>JAKFHU010001815.1:20000000-30000000 GCA_023783475.1 Daubentonia madagascariensis | reverse complement strand
CCATAGCATATCCTCCACTCGTCACATGAGGTTACCACAAAGATCAAATAGAAATAATATTGCTTTCAAGAAGGCAGCACACTCACCGGTGCATGCGGGTGGTATTATTATTAGGCAGAGGCTGTGCAGAGTCTCTGTCCTTCAAAACGCAGGCCAGCAACCCTCACCAATGACCAGGTTTTCTTGCACTGTAGTATGTTGTCTCCTCTAGCATGCTATTCCCTGTTCCACCCTTGCAGAACTGTGTCAGTGGGTCACCAAGAGAGAGAGCTGATTCAGCTGATTCCTTGAAATAAAGGTAGTCAGATCTCTTGGTAGTATGGAGATGAAACAACTGGTATACTGATTTTCTCGATTTTTCTGCTGTTTGTGTTGGCACTTAAACAGACATGGAAACAGCCTACGTGTGATAGAGATCTTTCCGAGCATTTTTCATCTAGTGTGCTGTGCTGACCTGCTCCTCTGGATGTCTGAACACTCATTTGGTTCTCCCTTTTGGTCACTTTTTTCCACCTACCCTGGAAAAATTCACGTAGCTGTCAGTAGTATTTCAGTGACCTGCTTTCAATAGATGTTATAAATGAAGCAAGTTTTCTGTGTACAGCTTTTGAGTTGAACTGAGAAAGGCTAAATGAAGGGGAAGGTATGTTGAGCTCAGAGTCAGAGCGCCCTGCCCCAGACATGACAAGCCGTGGATTTTTAATTTGGTTTGTTTGGTGACACTTGGAGAGGATAAACATTCTGAGATAAAATCTTCCTCGGGTGAGCCAACAAAGATAGAATTGCTTTAGAGCAATTTGGCACTGGTCTTACTCTTAATAGTTTGGAACTCATATGTGACTAAGGAAAAGGATATTCTTCCAAAAAATTGTGACACCCTAGGCTATGTGATATAAACTGTTGAAAAGTCTATAAACATGTAAGATGAAGAGACCCGTAGAGACATCTGGGACAGACTTCAAATTTGGGAAAGGTCCATCCACATTAGCAATTGTTAATTTAGACTTGGGAAATGGAGGCATGGGCGGATGAGACAACTTCCAAAGACCATCTGGACTTTTAATCCCCTAAATTTTAAGATTCTTTTCTATGAAAAATCAGCAACCCTGAAGTTGAAGGCATTTAATTGATTTGTGCTGACAAAGGGAAGCATTTACTCGTGGGAAAAGTTTAGTAACCTTATCTTACCAACATTTCAGCTCAAGTTCATCCCTGACCTTTGAGAGACAACTAAAGATTTCTACCTTGTCTCTTATAACTGATCCTTTTTAAAAAGATATCCTTTTGGGAAGGAATTCTGACTTTTAGAATTTTAGTACATAGTATTTTTTTCAGATGGATTAAACAGAATAATCAGAGAATTCTTATTTCATATTCTTTTGGCCACCATTAATACCTGATTATTATTTTAAAACAAAACATAATAAAAACCTAATACCATCTTACGAGTTGCTCTGGTTTTACAAAATTTTTTTTATGATTTATATAAGTTTCTTTTTAAGTCGCCAAATTGTAAAACATAATTTGCCAAGGCTTTTGATGTCAGCAGATATTGTGTGAAGTTGCTGTATGAATATATGAATAATAATAGTAGTTGTTCAGCATGATGAAAAAAACTGTTCGTATTCTAAATGAAAATGTGAAGGCAATCTAATTCTGACAGAAAACCACCTGTGGACATGGTCTTGTTTCTTTTTAATTCTCATTTTCTACAAAGGATCAGAATATTTATTTAAAGTGCTTTAACAGGATATCCCAGTTAAAGCTTTGACAGACTGTTTATAGCTCTGCCCAGGGGCAATTAAAGGCACATTACAGGATAAGCAAGATGACTCTCTGGCCATAGGAGGAGGATGTGCAGTAAGATTATTAATGTTGACATGAATTAGGATGGAGTGACATGTCTGCAGTAGCAGAACAGGTTAGTTATTTAACAAGAATTCTTATGCAGAAATCTGTAATTCTCATCGATTCCTTAGCATAAATGAAACTAAGGTTTACGGAGAGGGAAACAAGAAGGATGCAAAAGATAAATATGACAGTATTAAAAAATATTCTTCCAGCACAAAGGTATTTAATCTTCTTTTGTCAAAACTGTTCTGTCTTCGTGAAAAGTTGGCATAGGGCCCCAGGGATTCAGGTAAGAAGCGGGAGAGAGAGGATTTCTTTTTTTTACTGGAGTACTCAACCTTCTGGTCTCCCTTTACTTTCATGCCATAAGCATGTGTCTGCTCTGACTAGTTCCTTTGACTGTTGTAAGATGTGCTTGCTTTGTGCTCTCCTGGCACAGAAAAGGAGCTGCCCCGCTCACACCTGCTGGCCTTTTTCTTCCTACACACAGTGGCTCCTGCATCCTGGTGTTTGTCTATCCTGGGAGAATCAGGTGTTCCAAGTCATCTTACCCACCTTAGGCTCTGAGCTTCTGGGCGTATATGCCTCTGAAACACTATGCTTTCTGGAATTTGGATATTTCAGTCATTTTCATTTGTTTCTTGGTAGGTTTTCTTTTGCCTTGGGAGAAGCTGATTATATGAAATGGTCTCTCAAATACTAATGAAAAATATATGGTACCTTCTTTATATTAATCTCATTTTAATATCTGATCCTGCAGGAAGAGCCAAATATGAATAAAGTGAAGAGTCATGTAGGGGATCTAATAAGAATGCAGTCAAATTTCAAGCTGAAACTATATTAAGTTAATACTTAGCATTAGATTCTCCTGAACAGACTTTGGGAGTTCTGCGTCAACCTAGGTACTATACATATTACAAAGAATCAGAACTTGACTTTTCCCAGGAGGCATAGTAAAAGCAAGCATAAGATTGTTTTAACATAGCATTTTAATATACTTAATTTACAAACTTAGAAAATTAATCCTATTAATTAATCCTATTGAAGCCCAGCTAAGTAGAAAAATTCTTTTTTTTTTTTGAGACAGGGTCTCACTCTGTTGCCCGAGCTGGAGTGCAGTGGCGTCGTCATAGCTCACTGCAACCTCCAACTCCTGGGCTCGAGTGATCCTCCTGCCTCAGCCTCCGAGTAGCTGGGACTACAGGCAGGAGCCACGACGCCCGGCTAATTTCTCTACTTCTTGTAGAGACGGGGTCTTGCTCTGGCTCAGGCTGGTCTCGAACTCCTGAGCTGAAGCAATCCTCCCACCTTGGCCTCCCAGAGTGCTAGGATTATAGGTGTGAGCCACCATGCCTGGCAGAAAAATTCTTAGAGGAAAATAGAAAGCATCCTTTTTTTTGGGTCTTTGCTTCTGTCTCCATTCTCACTTTCGTTCCCTTTTCCCCTCCGTTTGTTTCAAGTATTTTCTTTTCTGTGTGTATCTTTTTAGAAATGTTAAGTTTACATACAAGATACTGGTATATTAAGATATTTCAATCTGGCCAGGCGCAGTGGCTCACGCCTGTAATCCTAGCACTTTGGGAGGCTGAGGCGGGAGGATCGCCGGAGCCCAGGAGCTGGAGACCAGCCTGGGCAAGAGCGAGACCCCGTCTCTACTGGTACCCATCTGTAGTCCCAGCTACTCAGAAGGCTGAGGCGGGAGGATCGCCTGAGCCCAGGAGTTTGAGGTGGCAGTGAGCTGTGATGAGGCCACTGCACTCTAGCCAGGGCAACACAGCAAGACTATCTCAAAAAAAACACAAAAATTTCATTCTGCTTCCTTTTTTGTCACTTGTTCTTTAAGATCCATGCTTCTAAGCACTGCACCCTACTTTGTGGTAGATATCCACCATATTGAACTATGCACCCTCAAATAATAGTTATCATATGTCACATTGCTACAGTGACTACAAACACATGCTCAATAATTGTAAAGATAACATTAAATTTTATCTTTTAAAATTGGTTTCTTATATCAGTTTAGTGTTTCAGTGCTACGCTGGAAAGTTTTAGCATCAACATGTAAGAAGTCAATTAAACTGAAATACGGAATTTGTATGGACAGATATACACCAGAGAAATATGCTAGGGAAACATCATTTATTCAGAACTATCTCAAGTGCTGTAATTAACCTGGTGAATTTGTTTAGGATAATGTTAAGTGTGGCAGATGTCAACTCAGAATATCTGTCATCTTTGTCTTGGCATTTTTGTGAGACACAGTTCCTGGAAAATATTAGGATAATCCATCTTGCTGTGTAGTATTTCAAGATATGTTGAACCTCTGAGCTTTCAAAGTAAACATTTGCATACTCGGTGCTATTTATATCAGTGGGGAGATGGCACAAGCTAAGAAATCCACTTTGTGTCCCAGGAAGGTTTAAAGGTAGAACATGGCACTGCAAACCTGATGTCACTGACACTTTGATTCAGCCACTAGGTGAGGAAACCCCACCACTGTACCAAAGAGGAGTTATCACACCGCTTTGCTAAAACGTCTGGTGACCCTCAGGCCTGTTGCAACACTTTTTCCTGGATTCCAAGGCCCTGGGTTCCTGGCCGCACAATTTCCCAAGTTACTTGCCTCGTTCCTCACGAGAACTCTAATGCTGCGGTCACCATCCCCGGGGCCGAGGCCTGGTACCGGTCCACGGCCGGTACTGGGCCGCGCATCACCGCCTGAGCCCACCCCCCAACCCCCTTACATGGAAAAATTGTCTCCCATGAAACAGGAATCACAGCAGGAGGTGAGCGAATCTGTCTTTACAGCCACTACCCATCACTCACATCACCACCTGAACCTGAGCTCTGCCTCGTCCCCTCAGCCCCCTCGTCCCCGCCCTGTGGAAAAATTGTCTTCCATGAAACCGGTCCCTGGCACCAAAAAGGTTGGGGACCGCCGCTCTAATGGAAGCAGCATCATAGACTCCTGAGGGGTGTGGGCTCTCGTGTCACATGGCCTGGGTTCACGTTCTTGCTCCATCCTTTCTTAGCTGGTGACCTTGAGTACGTTGCCTAAATTCTTTCTGTCAATGACCTGGTCTGTAAAATCGATGCAGTGAAGCCTACCTGCGCCGCACGTGTTCTGTGTGAGAATTAGATGAGACAAGACGTGTAACACGTAGAAGCGTGGATGGCACATAGTAAGGCTTGCTAAATGTTGTCCTTTAACTCTTTCTCTCCCTCCCTCCGTCCCTCCCTCTCTTCCCCTCTCCCGGCCCCTCTCACCAGCAGTGTACAAATTGCAGCCTCCTGACTCTTTCCTGCCCTCTCCCCCTCCCCGGGATCAGACTCCTGCCTTTCCATCTCTCTCTGTCAATCCTGCCTGTTCTCGCCCTTGCCCCGCAGCATTGCCCGGCAGTGCCGCAGTGTCCCATCCCCTCTTCCCCTGGGTGCCACCACGAACTTGCACACACTGTCTGTTATTATTCCACGTGTTTCTCATGTGACACTTTAGGCTCTGAAGAGCAAAGGCCTTTCTTATTCTTCTTTTGTCCCATGGAAAATAATCTCTCTTAGATAGGAGTAGTGCTTTTTCTAAACAACTGGTTTTGCTTTGAGCTGACGGGCACCAAATCTTCTATCTGCCCGTGTTTCTGTTTCCCTCTCTCCACTGATTGCTGGAGAGCTCAGCCAGCCTGGGGGTTCACATCTAGCTGTGGTTTTCAGAACACTTCAAGTTCACATCTAGCACTGTGCTTCAGGGCAAGTGTTTTGGGTGCAAATACCACTCATCTTCATATTACATTTGTCCCTTGGTACCGTGGGGGATTGATTCCAGTACCCCCAGAAACACCAAAATCCAAGGATGCTCAAGTCGCTATATAAAATGGTGTAATATTTGCATATAAGCTATGCATCTTCCTGTATGCTTTAAATCATCTCTAGATTACTTATTATATCTAATACAATGTAAATGCTATGGACATAGTTGTTATATTGTTTAGGGAATAATGACAAAGACAAAAGTCTGTACATGTGTCGTAAACAACAATTTTTTTCCAAATATTTTTGATCTAGCATTGGTTGAATCTAGATGTGGAACTCAAAGATAGAGGGCCAACTGTATTTATTTTTCCCACATGTGTTTTCCTATGACCCTGCTTTCTATACTTTTTAAACCCTGTTGTCTTATATTTATTTTGTAACCATCTTAAATCCTTTTAGAAGCCACTGGGGCATAAATAGTACGTGTTTTTGTTTGAGGCAACATGGAGTCACAGCCAGAGACAGAGCAAGGTTCAAAGCCACTGCACCACTTACCTGCGGAGTGGCCTTGGGCAAGTCACCTCCACTCTGAGGCTCCATTTTCCAGCCTGTCTAATGAGAGAATGAACCTACCTCCCAGAGTGGTTGTGCCATTTAAATGATATCATGTGTGTGAAGTGCCAACACTATCCCTGGCATTGAGATGCTGTCCTTAGATATTAGTTTTGTCTTGTATCTTCCAGTGTGTCTTTAAAAATTAAGCTATTCTGATAAACAGATATTTCTAAATTAACTGATGAAAAAATGCATACGACGCTTAGAGGGGGTTGATCAATTCCAGCACCTACATGAGCTTCTTCACTCACGTGGCTCAAGAACTCACAAGTTTGCTTAGGGAGTAGATGCCCATGGCTCACCTTAAGTATCTGGAGAATTATGTACATTCCTGTTCCTGCTTCATAAAATCAACTGATAGACAAGGCATTAAAGTGTGAAGATGTGGTCATATCTTATGAAACTGATTGGAGTGGGTTTTCCCTCTTAATGATAAACAACTTCTGATAATTAATATCCCTTAAGAATGCTGTATTTCAGGGAGTCAGGAAGTTAAGATTCTATCTGACAAAGGCTTCCTGGTGTCAACCACTTACCGTCTGTTGCTCAAAATTTCGTATGCTGGCCCCACTGGGTGTGGGGATCCCTTTCTGGACTACAGTATGTGCTTCCTGGTCTGACCTTGTGGTTGCCTTCTCTTTCCCCATCAGCCTTGTAGCAGCGCCTGGGAACCTGCATCCTGTGGGAAGATGGAGGAGCAGATGACAGCTGCCGGTCAGGCGCGTAAATATGTGAATGCATTCTCAGCCCGGACGCTGGTCATGTGAGACGTTTCCAGAAAAGCATTATGGTTTTCAGAACACTTCAAGTTAACTTGGGATAACTCATTCCTCGACATGAAACTTTTCATGAATGGGAGAAGAACCTATTTTTGTTGTGGTACAACAGTTGAGAGCAGCACCAAGTGCATTTAGTTGGGTGAAATCTTCTTGGATTTCACCCAACTAAAAGTATTTTTAAAAATAAATAAATAACAGTCTTACCTAAATTATTAGGTAATGAATTGTAGCCAGTTGTTAATATCTTAATGCAGATTTTTTTAAAACATAAAATGATTTATCTGTATTATAGAGGATCCAACAGATCAGTATTTTTTCTTCCTGTGATGAGTTTTTTGAAATTTTACACACAAAAAGGTACTTCAGTATTTCACTTTTCTCAATCACTAAACGTATGCATAGATTTCAAAAAAATCAGTAAAAGCATTACTATAAATGTTGACTTAATATCATGGAACAATGAATCAGGATTGTAAATGCTCATTTATGGTTAATACCATTGGAGGTACATTTATTGTACCAAACCATTTTATGAGTTTTTTGTTAGCTTGCTTTAAAATTTATTACTGTATGAAATAGTTTTATAAAAAATTATATTTTTATTCAGTAATTTAATTTTGTAAATGCCAAATGAAAAATGTGTTTTGCTGCTATGGTCTTAGCCTGTAGACATGCTGCTAGTATCAGGGGTAGTAGAGCTTGGATGGAAAGAAAAGAAACTTGGTGTTAGGTAATTGACTATGCACTAGTATTTCAGACTTTTTTTTTATATATATACTTTTTTTCCTTTTGTAATACATTGGAAAACTTGTTTGGGAGATTTTGCATTTGTTGTTGTGTTTTTTTTTTTTTTGTTATTGTTGGTTTATAAAAGCATGCATTGCACTTCTTTTTTGGGAGATCTATGTTGTTGATGTCCTATGTTTTGTTTCGAGTTCAGCCTGTTTTTTGAATTCAGGGGTTCTGAGTTTGATCAGCATCCCCCATGGTTTCTAAGTGTATGGTCTCAAAACTGCTGCACAGATCCTATGTTTGCAGCTGGGGAGACAGAAACTGGGGTCCATAGCCAGTTGCTGCCTTAAGAACATTTGGTGCAAGATGGCCAGCACTGAACTTTTGATATGACAGTGTACTTACTGCCTTGTAGCAAAATAAAGCTGTGCCCTTATTTTACTTACTTTTGGCTTCTCTCTTACTTGTGATTGTGGACGATAGTTATTCTTTCAAGAAAATGGAACGAACTCAAAGCACATTCCTCTCTTAATAATTTGCACCGCATCTGAACTTCATGTGAAGTCAAGAATCATTACTGTGGAGAAGGAAGAACAAGCAAACCAAGTTAAATAGTTCACAAAATAATCACAATGACAACCAGGAGGAATCTTCCAGAATGTATCAGTCCAGGTTCCAGTGGCATTTGAGTTGGGATAATGTGAGGAGAATTCATTTACAAAGTACTGATACCATGGATGTGGACATGGTGTAGGACAGCCACAGGGCAGTGCATGCACATGGGTATAGGTTTAAAGGTACCTGGAAGGCCACCTGGAGGGGGGAGTCATGGAAAGCAGGAGCCGTTGAGAGGAGCAGTAACCTTTGGCAAGGTCACTGCCACCCAAGGTGACCTCACAGGGAGGGAGCCAAGGGTAATCCCTAACCTTGCTTCCCCGAGACCGTCCATCTCCCACATTCATTCAGAACAACGCTGTCTTACAGATGAATCTCCATTGGCTCCATCTCTCAGCTTAGTGATCTTTTCGCTGGTGCTCTAATATCCCTTTGACATAAATTCCTTTTAATTTCCTGGAGTCACTCTGTTCCAGCTCAGACTTGGAATTCTCACATGCTGGGTGCACTTGGTGTTTGTATAGCTAAGGATTTGTTACACCTAATTACTCGTCCTTATGTTTTGTGTTCTTTTATTGTCCTGTGTTAGATGATAACACATCATTCTTCTGATAGGAAGCCTTTCATACTCATGCCCTCTCAGGGTGTTTTTCCAGGCGCTGACTCTGCCACTGGCTGGCAGTTTGAACTTGGACAAGTCACTAAGCAAAGCACTGTAACAAGTGTTTGTTATTACATATGCTTTCCATAATCAAGTGCCTGCCGTGTAGTGTGTCAGATGTTCTTCTGGCTGGTAATGTGCATTGCCTATTGCAGAGTTAAACGTAGGGGTCACATTATATAATAATTATAAAAATAAGTTAATGGCAAGAGAGAATTCAACATTATACAGAACTGAAATAGATATCTACTTTTCCAACAAGTATGTAACCCAATAACTAGAGACTAAAAACCTAAACTAAAGAAAAGGAATGTACATATAGATGTTATGGCCACATACACTCACATAACACCCATTTCGCAAGCATCTCCTAAACATGTATTTGTCCTGATCATTTTTTAAAATCATCCTGCTCTTTGCAGCAGGAATTCAGGTAGTAAAATAAATGGAAACAGTGTTATGTACTACTCAGATGAAAGGTTGTCCTTGTGAGTTACTGTGTGTGCAGCTCACAACCACACGTGTACATCCAGAGATCAAGAGAGACAGTATGAAGACAAATGTGTCCTCTGACCTCTAGATGGGACTGATAGTTCAAGAGGAGAGAGTTGGGGAAGAACTTCCTTGTTTCTTTAGAAGTTATACAATATTAGTACTGAAAGGAAACCTAGATAATATCAGGGGCTTCCAATAAGGGGCTCCCTGTATTGCTTTAGTGCAAGAAAATCAGTTTTGGAACCCAGCCAATCTTGGTTTGAATTCCAGCTCTTCCCTTTACCAGCTTTTGGACTTTGTATGCCTTTCACTTAATCTCCTTAAGCTTCATTTTACTTATATTGGAGATAAAAATATACCTTAAGGTTGTTAGCTATTGTAAAGATTACATGAGATAGTAAATGCAAATTCTTGCATCTCTGTAAAATGTTGCAGTGCCTGTTGATTAGATGAGTCACTATAGTAACTTATGATCAATCAGAGAAAAACCATGTCTATTACCCAACGATGGAACAGTGAATACCTCAGAGGCCTAAGTCCCTGATTGTATGTTAAATCTATTCTCTGTATTAAAACTAACTTTAAATTTAGACTGGGCATGGTAGCTCATGCCTGTAATCCCAGCACTTTGGGAAGCCAAGGCAGGAGGATTGCTTGAGGCTAGGAATTTGAGACAAGCTTGGGCAACATAGTAAGATCCCGTCTCTAATAAAAATTTTTTAAAAATTAGCCTGTAGTCCCAGCTACTCAGGAGGCTGAGGTGGGAAAAATCTCTTGAGCCTAGGAGTTTGAGGTTGTAGTGAGCTGTGGTCTCGCCACTGCACTCCAGCCTGGGCAACAGAGAGTGATCCTGCCTCAGAAATATTTATATATATACACACATATATATATATATATTTTTTTTATCTAAACTATGTCTTCTTAAAATATTCCTAATCATTCTAACATATTTTAATGTATGTTTCTCCTTCTTATACAAATGTATGTGAGGTATATTTTCCCTTAAAGTTATTGGTTGCTAATCCAAAAAAGAAAGCTATCTAGTAGATAAAATGTGATGTGCACGTCTATTATACTGAACTTAAAATACAAGTTTGGGATTTATTTTACTTTTTTTATTTTATTTATAAAATAAATTCTTTCTTATTCACTGTTTTTAGAGGGTAGTAGAGTTGAGGAAAGGAAGTCAGCTAAAATGTAAACCTCTTTTTAAAAGTGAAGTTTACTTATATACAGTCATACATAGTAACTTTACTATCTGCAGCAAAAGGGAGCTGAACTATAATTGGTAAAAATAAGTAAGTTCTTTTTAATTAATATTCAATACACATAATTTTGACGCTAACATGGAAATTGAAGAAATTGATATTTGCCTTATGGACTATATTTCTTTAATAGTATATGTTGAGCCAGGTGCTGTGTTTGAAGTTGGGGTTAAAGCTCAAAATAACATAGATAAAAATCCCTGCCCTCTGTGAGCTTACGCTCTGCTGTGAGGGAGACACAGATGATTGAGTGGTTAATTACAACATGGTCAGAATAGGGATAACAGAGGCCACAGGACAGCACCAGATCTAGACATAGAGGAGCAAGGCAGGTTTCCCACAGAATTGGCATCTAGGCAGGCCTGGCACATAAAGCCTGGCTAAAATGGAGGCAGGCATTGGACAGGGCAGTAGGGTAAGGGGTGACGTCTGAAATTTGCTGGAGAAAAACCCAAAAATAACGACTTGTCTTTAAATTCATGATGATGCATTGCAGTTGGGCACTCAAGCAATTCTACAACCTAAGTAGATCTTCTAGTATTTTCATTGTCCCATGCTCTGGACAACCATTGCACACTGCTTCCTCTCAAAGCCCTCCATCCCATCTCTACCCAGCTCCCAGCAGATAACCTTGACTCAGACACAAATGAGAAAATAGGAGAGGGAAGGTCTCTGCCTTCCCTCTTGTTAGCATGGGTGAGCGCGGCCTCTGCCAGCCATCCCCGTGTATCCTTAAGGGCCTCGTCCTGCAGATACTCTCTGTCTCCTGCTTCATCAATGTCTGCCTCTCTCCTGGGTCATTCCCATCACATTGTCATGGCCTACAACTCCCAGCAGTGAAGGTAATACCCCCTTACATGCTCCACGATACCGCCCCGTTTACCTGCTCTTCTCAGCAACTCTGCTTAAGGGAATCTCGGACGGTGGGTCCTCACATCCTCGTGTTGCCTCCCCTTGGCCCTCTCCACACAAACTTCCATCGCCCCAACTCCACCATACCTGCCTTTGTCATTGTCACTGATGACATCCATTTTGCCAAACCCTGTAGTTGCTTCCTAGGCCTCATTTGAGTTCACTTCTCAACAGATTTGCCAATCCCACTTTCTTGATCCATTTTCCTCTCTTGGCTTTTGGCATGACTCTCTCGGTTTTCCTCTGTCCCCACCGGCTCCCTCTATTTGCTGCTCCTCCTCAGCTTGGTCCCCCAGTGACCCTCTCCCTCTGTCCCCACCATTCTTCCTGAGGGATTTCATCAGTGCTGTCGCTTTACATACCGTCTCTATCTTCAGCCCTGACCCTGTCTGGAATTCCAGACTCCTGTAGCCTATTCTGTGTTAATATCTTCCCATAAAAGCATCTTAGGCTAAGTATGAATGAAACAGAGCTCATAATTGCGTAAGTGCTTTCGTTTTTCTCATTCGCAGTAATTTAGCCCTTATATCTTAATTAATGTCTTTATTTCTCAAGCCAAAAACTTCAGCGTCATCTTTCATTTCTCTCTTTACCTTACACCCACGTGCTCGGAAGGACCTGAATATTCTACCTTCAAAACATATCTGAAATGTGCCTGCTTTTCTCCATTGCCTGTAATGATACGATTAGCAACGACACAGTATTTGTGAAGCGCTCACAGTATGGCAGGGAAGAAAGGAGAGGCAGGAAAGGCTTCTGGCACAGAGAAGAAGTATGGTGGTGTCTGAGAGATCAGAGTGTTGAGAAACCAAAAGGGAAATCTGGAGAAAAAGAAAAGATACAAGGCCAGAGAAGGAAGAGTGTAAATAGAGCTTGAACTTTGTCCGTAGAGATACGGGGAGTCATTGAATGGTTTTAGGCAGGGAAATAAAATGATTAATTTATATCTCGTTTATATAAATAATTCTGTTCCCTTTTTCATAGATACTATAAAATTAAACCTCAGGTTAGCAGGGCCAAATGATTGCAGAGTCTGAATTTTATACTCAGTTGATTGGACTTTACAGAGTACCTTTCCTACTGCTTCTTAATTTGAAAGGAATGTACTTTAATCCCAGAAAATCTTATTGAAAAAATATCTTTCTATGCAAAGTTCATAAAGGCTGTTTTCACATTTTATAGTCCATAAGGTAATTAATTAAGGAAGAATTGGTTGCATAAAACACTTTTCTCCTTTAAGAGCAGAATATGTTCAACCAATAATTTATCTAAAACATTCCTTGTCATTTTCAAAAGCCAAATCTTCCACTGACTTTTTTTAAAATGATATAATACTTGATTATATCTTGATATTTTGATATATTTTGATGTTTTGGCCATTAAAGAATTCTGCCAACATGAGTTCTTAAGAGTGTTTTCAGCGTAATTTTATATTTTATTTTACTCCTCAGTCTAGAAGGTATTCTTATAGTCACTGGTTCTCAGACTTTGTTAGGCATCAGAAACACATGTGAAATTTGTTGGAAATGGAGATTCTTGACCTCGCCCTCAGGGATCCTGATTTATGAGTCAGGTGTAGACCTAGGAATGTTTAACAAGCTTGCAGGTGATTCTAACACAGGCGGTCTGAGAGGACCACAGTAGAAAACCCTGCCTTAGGAAAAAACTTACTCCCTGACACTGTGTTTTCTCTCTAATCACTCCCCAATAGCTTTCAATCCCTGTGGAGCCCATAATTTTTAATTAAAATGCCCACTGGTCTATAGAACGTTAGAAAAATATTAAGACCCTAACTATAAGTAGATTTTCTTAAATCCAGAGAATTATTATGTTCCAGATGTTGGTACTTAAGGCTAAACTTGGCCTTCTGATCCATCTTTTGTTTGATTTTTACAATATGCGGGGAAGCATAATTTTATTCACCATATCTAAACCTCTTTAATAATATAGTTCTATTGCACGTGATCTATCAAAAGGGAATTTATATCTCAAGAAGTTTAGCACGTAAACAAAACAAAACAAAAAAATTTTTCATTCAGAAGTCCTTGGTTCTAAACCAGTCTTCAATCAACTTGCCGGAAAACCCTTGTTGAAGTCACTTTACACCTCTGTGCTTTGGTGTTTCTGTTGAAATGGAGGAAGTATTTAATCCTGTATATAGTTACAAAGCACACGGAGGGCCTCAGATCAAATACAGACAAAATTCAAAGAAAGCTTCAGTAGCGCAAAGACATTGGAATACTTAGAAGTGTGAGGTTTTCGTGCTAGAAAACATCCTCTGAAATGAACGTGCAAGTTAACAAATCACCCTTAGCCTGTGTTGGGGGCAGATGTTAAGCCAGAGTCAGGATTTGTTTCATTTAGTCACTTTTCTGGAGAATGTAAACCCATCTACCTATTCTTCAAGGACCCCAAATATATAATGATGGATAGACACCCCCTTCCCTTCCTTGGTCGGTCTCTGAGTCAGGGCAAGCAGTGCCCAGAGTATGACCTGAAGCCCTCTGGAACAGGGGTCATTGGATGGCTTGGCCTTACTCTGATCCTCCCAAACCCATTTCCCTCCCCTATTTCAAATCTTCCAAATTAAATATTCCAGTTAAATACAGTGAATTGAAGACATGCATTAATGCCTCTCCATCAGGAAATTTCACCAAATGACAATGAAGGGGGAAATAAGGGAAATAAATAGACAAGTTAAAGAAAACAACAGGTAAAAGATTATTTGTCAAGAACCTAACTCATTCATTTACTCAACAAATATTTATTGAGTACTTCCCATGCAAGCAAGGCAGAATCCAAAACAATTAAATACAAATATTACGTATATATGTAACATACATGTTTATATATAAACAATATATAACATAATTTTTATAGATATGTATTAAATTACTGACAGAATAATATTTTCTTGGATACCCCCAAAGGCACTAAGAAAAAGGCTTAATCAGATTTGCTTTTTTAATAACTACATTTCTTTAAAATGCTCATTTTCATGTTTTAACATTTCTGACATCAGTCTGTGTCTTTAACACGGTCTGATTTTTCTTTCTTTGAAAATTGCCATTAAATCCATAAAGTCTTACAACTGGTGATACATAAAATAAAGGAAAAAGTTGGTACTTAACCAGCAGTCATTTCTGAAAGGGCCCCCTAGCTTTTATTAGTAGTGAAACCAGCAAGTATTCTGCTCCCCAAAAACTTTGCCCACTTTCTCCAGGCACTTGCTTAACTATGGCTCGTGGTTAGTGCATGTCTGAACTTCTGCAGAGTGGAAGCCTCCTTTTATCTCCAGTGACTAACCCAATGCCCAACATGAAGTAGGTGGTCAATAAATATTCAGAAAAATCCATGAAAGAATATGAATTAGCATCCCTGAGTGATCACCCCTTCACCCAACCTCTGTAACTATGATCAACCACTTCATCTCTCTGGGTCTGTGTTTGCTCAGCTATACATGAGTTTGGATCTGCTCAGCCATAGATTCCTCCCAGCTCTAACCATCTTCAAGTAAGTGAAGTCATTAAGAAATTGGAATCTACAGTGGTTTTAGAGGATTTGTTTGAAGTATGTATTGCTCGTAAAGGTAATGCCTTTGATAACATTTGCTAAACACCAAGTAAGAGAAGGGAGGAGTTTCCACACTTTGGGTCTCCTCCCATCTCTATCCCCAAGCCTCACAATTGCTACTTAAATGGGAGTCTAAGGAACCCGACAATACTCTGTTGTGTCACATAAAAGCTATTTAACACGTGGAAGATTTCTTATGGAAGCTTTCTGCATGTCTTATGGGTAATTTGTGTCACAAGCCAACTAGCCAGCTGTTTCACCATAGGAAAGTCTAAGACAACTTAAATTTACTTTCTAATACTCTTATGAAAATACAATACCCTAGAACAGGGGTGGGCAAATTATAGCTCCTGGACAAAACTGGCCCCTGCCTGTTCTAGTAAATACAGTTTAATTGGAACATAGCCACATCCTCCATTTCCATATTATCTATGGTTTGGTTTTCTGCTACAATGGCAGAGTTAAATAGTTGCAACAGAGACCGTGTAGCCTGCAAAGCCTAAAATATTTACTATCTGGCCCTTTACAGAAAAAGTTTGTGACCCCAGCCCTAGAAGAAAAGTAATCAAAAATCACAATGGCAGTATTAATGATGAAGATAATGGATTCTGCTTCAGTTAAACAGACTAATTGAGTTTATGATTTCTCCATTACCTGCACCCTTCATTGGCTGCACGCCATGGCTGCTTCTGGTTGGGAGCTGAGAACATGTAGTAGGTTAAACCATATGACATTGCCTATGTTTGATGGATTTGACCTACAACTATGTGGTCAACTTCGTGTGACTCAGCCTAATACTTTGGCTTCCTTGGGAGCGCTCAGTTTCAACTCCCCATTCCCTTTGTAGTCTTCCAGCCACCTCGGTGGTTCTCAGTCTCGGCTACATATTACAATCACCTGAAGAGCTTTTAGAAAACGAATGCCCAGGCCACACCCAGGACCAACTGAGAAAGAATCTCTGGGGGAGAAAACCCAGCACTTGGTATTTTTGGAAAGCGCCCCAGGTGATTCTGAAGTGCGTCAGGCTTGAGAACCATGGCGCTTATACCTCGGCAAAACCCACATGCCAGGCGCTAGGGGCTCCCTCCCACCGGATAAGAGAATGTGGACGATTGTAACAAACAATTGGGGTAATCACTACTACAGTGGTTCTCAAACTTCAGCATTCATCAAATCACCTGGAGGGCTCGTGAAAACACAGATTTGGGGGCCCCACTCCCCAAATTTCTGATTCTGATTCTGTAGGTCTGGATTGAGGCCTAATAATTTTTCTTTCTTTCTTTCTTACTTTTTTTTAAGAAATGGGGTTTAACTATGTTGCCCAGGCTGGTCTTGAACCCCTGGGCTTAAGGGATCCTCCCACGTCAGCCCCTGAAGAAGCTGGGGTTGTAGGCGTGCGCCACCATGCATGGCTGAAAATTTGTATTTCTAACCAATTCCCCAGTGATGTTGATGCTCCTGGTATAGGATCTACACTTTGCGAGCCACTGTGCTATTACTATCTTCCATGGGCACAGTGCCTAGCTCACAGGAAGTCCTTTATAAATGATTGTGGAACAGATTATGGGAGAATTGTGGCAGAGTCTACGCTGGGGATTAGCCTATGTTAGATGCTAGGATATAGCAGGGAACAAGACAGTCTATCCTCAAGGAGCTCACACTCCAGAGAGAAATACATAACTTCAAGGGTACGAATACCACAAAAGGGAAACATAGGCTACTACAGTGGCACATAGAAATCACCTAGCCCAGTGGTTCCCAGCCGTTTGAAAGCCCCCTTCTAAGTACTGTGTTGACAAGGTCTATCATCATCAGGTCAGCTGGAATCCAAGGACAGAACACTCACTTGGAAACATAGATGAGTTGGGTGGGGCAGGAAGAGAGGGAGAGAGAGAGAGAAAGAAAAAGAGACAGAGAGAGAGAATGCACAGGTCAATAGGGAAAAAGAAGAGCAGTCCCAGCTACTCAGGAGGCTGAGGCAGGAGGAGCATCACTTGAGCCCAGGAGTTTGAGGCCAGCCTGAGCAACACAGTGAGACCCTGGTTCCAAAAAAAAAAAAAGAAGAGCAAAAAGTGAGTTTCACCAGGAGTCACGTCTAGGTTCCTACTTTTGTCTTGTTACCACTGACGATTAACATAGTCCTGTTTAATCAAATATAAAATGATTAGATTGTCTCCGAGTGAGGATCATAGCTCCCGTCACACACCGCTTGCAGAACGCTAGCACCCCTTAGAAGGTCTCCGTTTCCAGTTATTTGAGGCACTCAATACTGCAAAGACCAAAGGCACATTCAGACTCAGGCGGCCTCAGCGAATGGGGCCATTCCGTAAGGACACAAAGAGACGTGTGGAAGAAGAAAAATGGTTTCAGCGGCAGCGACGCTCAGGTCCTGAGCCGGAAGGTTGTCTGGGACACCGTGGCAGTTGTGCTGGCCCAGAGATCCCAGGCTCAGTGGCTGTCCCCCCGTCCACTCTGGTTGTCAGGCCCTCCTAGCTTGAGTGCCCCTCCAAGGTCCCACTCATCTCTCTCGAAATGGTTATAGCCTCATATTCTCTCCATAAACAATAAGGATAATGTGATTGTTTTTGACCTGGGATTAATTTCTGAATTTTTTTTAACAAACTATTAATAGAGGCCCTCATTTTGCAGGCCAAGGTCCAAAGTAATCTTGTCCATGAAGAAATCCGTGAATAATGTACTACACCAATAGTAGATTCTGGTGGAGTAGAATTTTTCCTGACTGACCCTACTGCAAGGGAGTCGACTAAGTTCCTCCACAATTCCCTCTTTCTATTACTCTAATTGCTTTTCTCTGAGTGCTCTCCCAGTAGATAGATGTTAACATTTCTGAAACATCCGCCTACCCCCAAACAGGGTGGTTGTGGCTTTAGCAAGGGGAGGAGGAGCGGCTGGACTACACCCCCACATCTACAAAAATAATCAGTATCTATTGAAATCTGTAGGTCCCCCTAAGTCACAAGTCTCAAATCCATTTATAGTACTGATGATTGGTGCCCTTTGGTTCAATTCTTGTATTAAGTGAGCAGACTGGGATATGAATTAGCATGTGCTTGGGACATAAAATCAATTATAGGGCTAAGTGGGCCCTATTCTGGTTTTAAAACAGTAGTGGAGTGTTTGCAGGGCCATACCTCCAGACCTCTGCAGCTGACTGCTCTTCCTCCTAACATCTAGATGGTCATTCTCCCGGAGGTGTCCTGCCCCTTCTCTCCACCACTATGTGCGCTTTTTAGCTTTCTGTACTCAGCGGAGTTCACCTTTATCCCTGACACCTGAGCCCTTTGGCAGAGCCTTAAGGTAATCTGCCCATCTACATCCCCTGACTCTGTGATTCCCTGACTTGTCTTTTATCTTTGTTCGTATCACTATTGGGAGGAAAATCTCAGGAGTTTGAAAAAAAAAAGAGAAGAAAAGAAAAGCAAAAAAAAAGAGCCAAACTATGACTCAGAATAGGAGCTTCAGTAAAGGAGCATTTTCTGGGCCAGCGGGCAGGAGTTACAATCTTGCCAACCTTTTCAATGAGCAGGCGGGCAGTGCCTCCATTCAGACTGTGTAAGTCATTTTGAAACTCATTGCAGTTGGTGCTTTTATTGGCATCCTTCCTTTGAAGGTGACTTTCAGATCATTGGTGGTTTTGTCTGCAGAACCTAGTGCCAAGGTGAAGTGACGAACCTTTGCTCACAAAGCAATATTCTTAACAGTCTTTTGTCCTGGGCTACCGACCCGTTCCATTAAAGGTGAATAGAGATAGATTGGGGGATAGGTAAAAATGGCTGGATGGATGATAATATGATGTTAATTGTAGACCTAGGCAGTGAGGGTGTGGATGTTTGCTTTAAAATTCTTTAAACTTTTCTGGGTGTTTCAAATACTCATTATAAAATGTTGACAGGAAAGCTGAACACAATGTAGGACTGAGGTTAGTAGATTATAAATACTTGAAAGTTGAGCTTACAGGTAAGACTGTGGAGGTGGTTTTTTAAAAAATAATTAAATGGCTTATTGTTATATGTTAATAATTTCTGTACTCAATATTTTCCAAATTAAAGACAGATGTTGTGCAAGAAGAGAAGTGATTAACATTTGAAGACCTTAAATGAATCATACTATCAAATTCCAAACCACCGATCATTTATTTCCACATGGAAAAATCATGGGTTTTGGTATCAGATGGTGATAGGAACATGCCCTGCCTCTTCCATTAGGTGAAGTGACTTAATTTCTCTGAGCCTCAGTTTTCTTGGGTGTAAAATGGGGTGGGGGAGAGGATAATACCTACATCTTAAAGGTACAAGGTTTAAATGCTCTGTAAAGGATAAAGTACCTTATAGATATTACTTATAAAAAGAAATCAAGTATAAGAATTTTAAAAATAAGACTTTTTTGTCATCCAGATGTTTCAGACAGGCTCCCCAAAATGCAGTGTGAATGGCACCACTAGAGCCTTTTAAAAGGTTAGAGGTCATGGAGACCCTCAATTAAATTTCTCCTTTTTTGGTCTGAAGTCTTTGAAACTCATCATACATTTAATTTTTTTTTCACTCTTAGGAAAAAGATGGAAATAAAATACTGTGGCTTTTAACTATAGTTCTTAAGTAAATTACACAAAATCCATACGTACCTTTCACAGAAAGATAATTTGCACATTATTTAAACAAATGGAATATATATCATTTCTGGGAAGTTCCTGTGAGAAATCTTTGTCCCAGCTTACTATTTAATGTTGCTACTAACAACAGAGTGGGACTTGCCCTTTTGACCTTAGAAGAGAAATGGAACTATAGTAATATAATAAAGCAACCCAAAACTTAGTGTCTTAAAATAACAGCCATTACTGGGTGCAGTGGCTCTTGCCTGTAGTCCCAGCTACTCGGGAGACTGAGGCAGGAGGATCACTTGAGCCCTGGAGTTTGAGATCAGCCTGAGCAACATAGTGAGATCCTGTCTCTAAAAAATTTTTTTTAATTGAAAAATAAATTTATTTTATTTTTTCTAAAATATTATCATTTTCATATGTAATCAATATATAATTATTACATATATATATGTATGACATCATCAAAACTCCCTCTGTATTTTACACTTATAGCACATCTCAGTTCAGACCAGCCACATTCCAGGTACTCAGTAGCCCCATATGGCCAGTGACTGCAATTGAAAAATAAATTTAAAACAGCCATTAATTCTTTCTTAAGAATCTGCAGTTCTGCTGACCTCAGCTGGGTTCCCTCAAGCAACTGCAATCAGCCCGGGCTCTGGATTTGGTTGGATGGGTGCCTGGGCTTGTTCTCAGCAGAGGTCCAAGGGAGCAGGCAGGAGTATGTGGGGTCTCTGGAGACAAGGGCTCAAAACAGGCACAAGGTCACTTCTTTTGCATTCTGTCAGTCTAAGCATGCAGCAAGATCAACTGAGATTCAAGGGGAGGTGAAATAGACTCCACCTCCTGATGGGAAGAGCTGCAAAGTCACACTGCAGAGGGAGCTGAATAGGTGTAGCCATTTTTGCAAACAGTGTATCAAAGCAGTCACCACACCAATCATCTTTACCCTGAAAGAGGCCATTAAAAAGGTCAGTGCATCTTCCCCTTTAAAGCAGACGTGCAGTGTGGAAACAATCCTCTGCTTCAGCATTGCCCATCAAGGGGTGAGAGGCCTGACACAAAGAAATCTGGTGAGCTGATAGAAAACTAGTATGAAAATATGAGTATTTTATAATATTACTTTGGATAGAGAATAAAATAGCAATAGATAATCTGTTGGCTAGTCTCTGAGTCTCTTGATATGAAATTGATGTCTGGATGTCATGGTTTGTTTTGAAATATTCAAAATTAGATCTAACTCAGAAAGCAGAGTTACTCCTGCATTAGATATGACAGTACCTCTCCTATTTTGCCAGCACGTTAGCGTGCATATTACAGAGGGAGCGACAGCAGGGTCTTGATAAATGCCTTTTCTCTGGCTGAGATGTGACAGGCCTGGGATGCCGGGTCTCCACAGGCCTCACTGCATGAGCTGAAGCTCCATGGAATCTTCTGGACTCCTTAACTAGAAATAATCTTTCCTCCCCTGACCTCACAAAGCAGTTTATTTGTATCTCTCTTTACCCTTTACAGGCATACTTCATCTTCCTCACAAGATTTTTATGTCAGATTTTCTTTTTGTACTCATCTTTGTATCTCCTATAGCACTTAATACGACTCCTACATATTGGAGCCCAACAGGGCTGCTACTTAGCTGCAATGGACATTCAAATTTGGTGTCCATGTTGGTTGCTTAGTAGCCATGCTGTGTCACTAGTAAATAAATACAGAGAGAGAGAGAGAGAGGCATTCGTTTAATTAATAAAGAATCCATGGATATCGAATCCATCATTATAGGGGATTATATGCTCCAAAAGCCCTCCCAGTTCCATATAACTAGATCTTGTATAAATTTCAATAAAGATACTTTTTAAAAGAATTTTTACCTTACAAGAAAGTAGGAAAACTCTCTAAGCCTCTCATTCAAAGAAGACAAAGAATATGATGACAGAAGCATAGCAGACAAAATCCAAACAGTAAGCAGAAAGTAACCCCAAAAGCTGGCGTCACCCTAGGAGAAAATAGTCCTACCAGCTCTGGAATATGGAGACTTCCACATTCATCCAGGACCCTCGCAGGGGACTAAAGTGCTTCCAAGTTGGTAGCTGTGGTAGGCAGGATTCTAACGATGCCCCCCTACCAATATCCTGTGCCCTACACTAATCTAGGTACTGCTCTGAAAGGATTTTACAGAGGTAACTGGAGTCCCAAGTCAGCTACCCTTAATGGAGATCACACTGGCGGCCTTAACCCAGTCAGGTAAGCCCTTTAAAAGCAGAGAATTTTCTCCAGACAGTAGCAGACCAGGAAGTCAGAGAGATTCAAAGTGTGAGGGGATTCACTCCCATTACTGGTTTACAGGATGTAAGGGGCCTCATGCAAGGAGCAGAGAGAAGCTTCTAGAAGCTGAGAGTCACCCCCATCTGGCAGCCAGCAAGGAGATGGGGACCGGAGTCCTAACCAGCCACAAGGATCTGAATTCCATCAACAGCCTGGAGGAACTTGAAAGGAGCTGAGCCAGCGCCTTGTCTTCAACCCGGCGAGACCCTAAAAACCCAGCCTTCTCCTCCCGGCCTTCTGACCACAGAACTGTGAGCTGATAAATGGGTGTCGTTTTAAGTTGCTAAGTTTGTGGTAAGTTGTTATGCAGCAACGTATGACTATAGTTGAAAGGTGTGAAGTTGAAAGGGAACGTAAGCAGCCTGTTCTGGAGAACTGGTCATAAGGAAAACTGTGCTCAGACAAAACCAAGTCTCAGTTAAGGCAAAGAGGTGGAGGCAACATGAAAGTTTAACATGTGCCTTGTCAAAATGAGAGGATGTTGTGATGAACAGAAAGATGCTGACAAATACAGTTATCAAATGCAAAGGTCTTTCTTGTCTCCTATCCTTCCTTCCTTCTTTCCTTCTGTCCCTCAGGAGATATGTAAACAGAAGTGTACATGTATAAAGCTCTATGAAAAACATGTATCTTCTGCTTTTTCTAAAGCAGAAAGTAACAGTTAGCTGGTGGTAAAGTTTCCTGGGTCCCAAAAAGTTTCTTAAAGGGACATATCACTATAAATATAACTATATGTAACTACCAACTTGGAGTGAGGATTCTGCAGGCATGAAAAACTTCTTTGACCCCTCCTGTCTGACGCTGATGGAAACCCTGCCTCCTGCCTGCCCACCAGGGGCAAATAACTAGTACAAAACGATCCTAGCACATTCCTGACTGCTCTAGGTGCGGGAAGATGAAGGCAATTGTCCCAAGAGCATCCCTGACTCATGGAGGTTCCTTGGTGACAGCCAGGGAGGTCAGAGCTCAGAGAAAATACTATGTGGTGCATCTGAGCAGTGGGTTAGGGCTAAAAAAGAAATATGGGTCCTGGACATGGTTCTGCCACTGTGGGCCTGGTAGCATTCAGGGGCTTAATCTTTCTGACATAATGTACCATGTGTAGGGTGAGGACAGGGCACTGAAGGGGCAGGGTAGGGAGAAGACAGGAACTCTCCCAAGTGTCCTGAGAGAAATGGTTTTTTTTTTTTTTTTTTTTTAATTTGGACACATGAGAAAACTGACAGAATGCTTAAAATCAGGTAGGTGAATTGTGGAGCATAAGTCATGGTCCTATTGATCTTGCAACAGTGTAAACATTTTTTCCTAAACAAAGAAATACTACAGTCACTTCTGTATTGCTCGATGTGAGATGGCCCCAGCATACACCTCTCCCTGTCATGCCCACTTGTTTTCATGAATTTTCAATTCATGTGGGCATTTGCAGAGTTTTGAGTATGTTCTCTGCTTGGCACATACATATATTTTTTTTACTTCCATATTTATTGACTTGATCATTTGTGATCTCTGTATTGGTAACTGTGTTTACTTGGGGAAAAAATTGAAAACAAAAGTCCTGGTTATAGTTGTTCTCAAAAATTTCTAAGAGATTACTCAGCAAAGCAAGTTATGTTGTCAGGAGGAGTAATGGGCAACTCTTAAGTGTTTAACCCTCATAAAATCATAAGTGTACGTGTGGTGCTAATATAGGTGGCTGAATTATGAAGAATCCATGAATGGGACTGTGAAACCCTGAAATTACATACAAAGTTGTATGTAGCTGTGCTTTTCCCATGGAGAGGGCATTAGGCATTTGAGAGCTCTTCAGTTTCGACTCTATTAGTTAGGATTGCTTTGGATGCAAATGACAGGAACCTAACTTAACCATCTCAGCCACATCTTCGGAAGGGTAGGAGTGGACATAGCCCCCAAGACAGCTGGAGGCAGAGACTGCAATACCATCAGAGTTGCTTCTGCTTCTCTCTGCGTGTCAGCTTCATTCTCTCAGAGCACCAGCAGCGGCAGACTCACATCCTGAAAAGCTTGGCCCCGCCTGAGTCAATGCTGTCTTGGGTCAGAGTCCCTAGAAGCAGACCCTGCGATGAGGCTGTTTGTGCAAGTGTGATTTACAATGAAAGTTCTCTATAAGACAGGAAATGGGGGGTAGGGTGGGGACAGGGCAGGGAGCAGGACAGAGAAGGGAGAAGAAGCCAAGCAAGGGTGTAATTTTAGGCAAAATCCCATCCTCAGCCTGATCCTGCAATAGAGCTCTGCTGTATAAATGGTGCTCTGAGTTTGTCCAAACACAAGGTGAATTTGCTGGGCTTTAAACTCCCACAGCAGCAGTTTGTCATTGGCTTGTCAACGGAAAAGAAGCTGAACTCTGTAAAATAATTTTAAAGAGGTTTATTCTGAGCCAAATTTGAGGACCATGACCCAGAGCCACACCCAAGAAGCCTTGGGCAAGTGGACTTGCTGTGGATGGGTTACAGTTTGGTTTTATACATTTCAGGGAGACAGGGATTACAGGTAAAGTCATAAATCAGTACATGGAAGGCATACATTGGTTTGGCCTGAAAAGGTGGGCCATCTCAAAGGGGGGGGCGCCTTACAGGTTATAGGTAGGGTTAAAGACTGCTTGAGTTGTAATTTGTTAAAAAATGAAGCTTTGTCTAAAGCCTTGGAATGTTTTAGATAAGGAAGAGACAAGTCCCTGGACTTATATTTGTTGTGTAAATTGAGGACCTGCACGTTTGTCTTGCATAGCCTTAGGCCTGTTTATGAGTTACAAAGGACATCTCCAAGAATGGAGGGGGGCATGGTGAGGCATGTCTGACCTACCTCCTCGTGACAGACAATTTAGTTTTAGGATAATCCCCTTGGCCAGGAGGGGGTCCATTTAGTCAGCCAGCTGGGGGGAAGCCTGTTATTTGATTTTAGTTCACAGGCTAAAGGCCAACCCAAACAGCATAAATCTCAGGTGCTTCTGACTCTACACTTGCTTGCAGGCAATGTGTAAAGGCAAAGCATCTCCAGTAGCCCAGGATAGACCTCAGAAAACAGTCACAGATGCAAAGCACTCCAAAACCAGGGGCACAGGCACACAGAAATGAGTACCCTAGGGGATCAGTGCAAAGAACCAAGAGTGTCTTTTACGTGTGGATTTTCCAGGATCAAGTACTGTGGTCAGTGCCTTGGGATTCTATGTATCTTCTGTTGATTCGAGGACTCTGTGGCCAAGGATATAGGGTTACATAAATGATAGCTGATACCATTTGTATCTCATGGCTAAAGCTAGAGGAAGGAGAAGTTCCCCCAAAGGAATGTGACAGGCAGATAAAATATAATTGTCTCTTAGGTCTACTCTCAACAGATTAAGAACAGTAAAGCACTTTCAAACCAGAATTCTGCAGATAACATTGAAGTTTCAAAGAATCTTGGTATTGAGATCTAACATTGGAATACAGTATTATAAAGGATGCAAAATTCAGGTCTTTATGACGCTTGTTCTTTTAAATATTTACTCAGTGGAGATGTCATTTATAAAAAGATTTTCTAATGGAAATAAAAAGCTCTGGAGAATTTCAGAAAACATTCGTAAATAAAATGTGTTTGAACTTATACCAATGTTTCACTAAAGATAGATTTATGGGGAACTTATCTGACATATTATTCTCTGTTACCTGTTCTAGATTTTAGAAAATAGAATATGCCTGAAATTTTTTGTTGAAAATATTTTATTCCTAGAAAACAGTGTTTACAGTTGAGAGCATCACGTCTTTCTGATTTCAAAAAAAAGCAATATTGAAGCTGGAAAATAGTTAAAGGTAAATATAATGGCATAAAATTGATTCCAAGGATACACATTTCAAGACAAAATATTACAGAATATCACAAAGCAAATGTTTCTTCAGTGTATTAAATAATATGTAGTGAAGGCCGGGTGTGATGGCTCATGCCTGTAATGCCAGCTCTTTGGGAGGTCAAGGCAGGAAGATTGCTTGAGGCCAGGAGTTCAAGACCAGCCTGGGCCTCATAGTGAAACCCTGTCTCTACAAAAAAATAGAAAAATTAGTTGAGCATGGCTGTGTGCAACCAGCTCCCAGGCACTCAAGAGGCTGAGGCAGGAGGATGGCTTGAGCCCAGGAGTATAAGGTTACAGTGAGCTATGATGATGCCACTGCACTCTAGCCTGGGTGACAGTAAGGCCCTGTCTCAAAAAAAAAAATGTAATGAAGCAACTACAATGAAAGATTCACTGTCAATTTGTGTTAGATTCCTACAGAATATACCAAACACAAAGATCACATTAAACAATGGAGAGCTGAGAGATGCTTGGATTTCATTGATGAGGACAGTTTCCACAGGATTATAAAAGCCTATTTTTAGCTTATAAAGTGCACAGCCAGGCCTAGGATGATACTGCTAAGACAAAGGGAAATTCAATGGAGTTGTAGAAAATACCAGAGGAAGAACCGAGAGGTTGGTTGTGCACCAATGGCCATGTAGAGTCAGTTCTCTGATTTATTCCTGCTCCTTGGTTCTAGATTTCCTGATATTGTTTGTACCTCTCGAGGCTTACATCACTTCCCTTGAATCTGATTCTTGGCATTTCCCTCCAATATGGATCTGGAATCCTCTCCTTGGCTCTAATTTGTGTTGGCCTCTCAGTTTGTGTCTGCTTCAGGCTATTCTGAGCACAAATACATGTAATCCAGCTTGGTTTAGGATATCCAATGCTAAAATATCCCAGTCACTATTTGCCACCTTATCCCAAGTAGCACAAGAAAGAATTTTTTCAGATTTAAAGCAATAACATTATGTCCCAATATGAGGCTTTTAAATCTGATGATACGATTTTAAATTTCATTTAAAAGAAGGAATAGGTAAAATATCAAAGAATATTCTAGAAAAGAAAAAGACTAAGAAGGGAGCCAACACTGCCCTATATTAGAGTATATCCCAAAGCAACAATAAATACGTACGTAGCACTGGATTGGGATAGCTTCATGGTTATAAGAATGTAATATATCATAAGAGAGGCCTCATAAAATGACCAGAAGGAAAGAGACAGTGGTTAATGGTTAGTGATGGGAGCAGAAAATCTATTTATACTTATATCACATACCATATAATATAGTAAAAAATGAAATAATTTATGGAAAAAGAGTTGACTGTTTATCAAATCTCTCAAAGCTGGACTACTTTATTAACTTCAAAAAACTGAATCACAAAACTAGAAGTCAATGAATTTAGCTAAAGAAACTTTGGAAACCTTTACATCTCCAAAAAATATCTTCCTTAACCAAAGTAGAAAGTCATAAAAAAGGCTGTGAAAACTGTATATAGCAAATATAATAAACACAGCAAGTTCTTTTTATTTTATGTCAGAGTATTATGGGTGTACATTTTAGTTATGTAAATTGCTTTTGTACAGTTTGAGTCAAAGTTATAAGTGTGCCCATCACCCAGATAGTGAGCATTGTACGCATTAGGGGTGAATTTACTCATCTCCTCCTCCCCCCTCCCACCTGCTTGATTTCTGATGAGTTTTATTTCCATATGTGCACAAGTGTTGTTCGATTAGTTCCAATTTAATGGTGAGTACATGTGGTGTTTGTTTTACATTCTTTTAATACTTCACTTAGAAGAATGGTCTCCAGTTCCATCCAGGATAATACAAGAGGTATTAGTTCACCATTTCTTTTTTTTATGGCTGAGTATACTCCATGGTATACATATACCACATTTTATCAATCCACTCATGTATTGATGGGCACTTGGGTTGTTTCTACATCTTTGCAATTGTAAATTGTGCTGTTATAAACATTTGGGTGCAGGTGTCTTTTTTACAAAATGTCCTTTTCTCCTTTGGGTACATACCCAGGAATGGGATTTGCTGGATCAAATGGTAGTTCTACTTTTAGTTGCTTGAGGTATCTCCATACTCCTTTCCATAGAAGTTGTACTAGTTTGCAGTCCCACCAACAGTGTATAAGTGTTCCTATCTCTCCACATCCATACCAGCATTTGTTGTCTTGGGATTTTTTAATAAAAGCCATTCTCACGGGAGTTAGGTGATATCTCATTGTGCATCTCCCTGATGATTAGAGATGTTGAGCATTTTTTCATATGTTTGTTAGCCATTAGTCTATCTTCTTTTGAAAAGTTTCTGTTCATGTATTTTGCCCACTTCTTAATGGGGTTGTTTGATTTTTTTCTTGCTGATTTGCTTGAGTTCTTTGTAGATTTGGGTTATCAGCCCTTTATCAGATGTATAGCATGCAAATATTTTCTCCCATTCTGTAGGTTGTCTATTTGCTCTAACGATTATTTCCTTGGCTGTGCCGAAGCTTTTTAATTTGGCCAAGTCCCATTTATTTATTTTTGTTGTTGCTTAGATTGCTTTTGAGGTCTTCTTCATAAATTCTTTGCCTGGGCCAATGTCTATAAGCGTTTTTCCAACATTTTCTTCTAGAATTCTTATAGTTTCATGCCTTAGGTTTAAATCTGTTATCCACTGTGAGCTGATTTTTGTGAGATGTGAGAGGTGTGGATCCTGTTTCAGTCTTCTACATGCGGCTATCCAATTTTCACAGCACCATTTATTGAATAAGGATTCTTTTCCCCATTGTATGTTTTTGTCTGCTTTGTCAAAGATCAAATGGCAATATGAGGATGGTTTTATATTTGGGTTCTCTGTTCTGATCCATTGGTGTATGTCTATGTTCCTGTGCCATTACCATGCTATTTTGGTTACTATAGCTTTGTAGTATAGCTTGAAGTCTGGTAAAGTGAGGCCTCCTAATTTGTTCTTTTTGCTTAAGGTTGTCTTGGCTGTTCAGGCTCTTTTCTGGTTCCCTATGAAGCATAGAATTATTTTTTCTAAATCTTCAAAAAATGGTGTTGGTATTTTAATGGGGAATGCATTGAATCTGTAAATCCTTTGGGGTAGTATAGATATTTTAACAATGTTGACTCTGCCGATCCATGAGCATGATGTTTTTCCATTTGTTTACATCCTCTGCAATTTTCTTCCTCAGTGTTTCATAGTTCTCCCTGTAGAGGTCTTTCACCTCCTTGGTTAAATATATTTCTAGGTATTTTATTTTCTTTGTTGCTATTGTGAAAGGTATTGAGTCTTTGATTTGATTCTCAGCTTGACTGTTGTTGGCATATAAGAATGCTACTGATTTGTGTACATTGATTTTGTAACCTGAGACTTTGCTGAATTTATTTATCAATTCCAGGAGTCTCTTGGCAGGAGAATCTTTGGGGTTTTCTAAATATAAGATCATATCATCAGCAAAGAATGATAGTTTGACCTCTTCTTTCCCCATTTGGATACACCCTTGATTTCCTTCTTTTGCCTGATTGCTCTGTCTAGGACTTCCAGCACTATGTTGAATAGAAGTGGTGACAGTGGGCAATCTTGTCTGGTTCCAGTTCTAAGCAGGAATGCTTTCAATTTTCCCCCATTCAGTAGGATGTTGGCTGTGGGTTTGTCATATATGGCTTTTATAATTTTGAAATATGTTCCATCTATGCCTATTTTGTTAAGAGTTCTTATCATAAAAGGGTGCTGAATTTTGTCAAGTGCTTTTTCTGCATCTAAGGGGAGGATCATATGATCTTTGTTTTTGCTTCTGTTTATGTGGTGAATCACATTTATAGAATCAACTTTTTGTTTTATTAATCTTCTGTTTAATTCTTTTGGAATTGTTTTCATTTAGTTCTGCTTTGACCTTAGTTATTTCTTTTGTTCTGCTAGGTTTCGGATTGGTTTGCTCCTCCTTTTGCAATTCCTTGAGATGGTTCATTAGATTGTTGATTTGTGATCTTTCTGTCTTTTGGACATAGGCATGTAAGGCTATGAATTTTTCTTTTAAGACTGCTTTTGCAGAATCCTACAGATTTTGGTAACCGTGTCCCCTTTGTCATTTAGTTCAAAGAGTCTTTTGATTTCCATCTTAATTTCCTCCTGACCCAATAATCGTTCAGCATCAGCACAATAGACACACACCAGTGTAAAACCATCCAAAAGCTAAAGTTCAGAGCCCAGATACCATAATGGCTCAAGAGGTAAAACAAAGCAATAAAGTTCTAGGTAACAGGATGAACAGAAATCCACTGCACATATCAATTCTTTCAATAAATGTGAATGGCTTGAACTCCCCACTCAAGAGACATAGCCTGGCTGAATGGATAGAAAAATACAAGCCAAGTATCTGCTGTCTCCAGGAAATGCATCTAACCTACAAGGACTCATTCAGACTCAAGGTGAAGGAACTGAAAACAATATTCCATGCAAATGGAAACCAAAAGAAAGCTGGCATAGCCATTCTCATATCAGATAACATAGATTTAAAATCAACAAAAGTAAAGACAGACAAAGATGGTCATTATATAATGGTGAAGGGAACAATTCTACAAGAAGGCATAAGAACCCTAAATATCTATGTACCTAACACAGGTGCACCCAGATTCATAAAGCAAATCCTACTTTATCTAAACAAAATGATAAACAGCAGCATTGTAATAGCCAGGGACTTCAACACTTCACTGACAGAATGGGACACACCCTCCAAACAGAGCATAAACAAAAACACAGTAGACTTAAATAGGACTCTAGAACAAATGGGCCTAACAGACAAGTACAGAACATTCTACCCCAAAACTACTGAATATATGTTCTTCGCACCTCATGGAACATTCTCTAAGTCTGATCACATCCTAGGCCACAAAACTTGTCTCAACAAATTTAGGAAAATAGAAATTATACCATGTATCTTCTCAGACCACAGTGGGAAAAAATTAGAAATCAATTCCAACAGGAATGCTCAACTCTACACAAAGTCATGGAAATTAAGGAAATTCTTTATTATTTGAAGAATTCATACAAATTGTAAGAAAAACACAAAAGTCCCAGTAGATAAATGAATGATTCAAACAAAAGGAAGCACAATTAGTAAATAAAAGACTTAAAATTATGAACCACACTAAAAATAAAATATATACATAAAAATAGCAGTGAGGAATTTTTTTTGTCAGTTCTATTAATTCACACTGTTAGAAGAGGCTTGTGGAATTTGGTATACTCATCTACTGGCAGTGTGAATTGCTACAGATATTTTGGAAAACAATTCAGCAATACATACAAAGAACAATAAAAACCTTTATTTGCATTGACACAGTAATCCTACTTCTGGACACTTGGTATATAAAAACCAAAGTAAGTAAGAAGCAGTGATATTTATGACAGGAAAAAGGGAAGGAAGAAAGCAGGGATGGAACTTAAGAAGTTGGAAGGAAGAAAGAAAGGAAGAAAACAAACTATGTAATCAACAATAGGGCATTAATGAAATGATGGTACAATGCAGCCATTTGAAATACTATGTAGCCTACATATAGGAAGTACAATGCTTCCTGTGGAATGTTCAGTAAAAGAAAGCAGAATCTATCACTGTGCCCATATTAAATGGACTACTATGCAAAAAAAAAAATGAGAAAGCATAAGAACTAATATTAGAAGGGAAATTTCAAAAGGGAAAATAGTTTTACTCTATCTTCCAAATTTTCATTACTGCTACTTTATAACCCTAACAATAGTAACAAAACATAGACAGTGCTGAGGAGAGAGCTAATGCAAACCCCAACACTTCCAGGCCAGCAGACAGCCTCATTCTTCAGTGCTCATAGGCAGATGAGCAGATTTTCCTTGACCTTGGATGTTGTTGGAATAGGAATGACAAAGAAAAAAATAGGAAAAAAAAATTAAAAGAACTAGACATATTTATTTATTTATTTATTTATTTATTTATTTATTTATTTATTTATTCAAAGCCGGGAGATGCCTAAGAACATCCACTTTCTACATACACATGGGAGAAGATTATTCAGATAAACAGTTGTTTATATTTCCATGCAAGCTTTAAATAAGCACCTGATAAAATCTTCTGAATAGGGATTGAGGATTGAGTCACTTATTGGTGCTTTGTTGTATTAATCATCACCATCAAATAATAAAACTATTAGTCACTTAATTGCACATGCTGCTGCACAGGCCTTTATCTGATAACCATGCAGTCCACCCTAGTTATGAAGATACTTTTTCTAAGAAAATTTGGCCTTTGGACAGGCTTTCTCCCCCTTCCCATCCACCTTACTCTTGGCCGATTGCTTTGGTGCCCAAGTTTGGTCAGAAGGGAGGGAGGAAAGGGACTGGCTCCCTGCTGTCGGTTTCTGCTAGTGGCATCAGGGAACAGGCTTTCCTTTTTAGTGATTAGTAACAACATGGTGGAATTTTCCTATTGTTCAGTTATCATTTCTAAGCTCTGCATTGCTGTCAGCCAGGCAGCCAAAAAAGAAAACCAAAAAATGAAAAACCCTCTAACAACCCTAGAAACCACTGCCCTGGCTTGGGATCAGTGGGCAGCAGTGTTTCTGGGCTGACAGTTTTAGGTGGAAGACACATCAGATTTACAGCCGTACCTGCCATTGTCTCCTCAACTGTGAAAAGCTCTAAGTGCCTATTTCCTTTCAATACCTAAGCCCAAGACTACTATGTAAGAAAAAGATTTCTATTTCCTGCCTCCTACTTCTGTAGTTGCAAAACTGTCTTTTGACAGGTTATTAAAATCTTTAAAGTTGAGATGTGGGTTTGGGGTATTTTTTCTTTTCTTTTAAGCACTTACATTGATGGTTTTAGAACACCTTAAAGTAAGGTACAGTTTAGCTTTCTGAAGACAGCAGTCAGTTGCATGTCTCCCCGGAAGCCACAGGCCCAGCCATGGAGATTCTGGAAAGGGGCACTGGGGCCAGCTGTGGTTGTAAGTTAGCAAGGCGTTAGTGCAGTATGAACTTTATATAAGTAACTAAGTATGGACATTCAAAATACTTCAAGTACAGTTCTGACCTAAGACTGACAGATCATTTACTGTAATATATATTTTTAAAATTTTTAATTTTTTTAATTTTTAATTGACAATAATTATATGTATTCATGGGGTACATAGTGATGTTATGTTTTGTTTTGGTTTGGTTTGGTTTTTGTTTTTTTGAGACAGTGTCTTGCTCTGTCTCCCAGGCTAGAGTGCAGTGGCATCAACACAGCTCACTGTAACCTCAAACTCCTGGGCTCCAGCAATCCTCCTGCCTCAATCTCCTGAGCACCTGGGACTACAGACGTGTGCCACCATGTCTGCCTCATTTTCCTATTTTTTGTACAGATGAGGTATGGCTCAGGCTGGTCTCGAACTCCTGGCCTCAAGCGATCCTCCTGTCTTGGCCTCCCAAAGTTCTGGGATTACAGGTATGAGCCACTGCACCTGGCTATAGTGATGTTTTGACACACATAATGTATAGTGATCAATCAGATCAGGGTAATTAGCATATCCATCATCTCAAATATTTATCATTTCTTTGTGTTGGGAATGTTCAATATCCTCTTTCTAACTATTTGAAACTTTATAATATATTATTGTTAACTATAGTCATCTGGCAGGGGCACAGAACACTAGAACTTATTCTTCCTATCTAGCTGTAATTTTGTGTCCTTTGGCAAATCTCTCCCTATCCCTCCCTTTTCCCACCCTTCCCAGCCTCTAGTTACTGTTCTGTACTGTACAGGTGATATAATTCAGGTCTTGGCAAAGAATTTACTCCCTTATAGACACTGATATGAACAATAAACTGGAACAGGGCAAGAATCCTGACTGTGTAAACACCGTACTGAGGCCACAGATCATTTAAAATCCATGTACAATGCTGCGGTTCAGGACACGCTACCCTAAACATAGCGCCCTGGCATTTGAGAAAATAGCAGAAGGAGGAAGGTCTTTCTCACCTTCCCCTTACTCTTCTCCCTGGTGCAGGTCATAAAACCCTCATTCTAGAGGTGCCCACCCTATCCCAGAGGAAAGGAATGTCCTAATTTCTGAAGACACAAGGACCCAGAAAAGAATCTGAACAAATGGGCCTTGGCAAGTTCCCGCCAGTTTATTACCATTAGGTCATACCCCCTTTGTTCCATCACGCTTCTCCACAATGATCTACTTCTTCACCAAACTTAGCGTGAACATGCACAAGTTTCTCTGTTTCTTTGGGTTTTCATTTCTGAAGGCTCCCATGTCACATAAAACTTACATTAAATAAATTTATATGCTCTCTCTTGCTAATATGTCTTTTGTTATAGAGCCTCCAACTTGAACCTAAGATGTGAAGAAAAGATATTACTTTTTCTTCCCTAGTTTCTAGGGCCCAACGCAGGGCAACTGAAACACAAAGTCAGCAGAAGGTGGGGATTCTCACCAAGGGCAGCTCTCCTGGATCTCTGTCTGTAGTGCCCAGTTGAGAGAGGAAGGTAAAAATGTCTCCTTGTCCCTTCCTTTCCAACTTCAGATTAGCAGGAGAAAACATTTGTTTGGATTGTGATGTTAAATAAATTGGTATGCTTTTCTCTGGTTAATCTGTTCCTTATAGGTGCCTCAGCTATGAACCTAGTCATGGGTGAGGAAAAGATATTACTTTTTCTCCCATACAATATAATCGGTCAAAGAGATATACGTGGGGCTTGGTACTAGCCAAGGTTTCAGGCATTCACCAGGGGGTCTTAGAATGTTGTGACCCCTGTGAATCAGGGGGGCTACCGTGTTTGAATTTTCCCCCTTATCCCAAAACGTAAACATTTCACAACATACCAGGTGTTTCCAAGAAACGAGAAAAATTTCCAAATGGTATCATGACACTGAAGAGAATTAAAAGCGGTTTTAAGAAATCCTTAGGTTCACATAAATGTAATTGCAATTTTAGGCAAAAGAAGTTCAGTTTCCCAGGAGTGACTGCAGGGTGTGCCTATGGCCTCTTGGCAGCCATTAGTGACGGCTTCTTCAGTGAGGGCTGATGAGTTTATTCCATCTTCATTTGGAACCCTGATGACTGACTTGGTCCTTCCAGGCTCGAAAGTCTGCGTGGCGTCATTGAGGCCAACCCTCCGTAAGGCAGTATCAGAGGAGACACCACGAAAGGCAGGAGATTCCAGGATCTGCTCCACTTTGGGGCCTGTTTCATGATAGATGTGTATCCTTTCTTGTTTATATTTCTTCCTTGATGCAGACAGGCCTCAGTTTCCTCTTCTGTAAAACGGAGATAATAACTTCCACCTCATGCGATTGCTTTGAGGAGTAAAGATGTTCCAGTGAGTAAAGTGCCTGGCACCATTTATCGCCAATGGAAAGGACTAAATGACAGCTAAAAACAATGGAAAATTTAAAATATTACAATCTGGATGTGATGAAACAGTTTGGTTAAAAAATCTGTTCTTTGTTTCCTACATATGATAGACACCCTTTTCTAAATCTTGCATATAGTTGTAGTAGGTTACAATACATAAATTTATTCTTATTTTGTATACCTAAACCTAAGATCCCTTGAATTAATATGGAAGATTATGCAAAGCAACATTTTATTACCCAAGTCCAGATCCCTTTTTCTTTTATAAAAGTAGAACAGCAGGATCCAGAAAAAGCTTAAAAATACATAGAACCCTATTTACTTCCTCCTACATAACTTCTTATTTCCTCTGATTCCATCCAATAATAGTAGACAGCTTTTGTGCATTTAAAGGAACAAGTGAGTGTCCTCCCTTATTATCTCCATCATGTCTGGTCTCAGCTCTGAGAAATAAAAGTTTTTTTCCAGTAAATTTGATCTCTTTTCTCCCCTTTCCTTCTGCTAACCAATTCTTGGTCTTATGCCTTCACTGATGTTTTTACAAATTTTCCAGAGCCTCCAGGACTTAAAATATCTCATTCTTTGAGGACCATCTTGATTTCAAGGCTGAACTAGATTTAAAGTAAATGAATTTTGTGTTAGTTGTTCTGTGTTTAGCAAAGAGTGCAATTTACAGAATGTTGAGAAATGAAGTATTATTCATTCATAAAACAGATAATTAAACTAGCATTCTTATTTCATTAAGCTAGTTCTAGAAAAGAAACAAAGGTTAGTTCAACGTGTTCCCTCCATGTTTGTGCAGGGCCCACTGTAGGCAAAGTTCTATTTTGGTGACTGTGGGAAATCACCAAAAATGTGGAAAAAAATGACCCCTGCACATTGAGTCACTCATGTAAATTAAAGGGTGTGGGGACTTTCAAGAGAGCTTTTTGTCCAGGTTCCCTGTGTCTAAGTATGTGTATGGTTGTGTCAATAAGTAAGCAACATAGCTCAGTGTTCCCACGTGTGTGGATGGGACGCTACTCTTCAATAATCACGTGACTGCATAACCGCTTAGGATTGTTCTAGAGGATGAAGAGTAATCCTGTGTGTGTGTGTGTGTGTGTGTATGTACGTACATGTGAATGATACTTGACCATGTGTCTACATAATTTCCAGGGTCTTTGGTGAAGGAGCCTCATCCCGTCTCTCTCTGGCATTAGAATTATCTGTGTGCCAGCCTGCCTTGAATAAGGGGCAGACACCACCTTAGGGAATTAAAGGTGTGTTTTCCGATGGTTGATATAGTAAAGAAATGTATCAGCTGGTGAAAGGATTTGGTCTTCTGGGGAGGTCCTGATTGGGCCCAGCAGACCCTACCGGGGCAGCCAACAGTAGGTTCCTTCTGGAGAATGTGAGCAGGACACTCCCAGCAAACAAGTGAGGCCTCGGGTAATGCGATCTGACAGTGTGCCCAGTGGCGGGCAGCCGGAGGGGGAGGGCCCAGAGAGTGCTGGTAGTTAGGGAAGGATTTGCATAATTACATTCACCTGAGGGACTCCATTTACCCAACAATGCCTCTCATTGTGGTAAAGCCAGCAGCTGGCCATGCTGTTAGAACAATGTGAGCTTTAGTCTTGTTCTTCCAAAACAAATGCCTGGACTCAGAAAAAAAAAGACAAATGACAATTAGCATTTCGAATGGGGTAGAGTCATGAATAGTACAAATGTTAGCATGATGTGTAACACTGTATTGTGAGATGTGTCTATATGTAGTACTTATATTAATTCATACTATCGCAGAAGGATTATATACTATTAATAATACTACATTTGTATACGCACTACCTATACTGTATAGAGGTTCATATAATAACATATGTATATTTGAGATTTATGCATTAAAGTGTCCGTGAACAAGTAAGATGACTGCCGAAATATACATCTTCTTCTAATGTTTGGTAAAGAATTAGATATGAAGGTCTTTTTCCGTGTAAGGCACTTACTGTTTTAAGTTCCAGTATGTGTCTTTTGTTTTCTGACTGCAAAAGATTACAATGGATTTGAGAGATGCTAATCAGAATCCAGAGAGGAGGAGCTTTATTGGAGAGGCTGCAGCGTTTGCCCAAGTCCATGCTCTGTGGCTGGGGGCATGTTTACCTAAGACTCCAAATAGACAGAGTGGAGATATGAAGACCTAGCGCAAATATTGCGCCCGGCTCATTTCCTGGTATCGTGCACATTTACACTAAAAAGGGAGGTTCAGGGAGTGGAGGCTGTGTAGGTTTAGAGGCAATTCCTTTTATTATGCCCAGTAATTGTTACATTTTGTCCCTCAAAATTAGAACACAGGATGCATTTCTAAGTGAAGAAAAACACCTAAAGGGGTTTGCCTATTCTCAACTTTAATTAAGTACACATTTTAAACATCTCTTTTGTAAGCATAGCAGCATCGAAATTTCTTTTCAGCATTTTATTGCAAGGTAGGGAAATATTAGAGCATTTCAACTGGGGAAGGAAACTAGGCTTCCCCTTTGAAGTTCAAGTTGTGCTTAGCCTTTGCAAAAGGGAGTATTTGCTTTAGTCATTTGATGACTCTCCAATACGATGTGGAAGCTTGAAGCTAGCAGGATTCCAAAGCCAGGAGTCGCTAAGCTCCATCAACCCACCATCACCCTGCCACCAAAGTGAGCATTCTCAAACAAAAACTCTTTCCATAAAACTCCCCTGGTCCCCCATGGTTATGGCTCTGGTCCCCAAGTGTGATGGCACGTCTGAGCCACCTGGGCGCAACCACGTTCCAAACCTTCACAAACAGAATTCTCAGGGACAGACAGGACACAGAAAGGAAATCTGTATTTATAGGTTACTTTTCAAGTCCTCCAGCTTTTTGGAATCAGAGAAGTAACTCCAACCACTTGAAAGAACTCAAGCCTCCATCCTAAAGGCCTCTAAGGATTTCTGGGCTAAAGGGGAAGAAGGACATTTAGATTTCCTTGATTTTTTTTTCTTTTCCTGTTACACCAGCTTAGAACTCATGCCCTCGACTTTTTCCTTCAGCAGTTTGGCAGTCTCGATACCCCGTTTTTGTATCACTTTACCCTCTCCTTTCCCTGGCACACTGACACCACTGGGCTGGCACTGATGAGTTGGTTAATAAAGCTTGAGGACGACCAAAGACAGAGGAATAGGAAACAACGCGATAGTCAACATAGTCAACGTCAGATACCACTGCTCTAAATGACTTGGCCCCTCCCGCCACTAGACAAGTTAGCAGTGGTTATTGCTGTCCCCATGCCCTGGCCTTGTCTGCCCCCTGCCCCAGAGGCCCTTCTTCTCATCTTCTCTCCCCTCCCCTCCCCCGGTTTCAAGTTCCTTCCCCTCCTCCCCAACCCCGAAAGCATCTCCCATTGGGGGGTCTTCCTCTGGGAAAAACCCAGTCTCTGAGAGGCCACCCTTCATTTTGCAGAGCAGCTTTGCTCTTTTTGTGTCCAGCCCCCATTCCAGCTGAGCCCTTCTGGGCTTTCTATCTCAAAAACAATTTAATGTGTGTTCCCAAAAGAAACAGCGTTCTCTGAGGGTGAATTCAGTAAGTTCCCCTACACGATCGTATTTTTAAAATTGCAAATATCTCTCTTGCTGGGACCCTAAAAAGCTCTCCAGATGATTCTGATGTAGCTGGTCCCCTGACTGGGTCTGGGAACCACAGTCTTCCTCTCTGTGGAAGATCCTTCTGGGAACATGGTCCACCGTGTGGATGGATTCTTGCTTCCCTTATCTTTTCTGCCTTTTGCTCCAGGAAGCTTCCTGTAACGTTACCCAAAGTAACTTTTCCTTTTGTCACACCGCTGTGCTCTGTAGGTATCAGTATAGAGCAGTCACCGTACAGTAAGGGAATTTGGGGATTGTCACTTTCAGACCCCCCAACTGGTCTGAGAGTACCTTGAAGGCAAGTCTTGCTCATATGGAACTGTCTTCTGGCAGTTCCATGTGCTTGGCGCAGAGGCGAGCGTTCCATACTGTTTACCGCATAAAGATGTGGAGTGACAATATCTGTTGATTTAGGCAACTGGGAGGTCACTGGTGACCGTGATCACTCTAGAAGGAGTGTTCACTGGGGACAGGCTGCCTGTGGTTGTGCAGAGTGTTTGCCTGATTGGGGGAGACACAATGAGTCCACCGCCGTGCTCCCGCCACACCCTCTGGCATGGCCTCAGCGCAAGGGAAGGATGCCATTTACTTACTGAATCCACTCAGAGGGTCATGGTTTTGTGTTTGTCAGCTAGAGCGGGCCCGGTTGCTGCGTCACTCCCACCTCCTGCGATAGGAATCTGTGTTTGGAACCCGACTGAGTCATCTCATTACTTTGTCTCTGTGAAGGGGGAAAACCTATCACAAAGTGAAATGAAGGTGCTTTAGGAGGGCCCTTATTGCCACGAATTTGGAATATGTTCCAAGAGCCCGAGACGTCCACGGGCATCTCAAACTCCACATGTGCAAAACCAAAGTCATCACGTCTCTTGGGCAGACCTGCCCTCCTCCTGCGTTTCCCTCCATGGGTACACCTGGTTGCCAAACTGGGTGTCCTCCTGCACCCCACCCCTCGATCTGCTCACAGGTCTTACTGGGTTCACCTCAAAGGCCAATCCTGACCACACCCCTTCCATTCTCCCACCGCTGCCCTGCCTCTGTCCATCATCCTCCCTTGCTAGACGAGGCCAGTTGCCTGTCACTTCCTGTCTTTCCTCACAAGTTCATCCTCCAGATGTCCTCAAGACATCTTTCTGAAAACAGGATCTGATTCCCCTCCTGGAAACACCTGTATGTCCCTCCTTTACTCTCAGCACACTGGATAAGTCCAAACTCTCTAGCTTGGTATACAAAGCCACTCACTTCTGTGCCAACATATCATTCTGCAGTGCCCACCTCTTTCAGCAGCGCCCGCACAGGCACGGCGCTTCAGCCAGGTTCCTGAGCGTGCAAGGCTCCTGAAAGCCTCCTTGGCTTTGCACTTGCTGTTCCATGTACCTGCACCTTCCCCGCTGTGTGTTGGGCTCATCTCCAGATGACTCGAGGCCCTTCCGAGTTCTCCATCCCTTCCCTGTACGATTGTGCACACCTCATTGTCACACTTAGTGTCCACATGCAGTCACTTGCTTTAACTCCTGCATGAGAATTTGGCATCACGAAAGGTTACATGTTGTTCATTTTTCTCTCCCCACTATCTATCGAAGTGTCCAGCACTTATTTTGTGCAAAGTAAACCTTTGTTAAATTGAAAGTCTCTCAACAGGGACATCCACCACTGTATAATGGAATAACTTGCAACTACTAAGAATGAGTTAGATCCACACTTATTGATTATAATTTCAGAGTGATATTTACAGTACATCCCTATTTTTTGTAAAAGGTAGAAAAATAATTCTTTTTATTTGTTTTTGCCTATTTGAATACAGAGAAATGCGTGGAAGAAATCCTAAGTGTAATCCTTGATTACACCCAGTGAAGGGGAGGGTGATTTTCTTTATAACTCTATTGTTTGACTTGTCACAAAGAGCTTGTATTGCTTTTGTAAAATCAATTAGGCAAAATAAAGTAAATGGTTGTTGAATGAGTAAATAGACTTCAGGAAAGTTTTCAGAAAAGGAGGAACACTGTTTCTGTTGTGCAAACCTTAAGAAAATCTGATGAAAACCAAAATGGGCAGAACGTATAATTAGGGTATTATTCACCTTGTAAAGGATTGTTCTCGCCTCTAAAAAAATCTCCAAAGGCTTCTTTTTAAAAAGCAACTCCATTAAAGCTCTCATGTGTTTGTTAACAGATCATTAACTGCAGAGCTTGACAGAAGGGTGGGGCTGAGAAAGAGAAAGTTTTAGGATTAGGTGCCAATTGAAGATCAATCAGAAATGAAGATAGGCTCAATTGATATTATAGCATAATTATGGAGGAAATTATTACACTGAAAAAATTCAAAGTTCACGTAGTTTCTCTGGAGAAAAGGCACCAGGTGAGACCACTGGATGGCCCAGGGAGAAGGGGAAGGTGCCTAGCTTCCCGGGGGTGGGGAGGATGGGCAAAGCCATGGGCTTGATTGAGAGCACTTTACCAAACTCTGGCAGATACTGTATTCCAATCCTACCTCTTACTGAGAAAGCAAATCCTTTTCAGGTGTCTGCAATTAGAGAGGAGAGGTGGGCGGTGGTGGGCGGTAGTGGGCAGAGAAGAAACTTTTTTCAAAAATAAAAGAATAAAAATTAGGTATACTAGAACTTGGCAGTCACGAAAACAGAAGAAACACTAAGAAAGTTGCATCATTAGAATGGATGAGGGGTCTATATTATACTTTAGTCTTTAAAGTGAGAGAAAATGAGAGCACTGACTCATTTTTAGTATTTCATAAAATAAAAAAAAATCAACCGGGTTTGCATCATTGACTTACTAAGTTCTTGTCACTAAAGAATTTTTTTTTTTTTAAATAACAGCATTGTCTGATTAAAAGAAATTTTCTACCAAAACAAAGGAAATCAATCCATAGGCCTCTTGGGCTCCCACCCATAGTTTTTATATGATAAAATCAAGTTTGCAAGAGTGAATGCAGCCTGAGGGTGAGGGGTGGAAGGTACCTTTGGCTACTCTGAATGACATGAAACAGGGTCCGCTGAATTTTTCTGTAACAAGCAAATAGTACATATTTCAGGCTTTCTGGGCCAAGAGACAAAAATCAAGAATATGTAGTTACTTCTCTAACAAGAACAAAACCATTTTTCCCACAACTTTTTAAATTACCAGTTTCAGAACTTTATTTAGGGACAGCACAATTTGAATTTTATATTGTTTCATGTGTCATGAAATTGTATTCTTTTTAAATTTTTCTTCAACCATTCAAAAATATAAAAAGCATTCTTAGTTTGTGGGTCATACAAAAACAGGTTGTGGCCTGGATTTGACCCCTGACATGGAACACTTCTCGGTCATATTAGGGTTCTTAATCAGTCATCGCCAAGTGGAGCTTGCCCATGATTTCAGAATCCTTCACAACACAGCACGGCTGCCAGCAATGACCACAAGCAGTGGGCTAGGGCAGCCTGTTGGCTGTGCAGTAGCCACCTCCATAGTGACTGCTCAAAGGATGATGAACTCAGATATCAGCTGGGTGCTCCCTGCCCATTCAGACGTGGGTGCAGCTGGCTCAGTCCTCCGCCCCCAGCCTCAGGAAAGTGTCCCGGCAGACTTCCATGTCCAGGAGCAATTGCTTCTTCTGCGTTAGGTCAGTTTACAGATTTGCTTGGCCTTGTTTTCATCATTGCCTCGACCAGAATGGGGCATTCAGTGATTTTAATATTTTAAATATTTTTTTAACAAGCCCATAGAATTTTATTTTATTTTATTTTATTTTTATTTATTTTTTTATTTCAGAATATTATGGGGGTACAACACTTTGGCTATATACATTGCCCATGCACTGCCTGTGTCAGGGCTACAATCGTGGTCACTCCCTAAACTGTGCTCCCCGCATCCATTTAGTGAGAGTTTTTCCCATCCCCTCCACCTTCCTCCCACCTGCCCGCCCCCGGATGAATGTTATTGCCCTGTGTGATGTAGGTGTTGATCAGTTAGTACCAATTTGATGGTGAGTACCAGTGGTGAACAAGCCCATAGAATTTTAATGGAAGTTTGGGGAGACAATGACCATTTACATGGCAGCAGAAACAGCATCTGCTCAGCGTCATTGTTTACATCATCGTCACAGCTAAAATTTCCAGGGAACTGACTTGTTTTGCCAGATGCTTTTCATATATTATTTAATCCTGCAATTGTCATTGGAAATGACTTTTTCTTTTAACAATTATCTTGTTTTCCAAAAACAAAAAGAAAAGAAATTGAAGTTTAAAGAGATTGAGCAACTTGCCAATCACAGAGCTAGTTAGTGATACAACTGAATTTTAAACACAACCAGCCGCCTAGTTCCCGTGCTCCTAACCCCCCACGGTTCTCCGGCTACTGCACGTTGATTGAATATCAGACGTTTTTGTTCTTGAAACTCTTTTCATCACCTTGCTGGGAATTTTCCTTGGCCAGACCACCTCATGGCATGTCCTGGCCTCTCTCCATTTTCCTTGCTCCTCTTCTTGCCTGTGTCTTTCTCACCTCTTCTCCCAGACTGCTTTCATGAATTCTCAGTACCTTGGTACCATTATTTAGGGTAGCTTAGCTCTTGCCAGCTCATGCTCCCATCCTGAGCTCTAGCAGACGGCTTCTTAAAGATGTAATGTCATTTTACAGGAAGAAAACACTGATTGGCCAGGCGGATGTGGGAAGCTCGGACAAGGTCTATAAGGAGAAAGTGGAAGAAATGAAGTGCATTAGGAAATTAGAAAATTGATGCATTTTCTTTTCTTTCTGAGAGAGAAGAGGGTCAGTGAGTAGACAAGAAAGGATGAAAGCAGAAAAGATGCAGGACTGCGGGAAAAAAAGAGTTTGCTTTGCATGAAACTATTCAGTAAGGTCTTCTACACACAAAAAGGCCTTATGAGAATATACGGAATGTGGGAAATCAAGAAATGAAGAATTCAACGGAGATGGGTGGTGGGAAGTGAATGTAAGCTCCCTGATAATTTAAGGAAGTGCCTGTAGACTTTCCATATTGAATTTTCAACATTGGACTTTCTACAGGATGTGCTAATGTTATCTAAATAACATTTGGAGCAGGGTGAGTGTGCACGGTAAAGTGGGAGCCCCCAGAGAAGAGGATAATTCTATCTGGGTGGGAAGTGGAGAATGCAGGAAAATAAACGGGTAAAGAGGGTGAGTCACTGGTTGTCTGGAAACCATATTTGAGAGGGGAGGGGAGAGATTAAAAAGGGACCTGAATAAGGGCAGGATGGTGGGGCTGGAAAGGCTGGGATGAATGTGGCAGACGGGAGGGCGCTAGCCGGGGTTCAGTCGCAGGAAACAGAGACCTTTCTAGAAATGTCAACCAGAAAAGAACACGATGTAGGGAATTAAGTTCTTTCAAACTATTTTGGAAGGGCAAGTGAAATGTGCTCTAGGCTAACCTCTAGGAATGAGCAGCATTGCAGAATGGTCCACTGGGAATTATACTCCTGTCTCAATAGAAGTGGGCAATCAGGAGACCACTTTTAGCATGGGAGATTTTTGAAAGAAACCACCCTAGATGTGACAAGGTGCTGCTGTCACTGCAGTAGTAGCTCTAGAGGTATGCTGTGCCCGCTCCGTCTACAACAGCAAAGTGTGCACAGTCCCACCCCGCCTTGCAGCCTCCATTGCAGCAGTGACCAGAAGACGCAGCATCGTTGTGTTTGCCAGCAGAAACCAGTGGAGAAAAATTTCTTTCCCCTCATCCTGCCTTCTGGATTCCATGCAAGTGCATCTTATGCGTGGACCCTAATCCCATTAAGAACCATGTCCTGCCTAGCCATATTGGAGCCAGAGGCAAAACCAAATGTCAGTAATACTGCATTATTTTTCATTTTTAAAAAATACTGCATCAACAGTATTTATCTTGATTACTGAGTTTTTTGATGCCCCCTTAAATTTTATGCTTGAGGTGCCTTACTTGCCTCCTCCTAGTCCCCAGCCTTGTTAAGAACCCTAGCTGCAAGGGAGACTTGGAAATATAGTTTTTAGCTTTTCATCCTCTGCAGTACTGAGGGCACAGTGGAAGAGGTAGGTCAGGATGGAGATAGAGAGCCATCTGGCAACTTGGCTAGGGCCATGCAGCCCAGCTGTTTGGTCAAACACCAGCCTAGATGTTGCTGTGAGGTGTTTTTTCAGATGTGACTAACATTTAAATCTTTGAGTAAAGCAGATTACCCTCGTTAGTGTGGGCAGCCTCATCCAGTTAATTGCAGGCTTTAAGAGAAAAAACTGAGGTCCCCCCTCACCCCCAAGAAGAAGGAATTCTGCCTCCAGACTGCCTTCAGGCTCAAGACTACATCAACTCTTGCTGGAATTTCTGGTCCTCCAGCCTGCCCTGCAAATTACCTGCACCCACCCTTGTGTGAGTCAATTCCTGAAAATAGATCAACCCTTCTATCTCTATCTCTATCTCTATCCCTATCTCTACCATCTGTACTTATCTGTCTCTGCTATTTGGCTCTGTTTCCCTGGAGAATCCTGGCTAATAAATACACTTGGAGGAGGAGGGAGAGGTGAAGTGCCAGCTCACGAGATCTACTGCTATTGAGGTAGAAGGAACAATACTAGGTTATAGTTTCAGTGTAGATGGAGGGAAGGAGAGGAGGCTAAGTTGATTCCCAGGTTCCCAGTGTGAGTGACCAGCTGGTGCCCCTGACCGAGATAAGAAGGACAGATATGGTACCAGGTATCTCCATGAGAAAACAGAGCACGTGTTCCTCATCTCCGGAAGATGCGAACATCTTCCAAATGCAGCTGTGTTCCAGTGCATGAGATCCACCATGTGTTACAGGTTGGTTGCCTGGGACAAGTAATTTGGTCATCTGCTTGCTTATTCATTCATTGAATAAGTGTTTATTAAGTGTATACCATGTCAGGTACTATTCTAGGCTTTGGAGATACAATGGTGAATGAGAGCTGAGGTGGCTTCTTTCATAATGTTTCCATTCTAATTCAGGGAGGTATGGTAAACACACACACACACACATACACACACAAAGGGAGCAATTCTAGGAGGTGACGTGTCCAGTGAGGACTAGGAAACAGGGCAGTGTGATGGGAGTAGCAGGAAACGGGGGCTGCACCTGGAACCCTGTCCCAATATAGGGCACAGATGGTCTGGGGGAGGGGGGAAGCTGAGCTGCCCTGTGTGTGACCAGCTGGGATGAAAGAGAAGAACCCCAGGCGTATGTGATGAGTTACTAAAGGGGAACACAAGCATAAGACGAATGTCTGTAGTGCACTTCTTCGTTCCAATCTGTCTGTTCAGGCTGCTATAACAAAATACCATAAATTGAGTAGCTTATAAACATACATTTTTTCTAACAGTCTGGAAACTAGGCCAGGGCCCAGATGAGGGCCCACTTCCTGGTTCACAGACAGTGCCATCTAACTGTGTCTTCATGTGGTGGAAGGAGTGAAGTGGTCCCTCTTGAGCCTCTTTTACAAGGGCACTAATTCCATTCATGAGGTGTCCGCCCTCCTGACCTAATCACCTCCCAAAGGCCCCACCTCCTAATACCATCACCTTGGGAGTGAGGATTTCAACATACGAATTTGAGGGGTGCACAGGCCATAGCAGTTCCCCATACTGAAGAGGAATAGACAGCAGCTGAGTGAGCCTCTGTGAGGCAGTGGGGAGAGAAGCCGGATGGCAGGGCCCAGGCCCAGGGCTGAGTCTATGAAGAATAGCATCACAATCCCCTAGGAGACCCAAAGCTTTGGGGGTGAAGGTGATGCCTGTGGGTTGTTGTGTTCCCAGCAGTGACATCGTGTTTGGCACATGGCAGGTCCTCTATAAATATTGCATGAATGAATTAAGGAAACCCTTGGCTGAAGGTGTAGGGACCAGCTACTGCAAAACCAGGGAGCCTTTGCATTTGGGTGATTACTTCATACTTGGGAGAAGTATTTGCTTCCCTCCATAAAACCCCCAGAATCTCCTAGATGGGAAGGGATGCTGGCCAAATGGCTCCAATTCTGTGTCCTTGATTTCAACATTTGCTGTTCCCTGGGGGACTGTGATTCACTTTTAATGCTGGGAATTCCAGGAAGACTTCATTAAATGCTAAGGCAGTAGAAAAGAGTACTAAGCCAAGAGAATGAAAGAACAGCAAGCTGTCAGGTTTACGCTGTTCCCTTTTGTGATCTTTCTAGAACCTGCTGGCTCTGGTACCACATTCTATGCAGAAGGATTGCTCATTTCCAACCCCGAAAGATGAGTACAGTTTTAGACAACGTGACTCAGCCCTAGGCGCATCTCTGCAGGTAGGGAATAAATCTTACTTCCCTTCCACACTGAGGCTCGTATTTGCCATTAAGATAGCATTGCCAGATTTAGCAAATAAAAGTACAGGACCCCCAGTTAAATTTGAATTTCATATAAATAACACAGGAGTCTTTGATATAAGTATATCCCAAATATCACATGTTCTAAATGTTGCATAGAACATACTTATACTAAAAATGATTTGTTGTTTACCTGAAATTGAAAGTTTACCTGGCAACCTTACTTAAGATCAGGAAAGAGGTTTTAGCTCTGCCACTTGCACTGGGCTCTTGCACTCTATTCTCATCCTGTGATCCAGTCTGAGGCCTCCACACCTCCCTCCGGGGTTATAACAGTCCCAGTAAGTGCCTTCTCCCTGTATTTGGACCCTTTCCACCTCACAGGGGTCCTTGCCTGTCTGGATAGAATCTCAATATCTGAATCATACACTGAGCATGACATCCACACAACAGGAGTTATACACCCCATCAGTTTTATCCGGTTGGCACACAAGAGCTTTGTGCTTTTCTTTGGGAATACAAAGCTCAGCTGCCCCAGTCATCATGCTAAAAAGTCCTGAGGACAGTAAAGCTTCATGATCTATATGGTAGATATTCAGACTAGAATGCTTCAATTTCTCTAACATATCAGAGGATTAAATAGTCAGCCAACCATAAGACATGCCTAGGAGCTATTTTCAGCTCTGTTTTAACCTGTTGAACTCCAAGTAGCAACTTCTGTATTTTTATCTTAATGTTACACTTCCTTTGAGGCAGTAAGTCAATAGGGTGTGAGGTTAAAAAGAAATAACTAGCACCTTTCAAGAAAACAAGCTAAAATAAGTACCTGTGTAGTGATTATAAAAATATACAAACTTCCTTTGCTTCTGCTGGTCATGTTGAAGCCCACACATTTGTGATGTGTTTGCATGTGATGTGCATTGAGCCACACACTTCTTTTCCATTTAACCTTTTGGGTCAGATCTGCTAGATTTCCTCCCTCGTCCGCCACGTGATCGGTGCAGGATTTCTTGCTTTCTCATGTTGAAGCAGAGTGGTAATACTGTTTAACCCTTGATTCAAATATAATGGGTAATGGCCACATGTGCCACAATAAAATATGTTTAGAGATTGGCCTGGTTCTTTTATTAACTCTGGCTGTCTAGGCAATGTTTAAAAGTGTCTCTAGTCACCTACCTTTCTCCTTGGTTTAAGTGGGTGTGAAATTTTGAGTTCTTCAATAGATTGTAACTTCAGTGGGTTACAAGGACCATGTCTTGTTCACTGCTCTATTAGTTTGCTAGGGCTGTCATACAAAATAGCAAAGACTGAGTGTCCTAAGCAACAGAAATTTATTTTCTCACAGTTTTGGGGGCTCGAAATCCAAAATCAAGGTGTCAGCAGGCTTGGTTTGTTCTGGCTGTGTCCTCACGTGGCCCTTCATCTGTGCATGAGCTCCTGGCATCTTTGTCCAAATTTCCTTTTCTTAAAAGGACACCAGGCAGTTGGATTAGGGCCACCCTAAGGAACTTATTTTAACTTAATTACCTTTTTAAAGGCCCTAACACTAAATACAGCCACATTTTGAGATACTGGGTGTTAGAGCATCAACATATGAATTTCAGGGAACACAGTTCAGCCCATAACAACCACTGACATCCAACAACTAATTTAGTGCTTGGCCCATGGTAGACAATAAATGTTTGTTCAATTAATACAAAAACTTTGATAAGGCCATTGGTGAGAAACATTTACTTAGAGCTTCTTGTTAATCCAGAGCATCAGATTTTTAAGCTTTTTTTCTACCTACACACTTTCCTGGTAGTTGATTGTGTCATGGAAAGTAGCCTGGCCTGATATAACACTGGTGACACGCTGCCTTCCACAGAGATGAGGCCCCATGCTTGCAGACACAGAGCCTGTCCCTTCCATGTCGTTGCCACCTGCCCCACGTGCAGTGGTGGCTGAGGCTCCCAGCTGTCATTCTTCTGCCCTCCTTTCAGCAAATGCTTGATATTGACATCTCCACGTTTCTTTTATTTCCTTCAGATTGGGGGAAAAGAAATAGAATCTGCCAAAGATCTCCTGCTACTTGTCTGGGGGAGAATGGGAACCTCAACAACCGACCCGTTGTCTAAGCTTTGCTCTACCAGTCTTTCAGGAAAAGGAAAAAAAAAAAAAGGCCCCAAAACTTTGATCCCAGGGGAGGTGAAGCGGAAGTTGATCTTCACCATTAAATTTTTTTATAGATAGCAAAGTCCATGCTTCCACCTGCATCCAGGGCACAGAGGCAGCTGGCAGAACAAAGCAGCAGAGAAAAATAGCTGGCTGGAGTCTCTGAAATTGCCTGTGTACAGGTGCAGCTTGTTTTTCATCTTGGTGGCAGTCACTAGTGATTGACAATGTTTTACCCAGAGGACTTAACCCTTTTTTCTCCTTAATGAACCAAGAGTCAAGTCTCATGGTTTAGAAAACAAGTCCTGCCCCTCTGTACATTCTAAAGCAATTCAACCCACATGGATGGGAACTGTACTTCAAACCAATGTTATCTGCAGTGGGAGAGAAAGCAAAACCATTTCAGAGGAAAAGTTTTGAAAAAGCATTCCTAGGCCTCTCCATCCGTGTGAAGGCTGGGGGACTTCTTTTTTATTGATAGACACCCAGATGGAGATGACCTGTGACGATGGCTCCTCTGGAACGGGGAATCTCTGGGTGTTGAGTACACCTTAAACTACCTGACCTAGAAAACCAATTCCTGCTTGCCACAGCTTTTTTTGCTCACTATCAAACAAGTTACTTTAGAGGGTAAGCAAGCAGCAGAGAGGAGACACAGTCATGCAGCCCAGTTTAAAAACTTCCAAAGACTGGAACTGGGCAGCCCCACTGGTCCCATGCTGTGTTGCTTGTCATTCCCTCAGGCCCCACTGTATCTCGCCTGGGTTACTTTTGCCATTTGGGGAGTCCCCCACGGGTTGAATTTGCGTGGAGTCCAGACAGACGGGCCATGGGCAGACTGCTCTCTCCAGAGCAGCCTTCAGGGAGCACTCATGGGGGGATGAACTGAGGGATCACATGGGGACAAGGGCAACCTTTAACAAAGGAATAAGCAAAACTCCTAAGTGTTGCATGAATAGCTCTCCCAACCACCGTAAGAATTAACATTTGGAGAGAGGCCAAATGCAAAGGAAGAATCACCTCCTAAACAGGGAGTCCTCCTTGTGAGAGGAGGGAAGTCTGTAAGCAGTGCAGGGGAAGGCCCCAGAGCTGTGCGGTGGAGTCCTCAGCTTCCCGTGGGTTCTCTGCAGACTCCGGCAGGGTCCTGAGCCCAGGCAAAGAGCTTGTCAAGGAGGTGTCAGCTTTGTGGACCAGATGGCTGCTCTTTCTGGTAGGCGCGTTATATATCACCTCCTCTTAGCACAAGGAACCTCACAGATGAACATTTTCATGATTTAAATGCCTGGAACATACCATAACACAAGCACAGAGCATGACCTCAATAACTCACAGCCGTGGAGCAATGATTTGACTTTTGAATGGGAAAAAATGACATGCAGACAACTCTGACACTTCCTTTGAGAGGCTTAGTAAAATTATCACACATGCCCCACCAGGGAGCTTCCCACTCTATGCCTTTGGCTTTGACATGGCCTTTGAAATGAGTCCATGCTAGGCGAAGGCATCCGTCCAGATGTTAAGGTCTCCACACTCAAACCAGTTAATCTGGAAGTAAAATAATCAAAGGTACTCTGTGGCCTGGAAAGCAGTCTATCTCATTCATAAACCAAACCTTTTGTATGAGTCTTGATGTATCTATGTGGCCAGAAACTATTGAATTTAAAAATTTCAAATTTTCATTAATTGTTTTGATCTTAGACATTGATAACAGCGGCTGGTGATTGTGCATGAAATAAAACACCAAGATTATGTGCGAATCATAGCCTTGGCACCATGGTGGTAATCTAATGAGGCAAAAGCTTGGATGCGTGTCCACTTAATCAGAACAATAGGTGCTGTCAACCATACAGAGATACTGTGGGGAGTAATGCCTCAGAAATACTACAGCTTACGGGCAGGTGGCATACCTCCTCTCCATCTGGGCCTGCAGTGGGCATCTGGAATATGCTTCTGCTTCAGTTGAATTCCTGAGAATAACTCCTAAACTCTACTTCAATATTTACCCTTTGCACTTGCACTGATGTTACCACTACAATCTGGAAGCAGAGAACTCACAGGCCCAGGGCGGCCCGTGGTGAAGGTGAGAGCTGGTGATTTTCTTTCCCTTTGGTCGTTCCATGAGGGAGACACTACACACCTTTTAACAGATTTGTGCACAAGGGGTTATAGCATGCTCTAGACTTTGGATATTCTTGGCCTTGAAAAAAATTTTTTTTTAAAGTTTGTAAAGGTAATTACCATTGTTTACAGTACTGAGGGCAAAACCCCACCCTGGGCTGCAGGCCAGGGGATCTCAGAGTCAGCATAGGGGCCTGAGCCAAGTCCAAGACAAAAGCACAATTATGCTCACCTAAAACCTCACACTGGTGGTAGTGGGATGAAGGAAACACCCACACGAAGGGGAGGTGTGTGCAGGGAGGGGCTTCCTTTGAAGTTTTGCATACATCTTGTAAATTTTTTCCCTATGGTGCTGGGAATGAAAATTCTTGGTTTTCATCCTGGGTCTCTGTTATTGAGCTGTGCCATAAGGAAATAGACTTCCTTCTTACTTGATTTGCCAATGTTTAAAACTGAACTTTTAATAAAAGAATTTTGGAAGAATTAAGAAAACGGGAAATGTTGTGTAAGTTGTTATGAAGCTTTCTTAATTTTTTGGCAGAAAGGAACTCAAGTAAAACACCAAAAGACTATTTTTTAAGCCTACTTCACTTTTTAGATTCTCCATTACCCTTCTTTCTGATCCAGGTCCATTTTCCACTTAAGAAAGTTTAAAAACCGTGGGTTAGAAAAGTGTTGCCACAGTCTATTTGGTTCTCCGAGTCAGAAAATAATTAGCTAATACCCAACTACTTGCATACATTACCTTCTTATTAACTATGCTGTATCTTTTTCTTCCTGTCAGGATTAAGGCCAGATGATTATTTGTGCTAATGTTATGAATCACTGACATGCAGAGCTTGTAATGGATGCATTGACATGTCTTTACATGCACTGGCACCACCGGGTAACCGGAGCAATCCGTGATGAGGAGAACTGGAACACACCAGGCCCCCCCATCCCACCTGGCTCTAGAGCAGGAATTCCTCACTAAGTGCATCGATTCCCAAAGGGCAGGCTCCATAGACCATCTGTAGTACTGTAGTTCAGGAGAACAACCACAGGAACTTCAATTTTCCCCTTTAATCCAGGAGGAAAATTATTTTGGGAAATGGATGTGGAAATTCACATGTGAAGTGCGCATGTGAAGTGCACTCACAGCAGCCTTGGTGAAGCCAAGAGCTGAAGAAGTTTAGGGGCATTAGCCTGCCCTTCATTGCTGCACACACCCAAATGCAGACACCTGAGAGGACTCGAGCAGTGAGTTCTGCACATCCAGCTCTCCACTGCCTGGCAGCAAAGAGGAGAGGGGAATTACAGGCAGGCTGGACTTGGAACACTGCTACAGCCCCACCTGAATTCCAGGTGCCCCAGGAGGCCTTTCAACCATCTGGAATTGGGGCTGTTGAAGGTACAGATGCAATATATGTTTGTCTTGCTTTTGTTTGCACCTACGACCAGCTGGAAGCCAGAAGGTGTGCGGCATTGCAAACAATTTTGATTGTAAATAAAGAGAATATAAGAGTTAAAAAAATATCTTTTAAACTAACAGGCTAAGAGGGGAGGGAGGAGAAAAGTGGGGGAGGGGGAGAAGAAATAGTTTTTTGACAGGAAACAGAAAAATACACAGAGAGAAATTTGTAATAGTGTGATCCTGTAGCATATTTTCCAGATGTTAATATCTCTACGTACAATTCATGCTCAGATAGTTTATTGATATACAGAAAATAAGCCTGTGGGCCTGGGTGTGCCTTTGCTTAGCATTTATTGACTGTGCCTACTACGTGCTCACACTAAGATAAATTCTGTGAATAAATGAGGAAAAGATGTCATCACACTATAGTCTGACAACAAATTAACACTAATAATGAGGTTGTTCATTATGGAGGTGCACCAAGGGCTGTCAGAACACACAGGGCCACTGATGTCTCCTAGGACAGTATGGGAACATGCCGAGAAGGAAGGTCTTACCCAAAAACCTCTTCCTTCACCCCAAAAGCAACCCCAAAACACATAATTCCCACAAGGGTGTGAAATGCATCGAATATGGCCTTTTATTAGTTGTCTTTTTTGGACTAGAATAACTTCTCTGTATTATATAAAATTTGGAAATAGAACATTTTACTTAAACATTAAAGGTTGATGTGAATATTTCCAGAGCAATATGCAACTTTGAGGTCCATTTTGATCAACCTACTTTGTTCTGCCAAAGGTATTAGAAATTTGAAAAATATTAAATGTTCAGCTTTTTTATTCACTTTTTAATAATAGAAAGTCACTTTTTGTCAACTGTGAGTGGAATAAGCATTTTAAAAAGAAGACAGTTCATTTTATTTTAAAAATGTGTTGTAATTCTGTCTTTTGACATGTCCATCCTATATCTTTTCCCTTTTAAATTAATTAATTAATTTATTTTAGAGATGAGCTCTTGCTATGTTGTCCAGGCTGGCCTCGAACTCCTGGGCTCAAGGAATCCTTCCGCCTCAGCTTCCCGAGTAGCTGGGACTACAGGTGTATGTCACTGAACGTGGCCGTTTTAAAAGAAAATACAGCATGTAGTTTGGCAAACTCAAGGGCAATAACCTGATAATTAAGAGGAGAATTTTGGAGTCAGACAAACTAGAAATCTGATCCTGACACCCCAAACTTAAAAGCTGTGTGATCTCGGACACATTGCTTAATCTTTCTGAGCTTCAGGATTTTTGTTTTGTTTTTAAATGGGAGTAATAATAATATTTACCTTGTAAGCTTAGTTTGAACATTAAATGAGATAATGCATGTAAAGCCCCTGACAAGGAACCTTGTTTACCTAGTCTGTGCTCAGCAAATGCTAGCTGTTATTAGTCTATGATTATGAATTATTAAAATAATAAATATTTTTCCTTTCCCTGCTAAATTATGACTCTGTACATAGGACAAAGTGAATTGAAATAATGGCAATTATTTTGTACACTTAATAGCTAACAGCCTACTAAAGTGCTTAAATAAATTTTTGAGTGAAACAATCTGCTGAAGAGTGATTTATTTAATAGAATAAATGCCCAAACCCCATTTGCCTGGCTGTGTAAACAGAGTGGGTGCCACAGCAAGGTTACCCACAATGGCCGCCATTCTCAAGGAGCCGACCAGACTGACACTTACATTCATAAGCAGGTATGCTAGTCCTAAGGAAGAGTGTAAGCTCACAGGTTGAAAGCACATCAAGAGTTACAGGTGTTCCACAGTGTCTCTAAAGTCAGTCCCATGGAAACCTGAGTGCAAAGTGTCCTGACCCTCAGCAGATTCTGGCTGAGTTGAACCGGTGCCAAAAGGTGTCGAGCTCCTTTCCTCCAGCCAGCCCGTCTGAGCAGGACTTGTATGCTTTTGCCTCGGGGTCTGCAGGGGGCTCTTGAAACTTTTAATGTAAGCACTGCTGGGCTGGGATTGGGTTTGCTTTTTGAACAAAGAGTTGTTTGAAGCTTTTAAATTTTTTTTTAGATGATAAAAATATGGGTGATGAAAAGGACTTGATTCACTTGATGGCACGAAAATACATACCATGAACCTGTGAGTCCTTATGACGATATGCTCAGCCTTTTGTTTATGAACCTAGGAATCTCTTCTCTCAGAAAACTATTAAAATTGCAAAGAAAAAAGTGGTCAAGAGAGCAGATTCACAGGCAACAAGGTTCAGACATACAAATTTTGCAAGTCTTTTGAAGGCTATTTACCCTCAGATGAATGGGAATGCAAAATATTATGCAAAGCAGATTTAATCTTCTGGCTAATTTGCCTTAATAAAAAAAGTTAGAGGCATAAAAGGAAGATTACATCCACATTTTAAGGTTGTGTTTTTATGTAAATAAGAAGTTGGTCCGAACGCACTGGGGACTTGAGCAGAGGTCTCCAGGTTCACTGCCTGGCTGTGGCTCAGTCTTGGGTTCCCGAGCTTCAGGAGCAGGCTGACGTGGCCATTGACAACGGTGTTGTTGATGGTTTGATGTTGAGTTCAGTGAATGCCACCGGCTGATGTCAGGCAGAGAAGAAGAAAGAAGGGAGCCAGAAAACAACAAGAAAAGGGGAGAGTGTAAGAAAGGGAAGAGAGAATGAAAAAAGAAACAAGACCAGCTGTGAGCAAGGGAAGGCATGGTGAAATGACTAATGAAATTTTCTTAGATTCCGTCCACAGATTCTCTATTCTTGCTGGGCATTTAGAATTTTAAAAAATGATTTCATTTCACTTGAGAATCTTGTGATATTGAGCACAAGCACAGATTTATAAGAATTGTCTCAGGCACACAAGAAATGTTAAACAATGCACGTTGATTAATAGATGGAGAATATTAGTGGATTAATCACATTTTAACCTTTCTATTGGCATCCACATCCAGCTCAGGGCAGAATTTTTGAACTCCTACTGTGTGCTGAATCAGTAGTCAGTGCCAGTCGTACAAAGGTGTGTACAACACTATTCCTCATTTCTTGAGCTCACAATCTCATAGGTATGTCAGTTCCAATGTTACGTGCTAAGAACTTGGTAAACGTTAGGTGTAGGACAGATGAGAACACAGGGAGGAGGCAATTCACCCAGTGTAAGTAGTTGAGAGAGGAATCTTAGCGCATGTGACATTTGAGATGAAACCCAAATGGCAATATCCAGCAAAGGCATTGGGAAAAAGGTGTTTTCAAATAGTGAGAACAACTCGAGGCCTTGAAGTGGCAATGGTCCTCGGAGGGAAGTACTGTGGTCTCGCTGCCACGTGAGCAGAGGACTTCCACAGGGAGCCAATGAAACTGGAGAAGCAGCCAGGGCAGGTCCTGGAGGTCTCTGCCATGCTGAACTGCTTGGACCTTCTTTCAGATATCAAGTGAGTTTCTTACTTTGCTGTCACTTCCAAGGCAAGTAAATTTTGTTTCCTGTGATATCAGGAAGCCCAGGAGTAGATTTATAGGAATTATTCTAGGCAAACAGGAAAGCTCACTGGATTTAGTGATAAGGATGGGGGCGTCCATGATGCGTTTTAAGCAGGCTGTGACGTGCTCAGGTTTGCATTTTATGAAATGTTCTGTAGTGCTTCCAAAGTCTGACCCAGAAGAGCTCTGAAGCTTTTCCTCCACTGGCTCTCCTTCACTTTCCCCTTGGGTTATTCTGTTTGGGGTTCTGCTGGTTGCTTTTCTTTTAAAACTTAGGCCCAAGCAACAAACTTCTCAGGTCCTCTGAGATAGGATCCATTTTGAATAGTAAGGATAAAGAGAGAAAATACAAAGAACGTGTAACTAGTCAAGTGTTTACAGTTGACTTTTGGTGAGTGCGCTGGAACTGCTTGGGACTCCTTGCCCAGCTTCTTACCTATTTCTCACTGAGCAGGTCTGATCTTATTCTCTACCATCTGGGACCTTTCCCTGACAACTTTCCCCTCTCCCTGAGACTTCCAGATTCCAGCTTGCCAGACCCCTGTGGGTCCTCTTGCTTGTAGACTGAGGAGCTCTGACCTTCCCTAGGAAATGGGCAAGGCTGTGGACATCCATACAAGATAGGCTTCACTTTTTAGGGGCAGTATCTCCACTCGCCTAGCAAGAAGGAGCCTCGTTTACTAGAGATCCATCCTTAGCATCAGCCGCTATACCATCTGTATCCAAATCACACATACCAAGTAAAGAGAGGATCATTTTTCCACACTCATATGAGATGAAAAAGAAACTGTTAGATAGGATCTATTTTGGCAAAAAAAAAGTTACACTTTTTTTTTCTTTCTCTGGATTGAATGGGGTGGGAGCAGGGATAATTCCTGTTTTTATCTGTACTTTAAGTTTGCAAAATGGCAGAACTGCAGCTTCCACAAGAGGAGGGCACACAGATGGAGGAGACGGTCTTGTGAGCCTCGCTTATAGGAAGAGGATGTGTTCGAGAGACTACCCAAGAGAGCTGATCTTCAAATCTTCCAGGAGAGAATCCCATCATCTGCAGCACCAGGCACACATGTGGGGAGGGCTGGAGCAGCCTGTATCATTCCCTAACCCAGGGCTGTTCCTCTTCGGGAAAAGACCACACATAGCAGAGAATATTCTAAGCGCTTTACCTCAGCCCAGGATCTTCTCCATATTCTAGATATTCTGATTTGGAAATTCAAAAGTGACAGTCTGTCCTAGGCTATAGGGCACTCTAAATATAATAGCCCTATATTCATGTTTGAAAGAAAAACCTACCTTCACTTTATGTGACTGCAGGATCTTCAGCAACTATAGTATAACAGTCTGTTGCAAGTACATTGGATGTTTCAGTTTGCCAGACCTGTCATGATAAATTAATTACAGGATGTTGCAGAAATGGCAAAGATCCAGCAGCATCTTGCATAGTTTAATATAGACCCATTTCCCCATTTCAATGTATTTGTGGTTAGATAAATCCTCAGAAATTTACAGCTGCTATAGACTAGTTCATTATGTACTCTGCCTGCTCACATAAGAATTTGATGTCCTTAAAGTGCATAGATTTTACTGATATTTCTTTACCACCATGGAAATGTTTAGTTGCTAAAAGTAGCATTGGCAGATACTTCTGAATATTAACTTCTATATAAAAGGCAGGATGGTTAAAAACATTACTGTGCTTAACCATCTTTTATTTACCTCAAACTGAAGAACTGTAGCTCAGAAAAAGTTATGTGGGGCATTTATAAAGAATGGCCCTGTGAACAAATCTAATAGGAAAAAATTAACTACTGATTTTCAGCTGGAAACACTGAAAAACCAAACTGAAGCTACCAAACTTCTCTCCAGGGAACTTTCTTCCTTTAGTCTTGTGATTGCTTTTCGCAAGCTTCAGTTGCTCATTTTCACTCTGGCAACAACTTATTTTCCTCAACTTTTTGCTTTTTCCTCCTTTCAGACTCTTTTTTTTTCTTATCTTTATTAAGCAAAACATCTCCATCCCAAGCAATTTTAAGAAATCATCCTTTGATTGGCAATATATGAGTTTACTTATGTAAATGTATAAACAAACAATTCTTAAATTTTCTTCTATTGTATTCTTTCATAATTCTTGACAAGGCTCAAGTGATTATTTAAGAAGAAATGAACTACAATAAGTAAAAATCAGATTGGTTAGTACTTTTAGAAATGATACTGAAGTATATAGTTGGACCATTTTGACCTAAGTGATAAGAGTAGAACATAAATTATGTATGGTGTGTGTTTATATATTTTTTGATCCCCCATTTTTAAGATGGAGAAATTAAAATTGTAGGTTCTTAGCAAAACTAGCCTCCCCAACTTTTTGAGACAAAAATAACTCATCTATAATCAGTATGAATCTGAGATGTTAGAAGAGAACTTTGGAAAATAGAGTGCTCACAACTTATGCTTGATGTAGATTTGAAGGGGATCATTAGAAAAATAGCATTCTTTGTGTTTACAAAACAAATGTTTTGTTATCCAGTTCCCGCGTTAGCTTAAAGTATTTCCTATTCACCTTAATAATTAGAGCAGAAGGATATGATGAATGGAGTGCCTCATTACCAAGTTTGCTTCCTGGGTCTCTGCAGAGAGTAGTTGTCTGCTTTTGCCCAGTTAGTCCATTGTTAACCCTAAATGATGCTGACATTCAATTCTCCTGCAGATAATTGAGTCCATCCATAGATTGAGTTCTCCAGTCAACATAGCCTGTTGATTGACATGCTTCTTGATGTTTTTTTATTATCTCTTATATGACTGGAATGGCGCCTTTTTGGTTTCTTGAATAAAATCTTACTGTACATGTAATTAGTTTGATTCTATAGAACCTATTTCTTAAGGAAACACAATTATAGTATGGAGTAAAGACTTACTAAAATAATTATGGGATAAACAAATGATCAGTTTAAAAAATCTTTTTTCACTAGACTGACTTTATTTAGGTCACTACTGCATTACAAACATATTAGATGTTTCTAGTCCCTCAGTGGGGTCATAGGTACATTCCAGCTGCTTCTTTAGTTACGCTTGTGTGTGCTGTAGTCTCCAACTATAAGCATTTACTGGCTTAGTCTCCACAGCAATTGAGATCAGTACTTGAGAGATGGCCCAGTGGAGCCTGACACACCTCCATCTACAGCCAGTATTGACATTTACTGGCTGTGTGTGTTGGACAAGTTGCTTAACCTTCAGAGCCTTGGTTTCTTCATTTATAGAGTTGGGAAGATTTTACATACCTCATGGATTTGATGTGAAGTGTAAATGAGGTCATGTACATAATAAAGTGAAGATGTGGGGAGTATTTTCTGTAGTTAATTTCAGTTAAGTAGAAGTCAACAAATATATAGCTTAAAACATTTGGATTGTTTAAAAATGTTCCAGTAACTTACTCAGATGGAAATCATTTAAGTACATATAAAAATGTAAAGTCACAAATTTTTGTTATAGTTTCTAGAACTTTCTAACTCCTTAAAAATATTTGTGAATTAAATATATGACTAAAGTGACATGTCATATAAAGTTATAAAATGGTAAGTTATTTCCCAGGTAGTCTGAACTTTCTAAAGAAAAAATGTCCTTATTTAATTAAACTTTTCTATAAATTAAAAATAAAATTAAGGTCAAATATTCGCTTTTATGTGACAGAAACTCTGCACAAGATTTCAATAATACCAAGTGTTAGCCATTTAAAAGCATTAATTCCATTTAAAATGTGCATCTTACACATAAATTTGCATTGTGCAAAAAATTTTCATGTTTTAAAGCTTTTAAAGATTTGATTTTTATTCTAGTTTTGAAAATCCTATTCATAGTACAGTTTCAATACTGAAGAAACCTTAATCTTCAAGATACAGTTGAATCAGTAATTGGAAAATACATTTCTACGGATGGTTTAAAATATTATTTAGATATAGAAATGTGAAATTGTTACTTGTCTGGAGAAAAGAGACGACATGTAATAAAATTCAATAATTTCAGAATACAGAGAAAACAAACTCAATTTGTTACTAAGAAAATGTATAATGCCATAAATCATCAAATGGATTCTGATGTCTGATTTTCTGCTTGATTATCATCTGGATCTATTACTTGGAAGGCACTGTTATGATCTTCCCTACACCATCTCGTCTCAGAGTGTGTGGTAAAGACATTTTATTAATCTATTTGTGAATATAACCCTACTCTTAGTTTGTCAACAGGACAAAGGAGAAAAGGACTGGGCTTTGAGTAGAAGTTTTCCTGGTGTTTGCCTCAACTGTAACTTTTGTCTTCAGCAGTTACAAAATAAAAATAACCCTTTAGTTTATTTTTCATATGAATATTGAGATCTTGGCAAATGCTTGGCACCCCCTGACATATTTTTCATTCGTCTTGATTTAAAGTATTTCTACAACCTGTTGAAATTCTTTGTGATTAAAATAAAAATCAGGGAATCAACACACATCTCAAAACTATGAGCTGACACTACAGAGAGACATGTTTTTATTTTTAAATTATCAAGTGCATTCACAAGACAGAAAAAACAAGCTTGTACAAGGGTGACTCAAGCTGACTAGGCCCAGCTATACATGAAGAACGGACTTATGCATCCAGAACAGACTTATGCATCCAGAAAGCTCGACGCGATCAGAACAGACTTCTGCACTGATGGTTGCAGGCTTCAGCAGTCATCAATGCCACTCAACACTTTCAAAAATGCCTTTTTAAAAAAAGTTCTACGCAGCAGGGACATGTTTACCAATTTTTATGCCTCTACAACATGTGCAGGGATAAGAGCCATACATGTTTTTACTAGAGGATATTTCACATCGGGTATACATCTGGGCAAAATTTACACCTCAGTGCCCGACTCAGTTTTTCTCACTTCTTATTTTTAAGGAATCAATTGTCTAATTTGGAAGATAAGTTTTTCTACTTTTATATTAATTTTGACCTTCTTGGGGTTAAATATTTTATTGACAGACCTATCACATAGTTAAGAAAGGAGAAAAGCCAAGGAAAAAAACAACAAAAAAAGAATTTCCCTATTATAATATCAAACTTCAAAACATATAGTCACATAATAATGACATTGTTATTCTGGAACTAAAGAAATAAATAATGCAATGTAATAATTTAAAAACAAATATTAAAACTAAAATAAATATAAATGCCTTTTTTAAAAAGTAAAGAAATTTAGAGCACTGTTGCCAGTCCAGCCAAAAATCTCTTTTAGTTTAGGTGTATCAAGTTATATATATGATTCATTCATAAGAAACACAAAATTTTAATTCAAAAAAGAAAATTGTTTTCTTTTAATGCCTTTGTTACTGGGACCTTTTGAATACACAATATTCTAAAGCTGTCTATCTTTTAAATAAAGTTAATTTCAAAAGCAGATACTTCATATTCTGAGTAGAACATTACACATATAGCCACATTACAGATGTAATCATATTAAATGATTACTTAACAGACATCCTAACAATGCAAACACTTTTTATTCACATTTGCTGTGTAACATTATGGTTTTTTTCTTTATTAGTTGTCCAACACTGGTAGTGTAATTTTGATGCAATTACTAAGAATACTAGTACCAATACTTTGACCAACAACAATCACAATGGTTTATAACAATTAACCCCAAAGGCCACATTGATTTTTCCACCCACAACTTGCCTTGCTTCTGATTTTTCTAGAGTCTTTCCTAAGAACAAGAAGTAGTGGATTGTTCCTTTCTTCTTCAGTACCTGAAAACTCTGAATTCTGAAGAGAAATTCCTTTTGGTTTAATTTGTCATTTCATCTCTGTGCATTTGGGTGTCTCTTCCTTCTTCTTCAACACTTTACTAGGGAGAAAAGTACACAAAGTGTACTAAAAAAACTTGAACAATGTCTTCTGGCCACAACCGAATCTTAGTATGCGCAGGCAACAGCAGAGGTAATAAGAGGTACTGTGCAAAACGCAAACACACACACACACACGACCAAGTAAGATCAAAATACTAATTACCTATCTTCTGGTTTGTCTCTCAGACATATTGTTAACATCTCTTTGTATCACTAGCAATTGTTTAAGGCCTGCTCCAGCATTGACAAGTTAATATAAGCAACAAAGAAATATACTTCCCAAATATAGACACTAAGAACTCCAAATCATGAGTAATTTTTAGAAATTAAGAGTAAGTAATCAGAGTACATAAAGTTCTTCATTCAGTGGGAAAAAAATCATCATGGATGATGCTTCAGGGTTACTGATTAGAAAGAATAGAGATCATTTTATTAAATAGCATTATTTCATTTAGTCTATGGCTGTGTCTATTTTTATAATTAGGTTATTATATTTTTCAAATCAATCAAAAATGGTTTATCTCATTTTTATTGACTAAGATAGTGATGATTAAACTATGCATCTAGATGCCGCTTTGATTTCAAACAGATTATATATACCATTAACAAAAACCAAGAACCAATATACAGATGAAACAAGACGTTGCTTCCTCAGAGACCATGTAGTAGGTGCACTACAACTAATGGGCGGTAAACTAGTGGGGTTGAACTTGGAATTTTTTAATGCAGTTATTCATATAGACTGATGAGTTCTGGACTTACACAAAAATGTTAGTGTCTTTCCTCTAAACAGAAAGGGCTTAATACTTGGCTGCCCTTAGAAAACAAACTGCAGCTTCAGATGATGGCAATCTGGTCAACTCCACTGCTCACTCCTGAGAAAAGTGATGACTGGCACAGAGGGCTAGGGAATACCTGTGCTTTAAGGCAGCAGCCCCCAACCTTTTTGGCACCAGGGCACCAGTTTCATGGAAGACAATTTTTCCACGGACTGGGGGTTGGTGGTGGCGTGGAGCTCAGGCGGTGATGCGAGCGATGGGGCGGGGAGTGCTGTAGACACAGATGAAGCTTAGCTTGCTTGCCCGCCACTCACCTCCTGCTATGCAGCACCACCACCCTTCCTAAGTTTCATGGAAGACAATTTTTCCATGGCCAGGAGTGGGGGTGGAGGTGAGGAGGGGCAGAGCTCTGCGGCCTGGTCCCTAATAGGCTGTGGACCTGTATTGGTCCATGGCCTGGGGGTTGGGGGACTGCAGCTTTAAGGAACAGGTCCAATCTTAAATAAATGGTATGCTATCTTTTCATATAAGAAACATTTACACATGGGGGGAAAAAACTTGTCAGTCCATTTTTCCTGATTTTACATTTGTTAAATGAAGCTACCCCAGGTAAGCTTGTATGACATACAGAAGCCCTAAAGTATATTCAAGTAAAACTCATGAAAGCAACTGAAGTTGAGTATAAAATGGTACAGATATAGTGTGTCAAGGTACAATATTCATTAGGGGCAAAAAACTTGTCATTTCTGTCCCTGTGTGTATACAGGAAAAGTATGTAAAACTTGCCCCAATTAGGATCTGATGAAAATGGGCCAGAAAGTAGTAAAGTTTCAAATAAATGCTGAGCACAGGTCACACAGAGACCCTATGAACTTCTGCAAAGGGCAGTGAGGAGGGCCAATGGATCTCAGGGGAAGAACAAGGCAAAACAAAGTAAGAAGAGTTCATGGTGGTGGGAAGACAAAAAAGAAGAAAAACAGAAAAGGGAAGCGGGGAGAACAGCTGGAAATTAGTGAGATAGATCCTGCACGTGCAGAAGACGTGGGACAAGTGAAATCAATCAGGTGGAGACTGCAGGGTGAGAAGTAAACAGAGAAGCCAGGAGGACTCTCAGGAGAGGGAACCCAAAGAGGAATTCAATCAGAAAAAGCTGAAGTAGGCGGCGAAGATAACATCTTTTAGGGAAATGATTCAGACTAAGAAGAGGAAGAAACACACTGGATAGAGAATGACAAAGACAGCGCCAGAGAAAGGGAGGAAAGGGACAGAACAAAAGGAAGAGGAGAAGAGATGCTAAAGCGCATACTGCTGACAACTGGCAGCTCACTTCTGTCGATGGGGACAGCAAGTGGCACACTGGCAGGATGAATGCCGACAGCAGAGGAACCTGAAAGCTAAAAGTGATACCGGGATTTGCTGAAAGAGGGAGGAGTGGTCATCTAGCCAAAAGACACAAGAATAAATCCAAATCCATTCCTTCTCTGGAGTCTCTTCACATAAAGTATCCCCATAAGCCAACAGAGGAAGAACTAACAAAGGGCCTTTTTAAAGGCTCTCACGATGAAAAGAGGACGGAAAATCTGTATAGCAAGATTATGAAAACAAATATGAAACTAGGTTAGTGTATGTTTGTATGTATGTTATGTGTGAAGAGTAAGATTCATAAAAATACTGGGCCCTACCCCACAAGAAATTCCATCCAATAAATATTCCCTGAAGGTTTACTTTTGTGGCCAGACACAGGCTAAGTACGGGGAAGGAAAAAAATGTGAGCATGTTACAGTTTCTGCATGCAAGCACTGCAAGCACTGCAAGCACTTACCATCCTAATCAGAGTTAAAGGACAAAGCTATGTGTAAGAGAAATAATCCTGAACTTGGGGGCAGAAGATCAAGTTCTAGTTCAGGCACTTTGTGGCTGACTCTGAGACACTGGTTTCTTTAATAGGCAGAAATAATAGGCTGTATTAGAAAATTTCTAAAATTACTTTCATTTTGAAAGAAATGATCAAGTAGTACATATACGTCAAGTAGAAAAATTAGAAAGTACACAAAATAAAATAGAAAAAAATCACCATAATCTTACCACTCAACTACTGACATCTTTTAATGCATATTGTTTTATGTTTTATGTATATGATAAATTATTTTATAATCATCTTTATTTAAAAATCTATCATAAACATCCTTCCATGTCTATAAAAATACTTCCATAATATATAAAGAATGATGAATGCACGACACATCACATGTTTCATAATTTAATCAACCTTTATTCATAGAAACTTATTTTCCTTCTATTTTTAAAATACTGCTTGAAGGAGTAGGTTTTGAACTGAGTCTCTCCATGTATACTTGACTATTTTTCTATTTTTCTATAATAGATTCCTTGAAGTAGAACTGTCAGGTCAAAAGACAGGAACATTTTGAAAACTTAAAAAAAAAGTATTACCAAACTGTCCTCCACAAAGAATGGATCAATCCTATGCTATTACCAGCAGTGCATGAGGGAATCCACTTCCCCATGTGATCATCAACACTAGGTATTGCAAGTTTTGAAGCTTGTTGTCATTTTGTGAGGGGAAAAACACCATCTCATTTTATTGTTTTAATTTCCATCAATTTGGATCACTGGAAGGTAAACATTTTTATGTTTATTTCCATTTATATTTATTCCTTTAATAATTTCCTTTAAGAATGTCCTGTGTACACCCTTTGCCAATTTTTCTACTGTTGTATTTCTTTTCCTTGTTGATTTCTTAGAGCTTTTTATATATTAAGAGAATTATTCCTTTATGAGAAATTCTCCCCTATCCCAGGTTATTGTTCATTTAAAAAGTTTATAGGGTTATTTTTTAACATATATAATTTTAAAGTTTCTATTATTTAAATCTAAAAATCCATTTCATAATGTTTTCTGATTCTGGTATCAAGGTTGAAAAGTCATCTCTTGAACCATGATTATATAACTATTCATCTAGATGCTTTCTGTACAGTTAGATTTTATTTTTTCTAATTAAAATCTAAAAAATACTCATGAAAATTTTGAATCTAGTTCCTAGAAAGTGATAAATTCATAAATGTGGACGTGAATAGGGCTGCAACATTTCACTTTGAGCAGACAACCTTCACTTCTACCTAACAAAGAAAACAAGGCCTTCTGACAGGCTTTTCCTGCCTTTCTTATACCCCATGCCCTATCAGAAAACACCATCATTCAAACACATTTTCCCCCTGGCCTTTCTCAGTAGAAAAAGTGGCCCACCTGTCTTGTCTTGAATCTTGAATTTGAATCCTTTAGATTCCCTCAGTCCCCAGGGATTATCCCCCTGCTCCTATACCTCCAGTGGCTCACTTCTCAAGTGGCTCTTTCAGTTTGTAAATGTTCTTGTCATTCTCCTGATAAAGATCACCTCTATATCCTGTGTTTTCCACTAGTTACTGCCCAGCATTTTCTTTCCTTTCAAGTGTAGCTTGTTTAGAGAACAAGACTATTCTGACAGTCATTTCCTTCAGGGCTGGAGATGATCTGATTTATGCTTCCAGGCCTCTCCATCAAAACTATCTTCTACAAGGTCACAAATGGCCTCTTGGTTACAAATCCCACAGGGAACTTGCCAGTCCTTATTATCCTTCCCTTCTCTCTGGCGTTTGTCATTATTGACTATACCTTTCTATATCTTTTCCTGTTGCCGATATGATACAACTTTCTCCTGGTTTTCCTCTTACCTCTATTAGAGTGATTTTTCGGCCTGTTTGCTCGCTCTTCTTCACCTGTGTGTCCATTATGTGTCCTTGGTCCTCATGGCTTTGTTCTTTGCCCATTTCAGAACTATAGATGAGAAAGACAGAAACAAGGAGCCAGTAAGAAAGCTTCTATAACAGCTCAGATGAGGCTTTGATCTAGGGAAGTGGCAGTGGGAACAGGAAGGAGGATAAATGGGAGGATGTGTGAGAGAGAAACATCTGGCAGAAATATATGAGTGACTATATATGGGGGTGAGAGACACGGATTTGCTTAACATAGAGATAAACGTTTAGCTGGTTGGGCTCCTTCTTAACCATGATAAAGAGACAAGAATAAAACATAATTCATCTGTCTCAGAAAAAATATTACATGCCTGGGAAAAACCAGAAAGTTATATCATCTTAGATGGAAACACACACGTACACATACACATGTAAAAGTATAGAACATTCATTAATGACAAGGAAAGGGGTGAGGGAAGTTTATGCGTAAGAAAGATGTGACATCCTGACCAGTGGAATGGGCAACGTAACTTTCCAAACGACTCAATGGTAACAGTAACATACAAAACAAATGTTTTGTGGATGGGTGTGTAGTAGTGCAATTTATGTTAGGAGGAAAAAACCACAAAAACAATGAAAAAGAGGAAAAATTGAAGCATGGAAGACAGCATCTTCTCTCTAAGATGTTCAGAAATGGTGGGAAGCACCAAAATAGAGCTTAAAAAAGAAGCAAGAATTTCAAAATCAGGCAATAAGTAGGATTGAACAGAGATTCTTATGGACCAAACTGTATTCCCTCAAAATCCATGTTAAAGCCCTAACTCCTAATGTGACTGTATTTGGAGATAAGGGCCTTTAGGGAGCTAATTAAGATTGAGTGAGGTCGTAAGGGTGGGGTCCTAATCCAATAATACTGGTGTCTTTAGAAGCAGAGGAAGATGACACCAGTGTGCAAGCACCCTCTCGTTCGTGCTTGCTCTCTCTCTTGTGGTCGCACGTGCTCTCTCTGACACACATACACACATGCGTGCACATACAGAGAGGAAGCCATGTGAGGGCACGGTGAAAAGGAAGCCATCTGCAAACCAGGAAGAGAGGCCTCACCCAAAACCAATCCTGCTGGCACCTTGATCTTGGACTTCTAGCCTCCAGAACTGTGAAAATAAATTTCTGTAGTTTAAGCAATGAAGTCTGTGGTTTTCTGTTATGACAGCCTACACAGACTAACACAGAGATACATAAGTGAAATGAAGTCAGATGACTGAGAATGAAAAGGTCAGAAATTCAAAGAGGAAAGGACAAATAAAGTAAATTTAGAAAGGAATAAAATGCTGAGAGAACAAAGAAAAGGTTAAAGTCTAAAAAAAAACCACTGATAATTCATAATCTTAATCTGTCTGAAGTACACCCTTTTGGCCTTATCTCCAAGGAATCTATTGAGCTTTGAAGTAAAAACTCAAATGTCTGTGGAGGCCGGGGTGATAAGGCGAACAAAAGAAGCAAGCCAAGGATAATGCAACAGGGATACAATGGACTGTGGCAAACTAGAGAGGAGATGACCCATCTAAAGGGGCAGTCTACTGTCTCAGCTCCAGGCGATGGGTGTCATGAGAGAACGTGGAACATGGTCCAGAACTCTGGATTATTTTCAAAAGAAGTTAGAAATCTACATTTCTTTTATGTGAATTTTCTTTAAATATTCGGGAAGCTAATAAAATTACACACACACACACACACACAGAGGACCCAACCAAAGCTATCAGGACTGCATCTGGCTCACAAGCCCTGACTTCTGACCCCTGTTCCAGTCACAGACACTTGCTGGTCTCAGGGTGTCCCATGCACTTCCATACCTTTGTGCCTTAGTTCCTGCTATCCTCTGATCTCTAGGTCCTTTTCCTCTTGTTCACCCTGTCTCCACGTGGTCTTCAAGAATTAAAAGTTGTCTTACATCTTTGGCTTTCCCTGACTACAGTAGGAAGGTAAGACCGTGGAGATCCTCTTTCCCCCCTCATCTCTCACAATCCATATACAGTTTATCAAAAAGCTACCTGGAAAATACATAGAATATTTGAACGTTTGCTTGTAGCCAAGGGACCAGCTTTACCATTTATCTAAAACAACCAAAAAAACTGAACAAAATATATAAAACAATAATTTTCAAGATACCGAATCAGGCAATGAAGGACAGTGATCCCTGAGAGATGGAAAATAAACAAGATGAGCACTATGACCCCCCCAGCTTATCACTTCAAGAACTTCTAGGCCAAGGTGCAGGAAGGTAAAATCCCAGTGGAGCCTGGCAGACCCCTTTGTGAAAGCTGAGAGTCTGGGGAGACCAAGGTGGCTAGAGTTTACAAAGAGCGACAAAGAGGAGAGAGAGTTTCCTAATGAGAGAACTTCAAGATCTGCAAAGTGTCCCCCTCAAGTATTCAGCAGAGAACTGATGAGTGTACATATCTGAGGACATTACCCGAGGCCAGGAACAGTGCTTATTCCCACAAGCAATGAACAGAAACTGTCCCTGAGGAAGCCCAGACATTGGACTTGCTAGACAAAGACTTGAAATCCACAATCAAAAATGCATTCCAAGAACTAAAGGAAACCATGTCTAAAGAAAAACTAAAGGAAAGTAAGAGAACAGTGTCTCAGTAAATAGAGAATATTAATACAGAAGTAGAAATTACAAAAGGAAGAAGTAATACTAAATCTGCACAAATTCTTCCAGAAAACTGAAGAGGTGGGAATTCTTCCCAATTTGTTTTATGAGGCCAGCATTACCCATTACCAAAATCAGACTAAGATGTTACAAGAAAACCATATAACCATACTCCACATGAACAAAATATAAAAAATTCTAAATAAAATTTTAGCAAATCAAATCCAACAATTTATAAAAAGGAAAACACATCACTACTAAGTAGGGTTCATCTCAGGCATGCAAAGTTGGTCCAACATTTAAAAATCAATGTAAGTCACTATATTAACAAATTAAAAAGGAAAAATCATATGATTACTTAATAGATGCAGAAAAAACATTTGACAAAAATCTAACACCCATTCCTGACAAAAACTCTCAGCAAACTAGGAAGTGAAGGAAACTACTTAATAAAGGGCATTTATAAAAAACTTATAATAACACACTACTTAATGGTAAAAGACTGAATGCTTTTCTATTCATTTTCCACATGATCAGGAACAAGAAAAGAATGTCTACTCTCATCATTTCTGTTCAACATTGTATTGGAGGTTTCAGCTAGTACAATAAGGCAAGAAAAAGCAATTAAAGGCACCCAGATTGTGAAGGAAGAAATAAAACTTTTTTATTTGCACAATTGTGTAGAAAACCCCGTGGAATCTGCTGAACGGCTATTAAAACTAACAAGCAAGTTTAGTACGGTGGCATGATACAAGAACAACATACAACAATCAGTAGTATTTCTATAAACTACCAATAAACAATTGTAGGTTGAAACTTAAAAACAATACCATTTACATATGAAATATGTAGGAATAAATCAACCAAAGACCTATATACACTTTATGTCCAAGTCCTGTATACTGAAAATTAAGAAACATTACCAAGAGAAATTAAAGATGATGTAAATAAATGGAGAGATACCACGTTAATGGTCAGATGACTGGATACTGTTAACACGTAAATTCTTCCCAAACCGATCTATGGATTCAGTGCAATATTAGCTGGAATTCTAGCAGGCTGTGCTATAAAAATTCACAAGCTGATTGTAAAATTCATGTAGAAATGGAAAGGGCCTCAATTATTAAATAGCCAAACCAACTTGGAAAAGGACAAAGTTGGAGGATGAATACTACCTGATTTCAAACATTATAAAACTACACAGTAATCAATCAAGATAGTGTGGTAGTGTTTGTGTAAAGATAGAGAAATAGATCAATAATAGATAGTTCAGAAACAGACCCACTATATATAGACAACTAATTTTCAAGAAAGGTACAAAGGGCACTCAGTTGAGACAGGATTGTTTTTCAACAAATGATGCTAGAACAACCAGATGTCCAAATCCAAAAGATACAAAACCTAAAATTATAAAACTTATACAAGAAAACATAGGAGAGAACTTTTGTGGCTTTGGGTTGACAAAGGTTTCTTAAATACTACACTAAAGCATGATTCATTAAAAAAATTGAAAAATTGTACCTCAACAAAATAAAAAATAGTTTGCTCTTCAAAAGCTACTGTTAAGAGAATGAAAAGGCAAAGTAGAGATTGGGAGAAATATCTGCAAATCATGTATCTGATAAAGAACATATTTAGATTATATAAAGAATTCTCAAAACTTAATAAAATAGACAACCTAATAAAAAATGGGCAAAAGATTTGAACAGACACTTCACCAAAGAAGCTGTATACATGGAAGATAAGCACATAAAAGGCTGTTCAACATCATTAGTTGTCAGGGATGTGCAAATTAAAACCACAGTGAGATATATCTTACACGTGTTAGAATGGCTAAAATTACAAAGACTGACCATGTATCAAGTATTGGTGAGTAAGTGGAACTCTCATACATGCTAGTAGGACTATAAAATGGTATAATCATATGGAAAACAATTTGGCAGCTTCTCAAAAAAAGCATAAACCAACTATATGGTCCAGCCGTTCCATTCCTAGGTGTTATCCAAGAAAAATGAAAGCATATTTCCATACAAAGACTTGTAAAAAAATGTTGATATTAGCTTTATTTGTAGTAGCCCCAAACTGGAAACAATCCAAAGGCCCGTCAACAGGTAAATGGATAAACAAATTGTGGTATTTAAAATTCTAGAAAGTAAGACAAAGCAGATCAGTGATTGTCAGGGGTGGGGGTTTGGGAAGGGAAGAGTTAGGAGGGCAAAATTACAAAAGAGCATCAGAAACCTTTTGGGGAGATGGATATGTTAATTACCTTAATTGTGGTGATGGTTCATGGGTATATACCTATGTCAAAAAAACTATATACTTTAAATATGTGCAGTTTATTTTATATCAAGTATATCTCACTAAAAGTGTTAGAAATATATATGTATACACAACATCTGACATCTTCTCACTAACTTCATTGCTTCCACTCTTTTTCAAGGCACCATCAAGTCTCACGTGGATAATTTCAATATTATCTTAACTGGTCTCTCTGATTCCACCCTTGTCCATTAATGTCTATTCTTATCTCAAATGTCAGAACAATCCTGTTAAATTGTAAGTCACTCCCTCTGTTTAACAGCTCCCTATTTCACTTAGTGTAAAAGCCAACAAAAATCTTACAATAGTTTACAAGGTCTTGTTACTTTCTCTGATCTTGTTACTCTCTCCCACTTGCCTACTCTACTCTAGAAACACTAATCACCTTACTGTTTTTGAGAAACTAGGTATGCTCCTGCCGCAGGGCCCTCTGCACTTGCTTTCTGCGTATTCACATTACTCATTTCCCTGCCTCCTTCTACTTTTCTCACTGAGGCTTTCTCTGAGCTCCTATTTAAAATGGCAACCTTCACACCTCCTTCTCCTATTCCTTTTTGTCAGATGTGTGCCATGCTTTTCTCCATAGCATGGCACACATCTGACATAATTAGATATTTTACTTGTAAGTAAATAAAATGTTAGCTCCTTATGGCAAGGATTTTCATCTGTTTACTGTTGTATCCCCAGTCCCTAGAATATTGTGTGTGAAATGGCAAGCACTCAGCACATCTATATTTAACAAATGACTATGCACTGTGTCTGTCTTCCTTCCACATTGAGCACTCCTACAACATACACACTGTGTATTATGTGTCACTGCATTTCACTGCCTAGCATAGCACCTAGTACAGAGAGCAGATCATCAACATTTCCCCAATTGGACTGATGCTGACAAATGAAGCACTGTCACTCACCTTGAAAGCCTGCTCCTGATCTCTCCTTTATAGCAGTAGCATCAAGGTCTAGGACAAGACTAAATTCTTGATTCAGACAAATGATGTTTACTCAGGCTCATGTAAAATGCTGGGCAAATACAGCAAGACGTATCTCCTAGCCCCACCTTCCAATCATCTGCTGCTCCCCAAACTCTCTTACACTGCATTCTTCTAGAGCCACAATCTCTATAATGTTTTTTTCCCCACTGCAAATCCCTAACCCAAACAGCCAATTAGTCAGTCTCCTTGCACTCTCTCCCCTCTCCTCACTGCTGTATGCTCCTTCGGTCTGAAAGACCTGCTGCTTTCCCACATTATATCCAAATGCTCTCCATGTGTCAAAGCTCAATTGAAGCCTTACCTCCTCCTAGAGGCCTTCTCTAGCTACACACGCATACTCCTCCTGCCTTCTCATTCGGCTGTCTTCTGTAATTACAATCTGCACCATACCATTTTGCACGTAAATATACAATTTGTTGCCTTCCAAATGCTGATTTCTACTTCCTTATCTGACCTGTAATACTTCTTTGATATCTCTCAACACATCTAGCTCAGTGCTGAGAACACTGTGATGTCACAAACACAACAATGGATGGTTTTGATTTCAGAAATTGGAGGTGGGAGGAGGGTGAGAAAAAAGCTGAAAAATGGATCACCAAAGTAAGAACTTATAAGAAAGGTTGCAAGTAACAGGATATTTTAGGAGAAAAAGGTGGACTGTAAACTACCTCCTCATGAAGAGAAGGAGAAATGAAGGAGGCTAGAATAGGATTATTATAAACATAGGAAAAATATACAATGGAGGAGTGACAAGATACTTGGAATTAACACATATGGCTGAACTATATAAAGAAGAGATTCCATTCATTCATTCATTTCACATTTGAGTGTTTATATACAAAAGACTTCAATATGATTGACCATCTGAATTAGCCTCTCTCTGACCAAAGCTGTTAATGAAATAAAGCAACAAAATTCAATACAGAATATATTATTTAGGTTATTAAATATGGAACATCTGATTTCCTTAAGTACTAAGTTTGACACTTGATATCTCTGACATTTCACTTTGACACTTCTTGGGTTATTATTTTGTTGTTAAGGTACACCCTCATTCTTTCAAATGCTTTAGCTTGTGATTATCTTTCAAAAATTTTTTTGCAGCAATTTTTATGAAACCATGGATAAGTCAAAACTTCGTGTTATTTTTGAATATGAGTTCTGTCATGGAACCAGTGTAGCACAGACAGCTCAAAATATCAACGAAGTGTTTGGGAAGGATGTGGCTAATGAATGCACAGTATGTTGATGGTTTGAGAAGTTCCATTCTGGTGATTTTAATCGTGAAGATGAGCCACGTGGGTGACCTAAGACCAAGGTAGATAATGATGAGCTGAAAGCTGTAGTGGAAGCGAATCCATCTCAACCTACGTGTGAATTAGCAGCAAGGTTTAACATTACTATTCCAACAATACTGGATCATTTGAAACAAATGGGTAAAGCGAAGAAGCTGGATAGATGAGTACTGCATGAATTAAATGAGCATCAGAAGAGAAATCATCTCAAAGCTTGCCTTTCTTTGCTGTCACGACATAAAGGCGAACCAATTCTACACCGTATTGTTACGTGTGATGAAAAATGGATTCTTGTTGACAATCGCAGGTGTTTGGCACAATGGTTGGATAACAATGAAGTGCCAAAACACAGTCCAAAACCAAATATTCATAGAAAAAGCTAATGGTGTCTGTTTGGTGGTTCAGTGCTGATATTAACCACTACAGCTTCATGAAACCTGGTAAATTGATTACAGCAGATGTCTACTGCAACCAACTGGACGAAATGATGAGGATGCCTGTGATTAAGCAGCTGAGATTGGTCAATAGAGACAGGCCAATCCCCTTGCAAGACCACATGTAGCAAAAAACAATGCAGCTCAAACTACAGCAGCTAGACTTGAAAACTCTCTGTGATCCACCGTATTCACCAGACCTTGCACCAACTGACTACCACTTCTTCCAAGCTTTGGACCTCTTCTTGCAAGGAAAAATATTTAATTCTCAACAAGCTGTGGAAAATGCTTTTTGTGATTTCATTGCCACTTGCTTTCCAGGCTTCTTTGCTTCTGGCATAAGCAAACTACCATTAAGATGGAAAAATTGTGTCGACAGTTTAGGCACATAATTTTATTAATTGTACTGCTTCTTGTTTGAGATATAATAAACTAAACTTTTGATTCAAAATCGGACATTTCATATTTAATGACCTCATAGTAACTAGGGAACTACTACTTGTTAAGGATTATAACATATTTATAGAAGTTTCATTACAAACTCTGACTTGGGCAGCAGATAATAAATGAAGAACATCCTTGTGGCATGAGGTACAAAGGTGAAAGTTTAAGACTTTCAGAAAATACCCTTGTTAAATCAACCTATAGACGTCTTTTCTTGCTATCTTACAAAGAGAATGTAGCTTTACTAAAATGTATATAAATTGCACAGAGGTGATGGACAATTTCTCAAAAAAAATGAATGAATGACAAGAAATTCAAGTGGAAAGTGGTAGGAGGCAGTCTATGTGGCTCATTTATATATTTTGGCCAACCAACTAATAACCAATGTTACAAACTGAAAGGCAGGGCTGCAAAGAAACAAAAAATTAGCCTCTGCCCATTTACTTGGGTACAACAAAATCATTTAGGTAAATTAAAGAAATGAATTCTACTAAAGGACAGCAACTACTATAAAGAAATGATTTCTTTGTACACACTGGCCTATACTGTTTCCACCGTCAACTTGCCTACAGTTTTCAAGTCATAAGAAATCTATTTTAATTCATCCATACTTCTAAGAAATTATAAGTATAGGGAAAGCCCCAAAGGCTTTAGGTGAACTTGGGCATTTAGACATATCTGAACTTCTCATGAAAATTTTTTTAGAAGCATCTTAAGTGCTCTATATTCAAAAAGAGAAGCTGAGATGTCTGTGAGGCTTTACTGAACTTTAATCTGGAGGGCATGGCATGGATCTCAGTATCACCTGAAAACAGGTATCCAATATAGTTAGAATGAGGTGTGTGTAAAAGACATTTTTCATTTGCATAATCTTAAGTAAAACGTTCTAAGAATTCTTATAAAACACATTCAAGGACACAGAGAGCATGTTTCCATAATGTATTAAATATAATCATTTTCTTGGTTGTTGAAACAGTCTGTTCTCATTGTTTTGGTCTATTTTTTTAATATGTATAATCTGTTGTTCAGTATAAGCTCCTTACGATCAGTGACTGTATTATCTACTATTATGTAAAATTTTAATTGTCCAAATACTGGAGCTAAAAACGTATTTGGTGGATAAACAAAAACTAAAAACTGAAAGATACGTGTTTGTACCATATGACAGGCTGAGGGAAAGCATGGAAAGAACAGTAGACTGGAATCAGAGGACCTGTGTTCTGGTACTGGGTCTACCACATACCATATGCAGTGACTGGAGACAAGCCACAGCCTTTCAGATCTTCTGCCTCTTTCCCAGGGATATTGTGAAAATCAAATGTGATAATATGACTGAATGTGTCCTGAAACTATACAGGGCTATATATGGTACATGATCATGAATGGATTTTACCTCTCAAAAAGAAAGAAAACTTAAAATGATACCTTACCAAGGAGCCTGTGTACACTGAATCTAGTTAAAAAGGAAAGAAACAAAAAAAGCCAGTAATCAGGGAATCAGGAGACTTAGGTCTTGGTCCAAGTGCTGACATAACTGTGCCCAGTGAAATTTGCACAAGGCCTTTGTCTTTAGTTTTCTCAACTAAAAAACAAAGGGATTATAGAAAGACTGTCTAGATCATGATTCTGTGACTCTTTTAAAGTCTACTTAAAAATTATGCTTGTCAGCTAGGCACAGTGGCTCACGCCTGTAATCCCAGACTTGAGGCCAGGAGTTTGAGACCAGCCTGGGCAATATAGCGAGACCCCATCTCTACAAAAAATAAAAATCAAAATAAAAAATTAGCTAGGCATGGTGGTGTGCACCTGTAGCCCTAGCTACTCAGGAGGCTGAGCAGGAGGACCGCTTGAGCCCAGGAGTTCCAGGTTGCAGTGAGCTATAACTGCACCACTGTACTTCAGCCTGGGCAACAAAGCGAGACTCTATCTCTTAAAAAAAAATAAATTATGTTTGTCTTTCATCTGTAGAATGAAATATTGTCTAATGAAATACTACATAGTTTCATTAGCCAATTCTTGCAAATTACTGTCATCTGAATCAGAATTTTTGAACTGCAAGAGATATAATACCCTCCAAAATGTCAAAGCATATAGCAAGGTTAACTTGAACAAATATTTTCCTGAAGGAAACTCTGCAGGGATTGTCTGTATGCGTGCGTGTGTATGCATGCACCCATACGTATATGTGGGGGAGGGGGTGGTGGGATGGGAGGGCATGATACCTAAGCTGTTCAAGGTTGTTACACTCATGTTATATCTTGTTAGTTATGTAGTGTGAATATGAAGTTTGGACTTAATATTAGGCTCAAGGGAGAATCTGAAATGATAAAAATTGAGAAATATTTTGGGAAGGTTTTTGTTGTAAATTTTTTTTGAGGTAAGAATGATTTTCCATTTATGTATTAAGTGACACAGAAAGTACTAAATAAAAATGTAAAAACTATCCAGAGAGCTTTTAAAATAAACACCTTCAAATAAATTACTCAAATACATTAGGCTTTTATAGAAAATATCCAAGGATAATACTCTGGGTATTAGCTTTTCTTCTTTAATGCTTCAAAATAGGCATTCATCATTTTGTTTTTAGTATATCATTCACTTGTTTTCGGTTAATGTTATTTCAAAATGTTACTCAAACAAAAATAAATGACAAAATAGGTCCTCTAAAGTTAAGTGATATTATTTTATTTAATATTATTTCTTATAACTCTGTAATAATATATATTCTCAAAGTCCAACTATTAAAATATTCTTAGTTTAAACCAGCTAAACTCTTTTAAAAATCAGTTATCTGAAATTTAACTTATAGTATGATAATATGTTATAAAAAAGTGAAATGGAGAAACTGTCTTTAAAAAAAACACCCAACTCTCTTATCACAGCAAATTATTTAGGAGAAGTTGCTCACCGTGTCATAGACTCTGAGCCCCGTCTGAAATCCTGGGACCTGTCCTTATTGACAGACTGCTGTAGAAGAAGAAGAAAAACAAGGAGTAAGTCAAACGTGAGAGAAGACAACACAGTCAATATTCACATGCTGAAAACCCATCAACTTCCTGAATGAGGAGAGAATATGCCTGTTCAGAACAAGAATGTCTGTGCTCATCCTGAACGTGAATATCTATCAGCATAACATATTCACTCCTATGGAAAACCAAGGAAGTAGTTCTCCAGATAGTTTAAATACTCTCTACAAATAAAGTCAGCTCTCAGGTGTGTGGCAAGAAAAAGTCAGTTGTGAATCAGTTTAAATTAATCTCCTAATACTGTGTGGTATATGGCTTAAGCTCTAAATTTATCTTTCAACACTGCATCTTTCTTTTGTAATCTTTTCAGTATACTTTATATTTTCATAGTAATACTCATTAAACTATATGCAAGATTTTGAATTTGAAAGCTCTTTAAATCTTCTACAAAATGTGTTCAGTATATTTTGTTTTTTTAATGGCAGCTTTGTGAGGAAAAACACATTAATAAGCACTTTCAGTGGTACCAAATTATACTGTGTTGGATGCTTTCTCTAGAATTTGGAACATTAACTCTAAATGAAAGTATACTGTGGGAAATTGAGTTTGATGTGACATAGTATTTTATAAATCAATGCAATGTTGCTATAAAACAGACTGCACATTTTTTTTTTTTTTAAGAGAGAATTACATGTTATGGAAAGGATTCGTTTAACATTCACAAAGAAAATATAATTTTTTAAGTTTTGGATTACATACAAATGCAAGAGATATACCGTATCTTCCTAATTATTTTTTCCTCCTAATTATTTAAATTTTTAAAAATCCAGAAAACAAAAAACCAAAATGAAATGAAAGAAAGGGAGCACACCCTTCTCTTTCAGTCTTATTTGCATAACTACTGCTTTCCCGGTGTTATCTCTATTGAAGCTTGTTTTGCTTCTTTAGATTTCCTCCTTCATAATCAGATTTCTGCAAGATCATTCTTCAGCAAGATTTGGCACTGAGTATCTTTAAATAAATATTACTTTTCTTATTATATATATTTCAAGAGGATATTATACTTTCCTGGACCATAATTACGTGATTATTACTGCTAACTCTACAGCTTTAAATCAAGCATATAACATGAATAAGAATTAAAGAATGAGGAGACTTAATGGTGAAAGGTGGGTGTTGTAGTAAGTGACTCAATTTGGTAGAACAACAAAAGAACCAATGACACCTTGAATTTTCTCTACCAGTGAAGTTGATCTGACTCAGTTAAAATGTGCTTGGGGAAAAGAGTACATATACACATGGAAAATTTCAAATTCAAGGACTAATTCAGACTGCAACAAAGCAACAAACAAAGAAAACCATTAAAACCTTACTCAGAAAGCATCAGCCATAATGGAATTTCTCCAGTTTCTTTCCAGAAATAAATTCTAAACACAGTAATCAAATTAAAGGTAAGATGCTTTATTCTTTACAAGGTCTAAGTATTATTTCTATCTCTTTGCTCATGGCAAGACTGGCATCTTAGCATAAATATATGTATATATGAGAAACTTGATAAAACTACTGGATTTTTAAAAAAGAACTCAACAGCTCTAATCAGAAATTCTCATCAATTTGAACCTATTCCAGAGGTTGAGGGGAGAGAAATTATACTGAATTATACATCACTGTTAAGCCAATGTTACTTTTAAGTATTTGTTGTGACCCTGACAAATGGGTAACAACATATTACCACACACAGGTCTTACCAATCCCGCTTGTAATAGTCTGTTCATGTGAAATGGATGCTGTGATGTCCTCAGAAAGTTTGTCTTAAGTAGGTTAAACATTGTCCCTGTCATCTTTCCTACTGTATTAGTGTGTTACTGTAACTGGCATATTCAACTCCTTTTTTATGATGTACCTGTGGCTTAGTCTGTGTTCAAATCCTATGACTCCCAAGTTAGTAGGGGATCCACATTATAAAGTTTTAACACTGATTTGAAAAGGACACTTACTTAACTAGGACCAATATTTCACTTCTAAACACCTTTACTCACTCATTCCTTGGTCTCAGCAGCAGCACGCCATATGGGTAGTTACTCATGGAGGCAGAAGGAGGGGGAAGAAGGAGGTGTCTCTGTGAGCTGTTTTGTTTTATTTTATCTTTAAACAAAAAAGCCCTCAAGGCTGGTGTGCAATCAGCCCATAGACACCCCCCACCATCAACAAGGCCAAGGAGTATGACTGCCCTTCTTTCCCTCCTCTCCACACACACCTCTCAGACAGTTGTTCTGTGACTTCGTTTCCTCTTCCTGGATACCTTTGATTTGGAGAGGAGGGGATGAAGAGAGGAAGATGAGCAAAGCAAAGATGATGAATGAAAGGACCAGAATCTAGAGACTACTGCTTCCCAAACCCTCACAACTTCTTAGTGATGCTTTTAAATTTAGATGCAATGAGACTTAAACATGAAAGGAATGATTAATGATTTTAAATATTTCCACTGATTACGTGGAAATTCACCAAGAAGAAAACAACTCATAAGTAGCTTTGTAAAAGAGAAATGGGACATGCAAACAACTCACCCAAATATTTTTATAAACTTGAAGAATGAATATATAATTAGGTAAATGTTCAATGTATGTTGTAGCTAGCACACCAGCTTTAAATAAGGCAAATTTATGATACAGTATAGCTCTGTTTTTACATGCTGTTTATATAACTCATGATAGATCTACCTTTTCCATATAATTAATATCTATAGTTTGTTTATGTCTATTTTGTAGAAATTTTTAAAAAAAGGATGCAAGAGAGGAAAATAAATAAAAACTAGGTTTGGTGGTTAAATTCTTGTCTTGGTTATGTCATTAACTCTATGTGGCCTGAGTAAGCCACTTAACCTCTCTTGGGGTCTTTTTTTTTTTAACTTGAAAATAGATAGGGGGCTCAGAATAAAAGCATAAACTATCATAGCACCATTCTCTTATTTTACAGATGAGGAAATGGAGGCCCAGAGTTACCAAGGTTAGAGAAGTAGCCTGAAGGTTACATTAGTGTTTTTCAAACTGATTTCACAGCAAAACTATTTTTCAATACAATGTTGTTTGAAAGCCTCATATATAAACACGTGAAAGTAGATTTACTCTGGGTGAATCTAGGTTTGGATGGCCTGGCACCCTCTGCTTCCCCGGCTCTACTCCCCAGGGCTCTGAAGAATAGGGCTCTAGAGATATCAGTTTACAAACCACCAGGCTAGACAAACTCTAGACAAGACTAGACAGGTTTCATCCATTATGAAAATTATGTTTCTAGGAGCACAATTTTATGATTTGAAATATTCACATAAGTTTGGAGTTGCTTCTTTGATTTTAGAATTTATTACTGATAATGTATCTGATTTATTTGATGCTAAATCTGCCAATTATAACGCTCTTCCTTATGGAAAAATAAATTCTCCTGCATTAAGATGCAGTTTTGAGAAGCGTATTATAACAAAAAGTGAAGACTGTCTTGATCATGATTTGTGGTTTTGGATGTTAATTGTGCCAATTAAAAACAACAACAACAAATACTTAAGGAGTATCACTGTAAGAGCAAGGCATTCTGTTAGATGCTCTGGGGATACAAAGCTGAGTGAGCAGAAGCCCCTGCCCTCCAAGAGCTTAGCATCTAATGAGGAGAAGGTGTACATACAACAAACAAGGAAGAGTGAGACGCATGTTACAATAAAGGCAAAAAGGAAATGTGTGGAAATAAAGGAAGAAAAGCCTTGACTTGTAACTGGAGGCTTTTCAGAAGGATTCACAGAGGAGGGAGCATGTAGCTGGACCTTAAGGAATAAATTGGAAATTCTGATAATTGGAGAGGCACAAAAAAAACTATACAGTTTGAAAAAAACAGAGTGAACAAAGGTTTGAGGGATATATCTACAAAGCAGCATACTTAGGAGGGTGTTTTGGAAGATACAGAAAAATAGGTAAGAACTTCTATTGAACCTTTGAGGGGTGGGACCTATATAAAAACTTAAGAGATTTGGACTTTATAGACAAATATGGAATCAATTAAGATTTCTGCTCCGGTAAGTTACATAACTTGATTTTTATTTTAGGAAAGTATCTCCAGTAGGTGGGTAAATGGTGCAATGAAGACTGGAGAATGGGAGAAGGGAGACTGCTGTAGGCAGAGACCAGAAGGCTGTACCAGGCAGTGGCTGTTACCCAGCAATATCCTTCCTAAGTTCTTTCCCCTCAGTTCACTCTTTAAAAAAACTTGGCATTTCTTAAGGCCCCTGTGTTCCACCCTTTGTTATGTTCGTTCTTGATATTCCTCTATTCCCATGGACTGAACCAGCACATGCTAATGATTTCCAAATCAATACCCTGAACCTAAATTCCAAGTTTTGCTCAAAATGACTTGGCAATTGTTAGTTTTCAGAAAAGCTAGTTTAAACACAGCAGTTTCTCTGAAAACACACTTGGATCCATAAATTTTCATTATAATTACACCTTGCAGATCTGAGTTTTCAGCAAATCTCTCCTGAGCCTCATAGATGCCTGCAAGATATTTGCAATTGGCTGCTGCACAAGTGCTGCAGACTTTACCTGTCTCAAATTGAAGCTCTTCCTATATGAGATGTTTAAATTAGAAACTTAGATTTCTTCTTTTCCATCACATGGATTCAGTTACCAAATCTTAGCTCCTCGTTATTTTTGGCTTGGATTATTGCAACAGCCCCCACTGGACTTAATTCTTTCAGTACTGCTTTTCCCAGTCTTTCCAGAGCTTCTAAGAATTAGCTTTTGAAGCACCCAATTTGATCATATCATCTCCCTGCTTTAAATCCTTTGATGACTCCCTCCTACCTTCAGGATAAAACCCTGCTCCTTAACATGCCAGACAAGGGACCTTCTCAATACTGTCCACTTGTTCCAGTTCAGCTTTTTCTGCTTTCAACCCAGCATCCTAAGCTCCAGTCGTGATGCAACATTTTGGCCGTGTTAGGCTTTTGCACATGCTGCTTCAAATGCATCCTCCTGCCTACCCAGTTCCCCTTAAAAATGAATTCATCTCCTTCTCATCATATGGCATCAAAGTTTCCCTTCACTGTCCTTTTATTGCTTATACCATATAAAGTTTTAGTTTTGTGACTCTTTGAATAAAGTCACTTTCACCTGTTAGACTGTAAGTTCTATAAGTGCAGGGACTATTTTTGTTTTATTGACCATTATACCATCCAGACTCCAGTCTACCACACCGTCTGGAAAAACAGCAGGCATTCAATATATGTGTTTAATGAATAAATAATGAAAATGCCAAAGCTGGTGGGGGAGAGGAGATAGGGATCATTGATGGAGTGAGGGCCAGAAGAACGTGAGAGGGGAAAGTGACCAAAAGCACAAGTGGAGAGGTCCGCCATAGAAAGGAAAAGCACTTCTTTCTTTGATACCGGAAAATAGCTATAGAAGGAGGGTAAAATTACAGAAATGTAGAGAAAGTAGGGATGAAAACGTGAGAGAATTCATGTTAGATGGTTTCTCTTCAAAAGCGCAGGAAATAAACTCAACTTGGAGTAAGAGGTTAGCAGCTTGAGAAATGTGGCCATCATTTTTTAATCAGGTAGTGTAGAGAATGGGGTAGTGAGTCAATTGGGAGGAACAAAAAAGAAGACAAAGACTGTGGGCCTCAGTGAGGCAGGTAATCACAAATCTGACACAGAGATAGTCAACAGAGTAATGTAATTTTTTAAAGCAATGATTAAATACCAGGGTAGAAGTAAGAAAAATGGACAATTGGTTGACCTGCAGGCCTGGGGATTAGTGAGACAAGTGACACACTCCAAATGGTATTGATGCATTTGGCATCCAACTGCTAAATAATGCTGGTTTATTTCCCAGTGGTCTAAGTGTCCTGGTTTGGGGAGAGTGAAAACTGTTTGCAGATAACCAAGGAGGCAGGGAACACCAGAATGCCATCCCCTTTTTTAGACTTCCTACAAACTGAAAGGTCATTTTGGTCATCCCAAATTTCTCTTTTGGGACTGAACTATTTCCTAATATCCCACCCTAGGGAATAGTTCTTCCCAAGTCAGGTCACTTAGACTACCAGGAAATCCTCTGTGCTAAAATTACTGTAGCGTGTGAGACGTGGCTGACGAAATACACCTACAGCAATGGGGAAGCAGTAATAGAGGTAAAAAGAGAAAAGACTCATTAAGTACAAAAAAGTTCAAGTAAAAGAGTAATAAAAGCAAATCTGTTCTAATATGTTGAAATAGATCTTTTATTGTACGCATGGTTTGTCTGGATAAAAGAGACACTTAAATAGGAAAAGGTTCTTCCCTTTTTGTTACCTAAAGGAGAACCATGTTAAAATTAGAGACCATTATGAGACTGCTAAGTAGTTATAAGAACATTGGCATACAATTAATTTTCCATGGTTTATGCAAAGATTAGCTTACAGTTAATTTCTCAAGCAAAGGAAATAAACATTACTCAATAGATATATAAATTTAATTAAAAGACATTTTATATATAAATGTCATCTTAAGTCTCACACAGCTGGATACATCTTTATGTGAAACTGTTGTTTTTAAGTAAGGTAGTCTATAACTCTTACATCACTACTCACATACTTGCAGATAATGGAATAATGAAGGCAAAATTTAATTAACAGGATCTTAAAATAAAAAGAGTTGTAATTTAAGGAAAAAATACATTCATATCCATACACATACACACACACACACACACACTTTCTATTAAAATAGAGTGATGGTTCTCAACTGGGGAGTGTGGGATGATTTTGATCCCCAGGGGAAATTTGACAATGTCTGGAAGACATCTCCAATGGTCACAAGTTGGGGGAGATGCTTCTAGCATCTAGTGGATATAAGCCAAGGATGCTGCTAAACATCCTACAATGTACAACATATTCCCAATAACAAAGAATTATTCAGCCCCAAATGCCAGTAGTGCTAAGGTTGAGAACCCTGAAGTAGAGTGGTTAACAAAACAAGAGGACGTAAGAGTTAGGGTGACAGAGGACTTATGGAAAAAAGGTCACGCTGCTTATCAAGTCAAAAGACAGGGTGATTGATAATAATCGATTCTGCCACTATCTAAAGGACAATTTATGACTAGGAATGATTGGTGGGAAGTTCTCCTAATAACACTTTTCACATTTTAGATCTGTAACAGATTTTTAGAGGGAAGTTACTGATATTTAGGTTAACCTTTAAAAACATTATCCTGAAAAGCAAATGTTATTCTATCCAACAACCCTTAGAGTCATTGTCAGACTCTAAGGGTTGTTGTCAGAGAGTATTGAGCCAAGTGGAACATTGGTTTGACCCAGTGTAATATCATTTATTTTATACTTTTATGTATAGTCATCACTCAAAGATTAAAATCTATGCTTACCTTAGATAAGTCTATCAATGGTTCTTAAAAAAGCACAAAATACCCACCGCACATGATACTCTCTGGGAACTGTGAAGGAATGCCTTACAAATACCGATCAATGGTTTATTACACCATTTATAAAATCTTAATTGAGAATTCATATTATTCTCTAAATTGAGTTTTTATGGAAGATCTGTGTAAGAAAATGAGATGTGATAGAGGCTAATCTCAGAGACTCAAATCAACAGAATAAGGAGTGGGTTGCTAAACAGGAAAACAATTTCATCTCTAGGTTGCTTTGTGAAAAATTTAATTAATGGGAGTTTAGGAAGACATCAAGGAAATGACACATTCCCTAAACCTAGTTTTGGGTTGAAACTACAGGGGGATTCTCTCATGGCCCCTTTATTTCAGAATCACTGGCAATTGTCTAGGTCCTGCCCTTAGGCTAGATAAACTGAGAAGATAAGGAGCCTGTGAGGTCTCACTTTGTAGAGGCTAAGAGGGTCCTGAAAACATGGAGCCTCACATAGCAAGAAACAGAGCTGCTGGAGGAAGAGACAAAGCAGGGGCTGAGGTACACATGTCAAATACAATGGCAGAGGCACAGGTGTAAAAGGAGGAGCAACAGCAAAACTAGTCACCAGACTATCAAGAGAGTCAAGACTTTATGGGTTTCTTTCAGGGTAGGGGTGATGCTCTATTAAGCTCTGGAGACTTTTAGAGTTACTCTTTGTAGGACATTTAGGGACTTTATTGTTGGGAGTGGAATCTGTGGGTGTGAGGTGACTCACACAGGCTCTGCTGTCACATTACCAGGGTACCACCCGCTTTCTTTATGGGACATGTTATCTCTCTAGACATGAGACCAATAGATAGATATTTTTCAAATGTAAGTAACATTTATATAAAATTAATACTTTTTCTCAAAATTGTTGTACATATTGAAACAAATTATAGGGAATGAAAAAAACATTTAAGTGCTGTCTGCACTGAGATTCTTCATGGGACACAAGTAAGTATTTTACTTTTAACTTACTTAGAAGGTAAGATTGCAGATCAGTTTTATCACTATCCTGGATATTAAACTAAGTTAATTTTGGTTTAGTTCTTTGCAGATAAGGGAAGAAAACTCCAAATATTCCTGAAATTTTAAAGCAAATCCAAGCATAAATTAATTTTTATTTAATACAATAAATCAGAGATAAATCACTGTATTCTTTGATAAACAGAATTACTAAAGTAAAAAAAGATATAAATTGATATTATTCTTTAGCATATGAAGGAGGCAATAATTGTGACCATATTTTCAATGATTCAGTGTACATTAACTAAATTCTAGGTTTTTAGAAAATCTGTTTCACTACACCAAAAATTATCACTATCTATTATAAATATGTTGTTGAACTTAGCACAATAATAATATCATATTATTCGTATGGTTAGAAATAATTCAGATTCATTTCTGGTAAAAAGGACCAGTAAATAGAAATTTTTTAATTGTATAAAGTGATTTTTGAAAATAGTGTTACATAGTACCATTATTAGATACTTTGAAGACTAAGAGAAACACATGCACATTGAAGGCGATCCATTTATTGCCTACTGTTTTTCTGACTGAAGGCTGTCAGAATCATTAACATAAAATTGTGTGTGTATGTGTGTGTGTGTGTGTGTGTGTGTGTGTATTTGGCTGGAAGGGGAACTACCATAGGAGTTATCTGATGCTTTTGGGTTCTCTGTTCTTGTTTTGAACTAGACAAAAAAACAACTGTTCCTGAATATAACTAGAGGGTGCACTTTGGTTTAGGAGCCAGTCCTTTTGAATTAAGCCAGCCTACTCTATTGACTCTACATGCTTAGTAAAACACTGAATATTATTAAAATACTTCTCATGTGAAGATTAGCTATAAGGGATATTCTTATAATTATCTTGGCACAGCAAAACCAATAACTATTATTCATTTAATGAGTTTTTAGAGAAGGACATAAGCAAAAATAACACAGTAATTTCTCCACAATTTCAGAAATAATCTAACATTCCTGTGCATAATTATTAGTATACATCTGGCATTTATATAAAAACATACTTGGTTGTGTCATGAAACACTTATAGAAGGCAAATGGTACTTTTCTACTTGGGTTTTGTTTTTAGAAATTAAAAAAAAAAAGAAAGACAACCAAACATTTCCAGAAATTAAAAAACCCCAGCATTTTAGGAATTAAAAAAACCCCCGGTATTTTAGTACCTCAAAATGGTTAAAAAAAATAGAATTGTTTGTGCTAATAAGAAAATATGCTCAACATATATTGGTAAAAGACAAAGACAGAATATTAAGTATGATCTTAGTTTCATAAAAACAAAGAACAAAGACATGTTATGTTTGCATATGCAGAGAACATTTTTAGAAGAAACTTAGAATGAACAAGAACATTGGCAGGGCAGAAGACATTTTTCATTTTACACTATTCTTTACTGATTGAATTTTTAAAACTATGAGCATGTATTACTTTTATAGAACAACTTCAAAGAATTAAAAAAAGGAAGTTTAACAACAATAACTTTCCTCCCCAAATAAATGAATCATATAGGTTAATGCTCATGCTAGCAAAAATAAAAAGCCTAAAAAACAAAAAAATCCAAAATACTAACAAAAAATAAAACCAAATTTGTCAGCACTGCTTTTTTTTTTTTTTTTTTTTTAAAGCTTTTGAATTTCTGATAGCTCCAATATTCTCTTTTCTATTAGGTACAAATTTACAGCATACCTTGGTAAAAATGTTCTGGAATGAGCTTGGAGGAAAATATTCTCCTACTGCCACTGCCCTGTGGTATAACTAGTTGCTGATTTGTTTGGGGACTCTCTGGCCTACCTTGGAGAATAACTAACTCTAGCCTTGTCCCCTCCTCCTGCAGTGAAAGAGCCAGCAACAAATGCTGCCATTACCCACTAACATTTCAATGAACCAGATGAAATGCTGGAAGGTACGTGGTACAATTAGCAACAGAGCAGGTGTGTTCCACTTGGAAGAACTTACAAGATGCAGCAGCTGCCAAGCTATTAAAAGGTATAATTTTACTTCTTATTCTATAGTTTGAATAGAAATAATTTTAAAAAGGAAAGAAAACTATTGAGGTTTCTTTCCTTTCTTCTTTAAAAGTATAGAGAATACAATTCTTACAACTTCCACATGAAGTGTACAATGAAACATAAACAGGGATGTAAAAAACCAGCGTGACACAAAATCTGGCTAACTGTGCAGGTTACAACTGTCTGTGTTGTTGACTAGGTGGTGGAGGACAAAGGGCAGGGGCCTGAGAATACGGAGGTGTGCTCCTAATTAGTAGCGTCATTTTAAACAAACCTCTTATATTAATAACTTTCTGGATCTTGGTTTCCTGTAAAATGAAGGCGCTGACTAGAGTCTCCAGGGATGATGTCTAAGGTCCTTTCCATGTCACTAATTCTATAATTCTATGAACAGAGCACCCCCTCACAGTTCTAGTCACTTATCAGACTACTTTTCACGTTCTTTAGAAAAAAAACTTATATGTGAAAATAAAAATAAGACTTGCACATGAAATTGAACATCTGATAGACTTTGTTGGAGGTTTATAAGGCAGGATCTTGATAAAATCAAACCATCTATATTTTGATAAAGGAACTAAACTTATGAAATGCAACCAGCCAGGTACTAAGGAAGCTGAGTTATACATTTCTCAAGGGTTGGCTGTTAGTTTCATGACTCAAGAGCGTACCCAAAGCATTTTAATTACTCAAAGCAACATTACATTTCTCAGGGACTTCTTTTTACATAAGCACAGATAATTATACTTTCCCTCACAGGGAAGTAAAACACTGTCTAACTATACACATGGTACATTCTCAAGAGAAAAAATATACGTAGGATTCTATTCTAACACATGGATTCAGATAAAGCAGATCAAATCATGTTCTTCAACAAAAGAAACCCAAGCATCTTAGACTTTACAGCCAATTTGAGTTCCATCTCTTCAATGAGAACTTTTTACTCCCTTGCTCAAATGGATTCTTATCCTCTGCAACTCCTTTGCATGTCTGTAAATTCCCTGAGATCTGTTAGAGTTAGGGTTTGGGCATCAGTGGGATTTGCCTGTAACAGATTTCAGGGGTCAAGATGGGTATGGGAAGAATTGGTCTGCTGGGAGATGAATATAAAGGTATGCTTGAAGCATGGGGATCAGTCTGTAAGGGGAAAAGCCATATAAAATTAAAAAATCAACTACAGCCTAAACTAAGACTATGATGCAGTGAGTCCATCTAAGCAGAGGAGTGGCACAGGCACTGAGAACTGGGGAGTTTTGAAAGCAAGCAAGAGGTCCCTATCCATAAGAACACAGGTGCACCAGGAAGAGGAAGGGGCAATATCAACTGCACAGGTTGCCGGTAAAATACTAATAGAGTTCCTTATACCTCCTCCGGTGGAGGCAGAATTAATTCAAGGGTACTGGACAGAAACATACTTAGAGGTAGGGGTTAGGTAACCTCAATTTCAAAGGTCAGCATGATGCAGAGTCAGGGACACCAGTAAGTCAGTAAAAGTAAAGGATGTATCTTTTATAGCATCTCACAGTTTTGGATATAGACTAAAAATATCATTAGCTGTCATAATGACTCCCTATGCCAATGTTATAAATGCTTTCACTGCATTAAATGTCTTTAGGTTGTAAATTTAGGCAAGCATTGTTATGGATTGCATGCTTGTGTCCCCCCCCCAAATTCATACACTGAAATCCTAACTCTCAATGTGATGGTATCAGGAGGTATTTGGGAGGTAATTAGGTCATGGGGGTGGAGATAATTAGGTCATGAATGGGATTAGTGTTTTTATGAATATAAGAAGAGACACAAGAGAGCTCTCTGCTCTCTGCTCTTTACCCTTTGAGGATACAATGGAGCTGCAAACCAGGAAGTAGACACTGGATCTACCAGCACCTCGATCTTGGACTTCCTAGCCCCAGAACTGTGAGAAATAAATGTTGTTTAAGCCACCAGTCTATGGTATATTTGTTATAGCAGACCAACTAAGACAAGCATGATCCTAAATCTTAAATCTGGTGCTGAATTACAAACAATGGGTAATGCTCATGTAACATTTGCCCATAGTCAAATCATTTGCCAATCCTTTTGACTGTATCCCGTATAGTCCCCATACTGTTGTAGGCAACCATCACCATTTATCCTTGCTGTATTTGAAAATGCTGTTTTACCAAGAAATGTTTTTTCTTTCACTTCCTTGCAGCATAGGCTGTTCTTTCTCACATACCCAACTGTGAACCATGAGAGCCAGGAGTTAATATTGGCCTCCTCTTAGTTCCCTGCTGCTGATTTTAGGCAACTGTACTTCCAAAGTACTTCTCCTTGGCTGCTTTGACACCTGGCTATAATGCCCTCCACTTGTCTTTGCAGCTGTTACCATCGGACCTGTGGTCACTCTAACACAAAGTTCTCAATGTTGGCTGCCCATGCCCAGGTCCTATTCCAGACCAATTAAATGAATTTGTAGGGGTGGGAACTGTCATCAGTATCTAGTTTTTTAATTCCTTAGGTGATTTCAATGTAAAGCCAAGGTTGGGACCTCTGCTCTAACATAAGCATTAAGTTTCTTCTTCATCCCAACTCTTGCTATCATCCAGGAATTTTAATGTTCAAGATACAACCTGTTCAACATTTGGGGTCCTAGTTCCTTGACTAGCTCAATTCTAGTAACATGTCCTTCAATTTCACTTCAGCTTTTATATACACTCTATGAATTTATCATAACCTGGAGTTGCTTGACATCTGAAATATTGAATAAGCAAAAGAGTTTCTGGCCTTAAATGCTGTAGTTCCACCTTGCTGACTCCTTTACTGTATGACACTATGCCTCCACTTGGGCACGGGCAGCTTACTTACTGCAACCTTGCGGAGAACCTTGCTAAGTCTGCCAGTCTTCTCCTGATTCTCCATCCTTTCCAATCTGGCTGATCCTCCATGGTGTATCACTCCAGTGACTCTCTTATCAATGTTATCAAGTCTCTTACCTTCTTGTTCTCCTATCACACCTACAAATATATATTAAACCAAATCTGTCTTCTCCACTGTTATGCCCTAGATGCTGAAGAGGAGCCCACTGAAGAAAAAAATCCAACTACACAGATTTATGCCACCTACATTTTAGTGGTATCCAAACAGTAGCTCCCAGGACTACCGAGGAATCTTTTCATATGTCCCAAATGAGCTCCTGCTCCTACTTTCCTGCTAGGTATTCATATAGTCAATATTCTTCTTGAACTCCTATCTTACTCCTTTGTATATCACATTCGAAGTGAATCTTACTTTCTGTTTTGGAGAACATAAAAATATCCTTAATTTTTAGACTTCCACTCTGTCAACTTATCTGTATCGCTATCCACACTTGCCTGCCTTAGAGGAGTATTGTTCTAGTCTTGGTACTATTGACATTTTTGGCCAGATAATTCTTTGTTGAGGGGGCTGTTCTCTGCATTATAGGATGTTTAGCAACATTCATGACCTCTACCCACTAGATGCCAGTAGCATCCCCCACCTTGCAGTTGAGACAACAAAAAATGTCTCCAAACATTGCCACATGTCTCCTGGAAGGTAAAATCACCCTCAGTAGAGAAACACTGCTCTAAGCCAAGACTAATCTACCAACCTGTCTTTCCAATAAAAAAACCTCCTGCTTCCTCCAAGATCCACTGCGTCCTTGGTGTTCTTTCTTTATCTTTAACCGGAACCTGTCCACTACCATTGTCTCTTTAGTATACAATTTTATGTGTCTCTCCAATATTTAAAAAATCATTCCTGGACACCAGGTCTCCCTCCAGCCACTGCTCGGTCTTTTTTTTACTTTTTTCTTTTTGAGACAGAGTCCTGCTCTGTCACCCTGGGTAGAGTGCAGTGGCATCATCATAGCTCACTGCAACCTCAAACTCCTGGGCTCAAGCAATTCTACTGCCTCAGCCTCCCAAGTAGCTGGGACTACAGGCATGCGCCACCACGCATGGCTAATTTTTCTATTTTTAGTAGAGACGGGGTCTTGCTCTTGCTCAGGCTGGTCTCAAAATCCTGAGCTCGAGCAATCCTCCTGCCTCAGCCTCCCAGAGTCCTAGGATTATAGGTGTGAGCCACTGTGCCTGGCCTCAATCAACTTTTTTTTATTCTTTGAAGTGAAGCTTTGAGAATGACTTCTATGAGTTCACTTGCTGAGCCCCCAACTCAACCTTTAATCTACTCTTCAATCCTTGTCACTCTACTAATACTAGGGCAAAGTACCAGGGTCCTCTTGATTACCAAATGCTTAGATAAACTAACTGCTTGGCTGTTTCCCACTACACTTTTTGTGAACCTCTCTTCTCCCCTAGCTTCCAGGGTACTTCTTTTTTCTGGTTCTTTTTTTTCTTTATTCTTTTTAAATCTTCTCCTCTTTCTTTGACTGTCCCTTAATACTGGTATTCAAATGGGTTCTGTCCTTGGCCTTCTTATCTTAGAACTCTATAACATTCTTTCTGGACTATAGCCTTCATTACCAGCTTCCATTTACTGATATAATACAACAAATACACTAATTCCTCATTTGATTTTGAAGCTCTACCTTCTCTCAAATTCCAGTCCTGCATTTCTGGCTCCCTAGTGAATATTTCTACCTGGGAGCACTCCAGACACTACTAACAAATTGAGATATCTAAAACTGAACTTATCATCTCTTATTCCCTTACTATTCCTTGTCTCTCCCCAAATCTTCCTTATTAATTTTATTATTTCTGTGGTACTGCTATCTATTTAATTGTATAAGCTAGGGCTCTTAGCAAAATCCTAGATTCCAATTTCACTAATCACATCCAATCAATCATAAAATCCTGTCAATTATATCTTATGTCCCCTCCCCTCTGACCCCAATAGTTCAGGGTTCTATAATAGATTTTATTTCCATGGATTCCTAACTAATTTCCTTGCCCTAGGTCTTAGATATCTCTAATCTAACCGCTATGAGGCCATTAAAATAACCTTTTTAACGTGCAAATCTGTTCATGTCACTCCCTGGATTACTTCCTTCAGGGAATCCCCTTTGTTTGGCGGATAAAATCTAAGCATTTTAGCCGAGTACACTATGCTCTCTGTGGCCTGGCTCCTGCATTTCTCCTATCCTCTCCATTAGACCCTATGCTCAGATATAATCATACCATACCATACTCAAGTTATCCCTCTGCTGGAATGTTTTTTCTAACTTCATCTACCTAACACATGCTTTTTCATCCTAGATGCCTCAGATCAAGCATTTCCTCCTCTGGGAACTCTTCCTGGACTTCCCCAGGACAGATTTAAGAGTGCTTCTTCCTATGTGTCCCAATGCCTTGTGCACATATCTTCATTATAGTTCCTACCAGGGTCTACTGGAATTGCCTGGAATTGCCTGCTTCCAGGTGTCTTACTCACCAGCCTGTAAGCTCCTCAGGGGCAAATGCCTTGCCTACTTACTCCTGTTTCAGAGGGGACTAATAGAGTGTGGGTATGGAATTAAGCACTCAATAAATACATGCTGAATGACTGAATGATACATGTCAGGTTCAACTGTCAAAAAACTTTATCATGACATTGTAATGATATGTACTAATGTCACATCATAAAACAAGTTTAATAAGCAATACATAGGATGGTACAATGCTTAACAAACTTTCCTACCACAGTATTACTAACATCAGAAGAATACTGACTAATATCCCTGAGGGATCTGATGGCATAGACTAAATACATGACATTTCTCAGGCTGATAATATATACACATTCATTTTAACTAGAAAACATTTTAAATTACTAGTAAGTAAAAGGAATGCTCCTGAAAGACAGATCATCTTTAGTCTGTGGACTCCAGTGATCTCCCGCATAAATGTGTCTCCCAGGTGGAGCTCTTGACAGTGTCAGTACCACAGTTAAACAAGTGCAGAGTGGAAATAGCATCACACTTAAAGTCACAAGTTCTACTTTGGGTCCTTGTCTCATCACTTAGGCTCTGACTTGGGGGTCTATTTTAACCTCTCTGAGCCTCCTCAGTTTCCTTATCTGGAAAATGGCTATAGTAACATTTGCCTTATATACTTCATAATGTTGGTGCCAAGATCAAAAGAAATAATAATGCAATCAATGAAGGATTATAAGCATGAAAAATAAAGCAATGTTTCATCCAGAGAGAGTGCAAATCAAAGTTCATATGCAAAACATATTCTTGAACAGTTACCTTTTGAGGAGCTGAAGGAGGTTTTTCCATTTTAGTTTTTTCCTTGGGGCTTAAAGGAGGAGATCTCTCCTTTATCTCTGGAGGCAGTTCTCGGTAGAGTGCTAAAATTGAAAGAAGAATTCATGTAATCAAATTGAGAAGCACTGTTCCATGGGAGAAAAAAACAATGAGGGAGAGGGACAGATGTGAAATTAAAGAGATTTAATTGCAGACTGTGAGTTCTGCAAGGAAAAAAGAAGTAAACAGGTATACGTACAAAAAAAATTAAAGAAATCAATATTCATTTCTTTGGTATAACAATAAGCTACCTAGAACTTATTTATGGCAATTTGTAGTTTTGCACATTAGTTATCAAAAGAACATAACTATGGTTGGAAAATTTTAATCAGCAGGATTTCAGAAATGTAGAAGGTATCATTTTCACTTACTATGTGGTCATGTAGATGCTTATTTCATTTTATCTCAATACACATTTACCAGGAACCTGCTATATGCAAGGTTATCTGCTAGGTACTGCTGGAGGATATATGAAGATGATCAAAAGACAGTCTTTGCTCACAAGGAGCTTACAGGCTGGTCAGAGACAGACACGTTCACAAGTAACTAATATAAAATAGAATGTGACATTATTTGAAAGAGAGATAATTACAAAGACAAACTCTGATATGGGGATGGAAAATGCTTAATGGAAAATGAAGTGGTAGGTGTATCAGACTCTGAAGAGTAGCTGGGATTTTGCCAGGCAGACGTGTAGAGAAAGGATAATTTGGGAAGATGGTATGAAATGAGTAAGCACAGGGTTAGGACTGTACACGATACTGAATCTATACACAGTGTTGAATCTAAGATTCTTATAAGCAGGGTATTGAATTTAAGGAGCTATGTGGGAATTTTAAAGGATTAAAAAGTAAATCTGTTTTGGTTAAGAGCAACTCTGAATTGAGAGAAATTGCTAAAATATATTTGATCAAAATTGTAAAACTAAGATTATGAGATATATTAATTGGCTTTATATATGGGTTGATTTTATTATTGGGTTTATCTCTTATTGAAAAGGGTTTTAGATGTGATTAGGGGAAGCTGATCATGTTTGTCTTTTCAGTGGTTTAAGACACAAAGACAGTAAGTTCTTTATAATAATGGATTACCAACTTCTTTTATCGTGTTGTTCTCTTAGAGGACATGGCTCTCAATTGAACAGTAGGTAGAGATTCTGCTCACATATATGCTCCCCTAGATAATTTGCTTTGCATATTTCGCTTCAGATAAAGATCAAAGGACAATTCGTCCTACCATTTTTGGAGTGGAATATGCTGCTGACAGTCATTTTTCCTCTAATGTTAAACTGGGCAGTTGAGTTTTTGTTAAATTCAGGTAAAAAGGATAAAAGGAAAAGGAAGATAACCCCTGATGAAGTGTGAGAATTCAATCACTATATTCTCAGGTTTTCTGAGATTTCTTTCTGTTTGTTCTGGTCTTTACAAAGCTTTTTCAAGAAGCAGTGACTGATGCCAAAAGAAAACATCAATTAATCTAAGCTACAATAAGGAATTATGGCAGTTGAAGGATGATCACTACTGAGACAAGGAATTAATTTCTGTATATAGCCGTCAACCATCACTGCAATATGCTTCAGAGGCCTGACTTTGGTTATTATGGAAGAAAAACAAATTTTATTAGCTTTTAACTCACTGTAGATCAAGTATCTATAGCCTCTCAAGATCTGCAAGCCTAAGAGGTTATTTCTGCAAACTAAATAGATTCTAAGGTTAAGGCACTTAATACTACCCTGCCTGGAGATAAACAATCTTTTCATGTTGCCAAGTGGAACAATTTTTAAATGTTTCTATCTGAAAGGAACAATGGATTGTAATACCTAGTTAAAATTACAGACATACTCTAGAAGAGTGACTACGTGCAGGCAGCTCCTGATTTAAAAATAGAAGCTACCCCTGCTTAACTTTAGATGTTGATCCTGTGGGAGAGCCAACACTGGAATGAGAGGGAAGAAACTTGAATATTTTAGACAATCTGGAAGTTAGAAGTACTGAGTTTTATAGGATTTAAATATTGTCTTATGCTTATATGGGAATTAATTTGTCCTAAAATTTCTTCCTTTCACACTGCCTTATGTTTTTCCCATTATGCATCCTCTTTTAAACATAACAATATACCTCTAATAGAGTTAAAGAGTTGTCATTTATTTACTACTTAGAAGAAAATAATTAAAACAGCAGCACAGAAGAAATTATGAATTTTGTTATGGGAGAGAGAAGTGGGTAATTTTTGAGACACTGAGTACTTTTGAGGGGAGGAGTTTGCTGAAGGTGGCAGGTAAGTGGAGAAGGGGGCTGCAATGAGACTTCAGGCACTTGAGGGACTACAGAGGGGAGCATTGGGAAGCGCCAGGGTGCAGACAGGGTAGTGGGAGGGTATCAGAGATAAATTTTATCTAGGCCTAGCCCAGAACCCAGCTATCATGGAAGAAATTCTTCTTCCTCCTTTCCTTTATCTCTTGCTCTCAAAATTCAGAACTTAGGTTTGAATCAATAGTACTTTTGTTTAGTCATAGCTTTGGATTAAACAGGGTTTCATGGACTAGCCTAAAAACCAATTATTATTTATCACAATAACCTCTTTGCAGAAATAAAAGACTTAATTAATATTCAAAACATAGATTGTTTTATATTTCAAGGCTTCCTATACTATATTTTGAATCACAACCGTACAATTTTAGTGTTTTTGGAAGAAAGCTTACAAAGATGACACAACTCAACTTCTCCATTTTATAAGAGGAAACTGAGGCCTGTCAGTATAAGCTGCTGAGCTAGGATTAGAAGCTGATTTTCTGAGTTGACCCCTGAGTGTTGTGCTTTTCCTAACATGCTATCAAGTTAATTGCAGATAGGATGCATTCTTCTGCAGAAGCACTACTATACTTCTCCCCTTTAATGACGGTTTTTAAATCATTTTCTTTATTTTCAAGCTCTCTGTTCTATTTTCACCTCTTAAGGCCTAGCAGTGAATCTATAGCTGTCAGAAACTCATAGTTAGAGTTTATTCTCTAGTTCATTTTTTTTCTTTCACAAATGAGGGCTTAATTTAGTTGAGAATGAAACAATCTCTTGTAGTTTTATTTTAGCAGGTAACCAGCTAGGACTGAGGTATCCAAAGTAAAAGAATGGTAGTTGGGGAACTAGAGGTTCTTAATATGTTGGCCAACTGAGGAGTCACTGTGGCAGGAGAAGTGCTGACAGAACAGTGCATGTAGCAGATGGCAGGGTCAAAGGAGCTGGATAAGAAAGCTGTTAATTAGAGGGGCAGTTCCCCTGAAATAAGACGTCCATGAAACAAATATTCCAATCTCAGAATGTAGTAGCTTTCTAGCACGCTAGTGCCCCATCTTATTATTTATTTTTTTGCATAATGAGAATGAAAAGCAATATCCATTGGTAAACATATGCAAAGGTTACAAAGACAGTACATTAAAGGGTAGAAAATGATAAAATCTTGGACTATCAGTTATACCATATTAATAAACCAGGAAGGGAGCATAAAACTTACTTTCACTAGCCACATGATTAGCTGGAAAATAACCTTCCTGTCCCTTTCCTATGCTGCCATACCACCAGTCTTCATTATCTTTGAAAAACACTCGGATAATGTCTCCGCGATGGATGGTTAGTTCATCTGATCGATTCGCTGTGTAGTCATAAAGAGCCACTACCTAAGAGAGAGATAAGACCACCACAGCTTTATCACAACTGTACCACAGAGAAAACCCCCAACATTCACTTCCTCTTGCAGAAGAGCAGCTGAAACCAAAGCAGTACTTTGGTAAGTCTGAGGCTGTCTCAAGGTTTGCTAATGGGATCAGGGGTGGTGGGAACACAGCAGGAGAAGCAAGATAAAAGACTGTGGGATTGAGAAATGGTTAAGAGCATTCAATACACTAAGATTAGCTTCAAAATAGCAGATGTTAATTTTTTTAAGTAAATTACTTGTGAAGGAAATTAAAAAAAGGCTCACACACCATTTACTTTCTCAGAGTTGTTTTATACTACCTTTATATTCCATTCTCTGTGCTAAGCAGATGCATCTGAAAAAAAAATTCTTCAGAAGGTCAATAGTTTTACAAAAACGAAAAGCTCAATGGAACAGCATGATTGCCTAACTGTATTATGATTGCTGGTTTATTGCTAATGTCTCTTTTCGAGATAAATTTCTCTACACACATATTATCTGATGCTTTATATCAACAACTTTAATCCTCTGACTACCTTTAAAAAATACCCTTATAAGTTTATTTTCACTAGATACCAATTTAAGAGGAAAAGCCTTTCTACGAAAATCCTCTTCCTTGTGTTGTTACAATGATCATTATATTTGATTTCTTTTTCTTTTGAAAAACCCAAGTAAAAATGATAATGACAGTGGCTGCACAGGCATTTAAAAATCCCTTATAGCAGTTAAAAGCAGGGAGCCCTCAATCCATTTTAGATCTGAGGCATTGTATAAACTAGGACATAACATGTATACTAAAGAATATATTTAATTTTACTGTTTTTCTCTTTACTTCAATGATGTTTGAAAATGTACAGGTTATACAACTACATATGCAATGGAAATTCACCATTAAAATCCTCTGCATTTAGGTTGAATATTGATTCATTTATTTAACTAACAACTATTGAAATCTTAATGTGCCTAGTATCATGCTAGGGGCTAAATACACTGTGGTAAATAGGATACTTTCTAGAAGAGGTACCTCATTTAGGTTTTACAGGAGAACTACAGGATAATCCAGGAATGAGCCAGGGGAAGAGGGGAAAATTGTGTCTCAGTCATATTGTACAGCATGTGTGAGAGTCCGGGGAAAAGAAACCCAAAATAGTTCAATATGGTGGGAGTCCCGGGCATTAGAGGTGAGAGCTGAGATAAAGGGGTAGAGGAAGCTGAGGCTACAGGAGTAAGCAGGGGTCATATCACACATGTTGAAGGAGTTCAGACTCAATAACATGGCCATTGGGAAGACACAGAAGGGTTTTAAGCATAGGATTCCATTACACTTCACGTACCTGTTTCTGGAAACTCTTAATTCATTTAACAGTATTTATTAACTCCTCAACCAGGCAACTTTAATGGATAAGTTTAAACCTAACTGCTGTCAGTATACAATATAAGGGCAGTAGCGACAATTTAATTCAAATAGTTCAAATGCGACGCCTATTTGTACTGCTTGGCCAAGTACCTAATTTACAACATGCTATGCAGGATGTTGTTTAAGGTTTACAAATTTTTATAACTTTAATATACTGACACTAAATCACTTATGTAAAAGTGGAACTTTTAACTTATCTCTTTGTTCTTCCTTCTTCAAATATCTTCTCTTTTATTCTTCTATCTGGCACTATCACAGAAGAGGAAAGCTAATTAAAATATACTGAGTGCCCACCATGTTTTAGGTACCACGTTAGTTGCTTAGGTGTTATCTTACTGAATCCTTATGCCCCATGAGGGCATAGATCCTTATTTCCATTTTACAGATGAGGAATTTGATGTCCAGAGAAATTTAATAACCTGTCAAGTAAACTATTAAGTGATAGAATCAGGACTTAAACCCAGTTTTTTTCTTTCTTTCTTTTTTGTTTTCCCCAAAACTAAACACATTTATAGGCCATCTTTGTCTAGAACCAAATAAAAGGAAGAAGTGGTAGAGAGAAAAGGAAGATAAAACACATTTTTAGAGAGTACCACTTAAGCAGCCATCTGTGCTGAGAAGACCAAACTATCCTGGGTCACCTGCAGGTCCACTGTGCTCCTTTTATGCCACCCAAACCCCAGTCCCAGGAAACTGTGATGGTTTGTTCCTATTATTCCTCATCCTGGCTGTGGTACACTGAAATACCACAACTTTAATGAGTCTTAGGCAAATATGAGGTCCATAAATGCCAATTTATCTGGAACTCTAGGTGACTGTTGGGAAGGTGAGCAGGGGAGATACAGTTCAGTGAACAGAGTCATTTAGGAAGTCCCACATCAGGCTTGTATCATTGTGTGGACTTCTAACAATGTGGAGCTCATCAAACTGAAGTTGGAAAAATTTTCCACAAGGGTCTATTGATAAAAGAATCCCTTCAGAGGTACAGGGGTCCAAAAGAACTTTAAGATCCCACATTACGCTTTTCCTATTATGGTAACCATTGATTATTCTCTACTTATAGAACCACATACAGCACATCATTTTTGCATGGCCCACTAGTACTTGTAAACATGTTCTATACTCTATGACTTTGTTATGGAATGAACTGTGTTCCTCAAAATTCATAGGTTGAAGCCCTAACCCCCAGTGTGAATGTATTTGAAGATACAACCTTTCAGGAGGTAATTAATGAGGTCATAGGATGGGGCCCTGATGAATAGGACTGGTGTCCTTATTAAAAAAGGAAGAAACACCAGGAGCATGTGTGCACAGAGGATAAAGCTATGTGGGAACACAGTGAGAAGGTGGCTATCTGCAAGCCAAGGAGAGACCTCAGGAGAAACCAACTCCATCAGCATCTTGATCTTGGACTTCCAGCCTCCAGAACTGTGAGAAAAGAAATTTCTGTTGTTTAAGGTACCCAGTCTGTGGTATTTTGTTATGGCAGCCCTAGCAGATTAGTAGTCTCAAACCTGATGGTGTCAGACCAGCCACTTACTACAAACCCATCCTGGAACTACAAATGGGCAATGCCTCACTTGTATCCATTTCAGGTCCTCACCAACTTACAGCACTGTGTTCCACATCAGTATAACAGTGTCACCTCCTGATGCAGAAATAACATCTTTGTCATCAAACTCCACAACCAGCATCCTTGGGAGGGTGATGGTTGGTGAAGCTACCTTCTTTAAAGCAAAAAAGTCTTTGGAGCATGTTGCCATCATACCATTATTGACATTTAACTATAGGTACACCTCATTTTTTTGTGCTTCCCTTTATTGCATTTCACAGACACTGCGTTTTTTTTTTTTTTTTTTTTTTTGATTTGTGGTTTTTTTTAACTTGAACAATGAACTCTGTCATTTAAAAAAAAATTTTATTTCAAAATATTAAGGGGGTACAAACAAGTGTTTCTGTTAAATGGATGAACTGTATAATGCTGAAGTCACGGCTTTTAAAAGCGTGCCTCTCACCAGATTAGTGTATATTGTACCCAGTAGGTAAGTTTTTATCCCCCACCAACACTTTCCTCCCCCTTCTTAGTTTCCAATGTCCTTTATATCATTTTCTGACTGACACAGACATTGCATTTTTTACAAATTGAAAGTTTATGGCAACCCTGAATCAAGCAAGTCTATTGGCACAATTTTTCCTACAGCATGTTCTCACTTTGTGTCTATGTCACATATAGGAAATTCTTGCAATATTTCCAACTTTTTCATTATTATTATATCTGTTATGGTGATCTGTGATCAGTGATCTTTCATGTTATTATTGTAACTGTTCTGGGGAGACACAAATCACATTCATGTAAGATGGCAAACTTAATCGATGAATGTTCTGTGTGTGTTCTGACTGGCCATTCCCCATTTCTCTTCTTTTCCTTGGGCCTCCTTATTCTCTGAGACACAACAATATTGAAATTGGGCCAAGTGGTAACCCCACAATGGCCTCAAAGTGTTCAAGGGAAAGGAAGAGTTACATGTCTTTTACTTTAAACCAAAAGCTACAAAACATTAAAGTTAGTGAGGAGATAGGTCAAAAGGTAGGCCTCTTGTGCCAAACAGCCAAGTTGTGAATGCAAAGAAAAAGTTCTTAAAGAAAATTAAAAGTGCTAAGAAAGTGAAACAAGCCTTATTGCTGATAAGGAGAAAGTTTTAGTGGTCTGGATAGAAGATTAAACCAGTCATAACATTCCCTTAAGCCAAAGCCTAATCCAGACCAAGGCCCTAACTCTCTTCAATTCTATTAAGGCTAAGAGAAATGGGAGGGAGCTGCAAAAGAAAAGTTGAAAGCTAGCAGGGGTTGGTTCATGAGGTTTAAGGAAAGAAGCCATCTCTATAACATAAAAGTACAAGGTGAAACAGCAAATTCTGATGTAGAAGCTGTAGCAAGTTATCCAGAATATGAAGGTGGCTACACTAAACAAATTTTCAATGAAGATGAAACAGATTTATATTGGAAGAAGATGCTATTTAGGACTTTCATAACTAGACAGGAGATGTCAATGCCTACCTTCAAAGCTTCAAAGGACAGGCTGACTCTTGTTAGTGGCCAAATGCAGGTGGTGACTTTACACTGAAGCCAATGCTCGTTTACCATTCTGAAAATCCTAGGGCCCTTAAGAATTAAGGCTTAATTTAATCTGTCTGTGCTCCATAAATGGAACAACAAAGCCTAGATGACAACACATCTATTCACAGTATGGTTTACTGAATAATTTAAGACCACTATTGAGGCCTACTGCTCAGAAAAAAAGATTCCTTTCAAAATATTACTGCTCATTGACAATGCACCTGGGTCACCCAAGACTTCTAATGGAGATGTACAAGGAGATTAATGTTATTTTCACACCTGCTAACACAACATCCATTCTGCAGCCCATCAAGGAGTAATTTTGACCTTCAAGTTGTATTATTTAAGAAATACAGTACAAAAGGGTACAGCTGCCATAGATAATGATTCTTCTGATGGATCTGGGCAAAGTAAATTGAAAACCTTCTGGAAAGAATTCACCATTTTAGATGTCATTAAGAACATTCATGAGTCATGGGAGGAGGTCAAAATATCAACATTAACAGGAGTTTGGAAGAAGTTGATTCCGACCCTCAGGGATGACTTTGAGGGCTTCAAGACTTCAATGGAGGAAGTAACTGCAGATTTGGTGGAAATAGCAAGAAAACTAGAATTAGAAGTGGAGCCTGAAGATGTGAATGAACTGCTGCAATCTCATGATAAAACCTGAATGGGTAAGGTGTTGTTTCTTATGGATGAGCAAAAAAAGTTGTTTCTTGAGATGGAACCTACTCCTGGTGAAGATGCGGTGAACATTGTTGAAATGATAACAAAGGATTTAGAATATTACATACACTTAGTTGAGAAAGCTGCAGCAGGGTTTGAGACAACTGACTCCAATTTTGAAAGAAGTTCTACTGTGGGTAAACTGCTATCAAACAGCACCACATGCTACAGAGAAATCTTTCGTGAAAATAAGAGTCAACTGGTGCGGCAAACTTCACTGTTGTCTTATTTTAAGAAACTGCCACAATCACCCCAACATTTAGCAACCACCATCCTGATCAGTCAGCAGCCATCAACATCAAGGCAAGACCCTTCACCAGCAAAAAGTGACTTGCTGAAGGCTCAGATGATCATCAGCATTTTAGCAGTACAGTTTTAAAAAATTAAGGTATGTACATTGTTCTTTTAGATATAATGCTATTACACATTTAATAGACTACAGTATATTGTACACAGTTTTATATGCACTAGGAAACCTAAAAATTTGCACAACTTGTTTTATTGTGGTGGTCTGGAACCAAACTGGTAATATCTCCCAGGTATGACTACAGAATTGCTATGTAACAAAGAATCAGCATGTTTAACATGCCAACAGTCCACATGCTGGCAATGGAATCTGACCATTGGGTTATGACTATTAGCATACTGGAGGCACAGGATATAAACTATGTGGCTCATGAGAATATGCTTATATTCCAGTGTTTTTATCCTATGTACTCTTAACTTCTTACATGAAGGCCACTTACTCTCTTCCTATTGTCATATTGTATGCAGTAAACTTCTTTGCTTGTTTTAATTTGGCAGTGGATTCTGAATAAATCATGACTTCCCCATCTCCAATTAGATTTTATTATCTCAATGTTTTAGTATAAAGTAAAACTCTTTAAAAAAGTTGGGAGGCACAGTCCCAGCAAGAGGTTTTTTAATTTTTATTTTTTGAGACAGAATCTCACTCTGTTGCCCTGAATAGAGTACAGTGGCATCATTGGAGCTCAGTGCAACCTCAAATTCCTGGGCTCAAGCCATCCCCTTGCCTCAGCCTCCTGAGTAGCTGGGACTACAGGCGCGTGCCACAACGCCCAGCTAATTTTTCTATTTTTTGTAGAGATGGGGTCTCGCTTTTGCTCAGCCTGGTCTTGAACTCCTGAGCTCAAGCAATCCTCCTGCCTCGGCCTCCCAGAGTGCTAGGATTACAGGTGTGAGCCACCATTCCCAGATGCATCAAGAGCTTTGTTTTGAACAATGCTATCTCTATTTTCTCCTTGTTCAGCCTTACCAGAGAAAATCTGTTTTGAGCATTCTCTTGATGAGTGTCTTCTATAACATACCATTCCTTGCACATAGTGGTTTAACATGTAGGTATGACAGAACATCTTCAACAATATGATCCAAATCTTGAGCTGAAAGAGCAGTTATGAAGTCTTTCTACAACAGGAGTTTAAAGACATGAGCTAATGTGCCCACATTGATAATAACAGGTCTAGGAAACAAGATGTTTCACACAATCCACTTGGCCAAATTTTGACTAATGTTCAGATATTTGAAACAGAGTTCCTTCTTTTTCTCAAAGCTTGCAGAGTTGCTTGGGCACCATCATGGTATAAATGCCACAGGACTGGCAAGCTTTGTTTTTTGGCGTACATTTTTCAGTCTTTATAGCAGTGGTTTCCAGATAGTATTTCCTGGTTAAGCAGAGTCTTCCAGGCTGTTACAAGACAGTAGGTGAATTCCTCTCTGTATTATCTTCTAAGGAATTAAACATTATTATAGTTGTCTCTGAAGAATTCTCAATGATCCCTGGTACAAGCCATTGTTTAGGACTAAGCTCCCACACTAGGCCCCAAGAGACCAGACTAAAAATCAAAATGGAGTCACTTATGCTAAAACTGCATATCACCAAACTGAAACCAAGTTGTCATCTGACCTTCTGAGAGAAATCAGGAGAAAGAGAGAGAGAAGAGATAACAGCCAATTTACCAAACAGGCCAGTTGCAATCTTCAATCAGTATGACTGAAGATTTTAATTCTTACGTCAAAAAGCAACCTGAAGTAACCTGATGTTAACCAATCAGTTATTTTTCTATTGTTCCCACATGACAAGGAAAGTAACTTCGAAAGGACCAATCCACTGTTTATTCTTTTTTTCTGCTTTCTTCTACCCTTATATGTCTATAAAACCAAACTCTTTTGCTTGGCTCATTGGAACACTTATTCTATTTTATGAAATGAAGTGTTGCCTGATTCTAGCAAATAAGGCCAACCCAAATTTAATAAATCCTGGACTGTACAGAAGCACATTATTAAACATTCAAACGACTCCTTTAATAATAGTGATATTGGGACTATATTTTATTTCATAAGAGTAACGAAGAAACATATAGCCTATTTCTAGCATCACGTGGTAGAAACATAGTCTCTTAACATTATTTTCATGAATACCACATAAGACAACACAAAAGATATTTACAAAAAAGAAATCAAGGTCCTGTTATTTTTAAATTGATCTTATCTGGATAATAATAGATTAAGAAAACAGAGATAAAGAAAGCAAATAATTCCACAAAGTTTATTGTTTCTGTACCAGATAAACTATCTGTTCCTATCCTGCTATATAATGCTAGTATATGTGAAACTTAAAACACTTCATCAAACAAGTATTTGAAAACATTTAATTCCAAATATCTTCTGATAACATAAGGACTAAGGTAAAGGAAAGAATACCAAATTAGGAATTAAGAGAGTGAGTTTCCAGCCCTATCTGGGCCTTCAAGGTTAAAGTATATCAGAAAACACTCATATTATACGTCTGTAAAATAAGAGGTTTGGACAAGATGATAACATGGTATATGTTCTAACCTATCAAACTAGGTGCTCAAATAATTATTACAAAAGAATAGCATTCATAGATTTTAAGGTAAATTAAAAATATTAATTTATTGGATAATAGCATGGCTTTATTTTTTGTGATCACACATTACTTGAAAAAGCTTCTGTCTGATTGCTGCAATACCACACAGGAAAAGCCTCTTAGTAATAATTAAAGAACAATAATGATAAAGCATTTCTTCTGAATTTACCATTTGGAAATCTGTGTTTTCTTCTTTCACAAATAGAAATGACTGTTCAAGTCAGATTGAACTTGACCTTTGGACTTCAAAAATAAAGCTACTTTACATCTGAAAGCTCATTTTTATATGACGATTGGTGCTGTCATCTGTGCCCCCCAAAATTCATATGCTTAAACCTAATAATCAATGTGATGGTGGGGCCTTTGGAAGATGATTAGATCATGGGGGCAAGGATGAAATCAGTGCCCTTATAAAATAAGCACCAGAGAACTTTCTTTCCCCTTCCACCTTCTAGAGACACAATGAGAAGGCATCATCTATGAACCAGGAAATGGACCCTTACCAGAAACCAAATCTGCCAATGTCTTGATCTTGGGCTCTCCAGCCTCCAGAACTGTGAGAAATAAGATTCTGTTGCTTGTAAGTCACTCAGACTACGGTATTTTGTTACAGCAGTCCAAAAAGACTAAGACAACTGATATAAATTAAACCTTTTCTTACTGCAAATCACAATTCACATACTTTGTTATAGTGAATCGTTAGTGTTTCATTGAAAAAGGTTCCAAAATATATCTGTTTAATGCTTATTCCCTTAAAAAAAAATCAAGAGTATTTTGCAGACCTTTATGGACTGGACTATAGATTTATTAGAGGAGAAAAAAATGATAGTGTACTTTCATTTACTTTCTTGGGAGGGAAAATCTGATCACTATAAAAAGAATTATGAATCACTGGTTTAGATTAGGGTTCTCAAAGTATGGTCCCCAGACCTGTAACAGCATCACCTGGAAATCTGTTAGAAATGCAAATTCTTGGGCCCTATTCCAGATTAACTGAATCATAAATTCAAGGGATGTGCCCAGTAATCTGTGTTTTAAGAATTCTTTCAGGGGATTCTAATATACCTAAAGCTTAGTTAATACATTATTCCAATGATCTGCTCGATAAAACATGTGCATTTATTTTCTACACATATCAAATATGCAACTAAATGGGTAAGACACACAATCTAAAATATAAAGTCAAATCTTATAACGGAATGTTACTGGTGAAACTTAAGGAAGTAAACCTGCTCTTCCTCTCCTCTCCTGGTTATTAGCTTTACTTATTTGCTTAGTTTCCCTCCTGCCATATTGAAATGTTGACAAGCTCTAGATTTGGGTGATTTAACAACTACTTTGTCATTTTTCTCAATAATCTTATGCTCACACTGCAACTAGGAGTCATAGTATACAATTTTTAGGTATCCATAAAATCTCTCAAAGATTAGCTAAATTTTAAAAATAGAAAACCATGCAAACTTAAAATCAAAACTGTTTATATACAGTAATTAGCAGGGACCTATTATCAGCTACTCTTACAACAATGCATAAGAGAGACAAAAAAACCCTGTTCTTGGGAGCTTCCTTTTTTTTTTCTTCTGAGATAGGGTCTTGCTCTGTTGCCCCAGCTAGAGTACAGTGCTGTCATCACAGCTTACTGCAACGTAGAACTCCTGGGCTCAAGCAATCCTCCTTCCTCAGCCTCCCAGGACTACAAGTGTATGCCACCATGACCAGCTAATTTTTTAAAAAATTTTTTGTACAGATGGAGTCTCATTATGTTACCCTAGACTGGTCTCAAATTCCAGGCCTCAAGAGATCCTCCTGCCTCAGCTTCCCAAAGTGCTGGGATTACAAGTGTGAGCCACCTTGCCTGGCTAGGGAGTTCCATTTTATTGGATGTTCCATTGTTTTTGGCCTGGTGGACCTTCTCAAACAACAGGATACTTTTTAAAAATGTCAACGTATTATGGGGGTACAAATGTTTTTGGTTATATGGATCACTCTTGCAATGCTTGAATCAGGGTTATAGGTATGTCCGTCACCCAGACAGTGTTCACTGTACTCATCAGGTAGGTTTTGCCCATCCCCCTGTTTGATTTCCACTGAGTTATACTTCCCTCTGTGCACATGTGTGCTCGTCGGTTAGTTCCAAATTAATAGTGAGTACCTTTTATACTGTTGGTGGGAATGCAAATTAGTACAACCTCTATGGGGTACTTTCAATATTTGTACAAGTTACTCTTCTGTTTCTCTATTTTTATGTTGCTAATAAAGAGTACCAGGGTACATGCAGATGCATAATATTAAAATAGTAATTTATTCATGAATTATTTCAGAAAAGTATAATGAATTTATTTAAATTCTCTTAATGAACCATAAGCTATAAATATAAAATTACTAGTAAAATTAACTAGATGCAGACAATATTTTTCTTTTTTTTTTTTTTTTTAAATTTCAGAATATTATGGGGGTACAACACTTTCGCTATATATATTGCCCATGCACTGCCCGTGTCAGAACTACAATCGTGGACATCCCCCAAACTGTGCTCCCTGCATCCATTCAGTGAGAGTTTTCCCATCACCTCCAACCTCCTCCTGCCTGCCCACCCCCTGATGAATATTATTGCCATGTATGATGTAAGTGTTGATCAGTCAGTACCAATTTCATGGTGAGTACCAGTGGTGCTTGTTTTTCCATTCTTGTGACACCTCACTTCGAAGAATGGGCTCTAGCTCCAACCAGGATAATACCAGATGTGTTAATTCACCATCGTTTTTTATCGCTGAGTAATACTCCATGGTATACATATACCACATTTTATTAATCCACTCGTGTATTGATGAACACCTGGGTTGTTTCCACATCTTCGCAATTGTGAATTGTGCTGCTATAAACATTCACATGCAGATGTCTTTATTATAGAATGTCTTTTTTTCCTTTGGGTAAATACCCAGTAGTGGGATTGCTGGGTCAAATGGTAGTTCTACTTTTAATTCTTTGAGTTATCTCCATATAACCTTCCATAGAGGTTGTACTAATTTGCAGTCCTACCAGCAGTGTGTGAGTGTTCCTATCTGTCCGCATCCCTGCCAATATTTGTTGTTTGGGGATTTTTTGATATGAGCCAATCTCACTGGAGATAAGTGATATCTCATTGTGGTTTTGATTTGCATTTCCCTGATGATTAGAGAAGTTGAGCAATTTTTTATATGTTTGCTGGCCATTATTCTGTCTTCTTTGGAAAAGTTTCTGTTCATGTCCTTTGCCCATTTTTTAATAGGGTTGTTGGATTTTTTTCTTGTTGATTTTCCTAAGTTCTGTATAGATTCTGGTTATCAGCCCTTTATCAGGTGTGCAGCATGCAAATATATTCTCCCATTCTGTAGGTTGTCTGTTCACTCTAGTGATAGTTTCCTTGGCTGTGCAGAAGCTTTTCAATTTGATCAGGTCCCATGTATTTACTTTTGTTGCTGCTGTGATTGCTTTGGGGGTCTTCTTCATAAATTCTTTGCCTAGGCCAATGTCCATAAGAGTTTTTCCACCGTTTTCTTCGAGAATTCTTATGGTTTCATGTCTTAGGTTTAAATCTGTTATCCATTGTGAATTGATTTTTGTGAGAGGTGAGAGGTGTGGGTCCACTTTCAGTCTTCTACATATGGCCATCCAGTTTTCCAAGCACCATTTGTTGAATAGGGAATCTTTTCCCCAGTGTACATTTTTCTGGAATTTGTCAAACATCAGATGACAGTATGAGGTTGGTTTTATATTTGGGTTCTCAGTCCTGTTCCATTGGTCTACGTGTCTGTTCTTGTGCCAATACCATGCAGTTTTGGTTACTATAGCCTTGTAGTATAGTTTGAAGTCTGGTAGACAGATGCCTCCCAATTTGTTCTTTTTGCTTAAGATTGCTTTGGCTAGATGGGGTCTTCTCTGGTTCCACACGAGGCATAGAATTATTTTTTCTAGATCGGCAAAAAATGATGTTGGTATTTTGATAGGGATTGCATTGATTCTGTAAATTAATTTAGGTAGCAAAGCCATTTTTACTATGTTGACTCTGCCTATCCAACAGCATGGTAGGGCTTTCCATCTATTTACATCCTCTGCAATTTCTTTTCTCAGTGTTTCATAATTCTCTCTATATAGGTCTTTGACCTCCTTAGTTAGATATATTCCTAAATATTTAATTTTCTTTGTTGCTATTGTGAAAGGTATTGTGTCTTTAATTTGTTTCTCAGCTTGATTGTGATTAGCATATATGAAGGCTATGCATTTGTGTGCATTGATTTTTGTATCCTGAGACTTTGCTGAATTCATTTATCAATTCCAGTAATCTCTTGGTTGAATCTTTGGGGTTTTCTATATATAATATCATATTGTCTGTGAAGAGTGAAAGTTTGATCTCTTCTGCCCCCATTTGGACGCCCCTGATTCCTCTGTCTTGTCTGATTACTCTGGCTAGGACTTCCAGCACTATGTTGAATGGAAGTGGAGACAGTGGGCAACCATGTCTGGTTCCAGTTTTAAGGGGGAATGCTTTCAATTTTTCCCCATTCAGTATGATGTTGGCTGTGGGTTTATCGTATATGGCTTTAATAGTTTTGAGGTATGAGCCATCTATGACTATATTGTTAACAGTTCTTATCATAAAAGGATGCTGGATTTTGTCAAAAGCCTTTTCTGCATCTATTGAAAGGATCATATAATCTTTGTTCTTGCTTTTATTTATGTGGTGAATTACATTTATAGATTTGCGTATGTTGAACCATCCCTGCATCTCGGGGATGAAGCCCACCTGATCGTGATGAATTATTTTTTTGATGTACATTTGAATTCAGTTTGCAAGGATTTTATTGAGAATTTTTGCATCTATATTCATAAGGGATATTGGTCTGTAGTTTTCTTTTTTTGTTGTGTCCTTTCCTGGCTTTGGTATCAAGGTGATATTGGCTTCGTAGAATGAGTTTGGGAGGATTCCATCCTTCTGGATGTTTTCAAATAATTTTTGTAGTATAGGCACCAGTTCTTCTTTGTAGGCTTGGTAGAATTCAGGTGTGAACCCATCTGGTCCAGGACTTTTTTCTGTTGGAAGATTTTTTATTACTACTACAATTTTGGTGCTTGATATTGGTCTGTTTAGAAACTCTGTTTCTTCCTGGTTGAGCCTAGGGAGGTAGTATGTTTCTAAGAATTTGTCCATTTCCTCCACGTTTTCGTGCTTTGGGGCATAGAGATTTTTGTAGTATTCCAAGATGATGTTTTGTATTTGCATGATATCAGTTGTGACCTCTCCTTTTTCATTTCTAATTGAGCTTATTAGAGTCCTTTCCTTTCTGCTTCTGGTCAACCTGGCAAGTGGCCTATTTTGTTTATCTTTTCAAAGTACCAACTTTTCGTTTTATTAATCTTCTGTATTGTTCTTTTGTTCTCAATTTCATTTAATTCTGCTCTGATCTTGGTTATTTCTTTTCTTCTGCTGGCTTTAGGATTGCTTTGCTCTTCCTTTTCCATTTCCTTAAGATGATTCATTAGTTTACTGATTTATGACTTTTCTGTCTTTTGGATGTGAGCATTTAAGGTGGTAAGTTTTCCTCTCAGGACTGCTTTTGCTGTATCCCACAGATTTTGGTAACTTTTGTCCCCATTATCGTTTAGTTCGAAGAATCTTTTGATTTCCATTTGAATCTCCTCCTTGACCCAACAGTCATTCAGCAACAGATTGTTTAATTTCCATGTTTTTGAATGAAGATGTGAGTTTCTGTTGGAATTGATATCTAATTTTATTCCACTGTGGTCTGAAAAGATACATGGTATGATTTCTATTTTTTTGAATTTGTTTAGATCTGTTTTGTGGCCTAGGGTGCGGTCAATTTTAGAGAAAGTTCCATGAGCTGATGAGAAGAATGTATATTCAGTGTTATTTGAGTGGGGTGTTCTGTAGGCCCAAATGTTCTAGAGTCCTGTTTAGGTCCTTTGTTTCTTTGCTTATTTTCTGTTTGGAGGATCTGTCCTGTTCTGTCAGTGGGGTGTTGAAGTCCCCTGCTATTATGGCATTGCTATTTATTATGTTGTCTAGATTAAGCAGTATTTGCTTTATGTATCTGGGCACTCCTGTGTTGGGTGCATAAATGTTTAGGATTGCTAAATTCTCTTGTAAGATTTTTCCCTTCACCACTATATAGTGTCCATTTTTGTCCTCCTTTACTTTTCTTGCTTTAAAGTTTATATCATCTGAAATAAGGATGGCTACTCCGGATTTCTTTTAGTTTCCACTAGCCTGGAAAATTGTATTCCATCCTTTCACCTTGATTCTGAATGCGTCTTTGTGTGCAAGGTGTGTTTCCTGAAGACAACAGATACTTGGCTTGTATTTTTTAATCCATTTAGCCAGCCTATGTCTGTTCAATGGGCAATTCAAGCCATTCACATTTTTTGAGAGAATTGACATTTGGGGTAAATTTCTGATTATTCTATTGGGTAGTGTCTTTTGTTTTACCTCTTGCGTCATCGTGGAATCTGGATTCTGGAGTTTTAGCTTTTGCGTAGTTTTACATTGGTGGGTGTCTGCTGTGCTGGTTAGTGTACAATGGAGGTCTAAGCACTTCTTGCAAGGCCGGTCTGGAATTCGCAAATTCTATCAGCGATTGCTTGTCTGGAAAAGTCTTTATTTCTCCCTCATGTAAGAAGCTTAGTTTGGCAGGATACAGAATTCTGGGTTGGCCTTTGTTTTGTTTTAGGAGACTGATGATGGCTCCTCATTCCCTTCTGGCTTGTAAGGTTTCAGCTGAGAAATCTGCAGTTAATCTGATCGGTTTCCCTTTGTAGGTTACCTGCTCTTTTCGTCTTACAGCTCTGAGGAATGCCACTTTTGTGTTTACTTTGTCAGTCTAATAATTATGTGGCGTGGTGAATGCCTTTTCATGTTGAGTCTCCCAGGAGTCCTGTGTGCTTCTTGTACTTGGATATCGAGATTTCTGGCTAGGCCATGGAAATTTTCCTCTATTATTCCTTCAAATAGATTTTCCAGCCCACGGGAATTTTCTTCCTCTCCCTCAGGCATGCCTACAATCCTTATGTTTGGCCTCTTTACATAATCCCACATTTCTTGTATGCTTTGTTCATGCCTCTTGTTTTTGTGTTCTTTCTCTTCAACTGATTTATTTAGCACATAGGAGTTGTCGTCCAGCTCTGAAATTCTTTCCTCTGCATGGTCCAGCCTATTCTTAAGGCTTTCCACTGTGTTTTGTAGATCCTTGCATGCTTCTTTCATTTCTAGAATTTGTCTGATTTTTCCGTAACACTTCTATTTCTTTGGAGAATTTTTCATTCATTTCTTGCATTTTTCTTGTGGTTTCTTTGTGCTAGGATTCAATTTTCTCTTGAATTTCATTGAGCTTTCTTATAATCCATAAACGAAATTCCTCTTCTGGCATTCTGCCCATTTCACTTGAGTTGGTATCCATTGCTGAGGAACTGATGATTTCTTTTGGGGGTGACTTTTCACTCTGATTTTTCATGTTTCCCGAGTTCTTTCGCTGGTTTTTTTCTCATCTGGCTTCTTGGTTGAGAGCTGGGGGTGTTAGGGCTAGTTTATGGCCCTGTCTCCAAGCCCTCGAGGTTCATTCCTTGGCAGAGCCAGGGAGAGGAGTAGTGGCCTGTATTGCCTTAGGTGTATTTTAGCAAGTTTGGTGGATCTTGGTTTATCTCTGACCTGTTGTCTTCTCCTCTTCCTGGTGGAGTGTAGTGAGATTGTCCTCCCAGCTTGAGCTCTAAGCTGGTGGATTGTACTTCAGGGTATGAATCCACAGCTCCCTAATAGCTAGGTATTCTGTTATGTCCGTGGCAGACTCTGATCCCCCAGTTGAGGTATGCGAAAGCCCTGAGCTTTGGGAGGGGCCTTGTAGCTCCTAGGGGTTACTTTGACCCTGATCCTCCTGAGGTGCGGGTAGAAACACAATTTCTTTTGGCTGCAGCATGAGAATGGATTGGAAAAATTCTATATAGCTCAGAGGTTGCTTATCTAGCCACATGTGTCTGTCCTTCTGATGTGTGTCTCCGTGTGATACTGGCTGATGGGGGATCTCCAATTGTGCACCCCTTTTCCACCACTAGACCCCAAGGCGAGGCGGGTGGGCGTCTCTATCCCCAGAAGTCTCTGCCAGGGGGATGTTCTCGGGGGGGGGAAATAGTGGCCCCTGGAAGCGCTCTTGGATGGCGTGAAATTCCCTAATGAAGTGGCCAGGGTTATGGGGAGCTGCTCTGGTTCAGCCTGTGGCTGTTGAGGTATTTGGTTGTCATGAGAACTGGAAGTTATAGAAAATGAGTCACTATAACCAGCAACCTTCAAAATGACCGATCTCTGGGGTACAGGAGGCCTGGGACCTGAAGGACATGCACAAGGACCAGCATGTAGCATACTTGTCGGAGGCCAGAGCCGGGGTAGCAGGACCAGATGGACGAGCTGCAAACTGTTTCTGATACACAAAGGTCCTGCCACTACAGTTCCGGGATCTCGTCCCACCTGGAATCCACGGATGCAGCTGTCCCTGGCCACCAAGGGCAAAGCCTGTCTCGCCCCAGCGGATGAGCCCCTGGGCCAGGGCGGGGTGGAGCTAGAGACCCGGCTCACAGCTCCATGTGGAGGCTTTAAAGATGGCTGCCACTGCCAGCCTGGCGCACAGCAGGGCTCCGATTGCGCCCGGGAGCACAGCTTTTCTCAACCGGCCTGTGGCCCGTGGAGGTAATTGCCAACAGTCCCTAAGGGTGAGTCCCGCTCTCCGTTAAACTCCTGGGCCTGGTCTCACTGACTTCCAGTGGCGCGGTGCCAGCCTGCGGGTTCCCACGCACTGTCCCGGGAAGCTGTATCTCCGCCCCTTCCCTACCCGGCCCTGAGCGGTCCCTGTATATTGCAGCTGAGAGTTCTGTTTGGCTGTCGCAATTGCTTCCTCTCCACAGAGCCTGCTGTCTCCAGGAACAGCTTTGCCCCAACTCTGGGCTTGTCCCTGACTGAGTGGATGGGGAGGTGAGTAACCGCTTGGGGGTCAGGTCGCGCCGCGCTGACCTGGTGAGCATGTCCTTCCCGCGCTCTGGGCTCTATTGCACTCCCTGCGCTCTCCGATCTTCCTGAAAGATTTTGTACCTGTTTTCTTGGGCTGGGCATCCCACGTTGTTTCTCTGTAATTCACAATGCTGTTTTTGGAGGGAACGGTCCCCGTGCAGGCAGCCGATGGCGTTTTTCACCTCCTTCCCTGGGCGCGGTGAGGTGGGAGGACTCTATCAGACCACCATTTTTCCGAATACAGACAATTTTTAAATAATAAATTCAAGTGTTTGTAAATAACGTATTAATCACAATTTATAGACAAAATTTTAGTAGTTATACATTTTACAGTCCATAGTAAAAAGGAGTGATTTATAGAGATTATACATATAAATATATCCCTCATGATAAATGGAATATTCTTCTGTTTACCGTACTGCATTTACTTGGTTTTATTTACCTGTAGATGCTACTTACTTGGCCAGGTCCTGTCCATAGCCACACGTGTTGTAGGTAGTAAAAACATTCAAAAATTACATAAACATCCAAATTTATAAATATAGTTATGTACCACATAATGACGTTTTGGTCAATGACAGACTGCACATATGGTAGTGGTCCTATAAGATTATAACACGAGCTGAAAAATTATTGCCTAGTGATGTTACAGCTGTCATATGTTATGGCACAATTACTTTATTTTAAAAATAAATTTAATGTAGCCTACATATACAGTGTTTATAAAGTCTAAGTAGTATACAGTAATGTCCTAGGCCTTCACATTCACTCACCACTCACCACTCACTGAGTCACTTAGGGCAACTTCCAGTCCTGCAAGTTCCATTCATGGTAAGTGTCCTATATAGATGTACCATTTTTATCTTTTCTACCACATTTTTACTGTGTCTCTTCTATGTTTAGAAATGTTTAGATACACAAATACTTACCACTGTGTTACAAATGCCTATAGTATTCAGTACAGAAACATACTGTACAGGTTTGTAGCTTAGGTGCAATAGGCTATACCATTCAGCATTGGTGTGTAGTAGCGTGTACCATCTAGGTTTGCTAAGTACACTCTATGATGTTTGCACAAGGACAAAATTGCCTAATGATGCATTTCTCAGGATGTATCCCCATCATTAAGTGACGCATGATTGTATTAGAAATTTTAAACTGACTAACATGTTTGTTATAAATACATGAATACATAAATATTAAAAAATATAAAAATAAACATATATAGACAGATAAAGTTATGAGGGGATCTCCTGTATTAGTTACGAAAACTACTTAGGAAAAGCTCTTTCTAAGCTTGAACAGGCACCTATAGAAACTCAAAAAGGTCTAAATGAGCTATAATTTTCATTGTTTTCTTTTACAGTGAGGTATGGGTGTATTCTTCTGTGCTTAAATATGCATAAAAGATATAACACAAGCTATTACTTAAAAATAACATGAGGTCTGGAGATAAGTCTCTCGAGAATATTAAATCTCTCTTTGATGTTTAATGACATCTCCAGGATTTCTGTAGTGCAGAGAGTTGTTGTCCTTGATATTTCAAGATAATCTATACAGAAATTTTTTAGAACTACTTAAGAGCACACCCAACTGATTTAAGTTTATTAACAGAATTCATTAAAATTATAAACAATTTCTAAAAAGATGAATTAATTAATACCTCACTCACATAACAAAGATCCGGAGTGTGTGCTACATGTATAGCACTACATATAAGTATGGGAAATATAAAGAAATGTAGCTTATATCCCTTGACCTGAAGGAGCTTAGGATATAGTTAAGAAAATTATAATGTTTCAAATGTTATATATTTTAAAAATCCTTAAAGTTTGGCATAAATTAATATCTGTATGATAATCTGCTTAGTTTTAAAGTATTCTATTTAAAAAAAAATCTCATTTAGATGTTTTAATTTTATTCTTATTCAACCAAAGCTTTAAAACTTATTATCCCTAAAATTATCACATAAACCTCAGTTGGGGGTTCTCACATCATTGGTATATATCTACTGTTATTATTTAACAATCTGCTATGTTATAGATATGCCTATGTATTTATCTAGCTATATTTAGAAATATATATCTCTATCATTTATTTAATGCTTGCTATGTACCAGGAATGTGCTAATAACCATTTTACACTATAAATACACATATGTGTGTGCATGCACACACACACACATATATTAATAATAACTATCCTATTTAGTATTTATCATGCCATAGTTTCCATAAGTATAAACTGAAAGATTCATTATTTGTGTTAATTATACAGTTTGGTACAACCTAGATATTAGCAAGTCTGCTTTTCTCCCAAATCAATGCTCTTAATCACTAAACTTACATTATGAGCCTTCATGGAACGAAGAAAATACAATTCTGTTTGGTTCACTGCTTGTCACTTTCCTTAAGATTATGCCAAAAAAAGGGTCTTAAAGATTTGTCATTTCTTTATTAAAGAAGGCACCTGAAGATCTTCAAAGAACTTTTCTTTACTTTTCTTCATATTAGTTTGAGTCATAATTTGCTGAGGCCACCAAATGAGGAAGTTACATGGGAAACTGAAATTAGACTAAGGTGAGAGTGTATATATTATGTATATATTAACATTTGTGTCCATTTAACTACTGAAGTTTGTATTTAGAGGTACAGAGAATTAATGAAATGATAACAGGCAAAGTTAATTTGGAAAGGCTGTGAAGAAATCTTGAATTTTTTTTTTTTTTAAAAAAGACAGGGTCTTACCTTGTCGCCCAAGCTAGAGTGCTGTTGTATGATTATAACTTATGAGCCCTAAAAATGGGCTTGAACTTGTAACCTTGAACTCCTGGGCTCAAGTGATCCTCTAACCCCAACCTCCCAAGTAGCTAGGACTATAGGCATGTACCACCATGCTTGGCTAATTTTTTAAAAAGTTTTTGTAGAGACAGGGTCTCACTATGTTGCCCAGGCTGGTTTTAAACTCCTGGCCTCAAGTGATTCTTCCACCTTGGTCTCCCAAAGTGTTGGGATTACAGGCATGAGCCACCATGCCTGGCTGTGAGTAATAAATTTAAATGAGAAAGATGATAGTTGGGCATCAATAATTAACTGCTCATGTCATTAAAATACTGAAGTTTGTCTATTTCTAATCCCAATGCCAATGCACATATTCTAGGAAAAGCTCATGTACATGCATGGGAGTGTTTGGTTTAGTGGGGAAGAAGATAAGGATATAATAATAGAAAGAATAATGAAGAAGCTAATGGAAAATATCCCTACCTTAGTATATAATTCTAATTGGGATACATAAGGAAATATAGACAGTTGAGTAGGGGACTTAAGGATAAATGAGTAGAGGGGAATCACTTCCAGAATGGTGAAGTAATGAAAATTGGCTTTTCCATAAAAGCAAGGAGAACACTGGCAAAAACTGTCAAGATCAACTTTATCTGAACTCTGGAAATTAACCAAACCCTTGCAACAATCTGAGGAGTGTGTATTTAAGAAAAATGGCTGAATTTCAGTAAAAATAGCAAGCTTTGTGCAATTTTAACTTGCTCTGTTCCTATTACCCCTTGCCAGCTCTGTGGTAGCCTTGAAAGCTAACAATATCACAAATATGGTAGGTGTGAAATCCAGCAGACTAGCAGTCATGAAAGAAGGCAGGATGGGTTTGGAGCACCTCCAAAGCCCCAACCTCAGAGAAGTATCAGTCTTATGACCTATGTAAGCAGTTTCCTAAAAAAGCTCCATTCTCAGGGCTTATTTCCATTTGATGTGACTCACAGCACGCTGTGTGAATGGTAATATCTCTAGAGTACTTGTCAAAAACAATCAATGGCAACTATTTAACACTGCACCTACCTTAGGTGGTGATAAGAGTTGGGACTAAAGAATTTGATTTCCTGGTTTGTCACATTATATAATATCATCTCAAGTATCCAGTTATCAAAAAAAAATTATGAAAGATGCAAAGAAACAGGAAAGTATGACCCACATAGGAGGCAAAAAAGTTAACAGAATTGTTCATGAGAAAGCCCAGATGTTGGACTTACTGGATAAACATTTTAAATCAGCTATTATAGATGTGTTAAAAAACCTTAAGGAAATCTTGCCTTTAGAATTAAGAGAAAGTATGAGAATGATATCTCACTAAATAAAAAAAAATCAGTATAAAGATAGAATTAAAAAAAAAGTGAAATTCTAGAGTTGAAAAGTACAATATTCACTAGAGGAACTCAACAGTAGATCTCAACAGCAGAAGAAAAAATCAGCAAACTTGGAGATAAGTAAATTGGGAATTAGTCTGAGGAACAGAAAGAAAAAAAGAGTGAACAAAAATGAACAGAGTCTCAGAGACTTCTGTGATGCCATCAAATGGGCAACATATGCATAATGGGAGTCCCAGGGAAAGAGGAAACAGAGAAAAAGGAGAAAAATATTTGAAGATATAATGACCAAAACCTTCCCAAATTTGATGAAAAACATTAATCTGCACATCAAGAAGCTAAATGAACTCCAAGAAAGACAGATTCAAAAAGATCCATACCTAAATACCATAGTCAAACTGCTGAAAGCCACAGACAGAATCTTGAAAGCAGCAAGAGAAAAACAACTCATCACATAGAAGTGATTCTCAGTAAGATTAACAGCAGATATCTCGTCAAAAAATGCAGAGGCCATAAGTTAGTGGGATGATGCTTTTGACAGTCAGTGTCAAAAGCAGACTCAACCAAGAATTCAATATCCAGAAAAAATATCCTTGAAAAAAAGTAAAAGTCAATACATTACAAAATAAATGATAATTCAGGGAGCTTGTTGCTCACAGACCTGCTCTTCAAGAAAAATTAATGGAAGTCTTATAGGCTGAAATGAAAGGGCACTTTATGGTAACTCAAACCCACATGAAGAAATATAAGAAACACGTTCATAGAGAAATAATTTTAAAAAGTATGTTGATAGGCTTACAATGTATAAAGATATAGTTTGTAAGACAATAAATAGCATAAAGGAGGTAGGAGGGAAAATAATAATATTGAAGCAAAATTTTTATATCCTGTTGAAATTAAGTTGGTATTAATCCTAACTAGATTGTTTTAAGATGTTTTTAACCACTAAGAAAACAACTCAAGAAAATATATTAAAAATATAAAAACAAAAAATTGTTTAGTAAAAAAACACCAACTTAATCCCAAAAAGTGAGTAATGGAGGAACAAAAGAAAAACCACAAAAATAAACATCAGACATATAAAAATTCAAAACCAAGTTGTACACTTAATCCTACCTTATCAGTAATTACATTAAATGTAAACACCAAACCAAAAGCAGAGATTACCAGAATGGATGGGATACACGATCCAACTACAAGCTGTGTAGAAGAAGAACACTTCAGATTTACAGACACAAAACAGTTAAAAAGGATGGAAAAAGGTATACTTCGCAAACAGGAATCAAAAGAGAGTTGGAGTGGTTATTCCAGTATCAGGCTAGGTAGACTTTAGGACAAAAACTGTCACTAGACACAAAGTAGAACATTTTATAATGATAAAAGGGTTGACCAATCAGGAAGACATAAGTAAATATAAACATATATGTACCTAATATAGTCTCAAAATACACTAAGGCAAAACCAACAGAATTGAAAGGTGAAAGAGACAATTCAACAACAATAGCTGGAGACTTCAACATACCACTTTCCATAATAGACAGAACCAGGCAGAAGATCAATATGGAAACAAAAGAACTTGACCAACATTATAAACCAACTAGACCTAATAGATGTCTGTAGGACACTCCACTTAACGAAAGCAGAATACATACTCTTCTCAAGTGCACACTGAACAATCTCTAGGAGAGACAATATGCTAGGTCAAAAAAAAAACTTTTTAAAGGAAATTTTTAAAAACCTGAAATCATAGAAAGTATGTTCTCCAACCACAATGGATTGAAAAATAAATCAGTTACAGAATACAATTTGGGAAATTCACAAATATGTGGAAATTAAACAACATACTCCAAATAACCACTGGGTCTGAAAATAAAACACCAGGGAAATTAGAAGAGGATAAATTAAAAAAAAACCCCAAAACAACCCACAACATACCAATTCTATGGGGTATGGGAGAGGTAGTGATTTGAGGAAATTTTGTAGATGTAAATGTTTTTATTAAGAGAAAAGAAAGATATCAAATCAATATCTTAACCTATACCTCAAAAACTAGAAAATGAAAACTAAACCCAAAGCAAGCAGAAGGAAAAAAATAATAAGCATTAGAGTGGAAATAAATGAAACAACAAATAGAAAAGGTATAGAGAAAATTAATGAAATAAAATATTGGTTCTTTGAAAGATCAAGAATATTGACATAACTTTAGTTAGACTGACCAAAGGGGAAAAAACAAAAGGTAAGACCCAATTTAATAAAATCAAGAATCAAGGAGGGGATATCACTACTAACCTTAGAGTAATAAAAAGGATTATGAGGGAGTGTATTATCAATTGCACGCTAACAAATTAAATAGCCTAGATAAAAAGGACAAAATCCTAGAAAGACACAACTTACAAATGACTGAAGAAGAAAAAGAAAATCTGAACAGATCTATCAGAGTAAAGAGGTGAAATTAGTAATTAAAGAAAAATGTCCACAAAGAAAAGCCCAGGCCCAGAATGCATCATTGGTGAATTGTACCAAATGTTTAAAGTAAGAAACACCAATTTTCACAAACTTCCAAAAAATAAAAGAGAAATGAACACTTCCCACCTCATTGTATGGGATCAGCATTACTGTGATACCAAAACCAGATAAGAAAACTACAGATCAATATACCTTATGAATACTGATGCAAAATCATCAGTAAAATACTTATAAACAGAATCTACAACATATGAGAAGGATAATACATCATGACCAAATGGGATTTATCCCAGGAATGACAGGTTGGCTTAAGGTATGAAAATCATTCAATGTAATAGACGATATTAATGGCATTAAGGATAAAACCTACAGAATAATCTCAGATACAGAAAAGCATTTAATCAAATTTAACATCCTTTTCTAATACAAATACTCAACAAAGAACTCAAGAGAATGTCCTAAATCTGATAAAGACTATGTAAAAAAAAAAAAGTCTGATAAAGACTATGATGTTATGCATAGCTAACATCATAACTAATGGTGAAAGACTGAAAGTTTACCCTCTAAGATTAGGAACAAGACAAAAACATTCATTCTTGCCACTTCCACACTGTACTAGAGGTTGTAGCCAGGAAAATAAGGCAAGAAAGAAAAAGGCATCTAGATTGGAAAGGAAGAAGTAAAGCTATCTCTATTAGCAGATGACATCATCTTGTATGTAGACAATCTCAAGGAATCAACAGCAATAACAACAACAAAAAGAAAAAACAAACAAACAAAAAACCTGTCAGAACTAATAAACAAAATCAGAAACATTACAGGATACATGATGAATATAAAAAAATCACTTACCTTTCTATACCCAAGCAATGAACATCTTTACCTGAGCAATGAACAATCTGAATATAAAACTAATTCCATTTGCAATGGCATCAAAATAAATTTAACAAAAGAAGTCTAAGACTTATAAACTGAAAACCACAAAACACCATTGAAAACATTTAAAAAGATCTAAATAAATAGATAGACCCATGCTAATAGATTGGTAGACTTAACATTGTCTTTACAATTTGATCTATGGATTCCATGTAATTCCCATGAAAAATTCTGCAGAAATTGAGAAGGTGATTATAAGATTCCTATGGAAGCCTGGGCAACAAAGTGAGACCCCTGTCTCTACAAAAAAACAAAAATTAGCCAGGTGTGGTGGCATGCACCTGTAGTCCTCGCTACTTGGGTGGCTAAGGTGGGAGGATCTCTTGAGCCCAGGAGTTTGAGGCTGCAATGAGCTATGAGCACACCACTGTACTCCAGTCCCAGCAAGAGTGCAAGACTATGTCTCTTTAAAAACAAAAAAACCCAAGCCCTCCCCCCCCCAAAAAAAAGGACATACCCTGATTTTAAAACTTCTACAAAGGCACAGTAACTAAAATAGTGTAATGCTGACATACACACATGATAGGCATATGGATCAATGTAAAAGAATTCACATATAAACCCTTACATTCATGGTCAATTGATTTTTTTTTTTAATTTATTTTTTTAATTTCAGAATATCATGGGGGTACAACACTTTGGCCATACACATTGCCCCTGTTCTGCCCGTGTCAGAGCCACAGTCGTGGTCGTCTCCCAAACTGTGCTCCCCACATCCATTCAGTGAGAGTTTTTCCCATCCCTTCCACCCCCCTCCAGCCCGCCCGCCCTCAGATGAATATTATTGCCCTGTGTGATGTAAGTGTTCATCAGTTAGTACCAGTTTGATGGTGAGTACCAGTGGTGCTTGTTTTTCCAATCCTGTGACACTTCGCTTCGAAGAATGGGTTCTAGCTCCAACCAGGAAAATACCAGATGTGTTAATTCACTGTTGTTCCTTATTGCTGAGTAATACTCCATGGTATACATATACCACATTTTATTGATCCACTCGTGTATTGATGGGCACCTGGGTTGTTTCCACAACTTTGCAATTGTGAATTGTGCTGCTATGAACATTCGAGAGCAGATGTCTTTATTATAAAATGTCTTTTTTTCTTTTGGATAAATACCCAGTAGTGGGATTGCTGGGTCAAATGGTAATTCTACTTTTAATTCTTTGAGGTATCTCCATATTCTTTTCCATAGAGGTTGTACTAATTTGCAGTCCCACCAGCAGTGTATGAGTGTTCCTATCTGTCCACATCCCCGCCAACATTTGTTATTTGGGGATTTTTTGATATGAGCCAATCTCACTGGAGTTAAGTGATATCTCATTGTGGTTTTGATTTGCATTTCCCTGATGATTAGAGAAGTTGAGCACTTTTTTATATGTTTGCTGGCCATTATTCTGTCTTCTTTGGAAAAGTTTCTGTTCATGTCCTTTGCCCATTTTTTAATCAGAGTAAAGATTAATAGGGTTGTTTGATTTTTTCTTGTTGATTTTCCTAAGTTCTGTATAGATTCTGGTTATCAGCCCTTTATCAGAGGTGTAGCATGCAAATATTTTCTCCCATTCTGTAGGTTGTCTGTTCACTCTAGTGATAGTTTCCTTGGCTGTGCAGAAGCTTTTCAGTTTGATCAGGTCCCATGTATTTATTTTTGTTGCTGCTGTGATTGCTTTGGGGGTCTTCTTCATAAATTCTTTGCCTAGGCCAATGTCCATAAGAGTTTTTCCAACGTTTTCTTCGAGAATTCTTATGGTTTCATGTCTTAGGTTTAGATCTGTTATCCATTGTGAGCTGATTTTTGTGAGAGGTGAGAGGTGTGGGTCCACTTTCAGTCTTCTACATATGGCCATCCAGTTTTCCCAGCACCATTTGTTGAATAGGGAATCTTTTCCCCAGTGTACGTTTTTCTGGAATTTGTCAAAGATCAGGTGACTGTATGAGGTTGGTTTTATATTTGGGTTCTCAGTCCTGTTCCATTGGTCTACGCGTCTGTTCTTGTGCCAATACCATGCAGTTTTGGTTACTATAGCCTTGTAGTATAGTTTGAAGTCTGCCAGACAGATGACTCCCAATTTGTTCTTTTTGCTTAAGATTGTTTTGGCTAGACGGGGTCTTCTCTGGTTCCACACGAAGCGTAGAATTATTTTTTCTAGATCGGCAAAAAATGATGTTGGTATTTTGATAGGGATTGCATTGATTCTGTAAATTAATTTAGGTAGCAAAGCCATTTTTACTATGTTGACTCTGCCTATTCAAGAGCATGGTAGGGCTTTCCATCTATTTACATCCTCTGCAATTTCCTTTCTCAGTGTTTCATAATTCTCTCTATATAGGTCTTTGACCTCCTTAGTTAGATATGTTCCTAAATATTTAATTTTCTTTGTTGCTATTGCGAAAGGTATTGCATCTTTAATTTGTTTCTCGGCTTGATTGTGATTAGCATATATGAAGGCTATGGATTTGTGTGTATTAATTTTGTATCCTGAGACTTTGCTGAATTCATTTATCAATTCCAGTAATGTCTTGGTTGAATCTTTGGGGTTTTCTATGTATAATATCATATCGTCTGCGAATAGTGAAAGTTGGTCAATTGATTTTTGACAAGGGTGCCAAGACCATTAAACGGGAAAAAAGGTGTTTTTTCAACAAATGGTGCTGGGACAACTGGAGAGCCACATGCAAAAGAATAAAGTTGGATCTCTAAGTTGTACATATACAAAAATTAACTCAAACTCGATTATAGACCTAAAGGCAAGAGTTAAATGTATAAAACTCTCATAAGAAAACATAAGAGTCAATCTTCATGGAGTATCCTATAGATAAGGCACAAGTGACCAAAAAAAATAGATAAACTGGACTTCATCAAGATTTAAAATATTTTGAATGTCAAAGGATATGATCAAGAAAGAGAAACGACAACCTATAGAATGGGAGAAAATATTTGCAAATCATATACAGTTGTCCCCTAGTTATCTGTGGAGGACTGGTTCTAGGACCCCCTGCAGATACCAAAATCTGCCAATGCTCAAGTCCTTTATATAAAGTAGTATTTGCATATAACTTACACATATCCTCCCTTATACTTTAAATCATCTCTAGATTACTTATAACACCTAATACAATGTACATACTATGTAAATAGTTGTGATACTTTATTGTTGTGTTTGTATTATTTTTTATTTTTGTATTCTTATTATTTATTTCTGAAGATTTTTGATTTGTGGTTGGTTGGTTGAATCTGTGAATGCAGAACCCATGGATATGGAGAGCCAATTGTATCTAATAAGAAACTTGTATTCAGAGTATACAAAAAACTCTTACAAGTCAATAATAAAAAGATTAACTATATATAAAAATATCAAATTTATATATAGTTTAAATAATCACACATTTTTATATAATTTATAGATATATTTATATACTATATGCTTGGCACATACTAATTGCTCAATAAGAGTGAGGTATAATTATTATTATTCAACTCCTAAAGTTCTTTCAGTATTATAGATGGATGGTGTTTTCTGTAAAACACCCACAGCTGTAAATGTGACCATATCTTCCAAACCAAATATAACTCCATTTCTGCTAACAAATGGAGTTCAACTCTATTTCTGAAAACAAAAATTTATTTCTGTTTGGTAAAATAAGCTCTGAATCCCACACCCCCCATATGTTAGCTTATAAATATAATTATAATTTGCCCAATTAGGAAATGAGCAAAAGATCTGAATTAGACATTTCTCCAAAGAAGATATACAAATGTCACTTCAAAACATGCTCATATCATTAGTCATTAGAGAAGTGCAAATCAAAATCATGAGATACCACTTCCCATCCACTAGGATGGCTATAATAAAAAAGACAATAACAAGTGAGGATGTGGAAAAATTGGAACCCTCATTCATGTCTAGTATGATTGTAAAGTGGTCCAACTGCTTTAGAAAACATTCTGGCAGTTCCTCAGACATTAAACATAGAGTTACCATATGATCCAGCACTTCCACTCCTAAACATATACCCAAGAGAACTGAAAACCTATGTCCATGCAAAAATCTGTACATGGATGTTCATAGAGCATTATTCATAATAGTTAAAAACAGAAGCAACCCAAATACTTATCAATGGATTAACAGATAAACAAAATGGGGCATATCCATATAATAGAATATTACCTGGTCATCAAAAGGGATGAAATTCTCATACATGCTACAACATGGATGAACCTTGAAAACATTATGCTAAGTAAAAAAAGGCCAGACACAAAAGGCCACGTAGTATAGGGTTGCATTTATATAAAATGTCCAGAATAGGCAAACCCATACAGACAGAAAGTAGCTTAGTAGTAGTCAGGGGATAGGGTGAGAAGGAAACAGAAGGGGATGACTGCTAATGAGTATGGGATTTCTTTTTGGGGCAATGAATGTTTTAAAATGAGACAGAGGTGGTAGTTGCATAACTCTGTAAATATACTAAAACCCACTGAACTGTAGACTTTAAAAGGGTGAATTTTAAGCTATGTGAATTATATCCAAATAGAGCTGTTATAGAAAGAACATCATAGAAATTATTGTTAGAGGAGGTGAAGTTGTTTTTGATTAATAACGCAAAAGTACAAGCTAAAATACAGATAAGTAGCCCATAGCTTTCCATGTCAGAGAAGACAGCCTCGATCCTGGTTATGGAAATGGACAGAAGAGGTTAGACTGTGGAAATATAATCAAAGGAGAGAGCAACACATGTGGGACATAAGAGAACTAACTAAGCTTAACATATTACACGAAGGTATTGCTGGTAAGACCAAACAGCTGCTAGTACCAGTGACAGAAAATTAAAATGGAAAGGTCCAATAAAGGTCCTGAAGAAGACTGGAGGTTTTATTGAGCTGTACCCATTTTCTGGGTTCTTTAGGTTACCAAATGGTAACAGCCTAAATACTGATTATAAAGACTTTTCTAGTAGAATGGAGAAAGGAAAGAATAATTAAGATTAGAACATCAGCAGGAGAGTCATTCACGCTTAGGTATTAGCTAAAACTTAGGCGTATACAGTGAGTTTGCCAAGTGGGTCTCAAGACAGGGAGGAAGAAGCCCCATCACCTCATTTTTCAGAGGTACTCATAATTACCTTCTCATTCCTTCACTCTTTTTCTTCAAACAGCTGTCTGTGGCATGTGGGTAGCATAGTTTGAAGTGTAGCAGGTGTCTGTAATTTCCTTTCTCAAGGTCACAGGTGACTCTCCCAGTGCACTAGAAAAACCACAGCTTCTGGGCCCCTTTCTTCCCACCAAACCCCAAGATCCCCTTCTCACATCCAGATTACTCTGCTACTTACATGTCTTTAACCACCCCACAGCTATTAGAACTGAAGTGCCACTCTTCCCAGGAAATCAACTCTAATTCTATCCACTAACCTCAAATCATTATCTGTTTGAAACTTCTTGGTGGATAAATGGGATGTTTTCCAAGATGTATTTTAGAAACTGGCTTTCTTAGATAACTTCCATAGTAGATTTGCTGAGAGGGAGGAATCTGTATTTGGCTGTGTCCTTTCCTCATATCAAGGTCTTCACGCCTTTTTTTAGCTGTCATTCTGGTCAGCCTTTCTAGTTGTCTGCAACTTTCATTACCACATCATTTCATTTCTAGTTGTCTGCAACTTTCATTACCACAGTTGAAAGTTGTCTGCAACTTTCATTACCTGACAAATCCCATTAAAAGTCACAGTGATGTTACAAAGATCAGATGAGGGGATAATATACAGTATGTAGTAGGGCTTTTAAAAATATAAATTGTTTCGTAAGTGTCAACTGCTGTTGATATTACCAGAACTACTCCGAATTTCTACAAGATCTGCTTTGGGGCCACTGAGTAACATTAGAGTTTAATGGTTTATTCACATAAACTAATTCTGCTTTTCGAGAGTTGATATTTTTGGCTCATTTATCATAAGGCATTAATATATTAAATTTAAATGTTTCCAGAAGACCCTTAAAGACCTTTTGCCTCAGTTTTTCCACTGGCAAATGGTGATAATAATAATACCTTTGTCTTACAGGATTATTATGATATTCAAGTGAGATCACCAACATAAAAACACTTTGCACAGTGCCTAGTACATAGTAAATACTCAATAAATGTTAGGTATAATTATTATTATTCAACTCCTGAAGTTCTTCAAATTATCACAGAGGATTTTTTTTAAGTACTTGAAAGTCCAAGATGAGAGGAATGGTGTTTTGTAGTAGAATATTTCTGTAGAACACCCACAGCTATAAATATGACCAGTTTTTCCAAACCAAACAGAGATCTACTAACTTAACTCCATTTCTAAAATCAAAAATTCATTTTCAGATTTGATATAATAAGCTCTGAATCCAAAAAGTTCCCCCAGAGAAGTCTGTCCACATTGCCATATTACCAGCCAGAGATATGGTGACAAGAAAACTCTATGAAGTTTGGTTAAAAATAAAGAATATCACATTCTTTTTTCCCTCTAGGGATTTATCTCACTTAATCTTTATGCATCTAGCTAATCTGTGACCCAATTATGTGGTTATAACAAAGGGTGTATGCATTAGTTACTGCTGTGCTATCTCTGTCAAAGATTGATCTCACTGCTGGGGACACAGATGATGGCAGGATAAAGAGCATCACAGGAAGATGAAGACTGGCAAACTCATATATGTTTATCATAGCAAAAAAAGAATCTATGGAACATTAGTAGTGGTTGATGGTAGATGTCCATCTAGGCAGGAAAAAAAGCATAATAGTTTTATAACTTTTGATTAAATTTCTCCCAAAATGGAAAGTAATATTGTTATGATGAGTGTTAAAGTTTTTATTTTCCAAATAATTATTTCCTTTGTTTTACGGCATGATGACTCTAGTTTAGCTTTTGCTAGGAACTATATTAATGCTTCCTTAAAGTGATTAAATTTTATTTTCCTCTTTGGGAAAGGAAAATTTTAAGTAACTACCAAATCTTATTTTAAAATACATGTAGTAAATGCTTTGTTAAAGTACAATACTGAAATTACTATTAAATAATAATACCCCCCCAAGCAAAATGACTTAGAAGTAAAAACTTAAATTGCCTGCAGGTAAAGAAATTGTTGCCATTTGATTCTGTGCACTGTTTAATATTCTTCTAATGTTTTCAAATAAAGACAATTTATAAGGGGCATTATAAAATTTGTCAATGTTACAGAATTTATGAGAGAGCTATTACCACAAATGAAAAAAATCAAGATTCAAAAGAATTTTGACAGGCTGGATAGTGGGTCAAAAATAAATTGATGAAATTCAGCACGGATAAATTGACAACTTTGCACTTAGGGTTAAACAGTAATAGCTAACAGCTGAGATATTTTGTGTGCTCGATATCGTACTCAGCACTTGAAACAACAGAACAACGTTCAGGTGCTATTATCATCTCCTTTTTAGATATAAGGCTAATGAGGCACAAATATGTAAATAATGGGAAGATCTGTCTTCACAGAATATCTTTAAAATATCAAAGAGTTATGACAAGTCACAATTCAGTAGCAAGCACAGTATCTAGATTATTAGCCACTACATTTTTCATACCATAATTGGAATATTAAGTCCAGATTTGGATGCCACTTTTCTGAAGAACAGTAACAAACTGGAAAGGAATCAATATAGATTAAGACAAATAGAAGAAAATGGACATATATAGCCTAGATGAAATAGATGCCCTCCAACATCTTAAGGGCTACATTTATATAAAAGGAAATTGATTTGTCCTATAGTGATCCAGAAGCAGAGTAGAGCTGAGATACTAATTGTTTGTAGCAAAGTACAAAACTTGAGTAATTAGTGAAAACAGTGTTCACAATGTAGAGCTAGTTTTTGTGTTTTCCAGGAAAGAATGCATCTGTGAGTACTTTTTCTTTAGTAACTGGTGACACATCTTTTCCATGCGTTGAAGTTAAATGACTAGAAATGTGTAGACTAGAAATGTCTCAATACTCTTATCACAATATTCCATTATTAGCAGATAATAGTAGTCTTTGAAAAAGTCTTTATGGAGATCTCAGGAACTTCAGAGGCTCTTAGGTAACATGTTAAGTAAAAAGAAAATAACTGCCTGGCTCTATATTTACTATCTGTGTTATCCTACACAAGCCTCTTCACTTTTCAGTGCCTCGGTTTCAAAATTTATAAAATAGGAGTAATACTATCTGCCTAATAGAGTTATGACGATTAAAAGAAAGTAGACATAAAGATGTCAGAACTGTATACTGGTAACATAGTAAGTATTAAATACATGTAAGCCTTTATGATTATATCATTAATGTTCACAATAAAGCATTACTAAGTTTAATCATTTAATATGATTACAATTAACTTATTCTTAGAGATTCAGGATCATTATGGATCTCAGTAACATAATAAGATCTAGTCATATTATGTGCAGTGCATTGTAGAATGCTCAGATTGTAGTGCTGAACAAGACCATTCAAAATCCCTCTCTTGATGGAGCATATATTTTACTGGGGAAGACAAATTCCCATAATTATTTAATCCTGTAAGGTCTTGCATTTTAAAAACTGTGCACTAAATATAATGGAGCTTATGGAAAAAATTGAGTTGCTGTATACTGCTTAAAATTTATGGAACTTTGTAACTAGATAAAAATAATAATCCTAATAAAAATACCAGTGTGGTGTTAATTGTTGCTGGCATTTGTACTCAGCATTACTGTCAGTCAATTCCAATCCTATGCAGTCTTACACCCTGGCATCCATGACACTGCCCTTGAAATGTAGGTCCTTGAAAGAAACCACTTCCACAAAAGACCTGTTTATCAAAATTGTAATAGAAGCCCAATCGAGGTTTAGACTTCTTCATCAATCAAACAAAACAAACAATTTTTTGAAATTAGGGGAAATGTCTTTGCAGCTTCTCCATCTGAACTAGCAGTTACTGAAGATGCTACATTGGCCACTACTTGCACTAACAAAAGGCACTTTAGCTTCTTTCTTAAACTGCTGTTTTTCCATTTGATTGTGAGAAAGCCTACCTCTGATTGCTTTAATACTTAAAACACGCAGAAAAATTTCTTCCACGTTCATACTGACATCATTCGTTTATTAATTACACATAATCTAATTTTTGTTACAGAAACACAGACTGTGCTTACTTACAATGACAGTAAGAACTTACAAAGAAACAGGTTAGGGCTAGGAGGCTATGCAAATACTCCGGACAGGGCATATCACCCTCTCCCATTTATGGCATTTAACCTAGCTCCTGCCTTCTGACTCCGTTCTTCCCTAAATTCCTGAAGGAGCAGACTCCCTTCTAGCACTTGTTTTTGTTCCTCCCAGGGGAAAAATGGCCAAAACAATTCCTCTGGAGTAAGGTCTTAAGGAACCATGTCTTCAAACTTCTAGGTATCCCACTGGCTTAACTAGAAAGTACCTCGGGAAGAGTCTAAAATTGAATGATTTTAATTTCATTTGGTTTACTAAGTTTAGATGTACTAACTGATTTAAAATAATTATGATCTTTTGAATGGTCTTTGGTTTATGGTTTTGATTAGCCTATTCCTCAAGTTCTACCAGTGTGTATAACTAAACATCCCTTTTCTTCTGTTAGGAAAAATAGTGAAAGAGTTTGAAATGAACCAAAAATATTATTGGGTGTTCATCCAATAGAACACCAGCCAGCCTGACCAATGTTCTCCCTCTTTCACACCGTACTACACATGCTCTCCAACCCCTGTCTGCTGGCTAAATTGCACAGATGTCTGCACACCATATCCCACTGCTTGGCATCGTTTATCAAGCGCTGGTCTTAGGAAGGTGGAAAGATTGAGCACTGTAGTGAAGGGACTTAGTTTCTGATCTGCTGAAGACAACTAACCTATACCCACTTATTAGATAGCATGAAATTTCCAATAGCAATGGCGGTGGGTGTTAACTGCCATATGTATGACATATGGAAGTGAATTCTAACTGAACAATGAGTGAAATGATGGGTGAGCATTCAAAAGATGACTACCAAAGATTTGCTTCATTTTTCTCCTTTAATATGTTGTCCTGGAGCAGTAAAAGCAGCTGAAAAAGATTCATAGAACTTTAGACCTATAAGTGGACTTCAAGATCAACTTCTTCAACTTTCCTCATTTTACCAATTAGAAAAGTCTTTTGATAAGAGACCTTGCCACAACTGCCCTACTCTACTCCTTTGTCAAATGCTAAAATCCATTTTGCATCTTTTTCCTGACTCATTCATGTTGCTGGATCTTTCCTTCCATCTGAGAAATGTTTATTTTGAATGGAATACTGTTGTGTAACTACCAAGATTTTATTTCTCACTTTTAAAGAGCATGGAAAAAGAAATATTTACTTCACATTCTATATAGGTTTATCTCATGGCAGCCCTTTTTGGAAAATGCTTTCTTTCGTGAAATAAGTCAATTTAACATATACACAAGGTTAAACTGCTGTTCTATTTTCCATCCTGCTTTCATGACAGGCTTCCTGAATTGCTTCTGATTCATCACACTTCCTATCCGGCTTCCTTTCTAGGGCCCGGCTCCCATTTTCCCAGACCTCTCTGGCTACCTATGATAGCACAAAAACTGCCTCCACTTCTATACTCCTGGCTCCCACGATGCTACCCTATTCCTGATCTTCTGTCTCTCTTCTCTCCCATCTAGCTTCTATGAGGGCTCTTCTTACAACTTTTAAAATATGGGACAAATCAAGTCCAGGCTGGCCCTCGCTCTGCTCTTATTCACTCCCATAATTTCACCATATATTCATTTAAGCAGTCCATCTACTAAAGGCCCATAAGCAGTGGTGAATAAGATGAACACGCTTCATGCTGTCATGTAACTTACATCCTATCGAGAAAGAATAGTAATAGACAAGAAAATAAATAAAAATTACCAATTGGGATAAGTATTATGAAGGAAAAATAAGGTGCAATAATAAAGACTAATGGGGGAGTACATACTTCAGATAGAGTGGTGAAGGAAGGTCTTTTGAAAAGTTAACATCTACCTGGGATCTCAAGAAAAAGCCTACTATGCAAAAGTGTGTGTATATTACAAGTGGAGAGACCAAACGTTCAAAGGTCTATGGGAGTGGGGGAGAGCCTGGTTGCGTTCAAGAAAGTCAGAATGTAGAGTATCATAAGGTGATGCTGAAGAGGTAGGCAGAGGCCAGATCATGCAAGGCCCTATAGGACCCGGGAAGGAGTTTGGATTTTATTCTAAACAGAAGGAGAGAAGTTATTCAAGAGTATTAAGCAGGAGGCTAACCCATTTTGACTTACATTTTTTAAAAGATCACTCTGGTTATCATGACTTACAGAACTGATGAATAAGGTGATCATACATTTAGAATTGGCCCAGATAGTCCCAGTTTATGCCTATTGTCCTGCTATAACTGAACTTCTGCATTGACTTCCGGCAAGAGCCACATTATGCAATAAATAAATGCATACATACATAAATAAAACAAACAAAAAATGAGAAGAGAGAAGAAATAAAGTTGACTGAGACATAAGCAGGCTATTGGAGGCAACATTCATCCGATTCCCTTTGTTCCTGATATCCCTGGCCTATCTGGGACCCTTGGGTCTCCCCCCTTTGATTCTTGACCTAGTTTTACTTCTCAAGATTGGAGTATGTTCTTGTCCTTAATATCTGGCTATCTCTAATGATTAAAGAATATTCAATATCTGGTATACAGAAATATATCAAGTGGAGTGCAATTTGTATTGCCATTTATTCCTCATAACAATCCATGAGGTAGGTATTATTACCTCCATTTATGGACAAGGAAACTGAAGCACAAAGAGGTAAAGAAACTTGACTGAAGTCACACATAGCCAACAAATCAGGACTTGAGGCCAGGTAATTTGGTTTTGGAACCAGTGTTCTTAACCCCTCTTCCAATATTGCTTCTTAATGTGAGAGACCCCAGGCATGTTTAGGAACTGCTAGTAGCTCAGAGTGATTATTGGGGAAAAGCTGGAGATAAATTTAGAAAAGTAGCAGAAGGGTTCAAATGACAGCTAAATAGCTTAGTTTTCAACTGGTAGGTGATGGGATACACCACAGCATCTTAAATAAATGATCATATTTGTGCTCTGGATAAACAGCTGTGTGGAGAGTGGGTTTGGGAGGTGGGTAGGAGACTGGTTCCTGACTCAGCTTTTTCTGAAGACTCTGGAAGTCTCCCTCCTTCCTGGGTGGGGCCTTTGGATACCTATTATGAAGAACCTGCTTGCTCCCCACCCAGTGATCACACACATGACTTCCCACAACCTAGGCCTGAACCTTCTGACTACAGGATTTCCCTTCTGGACCACAACTTTTCTTTGGAGTCCCAAAGTATCAGCTCTAATCTCCAAATCTTTCTTATAAGCATACCTTTATTTCCATGGTCTCTTCCTGTTCAGATCCTTATCACCTCAAATGTGGATTTCAGTAGCTTCACAGCTTACTTACCTTCTTCCTATCTCTACCACCTGTAATTCCATGAGCTGCTTTTATTTTAACCCTTTCAAAACATTACCCCCTTGATCATATTATTCTCATGCTCAAATGCCTTACTATTGCTTATACTGATAGTCTTTCTTGTCTTAACTGTTAACCACCTAACATCCAGTAATCTTTCTAAATAATGCCCAAATCACCTTTTCTAATCTTCCATTATCTCATCAACTCTGCTTCAAACTGTCTACCCATCTATAAACTGTGTGTGTGCACTTTCCTTCTTTTATGATCTTTGGTCTACAACATCCTATTCGTTTTTAAATCCCATCTTGCCTTTAACTTCCTTTAAGATCTGCTTTAGTGCCTTCATACTCTCAACAGCCTTCCCAAACCACTACAGTCCTGGGAATTCCTATAGCGCTCAAGGCCAATATCAAATTCCTATACTTGTGCACAAACTGCCTTGGTGACACGATATCCCTTCCATTATTGCTCTGAACTTTTATCCGTTTCATATTTTAGGATTTAGCTGTTTAAAGATCACTTTGCTAATGAGACCAAGAGCTACTCAAAGAGTTATTTTATATATATTTTATGAAGACATACAAAATCATGTTTTATATATATTTTTTTCGTTATTTCTACTTTTCCTACACCACTTCCATACCTGCCCAGTGCTTGGTAAAGTACTATCCTATGCACATTGTATACCTAATGTTTACTGATAATTTAGAGTATAAATTTAGTTTATGCCACTGTTATGATATAGTCCTCCAGTAATATATAATTTTTGGAATTTTAAGAGTTTGTCAGGTAGAAACACTTAGCAAAACCAAAAGAGAAATGGAGGAAAAAATCTAAGGAAAACATAAATGTCAGTGGAGTATGCTAATGGAAAAAAAAAATCAACATCAGCTTTGTAATTTACAATGTCTGGAGATAAAATTAATGCACAGATACTTAAGAAAAAATATTATATTATGAACAATTACAAATGGTCTTAAAAGAAAACCTATTTTGCATTTATATTTGAATTTCAATAGAACCGCTTTGAATTGCTACTTTATTGATAAGTGAAAACATGTTCTTTTATGACTTAAGTTATAAAAGCTTAAAGTTTATCGGTTCCCTCTCCACCCTGCAATTAACTACAGGAAGAGATTGGCTATAGATTCTATTTTATGAGTTTTATAGTGGCACATTCACACCAGTTTACATACTATGAATTCCTGGAAAATGCTATAGATTGTCGAAAATAAAGTGCTTCCTTTGAATAAAAGACATTTCACTTGAACTCATGTATTTATCCATAAATAAGCTGTCCCAAATATTATGCTAAAATATGAAACAGCCATGTTTTACATGAATATATGTATACAGTATATTACACTAAAGTGTAATAATGTAATGTGTGGCAATCTCGTGAACCCACAGAATGGGCTAAACAATAATAACAATCTAACAACAACAACAACTCAAAATGTTGCAGAATAAGTACAGATATCAAATAATCCAAAAGAGACTCAGAATGAAATTTAATTTGTATGATGCAGATCGGTATATTTATAAGTAAGTTTAGTGTTAAGGTAAGCAACATCATGAAAATCTCAGAAATTTTTCAGAATAACAGAAACATATTAAAGTTTACTATTAATACAAAATTATGTGACAAAAATTTATCAATCAGCTCTTAGAAAACTTAGGACTGTAACTGCAGAATGAATTAATTAATAGCTTGTATTATTGGTCTTATAAATATAAAGAATAGTGAATCCACATTTAAATTCCCAGACTAGGATGTTTTAAATCCTAATAACTAAAGGAATACTTAGATGAATGACAAGTGTTTCATAATTGGTATAATCCTGATGAGACAATTTGGATTTTATTTTAACCTGTTGTGGTTGATGTGTAGGCTTCTGTGAAAAGGCAAGCTGTAATTTAATAAACTGCCCAAAATTCCTTTGTTAAAAAAAAAAATTTGTTCTCAGTACCAGGAGTTGTAGTGTCACTGAATAAAAACTAAGAAGAAAGGAGTAATATTAGTGTTACAGGTTTGGAATGTAGGAGCTTTACAAAAATTTAAGTGATTCATTAGAACAGGCCATGTGGATTTTATTTGAATTTTATCATATCAGTTTTCACTGGAAGAGATTCAGAAACAATACTTAAATCACTAAAAATTTTTTATATATTCAGTATGGCTTACCATGTCCTTTACATGCATATTAATTCTGCCAGAAAATATGAAATGCTGGGCAATATTAAAGGACAGATATGTTTTAACTATGTTCCTGGGGGAATACTTCCTTATGCTAGTTGCTATTTCTCTTTGATTTGCACATAAGTCCTTAATTTAAAGTAAATACGGACTCAAGCCTGTGCTGACTTAACTATTAACTAACTTTTATACCTGCCTTTCAGGGTTCAGACAATGACCTCTGATTAATCTGAGGCTGATACTATCCTTCACTTACTATATGCAGGTGTAGAGGGACTAGTTCTTAAAGTGGCATGATCTAATTATTTTCATATAATCTAATATTATGATTGTTTCATGTCTCACTTACTTTTCCTATAATAAATAGTACAACGTCTGAGTGAATATCATTCAGGACAAAAATCAGGGAAAACAAAGCCACACATTTAACCATCAAATCTGACCTAGAACATTACATATAAAGAAAATAAAAGAAAATCTATGATAGATGAGCAGGCCAAACAGATTACCTATACAAAAGAATGAATATCAGTCTGATGTCCAATGTCTCTTTTGCAAAGATGATCAATTTCCACAATGTTTTGAGGGGAAAAGATTATGTTCACATAATTAAAAAGCTGTCAAGCTGTCCAGCTGTCGTATGTAAAGACAACTAAGAGATATTTTAAAATATGTAGACTCAGATAATTCACCTCCCATTTTATATTTCTTGAAAAAAATAACTTGAAAACGGTCTCTTAGATATGAACAAAATTAAGAGCTCAGCATGCAAAAACAAACAAAAAAAGAAGTGATTATAGGCAGTTAAAAAGAGAAGTTTTATTCTTTTTGATGGAGGGGTCATGCCATCTGGGGATATTCTTTTTCACTTTCTATTAAAGGCATCTCAAAAGCAGATATGGTACTATTTACGTCAGAAAGAAACTGCCCCCGCCAAAATCAAAGTTCATGTAATAAATGAAAAACAAAAAGGAAACAAGTAAATTAAAAAGAGATTGAGAGGGAACATAGAACAAAGGGACAGAGGTGGTTTTGTTCTTAGGCTAATCTATATTTACTGAAGGGACACTGCATTATTATAGTGCTATAGGATCAAACTCTCCCCTATAACCATATATTTACGGAAAATTTCACTCAAAATTCCAACTTGGAATGTCAAGAAACATATCTTTCCTTGGAATAGAGGCTTGAGAAATTCTCATTTGCTCATTTCCCTCACCTGCTGAATGGCTGCACCTAGCATCTAGCACTCTCCTAGACCCAAGCCATTCATGGCAGAACTTCGAGCAAGAGGGACATGGGAGTGATAAAAGGTAAAGAAGCAAACTGGGAACTGGGGGTTAGGTACGGGGTCAGAAAGTCACTAAGGATCCCAGCCTCAGCCATTCTAAAATCCTGGCCTACTCCCTTTCTATTTTTTTCTCATGCTCCAGGAGAGACTTAAATCATGGTATCTCTCCTTATTAGGCCAGTAGAGTACAAAGTTTGGGCTTACAAATATCCCACCTCGTTCAATTTTTAGACAAACTCCTTCCTATTTTCCCTATGCTAAACATTTTCTTCTCTTAAACCCTTTAAGGAAATAAGAGCACATAGGTTGAGGGATGGAAATTAGGTAAGATTACATTTCTGTGAAAGTCAGACTTCACCTGTTCTGGGGACCAGAGGGCATAATGAATAGGTATGCCTCTGTCCATTACCCATAACGAACAGACTTTTGTTCTATTTAGAGGTTATGGACAAAGGGCCAAGGTTAACTGGCAGCTAGCTGGGGGATAGTAGGGGAGAGAAGTAGAACACCCGTAGTTTGTAGTAAAGAGACAGAAAAAGAGCAGCTAGTACTACCTCAGAAAAACACATCAAAAAGGAAGGTCGGCTGGGGAGCTAATGGGTGCTTGGCGAGTGCATGTATAACCAAGTATATTAAAACGTATTGATCATATTAATATATTAGGAACTACCATTTCATAATCCAACTGGAACAGCATAATCAAAAGACCAGTAATACCTAAATTATTATGCATTAGATTTAGTTCCTAATTCATGGAGTCATTTTGAGATCATTAGGGAACTAATGTTAATACTATTATTTCTCATGATTTCATGTGGATTAGCTTCTATTACTTCACTATTTAATAAGCATGGGAATCTACAATCAGGCTAGAGTTCTGGAATGTATAAACAAAATGTAAATGTAAACACAGGTAGTACAGGAAAACCTTTAGGAATAAAATGAATTTTATGTAGGTAAAATAATCCAATGACTGAGCATATTATTCAAATATATTAAAAATAATAAATTTTCTTAATTGCTAATCTTCAATTTTTTAATGTTAAAGAATAAAATTTATACAATGTTATGGCTACTCTTTTAGCATACTTACTAAAGGATAACTGAAACACATACTACAGCCAAGTACTTTTTTATAATTACACTGATGACTAATTCCTCATACACTAGTCTTTTCTGGGGTCCCACTAAGTTATCAAATACGAAGTTATCAAATATGTTCAATCAGTCACATGGATTTATTACAAATGGAAAATGAGTCAATTTGCTACTGATGCAAATATTAATCATCAATAAAATCCAAATACAGTTTAATATCGTCTTTATTTTCTTATAAGAGGTACAGGTTGAGTATCCCTAATCCAAAAATCCAAAATCTAAAATGCTCCAAAATCCAGAATTTTTTGAGCACTGATGTGGTGCTCAAAGAAAGTGATCACAGAAGTATTTCGTATTTCTGATTTTCATATTAGGGATGCTGAACTGGTAAGTTTAATACGAACATCCCAAAATTTGGAAAAATCTGAAATCCAAAACACTTCTAGTCCCAAGCATTTTAGATAAGGGATACTCAACTTTCATTACTACATCTTTCTCGCAACATGAAATGGTGAATCATATGAAGTACTTGGAAGACTTATTGAATAGAAAGGATAAGAAATAAGATAGTTTAGGGAATGTATGATGTACTCTAAATCATCTTATGAATCTTTCAACTGTGAATTAGCAATTGATGTATATTTCATGCAAATATTATATTTAGAAACTGAAAAGGAAATATAATTCTCTTCCTTCTACATTATCTTCTGTAATATTTTTTAACATAGTAAATAGATACTGTAATTGTTAAATGCCTTTTGTTGTCTGACGGTAATAGAAGAGGGATAAAAGATAAGATTTCAGTTCTATAATAATAAAGCATAATGGCCTTCTTTCACTATTTCAAAACATTCACTCTGAATAATGGTGGTACTACACAAAATTACATTCATTTTTAAAAGGGTATAAATCAATTTGCATAATAATTTTCATTACTTTATCAAAACATTTTTAAGTTAAAAACATTCATATAAACAAGTAGCTATAAAAATGACATAGTATCTTATTTTCCTGTATCTTGGCAAATACTAAGTTTTCTTCATTAATTAGAAAACATGAGGTTAATTTTCTTGCAGGGATGTAACTTTTGGCAAAAGGGAGCTTGTAAGAGTTTTCTACAATGACATTTTGTGTAACTGTAACCAGTATCATTTTGTAGTTTTATTTCATAAGTTTTAACAATACAGAAATAGATTGCCTTACCGTTGGTGCTGTATCTACCTGATGGTTACAAGGCTTTCTTTCTATGCTGATAATCCCTGCAGAAATAAAAGATTGTGAATATTTGGTTATTATGCCTATCCATTTTATTTTGAAAACATTTATGTCAGTAAGATATGATTCACACAGCTTATGAGAAAAAAGCCTTATTCAGGTGGCAGGCTCCTTTAAAGTTGTATTATGAATTCTCTGGTCAGAAACAGTTGGTGAGTTTAGTTACCTAAGACACCTGACTCAAGGTTAGCTAAGCCAATTTTCCCATTGAAGTGGCATCTAGCAATAGCGCAAGATGTGTCCATATCCTGCTCTCAGCTCAAAAATTATATCATTATCCGGGCTCTGCTGCATTTCTTCTATGAAAGTTTTATTTCTGACTCGAGGTTATGAACTTTTTATCAAGAAATATCACAAAGACTATGAAAGGAATCACTGCTGCCCTATTTTCTCAAAAGAATAAATACATCTATTTGAATTTTTCTTTGATCTGACTTACTACTATGACATATTCTGCTATTTATTCAATCACCATGGAGTATCTGAAGAAAAAAAATTCCCCTGGTTCTCTCCTTTAAAATGACAGCTAATCTTGAAATATCCTTTTGTCCTGTGTGGATTTATCTTTTTTGTTCCCAATGTCCTCTACCGTATTTCTTTGTAGTAAACAGCCATTCAGGATATAACATACTGCATCTCATCTGTAAAGATACTGGTTCAAAGTCTAGCTCAAAATGACCATGGGTATGAGTCTCATTTACTTTCCAATCTCTGTCCTCCAGCAAACTAACATGTGAATTAGGATATCAGAATAGTTTGTTCAAATATTGCTAAAGCCTGTCACATGCAAGACTAGTTAGAGGTGAGAACTATAATATCTATTAATAGCAATTAGCAAAATTCCTAGTTGAACCAAAATGTCAGTTCTTCTCTTTCACAAGCATCTAACTCATTTTTCTTAAAGTATAATAAGGGATTAAGTGACAGCAACACAAAGCAATCATTTTTTATCACTTTGCAAGAGTATATTTAAAATGAACAAGGCATCATGAAACATGATTCATATATAGCTTTTGTTTCATTTTAAAATTTCTTTCAACATCTAGTGTTAGCCAGTGAAGTATAAAGCACTATACTATCTTAATTTAATCAGCTAATATTTATTGAGTGGCTGTACTTGGTACTCAGTGACAAAAGATGACCTTAAGAGTCTAGCAAAACAGAGATGTCCTTTTTTGAGGAAATACCACAGAGAAAATGAATAGAGTTTCATCTTAAATGTAATAACAAAATCTTTAAGGTAATTTTGATGGAAAGACACTCTTTTCTTCATAGAGTAACACTGGCTTTGGGTTAAAAAACTAAAAAAGGAAAATGAGTAAAACATACCTGAAAATATGCAAGTAATGCAAATTCTTGTCGTAAGAATTTGATAATACAGAAGTACATAGAACAAATTGTGAAATCTCCACTTCCCTAGGCCCCACATTCCCATAATCCTCCTAGCTGCAACCACTGAGAGCAGTTTGGCATGACACACTGGCTTTCAAATGAGTGTTTATATCACAGAGTTCAGGAATTAGCAACATCTTACATGTGTTCTCACTATTGTAATCTGACTGCCATAAAATTGAACTAGGTTGATTACTGATTTTAAAATTCTTATCCAATTAGAAAGTAATTTTAATTGGAAAAAAAGAAACTTTAAAATAATGAAAACCAAAACAAACAAAAAACTAACTACAACCTCCAAATCTATATCCTAATATAATTATATAAGGGGAAAAAACCTACTTATTTTATAGTTTCAACTTCAGGATAAGAATTGTGTTGAAAAGAATTTTAAAAAGCAGATTATATAAAGTTATAATCTTAGTTTTAAATTTAGAGTGCATATAGAAATATCATTTGGAAATACAACCATACATGTTTGTTCAAGCTTGTAGTAAAAAGTATACAGAAAGGAATAAGCTCAAGGAAAAATGTCCTCAAATAGCTTTTTAAAGTAAATTTTACTTAAAAAATGTATATTTGTATCTCATTTCACTTTTATTAAGGTATAACAATAATTGAAAGCTCATAATAAGTAGCTTCCTGTAATGGTTAATTTTATTTGTCTACTTGGCTAGGCCATGGTACTCAGATATTTGGTCAAACATCATTCTAGATGTTTCTTTGAAGGTATTTTTTTTTGGATGGGATGATATTTAAATCAGCAGGCTTTGAGTAAAGCAGATTGCCCTCCATAAAGTAAGAGGGCTGCATCTGATCAGTAAGCCTTAAGGAAGTGACTGACCTCCCCTGAAAGCGGGGGAACTCTGCCAACAGACTGCCTTCAGACTGGAACTGCAACTCTTCCCTAAGCCTCTCTAGCCTGTTGGTCTACCCTGCAGATTTTGGACTTGCCAGCCTCCACAACGGTGTGAGCCAACTCTTTAAAGTAAATCTTTCTCTCTCTAGAAACAGACATCCTCTTCTTGATTCTGTTTCTCTGGAAAACCTTGACTAATAATACACTTACTTTCTGGGAAACAAGAAATAAATGAAAATACAATTGTCTGTATTTATTATATTCTAAATTATAAATATATTATTTTCATTAAATATATTAATTGCAGGAATATAGTTAAAATGTCTAAGTTATCATAGAATATTTTAAAATTTGAATATCTCCAAATAAAGTCAAGAATACAGATCATCTGTAGAGTAAATCAATCAATAAAAAATAATAAAATATAAATAAATAAATCTATCGATAAATATTACTGCTAGATTGCTCAGTCTGACAATCTCTGCCTTTCAATGATTAGACTATTTACATTTAAGGCAATTGCTGATATGGCCATGTTTAAGTTTGCCATCTTGCTATTTTATTGCATTCATTTTTGTTCCTTTCTTCTTGCTTTTCAATATTCTTTTGGAATAATCAAATATTTGTACTATTCTATTTTAGAATAGAAAAACTTAGAATAGAAAATTTTGGCTTTTTAGCTACATCTTGTCACATATTTTTAATGGCTAATCTAGAGATTACAATATACATTCTTAATTTATTACAGTATACCTAGAATTAGGATTTTCTACCTTAAAGAACAATATAAGCACCTTAAAACAGTATAACTCCATTATCCTACCACCCTTTATGCCACTGCTGTCTTATATTTTACTTCTATATGTTATGAACACCATAATTTATTGTCAGTATACTTGTTTTAAACAGTCAATAGTCTTTTAGAATTTAGTGAAAATTTTAAAAAAATTAGTCTTCAATATTTACTTATATTTATCTTTATTCATTCCTGAAGATCCAGGCTTTCATCTGAGATCATTTCCCTTCAGACTGACAGGAACCCCCTGTACAATCTCTCATAGTGTAAATCTCCTGGTGATTGTTTTTCTTTTTTTTTTCTGAAAAGGCTTTAGAGGGTGTTCATTTATGAAGAATGTTTTTGCTACGTATTGAAATATAGGTTGATAGCCATTGTCTTTCAGAAAATGATTTCATTCCATTGTTTCTTATAAGAAGGCAGGCATCATTCTCAATGTTATTTCCCTGAATGTAAGACATTTTTTCCTCTGGTTGCTTTTGCAATTTTCTCTTTATGTTTCATTTTCTTCAGTTTTATTAAGATGTACCTAGGTATGGTTTCATTCATATCTATATCTATATCTATATCTATATCTATATCTATATCTATATCTGTATGTGTATATATATATATCTCCTTCTCGGAGTTTGCTAAGCTTTTTGTGTTTATAGGTTATCTTTTATCAGAGCTGGAAAACTCCAAGCCCATTATTTTTTCACCCCATTTTTTCTATTTTCCTTCTGAAATTTCAATTGCACACGTTTATATTTAGTCTATTTCACATGGTCACACAGATCTGACACTCTCTTCCCCCCTATTCCTCCCTTCTACCTATGCTTCAATTTGGGTAATCTGTATAATTTCTATTGTTTTACCCCTGAACTCCATGATCCTTTCTTTCAATGTGTTCTATCTGTTATTAGGCCCCTATAATAAATTTTCATTTCATCCATTATACTCTTCTGGTCTAGAATTTCCATTAGTTTTTCTTTTAGGGTTTCCATGTCTCTGTTAAAAAATCTCCATTTTATCACTCATTTTGCTTATGTTTTCTCATAAGTCATTTAACACATTTGTAAGTTATTTTAAAATTGTCTGCTAATTCCAACATTTTGATCATCTGTGGGATTCTTTTCATTCTTTTTCTAGATTATGGGTCACCTACTTATGCTTATTCACATGTCTCAGAATTTCTGACTGTAGGTTAGCACTGCTAGACACATAATCAGCAGAGACTGAAATAGAAAACATCTTCCCTCATACTAACTAGAAGTAAAACTCTGTTTCATTTAGTTATACTGTGCTTTTTAGTTTTTCTCATTTCTTGTTTTTGGTTAATTTCAGTGCATACTCCTTTTTTTCTCTGCCTGTTAATCCTGAATTTCTGTTTTCACTTATTACCAATGTTTCAATTCTGTTAGAGGTTACCTTTTGGATTCTAACAGTAATAAAATATATTTATTATTTATCTAAATAAAATGTTTAAACCTCCCTTCAACCAAGATACTACACTTAACCAATACTCTCTCACTCCGCACCAAGATTAAGCTTTTAGAAGGCTTTTACTTCTCTATTCTTCTATATAAATTTATATAGTTAAGTTTAAATAGATGAAAATGCATGGGAATTTATAGAAGTGCTAAGTATGAATTTATGAAACAAAAAGAAATACTGAAACAAAAAGAAATCATCTTTTTCTTTATGCCTAACAGAAAAACCTAATGTTTTTCCCTGTCTTGAGATTTCTGTTCTTATTCAGTTGTCATTTGGTTAGAGTACTCTAAATTCTTATATATCCCAAAATGCTGATAGATGTATGATACTTTTTCTTAGTAATGGATTTTTGGATAAGAAATCCTTTATCCTGGTTGTCTATATATGTTATTCCACTACCAGCCAGCTTCTGGTGTTTTAGATGTGACATCCAATGTTTATCTGATTTTCTTTCCTATGCAAAGAACCTGTTCCTCCTATACAAAGCTTGTGATATTTTCCCTTTATCTAGGAAATCAGGAATTTCACCAGGGTATATGCCCAAGAGTGTCTTTCTTATTATTAATCTTTTCTGGGACTTGATAAACCCTTCAACCTACACAGTCTTATTCTTCTGCTCAGGGATATTTTATCCTATTATTTAATTTTTCAGCTCATCTTATCTTTACCTGCATAATTTTACCTCTGTGATAATCCTTCTAATTAATCTTCTAGGTGAACATCTTTTTTACTCTGTCTAATAATTTTAAAACTTGAAATCATGTGGTTTTGTTTCTTTTTAGAGATCTACAAGGCAAGAGGCTGGCAAACCCTGGAGAGTGAGTGTATCAGAGAATGAAGGTTTTCCAGCATTTCAGTGCCAGTACGTCAAGGCAAAGGGTGGGGTGGGAGGGCTTTGTTCTACTTGGCGTTGAGCAAGAACCTGTGCAGGGTAAGCAGGCCTCTTCCAAAGATGTGGGTAGAAACCTGAGTTTTCAGAATTCACTGGGGGCTCTCAGGCAGCAGAAACTATAAATCCCCCTGGAAACCAGCTGTATCGGTCAACTTAATGCCTGTAGTACATCAAGGACCTAGCACATCCTGCAGAGCATAATGGCTCTAAAAGGGGCCTATACTCCTAGAAGAATTGGCTTCCAGGCCCAGTCATTGGGAGATGGCTGTAACTTGCAACTAATGAGACTTGAGAAGAGAAGCTTACTCCTGTGGCCCGGCAGAGGGGTATCAGTTGGACAGGTTTTTGTTTTGCTGCAACTCAGACCTCCATCAGTACAGATGGGACCACAGACCACGAGTAGGCCAAGAAAACTAACAACTTTCTTAAAGAGCCTCAGTAATCTGAAGGAGATAAATAAACTAGGACTGCTAGTGACACTGATGCCAATGGAAGAATTAGAGGATCTCTTAAATTAAAACAACAGACAAAAACCAATTAAGAATTTTAAGGTAGTTAATTAACAAACAACAAAGATAACCCCATTTTAAAGGAAGGAAACAGTGGCTTTCAGACAGTAAATCAGAAGGTAGGAAACATTCCCAAGGTCACACAAACAATGAGCAGCAGTACCAGGACTGAAACCCACGTATCTAAGCCACAAACCCTGCAGACCCATTTATGTGTTTGTTTAGATCCTGTGGTCAGGGCCTGATTTTGTTCATCTTCATATCCACAGTGCCTAACCCAAATGCTTGAAACGCAGAAGGTCCTCAAGAGTTGACTCAAATATTAACTGAATAAATGTGTTTTCCTATGCCATATCCGCCAGATTCATATGCTACAGTGCAGCATTATTAATCATCAGAAGGCTTGAGTTAATGTTCTGGAATTGTTTTCAACAATGTCAATTTACTATTTCCTTTGGAAATGTTGCTAAACTTACTGCAAAACTGAAATGTATTATAGTCATGTGCCACATAATGACATCTCAGTCAACAACTGACTGAATATAAGATCGCAGTCAACAATTGACTGAATGTAAGACAGTGGTCCCATAAGATTATAATACTGTATTTTTATTGTACCATTTCTATGTTTAGATACACAAATACTTACCATCGTGTTACAACTGCCTACAGTATTCAGTAAGTAACATACTGTACAGGTTTGTAGCATAGGAGCAACTGGCCATATCATGCAGCCTAGGTGTGTAGTAGGCTATACCACCTAGGTTTGTGTAAATACACTCTTATGATGTTTGCACAATGATGAAATTGCGTAAGGATGCTTTTCCCAATGTATTACCATCGTTAAGCAATGCATGACTGTACTTAAAAATTTTCCTAAGGTTTCAGATAGTAACACAGTCTAGAGAAGATAATGGAAGAAATTTTATGCTTCTTAGGAGACACTTTGAGTATTTTATTTTGTAGAAAATCAGATCATGACATTTTGCCTCATTGTACCTGACTAACTTGAACAGCAGAATTACGTATTTTTTAGTTTCCCATAACCAACCTTCAACTCAGGGCCATTATGAAAGAAAGAGAAAACAAAGACAAATAGATGTACTGCAAAATAAAAACAGGCAGGAATACATGCCCAGTTGTGAAGACAGAACATACATCCAGCAATCTTATATAGCATCACCAAATGGTTATAGGCTACCCACTAAGCACAAGGCACTGTGCTAGGTATAGAAGCCTTATCTTCTTAAGAGTTATTTGTTTCAGGCAACACTATACCTATACCTACGCATTCTATGTCAGTTTTGGAAATCCCCATGAATCTCTCTATGCAGAACAGAGACAGAATCAGAATCATGCTTTGACTATTTGTGGCTATGAAAAAATGAAATAAAATTTATTATATTCCAGTAGACTATAGTTATAGAAGGCAAGGATCTTTTCTGCTAGTTTATAAGTTGTCTGTACCAAGATGGCAAGCCCTTCTTAAGAATTGGAAAAGAAGTAAAACTATGTTTTTCAGATAATATAATTTTATACCTTGAAAGTCCAAAAGAATCAATGCTAAAATGAACACAACTAGGCCAGGCGTTGTGGCTCACGCCTGTAATCCTAGTACTTTGGGAGGCTGAGGCAGGAGGATGGCTTGAGGCCAGGAGTTGAAGACCAGCCTGATCAATATATCCTTGCCTCCACAAAAAATAGAAAAATTAGCCAGGTGAGTCCTAGCTACTCAGAAGCTCCCCACAATGATACTCAATTCAGGCAAGGATCATCCATGGATGCTGAAACCATTAAGTAAGGCTTACTCTAAGCCCATTCTAAGGCTTAGTAAGGTTGGGGAAAAAGATATTTACATGGTCTCAAAGTATCATGCCACAGATTACTCAACAATTACAAAGAGAAAATTTTATTTTTATAATGAAAAGAGCTGGTGTTTACCACCCTGATTAAGGACTAAACTTAGCAACACCAATAATGAGACAACCTGACATTATATGCCACCTGATATGATGCAAAAAAATATGTATCACCTATACAATTCTTGCCAAAGAAGTTTAGCCTAAATATAAACACAATGAAATAGATAATTTTAAAATGTAGGACATTTTATAAGACAAATGGTCCATTCAGACTCTTTAAAAAGTCAATGTCATGAAAACCAAAAGATTCTAGATTAATTAAAGTTAAATGAGACTAAAATGATATAACAACCAATGCAAGTGTGAATCTGGAGCGGATGCCGGATAAAATAAGCAAGCAAACAAAAAAATGCTCAAGACATTTTTGAAACAATTAGGGTAATTTGAACATGAACTCTTTACTAGATTAGAGTCTTTGTTATTTTTCTTAGGTATGATAATGATACTGTGGTTATATAGGAAAATATCCTTATTTTAGCAGATGTAAGATGAAGTTTTTGGAAGGAAGAAGCAAATGTGAATTTAGGGGTTATGTCTTACCTTTTTTCAATTTTTTGTGATTTTAAAAAATTTGAAAATAAAGTTGGGGAAAAGATAATAGGCCCCAAACAGACATTTGATGATCACATAGTAGGTAAAATCTTCAATGGTTTTGAACACCACAAAATTTTCCACATAAGCAGAGTAAACTGGTTTTAAGTTCTTACTGAAAAAATTTCTCCGCATTATTTAAAAACAATTAGAAAACAAAGCACTCCTTCCCCAAATCTGGATTTATCAGACTACCTTCCTAAAAATAAGAGAAAGTTCAAACATTAATGCATGAATGAATAAATATTATAATATATATTTATATTTTACATGTTGATTGCTCTGTTTAACAAATTGAAAAATAATAATTTTCTGGGAAAATTAGTACCCCAAACCAGAGGTATCAGTTATTTATAGTTCTTCAGCATTAGTTTTTATTGCTTTACAATTAGAAAAAAGTACATTTCAAAGGATAATTTATTAGTATAATATATCCTGACCCTGGAGCTACTCTGCCAGTCTACGTATCGCCAAGACTGGATCTGGTAATTATTAGACATGTGTGACCTTGGACAAGTTATTTGCAACTTATACCTTCTAGGATGAGTTCTAGGAAGGCATGAGTTGCAAATAACTGGGACATGCTAGTCATTAATGATCTGTGCTTATTCGCAAATATTAGTAAAAAATTAAATTCACTGATCCAATGAGTATACAAAGTTAGCAGTTCTTTAACTGACTTTTAAACTAATGCCCAAATAATTTAATTGTGCTAACCAATAATAAAATATCAACTGTACTCATTTCTACTTAAAAACCACCAAGAACTGCATATGATTTTTAGTACTTGATAAATTTCCTCAGAAAACTCTAACAGGAGATTGAAGTCTGTTCAAACCACATCCTTTGTGACATGCTCTATATATCCAATCTGAGGACGGATAGGTATGTTTGTAATAAAGTCTGCCATATGTTTATTATATTGGCAAGACCAGTAAACTTCAAATCTGTGTGTTCAATCCTTAAAATATAACTTAATATGTCTTTAATATTAATTATTTTAATAATGTTCGTGTACCTTGAAAATCACAAGTATAAGTAAAAAAAAGGATATGAAGGGTATAATATTATAACTTACGTATTTCTGTTTTTATTCAGATGTTAGTGCAATGAAGAAATTAAAAAAAAATGACATACAACACCAAAAGAAGCTTCCTGTATTTTCTCATTTCTTCAATTTTTTCCTTACTGTCTTTTTGGGTAGTAAACATCCAAGCTATCTACTTCATAGTCATCCCTAACAGTTCTTAGTTTCTTCGTTTCTTTTCATTCAATAGCCTCTTCCAGCTTATCTCATTAACTCTTGTGGATTCAAACACCACACATATGCCAATGACTCTTTAATCTATACTTATGCTCCAAGCCTATATTCCAAAATATACAGTACAGTTCCTAGCACAGGGCTTGACTCATAGTAGGATATTTAATAAATGAGGTTCAAATGAATAAGCAAGCTATTAGATATTTTGTTCCAGATGTCTTCTAGGCATTTCAAATTCAATACATCCAAAATACAATACATTATCTTTCTCCCAATATTCTTCTATTTCCCTGTTTTCATTTATGGATCACCATCTACTCATTCCCCTAAATTAGAAGCATCAGGAACCCTCAAATTCTACTTCTCTACCCCTTACCACTCACATTCCAAATCTTCATGTTAATGATTTAACACCTCCACTTTCTTATTTCAGCCCCTTTCTCCCACCTCAATTACTAAAATCATCTTTTAACTGGCCTTCCTAGCTGGAATGCCCTAACACCTTTTGAGATGTTAGTCCTCTTGTCTTGAAACAATTAAATACTGTCTTCTCTATGAGGCCTTATTCTCTCCCCTTCAGTGAAGAATTTGTCACTGTATCATCTGCACTCTCCACTACACTTTGCTCATTTCTCTTATAGCAAATAACAAACCATACAATGCCATCCACCTCCCCTTTTAAAAATATGTCTTCAGTGAATAGTGGCAGTGCAAGGGATGGGGCTGAGTTTTGTACTTCATTTCTACAAGGTTCTATACAATCTGCAACCCACCCCCCGCCACCCCTCTGCTCTTACTGTCTTCTACTCTTCCCCTCATTCCCTCCAATCCAGCTGTACTGACCACTTTGCTGTCAAAATGCATACCAAGTGCATTCCTGTATCAGGATCTTGGTTGGGGATTCTACTTCCTCAGCATGGCTTGCTTTCTTCTTTAAAATTTTAATTGTCAGCTTCTTTGTGAAGTTTTCTTTGATCACCCTATTTAAACAGTAACCTAACCCCACTCAGATGACTTCCTTCCCTGCTTTATTTGTTATTTATTCTATTTTATTTACAGTTAGATTGCCGTATCCACGGGTTCTGTATCCGTGGATTCAAACAACCAAGAATTGAAAACATTAGAAAAAAACTGTGTCTTTACTGAACATGTACAGACTTTTTTTTGGTCATTATTCCCTAAACAATACCTTGTAACAACTATGTATATAGCATTTACATTGTCTTAGGTATTATAAGTAATCTAGAGATGACTTAAAGTATAAAGGATATGCATAGGTTATATGCAAATACCATGCCATTTTATACCAAGGACTTGAGCATCAAGGGTTTTAGAATCTGCCAGGGGTGGAGGTGGGGGTCCGGAAACCAATCTCCCATGGATACCAAGGTACAACTGTATTGTATTTGCTTATTGTCTTTCTCCATTAAAAGGTAAGCTACACAAGGATATGGATTTTTACCAGTTTTGTTCACTGATACATTCCGAGCAGCTATAACAGTGCCTGTGACAAAGTAAGTACCCACTGGGTACTTAATAAATGAATGATCTTGCATTCCCAGCACCTGCATGTGCAGGAATTAAACATGCTTTATAATTAAAATAAAACCAAAAACCAAAAAAAGAACAAAGTTAAAACAAGAAAGGAAAGAAAGGATTTAATGATGAAAAGCATTTTTTTTGTCTATTATGCTGGTATGGTATTGAGAATGTGGGAAAGTGTGAACCTATTTTCTCAGGTTTTTTCATAAAAGATATATTTTAAATTCTAGGGAGAATTTGTAAATTTGAACTTTGAATCATAAGCATGATGATTTAGAAGTTTTCCATATCAAAAGCAAAGGGAAGTCATTTTTAAAAATATCCTTATTTAACTTTTTTCCCTGTAAAAATTCAGTGAATATTAAGTACATTAATTTGTCTGTTATACTATGCATTTATTATAACTGCCTTTAATGTTAGTTGTTTCTCTTTTTTTTTTTTTTTTTTGAGACAGGGCCTTGCTCTGTTGCCCAGACTGGAGTGCAGTGGCATAATCATAGCTCACTGTAACCTCGAATTTCTGGGCTCCTGTCTTAGCTTCCTGACTAACTGGGACTATACGCTAATTTTTCTATTTTTTTGGAGGGATGGAGTCTTGCTATATTGGCCAGGCTGTTCTCAAATTCCTGGCCTCAAGCAATCCTCCTGCCTCAGCCTCCCAAAGTGATGGGATTACAGGCATGAGCCACTATGCCTAGCCAACATCAGTTTTTAAAGTGTTTTACTTTCAACTCTTTGTTAAATCTTCACTTTAAAATAAAGATTAAAAAGACTGAGATGACATTAAGTATCAAGCCTCATAATGTTACTATCAAAGGAAAAAGAAAAAAGGAGGACAAGAGAACCACCCCAAAAAACAAGCTTTGCTGAATTCTGAGTTGGCCAAAATAAAAAACCTACTCACTCTCTACTTTTCTCAGACAAATTTAATAACAATGAGATGTAAATGGCTTGATTCCTAAAAAAAAAAAAAAAAAAAAAAAAAAAGGAACCTACACATATACATACACACATAGACATTACTATGAAATAAACTGGAGTCTTTTATAAGTACTCACTCACTTATTTTTAGAATACTAAAATAGCCTTGGGAGGCTATTTGAAGAAAGCTGCATAGTAATTAAGGTCATTATAAGACTTGTGACACACTGGCCTTATAAAAGGTAGTAACAATCCAGATTCCTAGTTCTGAGCTACCATTTAGAAAACTCCTAAATAGATGATATTGTTCTATATTGCATAAAAAACATTTAGAATTCTAAACAGGGCCATGAAACTAAGTGCATTTTATAAGGATAATCTATTTAATAAGATTTATTCCTTTCTCTGTGCTCCCACAGTGTTTTATGCACATCTCCTGTTGAACACACCACCATTATAACCATTTCTTTGCCTGCTGGCTTCCCCAACTAGAGTGGGAGTACTCTGAGGGCTTTCGTCTTCCATTTCTCCTAGCGCTTGGCAGAGTCCCTGTCACATAGTAGTAGGCTCTCCACAAACATTGCTTGATGAACTGTATAAATTAATTTTTGGAAATATAAAAAGGTTTCTATTTTTAAAACTGAATAACAGCTTTCACTAGAGTACTTCTACTAAAATAAGGTATTTTTGGTTCTGCTCAAAAAAAGGATGGAAACTAGTCAAAAATCATTCTCAGTTTTTCCTCCTCAGGAAATTATAGTTGAATGTTTTTCAGAGGAGAAAGTTGAGAAAAAAAGTAAATCATATGAACTAGAACAATGTTCCAATTTTTACTTATTAACCATTTATAATGCAAAAACTTCTTAAATTATTTTTAAAAAATGACCAGTCACTCCATTTAGTCATTTGTCAGTTTCCATATTTCTCATCAACTTTGCTCTCAGACTCGTAGGCAAGTTGCTGACTAAGAACAACACAAAGTGTGATTCTTACATTTTCATTCACTTTTCATTCAAGGAAGAAAGCTTCTTGAAAACATGCATATAAAATTCTAGAAAATACAAATCAACATCATCTTGAAGTCTCTACCATTACCAGAAGACCCTAAACCTAATTTCCATTGTTAGTCGACGTTTTCAATAAATGATGAATATTCATTTTCAGAAAACACTGACAGTAAATTTTATGGTATCATAGACTATTCACTACCCAGACCAAACTGACTAAACCACAAAACGCAAAAGTGCGCACTTAACTTCTCCAAAGGAAACCTTAGGACTATTCTGAGTATAGTTTTAGCAGATTGTAACCTAACTGAGTAATAGTAAATGAGGACTTACATTAGATAGCCCTCTTCCTCTGAATTTCCAGGTTCACAAACTAAAATGTTTAAAAACTAAAATATTTCTTGCCACAGATTTAATTTTTAAACAAGTTACTTTGAGACATAGGAATTTACAAAGGAAACAAAAATTATTATTTTTATGATACAAATGGTATTTCATTTTTTCTCCCGTAGGGGAGGAAACAGGAAAAACTGCTTGCTTGGTTCTGGGCAGTGCCCGCCTTAAGCAAAACTGGTAAATAAAAAATGATTGTTATTTTAAAAAATTGATTACTTTTCACAGAATCATAGAATATAACAGCTGAAGTGAACACTGATATGAAATATGTGAAAATGAGTATATATGATTAATACAGAGAAAAACTTGACTTTTTATTTTAAACTTGAATTAAGATAGTTTTCATTATCAGAAACGTGGTCAACATTTTATATATATAGATATATTCACTATGCATAATACTGAAAAACTAAAAATCACAGTATCTAACAAATGAAGAATAGTTTAAAATTATGAAATACTCACTTTCTTCAAAGGCATGTATTTAGTGTATTATCAGAAAAAAAGTTACAGAAAAGTCTACTTTAAAATCTACATATTTGGAAATATACCCTACAATAACATCATTTTGTATGCTTAACTATCTTAAAAATTGAAAAACTGTCAATTTCAGTTTGAGATTATAAAAATTGTAAAATGCATTTTATGGCTGATAGTAAACTATATTAACGTAGTCTTATTCTCAAACTATAAAAACAAACAATAAAGTTATGCCTGGTCAAAATAAGTTAGTCATTTGATAATCATCCCTGTCACCTGGCCTACTGCAGCCACAAGCAGTTGTAATTCTTGCAATCCTCACCTTTGAGTAAGTTGATTACTGACAGTTTCATTTACCCTAGAGGTGCAGCAGTAAATTATAAAACATTCACTACTTTCACCATGGTATAAATTATGTTTTGATAAAGTAGTTGAAACCTTTAAAGTCTTCTACTTTAGAATTATATAATAAAGTCCACTTTTGTCATGGAAATGTTTTAATCAGTATGCCTAAAAGTTGTATTTTGAAATTATATATAGGTACCAGACATTTCACTAAGTTTAAGTCTAAGAACATAGTGCTTTCCCTTTCTAAAGTTTAGTGGGAAGTTAGGGATATTTAAAATAAAAAGGTTCAGTGATTAAAGTAGTTCTGAATATAGTCATAAAGACACAATCTATAACTCCTATTGCATTACAAGCCAAACAAATCTTGGTGTTTAAAAACTTTCACCTTTAGTAAACACTTTCCTATCCTCTATTTTCAAATGACAAGTCACTAAGATAAAATAGTAAGTTACTCAAGGTCACAGTGTAAGTAATAGAATCTGGATGTAAATTCAAGTGTCTCTGACCTCTTGGCTAAGTGCTACCAGAATCTCATGTATTGATTTAAATAAGAAAAATAAGAAACTTCTACAGTCCCTATTCAAGCCAATCAACGTTCCTTATTAATAACATCTTCAAAATCATGATGATGAAATACCATAAAATCTTCAACATTATATTCAGGGAAATTTTATTATTAAGAGCATTATCAGTATTCAATTTAAAAAAAAACTGGTAATCTATTCTTTATATTGTAACACTTGATTTGTCTGGGGCCAGATAATGAAGATTTACATAGAAATGGAGTTTACAGATCTGCACTGGCCCACATAGTACCTACTAGCCATATGTGGTTTACAAAATTTAAATTAATTAAAATAAAATAAAACTAAAAGTTTAGTTCCTAAGTCATACTAGCTACATTTCATGTACTCAATAGCTACAGGAGGCAAGAGGCTACCGTAATAGACTGTGCACATCTATTCAGAAAAGAGGTCTAGGCTGAAGATAAACATTTGAGAATCACTGGCATATGGGTTTTAGTTAAAGTCATGAGATCACCAAGGAAGTGAGTAAATACAGGGTATAAAAGAGAGTCAAACTGTAGTAAAACAATCTAATAAGACATGAAGAAAAGAGAAAGAATCAGCAAAGGAGAATTAAGAGGGGGAGCTAATGAAATAAGAGGAAAACCAAGAGACTGTGGTGTCTCAGAAACCATGTATCAAGAAGTGATCAACTATGTCAAATGCTGCTAACAGTCAACAAAGGTAAGAACAAAGAATTGACCACTGTGAGCTTGAAAAGAACAGATTAGAGATTTCAACAAATTTATAGAAGATGAAAAATGATTAGAAACATCTGTCTGCACACATTATAGGGTGTTCAGTAGATATGGAAGCTATCTGACTATGAAACCTGAGAATATGGAACCTGTGAATATGCTGACATATTTGGTAGGAGTAAAAACAAAACGAAACCCAGGAGAAATAACTGAAGGTTCATATGTAAAACACCTAATCCAAACAGGTTGCAAGATCCACAGAAAATAGAGGCTGCCCAGCATTAACAATAAGCCAAAAAAAAAAAAAAAAAACCAGTGGAATTGTCTCTAAAAACATAATAATATTGAATAAACCATTTGGGAAGAGTTAAGGCTTCTTCTTAGACTGGATATGTTGTCCCAGTTATTCTCATTTTGGCAATTTGCATGACAGCACGACAAGTGGACTCATTCATTTTGCCTGTTCACCCTGAATACAAGCTGCCAGTTAATTTGCCTTAGCGATATATACAAAGTTCTCAATGGACTTTCTACTTAGGTGAATAAAATAGTGAGATTATAGAGCTATTCACACAACAGAAGACAGAAACCATATTTGTACATAGTTCTTCATTTAAAAAAATAGACACTAAGGATCACCAGATATATAAGGAAAAACCATTGGCATCAAAGAAAAACACAGGATATATAAACAGATTTAAAAAAAACTGAACCCAGAGGAAACATCAATTCAGGGAACAGATCTTAGATTTAGGAAGATGTAACAACATCCACAAAATACCAATACTAGAAAAAAGGAACAAATAGGACATGAAAGAGACCATAGAGTAAAAGGATGATTGGTGAATTAAGAGAGAGAGAGAATAAAGAAATGAGAGGACTCTGAGACAGACTAGTTAGAAAGAAGGGAGGAGTCAAAGAGCAATTCCAAAGTTTCCACCTAAAAGAATGGTAATGCTATCACCAGAAATGAGGCAGAAGATTAAAATACAGAAGCTTTTTTTAGGAATCTCAAGCTTACTCGTGGTAATGATTACATTTCTGTCACATACAACAAAAAGTGATTAGCTTACATATCTTGTTACTTAAGCTTGAGGCTGAATATATTTTCTAAAATTAGATTGTATATTTCAGAGCCATATTTCAGAGCTATACAAGAGCTCTGTTCAACTGTGCCTAAACTCTCAAAATGTTTACATTTGATCTTTTAAAAAAAGATGCTATATGCAAATAACTTCTATAAATCTTCAAAATACAAAAGACAAAAAAGTTAATACATCAAGCTTTGGAAAGCTTTGGAAAAGGTAAACATCAAAATATCTAAAAATATGAATTCAATCATCTAGCTTGTACTTTGGCTATGGTAGAATTAAATTATGTGGTTTTCATATTCATTAAATCAATAAGATCTCACATTTTAATTTCCTATAGTTTATGGTTTTCGGTAGCTGGCTTTTTATTTTTCACTCGTTGTCAGCATACTTCACTTTTAAAATTAACCCATTGGGCAAATGCTACAATATACTAGCATAACTAAATTTAGAAGGTTTTTAAATAAAAGAAACACGCCAACACACAAAGAAATGTGACTGAAAAAAGAAAAGCTTAACATAACTTTTCTAACAGATAAGGGAAAAGGTTGAAAATTATAAGGTTGGAACCACATGTGCTATATAAACATCACATAAAATAGCTTCTTAAAAAATAAATGGCTAGGAAGTAGTGGGCAGATTCAGGCTCATTTTAATCTGCTGATTTAAATGTGAAAAGTTTGCATTCACATTCTCCCCTCAGAGAGTATCAGGAGAAATTTAATATCTCAGTGGGGACATTAATACTAACTGCATATCCCTGTGCATGAATAACTATTCATTAAGTATATTAATATTCACTAGAGTTGACAAAAATGATTCTTAAATTAGGAAATGATAAATTCGTAGAATATATTTTAAATTATAGACATGTTTAGAAACACTTTACTACTTCAAATAGCATTTATTATTCAGGAAATATAGGGGCTTTTATTACAAGTGGGGGATCACTGGAGAACTACTTGGTACAATAGTGATACTGGATACTAAAATGGCACCTTGTACCTTTAATGTACCGATGAATGTCAATTTTAGAAAATCCAATTATAACAACAATTGAAAAATCCTAACAAATGAAAAAGGATTTGTAGAAGGAGAATATAATATAGTAATGTTAAAGGAAAAATCCATGTGATCAACAGAAAAACCCAAATATGAAAACTGTGACACCCCCAGGATTTTTGTGTTGATTGGTGGTTAGAAAAGGGTATGGAATGATATCAACATTAGCTTTGGGAGTAATTCTCAGTCTTTGGTAGATTAGATAGACAACAGAATTAAGATGATTAAGTAAGTCTGACCAGCTATCTGACATACATACGTTTTCATCCTGTTGTCTTCATTTTTATCACAATTGTCTTTTTTTTAAAAATTAAACTACCATTACTGAATTAATACTAGAGAAATTAAATAGTAATAACCTACATTTGATTGTTTAACCTCTTAAAAAGTGACTTCACAGTGATTGTTAGCCCATTAGATCACTATACTAACCTTTTTAAAATGCAGAAAAATCAAGCATTAGAACTTCCATTTTATAATGAAAAAACTTCATAAGCTGTTCCCACTTCTTAGCCCTACGGACCCCCTTTTTAAAAGGGGACTGATTCTTTAAAAATTCAATTCAGAAATCATTAAGTTTTTAAATTCTTTCTTACCCCAGATCCATAAGTCTGAGTCAGGCTCTCCCTTAACATAATGACAAAATTTTTACCATTTTAATCATTTGATAGCTTTACCAATGTGAGAGCATTTATCACACTGCATTGTAACCGTCCACTTCTAACAAAAAACTGTCAACTCCTTGAAGGCAGGATCTGTAATTTTCTAATCTTAACAACCAGCACTAAGCACATTGTTTGGTCTACTGTAAGCAATTCAGAAGTTGAAAAAAATCAAGTGACTTGCTGAGTGATAAAGGCAGAATTAGAAATTTGGTGTTAATTCCTAATCTGAAGCCCATTCCTCTACATAGCACTGCTTTTGTCAATAAACAAAAGTAACAAAACGTTTCTGATAAAAGAAACACTCTTCCTCCCATTTCGATGTTATCTGCTATAGAAAAGTATTAAGAGAGGAAAAAGTACAGGTAACAAAATGAAATTATATGAAGTATCTCAAATTGTTTTGATGCCTCTTGAGATTATGTTTTTAGAGATGGTCAAGTCCTAAGAGAAACAGGGGCTAGAAATGGAATTCTGTTGTTTGTGTTGTTTCATCACCTGTGGAACAAAGAATTGTCCCCCAACCGAACCCATGCCCTTTACAGATTTTGGCCTGTTACTTTGATTCTAATTATCTTAGGGTCTCAATGTTATCTCATTACATGTCAAAGATGGGTTAAGGCTGGTGCTCATGTGGAAAGCTGAAGTTTCAAAAGTTAAGTGTGTTCGAGTGGATTCAAGTTTGAGATGCTTGTTTGATAACTTTCCTCTTAAAATTACTTAATCTTAATGTCTTTTTTGGCATGCTTCTAAAAATTCTATATCCATTACTTGTCTCTCTGACATGTTCTTTTTCCTACAATCATCACTTAACACATTTTATTAAATCATGTCTTAAAATAAGATTTCTTCCATTCTTTTGCCCACAATGTAAATTGCATGATTTCAAACTGGAAAAAAAAAAAATCAATAGAAACTGCCATAACCTCATGCTGTTTATTCTCACAATATTTTATGGTTTTAAAGTGTTAAAAGTATTTTTTCGATCCTGACAATTCTATGAAGTAGAAAATGTAGAGACATTTATCTGGAGAGATAAAGACAACTACTTAAGAAAACAGCTAGGAAGTGGCAGAATTAGGGGTCAAGCCCAGCTCTTCAGGCTGTCTGACTCCACGTCTAGTGCTTTTCCCACCGTAATACACATGTGTTGAATTCAGAAAAGTGACTATTTGGAAAACAAATTCTTGCTTTTAAAAACTGCATAATAAAAACATTTCTAATTCTTTTTAGTACCAAAAAGCACAATTAAGGACAATTGTCTATGGAAAATCAGTTAATTATGTAGATTATCTTTGTCTATGACAGTGCATTAATCTTTTCACCTATCCCACCACCTAAATTGAAGTCCTGGAATTTTGGAAGTTTGAAATCAGAATTCAATAAGATATTCTTTTTCAGTTAATAGTTTAAAGTTTATTAAGTAATACTAACAGAAAGCTCTGCCAATTCTGACGGGATGAGAAAGTTCTTTGATGCTCATTTTACCTTCCTTAAAATGGAAACCCCCTTTTACCATCAGCTGTGTTTATTGAGAATCATTCTAATTACTGATTTTTGCCAAAATGTTTTTTTCCTTTGAAATATAAGATCCATCATGTTTCTAGCTTAGATATAATCTACCACCTACAATGGGTTATATAAGGATATTATAGCATCTCTGGTGAAGTTGTGACCCAGTATTCATTTTACATTTCAGTTATGTTATCCAAAAATATCTGTATTTCTCTATAAAAAATTAAAACTTTAAGAAATACTGAAATCTCGAAAACAATAAAAAAATTAACTGGAAAAATAGCTTCCAATTTTAAGAGCTGGTCAAGGGAATATAAGTGTATACTTGCCAAGGACATGCAAAATACATGGAAAAATACAGTTCTTCAAATATTATTTAACACATAGAAGCACAAGAGTTAGTTTAACAGATCTCTTAAGCAATACTGAAGTCATCTGAATGATTTTATGATTTTGTTTAAATCAAGTATCTTGACTGTCAAGGAAAACAGGATGTGGTAAAACATTAAATAGTTGGCTATCAAATTTAATACAGATTTATAGGGTCTAATGAAGAACACAAAATTTGGAGAAGACAGAAGCTATCAATTGTTTTTAAAAACCAACTAATTAAGATATAAAGTTTAAAATTTAAAAACTTTAAATTTTAAAATTAATAAAGATGATATGAAGATGGCATGAATAAAGTCATCAGTATTTTGCTTGCCTTGACTTATCTATTTAATCTGAATTAAATTTAGAGCAATGCTGTGAAAACATATACCAAGTACATAAAAATGAAATATGCTGTCCTTCAAATATAAACATGCAAAGATGATACAACTACCCCACTGACAGTAGCGAGCACTTCCTGCTGATTTCTCTCCCCTACCTACTCATAACAGTGATTGATTTTATTACTGTTAAAACTATAACATCTTCCCTGAGTAATTTTTGTAAGAAATAAAATTATAATTTTAACATTTTTGGTTAAATTATAGATTGTAGCACACATAAATGCCTCACTATGTAATGAACATGTTATACTGCACCTCAAAACTGGCTCCATACTTTTTTAGTATAATGAAGAAAATCTATAAAACAGTAACAGCAACTTGTGTTTGCATAAAAATTTATAAAGTGCTTTCCTATATATCCTCATTTGATATATATAGTTTATTATTACTGAATAATCCACATTTTAAAATTTAGTTCTATAGTAAGTACTCTTGTGATGGTTGAATGGGATCTGGATTCAAACAAAATATCACAGAGTAAAATTTCTCTGCAGAGAGCCTGTTGATTTGACTGGAGACTAAATCCATAATTACACTGGAATGAAGCCTTAAAAAATTTAATAACTGGCAAACAGAACTATATTTAAAGGTCAAAGAAAAATATAAGTTCATTAAACCTCAGGAACCTATAAGTTCATATTAAACCTCAGGAAATAGGATGTCCTTCTTGACACCTCAAAAAACCACACCTTTTCCAAATATAGTTAGTATTGTTCAGGTTATTACTTTGCAATATATCTTACAACTCTAAAGTTATTTAAAAAAAAAAAAAAGATAATACTCACAGCCAGAGGGACCACCTGGCAGTGGGGGGCGGGGGCGGGAAACAATGGGCCATGAATGAAATAGTGGCTCCAGACACAGCCTCCCTGAGGACCTTGAGCAGGGAATCCACTTCACCTCCCAGAACTTGTACCCTCCTTTAGGATAGGCAGTTTTGTGTGGTAAGGATAAGAAGTACTGAGCTAGATACAACTGCTGCTATCTATGTGAATTCTGACAAGTCAGCCTCTTTGATTTTCAGTTTCACTGTGCAGAGACTGAGTAATACAAGTTTTAAGGTTCCAGAAGCTCTAAAATGATTTCACTTCTCATGATTTTCATGTTTACCCTACTTCTCAGAGAGTTCTGTTGAGGATCAAATGAGGATTTATAGGAAAGCACTTTATAAGTTTTTATACAAACACAAGTTGCTATTATTGTTTTATAGATTGTCTTCATTAAAAAAATATGGAGATAGTTTTGAGATGCAGTATAACATGTTTACTACACAATGAGGCATTTATGTGGGCTATCATCTATACTTCAACCAAAAATATTAAAATTATAATTTTATTTCTTATAAAAACTACTCAGGGAAGATGTTATAGCTTTAATCTTAATAGGATTAGCTGATTTATTATTTTGTTATTTAGAATGTAAACTAATAGCCTAATGAACAGTTCCTAAAATAAGCATCTTATAAGAATTGTGTCCAACTTTTCTCCTTTCTAACCCATCCCTCAGATACCAGCTGTACTTTGTAAAAATACATTTTACCATATCTCTTTCATACTCATACCTTGGATAATTCTGTTTTATATAGAGAATAAAATGCAAAGTCCTCAGTATGGCACGATTTGACCCACTCTACCTTTGTAGACTCAGTTCTCCCTAAGCACAGCCACGTCACCATTTCCAGCTAAACCAAGACTCAAACCACTCCATGGCCATGTCAAGCTCTCTTCTAAGTGTTGTTAAAGAAAAAAAATATTTAATGACACTTGTTGAAGCACAGTAAAGAAGACTTTATTCAAGGCTATTGCAATAGGTACAGGGATCACTGTGATGGGATTTTGCAGCTGGGAAGAGAGATTGGCTGGACTCTAAAAAGAGTATGGGCAAGAGGGAGAGGGAAGTGGAGGGAAAAGGAGGAATCATGAACTTCCTAGTTTTCCCTAAACAATTGGGTAAATGGTGGCATGGAGTATTGGGATTAGGAAGACTTGGTGGTAGGGGAAGTGAAGGTAGAAGGAAGGGATTGGGGGGCAAGGAATCAAGAATTATGTTTGGACATGTAGAGTTTGAGAAACCTCTTAGCTTTTCTATCCCTCTTTATTCCTGTGACACTTTGTTTATACTGTGATTTCAGAATTCATCATACTTTGTTTTAATTTGCTGCATACTCATTTGTCTCCCCAACCAGCTCCCTGAAGAGAAAGACTGTAATATTTACTCCATATCCAAAGGAGAGGGTCTTAAACAAAGTAGTCACTTAAAATGATTTTATAGAATGAATAAAGGCAGTGTTCCAGAAACTCTGAGGAACATAAACCAAAGAAAAAAGAAATGCTTACTTTTCTAGTACTCTCCATTCCCTAGAACCCACCTTGAATAAGGTCAATAGAAGTTATAGCAGAACATAAACCCACTTCAGAGTCTAGCCTTCCAGCATGTTAACCCACTTACATATATCAAATCAACCCCTGCTCTTAAGTCTCCTCACATGAGTGCTAATGGACTCATACTTACTACCTCTGTGTAAACAGCTTTTTCCTATACTGTACAAAACAAAACAGATGTGACTTGCATATTTCAGATAGGTTTTTTCAGTAAGATTTTTATTTTTAAACACTCTATCTACATTATTTGTTTTTGTAGTAATGTATTTCAGATTCTAATAGATTATTGGTACAATCAACAACATTTAATTATTTATTTCCTTTGAAAAGTAATTTGAACATTGAATAGAATCACAGAATTGTTAAGATAGAAACTCACCAATCCAAAGCACTCATTTGCCTATAGGGAAGAGAAAACTGAGGTCTGAAAAAATTGCTCAAGATTCTACATTTATTAATAGAAATGGAGCTAGGTCTAGAAACTAGTTCACCTGGTTCCTAGTGCAGGATTTTTCCACAAAGACTGGCTTCTTAATGAACAAAACAGATTAATTTGGCCATTTTGCAATGGACTGCATATTTCGCTTTTATAATATTTCTATTCAGTGACATCTCAATAATTTTTTAAGGAAGGATATGCCTTAAAATGAAATCAGGCATATTAGTAACCAAAACAAAATCAAGTAAACAGTGTCACCATGGATCATATGGCTTAATGGTAAGGCTTCTGAGACAGTGTACACATGGATGGACAGACATGATATAAATATCCTACTGATAGCCTATAATATAGCCATGGAAGCTAAAGGGAAATGGAGCCAATACTATGTATAATTGCGAAGTTTGCAAGGCTTGCCATTATCATACCCAGCTTTCTCTTTAATCTTTATCTGTTTCAGTGGTAATCCTTCGTCCCATTTCAAAGGCCTTCCTGTCTATCCTCTCAGTTTCATTTTCATATAAAAAAAAATGAAAGAATTTTATACCTATTACCTATACCTTGTTGGCTGACAGACATAAGGCACTACTTAAATGAATTTTAACCAATATATTAACTCAACCATACATTTACCTTGCAAGCCTTTAATCCTGAAATGTGGAATGAAAGGTTTATTCCCAGAAGAATTTTAGACCTCAGCAGACAGATGGTAGGGATGGAGTGGTGGAGAGAGGTTCCCTCCCTCCTAGTCATTACCTATACAGCAATATTAACATAACTTGCCTATGTAAATTCTAAATACTTTCAGGTAAAAAAGTGATATTGTCCCCAAATTTCTAAGTAAATTATGTTGATCTTTTCAAGCTCAAGTTTCTTATTATAATCTTTGTCAACGATAATTGTTTTGTTATTTTCATCTTTCTCACCTTTCTAAAAGAAGTCAGTAACAGAAAAAATACCGTCAAAGACACAGCTAGTGAACAGAAAAAGTTATCTTTCAATACCAAAAATAAACATTTCTCACTTAGATGTTTTTTCTTTGATATCCTTTGAAAACCTTATTCAAATTCATTTAAAATTTAGCCTAAAAATTAGCACTTGTATAGTTCGTTTCAACTCAGTGATTCGTGATTCATGTAGATTTTTGTAACTAGCTTTCCATATTTTATTAATGTGCCAACTTTAGAGGGATGTGATATCATTGCAGGTTGTATCCTGTTTCTGCCAAAATGTCTTTTACCTTGGCTTTCCCTGAAGTGAATTATAAAATGGGATTATCTATAGACTATGGCTTTTTTATCCAATTGGGAAACTGAATCACATCTAATGTCATACAGGTTTAAAACTCACGTGTTTTGCTAGTTTTAAATTATTATTTGCTCAACAGAACATAGGTTCAGAGTATCTACTGTTAAAGTTACTAAATCCAAATTTACTTTTGAAATAACTTTGGTGATTTTAAGGAAAAAAAGAGATGCTAGAATAGAATTCATCAAGTGTGAAAACTGACTATTACAATGCTATGAGCTTTATTTCTAAAGAAAAATAAGTGATATTTATTAAACAAAAATAGCATCTGAATATTTAAAAGAATAGTCAAAGTAAGAAAGGGGCTCACCTGTCTCAGTGAAACCAAACTGATGTAAAATTTCTTGGGCAGTCAGCATGTTTGACTGTTTTAATTTAGACTGTTGTGAGGAGGCCGGTGGTGCTGAAGTAAACGACAGATTTTTGTTGACCTGTAATAGGAAAAGCAAATCAGAAACTACAGCGTAATTTCCTGGGTTACTGATGCAAAAACTGGATGAGAAATATCTGTTTACTGTATAAACCAGGACACATGGTAGGTCAAAAGGAGTGGTAATGATTTATATGGTTAGTTTGTAAAGTTTGCAAAAGAGAATAGTTTTCATCAAGGAAGGAACACAATGGCAGTGAAAACATAACTATATGAAAATAAACCAGCCTTACTAAAGTTTATCATGGAATTGTAGATACAACTTGCTATCTATGTGAATTCTGACAAGCCAGCCTCTTTAATTTTCAGTTTCACTGTACAGAGACTGAATAATACAAGTTTTAAGGTCCCAGAGGCTCTAAAATGATTTAACGTCCCATGATTTTCATGTCTACCCTACTCAGAGAGTTTTCTTGAGGATCAAATGAGGATTTATAGGAAAGCACTTTATAACTTAAAACAGAGTAGTCTTAGGTTTCACAAAGAAATTAAAAAAATAAAAATGACTGCTTTCAATTAAGGAAGAGTTAAAATGTTTCACATTCACATTTCTCTAGCATTTTAGTAAATATTAAGTACTTCCTTTTCAGAGACTACAGAGAAAACACCTGTACTACTCATGTTTAATACATCATGGTGACACAGATAACACAGCTGTAACCTAACTTGCCACGTGAAATAATGTCCATTGCACCAAACACCTTATTCTTAAGATAGTGCTTAAAAACAGCATTAAAAAAATAATCAAGAAAAATTTTTGTAAGTAAATACAATGTTCTATAACACACAAAACCTACTATGATCGTCTAAGGACAATGGTCTCATAGAAATGAAATGCATAATAAGTGCAACATTTTAACTAGAGCTTTTGCAGAAGAATAAAGAAGAGTTTACTAAAAAAGTTTGAAATATTTATTAGTAAATTCATCTTATAAATTAGAATTAATTTCAGGCAAAATCTAGTCTTTTGTTCATTATTAATAAATCATTCATTATATCTTTTTAAAATCACTTTCAAGAAGCATGATAAAATGTAATCTATTTTTTAAAAATTGAAACAGTCTGAGTTTCTAATTTGCTGCAAGAATGTAAAATGTGAATTAACAAAATGATAAATGATAACTTATGGCATATAAACATGAGTATATGAAAATTGCTCCTTTCCTTTTTTGTTTACATAATGAAAACTACACAGAGGACTTCCACTGTATTAGTATTTTAAAATTCCTTTTTGATATTCTGTATAAGATAAAATTGGGTTGTGGTTACAAGCCCTTTATCTGACTCATTATTTACATGCTTGTAAATGCTTTTTTTCTTTCAAACAGTGATAATAAATGGTATGTCTTAGATTAGGCTTTTCTCTTAGAGCAAAGAGCTTTAGCAGATTTGGTAAAAAAGTGAATTAAGACCACATACTAATACAGTTCTAAAGTACCTAAACTATTATAATGTTATCTCATAAAAAATAAAAATATTTTTCAAAGTAGTTATAAGGGGTCAAATACTACATCAGTGCTAAAATATTATCCAGCTTTAAAAATCCCATCAGGATCCATTAAACATTGACTGTTTATAGTAATACAATACCTAAAATAACAAATTCACTTAATATCTTTGAGCTTCATTTTCCATCTTTAAATGGGGATAATAATAAAAATAATACCTATGCTTTGATGGGAATGTGCCAGAAAAGCAATAACAATAAGTTGGTATCATAAGGGGCTATTCACATGTTAACCATAAAGCACTAAATAACATACTAACTAATAAATAGATTATATAGAATATATTGGCAAAGGCAAACCAAAGTACTATTCAAATAAAGTGTTATATAAATATCAGTTATTATTATTAACATCACAAGAAGTAAGGGTAATTAGGTATATTTAACATAGCATGATGATATAGTAAATTTTTCAGAATTCTATGCTCTTAAATGGAATTGCTATATACAAAAGGACATATTTATTACATAACTATTTAATTTACTTCTTTTTAGAATCATTTCTCAGTTTTACCCCTGTGTTCTTGAAAATTTTTACCCTACATGTCAAATAATGCATTTTAAAATCTGGTGCAAACAGGTGTATGCTGAGGATCTGATATATAATATATATGTATATACAGACACACATATAATATACTTTTTATAGTCTTCCACTTCAGAAATTTGTGTTAAAACAAAAAAAGAATACCAGGAAAACTAAAATAGGACACCTAAATGCCTCTGCTCAAATAGAAAATTTTTTAACTCTTTTGAAATAAAATGTTATTTTAAAAAACCTATAATCTACTATTATATATTCTTCCTAAGAATTTTATATTTCTACTCTTTCTAGACACATTTCTTTAGAGACTATTCAAATGTCCATAAAGTGATGAGTAGGAGCATAATAGTCCAGATAACTCAATTTCTAAGGTTTGGGATAACTGTTAATTATTATTGTTATCATTAGTGATTTGTTTTGAAATCAGAACTCAAAGAATTTTCAGAGCTAGCTTACACATATCTACCATCTTATTTAGAGGAAGAAAAATAATAATAACCATTAAATAGAGTGAAGCAATATCTATTTTTGAAACACATGCTGTGGAAAAGAATTGCTTCATAATTTTACAACAACAGAAAGGTTGGCCAAGATAGTCTCCCCTATGCCAATCTACCCTCTTTTCACAACACAGTTTTCTGCTTGCTTCACTGCAAAAACCACAGTCTGCCAAAGTCAGTTTAATACCTCCATATTGGAGGAAACTAAAAGCATAAAAATTTAATAAAATTCATAATAAAGAGAAAAAAATCATCTAGAACTTCTGTCAAGTTAATCACCAAACTGTTTTATTTACTCTTTTAGGGTATAAGCAGCCTTATGCAAAATATGCAAAAACTAATTCTCTAGGAGGGGGAAAATTTTCATGTTAAAAAACTTATTACCTCAGACATAAAATTGAATGCACAAGACTAAACAAGTTGACAATTTCTCTTTCAGTGAAATTAAATTTCAGTTAAAATTTAAAATCTTTGGGTGAGATATAATACTCATTTCCACATAAACTTTTAAGTCTAATAATTTTAGCTGATTTTAGATTACATTCTACATTCACCTGAAGAATTATTTATGAAGTCTCAGCTGTGAAGACATCTCAAATTGGTTTTAAATTATAACTGAAAGGATGTTAGTGCTGTCTACATACTTAAAACTTCACAAATTCACCTCTTCCCCCAAGACAGCTGTCATTTTTTCTCACTATATCTGAAGAATAATGCAGATAATATTTTAATTTGAAGACAGTTCTGGTGGCATTTAAAAACAAAAAAGAAACCAACAATACCCAGGAAATGTTTTGTTGCAAATCATGTATCTGTTGTAAAAATTAAAATCCCAGTATTAAAGAACAAGTTAAACAGAAAACTTGAGCCAAAGTGAGATTCAAGATATATCTGAAGTCAGATATTTTTTACATTCTCATAATATAAATTCTAAAAGTAGCTTGTGTTCCTGTGATTTCTAGGTTAGTAAAATTTAAGAAATGAGTAGCCTGAAGGTATCATAAATATCAATTCAAACATGACCTCTAGGGCCTCGGATGTTTTTTTTACAAGCCAGGGCAAAGAAGTGAAATATTTGGAAGAAATACTGTCAAAGCAAAATTTTTACAGTGGTAAAATGCCAGAGAATCTACCCTCAAACCAGTTCATTATTACATTAAGTAAAATCCGAATTCAAATTTGAATCAATCACTATAAAGTTTTATTAATATTTTGTAATATTTAATCAAGATTTTTTGAGCCTCTGACAGGTACCAAAGACTGGAGGTTCAAAGGTTACTGAAATGACTGCTCCACTTGAAGTTCAAAATTAAGATCCAGTCCTGACTCAAATCAATTACCCAGCAATATATCTTAGGGTAAGGCAATTTACTTCAATGCATCTTGGTTTTCTCCAAACTTTTACCTCCCATCTCTCAGTATACTGCCTTACTTCACAGAGAAAATCTGGTCTTGAACCACTGTATTCCTCATTTCCAAACCTATGAAAGAATGAACCTCTTGTATGTATTCTCATCTCTTTTCATCTAGTGTCAGAGGAAGAAGTACATTCTGTCATTGGGAATCAAAAAACAATACCCCAAAATGAAGGCCTCAGAAGTAGCCACAGAAGCCAATTTTTCTCTGCCCTCCTGCCCCTCATTCTCCCCAGTATCCCTCTTCCCCAAGGCGAATCATAGAAACCAGAACTCCCTTTTCCTAAAGCCAATCATAAAACTTAAAACTATTACTCTAACTCCCAGTCCCCAATTCCCCCAACCCTCATCTTTCTGTGCAAAAACTGGCCATAAAGAAATTATCTGACCTGCCTTGTTTCACTGAACCTTCCAGGGAGGGTTCTGTCCCATACTCAGAAGGAAGAAATACGTGCTTAAAGAGGCCAATAAGAATCTACACAGACAGGCCCCGCTGGGTTTCCCCTCTCAGTTTAACATAAGATCATACCCTTTTTGTCCAATCATATTTCTACACGGCTGTCCATACTTTGTTGAATCTAAGCATAAAAACAGCCAATTTCCCCTGTATTTTTGGGGTCTTCATTCTTAAGGCTCCTGTGTCATGTAAAACTATATCAAATAAATTTGTATGCCTTTTCTCCTATTAATCTGCCTCTTGTCAGTGATTTTCAGTGAAGCTTCAGTGGGTGCAAGGGAAGTTTTCCCTTGGCTCAGACACCATTCAAGATTAATCCCTTCATTGGTCCCTTTGGGGGTATCCTTAAAGCTCTTCTAAATTCTCCTTTCAAATTTTCTACTGGCTATTTCCCCACAAGCTAGAAGCATAGACCCTTCTACTTTAGTACAAAAACAAATAACAAACAAACAAAAACTCTCCTTGAAAAACAGCACACAACTGCCATCCATATACCTCAACTCTTCACTCTTCAACTAGCTATTAATACAATAAAATTTGTCTCTATCATAAAACTAAATCTGGAGTTAACAGTCACCTTGGACTTCAAATGGTCAAATTCAGCAGATTCATTTAGGCCTCTATCTGACACTGCCGATCACTCTCCTCACTTTGTTTCCGGGAAGCCACCTTCTCTTGGTTATCCAACTACGTCCAGCCTTTCCTCAACAGTACTGTTTGCTAGACCAACTGGACCCCTCTTCTTTCTTCACATCACATGGTTACCCTGGACAGGAACATTTGTTTTCATCAATTCAGCTGCCTTCTAATACAGCTGTTTCTTAAATCTAAAATTTGTCTCTTGATCAATAAGTTCAGAACTCAACTAACCTTTCCCTCACTATTTACTTTCTCAGGGAAAGCTATCATTCTCTACCTACTTGCCCAGGCCAGAAAGCTGGGACTCACACTAGACTGCTCACTATGCTCCACATAGATTATTAGCTTGTATTATTCCTATAATCAACCCTGTCTTCCAAATACTGCCGAAATAATAAAACTTAATTTGCTCTTACCCAGTTTTGGAATGCCATGAATAACTGTATTTTTAAAAAATTATTTTTTAAAAAAACATTTCCAAATAACTAAAAACCACTATTCTACTCAAATCTCAATTTAAGTTTTTCCTCTTCATTATAAAAATATCCAATTTTTTTAATAAATAGGAGATTTCAAAAATTATCTTCTCTGAATTTTCTATTTTTTAAGCCTTTAAAAAATTGTTTTCAGTGAATAATATGTTCCAAGAGAGATTAGACTGTAGTACAGATTACTACTAAAATACTTTACCTTTATAGCATTCTTCTACTAAATATCATTCAATAAACTTAAACTTGGCTGCATATATAGTCATCTAGGGTAGGTGATATTAATAATTCAAAAAAAAAGATGAAGTCCCCTGTCTTTAAGAAGCTTACAGAGGAGTGTGGAGAGACAGATATATAAAGATTAGGAGTGGAAGCAATACTACATAAAATTTAAAAAGGGGCGGGGGAGAGAGAGATATCCCTCTCTGAGGTAATTCATAAGCTAATGCTGGAAAAAGACAGTCAAAATTAATTATAATTTAAGGCAGAATGAGCCCAATTATGTAACATGCCAGGTGTGAATAAATGTTTGGGAACATGGGAAAAACTGTTTAATTCCATTTGTGAGGAATCACACAAAGCTTAATGGAAACAGATCCCAGGCAATACCACTTCTGATATGCTTCAATCCAATCCTAAACAAAGTGAAAAGCAAGGAAATTTGTAAATTATAACTTCATATGCAGATATTCTGCGGCTACTGTAATTCAGAGCAATTCAAGACTCCAATACCAATTACTTATCTGGGAAGCAATTAGATGGGAACTCTTTCATTTTCCCATGATCAGATCTATCTGAGCCACAGTTTCTATCTATTTGCCTAGTAAAAGGATGAAAAATCCCCTAAGGTCTCTCCATTAGTAATGAGGAGTACATCCCCCCTCACTTTTTTAAGGACTTGATTCCAATAATTACCACCTACTCGGTACATTATCAACTTCTCCATCACCAGTGAATTATTTCCATCAGCAAATACATATACTTTGATATCATCCATCTAATGTTCCCCTCCAGCTTCTGCTCTGTTTCTCTGCTCCCTAGTCATGGCAAAATTCCTTAAAAGAATGGTCTATATTTGTAGTCTCGGCTTTACTGGTGCCCATTCCACCTTAAATCCACTTCAATTGTGTTTTTGTCTCCACCACTTAATGAAGTAACTTTCATCAAGGTAACCAAAGGCTATCATCATGCCAAATATAGTGGTTAACTCTGCCCTCATCTTATTAATTTTCTCAGAAGAGTGTGACGGTTTACCACATCTCTTTCTTGAAATACTCTTCTCTAGGCTTCACTGACATGTCCTCTCCTGGACTACTGCCTCAGGTATTTAGCTATACATACTACCAGGTGATCTCATCCAATCTGACAGCTTAAAAAAAAAAAAAAAGGACTTTAGCCCTGACTACTTCCCTGAGCTCAAGACATACTTCCAATTGTCTACTTCATAGCTACCCTCATATCCAAAATCCACTCCTAAAACTTGCTCCTTCCACTTTAACATTCCTCATCTCATTAAAAAGCATCTCTGGCATCTGTACAATTGCCGAAACCAAAAACATATAAATTATTCCTAATTCCTCTTTCCTTCACTTCCACCACATCTAATATATTACCAAGTCCTGATGAATCTATTTCCAAAGTACATTCCAAATCTGTCCATTGTCTGCATCTTCACTATTACCGTCCTGGTACAGGCCTACCATCTCTTCTTTCTTGGACTACTAGAACAGTATGCTAACTGCTCTCTCTGATTCCCCTAAAGTCCACTCTCATATTCTCCCCTGTTTTACACCTCCAAAGACTTGTTTTTCTAATTAAAGCAACATCTTAACTTCTTACCACGCTTACAAGGCCCTTTAAAAGGCCCTGCATGATCTACTCCTGATCCCCTCTCGCCTTGTCACAAAACATTGTTTCTCCTTGCTTGCTCAAAACACTACTTAAACAAAGTGGTCTTCTTTCTGCTCTTCGAGCATGACAGTTTTATTCTTAGATAGGATTTTGTGGAACAGGACTAGCTCCTTGCCAAGTGTTCTCTCAGAGATGACTTCCATGACTATCCCCTTGAGAGCTGCCTCCTCTCTCAGTCATTCTTTGTCCCATGGGCCTGTTTTATTTTCTTCACATCACTTATCTGAAATTACCTTATTTATCTCCTTTTAAAAATTATTTGTCTTCTACAATAAGATGTTCTTGTTCACTGTTATATCCCAAGCACCTAGAAAAATACTTGGCAGGCACTCAATAAATATTCGTTTAAAGAATATTAATGGAAAAAAACAAGTAAGCCTTCAACATATAAACATATGGCTGGGATTTAGGAAAGAAAAAACTTATTTTATAGGCACTTCGTGAAAATTTATTATCCTAGATCTGATAGATGAAAAACTGCATAAATATACTCTGCTGTTAAGATTAAAGTCTCTTGACAAGGGTGCCAAGACCATTCAATGGGGAAAGAATAGTCTTTTCAATAAGTGGTGCTGTGACAATTGAATAGCTACATGCAATAGAATGAAACTGGACCTGTAACATTACACCACATATAAAAATGAACTCAAAATAATCACAGACCTAAATGTAAGAGCAAAAATTATAAAAAATCTTAGGAGAAAATAAAAAAGTAAACCTTTGTGACATAGGGTTAGAAATTGGTTTTTTATATACAACCCAAAAAGCACAAAGTAGATAAACTGAACTTCATAAAAATTAAAAACTGTTTCAAAGGACACTATCAAGAAAGTGAAAGAGATATAGGCTGGAAAAATGGCGGTCTGATAAAGTCCTCCCACCGCACCGCTCCCAGGGAAGGAGGTGAAGAACGCCAGCGGTTACATGGGAGCACAGACCGCTCACTCTGAAAACAGCATTGTGAATTACAGAGAAAACAATGCGGAACGCCCAGCCCAAGAAAACAGGTACAAAATTTTCACAAAGATCGAGGGTGCACAGAGCACAATAGAGCCCAGAGCGCGGGAAGGACGCGCTCACCAGGTCCGCGCAGCCCGACCTGCCCCCCAAGAGGTTACGCACCTCCCCATCCACTCAGTCAGGGACAAGCCCAGAGTTGGGGCAGGGCAGTTGCACAAGGCAACAGACCCTGTGGAGATGGAGTAATCGCGAAAGCCAAACACAACTCTCAGCTGCAGTATACAGAGACTGCGCAGGGCTGGGGATCACACTGGGTGGATATACAGCTTCCCGGGACAGTGCATGGGAACCCGCAGGCCAGCACTGTGCCACTAGAAGTCAGCGGGACTGGGCCCAGGAGTTAACGGAGAGCGAGACACGCCCTTAGAGGTTGCTGGCAACTGCCGCCACCGCGGCCAGCGGAGAAAAGCTGCGCTCCGGGCGCAATCGGAGCCCGGCTGTACGCCAGGCTGGCGGCGGCAGCCATCTTTGAAGCCACCCACCCGGAGCTGTGAGCCGCGTCTCTAGCTCCGCCCCGCCCCGGCCTGGGGCTCTTCTGCTGGGGCGAGACAGGCTTTGCCTTTGGTGGCCAGGGACAGCTGTATCCATGGGTTCCAGGTGGGAGGAGATCCCGGAACTGTAGCGGCAGGACCTTTGTGTATTGGAAACAGCTTGCAGCTCGTCCATCTGGTCCTGCTATCCCGGCTTTGGCCTCCGACAAGTCCGCTCCGTGCTGGTCCTAGTGCCCGCCCTTCAGGTCCCAGCCCTCCTGTATCCCAGAGATCGCTCATTTTGAAGGTTGCTGGCTATAGTGACTCATTTGGTATAACTGCTGGTTCTCATGACAACCAAATACCTCAAGAGCCACAGGCTGAACCAGAGCAGCTCCTCATAATCCTGCCTACTTCAATAGGGAATTTCGCGCCATCCAAGAGCGCTTCCAGTGGCCACTACTCCCCCCTCCCCGTGGGAACTGCTGGGGATAGAGACGGCCACCCGCCTCACCTTGGGGTCTAGTGGTGGAAAAGGGGTGCACAATTGGAGATCCCCCTATCAACCAGTATCACGCGGAGACACACATCAGAAGGGCAGACACACGTGGCTAGATAAGCAAGCTCTGAGCTGTGTAGAATTTTCCCAATTCAGCACTCACACTGCAGCCAAAAGAAATTGTGTTTCCACGTGCACCTCTGGAGGAGCAGGGTCAAAGTAACCCCTAGGAGCTACAAGGCCCCTCCCAAAGCACAGGGCTTTCGCATACCCCAACTGGGGGATCAGAGTCTGCCACGGACATAACAGAATACCTAGCTAATAGGGAGCTGTGGACTCATATCCTCAAGTACTATTCACTAGCTAAGAGCCCAAGCTGGGAGCACATTCTCACCACACTCCACTGGGAAGAGGAGAAGACCACAGGCCAGAGTTAACTCAAGATCCACCAAACTTGCTAAAATGCACCTAAGGCAATACAGGCCACTACTTCTCTCCCTGGCTTTGCCAAGGAACAATAATTGTGGGCCTGGTGACAGGGCCATAAACTAGCTCTAACACCCCCAGCTCTCGACCAAGAGGCCAGATGAGAAAAAACCAGTGAAAGAACTCAGGGAACATGAAAAATCAGAGTGAAAAGTCACCCCCAAAAGAAGCCATCAGTTCCTCAGCAATGGATACCAACCCAAATGAAATGGGCAGAATGACAGAAGAGGAATTTCATTTATGGATTATAAGAAAGCTCAATGAAATTCAAGAGAAAATTGAATCCCAGCACAAAGAAACCACAAGAAAAATGCAAGAAATGAATGAAAAATTCTCCAAGGAAATAGAAATATTACAGAAAAATCAAATAGAAATCCTAGAAATGAAAGAAACATTCAAGGATCTACAAAACACAGTGGAAAGCCTTAAGAATAGGCTGGACCATGCAGAGGAAAGAATTTCAGAGCTAGAAGACAACTCCTATGCCCTAAATAAATCAGCTGAAGAGAAAGAACATAAAAACAAGAGGCAGGAAAAAAGCATACAAGAAATGTGGGATTATGTAAAGAGGCCAAACAAGGATCATAGGTATCCCTGAGGGAGAGGAAGAAAATTTGCGTGGGCTGGAAAATTTATTTGAAGGAATAATAGAGGAAAATTTCCATGGCTTAGCCAGAAATCTTGATATCCAAGTACAAGAAGCACACAGGACTCCTGGGAGAGTCAACGTGAAAAGGCATTCACCATGCCACATAATTATTAGACTGACCAAAGTAAACACAAAAGAGGCACTCCTCAGAGATGTAAGATGAAAAGAGCAGGTAACCTACAAAGGGAAACCGTTCAGATTAACTGCAGATTTCTCAGCTGAAACCTTACAAGCCAGAAGGGAATGGGGAGACATCATCAGTCTCCTAAAACAAAACAAAGGCCAACCCAGAATTCTGTATCCTGCCAAACTAAGCTTCTTATATGAGGGAGAAATAAAGACGTTTCCAGATAAGCAATCACTGACAGAATTTGTGAAATCCAGACCGGCCTTGCAAGAAGTGCTTAGACCTGCATTATACAGAGCAACAGACACCCACCTATGTAAAACTGTGCAAAAGCTAAAACCCCAGAAACCAGATTCCACAATGACACAAGAGGTAAAACAAAAGACACCACCCAATAGAATAATCAGAAATTTACCCCAAATATCAATTCTCTCAATAAATGTAAATAGCTTGAACTGCCCATTGAAGAGACATAGGCTGGCTGAATGGATTAAAAAATACAAGCCAAGTATCTGTTGTCTTCAGGAAACACACCTTACACACAAAGACGCATTCGGACTCAAGGTGAAAGGATGGAATACAATTTTCCAGGCTAATGGAAACCAAAAGAAATCTGGAGTAGCCATCCTTATTTCAGATGACATAAACTTTAAAGCAACAAAAGTAAAGAAGGACAAAAATGGACACTATATAGTGGTGAAGGGAAAAATCTCACAAGAGGATTTAACGATCCTAAACATTTATGCACCCAACACAGGAGCGCCCAGGTACATAAAGCAAATACTGCTAGATCTAGACAACATAATAAATAGCAATGCCATAATACCAGGGGACTTCAACACCCCACTGACGGAACTGGACAGATCCTCCAAACAAAAAATAAACAGAGAAATAAAAGACCTAAACAGGACTCTAGAACATTTGGGCCTAACAGATATCTACAGAACATCCCACCCAAATAACACTGAATATACATTCTTCTCATCAGCTCATGGAACTTTTTCTAAAATTGACCACATCCCAGGCCACAAAACAGATCTAAACAAATTCAAAAAAACAGAAATCATACCATGTATCTTTTTAGACCACAGCGGAATAAAATTAGAAATCAATTCCAACAGAAACTCACATCTTCATCCAAAAACTTGGAAACTAAACAATCTGTTGCTGAAAGACTATTGGGTCAAGGAGGAGATTCAAATGGAAATCAAAAGATTCTTTGAACTAAATGATAATGGGGACACGAGTTATCAAAATCTGTGGGATACAGCAAAAGCAGTCCTGAGAGGAAAACTTATCACCTTAAATTCCCACATCCAAAAGGCAGAAAGGTCACAAATCAGTAAACTAATGAATCATCTTAAGGAAATGGAAAAGGAAGAGCAAAGCAATCCTAAAGCCAGCAGAAAAAAAGAAATAACCAAGATCAGAGCAGAATTAAATGAAATCGAGAACAAAAGAACAATACAGAAGATTAACAAAATGAAAAGTTGGTTCTTTGAAAAGATAAACAAAATAGACAGGCCACTTGCCAGGTTGACCAGAAGCAGAAAGGAAAGGACTCTAATAAGCCCAATTAGAAATGAAAAAGGAGAGGTCACAACTGATACCGTGGAAATACAAAACATCATCTTCGAATACTACAAAAATCTCTATGCCCACAAACACAAAAACGTGGAGGAAATAGACAAATTCTTAGAAACATACTACCTCCCTAGGCTCAACCAGGAAGAAACAGAATTTCTAAACAGACCAATATCAAGCACCGAAATTGAAGCAGTAATTAAAAATCTACCCACAAAAAAAAGTCCTGGACCAGATGGGTTCACACCTGAATTCTACCAAGCCTACAAAGAAGAACTGGTGCCTATACTGCAGAAATTATTTGAAAATATCCAGAAGGATGGAATCCTCCCAAACTCATTCTACGAAGCCAATATCACCTTGATACCAAAGCCAGGAAAGGACACAACAAAAAAAGAAAACTACAGACCAATATCCCTTATGAATATAGATGCAAAAATTCTCAATAAAATCCTTGCAAACTGAATTCAAATGTACATCCAAAAAATAATTCATCATGATCAGGTTGGCTTTATTCCCGAGATGCAGGGATGGTTCAACATACGCAAATCTATAAATGTAATTCACCATATAAATAAAAGCAAGAACAAAGATTATATGATCCTTTCAATAGATGCAGAAAAGGCTTTTGACAAAATCCAGCATCCTTTTATGATAAGAACTCTTAACAATATAGGCATAGATGGCTCATTCCTAGAAACTATTAAAGCCATATACGATAAACCCACAACCAATATCATACTGAATGGGGAAATATTGAAAGCATTCCCCCTTAAAACTGGCACCAGACAAGGGTGCCCACTATCTCCACTTCTTTTCAACATAGTGCTGGAAGTCCTGGCCACAGCAATTAGACAAGACAGAGGAATTAGGGGCATCCAGATGGGGGCAGAAGAGGTCAAACTTTCACTGTTCGCAGATGATACGATGTTATACACAGAAAACCCCAAAAATTCAACCAAGACATTACTGGAATTGATAAATGAATTCAGCAAAGTCTCAGGATACAAAATCAATACACACAAATCCATAGCCTTCATATATGCTAATAACAATCAAGCCGAGAAACAAATTAAAGATGCGATACCTTTCACAATAGCACCAAAGAAAATTAAATATTTAGGAACATATCTAACTAAGGAGGTCAAAGACCTATATAGAGAGAATTATGAAACACTGAGAAAAGAAATTGCAGAGGATGTAAATAGATGGAAAGCCCTACCATGCTGTTGGATAGGCAGAGTCAACATAGTAAAAATGGCTTTGCTACCTAAATTAATTTACAGAATCAATGCAATCCCTATCAAAATACCAACATCATTTTTTGCCGATCTAGAAAAAATAATTCTACGCTTCATGTGGAACCAGAGAAGACCCCGTCTAGCCAAAACAATCTTAAGCAAAAAGAACAAATTGGGAGGCATCTGTCTACCAGACTTCAAACTATACTACAAGGCTATAGTAACCAAAACTGCATGGTATTGGCACAAGAACAGACACGTAGACCAATGGAACAGGACTGAGAACCCAAATATAAAACCAACCTCATACAGTCACCTGATCTTTGACAAATTCCAGAAAAATGTACACTGGGGAAAAGATTCCCTATTCAACAAATGGTGCTGGGAAAACTGGATGGCCATATGTAGAAGACTGAAAGTGGACCCACACCTCTCACCTCTCACAAAAATCAGCTCACAATGGATAACAGATCTAAACCTAAGACATGAAACCATAAGAATTCTCGAAGAAAACGTTGGAAAAACTCTTATGGACATTGGCCTAGGCAAAGAATTTATGAAGAAGACCCCCAAAGCAATCACAGCAGCAACCAAAATAAATACCTGGGACCTGATCAAATTGAAAAGCTTCTGCACAGCCAAGGAAACTATCACTAGAGTGAACAGACAACCTACAGAATGGGAGAAAATATTTGCGTGCTACACCTCTGATAAAGGGCTGATAACCAGAATCTATACAGAACTTAGGAAAATCAACTAGAAAAAATCAAACAACCCTATTAAAAAATGGGCAAAGGACATGAACAGAAACTTTTCCAAGGAAGACAGAATAATGGCCTGCAAACATATAAAAAAAGTGTTCAACGTCTCTAATCATCAGGGAAATGCAAATCAAAACCACAATGAGATATCACTTAAGTCCAGTGAGATTGGCTCATATCAAAAAGTCCCCAAACAACAAATGTTGGCGGGGATGTGGACACATAGGAACACTCATACACTGCTGGTGGGACTGCAAATTAGTACAACCTCTATGGAAAAGAATATGGAGATATCTCAAAGAATTAAAAGTAGAATTACCATTTGACCCAGCAATCCCACTACTGGGTATTTATCCAAAGGAAAAAAAGACATTTTATAATAAAGACATCTGCTCACGAATGTTCATAGCAGGACAATTCACAATTGCGAAGATGTGGAAACAACCCAGGTGCCCATCAATACACGGGTGGATCAATAAAATGTGGTATATGTATACCACGGAGTATTACTCAGCAATAAGGAACAATAGTGAATTAACACATCTGGTATTATTCTGGTTGGAATTAGAACCCATTCTTCGAAGTGAAGTGTCACAGGACTGGAAAAACAAGCACCACTGGTACTCACCATGAAACTGGTACTAACTGATGAACACTTACATCACACAGGGCAATAACATTCATCTGAGGGCGGGCGGGCGGGAGGGGGGTGGAAGGGATGGAAAAACTCTCACTGAATGGATGTGGGGAGCACAGTTTGGGGGATGACCACGATTGCGGCTCTGACACGGGCAGAACAGGGGCAATGTGTATGGCCAAAGTTTTGTACCCCCATGATATTCTGAAATTAAAAAAATAAATAAATAAAATTTAAAAAAAAAAAAAAAAGAAAGTGAAAGACAACCCACAAAATAGGATGAAATATTTCCAAGTCATATATCTCATAAGACACTTGTATCTAGAATACGTAAAGTAAATGTATAAAAGTAAACAATAAAAAGACAAAAAACTGCAATTCAGAAAATGGGCAAAGGATTTGAACAGACACTTCTCAAAAAAAAACAAAAAACAATAAAATCTAAAAATGGCACATCAAAAATGCTCAACATCATTATTCATAAGAAAAATGCAAATAAAAATCACAATAAAATAACCACTTTTCACCCAGCAGGATGGCTATAATAAAAAAGAGAATACAGAGAAAGTATTAGTGAGGATAAGAAAGTAGAATCCTCATATACTGCTGGTAGGATTCTAAAATGGTACAGCCACTTTGGAAAACATTTTGGCAGTTCCTCAAAATGTTAAACATAGAGTTACCATATGACCCAACAATTCCACTCCTAGATACGTACCCCAGAGAAATGAAAATATATGTCCACAACAAAACTTATAAACACAATATTCATAGCGGTAGTATTCTTAATAACTAAAAAAGTAGAAATAATCTAAATATCCATAAGTTGATGAACAGATAATAATATGTAACATATTCATACAATGGAATTATTTGGCAATAAAAAGTAGTACAATTCACTCTTGAACAGCACAGGCTTGAATGTGCAGGTCCACTTATAGGTGGATTTTTTTCAATAAAAGTTACACCAAGTTTGCCTGCCTCTCCTACCTCCCCCTCCACCTCCTTCACCTCTTCTGCCACCCCTGAGACAACAAGACCAAACCCCTTCTCTTCCTCCTCCTCCTCCTCAGCCTATTCAACATGAAGACAAGGATAAAGACCTTTATGATAATCCATTTCCACTTAATGAATAGTAAATATATTTTTGCTTCCTTATGATTTTCTTAATAACATTTCTTTTCTCTAGCTTACTTATTGTAAGGATACAGTATATAATACAAATAACATTTAAAATATGTTAATCGACTGTGCTATCAGGCTTTGGTCAATAGTAGGCTATTGGTAGTTAAGTTTTTGGGAAGTCAAAGGTTATACACAAATTTTTGACTGCACAGTGGGGGTTGGTGCCCCTATACCCCACATTGTTGAAGCACAACAGTACTGACACGTTACAAATGGAGGAATCTTCAAAACATTATTTTGAGTGAAAGAAGCCAGTTACAACTGACCATATATTATATGATTCCATTTATATGAAATGTCCAGAATAGGCAAATCTATACAGACAGAAAGTATATTAGCAGTTGCCAGGAGTTTGGGGTGTGTGCCAAGAGTTTGGGGTATGCATATGCAGAAATAGAGAACGACTACTGAGAGACATGGGGTTTCATTCAGGGGTGATGAAAGAATTCTAAAACCAGATAATGGGGATGGCAGTAAAATTGTGTGAATATGGTAAAAACCAATGAATTGAACACTTACAAAGGGTGAATATAATGGTATGTGAATTACAGCTCAATAAAACTACTATAAAAAAAGAATAACTGAAGAGAGTAGTAAGGTTAATCTTTCCAGATCCTGATTAATTTCAACATATGTAATCATTTTTTTCAGTGAACATTTATTCTCCCTTTGTTAAATACTAGAGATACAAAGATGAGGATATAAAAACTTTTATAACAGTTTTATTGAGCTATAATTCACATACCATAATATTCACCCTTTGAAAGTGTTCAATTCATTGGTTTTTACCATATTGTTGAAGGATAGAATTATCCTTCTATATTGTTATTATAGAATAACAATAATATATAATCTGTGTCTCAGGATTGTTATACAGTACAGTTCAATGAGAAAAGAAGTGTGAAACACTTTTATAAATGATGAAGAGCATTATCGGCACAATGTATCATTTATGTGCAGCTTGCATGCATTTCAATGCTTATACAATGTACTCAGCATATGCCCACTGGAACTGCATTGGTTTGAGTCTCTTACATAGTAAGTATCAAATAAAATTTTTCTCAGAGAATAAAATGACCTTGTTGGTTCCTTTCTTAAAATATATCCCACTCACTTAGTATTCTTAAATCTTTAAAAATGTGAAGCTACTTGCTAAGCGTTCACCCTTACTGAATTCTCAGGTTCCAGTATTATATATAACTCTATGATAAATTCAAGCTCCAACAACGATCAGATTAACTTTTGTAAAGGTTCTAAATGCTATGAATGGTGCATTCCAATTCTTTGGTGCATCACAGTGAAAACTACAGCTTCAAAGTTATCTTCCTGGTAATAAAAACTACTTACTTTTGCAGCACAGGATCGTATCACCTCCTAAAAGAAATACAATACAATAAAGAAATATTCATAATTTCATGTATATAAACTATTGACTGTTTTTAAAAAATTCACATATTAATTTTCTAATAGCCAATATCAGCATTTGAAAGAGTTTCTTTATCTATCACCCTGCAGTTGTTACTCTGTATTTTTCCAATAAGCTGGAAAGAGTATAAATTTAAAGAAAGAGACGTAATGACATGTTCATGATAAATCTAACTTGCCAAAACAAAAGGCTCCTGAGGACCCACCTGTATCTGACTCAAGAAAAACTTGTCTTCTCAATAAACTTAGCATAAATACTAAAATTCTGTACTAGAACACTAACAGGTCTAAAAGACAGATGTTGAGTTAACTGCAATATATAATTATCTCTATAAATAACAATACCCAAAAATATAATTCCCATATTAATAATTTGTATCAGATAAAATCTAATATTAATACTACTGAATGGTAAAATATATGACTAGTATTGAAGGAGCTAAAAAAAGGAACTGCCTACAATTCATGGGACAAGGCCAAGAAAAGATTGTTTTTGAAAGAGAAACCAGAAAAACTCATCGTATAATGGACAACTGGAAAATGAACTGCTAAGAGATTTTTTCCAACGTCCAATTAGGGTTAACCAGAATATATCATCCGCCTAGTACAGAACTAGACACAAATGGTAATAACATGGAGTTTAGAAAAAAGAGAACTGAAAAAGAGAAACATAAATTTTTTATCCAGAAATTTCTAAGGGACAGACACTGCATCTAAAGGATATTGGTAATTCAATCACTAAAAGGAGACAGTAAAACTAACTGTGAACACAGGAATCCAACTACCTGGACTGTATCCCAGCTCCAACGCTTACTACCTGTGTGATCTTGGTTATGTTGCTTGATCTCTGTAAGCCTCAAGTTCCTCTTCTGGAAAACGGGGATAATACTAGTACCCAACCCTACAGAATGGTTTGAGGATCAAACACAATAAAATGTAAAGCACTTAGCACAGTGCCAGGAATACATTATGTTAATTATTACTAATAATTAAACTGATGTTAGTTATCATTAATCAATAAAAGGTGAAATCTCCTGTAGGGTAGAGGAAATTAATCAACCTTTTTTCAAAATTAGCATAAAACATTTTCAAATTCATCCAATCCCTACTCCTATGGCTCTGCTTAACAATCAACTCTGTGATCATTAGTGTGGGTTTCAGGTTAAATTTTAGAAAGGGAGAGTGGTCTTGAGTGTTCAGGCAGCTGGAAAGGTCTATCTTTCATTATAAGGTGTTTTTTTAATGGATTCTTGTTTATAAGTCAATTTTCTGTAAGACTGATTACTCTTACTGGGTACTCCAGATTCTGAGCAACTCTGCACTGGTAAGATCAATTTTCTGGATCTGAAAACTCAGAATGCGTTGTATCAACACTCTCAAGATACTGTCCATCTGTGAGGTCTTACCTGATTTGCAGAATGCTTTTTAGATATTGCCACAGCAGCAACATACAGTCAAGTCTGCTAACTATGAAACAATTAGATAATTTATATTATGACTAAGTGGTAATGGTCCCAAGGATAGAGAATTATCTATTTTTTGTATCCTTTACTCATTAATGAGTAAACACCTATTAAATACCTGCCGAACTGAATTTATTATGTAATTGACTCACTCACACAAAAAAATCACACCCTAAACCTATACTATAATTTATTAGAAAAATATTCCTAAGGCTCGGCACGGTGGCTCATGCCTGTAATCCTAACACTCTGGGAGGTCGAGGCAGGAGGATTAGTTGAGGTCAGGAGTTCAAGACCAGCCTGAGCAAGAGCAAGACCTCGTCTCTACCAAAAATAGAAAAATTAGCTGGGCGTGGTGGCGTGCACCTGTAGTCCCAGCTACTTGGGAGGCCGAGGCAGGAGGAATGCTTGAGCCCAGGAGTTTGAGGCTGCAGTAAGCTATGATCATGCCACTGTACTGTAGCTGGGGGACAGAGCCAGACTCTGTCTCAAAAAAAGAAAAAGAAAAATATTCCTACTGTAGTTAAAAAAAAAAAAAAAGGGAATTTGGGATCTACTGAAATACAATTACAAGAAACAAAGTGACAAAAGGTAGGAACCCAGTCAACCTAAATGCTTGCAAAATATAAAAAGGATGGAACTACCACAGCAATAAAAATGACATTTTATTTTTATTCCCATACATAACTATATACATTCTGAAAGAAAATACATTCAGTGAATTTTCTCAAAGGAAAAATAATGCTTTTATTTTTTTTTTAAACCACAGCAAATAGACAAAGCTCTCATTTTCAAAGGCAGCCTCTATTTACCTCAATCCCAAAGCAGACATATTCTCTGAATAATTTTTAAAAAGAAAAGATTTGGTAAAAACTAAATAAAGCAATGATTCTAAGAGAAATTTTTCTTTTATAATAAATTATCAATTTACTTTCCCCTTGCCTTTGATTTCATTTCTTAAAAATTATTTTTCTGTTTTATTTTTCCTTTATAGATCTATTGGTGAGTAGTTCTTATGTCTGTAGATGAAGTTATTTTGTCATGTAAGATTTTAGATAAGGAATACTTTTTCTTTCTCCTAGTGAAGAAACATTTTTCTCTACATCTTTAAAACTCAATGTATCTATTCAGACTTTCTTTTAAAATCTGGAACACCATGCATTTATTTGATTATATCAAAATGTTAAAATATAAATAACTACAACATTGAAATAATTTATTATTTATAATAAATTTATTAATTTATAGTTATATATTCTAAAATTTAAATGAGAAATATAAAAAATTTAATCTATATTCCAACATATATTCTGAGTTTAGGTTAAATCTAAACCCAAAGACTGAGTGTATGTAATCTGCACTAAAGTCCCTAACTTTCTAAAGAAAGAAAGGGCGAGAGGAAGAGAGCATGTTCAGAACTAAAGCTGTCTCAATGTAGTTCCTTTTGTGTTTGGTTTAAAACTGGTCAAGATTTCTATCAAGGGAGGAAGGAAAGGGATAGTATTTGTTAAGTGCCAGGCACTGTGCCGGAAAGTGAAAACACAACAATGAATAAGGCTCAAGGCTAATTCTACTAACATGACTAATATGATCAAAGAGGATAAATATGTTTAAGAATGCTTAGGCTTCCTTATACATTTTACGACTTATCTCTGAGAAAGATTTTCTAGCAATTTTCAAAACAGAATGCCACACTACCTTTAACAAAGCATGCTCCTCTCCATCATTTTCATTATTTTCCAGTTTTATGGGCAACACCTGGATTCTGTGGCACTTTTCTTAGGAGTGAGATAGAATATGCTGATGAAACATTTGTAGCTACTCTTTTTGGAAGTACAGCTTATCTCTTTTATCCATTTCTTTGTTGAAGATTCCCTATTTTTCTTTATTGTTCAGTTTTTTGCATGTTAAGGCTCTTCTTTAATACATTTTATGTAAACATTTTTCCAGGTTGGTGTTCGTTGAATATTTATATATGTGTGCATGCTTGTATGCGTTGTATATATACACACACCTACATGCACTTTTTAAGCAGAGAAATTTAAAATTCTGTGCCAATAGTCTATCAGTATTTTGGGGAAGGATTTTCCACAGCTTTCAAGATTAGCAAGCCTTTTATCCATTTTGAGAAATATTTGCAAATATATTTCCCTAGTTTTTAAAAAGACTTTTATTTCATATTTAACTCCTTGGTAAATGAGAATTTGATTTGGGTGTGTGACCTAAAATGTAGATGTAAATTGAATGTATTTTTCAGTTAACTCATAGTTAATAAGTTTTCCCAACACCATACAAGGAACAATTTTTCCTTTCTCCACTGATTTCTCTCTCTATCCTCATGAACTTGTATCACACTGTTTGTATTATTTCAGCTTTATAACATGTTTCAAAATGTGGTAAGACATGAACTGGCATCATTATCACTTTGGCTTTGGGGAGAAGTCTAAGATAGCTTAATTCCTATGCAGATAACCAGTTTTTCAACCAGGATACCTATGGAATTTTTTTTAATCTTTGAAAATCAAACAATTTCACTAGGATATTTCTAAGATATTGCTGTCTTTTCATTAATTGGCCTGGTAATAGATACTTTCGTTTTATAGATTTGGGACTTTGGCACAGGAAAGCCTTTTGTATTTTATCTTTATTATCTCTTTTTACACATTCTGGTCCCTTCTTTAACAACACTCATCAACTACGTGCACAATCTATCTCTTAAACTCATCTCTTCTCTTGTTATCAACAATAATAACTAACATTTATCAGTAGTATGATGTATCAGACACCCTGTTAAGAGATTTACATTTAGAATCTCACTGAATTTTAAAAATCCTGTAAGGTAAGAAATATTCGAATCCCCATTTTATAGGTGAGGAAAATTAGGCTTACTTAACTTATCCAGAGTCACAAAGCTGAAAAGGCTGGCGCCTATGCCTACGCATAAGCAGTTGGACCCTAGAGCTACACTCGCAGCTATAGTGTTCATCTATCTCTTTTTCTGCATTTCTTAACAGTGCTTCTGACATTAGTTCTCTAGGCTACACTATTGATTTGATATTTTATAGCATCAGTTTTTCCCTTTACCATTTGTAATGTGGAGTTAACTGAAGCTTACTTTTTGAATTTCTTTAAATTCTTTTTATCTTAGCCAGATGTCTTTTTTTGAACAAAATCTCAAAATTTTTTTACCTCTTCATGAACAGAAACTCTGTTTTCTTCTATTTATTGAAAATACAATCTAAAACATTCTGTTTCTTCCAGAAAATCACTTCAAGATATGCTTTGCCTTTACTTACTTTCCTTTTATAATGCATATAATCTTTTTAATGCCCCTCCTGCCTTAAATGAGATTTATCAGTCTCCTTGAGCACAAATAAATTTTACCTTTTTGAGTTTAGGCTGTTTAGTGGGTTGTGTGCAGCTCCTAAGCTTATTCTGGTGGATTTAGATATTCCTGTTACATGGCTCTGAAGTGGAATCTTCTGTTCCTCTGTCTAGTTTTTTGACTATGAGGGGAATGTAATCCTGACACACTCAACATTGTGAATATTCTTTTCCATTAAACTCTCCATTAATTTGGGCAATACTACTTTTTCTGCTTCTTCCATCTCTTTAATGATTTCTTGGTCTCTTTCACTAGTTTACATGCAAAATTCCACCACAGTATTTAGCACTAGCAGGCACTCAATGGTTACACAATGAAAAATAAAATTAGGTCCTATTACTTTATGCATAGTTAGAAACATTTTTTAAAAATAGCAAGGGAGATTAGACATATATTATTTCAACTTATAAAACCCATAAAACTTTGTATCTGTCTTCTGAACAGACAGATCTATAAAAAAAGGATAATAATCACTGTCATGTCTATCTTACAAGGCTACTACATTAAAGGAGGCAATGTGAGCATTATACAAGTGGAATGTATTAATAAAAGACTCTGCCTTATGTTATAGTTGTTTGAATATTTGTCAGTACCTATCAGACTTGATGCAAATTGAGGTCAAGGGTTAAATATTTTTGTCCTTTGGAGTGTCTTAAATGTGGTAGGTAATCAATAAATTTTTAGGGTAACTAAGTTTTCTTTGTTAAAACTTTTGGAGCCCAACCTGCAAGGCCAAGCTATACCTGGTTGGCACTTGCTGCAAAAGAAGTACAAAGGTGTGCAGGGCTGGGGTGTTTTTCTGCCAATAAGCAGAGGCCATCAGTAGGTAGGTAATCAGTACATGGATGTACGGTGGCAGGAAGAACAATGCCAATTAGAGAATAGGAAACCAAGGAGGAAGGTCAAAAATTGGAAAAATAAGTTAATGGGAAAGTTTGGAGAGAGAAAATTTGAAGGGCAGACTGATCTCCCTGAAATGAAGATAGCAAAAGAATGGCCAGAGACAAAGTAAGAAACAACTTTTGGGTAAGTAGAAGTTTAATAATTCAGTTTTTCCTTAGATCATTTACCTGTATTTGTTATTTAATGAAAATTAGCTATGCAGACGAGGAAATACAAACAAGACAACAATATTAGAAATGGTCCCAAGGAGCTTACAGTTTAAATGAGGGTATGAGACACATATTAAGTTTTTACTAAGTGCTGGGGACTGTAAACTAGGACAGTTGTCTTCAAAGTGTGGTCCTCCAACCAGTGGCATCACCATTACCTGTGAACTTGTAGAAATGAAAAATCACAATACCACCACAGACCTACAGAATCACAAACACTGGGGGTGAAGCCTGGCAATCTGTGTTTCAATAGGCCTACCAGGTGATTCTGATGCACACTGAGGTTTGAGAATCACTGAAGGGAGCGAGGTTTTAGGCAAGATATTATGGGATTTTGAATGCCTAGGTAGAAATTACTTGTTTGAATATTATCTGTCATTCCAAGAAGTGGTCCTGTTGCAGGGCCCTGAGAATTCATAAGGTTAGAGTCTAAATACCTGCTAAATACCATCCCCCTCAGGGATCCTAGTAGGCAGGGCTGAGAAGGCCACAGTTTTTCTTCCTTTCCTGAGATGGAGAGATATCCATGTAGTAAGTCCTAGGTGTGGTCTTCTGGTTCACAGCCCTACCTGGCCTAGTCTTTACAGAGACATCATGTCAGGATAGCATGACAGATTATACTAAATTCAGTCTGTCTACTGTAATCAATGATTTTAGAACAAATACTTGAAAGGAACTATAAGAAAGCCTAGTTTTAAGTAATTAACTTACTTCATTAAATTAATATTTATTGGCACGGCAATGTAAAATAGGGTAGAAACGGTTTTAAAATTTCAACTGAATAAAATAATTAAACATACTGTGACAGTTTCAAGTCTCTGTTTCACCAGCTGCATCTTTGTGGAAGAATTTTCAGTGTGGACAAATTCATCAATCTGAAAAGAGCCTTGATGGGGCAGCTTAGGACAGGTGCATAAGGCATCTTGACTTTGGTGTATTCCAGGTAATGGAAATGTTCCATTGTAGCGTTTGAACATTTCAGCCTCTTGCTGGGCTACTGAAAAAATGAATCTATAATTAGTTCAAATCATCACAGCAAAAACATAATCAAATAATTGAGTCATGAAACTGTAGCATTCAACAAATATTCAGAAATTGCATAATATATTTTAAATAGTGGGTAATTATAAGACAATGAGACTGGCAAAATGGGAAATTATTAGATATTATAAAATCATAAGAAAGGAAATATAATAATTTTATAGATAATTTCATGTCAGACAGCATTCTAATTGAGCCTTGAAGGCCATGCAAATTGGGATGGGAGCCTAATTTTAAATATATGTATATAGAAAACATAACATAAAAAAAAATCAAAGGCACAATATAATAGAATTAAGGGAACTGCTAAAATAATAAAAATAAATATTCTCAAACCTAACTCCCTAAAACAAGTGTTTCCATACTTCTATATTCCTCTTAGTTTTTATATATATATATATATCTTATGTAAGATATCATAATGTAAATACAATTTAACATTTCTTAATTTAAATGCAAACATTTTTCATATTTCTACAATGATGTAATTACCACTGTTAAATATTTTGCAGTGTCTTATCTAATGAAGCACCATAATTTTTTTTACACATTCTCCTATTACTGAATACAGTTGGCCCTCCATATCCATGGGTTCCACATCTGTGGATTCAACCAACCACAGATGAAAAATATTCGGGAAGAAACCAATAAAAAGTAATACAGATTAAAAATACAGTATAACAACTATTTACATAGCATTTATATTGTATTAGGTATTACAAGAAATTTAGAGATGATTTAAAGTATACAGGAGGATGTGCACAGGTTATTTACAAATACTATGCCATTTTATATAAGGGACTTGAGCATCCATGGATTTTGGTATCCCCAGGGGATACCATGGATACCAAGAGATGACTGTATTTACAATATTTTGTTTTCCCTTATTAAAGATCATGTATGAATAAGTACTTTCATAGCTAACTTTGTTTCTTACATTATTCTTATTTTGGATTTAATTCCCCAGAGTGGGGTAGATGGCTCAAAGGGTGAATGTTTTGATGATGATGATGATGATGATGATGATGATGATGACAACATTTGTATTACAGTTTATGGTTTTTAGGATGTTTTCAAATACATTATCTTATCTGATCATTTAAAATAAATGAATTTGAAAAATTTTAAATGCAGGTCTGTATATACAAAGGAGAAAAAAGTCATTTAAAAATATTTCCTTAATTATATAATCGCAAAATGGAAGGTTTTTCTAAATAGGACATGAAAAGAAAAATATCTCAAAAAGGGGATTTGTAACATGGAACCAATGAATGAGCCTTCAGAGATGCTGTGGACTACTGAAGTTACATACAGAAATGAGTGTGTGTATGTAAATGTTTCTGGGAAGCAGACCCATAACTTTATCAAAGGACTACAAGAGTCAGAAAAGGTTAAGAATTGTCAACACTCTTAGTGACCAATGAACATATTTTGCTACATGAACATTTAAAGAGTCTTCATTAAAATAAAAACACTACCACAATAAAAATTAAAAAGCAAATGACAGGTAATAGGGCTCTTCCATCTCTGGCCAAAACGGAATAAAAGGGACCAGATATACCCTCCTACTTGAAACTACCAAAAAATGGATGAAATGTATAAAAGAAAACAATAAAACTGTCTTTTTTTGCAGATATGATTGTCTATGCAGAGCTAAATTGGAGTATAGCAAAGTGAAGCACATAGGGAATAACATTTAAGAAGACATTCACTCTCAGGTCCTGGCATATGTATAAAATCTAAATGGAATCTAAAAAACAAGGCACTAGAATCAACTTTTAGCAAGGTTGCACGATATGAGATCAACATACAAAAATCATCTCCATGTCTGTATATAAGTAATAAAGAACCAGAAATTGAAATTAAAAACATATATACCATTTACTATGGCATAAAAAATGTGACATACTTTGGGGAAAAATCTGATACAAGATATGAAAGACCTATACACTGAAAACTAAAAGCATTGCTGAGATAAACTGAAGAAGCACCTAAGAAATATATTGTGTTCATGGATTGGAATACTCAATATTAGTAAAACACCAATTCTCTGTACTCAATGCAATCCCACTCAAATGATCTGTAGATTCAGTGCAATCCCACTTAATATTCCAGCAGGTTATTTTTGGAGAAATTGTCAAATAAATTCTAAAATTTACATGGAAATGTAAATTACCTAGAATAGCCAAAATGACTTTGAAAAAGAACAAAGATAATTAACGCAACCTGACTTCAAGTCTTATAAAGCTACAGTAATCAATACAGTTTGCTACTGGCATACAGATAAACAAATATATAAATGGAACATAATAGAGAGCCCAGCATATCTAGAAAAGGTGTAAAGGAAATTCAGTGGAGAAAGGACAGTCTTTTCAATAAACGGTGTTGGAATAGTTGGATATTCACGTGTGCAAAAATGCACTTTGACCCATATTTCACACCATGTACAAAAAGTAACTCAAAATGAACCACAGGTGAAAATATAAAACTTAAAACTTTGGAAAACTTTAGAAGGAAACATAGAATACTTCTGTGGGCTTGTACTAGGCAAAGATTTCTTAGATATAACACTAAAAACCATAAAAGAACAATTTGATAATTTGGACTTTATCAAAATTTCAAACTTCTGTTCTTCAACCTGTTAAGAAAATTAGAAGACAAGCCAACGACCAGGGGAAAATATCTGTAAATCATATGCCTGATAGAATACTTGTATAGGGAAAACATAAAGAACTTTCAAAACTCAAAAATCAGAAAACAAACAGGCCAACTTCAAAAGTGGGCAAAAGATTTGAACAGATACTTCACTGAAGAAGCTATATAGATGGCAAAAAAGGTGCTCAACATCATTAGTCATTAGGGAAAAGCAAATTAAAACTACAATAAGATAGGACTGCATGTCTATCAGAATGGCTAAAATTAAAAAGACTGGCCATTTCAAATTTGGCAAGAATATGAAAATACTGAAACATTCATATGCTACTTTGGGAATGTTAAATAGCACAATCACTTTAGAAAATAGTCTGGCAGCTTCTTAAGAAGTTAAACATATATCTGCAATATGATCCAGCTCTTCTACTCTTAGGAATTTATCCTCGAGAAATGAAAGCATATGTCCATACAAAGACTTGTATATGAATATTCAGAGCTTTATTTGTAACAGCTAAAAACTATATACAATCCAAATGTCCTTCAGCAGGTAAATGGACAAACTATGGTATACCCATACAATGAAACAACACTCAGCAATAAAAATAATGAACTATTGATAAATGCTAAAACACAGATTTATTTTAAAGTAATTATGAGCCAAAGAAGCCAGACAAAAAAAGAGTACATACTGTTTCATTTATACACAATTTTGGATAGTGCAAACTAATTCATAGTGGTTGCCTGGGGTGAGAGGAAGGTAGGGAGAGAATACAAAGGGGCACAAAGTAACTTTTGGGGATGATGGATATGTGCATTTTCTTGATTGGGGCAATGGCCTCATAAGTGTATAAATATGTAAACTAATCAGAGTGTCCATTTAAATACGTGCACTTTATTGCATGTCAATTATACCTCTATAAAGCTGTTCAAAAAAAAAAGCAAATGACAAAATGGTAATAAAAGGGGTAATTATTCTTAATATGCAAAGAGTCCTTGTTAAAAATAAATAATTCGACAGAAAAATGGATAAAGAACCACTACAGAAAATTCACAAAAGAACTATGTGACCAATAGAAAATACTTAACCTCACTAAAAAATTAAAGAAGGAATTAGTAATGAAAAAAATGCAAATTAGAAGATTTTTTTTCCACAAAGGGGTAACCACTTTTTAAAATCAATCTTGGTTTTACCAACCATGAGTTTGAGATAGTGCATATAAAAAATTCTAGGCCTTTGATCTTTATATTCCTATACTATTTCATTCAGGCATTACAAATGAAAAATAGCTCAATAATTTGTGCTTTCTCCCTGCAGACGTTGACGGTGTTGAGCACCACAGGGCATTATGGAGGGAGAAGTCCTGCTTACAGTCTACCCTTTTAGTGATGCACACTCCTCACTATCAACTACTGGTCTTAAATGGAAGGGCAGCCATTTCTCTGTACATTTTTGTGCATTTGACTACTATTTTTCAGTACACATTTTGAACTTTTTTCCCAGAACAATCAGAACATTTACCTTATACTCAAATATTCAAAAATTGTTTAAAGAACAAGAGAAACTTTAAAGCTGCAAAAGAAAATAAAAGTGCTCAATGGACTGGAATTTGGAAGGTTTAACATTAGCAGGTGGGTTTCAGGAATGAATGAATCAACAAATGCATATCGTGTTCCATGACCTTTGTCTAATTTGCTTTTTTAAAAATTGTCCTTTCAACATTTAATTGTATTTTGCTGCTATTAATGGAAAGTAAAGCTGGGTTTAACTATTTAATGGCATTTTCTAACTCCCTATATTTTCTCTGAGATGTTGTACTTGACAACAATGATTTCACTTTAACCCAAGTGAGTAAGCAACATAGAAATGGCTCAGAAGAATATACACCAATATAAGACAGTTATGTAGGTTACTAAGATTTTAGTATTTGACACCTTATTCTTTTCCTCAAACTGTATTTTCTAAATATTATGACATGCTAAACATGTATTATTTTTCTTCCTCAAAACAGGAATTATTTTAACTGGTAAAAAGACTACAAAAGGCATGGCCTAAAAATTTATCTATTTCTTTTTCCAGGTATTAAGATACCTTTCAGAAAGTATTAAAATGGCCTAAATGGATGCAGATAACAAAAATGAGCCCAAAAAATTATGAATACTTTTTTACGTCATCTAAAGGGAATTTTCTTTATAAAAGTCATCTGACTGGTATTCAAGGAGTCAAATTCAACACCCTACTCTATCTTTAGCACCTCTAGGTTCTATAAAGGCAGCTATCAAAACATCTGCAGAAATAGTCACAAAGACCTATTTTCTCAGATACCAGAAACAGAAGCTGCTTACAAGTTCTTGTGCTTGTTCCCCTCCCCAACCCTCCCCAAATATACACATCAATCTATTTGTGTCAGACTATACAGATTATTTTGTTGTAAAATAGGTTATAATAGATGACTTCTGATATTCCCTCAAGCTCTAGGCTTTTAACACTTCAGAGATTTCTAAAATACTTATACATAGACCATGGTTGGAATATGATGGTGCAATTAAATAATTATATTTCTTTACTGCATCATTACTCTTCTTTGTGCTAATTTAACTTTGCATGTTTAAAATTTAGTTCTGCCCTCTCCCAGTATGTTTAAAACTCACAATTTCAATAGTCTCATTCCCACCCTTTCATCACTTTTTTGAGGAGTTATCACATACCATACGCTAGAGCGGGCTTTGGGAATACAAAGGCACTGCCCTTCTTGGGGTTTCAACCTTTTGGAGGTGAACAAATTACTGCAAGGTACTAAGTGGTATAGCAGAAGAATGGACAAGATGCTGAGAGCACACAGATAGCAACTACATTTGCTTTAAAAAAGTTAAATCCATAAAATGCTTCTAAATTTATCTCTAATAGGCTATCACTTGGGATTCTAAATTTTATAGAATTAAAAAATTCTTAAAATATTTTCATAACTGACAATCCTTTGATTTATGTAATAAGCTCAGTGCTTTTGTATATGTTCCTGACTTAAACAATTATAAAAAATAATGTGGTTTTCTCAGGAGATTTTTATCTTCATAGGAGGAAGAATGGAGGAAATAAGATATTTTAATGCACTGCCCTTTGCCTTTTGAAGCAAATACAAGGTTTTCTATTATTAAAATCTCTGTGTACTTATGTTACCGACTTTATAATAAAGTACAACTAAAATCACAACATATTCTTTCTCATACACTGTATTAGCTATAAGCATTATTAGGTATTATAAGGTAAGATTTCCCATTGGTTCAAAATTTAAATCCTGTGTTCAAGATTTGTTTTTATATATAGCCCTGCTACTATTAATATATATGGTGATCTTACTGAATACTTAATTTCTTTTTTTATAAACTATTATATTTCCAATTATAATGATTCCTGTAAGATGGTAGTTCTACTTCTCTAGTTTCCCAGCATTTAGCAGTTATACAGCATCCTCCTTCTCTTTCTCTAATATCTGTAGTGAATGTTCAAGGGCTTAAAATGTTTTTTTAAAATTGTATTTTACCTGGCCTGACTTATTCCTCCTTCAGCTCATCTTAAGATACTGAGCAGACGGATCCAAGAAGTTCTACACAGTAACACTTCAATTCTGATAGCTTAGGTATGTTTCAGGACCTATTAGTAATTCTCTATTTCCTTGACATATTTTAAATGTTAAATAGAACTTAGAAGTGTTACTAATAAAACTATTCAAAAGCTATATGAGAATGTGTAGCAGATTCAAGTCTCATAGCCAATCAAATGTGAGAGCATCTACCATCATTTGACAATTCTGTTAGCTGGACATCAAAATATTATAAACTATCTGCAAATCCCCTGTAGTATACACTATTCTCCTCTTGTTGGTTTCCTATTCCATTATCAATCATCACACATCATGCTATTCAACTGAAAGTGTGTGATGCATACATTGCTACAGAAAATAGCTAGGATTTCCCTACTACAGCCTAGTTCATGAACTCTAATACAGGCATAACTCTGAGATACTGCAGTTTTGGTTCCAGACCAACACAATAAAGCAAATATCACAATAAAGTGAGTCACATGAATTTTTTTATTTCCCAGTGCATATAAAAGTTATGTTTATAATATACTGAAGTCTATTAAGTGTATAATAGCATTATGTCTAAAAATACAATGTACTACCTTAATTAAAAATACTTTGTTGCTTAAAAAAAAGCTAATGATCATCTAAGCCTTAAGCCAGTTGTAATCTTTTTGCTAGAGGAGTCTTGCCTTGATGTTGATGGCTATTGACTGAACAGGGTGGTGGTTGCTGAAGGCTGGGGTGACTGGAAATTTCTTAAAAAAAAACAATAAAGAAGTTTGCCACATTGACTGACTCTTCTTTCATGAAAGATTTCTCTGTAGCATGTGATGCTGTTTGATAGCATTTTACCCATAGTAGAACTCTTTCAAAATTGGAGTCAGTTGTCTCAAACCCTGCCACTTGCTTTATCAACTAAGTTTATGTAATATTCTAAATCCTTTGTTGTCATTTCAACAATGTTCATGGCATCTTCACCAGGAGTAGATTCCATCTCAAGAAATTGCTTTCTTTGCTCATCCATAAGAAGCAATTCTCATCCATTAAAGTTAGATCATGAGATTGCAGCAATTCATTCAATCTTCAGGCTCCACTTCTAATTCTAGTTCTCTTGCTATTTTTACTGTGTCTGCAGTTACTTCCTCCACTGAATTCCTGAAGCCCTCAAAATTATCCCTGAGGGTTAGAATCAACTTCTCCCAAACTCCTGATAATGTTGATAACCTCCTCCCATGAATCACAAATGTTCTTAGTGGCATCTAGAATGGTGAATCCTTTCCAGAAGGTTTTCAATTTACTTTGCTCAAATCCATCAGAGGAATCACTATCTATGGCAGCTATAGCCTTATGAAAGGTATTTCTTAAATAAGACTTGAAAGTCAAAATTACTCCCAGATCCATAGGTTGCAGAATGCATGTTGTGTTAGTAGGCATGAAAACATTAATCCCCTTATACATCTCCATCAGAGCTCTTGGGTGACTAGGTGTATTATCCATCAGCAGTAATATTTTGAAAGGAATCTTTCTTTTTGAGCAGTAGGTCCCAACAGTGGGCTTAAAATATACAATAAAACCATGCTTTAAACAGATGTGCTGTCATCCAGGCTTTGTTGTTTCATTTATAGAGAGTAGATTTAGCATAATTCTTAAGAGCCCTAGGTTTTGGAATTGTAAATAAGCATTGGCTTCAACTTCAAGTCACCAGCTGCATTAGCCCCTAATAAGAGAATCAGACTGTCTTTGAAGCTAGCCATTGACTTCTTTCTAGAAAGTCCTAGCCCAATGTAAGTCTGTTTCCTCTTCATTGAAAATCTGTTGTTTAGTCCAGCCACCTTCATCAATTACCTTACCTAGATCTTCTGGATTACCTGCTGTAGCTTGTAATCAGCACTTGCTGCTTTACCTTGTACTTTTATGTTATGGGGATGACTTCTTTCCTTAAACCTCATGAACCAGCCTCTGCTAGCTTCCAACTTTTCTTCTGCAGCTTCCTCACCTGTCTCAGCCTTCACAGAATTGAAAAAAATCAGAGGACTTGCTCTGGACTAGGTTTTGGCTTAAGGGAATGTCGTGGCTGGTTTGATCTTCTATCCAGACAACTAAGACTCTCCACATCAGCAATAAGGCTGTTTTTCTTTCTGCCCCCCTCACCCCCTGCCCTGTTTGCTTTCTTATCATTCGTATGTTCACTGGAGTAGCAGTTTTAACTTCCTTAAAGAACTTTCCTTTTCATTTACAACTTGGCTAAATGGCACAAGAGGTCTAGCTTTGGGCCTGTCTTGACTTTCAACATGCCTGCCTCATTAAGCTTAATCTTTTCTAGATTTTGATTTAAAGTGAGAGACATGTGACTCTTTCTTTCACTTGAACACTTACAGGCCATTGTGGGGTTATTAATTGGCCTAATTTCAATATTGTTGCATAGCACAGAATAGGGAGGCCCAAGCAGAGGGAGAGAAATGAGGGAACAGCCAGCGGTGGGGCAGTCAGAACACACACAACATTTACTAAGTTTGCTATCTTATATGGGCATAGAGATATGAAGTGGGCACATGCTGTTGGAGAAATGGAGATGACAGACTTGCTTGATGCAGGGTTGCCATAAACCTTCAATTTGTTAAAAAAACAAAACAAAACAGTATTTGTGAAGTGTAATAAAGCGAAGCACAATAAAATGAGGTATGTCCGTATCTAAGCTTCATGTCTCACTTTATAGTTTCATTTTATCATTTGACAAGAATACTGAGATGAAATAGAGTAGGTATTATTTTTTTACAGGTGAAAAAGCAAAGGCAGAAAAGATAAATTATTTGACCAGTGTCAAACAGAGTGATACCATTTTGTCCCGAACTCCAGTGCTCTAAATCCTACTCCCAGTGTTTCCTACCAAACTCTTGCTGTCTATTTTGCTTCATACCATTCTTCCTTCTTGGTGCACTTTAAAAAGCACCAATGTAAGCATCTAAAAAATGCCTGAATGAGAAATTCAGGGAACTGGTTTATGCTCAAAATCATCAAGTTGACTAAGTTTTCCATATGTCCTTTGAATGACATAAGCTTTCAAATTAAAGTATCCATAAGGTGAAGAATATAAAAATAGATACTTCAGGATATGACCAAGAAATAGGTAGTTTCAGCATGTCTTAAAATGTGGCATTTGTATCTCTTAATTTCTCCTAGTAGGCTAAAAATAAGTATCTAAAACCCTGCCCTACAATCAGTTATATTTGTTACAGCATAATCTCATACAAATATGATAACTATAATATCTGAATTTGCTTTTAAACCATTCATCATCAGTATTACAAGAAAACCATTAAATTAAATTACATAAAACTGTGGGTATTAAATTTATTTAGACTAGACGTTATCTTCTTCCAAAAATACTGTAAAAGTAGTTACATTAACATGTAATGCTACATACTAAAGAAAACTTATATTTTGAACTACATTGAGAGTATAACAGCTTAGTACGTAATTGTAAGTCACCTCCCAAATTTTTAAAGGAGCGAACTACTACTACTAATAATACTAGATAAGCAAACTTCCTTTCTTAAGGGGTTCTCCTAAATATTGAAATTGAAAACAAACCACACATTTCACAGTAGGAATATTTAGCTATCTTCTTAATTTAAGTTACTTCATAATACAGGAAATGCAAAGACTAAATAAGTAGCTGTGACAGACAATGCATTAAGAACATGGGCTCTGAAGTCACATAGCCTGGAATCAAATGGTGGCTTTATCACCAACTGTGTTACTTCAGGAAAATTACCTCATTTTCCCAGTACCTCAGTTTCATCATCTGCAAAATGATAATAATGGTATCCAACTCACAGGATTTTAGAAGGACTGTATGAGATAATATATGTAAAATGCTCATAAGAGTGGCAGACACACAGTAAATGCTTGATAAATATTAGCTACTACTACCATTGTTATTAGGTCCAAATTTACTAACCGATGATAACTATCATTAAATATTTTTATAAAATTTAAGGAAAAACGCTATCCCACAGGATTTGTAATTGTTAACGTAAACATTTAGTGCACATTAGTGATATGTTAGGTAATATGTTAGACATATGGCATTATAAATACTATAGGCTTTTAGTCAATAAGCAAGTTACATAACAAAATTTTATAGGAATCTAAAGGTACATGTTGCTCTGAACTCTGGGGTGAAGTATACCACAATGTAAACAAATAAGGTTATCAACAATGACAATGTAGGTAATCATTAATGAATATGAATTGTATTAATAAAACCTTGTCAATGGTAGAAATTACATTTCAGTTTAACTCAAGTTCTTCTAGAGGTTTAATCAACTACTTAGGAAACACAAAGGATTGGAAAAAGAGCATGGTAATCTGAGTCTGATTCCTGGGTTTCATAGCCCAGTTGAACTTGACATGCAACAGGTGCTCAATAAAGATGTGTCTTGCCCAAAGATACTATGACTAAAAAACACTACAGAGTTAATACCGGCTCAGAGGAGACAGTGCCACCTAGTGAAAAATTAGGCTCATTACCTATGAGCTAATGCTGAGACCTTCCCAAATTAGACTTGACCTTACCTAAAATACGACACGCATATTCATTATGTGTCAGTATTCAGGCTAGGTACTGGTAAGAAAAAGATGAACAAGCCTCCACCTTTGCTTCCTACAAAGTATATAAAATACAAAGAAAGCATGCATTCCACAAGAGAAGCATAGATAAAATGATATTGTAGGAAAAAAAAGGTTTGATTACCAGATACTCAAAAGCTAGTATTTCAAGAAGTCTGCTGAAGAGGCAATTTAGTGTAGCAAATAAGAGCTTGGATGCCAAGGCCAGATGGTATTGATTCAAGCCCTGGCTTCTGTAAAATGGGGTTAATAATAGCCCCTATGTCACAAGATTATTGTGAAAACTTAAATAAATATATGTAAAGTGCTTTAAAAAGTATCAGGAACATAGAAAGTGCTATGTAAGTATTACCTATAATTATTATTAACTGTAGAACAGCATCCTAAAGACTGATGTATAAAAATATTGATTAATAACAAAACATTAAGTGCTAAAGTCTAGCTTCATAAATTTAATTCAGTAGAATCCGTTTCTCTGACTAGTACTCTGTTATGATGGGAATCCTAAAAGTACATTATTTGTGGTACTCTGTGACTAAATTTTGTATTACTAGATGATTAACCCTTTCAACATCAGGCAAATAAAACTGCCTTCTGAAAGTAAAAATCATATTTCTTGCCAAAAAAAGCATAAAGTCAGTAGAATGAAAGACCTAAAAGACCACAACCTGAACATATGCTTAACAGGGAAAGATGCTTGCTGTCTCTTCACAGATTTTGCTAGAACTGAAAGATGGATGATACATTTAGCTACCACTGTGGTCTCATTCGCAGCTTATTTAACTTATACCAAAAAAGCTTGCTCCATTCTCCTTGAAAATTATCAGAAGCTCTGATAAACATTACTTAAAAAGCATTTAACTGTTTTATACCAAAATTGAAAAGATACAGAAACTTTATTTCAGACAAGAAAGTTTGGGTAAAATATTCCTGTATTAAAAAATAAAATGTAAGACAAAACTTTTATAGGTCAGTAATAAATATTATAATTTTCAATGAAAAATTAAAAGACTATTTGACTTGATGATTCTGGCTTATATTTAATGAATATAATATTTTAGAGTCTAAAACAACTTTTCATCTTCTTATGGATCTATACCATTCACAAGAACTCTGCTAAATCTTGGATGGCTTGAGATTACTTAACTTCTTCCTAAGCTTCCTCTTTTTAAAAATAGGCAGCAAAGAGTTGGGAAAATGTGTTGAAACATTTTGAGTTTTAATTTGTTTGTAAAGGTGTGTCTGTGCATCAAAAATTGTGTTCTTAATACACTGCCCAGAATAATTTTAATTTCATGTGGCTACTATTTGAATATCTTAATTTCTAACATGCTCATGGAGATCCTTTCACATTAAGACAGTGTGGATATAACATTATGTTCTTAACTTTATGCATTTATTTTCTAATAAATAGACCTGGAAAGGCACACACTTTAATAAATAAAAAGAAAATGCTGACCAACAGAATAAAGAGAGGGGAAAAAAAACTTTTTTCAATTCCATTCCATTTAGAGACGCTTATCAGTATATTAAAAACATAGGTTCTTGTAAAGTCAAGTGTATACCGGTTGGATGAGCTTGATAACAACCCATTTTATCTTTTGTTTGTTTTAATACAGTGTTTATGAATTTATAAAGCACTTTCACAGTCACTGTCTCATAGTATCCTCACAAACAACTCTCTTAGGTAGGACAGGTACTAGTACTGTAGTACCTTTCAATAGATAAGAAAACGGAGCTTCAGGAAGACAAGAAGCTTGTGCAAGATCACTAAAGTAACAGAATGGAGCCTAAAACCCATGTTTTTGTATTCCTGAAACACTCTGCTCTTTCTACTATGCTTTTAAAATGGACTTCTATGCCTATCACCTAAACACCAAATTAGCAAACCTAACTATCCTGAGCTAATCTAAGGATAAAATCTTCCATCAATGAAAAAAAAAATAAACTGAAGAAAAAATAGTAGAGCTTTAATTTGTATTTGTAGTGAAAATTTCAAAAGCGTCAAAAGCAAATTAGAAATTGAATGAAGACTATTGTGAAACCTCTCAAGAGTCTGAGGAAATAACTGTGCTGCCTATTTCCTGTATAACAGTTTCAAATATAAAGTACTTAGGTATAACTCTCTTGGTTTACATGAAAATTTAAGAGTGGGTAAAAAGAAAGAACTGTTTCAGGATATATGTGAGAACTTGACACCAGATTTGGACATTGGATGATTTGAGAAATCCATTTATCTTTTCCTATAATCAGGCAGTGTTTACTTTTGCTAACATTTGCTTGTAAAGGTAAATGGTACTATGTTGCTTAACAATTCCACCATTAGTAGTAACATTCTATAAATTTGAATATGTGTTGCAGAAGTTATTTTTTCTCTGTAAAGTTTTTTAAAAATAAGATGAATCTTGACTATATGTATTATTTTCTAATACACATCACCTAGAAAGGCGTAATATAATCCATACTATGATAAGAACTTCAGGTTTATGACTTAACTCAATTGTCTAATAACTTAGCACTTATCACAACCATTAACAAATTCAATCTGCAATGATTTAATAAACTTAATTTTTCATATTTCATTAATTTAAAATACTTTGTCCAAATAGTTCTTCATTAATGTTATCTACATACATATTTGTATATTTATGCATTTATGATACCTGTGTAACAATACATGTATGTAAGACATTCTAGCTTATCAAAAACAGTGAATGATGATACAAAACATTCTAAACAAATCTAAGAAACTAATAAAGACCTTCTATTTTTGTACAAGAATTGATACATGAAAAAAATGGAATTGCAATTTTGAGAATGACAGCACTATTAGTATAATGCAGAACAACAAAATCCTAATTTCAAGATAGAAATTAAAGAAGTATATGAAAAACAGCATAAATCAAATAATGCTTAGAATTCCATACTATTCCTGAAAAATGCATCCAAAGTTTTTTCCTTATTATTTCTCAGAATCATAGGATTGTGTAATTTTAGAGCTGAAAAAGACATTGAATTTCTAATTCTAGATCTTGTTTTTATTGACATTTGATTTTTTAACCTATTTTTTGTTAAACTCTCAGAACTACAACTTACTAAAACTATATGCTTTAGTAAGAACAAAAGCAAAGAATAAAAAATTAACTTGATATTCAACTGAAAACACTAAAGATCCATATTTCCTAAGTGTTCTTTACCTTTTAAATTTAGTTAACATATTCCAAAATAATTTTTAGATGAATTTTATTTAAGTTGATTTACAAAGAAAGTGGTGGCTACCTTTCTGTGATTGCAACAGAAGGGCACAGCCATTATGTGTACTTGTGCTAACATTAAAATTCCATACTAATTATGCAGAAAAAGAAAATGTTATAGCATTTATACATAATACAACTTATTTAATCTGTTAGGCTCTTAGAGTATATTCAGGAGAGTTTTGTTAATACTAAAGATGATAGATTTCACAGAGCTTATGACTCCTGGTTCAGTCTAAATGTAAAGCTTATTCTAAATATTCTTTACTTACTGAGCAGTGGACTTACCATGGAAATCATAAATATACAGAAGAATAGGCTCATTCTGCCCAAATGCACAAAATGCAACCATATTTTCAAATGGATGATAAGAAATGTCTCGAATGGGTGACTTGAATGGCAGGTCAGAATACATGGCTACTTGTTCTCCTAAATAAAAAAAGAGATCCAATAATCTGTACCATATCATCAGATATTTCTCATTACAAGCTTATTCTGTAATTTACTAGAAAATATGTATAGTAACAATGAATCTCATATTATCTACATGAAAACCTCAAATATTTATAAATGTTTGAGTACCATTATATTAAATGATTATCATTATTTCACATTCTCTTCGCCCTCCTCTTTCTACTTCTCAATCCAACTTCTTCAATGAGGTTTTTAAGGCACAAAATAAAGACAAAGTGCTTGGGGAACCTGCAGCCTCGGAGCCACATGTGGCCTTCTGGATCCTTGAATGCGGCCTTTTGACTGAATCCAAACCTTACAGAACACATCCTTTTAACCATGGGATTTGTTGTGTGAAGTTTGGATTTGGTCCAGGGGCCACACTTAGGGATCTGGAGGGCCATGTGTAGCCTTGAGGCTGCAGGTTCCCCACTGAAGTCTGAGTTCTGACAGAGCTGAGAAAACGCCAACTAACAAAAACTCTCAGCAGAACTAGGGGAGGAATTACAGGACTCTAAAACTGAAGAAACTCTCTAGTTCGGTGAGTTTTGGTGAGGGATTAACTTTTCTATTTTTTTTTTTCCAGAGGCTGTTTGAGGTACCAACTGCTTGAAACACACCTATGACTATGGCTAAAAGATGCCTAAAGCAGACCTCTGTGGAACACAGGAAAAATCAGTCAAAAAAGCCAAAAAGCAAGGAATATAGACCCATTTATTGAAAGAGAAGAGCAACTTAATGCTTCTAAATTGATACTAAAGTATCAAAACATGGTACAGGAAAAAAAAAATAATAACCTAAGTTAGCTGACTAGTCAAAATGCCTAAAGGAAAGAACAAGAGAATAAACAAGGCAAAATCAAATACTGTTCATTAAAGAAATTTTAAAGTAAATTTTATGAAATTCTCTCAATGTCTTGTTTAAAAAAATGCTCATAAAGTTTCAGCTTTTCTTTTGAAAAGCAAAGGTGAGGCACAGTGAACTTCCCAATGTAATAATTTATTTTATTAGAAAAAAATTGACTTGCAGTAACTTAGGTAAACCGCTATTTCAGTTTCAGACACCAAAAACTTTCATAGGAATGTTTTTGTTACTAATGAAAATATATTATAGATGTTTAACCATTTGTTTACCTAACTGCATTCCAAATTTAGCTTACAACATTCATATTTTGCATTTCAGTCCTCATTAAATACTTCTCTAAGATCAGCAATATCTCATTATAGGCAAGGAAAGAATAAACCTTCAATTAATAGTGTGAAATTCTAAATCCATGAAAATATTAAAACAAGAAAGCACAAAATTTAATGTAAGTTTAGACTGCAGCTAAGTTCCATTAAAGGCTTTCTAATCTTAAAAAACATAATTGAAAACCTGAAATCAGAATTTCCTTGAAAATGATTACATAAAATATTAGTAGTAGGGTTTTCACACTTCTTCACTTCCTTAAACCCCTGCCCTCCCAAAAGATTTTTGAAGTTCAACAAATATTTACCTGTTTCTGGATTCCAAACATATACTATACCATCCTCACTTCCAGCAAAGAGAAAAGTCCCACACGGTGTCAAAGTACTATGAATCTTCTCCCGATAATTTGCTGCACCTACAAATTTCCTTGCTGCTAATCTATAAACAAAAATGATTTTACAAATGTAACTTGTCTTAACCATTTAAATGACTTTAAATGAAAACTTTTTCTTTTAAATACTTAATTTCCTTTCAACAAACAATTTTTGAGAATCTGTCATATGGGAGACATTTTACAATGGATGCAGAATAAAGAAGAGCTAATCCCAGAGGCCAAGGAGTTTATAATTTAGCAGGAAAGAGAAGAAATGTATCAATGTAAAATAGAAGGTAGATACATAAAGTACCATAAAAGAAGAACAGAAAGAGTACTTTGTAGATTTCGATAAGAGAGATTAATTCTAGCTATGAAGAGAGAGAGACTACTTTATGGAAGTAGCATTTGAGTTGGTTAGTAAAAAAAATGGATAGAATTTTTACGCTCTTATATTTTCTTCCACCTGATGAATTTTTAAAATCACACAAGGAATACTTGATCCCTGAAGAAATATTAGATAAAACATATCATTAAATCTCTATTAAATACGGTGCACAGCCATCTAGACGTTTTCACTTAGGGATAACAGCTAACACTGTTTCAGCACTTACTATGTACCAGGTAGGTACTATTTTCATCCCTGGTTTACAGAGAGGATATTAGATATGATGCTCTATAACATTTTTTTAAACTCAACAATAAATCATAAATAATGGATCTTCTTGTCAGAAAATATAGATTATATATAATCATTTTAATGGGTATATATTACATCATTGTATAAATGTATCTTACGAAATTTTTTATTGTTGGATGACATTTAGGGTGTTTCCAGCTTTCCCCTACCATGAACATAATTTCTATGAACAATCTTGTGTGTACACATATAATTGCACTGTTTTACAATTATTTTATTAACATAAATTCCCAGACCTGGGGCTACTGAGTCAAACGTTTCTGAAGTCCATGCTATGCGCTTTACTGTTCTAAGTACTTTAGATGTATTGACTTGTTTATTCCACCACAAAATCCTTGAGTATGATACATTATTTCTCCCATTTGACAGATGAGGAAAGAAAGGCACAGAGAGGTTAATCAGCTAGTAAAGGGTGAAAAGTGTTTAACTCTAAGCCGTGTGTCTATAGAGCTCAAGCACGTTCTTAAGCCGTATACTGTACTGCTTAAAAAGGGAGTAACCAAACTCTTTAGCCTGGCCTTCTAATGTGGTTCTAATTTCTATTTCTAAAAAATTCTCTCTCAGTATTCCTTGCCAAGAAACCTATGCTCATACAGACTCACTCTGCCTTGAACACACATCCCACTTCTAAACTTCACTTCATGTTTTCCATCCTACTTCTATCTTGTCTAAACTCCACCCATCCTTCAAGACTGGGCTCAAATGCCAACCTCTCAATAGAGCCTTTAACAGAAGATTATATGATAACTGTCGGCTTTCTTGTTGCCATGAAAGATATAATCCTTTTATTATAAATTTATATTCATTAAAAAATATTTGTACATATTGAGTACTTGCTATCTGCCAGGCATGGCATGGATAATATATAGAGAGAAAAGAATAAACAACTTCCAGTCATACAAGATCTTACATTTTAGCCTAATTAAATGTTTTTTGTTTTATTTTGAAGGTATACAACTAGATGATAAACTGATGGCCTAATCCTGCTTATCATTCTCCCGCAACATCCATGTCAGTGTCTTGAATTGTTCTACATAAATACTGAAGGGCTTAATGGTTAACCCTAAAAAGATACTTACAGAATTAAACTAATATAAATCACATTTGCCTTTCTAAATACAATAAGAAAATCTGATAAAATAGCTTTCTCTCATTTGTATTATAGGAACTCTAACACCAAAACAAAAAACACACTAGAAGTCCATGCTGGTTTTCCCAGAACTCTGCTTCTGCCTTTTACATTATGGATATTTCTCTACATTTGCCTTTATTTAGAAATAAAACAAATAAAATTAAGGATATATTAATCAAAAGCCCTCTCTTTCAGTTATGATATTATATCATAATACTATGCTATATCAGTACAATAGAGATAATGTCATTATCAATCAATATCACTGTTGAAAATATTAGTTTCTTTTTTTAATTGTGAAAATAAAAGCAATTGACTACATTTCAGCATCAGAACTATTCACATATAATTCTTTGTTTTGGGGGTTATCCTATGAGCTGTAGGATGCTTAGCAGTATCTTTGATCTTTACTCAGTAGATGTTAGAAGTAACATCAAAAACGTCTCCAGATACTGCCAGATGTCCCCAGAGGGGGCAAAATTGCCTAATTGAGAACCACTGCTACATCTTACAAATACAATTTAATTAATTACTTATTCTGTGGGTACTTATCCTGTCAATACTGAAATATACTTACATCCGGAGATCCATAATTCTCAAAGTACTATCCTTGGTATGGATTAACAAACGTTTTGCATTGGGATGAACCTCCAAATAACTTATTGGAACCCCCTTAAACTCAGTTTCTTTAATTTCCTGAAATGATAAAAAAAAAATCATAAAATACTATAACTCTACAGTTTGTCTAATGTTAAGCCTGTTTTCTGAGTATAAAATTAATCTTAAAATGTCATGTTCAATCCTGCCACATAGGAGGCTTCACAATTGTTAGCAAAAGTGTTCCCAGGAACTTCAGTTTAGGGTTGAAAATAAAGCTGGAAAATCATATTTTTGTGTTGTTATGTAAATGCTGCAATTAATTAGCATGTATTTCGGTAGTATATTCACTTTACCAAAATTTAGTCAGTCCCAAACAAGAAGCACTTCCAACAAACACATCTTCTAACATTGTATTTTCTGTTTAACATCATATAAGAAAGCTTCCAATTTTTATAAATTCAAAACTAAATGTAGAATTAACTCAGATTTTTTCTTCATACACTTCCACTTGTCTTGAAAAAGGTATCCTATCAACATCTTATTCTGAAATCATTTAATTTAGCCTATAATTTTAGGTGGGGTTTTTGATAGTTATTTGAGCAGCTAAACAAGAACTCAACTAACTATGTCAAAAAGGACATAAACACTCAAGGAAAACCTGCCTGCACAAGGCTTGCATTAGAAGAATTACCAAAAGAATTAAATTGGACTCTCGTCTTACACCATAACACAAAAATCAACTTAAAATGGATAAAAGATCTAAATGTAAGACCAGAAACTGTAAAACTCCTACAGGAAAACATAAAGGAAACACTGGATATTGCTCTACTCTTGGCAACAATTTTTCAGATATCCCATCAAAGGCTCAGGCCACAAAAGCAAAAATAAACAAATGGGACTGCATCAAACTAAAAAGTTTCTGTACAACAAAGGAAACCAAATGAAATGGCAGTCTATGGATTGGGAAAAAGTATTTTCAAGCCATATATCTGATAAGGAGTTAATATCTGAAATTTATAAAGAACTCACATAACTCAATAGTGGAAAAACAAATAATCTGATTTAAAAATAGGCAAAAGATCTGAATAGACATTTCTCCAAAGAAGACATAAAAATGGCCAACAGGTATATGAAAAAGTGCTCAACATCATTAATCATCAGGGAAATGCAAATCAAAACCACTGTAAGGTATCACCTCACACACTTTAGGATGGCTATTACCAAAAAGTCAAAAGATAAATGCTGGTGAGGGTATGGAGAAAAGGAAACTCCTGCACACTGTTGGTGGGAATGTAGGTTGGTACAGCTATTATGCAAAACAGTATGTAGGTTTCCAAGGAAATTAAAAATAGGACTACCATATGACCCAGCAATTCCTCTTCTGGGCATATACCCCACCTCCCAAAAATGAAACCACCACCTCATAAAGATATCTGCATTCCCATGTTCATTGCAGCATTATTCACAATACCAAGATAGGAAAACAATCTAAGTGTCTGTCAACAGATGAACAGATAAAGAAACTGTGAGATATATCATTATTATTCAGCTCTAAAAAAAGAACAAGATCTTGCCATTTGCCACAAGATAGATGAGCCTGGAGGACATTATGATAAGTGAAATAAACCAGAAACAGAAAGAAAGATACTATGTGATCTCACTTATATGTGGAATCTAAAAAGGAAAAAAAAAATCAAATATACAGAGATAGAGAACAAAGCAGTGGTTACCACGGTGGGGACAGGGGGAGAAAACAGGGAGATGTAGGTAAGAGAATACAAAGTAGCAGATACGTAGGGTGAACAAGTCCAGAGATATAATGCACAGCAAGAGGACTATGAGTGATAAAATTGTACTGTATTTAGGATTCATAATGAATGAGTAGATTTTAGCTGCTCTTGCCACAAAAACAAAAACAAAAAGGTAGTAACTATGTGACATGATGGATATGTGAATTTGTTTCACTATAGTAACCTTTTTACTATCTATATGTATGCCATACATCACGTTGTATACCTTAAATATACACAATAAAATTTATTTTAAAAAACAAAGAATTAGCAGAGGTCCTTATTGTTTGAATTACTAGAAGAAAAGAAAAAAAATTCCCAAATGCAAAATTGCTTAGGCTAAAGTCCAAAGAGTCAAAGGAAAGTGCCTTAACCTACAAGCAGAATTCTGAAATAGCCTTCTTCTCCCTCAAGAACCCCTTAATGTTTTTTGTTCCCTTCACCTATAGGGTCTCCCTTCAGCGCGGGGTTGGCTCCAGCAAAGGTGGGCTACAATATTCATACTAGCAGCTGAGCCCCTGCTACTGCTGTTTGACACTAAGACCTGCTGTCAGGTATTTTTTAAAAGTTATAGAAAAAAGTGAAACACTGACACCACAAATGAGGTTTCAGTGAGCTGAACTATAACAAATTTGGGGTGAGGGAAGCGCTATTGGGGATTTGAGCAACGGGAACAGATGCAAAGTGTAAAATCATAAACAAAACTGCCTAACAAGTTAAGTGTTAGGTATAAATCTGACAAAGTTACTGGCAGATTTAGTGTTTGTAGTATCTGTTGATTTCCTCCATATTTTTCTGTATCAGATTCATGCTCAAACTGAAAAAGCCCTTGTTTTTAAGCCAGTGTCCTGGCCCAAGGAGTGTGTATAACAGCACACGAAATACTTCATCCTTAAGGGACAGATGAGTATAACTTAGTATTTCCCACACTGCTGGCTGAATAAAGCCTAGTATGAAATCATAGTTTCCAGTTTGTCATATGGCATTAGCTACTAAAAAGAGATTCTAGCCCATTCCCTAATATTTTATTTTTGACCGTCTCAAGTAAAGACCAAGCTGTAGATTTTCAAGGTAAATATGCCTCTTAATTACTACATTAAGGTAAAGAAACACATGATTTTTATAACAAATAATAAATTCTGCATCGTAAACGCAAATGAATGGAATTGGTGCCTTTGGAGCCTTGCCAATCCCTTAGGTATATAAGTAATTAGAAAGTTCTTTCCAAAGTGTGTAAAATTAGGCTACATTATGAATCCTAAGACATCATTCATTAATCTGACAGACTAGACGAGAATGACTAAAAATAGAATAGACTATATTTTAAAACAGATGTGATAGACTCAACAGATTTAACTGAAGTTCATGGAAGTTCTTCTTCACTTAGAGTACCTTTTTTTAAATGAGGACAACTATTGTCACAATCTATTATGAAAAACTGAAGAACGGTGTACCACATTAGGCAGAAACCATATCAATTTATATAAAATAAACTCAAGTTTAATGATTCATTTTATCATTAACTAAAAAATTTTAAAAATACACTAACAAAATTAACAGAAAAGCTATCTTAAAAATAACTCAAAACCGAAAGAACTTAGTCATTTGCCTCTGCCTATTTAGCAAATTTCATGTGAAACAATTATTGTGATTAAATGATAGACCTCCACCATAATTATGTAATTCTAAAAGACACCACCGATGACAAAACACTCAGCACACTGTTTTTAGAAAGATGTTATTGGACCAAGAAAAAAAGGATATGAATAACAGAAAATATAAGCTATTACTTATAGATGATAATATAACACACACCTCATTTTAGCACAGATGTCAGCTAATGGATTACTGAATGCCACAGTGCAAACTGGGGTTCAAAAAAGTAAGAGTAAAGCCTGGTCAAAATTAAGAAAATCTTCACTAAGTTGTTTTATCATCAATTAGCCATCAGGAAGATGTGATAGTTATTATTAACTCATTTTTCAGGGGCTGAGAAAAACTGATAATTTTTTGAAAAGAGAAAATAGAATACCCTGATGTCCTATCTTAAAGTCATGTGGTTGGAATTTTTTCCAATTTCTTTAATTAAATCCCAAAATATAAAATATGATGTTATACCTTATTTATAGACCAGTGGCGCACTGAATGTTGCAAGTCATTAACTTTGACATAGGTATTCCAAACAACAATCACCCCTGTGCAGTCTCCTGAATACATGTGATGACCTATTCAAAAAAATAAAATTACTCACTTATGAATGTCACACAGAATTAGAAACAAATAATATTAAATTGGGGGAAACCATACTCCAGAAAAACAATCAAAGAATTGAAGGGCTAGTAAGAGGTATTTCAGTTTAAAAAAGCAAAATGCAACTCACAATCAAAGCCCAATTATCTTTAAAAGAATTTTTCACTCTTTTATTTTTGATGACTTATTTCCCCTTGTCACTTACCTGAATTTGAATACAAAAAGAAATGAACATCTCAGTGCATGTGTATATGGCTCATATTCCAAAACCAAATTATCCAAAATGTATTTGTATTCCTCATCTTTATTGACCTATACAATCTGTTTTATATTCCTAAAAAAATACCTGTATTCTAATATATACTGTTAGCATAATATCTGAGACTCAGTAGAGACTCAATAAATGATCAGGGAATGACTAAAATAATAAATAACAGGTATTCCAGTTTAACATCAATTCTTTAGAGTCAAACTACCTTAAAGTTGACTGGGACCTCAAAGACCATCAAGTTCAACTTCATACCCGCTCAGGAATATCTCACACATCATTACTAACAGACGGCTATTCAGCAAGTGTAAATTTAATATTTTAATATATACAAAACAAATTTTATTTTAATAATAATTAAAACTTATTTAAATAATAAATTATAGTATTTTATTTTATATATAAACTGTTATTAAAACAGTTTATTCCACTGTTGAACTGCTCAATGTAGTATAATGCTCTTTCTAATTTTGAGCAAAGAAAATCTGTCTTGTGCAGCTTTGGCCCTACCTCTACCTGTTGGAGCGACATAGATTGATTCCCGCCCCCCCCCTTTTTTTTTTTCACATTTGGATATCTTATGTCCAAATATTTGAAGAAATTCTTTATTGCTTTTTTATAATCTGGGCTACTTCTATTATGGCAGAATTTTCAGACATCTTTTTATTCAGAGCCTTTCCTAAATATGTTCCAAATTTATTAATATCCCTACAGTTGAACAGAGTACATTAGCAGTGTTATCATTTTAATCTGGATCCCATACTAATTAATTATAGATATGGTCTATATGGCTAGTATCTGAAACTATGTAAAAGCTGACTATTTAATAGCTAATAAATTTCTTTATTCTTTCAGATAATAAAATGATCTATATTTCACATTTTAAAATATCTATATTATTCATATAGTAAGATAAACCTTTAATTGCAAAACCTTCTATATGTTTGTGTACTTCAAAAAAAAATCCTGTTGCTACATTTAAAATATATATTTTCAACATTCTTTTGGCTTTTTTTCCCCTGTGCCCTTTAACTTACAAGTTCCTTTTAAAAAAGAAACCTACTAAGAATGATTATCACCAGTTCAAAGAAATATATTTATGAAACTTGGTATATGACTGGTTGTTACAGCAGAGATTAATTGCATCTAAACGTTTAGGAATTTAATTACTTTAAAATTACAAACAGAACTCCCTCAGTGCCAAATCTATCATGTGGTCTGCAAAATAAGCATAAATCCAAATATGCACAATATTAAATTTTATCACCAACACATACAATCTCTCTCAAGCTTAAATAATTATTATCCTAGTAAAATTTAAAAAATTCTTCATGTAGCTAATCTTCATTTGGAACATATTCTCTGACATACCTTCAGTATCAAAACAGAGCGAGTTGATAAAGCTTTTGTGAACATCAAACTGCCGGACCAATATGGCAGAATCCTCTCTCATAGCAACTTTCCATATCCGTATCATAGAATCATAGCACCCTGTAACCACCAGATCTCTTACAGCTGGATGGAATTTAGCCGTGTAAACAAATGAAGGATGAGGTAAAACTCTGAAAGTATTTGTATTGTTTATTTCATTTTTCCATATCCTGGAAAAGGATAAAAAGTTACATATTGCTTCTGAAAGGCAGAGGTTTCTTTTAACAGTTTTTCTAAGAACCAATATAGCCAATCAATCTAAAGTAAGCAAGTGACAACAACCAATGGTAAACTAAGTTTTATAGCAGTAAAAAATACAATGATGAATACATATTTGATGGCTAGAATTTTTCACATTTTAATAAAATTACTTCTTAGTTATTAAGCATACTATATTAACTAATTGTAATCTATCCTGTGAAATTAAAAAATGTATTTGCATTTGGATATATCTGTTTTTTAAACCTACCTATTTTTGATATTGATTAAACATACATTGAATAATTGGTAAAATATTGCACTTAGTACAAGATACATAAAAATATATAGGGATAAACTTTAATGATTTCCCATTTAGGTTGTGTATACTGCTTTTGTAAAATGCTAATAGTGGCTTAGAGAATAAAATACTCCATTAAAGCCTAGATAATAAACATGAAAATCTCAAAGAATTGAAAGCCATATTGAAATTACTCTGAATTCTCAAGTAAAATAAGATTAAAATAATTATGGTATTTTGATAGAAAACAGATTTGTCCTACATTAAGTACTCTCTTTATGTTTAATACTCTCATTATCTTTTCTGTAAGTAATGGTTGATTTTTTAAAAAATTTAAGATTATTATCACTCCTACAGTCCTGATGAAAAAGTAAACTCCAAGGGTTAAACTGTTATGTCAGATACTCTACATTGCTAGCAATGTGTAAAAATAGGCAAAATCTAGCAATAGTCAGGTGCTATATGAGTGTGGAACACTGGATTTTTTTAACATGTTTGGTTAAGTTATTAGAATTAGAAGAATATATCAATTTTTAATATGGGGATTTATAGTGCATCCTTTTAATTATGTAAAACTAAAGCAAATTAAGTCCTTTATAAAATTATTGATAAAAGAAAAAAATACAGTTGCTATTCATGAATAATATTCTATGAGTTTTCTCAGCAGCTGCTTAAAATATAGGATATGATCTTCAACTACTAAGAATCCAAACTAATAATGAAGGAAGTGAAAGAACATGTTTTCAAGTAAAAATAAAGCACGTGTGTCATTGCATAAATATTTTTACCACAGTATATTTTTCAATGAACATATGCTACATGAAATATAATACTTATTAAAAATCACTAATTTGAAGGGAATATGAGAAAGATAATTAAACTTTAGTTGCTTGCTAATAAATCTTACCAGCATTATTTAAAATACTATTAATATTAACAAGGAGAAATGAAGGAAATATATCTGCAAAACAGCTCAATATAATTAAAATAGACATAATATTTTAAAAGTGAAAATGAAGCTTTTTGTGTAAAACCAGAACTGGTATTAATGATGGCTTTTGTTACCCAAGCAATGGTAAAAGCCAAGAACAAAACAAATATATTAATGGGTTTGGGGGAAAAATCAGACTGATAATAGAGAACAAGGAAACACAAATTTGTAAAGACTGGATGAACACACAAAAAATGATTAGATTTGGGAAAGAAAAAACATACCAAAGTTAAACAGTATGTGTGAAGAGAGGGTGTAGTGGGAATATATGGGCCTATTTGGGAGCCATTACACATGAAAAAGTCTTTCTATTGTTTTAGGAGCTGCTGATTTGAGAAAAACACAGATTATTCCGGAGATAACTAAAGAAGGGGATTTAGGATAAACTCATATGGCAGAAAGCTAACCAGTGGGAAATACTTACTGAGGAGACACTAAGGATAGCATGTGACAGTGATCCCCAGGAATAAAGAAGACATGGGCAGAAATCCACACTTCTGCCATTTGTGAACATTTATAATTCTATTTTTCTTCCTTTTGACTTTAGCTTATTCATTACAAGTATTCCTTACCTCTTTCAAAAACCTCCTTGTCATTTTGATTCTAGCCACAATGCCTCTCTTTTCATTCAGTTAATGCTTTCATAATAACATTTTTATGATATAAAGAGTCCTAATTAATATCAGTTTTAAAGCCACATAAGGAAAAAAGCATACTTTACTATAATATACTATATATTATGTGGGGAAACCCAAGATGGCTTCAAGAAATGATAAAATTTGAGCTGGGTTTTAAAGAATGACTATGAACCCACAAAAGGCACTTAATCAATTTTTGTTGAATGAATGAGTTAGGAACAGTAGCGGAGGGCATTTAAGTATAGGAAGAGTAGGTAAGGCAAAAGGGCATGAAGATGCCAAAGAAGATAAGATGCTAAAGGTATTTCAAAAGGTTGTGTGGGTGAAGCAAAGAGTATAGGGGAAGTGTGCAAGAGAAGGATATAAGGTCAATGAGCAACACATCTTTCATGCTATGCTAAGGAACTGGAAAATTTTCCAATGGAAAATGGGTAATCAAACATTTTTTAAAATCAAGGCATTATGAAACATAGTTTTGGAAAGATAATTTTAGTACAGCAGAGACAGAGGACCTAGAGACTGAACACTGGGAAAGTTTAATAGCAACAATTTAAGCAAGAGGTAACAGGGCTTGAATTAAGGCAAAAGCAGTGAGGATAAAGAGGATGTGACAAAATGGTGAGCCTTTTAGGAGGGAGAATTGGCAGACGTTAGTGCTAGTTAGGTGTGAAAAGGAATGGTGGGAGAGAAGGAAGGGATGAACACTACTTTGAGTCCCCAGCTTGGGAGACAGGGTGGATAAAGATGCCGTTAAAAATATATGTAAGATTATGTTACATCTTACATCAGAATCTTACATATATTTTTAACGGCATCTTTATCCACCCTTAATATTCTGAAATAAAATACATAAATAAAACTTGCACATACACCTATGTTTTCAAATAAATCAGATTAAATTAAAAAAAATACATGTAAGAGGACTAAAGGGGAAAAACAACATTTGAGGAAGTCAGAAAATTTGGTTTTGGATTTGAGATGGTACTGGGCCATTCAGATGGAAACGTATAATATAAAGTCAAACTTATAAAAAAGGTGGGAGCCAGAAGACATTAACATATAAGTGAGATTCAAAGCTGGAGAAGGTGAGAGAAATTAGGATAAGCATATAAAAGCAGGAAATGACCAAGTAAGGGATTCTAGGGATAAACATATATAGAAAATAGGCAGAGGAAAGGGAACCAGAGAAAGTATTTGATTAGAATTGGTCAGAGTTGTAAAAAGAAAACAGAAGAGGTTGTTAAGGAAAACCATGAATTAAAAATATTTCAAGACTGGTCAATAATCAATTATTGCAGTGAAGGAAAACAGAATAATGGTGAAAACTGGCCAATGGATCTAAAAATTAGCAAGAAACTGATCTCTTGAAGAAGGAAATTTATATAGCATGGTGGGAATGCAAGCCAACTAATTGGGTTGAAGTAAAGACAATATGTGTAGAATGCTCTTGATGGTGTAAAAAGAAAAAAATAATGTGCTAATGTAGAAGGCAGGAGGAACTGAAAAAGATGTTTTTAAGATAAGGAGAGTTAAGCATATTTCTAAAATGAGAGGACAAAATCAACAGAGAGGAAGGATACTAGACAGACCAGAAGGGTAGGAAATAGGAGATGTAACAGAACTACAGATTCAGGGACTGAGATTAAAAGCACAGGTCAAAGACAAGCCTTTAAAAAGTCAGTTCCCATACCTCTTTGTTAAGAGAGATGAACTGAGATAAAAATGGGTGAATATACAGATATTAGGAGGGAAACCAGAGGGCAAATAGGAAGTTCATCTCTGGTTAAATTTCACTGTAAATTGAAGGTTGTCACCTAATGAAAGTGGGAAGATTGTGATCTAATGTACAGAACTTGATGTGCGGTAAGATTTGGATGTGCTGCCAGAGGAATGAGAAAAGGAAGATGAATAAAGATAAATAAAAGGATTGCTCAGCAGAGATGAGAGCTCAGGTGACTTTAAGACTTACAAATCCATCCAGGCCTCAGCAAAGTTATGCATTTTTCTCTAGCATTACCTGGCATAGGCAGAACAGACCAGATTGGTTCTTGAGGATATTGTTAAGGGAGAATAATAGTAGGTGCCCAGCTTGACAGAGAAGGAAGTCAATTGCTACTAATTGTCATCTTTTTCATTTAAATATGAACTAAACACCAATGATAACATCTTGATCAATCAGACATCTTACATAGAAAAGAAGGTTGATAAGATTAGTAGAAGGAGGAGGGGCCCAGAAACTAGAAGTCACATGAAGTGTTAAGAGAGCAGGAGGCAGAAGTAGTAAATGAGAATGAAGTCAGTATGGATCTCAAATCTCTCTACATGTTAGTTTCCTAGTATGTAGACAGAATAATGTGTGGCCACCTAACAGTTGTTGGGATCAAAGTAAATGGTGTATATAAAAACATCTTAAAAATTGTCTAATAGTATTTTTAGAACACATTTAAGGTAGAACAACCAGCTAAAAAAGTACAAATGAAACTTTAAAAATTAGCTTTTAAAATGTTTTATTGTGATACTTATTAAATTGAAAAGGGAAAAATTATCTTTAAGTTTGACATTCTGAAAAATGTAAATATTTAACAATCTATAAAACTCTTAAAACATAAGGTACATATTCATTTATTTCTCCTACAGCTATACTGAGCACCCCTGGGTTCTAGCCTCTGCATGCAGCCAACAGTGAAGACAGAATCCCTGCCATCTAGAGCTGATGTTTTATGAAAAAATCTCAAGTGTCTAATAACCTCACCTCAAAGTATTAACCAAACAATTTACACATGATCATTTAAAGACAGTGAAGACTAGAAATATTAAATATTATATAAGTAAAAGATGTTTAAGAAAAATATCCTCAAGAAAAAAGTCTTACTACAATTTTGTCAGTCTGCCTGATGCATATTTGTGACAGTCCCTTCATAGTAAAAAATGATTGATGAGTAAGAGTAGTTACATCACTTTACATTCTCTTTGCTTTCCTTGATGGCAAACAGCATACACATAAGTACTTCTCAAGTATACTAACCTGGCAGTGCCATCAGATGATGATGTAAGGATATAGCGATCATCTTTTGACCAGCAAAGATCATAAATGATATTGAGGTGGCCACATAATTCTCTCATGAAACGTCCAGAAGGAATCTCATATACTAATGAAAATATTTATAAATTAGTAGGTTCCCAGACACAGGATCCTTAATCTAATAATATATAAATTCATAATTTATCATAATTTAGATATAAGTTAAGCAATGTCTGTAACAAAATTATAACCAAAGACATTTGCAGTGCAAACAAAATTTCAAAATCTACTTAAGAATAGTTTTTCATTTGCTTTACATAAGAATTTACATACAAAATCTTATAATATGCTATAATGATCAATTATTCTCATCTCTTGAAAGCAATCCTCTATAAATTTTTGATAATCAATTTATGAATCAAATAAATTATATTTACATTGCAATTCACTTCAAATATTCTATAATTTGGGCTTTCATGAATAAAGTATTATTTTAACCGAAAATCAATTAAATGCCAACCAAAATTTTAATTATTTGAAGTAATGAAAAGTTTAAACTGTGCTATTGTCAGAAAAAAAATTTAATACTAAAATGACAGAGAGAGTAAGGGAATTAACAGCAACTCAATAGACAAAGCACTGCGGTATTACTAATTATCACAAATACAATGAAATCTAAGATAACACAGAATAACAAAGTTTCCAGGTTTCTACTTCCACCTAGTGGTAAAACCAATAGCCCTTTAAAATACTAAAGCAGTTCAGAAGTACAGCAGTCTCTCCTTATCTGCAGTTTCGCTTTCTGTGGTTTCAGTTACCAGTCAACCATGGTCTGAAAATAGCAAATGGAAAATTCCAGAAATAAGAAATTCATAAGTTTAAAATTGTGCCCTATTCAGAGCAGTGTGATGAAATCTCATGCCGTCCAGCTCCATCCTGCCTGAAACATGAATTATCCCTTTGTCAGGGGTCTCTCTTTTAAATCTACAATTACAAATACGTTCAAAGATCTAAAGAAAACCATGTCTAAAGAATTAAAGTGTGAAAATAATTTCTCATCAAAAAAAAAAGAATATCAATAGACAGAAATGATTTTAAAAAAAGGAGCAAATAGAAATTTTACAGTTGAAAAGTACAATAACTGAAATAAATAATTCACTAGAAGGGCTCAACAGAGATCAGAATGGAAGAAGAATTACTAAACTTGATGATAGGTCAATTGAGATTATCTAGTTTGCAGAACAGAAGGAAAAAGAATGAAGAAAAATAAAAAAGCCTCAGAGACCTGTGGGACACCACCAAGTATACCAACATAGGCATAATGACAGTCCCAGAGGAAGACAGAAAGGGGCAAACAGAGCATTTGAAGAAATAATGACTGAACACTTACTGAATGTGAAAAACATTAATCTGCACATTCAACAAGCTAAAGAAATTACAAGTAGACACATCATAATCAAATAGTCACAAACCAAAGAAGATTCTTCTATTTTTTGAGGTTTAAGCAATAAGTATATCTGAACCTATACAGTATTTTAAACAAGATTTAGGCATAAAGTAACATATGTTTATCACAGAAGTTTTTAAAACATATAAATCAAAATGAAAATAATTCTTTCACTATTCAAAATAAAGAAATCACCATTAATATCTTAGATCATGTTTCCCAAGAATCTTTTTTCCCCCCTATATCTAGGTTTTTGGTGAATTTTAAAAATAGCATAGTGGTAATCAAACCACACAGTAATTTTGTATTTTTTTTATATCTATTATTTCACGGAATATTTATTTAATAAATGCCAATCAAATCAATTATGAGTCCCTGCTGAGGAAAGTGGATCAAGCAAGGAACAACAAAGTATGGGAGGCTGAGAAAAGCTCAACAAAACCTAGTGCTCAGGGCAGATGCCCATGAGGAGCTGGCTACTTTCTGCTGAAGACAGCTGGTTTTCATCACTGAGCAGAACTAAGGGAGGGTATTTAATGCTTCTAAGTCTAGAATAGTTTGTTAATGCTCACTTCAAAAATCTCTAACGCTACAAAAATAATTGTTCTTGGCCTCTCTGCTGATGTCCCTACTATAATGAGAAGTTTTCATCTAGGTACTCCTGAGTCAATTTTTAGTGCACAACAAATTTGGGGGTTTTCATAATTCAAATCATCATTGCTGTCAACTAACCACATTGGATTAAAATTCTCCATGAGATTTATTAATCCTTCATTCTTCTAAATTTCTATATTTAAAATAGAAAATGTTTACAAAAATCCTGCATGTTTTAAAAATAAATTTACCATCTTTCATTTGATCATTCTCATTCTACTCCTGAAAAGTTACTATATAGAAAAGTATAAAATTATTATAAAAGAACTGTTTCTTTACTTGAAGAAATCTGTTCTCTTTAATTTAGTAGCACTGGGGATGACTCAAAGTCAGATTTCAATGAATTTTAAAAACGAAGGAACATCCTCCACACAGGCTAAATAGGTAGATTAAATAGGTAGGATTATTACTCACAAATAATTGGATATCCCTCCCGGCTAGCACAAGCTGCTGCTAATATTCTTCCATTATGGGAGAAATCAAGACAAAAACATCCTCGTTCTCCTGCATTTAGTGAGAAGAGGTGCTTGTTCGGGATACGGCAAGCCTAAAAAAAACACATTTAAAAAATATAAATTAGAAATATTAAAATGCAAAGACTAGTTGTTAATTTCAATTACTGTAGTATTTTTTAAAAGTCCTTTTACTGTGATGAAAAGGAAAAGTAAGCAGAATGATGAAAAACCACTGAAAATTACTTTTTAAACAGAGAATCAGTTCTCATAAAATTTTAAAAGCTACTAATAAGTCACTTTTGCTAAAGTCACAAACCTGTCTTAAGACCACAAATACCCTATGGATTCTAGCGTAAGCCCAGGATGTATCAATGCTCATTCTCTCTTATTGTCTCTTAAAATTATTATCCTTTGTGGCTGCCTTCCAAAATGTATTTTCAAAGTAATCAATCACCCCCTATTGATCTCTCATTCATTAATTGTATTACAATTTCTTCATAATTTTTGTGTTTTTGTTATCTATTACCAGATGAAACCAAAATTTTTGGGTATTAATATTTACTGTAGAAAATACTACTCAATTTATTTATCCTAATTCTACCTCTTCCAACCTTCAGTGAGCCTTAGTTCCTGTATTTCTTATTATTCAAAAAGCTGAACTGAACATATACTGGGCCCCATATGCCATGAACATTGTACCTTATTACAAATGCCTTTGAATATATTCATCACAGCAACCCTATGAGTAGCTATTAATAGCTAGGAGTAACCATTATCAGATATATATAGCTAGTAAGGATTATTCAGAGGGTCAAGCCCAGCTTAGAGGGCCTAATCAAAGACTATTATTAATAATTCAAGGGCTTGCTTTCTAGACAGGTACCAGGTTTTTACAAAATAGCATCAAGATTTAGCAATACCTTAGGAGGCAGCATTATTAGCAGCTACTAGGAATGTGAAAAATTCAACATTGTTAGGTGTCAATCATGTACCAGACACCATGCTACCTATCTTAAACCAACCACATGATTAAGAAAAAGGAGAGAGGGGTAAAAAGAGGACAAAATTGAAGCGAAGGTCAGGAGGTTTTAAAAACCACTTGCTGCTGCTCCTAGAATACGAAGTGTAGTTGAGGAAAACTCTGTGCCTAACCACCTAGGCTAAAGTCATTGACGCCACTATCATGTTCTTTGTATTCCTAAGGTTTGACATTGTGCCATACCCAGAACAGGCACTCAATGAAAGTTTGAGAATAAAAATAAAGGTCTTCAACAGCTTGGACTCCTTCCCCTCCTTTACTGCCTTGTCACTAAATCATGCTGGTTCTTACTTTTTGTCTCTTATATTCATGTCTTAGTTTTCATTTCTGGCACCATTTACCCAAGGTTAGACTCTCGCCACCTCACACATCAGTGACTGCCATCTAATTCTGATGTATCCTGCTTCAAGACCTCCCACATCACTGCTGGCATTAATTCATCCTCAACAACAATTGTTATCATGCTTCTGTCCTACCTAAAAACCTTCCATTATTCCTCACAATCAAGTATTAGGCTTTTGCAGTGTCTAATCTATCACACTACTTTATCTTTTTCACAAACTCTGTTTTCCAGCCAGGCAAGTTTTTGAGTGCTTAATAAATACAACAGGTCCTTTCTCACTTATTTACAACTTTGCCTCCATATGAAATACCCTTCCCTGTCCCTCTTCTCTCACTCCTAACTTGGCCATCCTAGTCTATCTCAAGCTCCACTGTCAAATGAACCCTTCTTCCACCATTCTAGTTCACCTTCTTCATATGGGCAATTCTCGAACTCTTTTAGTTTCAGGATGCTTTACAGTTTAAAAAAATTTTTGAGAACTCCAAGGTCTTTGTTTATGTAGAAATATCTATGAATATTATTAGATTATGAATCATATTAGAAATTAAAATTGAGAAATTTAAAATATATTTGTTAATTTACTAAAAAATAACAGTAACAAGGTCATTAAATATTAACATAAATAACATCTTTTTATGAAAAATAACTACATAAAACCGAATTGTTTTACATTTTTAAAAATCTCTTTAATATCTAGATTAAAAGATAGATTTTTCAATAAAAACATTCTTTCTCTTGTGATTTCACATGTCCTTTAGCCTCTGGAAACCTCTAGTGCATACTTGTGAGAGAATGAACCTGAAAAACACTAATAACATCTCAGAATCATTATGAAAAGAGATTTACTTCAAGGACCCCTTGAAAGGGTCTCAGGACCCAGAGGTCCCCAAATCACACTTTGAGAACTGCTGATCTATACAGTTATTTCTATACCTATCTTTCCTTAGACTTCTCTGAGGCATACCTGAAAATGAACAGCATTGTAACTGCTCTCTTTTCCCACCTAACCTAGAAGGTCCCCAAGGGCATAATCTAAGTGTTACTCTCTCCATATTATTATGTTTGAAATATTCCAACTCTAATAAAATGACTTTAAAATGTATCTGTGAAATTGGTCTCAAAAAGAAAGTCAAATGTGAGGCAACATACAGAAAATGAAAACAATAAATAATAACAAATTCTTATTTCTATATTACATGTTTGGATAAATTTAAGATTTTGGATAAATTTCATCTGGTAATGGCTCAGGGGATGGGGAACCTGCAGCCTTGGGGCCACATGTGGCCTTCTAGATCCTTGAGTGTGGCATTTTGACTGAATCCAAATTTTACAGAACAAATCCTTCTAATAAAGCGCAACAGAGCCAGATTCTGTCTCAAAAAAAAAAAAAAATCTATGTTTTTTTGCTGACTGCTATTACGGGCTGAATTGTGTCCTTTCTCCCCAAATTCATATGTTAAAGCCCTAACCCCTAGTACCTCAGACTCTAACAGTACTTGGAGATAAGGTCTTTAAAGAGGTAATTAAGTAAAGATGAGGTCACTAGGGTGGGGCCCTAATCCAATATGACTGATGTCCTTAAAAGAAGAAGGAGAAACACCAGGGATATGCATGCACAAAGAAAAGACCACGTGAAGAAGCAGCAAAAGGGCAGCCATCTGCAAGCCCAGGAGAGGCCTCAGAAAAAATCAACCCTGCCAGGACCTTGATCTCTGCTACAGACTGAATGCTGTGTCCCCTCAATATTCATATGTTGAAGTCCTAATCCCCAATGTGATCATATTTACAGGTGGGGCCCTGGGAGGTAATTAGGTCATGAGAGTGAAACCCTTATGGATGGGATTAGTGCCTTTGTAAGAAAAGACATGAGAGAGATGATCTTTTTCTACCGTGTGAGGATATAGCAAGAAGGCGGCTGTCTGCAGACCAGGAAGAGGACCCTCACCAGGAACTGAATTGGCTAGCGCCTCAATCTTGGACTTCCCAGCCTCCATAAGTGAGAGAAAAAAAATGTTCAAGCCACCCAGTGTGTGGTATTTTGTTATGGCAGCACAAGCTAATTAGTACAACTGCCCAGGTGCCCAAACAAAGAACCTAAGATAGTGCTTTTACACACAAAAGTCACTCTCTTATAATTTGTCAAACGAATTAACAGAAGACTAAATTATGGTTAAGACCAAGGATAATCTGAGCGTTTTAACTAGTAAACTAGGTACCCTAAGAGCTGTTGAAGTTTTTAAGGTAATAAGTAAATCTCTAAATGAACCCACTATTATCAAACACTTCACCTGCCCAGGCAGTCGTTTCCACTTTATTACTTCCTTTGAATCTTCTAATCCAGGTTCTGTGTCTACTGAACTTGACTCACAGTGACGTTCACAATATACTGGTTTTTCCTCCTGAAGAGCCATCATAGAGCGGTAAGATGGCTTTATCTAAATATATACAGAAAATGTGAAAATTTATATATCACGTTTGCCTTTTTCTCTTTTCTAGCATATACTGTGTTCTTAAAATATTGAAACAAATAAAATATTTTCAAAATGCAATCCAAAAAAATTCTACTTTTATTTGGACATTATTCTAAATAAAATAAAAACTGCTTGAAACTATAGTCCTATAACCAAAAAGCCTTAAACACTGGAGGAAAAAATAGGATCCCAATGGTTACATGAAATAGTTTTAATAATTTTATCCCTTTGTTTTTGCTTCTTCACCAGTATCTACTAGATGATATGCTATGGCTCTGATATACAATGATATCTTTGACTTTAAAATCACAAAATTAGTATCATAAAAATCTAAACTTTGTTAAATCCTCATTTCTTAATGATAGATTTTATTTGACTCCATTCAAACCAATGCAAATCAACCCCATGGTCACAGTATATATATGTGCAACTGACCTGAAAGATTAATGTCTTGTAAGAAATAAGACAAAAGCATAAGTTTTTCATTTTAGGACCAATTCTTTGCTAAACTCATTTATAATATTAATCTATGGAAAACAATAGTAGAAATATTATACATTGATTATTTGAATAATATTGTGAAAAATACACCTGTAAATCAGGGGTCTGCAACCTAAAGCCTAAACACCAAATCTAGCCTGCTGCCTGTTTTTGTAAATAAAGTATTATTGGAACATATCACATCCATTTGTTCAGTTACTGTCTACATATGTCTATGCAGCTACTTTCACACTACAAAGCAAAGTTGAGTAGTTGTGACAGAGATCACAGGGCCTGCAAAGCCTAAAATATTTACTACCTGGCTCTTTACAGAAAATATTTGTCAACCCTTGCTTTAAATCAACCTTTTATCTTTAATGATTAAAAGCCAAATTATAACAAAACATTTTTCCTAACACTAAAATCTGCACTTAATACTTAAAATTCATTTAAGGATCTTTTAAGTATCAGCTATTACAGCTTTAATATATAATCTCTGAAGGTACCTTTCTATTCCAGAAATCTATTAGCGTAATTCTAGAGACCTTATCTTTTCAGAAATGAAAAACATGTTATACCACCATTTAACTTCAACAACAGAGGATGTACACTTATATAATGCTATTAACTTACACAGTTTGGAACTTTCAATCCTCTTACAGTTACATACAATGTTGATGGATAACGATTTCTTGGACATTTTGACCACCATTCAAAAACCTCAACAACGTTTGATGGGGATCGAGGCTTAGTAGATGGGTAATACAGTTGCAAGCGAAGTTTCGAATTGATGTTTGCATTTCCATTGGCTCCCAGAAGCTTAAAATAAGAATTTATATAAAATGTTACCTTCAATGAAAATAAATATATCCAATAAAGCAATAGTATAAAGCCGGAAACTTATTTTAAAAAGATTAATATGGCATGCTGAAATTCCTTTTAAAAAGTCAAAATCATTTTAAGATAATTAAACTCATGCAAGTCATTCATTATATTTTTTCAATATTTTAGTATACCTTCTTAAAAAGATCTATTTTAAAAAATCTATTAAACAAAAGAACTTATGTTTAAGCTAAATAAATGGAGAGTCTTATGAGAAAAATAAAAAATCTCACCAACTCAGAATAGGTCCTCAATCTATTAGATCTATTAGTCATGGTCCACTAGACCATGACTCTAAATAGGAAATGTCTTTCTAACCTTTGTGTCCTCTACAAATTAGGAGTAGAAAGATAGTTGGAAGCCTTTGCAACAGTGCAGGTAGAATATGGAGGTGACTTAAACTAGAAGAGTAGACACTGAGTATAGAGAACATATTTAATAACTGTTACTGACTGATGCAACTTGGAAAGTAAAAAAAGAAAGACTCTAAGGTATTACTGTCCAACAGAACTTTCTATGATGATGGGAATGCTCTACATTTGTGCTAACCAACATAGAATCCACTAGTCACATGTGGCTACCTAGTACTTAAAGTGTGGCTAGTGTAAACGTGGAACTGAATTATATTCAATTTTAACTAATTTGAATTCAAATAGCCACATTCGACTTGTGGCTACCAAAACAGTGTAACTCCAAGGTCATAAGCTTGGGAGACTGGGCAGATGGTGGTAATACCAATTGAAGTAGAAGAGAGTAGGGGTAAGAGATTAGGTAGGATGTTCAATTTGGGGGAGTGTGAGATATCTAAGGGCCATCCAAGTTGAAATGTCCAGTAGCTAACTGCATTTACAAATCTAAAGCACAGGTGAGAAAAGTGGGTTCCAAAAAATCGGGTTAAAGGTGAAACTATGAGAAGGACTCATATTAAAAAGGTAGGTGGAAGACCATGAAGGAAACTGAAGGAATGGTATAAAGAAAATCAGGAAAGGATGGTGTCAAGAAATCCAAGGTAACAGAGTTTCAAGAGAGTGATGTATTAAATGCACAGATGTGACAAAATAACACCTAAAACATGTTCAATAAATTTGGCAAATAGAAATCATTAGTGATTCGGTTGGAGAAGTTTAATGGTAGAGACAAAATACAGATTGTAGTTCAGGAATGGTATCAACAAGGAAAGAGAGATGGCAAAATACAGCCCGTCTTTTCCCCTACCCCTCTAGAAAAGGATATAAAGACAATGGAGGTTATAAGCAGAGGGGGTGATTACTGTCAAATGATACAGAGGGGTAAAGAACAGTTTCAAAATGAGTAAGAGACGTTCAGTCATAAAGTATTAGGCACTCTAGACTCTCTTCATAAATCCTCCTAGAGTATCCCCAAAGCTTATCATAGTGATTTTAAGGAGATGTTCCCTAGCTTCTAAATCATACTTTCCATAAGTTGCTTTAATATTCACCAGGCAATCTAGTTCACACCAGTATGTTGCTTAGCAGGAGTAAACAACTAAGATCCAACAAAGACCCTGCGCTATCACGGTTATATGCTACATAATGTAGAGCTCAAATAAAAAAGGCTTTATTATTTTATAGTTTAAAAATATAGCCACATATATGCGTTAAAAGAATTGAAAGTCTCATCTGAACCACTATAGTAACTTTACAATTATCCAAGACATTCCTGGACATTCCTAGAACCAACAATATAGGTAATAAAATATTTAAATTTTAATTTTATTCATGTCACTTTCTTGAAGATGAATTTTATCCTAGTTTGTCTTTCCAAATCCATTTAACAATTCTCTTAATAGGTATTCACCAAGCACTTTCTGTGTGCCACATGCTGGGAACTGGTGATACTACGAAATAGAAAGTTTCAAGAGAGTGATATATTAAATTCAAAGAGATCTAGTAAAAGAAGGACTAAAAATGTTCGTTAGCTTACCGTCTAACAAAAATACATAGTGTTACAAAGGTGAAGCAGACAGAATTTCTTTACCCTTTATGAGGGTGGGGATGGGATCAGGGAGAATTCTTGATTGCCGTTTCTGCCAATGGCATAATATGGTTAAATAAATAAAAATCTATATAATACTTAAAGGTAAAAATGCTATGAAATATGTTATTGTTTCCCAAGTGCAACTTACAGTAAATACTGCAGGTCTGAAGAAATCTTAGCATAAAAGGAATGCAGTTTCTAATAAAACCACAAGATGGCAATGTTTACTATGTGAAAGTGAACTTTTTGGGGGGTTTTGTTTTGTTTTGTTTGGTTTTTTGGTCTAAAGTATGGAAGGCAATATAGAAAAAGGTATAACAGGTTTATATAATGGTATTTTAGATGGTACACTGGACCAGGTGACTCCTAAAGCCACTCTCAAATTAATTCCTCACCACAGCCAATGTGGCTGCTATTCAGCCATTTGACTACATCTCTCCTAAAGCCTGTCTCTAACGCTCAACATGGATTAAATGCCTCCACTGCGTTTTTATAGCATCTACTCTATAGCACATAATCATGTAGGTAATAGGTTTATACCTACATAATTCAGTTTTATATAGAAACTGAATTGGAGTGCAGGTACAATGTCTAATTTCACTATGAATGCTATGTGTTTAGCAGACTGCCTCACATTTTATTGGTACTTCGTAAATATTTGTTGAATGGACAGATACACAAATGAAAAAGTTTTTATAAGACAGTACAAAATAGACTAATTACTCAAGATTTTTCATAATTCAAATTTATGTTTGAAGTCAGAAATGAAGGATACCAGAAATAAAAGATAATTATACAATTAAAATTTTATATATTTTTTAACATCAATCTATCCATGTCTTTCATTTCTGCTGAAACATCCTAGTCAAAGACACTATCATGTTGTACCTAGATCACGGCAAGAATTTCCTAACTTTATCTTCAAGCATCTACATTTGCTTCTTCTCTATTCCATTCTCCACACAGCAGAGCATCTGTCTTTCTAAAACATAGATCAGATTATTCTATCCTTTTGCTAAAATCCAATGATGGCTTCCCATTGCTCTTTAAAATCTATAATGGCTTCCTGTTGCTAAAATGGCTTAGAAGACCCTGTGTAATCAAGACCGTAGCAATCTCTTCATGCGCTATTCTCCCCATCAGTTTCTGTCCTCCAATCTCAGTGGTCTTTTGATTTTCTGAATAAACCTTGCTTCTTCCAACATTAGGGTCTTAGCGTATATTGTACCCTCTACTATCCCTTCCCCACTGCCAACATCTAGCTAATGCTCAGGTTAAATCTCTTCTTCAAGAAATCTTCCCCTGATCCCATATGACTCTTGTTTTCATCACCTACCCCACAATGCTTCACAGTATTTATAAAAATTGTAAATGATAAATTGTACAACCAATTATTTTATGTCTTTTTTGCTAGAATATGAAGTCCATGAGGTCAAGAAATTTGTCTTCTTTGTTCACTAACTAGAATAGTAGCTGGTACACAGAAAAGGCTTAATAAATGTTTGTTGAATTGAACAAATAATGGCAGGGCTGTGTGTGTCTTTTTCAATGCTGTATCCTCAGAGCCAAAGAGTGTAACTAGCACACACTAGGCAATCAACAAATACTTAAGAATCTGAATGAACATCACCTGAGCTTGAGTTATAATAACAACTTTTCACCACTGCAATCTTACCTTAGATCCTAATTCCTTATATGAGACCAAACTGACTTGGGAAAAAGCAGCCAATTAGATTTGAAGATTATTTTAAAAGTGTTTAAAATGGATGAAAAACACACCTTAAGAAATGCCCAGGCAATTTTCCGAAAGCCGCATTCTTGGTTTTGAACCTCAGAGTTATTCTTAATTTCTTCCATGCTTAAGAAATCAAGAATCTACAAATAAATTCACAAAATTACTTCACAGAAGACTAGGATGCCTAAAATTTTTTCTAGTAATATACTAATAAAATTAAAAAATTGTTTGTATAGTACTTAAAAATGTTTCCCTTATAGGGAGTAAAAATATTTTTATCTCATTTCATTTACCTTAAAATGAACTCATCCAGTTAGGGAGGGTCCATTTTTTGACAACTTTATCTTTTATTAATACATCTTCTATTAAAACATTTCAAATCCAAGGCAAAGTATTAATTACTTCAAATATAGTCTAGGCACAAATAGACCAGGCATAGAATTCTTAACCTTTGATAATTTTTTATGTATCAGAGCAAACTTCAAAGGATTGTTTGTTTAAAAAACTCATGGCCCTATTTCTGGATCCTTGCTTTGAGTCATTTTCCTCAGGTTGGGGGTTTTCTCTTTGGATATATGTTGAAATTGAGGTTCTCAAGAGAATTTATTTCATTCCTCCATCCTGTCTGGATGTCAAAGCTCGTGGAGTTGCAACCAACCTGCCATAAAAATTGTCTGTATTCTAGGTACTTGTCAGAGGCTATTACTTTGAACTTACTGGTGCTTACCACAAGCTCAGTTGAGATAATCTTTGTAGAAAGAAGACTGCTTAAAAAACAATACAGACTCCATTCAACCCTTTTCTTTACTCAAATCCTTCTACAGACATAATACATGCTCAGTGAAAAAACACTGACAATATAGAAAAATATATAAGCAAAGTAAAAATACTTTGTAATCCAGATCCATAGATAATCACCATAAACATCTGGTTTATAGGTACCTAAACCTTTTTCTGTGCATTCCTAAACATACGTACGGAACTACCAATTTAATACATGCTATTTTGCAAACTAATTTCATATAATATGTAGTGGATATCTCTTCATGTCAATACATACACATGAATATCACCGTGTTAATGGCTGCCTACTGTTCTTCTGTATTATAAATATCATAAATTTAATAAAAGCTATAATTTATTTAACCAAATCTCTTACTGATCTAAATTTAGGTTCTTTTATCTCCTAAAATTTTTGCTATTATAAACAGCATTGAAATAAATATCCTTGCACACACATCTTCCTGGACTTGTCATTTTCCCTTATGATAAATACCTAGAAGCAGAATAATGGTTTTAAAGACTTCTGATAGATATTACCAAGTTGACCTCAATAAACTCTTAAGAAGTTGAAATCAAAAAGTAGTTGTATAGGCAATAACACATTATGTGAAAACTGAAGAAGCAACCAAAAGTATTTATAATCCAATAATCTATCATTCTTAAATCTCTTATACTAAAACGAATATAAAAGAACATTATAATAAATAACAAATGACAAATTTCTATGACAAAGAAAAAGTTCCTTGAGATATAAACTACATCCCTTTTTAAAAAAATTACAACTTTATATAAATCACACACAACATAATCACAGATGTAAATGGTGGAATGTTTGTATCATAAACACACATAACCTAAAAGTCAAGGATCATAGAAACAAATAACTCTACAAAATGAATCATCAGCTCTGGTTATACCAGGCCCCTTGTTATTCTCAAGCTAAAATTATCCATCTTGCTGAAACTGGAAGGGAGGCTTTCTGTACTCTCCTTTACTTATGGAGAGAGAACATGAAATACAGAAAAGAAGTGTGGTATTCTACGTTCAAACTACCTCCAAATACAATTTTCTTACATTTAAAATTTGAGTAACTTTGGAGGAATCACTTATACTCCAATCCTTGACATCTTTTTCAGTAAAGAAAATTAGAATAACAAGTCAGCTCAAAGTCCATGTATTCCATAAAGCTTTCCTGACTGCTCTGACCCTGCACTAACTCTTCATATCTAAGAAGTTCTACATCATTTTTGGTTATATATTACATTGTATTAGTCAACTGATGTGTGTATGTTTATCTTTATTTATGCAGGTAGTACACATACTTTTAGGGAATCGTATAGTTCAATCAGTTTATACTTCATGAAACAGCTTAGAAATGGAGGACTGCATTCATATAGATGACATTCATCACTTTACTACAGTTAATAGTCATGGGGTTGTTGTAAGGATTAAATGATACAAAGTAGGTCAAATGGCTAACTACTGACACTAGTAAATGCTCAGCAAATATGCTATCACTGCTTAAAAAAGGACATCTCATTTGTACCTCCATGGAATATTACAAACACTAGATTAAATTCTCACACTTCTTTGTTGCATTACTGAACTATCAAAATAATAGCTTACATTTGTGCTATTAAATATCAACTAAAATTCAGTTTAAATTGCTCTGTTCAGCTCATACCTCAAAGAATAAGATGACTTTAGGACTCTCATCAAAATCTCGAAGCAAATAGAGAAAATTTTCATTAAATATAATTTGTTCTTCCCACTCTGGAAGTCTTGATTTTAACTGCTTAAAATCATATGGCTGGGTCATAATAGGAAGAATATAATCCACACTCTCTTTTTCATAGTAAGATGAAACAGGCCGTTCACTGTTCAAAAAAGGATACTTCCATTAACATAAGTCTTTATAATTTTGAGAAGATGAGACAAAAATATACAGTATACAAGGTGAGGCAACCAGAAATAATTAATAGTCATAATAATATAAAAGGAAAATTATTTTAATTGTCCACCTAAAAATTATAAATTTTATAAGACTTAAAAGTTGTGCCTTACTATTATCTTGTATTTACACACTATCAGTTGGTTTCACAGAATTATTTTATTATATAAATACAAACTGAGAGGTATGACATCACCTTTGCCATACACAGCTGAAATAACTACTTCAGAATTTTAAGTGTTTGTAACAAAATAGTAAATTTATTTAAATAAAAAAATAAGCACAAGATTGTAAACCCTTAGAGCTGTCATATTTTCTTTGTATGCCCTGAGACAACTGAATGAAGTGAATGACCTTTCTTTGGACAATCTTCTTTCCTTTCACTGTCATCTTTCCGAACAACTTTTTGAATTCCAGTATAATCATTTACTGAACTTTTCATTTGGGTCTTCAAGCATGAATTAGCTATGTAAGTGATCTTAGAAAAAAAATTCAAGATTCATTTACCTCACCTGAGGTGCAGATAACAATTTCAAAAGAAAAATATGAGGTTAGACAACTAAAGCATTTACAATACAAGATAAGATATTTATAATGCAAGTTTTATGCCACAAATTAGTCATTAAGCATGGTAGAAGCTCTCTACCTCTTAAAATGAATTACTCCCCTCCACTTAAAATGAATTACTGAATTAACAGACGTTTTCTATTTCTTCTACCAACATATTGATCAGTGCCAATGGTTGAAGAACACCTACAACTAGTGGACTATTCTCTAATACAAATCCATAGCTCTATTCCCATTGACTTTCAACTACCAATGGAAGAAAAGAGGACTTCTACTGTAGACAGTTTCAATTTTAAGGGTTAGCTGTGCAATTAAAAAAAATTACCTATCATCTTTCTTGACATATTGACCAGTATTCTCATCAACCACATGAATTTTTACCATTGGGTGAGAAATCGTAAAATCTGACTTAAGCCGATCAGTTCGGTGAATGTAGACGCCCAAAACGAGGTCATCATCAAGCAAACATTTGGGATAAACTGGACTGTCCTGGCTTGTTATTTCATGAACACCATCACCATCAACGTCTTCATTATCATCTGGAACTACATGCATGGAAAAAAACAACATTATAATTAACTGTTCCTATTTATATATAACCTAATCTTTATGATCTATAATTATTTCACTTTAACAAAAGAACTTCAAGCAAAAAGAAAAAGCCAGACAGCAGCAGACCACACTCTGAGAGTAAATACCAAATTTACTAATGCATTAAAATAGGGTGAGGAATCTTTTTTTTTCTTAACAAGTACCAACAACACAAAAAGAAAAAAAATGAGAATCAAAGACAAAAAAGTAATTTTATCTAGGTATCTGAGTGGAATATATATCATTCAACTCATTTATAATTGGAATTTCTACTTTTGGCTAGGATGTAGTAGGATGCAGCAGGTCAACCCTTTGGGTAACAACTAGAAAAAGTCAAATAAATTACAAAAACTTTATTTTAAAGGCATTAGAAAAGTAAAGAAGTAATGTATACTAGAGGGACTAAAACCCCAGAGAGGGAAATCAGTCAGAGGTAAGCTGAAGCACTGGCAGCTGTTACATTTGCTGACTCAGGCTATGGGCTAAGGATCAGAGTTTGGCCCAGCAAGGTCATTGCCAGGAGAAAGCAAGCAACAAAACTTTTAGTGGTTCCATGGCATTAAAATGATAAAACTGGAGATCTGAGGAGTCTCACATGGCCAGTTTTTCCAACAAAACTGAATTCTGAGGTGATGGAGAGGCTAGAGAGGTAGTGAAATTTCCCAGTCTTGTGGTGCTACCAGACCATGACCTGCCAGGGGGAGGGGACTGAAACAAAACTGGCAAAGATAAAGCCATAGAGGGTGTGGTCAATTTAAATTGAGGACCTATAGCCACCTTTCACTTGGGGTCATTTACCAATTCTGGGCACAGGTGGAGGTTGAGAATCCAGGCATGGCCCCTGGCAGAAGCTTGCTACTGGGGACAGAGAAACCAGCAGAGATTTTGGCATTCATGGGGGCTGGAGTGACAAAATTGGCAAACTGAAGAGCCTCAAACATATGGCCAGTCTCCCCTTGAAGACATTTGCCAAATTTTGAAACTGCATGGGGCAGAAGACTAAATGTTTATGCTGAAAAGCACTGAAGGGCAAAACTAAATCTCCCACAGTTTTTTATGGTTGAAGAGACAAATACCTACCAGGCTTTCAATTTGAAACACCAGGAAGGCCACATCCTTGGAAAAGAGAGAATCAGAGATAGAGTCTTACAAAAACTACAATCCAGCCCTAACACAGCTCAATTCCTGATTGGTTGAGATCAGTTGCTTACCCTGTCTGCCTCAGAAAAGAAGGGGGAAAACTCTCTCTAGTGGAAGATAAAATCATCTGGGGCCACTAGGATTCTATACACAACATCCAGCATATAACATAAAGTTACTAGAAATAAAAGAGGCAAGACCATATGACCAATAATCAGGAGAAAAAACAGACAACAGAAACAGACTCAGAGATGACCCAGAATGAAGTTAGCATATAAGGACATTAAAATAGCTATGATTAATATGGTCAAGAAAATCAAGAGAAAGATGGGCAAAATAGTTTTTTAAAATAGAGATTTTTTTACAGAAAATTAGAATCCATAAAAAACATTCTGGAACTGTAAAATATAATGTCTGAAATTATAAATTCAATAGATGTGTCTAATAGCATAATGACACAAAAGAAGACATGATTAGTGAACAAGAAAGGTATATAAACATCTTAACTGAATATAATATAAATACAATGTAAACATCCTAACTAAAGCATAATGGGAAATAAAAAGCACAGGAAGAATATAAGAGAACATAAGAAACATGCGGACACATCCAAAAGAACTACTATACATGATATTATAATCTAGAAAAAGAGGAAAGAATGTTGAAGAACCATATTAAAAAAATAATAGCCAAGATTTTCTACAACTGATAAACAATATCAACAGTGAACTCTAAGCAGAATAAATTCTAACAAAACTGTATTTAAGCATATCATGATGAAACACTAAAACTAGTCAGGAAAAAGAAGACACATTCCCTTCAAAGAGACAGAAATAAGACTGACGCTGGGAACAGAAATGACAGAAGCCAGTAGACAATTGTATGATTTCTATAAAATACCAAAAGAAAAGAGCTAGCAACCTAAAAATCTATACTAGCAAATACCTTCAAAAATGAAGGTAAAGTAAAGGCATTTTAAGACAACAAAATGTGAGGGAATTAGCAGGCCTTCATTAAGAGAAGTACAAAAGGGAGTTGGTCAACAAGATGAAAAATAGAAAATTGGAAATTCATTAAGGGTAAATTTTGGGGTGAATATAAATTAATATCAATTGTACAAAATGTTAACTGTAGTATCTGGGAAGTTTAAAATATATGTAGAACTAAAATGCATGACAATAAGAACTCACAAGGCAAGAGAAGGACAGATAGAGTTTCACTATTCTACTGTTCTAGCAGTGTTGCGGAAGTGTATTTTATTAGAGAATTAATTTGTTGTAGACTATAGTAAGTCAAGAATAAACTTAATGCTCTCCAGGGTAATGACTAAAAATAGTAAAAGAAAGTATAATTGTAGTGAGATGATACACAGACAACCTACAGAATGGGAGAAGATATTTGCATGCTACACATCTGATAAAGGGCTGATAACCAGAATCTATACAGAACTTAGGAATATCAAGAAGAAAAAATCAAGCAACCCCATTAAAAAGTGAGCAAAGGACATGAACAGAAACTTTTCAAAAAAAGACAGAATAAAGGCCAGCAAACATATTAAAAATTGCTCAACTTTTCTAATCATCAGGGAAATGCAAACCCAAACCACAATGAGATACCACGTAACTCCAGTGAGATTGGCTCATATCAAAAAGTCCCAAAACAACAAATGTTGGCGGGGATGCGGACAGATAGGAACACTCATACACTGCTGGTAGGAATGCAAATTAGTACAACCTCCATGGAACGTAATACGGAGATACCTCAAACAACTAAAAGTAGAACTACCATTTCATCCAGCAATCCCACTACTGGGTATTAAGCCAAAGGAAAAAAAGACATTCTATAATGAAGACATCTACACTCAAATGTTTATAGCAGCATAATTCACAGTTGCAAAGATGTGGAAACAACCCAGTTGCCCATCAATACATGAGTGGATTAATAAAATGTATACACATACGATGGAGTATACTCAGCCATAAAAAACAATGGTGAATTAATTCTTCTGGTATTATCCTGGATGAAGCTAGAGCCCATTCTTCGAAGCAAAGGGTCACAAGAATGGCAAAACAAGCACCACTGGTACTCACCATCAAATTGGTACTAACTGATCAATACTTATGTGCACACATGTAAATAATATTCATCAGGGGTTGGGTAGGTGGGAGGGGGATGGAGGGGATGGGAAAACTCACACCTAATGGGTGCAGGGCGCACTGTCTGGGAGATGTTCACAATTGTAGCTCTGACTTGGGCAGTGCATAGGCAATATATGTAACCAAAGTGTTTGTACCCCCACAATATTCTGAAATTTAAAAAAAGTGTCAATTTGACAGGAGATATAACACTCCTAAATACGCATATATTCAATAACATAGCTTCAAAATATATGAGTAAAAATTGCCAGAAATTAAAAGAAAAATAAACAAATCCAAAATCATAGTGGAAATTTTAACACCTCTCTCATTAGCTGATAGAATAAGTAGACCAAAAAAAATTAGTAAGATAAACTAAAGACAATTAAACTTGATTTAATTGACATACATAGGACACTGCACTCAACAACAGAATTCATACTCTTTTCAAATGAACATGGAATATTTACCAAATCTGACCATAAAATGGTCATGAAGAAAGCCTTAATAAACTCAAAAGATTTAAATCATTCATAATATGTTCTCAACAACAGTGGAAAATAGAAACCGGTAACAAAAAGATAATTAGAAAATCACCTGCTGCCTGAAACTAAGCAACATACTTCTAAATAATGCAGAATCAAAGAAATTAAAATGGAAATTAGGAAATATTTTATATTGAACGATAATGAAGATATGGAACATCAAAAATTTGGGGCATGCTGCTGAAGTAGTGTTTAGATAGAAATTTAAAGTCTTAAATGCATACAAAAGAAGACTGAAATATTTCTTATAAAATTTATCTTACAAAGCTAGAAATAAGTATTAAATCAAACCCAAAGAAAATAGAAAGAAGGAAATACTATTGATAGGAGAAAAAAAAATCACTAAAATATCACACATATGTACAATAGAGAAAACCAAAGATAAACACTAGTTCTTTGAAAAGATTCATGAATCTAAAATCCTCAGACTGATCAAGAAATTGAGAGAAAACAAATTACTAATATCATGACTGAAAAAACTGGAAAGAGTTTCAGATGCTATAGACATTCAAAATTGGAAAATTTGGATTAAATAAAAATATTCTTCAAGAAATACAGTCTATCAAAGCTGAGAAAAAAATGTGATAAGACTGATGTTTATTGAAGAAACTAAATCTGATTTAAAAGTCTTCCTGTAAAAAAAATCTCAGCCTTAAAGCCTTCATCAGTAAATTCTTCCAAATATTTAAGAAAGAAATAACACCAATCCATAGAAATACTAATATTAATGTAAATACTTCTAGAGAACTGAAAAAGATGACATATTTCCCAACTCTTTTGAGGCCACTAACACCTTGATATCAACACTCTGGGCATTTCAAGAAAGAAAAAGTATAAACCAATCTCTCTCATGACCACAGATACAAAAATCCTAAAGAAAATATAAGCAAACCTAATCAAGTAATAGATTAAACAAATAAAGATAATAATAATGTACCACAACCAAGTAGGTCCCTCCACCTTTGACAGGAACACAAATATGGCTTAATAGTCAAATAACAATTATTTATAACCATATTTATAGAAAAAAGGGTGAAATTTATATGATCATGTTGATAGATGTGCAAAAAGCAACTGACAAAATTCAATTTATGATAGAAAAATAAAACCCTTAGCAAATTAGGAATAGAAAGTAACTTCTTTAATCTGGCAAGGGTTAAAGGTATACCTCATTTTATTGTGCTTCACACACAGATAATTGTGTTTTTTATAAATTGAACGTTTGTGGCAACCCTGTATCAAGCAAGTCTATCGGCACCATTTTTCCAACAGCATGTGGTCACTTCATGTCTCTGTGTCACCTTTTGGCAATTCTCACAGTATTTCAAACTTTTCATTGTTATTATACCTGTTATGGTGATCTGTGACTAGAGATCTTTGATGTTACTATTGCAATTGTTTTGGGGTGCAATGAACCACACCCATATAAGACAACAAAATGTTGAAAGAAGAGATAGACCAAAAGCTACACCTCTTGCACCAAACAGTAAGCCAAGTTGTGAATGAAAAGTTCTTGAAAAAAATTAAAAGTGATACTCCAGTGGACCCATGAGTGATAATAAAGTGAAACAGCCTTATTGCTGATATGGAGAAAGTTTTAGCGATCTGGATAGAAAACCAAACCAGCCACAACATTCCCTTAAGCCAAAGCCTAATCCAGAGCAAGGCCCTAACTCTCTTCAATTCTATGAAAGCTGAGAGAAGTGAGGAAACTGCAGAAGAAAAGTTGGAAGCTAGCCAAGGCTGGTTCATGAGGTTTAAGGAAAGAAGCCATCTCCGTAACGTAAAAGTGCAAGGTGAAGCAGCAAGTGCTGATGTAGAAGCTGCAGCAAGTTACCCAGAAGATCTAGCTAAAGATAACTGATGAAGGTGGCTACACTAAATAATAGATTTTCAGTGTAGATAAAACATCCTCCGATTGGAAGAAGATGCCATCTAGGACTTTCATAGCTAGAGAGAAGTCAATGCCTAGCTTCAAAGCTTCATATGACAGGCAGACTCTCTTGCTAGGGGCTAATGCTGGTGACTTTAAGTTGAAGCCAATGCTTATTTACCATTCTGAAAATGCTAAGGCCTTAAGAATTATGCTAAATCTCCTCTGACTGTGCTCTATAAACGGAACAACGAAGCCTGGATGACAGCACATCTGTTTACAGTATGGTTTACTGAGTATTCTAAGTCAAATACTGAGAACTACTGCTCAGACAAAAAGATTCCTTTCAAAATGCTGCTGCTTATTGACAATGTACCTAGTCACCCAAGGGCTCTGATGGAGATTAATATTGTTTTCATGCCTGCTAATACAACATCCATCCTGCAGCTCATGGATCAAGGAGTAAATCTGACATTCAAGTCTTATTATTTAAGAAATACATTTCATAAGGCTATAGCTGCCCCAGATAGTGATTCCTTTGATGCATGTGGGCAAAGTAAATAAAAAAACTTCTGGAAAGGATTCACCATTCTAGATGCCATTAAGAACCTCATGATTCAAGGGAGGAGGTCAAAATACCAACATTAACAGGAGTCCGGAAGAAGTTTGAAGGCTTCAAGACTTCAGCGCAGGAAGTAACTGCAGATGTGGTAGAAACAGCAAGAGAACTAGAATTAGAAGTGTAGCCTGAATATGTGACTGAATTGCTGTAATCTCATGATCTAACTTTAATGGATGAAAAGTTGCTTCTTATGGATAAGCAAAGAAAGTGGTTTCTTGAGATGGAATGTATTACTGGTAAAGAAGCTGCGAACATTGTTGAAATAACAACAAAGGATTTAGAATATGACACGAACTTAGTTGACAGAGCTGCAGCAGAATTTGAGACAACTGATTGCAATTTTGAAAGAAGTTCTACTTTGGGTAAAATGCTATCAGAAAGCATTGCATGCTACAGAGAAATCTTTTGTGAGAGGAAGAGCTGATCAATGTGGCAAACTTCATTGCTGTCTTATTTTAAGAAACTGTCACAGCCACTCCATCCTTCAGCAACTACCACCCTGATCAGTCAGCAGCCATCAACATTGAGGCAAGATCCTCCACTAGCAAAAAGATTACAACTTGTTGAAGGCTCAGATGATTGTTAGCATTTTTTAGCAATAAAGTATTTTTAATTAATGAATGTACATTTTTTATGACATAATGCTATTGCACACTTAATGGACTACAGTATAGCGTTAACATAACTTTTATGTGCACTGGGAAAACAAAAAATCCATGTGACTCACTTTACTGCGGTATTTGCTTTATTGTGGTGGTTTGGAACTGACACTGCAATATCTCTGACATATGCCTATGTTTACAAACAATTCACAGCTAACATCACATTCAGTGGTGAAATAATGGAAGATTTCCCTCAAGGCTGATAAGAAGGGAAGGATATTTGTTATTGCCACCACTATTTAACACTGTAATGGAAATCCTAAACAGTGTTTCAAGGCGAGAAAAACAAAGCACAAGAACTGAAAAAGAAATAATAAAACTATCATTAATAGATTATATGATTATGTATGTAGAAAAATAAAAACAATCTAAGAATAGGAGATAGGATCAAGATGGCCAACTAGACACATGTAGTAAGTGCCTCCTTCCTGGAGAGGAACCAGAATAACAAGCAGATTCTCACATTTCAAAGAGATCATCCAGGAGAGAACACCAGGATTCACCAGGAAAGCCACGGGAAGCACCAAAAGTGAGTAAAGAGAGGGCTCAGGACAACTTGCGTGGCTAGGGACTGCCTAACAGCCAGAAGCTCTTGGACATGGGGAAACAGTAAGAGAGAAGCCACCAGGACTCCACTCTCCGAGATGACCTTTTACAACCTTGGCTACAAGAGAACCCCTTGACCTATGCAGGTCTCAGGCCTAACATAGGGAAGTGCTTGGAAATTGCATAGGGACGTTGCCCTAGAAAGGGAACCCCCATGTAATCCCACAGGCATCCAAGCCTACAGTAGCTTGAGCCAGGCACCATTCTGAGAGCCTAGATAGCAGAGAACTGTGGGTATGCCTGCAGCCACTGCACAGCTCCCTGGGAATGTCCCCACTGCCCTGCTGTGGGCTGCTCTTGAGACTGAGACATGAACAGACAGCATTTTCCCCAGTTTCTCATCAATGTTGCCTGCCTGGATAGGGCCCCAGCCTTTCCAGCTGCAGGTCCAATGTAGCATTTTGAAAGTCTGACACTGGGCTGTGCCCCGCCCATGGGCTGAGTTTGGGCTAATGCGGCAGTCCCCACCTGCTAGGGACAAGCAGGCAAAGTGGACTTTCCAGCATGCATCTGGGACAGTGCCCACCATTCTGCTGCCGGCTGCTGTGGGAACAGGTCTTAAGCAAACTGCACTACTCAGTTTCCTGTCAGTGCAGCCTGCCTGAAAAGGACCCATCTCTCTATGGTCATAGGCCCAGGGCACCATTTTGGGAATTTGAAGCCAGCAGCACCCAACCCTCAGGCTGAATTTGGGCTGACATAGCCCTGCCCAGCTAGGAGGGACAGGGGAGCTCAGGGTCTTCTATGCATACATAGGACAATTCCCACTGCCCTGCTATGGGCTGCTGTGGGTCTGAGTTGTGAATGGACAGCACTCCCCCTAGTATCTTGCCTATGCTGTTTGCCTGGAAGGGGCCCTACACTCTCTGGTCACAAGCCCAACGTGCTGGTTTGGGAATTTAAAGGTGGGCATTGCCCCACCCTTTGGCTGAATTTGGGCTGACGTGGTTGCAGCCCCACACAGCTGAGGAGAGACAGGGGAGCCCAAGCTCTCCCACACACACCTAGGACAATTCCCACTGCCCTGCTATGGGCTCCTGTGAGACTGAGATGTGAGTGGACAACTCTCCCCAGTTTCTTGCCTATGATGCTTGCCTGAAAGGGGCTCTGCTCTCTTTGATTCCAAGCCCACATCTGGTGCCACTTTGAGAATTTAATGCTGGGCCCCTCCCTTGGGCCGAGTTCAAGGTGACATGGCTGAAGCTGCCACCTGGCTAGGAAGGGACAGAGGAAACCAAGCTCTCCTAAGTACACTCAGGACAATACTCACTGCCCTGTTACAGGCAGCTGTGGGACTGGGGACTAGCCTGTTCAATCCATTATAGCTACTAGTAACATTAACATGGACTAGTAGCTATAGTCCATGGGTCCCAGTGGGTGGCTCCAGCAGAGCTACTGCCACCTCCCACATCACACCAGCTGCTCAGGGGTCCGAGAACCTACCCACACACCTGGCTCCCCGCTCCAACTACTAGCTTCTGAGCAAGCCACCTGAAGGCCCAAGAATTGGCCCCCCAGGCACACTAACATTGCTGCCAGCATAAGCTGCCCTGGATCCTAAAATCGGGCACACTCAGCGTACTGCTATCCCTACTGGGGCCTGAAGACTAGCTTGTCTGGCATTCAAGTCTCCCCAGCAAAACTTCACCACAGCCTCAACCAATAACTGTACCCCAAGCCACAAGGAAATCACAAAGACCACTAATCCTGTGAACTGCCTAAGAATTCATATGAAGATCACATTATTGCAGGCACCCAAAATCAAAGACAAGGTATCCTACTCAACCAACAACATATATAAATCTTCCAGAAAAAATTTTCCCCTTCGAAAGCAATACCAAAGATCAGAACAAGTGACTGCTACATCAGATGTGCAGATATTGATCGAAGGACCCAGAAAACATGAAAAAGCAGGGAAATATGCCACCACCGAAGGACCATAATAATTGTTTAGCAACAGATCCCAATCAAAAAGAACTCCTTGTAAAGCCAGATAAAGAATTCCTAATATTGATTCTAAAGAAACTCAGTGAGATGTAAGAGAAACCTGAAAACCAATACAAGGATCAAAAAATCAACTCAGGAGAAAAATACTTTGACTCCAAGCCATAAAATACCCAAATGGAGTCAGCGTTCACCTCCTTTACACAATCAAAGAGCTACCTGGACCTCTAAAGAGCGAAGGTGTCCCCTGGAGCAGGAGCATCAGGGTTTGCTCGGGAGCATAACATAGGTGAGCACGGGCCTGGGGCTGGGTCAGGCCCTGGCAGCATTGCTACTTGGGAGGAGCCACTTCACCTTTGTATCAGTTGTTACAAACAGCATTTGGATCCTTTGGTCAGGTTCCTCCAGATTCTTTTGAGGTATCCATGTTCAACAGCTTCAGCTTTGTTTTGGCAAACCCCTGCCCAAAGTTGTTTATAGGCTATTCTTCACCTTGTTTCCAAGGCTAAGGAACAGAAAATAGACTCTGTTTTGAGGAGGTAGAAGTTAAGTACACATTTATTTTTTACTGTGACTTGTTCAGGACCACATTTTACAAAATGCCTTGTTTCCTTTATTATTTCTTCTGGGAAGGAAAATTCTATTAATATTGTTTTAGTTAGATAATAGAAGAGTTTTTTAAAATTAGGGCTTATTTTGAAAAATTCTGGGTATAATTCAAATGTATGCAAGTACCTTGCAAAGTAAGGTAATATTCAGAGACAGTTGTTCTGATCAGATGGCTTAGAGAAATTTCTGGAATATTCACTTTCAAAGATTTCTTATTGATGAATGTCTTTGACTTAAATCTAACCAAAAACTGCAACATTATTCTTTGTACATTTTCATTATATAGTGTTAACAAGCTTAGTTGCAAACAGGTAAAATACTTAAACCATTAAAAAAAATTAATGCAGGACATGAATGAGAAATTTATCAAGGAGATAGACATCTTAAAAAAAACAAAACAGAAATTCTGGAGCTGAAAAATTCATTGAAGGAAATACAAAACACATTCTAAAGCTTCAAGAATAGAATAGATCAAGCAGAAGAAAGAATCTCAGAACGTGAAGACAGCTCTTTTTAAAATACTTCAGTCATACAAAAATAAGGAAAACAGAATGAGCAAAGCCTTCAGGACATCTGGGACCACATAAAGCAACCAAACTTACGAATTATCGGTGGTATTCCCAAGGGGAAGAGAAATCAAAAAGTTTAGAAAACCCATTTAAGGAAACAATTGATGAAAACTTCCCATGACTAGCAAGACAGTTAGACATTCAGATACAAGAGGCCCAACATTCCCCAGGCCAAAAGGACTTCATCACAGCATATTATAATCAGAATGACCAAAATCGAAGTTAAAGAAAATTTTTAAATTAGCAAGAGAAAAGTGTCTATTCACCTATAAGGGAAACCCTACCACACTAACAGTGGACCTTTCAGCAGAAACCTTACAGGTCAGAAGAGAATGGGATGGCATTTTAAAAACGCAGAAATTAAAAACCTGCCATACAAGAATTTTATATTCTGCCAGAATAAGCTTCATAAATGAAGGAGAAATAGTCTTTCCCAAACAAACACTGAGAGAATTCATCACCACTAGACCGGCCCTACAGGAAATGCTCGAAGGAGGCTTAAACATGGAAACAAAAGGTCAACATTCACCACCCTGAAAACACATGCAAATATAAAACTCATAGGGTCTTACAAAAAATCACACAAAGGAGGAAGAGAAAGGAATTAAATGGAAACATGACAGAAGTTCAGCAAACTACAAAGACAAAAAGACAAAAAGAAACAATAAAACAACTAGAAATAAACTAACAATATGACAAGAACAAAGCCTCATATGTTAACATTAACCTTGAATGTAAATGGACTAAATGCTTCACTTAAAAGATACAGATTAGCAGAATGGATTAAAAAAATATGATCCAAGTATATCCTGCTTACAAGCAACTCACCTTAACCATAAAGACACACATAAACTGAAAGTAAATGGGTAGAAAAATATATTCCATGCCAATGGAAACCAAAAGTGAGCAGGAGGAACTATACTTATATCAGATAACACAGGCTTTAAATCAGACCAGTAACAAAAAGACAAAGAAGGTCATTATATAATGATAAAGGGATCAATAATTCAGCAAGAGGATATAACAATCCGAAATATATATGCACCCAACATTGGAGCACCCAGATTCACAAGATAAGTATTACTAGACCTAAAGAAAGATAGACAGCAACACCCCACTCACAGCACTAGACAGATTACCAAGACACAAAATCAACAAAGAAACATTAGACTTAAATTGGACTTCAGACAAAATGGACTTAAGAGATACTTATAGAACATTCCACCCAACAACTACAGACTATACATTCTTTTTATCAGCACACAGGACATTCTCCAAGATAGACTACATTTTAGGCCACAAAACAAGTCTTAACAAATTTTTTAAAAAATTGAAATCATATCAAATATCTTCTCAGACCACAGTGGAATACAGCTAGAAATCAATACAAAGAACTTCAGAAACTATACAAACACATGGAAATTAAACGACATGCTCCCAAATGATCACTGGGTCAATAAAGAAATAAAGACAGAAATTACAAAATCTTTTAAACAAATGAAAATGAAAACACAACTTACCAAAAACCTGTGTGATAAAGCAGAAGCAGTGTTAAGAGGTAAGTTTACACCATTAAATGCCTACATCAAAAATGTAGAAAGATCACAAATTAACAACCTAACATTGCATCTCAACAAAATAGGAAAACAAGAATAAACCAAGCCCAGAATTAGCAGAAGAAAACAAATAACAAAGATCAGAGCAGAAATAAATGAAATAGAGACAATAGAAAGGATCAATGAAAAGTTGGTTTTTTGAAAAGATAAACAAAATTCATAAACCTAACCAAGAAAAGAAGAGAGAAGATCCAAATAAACACAATCAGAAATGAAAAAGTAGACATTACAACTGATACCACAGAAATACAAAAGATCATCAGAGACTACTGTGAACAACTATACACTCACAAACCAGAAAACCTAGAGAAAATGGATGAATTCCTGAAAACACACAACCTCCAGAAACCAAACCAGGAAGAAACAGAACTCCTGAATAGACCAATAATGAGTAACAACATTGAATCATTATTACAAAATCTCCCACCAAAAAAAGCTCAGGACCAGATGGATTCACAGCCGAATTCCACCAGATGTACAAAGAACTAGTGCCAATCCTACTGAAACTGTTCCAAAAGACTGAGAAGGAAGGAATCCTTTCTAACTCATTCTATGAAGCCAGCATCACTTTAATACCAAAGCCAGGAAGGGATGCAACAACAAAAGAAAACTACAGAGCAATATCTCTGATGAATATAGATGCAAAAATCCTCAACAAAATGTTAGCAAACTGAATCCAACATCACATCCAAAGGATAATTCACCACGATCAAGTGGATTTTATCCCAGGGATGCAAGGATAGTTCAATGTATGCAAGTCAATAAATGTGACTCATCACATAAACAGAAATAAAAACAAAACCATATGATCATCTCAATAGATGCAGAAAAAGCATTTGATAAAATCCAGCATCACTTCATGATAAAAACCCTCAACAAACTTGGCATAGAAGGAATATACCTCAAAATAATAAAACCCACATATGAAAACCCCACAGCCAATATCATGCTGAATGGGGTAAAGTTGAAAGCATTCCCCCTAACAACTGCAACAAAACAAGAATGCCCACTTCACCACTTCTATTCAACACAGTACTACAAGTCCTAGCCAGAGCAATCAGGAAGAGAAAGAAATGAAGGTCAACCAAATTGGAAAAGAGGTAGTCAAATTCTGTTTGCTGAAGATATAATCTTATACCTAGAAAACCCTAAGGACTCCTCCAAAAGACTTCTAGATTTGATAAATGAATTCAGAAAAGCCTGTTATAAAATCAACGTACAAAAATCAATAGTCTTTCTATACACCAACAACAACCAAGCTGAGAACCAAATCAAGAACTCAATCCCATTTACAATAGCTACAATCAATCAATACCTCAATCAGTAAATTACCTAGAATAACTTTAACCAAGGAGGTAAATGATCTCTACAAGGAGAACTACAAATCACTGATAAAAGAAATCACAGATGATGCAAACAAATGGAAAAACATCCCATGCTCATGGATCAGAAAAATCAATATTGTTAAAATGACCATACTGCCCAAGCAATCTACAGACTCAATGTAATTTCTGTGAAAATACCAATGTCATTTTTCACAAAATTAGAAAAAACAATTCTAAAATTCATATGGAACCAAAAAAGAGCACGAATAGCCAAAGCAATCCTAAGCAAAAAGAATGAAACTGGAGGCATCACATTACCTGACTTCAAATTATACTACAAGGCTATAGTAACCAAAACAGCATGATATTGGCATAAAAGGAGACATACAGATCAACGGAACAGAATAGATAATCCAGAAATAAAACCATACACCTACAACCAATTGATCTTTGAGAAAGCAGACAAAAACATACACCGGGGAAAGGATGCCCTATTCAGCAAATGGTGCTGGGAAAATTGGAGAGCCACGTGCAGAAGAATGAAACTGGATCCCTATCTCTCATCATACACAAAAATTAACTCAAGATGGATTAAAGACTTAAATGTAAGACATGACATCCTAGAAGAAAGCCTAGGAAAAACTTGTCTGGACATTGACCTAGGCAAAGAATTTATAACTAAGGCCCCAAAAGCAAGTGTAATAAAAATAAAAACAGACAAATGGGACTTAAACTAAAAAGCTTCTGCACAGCAAAAGAAATAATCAAAAGAGTAAATAGATATCCCACAGAATGGGAGAAAATATTCACAAACCATGTGTCTGACAAAGGACTAATATTCAGGATCTACAAGAAACTCAAACAACTCAGCAAGAAAAAAACAACCCCATTAAAAACTGGGCAAATGACATAAATAGGCATTTATCAAAAGAAGATATACAAACCGCCAACAAACATGAAAAAATGCTCAAGATCACTAATCATCAGGGAAATGCAAATTAAAACCACAATAAGATACTATCTTACTCCAATTGCAATGGCCATTATTAAGAAGTCAAAAAACAATAGATGTTGGCTTGGACGTGGTGAAAAGAGAACACTTATACGCTGTTGGTGGGAATCTAAATTAATACAACCCCTATGGAGATCGATATAGAGATTTCTCAAAAAGTAAAAGCAGATCTACCATTTGATCCTGCATTCCCACTACTGGGTATCTGCCTAGAGGAAAAGAAATCATATGAAAAAGATACCTGCACTTGTATGTTTATCACAGCACAATTCACAATTGCAATGGTATGGAATCAACCTAAGTGCCCATCAACTGATGAGTGGATAAACAAAATATGGTATGTATATACCATGGAGTACTACTCAGAGATAAAAAAGAATGAAATAATGTCTTTTGCAGCAACTTGGATGGAACTGGAAGCCGTTATGCTAAATGAAGTAACTCAGGAGCAGAAAAATAAATGCCACATGTTCTCACTTGTAAGTGGGAGCTAAATCATGGCTACACAAGGGCATACAAAGTGGCATAATGGACATTAGAGACTCACAATGGGGGTGGGTAGAAGAGCAGGAGGGATAAAAAATTATTTATTGGATACACTGTATACTACTCAGCTGGTGGGTACACTAAAAGCCCAGACTCCACCACTATACACATACATGTTAACAGTATTCAACTTCTACCCCCTAAATCTATTAAAAATTTTTTAAAAATGGAAAACAATGTAAGCATAAACTCTTAGAAGTAATAAATAAATTTAGCAAGATCACTGGATACAATGTTAAAAAATTTTTAAATCAAATACATATCTACATACATATACCAGCAACAAATGAACAGAAAACAAAAATTTTAAAAATAATGCCATTTACAATATCATTAAGAAACATCAAATATTTAGGAATAAATCTAAGGAGAGATGCTGCTGAAATTTATAATATTACCAAGATAAATTAAATGAGATGTAAATAAATGTAGGTGCATACCAAATTTATAGATTCCAAGAGTCAATATTTTATAAAGATATCAAGTCTATTTAGAGAGTTGTTATACTGTGAATCTCTTCAAATTCACCCAGTCTAGATCACAGTCAGTTTGGCAGGCAGGGGTGGGTAGGAGGAGGGAGATTGAGAAGATGCTTTTATTAATAAATTCACATGAAAATGTAAAGAGTAAAAAGAAGCCCAGGCAATGCTGAAGAAGAAAAAGGCTGGAATACACCACTAAATAGCAAGACCTATTAGAAAGCTATAGTAATTAGACATGGTGGTGTTGGTGCAAACTGTCCAATGTAACAGAATAGAAACTATAAAAATTGATTCACATTTAATATAGTCACATTATTTTTTGATAAAAGTGATACTGTAAAACAGAGGGAAAAAGATATTCTTCATTAAACAGTACTAGGTCAATTATATGTTCACATAGGAAAAAAGTGTCTTGATCACGACCTACTACCATAAAAAAAAAATCAATACCAGATGAACTGCATATCTAAATCTGAAAAGCAAAACAGTACACTTTTAGAAAAATACTTTCAGGACTTGGGAAAGATTTCTTAAATCACAGAAAGCACTTGCCATCAAAGGAAAACAAAATGGATAAACAATGGATAAAGTGGACTATATAAAAATTTTTGTTTTCAAAAGATACCAGTAAAAGAGAAATAAAACCCAAAGTGGGAAGATATTTGCAATATACATGTGTATATGTGTATATGTATTTATATCAGAATAGACTCATATTTAGGTATATAAAATATTACCAGAAACCAATTAGAAAAAGACAAACAATTCTGTTTTTTTAAAAAAATGCACAAAAGACTTGAGCAAATTTTGACTGGAACTGTCAAACACTGCTAGTGTCAATTGGTAAACCAACTTTGCAAAACTGGAAGTAGCTATTAAAGCAAAAAATTTACATAATCTATGACATAGCAACTCTAAGAAAATGCCCAACAAAAATGTATGCATATGCTTACCAAAGACATTACTGGAATGTTCATTACAGCTTTATGTTATGGCCTAAAACTAGAAACAACTCATGTGTCCATCAATAAAATAGGTAAGTTAATTGTGGTATATTCACATAATGGATATCTAAATAGTATAAATATATAACTGAGAATGAATAAGCTCAACTGCATGTAACGATCTTACAAAAATAACGTTGAATAAAAACCACCAGGCACAATGAGCACAATATATATGATGCTATTTATATTAACATATATAAATAAACTCTGTAAGATGTCAGGGTAGTGGTTACTCCTACGAGGCAACTAACTGGAAGGGGACTTGAAGGGGTTTCTGGGTGCTATTGATGTTCTGTTTCTTGATTTGGATGATGATTTTATATGTAAGTTCAGTTTGTGAAAATTCACTAAGCAGTACATTTGTAATATGTATACTTTTCTGTATGTATATTATGCTTCAACAGAAGTTTTTAAAAATTTAATTATAGGAACCACAAAACACCATAAATTGCATCCTCCAATGAATAAGTACCATAAATTCTAAAATTGCCTACTTTCCAATTTTTGGCCAACTAAATGGAAACTGGAAAGAAGTAAAAGGATGTAACAAGGAGGAAAAGAGGCAAGAACAAGTAAAGAAAAATAAGAGAAAAGAAAGAAGAAAAGAGGAAGATAGAAAGCAACAGGGGAAAAGGAAAGAAGAAGAAAGAAACTGAATTAGGCTGAGGATTTGGGAAGATATCAAGTTTGATAGAGGGATGCAGCCTTAATATCTAAAATGTTAATTGGCTGTTAACCATTTATAGCTTTCAACAACTGGATCTTAACCATTTAGAGGCTATAAACTCAATGGTTTAAAGAAGAAATTTCTATGCCACAATAGCAACTACAAAGTCAATATAATTCTAGGATTGAATTAAATTAAGTCAAGAATTAGAGATGACTCAAGTAATACAAATTCATCACAGAGACCCACAGTTACAAATAAATGAATGTTTCAATCTAGATGAATCCAAAAACAAGTACCAAATATTCTATATTGAATTATTTTCAATTATATTCTTCTGTTTTAGTTTTAAGGACTAAAATTCCTAGAATCAAGTTATTTCTACCAAGGCACACAATTTTTCACTTAATTTGGATAACAAACCTGCTTTAGCCTTCTTTTTTGGTTTTTTTGGTTTAGATTTTGCGTTATCTTGAATGTTGTCATCTACATTTTGTTCCACTGAGCTTATTTTAACATCTTGACGAGGATCTGAAGTAACTGTTCCAACTGGAGATTCTTTCTTTTGTTCACCTTCAACTGTGTCATCAGAGACAGTCAATGTACTGCAAATACAATCCAAGTACAAGTCACTACAAATATATTACTATTATTATTATAATTATTATTCATGGTGCAACAGATGAGCAGTAAACAGAAGCAAGGATAATCCTAAAATTGATATTATTTTCTGCTGGGAGATGCATATACTTTCTTACACACTAAAATGGTTAGCTGTCAACCTAGGCTATTATAGGTACTATTTTGTGCTTGGTGAGGAGTTACATATCCCATGAGCCAACTTAATCTGAGCTCTAAACCCCAGGGAAAAATGAAATTGTATTTTATGAGCAATGAATCTGTCTTTACATAGCATTGACCAAAGCATCCTTACCCTGTTGCCAAGTATGATTAATGAACAAATTTCTAAATTACTTTATTTAAAGGCAAAAAAGTGTTCTATGTTTGTTCTGTTTTCAAGAGGCTTCAGATACAGAACTTTTGATTTCTAGCTAAAAACTAATTCCTTGTGTTTTCCAGTGGCTGGTGTCACTATATTTTCAGAAGGCTATTATTAAAATTAAAATGTGCATCACATGAATAAATGGTAAGGGATAGCAGCTCAGAAGCACACTGAGTTTAAAGATAAACCAGCCTATTAAAGCTTGTTTGTAATTTATCAAGTACAAAATCTGCATTTAAGTAACAAAAAATTGACTTCCAATATCTTTAGTCATCTTTCAAAAAAGCACTGAGAAATAAAAAGATGAGAGAAATATTTCAAATTAGTCATTCCAGAAAGCCATTCTGTTTTATCACATCACCAAATACTATTTAAGGACAGCTACCCTTTGCATGCCACTGTCGTGTGAGGCATGGTTTTATCTAAAATTCATGAACTAGCCCTATTTTATAGTAAATATGCTTACCAGTCCATCACAGATGTGGGAGCTGAGAAGGAAGATTTACATATAGTGTGGGGTAAGTAGCCTCTAAGATGGCCCCTACTCATATCCAACTCTTGATATCTCCTTCCCTTTCAGTGTGGGCTGGACCTAGTGACTCGCTTCTAATAGACAGATTATAGTAAAAGTAATGGATGTCACTCTAAGATTAAGTTCCAAAAAGACTGTGACTTCTGTCTTGCTCTCACTCTTTCAGAGCCCTTGCTCTGGAGAAGCAAGTAGCTATGTTGTGAGTAGACCACAGGGAGAAGTCCATGTGGCAAGGAACTGATGTCTCTGGCCAAAAGCCAGTCAGGACCTGAGACCTGTCAACGGTCACATGAGTGATCTTTGAAGCTGATCTTCCAAGACCTTCTAACAGTTATGTCACTTGGCAGATCCTTCCCCAGTCAAGGCTTGAGATGATTTCAGCCCTAGCTAATATCTTGATTATAGCCTGTGAAAGACACTGTGCCAGTCAGAGGCACCCAGCTAAGTTAACTCCCAGATTCCTGACCCACAGAAACCGTGAGACAAGAAATGTTGTTCTAATCTGCTAAGTTCTGGGGTAATTTTTAAATGCAGCAACAGATAACTAATACATATACTAACATGTTCCTATAGCAACCTGATTTGTCTTCTCTTTACTACTGGTCATCTAGCTTTTAATAATAGAGGAATTATTTTTAGCTGAGGGCTTTAGGGAAAATTACCCCTGAATGCCAAGGAATAGCACATCTAGAATGTCCCCACCTCAAGTTGTTTCTCTAAAGGAGAACTGCAGGGGGAAAAAAGTTAACTATAGCAGTTAAAAGGCATTTTTATCTTACTGTTTTCTCCAAGGAGAGAACATAAAAATATGAATATGCTCACAGAAACTTACACGCTTTATACATGCATATGTGTATAAGCATCACACATAGAAAAAGACTAGAAGAATACCAAATTGATAATAGTGATTATCTTTGAATAACTGTTCTACAATGAACAAATGTTATTGGCATAATAAGAAAAGAAGCTCTATTTTATATATCCAAACAGGCATTTGCAACTCAAAAAAGGGGAAGTAATTTAGGTTTCTATTATTTTAAAAGCAGATGTAAGTGAATAGTTAAGGGTAGATACTCTGGAGCCAGACTGACCAAGGTTCTGGCTCAGCCTCTTACTAGTTCTGTGACTTTAGTTTCCTCATCAGCAAAATAGGATGATAATATTATTATACTTTTCCTCATAGGACTGTTAAAAGAAATAAATGAGTTAATTCCTGTAAAGCATCTAGTACATAGTAGGGAGCTATGTAAAGGTTAGCTGTTATTATCTTAGTGGCAATGTCTTCAAATAAAAGACTAAGAATTTCCTGTTAAAGTACAGATAACACTCAAAAGCTGAAAATAATAGAGTGTTTTTTTCAAAGAGGACATTTATCAATGTAAAGTACCTTGTTTCAGCTTTAGACAGAATTGGAACTTTCTTTTTTTTCTTTTTTCTTTTTTCACTGCTCAATTTGTCATCATGCAATAAAGTATCTGAGGGAAAGTAAGTCAACTGTTCTTTCAGTTTCTTTCTTATTTTCTTCTTAATCTCCTTTGCCATTTCTTCAGCTACTTGGAGCTGATATGCTTGCATTAGTTCTTCTTCTAAATTATTATTTTCTCTTCCCTCATTTGCCTTCTCAATTTTCTGATGATCAACACCTGGCTGCGACTTTGTACGTGCTTTCGGATGTGTAGACTCCACCTTCTCAGGAGTTTCTGGTTCCATTTCTTGTGCAGTCACTTGGGGCACTGTCTTTATTACCTTTTTATTTGGCTTTCCTTGCTTGACTTCCTCTACACTAACATCATCATTTGGATTTTCAGTTGCTGATTGTGTATTCCTCAGTTTACTTTTAGTGACTCGCATGCTCTTCTCTGGGTTATTAGTGTTAGTTGCACCTACATCATCATTTGTAGTCTCTTTAATATTCTGAAGATTGCTTTTAACAGTGTCAAGCTAAGAAAAGAAGACACAATAACAAAGTTTCAGCCAAGCATAGTTTAGTTATATAAAGATAAACACAATAATTAACGTTCAAAAAATATGGAATACTGGGAAGATTATTTAGTTTTTCACCTAGACACAGTGATACTATTCTAGAGCATCTGATGAGTATTCTCTTAGTTAATGCTGCCAGAATTAAATTAGTAATCTCTAAAAGTTAACTTCAGATTAAGTGAGTTAATTAACATGGGCAAAAGTACTTAAGGACTTTTCAGAAGTGAATTAATCGTTCAAATCTCAATGGCTATTTTCCTTTTTGACAGAATGATCCATATTCTAATCTAATTAAAAGATATTTGAGAAATTGATAAAAGAGCTACTGAATGTGAGACACTTCAGGTTCCCCAATAGAAAACATACACGGGCCATTAATCTTGCTTCATAATTATACTCTAAAACCAAAATTCTACAGCTCTAAGATTACCCTACAATTAGGCCAATATATCATTCAAATGCTGCTAAATATTACAATCAAGTTAAATCACATGACAGACTAAGCACATACCTGTACCTCTTTCCTCAAAATTATTTAAAATGAGAGATAGTGTTAATATAAAAAAATCAATAAAAGGCTGAAAATCAAAAAGGAATGTTACTAATAGCAAAATAAATATTTTGAGACATCCTCTAAGGATTAAAAATAGGCAGGATCAGAGCCATTAAGAAACATCCAGAGAATACCACAGCCCATTAAAAAAGGCTTCTCCAGAGATAAGGTAATTCTGGAAAAGCCGTAAGAATCACAGTCAAGTAATATAAGAGGAAGGAGGGGATAAGCCTGAGGATGACCAGTTGAGGAGCTGGAATAAACAGCTCTGTCTTCCACCTCCACTTGTGTTGACTTTCACCCATGGGATTAAGCAGCTGAGCACAGAAAGGGCAGTGTGCTTCAGGTAAGTACAACGCTCACAAACAGCAGAAGCAGACTATGTTTTTTTTTTTTAAAAAAAAACCAATAGGCAGGAGAAGAGAGATTCTTAAATATAAAGATGACTAGACAACTAAAACTTAACAAACACTAAAGGAAAGTAGCACAATGAAGAAAAGCCACCAAATCCAACACAATTTATAAACACCAAAGGAAAGTGAATAGCATAAACAAAACAAGAATTTAAGATAAGTATAATTAATATTAATAAAGAAATCCAAAAGTATATTGGATGAAAAAGAAACTGCAGATGTTAGAAATAAAATTTTGAGTGATAGAAATAAAAGCTTAATGGATCCGTTGAAAAACAGAATAGACAAAAACCAAAGTGGTAAAAGATGAAGACAAAATCAAAATGAAGAACTATTCCAGAAATGGATGAGCTTACCAATGAATACTGAGGTTCAATTTTTAAAATTCCCTATGTTTAAAAGTAGTTAGAAAACACCCAATATACGTGAAAAGGTAATGGAAAAGTGCTGAAAGAACTGGTATCCTCAAATATATCCAATATTTTACCATCTCCAAGATTCTTTTGCTCACCTAAAATATATTTCCAAATTCTATCTATTCTTCAAAGGTAAATTATGATGCCATACCCTTCAAAAAAATCTTTACTAATCAAAACTAATAAAAATAACCTCTCTCTTTTAAAAAATTAAGTTTATTTTCACACATTCTGTTTTAGAAGCAATATATGCTTAATTTAAAACTAAAAAAAAAAAATTAAAAAAAGAAAAACAGCAGAAAATACCAAAAATGAAAATAAAGACTAAAACCTCAACCCTGGTTGCCTCACACAAAGAAAAACATTGCTAAACTTTTCAGAAACTTCTTTTTGCTTTCTTTCAATGAATATAGTCATACCTCAAAAACCTTGAATTTCTGTTAAGTTAAAATGGGATATATGCAAACTTTTCTACTTTTTCAGTACCAGAAATGTAGCACCAGTATACACAAATAGTAAGGACAGTCCAGAAGGAAATATTTAGAAAAAGAGATAATCAATAATTAAAAATAGAAGAAAGATTTATGGTCTGAAAGATTTTAAAAATGAAATTCTGAGCAAGCTAATCAGATGAGGCTCAGTTCTTAATTTATTTCCTACTCTGTTCCATTGATCTGTTAGCCTTTGTACTAACAACATTAACTTTATATTTGTTATTAATTTTTTTGTTTCTTAAATATTACAATAAATACAGTTTCCAGAGTACCTTTGGTAGCATCCCTACATTTCATAGCATTATATTGATATTTTCAATACTTTTTAAATAGTCTATTTATGTGATTTTGATTCCCTTTTTCCCTCTAACAGCTTTATGGGATAAAATTCAAAGCTGTTTATAAATTCTAAACTTTTGTTATTAATTTCTAGTTTTGCTGTACTATAGTAAAAAAAAGGTCTGCTTTGTGGAATGAAATAGTTTTATGGATTAGATTATGATTGGATTTTGAAATGTCCCAAATACATTTGCTCATGTTCCTATTTTATTGGATCCTTGCCCATTTTCACTTCTTTACATCATTTATGTTTTTTTGCTTTAGTCTGTCTGCTTTTTAATTAGCTTTAATGAGATATAACTTACATACTATAAAATTCACCAGTTTTAAGCATATAGCTAAATGAATTTTGGCAAATGTATACAGTCATGTGACCACCACCATAATCATGATGAAACATTTCCATCACCCCATATATCCTTTTACAAGGTCAACCCCTTCTCCTCTGTGCCCCGGCCCCACTAAACCATGGATTTGCTTTCTATCACTATAGCTTTGCCTTGTCTAGAATTTCAGATAAATAGAATCATACCATAGATAGCCTTTCATGTCTTGTTTCCTTCACTCAGCATAAAGCTTTTGGGATTCATCCATGCTGTTGCATTTATAGTAGTTTATTCCTTTTTTGCTGAACAGTATTCCATTATATAGACATACGTTAGATTCTATTTCTCCATATACCAATTACTTGACATTTGAATTATTTCCAGTTTTGTGCTGTTATGTGTTTTCATCTTTCTTGGGTAAACACCCACAAGTGGAACTGCTACGCTATATCATAAGAAAATATTTAATTTTTTAAATAACTGCCAAATAGCTTCCCAAAGTGGCTGTACCATTTTGCATTTCTATCAGCAATGTGTAAGAGTTCCAGTTACTTGACATTCTTGTCAGCACTTAATATTGTAAATTTTTGTTTTTCAGCTGTTGTCAGGGGTATAACGGTATCTCAGTATTGTTTTAAATTGCATTTCCCTAATTACTATGACACTGAGAATCTTTACACGTGCTTATTTGTCATCCATAGCTCTTCTTTGGTTAAGCGTTCAAATCTTTTGCCCATTTTTATTAGGTTGTTTGTTTTCACATCACTTGAGTTGTAAGAATTCTTACTATGTTCTAAACACAACACTTTATCAGTTAGTGCCTTGAAAATATTTTCTCCCAACCTACAGTTTATCTTTTCATTTTCTTAGTAATATTTTGAATTTTCACAAAGCCCAATTTATCCCTTTTTTCTTTTATTGTTTATGCTTTTGTATTCTGAGAAATCTTTACTTAACCTTACAAAGGTTTTATCTTATGTTTCTTCTGTAAGTTACATAGTTTTAGCTCTTATATAAAGGTCTTTGATCCACTTCTAGTTAATTTCCAAACATGACTGAGTACCAAGTTCATTATATTGTATATGAATATCCAATTGTTCCAGGACAATTTGCTGAAAAGATTATCCTTTCCCTTACTGAATTACCTTGGAAACTCTGTCAAGAATCAATTGACCATATACATTTGAGTCTATTTCTGGACTCAACTCTACTCCACTGATTTATTATATGTCTATCTTTATGACCACACCAGATTGTCTTGATTACTATAGCTTTACAATGAGTTTTGAATCACATAGTGTAATTGCTTCAACTTTGTTCTTTTTCAAAATTGTTTTGGCTATTCTAGTTGCATTGTTTATATTTCCAAATAAATTTTATAATTATTTTCCATTTTAAAAAACCTACAGGCATTTTGCTTAGGATTGAATTGAATCAATAGATCAATTCTCAGAGAATAGACATTTGACAACATTAATTTTCCCAATCCATGAACATGAATATCTATTTAGGTCTTTATTTTCAGCACTTTGGGGTTTTCAGTACACAGGTCTTGCACATTTTTGATAAATTTACCCTCGAATGCTATACATTTTTATTGTTATTATAAATAACTTTAAAGTTTTAATTTCAAATTATTCATTACTAGTATAAAAATACAATTGGTTTTTATACATTGACCATATATTATGCTGAACTCACTGATACAGTCAGTTCCTGTCTTACAATAGTTCAACTTATGATTTTTTGACTTTACAATGGTGTGAAAGTAATACACATTCAGTAGAAACTGTACTTCAAGTACCCATAGAACCATTCTGTTTTTCACTTTTAGTACAGTATTCAATAAATTACATGAAATATTCAAAATTTAATTACAAAATAGGCTTTGTGTTAGATAATTTTGCCCACCTGTGGGCTACTGGAAGTTTCTAAGCACATTTAAGGTAGGCTAGTCTAAAGTGTTTGGTAGGCAAGGTGTATTGAATGTGTTTTCGACTTACGACACTTTCAACCTGTGATGGGTTTATCAGGACACAACCCCCATCATAAATTGAGAAGCATCTGTAACCCTAACAGTGCTTTTTGTAGATTTCTTAAGATATTAGCTTAGACAATTATGTAATCTGTGAATAAAGACTGTTTTACTTTCTCCTTTACAATCTTTATGCCTTTAAAAATATCACATTATTGCATTGGTCAGGGTCTCCAATACAATTTTGAATACACACAGTGACATATGCTCAAGCTTGGGGCAAAAGTATTCAGTTTGTCTCATTAAGTATGATGTTAGCTGCAGATTTTTTAGATGCCCTTTATCAGTTTGAGGAAATTCCCTTCTACTCTTGGTTTAAGAGTTATCAGGAACGGGTGTTATGCATAGAGGTTATGCAGAAAAGAGTTAATTCAGGGGGCTTGGGTTGCTAAACTACTGTAAATCCCAAAAAAGGCCTACTTTTAAGACCAGTCCTTGGAATGCTGTGCTTCATAAGAGTTTCTGTATGCCTGAAGCCTTGGGCCACACAATACCAGTTTGACCAGAGTTTATGTTAACAATGTGATTCATGGTGAACATCTACTTTTGCTCTGGGGGGTCTGGAGTTTGAGGCACTGTATGCCTATATGACTGTCCCCCACCCCCGAAAACCATGAACACTAAGGCTTGGGTGTGCTTCCCTCGTTGGCAACACTTTGCACATGTCGTCACACACCGTTGCTGGTAGAATTGAGTCCCGTGCAACTCTAACTATGAGGGTACACCCGAAGCTTGTATCTGGTTTCTCCTGGGCTGCGCCCCATGCCCCTTTACCCTTTGCTGATTTTAATCTGTATCTTTTCGCTGTAATAAACTGTGTGTGAGTATAACAGCTTTGAGTCCTGTGAGTTCCTCTAGTGAATTATCAAGCCTGAGGGTGGTCATGGGGACCCCCAACACATAGGATAATCAATTTTACTGCTCTTTTAAAAGGATCTGCATTTGGATTTACTGATGGTCTCTATTGTTTTTGTTTTCTATTTCACTGATTTATACTCTTACTATTTCCATCCTCTGCTTATTTGGGGTTTAATCTGTTCTTCATACTTTTTTTTTTTTTTAAAGGGGAAAGCTTCAATGGATCTGAGACTATTCTTCATTTTTAATATAAATATTTAATGCTACAAAGTTCCCTCTAAGTAATGCTTTACCAGCATTTCACATATTTTGACATGCTGTGATTTCATTAAAAGTTTGTTCAAAATATTTTCTAATTTCTCTTGTGAACTCTTCTTTAATATAGATTATTTAGGGTCTTATTTAATTTGTAAGTATTTGGAGATAGTGCAGATATCTTTTAGTTAATTATCTATAGTTTGATTCTGCTATGGTCTAAGAATATGCTTTGTATTATTTAAAAATTTTAATTTATATTTAAATTTATTTAATTTTTATATTCTAAATAAAGCTATTTAGACTTGTTTTATGGCCCAGAATTGTGTCTGTCTTGGGGAATATTCCATGCGTGATAAAAAACAATGAGTATTCTGTTGCTGGGTACAATGTTCTACAAAACTCAAGTCAAATTTGTTGATAATGTTACTGAAGTCTTCTATATTCTTACCGATTTTTTGACTGCTTGTTCTATCAACTTCTCAGAGAGGGCACCGAAGTATCTAACTGTAATTGCTGATTTGTCTGTATCTCATTTCATTTCCATCACTTTTTGTTTTGTGTATTTTGAAGCTTTGTTATTAGGTTCATACACATTTAGATTATCTTCTGGATAAACTGATGCCTTTATCATCATAAAATATACCTTTTTACCCTTGGTAATATTCTCTATTCTAAAATATACTTTCTCTAATATCAATATAACCACTCCAGCCTTCTTTTGACTACTGTTAGCATGGTATATCTTTCTTTTTTCCATCCTTTAAATATTAACTCTGTGTCTCTATTTTTGAAGTGGGTTTCTTATAGTCAGCATACAGTTAGGTCTTGTTTATTTGTCAATCTTGATAATCTCTACCTTTTAATGGGTGTGTTTGGACCCTTTACATTTAAATGATTTTATATGGCTGAGTTTAAATACACAATTCTGTTATTTGGTTTCTATTTGTCCTATTTGTTCTTTGTTTCTTTGTCTTCTTTTTCAGCTGTCTTTCCCATTTGTGTGTGTGTGTGAGTCCCCTGTATCATTATTGGCTTTTTAGCTCTCTCTTTTTTTTAGTGAAGACTCTAGGTTTTACACATCTTCAACTTATCATTGTCTATCATCAAATAATGTCACTTCACATACATTTTATTTTTTAAAATTTTTATTTATTTCAGAGTATTACAGGGGTACAGACGTTTAGGTTACACGTATTGCCTTTACTGTGCCCGAGTCAGAGCTACAAGCGTGCCTATCTCCCAGAGAGTGCACTCTGCACCCCTTAGGTGTGAATTTACCCATCCCCTCCTCCCCCCTCCCACCTGCCTGACACCCGATGAATGTTACTTCCATATGTGTGCATAAAAGTTGATCAATTAGTATCAATTTGATGGTGAGTACATGTGGTGCTTGTTTTTCCACTCTTCAGATACTTCACTTAGAAGAATGGGCTCCAGTTCCATCCAGGATAATACAAGAGGTGTCAGTTCACTGTTGTTTTTTGTGGTTTGAGTAGTACTCCATGGTATACATATACCACATTTTTTTAATCCACTCATGTATTGATGGGCACTTGGGTTGTTTCTACATCTTTACAATTGTGAATTGTGCTGCTATAAACATTCACATGCAGATGTGTTTATTATAGAATATCTTTTTTTCCTTTGGGTAAATACCCAGTAGTGGTACTACTGGTCGAATGGTAGTTCTACTTTTAGTTCTTTGAGGTATCTCCACACTGCTTTCCACAGAGGTTGTACTAGTTTGCAGTCCCATCAGCAATGTATAACTGTTCCTGTCTCTCCACATCACATATATTTTAAGAAACTTACAAAAGTATACTTTTATTTACCTCCTCCCATACTTTGTGCTACATTTTGTCACAGTTAGAATGTTTGTCTTCTTCAAAACTCATGATGAAATTTAATCCCCAATGTGGCAATACTGAGAGGTGAGGCCTTTAAGAGGTGATTTGGTCATGATGGCTCATCCTAATGAATAGATCAATCCATTCATGGATTAATGGGTTAATGGATTAGTGAGTTATCATGACAGTGGGACTAGTATCTTTATAAGAAGAAGAAAAGAGACCTGAGCTAGAATGCTCAGCCCCCTCACCGTGTGATGCCCTGAACTGCCTTAGGATCTATAGAGTGTCCTCACCAGCAAGAAGGCTCTCACCAGATGTAGCTCCTCAACCTTGTACTTCTCAGCCTTAACAGTTATAAGAAATACATTCCTTTTCTTTATAAATTACTCAGTTTCAGGTATTCTGTTATAAGCAACAGAAAACTGACTAAGACAGTTGTCACAACTTTAACTTCTACATATATAGGTTGAATATCCCTTACCCAAAATGCTTGGGACAGAATTATTTTGGATTTCAGATTTTTTCAGATTTTTGAATATTTGCATTGTATTTACTGGTTCAGCATCCCTAATCTGAAAATTGGAAATTTGAAATGCTCTATGAGCATTTCCTTTGAGCATTTTGGTGCTCAAAAAGTTTGGGATTTTGGAGCATTTCAACTTTTGGATTAGGGATACTCAACCTGTATTATAAAGCCCACAAAAGCAATTGTTATCTTCCTTGCTTTAAAAGTTATCTTTTAAAGAGATTTTTTAATAAGAAAAAATTCCTTCTGTATCACATTCGCTATTTTCTGTGTGCTTTTTTGTAAATCTAAATTTCCTCTTTGTATTATTGTCCCTTTTTTGTTTAATCTATACAGTAAGTCTACTGACAAATTCTTTCAGCTTTTGTTCACCTCAAAATGTTTTTACTTCACCTTTATTTTGGCAAAATATATCTCCTAGCTATAAAATTTTAGGTTGACAATCTTTTTTCTTTCAATATTTTGAAATATTGCTCCATTATATTTTAGCTAGAATAGTTTCTGAAGAGAAATCTGTTGTCATTATTCTTCTGTATAAAATGCCTTTATTTTCTCTGGCTGCTTTTAAGATTTTCAGTTTATCCTTGGTTTTCAGCAATTTTAGTATGATGTACTTGGTATGATTTTGTTTATATTTCTTCTATTTATGATTTGTCAAGCTTCTTGGATCTGTGGGTTTACTGTTTCCATAAAATATGCAAAATTTTTGATCACTAATTCTTCAAATGTTTTCTGTCTCCCACTCTTTCTCAGACTCCAAAAACACGTAAGAAAAAATGCCCAATATTATCCTATAGGTCACTGATGTTCTGTTCCTCCTCCTCTCCAACCCTGTCCCCTCCCCTAGGCCTTTTTTAGTGGTATGTTGGTAAATAAGCTCTCCAGTGGGGGTAGGGCAGTATAAATAAAAAGCTCTCATGTCTAGTGTGTACCAATTTCCATGATGTAAGTATTCATATGATGGACAATTTTAAGTTACCAATGATTTAATAACCAGTTTACAAAACACCCTAATATTTAACAATCAGTTTTCATAAGCCAGGACAGGCCACTCCATCCCACCACTGGTTCTCTGCTGTTGATTTGGATAATTCAGATTATTATTTCTTCAAGTTTACTGATAAGTTTTTATGCAATGTACAATTTGCTAATTCCATCCAGTCTATTTATAATTTTAAATACTATATTTTTTTAATCACTAGAAGTTTGATTGGTCTTTTTCATATGTCCTATTTCTCTTCTAGAGTCTGTTTCTATTGATTTATCTTTTGGTTATGGCTCATATTATCTTCTTTTTTTAAATGCATGGTAGTATTTGATTGGATATCAGATATTATGAATTTTATATTGTTGGCTGCTGGATTTTGTTGAGATTCCTTTAAATATTGGGCTTTGCTCTGGGACACAGTTAAATTACTTTGACAAGCATGATCCATTTGAGGCTTTATTCAGTTACCCACAGAAGAGACTGGGGTTCTAAATTTGTTTTTGATAGAGCCAAGGTAATTCCAGATTTATAAACTAATTCCAGATCAGCACTTACAAAGATGAATGAACACATGAATGAATATAAGTAATACCTAGAGAATCTAGAGAAGTTTCCACCCTTTAAAATTAATTCAGTGTACAAAATAAAAATTTTTAGAAACTGTAATTCACAAGATAAAGAAGACATCACCTCTATGAAATAACAGTTATAAGAATAAAATGAGAGAGTCTAAAAAATGGCGGTGTGATAGGGCCCTCCCACCGTACCGCTCCCAGGAAAGGAGGTGAAGAAATCCAGCGGCTGCCTGCGAGCACGGACCGCTCACTCCGAAAACAGCATTGTGAATTACAGAGAAACAACGCCGAACGCCCAGCCCAAGAAAACAGGTACAAAATTTTCACAAAGATCGGAGGGCGCACGGAGCACAATAGAGCCCAGAGCGCGGGAAGGACGCGCTCGCCAGATCGGCGCAGCGCGACCTGCCCCCCAAGCGGTTACACACCTCCCCATCCACTCAGTCAGGGACAAGCCCAGAGTTGGGACAGAGCGGTTGCTCCGGACGGCGAGCCCTGTGGAGAGGAGGAAGTAGCCAGAGCCAAACACAACTCGCAGCTGCAATATACAGAGACTGCCGAGGGCTGGGGAGGAACTGGGCGGGGACCGAGATTCAGCTTCCTGGGACAGTGCGCGGGAACCCGCAGGCCGGCACTGCGCCACTAGAAGTCAGCGGGACTGGGCCCAGGAGTTCATCGGAGAGCGGGACACGCCCTTAGAGGTTGCTAACAACTACCGGCGGAGAAAAACTGCGCTCCCGGCGCGATCGGAGCCCGGCTGTGCGCCAGGCTGGCGGCGGCCGCCATCTTTACAGCTGCCCGCGCAGAGTCGTTAGCCGCGTCTCTAGCTCCGCCCCGCCCCAGCCCGGGGCTCTTCTGCTGGGGCGAGACGGGCTTTGCCTGTGGTGGCCAGGGACAGCTGCATCCGTGGGTTCCAGGTGGGACGAGATCCCGGAACTGTAGCGGTGGGACCTTTGAGTATTGGAAACAGTTTGCAGCTCGTCCATCTGGTTCCGCTACCCTGGCTCTGGCCTCCGACAACTCCGCTCCGTGCCGGTCCTAATGCCCGCCCCTCAGGTCCCAGCCCTCCTGTACCCCAGAGATCGATCATTTTGAAGGTTGCTGGCCATAGTGACTCATTTGGTATAACTGCTGGTTACCATGACAACCAAATACCTCAAGAGCCACAGGCTGAACCAGAGCAGCTCCCCATAATCCTGGCCACTTCAATAGAGAATTTCGCGCCATCCAAGAGCGCTTCCAGCGGCCACTACTCCCCCCTCCCCGTGGGAACACCCCCCCGGTGGAGACTGCTGGGGATAGAGATGGCCACCCGCCTCGGCTTGAGGTCTAGTGGTGGAAAAGGGGTGCACAATTGGAGATACCCCTATCAACCAGTATCACGCGGAGTCACACATCAGAAGGGCAGCCACACGTGGCTAGATGAGCAACCTCTGAGCTGTGTAGAATTTTCCCAACTCAGCTCTCACACTGCAGCCAAAGGAAATTGTGTTTCTACCAGAACCTCAGGAGGAGCAGGGTCAAAGTAACCCCTAGGAGCTACAATGCCCCTCCCAAAGCACAGGGCTTTTGCATACCCCAACTGGGGAATCAGAGTCTGCCATGGACATAACAGAATACCTAGCTAATAGGGAGCGGAGGATTCATATCCTCAAGTACAATCCATTAGCTCAGAGCCCAAGCTGGGAGGTCATTATCACCACACTCCACTGGGAAGAGGAGAAGACCACAGGTCAGAGTTAACTCAAGATCCACCAAACTTGCTAAAATACACCTAAGGCAATACAGGCCACTACTTCTCTCCCTGGCTTTGCCAAGGAACAATAATTGTGGGCCTGGTGACAGGGCCATAAACTAGCTCTAACACCCCCAGCTCTCGACCAAGAGGCCAGATGAGAAAAAACCAGCAAAAGAACTCAGGGAACATGAAAAATCAGAGTGAAAAGTCACCCCCAAAAGAAATCTTCAGTTCCTCAGCAATGGATACCAACCCAAATGAAATGGGTAGAATGACAGAAGAGGAATTTCGTTTATGGATTATAAGAAAGCTCAATGAAAAATTCTCCAAAGAAATAGAAATATTACGGAAAAATCAAATAGAAATCCTAGAAATGAAAGAAGCATTCAAGGATCTACAAAACACAGTGGAAAGCCTTAAGAATAGGCTGGACCATGCAGAGGAAAGAATTTCAGAGCTAGAAGACAGCTCCTATGCGCTAAATAAATCAGCCGAAGAGAAAGAACACAAAAACAAGAGGCAGGAAAAAAGCATACAAGAAATGTGGGATTATGTAAAGAGGCCAAACATAAGGATCATAGGTATCCCTGAGGGAGAGGAAGAAAATTCGCATGGGCTGGAAAATTTATTTGAAGGAATAATAGAGGAAAATTTCCATGGTTTAGCCAGAAATCTCGACATCCAAGTACAAGAAGCACACAGGACTCCTGGGAGAGTCAATGTGAAAAGGCATTCACCACGCCACATAATTATTAGACTGACCAAAGTAAACACAAAAGAGGCACTCCTCAGAGCTGTAAGACGAAAAAATGAGGTAACCTACAAAGGGAAACCCATCAGATTAACTGCAGATTTCTCAGCTGAAACCTTACAAGCCAGAAGGGAATGGGGAGACATCATCAATCTCCTAAAACAAAACAAAGGTCAACCCAGAATTCTGTATCCTGCCAAACTAAGCTTCTTATATGAGGGAGAAATAAAGACCTTTCCAGATAAGCAATCACTGATAGAATTTGCGAAATCCAGACCGGCCTTGCAAGAAATGCTTAGGCCTGCATTATACACTAAACAGAGCAATAGACACCCACCTATGTAAAACTATGCAAAGGCTAAAACCCCAGAAACCAGATTCCACAATGACGCAAGAGGTAAAACAAAAGATACCACCCAACAGAATAATCAGAAATTTACCCCAAATATCAATTCTCTCAATAAATGTAAATGGCTTGAACTGACCATTGAAGAGACATAGGCTGGCTGAATGGATTAAAAAACACAAACCAAGTATCTGTTGTCTTCAGGAAACACACCTTACACACAAAGACGCATTCAGACTCAAGGTGAAAGGATGGAATACAATTTTTCAGGCTAATGGAAACCAAAAGAAATCCGGAGTAGCCATCCTCATTTCAGATGACATAAACTTTAAAGCAATAAAGGTAAAGAAGGACAAAAATGGACACTATATAGTGGTGAAGGGAAAAATTTCACAAGAGGATTTAACAATCCTAAACATTTATGCACCCAACACAGGAGCACCCAGGTACATAAAGCAAATGCTGCTAGATCTAGACAACATAATAAGCAGGAATGCCATAATTGCAGGGGACTTCAACACCCCACTGACGGAACTGGACAGATCCTCCAAACAAAAAACAAATAGAGAAATAAAAGACCTAAACAGGACTATAGAACATTTGGGCCTAACAGATATCTACAGAACACTCCACCCAAATAACACTGAATATACATTCTTCTCATCAGCTCATGGAACTTTCTCTAAAATTGACCACATCCTAGGCCACAAAACAGATCTAAACAAATTCAAAAAAATAGAAATCATACCATGTATCTTTTCAGACCACAGCGGAATAAAATTAGATATCAATTCCAACAGAAACTCACATCTTCCTCCAAAAACTTGGAAACTAAACAATCTATTGATGAATGATTATTGGGTCAAAGAGGAGATTCAAAATGAAATCAAAAGATTCTTCGAACTAAACGATAATGGGGACACAAGTCATCAAAATCTGTGGGATACAGCAAAAGCAGTCCTGAGAGGAAAACTTATCGCCCTAAATTCCCACATCCAAAAGACAGAAAAGTCACAAATCAGTAAACTAATGAATCATCTTAAGGAAATGGAAAAGGAAGAGCAAAGCAATCCTAAAACCAGCAGAAGAAAAGAAATAACCAAAATTAGAGCAGAATTAAATGAAATTGAGAACAAAAGAACAATACAGAAGATCAATGAAATGAAAAGCTGGTTCTTCGAAAAGATAAACAAAATAGACAGGCCACTTGCCAGGCTGACAAGAAGCAGAAAGGAAAGGACTCTAATAAGCTCAATTAGAAATGAAAAAGGAGAAGTCACAACTGATACCATGGAAATACAAAACATCATCTTTGAATACTACAAAAATCTCTATGCCCACAAACACGAAAACGTGGAGGAAATGGACAAATTCTTAGAAACACACTACCTCCCTAGGCTCAACCAGGAAGAAACAGAATTTCTATACAGACCAATATCAGGCACCGAAATTGAAGCAGTAATTAAAAATCTACCCACAAAAAAAAGTCCCGGACCAGATGGGTTCACACCTGAATTCTACCAAGCCTACAAAGAAGAACTGGTGCCTATACTGCAGAAATTATTTGAAAATATCCAGAAGGATGGAATCCTCCCAAACTCATTCTATGAAGCCAATATCACCTTGATACCAAAGCCAGGAAAGGACACAACAAAAAAAACTACAGACCAATATCCCTTATGAATATAGATGCAAAAATTCTCAATAAAATCCTTGCAAACCGAATTCAAATGTACATCAAAAAATAATCCATCACGATCAGGTGGGCTTTATTCCCGAGATGCAGGGATGGTTCAACATACGCAAATCTATAAATGTAATTCACCATATAAATAAAAGCAAGAACAAAGATTATATGATCCTTTCAATAGATGCAGAAAAGGCTTTTGACAAAATCCAGCACCCTTTTATGATAAGAACTCTTAACAATATAGGCATAGATGGCTCATTCCTAGAAACTATTAAAGCCATATACGATAAACCCACAGCCAATATCATACTGAATGGGGAAAAATTGAAGGCATTCCCCCTTAAAACTGGCACCAGACAAGGGTGTCCACTATCTCCACTTCTTTTCAACATAGTGCTGGAAGTCCTGGCCACCGCAATTAGACAAGACAGAGGAATCAGGGGCGTCCAGATAGGGGCAGAAGAGGTCAAACTTTCACTATTCGCAGACGATATGATATTATACATAGAAAACCCCAAAGATTCAACCAAGAGATTACTGGAATTGATAAATGAATTCAGTAAAGTCTCAGGATACAAAATTAACACACACAAATCCATAGCCTTCATATATGCTAATAACAATCAAGCCGAGAAACAAATTAAAGATGCAATACCTTTTGCAATAGCAACAAAGAAAATTAAATATTTAGGAATATATCTAACTAAGGAGGTCAAAGACCTATATAGAGAGAATTATGAAACACTGAGAAAGGAAATTGCAGAGGATGTAAATAGATGGAAAGCCCTACCATGCTCTTGGATAGGCAGAGTCAACATAGTAAAAATGGCTTTGCTACCTAAATTAATTTACAGAATCAATGCAATCCCTATCAAAATACCAACATCACTTTTTGCCGATCTAGAAAAAATAATTCTATGCTTCATGTGGAACCAGAGAAGACCCCGTCTAGCCAAAGCAATCTTAAGCAAAAAGAACAAATTGGAGGCATCTGTCTACCAGACTTCAAACTATACTACAAGGCTATAGTAACCAAAACTGCATGGTATTGGCACAAGAACAGACACGTAGACCAATGGAACAGGACTGAGAACCCAAATATAAAACCAACCTCATACAGTCACCTGATCTTTGACAAATTCCAGAAAAACCTACAATGGGGAAAAGAATCCCTATTCAACAAATGGTGCTGGGAAAATTGGATGGCCATATGTAGAAGACTGAAAGTGGACCCACACCTCTCACCTCTCACAAAAATCAATTCACAATGGATAACAGATCTAAACCTAAGACATGAAACCATAAGAATTCTCGAAGAAAACGTTGGAAAAACTCTTATGGACATTGGCCTAGGCAAAGAATTTATGAAGAAGACCCCCAAAGCAATCACAGCGGCAACCAAAATAAATACCTGGGACCTGATCAAATTGAAAAGCTTCTGCACAGCCAAGGAAACTATCACTAGAGTGAACAGACTCTCATACAGAATGGGAGAAAATATTTGCTTGCTACACCTCTGATAAAGGGCTGATAACCAGAATCTATACAGAACTTAGGAAAATCAACAAGAAAAAATCAAACAACCCTATTAAAAAATGGGCAAAGGACATGAACAGAAACTTTTCCAAAGAAGACAGAATGATGGCCAGCAAACATATAAAAAAGTGCTCAACTTCTCTAATCATCAGGGAAATGCAAATCAAAACCACAATGAGATATCACTTAACTCCAGTGAGATTGGCTCATATCAAAAAATCCCCAAATAACAAATGTTGGCGGGGATGTGGACAGATAGGAACACTCATACACTGCTGGTGGGACTGCAAATTAGTACAACCTCTATGGAAAAGAATATGGAGATACCTCAAAGAATTAAAAGTAGAATTACCATTTGACCCAGCAATCCCACTACTGGGTATTTATCCAAAAGAAAAAAAGACATTTTATAATAAAGACATCTGCTCTCGAATGTTCATAGCAGCACAATTCACAATTGCAAAGTTGTGGAAACAACCCAGGTGCCCATCAATACACGAGTGGATCAATAAAATGTGGTATATGTATACCATGGAGTATTACTCAGCAATAAGGAACAACAGTGAATTAACACATCTGGTATTATCCTGGTCGGAGCTAGAACCCATTCTTCGAAGCGAAGTGTCACAGGATTGGAAAAACAAGCACCACTGGTACTCACCATCAAACTGGTACTAACTGATGAACACTTACATCACACAGGGAAGAACATTCATCTGAGGGCGGGCGGGCAGGAGGGGGGTGGAAGGGATGGGAAAAACTCTCACTGAATGGATGTGGGGAGCACAGTTTGGGAGATGACCACGATTGTGGCTCTGACACGGGCAGAACAGGGGCAATGTGTATGGCCAAAGTGTTGTACCCCCATGATATTCTGAAATTAAAAAAATAAATTAAAAAAAAAAAAAAGAATAAAATGAGATAGGAGAAATCAACATAATATAGTGTAGATAATAATAATGAGTAAAATGTGGTTTAAAATTCTGCTTTTAAAAGAATTCAGATGCAACTTCAAAAATAATTAAGCTATAGTTTCAGTGCTTACTTTTTACTTAGCAATTTATATTTATTTCTTCCATTTACTACTGAATATCAAACCACTCCAGACTTAGCGTAAAATAATAAACAGTTTATTATGCTCTGGGACCATTATATTCTCCTTATTTATCAAGCCCCTCTTATCTAGTTCCTGATGCTCTGATCCCTCAATCCATCACTTCAGTGATCACTTGCCATTATCTTATACTTCTCGTCCATCAACCTTATCTGGCAAAACTCTAAGCACTGTTCAAATTTAGGATCTTTATCTCCGTAACTGTAACCAAGCTATTGAATACTGCTGGAAAAACCTGAACCACTTCTAAGACTGGTATTATTATAAAAATATGGACTACAAACTCAACTGGGACCTCAAAGGTACTAGACAGTTCTCCTATGTTGCATAATCTGTTCATCTGCACTCTTTCTTGTCTTTTTCACAGTGGCTACTTCAAATCTTCTTCACTCATCTCTAACATCCAATGTTGCCACTTCCTGACTTAGGCTCACAGATAAAAGCCATCATATGGGAAGCTAGAACTTTCTGCTACAAAGTCTAAAAATTTCCATGCACACAAAATCATCCTTTTCTCGTTTCCTCCCATTATAAACAGGTGGATCTTTTCTAGTTGTGTTCTAGAAAACTTTAAATACCCAAATTCAATTAATATCATCTTCACAATACCCCTTCTTCACAGTCAAACTTGCTGAAAGAGTGGTTTATGCATGCTATACTATGTTACCTTTTTACCAGCATTGTATCAAAAAGCCTTGTTCATTATCTTACTACTAATAAATTTTTAAATAATTACTTGGTAAGCTAAAATATCATCTCAGTATTCCAATCTAAATCTCTTTTAAAGTACTTCTACATTTTATTAATGTTATTTTCTTTTGTAACTGGTTTTACTCTTCATGGCTTTTGCTCAATTAGCTATTTAGGATCTTAATATTTATAGTATCTGTTTATACTCCTTTTTCTGCATAGTAACAATAGGAATGAAACTTACTTATAACATTGTTCTGAGGATTAATAGTATAATTAACTACAAAACACTCAGAAGGTCCTTCTGATTACAGAATGTGTTCTATAAGTATTACCAATTATTATCTATATGTAAGAATGTTAACTCTATGACCATAAAAATATTACATATTTTTCTCAACGAATTAGCTTTTAGTTGCATTTGTTTTTGACCAACAAGTATGTTATACACCAAATTTATTCATTCAACAAATATTTACTGAGTCTTCTGTGTGCAGGCAGAGAATATTCTCTTTATTTGGGATGTCTTTTATCCCTTTTAAGACCAGAATATCTTTCCACACTGGAAGATTAAACCAGCCAGCCATTTCTATTTTCTTATTTAGGTATTTGCCTATTAATTTAGATTTTTACATTTAACTCTTTCAGCTGTCTGAAATGTAATTTAGTGTGTGAGATAAAATGAGGCTCTAATTGACTTTTTTCCTCAAAAGCTAAAACAACCATATCACTACTATTTTTGAATTATATTTATAACTTCTTGACACACGTAGAAAAGCTATATTCCCCTCATTCTTTAAAATTTTTTTAGTTAATCTTCCTTTTTTATTCCTCTTCTTTAACTTTAGTCTAATTTTGTCAATTAAAGAAGTCCACTGGAGATTATTATAATTGGGTTAAACTTAAAAATTAATTTGGAACACCTACTATACATAAAACGTAACACTTCTATAACATACACTAATAAAATTTACAGATTTGTTTCCACAGGAATCTTTACTTTTGGAAAATTTACTTCCAAAAGTAAAGATCTTTCAGGACTTTTGTAGTTTCTATATGTGCGTAATATTTACCTGTTAATTTTTCTATTTTTTCTCCAATATTTTGTAACTTACTGTTTCTAGTTATAATGGCTGATTTTTGTACACTTCTCTTGTTCACTTTAAGTTGACTCACATAGGTTTTCTAATACTAGCATTTGAACCATCAATAATGATCATTTGTTCTTCCAAGAGTCATGTATTTGCCCACACTATATACCAGCATAACAGGGAGCCAGTATAGCACAGTTGTCATAAACACAAGCTGTAGAATCAGCAGGACCTGGATTCACTAGTATTAGTTGTATAATCCTGGGTAAGTTCCTTTACCTCTGTGCCTCAGTTCTCCAAGCTATACTGATTTTATAGGATTCTTGTGAGAATTAGGTGAGTTAATACATACAAAACACTATAATAGTACCTGGCATGCAAAAGATATAGACATATATTAGTTGAAAAAAAGCTATCATATCATTATTTATGTTTCATGCCTTATTATATTTACTAAAACTTCAATAATATTAAACAATTATGATGAAAAGAGATCTTCTCTTATGGGTCCTGATTTTAAAGGAAGAAACTACAGGTTAGGTGTCTATAGGTCATCCATGGGCTACCCTCCCCTCTCAGAGATATCCATGCATGTGTGGATCTGCGTTTTCCTAGAGTCTCAGAGGGTGCATAATTTTTACATACATGAACACCAAAACGTTTTTTTAAAAACCATTAATGTCCTGTTTCCAATTAAAATATGATGGCTTTTTGCTTTATTTTATATGATATTATTTTGATTCAGTTTATTTGAACTAACTTATTAATATTGACTGATATCCAATTATTAAGCTATAATTGAGTCCTTGGGGTGAAAACTATTTGGCTGAGATGGATTATTCTTTTAACATGATTAATTTCAATTTGTTTATATTTTTATTTAGGGTTTTTTTCCTTTCGATATATATTCACAAATGAGACAGCTCTAAGTTTCTTTTTAGAACTCTCACTGTCTGTATTTTTTGTACACTTTTATTTTTAAACTTTATGTCATTTTGTTTGATGTGTAAATCTTGCAAGCAGAATACCTGATATTTTAAAAATCTATTTTAAATGGGTGTGCTATGCCCTGGTGGGGAATGAGCACGTTTGTAGCTATGACTTGGTCAGCACATAGGCAAAGTATATAACCTCAACTTTCGTACCCCATAATATTCTGGAATAAAAAAAATCTATTTTAGAACCTGATTTTTAAAATAAGAAGCTTAAACCATTTACATTTATAGTCATGGCTGAGTTTGCTCTTATTTAAAAATAAATCTCTTCTTTCATTACTTTCTTCCTTTTAAAAAAAACATTTTTTTTTCTGACCTTTGATGACTTAGAAAGTATAATAATCTATTTTACATACTATATATTACTTGTTTTACTTATTTCAAACTCTAGTATAAAATAATAACTTTTGACTATCCCTTGGGGTAAAAGTAATAGTTATATCACTTTTTCTTCCTTTGCAAGCCAGGAAGCTTTGCTCAATCTTTGAAAACACTCTGGTTCTGTTATCTTACATTATCACATATACATATCTAATATAAATCTTCAGGAATTATTTTTGGCATATATAACAATTGAGAAAGTTCTATATATTTAACTGATTTCAAGGCTCATCCAACAGTATTCTCAGGTCATAACTTTGAAAAAAATTTGTATCGATATATAACAGATGCACATATTTTGAGGGTACATATGATATTCTGATACCTGTACACAATGTATAATGATCAAATCAGGGTAATTGGGATATCCATCACCCCAATTATCTTTTCTTTGTGTTAGAAACATTACAAATCTCTTCTAGCTATTTTGAAATATACAGTAAGTTATTAACTATAATTTCCATACTGTACAATACTAGAACTTATTCCTTCTATCTAGCTGTATTTTTGTACCCCTTAACCAACTTCTCTTTATCCCCCTCTCCCAGATCATAAATTTTCTAGTCTTAAATTCTTAATTTTGACTCATGTCCAGAAATGGTACTACTTCTTCAATTGATATATCTTCAATAGTTTTTGTTTTTTGTTTTTCCAGGGAGTGAACACTGGTAATAGTTCTCTGCTAACTCAATTTGTTTACTATTGCCCTCAGGAATGACTGACAAGTGACTAGAATCTTTGTGTCACAATTTCCCCTCAGTACTCTATATTTTTCCATTGTCTTTTGGATCGATTGTTTTTAAAGAGAAGTCTGAAATGTACCAGACGTTTTTCTTTTTAGATGTCTGCAAAATTTATTTTTCTTTTAAAATAAAAACAAAACATTTCTAGATATAGTTCTTATCTCATAAATTTTACCTAGAATGCAAGAGGGACTCAACTTTTCATAGATCTTTTTTTAAATCTCAGAGAGATTTCTTCTTCATGCTTTTATTGTTTCTACTCTATTAGCACTTCTAGGAATACTTATCTGTAGGTCAAATATCTCTATAGGTCCTCACTATTTATTATTTCTTTCATTTTAGTTTTGGCCATTTCTTCTCATGGAAAAGAGACTCAAATTTGTCTCCAACATCATTGATTAGATTTTTCCATGGTGCCAATTCTACTATTTTAGGCCCGAGAGAGAGTTTTAAGGAAGCAACTGGAAGAAAGAGCATGGACTTAAATATTGGAGAGACTGTGGATTTAAATTCCACTTATCCTATTTTTTTGACTATATGATACAGGCAAACCACTTAACCCCTTTGTTTATAAAATCTCTCATGTGCAAAATAAGAGTCCCAATACCCTGCATGATTAACATTGAGAATTAGAAATATTACTTGCAAAATTCTTATTACTACATATGTACCGGATATGTAATTGGAACATAATAAGATAGACCTACCACTATTATGAATTCTCTTATTGTGGCTTTTTTCCTTAATTTGATTTCAGATTGCTTCCTTTTTAATTTTGGCCTGTTCTGTACATTTGTACATTGGACTCCCTTTTCTTGTTTCAAAGAGGACCTATCTCTTCAAGTTGTATTGAAATAGGTAGCACTGAGTTGTGGTTAAGAGAGTGGATTCTGCAGTCAGACTGCCAGTGTTTGAATCCTGGTTCTACCACTTACTATGTAACTTTGGACAAGTTACTTAACCTCCATGATCTAGTTTCCTCAACTACAGAAATAAAATCTCATAATTTTATTATTTGTATTAAATGAGTAAATACATATAAAGTGCTTAGAACAGTGCCTGAAAGATAGAAAGTACTCAGGCACCTAGTAAATGAAAGCAGGTATTCCTCTTCTACTTCCTAAAGTAATCATTTCAACAATGTTATGTTTTCGTCTAAGTCCTCCAGAAATATTCCCCTTCTTTTGAGCTAGAAAATCTCTTCCTAAAAATTTTTTCCTAGCATACTTATTTCTAAAAGAAAAGAAGCTTATTCAGCCCTAGTGTTTACCAAGAGACGCTGGGTAAATTACACTTAGCCACTTCACACTGTGTGCCCCTCAACCTCTAAACTGGACCTTAAGTAAATGGACATAACCTTTGTTCACTCCCTGGTTATCCATTTAATTTAGCATTCTTGGTCTAAACCGCATCTTGTTCACAGCTTACAACCCCCAGTTCTCTAACAATGAGAGAAAATATCAGGTTCTTTGACCAACGGGGTCCATAAAAAGACTCTGCAAACAACTGTTTCCAGTTTCTTTCTGCTTTTGTCCACTGTAATCCAATCCATCTGAGGGGAGGACATGTACCAATATGCAATGTTCCATCTTCCACATGCCACTATTCCCTACCATATTGCATACTGGTACCAGCAGAAAAAGTACATTCTATTTTAGGGCAGTATTCACTACGGGAGATCTAATCTGTCCAATTCTGTCAGTAGTTCTAAATTGGTGCGCAGTAGTATACTGGTATACTATGAACCCTCACATGTGTGTGGCTGGATTCCGGCCACTGTTAGTACTTATTTCTACCTTGCTTCAGAATACACACTGTTATATTGATGGCTGCCAGACAGAATATTAAAATGAACAGGTCTCATGAAAAAATAAAGAAAGGTGTAAAACTTGCTATAAGCAAAATGTAGGATGTATAACTCATCATAAAACTCCTGCTAAAGAAATACTATGTACCATTTACCAGGACACACAAGAACTTAGTTTTGTGTGTGTGTGTGTGTGTGTGTGTGTGTGAACACACAGAGAGATTACGGTCAAAGGAGTAAAAAGTAGAACTGAAGTAGTGAGATAGGTACAGTGAATAGTTCATTAACTGTGGATGATATTTCAGACTACTGATACCATGGGAATCAGGTTGTAGTTAGTTGCTGATTCTTTAGTATTGCTTTAGGTTCTGTGTTTTTAATCCCTTCAAGTGTGCTGCCAAAAATTCTATCATTTGAAAGTGTGCCTCAAGCATAAAAGGATAATTATCGCCTCAAGGCCATTGATTTCTCCTGGTTCTGCTGGGTAGGATCACATAGAATAAGTCTAAATAAAGACAAGTCATTGAATATCTGAAGAAAGATATTTCTTCCTAAGTTCTTCACAATTCTGAGTTAAAATTTTTGATTTTCTTAAAAAATGTGTATCATGGCTAATTTTGACTTTATTCATTATCCCTGGTAATTCTCACCAGTGTGTCTACGTTCTTTGTGTAGGACAGCACTCAAGCCTGAACTCAGTACTCCAACAGTAATGTTGATTCTAATGTAAACTTTAGTTTACCATGTGTTATTGACCATGACATAGATTTACTGTTTTCAATTTCCGAAATTCCTTAGAATTTTAACATGAAAGCCACAACTTTATGCAGATATATGTCACCAAATTATCACGTGATCAATTACTCACTGAGATGTTTTCTCTAGATTTGACAAATTTTTTCTTCAGTTTTTTTCTTTCACGTATAAGATCATTGTGGATCTTAAGCAATTCTTCAAAGCGAACTTTGGTTTTCACTTTTGCTTCACTCTCAACTATAAAAGATAAAGACATGTCATTTTCTAAACAACTCTACTATAACACATATCTGAATTACTGTTATGTTAAGGAATACAGTCTTGTAAATATCTGTATGAGTTCTCTAGCTACATTAGAACCAGTCTCTCCTTCTTAAAATACTTTTTCTTTTGAGTTTGGTGACAAAACACTCACCTGTATCCCTCTTACCTTTTTGGCCACTCCTGCTAAAAGTCTCCTTTGCTAAGTTAACTTTTAATTTCTGATGCACAATAGCACCTGCCACTGTTAGTTATGTGTTATGTGGCTTTAGACAAATTAATTAACCTCTCTAAACTTCATTTTCCTTATCTGTAAAATCACAATAATCCTAGGTCAAAGATCATTTTGCATGAGAAATGGCTAACCTGCCTAGCTTGTAATCAGCATTCAACAATATTAACAGTTTTCTCCTTTAAAACATAAATCAGATCATGTTATTCCCTTGCTAAGACCCTGCAAGTTTCCCATTTCACTCAGGAGAAAATAAAACAAGTCCTTCAAATGCCCTGTAGGGTTTTGCTCTTCCTGACCTGACTATCTCTAAAGCTTCAAATCAAGGCAAATATCCTCTTAGATCACTACATTCTAGGCATACTGCCCTTCTTGTAGCTCCTCCATCAGAGCAAGCTCCTTCCCATGTGAAGCTGCTCTATCCGGAGCAAGCTTCCTCTAACTTCTCACTTGGCTAATGCTAAGTGAGCTTTAAATGTTGCTCTAAAATGGAACATCTCTAACAACCTCATCTAAATTTTCCTTTTTCTCACATAGCAGGCTATTGTCTTCCTTCATAGCACTTAACCCAAGTGGAAATTATATAATTATGTTTATATATATATAAAAAATAAATAAATATATTGTCTGTCTCTCCCACTATACTCTGGAGTTCATAACTACATCCCTAGCTACTATCATGAGGTATGGCATAGAGTAGGTACTCAATAAATATGTCTTAAATGAATAAATGAATGCCCTAGAGCAAGTGTTGGCAAATTATGCCCTGCAGGCACCTGTGTTTGTAAATAAAGTTTTACTGACATTAGCCATCCCATTTGGTTAAAAATTGTTATGACTAATTTCATGCTTTAATGACAGAGTTGAATAGGTGTAGCAGAGACCACGCCTAAAATATTTACTAGCTGGCCTTTTAAGAAAAAGTTTGCCAATGCCTGCTCGAGAGTAAGACATCCAATTTTGATGATAAAGAATAAAAACTAACCGTATGTTATAATCATTATTTACCTTGTCCAGTTGAGTCCCAAACTGCATTCACTGAATACATACTAACCTTAATCACCAACATCAAATAGAAAATTGAATATAAATAAATATCTCTAAATGTAATATTTAGACATCTACTTTATTCATTAACCTGTTAAAGAACCCTTTAAAATAAGGGTTCTTATAAATAAAATAAACCAAACAAAAATAAATGCATAAAATACGAACTTTATACATAAATTTCATAAAAGTCTTACCAGTGGGCATATCTCAACTTTATGGAGAACATTGACAATGTAAAGCATTGACTCAATCAGGATCCTATTAAAACAAAGAGGACTTGTTTGTAATATGGAACTTCAAGATAAAAATTATAAAATATTCTCCATGCAAGAGTATGCTATTGTATGTCCACTACTTCATTAGATTTACACCAATAAAGCTATATTCCCTTACCCCAATTTTATGCAAAGGACTTGAGTACATTTGAATCAGTTTTAGGGTCCTGAAATCAAGTGAAGCAAATTGGATCATATTTGAATAAAATATTGATATATTTGAAATGAAAAACAAAAACCATTTTGAAAGGCAGCAAACATCTAACTTGGTATATTAATAAACTTTTAAAAGTGTTTTAATAAATTAATGAACATTTCAACATGCTTTTAAGAAACCAAATTCCATCTCAGGACTGACTTTCCCAAGAGCATACTATTACATTAGTAAAGTATGCTTGTGGGTAGCACCCTCACAGATAATGAATTTAAATATCTCTGTGTCTGCCACTGAAAATTCTGCTACAACAGAGAAGGTAAGCACAAGCACTTGTACCATCTTTCTCGAAGAAATATCTAGGTATGTATTACTGTGCGTCAGAGCTACTCAAAACCATGGAAATTCCTTAATTGCCAATTTTATTTAAAAATGGAGGCATGTGTCTAAAACAAACATATTAATTCCCACATTAGGACACAATATGCATAAATATTTAAGAATAAAACTGAAGACCACTACACTTACACACACTCTGTGCTCCAGCCATGCGAAACTATCTGCCGGACCTCAAATGTGCCAAACTCTCTCTTGCTTTTGTACCATTTGCATCATTACACATACACCACTCTCTCCAAAAAAATGCCTTTTCTCCTTTGTGATTCTAACAAACTACTCATTGTCCTTTGACATTACCTGCAAACGTTACCTTAGAGTAACGTTTGAGGTGGCAAGAGGGGACACTCTCACCTGAAGGGCAGGTAAGTACTTCTTTATGCTCCCACAGTCCCTTGATTTTCATACCTCCCTCTACTTCAACCACGAATTTCCACTCTGGTAAAAGGTTCTGTGAACCCCACAAAACTACTAGCTTTCGGAGGGACAGGCCTATGCTCTCTTTATCTATGTATCCCCATTTCTTTTTTCTTTAAAAAGGCAGTAATAATGGCTCTAGAGACAAAAAGTCTCAGGCTTGAGCTCTCGGTTTGCCACTTACTGATGTGTGGTCTTGGGTAAGCTACTTAATTTCACTAAGCCTTTGTTTTTTTCTTGCCTGGGAAATTAAAATGGCACCTACTTTATTGTACGAAGAAAAGAAAAGAAAATACCAAAAAGCAAAGTAATCAGCACATTGCAGATGCTCAATAAAATTACTTTATGTCCATTATTACTGTATTAAGAATAAATAATTATATAATAAATAAAATACATGATTAAGTAAATTATATATGTACATTATTATTATTTAATAGTTTAATGCACAACTGAATAAATACTAATATTATTTAATAACATAGCAAATACATTACAGAAATAATCATCTCTGTTCATGTGTACTACAGCAAACATTATAGAATTAATGACTAATATTTGATTAGTAACATTATCTGTAAAAATTAAGGTCAGACTTAAGACATCCCTGAATCTTATATATACCATTATTTTAAAACTTCTCCCTCACAAACCCTTTTACAGGAGCTTCTAAGAGATACTGCGTAGGAAAATTAACCAGATTACGTTTCATCTCATTTTATTTTTTCCTAACCACCTGATTATCAGCCAGTATGTGACTAAAGATCAAGGGCAGAAAAAGCTGAGAGGCTTGGATATTTCACTCCTTTACTGAATTTTATAGCAAGGGAAAAAAAGAGACAGACAAAAACCCATACACATAATTCAATTAATGAATCAACAAGATTTATAAATAAATAAAGATTCTAAATTCATAAATATTTTTCATAAACAAGTTTCTAAATATGGTTTAAAAACACTTTTGGTATTTGAATTTCTTTCAATTATTCTTTTAAAAATTTCCCAGAGTCCTCACAACAAGCAATCTTCTTCCTGAAAGCTCAAGCAGTAACAGCATAGTTAACACAACAGGTGAAAAAAGTTAGCATCTCTCTCTCAAAATAAACAAAAGCCATTATTTTCACAGTAGATGTTTTCACAGTAATGCTGAAATGCAGTGCAACCATCTGATAAGGATTCCTAAATAGTCTACAATTTTTTTCCAATTTTTACGCACGTCGAAACTACCCTATTAATACAATTTGACTCTTTTCTTATAAATGTTACACATCGATCACTTTTCCCAGATGTAATTAAGAAAACTTTTGACAGGCTCAAGATTCAGCACCAGGTTGACGCTCTAAAAGGAAATAAACATACTTAGCACGCCTGTGATCTAGAAGCTCTTAAACCAGAGTCGGGAGTAGGAAAGGCAAAGACTGCCACTGTCCGAGCGCCATGCGCAACGCTCCCGAGACACGGAGACCAGAGAAGGGAGCGGGTAAGTAAGTACGCAGAGGTAGCTCAAAAATCGCATCCCAGCCCAGCCGGGCGCCCGGCCGTTCAGCCTGCGGTGACGCAGTGCGGCCCCCGCGCTCTCGGACTCGAGCAGCCCCCGAACCGCCGCCCCCCGAGAGGGCCGAGGCGGGCCGAGGCAGGCCGAGCGCCCGGGCCCCCGCTCCCGCCACCGGCGCACCCACAAGATACTCACAAAACGGAGCGCGCAGAGCTGTCGGTCCCGCGGAAGCCCACAGCCGGCGCGGTGCCAATCAGCTCCCTGCCCCAAACAGGGCGGGCCGGCAGTGAGGCGGCCACGCAGCCAGCCCAGCCGCCAGCGACCCTGGCTCTGAGAGCGCGCCTGGTGCCGCAGTGCGGACAGCGCGCCGCCTGCTGTCGTCAGCGCCTGCCTACGCCGCCGTCCCCATGACGACCGACGCGGCCCGCGACCCGGGCCTGGACCTCAGCCCAGTCCCCGCGCCGCGGGCGCCTCGGCCCGGGAGGTGCTGCAGTGCGGCGCCCGCCCGCCCTCAGCGTGCCGCGGGCGCGCGCTCCGGGGGCTCCCGCCTCCGCGGCTCTGGAAGGGGGAAGAATCGCCTCCACCTGGAGCGCGTAGGACCCGCGAGTGCGCGGGTGCCCCCCAGAGCGTGAGTTCATCCCCGCCCTCACCCCCGAAAGTGCGCTGGGCGCCTCAGAACTGTAGCGAGCACCGGGAGGCTGTCGTGGGACCCGCCAAGAAAAAGAAAATGAATGAGGCAGAGAAACAGACTGGTCACACACTCCCACGCGATCGCGCCTACAAAATAAAACAGGGTGTTGAGCGTGGAGATTGAAGAGTTGTTCTACAGACGCAATCTTAAGGAAAAAATTATCCGCGATTCGTCTAGAGCTGAGTTATCTCACTATGTGTGGAAACAAAGGTAAAAAAAAAACACGTCATCTTTTTCTACACCTAATGCCCCCTCCCACTTTTCTAATCTCTGCCACGGGCGCCATCTTTAACTCTGAGCCAGCAGCGTGGAAAAAGACGAGAGGCGTTGCTCCCGCGCGCTTGAGCCGGAGGCCATTTTCTGCAGTTGTAGCCACAACCTGTTGCTTCATTTGTACCGTGAGAGAGTTATGTATGGACGCCGGCGTTTCCGTTCTCTCTGGCATCATCACAGCTCACAAAGCATACCTCTTGTTTCCCAAGTCCTGTGAGGAGGCAGTGAGAAAGATGACTAATCCGATGGGTGCCAAACTGAGCTGTTCAGCTTTCCACTCTGAACCTTCTCCCCTTCTAGGTTTCTGTCTTGCTTTAAGCCACCCCCATCCTCGCAGAGTTTTAGTGAGATGCACGTAGAGTATCCTAAATGCATCTTACACCAAAGCATATCCATTCTCCCCTTTTAACTTCCCCAGATGACCCCTAACTCCAGTTTTGACTCCTAAATTCCATTCTCCACATTGCTACCAGAATGACCTCACTAAAAAGGCAAATCTGATAGTGCCGTTCTCCTGCTGAAAATTCTTCAACGGAGATCTGTAAGAGAAAATCTAATTACTTTGCCTAGGACACAAGATGCTCCATCACCCTGACTATTTCCATCTCTCATTATCTTGTTTCAATTTTATGCAATATTGAATTATGTGTACCACGCAAAACAACCTATACCCTTTTATGCCAGTCCTTGCACATATCTTCCACTCTTCCTGAAAATTCCTCCTGTTACATTCCTACTTATGCATGTCTCAGCCCAAATGTTGCCCATCCTTTGAATCTTAAGCAGGTTGACTAACTCCATCAAACCCTTCTGCTGTACCCTATTAGACTTTGGATACTCATTCTATAAATTACATTATCACTGTTTGCATTTATTTTCTCTATCCCCAGCATCTACCACTGTATCTATGAGATAGTTGGCACTTCATGAACATTTGTTGAATGAATAATGGGTGACATACATCAAGCTCTTTTAGGAGCTATGCATTGTAGGTGTTTTATGTGCTTTTCATCTGTCCTTACAATTGCCATTTAATACTCACATTTACAAAGAGAGGTTATAATTCTCCCTGCTCATTCTTAGCTGGGTATTATTTTCTGAACACATTCCCCAGACTGGCTGGCATGTACACCTGTTATCATCTTTTGCCTCAGCCTTTACAATAGCTTGCAGAGGTACAGTGGGGGATCAGGGAATATGTCATAGCAGAATTGACAATTAAGTAAAGACATAAATAATATGTAAAGTTGTCTAGGTTGGGAGGGTTTCTGGGTAGAGGAAGGTGAAGTATAGTGTTCACTAAAAGTAAGCTTTGCATAATCCAAGAACTGAAATAAGTTCAACATGGCTGACCAAAAGGTAGATAATGAGGCTAGGGGCTTTGGGAGGAAATAAGACAAGAGAGAGAAGCAAGATGTAAAGAGACCCAGGCAGTTTTGTGAGGTCAATGAAATACCATTGAAGGGTTTTAACCATGGAGTGAAATTGTCAAATTTTAATTTCACAAAGATAACTCTGGCTATAGTGTGGAGAATGGATGGGAAGAAAGCAGATCTAGATCCAGGAATACCAGTTAAGATACTGTTACTGTAGGCCATGTAGGAGACGAAGGTGGTATGGGCAAGACTAGGAACAGTCAGAATGAAGAGAAAGGGATCAATTCAAGAGATATTTATAGTAAGAGGTAGAAATGTCACAACTTAGTGATTGATTAGATGGAGGAGTGATAAGAAGGAATCAAAAATTATGCCAGCTCCTTCCCCTTCCCCTTACCAAGTGAAGAGGTGGTGCGAAATATTTAAAGAGGCTTATTTTGAGCCAATATGAGTGACCACAGTCTGGGGAAAATACAAACCCAGGAAGCCTTGAGTAAGTGTTCTTGGGGCAGTCAGAACGTAACTTTGTTTTATACATTTCAGGGAGGCAGGAGTTTACAGGCAAAGACATAAATCAATACATGGAAGATATACATTGGTTCAGCCCAAAAAGGTGGGATATCTTGAAGCAGGGCTTATAAGTCATAGGTGGATTTAGAGATTCTTTCTAAAAACTTGGAGTTAGCAGCAAGGAATGTTTAAGTTAAGATAAGGAAGTCTGCTGATCACAGAGCAAGCCACAATATACTGGGTTAGAGTGATCTGATAAGCAAAACTGATGGTCTGCAGACATGACTTAACCCTTGCCTGGCATGGCCTTTGGTCTTGCTTATAATTTGGTATCTTATTGCCACAAAGAGTCTATTCTGTCAGTCTCATGATTTCTATTTTAAACATTCATGCTAGGTAGTTGTTGCATCTGAACCACCAAAGGAAGTGAGTATAATGAGGTATGTCTGACCTCTTGTCCTGTCATGGCCAGGAACTTAGTTTTTCAGGTTTCTTTGGGGTCCCCTTGGCCAAGAGGGGTCCATTCAGTCAGTTTAGAAGGCTTAGGATTTTATTTTAAGTTTACAGTGGCAAGCATGAAAGGGAGTAAGGAAATATATTGAGGCTAATTCCCAGGTTTCTTACTACAGAGAAGGGAGTTACAAATTGGGAAAGGAGGAATTCCACCATATCTTTTGTGGTGGCGCTGGATTGGAATTGAGTAAGTCAGTGTGAACTCAGAATTTTCAATAGCTTAAACACATACAGATGAAAGTGTGTTGTGTGTGTGTATCCCTATCTACCTACTTATTATTTTTTTGCCTACTCTATCTGTTAAAAGGGTCTAGAAGCAATGGTAAGCTAGAAGCAATGAGCATATAGTACCTAGATCTTGGTTTCTAAACACCATTCTCCACTAAAAGGAACTAGGGCCCCTTGGAGAAATGGTTGATTCCAGAGTAGGAGCAGGGGAAGTACAGCATGAGCCTGGAAAATCTTATTGCACCAGAAATTAAGGAACTTCTCACAGAATGAAGAAACATATCAAAGGGGCACAGAAGCCAGCTTGAAGGAGCCCCCATTGGTCACATCTGGGTCAATCTGAGCACCAATAGAATAATATTAATAGATTATAATCCACTAATTAAAATAGGAATACTTGAGCCTATACTGAAATAAATAAGTGAATTTTTTGAAAAATTGATGATAAAGAAAAGCTCTTTCTTTCATGAAAATGCCAAATAATGAATGTAGAGGGAATGTTATAGGTAGAAACATCACCATTTGGCAATCATAGTAAAAACTGATTCAGGCAAGAATCATCAATGTATGCTAAAAGTAGAGGGTGAGAATTTTAAGAGACACATAATATTTACACAGCCTCAAAATATCTCCCCATCATATATTTACTAATTACAAAGGGAAAAAGATAGAAATTTGACAGTGTAGAAATCTGGCGCTGGTGATCAAATTTACCATCACCAGTCAAGAGACACAAATCAACATCGAGTGCCACCTGGTGATTAGAACACACTTCTGTGATATTCCTGCCCTAAATGCGTAAGCTGAATCTGATTATGAGGAAAGATCAGACACCTCCAAACTGAGGGGCACAATTCAAGTATCAAGGTCATGAAAGACAAAGGAACAGCTAGAGAACTTTTTCACATCGAAAGAGAATTCAGAGACATGACAACTAAATGGAACACATGGTTCTGAATTGGATCCTTTTGCTATAAAGATATTGTTGACACAATTGACAAAACTTGAATGGGGTCTCTGGAGTAATAGTATTTTAACAAAGTTAATTTCCTGATTTTGTAACTACTCTGGTAACCTAGGAGATACCTTTGTTTTGAGAAAATACACACTGAAGTATTTAAAAGTAAGAGGCTTCATGTCTGCAACTAATTCAAGTGGTTCATAAAAAACTATATATAAATAATATAAATATAAATAATATATATAGAGAGAAAATGATATAGCAAATGTAGTATTTCAACAGTTGGGGAATTTGGGCAAAGGCACAAGTTCTTTATACTATTCTTGCAATTCTTCTGTAAATTTATAATTATTTTAAAATTATAAAAAATGTTTTGAAGGTGTTGAGGTTTCTGGCTCAGGTAACTGAGTGGAGAATGGCTAATTAATTAACAATGGAAAGTCAGAAAGAGCAGATGTGGAGGAAAAGATGTTTAGTTTCAATGGGCTATATCCAGTAGGCACTTGGGTATATACTAAACATATTAATGAACCATATTCAAACTGGAGAAGGTGGATGTGCTGTTTTAGCTCTCATTACCTAAGAGTGAAAGACTGAGGTCACTCTTATTTTCTTACAATTCTGGAAAAATTTATTTTCTTACAAGATGAAGGTGTCTGTAGGGTTGGTTTCTTCTGAGGCCTCTCTCCTTGGCTTATAAATGGCTGTCTTCCCCCTATGTCTTCTCATGGTCTTTCCCTTGTACCTGTGTCTTAGCTTCTTATAAGGACGCAGTCATATTGGCCCACACTAAAGACCTCATTTTAACCTAATTACCATTTGAGACCCTATCTTCAAATACACTCACATTCTGAGATACTGGGGGTTAGAAATTCAACATATGAATTTGGGGATGGGGCACAACTCAGCCCGTTAATTCTCACTACTGGAGTGTGGTTCTGGAGCCATAAATGATTCAATGAATGGGTCTTTCTTGAATTCTGATTCAGACAACCAACTGTATAAAGACATGTTTTAGACAATGAGAGATTTTTCATTATGAGCGAAGTATTAGATGATATTAAGGAATTTTTGTTAATTTCCTTAGGTGAAATAATGGTATTGTGGATATGTAAAAATATGACTTAAGTGCATAGATTAGACTGACAAAGTGTCTGAAATTTACTTTAAAATACTCCAGATTAAAAAAAAAAGGTGGGGAAAGATAACACATGTATATCTAAATTTTGATGATTGTTGCAGCTGCATGATAGGTATCTGATAGTTTATTATGCTTTTTATTTGTGTGTTTGGAAATTTTCATAATAAACAGGAAAAATAAAAGTGAGAATCGACGTAGAAAATTTGAAATATTTAGAACCATGAGAAAAAGGAAAAAGTACTCAATACCACTACCCAAAGAGAATTTCAGTTAACTTTTTTGACCAATTTCTTTTTAGTCTGTTTTCCATGTATATTTTAATTTTGGTCATATTGTATGTAAAATGTTTATTTCTGCTTTCTTGAATTAACACTGTGTTATAATTACATTTCCATGCTATTACAGCAGTCCCCTCTTATATGCAGTTTGGATTTCCGTGGTTTCACTTACCTGAGGTCAACCATAGTATGAAAACATTACAGTATTTTGACAGAGAGAGAGAGAGACCGAGACCACATTCACATACCTTTTATTACAGTACATTTTTACAATTGTTCTGTTTTAATTTTACTTATTGTTAATCTCTTACTGTGCCTAATTTATAAATTAATCTTTATCATAGGTATGTATGTATAGGAATAAAAATAGTATATATAATAGTATGTATAGGAATAAAAATAGTATATATATAGTATATGTAGTATATAGTATATAAGGGTTCAGTACTCTCCACGATTTCAGGCATCCAGTGGGGGTCTTGGAACATATCCCCTGAGGATAAGGGGAGACTACTAAATGTATGCCATATAAATTTTATTAAAAATTCTAACTTTGTTAATAATGTTCATATGTGCTCATGGTAAAAATTCAATCATCCAGATGTTTATAATGTAGAAATTGAAGGTCATTCATATGTTAATCCCTGATCATAGTCATTTATACAGACTATCTTTCATACATATACTAAATATACTAAATTATAAAGAAAACTTCATATTATAGATCTTGTCCTGCCATCTTATTTCTGTCTTTTGTCATTTATTATTATCCTTGAAGGATTCTTATGTCAGTAATGTACATCTACCCCATTCATTTTAATAGCTTCTTACTATGTCATTTCTATTCTAAAGTTTCTTTAGCAATATATGTAAAAATGCCAAAAGGTGACGTGGCAGGTTTTTTAAAATAAGAGATCTTTCTTATAAGTCTCTCATATTATTAAATGTTTTCCTCAGTATTTTATATATTTTTGGTTCTATTTTGTATGTATTCACTTATTATATGTTCTAACTGGTGACTGCACACTTTCCTACTTCTCCTCCTTCTGGGGTTCCTTTGGTAGTTTATATTTATCCATTTGACCTCTTGATACTGGAGTGTCCCAGAGGCAAGTTCCTGGACTTCTCTATCTACACTTACTCACTTGATGATTTCTTCCAGTTCTATAATCCCATTGTCATACAATCTACTCCCAAGTGTGTCTCTCCCATCCATTCTTCTCTCCTGAACTTCCGATGCATTAATCTAATTGCATCCTAGATGTCTCCACTTAGTTATCTAATATGCATCTCAAACTTAACTTTTCTAATGCTGAACTCCTTATGTTCTGCCTTCTCAAACCCCACTTGATGCTTTCTCCATCTCACATAATGGCAACTCTGTTTTTCCATTTACTCAAGCCAAACACCAAACACCTTGGAGTAATCTTTGAACTTTCTCCTTTTCTTATATCTGATATCCAACCTATCAGGTTAGTATAGATTTGAACCCAAATCTCATATAAGAAAGGCTATGTTTATAATTCAGAGGGGAGATTTTTTTTCTCCACCCAAACTTTAGCCCTGACAAACAAACTTCCTTGTTTCCCTTTGCTGGTATAGTCTTAAGGGTCTTGAGGGTTCCACTTTTATGCAAACGTCTTAGTTCCCACGCTGAACAAGGCCTCATGTCCTGTGTTTTGGGAGGCAGTTACATTCTATGACTACATTCCTGGTATCAGCAGATACTCCCAGAGTAGGAATGCCCTCGGCCCTTGATTTCTGTTTCAGTACTCTCTTCTCTTTGGGCTCCTGAGAATTCTTTTACTTTCCAGTAAGCTCAATAATGCAATTTAGTCAGTATTTCTAGCTGGTTTTCAGATTTTTTTTTTCCAGAATATCTTTTAGACATATTGGGTAAAGAGGAATTCCTTCTCTCTCAACTGTTAATACATGTTGAAGGAAATTTTATGAGTAATAGTAATTGCTTAGTAATAGTGATTGTCATTCAAATTTACCAGATGACTTACTTTATCATTAGCAGATGATTTACTCTATTACTAAAATAATTGAGCCTTCCTTAGACACTTCTGTGCAGTGACATGGTAAGAAAACTCGATGAATCTGTATACATGGGTTAGGTCAGAATTCACAGAGCTTCCGATAGTGTATACAGCTATCTGTAGATTTGTTATCTACATATGCATACCATTTTATTAGGGTCTCAGAAGGCTTCATGAAAAACAGGAACTCCTGCAGAGACTAGGGGGAACCCTTTAAAGGATGTGGTCAATCTAGGTCTCTACAGCAATGAACAGTAGGTGGCAGCATATCAACATGTATCATTATCTGTACCTAAAAGACCTCAGTTTAAGGGTAAGTCCTTATTATTACATTTTACTGTGCACCGGCTTGTTATCCAAACTATTTAATTTACTGCAGTTTAATATACTAGTTTGAATTTATGATAGTTGATGAGGTGCATTTGACATGAGGGTTGAAAAATACAGTTTCTAGATTAATATAGTACAGAATTGTGCCTATATGGAGTCTGTGTGGCAATACATACAAGAATCCAGAGCCCTTTCTTGTCATTAAAGGCCATCCTCCAGACAGCTCATCTTTCGTCTGTGATGAGAGGTCTTCTAGTTGAACAAAAGGCACATTTTGGACACTCATTGCTGTGCCGGAGTTTTAAAGCCTTTTGTGGATGCTAATGTTTAAATTTTCATCTTATGATTCATGTGGCATCTCTTTACTAGATTGGAAACCAGTTTCCTATCTCTTACTGAGTGTGTGAAAATAGGGGCTCCCCAACCCCTGTGGGTGGTTACCAGGCCTTCTTCTGTAAAGGACTTAGGTCAGGTGTCTCTGTCACAAGTGAGAAGGGGCTTTCCTTGTTATCTCATTTGAGATTATATTTTATTGTATAATTAGCATGTAAAATGTAAAAAAAAGCATAATTTTAATGTATAATTTAGCTTGACAGCCCCATTATTTCTCTCCTTAACTGAGATAATTTATAATTTTTTGTCTTCTAAAATATTTAGAATAAATTATTATTAAAGTACGTGCTAATAACACAGAAGGGCCTGCAAGGGGAAATGCCAAGTCTCTGATTCACCTACTGCCTCCCACAGTCCTGCTTCTGTGACAAAACCCCTTTAAGCAGTTTCTGGTTTTGTTTCTTCTGGTGATTACCTCACTCTCTCTTATCACTATTTCTTGATTCATCAATTTAAAATATTATCTTAATCTGTTGCTAAGAGAGACAATGATTTAACTTATATGCATGGCCTTCCACTTTCCTGATCCATCTCTTGCCAAGAATGTCAGAGAGAGAGGCATAGATAAGAGCACAGACCCTGGAGTCCCACTTGCACCAGCTATATGATCTCAGACAAGTTACTCAAGCTCTCTGGGCCTGTTTTTCCTCATCTGTAAAATGGGAATAATAATACTCCATTCCTCAGAAGATTATTGTGAGGATAAACTTTTAAAGCACTAAAGAAGTGTTACTGTTACTATTACTATTTAATTCCTCTTTTGAATGTCTTTGCAGGTTCAAGTAATATACTTACCCCTTTATTTTTGATTAATTATATATACTGTCTCTTGACCCTCATGTTGTTAAGGTGAAGGACTGGCAACCTCACGCTTCCCTTCCCTCCTCCCCACCCCCGCCCCGTCTGAGTCTCAGTCTCACCTCTCATATTTTCCATCTCTAACTGATTTTTCCATCTTCTGAGAGATTTTCTTAAGTTAATATTATAACCATCTATTGAAATTTTACTTGAACAATCGTATTTGTAATTTTGGAGAGTTTTATCTGATTTCTAGTGTTTAATTTGATAGAAATTTAATGATTTAATATCTTACTGACTATTGTGTTAATCAGAGGACAAAAATTTCCATAGCACTAATTTGGATAGGGAAAATAATTGTGAACTAAGTGAATTGTAAACTAAGTAAAAGATGTACTAACTACTGAAAAAGAACTCTAAGGTAAGCAGCTACTGCTCTTAGGATTGAGGAAAAAGTGAATAAGGAAGGAATTTGCAAACTCCATAGGTGGCACAGAGGCTGAGATTCAGACCTCTAAGTGGGCGTGGTTGCCACAGGAACACACAGCCTGCTGTTGTGGTAAACACTGGAGGGACCTTTGCATGCTTGACAAGAGGAAAAGAACACCAGAACAAAAACCACCTCTTGATCATAGTGTATGGTCCTTTTGATGTGCTGTTGAATTCAGGTTGCTGTTATTTTGTTGAGGATTTTTGCATCTATGTTTATCAGGCATATTGGCCTGTAATTTTCTTCTCTCATAATGTCCTTGTTTGGCCTCGATATCAGAGTAATGCTAGAAAATGACTTTGGAGGTGTTCCCTCAGCTTTAATTTTTTGGAAGAGTTGGAGAAGGATTGGCATTATAGTAATACCAGTGAGGTCATCTAGTCCTGGGCTTTTCTTTGTTGGGAGGTTTTGATTATTGCTTAAGTTTCCTCATTCATTATTGGTCCATTCAGATTTTCTATTTCTTCATGATTCAGTCTTGGTAGGTTGTATGTTTCTAGGAATTTATCCATGTCTTCTAGGTTATTCAATTTGTTGGCATATAATTGTTCATAGTAGTCTCTTATGATCCTTTGTATTTCTGTGGTATCAGTTTTAATGTCTTCTCTTTCATTTATAATTCTATTTATTTGAGTCTTCTCTCTTTTTTTCTTGGTTAGTCTAGTGAAAGCTTTGTCAATTTTGTTTACTTTTTCAACAGATAAATGACTTTTAGTTTTGTTGATCTTTTCTATTGTTTTTCTAGTGGCTATTTCATTTATTTCTGCTCTAATCTTTATTATTTCCTTCCTTCTATTAATTTTGGGCTTAGTTTGTTCTTTTTCTAGTTCCTTGAGATGAAAAAGTTAGGTGGTTTATTTGAGATCTCTCAGTCTTTTTAATGTAGGCATTTATCCCTATAAACTTCCTTCTGAGAACTGCTTTTTGCTATATCCCATAAGTTTTGGTATGTTGTGTTTTCATTTTTGTTTGTCTCAAGGTATTTTTTGACTTCTGTTTTGATTTCTTCTTTGACCCATTGGTTGTTCAGGGCTTTGTTGTTAACCTAAATGTTCATTGACAGGTGAATGGATAAAGAAAATGTGGTGTGTATATGTATATGCACAATGGAATATTACTCAGCCTTGAAAAAGAAGGGTGTCTTGCCATTTGTGCCAATATGGATGGACGTGGAGGGCATTATGCTAAGTGAAATAAGCCATATACAGAAAGACAAATATGTATGATCTCACTTATGTGGAATCTCAAATAGTCAAACTCACAGAAGCAGAGAGTAGAATGGTGGTTGCCAGGGGGGTGGAGGGAGGGTGAAATGGTGGAGGTGGTGATTAAAGAATACAAAGCTTCAGTTACGTAAGATAAATAACTTCTGGAGATCTACTGTACAGCACAGTGCCTATAACTAACAATACCGTGCTGTATACTTAAAATTTGTTGAGAGGATAGATTTTATGTTAAGTGTTCTTACCACAAAAAGTGGGGAGGGATGACAGGGGTGTCAGAGGAAACTTTGGGAGGTGATGGATATACTTATGGCCTTGATGGTGGTGATGATTTCACAGATGTATACTTATTCCCAGACTCATTGAGTTGTATACATTATACATGTACATCTTGTTATATATTAATCATACCTCAATAAAGTGGTTTAAAATAAAATAACATAAAAAACACGTCCTCTCCTTCTGACCTTGCAGCGTCTGACTTTGCAGTTTTTTTCTCCCAGTGCCCTCTATTGGCAGAGCCTGCATGGAGCCAGCAAAGCCCAGATGTTGAATCCAGTTCCAATATCACAAGCAGGGAAAAAAGGGATGAGTATGGAACTGAAAGGCAGTAAGTTATTAACTGGCATAACTATCTCTGAGCATATACAACAAATAGACTGTCTTCCTTTTTTTGTTCCCTCCTATTCCTTGAATTATTTCCACTTTCTCTGTGGACTTCTTTTCCTGTTTATCTTTCTTAGCCTCTCTTTAATTTTGAAGCCTTTAATTCCTTAGTTAATTTGTTATTTGTTAAAAATAAGTCAATGAAAAGCTGATTGGTAGTGGGCTGGGCTTGTCTATTGATGAACTTTAATTTACTTTGGGGTGTTTTGATGGGAAACAACCACATTGGCTGCCCTACTTCTCTTCAGACAGTAAAGTTTCTATAGAGAAGAATCCTCCAATTTTTTGCTAGAGTGGTAGATACCTGTCTACCCCACTTGTTGGGGTAAGGGAGTGGGGGTGGGCATTATCACTTACACTATTTTCAATTAATTCCACATTCCACCCCCTGCTTCCAATTGGTGTTTTCTGAGCTTCTCTGTATTTCTGCAAGGCCATTTTCCTCACCATCTTATAAACCACTTGCGTTAATTTCTTGTGGCTACCTATAACAAATTACCACAAACTTGGTATCTTAAAACAACAGAAATGTATGCTTTCATAGGTCTGGAGGCCAGAAGTAAAAAATCAAGGTGTCAGCAGGGACACACTCTCTTCAGAGGCTCTAGAGGAGAATATGTTCTTTGCTTTGTCTGGCTTCTGGTGGCTGTTGACATTCCTCGGCTTGTAGCCACATCACTCCAGTCTCTGCCTTTGTCTTCACAGGGCCTTCTTGTCTTCTGTCTGTGAAATCTCACCCTCCTGCCTTACTCTTATAAGGATGGTTATCATTAGATTTAGGGCCCACCCAGAAAATCCAGGGTGATCTTCTCATCTCAAGACCCTTAACTTAATTATGTCTGCAATGACTCTTTTTCCAAATAACATTCACAGGTTTGGGGGATTAAGACATGTACATATCTTTTTGGGTACCACCATTCAACTCACTATACCACTCTTCTAACTGTTCAATCTCTTTAGGAAATTTGGTGACATTTCTTGCGAATAGCCTACTTTCTTTCCTCTTTATGTTCTTTATTGATTTTATATATTTCTCTCTCTCTCTCTGTGTATATATATAATATGTGTGTATGTATGTAAATATGTATATATAGTGTATGTGTGCATGCACGTGTGTGTGTGGTGTGCATGTTTCCTTTATAACCATTTACTGGGTTATTAGGAATAAGAGGAGATAAATGTGTGTGGTCAGTCTACAATCTTGACTGTGACATATATAATTTATTTAAGAAGAATTTTTACTAGGTAGTCTCTGAATAAAATCAAATTAAGCTAAACTCTGGGAAAGTACAGAACAAATAAGCCAGGTTATATAAAAGAGCTCAATTAATAGTTTATGTAGCTCTGTTTATCTTTCTCTGCCTCTTAATCTTTTTCAACCTGTTCCACTATGATTCCCGAAATCATCTTTCGTGTTTCCAGGGTAACAATAAGCATTCACCAGTTTACCTCCCATTTAAGGTAGGAGCAAAATAGTAGAAAGGAACCGTTATTAACCTTTCCAAAGCTGACCGTTATGACGTTTTGCTGGCTATTATCTTTTCAAACACTTTTACTTGTTTCCCATGGTTATGACTGCAATTTTCTGATTAGTGATAGCAACAGGTGGCATATATGCCGCCCAATTCTTCAACTTCCTATTGACCATGATCACTAATTGGTCATATTATTCATTTTCAGTAAGCCTGGATATAGGTTCAGAGTTGTTTTCAACACAGTATTCACACAGTCATGCCAATTTATTGGAGCTGGTGTATAAATTGAAAATTGCTTTCTGTCTCTGCTCGTAAGATACAAATCTTATGACTTCAATATATTTTACCACTGTAGATTTCTCCCAGTGTTATAATTTTGTTATTTCTTCTGCTTTAACCAAGCAGTTAGAGAAAGCAGTACAATGTAGCCAAAAGAGCTCTGGATTAGGAGCCAAAAAGCTTGAGTTCCAGTTCTATATTAATTACTTGTGTTATATTGGATAAATTATTTATCCTCCTACATCTCAGTTTTCTTATTCAGGCAATAAAGCAAGTGGACTCTGATAATTTCTCAGATACTTTCCAGCTCTGAAATCTTTTAATATAAAGCACCCAACTAGATATTTCCACTTGAATCCTTATTACCTGAAACTCAACCCGTCAGACATTTTTAATTCAATGTCCTGAAAGCATCTTTGCCTCTTAGATTCTGTATTTCTAATACATTGCACTCTAAACTCAAAATCTTTTAGTTACCCTTGTTTCCTCTCTTTCATTTACCTTTTATAGTTTATCTATCATTAAGTTCTACAAATTTTTCCTTAGAAAGGCCTTTGCATCAGTTTGTTACTTTACATATCAGCTTACTCTGACCCAAGGATTTATGTTCCTAATAAGCTTGACCTCTTTGGCTTCCAGTTCACCTTATATAACCTTACAAATTCAGTATCCTTACTCATTTTCATGATGTGATTCTCCTACTCAAAATCTTTGGTTAAAAAAATATCTTTGGTGATTTTCCCTTGCCAATATGATAAAATTAGAACTTATTAGTCTGTAATTCAAAGCGTTCTACATTCTGCCTATGATTTAATCTTGTTAACCTGAAACTGACTACTGCTTCCTCTAAATGGTCTGTTCCATCCACTATGTATCATTGCTCAGCTAACAGCTTTCTTAGTACAAATATTCAAGAAAGAGAATTTGATTTGTCTAGTATAGTCTCTAAGTCTTTTGTTCACCCCTAGTTTGTTTAGTGTTAACAAGGGACAGTATGGGCTATTGGTGACAAGGGAAGCTTCTGAGAGAAGAGAATATGGTAGCAAAGGTATATACTCAGTATCTCTAATAAACCCTTAGAATTAAAGATTATGTAAGCACCAAAACTGAAACTATAGAAAATACAAACTGTAAATAAAACACTTAAATCATATACAGATCATTTGATCATCTGAAATCTTCTTAAGCTTCTATCAGTGAGCACAGTCTGTTAGTCAGAGAACTTGGAGTCATGCTAGAACTTATATGTGCATGCTCTAAAGTTAGACAAACGTGGGTTTGAAACATACTTCATATATCATCTATCCTTGAGAATATACTTAGATAAGTATATTATAGTTTACTCATGTCTAAAATGAGATAATAATAATTGTTAACATATGTTGAGCACTTACTTTATTCTAGGCACGGTTCTAAATGCCTTTTATATAGTAACTAATTAATCCTCACAGTCCTATAAAGTCAGTCCTAATTTACAGATAAGGAAACTGAGGTACAGGGAAACTGCACAAGTTGCCCATCACGGAGACACAGTGTTTGAACTCAGGCAGTTGGATTTCAGAGCCTGGGTTCTTAGTCACTGCACAATGTCAATGCCTGACAAATAGAACTTTATAAATGTTAACTGTTATGATATTAATTGCTGTTCATTTTATCCACTAAATGTCCATCCTTTCTTTCCACATCCACCCATAATGTCTTATCTGGACAATGCAGAGGTCCCTGGGAACAAAAGGTTGTACCCTTCTTCAATCTGTCTTCCTCATAGCTTTCCAAGGCTCTTTAACATGTCACTCTCCTGCTCAGAATTCTTTAATGGTCTTTCTCAACTACCTGATATATGTGATCTATAATAAGCCTTCCCAGCTACATCATTCCCTCTCCAGAAACATTATACTTCATGTAGCTCCTGGAAGATATTAATTTCTCCTGTGTTTACAGGGGGGACATGCCATATGCTCTCAAAATCTTGCATATTTTTATTTCTTACTGGAATGCTATCACCTACTTTGTCCACCTGTCAAAATACTATTTCTTCTTTAAGTCTCCCTGCAGATGTCACTTTTTCTTTGAAGGAGATTCAACTCCCAACTCCCCAGGGTAGACTAGGTACTTATGCTGTGCACTAATGGCCTTTGAGTGCGCATAAAACATTACATTTATATATACAATGAATGCGGGTATTTCTATATCTCTTCTGTGTGATCAGTACCTTGAAGATAATGATGATGAGTATCCATCTTAGTTTGTTTGTGCCACTATAACAGAATACCTGAGACTGGATAATGTAAAAAGAACAGAAATTTATTACTTACAGTTCTGGAGGTTATGAAGTCTAAGATCAAGGTGCCAGGGGGTTTGGTGTCTGTTAAGGGCCTGGTCTTCACTTCCAAGATGGTGCCGTGAATTCTGCATCCTCTGGAGGGGAGGAATGCTGTTCCTCACATGGCAGAAGAGCAGAAGAGAGCAAACCCCCTCCTACAAATTTTTTTAATAGTGGCATTAATTCTAAACCTAAGCACCTCTCATTAGGCCCTACCTCCCAACACTGTTGCATTGGGGATTGAGTTTCAACATGAATTTTGGAGGGGACAAAAGCATTCAAACCATAGCACTGTCCATCATTGCATTTCCAGTATTTTTTACAGTGCTCTGTACAAAGTAGGTACTAATTACTGCGTATCTTCACTGAATTTCATTCTTTCAAATCACTCGGAAAATGGCAAAGCTGTAGAAACTCAAAGTCTCCCTCCCACTAGGTTTTTATTTTAATCAGTACTTCTTAAAAATTTAAGAAATGAGATTTCTTGGAAAAATTCAAAATTTCTTGGGGAAAAATATCACAACTGGGTCTGCTAATAAATACTGATCCCTAATTACTGAGCTAATTCTAACAAAAGAAACATTTTTTTAAACTGACCTAAACCAACTGTGGGACTTGGCTGGGATGGCAGAGAATAATAAAAGAGGACAGAAGAGTTTGTTCTTGACTTGACCACTGGTCTAATATGTTCAGGGTGCTCTTGCTGCCCAAGAAATAATCACCATGTTCTGGCTTTGTTCTCAGAGTCATAGCTACGCCTTTTTTTCTCTTGAGTTTTCTGCATCTGCATCTTCCTCCCTTGAACCTTCTTCACCCCATTTATAAAGCTCACCTTGTGTTTTATCCCCAATCTCTGATTTTTCTTATAGTAACTTCAGTCCTCCTATAGAATTGAGGTTTTGTTTTGTTCTAGCCTCTTTTCTGAGACACCACAGCGATTCTCTTAATCTCAGCCTAGTTATCAAGGTTCTACCTTTCATGGACACCCTATACGGAAAAGGGACTTCAAATTTCATGCACTGATAATATCTTAGCAGGGTGGACATCTGTGTGTGTATGTGTGTGTATGTGTGTGTGCATGTGTGTGCATGTATGTGTATGTGTTTCCTGCTCAGCATCTCTTTCTTTTTGTTTTGGTAAAATATACTGATTTTCATACAGAAAATAATCCCTCCCCCATTGCATTGGTCTTGCAGGGGATTTCAGTGGAAGAGCCCTACCCTTTAAGGCCAAGGCATGGACACTTGGCCTAAGCAAGGAGAGTCAGCTGTCTCTCTGGAAATTAAATCCTGAATGGAGTTAAACAGTTACTGATGATTGGTCTGATGGCAGCTATCCAATGAGACTATTTATTAGTCCTGAGTACTGGGTTATTAGAATCATCCTGGTTCCTGTAGTGTTCCACCCAATGCATGATTGTTTAGCTTTTTATTTGATTCTGTGAATGACCCCACACCTTTCCATTAAATCATTTTTATGTGTCCTTAAATTGGACAGGGTTCATTTACATCCTAAAGCCCAGATTGACAAATGCCAATTCCTAGTTGCAGTGCTCATACCAGCAACTGGGACCTGGTCTTGGAATCCCCGTGTCAACTGTGCTGAATCAACACTACTAACAACAACACTATCTTTTATTGTGTTTTTAATAGTTTTCCACTCTTCCCATAACTGGGAACTGATGTAAATAAAACACTTCATGCTTTGTCCCAAGCAGCTGAATTTCTGTGTGGTCGGCCCCTGTCATGATGATAGCACCCCCGGTATTGACTGACACTTACGATGGATTCAATCGCAGTCCAAACTTGTCCTACCTACTTCTTTTGCTTGACCAATCTTTTTCTTTAAAGTTTGACTAAGGCAAAATTTACATATGATAAGATGCACCCATTCTAAGCAGGTAGTTCAATGATATTTAGTAAATTTATACATTGTGTGACCCTCACCACAATCCAGTTTTAGATTGTATGCCCAATCTTGGTAAGAATATTGTCCATGGCCACTGATGGATCCTAATATCATGTACTGCATAGGCTATACCCATGTCAGCCCTGGGCATGTAGCAGTCAATCCTGGAGATCTGCTGGTGCTCTCGAATTTAATGTGAGGGGAGAGTGGCAGTCTGGTAGATTCAGAGGCAATTACCGGGCTATTAAAGAAGCACTGCCAAGAGTCAAACAGAAAAGACATTAGAAACCCCAAATGGGATCCAAATAATAGGAATCAGCAAGGCATACAAGGCAGCAGAAAACAGGGCACTTGGAAGAAGTGCCATAGAGTTTTTAGCCTGATGCTGCTGGACAGATCTGACTGCTGTGAATGGATGTGGCACATGGCTGCCTGGTGATGTCACCTGATGCCTGATAGGCCAGATGTTTCAACTTCACTTAATGTAAATTTTTAATAAATGGGAATTACAATTTTTAACAAATGGGGATGAAAATATTAACAGGTAAGATTAGCTTTGAGACTAGGATTGAAGTGCTTTTACTTTTCCTCTTTCACCATTCATTTTCATGTCAATGCATCTGTGAGAAAAGTGGGCAATTTATATGAATAATGTAATGATGATACATTCTCCTAGATCATATTAAACTGTTTTTGAAATCATCGTCTCATGCCCCCATCTCAAACTTATTGATGAATGGCACTGTATAGAAGTATCAAGAGATTAAGTTTGCAGATTCTTGAGACTCATTACAGAGGGCTGATGTCAATCATAAGAAGATCTAATATTGAAACACAACAGCTGGAGTGAACTTGGAAGAACACAAAGCTTTTTATCTTTCCCCCCCCAGCTCCCAGGAGAAATCCTCTCCTCAAGGTGGCGAAAGAGTGGCCAGCCTGGCCTTCCTGTTGCTTTTATACATCCCAGCCTATCACTCTTAAGGACATCACTAAGGTCTGTAAGTATCTTTGCTTGGGTCCAGCTATGGTTTCCCTTGAGCAAGAATATAGGTTGGGAAATGTGCAGAATATATGTTTCTTCATTGGTAGTGTTTAGTTAACTTTTTAATTTCTTCAGAATAATTTAAATTTGGTGCCAAGAACTACCTTTTGAAGTGTCAAATAATGAAACAAGAACCCTGAAAAATATAGACATCAGAAACCTTTCTTTTACCTTTATTACATGGATTCTCATGGAGATGGAAGAAATTGGGACTGAGAGAAAACCAGAGAAGATATGGTAATGTTGGGGGTTAATAACTTTCTGAAAATTTTCCTTTCAGAGAGAGCTTCAGCTAGGACAACTAACACTGTCCTAGTAACTGACAACTCACCCTGCGTGGTGGATACAAAATGGCCAGTAAAATTCTTATGATTTTTTAAAGCAGATGTTGTCTGTGTCTCACCAAGGACCCATATCTAAACTGTTAGCCAAATCTTGTTCATAGTGCTTACTAAATATCTCCAGAATTCATTGATCTTTGTTATTTCCTGATCTCTGCTGCCCTTTTTCAAGCCCCCACTACAGTGTATTCGTTGCCTAGATCACTGTGATGGTCTCCTTACTAGACTCCCTGCCCTTGATCATGTCTCTATAATCTATTCTGTGCATGGTTGCCAGCAACTCTGATCATGACCACCGTGCTTAAATTTTAAATTTCTCGTATCTTTCAGAATAAAGTTCAAAGTCTCTAAATTGACAAATTAGGAAGACTGTTCATGATCTGCTTCCTGTGTGCCTTTGCAATATCATCTCTCACAACTTTCCTTCCTTATACTCAACGTGTGAACTGATTGCAACTACTTCATTCGTTCATTCATCACACGACATCTTTGTATTCAGTATTCAGCATTTGTCAGGCACTGTTTTAGAATCTGGAAATAGTGGTAATACTTTCAGTTTCTAGAAAAAGTCCTGCTCTTTCTTATCTCTGGGCTTATGCATATGTTCCTCTCTCTCCCAGGATTTCCCTTTCTCCTTGAAAATGTACTTTCTTCTAAGTGCACCACTGACTTCCTTCCAGTAAACCTCCGCTATTCCCTAGGCTGAATTAGGTGACAGGCTGGGGCCTCTCATAGTTCCTTTCCCTCCATGCATTTGTCACAACATCTTTCCACTTCTCTGTCTACTCCACTAGGGTGTAAACTCCTTAAGGCAATATGTCTTTTTCATCTTTGTATTCCCATGACAGTGCCTTGCATATTATAGGTGTTATTTATGGGACATCCTTTGAAAAATGTCCAAGTGGGTCCTGAGATCCTAGGCATTGCCTAGTAATCATTTTTCCCTCTAACGGGAACAGATGAATTTAATCTGTTCCGTTTATTGTTTTTGAAGCAAGTTATACAAAGGTGGTTATGCTCTTTTATGAAAGATAGTAGCACAAAGGGAGAATAATAACATTTGCAAATCCTTTGCTTAAAGCTTTTCTTTAGAATTTTGTTTGTGTGTCTTTTTTTTTTCTCTGATATATCTGACTCCATAGCTAGATTAGAAAGAAATTTGAACCTAAATTTGAACTTTTATACACCAATGAGAGCAAACAGAAATTGCAATATAATTTACTACAGGCCACAATTCCTGCCCTGGAGAAGGGGTCAGATCATGGTCTCCATCTAGTGCAGCAGTTACCTGATAGTACCATAAACTGTGGGCCAGTCCCCCTGTGGTCTGCTCCTGAGCAGGTTGGATTTCCCAGAAAATAGGCTCTGAGAAGAAGGCTTGAATAGGGAGGTTTATTTAGGAAGGCTCTTGGGAGTTATACCTGGGGTGGGGGTGAGAGGTTGGGGATGGGAGCAAGTAAAAAGCAGAATTGGGTGGAGAGAGAGAATGAATTACAATGCTGCCATAAGAAAGACCTCATCCAATGCTACAGGAAGGTCTGGAGCTGGGATGACCCCAGCACTGAGGCAAAGGGTGCTGCACCTTTATGCTCCTGCATAGACCAGTCTCCCACCCCTACCCCACTGCAACCTGATGAATGAAGGTTCTTTCTTCATCTGAGGTCAATTCCCAGGAAGGGAATCAGATGAATGCTGGGGGAGTGCTATGGTTTGAATGTATATGTCCCTTCAAATTTCATATGTTGAAACCTAATCACCAAGGTGGTAGTATTAGGAGGCGGGGCCTCTGGGAGGTGATTGGGTCATGAAGGCTCCACCTTCCAGAAGGGTATTAATATCCTTATAAAAAAAACTTCAGAGATTGGTCTCTCCCTTCCATCCCTTTCATCCTTTCCATCTCTTCCACCATGTGAGGACACAGAGTTTGTCCCTTCCTCTATGTGAGGACGCAAAAACAAGGTGCCATCTGTGAAGCAGAGAGCCCTCACCAGACATGGAATCTGCTAGCATCTTGATCTTAGACCTTGTAGGCTCTAGAACTGTAAGCGATAAATTTCTATTATTCATAAATTACTCAGTCTAAAGTATTTTGTTATAGCAGGAGGAATAGAGTAATAGAGGGAGTCAGTGTTTCAGTTCTGAAGCAGCAGGTGGAGATCTCCTTGGCTGTGGACTCTAGGATCCTACAGCTCCTAATCACTTAGTGAGAAAAGTCAGTTTTGAGCCTCAGGATGATTAGGAAGATTCAAGATTCCCAAATGCATGGAAATGGGGGGCTAAAAGCAGGATAGGTACAGCAAGAGGGTGTTTGCTTGCAAGTCCATTTCCCCCTTTCCTTGCTATTAAAACTTGTTCAGTTGTTTGCCTTCTATGTAGCCATTGGCTCAGGGAAAGTGACTCCGATCCTATGTCTGGACGGGATAAATCTGATTACTCTTAGCCAATCATGGTAATTCCATTCTGCTTTTCAGAGACTGGTTTAAGAAGAGTCATGTGATCCTTCCAGCCAATGAAAGATAAGGGAAAGTTGGCTGAGATTGCTTCTCAGAAAGGTTTACTCTTAAAAAGAAATATGTTCGAAGAAACAAACTTTATTCCGGCTAGGTGAGGAAGTGATGTCTAGAGCTGCTGCAGCCACCTGGGCCATGAAGAGAAACAGCATAAGTCAGCAAGCCAGGATGCTAAAGGTGGCAGAAAAAGAAAGTGGCAAAAATCTGGTCCTTGATGCTGTTGAGTTACTGAATTAACCAACTTTCCAACTCCCTGTTTTAGTAAAGGTTCTCCAGAGAAACAGAACCAATAGAATGTGTATAAAAATATATAATAAGGAATTGGCCCATGCAATTACAGAGGCTGATAAGTCCCAAGATCTACAGATGGCAAGCTGGAGACCCAAGAGAGCCAGTGGTGTAGTTCCTGTCCAAAGGTTGACAGGCCCAAGACCCAGGAAGAGCTGATGTTTCAATTAGAGTTCAAAGGCAGGAAAATAAACCTGATGTCCCAGCTTGAAGTCAGTCAGGCAGGAGAAATTTCCTCTTATTCATGAGATAGCCTTTTTGTTCAATTCAGGCCTTCAGTTGATTGGATGAGGCCCACCCATATTAGGGAGGGCAATCTGCTTACTCAGTCTACTGATTTTAATGTTAAATGCATCCAAAAATACTCGCGTGGAAATACCCAGTATAATGATGATTGAACAAATATCTGGGCATGCTGTGGCCCAGTCAAGTTGACACATAAAATTAACCATCATAATCCCATACTTTTGGATTTCTTATTAAGCAAAATAATAATATTTCTCTTATCATTTAATGGAATAAAGGCATGAAAAACCCTTTGATAGGTCTCTGACTTTTGTTGATCTGGAATTGCAGTATAATTATGATTTTAAAAATATTGAAATACAGTGTAACTAGAAATGGGAGTCACCTCCAAGTTTTGCAGACCCCATGGCAATGGTTAGAAAATATTTGATTAATTCATTTTTTAATTCAACAAATAGCTGTCAAATGCTAAGTAAGCACTATGTGCCAGCTAGGCACATGGCATACTTCAATGAACAAAAAGACAAAGATTCCTTTTGTGGAGCTGACATTCTAGTATATAAGTGAATGGTCAATTTTGATATAGTTTTGGGTTTAAGTTTATTCCAAAATAAAAAATTAATGCTCCAAACTGACAGCTCTTGCATAGCTATGTTCAGCAGCAGATACTACATGATGTCAACTTATAGACATAGCACCATCAAGTTGTTACTCAAATGAGACTAAAGCTTGGCAGGATGTTAGGATTTCCATTCCTATCAATAAATGGAGTCTGGAAGTCATCTATTGCCCTAAGCCTGCTATTGAATGAGTCCTGTGTAAACATTTACGTGGCTACCAATATTAAGCCCCTCGGTTTTGACCCTAACCCCACTGTGTTTCTAGACTTGTGCCTCTGTTCTTCGTTTGCACTTCATTCTTTGCTGGTAATGGATTCCAGCCCTGAACTATAGCCAAATTGTCTGGGCCTGAGAAGCTGACTGTTCTTGCCAACTTCTTCTCTCTGGGGGATCTGGATCTTATCCCAATGTTCTCCCCTCTGCCCTATTACAACCCAGACAACTCCTCCCATTCCAAACATAAAACTGTCATCCATCGGATAACAACATTTCCCACATAACCAATTCCTGGTGCCATGCTCCCAGCTGGCTTGGGATAATGACTATCAACATTAACCTGGTTTGGATTCAGGTTTGGTGTATCCTCTTAGATGCTGAAATTGAAGGGAGTTCTATAGTCATATCCATCAGGCTGGCCCTGTCCCCACCAGTCTTGACTTACTTCCCTCTCTCCTCCAGATGTACAGCTGGGGTTCTCTTTTGGCTCTCCTGCCAAGGTCAATAGATCACAATACAAGAATAAGAATTTCCAGCATTCTGTAGAGGTTGCTTTTCTAAACAGTTCTTTAGATTTCAATGCATCTTAATCATAGTTATAAGCAACATTTTATCCTTTATGTAGCAGATTAGGCCTCTTACAAAATAGTCATTTTCAAAAATTATCTAAGATTCAGATGCTGCACCCAATGTTTATGCTTTTTGCAAGCAATATGGTCCTAATCCAACATATCGTGCAGAGTGCAAACCAGGGTTTCTTCTAACTTCAACAGTGATAAATATTTATTAAGCCTCCACTGTGTTCATGGCACTATACCAGGTGCTGCTATAACTATTTTTCCTTTCCAGGAAAAATAAATTCAAATAAGGAATAAAAAGCTCAAACTCATGAAACTGGACTGACTTTGCTTCTTAAAAATGCAACATGCTGCAGCTGTGTGCTTAAACCTGATTCAAACGGGATGATGAAATAAAACATTATTATTGTTGGGAATATAATACTGTCTGAATAAATAGCCAAAGTAAAAACTGTCTCTAAAAACCATAGCATATGTACGTGCAGACTGTAATTAAGTTATACAGTTCCTCTGCTATTCTGTGACATGGCCAATTCAGAGTGTCTTACCATTAATCTTGAAGGCAGTTAAAGATGTTCACTTTTCCAACTCTTCCCTTTGAAAGTATATGTGAACCTTATTTACAATAAAAATCTCATAATATTTTACCACTTTTTGATGTGCCATTTCTGTTGAATAATGTCTGGAATAAATCAGATTTGACTTTTAAGATTACACATGTTGTTCCAGAGTTTTAGCAGTTGTAACACACATTTACATTTTTTAATATCCTTACTATAATGAAGATAAATACAGAGACAAATTTTTTTCGTGCGTGTATAAGGTAAGAACCAGGCTAACTGTGTCCCTATTAAACTTCTTTCAGAAGTCTTTTAATGTTGAATTTTAATTACATGCTTGAACAATTAGGACTTTTTGGTTTTTATTTTTCAGATATGCGTTAGTAGAAAACAGATTGAAATGTGGGATGTACCAGATAAATCTCTTTAGTAATTTTACATATCTGTATGATGAATTAGAAATGTCAATCTTTTGATTTTATGCTTCACATGCAAAATTGATGAACATAAAAATCTACATGGCTATAAATGCCCAACAAGAAATATTGCTCAAGTTCACTAATAATGATCCAAGTTTTAGATAATTCTGACCTGATTCCAACACATTTTCTAGACTATTTTGCTCTATAAGACTTTCCGACCTAGACATTTATGATTAAAGACCATATTTTATAGATCGAAAGATAGTTACCTTGTGGAAGAAGGTATTTGTTCTTGAATAGTGCCAGAAGCAAGTAAATGGTAAATAGTATTACACAGTAGGCATTTCTGCAGATTAGTGAGTTTAATTCTCATGGTTGAAACTCTCATGGTTAAATTTCCACAGATTAGTAAAATTTCCTCGTTCATTAACAATTCTCCTTTTTTTTTTTTTTTTTTTTGAGACAGAGTCTTGCTCTATTGCCTGGGCTAGAGTGCAGTGGCATCATCATAGTTCACTGCAACCTCAAACTCCTGGGCTGAAGGGATACGCCTGCTTCAGCGTCCGGAGTAGCTGGAACTACAGGCATGAGCCACCGCGCCTGGCCCAATTCTCCATTTTTAATAAAAGCCCTGCTTTCTCCATAATTAGGCTGATGAGAAGTTAGGTGAGAAAGCTGCTCATTCCCATATAATCATCTTTTATTCAATCCTATTAATTTATGAATAATAATTTTCTTATTTGTTGAGGCACACATCATGAAGTTCAGATGTAGATTACTCTTCGTCTAATAAAACTAATTAGTTAAATAGGAATGGGTTGTACTTATCAGAGGTAATACCAGAAAATATTTTTTCAACTTTATGAGAGAGCTTCCTAGCAGTTAATGAAATCAAAGAATCCTTTAGTAGGAGCAGCAAGCACTAGCAATTGGCATTTTGTGAATTTTTGCGATATGTTTGGTGTTTTGCTAAGCACTTTATATTCTTTATCTCATTTAATTTTTACAAGAGCTCTGTATCATTATTAGCCTTATTTTAATGTTGCAGAAGTGGGTGGTTCAAGGAAAAGTAGCATGCCTAAGGACAAATAGCTACCAGCTGGGGAACTGGGGCTCCTGAGCTGGGTAATCTGACTCAGCTTCTGCTTCACTGGCATTTTGGTTATATCTTCCTCATACGAGTATGTCTCATCTTCCCTGTTAACTTGCAAACTCCTTGAAGGGAAAGATTATCCCCTTTTAATCTTTATGTTCATTACTTGTCTGGAGTGCAATAGGGATCTATAAATGGTATTCACATTTTATAAAAATGTAATAATAATAGCACTATGATATATAGCAATATACATATATTTATTTACTTTTTAAGGGTTAATTAGGGCCACCATGTGATTGATTCACTTGATTGTTGCTTAATGTACTTCAAAGTCCAATATATTAGATTGACTCTACTATTACGGATTTGGTCACATAAAGTCATTTGTTATTCTGATGTAAGCAAAATGGCCCATAAGTCCCTTGGCATAGTTTTGCTGCCAGGGAGTACAAACATACATTCAACAAATATTTATTGAGCAGAATGAAGCTAAATTCTCATGCAAGAAAACAGATAACAAAGAAGTAATAGAGGTGATTAAGAAAATAAAACACAGTAGTGGGATTCAGACTGAGAGGAGAGGTTTCTACTTTAGTGCAGGTAGTTGGGAAAGGCCCTATCATAAAGCTCAGATTCGGCTGTGACTTGAAGGGACATGAACTTGGCCAGTGTGAAGGTAAAGAGGATAATGTGGCTGAAGTATAGTGAAAGAGCATAATTTTTACCTCTCGGAAACCCAAGGCAGGCTTTGCCTGAGGCTTGCCCTTCCAGACTTCCGTGATGGGCATGGAATAATTCCAACTCAAATGAACTTTGTATACCCTACAGCTGTCCTGTCTTCTTATTTCCAGTGCTCTCTCTCCTTAGACCTTACTTTCCACAGACTTCTTTCTGAGCCCACAGACATCTCCTGTCTCATTGTGCTGTTACCTTAGTTATGTACCACTTTGTTCTTGTTTATATTCCTCCCCGGCTTGAACTCTTTGACTGATTACTAGAATCACTCTTTTGCACCAACACCCTCAAATCTCTTAAATCCTGGACTTTCCTATGCATATATCTGGGCTGCTGAGTGGGCTCAGAAAAAAATCACCTGGTATTTGCTGAGGGCCAATATCATATACAACTTAGCTGGCATCTCATCAATGCTTGACAGTCCTGTTCTTTGTATTTGGTTAGTAACTCTTGCCACACTTCTCAAGAACTTCTCCAAATCCCTGCCACTCCCCCTTAAGACCCTTCATAACTTTCTGTTGGTACTTAGGCCTTTTATTTTATTGACAATATTGAGGTGTTTAAGAATGAAAACTTCCAAACACCCATACCTTCCCTCAGATTTTTTTTTTTTTTTGAGACAGGGTCTCGCTATGTTGCCCAGGCTGGAGTGCAGTTGCTATTCACAGGCGCGATCCCACTGCTGATCAGCATGGGAGTTTTGACCTGCTCCGTTTCCGACCTGGGCTGGTTCACCCCTCCTTAGGCAACCTGGTGGTCCCCCTCTCCCGGGAGGTCACCATATTGATGCCGAATTTAGTGCGGACACCCGATCGGCATAGCGCACTACAGCCCAGAACTCCTGGACTCAAGCTATCCTCCTGCCTCAGCCTCCTGGGTAGCTGGGACTACAGGCGCGAGCCACCGCGTCCGGCCCTTCCCTCAAATTTTGACCCAGACTCATCCTTGACTCTCTCCCTCTGACCTCAGTGAATGAGGTTTTTTGCCTTCTTCTTGAGGTAAGGCCTTCCACTTAGGATCTTGATTAGGATACTATTCCATTTCCTCTCCAATTTTCTCATATGCCTTCAACTCTTCTGCTTCTCCTTATCTGTCTTTTCCTCAGGCTTATGGCTCTCCCATTTAAAAAATTCTTGTGCCCCTTTAATGTCAGCCATCCCTCTGTTCCCTACTCAGCTGTGTTTTCCAAAAGAGGAGTCTACACTTAACCATACCACTTCTTCACTTCCCCATTTATTCACTTATTAAAATCTGTCTTCCTCCTCTGTCCTCTGCCCTGACACTGTCTGGCTAAGCATAACTGACCTTCATGTTTCCAAATCCAGTTAGTCCTTAAGTGTACTTCTTTATTCATGTACAGATCACCCTTCTTGAAACCCCCCTTCATTTCCATGACACTCCCCTCTTCTGTCATCCGAATTCTCTGCCTATTGCTTCCTTGTTCTCTTTGTTGCATAATCCAGAATGGTGGTGCTCTTAGGGTTCTGTTTCCAGCCCATTGCTCTTCTCATTCTGCATATACTTTCTTTGTCAGAGTCTGATAATTGCTGAGAAGGATAAGACCTTTAGACATGTTAAGGTCTCGAATGAGTTCAGAAATGAAGAGGCTCCCACGAGTCCTCAGTGAAACTTGCTCTGAGGCCCTGAGGACTTTGTGGGAAATAGGATTTAAGAGTTTTTGCTTTCCAGAAACCAAGTGCAATGGGAGTCTCTGTATTGCTACAGGGGGTCCCATATGCTTAAAGACACAGACAGAAACTTAGTATTTGCTTGTGTAAGTAGTACAGTACTATTGGGGGTGCTATCAGAAACTTCAGAAACATTTGTTAAATAAAATCATGGTAGACAAAACCCTTTGGAGTGTGCCATCTCTTTGTTTTGCTGTGACCCTGAAAGCTCCTACACTGTTTCAAAAGAGATGTTGCACAAATTATTGGTAATAAGCCTCCCTAAAACTTTTATACAAAAATATTTATTGCAGCATCGTTTTCAATAGCAAATAAATTACAACCTATACAACCATAAAGTAAATGATTAATAAATTGTTACATTAATATGATAAAATATTATTCATCTCTACAGTGAGACTTATGAAGACTGTAAAAAATAGAAATAAAAGCCCAAGCACCTGATGTAGAATGCATCTAACTCTAGAATTGCAGCTAAAAAAAAAGTAAGACTGTCTTTGGATAAGGACTATCCAAAAAGGTAAAAGGTAATATGCAAATATGAAGATGCTTCTGTTTGGGTGGTGGAATCTACTGATTATTTTTTAATTTTGGAAGATTATATAATTAAAAAAATAAAATTATTTTAAATGCTTTATGAGTTATCAGTATTAGGATATTAAAAATATTATTCTTATATAAACCAAGATAAATGCTCCAAGCAAAAGAAAAGCAATTACTAACTTCCCAAATTATTCTTCTTACATCTTAATTGTAAAACCTAACCATAAATTATTAACAGACCCTTCCAAAGTTGCTTCCAAAGTTGAGCTACATGTCTTGTGAAATAGGAAATATTATTTTATAGATAGTTTCTCAAGTCTTGTAATCAAGACACAATCTCTTAAATAATCAGCTTTAGAATCAAATACAAGCAAAGGAAAACTTAACATCTGGACAGCTATATTAGATAGCATGGTTCTTATCCTTGCAATGTGTATTCAATAGCCTTTATTTCTATTTGCCTATCTTTTACAATACTCAAACTTTAGTTTCAGCTTAATACACTCAGAGTCATGAGACTGATTACATGACTAGACTTCAAGGAGAAAACACCAAAGAGGAATAAATTAATTATCTGAATTTTAGTTAGTCTTAAATTTCTTAATCAAGAATTTACAGGCAGATTTGATTTTTAAAGAAGCACTCTTGAGAGGGACAAGGCTTTCTCTGTAATTCTGAAAAGTGATATTCCAGAGCATATGGAAAATAGAGATATTCTGATGAAATGCCCATGATGAAAGTCCAAGTGACTATGCTTAAACCACCACAATCCTAGATTTGGTTGCTTGATATTCACATTCAATTTTTTTTTTACTACTTTACTTCTCATCTGGTAGTAAGGTGCAGCACTATAGTTTTTTCCTCTGGTATGTATTCTATTATTTTTCCAAATATGAGACAGTGACTTTATCTCTTTCATCGGTTGTCACTTTTGAGATATCCAGAATCATCAAATGCCAAATTGTCACGGCTAGAAAACTGGTCCATTTGGCCCAAAATTCTGCCCTTGTGTATGATACCAGTAAATACTTTGTTAATGAACAAATTTGTTCTTCATCCCATCAACCATAAATATATTGGGAATCTAGCCATAAGATGTATTAGTTTATTTCATTAGCCATTGTAGGTCTAATGACATTGATGTTAACTATTAAGTATGAAGATGATTCTTTTTATTTTTCCATTAATTCATTTATTGAGCACTTATACTATGTCTTGTAGTTTAGCTTTTATTAATTCATAATTTCTTCCCAAATCCCTTGTGATTGAATTCCTTGGAGAGGAGCATCACATATTTGATAAGTGGTTGGAAAGTTCCTTCCTATCCTATGGATAGAAGATTCTAGAATGTCTTAATATATTTAATACTTCATTTGTATCACTCCTGATGTGTGTTTATGTATGTAAGCTTTCTTGAACATATAGCCTGATCCATTTGTCCATTTATTAACACTTTATTGAAAACTTTATGTATGTATAGGCATTTCTAGGTTGTAACAGGCCCATTGGCTATCAGCAGGCATATCAGTATACTCTTGGACCTACAAGGAAAACCTGTCTCAGATTCTAATCTGGAAGTGTTTGTTTTATTATGGGCTACTAGTAAATCACCCCACAAGAGGTCACTAAAGTTCTAGTTTTCTGGTGAGTGATTTTCTGAGTTTTTGTCCTTCCTGCAAAGGAATTGAAAAAGATTTTCTGTTTCCTGGTTTTCGAACTGCCGGTCTGCTCTAAGTAAACAGGAAGGTAAATAACTGAGAATCAGGGCCAAGGCAGCTTATGGAGGAGTTTGTAGCCATCTAGAGGACATGCTCAAATCTATCACATGGACTTTGGAACCTTCCTTACCACAATTTATACATGAAAAGAAAGGGAAACAGCACCAGGCACCTTCTGACCTTGATAACTAACCTTTAGCTAAAAATTAGACCCTTTTAAAGGCACATTAACACTTTTCAGGCTGTGGGTTGATGTTCCAGTCTCTTGCACATACCAGAATGATAGAACAGACATCTAAAAGAGATAAATATCTCTTTAGGGAAGATCAAATAAAGAAATACTAAAAGTACTCTCAGCAATGGAAAACTGCTACTACATCTAACTACTTCTTCAGAGGCTTTTTAGACTCAAGCAGTCAGATTCCCATAAAGAATTTGGTTTAAAACAAAGGTGATCTTTTAGAAACAACCTCTGTTTTCTTTACAGGAAACATAAATATTTTTAAAAAGACACTTAACATTATGTTTGACAGAAAAGTTGGTTTAAAATTTGAGGATATTTCCCCCCACCCTTAGAAGCATTTCTGCCACCCTTAGAAGAATATTGCCCTGATATTAAAAGGGAATCTATCCTTGATTTCTCCATCTCCCAAATCTTAGAAGAAATAATGCTACTTTTAGAAATAATGCCTTGACTAGTAAGATTGTATATCTTCCTAGCAAGGGTCATAGTTTGCATTTTTTAATAGGTTCTATTATAAAGGGGCATAGGTTATAGGCAGAGTCTTCTCTAATGATCTTTTCTCTCTTTTTTTTTTTTGAGACGGGGTCTTGCTCTGTCACCCAGGCTGGAGTGTAGTGACCTCATCATAGCTCACTGCAACCTCCAACTCCTGGTCTCAAGCGATCCTACCGCCTCAGCCTCCTGAATAGCTGGGACTACAAGCATGCGCCACCACGCTCAGCTAATTTTTCTATTTTTTTTCATACAGATGGGGGAGGGAGGGATATGGTGTGGGGGAAATCCTGGCCTCAAGCAATTCTCTGGCCTCAGCCTCCCAAAGTGCTAGGATTACAGGTGTGAGCCACCACTCCCAGCCTCTAATGATTTTTTCAGTTCCCTTCTCTAAATGGGGACTATTTAACTTACAATACTGTGATTTAAACACATATAAAAAAAGTTTTACTGTTGTGAATCAAACATTTGAACAATCTCATGTTTTCCAATGAATAAAGTATATTAAAATTATAAATAGTATTAAAGCTATAAGGATGTAAAAACCTGCAAAAATCCTAACCCTATGAACATGAAGGGATTTAGACAAGATGATTTCTAAGGTTCCTTCTAGCCCTAAAATGCAATGACTGTATTTAACTTCTCATGCTTTAGGACTATAAAAAGCCCATTTCTATTTTAATGAGATAGCTTTAGGTGGAGGGCTTTTCTTATTTGAATAGCTGTCTTGTTATGGCACCATGTTTTGGGAGTTAAAAATCAGATAATTAAAATTTAATTTTCTACAGTTATTGACATTTTGCATTATTTCATCAATAATAATTATTTAATTTGAATTTCCAACTTCTGTGTTAATGGACATACTATTTCATGAAATGCTTTTGTAAAATGCTAACATAATTCTTCCTTTGTTTCTTTTTGGAGGTAGAGGACTCATATACTTTTATCAGAGATGCTCATGAACTAAAAGGCCCACATGAATAATAACACAGGGATTCTGCATTTCTGTTTGATTTGGGCCATCAGGCAGAAAAAAAGGAAAAATGAAACAGGCTAGCCAGGACAGTAGAAGTAAACCAGTCATAACGTATCAAAAGGCAAATCACAGTAACAAGAATCCCAAAGAATCACACCACAAGCTTTTTTATTAATAAAATACCACTACCATCTGCTCCACCTCCCTGGGCTCATGTTAACTGACAAAGCACGTTGCTGTCCCCAGTTTATTCACATTAAGCCGTGGGTAGGCACAACCAGAGAACATTTCAAATATGTGTAGGGTACAAGCAAGTGTGAGTCATTGACTCTGAGCCCAGCTGAATCTACCATTGTCCTGAGAGTATTAGGACTACATCTGCATCCCACACACTTACCTTGTGCCTGGCACTGTGTTCTGTCTTTAGGACAAAGGTTTTTCTGGTCCTTGCACTCAGGTAGCTCACAGTACAGTTGGGGAAAAGAGGCAAGAACACAGACAACTAGAATATTGCATCAGTACTAAGACATGCATCCCCCTCCTCCCCCGCTGTTTTATATCTCAAAAATCAGGTTGCATCTTACAATTGATGGTATTTTACAAATGTCCTGTCTAGGCTGCAGCCATAAGTAGTCTTGGTTTGTGTGGGTGCAAACTTGGTCATAGCTGTTGATATTATCTTCCCTTCACTGACGTACGTGCATTGTTGATACTGCACGAGTGGAATTAATTGCCATTTAATGTCTTTTAAAAATTATACCATAATTCAGCATTAGAAAGAAAAGTTATCATATATGCAAGAAAGGCTAGAAACAATGCTGTGGGATGTATATTTGGTATCAGTGAGGTAAAAATTTATCATTGGATAAATCATTGGATGACCCTCATTGGGTTATCATTGGATGACCCTCATTTCTTATTTTCTTGCAAATTAATAAAATGCTATATGGGTCCTAACAGAGGAAAATACACATTGAATAAGTAGTTGTAGGGCATGGTGACTGTGCTATGTGCCAAAGGATTGTCTATCACCTTGCTATACCAAGAGTGGTCTCTGGACCAGGGGCAGCAGCATCACCTTGGAATTTGTTAGAAATGCAGAATCTCAGGTCCTACACCAGACTTACAAAATCAGAATCTACATTTTAATATCCCCAGGTGATTCATATGACATAAAATCTGAGAAATATTGGTGTCACATGCTAAGCAATTCAACTAAAGGCAGGAGAAATTGCCAAATCCCTTTGAAGAGATGAAAGAAATTTCAAAACAACAAGTTGATGTGACCAATTCATTCATCACACAGGACCATCATTAAGGTGTCAAACTTCAGTATCAGAAACTTCCTGCTGAGTTTAAACAGCAGCTGCTTAACTTCTTGTGACACGCATTTTGATTGAAGAAAAATTGAAACTATCAGTTGATTAAATAAGAAATGTTAACAAAACTCTGGGCTCTGTGATATGTCACAAAATTACACTAAAAGAACCCTTTCAATATAAAGAAAATAAAAATTCTGAGTGATAAGACTTTACTATAATTTTACTGGCATTTTTTTGTTCTTTGTCATTACATAAACTAACAATGTGTTTCATAATTGATGGTGTCTTCAACTTGATGAAAAGCAGTACAATACAGTGTGGTAGATGCTATAATAGGAAGAAGCAGGGAATGCTATAGAGTAAATAGGTGGTCATTTCTCATAATCAGGGAAGGTTTATTTCCTTGAGCAAAAGTTAGTCAAGTGAAGGTGGGAATGGAGTGAGGTGAAATGCAGGGAGGAGATCATTCCAAGAAGAAAAAATTACATGCGCCAAGGCATCAAGGCTACTTGTCAAGAGGCAGGTGGAGAAGTTGAACCAATTTTTTTGTTGGGGGTTGGGGGCAGACAGGCAGGATGCTGGATTATGTTTTGCCTGAGCTGTGATGTTGTAGAGCAAAAGCAAAGGGAAGTAGTACCTCCATATGTCAGAGGAGGCTTTGGTGGCTAAAAGTTCCCATTCCCACTGGAAGAACTGACCTTGTCTGGGACCAGTTTTCTGTAGAATTAGGTTCAGGGACAAAGGTTGCTCTGTACTTGGATTTTCCTCAATAAGGATAGTTCCCACTTTAGTTTTGATGGTTAAGGGTGAAGTTCTCAGCCCTTCTACACATTATAATCACCCCAAGTGATGCCTGGGCCTCGCTCACAGAAATTCCCAGTTAACTGGCTGGGGAAAAGCAGGAGCATTGGTATTTTTTACCCACCGTCTCCATGATACTACAATGCAGCTTATTTAAAAGACATGGGCAGGTGAGTTAGGGTAGGTGAGCAGCTGGTCACCAGTAAACAGGAACTTCAGTGCCTGTGAGGCTACAGGTAAAGCAAAGCATAGTTCAAACCCTTGGCTCTTTAGGCAAAGCCAGTTATTTGGGCAGATACGGTGGGGAAATGGGGGATAAATTTCTGCCATTATTTTGTGAGCCACAGGATTCACTAAATACCTCTGATCAGCTTGAAATCCTCTCACTCTAGGATAACAGCTCTTTTTTCTGGCATCATATGGGTGTTTGGATATAAAAGATGTATCTGTAACTTTCACATCCAGGCCCTCAGATACACACTTCCCAGGGCAGCCCCGAGGTGGTGCTGCTGTACTGGTGGTGGTATCATGGCTTGGAAATGCTGGTAGCTGAGCTTTTTCCTTCTTTTCACAAAGAGTATGGGAGCCCTTGCAAGGCCAGAGAAAAGAGCCTAAAGTTGGTGTCTGCGTATATGTGCAGAGCTTTTAAGCTCAAAGAGGGCATAATATGCTAGGTAAGAAAGTGGACACTCATCTGTAATGAGAGTATAATGGTGACATTTCTGGTACCTCTTGACACAAACAGCGTTTTTGTTGGTTAACCTCGCTTAGTCCCAAGAGTGTGAAAGGCAGCGGGGTGTGGAAATGGAGCGAATGTATACAATGCTGGTGGACATATTCTAGAATGAGAGGAGTAGTGGGTTTGCAACCTCAGAGGCTGAGGGCAACTTCAGGTAACAGGTCACAGACAGCAGTGTTCTCTCACCTCGCTTTGTGCAGTGCCAGGGTGTACTCGTGGGGGCCCCTGATAGTGTCTACTCATGCAGGAGCCAGCTTGGGTCAGTGGATGGCTGGGCTAACTATACCTGCATTTGCTCTTCAAAGCTACGTGATGCTTTAGTTGATTACAGGCTGCACTGGGAGGTTTGTTGTTTTGAAGGCAGATTTGTAGTTCAACCAGTGGAATATTCTCTGCTTGAGAGTGGGGGCCAAGGTACCTAGGTTATTATAACAGCCTCCTAACGGGTCTCCCTGCCTCCACCCTTGCCCCTCAAAACTCTGTTCTCAACACAACAATCAAAACAATCACTTAAAAGTGAGTCAAGTCATTTATCTTCTCTCTGAAAAACCCTTCTGTGGCTCCTTTACTCAGATTAAAAATCAAAGTTGGTACCATGGCCTCCAAGGCCCTTTGTGATTTGTGCCTCCTCCCCTACTCTTCTCTGACCTCATCTCTTCTTATTGGCTTCTTCACTCACTCTGCTCCAGCCATGCTTGTCTCCTCAAATGCCAGCCCTACTTCTGCCCCAGGGCCTTTGCATTTGCTAGTCTCTCTGCTTAAAATACTCTTTCCCTAGATATCTGGGGGGCTCTTCTACTTCAAATCTTTGCTTGAATGTCATCTTTGCAAAAAGGCTTTCCTTGGCCACCTGTTTAAAATGACATCCAATGCTCCCTAACCCTCTTTGCTGCTTTATTTTTTTATTTTCTCCATTCATTAATTCATTTGTTCATTTATTTATAAGCTCCACGAGAGAAGGGTTTTTTCCTCTTTTGTTCTCTGCTCTATTCCCAGTGCCTAGAACAATGAGTAGTTATCAAGAACTATCTCTTTCTTGAATAAATAAAAGAATATATGGATTATCCCCAAACCATATGATTTCTTGGTATCAGTAACACTGGGAACTGGGCACTGACCAAGTGATTCACACTCAGATTGTGCAGTGCTATCCTGACTGGTGACCTGCTTGCTTTGCTGATGCCGCAGAAAGTAGAAAGTTATATGGGCTCTGCCTACTGGACAACTCTAGTGGTAAGTGGTAGAGGGGGGGTTAGGAACAGCAATGGGGAGCTGGGGGTGGGCTATTTGTTATGTTTCTAGCTTCAGAATGAGTTTTATCAAGGCACTGAGCAATATGCCTTCAAGCCCTCATGGCCTAAAACTGTAAAGCGTCATGGTGCTGGGGTGAACATTTGCTGTGTTTGTTGCTCAGCACTCACTCCCCTAACTTTGCTTTGAGGGACCTACTCCTCCCTTACTCTATGTGCTTCAAGTAAAATGGGTACTCTAGAGAATGCCACCTATTTTTATAAACCCTGTGAGCTAAGAATGGTTTTAACATCTTTGAATGGCTGCAAAAAAATCAAAAGAAGAATAAAATCTCATGGTATACGAAAATTACATAAAATTTAAATTAATTTCAGTGTCCATAAAGTTTTATTGTAACATAGCCATGCTCATTCATTTATATATGGCTGCTTTTGCTCTACAATGGCAGACTTGAGTAGTTGTGACGGAGACCATGTGGCTTGCAAAGCCAAAAATATTTACTACCTGGCTCTTTGTGGAAAAATTTTGCTGACTCCTGTTTCACACTATCACTGTATGATTAGATTTCCATGGCTGCAGTGAGTGGTTCAGCACTAGTCCCAGGATTAAATGTCTGGTCTCTTCCTTGACTTACTGGGGAAGCTGGCTATCTCTTTTGCTGCCTCAGGTGAGAAACAGAGGATGTCAGGAACCATCAGCAGCCCCTAAGGATGCGCTCTTACTCAAGCTTGTCTGAAATCATTCCAACTCTGGAATTTTCAGCTCTGCCAATCATTACATTCTCTTTAATCTTACATTAGCTAGAGCACTTGTCTTTGTGGCTTGCAGCCAGAGAAGCTTATCTGATAAAGTCACTTGGAAGAAATCCTACTCAAGGTATAGGGAACAGGATTAATTAGTTCCCAAGATCATTGCTTTATGGTGGAAACAGCAGTTGCTTGACAGAAGACAGGAAATCTGTCTTAATAGCGCCCTCTAGGACCCGAATTGGTCCTGTTCTGGGAGAAATCCTAGATGCTCACAAATAAGAGATGAAATTAGTATTTTGGATCTTCACCTTTACAGCACATGTCTGTGTCTTCCCTAGGTCTAAACACTGTAGATTTCAGGACTTTTGATTTTTATATCCTCTTATTGGCGTTACCCATATAATATATGACTTATCTCCTATAGACTCTTCTCAATTTCTATGTACACAGTGGCAGCACTACTGTATTTTTTAGTTCAAATGAAATGCATGAAGGTGGTTGGGAAGAAAGGATAGAAAAGCTTAGTAATGAATAATGTTTCATTATTCTGTCTGAATTGAGTTTTCAGAACACCAGCTGTTATCAAATATAGATCCATTATCAAATAAGAATATAAACACATGTAATATTTTGATTATAACATTTTCAGAAACATAAATCTATTTTTCCCTATTAATTTATCCCACTCCACTCCCTGCCATTTGAGCAGCAAAGCTGCTTTCAACTCAGTATCTCAGGGAAAGGATGTGACATGGTAGACAACAGAGAAAAATGAAACCCAAAAACCCCCTGGCAAACTTCCTGTCAAAAAGCTCACACCTTTAGGACAATCCTGGGGAGAGACAAATTATTTGAGAAAAATATCCTGGGTGACTATTGCTTTTGCTTTCTGGAGAGGAAAAGATTTCCCAGGGTATATATGGGAAAGGAAGGGGAAAAGAGGGAACAGAGAGGGTGTGATGGCAGCACAAATGTGTTGGTCTCAGGGAGAGGGCCCTGTTCTACCTCTGAGCCCCTGGAGGCCTACCCCTCAGGTTCTGTGGGACCAAGGGAGGCGTTCACTCGATTCTACCCAAATTCCCTGCTCCATTAGTACTTCTCCCTCCCTCATTCCATGTTATGATGGGCCAAGGGACATTCACTGGCAGAAACCAAGGGAAGTGGCAAAATTCCCAGATAGTGTTGTGAGAGTAATAGACTTTTCACAGCCTCCTACTCCTGCCCCAGAATCGGGGTTCAACATAGAAATGAGGTTGAGTCAAATAAAAATATTTCTCAACCACTTGAGCTTATGGAAGGGGATCGAGGACCTTCTAGGTCAGATATATTTGTTTCCATTAGTGTGGAAAATCAAGAGTTGACTTCACTCCTCAGTCATTCCAAGTGTGACAGCTAAATTTTGGCTGCATGCCAGCAGCTAACAGCATGCAAAAGTTAGAACAGGTTATCCGTATTTCATGTCACTGGATTTCTCTTCATTGCAATGTACTATTCGTTTTACAGAACTACTTTTTCTTCATTTGATTATGAAGTCCATTCTTCACTGAGAAAGGGTGAATCATTGGGTTTCATTAGGGAGCTTTTGAGGGAGATGTTCATACTAAATTCATTTTCTTTAACTTATAACCAGCGAAATAAAAGAACAAAAATACATTTATCTTTTATAATTGTTTCCCTCCTCTAATACATAACAGGTTTTGTGGAAATATTAACATAACAGCTATGCCAAATAATTCCCCCTCAGCCAAACAAAGAACAAAATGATTAATCTATTCTATTTCTAAAATCTCCCCAATTTTTCTGATACTGCTTTTTCCATCCTATACCTGGAGAAAAATCGAGAAGGGAAAATAAACAAAGTGAACTATGGTAAAGCTTTTCACAGAATGAGGCCCTTGATGTTTTTATGGCCCAAGGGGAGGTGTGAGTACTATATAAGTTAGTGGTTCTCAACCAGAAGCTATTTTGCACACCAGGGGGTATTTGTCAATTCTGGGGGCATTTTTGGTTGTCACAACTGGTGAGGTGGGGAAGGGGGAAGGTATGCTACTGGCATCTAGTGGGAAGAGGCTAGGGATGGTGCTAAACATCCTACAATGCAGAGGACAGTCCTACCCACTAACAAAGAATTGTCTGGCCCAAAATGTCAGTAATAATGCCAAGATTGAGGAACTCTGATATAAAGTAATCAGGAAAGGAGTTAAGATTTGAGCAAGTTAGGAGGATAGGGAGAGTTTTTGCAGATTGAGAGGAGGCATGTGAACATTTGTTGAAAGGGGGGGGAAAGAACAAGGAGATACCTGAAGAGTTGGGTAATTCTTTTATATTTGAGGCAAATTTTAAAGGGTCTTAAGATGGTAGGTTTTTACCAGCTTTTTAAGGAGAGGATAAAATTTCATGAAATCAGTATTATAATTATTAAAAGCACAAAAATAGGAGCATGATTATGTTTCACAATTTGTCTTTCTAATTTCACATACTATAATGTTTTATGTACTGAGTGGAGATAAACGTGTAAACAAAAATATGGTGGTGAGAAAGCATGGTATATTTCCATCTGGCTAGATTATATAGGCTAGTGAATGCCTGGGGCCAGGTGAGAAAGGTCTTGAATGGCAGGCTCTGGAGTTTGAATCTATTCATTAGAATTGGAGGGGGAAACACACACACACATATGTGTGTATATATATATAGAGAGAGAAATATTTAGTTTCTGATTGTGGGAGCTGGCAAGTTCCAAATTTGTAGGGCAGGTTGGCAAGCTAGACATTCAGGTAAGAGTTAATGTTGCAATCTTGACTACAAAGTTTGAAAACTCAGGAAGAAATTCTGCATCTGGAGGCAGAATTTTTCTGAGGGCCATGAGAGGCAATGTGTTCCATACCTTTCACCCAGCTTCTGGTGATTTGCAGACAATCTTCGGCTTTGCTTGTACAAACACCACCCTGATCTCTGCCTTCATCTCACATGGCATTTACCCTTTGTGTATGTCAGTATACAAAATTTCCCCTTTTTTTTCTACAGACACCAGTCATGTTGGATTAGGCCTCACCCCAGTGACCTTATCTTAACTAATTACATCTTCCACAACCCTATTTCCAAATAAGGTCACATTCTGAAATACTGGGGGTTATGACTTCAACATATGAATTTTGGGGGCACACACCTTAACCTGTAACAGGGCATTTGAATTGGGAAGTGACATTTTCTGAATTGTTTTATACTGGCAGCATTGCACAGTTTTCTTCTTTCTTGGGGACATTAGATATAAGAAAATGCTACAGTAAAGGTAAATGGGACAGAATCTTAAAATATTTATGAATCTTTATTTTTCTTACTCTAGTAATAATATAAACATAAAAAACTAAAACACTGTAAAACACAGAAAGCAAAATCATTATTATACTGCTCCACAGAAAGAACCAATTTTGGCAGTAATAGGAGTATCTATATATAAATATCTACATAGGAATATGTATTTTTGTTTTTAAGAGACAGGGTTTTACTATGTTGCCCAGGCTGGAGGACAGGGACTATTCTCAGATGCAGTCATAGCATGCTGCAGCCTTGAACTTCTGGCCTCAAGTGATCCTCCTGCCCCAGTCTCTGGAGTAGCTTGAACTACAGGTATGCACCACCCTGCCTGGCTATGAAATATGTATTTTTAATAAAAAGGGGAATCATACCATACATAATCTTCTGCAATTATCTCTTCTTTTCTTTTTTTAAAATTTGGAGTACATTTTGGACATCTTTTCATATCAGTACAAGAAAAGCTACCAAATCTTTTTATTGACTGCCTAGTATTCCACAGAATGAGTCTACTATATCTGTTTAACCAATCCCGTATTGAGGATCATTTGGGTTATTCAAAATTTTTAGTTTTACAAGAAATGCTACAGTGAGTGTCATTGAACATACATCTTTGTATACTTGTGCAAGTATTTTTTTGCTGGATATATTTCTAGAAGTAGAATTGCTGAGCTAAAGGGTACAGCCATTTTAAATTGTAATACACATTTCTTAATGTCATGCAAAAAATGCTGCATCAAAATTTTTTCCTGGGTCTACTTGTGAAAAAAAAGGTGTGGCTAGTCTACTTGTGAAAAAAATTTAAAAAAAATTTTCCCACTAAAAATATAGAAGTTAGATTAACAGTCTCTACATAGAAAAAAGTAAGTAGGCCATATTGATCCTGTATTTAATGATACTGTTTCAGCACAATAATTCCTATAATAACCAAAGAATAGTTACTATTGCTCTATTAATACACATTTATTTGTCCTCCATAGAGCTTTTGTCAACAAATATTAGCTTATTGCTAAGATTTGGGACTCCTCTCAGACAGTTTGTTTATGTTTAAATGCTGATTACATTGCTACCAAAGTGTTCAACTTCATTCATCTATTTGTTTAAATGTTTGCTATCAAAATTGCAGCCTTTATAGCCCATTATTTCAGTTTCAACTTCTCAAAATGAACAAAAATGTATGTTAAAACCATAATGTTTGATCACTATTTAAAATGCTCAAAAATGTGATCTCTAATGTCAGTGTATAGGACTAGAAAATGCAAATAGTTTTAAACCTTTCTTCTGGGTCTTCTTCTCAGCCCACTGATGTGTGGGTCTCATGTCAAATGTGGACTCTTTCCTACTGTTTTGTTTGCTGGAGCCAAGAATCATGTCTTGCCAAAGGGCTTCTAGTGAATTTAGTTTCGTGTAATATTGAGGAGTTCGGATGATGGAAAAGGGCTGGCTAGGACTAGTACTCAAAGGATACCATCATCTCTAATCTTAATTCTGGAAAACAGTTTGATATGAGAATATCAATGTGTTCCACCAGTAGAGTGGAGCTCAGCTCTTGAGTCACAAGGACTAGTGAGATTTGGAAGTCCTGGGGTCTAGCAGTCAGTGTCTGGGGTCTGTTTAGAGGATGCAGAATGGCAACCACCGGGCTGAGCCTCAGAGCAGGGCTATAGAATTAGGGGAGGAGGAATGGAAGAGCCATTCAGGGTTCTTGTTCCAGGAGGCACATTAGCACATCAGAAGTGTTACAACAGGGATCAAGCAAACAAACGAGACCATGGAATGGATATAGGCTCTGGAGACTTTACATCCAATGTCTGACTTTTCTAGTTTACTTTTTGAGGCAAAGTCATTGATGTCATGTTTTTCCACACAATATTGTTTTCTGTACCAACTGAGAGATAATATACAGCACTTCCTTAAACAATACTATTGCCTTTTGGTTTTTCTTCCTAGTTGTTGACACCCGTTCTGCAAGTTTTGATGATGGCACTGTCTTTATCTTATCAGAAGGTGATCATGAAGGGTGCTCAGCCAATGATCAGGACTCATACTTCTTCCTGAAATCAGTCTGAAATGGTTGTTGTTTTAGGGAAATGTTGAGGGGTTGCATTCATGACATCATGTCACCAGAAATAACAACCACATTTATCCACAGCTATTGTGAGATACTATCAAGATAAGTCTCAACTTCAAAGATATTAAAATGTGCATCTTAAAATTGAATGAAATATGGTAATTTAAACAATTTTTAAATCTGAGGTGGTTTAATTACTTCCTTTAATCATTCAGCAAGTGTTGACTGAACACCTTAATGTGCAAGGCCATGTACTAAATAAACCTAGCTAGCCACTGTTGTTTATGTATTTGCATCTTCTCTCAGATTTTTTAACTAGCTCAGCTAATAGTTTATGAATTTTACTTTTTTCTTCCAAAGACTGAGCTCTTCTATTTATTAATTCTTCTATTTTCTGTTTCATTATTTTCTATTTTAATTCCTGTTTCCTTTTATTTGTGTTTTTTCAACTTTTCAATTTGAACTTATGAACTTATTTGTATTCTTAATTATTTAGATATCTCAGTATTTCAATACATAAATTTCTCTCTGCTCTAGCTGTATCCTATTTTTTCTGATATGTGGTATTTGAACTATTGCTATTTCCTAGATGTTTGATTATTATTGAGTTTTTTTCTTCAGTGCTAAAATTGTATTAGAAATTTAAACTTACATGTAACGGAGTAATTTTGTGATTAATTTATATGTTTCTTGTGGTAGATGTTTTTTATATTATTTTGACTTTCATGAATTTATTAGTTTTTTTGTGGCCTGATATATGGACAATTTTTAAAATGTCTTATGTGCATTTGAAAAGTACATTGAGTTTGATTTAAATTAATGTATCTATTGGTATCTATTTGTCTCATCATTATTTTTTCTTCCACTTAATCTGTTATCACTGAAAGAGATGAATTCATCTCCTGTATATATTTGTGTTTCTTTTTGTATTTCTTGTTTGTGTTTTAAGAATTTTTTTTGTTATTTGGTGCACAAATACTCATGACTGTTAGATCTTTATAGTGGGCTGTAGGCATTGTACTAAAGTGCCTCTCTATGCCATATTTTGTGCTTTTTAACTTGAATTCAACATTGTCTGATATCACTATCATGGCTCTGCTTTCTTTCGGTTCATATTTGCCAGATAGGTCATTGTTGAGTCTTTCCTTTTCAACTTTACTGTGTCACTTTGTTTCAAAATTAACTTTTGAGTACACCATGTTTTCCTATGTGATCTCATCTTATTCTTTTTCTTTTATTACCTTTCTATTTATTTTCTCTAAAAGCTGTATATTCCTAGGTTTCTAATGGGTATTTTTTTATTTTGTCTTTTCTTTATGCTAGAATCATTCGAATTCTTCTCTTCTAGCTATTTTGAAATATACAATAGATTGTAAGTTCTAGTCACCCTCCTGATCTACCTAACACATCTTCTTTTTCTATCAAACTCTAATGGGTATTTTTAGTACTGTAAAATGATTTACACAGAGTGTTATTTAGACTCTACATGAATTATTTGCTTTAAATAACGTTTATCAAAGTTTTCTTTCCCCTGCCCCTCACCCTGTCTCCCAACAACCTTTCTACTTGGGTGAGTTACAGTGCCACATACAGCAGCATGGCCAACCAAGTGCACAGGCTGACCTGTGACTACCATGGCTGCAGTAGTTCATTTTTAGTTCTGCATTCAAATGGATTCGTGTTTGCTGTCAGCAGTTTTGCCATAGCTTCTCCTTCCTTTTATTGATTGGCTGAAGTTTGTTTCTTTAAGAAGTCTTCATGGGACTATAGTTCCCCAATTCATCCATGTTTGAAAATGTCAGATATTTGTCTCTTTATGCCTGGAAAACACTTCAACTATAAAAATCTCTGGAGTGCATGATCTTTTCCCTGAGGACTTGACATTTATGTATTATCTTTCAGCATTATATTGTGGCTGTGGGAAAGTTGAAGCTTATTTGATTTTTACCCTTCATAGATTCTTTCCTTATCTTTGAAGTTTAGTATCTTTACCAGAAAAGATACTTTACCAGTTTGGTCATTTGCATGTATTTTTACTGAAACATTGGGTGACCTTTGAACTGATATGTTCAAGTATTTATTTCAAAAATGATTTTGGAATTATATTTTTGAATACTTGTTTGAATACTTATTGTTTTATTTTTTAGGGACCTTAAAATAAGTGTATATTTTATTTCTTTGTTTGTCTTCTATAGCTTTTATTTCTTCTCTTGTCCTTTTAAATTCTTTTGGTTTGGCTCAGTGTTCTCAAGCTTGTCCTTCATGTTCCTGTTTTGTTTTATCTATCCTTCTTTCCATTGCTTCCAAATGTGAATTTCGTTTTTGTGAGGGTCTTATTTTCCCCTTCCATTTTTCCTCCAAGTTCTTCTAGCATTTGTAGGGGACATTTTTTCAAATTAAGTTCTCTGATTCCACGAGTACTGTTCAAAGTTTTCTCCAGATTCATGACAATATATTACAGGTGTATTTTGTGGGTTTCTATCTATTTTTTTGGAAGGGGTCATATTTCTTTCTTATCTTTTTCTTATAGTATTTTTACTTTGATCTCATGCTTTTTAGAAATTCGGACTGACCTATGAATGAGAGAGGTTCTCATTTATCTAAAAGATATATATTCTTTGGTTTCTAATGGGTATCTTAGTTGAACTATAGAGTAGTACTACTTTTACCCTAATCTATCTCTAATATGATTATTTGCAATGGTTCAAATTCATTCCTAACAGGAAAATTATTTTGCTGAGTGAGTTCCAAACTTGCTTTCCTTGTTAAAAGAAGAAGCTAGGTAGAACTTGGGCCTATATGTTTAGTTCTTAATTAAATTTCTTTTATTCAAAATGGAGCTTTGCTGCTTTAATTGGTTATAAAATAGAACCTTATAGGAAGTATAAATCATAGGAAGCATAAAGAAGTAAGAATCAACTATAATTTTACCACTTAGAGATAGATAATCATCATTTGGACGTATATAAGACTACAATTTTAAAGTATTTAAATTTGTATGACATATATATATTTGTGTATATAATGTATATACACATACAGAAAAAATGGCACATATTTGCATGTATGTGTATATACACACTCATACAATATGTATATTTAGTGTATACACACAGAAAATAATGTGCTCATTCTATACATACATAATAAAGGGGTCTACTTTACTTTTTCTCTAATGGTTGGCCCTGATGTTCTTAAACTGTGCACTGAGGTGCTCCAAGGCACTACAGCAAATTCACAGGGTGCCATGGGAATTTTTTAATTCTTGAGGGAAATGCAGTGATGTTGATATCTTTTAGATACCTGTGAACTACTAGATGGAGGTAATTCGTAGTTCTGACTTTAGATTGAGCTACATACCTTTCAACAATGTCATCTTTGCAATGCTGTGTTGATATGATTAAAAGCAGATAAATACTCTGTGAAAATTAACTTGGAACAGGAAATGAAGGTGGCAGTAAGACCAAGGTTTGAGAGTTTGTGCACTGCTCAACAGTAAACACATCTCATTAATAGGTAATTGTGGCTAATTAAGAATGAAATAAAAAATATTATTTCCACTTACGTGTACTATTTTTTCAAGCATAAATATCAATGCACAGCAAAACCATCAATCAAATGTATGGTAGAAAAAAGATATTTTCAGACCTCCAAGATCTCTTTTGCATCCTTTCTCAGGAACCTCTTGGAGAATGTACTCCTTGAAAATGAGGAAATAAATCAAGAAAGATGATCCAGGGAACAGGAGATTTATCATAGGAGAGCAGCAAAGGAAATTCCCAGTATGATGGTAAGTTGCTAAATTAAATCTTTTGTTCGTTTTTCTATTGGGCTGTTGGTCTTTTTCTTATTGACTACAAGAGCTCTTTATTAGAAAGATAAACCCTTTGTTGTGTTGCAAATTAATTCTCTAAGTGTTTTGCCTTTTGATTTTGTCTATGGGTTTTTTCCTTTGCTACACAGAAACTTAACATTTTTATGTGATCAAATTGATTAATCTAAGGATAATTTTAACTGTCAGATCCTGTGATTTTACTAAGTTAGAAAAGGGACTAAACTGAGTGAGAATACGGTGCAGGGTGGCACAGATGAAAGGCTGCTGAATTGCAGGCCAGATGTACGGGTTACAGCTACAATAAAACTGTAAGTTACAGAAACTGAGCCAGTTACTTGATATCTTTGGACTTCACATTTGTTATCTGTAAAAATCATGAAGCTTCTACTGGATATTTGCAAAGTCCCTTCCAACTGTGAGTGTTGATCACTTTTGACTTGATGTAATGGGAGGCTTTTGACAACAAATTTAAACTGGATCCTGGAAAAATGATAGAAACCATCGACAACGATTTTTTTTTTTTTTTTTTGAGACAGGGTCTTGCTCTGTCTGTCACCTGGGCTAGAGTGCAGTGTTGTTATCATAGCTCACTGCAACCTCAAACTCCTGGGTTCAAGTGATCCTCCTGCCTCGGCCTCCCAAAGTGCTAGGATTACAGGCCTGAGCCACTGTGCCCGGCTGACAACAAGGATTTTAGATAAAACCATGAAAATAAGCATCATAAAATCATAAAAAATACATATTGAAGTGGCAGAAAAATTCAAAGTGACAGCTGCTGAGGGGACATTGGGGAGGGAAAGGACACATTTAGGCTGAGGTCCTGTTATCCACCAGTTGTGTGAATGGGAGGTGTAAATGGAAGGTAGACATCAGGAGGCCTGGAATTGTCAAACTGGTTCCCACAGAGCTTCTCAGTAGCAAAGAGGAAATAGATGGGAGCTTGCTGAAGCTGCACCTGCAACTTGCTTTGAACACAAACATTTCTTGTTCTTTTGTTCAGAGTGACAACTCGTTCACAAAAGAACAAAGTGACTGCAGAGCTTTGAAACTCACGGACAGTCTGTAGGGATCTTTCCTCACTTTCTAAACTCAGGCAGGAGATGGAGAAGGAGTGGGAGATAAAAGGGGGTTCATATTCCTATGCTTTTGCAACTCTTTCCTCTTCTCCCTAAATTACCACACCATATAACTTAGGTTCATCTCTATCTCTGTGGTCCTTGTATAATGCTGTGATCAGGATGCAGTTTTTGTTAGCATTCTCTGCAAACAGGAAAGAGACATTGCATGCATTTGCTCTGATGTGATACTAATTTTTAAATTATTTTCAAATAAATAAAAGCGCTTCTCAGCCCATTTGCATCTTTCACATTTCTTTGTCCAGAACATGATTAGTGAAACAAAATCTCCAGCTTCTGAACTAGAGTCCTTTTATTTTTCATATTTTCTACTGTTAGTTGGTATTATTTCTCACATATGTATAGTGATAAAAGCATCACAGCTGTTTAATTTGCAAAGATTTCATTTGGTCTTGTTGAGAATTACACAGAAACTTTTAATTAGTATCTGAGAGAAAATAATATTAACTTCAAGCCTCTGTCAGGATATATGATTAGGAATTGAGGAAGCTTGAAAATCCATTGTATTTGCACACATTTGAGACATCCATTTGGGCAACAGGCTGTAAAATAGCTAGTTTAGCAGACTAAATGGAGTAAATGCATTGGGTTTTTAGAGCATTTGGAATCATCTTAGATGAATTCCAAATGAGAAAAATAATCCATACACATTTGAAAGAAACTAAATGTATTAGAGAAACTCTATGTATTAGAGGATATGTATTCGTAATCATTGTAAAACTGTTTCAATAATGATTTTATATGGCCATATGATGCTAACCATATAAAAATGTCAGATATCTTTTTATTATAAAAATAATACAAAAACATTACAAAATATTCAAATATAGGGAAGAACACAGTGCCACTACCTTAACACACCATTGTGTACATTTTGCTATTGATCTTTATGGGTTTTTGTCTTATGCATATTTTTACATAGTTGCAGTTGTATTATCTGTATGCAGTCGTCTATCAAGTTTATTTCTGTATTTACTACCTTTTTACAATCTCATTTATAATGGTAGAAGTCTTTAAGTATTTGTACTGTAACTTGCTTAAACATTACTCATTTGTCGAATAGTCTTCCATTTTTCTATTAAAATATCACTACTATAAATACATATTTATATATATAAAATCACTTTTTACATACTTTGCGTTATATTATTAGGAAGCATAATTACTAAGTTAAATTGTGTAACATTTTTTAATGATTCTTGATATATATAGCCAAATTGCTTCCAAAATGATTGTACACATTTAGAGTGCAATTAGCAATGCATAAAACTGCCAGTTTCACTGCACCACCAAAATATAATTTCTAAAAGAAACTAATTTGATATATTTAATAATACCTTCCTATTTTTTTGTTTTGTTTTATTTTAAATTAAAGGCCTTGACATAATAGGTGCAATGCTGCTGTGAAAATGTAGTCATTGTTAGAGAGAATGTTGCAGGAAATCCAAGACTTTTTTGGTGGAGTTTAGCAGGAAAGGTAAGGAGAGTGCAAGAAAGGTGTTTTAGATGGGTGTGAGGTAAAGTGCAGAAGGGTTTCTATTAAAAAACCTAGGTTTCTCTCCTACTTTTTGGATTCTGGTTTTAAAATTTTGCTTATTCTCCTATTACCTTATTATGATTTTGTTGGAAGTAAAGAAACAATCCCTACCACCTGCCACTTTAATAAGAGATTTATTACTTTTGTCCCAAAGGACACTTGTTTCGTGTGTGTCAGCTGAAGACAGGGACTCATGTGCAGCTTAATCTGGACCCACCTGTGTGCTCTCTCGCACCGTCATAGCTCTACGGCCGTGGGAAGTCTGACAACAACAATTTCTGAGTACAATCTGCTGAGGGGCAAATTTTGAATCTGAAGCCTGACTTTGGAGATTCCAGTAGATGTTTTAGAACTTATGTTTAGAAATTATGTTTTATAATTTCTGGCACTTGAAAGTCCTGAGACTTCATATTGCCTTAGGCCATTTGGCTATTTGTAAATTAGAGCAAGTGATTCAACTGCTTCTGCAGTTGGCAGCAGGCAGGGCAAAGGAAGCTGGCCAAGGACTTATATTAATAGTTCAGGCATGAGGGAAAGTCTGCGACAGGCTGCTACCATGAAAGGTGTGTGTGCGTGCCTCTGTGTGTGTGTGTGTGTGTGTGTATGTGTGCATTGGCAAGGGTGGTAACAGGGTTTAAGATTACATTTGTTATCTAAGTAAAACCGGTGCAAGGAAAATGATATAGCCCTGTTTTTTGTTTTTAATCTTTGCCTGGAAGACCTATTTTTCTCTCTGGGTTGAAAGCTAGGACTGTTTTCCTAATTCTACCTCTCAAGTCAGTGTAAGGTGGACACACCGTCTTGTCTGTGCGTTAATTAGAGCAAAGACCAAGTCTCTATGTGTGCATGTACATGCATACACCTGTGTTCAGCAATTGAAATAGGTCTGATGGACCACCAAAAGGGACACAGGATTCAGAGTTTTTGTTTTTCAAGATAGAAGTGACTTAAGCAGAGTTTAGCCTATGGAGGAGAAGTCAGTGGAACCAGAGAAGTAGAAAAGAAAGGTAGAAGAGAGAGAGGGAATGGTGGATGGCACAGTGCTCCTGGGAGATAGCTTACTCACTCACGAAGATGAGACTGACCAGGCAATAGAAGTTGGAGGAGACAGCCCAGGGCTTGATGGTGAATTTGGGAACCATAAGCAAGAGAAAATAACTGAAGTCATAGGAATGGTGAACTTGTCATGGGAGAACATGTTGAAGATGGGAAAAAATAGAAACAAACTTAGGTGTGGAGACCTGAAGGGAAGGAACAAGTAGAGCAAAAACTCACAAATGTGAGGTAAGTCTTACATTTGTCACTTTAGAAAATAAGAATTAAATTTATGTCCTAGGAATTTTAGAATAAAATACACACAGGCATTCCTCTATCTCATTAAGAGTGTTACAAGAATTATATTAATTCCATTTCTGGGTGTATACTCAAAAAAATTGAAAGCAGGAATTGGAACAGATATTTGTATACCCATGTTTATAGCAGCATTATTCACAATAGCCAAAAGGTTGAAGCAACCCACATGTCCCCTGACAGATGAATGGATAAACAAAATGTGGTACATACATACAATGGAATATAATAGAATATAATTGAATATATTATATATATATATCTGTTTTATATATTTTTATATAATATAAGGACTATAACCTTAAAAAAGGAAGAAAATTCTGACACATTCTACAACATGGATAAACCTTGAGGACATTATGCTGAGTGAAATAAGCCAGTTATAAAAGCACAAATACTGTATTATTCCACTTATATAAGGTACCTAGAGTAGTCAAATCCATAGAGACAGAAAGTAGAATGTTGGTTGCCAAGGTCTAGGGGAAGGGGGAAATGGGAAGTTAGTGTTTAATGGGTACAGAGTTTCAGTTTGGGAAGATTAAAAAGTTCTGGAGATGGATGGTGGTGATGGCTGCACAATGATGTGAATGTACTTAATGTCCCTGAACTGTATACTTAAAAATGGCTAAAATGGCAAATTTTATGTTATGTATGTTTTACCACAACGAAAAAGTGGAAGGGTCAAAAAAAAGAGACTTATATCTAATAAAATTATAACAATCTCTTGCCAACCACAGTTTTTGGAACTCTAGGGTCCGTTATAACAAATTTTAAAAATCTGAAATCTTTCACATGTAGAAGGCTTAGTTTAGTCCTTTGTGGTTGTTCCTGAACTTGGCTATCAAAATTACATTACATATTAAAATTCTATAAATACACAAAATGCAAATTTCTGGGCCATGCCTCAGACCTAATGAATCATAATCTCCAAGGCTGGGGGCCAAACATTAGTATCTTAACAGGTGCTTCAGAGAATTTTTATGCAGTAAAGAATACTAAGCCTCCAAATTACTCTTTCCTCCTTTAGACCTGAGGGTAGGTCTAGGGAGGTCATGCAGAGAGAAAAGATCTTTTAAATTTTATCCTTTCAACAAATATATGGAACACCAGTCTTGAGAAATAATATTATACTTCTTTATCACCTTGATCATTTATAAAAAGGCATAAACATTTTGTAGAAGGGGATAACAAGAGATGTAGAAATTATTGCTATCCTTGGTGAGCAGAGGTTCAATATCAGGTATTATTTGATTTAGAAAAGTAAAGAAATTTGACAGTTCTAACACTTCAAGTGTCATGGAGATATATATATATATATTTTTTTAAACTATTTCTTCTTTCAGTTGCCTTTCATGAGACCTGTGTAGGGCAGGGCCTTTAGGTTTATATACAGAAAGAATGCAAATGTAAAACATTAAATTTTAAGCCATTGGGGGGTGGTTCTCCATCTTTTTAACTGGATGCCTCAAAAGATCACATTGTAGCAATGGTTCTAGAACAAATGAGAAAGATGCTCTGGTGGAGGATTTCCCACCAGAACAGGTTTTTAATGACAAATATAATTTGTTTTGAACAAGATGCCTTCCAGACTGTTATTTGTTCTGATTTTAAGGATTATATATATTAAGCCATTAAGTTTTTCTTGTCCTACCTTTTATTTTCTATGAAAAATTATTGCCAACCAACTGTTCTGCCAGCCCCAGAACTTTTCAAGAGTATAAACCCCCATGGTTGGCAAGGGATCACTGTAATTATTTAAGGCATGAAAATAAGCATTTGTATACCTACTCTGCATTACCTTAAGTAAAATTAGACCAGTAACTGAAAACATTTTCATAAGTGTGGCAGAGCAAGGTTTTAATAATTTAAGGGAGCAATTTCCCCATGTATAGCCTCTTCCCAGTCCTAGTGGAGCAGTCTTATCAGAAAAAAGAAAGGAAAAAAAAAAAACAGGAGATGGGTGTCAAATGGAGGACATTTGTAAAAGGAAAACCATAGGAGCTACAGCCTTATGGGCAGCTGACTCCCTGTTGTTGGGGAGACGTCCAGCTGAGGGAACCAGACACAGAGAGACATCTCTGAAATCTCTGTAGGCTGATCCATTACCAGTTCTCAATGATGCAGAAGGTTAAGTGTGCCCCAGCAGAATGCTGTGCTCAAATGAGGAACAGTAAGAAGGTGACCACAACAGAATGGGGACCTGGGCCCTCCCCATATTCTCCGGTCCTTGTCAGCCCTGGGATCCTTGTACAGTCCCTTGAAGGCAGTGGGAGTAAGTACAGTACCAGTGACTGATATTGATCAGCTGCTTTCCTACCTAGGTGGGTGAGGGCTCAGATCCAGGAATAATTTGATATAAGAAAATAAATTGAAAAATTCTAGCACCTTGTGTTATGCAGCAATTTATTCATGTTACAGATGATGATGGATATTATTTATAATTTCCATTAAAAATTGATTTTCAAAAGATCTGTGTGTGTGTGGCGGGGGGTGGGGTTATTTTACCTCCAAGGAAGATAAATCTTTCCCTGAGTCAAGTGTGGGAGAAAGAGTGAAAGATTGTGGAAATGGTTCTGAGCAAAAGTGTAAGTTACACTATTGTAGGAAAGATCAATGCAAATTTTGGGAGTAGAGGGTTTTCCAGAATTATTAACTTTGTACAAATTCTGTTTTTAAGGCTGAATTACCAGCTATGAGAATCCATATACACTTTTTTTTGTTTTGCATTTTTTATTGTTATAATATGGTAGGTTTGCTGTTGAGGGTATGTGTGAAAATACCAGTGGGGGAACAGATTTTCTTTTTAACTGATTAAAATGCGTGGAGCTGCTGTGATGATTTCCTCTGTGTTTCCTTTGGCTACAGATAATACCACGAAGCTGACTCAGTGACGCACACGGACAGCTGATAACAGCTGACACATGTGAACTTAAGCCAAGTGTGTATTATCAGAAAATGAGCTAAAAACCCCATAAAACTCCCCACTGTCTGACTTGAAAACATTCCTTTGAAATCTTTTAATGACACGGTAGATAATATTTTCAAGTTTGTGCTAAAACACTTTCAGTGAAATCTGAAATGAGAGTAAAAACACGTCCCTGTAAGGAATATGAGCTAGATATACAACCTAAGTGTTGATGTATTCTTCCATAGCAGAATTTCTGAGAATTGCATAAAATTGGTGTCATTCATTAGGATTTACAACTAAATATTGGACAATCTTTATTTGTCCTTTAAAATGTAATTTTAATTTCGTAATCAAAGTTAAACATCGGCAGAGTTTTAAAATTCAAATAATACCATAAGGCTTACAAAGAAAAACAGCAGTCCTTTGCTAAACCCCTTCCCACCACAGATTCCTGTTCCCTAGATATACCACTTTCAATAATTTTAGTTGTTATATCTATTATTTACTTTAATATTTTAGAAACAATCTGTTTATACTTTTATTTCTTAATTTTTCATTCCTAAAAATTATCTAATGACTTCCTATTATGGAAGACATGAATTTTGGTCTTTCCACTCTCACTTCTCTGTTCACACTTTCCTTTTCCCAGCCTTTCAGTGTAGTTTTTAATTAAATCATTTTGGTACCTTTTTTTTTTGGTTAAATTCCATTTTATTGTGATTATTCAAATATAATTCACCACTGAGCCATAGTGAATTATGATCATATTTTTCTCTTGTACAACTTTTCATTTTTCATACTAATTGCCTTTTGTCAAGTTTAGTTTTCTATGTACCCACCATTAATTTATTCCCAGACTTACCACAGGACTTGAGATCTCCTCTCCTCTCTCAATATATTCAAATACACCCAGTGTAGTGGCCATGAAGACAAACTGCTCAGCTCTCCTTCGAGAGAGCCTGCTGCAGAAAGCATGGGGATGGCCTTCAGTTGCTGCTCCTGTGAATGCCTAGGCCGCACTTCCCCTGTGTTACTCCCTGCCAAAGACTGATCATGGCAGAAGCATTAGAGTCCATTGCTGTCCTAATACCAATGATCAACCATTGCTTGGGAACTCCCCTCCCCACTGGCCTGGCTGCAACTCTCTCAGAACTGTGTTGTGGTCTGGGGCTTTCCTGCTCAATCCTTCCTTCCCTCTCTCCTTTGGAAGGGGTCATATCTGCATCACAGTCTGAAGGCTTTCCCTGCCTAATCCTGGTCTAGCCCCCTTTATTCTTCAGGAACATTTCCCCCAATAAATCTCTTGCACATCTAATCTCATCTTGGCACCTGCTTATCAGAGGACATACATAGACACAGAGGGTATTGGGAGGCATCTAAGAAGACAGGCACTAAGATGGGAATTTTGGACTGGGTTGCTCTTTGCCCAGATGGTAAGGAGGACCCCATCCTCAGAGAAATGTGGGCTCAATGGAACCTAGTACAGTTAGAGGCCCAGTTACTTAAGATTTCACTAGTGGTGATTTGGGAAACCAGACAGCCAAGGGCTGATTATTGCTAAGTTGTATGGATGTCCTACAAAGGATAATGGAAAACTGAGAGTGGTTAACAAATAGTTAAGAGCTAAATGTGAGTGCCAGAAGGACTGTTGGTAACTTACAAGTAAGTGCTTATCTTCTATAGTAGAAGAACATACAGCAGAGGAACAGATGTAGAATTTTGTATTTAAACTCACAAAGCCTCAGAAAGACATTTAAATGCTCAGCCAAGGCAGGTTCTGGGACCCTGACACATGAGATGGAGACATCTGGGAAAATGTCCTTGAGGGTTTTGACACTGAAGATCCCCTGAAACCTCAGAGCTTATGGAGACACCTCCTTTCTCCATAGCCAGGACTAGCACTTCCCCTGTGGGAAGATGTTGCGGAGGCCTTTTCCCCACGAGGCAAGTGCCCCTCAGGAATCCCTGAACCCCCTCTCCTGGTTGAGCTGATAACTAGGGCCAAATCCCAACACAGCTTCCTTGGGGATGTGCTGGGCCTGATAAGAGAGGAAAGAAATCACGCACCCAAGGAATGACAAGAATTAGTTAGCATTTACTAGCATGAGCAAGGGGAGTACTCAAGTGACTTGATTGTTAGGAGGCCCAGAAATGAGATTGTATAAACAAAAATTTATTGACTTGGTACTTTCTTGGAACATAGGATTTAACACTCTGGCAAGGACCTCAGGTGATGGAACAAACTTACTGCCCTTGTGGACCTTGGAAACCCAGAGAAAGAAATGGTAGGAGTGAAGTAAAAATGGCACACAGTAGAAGAAGGATTACAAAGGCTAAGGGGTTTGGGCAAGGAGTGAAGATTTTTTAATCAGATGTTAATGCCTACTAGAAAGCATAAACCATAGAGGAAACACTGAACAACAAAGTAGACAAAGCGACCTGGTCATTTGATGTTATCCAGTCTTCATGATCAGTCACCCTAGAACTCATGGGATAGTGACAAGAACATAGGGAACATGGTAGCAGAGAGATTTTGAGCATATACATGGGTCCCACAGCAAGGACTTACCCACTTAGCAAAGTCAATCTATCTACTGCTGCCTCTGAATGTCCAATTTGTCAATAACCAAGACCAAAGCTGAGCCCCTGATATGGCATTATTACTCTAGGAGACCAAAAATAGACACTTGGTAGTAAGTCAAGCATATTGGGCCTCTTAACTCCTGGAAGGGCCAGCAGTTTGTCCACTCTGGGATAGATACCTATTCTGGGTATGTTTTCCTGCCCACAGAGATTCAGCTAACACTACTTTCCTGGGGCTTACAGGATACTTGACCCACAGGCATGGAATCCTGCACAGCACAGCCTCGGATGGGGGGCTCGTTTCACAGTGAGCTTCACTGGTCATATTGCTTACTGCATTATCTAGAAGCAGCTGCTCCCTAGAGTGTTGGAATGGCTTGCTAAAGGCACAGCAGGAGTCCCAGTTTGGAGGAAATACCCTGGAAGGATGGGGTATGTTCTTCACAATATAGTATATACATTAAATCAGAGACCTTCACATGGTGTTTTGATCTTAATAGAAAGAATATGTGGGTCTGGGCACCAAGGAGTGGAACTAGGAATAATCCCATCCCAGTGATCCACTGGGGGCCTTTGAACTTCGCATCCTGCAACTTTGCGCTCTACACGATTGTACATCTGTATTAGTTTGGGTTCTCTAGAGAAACAGAACCAATAGGATGCATGTGTGTGTGTGTGTGTATACATATAAAATATACATATTTTTATATTGTATATGTAGTATGTATGTCCTATATAAAGATCTATATATCTCATATATTCATACACATGTATGTATATAGATACATATTTAGAGAGAGAGTGACAGTGTTCGAGACAGAGAGATTTATTATTCTGATAAATTGGCTTACAAAATTACGGAAGCTGAGAAGTCCCATACCTGTAGTTGGTTAGCTAAAGATGCAGTAGAGCTGATGACAGGGTTCCAGTCCAAGTCTGAAGGCCTGAGAACCAGAGGAGCTGATGGTGTAGGTTCCAGTATGAGTGCAGGAGAAGAATGATATCCCAGCATGAAAACAATCAGACAGAAAGAGCAAATTCTCCTTTGTACTGCCTTTTGTTCTATTTAGGCCACCAAAAGATTGGATGAGGCCCACCCACAATGTGGAGGGCAGTCTGCTTTACTCAGTTTAATGGTTCAAATGTTAATCTCATTCAGAAACACCCTCACAGACACACCCAGGATAATGTTTAATCACATATCTGGGCACCTTGTGGCCCAGTCAAGCTGACACATGAAATTGACCGTCACAAAGTCTATGTCCCCAAAGGTAGTACACTCTTGCCATGGGACACAGTAAAATCCCATGAATTATAAGCTACAGCTATTGCCAGACCACTTTGGATTTCCTGTGTCCAGGGACAAGAAAGTGAGAAGAGGAGTCACCATCTTGGCAGGGGCAATCAGCAGGAGAACCTAGAGCTGTTCTTGAACAATAAGAGCAGGAAGGAATACATGTGGAACCAAGTGATCCTCTGGGTTCTCAATTGCCCAATGTAACTGTGAATGGGAACACACAGCAACCCCAGCCTGACAAGGCTATGATTAGAAAGAGCTCAGGCTCCTCAAGAATGAAGGCTTGGGTCAAACCACCATGTCATCCTCAAGACTTTCTGAGGTGACAGCTAAAGGTAAATGGAATTTTGCATAGACAATGGTGAAGGGAGAGGATGAGTGCCTGTTGCATCCCTGAGTCTACCTGCAGTGGGGGGAACCATAGTTCATCCCACCAACTTCCCTCTTCTAAGATTCCTTTCAGGAAGCGAGGCCCAGGGGAACTTTTGAAAAACTGGCCCCCAAACTGCTTCCTGGAGAAGTGGATCTTTCAAGAAATATGGCTATAATGGCAACAAGAGAGAAGAAAGTAACCAGAGAAGAACATGATGTCAAAGAACAGTTGTTTATTTTATTTAATATGAAAGAGCCCATTTTAAAGAACATAGAGTGGGAGAGATTTTTTGAAGACATATGAGAGAGGGAGGAGATGAGTGATGGACAAAAAATGGTCCCTGAGAAGATAGGAGGAAATGGGACCCTGGTGGAGAAGTGGTCAGGAGAAGAGAGAGATGCTTCTCTTGTGATTGGAGGAAAGAGTCAAAGGGGGGGGTATGCCTGTTCTTACATTGCTGGTTCTGGATGCAGATAGCGAGGGCATTCCTATCCAATGGGCTCTATTTTCTATTTGAAGTTTGAGGCAAGTCTATCTGCTTAGAGTGAGAGGGCTTGGAAGCAATGGAGTGGTGTGAAAAGAGAAAGATGATTATGGTAATATAGTAGGTGCTATTCAGATATTTGTTCAATAATGAGTGGAGTTTTACAACCATTTTTGAGCACTAACAGTGTCAGGCACAGTATTGGACTCTTTTCAGGTACTATTTCTAATATTTAAACCTATCATACTTACCCTGAGAATTAGCTAATATTGTCTCTATTTTATGGGAAAGGGATGGTATCTTACTTGTCATGTTCATTCCTTTACTTATTTAACATATATTTACTGAGCTCCAATTATGTGCCAAGCACTGTTCTCAGCACTGTAAGTAAATGTATCATTAATGGAAACCGAAAGCTGTCTGATTTCAAAATCCTATCTCTTTACAGTAAGTCAATAAAAATGGCCCAACAATGTGAAATATTGGCCCTATGAGCTCTCTAATGGGTTTACCTATTCTAATGAGACAGTAAACTACTGCTTTATGCAACATAGACAAATAAATTATTTTATAGATATTTAAGTTATTTCAAGTATATTTTTAACAATAAGTCTGGAAGATGAACTCCAACATAATTTCTCTATTGTAATTAGGAAGATCAATTAGTATATTTTTTAATGTAATTTTCCTTACACATTCAAAAGCAACATCTTAAAACTCTTATGGTAAAATTATGACTAATTCATGATTTGTATATCTCCCTTGGGTTGAAGTTTACATTGGCATTTACTTTGAAGAAATAAATTGATAATCAATGTAATAATGTACACAAAATTAAAAGAAAGCTTGTGAATTTGAGGTGTGGTTGTGGTTGTATTTAACTCATCCTTTAAAACTAGCTATTTATTGATCAGCATATTTCTTTGTTAATGACTTTGGTGATTTATTGCAGCACACTCAAATGATGTTTACTTGGACAAACCTATTAGGGTTATAGTATACAATTTCTTTTGTTTATATTTTTCTATCAGTTGCAATTGGAGACAAACATTATTGGCCCCCTTGTGCACGTGGGACTTTTATGGGGAAAATGAAATGCTATAGCACATTAAAAACCATACTAGGAAGTAGTGGTGAAACCATGAAGGTAAGTGCCATCCCATAGTGGTTACTACTACAGCATCAGTTATGGCTCTATTTTGGTGAACAGATTTACAGAGATGAGCACCTCTCAAAGCAATTTTTATCTTTGAACAAATACAGAGATGGATCAGCAGTGTGAATGACTCATGAAGGGCTTGGCAAGAAGGATGAGTTACTCTGAGCAAATGCTAGTGAGTTTAATGACTCTGGGAATATGTAGGCACTTAAGTCTCTGGCATCTAAATTTGGGTAATTCACAAGTGTGAAATTTCTAGCTTACATAAAAGAGGCAGAAATTATGCAATGCTTTTAGAAAGCTACTTTAATGTAAGAGGAGCACTGGAAGCCAGACAGGACGTAGTGATATTGTGTTAACGACTTTCATTTTGTTATGGTGGAACCGTTCATTGATTCCATAAGGATGATGGAACAAAAGTGACTTTCTAGAAATCCCATTCTTCTTTTAGGAGACGAGATAATCAGGGAAGGATTTCTCATATTAAATCTCTTTGAGTTCTTATTCCTGATTCAAAAATGATTTTCCTTGATAAATAGACATTCAGAATTTTTTAAAAATGTCACGTGACTAAGAGAAAAAAACAATAGTATGAAATATCTTCATTACCTTAAACAAATAAAATTAGATTCAACATACCCATTTATGGTTTTGCTAGATACTGGGATATTTGAAGGGATGATTTACCAAGTATGACATGTTCTTTTGTTTCTCAATGTATTTCACTTTCCTGGCCTTCAAATATTGCACCTGTTACTATTTTTATATTTCACCATCGAAATAAAATCAGTGCAAATAAAAGTTTTTGAACACATTTTAAAAGATTTTTAGAAATAAATGTGTAAATGTGTTTCTTCCACTTCCATCAAAGATGGACTAATAAGGACTTCCCACTTGAAGCAAATATAAAATATAAAATTTGTATATGTGTATACACACATATATAAATGTTTTTTAGCCATTGAACAAAAGGTAAAACAGCATTGTGATTGCCTAAAGAAAAGAAATAATGTGAGCTCTAAAATACATATGTTTATTGCATAGCCAGTAGCACAGGAAGGTTACATTCAGAGACCAGAAGGCTTGCTAAATTGAAGAGAAAGAGGCATGAATTCACAAAGGCCACAGCAGGTAGAATTTGCAGAGCAGACTACCAGTGAACTGAGGAGGGAGCAGCACAGAGATAGAGCTCTGGAGCTCTGCAGAGGGGCCATAAGTGTTTGGGTGAATACTAATTTCTATAATGGATGAGAAGAAACTATCTGAAATGGGGGGTAGGGGATACCACAAAGAGAGTAGGCAGAACAATTCTCAGAGCTCAAACTGGCTGGGAATAGTTTATGTTTTCACCATTCAAGTGGAAATAATTTGTCATACAAATGGCATTGGGTAGAATGCTTAAAAGGATTTTACCTTTGTTGTGGGGATAATTTGCTACTCTCAACACACTACAATAAAGCTTAAAAATAAGCATCAAAATTATTTAACTCATTCAAAGTAACTTAATTACATGCCAAACCAAAATCCAATGCTATTTCAAGGAATACAACAAAACCTAGTAAAGAACAACATAAAATTCACAATGAATGGCATCCAACACAAAACTACAAGGCATGCAAAGAAGCAGATGATTCTAATAAGATGAAAAATAGAAACAAAATCCAGAAAATAGACCCAGAAATGAAAAAGATAATAAAACTAGCAGACAAGGATGTTAAAACAGTGATTATAAATGTGCTCCATATATTCAAGAAGATAGTTAATGAGGACAGAAATAATCTAATAGAATTTCTAAAGCTGAAAAATATGTCTGAAAGGGAAAATGCAGTTGAATGAGGTCAACAGCTGATGAGACAGTGTAGAATAAAAGATTAGTGAACTTGAGGACATAGAAACTATCCAAATGGAGCATAGAGAAGAAAAGCCTGAGACAAATGAACAGAACATCAGTGACCTGTGGGACAGTATGAAGCAGTCTAACATACATATAATTGGAATCCCAGATAAAGGGGCCAAGGACAGAAAAATATTCAACAAAAAATGACCAAATATATTTCCAAATGTGATTATAAATAAAAATTTTGAAAAGAAGCCAGAGAAAAAAATACTTATTATATACAGAGGAATGAAGAATTATCACAGATTTATTGTCAGAAACCATGCAAACTAAAAGACAAATTTAAAGTTCTGAAAGAAAAAGCCTTGAATTTTATACTGTTGATGATGTTTCAAAACAAAGGCAAAAAGACTTTTTTACACATGCACACACACACACACACATACACACACAACCCTGAGAAAAGTACAAGAAATGTTAAAGGAAGTTCTTCAGGCAGAAAGTTTATAACTGTTATATTTTTCTTATTGATTACACCTCTTTATAAATACTGATATTCTTCCTTTAACTTAATGTATTTTACTGTGAGATTTACTTTACCTGAAATCAATATTGCTTATTTTATTTTATTTTTGCCTTCAGTGGCTGCTCTTATTTTTTTCATTTGTAATATTTCTAATAGATTTATTTAGGCAGACCTTTACCAAGGAGGAATAGTTTGAATGCTGCTTTATAAATTATTCTGGAGTGTTTGCCTCTTTTTGAATTAAATTGGGAAATTTGAATTTATTGTTGTAACAAATATAGTTAATCTTCCTCCTGTCATTTTGTTTTATATTTTCTGAGGCTTCATTTTCTATGCCAATACTTTTGTATTCTAAGTTTTAGGAAATATTAGTTGGTTTATATGTGTGCATGTGTGTTGCTGTTGCTAAATGGACCACATTTTGTTTGCTTTTATATTGCTTTTATACTGAATTAGAAGCCATCTGCATATTTTAGGTCTAATTTTAGTAGTGATCACTTTCACATTCATAAATATGCTTGACTATTTTAAAAAATTCTCTATTTCTCAACTTCAAGAATGAAAAAATTAATTTGCTGCTTCTAATGTTATATGAGTCATTTAATATATTTCACTATTCTCCTATAAAATATACTCATATTTGCTATTTCATTATGATATTAACTTTGTAGGAGACTATCAAATTGTTTGCCAAAATGATTATGTCATTTTTCAGTCCCACCAGCTATATAGGAAATATGCACTTGCTATTGTAACTTTAAACATTTTTAGCTATTGGAAGTTTCATAGTTTTAGCATATATATTAATGTCTGTGGTCCATTTTGAGTAAATTTTATAAAAGGTGCAAGTTAAGGATTAAAGTTTCTTTTTACCATATGCGTATCCAGTTGTTCTAGCATCATTTGTTGAAAAGACTATTTTTACCCCTATTTAATTCTCTTGACACTTTTGTTCAGAATCAATTGACTATATATGTGTGGGTCTATTCCGGATTCTCAGTTTGGTTCTGTTCATCAATCTATCTATCTATTCTTTTGTTGATGCCATACTCTCTTGATTACTGTAACTTTATGGTAAGTCTTCAGATTATCCAATGTAAATCCTCCATTTTCCTTTCTGGCTATTCTGGATATTTTACATTTCTATATAAATTTTAGAATCAGCTTGAAAATTTATGCCAACAAAAGCATGTTATAATATCAGTTGGGATTGCTTTAAATTTATAGACCAATTTGGATAGAATTGACATTTTAACAATTTCAGTTTTCTAATTCATTAACATGTATGCCTTATCCATTTATGTATGTCATTAATTTTTCTCAAGGATGTTTGTAATTTTTAGTGTATAGATGTTGCACAAAATTTGTTAAATTTATCCTTCCTTTTCAAAAGAGAAAGTAAAAAACCATCACAGAGATGCCATCTTCAAAGACGTGGGTATATTGATTCTTCTCACATTCCCATTTAATTCTTTCATTTGACCAGAGTGAAAGGTGCTATCTTGGAGAATAATAGTGGATTAATCAAGTAGTCACTCTAATTACAACTATTCCAACTATCATCTCTATTTTAGAATCTTACAAATGCATTTTTTAAAAAATCTCAAAACAGAAGATACCAAAAACATTAGTCTTTCACTGACTGATTCAGTTAGCTCCTGGGTCATTGACCATCTCACCATTTCACAGGACATCATACTCATCCATTACATTGAAGATATCATATACATTCGTGGACAGGACAAGAAAATTTCCATGTTTGCTAGGTGCCTTAGAGTATGTGTACTCCTGAAAGTATAGGAGTCTGACAAGCCAGTTAATTTTTCTAGGTGTCTTGGGTAAGGAAGATAGATATTTTCACTAAAGTAAAGAATGAATTGTTGGCCAGGCATGGTGGCTCATGCCTGTAGTCCTAGCATTCTGGGCGGCCAAGGTGGGAGGATTGCTTGAGGTCAGGAGTTCAAGATCAGCCTAAGCAAGAACGACACCCCGTCTCTACAAAAAATAGAAAAATTAGCTGGGCGTGGTGGCATGCACCTGTAGTCCCAGCTACTTGGGAGGCTGAGGCAGGAGGATCACTTGAGCCCAGGAGTTTGATGTCGCAGTGAGCTATGGTGACACCACTGTACTCTAGCTGGGGTAACAGAAAAAGACTCTGTCTCAAAAAAAAAAAAAAAAAGAATGAATTGTTGAACCCTGTACATCCTTCAATATTTAGTGGGCCTATTTAGATTTTGGAAGCAGTTTATTCCACATATAAGAGTACTGCCTAACGTATTTCTGAATGACCTAAAAAGCTTCCCCTTTGAGCAAGGCCCAGAGCAAGAGAAGGCTCTTCTGCTGGCACAGGCTGCAGTGTAAGCAGCTCAACCATTTGTCTCTTGTGTCCAGGGGAATCCCAGGTTGCTTAAAGTGTCTAAGGAAGATTAGAATGCTGTGGCAAGTCCTGTAAGAGACTTGCAGAAGAGATGGTACCTTTGACTTGAGATGTAGCTGGGATGGAAATTTGCCTCACTCTGCTTTCTGCCTCATGTCTCCTCCACACCAGGGAAGCTCGTAGAAACTTGCTTGATCTGTGTCCATGCACAGCTCAGAAGTGTGGGTGGGGTAATACCCTAAGGGAAATCTTTGACCAACTGGGGGGAAGGAGCATATGGGTAAATGCTCCTCCTGCTTCCCTTCTTCTGATAGACACTTGTGAGAGGTATCCGAGGCCTCAGCAGAATAGCGGGTCAATGTGCTACAGCCAAATACCGCTAGGAACACACCTATCATTGAACAAGTTGGGTTCAATGTTCATTGCAATGAGGGAGAACTCACCCCTTGGGGAACTGTGGGACATTTCCGTAAGACGGTGTTAGAAAGGACTTAAAGGATTTTTAACTGTGCTAGGTATTTTGAGGAGAGTTCAAGAACTCAGGGCTTTGCTCTGGTTTGGATGCTGTTAGGGAGTGAGGGTAATTCTGATTGGATATCTTCAAGATATCTTTATAAGGTGGCAAGAATAAAGTGAAGATCAGTATAGAATTGATAAAGAATCATATTGGCCAGGTTAGGGAGATACTTGATCATTTTTGTGGTTTGGACAATGTTCATATTTTTAATCTGTTTTCAGATGTGACTACCAAGAGGTCTTTTTGTCCTAATTCATCACAGTCACACTGTGGCCATGTCTGATGTTGATGTTCTAGGAAATTGTTCACATCCAACAGGAGAATGCTGAGACCTAGCTGTGAGTGCCAGGCCAGCTCTTAGAAAAACCAAACTCCAGCTGATAATTCTAGGCTATTCCTATATGTTAAGGGCTGTATTTATCACTTTCAAGAGCCACTGCTGTTCACAACAATGACCTCAATAATATACCCTTATAATGACTTTTGATCCTTTCCTGTCTCGTTCTTTCTGGCCCTTCATGTTCCTGGGGATGGAAATTTGACTCACTTCACTATATCTCAATCTGCCCCCCATCTTTCTTTAGGCTTGGTAACTCAAGCTGAGACACTCTTTAAGGGAAAAAAATGTTCTCAATAGTATTCTCCTTTTGAAAAATAGCCATGATGAACTCTGTGCTATGTGATCTAACTGGCCATAAAGTTAGGGAGGCCCTAGCTATACTCCGTAATTGAGCGGATATATATATTCTCAAACAGGACTCAATAGCCCTGAGAGGCAAAAGTACCTTTCCTGAACAGGCCATTTACATGCCCAGTGTGCCTTCACTTCACTTACCCTCCAGTTCACTCTTACAGCCTCAAGGACATTCCCAATGCCTAGTTGGCTGAGGAGGTATGGTGTTGAGTCTGCTTTACAGATGTCATTGCTTCATATGGCATTACCTGCTAGAATTGGCCAAAAGAATTGTGTAGAAGTACAGCTCCATTCAGGGTTGACTCTGAAAGGACATTCCTTAGGAGGCAGAATTTCAAATAGAATAATTTGTTGTCCAAATTGTATCTTTAGCTAAGGATGCAGAATGGGGCAAAGCTGGGGTAAAGATCAGAGTTAATTCCTGAGAAGTTTTCTGTGGCAGCCATGTAAAGAGGATGGTGGCATGTTGACACCAGCAGCAGCATTGATCAGACTTGTCCTGGGGTGTGGTGATTGAGGACCAGATACCTATCATATCCTGCATCTTGCCAGATGCTTTGCACCTATATTATTCTCTGCAATGAAACTAAAATCCTTAGAAGAAGGAAGGTAGGTAGGGAAATCCTGATTTTACTGGGGGAAAAATTAGAATAAATCAAGTTCGGCCAGGCGCAGTGGCTCACGCCTGTAATCACAGAATTTTGGGAGATTGAGGTGGGAGGATCATTTGAGGTCAGGAGTTCAAGACCAGCCTGGGTACCATAGCAAGACTCCCTCTCTACCAAAAAAATAAATAAATAAAGCCAAATCAAGTTCACCACATATTGACTAATATTACATTTTCACCAACAGAAAGGCTTGAGACTGAAAATAAGTTCAGCAATCAAGAAAACAAAGAAAACATCCACTCCCAGATTTGTAGTCTGATAATTCAGACCTGTAATTAGAAGTATTGACAGTAGCTCTCTAGATAGGGACAACTGTCTAAAGGAGAGAAGAAGAAAGCCAGGTTATTTACATTTTCTTATTTGTACTTTTTAATATAAAATTTTAACAAAATTTTCCACAACAAATATGTATTACTTTTGTAATCAGAAAAATATAAGCATTACTTTAGAGTAATCAAGGCAAATACGGTACTGAAATGTCAATATTGAGCACCAGATTGGCATTACTGTACAGTTATCATTACTAAATTTAACCTATTAGAAATTATACTATACATTTATTGTTATCAAATTTATACTAATAGAAATTATAGTTGATTAAAACATTTAAATTGATCTGATTTCCTCAGCTAATAATATTAATTTATACTATAAAACAGAATTCTTGGTCTTTTCACAATCTCTGAAAATAAGATAAGCAAAATTCCTACCTCTTTGTCATATGTGTCATCAATAGTTATGGAAGCTCCTAATGAGCTCATGCATATTTATAATCTCAAATATGTGCTCACATTGATTACATAAGATTAAGCAAGAAGCAAGTCAGTGGCAATATCCTAAGTTATTGGGACAGATAGATAGATACTCAAATGGGTTATACAGAAAATATTATTACTTTGACTTTTGTGGGCAATGGGGGCTGGAAGGATTTGCTTTTAGCTCTAAATTCAGTCAGGAAATATGTCTTTCTACCATTAAAAGAAAAACTTTAGACAAACTAAATTTAACAGAGTTTATTTGAGCAAAGAATGATTCATTAATTGGGCAGCACTCAGAACCAGAAGAGGTTCAGGTCTGCTCTACAATATGGGCAGTGAGTATTTATAGATAGAAAATGAAGAAAAGTTCAGAAATAGTTTGGTTATAGCTTGGTTTTTGCCTTATTTGGACATAGTATAATCAGTTGGCCACCTCTGATTGGCTAAAGTTCTGCTGCTTGTGATTGGCTGATATCCAGCTGTTTCAAAAAGTATACTCCTAAGTTTGGTTGCTATACTAAGTTAGGTTACAGTTTGCAAGGTAGGAACTGACAGTATGGAGACAGCCTCAGGCTAATGTCCTTCTGCTTATTTAATTTAACACTACCAAAAGGAGTTTCATTCTACCACATCCCCTTTCCATTACCACAATGTATGGAAAGCCAGGTTTACCCCACAGAGAGACTGTGGCTGGAGCAGAGGGGCCTGACCACAGTGAGAGGGCAGAGAGATTACAAGGAGATGCTGAGTATGACTATTGCACAGAGCACATGGGTAGCATTCATAACCTTCCATGGCAGTCAGCTTATACAGACTCACTACCTAACAATTCAGAAAATAAGCAAAGACTAAAATGGAGAGGGAAAAAATAAAGATCTCAAGACAATGCATTAGAGTGGGACAAGAGCATCAAGCGCTAGTGAGATGCACAGAAAGGATCCAATGACATCAGTACTAATCCCTCAGTTGGTACTAATAGTTATCTGGTATCCAACCACCACGGAGAAATTGTGAACTGCATGTATAGATATAATGGCACAAAATAAAAATTTTAGTATATTACTAATATAATCAATATGATTAAAAGATTAACTACAAATTAATATATTAATTTGGTAATATTTGGTCACAAAATAGCTGAATTTCTTTCTTTCTGAGTATGTGCCTGGTGCTAAGAAGTTTATATGCATTGGTACATTTAATTCTCACAACAACAGTATGAGGTAGGTACCATTATTTTCTTCATTTGGAAAACTGATGTTCAGAAAAACCAAGTGACTTGCTTAAGGTCCACAGCAAACGCTTGGCAAAGCTGGATTCACACCCAGATATCTGACTCCAGAGTGTGAATTCTTAATCATCATATATACTGCCTTTCCAAACTGACCACAGGTCATCATCAAATCTTTTGTGAGGAGCAACTGGAAACCTATAAGAACCTACTGTGTATATTCCTTAGAATTTGGAGGGTATAACTGGTTAGAGAAAATTTTAGAGTGTGGATTCAGCATCTTCAACAGAATTTTTTTGTCTTGTTTTCTTTAAGTTACCAAGGTATAGCATACTTTCAGGTACTGACATTTGTGGATACCTGGACCAAATGAGCCATATAAATATTACATTAGAGATTTTGGTGCCTAGACTGAGCAGAATAGGTACTTACTTCAGAATTCTGTCTTAACATGGTCATTTCTCTCTGGGGAGGTTACGTCTCACATTTACACAACATAAAATGCTACCACAGAGATTCTTAACAATTGACAGTTTTAGACCTCCTTGATTGAAAGGTTGTGTTGTGAATGAATTTGTTTTGGAGTTAAATAAATATCACTTAAATTTGGAAATAGGTATATTTGTAGAGGTTATAGGGCAATAAGGTAAGTACCCAAAATATGAGAACACTTTTCTTATTTCATTTGAAAACCCACTCATTTGGAAATCAGTAAGTAAGTATTTTGCAAAAATAGGAACATTGCTAACATTTTTAATATGGTTTATTCCTCCATGGCTTGGCCTGAGGCATAAGAACCATAAAGTCAGGTTTTAATGATTGGGCCCTAGGAACTTCTTTCTTCCTGTGAGAAATTGATGAAAAAGAGCAATAAAAGATAAATAAACCTGTTCTATTCTAAATAGATCTAACATGGGAGATTTTATAATTGCCTAGATTGTAATTTTAAACAAATTGTTCTGCCTGACCATAGCTTTTTTCATTGCAGACTAATATTGATATTTTACACATCAGGTTATTATATATTCATAGCAGTTGATTCCTTTATCAGGGATCATTCTTTTATTTAACAAATATTTATTAAAAGCCTTCAGTGGGCCAAGCTGTCTTCTGGTTCTGGGAATATATTAATAGTTGGTAACAAGACTAAGCAGATCCCTGTTCTTTTAGTGTGAACACTTTCATGGGGAAAGCTAGACAGTCTTCAGAATTTAAAAAGAATATGTTAGATAGTGATGAGTCCTCTGAAGACAGTAAAACAGAGCCCTGTGATAGGGAGGGTCTTGGGGGCTCCTTTGGAGTGAGTAGTCAAGGAAGACAAGGGACCACTTTTGCAAAATCAGTGAAATAGCATCCCAGGCAGAGGAAACTGATGTAGCCACAACCAAGAACCAAGAACCAGGCTGTTCAGGGAAGAGAGTGCACAAATCATGGATTGCTTTATCTAGACAAAATAATCAAGAGATGACCTAGCATTCCCCCTTTTGCTGGTTATGCCCCAAGTCCAACCTCACAAAACAAATGGGTTAACTACTCACTATTTGGTAAGACTAGTTTTTATTAACTCCTCACAAAGATGGCAAAAACAACAGAATTGGCATTCTTGCATGGTAAGCAAGACACTAGTCTGTGGGTGACCTGGAGAAGCTTAGTAATACAGCTGTGGTCAGTTTGAAAGTTAATAGTTAATTCTAATAATTATCAGTTAACAGTTGATAGTTAATCCTATATGAAAACCCTGATCGAGAAAGAGTACAAAAAAGATGACATGGAGACCAGCTTCTTGTTAGCACTTGTTACTGAGAAAACAGACTACAAAACACACAGGTTAAATGCTGTTTGCTGTTCATGGGGCTTTATTTGGAGGGCTACTCTTCTGGATGTTTATATCACAAGCACATTCCGTGGCAGTGGCCCAAGCCTGTTTTTCCACCTTGTAGCTCATGTGGTTTTGCTATGGTGCTGATGTGCGTAAATGTGGTTGTTTCTGTGGTTTTCTCACAGGTTCTGAAGAGCTACAGATCATGCAAAAGTTTATAGGTCGGTTTAACTTTCCAGATATAGAACAAAATAAAACTCCTCTAAAATGCTGGTGCTTAACAAAGTAACTTTGTAAGTTTACTTTGCTTTTCCATGGTTAAAAACAAAAACCAACCAACCAAACAAACAAAAATCAGAAATCGTTTAGCACAGAATAATACTCTTGAGCTTATGGAGAAAACAACAACCTATAAAATATTCCTCAATTATACCAGCTGCTCTTACCTCTCTCTTTTTAAAGTATTTCTTAGCTGTGCTTTTCCTAAACATTGAGAACACTCTGTAGTATTTTGATGCAAGAAGGGGTAACATAATATACTACATGTCTTTAATTCATAGTATTCATAGCTGGTGGAGAAAGAGAAAGATAACTGAGACTTTATAACAATAAGGATGAGTGATTTGGGCTGTAAATCTGTTGGTAATTCAAGAATATTTATCTCCTGACAAGGTTAATCAAAGGCTATTCAAGTGAATGTAGTAAATCAGTTGCTTTCAACCTCAATCTCTTTTTAATATTGTAAGAGAAAATAAGATTTTAGTAAAAGATGTTTGCCCTTATGGGACTGCCTCTTCCTCCTTTTATCTCTTTATGACAAATTCTATCTTAGGGAGAAAGCTGAATCTTTCTTGTTAACTGCAAAATATTTGTTTTTAAAGAGAAATAAACTTACTCAGAAGCAATAATTTCTGTTATTAAATTATAGAATAGGAAGATGCGTTGCTTGCTTATAATGATCTTCAACCCTATCTGCACGTTAGAATCTCCTAACCTGAGCTTCTCAGACTTTAGTGTGCATACGAAACACCCAGGAATCTTACTGAGATGCAGATTTTGATTCAGAACTTCTGAGATGGGGCCTGAGATTCTGTATTTGTAACAAGCTCTCAGGTGATGTTGATGCTGTTGGTCTCTCTGTGGACCACAATTTGAGTAGCAAGGAGAGAGAGCTTTTAAAAATCACTCATACAGAGGCCAAGACCCCCAGAGATTTGGGTTTATTGTGTCTAATGTGGGGTCCAGGAATCTGCACGTTAACAGAAACATGTGGTTCTAATGCAGATCATCTACAGTTGGGAGTTTGGTCTAGCTAGAAAACAGTGCTGGTCCTGATTGTTTACAGCAGTGGTCCCCAACCTTTTTGGCACCAAGGACCGGGTTCATGGAAGACAAGTTTTCCATGGATGGGGGTTGGGGGAGTGGTTTCAGGATCATTTGAGAACATTACATTCATTGTGCACTTTATTTCTATTATTATTACATTGTAATATATAATGAAATAATTATACAACTCACCATAATGCAGAATCAGTGGGAGCCCTGAGCTTGTTTTCCTGCAAATAGACTGTCCCATCTGGGGGTGACGGGAGACAGTGACACCTGAAGTGTGTTGCTTATGTCCAGTCTACTCAATAATCTTGTTTTGGTTGCTGTCACTGCAGAAAACCCGGCTTCACAAAGAGAGGATGTTGGAAATGGAAGCAGGCTTTTCAGTGCTTTTGTGGCAATCTCAGGATATTCTACCTCAACGTTAATGTAGAACATATGGAGATTTGAAATATACTTTTAAGGCCACCGTTATTTGCAATCTCAAGCAGTTGATCCTCTTCTAGCACGGACAAAGTTGATTCACCTGGCTTATTCACAAATGGGTCACGGATCCATTCCTTCCCAGTTTGGGGTCTTTTGTGGTTGGGAAGTAATGCTCAAACTTTTTTGAAAGCTGAGATAGGTGATCATGCACCAGCTGGGAGAAAGAAGGCCCTGGCTCAGTCTCTTTCAAAATCTTTGCTAATGTTTGAAACATGTAAAAAATCCCAATGTTCACTCGTCGCCCCCATAATTCCAGTTTGGCTTTGAATGCAGCCACTTTATCTGCCGACTTGAACACAGTTGTCATTCTCCCCTGAAGTGACAGACTGAGTTCATTGAGCAGGTTGACCGTGTCACGCAAGTTTTGCGACCCATTCTGTCACTGAAATGTACTGCCAGTGGTGACTGTTTTTCTAAAAGAAATCTCTGGAGTGGCTCTCATAACTCAAAAACTCTGGGCAGTGATCTACCTTTAGAAAGCCATCTCACTTCTGCGTATAAGAGAAGACGTGTGTGCTCTGTGTCCATCTCCTCATCGAGTCACATAAATAGACCTGAGTTAAGGGCATGTACTTTAATGTGGTTGATAATTTTAATCACATCCTGCAAAACATTGTTTACTTTAGGTGACGTTTTTTGGATAGCCAGCATTTCTCTGTGGATGACACAGTGCATAGACTCACATTCAGAAGCGACCTCCTTGACCTGAGTAGTAAAACCAGAAAGCTATCATGGCAGCCGCTCCCTCCATGCATGTTCCAACACAAAATGACCAATTCAGTTTTCCTGATATGTAACACTCAAAGACTTGAATAGTTCTGCAGCTGTGGTGTTGGTTGGCAACATAGTACACATGACATATCCTCATGCACATCCTTCTGAAAAATATATCACACAAAAACAAGCATTGTTGCCTTTTGTCAACATCAGTAGACTCATCAACCTGGATTGTGTACCACAGTGACTCATTAATCCTGTCTAACAATTGTGCCTCAATATTATCTGCTATTTCATCAATTCATCTATTTATGGTGCTATCCGAAAGAGGAACACGTGCCACCTTTTGAACTGCAGCCTCTCCTAAAAGGTCACGGCAAATGTCTTTAGCAGCAGGCAGGATCAACTCTTCACCAATAATAAAGGGCTTCTTAGCTTTAGCAATGCAGTTAGCTGTCACTAAGGGTGATGCTCTCAGTGCAGACACATTTGATGAAGTGGTGGCCTTCAATAATTGCTTCTGTTCTTAGTGTTCCTTTTTTTTTCTTTTGAAAAACTCCAAAGGCTTGTCTTTTAATGCAGGGTGCTTGGTCTCCATGTGGCGAAGCAGGTTTGAAGGTTTCATGGCTTTGTTGGCTAGCCAGTCACCACATATTATACAAGCGGGCTTGGAGAATGTGAATCACCTGTTGCAGTGAACCTAGAATTTAAGTAGGACTTTTGGTATTTTTTTTGAAATGCGGCTTTCATTTTGTTGGCAATCTTAGAGTCTTCTGCTGTCTCGTCATTTGGTCTTTCCCCCTTTTCCAAGAAGCTCTCCAGGGACATTTGGTTTCTACTCATTTTTGCTGGGGTTAGCTTGAGGGCTTACCAAAACTGTGACTGAGACAAGTGTGCAGTGTGGCAAAGAGGCACAGATGGAAGTGGTAAATAAAATAATGGGGTGGGGGGGGCACACATGGACTAAAATAAGTGTTGGACTCTGTCTTAAAGCCTGCCACCAGATGCAGCATAACTGTCACTTGCCGCTCACTAATAGAGTTTTGATATGAGTCTGCAAGCAATTGATTTATTATGGTCTCTGTGCAGTCAAACCTCTCTGCTAATGATAGTCTGTATTTGCAACCACTCCCCAGCACTAGCATCACCGCCTCAGCTCCACCTCAGATCATCAGGCATTTGATTCTCATAAGGAGCGCGCAACGTAGATCCCTTGCATGCACTGTTTATAGTAGGGTTCGCGCTCCTATGACAATCTAATGCTGCCACTGATCTGACAGAAGGCAGAGCTCAGGTGGTGATGGGAGTGATGGGGAGCAGCTGTAAATACAGATGAAGCTTCGCTCACTCGCCCTCTACTCACCTGCTGCTGTGCAGCCTGGTTCCTAACAGGCCACCGACCGGTATCAGTCTGTGGCATGGGGGTTGGGGGCCACAGGTGTACAGTATTAGAATCCCATGAAAATCATTAAGAATGCAATTTCTGGACATCTATAGTCTTAAAATCTTTACACCTGATGCTAATAAGAAAAACCACTATTCCAAGGGTTTAGGAAGAACTCTATCATTTTATGAATTTAGTGAAATCTTATGGGAACTTTAAGTGAGTGCACCGTCATAGGGGTGATTTTTCATAGCTATCAATTAATTCTTAAAAGAGCTGATAACCCCTAAAGTATTACAATCTGCTTATTGAAAAAAGTCTAGATTAGAGGAAGATTTGTTTTTAACAAAAGGATTCTTTATAAAATGCTACATAACTTTAAAACTGCCAAGCTCCTCTATTATGTTTAATGTGTGATAGTACATCTAATCTTAAATGTCATTGATTGTAACATACATCATTATTTAGAGTTATCACTAGGAAATAAAGAATGCTGCCAATTAAACAATGACATACCAATCATTAGAAGATGCAGTATAATTTTTAAAGCATTAAAAATTTTTTAAAGTATTCCTTGGAGTCGATGAACTATATTATTCAATTATGGAAATACTCCCCATGTTAGAACTTTTCAGGAACACACAGATTGTCTAAAGAGAGCCTGAATTTTTATATATCTCACTTATTTTTTCATATAATGTTACTAATATGATCAGTGTATAGTCAAGGTAAAAACACAGTTGTAATTCTGCACAGAAAAAAAAAGTAGTAGAAATCAGAGTCTCCTCCATTCTGCTCTACTTTATTATTTAAACTTAGTTTATTTGAGACTTAAAGTTTAATTTCACAGGCACAAATTCTTAGCATTTTATTAAATAATAACATTTGAAATATATAGATACATTATTTTTTTCTTAATTTATGAACTATATTAGCCACTAGATCAAAATAGAAAGTATGACTTAGAAGATATTTTACACATTTACTTACATTCTTCATGCAACCTGGACCCTGATCTCTTAACATTAGTAACAACAGTGGGTGGATCTGAATTTTTTAAGTTATCCACTAGCAACTAGAGGGAGAATTTGACCAGAATATACAGGCTAGAAGCTCTCGATTGAGAGGACAAAGTTATTAAGGTTTCCAGAAGAAGAGATTTTCATTATTCACTAGCAGGTTTTATTAATACTATCTAAAATAGAATTGTAATAATTTGTGAAGTTTTTCACCAAAAGCTGCATCTACTTTGTAAGTAGAAAATTCTGGTAATTTTGAATAGGTATAAACATCATTAAGAATAGTTTGAAAATTTACAACTAAGAAGATGCTGAAAATCTTTGATTAAATTTCTGCTTTTAGTTTCTGCATAAAAGTTTTCTAGAGTATATGCAATTCAAAATAAAGCATTCTATGTTTTAAAAGCAAAATACTTCCTTTCTCATCTATTTATGTTATTCGTTTCAGGAGTTGTTCTAAGATTATATAGTTGTATACTCAAAAGAATCAATTGAAATCTACTGTATTAATAAAACAGTTTAATAAAATAGCTAGTTATAAAATCAATACCTTTTTATACAAAAGATGACCTGTGAGATATTTTAATGAAAAGAGTCCTTTTATAGTAGCAACAAAAATTATAAGATGATTAAGAATTTAAGTAGAAATATAAAGGATCTATATGATTAAGAAGTTGAAAATGTTAATAATGAGATTATATAATAACACTCTAATAATTCAGAAGATATGCCATGTCTCTAGATGAGAAGACTAAATATTATAAAATATCTATTTTCTCTAAATTAATCAGCTCCAAATGAAATCTTTTTGGAAACTCCAACAAATGCTTATAAAAATTAATGGGTAATTAATAGAGTACATTTCTGCAATGCCCTACACACATTTTTTAGAGTAAAAAGAGTAATAGATGTGGACTTCCCCAACAAGATTTAAAATTGTATAAAGCTTATCTGATAAAAAATAAATCACTTGCATAGAAAAAAACCTGATAAATCAGTGAAACACAACATCTAGGACCAAATTCAAGCATTTTGGGAGAATTTAGTACATGATGCATATGTTATTTCAAATTAATGTAATAAAGATTAATTACTCAGTAAATGGTATTGGAATAACTGGCTATTAAAAAATAACATTAGATTCTCTACCTCATATCTTTACACCAAAATATATTCTAGATGTAATAAATATTTAAGTGTAAAACAAGAAACAATGTAAGTACTAAAAGAAAATATAGGTTAATATTTTTTAAAATCTTGGAATAGGAGGAAGGTCTTTCAAAGTAGGTCATCAAGGGCAAAATTACCAGAGGAAAATATTGATTTAACTACATCCATTTATAATCTTTTCATGCTAAAATTAGCATATAAAGATAAAAGATGAATAATGAGCATTGCAGGACATGTAATAGATGAGATGAATCATTAGTAGGAGCTATTACAAATCAATAACAAAAAATTATCATCCTAGCAAAAATGACCAGGGGCATGAGCAGAGAAGCCATAAAAGAAATGTAAAGGCACAACAAACACAAAAAGTAACCAAATAAGCTGAAATTAATGGAAATCCTGTATCAGTTAACTGTTTCTGTGTAACAAACATTCCCAAGACTCAGTGGGTAAAATGGCAACTATTTGTTATCATAATTTGCATTTCTTTTTATTGTCTGAGGGTTGCCTGTTTTAGGATGACATTAGCTGGGCTTGCTCCTGTTTCTGTATGTAGGCTGGGGCCTATCTCTAGGCTGGGCTTGCCGGGACACTTTAGCTGGGGCAGTTGGGCTCCATAGGTCTTTCTTTCATACTCTGCTAGTACTCCATGAATTTGTCATCCTTTTTCTGGGACCAGTGGGTAGCCCAAGCATGTCCTTCTTGTGGCAATGACAAAAGTGCAAGAGTGCAGGCCCAGCTGGGCAAGTGTTTCTTAAGCCTCTGCTTGTGTCATATCTGCTAATATCCCACTGGCCAAAGCAAATGATATGATCAAACTCAGAATCAAGGGGTAAGGAAATATATTGTCTTTTAGTAGGAGGAACTAAGAAGTCACTTGGTAAAGGACATGGATATAGGCAGGGGCAAAGATTTGGGGTCATTAATACAATCTACCAGATACCATCTTTTGCACATTGGTTAGTAGAGATTTTTTTACATCACTTATAATATTCAGTGTTGTCAAGAGTGTTGGGAAATGAATATTCCCATACAATGCTGAAGGTGGGAGTATAAATGGCTAATAAGCTATTTGAAGGGACAATTTGAGACTATGTTTAACATCTTAAAAGTATATATTGTTTGATCCAATTTTCCATTTTTAAGAATTTACTACAGGAAAACAATCAAATGTGCAAAGGTTACACAAGTGTGAATACAGTTAATATAGAACCAGTTGCACAAGTAAGGCTATACTTTTTTTTTGTAGTTGGCATCAATTTTGATTGATTGATTGATGCTTGGACCTGTTATATATTTTGAATATCACATCCAAGTCCAAGGATATTAATCATTGAGTTGTTTATAATAGTTAATACTTGGAAATACTCTAAGTTCCTTTAAAATTTGATAAAAATGAGTGTTGGCATATCCACACAATGGGTTACTAGAGAACCATTAAGATAATGATGCTTATATTTATTGTCATGAAAGAAGTCCATGCCATATTGATTAAGTGAAAAGTAGGGACCTGTTTCAATAATAAATATGGTTATATATGCATGAAATGTATGAAAAAGTATTTATCAGGGTGTTTCTAAGTAGAAGATTATGGGTGATTTTATTTTCTTACTATGCTTTTTAATGTACTTTATTTGTAGTTTCATGCATTTAACAGGCATTTTTAATAACCATAAAAAGACTGAAAATCTACTTCTATTTTTAAAAAGTGATATTGAGGATTTCGTTGTAATTAGCCTGGGGGAAAATATATGGCTAATGATACTCTATGTTATGAAGTCAAAACATTCTATGGAAAATAGCTATGGGGCTTAAAGGAAAGACTTGTCTAGCTAGTCGCATCTCAAATGATAGCCTGTTCCCTTTTGAGCAAAAGGACACAACTCAACAAAATTAATAGGGGAAACTCAAATGTATAGAAAATAGAACGTAAGTAAGGAAAGCACGGATACTTTTATACTGTTTATATACACATCACACCCAGCCGTGGTTTCTATAAAAATAGTGCTTACTTGGTTCTGTAAAAAGAGGACATATTTCAGGGTTTATGGCAAAATCACTTTAGAGGTGCAGAAGGCTGGTTTGGAAGGGCTTCCACATTTGTCATACTTTCTTTCATGCTTAATAAAAAAGTGAGTCTGATCTGATGAATGGGACATTGTTAGAAGTCAGAAAATATTCCTGTTTCTCATTATGCTTTTCATTTGTCACATGACTTTGTTCAAGAACCCTCCTCTTAGCATGAGAGTCATTAATCAACCAAAGTATGTAGAACATTTCCTTTTAATGCAGACATTTAATGAACTAATAAATACTAGTTAAAAATAAAAGTCTCTAAGAATCATTTTGCTTATTATACACCTTGAGGACCTACTAAATCTTTTCTGCTTTTAAGTCCAAAGTAAGAATATTAATTTAGAGTTTAATAAGCCATCGTATTTTTAAAAAAGACAAGCAGCAGCAGGCAATTTTATTTTATTTTTCAAAGCTGTGAGAGACTATTAGAGTGGGAGCAGGCATGTAGGTAATAAAGAACTCTTTGATTTTCATTGAAAGATCCATAATTTAAGTGACAAATTTTGTAGATTCAAGACTAGTGGTTTGCAAAGTGTGTTCTGCACAGCCTCAGGTTCCATGACATTACCCTGGAGCCCACTAAGGGGATGGTTGGAAGAGGAGGAGGGCAGGCAGAGGAGACTTCTGCCTCCCATCCTGACACCTTCCACTGTAGCTCTGATTTCAGAGGTTTTGTATTTCAAAGTTCTGTGTGGGATTTGGCTTGAAAAATGAGTTCTATGGCAAAAATAATTTTTAAAACCTTTAATTTTTTTCCATCTCCACAGTGTATAGATGAAGAAACTGAGATTCAGAGTAGACTCTTGTTAATGATTATTAACAACTGATAGGTATAAGATTGTACAAAATGCATCAGTCATCACAGCAATGCTGTCACTTAGGCTGAATAGATAACAGTACCACCATTTGCCAGATGAGGAAATTGACAACCTGCCCAAGAGATGGTGTGCCTGTCTCCATCCCAGTCCTGCTATTCCTCCTCCTACTCCCTCTCTAAAGCGCTACCTTTCCAGGCTGCCTCCTTGCTGTCACAGTTCCCTATATTTGTATATGCTCCAAGCCAGGGAAGCTGTAGTGTGTAGTTTATAGTATTTTAAAAGACTTCCATTGAAACTGGCATTATTAGAAATGATTGATCTCAAAACAGCACTCCTGTGTATGAATATGTCCAATAAAGACAAACTCTGATCAGTAAGTGCTCAGAATAGTCTGAAAGTTTTATTTAGTAATTTTACGGGATTGGAGGGGAGAGTGTACGTGTGCAAATTGCTTAATGTATTTTTCTTTTATAGCAGAATAAATGATATATTTGTAACTTTAAAAGTTACATTAAAGACCTATAATGTGAACACTGTAGCATTGTAAGCTTAAAAGTTCTTTATTTTCACAACAAATCTTAATGATATTCTTGATTTTGAATTGGTCTTTGTGTAGTATGTTATATTCCTTTCAAGTGCACTAAATTTCTATAGATTCTGTATGTTTATTAAAAAATATTTGCTCAATTCAATTACAACTATTGGGATTGGGGGTAGTGAGTGGAAAAATGTGTACCTGAAGTTCCCTAAGCTGTATGTCCTCCCTGTGGACTGAGACATGTCCAAGAACCTACATTGGACTCTCAAGGATTTATTAGCTGAAGGGCCTGGGAGTCTGTGGAAGAAAACCAATTTTAAGAAGAGTCTCGGCTCAAAATTTGTTTTGTAAGTATCTTATACCATAAGACACAAAAAACTAAATAACTTATACTGGGTGTATTATATTCCGTTCTATATATATATCTACCAGATTTTATTTAACCATTTCCTCTGTCATTAGACATTGAAACCTTTTTTTTTTTAATTTTTTTTTTATTTTCAGAATATCATGGGGGTACAACACTTTGGCCATACACATTGCCCCTGTTCTGCCCGTGTCAGAGCCACAATCGTGGTCATCTCCCAAACTGTGCTCCCCACATCCATTCAGTGAGAGTTTTTCCCATCCCTTCCACCCCCCTCCCACCCGCCCGCCCTCAGATGAATGTTATTGCCCTGTGTGATGTAAGTGTTCATCAGTTAGTACCAGTTTGATGGTGAGTACCAGTGGTGCTTGTTTTTCCAATCCTGTGACACTTCGCTTCGAAGAATGGGTTCTAGCTCCAACCAGGATAATACCAGATGTGTTAATTCACTGTTGTTCCTTATTGCTGAGTAATACTCCATGGTATACATATACCACATTTATTGATCCACTCGTGTATTGATGGGCACCTGGGTTGTTTCCACAACTTTGCAATTGTGAATTGTGCTGCTATGAACATTCGAGAGCAGATGTCTTTATTATAAAATGTCTTTTTTCTTTTGGATAAATACCCAGTAGTGGGATTGCTGGGTCAAATGGTAATTCTACTTTTAATTCTTTGAGGTATCTCCATATTCTTTTCCATAGAGGTTGTACTAATTTGCAGTCCCACCAGCAGTGTATGAGTGTTCCTATCTGTCCACATCCCCGCCAACATTTGTTATTTGGGGATTTTTGATATGAGCCAATCTCACTGGAGTTAAGTGATATCTCATTGTGGTTTTGATTTGCATTTCCCTGATGATTAGAGAAGTTGAGCACTTTTTTATATGTTTGCTGGCCATCATTCTGTCTTCTTTGGAAAAGTTTTTGTTCATGTCCTTTGACCATTTTTTAATAGGGTTGTTTGATTTTTTCTTGTTGATTTTCCTAAGTTCTGTATAGATTCTGGTTATCAGCCCTTTATCAGAGGTGTAGCATGCAAATATTTTCTCCCATTCTGTAGGTTGTCTGTTCACTCTAGTGATAGTTTCCTTGGCTGTGCAGAAGCTTTTGAATTTGATCAGGTCCCATGTATTTATTTTTGTTGCTGCTGTGATTGCTTTGGGGGTCTTCTTCATAAATTCTTTGCCTAGGCCAATGTCCATAAGAGTTTTTCCAACGTTTTCTTCGAGAATTCTTATGGTTTCATGTCTTAGGTTTAGATCTGTTATCCATTGTGAATTGATTTTTGTGAGAGGTGAGAGGTGTGGGTCCACTTTCAGTCTTCTACATATGGCCATCCAGTTTTCCCAGCACCATTTGTTGAATAGGGATTCTTTTCCCCAGTGTACGTTTTTCTGGACTTTGTCAAAGATCAGGTGACTGTATGAGGTTGGTTTTATATTTGGGTTCTCAGTCCTGTTCCATTGGTCTACGTGTCTGTTCTTGTGCCAATACCATGCAGTTTTGGTTACTATAGCCTTGTAGTATAGTTTGAAGTCTGCCAGACAGATGACTCCCAATTTGTTCTTTTTGCTTAAGATTGCTTTGGCTAGACGGGGTCTTCTCTGGTTCCACACGAAGCATAGAATTATTTTTTCTAGATCGGCAAAAAATGATGTTGGTATTTTGATAGGCATTGCATTGATTCTGTAAATTAATTTAGGTAGCAAAGCCATGTTTACTATGTTGACTCTGCCTATCCAAGAGCATGGTGGGGCTTTCCATCTATTTACATCCTCTGCAATTTCCTTTCTCAGTGTTTCATAATTCTCTCTATATAGGTCTTTGACCTCCTTAGTTAGATATGTTCCTAAATATTTAATTTTCTTTGTTGCTATTGCGAAAGGTATAGCATCTTTAATTTGTTTCTCGGCTTGATTGTTATTAGCATATATGAAGGCTATGGATTTGTGTGTATTAATTTTGTATCCTGAGACTTTGCTGAATTCATTTATCAATTCCAGTAATCTCTTGGTTGAATCTTTGGGGTTTTCTATGTATAATATCATATCATCTACGAATAGTGAAAGTTTGACCTCTTCTGCCCCCATCTGGACGCCCCTGATTCCTCTGTCTTGTCTAATTGCTGTGGCCAGGACTTCCAGCACTATGTTGAAAAGAAGTGGAGATAGTGGGCACCCTTGTCTGGTGCCAGTTTTAAGGGGGAATGCCTTCAATTTTTTCCCCATTCAGTATGATATTGGCTGTGGGTTTATCGTATATGGCTTTAATAGTTTCTAGGAATGAGCCATCTATGCCTATATTGTTAAGAGTTCTTATCATAAAAGGGTCCTGGATTTTGTCAAAAGCCTTTTCTGCATCTATTGAAAGGATCATATAATCTTTGTTCTTGCTTTTATTTATATGGTGAATTACATTTATAGATTTGCATATGTTGAACCATCCCTGCATCTCGGGAATAAAGCCCACCTGATCGTGATGGATTATTTTTTGATGTACATTTGAATTCGGTTTGCAAGGATTTTATTGAGAATTTTTGCATCTATATTCATAAGGGATATTGGTCTGTAGTTTTCTTTTTTTGTTGTGTCCTTTCCTGGCTTTGGTATCAAGGTGATATTGGCTTCGTAGAATGAGTTTGGGAGGATCCCATCCTTCTGGATATTTTCAAATAATTTCTGCAGTATAGGCACCAGTTCTTCTTTGTAGGCTTGGTAGAATTCAGGTGTGAACCCATCTGGTCCGGGACTTTTTTTTGTGGGTAGATTTTTAATTACTGCTTCAATTTCGGTGCTTGATATTGGTCTGTTTAGAAATTCTGTTTCTTCCTGGTTGAGCCTAGGGAGGTAGTGTGTGTCTAAGAATTTGTCCATTTCCTCCACATTTTCGTGTTTGTGGGCATAGAGATTTTTGTAGTATTCGAAGATGATGTTTTGTATTTCCACGGTATCAGTTGTGACTTCTCCTTTTTCATTTCTAATTGAGCTTATTAGAGTCCTTTCCTTTCTGCTTCTGGTCAACCTGGCAAGTGGCCTGTCTATTTTGTTTATCTTTTCAAAGAACCAACTTTTCATTTCATTGATCTTCTGTATTGTTCTTTTGTTCTCGATTTCATTTAATTCTGCTCTAATTTTGGTTATTTCTTTTCTTCTGCTGGCTTTAGGATTGCTTTGCTCTTCCTTTTCCATTTCCTTAAGATGATTCATTAGTTTACTGATTTGTGACTTTTCTGTCTTTTGGATGTGGGAATTTAGGGCGATAAGTTTTCCTCTCAGGACTGCTTTTGCTGTATCCCACAGATTTTGATAACTTGTGTCCCCATTATCGTTTAATTTGAAGAATCTTTTGATTTCAATTTGAATCTACTCCTTGACCCAATAATCTTTCAGCAACAGATTGTTTAGTTTCCAAGTTTTTGGAGGAAGATGTGAGTTTCTGTTGGAATTGATTTCTAATTTTATTCCACTGTGGTCTGAAAAGATACATGGTATGATTTCTATTTTTTTGAATTTGTTTAGATCTGTTTTGTGGCCTAGGATGTGGTCAATTTTAGAGAAAGTTCCATGAACTGATGAGAAGAATGTATATTCAGTGTTATTGGGTGGAGTGTTCTGTAGATATCTGTTAGGCCAATGTTCTATAGTCCTGTTTAGGTCTTTTATTTCTCTATTTGTTTATTGTTTGGAGGATCTGTCCAGTTCCATCAGTGGGGTGTTGAAGTCCCCTGCTATTATGTCATTGCTGCTTAATATGTTGTCTAGATCTAGCAGTATTTGCTTTATGTACCTGGGTGCTCCTGTGTTGGGTGCATAAATGTTTAGGATTGTTAAATCCTCTTGTGAGATTTTTCCCTTCACCACTATATAGTGTCCATTTTTGTCCTTCTTTACTTTTATTGCTTTAAAGTTTATGTCATCTGAAATGAGGATGGCTACTCCAGATTTCTTTTGGTTTCCATTAGCCTGAAAAACTGTGTTCCATCCTTTCACCTTGAGTCTGAATGCGTCTTTGTGTGTAAGGTGTGTTTCCTGAAGACAACAGATACTTGGTTTGTGTTTTTTAATCCATTCAGCCAGCCTATGTCTCTTCAATGGGCAGTTCAAGCCATTTACATTTATTGAGAGAATTGATATTTGGGGTAAATTTCTGATTATTCTGTTGGGTGGTATCTTTTGTTTTACCTCTTGTGTCATTGTGGAATCTGGTTTCTGGGGTTTTAGCTTTTGCGTAGTTTTACATAGGTGGGTGTCTGTTGCTCTGTTTAGTGTATAATGCAGGTCTAAGCATTTCTTGCAAGGCTGGTCTGGATTTCGCAAATTCTATCAGTGATTGCTTATCTGGAAAGGTCTTTATTTCTCCCTCATATAAGAAGCTTAGTTTGGCAGGATACAGAATTATGGGTTGGCCTTTGTTTTGTTTTAGGAGATTGATGATGTCTCCCCATTCCCTTCTGGCTAGTAAGGTTTCAGCTGAGAAATCTGCAGTTAATCTGATGGGTTTCCCTTTGTAGGTTACCTCATTTTTTCGTCTTACAGCTCTGAGGAGTGCCTCTTTTGTGTTTACTTTGGTCAGTCTAATAATTATGTGGCGTGGTGAATGCCTTTTCACGTTGACTCTCCCAGGAGTCCTGTGTGCTTCTTGTACTTGGATGTCGAGATTTCTGGCTAAGCCATGGAAATTTTCCTCTATTATTCCTTCAAATAAATTTTCCAGCCCATGCGAATTTTCTTCCTTTCCCTCAGGGATACCTATGATCCTTATGTTTGGCCTCTTTACATAATCCCACATTTCTTGTATGCTTTTTTCCTGCCTCTTGTTTTTGTGTTCTTTCTCTTCGGCTGATTTATTTAGCGCATAGGAGCTGTCTTCTAGCTCTGAAATTCTTTCCTCTGCATGGTCCAGCCTATTTTTAAGGCTTTCCACTGTGTTTTGTAGATCCTTGAATGCTTCTTTCATTTCTAGGATTTCTATTTGATTTTTCCGTAATATTTCTATTTCTTTGGAGAATTTTTCATTCATTTCTTGCATTTTTCTTGTGGTTTCTTTGTGCTGGGATTCAATTTTCTCTTGAATTTCATTGAGCTTTCTTATAATCCATAAATGAAATTCCTCTTCTGACATTCTACCCATTTCATTTGGGTTGGTATCCATTGCTGAGGAACTGATAATTTCTTTTGGGGGTGACTTTTCACTCTGATTTTTCATGTTCCCTGAGTTCTTTTGCTGGTTTTTTCTCATCTGGCCTCTTGGTCGAGAGCTGGGGGTGTTAGAGCTAGTTTATGGCCCTGTCACCAGGCCCACAATTATTGTTCCTTGGCAAAGCCAGGGAGAGAAGTAGTGGCCTGTATTGCCTTAGGTGTATTTTAGCAAGTTTGGTGGATCTTGAGTTAACTCTGACCTGTGGTCTTCTCCTCTTCCCAGTGGAGTGTGGTGAGAATGACCTCCCAGCTTGGGCTCTGAGCTAATGGATTGTACTTGAGGATATGAGTCCTCCGCTCCCTATTAGCTAGGTGTTCTGTTATGTCCGTGGTAGACTCTGATTCCCCAGTTGGGGTATGCGAAAGCCCTGTGCTTTGGGAGGGGCCTTGTAGCTCCTAGGGGTTACTTTGACCCTGCTCCTCCTGAGGTGCAGGTAGAAACACAATTTCTTTTGGCTGCAGTGTGAGAGCTGAGTTGGGAAAATTCTACACAGCTCAGAGGTTGCTCATCTAGCCACGTGTGGCTGCCCTTCTGATGTGTGTCTCCGCGTGATACTGGTTGATAGGGGGATCTCCAATTGTGCACCCCTTTCCCACCACTAGACCTCAAGGCGAGGCAGGTGGCCGTCTCTAGCCCCAGCAGTCTCCACCGGGGGGATGTTCCCACGGGGAGGGGGGAGTAGTGGCCGCTGGAAGCGCTCTTGGATGGCGCGAAATTCCCTATTGAAGTAGGCAGGATTATGGGGAGCTGCTCTGGTTCAGCCTGTGGCTCTTGAGGTATTTGGTTGTCATGGTAACCAGCAGGCATACCAAATGAGTCACTATAGCCAGCAACCTTCAAAATGAGCGATCTCTGGGGTACAGGAGGGCTGGGACCTGAGGGGCGGGCACTAGGACCGGCACGGAGCGGACTTGTTGGAGGCCAGAGCCGGGGTAGCAGAACCAGATGGACGAGCTGCAAACTGTTTCCAATACCCAAAGGTCCCGCCGCTACAGTTCCGGGATCTTGTCCCACCTGGAACCCACGGATGCAGCTGTCCCTGGCCACCAAAGGCAAAGCCTGTCTCGCCCCAGCGGAAGAGCCCCGGGCTGGGGCAGGGCGGAGCTAGAAACGCGACTCACAGCTCCGCCCGCGCGGGCGGCTGTAAAGATGGTCGCCGCCGCCAGCCTGGTGCACAGCCAGGCTCCGATCGCGCCAGGAGCGCAGTTTTTCTCCGCTGGCCACAGCGGCAGTTGCTGGCAGCCTTGTAGGGCGTGTCCCACTCTCCGTTAAACTCCTGGGCCCAGTCCCGCTGACTTCTAGTGGCGCAGTGCCGGCCTGCGGGTTCCCGCGCACTGTCCCGGGAAGCTGAATCTCCACTCCATCCCTGTCCAGTTCCTCCCCAGCCCTCGTCAGTCTCTGTATATTGCAGCTGCGAGTTGTGCCTGGCTCTGGCTACTTCCTCCTCTCCACAGGGCTTGCCGTCCCTAGCAACCGCTCTGTTCCAACTCTGGGCTTGTCCCTGACTGAGTGGATGGGGAGGCGCGTAACCGCTTGGGGGGCAGGTCGCGCTGCGCCGACCTGGCGAGCGCGTCCTTCCCGCGCTCTGGGCTCTATTGTGCTCCGTGCGCCCTCCGATCTTTGTGAAAATTTTGTACCTGTTTTCTTGGGCTGGGCGTTCGGCGTTGTTTCTCTGTAATTCGCAATGCTGTTTTCGGAGTGAGCGGTCAGTGCTCGCAGGCAGCCGCTGGCGTTCTTCACCTCCTTCCCTGGGAGCGGTGCGGTGGGAGGACCCTATCACATCGCCATTTTTTCCCCCTTCAACATTGAAAACATTTAAGATGTTTTTGGATCTTTGCTATTGTGTAAAATAACACTTAAGTTAGCATCTTTTTGCATATATAATTTCACGCATCTTTAATAATTTCCACAGAAAAGATTCCTATTAATGACATTATTGTACTGATTTATATAATACTTTTACCAATTTAAAATAATCCTTATACTGCCAAATTTCACTAATATTGAATTATACATTATTTTACTGATATTACTGATACAAATGGTATCTCAGTATACAAATTTATGTATTTTTCATTTTATATCAGGATGAATTTTTTTCATATATTTACCAGTATATTATCATCTGTAAGTGACATGGGCAGCCTATATTTTTCGACATCTCTGAATTAGGTAAAACCATATATGGAATCAGAGAACCCATGACATTAACATAGGTTATCTCTGAGTTGAGGGATGGTGATATTTGTTTTCTTTATTCTTTTTGTGAGTTTCTGAACACAAGACATTTTATGATAAAAAATACACAAAAAACCATGAATGTATCTTTTCTTGCAAAAATAACATAAAATAAAATAAGATATATGTGTATTACTTAACATATATAAAATTTTATTAAGTGTTTTTAGAGGACTTATTCAACATACGAAGGATTTTAGTCAGTAGACACAGTACTTCTTCACCTGCGTTGGAGTTGTTGTTTTACATCTCTGTAGCTGTGTGAATGGAGTAGGATGATAAAAAATTTTCACTGAGGATGTAGCAAAATAGATGTCTTGAACAGCCCCAGCATTTGTAAGATGCCAGAAACCCTAACACATGGAAGAGGCAATACAATGCAGTGGTTAGTGCACAGCCCTGGAGTCAAACCACTTGAATATTACTCCAAACTTGACCACTTAATTCTTGTGTGACCTTGAACAAGATAAGGTTTTGGGCCTCAGTTTTCTCATCTGTGAAACGGGGATATAAACAGAACCTATATCTTAAGGGTATTATGAAGATTAAATGAGATACTATGCAGAAAGCATTTAAAATTTTGACAATAATAAATTCTTAAAAAATATTGACAATTATTACTATAATCAGGATCTTCTTATATACATTTACCAAACTTCAGTTTGCCGCAGAAGAACACAATTATCAGATATTTGAATATCTGGGTCAAGGGTTGTTGTAATTACAATTTCCTTGCCTTTTGTGAATATCTCTGTCACACCAAGGCACAGGAATGACATGAACAAAGGCAAGGCAATGGAAAAGCATAAATTATGTTCAGGGAATAGTAAAAAAAAAAAAAAATAGGTAATCAACAATATAATGTTATTGTAACATATTATTAATTATTAATTAATATTAATTAACTAAACAATTATTCATGTTTAGCCTTAATGTAAAAATGAAATATATTTAAGGACTTGACTTTATGTATATAATATTTGTACAATATTTATACAGTATTTATAAAATAAACACAATGTATTCCGTGTATTCATTCTAATCTAACCCTGTAGGGGTGGCAATAGGGCTAAAGCATTATGTAGAATAATTCCCCTACTAGAGAAGCAAGTGGTGACCCTGTGTTAAAAGGGGTTTAGTGTTAGCTTAGTATTTATGTCCTGTAGACAGAAGTGGTAGGATCTCACTCCCATAACTTCCGAGAGTCACTGCATTATAAAGAATCTAGAGTTGCTCTCTTAAAAGCATCAATTGCGTATTAGAGAAAATGTTGCATTTGTGATAAATAATTAAGCAAAGATTGAATATATTACTCTGTTATAAGTGGAAATCCACCTCCAATGATCTTACTGGTAATGAAAGAATGAAATAATTTCAAAAATCATTCTTTTAATTTTTGCCTTTAAAAACTTTGGTATGAGTAGTGGGCTCAAAATCTCAACTGTTACTGGGACTCTTTATTCTATTCTCTCACAGAACCTTTAAGATGTATTAAGGAAAAATTCCCTTAAAATGCTCTCTAGGCTAGAATAGTTTCATGATCAGTTTCATCTTTATACTCACCTTGTAAATCCAGACATCCAGGCAGGTGCAGGGTGATTATTAGTGGATTAATCTGGTCAGTTGCTTCTGGATGATATTTTAAGGTCACTACATAGTGTGTACTTTTTAGAGAATGTCCCTGTTGTGCTGTCACAGAAAAGTCGATTAGACTGCCATGTAAAGAGGGGCTTGGTGAGCCTTTGATCCTTAAATCATCCCTTTGACCATATTTTATTTCATTGTAAATGGAGATTACCACACAGAGGAGTGTCTGAAGCTTTCTGGTTGATCCACTTCTAACTAAAGGATTAAGTCACTTGTAGGTCAGAACATACTTTGAGCTCTTGGCATTTCCATTACTTCAGACTTACTGTGAAGCTATTTTTGAAATATTTTATCTTTTGCTAATTTTCTTTTTTTTCTAGACAATTATTTTCTTTTAATTGACAAAAAAAATTATGTATCTTTATCCTGTTCAACGTGATGTTTTGAAGTGTATATACATTGTGGAATGAGTAAATCTAGATAATTAACATATGCATTACCTCACATACTTAACATTTTTGTGGTAAGAACACAACATCCACTCTTCATTTCCTTAGGATGTGTACCCAGCAGTGGGATTGCTGCATCGTATGGTAGTTCTAGTTTTAATTTCTTTGAGGAACCTCCGTACTGCTTTCCATAATGGTTGTACTAATTTACATTCCCACCAACAATGTGCAAGGTTGGACATCCACATCCCCAAATCCTCACAAACACTTGTTATCTTTTTTCTTTTTTTTTTTTTTTTTTTACACTCCAGGAGAACTACTTGAATATTTTTTGTCTTTTTGATAATGGCCATTCTAACAGGGTTTTCTTATATACATTTACCAAACTTCAGTTTGCTGCAGAAGAACAAAATTACTGTTTATTTGAATGGGGGCAAGGGTTGTTGTAATTACAGTTTCACTTGCTTTTGTGAGTGTTTGTGTCACACCATGACACAAGAATGACATGAACACAGGCAGAACAATATCACCCCATAATGAGGTGATATCTCATTTTGGTTTTAATTTGCATTTTCATGATAATTAGTGATGTTGAACATTTTTTCATATACCTGTTGGCCATTTGTATGTTTTCTTTTGAGAAATGTTTATTCATATCCTTTGCCCATTTTTCAACCAGGTTGTTTTCTTGTTACTGAGTTGAGTTCCTTAAATATTTTGGACACTAACCCCTCATCAGATGTATAGTTTGCAAATATTGTCTCTCATTCTGTAGGTTGTCTCTTCACTTTGTTGATTGTTTCCTTTGCTGTGCAGAAACTTTTTAGTTTGATGTTTGTCTATTTTTGCTTTTGTTCCCTGCACGTTTGGTGTTATATTCAAAAAATCATTGCCTAGTAGACCAATGCCATGGAACGTTTCTCCTGTTTTCTTCTAGTAGTTTCATAGTTTCAGGTCTTACATTTAAGCCTTTATTTCATTTACAGTTAATTTTTGTATATAGTCTGAGATGAGTCTATTTTCCTTCTTCTGTATGTGGATATCCAGTTTTGCCAACACAATTTATTGACAAGATTGTCCTTTCCTCATTATGTGTTCTTGGCACCTTTGTTGAAAATGAGTTGGCTATAAATGTGTGGATTTATTTCTGGCCTGTCTGTTCTGTTCCATTGGTCTGTGTCTGTTTTTATGCCTGTACCATGCTGTTTTGGTTACTATAGATTTGTAATATATTTTGAAGTCAAGTAATGTGATGTCTGCTACTTTTCAATTATCGGAAAGCACAAACAAAACACATTGGGCATAAATAAAGCAGCTCTTTATGTGGCCTTCACCAAGATCAAACTCTTATAAGGATCTCTTTCTGTATAACTCTTAGTTTTACTACATTCTGAGGTTCTAGAGCAAATACTGGAGCTGAGGCTTAGGTATGCATATGTACAACTTCCCTGTCTCCCAATCTAAAAGTCTTGCTGATATATTCTATTTCCCTTTTATGTTTATTTTTTTAGCACTCATTAACATCTAATTACTATGTATTTCACTTGCTTATCTGTTTATTGTCTGTGAATCCCTTCAGAATGTAAGCTCCATAAGGGCAGAAATTGTCTTCTGTCCACTGTCATAGCCACAGTATCTAGAAAAGTGCTTGGCACATAGTATGTGTATAAAAAATATTTTTGAATAACACTCAGTCACTCTGTTTTATACACTCTGTTTTAGGATCTTGGCATAGTAGGTATTCCATGGATATTTATGTATTTGCAAAGTTTAGGGAAAAAAAGGAAAAAAAACACTTTAAAGAAGGCAAATTGGAGGGCTGGAGAGTTTAGAAATCACTAGCAACCTAGAATAGCTACACACACATTTAGCAATAAAAATAAATTTTTGTCATTAATCTGGATTTACTAACTTCTCAAAGTTATCATGTATGTAAAGGTGGCTCTAACCTATTGATGCTTTGTGGTGCTCTACAAAATTGCTTTTATATAAAATTGGATGAGACATAATCCTTTTCTTACCTTATATATTATTTTTCAGCTATGAGCCAAATTTTTCTAGCTAAGCCAATTTAAAAAATATTAGAAATGCAAATACATTGCCATTGTCCTAAAATGTAGTAAAATCCCATTTTCCAAGGTGGGATTTGAGGTGCCTCATTGTCTCCTAGGTCACCACCGAGCCAAAATCAATCCATTTTGCCACTTCTGCGGGTCTCCTCTGTGTGGCCCATAGCTATCTTCATGATTATTTATCCTGCCTCTACTGTTGCATAGAATCACCTTGGGATTATGTACAATTAGTTAGGGTTAATTGTTAGAGTTAGTAACGTCCCTGATCGACTGTGTTACAGCTTCTGTGGGTCTCAATGAAATGAGGACCAGTCCTCTCTCCCAGTAGCTATTTTCTCTCCATTTGTGATTCTGGCTGTCATACTGACACTCACATTTTTCACTGTGATTTTTTCCAGTTTGGGGTGGCAATTTATTTTCTTAGTAAAAACAACAGTTGTATATGAGGATACAAGGTATTATTTGGTTTTTAAAAAATATACTAATGCTTTCTATCTTTTCATTTAGTAAACTTCCAGCAAAACTCATTTTGGTTGTGTTAAAGAACATCCTGCAATTTTATTTTAGCTCTGTCTTTCACACTTTGTAGCATTGTGTTTATATATACCATCCTTGTAAATTCAAATCTATTATGTGATGGTTCTTGTCATGAATCCTGTATAATACTTGATTTTTGTCATTTATTTATATTTTGTCACCTTACTACCTGTTCTTAAGTATAAAGAACATACATCCATTTCTGCATCTTTTTTGTTTATTGGTACTTTATTTATACGTTTTTTGGACAAATTTTTACTGTATATTTATTTGCTTATTCAATCTCACAGAGAATAGTCCCAGCTGACTTCAAACACTACATTATCTTATGTACCAATGTCACCAGTTTAAAGGATTTTACTACATTAAGTACCATTGTGAAAATAACTATAGGATTACTGATTATATAACAAGGTGAAGTACTATATTTTGACCATTAAACTACTTTATTAACTAGGGTGACATTTAGTAATTTACCATTTCCAATAATCTAAATGTTTATATTGCAGAGTTTATGTATTAAATTATCTGAAAGTATATTTCTCAGGGGGATCACCAGGGCGTCAGGAGATAATAATTAAGAGTACAACTGTAACAAGTTGACATTTTATAGGGACAGAGCCTACCGGTTAATCACTGACATTGTAATTCTTTTTTTTAATAGTCATTAAACTACATTTTGACAATTAAAAAGAACTTAATTATGAACTCCTGATAATTCCACTTCCACCCCCAAACATTCCACCTGTAATTCTTTATTAAATATTTATTGCATAGGAAGTACTTTCTGGGGGCCATTGTTGTACCTGGTTGTACTTGGAGAATATTCATATTGTTTCCACTCTCTAAAAGGAAAATTTAGCATCATTTAACAACACTAAAATACTTAATAGAAGCATAACTATTTATTGCAGTATTTTGTAAGCGTGGAGTTGGGGATAAATAGGATGAGAGTCATTTAGAAAACATTCTACTCTGTCTCCCCCACTGAATGCAGCTACGTATCCTGCACAGATCACATTAAGGAGATATTTGAGGACTCTAAGAAAAATAAATAGCAGCAGATGTGATGGGAAGAAGACCAGAATTGGAAGTATCACTAAATTGGTGGTGAGTTCACCATTTTTTCCTCTGGTATCCTTAGTAGTAGTAGTCCCCCTTTATCTATGGGAGATATGTTCCAAGACCCCCGGTGGATGTCTGAAACTGGGGATAGTACCAAACCCTATATATACTATGTTTTTTTCCAGACATATATACCTATGATAAAGTTTAATTTATAAATTAGGCATGGAGACTAACAACTAATAATAAAATAGAATAATTATAACAATATACTGTATACAAGTTATGTGAATATGATCTCTCCCTCTCAAAATATCTTATTGTACTGTACTTACCTCTTCTTGTTGACTGCTGGTAACTGAAACTGCAGAAAGCAAAACTGTGGATAAGGAGGGACCGTGTATTTTTTCTTTCTTTCTTTTTTTAAATTTCAGAGTATTACGGGGGTACAAACATTTTGGTTACATGAATTGCTTTTGTGCCATTGGAATCAAAGTTATAAGTGTGCCCATCACCAAGATAGCATGCATTGTACCCATTAGATTTGAATTTGCCCGTCCCATCTCCCCCCTCCCACCTGCTTGGTTTCTGCTGAGTTTTACTACCATATGTGCACATGAGTGTTGATCAACCATTGTATTTTTTCATATCTTTACCTTTGTGGTCTGAGTGTTACCACCCAACCAGGTTCATTGCTCACTGCTCAAGAGGCAGCCAATACACTAAGACAGCAGGGTTTACAGTAGAGAAAGAGTTTAATATTGCGGGCACCATGCATGGGATGGGAGGAATTTCTCAAATCCATCTCCCCAAAAATTTGGGAGAAAGGGTTTTTAAAGATAATGTGGCAGGCAAAAGGCTAAGCAATTGGGTCTGCTAATTGGCTGGGTTTGGGGCAGAACCATAGGGATGTAGAAATTGTCTTCTTTGCTGAGTTGGTTCTTGGGTGGGGGTCACAATACCAGTTGAGTCAGTTTCTCGGTATGGACCACTGGTCTGTGTGGGTCAGCCAATCCACTGAAATGCAGGGCCTGGAAGATAATCTCAAAACCTAGCCTTAGGTTCCACAAGGGTGATGTTGTCTATGGGGAAAGTTAAGAATCTTTACGATCACCAGCTGTGCTACTGAGTAACAATTATAGGAAAGCAAAGTAGGGGACAGTGGCTGGTTATTATCATTATTTTTAGCTATGCCTGTGCCTTTGCAAAGTTTAGCCCCTCACCACAGTTCTCGCCTTGCACCCCTTTATTAATTTGTAAAAGCGGTTTCATGAGTTCTAGAAGAATTTCTCCAGTTTGTCTTTTACCTCCTAAATTTTATTTTTTGCTGTATTATATAATTTGCTATTCAATAACTCCTTTGTGATAAATTTGGATATGAAGTTTTCCATCTCTTTTTCTTCTTTCTTGATGTAAAGTTATTTTTTTTCTTCATTACTGCCTGCATCAATTTTGTGAGAGCTAAACTTTATTTTATTGTGAAGACAAAAGATAATTATTATTATTATTAATATTGTGACACTATAATTAGCCAGTGGGTTACTATTTGCAATCCTGATAGTTGCTAGTATTTCATTAAAATGCATATGAAAGCACTTTTTAAATTGACAAAGCTCTATATTAAACACCATTGTAACTCTGAAGTCATCTGGGATCACCCAATTATGTTCAAATATGGGGCTCTGTCACTTACAGGGTGACAGGTATGGGCTAATTACTTAGTTGCTCTGTATCTCAGGCTTGCCATCTGGAAAGTGGATGGAATTCTTACTACATTCAAGAATTTTTATGAGGATTACATGAATTTATTTATGCTAAGCAATTAGACCTAATAAGTGTCCATTTTCTTTCCCTGTGGCATTTGGTTTTTAGTGTTCCTATCCTATTCCTTAGATTCTGACCATTAGTTTTCATGTTTAGCACTCTTTTAGTCTGTCAATTTTACTCAGTTGTAAGATTTTTAGGAAGCTTCCTAATAATTACATGTTAAATAAAAAAAAATATAGGTCTGAGTGGAGTGCTAAGATAAAACCCATGGTTATTTGCTGGTCTTTTTCTTACTTCTGAGGGGTTGATATTGCTGGAATACTAATCTTTAAGTATGGGTTTATCTGATTCATCATATTCTAAACAACAATGCTAACACCACTACTGTTACTAACTAAAATGACTTAGGATGTATCAGACATTGACGTTCTATATAATGTTAGTTTATTTAATCCTTACAAGTACATGATAAGGTAGACACCATTATTATTCTCATTTTACAGAATATATAACCAAAGCATCACTTTATTACCCTATTCTTTTTATTCATCTTATTAAAAAACCAGTAATTGAGTACTAGTCTTAAATTAATTATAAAGTTACTTAATATTTGGTTTTTTTTTAGGATAATAACTCTAACTAAAATGAGCCTTAATCTGGGCAATGCTTTTTTCCCTGTACCGTATAACACAGACCAGCCCTCCTCACAGGCTTGAAGCTAAAAACCCAAAATCTAATAACAACTTGAGTGTTGGCATTGCATCAAGACTTTTGCAATGTAAATTCCTTACATTGCCTTAGTTCAGGTCCTAAGCTTCTCTAGCTTGAATTATTATAATTGATTTCTAACTGAGCATACCAGTCCCTTCTTTATTGATGCCATGCTCCACCCTCACTGATAGAATTATTTTGATCATTTACTTGCTTGATTGAAAAAAACAAATGGCTGCTCAGTAAAATAGGGCTTATTCTATCCTCCTAAGAACTGAATCCTGGCCTCACTTACTTCTCTAATGTTGTCTCCTCTAACTAACCAAAAGTAACTGACCCTTATCTAAAATCACACGAATCTACTCATCATTCATGCGTTTGCTGCTGAATAAGTCTGTCACTCTTGATTAAGTTGTAATAATAATCTTACTGTTTACTATTTATTACTCCTTATTAAGGGCTTACATTGTACCAGGGTTTGTGCTGAGCCCTTTATGTGCATCTATTTTGTAGATGAAAGAGCTGAGGATTACAGAAATAACTTGCCCAGTGTCATACAGTCCATAAGTGCGGTAGTTGGGATTTGAACTAAGGGCATCTTAATGGCAGGCTTGAGTTCTTAGCAGTGACACTTACTGCTTCCTGCTTATTCCTCACGTTGAGGAAAAGGTAGGATCGCGCTGACACTGCACCTTGTTTCCAGGAGGCAGTGAGAGAAATTCCATCTTGGAAGCTCTGTTGGGAAGAATTTGAATGTTGTTACTGTCCCCTTACCCTGTAAAGTAATTGTAGGGTCTCTTGAGTTTAGAGCTTGGCAATAGTTTGCCAGTGTTGATAAGCAAAAGGTGGAGTATTTTCCTTTGGTTAAAGATCAATTCACTCCTTTCATGTTTTCCTTTTATTACCAATACAGGAGAAGAATAAGAGGATAATAGATGTGAACACTTAATCATGCTGCTTAATATTAGGGAGTGACATGAAAACATGGTTTTCTTTATCTAGACAGATGTAGTTTTATAAAATAATCATGGTCTTTTTGTTTGACTTGCAGAATAATTATGCACAAAATTGGAGTGTACTTTCTGGAAAGGTCATCTTGACTTCTAAAGGATCTCTTTAGGCATTCATGATTGTCACTTCCTGATCAGTGTGGTACAGGTTGAGATACATATTTTGCTTTAGGGGAGAATGTTAAATGGATTAAGATAGCTGCCTAGGAATTAGAGAGTTGTGATCACTTGCAATAATTCACTCTTAAGCCTTCTAAATGCTATTTTAAAAATCTGTAGCTTATTCTTTCAGATATACAGAAGTAGGGATTTCCAATTGAGCTTATGCTTGATAGTGCATGAAAGAATTAATTCATTTAGCATGTCCACTAAATTAATAATTCAGGGCACTTAAAATTGCAGCAGATGCAGAATTGATCCAAGTAAAGTTTCAATGCAGTGAATTGGTTTAAAATTGGTCCATATTAAATAGTAATTAATTGCCAAAGGCTTGAAATGGTCGAACATGAGCAACTGAAGGTTAGGTGTTAGAATGATAAGACACTTGAATTAATATACATGTGACATTTTTCCATAGTAATTATGTGGTGATAAACAGTATAATAATTTTATTTTTTATGAACTCATTATCTACATTTTATATTTTATATAGTAGTTATATAGTAATTGTCCACTGTGTGATGATAAATAGTAGAATATTTATTATTTTTAAACTCATTATCCAAGAAGATAACACAAATTAATTTTCTTTTAAGTCTCTATACAGGATGCACTTTGAATATGGATTTTGTTTTTGTAACTCTTTCTTTTTAAAGTGTCACTTTTTAAAATCATAGAAGTATTGAAAGTATTTGAGAGTGTTGAACCCAAATTGGGATTTGTTTTAATGTCTGTTACCAGTCATGTGAAGCCATAACACTTGGTTCCTAAAGCCATTCTACTTTATGACATGGCTATGTATGATGCATGCAAGGAGGAGTAATGTTTCAAATTGCATGCAAAATTGTCAAACCTTGTACCTTTGGTATGTGGGGGGGCAAAGGGAAGTGGAAAATTAATCGGTCTTCTTTGTGGTAGTGGTACATCATGGCATATGGGTCAACCATTGCAAGTTAATGGCAAAGTAGCATAGCATTTGGGATTAATCCACCTGCTACCAGAAAATCTCAGCCCAGATCAAATAGGAATAGCCCAGGAATTAAGATAGTTAACATTTATCAATGGTTAATTATGTACCAGGCATAGTCCTAAGGGTTTAAGGTATATTAAATCATTAATACTCACAAAAACCCTTTGGAATAGGTACTGGTATTAATTAGATGACAGTAGGGATGAGCATTTTACAGATGAGCAAACCGAGGCATGGAGTGGTTAAGTAACTTGCTACACGGCTAGAAAGTGGTGGGGCTGAAATTAAACTCTGGCAGTTTGGCTATCCAGTCAGCACTCTTAACTATTTTTATTAAATAAATGTTTCCCTTAGGGCTTAGATTTAGGTCTAAGTCATAGAAGTACTCTGTTTTCCTGACTCTTTCTTCCTTAAGATAAATGTTCTAGCTTCCTGCCAATAAATGTCTAATTTATCTGGAATTTATATCTTAAGGATATTCAAGTCCTAGAGTTTGTTTTATTATCCCAGTGGTCAGTCTAATGTTGAGTTTAAGTCATTTCTGAATTCAGCCTTTTTGTTTGTTTTTTATGAAGATGTAAAAAATATTCTATGACTTTCTTATGGTTTGCTCCTAAGAATCCCTCAAGATATCCCTTCTTTGTCCTCTTTCCACATACACAGTTACCCATCTAGTTTGGGCTCTCTTTAGTTTCCTCAATGGTAATCGTAACTCTATTCTCCTTACAATTTATTTTCTAGATTAATTTAAATAATGTTCTGATCACAGTCTTTACCATTGTCTCTCCATTTGCCATTATATACAATCCAAATCCCTTAATCTGATAGTCAAGGTCTTATAGCTCTGGATCTAGCTTTCTAGTCTTACCTAAACATTCTTAATCATCATGGAAGTTAACATTTATTGAGCACCTACTATGTGTCAAGCACTGTGCTTGCTTCTGAAGAAAGATGAATATAACACACTTTCTGCCTTTGTGATTATCTCTTTTAATCTTCACAGAAACCATATGAAGCTATATATTATTATTAACTCGATTTTACTGAAGAGGAAACAGAGGTTTGAAGAGTTTATATAACTTATTTAAGGTCACAAGATTAATAAGTGGTAGAGCTTGGATTCACACCCTCACTTTCAAGCCCAATACTATACTCCCTGTCATAAGTTTTCTAACCCTAACACATCTTTAGAAATGTGGGGCCACTTACCACTCCCTTTATATGCCCCACTTTTCCCACTTCATTGTCTTGTCTTGTTGTCATTCCACGCTCCTTGAAAGTTCTTTCCAATTTTCTTTCTCATCTGTGCCTGTATCAGGGCTATGGATACAGCTGACCTCTCCCACCGCAGAACCAAAGCTTCATTTTTTAAAAACTCCCATAGTGCTATAACCTTGTATGCTGGTTATACAAACTATATGCTGAGCTTTATCAAGAGTGCCAATTTTTTTTTAGCAATAAAAGCTTCTAATTATGTAACATAATAAAGTAAGTTCTCAGAGAAGTTGATTCAGACTTTCCACTAAAGGGTTGTGTTGGCACAGAAGACATAAACATCAACCACATTTTAGCACGATTTTCATCATTCTCTTGTGGTTTGACTTTTCTGATGATGTCTAAACTTAGAGATAAAAGGAAACTCCACCTTATATGGATGACTTGGAATGGAAAAGAAGCTCCATGGCTTTCCTGTTTGGCTGGTGGGTTTGACCTTTTCCCCACATGCATTTGCTTTGAACTCCTCCTAAGTTAGGTGCTGTGTGAATACAGTTATAATTAACACGCTTTCTTTGGGTCTCCTTGAACAAAGTGTTCCCTCTCATGCTATGCTGTGCATATTTACTTTGAATGAATAATAGTTTTGAATTCGGATTTAAAAAGCAGATAATGTGACTGAAATTCATGTCTCTTCTTTGCCTTTAATCTAGAGCTGCAGGATTGTCCCTGAATGTGAAGGGAGTAAAACATGAATGAAACTTCTTGTTCAGCCACGAAGTAACTAGGGATAAGAGGTGTAGCCTATAGGCTCTAATCAAATGTGTTATTTTTCATTTTCTTGAAAACCGGCCTATGGCATTGCTGTGCAGCTGCTAACCAGCTGTTTCCTTTCTATTGTGGTTCTTGTGAGCTTTCTGCTTTAAATTTGTGTGTCACTTGGGATCCAGAAGGATGAAATAATACTCGTAGGTTCAAGGTAGTGCTTGGGATTATTGTTTGCATATTTTTAGGTTTTTAGTTTAATCCAACAAGTTTAAAATGTTTTCTTCTAATTACTATTATGAGTATGTAAATGTGTATTTAAGCAAACTCAAGTGAGGGAAAATATAGAAACAACTCATAGGCTAATTCAAACATGTTCTCACCTCTCTCATTTGCTCTTCACTATTCTGCCATGCCTGTATGATTGCCTCAGTTCTCCATTTAGCACTGAAATTAGAGACTTGAACCCTGAAAAAAGAGACATTTATATACCTACTTGTTTATACATAATAATAAACATTATATATAATAATACATAATAATAAACATGTAATGGCCACTTCAGTCATTTCATACCTTCACTGGCCTGATGGCAGAGATTCACCAATAGGAGAAAATCCTTTGGTTTGTCACAGTATGGTCTGGGGTCAGATATATCAAATAATTGAAAACCAAAGACAAGTGGACAGTATTTCAGTGCTATGGTTTGAATGTGTCTCCCTAAGGTCATGTGTTGGAAACTTAATCCTCAATGCAACAGTGTTGAGAGGTAGGACCTTTAAGAGGAGGTTAGGTTATAAGGGCTCTACTTTTATGAACAGATTAATGCCATTATCACAGGAATCACAGGAGTGGATTAGTGGAATTTCAGGAGTGGGTTCCTGATAAAAGAGTGAGTTTGGCCCCCTTCCCCTCCCTCTCTCATGTTCTCTTGCCTTCCCGCCTTCTGCCATGGGATGACACAGCAAGAAGGCCTTCACAAGGTGTGGGCCCTCAGTCTTGGACTTCCCAGCCTCTAGAATCACGATCCCAATAAATTTCTTTTCTTTGTAAATGACACAGTCTCACATATTTTGTTATAGCAGCAGAAAACAGACTAAAACCATGAGTATTACCACTCAGGATTCATACACTATGGAGTTTAAACATAATGGTGTATGTTGATGTTATCCTTTTATGATTAGAAGGTTGAGGTTAAATGATAACAATACCTAACACCTATAACACTTACCATGAGCCATTTGAGTTCTCTGCATGTATTAATTTGATTAAGTAATTCTCTTGATAGGTACTATTACCATCCTTGTTTTATAGAGAGAGAAACTGAGATAGAAAAATTTTGAGAAATTTGTACATAATTATACAACTTGTAAGTAGCAGAGCCATGATTTCAGTGTAGGTATATTAGCTTTTTACCCTGTACCAGACTGCCTTGATTTGTTGCAAGGAATAAATACTTAATCAGATTCATGGTTTCAGAAGTAGTCTAGTAGTAAGTGCCTCTGTAATTCCTGTGTTTGGTGTGCTCAATTGACTTCCGTCAGACTGTTTGTTTGGACACCTTTTCATGGTTCCTGGGGAGCCCTTGTGTGGGTAGCAAAGCTTCTATCTAGAAGATCAGCTAAATCAAGGTAAGGAATCCACAGTAGGTATAATCATGTTCCAACAATTCAAAGTGTTCATGGGGACCTCCCTTTTCTGAAACCAAGTACAAACCTCTGATATATTCTTGTGTGAATTTATGCTAAATTTCAGAGCATTCAAAGGTTCTAGCACCCTGGTGTTTCTTTGAATTAGCTAGATTAAACTGCTGAGCCCATAGTAGGGGCTCCCAAAATATTTTTGCTTGTTTACTTTTGGATAGATTATGGATGAGTGGATAATTAAGAGAAAAAAAGTAAAGTTCATAAAATTTTAAGTTGCCATGGTTCACTGTGGCTACCAGGAATAATGGTAATCTTTAAATGACTTACTCTTCCTTCAAAATTTTGTCCCCTCCTAATCCTCCATAGACAGGTAGGGAAGAGCAGCTATAGAGAGAGGGAGTGTTATCTGGTTTTTTTTTTCTTTCTGACCATAGTTGACACATTTAATCATTTAATCTCTATATTTTGGTGGGAGCCAGGAATATATAGAGGAACAGATCCTACAACAATAACAACAATAGCAACAACAACAACAACACAGAGAAGCTAAAATGAAATTTCTGAGTTAATGACTGAGGCCTATATAGTAATAGCTTAATATATGGTCTGTGTAGGCCATGTTGTTAAAGTGTGGTTCCAGTGAGTATCTTATAGCAACTATAACAAGGGTACTAGTAAATACTTAGCAAATCAATAAATTAATACTTGCTAGTTAAATGCAAAAGATTATAATTTATACATTTAAGATGTATACATGCTATATTTGTCTTCAGAACATTGGTTTTCTTTTATTTAATAAAGTACATTTGAATATTAACTGGAAGACATTAGTAGGCTTTAACAATAGGTTTAACTACTCAAAACAGGGAAGAAGACCCCCAAAGCAATCACAGCAGCAACAAAAATAAATACATGGGACCTGATCAAACTGAAAAGCTTCTGCACAGCCAAGGAAACTATCACTAGAGTGAACAGACAACCTACAGAATGGGAGAAAATATTTGCATGCTACACCTCTGATAAAGGGCTGATAACCAGAATCTATACAGAACTTAGGAAAATCAACAAGAAAAAAATCAAACAACCCTATTAAAAAATGGGCAAAGGACATGAACAAAAACTTTTTCAAAGAAGACAGAATAATGGCCAGCAAACATATAAAAAAGTGCTCAACTTCTCTAATCATCAGGGAAATGCAAATCAAAACCACAATGAGATATCACTTAACTCCAGTGAGATTGGCTCATATCAAAAAATCCCCAAATAACAAATGTTGGCGGGGATGTGGACAGATAGGAACACTCATACACTGCTGGTGGGACTGCAAATTAGTACAACCTCTATGGAAAAGAATATGGAGATACCTCAAAGAATTAAAAGTAGAATTACCGTTTGACCCAGCAATCCCACTACTGGCTATTTATCCAAAAGAAAAAAGACATTTATAATAAAGACATCTGCTCTCGAATGTTCATAGCAGCACAATTCACAATTGCAAAGTTGTGGAAACAACCCAGGTGCCCATCAATACACGAGTGGATCAATAAAATGTGGTATATGTATACCATGGAGTATTACTCAGCAATAAGGAACAACAGTGAATTAACACATCTGGTATTATCCTGGTTGGAGCTAGAACCCATTCTTCGAAGCGAAGTGTCGCAGGATTGGAAAAACAAGCACCACTGGTACTCACCATCAAACTGGTACTAACTGATGAACACTTACATCACACAGGGCAATAACATTCATCTGAGGGCGGGCGGGTGGGAGGGGGTTGGAAGGGATGGGAAAAACTCTCACTGAATGGATGTGGGGAGCACAGTTTGGGAGATGACCACGATTGTGGCTCTGACACGGGCAGAACAGGGGCAATGTGTATGGCCAAAGTTTTGTATCCCCATGATATTCTGAAATTAAAAAAATAAATTAAAAAAAAAAAAAGATGTGAAACAGAGAACAGCTCGGGCTTTACCTTAGGGGAGGTTTAGCTCATTCAGTGGGGTTGCTTTAAATTTAAAAAAGAAAAGAATGATAATCTTTGCCCTTTCCAGCAAAAAAAAATAATAATAACTTTTAGAATATTACATTTTCTTTGGAGATAGACTAATAAATTTCTGGAGAAAATAAAAAAAAAACAGGGAACAGGGAAGAAGTTTGTAGCCTTTAGCAATAGCTTTAAACAGGCAAAACAAGCTACAGAATGAATAAAGTGAAAGCTCATACATGCTTTCCACATAGTAGACATGCTACAAATAATCGAGGAAATGTAGGTGGACATGAATAGATGGAGATAAACCTATGAACTGATGGTGCCAAAATCTGAGATTCTACTTGGGGGTTGAGGCTCAGCCCTCTGAGGAGGTGGAATGGATGAGTAAAATGACATGACCATCATTGCTAGGATAGGCTGCATGGTCAGAACATAGGCTGAGGTCCCAACTGAATGGGATGAGTAGCGGGATCATACTTACAGACTCAGAGGTCAACAGAAGCAAAGCCCTTTATAAGGTGGCACATTTGCCTTAGATGAAGACAAGGATGACCAGTGTGAAGGAGTTGGTGAGAAGGTGTTTTGCTATCAAGATCAAGAGATTAGGCAAGGCAAAAGAAATGGCCCAGATAGAGCAGAATACACGGGCTGTCCTCGAGAGATGAGTGGGACTAAACAGCATTTAGGAGAAGAAAACAATTTTAATACAATGATTCAGGGTATTTCACTAGCCCACCCTCTAATTTTCTGCACCTAATCTTAAAAAGGGGTCCTATAACTAGAGATTCACAGAGTCCACAAAGCCTTAATCACATGTACAAAAGGATAAATGTAAAATTTTGCACTTAACTTAAGAAACTACTTACATGGAGAATGGGTAGGGAGAACTAGCTCAATCATACTTTCCAGGGAAACAAATTTTAAAAAATAAAATGAAGCATTACATTAGGAATTTTAAAATTTAACCTTGACTCTGCCACAAATTAACTGTGACTTTTAGAATCTTAATCTTTTAGAATCTTAATTTCTTTAACTGAGAGAGAGTATATTGGAATAAGATCATCTTTGAGGTTCTTTCTGGATTTAAATTCATAGTTCTATGGCTTGAGGTTTCCGTTAAGTACCAATTCAATATGAAGCAATGCTGTGGCACATGATGCCAAAAATCTAATTCATTAAAAGAAATACAGAGACTAGATCATCCCACTGTATTCAGCATAGTTATCTTGTTTGGCTAGACAATCAAGTTATGGCTGCCATATATTTTGAAGGATATTAAAAATTTAATGGCATATCTGCACGTGGGTGACTGAGGTGGTTATTATCCCAGAAATAATATTGTAGACGAAATGATAAGATGAGCTAGGTAGCGTTTGTTAGCCCAGGCCAGAGAAGAAGGAGGCTCCCAGTAACTTTCTTCCAATATCTCTTCTTATAGCTCTAGGGGAAAGGTTATAGGTAGATTTTCCTAAAGGCTACATAAAAATAAATAACAAGAACTTTCTAATGATTGCAGTTTTCTAGTAATAAACTGGATCGCTTTGTGATGAAACTATTTCCCTCACAAAAGTAACATTTAGGGAAAAGCTGAATGACCCCCTGTGGGTGGAAAGCTGGATTTGATGACCTGGAGGGTCCCAGGCACTCGAAGTTGCTTCCATCCTATGATTTTCTCAGTTTAAAATGTTAGTTTTGAAATTACAATAAAAAAAATTTATGTGCTAATGTCAGATATTTTTTATGGCAAACAAACTAGCTATTTTTGATTAATTGGATGTAAAATAGTATAGTTGTCAAAACTCAATGTCACTTGGTTCTAAGTAAAGAAATATAAAAAAACGACAACATGGTCTGGAGGTTCTCACCAGTTCCTCCCGTCTCTTGGCCTCCTTCACAAGCATTTCCCTGAGTGTATTTATTTCACATCTAATTCCACCTTGGTGCCTGCTTCTTGGAGAATCTGAACCAACACAGTAATAAAGATGTAATAAATATTAGTGATTTTATCTCACGCTTTCCTCTATGGCTCAAAATTAATTGGTTTTCTTCCTGTGAACAGTTTGCTTTCTATTGGTGGATATAGAATTAAAGTGAGTTGGAATTTAGGGTTTTTTTTCTAATAGAAAAATGGACATGTTCTTACTGTTTTATAGTTATAAAATGATTCATTATTTTAGGTCAATAGTAACAGTTTAGAATTGAAGAATTTCGAGAAGAAAATAATTAAGTGAAAATATTTAATATTGCTTAATATTTAGACTTCACATTTAACTGGAGTAGTAAAATTTACATTGGTGTGTACATGATTGGTATTTATGTGTAGACAGGAACACAGCAGAGGAGGAACAGCAGAGGGAAATATAGAAAGTCAAACACCTGGCCAGGCAAAAGTCATTCCACTGTCTGGATTTGGTGTCAGCTCCTCCTCTGTCTCCTCTGCTAGCATTTCCAGCCAGTGCACCCCTGATTACTCAAAGCCAAGCATTTCCTGCAAGGTAGCAGAAGGGATAGAAAACACCATGTGCTTCCTGGTTTTGGAGGTGGCACAGGACTGTGGGGCAGCTAGTAAAAGCAAACACCTAATGCGGGTGAAAAGCAAACACCTAAAGGGATTTGGTGACCTTGTGAACAGAATTTTGCTTTTCAGCAGAATGACACAATCACTTCTCAAATGATAGTCTGGACTCAGTGAATAACTACTGAGAACATATTTACTGTAGAATCTTTACTTTCAGGGCTCCAATTTAATAAGGTAGACAGGATAAATACTGACTCATGCAGGGGAGAGAAACAAAGATACACCCAGCTTAGCAGCCTTGGGAGCATAGCGTGCCTTCAATAGTAATAAGCAAACATTTTTTGCCCTGGAATCAGTTAGGGACATTTAGGAATAACTTCATGGAGAAGGGGAGTCTTGAGAAGAGCTGAGGAGAAAACACACACAGTTATGTTTTTGATGGAGGGGAGAGGGTAGTCATTCTCGTCAAAAGGAACCGTTGTAGATCATAGCTCTGAGGCAGAGAGAGAATGATTTGTGAATGGGGGCCGTGACCTTGGGTATATTTCTGAGGTTCTTAAACTCCATATTTTAAAAGTAGAGTGAGAATTTAGGGAAAAAATTACTTAAATTATTTAAATATATGTCTCTCCTAGGGCAAGGGAAGAGGACTATGACTTCTGTGGCCTCCCTGAGATGGCTGGCCACCTCTCCTGGTGCTGGTGGCCTCTTGCGAGGGTGGGAAAACATTAAGTTTTTCAAAAAGGAAGGAGTTTTTATTCCCAAGTGAGAGACCATATAATATAGAGATTAAAGGTAAGGGATTTGGATAAGGTGTGGACATGAATTATAGTTCTATCTTCTACTAGTCATGTAACCCTGGGAAAATTACTTCATCTTTCTGAGCTTCAGTTTCCTCATGTGTTAATGGGATCAACAATAGTACCTACCACAGAGGATTTTTGTGAGAATTCAATGAGATGTGGCATGTACGATGTTTAGCACATCAGGAATATTTTATGGGAGCAAGGATTCAAAAGTGACTAATTAGAGGAGTTACTGAGGCATCTCAGCACAATGGCTGTGTTTATTATTAAATTGCTTGCAAAAATGGGCACATATGGCTTTTAAAATTTTTCTGCAAAAATTAGAAATTTATGATGGTTGTATCAAAATATATGGTATAATTGGCTTTTATCACATAATGCAGTTTATATTTTTTTTTTTTTAGGTTTCTTATTTTATTTTGTTTTACTTCAAAAAATGAACCAAAATAGAAGAGTAAAACTGTTGGCTGAGATTTCTTTGTAAAAAGCCAACATTCTAAGACTTGCTATCAGTTTATATTTTTGACAGTGAGATCAAAAGGACAAGATTTTCTGCATCCTGAATTAGAGCTATCATCTGCTAAAAGTTTTATGATTAAGAAACTAAGATAATTATTTTTACATAATAGGGACTCAATAAATAATTATAAAATGAATAGATTCATTCATTTATTTTGCAAATCTTTATTTTAAATAATGATGAGTGCTATAAAAAATAAAAGAGGGTGATGTGATAGTGAGTGGGCCATGTGTATTTATAGAAGGGGTATCTATCTACGATTTAGATTGGGAGCTAGTCCTAAAATATAAATTCAAAAAATTATTTGAAAATTGCAACGTCTATTAAGTATGCCCAACTTAAAAATTGCCAGAAGGTGTTATTATAAATAACATTCAAATTAAAATTCAACATTTCCTTAGAAAAATTTAAATTTTGTTTATTTTAGAGTTGGTAGACTTTTTCTGGTGTTTCCTTTTCCTAATATTTGAAAATAAAATCAAGAAAAAAACAAAGTTACCTTCAGTAATTGAAAGTAAATCCTTAAGCGTGGATTTTTTCCTCCTTTGGCTAATGTTTCATTGACCTCTACAAGGCTGGCATTTCTCGAATACCAACCAAGTGATTATTCTAGACTTTCCACAGTTGATTTTCATTGATGCTATCAGAAACTGTCAAGAACTCATTTGGTGATTTTAAGTTGCACTCTTTTGTTGAATGTTTGAAGTTGGCTCGCAATCGATGTCCTTTTCTATACTGCATTTCCCAGATAGAGTGGAATACATGCCTGGGTTCTCAGGCTCAGCTTATTCATTTGTTTAAGAAGAACTTATCAAGTGCCTATCATGTGCTACATGCTTATGGTATTAAATTGAACCCTATGCCATTGTTGACATTCTGTTCTTTTTAGCTCAAAGAAATTTGATATGGTTCAACCTATTCAAAAATAAATTCTCCTTTGAAGAGCTTTCAATCTAACGTAAGGTTTTAGATATATAAACAAATAAATGCCTTTAATAGTTTATTTATACTTAATTAGAAATATTGTGCCCATGGAAATCTAAAATTATGTAGGTCAAAAATATTTCTGTATAATGAAGCTATTTCCCTGATTCACAGTCTTAATTAGAGGAATTTGTTTTCTATATTAAGCATCCAGAGTAATAAATGATTTCTTAATCCCTATGCTGTATCATAATTACTTATTTGTCCACTTTGTTGTGATTTTTTGAAGCTAATTTAGCATCAAAATTAAAGCGAGAAGTTGAACAGTAGCCCAGTTTTGTTCCTGCTTAGAAGAAATAATTAATCTTTAACTTCCCGTATTCCTAACTACTCTCTTTTAAAAGCACGAATAATTTTCCTTGCCAGAAACTTTCTAAATTTCAAAGCATTCACAATATATACTGACATGATGTAGGAAGGTGACATGTTGTGTATTGAATTCAGAGCTTTTTTTTCCCTTCTCTTTTTGATTTAATGCCTGATAAGAGTAGTGGCATATGGAGTCTGTTCTTATTCAAAGCCCAATTATGGTTATGATTCCTGGCAAATAAGTTCACTACTGTAGAAGTCCACAAAAGGCTTTGGATTGTTGACCCTACTTAACAACCTTAAACAGCTCATTTTTCCTGGTCTCATGATGGGAAAGGGTGCACAGATAAGGTAGTAGGTGGGGTAAGAAGGGAAAACAAAGAGAGAGAAAGGAATGTTATAAAATGCTGTTATTTTAAACCTGAAAGTTTTGTTTTAGTTTACATTCAAGGCATTGTAATATAATGAAGACAATTAAAGGCTAAAAAGATGTGATCCTAATCAGGCTAAATGCAAAACATCTTCCCCATTACAAGCTTACCTGCCTCTGGACCCATTGTTTCCTCCTCCCATTGCAGTAGAGGAGGGGACCCTTCTTGCCATAGGGCCAGTCCTCCCACCAACCTCAGAATCCTATTCCTTTCTTACCCTCTGTTTATTACCTACCTTTTCTATTTTATCTTCCCCTTCTCTCTTTCCACTGGGTCCTTCCCATCAGCATTTAAGCATATACAAGTATTTTCATTTATAAAAGTCTCTTTGTCCCATTTCCCCCTCTGATTGCCACCCTAACACTCTCTGTCTCTACCTGTGCACAGAAGGTAGCACAGAAAGGCAACACTTGTCTTTACTCAATGGCTCCATTTCCTTAGCTCTCATTCACTAATTAATCTTCCTCTGAAAGGGCTAAACCATAGTTATCAATCTTCTCCCTGAAGCTAAGTCTAACGAACATTAATAAGATTTCATATCATTTGCTCTCTTATCAAAGCATAAAAAAGCTGACCATACCATCCTAGCAGAATCCTTTACTGACTTGGTTTCCAGGATACTACATCCTCTTGGATTTTCCGATACCTCTCCAGTTGCTCCTTCTCATTCTCCCTTTACCAACCAATGCTCCTCCACCTGATCTGTAAACATTGGACTTCTTCAAGCTTCAATCTTAGGCCCTCTTTTCTTCTCCCTAAACTAACCTTTGTCAATAGTTTTCATGTCTTTGAGAATGCCTGCATAAAAATTATTTCTACAGCTCCCAGTATATTAGTATGATCGGTAAGTTGTATATGTAATAAACTAAAAATAACATTAATACTCTTTTGAGGTGAGAATGATAGTCTCTCATGGATCTATTTATTTTGGCTAACTTATTATTGGCCTACTTATTTGGTGTGGCTCCCCGTACCACTAAGGATATCAACTTGAATGTAAGTTGGCAATATGAGTAGAGAAAACTTTAGTTTTTCCTTTTTAAAAAAAAAAAAAAATTCCTCCTGGATTTTCTTTAACCTTATGCAAGTAGACCTAAAATTCTTATTACAAATGTCTACTATTATATAAAAGATGCTAATGAGGTATGGTATGTGGTCCAGGGTGTATCCCTATTCACAACTAAAGATTACTTTTTAGCTAACCTTTCTCAAAAAAAAAAGAAAGACAATTAAGCTTAGCTTACCTTTTAAAAACTTTATTTCTGTACTTGATTTTCAAAAATTTTTTAAACTCTTCAGGTTAAGATGGTAAATTTCTGTTAAATAACTGGCTTAAACCAAAATGAGCTTTAGTTTTTTTTTAACAAAAAAATTATATTTACTTAGAAGCATTTGGAATGTCAACAAAATGGCTGTAGTTTTTTTTTTTTTTGCAATTATAGAGTGGTGTTCAGTTAACAGAACAATTATTTAGTATAAATTGTATCAGAGACAACTGAAGACGAGAAAACTACCATCTCCATGTATAACTATTTTGTGCCATGCACCAACATGAACCTGCTTTAAATTTCCATGCCAATTGACAACCCTCATACTGTACCAGGCAAGATTATTGGCCACTGAAAATATCACCAGGACTGGGCTATCTAAAGACACATTTTGTAGTGTGTTAACTACACAAGAAAAGACACTGCACAGTTTAAAAACAAATCTTACACAGCCTTGCATGTCAATTTTTTTCTTTAAAAGAAGTGAGTTGTGTACTGGGTGGGGGTGGGAGTGGGGGTTAAATGCTTTATACAACAGAAAAAAAACTGCACTAGAACCAATGTATTCATCGTCATTGTCTTCATCTTCTTCATCTTCCTTCTCCTCCTCATCCTGTTCATCTTCCTTGTCTTCCTTCCTTTTCTTGCTTTTGTCAGCCTTGATGACTTCCATCTTTGCTGCGTCAGGCTTTCCTTTAGCTTGGTATGTAGGAATATCATTTTGGTATTTTTTCCTTCAGCTCTGCAGGCTTCTTTTCATAAGGCTGCTTGCCACCTGCAACAATGTCATTCCACATCTCTCCCAGTTTTTTTGCAGCATCACCAATGGATAGGCTGGGATGTTCTCCTTTGATTTTTGGGAGATACTCAGAACAGAAACAGGCCGAAGGAGGCCTCTTGGGTGCATTGGGACCCTTGAATTTCTCTTATGTTTCCCCTTTAGAAGGGATCTAGGTTTTCATTTCTTTTTCATAATGGGCCTTGTTCACCTTTGCCGTGTCTTCAAGTTTTCCTTTCTCTTTAGCAGACATGGTCTTCCACCTCTCTGAGCACTTCTTAGAAAACTCTGAGAAGCTGACTTAGCATCTGGGTGTTTCTTATGCTCCTCCTGGCGAATTTGCACAAAGAATGCGTATGATGACATTTTGCCTTTTGGCTTCTTAAGATCTCCTTTGCCTGTGTTTAGTTATTTTTCCTCAGTGAGAAACAGAGTCACCCAGTGCCTGTCTGGCTCTCACTTGCCCAGTGCTGTCTCTATGGAGCTCAATGTACTGCGATCGAGATTTAATTTTTTAAAGGTAGACTTGACAGATTTAATTTAAGTTTATAAATTGATTTGAATCAACATTATTTATGACACAAAGATTAATTATGAATGGTGAATAGTAAACCTCCTAAAATAATAAGCCAAAGCAATATAAATAAAAATATAGTTTAGGACATATATAAAAGTCAAAGTCTTTTATTGGAAAGACTTTAACAAAATATTTTCTTACTGAGGGACAGGATTAGCATCAACTATAGACCTAGCAGTGGCAAAATTATTATACAGATATGTTAGTTTCTTGGTTTTGTATAGGCTTAAATGTGGACAAAAGTATTATTTGAACTAAAAGGAAAGAATGAAATTTACACATTTAATGTGAAACCTGTGCTTGTTTTTTGCTGCAAAAATACTCAATTCTAGGTCAAATCTATGAGATAATCATACAAGTACTTCATTTTCAACTATAATCAGATGATTTCTGTCCTCGTTTTTGTTTTTTATTAAATAAGAGCAACCTTGCTCATAAACCAAAGAAGTTGAAAACCACAGCAAGACGTTTGCTGCTTCCCTGTGACAGTATACTCTGCCTTCTCAGAAATCCAGAACCCATCTAGGGACAGCACTCTAATTGTCATCTGGTGTGAATAAGCAGACTTCAGCTCAAAGTTCCTTGTCTTTTTTCAAAGTCAAGTTCTTATGCTAAGGAGAAAATCTAGAGAAAACACCCCTTCCCAAGTAATACACTTGGATCGAAGGGGAAAATACTCTCAGTGTTATTCTGCAGTTCTCTGGATAGTTTTTAATATGCTTATATCCTCCCTCACTTTCAAGCCTAAGCAGCAGTTGGAACATTTCAAAATTTCCTTCTGTGACTTGTTTTTCCTAAAGATTCAATTTCTTTAAATTCAAGAATCTTGTCACTTGAAGTAAAATAGTTTTTTTTTTTTTCTGGACCTTACAAAAACTTGTTCAACTGGATAATGTAATGGAAAAGTTCTGTTTAGTAGGCTAGTTTCTGCAGCCATTTTTCATCTTCAAATTCATCTTCAATTCTAATTATAATTACATCTAGCAAAATCTGACCTACTAATTTCTTGAAAGTGCCCCCTTTCTGCTTAAACATGTTGTTGAGAACTCTCCCTCTGTTAAGCCACTGGATGTGGAAGAAAGTGTAAGTGCTTCCCTTTCACCAATAACCATCGTGCTGAAACACTTGTAGAATTTGTAAATAATGTTGAAATTTAAGAACATTTTTTTCTACCACAAAATGCTGCCCCAAACAAGTAAAGAACAAGATACATTTGATGTGTATCTTCATTCTGAAAACAGAAAGTCTATTTTGCAAGAACTGCATTTCCATCTCTGTTGATGGTGCCCCAAGAAAATTCACCTTCACACTGACATCACAGCAAACACTCTGATTTCTTTCCAGAGAGCTACCAGTAGTAAAAACTCGAAAATCAAAATGAAAAAATAGCTGAGTGATGCTACAAAAATGATTAAATTTATTAAACAAAGACCAGTTCACTGAAGATAATTTTAAGATAGTATGAAAATCTTGAAAGGAAAGATTCTATACAAGAAATGGAAAATGTCCCACTCTCAACCAGCATATTATATTGACATACTGATGACATGCCATGTGATGCTGAAGATATTTTGTATAATAAACTGGAACACAACAGCTTCTTTGTACAATTTGATAAATAAACAAATTCCACCAGAGAAGCTAGAATTTCCTTAGTACTGTGTACCTCTGCCTAATTTCACTTATCACAATTCTAATTACACAATTAATTGCATAATTTGTTTGTTATTATCTATCCTTGAAGCAACTCTGCTCATGGAAGTCAGGGAGTGCCTTTGTTGTGTTTACTACCTTCTCTCCTGCGTTAACACATGATAAAAACAATTGGTTGGATAAACGAGTAAATGAATGAAAGATTAAATTCACTGTTGTGTTTCTTTTGTGCTATCACTCTCAACTTCATAAATAAAATTACCATAATCATTACATAAAAGAACCCTAATTTCTATTTTAGTTTTATTATTGATTGATCTTTTTACTGTGAACAAATTGCTTAACATTTGAAACACCTTTTTTAAAATGATGCCTACCCTGCCATGTCATGTGATTAAGTACCATTTTGATACACAACAAAATAACAAACAACATGAAATTGCAAATTATAATAATTGTCTGGCTTGAGTTTATTGGCATGAGCAATCTTCCCATTTATTTGTAAGAGCAAATAAAAATATTGATTTGAGATTGGCCCACTGCAGCTGTTGAATATTTCAGTGCTCATTAAGTATTGGCGGGCATAATTTTAAAATGTATTAATGCAAAGATCACTTTATAGTTTTATTTTTCTTACTATTATTTAGAAAAAGTTATTTTGAAATCAGTATTTCCTATAAATAAAAATACCTAAATTTATAATTTTAATAAATTTATATGCCAAAGTTAATATTTATTTTCCTTTTTGTTTGCATACAAACCAGTATAGACATGAACGTAGTTCTTTTCTCCTGGGATACAAGAAGACACAATTCAGATTCTATCAGAACATCCAGATGTAAATGAACTGTTCATCCAGAGTTCACAGGATGTTCACTTTGGCTTCAGTCCTTTCAGACTGGATCCATATCAAGACTTCTTTATTATTATCATTATTAATTAGCAGTTCTGGTAAAATTAAGGAACATTGTTATTTCAGCTTGAAATTTTTTAGAATGACTAAGGATCTCAAAAGAAAAGCTAAGATTTAATCAATAATTATTCAAAGTATGAAGATTAAAAATTAGATTCCTCATGTGGTCCATGAGGTATTTTTTCCCCTTACTCTATTTTAGAAGAACAGTGTAGGTATTTATCAGAGAGAAATTCAAAATCAGAGGTAGAAAAGGGCATGGCTTTTAAGGTCTTCTCTACCCTCATTTAGTCTCCCCTTTCTTTCCACACACCATGGATGCAGACTTCTGCACCTGACCACTGCCAATGGCCAACCCCTGTTGACTACCAGGGCATGACTGCACCAGTTGTTGGATACTTTGACTAGAATGCCTACTGTGGTCATGAGAAATGTAACGCTTTTTTCTCTCTAGCGCCAAGGAATGAATACGTGACAACCAAAACAAACAAAATGCTGACAAGAATGTCAGATATACAAATTACAGTTGACCCTTGAGCAACACAGGGAATAAGGGTACCAACCCCCTGCAGAGTTGAAAATCTGACTATAACTTTTGACTCCCCCAAAACTTAAATACTAATAGCCTACTATTGACCAGAAACCTTATTGATAACATAAACAGTCGATTAACACATATTTTGCATGTTATATGTATTATGTGCTATATTCTTACAATAAAGTAAGCCAGAGAAAAGAAAATGTTGTTAAGAAAATCCTAAGAAAGAGAATACATATTTGCTATTCATCAAGTGGAAGTGAATAACATAAAGATCTTTTTTTTAATTTCAGAATATTATGAAAGTACAAACACTTTGGTTACATATATTGCCTATGCACTGCCCAAGTCAGAGCTACAATTGTGAACATCCCCCAGTGTGCCCTGCACCCATTAGGTGTGAGTTTTCCCATCCCCTCCACCCCCCTCCCACCTTCCCGACCCCTGATGAATATTATTTCCATGTGTGCACATAAGTATTGATCAGTTAGTACCAATTTAATGGTGAGTACCAGTGGTGCTTGTTTTTCCATTCTTGTGACACTTTGCTTTGAAGAATGGGCTCTAGCTCCAACCAGGATAATACCAGATGTGTTAATTCACCATTGTTTTTTATTGCTGAGTAATACTCCATGGTATACATATACCACATTTTATTAATCCACTCATGTATTGACGGGCATTTGGGTTGTTTCCACATCTTTGCAATTGTGAATTGTGCTGCTATAAACATTCGAGTCTGGATGTGTTTATTATAGAATGTCTTTTTTTCCTGTGGGTAAATACCCAGTAGTGGGATTGCTGGATCAAATGGTAGTTCAAACACCCAGTAGTGGGATTGCTGGATCAAGTGGTAGTTCTACTTTTAGTTCTTTGAGGTATCTCCATATTACTTTCCATAGAGGTTGTACTAATTTGCAGTCCCACCAGCAGTATATAAGTGTTCCTATCTCTCCGCATCCCAGCCAACATTTGCTGTTTTGGGATTTTGATATAAGCCAATCTCACTGGAGTTAAGTGATATCTCATTGTGGTTTTGATATGCATTTTCCTGATGATTAAAGAAGTTGAGCAATTTTTTATATGTTTGCTGGCCTTTATTCTGTCTTCTTTTGAAAAGTTTCTGTTCATGTCCTTTGCCCACTTTTTAATGGGGTTGTTTGATTTTTTTCTTGTTGATTTTCCTAAGTTCTGTATAGATTCTGGTTATCAGCCCTTTATCAGAGGTGTAGCATGCAAATATTTTCTCCCCTTCTGTAGGTTGTCTGTTCACTCTAGTGATAGTTTCCTTGGTGGTGCAGAAGCTTTTTAATTTGATCAGGTCCCATTTATTTATTTTTGTTGCTGCTGTGATTGCTTTGGGGGTCTTCTTCATAAAATACCAACATCATTTTTTGCATATCTAGAAAAAATAATTCTACGGTTCATGTGGAACCAGAGAAGACCCCATCTAGCCAAAGCAATCTTAAGCAAAAAAAAAAATTGGGAGGCATCAATCTACCAGACTTCAAACTATACTACAAGGCTATAGTAACCAAAACAGCATGGTACTGGCACAAGAACAGAGACATAGACCAATGGAACAGGACTGAGAACCCAGATATAGAACCATCCTCATACTGTCATCTGATCTTTGACAAAGTACACAAAAACATACACTGGGGAAAATAATTCCTATTCAACAAATGGTGCTGGGAAAATTGGATAGCCACACGTAGAACACTGAAACTAGATCCATACCTCTCACCTCTCACCTCTCACAAAAATCAACTCATGATAGATAACAGACTTAAACCTAAGACATGACACCATAAGGATTCTAGAAGAAAATGTTGGAAAAACTCTCATAGACATTGGCCTAGGCAAAGAATTTATGAAGAAGACCCCCAAAGCAATCATAAAGATCTTCATTCTCATTGTCTTCACGTTGAGTAGGCTGAGGAGGAAGAGGAAAAGAAGGGGTTGGTCTTGCTGACTTAGGGGTGGCAGAGGCACAAAAAATCTTATCAATTGATCTTTTTACTGAATGCGTATAAGTGAACCCATTCAGTTCAAACCCATGTTAAAGGGTCTACTGTGTTTACTTTAAATTACTTGTTTGACCTCAGATTTCCTGATGGTAATACAAAAGATCAACACATTTTTAAAGTTTGTTCTTACGTTTTTGAAAATGGCAATTTGTTTTCCAGAAGTTACCAGCCACCATGATTTAAGACAGTAATAGCCTGGAATTCTCACAAGGCCTATTGAGCATAGGAGTTTTTTACCCACTAGTAAAATAAAACTGTATTTGTAGAGAGGAATGTCTGGATCAGAAAATCTTCCACATTACCTTGTGTTTAATGTATTTGGATTTGTGAGATACATTTCTTAAAAGAATTTTACCTACTACTCATGCAAACATCAAGCAAGACAAATACAAAGGCAACCATGTCTGGGCACATCATACTCAAGCTGCTAAAAACCAACAATAAAGAACAAATCTTAGAGGAAAAAGAAACATTACATAAGGAAACAATGATGTGAATGATAGCTAGCTTTGCAGGTCAGAAGATAGTTAAATGATATTCTTACAGTTCTGAAAGAAAAAAAAGTCAATCTAGAATTCTATGTCCAACACAAATATTGCTAAAAAATGAAGATAAAATAGAAACATTTCCAGTAGATACAATCTGAGCGCATTAGTCTTTGTTAGATCTGCACTTCACAAAATGCTGAAAGAAGTTTTTCATGCTAAAGAAAAATACCAGATGGAACCCCAGATCTATAGAAAGTAATGAAGAGTACAAGAAAGAGCAAAGATTAAACACTATTTAACTATCTTTATTTTTAATACATATATACCTACAAATTAAAATTTCTTCAAAAATATGTTGACTTTTTAAGGCAAAAATAATAACAATGTATTGAACTATAGCATATGTAAAAGTAAAATATAAGAAAATAAGAGCACAAAAGCCAGAAGAGGGAATAAATGGAATTATACAGTTATAAGGTTCTTACATTGTTTGTGAAGTAATATGATATTATTTGCAGGTAGACTGTGATAACATAAAAACATATTTATTTCTAGACTTAATCTGTATAGAAAAGGAAGCATATCTAAAAAGTCAATGCACAAGATTAAATTGAACACTAAAAACTACATCATTAACCCCAAATAAGGCAAGAAAAGAGGAATGGAATAAAGAGCAAATGTTACAAATAGAAAATCAATGGCAGGCTATATCCCAATCATATTCATAATTACATTGTATATAAACTAAGCACTTCAGTTAAAAGGCAGAGATTGTCAGACAGATAGGAGAAAAGATCCATCATATGCTCTTTAAAATAAATGCATTTTAAATAAAATGACACAAACAGATTGAAAGCAAAAGGGTAGGGAAAAATACCATGAAAAAAACTAAGCACGAGAAAGCTGGTGTGGTTATATGAATATCTGACAAAGGTGACTTCAAGACAAGGAGTATCACCAGAGATAGACAAGGGCAATTCATAAGGATAAATGGATCAATTCATCAAGAAAACATAATAATCTTAATTGTGTATCTAATGACAGAACATGAAACAAAGATTGATAGGACAAAGGGAGAAATCGGCAAATTCTCATTGACAGTGTGATGGTTAGTTTTTGTGTCAAATTGGCTAGGCTGCAGTGCCCAGTTATTTAATCAAACACCAATCTATGTGTTTCTTTGAAGATAATTTGTGCATGAGGCTACATCTATAATCAGTTGTCTCTAAGTAGAGGAGATTATCCTTGATAATATGGGTGTGGGTTCACCTAATCAGTTGTAGATCTTAGAGCAAAAACTGAGGTTTCCTGGAAAAGAAGATATTCTGCCTCAAGACTGGAACATTAACACCTGCCTGAGATTCCAGCCTGTTGGCTTGCCCTACAGATTTCAGACTTGAGACTGCAGTATCAGCTCCTGCCTCAATTTCCAGCCCCCAGCCTACCTAATTGGATTTCAGACTTGCCAGCCCTCGCAATCACATGAGCCATTTATTTTAAGGATAAAATAAATCTCTTAACATATAGATACGTATATATATCCTATTGCTTTTGTTTCTTTGGAGAATTCTAATGGGTAGAATTGGTGATGTTAACATCCCTTCTCAGTAATTGATGGAACAAGTAGAGAAAATATCAGTAAATATATAGAAGATTCAAAAAGCTATTAATTGAGTTGATCTAATCAACAAATACAGGTATACATTCTTTCAGTACACTTGGAAGAGTCATCAACATCAACATATGTTGAATCATGAAACAAATCTCAATAACACCAAAGGTTGAAGTCATAGGACAGAGCATATTTTGTGACCGCAGTAGTAGTAAAGAAGAAATCTGTAACAGAAATGTAGATGGAAAATTCTCAATATTTAGAAATTAAGTAACACAATTCTAAATTACCCACAGGTCAACTAAGAAATTATGATGGGAATTAGAAAATATTTTTGACTGAATAATAATGGAAAAACATTATGAATTTGTGAGATGCAGCTAAAGAAGTGCTTAGATGGGAATTATAGCCTTACATGTTTATGTTAAAAAAGAAGAAAGGTTTAAAATCAATGATCTAAACTTCTATTTTAAAAACCAAATACTTTGGTTTCCAGTCTAACATGTAAGGAGTTCCGAAGTCATCACTTCACCCTAATAGCAAGCAAAAAAGCTAAAAACAAACAAACAAACAAACAAAAAACGGAAAAATAAACAACTCATCTTAGATCTGCCAAGAAGTGAGGTTACAGGGCAAACTACTGTCCTCAAAATTAGAGAAACAGGTGAATACAGAGAATCACAACTCACTGGAGCAGAAACCCATGAGCAGAAACTTCCGTAGGAACAAGTGCTGAGCTAGAAAAACCTAAACAGTAATTGACAAATTGCTGGAGCCTCCATGTGGACAAGTCTGAGAGTTAAAAACTCCAGGGGGAACCAGTCATAGGGGGACCCCTACACTTTCATGAGTTTACCTCTAGAAGCTTGACCAGATTCTCACAGTGACTATCAGAGAAAAATCTCATGCTTCTGGCAGGGGAAGGGGAGAAGTGACCATTTTTAAAAATACCTGAGTATTCTATTCTTAACAAGGCCTGCTCTCCGGAGAAAGTATTTTTACCAGAGCCTAAACTATTGGAGTTTTTTTTTTAGAGCCTAACTGACTGGGAGAAAGGAAATACCTATCTCCAGCCGACTCTAGCGATCCTGTCCCACCTAAGGAGGAGAAAAACGGAGAAACACTTGTGCGCAGTTCGGAGGCACAGGCTCACCGAAAGACTTAGACCTAATCACAGGATTAAAGAAAGCTTCCCCTCCGCCACACCTTACCATTACATCACTAAACGCTTATTTTACTGCAGTTCCTTTGACTCAGTACACCAACAAAAAATTATGGAGCATACCGAAAGGTAAAAAATGTAGTTTGAAGAAACTGAGTAAGCATCAGACCCAAATCAGACATGGCAGGAATGTTGGAGTTATCAGCTCAGGAATCTAGAAAATTGTTATGATTAATGTGCTAAGGTTGCTAATGGACAAAGTAAAGAACATGCAAGAACAGATGTATAGTGCAAGCAGAGTGATGGAAATTCTAAGAAAGAATAAAAAAGAAATGCTAGAGATAAATAACACTGTAACAGAAACGAAGAATGTCTTTGATGAACTAATTAGTGGACTGGAAATAGCTGAGGGAAAAAACTCTGCACTTGAGGATATGTCAATAGAAACTTCCAAAACTGGAAATCAAAAAGAAAAAAGACTGAAAACAATTGAACAGAATATCTAAGAAATGTGGGACAACTACAAAAGGTATAAATACATGTAATGGAAATACCAGAAGGAGGAGAGAGAGAGAAGAACAGAAGCAATAATTGAAGCAATAATGTCTGAAAAATTTTCCAAAATTCATGCCAGATACCAAACCACAGATCCAGGAAGCTCAGAGAACACCCAGCAGGATAAATGGCAAAAAAGCGCAAGCAAACAAACAAACAAAAAACCAAACTACACCTAGACATATCATATTTGAATTGCAGAAATTAAAGATAAAGAAAAAAATCTTGAAAGGAGCCTTAGGGGAAAAAAACCCCACCTTACCTATAGAGGAGCAAAGTTAAGAATTACACCGAACTTCTCCTCAGAAACCATGCCAGAAAGAAGAGAGTGAAGTGAAATATTTATTGTGTTAAGAGGAAAAACCATCACCTCGAATTCTGTACCCTGTGAAATTATCTTCAAAAGTGGAGGAGAAATAAAGACTTTCTCAGGCAAACAAAAATTGAGGGAATTTGTTGCCAGTAGATGTGCCTTGTGAGAATGTGAAAAGAAGTTCTTCAGAGAGAAGGAAATGATGTAGGCCAGAGACTCTGATCTATGTAAAGAAAGAAGAGCAACAAGAAGAAATAAGTGGAGGTAAAATAAAAACTTTTTTTTTAATTTTTAATTCATCTAACCGAGAATAGTTTGCTAAAAATATAATAACTATGTGTTTGATTGTATACATTTACGTGTATATGTACGTATAGGTATAGATACATTTATGCTTGCGATGCTTATGTATAAGTAAAATAAATGGCAGCAATGAGGTAAAGGATGGGAGGGAAGAGTTAGGAATATTTTATTAGAAGGTACTTGCAGTAATGTGAAGTGGTATAGTATTACTTTAAAGTAGACTTGGATTAGTTGTAAACATATATTACAAACTCTAGGACAATCACTTAAAAAGTACAAAAATAAGTATAACTGTGATGCTAAAAAAACAGAAAAAGTGGACTCACATAAAATGCTCAATTAAAACCACAAAAGGCAGAAAAAGAATGGAAGACAAAATAAGAACAAACAAGGGCAACAATTAGAAAACATTAACAAATATGGTGGAGATTAATCCAGATATTTTGACAATTACCTTAAACCTCAATGATCTAAATACACTGATTAAAAGACAGATGTGACAGTGAATCAAGAAACAAGACCAAACTACGTGTTATTTACAAAAAAATCCACCTTAAATATGAAGACACATGTAGACTAAAAGAAAATGTATGACTAAAAATATACCATGCTAATGCCAATCAAAAGAAAGCAGGAATAGCTATATAATTTCAGACAGAGCAGACTTAAGAACAAAGAAAGTTATCAGGGATAAAGAGGGGCATTACATAATGATAAAGGGGTCAATACTCCAAGAAGACATAAAAATCCTTAATGTGTATGCACCTAACAACCAAGTATCAAAATAAGTGAAGGAAAAACTAATAGAACTGCAAGAAGTAGTTGAATCCACCGTTATAGCTAAAGATTTCAACATCCCTCTATTAGAAATAGATCTAGCATGCAGAAAATCAGTAATGACAGAATTGGGCTCTACAACACCATCAATCAACTGGATACAATGGACATCTATTGACTACTTCATCTAACAACAGCTGAATACACATGCTTCTCAAGTTCACATGGGACATTCACTGGAATAGACCATATTCTGGGCCAAAAAAACACGCCTTAGCAAACTTGAAAGAATAGAAATTATACAGTGTCTTCTCTCAGACCACAATAGAATCAAACTAGAAATCAAAAACAGAAAGTTAGCTGGAAAATCCCAATATACTTGGAGATTAAACAACATACTTCTAAGTAACACATGGGTCAAAGAATAAATTCCAAAGAATAAAAAATACTTTGAAATAAGTGAAAATGAAAATACAACTTATCAAAACTGTGGGATGAAGCAAAAGCAGTGAGTAAAGGGAATCTTATACAGTAGTCCTCCCCTTATTCGTGGTTTCACTTTTCATGGTTTCAGTTGCCTGTGGTCAACCACAATCTGAAAATATTAAATGGAAAGTTTTGGAAATAAACAATTCATAAGTTTTAAATTGCATGACATTCTGAGTAGTGTGATTAAGATCTTGCACGTTCCCATTCCGTATCACCTGAGATTTGAATCATCCCTTGTCCAGGGTATCCACATATGCTACCGGCCATTAGTCACTTCATAGCTGTCTCAGTTATCAGATTAACTGTCGTGGTATTACAGTGCTTGTGTTCAAGTAACCCTTATTTTACTTAGTAGTGGCTCCAAAGCACAAGAATAGTGATGCTGGCAATTTGAATATGCCAAAGAGAAGCTATAAAGTGCTTCCTTTAAGTGAAAAGGTGAAAGTCCTAGACTTATTTTTTTTTTCACTTTTTAAAATTTCAAAATATTAAGGGGGTACAAAAGTTTTTGTTACATGGATACTTTGTATAATGCCTAAGTCAGGGCTTTTAGGTGTGCCTGTCACCAGAATAGTGTTCATTGTACCAAATAGGTAAGTTTTTCTCTCTCACCCTCCCATTCCCCCCCCATCCCTGGTTTCCAATATCCTTTATATCTCTTTGTACCTGTACGTATCCATCGTTTACCTCCCACTTACTAGTTTCCATTCCTGAGATACTTCACTTACGATAATTGTTTCCAGTTCCATCCAAGTTGCTGCAAATAATATTATTTCATTCCTTTTTATGGCTGAGTAGTACTCCATGGTGTACATATACCACTTTTTCTTTATCCACTCATGATTTCATGGGCAATTAGTTTGATTCCACATCTTTGCAATTGTGAATTGTGCTGCAATAAACATTTGAGTTCAGGTGTCTTTTTATAAAATGAATTCTTTTCCTTTGGGAAGATATCCAGCAGTGAGATTGCTGAATCCAATGGTAGGTCAACATTTATTTCTTTGAGGAATCTCCATACTGTTTTCCATAGATGTTGTACTACTTTTCAGTCCTACCAACAGTGTATAAGCGTTCCTTTCTCTCTGCATCCATGCCTGCATCTATTGTTTTTTTGACTTTTTAATGGCCATTCTGATAAGGGTAAGGTGGTATCTCATTGTAGTTTTAATTTGCATTTCCCTGATGATTAGTGATGTTGAGCATTTTTTCATATGTTTTTTGGCCATTTCTCTATCTTCTTTTGAAAAACTTCTGTTCATGTCTTTTCCCACTTTTTGATGGGGTTCTTTGTCTGGTTTGTGCTGATTTGTTTGAGCTCTTTGTATATTCTGGATATTAGTCCTTTGTTGGATGTATAGTTTGCAAATATTTTCTCCTATTCTGTGGGTTGTCTGTTCATTCTGTTGATTATTTCCTTAGTTGTGCAGAAGCTTTTCAATTTAATTAAGCCCCATTTATTTCTGTTGTTGCCTTTGGGGTCTTAGTCATAAATTCTTTGCTGAGGCTGATGTCTACCTTCACCACTATATAGTGTCCATTTTTGTCCTTCTTTACTTTTGTTGCTTTAAAGTTTATATCATCTGAAATAAGGATGGCTACTCCGGATTTCTTTTGATTTCCATTAGCCTGTAAAATTGTATTCCATCCTTTCACCTTGAGTCTTGAGGCTGATGTCTAGAAGAATTTTTCCTGTGTTTTCCTGTAGAATTTTTATGGTTTCATGCTTTACATTTAAGTCTTTTATCCATCTTGAATTAATTTTTGTGAGTGGTGACAGATAGGGGTCCTGTTTCATTCTTCTGCATGTGGCCATCCAGTGTTCCCAGCACCATTTATTGAAGGCTTTCTTTCTTTGGTGTATGTTTTTGTCTGCTTTGTCAAAGATCAGTTGGTTGCAGGTAGATGGTTTTATTTCTGGGTTCACTATTCCATTCCACTGGTCTATGTCTCTACTTTTATACCAGTCCCATGCTGTTTTGATTACTGTAGTCTTGTAGTATATTTTGAAGTCAGGTAATATGATGCCTCCAGATTTGTTCTTTTTGCTTAAGATTGCTTTGGCTATTTGGGCTCTTTTTGTTGTTGTTGTTCCAAATGAAGTTTAGGATTGTTTTTTCTAGATCTGCGAAATATGATGTTAGTATTCTGATGGGGATTGCATTGAATCTGTAAATCACTTTGAAGCAGTATGGACATTTTAATGATGTTGACTCTGCCAATCCAAGAGCAAGGGGTGTTGTAGCATTTGCTTGTGTCATCTACAATTTCTTTCATCAGTGTTTTGTAGTTCTCCTTGATCTTTTACCTCCTTGGTTAAGTATATTCCTAGGTATTTAATTTTATTTGTAGCTATTGTGAATGATATTGGGTCCTTGATTTAACCCTCAACTTGGCTGTTATTAGTATATAGAAATGCTACTGATTTGTGTATATTGATTTTGTAACCTGAGACTTTGCTGAGTTTATTTATCAATTCTTGGAGTCTTTTGGGTTTTCTAGACACAGGATCATATTATCAGCAAACAGGGATAGTTTGAACTTCTCTTCCTCAATTTGGATGCCCTTTATTTCTTTCTCTTGCCTGATTGTCCTGGCTAGAACTTCCAATACTATGTTGAATAGAAGTGATGACATGTCACAGGATGGCAGCAGTGGTGGAGTCAGTCACAGAACCTTGGCTTGCACTTGAGCAGTCAGGAAACTGCAGCCAGTGTCAGGTTTCAGGGACTTGTCAGGTGTCTGGGCACATTGCGGGACCCTGGCCAGTGCCTGGGCAGGTCATGGGATCTTGGTGGACACCTGGACGGGTCAGGGGGCCCTGGATGGCACCTAGGCAGGTTGCAGGATGTAGGTGTGCACCTGGGCAGATCACGGACTTGGCAGACTCATGGGCAGGTTGTGAGACCTTGGTGGGAGCCCGGGTGGGTGATGGTACTACAGCCAGCAGGGGGGCCTGTTGTAGGACCTTTGCAGGTGCCTGAGTTGGTTGGGAGACCTCGGTGGGCACCTGGACAAGTGGAGGGGCCTTAGCTGGCACCTGGGCGTATTGCGGGACTGAGGCCAGCAGTGGTGGCTCATTGGGCCACAGTGGCTGGGCCACCCATGGCTGGCGGGGCCAGAGAGACATTTGGCGCCCCTCCAGGGAGTTGCAGTGGCTGGGGCTCTCCTTCTGCCCGGGTCTGACTGTGGCAGCTGCTATGGTGCTACTCAGGTGGCAGTGGAGGTGCCATTGAGATGGCAGCGGGAGATGCTGAGGCCTGGTGGGTGCCTGCTCTGCTCAGATCCCTGGGAGGTGGCCTATTTGGGGGGTTTAGGGGATGCATGGCACCCAGTTATGGTGTGCGTGAGAGTGCCCACCCTCTTCACTCTCTCCCTGGCCTGGCAGTGGTAATGGGGATGCAGCTGAAGTGAAGCCAACCCCTCTGCAGACCCCAGAGTCTGGGTCTGAGAGCACAGAATGGCATCTGTTGCAGTGACCTGGGACCAGAAACTGGCCAGACCCTACTGTGCCTGCTCTCTGGTGCAGTGCTCCTTCACAGTCTCTAAGCAGCTCCCTGATCAGTTTGGAGGCCTACTGTGATGGAGGAACCCCCTCACAGCTTGGGTTGCAGTGTCTCCTGTGGGAGTGTGGAGCCCCAGGGATCTCTCCCCACACCCATGCCCACCTGTCCATGCTTCCCCCAGGTACCTTCCAGTCTTGCCAAGTGGATCACCCTGCCTCTCTCTCCTTCACTTTGGGTGTCTCCAGTTGTTTCTTGGATGATTCACACTGCTCTCTCTGATATGGTCTATCCACGGGTAAACCTCTACCTGCAACTGTTGATCCTCTCCTTGACAGCATCAAGTGCAGGCTGCTTCTAGTCTGCCATCTTGGCCAAAAGTTCTAGACTTAATAGGGAAAAACAATCATATGCTGAGGTTGCTAAGATCTATGGTAAAAATGAATCTTCTATCCATGAAATTGTTACAAAGGAAAAATAAATTTGTGCTAGTTTCTGTCACACCTCAAACTACAAAAGTTATGGCCACAGTATATGATAAGTGCCTAGTTATGAGGGAGAAGACATTAAATTTGTGGGTGGAGTACATAAACAGAAACATGTTCAGATTGGCAGAAATTGAGTTCAGTACTGTCTGTGGTTTCGGGCAGCCATGGGGGGTCTTGGAACAAACCCCCCCACAGACAAGTGGGGACTACAGTAGTATTTAAGGTATATGTTGGAAAAGCAGAAAAACCTAAAATCAATCATGCAAGATTCTGCCATGGGAAACTAGCTAAAGAAGAGCAAATTAAATCCAAAGTAAGCAGAAGAAAAGAAATAATAAAAGTAAGAGCAGAAATCAAAGAAATTGAAATAGATAATCAATAGAGAAAATTGATAAAGCCAAAAGCTGTTTCTTTAAGAAGATCAATAAAATCAACATGCTTCTAGCCAGCCTTAGAAAGAAAGAGAGAGGATACAAATACTTCTATCAGAAATGAAAGAGGAGATATCATTCCTGATCCCATGGACATTAAAAAGATTAATAAAGGAATACTGTGAATGACTCTGTGCCCACAAATTTGATAACATAGACAAAATGGACCAATTTTTCAAAAGATACAATCTGACAAAACTCACACAAGAAGAAATGGACAATCTGGATAGGCCTATATCTATTAAAAAACTGAATCAATAATTAATAACCTTTCAAAACAGAAAGCACTAGGCCCTAATGGATTCACTAGAAGATTCTACCAAATATTTGAGGAAAAATGTATACCAATTTTCTATAATCTCTTCCAGAAGATAGAAGCAGATGGAGTACTTTCTAACTCATTCCATGAGGCCAGCCTCACTCTAATATCAAAATCAGACAAAAACATTACAAGAAAGGAAAACTAAAGATCAATATCTCTCATGAATATAGATGCAAAAATCCTCAACAAAACATTAGCAGATCAAATTCAACAATGTATAAAAAGAATTATAGCCCAGGACCTGAGATTTACTCCAGGTATGCAAGGTTGGTTCAAATTTGAAAATCAATTAATGAAATCCATCACATCAACAGACTAAAGAAGAAAAATCACATCATCATATCAATAGATGCAGAAAATGCATTTGACAAGATCCAACATCCATTCATGATAAAAATTCAGCAAACTAGAAATAGAGGGGAACTTCCTCAACTTGATAAAGAACATCTACAAAACCCAGCAGCTAACATAGTACTTAGTGGTGAGAAACTAAAAGCTTTCCTACTAAATTCAGGATGAAGACAAGAATGCTCCTTCTCGCTACTTCTTTTCAACATTTTACTGGAAGTCCTAGCTAATGCAATAAGATAAGAAAATAAAATAAAGGTATACTGATTGGGAAGAAAGAAATAAAGTTGTCTTTGTTCTCAGATAACATGGCTGTCTATGTAGAAAATCTGAAAGAATCAACCGAAAAAACAAAACAAAACAAAACAAACCCTCCTGGAACTAATAAGTGATTATAGCAAGATTGCAGAATACAAGGTTAATATACAAAAGCCAATCTTTTTCCTATATATCAGCAATGAACAAGTAGAATTTGAAATTAAAAACACAATACCATTTATATTAGTGACTCCCCAAAATGGAAGACTTAAGTATACATCTAACAAAATATCTACATGAAAAAAACTTCAAAACTCTAATAAAAAGTTAAAGAACTAAACAAATGAAGAGAGATTTCATGTTCATGATAGGAAGAGTCAATATTGTTAAGATGTCAGTTCTTCCCAACTTGCAATGGATTCAATGCAATTCCAATCAAAATCTCTGCAAGTGATTTTGCAGATATCAACAAACTGACTCTAACGTTTCTATGGAGAGGCAAATGACCCAGAAAAAACAATAAAATATTGAGCCAAGTTTGAGAACTGACTTCAAGATTTACTATGAGGTAATCAAGGCAGTGTGATTTTGGAGAAAGAATAGATCAATTGATCAATGGAACAGAATAAAGAGCTCAAAAATAGACCTACATAAATATAGTCAATTGATCTTTGACAAAGGAGCAAAGGCAATACAAGGGAGCAAAGATAGTCTTTTCAACAAACGGTTCTGGAACAATTGAACATCCACATGCAAAAAAGTGAATCTAGATACAAACCTTCACTCTTCACAAAAATTAACTAAAAATGTACCATAAACCTAAATGAAAAATGCAAAACTATAAAATTCCTAGAAGTTAACATAGAAGTAAACCTAGATGACCTTGGGTTTAGATACTGTTTAGATACATGACTGTTTAGATACTACACCAAAGGCGCAATCCATGAAGAAAATAATTGTTAAGCTGATCATCCTTAAATTTAAAACCTGCTGTACTGTGAAAGACACTGTCAAGAGAATGAGAAGACAAGCCACAGACTGGGAGAAAATATTTGCAAAAGACATATCTGATAAAGGACTGTTATCCAAAATATACAAGGAACTCTTAAAACTCAACAGTAAAAAAAGGAACAGCCTGATTTTAAAAATGGACAAAAGACTTGAACAGACATCTCAGCAAAGAACATATACAAATGGTAAATGAGCATATGAAAAGATGCTCAATATCATATGTAATTGGGGAATTGCAAATTAAAACAATGAGATACTATTACACACCTATTAGGATGGCCAAAAACCAAAACACTAACAACACCAATTGCTGACAAGGATGTGGAGCAACAAAAACTCTCATTCATTGCTGGTAGGAATGCAAAATAGTACAGCCATTTTGGGAGACAGTTTGGAAGTTTCTTACAAAACTAAACGTACTTTTACTATTTGATCCAACAATTGCACATTTTGGTATTTACCCAAATGAGTTGAAATCTTATATCCACACAAAAACCTGCACAGGAATATTTATAGCAGCTTTATTCAGAATTGCCAAAACTGAAAGATGTCCTTAAGTAGGTGAATGGATAAATAAACTGTGGTACGTGCAGACAATAGACTATTCAGCACTAAAAAGAAATGAGTGATCAAGCTATGAAAATACAGAAGAACCTTAAATGCATATGACTAAGTGAAAGAAGTCAATGTGAAAAGCCTACATTCTGTATCATTCCAACAATATGACATTCTGGAAAAGGCAAAACTATAGAGATGGTAAAAAGATCAGTGGTTGCCAGGGTTATGGGGGAGAGAAAGATGAATTGGCAAAGCAAAGAGGATGATTAGGGCAGTGAGACTGCTGTATTGATACTATAATGGTGGATACAAGTCATTATGCATTTCTCAAAACTCATAGAATATATAACAGCAAAAGTGAATCCTAGTGTAACTATAGACTTTGAGTGATAATAATGTGTCAGTGTAGGTTTGCTGATTATCACAAATGTATACTGGTGTGGAATTTTGATAGTGGGGGAGGCTGTGCTTATGTAGGAACAGGGGATTTATGAGAAATCTCGGTACTTTCTGCTTAATTTTGCTGTGAATGAATTTTTCTCTAAAAACAAGTCTGTTAAATAAACTTACACAAAGAGGATAAAATTATATTGAGATTAAGTAAAAGAAAAGAAATAAAAATAAGATGGGAATCATGAGATATACTGTATAACTAATTGTTTAAATTTTTGCCAGATTTTCCAATGCAGACTATTACTCAGGAATGATTATTCCCAAGCATGAAATACATCTACTATCCTACTCAAATTCACTCAGTGCCTCCCTGTTGATGACAGGATAAAATTCAAACTCCTCAAGAACAAATAATAGTAAATGGCTAGAAGGCCAGGACTATACCTTTGTTAGCTCAAATGATTGGTACAGTTCCTGATATGTAGCAGACATTGAATAAATATCTGGTGACCCTATGAAATAATACATTAATAAATTAAAAATACTAAAGGCCTTTTGTGATTGGATGTCCATTTCTTGGGTCAGCATAATATGCACTCTCCACTCCAACCATAATGAGTCAACTGCCATTCCTCTAACAGGCCATGTTGTCTTCTCACCTGTGTTTCCTCTGTCTAGAGTACTCTACCCCAAACATGTATAACTGGACAATTTTCTCATCCTTTAACTTGAAATTTGTTTCTTCTAGAAAGTGTTTCTGGGCTGCTGTAACTACTTCAATAGTATTTATTAGCTTGTGTCTTTTCCAACTCCATTGTGAGCTTCTTGATCATTTTTTTTGTTTCTACGTGTACAAAACCTACCATTCCTGACACATAGGAGAGGCTAAATAAAGGAAAATAAACACTGACATAAATACATTAATTTTTTTACAATACATTATCTATATGAATTGTATTAATAAGAGTAATATCAGTGGCTGGATAATTTAAATACATTCTTAAAGTAGGCGTCCATAACTGGGCATTGTGATTTAGCAAGTAGGCACTGGAATCAGGCAAGCCTGATTCAAATCTCTATGCTACCCCTCATTATGTAATGCAGATTTAGCAAGCTACTTAACTTTTGTATACCTAGGCCCCTCATCAAGAACATTGGGATTTAAAAACAATCTATCTCATGCTGCTATAGTTAAGGATTGAGATAATCTTGGGATATACTTAATAAAGTAGCTAGCAGATAGTACTCACTAAATTGTTGTTGTTGTTGTTGTTGTCATTATAATTATTATTAAGTACTTGTAGTTTGGAGTCAGAGGAACCTGACTTGCTTCATCATCTACTAATTGTGTGACTTTGGGTAAAGCTGCTAAATCTCTCCAAGTCCCAGTTTATTAATAGGTACAATGGTAAAAACCTTGCATAGACCTGCTGTGTTGTGCTTTCAATAAGATAATTCATGTGTCTGCATACAGCAAATGCTTAAAAGATAGGGGTTGTTTTTTGACTTCTCTAATATCTTATGTTTTTCTCTAAGATGAAAAATTGAAAACGCTGGCAGAGCAAGACCAAGGTAGAAAGGAGGGTGGTAGTGACTTCCACCACGAAAAGCTCTTTACATTATGGGAAGCAGACATATCAGGGCAAATGCTTCAAGAGCCATAAAAATATTTTCAAGTGTCCAAAAACGCCCAAGCTAGTTATAAATAACCAGCTAAAACTAAATATTAACATTGTTAAAATGTCTATACTACCCAAAGTGATTTGCAGATTCAGTGCAGTCCCCATCAAAATACCAATGTCATATTTCACAGATCTAGAAAAATTAATTCTATGCTTTGTTTGGAACCAGAAAAGAGCCCAAATAGCCAAAGTAATCTTAAGCAAAAAGAACAAATCAGGAGGCATCACAGCATCACATTACCAGACTTCAAACTATACTACAAGGCTATAGTAACTAAAACAGCATGGTATTAGTGCCAAAATAGAGGCATAGACCAATGGAACAGAATAGAGAACCCAGATATAAAACCATCTACCTACAGCCAACTGATCTTTGACAAAGCAGACAATAATGCATGCTGGGGAAATGAAACCCTATTCAATAAATGGTGCTGGGAAAACTGGATAGCCACATGCAGAAGAATGAAACAGGACCCCTATATCTTACCACTCACAAAAATTAATTAAAGATGGATAAAATACTTAAATATAAGGCATGAAACCTAAGAATACTAGAGGAAAATGTAGGAAAAATTCTTCTAGATATTGGCCTAGGCAAAGAGTTTATGACTAAGACCCCAGTGGCAATCAAAGCAACAACAAAAATAAATAAATGGGATTTGATTAAACTAAAAAGCTTCTGCACGGCTAAGGAAATAATCAACAGAGCAAATAGACAACCTACAGAATGGGAGAAAATATTTGCAAACTATACATCTGATGAAGGGCTAATATCCAGAATCTACAAAGAACTCAAGCAAGTCAGCAAGAAAAAACAAACAACCCCCTTAAGAAGTGGGCAAAAGATATGAACAGAAGCTTTTCAAAAGAAGATAGACAAATGGCCAATAAATGTATGAAAAATGCTCAATATCTCTAATCATCAGGGAAATGCAAATTAAAACCACAATGAGATATCACCTTACCCCTGTTAGAATGGCTTTTATTAAAAAGTCCAAAAACAACAGATGTTGGTGTGGATGCAGTGAGAAAGCAATGTTTATACACTGTTGGTGGGACTGCAAAATTAGTACAACCTCTATGGAAAACAGTATGGAGATTCCTCAAAGAACTAAAAGTAGACCTACCATTTGATCCAGCAATCCCACTACTGGGTATCTTTGCAAAGGAAAAGAAGTCTTTTTATCAAAAAGACACCTGCACTTGAATGTTTATTGTAGCACAATTCACAATTGCAAAGATGTGGGATCAACCCAGTGCCCATCAATTCACGAGCGGATTAATAAAATGTGGTATATGTATACCATGGAGTACTACTCAGCCATAAAAATGATGAATTAATGTCTTTTGCAACAACATGGATGGAACTGGAGACCATTATCCCAACTGAAGTATCCCAAGAATGGAAAAACAAACACCACATGTACTCGTTAGTAAACTGGAACTAACTGATGAGCACACATGGGCACAGAGGAATGTAAAACTCAGTAGAAATCAAGCAGGGGGTAGGGGGGAAGCAGAGAGGGGCAAAAACCTACCTAATGGGTGTAATGAACACTATTTGGGTGATGGGCACACTTACAGCCATGACTCAGGTATTACAAAAATGATCTAGGTAACAAAAAACATTTCTACCCTCCTTAATACTTTGAAATAAAAAAAAAGGTAACATGAAAAAAAAAAATAAAGAAAAACAAGTGACTGCAAAGACAATCTTAGAGTGAGTTTTTCCATCTTTATGCCTTCTATTTATTTTGTAGTTACATACATAATTACACAATAGGCAAACTTTTCTGTTTTGGAGCCACCAAAAGCAGTGAGTAAGCAATATACCTTATCAACCTGTCTTTATTAATTCACATGCTCAGAGCAGACTCATCAATATAAAGCTCTGCTTCTTATACAAAATAAGTTTAATATTGGCTTTATCTTTAAAATAAGCTGAAGCTGTATGAGGTTGTATGATACATTATGTATTGACTAACAGGGAAAAACCCTCTAGTGTGTATAGAATTTTGTATTTTAAAAGTGAAAATGTAATCTTTTGATCCTGAAAGGTTTTTAAAATTTTAATATATGTGTAAAAATGATCAGCTATTCCTAGAAAAGGCATCCACTTAAAACTGCGGCTATTATCTCATTTTATGAATAAGGATCAATAGTTTTAATTCAACTACGTTGCAAATTAAATAGGAAAATAGTTTTATAGTGGCTTTGTTCTATATAATGAATACAGGCATAAAGCATGTCATCAGAATTGTAAAAGGAAGACACATATATTGGCCTAAAGTTAGGTGTGTGTCTGATTTTGACCCACGTAAGAAATATACAAATTGTGTTAGGTATAGGTGGATGTATGTTGTTTCGTAATGAATGAGTGACCTCTGCTCCTTTTAGAGAACATATCAGCCAAAGCTTATGCAACTATTGTCAGTCTAGGTATATGGAGGTCATTCAACATATATTTCTTCTCATCACTCAGCCATTAAAATTTGGGATGTATTTGGTAAATATAGGACTTTAACTTTCTGTGAGAGTTAAAAAAGTAAAAGAAGACCTTCCCCCAGCTATGAAATCATCTAGTGGTGGAGTGAATAGAAACACAGCTGAAAACATCCATGAAAAGATGCAGAATGAGAGCTCAGGGTCAAACAAGGGTACTGGTCAGACTATTAAATATGTTCTGTTCTGATCAGACCTGGAGTGGTGTTCACCCTGCTTAACAAAGTGGACCAGATGATAAGTACCAGACAATTCTGGGGCTGGGGATATAAAGAAGGGCATTACCTAAAGAAGGTCATGAGTTCACTGGAAAAGTGAAGTAGTAAAACTATTGTCATGCATGGCCAGAGTTGTACCCAGAAGAGATCCAATGTGTCCTAAGACTAAGGATAAAAACATAATTGTGATGAAGGGTAGGAGAAGAAGCTAGGCCTGTAGCCAAGGAATTGAAAAAAAAAAGAAAAAGAAAGGTAATAAAAGAGTTGGGCGATTTAGGAAGCTAGGTCTGTGAACAAAGGGAATGTACCACATTCCTTCCTTCATGTAGTGCCCAGGGAATGCTTTTCAGGGCTCAAGTGCCCTCTCAAGGCACCACTCTGCCAGGCTAAACTCAGAGCCAAATATAATTGTGCTGTTCTCTTCCATTCAAGTAGGCACCTTTGTTTAACATAAGTGACCACTTCTAAAGAGCTCAATCTTACTGGTCCCATTCTTGAACTTTTAGTTCGACAAAAACATAGATTTTTTTTTTTTTTGCATTTTTACCCCAGCGTCTTAGCATGGTGTCCCAAACATTTCTTGCTGGTTTTTAATACTTGGATTACACACATAATACCCTTTCTAACCTCCCTTTCACTCTCCCCCCGCCAATAAAATAAAAATGCAAAGATATAGCATGCCCAAGGCCAAGGAATGTCACAGTTGTCACTTTAAAAATTTTTATTTGGACAACAACCACACCAATTGCAACTCGTTATTCAGAACACAAGTCTGATATTCTTGAGCTCTTTAACAAATATTTATCACGTATTCTCATATGGTTCCTGTTTTAAGTACATTTGCCTTGTATGATGTCCATAAACCATTCTGGGTATGTGGTGTTACTCTATAATCTCTGGTTGGGAGAAAGAGCACCAGGGCTTTGAGTCACCACCTCATGTCAGCTCCCCAAAGGATGTGCTGGAGGTGCAGGGTGTGGCTTCACTAACTACCCACTGCTGGGATCCTACCAGTTTTCATTAATGAGAATATTTTCACTGAATCTTAGCATTCTTAAAATAGTATTTTGTGTCTCTACTATGTAGTTCTTTTTGCCAGATAGCAGAAATCCCTGTTATCAGAAGTTTTTGTTGTTATTGTTGCTTTTTATAACTGACCTCTGAGCTCTTGCTCTGCATTTTCTTTTGTTTCCTGGATATGAACATGGATTCACTGGTAGACGTTTGGCCAGAGCTACCTCCTAAGTCATTTCTAGGCTCTTCAGGGTAAAGCAATGCTCACATACAAAGTCTTAGAAGGGAATTCTTTTCTTCTTTCCTTTTTCATTCAAAGACACTCAGTTGTATTTCGCTATTGGTAGAGAATTATTTAGTACAGCTGGACTGACTTTCCAATGCATTGGGAACACTTGTTCGTGGAAATTGGCTCTAGAGTGGTGCTTTGCAGACTTGATTGTGCATATGAGTCACCTGGGGATCTTGTGAACATGCAGATTCTATTTTGTAGGTCATTTAATTTCACTGAATTTGTTTAATCCAAGAAGCCCCTTCCTGAACTCTAAACCCGCAGATCACTAGCATCACCTGGAGCTTGTCAGAAAGGCAGATTCTCGGATCCCCCCAAGATCCACTGAATCAGAACCTGCATTTACAAAAAAATCGCAGGGAATTTTTTTGTACAAAAAAATTATATTTTTGGGCATATATTATGAAAGTATATTTGATTTTATGGACCCTCTAGGGACCAGCAGGGTTCCCTGTACAACACTTTGGAAACTGTTCCTCTCTTATAACTGAGAATGAATGATCAATCATATGCATCACATACACACACACACTTGCACACACACTCACACACACGCATTTTTAGGGGCTAAAATAGCTGCCAGTCCCCAATTTAGGAATGTAGTATGTTTCAAACATTTGCTTACAAGCAACCTGTTTACTTGTTGAACTCAACTGACTTGCACTAATAGTATTTCAGAACCCAGTATTCATGATTCTGTATAAAAATGTATTCAGAGTCCAACCTGCATGTCAGGAACATGACTCCCTTCTTGCTGACTAGCAATGGTGTTGGAACATCTATTGCTACATCACTCCTCACTGGACAGTGAAATTTGGGATTTCTTCAGCTCTAAGCTACTAGTGAGGCTCCCCTGGCCTGGAGCTGGAAGCAAGAACATGATAAAAATAGGGACTTGGGGTGGGGAGGTGGTAAAATGACTTTTCTTTTATGAAATGCAGGGATTAGTTCAACATTTTTTCACCCTATTTCTTCTGTGCTTTGGATCAAGTCCTGTCTTCTTGTTTTCTGCTGTTTCTCCATTTCCTCCTACATTTGTTAGGCTGCTTACAACTCAAACTAGCTTGCCTAAAGAAAAGATAATTTGTTGGCTTACATTACTTAAAAAGTCTAGGTATGAAAGGCAGAATTGACTTCAGACATGTTTATGTGTCATGAGGACTTTATCTATCTTCATTTCTCAACTCTATGTTCTCTGTGTTGGCATCATTCCTACCTAAACTGGTCCTTTCCTTGTGGTGAAAAATACGGCAACCAACGTGCATAGTCATTCCAGAAGGAAAGAGGAGGAGAGAGACCTGCTTTCTGCCAATGCTTAAGTCAGTCCCAGATTAAAGGATGCTAACTGGCCAGCCAGGGTCACATGCCCATTCCTTAGTGGAAAAGGGGGATCCTTGATTGGAAGCTGCTCCAGAATCACATGGAGTGGGGTAGGGAAGTGGGTGAAGGGATTCAGGGAAGATAGCAAGGAAAATTTTGCCCTGCACTTCTTGCTTCTAAGTGAAATCAAAGACCTTTTGAGGTTTTCTAAGTGTCTTTGTAATTTGAAAAATTTAATTTTTAATTTGAATTAATTTGCTATAATAACTAATTGCTTTGATGGAAACTGAGAAATAGATTCCAAACTATAGATAAGATACAGAGTTTTAGAAATCTCATTCTACACCTAACCTAGCATCCTCAGCCTCAACTAGGAATGGCTTCATGCTCTGAAAAACGTGTCTGTTTCTGCCTTGATCCTTCCTGAAACCATGTTACTTAATTTTTCTCAACTCAGGGTTTGTTATGCCTTTTTTATTGACAGAAAAGCTGAGACTCAATGAGGTCAAATAGTTTGTCCAAGGTTTCCATTAGTAAGTGGCAAAACTGAATCCTTCTCACTCCAAACTAGTTTTTCCACCATAGATGCTACCTATTAAACATCTTGCTAACCAAACAAGTCCTAAATTTATTTACTTGTTCTCTAAATGTTTATTGACAGGCACTCTTGTGGACACAGAGGACGCATAATAAATAAAATAGATAAGTCCTTGTTCCCTTGGAATTAATGTCCTAGTGGGGAAGACAGAAAATTAACAAATAAATATATGTGATGTCACAGGGCAACAAGTACTGAAGAGAAAGGGATGGGAAAAGTGTGCTTTTTAATTGGGGTGATTAGGGATGACATCTTTGAGGTTGCCCTTGAGCAGAGACCTCAGTGAAGGCAAGAAGTATGGCAGGGGGATGTTGGAGGGAAGGGCATCCCGGACAGGAGAACAGGAAGAACAAAGGCCCTTGGCATGTTTACAGGGAACAGCAAAGAGGTGAGGGGCCTGGAAATGATTTTGGGTGCTGATGGGAGCAATAGGAGACTAGATCAGAGAGGTGGCTAAAGGACATTTTATCCAGAAAGACCAGAGAGATGGCAGCTGTTCGACTGTGTATTCGTACTTTCTGAGAGAGAAAATCTTTTATCCTATCACAGTGTTTACCTTGAGAAGATGAAAGGGGAGAATGTTTTATTATTTGTGCCATCCATAAGTGTGTATTCAAGTTAATGTGTTCGATCATTTAGTCATTCAGTCTTTCAGTCATCATTTATTAGGCACCCACTATACCCTAGATCCTGAGCAAGATGCTATGGAAAAGGAAAAGATATTTAGTTTATACCAGAGGATGATTAGGTTGACAAGGGCATCTTATATTACTGTCCACACATTTTTTCCTAAAAATGTGTGGTTTCCACAAGCACTAGCTGGAAGCCTGCCATTTACTGACATGTTGCTACAAATTTTTAAATTAAATGTTTTACTAGAAATGGAATCAGTGAGGTAATGGATCCATCTTACTACTGTTTCAGAAGGGTTTAAAAGCATTTAATTTCCATGTCACATTTATTAAAAATGCATGATGTCATGCACTCTGGGGAGCAATCTAATTCATAATTTGAAGTGGAACCAACAAAACATGACTCAAAAAGGAAATAAAGGTGACAAGATACCAAATAACATGAAGCAGTATACATACACCTATCATGACCCTTCCTGGGTTACCCTGACAGAGAACAGAGGATTTAAGGGAAACAGGTCAGAGAACTCAACCACATTCCATTTTCCTCAGGGAGAGAAAAGTGTAAGTCAGGAGGAAATAAGGTTAATGTGATATGCAGAAAACATGTTTAGCATTGATTTCCTTTGCACTGAAATGAGGAAAACAGAGCATAAGGAAGGCAGCGTGAGGGGACTGTATAATGAGCTGTGGGATTCCAGAGGATGCAGATCACAGCGAGCCCTCTGACTCTCTGTTGAACTGCTGCTGGCCAGCTGGCGCCCACCCTGCCCAAGGCTCTTTCATGTACCTGATCTTCGGAACAAGGGAGGAAACCTGGGGATATGCTCTTCCCAATAGCTGCTTTCCTTCCTTTCCATCTCCTTCAAAAACTTGTTTACATTTGGACTCACATATTTCATCTGGGTCTCCAAAGCTGGTTACGTTTTCCAGAGTGCTACATTACATTTTCAAGGGCAGGAAAAAGCTGTATGTTAAGCTGCCAAATCAAATCCTTGCCAGAATGGCCCAAGCTAATGAGAAGGTTTGTAAATTACAGTTCAATGGATGAGATGTGGAGGGCAAGGAATTCCTTGGAGAGCTAGCAGATGGAATCACTGGGCATCACTGGCTCTTTTCTTGGCGTTTCTTTTGCATGATCTTAGTCAAAGTATTTGAGAATTTAGGCATTTATATAGTAATGTTATATAATTATATAGTCGATTCCTATAAATTTCAAGGTGGGACTAGGTCAAGGTGTTATTAAAGCTGAGACCTAATACAATGGTTTGTGCAATACAGACGATCAATAAATTGCTGCTTAGTGAAAGAATGTGTATCTACAAAAATAAATAGGTAGACAAATACCAGATTGCAGAAGTAATAAGTAACTCTACCATTGAGTTCCTGCCCTGCCTCATCCCCACAGAGGAGAAAATCTACTAAATTTAGAATTTTCCACACATTCTGATATGATTTAATTTTAACTATGCCTAATACTGTGTCAACTGATTCCCTGACTGATTAATGGACATCCACTAATTTTAATTTCTAAATTGGTATTTTTCCTCTTTCTTTAGATTTTGGAAGTTTTGTTTTATATGCATTTGCTTTGGAGCCAAACAACATAAGGAATTTTTAAAATCATAGCTCTTTGAGTTTTTAAACTTTTTCCAAGTCATAAAGACATTTAGTTTCAGAGACTTTTCTATTTTGCAGCTAAAAGCAAATGACTTTAAGGATAAAAATTCTCTAGGAGTGCCTGGTCAGAAAATTAAAGCAGAGGAAGAATTGATTTCTTTGTTTTAGTCTCCATAATTGGTTGGTCAGAAATGTCAGAAATAAGGCAAAAAATTAATTAATTTCTTATAATTTTCACAATATATATTTTCTGTGCATATTCATTAAAAAGTGTAAAATATTTTTGTAATGGATAAAAATTTGATGAAATTAATTTATTTTAAACCAAATTATTTCTTTAATGAAGATAATCATAATGATTAGGAAAATAGAAAAGACTCAAGTTAAAATAAAGCAAATAATATTCCACATTACCAAGCCAAAAACATCATTATGAAAGTTACAAATGTATTAATTTTAGATACAGGGAATGGTAATTGCTTAGGTTTTGCCTCCACACCAGTAGCAAATGATAGTTAGATAAATAAAATTAGATTTTAACTTAATTCTTCTTTTCCTTCAGGTCCTTTTCTTCTATATAATTATGCTCATTGTTAAAAAGAAATCAACTCAATATCCAAATGTTTATGCAGTTATTGTGTTGCATCTACAAGAAGCACATTCCCTATTTTCAATAAATTGAGTGGAAAATAAAGTGATCTGTTACATTATTTTGTAAGATGCAGTTTCTTAATCAAAAAAAAACAAAAGAAAACAAGTGTTGGTGAGCATGTGGAGAAATGGGAACGCTTGCACTCTATTGGTGGAAATGCAAAGTGGTGCAGCTGCTATGGAAAATAGTATGGAGGTTCCTGTTAAAAATAGGACAACCACATGATCCAGCAAGCCCACTTCTCATTTATCCAAAAGAATTTAAATGAGGATCTTAAAGAGATATTAACACTCCTGTGTTCACTGCAGCACTATTTGCAATAGCCAAGATGTGGAAACAACCTAAATGTCCTTCGACAGATGAGTGGATAAAGAAAATGTGGTATATATATATACAATGGAATATTATTCAGCTTTTAAAAAGAAGGAAATTCTGTAATATGCAACCACATGGATAAACCTAGAGGACATCAAACTAAGTGAAATAAGGCAGTCACAAAATGATAAATGCTGCATGATTCCACTTACATGAAATATCTAAGATAGTCAAATTCATAGAATCAAGAAATAGAATGGTGGTTGCCAAGGAATGGGGAGAGGAAGAAATAAGGAGTTACGAATCAACAGGCCTGAAGTTTCAGTCAAGCAAGATGAATAAACTCTAGAGATTTGCTGTACAACATTTTACCTACAGTCACAGATACTGTATTGTACACTTAAAAATTTAAGAGGGTTATCTCATGGTAAGTGTTCTTACCACAATAAAATAAAGTGAAATAGTAAAATGAAATGTATCTGAGATAGCCCTGCAGTCCTGTATGAGGACTAGTTTGCCCACAGATAAGAGTGAAGATGGGGAGAATATTACACATAGGCTGCAGCACCATTTGGGGCCCAGAAGTGGGTGAACAGGCTCACTCAAGGATGTGCAGACAGCCAGGCTTGGGGAGAATGCCAAGGATGTGTTAAGGGTTGTTAGGAGATGAGGTGGAAGGCGTGCTGTGGCAGACCATCACAAGCCCTTTATAGACCATGAAGGAGATTTGGGGGCATATGGTTTAGGTGACATGAGGGGCCACTGAAGAGTTTTGTGCAGGACCTGGGGGTGAAGTGTTTCTGACATGATAAAATACTCATTTTATTTTATGTCATTTTAAACAGATTGATTTGTAAATGATAAATACTCATTTTAGAAACTCACTTCTGAGGTTATGTAGAGGACTAAAGCAAGACCGTCCTGAAGATTAGCAGACAAATCAGTAAGTATGTTAGTCAGCATAAGCTAAGTTATGATGTGATAACAAGCAGTTCTTAACACATTGACTGCTACACTAGAAAAAAATTTTTTTTCCTTGGGGCCACAGTGTTTTATTAGGAAAATAGAATAAAAACTTCAAAAACAAAATAATCCTTTCTAATTTAATGAAAAATTTGTTATTTTTTATTGTTTTCTGTGCGTGAGTTAAATGCAACTTGAAGAATAGCTCTTGCAGCTCCCAAAGTGAAGAGACATGTGAGTTATATATGCTTCATGATGCCCCAGGCTCAAAACTAGCATGAGTTACATACAACTCACATGGCAGTTAATGTGTTAAATCTCAATGGCTTAGAGCAACAAAAAGGTATTTCTCGCTCTTTCTATGTGCCCTCCCCTCCACAAGACAGAGGAGAGGGTTCTGTTCCAGTGTCACTCAGGGACTCAGGCTCCACCATCTGGAACACATGACCTTTCTAGTCATCTTTTGGCTGTACCATCTTTTGGCTATACCATCTGGAACACATGACCTTTCTAGTCGCCACATCAGGGAAGAGACAACTACAAGGTCATGCACTGGCTCCTTTATGCTTCATGATGGAAGTGACACATGTCATTTCTTCCTGCAGTCACAACCAATACCATGGCTTTGACTAACCACAGGAGGTTGGAAAATGGGTAGAAGCAGACAGATGCTTAGTGAGCATAACAGTCTCTGCTACAGTAAGTTCAGGTAATGAGACGGAAGCTGCAGGAGGCAGGAGAGAAGTCAGCTGAGAGTGGTCTCAGGGTGGTAGAAACAACAGGCGACGTGGGCTGAACCAATTTTGTGGGGGGGTTCAAAGGGGAGTGGCACAGGGTGATTGTTAGGCACTCAGTGGTGGCAGTGTACTCAGTGAGTAAAACTGGCAGAGAAGTAGGTGCGGGGTAGGCAGTGATAAGGCTCATTTTGGCCAGTACTTGTGTCTGTGGAGCTTAATTAAATATATCTGGTAGGAGCTGCAAATCTGGAGCTTAAAATAGAGTCAGGGCTAGCTATTGATATTTGGACATCGTCACAGGGTTATAGGTGGAAAACAAAAACATGTATGTTGATGATTCTCCCAAAGTAGAGAATATAGGATAAGATTAGATGAAAGTTTAAAAAGTTGCATGGTGTTTATGCAATCTAGATCCAGAGTCATTACACCCAGGTCGATTCAGGAAATAGAGGGTCGAATGTCTGCTTACACAAGACGGTAATTAACTGGTTTTTGATGTATGGCTGCAGAAGCTAGAGACACACTGAGTACAGTATTTATTTGACATCTAAAGAAATAAAACAAGGCTTATTAACTCTTGCAGAGATTTACTTTAGATAGTGATGAACAGTTTGACACTACAGATTTTTGGATACGAGAAGAGTTTATTAAATAAAATGGTGGAAATATTGATTTTTCATCTTAAATACATCTCTCTAGTCCTCAGTAGTTTTCAAACTGTGTTTCTCAGAGGGGCTTTAGGAGCTGCTGCAGGATGCAAGGGGAAGGTGGGGCAGAGTGAATCACATCCTCCACCTCCACCAGCTCTGCAATTATTTGTTTTATATTGTACGGCTTCACATAAAATTTCAGTGGAGAAAAAGTTCCACAGTACAAACAAAAGAAAAACATTTTCCTCTCCATCTTTAATGTTAAAAACCCTTATACTGAAGCTTTCATCATTTCTTGCTATTGTTATATTATTCTTCCCGTGGGTCTTATGCCTTTGTAATTCACCCTCCACTTTGCTCCCAAAGTGATCATTCTCAAATACAAATCTAATTCTGGCATTGGCATCGGTAGAGGGCATTTATTGACTTCCTATCACTGTTTGTATACAGTTAAACTTTAAAGAATGGCACTGAGAAAGCACTTCATGATTTGGCCACTATTTACCTCTCTCTAGTCCCATTTTCAGGATGTCGCCATTTGTTCTGTGTGCCTCAGCCATAACAAGTGACTGGCACTTGCAGTGCCCTGAAGGTCTATAACACCTTCTCTTTAGCTAATTCACCTTTCAGCTGCAACTTTGGTATAACCTCCTCTTAGAAGACTCCCTGACCTCCACTGGTTTGGTTAAAAGTCCTCCTCTGGGGCTCCCGTGGTGATGGGTACACACCTTTCCAACACCTATCTGACATTGTCTTAACTGATGCTTGGGTTTGTTTCCCTGCTGGATAAGGAGCAAGCACCTTCAGGAAGCCCATCAACTCTCTCTCCTCAGACCTTGGCACTGTACTTGACCTTCAACTTTGTTGTTGAACAAGAACGTGAATGGATGTCATCCTTTCTGGAAATTATTAATGTAATAGATTTTTATCTGTTTGATTCATTTGAAAAGCTTTGGTCAATGAATATAGGCTAAATGGCTCCTTAAGATTTTGTCTATATTAATTTTGATTTTTTTTTTACATTTTTACATCTTTAGAATTTAATAGCCCTTTTTAATACAATAGTTAAAAGTAACATTTCAGAATATTAGAAAAGACTTTTTGACTCTTTAAAATATAAACAAAATATCCAATATGAAATATAGTAGAGGTATAAAACAAGAATTTGGATACAAAGCTTTTCTTTAATAGAAAATACCGTTGCAGTCTTCCTGTTTCAAATGTCCTAAAACATTACTTTTTTTGCAGCGCTTCCACCACAGATTCGTTCACAGTGCCCATTTCCTACAAGATCCAGTCAAAATCCCCAAGCCTGTTTTCCAGAGCCTCTTTAATCTGACCCCAAATGACTTTCTCAGGTACATTACTCATTACTCTTTAATATAATTTTTTTGTTTCATTTAAACCTTTTCTCCTCATATTTCTATTTATTCTATTTATTATTGGTTCTTAGTGGATATTCTCAATCTAAGGACTTATAACTTCTGATTTCTGGAAGTCAGGAAAGTCTCTACCATTGTATCTTAGAATATTGTTTACCCACTCTTTGTGTGTTTGGAATTTCTGTGAGGCAGGTATTAAAGCATCTATGATTCCTAACTTCCTTTTTTTATATCTTCCATTGTTTTATCTCTCTCCACTATACTACAGAGGTGTTCTGTTCTATTGTTTAACTTATCTTCAAGTATGACTTATCTTTTGGATAATCTATTTACTGAAATTTTAAAAAATTTAATGAATACTTTTACTTGGCCTTTTAAAGCTTGTTTCATAACTTCCTGTTTTATTTTACAGATACAATTTCTGCCTTTATATTTGAAATACTGTAAATATACTTATTGTAAGCTCCCTTTCATATTGTTCTATTATTGCTAGTTCCTTGTGTCCTGTGAACTGTCTTTCGTGATGCTGAGTCTCCTATTTTGTTTTACTTTGTTTTATTTTAGTTGTGAGATTACTTCTGAGGGAATTACCTTTTCTGGAGATTCAGATAACCACCCTGGTGTTGTTTCCACTGGTGTCTCTGTCAGCACCTTTAAAACTCACTGAGTCTGCGTTAATTTTTGTGTTAGTTTTTCAGCCTGGATTCTCAGAGTGCATTGGTAATGAGAATTCTGTTCCCACTCCCACATGCAGTTCAGTCTTGGGGTTCTCACCTCCCTTAGAAGATTCCTTTTTTGCCCACAGGCTGGGGCTGTTGGCTCATTTCCAGCAGCTACCTTGGTATGCAGGCAGAGATATTCTGTTTCCTTCAATGTTAGCGCAGTGCTTTCTGGGGTTCTAATTTTGCACAGGAAACCCAGTTCTTATTCCTGCTGTGAAGACATTTTTGGGGGGCCAGATTCTGACTTTGAATGGCCAGAAAATCCCAGGTGTTGAGACCTGTAATCTCTCCTAGTTCCTGATTCATTGTTACGTTCCTTGCATATTCTAGCATTAGAAGATTTCCTTTCTTGTTTTTGTGTTCTGCTATCTGTTTAATATCTAAAAATACTCTTTATCCCTGTTTCTATATGTCTGGAAATGTGTTCAATTCCATCTTATCTGGGAAACTGCCTACTATTATTTCTTGACTGTCTGACTATGTAGTCCTTTGTTTCTATTGTTCTCTCCATCTTGAATAATCTCTCAAATGCTCTCTGCCTTTTGCGAATTTACTCATCCTTCCAGGACTTGAGGACTTGCCGAAGGTAAGCTCTTCACTGCTTTTTCCCTCCAGGGACCAATTTAACCCCTAATCAGATCCTTTTCTGAACTCCTTTGATATCCATTTGATACTTAATCATATTCTGTTATAATTGCTTTATGGCTATTATTTGTCTTCTTGTGAGATTATAAAACCTTTGACATTTCGGGCCATTTCTTAAGCTTCTTGAATTTCCCCATAGTGATATACACAGAACTGGTCACACAATAAATTTTTCCTAATCAAAGAATAACTGAAATGAAAGACACAAGAGAATAGAATCATTTTACAGTGTTTTAGATTTTATTCAAAAGGACTTAAGAACCCAGGAAAATAAAATGTTTGAATTTTGCTTTCCTTTGTGTTTTTCTTACTCATTTTATTCAGGATTCATGAATTTATAAGGCCAGAGAGATTTCATACAAAGTCCTAGGTTACTGAAGGAAAACTAAAAGAGTTTATATCAAGCATTATAGGATTAATATGATAGACGCAATCTTAGGGCATGTGTGCCGACGAAAGAAGCTTCCTTAAACCAGTGGGGAAAATTAGCTACTTCTGTGGATGTCTGCTTAGAATTTGCTCCTGAGTAAATGAATAAACAAACAGCTACTTCTCAGAGCTACTTACACAGGGAAATGTTTCTGAGTTCCAGTTCATGGGAGCTCAGGAAGGTATGGGATGCAAATTACATTCCAACACTGAACCAGCCAATCAAGCCTTTAACACTTTTGAGGTCTTTGGCTTTGCCTGTGAACATGGGAACACCCAAGGGCACCTTCAAATTAAAAATAAACACACTGTTCTAAAGAGTCCTGGATGTGTAATTTGGTAGAAATTTAAGGGATGTCTTTTTATGGTAACAGAGTCTATAAAGAAAATAAAATTCAGGTAAGGTTATGTCCTTTCCAGTCATAAATGTATGTAAATGGCTTTTAACTCTAAATTCAAATACTTAGAGCATGCCACTCCCTCCCACCACCACCCCATAATTTGTCTGTAAAAACACATTGTGCAATTTTTTAAGTTCCAGGCAGATTTTTATAGTCTATTGGATGATATTACATTAATAAAAATAATAGCTAACAGTTATTGTGTGATTGTCTTATGTCAGGCTCTGTTCTTATACTTTATAATTATCTCATATGTATAACACCCAAATAAACCTATGATGTTGCTGCTATTATTGTCTCCTATTTGCAGATGGGGAAAACTGAGATACAGAAGGGTTAATTAACTTATCAAGTCACTACTGTAAAATTTCTGCAGGCCTCCTTTCTATTCATAACACTACTTTGGAAGATGTATACATATTTGTCCAGGGTTCTCTTGGAGAATTTATATTTTATTGAGATGAGAAGGAAAAATGGCAGTGTTATTAACTTATCACTACCTTGTTGCTGTCTAATCTCAATCACTTCCTATTATGTCATGATTCGATTATAAATTTCCTCTAAGTCTCTCTTTCTGGAAACTCACTTATCACCACTAATCCTAGATTTAAAAGGATGGGTGCTGGCCACTGTCTAAAAGTTGACACATCTGATATGGATTAAACATAAGTATAAAACCAGTTACTCCAGAACCCATCATTAGCTGGTCCATCGTATCTGTATACTTTTATGCTTTCTTTACATTCTAACCCAACTTGTCTTCTTGCAAGCCTGGTGCCTATTATTAGCTATCTAGGTGCATGTTACAATTATCTTATGTGCCTAGAGCCTCCATTTGCATTTTGTTTTTCTTAGAATGTTGTGTGCTTAAATCTTGATTAGCAAAAGAATGAAGTTTAGAAACCATTGCTTCTAAAAAGCTTATATTTTAATATTTAGAGCAGATTTGTTTAAGGGAAAGATATGATCAATGCTTTCTTCCCCTGTTTTCAATAAAGGCCTAGATATTGGATTTTACATTTTTTAAAACAATATTTTAAACTCAGAGAATTTTGGGTAAGAAAATAAAAAAGAAATAAGGTTAATAGAAATAAACTGTTTTAAATTAAATTATCTTTACTACAGAATGCATTTGCATTACTGGGAAAAGTTTTAAAAGCTTCTCTAGAGTTCCTTCAAGTTTTTTCACCTGTATTCCTCAAGATGGTGTAGGAGGGGATGAACTTATTACCATTTTAAGCTTCCTTCCAAATTTCCATTGCTCTTATTTATGATTCTACTCCAAATGGCAAATATAGGCCTGTCCAATATGTATTTAAAAAATGAAGTGACTTTCTGATTCCTACAAATAAAAATACTCCATGTTGAAGGAAAAATTAAGAACATTGGTGGCGTGAGTGCTCCATTTAAACTTGTAGACAATAAAATAAGCAGGGCACTAAATTATAGCAAGGTTTCTAACTTTTAATAAACTAGACTTATCTTGGGGAGCTTATAAAAATACAGATTTCTGGGTTTTCCCTTTCTACTCTCCTTTCCTGCCTCAAGATTCTGAATTTTACTGGTTTGGGTGAGCCTGATCTAATACATTTTATTGAATATATATGTTTATTATATATAACATATAGTATAATGCAAATATAATCATAGCAGAATAAAATATAATAAATATAAATACAACATATTTATTACATTAATTAATTAATTTTTTAGGGTTGAAGATCAGTGCTCATGAAGTTCTTTTATTTAGTTGTTGTTTAATAATGCCAGACAAATTCATGATAAAGAAATGGTTGGATAAGAATGAAGGGGAAATGAGAACTGATCATCCTCTTCATAATTTCCATCATTACACATATTTTCACAAAAATCCCAAATAGCTAAAGGTAGTCATTTTGCCTCAAATTCCCAATCAGGTTTAAGAAATCTTTTGTCTGAATTTCCTAACAGACTGAATATGCAAATGGACAATGACCAGACCATCTATAACAACAGAACTCTCATCCACAACCTCTGTGGCCACCAGCCCTGGAAGCCAAACCACAACTTCTGTAGCAGTCAGCCCAGAATGGTCAGGACTTGGTCAGTGACTGCCAGCTTCCCTATTTTTTTGCCCATGCTTTCAACTTGGAACCAAGGAGAGAAAGCCAATTATGTTCCCCTTCTTTAAACAATCACATAGGATGCCTGGTGTCTGGTTAATGCACCTCCAGCTTCCCTGTGTCAACAGCCTCCAATCAGGGCACACTTGAAGCCTTCCCTTTTTTCTACTACAAAACTTTCCCATTCCTGTTTTTGAGTTTCTGCCAAATACAAGTGGTGGTGACTGACTCCCTTGCTGTGGCAAACTCTGAATAAATAGCTTCTGTTTATTCTCATTTTGGTGGTCTTCACTGTATTCTGCATAAATAAAAATGGGAAAAAATCAACTATCCTTGCACATGTACATAAGCTCATTTCTGCCAATTTATACAATTTTAGAAAGTGAGAGGAGAAAGCAGATACTGTCACTAAGGCCAGTGTTCAAAAGGGCAATATTCACAGTGGCAAGATGAATCCCAAGAAATTTTTTTCTTAGCAAATATGCTTAAAGAGAGCTAAGAGCTTTGAGGGCCTGGCACTCTCCTGAGAATGAAGGGTCACTGCTCTGGCCACAGTGACTCCACCAACACTCGCCTAAGTTCCCTTGAACCAAGGAAGCAGGTGTGTGCAGAAAAGGTGCAAGAAAGGGGGAAGCCAGTGGTCCCTCAGTACATGCCCACAATAGGTTCCAAGACCCCTCCCCCCATACCCAAACTCTTGCATACTAAAGTCCTACAGTTGGTCCTACAGAACCCGCATACAAGTAAAGTTAGCCCTCCACATACGTGCGTTTCCCATCCTGCGATTACTGTATTTTCAATCTGTGTTTGGTTGAAAAAAATCTGTGCATAAGTGGACCTGGGCAATTCAAAGCCATGTTGTTCAAGGGTCAACTGTATTTCCAATACTCTCTGAGAGTTTACTGAACATTATGAAGTTGAGAGGAGGAAATACTGTCCTGTAGACAATATGGAATGCTCTAGAACTTGATTCCAAATATACATTCTTCCAAATATACATCACTCAAATAATGTGAGCATGTAACATTTATGACATATTCAAGAGGCAAAGCCCAGTTCTTTACACTACAGATCTGTTTTGTTGATGTTGTTTTAGTTTTAAGAAGAAAAGGTTTAAAGTCAATTTAATTCTAAAAAATGTTACTGAGTACTTACTATTTGCAATTCACTGCACTTGGTAATGAACTGAGATGCAGAAACTCTTTTCTCCACCAATTCTTCAAAGGAAAGAGCATTTCCATTGTATTTAGTTGACAAGCTACACTGCTAATTGTTCATGCCAATTCACTGATCATTCATAGTTGCAATATGGTGTCATGAAAGGAGTCACAAAACCTTATGATTTGGTTTATTTTTTTCTCTGTAGTTTTCTCTGTAAAATATACTATAAGTGCAAACTCACTTCAAATAAATAACTCCTGTCTTTTAAAAATAAGGCATGATCTAATACTTATTTCTTATAACTCTGATATTTGAAATACTTCTATCCTGCCTAATGAATTATATAAATTCAATAATTAATTATATTCTCATTATCTAGAAGAATCTATATAAAAATGAAGCTTGTAGATATTGGGAAGAAATTAGAGAATATTAACACATTTTCTATATCAATTAAGTACTTTTAATGTAAATTTAAGAGTTATCAAATAAACTGAAACATTGAAAAGAGAAATTTGGGAGCATCATGGGAAGAATAATCTTGCTAGTTCTCAAACTTGGCTGCCCTTTGGAACCATTTGGGATATTTTTTAAAAGCAAGACCTAGGGACTTTGATTTACTTGGTCTATAGAGTGGCCCAGGCCAGGTGATGCTAATATGCAGCAAAGTTTGGGAACCATTGTTCTAGAATCTAGAATCTAGTTTATTAGTGCTTCAGGGTCACAATCCTTCTCGAACTCCGGGGCCTCATCCTGATTACATAGGTTTGTTGAGCAGTTTCATAATGTTAACTTGTTTTCCAAGTAGGTATTCCTTCTGCAAAGAGATAGTACTCACTATAGATGATTAATTGACTTTCTACTCAAATTAGTCCTTGGTGAGTCTAAGAAGTAGGAAGTAGTTTTCTCCCTACCCACCCCATGGGATCAGCCTGAGATAAGCATGCCATCATTAAGATTCCATACTTACACAGCTAGCAGGCCAACCCTAGAAACAAAAGAGGCAACAACCACATCCAGGTCATTACAGTTTGTCAATCTGCTTGCCCAAAATTACTGCAGTGCTTGTTTCTTCATTAGTTTATACACCTGCTTAATCCCTGGACCAGTTATTCTCAATTATGGCTGTGCATTAGAGAATCACATGAGGAGTTTTCAGACTCCTGATGCCTGGGTCAATTAACATTGGAGTCCCTGGGGGTGGGACCTAGTCCTCGGTGTTGTTTAAGGCTCCTCAGAAGACACTGTGAACCACTACCTTAGGCTGTAATGCTCTCAATATTTACCTAAGACATTCATAAATCTGCATTTTCTTTAGCTGGTATTATGGAGTTGCAGAGAGTGGACATATATATCTTTTTATTTCCTCTGACCCAAGCTAACTTATTTGATGGTAGACAGACATTATTAAATGCCTAAAAAATAGTTTTAATAGAACTCCTTGGTTATACACTTACAGAGCCCGTACTTTGGGCCAGGAGCTCTTCCAAGCATCGTACATAGATTGACTGACTTACTCTCTAGCCACATCGTACAAATGAGGGAATTTCTCAAGGTCACACACTCAGGCTGTGTTAGGGCCAAGATTCAACTGAGGAACCCTGGCTCCAGAGTCAGCAAGCTTAACCAGAGGGTGTGGTTGTTACAACCACCAGATGCAATGATCTAGTTAATATTCTTAGATTTCCATTTTATAGGTAAAGAACTGAGATACAGAGAAAGTGTCCTAGGATCCCACAGCTAGTAAGTGGCAGAGCTGAGATCTGAGCTCCAAACAGTAAGACCCTAAAGTTCATGTTCTGTCAATAATCTAGCCTTTTTTCACAAATATTCACCTGGTGAAGCTTTCCATGAATCTTTATTACTTCAGACTGGAATTTGGTATTGCAAGTTTCATGTGTGCTTCTGAACTTATTCTTAATGTTTTACCCAGAATTTAAAAAAAAAAGAAAAGAAAACTTTGGTGGATGTTTCACTCTATTACTACTGCACTGGAGAAGCAATTGATATAGAGATGCTACAGCTGCTTTCTTAATATTAGCCCATAGTTTTAAAATTTCTTTGATTTGTAAATATGTTAGGTACCATAAGGCAATCAAGATTGCATATAGAAAGAAGAAAAGATTTCCCACTCCAAATCTTTGTGTGCCTGAAAATCCTTTTAATTTCCTTTATTAGTTTGGTATGTCCTTAATTTAGTATTAAAAATTCATATTTCTTCCAGCTATTGGCCATTATCCCATTTCAAACTTTTAAAAACAAATTTCATTAGAGTTTTATGGTAATAACTATGTAAATAGGATAAATACACCTCAGCCCATTGGCAAATAGCCTTGACAATTCAAATAGTTTCAGATTGTGGATTTCAGTCAATGTAACGAAGTTATTGAGCACAATCTTTGTAAAATCAATCAATTTTACATTGTAAGGTGATTTTAAAAGTTCCTTGCTTCTCACATTTTAATTTGCAGATTACCCCAGGCTGTTGTTAAAATGCAAAAATCTGATTTGGGAGGCCTTAAGTGAGATGCTGGACTACGTATTTCTAGTAAGCTCTCAAGTGATGCCCATGCTGTTGTTCTGTGAACCATACTTTGAGTCACAAGGATACAGTGCTGATAAACTGGTTCTCCAAAGAAGAAAAACAAAGCCCTGATTTGCAGTGTTTGCTAATTTCTGTGATATAAATACACTCACAATGGCCAAGTTCAAGCTACATGATGTCCCTGAAAACTGAGTTGGGAAGAGACATTTGGCACACTGCACACAGTTAGCTCTCCTGAGCTGGTACAAGTCAGTTCCAACACACCACTGGGACTGCATGACCATATAAGCTCGCACTACTTCAAGATTCAACATAAGAAGTGATGCTGTTTCACTCTGCAAAGGATTTCAGTAAGGTAAGAGAGACAAAGAATGTCATAGGAAAAATGACTACAGATTAGTTACAAAGTATTCAGAATAGGTGCAAAATAATGTAGTGCCAAGGTTATAGACTGATGAGAGGACACATTTAAGAAGTTAGAAGTCATATTTGGCCAATTCTGGAGCCTTTAGGGTAGGTTTGAACCAGGTTTTGATGGTGATGGGTTTTGATGAGTGGGATAGGAAAACATTCACAGAAAAGGAAGTACAATAAGAACTAGTAAAATGTCTGATGCTAAACGAGAGTGAGGGAAACCTTGGAATTACTAAAGAGTTGGGAGTAGAGTAGTTGGTCTGGCAGAATGAAGGCATCCTGTTTTCACAAATATTTTATGCTCTGGCGTGATTGGGGAATAAACTATTCAGATTAATCAAACATTCAAGTTAACAGAGAGTTGACATATGTGCCAGAAAGAGATGCCAATGTTTAAAATAATAAAATATATTGGCATACACAAAAACTAATTTCTTTCTTCTTTGATGGAGAAAGGACTTCTGAGCTACCATGTCTCAGAGCCATGGCTTTGAGCATCTTTGGTCCCTTCTGGTAGGGTTTGGTGATGCAGCCTGTGAAATTCCATTCACGGTGTGTTATAAGAAGAGTGTGTTCTCAAACCTTTCTCCAGGACTGTAGTATGAGAGCATCCTAAGAAACCATATCGCATGGAGAGAATTTCTAACTGGGAAAAATTCTCTCCCTTGTAGTATTGAGTCCTTAAGAGCCCAAACTCAAGTTTTCTCATCTGTAAATGGGGCTATTAATACCTATCTCATATGGTTTTGGTGATGATTAAATGGAACATGGTCAAGAAATGTTAGTGCTCAATAAATATAGGTTTCTATATTTTGGGTACATCTTTGAAAGAACCTACGATCAACTGTGTGCAATGTTTGAATCCCTAGGGACCTTCCCTATTGCCCTGGTAGAGGGCTTTCCCTAGACCCTGAGACCCTTCATTTAGTCAGCCAACTCTATGAGAGAGCTGCCTTACATTTCTGAAATCTGAATAGAGGTTTATTTTGAAAAAAATAATCCTTTTCTTTCCTGTCTCTTGGAGTAAATGTACTATTTCGTTTTCTTAATTTGTACTATGTTAAGAACCAGAAAAGGGAACTTAAGGTCAGTCTCTCAGGTTGAGTAACTCTAAGCTATACACTCCAGAATCTTGTCTTTGTCTCTGATTCCAAATGGGCTTGTGGGGAAAAGTGATATAACCATGAGATCACTGTGTTCTTTTAGATGATTTCCTGTTTCCTGTGTATTTAAATACACAGGGAATAATCCCGCTATTAAAATGAGACCCTGTATGTGTGTATGGGCAGAAGTTCAATGAAAAAGGAAGAAAAATATGCTTGCTGAATACCAGATGTAGAATGCATAAATCCTGTTAGAACAAGTGAGGAATAGCTTTATGGCTGACTTGCAAGAAACCTAAGGGAACTGGGAAGTCAAATAGGCATGTGTCAAACAGACTTATTTAAATCATCCACTTCCTCAGCAAAATAAAAGTTTGAGAGAGTTCTGTTTCCTTTTGTGGTTTGAAATTACAATTGTAGGCCTCAGAAGGCCTGCTTGATTGAGGGCTTCCAAGCAAAGATGTTACACGACCCAGTTCAGGCACCCAGCGCTTCTCACTGAGGTCTTCAACTTGCCTTGTTTGTACTTTTTGTCCTTTGTCATCTCAGAAACAAATTGTGGTGCAGCTGACCACTGATTCACGGTCCTCCAGCTTGTTGTAGCTAAAAGGCTTTTGCATCTGAAAGAGCAATGCCCACTGGCTTCCTTTTTAGTCCATGGCTATGGATCCAGAGCGCAAGCCTTAGCTCTGCAGGCTTGGAGCCCAGGCAACTGTTCCTCCTCCCAGCCTCGTCCTGTCCAAAGTTCATACAGGGTTATGGCCTTAGAGACAATCAGTGTGTGTTAAATAAACCTGATTTAAAAACTAGTAACCTGTGTGTGCTCGGCTACAAGGCCCACACAAATTTGTAGTGAGAGATAGAACCAGATGCTGATCATTTTCAGGTGTGACATTCTTACAGGTAAGTCCTTCAGGAGGCCACATGATAGTTCAGTAGGTTACTGGTGTGGATAGATGCAAAACAAAGGTATTTAAGTACTAACCATTTCCTTTAAAGTATGGTAGCTTCCTAAATTGTTCTTCTCAGGATATTTCTGCTTAAAAATGTCCTGTTAAATATATTATTTCTGTTATGGCTATACTCAGTAGAATAAAAAAGAAAGTATGCTGCCATGTGGTCACAGGCTTTGTAGTTGAATAGACCCAGGTCCAAATTATTCCAAATCCACCACTTACTAGTGTGGACTTTAGCATGTTATTATACCTTTCTCAGACTCTGTTTCCTTATCTTCTTGCTGGGAATGTCTATGCAAAAAGTATTTATATAGAATCTAGCACAGTGTCTAGTACTTTGGGAAACCCTGAAAAATTCTTACTCCTCACCATCCATTCATCTATTCATCTATACCCTCACTAAATGCCTGCTGAACACCTTTTGTGTGCCAACCACTATGTCAGTTTAGTAGAGCTATGAACGAGAGTAAGATGTGAGATCAGTTGATCATATATATGGGGTCTATTTCTGGGCTCTCTATTACTTTCCATTGATTTATTTGTCTTTTTTTTTTTTTTTTTTGCCAAAGACTTCTATAATCTTTTAAAAGTGCAGTTCCCCTGAGAGATAAAGAAGTTTTCAGAAGTAATACTACCAAATCATGGGGTGGTGGGGGTGAATGGGCTTGGAGGGTCAGGGGGAGGTAGTAGAGAGAGAGACAGAGAAAGACAGAGAATATGAAAGTCATATAAGGTAAAGTGTTGAATGCTACACACTCTGTTGACAGTTGGTCCCAGAATGTGTATGATAGAATTTACTGAAACAAAATCTACATATTTATAACAAGGATGCAGTTTTAAGAAATAGCTAGTTATGCTAACATCTTGCTGCTTCGTTGATGCTGCAATGTTATGTAAGCACTGAATCCTCCCACATTTCCAGCTCTTATCTGAAAGCTAGAGTGTGTACCACCTGGGTTGAGAGGAAGAAGAAATGAAATTGGGGAAGTAAATGATGAGAAGCATTCTAAAAGAAACCAGCTAGATATGATCAAGTCAGCAGGTTCTAAGAAGAGTTATTTAGTAGTAATTTGAGAATTGTGTAAGGAATGTTCTGATATGCTTTTTCTCTCGTTTTCTCCTTCTTCTGCCAGAACCCATAGTGATTCTACCATCTTTTTTGACCTCTTCTCCTTCCCCCACTTGAGCTCACTGTTTCTGGAGATGGACCAAACAGAAGAACGAACAGTGCCTGTGTGATGAGCTTAAAGAGGCATCAGTTCTCTGGGAAGTGGTTGTGGGTTAGAGGGAGGGAAGAAGGTTATTAGCTATCCATTGCTGTATATTAAATTATACTAAAACTTCACAGCTTAAAACAACAAACATTTATTATCTCACACAATTTCTGAGATTCAGGAATCCAATTATGGTTTAGCTAGGTGGTTCTGGCTCAGGGGTTCCTATGGAGTGGCAGCCAAGGTGTTGGCTGGAGCCACTATCATTTGAAGGCTCAGCTGGGGCTGGAGTTTCCACTTCCAAGATGACTCACTTATATGGCTCTTGGCTGGAGGCTTCAGTTCCTTTCCATATGGAACTCTTCTCATGCCAACTGGCTTCCCCTAGATTAAAAGACCCAAGAAAGAGACAAAGACAGAAGCTGCAAGGTTTTTTATGATCTAGTCTGGGAAGTGACATGCCGTTACTTCTACCATATTTTACTCAGTAGAAGCAAGTCATTAAGTCTAGCTCACACTCAGGGTGAAAGGAATTAAGTTCTACCTCTTGAAAAAAGGAGATCAAGGAATTTATGGACATTTTTAAACTGCCACAATACATGTAGGCCAACTTCACAAGATGTAGACATGGGCTGGGACAGAGTTATAGGTAATGTCTCATCCTGCAAGCAGCAGCCTCATCTGTCATAAAAGCCCAGAGTTCAGGGGCCATCACAGTCATATAGGAAATGGTCTTGTTGGAGAAAACTTACCAAAAATTGTTACTTCACTTGTGTATTTATTCTGGGCCCAAGGATAATAGTGACAAATTGTGTGTCCTACATGATTCAGGTATCTCTGTTCAATAACAACCAAAAAGATTTTATCTAATGTTTGGAGTAGTTAATACATAAACATGGTACAAAATTTAAAAGGTATAAAAGTTTGTAGTTAAAAAGTAAGATTTTCTCCTTTTATTTTTTCCTGATTCCTGAAATGCAATTATAGTTACTGGTTTCTTGTAAATGTAAATGTATTCCAAAGATATTCTAGGTATTTACAAACATATGTGTATACATATTTTTTCTCTCCCACAAATAATAAAATACTATATGCATTGTTTTATACTTTTCTTCTTTCAATTAACAGTATATCTTCAAGGACTTCTACAGTAGCACATATAGACCTATTTCAATTTTTTAATGACTGCCTAGTACTGCATTTTTATTTATTTAAGCAGTCATCTACTGACAGACATTATGTTGTTTTCAGTCTTTTGTTAATGTAGACAAGGCTGCAATAAATATCCATGCATGTTCATCATTTCTCACATAGGAGTAGAATTTTTGTTCATTTGTAACATTCATCAATATTGACAGATTGACCCACAAAAGGGCTTACCAGTTTGCTCCCACTACAAAAATATGAATGCCTGCTTCTCCAAACCATTGGCAATACAATAGGTTACCCACTTTTTGACATTTGCCAATTTTGTAGGTACAAAATGGTCTGCAGTTGTAGTTTTCATTTTTTTTTTCTATTTTTTAGAGACATGGTCTCACTCTGTTGCCCAGGATGGAGTGCAGTGGCATGACACAGCTCACTATAACGTCAAACTCCTGGGCTCAAGCAATCCTCCTACCTCAGCCTCCTGAGTAGCTAGGACTACAGGCACGCACCACCATGTCTGGCTAATTTTATTTTATTTTATTTAGAGATAGAGTCTTGCTGTATTGCCCAGGCTGGTCTCAAACTCCTGGCCTCAAGCAATCCTCCTGCCTTGGCTTTCCAAATGACTGTGATTACAAGTGTTAGCCAATGAGCCCAGCCATTTGTAGTTTTAATTTCTATTTTTCTTATTATAAATGTGGTTGGGCCTCTTTTTATATGCTCAAAATCATCTGCATTTACTTTACTATGAAATATTTGTTCTTAATCTTTGCCCACTTTTATATTTTATATTCCCCCCCTTATTGATTACTGAAAGTTCTTTAGGGATTAAAGAAATTAGCTCTTTTTCTAGATGTGAGTAGCACATTTTTTTCACTGTGTTTTTTCCACTTGCTTTTTGACTATTTAATGTTTTTCTTTTTCTTTTTCCACGTAGTAATTTTAAAAATATATAGTTTTTATGTGGTCACATTCATCAATTTTTTCTCTTATAGCTTCTGGGTTTGCATCATTCTTAGAAAGTTTTCTCACTCTAAGGTCATTAAGAATTCGCTTATGGTTCCCTTTAGTACTATCATAGTTTGATATTTTTACATTTCAAATTTGATTGAATTGGTTCTTTTAATGCTTTAAGCTATAAGTATAAATACTGCACTAGTTTGTGTTTGTTTTGTTTCTGGTTCAAATATTTCTATTTTATTCTCATTTTTCTCATTTGCGAAATAGAGATGATAAGTACTGCTTAATACCATCCATGCCTTTTGGTAGGGTGATGCCATCTTCACGTTGAAAGCTAAACTGGAATTTTCTTCCTCATTACTTAGAAGCCTTTGCTCACAATTAGGTTTGGTGCCCCAATGAGAGAATTGAGACTAACAAGCTCTACAAGATAACCAGCTTTAATAACAAAGGGCAAAATCAAATTAGCCATTTCATATCTGCCTACATGGGGGTTGCTGCTTTCACTTGTAATGTTTAATTACATATTTTTTCAATAATATAGATACATAGTTATCACTTTTGAAATAATTTTAGCTACCTATGAAACAGAATTGGAAAATGTCTCATAGTTTTGGATTGGTTATTTGGAACTCAAAATAATACTACACTAAAACAATATTTTAAATATTGATTGGGTTCTTGGGCTGTATTAAAAATTCCAGATTTATGTATTATATGATTCAGGATAGGATGAATGGTGCTATGTCAAGGACACATAACAATATTTTATAACACTATTTCTCTGGTAATATGCATCTGAGGGGCACATCAGGAATCCCAAAATATGTCTTCCCCAGTCCCACAGCAGGAGTGAGAGCTCCAGAAGCTGTTGGAAGTAGTTGCAGAGGCCACAAAGGACATTCTGGTTAGAATACCTCCTTATATTTGTATTAGGGAAAGCTATTTTATGATATTCAGCAGTTGTGCTGAATAGGATAACTAGAGAAATTAGGTCTTCAGTATAGAATTTCAGAAGTGTACTATTTTTTTCTCAGCAAGCAATTATCTTTAGGGAAGTTTGCAAGCATGAAGCGGTCTTAGCCACCAAGGTGGGTTTCAAGGGAAGAAAAGTCCTGGGGAAGATAAGGCATGAGATGGATTTCTAAGATAGGGACTCAGTCCTATACAAAAATAAGATAGCAATCTTGCTGTTTAGAATGAAGTAGTTCCGACTGTGGCCTGGGGGTGGGATGGGGTAGGGGGGGAAAGTTTCCACCCCAAGAAAGTGGATGACCATTATTTTAGGAACTACCAAACAGCGCTGTATCTTTTTTCTAGTATAAAATATATATTTGTTCCAGGATCATTTACCGATTGTGCCTATCTAGAAAAAGGCATATGCTTATTCTATTTCTCAATGACATTTATGAATGTCATAATTGTAATGACAATTATGAAAAGTTGCCTAATTGATATGTAAACAGTTTTACAGTGAGCGAAATCTACAATAAAACCAGCCAGTCTAAAAGAGAATAAAGTTCCCCTGTTGCAAATATAAATTATGACAGTTTGGAATAAAAATCAAATTATATTTTGCTCTTTGATGTATTGTGCATGCTATCTATGTCCTTTGCTTCTCCTTCCATCTGTCTTCCCACTGTTTCCCTGCTCATTAACACCTCCACTAGAAAGTGGTCTGGGTGATGACAAGAAATAAAAATACAAGCTGAACTGCAACTAAGAATTTCACTTTAAAAAAAAAATGCCAACCTAAGAATGATATAAATATCTCAATTGTGAAAATAAATTGTGACCCTGGTTAGTATGTGGTATTTTAAATATGTGAAAAATGATGAGGAATTGGAGCACATTCCATACAAAAGAACAAGTTCACAGAATGTTATCAGGGAAATGACCACATAGATAGACTGCAGGAGCATCTGTCCCTGCAGGTGGGAACTGCAGAAAAATTCATTTCTGAAAGACGAATCAGCAAGTACACATAAACTCTTAAGACATAACCACATTTCTGAAAGCTAACTGCAAAGCTTGGCCTAAACATGGAAAAGCTGAGGTCACTTACTGGAGTCAGGGAAGACATCTTTACAATGGAAAGATTTTTTTTTAAGAAAGTTATTTCAACAACATTTTCAAAAAGGAGGTTGGGGTAGAAGTACATGATATTAATATTATAATAGGCATGTAGGCTATTTAGGGTATTTTTAAAATCATGTTTATACTTTTATTTACATCTCAAAATTTTTATAATGAACATGTATTAATTTTATTATCAGAAAGTAATTTTTAAAGAGAAATTTTATGTTCCATTCCCATTTGTTCATCTATCAGTGGAGTTTATATAGTGAGTTTTATTAGTCAAATCAATGTTACAATGAGATGGAGGCAGAAATCAAGACTGGGAATTTCCAATATGCAAATGACTTTAAGGATCAAAGCATGGAGTTTAGCCCTAATGTACTCATGTATGTATGCTGATTAAATTTATCAGACTGCGTCCAAACAGGAAGGACTTTTAAAATTGAAAGATTGAGTGATCCAACTTATAGGAAGTTAATGGCTCAAAATATATTTTCTAAGTGATGTGACCAGATAACTGGACACAAATTAACTTGCAGCTATAAGAAAATTACCACCACAAAATATTAATGATTTGTTCTAGAAATTGCCTACATTCAGTTTCAAATTAGAAGTATATATTAATATATATAATTTTATACATATATATTATATATTATAAATTACATGTAAATGTATTACATATATGTGCCTATATATATGTTAAGTAAAAGGTAATTGAGGATTAAAAATTATATATTAGTGAATTTCCCTGAGCTTCAAGGAAATAATAGACTTCAAAACATTTTAGTGGCATTTGCTGTAAATGAAGTCAATTTTAGAAGAATTTTACAAATCCTTTTTTGATGATAAATAATAAGTTTTTGTTTATATTTTTGTGATACAGACCTAAAGAAGTACCCACATCATCTACCTAAACATGGAACTTATTTCAAGATGTATTGATTGACTCAAGAACACAAAATTCCTGAAGTTTTCAAGATCTGTTATCTGAAACCAACTGGTAATTTCTGGCTATATTACCAAATCTGGGGAAATTTTGGTAACCCCTGTGTCTGTGAAAATACTCATTTCCTTATGAATCTGATAAACTTTATGTCAAGATCCACCATGAGTAATGCAGCACTGACTTCAGAATTGAGTATGTCCTGAGTATACCCCCAAATTTACAAAAAGTCTAATTTGTTAAATATAAAAATTTTCATTGAAATGGATAAAAGTAATCAGTGACTAGCATTAAAGCCCTAAATGTAGATTAAATAATTTTCTTAATTGCTTTATAATACTCCTAATAATGCACCTATGTTATTTTCTATTAGGTTATATTCTACTCCTGTTTATCCAAAAAAAATCCATATGTCTCACATACATCCTGATATCTGAAAATTGAAGTTTGTACAAGTGAAGTAATTTTTTCAAAATCAGAGAATAGCTGGCTAGATCCCAAATACATAAAATCACACATGATCAGTGGTCATTATACTAAGCCATGCTGCTTCTCCCTGTCATTAAAGAACTAGAAGGATCTTTGAAGGAAGTTGATAGGAATTGAAAGTACTGTCATGTATAATCATGAGAAGGAAAGGTTAAGAGATTTCCAAAAACAACTTTTACTTTGATTAGAAAAAGTTTAGAAGATAAGATTAATTAGGTTTGTATGACTATTTTACAATTTATTAATAAAGTATCATTATGCAAATTATTTAATTTTCAGCCTTTTGTTTTTCATTTGTAAAATGGGAATAATAAATGTTCCTATATCACAGGGTTGTAGTGGTAACTAAATGATTTAATAATTGAACAGACTTGGGACAGTGTTTGCCACATAATATGTGTTCAGTATTAGATAGTATTACCACTATATGCCAAGCACTATGTTATGCCCTTAATATACATAATCTTAGTCAATCCTTACGATATCAGTGGAAGATAAACATTATTATTTTTCCCATATGGCAGATCAAAGAAATTTGGTAAGTGACCACCTCTGCAAGGCTGATATGATTAAGAGTCAAGATTCAAACCCAGGTCTGTGTAACTCTAGAACAGCCAGTTGGTGAATTAAAAACTATTTTACATTTTCAAAGTGTTGTTAAAAAAATGGGACACAGACCATGGGTGGCCTGCAAAGCCTATAAAGCTGTCTGAACCTGTACAGAATGTGTTTGCTGACAGCTGCTGTAGTGCAATTTTTCCTTCTATAATACCAGACTAGGCTGCCTCCTAAGAACCAGTTGTCTATTTTAATTGATAGATTTATTCACTTTTTCATTCATTCAACAGACATTTATTGAGCACCTGATATGTGTGAGGCATCTGTCTTAGTCCATTTGGGTTGCTATAACAAAATACCTTAGACTGGGCAATTTATAAACAACAGAAATTTATTGCTCACAGTTCTGGAGACTGGGAAGTCTAAGATCAAGGCATCAGCAGATTTGGTGTGTGGTGAGGGCTCATTCTCTGCTTCATAGATGGCCCCTTCTTGCTGCACCCTAATATGGTAGACGGGACAAACAAGATCCCTTGGGCCTCTTTTATAAAGGCACTAATCCCATGACCTAATCACCCCCCAAACACCCCACCTGTTAATAATATTACATTGGGGATTAGGTTTCAACATACACATTTGGGTGGGTATTCAGACCATGGCAGCCTCTGTGTGGGCACCAGGTCTAGAAAAATAACTGAGATAAGAACACTGCCATCAAGAAACTTACAGTCCCGTGGAGAAGTCTGAGAGAAAACGGACAATTATGGGACAGTATGACAGGTCTTCTAGTTCAATATCATAGGGTTCTATGGAAGCACATATAAGGGACCTTGAATGTTGCATTCAGGGGTCAGATATGCCTTCCTGGAAGAACTGATACTTAAAATAAGTTCCAACATTTTAGTAAGAACAAGGAGAGGGTATTCTAGGTAAATGGAGCAGCAAATAAGTACAAAGGCCCAAATATAAAAAGAAGTATGAGAATTTGAGGATTTACAAATGTGGTTGAAGTTTGAGGGAAAGCAGAGAAGTGAGGGAGGTCCATGGCAAAAGATAAAGCTAGAATGGAAGACAGAGTTTGAGGTGTAAATATCTTACATGTCACAATAAAGTGTTTGGAATTTATCCTGAAGGCTATGAACATTGCCACACTAGGAAACTATTAGAAACTTTCAGCAGGAAGGTGACATATTTAAATTGCATTTTATTTAATAGAACAATGCTTCTGGAAGCAGTGTGGAGCATGGAGTTCAGTGGTCAAGAGTGAAAGCAGGGCTTCTAGCCATGAGTAAAAGGGACTGGACTTACCCTTATGTCTCAGTTAACTCTAACACTGGACAAAATGTAGGAAAAAACCTCTTGTCATACATTGGACAACAATCAGCACAGGAATATGAATCCTGAAGGAAGAGAAACAAACAAGGTGAGCCCCCACAACTGCCTAGAATTTCTGTGTGGAGATGCATTCCAGACTATAAAGTAGAGAGGGGGATTCCAAGAAAAGAATATAAGTCTTATATGAATGAGGAGGCAGAACCTGAAGCTGAGGAAGTATGAGGTGGATATAATGGTGGAGCAGAGTTCTGAAGTGTAGGGAGCTACACAGAAAAAGGGCTCCAGAAATATGCACAGTGGGTCCCCTGAGTCTTTGAAGAATTTCAAGACAAGCATGCATAGGGTAAAATTCTACAGGGTTAGGCAAAGAACAATGATGGGGTTGTGAGATAAGCAAGTTTCTACAATTCACACAGACCTGGGAATCATTTGAATTACCACCAGATAAAATGGAGAGCCCTCACTGATTCTCTTTAGTTGGGGAATTCAGTAAAAATTCCAGAAGGTATACACTTCAGTAGTGGGCTAAATTCTTCCTGGAGGAAAAGTTCCTTTAGACCTGCCCAAGCAAAACTTAAAAACAAGCCTGAAAGTGATTAATTAAATATTTATATTAGGAAAGAAGAAATGTCAACAATCAAATCATTTAAGTTTATTAGAATCTAAATTTCCACCATAAGAAGCTAGAAAGAAAAGAAAAATTAAACCAAAAGTAAGCAGAAGGAAGAGAATAAAAAAGATAAGAGCAGAAACACAAAACACAAAACAAACATTGAGGAACAAACAAAACAAATATTGAGAAAATTCATAAAACCCAAAGCTGGGTCTTCGACAACATCAATAGTATTCATCAATATCTAGTTAAACTGATGCAGGAAAAAGAAGGAAGGCATGAATTATCATTATCAAGAATTAAGGAGGGTACATCACTATAGATCCTACAGATTTTAGCTAGATAAAAAGGGAATATTAGTAACAAATTTATGGTGACGATGTTGGATTGTTGTGAAAAGCATCCTGCGGTAGTAATAGCCATCTGACAAAAACTATCATAACAACAACCAAAAACCCTCAAATAATTTATTAAGCAATTTTATGTGGCAGGCCCTGCCTGGTAAGGTGGAAATAAACCAAAACAAACCAAATGAAAAAAGCAAGGACTATTTATTCAGAGCCTGCTATAGCAAAAGAATCAGACACTGTCACTTGTGTTTTGGCAGAAACTCAAAGGCCGGCAGAGGAATGGGAAGCTTTACAGTGGGAAAAAAGGAAGGCTTCAGTTATATCCTGACTGGGGGCTGTTGGCATGAAGAAGTTTGAGGCAGGCTAACTAAAAGTGGAGCAGCCTATGTGATTGGTTAAAAGTGCATATTTGGCTTTTTCTAGTTGGTCCTAAGTTGGAAGTGAGGACAGAAATTAGGGAAGCTGTCAATTACCAAGTTCTGGCCATTTGGGGGTGATAGTTACAGAAGTTATTGTTTAGCTTTCTGGATTGTTGCTAGAGAGAACAGTCTGACTTATAGCAACCCGCATTCCTGAACTATTTGTTATAGGGCAGAGGAGTTGGTTTTCTGGGCAGATGCTGGAGGTTGCAGGTCAAAGTTTTATTTTTATATATGGTTTGGCCATTGTCTGTCTGTGTATTCAGTCCCTCAGTAAGTAATAAATGATATAGTAATACACCCTTTATTTTGAAAGTATACTGAAAGGAGTAATCCAATATTCCTGGGAGTATATGAGAGGTCTTCACAGTGAAGGCAATATTTGAGATAAATCACAGAGTCTGAGGCAAAAGGACTATGAAAAGAAATCACTACCAGAGATTACTACATTTGGAAAGAAACAAGCAGGCAAGTATGTGGTATATTTGGGGAGCGGTGACCTTTTAGAGAAACTTGAATTTGAACATTTCTGGGTGGGGGCAGAAATCCAGGAAAGGAAGGTAGAACCAAAGTGTAATGTACTTTGAATGCTGTTCCAAGATGTAACCCCAAGGGAGAGAGGATGCTTTAAAGCCATTAGTTATATTAGATTGGTGTTTAAGGAACATGAATGTTGTGACAGTTTAAAATATGCATGTGGTGTATAAGTAAACTTAAAGCTTGCACACAAGCTAGGCCTGATTTGGGCAGAGTAGTGGGGATGCAGCAAAGGGCAGATGGAGACACCAGGGTAGCGTCTTGGACACAGAGCGAGCGCTCTGCAAATATATTATGTTTTTGTGTGAATAAATGAAACATTTAGGAAGAAAAATGGATTGGGCTTGGTGATTAATTGAATGTTATAATATAAGGACAGGAAAGAGTCAAGAACTACTAAAGTTTTTAGCTTCAGTGACTGCTGGTATAGCAATGCCATGGGCCAAAGTGTGAAAAACAAAGGTGTGGCAGTTTATGGGTGAAGATACCAAGTTCAATTTTGGGCATGTTTTTGGGGCTTATAAAGTTGGAATGGGGGAGGTTTGGGGTCACTGATAGAATATAGGTAGTTGGAATCATGCAAAGGGGTGGGATTGGTCAGAAAGACCTTTCAAAGCCAGGGTAGGGGGTCCAGTCCTTGAATACATTGATATTTAAACAGTAGATAGAAGAGGAAATGTATTGTTTGGTATTCTGAGAATTTGTTTGAATCCCTAAACCTCTTTTAATTTTCTTATGCCAAATACAGACCAGTACACATTTATTTATATTTCATCACTACTGTGATTATAAAGATCAACTAAAGGCAGAACAAAAATTAATATATTCTTCGTTTATTTCTTCTCTTTTTCATACATTTTCCTTTGGCTACAAAACATACAATAATGGGAACATTAGGCAGCCACGAGGGCAGAAAATCTGGCTTCAATCTCAGCTCTTACTGGCTGTATGATTTTAGACAGGATGGCTGTACTGTTAAGCTTTAGTAGTGTCCTCTCTAACATGTGGATAATAATACCTGCCACAGGATTGCAAGGAGGATCAAATGAAATAATATCTGTAAATCTCTTAATACAGTAAGTGGCACAAAGAAAGTGTTCAATAACTACTACTAAGTACTTTTTAAAAATCTCATTAGGTATTTGCTTTCTAAACAAGGTTTTCTGATCTCTGAGAGTTAATCCCTGCCTTCTATTGGCATAGTTGAACTTAGATGAAAATTTGAGATCTTATGTATCATTTGTCACCTAGGAAATCAGTGTAGAATGTAGTACAAATACTGTCTAGATTCTGCATTTTAGAGGTTATCAATAAGTATAGCCTTATCTGCCAGAAATTTAAAATTTTTACTTTTTAACTTATTTGACAAGTATGTATTAAATGCCAACATTGTGCAAGACATTATGTTGGTTTCTCTGAGGGACAATAAATTAATGAAATATGAACCAGGTGCTCAAAAGGCATAAAGGCCTTTAAAAACTGTAATATACATGGAGAGAATAATGCATGCATCTCTTTTTCTTTCCTTGTTCATCTCTGCCCAACTCCTGAAACTTTTTCACCTTGCCCTTTGGAATTCACAGTTACTCATAAGAAAGTATTCCCTATATCCTCAACCTTATCTCTAACTGAAACCTGGCTCTAGACTGACACTGCTTCCTCCACAGTCAACCCAAGGGCTGACCCTTTTCCCCCTATATCCCTGGTCCACTGAGCCTAATGCTAAAGTAAAAGCCCTTTTGGTGTCTCATTCCCTGCATTATCCAATATGGTAGCCACTAGCCACACGTGGCTATTTAAATTTATCTTAGAGTCACTAAAATTAAATAACGTCAAAAATTCGGTTCCTCAGTCCCACTCCTCACATTTCAAGTGCTCAATACCATATATGGCTAGTGGTTAATGTGGACAGCATGGCTACACGACATTTCCTTCAATGCACAAAGCTGGATGGGAAATGCTGTTCTAGACCATTCTTTCGTTGTCAGCTTTGAATCTTCTGTCATTGGCATATGCCACCCACTACTCTAACTTTGTGAGATTCAGCCAGGCCCCCATGTCACTCACTGTCCTTCCATGAGGCAGCCCCAGGCTCACTTTCAACATCTCCCTGGAGGATCCACCCCTGCCTTGGCACCTCCATTCCTTGACGTCTTCTCCTCCAAGGAGCCTGTCCTTTATTCTCCCTCAGTTGCCACTCCCATGGCCACACCCTAGACTTTATCATGACCAACAGTCTTCCATCTACCATGTCAGCCTTCAACATCGCACTCCCTGACAACCACATCTAATATTTCAACTCACTTCACCACTTCACACTCCTGATACAACTTAGATCCATGGTTCATCACTACATTCCTTTCTTGCACATACTCTCAAGTTTCTTGCCCTGCTCTCACATTGTATTACTCAGCTGGTAAAACCCTGCCCTGGAAAAAATCAACTCTGCCTATTCTGAACCTATACCCACTAAGATAAATATAACTGGAAAATAACTACAATCATTCTGACTAATCTCACTTAAATTTATTCATTTGTTCTTCATCAATATTCCTTATCTTTTTCCTTAAACTCACAGGATCTCCTGCCCCATCCCCACCCTCCCCTGGTGGTCTTCTGTCTCTTACCATCGTGAAGTTAACGGAAGATAACTTTCATATTCACTCAGTTAAAAGAGACATCCCTTCCTTGCCCTAACTTCCCTACTCCAGCTACCTCCTCATTTTTGTTTCCCTGCATAGGCACACATCCCCAAAGCAATTTTCTATACTATTTCTTCCTTTCACTCATTCCACTCCTCCTAATCTCTTTAGAACCCTCTCCAAAATGCTTTTGATCCTAATGCTTTACTAAGGTTGTTCTTGTCAAGGTCACTAATGACTACCATGTTCCTAAATCTGATGATGCAGTCTCAGTTCCCACCTTAAAGTAGTTCCCACTTACCCATGGTTTCCCTTTCTGCAGTTTCAATGACCTGAGGTCAACCATGGTCTGAAAATACTAAATGAAAAATTCCAGAAATAAACAATTCCTAAGCAGCATAATGAAATCTTGGGCTTTCTGGCTCAGGATGTGAATTGTGAATCTTCCGATTGTCCTTCCTTTGTCCTGCCCAGCTTGGTGATCACATGGACTATTTTGGTATCACAGTGCTTGTGTTCAAATCACCCTTATTTGACTTCATAGTGGCCCCAAAGTGCAAGAATAGTGGTGCTACCCATTTAGATATGCCAAAGAGAAGTCATCGAGTGCTTCCTTTAAGTGAAAAAAGGAAAGCTCTTGACTTAATATGGAAAGAACAAAAAATGTATGCAGAGGTTGCGAAGATCTGTGGTAAGAACAAATCTTCTATCAGTGAAATTGTGAAGAAGGAAAAAGAAACTCCTGCTAGTTTTGTTGTCACACTCAAACTGCAAAAATTATGGCCACAGTACATGATAAGTGGAAAGTTAAGATGGAAAAGGCATTAAATCTGTGGGTGGAAGACATGAACAGAAACATGTTCCAACTGACAACAATCAGGTTCAGTACTACCCTTGGTTTCAGGAATCCACTGGGGTCTCAGAATGTATCCCCTGAGGATAAGGGGGGCCCACTGTACTTGACTTATCCATGCCATTTTACAAGGCTGGTGCTCACTTCTTGCTTTTTAAAACATTTTCTTTTACTTGGCTTCTGGGACACTACTTTTGGGTTCTCCTGCATCACTGGGCACTCCCACCAGTCTCCTTTGCTTGATTCTTCTCTAATCTCTGAATGTTGTAATGTCCTAGGGCTCAATCTGTGTAGTGCTTCCTTATTCTACCTATACTACCATTGGTAATCTCATCCAAACTCCTGGTTTTAAAACCATATATATACAATTCTGATTTTTTAAATATGTATATCCAGAGTTGGAACTCTCAACCCATATATCCAACTACCTACTTAAGATTGCCATTTGGCTATCTCATACTCAATTCTAAATTATTCTAACAATTCCAAACTGAGCTCCTGACTTCCCTCACCAAACTTTATCCTATTGTGGTCTTCCCCAACTCACTACATGGCAACTCCATTTTTTCCCCCAATTGCTAAGATCAAAACTTCATCATTGATTTTTCTTTTTCTCACACCCACATTCAATCTATCAGCACATCTTGTTGGTTCTATCTTCAAAATATATTTATTTTTATTTATTTATTTTTTAACACCTCCACCACTACTACCAGTCTGGGTCAGCCACCATCATCTCTTGCCCACATGATGCACTAGTATTGGTCGCAATCTTAGTGCTCAGCCACCCTGCTTCTGTACTTGCCCTTCTATTGTCTAGTCTCTAAAGAGCAGCCAGAGTGATCATAGTCAATTAGAAGTCAGATGTTTCTCCTCTGCCCAAAGTTCTCCTGGTTTCCTCTCACTCAGCGAAAGCCAGAGTGCTTAGAAGGGACTGTAATTGTTGATAGAGTCTGGTCCATATCAAGTCTCTGATTTTATCTCCTGTTATTCTCCTACTTAGTCTCTCTACTTTAGTCATACTGGCCACTTGATTTCTTTTTTGTTGAACACATCATGCAAACTCCTGTCTCAGGACTTTTGTACTTGCTGCTGCCTCTGCCTGAAATGGTTTTCCTTCAGAAGGCTGCCAAGTTCGCTCCTTCCCCACTTTCAGAGTGAGACCTTCCCTGACTACCCTGTCTGAAATTGCAAAGCTCTCTCCAATTCCCTTTCCAACTTTATTTTTCTCTATATATTATCTGTCTGTCTGTCTCTCTATCATCTATCTATCCATCCATCTTTTGTCTACATTTCCCCACTAAACCAAGCGCAGTGTTTTTCCCTCCTTTCTTTTTTTATTCATTTCTGTATCCTTAGTGCCTACAACTAAGTCCTGATGGATAATAGGTGCTCCATACATATTTGTGTGATGAATGAATGTGTTATCCGTAGTAGATCGTGCAATGTCTATATTTTAAAATTAAGATATTTTTTCCTTTTTATCCTTTTTTTATATGAATTTTAATTCTTTAGATAGCAGGGGGCTTTCAGGTCAAGAATAAAGTGGGAGATAGGTTTAAACCACACTCCAAAAACAGAAAAATCATAGAGTGTGAATTGTGCAAATGTTAAAAATAAACCATTCTACTCAGAAAAAGAGAGAAAAATGCCCAGGGCCTAGGAAAGAGAAAGTACATCAGAGTGGAGGCTAAAGCATCACACCTAATGGCAAACCAGGACCAAATGAGGACAAAAGGGGCTGGGATTTCAGGGTTTTCTCAGGAGGTGGAGGACCAGAATGAGACCACCAGTGGGAGGCTTGAGGTGGGATAGGGGTGGGAGGTGAATTAGTCCCAGTCAACGAAGAGGAGTCACCCATGAAGGCCTGGAGCCCAGCCCACATCACTTGCATGGAGTCCAAAATTGCACAACTCGTGCGGAGCAGCAGCCCCAAGGCTCTCATTTAAGGCCAAGTTTGGAGCCCGGGAACCCAGAGAGCAAGACTGTGACACATCAAACTGGTAATAGAGGTTGCCTCTAGGAAGGTGCAGAAGGGTAGTGGTGGTGAGAGAGGACTGCAACTTTATCTATGGTATTTGTTGGGAGGAAAAAGGCAAATGGGAGGAAATTATCAATTTTCAATTCCTGTGAAAACATGGATTTTTTCTATTATTCTGTGTACTTTTCTGTAATTATTTTAATATCACTATTATTTTAAAAAGAAAAATAAATTTAAAAGAAATAGGAATAGCTTCTGTAGTCCTTCCATGATATTTCTAGTAGCTTAGGTCTATTTCCTATATAATTTATTTGGTAGCATCAGGAGTGATTTTTTTAAAAAAATTATCTATTAATATAATTTTCCCTGTTTCTTTTAAGTTATAATACATTTCAATCTGCTAAAAGTACTTTCTTGGGATAAAAGTGAAAAAAAAATCAAATCTGATTTTTTCCATTTTGTTACCTTGATCTATTATGATAGCACCAACTTGGATGGAACTCAAACCCACAGGACAACCTATACAATTCACATTATATGGTGTTTTACAGTGAATGAGAATTGAAGCCAAAAGAAGTAGTTAAATATCCTTGAATGTTTACATATGATTGTCAAGTAGACCTCATATTGAGTGTGTGTTGTGTGTGTAGTTTTGCTTTAATAAATTTTCAAACCTTTTAAAATCAAAATCAAAGTTTCCAGAAATTGTTCAAGTGTAAATCTGGAATATTATTTGAAATAAACTTCTGAAATTTACTGGATAAAATCCAATTGTTGTTATCATATAAATTACACCAAGAACATATTTCGACAGCAAATGGCATTATGCTAATACTACTGAAGAAAGAAATCTCATCTTCTTCAATAGCAATTTGGGATAAAATAGGCTTTGTTATTCTGAATCATATGTTGTGCTTTCAGATGTGAGTTTCTCTCTTAAAATTTCACCTCAAAAGAAAATTGTCTGCTTTTCAGAAATAAAGGTATTTTCCTTTGAGAAATAATCTCCACTCAAAATGTCATCTTTAAAAATATGCTTTTGAATCACCCTCTTGCACCTCCTGTTCACTTTTTGTTTTGGCTCACTGCATATTTGAAAGCTGCAAAACAGATCTTACTCAAATTTTCCAAAACAATTCTTTTCAAAAAGATTCTTAGAAGAAAATTGAGAATCCAAAGAAATTTAGAATTTAAGAATTGGTGTATCTAATTTTAAAATTGGAATTCTTCTTTTTAAATAAGTAATTTTTCCGTTGTAAATTTTGACATTTTCATGATGTACATTTGACATTTATAGTTTTTAAATATGACCATTTGGATTTTATCATCCAGTCTTGAAACCTGTGCCTGGAATGACAGCTGAATCTGTTCCCGACAGAGTGTTTATCTATTCCTCTATCACTTACTACATTTAACGTATGTAGATATGTCAATGTCTGCAGAACACTTTAAGATATTCAGAGTAAAAGAGGTTTATTAATTCCATATTTGTGACTAAAGAAGGGGATCTTTTAAATGGAAATGGCAATTGGAAATATCAGGAGATAGTATTAGAAGAGGCATTTTAACCAAGGTGTGATGAGGAAGGTTATGAGAAGTAGAAACATAGAGAAGAGAGTATAAAAAGAGATCTGGATCTAACATAATTCCAGGAATAGCATGTCCAGGAGTTGGAACAACAGCTGATAATGTTTTAAATTTCATATTCTCATCAGTCATAATTGTGCTTGAAAATCATGCAAGGCACTAATAATACAGTATTAGTGATGGGCTTGTGGTACATGCCATTCTCCTAGGAATTTCAGAGTGAGAATAGCTTTCATGAAGGGAGAGTGAAACATGTATGCTAGTCTTCAGACCACCACTATTGAGAGAGGCAATTATGTTAACAAATGGGCTTAGTTAGAAATGAGCCCTTTGAGAGGAATTAAGTCACTTTGATTAATATAATTACCTTCCTTATTGAATTAATCAAGGTTGAACTCTAACATATAACCCCAGATCACTGCTAGAATTCTGTGTCTGTCTGAAAACCAAATTTTGGAACTTTTCCCACATAGATTCATTATTCTGGCATTCCCGAAACCTAGCTAATAAGCTGGAACAACTGGGGGCTTAACAAAGGGTCCAAAGTCATGGCCTCCACCCCAGACCACTAACTCAGATCTCTAGGATGGAGATTGGGAATCTGGTTTGCTTTATAAACTCACTTGACATGTGGTTCAAATATTGAAAAATTCAGAACTTTAAGTAATTTATTAATATTTGGTTTATGAAGTAACAATAAAATATGTCATTGTGTGTATACTATGTGCCAGATGATAACACACATTTTCTCTATCCACACACTAATGCTTCTAGGTATAATTATCCTCATTTTACAAACTAGCAGTTAAATAGCAGAAGAAGTCTATAGCTTGCCTAAGGTCTTATGGTTAGTAAAAGGCAGAACTGGAATTCCAATACAGTTCTTCGGCTTAACTCTAGATTTTGTGAGCCTTTCAGAATAGCATAGATATAATGCTATGATTATATGATTATAATTGTGATCCTTCATATAATGTCCTGACCATGTATATTAGGTTTGATCTTGGCATATTTAGTAAGAAGAGTTTTATATTTATTTCCAGAAAGACCCAACAATTTTCAGTATGCCATTTAAAAGCCCATTGGTAATATTCCTTGTTCTGTAAATAGAGACCACTCAGTCTTTTCCACAAGTAGGTTGGGCTTTGAAAATTGGCAGGAGGATTGGAACCTTCTTCATTTGTAGGTAATACCTTTAGGTTTTCAGCAGCTCATTACATTTTTAGTTCCCATGATCCATTCTTGTGTAGGGTTATCAGCAAATTTGATATAATTTTTGTTTTACTGCAACAAATCACAAACCAAGAATTTCCTACTTTGGATTACCTACAGAAAGACAATGCTGTGAATAAAAATCCTATAAGAAATAAATCATTATGAGAGGCTTCATAGAAGCAATAAAACATATTCATTTTTTAAATATAGATGTCCTAAAATGTTAAAGCAGAAAGGATGATAGAAAAATTCAGGAAAATTGAGATAAATGAATTATGCTTGCTCCTAAAGGTACTCTCTTCAGTTTGCATCAGGCTTTTGGTTCCCAGGATCATTTTGTGAATTGCTTTGTTTTTATTTTTCTCTCTCTGCTATATGCTGTGCACCCAGTAGACATGGACCATTCTATGTCTTAGTTAGGGGGAATGAAAATGCTTTTTGGGCAACCTGGCAGTGGTGCTGGGGGAGTGGACTTCACATTCAATCTCACCATGCTCCTGGAGTCATCAGGCTGATTGCATACAAGCTGGCTGTTTACAGTTTGGGGCTATGGAGGAGGGGAAAATATTTTGGCTGATGCGCACTGACGCCAGTCGGTTGAGGGACTCTTGTTGCTTAGCAAATGCCTGCCCATTTTCTAGTTCAGCTTAAAAAATGCTGACAGTTGTCTTGTAGGTTGTATTGGAAAGGAGGGCTCTGCCATTGAAGCAAGAAACCCTTCTGAGCACAAACACAGTGTGTATGGTTCACTTACATCTTTCATACAAATATGTATATATAAACATGTTTAAATATTTATGGGAAAATGATCACATTTCTATGTGAGAGTGGAGCAAAAATAGCATTTAGATTGCAGCTTGCTGTGGGGCATATGTAATAAAGCTTTCCCTCACCTCTCATCCCCACCTCCAGGCTATCAGTGCAAACTTTGTTTTTCTTGATCAAATTTTTGTATCATATAAAAGTTTAATATTGTGAAATAATAAAGGGCTCTCCTTTCTCTGGTCTTCTTCCACATTCTTATCTAGTCTTTTGTAGTATTTCTTCTTTAGAGATCTGTACTCTGGCATCATTTGAATTACAGAGCAGAACAGTTCTACTAAAATGCCCAAGAATAGAATAATAAAATGTGGAAATTTCAACTTCTCAGAAACAGATGAAAAATTCACTTCTCCATACTCATAGTTGAAATTAGTAGATAAATGAAAAGCATTGGTTTTTATTTTGTTCCTTTAAAATGAATTTAATGACTACATAGGGATGTTAAGGTGTATAGAAATATATTTATAACACAAGCCAGAATATGATAAATACTACAACAATGTCACAAGAACATTTAACAGGAGATTAAAGATTAGGGGGCCTCTATTTCTATCTCATCTACCCTAGATAAGATAGTCTAAAAACTTCCCACACGATATATTGGAAAAGCTTGATAAAATATGACAAACACCTTTTTAAATGCACAGTTAATCATGAAGGAAAATTAAGGCAAATTTCTAAATAGAAAGAATAAAAAGGGGATCTTAAAACCAATAAGATGATCTGACACTAAACATAAAACTATCCTGGGAAAATAAGCCACTGTCAGCATACCAGAGTCTTGGATTTTAAATGGATACCGATATGACAAAAGTCCAGGATTTAGGCCTGTGCAAGGTAGGGAAGTATGTCTTCTTAGGAAGACACTCTGTGCAAGGTAGGGAAGTGTGTCTTCTTAGGATTCTAAAGCTAGAATCCTTCAAAAGCTACATCTTCAGTCAGAGAAATGGTAGATTACCAAAACAAACTCCAAAATAAAAAATATGAACTACTAACAAAGACAGAAGACAAAGAAATATGTCTGTCTTCAGATGGGGTCTGAGTGAGCGAAAATTCCCTTCTAGAAATTGGTAACTGCGGGCTTGTCCTTGTAGGGCAATTTGTAAACTCCAAGTGGAGAAATTGGCTTTAGGTGGTACTGAATTGGTAATGCCCCAGAGTATCTGGTAGGAAAAAAAATCTTACCAGTTTCTAGAAGGATGCACCTGCAGCTTAGGCCTTGCAGGATTCATAGAGATAAAGCCCAGAAAAACATGACCTAGCAATCAAAAGTAAGCTTACACAGAGAAACAAGCAACCTGGAACTGGTTTGCTCAAGCACAATTTGACTATAAGGACTTCAGATATTGGACTTACTATATCCAAAATATTTAAGTAAATGATACAGGGATTTAATAACATTAGTAAGGAAAAGGGTACTACAGATTTAGTATGCCTTATTCAAATGCTGGGACGAGAGTGTTTTGGATTTTGGATTTTTTTGGATTTTGAATATTTGCACATACACAATGAAATATCTTGGGAATGTGTGTTAGTCTGTTTTGTGTTGCTATAGAGAAATATGTGAGATGGAGTGATTTATAAAGAAAAGAGGTTTATTTGGCTCATTGTTCTGCAGACTGTACAAGAAACATGGCACCAGCATCTGCTTCTGGTGAGGGCTTCAGGGAGCTTCCAATCAAGGCGGAAGACGAAGAGGGAGCAGGTGTGTCAAGTGGCAAGAGAAGGAGGAGTGCCACGCTCTTTTAAACAACCAGCTCTCTCATAAACTAATAGAGTGAGAACTCACTCATTATCTTGGGGAGGGACCAAGCCATTCATGAGGGATCTGCCCTCATGATCCAAACTCTTCCCCCTAATCCCCACTTCCAATATTGGAGATCGAATTTCAATATGAGATTTGGAGGGGCCAAACATCCAAACTATATCAGGACGGGACCCAAGTCTAAACACAAAATTCATTTATGTTTTATATATATCTTATACATATAGCCTGAAGGTAATTTTATACAATGTTTTAAATAATTTTGTCATGAAACAAAGTTTGTGTTAAGTACTTACAAATGGAATTTTTCACTCAAAAAGTTTTAGATTTTAGAGCATTTTGGATTTCAGATTTTAGGATTAGGGATGTTCAGCCTGAATAAAAAAGACTGATATATATATGTACATATATCAAATAGAACTTCTAGAAGTTAAAAATGAAGATTGTTGAAATGTTGAAATTAACTTTCTACTGGATCAGATAAACAGATAAGATATAGCTGAAGAGAGAAGTAATGAAGTAAAAGATAAATTTAAATATATTTCTCAACGTGCATTAGAGAGAAAGACTAAAAATGGAAACTATGAAAGAGATTAAGGGACATGAAGAATAAAATGATATAGTGCAATAAATATTTCAGTATTCAGAGAGTACACATTTAGGAAGGGCAGTGGAAGACTTTAATTTTCAATTTAGATAGCAGAATACATTCCCAATAGGACAAACTAAAAGAAATGAACACCAAGACACATCATATTGAAATATTATGGTAAAATATGCAGAATATCAGAGATAAAAATCAGATCTTATACAATGAGAAAGATAATCTACAAAAGAATAAGAATAGACTACAAGCTGACTTCTCAATAACAATAATGAAAGCCAAAAGATGGTGGAATAATATCTTCCAAATCTAGAGAGGAAAAAACTGTCAACCTAGGTTAGTATACTCAGAATACTAACTTTCAAGATTAAAGGGGAAATTAAGACATTTTCAGATAAGCTCAAAATGAGAGCTTATCACTAGTAATACCCTACAACAGATACTTTTCTGAAAGAGGAAAAATGATTCCAGAAGAAAAGTCTGAGATGCAAGAATAGGGAACAAAGAAATCTGTAAGTTTGTGGGCACAGCTAAACAAGCATATTATAAAATGTACAATTTTGGAAGGTTAAAAAAATAAGATACCATGGTAAGCAGAATAATGGGCTCCCAAAGATGTCCATATCTTAATCTTCAGAACCTGTGAATATTAATTTACATGGCAAAGGGGAATTTAGGTTGCAGATGGAATTAAGGTTGCTGATCAGCTGGCTTTAAAATAAGGAGATTATCCTGATCATCTCCTGGGTCCAACGTGATCAGAAAGATCCTTAAAAGTGGAAGAGGGAGACACAAAAGAGAGTTAGTTAGAGGGCAATGTGACTACAGTTAAAGCCAGAGTGAATGCAATGTGAGAAGTTCTTGACCAGCCACTATTGGCTTTGAACATAGAGGAAAGGCCAAAGAATGTTAGTGGCCTCTAGAAGCTGGAAAAGACAAAGAAAGGGATCCTATTCAGAGCCTACAGAAGGGAATGCAGCTTGCCAATGCCTTGATTTTTACCTGGTGAGATCTGTGTAGGATGATAAACTTTGGTTAATTAAGCTGCTTAGTTTGTGATAATTTGTTACAACAACAATAGAAAGTTAATACAGGTACCAATAATGTGAAGAAAGGGAGGAAGGCATTTCAAGCTAAAACATTCTTTTTTTTAAAAAATTTCAGAACATTATGGGGGTACAAACACTTTGGTTACATATATTGCCTATGCACTGCCCAAGTCAGAGTTACAATCATGCCCACCCCCAGATGGTGTGCCCCACACCCATTGGGTGTGAGTTTACCCATCCCCTCCTCCCCCCTCCCACCTGCCTGACACCCGATGAATATTATTTCCACGTGCGCACATAGGCATTGATCAGTTAGTACCAATATGATGGTGAATACCAGTGGTGCTTGTTTTTCCATTCTTGTGATACTTTGCTTTGAAGAATGGGCTTTAGCTCCATCCAGGATAATACCAGAGGGATTAATTCACCATTGTTTTTTATGTGTGAGTAGTACTCCATTGTTTACATATACTACATTTTATTAATCCACTCGTGTATTGATGGGCACTTGGATTGTTTTCACATCTTTGCAATTGTGGATTGTGCTGCTATAAACATTCGAGTACAGATGTCTTTATTATAGAATGTCTTTTTTTCCTTTGGGTAAATATCCAGTAGTAGGATTGCTGGATCAAATGGTAGTTCTACTTTTGGTTCTTTGAGGTATCTCCATATTACTTTCCATAGAGGTTGTACTAATTTGCAGTCCCACCAGAAGTGTATAAATGTTCCTATCTCTCCACATCCACACCAACATTATTGTTTTGGGACTTTTTGGTAAAAGTTATTCTCACTGGAGTTAAGTGGTATCTCATTGTGATTTTGATTTGCATTGCCCTGATGATTAGAGAAGTTGAGCGATTTTTTATATGTTTGTTGGCCATTATTCTGTTTTCTTTTGAAAAGTTTCTGTTCATGTCCTTTGCCCACTTTTTAATGGGATTGTTTGATTTTTTTCTTGATTTTCCTAAGTTCTGTATAGATTTTGGTTATCAGCCCTTTATCAGATATGTAGCATGCAAATATTTTCTCCCATTCTGTAGGTTGTTTGTTCACTCTAATGATCGTTTCCTTGGCTGCGCAGAAGCTTTTTAATTTGATCAGGTCCCATTTATTTATTTTTGTTGCTGCTGTGATTGCTTTGGGGGTCTTCATAAATTAAATTCTTTGCCTAGGCCAATGTCTATAAAAGTTTTTCCAACGTTTTCTTCTAGAATTCTTAAAGCTAAAGCATTCTAAGGTCCACCTTTTTCAGAAGGAATGTAGAAACACTGATTGACTTTACTTTGTTAAATAAGTGTGTATATTAAAATTTATGGGCAACAATTTAAGGAATAGATAGGATGTGTAACATCTAAACCACTGGAAAAAAAATGGAATAAAAAATTCTTTAACACTCTAAAAGAGACCATGGATGGAGAAAACAAGAAAAACAGAATGAAATAGAAATTATAAGATGGTAGAAATAATTCCAAATACATCAATAGTGATAATAAAATATAAATATATTAATCTCACCAGTTAAAAGACTGAGGTTGTCAAATTGAGTAAAAAATCAAAGTCTATTGCTTTTTATAAGTGATATACCTAAAGTGTAAAAACCAAGAAAGAGTGAGAGTAAAACTGTAGAAAAATTATATAGAAAATTCTAACAAAGCATGTGGCTGATGTAGCTATATTAAAATCAGATCAAACATTTGAAAGTAAAAATATTAGTAGTTTCAAAAAGGATCACACATGATAAAAAAGTATAATCTAAAGAAATATATCATTTCAAACTTTTACATACCTAATAACATCCAGTACTCTGAAAATTCCCAAAGCCAATCTTGACAAATTTCAAAGGGGAATTAACAAGTTAACTGTCATACTAGGAAGTTTTAATACTTCTTAGTGGTGACAATTCAGGTAGAAAAATTAATAAGTAACTTGAATAACATAGTTAGAGCTTGATATAATAGACATATAGAAAAGCCAACAATCAAACATAAGAGAATACATATTATTCTCAACCACACATTAAACATTCATAAGGTGTTACCATTTATGTTCATAAATAGATTGCAATAAATATAAAAAATTATGTTATATAGACTTGACTACCTGATCCTGATCAACTCAAATTACCTGACCTACTCAAATTAGTAATCAATAAGAAGAAGATAACTTAAATAAACATATTCATTTGGAAATTAAAATTTAAAAATTCATAATTAATTTATGAGTTAAAGAAGAAATCATCATGGAATTTAGGAAATACTTAGAACTGTACACTTTTATAGACACTTAATATTGAAATTTGAGAGCTAGAGCTAGAATATTACTTCCATTAGAAAAGACAAAGATCTGAATATTAATGAGATAAACATACAAATTAAGAAATTTTTAAAAATAACAGAACAAAACCCAGGGAAAGTTGAAAAAATTAATAAAGGTGAGAACTGAAATTAATTTAGTATGTAATAAAGGAGAATAAAATGAAATCAAAGTTGTTTTATAGAGAATATTGATAAAATACATAAAGCTCTAGTAAATTTGAGTGAAAGAAATAAAGAAAAGGCACAAATAAACAATATTAAAAATAAAATTTGCAACATAACTACAGAAGCAGCACAGATTTACCTAATACTAAAAACAACTTTTTTAGCAATATATCTTAAAAATTAGGAGAAAAAATCCCTAGAAAGTTACAGCTTACAAAACTGACTCAGGAAGAAATAGAAGGCCTAAGTAGAATTATAAGTTATATGGCAGAGAGTCATATAGCAGAGACTGGCTGAATGCTTACTGTTATTTATTTTCCTGGAAATACATCTGCCTTGCCATTTTAGATTAAAGCTACAAGTCTGGTGCTAGTCAGTAGAATTAGTGTAAAAATGGTACTTAAGGACTGTCCCCCCAAATTTTTCTTAAAATCCTTGGCTTGCTTTCATTTGCAGCTGAAGGTAAAGAAATTTTACATGGTGGAGACCTGCAATAGAAAAATCTGGAAGAGATCCAACCAGGAGAGGTGCCAGACCAACATTTGATGGCCACATAAGTGATGAATGAGAGAGAAACCTTCTGTGTGGTAAGCCACTGAAATTTGAGGAATATTTTTAATAACTGTTGCTGCAAACCTCCCTATTGCAAAACATACACATCCCAGATAATTACACAGACAATTTCTACCAAATGTTGAAAGGACACATATTTCCAATCTTATTTAAATGATTCCATAGCGTAGAAAAAGAGGAACCATTTTCCCAGTGTATTTTAGGAGGCTAGAGTAACCTTAATACCAATACCAGCTGAAAACTGTATGAGAAAGTCACAACATGATTTATTAAATAGATGGAGAAATCCTAAGCAAAATATTATCAAATTGAACCAATAAAAAATATACTTGAATTACATACACACATACAAAATCATTTATCATTTAACAAATATTTTTAAGCACCTCATATGTGCCAAACACCAATATAACAACTTGAGATACATCAGAGATCTCTGCCCTTGTCAACTTACATAGTAGCAGAAGAAAATACGTGAGCATCTATAAATAATAGAGATAGTCTCTTCTTAGTGCCGCTCAAGATTGCCTTAGTTTTTTAAAACTACATCTTACTGAAGACTTATACACTTACAATTAAAAGGAATTTGCCAACTTTTTTTTATATGAACTGTTACCAGGTCCAATTTCCTTATCATGATATATGTTGGATGTACAAAACAGCAAAAAGAGATAAAATAGTAAATACTCAGATATCCACTGCCAGCTTATAAAACAAAAGTCTATACTTTCAGTTGGTTCTCCTATGTACTGCTGTTGTGATATTTCCTTCTCTTCACATAGAGTTATCACTAACCTAAATTTATTTTCATTGTTACTGCATGTTTGTGTGTATTTTTAAGCAATAGAAGGCATTGTTTGCATGTTTTAGAGCCTATATAAATATAACTAATCCCATTTGTCTAGAGGGTTTGGCATAAAATAGAAGATAAGGTTGGAAAGGTAATTCACAGATTTAGTAAAACCAAAAAACAAAGAAATAAAAGCTATTTGCTGCTTACAAGGAACACACCTAAAACAAAAGACTTTAAATATTTAATCAAAATCACAGCCATCATCATCATATAATAAATATAGTAGCTACTATGGAACAGAGTGTCCATACTCTGAGAGTGTCCATAGCATCTTCACAAAACTCTCTGTGCACTATTTTATTTAATCCCCACGACATCCAATTGATTAAGTAAATATGTAAAGATCATGCTCATTTTTTTCAGATTCCTAAGTGTCGTATAATTCATTAGGGCAAATTATATTGTCTGTGACATTTTATTTTTCTGTTGTTGCTTTTGATTTCTATTGGTGTAATGAATTTCTGTACTGATTTATATTCAGCAATCTTATAAAACTCTGTATTAATTCTAATAATTCTTTTGTGGGTTCTCTTGGATGTTCTGTGGATATAATTATATTTTCTACAAAAAGTGATATTTACGTTTCTTTACAATTTTCATACATTTTACTTCTTATTCTATTCTTATTGAGATAACCAATACCTCCAGTTAAATGTTAAACAGTAGCAGTGAAAGAGGGCATCTTTGTCTTATTCCTGATTTTAAAAGGAATACTGCTAATATTTCACTTTTAAGTACATTTGTTATATATTTTATCAGGTTAAGGAAGTTCCCTTTATTAATTTACCAGGAATTTTTCTCATACAAATTCTTTTCATTTCCACCAATTTTACAGATTTTGAAAGTGAGGTATACACAGGCTAAATGAACTGATGTTACACCAGTAACATTAAGAGAGCCAGAATGTGGATACAGGCCATGGGACAGCAGAGCTTTTGCCAGGACTACAGTCATAGACTGGCTCTCTACTTTAAGTCCCTACTTGGTTAAACATAAAGGCTCAAGAGATGTTTACTTGGCAAATATCAATAGGAAGCAGTAGTAGCAATATAAATTTCAGACAAAGTAGGATGAAAGCAATCTGCACTAAAATGAGACAAAGAGAGTCATTTTATGGTAACAATGATGTGGCTCAGAATGATATAAATTATGAACTGTAACATAGCATGAAACTATTAGTCAAACAAATGAAAATTAAGAGAAAGAAAATTGTCTAGGAGATTTTAATATATCTACCTTAGCCTTTGACAGATTTAAGAGAACAAAGAATAAATAATAACACAGATTATTTGAATAATATATTTAATAAGTTTATATGTTATATAGCCTTTCCCCCAAGGCTTCTAGAGTATTAACAGCATTAACGCCACAAGTAAAACCTCTATAAATTCAAAAGTCCAAAATTATACAGATATTTCTGTCCATAAGGCAGTAAATGTAGAAATTAATAAACTTTTAAACAAAATAGTTTGTCTAGTAATTTTTTTAAAAAACCACTTTCCTAAATAACTATTGTTTCAAAGATAAAATAGTAGCGATACTTGGTTTTTCAGAAAATGATACATTTGAGAACACTAAAATTTATGGACTACAGCCAAGTCGTAATTTGGAAATATTTACAGGTTTAAGTGATTTTGTTATTAAGGAATAAAGAATTAATATTTTATGAACTGAAAATTTTATTCAGAAAGTTAAAAAAATCAACAAAAGTGAAGAGATGAAAGAAGGATAAAATAAATACAAAGAAGAACTTAATAAGTTACAGAGAAAAGCAACAGGGTTTATAGTGTTAAAACTGGTTGTTTGGGAAAAACATGAAATAAACAAATGTCTAGAAATTATAACTAAAAGAAATATAAATATATAAAATAAGAATTGAAAGAGAAAAAAAGAGAAACAAAGAAGAAATACAAAAGACTAATAAAAAGTGGAATATATCCAAGCTCACTAGTAAGCAAAATATGCACCCAAAATTGCTATTTTCCTCTATAAATATAAGAAATACTTATAATAATACTCAATTCAAGAGTATAGTAATGTATCCATTTCTTACATTGCTGCTAGAAGTGGCAATTGGTGTATCATTTCTGGAAAGTGAACTTTTAACAAAGTCATACATTTTGACTCAGTATGAGTCGAGCCTAAATAAACAATTCAAGTATACCAAGACTTTTGCACAAGATGCGATTTTTATTTTTATTTATAAATGAAATTAGAAATATATCATTATATACAATAATAAGATAATTAAAAATTAAATTGGATAAAATCACATGTTGAAATTTTTAGAATAATATTTCGTGACTCAGGAAAATACAAAATAGTACTTAGTGAAAGAAAAAGTAGGACACAACTTCTTTAAACTGTGTTTACAGTAGACCCATGGCATTTAAAATTGAAACATTTGATTATTTAACATTTGGTTGTTAAATAACCTCTATGGTCTATGGTGTATAGTAGATTTTCATTTGGGGATATTGTGTATGAAAGATTAATGATTTTTTTTCTAGTCAATGTTTGTATATACATCTCTTTAAGTACCCATTTGTTTTTATAAGGCTCTATAGAGACACTCCTAAATTCTTTGGTATGAGAATACCCAACAGACGTGTGTATTTAACGTATTTTGTTTTTCCTCCAGACCATCATCATCCAAATCGCCATCTTCCTCTGCCCTCCCTGCTCCCAGATATCTATCAGACCCTGCAGTATAAGGGTGAGTGTGCTTGGCTGGAAAAAGAGCAATAGGCTAATGAAATTGGATTATTTAGGAATACAGGAGACCTCTGATCTCACAGTGCCTCAGGACCAAGCCAGTGAGGATGTGGCTCCTTGGGATATGGGCAAGTGGATGTCCCTGTAGAGTATATGATTTTAAAGCACAGCAACAGTAGAATAGAAGGATGCTCCGAAGGTAAGACCTCTTGACTCATTATGGCTAATAATATATCTCACAGCTGTATTATAAGGCAAATCAGTTATTTATAAATAATTAATCTGGGTGAAATTGAGGTCAGAGACAATTTGAATGCTGCATGAGTAAATATTCCCTACCAGTTAGCTAGTCTCCCTAACTCCTCCTCCTACTTCAGTCCTCACTTAAATGCCATTTCCTCCCAAGATCCCCCTTTGATCCCCAAGAGAAATTATTTTCCTTTCTCGCTCTTGCAGCACTCTGTTCTTTTCCGTCACAGCACTGGTTTCGAAGCCAAACGGTCTGATTCAAACCCTGTCTCCCTGTGTAACTTGGGCAAAGTACTTGACTTTGTAAGTCTCACCACCCCCTCGTCTATACTACCTCCCTCATAGGGAAGTTGGGGAGAAAGTGTGAGATCATTTATTTAAAGTGCTTAGTATGTGGTACCTGGTAAGCATTAAGCAAAAATAATTTTTAAGCATGTTTATTTGTTTACTGTTTTATCTCCATGAAGGCAGGGACCATGTCAGCTTTGTTCCTTACTTTACGTCCTGCTCTTATGTAGCACACTGCATGGCATCTAGAAGCCACAAAATAAATATTTGGTGACTGAAAGAATGAGTGAGCTGGCGTTGGAATGAGCCTGCTGTAAGCCCTAGGATCAGCTGCTTGTGTAAAGTGAAGTCTTTCGTTTTCTTGTTCATGAGTTTTCAGTGTCATCACTTGCATTTCCTACATCTTCATTCACACTCAAAATGTTCACAGAATGAAGAAAGGATACGGACGTATTGCCGTTACTTAATGGTTCCCAGTTGCTTTCATCTTGTCTTAGGCAGACCTATTCTGGGATTTTGAAGCTGGGGGTAGATATTTGAATGTCCTGAATTCTGCTCATTTGTAAGCATCTACAATGTTGATTTTCTGGAAGATGACCCTGTTGTTTGGGGTGAAAAATGACTAGGAGACATTAGGGTTGAAAGACCAGTTAAACATGAGATTAGCATTGTTAAAGTAGATCATAGGAGGCACTTTAGTATTTTGCCTGTGTTTTTCTGATTATCAACTTAATGTATTTTCTACATTTAGAAAATGGAGAAAATATAAAATATAAAGTGGAAGGAAAGATCTCATATACCCCCATCCAGAATCAAACAGTGTTAATCCTTTAACATATCTGTTTCCTTTCAGTCTAGAATAAAATATTTTCAGCACTGAGAGAGCCCTTAGAATTCCTCTTAGGCTTGAGATGGGGAAAGGATAGGCCCTACTTGACAAAGAGTCCTAAGACCCAAACCAAGGTCTCTGATAAAACAAGAGACAGTGGAGAAACCGGCCAAAACCAGCTAGAACCCAGATGGCCATGAAAAATGACCTCAGGTTACCCTCACTGCTCATTATATGCTAGTTATAGTATATTAACATACTAAAAGAAACTCCCACCAGTGCCATGACAGTTTGCAAATGCCATGACAACTCCCAGAAGTTACCCTATATGGTTCAAAAAGAGGAGGAACCCTTGGTTCTGAGAACTCCCTACCCCTTTCCCAGAAATCTTATAAATAATCCTCTCTCTACTTAACATAAAATTAAATAAAAGATATAAAATAAGACCCCAGAAACTCACAAGGTGCTACTCTCTGTTGTTCTGAGAGAGAGCCCCTGCTCTGTTTATGGGACAGCCTCCCTTTTGTTCTTTTCTTACTTTAATAAACTTGCTTTTGCATTACTCTGTCAGCTCACTCTTAAATTCTTTCCCGTACAAAGCCAAGAACACACTTGGCCTTCAAATGGACCCCAGTTTTGGAGTCCACTTTCCTGTATCAGGCTCACTTTAAGTAAGGTCTCCCCTCACCCTGTCTGTCCTCCTTTCTATTACCTCATGCTGTCTTATGAAAAGAATGAAGGAGATTATAGGTTGGGAAAGATAAACCAGGCTGGAAATATGGAAAGCATAAAAAGCGATAAGAAAAAAACAAACCCTTCAACATTTATTTCTCAGCATCACAGGAACTTGAATTTGTATAGAGTTTGAATTCTCCCCGATTAGAACTTACTGAAAAGGGATTACAGAATTCAAAATCCAAACCATACTACTGCAAACTAAACCAAATTAACTGAACATTCTGCCCTGCCCAAGGGTGATCTATGAGAATCACTTGAAAAATTTATGCTATATCTTGATTGGTAAGTCCTTAAGTTTAAAGTATTACAGATAAATTTAGTTAATTTCCTTCCCTACATTTATACAATATTTCATGAGTTTACACAAAGTATTTATACAATAAATACTTTGACTAAAACTCAATGTTCAATATATTAGCCATTTGGAAAAGATGATTTTAGAAGATGTAGGATAATTTAAAGTGATCATGGTAAATAAGCATGGAACATACAAAAATTTATTTCCATAGCAGTAGTGATTACAGAAGTAAAAAATTAGAAATTGCAGAAATGCTTCATAATAAAAGCTTGGTTAAATTCTTGCATTTCAATAAAATATAATGATGTCACTGAGTGTTTGATAGCATGGGAGTATGATTACAATCTTTGAATTAAAAGCTATTATAAAGCACTATATGCAGTATTATTCTATTAATATTTGTGGAAAAATATATTTTTACTTGGAAAAGAGACTGAAATATATATTCTAATGTTAAGCAGGTATATCTGTGGGTAATGTGATCATGGAGATTTTGTATTATTTGTGCTTTTTAATATTTCCCAAATTTTCTATGGTGTATATGTATTTCAGCAGATTGTTGTACGTAAAGATTCTGATGTTTTAAAACTCAGATAAGGCATTAGACATTCTTAACCTAAAGTACTTGGGCTCCTAGAGAGTCTGTGGGTGGGTGTCAAGGGATCTGTGAACCACATGAAATGCTAGGCACAATGTCGTGTATGTGTTTGTATATATATCTTTCATGGAAGAGGAACCTTATCCTTCACCAAATTCTCAAAGGGGTCTGTGACCCGCCCCCCCAAGACCTAAGGAAAACTACTTTGCAGCAACCCTTTCCAAATCCTGTTCATGACAATTCAAAGTAGTTGTCTCCAGGCTCTTCATTTCAAAGACTCTACATATAAACTCTCTGGGCTTGTGAGCCATTCACATTGACTGTTGGTCTTCCATGTGCATTTGGAATAAAGCCAGAATAGTCATTGGAGTAAATAAAATTGCATCCACTTGAAACTTAACAGAAAAGGTGAGTTATTTATTTTTTGATAAGAACTGTATTGTACTATCAAAACCCTCTAATATATCCTGAGTCCTTTAAAAGTAAGAAGCAAATTTTCACATTAAAGCTAAATGGTAAGTTGACGTGTTTCTGTCGTAAATCCTTGTTATGAAATACATTTTGAAGCATTACATAGTGAGGAAACATTGAATTCTGCTCCCTCTTGATACTCATTTAAAAACTGTATACCATTGACTCTTTACTCTGTAAGCCTTCGTATGGCCTTTGGTCAAAAGCAATAAAACCCTAACCTGACCTTTATAAATATATTTATGTTTTCCTCTTGTGGAGGGAGACAAAGAGGTGCTAAAAGCTGCCCTGTGCTTCTTTGCTCACCAAGCCTGAAATTTTATGGGGGCAATGCCAGTACCACCAGCATATTTGAAACCCTGAAGGACATTGGTTTGTTTTGTATTAAAATATTAAGTTTCTTGAAATATTCTTTCATTTTGTCCTCACACTTTCACTTTGGATAATTGTGCACGCAGACTTGCACACACTTCGTTCATTCATTCACACAACTGCACTCTGGCTGCAAAGACCACATCATAAGTACTTACTAAGTTATAAGTAGAAAGAAGTGGATTCATTTTTAATTTATTATTCAATAAAATTATTATTTCCCGTTTAAGATAGATACAGAATTTGTGGCTTTTTAAAAATAGCAGCCTGCAGCCTCACTTCTGTTCAGAAAACAGTACAGTTGTTTTGAGTTTAGCCCTATAAAGTGTTTTGTTTGTTTGCTTTTTAATCCCGCGGTTGTTCTTGCAGTCTTTACATACACTGTTTCATGACGAACATTGGAAGCTTGCCTCCGTATTCTTTGGGGGAAGAAGGCATGAAGTAGTTCTTGTTTTAAAAAAGGTCTTTACAATCAACCGCAGCCAGTTTGATTTTGAAGAATTTTGCCTAAAACTGTGGCATTTTGTGGGGTTTTGCCCACTGGTACATCCTGTTCACTAACCTATTGATAAGAGAGGCTGGGGCTGCTTTTCTGGGACCCCCTCACTGCTTCTCGCTTGTATCTGGTGATTGACCAGGACCTGCCGTATGCGCTACTGAAGTTTTCCTTAGGAACCTTCAACTCTTAAGAATAAAGAACACTGTTCTAAATGACATCTTTTTAATAAGAAGGAAGAGCAGGAAGAATAAGAACATCCTTGATATCTATAATAAAGATTCCGATCAGAAGATTCTGATTAGGCCACTTACGTAGGAATAGAAAGACAGTGATAAAGGATCTGACAACAGATGGAAGAAGGTTCCTTGAAGATACCTCTGGTAGTTTCACTGTGTTTGGCAGGGTAAGATTTAAGAGCAGAAATGATTCACCTTTTCAACTTTTTAAAAAAACTTTCTCCTAAACATTAAACTATCGAAAATCCAAGATACAGGGAATCAGAAGCAATGTGTGGGAGAAGGCATATGTTTGGTTAACATGTTTCATTATATGTTAAATGCAGTTCCCCACTACTGATGTTCAATAGATACAAAATTAGTATAATTTGCAAAATAAAGTGCTATCATAGAATATTGCAAAAACCTTTCCAATGGAAGCCTCTTGTTTCTTTTCTATAGAGTCGTGAACTGCAGAGATGCGTCTTCATGCTCTTCATTAATATTTTGCCCCACCCCATCATTAAACATTCCAGACTTTTCTAAGTGAATTCCATCTAACAAGAGAATGCTCATCCTTCATCGTCACAGTCAGCTGATACCCAGGGAACATTCCACCATTTCTCCACAGCTTCAATACTGAAGCACATGCCTATTCTTCATTCTTCTTGCCAATACAATGGCTTCAATATGACTCTTGGTTTTTCTTGATTTTCTTTCTCGGGGCTTACGCATATGATCTTGACTAAAACCCTGATTTCCATTTCCATTCCAATTTAGCCACTATGTTTATAATCATAACTGAAAACTAATTATCCTTCAAAACTACTTTGTTGCTACTATCCCAAATTCTAATATTTCCCTCCTCCCCAACCCTCACCAAGTCTTGTTTTTCTGCTCCATTCATTTACTTAATTCTACTAACCAATTGGCCATTCCTCTTTTCTACGTCAGGTCCTTATTGTTTCTCCAATTTTCTAGTTCAGTGCTTCTCAAAGTTTAGCTTCTGTTAGCGTCACTTGTTAAAACACAGGTCATGAACCTTACCCTCCAGAGTTTCTCTTCTGTAGGTCTCAGACGGGCCTGAGAATTTGCATTTATAACAAGTTCCAAGTGATGCTGATGCTGCCGGTATGGAAACCACCCTCTGAGAATCACTGTTTTTGTTCCATTACAGAAACAAGTGATTAAGAATGGGGACTTTGGAATTAAAGAGACTTAAGCTCAAATTCTACCTCATTCATTTCTGATAGTATCCATCTTTTAAATTTCGCATAACCTATTGGGTAAAACATGGAATCTCACTTTTTAAATTAGTACATCATTTTTTCCTATTATTACCAGTGTGGCTGAGTGTGTTTCTCATATTTATTATATCGGTTGTTTGCTTTTCATCTGTGTGAATTGACTATCGATCCCATTTTTGTTTCTTTCTCAGTAATTGGTAAGAATTTTTATACATTTTGGATGCTAATCCTTCATTTGTTATTATATAGCATAATTTTATTTTATTAGACTTTCACTTATGTCTCAACTATGTATATGGTGTTTTTTCATATATTTCAATATAATCAAGGTTATGCATCTTTTATACCACCATTTTTGGCTTTTGTATCCTGTTTAACAAGGGCTTCTTTATCCTGGGGTCATGAACTACTACTACTAGATCCTTTTTTGATGCTTTTAAAGACTTAAAACATTTTTGTTCTATTTTTTAAACTTTCTGAAATTAATTTTGATATACTCTGTTACAAAAATCTAATTATAATTTTATCTTTACTAGTAGTTCATCTTTCATTTATTTGCAATGCCAACCCTCTCATATATCAATACCCATTATATGTATGAGTCTATTCTGTTTAATTGCCAATTTATCTAATATTGGGCCAATGCTATACTGTTACTATAGCTTTATTATATGTTTTGATATCTGGTAGAACAAGTTCCCCCACTTACTTACTTTTCACAAATTTCGTATATTTTCTTGCAACCTACTCATCCGTGTGACTTTTAGAGTAGACTTGTAACATTCCATGAAAAATCTTGTTGGGATTTTTGTTTGTTATTGCATTGAATTTGTGGATTAGTTTGGAGGAAACTGACATCTTTAGAAGGGTGGATCTTCTTGTCCACACACACCTTAGCCTCTGCACTTCTTCAGGTCTTCTTTTATGCCCATCAGGAATGTCGTATAATTGACTCCACGTAGATTTAACACTTTCTTTTTGTTGTTGCCATTAAATTTATTCCTAGATACTTAGTATTTAATAGAAAAAGCATTCCTTTAACATCGGTCCTCTCTCTTGATCTCATCCTGCTACTCTAATTCCCTAAACTGTCAATTTTTTTTGAATGGCCAATTTGGAGAGTCTATTTCCTCCATTTTCACACCATCTACTTTATTCCCTTGCAATATGGCTTCCTTTCCCATCACTGCAGAAAAACTATTCTTTAAAACGTTGCTGCTGATCCCCGAATTGCCAAGTCCCATAATTTTTCTCAGTTTTTATCATTCTCAATTTCTCTGCATTACTTGATGTTATTGGTCCCTGCATCTCTCTCAATACTCCTCCATTGCCGCTCGTGCCATTTCAGTCTCCTGGTTTTCCTTTCTATTACACTCTCTTTGCCTCTTATCCGGCTTTTTATTCTCCACGCTGTGAACACAATGCTCTTCTTGTGACTCTCTTCTCTTTCTATATGCTTCCCATGCGCTTGAGGATGGCAGGAATTTATTTCTATGTGCTTTTTCAATGACGTAAGTACTTGACAGATTATGGGTGGTGAATAAATGCTTCTTGAACAAATGAATGAATCTAATCATAGCTTCCAAATTCTTATCAACATGAAAGTCAGGTGACTAGTGATTATTGTGCAAATTTGAACTCTATTTACCATTTTTGGCAAATAGTCTCATTCTACTTTCAGTTGCACTTCTCTGTTCCACTCCAATCAACCCAGGGTATTCACTCCGTCTTAATGTTGCCTTTGTTCCTGAGGTTTTCTCTACCTGGGATCCCTTTCATTTCTATTTGTTGAAATCCCATCCATTACTTGTAGACCATATCACCCCTCTCCTTTTCTTGGAGGTCTTTTCTCATTCCCCATGATTGGATGTACTCTCTCCCACTTTTGAATCTTCAAAGATACTGTCTAATTTCTGCTACTCTCATTGCATTTGTAGGCATTAATAATAAAAGCTATCTTTCAAACTGGAACAGATTAAAAAGAATGATAATTCCCAATCTTGGCAAGAGTGAGGGAAGAGAAAGTCTCAAACATTGTTGGTAGGAATTTCCAGAGTATAATTTGGCAACATGTATCAGAGCCTTAAAAAATGCAAATAGTCCTTGGTGTAGCAATTTTCATTTCCATGAATTTTTCCTAAGGAAATAGTCAGAGATATGTGGAATGTTGTTCATTATAAACTTTTTTTTGCACAAGCAAAAAAAAAAATTTGCAAAAACCTAAGGGCCCAATAATGTAGTTTTAGCTCAGCAAATTTTAGTATACCCATATAATAGAAGACAATGAAACCAAAATCATCTTGTAAAAGAATATTTATTTACATGGGAAAATATTCAAAATATGAAAAATAAAATAGGACACACAACAATTTTTCCAGTATAATGCCATTATTTCAGAGAAAAAATAAATGTGCTTAGAAAATATTAGAAAGACATATACCAAAATGTCAACAATGGTTTTGTAAACTTGTAGTTGATATGAATTTTTAGAAAGTTGTGCTTTTCTGTATTTTCCCAATTTTCTTATGCATGCATTTTATTTTCACTTTTTATTTAAATGGACTATGTGGTACACTGCCCATGTTCCTCCTCCTCTCTCTACCACCCTCATCACTTAGGATATAGGTTCTCATTCCCCTGCTGCCAGAGGTACTGAAGGCTGCTCATCCCTAGTTGAGACCCTCTTCCCCCAGCTCCAGCAATTGCCCTTCACTGAACAAAGCTGCTGCTGAAGAGGGTTGCCTCTTCCAAGGTCACCCCTCTTCCCATGGGAAGTCTGCAATCAGTGATTGTAGTTACAGGGCCCAAAAATTCTAGCCCTTTTGCCCCAATTTGAGAGAATCCTATAGGGCCATCCCTTCAGAGTTCTCTGCTCAATCAGCTGAGGGGTTTGTTAAAACTCCTTCACAACCCACCTGCAATCGTGCATCCTTCCTTCACTCCCTCACAGCTGTCAATCCCAAGAGCCTACCCTAGTCAACTTCCTGCATGGAAATTGCCATTTTAGAGTTTGCTTTCCAAGGAAGCTGACCTGGAACATCTACTGTTTGCTGGGCATTTTACACCTATTACTCCCAAAAAGCCTTGCAATAGAATTTTAAGGCAGTTATTGATATCTCTGTTTTGCAGAAGAGGAAAACTATGTTAAAAAATTTTGTGTATTTTGTGCAAATATTATTAATAATTATTATAAATAATAAATGTCAGAGCCAGGTTTGAAAGCAGGTGTGTTTAGATATAAAGAATATGGGTTTTTCATGAAGCCATATAGCTCTCTGTAGTCAGCCTTGTGCTTTATTATTTTTGTGCTTTTTTAGTTCTCTCAGGTAGATGGTAAATTCTTTGGCTGCAGGGATTTTGTCTTATTTATCTTTAAATCCTCTGCAGGGTATTGCATGGTGCCTTGCACATAAGTGCTCCATGTTTGTGCAATTGACTTGAGCTAGTTGAGGCTTGAAATGTAGTTTTATTTTGGTTCCACAAAAAATGGATCCCCTAGGAGGAAAAGAAAATCAGAATGATAAGATGTAGCAATTGTAATTTGATTTATATAATTTCCTACAAGAGAGTGATACTAATTTTCTTCTCTTCCTTCCTCAATATTAGATAACAGAATGCAATTTTCCAGAAATTTGCTTTTAATTACCAAAGTAAGCAAATCAGTGAGGTGTAATAAACTTATATTGAACTTTGATGGCAAATATTATGGTTTTTACCATGAATTCCTGATTCAGGCTTCTGTGAAGTCTAAGTTATTGGATAAGAAAATCTACTAAGAGTAGAAAAATGTAACAGGGAAATGGCCTTGGTCCTAACACAAGAATTAAAAACATTCTAACCAAATTAAAGTTTTTTTTTGTGGCAGCAGACAGAAATACGTGAAGTGAGGTTTTTAGCACCCATTGGAATTTTCAATTGCAAGTTGAATTTTTCCTTAAAAGGAAAATCTTCCAGATTCATCATCTTTTTAGTACAAATGAAATGAATACATCAATAGTGAGTTATGCTGTTAGTGATAAAGAACATTAGATTCAGGTTTACATTTAGGGAAACAGCCATTTAAAAATAAACTATAAAGGATGCTGCTATGATCTGAATATTGGTGTCCCCCAAATCATATGTTGCAACTTAATCCCCACTGTGATAGTATTAAGTGATGGGGCCTTTGGGAAATGATTAAGTCATGAGGGCTTTACCTTCATGAATGGGATTGGTGCCCTTACAAAGGAGGTTGAAGGAAGCTTCCTAGATCCCTCCACTATGTAAAGACACATAGCAGCTGCCATTTATGAGCAACAAGCCTTCACCAGACACCAGATATGCTGCCTCCTTGATCTTGGACATCCCAGCCTCCAGAACTGTGAGAGATAAATTTCTGTTTCTTGCAGATTACCCAGTCTAAGATATTTTGTTATGGCAGCTTCAACAGACTGAGACAAGCACACAGTAGTGTAAGTTTCCTTATTGACTGAGTTTTATTGTTCTTGCACTGCCAGAGAATGAATGTGAAAGGATATTTTGGGCACCACATAAGGGTCAATTTGTTGAAAATTGTTAATGCTATAAGGCTCTGGTAAATAGCATAATGAATCTACAGAGTGCATAGTTGGTAACTGACCCAAACTATGTTATAAAAGTGATCATTACAATAGCCTGGATGTTCTCCCAGTGGATGAAGTATGCAGCCACCTAGGCGAGATGATTTTAGGTGCCTCCACTCCAATGAGTGGGTCCAACACCATGAGTCTTAAAATTCCACTGTTAAGGATTTATTGCTTTGGTTGACTACTTCAGCTCCTGTTAAAAGATGCATTTCCCTAAGAAGGTAATACCCACCAATTCCTTAATACAAATGTGCCTTTGATTGGGACAAAAACACAGAAATAGAGGTCTGGAGACAAGAAATATAGTTTCAAAAAATAGACCATAATTATAATTATATATGATTTTGATTAATGTTGAACCTTAAGCCTGAGGTCTAAAATCAGTCTAGCTTTCAATTAACTTACTTTAGTCTGTCTCATCGTATTATTTCCTTTTATATTTAGTGTGTGCTAGAAGTTCTCTAAACATTTTCCCTGTATAATGTAAGCAACCATCTCTAAGCCTACAAGATCAATTGCATTGATTATATTTTTTCCCTGGACTCCAGTTCTTCCTTTTGAGTAGAAATATTACCATCCTTGACAAAAACCTCCATACCCTCTTCTTCCTTTCCCCTCCGTTATAAAGTGTCAATAAAAGGGGCTTCCTGAGTACATAGGAATTTATATTAAAGTAGTTAAAACTACTGTCTTACTTATAAACTTCATATATTTTTAAAGGGTCCTTATTAAGTTGCCCCCATTCTGTCTCTGGGCCCAACCTGATAGAAGCTTTCTTTCCAGTTCTAAAATGGGATTAATGTCTTCCTGAAAGAAAGCTTCAAAATTGTGAAATTTGTGTTTTATTATATTGGTTGAAAAATTTTAAATTAATGAACCATTTCAACTAACAACCATCCTCTTTTAAAATTGCAAATACCATAAGTGAAGTCAAATTTTAGGAGTCTTTTGTAACTTAGTATAAATTATTTTAGGTAACTGGTTGTTTATAATTTCTCCCTGAGATCATCCACTGAAAGAATGCGATTTTTAATTTGAGGGAAAGAGAGAGCACAGAGGATGGGGTGGTACAAAGGTATGGCTGCGAAGGACTTTGGGTAGCATAAAAAAACGACACTGGGGCATAGGAGAAGACGTGGCGTAGTGCCAGAACAAGTGCTTGTGTCAGAACTTGGCCCTATTTGGGTTTTGATTAGGATGAGAGAGAGAAAGAAAGAGTGAAAGCGAGAATGAGAGACACACAGACAAACGCTGAGAGAGAGAGAGAGAGAGGGTTGGTTTTTGCTGGCTAGCCTGGCATTTATGGTGCCTGCTTTTGAGTAAAGATGCCTTTACAAGTCTGAGCAATAAACACTAAGGAAGCATCTTACAACAAATTTATTTATAAATCAGGCACACAGTTACAGAGACCATTTTAGTAAGAGAAAGCGCCTACTAAAGAAGTCAGCTACCCATCGGCTGACTTTAAATAACTCTTTCTACTGAGCAAGTAGAAAAGAATGGTGAGCTCACTCCTCTCACAGTCAGAGCATCCCCATGTGGCAGGGTGGGCCAGCTAAAGGGGGAAACGTGGGCTGGTAAATATTTAGTAATTATTTAGTGTATAAAAACTTTAGCCATGGAAATATTTTATAAACTTAAAATCCTAAATGGGTTAGGATTTTACATTAAAACCCTGTAGGGGTTTTAATGACGTGTATGCATTTTGGGATAAAAAGCACAAAATGTTCACATAGACAACAAAATGAAACAATGACAATATCTCCTAACACACTCAGAAAAGAGATACGTGGCAACATTTTTTTAACTTTTAAATATATGTTATGTTCATTGTGCCTTTGGTTCCTTCAGCTGGTTCCCTTGCCAGTTATCTGCCCCTCACTCCGACAGAGCCCCTTTCTCTTTCCCTTTTCTGAGAAGGCCATTTTCCCTTAGAAAACTCAGCACTCTATTCCCTCAGCCCTGTGTCTTTCTAGGGAGTATGGCGCATAAGGATGGTGGTTTGTCTGCTCAGGTCACTAACTTGGTTAGAAGGGCACCAGATAGAGTCAGTGGGAATCTTCGTTTCCCGGCATGAACTCTAAGCGCCTGTCAAGGTTATGTTTTCAGGCAAGGTTTATGGTTGGTACAGAGAGGGTTAGGACCTTAACCATGATATTGCAGAGCATACGGAAACTTCTGAACGAAACTTCTCACTTCAGTTTTTGGCAAGGAAAATATGACTGAGAGAAGAGAGAGAATTAGATCATGACACATGTTACTTGGCAAAAGAGGGATTTAAAGAAAATTGGATCAAGAAAACCTAGGAGACAAAATTCTGGCATCACTTTCCTACCTGGGACTCTCCTCTTTCTTTTATCTGGTTGCTAAGCTGATTTCTATTATTCTTCTTGCCTCTGTGTTCTTCAATACTTCATATTTAATGAAACACGTGTTAAAGGCCATTTAGTTATTCATTTCTCTAGTGAGTTCTTTCAGAGTTCTCTCTGATATTCCTGGGGTTATGCAGTCTTCTTTGATTTTTTAAAGAAATTGACCAGTTTCCTGAAGGCAATGTATTTTCTTCTTGAGCACAGTTTTCAGCTGTGTTCAATTTTTGGATTATTCAGAAGAGGGAATATTTTATTTCCATTTTGATGCTTTTCAATGTATATGCAGTAGTCCCCCCTTACCCACAGGGATGGGCTCTAAGACCCCCTGTGCATGCCTGAAATAGTGGATAGTACTGAAACCTATATATACTATGTTTTTTTCAATCTGATAACTGAGCAGACTAACTGACTCATGGTGGGCACTGTTGATAGCATGCATCTGCTGGACGAAGGGATGATTCACATCCCCATCACGCTACTCAGAATGGCACATAATTGAAAACTTACGAATTGTTTATTTCTGGAATTTTCCATTTAGTATTTTCAGGCCATGATTGACCTTGGGTAACTAAAACCATGAAACATGAAACCACAACTAAGGGGGGACTACTGTGTAGCATATACCCTAAAAACATAAAAACTGATATTGTAGTATATTGGTTAAGTAAATTTGGCAATAGGAAGGAAAACAAAGCCCTGGCATCCTAAACAGTAGTAATTTATTTCTGAATGAAATTAAATTTTCAAGAGTATGAGAAATTATATTCCAACTATAGGATCAAGAGCAGAAGGAGAATTAGTATGTGCTGATATTTTAGGGAATACAAGACATGGGAATTTGAGTAACCTTTTTTGTTTTCTCTTTATTATGGGAGAAAATAATATTGTGTATACATTGAAAAATGTCCATTGGAACCATATTCTACATAATAGTGCATAAAATGTACATGATACTGACAAAAATTAGTCTATTAACATATAATAAATAGAACTTTCATAGAATTACAGGATAAAATACTGCTGCCAATAAAAATGCAGAGTGTTTTAAAGTAAGGAAAATTGTTTTTAAATTTTATAAATGGTCTTAGAATGCAAAAACTTGGTGTATATAAAATAAAAGAAAAACAGAGCTACATGTTGGAAAGAAATTCTATAATTTAAACTGTAAATTAAGGAAGATTATTTTGATAATCTCGGGTTAAATTATATTTTATAAAATACTTGGCATTTTCAAATGATACAGGTTGTCTGCTTTCATCTAATGCAAACATATGCTTCAGCCTGAAAAGCATCTTTTTCTTTTATTAGATTTTCCTTTGACCATGACTGTTCTTGTTTAGATCACCATTTACCTTTTTATCATGACTTTATTTAAAAATTTTCCATAGATAAGAGTATTGATTCATTATTATGATACGAGACCTTTTAGACAAGTCTCTTTTTACAGAAAAGAAATATGTTCATTTGGAAAATGTATAAAACTATGGAAGATGATACTAGCTATTCACCAAAACATATTTCCTCTTCTTCATGAGCACATGGTTATACCTCAGTTCCCAGTCTCCCCTGCAGGTATGTGCAGCCATGTGACTGAGTTCTAGCAAATGAAATGCAAGCAGAAGAGACATGTTATTTCTAGGCCTGACTTATAAATGTCACCCTACATGTCCTCTCCCTTGCTCCTTTCCTCTTTCGGCTGATTGAGGTGGAGAAAACTATGCAAACTTTAGAAGCCATGTGTTGAAGATGTCAGGGCATTCATTGGAGAAATAAATATTTTTCTACAATGTATGAGGTATTATACATTTTTAGAATCTATTTTTTATATAAGCTTAGCCTACAGTTATTAATAAAACTGCCTCAAGATTAATACCAAAATGCAACAGATATCCAATTTCATATAATAAACAACCCCTCCATGAAACATTCTCTTTATAAAAAAATTAGGTTAACTTTGACATTACTTAATTTCAATATACTTTTGTCTCAGTATTAAAACCAGATATCAGGGAGTAGGCAGAGCAAGATGGCTGAACAGAACCCTTCAGCGATCATCCCTCCATGGAAACACCAAATTCAACTATCCACCCAAGAAAGCACCTTCAGAAGAACCAAAAATCAAGTAAGCTATCACAGTACCTGCTTTTAACATTATATCAAGGAAAGATGCACTGAAGAGGGCAAGAAAAACAGTTTTGCATTGCCTATGCCACCCCTCCCCCAACCCTCAGCAGTGCTGGTTGGAGAGAGAATATGTGTGTCCAGGGGAAGGAGAGTGAAGTGATTGTGGGACTTAGCATTGGAACTCAGGGCCACCTTGTCACAGAGGAACACAGCACAGGGCAGAATTCTGTCAGCATCCATGGAAGGAGCATTTAGACCAGCCCAGTCAGAGGGAAATCTTCTGCCCCAGCAATAGAAACCTGAGTTCCAGCTAGCTCCACCACCAGCTGACAAAAGCAGACTGGAGCCCAGAATAAATTTGAAAGGCAGTCAGGCCACAAACTCTGAAGTCCTTGGGCAAGTCCTGCAGCTGTGCTGGCTCAGAACTAGTGGACGTGCACGTGATCCAATGAGACACCAGCAGTGACAGCCAAGCAAGTGCCTGTGTCACACCTCCTCTAACTCCAGGCAATGCAGCTCAGAGAGAATCTTATTGCATTTAGGGAAAGGAAAGGAAAGAGCACAAAGGGCTTTGTCTTGCAACTTGGCTACCAGCTTAGCCACAGTAAAATAAAGTACTAGGAAGACTCTTGAACCTCCTGAGTCTAGGTCTTAGTTCCTGGGTGGCATTTCTAGCCTCACGCTGGGGCAGAAGGGAACCTGCTGCCCTGAAGGGAAGGACCCAGTCCTGGCAGGACTACCTGCTGACTAAAGAGCCCTTGGGCTTTGAATAAACATCAGAGGTAGCCAGGCAACAGTCACTACCGGCTTTGGGTGAGACAGGGCTGGCTTCATGTGTGACCTGGCATAGTCCCAGCTGTGGTGGCCACAAGGGAGTGCCCACATCAATCTTACCCCAATTTCAGCAGCCCAGGATGGAGAGTGAGGGAAGAGAGTGAGACACTGCCTGGTATTCCAGGGAATTCTCCTGGATCTTACTCAAGTCCACCAAGATGGTACCACCAGGAGTCTGAAAGAGTCACAGCATTAATGGGCTTGGGGTACCCCCAGTGCTGATATGGATGTGGTGAGCAAAGACTTAGATCACAACACTCAATTCCCTTTGAATACCTGGAAAGCCTTCTCAAGAAGGATGGGTTCAAACAAGCCCAGACTGTGAAGATTAGAATAAATACCTAACTCATCAATGCCCAGAGATCAGTGAATATCCACAAGCATCAAGAATATCTGGGAAAACATGACCTCACCAAATGAACTAAATAAGGCACCAGTGACCAATCCTGGAGCAACAGAGATATGTGACTTTTCAGACAGAGAATTCAAAATAGCTGTTGTGAAGAAGTTCAATGAACTTCAAGACAATACAGAAGGAGTTCAGAAGCTTATCAAAGAAATTTAACAAAAAGATCAAAATAAAAAAAAATCAAGCAGAAATTCTGCAGCTGAAAAATTCAGAAATGCATTAGAATTTCTCCACAGCAGAAATGATCAAGCAGAAGAAAGAATTAGTGAGAACAAAGATAGGTTATTTGAAAATACACAGTCAGAAGAGAAAGAAGAAAAAAAAAAGAATAAAGCACACTTACAAGATCTACAAAATACCTTCAAAAAGACAAATTGGCTTTAAAGAGGAGGTAGAGGGAAAGATCGAGATAGAAAGTTTATTCAAAGAAATAACGACAGAGAACTTTCCAAACCTAGAGAAAGATATCAATATTCAGGTACAAGAAGGTCATAGAACACCAAACAGATATAACACAAACAAGATATTTAATAATCAAGCTCCCAAAGGTCACAGATGAAGAAAAGTTCCTAAGGGAAGCAAGTAAAAAGGAAAAAAAAATAACAAATAAAGTTGTTCCAATACATCTGGCAGCAGAATTCTCAATGGAAAACTTACAGGTCAGGAGAGAGTGGCATGACATATTCAAAGTGCTGAAGGAAATAAAGCTTAACCCTAGAATATAGCATCCTGCAAAAATATCCTTCATTCATGAAGAAGAAATAAAGACTTTCCCAGACAAACAAAAGCTGAAGGATTTCATCAACACCAGACATGTCCTATAAGAAATGCTAAAAGGAGTTCTTCAATCTTAAAGAAAAGGATATTAATGAATAATAAGAAATCACCTGAAGGTATAAAACTCACTGACCCAAATATATAACAATAAATACACAAATACAGAATACCCTATTGCTGTCATTGCAGTGTATGAACCACTCATATCTTAAGTATGAAGACTAAAAGACAAACCTATCAAAAATAATAACTACAACAACTTTTTAAGAGATAGATAGTATAGAAAGATACAAATGGAAAGAGCAAAAAGTCAAAAAGTGGGGGGGTATGGAACTTAAAGTGTAGAGTTCCTTTTAGATTTTTCTTCACTTGTTTGTTTGATTTTTGTATGCAGAGTTAAGTTGTCATCTGTTTAAAATAATTGGTTATAAAATGTTGTTTGTAAGCCTCATAGTAACCTCAAATGAAAAACCTACAACAGATACATAAAAAAGGAAAAGCAAGAAATTAAAACACACTACCAGAGAAAATCACTTTTACACAAAGGAAGACAGGAAGGAAGGAAGGAAGGAAGAAAGAAAGAAAGAACGAGAGGATCACACAACAACCAGAAATCAAATAGCAACATGGCCATAGTAAGTCCTTACCTATCAATAATAACATTGAATGTGAATGGACTAAACTCTCCAATCAAAAGACTGAGTGGCTGAATAGATTTTTAAAAAAAAAGCCCCTACTATATGTTGTCTACAAGAAACCCACTTTGCCTATAACCACGCACATAAAAATAAAGGTCTGGAAAAAGATATTCTGTGTAAAGGTAAACCCAAAAAGAGCAAGAGTAGCATACTTCTATCAGATACCCTCTGACGTGCATCTCCACGTGACACTGGCTGATAGGGGGATCTCCAATTGTGCATGCCTTTTCCACCATACCATGTATCTTTTCAGACCACAGCAGAATAAAATTAGAAATCAATTCCAGCAAAAACTCACATCTTCACCCAAAAACATGGAAATTAAACAATCTGTTGCTGAATGACTATTGGGTCAAGCAGGAGATTCAGATGGAAATCAAAAGATTCTTCAAACTAAATGATAATGGGGACACAAGTTATCAAAATCTGTGGGATACAGCAAAAGAAGTCCTGAGAGGAAAACTTATCACTTTAAATGCTCACATCCAAAAGACAAAAAGGTCACAAATCAGTAAACTATGAATCATCTTAAGGAAATGGAAAAGGAAGAGCAAAGCAATCCTAAAGCCAGCAGAAGAAAAGAAATAACCAAGATCAGAGCAGAATTAAATGAAATGGAGAACAAAAGAACAATACAGAAGATTAATAAAACGAAAAGTTGGTTCTTTGAAAAGATAAACAAAATAAACAGGCCACTTGCCAGGTTGACCAGAAGCAGAAAGGAAGGGACTCTAATAAGCTCAATTAGAAATGAAAAAGGAGAGGTCACAACTGATATCATGCAAATACAAAACATCATCTTCGAATACTACAAAAATCTCTATGCCCAAAAACACAAAAAAGTGGAGGAAATGGACAAATTCTTAGAAACATACTACCTCCCTGGGCTCAAACAGGAAGAAATAGAATTCCTAAACAGACCAATATCAAGCACCAAAATTGAAGCAGTAATAAAAAATATTCCAACAAAAAAAAGTCCTGGACCAGATGGGTTCACACCTGAATTCTACCAAACCTACAAAGAAGAACTGGTACCTATACTGCAGAAATTATTTGAAAACATCCAGAAGGATGGAATCCTCCCAAACTCATTCTACAAAGCCAATATCACCTTGATACCAAAGCCAGGAAGGGACACAACAAGAAATGAATATAGATGCAAAAATTCTCAATAAAATCCTTGCAAACTGAATTCAAATGTACATAAAAAAAATAATTCATCACGATCAGGTGGGCTACATCCCTGAGATGCAGGGATGGTTCAACATAAGCATATCTATAAATGTAATTCACCACATAAATAAAAGCAAGAACAAAGATTATATGATCCTTTCAATAGATGCAGAAAAGGCTTTTGACAAAATTCAGCATCCTTTTAAGATGAGAACTCTTAACAATACAGGCACAGATGGCTCATACCTCAAAATTATTAAAGCTGTATACGATAAACCAACAGCCAATATCATACTGAATGGGAAAAAATTGAAAGCATTCCCCCTTAAAACTGGAAACAGACAAGGTTGTCCACTATCTCCACTTCTATTCAACATAATGCTGGAAGTCCTTGCCAGAGGAATCAGACAAAAGAGAGGAATCAGGGATGTCCAAATAGGGGAGAAGAGGTCAAACTTTCACTCTTCCTGGATGATATGATATTATATCTAGGAAACCCCAAAGATTCAACCAAGAGATCACTGGAATTGATAAATGAATTCAGCAAAGTCTCAGGATACAAAATCAATGCATACAAATCAATAACCTTCATATATGCCAATAACAGTCGAGCCGAGAAACAAATTAAAGACACAATACCTTTCACAATAGCACCAAAGAAAATTAAATATTTAGGAACATATCTAAATAAGGAGGTGAAAGACCTATGTAGAGAGAATTATGAAACACTGAGAAAAGAAATTGCAGAGGATGTAAACAGATGGAAAGCCTTACCATGCTCTTGGATAGGTAGAATCAACATTGTAAAAATGTCTTTGCTACCTAAAGTGATTTACAGAATCAATGCAGTCCCTATCAAAATACTAACATTTTTTGCTGATCTAGAAAAAACAATTCTACACTTCGTGTGGAACCACAGAAGACCCTGTCTAGTGAAAGAAATCTTAAACAAAAAGAACAAATTGGGAGACATCAATCTACCAGACTTCTAACTATACTACAAGGCTATAGTAATCAAAACAGCATGGTACTAGCACAAGAACAGAGACATAGACCAATGGAACAGGAGTGAGAACCCAATTATAAAACCATCCTCATACTGTCATCTGATCTTTGACAAATTCCACAAAAACTTACACTGGGGAAATATTCCCTATTCAATAAATGGTGCTGGGAAAACTGGGTGGCCACATATGGAAGACTGAAACTAGATCCACACCTCTCACCCCTCACAAAAATCAACTCACGATTGATAACAGATTTCAACCTAAGAATGAAACCATAAGAATTCTAGAAGAAAACGTTGGAAAAACTCTTACAGACATTGGCCTAGGCAAATAATTTATGAAGAAGACACCCCAAAGCAATCACAGCATCAAAAAAAATAAATAGCTGGGGCCTGATCAAATTAAAAAGCTTCTGCACAGCCAAGGAAACTATCACTAGAGTGAACAGACAACCTACAGAATGTGAGAAAATATTTGCATGCTACATATCTGATAAAGGGCTGATAACCAGAATCTATACAGAACTTAGGGAAATCAACAAGAAAAAATCAAACAACCCTATTAAAAAATGGGCAAAGGACATGAACAGAAACTTTTCAAAAGAAGACAGAATAATGGCCAGCAAACATATAACAAATTGCTCAACTTCTCTAATCATCAGGGAAATGCAAATCAAAATGACAATGAGATATCACTTAACTCCAGTGAGATTGGCTCATATCAAAAAATCCCCAAACAACAAATGTTGGCAGGGATGCGGACAGATAGGAACACTCATACACTGCTGTTGGGACTGCAAATTAGTACAACCTCTATGGAAAGTAATATGGAGATACCTCAAAGAACTAATAGTAGAACTACCATTTGATCCAGCAATCCCACTACTGGATATTTACCCAAAGGAAAAAAAGACATTCTATAATAAAGACATCTGCACACAAATGTTTATAGCAGCACAATTCACAATTGCAAAGATGTGGAAACAACCCAGGTGCCCATCAATGCACGAGTGGATTAATAAAATGTGGTATAGGTTTCCCTTGGAGTATTACTCAGCAATAAAAAACAATGGTGAATTAACACATCTGGTATTATCCTGGGTGGAGCTAGAGACCATTCTTTGAAGCGAGGTATCACAAGAATGGAAAAACAAGCACCACTGGTACTCACCATCAGATTGGTACTAACTGATCAATACTTATGTCACACATGGCAATAATATTCATCAGGGGGTGAGCAGATGGGAGGGGATGGAGGGGATGGGAAAATTCTCAATGAGTGCAGGGTGCACAGTTTGGGGGATGTCCACGATTGTAGCTCTGACATTGGCAGTGCATGGGCAATATATATAACCAAAGTGTTGTGCCCCCATAATATTCTGAAATAAAAAGGGGGAAAAAAAGAAAAAAACTGTAAAAAGAGACAAAGAAGGTCATTATATAATGATAAAGGTGTCAATTTAGCAAGAGGATATAACAATTCTAAATACATATGCACCCCACATTGGACCACCCGGATACATAAAGCAAATATTACCAGAGCTAAACAGAGAGATAGACCCAAATGCAATAATAGTTGGAGGCCTCAACACTTCACTTTCAGCATTGGACAGATCATCCAGACAGAAAATCAACAAAGAAACATTGGATTTAATCTGCACTATAGACCACATGTACCTAATAGTACCTAATAGATATTTATAGAATGTTTCATCCAAGGGCTGCAGAATACACATTCTTCTCCTCAGCTCATGAATCATTGTCAAGGATAGACCACATGTTAGGCCACTAATAAATCTTTAAAAATTCAAAAAAATTGAATTCATATCATATATAATATTTTCTCTGATCATGATGGAATGAAACTAGATATCAATAACAAGTGGAACACTGTAAACTATATGAACACATGGAAATTATACAATATGCTCCTGAATGACCAGTGGGTCAATGAAGAGATTAAGAAGGAAATTAAAAATTTTTCTCAAACAAATGGAAATGAAAACACAGCATACCAAAACCTATGTGATAGCAGTAATAATGGGTAAGTTTATAGCAATAAGTGCCTACATCAGTAGAAAAAGTAGAAATCTTCCATAAACAACCTAACAATGTATCTTAAAGAACTAGAAAAACAAGAGCAAACCAAGCCCAAAATTAGTAGAAGAAAAGAAATAATAAAGATGACAGCAGAAATAAATGAAATTGAAACAAAAAATACAAAAGATCAATGAAATGAAAAGTTGGTTTTTGAAAAGATAAACAAAATTGACATACTCTTAGCCAGACTAAGAAAAAAAAGAGAGACAACCCAAATAAATAAAATCAGAGATGAAAAAGGAGACATTACAACAGATACTGCATAAATGCAAAGGATCATTAGAGACGACTATGAGTAACTATATGCCAATACATTGGAAAACCTAGAAGAAATGGATAAATTCCTGGTACTAAAATTGAACCAGGAAGAAATCCAAAACCTGAATAAACCAATAACACGTAATGAGATAGAAGCAGTAATAAAAAGCTTCCCATGAAAGAAAAGCCCAGGATCCGACGGCTTCACTGCTGAATTCTACCAAGCATTCAAAGAAGAACTAATACCAACCCTACTTAAACTGTTCCAAAAAATTGAGAAGGAGGGAATACTCCCAAACTCATTCAATGAGGCCTGTATCACCCTGATACCAAAACCAGAAAAAGACACCACAAAAAAGGAAAACTATAGGTCAATATCTCTGGTGAACATAGATGCAGAAACCCTCAACAAAATACTAGCAAACTAAATTAAAAAACACATTAAAAAGATTATTCATCATGATTACATGGGATTCATCCCAGGGATATAGGGATGTTTCAACATATGCAAATCAATCAATGTGATACATCATTCTTCATTAAGAACAAAAACCATATGATCATTTCAATTGATACTGAAAAAGCATTTGATAAAATTCAACATCCCTTCATGATAAAAACTCTCAAAAAACTGGTATAAGAAGGAACACACCTCAACATAATAAAAGTCGTATGTGACAGATTCACAGTGAGTATCATACTGAATAGTGAAAAACTGAAAACCTTTCCTTTAAGATCTGGAACAGGACAAGGATACCCATATTCACCACTGTTCTTCGACATAGTACTGGAAGTTCTAGCTAGAGCAATCAGACGAGAGAAAGAATTAAAGGGCTTCCAAATTGTAAAGGAAGAAGTCAAATTATCCTTGTTTGTGGATGATATTATCTTATATCTAGAGAAACCTAAAAACTCCACACAAAAAGAATTATTAGGACTGATGAACAAATTCAGTAATGTTGCAGGATACAGAATCAACATACAAAAATCAGTAGCATTTCTTATGCCAACAGCAAACAATCTGAAAAACAAATCAAGAAAGTAATTCCATTTTCAATAGCTACAAATAAAGTAAAATACCTAGGAATAAGCTTAACCAAAGAAGTGAAAGATCTCTACAATGAAAATTATAAAATATTAATGAAAAAATTGAAGAACACACAAAAAATGGAAAGATACTCCATGGTCATGGATTACAAGAATTAAAATTGTTAAAATGTCCATGCTACCCTAAGTAATCCACAGATTCGATGCAATCCCCATCAAAATAATAACAATATCCTTCACAGAAACAGAAAAAATTATCCTAAAATTTATATGGAGCCACAAAAGACCCAGAATATCCAAAGCCATCTTGAGCAAAAAGAACAGAACTGGAGGAATCACATTATCTGACTTCAAATTATACTACAGAACTATAACTAAAACGGCGTGGTACTGGCATAAAAACAGACACATAGACCGATGGAACACAATAGAGAATCCAGAAATAAATCCACACATATATAGTGAACTTATTCTCAACAAAGGTGCCAAGAACATCCACTGGGAAAAGGACAGTCTCTTCAGTAAATGGTGCTGGGAAAACTGGATATCCATATGCAGAAGAATGAAACTATACACTTATCTCTCGTCATAGACAAAAATTAAATCAAAGTGGATTAAACTTAAATCTAAGACCTGAAACTATGAAGCTACTAAAAGAAAACATTGGGGAAATGCTTCAGGATATTGGTCTGGGCAATGATTTCTTGAGTAATACCCCAAAAGCACAAGCAACCAAAGCAAAATTGGGCAAATGGGATCACATCAAGCTAAAAAGCTTCTGCACAGCAAAGGAAACAATCAACAAAGTGAAGAGACAACCCACAGAATAGGAGAAAATATATGCAAACTACCCATCTGACAAGGGATTAATGACCAGAATTTATAAGGAGCTCAGACCCCTCAATAGGAAAATAATAATCTGATTAACAAATGGGTATAAGATCTGGATGGACTCTTCTCGAAAGAAGACATACAAATGGCCAGCACGTATATGAAAAAATGCTCAACATCATTAGTCATCAGAGAAATGCAAATCAAAACTAAAATGAGATATCATCTCACTCCAGTTAAAATGGCTTTTATCAAAAAGACAGGCAATAACAAATGCTGGTGAGGATGTGGAGAAAGGGGAACATGCATACACAGTTGGTGGGAATGTAAATTAGAGCAACCACTATGGAGAACAATATGGAAATTCTTCACAAAACTAAAAATAGAACTACCATTCGACCCAGCAATCCCACGGCTAGGTATATATCCAAAAGAAAGGAAATCAGTATATCAAAAAGATATCTGCACTCCCATGTTTATTGCAGCACTATTCACAATAGCCAAGATTTGGAATCAACCTAAGTGTCCATCAACAGATAAATTGAAAAAGAAAATGTGGTACATACACAACAGAATATTATTCAGCCATAAAAAACAATGAAATCCTGTTATTTGAAACAACATGGGTGGAACTGGAGAACGTTATGTTAAGTGAAATAAGCCAAGCACAAAAAGACAAATATCCCATGTTCTCGCTCATATGTGGGAGCTAAATATTAAAACAATTGATCTCATGGAGACAGAGAGTAGAATGATGGTTACCAGAGGCTGGGAAGAGTAGCGGGGAGGGAGGGAGGAATAAAGTGGGAATGGTTAACGGGTACAAAAATATAGTTAAATAGATAGAATGAACAATGTTTGATAGCACAACAAATTGACTATAGTTAACAGTAAGTTATGGTATACTTTAAAATAGCTGAAAGAGTGGAATTGGAATGTTCCTAACACAAAGAAATGATAAATGCTTGAAGTGATGGATACCCCAATTACCCCTATTTGATTATTACACATTGTCTGCCTGTATCAAAACATCACATGTACCCTATAAAGATATACAACTATTATGTACCCATAATAATTAAAAATTAAAAAAAGATATCATTATACTTCTCTCATAATTTATTGGTTTTCCTTCTAAAAATAAACCAGTGGCCAAAGTAGGATTGTTGCCACTATACTGATGTCATGAAGCAATGACATAAGCTAAGAACATAGCAATAAGAAGGCCAGATATATTAATGTTGAAAAGTTTACAACAGACAGTTTATGTAATAACTTCATGCATATTATTTTATTAGTTCCATATAAAATCCTAGAGGTGAAAATAACAAGGGAAATGGAGGCTCCAAGTGTCTGATTTTTCCAAGGCCACGATTAGAATGTAACTGAACCCAGTTAGAACTTGATATGCTTTTGAGAGCTATGCTAGGGGCTGGGTCAGAGTAAACCAAGTTAAAATTTCCTGAAGCTAGTCCATGGGATAATCCATAGAATCCTATCTAATTGCTATGTCTATATGCGGTTTGGATAAGAAAATTCAGGGAAAGAACCCACTGACAAAAGCCATATAGAACTTGTCAAGTAGCACTATGCTAATTCTTTTACCTTCCTGCATAAAGTCATAGAATTTTAAATGTACAAGACCTTAAGGAGCATTTACTTCAACATGTCTGTCAAACAAGAACTCAAGTTCTATCTCACACAGGATGCCGTTTTCCTTGTTGTCCATCTTGCACCTGAGTATTTACACATCCTAAAAAGATAGTTCATTCCACTTTTAGACAACTCTAATTGTCAAAAATTTTACCTTATGTTAATTTAAATCTATCTCCCCAGGACTTTAAATGCTTTAAAGCAATCAGACTTTTCCTTACTGTAGCTTTGACTTTGATGTGCTTCAAATCCTTTCTGACCATTTTTGTTCTACCCTTTTCAATTTGAAGATCAAGCTCCTTGTGAGAGAAGAAAGAAGCAAAATCAAAGTTGAGTGGCTTTATTTTCTCTATGTCCTTAGTAACATCTTATTCAAGCAGGAGGGCTATTCTTTCCTTATTTATTATCTTTATTTGTACATAGCTTTTTGAAAAGTTTGCTGTTCCTAGTACTCTTGAATAGGTCAAGGTGTCTCCAAATACTTATACAAGGCATGCCAGGGCCATTATTTTGGTACCTTAAGAAAATCACATGATTCCTTTTTCATCCTCTTCAAATGATAGGATCACTCTTTCAATTGCAGCAATAAGTAATGCATAATTGGGTTTTTTTTAAAGTCACACTAAACTTTAACATGATCTGTAACTCATGTTGGTAGCATCAAATTACTGTCTCACAAATAGAGCAAGTGCACTTGTGGTCTTACGCCTCAGGGGCAGTATTGTTCAGCCTGTGCTGAATGAGGCTCAGGAGATCTGATTCAGATCCTGACCCTGGCACTGTCTAAAAACTCAGTGACTTTGCATTCATATTTATGACTCTTGAGGATGGTGATCACTAGGCAGATGTATATTTTATGACTCATTGTAATTGTCACTTCAAACTTTTATTTCATAGTTATGTAGTAGACCTTTTCATATGCTGGAAGATTGTTTACGTAGTGTTTTTCCCTTTAACTAACTAGGTCTTAAATTATGTTTACTTTACAAGTCAAGAGCTCATTTGTCACAATATAGGACCTGGCACCATTGTATTAAACATGCAGTTAGCCATATCTGACTTGATTTTCAATTCTTAATAAATCTGTCAGCTTATGAAACTCTCAGCGTGGCACATATAGCTTTGAATTGCTGTGATCAAATAGCTGGTGAAAATTTCCTCTTAACCATAGCTATTTTGTTTTCTGTTTAATATAAGGGAAATAATGATGAAAATTTGCATTTGTATGTCAGTTCACAGTTTAAAATTGACTTTCATATACATCTGATCCTCCCCAAACACAATGATAAGCAGGGCTGGTATTGCCAACTTCCATGTTTAGAAGGAAACTGAAGCTTAGAAAGAAAATAAATGAAGGAGGACTGCCCATCAATCCTGTTGAAAGATTTCCTATTATTATAATAGTAATTAGCCCTGGAATAACACTATTTTCAAGGACTGTTCTAACTGCTTTATATATATTAACTCATTTCCTCACAACAATCTATGATGTAGGTACTATTATTATCATTCCCATTTTACAGAGAAAGAAGCTGGGGCACAAAGTCACACTGCTCGTAAGTGGCAGAAATTGTCTGGAGAGTCCATAGCCTTTTTTCACATATATTCATCTTGGTAAACATTTATTGGGAACATATGTGCAAAATGCTGTATTACGTACACTGAGAGCTATAACAACTAACAAAGTATTTGAAGAGATAAACACGACAATAACTAAGGAAAATGAAGCTATTGTACCAATATTATGGAAGCTTTACATTTTTTCCGTTGGTATGAAATGGAAAAAAGGAGTTCTAGTGGTAAATCTTGGAAACCATTTGAAAGAGACAAGATTTGAAGCTCTTTGCAGTCTGAGAAGGTCTTTACAGTCTAAGAAGGACTATGACAGGTGCATACTTGGGGAAGAAGATTCTAATAGGACAATCTAAGCAGAGGTCCGGGAATGAATCTGTGGGAGTTAAAGGTGAGATTCCCCATGTGGTTGAAGTTGAGGGTGTAGGAGGAAGGCAGGATTTAGTAAGAGATAAATTTGTGAACATAGCCTGGAGCCAGATTGTGGAGAGCTTTGAACACTAAACTGAGAAAATTTGGATTCATTCTATATACAGTTTGGACCTAGTAAAGGTTTTTAAGGACATGAGTTACATAATTGGATGAATTTTGGAATGATATCTCTGGCAGCAAAGTATAGGCTTAATTGGAGAGGGCTGGGCTGGAGAAGGAAAAGCAGCTGGATATAAACACAGTTGTCCAGGCAAGGAAGAGGCAGTGAGTGTCTGAACTAATGAAAATATGAGTCAGGGGCTTCCTATTATTCCAAGTTTACCTGCATCTCAGGTATGTTCAAGCTTCACAAATTCATTGTCCGTCTATGTTAAAATATTGCAGGGAATGTGAGAGACCACCAGAAAAGGTAATTAAAGGAATATTTCCACTAGTCTTCTCATGGACAATTTGAAAGCAAGAAGAAAAATCTGCATTACCAATCAACATTTTCAGAAGTATTTCATTTAGTCTGGCAGTGGAAACATGAAATTCAAGGGAAAAACAGCATGTTGTCTGAGGAGCCAAAGTAGAAATGTTTTCTTAAATGTTACAGTGTGAAAACAGAGAAATGTTAAACTTGATACTGTCATACAGATAACTTTGACCTCAAGAAGCCAGCAACTTTGAAGAAATTTTGATGAGTACTATAGATTCCATCATCACCTACGTGTAGATCTTGACACCAAATCTCAAGGCAGGATGCCTAACAGAGAGCTTCAGGGACATGGGTACATTGGTGGTGCAGCAGGGTTTGCTATTACATAATGTGCTGGGGCGACCAAGTCAGAGCATGGGGGACTGCCGAGTTGCACTTACTCTGCTGTGAATACTCTCCATCACTCAACCAATCAACCCATAGGTAGATATGGAGCACCTAACCTATGTACAAGGACTAGAATCACACAAGTTCATCAAACAAAATGTTTTAAAGAAAAACCTAAAACCAGCTTTGGGTCATGAGATTGGACAGCAGAGGGCAAGAAAAAGAAAATTGTTTGGAAGAGGTACAGTTACCAATAGGAATAATTACCCCAATCTCTAACTGAAGAGAAGAACCGTTATATGCAACTTGTGTAAAAAGTACTTAGGATTCAATATTGTAGATAGAAATCATATAAATTCAAATAAAAAGAGAAATATTAATCCTTTTATTATACAATCAAGGGTTATTCTACATTTGCAAGACACAAAGCCATTTTATGCTCTACACAAGTATTTTTAAAGATCTGGGATTTGGCGTGACTTTCTGTATAATGCGATATTTTATAGCTCTATCTTTGAGTGGAATTAAACTTCTTAGGTGGGATATTTGACTTAACTATGGGCAAATTTTTTTATAACACTCAGGACCTTTTCTAATTTTTCTTAAGTTCTTGTGTTGAGGGTTCCTGTGGATGCAAAGGCTTAAACTGTTCAAAAACATGTCGAGGGAAGTCTTGCCACTAATAACACAGTAAACACAGGGTACCATAAAGGATTCTGGCTAAGAATGTCTGCCCCCCATCAGAGAGGACAATCTGTGTCAATTATGATAGCAACTGTTGGTGAAAAAGTAACATTTTTATATGATAAATCTTATTTTAAAAAAATCAAATTTTATTACCAGTCAATGTAGGCTTAAAAAAATAATAAGAAAATAAAATTTCATGGCTCCCTGCATATTGTGGGTTTATAGGACCAGGAAATATTGTAAACAATTGTTGAATTCCAGAACAGCCCTAAGCATATGTCAAATCGTTCTACAAGTTTCCTACTTGTCTTCCTTAGGTTTTTCTGATTTGTCTTTGAAATTGTTGGAAACTCAATATGGGAAAGGAATCGTGTCAGATATCTTTTAATTTTTTATACCCTGGTTCATATTCTTGGCCTAATTCTGTTCTGACTGTTGCTGCAGCCACCAGCTGTATTCAGGTGAGGCCCGAGAGCCGCTTGTTTCAGCACTGAGTATCTCTTCTTTCCCACCCTGGAGCTTCCCTGCCACTGCCTGTGGGTCTCTTGTAAACTTGCTCTCAGCCATTCTCATGCAAGTGCAAAATTGAAGAGTAAAGGCATACTTAACATACTTGTGTCAATGACCTTTGACCAATGTGGGACAGTAGCTAATGGATAAATTCTCTCTCCTTTGTCTCAGGCAAGCAATTCTGTGGCTTGGTCTGCATGCTTCCTCAGAGGGCCCCAGCAGGGTTGTGTTCAACATTTGTATCCTTGGAGTGGTTTCTTTCCTTCTCTGTTTCAATCTTCCTTCCCCTCACTCCTATTCCCTGGGATTCCTTCCCAAAGTAAACTACCTATACACAAGCTCTCTTCTCAAGAAAAGAGGAATTAAGGGGAATTATCACAATAATTAAATATTTTAGTAGCTATTTGGTTCATTTTAATATGCTCTTGTGACAAACCAGTAGGTCAAAGAGTTTGGAGATGGAACAAACCTAGAAATTTTTTTTATTTTTATTCAAAATTATCAGTTAATGTCTCTGGTTTACAAACTGGAAAAATAAAGTAAAAATTACTTTGTAAATTGCTGACTTTTAGGTTTAATTCTAATCCACATTGGATTTATTTCTAAATTTTATGGTATTTACAAAAGACTGGCTTATTTTCACATGAAATACATTTTGGAGGAACAAAAATGTTTAAAATTTAGATAACCTTTTCATATGGATATACATTTTCCAGTTCAGATATAGCATGAACATTTGTTGTTACATGAGCTTTGAAGCTCTGTCCCTACAACTTCCACAACCACCCTATCTGTCTCCTTTGCCCAAAACATATTTAAATGGAAATCTATGCCAATAGGGTCAGTAGTGATGTTTCTATGATAAAAGTATTTCCTGATGATAAAATACATGTTAGGGCAAAGAAAACAGGAGAGAATTTTAGCTGGCAAGAATAGGTACATAAAGAAATTTTGCTATTGCTGTTTAACCTTCTTTATACCTTTAAATACATTCTATTGAATAATCTACTCTCATTTAAAATTTCTTGTTTGCTTTATCTTTTTATCCTCTAATTTTAAAAAATGTTGTTGAGTCTTTTTGTTACTACTTCTTTTTAAAACTTTTATCTGGTTCATTTAATTTTAAAAATTTATAACTGACCATTTTATTGTCTTTCTCTTACTTATTTTATTCTAGTAGCGTTAGGAGTAGCCATGAAAATGATCCCTGGTTTAAGAAAGGAATGTTAGGGAATTCTTCCTTTATAATTTGCTTTCCACTTGCCGTCTCAATGTCTCAGATTAAACCTTCCATCCAGTCATGAAATTTCGACTCTAAACTTTTTGTGAAACCAGGTTATTTAGGTTTTTTCCTTCAGAATACCTGTAAGTTTACAAACAGCAATAAACATCCAGGTTGTTGGGTGTTTCAAACATCAAAAACAAACTTGTGTTCTTTTAGCCACTAAATTTGTGGTGATTTATTACAGCGGCAATAGGAAACTAACACACCAGCCTTGCCCCAGGCCCCAAATGATAGCATACAGCAATGTCTGGTAAAATTTCAGTGATATTTTATATTTTTAACGGTATTGAAAGGCATAGTTTTTACATGAAGAATCTTTTCCACCCTATTTCCTCCATACCCTAAATGGCTTTCTCCAATTAAATATAAGCAGTCATAATAAAAGCAGTTTGAAACATTTAAGATTCCCAGACAGTCAAAAGGAGACTCATAGTTATATATAAATGAATACAAAATCTATTTTAATGAAAAGATTTGAAGATTTTATATATACACACACATGTATAAAGTGCATATTAAAAAATATAACTATGTATGTAACCAAAACATTTGTATCCCCATAATATTCTGAGATAAGGAAAAGAACATAAATGTATATATGTGCTTTAATTTATACATGTATATGTGTTTATCTATAAATCTATATCTATCTTTATCTATAATTAAACTAAGAGGAAAAAACCTAAGCCAAAAATAATTGACTTCCATATAGATGCCATGCTACCAATAACTTTTTTTCAAACAATATTTCTAGAAGGTAATTTGGCAGCACCTGTTAAATATGAAAATATATACATCTTCTGAACCAACAATTCAATGTCCAGGAATTTAATGAGATGCTTTTTAAAATGTGTAAAGGTATATATGTATATATAAAAAACAATATTCATTGTAGCACATTGTCATCTAAAAAATGAAATGAAACATATCTGTCATTATTTAAATATGTTTTAGTTTATTTCATGGAAAGCAAAGAGTGAGATTAGGATGTATAGGCATAAAAGCATGTCCATGAAATATTGAGTGAAAAAAGGAAATTTTAGATTAAAATATATCGGATGAGCCATAAAAAATACATATATTTCAATATGAGTTTTCTTGGGAACAAAATTACTTTTAAAATATAATTTTAAAACATTAAGATATATTGCTCTAATCAAGAGCAGAAGACAAGAAACTTCTAGTTAATGGATTTTAATTTCCATTTCCAGAGTTAAAGTCATGTAAGTACTGTACTTTTCTTTTTTTTTTTTTTAAGGAGAGGAAGAAATAGATTCTCTTATTTGTACTGTGGAGTTTGGGAAAATGTTAAGTCTCTAAGTAATTCTGAACATTTTAATCTGTTGATTTCACCAAAGGTCATAAGTTAATATTTTTTATTTATTTAAAAAATAAATTTTGTTCTTTGTTTATGAGCTTAAAATTTAAGAATAAAATCAAACTGTCTTTTGGGCTGCAAAGTGTTAAGGACTTTAACTAAATAAATGGTTATTCATTTCTTTTTCAATTGTAGGTGCCTTTCCATTTGTAGGTGAGTTACTTCCTCATGCAAGCCAGCTTTTTATAATACTATTTAAGGGAAAATGGATAAATACAACTTTGGAATTTTTTTCTATAAAGAAGGGAGTAAACATGAATGGGGTTATATAGTATGTGCCAGTTTTTGTGCTAGCAATTTAAAAGATGTTATGGCATTTAATATTCATGAATGTCTGTTGAGGCTGGAATCATTACTTACATTTTTCCAAAAAGGCATGGGGTCCATAAAACACAGAGTCACCTTGCCACACATTCAGACATGGAACTCATTACTCTTTCTCTGTAACACAGGACATAAAAATATCCTATGGTTTTATGCAGGCTATTAGTGGAATTATTTTTCTTAAACTTGTATATGCTAAAACTGATCCTTTATCTTGGGCAAGTCCTGTCAGGAATGTACTAACACAAAGTGCAGCCATTTAGAACATCTAAAGTGATAACTGTACTTGTGAAATTTTATTGCTCTAAAAAAGAAGAGTATAATTTAAAAGATATATACCTTCAGCATTTTTCTCTCAAGACTATTATTAAACATTTAATCTTAGGTGCAAGAAGGTTAGAGCTTTTTATTATCTTTTTTCCAACTCTATATCTATCAAAATCTGAATGTAAGCATATACCATTAACATGAATTGATATTTTTACACAAAGCTCACATTTTAACTGATCCTTCTAATACTAAGCATCCAGGTACTTTGCTATATAGTTTGGATCTTACATTTGTGTTTTAGTTGGATAAGTACATACATGGAATTTAGCCAGGAGCATGTAAACAATTGAAAACATTATTAGTGTGATATGAATAATAGCATAACTCCTTCTATAAGAACTAAATGCCCACATGTATGAAAGAGTTACTGCCTGATATGGGCTAGATTTGATCTAATCTTAAGGCCACATGTGGCCTTCTAGGTCCTTAAGTGCAGCCTTTTGACTGAATCCAAATTTTACAGAACAAATCCTTTTATTAAAAGGGGTGCAGCAGAGAAAGATGAAGGTTTTCTTGCCTTCTTTGGTGCTTTAAAAAGAACAAGCTTGAAATCAGGAGGCCACAGGTTCCCCATTCCCAGGCTAGAATCTCCTAAAGCGATTAAACAACAGGAGAAAAACCCTCTGCTCCCAAGATTTCACAGTTTAGTGGGGAAAAACCTTTTCCATTAAAACAGCACACTTACTGAGTGCCTACTGTATGCTAGGTATTATAGTGGGTATCTCTAAGTTTGCTCATTTGATCTTCACAATAAGCTGTGTTTGGACAGGGTTTTCCTCTCCCCAGAATGTACTTGCTCTTTGGTCCCTTGGAAACTCCCATTCATCCTTCAGAATCTTGTTGGGGTGACTTCTTTACGAATTTTTCCTTGGCCTGCGTGCTCTTAGCTGCCTCCCATCCTCACTCCCCTGTAGAATTACTCTTCCCGTCTCTTAGTTATTTCTGCATGTATTTCTATGACACAAATCACATTGAACTGAAATTTCATGCTTATCTCTCTCTGACACAACAGTGAGATCCTTTGAGGAAAAGGATCTTATCCTGTTTTGTTCATTCGGTTTACCCCCCAACACACTACTCCACGGGATTAATCACTCAAGTCTTCCAAGGCTACCCTCTCTCATCCTCACAGTCAGTACCTGAGTTCAACATCTAAGAATTAATTTTCTCCTAGGAAGCTTCACTTGTGCCCCAGGCTGAGCTGGATTTGCCTTTGTGTGTGTCTTTGTCAATGTCCATCACAGTCTTCTGAAGTCATCCATTTGCTCTCTCACATCCTCCACCAGACAATTGGGTAAGAGACGAATCTCATTTGAATCTGTTTCTATCTGCATAATAACTGAAGTCTTGTGGGCCGTCTGTAAATGTTTATGAAGCTAACCACTTCTCCTTACCCTACTCCATTTTTTAAAAATTAACTTTATTGAGGTATAATTTGCCTATAATATATTTGAGGTACAATAAAATTTATACATCTTACACGCACAGGCAGACAACTCTTGACAAATATATACTTCTGTGTACCCATCATCCAAATCAAGACATAAAATATTTCCATTTCCCCAGAAAGTTCCCTCATGCCCTCTAATAGTCAATTTCTTCATCCAGCTCCCATTCCAGAAACAAGAATCTCCTTTCTATTACAATAGTATAGTTTTGCATATTTTAGAAATTCATGAATATGGAATCACACAATATGTACTCTTTTGTGTCTGGCTTCTTTTATTCAATTTAATGTCTATGAGGTTCATCCATGTTTCCACATGTGGAAGTAATCCATTCTTTTTATTGCTGAGTAGTATTTCATTGCATGAATATCCCACAACTTCTTTAACCACTCACCTGTTAGTGACATTTGTGTTGTACCCAGCTTGGCTACTATGATTAATGATGCCATGAATTTTCATGTTCAAGTTTTTTTGTGTGGATATTTGTACTCTTTTCTCTTGAGCAAATACCTACAAGTGGATAAATGGGTAATTATATGTTTAATTTTATATGAAACTGAAAAGTGTTTTCCAACATGTTTGCAGTATTTTATGCTCCCATCAGCAATGTAGGAGTTTTCCAGAAGCTCCCTATGCTCTCGAAAGTTTGATATTATCAGGTTTTCTAATTTTAGCCCTTCTAGTGGGAGTATAGTGATATCTCATTGTGGTTTTAACTTGTTTTTCCCTGATATCTAATGATGTTGAGCATCTTTGTATGTATCATTGGCCATTCATACATATTCTTTTGTCTATTTTTAAATTGGGTTGTCTTATTTGTATTGAGTTGTAAGTGTTCTTTATTTATTCTGGATACAAGTCTTTTGTCAGATGTATGTGTTCCAATATTTTCTACCAATCAGTGGGTTATTATTTCATTTTTTGACAATGTCTTTGAAGACCAGAAGGTTTTTATTTCAAGAAATCCAATTTATCACTTTTTTCTTTTATGATTGGTACTGTTTGTGTCATATCTAAGAAATCTTTGCATACATCAAGATCACAAAAGTTTTTTTCATGCTTTCTTCTAGAAGTTTTGTAGTTTTAACTTTAATATTTAGGTTTATTTAATTTATAATAATAATTTAATAATTATTAAATTAATAATATAATATAATAATATTCTAATTTATAATTTAAAATTAATTATTTTGTATGGTGTGACATAAGCATTAGGTTTTTTTTTAATACAAATATCTGGTTGCTTTGTACCATTTATTGAAAGAACTATCCTTTCCTTATTGTATTACATTTTTGCCCATGTTGATAATCAATTGACCATTATGTACTAGTCTATTTCAGGACTGTCTTTGTATTCCATTGATCTGTGTGTCTATATTTAACAATACCATACTGTGTTGGTTATTGAAGCTTTCTACTGTGCATTGAAGCCTTCAGTTTTGTTTTCTTTTTCAAAATTATTTTTTGTTTTTGGTCCTTCATATTTTCAAATAAATTTTTGAATCAGTGTGTCAATTTCTACAAAAGTCTTCTGGGATTTTGACCAGAATTGAGTTGAATTTAGAGATCGATTTGGGGAGGAAAAACATCTTAACAATATTAAGCCTTATAATCCATGAACAGGGTAGGCCTCTCTCCATTTAGTTATATCTTCTTTAGTTTCTTTCTGCAGTGTTTTATGGTTTTTAGTTTTGTCTAAATCTATCATGATAATCACATCATTTTTTTCTCCTTTATTCTTTTCATATGGTGAAATACATTGACTGAATTTCTTTTGTTAACCTCATCTTGCATTCCTGGTGTAAAGCCCACTAAGTTATGATATATTATGATTTTTACATATCATGGGATTTAATTTGCTAATATTTTGCTAAGGATTTTTGCTTCTAGATGCACAAGGGATATTAATCTGTAATTCTCATTTCTTGCAATATTTTTGTCTGTTTTTGATATCAGGGAAATGCTAGCCTTGTAAAATGAGTTCTAAAGTGTTCTGTCCTTGTCTCTGTTCTGAATGAGTTTGTATAGGATTGCTACCAGTTAGTTCTTCCTTAATGTCTGATTGAGTTAGCAATTGAAACCATCTGTGCCTGTATATTTCATCATTATGGGAATATTTTTATTAAAAACTCAATTTCTTAACAGATATAAAGATAATCTGATTTTTCTTTTTCTCTTTAAGTTCTGGTCATTTATAAATTGTTTGAAAATTTACCTATCTCACCTAAGTTGTCAAATTCATTTGTGTAAAATTGTTCCTAATGTTTTCTTATTAACATTTTAAGATTTATAGGATTAATGGTGTCCCCTCTTTCATTGCTAATATTGGTATGTGGTATTTTGATTTCTCATCTTCTTGGTTATTCACATTTAAGGATTTGCCAATTTTATTAATTTTTTCAAAGAGCTGACAGTGGCTTTGTTAATTTTATATATTGTTTATCTGTCCTCTATTTTAATGATTTCTGCTGTAAATGTATTATTTTTTTCTTTCACTTACTTTCAGTTTACCATTTTCTTTCCATTTACTTTTTTGCTTCTTAAAGTCAAATACTAAATGATTAATTTTAGGCTTTTATTCTTTAACATAGGCAGTGATATCTAAAAAATTCCCTTTAAGCACTGCTTTATTTGCATCCCTGAAACTTAAAACACATTGTATTTTTATTATTATTGAGCTCAAAATATTTTTTCATTTCTCTTGTGACTTCTTCTTTGATCCAGTGTATGTTATTTAATTTTCAAATATTTGAGGCTTTCCTCCATATCTTACTGATTTCTAATTCAATTCCTTTGTAGTCAGTGGACATAGTCTGAAATAATTCAATGAAACATACTGAGATTTATTTTATAGGCCAATGTATGGTTTGTCTTGGCAACATTTCATGTGTACTTTGACTTTTTGGATATAAGGCCTATAATGTACATTAGATAGATTTGGTTGAGAATGTTGTTTGTATTTTCTTACAGCCTGTAATCCTAGCACTCTGGGAGGCTGAGATGGGAGGATCACTTGAGGTCAGGATTTCGAGACCAGCCTGAGAAAGAGCAAGACCCTGTCTCTACAAAAAATAGAAAAATTAGCCAGGTGTGGTGGTGCATACCCATAGTCCCAGCTACTCGGGAGGCTAAGGCAGGAGGATCACTTGAGCCCAGGAGTTTGAGGTTACAGTGACCTATGATGATGCCACTGCATTCTAGCTTGGGTAACAGAGTGAAACTCTGTGTCAAAAAAAAATTATTTTATATATTCTTACTAATTTGATGTCTACTTATTCTGAGAGATTTTTAAAATCTCTGATCATGAATGTGAATTTGACTATTTATCTTTTTATTTCTGTCAGTTTTACTTCATGAATTTGATTCTTTGTTGTTAGATATATATATATTTAGAAATGTTATGCCTTATCGGTGAATAGCTGCTTTTATAATTGTGTAAGATACTTTGTCTTGAAGTCTATTTTGCTTAATGTTACTATAGCTATTCCACCTTCTTTATGTTTACTATTTGTATGGTATAGCTTTCCCATCCATTTATTTCCAACCTACCTATGCCTTTATATTAAAAATGCATCTCTTTTACATGGCAAGTTAGGTGGTTTTTTTTTTTTTAATCCAGTCTGACGATCTCTGTCTTTTGATGGGTATTAGTTCACTTACATTTATTGTAATTACTTACTGACATGATTGAATTCTTCTGTTGCTCTTTTCATGCCTTCTTTTTGGTTTATTACATTTTTAATACTCCATTTTAATTTTCTCTAGTAGCTTCCTAACTACAGCCACTTCTATTATATTTTTATTGGTTTCTCTATGGCTAACAATATACATCCTTAACTTATCAGAATTTATTTAGAGTTAACATTGTACCTCTTAATACTCAGCAAATAACACTTAACACTTTAGACTTTAACCTTTGTATTTTCCACTTACCACTCCATACTTCCCAGTTCACAAATATAATGACCTTGCAACAATATAATTCCATTATTTGTCTCCTCATTCTTTGTACAAATGCTATCATAGCTTTTATTTCTACATACATAAAAGTTTCTGCTTATGTTATTTTTTCTTTAAACAACAATTGTATTTCAAGTACTTTATGAGGAAAAAACAAACGTAGTCTTTTATATTTACTCATTTATTTGTTATTTCTGGTATGTTTCATTCCTTTCTACAGATCCAAATTTTCTTGGGGTATCATTTTCCTTTGGCTTCATGGTCACCCTTTTGAAGATGTCTTTATTTTACCTTTGTTTCTGAAGAAAATTTTTGCTAGTAATTGAGCTCCCTATTGCCAGTCTTTTTTTTTTTTTTTCCAAAACTGTCATATATCATTTCATTGTTTTATGGCTGGCCTTCATTGTTTTTTTAAGGAGAAGATGCAATAAAATTTTTCCCCATATATGTAATGTATCTTTTTTTCCTCTGGCTGCTTTCAAGATTTTTCTCATTTTTTTTTTTAGCAGTCTAACTATTATGTGTACAGGTATAGTTCTCTCTATATTTATCTTTAAGTAAGTTGTGATTTTCATCCAACTTGAAGTATTTTCAGCCACTATTTTTTCAAATATATTTTTTCCGTCTCATTCACACTCTCCTCTTCTTAGAGACACAGACAAATGTATTTTAAACCATTTGATACTGTTCAACAGATCCCTGAAGCTCTTTCCATTTGTCTTCAATCTTTTTTGTTTCATTAGTCAGAATAAATTCTATTGATTGGTTTTCAGTGTTACTGACTTTTTTTTGCTGCCATCTCCAATCTTCTGGTAAGCCCATCCAATAAAATTTTATTTCAATTTTTGAAGGTTTTTTTTATTTCTAGAATCTCCATATAATTCTTTTTTATGGTTTTCATTTTCTGGCCAAAATTTCCCATCTGTACACTCATTAAGATCATATTTTTCTTTAATTATTTAACATATTTCTTAAAAATTTTTTGACCATATTTATTAAACCAGTTTTAAACTCTCTGTTAAGTCCTTTATCTTGGCCATCTTGGATTAGGTTTCTAATGTCTGCTTTTTTATTTTTCCTTTACTATAGAGCACTACTTCTTTGTATGTCTAAGGAGTTATTTACTGAACACTAGATATTGGAAATAATACATTTTAGAGATTCTGGATCCTTTTATTTTTCTCCAAAGAATATAAATCACTATGTTAACAAATAATTCAATTATTTTGAGCTCATGCAGGGTTTGGCATAATTATAAGCCTCAATTGGTCTTTCCTGGTGCAGGTACAAGCACAGCCGTTATTCATGGACCTGAAAAGGACCTTCACATAGACTTCTAGGACCCCTCTCTGAACATCTTTTTTTTTTTTCTTCCAATGCCACATTTCTTAGATTCTAGCTGCTTCAGATGTCCCACCCTCTGAACTCTGCCTCTGTAATTCAGTGCAACTGATAGGTTGTGCTGGGACCCCTGCTCTTTGTGCAGCTATTGAGAACTTGTCCATAAGCAGAGATTGAGGGAAATAATAGGGACTAATCTTGTGAGTTTTCCTTCTCTAGGGGTCACAGTCCTCTCTTGCCTCTTCTCCACTGCCTGAAAACAGTTTATTCATATATCTTGTCTAATTTTATAGGTATTTATCACAATAGGGCTATTCAGGTGTTGGTTTTTCCATTTATGACTAGAAGTGAAAGTTCCACTACTCTATTTTTTACCCATGGTACTTATTACCTTCTAACATATTAGATAATTTACTTATTTATCAGACATTAATGGGTTATTGTCCATCTCTTCCCACCACTCTACCAGAGTATAAGCTCCATATGAATAGAGATATTTGTCTGTTATGTAATATATAATACATGAACTGTGAATATTAATATTCAGGCAGTTCCTTAATGGTTAAATAACTAGCAACTAGGCTCTGAATGCTACAAGTAAGAAAAATTCTATAGAAAGTTATTTCTTATAAATATTTTGTTAAATGATTAGTGAAAAATAAATAGCTTGCATTTATTTAGTTCTTGCACAAAACATTTTCATGCACATTATTCTAGTGAATCAGTAAACAATGGTGGGATTTTGTGGACTTATTTTGTATACCAAGACTTAGGCTAAATTGCCCATAATAAGAGTAGGAACCAGGAACCACAGGCAGATTTTCCAACCCTAATAGGTAGTAATTTCAATTGGCAAAACAAACATACAAACAAAAATAAAACAAAAACATAGTGTAACCATAAGCATATTCTTTAAGATTCTTTTATCAAGTGGGAGACATTTTTGCCAACTGGGAAAAAATGAATATAGAGAAATTTTATTTGGCTACGAGAGAAATGAAAGACTTTTTTTAAAAAAGAATCATGAAATTTATGAAGCTAAAAAAATCTGAAATGAAAAATTCTCTGGATGGGCTACATCAAGGCACATTTCATCATTTTTTGAATATCCATAACATAGAGACTATCTTAAAATAGAATATCTTTAATAAAAAGACATTACATACAAGGAAATAAAAGTAAGAATGATCACTGAATTGAATACAAGCCAGAAGGCAATGGAATGACATCTTTAATGTAATGAAAGAGAAATGAAAATTTTCAGCCTAGAATTTTATATTCAATGACATTTTTCTTATTAAGGCAATAGAAAGGCATTTTAACACAAACAAAAGCTGAGAGAATTTGTCATTCTTCTGCAGCCTGAAGGAAATATCAGATGGAAACTTGGGTCTGCAGAGAGGAATGAAGAGCCCCAGAAATGGTAACTATTTGCATAAATAATATTTTTTTCTCTTTCCTTGGTTTCTTTAAAATAAAATGGACTGATTATAGCAAAAAATAAGACTGCATTATAGGTTAAAATGTATTAAAACAATACTACAAAGGACAGGAACAGAGAAAGGAAACATATTGTTGTAAGTTTCTTACATTGTGTGAAGTGGTATAAAATTTGATAGTAGACTGTGAAAAGTTAAAATTGAATATTGAAATACCTTGAGTAGCCACCTAAAAAAATAAAAGAGTGAGATATAGCTAATAATCCAATAGAAGATAAAATGAAATACTAAAAATACTCAATAAATTGAAAAGAAAGAAGAGAGGAAAGAAGAAACAAGTCATAGGAGAATAGGAATTAATACCACAAGGATATGCCATTACACAAACTCTACAATGGCTAAAATTTTTTTAAAAATTGCTGACAACTGTTGAAGAGATCTGAGCAATTGGAATTCTCATTCGTTGCTGATTGAAGTATAAATTCTTATAACCATTTTGGAGAATTCTTTGGCAGTTTCATATAAAGCTAAAAGCATACCTACACTTACTCAAAACATATGCTCCCCAAATGACTAATTCAAGAATATTCACAGCAGCTTTATTTGTAATAGGCAAACTTGAAACAACTCAAACGTCCATCAACAGGTGAGTGGATAAACAATTTCTGGTATATTCATACAATGAAATGATACTCAGCAATAAAAACTACAAACTATTGGTAAATGCAACAACATAGGTGAATCTCAAAGACGTTACAATGAGCCAAAGAAGCCAGACACAAGAGTCTATCTTTCATGATTCCACTTAAATAGAATTATTAAATATAAACAAGCAACACTAATCCATAGTGACAGAAAACATATCAATGATTGCCTGGGTCTGAGAAGGGGATGGTATGGAATTGACTGCAAAGAGGCAGGCGAGAACCTTGTGGTATAATGAACATGCTCTATATCTTCATTTGGGTAGTGTTACACAAATGCTCACATTTGTCAAAATTTATCACACTGTACACATAAAATAGTGCATTTTATTGATGTAAAGTATGTGTACCTCAGTAAAGTTGATTTTTAAAAAAATCATAATACAGTGGAATAAGCTCAATAATTAAGGTATATATAAACCAATAATATATATCAGTTAATATTATCCATTTACTATTTGAATTACAAGGTGCCAATCTAGAAGAACTCCATGTTTCTCTGAGGTAGTTGCTTTAACTTCCTCTTCCCCCAGTATTCTTTCACCAAAATACCCATGAATAAATTTCTTTCAAAGCTTCATTTTAGGTATAAACAAAGTCACAAATTTCCCCAAATGTCTCAAATACTGGGAATTATATATGTATGTGGTATGAAGAAATTTTAATTACACCTGTTCAACTTACAGTAAAGTAGTCCTTCTCAGACTGCTTGAGTGCATAGAGAGATGGTAATGAAATTTGCTGAAATTTCGCTTCTTGAAATAAGTCTGATCAACCTCAAGGTACATAATAAGTATTGTATGTGTTTGGCAGCTGCATTTGAAGTAAGGCAGATGCCATGAGTCAGTCAGGAATCAAGATACAGACATCATGTGTCTGCATGTTAGTCTGCATGTGACTCTCTAGAATGAAACAGAGTTTGTTTTTGGCCACAGAAAATACCAAGGGAGTTTATCTGCAAGTTTACCTTATTTTTGCCCTCTGGTTTTGGTTACTTACCATGAGCCCCTGAGTCTCACCATTCCACTTCATTCCTATCGTTTGTACCAAGAGGAAATGTGGAAAATGAAGAAATGGTTGAATTCATGGTTAACAACAATAAAAAAGTTTAACCAATCATTGAAACTTCTCTCACCCCTGCCAAACAAGTAAGCTATTAGACCTGTGATCAAAGGTCTTGTGAGAATTGTGATCAAAGAGTAAAACAATCGTTAGAATTTTATTTTGTTCCCCTTCACAGGTACTATGTAAGAGGTACCAAAGAACCAGGGATTAGCAAACTAAAATCTGATTTTTCCATTCCCAACCAACTGTGCAACTCAATTGACTGTCAGATCTCTAAAATAGGTGATAGAACTTAATCTTGGACTCTTTCACTTCTAAAATTCTTTGAAATTGTGATGTAGAGTAGAAGGAAAGTAATACCAAAACTAATGTCTCCTTACAGAGCATCCAGAAATAATTTCTAACTGCATATTTGATGCAAATTTACTCAGAGAATTTATTACATTATCTAGACAAATTATATTCAGACATATATGTATATATATAAGCAATTTTAACATTTGAAATGTGATACATGACATTGGAACCATTTTTTATATTGAAGTAGATATAAAATAAATTGATACTGATTACATTTTAGGAAAAAGTTACTATATTGGTAAGCTATAATAATTTCTATTAATGCCATTGAATTATGTAAGATTGCAAAAAATATAGGCATGTTACTTTTGTTTTATTTCAGAACATATTTCTATACCAGTGAATAAATAATAATTTTATGTTTGTGGTAATCAGAAAAAAATGCAGACTACTCTTTTATTTATGCTGATTTAATTACCATATTTACATATTTTCTGCCTTTTGATTGGCTCATACATCTGTTCTTAATGTTTCTATGAAAATTATATGAAAGCCACAAAGTTAAGGTTTTGATGAGTAGCTCAGAAGCAACCCAAATACAATGTAAACGTTAGAACATAATGCCTCTCATGGCTCGTAATGGGGTGGAGCCATTTTTCACAGAGGTTGCAGAGTTGAAGAAGCTAAAAATTAAAGATATGTTAGCTTCCAAGTTAAAGATTTTTTAAAATAGCTAAATGCTTCCAAATGTGCAAGTTTACTCAAAGCTACTTTGATTTTATTCTGTTCCTATACTAACAATAAAAGTTTCCAAGGATTGATTAATACTTTCTTATGAAAATTCTAAATCATCATACTAAATATCAGGTCAAAAATTCTCTTTAAAAGACATGCAATGATAGTGATGTCCTTGCATGTGAGCAACATGAAAATATAAAGACAGATTTAATAAACTATTCAGTGAACTACTACTATCTTTTGAACCTAGACTGATTCAAATGGTAAACTATCAAGAAGTAATGAATAAGTTTAAGAATCATAGAACAAGGGAATCGAGCAAGATATAAATCCGAAATTATAGATAGTACTGATTGTTTAATGCTGGAATCAGGAATAAGCATTTATCATGTGTCTTTTTGCAGTGGATCAAGTGCTTGTCCCAAATGGAACACTGAAGTGCTGTCCTTTAACCTCTTTCGCCTTTGTCCTCACATCACTAATACGTGAGGACTCAACTAGCCAGATAAAACTGATTCAAATGCCATTATTCTATTATTCTAAGATATGTAATCTAAATACAGAATAATGAACCAAATGACACCTCAATATCACTTTCCATTATAAGATTCTTGGTCATTATTTGATTTTGTTTTATTTCAACACTGAGACAAAATTCTAAAAAATGTAAGCACCAAATCAACAGGAAACTGAGTATTCCCTAGGGATGACTACCATTCCCTTGTTATCTTTCTTCCACCCCCAGCCCAAAATAAGTTAAATCAAGAAAGAAAAAGGTAAAAGGAAAAGAGGATGTATTATTTTTTAGTTCTGATTCCCTGTCCCTTCCTATTTAATATAAACAACTGGATATTTAAAAAACTACATTAAAAAGGATGTGGTTTTATGAATTGTTTCCACCACTTTGGAGAGCAATTTGGCTCAATGACAAATACCTCCAAAACGTTACGTGGAGACCGAAAAAAAAAGAAGTTGCAGCTAGATATGCTTGCTGTGATACCATTTTTAATGCTTGAAAAACATTTGAAACTATATCTTTTTTACTAGGTAAATACCAGTGTAAGAATAAAAACACACATGTAAACAATGAACATGAATCAGAATAGTATTTGTACTAGGGGAAAGAGAAGAGTACCCAGTGAGAGAAAAACACAGAAATATTCAATTACGTTTGTAATAATTAATATTTTTACACCAAGTGGTAGGTTTGGGGTGTTTATTAAGGTATGTTTTACATTTTGGCATTTCTGAAATATTCCATAATAAGAAAGTTTAAAGAAAGCAAGATTATTCAGCTTGAAGCTAGAAAAGGGACTTAGTTTTTATGTGAGGCATGAGAACTAACTGTTTTCTGCCTCCATAAATGGAATTGGAAATTTAGATTAAATACAAGGCTGGCTCACTTTCCCATTTTAATAGTTCTTAAATATTGCCATAGGTTGCAAAGAAAAGTTTATGAGACTCTCTATGAACATTTTGACAACGAGGCCAGATTCTTATCTTTCTTAAGGAGCTTGGGTGGCCTTGGCTTCAAGTGGACTACATCACCTCCCTACTTCCTTCTGGCTTTTCAGTTCTTGTTACAAGATAACAATAGTTTAAGATGAGGAAGCAGAAGAGGGAGAAAAGAACACTTATGAATACAAACATCAGAAATTAAAGCCCAAAAAGTGGGCCAAATAATAAACATCATAGAGAAATGGTCTCTTCTTTCATTTCTGGCCTTTACGATTTCAAATTTCTAAGAAAACTAGATATATCTTCACTGTCGTTTCATTCAACACTTTAAATCTTTTTTTTTTTTTTTTTTTGGTATAGGAAGTCTCCCAGAAAAGAACCTTAAAAATATCCCCAAATATTCAGCCAGATGACAGAGTCAGTTGGGAAAGAGCTCAACCTTTTATTTTTCCATTTCTATTTCCAATGGAGATTGTTGCAGACTGCCCACATTCATCATTCCTTTTACTGAGACGAGATTTAACCTCACCCTACATCTGGAAATGAGACTTGGATTAGACCTTTGACCTTCTGGTATTTCTGGTTGAGGGACCATATTCACAGGCTCTAGCACTGTATAGAAGAACAAACATTTCTTTAATATTAATACCATTTATCAGTTGTTAGTGTTTAAATTTATGTTTTGCTGTGACATTCCTGAAATTCTGCCTCTTCTGTTACATGTTTAGGAATCAACCTGCATGTTATATAGATGGGATGAAATTTGGTTTATTTATTTCCCCCTGAATATTTACTTACCAGGGTTGCTAGGGGACCTGCCAGTTAGAGAAAGTAGCAATCATGAATCTAAGGCTTTTTACATTGATTCCCTTATACAGTATAGACACACTTCCAAGAAAATCACTTTTGCCAACTTTGACTCAGAAACAATGCAAGCTCCATGACCGTCAGTATTTTTGTCTCTTTTGTTCACTATTATCTTCCTGGTGCCTAGGACACCGCCTGGTGCATGATTGGTGTTCAAAACATATCTGTTGACTAAGTAAATGGATTACAATTGTGTTTTCATGCAGGGGTTCTTCCTAAAGATTCTAAAAAATTTTCTTATTTCTATAAATGTTAGGATTTTGATGGGTCTTTTTTTATTCCCACTAGATATAAAAAAGTAGTTTTGACTTCTCAATAATAAATGTTTAACTTATATGTTATGTGATGAAATCATTTTTTAAAATGTTGGTGGAATTTGGAGAATCCATAATTGCTTTTCGTATAATCTCAGTTATTTCTACAATAGTGCAAACTTTGCCATTTTCTTGTGTATTGTACACACACACACACACATCTGCTAGGGAGGAAAATAATACTGGTGTCCCAAAAGTAAGGAGACTACAAAGGAAAAGTTTTGTAAAATTTTGTAATGAATGTTTTGTGAATAAAGGTACATTTAGCTACAATTTCCCATTTTCCCTATGTATGGTGACTTTTGGGACAACCTGTATATAGCATTGACCTGGTTATTTCAGTAACAATATGAAAAATTTCTGACTTCTTCCCTATACTAGGTCTTCCAAAATATTAGCTGTCTATGTATTTCTTCCTGATACTATTCCATTTCAATATGCTTTTACATGGGTTTGGCTTAATCTACTGTATATATACAGCACAGTTGAATGCTAGAGGTATTTTAAGGCTTTTTCTAAATTTCTTTTGCAAACAGTAAGACTTCAGGTCCACAAGTGAGCTCCATTTATCTCTGTCTCCAGAATGGTAATCGTAGGATGTTGCTCAAGAGCACACAGAGAAGAATCCAAGAAAAGAACCAGAGAGGAAACAACACAAATATGAGATCCCAGTTGATTAGGGAGGTGGCAGTAAGGTGGATTGAACACTGGGAGACCTGAATTTTAAGTCTGCATTTGTCAAAAGTTGGTTGATGATCTTGGAATGTACTTAGCTCAAGGAGTTTACTCTTTTTGTATGTAAGAGTTTGAGAATAAATAGTTTGAGGTCCTTGTAAGCTCTCAAATTCTATGAGCCTATTTCTCTTCCACTTTAGTGGAAGGGATATAGAAATTATCGAAAGCAAAATGTTGCCCTTTTCTAAAATGCTCTTTCTTATTTTTTACATTGAGCCCTCCTTCAGCCTTTTTTATCTGTCAAAATTATTTTTAGTTTTAATAAAAAATAAAACTATAATTTTCACATTTTAAGAAATTCTTAGTTTTAGAATCCCAAATTAAAAGTTCCTATGATTCTCTAGTTTGATTATTACTTTTCTTATTTCTTATTAGAGCACTTTTTACATGATGTAAATGTTTTACAGCCTATTCTTTTTAAAATTAATGTGTAATTGTTTAATATGTTCAGCATATTAACTGTTAAGAATGAGGCTGTCATTCCTTTTGATCAATAAAACAAATATCTTTCTTTTGGAGGAAGAATGTTCCCAAAGCAATCAATAATAGGGCACTTGTCAACCTTGTAACTCTGGTTAAAAAAAAAAATTGAGGCACACTGTATGTGTTCCATCTGTGGTAGCCGTGTTAATCTTAGGAGTATTGTTAGAAAATTTCAATATCCATTATTTTGGAGGTGAAGAACGCCAGCGGCTGCCTGCGAGCACGGACCGCTCACTCCGAAAACAGCATTGCGAATTACAGAGAAACAACGCCCAACGCCCAGCCCAAGAAAACAGGTACAAAATTTTCACAAAGATCGGAGGGCGCACGGAGCACAATAGAGCCCAGAGCGCGGGAAGGACGCGCTCGCCAGGTCGGCGCAGCGCGACCGGCCCCCCAAGCGGTTACGCGCCTCCCCATACACGCAGTCAGGGACAAGCCCAGAGTTGGGACAGAGCGGTGGCTAGGGACGGCGAGCCCTGTGGAGAGGAGGAAGTAGCCAGAGCCAGGCACAACTCGCAGCTGCAATATACAGAGACTGACGAGGGCTGGGGAGGAACTGGACAGGGATGGAGTGGAGATTCAGCTTCCCGGGACAGTGCGCGGGAACCCGCAGGCCGGCACTGCGCCACTAGAAGTCAGCGGGACTGGGCCCAGGAGTTTAACGGAGAGTGGGACACGCCCTACAAGGCTGCCAGCAACTGCCGCTGTGGCCAGCGGAGAAAAACTGCGCTCCTGGCGCGATCGGAGCCTGGCTGTGCACCAGGCCGGCGGCGGCGACCATCTTTACAGCCGCCCGCGCGGGCGGAGCTGTGAGTCGCGTTTCTAGCTCCGCCCCGCCCCAGCCCGGGGCTCTTCCGCTGGGGCAAGACAGGCTTTGCCTTTGGTGGCCAGGGACAGCTGCATCCGTGGGTTCCAGGTGGGACGAGATCCCGGAACTGTAGCGGCGGGACCTTTGGGTATTGGAAACAGTTTGCAGCTCGTCCATCTGGTTCTGCTACCCCGGCTCTGGCCTCCAACAAGTCCGCTCCGTGCCGGTCCTAGTGCCCGCCCCTCAGGTCCCAGCCCTCCTGTACCCCAGAGATCGCTCATTTTGAAGGTTGCTGGCTATAGTGACTCATTTGGTATGCCTGCTGGTTCCCATGACAACCAAATACCTCAAGAGCCACAGGCTGAACCAGAGCAGCTTCCCATAATCCTGCCCACTTCAATAGGGAATTTCGCGCCATCCAAGAGCGCTTCTAGCAGCCACTACTCCCCCCTCCCCGTGGGAACATCCCCCCGGTGGAGACTGCTGGGGCTAGAGACGGCCACCCGCCTCACCTTGGGGTCTAGTGGTGGAAAAGGGGTGCACAATTGGAGATCCCCCTATCAACCAGTATCACACGGAGACGCACATCAGAAAGGGAGACACACGTGGCTAGATGAGCAACCTCTGAGCTGTGTAGAATTTTCCCAACTCAGCTCTCACACTGCAGCCAAAAGAAATTGTGTTTCTACCTGCACCTCAGGACAAGCAGGGTCAAAGTAACCCCTAGGAGCTACAAGACCCCTCCCAAAGCACGGGGCTTTCGCACACCCCAACTGGGGAATCAGAGTCTGCCACGGACATAACAGAATACCTAGCTAATAGGGAGCGGAGGACTCATATCCTCAAGTACAATTCATTAGCTCAGAGCCCAAGCTGGGAGGTCATTCTCACCACACTCCACTGGGAAGAGGAGAAGACCGCATGTCAGAGTTAACTCAAGATCCACCAAACTTGCTAAAATACACCTAAGGCAATACAGGCCACTACTTCTCTCCCTGGCTTTGCCAAGGAACAATAATTGTGGGCCTGGTGACAGGGCCATAAACTAGCTCTAACACCCCCAGCTCTCGACCAAGAGGCCAGATGAGAAAAAACCAGCAAAAGAACTCAGGGAACATGAAAAATCAGAGTGAAAAGTCACCCCCAAAAGAAATTATCAGTTCCTCAGCAATGGATACCAACCCAAATGAAATGGGTAGAATGTCAGAAGAGGAATTTCATTTATGGATTATAAGAAAGCTCAATGAAATTCAAGAGAAAATTGAATCCCAGCACAAAGAAACCACAAGAAAAATGCAAGAAATGAATGAAAAATTCTCCAAAGAAATAGAAATATTACGGAAAAATCAAATAGAAATCCTAGAAATGAAAGAAGCATTCAAGGATCTACAAAACACAGTGGAAAGCCTTAAAAATAGGCTGGACCATGCAGAGGAAAGAATTTCAGAGCTAGAAGACAGCTCCTATGCGCTAAATAAATCAGCCGAAGAGAAAGAACACAAAAACAAGAGGCAGGAAAAAAGCATACAAGAAATGTGGGATTATGTAAAGAGGCCAAACATAAGGATCATAGGTATCCCTGAGGGAAAGGAAGAAAATTCGCATGGGCTGGAAAATTTATTTGAAGGAATAATAGAGGAAAATTTCCATGGCTTAGCCAGAAATCTCGACATCCAAGTACAAGAAGCACACAGGACTCCTGGGAGAGTCAACGTGAAAAGGCATTCACCACGCCACATAATTATTAGACTGACCAAAGTAAACACAAAAGAGGCACTCCTCAGAGCTGTAAGACGAAAAAATGAGGTAACCTACAAAGGGAAACCCATCAGATTAACTGCAGATTTCTCAGCTGAAACCTTACAAGCCAGAAGGGAATGGGGAGACATCATCAATCTCCTAAAACAAAACAAAGGCCAACCCAGAATTCTGTATCCTGCCAAACTAAGCTTCTTATATGAGGGAGAAATAAAGACCTTTCCAGATAAGCAATCACTGATAGAATTTGCGAAATCCAGACCCGCCTTGCAAGAAATGCTTAGACCTGCATTATACACTAAACAGAGCAACAGACACCCACCTATGTAAAACTATGCAAAAGCTAAAACCCCAGAAACCAGATTCCACAATGACACAAGAGGTAAAACAAAAGGTACCACCCAACAGAATAATCAGAAATTTACCCCAAATATCAATTCTCTCAATAAATGTAAATGGCTTGAACTGCCCATTGAAGAGACATAGGCTGGCTGAATGGATTAAAAAATACAAACCAAGTATCTGTTGTCTTCAGGAAACACACCTTACACACAAAGACGCATTCAGACTCAAGGTGAAAGGATGGAATACAATTTTTCAGGCTAATGGAAACCAAAAGAAATCCGGAGTAGCCATCCTCATTTCAGATGACATAAACTTTAAAGCAATAAAAGTAAAGAAGGACAAAAATGGACACTATATAGTGGTGAAGGGAAAAACTTCACAACAGGATTTAACAATCCTAAACATTTATGCACCCAACACAGGAGCACCCAGGTCCGTAAAGCAAATACTGCTAGATCTAGACAACATAATAAGCATGAATGCCATAATTGCAGGGGACTTCAACACCCCACTGACGGAACTGGACAGATCCTCCAAACAGAAAACCAATAGAGAAATAAAAGACCTAAACAGGACGATAGAACATTTGGGCCTAACAGATATCTACAGAACACTCCACCTAAATAACACTGAATATACATTCTTCTCATTAGCTCATGGAACTTTCTCTAAAATTGACCACATCCTAGGCCACAAAACAGATCTAAACAAATTCAAAAAAATAGAAATCATACCATGTATCTTTTCAGACCACAGTGGAATAAAACTAGATATCAATTCCAACAGAAACTCACATCTTCCTCCAAAAACTTGGAAACTAAACAATCTATTGCTGAAAGATTATTGGGTCAAGGAGGAGATTCAAATTGAAATCAAAAGATTCTTCGAACTAAACGATAATGGGGACACAAGTTATCAAAATCTGTGGGATACAGCAGAAGCAGTCCTGAGAGGAAAACTTATCGCCCTAAATTCCCACATCCAAAAGACAGAAAAGTCATAAATCAGTAAACTAATGAATCATCTTAAGGAAATGGAAAAGGAAGAGCAAAGCAATCCTAAAGCCAGCAGAAGAAAAGAAATAACCAAAATTAGAGCAGAATTAAATGAAATTGAGAACAAAAGAACAATACAGAAGATCAATGAAACAAAAAGTTGGTTCTTTGAAAAGATAAACAAAATAGACAGGCCACTTGCCAGGTTGACCAGAAGCAGAAAGGAAAGGACTCTAATAAGCTCAATTAGAAATGAAAAAGGAGAAGTCACAACTGATACCATGGAAATACAAAACATCATCTTTGAATACTACAAAAATCTCTATGCCCACAAACACGAAAACGTGGGGGAAATGGACAAATTCTTAGAAACACACTACCTCCCTAGGCTCAACCAGGAAGAAACAGAATTTCTAAACAGACCAATATCAGGCACCGAAATTGAAGCAGTAATTAAAAATCTACCCACAAAAAAAAGTCCCGGACCAGATGGGTTCACACCTGAATTCTACCAAGCCTACAAAGAAGAACTGGTGCCTATACTGCAGAAATTATTTGAAAATATCCAGAAGGATGGAATCCTCCCAAACTCATTCTACGAAGCCAATATCACCTTGATACCAAAGCCAGGAAAGGACACACAAAAAAAGAAAACTACAGACCAATATCCCTTATGAATATAGATGCAAAAATTCTCAATAAAATCCTTGCAAACTGAATTCAAATGTACATCAAAAAAATAATCCATCACGATCAGGTGGGCTTTATTCCCGAGATGCAGGGATGGTTCAACATATGCAAATCTATAAATGTAATTCACCATATAAATAAAAGCAAGAACAAAGATTATATGATCCTTTCAATAGATGCAGAAAAGGCTTTTGACAAAATCCAGGACCCTTTTATGATAAGAACTCTTAACAATATAGGCATAGATGGCTCATTCCTAGAAACTATTAAAGCCATATACGATAAACCCACAGCCAATATTATACTGAATGGGGAAAAATTGAAGGCGTTCCCCCTTAAAACTGGCACCAGACAAGGGTGCCCACTATCTCCACTTCTTTTCAACATAGTGCTGGAAGTCCTGGCCACAGCAATTAGACAAGACAGAGGAATCAGGGGCATCCAGATGGGGGCAGAAGAGGTCAAACTTTCACTATTCGCACACGATATGATATTATACATAGAAAACCCCAAAGATTCAACCAAGACATTACTGGAATTGATAAATGAATTCAGCAAAGTCTCAGGATACAAAATTAATACACACAAATCCATAGCCTTCATATATGCTAATAACAATCAAGCCGAGAAACAAATTAAAGATGCTATACCTTTCGCAATAGCAACAAAGAAAATTAAATATTTAGGAACATATCTAACTAAGGAGGTCAAAGACCTATATAGAGAGAATTATGAAACACTGAGAAAGGAAATTGCAGAGGATGTAAATAGATGGAAAGCCCTACCATGCTCTTGGATAGGCAGAGTCAACATAGTAAAAATGGCTTTGCTACCTAAATTAATTTACAGAATCAATGCAATCCCTATCAAAATACCAACACCATTTTTTGCCGATCTAGAAAAAATAATTCTACGCTTCATGTGGAACCAAAGAAGACCCCCTCTAGTCAAAGCAATCTTAAGCAAAAAGAACAAATTGGGAGGCATCTGTCCACTGGACTTCAAACTATACTACAAGGCTATAGTAACCAAAACTGCATGGTATTGGCACAAGAACAGACACGTAGACCAATGGAACAGGACTGAGAACCCAATTATAAAACCAACCTCATACAGTCACCTGATCTTTGACAAAGTCCAGAAAAACGTACACTGGGGAAAAGAATCCCTATTCAACAAATGGTGCTGGGAAAACTGGATGGCCATATGTAGAAGACTGAAACTGGACCCACACCTCTCACCTCTCACAAAAATCAATTCACAATGGATAACAGATCTAAACCTAAGACATGAAACCATAAGAATTCTCGAAAAAAATGTCGGAAAAACTCTTATGGACATTGGCCTAGGCAAAGAATTTATGAAGAAGACCCCCAAAGCAATCAGAGCAGCAACAAAAATAAATACATGGGACCTGATCAAATTGAAAAGCTTCTGCACAGCCAAGGAAACTATCACTAGAGTGAACAGACAACCTACAGAATGGGAGAAAATATTTGCATGCTACACCTCTGATAAAGGACTGATAACCAGAATCTATACAGAACTTAGGAAAATCAACAAGAAAAAATCAAACAACCCTATTAAAAAATGGGCAAAGGACATGAACAGAAACTTTTCCAAAGAAGACAGAATGATGGCCAGCAAACATATAAAAAAGTGCTCAACTTCTCTAATCATCAGGGAAATGCAAATCAAAACCACAATGAGATATCACTTAACTCCAGTGAGATTGGCTCATATCAAAAAATCCCCAAATAACAAATGTTGGCGGGGATGTGGAGAGATAGAACACTCATACACTGCTGGTGGGACTGCAAATTAGTACAACCTCTATGGAAAAGAATATGGAGATACCTCAAAGAATTAAAAGTAGAATTACCATTTGACCCAGCAATCCCACTACTGGGTATTTATCCAAAAGAAAAAAAGACATTTTATAATAAAGACATCTGCTCTCGAATGTTCATAGCAGCACAATTCACAATTGCAAAGTTGTGGAAACAACCCAGGTGCCCATCAATACACGAGTGGATCAATAAAATGTGGTATATGTATACCATGGAGTATTACTCAGCAATAAGGAACAATAGTGAATTAACACATCTGGTATTATCCTGGTCGGAGCTAGAACCCATTCTTCGAAGCGAAGTGTCACAGGATTGGAAAAACAAGCACCACTGGTACTCACCATCAAACTGGTACTATCGGATGAACACTTACATCACACAGGGCAATAACATTCATCAGGGGGCGGGCGGGCGGGAGGGGGGTGGAAGGGATGGGAAAAACTCTCACTGAATGGATGTGGGGAGCACAGTTTGGGAGATGACCATGATTGTGGCTCTGACACGGGCAGAACAGGGGCAATGTGTATGGCCAAAGTGTTGTACCCCCATGATATTCTGAAATTAATAAAATAAATTAAAAGAAAAAAAAAAAGTATTTCAATAAAAAAAAAAAAATTGACACGTAACACACCATTCTTGACCAACAATGGTCTTTTCCCTGAGCTACAAGAATTGCACAGCATATTTTGTGAAAGCACTTTATATCCTGTCCTCCAGTTCTTACTGTCTACATGTCAATGCACTAGTTCCCCTTTTTTCTGTCATAAAAACATAATGGACTAAGAAAAATAGCCTCTTTGAACATAAATTAATTTGAAGTAAACTTTATATAGTTATGAGTTAATTCATTTTTCACAGCAAAACATAACCTCCTTTAAAATATAAATAATTGGTGGATTTTATAACGATTTTTAATCCAAAAACAAGTAGTGCCTCTGTTTATTACAATGCTTATATTAGTCAGGGTTCTCCAGAGACACAGAGCCAATAGGATGTGTGTGTGTGTGTGTGTGTGTGGAGAGAGACAGAGAGAGAGAGAAAGATTGGCTCACGTGATTGTGGGGGCTGGCAAGTCCAAAATCTGCAGGACAGACTGCAGGCCGGAGACCTAGGGAATAGTCAATGTTGCAGCTCCATTCTGAAGGCAGTCTGGAGGGCAGAATTCCCTCTTCCTCAGGGGACCCGGCTTTTTCTTTTAAGGCCCTCAACTGATTGGATGAGGCCCACCCACATTAGGGCAGGTAATCTACTTTACTGAGCTCTACTGATTTAAATGTTAATCTTACCTAAAAAACACCTTTACAACATCTAGAAAACACCTTCACAACAACATCTAGACTGCTGTTTGACCAAATATCTGACACATAAAATTAATCATCACGATGCTCAAGCTAAATAATATTATTCTTTGCTTATTTAATAAAGGAACGAACACATCCAGCATACGTCAAAATGCCATAGCATCTATGGATGGTTTAGGAAATAGTTACCAGAATAAAACTTTTCTCCTTCATACGCTAAGCTTTTTGCTCTAGTGTATTTTACAAACAGGTGTAAGTCTGAAAAATATTTTGTGAACTCCAAAATAAGAATTTGAAGGAGCACATGTCTTCTGAAATAATTTTTTGAGACTGAAAATACTGATTTACTTATGCTATACATGAATGAGTTCCTAGAAGTACACTTTCACCTATTACTACTTAACTGACAGTGTCTACGGGCTGAGGGAGAGAGGGGCTTTGACATTTGGATAATCCTTGATTCTTACATAATTAATTTAAAGTGCAGGGGATTTAGTGTGTTGACAGAAGATGACTCAGGGTGCTATGATAACACAGCAAAAGGGTAGCTGGTCCATGCAAGGAGGACAGAGGTGAGAGAGAGCAGTCAAGGGACCTGTGCACCTGAGCTGAGGTGCTGCAAATAACACGGTGGTTATTAAAGTGGCTCATGTGTTAGGTCAGCTGGACTAAGGTCCCTGCTCTGCTACTAGCCAATTATGTCACCTTAGGGAATTTATTTAATCTTTCTAGTACTCAGTCTCCTCATCTATAAAAACAGTTTCCAAAGTATTGTAGAAGGATTGAATATAATAATATAGCTAAAACACTTTGCATAAACATTGTCAGTGGCACATAGTAAGTGATTATCATTTATTATCACTGTCATCACTAGGTAGAAGGGAGGAAGGAACTAAAATGATCATTTTCTCCCAATATGTAGATAGCATTGAATGTAGGTGTGAAAAGGCATAATCAAATGGTAAAAGAAGATAAGAGAGGAAATGATTATTTTCTCAAAGATATCAATATCTTCCTTGTAAGTTTTTATGTGTTTAAAATGTAAACCAGGAAAGATGTTGTTTTTGTTACAGAGTCTTCTGTGAGGTGTAAGTCTAGGCAAAATATTGTTACTTTTAACAATTTATGAGAGGAGATTTAAATATACCAGTTAGTGTATCTCTATTAATAATAGTCAACTGGAAAGTAGCATTTTTAGTCTAGAGATGTCCTGTTGCCCAAAATGTTTTCATGTCATCAATTTTTGTTTGTATTATATTGTTAGGTTATGATGTTTTTTATGTTTCTTCAGTGTCAGGAAATTGTTTACTTTTGACTATAATTCTGAATTTTGGCAGCTACAAAACCAGTCAGAAACAAATACAGTGGACAATATGGATTATGTATGTGACTAACACTACTTTTAGTCTTTGAATATGTGGATTGGTTCTGATTTTGGAGTGTAGTTGAAAAATTAATGAGGAAAGGCTATTTTTAAAAAAGTTTAAAAAATTTTTTTATGATATAACAGCATGTTTGGAATTTTTAGTTAATGTCAAAATAGAACAAATTGGAAGATAAATAATAAATACTCCTTGTTTTGTTTAAAAAATCAATTCCATTAATTTGTATAGAAACAAACATCCTTTTGTTCTTTTGTAAATATCCATATACAATTTAAATAAAATTACTGATGGCAAAACGCTGATGGCCAAACCAGAGCCCTAAAGCCAGCATGAAAAAATTCTACCTATACATGTACTTTTTCCTCCCTCACACAAACTTAAACTTTATTGACATTGAAAAGACATAATGTTAAATTTGGATGAATTAATTATTCTTACACACACAAAGCATGCAGCCTTCTGCCTATGTCTAACATATTGAAGACATGGCTAATGGAGAATAAGCTCTAGCCCAGAAGCCACAAGACACAGTTCTGGCCCTTACTCTACCTATCTCCAGATTTATCAGTAGCAAGATGCTTAACTTCTTGGCATCTTGGTTTACTCATCTATAAAACATGGCAAACAATATATATCCTGGTTCACTGCAAAGGCTATGTTAAGAATCAAATGTAATTATATATTTTAAAACTCTTTGAAAAATGTAAAATACCAAACAAATGCTAGGCACTGCAATATATGTTATGTTCTTTATACAATTTCATGCGGAAAAATAATAAATGCATTTCATAAACTTCTTCATTTTAAAAATTAAGTGGATAAATTTAATCCCAATTTTTTCAGCTTGCTTTTTGTTGTTGTTGTTATCACATGTGTAAAAAGTTGACCTGTTTTAACTATAATTAAAGAAATAAGAAGTGCAGATTTTTGACTGTACCCACTTTGAATCTAATAAAATGCAGACAGAGCTCACTCACACTATCAAACCAATTCTACAGGTTAAAATAATGGTCTCCACTAATTAGTTATGTTAATGTTGACAGAAAGTGTGTATGCTCCAAAGCCTATATATTCAAGGAAAAGTATTTATTTTACTAACAAACAGAGTAACAAAATTTATGGTTAGCATAGTTCTCAATGGTAAATATTTTGCCTGGCTCATTAGGTCATATGTCATAGTATTTGTTTCTATTTTTTGGCTAGAAAACATGGATGTAAAATTGTATTCAATAAGACTGGAATTTAATCCCACCTATGGTAATTTTTTCTAAAACACACATATAAATATGGATTTTCAGGAGAGTTATCAAAATAATGCATTTTACAAATTTATAATTTATTTTTAAAATATCAAATTTACAGCCAGAAAGTTGGCTTTTGGTTAGCTGTGCTTGTCTGTGCTAAATTATAACAAACAGAATCATAATAAAATTTTAGCATGTTTTTATCTATTTAGTCCCTGAAGATAACATATTGCTAGCTAATGTTTAATTATTCTTTGATGAATAATTCTTTATAACCTGAATTTTATTGCATAATAACTCAGACTATGAAACTCCACTAAATATTCTCATTAATATAACTCACATTTTGGATGTAATAAAAATAGCAAATTCTACAGTTATCTCATGTTTTGTAAACATTTGTTGAATATGCAGACAAAGGAGCTGCAGACTTCTGCAAACACAAAGACAAGATAAATTTGCTTTAGAAAATTTGTCTTCTATGTCTTTATTCAACCCGAACCATGAGTATGGTACCAAGACAAAGACTTTTTTTCTGCATCTGGAGGTTTAATTGCATTCTTAATGTTTCAGAACCATACGGAATGATTTCCCTTTAAATTAATATAAATTAGAAAATGTATAAAAATCTGTTTATATGCAGTGTTTTTTCCTCCTTTAGAGCACAGTATTTCACAGCAGTTGAGTTCCTGGAATTGTAAAAAGTATATAATTATTTTAAAAACAGTAAAAAAGACTGTATATACAAAAATGGTTCTTCTAAACCCATTAAAATAGCATTACCTTTTTCTCAGAACTAATAAGAAAATAAAACTAGCTAAGATTACAATTACTGGATGTAAAAATTCTAATCTTAGAGGGTTTGAAGACAAATATTTTCCCAAAAGCGTAAGAATAAGCATATCCAAATGTTCTTTCCAGAAGAGAAGAATGAAATAAAGCTACACGCTATAAACCTGACTACATGATGTATCAACTCAAGAATCAGTGTGTATTTCAGAAAATAATATTGAAATCAGTGTTTTTTATTATTTAGAAAAATTCACTTCCATAAGTTAAATTTATTCATATCTTTTTATTTGCTTATTAAACGCTAAAAGACTTCACATTAACATCACCACAAATATTTAGCCAAGAATGCCAGCTGTTGATTGTAGGCCTAGGACAGAAAACTTGGCATATTTCCAATCAGATGCCTCTACTGTATCCAAAACAGAGCAATTCAAAATATAGCACTTCTCTGCTAAAGGATGTTAAATCCCCAAATGAGCATATTTGAGAGAATGTATCTAGTTGTTGAGGCAAAACCATTAGACCAGGGTGTTAACGTAAAGCTGAAAGGTAAGGACATCTCCTAATGGCAAGGCACCATTAAAGACCAGAGAGGATTGTAGCCGCACACATACAAATTCCCATATACTCACATCCATAATAGTGATAGCTAATATTTTTGAGTGATTGCTCTAAGCTAGGTGACTTACATCTACTAGCTCTGCAGTCCCTAACCCCTGGGCTGTGGACTGGTAGGACCAGTACCAGTCCGTAGCCTGTTAGGAACCAGGGCGCACAGCAGGAGGTGAGTAGCAAGCAAGGAAACTTCATGTGTATTTACAGCCACTCCCCATTGCTTGCATCACCGTCTGAGCTCCACCTCCTGTCAGATCAGCGGGCGGTATTAAATTCTTACAGGAGCATGAACCCTACTATAAACTGCACATGCAAAGGTAGTAGGTTGAGCACTACTTATGAGAATCTAATGCCTGATGATCTGGGGTGGAGCTGAAGTGGTGATGCTAGTGCTGGCGAGTGGCTGCAAACACAGATTAGCATTAGCAGAGAGGTTTGACTGCACAGAGACCATAATAAATCAATTCCTTGCAGACTCCTATCAAAACCCTATCAGTGAGTGGCAAGTGACAATGTAATAATAATAGAAATAAAGTGCACAATAAATGTAATGCACTTGAATCATCCTGAAACCATCCCCCCACCCCCTGCCTAGTCCATGGAAAAAATTGTCTTCCATGAAACCAGTCCCTGGTGCCAAAAATGTTGGGGACCACTGCACTAGCTCATTGATCCTGTGAAGTAGGAACTGTTCTTGTCACCATTTTAGAGATAAAAAAATTGTGGCACATAGATGTCACATTATTTGTCCAAGGTCCAGAGGCATTTTGACTTCTGAGCCTACACTTTAAATCACTGTGCTATGCAGTGCTATCTCACACACAGTCATGTTCGGATGCAAGGAATAAAGATTCCAATCAGACAATCATAACATCAGATTAAGCATATGGTGCTCAGGGAGTGCCCCCTCATGCATGATTTCAGAAAGCAAATTGAGTGGCCTCTATCATACTGAGCCTCTTGTCTTTTGCTTAAGCATAACTGTGCCTAGAGTTGGCATTTATCATATAGCTACATTTAACTATATGAAAATATCATCCTTTTTCAATGTACAAAAACCCAAAACATCAAAGTTGGCTCCAAAATGTGCTTGTTTTTAAGAAATAACACTAAAATATTTGGGAGTAAAGGGTCATTATGTCTGTAACTTATTCTCAAACAAGTTAGAAAAATCACACACACACACCATACACACAGAGAGAAAGAAAATCTGACAAAATATTAATTTGGGGAATCTGAGTGAAAAAATAGGTGAATTGTTTGTACTACATTTGTACTTTTTCTGTAAGTCTAAAATTATTTATTTCAAACTAAAAATATTTTTTAAAACTAATAAAAACAATTAAAAACTGTTTGGAAGTTCAAACAGTCAAAAAGACTTTATTGAGGAACAGCAATAGGAAAACAAATGCTGTGGATGCACATATACCCAGATGGGCATGTCCAAGACAAAACTTTATTCGTTTTTTCCTCCTTATGTAGGAGACTGTTTACCACCACATTATCTTCTTTGCAATCTAGACTAGAATAGAAGTTAAGGCATAGATTATATTTTCCTTCTTATCCAAGTCCTCTATCTCAGTTCTAGCTTTCTCTTTGTGGATTTTTTTTTCCCTTCTGGGTCACCCCATCCCTTTTCCACAGGACTGAGATGCATTGAAAGTTTTCACCAGATAAACAAATGAGAATGCAGTAAAATAGCCCCAATATCCACAAAAGAAATACAATGGGTTCACATTTTACATTAAGGCTAAAACTGAACTTCAAGACATTAGGTTAGTGTATAGAACAAACTTTAAATAGCCCATTAAGTAGAGGATCATTGATTTGTATAGTAATTATTATGCACAGTAAAGTCTGACAACCACTGAGCTGAACAAAAGGAACAAAATAAAAATTTACATGCAAATGTCTGAGTATTCAAATGATTCTTCTTTCAAGATAATCATTGAATCCTCAACAGTATGGGGTAGGAGGTGGGGGGGATGAGAAGAGAATTTTAAGTGACTGCTTGATGTGGAATATATTCCATTTGGCTTAATGTTATGCCTCTAAAAACATAACGTATGTGTAGATTTGTTTGTTGTCAGGATTAGACAAGAGTACAGCAAATAAATTCTGCTTCCAGCCATGACGAAGGAACTCATATCGCAGTAGGCCTCCTGCCATAAGCAACTGTAAAACTGGACAAAATATATAAATCACTGCTTTCAGACCTTGAACAAAAAGTGGCCCATGACTATGACCCCTGTAAGAAGGGCAAACAAAAATGAGATGAGCCCTGTGATGGTACCAGCCTTCTGCCTAGCGTTACTTTCTAGGTCCGTGGCTCAGGGAGATGGAGCCCAAACAACGCATAGCAGGGCCTAGGGCTGAGGAAACAGAGATTAGATTAAAGGCAAGATCAGTGAGGTGGCTGGAGTTTGTGTGGCAGGGTCCGCAGGGAAGTGAGCTGAGCAGAGAAGGAGTTCCAGAAATCTGCATAGGGGTTCCCTTGAACCTTTGACTGAAGAATAAGTTATGTATGTGCAGGTTGAAAATCCCAGAGGCAGGACAAAGTATCGCTGCTCCAAAAAGAATGTCAACAGAAAAGAATCCAAACTCGGTAGAATAATTTAAAAAGGTTTATTCTGAGCTGGATATGTGTGACCATGGCCTGGAGAGCCAAGCCCAAGAAGCCTTGAGCAAGTGGTCTTGCTGTGGTTGGGTTACAGTGTGGTTTTATGCATTTTAGGGAGATAGGAATTATACATAAAGTCATAAATCAATACGTGGAAGGCATACATTGGTTTGGCCCGAAAAGTAGAACATCTCAAAGCAGGGAATTACAGTTATAGGTGGGTTTAAAGATTCTTTGATTTGTAATTGGTTAAAGAAATGAAGCTTTGTCTAAAGGTGTGGAATGTTTTAAATTAAGATAAGGATGTTTGTTAATCTGAGACAAGCCACCAGACACATACTAATCTGTTAAATAAATTGAGGACCTGCTGGTATGGTTTAAGCTTTGTCTTGTATAGCCTTGGGCCTGTTAATAAATTACAAAGTATATCTCCAGGAAGGGAAGGTAGCATGAGGAGGCATGCCTGACCTCCCTTCTCATGGCCAGCAACTCAGCTTTAGGCTATTTCTGGGGTTCCCTTGGCCAAGAAGGGGTCTGTTCAGTCAGCTGGTGGGGGAGGTTGCTTAAGATTTTATTTTAGTTTACGAGAATACAGAAGAACTGTGGGTTGAACTCCCGGAGATAGTGGGGAGACGTTTGTATTCTGACCTGCCAAAGTGAAATGATCTTATTAAACACTGAAGCTTTAGTAGTGCCACAGTTTGGATGATTGACCCTCCAAATCTCATGTTGAAATTTGATCCCCAATGTTGGAGTTGGGTCTTAATGGGAGGTGTTTGGGTCGTGGGAGTGGATCCCTCATGAATAGATTAATATACCCTCTGAGGCAGGTGATGAGTGAGTTCTCCCTCTGTCAGTGCAGAGCCTGGCATCTCCCCTCTCTCTCTCTCTCATGTCCTCTCTCGCCATAAGGTCTCTGCACGTGCTGGCTCCCCTTCACCTTCTGCCGTGATTGGAAGCAGCCTGAGGTTTTCACCAGATGCCCAATCTTCCAGCCAGCAGAATCATGAGCCAACTAAATCATTTTTCTTGGCCAGGTGCACTGGTTCATACCTGTAATCCTAGCACTTTGGGAGCCCAAGATGAGAGGATTGCTTGAGGCCAGGAGTTCAAGACCAGCCTGGGCAATAAAGTGAGACCCCCATCTCTAGAAAAAATTTTAAAAATTAGCCAGGCGTGGTGGCCTGTGCCTGTAGTCCCAGCTACTTGGGAGGCTGAGGCAGGAGGATCACTTGAGCCCAGGAGGTCGAGGCTGCAGTGAGCTATGATCATGCCACTGCGCTCCAGTCTGGGTGACAGAACCAGAAAAAAATGTCTTTTTTCTTTACAAATTACCCAGTCTCAGGTATTCCTTTACAGCAACACAAATGGGCGAAGACAAGTAGAAACTTCAGAAAGGCCATACCTTAGAAGTAGGGCTCATCTAATCCTACAAAAAAGGTTATTCTTGCCCTACCTTAAAAACAAGGCTTGAAAGAATCAACCTCATATGCAAGTAAATTAACTGCGTATGGGATCAAAACTTAACATTCTATTTAAAAAGATGATAAAATGCAGTCAATGAGGTATCTATGAAAGCCAGTGTATAATAAAAAATTACTAGACATGCAAAGAAGTAGGAAAATATGACCCATAACCAGAATAACAATCATTCAATTAGAACAGGCCCAGAAATGACATAGATGGTGAAATTAGTAGACCATGTATTTAAAAGAGCTATTATAAAAATATTCAAGAATTTAAAGAAAGAAAAGAAGATAAGGGAAAATAGGAAATCTCAACAGGGAAACATAAACTATAAAAAAGGAAATACTAGAGATAAAAATACAATATCAAAAATTTAAAATTCACCAAATGAGCTTATCAGCAGACTAGCTACTGCAGAAAAAACTATCAGTAAACTTGAAGATAGAGCAATTTGGAAATTACCCAAACTGAAGCATAGAAAGAAAAACCAGCCGAAAAATAATAATGTAGTCTCAGTAACTTATGGTACAATTTCAAGCAGATCCAAGAAGCTTAACAAAGCCTAAGCAAGAGAAACACAAAGAAGACCACACTTGGGTATATCAGTTAGGGTTCAAGCCGGTAAGCAGAACTACTATAAGTGATATACAAGGGATTTGTTTTGAGGATTAGACCTCAGGCAATTGTGGAAGCTACTTACGCAGTCTATAGAAGGCTCTTGCCTCTGTACCAGCATTAGGCCTGATGTCAGCAAGGAAAGATAGACATGAAATGGAGGGGATCAAGAGTGAAGCCTGCGGGAGCTTGTGGGGAAAAACTGAAATCTATAAGGGGAAAGTAGAACCCCCTAGAACAAATAGGAATATGTGTTGGTCTCACTCCCTCCAATCTTGATGATGTGAATGAATTGCATGCAATGCTGGCACCCTTCCCCATGAAGCTATGCATGACCTGACCTGGGATTCAAAGAATCTAAAAGAGTATTTCTGGTTAGAAAAACTGCAAGCCCATCTGTAGTTCCCCGACATCAGCTAGGTGAACCCAGTAGATGAGTAACAGCATGCCTGAGCTACAACAGCGCTTGGCCCCGTGCCAACCTTCAGAGCGTGAAAACCAGCTATTACTTCACTTCCACTTTCCCAATCTCATACCAGTTTCTGTTGTGACCGACCATAAACTGGATTGATACAGTGAAAGGATTTCTGAGAAACATTCCAGTTTAGTTAAACTGACACAGAACAGTCACAACAGTCTTCACCTTTGTGACTTCACATCCCCATACACGCCTTTTAACCATACTTAACTTCTACATAAAAGCAATAGTAAAATTATCTTTCTGCATAGTAGGATACAAGTATATGATATACAACTAAAAACTCAAAAGGGGATACAAAATCCCTTTATTTAACTTTGGTTAATGCTCGTTTTTCTTCTAGCTCCTTTGATATACTATAACTTAAATACTGAAATATAAGCTTAGTTACTATTAATACATATTATGTCATATGTTAGGGAAATAGAGGGAGAAAAAAGATAGTTGGTTAATCAATACATTTATATATATGTATATATAAAAAAATAAGGAAGAAATAGTCAAATATTAGAGTGGTCATTTCTGCAACTGGTCACAAGATTTCAGTTAATATTTGTAACTTCATTCTTTGACTCACCACTCATATTCCTTTTGTCTTCAGTAAGCACATTGCTTGGTTATTTAATGGATAAACCATTAGCAGTATTTTTTTTTTTTTTTACTTTTATCACAGGGCATGGAAGAACTTAAGATGTATCCCAAGATATTTTGTGAATTATAGACACACTCCTCCTTACCCCAGTAGTGCAGTAGGAACTTAATTTCCTCTTGATGGTCAGAATCAACCACTCCAGTCAGTATAAAACCCCCCTTTTCTGCCCATTCATCTATCACCATAATATCCCCTAGGTAGGCAGATGACAGTGTCAGATTTCTATTTAATAGAACCATTGCTATGTCCCCTGGAGGAAGCATTCCTCTCTTGAGAACTAAGACCTCTAGACAAGAAGAGCCCAAGGTTGCAGAGAGGAGAAGCAATAATTCTGTTAATGATGTTTTAGGGGTAAATAAGGAGATAAGCCCTTCACTCTCATTTCTACTTCTTGATTCCCAGGTCTGTGTAACGAGAGAAAAATCACCATAAATTTGACACTGATTTTGAGTACATGCCCTATTTTTGATGACGTTATTCCAGCCCTACAAAGTGCTGCCATGCATCTAGAACCATAATTTAGTCTTCAAAAGGCCATTCTGTCATACCGGCTGCTTCAGGGTGATGGAGAACATCGTAGTACAAGCGGATTCCATGTGCACAGAGCCATTGCTGCCTTTTGTTAACTGTAGAATGAGTTCCTTGGCTAGAAGTGATGCTGTGTGGAATACCATGTTGTTGAGTAAGGTATTTTGTAAATCCACAAACGGTGATTTCAGCAGAAGCCTGGCAGGCAGGAAAGGCAAATGTATATACAGAGTAAGTTTCCATTCCAGTGAGAACAAAATATCCCCCCTCTGTGATGGAAATAACTAATATAATCTACTTGCTACCAGGTAGCTGGCTCATTCTCCTGGGAATGATGTCATATTGGGGCTCAGTGTTAATCTCTAATAGCAAACTGGGCACTCAGCAGTAGCAGTTGTCAGATCAGCCTTGATGAATGGAAGTAGACATTGCTTAGCCCACGCATAACTCCTTCCCTGCTGCCCTTGGCCACTTTGTTTATGAGCCCATTGGAAAGACAGGTGGATCATCAAGTCTGCTTCTGCTGAAGTGGTTCTTTGGTGAGCATAGATGTGGGACACAAATATTTTCATGGATCTATGCCCAAGGTCTATTCACATATATCTTCCCAGACTCCACTATCATTAAGTTGCCAATCATGTTCTTTTTAATTAATGATTACCCAGCTAAACCATTACCCACAGCCCGTGAACCAGTGGATATCTGACCATCTCTTTTTCCAGATAAAACTTTCCCCAAAGATCAGAACAGGCAAAAGTGTCTCTTTTTTGTGATTCTATTCATTATTCTACTAAAATTTTTATTCAGTGCTATTAGACCAGAAAAAAAAGAAATAAAAGGCATAAATATTGGAAAGGAAAAAATATCCTATCTTTACTCAAAGATAACATGATTGTGTATGTAGAAAAATCTAAATAATCTAAAAAAAATGCTACTGGAGCTCATAGCGGTTTTAGCAATGCTACAGATATAAGGTTAATATTAAAACATCAGTTGTATTTCTGTATACTAGCAAAAAACAATTGAAAGATAAAAAATGGAATACCATTTAACATAGCATCAAATGACATAAAATATTTAGGAATAAATTTGATAAAATATGTGCAAGATCTGCAGACTGAAATCTCAAAACATTGCTGGTAGAAATTAAAGAAGATCTAAATAAATAGAAATGCATACCATATGCATAGATTAGAAGACTATTTTAAGATCTGAATTCTTTCTGAATTGGTCTATAGATTCAAAGTATTCCCAAACATAATCTCAGGGTATTTTGGTAGAAATCAGAAAGCTGATTCTAAAATTTATATGGAAAGACAACTACCCAGGGTAAGTAAAACAATCTTGGAATAAAAGAATACTTATACCACTTGATTTAAAACTTACTATAATCAAGATGGCATGGTATTGCCTAAAGATAGACAAATAGATTGTTGAAAGCAAATAGTGAGTCTGGAATCAGACCCACATTTACACAGTTATTTGATTTTTTTTTAACCAAGGCACCAACATAATTTAATGGAAGTAGGAAAAGTCTTTTTAACAAAAAGTTTTGTGAAAAATGACTACCTATGAAAAAAAACGTACCTCAAACCATATCCTACACTATTCATAAAAATTAATTCAAAGTAGATCATCATCCTAAGTATAAAAGATAAAATTATAAAAGTTCTTGAAGAAAGAGGATTATTTTTGCATCCCTGTGAGAGACAACCCAACCAGGCCCTGACCTGTGGGCTTCCGTGTTGGTCTTTGCATTGCCCAGTTTTAGCAAAATCCTACCAAATTTGTTTAGCCATAATCCCCCACCCTTGATATCTGATCATCCTTCATATTTGATCAAATTCCTCATCTCCCACCATTTCCCAGGTGATATCTGATCACCCTGATCTGCCTTTACCAAGAATCCTGTTAAGTCCATTTAACCAGAATCCCCTCTTATCCTTGAAGTTTCCTCTCAGTAATTTCCCATTCACTGACCCCCACCCTGCTCCTTGGCTATAAGTGCCTGCTTGTCCTTGCTGTATTTTGGAATTGAGGCCAGTTCTATACTGAAGTCTCTTTTCCCCTATTGCAATAGTTCCTGAATAAAATCTATTTTTACCTCTTTATGTACTGCCCAGCACTGGTTTTCTGTGATACTACTCATCAATAAAAAGAACTAACTACTGATATATGCAACAATATGGATAAACCTCAAAAAATTATACAGAGTAAAAGAAGCCAGATACAAAAAAGTGCATACTGTATGATTCTGCTAATCTATGGTGAAAGATCTCAGAATGGTGGTTATCTCTGGGCAAAGTGTGCGGAGACTGAGTGGGAAGGGCTCAGGAGAACACTCTGGGATTACAGATACATGCTGTATCTCAGTAAGGATGTGAGTCTCATGGGTATATACAATTGTCAAAACTCATCACACTGAATAGGCACTTCACTTAATCTTTGTCATTTTACTGTTTGTAATTGTACTCCTGTGGGGTGGGGGAGGAGAGTGTGCAAGTGTGCAAGTACAAGTGCTCTTTGGCATCTCTTCTTATAGGGACACTAATCCTATTGGATCAGGGCCTCACCCTTATGAACTCACTTAACCTTAATTACTTCCTTAGAGGCCCCATCTCCAGATACAATCACACTGGGAATTAGGTCCTCAACATATGAATTTTGGGGGGACACAAACATTCGGTCCATGACAGTCATGAAAACGTCAGTTTGGTTTAACTCCAAAATCATAATACATTGCTTTACTCAACAAGAATGAACGAATCTCTGATTCTGAAAGCTTGAGTTCTCATCAGCAAACCAGGCCATTGTATCAAACAGAAATAATTACACATTCAAGATGTTACCCAAATATGATACAAATTGAATATCAGATTAACCTATTGACAGAAGCTTGTCTTGTTAATAACACTTACAAAAAGATATTTTAGTGCCTTTCTTGCAATACCCCATGTGTTAGGAACTTGTATTAAAGGAGGTATAATGATGTGGTAGCAATAAGCCATATTCTTATAGACATACTTCACTAGTTGTTCTATAGGAAGAGCAAAAAAAAAAAAACCAAAAATAGCATTGTATAAAAAATTTAGCACTGCCAAAATGAAGTAATGATTTGAAGCAATTTTTTAGATATATCAAAAGAAAAACTTGTTAAATTAAGAAAAACAGGTTGTAGCATGAATTAACTTCATAATTATTTCAGCTTATACTTTAGCTACCAAGTACTGGCATAGCTATGATAGGATAGCATACTGAGGAAGCACAGTCCTCAAAAAGTGAGAACTCAGATGTCCAAACACAGAAGACAAAAACAAGCCTGAAAAATACTGCCCTTGGAGAAATTAGAACTACAAAGCATTGCTTTCCAAAGTTAAAATTTCTGTGGTAGAACAAGCACCTCATTCTCATGAAAATGATAACTTCTTAGAATGGATACCAAAAAATAGCAACTGGGTACAGCTGGATTGCCGCCTGGTTTTTAATGCAAGAACCCTGACGTTTTTCAAACAAGAGGCCAGTTGTCATTAAGTTTCAGAGAGAAAGAACTCAGTATTGGTAGCCTCCTTACCCATTCGTGTATGTGCACATTCTATGTATGGCTCTATTCTATAACCGAGGGCTTCACACAGAGTCATAACTTGCCTGGGAGAGAGGAAACAAGAAAAGATAAAAGGGAAGCCAAGGGGAACCTTGCCTGACAAGCAGAACATCAGCGAAGGCAGCATTCTGTAGGATTTAACAGTGCACCCTGGCACAGGACCAAATTAGGTGAATAATTTAGCCATTAAAGAGACCTAAGTCATGAGAATAAAGTAGTAAAAGTTGAGTTTAAAAAGTAAGACATTTGTTCACCAGTGAAATATTTTCTAACAAGTAAAGAGTATTAAGAATCCTTTTAAACTGATACCCACTACAAGGAGTTTTGACGACCTGGATTGCCAGTCTGATAAAACTTCTGTAACAGAGCTAGTGTATGATTTTTTGGTTTGTTTTTTAAACAGAGCTTTAGTTAGGTAGATCTGGAGGAATGAGAGCTATAGAAAAGTCATTAGTAATTTGATCCAGCATTCAAATAGCAGTTCTTGAAATAAAGAATAAAGTCCTAAACTATAATTATTGACCAAATTATAAGTTATAAAAATGTCATTATGTGTTTAAAAGTATCTCATCTTTCCAGACAAAAGAGTAGGAAAAATGAAAGAATCCAGTAAAGTACTGTCTTAAAAAGTTCTCTGGTACTGTTAGCATGCCATTTAACGTAATTTATTTAAGATTTTAGGATAGGTAGCCTGAACATAGGAGTACTGCCAAGTTTATAAGACACTCAATAGGAGAGATGAAACTCATGAAGCAAGGCAGATATATTGCATCTACCTAGACCATGCCTGGCACATAATAGTTTCCCTGTAAAGATTTGTGGATGCATCGAATGCTTGGCTTAAAGGCTGTAATAGTTTAGCATTAATTTTTTTATGAGATGCTTTCTAAATATCTTGCATTTATCTTCTAAATGTAACTTTGCTATATTATAAAACTGACTCTTTCTTTTATTGTGTTATAACTGACAGATACACACTGAGTTATTAGCTTAGCTTTGCTTTTCTTTCTATATATTTTCTCTTAAATTTTTACAGGGGATGGCTTGGAACTATATGTTTTACATCCAAGTTTGCCTCCAAACCCATCCTATGTTAAAAGAGTGTGGAGAAAGAGCAACAGGCAACCTTATGAAGTATGCCTTCAGCTAAGAGCCAGAACCTGTGCTCAGAACTTTGCTGGTGATGAGAGAAAGATCAAAGCTGTGGGGAAAAAATGAGATATGTAAGAAATCTATAGGTCTATTTGAAAAAAGCTGCAAGACTTTGGGCTCTGGAGACAGATAGACTTGGGTTAGGGTCCTGGCTCTACCCCTTAACCTAAATGAGCCTCAGTTTCTTTATTTATAAAGTGGGACTGATGGTGAATATGAAGATTCTAGAAGGTTCTAGAATATAGCAGAGACTCAAAAAATACTATTATTATTCCAAAAAACTTTTGGTGAAGTAAAAACATAATGATAAATATCATCCAGGAAATATAGAGGATTCTGGGTAGATGATAGTCGAAACACCATTTCCAATGCCAATGCAGGAGCAAATCACATTGGAGCCAAGGAAAGCCAGGAACTATTGAGGTCTTGGGCTTTAAGGAGGTAGTGGGAGCTGTTCTTCCACAGGTCTGAGAACCTTGCCAGATTCTCTGTTGTCCTCAATATCCTCTGGCTGAGGCCCAGATCCAACCTTGATGGCTTGCCACACCTGTGTCATTAGCATCCACCCAACTCTGATTCTCACCACAGCTGAGCTAGTCCCACTGCCATGTTCAGGCACCTAAATTTCAGACCCCTCAGGATGCAGTGATTTCCACTTTGGGGCACTCCTTCCCACTGGAAGAGTATGGAAGTAGGGAGAAGAGAGTATAACAGGGAGAGAAGCTTACTCTCCCAGCCCCACCATTTCTGGTTTTCTCCATCCCTGCATCCCTCTCCTATTAACCCTCCAGGTCTCATGAGTTTGGCCAAGAAACTCATGAAAAATTCTCATTGCTGAAGGCTTGAATCTCTCCTTTGTCTGCCAGTCCTCCTCTTTCTCTCCAGAGTTGGAACATTTTCCATCTCCATCTAAATGATTACTTTAAACATGGAAATTAGGTTCCTTACTCACCCTGCAGATTTAGGAAGGACCCTTACCTATGGGTGGTTCAGGTCTCACATTCCTAAAGCCCCTCTTCCACCTCCGGCAGGCACATGTGACATTTGTTCCATAGTTCAGAACATCTGAACTTTTAGTTTAAAACTGGTTGGTGGTGGAGCTAGCGTCCATGCAGGCAGGCTGCTCTGGGGTGTACATTCTTATTCCCATGCTAGACCACTTCTCGCTAACCGGAGTGATGTGGGGGTTGGGGGAATGGAATTGGAAATGTAGGTTAAAATTGGATTGAATAGAGTCTTGAAAGCTAAACTAAGCTAAACCAAGAAATTAGAGTCTTACTATATAGTCAGTGAGAAATCAGAGAGATTAAACAATTAAAGTGGTTTTTGAGGAAAATTAATCTGTTGGTAGAATGCAGGATTGAGTAGAAGAAGAAAGATATTAAGAGACTAAGAGAATGTCTGGAAGGGTATCACACTGCTCTAGGTCTAACAGGATGGGGACTCAGCCTAGGAGGTAATATTGGGAACTGAAAGGAAGTGATGGGTCTGAGCCAGTAAACATCGGTGTGACCTGGTGGCCGATTGGAGTGGGGAGTAAAAGGGATGAACCTGGTTTTAAGAGTAGATAATGAGGAGCACTAGTTACACACACGCGCACACACACGTAACTAAGGAGTTGTAGTTAATAAATTATTTAATCTGAACCAATGTTTTTATTCCTCAATTTAAACTTCCTCTCTCTTTTGTTATCTTCAGCCTAAACATTGCTATTTAAATCCCTCTTAACCATTTACACTTTAAACTAAACGATCCTGGTAGTATTGTTTTCTACATTCCTCCATTTCCCAAATACATATTCACATATATGCTTCCTAATGGGCAGAGCTGGTATGTTTGTACCCTCTTCTGTACCTCTGTAAGTAAAAGCAAATAAAGGGATACTGGAGATAAAAATAAGAATCACAGCTATCCTTCACTGAACTCTTATTATGTACCTACCTCTGTGCTGAGCTCCTTACGTGTATTATCTAGTTAATGCCCACAACAACCCTATGAGATAGGTGCTATTATTGTTTTCATTTAGCACAGGAGGAGGCTGAGGCTTGGAGGCCTATAGGAACTTGCTGAAGGTCAAAAAGCCTCAAGGGGATCAGAATGTGTCACATCAAAATATGTCACTTTGGCATAATGATTATTTGGAGTTGAAGGCAACTGAGAAAAAGCAGAGGAAGAGCTCTCTGTCTTTCCCCTATCTGCCTAAAAGCAGGGCATAAATTCTTCTTGGGAAGGTGTTCCCTCTTCTTTCATATAAGGAAGAGAATAACCCTTACCACTGGAGACAGAGACAGCACCTGGATGAGTTGATACAAACAAAAACCTTACTAAATAACCCTTATCTACCATTTAGTTTCCCACAGTTTGCTACTTCTAGAAGCCCAAACCCCCTTTCCTTTGCCTAATCACTTCTCCACAATTTGTCACTCTTTGTTAAAATGGTATATAATCCCCCAAGTCTAACTGCTTCTTTGGTTTTTTCATTTCTTTTTCTGTAAAGCCCTTCTACACGTACAAATATTAATATCAAGTAAATTTTATATGCCTTTCTTCTGTCAATTTGTCTTCTGTTAATTTAACTGACAGTCCTCCATTACAGAATATAAGAGGGTATAGGAAAAGTTCTTCCTTCCCTACAGGCCACAAGTGGCAAGGCCAGTATTATATCCCCTGTCTCCTCCAGAGCACAAACTTCTAACCACTATTGACACAGGCATGATAATAAACTTTAAATTCATTTTAAAAAATCTAATTGGGAAGAGAAACAAGAAAAAGTCTGACATTCTCTTTCATATAATGGCTTATTAATTCCTGTAATTTTCTTGTCAAACAAGAATGCTACTTTGGTTTTATTTATTTAGTATGTGATCCAAAGACTGTTAACACATATGAGTCACTGAAACATGTATGTAACATATTTCCTGTGAACGAGAATTTGGTATGATTTAGAAAATCTTGAATCCCATTCAATAATTTATTTTTTTAGCCCAGATATAAACATAGAGTAGTTTCAAGTTATAAACTCCCGCACAGAATGTTGGTGTAGTATGGCATACCCCATAAAGAGATTGTATGAAACAATTACTATTTTATGCCCAATTAAACAGAAAAGAAGTTAAAAAAAGAGCTATATCAATCAGAAATAATACCTAGTGGTCATTAATTTAAAGACACTATCTCGAAAGGATGGTGATTGATATGCTTGCTTCGGGTGAATGATTTTCACATTATCATTAATCAGCTCTTCATTTGAAAACCCCATACAAGGGAATTATTCAAAGGGTAGGTATCACATTTAATTTCTTCTAAAATGTTTTGCCCAGTTTCAAACACATTTTTCAAATCTAGCAGTTAAATTTGCTAGTACTTTGGAATGACAGCAAATAACTAGTTGATGAGAATCTTAAGTGGCACTTACTCAGTGGAGTAACTGGAAGCAATAGTCATACAAATAAATATCCCCTTAGAGGGAAGAATGAGAGATTTGCCCTGAAGCTGCAGCTGTGAAAAGCTGGTGCTGGTGAGTGGAGCAGCAGAGACTAGAAGAGAGAGAATGGGAATTAAGGTAGAAATAACTAACAAAGATGACTGTGCATAGCCATAGGGGTGTTCAGAATAGATACTCAAGTCCATGTGTGTGTAGCAAATACAAACCTCAACCACAAAATAAAGAGAAGATGAAATATATTGTAATTTTTGAAATAAAGTACCTTTTCATTTCTATTATAAGCTTCCAATCCACCAAGACAGACACACGGCCAGATGCATGGGCAGAACGAACATTCCAGATGCCCGTGTCTGGACATCCTGCAGGGGTGGCAGGCTTATTGCTAACTTGACATTCATTGGGCCATCGGTATTTAACTTACAACCTCTTTAATGGTTTTGAACTTTTTTTTTTAACGCTCATGCTTTGTTATTTGTTATCACTCTCTTGTAAGTGATTTTCAAACAAGCCAAAACACATTAAAGGAAAAGTTTACTTGATTCATGTGCAGGGCAGAGTCTGTCGATTTCTTTTTGCATTCTTTTTTTGCTCTTTCAGTGGAACAAACAGTGCAATTTTTATCCCTTCTGTTTTTAGAGCAGCAGCTGTAAAAGTAATTAATGGCTAAAGAGACTCTAGCACGTCCTACAGAAGGCCATTCTGCATTCAGCACGAGCCCTGGACCCAAGACTACCGCTTCTGCACACTCACAGACCTCCAGGAAGCATTCCGGTGAATGCTGAAGGACCCTCCCAAACTTGGAATCTCCTCAACACCCTGATTCATTTTGGCCACTGACACCCATATAGAAAACTTGTGTGAACAGGTGTTTTCGTACTGTTTCCAATAAAGACTTTGGTACATATACAAGATTTTTTTTTTTTAATCGCTGGACATTGACAATGATGACCTTAGACTTTTCTGTGTAATTAGTAAAGAAGTGAAAGTCGTCATGAATTTTATAGCAGGGTAAGCATTCCCCACTGATTTTTTTTTCCTCCCTTTTCAATCTCTACTTTCTTCTTTTTGTCTGTCTACCTTCCTTCAAAATACATCCCTCCAGTTAAATAATTTCAGGTATAATAAGAAAGCCTTCCATGGGTGTCATCTGCATAGTTAAGTGGGCCTGATGTAGGAATGTGAACAGACAAGTTGGCTTCCAGACCTAGCCTAGCTTGCACTACCTGTGACCTCGAGTAAATTGCTTGATGCTTTGGATTCTCAGTTTTCTGATCTGTAAAATAAGGAGAACAATACCTGCCTGATCTACGTCACAGTGTCCTTGAGTGATAACAAAAGTAAATGCACTCTGTAAACTGCAACATTCTGTACAAACTTAAGCAATGATGGTCTTCTTGATTTGGATAGGACAAGACTCTTCAGAAACAGTGGGAAGAGAGAGAAATCAGTCCAGGATTTCTTTGTTCCATTTCATTGACTCATCTAACAACATTGAGGCAGCAACCTCATGCTGCATGTCCTCTGGTGGACCAGGAGAACATGCATCTGCCAAATATGGAGGGGAAGATGAACTTTCTGAACGGCCACCCATGTCTGCCCTGGAGTTGAGCCAGGCTGCATCTTCAGGGGAGGTTACTGATCCGAAGACAGTCAGGCTCCCTTCATTCTGCCTGAGTGCTGCTGCTGCTCCTTCAAAATGCTCAGGAAAGTGGTGTTAAGTTGTTATAGCTGTTGCTCCACCCTTGGGAGAATGCCCAGGGGATGTGGACGGTCCCCAGGCAGCCACAGGAAGCTGGACCAGAAAGTGCAGAGTCACTGTGTGCCCAAGCGCCAGCAGGCAGATTTTTCTCTCCACCACATAGATTTTCAGTGGGTTCTCCTGCAAATGTCCAATATGTAACATTTGAGAAAATTGGGAAGATGTTTTGTTAGCCTTTTATTCACCATTGTAGGAAGATATTTATCTAGTAGATACTAGATAAAATTGGTAAAAATTATGACTGCACTATAGACCCAGAGCCTAAAATTATTATACACTATAGACCATGGCCAAGTAAAAACATTGAGTTGAAAATAGCATCCAGGATATTACTGAAGATTCATTTTAGGTTTGATTTTTTCCCTCTCTTCCCCAGATTTGAGTATGAGAAGAATTATTCTGTAAAATCTGTAAAAAAAAGTATCTGCTAAATTAATTAATAACAGTATTAATATCACAAAAATGTCTTAAGTTTTGGAATGACTCTAAAACAGCAGTAATCAAACTTCTTGGTCTCAGGACCCCTTTAAATTCATAAATTAGTTAGGACCCCAAAAGGCTTTTGTTTATGTGGATTATATCTATATGTATATAATTATTGTATTAAAATTTAAACCTGGGAAATTTTAAAAATATTTATTTATTAACTCATTTGACATGAGTTATCATCTATTATCATCAGAGCACTAACATCGTCATTGTCATATAGCTACTGAAAACTCCACTGTCTACTCGTGAGGGCATGAGAATGAGGACGGCAAATAACTCTTTAGTGTTTGCTTTGTAAGAACCTGTTTGGGAATGTTTGCTTTAAAATATTGTGATGCCCATAAAAAAGTATCAACTCAAAATAAGGAACTACAATTTATTATACCAGGTTTCGTAAAAGTTAGTTTCATTGATCTGAAAAAGTATATTTGCATTGCAGAGATTGTGGGCAATGAGTTTGAACCCCCATCCTGTCGGGTAGTGGTTGAATGACCTTGGACAAGCTATTCAAGCTTCCTGGGCTTCAGTGTTGTCACCTGTAAAGTAAAGATGATATGAATATACCCACTTCTTGGGGTGGTTGAGATGAACAAATAACTTAATACATAACATTAGTCAGGGTTCCACAGAGAAATAGCACCATAGAAGATATTTTTATATATATATATATATATATATACACACACACACACACACACACATATAAAAAATATATCTGTGTGCGTGGAATTTTAAGGAATTGGCTCACATTATGGAGGTTGGCAAGTCCAAAATCTGTAGGGTGGACCAGTAGGCTGGAGACCCAGGGAAGAACCAATGCTGCAGTTTAAGTCTATGGGCCATTTGCTGGCTGAATTCTCTCTTGCTCTGGAGAAGGTTAATATTTTGTTCTATTAAGGCCTTCAACTGATTGGGTAATTATGGAAGGCAATCTGCTTTACTCAAAGTCCACTGATTTAAATGTTAACCTCATCCAAAAACACTCTCACAGGAACAACCAGAATAATGTTGGATCACATGTATGGGCACCGTGACTCAACCAAGTTGACACATAAAATTAACCATATAAAACACTTTGTGTGGTGGCTGGCATATACAAACTCTCAACAAATGTTATGTATTGTTAGTATTTATTTGAGTGTATTGTTTGTTTTTAGGTATTGTTGCATGAGAAATCAAGTAACACAAAAAGCACATTTTTAGTTTTGTAAAGAAAAAACCCATACAACCCAAATGAGAATGTATATATACACATACACACACACATATATATGTAATAAAGGTTAATTTGGTTTCTCATACTTAAAAATACTTCATATTTTGGGTGTCACTATATAAGAAGATTCAGACAACTCAATGGAAAAAAGTATGTAACCCAGAAACAGATCTCAGTATATATAGTGATGTATGATAAAAATTGGCATCTCAATATGGAAGGTAAGTCAGTTATTTTAGTAAACAGTGTTTAAAAAGTTGTTGAATTATTTGTTTTAAAAATTACTTTATATAATCACTTTAACCACAAAATAAATTCCAATTAGATTTAAGAGTGAAATACTTTAAAAAAACCCCACACACAAAAAATACAAAAGAAAATCTATAGATAAATATTCAGTTTATCTTTGGGTAGGATTTCTTAGCTTGGAAATCACTGGAGATATTACAAAACATCTATATATTGATTACATTAAAATTACCAAGGTTAAAGATAATTCATTGAGAAAGAATATCCACACAAAATAATATACAGTGGTTATTATATTCAAAATATGACAAGTTTGTATAAATTGATAAGAGCAATCTAAGACCCCACTGGAAAAAATGGCAATGGTATCATACTGGTCTGTCAGCTTCCTTTGAGTCACAAGGATGAAAGAAGGACCGTCCTTATGGTAATGGAAATTTATGTAGGATTCTCAGGAATGAGGAACTAAAGGGGAAATAATCCCTTCAGTAACAGTCATCTGGGATCCCACCGTCACCTGAACTGGGATAAAGTGTTGGCTTCCAAGACAATTATGAAAATCGTTCTATTTAGGAAGAAAATCTCTTTGTTTACCCTTCATTTGTACTTCATAAAAACTGAACTTAATTAGAATGTTTGGTAACACTAGATGAGTTGAAAAAGTTGATTTATGGGAATATATTTTGAGTAGATTTGTAACACCAACAAATGAAAAGTGGGTGTTTTCTACACTTCGTGTTGTTTTAACTGATACACAATGGCTTGTTTAAAATATTTCAGTCCTAATCTTCCCTCCACCTCTGCTTTTCGTGAGATTTTATGGTCTCACCAACTACAGTTTTTTTCAGATGTAGGGGTGGAAAAAGTGTGATACCTTTCCTCTCCATCATAAGGGTCCCGGCCAATACTCCTATAACAAAAGACAGGTTAATAAAAGCATAACAAATTTATTTTAATAAAAGTTGTATTTGACACAGGCGCCTTTAGAAATGAGGACCCAAAGACTCAGGGAAAACTGTCTACTTTTATGCTTAGGTTCAAAGAAGAATGGACACCTGTGTAGAAATGTGATTGGACCCAAGGGTATTACCAAATAGTAATAGACATAGGGAGAAACTCAGCAAGGCCTGTCTGTGCAGATTCTTCTTAGCATCTCTGTGTGTACTTCTTCCTCCCGACTATAGGGCAGGACCCCTTCTGGGATGAGAGTCTTATGACCTACTTTCAAACAAGGTAGGTCAGAGAACTTCTTTACTGCCAGCTCCTACAAAGAAAGGTGGGGGAAAGTTAGAGTAATTTTTCTAGTTTCTGTGACTCACCTTGGGGAAGAGGAATTCTGATTTCTATGGCCTGCCTTGGGGGAAAAGGGGAAGCAGGAGAAAGAAGGCAGAGATCAGAGAGACTTTGCTTCTGAGGCCCTTCCAGCATCCTTCAGTGCAAAGTACTCAGCATGCCAAAATGCCATAGGCTGGTGTGTAGTTTTCTGAGCCCCAACACAGAACTGTGACCCCACGACTGGTGAGGACTCACTGTCTATGCCCGTGCCTCTCACAAGTGCCCAACGTGCCATGTCTCCACGCCACATGTGTGAACAATTGCCTTGAAAGCTTAATTGGTACTTTTTAAAAGGTGTTGGAAGAGGGAACTTCCCCTTCAAATTCCTGATGCTTCCTTTCCCTTACTGTTTCCACAAGAGGTATTGCGCACGTTGACCCTTTCCTTGATTGTCCCAAACCAGAATAAAAAGTTGTCTTGACCCATGGAGATGAGCTTAAGCTGCTGGTCAAAAGAGCCAAACCCTGATCCTGACTGTTGCATCAGAGCCTTCTGTGTGGTCTAGTGGAGAAAATACTTGGCCAGGAGTCAGGAAATTGGAGATCTGCTCCTTGTCCAGTCTGGAGGGCAGGTGGCAGAGCCAGCGCCCCCGGACTCCAAGTGGGCCTTTCATGACTGCAGTTTTCAGATTTCAGTGCTCCTGAAAAAAGCATGGGCTTTGTATTCACGTATCTTTTGGTCTGAATCTCTATCACTTGCAAGCTGCAATAATTTACCTCTCTGAACCTCAATGTTCTCCTTTATAAAATGGAGAAACTACCTACATCACGCCACTTAGGATTAAATGAAATAATATATGTCACATTGTATTGTATACATATAGCATGTGTTTGGTGTGTAATAATCTCAATAAATGAGCTTCTCCCCCCATCCTTGGAGCTTATCTCTCCATCTTATTTCCTAACAAATCCACTTTAATTAATTTTCAGAGAGAAAAAGATTATATCAATTTGTGTATTTTTGGCTAACGAGACATAATGAATGTTCCCTCCCAAGCATACTGACGTTTTAATAAGAAAAAATGAGAAATGATACTATAATGGTCACACTTGAGGTGGCGAGGAGAAGCTAGAGTCCAGAGAGTCTGGAGAAACTGTTCAGGAATACTTTGCTTTAGAGCATTTTTATTTAAGCCTTCTGAAACTTAAATTGTCAATATTTTGAAATAGGTGGACTATCAAAATCGTTGTCAGTCACACCTTGGTGTGGTTTAGCTTTTCAGATCCCTTTATGGAAGGAAAATTTTCGTGTGTGTGTGTCAAGGGGAGGAGGAGGCAGTTCATACAATCTGGATATTAAAGAGTGAAGGGATAAAGAAAAGATACAGAATAGGGAATAAAACCCGCACATGATTCACACCCAGGATTATAAGGACAAAGTAAAATTACTGGTATAAATAAGTGCTTCTGCACGAAACGGTTAAAAATGTCACTGTATGGTATTTTAATTTCTTATTCTTTATTTTGAATTTCTCTACTCAAAGGCACATTTCAAATACCCTTGATCCCACACTTACTGTAAATTCCCATAGAAAGTCACACTTCTTCTTCCTGTTGAACTATTGCTGTATGAACCATAGTATTTTCCTAGGATTCCACTGTTTAAAGTTCCATTGCTGAATTTGTGGTAAACTCTATTGTGTATGGTAATACATGATAACAACAATGTACAGTGCCTCAAAGCTCTAATGACTAGAAATTCTGTGGTCAGTAAAAGGAAATTATATAACATTAGTTGCCAATATGCTGTTCAGGGAAAAGTCTTCACATTTCTCCAGCCCACCCCGTGCCCCTGTCACTTGCCACTAATGGTGGGTTTTGCAAATAGGTTGGGGGTAAGTGGACCCTGGAGTACTAGTCTCTGTTCCCCATAACCATACCCAACCCTTCCACTTGGTTATTTCCACTCAGTGGTGGGCAAGTTTTGGTGTATTTAACTCCCACACAACTTTACTCTGTCTATTCTATCAGAAACTATGTATGTCTAGTACTATTAATTAATTTACATAAAGCATTTTTAAAAAGAATAGTTTGACATAAGATACAGGTCATCTTGGACTTTCCCATCATGTACGTTCTATTGGTGGTGGTTTGTGTTTTTGTTCTTTGGTTTTGTTTTGTTTTGTTTTGTTTTGGTTTTATTTTTTTGAGCATTTACTATTTAAATAAAAAGTGATGGCAGCAATGGTTACTATGTCCATGTCCCTTCGAGCTTTTCCCTTAACATTTGCTTCTTTTTCACAACTAATTGGCTTTCAAGTCAGATCTCTGCTAATCTTCAGTGTGGAGGGGACCCACCCTCCATCGGCCAATGCTGGCCACGTGCTTGCCCCGACCCGTGTCTGGCGGTGCTGCCTGTGATTATGGCTCTTGCTGGCAGCTTAGTGGCCCACGGGATTATGGGGCAGAAAGCAGAAAAGGAATTTTGAATTACAGGGGGAGATGATGCTTAAAAAAGGCAACAGTCTACTGATGTCTTTTTTTTTTACACTCTAACATATTTTCATGCAGTTTGCTCTTCATTTCAATCAAGTATGGTTGGTTGCACTTCTTAAGAAACTGTGTTTAACTATATAATGTGTTTTGGTGAAATAATATGAGAAGATGCTACTGGAAAAAAAATATATTTTTATATATTATATAAATATTATATATCTGTCTTTGCAGAACATGGGACAGAATAGATATTTAGGAGGTTAATTTAAAAAAAAATTTTAAATGTAAAGAATGAAATAGTTTGCTTAGTTACGATGTATTAAGCATATTGTTATACCTTTTGTTCATATTAATCAGTTATTTTAATTCATTTTGTTGTGCTCCTCAGGATGGTTATTCTCTTTATATGTTTGATTCAGTGCTTAAAAGGTTATAGATACCTTTTAAAAAGTTAATAATGATTATATAATTATGTCCATTATTTTTATCATATTTGATTTTTTAAAACTGCTAAAAATTTATCTTATCTTATATAATACTAAAAGTAATTATTGGATTTAATATTTCTAGTAATAAAAAATCTTTAAAAACAGAAATTCTTTTCTCTCATTTATGTTCCTCAAATTTAATTCTTTATTACCTTCCTTCTTTTTAAACATGAGATATTATCCATAGTGAGGCATATCCTTGTGTGTTTCTTACCCCACCAGCTTTGGTCCAGTCAGACTCACATACCTGAGATGAACCCCAGGCTCCTGGCAGCTCTGAAGTCATTCAGGAATGGAGACTTAAAAGTAAGCAATTAAAGCAGGCTCCTCGAGTCCAGTAAGGCATGTGGCATTCATACGGGGCAACAGGTGATATATTTTCCATCACTCTTTCCCCTTGCCCCAGAGAGCTCCTCTCAAAATAGATAATATGTTTTATTCTACCAAGTGTATATATTACCTTTTCTTTCCTAGCCATCTTAATGGAAATAGGCAGAGAATAAACAATAACTTAAACAAGAAGTCATAATTGCTAATTGTAATACCTCACTGATTGTGTAATTTTGTAATATAATTTTTATATAGGCTCCATTGACTTTGAATTCTGTGTTTTTCCTGTTCCTCTTAGGTTTAGTGTTGACTATTTTCTCTTTCTATTTTTTTCTAAGACTTTCAAAGTGTTTCTTGAAGTATGATCTTTCTCAAAACTTCTGCATCCAAATCACTTATATGCTGTTCAAAACGTTCCTGGTCCCCACTCCCTATCCACTGCCAACAGGATCAAATTCTCTGGAAGTGGGACCTAGAAAAATACATTTTGAACTAGTACTGCTCCCCTCCTCAGGTGGTTCTTATGCATGCCAGGCATGGTTCTTATGCAAAGTTATAAAACCATTGAGGAAAACAGACCAACAAGCATTACCAGCAACACAATTATCTTTACAATTATGTCTTTTTTCCTGCATTTTCTCTTCTCTTTTCTTTTTTTTTTTTTGTTGGTATCAATCCCTGCATTTTCAGGAGGATTTGTGAGCCAGTGCAAACCAGTACTGTTTAGTCCTGCCCACCAAATCTACATCCAGCCTTAGACTTTACCGATATTAGGAGTCATCTAATAGAAAGATCCAGACCTATTCCATAGCCATAAATCCTGGAAACTGTTCTTAGTTATTTAACACAGTTTTAGAGGAGGCCTTAGCATTCCATTGCTAGTATCACGCCATTGAGTAGGTCATCCTTTAGCATCATGCATATCAAAATCATGTTGCAGATGAAGTAACACAGACCTGAAATAACAAAAACGAACAAGAACATTTTCATACTTGTTGAATTCCTCATTTTTATATCTCTTCCCAAAAGTTCTGGGTCCTACAAGTGCTCTAGGCCTCCTTCCCATGAGGTTTTCTGACACCTCCTTCAGATTGTAGTTCTTTTTCCTACAACAGTGCTCCTAGAACATAGTAAGTGCTTAAATATGTTCTTGTTATTATTATTATTCTCTTTGTATTATTTATACATGGGAAACACTTCGGATGATGTCTTGCACATGTGATCTATAATCTGCAAATTTTAGCTATCATTGTTAATATTCCAAAACTACACTGAAGTAACATCTTGGGTAACAGAGCATATCACAGAAAGCCCAAAGCCTACTTAATTGATTTACCAACATGCTGGTAGATACTTAAAGGCAATTTTGGAGTTTACTTCATATTAAAGTGCATGTCATTGTTACTAAGTATTAACTCAAAATAATTAATAAAATTGTCATCAACCCAGTGCTTCCTATTCTGGCAAAACTTTAGTTCAGAAGACTCTGTCCTACTTTAGTGTATAATCAGATTATAAAAGATAGCATAATTTTTAAGTTTGGATATTTGGTAACTCTGACATTTAGTGGAAAAAGATCAAAATGCATATCATACTATTAAATTCTTCCTTTGATTCTGCACACTTTGTGTCCACCCACTCTATGACTTTTATCCAGTCTGACCCATCTACATATTTGGCTATCTCTTCAGGTCTCAGCACAGGTAAATTGTCTTTTGAGAAACTTTCCTTGACCACCAAAATCTGGGTTTGGTGGAGCTCCCACAGTCTCCCACAGCATTCTGTCCTTCCCCCACCCCTGACAGCATTTGTCACTCAGTACAGTGATTCTCTTTGCCTGCCTCCCCTGGGAGTCTGTAATCTGAACTGTTACATATTGTAACTCCAGTATCAAGTCAAGGTCCTGAATAACAGATTGATAAATTGATCAGTAAATTAATGCAACCCATATATGTGAAAATAAGCTATGTGTACTGTAGCACCATTTATGGCACTTAGAACCCTCTTTGCTTCACTCTAATAAAGTAGCCACTCATTCCCCATACCATCTGCCTCCTGCCCTTTGATTATGGCCCTCATTTTCCACAACCGTGCCACCCCATGAACTTATTAGTTAATTTCAGTTCCTGGTCTCATCTTCTGGAGTTCTCAGGGGATTCTGGCTCAGGCTCAATACCCTAGATATTCCCAGTCTTCACAACTTTAGGAGGATCCCCCAACCATGTTCCAGCCTCTTAACACAAACCCTGAGGGCCCCTTAAGAGAGAGGACCAAACATTGTACGTCCTTGTGACTGTTTTCGGTCTAGCATTCTGACCTCCTTGAGATCATGAAAATTTTTTTTTTCTTTGATTCCTTTTATCTAAATGTCTTGGACAGTTCCATAAATGGATTTGTTGATAATAACTATGAACATGTTTTCTTTTACACTATCTCCCTGATGAATATTTGGCAGTTTTAGAAAGAGAAGCGTTTGCACATTAACATGGGGTGTTAAAACCTGAAGGTTAAATGGATGAAGTTGCCTCTGAATGACCTTTCCGAGGCAATGTTGTATGAAAAAAATCTTACATTTTAAAAAGTCTTCTATTTGATAGGGCCACAGAAAGGCTTTCATCACCCAGGGCTAGCTTTTGGAAGGACACAGGCTTACATTTCCATATTGTCAATCCCAAGTCAGTAAAGTTTTTAGATTTTCTAAAGGTATAGATCTGTACCTTAGGCTTGTTCGGTAGGTGGAGCAGAAAGGACAAGTTTATCATTTGACTGATTGGTAAGACTGTTTGGTATCTGGCCAGACAAAAAATATTTTTTTGATGGGGACCTCTCTATTCCATGTTATTTCTCAGTTTTTGCTCAAATTGTCTTTAACGGCTATACTTTGTTGGCGTGGGCTGCTGATGAGAAGACGCCAGGCCCTGTACAAACTGGTAAGCAGAAGAGCCCAGAAGAAGAACACAATGAGCCCTTGATCTGAAAGAATTGGTAGAAGGTTCAGAGAGTGACAAGAGCTATTTCTGTCTAGGAGGGCTGAGTGCAATGATTAAGCCTCCTGGAACTCATTGGTAAGCACAGAGCAGAGCCCTTGGTATTCACTTAGTGCATTGTTAAAAATGAATGAATGAATGAGTGAGAAACTTCATTTATGTTAAATCTCTGACCAGAACATATAGCTCCATTCCTGAGCCATACCTGAAGAGACAGCTCAGAATCTGGCCGTCTGCAACCTCATATTGTTCAGGGTTCTCAAATACCTCCTTGAGTTTGACCAACAATTCCAAAAAGTAACCAGCAAAGGCTGCCCCTACCCCCATCCTTTAACCACTTTAAGGCCAGTTTTGTGAAGCAGTTTAACCCTCACCTGGCAGTGAGGCAGTCAGCGGAGACTGTAGGCAGTCAGCGGAGAAACCTGCAGCTGAAGCCTTTGATACCACTGAATGTGAACTAAGGTACTGGGCAGGGCCTTGTCTGCCTTGCCCTGGAAAATGTACCCAAGAGATGACGTGGTTGGGAGTGTTGCTATTTGGGGGCCCTGGTCCCAGGTTGAGTTGAAGTTTTTTGTTTGTTTGTTTGTTTGTTTGTTTGTTTGTTTTAATGAGATGAAGGGCCCAGCCTTGGCCCTTAAGGATGGGTCAGCATTGTCAATGCACTGTCCTTACTGCACCATTGCCGCAAATTTGCCTTGGGCTGTTTGTGCTAATAAGGAAAGGCCAGTCTCAGCAAAGGGTGACAAAAGAGAAGCCTTGTAAGGCAGCAGTCCCCAGCCTTTCTGGCACAAGGGACCAGTTTCATGGAAGACAAGTTTTCCAGTTACAGGGGGATGGGAATGGGGGGGAATGGTTTCGGGATAATTAAAGTGCATTACATTTATTGTTCACTTTATTTCTGTTGTTATTACATTGTAATATATGATGAAATAATTATACAACTCACCATCATGCAGAATCAGTGGGAGCCCTGAGCTTGTTTTCCTGCAACTAGACAGTCCCATTTGAGGGTGATGAGAGACAGTGCCACCCGAAGTGTGTTGCTTATATCCAGTCTACTCAATAATCTCGTTTTGGTTGCTGTCACTGTAGAAAATCCTGCTTCACAAAGAGAGGATGTTGGAAATGCAAGCAGGCTTTTCAGTGCTTTTGTGGAAATCTCAGGATATTGCACCTCAACTTTAATCTAGAACATATGGAGATTTGAAGTTGTTTCAAACATACTTTTAAGGCCACCGTCATTTGCGATCTCAAGCAGTTGATCCTCTTCTAGCACGGACAAAGTTGATTCACCTGGCTAATTCACAAATGGGTCATGGATCCATTCCTTCCCAGTTTGGGGGTCTTTAGTGGTTGGGGAGTAATGTTTGAACTCTTTTGAAATCTGAGATAGGTGATCATGCACCAGCTGGGAGAAAGAAGGCCCTGGCTCAGTCTCTTTCAAAATCTCTGCTAATGTTTGAAACATGTCAAAAATCCCAATGTTCACTCGTTGCCCCCATAATTCCAGTTTGGCTTTGAACGCAGCCACTTTATCTGCTGACTTGAACACAGTTGTCATTCTCCCCTGAAGTGATAGACTGAGTTAGTTGGGCAGGTTGAATATGTCACACAAGTAAGCAAGTTTTGCGACCCATTCTGTGTCACTGAAATGTGCTGTCAGTGGTGACTGTTCTTCTAAAAGAAATCTCTGGAGTGGCTCTCATAACTCAAACACTCTGGCCAGTGATCTATACCTTTAGAAACCATCTCATTTCTGTGTATAAGAGAAGACGTGTGTGCTCTGGGTCTATCTCCTCACAGAGCTGCTCGAACAGACCTGAGTTAAGGGCATGTACTTTAATGTGGTTGATAATTTTAATCACATCCTGCAAAATGTTGTTTAGTTCAGATGACATTTTCTGGCTAGTCGGCATTTCTTTATGGATGACACAGTGTGTAGACTCACATTCAGAAGTGACCTCCTTGACCTGAGTAGTAAAACCAGAAAGCTGTCCAGTCATGGCAGCCACTCTGTCCATGCATATACCAACACAAAATGACCAGTTTGGTTTTCCTGATATGTAATCATTCAAAGACTTGAATAGTTCCGGCAGCTGTGGTGTTGGCTGACAACAAAAGTGCACATAACATATCCTCATGCACATCCTCCAGAAAAATACATCACACAAAACAAGCATCATTGCCTTGTTGTCAATATCGGTAGACTTGTCAATCTGGATTGTGTATCATGGTGACCCACTAATTCTAACAATTGTGCTTCAATATCCTCTGCTATTTCACCAATTCGTCTAATTATGGTGCTAGCCAAAAGAGGAACACGTGCTGCCTTTTGAACTGCAGCCTCTCCTAAAATTTCACGGCAAATGTTGTTAGCAGCAGGCAGGATCAACTCTTCACCAATAGTAAAGGGCTCCTTAGCTTTAGCAATGAGGTTAGCCACTAAGAATGATACTCTCAGTGCAGACACATTTGATGAAGTGGTGGCTTCAATAATTGCTTCTGTTCCTCGTGTTCACATTTTTTTTCTTTTGAAAAACTCCAAAGGCTTGTCTTTTAATGCAGGGTGCTTGGTCTTCATGTGGCGAAGCAGGTTTGACGGTTTCCTGGCTTTGTTGGATAGCAGGTCACCACGTATTATACAAAGCGGGCTTGAAGAATGTGAATCACCTGTTGCAATGAAGCTGTAATTTAAGTAGGACTCTTGGTATTTTTTTTTAAATGCAGCTTTCATTTTCTTGGCAGTCTTAGAGTCTTCTGCTGTCTCATCATTGGGTCTTTTCCCCTTTGCAAAGAAGCTCTCTAGCGACATTTGTTTTTTACTCATTTTTGCTAGGGTTAGCCTGTGGGCTTACCAAAACTGTGGCTGAGACAAGTGTGCAGTATAGGAAAGAGGCGCAGATGGAAGTGGTAAATAAAATAATAGGCGGGCCCCATGTGGACTAAAATAAGTGTCAGATTCTGACTTAAAACCTGCCACCAGATGCAGCTGTACAATTGAAGTACATCAACTCACTTGCCACTCACTCATGGAGTTTTGATAGGAGTCTGCGAGCATTTGATTTATTATGGTCTCTGTGTAGTCAAACCTCTCTGCTAATGATAATCTGTATTTGCAGTCACTTCCCAGCACTAGCATCACTGCCTCAGCTCCACCTCAGATCATCAGGCATTAGATTCTCATAAGGAGCACGCAACCTAGATCCCTCGCATGTGCAGTAGGGTTCATGCTCCTATGAGAATCTAATGTCACTGCTGATCTGACAGGAGGCAGATGCGAGCAATGGGGAGCAGCTGTAAATACAGATGAAGCTTTGCACATTTGCCTGCTGCTCACCTCCTCCTGTGTGGCCCAGTTCCTAACAGGCCACAGACCGGTACTGGTCTACAGCCTGGGGGTTGGGGACCGCAGTTGTAAGGTCTTAAAGATTCTAAGAGACAATTTTGATGAGGTCAAGACAAAGGACATTGGAGAGCTAGACCTATGGCTCTTGCTCCATTCTTAAAGTGGACTTGCTCTCCCATGCCAAGGACTAAAACACTGACATAGTGTAAGCCAATGGCTAGCAGTGACCTTTCTGAGGAGTGTGGTGCATGCAGGATACTTCTGCTTTTTGTTAATGTTTCTCCCCTTCTAGTCTATTATTTCCAAGCTTACAGATCAATGAATGGCTTTACTATTTAAGAGTCCAGTTGAGGTGGGGAAGGCAGGAATGTAAATTTGTAGGGAAGAGTGAGGAACGATTGCAGCTATAAGGTCCCATGGGATTTGGTGGGCGTTGGACCACAGAATGGAATGGGACATGCTGAATGAAGCTCTGTCTATCTTGTACACATCAGTTACTCTTAGGAGGGAGCCAGGAAGTAGGCAGTGGGGTGTGTGGGCTATTGGTGTAGCCAGGTCTGCTGAGAAGACATGAGTAAGGGAGAATTATTGCTTTCCCAGAAGGATTGACCAAAAATAGATGCTGAAATGTCAGTGCAAAATGGATGAACCCAGAGTGGCCTTTGGACACGAGTGGAATGCCGGCAAACCGATGGAGAGGCCACAACCAAAGAGGGGACATTGAAAAGCTCGTCGGAGAGCCGGGAGTGAGAAAGGGCTGTTTGCTACAGTGAGCTGACAAAAAGGGGGAAGAGCTAGTGTCCCTTTCAAGAGTGACCAGTAACTACCTCAGAAAGGCAATGTTAGTGAACCAGGTCACAAGAAAAGCTGAAGAAAACGCCTGCCAAAGTCAAATGTCTAAAGTGAATATAATTTTATAAAGTTTGTAAAAGTCTGGTGGTTTTCAGTTCTTGGAAGTTGGGTGTTACTGGTTTGTTTGTTGCCCTCCTGGCAAATGTGTCCACCTGTCATAGATGGAAATATTGCCCAAGTGTCTTCTGCATGACTGAAATGCCAAAGCGGGGCTGAGGGGATCGTATTTTATAACTGAGAAAAGATTAGAACCAGTTCTTAAATGCTTACTTGGGAGTTCAAATAAAAAGTGAGAACATATCCACTGACCATGTTGTCCTAATTAAAATATATTAACATTAATGCCAATTGTGACTGTGGGTATCCACACAAGTGAGTATCACCTACAAAAAAGAGTGTGCAGTTTCCACATAAATGTTGTTGCTGTCATTATTTTAATTTTAAGTAGGATATACAGAAATGCGTGAAAATAGCATGTTATTTCTACCTTCAGTATTCACCCTCATCAATATCAGTACTTTTTCTAGAAACACTTTAAGGGACTCTCGTGTTTGTCTTGCCATGGCTCTCCGCTGTTCCTCCAGGGCACCCTTTTCTTCTGACCACCACCTCGTGGTAATATCAGGAGTGCCCATGTTGCAGGATCCTGACTCTCCTTTGGCTCCAAGGTGGGCCACTCAGGCTCTTTTTATTTGAACTTGGAACCAAGCAGAGCATGAGGAAGACCCTCTCTCATGTCTGAACCTGTGGAAGGCAAACTTTGGAAGGTGCCAGTAGCCATGGCTCCTAGCATGTACGAAATCTCTCTACAGTGAGAAACCCTAGGATTAACACACCAGGAAGAGAAGACAAGACATGGAGCGATAGTCTTGTCAGTACTCTAGCCCCTGGTTCCACTTATTTCTCTGGATCACTGCCCATCCTGGGATCTGGTTGTTCAGCAGTTCCTTGGGTTGCCTGGGACAATAAATGCCCACTTGTACTAAGTAGGTGTTGCTTGGGTTTTCAGTCTTTTAATCCAAGAATCCTGTTCAGAGGATTTAGCAAAGTCCTAGATATGAATACTGCAAGAAATATTGGGGCAGATTATTTCAAGAAGCAGTAATTTGAAGTATTAAACCATAGTCAGACCTATCCATGGCATGATGTATAGCTAGTATATGTACCACTGGCCACAACCCATATATGGTAGTTTAAAATATGTTGCCAATTCCTTGACCTTCACTCTTCCTTCACAAGGTTGGATCTAATTTCCTCTCCTTTTGACTATCAACCTGACTTAGTGACTTGCTTCCAACAAATAAAATATGACAGAAGTGTTGTTATGTGACTTCCAAAACTAAGTCTTAAAATGGATAGTTTCACTTGACTTTCTCTTTCATGGATCACTTGTTCTGGGAGAAGTTAACTTCCAGGTGGTGCAGACACTCGAACAGCTTTGGGAGAGGCCCACGTGGAGAGAAACTGAGGCCTCTGTCCGACAGCCAGCACCAATTTGCCAGCCATGTCCCAGTTAAACCTCAAGATGACCCTGAACCAGAACTACCTAGCCAAGCCACTCCTGAATTCCTGACCCACAGAGATAATAAAATATTTAATGTTGTTTTAAGCCACTATGTATGTGGAACATTTATTACACAATAATGGACAACTAATACTATGTCCAAGAGCAAAGGAAATTATTCTAAAGAGATCAGTCAATTAGCTTCAGTATTAAGTGAAGGTCCCAAAATAGGCAACCCAGTCATAGAAATAATTGGGGTTCATGATGTAGAAGTTTGGTCCCCTGGACTAGGGTTGCTGGTAGAAAACACACCTACTGAAAAACAGGTAGGAATAGAATCACCCAGTATTAAAAAAAAAAAAAAGGGAGATAGAATAATATAGTGGTTAAGATACAGAGTTTGGGAGTCAAACAAATTTAGCTTCAAATCTTGGCTCCGCTAGCTTCTGTTTGAACTTATTACCTGTCCGTATTTTATTTTGGGATAGTTTCAGACTTATAAAAATATTGCAAAAATTATCAAAAGAGTTCCTGTGTATTCTTCACCCAGCTTCCCCAAATGCATAAGAAGTTTGCATAAGAAAAAATAAAACAAAGCAAACAACAACAAAGACACAAGACTGCTAATACCAAGTCTATGAATAATTTTTCCCATGAATAACTTGTCTCAATTTATATTCATAAAAAGCATATTCATGTCACCTTTTCTGTTTTCTTGTTCTTTCTTCCTTGGTCTGACCTTTTCCAGGACACCTGGGTTGTCCTTTTCTCCCTGCTGTGCCAAACTGTCCTTTCTCATTGGAAATTAATATATGCAAGCTCATTTCTCTCTTAAAAAGATGCAGTCAGGAGCTAAAATGCCAGCATGAGGTTTCTCAATCTTAGTTTCTTGATACGTTAGCAAACAAAATTCCCAAAATGAATGATCTTCCTCCATCATGCCCCACACCAAGAAAATTTGAGAAATTGCTTGTAAATTTCTGAGAAAAATAATAATTCAAGAAATTACAAAAAATAACAAATTACTATATGTATATATCTTTTAAAGAAAACATTCTCCTTTTTTTGTCTCATTAGGTAAAGGAATTTGTTTTCAAAACTTGAACTGAAGAACTATTCAGAGCAGGAAAATGACTAAATCAGAGTTCCATCCTATGTATGTGTTGGTTGTTCACTTGCCTCCATGTCTTGAATGTAAGCTCCTTGAAGGCAGAGGCTGCATTAGTCACTTCTGAGTCCTCTGTATCTAATACAGTGCCTGGCACACGAAAGACATGTTAGTCAAGTGCAATTATGATAGAGAGGTTTCCACTTCAGCATTACAATTTTTCAGAATTGAGTTTCATTGATTCAAAAGTTGAATACACATTCTTTAAGACATCTTGCTAAAAAAAGAAAAGTTCATGATAAAAGATCATTTTGAATACTCAGAAGTAAGGCCTAACTGTCAGGTAAAGGAACAGGCCTTTCTGCAAACATGCCTACAGAAACGTGTTGAGGCCCAGGACAGCTCCCCAGAAGCTTTATCCTTCATTGCTAAGGACCTCTTCTTAGAGATCTCTCAATCTGGCTGATCCTTTGGGAGCTTGTCTCCACATCTAGCTGCAAAGGTGGGCACAGTTCATCCAGCTCCCCTTTCTTGCTGCACGGAAGGCAAGTCAATAGCTCTCTTTTTACCTTTTTCTAAAACACTTATTTTAATGTTCATTATTGAGGAGAAATGAAAAAGAAACAACAAAAGCACAAACCTAGTGAAATGATAAGGGCTAAGAAATCTTAAATAGTACTTACCATGTTGGCCAACGTTCTCTGTCCTCCTATTTGTAACTGAGAAGGCGCTTCCTGCCCTTCGCTGGGCTTGGGATCCTGCACTGCGCTGTGCTGTCCTGGGTTTGTTTCCACCGAGGTTCACATGGCATCAGAACACCTTCACAGAGGGTCTTGTTCTCAGCGGACATAGCACTAGGCAGTATCCACACGCAGTAATAAATAAATGTTGTTGAGTTAGTAAATGAATGACTCATTTGGCTAATTTTTTACTGATCTGCCTGATGGATGGGTGCCACCAACACATTGCCAAAGTGAAGGGTTATGCAGTGGGAGGGCAGTGGGGGTGGATGTAGTCGGGAGGTAGCAGAGAGAGAGAGGCACAGGCCGATCACTTACATGGTAAATGCAAAACATTCTCGGTGGAGTCTGGCTTTCCCACATAGTAATTATGTGTCACAGTGTGTACATACTCTATAGCTTATTTCTCAAAACATATTTGTGGGTACATTTTTGCCAACGCTATTTTCATAAGACATGTTCCACATAAATGACCAGGAGCAGCCAGAAGCAAAACCCACCAAGTCCTGTTTTGTTTTTGTCCTCTCTTTGCTAATACGTGCAAGACTTCAGATAACTGAACTAATACTTTCCCTACCTAGAATAGAATTATCTTATAAATCCTTCTTTTAGCCTGCAAGTAGTCTGCCTTGATTCTATGGAGTTAGAAGCCAGTAGAACTGCTCTATTTTGTTTGTGTGTGGTTACCACTTTCTTGGCACATAGTAAGGATATTTTTGACTCTCTCTTTGCTGACATGAGCTACAGAGTCCAGTTAAGAAAACCGTCTGAGTGAAAACAAACAAAAATTCACCAGAACAAATTAGGGACAGGGGAACTTGGAAGCCACGTAAGAGTTGTGAAACCATCAGAACATTAGGATTTGGGATGCTCCTTTAAAGGTCTTTAGACTTTCTGGAAACATTCCTTGGGAAGTATATTTTCATTAAAAAGTTGTTCCATGCCTGACAGCACAAAGAAGCACACGAAGACTGGAGACCGTGAAAGCATTTTCGCAAAAGCTGATCTGGGAGCAAAATTTAAAAAACTGCATTTTCACAGCTCTATCAGAATATGCAAAAATTTCTTGTCCTTACCTATTTGATTTAAGGCAATTGACACTTCTATCTCCTCCAAGGGAAAAAATATATTTTGCAGAATTCTGGCATATAACAGTGCATGATTGTTTCAGATCATCATTTCAGCTGGAATATGGTGTTGTACTAAAGCTTACCTGGTACACTTTTGTTTATTCATTCAACAAATCCTTACTGAATGCTCTTAAGTGACAGGCACTCATCTCTTGCTGGGTATGCAGAGTTAAAGAGGAGAGCCATGGTCAACTTAATAAAGAGGCAGGTCTAAATTTTTACTAAGCAACCATTAGTGTAGAAACACAATGAAGCTGACTTGGTTCTAATCCACTAATTTGTATCTGAAAGATCAAGCAGGATGTATTTTAGTATATCATTTAGGTAACCTGGATATTAGCCATTTAGAATATAAAATAGGACTTAGAGGCAATTATAAAGATTTTGCAGTAATAGACTGAAACAGTCATAAGTGTTGAAATAACACAGATCTCATTTTTGTGGATTAGCTGCATTTGGATGCTTACGAGGTGAAGCTTTAGAGGAAAAGGGAAAAGGAAAAGAATTTCAGCTATCTGGTTACATGAATAGCAGGTTTCAGCAAATCTAAGTAACCCAGCCAGGCTGGGCCAGAAATGTCCTTAGATAACCAGTGTGGCTTTTACTGGTACAGTTATTATCCCAAAGGGGACCTGCTAGAACAAGCCCATCTCTGCTGTTGTACAGCATGACCTTTGGTGCTTTAAATTCTTTTTCCCTTCTGTAGAAGGCAAGAGCTACAGCTTAATGCATATGGGCACATGCTTTGTGGCCAGCCATGCCTGGGTTTGGGTCCTACTCCAACACTTACCAGCCAGCCATGTGATTTGTGCGAGTGTCATAGCATCCCTGTGCCTCTGATTCCTGCTTAATAAAACAAGCATGATGATACTTCACAGAGTGGAATGAGCTTAGATTAAGCACTGAGCCCAGAGCCTGGCAGAGGGCGAGCATTCAATTTCTACCGGCTAATGTCTCTTGCAAGGATATCAAGGCCATTCCTTGTTGACCAAAGTGAGCAAGCTGGCATCATAGGTTAGAAATCCCTCAGCAACTGGTTAGCACTCATTACAAATTCTCTTAAAATTGCTATTAAATTCTCTTAAATATGCTGGTTATATGCTATAACCAGCATATAGTTAGGAAGTTACTCACCATTAATTCTTTCACACTTAAATATTTCATAATCAGAGCAGTGATTGAAAAACAAAGAGAACATCAGATTTGGTAATGAAGCTTTAGGTAGCTTTATTTATTTCAGAAAAAGACAATATCTGAGTGGTGTTCTAAGGGAAACACAAGCATTTTTGAAAGTACCTTATGTGAACTGAATAGTGAAAGAGGATATGCACATGAAAAGCACTTTATTATTTCACAATGCTTTTAAATCATATCCCAAGCCACAAGCTAAGTTTTGCAGTGTTTTTGCCACTGAGGAACTGCCAGGATTTGTCTTCTTTTTTTGCCCACAGAGACCCCAGCACCTGCAGTTCTGGTAGTGAGGATCACAGGGTTCCCACCCGTTGGACTCATTCTATATCATTTAAAAAAAAGATAACTTTTTCTTAAAATAAACTTACAATAAATAACAGATCAAATATCTTGCAATCTAAAATAATTCAATGGAAATTTGGGATGAACATAAAACTGTAGGTCCCCCATTTTCCCTGGCTCTTTCTCTCAGGCTATAAACATACTAAGTTCATCCTCAAACTAAAGTAACCTGCTTAAGACTTGGCACCCTCTCCAGCTGTTGCCCTCACTGTTCTCCTCTACAGCCAAGAGTACGTAAGGAGAGTCCTCCCTGCCTGTATCCATTGCCTCCCCCCCATTCACAGCTCAATCTCCCGCAGTTCCTGCCGCTGTCTTGAAATTGCTGTCTGTCCAGCTAGAGGAGAGCTGGCCGCTCAGAGCTCATTGTAGACTTCAGGGAGAGATGCTTCCTCCAGCCCCCATAGGGTTCCACACTCTCCTGGGATGACATTCAAAGAACACCCCTTTCCAACCCCACCCGTGGTCACCCACTGCCAACCACTGCCCTCTGAGGTAGGAAGCAGGTGAGTTGGGCTGAGGGATGGGATGTGTGCAGGCATCATCAGAAAAACAAAGGACATCCCTGGGAATCACATAGTTACCAGGCCCAGGAGGAAGCATTGATCATTTGTCATCAGAGCCGGTGTTCATTCTCTGAGAATCCATTTGTATTTTGAATGATCTGAATCTCAAATGGTCTGAGTTCCTTAGAAGTACAGTGATCATATTCATTTAAATCAATGAACAGATAAATTTGTTTGCTTTATCATTTAGGTTTTCATTAGAAAAATTTCAGGAAGAGCCCCTCTGTCTTTAGTTGGCTTCCTAATTACACTTATTTTATTTGATTGACATATTAGGCTCTGGGGGAAGGGGAAAAGAGGGGAGGGAGGCCACAATACAGCCCCTTATTCTCAGCTCCAGACAGCACAGGAAACCCTCAATTAAATTGTACCACTTCCCCCAGCACTAAATAAAACACATGCATTATATTTAATATCCTTAAACTCATTTATAATAATGGTTTTATGTGACATGCTGAAGTTAACTCATTCCTTCTAGACTTTCTTTTTTTTATTATCATTGCAGAGCAATGCATGCTTCTTGGGAAAAATCGAAAGTTCAGAAGAATAAATCCTGAAGAATTAAAGTTTTCTCCTCTCTCCCTGAGGTTTTCATGAGAAAACTTCCCTGTAACAGTTTCCCTCAGGAGAGGTAGACAAGAGGACATCTTCTCACTTACAGCCAGGAAACTGTGCATTTAATATCATGCTGGGACTTTTTCTTGACAGGATTGAGGGGGATATAAGATTCTCCAAACCCAGGGAGGAACACAAGTACAGCCAGATAGCATCTCAGGTGAGGGCGAAAATCATCTGGCTGTGGCCATCATTTCACTAAAGAACTTTCTCTTCTGATGCCAGGTCTGACTCAGAACAATATCTTCCTTGTGCGTGCCCTTTCAGGAAGGGCTGGCTGGACCCAAACAATTAATAGCTTGGCACATAGCCTTTTGAGTAGGTGGCCCAATAGGGGTCTAGAACCAGTTTTCCTTCCACCTCTGTTCCTCAGCCTGGCCTGGGCCACCACCTGGGTGAACATTAGTTGAAGAAGAGCTGTTTCCGCTGGGAGGCACTTCCTATCCCAATTACCTACTGCTGAGCAGCACACATCCTAGAAGCCTAGAGCGATCACAACTGTAGGGTGCACATTTCTTTTGTGGTGAGTATCTGAGAAGTGCCATCCCCACCTCCAGGAACCTCTGAGCTCCCTGTGAAGGGATGGATCAATCCCATCCACTTCCCCCTTTCTCTACCCTGTCCAGTATCTAGGAGTGTGCACCTCCCCCAGAACTGGGAGTGACTTTGACTCTCTGTGTTCCCCTTTGAACACCACTGAGGTGGGTATTAAGGCTTCTGACCTGGCCATCAACTAGCACCTGGTTTGCAGGCTCAACAGGCTTAAGCCTGTTCGATGCAGGTAGAGAAAGGAGAACTTCAGAGAGGCTCAGGACAAAAAGGAGGAAAGAAGGCAGAGATTCAGGGCAAAACTCTTTCCAGAAGTGCTGTTTATTTAGCTGAGTGCTTTATCTCTAAAAATAGATGAATTTTGGGAGGATAGGATCCTTGACAAACATACCTTCTTTGTATGTCATCAAAAGATTCCTGGAGATTGTGTTCTAAGAAATCACTCTGTTCTGTGATTTTCTATGGTAGAATTGGAACAAATGGCTAATAAGACACTATTCCTTAAAACTCAACAATCCTGATTGTCTCTTATTGGATTCTGAGTAAATAAGAAGGAAGCTAGTAAACACCCACATCCAAGTACCTCTGGTGATTGGGAGAGATTTTTAGATGTCTGGCAAACTTTTTTTTAAATCTTCTCAAAAAAGTTAATTAATTTTAATGACATGTTAGAAAATCATTTGGCAAAAAATTATCTTAATAATAATTATTACATTTATAAAGATATTATTTTAGCACTACATCTAATTTATACTGATGGGAGAAAATTACCATTAGTTTCAGGATAGATGATTTTTGACTACTTCAGAAGATACTTGAAGTTCTTTAATCATCTTTATAATTTCCCTTACACCCATAATATTGTAGAATTGGAACAAATGGCTAATAAGACACTATTCCTTAAAACTCAACAATCCTGATTGTCTCTGATTGGATTCTGAGTAAATAAGAAGGAAGCTAGTAAACAGCTTCTTAGTCCATGTGTGCTGCTATAATGAAATGCCCAAGACTGAGTAACTTATGAAGAATAGAAATTTATTTATCTCACCATTTTGGAGGCTGAGAAGTCCAAGATCAAGGTACTGGCAGGTTCAGTGTCTGGTGAGGGCTGCTCTCTGCTTCCAGGATGGTGCCTCATTGCTGCATCGTCCAGAGGGAAGGGATGTTGAGGCAGAAGGGCAAGCTTCCCAAGCACTGTGCAGCCTGAAGCCTTTTTTATAAGGGCACCTGATCCTATTCACAGGGGAGGAGTCCTGGTCTAACTGCCTCTAAAGGCTCCACCTCTTAATACCATCACATTGGCAACACCTGAATTTTGGAGGAGACACATTCAAACCATAGCATTGATCTGCATTGATCTGTATTATCCAGATCATAGACATCATGTCTAAGCTGCCCATGAGAAAAGGTAGTAGAAATTTATCTTTCTTGTGCCCCTTTGTGTTCCAAGTGCACCTTGTACATAGTGTGTTCAATAAATAATGAATTAGGAAGGGTGACTTAAAGTGCTCAGAGTTTTAAATAGTCTTAGACCTGATTTATTAATGATTCAACATTTATACTCTGCTTTTGTGTGCTTAGGGAGAAAAAGTTATGCTGCTTGGAGAAAGTGGCACTTGAGCTTAAATTCTGGGTCTAAGCCATGTGATTTTGGACATGTTAGGAATCTGTCTAGGACTCTATCTGCTTCTCTATAAAAGGAAGATAATGATACTGTTACCTCATAGAGTTACTATGAGAATTGACTATGATCACATATGAAAACACCAGCACAGGACATTGTTCTGAGTGTGTAACAAATGTCATCTCCTTCCTTTCACCTTTACATGATCCAATTGACCTGATATCTACAGTTATTAACAAAAGAATTGTAATACCAGTTGAGGGGATATGTTCTTTCCCTGTAAGTTCCACTAGAAGAATTACATTATATATATATGTATAAGTGTGTATATATACATTATATGTATGTGTGTGTGTGTTCATGCATACATCTCTCAGCCCATCCACTGAACTTTTAACAAACATTTTTCTTGAGTACCTAAATCAGCAGAACATGATGTGAAACAATGAACTTTACAAAGAAATGTAAGACATGATCCCTTCTTGGAGGAGCATCTTACTAATCCTCCTCACTGCTGCCCATCTGCCTTCCAACTGCGGAGGGAAAGGAGAGGTAGACTGAAGAGTTGAGGGTGGAGAGAGGTAAAAACAAAGAGAAAAAAAGAATCTGTTTTCATTATATTCTTGAAAGCTGATTGGTATGAAAATGAAGATTTGTGTAAAAAAAAAGTAATAGAGCAAATTTTGCTGTTTATAATGTAACAGAGAAAATTGTGGCATCACCTTCTGTTTGTAGAAGCAAAGTTAAGTTATCCTTCTATTTGAGGAATGTACTCTGAAGGTTTTCTCGAAGTGAATAATATTTTCCAGAATAATATTTCCCAGTCTATTTTTCCGAGTGCTTCTTTGAATTGTCCTTGTCTTAGTTAGACATTCCAGAATACAATTAGTCGATATCATCCAGTTCACAAACTCTTCCTTTTCAACAAATGTCATCATCATTGTGGTGAGAAGCATCATGTTCCTTTACAGCTGCTCGGTGTGTTGCTATTGAGGCTAGAATATGCCCAGAGTGATGGCTTCTTCAGTTTCCTTTACACATTTTTGCTACCTTTTGAGAAAGTCTTTTCCTAGCTTTAAATTTTGGATCAAGAGCAAAATGAGTATCTCTCTCAGGCATACCTGATACTGACCTAGTACCGAACAAAAAATATTTGGACTTCTGTTTTTGCCTGACTTGGAAGGAAGGGGGAAGAAGGACTCATTAGATTTGCTGCAGAATGTTTAGGAGGATGGCACAAGCAAGAATACTGCCCCAAACTCCTTTCTGCTCCCTCTACCACCCCTGCAACGTGGGAGGGAGCTTGATTTTGACGGCTGTCTGCAGGGAGGAATTTTTAGCCATTCTCACCTGTAGTTATCTGTCACTGTTGGTAGCATGATGTTTGAATATAGAGATGATTTCTTTTTAATGGGGAAAAAAATTATTTATATCTCAAACTTAGCATGTATATTAGTGAGAGAAAAGAAGAAAGTCTGATAATGAAGGCTATGGTTGGTGTTGGACCCTGTTCTTGGCCCCAGCACAATCCAAACTGATCCCCAAAGAGCACCCAGTCCCCAACAGGCTGCTTTTCCTTTCTGGGAACCCATTCCAGTCCTGCCAGGAAGTCTTCTGCTGACTTCACTCTGGGTGCTAGAGGGACTGAGGACTAGCCTTTGCCCAATACTCAGGTCCCAGCTGCAGCAGCCCCATGGCCTCTGCGGAGTACTTGCCTCCTTGCCGTCTTATAATAGTTTTAGTCTCTTGGGTACCCATGCTCCCCCCTCTCAATTGCTTGGCATGGGGTCTTTAAACAAGATTCCTCATCCAATGGTCAGAGATCCCCTTTCTCAGATTCAGAACAAGCAAATAGCCAAGATGAAGATATATCAGCAATTGACTTTAGTGCATCTGTTGCTCTTAGAGCAAGTTCAGGCATTAAAATAAAACACACAAACCAACAAACAAATAAAGGAAGCATTAAGCATTAAGTAGGACAGTTATTCCCAATTTTTTGTGATCATCAAGGATCCTTTACTTTTCTTTTTGTTAATGGACACAATTTGAGAGAGTTCATCTGCAAAGCAGACTGTATACTGCATTAATTTTTACTTCTTACTCAGGTTTCTCTTCATATCACACAAATGTATCCCCTTTAACTGTAGTAATAAATGTTTTCTGTTTTTCTTATTTAATAACAAAAGTAACAATCCGCCAGAGCTTTAAACAGCATGATGTGGTAAACGGGGATTTGCTAACTAAATTAATAATGTTCCAATCAAGAAATGAAGAACTTTGACAATTTTGTTGCTCTGTGAAGCTTTATTGTTTTAATCTAGTTTTTTAAAAATGTAAAATTGCTGTAGGAACTCCCTCGTCCCTCCATTACTGTCCTCTACTGAGCCCTAGATTTCTGAGTGCAGGTAGGATTCCTACTTAGAATCTGTCAGAATAGATGTAAGCTTTTTCCTTCCCATTTCCTGTAGCAGCCTCAATTTCCACCCTTTGATGTTCGTGGAGCAGCCAAAAGAATACAAACACAATGTCCTGCGATCGTGACACAAGGATTTTCTGTTGCATCAAATGTGCTAGGATTCCTGCAATACACAGCCTGCGATGGAAAATGTAAGAGAAAAAAGGATCAGGAAGAGAAGGACCTGAACAAAAGCATGAACAAAATTCAGCTTCCTCCTTATAGATTTTTTTTACTGTCAGTGCCATTCACAGAAATTTGGTATCCATAGAGACAAGTGCAGTATAGGCTGAAGTTGCATATTCTCTGCAGATACAAAAGGCTATCTATCTGATCTGATGCTACATTTATGATTAGCAGAGGTACAGTGCTTGATAAAAGTACTGGATAATTGAGTACCTATCTTGTGCAGGGAACCATGATTTTTACAATGAAGGATACAAAATACACAACAAATGATGATGAATGTGGAACCATTTATTTCCATGTAGGCAACCGTTAGCATTCTAGCTTTTCTTAAATTTATAATATTACCTATGAAAATATGAGAAAATGTTCCTGTCACAAATTTACATTTTATCCCCTGCTTTGGTAAAAAGCAAAATGTTGTCAAATAGAAGATGGAATTTTCCTGAGACTTATTTTATAATTGAATGATAAACAAGAAAGCAAGGATTCCCAGAAATTGAATAAGAAGATCATAATAGCTTTGGAGGCTGGTGACCAGAAACGAGGCAAAACTGGAAAGAAAGAGAAATAACCTAGAGAAGCGAGTGTTTGATGGTATGTTGATTTAACCAGGGGTGAAAGAGCTGCCACTGCAAAAAGAAAAGAGTGTGTTCAGAGGAAGAGAGAGTAAGGAACGACGTGGAAGATCTGGAAACAAGAACCCATTCAAGGAAGTTGACATAGGTTATGACCAGGAATGGGAAGTTCATGGTGATTTCATGGGAGTCAGGGCAGACTCACCCCCTGGGAAGATAGGAGTTCACTGTGTAGCAATTCTGCCCGAACTCAAGGGTAAATCACAGGGAAGTCAACGAAAAAGAGCTTTGCTTTCTTTACTATCAGTGGAGTTGCTGGCATAGCCTGGGGGAACGAGTCTGAGTGTCTAGAAAATGATGAAAAATGAAAGAATTAAAAGCTTAACGTTGTTCACATTGGACTCAGGGAATGATATATTTGCCCTGATTTTGTAGCTTCTTAAGAAAGTGGAAAGTTACTGGTCCGTACTACTAATTCATTGATCGGTCCGAGTGTGTGATATGGGTGCTCCTTCAATCTGCAGCAAACACAGGTAAAGTCAGTACTGACTCGAGATCCTGCAGCGTGGGAAATGTGGGGTTGGCTTATGCCATGGCCACAAGGAGTCATGGGAGATACTCGGGGGAAAATTTGACGACTTTAGAGAAAAATGCATCCATGCTTTCAATCTCTTGCTGAAACACGTCTCTAGTTATTCTTTAATCTGAGAATCAAGAACGTTTTCCTGTTAACAAATGTCTACCTCAATAAATAATGTGAAAGTGCCACCCTAGGCATTTTAAATGCTGTATGTATATGTCTGTGTGTGCACACACTAAACATTTAAAATACTTTTCAAGTTACAAAATTAACTTCTCATGCAATTCGTTTAACACAATTTGACTCAAACATTGTTTTAAAGTTTTACAAAACATGTCAGTTGTAGCCAACATGAAAGATCCACACTATACCCAGACCTCTCCCCTTGCTCCTTTCTTGAAACAAATGTTCAAGGTTGCCACAATTTGATTGTAGATCAGAAGGGGAAAGTCATCCTACATCTCTGGGGTCTTTGTCAGAGGGATTCTGTAGTATATGTGGTGAAGGCTCAGTCATTTCTAGGTGGACCTGATAACATTAAAAGTTGGTTAACACCCCAGTCATGAAGCTGCAAGATGCAGAAACTTATTCTATTTCTTAAATGATTGGTTAAACCCATTTAATGACATTGAGATAAGAGACCTGAGGTAAATAAAGTGGCCCCTCTCCGGCTCTGTTTCTCAGGGAGTATTGGTGAGTAAGTACATGGTTTGCTATCATTACAAGTACCTATTTCTCATTTTACTGTCTACATTCACACCATGCCAGTTCTACATGTATTTCCATTGTTCTTCTAAATAGTACAGCTGTTTAGATTTGGTTCAGTGGCCTCATAAAGCTTAGTAGCTAATGGTGGTCTATTACTGAGTACTTAAGAAAGCCATGTATCTGCTTTCTGAAAGTACAGGTAAAGTATTTCCCTACCCATTAGACGACTCCTAAAAAATACCATGTGAGTTGAACTTCTGTTAAATGGAATCCAGGTTTTGAATGTTCTTGTGCAGCTTGCTATTTTAGGGAATCCTGTGAAGTTAATCATCAAATTCTAATTTTTAACGTGAATTTGAACTTTTGCACTGCTAATTTTCTTAATGTTGATCAATTTTATAATAGCTCAAAAAACTCAAGCATTTTAGAAATGCATAAAAAGAAAAGAAAACCTTTATAATGGGATCTCTGTTTTAAATCCACTAAGGATAATTGCTATTTAAAGGAATCCCGATATAACGTGGTAAAAACAGCAATTAACCATTAAGTTATTATTAATAAGTTTGGACTTTTAAATTATAATTTCTATATTGCAGAAAACAAAACTTTTATCCATCTAAAAATTAAATCAATAAGAAAAAAATGTAAATTATGGTAAAATGTATGTTGTTATAATGAAAAGAAACAAGCAATACAATACACAAGACCCTTTACCTCCTATGTTCTGAAGAAACAATTTTCCCCAAAGTCTTATGATGCTTTATGATCTATGTTCTGACATTTATTAGTTTTCCGGGGCTGCCATAAACAACATATGCCAGACTGGGTGGCTTAAGCAACAGAAATTTATTTCCTTGTAGTTCTGAAGGTTAGAAATTCAAGATCAAGGTGTCAGCAGGGTTGGTTTTTTCTGAGGCCTCTCTCCTTGGCTGTCTTCTCCCTGTGTCTTCACATGGTCTTCCCTCTGTGCCTGTCCATGTCCTAAGCTCTTCTTAGAAGGATATCAACCATATTGGGATAGGACCCACCCATATGACCTCATTTTATTTTAATTACCTCTTTAAAGGCCTTATCTCCAAACAGCTACATTCTGAAATACTGAGGGTTAGGACTTCAACATATGAATTCCTTTGGTTGGGGGAGGGATATGACTTAGCCCCTAACATGACATGTCCCTAGATTAGAAAATTCCAATTCAAAAGTAAATTGCCATATGAGTCATGATACGACCTTTTTTTTTTGTCTCATATAAAAACTTCAGTGTGGATTAGATTATCAGACAACTGCTATGTTCAGAGTAGCGTTTAAACTTATGTTGGAATTTAAGTTTCTTTGAGTTAGTTTAAAGTTGAACTAAGATTCTGTTCTGGACAGGCACTTTTTAAAGATCTGATGACATGATAACAGCTCCCACCTTGGAGAGCAGAGAGTAAAGAAATAGAAAATGAACTCAGAAAATGGGTGGAAGAATGGTGATTGGAAAATGCTGCCAAGGGGCTACTTGGAGAACATGCGCTCACAGGTAGCTGGATGGAGGGGTTGGGGTGCTGCTGAGGAGCCCCTGATGCCTGCAGGCTGAGGGGCAGCTCAGTTACACAAGGGGAAAGGGGTAACCAAAGCTACATTGTGATATACAAAGTTGCCCTGATGGAGAAAGCTTGATGATAAGCATTCAATGGTGAAGTTTAGAAGAAGTTTCCTTCTAGCTTTCCAATCGTCCTTTCTATTGGTGATTTTGGCCTTGATTCTGAGCTAATTAGCACTTTGGAGACATGATCCTGAGATAGTCTGTTGATTTGGGAAACAGTTTTAATGAAAGATGAGTAGGCGGTAGAAGGAAAAAAGAAAATAATTTGAAATGCAAAGCATTTTAAGTGCATAGGAGGAAAATTCAGTGTAGTAGGGCTGAATAATTCTCTCTCCTCCAATTTTAAGTAATTCATTCTTAATGTATTTGATTGCTGATGATGTAAGTTATGGCTCATAGTAGGCACTCAATAAATAACTTTCCTGTAAGTAAGTAATGATTCCATTTTCAAAGGGATTAAGATGTGCTCTTACTGCATCACTATCCTATTGCCAAAAGGAAGGAGGACTCAGACTGGCAGGTTGGGTTATATTGAAGCAGAAAGGAGAAATTGATGTAAAAGACAGCATCAATTGACAGAAATGGCAAGTTGTTATACAGACTTGGAAGATGGCATACGCCAGAAGGGTCAGGTCTAGGACTCACTTTGAGAAGGACACTGACCTTAGGGGCACTGTACCAGGAGAGAAGGGCTGAGAGAGCAGAAGATGATCTGCCCCCAACCCCACTGAGGGTGTAGAGATGAAATCTGTGTTACTTTTCAAAAGTCTGAAAACGTCTGGATTTTGAAGCCCTGGTCCCAAAGTATTCAGATAAGGGATCAAGAACTTGGACCAATTTCCACTTCCACCAACAATATATGGTAGTTCCCATGGCTTCATGTCCTCACCCATATCCGTTATAGCCAGACTCTCTAAGTTTTATAAATCTAATGGAGATATATTAATGTGTAATAATGAATCTTAATTATTTTTATATAGGTTGATATATCTTCTAATACATACCTTGTCTTTTAACTTTATTTATAATGTCTTTGATCATACTGAAGACTAATTTTGATGTTAGCTACTTTATCAATTTTCTTTGTGGACTTGGCTTTTGTGTCTTTTAAAGGAAGGTCTTCCCCACTTTGAGATCATTTGTCTATCTGATCATATATTTTCTGACGATTTTACAGTTTTAGTTTTTCATGTTTAGTCTTTTTATCTAATTGCAACTTATATTTGCATAATGGATTTTGGAATGTACCTTAAGTTTAGCTTGTTTGGATGTTGTATTTTGCAAATGGCTAGCTTTGTCCCAACATCAATTAACTAAGTTCCTTCTCCACTCATTTAAAATACTACCTCTGTCATATACTAAATTTTGGTATATATGTTGATTTGTTTTTAGACTTTTTTCTGTTCTAGTGATTTATTTATTTATTTATACCTACACTAATATAGCAATATTTTAATTTTCAATAGCTATTTAACACTATAAAACACGTTCTGCTATTTTCCTCTCAGCAGACTATGTTGACTACATTTTACATCTTGAAACACAATTTTCCTTGGATTCTGTGATACCACATCCTTCTTTTCTTCCTCTTATATTGCCACTCTTTCTCTATTTTTATAGGCTTCTCTCACTTTTCCTACCCCTTCAATATTGGTGCTCCTTTGGTTTTCTCCCAGATCCTCTTCTGTCCTCATTCTAGGCACACTTCCTGAGCTCATGTGGCCTAATCCACCATTGTGACACTACTCAAAATTGTTCTAGCCCCAGTTCTTTTGCAGAGTTTCATAGCAACATATCCATCTCCACTTCGATGTTAAGTTCAAAACCAAACATATCTTCCCTGCCAGACCCTAACCTGGTAAGTGGCCCCCATTTGACATGCCTGGAACTTGGGTGTCATCCTCGACTGTCTCATCCCTTATTCTCACTCCATGTAAGTCCCTCATCTTTCTCCTTCCATCCGCCACCTGATCCCAGTGCTGACATTTTCTAAATGACTCTTAAATCTGCCTGTGTCTCCCTGACCACATTACCACTGCCCGCCCTCCCCCAAAGCCACCATACTTTCCCTTCTGGTCTTTCTGTCTCCAGACTTCCCTCCTCTGGCCCCCACACAACTCCCAAAGTGATAATTCAAAATACAAATTTGGTCATGTCCTTTACTGCTGCAGTCCCCAACTCTCAGGCTGAGGACCGGTACCAGTCCGTGGCCTGTTAGGAACCGGGCCACACAGCAGGAGGTGAGCAGCAGGTGAGCGAGCAAAGCTTCATCTGTATTTACATTCACTCCCCATCACTCGCATTATCGCATAAGCTCCGCCTCCTGTCAGATCAGCAGTGGCATTCGATTCTCATAGGCACGGGAACCCTACTGTAAACTGCACATGCGAGGGATCTAGGTTGCGTGCTCCTTATGGGAATCTAATGCCTGATGATCTCAGGTGGAGCTGAGGCCGTGGTGCTAGTGCTGGGGAGTGGCTGCAAGTACATATTTTCATTAGCAGATAGGTTTGACTGCACAATAAATGTAATGTGCTTGAATCATCCCAAAACCGTCCCCCCCCACCCCCTGGTCTATGGAAAAATTGTCTTCCATGAAACCAATCCCTGGTGCCCAAAAGGTTGGGGACCGTTGCTTTATTGTTTAAAACTCTTTAATACCTCTCCATTTCTTTTAAAACAAAGTCTGAATTTATTAATATGGTTTAAAAATCCTGTCCTGTCTTCACCTCCTATCACTCCAGCCAAACTGAGCTTGCCTTGGTCCCTGGAGAAATCCATGCTCATCTTCACCTATGGGCCCTTGTAGGTGCTGACATCTCAGTGTGCAGCACTTTTGTATCCCTAGGACCCTCACTTTTTACTGGAGTATCTCCTATTCTTTTCAGGTATCTCCCCTTTTTACCAGAATAACTCTTACTCATCCTTTAGACCTTATCTCAGACATCACTGTCTTCACGGAGGAGCCTTTGTTGGGCTCACAATCTGGTTTTGATTTCTCTCCTTTGTGCTCTCAAATCACCCTGAACTTCCCCTGTCACCTTCCTCATTCCTTTATATTGCAGTCACATGTTTGTTTAATTGTCTTCATGCAGTGCTAGGCCATTTTGGTCACAGGAAAACAGTACTGCCATTTCAATCCCCTACTTGCAAACCTTCCACAATTGCTCATTAGGGAATGAGGAAAGTTCCAATTCCAAATTTAATTTTCTATCATTTTACACTAACTTGCTATGTGAAGATACAATATATTATTCCTTCCTCATATACTATACTTCCATAATACTGAACCTACCAGTGAGTCCCTCAACATAACTTGTGTCTTGACAAACGAGATCTCCTACATTACGCAGTCTTCCCATATTACCACCCCCCGCCCCTGTGGAAGTCATCTCCCCTTTCTCTCAATTTCCCTTGTACCTTTTCTGCCTTTAGAGCCCTTTTTGTGTCTTTCCTCTTATCACTATTATCAAAATATGTATCTTATTTGCTGCCAAGTACTTAACTTTTAAAGGAAGAGACCACATCCTATTGGCTTCTGCCAACCCAATAGAATGCTGAGTGTAAAACACTGGATTCCTCTACTAATATACACACAGTATTTCTTGAATGAATTTAACATCTGTAAGGTCACTGAGAAATTTATCATCCCAGAGGTGCAGCAAGAGAAGAATTGTATTTTCTATTCCATTAATTAAGAAAATAGCTGAATTGTAGAGGAAAGAAAATGACTAAGAATGGTCATTTCTATAGTGATGGGTCATGGACTATTTAAGAAGGGGATTTAGGAAGAAAATGAAGAGCCTGAAATAAGGTCACTCCTTTTAGATTATTTTTATAACTAATAAATTGCAAAAAGTATGGTCATTTCAAATACTGTACTTCAAAGAACACTTCAGTTAAATAATGTTGCCTCTGCAGACCAGTTAGTATTTTAAACTCAGTAGTCTTAGATGAATATTACTGTGCTTGATGGACATAATTAGATATAGAAAAATACATAGAAATAGATATGATATATTAATAGATATAGATGTAGTTATACCTTTAACATTTTCTCAAGCTGCAAGTGGTGAAGTATTTATATCAGGGAGAAGATAGTCAACAGTCACTTCTAGGAAACATGGACACCATATATTGAATTTGTTAGGACTCTTCCTATTATAAGAAATCCAACTTAAATGATCTCGGGCAAAAAGCAGAATCCATTGACCAACATAACTGAAGCATTAGTCTGCTTGGGCTGCCATAACAAAATACCACAAACTAGGTGGGTTAAACAACAGAAATATATTTTCTCACAGTTCTAGAGACTGGAAGTCCAAGATTAAGGTACCAGCAAGGTGGAGTCTGGTGAGGGCTCTCTTCCTGGTTTGCAGACAGCCACCTTCTCTCTGTGTTCTCACGTGGTAGAGAGAGAGACCTCAGGTGTCTCTTCCTCTTTTTATAAGGGCACTAGCCCTATCATATTAGGGTTTTACCCCTTATGACCTCATTTAGCCTAATTGCCTCCTTATAAACCCTTTCTCCAAGTACTCTGGATGTAAGAGCTTTAACATATAAACTTAGATGCAGAGGAGACTCAATCCAATCTGTAGAACTTGACTTCTGAGAGACCATTATCTTGGCTGTACATCTACCTTCACAGCCACTCCTTCTTGATCTCCTTTATTGGATCCTCCTCAATTTACCCATATTTAAATATTGGAGGATTGCAGAGTTTAGGCTTTGAGTCTATTCTTATTCCCTAAATGAGCTCATGCCCTCCCAATATCATTTCATCTGTCCACGGCTCTGCAGAATTGTATATAAACTGCCTACATGATATTTCTATTTGGGTGTCTCGTGGATATTGTATAGGTAACATGCTATCTGGTATTACTTTAGTTAATTATGACTGGATTCAAATAGGCCCAAGTGCTCTTGGCCATTATATTTCTGTAGTAATTCAGGCTCTTTCCTCTCCTGGGTAACTATTTCATATCTTCCCTCCTCAAACCTCCACCACCCCTCCTTTCCTCTCTCTTACACAATACTCTTAATTCTTATTTCACGGAGAAATTAGAAGTCACAGAGAATATTCACAATCTCGCACCACCAATGCAACCCACCTACCATTTACTCTGCTTTCCCTTCTGTGTTTATGGAGGAATCATCCATGCTCCTTTCCAAAGCCAGTAACTCTATATTAGTTTTATGTCAATGGTGAAACAAATCAATACAACATTTATTTGTTCATGTTTCTCTAGGTGGGTGTGTCTAGGTACTCTGCTTAGAGTCTCCTGAGGCTGAAAGCAAGGTATCAGCAGGCCTGTGTTCTTTTCTGGAGGCTCCGGGGAAGACTCCCTTCCCAAGCTCATTCAGGTTGTTGGCAGAATCCAGTTCCTTGCAGTTATAGGACTGAGGTTTCCCTTTCCTTGCTGGTTGTTGGTTGGAGGGCCACCCTTTGCTGTTAGAGACCTCTTTCTGGTCCTTGCACATGGACTGTACAACTCAGAGCCAGTAGCAGTGTGTTGAATCCTTCTCAAACTTGGAATCGCTCTGACTTCTCCTTCTGCTGCATCTCTCTTCTCCTGCCAGCCAGAAAATGTTTTCTGCTTTTAAGGGCTCATGGGACTAGATTAGGCACACCCAGATAATCCAGGATAAACCTCCCGACTTTAAGGTCCATAACCTCAATTGCATCTGCAAAGTCCCTTTTGCTGTGTAATTTAACACAATCCCAGGTTCCAAAGATTAGAGTGTGGACATCCTTGGAGGGCATTCAGCCTATCACGCATTCCATTTGTGCCCTAGCAATTTCCCCCTTTCTCTTCTGCATCGCTAGTTATTGTTCTCAACTGGATCTCTTCCATCAGAATACAAAATGCTGACATTCCTCCCATGTTCAATATGCCCTCTTGACTCTACACTCCCTTCCAATTGCTGCCCCATTTCTCTGCTTTCTTTGGAGGAAAACACCTTGAAAGAATTGTCTATACTCTCTGTTCCAAATTTTTCTTCCATTCTCCCTTGATCTTTCAGCCCTTCTATACTGAACCTGCTTTTGTCACAGGCACAAATGACTATACATTCTAAGTTCAAGAGTCAATTCTCAGTCTTCACCTAACTTCCATTTTACACAGCTGATCACTGAAATATTTCATTTGCCTTCCAAGGTACCATCCTCTCTTGATTTTTCTTATACTTCCCAGAGGCTCCTTCTCAGTCTCCTTTGCTAATTCTTCCTCATATGCCTGACAGCTTAATCGTGGACTGCCTGCAGCTTTTCCATCGGCGCTCAGCCCCTTGCTAACCTCATCTAGTCTCATGCTTTAAATACCATGTACATACAATGACTTCCAAATTTGTGTCTACAGCCCAGAACTGTCCCCTGAACTCCGGGCTTATATATTCAACTGCCTGTTCAATATCTTCATGTAGATATCTTAGAGGTAAAGTTAACATATTCAATATTAAACTTTCACCTTCACCACAAAACCTGCTCCTCCCACTGTCTCTTTGTAGTTGATGGAACCCCAAATTTTGATGTCATTGGCTTCTCTCACTAATCTCCCTCCCTTATACTTGGCATCCAGTTCATTCAACAAATTCTATTGTCTGTAACACCAAAATACAATCAGAAGCCAACCACTTCTAGCCACCTCCACCAAAGCATCCTGGTGGACACCACTGTGATCTCTGGCTTGCCTTATTGCAATGTACATTTTCTTAAGCCCCCTTCTTTCACCTTGACCTCCACACGGCTGCCAGAGGGATCCTGTTAAAATGTGTCAGACCACCTCATTCCTCTCCTTAAAGCCCTGTTTCATTCAGAGGAAAAGGCAAAGTCCTTACAATGACCTAGAAAGCCCTCCATGATCTGCCCCCTCTGGACCCACTGCCATCGCCTGCTACTCGCCAGGCAGACTCTCCCCTCAGAGCCTTGCACTTGATGTTCTCCTGCCTGTAATGCCCTTCCCTACTCTTCCCTCATCAGCTTCCAGTTTGTGCTCCAATATCACCTTTGCAGTGGGACCTTCTCTGGATACTTGATTTAAAATTGCAAGCCCCTATCTTACCAGTGACCCTTCCCTGTCATATTCCTTTCTCCACAGTATTATTACCATCTAATAGCCTATATAAATTTTTTATTTATTGTGACAATCTTTCTCCTTTCAGAAGAATGTAAGTTTCATGAGGGCAAGGAATTGTGTGTATATGTGTGTGTGTGTTTCACTGCTTTATCTCTATAATCTAGAATAGTGCCTGGTACAGAGTAGACAATCAATAAATATCTGTTGCTGTTGAATGAAGGTCCAGAACTGCTCTTTATTTCACCTAAAACCGGGATCTTCTCCCAGTCATCCCATGTTAGGAAATGGCAACTCTAGTCTGGTTGGCTTAATCCAGGAACCTGGGAATTATTCTTGATTTCTCTGTGTCACGCCTCCCATCTTGAAATTCTGCCAATTCTATCTACAAATACACCCATGCCCTTTGGGAACCTGGCCTTCTCACCTTCTCCACTGCTCCCACCCAAGTCCAAGCCGTGGTGATCTGCCACCTGCGTTGCTGCAATGGCCTCATTATTGGTCTCTTTGCTTCTGCCCTTGCTCCCTGGGAGTCTATTTTCCATACGAAAGAGACAGAGAGATCCCTTTAGAATTCATGTCAGATCATAAGCACACCATGATAGGTTTTCCATCTTGGAATAAAGTCTAAATCCCTTACATGGCCTACAAGACACTTCCCGATCTTGTCCCAGACATACGTCCCTGAACCCACTTTGCCCCTTTGCTCATTCTCTTCCCTACTTCCCTTTCTGTTCCTTGAATCTGCCAAGCACTCACCTGTGTAGGGCCTTTACGCTGCCTGCAATGCAGAGACACACAGGACCTGCTACTGCCCCTCGTGCAGCCTCTGCTCAGAGCTGCGGTAGTAGAGTGCTTCTCAGATTATCTCACCTAAAATAGCAAACGCACACACACACACACACACTCGCACACTTTACCCTGTCCCTTGACCTTACTTTATTTCAAAGCCCTCATTACCACCCGACATTATATATTTACTTTTTTTTTCCTGTCTCCCAACTTCTCCAAAATGTAAACTCCATGGGAGAAAATGTGTCTGTTTTGTTCACTGTGGTGTCTTCAGCACCAAAGCTAGACCCCAGCAACTACAGGGTTGCTTAACCCTAGCACCTAGGATCTTAGAGAGATATAAATACCTTCTTTCTCAAAGAACAAATATTAATCTTTGAAAAAGACTGTGGATTTTCTTGAATGCTGTACCTACCCCTAAAACATTTTCTGCAGCTAGAGCAATGGAGAAATCTGATTGGCCAGCATGAGTCACACGCCCCATTGTAGTGCTATTGTGGGGGTGAGGCTTGTGGGGAAGTCTATGCAATCCATAGATAGAGGAAGGAACCTTCCTGAAAGGAAAAGGGAAAAAAGAGGTTTTGTTAGCAGGACTTGGGGTGGGGATGGGGAGAAAGGGGAGGAAATGGGGGAGGCAGAAACAACACATGGCCACCATGGAGATTTTTCTAGAGTGGGAAGACAAATACAGGGATAAGCTGGGGCCCCTGGTAGAAGAAGCATCCCTGAATAACTGCACCTTCACACACTTTGGGAAAGGACGTGCCAACACCCCAGCCGCGCCTGCATGGCGTCACCATGCCCTGCTTCCTGAATGACTCCTGTGGGCATTGCAAGAGGGATGTCCTTAAAATGAACAATCCTTAGGCATCACCACAGAAGCTGGATGATAGACAGAAAAGCAGGGACTGACAGCACAAACTGATACAGGATTTCCATTTTTCACTGCACATAATTTTGTTCACTAGCTCATTTACACAATTCTGCATCCATGGCTATCAATATTAATTAACTCATTTTTAGGTAAGGCTAAAAATGAACTAGTTCAAAAATAAGCAACAGCTGTGAAGTGTATATATATACACTTATATTTGAAAAAAATATAAATCTTGCTGCTATTATTTAGTTCAGGGTTTTTTTGTTTGATTTTTGTTTTGTTTTGGTTTTGTTTTAATCCACCTAACCACAAGGTATTTTAAATTTTTAAAATTTACTCCTGAATATAGAAAATGTTTCTTGGGTTCTCCTGAGAGTCGGGTGCCCAGGCTGACCACAGGCACACACATTCTTCCCATAGTACAGTACTTTCAAATTAATAGCACATGCAGAGGAAAAACTAAACCCTTTGACGTCACTCTTGAAATGAGGAAACATAAACAGAAAAGGCTCCACTCCAGTAAGCTGCCAGAGTTGAAGCCGATTGGTCTCCGCTTTTCCTTGCCTGTGGCAACTGACAGCACCTCCCAGCCTAGCAGGCCGGCGGCTGCTCACCCAGCCAGTTGGTCGGTCTGGGCACTGCAGCAGGCTGGGCTCTGTCCCAGTACTTGTCTGGGAGAAAAGTGGTGTACTCACCCAGAGAGAGTCTCTCTTTCTACCTTCCTCCTTTCTCGATCTCTCTGTGTGCTTTTGCGATTCTTTATTTCTTTTCTCCTTTTTTTTTTTTTTTTTTTACTTAATTATATTCCTAATCCTGGATGAAGTTGCTGGATTCTGCAGCACAAGTCTTCATGATCAAGCAGCACCGCTCAGAGATTTCACGGCATTCAAAGGTCACAGAACTGCCACTATGGTTAAATGTCTTGTTTAATGGTTGAGGTATGTACAAAAAATTTAAGCGGCAAGCTCATTTTTCTTGAGAGAACAGAATCACAAAGAGATGGCAGGATTTTTATTTGAAATGAACCTGTACATATATATATATATATATATATATTTTGGTCTGTGATTGTTACTACAGCAACCAGCTTTTGAATTTCCTTCCTTTTTCTAGGCGAACTGACTAAACATTATCACTTAACCTGAATTAACCGTTTAAGGGCAATAGGGTTTCATTCCAATCAGTGTAATGAGAGACTCCGGCATTTTCACTGCACTTGGAGCCCCCACTAAGGAGGGCTTTTTCTTTTTTAAAAAAGTGAATGCACTATTTCTTCTCCAATGTAAATCTTAGAGTTGGGTCATTTTCATTCGTGGTGGGACAGAATAGGAAAATGTTGGTAAAGGGATCGGTGAGGGTTACGAACAGGAAAGAAGAAAATCAGTTTTTTTCTTGAGTTTTTCACGTTGGTTGACAGCAGACTTCAAGATGAAATTAGTAGAAAGAGGGGAAGAAGCTGGTAGTGAGATTGAAGGTAGTAGAAAAATCAATAGAAGGTGTCCAAAAAATGAATTCTTGAGGAAAATTCTTCATCACCTTGTTGCATTGTTTAAAAAATATTTTGGATTGAGAAGTCAACAGGAGGGATTCAGGTACCGAGTTATATGACCAATGACTTAGATATTATTATTTATAAAGGAAAAGAAAAAACTCTTTATTACCACTGTAAATTTGCTAACTATCTTTTCCTACGATAGTGAAAGCAGAGTCAGATATTTAATTTAAGCAGAGTCAGAGACTTAAGTGATTGAGTCTGGGGACTAATTAATCATCTAAAAATTCTGTTCTTCATGTGCTGTAGCCAGAGTAACTATTGCAATGATAGAGTGAACCTCTTTGCACCAGAAGGCAGGCATATGCATTCATATACAGTGAACACACTAAATGCTGCAGGAAGCTGGGCACTTAAACACAGGGCTAATATTGTTTTCAATGGCACATTATTATGTTTTGAGGGGGACCCCTGCTAAAAATCATTCTTATCCAAAGAGTCTATTTTTGCAAAAGCAATAGTAATATATGGTTACCATGAATTTCCTTATTATCCTTCTCAAAGTTACTCAATAGCAAATAAGATGGGATTATTTGAAACCATTACCCTGTTCTAAAATTTCTTGCTTGATTTTCTCAAAGTTCCTATTCTCAATATTGAGAACCAGAAATCCTTAAAAACGGGGTCATGTTAGCAGTAATATTAAGCAAGGCATCAAACACATCGTGCATTTCAAAGGGTTAACAAAATTAACTGCATAAGACTGTAACATCCAAGTTAAGAACTGCAAAAATATTAGCTCTGAAATGCAGAGGATGTGCTGTGAATGGACAATTGCTTTTCTGCAGCAGCCTAGTGGGAAAACAAGGACTTTGTGTGTTGCAAATGCATAACTGCAGTTCCTCCATTTCCTCTGCCTTATCTTTTATTACTGGCTGGTGAAACAATGGCAAGTGTCAGTACTTACGTCTTGATTGACATTTTCTCTAATAAAATGAAGTCACTTTTTGTTTCAAGTAGAAGCTCAAAGTTAACTAGTTGCAACTCCAAAACTGGGTCCTCTTTATAGGAATTTTTACCTGACACTGTAAACTGTCTGATTTCAGAATGTACTTACTCAGTTGAGCAACATGTGGCAAAATCAGTAGTGACTACGTCAACAAATTAGCTGGGAGAAACTCTTTTTTGCATCACATTACTTAGGACAAAGGTGGAAAAATCCAAGATGTGTCAGGGACAGGCATTAACTTAGGGAAAATAATTACACCAGTGCATCTTTTAAAGCCTTACACGGTATTTAGCACAAAGCTATCCATTGTCGGTTCTCAGTAAAAACCTAGTTAAAATGTTTGCTGAGAAGTTACTGCTTTTAATATATTGTAAATTATTTAAATAATTTTTAATCATGGCATTTTCAGCTGTCTGAAAAGTGGCTTTGGTGTTAGTCCAGCCTAAAATGTAATCTAGAAATCAACAGTCAATGACACAGAGGATGGCATTTCAAATATTGATTTTTGTTATTTTCAGCCAAAGGACGTCTTAAATGACTTAATGTCATTTAAGTAAAATGACCAAATTTCCTCAAAGTGGGAATGTACCACCTGAAAAATACCTCTGCCTAGTAATTATTCTTCCAAGTCTAATTTGTTGTTAGCCAGGTTCAAATCACAGGGGGAAGCTGCCTGTTGAGTCACAGAACATGGTGTTGGAAGGAATTTATTAAGTGGTAAACTAATCCCAAGCACTACTGAAAGGGCTCTGTTATATTAAAGAGAACTGTCAAATTTAAGGATCAGAATAGACTTCAGAACATCTAAGTGTAGAAGCTAAGAGGTATTCTAAGTGATTCAACTCACATTGCTGAGGTACATAACTTATTAGGGGACCCTCTATATACAGAAATTCTTATATCCAAAGAATCCACCACCTCAGGGATTCAGCTCATGTATCCCAAAGAAGTCTACTGACAAATAGAAGTTATCTTCTAGGAGGTACATGTGGCTGAGGAAGAAAGGATTTGGCACTTGAAAATGTACCAGGTTCCTCACACAGTGATGAGACCATCTCTACCAGGGCCTCCCATGGTGGCAGCCCCATTTCCCCTGACAATGCACTTCAGGGGGCACTTCCATCATCCACAGGGGAGCAACCTTGGAATCAGTACCACTGGCTTCTATGAGCATCCGTGGTGGTTCTGTCACCATCCTCGCTTTGATTCATGAGATGCTGCGTACTTGGTTATTAGCAGTCTTGATATGCAAATTTGAGGAACAGAAGGGAAAAGGGGAGGTGGAAACCCAGACTGAGTGAATGTCTATTATGTACGCCAGGCATTGTTAGAAATTTGAATACAGAGAGTGAAATGTGTCAAAGTTCTAGTGTATAATCCAAGGCATCTATACTTTTCTACTTTCCTAAGAATCATTTAAATATCTAAATGATTTAATTTGTACTTAGAGAGTGATTGCATGCAGTGTAGAAGAAAGGGCCATGGACAGAGCCAGGGAACCAGAGTGCACGTCTTCATTCAGTCTCTAGCAAGCTGGGTGGCTGTGAGCCGCTCACTTCTCTTGTGCTCAGTTTCCTCATCTGCAAAAGGAACTGGTTGTTTTGGGATCTTCTAGATCAAAATTTTTGTAGTAGTATTCTTATTCTCAACCTAGAGGGTTTTTTTAATTTTAAAAACTCCACTTATATTGTAAATGTGAAAGTGTCAAACCTTTATTCCAAAAACATTACTGCATGATTTCAAGATGTCGAGGGCTATGCCTGTTGAGGGGAAGTGAATAAAAAGATAGGTAAATGATGATTCCCACATTCAGGAAATTTACCTTCTGGTTGAACATATAAACAGATGTGTGGAGTCTGTACAGAGAAATGGAGAAACAAAAGGAGAAGTTTGCGAGGGAAGTGGTGATGAGCAAAAGCTACACAGAAGAGGCAGCTCTATGCAACTTGGAATTTAAGAAAAAAAAGAAATTTAATATCTATGTAGATATTTTTACTATGATGATCAATTGAAGACATTGCTAATTTTTTTGGAAACCATATATTTGTAATGGTGTTCTTAAAAAATAGAATATTAAAAAGAGCCAAAGTTTTCCCATGAGTTGATTCAGCTACTGGATAGGCCTGTGATGGCAAATCAAATCCATGCGTTGGCATTGCCTTCGTCATCCCTTGAACTGAGAATCCTAGGAGTTAAAGGAAGCAGGAGACCTTGGGTGATCTTTTGAGCAGCCCAGATCCCAGGAGGCGTTTGATACCAGTGAGAAAGGTCCGCAGTTGTGATGGGATTGAACTTCGACACAACGTGGTGTCAGTGTGGTGGGAAATGCCATCAGTGCCAGAAAAACTCTCATGGTGGCTCAGAACTTCCAGAGATTACTTGTGTGAGCTAAGGCAAATTTCTTCAACTTTGGAGGCCTCAGTTTTCCTCATCTTTAAAATTAGGCTGTTGGATGCCCTTTTCCTTCCCAAATTCTGTGATTTACCCTGACGAGATTAATAGTGAATCATTTAGCATGCATTTATTTTTGTTTTTCCACCTCTACCGTCTGTCATTTCCACCATGTCTCTGTATAGTTTGCCTTTACTCAGTTATCCAAATTTACATAATTTCACCTCCAGATAGTCTCACTGCCAAATAAAAACAAAAACAAAACAAGGCCCTGGATTTGTAGGATTTCTCCCCAGGAGAACCGTCACCTGTCCTCACCCCATTTCTCTTGTGTCAGGTTGATGTGCTGCTCCACGGCTGTGGCACTCCTTGAGACAGAGAAGGGACGTGCTTTGTGTTCATTGTAGTTGGGAACTGCAATGTTACAAGACAAACGTCTTTTTCCTAAATGCCAGTCACTGCCCCAGATTTTCTGTATCACTTAATTCAATATCTTCTCAACTTCAATTCTGGTTTCTTTAGAGAATAACTGAAAACATATTGATAAGTAAGTTCAGGGAACCCTCAGAAGAAAATTTTTTGGTGAATCGGTTGTCCTCTGAGTATCTGCTCTGAGACCTTGCCTCACTGGTACAGGGTTGCTGCCTCATCCCAGGAGTAGGATTTGATGCAATTCGGTTACCTGAATCCCGACACTGGTGAGCTCCTGTGTGGCTGGGAGCACTGCAGCCGGCATCTCCTCTGAGCGAGGGTTTGCAGCTAACACCTCAAGCACGCAGAGTAGGGAGCAGGTGTGCTAGTTTCAGATAAGCCTAAAAACAGTATAACACAAAACACGCAGAAATGTATCAAGCAGCGTATAATTATTGATACTATTGCGTAAATAGCGCAATATTTTAAAAATCTAAATCCTTTCATGAGTGCCTTATACAGTTATTTGCATACAGACTAGAAGTATGAAAATAATAGCTATAGTCAATATCCTAGTAAAGCAAGTTTGATGCCTTTAAAGTTCCTTCCTTCCCTCCCTCCCTTTCTTCTTCCTTCCCTCCCTTCCTTATTTTCCCTCCTTCCTTTCTTCTCCCCCCCCTTTTCTCTCTCACTTTTTCTTTCTTTCTTGAATCTGTGAGGAAAGGCAGGAAAAATAAAGATTGGTAATGAGGTTTAGATGGATTTTCCTTTCCTTTTGTAAAATATGGAGTAATGTTTGTTTTAAATTTTTCATTCCTAGTGGTTGGTGAATTCATATAAAGTTTCTCATTAAAATTCCTACTCAGCTTTTTTTCTTATTAATTCCTTCTGTGTTCTACATTGTCATAATTAACATATAAATAGGAAATACATAAAATATCCTTTCTACAAACTGAAAATCATCATTAATGCCCACTGCTTCAGACATACACACGAAAGGATTCTGTTCAAAAAGGAAGTTTATATATGATTTAAATATACTTGATTTCTAAGAATCTTCTTCTTTTCCCTTGGCATGGGAGGGGAGTCCAGGGCTAGTCTAGTGTGAGAAATATGTTTCCGTGGGTCCTAGTGTAGACATGGGAAGGGTACCATATGCCTGAATTGGTCAAAACTTGGTATCTGAAGATACCAAATGGTCAGTGTTTTACATACACTTTTATCTTAGTAAATCTTAGTCTATGAACATATATAGTTATTTATTTTTACATTGTTTATAATCTAAAAAAGTCAGAAACTACCTGAGCCCAACAGTAGGTGAATTATTGACTAATTATTTTAAATCTATGTAATAGAATACATGTAGTTATTTAAGAGAATGAGACAGGTCTATGTGCAGAACTCTGGAATGACGCTCCGGATGTATTAAGTGGGAAAAAATCCTACATTAACATTCTTATAAATACATACACACATTCACTCACTTTTACAGAAAATTTCTGGAAATTAAAATAAGAAATTTAACGAAAGATGTCTCTGGGAGGAAAACGTGGAGCACGGGAAAGGAACAAGACTTACTTTTCATGAATATAACTTTAGAATTGTTCAACTTTTTCCCCTATAAATGTGTTACATTTACAATGGGAAAAATTACTGACATTTATTTATTATCTTGTGATATTTTAAGTTAAGAGAAAAGTTAGAAGGTAAAGAAGAAAGCGTTCTATTTTGTTTTTAAATTTCTTTATTGGCTTCCTCCTTCAATCTTTATTGAATTTTGCTCATGTGCCTTTGACACTGCTAAGGAGCAGAGAATGGCCCTGGAAGTGAGTCTTGAGGTGAGGAGGTGGAGAGACTGTCACTCCTGCTTAAGTGACTTAGGGCCAATCATCTCTCTGGACACCAGTTTCCTCATGTATGAAATGAGGGGCTTAGTCAAGCTCAAAGTTCCTTCCAGCTTGGATATGTGTCTAAGAAAACTTGGCCTGACATGCACAGCTATTTGAGATGTTTCTCCCTAAACTGAATATATATAGTTTACTGTACATAATTTGCTTATTTGAACATATTAACTAAATTTTGTTTCAGAATTGTTTCAGTTTGGTTTAATTTTTCAAATTAATTAAACATGCACAATTTCTATTTATTCAAATAGTGTTTAAGGAAATCATACATCCTAGGCAGACTTTTAAAATAAGATTTACTATAGCATCAGTTATTCATAAAATAATAGAAAACAGTATTTATATTAAGATGTGTAGCTTGTGCAGTTACGCAAGCAACTAATGGTTCTTTGGTTTGAATATGATTTATACATTTCTTGCTTTTCCAGGAGGAAAAAAAAAGACCTTCATTTCCCTTTCTCATTATGCCACTTGCCAGCTGTGTCCAGTCAGATGAAAGAACTCAGTCATTCACGAAAGTGTAGAAAGCATTCTTGAAAAAGGAGATGCTGCAGTAATACAGAGGTCTAAAGAATGCCTTGATTTAGAAAAGGTCATTAAATCTAAGAAAAAAGTTGTTTTCTATGTGATAGGAATATAGTATATTTCCATGTCCTTAAGACTAGTATTCATGCATTTTCAATTAAATGAAAACCAAATTTTAATTTGGTTGTTAGTTTGATTTGGCAAATGTAACTATTAGTCATTTTATATATTGAGTAATGTTTATTTTCCATTTTTTTTGAGCCTTTATTATTGTTTTGAGTAAAGAATAATCTTTAAATTAAAATAAAACAAAACAGATAAACATAAAACAGATAGGAATTTGTGGGATAGCAGTTTGAAATGACCAAAACTAACATTCTAAACTTTTCTCTACACATCTCTTTTAATCATTAAAAATCGTTAAGTATTAGAAAAATGTTTCAATAGCTTTAAATAAAATAACTGAGAAATATTGTTCTTTTTTTCACTGAATGTGTTGCCCCCAAGTGCCCATGTGTGGGTGTGTGAGAGAGAGATCAAAGGGAGGCTCTTCTTAAACTTGACAAAATGTGTATAAAAGCTTTTTACATAGTAGTCACGTCATAAACAAACAGCAAAGCAGTGAGTTGGGCAACATAGCCTATTTAAAATATATTGTCTCCTTTAATGTAAATCTTTAGAAAGAAAATAAATCAAATACATTTATTGAATTAAATGGCAATATTATGTCATTTTTTAAATTCAGTTTGTATATTTTATGTCGGGGGAAAAAAGGAAAAGCAAAAAAATGAGGATTCTTTTTTTTTCAAGGAGCATTGAACTTGTAACCTAACTCCCTGAGTTCAAATTCCATATTGCTAAGAATGATACTTTTGGCAAGTTATTTAACATTTTTGACTTTCAAGTGTCTAAAATGTAAATTTAAAGTGAGGAAACTTTAGGTTCTAAAAGTTCTGGTTTTCATATGTAATTTGTCCCTTAGTTCATAACACAAATGTCATATCGCTTCCTTCTCAGAACATTCCTGTTAGATAAGGATTAGTTATGTCCATTTTAAAGGCAAGAAAATTGAGGCTCAGAGAAATTACAGCTAATAGAGTTGGGATTCAACCTCAGGTTTTTGCTGACAATTTTTAATTGTTTTCATATGTTTAAAATCCATCCTTAATCATTCTAACCATGAATTATGAAACATTTTAAAATATTTGTATGAAATATAAAAATATCTGTTTCACAAATATTAAAGCAATCTACTCACTATACTTATATACAGGAGATGCAAATATATAGAGGAACAACATTATTTCATTTTAAATGCATTCACAGTGGATGAATCTGACACTTTAAATTTCAGAAGTTTTGTTCTGAGAGGCAGTATAGCACAATGGTCAACGGTGCACAATTTAGCGACGTTCAATATGGTTCACTTATCAGCTCTGTGCCCGTAAGCAAGTTGCTTAATCTCTCCAGATTTCACTCTACTTATTTATACGACAAAGGTGTTTATAGTGTCTACCTCATACTATTTTTGTGACGATAGAATGACTTTCATTTGTAAAGTACTTAGAACAGAGTATGGAAGAGACTAACATCATGTGAATATATCAACTGGTATTATTTGCTTACAAATTTTAAAAATTATTTCATGGAGTTATAATTATTTTGTGTACAGTGCTGTTGGGGCTTTAAACATTTAAGAGAAATATGGCTTTTTTTCTTTTATTTTTTACTTTCTGTATTAAACGATGGCACATTTAACAGAAAAACCTAACATTTAAATGTACAGCACTGTTCACTTATATTATAAGTGAACCTCTGTATAATTGTTACCTAAGTCAAGAAATAGAACATTATTGCATTTTTGGCACCTCAGAAATCCCATCATATCTCCTCCATTCCTTCATCCAACATTATATCTTAAGATTCAATAGGTTGTGACATGTAATTGTATTTTGCTCATTTTCATTATTGCATGATATTTAATTATCTGACTAGGCAATATTTATTTACCCATTCTACTGTGGAAAAACATTTGGATTATGTCCAGTTTTTAATATTGTTAATAATGCTGGCCTGACTATTCATGTACCTGTCTTTTGGTGCACATGTATGTGTATTTCTGTTGAGGGTATACTTAGGAATAAAATTGCTGGGCCACAGAGAATGTTTATGTTCAACTTTAGTAGAAAATTCAAAATTGCTCAACGTGATTAAAATAATTTACACCAAAATAACTCACCAACAACGTATGTTCAGTTGTTCTACTTTCTCACTAATCTTACAATATTAGCATTTCTGGTTGATGTGTAGTATTAGCTTATCCTACTTTTAATTTTCATTTCCCTGATTACTGAATTTAATTTTCATTTCCCTGATTACATCTTTTCACGTGTATATTGGCCATATAAATATCTTTTCTGTCAACTGTCAAATCAAGTTATTTTGTATATTAATTTATAGGAATTCTTTATATATTTTTTATACCTTTAATTGTTATATATGTTACAAATATTTTCTCCCACGGGTAAAATCTCTTTTTTTATTCTTCTTCAAGATTGTTTTGGTCATTCTTCGTTCTTTACATTTCTATATAAATTAGATTCCTCCATAAATGACAGAACACCATTAGGATATGATCAATTTGGGAAGATTGACATCTTTTCTGAGTCTTCCAATTCATGAACATCCTCCCTTTTATTTGGGTCTTTGTTAATTTCTCTCAATAATATGTTCTGGCTGGCTTTGTGGCCATTTTACACATTCCTTGCTATATATACTATATTTATACACATTACTTGATATATTACTATGCACTTAGTATTTTGATGTTATTCTAAATGGTATCTCTTTAATTTTAATTTTAACTTTGTGTTACTGATACATAGAAAAACAACTAATTTTTCTATATGAATTTGTTATCAGCAGACTTTTAAAACTCACATACAAATTCTAATATTTTATTTATAGATTCTTTTGTTTTTCTATATAGGTAATCATATCACCCAAGAATACTGGCAGTCATATATATTCAAACTAATATTTTGATGCTGTGCTGTTAGATCTTGCCTTCATAGTGGGGGTGATAATTGGTTCTTGGAGAGCCAAAAAACTCTTAGAAATCATAATGGTTTGTGGTCCTCTAAAGAGTTTCAGTACATAAACAGATATACAGTGCATATGGTATTAAAATTTCCTTGTGGGAGATTATGATTAGGGAAAGAAATATCTAAAAAGGTAAAAAAAAAAAAAAAGAAAAAGAAATATCTAAAAAGGTTCCTTTAGGGGGCGGGATGATAATGAAAAAAAAGGCTGAGAATTACTTAGATACAAATTTAGAACTGTTGTAACTTCCTGGCAAATTGAAATTTTATCATAAAAAACATCCCTTCAATTTTTTTTTTTTTGCCTTCAGTTCTACTTTGATATCAAAATATATAAAACCAGCTTTCCATTAGTTAGTGTTTGCATAGCTTATCATTTTAATTCTTTGTTTTTAATTTTCTATATATTTATGCTTTAGATGTGTCTCTTTACAAACAGCAGATAAGTAAACTTTGTTTTATCATACGGTCTGATTATATTTACCTTTTCAGTGAGTATTTAGTCCTTTTATATTTAATGTAATTACTGATATATTTGGATTCAAATATGCTGACATGCTATGTACAATCTATTTATTCTTCCTGTTCTATATTTCCTTTTCTCTCCTTGCTCTCCTTTTGGATTGAGTATTTTTGTAATTGCACTGCCCCCTTTTCATTAGCTTGTTATTTTTACATTGTTTTTCTGATTACTATTGAGGGTACAGGATGCATCTATGACCTAATCAAAGTATAATGCAAATTAATACTTTTATTCCTTTGTGGGCAATTTGAGAACCTTGGAATGCCTTAACTACTTTTGCATCCCTCTTGAATTATGTGCTATTGTTAGGTATTTGATTTTATATAATTTAAACCTTTTAATAATTATTATTATTATGGTTTTTTATGAGAACATATATTCTTCATTCCTTCCTTCATCTCTCAGATTACATATAGGATTTCCTTTAGGGTAATGATGATTTCATTCAGGTTTTGTTTTTTGTTTTCATATGAAATGGCTTTATTTTGCCTTTATTGCTGAAGTGCACTTTTTCTGGTAATAAAATTCTAGATTGGCAACCCCCTCCTTCCCCACTTTAAAATATTGTTATATTGTTTCATAACTTTCATTATTTCTGTTGATAAGTAGATAATAGTCTTTTAAAAGTAAGCTGTCCTTTTCCTCTGTTTGTAATACTTTATTTTCGTGGTTGATTTCTTGTTGCTTTACCATGATTGCTTAGGTATGGTTTTCTTTGCATTTATCCCAGTTAGGGTTTGTATGGTTTCTTAAATGTGTGCTTTGATATCATTCAACAATTTTGGAAAATTTCCATTAATTATCTCTTTTAATATTGCTTCTGCCCAATTCTCTCTCACCTTTCTTAATGGGACTCCAGTTACATGTGTTTCAGAGCTTTGAATGTTTCTACCCCTTTTGTTTACCTTTGATCTCTTTGTTCTTCATTTTGGGTATTTTCTTTTGACCAATACTTCATTACATTTTCTATTCTTTTTTCAGCTGTATCTAAACTGTCATTTAACCTATTAAATGATTTCTTAATTTAAGTTACGGTATTTTTCAGTTCTAGAATTTCTAGGTGTTTTGTTTTGTTTTGTTTTTGTAGTTTCTAGGTCTCTGTCAAAATTCTCAATCTTGTCTATCATATCCTTGAACATATTCTGCATATGATTTTAAAGCTTTTGTAACTGTTTTATTTAGATCTTTTGAGTGTTTATATCTATTGTCTGCTGGTGCTTCTGGTTGAATCAAATTGGCTTGCTTTTCATATGCCTGGTTATTTTTGATGGAACAGTGGACATTGTATGTCAAAAAAATATGAAGATAACTTGAGGTCTAGTGTGATGTTATCTTTCTCAGGTAGGACCTACGCTTTCTTCTGCAAAGTTACCAGTGGTGCTAACAATCCTAATTATCTTAATCTGATTTCATGTTGAATGAATATATATGATTACTTAAAACAGTGGTTGGTATTAATAAGGAGTATGCAACTATTTCTTTTTTCCTTTCATTGATTTTTGTAAAAGATGTGGCAAAAGAGTAAGGAAAGAAAGTATTAAGGACAACATATATGGCATTAAAAACTCCAGTATGCACCAGAAGTAAATTTTCAGATTTTTTTTACACTTTGTTGTCTTTTGTCTTATATCTGAAATAAATTTAAAAATTGGAAGTCGTATTTATGAAAATCATGAACTAAGTAAATAAAAATTAATAAGAATATATTTACCTTTCATATTTCACTGTGGCCATTATAACATTATGCAAAAAAAAATTTTAAAAAGCATTACAATCTCCTCAGAGTAATTACCTTATTATTTTGTCATTGTTATTTGCTAGTAGTACTTTGGCAAACATTATCAATTTTGAGATTGCTAATATGCTAGAGAGATCTTGGGTCAAAAAAGTATTTACTATAGTCTCTGCTTTTCATCTACACCTCACATTTCCAATCAAGAATATCTACGAATATGTGTCATTTAGTTCCTGATTTATGTTTTTTGTGCATGGAAGTTAGTGTTGTCTTATGTAGCAGCTGATATAAATTAACTAAAATGAGCTCTTAGCAACTTTCTTCATTACATTGTCAATCACAAGTCAATCTAATGTCTCTAAATGAAAATGATAGTCTGTATGTGTTGTAAATGTATAAAAGAATATTTTTAGTATACTAGCCATGTCCTGTGGAATTAGCAAATTAATTATTTAGATGATTGCAAATAAAATAAACCCTAGAGTAAGCTTAGCTATGCTACAGTAAAATTGTGGTCTAGTTATGTAAAACAAGGTCTTTGGTGTTCTGTATTTATCTATTGCCTCTGGCAGTTTGTTGGCTTTTCTTGGGTATTTGTGTTTTCCTAATACTTTACATAGGTTTTTCCAGTGTGGGAGACCTTTGGAGCACAGGTGAACTTGAAGTTACAGCTAATAAATGTAAAATATGCTAAGTCCTTAGCCTGGAGTCCAATCGTTAATTATTTATGAGCAATTTACAGATAGCTTGAAAGTATATATGTGTAGAGGAGAAATATTAAACAGTTTTTAAAATGTGCTTGATGTAACTTTTTTGATAGGTTAAATTTTCTTTATGAAAAGATATATATTTCTAATTTTCATGCATTATTGGTCTTTCGGCTCCTTTTCAAAATCAAAATTAGAAAATTAAAATTTTTGAAAGAATCAATGATCAATAATTTTAACATATGTTACTAAATGTGTGCTAAAACATATTAAATTGAAGACATTAATATGTGGCAAGTTTTATGAAATGTTACTATTTTCCATTGATAACATTATACCTTACAGGTAATAGTAAAACCTAAGGAAAATTGACTTAATATTTAATATTTAAGCCAAAGGACTAAGTAAATTTTGTGTGTTACTCTGTGAATTTTTTAACTGAGAAGACATTTTTAACTTTAGCATATTATAAAGTAATAACAAAGAATTATTACAAAGTGGGGATGCAGAGGTAGAAAATAGCAGTTGCATACAGTTTTTAATTGCCACTTCCTCAAATTCTTATGAAAGGGCACATTGTTTTGTTTTGTTTAGGACAACAAATATTTACAATGTTTCTTCTTTAAAGTAGTGCAAAAATGTAACTTAAGGAATTAATAAATGTGTTGTTCAAAGCTCATTTTATGTGTTGAATTTAAATTTTAAAAACCCAATTTATAAATTTGGTAATTTTGACCTGCATTTAAGTTATTCATGCAATCTTGAGTAAGCAATGTGACTATTATTTTCTAACTATGAAGTGGACCCAAAATTATGTCATCTATTTCCAAAGAGGTCTGACATCAGAGGTTTTTTCTTTCTTTCTTTTTTTTATAATTAGGTTTTCAGGTTAGGGGAAGTTTTTTGGTATGGCCAATATGAGTTTCAAATTCCACATAGCAGAGAGCTCTCTCAGTTTTTGCCAGGATGGCCATCCTAATCTTTCACTTTTGGTCAACTTAGTGGTTAAATATTTTGACTGTCACCCCTTCCAGTGGCTATATTTTATCAAGACAATGGTGTGACAAATCAATTTTGGAGATAATTTTAAAAGAATATTTGTTTTAGGGGATGCCATGGACACCCAGACTTATAATTTGGTAGGGCTTCTTGAACTTTCCCCATAGTGCACAGGTAGCATCAGAACTGTGTTCAGTGTTAAATCCAAGTGAATTCTTACACATGCTTAGCTGAAAATGAATTTTAGGCCCAATTTTACATTGTTTAGTTTGGCCCAGATGACTTAAGTATGCTGGCTTAATTATTTTTTTACTATGAGAGTTTCAGATAAATAATCAGATGATTCTGTGTTTCCTGCAACATAAGGTTGTATACATATGTGTGTGCATGTAAATATATACATTATATGTATAAAATATATATAAGGCCAAACCATTGCAATGATCATTTTTTGGCCAAAAACAGTCAAATAGTCAAATATCAGCAATTTCATATGGCTCAACCATATGTATGTATGTATGTGTGTACACATGTACACATAAAGAAGTATATAACCAGATGACTAGTGTATAATATTTGTCCTTTAATTAATAGAATCTAAAATTATAAGTAGTTTTGTTATATTTTGGAACTGGGATAGATATAGACTTCTTTGCACTGATGTGAAACTATCTAAATATTTGCACATATGACAAAATATTAATGAGCCCCAAATTTTAATATGTTTATAAGTATATATATTGAGCATATATACTATTCATGAATAGCATATTATATTCATAAAGTCTTAAGAAAAATTCTGATTTCTGCTTCAATCTCTGAAATACCCTCAGAAAGTCTCCAATATATAGATGTAATTGTCCCCATTTTGATGTGCAAACCCAGACTCATAATGATTAAATAACTAGTGTAAAGTCTCTGCTCTTAAGCGACAGAGCCCAAGTTCATTCACTCAACCATCAAATATTTAGGGCCCTAATATGGTCTAGGGACTTCTTTTCTAGAAGTATAAAAGACAAAGTCCCTGTCCCAATAGAACCTGCATTACAGTGAGAGAAGACTGACAGTTAACATGTAAACTAATAGATACAACAGTTAATTTCAGATATTGCTAAATCTAAGAAGAAAATAAAGCAGAGTAATGAGACAGCAAGTTGCTATTTGTAGAGATGTGACCCCATAGCTGGGGAACTCAGATGAGCCTTTTCTCTGCTGTAATGACGAAAAATGATGAGGAAGAGGCAGCCAAAGTCCTGGAAGAAGAGTGTTCCCAGCAGAGAAAGCACGAGCAAAGTCCTGAGAAGGGAACTAACGAGTCTCAATGTTTGAAGAGAGAAAGGCCAGTGCTGCTGGAGCAAAAGGAGATGATGGGATGGAAGGAGATTAGAAGAGTTAGGTAGGAAGGGCCCAGGTCTCATGGACCTTCACAGAACCTGGTGGGAAGCCACTGAAACCATGTAGCCTAGGAGGAGATACCAATTGATTTATGCTTTAAAACGAGCACTCTGATGTCTTTGCGGAGAACAGATTGTCGGCCTCAGGTAGGGAAGCCATCGTGTGCAGCTGGTAAGTACCGTGGGCCAGCGGAGAGATGGCGATGGCTGGGATTAAGACTGAGACAGTGAAGTGGTGGATAGTGTTCAGGTTTGGGTATTCACAGTAGAAATACGGGACTGGATGGTGGGTTGGATGTGAAGAAGAGACAACAATACACAGTGCTCTGTGATCCTAGATTCTGGAGCTCGGCTCCATGGGTTCATGTTCTGGCTCTGGTCCCTCCCAGCTTTGTAACCTTGGACAAGTAACCAGTTCTCAGCTTCCTCATTCATAAAACTGGAGGAGGGTGCTAATAGTGTCTACCTCACAGGGTTGCTACAAGGATTGTGTGTGTGTGTATGTGTGTATGCACACACACATACAGGCTTAGAACTAGGTTCAGTAATAAGTACTGTGCCTATTGTGTAAATATCAGCTAAATAAAATAAATTTGAAAACAATTGAAGTATCCTAGGTTTGGGGCTGGCATCACTGGGTGGTACCATTCGTGGAACTGGGGAAGATTGAGGGAGGATCAGGTAGGAGGAGGGAGAATGCAGGAAGAAGTTGAGTTGTGTTTAGGACATATTAAGTTTGCGATGCCTATTAGTGAAACGGAGATGAAGAAGTCTGGAGTTCAGAGGAGAGAGAACTGAATTTAGATTTCTCGATATGTATGCTATTTAAAGCCTTGGAACAAGATGAGCTCACCTAGGAAGACAATGTAAAGAGGAAGGGGGTGGAGAAGAAAGACCCTCACAAGCATGGCGAGGTCAGGAGAGGAGGAGGAGCCAGGAAATGATCCAAAATGCACACACATCTGGTTTTTACATCGTGCTGTCTATATCACTGGAGCCCTGCCAGAAGAGCTCGAGCTTCAGAAGCCTTGGGACATGAAAGCCTCTTTATACATTCCTAGTGGTGAGGGGCTGAGGCTTCTGGCTGGGACCCTGATGACAGGAATTTTCCATTTATACTTGAGAGTAGCACAAAGAACCTGTGGTATTAATCTGCTACTCTGTATTTACTCTGAGACGTTTTTAGTACAATCATAGCTATATGTGGCTCCTAATGATAGAGTCATTGCCTTAAATTGTGTCATTATTATATATTTTCATTTACACGAAAGTATGGGCATCTCCAATTTACCAGATGTTTTGGTACAAAAGTCTAGAACTGAAAAAGAATGGTTCCATAGGCACTACATTATTCATGACTGTTTGATTTCCCATCAGCCCACAAAAGCCTATGGAACCCACAAGGATATGAAATCAAAGTACAAAGAACATAGACCCCAAACAACAGAAGCAATAGGGTTAGAAATATTTGCTTAGATTTCTTAAGATACGAGGAACACATTTTTTTCTCCCTTTTATTTGGGCGTAGCAAAGCAAGGACAGAGAGTTGCCTATTGGGTGGGATGGCAGGGGCCAGAGAAAGGCACTTCTGTGGCCAGTTACTTACATGTAAAGTAGCCAATGATTGTAGATAACATAGGCGTGTGAAGTGAGGAAAGAGTTCTAGGAAAAGATGGGAAACGGGATATGTCTTGGCTTTGACACCCACCTATGCTATGACCTGAAGGACGTCACTAACTGTTCTGTGGCTCAGTTTCCTTTCATTTTATAAGAGCTATAATAATCCCTTGCAGTATCGCCATAAGGATAGGTATGCACACACACACGCATGCGTGTATATATTACATGCATTCATGTGCAACAGTGTGTGGATGTGGAAAGATCTGAGTAACTATTAACTATTGTTCATCATTATATCATTATTATTGTCTTGTAGCCTCAAATCATCTCTTGTTTTTTTATTTTAATTAATGATCCTTAGGAAACTATGAATGGCAGGATTTTCATAATGTGAAACAATAATAACAGAAATGAGATTTAAAAGAAAAGAAGGAATTCAAGCAATGCAGGAGAAGTTTTGTTCATAACATTATAATTAAGACACCTAGTTTCCCATTAGCTCTTCCAATTTTTCCTAAAAGATGCCTCAGTGAGTTGTCAAAAATGATCTTTCTTAAAGGCTGGAATGCTTGCAGAGAAAGGTGTAGTTGCTTTAGCAAGTTATCTTATGTAAATATAATCAGTAGCATCCTGATAATCTGCCTTCAGAAAGCAATCTAGAATTTTATTACACACTGTTATTTACTATTTTAGCACTGCTCCATGTGCTAAGCAGGAAGAAGTCCTGTTTAAGATTTCATAATTTTATCAATGACTTCTCAACATAGCTAAAACTTTTCTTGTACAGTATCACCCACATTACACTAACACTACTGTTGCCTTTTTAAGAATATTTTCAATTTCACATAAGATACCACAAAACAAAAATCACACACAAAAAATATATTTGGGCCTTACAGTTTGTCTAGCTTCTCTGAAGAATGCAGTATGTCAGATGCAAGTGCTCATGGTATATGAAAAATGGTTAGAAATCAGAAGTTTCCTTTTCAAGAATGAAACTGATTAACGCTCTTTGCGTCAAGATAACACAGAAGAAAACCCAACATTGTGGATCCTCCCTACCTAACAAAGTCTCATGAGGCAAATTCATTCTATGTTTGAAGTGGGTCTTAAATAAAGGCTATCAAGGACTATGTAGACACATTAATTGAAGTTTACTGTGGTAATTTCACCTAGAACTTCACTTTTCCACCCACTTAATCAAATTTTGATTAGTTAATATATAATCAAAAGCATTCGGTATGCATGTGAACTTTGGAAAATATAATGTGATTTAACACTACACGTCTACACATTACTATTGAGTGAATGTGCTTTATTTCTCATTTCTCCATACCCGAATCTTTCACATAAATTATGTTTTAGAAAATCTCACAATCAGCAGATTAAAATTATCTTGGATATAGGGAGGATTTTTCTCAGTTTATGGTTTATTCTATAAAGAGAAAGGGTTCTTTGTAACAGAATAATTTTTGTGTCTTGATGTATTGTCTAATGCATTTGTGTTTTGATCTGATTTCAATTAATTTTTTATAATTACTCTTGTAGTAATGAATTCATTTTATAAGCATGAAAAACATTCATTCTGGTAACAGTCTGTGTACACAAGTGCTCCTTACAATGAAGGTTCTTGATTACTGTACTTAGATTGAAGCTGGGGGACGAAGAGGGGACAAAACCAATCTCGTGATCTACCTGTAAGTGGCAATTGTTATTTAACTTTCTTCACTCTTCTCTACCACAAATTCCTAGATTTCCCATCAGAAAATACATCTGAATTTCTAAACCATCCACAAAATGACATGACAGACAAAAATATCTAAGAGTGGAGATAAAGATACCTTCCCAATACTTTCAAGTGTCCCCTTTGTCTCCAGGTTTTGAAGACTCAATATCTGAGTCCAAAAATATTCTCAAAAAATTGTTTGACTGAAATAATACAGTGTCCTCTATTTTTGTTATCGATCTTTTTGACTAAATTCTTTTTGAAGGATTCTCAAATGATCTTTTATATAGATCTTTAATATAGTATGATATAGTTCTGGTAATTTCACTAATTCTGGAAAAGAATGGGTGCTTTAAACGATAATAGAGTTTACTGAATATATGAACTAGGCATGTAAGATTTATTTTAGAGGGCACTATTTTTATCTTTGTTGTGATTGCAAAAGCAATACATAAACATGTAAGTCATTGGACAAATGGAAAAATGTAAATATTAATAATCATTCTTAATTTTTTATACTGATAATATAAACTTTGGTTTATATTCATAGACATAGGCATTGTTATTTTATTAAATAAAGTTTAAAATTTTAATTACACATATTTCAAAAGTACAGAAAACTATAAAAAATAATATGACAGACATCTGTGTACCATTACCTAGATAGCCATCCATTCATTCATTCACTTGCTCATTCAATAAATATTTATTGAGAACTACTAAGCTAGACATTGTTCTAGGCACCTGCAGATTCAGCAGTGAGCAAAATAGATAATATAAGGACACAGACGATAAAATCAATGTATGTGTAAAAGATGATACTTGCTGATGATTACTGTCGAAAAAAGAAGAGCAGAGAAGACGTTAGGGAATGTTGAAGGGCTGGGTATGAAATTTTTAACAGGATACTTGAGAGTTCTTGGTGAGCAGATGACTTCTGAGAAAAGATCTGAAGGAGTTGAACCATGCACATAGATACCTGGGAAGAGAATGCTCTAAATGCCCACAGGTAGGAATGTGCCTGATGTGCTGAACTTCTCTATTATCTCCTGCTTCTGTTTGATTAATTTTTATCCTTGATCCAGTGGTTTTCTTTCTTCTACTGACTTCTCGTTTACTCTATTGCTGAGTTTTAATCTTTCTTCCTTTCTAATTTATACCTTTCAAACTACAAATTTTCCTCCAAGTGCCTTTTTTAGCTGAACATCATAATCTTTGAAAGATGGTATACTCATTGTGGTTCATTTTTAAATATTTTGTAATTTCCATGATTTTATTTCTATTCAGTAATTATTTAGAAGTGGTTATTTAAGATTTTTAAGTGAGGGGGGTAGCAATGAGATAGCTTTCTTTTATTATTGATTTTTAAATATAATGCATTGTGTTCAGGGAATGCTGCTTATGTAAAATGATTCATTGATATCTTTGAGACTTGCTTTGTAGCTTAAGTCAGCGGCCCCCAACCTTTTTGGCACTAGGGACCGGTTTCATGGAGGACAATTTTTCCATGGACTGGGCAGGGGAGTGGTTTCGGGATGATTCAATCACATAACATTTATTGTGCACTTTATTTCTATTATTATTACCTTGTAATATATAATGAAATAACTATACAATTCACCATAATGCAGAATCAGTGGGGGCCCTGAGCTCGTTTTCGTGCAACTAGACAGTCCCATCTAGGGGTGATGGGAGACAGCGACTGATCTGACAGGAGGTGGAGCTCAGGCGGTGATTTGAGCAATGGGGAGCTGGGGTGTGGCTGTAAATACAGATGAAGCTTCGCTGGCTCATCTGCTGCTCACCTCCTGTAGTGCGGGCCTGTTCCTAACAGGCCACAGACCGATACCAGTCCGTAGCTTGGGGGCTGGGGACCACAGGCTTAAGTCACTAATTTTATTTTAAAAATCTGTTTGAGGAAGAAAAGAATGTATTTTCTGTAATTGTTGGAAACAATGTTTATACATAGTCATCACCTCAAACTTGTTAACAGTATTGTCAAAATAGCCTGTTCCCTTACTAGTTTTTTTGCCTGCTGGGTCAATAACTGTGATAGATAAGTTTGGATGCAAACAGACTTAATTATGATTTACTTAGTATGGAATATAGTAGTTAAGAGAATGAGCTTTGAAATCAAAGCTGGGACTTGAACCCTGACTCTGTCACTTACAAGCTGGATATGCACAGTCAACTTACTGGACTTGTTTTTTTTTTTTTGTTTAATTTCAGAGTATTATGGGGCTACAAACACTTTAGTTACATATATTGCCTATGCACTGCCCAAGTCAGAGCTACAATCGTGCCCACCCCCAGACAGTGCGCCCTGCACCCATTGGGGTGAGTTTTCCCATCCCCTCCTCCCCCCTCCCACCTGTGCAACCTCCGATGAATATTATTTCTTTTACAGTAAATTCTTATCTAAATTTACCTATATGTTTTCCAACATTGCTCGACCTTGCTTCCTCCATTTCATTTTTCCTTTTTAGGTTCACATTCATTCTTTGAGGGTCTGTAAGTGGTGAATACTTTCAATATTGAGACTGAGAAATATTCTTATTTAACTTTCATTCTTGAATGATAATTTAAGGATTATTCAACAGGATATAGAATTTTCTAGGTTTCAGTCATTTTCTCTCAGTACTTGGGGAATAATATTCACTTGCCATCTGGTCTCTTTCGTTGCTGATAAAAACTCTTTGGTAAGGCTAATTGGTGTGACTTTGTGGTACTCTGTCATTTCTGGTTGTTTTTAAGGTTTTCTCTCTGTTGGTTCAGGTCTTCTGCAAAGGACATGCCAAGACAAAATTAAATACAAGCGCTTTCTTGGGAGAAGTGCTTGTGAAGGATAAAGGGGGAGGGCAGAAGTAGACCCCTTCAGACCACAGGGCAGGTCCAACACTGTGAAAGAAGAGGGAGAAGCAAGGAACTTGGAGTAGGAAAAGGCTCAGCTTGCAGTGCCTTTGAGTTTCCATCTTTAATTGCCATGTCTCATTTGTAGAAGATATATTTGTTCCCTAAAAAGTCTACCCATTTCTATCTCAGTGTCCTGTTCTTTCATGATGATTTTGATTCTTTCACTTTATCTCCAATAATTAGCAGCCTGCTTGTTCAGTGGATTCCTTCGACTTGTTCTGTTGACTTTGTGTTCTGATTCTCCTGTCTGTTGACTTCTTAATCAATTTGATTCCTTTTTATTGTATTTTTTATTGTTTAGCTTATATTCAGCAGAAATTTACTTTTTTTCATATCTTATGTGTTTTGTGATTGCTTCCAAATATTGTCCCAGAAATTTTGCCATTCCAGAACCAGTTTACACATTAATTTTTTACACTTTAGATTCCTGTACCATTCAGATGCCAGGCTCAGATCTGGGCTTTCAGTTTCTCATGTGAGTTTTTGGTTTGTTTGTTTGTTTGTTTCCCCTCCTGGTATAACAGAAAGAGAAATTGGCTTGTTACTTCCCTAGAATGATGACCTTTTATTTCTCTTTTCCCTGAGGGGCCACCCAGAGTCATGTTAATGCAAGGCTCTAGGTTCTAGTTGTCTTCACTTTGGCTTCTGAATGGGTAATAAAACTGTAATGCTGTACCCCAGGTCTTAGAAGTCATTAACATCTTTCTTAGCTTTGGTTCCGCTAGAGGTGGGTCCTGAGACAAGGACTCAAGGACATATAGACTCTTTGGGAGGTACTCAGAACTCCAGTAAGACAGAGGGCAAAGGAGGGGAGGGAGGCGAAAAGGACCAATAGAGAGTGTGTTTTTAAGCCTGATACCTCGGTGATGATCAAAGTGGGAAACTGGGAAATGGTGCAAAACATGTGCTTCAGAATTGACCCTCCCTGAGGGCTGAGGGAGCTGGTATATTTATGCACCATATCTAAGGAGTCATTGGTTGAGGGTTACTAGGGTGTAGGAAGGAGAGATTATTCTCTGACATTAACACATTGACTGCTTCACTAGAAAAAAAAAATTTTTCCCTGGGGCCACGGCATTTTATTAAAACAAAACCATCCTTTCTAATTTGTTATTTTTTATTGTTTTCTGTGCGTGAGTTATATGCAACGCAATCCACATTTTTAGAATTAAGTTGTCAATATTAATTGTAACAATAAGAACATCAACAAGTAAGATTTTCACAAACCAACTGCAGGGTTTTGCTTCACAAGGCCCCAGGCTCAAAACTAGCCTGAGTTAAATACAACTCACATGGCAGTTAATGTGTTAAAGCAGGCTTCTAGAGCTCTAGGGAAAGAAAGCCTTAAGTTACAGCCTAGCGGACCCTGGTAGTTGAAAGTCAGCAGGAGCTCCCCAAAAGGCCCAAGGGATATGGACAGAGAGCTCTCAGCATCTGCTGCAATATCCTGTTAGTTGCTATAGTTCTCTCATGGCCCTAACACCTAGATTTAAGTTCCCTCTTTGCTATGATTCTTAGGAATATTTTTTATTTGTTTTATGTTTAACAAGTTATTTACATTTTTTTTACATATTTTATCAGTCCTTTTTAAAAAAAATGTATGTTTATAATTGGAAAGAGGTCCTACACCAGTCTTTGTGTTGCTGGAACTAAACTTCCAAGATATTTTCATTTACACTTTAATTTTATAAATAAGACATACTAAATATGCCATCACAACTTGCCTTTATATTCAAAATAACTTTGACATTTTTTCCATAACCGTAAATGTAGGTTCTACTTCATTTTTTAAAATGTATTTCTTCAAACTTGTATAAATATTTATTCACAGAATGTCAGTATTACAAATAATGCAATAAACAATATTTCACCTATATTCTTGCATACTTATGCTAGTATGTCTGTGGTATAGATTCCTAGTACTAGAATGTATGGGTCAAAGCTTTTAGCACATTTAAAATTTAAAAGATATTTACCAAATCTATCTAAATTGTTTTTATCACTTTTTATTCTCACCCACAGCATAGGAGACTGTCTTTTTCACTATTTTCCCTAAAAATCTATAAAATCCATCATTTGATTCTTTGATGATGTGATGAATGAAAAGTGATAGATCATTTAATTTGTTTTATTTTAACTATTGGTAAAGACAAATCATTTTATATATTTTGGGTCATTAGTATTCACTCGCATGATTTTTGTTCATAGTTTTATTGGCCTCATTTTTTAAATTTGATTCATAAGAGCTTTTTTATATTATGAACACTAGCCCTTTGTCATGTATCTTAAGTGTATTTTTTGAAGTTTATATTTCATCTTTTGAATTTGTTTATTGTGTTTTATTGCCCATGTAAAATTTTATGTAACCAATTTCATCCATTTTTAATTTTATAGTTTCTCATTTTCATATCATACATTTTAAAAGCCTTCTAGAATTATTAATTACAGAAGGAATTTATGCAGTTATTGAATGCTTATTATGAATTTGATATACCATGGCATGAGTGGAAAGGGACAAAGATGAATAAGAAGCCTTTTATTGCTTCAAAGAGTATCATATTAAATATAAAATATTTTATTCTGTAGAAGGAATGAAGTAAATAGACTTTTACCCCTCTACAAACAAACAATGGAACAGATAACAATTCTCCAAACTTGTGTAATTTTTTAAAAGAAAAAGTCAAACCAGTCAAAACATCAACAAGTATAGTAAATAATAATATTTAGAACTGATTGGCAAGAAAGCCAGGCCTAGAACCCAAGGTCTGTTTATACGCTGATACTGTAAGACCATCAAAAACAGTGCCACTTCTTTATGAGCTGAGGCAAGTTCTGCAGGACTTACAAAAAGAGGGGATTTTTTTCTTTAAAACATGCTTTTTAAAAAATGTTTAACCAATACTCATCTCAGTAGCATTTTTAGACACCAACTATAATGACCAGATTTTGCTAAATGTTGATGCAAGTGGAATACTATTTAAGACATACTCCCTGTCATTGGGGAAATATAGAGACAACATATACATAAATGAAACAACCAAAGAATAACTTGAAGGCAAGAAAGTGTAGGATAGACTTTGTGTATATATACATACTGACAGAGCTTAGGGAAAGGGTGCTCAGTGTGCCCACGGTGATCAACAATTATTCACACTAACTCAGTGTAGAGATTCCTTTAGTTGTAATCTTATAGATCATGCTGACATTTGCTGACATAAAGAACTTTTGCATATTGGGAAAGATATAAATATAAATATAATTTTTTATATATGTATAATTATACAAAAATATAAATATCTACCAAAAAATTGAACAAGTAAGGAAAAACCTAAAATCTTGATCTTTTTTATGTTAATGTAGTGGAGCAGAATAGTGAGCAATCCATGAAGCCAGATGATCTAGAAAAATCACTATTCTTTGTTTTCATATACGTAGTAAAACATCACCCCCCAAACCACAACCTGACATTCCTGACATTCACCCCTCCTATATGTGCCCAGCCTGACCCTCTTTGGCTTCAGTTGCCTGACAGCAAAATGGGATTTGGAGAGAAGATCAAAGGAAGGGGCCGTGGACTCCAGATAATCCCCTACACAGAAAATCTACCCTGGGAAGTCTCTGCTCCAGGCCGTGTACTTTGGAAACCGGAGTGTGGTGTATAACTTAAGGCCTCATGAGTTAGTTAATTCATCCAACAAACACTTACCGAATACTCACTATGAGCCAAGCACCATCTGTTTAGATGGATGGAGTCAAGAAACAATTTTTAACCAGTTAGGGAAGGGAAATCCCAGGCAAAAATGTGGTAAGTTGGAATGGTAAACTGGATGTGTAGAACTAAGGAAAACATCACAGATATCGTCTGATGGCTGGGAGGAGGCCTCGAATTGACAGTAGAAAAACTGAAAGTAAAACAGGATTGAAAGCAATGCTTGGAAGCGCCACCATAAATATGAAGTAAATTTGTCTTTCCTCCCTGTACTGGGTCTTAAGCAAAAAAGAAAGTAGAGCAGATCTTCCATTGAATCCTGAAGTTGAAGGAGGTAGAGGAAGTTAAAGCCAAGATTTCTATGTAGAGAAACCTTCAGCAAAGGGGACTGAATGATTTCCACTTGGGGCTGGTGGAGAGGCAGTTGCATTCACGGGGTGAAGCAGGGAGGAAGAGGGCAGTTGTCTGGATGCTTTCTTTGCCACCAAGATAATACTAGAGCTCAGTCAGTGAATAAACAAAATTATAAGTTTGCTAATAGTTCCAATCCAAGAGATGCTGAAGAGGAAATTTTTTTTCTTTTCTTTTCCAGGCAAGAGTCATCTTAGGGTAAATCTCAGACCAGGTTTGATGTTTGCGCATATCCCTCAGTTAGTGTATTTCAGAGCCTGGGAAGTACAGAGACCCTACAGGGAGGGTATGCGTCATTTGCTTTTATTGCATTTAAGTTTTAGAACATGGAAGTGTCCTATGTGCTCTCATATCAGGCTACAGGGGACATATCTTTGAGAGAGTCTGTGTCGGAATCACAATGTTGTATAAAAGAAATAGTAAGGTCGGTGCTGGAGTCTACATATTAATAGCCAGGTCCTGCAGTATGTTTTTAATGATAAATACCTACTACAATGACCTGTTAATCTAGAGCAGCCGTAGGCATAGAGACTTGAGGGGATATAAGCTAATAAAGCCCAGCCAAAGTTTACTGTAAATAAGGCAACTTATACAAATGCCAAAATTGAATCCATTTGTAAGTCACGATCATCTCTCAAGATTTTTCTTCCCTTTCTCTACACTACATGAGATTTTACTTTAGAGGAACTTGGAGTACTCTAGAAGAATGCAGTGGAGATCATTGCATGTGTAACTGAAATAATTGTACAATTCTATTTATTACACATTGTTTAAAAAAAAAGATTCGAAAATATGTTGAAAACAAACTTGAGAAAGACCTGTCTACCTCAAACCCCCTTATCCTCACACATGCTTTTAATTTGTGGACCAGGTTTAGGTGTACTCCTTATTTTACTGAGGTAAAATTCTTTTGCTATGTTTTTCATAATATACTTTGGCACCATTCTTCAAGTCCGATTTGAATTTGCAAGGAGTGATTCGATTTGAGATGAGAAGGCAGGCCAATGGGAGCAGCTGGCCTGGTTTGTCTAGGGGAATCACTGCAAGCCTGTGAGGTATAAAATTTGTGGCTAATTCTCCTATTGGACATACACAGCACACCAGTCCTTGTTTATTGGCATGCGGTACGGCCGCCTGGGAACCCAGACTTTGCTTCAATTATCTCTTGCTTCCCTGAGCTCCTCCTAGCACTGACTAAAATATTCTATAAACCTCATGTAAAAATGAAGTCTTCAGCTAAGTAAAGATTATTTTCAGCTTTCTTTCCCTCTGTGTTTTTCCTACTTCCTGGCTCCCCGTTTCCCCCTCGATATCAAATCATATTCCACACTGTTTCTTTCAGCTTGAACATTGTCAATTTCTCCCTTGCCATTCATCAATCTTTCTGCCACCTTTCCCTTAAGTATTTCCTCAATTTAAACCTTATTCAATAAATAAATACACTTCACAGGCTGAACAGATGGATTACAGGACTTTTTCTCTTGAGATTTCCATCTATTGCAATTTTCACTTCCCAAAGAAAATCACGGTGATGACAGAGTGTCTAGGCAGTTCTTTACAGCGGTTTTTGCACTGTGTGCACCATGCAACATCTGAAGGCAGGCTCTTTACCACACTTAATCTGTAATTTCTATTTTGTTAACTAGATCTATTCTACACTGAGAATGACTGATTATTATCTTTTCCAATTTGAGCACTTCCAATGACCCATGGAGACGTGAATATTTCACTAGATAGCCAGTAGTTTGCTGTTTCCCATCATTATAAAGTTTTCCATTGCACAGAGCTGAACTCCACGTCTATCTTCCGCCATTAGTACAACAGAGAACAGACATCATCTCTTTTTCATAAGGCAGATATTGAAACAGCAAAACACAAACCTCCTCTTCTTCAGACTAAGCATCCTCAGTGACTCCAGGCATTCCTCAGATATCAGGGTGTCCAGACACCTCGTGTTCATGGTTTCCTTTTACAGATGCACTTCAATTGGTCAAGTTTCCTCTTTAAATCTGGTCATTGACTTTGAGGAATGGATTGTTCATACACAGTTTATGACCACTACTAAAATATTAATGTGTATCTTATATATGGGAAATCCCCCTCAAAAAGCCTATGAAACTCATGGCCCAAGAACACGGGTCACCACCAGGTAAAAAGGCTGCTGCATCAATTGGACAGACATGAGGCATCCTAACAGCTGTGCTGAAGATAGTGACACTCAGCCCTCAGGAGGAGGCCTTGAAGCCTGCCGAGCTCACATCAACTTATGTTGTCTACTGCTCAAGTAATAATAATACAGCAAAGTTAAGTGAGAAAGACTGTCTCTCAATGTCTGATATTTATTAATGAGCTATATTAATTCTCCTAGGCCATCAATTCCTAGCAAAATAAAATAATTTTCTCTGAAAAGTGATTTCTAATTATGTCTGCAAAATCTGATGTTTATTGCTTGAGATATGAGTCTGCAATAGGCAATGCTTTAGTCAACAGGACAATTACAGTAAAGAAGTTTTGTCAATGAGATCAAAAAGAAACATGCTTTAGGCAAAGAACTTTCATCAAGTGCTCACATATGCCTGTTGCTGAGCTAGGCTGTGTCCTCTGTCTTTGGTCCAGACCAGGGGTGGGGAAGATTTTCATGTTGGAAGGCTGCATTAATTTAGCTACAATCAAGTAAGGCCACATGAAAGAAACTTCAATTAGATATACTTAAAAAGTACATTTTGTAAAAATCTAACTACTATGTACTTAATAATTTCAAAAAATGAAAACTATTTGTTAATTTTAAAGTTAACTAACCTTTTAATACTTTGTTGTGTCTGCTTTTTGTTGGAAAGCATTTGAATATTTGGTTGTAGCATGAAGGTCCACAGTTTCGGTTGATCCTTTAGATGGGTATCAGTCATTTGAGACCTTAAGGGCATCTTGATTTGGGTTAGGTAGGAGAATGTAGATTCATAGCAATAACTGGTTGAAAAGCAAGAAAGCATTTTTCGGGCATGTTGCTGAAGGCGTGGGTATTGTACTGCATTTTTCCATATTTCAATTGGATCCTTCTTAGCATCAAACAATGACTTTAAAATGTCATCTACTGAGAGCTCAATCAATTCCATCTGTAGTTCTTTAGGTGCCTTGGTGGTATCAACTAGGTGAGACTGAAATGCTACTTTGAGTGTGATGTCATGATTCTCAAAGTCAGTGAAACTTTCATTGTATTCTCCAATTCATAGGCCTATAACAGCTGCGTATTCTTCAAATGATTTGCATATATCACCCTGCTCATGAATGACCTTTGCTAACTGGGGAAAATGTTCATCTGAAATTTCCTTTTTAAGAAGAAGTGTTCTGAAAAAAGATAGCTTTTTTTGAAATGCTTGGATTTTTTGCCACATATCATATATAGACTTAGTTTTATCTTGCAAAGAAATATTCAAGTCATTTTGATTTGACATGATATCACACAGAAATGCTGCATTCCAATAGAAATCTTCTTTCAATAATTCATGTTGCTGATTCTGTTCTTCATAAAATTTAACTCTCTGTTCTTGCAGAGATAAAATTTTGGCTAACACCTGTCCTTGTGATAGCCAACACACTTTAGAATGATATGGCAAATCCACACCAAATACCTCATCCTTCAAGTTTAGCATGTTACGAAACTGATGATGCCTGTGTTGCATTTGCACAAATATAGTTAACAGTACTTACAACTTGTTACAAAGTGTCACTTAAAATAGTAGCTTTAGCACAAAGATTTTGCTGATGCAAGATACAATGAAAAGAAATGAGAGCATCTGGATCTGTTAGTACTTTTTTTATCTGTGCAACAAACTCTTCATGTTTTCCTGTCATGGAAGGTACACCATCTGTACATATACTCACTAAATTTACCAAATTCAGTCAAACTTCATGACATTTATCTTGAAAGTTGTTGAAGATATCTATTCCCTGTGTTCTGTTCACAAGAGTGCCCAAAGCAAGTAACTCTTCCTAGCAAAGAAAATCTTCTGTTATGACCCGCATGAAGTATAAAACCTGCACGAGGCAGTAGTATCAGTTGATTCATCCAAAGTGATTGAATAATATATATTTTCCTTTTGATGTATTGCATGCAGTCATTCTGGTAAGTTGAAGGCTAATTCATACTGCCGATCAGTTATGGTTCTCCTTGAAAGAGGCAGTTGTTTGTACTTTGAAACATTATTGGGGTCTAAGGAACCTACAACTTCAACAATGTCTTCTTTCACAATTTCTGCATCACTGAATGGCTTCCCTTTTTTCCCCAAGAATATAAGCTACTTTATAGTTGCTTCAGTGGCATTATTTCCAGGTCTTATTGCTGCTTGAAAGAATTGTCTTTGCTTTTGCTTTTCATCTTTTAATTTCTGTAATATAACCTTTTGTGCCTTTCCTTCTAATTTAAAATACTTGTGGTCCTTATGAGTGTTATAATGCTGATGAGCATGGAATTTCTTTAATGTTGATATTGCTGTATTACAGAGCAAGCAAATCATGTTATCCTTAGCAGAAATAAGATAATATTGCAATTCCCAATCCTCGTTAAAAAATCTGTTTTCTTCCTTCAGCGTTCTCTTGGTCTTCTTTGACATGAAGGGCTATTAAGCAGACAGAATTAAAAAATACTGTCAAGCTGTGCAATTATTCACAAATTCCACTTCAGACAGAAACACAGTACCCTACTGTCAAAAGCTGATAATGGACTGGCGTACTTGATGCCCATAAACTCTCACCAACCAGCTTTGTGCAGTAGTGGCACCAGTCAGGCAGGGGAAGTTAGAACTAAATCATGAGTGTAGCAGCCATCAGTTTAGTCTTTATGGCTTACTAATGTTCTAATTGTGCTGGTCAATCTGGGAGGATTATTTTTTTGAAATGTATTTTATTCTTTGGTATTTTAAATACATTAATTTTAAAAATAAAATAAAAATATAAAAGATGAACAAAAATATATTAACAAAAATAAAAGGATTTGTTCTGCAAAATTTGGATTCAGCCAAAAGTCTGCACTAGAAGGACCTAGAAGGCCACATGTGGCCTTGAGGCTGCAGGGTCCCCACCCCTGGTCTAGACTCTTTCTGGGCTTTCAATATGGATCAAAATAAACAAAGAGAGGCCACATAGTCCCAGATCACCTAATGTTCTCCACTGAGATCCAGAGCGTTTGTTTCAGGGCCTCCCTCACAGTACTGAGACCCCTTCCCTCTGGTGTCTGTCACTCTGATATACTCAAATCAGTAATGAAGGGAGCTGGTTTCTCATCAGGTTTTTCCAACCTTGCTAGACCGCATCTCCATGGTTGATTTCTCCATTGGCAAATTCATCTGGATTTCAGCTTTATTTTATATTTTGCAGGAAGAACTCATTTAATACACTGAATATTGCTTTATTTTGTAATTGTTTTATATTAAATAATTTCTGAATCTTGGTATATGTAAATAAATGCTTGCCATTGTGAATTTTAGCAGCTCACATCCCACACCTTCATATAGTTTTGTTGCCAATACTGTCCACATGGAATAAATAAATTTACTCCTACGTATTTTGTGGGTCCACATTAGCCTCATATTTTGCTTAGATAATAGGTGAAATTAAATATTCCAAATCCACTAAAGAAATCAGATTCTACTAGTAACCATTTAGTATGCATTGACTTTTTATAATTTTCATAATTTTCCTGATTCTATATCACAGAAATGCTCCCCAGGTTCCCTGGGCCTTCTGTACTCAAATTGGACCCTTCCTTTACCTTTCCTTAACCAGGGCTCTTGGATTTCATGTTCTCAAGATCTGTATCCTGGTCCCAGTATTTTCTTAAGGTCACTAGCATCCTATACACCAAATCCAGGTACTCTTGTTGGGTTTTATTTTCTATTGACTGTGGCATTTAATACTGTAGACAACCAGGAGTATCTCTAGAACTCTCTCTCCTCTTGTTCTTGGGGATGCTCTATATTTCTAATCTTATTGATGAGTCAATAGATATTTATTGAACACTGAGAGTCTATCATGTATATCTTTCTTATTGTCTCCTTCCATTCTCTTTTCATGATCCCTGAACACAAATCTAGTCTTTGTCTTTCACTGTCTACCTCTTAGCTGTCTACCTAAGAGTCAAATTAGTAAGATTATATGAATGTTGAGTTAGAAAGGACTATAGTGACCAGTTAATCCAATTAGCATTGTACAGGTGAGGATGTTACACCCGGTAAATTAAGCGTCTCCCCTAAGATTTCACAGCTCATCAGTGGCAGAGCCCACACAAACTTATGTGAAAGCCAGAGGGATTTCCATGCTGTCTCTTAACCTGAGTCAGGATCTTCTGAAGCCCAGATCCACTCTCCTCCTGATTTTCTAGTTCTGTCATCATATTCCTATTCTTCTCTATCACAGAGTCTAGATTTTAGTTATATTTGGTATCTCCCAATTTCTCACTTCCCCCCCACCCTTAGGGTCAAATATTCATGGTGTTCCATAAAACCTTTCATCATGATGCCTTGAGAATTTGGGTTTTTTTCACTCACAGCCACCACCATGGTCCAGACCTGCATCCTCATGAACCTGTGCAATGGTCAACACCTTTCCTATGGTCTCCCATGCGTTGTCAGCCATTATACACTCAAATGTCTGAAATATTTTTCCCACATCAATCTGTCAGAAAACCAGTGCTTATCTCCATTTATTAACAGTTCTCTTTGAATGTTTGTAAATGTTCAGAAAAATAAAAACAGCCCTTTGGACAGGCAACATCTGTGACAAATGGAAAATACTGACATCCTGCTATTAAGTGTAAAGGACCCATTCCAAGAAATTAAGCTTTGAAGAGGGGTGAAAAAAAAAAGAGGTTACTCAAAAGAACTAGCCTGCTACAGCAAAGCCTGCTTGGAAAGAGAACAAGATAAAAATTTAATAATCTTATATGCTGACTAGAAGAAAGAACGTCTATTCTTTCCACATTGTGACACCAGACAATAGACTGACAGAAAACTTGTGAGATAGTAAAGTAAAACTGAGTCAAATCAATTGTTGGTCATAACTACAACACAATGCTCTGGTGGACCTCTATCAATTCACAGGTACGCAGCCATGTTTTGATAATGTGTGCAAACTTAGTCTATGACAGAGGAGCCTCGCTCTCGTGGAGATTTCTGTCAGCTTTGAACAAGCCATACAACCTGACTCAATTTGGTTTGCTGCTAGTTTCCTGCCCAAATCTGACATTAACCCCTGCCGTATTTCATGGAACATGCAAGGGCTTTGCTTCAATCAGGACAGTCAACAGCTGAAGTCAGATGGCAACTGACTAAAAAGTGAGAAAGTGAAAAACACTGAGATGATGTTGAATGCTTTTAAGGACATTGTGAGGCATCCCTATGTTGTAATTGTAATGAAACTTTTCCTGAGTGTAGGGTTTTGAATCAATAATACCTTTGTTGTCCAGATGTGCAGGAACTCAAGGACCTCTGCAGGACGGTAACAACATTTTAAAGCAATATTTCCTTCCTTTTTTTTGTTTCCCCTTATTTTCTGCCTTCTTTCCCTTAACAAATATTTGCCCAGCATTTATTCCGTGCAAGGCCCTATACTAGGGGCTGGGGATATAACAATAAGTCTTGCTTTTGAGTACTTTATAATTTCTCTGCAGATTAATTATATAGTCTTAAAAGAATTCTTCCATAACCTGGGATCCCATGAGAAAAAGTAAGAAACATGAAAGGATCTGCTTAGATCAGAAAAGAGAATGTATCAGTTAGATCAATAATGATGGCTAACAACATCAACAAGGAAAAAATACTAAATATACACTTGTGTTGGTATTTATTTAAATGTTGTGTATGGTATTCTGCATTCAAAATTATTAAGCAAAGACTTGTACTTAGTAATTAACCAGTATTGATAGAGAATATTTTAATTAGGGGCTTTATTTTACTGAAAAGGCTTAATTGACTATGCTAATCTATACCCTTCCAATTATCCACATTTGGGGAATGTGTAGTTAGTTGTTCTAAATAAGCATACTTTATGGCAGTTACCTTAGTGTTGTCAAATCTAAATATTTAAACTAAAAAAACCCCACATTCCCCTTTCTGAATGGATTCTCATTGTTGCTAGCACCAAATTCAGTCTTTCAGTCTGATGTTTACATTTCTCCGTACTCTGGTCATGACCTGCCTTTTGACAATTTACCTCTCACTACTCCCCAGTTCTTTGTTTTACTGTGCTTACCATTTCCCTGGACATATCTTTGTGTTGACTTATATCATTTTTCCTCCTGGAATGTCATCTCTTAATTCTCTCCATCTATATAGTACTATTGACATTTACTGAATTCTTACTATATGTTAGCTACTGCTTTGAGAGCTTTTACTCACATTGTCCCATGTCCTTGTTATGGTAGCCCTATGGCCCCAGTGAACCTCATTGTGAGGAATTTTAAAGATAAAGGCTTAGGGAGACTAAGTAACCTCTTTACAAAAAGAGGACTACTTAGTAAAAAAAAGAGGACTAAGTAACTTGCTCAAAATCACGCTATTAGTAAATGACCTTTGTGAACTCAGATAAATTAGTTGACATCTCTGAGTGCCAGTAAAGCTGAGATATCTATATATACATATATATATATATAAACACACACATCATGTCTATGTAACCTTAGAATAGGTTCTTATTATTTTATTTATGCTTATTATAGGTGTAAAACAAATGTCACTATATCCTGGATTATTTAGAAGCATAGATCAAAGAAAAATAACTAATGTCAACAGTAAGTATAGTAGTTTTGTTTTTCAGTGTTTATAAATATTTTTTCCAACCATGTAATTCTAGGTACTCAGAAGATAAATGTGATTAATATGACCTACCCCAAAGTATATACCCTCAAGGAAAGCAAGCATAAATACTATGAAGATATTTAAAATGTATGATTTCTGAAAGTTAGAAGTGAATTTTAATAAATATCTAGTCCAGATGATTTTCCCAATTATTCATCCCTAACTTTAGTTTTGAGCAGAACTTCAGTTCTAGAGTTTGCCTAAGAATACAAATAATACCTTTTTGCTCAGCAGTTTGATCTTCCGGGAGTCATTTTCAATTTGTAAATTCTCAAGGATTTCTTTAAGTTCTCTTCAGGAAACTGATGCTTTCTGAATGAATACTGAGGTTTGAATAATACGATCCACCAGCAGATGCCCCAGGCCTACGTCAGAGTATAGGTCTCACCTGATTCAGGCCCTTGCTGAACCACTGTCACCCTGACTTGGGAGGAGCCCAGCTCTGGGTCTACCCTGTTCGGCTTTCTCCACCTGGACGATAGCACTTCTTTTTCATACTGATCTCAGCGTGTGGATTGAACAGGGACATGAGGGTCCCATAATTCTTGTCTGCTTTGTATCATGCATGATTCACAATAGTTAACAAACTTGCTCTGATAAAAGAATGACACTCTTAAAAATGAAGTTCCATTATCAGAGATTTCTGAAGAAATATAATGTTGGGATGTGATGGACAAGTCAAGAATTTCTTTAGAAATTGTTCTTTACTCTCTGATTTTTTTAACACAGTAAGTTTATCAGACAGGTTCTAGGCATTTCCTGTGGTTCTTAGAGCGACAGATCTTTTGTGCATTCAAACAGGTCAAAGTAGCACATCAGAGTACTGCTACGGATTTGTTTCACTCTGGTGAATGTAAATGAGTCCTGTTGAGCAGCGCTTGTCCTGAGAGAGATAAAACAGAGGGAATATGTGAACAGCTTCAAAGGTGCAGCTTGACTCCATCAATAACCCAGCATGACAATCCGTCTAACTGGCATTCTTAAGTACACATCCTAAACTCTCCAAGGAGTCAGTTCCATCTTCCCTGAGATCATTACATATCTACAAAAATGAGTAGAAGGAGGAGAACATGGTGAGGATCAAAAGAGGCAGCAACTATAAACTCACCTGTTTTGTTGATGTGAGACAAGTTACACTAAGTGCAGGAAAACAAAAAGGATACTTTTTGAGGTCCATGGAGGAATATGCAGAAACTGCTAATGGGAAAATGACCCTGGTCCACTTAGTGTTGTGATATTATGGTTGTTTCTGCTCCACTCATGCTACACTACCCATGAGCAATTTCTTCTTCAAGAAACTACTAAAAGTTGAAATGTTTATTCATGTATTATTTCCAAAAAATCAATAGTATAAAAGAAAGGCATATTTTCTTTTCCTGCATCTATAAGCCATATGCCAAAAAAGCTCTTGTTTAACTAGCTCCTTAGGATTAAGAGGGTTTGTACTGCAAACAGGCTTGGATTATATATCTTCATGAAGCACCATATGCCTTGGGTTTAATGGGACACATTCCACAGGTGAGGCTGCATTTACAGGTGCAGGAATAGATTTCTCTCTCGGCACAAGCCAAAGAGCAGAGACACTCCTTAATCTTTCTGACAAGATCTTAACTATAATATTGTGCTATGTTTAGAAAACTATATTTCAAAGCAGAAGCAATGCATTTAATTTCAAGAAGAGAACCCAAAGAATAATAAAAATGGTGAAGAGAATCTGACAGAGTGAGACTCGTTGAAATGAAAGTCTCTGTGGCTCTGACTGCATATAAAATCACAGGTCACTGGGGCCAGACAGAAAATGTATATGCCAGACATTGAAATGGCATTGTTTTACCTCTTTCTACCATGTGGTAAGAATCCCATCCGTGTGCCTCATTAATAATGCTGGGGAAAACAAGGCAACTTTTGGGAGCATTAAGAAAATTATGGATACATTATAATGATGTCAGAGCAAAATTGAGGCAAGGGGTTCAAAAGACTTCTAGTCTAGAAGTTCTTAACCAGAGGTCTATGCCAGAATCATCTGGAGAGAGCTTTTCAGAATGTGCATTCTGGGGCTTCACTGCCAGTAGTTTTCACTTAGGTGTGGAATGATATCCAGGCATATGAATTTTGAAAGTCTTCCAAGTGATTGTGATGACAACGGTGCTTAAGAAGAGAAAGCACGTTCTATTTTAAATTATATATCTGCCACCTTCCTACTACATTGCAAACTCCTTTGAAAGGAATCTGTCATATTTACCTTATGTCTTTTGCTATGCTTAGCACAGCTAGACTGTAAGCTCCAGGAGGGAAGAGGGTGTGCTAGTTTTGTTTATGATGGTGATTACGCCTGCCCACCCCTCCCACTCCACTCTGAAGCTGGAAGAGCATATGGTCTATGGTTGGTGCCCAAGAAATTGAATTAAAAAATGAATAACAGAAATTTAATTATATGCATATGGATTTGAATTGATTTTTCCTCTTTTATGTTGTTATTATTGTTTGTTATCTACCTAGTGAGTTCTCAAATGTTTGTTGATTGAACACATTAAGTTTTGAAGGTTAAACTTAATTTATTTTAAGGGGCTTTTGAGTGGTATTTGTAGAAATAAGTTTCATCACTTTATATTTCTGTCCTTTGTTTTGGGCTTTTGTAAAATATATCTTTGGTTCATACTGGACTTGATGAGAACAGCTCAATCGTAACTGCTTCTTTCAGAAAGCTGGTAATCAAATAACTAATCCAAAGTAACAAAACAAGCAGATACAGTTGACACTATGATTTCAAGTACCTTCCCAAATAGCATTGTTAGTGGATCTTGACTCAAAATACTAGCATAACACATTATTTTTATAGCTGATGCATCAATAAGTTGTTTGAACCACATGACCATATGACTTCTAAGGTCCTACAATCCCAATTCTATTATGAAGAGACACATATTTTCTAGTGAAGTACCTGGAAAGAAATAGAGCAGTTCTAGTCATTAAATAATTACTGCAATCAATACTGACATAGTATCGGTTATCATGCATGGGACCACATATCAGAAATATATTATAATAGCTCACCTCTTCCATGATATTCAAATACCATTCACTGATAACAGGAAATAACCAAGAATGCTAAAATTAATTGGCATCAAATGTGTGTTGTTACTTATTTTAGGCCACCATCCAAGCTCATATATGGATATGATTTGAAATGTTCACTTAGTCATCTTCACATGACTTGTAATAAGCCAAATATTTCTCAACATCTTTATTAAAGATGGCTGTGCTTTAAATATACACAGTATATATGCAATGGACCATGCTGAAGATGTATAAATGGGACATGTGCTTTGTTTCCATCTTCACTATTGAACTTATGATGTATAAAGTCTTGCTTATCCCTCTTCTACCTATGATCTTGCCTCTTGTTGAATCTGCATGATGTTGATTTTGTAGCTCACTTGTGTACTTACCTTGTTCTGTCTTCTTTTAGATGTCTACCAAATTGTATGTACCAGTAGGGATAGGACCCTTTTTTTTGCCAGAATATTACAGGGGTACAAACGTTTAGGTTACATATATTGCCTTTGCACCACCTGAGTCAGAGCTACAAGCATGCCCCTCCCCCAGACAGTGTGCACCCCACCTATTAGGTGTGAATGAATAGACCCAACCCCTCCTCCTCCCTCCCACCTGCCTGACACCAATGAATGTTACTTCCATATGTACACATAAGTGTTGATCAATCAGTACCAATTTGGTGGTGAGTATATGTAGTGCTTGTTTTTCCATTCTTGTGATACTTAACTTAGGAGGATGGGCTCCAGCTCCATCCAGGATAATACAAGAGATGTTAGTTCACCATTGTTTTTTGTGGCTGAGTAGTACTTCATGGTATACATATACCACATTTTATTAATCCACTTATGTATTGACGGGCATTTGGGTTGTTTCCACATCTGTGCAATTGTGAATTGTGCTGCTATAAACATTCGGGTGCAGACGCCTTTATTATGGAACGTCTTTTTTTCCTTTGGGTAGATGCCCAGTAGTGGAATTGCTGTATCAAATGGTAGTTCTACTTTTAGTTCTTTGAGGTATCTATCTCCATATTACTTTCCATAGAGGTTGTACTAGTTTGCAGTCCCACCAGCAGTGTATGAGTGTTCCTATCTCTCTGCATCCACACCAACATTTGTTGTTTTGGGACTTTTTGACAAAAGCCATTCTTACTGGAGGTAAGTGATATCTCATTGTGGTTTTGATTTGCATTTCTCTGATGATTAGAGATGTAGAGCATTTTTTTGTATGTTTCTTGGCCATTAGTCTATCTTCTTTTGAAAAGTTTCTGTTCATGTCCTTTGCCCACTTTTTAATGAGGCTGTTTGATTTTTTTCTTGCTCATTTTCCTGAGTTCTATATAGACTCTAGTTATCAGCCCTTTATCAGATGTATAGCATGCAAATATTTTCTCCCATTCTGTAGGTTGTCTATTCACTCTAGTGATAGTTTCTTTGGCTATGCAGAAGGTTTTTAATTTGATCAGGTCCCATTTATTTATTTTTGTTGATGCTGTGGTTGCTTTGGGGGTCTTCTTCATGAATTCTTTGCCTAGGCTGATGTCTATAACAGTTTTTCCAACATTTTCTTCTAGAATTCTTATGTTTTCAAGCCTTAGGTTTAAGTCTGTTATCCACTGTGAGTTGATTTTTGTGAGCGGTGAGAAGTGCGGATCTTGTTTCAGTGTTCTACATGTGGCTATCCAATTTTCCCAGCACCATTTATTGAATAGGAATTCTTTCCCCAGTGTATGTTTTTGTCAGCTTTGTCAAAGATCAGATGGCTATATGAGTGTGGTTTTATATCTGGGTTCTCAGTCCTGTTCCATTTGTCTATATCTCTGTTCTTGTGTCAGTACCATGCTGTTTTGGTTACTATAGCCTTGTAGTATAGCTTGAAGTCTGGTAAATTGATGCCTTCCAATTTGTTCTTTTTGCTTAAAGTTACTTTAGCTATACTGGGTCTTTTCTTATTCCATGTGAAGCATAGAATGATTTTTTCTAGATCTGCAAAAAATGATGTTGGTATTTTAATAGGGATTGCATTGAGTATGTAGATCACTTTGGGTAGTATAGACATTTTAACAATGTTGATTCTGCCGATCCAAGAGCATGGTATGGCTTTCCATCTGTTCATGTCCTCTACTATTTCCTTCCTTCGTGTTTCATAGTTCTCCCTGTAGAGGTCTTTCACCTCCTTGGTTAAATATATTCCTAGGTATTTTATTTTCTTTTTTGCTATTTTGAGAGATATTGAGTCTCTGATTTGGTTCTCAGTGTGACTATTGTTGGCGCATATGAATGCTACTGATTTGCATACATTGATTTTGTAGTCTGAGACTTTGCTGAACTTATTTATCAATTCCAGTAGTCTCTTGACAGAATCTTTGTGGTTTTCTAGATATAATATCATATCGTCAGCAAAGAGCGATAATTTGACCTCTTCTGCCCCTATTTGGATGGCCTTAATTTCCTTCTCTTGTTGATTGCTCTGGCTAGGACTTCCAGCACTATGTTGAATAAGAGTGGTGATAGAGGGCAACCTTGTCTGGTTCCAGTTCTAAAGGGAAATGCTTTCAATTTTTCCCTGTTCAGTATGATGTTGGCTGTGGGTTTGTCATATATGGATTTTACCATTTTGAGGTAAGTCCCATCTATGCCTATTTTGTTAAATGTTCTTATCATAAAAGGGTGCTGAATTTTGTTGAATGCTTTTTCTGAGTCTATTTAGAATATCATATGGTCTTTGTCTTTTCTTCTGTTTATGTGGTGAATTACCTTTATAGATTTGCATATGTTGAACCATCCCTGCATCTCTGGGATGAAGCCCACTTGGTTGTGATGGATTATTTTTTTGATAAGCAGCTGAATTTGATTTGCTAGGATTTTATTGAGAATTTTTGTGTCTATATTCATAAGGGATATTGGCCTGTAGTTTTCTTTTTTTGTTGAGTCCTTTCCTGGTTTTGGTATCAGGGTGATGTTGGCTTCATAAAATGTGTTGGGGAGGATTCCTTCTTTCTCAATGTTGTGGAATAATTTCTGTGGGATAGGCACCAGTTCCTCTTTGTAGGTCTGGTAGAATTTGGGTGTGAAACCATCTGGTCTGGGACTTTTTTTTTTAGGGAAGTTTTTCCTGTGGCTTCAATTCTGCTACTTGATATTCGTCTGTTCAGGAGTTCTATTTCTTCCTGATTTAGCCTAGGGAGGCTGTGTGTTTCTAAGAATTTGTCCATTTCCTCCACGTTTTAAAGTTTATGTGCATAGAGATTTTTATAGTACTCAGAGATGATATTTTGTATTTCTATTGTATCAGTTGTAATTTCTCCTTTTTCATTCCTGATGGAGTTTATTAGAGTCCTTTCTTTTCTGCTTCTGGTTAATCTAGTGATAGGTGTGTCAATTTTGTTTATCTTTTTAAAGAACCAGCTTTTTATTTCATTAATCTTTTGTATAGTTCTTTTGTTATCAATTTCATTTAGTTCTGCTCTAATCTTGATTATTTCTTTTCTTCTGCTGGATTTGGAATTGGCTTGCTGTTCTTTTTCCAGTTCTTTGAGTTGATTCATTAGATTGTTGACTTGTGATCTTTGTATCTTTTGGATGTAGGCATTTTAAGGCTATGAATTTTCCTCTCAGGACTGCTTTAGCTGTGTCCCACAAATTTTGATAACTTGTGTCCCCTTTATCATTTATTCAAAGAATCTTTTGATTTCCATCTTAATTTCCTCCTTGATCTGATAATTGTTCAGCAGTAGGTTGTTTAGTTTCCATGACTTTGTGTAGAGATGAGTGTTTCTGTTGGAGTTTATTTCTAATTTTATTCCACTGTGGTCTGAGAAGATGCATGGTATAATTTTTATTTTTTTAAATTTGTTGAGACATGTTTTGTGGCCTAGGATGTGGTCAATCTTAGAGAATGGCCCATGAACTGATGAGAAGAATGTATATTCAGTGGTTTTTGAGTAGAAAGTTCTGTCAATGTCTGTTAGGCCCATTTGTTCTAGAGTTCTGTTTAAGTCCATTGTTTCTTTGTCTACTTTCTGTTTGGAAGATCTGTCCTGTGCGGTCAGTGGGGTGTTGAACTCCCCAGCTATTATAGTGCTGTTGTTTATCATTTTGTTTAGATCAAGTAGGATTTACTTTGTGAATCTGGGTGCACCTGTGTTGGGAGCGTAGATATTTAGAATTGTTATGTCTTCTTATTGAATTGTTCCCTTTACCATTATATAGTGACCATCTTTTTCTTTCATTACTTTTGTTGTTTTGAAGACTAAGTTATCTGATATGAGAACTGCTACCCCAGCTTTCTTTTGGTTTCCCTTTGCATGGAATATTGTTTTCCATCCCTTCACCTTGAGTCTGAATGAGTCCTTGTGGGTTAGATGTGTTTCCTGAAGGCAACAGATACTTGGCTTGTGTATGCTTATCCATTCAGCCAGCCTATGTTTCTTCAGTGGGCAGTTCAAGCCATTCACATTTATTGAAAGAATTGATAAGTGGGGTGGATTTCTGTTCATCCTGTTGAGTGGAACTTTGTTGGTTTGTTTTATGTCTTGAGCCATTGTGGTATCTGGCCTTTGACCTTTAGCTTTTGGATGATTTTACACTGGTGAGTGTCTATTGTGCTGATCCATGTGTAACACAGTTCTGAGTACTTCCTGCAGGGCAGGTAGGAGCCTTTCTTAATCAGCCTGTGTATCCTGCTATGACAAGCACATAGCAGGTACCCAATTATAGACTCTTTGAATTGATAATCTGTTATCCAGAAATTAATAATGACAATATCTTCCTAATTCCAAGCATAATTACACCATTGTCATTGAAGTAAAAAGAGAACATTTAACTTCAAATTTTTGACTCTTTTACAAGTAGATATTACAAGCCAATTTAAAGTAGATCTTTTAAGCTGTCACCAAAGACATTTATTCTGCTGAAAAACTTGATCCATTTATATATTCATGCATAATTTATATCCCACCCACTTCCAAAAATTAATTGAAGGGGCCATTAAGGTGATGCCATCTATGGAAACCACTAAAATACCAGTAACAAAACCAATCATAAAAAGTTTTATTCCCAAACTCATCTTGGTATTTTAAAATGTTTATAGGTTAAAACATTGACTGCATCTATATATATTATCTCCACACCAAATAGAGTTTGGGGAGGTTTATTTATTAAATATTTTAAACTAGTTCCTAGTTTATCATATGATTCTGTTTCAAACATAGCATTTTATATTGTTTCTTTTAATTTACACCATTGATTTACACTGTTATTTTAAATGTTAAGAACTATAGAGTGAACTTAAATATTTATTTAAAAACCCAGGTGAAAAATACTTTAACTGCTGGCTTCAAGTGAATGTAAATATGGAGAATTCCAAAGAGTTGGGAAATCAGCCCAACACTTTTTGGTCTCAACAAAGCCACAATAGCAAGAATTATAACCTGTTCCCATTTTCCTTAAAAGGTGATTTGGGGTAAGGACTCCAGGGAAACAAGAGAGTTCTGTTCTAAGAGAAAAACATGGGGAAAATGGAGACAAAAGGAGAGAGGAGACCCCAAGGACAATAGCCCCCCCCCATTTCCTCCATCCAAAGCTCACTTGCCAAATTGCATGATTCCAATGAGCTCTGCCCAATTAACCTGTCCAAAGAGGTTGTATGGCTAATGTTTAACTTTCCATCCAGCTATGTTGAAATGTACAGTGCATCTTGAACATATCATTTAAATTGAAAATGAAACATTTAGACACATCTGTACAAAGATGGGTCCCCCTAAATATAGGAACATATTTACCCAGGTGGGTTCAATTAGAATTTCTACTCCATGAAATAAAATTTCAATCTAGCTTTTGAAAAACTAAAAATCAATTTTAGAGTTTTCTTTAAGGAAAATTTTCTCACAAAAATAGTCATAGTTCAACATTCAATATTTGATAATTTGATTGAATGCCTTTATATTGAATGTGCCAAAAAAGGTTTGAGATGGGATTACAGTAAGAATTTATTAATGATTTCTCATTAAAGTTATATATAAGCAGTCCAGTCAGATAAAGCAGGCAAATCCTGTTGGTCCAATAAAGACCCTCCTGTGATAAAATAAAAATAAAGGAGCTAGAGAAAACTTTTTTGAATAGCTGGGTGCAGTGGCTCGTGCCTGCAGTGCCAACTACTTGGGAGGCTGAGGCAGGAGGATCACTTGAGCTCAGGAGTTCGAGGCTGCAGTGAGCTATGATGATACCACTGCACTCCAGCCTGGGTGAGAGAGCAAGATCCCATCTCTAAAATAAATAAATGAATAGATGAATAATGAAAAAATAATGTAAAGTTTGCCCCTTAGCTTTTAGAAGACACATGTAATATGAGAACTATATATCATCCAGAAAGAAATCTGTAAGTGATTTAATGGAGAAATCCATTAATAATGACAGTGAATACTAAAAGCTAAGGATTTCATGTGCAAAGTCAATGCTGTTTATCAAGCTCTGGAAATTAACCCCCATTTACTTCTAACACACTAGATGAAGTCACCATTAAACATGAGGTACCATGATAACCTGGAACAGGGAGAGAAAGTTCTGCTTGTAGAGCAGAAAGAGACCTGGTTCCCTGACCTCTCTCTGATAGCTGCCAACCTTGCCAGGTCTGTGGGTAATTTAGTAAACTATTATAGTATACTCCTTCTTAATCTACCCCCCCAAGAAGTCATTTATCCAATGTAAGTTCAATGTTGGTCTGCCTATAAGAGTTTCAACAAAGATCAGAACTAATGTAGTTGCAGGCTCCTCCAGGGATGTTATAAGCAAAAACATTTTAGAAATATTGGCTAAAAGGTAGACTCATCATAACCTGTGAATGGAAATAAGGTCTCATGAAAACACTTAAAACATTAGGACCAGGCAGAGCTTTCTACTTGTAAATAAAGGCTTCTGTTACATACTGATGGGGCTTGCTAAGCCTTTAGCTTTAGTGTTCTTGGAGACACCAAGGGAAAAAAGGCAGAAAAGGACAAGAATGCAAGGGGGATATTGGCAAAAAAGCCATAGCCTGTATTTGGTATTTCCTCTTCCACCAACACTGTCCCATCACCTTCTCTGTCTCACCACGGGGCTTCCTGAACCTGCCATGTGTTCCTTCTTCTTCAGTTGCACCAATCTCCTTATTTTCTGTGAATGATTTCTTAAGAATGTCTCACCCTTTTCCACACGTCTTTCTCTGCATCTGATGTAGTTTTTTGTGACTACCTTCAAACTCAATGCCACTTACAAGAAGTTTAGCTGTTACCTCCGTATGTGCACGTAAGAGTTGATCAAAGGGGTGCAGTGTGCACTATCTGGGGATGGGCATGCTTGTATCTCTAACTCGGGCAGAGCAAAGGCAATACATGTAACCTAAATGTCTGTACCCTCATAATACTCTGAAATAAAAAAATAATAATAAAAAAAATTTTTAAAAAGAAGTTTAGCTGTTACACAAATAGAGGGCAATTTCTAGAGAGCTTGGGCCTAGAGTGTGCCAAACAACAGACATGTGACAAAGCAGAGACAGGACAGCCCCTTCTTCTTGCACTGATGAACTCACAACCCGGTGAAGAACACAAGTGGCAGGGTGCATTAGGGCTGGAGGCAGACCTAATGTGTGTAAGCCTTGGTTCATATGACCTTGTTCATACATGAACAGGTTGACACAGTGCCCTGGGTCACTGACAGAAAAAAAGCCTCCCTTGGTCCTTAAGATAACTACTCCAAGCCATGGTTCCCTAAGATTGGCCTGGTGCATGTCATCCTAAGCACTCTGTAAGGCCTCTTAACTTTAGCTTTCACATCCATGGTCCTGACCTACTTTTGTGTACCTGTTCCTGTCTGACCAGGCCAATTTTCTGCTTCAAAACCTTCAGTTGTCATCATTGCTACCATTTATTGGGTGTTTACTATGTACCTGGTAACATGTTAAGTGCCTTACAAACATCTTCTATGATCCTTGCAATTTATCTACTATGATTGTTGCAACTGTAAAGTGTACATCACTATCCCCATTTTACAGATGAAGAAAAGGAGAAACAGGTTAAAAAAATTAGTGTAAGCATGCAAAAAGTGGTGGTATCAAATCAAATCAATCTGGCTCCCAAGTGAATATTAACTGCACCAAACCTCATACTATCCAGTAGGTTCCCTCAGCATTCTTCCCAAAGCCTCCACGATTCCACTGCTGGCTGCCTTCTAGCTCCACCTCTGGCCCTCCTTGCTAAGGCAGTAGTTAAATATTTGTGGCCACCACCCCCCATCCTCCTCAGTATGTTTATGTGTGCTCTTTCCTCTGCCTGAAATACCACTCTCCAATCTAGCTTAGCACCTCTCATCTTTCCAGACATGGGTTCCCTCAAAAAGGACTCCCTAATGCCTTTCTCATATGCACAGCAGCCTGCACCATCCCCATCAGAGCACTTTCAGTAGTACACTGTCACAATGATCAGCTTTAGGTGTGTTCTCACCTACACAGTAACCTTAAGAAACGTGTCTTTGTCACCTTCACACCTCCAAAACCCAGTGCAATGCTTGGCACACGCAGAAACTAAGAGTGCTTGTTGAATGGAACTCATGTGAAACTTGAGAAATGCTTTCCCATTAGTGTGTGTGTGTCTGTGTGTGTGTGTGTGAGAGAGAGAGAGAGAGAGAGGGAGGAGAGTGTGTGTTTTAATCTTCTCAGCTAGATTTCATATTTTTTGAGAGTAGGAACAATGTCTTCTACTTTTATTAGTGTTCTTATCTTTCAAAGTTCCTTGGCCACTGCAGATAGTAGAGTGAATGGCCCTGTTTTCATGTCAGTGTTGAAAACACCCAGGAAGATGAACTATACAGAAGAGAAGGGCAGCAAGGGGGGAGTGATGGCAACAGAGAAAAATGTGTATTTACTTAGCATGTGGATCTCACCAACTTGCTAAATGATTTAAGATTCTAACAAAATTAAACAATAGAAAGCTAGGCAATTACAAATAAATATTGAACTGAGACAGCCTAAAGGGTGGAGAAAAATGGGTATTAATAGGTACTTGCAATGAATCACTTACTTCAATTTAGGAACTAAATTTAGTGATGCTTCTTGTCAACTAAAACAAAGTCATAACCATTCAGTACCATGACTTACCAGTATTCACTTACAATGGTTTAGACATGTAACAGTCTATTCCACCTCTCATGGAGATCTAACACAAGTGGCTGCCAGCCTTGATTCAGTAGCTGGGTCATATCAGGGCCAGCATCTCTGCAAGTCTCTCCACCCTTTCCTCAGGCTTCTCACCTATTGACAGCAAGATGGCTGCTACTGCTCCAGACATCACATCCAGGTTTAAGGCATGAGGAAGGGAAGGGAGCTTAATAAACCATGTCTGTTGCTTACATCAAGAAAAGCAAAAGCCTTTACAGACTCCTTCTTATGTTTTACTGATCAGTGTTAAATGGTCACTCCTACATGGAAGAGAGTTTTAAAAGCATGTATCTTACTTGAAGCAGAACACACTGTGGCCCAGATCAAAACTGACATTTTTTTTTTTGCAAGGAAGAAGAAAGTAATATTCACTAGACAAGCAACTCACACTGACTGCAGATTGTAATTTACATTGTCTGCCAATAAATACCATATAAAACCCAGAAGAAATTTATTATATTATTTTTCTGCATATAAAAGTAATTGTGAAAATTTTGTAAAATATATGAAATTATAAAATATAAGATAATAGTGACCTATAATCATGCGCCCCACCAGATAAGAGTATTTTATTTAAAAGCTGTTTTTCTAATCTTAAAGAATTTGGTTATATATGTTATTACAGAAAATAGAAATTACTCAGCACATAGCATGTAATTATTATCTCCCATAATTCTACCATCTGTAGAACATAGATCAGTTTTGGCTATTTTCCGGAGATAAAGAAAGAGAGAAAGAATAACCATTCACAAAATTTATATCATATACTTCCTTTAAAAAAATACATATCCTGACTAAAAACTTCTATAAAGCATCAATAGCATGGCCAAAAATTTGTGTTCAAAAATTTATTTAATTAATCTCCTATTATTGGACATCTAGGTTGCATCCATTATAAAGAACCCCAGCATTAACATTATTATGGATAAATTTGGGTGCAAATTATTATTCTTTCCTGGGAAATAAATCCTAGAAGTAAAACTCTGGTGGCAAATGTTATAAACATTTTCAAGTTTTTTGATATATACTGCCAAATTATACTTCAGAAGAATTCTACAAATTGTATCTCACCAATGATAAAGTAAATAAGAATGCCATTTTCCCTGAACCCTTGACAACATCTATATATACACGTATCTATCTATATATATCTCTTATCCAATTTCAAGGTTCAATATATATGAGGTTATCTATGCATATGTAATATAAATAAATATATAATAGATAGATATGTAACCTTGCAATTGGATAAGTTAAAAACTGATATTTAGTAGTTTTGTCTTTATTGGTTTTTCTTTGATTGCTTTTATGAGTAAGCATATTCTAAAATGGCTTATTAAAAATGTATGTCTTTTTTCCATACTGCCTATTTATATCCCTTGTCCATTTTCCATTGGAGGTAGCTATATTTTTTATTTGTATTTGTACCTTCCTATAATAATAGTAATTCTTATTTATGAATACACATATGAAATAAGAATAAGAATATAATTATTCATTTTTGGACTTCTAATTTTACTTATAGTAGTATTGATTCCTCTCTTTTTAATTTAAATATATATCTTTTTGGAAGTTTTTAAATAAATATCCATGGTAGTATATTTTCAAAATCATTGCACATATGACAAAATCTTTCTGTTGTCTTCATATATGCTGTGGATAGCAACTATCTGGGTATATGATTCTTTGTTAACATCCTTTAACATCAAAACTCTAGTTATTTCCTTAAATGACTTCTGGAATTCGATGTTGTATGCAATTCTTTGTTAACACCCTTTTAAACTTCAAATTCTAGCTATTTCTCTATTTCAGTTCAAGAATTTAATGTAGTAGACAAGCTGTCTAAAATTAGTCTGAGATTGTTCCTTTGGAGCTAACTTTTCCCCCATATCTCCTGGTTTTTATAAAAACATTATCTTTTAATAAGGGGAAACTTCTGCCAGGTAGTTTTTAGCATGAATGCTTCTCTTTCTTATTTATTAAAATTTAAATTCTTGGAGCATAGAAAGCATATTTAATCTGAGTATATGAATCTTTTTAGCACGAAAATATTTCTTTAGCTATGGCTTGATCATTGCTTCTTAAATACTTCTTTAGGAACATCAGTAAACCATAGGATGAGTTTTCAATATACTGTCCTTCAAATCTATTATATTTGCCATCTTTGTTCTGAACGCTCATTGTTCTTTTTAGCTACATTCTTTAAGAGTTTCCAATGTTTTTTCTATGCCTTTGATTCAGTTTTGTACAGTATTAATTCTGATCTTCATTCTTTCCAATGGGAATACAGATATTTCTATTGCACTTACAGTTTCCTTTCAGTTTTACCCTATTTTACCCAATTCTTTTTAATTCAGCTTCTTGTCCTTTGTTTTCATCCTGATTTTTTTTTCCTTGGGCCTTTTTTGTCTCTTCACATCTTTCTCCTCCTATTTTATAGGGGGTGTGTCCACTTGCTTCAGGAGCCAAATTCTTAAATATCTTCTTTTAGCTATAACAATAATTATTTTTCCTATGTACCTCTGGGGTGATTTCCTTATTTTTCCTTGCTCTGTAATTTTTTAAAAATCCTCATATATAGGATAGCCTGCCATACTCAATATTTCAAATTAATAGGATATTTGATTGACCTGGGACCTTCTCACAGTTATTTCTGTGTTGATAGTGGCAGATTCTAGCCCCATGTCCAGCATCTAGGTAGCATTCAACTGGAGTAGTTATGCTAGGTTAATGCAATTTTATTCTCAATATCTGGTTCTTTGACCCATGAATCTAAACACTCTCAGCCCTTCTAAAAGCCTCACCAAGCCTTTTTCCCAAAGATTTTTGATTGCCACCTCCTTGTATCTCCACTTACAGGACTGCTAGAAAATGACCATTACACACAGTTATCAAATAAATTAAAAGAACAACTGCTGCTAGGGTTTTCAAGCCAGCTGGCCACAGAGGGGGTGACCTTCTGCCTCTGAAGAAAGCTTCTCTTTAGGGAGCAGGAGAATGAAGCAAAGCAGAAATGGGAAAACTACATGCATACATGGGCTTCTCCTATGGATTTCAATGTGCACAGCTAGTTAAATAATAGGTAATAATCCATACTCAGGAGCATAATAAATCTATATATTTTCTTATGTATGCAAGCTGAATGATTGTTGGAATCGACTATAGTGTATATGGGATCTTTTATTTGGTGGGAGAAATAGCAATTGCACATCTTTATTAAGTGGTTCTTTAAAGTTGAATTTGAAAATATTTTCAGTAGGTGGAAGATCACAGCCTGGCTCATGGTAGATGTACAATAAATATTTTTCAATGAATGAATGAATGAGTAGAGACTGTATCTTTGCAAGAATAAACCTGAAAAGGGTAGGGGCTAAGGTGGAGTTGGGACACGCTCTTCTTCCTGTCCTCAGTGAGAAGGCCCCAGGTGGGAGGTTGGCTCTAAGCTGGTACCCACAGCCAGGGAGCAACTAGACCCAGCAGTACTTCATGAGCCTCCATTGTGTCCATAATCTATTCAATTCCAAGCAACTATGCTCAGTTTATTGTATTTACAGCAATTGGTTAACTTTTACCGTACACAAAATTCCAAGTTTTCATGGACAGCCACTTCAGTGCTTGGGATTTATATAATGAGAGGAAAATGTGGAGACACAATAGTTATAACACATCCTATTGTCTGAACTGAGCAAGGAACTAGAAAGTAGAATGCCTGGGTTCTAATCCAGCCTTGGGCCCTGTCCAACCTGAGGAACGTTTCTGACTCTCTCTGAGTTTCAGTTTCCATATCTGATTGAACAAGATTATCTCTAAAGACACTTTGGCTGTAACACCCTATGATTCCCTTTTCAGATAGAGAGGACACCCTTCTCCTTCCTGGATACTAAGAAGGTTTACTTCGTGAATGTAGCTCTCAGAGCTCTATAGGTATTTATTTGGGTATAAACAGGAAAATTGTTTATCATGCTCCTCTCCTTACTGTAGTTTGGGATTAAAAGAGTGCATTTTTTCCCAATATGTTCAGCTTTCAAAAGACATGCCGGAGGAAGTCAGCCAATTTCTGCCCACACAACTTCCAAGTGACGTCAATGCGAGCAGAGCACACAGATCTCTAGGCAAGTTTTGGCTCATTATGTGAGGGGTTTTTTTTTTTTTTCACTTTTTAAAGAACAACTGCAAAAACGATTGCTCTCAGCTCAAATTACACAATTTGTTCTTCTTTATGCCCTGAGTCAGCAATAGACATAATGTGGAAAATAAAGCAAGATCTCCTTTTTACGCATCAAGTAAAACAGGACATAGTTATGTGAAACACAGAATGTTTGAGATTCTTGAGCACTCTCAAAGCAGTATTCCTCTTGCCATAGCCTCCACTTAATTTCAATACAGAAGGTTGATAAACGATCACCAGATGGACAATTGTAAAAACATACCTCATTATCCTTATTTTGATCCTAGATTTGTTCCTCAATCCTGCAATTGATGTTGTATGTCTTGGACTTATGGCTTAACCCTCGGAAGTATTTTAAAGGACTCTCATGACAAGAAAATATAACTTGTGTTTTGTTCTCAGCTCAGCTTTTCACGATAAAGTCAAATAGATCTGGTAATGTGACTATAAGAAGAAAAATAGCTAATAGTCATGTAGCTCTTAATATGTGATAAGCATATATTGCTTCAATCTTCACAGCAACCCTGTAAAGCTGGTGTTGTTATTCTGCTGATTTTACTGATTAGGATACTGAGGATCAGAGAGGTTAAGTAATTTGCCCAAGGTCACACAGCTGAGCAAGTAGCATTTGGATTCCAAACCAGGCAATCTGGCTTCAAAATCTGTATTCCTAACCACTATGCTATCCAGGTAATAATTTATTTTTTCATTCAAAAAGCATTTAATGATGCCTAATTATTCTAGACTCTGAGTAGAGTCAGTTACTAGGTAATGTGGAATAATGACATAGAAACAAAGACAAAGATAAGGAAGGGAATTCAGATTTTGTTTGCACCTGCACTGGAACAAACAATGTAGTTGACAGCTCACATCTATTTCATCTTTGCAAAAGCTGCATGAGCAAAGGATGTATCAGTGACATTTTACTGATGAATAAACTGAGTTTTAGGGAGGTTGTGACTTGCCAAAGATCACACAGCTGGTAAAGACTTGAATTCTAATCCATGTCTGTGTGTTTCTACCACCTGCACTGTCTTTACTACAGCATGCTGCTTCCATGAGTGTGCGCAAATGAAATACAGCTTAGTATCTTCGCTAGAACAAAGGGCACACAAAGGTACTCCCAATATTTGGAAAGCTCTTAGATTTTTAGGGCTGATGTCAACTAAAGGGGATGTCTAGATTTTATAACTTCCATTATAGTATTGCACTGTAGTCTGTATGGTCCAGACTGCCTTCAAGTTTAGGCCCAAAGAGTTCCATGGACAAATTGGAATGTAATTTTGACTAATAGCACTATTTGAATTAAAATACCATCAAAACATTAAATTCCTTTTTAAAGCAATTATAAATGAGGTTGGTATTTTATGTACACAGCCTTGTATTTTTAGAGGAGTTAATAGAAAACTTTTGAGTGAAATTGCAGAGTTTTTCATGAGTATGTACAGAAATGAAATCTGGCATTCTGTATATGATGCCTTAGAAGGACCATTCTACAAACATTAAAAGGTGAGATTTATGAGAAATATGTAAGAAAGCACTTTAAGTATTTCCAAAGCAAAATGTAATATATATAAATTTGAAGTTATTTTATTATTCCATTTTTTATTTGAATAAAACACTTTTCCTCAAAAATATTACCAGCTATGTAAGAGGCAGTTTGGGTTTAAATTGTCCTCCTTTCAAGTTTCGTTCACATCACACCAAATGTCTTATTTATATTCAAATACCACAGGGAATGGGCAAGAAATTGTATGTTTAAACTGGACTTTTCCAAGGCTTTTAAGGCCAGAATATTTGCTTTGCCAAAAACTAAATTATTGCAAAGTGGAGAGAGCACCTGACCTTGTGGTGAGTCAGAATAAGTAAGTATCTCCACCTAGAATTGGAAACAAATGCTCCCAAGACCCCAGAGCATCATTTATTAGCCTGGTGACAGCTGTCCACTGGTTGGTGGCTGAGCCTCATTATACATACTGAAAGTGGGGGTCACCCAGAGATTCCCTCTCCGACACATAGCCCACCTTGCTTATGAACTTGCTCTTGCAAATTTTATCACTTTCCAGGCCACCACAAGTCCTTGAAAACCTAGAAAGGCTTAGAGACAACAGGTTACCTCGGTCCATACTTTCTCCATTTCCAAATGGACATGCCAATAACATTTCTAACACTTTTTTTCTAACACTTTCATCCAAAAGGGTCTCAATAAACTTTCTTTCCAACCATGTCACCATCTTCTAATAGTATGATATTAACTTTATCATATTACAACAAATACTATGGTGTAAAGTAACTTTGACATGTGTAGGGACGTAGTATTACTTTTAATCACAGCATCAACACAACTTTAATGCATGTCTTAACTTCTCTGTCCTTCATGGGATATACAGGGTCTCTGAAGAGGTCTGTGTATACCTATGATCAGAGACTGGCCAATCCTATCCATCCTGTATGAGTAACATAAGATACAACTCACTGCTATCCCTTAACCTCACAGAATTATTTTGTCTTTTGTGGATGTGAAATTTACTTTCTCTTTGTAAAGCTGGGTGACAGAACTTTTAGGATTCCTGGAAGTCACATTCAGGGCTGGTTCGTGGGGATACAACCTGTGCAGTTGCTCAAGGTCCCACACTCAGAAGGGCTTATGCTTGGTTTAACATTGGGCTGCTGCCATCTTGAAATCCTTAATAATTTCTGAACAAAGGGCTTTGCATTTGCATTTTGCACTAGAATCTGCAAATGATGTAGCCAGTCCTGATCACCTTGTAATGTTAATGCAACAAATACAAAAAGTTGATTGAAAATATAGGAACTAAAATCAAAAACTTAGCAAAGTGCCACTAATATATTAGAGTTTTTTCCAAGTAAGATGTTCCATTTAGTAAATATACTGGATTTTATCTTATCTTTTGGTAAAATAATCCTGTTTTTTAAGCTGATCTAATTCTCTAGTGTATTATGATACATGCATATATGTGTATTTATGTATAAATACATGGTTTGAGTAATGAATACTTTTTTTTTAATGGTTGATAAGAAAATTAGAGAAGAAGGAAGTGAAAAAAGAGAAAGACCAACCGGTCCAAAATCATTTTGACTTAGTTGTGGCTAAACACTTAAAATACTCAACACTGTCTCCTTTCACTATGAACATCACATTGCCTCCTTCTCTTTCAGATAATTCATACTCCTCTCTTATTTATTTTTGGATTATTGTAGTTTATAAAAATATTGCAGATGTGCAAAATGTCACCAAAGTTGAGATCAAACATGGCCAGACAAACAGCCTGGAAGCCTGGGGCCTGAATGCCTCTCTAGCAGTCAGCAAGCACAGCCAGTCTTGCCATGTTTCTCTTTCTTTCTCTGTGTGGGTGCAAGGGCCTGGGGAGTGGGCCAGCATGACGCTCAATGCACTACGCAAAAGCCAGTATGAATCCCAGGCCTTTTTCTGGACAGAAAGGATTGATTGTGTGGCGAGCAGCTGGAATGCATGCTGGTCACTTTTTGGAGTGGTGTTAGCAGGCATCGTTTTGCTGGATTGTTCGAGCAGAAGCAGAACAAGGACAGAAGGGAACTCTCCTGCCCTGTACTTCAGTGGCCTGTAATTTTCCTCCTCTTCTTTGTTCAAATCATAAAGAAGAATCCCATACATTCAGAAAACTTCAACCCTGTTTCCTCAATTGGATGCTGTTGTTTCAAAAGCGCAACCCTCTTTTTGTGGCTGCTTGGAAGCAGACTGTTCAGGAAGTGTGCCCGGAATTACATGAGTTAGGGAACCGGGCAGAACAGGCCTATGGTGGAGACTCAGAGGACATTTTAGTCAGGGTCCATGTATAAGGCTCGAGCTAGGACAGTAAAAAGCTTGGAACAAATAACATTTTTGAGAACTTCTTTGTATAAATGGTCAAAGAAAAAGCCAGAATGATTTTTTTGATGATATCTTCAAGTTTATCAAAAATTTTTCAAATTCTTTACAAAACAGTAGCCAAAATCTTTACCCATTGGACTACTTAAAGATCTACTGGGTATAATTTTACAAAGTTGGAGAGATCCCAAGCTCTGTCTTTATCCTGCTGTTTGATATTTAGCCATTACCCCATACATCTGGGTCTTAGTCTTCTGAACATTCGTCATTTTACACCACCCCATCCAACACCCAATCTCATTTACTGAGAATAGATGTTATGAATAAAACTGTATAAGAAGAAGAACTTTGAAATGTCTTCCCTATTTTGCTATTTTTGTTGGATTTGATCCTTCAAGTTAACATAAGAGAGACTTGAAATTTTGGATTATGTATAAATTCACTGCAAGCACATACTGGAATAAATGGTATGAACATACTTATATAAAGTCCTGACATAATGAATCACACAAATATTTTTCATAGCAGGAATATTTACATCTCTTACTTTGACTCAAATTTTAATGAGGCTTTTTTTTAATCCTCTAGGCTTTTCCCAGGATGTCGTTGTGGAAATGTGATTAATAAGATTTCACTTGAGTCCAAATGTGTTTTTCACTTCCATATTATAGTTGGTAGCATAACCAAACTGAACCAGTTAAATTGACCCCTAATTGCCCACCTATCTGTTCTTCCCAGCTCATGAAAGCTCTGGAATGACTTGGCAAAGTCAGAGGAAAGCAAGTGATGAAGGCTAGTATTTGGTGCACTGCAAACACTGTCTCCCCCACACCAGGAAATCTCTGCTGGACTTTCTGCTCAGCTCTTATTTGTCTTCCAGGCTACAGCTTTCTGCTTCTTTCTGTAGGATTCCTGGAGACCCTCCCTGCACATGGAGGATTTAGAAGTCAGTCAACCATTTAAGAAGAATTGGTAGGGAGATTTTAGGGTTCCTCCTATATGGCTCTCTCTTCTGTGGGGTTACGTTATTTCCAGCTCTTCGAACAGCCCTAAATTCTGACCTCTGTTTCCTTAAGCCAGTAAAATTGTGTCTTTCTACTTGGGCTCTCTTCCCAGGCACCCCAGAGAAATACAGAGCTTATCTTTCAAGGATCATTTCCCTTCCAGTTTCTGCTTGCTTTGACTACTCTGCAGTGCCTTTAGTCAATTATTTGTTTATATTTTATCTACTTCTATAGTTGTTATCAGAAGAGAGTTAGTCAAATACAAGCTACTCTGCCATGCTCAGGACTAGAACTTCCAAATTGCTCTAATTAATAAGAGAGTTTTAGCAATATACTGGCTAAAAATTAGATATACAAATCAACTGCATTTCTATACATCTGGAAAAAGCAGTTAGACAGTGTAATTTTAAATTACATTTACAATTTAATAAGAGGATATAAAGTACCTAATAATTATTTCTAGAAAATATATACAAGACTTTTTTTTAGAGAAAATTATAAAACTAATGGAGTAAACTGTTTTGAAATATTTTAAAGAATGTCTTAATAAAGACAGATATATCATAATCTTAGGTAGAAAGACTCAATATGAAAAAGATATTAATTTCTCCCATAGGGAAAAATTACATCAATTACAAAAAATTGAAAAAATACATCAAAGCAAATGACATAGAAAAGGGTTCTTAAACATTGGAAAAGACACTCAGTTTAACTGAAAATCTGAGGAATGCAAAGTTAAGTTCTTAGGAGACACAAATTGGCAAAAATCTAAAAATCAAGTAAAATCAAATAATGTGGAGAAACAAGAAGGCCCATTAACTGCTTTTAGGTGTGTAGATTGGTCCAACTTACTTAGAAAAGATTGTCGTCATCTATTTAACAATTCAGTAAGTTTACTCCTAGATATTTACCTTTTTACATGTATCTGTATAAAAACATTCATAAGAGTATCATTGCTGATACTGAAAAAAGATACTGGAAGCAACTCAAATGTCTATCAGCAGTAGAAAGGATACCACTGTGGTTTATTCACACATTAGAGTGCCATAGGAGAGGAAAGATGAACACAATACAACTATATCCATCAACATGGAGGAAACTTAACAATGTAAGTTTGAAAGAAGGAAGCACAAGTATCCAATTTGTTTTCACTTACATAAAGTTCAAAACCGGGCATCAGGAAATAATATTCTGTTTTGGAAATACTTGTATAGGTGTGTCTAGTGAGAAAGAAAAGGAAGAGGATGATAAGGCGAATATCAGAGTGGTCATTTCCTCCAGATGCACGGAGGGGGTGTGAGCGTGGAAAGAAAGGGAAGGGGCCTCAGGGCTGTGGGGCCATCATGCCCTCTTTCCTACCCTGCAGGGGGGCACATGGGGCTCTGTGGTCATTCTTTCATTATGCATAAATATTTATACTTTCTTCTCTGTTTATGATAGTTCATAATAATATATTATATTTATATATAAAATGGACTTTGTTATTTTTTATTTCATCTATATAGATTTTTTAACTGCTCTCTGGAGTTGCTGTGGGAAGACTAAGTATCTGGGCAAAAGGGACCTGGTGATGGGGTCTAGACCCCAGGGCTGGTGGAGACAAAAGTGCAAGGTACAGCAACTCAGGATCAGCAGCCACAGCATTGGGGTCTTCAACAAACATGCAGGTGTGATCTGGGTAATGGCTGTGGGCCGAATAGCCCAAATCTAGTTTTCCAGAACTCTTAGCAATTGCACAAGCTACCAGTTTTTCTTATAATAGTATCCTCTACTGCTTATATACCCAAGAGCAAGTTCCTGTTGCTTGTGACCCAAAACCTTGACAAGTGTATTGTTTTTGAGGTGTCTGTGGGAACAGATGAGGATGTTCAATAAGGACACTAGAAAACATAAGTTTGAAATTTAGGAATGATGTCTGACCTTGAGATACAGATGTTACAAATATACACTCACTTGTGAATACAGATAAGTTCACCAGGTAGAGAGTGAAGCCCCAAGAGTATGAATCCCAGACAGTATCCACTACAACATCCAAGGGAAGCTCCAACTTCTCATCTACCAATACCTTGTATTTAGATGGTGATGGGACAATCTTAGGATCCATAGGTCTCACTCTTCTACAAGTCAAGATTACCATCAGTACTTTAGAAACATTGGTAACACCTATGAATACACCTAAATACTCACCAGCTGTATTTTTTTTTTTTTACTTATAAGGACTTAATTTTTTTAGAGCAATTTTAGGTTCACAGCAAGATTGAGAGGAAGGTACAGAGATATCCCATACACCTCATGCCCCACACATGTATAATGCCTCTCCCATTATCAACATCCCTTCCAGAGTGGTACATTTGTTACAATTGGTGAAACTACATTGACATATCACAATCTCTGAGAGTCCATAGCTTACATTAAGGCTTACTCTTGATGTTGTACATTCTGTGGGTCTGGGAAAATGTATAATGATACGAATCCTTCTTTATAGTGTCATACAGAGTATTTCCACTGCCTAAAAATCCTCTGTGCTCCAACAATTCATCCCTCCCTCCACCCCCACTCCATCTCCCACCCTTACTCCCTATCCAACCCATGGCCATTTTTAAACTTTTATTGATTACATAACCTCCACAAAGACAAGGATATTTTTTCATGACATGAAGAAAATTTACCTAAGAGTGACCCCATACTCTTAAAATATATCCCACCATTACTCTGTGTAATTAACCTACATTCTGGTGTCAGAAGCATGACTAGGAAGGAGTTAAAAAATAGGTTGGTGGGGGAAGTAATTATGTAGTTGACAGCACAAAGCTCTAGTCTGTATATGTAAATCTTTCACAGGAGGAAAAATATTTGAAATGTAAAAATAAAAAAGCAAAAACATTTTGCTATAAAAAAGGATCCAGTAATTACAATGAACATCTCATTAAACATAGTCATTATTTGCAAGAAGGCTGAGCGAACTCTAATTAAGTCATAAGCTGTCCCTATGAATCATTAGCTGTAGCAGGAAAATTCTAGGTGATCCATTAAGTCTCCACACCCACAGCTGCTCAGGGAAAAATATAAGCAAACCCCGATTGCCCTGATTTCAGATGGGCCGTGAATTTTTTCCAGTGACCGACTGGATGACTTTGTCCACCGTAAGTCATGTATTTCCTCTCCCCAGGGTAAAGTGAAGTCTTCTTTTTCTATAAGCAAGAATAGGATTTTCTCAACACTCAGCAAATAGTTTCTCCATCTTTGAACAAATTTTTTAACCAACGTAGTGTGAACAATTTACAGGACTTCGTGGTAGCTTTTAGATACAAGTCCTTACGAGTTGGCCCAGAAACACTCTGTTGTATCATGTCAATTTTCTAAGTCTGTATTTGAATACAACTTTTCACCATATTGTCTTTGTCTTGTGTGTTTTTGGTGTTTGCTGTGTATGAGAAGATATAGTGTAATTATTAGGGGTCAGACACTGTGGATCTATGTAGAAAACTACAAAAGTCCAAATCTGCACTGTAACCAATATGGTAGCCATAAGTCTATTGTGAGTTTTGAGTACTTGCTATGGAGCTCTGAATACAAGAGTTTCAAAGAGCTAGTACCAAAAAAAAAAAAAAAAGTAAAATGTCTCATGAATGATTTTATATTGGTTATATGTTGAAATGATAATATTTTTTGTATACCAGAAATATCTGGCTAGAAATTTTAAAATTTCATATGTGCCTTGCATTTATAGTTTGCATAATATTTATATCGGATGGCACTGGTATAAGTGGTCCATTTGGATGTGTGAGCCAAAGGTACACATGGGAGTATTTTTTAAAAGAAGCCAGGCGGTTCTAGAGCTGTAGAATTTCCTAGATGGAAGGGACTTCCAGAAGTAAATGGTGTAAAAGTGCTTATATGAGCCCAGCACAGCCCCACCTTCTACCACACACATATGAACTCAAACAAATTTCCATGCATGTAAAACTGTAACCAGTATAAGTAAAAAGCTGTGATGAAAGAGTTTGACATCACTGGTAGAACCTCCTACCTAGTATAGTCAGTCCTCCTGATCCTTGAGTTCCACATCCATAGATTCAACTAACCAGAGATTGAAAATATTAAAAAAAAAAGAAATTAAAAATAATACAAATTAAAAAAATACAGTATCACAACTATTTACATAGCATTTACATTGTATTAGGTATTATCGGTAACTAGAGACAATTTAAAGAATACAGGAGGATGTGCGTAGGTTGTATGAAAATACTACGCCATTTTATATAAGAGACTTGAGCGTCCATGGATTTTGGTATCCTTGGGGCGGGAGGAGCGGCCTGGAACTAATCTCCCATGTATACCAAGGGACTGTATTTCTAAATGTTTTATTAGCATATAAGCTGGGGAGTTAGAAGAAGAATATAACTGAAAAAAGAAATTGAAAGGACAGGAGAGATCACTGACAGAACTGATGGGAAATTAGAAAGGTATTCCAGAAAAGGAAAATAAAACGAGCAATAGCTGAAGGGAAAAATAAGCATGGATCTTTAGGAGAATAGTGACAATTGGGCTATTGGTAACAATAATTAATATCTGAAAATAGCTTTTAATTTACAAAGGTTTCATTCAGGCATTATTTTATTTCATCACCATAGAAATCTATTTTTATCATTCTTATTTTATAAATAAGAAATAAGGCCCAAACTGTTCTTTGAAAGAATATGAATTCTTTACATATAACAGAACTTCCTGGCACCAGTTAAGGCATGAGAACAGATATGCAATGTGACTTCATGATACCTTTCTCAGTATGACAGCAATAAGCTTGTCAGCTTCATAAGACTGTCAATTCTTGCATGAAAATGACCATGACATTTTTTTTTTTTTGGTAACCCACACATCCCTGGCACAGTGATCGACATAGATTTTCCAGAAATGTAGAATTGAGCAGAAGATAGCGCTAGTCCGAGATCTCTCTGGCCCAGGGCTGAGGCCAGAGGATTTTATCTTACGGCGTTAAGGCTTGTCACTTCTTCCCCTCCTACCTCAACCTTCCATAGCTGTGTATCCTAAGCAGCGCTGGTACATAGTTGCCACTTCAGAAAGAGAAACTACTGTTGGATATTTGAATTATTTACCTTTTTATTGAGGTGTAATTTACATACATTAAAATTCATCCTTTTAAATTCATTGAGTTTTGAAGAACATATATCACTGCATATAGAACACAATCAGAATATAGAACATTTCCATCATTCCAGAAAGTTCCCTGTGCTCATCTGTTGTCCACCCCTCTCCCAACCGCAGCCCTTGGCACCGAAGGATCTGCTTTCTGTCGCTGTAGATCTGCCTGTCTGAGACATGGAGTCATACAACAGATAGCCTTTTGGACTGGCCTCTTTCACTTTGAATAATGCTTTTAAGATTCATCCCTGTTGTTGCATACACAGCATTCATTCTTTTTTGTTGCTGATTATTATTCCAATGTATTTTGTATACCAAAATTTAATTATCCATTCCCCACTTGATAGATATTTGGGATTTTATCAAATACGAATAAAGCTGCTGAAATAGGTATAGGTCTTAGTGTGGATATGTTTTCCTTTCTCTTGAATAAATACCTAGGAGTGGAATTGCTGGGTCATAGGGTGGGTGTATGTTTACCTTACGAGAAACTGCCAAACTGGTTTCCAAAGTTGTTGTAATACTTTACATTCTCAACAGCGATATATTAGACTTCCAGATGCTCCACATCTTTGCCAGTAGTTGGCATTGTCAATTTTTAAAGTTTTAGCTGTTCTTGTAGGTATATCTAGTGGGTGTATCTCATTATGGTTTTCATTTGCACTTTCTTGGAAATGCCATTAGTAGACCTTTTTTGGAGGGGTGTATAATTCGCATACAGTACAATGGTCTTATGTGTCAGAGTTGGACGAGTTTTAACAAATGCACATCCCTTAGGTAACCCACACCACATCAAAGTACAGGCCACTGCCAGTCCTCCAGAAGCCCCCTCCTGCCCTGCCCAATCTCCTCCCGCTGCAGACAAGCACTGTTGCAATTTTTGTCCACCTTAGATTAGTTTCACCTGTTGTAGAACTTCATTCATATGAAATTGTACAAAATGTGCTTCCTTGTGGCTGGCTCCTTTTACCCAGCCTGATGTATTCTGAATGTACCTGAGTCTGTTGTGCATTCCCTTGCATTGCTGAGTAGCTACCCATTGTATGGATAAACTATTTATTTATTCATTCTCCCGTTGATGGAGATTTTAGTTGTTGTCAGTTTTTGTCTGGCATGAATAAAGCTCCTGCAAACATTTTTGCACAAGCATTTTTGTGAAGACACATTTTATTTCTCTTGAGTAAATAGTTAGGGGTAGAACTGCTGAGTCATAGAGTAGGTAAATGTTTATCTTTATAAGCAGTTGCCAAGCTGTTTTCCCAAGTGGCTTCCTCATTTTGCATTTCCACCCGCAATGTATAAGAGTTTCATTTGCTCCACGTCCTTGCCCAAATTTGTTCTTTTTTTTAAAGTGTAGTCATTCTAACGGGTGTGTGGTGATAGCTCATAGTGGTTTTAAATTTGCATTTCCCTGATGACTAACCATGTACTTATTGCCCATTTGCATATCTGCCTTTGTGAAATGTGTCTACTTACGTCTTTTGCCCTTTTTTATTGGATTATCTGTTTATTGCTGAACTGTAGTTAACTGATTGGCTTGTAGTTTTTAAAATATATTCTGCATACAATTCCTTTGTGAAATATATATTGAAAATGTTTTCCCCCGTGCATGCTTGAGAGAAGTATAGTACATTAATAATATATCTTCATGATGTATTTGTAATATATCCTTAATACAAATTTATAGTACATATTTAATGTAATATATATTATTTTATAAAATACAAATATATCTTTAATGAACAAATGCTTTAATTTTATGGTCTAATTTATCAAAAAAATTTTTATAGTTAGTCCTTTATTCTGTGTAAGAATTATTGCTTAACCCAAGATTGCAAAGATAATCTATATTTTCTTCCTCTTTGTTGTTTTCACTTTTACATTTAGGTCTAAGATACATAAAATTATTATTTTATGTGTGTATGGTAAAATAATACTACCCTATCATGATTATTGCAGCTTTATAGCAAGTCTTGAAATCAAATAGTCCTCTGACATTATTCTTTTTCAAGATTGTTTTGGCTATTCTAGGTCCTTTGCATTTCCATATACATTTTAGAATTAACATGTAAATTTTTATAAAAAATCAGCAGGGCTTTTTTTCAACCTTTTCTCTTTTTGTGCTTCAGTATGTATGGTTTTTATTTTCTAATTTTTAATGTCACTTATTTTCTTTTTTCTTCAGCACTCAATCTGCTACTAAGCCCCACCCAATGAATTTTTAATGTAGGATATTATATTTTTCAGTTCTAAAAGTTACATTTGGTTGCCTTTTATAGTTTCCAGTTTTCTACTAAGATTCCTCATCTGTTTACTCATTATATTGAGCCTTTTCTTTTGAATACTTAAACATGTCGATAATAGCTATTTTAAAGGCCTTGTCTGCTAATTCCAACATTGTCATTTCAAGTTTGCCTCTATCGACTGTTTTTGGTTGCAGGTTAAATTTTGCACTTCCTTTGCACATCTACTAAATTCTTTTGGTATGATGGATACTGTGAATTCTAACTTGTTAAAAATTTGAATTTTGTTGTCTTCCTTTAATAATTGTTGAATTTTGCTCTAACAGGAAGTTAATTTCTTTATGAATCAATTAATCCTTTCAACTGATTAAAAGGATTGTTATTAATCTTTGTTAGGGCAGGTTTAGTGTAGTTCTTACTGTAGGACTAAAGTGGTCCTCCTCCTAAAGTGTGGTGATTTGGAGATCTCAGTTGCATGCCCAGAGTGTCGGTGAAGGCTCTCTACTCTGGCTGGCCAGAACTCTTGCAACTCTCAGCTCTTTGCACCCCTGGCATCTTCATTTTGCTCACAGCTCCCCAACAGAAATACACTGTTATACCTCATAGTCTTGCCCTGGACATGAATGAGCAGGTTAGTATTATTTGACCAAAGATCTTTTCACAGATTTCTGGAGTTTCTTCTCTACGCAGTTCCTAGTTCTCTTCTCTCTGGAAGCCTGCTCCAAAATTCTAGCCACTCCAGCAGCCTAGACTCAAGTGTCTGCCTCAGCTCCACAAACCCCTGAGGGCTGCTTTGGCTCCACCTTCCTGTGCCTAGGCAGAGGACTGGGGAAATCGGGGAGCTCTCATCATGTGATTCCTTTCTCTCGGGGACCACAATTGTGTGCTGAATGTCTTCCAACATCTGAAGCAGTTGCTTCAAATATTTTGCACAATTTTTAAATAGTGTATGGCTGGATAAGCTCCTCATTACCAGTTATTTCTTCATGGCTGGGAGTGGAAGCTACCCATATCATTTTTTATGAATCTAAAAACAAAAAAGTATATTAGACCTCAGACATTGTCTTTCACATTTGGTGTCATCTCTGAAACCGGAATTCCAATTTTGTTTCTTTACCACTGTTAGAATATATGTGACTATGAAGCAGAGTAAAAGGATTTGCAAAGGACAACACATGTCCTGCTGAAGTATTACACTCCTGTAAGATGAAATTCCATGTTAGGATGCATTTTATAGGGGAGTTTTAAAAAATATTTGGAATTTCAATTTAATTTAAAGTAAGTTTGCTTTTTTTTTTTAACCATAAACAGCTTCTGTGGATGACTTATAGAGATGCCACAAAGGTGTTTAAGGAGGAAATACAATACTTTATAGCATTTTAAGGCATTCCATTTATGCTTGGGTAGGGATTAAGTACAGATTCCTATCATCTTTGAAATATAGTATCTAACATTTTATTATGAACAAATCAACAAAACACAGATAATCTTATTTGGAAACCCAAATCAGATTATTTCTATAAGTCTGTTGGTATGTTCTTACCTGGGGATTGTTTTATGTTGTGTGCATTTCCTCTGTGGTCTTATGGGAATTTTTTAAGCTACCTGCCTTGTGTATTCATTTAAAACACTCCCCAACTTATTATTATTAATGAGGGAAGTATGAAAATATCAAAATATCATATCGCTTTTGCAGGTCAACCGAGTATGGGAGTTACTCTCTAGGGTAAATGTGTGTTCAGCTTGTGGAAAGAATCACCAATGTCTTCTCAAAATAAGAGAACCCCTCTGGCTATAATATGAGAGGAGAACAGTCCGAGCCAATCTTTCCACTTGTGCTACTGAACGCCTCCTTTTTTGAAGGTCATCAGTTTCAATTGAAAGATTAAGGCATCAGATAATGAATGTTTTGTTCGTTTTGCCCTAACAAGGGGCCTTTTAGGAGGCTCACCTAAGGATCCAGTCTTCCGGATGTTACCATCGTAACTCTGTGGCTTGTTATGACTTCCTGAACTTTGCTAAGAAAAAAAAAATATTTAAGATACAGCCATCTAATAAAATGTTATCTAAAATTATGGAATTTATACACTCAACTAATCAAGCCCTTTCCGTGAGTTGCTCCATTGCTTCTAACAACCACATATAGATTTGTTTTTTCTCAACACGACAGTGGTACGTCCCTGCTGTGATTACATAAACTGCATTAGATTAGATTACTTGTGTTGTGTTTATTATGTGGGTAGTCTTTAGGTAAAGCTCACTGTAATTTTTTTTTCCTAATATTTCAATGTGCACTTCACGGGCAGAAGCAATTCTAGAAATAGAAGATAATTTCAATTCTGACTCTGCCATTTACTAGCGAAATGACCTTGAGCAAATTATTTCACCTTTCCATGACTCACTTTATATGTTAAATGACCATGAGGACAGTACGTGCTTCACAAGGGAGTTGTGAAAACGAAAGGAATTAATATAGGAAAGAACAGTGCCTGACACATTGTAAGCACTCAATAAACTGTACCTGTTTTTTAGATTATTATTATTATTGTTATCACTATTACTATTTACAGGGCTCTCTAAAATTAATTAGCACATTTAGTCTTCACAACAAATCTTTAGAGTAAATATTGTTATCTCCATTTTGTAGATAAGAACACTAAACATAAAACTAGGTCTTCTAACTCTAAAAGGCTATTCTCTTGTCTCCATTTTCCTAGATAACATTAAAACATTCAGATTTTTTAATGTTGATGCTGAGCCTTTGCTAACCTTAGCTTAGTCATCTTCTTAAACTAAATAATATTTTTATAGGGATCATTTTAGTGTCATCTAAAAATTTTATAGGCAAAAGAGAATTCAAGGTTGTAATGTATTTCTGCTAAAAGAAAATGTTCCTACATCTGTTTAATATCTTTTTCAATTATAATACAGAACTCATTCATTATAGGATGAGAAAAAGTTTAAGTATTTAACACCTTGGTTGGTATATAGCATGTCAATTCCCCTCTGTGCTTCTTTTTCCATTTACATACTTGTATCCTAAATTTCTGATCTCTTAATCTTTTGGGAAGCTATTTCTTTGATTCTCGTTTTCAACTCCCGGGTACACAGGATCTTCTCCCCCAACATGGACAGTTTGCTTTTCAAACCATTTGCAGCCCCACCTCCTAAAAGACCAGGCTGTATCTAGGACTATTTTTATGTCATCCGTATAATAGGCTCTCCAAAGTTTTTACCACTCCCAAAGCAAGGCTCCACTACTCTAACGATATTTCAGAAAAAGAGTCACCTTAAATATCAGCAATTATAGGTAACTTATCAACCCATAGAAAAATAACCACAGCATATGAAGTTCTTTTGTAATCCTTTTAAGTACCGATTTAGCCTGAGTCTGTGATTTAGGTTACTTTCCACTTCTTTTAAGAACTAAACACAACCTAGTAAAGGAAAAGTCTTTGAAGTGCGAGCGGGTTGACCATTTCCTGCACAGAGTGTCCAATTCCATTGAAAATGTCTTGGAAATGTCTCTAGCTTCATCAGCAAGTGCTGGGAATGACGTCACTGTGGGATTTCAACCGAACTTTATGTTCTGATAAACAATGCGGTGTTGGTAGTTGCCACTGGTGAATTCTTTTTCTCTTGAGAGATGCCAGCAAAGTGCCTCATTCATTTTCAAGCTTTGTTTAAAGAATAACAGGGGGTAAGACAGAAAGAGCTTGGGGTGGTCAGGCACCGAGGAGGATCACCTATTAAAGTCAGTGAGTATGGAGGATGATATTTTGGTTTACAAAATATAAGTATAATATAAGGAAATAACTGAAGTTTCTTTGAAAATAAGCTATTTCCAACTTAACACCACTTGTCTCCTGTTTCAATCTTCATCCTAACACTGGCAGAATACAGATGACAAGGGTTATCTTGAATGTAATACTTTTCTTAGATGAATGTTGTATTCAGAAGGCTGTAGAGCGTAAAAGTGGCGGTAAAAGCCCTTCCAGTGGCAAGAATGATGATGAAAGAACTCAACAGGCAGTTTTGCAAGCTTTACCCTGAACAAAAGCCAAAAGAACATTGCTTGTCCCCAAACTAGGAATAAAAATAATACTAGCGTTTTTACAGAAATGAGCACATGGAAATTCTCTGCTTATTAAGCTGTTTCCACTGTGATACGTTCCTCTATATTAAAGTTTTCGTAGCAGAACACAATCATCAGCTGGGCATTCTGAGGATTTTTATTTTTTATTTTTTCAAGGAAAACTACGTAAGCAATTGTTGTTTATAGAAAGGGGTTTTCATTTCCTTCAAGAAACCAGGCTGACTTGCCAGTGCAAATAAATAAATAAAACATATCTCACCATTTTATTCTAATGTCTTCAAAGAACATCAAACTAGGTTCCAAAAAAACCCATAGTTTTGTGATTGTTTTAGAATTTGGAGGAATATTATCAAATCCTAAATAACTTCAACCAAAGTCTCTTTCTGATCTCCACATCTCTTCCTACTACAAAAAACAAAAAATAAAACACTTCAAATCCGCCTTATACTCATCCCAACCTCTAACAATAATGAATATTCACCCCTCCTCCTACCCTTCCCAGAAGCATCCCCAAACAATGAAAAATAAAATTTACTGAGCAGACTGAGACTAACCAGTTTTCTCTCTTCTACAATTCAATGTAGCTGAAATGGGCATTAGTATTGGAATTCAACCCAGGCGGGTTATTTTCACTATAGTTTATATAAGGTAAATCTTGCATCCAAGTTTTTTTTTAACCAATATTGTTCATTCTAACTCCTGTTTCCTTTTACTCTCCTGCAAACTGCCACCTTAAGATCTCTCAAGCCTTTATTTCCTCATGTACAACTCTGTGATAAATATAAGAGAAAACGGAAGCCCAGAGTGGTATTTTATGAATCAGTAAGGTGCACCCCACATGGCATGAGGACCAGGAATAATTTTGAGTTGCAAGGTTCAGTAGTGAAACTCTGTAGCTTTCTTGGCCCTTACAAAACCAGGTCACAGCTGCCTGGCTTCCTAATTTGGTTTGATGTACTGTGAATTCCCAAGGAGATGAGTCACTCTCTTATTCATATGTAAGTACCATTCCAAAGGAACCATTCCAAAACAAAACTTGATCTGAGTTTATTTGTGATTTTAAATGCCCTTTACCACCGCACTATACAGATGACCTAAAGTTTACTCTCAGTAATTATTTACTGTATTGGAGAGGAAGTATACGACATTTTCATCTTTTGAGGTTTATGACCTCATTACTGTGAATATTCACTAAGATGATCCCAGGGGATTTCTTTCTGTTTTAGAAATGTTTCACTGAAGATGGATATCTATTATAAAACAATGAACACAAAACCAATCACGTACAGAGAAAATGGAAGTAGTAAAATTAATTACAGAATATCTTAAGAAACAGAGTCTATGTCACATCTATGTAATAGCATTATAACATTTCTCTTGTTACCTATTAAACTCAAAAAACATCATAAATACCTTGCTTTATAGATTTGATGAGGCAGAAAGACCTTCCCTGTTGGTCATCAAATTAAGATGCAGTATGATTTTACAATTTGTTCCATCTTAGAATTTGGCTGTGTTCTATCTCTCTGCAATTTCCCAGAGCCAACCACATCAGGGTGTTTGGGCTCCCGCCAGTGGCCGTGGCACAGATGCTTTTAATAAAGGGATGCAACCACCTTCTGGAAAATCTCCTTGCTTTACTAGAACTTTCAAGAGATATCAATCTTGTTTTATTAGTGTTCATTTAACAAGAAAGAAAGAAAGAAAAAGAAACTTAAGTAGCCAACACAGTCTATGAAGTCTGTTTTGTGTCCCTTCTTTCATCACACAAAATAGAATATTTCTTGTGAAAAAGATTTGTGCAGTTCTGCAACTATATATTGAATGCCTACTAGGCGCAAAACTCTGCACTAGGCACAGGAGACACTAAGAAGATGCATGACCTTCCCTTAGGTGTTACACAAGTGCAATATTACTTTATAAAAAATTGAATCAAAGCATCAGAATTAATCTGTGAGGTGTGTAGAGCTCTTTGTATAAATGTCACATTTGGTAGGATATTTAAAAATATATAAATTGATACTAAGTGATTTTATTAGGTATGAAATACATTAATAAAGCTTCACAAACAATATGAAAGTGATGGGTCATTCAATAAATGGTATAGGGAAAATTGACTATTTAGGAAAAAAGTAGGTTATACCAACCTCACACAAAACATAAACACAAAAAAGTAAAGTAATAGCTGTATTAACAACCATATAAAATAGAAAGAAATGTTGTGTATATGAAGTGATCTTAGGTTAAGGAAGGAGTTTCTAGGTGTTACAGTCATGGATAAGAGAACAATTGTCAAATTTGACAACATAAAAATGCAGAAGTTATATACAGAAATTTTATAAACCGCAAGTGACAAACTTGATAAAATACTTGCCAAATATAACAATGAATTAATATTCTTAATAGTCAAAGAACTCTTACAAATCAATTCATATTACTAACCATATTGTAGAAAAATAATAAATGAGATGGTTAGAAATACACAGTGAAATAAATTCAAAGAAATAATGGACATGAACATATACTTTATTAGTAATCTAAGAAATCTAATGAAATAGACATATTTTTGCTTTTCGAATTGACAGATCTTTTTAACGTACTAACAATTAGCAATATGAAGGTGCACAGGCAACCTCATTCAATTCTGTCAAAACCAGAACAAATTTTCTGGAAATGTGTTTGACAGTAAGTATTAAGAAAAATTTTAAAGTTATTAACCTTTCATCAACAATTCCAGTTCTAGAAAAGTGTCCTAAACTAAAAATAATAATAAAAATAAAAAACAAAAAAAAACCCATGTAAAAATACATTAATCACAATGCTCTTTATTATCTAAAAAATTGGAAAAACTTAATTTTTCCATTATTCTGTTATAAAGAAATAGATATACTGTACTCTATCCAAAGGATAGAATTATTTTTTTCAGAATAATTTAATGACAAGAGGGAAAGCTCTTGAGAGAGTGATAGCGCAAAATCTTAGATACACTAAAATAAACAATTTTTAAATGCATATATTAATTCAACTAATAAAATTAATTAAACATTTACTATGTGACAGGCATTGTTCTAAGTGCATTATATATTTTATCTCTTTTAATACCCAAAGAAACCCTATGAGGTAATTGCCATGTGTAGTCTCACGTTAAATATGAGAAAACTGAGCACTTGCTTAAAAACTTGCCTAAGGTCATCCAGTAATTGTCAGAACAAAGAAGGTTCCTAATCTCATACAGTTTACAATCTAAAAGAGAGACAGAGATTAATCAAAGAGCTACTAAAATAAATGTAAAATTACAGCAGTGATCGTAACCCCGTAGAGGTACATTCTAGAGGGACTGACCTAATCAGTGAGATGAAGGAATGCTTGCTTTGGGAGGGACGATAATTGAGCTGATAATTTAAGCAAGAATAGGAATTAACTGAAAAGATGAGTGAATAATATTCTAGGTGGAGGGAATAGCATGTGGAAAAACCTTCCAGGGGGAGGGTGTTCTGGGGGAACTGGGGAAGCGAAGATGGAGCTGGAGCAGAGGGAGAGTACTGTACGGAAGGAGCCTGCTGTGAGGCCACCCTCAAAGCTCTGACATGTGATACACAGAAGCCCTGGTTATAGGTGTGCAATCTGAGAGGCTGAGAGGCACGGTGGCTTGTCCAAAGTCACACCATCTACTCGGTCACAATCTGAAACCAAACTCAGGTCTTCTGATGACAGGACCAGGAAATGTTGCACCACATTATGTTTGCTTAGAACAGGGGATTTCAAGCTTCTTGAGTGGCAGAATCTTATGCAAAATTTCCAATAACTGATGAGATCCAAGTATTGTAGTACAACAAGTACAGTTTTTTAATATCAAAGGATAATGTTTCGTCATAAAGTCAATCAGTAAGAAGCATATGAAAATATGAGGAAAATTTATTAAGCACTTGTGACACAGTAGAAGTGGTTAGGTTGAGTGGGTAGGTTGGTTTTTAACATACCAACAAACAAAAAGAGGCTATTTTAATAACACAAAAATTTGATGTCTGGATGATGGATGTAGTTTCATATCAAGCTCAGCATATGGTATATTTCTGTATTTTGGTTTTTTCTGTAATATGGGGAAAATCCTGTTGCATATGAATAAGTAGGTGCAAATGGAAACAGTTTTAATAGCTTGTATGCCAATCTCAAGATAATATTCAAGTAAACTGAAACAGAAATTGAAAGAAAAGAAGTAGAAAGTCTTATATTTTAAAATTAATCATTAAAAATATCTAACAAACATTATAATCCTTAACTGCCAAGGGTTCGACTTGGAAAAAGTCGATAATTGAGTCTTCATCCAGTTTAGATCTTGGGAATGTTACCTTGTAATATTATGAGGTGTGCAATATGTCATTTGTCAATATGTCATTTAAAAACCCTCATATTATTATCCAATAAGGGGATACCTCAATCCCTAACTTAGCTACATACTCACTTGAGCTTTCAGTCAAATTTATTTCATTGCTGACACATTACCTGCAGTTCTAAATATGACTATAATGTGATCCTTGCATTGTCACACAGGGTATGTTCTGTTCACTACAAGAAATCAGCAAGGTATGCAAACCAGTGAAACCAATTTTTTTGAGAAATATTTTACCAGAGGAAATTCAACAAAAATGAATTTTTACCAGTACCTTGCCACAAAACACCCAAGGAACTTCAGTATGAAAAAAGTCAATTCTGAAATGAACGCTGCATGTATTGTTAAAATAGTACTTTTAAAAAAAGCAAAAACTTTGATTTAATAACATTTACAATTAGAATGATCTTAAAGTATTGCCTTAAAAGATCTTCTTAGCAGCTTATGTTCTCCTATGCCACCTAAATAGCTTTTCAGAAATAGCTTTTCTGCAAGGCACTAGCCTTACTGGGTTTTTTTCCCTGACACTCATTTGGCACCACCTGCATAACTTTTTAAAAAATTTTTTTGCTATTTTGTTTGTTGGTGTGTTGAAAATTGTAGGGGAGGAGAAATATCTTTTTCTCATCCATCTCTAGGTTGAGGTTTTATGACCTACTTCATTGTTGAAGAGCAGGGGTCAAGGGTGGAGATCAGAGAGATCTTCCTACTTCTGCTGTTTTCTCAAAAGCCAAAGTGCCATATTTTGGAGTAGCATGTCCTGAACTCCATCAATACCAACCTAACCTCTTCTACTGAATGACAAGAGTTTAATAAATTTTCCTCATATTTTCCTGCATAAACCTAATGAACAAAGAAGGAAAATCAGCAGCAATGATATTCTCAAAATGTTAACTTTATAAAGATTATTAATAATCTTAGTCTTTGAACTAATTTATCATCTCTTTTGAATTCACATTTTTAGATTACTGTCTGGGTTATGACACCATGATTCTAATTGTTTGTTCGATAGCAGTCTACTCATCTAAAATACTTGTTAGCATACAGTTTAATGAGCTTTTTCTGGAGAAAATGGGTTTCTTCTTCACAAACAATATAATACTTTTGTTTTTTTTCTGTAACGTGTATGCTACTAACCTAAGAATCTTATTTTTATGCTCACTATGCTTTGTTTTAAAATAATATAACTTGACAGAAAGTATAGAACTACTCTGCAAAAATTGTACAGCCTAAAGTACTATAAGGACTTGGGTGATTTTTATTACTGTAAAAAGTGAATCCTATAACTAATAACACTCAATGCAATTTCCAAGCGGCTCTCTGGAAGCTTCTTCTGCAAGTTAATTTCATTTTGCTCACTGTTGGTGTGGTGAATAATGGTGAAAGAATCCCTTGGTGCCAGTATATCTAGTCATTGTTTTTGTTCAATCCATTGTCAAATTTTCTTTCCAAATTTTTGGTTTCAAAAGATGATCTATTTCTGAGTCATGTTACATTATATTTTTAAAAAACTATAAATACAAAAGTTGATTCAAGAATACTTAAAACTTATAATGAGCTTATGGGAAATACACAATAAGACCAAAAAAAGCACCTAGTATTTCATGTAAGAGTTTCATCTATAACTGCACTGTCCAAATGTGGTTACTAAGCACTTGAAATGTAGCCAGTCCAATTGAGATTTGCTGTAAGTGTAAAATACACTACAGATTTTGAAGATTTAGTACAAAAAAAGTAAAATATTTCATCATTAATTTAATGCTGAAATGATATTTTAGGTATCTTAGGTTAAATGAAATATACTATTAAATACTATGCTTTGTTTTAAAATAATATAACTTGACAGAAACTAAATTAGCTTCACTGTTTTTTCTTCCTTTTTTGTTTTAGTTTTTGTTTTTTACTGTTTTCTTTTCCTTTTTATAATGTGGCTACTAGAAAATTTTAAATTACCTGTGTGGCTTGCATTATATTTCTAACGGATAACACTGAAAATAAGTTAGAGACTTTCCCTGACCTTTATACTAGGAAATTACATCAGTGTGATTGATGTTTCAATAGATGTATACCCTGGGTGCTATGAGGGCACTCAGAAGAGGCATTCGACAGAAACATTGAGGTTCAAGAAGGCCTCCAGGAGGACCAGGGGATATCAAAGCTGTAACCTGAAGGATTGATAAGGAGGCACTCCTCAAGGAAGGTGCAGGGGCTCAGAGGTGAGGCAGAAGAGTGGGTGTTGGGAAGTAGCTCAGTAAACCTAGAGTTCTGTGTGATTGGGCAGCAAGAGCCAGAGCTGAAGGGCCTTGTGAGCCACACTAAGAACTCTGGGCTACTTTGAGGGAAAGGGACACCATGGAAGGTTTTGAGTAGGAAGTGACTATCTCAGGTAGTAGTAGATCACTCTGGCTGCTATGTGACAATTAGAATGAAACAGGGCAACACAAGGAAAAGAGGACCCACTGGGCAGCTGTGCAGAAATGTAAGCACAGGATGAGAAGGCTGTGGGAACTGCAGTTGGCAGCGGGAGAGGGAAAGACACATGGATCTGAGAAGCAGAAGCAAAAGGCCTTCAGTTGTTTGGCGTTGGAAGGGAGGTAGAGGTGGCAGAGAAAAAGGGAGAAATCGAGTGAGACTCTAGGATTCTGGCTTGCACAACTGAGAACTAGGAAATAAGAATAATGGAGAATGTTATAAAATTATTTTCAAGAAATCCACCTTCCAGGTGTCTTAATAGTACATATACGACCAAGACTACAACATATATTTATTCTATTTATTATTTGCCATAAGATTTCTGAGCCTACTTGGAGTTATATGTGTAATTGAAAGTTTGTATAATAGTTCATTTTTTAAAAATATCACTTGCCAGAGTCCTTTGACCTTGTTATTCTGATCATCAAAATTGTTTCCTTGTGAGGAAGCATTCTTGCCAACTCACCTAATCACATATTTGAAACATCAGATGTTAATAGATTGGCTGATATTTTATCTTCCTTAAATTTTGCCTTACCTTAAAAGATTTCCACTTTAAAGGTCAAAAAAGATATTTACTTTCCTTTTTAGGAAGTAAAAGCCACATACAGGTCTAAAATTTGAAAATAAAACAATGACTAGTAATTATTTCACATAACTAGCACATATGCCCAATGAGTAGTTACCTTAAAGACACTCAAAACCAGATATTGACTTTAAAACTTTACTTGAGTCAAATTCCATAATTTTATTGCTTTATACCTAAATTTTAATGAGGTACTCTCTTTACAAGAATATACTTTATCTGATATGAGTGATAGCATATGAAATACCGATGACCTGCTTCTTGTATAGATGACATTGAGAATATTATCCAATATCAAGATCATTTTTTGAAAACAAAAAAAGAATTACTCTTGGGGTTTAGATGAAGAAATGTTTCACTAACAAAGGACTCTGAAAGAATGTTGGCATTGGTTACAGTGAAGGTATGAATGGTGGTGGGCCAAGAAAACAACTGAATGTTCTTCTTTGATTCCAAAAGTTTAATATTTTCATTTATAATAAATGAGTAACAGTGATCACAATTTTTTCCAGGAATAATAACAACAAAATATATTACGGGAAGTATGACAAGGGAATGTCTCCTCTCTTAATAACTTGAAAATAAATGGGAGATTTTCAACATGAACATAATTCCACAATGATCTAAGCCCTGTGTGCTACACATCATTTTGGGGAACATTTTGAGGTTTGAATTGAGGGCTTTAGTCTAGGTTTCATACCTTTTGCAGTATACGTGTGTGTAGGTGTGTGTATATAGGGTGGTGATCTGTGTACAAACATGAACAAAGAGAAATGTATATAAATCTCAAAATCTTTGTAGAATAAGGCAAGGGGGTAACAAGATTTTAAAAACAGATGCTTGTTAAATATTTTTGTTACCCCCCCACACACACACACACTGGTATATACACTATTCCAGAAGCAGAAGATGATGTATAAATAAGGTAGACCTGGATTCAGGCCTTAAGGACTTCATGGTCTAATAGACAAAGAAAAAAATGTGAAGTAGAAAGTGGCTAGAAGAATTATAGGAAATTCAGGAAAGGAAAACGTTAACTTGGGCTCAAAACAAAAAATCAGGAAAGCTTTATAAAGGATCACCATTTCAGCTGGGCCTTGAATAACAGGGATAATTTGAACACACGGACAAGGGGAGATAAACATCGAGGTTAAAAAAAAATAGAGAAGGAGATAGATAAATGCGTACGTACAATCATACTGTTGAGACAAGAACTTTTTTGATAGTATCTAATCCTCAGGACAACCCCACAAGGCAGATAGGTTTTTTCACCTTTTAGAGATGAGGAAGCAAGTTCAAGGTCTCCTGAGGTCACATGGCTGGTAAGTGCCACACATGAGCTGCTCCAAAGCCCAAGTTCTCTGGCTTCTCTTCTTTATGCTTCCTCAAAGATTTGGAGACACGAACTTGTAGGACAAAGGGAAGAACAAAGTTTTACTATGATTGGAGGACAAGGTAGTAAAATGTCTGGAATAGAAAGTAGGATTTTTCCTTCATTGTTTATTTTGCCTGATGAAGGCCAGAATGTAAGGCTGTATTCGTCACAGACGGCGTATACTGTATGCTTCCTGTGTACTACGCACTGTGCTAAGAACCTTATGTGTGTTCTCGCATTTCATCTCCTGAAAGCTCTAAATTGTCTCAGTGTTTCCAGGTGACAGAACAGAGACTTAGAGAAAAAGAACAAGCCCATTTCCAAGGTCAAAAAGCTAGGAAATGTTGGAGTTGGGGTTCAAATTCACTGTTATTAGACACCAGACAAGAACCTGGGCTCCTCATCACTAAACTACAGTGCACTAGAAAGCACAGTTGTGTGATATACATCATACGCATGTGTGTGTGAATATGTATGTATATGGATATGTGTGTATATTGTGTGCATTTGTGCGCGCACACACACACACAAAATACACAAAAATACATTTCATTCCTATCAGTGATCTCTAGAAATGCTGTGTTGACATGTCTGAATTTAATACAATTTGTTTAACTAATGATCACATTCCTTGATATGTGATATTTTCTTCATTTAGCCATGCATTAGAGAGCATTTACTGGGCACCTGCTTTATCCCAAACATTCTGTAGACACCAGGATTCAAAGCTAAGACACAGCCCCTACCCTTAATTAGCCAAGCCTTTTGAAGTTTAAGGCCAGTAAATTAATAAAATGGGTCCATATGCATTGCTTTATTTCTAAAGTTATTTTCTATTATTGTGTTCAATTTCTTTCTTTGCTAAGAATAGATAGAGAAAATAGTTTTAAGTCATTAGGTTAAAAAGATTCAATATAAAGAAAATTTTCAAGTTTGCAAAGCATCAGTTAATTAATGAACAATGTTGTTAGTTGATGAATATGTGTCATATTGCAATGTCAGCTTCACAGGCAAATTTATTGGGAAGCTAATGAACTATGATCTTTAGAATTCTTCAATTTCATTTACACATTCCAAGGCTTTATTCTTCCTTTTGTGACCCTTTTATATTCCTTTTCTTTAAAAATCCTCCCTCTAAATTTTATAAATTTTAGGATCTAAAAGCACCAAATCACCCCCTGGTCAGTCTTAATAATTTAAAGACAACTCAATGATTTGGAATTGATTGCACAGTCCATAAAAAATAAAGAACCATTTCTTTCCTATATCTCTGTTGGTACTCACCTCTCTTTGGTATTTATATTTTAATTACTCCACTAGATGCTTGTACTGGAGTTTGAGTACTAATAAAGTTAAACCTCAAATCAATGATCACCCCTAGTTGTAAAGAAGCCTGCAGAGGGTCTTGAAGCAATAAAGTGATTAGAATGGAAGTACAAACCATCAACAACACCGTACCTATACTAATGAGATAGAATATAGGTATTACCACAATTTTTCTGGTAGGGACTCTGACCAAGATAATTTAAAACAAATTTTGATTGTCTGTTTGTTTAACTGTGGTAATATTTGTCAGTGAAAAGAGATGATGTTTGAAAAAAAATGTATGATTCTTGCTTTGCAGGAAAAAAATATCTTTCAAAAATAACAATACTTAGAGAAATCTTTCCCTTTGGGTTGGACTCCACCTAAAGCATTTGTAGTAGAGTCACTGCACTGACCCAGATGCCAACTTCTTTGTGGAGTAACAGCATCAAAACTTGTAATTTGAGCTTATTTAAAGTATAACTTTATTCACTTATTTTTCTCTTCAAGAGTTTTTGTCATCTCAGAGATTTTTAACTTGACTGCCATGTGGTATGAATGGATTGGGTATATTTTTGTCCCAAATGATTCATTCATTCTTTATTTCAAGCAATATTTATTGAGAACCTATGATGTGACGGATGTTGATCAAAGTGCTGGGGAACACCAATGAATTAGACAAGAAAATCCCTACCTCCAGGAAGTGAGGGAGAAGCAAAAGGAGGTGTCTTTCAAATATTACTCTCATCAAAGTACATTGTGGAGTTTAGTAAGCTATACCAAAGTAGAATCTATTAGCAAAATATACACTATTTCATTTTCACTTGCAGCTTATAAAACCTGTCAGTCATTTCTCCAAGATACTGGATTTTCCGGCTCTAGACTAGGGTTGCCATTGATTGCCAATAGAACTTACAGAAATCTCCTTTCTGAGGCCAAATCCATGTCTCAGGACTGTCCATGTGGAAATGGTCAATACAATTTGACCAGTAATAGTTTTTTGATTGTCTATGGGAACATCTGGATCTTTGACCTCACAAGTAGTTATACAACAAGCCCTTATCCCTGTGGAAAAGTGTTTGTTCCTTTGTGGCTCAGAGGCCCTGTGTTTGCATGTTGGGCTTGATGTTCTGGAAGTCATTTTCTCTAGCACTGAGGTTATTTAATTCCAAGGACTGGTTTGGATTTCTTTTTAAACTGTAAGTGTATAGGATTACATTTAATTGTTGGTTTATGTACAGGAGCATTACTGAACTGAGCTGCAAGGAGCACATTATAAGTACTCCTTTGTCCTGAGTAAATATTCATTCAGTTACAGGCTGGATGAGGTCCCATGAATCTCCAAACCATGATGTCTATACAGAGATTTGGAAATACTGCTGATATTATCTATTAAGCTTTTGCTGCCTGTAGGGTCTTATAAAGTAGCTTGAAAATTGCAGTGTAAATTGGGAAAACTAATGCCTAAAGCTTGGACACTTTGACCAGATGGCTGGAGTTTAACAATTGTGAGTACATGTTTGTTGGCAACACACAGGTCAGACAAAAAGGCGGTTGGCCCAAGCACTCTCTGTGTCAGCCTTCCAGGGGCAGCAGACTGAGGCATTGCTGCGCATTGTGTCAGGCTAACAGGCAGGAACACAGGACCACATACTGGTTCAAATCTCCCCCTGAAGGTGATATTCAACTAAAGGAGTGAGTTTCTTGAAGTACAGCATGCTTTTCCAGTAGTTTCCAAGGAGGCGAGGTCCTTGAAAGGGTGCGGGAAGGATATTTCTTCCAGGACCCTAGTTTCTCCATCTTCCAGGATCCAGGAACTTCACTGCTGATTGCCCCTTTCAGTGTCCTCAGCCTGCACCCTATGTATGATTCATAAGTCCACACTCTTCATAACGTATACTTTGGACTATAGTATACTTTGGACTATATTTTGACAAGTCATGTTCTCATACCTATGATCTACTCCTCATAAAGGCCATATGGATTATACTAAATCTAAAGAAATCTATCAGATTGTGCAACCCTGAGTGGGGAGTCAGGAGGGGTGAAGGGTTCTGGTGGTATTCCCCAACTTGGCTGATCGACACAAGTATGAGTATTAGATATAACAGAGATCATGTCATGAAACACTCAAAAATAAGGTGATGCCCCACTTAACAGAACCCTTTTGTCACCTAGGGGCACTGTCCCATGTGGTGAGGAGCAACATTGGTCAGCAAATGTGGCTGCTGTACAGTACTCTTGTTATAAATTCTTCCTAAACACCTTTGGGATCTGTCTACTGCCTGGAACAGATGGGCTGTGACCTGTGGTGACTTTGTCCAGATCCATGGCCTACAGGATCCAGGCTTGTGTCCAATCGCTGACCTGGGCCCTGCCCAGTCCCCCCACCTCATGTCTCATTTGAATCTCATCCCCTTCCAGCCGTTCTTAACTTCCTTCACCTCCTCAACCACCTGTAGACTTTTGCATCTACAGTTTTTCGTACTTAGAGCAAGCACCCTCCCAACTTATCTTGTGCCTTCGAGAGCCACCGAAGACTTGTTTAATATTAGCTCCTCTCTTCTCTACTTAACCAGAGTACATTATTCAGAAACTTTCCCACACCCATCAGGTTGTGGCCAATTTGTCTGATCACCTAGGAAGAACCCCTCTTTCTTAAGTCCAAGTGGGTTCTTCCCCCTTCCTCAATGCCAATGGTAAGGGTACATCAGGCAGGGTTACCGCCTCCACCCTGCCCCCCAACCTCTGTCCTCTGGACCTTTGGCTTTATAGGTTACCTTCTGAAGGACCAGTGCTCTCCATTATGGGAGGAGCAAAATATTTCCCCTCATAAAACCCCATGACTTATGTGGTAAAACTGTGCTTTTTATCTTGTACACAATAGCACCAAAACATTTCTATCCCCCTCCACCTCCACCTCCTTCCTTCCACAAAACCACATATGCACCAGGTCCCAATATAGGTTTTAGGCTATACAAGAAGCTTGCACATGTATTACATTATTTCTGTAGAGGAGTGAGCAATTGTTGCTCCCACCATTCTACAATGACGTGCAAAAAGATAAGTACAATGTGCCCAAGATCAAGGAGCTAGGGATAGGTTTGGGATTTGAACCCCAGAATGCTAAGTTCTTTCTGTTAAGCGGACCACTCTGTTTTCTTTCTGTGCTGCTTTCTGTTTTCTCCAATACAAAGAGTCTGAGGACTTCACCTTCAAGAACTAGCTATGTATACGTGAAATGTGCATGGCTTTCATTGTTTGCTTTCACAGAAGTGTCTGTCTTTCTCTCTGAAAACTAGGTGTAGTTTGTTGTCAACCCTTGGGACTCTGAGACAGTAAGTATTATAAAAAATGAAATTGTATTGCAAAATTCTGACATCATTCTTGCACTGTGTATCAAGATTTGTGGCATATATATTTATGTCTAATATAGAGGAATTTCCAGAGCCCATACCAGAATTATTTCCCAAAGTGCTTTGGACTGAGATGCCTACTCAGTTCCTGTAACTGGGTGCACTGGAGAGAGGCCCTAGTGTATCCCATGCCATCAGCCTTCACAGGTACAGATTTTGCTAAAATTTTACTTGCCCAGAGGCTATAGTCATTGTTTTACACAATGAAAAATGCAGTCTTTAATGTGCATTTCAGTATGTGCAGTCTGAGTCAAGACTAAGCGTGGTGCGTGGAGAAAGGCTGCAGGACCTGGAGAACACAGCATAAGTCACAGTGACTCTGAATCTGCCAGCCATCTGACCCCAGCATCTCCCTGAGGGACTTCAACCAGATCTCAGCCACACAGCTTTTCTAGTGCTCTCTGCTGTCCAAGGCCGTAAATGACAGAAAACACAGTTCTGCATTCTGGACGTTGCTTAATAACTTTAAAAAAAAAAAATTACTCTTGGGCTGAAACCAGGTTTTCCAAGTTTTGGTTCATAATAAGTAGTTTTTAAACATTTAAAAATAGGGGTATGTAATAAAATGTTGAGAGACTCTCTGGAGACTGCTGCTGTTGGCGCTGCTCTAATAGAAAGCATACGCCATTGAGCTAACATTTTGTTCTTTGACTGAAGAAGAAAACAAAGCTGTTAAAAGCTGGTAGGCTCATTTTCCAATAGCAATAGCATTAGTATCTTTCAAGTCACTCCTAACCATAGCTAATTAGAGGTTTATGAGGAATGGCTCTTCCTGAAGGGTCACCCCAGGTTACGTAGCCCACAGATTTGCTGTTGACCGTTGGCAACAATGGGTTTGTTAAGAATTTCTGCTCAGCTAGAGGTGATTACCTTTTTTTTTTTTTTCCTTTTGCTGGTGTGTCTCTTATTTTGACTGGCTGAGGTTGGTCTGGACGATGAGGCCCTGATTCGCAGGCAGTGCCAGGTTGTTGCTGGAGATCTGCACTGACAGATTGTTGAAAACTTATTAGTCTGACATTTTAACAGCCTGCAATGGGATGGAAATCTGCTCTTTCACTGGAAAAGCTTAAAAAGGAAAACATGAGCCCAAGCTGAAATCAGCTCTAGTTCCAAATCTGCAGTCCCCTGGCACCAGAGTGCTGAGGGCTGCCACAGTGTTTAGAGATTAAGGCCTGACTATGCCACCCACATGGTAGACAGTACTGCATAAAATGATGTGGACCTGGGCCACTGTCAGTAGGAGACCCTACAAGGAGTTGGGGAAACTGTGCTGTGCTCAGTCCTAGGTGCTAATGGCTTCAGCAGTAGCAGAAGTCAGCCTCACATGGGGTCTCAACTGGTGGTTAGAGGAATTCTTTTGGTCACAGCCACTCTCTGAAATAATTCAAGAAAAGGGAGTAAGGAACACTTTAGGCTTCGTACCTCTTTGAGGTAGAAATGGGCAAAATGATTGCAGCCAATATTGTTGGACTTATCTGATACAATGCTAAAATAATTCATTTAGCATTCTGGCTCTTCAAAAGCAAACCCAGCCTCTCTAGCCCAGCCCAGAAAATTTTCTTTTAAATCACTATTGTTCCCTACTTTCCTCCAATCTCATCTGTGACTACCATTTTGATTAAGTCCTTTGCTTTGACCGACCACAGTTTTCTTCCGATCCTTGGCGGCTACTTGCAGAATCCTAACAGGGCTCCTGGACTTTGCTCAGGCCTAGCGGGGTCCTCTCTTTTAGCAGCCGACTCTTTCCTATCCTCCAGACTCTCTTTTTGGAAGCTTTCTCAGAAAGTCCCAGGCAGGGTTGGGTACCCACCATTGAAGGTGCCCTTAGTCTTCTATGTTCTGACTTCAGAGTAGGCTATATATTTAATATTTCTTGAGGACAGGACCTAGCCTGAATCTCATTTGATTTTGTATTCTCACTCAGGGTAGAGTGCTTACACAGAGTGGGCACTCAACAATGTCACTCACTTGATAGACATTAATGGAGTTCCAAACATCCAGGCCCCGTTAGACTTTGGGGAATTCAGTCTCTTAACAGAAGCTATCTTTTATGCTCTACAGACCTCAACCACTTTCTCTCCAGGCCTATCTTCTAAGGGTCTGGCTTTGATTAGTGCTATTCAGTTCTCTCTTGGGAAAAGTGTGAGATGGGAAGTGACCCAGATGTTTTGAAATGTCTTGTCAATGTCAGGTTTTGCCCTTCATCACCCCAGTGCAGCTGCACATCATGTGCCTGAATTTATGGCAGCACATACTGGTGTGTATACACAAATGTCCAGGAAAAACAATCTCTTCTCATGTTACCCCAATTTCAGTATACCCCATAGAATTACAGTAAGGAATTATTCATGCATTCATTTAATTACATTGGGAGTGCCTATTATATGTTAGTCATTGTCCAAGACATTTAGGGATTCAGTGGTGAGCAAATAAAACAGATGCAATCCCAATTCATACATCAGCATATAGGCATTTGCCTTGTTTACTCGAAACCTCATTTGAGAAATTCATGTATTACATGACAAACCTGCAGAATCAAAGTACTTAGAAATGGGGTGGGGGGGGGTGAAGGCAGCCTGTGCTGAAGCTTTGCCTACTCCAGATTGACTTTGTTGCTCTTGGGACAGATGAGATGTGCTTTATTTTCCACAAAACTCCAGCAACCTCCCAGTAGAATGACCATGGTTAGCATTTTTTCAGCTCAAGAAATGCAGGTTTGAGGTTTTTTTTTCCCCCACAAAGAGTCTCGTCATATGTCAGGGGTCTGTTTTGTTTTGTTTTGTTTTAATGAGCTATCAAGCACAGTCATGGAGATGTTGGATTTTTCTGCATTTCTGTGGTAGCAGCCGATGTTTATTACTAGCTTCATGGGTATCAAGAGGCAATTGCACTGATAGCTTTCTAATCCCTGGATCACTGCCATGGTGCTGCATTCTTAAAGTCAACAATTCAGTGATGCTTCCTGATTTTCCACTTTCCCACTTGTGGCCCACCAGGCTGGTGAGCTTACAGCCTGGTGGATCAATTTTGCAGTATTGTTCTGAGAGTCATTTGTGGAGGCCCAGCCTGTGGCCTGGTTCTCCAATAATTTTATAAGCATCTAATGCCCTTTATTAAATTCCTTTCTGCTATTAAAAAAACTATAAATGTGGGAAGGAAATAATGAAATAGTCATAACCTATTAATTATTTTCCGATAACATTTAACATTACCTACTTGCAGAAAACTATTATTGTCTCAGCTGATACTGGGGCAAACCTCCAAGCATCAAGGATTTCTGTCTTTTGTTTTATTTGTTTACTAATGTTTCCTCCCTTTGAAAGACATTAAGACACATTCTCTAAAAAGGTTAGTTGCTAGAGGCCTGCTGATAGACATACATTCAAGTGATAGTAACTACTCAGAACAATAAAATGATGTATGAAAGCTTGTTTGAACCAGGAAAAATATTAACTGGCTTAAGAAAGCTGAAAGTAGTGTCAATTGAACAATGAGAACAAAATGTGAGCTTTTCACTGTTTTTAATAACAGTGATAATATATAAATACAGTTTATTAGTAGAAATATATTTTATGCACATTTTGCCAGAACACATTATTTAGTTAATTAAATTATGTCATTTTCATTTTAAAAACTTTTTAATATACTGGATCAATACAGTATTTTTGTTACTTTTTAATTTAAAAAAAAATTTATATTTATGATATACAACATGATGCTTTGAAATACGTTTACACTGTGGAATGGCTAAATCAAGCTAATCAACATATGCATTATCCCACATACGTATCTTTTTTGTGGTGAGAATACTTAAAATCTCTCTTAGTGATTTTCAAGGGTACAATATATTGTTATTACTATGGTCGCTATGTTGTTTAATAAATCTCTTGAAATTATTTCTCCTGTCTAGCTAAAATTTTGTATCCTCTGACCAACATCTTCCCAATCTCCCCCCTCACCCCTACCCCATGTTCCTGGTAAACATTATTCTACTCTCTGCTTCTATGAATTCAACTTTTTAAGATTCCACGTGTAAGTGAGATCATGTGGTATTTGTCTTTCTGTGCCTGGCTTATTTCATTTAACATAATGTCCTCCAGATTCATCTATGTTGTCACGAATGACAGGATTTCCTCTTTTTTAAAGACTGAATGGTGTTCCATTGTGTATATGTACCACATTTTCTTTATCCATTCAATCACTGATGGACACTTAGGCTGATGCTGTATCTTGGCAATAATGAATATTAGATGCAGTATTTTATAGCATCCACCTTTTTCTTCCTAAATAAAAGTCAAATTTTAGATTTAATATAGAAAATTCTTTTTTTTTTTAATTTATTTTTTTAATTTCAGAATATCATGGGGGTACAACACTTTGGCCATACACATTGCCCCTGTTCTAGCCGTGTCAGAGCCACAATCGTGGTCCTCTCCCAAACTGTGCTCCCCACATCCATTCAGTGAGAGTTTTTCCCATCCCTTCCACCCCCCTCCCGCCTGCCTGCCCTCAGATGAATGTTATTGCCCTGTGTGATGTAAGTGTTCATCAGTTAGTACCAGTTTGATGGTGAGTACCAGTGGTGCTTGTTTTTCCAATTCTGTGACACTTCGCTTCGAAGAATGGGTTCTACCTCCAACCAGGATAATACCAGATGTGTTAATTCACTGTTGTTCCTTATTGCTGAGTAATACTCCATGGTATACATATACCACATTTTATTGATCCACTCGTGTATTGATGGGCACCTGGGTTGTTTCCACAACTTTGCAATTGTGAATTGTGCTGCTATGAACATTCGAGAGCAGATGTCTTTATTATAAAATGTCTTTTTTTCTTTTGGATAAATAGCCAGTAGTGGGATTGCTGGGTCAAATGGTAATTCTACTTTTAATTCTTTGAGGTATCTCCATATTCTTTTCCATAGAGGTTGTACTAATTTGCAGTCCCACCAGCAGTGTATGAGTGTTCCTACCTGTCCACATCCCCACCAACATTTGTTATTTGGGGATTTTTTGATATGAGCCAATCTCACTGGAGTTAAGTGATATGTCATTGTGGTTTTGATTTGCATTTCCCTGATGATTAGAGAAGTTGAGCACTTTTTTATATGTTTGCTGGCCATCATTCTGTCTTCTTTGGAAAAGTTTTTGTTCATGTCCTTTGCCCATTTTTAATAGGGTTGTTTGATTTTTTCTTGTTGATTTTCCTAAGTTCTGTATAGATTCTGGTTATCAGCCCTTTATCAGAGGTGTAGCATGCAAATATTTTCTCCCATTCTGTAGGTTGTCTGTTCACTCTAGTGATAGTTTCCTTGGCTGTGCAGAAGCTTTTCAGTTTGATCAGGTCCCATGTATTTATTTTTGTTGCTGCTGTGATTGCTTTGGGGGTCTTCTTCATAAATTCTTTGCCTAGGCCAATGTCCATAAGAGTTTTTCCAACGTTTTCTTCGAGAATTCTTATGGTTTCATGTCTTAGGTTTAGATCTGTTATCCATTGTGAATTGATTTTTGTGAGAGGTGAGAGGTGTGGGTCCAGTTTCAGTCTTCTACATATGGCCATCCAATTTTCCCAGCACCATTTGTTGAATAGGGATTCTTTTCCCCAGTGTACGTTTTTCTGGAATTTGTCAAAGATCAGGTGACTGTATGAGGTTGGTTTTATATTTGGGTTCTCAGTCCCGTTCCATTGGTCTACGTGTCTGTTCTTGTGCCAATACCATGCAGTTTTGGTGACTATAGCCTTGTAGTATAGTTTGAAGTCTGGTAGACAGATGCCTCCCAATTTGTTCTTTTTGCTTAAGATTGCTTTGGCTAGACGGGGTCTTCTCTGGTTCCACACGAAGCGTAGAATTATTTTTTCTAGATCGGCAAAAAATGATCTTGGTATTTTGATAGGGATTGCATTGATTCTGTAAATTAATTTAGGTAGCAAAGCCATTTTTACTATGTTGACTCTGCCTATCCAAGAGCATGGTAGGGCTTTCCATCTATTTACATCCTCTGCAATTTCCTTTCTCAGTGTTTCATAATTCTCTCTATATAGGTCTTTGACCTCCTTAGTTAGATATATTCCTAAATATTTAATTTTCTTTGTTGCTATTGCGAAAGGTATAGCATCTTTAATTTGTTTCTCGGCTTGATTGTTATTAGCATATATGAAGGCTATGGATTTGTGTATATTAATTTTGTATCCTGAGACTTTGCTGAATTCATTTATCAATTCCAGTAATCTCTTGGTTGAATCTTTGGGGTTTTCTATGTATAATATCATATCATCTGCGAATAGTGAAAGTTTGACCTCTTCTGCCCCTATCTGGACGCCCCTGATTCCTCTGTCTTGTCTAATTGCTGTGGCCAGGACTTCCAGCACTATGTTGAAAAGAAGTGGAGATAGTGGGCACCCTTGTCTGGTGCCAGTTTTAAGGGGGAACGCCTTCAATTTTTCCCCATTCAGTATGATATTGGCTGTGGGTTTATCGTATATGGCTTTAATAGTTTCTAGGAATGAGCCATCTATGCCTATATTGTTAAGAGTTCTTATCATAAAAGGGTCCTGGATTTTGTCAAAAGCCTTTTCTGCATCTATTGAAAGGATCATATAATCTTTGTTCTTGCTTTTATTTATATGGTGAATTACATTTATAGATTTGCGTATGTTGAACCATCCCTGCATCTCGGGAATGAAGCCCACCTGATCATGATGGATTATTTTTTTGATGTACATTTGAATTCGGTTTGCAAGGATTTTATTGAGAATTTTTGCATCTATATTCATAAGGGATATTGGTCTGTAGTTTTCTTTTTTTGTTGTGTCCTTTCCTGGCTTTGGTATCAAGGTGATATTGGCTTCGTAGAATGAGTTTGGGAGGATTCCATCCTTCTGGATATTTTCAAATAATTTCTGCAGTATAGGCACCAGTTCTTCTTTGTAGGCTTGGTAGAATTCAGGTGTGAACCCATCTGGTCCGGGACTTTTTTTTGTGGGTAGATTTTTAATTACTGCTTCAATTTCGGTGCTTGATATTGGTCTGTTTAGAAATTCTGTTTCTTCCTGGTTGAGCCTAGGGAGGTAGTGTGTTTCTAAGAATTTGTCCATTTCCTCCACGTTTTCGTGTTTGTGGGCATAGAGATTTTTGTAGTATTCAAAGATGATGTTTTGTATTTCCATGGTATCAGTTGTGACTTCTCCTTTTTCATTTCTAATTGAGCTTATTAGAGTCCTTTCCTTTCTGCTTCTGGTCAACCTGGCAAGTGGCCTGTCTATTTTGTTTATCTTTTCGAAGAACCAGCTTTTCGTTTCATTGATCTTCTGTATTGTTCTTTTGTTCTCGATTTCATTTAATTCTGCTCTAATTTTGGTTATTTCTTTTCTTCTGCTGGTTTTAGGATTGCTTTGCTCTTCCTTTTCCATTTCCTTAAGATGATTCATTAGTTTACTGATTTGTGACTTTTCTGTCTTTTGGATGTGGGAATTTAGGGTGATAAGTTTTCCTCTCAGGACTGCTTTTGCTGTATCCCACAGATTTTGATAACTTGTGTCCCCATTATCGTTTAGTTCAAAGAATCTTTTGATTTCATTTTGAATCTCCTCCTTGACCCAATAATCATTCAGTAATAGATTGTTTAGTTTCCAAGTTTTTGGAGGAAGATGTGAGTTTCTGTTGGAATTGATATCTAATTTTATTCCACTGTGGTCTGAGAAGATACATGGTATGATTTCTATTTTTTTGAATTTGTTTAGATCTGTTTTGTGGCCTAGGATGTGGTCAATTTTAGAGAAAGTTCCATGAGCTGATGAGAAGAATGTATATTCAGTGTTATTTGGGTGGAGTGTTCTGTAGATATCTGTTAGGCCCAAATGTTCTATAGTCCTGTTTAGGTCTTTTATTTCTCTATTTGTTTTTTGTTTGGAGGATCTGTCCAGTTCCGTCAGTGGGGTGTTGAAGTCCCCTGCAATTATGGCATTCCTGCTTATTATGTTGTCTAGATCTAGCAGCATTTGCTTTATGTACCTGGGTGCTCCTGTGTTGGGTGCATAAATGTTTAGGATTGTTAAATCCTCTTGTGAAATTTTTCCCTTCACCACTATATAGTGTCCATTTTTGTCCTTCTTTACTTTTATTGCTTTAAAGTTTATGTCATCTGAAATGAGGATGGCTACTCCGGATTTCTTTTGGTTTCCATTAGCCTGAAAAATTGTATTCCATCCTTTCACCTTGAGTCTGAATGCATCTTTGTGTGTAAGGTGTGTTTCCTGAAGACAACAGATACTTGGTTTGTATTTTTTAATCCATTCAGCCAGCCTATGTCTCTTCAATGGGCAGTTCAAGCCATTTACATTTATTGAGAGAATTGATATTTGGGGTAAATTTCTGATTATTCTGTTGGGTGGTATCTTTTGTTTTACCTCTTGCGTCATTGTGGAATCTGGTTTCTGGGGTTTTAGCCTTTGCATAGTTTTACATAGGTGGGTGTCTGTTGCTCTGTTTAGTGTATAATGCAGGTCTAAGCATTTCTTGCAAGGCCGGTCTGGATTTCGCAAATTCTATCAGTGATTGCTTATCTGGAAAGGTCTTTATTTCTCCCTCATATAAGAAGCTTAGTTTGGCAGGATACAGAATTCTGGGTTGGCCTTTGTTTTGTTTTAGGAGATTGATGATGTCTCCCCATTCCCTTCTGGCTTGTAAGGTTTCAGCTGAGAAATCTGCAGTTAATCTGATGGGTTTCCCTTTGTAGGTTACCTCCTTTTTTCGTCTTACAGCTCTGAGGAGTGCCTCTTTTGTGTTTACTTTGGTCAGTCTAATAATTATGTGGCGTGGTGAATGCCTTTTCACGTTGACTCTCCCAGGAGTCCTGTGTGCTTCTTGTACTTGGATGTCGAGATTTCTGGCTAAGCCATGGAAATTTTCCTTAATATAGAAAATTCTTAATCAATAAGAATTAGCAGCCAACTTATGAAATATTCTGACTTTTAAATTGGAAATATTTCTTCATTTTCAATCCAAAATAATTATATGGGAATGAAAATAGAATTTTAATGGATGAGTTATATTTATTAATTCTTATTTTATATTTATATTATAATCTTTATAATTTTAATCAGTGCATTCTTATTCATAATGAATTAAAAACTAAACTTGCAATGATATTATGATATAGATTATATTACCTTGTTTTACAGATAAGAAAGCAGGTTTGCAAAACTAAGTAAATTGCTCATGATAGTACAGCAGATAGGAGGAGGCAGCAACAGGATTTGAACTTGGGTCAGTCTGATCCAAAGCTGATGCTCTAATAGGTGGAAACTCTTGCAAACAGCCAGTGGTTAATGGGTGAGAGAAGGGGATGTAAGTAGAGATAGTCTACTTGGCCAAGGCAATGAGGAGGCCAAAAATAGCCAATATTTGGGAATCTATGTATCTTGGTCGAGCATTGGGTAAGCCATCAACATTTATTCACTCATTCATTGGAGAAGAGTATTCTACAGTGAGTTGTACTGTCTGTGCCTCAATATTCTGCTGAGAGTATGAAATGGTAGGTGTACAACACTTAGAACAGTGCTTAGCCCATAGTGTGGACTCAATAAATATTAGCTAGTCTGCAAATATTTAGTCTATCTAGTCCACAATGATATATTTAGGGCCTGGTATGTATAAGTCACCAGGGTTACAATAATGAGACATGTTAGAAACACTGACAATAAATGTGGTTTGATTTTTTTTTATGGTCTATGAGGGACACAGGCATTACACACCTGAATTCATACGCAGCATTTCCTATGTGCTGTAGAAGGAAAGCACATGCAAGGAGGATCTCTCTGTTGCTAGCAGAGAGCCACCCACTTGGGTGCGAACTTCAATAACTGTGCCTATTATTTGAAGGCAGTGTTCTATGGGAGAGGTGGGCACAAATGAGGCAAGTTGGTTTCAATATTTCAGGCACAGAAGACAAAACAAAGATGGAGTCTCTAAGGATAGATAGGCCCCTGAGAATTAGGCAGAATCCTGGTGAGCAGAAACCAGCACAAAGTCAAGGTCATCTGGCAGCAGGGTGTGGGGTGGGGACTCCCAGCAAGCATGACTAGAGAGCATTGAAGGAGGAGGGTTGTAGCACCCAAGAAGCCAGCAGGGCACAAGAACTTCCCCCAAGGCAGATCTTGCAGTTCCTGAGGCTTGGACCCTGTGGTTTAGCCCAGTTAATCTCCTAAACTGGGTCATCATCACCCTGGGTTGCACAACAAGCAGAAGCCTGGCAGCCGAGGCTGGGTAAACACTGGCATCAATGGGAAAAAGCATTGGAAAGAATCTGATTTCTTTCAAGCCCTGAGAACAATCAGATTCCCCTGGGCATTGCTTTAACATCTGTTACCATCCTCAGGTAACTTCACAAAGCAGAACCAGAAAGAGGTTTACCTCATTGTCACTGGAAGGGCCACCACACCTGCTCTTGCTGCTTGGTGATAAGCTTGTCTGGTCAGTGAACCCTGGCAGACCATGACTGTTAAGGAATGCATCCCTCACGGAAGTTTCAGAGACTCTTCCTGGATTTCTTCACGACCAGGAAAGAGAGCAAGCCCCCCAGGGCAGCACCCCCACCCACACTGTGCCACACATGAGTGGCACATATAAGGCTGCCCTTGGGCTATGGTAGTCACGGGAAGTTATCCATCTCCAACCCCCAACCCCCCACCCCGAAGGCCCTGCAAGGAAAGAAGGAAAGCTGTTTCGTCATAGCACACGCGTGGACTTTGTCCTTAACAAATGGTAGGGGAGTGGAGTCCTGAAGTTACTTACTTGTAGCACTCAAAATATGGATTGATAGAGCTTCCTAGTACTTTGTTTTGCCAAGAAGTTGAAAAGATTTTAGAAACCTCTGATCTTTCATTTAAAAATAATTATTAACTCTTTCAGGTCATAAAAATACCACTTTAAAAAGCAGGTAATGCAGGAAATGCATCCTAGTGATAAGAAAGGGTTTACCTCTGCCGAAACACTAACAAATCAGGAAAAAATAGTAGGATCAGACTCCATGGGTCATTAATCCTCACCTTTGCTCTCTAACCGGACTTCATGGCATATGTTGGCATCATGTTACTTATGAAGAAATGAAGCATGAAGAGATTAAGTAGCATGATAAACATCACACTAAGTGAGCAGAGTAGCTGGGAGAAAAGCTCACGACAGGGACTCTCCACCAAGAATCCAATGCCCTCTTGCAACCTTTGCTGCACCCTCCTCCTCCCCCACAGTCCAGCCTCTTGACTCACCAAAGCAGCTTCCTTCATTTTCATATGGCTGAGCAAATTGTCCATCTTCTTACACACAATGTAGATCATCCGAAAAAAAGTGGGTTGATTTGAATGTGATAGCATCATCCTTTCTCCGCTCACTCTGCCCCTCTTTGTACTGGAGGAGTTCATAATTAGGTGTGAAGAACCCAAATTCTCACATCCAGGAATTTTTCCCCCTTAATATACTTTCTCTTATATTAAGTGTAGGTACAATAAAGACTGATGGGAGTAGAATTAACCAAGTTGTGAGCAGTAAAGGAAAGAAGAAAATGGGCCAAGGCAACACATTCTTAGTCTCCTTAAGGGCAAAGGCAATAAATGGTGAGAACAAGTTATTGGGAAGACAGTCCAGTCTGCTACCAAATGGCCTCCGCAACCCCAAGGGAGATGGATGCAGAGATGCATTGTGCAAAGGGCCATTTTTATATTCAGAGTATTGCACATGGGGGCAATTCTTATTATGAAATATTTCAAGCGCAGAAAAAAGTTCACAGAGTAATTTAAGGGACAAATCATTATAGAAAAAGTTGATAATCCCTGTTATCCTCTCCAATATTTCATTTCTCAGCATCTCTTCCCCCTACTCTGAATTTGATGCTTCACTATTCATTGCATGTTTTTTGCTTTTTCTATAAATTAATATGTTCATAAACAATATATACTATTTTTAGATATTTTCAACTTCATAAAAAATAGAGGCAGTTTTTTGGCTTAACATTATACTTTTAAATGATTTAAACATTATATATTTTATATAAGTTGAAAATTATATATATATTTTTTATGATTTGAGCATTCTATAATTTTAATATTATATATTGTATGTTTTACAGTATATGTAGCTCTAGTTCATTTTAACTGTCATGTAGTATTCCAGTTATGAATAACACTTTATTTATCTGTTTTGTACCAGGACATTAAACTTGTATGTGAAAGTTTCTCTAGTTATAAGTTTAGAAGATGACTTGCTATGTCATAGTGTACAAATGTTTCAACTTTGCTAGATTTTGCAAATTTTTTTCCAAAGTAGTTGTGTCACTTTATACTCTAAACCACAGTGTGCGAATGTATCCATTTCTGTACAATCTTGAAAATACTTGTTATGGCCAGATTTCTAAATTTTGTTAAATTGATGAGTTCAAAATAACCCTCATTTTATCTTGAATTTGCTTGTTCCGATTATTGCTGTGGTCGAATATACTTTCTATGTTTATTGACCATTCAGATTTCCTGTTCTATGAATTGCTTGTTTGTGTCCTTTATCCATTTTTCTTTTGGGTTATTTGTTGTATTCTTATTGATTTGGAGGATTTATTTATATATTCAGGTAGTAACCATTTGTCAATCATAGTCATCATACGAACTGGCCTATTCTTAAATAACTGATTCCATCTCTGAAGTTTGCCTTGCATAAAAGTTTTAATGGGCCAAGTTAAAACTAAGATACAGTTAGGAAAGTTGGTATTTTCATGAGTCTGTGTGTGCAGGAAAAGCATTATGAGTGCCAGTTCATTTCTTTCTTTGTTTTTCCTCCCAAGTTCAAAGAATTAAAGTATAGGCCACCTAGCTTTGTACTTGATAAAACTTGTGCTTGATTGCAGAGTAGGTAGTTTAGAATAATATAGGTATTAAAAAGGACCAACTTTGAGAGTAATTAATCTCAGATTATTGGACCTAAGGTAGATGGTATATCTTCCACTGAAACAGAAACTGTTAGAAACCAAGTTCATCTCTAGCCATGGCTTCTTATGGGAGCATATAGAATCAGCTATAGGCAGGGGCATTAGGCATGCAGGAAAAATCTGTCCCAATTTACCCCTCAAATATTTTACTACCAAGAAAGTTTCCTGCTTATGATATAAGTCCCTAGACTCAGGTAACCAATGAAAACAGGAGGAGTAGCATAATGTCATGGTAATGTCAGGTTGCCTTGGGAATCCAGATATGAAACCTTAAAATAACTATGGCTATCTTTCTATTTCAGAGGTGTGGCGAAATCTTGTTTGAGAACTCTGATCAGAATGCCAAATGTGTTTGCATGCTAGGTAAGAAGCCTTCTCATTTTAAATATATTAAGCATGTTGATGTCATGTGGAGTTACTGCTGTTCTGTTGCCTTATTGACTAGCTCTTGTTCCATTCTGAGGAGGCGTATAGGCTTTTATGGGTTTATAGACAGCTATAACACATTTATATGTGGAACACTTGATGATGAAAAAAGGTTTTGATTTTAATAATTGTCTGTAAGTCAGGAACTATGCTTCTGAGTCTTCCAAAATTTTTCTTGGATCATCAGCGTAACATAGAATTGACTGCTTTGTATTCAGAAAACTGTGATGAAAAGGTAAGAAAACTCACATTTTAATTCCGAAGCAGAGATGATAAGATAGATAAGTAAACTATTAAGTATTTACATCACAGCACAAAGCCCTTACTTATAATGCCTGGGAGAAATGTATTTTTGAAGTACAGTAATCTGAAGTCAGCACAATAATTACCCATACTGCATTTGTAATGAAATAGCAACATTGTAATGAATAATCATTTGTTCTTGTGGGATGATCTATCATTAAAGTATTTTACAAACTCTTAATATGTAGTAATCTGTTAGGTAATGAAGTTGGTATTATTTTCATCATTTTATAGGTTAGAAACAGTATCGAGAATATGTGATGCGCTTAACTACAAAGTGAGAAATGGTTTAGATCATGATATGAAAGTTTCTAAGCTGTAAAGTTCTAGGTCTAAGGTTTAGATCCTATTTAAACTGTTAAGCTATGTCCAGTGAACTTTCAATTAATTATAATAATAGAAAAAACAGTAGCACAGATAAACAAAAATAATCCTTAAATTTTATTTTCACCAAAATTTCACCCTTGTCCCTTCTAACCTTGAACCATATTCATGAACAAAGAACAAAATGATTCATTTTATCTTCATTCATTTACTCTGGCCACCTCATTTGGCAGCCTAGATTATTGGTGAGATGACCCAAAAGCAGAGAGCAAGATAAATAGAGGCAGGGAAAAATCTTGGTAATTTATAATTTAAGATAATCATGTAACAAATAATGAAAGGTTGTTGTGATTTAAAAAAAAAAAAAAAAGACACCATATTTTCCTAGCCTTCTGATCTCTCCTATTTTCTTTACTGTTTTCTAAACCTCTCGGTTGCAGTTCTCATATGTTTTACTTTAATTAAGATGGTGGCTACATAGTAACACATCCATTGGAAAATCAACATTTTACTGGAAGCTCATGAACAATGAATGTAGCATAGCATCCATACACTCATTTCAAATACCCTACATTTCTTCATTCCTTTCCCTTAACCATGAAAATGCTTTTAAAATGCTAACATTTCAGGATACTAGACAGACAGATAGATAGATAGATAGATAGATAGATAAAGATGGAAGCAGAAAATAATTATTTTGTCAAACTATGTATCCCAACCTTGGATTTAGGAACCATCTCACCACCACATCAAATCTATTCATTAATTAACTCATTTAATTTTTGCAGTAACAAGATGTGATTGATGCTATTGTTATCTTCATTTTACAAAGAAAGAAATTGAGGCAAATGGTCTGATACTACAGGTAACTTAATACCACTAAAATATTATTTGATTGTAGCTATCATCTGATCTGGTAACTTGAAACCATTTTTTATTATGGTTTCCTCAAGCATTTTTTGAGAAAACCTTACACCTCTAACAGCAAAGGATAAGGAGTCTCTGATATTTTACGTTTTACAAATGTTGCCAACCATGAATGTAGTTTGTATTTTTGTAGGTAATTTTATAACATTTTATGAATAAATCAAAACTTCCAATCAAGAAAACCAAATAAATAAAGCCTGCATTTCCAAAACTTCACCTCTGACCTTTATGACACCCCCAATATTGAGATCCCTGGTGGGAGCCAACCCACCTTTAAATTGTCTCATCTTTAAATTGTCAAGCTTGTGGCTCTCTCCCCCTGAGATCCTTCTTACCTTCCACCCACACTCCAGGTTTGGGTGCCTGCCTGGAGCTGCATCCCTTTTATCAATGTTTAATTTTTTTCTAATTTGAAATTTTCGGTGGCCCTGATTTTGTTTCACACATCATTCCTTTCATGCTGATAGTGTCATGACTATTGGAACATACAATAAGCACTTTCTTACCTGACATGGCTTAGAAGGGAGTGTTCATATTAGTCTGTTTTCTGGTTGAAGTTTGTTATAAATTATTTAAATGGGTTGCTAATTTTCAGAGTAACAGCATACTGTAAAATCAGTATTTTACAAACACTCAACATAAGTATAGAGGGACTTGCTTTGTAGTCCTAGCACTGGAAAATTAGCTCTGTACTCATAGAAGTTGCTTCATCTCTTTAGGATTCAATTTACAGTTTTCCTGCAAAGTGGAAATAAAAACGTCTGTCCTTCCTAGTCTGGGGGTTTTTCTGGTGATAGAATGAGATGTTCTGTGATTAGATGCCTGTTATGGCATCTGCCCTAAATATTTACTTATTTAAATATTTAGCAATTTATTGGTGCATAAACAACAAACAACTGAAAATTTAAAAATTGATAATAAAAATAAACAAACTAGTGAAAAATAAATTATTTATTGATGATATTGATGGTGTTTAGAAAAGCAATCAAAAAGTTAAAACATTATACAACTGTGAGGACAATTTTTTAAAATATTAAATACTTTCTTAAAAATTGCGTAGTGCCTTAAGGGTAGAACTAGACCTTCATCCAATATTAATTATCAGGATGTGCATCAAGCACGTACTGTATGCAAGGTCGTACGCTAGGCACTGGGAATCCAAGACCAATGGGGCACAGATTCTGTGCTTAGAGGGTTTACAGTCCAACAAAAGATTCAAGTCTTGAACCTCAAAATATGCAACACCAGCTCAAGAGTGATAAATGACATAAAGGAAATAAAGGTAAAGTGTATTGGGACTTCAAAGGATGGAGAGAGTGCACATAGCTGGGATGTGAAGACACGTGGATTTAGATATGTAAAGGCAAGAAAGAGGCAGCATTCGAGGTGGATGCAAGACCACTTTCAAAAGCCCAGAAACAAGAAAACCGAGGAGTGTTTCTGGGGCAGTTAAGTGTTTCAAACCACAAAGTGGATGAAAGCATAAATTGGAAAGGAATTTGAGGCTTGATTATAGAGAGCTTGACAGTTATTATTGGCTCTAAAAAGGACAGAAGTACCAGATAAAAGAGAGTTCTGGTCTCTTTTATTTAGTTAGTTAGAGAGTATTTTTGATTTAGTTATAGAGTGTTATAGAATACACTATAAACTTGTTTCTACTGTGTAGTATTAAGCACAGCCATTCACCAGATATTTGTTAAATTAAATCATTTTAACCCAATGGATGTTTAACTTGATGTATATCTAGTGACCTGAAATGTAGGTTTGATTTTTTAAAAATACATGTTAGTTCTGTCTTTTCCCTTTGATATATCATAGTATTTTATTTAAAAAGTAAGACAGTATTTGCATCTGTTATAGCAGGGAAAACTGATTTTTTTCACTGTATTGGAACTTTGTCATCTAATAAAATTGGGAGTTTTTTACATCAATATTTTGCTTTTATCACTGGCCCGTGATTTTTATATGTGGACACTTTTGAGGCCTGTAAATTGTTTCTTAAAAATTAATACACAATCTGTTTTAAGGCAAAATAAGATCTGTTATCAAAGTAAGTCACTGTGGTGCAGTAGAAAAACCAGGGCATTGAATTGGTATCGGCTAATGACTGTGTGACCATAGGCACATCCCTTAAGAGTCTGTAGACTTCAACTTACTATTCTCTAAAATGGAATAATAAGCAATAATAATAATATTATTATCTGCCTTATTAGGTTTGTTGAGGATTGGATGACAATAAATATTAAAGCATTCATTAAAATTTTAGAAGTACTATAAAGATAATTATTATTTTTATTAATACTAATTACTCAAATTATTCTAAGTCCTTGTACTTCATTTTATATTAGTAGTATTTTCATATGCAAATTTATAGCTTTGGTATATTTTGAATGTTAAACTGTCTCAATTTGGTTCAAGTGAATAGATATTTTCAAGTACATATTAGCAATTTAGTAATAAGCATATTATCATTATAGGTTATTAAAGAAAGATTATTGTAAGGACTATTTTATGTGCACTCGACTTTAAAAGTAAGGTCTATGTTTAAAGATAGAATTTTTCAAGTTGCTTAATTTTGTTTTAATAAGGTTAGAATGCCTCAGGAATTTGAAATAATTTTGACTTACACTTACAAAGTACTTCATTCATATTACTTGGATACATCAATTCATCTTTCCTATATGCATGCTGAAATACTAAGACCTCTGCACAATATTTTCCAACTCTGCCAAAAGAGAGAGGGAGGAAAGTCTTGGGAAAAGAAAACTTTCAAAAGGAATTCCAGATCAGGTTCAAATCCTCATCACTCACGCAGGGCCCTACCTTGTTTTACTTTTCACTGCATTTATTACCAAATGACATATTTTATATTTGTTTGTTTGTTAAATTGATGTTCCCCAGCCTCGCTTCACAACATACCCATACACAAGAATGTAAATATCAAGAAGGTAGGTACTTAGTTTTATTCACTAATCCAGCATCTGGAACATCTAGCTATCCAGCCCCTAAGAGGAACTCAATATGGATACGTGCTGATGCATTTGTGAGAACAGCAGAATCATCTGTAGAGCATCCCCCAAATGAGTCAAAAACAGGTTGGAATAGCATTTAAAACCCTCTGCTAACACAGCCAAGGCCATGGTCAGCTTCTACATGAACTAGTTGGCAGCTTCCCAAGCATATTACTATAGGTTTTAACACAAGAAATAGTAGTTCTCTACAAATAGGCGATTAGAACCTACCCTAAGAAGGAGGAGATTAACAAATATTTGTTGACCACCACTGTATGGCCAATTCTCTGATAGAATACTCTGAAAGTTGATATAATAATGAGCAAGGTAGAATCCCTATTGCCACAGAGTTTATTCCTGGGCAGATGGAGCATTGTGTTGAGAAAATAGGAGGAAGCCTGTAATTTTGTCTTCTCATGTTTATAAGAATACACAGAAAATTATTTCACTTTGAATTTTACAGTTTAAAAGGCATTCTCTATTGTCCCACTGCCTTTTAAAAATTTATATTTGGAAGTCAGTATTACCTTGCGTAAGGAAAACAAGTTTCCTAGTTTGACAATTGCTTTCCGTGGAATGTTGCAGCGTTTCCACAGCAATAAAACACCACATTTTTAGTGCCGCTGGGAGCCAGGGCTCAGACAAGATAACAACACAAGCAAAGGCCAAACTATCAGAACTGAAGTTGTCAAACCCAAAAGAGATAGAAGTGTCAAGACACGATAACAACACAAGCAAAGGCCAAACTATCAGAACTGAAGTTGTCAAACCCAAAAGAGATAGAAGTGTCAGGCTTGTGGTGTATCAGCTTCATTTTCTGAATGAAGGTATAGAGAAAAGGTCATTCAATGAGACCCATCACCCTTCACACAAAGCTACACTTCAGAAAATGTGTTCAATCAACAAGCATTTATAGATACATATTGTGTGCCAGAGTAGTGATGCAAAGACATTGAAGGTCTGGCTTCTGTCCTCAAGAAGCTTCCAGTCTAGCACATAGACAATCACACAGACGGTGACAGCATGATAAACCATAAGGATGGGCCCAGGTCTCATGGGGGAGAGGGGCAGAGTGGTGTCAGGAAAGGCCTCCTGTAAGATGTGATAAGAGGCTGAGGGTCAAAGAGAAGCAGCTGATGGCCCTGGAGGTTGGGGTGGGGGCAGCCCACTGCGAAAGGTATTGGTACTGGAATTGTTGGTATTATCGGCAGCTTAACATAACCAATTAGAGAAACAATAAGAAGGTCTCTATGTCTGCAGAATAGAATAAGAGGAGAGAAATAAGCTAATTAAATGTAGAGAGGAAGTTAGGACAGATTATGAAGGGCCTTATAACAGGACAACGAACCATTTCAGGATATTTAAGCAGAGGAGCTGCAAGGTATAGTACCGAGTCTTGAGCTCAGATGAGGGATGTGCAAGTCTGTGGTGGGGACAACATATTCACGATGAGATCTCCCAGGGAAGGTGAGGAGTGAGGTGGGGGTGCACCTGAGAACACTTGGAAGCATCGTCCTGAAGGGTTGGGCAGGTTCCAGAGGAGTCTATGGGAGCCTAAAAAGTCTAAGTACGTAGGAGGCTAAGAATGAGTGGGCAGAGAGACAGAGGAAAATGACAGAATGGTATCTTAGCATCTTAGCCAAGAGGAGAGAGTTCCAGAAGGAAGATCGTGATAGCAATGTGAAATACTGTAGAGGTCCAATGAGATCAAGCTGAAAAAGTGTTCATTGGACTTAGCAACCTGAGGGTAACACCAGCAACAGCAGCAGCAGCAGAAGGCAGAAGAGGGAGGGCAGCATGGAGCCCAGCAGCAGGGAGCTGAGCAAGGGGCATGACAGTGCCTGTGAAAGCCTGGGGTCAGGAAGGGTTTCTTAGGATGGGAAAGATGGGATAACATTTTGATGCTGAGAGGAGAGAGGGGAGGAAGCGGCTGAAGAGAAAAGAAGTAGTTGTGAGCCTTAAACCTGCAACGGGGAGAAGGTTGTCAGGAAGACAAGGAGGAGTGGGGATGGAGACGCGTCCACCAGGGTGGGGGCAGGCCAAAGCCGGGAGGTTTTCCATCTAATCACTTCCCTTCTTTTTAAGACGGAAGCTTCATATTCTGATGAGAGTAAAGAGAGGAGTGGTAGATGCAAGCATAAAGAAATGGGTTAATTGTTTTGGTTTGGTTTGTTTTTGTTTTTGTTTTTGAGACAGAGTTTTGCTCGGTCACCTGGGCTAGAGTGCAGTGGGGTCATCACAGCTTATTGCAGCCTCAAACTCCAGGGCTCCAGCGATCCTCCTGCGTCAGCCTCCCGAGTAGCTGGGACTACAGGCGTGCACCACCGTGCCTGGCTAATTTTTCTATTTTTAGTAGAGACGGGGTCTTGCTCTTGCTCAGGCTGGTCTGGAACGCCTGACCTCAAGTGATCCTCCCACCTCAGCCTCCCAAATGGCTAAGATTATAGGTGTGAGCCACTGCGCCCAGCCAGAAATAGATTAATTTAAAACTTATGTGATAGGAAATAAAAAGGAGCTAACTAGAGATGTAAATCAAAAATTGTGAAGTTCTGAGAACCCAGGTGAGGTTAAAAACTGAACTAAAATATCAAGGCTCATTCTTTAAAATTAAAAAATACAGAAAATATAAACTATGTGTTCCCAACACACATTTCAGAAGAGTAACTGCCCCCTGTTCATGAGGACTCTTCCCTTCTCTTTTCTCCTTAGCTGCCCCCTCCTCCTCCTCTGATGTCTGGCCAAGGCAACCTGCACGGGAGTGCCTTGGCCCAAATTCACAAATCCCTCTCCCTTGTACTGTACATATGGAGTTACTTCTTCATTTCCTCATCTAGCCTGCACATTCCAAGGGAATAGGTCTCTGTTTAATTCATCTTTCTATTCCTAGCACCCAGCATTGGCTTAAAATTCCAAAGGAGCACAAAAAAATAATTTCTAATGAAGGTATGAGAAATATTATGTATTCACCCCTAACTTTCTCCCACCACTCATGGCATCTCTACAAGGCTATTTTTTGACCTATCTTGGCCTAAAAGGTGATGCCTCTACATCCATCTCCAAATTTGTGAAGGAGACCAATGATGCTAAGCCATTTGAGCTCCAGTAGTACCAATGTCCCCTGAGCCAGGCCCATCCTGGCCAATCACAACAAAGCTGTCTCTTCCTCCTCAGCCACTCACCTCTGGCTCATTGTCCCCTCTTACAAATGTCATTCAAAAGCTTCTTGCTCTCAGGGTGAGTCCACCTACGAACCTTTGCATATATCAAACTGTATTTTTTTATAATGTTCCAGAGACAATGTCACTTTCAGTTTTGACCCAAAAGCAATGTTAGGCTTTTTATTAGAAGGAGTACAGATTATATTTCATTATAAATTTATATCTTTTAAACAGACAAATTATTTATGTAGTCTCACTACTCAGGATGTCTTAAGAGATCCCAACCTGTCAATCTCAAACCATCTTCCTTACCAACTATAAATATACATAGTTTTCTAATATTTATAGATTATAAATATTCACAAGATATAGAAATTTTTAGAATAAGACAAAATTATGTCTATTATAAAAGATGCACAAGAATAAAATTTTAAGGTATTAAAAAAAATAAATATTTGATTCCCATTATAAGAATTGCTATCTTTGATCTGTAGCATTTCTTTGTTATATCTAAATGCCAAAAGATATTGTATTACCTTACCAGGAGATCTGTTCCAAAGAAGTAGCTAACTGGTGGTACAGAAAGCTCAGTTTTCATAAGCCCAAAACTTTCACATCTGACTAATGCAAGTGTTCAACTTTTGTGAGCCTCGTATGGATACTCTCAAAACTACTGATTATTTCTTACTACAAAAATCTTAACAACAAATTTAAAAATATGTTATACGTAATGATAAGAAAATGCATACAATTTTTTTTTGCCTACTTCAAGGTAGTCAACCATATATGAGTTTAATACATTTGATTTGTAGTCAACATTTTTAAAATGTTCTGACTTATAATTTAATGAGGTAGCTAACATTATGAAATCTTGCACATGGCCATTTTATCTTTACCTAAATTCTGGATTCTGGGAGCTCTAGTTCTATGTGGTACAATAGAAAATTAGAGGTTTCATTCTAGAAGAAGCCCTCACATTCTGAAATACAAGAAAATAATGCCAGAAATACTAATAGGACATAGAATTCCATGAGGTTGGTGAATGGCAATATCCTCATTTTTCAGTGATAATTATGTAATACAAATCTGAGAGTTTTTGGAATATGTATAGTAAATATAGGAAAAGAGTTAACAGGTCCAGCTACTTTTTAAAATTTGTATTGTGATGTCAAGAAAACACATTTCAATATTTTGTCTTCTTTTAGAAAATCAAGTATTTGGAAAATGTAATTGAACATTTTGGAAGTGCATATTGAATTAAAAAATACATTTTATTTGTTTCTCAGGAAAAAAATTATCTTATTCCTGAGTTACTATATTATTTACAGGGTGGATTTATTAACAATTACACCAGGCAGTCTGTTGAAAGCTACCTTACTCTGCCTGGTATTTCACTGTTGTATCAGGAAGTCTTCCTTCATGGATCATATTTACAAGACGGCTGACTAATGAAATGCCAAGAGGACTCTGGGTAACAGCATATGACTGTGATCATAACTATGATCATGTTTTAGATAATTTAGCAGACATTTGGAACTTGGTCATCACAGAGTCTTAAGCAAATCTCTGAATATTTGAAGGGATTTAGTTCTTTCAGATGTTGCTTTCACAGGACTTCAAGGTTGAGTACCAAGTAAAAGGAAAATGATAGTTTCTTCTCTCAGCGTGGTCTACCTGCCAGGAGTCTAGAAGTTCAGGGGACAGGTCTTAGACAGGCGACCACACGGAGTTGTGTAAATTCTAGGCCGTAACAATAGATAAAGGATTTTTTTCCCCTGTAGCAATTGTACTGATGAAAATGGAGAAGAATCTGATTAAAAACAAAACAGTGTGACTGCATATGTTTATTTTGTTTTCTTTCCTGTGGGGAAAGCTTCTTAGAATATCAGTTTAAAATGTTAGCATATTTAAAATAAAAAGTTTTCAATCAGTATATTTAGCATCAGTAAATATAAACTAACAATATGTGTATGTGTGTCCAAGTTTATATTTATCAATAGCTTGATGTCCCACAACAATTGAAATTGTTTCATATATATTTATTAGTACTTCTAATTCTCTTGCTGTGAGTTTATTTAGCTATTGGTTTATTTCAATTAATTTTTTTTACTTTTTAATTGAAATATAGCTTAAACTCAGAGAAATATCTAGTTTTTTAAATGTCCAGCTCAATGAATTTTTACAAAGTTGACATATCTCTATAAAACCACACAGATGGATATAGACAGCTTCCCTCATATCTCCTCCTAGAAATTACCTTCCAAAGATTCCATTCTGACTCACTAACTTCTATTACCACTCAATAACTACCATAATTTTGAACTTTATGTAGATAAAATTAAAGAGTATATCCTTTTTTCCATCTGACTTTTTTCACTAAACATTGTCTATGAGATTCATGCCTGCTGTTGCACATAGCTTTAGTTCATTCTTTTTGTTTGTTTCTTTCTTTTGCTAAAGAGCAGAGGTCAGCAAATTATAGCTCATGGGCTAAATCTGACCTGTCATGTATTTGTTTAGATCATAACCATGCTTATTCATTTACATATCATCTATGGCTGTTTTCACACTGCAAACTGATAGACTTTAGTTGTGCTAGAGACCCTCTGATCCCCAAAGCCTAACATATTTTTAAAATTTTTTTTTTACTTCAAAATATTAAAGGGGTACAAATGTTTTTGTTACGTGGATCACTTTGGTAAATCTTGACTCATGGCTATAAGTGTGCCCATAACCCAGATAGTGTTCATTGTACCTGTTCAGTAGGTTTCTGTCCCTCCCGCCCGCTCCCCCCTGCTTGATTTGCAATGAGTTTTACTTTTCTCTGTGCACATGTGCACCCATCAGTTAATTCTGATTTAATAGTGAGTACCTGTTGTGTTTGTTTTTCTATTCTTGAGATACTTCACTTAGGATAATGGTCTCCAGTTCCATCCAAATTGTTGCGAAGATATTAATTCATTCTTTTTATGGCTGGGTAGTAGTATTCCATGGTATACATATACCACATTTTGTTAATCCACTCATGATTATGGGCACCTGGGATGATTCCACATCTTTGCAATTGTGAATTGTGCTGCAATAAACATTCAAGTGCAGGTGTCTTTTTGATAAAAAGACTTCTTTTCCTTTGGGTAGATACTCAGTAGTGGGATTGCTGGATTGAATGGTAGGTCTGCTTTTAGTTTCTTGAGGAATCTCCATACTGTTTTCTATAGAGGTTGTACTAATTTGCAGTCCCACCAACAGTGTATAAACGTTCCTTTCTTTCTGCATCCTCACCAGCATCTATTCTTTTTGGACTTTTTAATAAAAGCCATTCTAACAGGGGTAATGTGATATCTCATTATGGTTTTAATTTGCATTTTCCTCATGATTAGTGACATTGAGCATTTTTTCATATGTTTACTGGCCATTTGCCTATCTTTTGAAAAGCTTCTGTTCATGTCTTTTGCCCACTTTTTAATAGGGTTGTTTGTTTTTTTCTTGCTGATTTGCTTGAGTTATTTGTAGATTCTGGATATTAGCCCTGTATCAGATGTATAGTTTGTTAATATTTTCTCCCATTCTGTAGATTGTCTATTTGCTCTGTTGATTATTTCCTTAGCTGTGAAGAAGCTTTTTAATTTAATAAAATCCCATTTATTAATTTTTTTGTGGCTGTAATTGCCACTGGGGTCTTAGTCATAAATTCTTTGCCTAGGCCCATATCTAGATGAGTTTTTCCTACATTTTCTTCTAGAATTCTTATGGTTTCATGCCTTACCTCTAAGTCTTTTGTCAATCTTGAACTAATTTTTTGAGTGGTAAGAGATAGGGGTCCTGTTCCATTCTTCTGCATGTGACTATCAAATTTTCCCGGCACCGTTTATTGAATAGGGCTTCTTTTCCCCAGTGTGTGTTGTTGTCTGCTTCGTCAAAGATTAGTTGGCTGTAGGTAGATGGTTTTATATCTGGGTTCTCTATTCTGTTCCATTGGTCTACCTCTCTATTTTTGTACCAATACTATGCTGTTTTGGTTACTATAGGCTTGTAGTATAGTTTGAAGTCAGGTAATGTGATGCCTCGAGATTTGTTCTTTTTGCTTAAGATTGCTGTGGCTATTCAGGATCTTTCTGGTTCCAAACGATGCATAGAATTCTTTTTTCTAGATCTGTGAAATATGATTTTGGTATTTTGGTTGGGATTGCATTGAATCTATAAATCACTTTGGATAGTCTGGACATTTTAACAGTGTTGATTCTACTGATCCATGAGCATGATATATTTTTCCATTTGTTTGTGTCTTCTGCAGTTTCTTTCCTCAGTGCTTCATAGTTCTCCTGTAGAGATCTTTCACCTCCTTGGTTAAGTATATTCCTAAGTATTTTATTTCCTTTGTAGCTATTGTGAATGGTATTGAGACTTGACTCTCAGCTTGACTGTTATTGGTGTATAGAAATGCTACTGATTTGTGTACATTGATTTTGTAACCTGAAACTTTGCTGAATTTATTTATCAATTCCAGTTGTCTCATGGTGGAGTCTTTGGAGTTTTCCTGATGTAAGATCATATCATCAGTGAAAAGCAATAGTTTGACTTCCTCTTTCCCAATTTGGATATTCTTTATTTCTTTCTCTTGCCTGATTGCTCTGGCTATGACTTCCAATACTATGTTGAATAGAAGTGGTAACAGTGGACACCCTTATCTTTTTCCAGATGTTAGGGGAAATGCTTTCAACTTTTCCCCATTCAGTATGATGTTGGCTGTGGGTTTGTCATATATGGCTTTTAGAATTTTGAGATATGTTCCTTCTATGCCCAGTTTTTGAGGTTTTTTTTAATCAGAAAGGATGCTGGATTTTGTTGAATGCCTTATCTGCAGCTATTGAGATGATCATATGGTCTTTGTTTTTGGTTCCATTTATGTGGCAAATCACATTTTTTGATATATGTATGTTGAACCATCCTTGCATTCCTGGGATGAAGCTCACTTAGTCATGGTGGGGTTATTTTTTTGATGTGCTGTTGGATTCATTTTGCTAGTATTTTATTGAGGATTTTTGTATCTATATTCATAAGGGATATTATTGGTCTACAGTTTTCTTTTCTTGTTGTGTCCTTTTCTAGCTTTAGTATCAAGGTGATACTGGCCCAAAGCCTAACATGTTTACTCTGTGTCCCTTTACAGAAAAAGATTGCTGACCACTGCTATAGAGTACTCCTGTGTGTGTGTGTGTGTGTGCATGCACATGCAAGTGCACGTGTGCGTGACAATTTATTTAGTTATTAATTGCAGCAATAATGAAGATTTGGCTATCTCTAGTTTTGGACTATTGCAAATAATACTATGAACATTCTTGTATAATACATGTCTTATTGTGAACAAAATTGCACATGTTCTCTTGAGCGTCTACTTAAAATCACAACTGTTGGGCCATAGGATATATACCAGCTTTAATTTTTCTGCCAAATAGTTTTCCAAAGTGGCTATACCAATTTACCTTCCTATCAGCTGCATATAAAAGTCCCAGAAATAATTTAACTTTCAATAATTACCTTTGAGTAAAAGTTAGAATGCATAATTCATCATTCAACTCAATATAAACAACATTTTATGTAATGGTCTCTAATGAAGATCATGATTATCATTTATGTAAACAAATCATCAGGTTGATCATGGTGGTAATAAAACAGGTAAATTTTATTTTTTGATTGTCAATGAACATTAAAGAGTTGACAGAGTTTGTTGCATAAACCAAATTAATAGCTACTCTTTGTTGAACACTTGAAAATAAATGTCCCACAAAGGATCCTAATAAGTGCTTACTTACCCACAGTGGAACTATAAAGAAAACCCTGGTTCATAAATAAAAACTCTTTTATGTTGAGCTAATTAATTTCCATTTTTTCTTTCATTACAAATTATACAATTTTTTTTATGGATCTGAAGTTATAATATTAAAATTATAGTTAAGGGAGGAAGAACTGAATAGGTGGAGCACAGAAAATTTTTAGGGCAGTGAAAATACTCTGTATGATAGTTTAATGGTGGGTACATGTCATTTATACATTTGTCCAAACCCATATAAGGTACAACACCACAAGTGAACACTAATGTAATCTATGAACTTCAGGTGATAATGATGTACCAGTGAAGATTCATCAGTTGTAAAAAATGGACCACTCTGGTGGGGAAGGTTGATAATTGGAGAGGTTGTGCATGTGTGGGGTAAGGGGTATATGGGAAATCTTTGTACTTTCCTCTCAATTTTGCTCTATAAAAACAGAAAAGACTTTAAAAATTATAGTTAAGACATCTAAATCTAGTCTAGTCTCTTACTATGGAATCACATGGCATAGCATTTCCAAACATAACCCTCACATGTTGTTTTCATGGACTTCATACATATTTGGTCTAGGAATAAAGCAGCAAAGTTCTCTTATTTCTCCTTTTTATCAGTTTCCCTTCATATTGGGCATGTGCAGGTGGACATAGGAGGGTCACCTTTAGCCAATATCAGCATTGAGTTGAATGAGAGAATTATAATTTTCCAATAAAAAAATTTTAAGTGTTTTTTGCTTCCCACATGGTGGAATCATGCATAATTTTTATTTCCTTTTTTTCCTTGTCTCTCTATATTTTCCAAATGTTTCTCAAAGAGTAGTTATTAGTTTTTATAATGAAAGAGATTTTAGGCTATTTCTATGATTTCTAAGAGTACAAAGATTGTTTCTTGTTGTTTGTTTGCTTTACTAAAACCTACATCTCACAAATGTCAAAGTTTTGATAATTTACTCCGATGGTAGAATATACACAAATGGAGAAGTAGTTGTAATGACAAATGTGCCTTGGGGATAACCACTACACCAGTTGCTGCATCTTAGAGATGAATTGGGGCTTTCATTGAACTCTTTTGCTCTCTCCAAAGTCACCTTACCCCAAACAAATGGACTTTTTGAGATCAGCCATTCCCTTTGCAGAGGGCATGTGATCCCAGCAATCCTGTGCCTTGTGTCATGGATCAAAGTGCCACCCATTGACACCCAGCCCATGACATAGCTTAAAAGTTGCAAAACAATATAAAATTCAAGTAACTGAGGTTTGTGGTTCTTTGGCGAATGGAATCCTTCCCAGAACAAACACACTAAGAGTCTGTTGCATTAGGGATGGGTGAGGGCTCATTGCACAAATGATATCAAATTATATGGAACAAAAGACTGTGGAACTTCCTTAGGTTTTTAAAATTGTAGCATGTAGCACACAGACAAATGCATGTGCATACACATGCATGTGCACGCACACATACACACACACACACAGCGCCTGCCTCTGCCTCAGAGACCCCCTCAAGGTGTTACCAAGATGTGTTTCAGTTATGCAAAAAGAATTTGCAGCTTTCATTAGGCTAGGTAACAAACAGAAGGCAATTGTATATCTCCAAGTTCAAGATCTGTTTTGTTCCTTTCTTCTCAACTGGAGCCCAAAAAGTACCAGGTTTTGTCTGAGGGAATAAAGATGTGTGTGAAGTTATTTTATACAACCAGTTAGTTTAATTCAGAGAAGAAATAGAGAGAAATGCAACATAATTCTGTCTCGAATATAGGAAGATTCTGCTGATATAAAACTATATAAAGAACTACAACTATAGTGAGTTTTCCCCAAATATGTATATGTGCATATGTGTATATAATTTTGAATGGTAGGAAAAAATTTAATTTGATTTGATTTGTCATTTTTTCCTGAATTTTACACCTTTCTGCTATTAGCACATACTACTTTTATAATAGAAAAAAATAAACATAAAAAAGAAAGAACCTGTTAGTAACTTGAAAAAAAAAATAAAAGAGGATAAAAAGAAATGGGGGAAAAATCTGAGAGCAGTGTGCAGCTGAGGTCCAGTGAGCTCTGAAGAGGCCCTGAAAGGTTGTTCAGGGACAGGACTGTGGTGTAGAACTTTCACAAGAACCAAGAGACAGGCAAGTCTTTGTTCAGCCTCTATCATCCAGTTTATTTTTTTCTCACAGAAAAATTAAAATGTGTTGTGACTCCCTTTAGCAATCCATTTGTTCTGCAACTAAAAGGTTTTTCTGGGTCCATTTTTAAAGTAAACCATCATACTAGAAGGAAATGTAATGGCTTCCCCAAAACACATAGCATCTAAATTTCACCCATAGTCATTGTGATTCCAAAGAGCGGTGTCAGGTAACAGTAATATACTAGGATTTCTAATGTACAATTATATTTAATGATAAAGAAAGGAAAATATTGATTTGTATGATATTTTGCTTATATTCTGAGTCTGGATAATCCAGAGCTCTTATCATATAATATTCTATAGCTTCATAATCTGATAATGATGGATTTGTCCAATAAAAATAGGTATTTAGTTCCTACTGAGTGGATGTACTCTTCCAGGCTCCAGAAAAAGAGCAGTGAATAAAACAGACAACATTCATGCCCTAGGAGCTTAGATTCCAGTAGGATATGGGGGTGGGACAAATGGACAGTAAACAACATGAATAAATAAATTATATACTACCTCATTTTAGAAGGTGATATGCATTATGAAAGAAATAAGACAGGGGTGTCTATGAGGAGTGGAGCAGTGGTGGGAGAGGTGGAGGTGGGGGTTTCAAATAGATTTGAAAGAGAACAGCCAAAGCTTTCCCTGAGAAGGCGCATGGATCCAGGCTGTGCTGCAAGTGCCCTGTGTGGAGGGAACAGTGTGTGCCAAAGCCCTGAAGCCGGAGTGAGCCCAGAGAACCTAAGGAACAGAGGCAGCAAGTGTGGCTGAAGCCAAGGAATGAGGAGTAGGAGATGAGAGGTCATGGGAGCCAGATTTGGGGGGGTCATTGTGAAGACTCTAGACTTATTCTGCATGAGACGAGGAGCCACAGGAAATTTTTGAGCACTGGTGTCACGTGATCTGACTTCCTTTTTTAAATACTGGCTATATTACTTTGAGTTGAAAAATCAAAAACAATAAGGCAAGAGTGTTTGTGGTATATTCCCATTGTCCCTAAATGAGCACTGAAAGGATTTACTTAGGGAAGTAACAGTAAACAGATTTAATGCCATATGTTATATATGTTCCATATAAATAATACTGTAATGTTCATCTAATTTAGGAAGTTCAACTGGAGGACTTGTCACTTTAGAGTGGTTAGGACTGAGAAGGGAAGGGTGATGAGCAATCTTATCTCTAGAAAGCGTCCCTCCTTGGAGAGTTCTTTCTTTACTTGATTTGTCTTTAGAATGGCTTTTTTTTTAATGAAGGGGGCTATGTCTATTCTTGTTTTTCCCTCTTGGACTCTCTACCTTTCTTAAGAGAGATGTCCAGCCTGCTCTGGAAACCAGTTTCACTAAAAAACAAAGGAAAGGGAAACCTCTCCTTTTCCTACAATCTCTAAAGTAAGTGCTTACAAATGCTAACAGAGTTAAACAGGCCCGAGAGTCTCACTGGGACAGGAGCAAGGACTCTGGATTCTTGGAGAGTAGTGGCCCCACCAGCCTGCAGTGCCATTGTCCTGGACTAGACTGAGCAGTGCCCCCTGGAGGTGTGTCGTGGTGGCCCTGGCAGCAAATGGTTTATTACAGGCTTTGGCCTCTCTGAAGCCCATTTTGTCTGGGAGCCACAGACTGACCCAAATGCCCTTCTTTGATATATTCTGTTGGAAAGTGAGGATAGCAGCATTTCTCCACTGCCACCCCCATTAATTTTGCCTCCAAGGAAAACTTTGTGAGAATTTCTTAAGAGAGACAAATCTATACAGAATTTATAAGGTAACTTGGTGAAAAGGAGTTCCAAAGCACAATATGTAATTGTCCATTCAGTCTGGCCAACAATTATTGAGCATCTACTGCAATCCTAGAGCTGTGCTTGGTAGTAGAGATAGGAAGATATTAGTGTGGTCCCATTCCTACTGTTCTCACATTCTAACATTATTCAGTCAGCCCCTCAGTGCTGAGAGCTAAGGCAATGGTGACAGAGAGTAAGACAGGACTGGTCCTTTCCCTGCAGTGGCATTTTTTTAAAAACTCGTGGATATTCAAGGACACACATAAGCCTGGAATCTGGTCCTCCCCTCTGAGTTGTTTCATGCTCGTCCTGGGGAAAGAAGTGATAGGCCCAGAAAAATCTCTCACAGATAGATTCAATTGAGAGTCTAGAGGCCTCATTTCATGTCCTGCCTGTTCCCCTATATACTATAATCTCCCTCTGTCTCAAGTTCCTCATCCTTTAAACATGCCCAACAACTCCCAAATAACCCCAACTTTAACGACATTGTTTATGAATTTGAATGAAATAAAGTAATATGAGTAAAGCACCAGAAAAAAAAAATTGTCTAGGCCAGGGGTGGGAAATCTTTTCATGTTGGAAGGCCACATTAAATTAGCTATAATCAAATAAGGCCGCATACAAGAAACTTCAATTAGATATACTTAAAAATGCACATTATTTTGTAAAAATCTAACTACTATGTACTTAATAATTTCAAAAAATGAAAACTATTTGTTAATTTTAAAGTTAACTAACCTTTTAATGACTTTGTTGTATCTGCTTTTTGTTGGAAAGCATTTGAATATTTGGTTGCAACAAGAAGGTCCGCAGTTCCAGTTGACCTGCTACATTGGTATCAGCCATTTGTGACCTTAAGTGCGTGTTGATTTGGGTTAGGTAGAAGAATATAGATCCGCAGCAATAAGTGTTTGAAAAGCATGAAAGCATTTTTCGGGCATGTTGCCGAAGGCATGGGTATTCTACTGCATTTTTCCATATTTCAATTGGATCCTTCTTAGCATCAAACAGTGACTTTAAAATGTTATTACTGAGAGCTCGATCAATTCTATCTGTAGTTCTTTAGGTACCTTGGTGATATCAACTAGGTGAGACTGAAATGCTACTTTGAGTGTGATGTCATGATTCTCAAAGTCAGTGAAACTTGTAATCTCCAATTAATAGGTCTATAATAGCTGCATGTTTTTCAAATGATTTGCATATATCATTGCTCATCAGTGACCTTTGCTAACTGGGGAAAATGTTCATCTGAAACTTCCTTTTGAAGAAGAAGTGTTTTGAAAAAAGACAACTTTTTTCAAAATGCTTAGATTTTTTGCCACATGTCATATATAGACTTAGTTTTACCTTGCAAAGAAATATTCAAGTCGTTTTTGATTTGACATGATATCACACAGAAATGCTGCATTCCTATAGAAATCTTCTTTCAGTAATTCACATTGCTGATTCTGTTCTTCATAAAATTTAACTATCTGTTCTTTCAGAGATAAAATTGTGGCTAACACCTGTCCCTACGATAGCCAACGCACTTTAGAATGATATGGTAAATCCACACTGAATACCTCATAGTTCCACTTTAGCATGTTACGAAACTGATGATGCCATGTTACATTTGTAAGAATATAGTTAACAATACTTATAACTTGTTGCAAAATGTCACTTAAAATAGTAGCGTTAGCACAGAGATTTTGCTGATGCAAGATACAATGAAAAGAAATGAGAGCATCTGGATCTGTTAATATTATACTTTTTTTTTATGTGTGCAATAAACCCTTCATGTTTTCCTGTCATGGAAGGTGCACCATCTGTTTATACACACACTCACTAAATTTACCAAATTCAATCCAACTTCATGACATTTATCTTGAAAGTTGTTGAAGATATCTATTCCACAGGTTCCGTTCACAAGAATGCCCAAAGCAAGTAACTCTTCCTAGCAAAGAAAATCTTCTGTTGTGATGTGCATGAAGTATAAAACTTGTGTGAGTCAGTAGTATCAGTTGATTCATCCAAAGATTGCAAATATATATTTTCCTTTCGATGTATTGCACGCAGTTATTCTGTTAAGTTGAAGGCTAATTCATGCTGCCGATTAGTTATGGTTCTCCTTGAAAGAGGTTGTTTGTACTTTGAAACGTTATCAGGGTCTGAGCATCCTACAACTGTGACAATGCATTCTTTCACAATTTCTACATCTCTGAATGGCTTCCCTTTTTTCCCAAGCATATGAGCTACTTTATAAGTTGCTTCAATGGCATTATTTCCAGGTCTTATTGCTGCCTGAAGGAATTGTCTTTATTTTGCTTTTCATCTTTTAATTTCTGCAATATAACCTTTCATGCCTCTCCCTCTAATTTAAAATATTTGAGGTCCTTATGAGTATTATAGTGCTGATGAGCATTTAATTTCTTTAATGTTGATATTGCAGTATCACAAAGCAAGCAAATCATCTTTTCTTTAGCAGAAAGAAGATAATATTGCAATTCCCAATCCTCACTAAAAAATCTGTTTTTTTCCTTCAGCATTCTCTTAGTCATCTTTGACATGATGGGCTGTTAAGCAGACAGAATTAAAAAAATACTGTCAAGCTGTGCAACTATTCACAAATTCCACTTCAAACAGAAATACAGTGCACCATTGTCAAAAGCTGATAACTGACTGGAGTACTCAACCCCCATAAATTCTCACCAACCAGCTTCATGCAGTAGTGGTGCCAGTCAGGCGGGGGAAGTTAGAACTAAATCATGAGCACAGTAGCAGCCATCAATTTAGTCCTTATGACTCTCTAATGTTCTAATTGTGCCAGTCAATCTGTGAGGATTATTTCATTGAAATGTATTTTATTCTTTGGTATCTTAAGTACATTCATTTTTAAAATAAAATAAAAATAAAAAAGACAAACAAAAATGTATTAATAAAGGTAAAGGATTTGTTCTGTAAAATTTGGATTCAGTCAAAAGGCCACACTTAAAGACCTAGAAGGCCACATGTGGCCTTAAGGCTACAGGTTCCCTACCCCTGGTCTATGCCAATGTCAGATGTATAAAGAGTGTGGGCACTTTCTATCTAGAAACCATGGTAGTTGGGGGCACTAGATTTTTTTTGGTTGCAAGATGACTAATTGAACAGAATTTCTAGCACCAGAATTTCAGCTTTCAGAATGCTAAGATATTGATGTGAAGGAGGTAGCCCTGAAATCTATGACCTTGGGTCAGATGCAACAACCTACCTGCCCTCAGGAAGCAAGAGCAGACTTGCCCAACAAATATCCCTGGAATTAATTTCCTGGTGAACTTTTTAGGATCTATGTCTATGTCCATAACTATCCTTTTAAAAATGAGTGATGCTCAATTTTATATGAGGCTAAGTGGTCTGGGTTATCTGCTTTCCCCAAAACACATCCTAACACTGTAGGAAAGCTCATGACACAATGAAGACAGGGCTGAAGAGAAGACTAACAAGGTCATGGGAGAAAGGCCACAAAAGAGAACGGAAAGGAGCCAGTGCCACTTGTGCTGGACCCGAAGGCCCACCAAGACCGTAACTCCCCAAGCCAAGGTAGCTGAGAGCAGAGAAAGTCAGTGACTCCTGTGGAAGTGTACTCTTCCTTGCTTCAGAAGACTTGGCAAGAATACTGTGGCTTTTCAAGAAAGGCCTGCTTTTTGGCAACACTGAAATAGATTTAAATTCATACTGAAACAAATGACTCAAGCATCTCAATTTAAAATAGCTTTGTAATATAAATCCCATGTATATTAAAATACATTTTTTTCTAGGGATAGCTTTGAAAAGAAATTTCCCTGTAATGAGGAACTAATCAGAGCTTCTTGGCACATAATCATATTTCAGAATCTTCCTTGGCTCATTAGAGAGCAAAGGGGTCTCACAGATTAAATCATAAGGTCACTAGCTTGTGAGCAAAGTTTGAAATGTTGCCGCCATCTGTGCTTTGACTGCCAAAATTTTATGGTAAGACTAGACTTTTTAAATTTTTGTTGATATCAAGAACTTCAAGTTCAGAAGCTCCAGCCAGTACCAGCCATACAATAAAATCATTATTAAGCATATACGATTTCATGTTGCTTGGCAAAGGTTAGTAGGAACTGTCTGTTGCATTATTCCAAGCCATTCTTAACATACTGTATAATGGAAAAGAACCCCATGGCTGTTCCAGAGAAGAAACAGGGAGGTGAGTTGAGAAGGGAAGAGAAAATATACCCAAGTAGGGAAAATTGTGAAGACAGTGTTACACTAGTAAAATGTCACATTATAGTCAACAGTTGCCTAAGAGTGTTTTACTACACAAAATAATTAACTGAGTCAGCACCAAAAGAATGACCTATCTTCTACCAAAAGTCCAGTTTATTGTTTCAGCAAATATTTATTAAGTAACTTCTATGTGCCAGCCATTCTCTTCTGCCTGGGAGGAAATAGCAGTGAATAAAATAAATAATATCTCTTGAATCTCAAGAAGTGTACGTTTCACTGGTAGAGAGAAATAAAAATCAGGCAAACACATATTTAATTTCAGGCAGTGATAAAGTCTATGCAGAAAAACAGAACAGGATAAGGGGATAGAAAGCGACATGGGGTAGCTTTTTTAGAAAGCGTGGCCTCTAAGAAGGCATTCCAGGCAGAGAGTGCAGCAAGGGGAGGGAACAACAAGAAGTCCCAAGTGTGGGATGGGATGAACAAGAGGACTAGGTATAGGACAAGGTGAGTTCAAAGGTGCCGGTGGGGTGAGATCACGTGCGGCCCTCCAGGCCAGTGCTTCTCAAACTTTACAATGCACACGAATCACCTGAGGACATTGTTAAAATGCTGATTTTAATTCCGTAAGTCTGAAACGGAGCCCAAGATTCTGTAGCGCTAACAAGCTCCCACGCGATTCTGATACTGCTGTTGCCCAGAATACACCTTGACTATCAAGTTCCTAATCCATAATATAGAGTTCAGGTTTTATTCTAAATGCAGTGTTTTGAACAGGGAGCGGCATGACATAACTTATCTTTTAAAGAGATCGCGCTTGCTTCTGTGTGGAAAATAGATTCTGCGTGGGCACTGGGAAAGAATGATGACATTAGTCAGAGCAGGAAATTAGTGGTTTGGCCTAGGAAGACTGTTGTGGGGCAGTGAGAAGTTGGGATCCAGGCAATTTTTTTAAGGTAGAGCTGATAATACTTGCTGATGAATTGGATGTAGTAAACAGAAGAAAAGAGGGAACCATGATTCCTTGGCCTAAGCAACCGGATAGTGGTGATGCCATTAACTGAGATGGGAGCACAAGACGAGGGATAGAGGATGGCATGGCAGCAGAGTGGGGGGGGGACGGTTTATGGATTCAATCGTGTCCCCCCAAGATTCCTATGTTGAAGTCCTAATCCCCAGTACCTCAGAATGTGATCTTATTTGGAGATAATGTCTTTACAGAGGTCATCATGTTAAAGTGAAATCACTAGAATGCACCCTAATCCAATGTGACTGGCATCCTTATAAAAAAGAGAAATTGGAACACACAAACACACATACACATCTTCATGTGAACATGAAGGCAGTCATCTACAAGCCAAGGAGAGAGGCCTGGAACAGATCCTTCCCTCACAGCCCTCAGAAGGAACCAACCCTGCCAATACCTTGATTTTGGACTTTTATCCCCCAGAATTGAGAGACAATAAATTTCTGTTGTTTAAGCCACTTAGACTGTGGTGCTTTGTTACAGCATCCCCTAGCAAACTAATACAGTAGTGGAGAGGGGGAGTGCTCTTTTAAGCAAACCCTCTCAGAGGAGGGGTTGATTTTAATGATCTGAGGAAAGATCCTTGCAGAAAACGAGAACAGCATGTGAGCATGTGTGAAAGCTGTGATACAGGAACAGATGGTGTAAAATCAAAATTTTATTTTGGACCCAGAAAGTAGTGACATTATTGAGTTGGAGTGTTAGAATTAAAAAAAATTGTTGGATTAGAATTCAAAAGACATTGGTGTGGGTTCTAGCTCTGCCACTTGTTAGTTGCATGATGTTGAGCAAGTCCCTTAAACTCTCTGAGCTTTAGTTTCCTCATCATAAATGGAAATAACATTACTCATGGCACCTACACTACCAGGCTGCTGTGAGAGCCAAATAAAATAAAAATGCAAGTGAAAATACTTCACAAAGTATAAAACCTTATGTGAATGTTAGTTGTGGCAGTTGTTTTGTAGTTGTCATTGCTTCAGCCATGATAGGGAATGTGCAAAATGCTGTGGTTTTAAATAAATGGGCATAAGTACACCCCAGATGTGCCACTCGAGGACCATGAGCTTTGATGTTATGAAAATGCTGGAGTGTCTGCTTTGGCAATCAGTAAGTCATCCATCTTGTTTTTCAGATGCTAAAAAATCCAACTTCATGTGATTTTAATTATAACCATACTTTTATTTAAAGTGGGAAGCAACGGAAGATTGTGGTAGCATAAATCACAAGTCATCTAATCTCGTTTAGGTTATGTGAAAACAAAATGGAAACCTTTGAAGTCAGTGTGTTTATTTCCTAATCTACCCTCTTCCCCCCACCACACACACATCACATTATGTTTCTCAGAACTGTTTGGATGGAAAGTGTTATTTCTTTGCAGGAATTTTTATTTTAAAAATAATAAGTTCAGAGTCTGTGCTATAAATCAGTAAGTATTCTGTTGGTCAAAAGTGAATCATCTAAGCTACCACTGCTGCATCAAGTTGTACAGCTCATTGAAATAAATCGAGATTGTGCTGACCATTGATCATGATGGACTAAATAGAAAGGAAACCCAAAGCAGACAAATGATAGCTATGACATTCTTGGCACAGCTAAGGTGGGATGGGAGTAGGCATGGGGAGAAGAAGGTGCAGAAATAATCTTTAAAACAATCTTCCACCTCCCAAAAGTTTTGGGGCTTACTTACATATATATGTATATATATACATATTATTTTAATTTGATTTTATTGCACTGTGGTGAGAATACTTATGAAATCTACCCTCTTAAATTTTTAAGTGTATAACACAGTATTGTTAACTATAGGTACAATGTTGTACAGCAGATCTCTAGAGCTCATTCATCTTGCATAACTGAAACTTTGTGCCTGTTGATTAGTAACTCCTGATTTCCCCATCCTCCCAGCCCCTGAAAACCACCATTCCATTCTTTGATTCTATGAATTTGACTATTTTAGATACCTCATACAAGTGGAATCATAGAGCATTTGTCTTTCTGTGACTTGCTTTTCTCACTTACCTCAATATCCTCCAGGTTCATCCTTGCTGCCACATATTGCAGAATTTCCTTATTTTTTAAGGCCGAATAGTATTCTATTGTATGTATATATCACATTTTCTTTATCCATTCATTTGTCAGTGGACATTTAAGTTGTTTCCACATCTTGGCTATTGTGAATAGTGCTACAGTGAACAAAGGAGTCTAATATCTCTTCAAGATCCTGATTTCAGTTCTTTTGGATAAATACCCAGAAGAAGGATTTCTGGATCATGTGGTAGCTCTATTCTTAATTTTTGAGGAACCTCCATACTGTTTTCCATAGCAGCTGCACCATTTTGCATTTCCACCAACAGTGTGCAAGGGTTCCAGTTTCTCCATATCCTCACCAACACTTGTCATCTTTTGTTGTTTTGATAATAGCCATTCTGACAGGTATAAAGTGATATCTCATTGTGGTTTTGATTTGCATTTTCCTAGTGATTAGGAAACATTGAGCATTTTTTCATATGCCCATTGGCCATTTGTATGTGTCTTGGAGCTTATTTTAATCCATTTAATATTGTCCTCTATTTTCTGGAATAAATTATGTTTTCTTGGAAGACACCCATTTGAATCAAGACAGTTTAGTTGCCTAGTGGAGAGTAATTTCCAGACGGAAGCACCGCCAGCTACATATGCTGCCTTGGCTCTTTGTGTCCTCATTTGTAGGAGCAGGAAGACCATTCAGTCTCCACGTCCAAGGGGTCCTCTGCACCTCTGCTGAGACTCAGAAATTATAAACTAGAGAATGACACTAATCAATGAACAAGACCAAACCATTCCTAATATTTTGGTAATATCATGTTCAACATAGGTCCTTTTCAGATGCCAAGAGCAAGGCTAACCGCCTGCTATACACTAATTATTAAATAGTAAGTGATTATCTATAACAATAGATAACATTTACTGAACACATTTAGTTGCCAGACTGTGCTGTGTGCTTCTCATACATTATTTCATTAATCCTCAAAATAACCCTGTAATACTTTAAATGCTATCTATTTCTTCTCTTTCCAATTAACCAAATGTATATATTTTTTATTTCATCCTCTGTATCTTCAAAATATTAATACTAGACATTTCTTTTTTTCATGTTATGGGAGTACCATATATTCCCTAAGATACTGACCCTGAGAAATAATCAGCCAATCATAGCAGAAAACTCCAGTGATTTATGTTCAAAGATAGAAATCTTATTACATGTAGCAGATTTAGGTGGAAGAAAAGAAAGTAGATTATTTCTCCCCAAATGGCTCAAACAGAACAAACTTGGAAATGGTTAATGTTGTATATGCAATTCTCTGACTCCTCTTTTATAGTCTGAGTGATTGTGAAGCATGTATTATTTCTTAGCAACATGCTTGATGAAATAACTAGGCCCTTAAATCCCAGAAAGTGTATTCTTGTAGTCAGGAATATGTGACCAACATTTCTTGTACTTGAACTAGATCGAGATTTATAGATATATTTACAGCTATACAATCACCATTATCATGCAAGTCTAGAGTCCTTCTGGCATAACATTTTCTGGTCCAAAGATTCATAATCACTTCAATTCAATCAACATGTGTCAAGTAGTTATTGCTTCCAAGATGGTGCTGGTGATTCTATGAGTGGATTTGCAAATCTCCAAAAGTTCCACTCTAGGGCTTCTCCTGGAGATCACACACTCAAATGCCTCCAGGAGCCATAAAGGTGCCATACAAGAGACAGTGACAGCGCTGAGGCCACCTGGAAAGCTCATACCCCACCTAAAGCAGGCAGCTGCTCAGCTCCTGCCACACAAGGCCTTGAGGAGATGCAGGCGCCATGTGGCCAACTTCAATAATTTTTTTCAAGACAATCTGGAAATTCAGATGTCTGTGTAAAATATGCTAATTTGTAAATGTTGGCAGCTAATGTAATTTGTCTTTCTTTTAAATGCAGTGCAGCCAAGTCCACCAGGCCACTACTCTGCAACCTCCACTTTAGGGATTCTCAGTGGGGAAGAGAAATGTGCTGAAATCCCCCCCCACCCCCCAACACACACACACACACACACACACACACACACTTCCCTTAACAGCTTTTCCTCTCAGACCTCTCACACCAAGAAGGACGTCACAAGCAGTACTTCCCTTCCACTAGGAAGGATGCTTTGGAGAAAATAAAGAGTAGGTTTTTGAAAGAAAAACTTGGACTCCCAAATCTAGTCCCTTCTCTCCTGCCTTGGGGCAGAGACATGTGTAACTCAAGATTGTCACAGACAAGAATGCAGGCAAGTTTGAATTCCTCCAAGTAAGGACAGCCTTAGAGAGCACTGTGGGGTCTCTCACTGAGATAAACAAGTTGGGAAAGTGAAGAAAAGGGTTCTGTTTTCAATGTGTTGGGCTCACAAGTTAAAATAGTTTAAGAAATTTAGGGTAGATTTTAAATGAGATTCAAGACTAAAAATTATACATTTGGCAACTATAACAATAGAGAAAACAACTAACATCATGAGAACTGATACAATCCCCAGTGGAGATACCTCAGGCACCACATTTGGTGCCATGGCCAGGATTGGGAAGGTTGGTAAATATACCTGAACTAGACCCACCCACAGTGGTGGGGAAACCTTTACAATGGGCTGGGGGGATACTTCCAACCAGGTGGTGGAGTGGATGGCAACAGAAAACAGAATTTGATAACCTTGGGAACTCCTACATGAAGATTCCTTACAGAAAAGCAAAAGCTAGCATCACGTAACCCAGAAATGGTGGTGTTCCAGTATCCAGACCTGCATCAGACACTGGAGAAATCTATTTGTGCTGGACCCCTAAAAACAGCCCACTTACTGGATCCCAGATAATCAAACTAGTTAAAAATGAGTTTGGTAAACTCTTAGAAGGCAGGGAACTATGTAATTCCTTAGACTTTTTATCAAAAATGACTCATCGTTTAGGATGAATTCTTTCTAAACTTTTACTCTCTTCCTCAAGTAGCTGTCTCCATGGTTCGATTTTTGCTTTCCTGGGCCACCTGGGAAGGGAGCAGGCACAGAGAGAGCTATGGGGGTCCTCTGGTCATCACAGTAGGCTCCCAGCCTTCATAATGGCCCTCAGGGGCCAATTTTACTGTTTCCCCAATGACCACATCTGGGCGCTTAGCTCCACTCCTCTCCCTGGGGAAATGCTGCAGTGGTAACACACCTGCTAGCAGGGCAGGAAGGGGGCCAGTAAAACAGACCTCAAGGAAGATGAGGGACTGCTTTCCACTCTTTTTTTCCTAGGTCTCTAGAATTCATTTTGTATACCTTTCTCTAGATCATTCAATGAAATACCTCTAGAGAGCTTAAGTAGTAAAATGGGGAAGATAGCTCAACCTGTCTTTTAAACAGCAGCAAATGCCAAGAAATGTTTCAGAGGCCATTTCCTTTACCTAGGGCTATTTTCCCTAAATTTTTGTTTTGCCTTGGTGGTCACAATCTTTGTGAGTCCCAGATAGTCTGTGATCTTCAAATAGTACAGTAATAACTTTGGGAATGTCAGCCTTGACACTGCATTCATTTGGCCTTCCTACTGGTTCACCCAGGCTATTTCAGGCCCTGAAATCACACTTTCTACCCATTCATTACCTGGAGGCCTCCACATATAGGCAGCAGAGAATGGGCATTGATGGCTTTACCTAGCATGGGGCTTCTATGAGCATGTCCAGATATGGGGAAAGGGAAGTCCGTCCTCCGTATTCTGTGTGTTCTAAGAGAGCTTGAAGTCAATTTGTCACAAATACCAATATTCTGGTCAACATAGCAGGGGAAAAGTGAGCTGACACCAGCCAGGGCAGAAGGACTGGCGCCTTATAGCAAGAAGCCAGCAGTCTACGTCATCCTGCCCAACAATAGCCGACCACGGGCGCAGATAAGCAGGCTGGAGTATGGGACAGGGACTTCTGAGAGGCCGAGAGCAACAGCGATGTCTGCGGGACATCTATGGACCTAGGGACCCAGCCCTGGTCACGGGAGGATGTGCGGACACGTGATACAACTCTGGAGAAACGGGATTGAAATCTGATGAGGGGCCAGGACCCTTTTGCTGTCTGCTGGGATTCAGATTAGGCTCCAGCTCCACCAAAGAAACTTGCATAGACTCCAAGGCCCAAAGACCCAAGAAGAAAACTAGTCAAACTAGTTTCTCTTGGAATTAAGGATACCACCTCCCACTCATGCGACTCTGAAGGTTATGCTATCCCTGATTTACCAAAGGGAAGGAGAGTAACTCCCAGACCCCAGTCAAAGGGGGCATAGGTCTTCTGGCAGACCTTGCTGTCATGGGGCCAAGGTGGGGACAGGAACGAATTTGTTATCACTAAGAGCTGATCAAGCCAAGTACAGGAGCAGAGAATAGGATGAGTTAGCAAAAGCAGGGGATGAGAGGGAAGAGACGGGTTACTGTAAAAAAGCACTGGCCAACCAACTCAGATGACCATCTTCAAATGCCCCTGATTTAAAGTGGAAGTGTGTGGGCCTAGCATAAAAGTGTACTCTGATAGATTGAGAAAAATACTTCAATTCATTAGTTAAGAAGGTTTGTGGAGCATTCACACATAATGAGTATATCATCACTTGTGTCCATCCAGGCTCAATCAGGCAAACCTGTACAGTCATGCATCACTTAATGATGGAGATATATTCTGAGAAATGCATCATTAGCTGATTTCATCATTGTGCAGACATCAGAGTGTACTTACACAAACCCAGATAGTATAGCCTACTACATGCCTAGGCTGTATGTTATGGCCTATTGCTTCTAGGCTATATACCTGTACAGCATGGTACTATACTGAATACAGTAGGCAGTTGAAACACAATGGTAAGTTTTTATGTATATAAACATATCTAAACATATTAAAAGTACAGTAAAAAGATGGTGAGAAAGATAAAAAATGGTATACCTATATAGAGCACTTACCATGAATAAAGCATGCAGGAAGTTGCTCCAGGTGAGTCAGTGAGTGAGTGGTGAGTGAATGTGAAGGCCTAGGACCTTGCTGTACACCACTGTAGACTTCATAAACACTGTACACTTAGGCTACCATAAATTTATTTAAAAATTTTTTCTTCAATAATAATTGACCTTAGCTTACTGTAATGTTTTTAGTTTATAACCTTTTTAATTTTTAAAAATTTTGACTCTCTGGTAATAACATTTACTTTAAAACACAAACATTGTACAACTGTACAAAATATTTTTTCTTTATATCTTTATTCTATAAGCTTTTTCTATTTTTAATTTTTTTTTTTACTTTTTAAACTTTTTTGTTAAAAACTAAGACACAAACACATATTAGCCTAGGCCTACACAGGGTCAGGATCATTAATATCACTGTCTTCCACCTCCACGTCTTGTCCCAGTGGAAGGTCTTTAGGGGCAATAACACACATGGAGCTGTCATCTCCTATGATAACAATGCCTTCTTCTGCAATGCCTCCTGAAGGACCTGCCTGGGACTGTTTTACAGTTAACTCTTTTTTTTATAAATAAAAAGAGTACACTCTAAAATAATGATTAAAAGTATAGTACGGTAAATACAAACCTATAACATAGTCATTTATCATTATCAAGTATTATGTACTGTAAATAATTGTATGTGTTATGCTTTTATACAGTTGGCAGCTTAGTAGGTTTGTTTACACCAGTATCACCACAAACACATGAATAATGCATTGCCCTACAGCATTACAATGACTATGAATCACCAGGCAATAGGAATTTTTCAGCTCCATTTTAATCTTATGTAACTACTAGCATATATGCTGTTTGTCATTGACTAAAATGTCATTATGTTGCGCATGACTATACTTATATTTTGGCCTGCCTCCTCTTTCTGGAGCCAACTCATACTCTTGCCATCTATATTTGTTAGAGCTCTTGGTTCCATGTATCAAGCACATTGACAAGCTGGTGTCCAATCAGGAACAGACAAGGGACAATTCATGTATTACAACCTGACTCGGAGGGAGCCCAGTCTTAGAGACCTGTGTTTCTCAAACTTTAACATGCATACTAATCACCAGGTTATCTTGCTGAAATGTAAAATCTGATTAAGTCTGGGATGAAGCCTGAGATTCTACATTTTTAACAAGACCCCAGTGGATACTCCTGCTGCTGGTCTAGGAGTCACATGCAGCAAAGTTACAGAAGATGGGCTGGGGCGATTCCCACACCTAATCAGGCCACTTTTTTTCTGTGCCAAATGCAGCACATGCCTTTTCATGCCCTTCATCTGGCTCCTGGATCCTCATCACCCTTGGCAGGGTGTGGGATTTATCCCGATGTGCTTGTCCTCTCTGAGCAGACCCTCAAGTCCTCCAGATATTTTTTTGCTCACACTCCTCTAATGACTAAACTCACTAGAATTCCCAGTGCCTAAGTGTTTTGTTCTCATCTAGTTTTCATAGAAAAAACGGATCTGATGAGCAAATGCATATGATTAACGGTAATTCAATCAGTATTAATTTAATCAAAATATTTATGAAATATTTATGTATTTGCTTTTTTCTTTAAGAAAGTATGCCATATAGCTAAAGGAACGAATATCTAAGGGGGAATTTCAATCATTGTGGGAGGTAGATGAAGAAAAATTTTAAGACACACAAAGTGCTACCTATTGTTTTGAAATATCACAGTTAAAAGTGCACAAACCTCAGTTAGGGCCTGGAGAAGCTGTGGATTCTGGTTGCCACAGTGGGTTGTTGCTGACTCAGCAATACCTACCATGGGCTGAACTGACTTCAAAACCAAGGGTGGTGACCCAAGAGACCTGTCCATGTTCTAGCTAAAATTGTCCAGGTAATGTGTGTCAAATTAATCCTCTACATTCAAAATTACATTTTGGTGTGTATAATATCATTTGAGTATTTTCATAAGGAAAACTATCTACATTATATAAACACTCAGCCAGTAGAGAAGTATAGATGGGTAGTGTTGGGTACCTAAATTCTTAGTGTTGCTGCAGGGTTTAGGAAGTGTCCTAACTAATTATTAAATTTGTCTTCAAGCCTGTAAAAGGTTTTTTTAAACCCAATTTAAATAAGTTGGTCATGGCACTAAAGTTTTCTAAATAGGACCTGTTTTTTCCCATCTCATATGTGAACATTCCCAAATATCCTATGGGCATTTCTCTAACCCTTCCCAAGCAAGTGATTCTTTGCAGCCTATGTAAAGATTCATTGATTCCTACAGATAAAAATGTATTGATCTTCTATATAAACATCCAGAATCCATTTCAAAGTGCTACAGGATTTTGTTGCTTCTTGTGCCCAGTGGCGTGAAAATCTTGGAAGGTGATGGCTGCTGCCAGCAAGGCCCTATGTTTATTCAGGTTTCTGCATTTCCCATATGTGTGTGTTTGCACGCCAAGCCCGGAGCATGTACTCCCATCATTAGTAACCTCTTACAAAATAGGCTTCCTCAAATTACTGCAAATTCTGAAGGAACAGGAATGAAGCAAGTAAGCTTGATCTATCTTTCTTCAGGACCAGATGCTCCTGCAGTGTGTATTTGGCACTTCCTTCATCCACCTATTAGCCCAGCTGGGGTGGGGAAAGAGGAACGCTTTGAGTAAGAATGCAACAATTGCAGGAAGATTGTTCGTCAGCTAGGGCTGCTGATAAAACAATCAGCTTGAGGTTAGGAGTGACGCATATTGAAGTCCCTGCCTGAGACATCAAAGTTATTCATCAGAGGACCTGGAAGTAAATTGTAGTCTCCCAATTTTTCTTTTTAAAAAAAGCTAATGTCATTCAGATGATAGCACACGTTCAGGCTACAGCTGACTTAGAACTTCCCAGCCCAATATGTTTATTAATCTTTCAAGGTATTTTCATCTAATCTAAGAGACACAGACATTTTCAGTTTGGACAATTAATTCCCCTAGTTACAGAAATTGGTTGGCAAAAGCTTATATTAATTTGCCAATTAAAGGAGTCAATGTATATGACCAGCTTTGTCCCACATGACACATGGTGGCTCTTCTACAGACCCGATCTAGGGCTATTCCAGGCAAATTTATATGCAGAAAATAAGACTTAGACTGGTGTTTAATATGAGAAAAATGAGAAGAATAAATGATTTTTTATTGTACTGGTTGCAAACCTGGATTCCAAATCAGACATGAACTTGAATTGTCATGGCAAAACTTCCTTACTTGTGATGTGCTGGGTTCCTCAGCCGCAATATGGAAATGGTCGCTGTGAGGTACACTGGGATCAGACCAGGGACGTGGGTACACAGAGTCTGCACACGGCGGCAGCTCGGAGCTGCTAAGGCTGTGGCTATGCTTTTCTGATCCCATCTGACCAGCTCCAGCCAGTATTCACCGGCCCTAAGGAAAAGAAAACAGAAACAAACAAACAAACAAAACACATGCAAAGGCTACATGGGAGGAAGGATGATAAAAACCCTGGAGAAATTTCTGGAACTATTGTCATCCCCTTAGAAGTAAAGAATAAAAGTAAAGCCTTCCTTTCACCTGCCTTTAGCTACCAAGCTAACCCATTTTAAGGACAGACTTTACACTTTGATTAAGTTTGCATTTCTCTTTCTGTGACTATTCTCGTAAGAAAGGGAGTGTCATGTTACTGTATTTTCCACAAATTCAGAAGAAAATCCCACTGGGGGAAGAAACAAACCCCTCCAAATAGCTGTGTCCCCTATTCAGCCACAAGTGTCCTATAGCGCCATCTGCCCTCATAGCTGAGCTGAGTGCGGTTCCCGGGAGCCCGACAGGCCCCTGGGCTGCAGCTTTCTGAGGGTAGATAGGACCAGGTGAGTAGAGGTGTCCAGACTATTCCAGAAATGTTGCTTCTTTTCTACCATTTTTTCTTCGTGGGTGGAAAAACGAAAATGGGCGAGGGGGGCGGTTGTGCTGAGAAGGAGCAGGAAGATAGTCCAAAGATTATCTTTCTCTTCTGAAAAGGGAACGATTTCTTTGGACATAGACTCCACTTTGGCAAAGTTGCTGCGTCAAAATCCTACACTGCAGACAACTCTAGTTGACCTAGCCACATTACCTGCATACATACAAAAAAGGTGACAGATATCCATAGTTTGGAAAACCCCAAAGTATTTCTATCCTTTGGAAGGATTTGGAGTGTAGGAAAAACCGAGTGAGTTATCTTTTAGCTAGCTCAAGCCTGGCTTAAGTCTAAGCATTTCAAATTCAGAGCAACTGGAACCTTTCTCAATGTACTGGCAAGTATGAAGCTTAAGAGAAGCACGCGCTTTGATAATCCAGTCCAGGGTGGCAGCCTACAGGACCGCTGAGCCCTAGAGGACATTTTTTTTGTCTCCAGATCCCTTCTAGCAAGGTGTTTGTGAGACTGGTTGCTCAGGCACCGGGTGATGCTCTCTGCTCCCCTCCCACCTCACTGCTAACAAAGCTCCTGGGATCCAATTATAATGCACTTACTCCTCTACCAGAAGTTCAGCCCTGTATTTTATAGAAGGTACCCACACTGCTCACCAGAGACCCTGGAATCAAAGTTTTGTTCAGTGTCTGCTCGTATTCACTGGAGCTTTCACATTACTGAATCCGTAAAGAACACAAACCTTGCCTTTTCAAGTATACGTGATGGCGGATGTGAGCTGCCTTGACTTGTTTACCAAAATATCTTTGAAATGAGAGTAATTTCAGTAACTAAGGTGATGACATTTTCTTTTTAGCCCTCTCCTGTGAGTGGACTGTGTGAAAATGTCTAAACAAACAAAAATGTTCTTTCTAAATGTTGCAAAATGGTGGCCTTTAGAAACAACCTATTAATATTGTTTATTTAGGGGAAAACATTTAGAAAAGTGAAATAGCCACCCGATTCAGCAAGCTTTTTACAAACTGCATACTAAGGAAACTCAATCCAGCTTTGCTTACAAAACTGAAAGAGGATAGTGGTTAGGAAGTTAAAATATGGTTGCGTTTTCAGTGTGGGAATCCTAGCTTGATGGCTCACAGCAAGATGACACAGGTACTCTGTCCACATTTTGATGCTAAATCTGTCCTGGACAGCCCTATCTGCCAGGTCTGAAAAATGCAGGCATGAGAGAAGAGAAAGAAACAGTCAAAAATCTTCATACTTTAAAAAAAAAAAAAATCTTCATACTTTTTCTGAATCTCCTTTATGTGCTGAACCTGTATTAGTGTCACTTTCTTCAAGAAGTTTTCTTTCAGAAAGAGGTATTATAAAGGAAACAAGTTCAGATAAGGATAGTCGATTTTTCTCCTCCTAAAGCTCCAAGCTATCCCAGACCAGGAATCTGATGAGGTCAATCACCATGTTTTGAGAAGAGACTAAAATATTCCCGTCGTGTGACTGGCTCCATCTTGGGTACAGCCTTGCAACTTGTGGAGCAGAAGAAGCTGGAAGAGAAGAGAAGGTTATTGTTTGTACATTCACCTCCAGATGGTCTTGAAACTTTTCCTAGGAGAGAGCTGTGAAGATGCTGTCAACTTTCCGCTCTCTATTATTAAAGGAGTGTGTGTATGGACCTAATAACTTTAAAGTATTATAATATCTTTATCCAAAATAAATTATCTTTGCAAGTCACTAAAACTGGCCCCCCAATAACAAAATGGTCTTTGACCTTGTGACAGATCTTGCTACAATGGATGACACATCTTGAGGAAAAGACAATAATGAGCAGAATTTAGCCCTTCTTAAATGATTGGGTATCATATTCTCAGCTCAGATGAAAGCCAGTCAGAATTGCAGGGAGTGTCTCTGAGTTGATGGCAAGAATAAGGTGATGCCAATTTGTGGGAGTTGGGGGCATGACCCCTCTGGAGTCTGTATTGAGTATGAGAGCTCTCCTGCTCCCAGGCCTCTGACTTGTGCGATGAATGGTGTGGCTCCTGGGTTTGGTGACAAGAGGGTTTCCCTGTACAGTTACCTTTAGATTCAAGCACTGCATCCACGTGCATTCCATGTATGATTGTGGCGCATCAAATGGAGGCCACCAGACTGAGCCTTCTTCCCTTGATTGCGTCTCTGGTAGTAGCACTTGAGTTAACTTGTATCAGACTTAGTACTGGAGATGTTTTTCTGCCCCAAAGACAGAGTATGTTTGTGATCACACCAATAAGAACTAGCCCCTGGTTGCAAAAACTACTCCCAGTTCTTTCTTCCAAAGAAGAAAGAATAAGACACTTTTACTAAACAGGACCTTTACATTTCTCCAAACAGTGTTGCTTAACCTTTTGCTTTTATTCACTAACAAATACATAAGAATGTGAACATTTGCTAAGCAGGAAGCAAATAATAAAGACTGATACGTATGTGTATATATACACATGTTGTATATATTATATAAATGATAAAAAGGGAAGGGAAATACTGTATGTCAAAGCTGTCCATTTTCACACAGTCATAGAACTTCTTCCTTAACTTCTAAGTTATGTGATTTTTTCACATAAAGTTCCAATTTTCATTCTTGTAACCTTAAATAGTGAAAATTATAAATTATAAAGCAAGTAGATTTTCAAGGTATTTTGTGGATTTTTAAAATCCAAATAATCTGTTGAATAAATCATAGGAATTTCAACAAACATTCATAAATATATTTTTCCCTTTTCTTATGTCTGTCCGGGCTGCCATAACAACACACCATACACTGGGTGGCTTAAACACCAGAAATTTATTTTCTCACAGTTCTGGAGACAGGAAGTCTGAGATATCAGGGTGCCAGTATGGTCGGGTCCTGGGGAGGGCCCTTCTGCTTGCAGATGGCCACTTTCTTACCATGTCCTCTCATAGTGGAGAGGAGAGGGTGAGCTCTTTGGTAGGAATATATTCTTATAAGAGCTCTAATCCCATTTCAAAGGCCCCACCCTCATGGCATCATCTAACCCTAAATACTGCCCAAAGGGTCTATTTCTAAATACCATCACATTGGAGATTAGGCAGGGCTTCAACATGTGTGTTTTGGGGGGTTTGGGGAGACAAAAACATTCAGTCTATTAATGCATGCCTAACACATTTGTGAATTACACAAAGCCCCAAGGGATACTATGCCCTGTAATTTCATGTCCAATCTGAGCTCTGTATATAATGTGGGAGAATGAAAAGAGGAACTGTATCCAGAGGAAAGAAATTAACTGGGCAAAGTTCTAGAAACCAGATCACAGGAGAAATTGAAGTGAAGGAACCAGAGCTCTTCATCATTAAGAAAAAAGAAGTAAGAGCAGGCACAACCCACAAATATTGTTTGCAGGTACTTGGAGACTTGCATTTGGAAGAATGACTTGATTAGCCTGTGGAATAAGTGGAAGTTAGAAGGAGGAAGATTTTGAAAAAAAAAATAATAATAAGATAGAACTTACCGATAAAGAGAGCTGCTTCAAAATTGTAAATTACTAAGCTCTTCAGCACTGAACTCATTCAGGCAGGCAACCGTCTTTCAGGGATGTTCTAATGGAAATCTTTGAATTAGAACCTGAAACCAGATTTCTTCACAGTCCATTCTGACTCTAAGATGTTATGTTGTAAGAGCTCGCTCTGTAATGATGATTTAAAGACCAAAGTAATCCACAGTATTATTTTTATGTTAAATGAAGGGTAGGAAAGGAGATCCAAAATATCTTCTTCTTCCTTAAGGACACATTTTAAGATGAAGCATTCAAAGGAAATGTAAGTGTCTTGATCAAGTGGGTAAAAAGAATTATAAACCTAAGAATTAGTTGATAATTAGGAAAATCTCACCTCAGAGGAATTATGAGATAAGAGAGGAGTTTTATACTGTTGCTTTGTTTTGTTTGTTTTGTTTAGAGGCCTACATTTTGTTTATTGCATGGCCTGTATCTCTTCTATGGAAAAGAAAGACCGATGGATATTAATGACCTAATAAATTATTGTCCAGCTTGTTGCAAGAGAAATTAATCTCAGTCAATCTAAAATAAGATTGATTTGTCTTGTCACCTATCTGCCATGACTAAGGAAATGTATCCCTTATATGATCTTGCCTACTCTTATGTAATCAGAGTTTCTGGAATATAGCCCACTATTTCATTTTTTTATGTTGGAAATATATAAAAATTCACTTTCTTCTAACAAAGTTATATTTCAGATTAATTTGTTTTCTCTTCTGGAAATTATGTCCTGTGTAATTAAGCTAACTGAAAGTCCAACTAACCTAAAGGATAGCAATTAGAAGAACTTGATAAAACACTTGTGGATCCAACAATTGACTAAACTTACTAGAATATGATGATAATAAGGCAGGACAGTGTCTATTTTATCCATCACTAAACTCTTTCTTGCCCTTCATGGTGCCTGCTACCAGGAGGTCCTCAATAAAAATTATTAATGAATTAAAAATTATTTTCAGAGAGCTATTGATTCAATTGATGAAATATATGAAAACATAACAATCAAATTCATACTAGAGAGCTGGTTTAACCACAATGGTTTATGTTGGTTTTTCAGGAGCTAACTACCTACTTGGTACATCATCCAGGGGCTCCAATTTCTTTCTATTTTCTTCCTCATGTTTGCTGTTTTGTTATTGCACAGGCAACAGACGTTTAAGAAGATACAAAACTCAAATTAGATTTGAATATTTGTTATGCCTCAGATTTAGTAATAGATCCTATTGATAGAAAGTTTGCTTCAGTGAAACTCTTCTGGTTCCAAAACGAAGATTGTCTAAAGCAAAGGTGTGGACAATATGGATTATGCAGGGAGTGCATTGTTGCAGACTATGGTCACAGTATGAAAAAAAAATTGCAACAAAAAAATGTGTATTTGGGTGCCTTGAGGTGAGAGAATGGAATGCACAGTTTTATTATATGAAGGTAGAGGATGCAATCAGAAAAGACATTGAGCTGGATCAAATTAGGTTCCCTGAATTTTCATCGGGGTCATTGGAATCATTTAGCATCCTGGACCCCAGTTAACTCGTTGATAAAATGCAGGCTAGGACTTAGTCACAGAAGGTAAGTCTAAAGCAGTGGTTCTCAAAGTGTTTTCCTTCCGCGTCACTGGAGAACTTATTAGAAATACAAATTCTCTGACCCAGCACTAGACCTATTCAGTCGGAAAGGCTGGGAGCTGCACCCAGAAATCTGTTTTGACAATCCTCCAGGTGATTCTGATGAACACTCACTTTTGAGAACCATGAGCTCTGGGTTTTCCCGGAAACCAAGGGTGAGGGTTTCCAAGGCCCCTTTTCTCCTCTACTCCCAACAGCTCTTAAGACAGGGCCTCCTACAACCTGGGTGGTGGCATCTGCTAACCAAGGGTTGAGGTTAGACATGAAGAAATACGAGTTGTTCTTTCAAGAAATCTATTGTACGATATGGTGACTAGAGTTAACAATGATGTATTGTATGCTTGAAAATTGCTGAAAGAATAGATTTAATGTGTTCTCACCACAAATCAATGATCAAATGTGACGTAATGCATATGTGAATTAGCTTGATTTAGCTATCCCACAATATATACATATTTCAAAACACCATGTTGTACACCATACATATGTACAATTTTGTTTGTCAATTAAAGTAAATTTTTTAGAAAGAAAGAAAAAAGTAGATTGTTCTTTTACTCTTCCTTGTTCCTACTCCCTACTTTCTGCTCCCTACGTTCACGTACACCAATACAAGCAAATCGTCCTCCCGCAGCTCTTCTTGCTTGCTAACACCCAAAATTCCTTCAATCAGCAGAAAGCCTTTGGATCCACAATAGATTAATATTTTTATGTATTAGTATATTAACAATATACTAATAGTATAATGAGTTAATATTTTCTGTGAATGCTTTTTAGTCATGCATAAAAAATTGATTTGTAAGTGTGGTGACAGACAAGACAATACCAGCTGAAGGTGGAAAGAGAGGGGTCCCAAGGATGAGGGTAAACAGGGAGCTGCAGGGAGAAAGAAGAGGCCGTGAACTTTCAAGACTTTGCAACCACGCCTTGAATTACCTTCGACAAGCACATTCATTGAGGGCACATTCATGAAGATAGATTTTTTTGTTCCTGTAGCTACAAAAATCCACTGTTCTGTTTCATGTGATTCCTGAAGATTTTTGGTTTGTTTTGGTTTTATTGTTGTTGTTATTTAATCCGCAAAAGAGCTTCCTTGCCAAAGAATATGTTAATCAATTTTCACTATGTCCATAGTTTATTCCTCTTCATCCTCACTATGATAAATCAAAGCAAAGGTTGAAGGTGTCTGCTTCTCCATTCCTTCCTACAAATGTCTTTCCAGAAATTTTGACCATAACAGTCTCTTAGAACCATTCCTAATTACTCTGTTTGAGGTAACAATTGTGATTCATTTTGGGTTTCAAATATGTATCATTGATTTGCATTTCAGACTATTTTTAGTTTATAATCTCTTGAAGTTCAAATGAGGCCTGTACTACATGATACCTAACACAGAGTTGTGGGCAATAAATATTCAATAACATTTGTGATGATACTTCAAGTTTTCTCTCTTCCAGCTTTGAAATATTAGAATAAATGGATCAGTTTTCATTTTTACTTAATTGTTTCCTGTAGCTAGAGTTTGTGGATGGTTTGTAATCAGGATAAATGATAACAAATGAAGGAAAATGTGACTCACAATATGTGCTACCTATCTTTTCATGTTTCATCTACAGATAGTAGAACATTATTTTCCAGAGTTTGGTCCATGGAAAGAACATACTTAAGACACATCAAAATAGCTGTTACACAAATGGGAGTAGTAATTTTTATGAAGTGTGAAACTTTACAATTTATAAAGTGCTAGGTACACAATACCCTGTGACCCACTCAACAGCCCTGTGAAGTAAGCAGAGGGTTATTACCTCTTATTTACTTGGCTGGAGAAAAGGATTTGGGAAAATTCAATAACTTTCCCAATGACACACAGTGAGTTGTAAAAGCAGTTAGTGAACCAAATGCTCCTGTCACCATGCTCAGTTACCTCTTCTATCCTCATCATGAGCTGAGATCCCCTCACTCGGGGGTCAGGTCAGTCCCTGCTATGTTGGGCCAGCTGTCATTTCAGCAGGTGGCATAAAAGGAAAGAAGATAATTCTTCGATAGGTGGACTCAACTGGAGAGAGAAAGAGGATATCCTGTTTGTGACTCTAGAGGTAGACATCCAAAGTCTAGTCTTTTTTTCTTTTTCAGTATATTACAGGGGTACAAATGTTTAGGTTACATATATTGCCTTTGCACCACCTGATTCATAGCTACAAGCATGCCCCTCCCCCAGACAGTGCACCACACCCACTGGGTATGAATGTACCCATCCCCTCCTACCCCCTCCCACCTGTCCCACACCCAATGAATGTTACTTCCATATGTGCACGTAAGTGTTGATCAATTAGTACTAATTTGATAGTGAGTATGTGTGGTGCTTGTTTTTCCATTCTTGTGATACTTCACTTAGGAGAATGGGCTCCAGCCCTATCCAGGAAAATACAAGAGGTATTGGTTCACCATTGTTTTTTGTGACTGAATAGTACTCCATGGTATACATATACCACATTCTATTAATCCACTTATGTATTGATGGGCACTTGGGTTGTTTCCACATCTTTGCAATTGTGAATTGTGCTGCTATAAACATTCGAGTGCAAATGTCTTTATTGTAGAATGTCTTTTTTTCCTTTGGGTAGATGCCCAGTAGTGGGATTGCTGGATCAAATGGTTGTTCTACTTTTAGTTCTTTGGGATGTCTCCATATTACTTTCCATAGAGGTTGTACTAGTTTGCAGTCCCACCAGCAGTGTATGAGTGTTCCTATCTCTCTGTATCCACACCAACATTTGTTGTTTGGGGACTTTTTGACAAAAGCCATTCTCACTGGAGTTAAGTGATATCTCATTGTGGTTTTGATTTGCATTTCCCTGATGATTAGAGATGTTGAGCATTTTTTCATATGTTTCTTGGCCATTAGTCTATCTTCTTTTGAAAAGTTTCTGCTCATGTCCTTTGTCCACTTTTTAATGGGGTTGTTTGATTTTTTCTTGCTCATTTTCCTGAGTTCAATATAGATTCTAGTTATCAGCCCTTTATCAGATATATAGTATGCAAATGTTTTCTCCCATTCTGTAGGTTGTCTATTTGCTCTAGTAATAGTTTCTTTGACTGTGCAGAAGCTTTTTAATTTGATCGGTTCCCATTTATTTATTTTTGTTTATGCTGTGACTGCTTTTGGGGTCTTCTTCATAAATTCTTTGCCTAGGCTGATGTCTATAAGAGTTTTTCCAACATTTTCTTCTAGAATTCTTATGGTTTCATGCCTTAGGTTTAAGTCTGTTATCCATTGTGAGTTGATTTTTGTGAGAGGTGAGAAGTACGGATCCTGTTTTACGAAGCCCACATCACCCCGATACCAAAACCAAGAAAAGACTCAACAAAAAAAGAAAACTATGGGCCAATATCCCTTATGAATAGAGACACAAAAATTCTCAATAAAATCCTAACAAATCAAATTCAGCTGTTCAAAAAAATAATCCATCATGACCAAGTGGGCTTTATCCCAGAGATGCAGGAATGTTTCAAATACACAAATCTATAAATGTAATTCACCACATAAACAGAAGTAAAAACAAAGACCATAGGATCCTCTCAATAGATGCAGAAAAAGCATTTGACAAAATTCAGCACCCTTTTATGATAAGAACTCTTAACAAAATAGGCATAGATAGAACATATTTCAAAGTTATAACAGCCATGTATAACGAACCCACAGCCAACATCATACTGAACAGGAAAACATTGAAAGCATTTCTGCTTAGAACTGGAACCAGACAAGGTTGCCCTCTATCACCACTCCTATTCAACATAGTGCTGGAAGTCCTAGCCAGAGCCATCATACAAGAGAAGGAAATTAAGGGCATCCAAATGGGGACAGAAGAGGTCAAATTATCGCTCTTTGCTGATGATATGATATTACATCTAGGAAACCCCAAAGACTCTGCCAAGAAACAACTGGAATTGATAAATAAGTTCAGCAAAGTCTCAGGCTACACAATCAATGTATGCCAATCAGTAGCATTCATATACATCAACAACAGTCAAACTGAGAACCAAATCAGAGACTCAATGCCTTTCACAATAACAACAAAGAAAATAAAATACCTGGGAAAATATTTAACCAAGGAGGTGAAAGAACTCTACAGGGAGAACTATGAAACACTAAGGAAGGAAATAGCAGAGGACACAAACAGATGGAAAGCCATACTATGCTCTTGGATCAGCAGAATCAACATTGTTAAAATGTCTATACTACCCAAAGTGTTTTTGCAATCCCTATTAAAATACCAACATCATTTTTCACAGATCTAGGAAAAATAATTCTACACTTCATATGGAACTAGAAAATACCCAGTATAGCTAAAAGAACAAATTGGGAGGCATCAATTTACCAGACTTCAAGCTATATTACAAGGCTATAGTAGCCAAAACAGCATGGTACTGGCACAAGAACAGAGACATAGACCAATGGAACAGGACTGAGAACTCAGACATAAAACCATCCTCATATAGCCATGTTATCTTTGACAAAGTAGACAAAAACATACACTGGGGAAAAGAATCCCTATTCAATAAATGGTGCTGGGAAAATTGGATAGCCACATGTAGAAGACTGAAACAAAGTCTAGTCTTAGCCAACGTCTCAGCATTCTGAAATAGAGTTGAAGGTATAATTTTTTAGGGGAGTATATCTTCTTGGTCCTAAGTTCAGTGGTTTTCATGCCTGGATAGCCCTTAGAATGACCTGGGAAGATTTTGTGAAACTCAGATGTTCCAGTCTCACCCTGCAATGAATCTAGCATGAGGCTCAAGTGTTGATATTTTTGAAAGCTCCCCAAGTAACTCTAATGTGCAGCCATGGTTGAGCTCCACTGATACAGCTGGAATGGAATCCAGACTGTTATAAGCTGGCACAGAAACAGCCTTTTTTCATCTTCAAACTAGGTAAAAAGAGCATGTCTGTTGACAGCCCTAACCATTTCTATGTGGATGCCTTGTATAATTTCAAAGCAAGCCAGAAAGTTGTGTCTACCAGGGAATTCCTGTGGGATATTATTAAAGGGTTTATGGTTAACTGCTGAATTAATGGTGAGCATTAAGGCAGATTGAACCTCAAAATTTGGGCAGATTAACAAAGTGACCAATGTGGAGGTACAAATTTCAAGTTTAGCTTTGAGTTTCCTATCTTTCACAAGACAAGTACTGGTGGTAATAAAAAAGATGCTTTCTTTCCTTTACTGGTCAAGCGCGCATGGAGCAGCCCTTGTAAAAACTTGGGTCTATCCAGAGAGACATAGGAGGAGAGGTATAATTAACTTGAGTAAGCAAAGTAATAAACAGCAGCCTGAAAAACAACTTCTAGAAACCTAAGAGGGACCCCCGCTCTGTCCTTAAACTACCCCATCCTTTAATAATCTCCTGCACAAGGAAACTCCTAGAAATTACATCCGTAGCTAAAGTTGCCTCTCCTTGTGTTGGATCTGAGTGAGTGGTCCTAAGTTCAGTGGTTTTCATGCCTGGATAGCCCTTAGAATGACCTGGGAAGATTTTGTGAAACTCAGATGTTCCAGTCTCACCCTGCAATGAATCTAGCATGAGTGTGTGTGTGTGTGAGTGGGGAGGGAGAGTGGAAGGAGAGGACATTGGCCTAATTACTGCCGAGATTCTATCCTGTGAGTCCCATTGAGGAAACACTTAAGAATAAGCACATTTGTTAAAGTGGATGAGTTATTTTACACTTCACATAAAAATGAAATGATGAATGTATCATTTGAAGTTACATTATTAAAGAGAAAAAAATAGGATGGTGCTCCTTAACAGGGTTGGATTATACAAATTTTATCTGAACTTTCTATTTCACCAAAGATACATTTAACCTTGTCCTATCTGGATAAGGAAATATCTAGTTATTAATTAATCTTTTGCAGCTAAGCACATGTATAAATGGATTCATAATTAGAAAGCCATTAAGCCAACTGAAATGTCTCCACAAATTATACAAGTTATGGATACAAATGAGCCCACAATACACCCACAAAACCAACCAGAAGAGCTTTTTAAACTTAAGAACTTGTCTTTATTATTATATATTTGAAGGGAAAAGAATCTAATTTATTTCATTTTAATCAAGCACTTTTTGAGGGTCTAGCATGGGTTTGGCATTGTTGAGAATAAAAAGTAATATAATACTTCCTCATAACAACTGCAAAACATATTAAATGACTAGAGAATGCTACAAATTATTATACAAGATAGCATATACTAAAGTTCTCACTGGAATATGTATTACTATAAAAAAATGTGGAATAGAAACAGTGAGTACTATCAGCAGTCGGAAGGATATAAAACAAAGTTGGCCATAACCACAGGGCTAAGTTTCAGTCTTTCCTCATTCTATCAAATCTTCCTAAAACAGCACTTTCGTCAATGATAAATATTGGCTTCCCCACAGTTGAAGATTTTTCAGAATTAGACCCATCCATCCTGATTTATCGTGTCCCCTCCCCACAGTGTATCCTGTAGTCAGTGAGGACAAGTCCCTTATGCTGTGCTGCAGCCCTTTTGCCCTGGCCTTTGATCACATAAGTTCTTCAGGCCTCCAGGACCTCTGGCAACCCTGTCTAGGTCCCAAACCTTTACCCTCCTCCCACCTCCAACCCTCCACACACATATAGCAGACCTACCCCATCCCCACTGGTCCGTCAAAGTCCAGCCAAAAATACGAAACTTCCTCTGACAAATCCAGGAAAAGGAAGCACAGTGTGGATCAATAGAAATGTGTCTGAATTCCACTATCTTGAAAACATTAAAGATCCTAAAAAAGCTATTTTTTAAAAGATTCACTTCTGAAAAAGATCCAAATGGTATTTTTTTTTTTTTTGTCAGAACAAATTTAACTGTTGCTTAAAGATACTGATTAGGAGCTGGTTCAGGGGTGACAGAAGAAAAGAAAAGCCAGTGTGTGCAAATGGAAATTCAGTCTTTTCTGAGGAGGGTAGAAAATTATTCCCTACTCTTAGGAAAAGATAGCTGTGGTGACATTCTTAAAGGTGACCAACATACTGATAATCTCTTCTATGTGCAAAACAAGTTACCTTCTGTCCTGCTCAGCTGAATGGTCTGAGAAAGACAATCTTACCAGCCCAGGGACACTAGTTCAAAACCTTGGCCATATCCATGAACTATAAAGTCTTTTCACTATAAGACAATTTGAGTGAGTTAAAAATAGTCTAAACTTGTCAGAGGAATAATTGGAAATACATTGAAATAAAAATTAGTGAAAAGGAAATTAAAATAAACCTAGAAATTTGTTTTCTTTAAGAACCTGTTATGTAGGAATTGTTTTATAACTTGTTAATTAACACCATAAATTTCTCAGTTTTCTTTAAATAAAGGGATACACACACATGCACAGAGAGAGATTTTTTTTTAAGTTTCTCCAGGTTAAATCAAATCTCTTATAAAGTTTACCATTGACTTAAACAAAACCTCTACTCGACGACAATATATGGTTGATACAGGAACCTTACCAAGAGAACACTGACTTGTTAGTGTCAAATAGGCAAACCTAAATAAATATATCGAGAAAAATAGCATAGAATTTTCTACTTTCAAAATCACAACCTTACATTTTGGCATAATTGTGGGCCTGTTTGCAAACAAGAATGTCTTTCAAACTTTTTTCTAGATTTCCAGGTTTATTCTAATCAATCAAGCAAGGATACTTGCTCTTATATAGGTCATACATATTTTTGAGCAAAAAATTAACATCGCTCAGAAACTGATTTACCAAACAAATCAGCAAACAACTATTTTATATATGTTCAGATTCCCTTTAACTTACATATTATATAGACTCCTTAACACTAAGAAGGACAGTAATATCACATTCGTTTTCTATCATTACAAAAGGCAGGAAAATGACAGAGAACAGTGCAGATTTTTATCAATATAGGACAAGGAGGAGTGTTTTGTCACTGTCTTCTCTGATTAACCCATTTAAACAATCTAGCTTTGTTACGGAGAGGAGATGTGCCCTCTCCTCTTTCTAACTCATTCTCTGTCCCATTGTTAAATGTTAAACACCAGAAATATGCCCGTTTGATCCAAAATGTAGTCTTTTATCTTGGCCTGGTTGTTTTGATCCGATACTGAGGAGAAAAATCCATTTAGTTACCCTACTTCTTTTTCAGTGTACACAGCACTTGTGTGAGTAAATGTGAAGGATCCAGGACAGATTACAGTAAATACAATATACTGTTTGGTGTCTTCTTCTTCTGAGAAGTAACAATGCTCACTTAGAGCACAGGGATGCTGTAAAGATTAGTCACATTAAATTTAATTACAGTTCATTGGAAATATGCTACCACGATAGCTAAGTCTGGTAAGAAACACTGAGGCTATCACCCACTCCTTTGAACTAGCCTTTAAAAGCCCAGTGCAGATGGAAGCTGGAAGCTATCATTCACTTTCAACCTGTGACTTTATTTTTGGTTTTTGTTCTGTTTTGTTTTTCACTGACCACGTGATAATTTTAAGAAGCAAAGAGCCACAAGGAAGCAGTTCTTATAGCAAAAAGAACATGTATGCATTTATTCATTTCCTGAAATTCCATTACTAGGACTCTATCCTAAGAAAATAATCTAAAATACTGAAAGAAAGCTTTCTGTACAGAGATGTTTCTGTAGCATTGTTTATAAGAACTAAAAACGTAGTAATAATCCACATGACTAAGAATAGAGAAGAGATAAATTTAATTATCATAGAGGCATATGTTGAAACATCATGCAGCCATTAAACACTGTGTTTGCAAAAAGTTTTAAGGGAAAGGAGAACTGTTTTTCTTTACAATGTTACATGAAAAAAGAACACAAGATGGTATCAATGATACAATATCAACTGTGTAATATGTGCGTAGGGATAAGACTAGAAAGATTACAGGGAATATTAACAATTATCAGTGGGTGGGTAGTTACACATCATTATTTTCTTCTTAATACTGCTTTTTTATTCCTCACTTACTACAAGGAGTGTTTATTACATTTACAAAACAAACACACAGTACCAAAAATGGAGCCAGAAAACTTATTTTCCAAGCTACTCTACCATTGTAAATGTGGTGATGTTGGGGAAGTCTCTGATCCAGTGTATTGACAAGATATGGCAATTTTTCTTCATATGGCTCCTAGAATTAACTAATATAATGTGTTTTAAATCACTCTTAATAAGAAAAGTTGCATACAATTACATAAAAATATTATTCAGAGGAAGATAAAGAAGGCTTTTCACAGTCTTTCCAAGTCAAAAATATTTATTTACATAGTGAAAGTAGAGGTTTGCCAGCATTCTTTCTGCCACCAATTGAAATTCTGACCGCCATAAAGAAAACTTTGTAGACTATGATGTAACACATTGTTCTTCCTGGTTCCTATAAAGTAAGTAAAAATATATATATAATGCAGATTATTTATCTTATGAAAAGTATGTTTCAGGTTACTTAAGTCATGTGATATGTATTAATATCTTTAATTATTTTTCAACCTTGCCTTAAAATTTACAACCATAATTTTAAAACTCCATAAAGTGATACTAGGACATTACAATTTTCATTTCTTTTCAATCACTGACTCAAATAAAGAAAGGAAAGAAGGAAGGAAGGAAGGAAATGAGGGAGGGAGGGAAAGAGAGGCAGACAGGGAGGAGGGAGGGAGGAAAGGAGAAATAGAAAAATGGCTCCTAAATGTACTACCAGGGAGGTTGGGTAATAGAATTTTCCTATATGCTGAGAAAGAGGAAACAGAATGGTGAACGAGTCACCTTTTGTCTGCCACACACTCCTAGGTGAAAAGAGAAATAATGTCTCATCAGACCTAGAGGAATCAGAGGACTTTGGCCAATAAGTTGTCTGTGGTTCAGTCTGGTTTGAGAATGGTGTAGATATTGTATATCCTGGGAGATATCGCTGAAAACTTTTACAAACACTCAGGTGATATGAAAAAGAAAATCATAGGCTTTACAAGCTATAGAATTTTGGTTTGCCTTTTGCAGTTAATACTTTATAAACAATCTATACCATGGTTTAGGCACTGCTAACCCACAGGAGCATGGCTAGGCATTGGACCTAATTCCGTTACGGGACCCTGCCCTTCTTTCAATTTGCATTTTAGCTTTTTCCTTATCTCCTAGAAGAAACATTTGGGGTTCAGCAGATACTTTGACAAAATTAATAAGGCTTGAAGTCAGTTTCTTGTTTGTAAGCTGAGTCAGAGACAGCAAGAAGCTGTAAATGAAAAGTGAGGTCAAAAACACAGGGATGAGAACTGAATTCACTGACTGGGATTACAGAAACATGGGAGGTCAGGGTTAGGGGGCTAGGGGGTTAAGGAAAAATGATCGCAGTCCTGGTTCTAGGGCTAGAGCAAGGTCAGGACAGAGAAACAAGTCTGAACCCTGTGGCCTGTTGAGAGACTGCACGTGGTGGTGCTCTCAGATTTACTGCAAAGGAAGGCTCACTTGCCCAGTATCATAGTCCATGCCATGTGGGAAACAGCCTGCTCTCTAGTTGAAAGCTGACATTGCCAAGACCCTCAGCCTTGGAGGTTTATATTTCACTCAGACCTCAGACCTAATCACAACTGGGGTTCGTGTGCTTGTTTGTTTTACTTTCTCAGATGGTTGATGGAGGAAGAGATTCCTCCTAATAGTGATTTTTCACTTCTAACAGCCCATTTCCTTTAAAAAAAAAAAAAAAACCTCATAAGGTTTTTATTTTCCTTTCCCTTTCTTTGCAGCAGAAATACGCATAGAATTTGCCTGGAGTGTCAGGCTGCTCCATTATCCAGATAGCAATACTCAAAGGCTCCCAGGATTTAGTCACCTCCCTTCTCAAGTGAATATAAAACATGGAACATCTTTCTTCTCAGAGTAAGACTAACTTTAGGTTACCCTGGGCCCGTTTATCACTATTTACTTGAAACATGACAAGGTCTACTGAATCATATAGCCAAAGATATGGAAAATAAAATTTTCATTTCATAACAGATCTTTTATTATTAACAGTTGCTTGGGCTGCCTGACCTTGAAAATCTCTCTTTTGCATGATTGCAGAATCTCTGTGTCCCAATGTGGATCTTGGCCTTTTGAATAATGTTCTCATATTTTACCCAAACTTGTCTGTCTTGGCTAACCAGAGGTTTACTGTGGACTGATCAGTGTAGGGAAGCATTAGAGTGTGTGTATATTTTTAAGTGCCTGAACTAACATGAGACAGGCACTATGCATAGTTGCTAACGTGATGAAACAGCCTCAACCAGATCCTCATCGCTGTGATTATCCAGAGTGATTGGGCTTGGAATCATAGGATGTGCAAGCATCTGTTGTCAAACTTTTTTATTTTAAAAAAAAAAAGTTTCAGAGTGTAGGTTTTATAGGATTTGGGGAATGTGGGGAGTTCTTAGAAAATGAAGAGGTTTATGTATGTACCCTGGATAAAACTTGAGTGTCTTCATTTTGTGTATGCCTGTTTCATGAAGTGGAAGATCCAATTCCAAGTCAAGAATACGTTTGTGACAATTTAATAAAGGAAAAATACACACACACAAAAGCACTTGAGCAACCCCTTTGACTTCCCTGTTTTACCTGCCTTGACTTAAAATATGCTGCTCCCCTCTTCTCTCTCAACGCCCCTCCCCCACAGAAAGCCCCCTACTTGCCGTACTCCTGCCCAGAGAATACCTTCCTACTTTCCATTGCTCAGAAGGAACCACTGCCAGGGAAATTAGGCCTCAGGGCTCACTTTTTCCTAGCACTCCCTTCATTGAGGTGTCCCTGCTTGTTTGCTCTCTCTCAACCTGGTCATGGCCCCCCACACTGAATTTTAGATCCTACTCATTACCAGCAATGTCTGGATTGTAATGGGAGAAACCGAGATTCCTGCAGGGATTCACGTGTTGACTTAGCCTAGAGTGATAGAGTTGGACTGGTTTAAGTAACTGCTCACTTTGTCCTAACTTATTCGTTTTAATAGTATGTCTATTTGCAAATAGTTTCAGAGTCATGATATGGAAAATTTAGGGAATGAGGAATGTGCATTTAATGTCTTTTTTATTTCCTTGTGAGTGGGTATAGAGTGAACTTTCGACAACACCAATCAAGGAAGGGAAGTTTTAAAGTCTACATACAGAAAGAGGTAAACATATAAGAAAAAGAAAATATAATTCCTTTGGTTAAAGAGAGTACTCTGACAACAAACTGTAATATGAAAGTAATTCCCCCCCCTTTTAATTAATAGCAAGCAAACATCTACATTCAAACATGAACTTTCTTCTAACATTATCTTGCACAATGGAGAGCAGAATTAGCCCCATTCTACAGTTAGAAAAATGGAGACATAAAGCATTCAAGGATCTCATCCAATATAACAAAAAAGCTAGACAAAGACTAATGGTTTACAGATGCAGGATATTCTTCAAAGAAGCAACAAAAATCATGTTATCTTTGATGTAACATGTGTAGAACTAACACAAATGTTTGCCTTTGAGAATTACAATAGTCAGAGGGGGAAAAAATCTTTTTCATCTTTTTTATTTTAAAATTCTTCTGTGTATGTAGTCACCTCTCTAAGACAGGCCAAGGTATCTTTTTATGAATAACAAATTTGACTAAATAAATTATGCAATAAGCTAAATTAAAATTTCCTCATAATAAATCTTAAAAGTTTCTTCCTCTTTTCACCAGTTCTTTTACGAGAGAAAAACACAGGCATGATGACAATGGCCAAGACAAAAGTCTTCCTCTTTCTTCCCAAATCCGGTAGACTGGAATAGTTTTGCACTGGGTGGAGTCACTGCAGTGCTTACCCAGTGAGGGACACTCACTGTGTGCCAGGCACAGAGGTCTGTGCCCTCAAGTGGCTCTCAGACCAGAGGTGGTAGACAAACAAGTGTCCTGTTAGGAGTGAGTATGGACAGCCACAGTAGCACAAGGGAGGCCACTGAACTCAATCCTGGGGACCAGGATATGATTTATGGAAGATGGAAGGGGCAGACTCATACCTACAATAGGTGTAGGAATTAGCTTAGTGAAAGAGTGTTTCGGAAAGGTGGAACAGGACATGAGAAAAGCTGGAGTAGAGAGAATGTGCACCATATGAGAAGAACTCCAACCCAGCGTGACAGGATGGTGGGGAGTAGGGATAACTTAGCTATTAGAATCTTCCTTTTGTGCTTTTTGTACACATTACATTTATCGCCACTGAGTAGTGTGATGAGTTGAATAGACATGACTAGATGTAACTGCTTGCTGACATATTGTACAAACTTGTGGATAAATATAAAGACTTTAGTTGTGGGTGAAGACTGAGTATTTTCCTTAAACGATAGGTTCTCTCTGCACTGTTCTTCCTATTCTATTGTAAACTAAGTTCAAACCCAAGTACCGTAAGATTGACACTAAATTTGACCAACTCATGTATTTCATTCATGTCTTACCCCAAACTCTTTCTTTCAGAATTCAAAGGAATTTTTTTCTTAAAAGTTCTAACATTTACATTCTATCTGAGTAATTTCTCCCTTGTCCAGTTAGTTATTTAAAAGATATGTATTGAGATTATTTTCCTGATTTTGGAAGAACTACATCATTTTAGGAAACTTGAAATATACAGGAGAGCTATGTAGAAAAATAGAAAATCACCCACAATACCACCAATGGTGACAACCATTGTCGACATTAACTCGTACAGACTATTCATGATATTATTTTCTAAGCTTTGCTATAAAATATTTCATAACAAATATTTCAACAATTTGGGCACATTTCCTTCTTTTTGTATACATATATACATATGATATATATATTCCATTCATTTCAAAATTAATTTTAATTACATAATTTATGAATATACTCTTATTTTGCAAGTTTTTATAGAACTGTATCTAGTGTGTGACTTTTAGCCCTGTTGAAAATACCTTATAAGCTATAAGCCTGTTGTATTTCAAAGAGCTTGGGACTCCTGCAGGTCTCTATTCATTAGTTTTAAAGTACCTCTGTGACATGACGTAAGTGGCAGTATTATTATCCCTGTGTTGCAGATGGGGCATCCAAACCAGACAGCGGTTGCATAACCAAGACAGGGCTAGAAATAGAACTGGGGTTATTTTGAAAATAGGTAGAGTAAAAATTATAGGCAAAATTAAATATTGGTGATTTGTATCTTTATTCAAAGCCTCATCTCTTTGAAATGAAAATGTGTAAAATACATTAGCCCTCTGTTATTTTTCCATAAATTAAGAACCAAATCTGACCTCGGGGAGACCACATGGATCTCAATGGAAAATTAAGCTAGTTGCATGTGAGGAGTTGCTACCAGAATTTTGCCTGAAAGCTTAAATGCCATATGAGAGCTGCAGGAATTCTAAAAGATTATGTTGAGTATGGATGTTGAAGTTAAAATACACGTATGTGTCTGTATGCAAGCACACAGACACACATGCAGAATTTTAAGTCCAAAAGTAGCACCAGAGCCAATTCCATGATATTTTTATTAGTAATCTTTACTTGGGCACAATTTCACTTGAAGCTGGTGGGATTCTTTTTCCTGAGTCAAGCCTGCAGAATCAAGCCTGCTGGGAGTCAGCAAACCACAACAGACGTCATCAGGTCTCTCCTGCTTCAGGATATACATACTGATTACTGCAGGGGTCAGGGGAGAATTTTATTTTTGCTTGCCCAGGCTTGCACAATTGTCAGCGGATATAACCCTTGCCTTCCTTTGAAGTGTGAGCTATCAAAAACTAAATAAACCAGATGGAGCCATTTTATGATTCAAGGTGACAGAGCAGACCAATGCCTGTATTTCTTTTAAAAGATGGAAATAGAATTACAAATTTGCTACATCTAATTTGCACCTTCCCTTGAAAAGGTGGAGCCCAAAAAGAAATTTTTCTCAAGAGCCTTTTCCTCCTAAGAATAAGTAATAACACTGAAAATAAGAGAAAAGTAGGAAGATTGATATACAATACATGGAGTTAGCAAAAGAATGAGGGGGAAATAGTCAACTATGAAAGTGACAAACACTGAGTCCCTGGCATTCAGATAACCCGTTCTCCTTGTGACCAGATAAATATACATTCTTGATTCCCGGATTCCTTCCATTCTTGGTACAATACTTGAAAAAATTTTTGACCAGGTCTTTGGCATTTTCTTCTTTTCTGGGAATACTTCTAAATGACCTAGGGGAAATTTTCAAAACCAAAGAAGAGTTTTGGCAGCAAAAACAAGCCTCAGTATGTATTATGATTGAAACAAAGTAATTTAGCCTTTAACTCATGCAAACATCTGCGAGAACTGTATGAAAAGCAGAATAAAATGAATTTCATATCTCTATTTTTAATGTAAGGAAAAGATTTTTTCACTTCATTATTTTAACTCTATAAAAGAAAAACTTGATTGATGATTTGCTAATAAGCAAGAAGGAATTAACTAGATTATTAATGTTAGTGTTAGAATTTACTCTTATAGAATTAAGTTTTCAATTGTACCAAATTTGTTCTATTCATTTCTTTCTCTGATATGTAGAAAAGTATAAAAACAACCTCTCTAGGCCTTTATTTTTCTCATATGCACAATGAGGATAATAGGCCTTATTTCAAAGGGTTGCTGAGATGATTAGATGATACAATGTAAGTAAAATGTCCAACCTAGTATCTGTACACGGTAGATTCTTTCTGATTCATTCCCTTCTACCTTCTTGTTGTCTTCTATGGTATTTGAATAATGTGTAAGGACTTCAGTAGACTAATTGTGTGAAGTCTAACTAGTAAGAGCACAAAGCCAGTTATGTCTAAAGGACCTACCATTTATAAGTGCTAACTATGTACCTGGCACATAATAAATACTCGGTAAATATTAGCTATTATCATACCACACACCTCACTTTATCCTCACCATAACTCTGGAGAGTGTTTATTTTCATTCTCATTTTCCAGTTCATGAAACTAAGGCTTGGGAGGCAAAGTAACTTGCCCAATGTCGCACGGCAGGATTATGACAGAGCCAGAATTCCAGCTGCGATCTGCTCCAGAGCTCCTGGCCTCCTCACGGCAGCAGGCCACACCTCTACCTACGTATGGGGCAGGCAGACCTCAGGCGAGTTCAACCATCTGGAACAGAACAAGGAAGCCAGAAGTAAGCTAAAAGGACTTCTGGGGAAAAAAAAAAAAAAGACAAAGTAGCTGGCATTCTCATCTGTGCATTCTAAGAGAAACTCTCCTAGATATAGCTAATTTCTGAGCTAGATACAGCTTAGAAATAGCTAACTAAGCCTACTTACTTACAAGAATAGTGCACTTCAAAGACACTGTTAACCAGTTTGGTTATCTGGTTTCACAGCCTCTAGAAGACTCAAAGAAATAGAATTGAAGGTAGGGACAGGCTGCTGCAGCCAATTCCCTTGAAAACAGTAAAAGTGACCTGAAAAACCTGCCAAATGTTGACACAAAGCTTTAAAAACCACAGTAGGCTAGAGCCATTTAGGATAGGAGCAAATAGCCTGAAACAACCAAATAGTCCTTAAGATATAAAAATTGATATTCATCATAAAGTCATTTAAATTGTTAAAACAGAAGTATATTAAATATAAGAAGAAATGTCATCCAAATATTCTTTTTTAAGGTAACTTAAATAGGAAGTATTAGTGAAAAAATAAATCACTTAAATGAAACACCTCCTCTGTTCATAGTACTAGCAAGATAAAGAGTTATGATAAAATTAACTTTTTCATTGTCAACCCTGAAGACTTTTAACCACATAAACTTTAATATTTGGCTTTGTTGGACTTGATTCTATCATATATAACTTTTTCAGTTGGGTGATGGAAATTATACCAAAGACAAATGTTATTAATATTAGGCATACACTTAAGCATTCAAACATCTCTACTACGAGAAAGATGTTCTTGCTTGGCTTAAGGAGGAGTCAGCAACTTTTCCTTTTACCACTAAAATTTTAATCTAAATATGGTCAAGAAGAAAATTAACACATTTTCTGGAAACACACAGACGTATACATACCTCTAAGCATTCTTACCTTAAGCATTGTTGACTAAATGTGTTATATTGCAACATATGTTTACAACATTAGTATCATAGCCCTGGGAAGATAGGGACTATGATGGCAGTGGATAAATGTAGCTAGGGGAAATTTCAATAGTATCAAACAGTAAATTGGGATTTAAGAAGTCAGAGTTGTCTTCTGACTTTTATCTATAGCTTTTCATGCATCTTGGGATAAATCATTTGAATCCCATAGGAATCCCTGTCTCAGCCATGGTTGGCAGGCTGGAGTGATAAGGCAGAGCACACTCAGCCCGAGGTTGCAGATTACCAAACCCGACGTAAGTCAGGAAGATATACCCCACCCTCTAAAGACCTATCCAGTCTTTTGGCAGCCTGTAAAATAAGAGTTAGACAAAACTGCACCTGAGAGACCAACTGATTTTCCTTCTTGATTTGACTTTTTGGTTCTTCTCCTGAGTGATCTTGCATAGATATGGAAATATCATCCCGTAGATTTAACACATGAGCATTATGGCTAACCTGACTCAAAGTGAGATCAACTCCTCAACATCACAAACAATCCTGAGTCCAACTCAGTCAAGAAAAAGAAAGCTAATACTTGGCATGTGTCTGGACCATCATGACATTCGAAGTTAAAGGAAAACCTTTGAGCATTCTAAGCAATGAAAAGTACATAGCTCCTCCTCACCACAAGTAATTCAAACAAAACAATACAAAGTCTTAAATTACCATAAAGAAGTCCTACAAAGTTCTGATGTTTCTTAAGATACTTATTTCCATATATAGGGAAATATATATAAACATATATATATAATTTGGCTTTTATATATATGCATATGTGTGTATATGTATGTATGTATATCAAAAGCAAAATCCTTATTTCAAAAAATTTTGGTGATCTTCCTGGCTTTATCCCTTAAATATGGGCTTATCCTATGTATTAACTGATTTTTGGGGCCAACCATGTCTCACCTTCAGCAGTGTATGCCTAGGTTTTCCCCTTCCCCCGCTCCCCTCAGCCCAGAAATGTCTCATGGCCACCCATCCAATGTAGTCTTCATTTTTATAAAAATGTAGTGTCTGCTGGTATCCACTTCATAGAGTCAGTATTACTAAGTGAATTCTTTAACATATAATCCAGAAAGTAAATGCTACAGAAATGCAAAGTACTGTTATTAAAATTGACCTGCTTCTAAGGTAATAAATGGTTTCATTTAATTCTTTGAGAATAAATGGTTCAACCAAGTAAGATGAACAAAACTAAAGACATTTAGTTAATTTTCTTCTGGTAAATTACAGGGTGCCTTGTAAGAATTGCATTGTTTCATATAAGTAAGAAATTAATTCTCAGAAAACAATTTTTTAAAATTTTAAAAATAAAGTAAGTATTAAAGAAGTTGAACAGCTAGTACAGCTAAAAAAGAAGAAGAAGAAAAAAGAAAGAACCATCAAATTGCAGAAGCATACCTATTAGTGCTGGCAATGACCCTAAAATATCCAAGCCACAGATGCACAAAACCTACACCACCAAATATACTTTTTATCGTTTTATTCCCCAATATATTCTGTGGTTTGAAATATTTTATCCATGAAACTGCATTAATTTGGCAATACAGTTGATCCTTGAATAACACGGGGATTAGGGGCAACAACTTCTGTGCAGTGGAAAATCCATGTATAACTTTTGACTCCCCCAAAACTTAACTACTGTTAATAGTCTACTGTTGACTGGAAGCCTTACTGATAATGCAAACAGTCGATTAACACAGAGTTTGCATGTTATATGTACTATATACTATGTTCTTATAATAAAACAAGCTAGAGAAAATAAAATGTTATTGAGAAAATCATAAGGAATAGAAAATATTTACTACTCATAAAGTGAAAGTGGATCATCAGAACGATCTTCATCCTTGTCTTCACATTGGGTAGATTGAGGAAAGGGAGGGATTGGTCTTGCTGTCTCGGGTGGCTGAGGTACAAGAAAGTCTGCTTCTAAGTGGACCCACATGCAAACCTGTGTTGTTCAAGGGTAACTGTAATTCTTTTGTTTTTCCTTTTTCTTCTTTATTAACCACCATCAATTAGAGCTTCTGCTCAACAAGGCATAACAATATCATTTGACTGATTGATATAATTAACTTCTTCAATGCATCTTTTCTTATTATTGTCCTAGAACCAGGTACCGTATCTCTCACCTGGTTTTCTTAGCTCTTGTTAAGGTATTTTTGTACATGGACAATTATTAAAATTGATGTTTCGGGGGGGAAGGGATGGTCACTGGAGAGTCCATTCAGCCATCTTGCTCTGCCTTCCAGCCGAGTTAATATATTTAAAGTTAAAACAAAGAATTTGCCATTTTTTGGCAATCTGTATAATCTTACAAAAGCTAAATATTTTATTTCTACTAGCCCTTTGTATGTTTGTATATTTATGTTTATAAATATTTATAATATTATAATTTATAATTATAATTTATATTTATATTTTAAGCCACTTAATACATTGAAATATGCATGAAAATATAGCCTTTAAATATATTGAAAAAGTATTCTTACGAACCTTAATTCCGTATCATGCCATCTCTCTAGGGCAGGAGACTGCCGATCAAATTCAAGCCTCTCTTTTCACAGAGGAGAGTATTGAGTCCCAGAGTGATTATTGCTTTGCCCAAGATCAAACAGCCATTAAAGGTTAAATTTTCCTTTGCCCATATAACACTTTCAGGACCTACCCCATCTGTTTGCTGTGGTCGCTAAGTAAGCACCCATATTAACAGCAGGGGACTCACAGAAAATTATTCCAATCAAATGGTTATCTTTCAGGTCACCTCTTGTCTCTGCTGTTCCTGACAACTCTAGGCATAAGTACTTGTTCTATAATATAGCTTTCTTTATATTTACATCCACCTCCATTTTACCATTGCATTGTATCAATGGTATTATGGTCTGCCTCTTCTTCTAGTAATAGTTTCTAAGAGCACAAGGGCTATCTCTTTCTGATCTCTTTAGTACTTATTGTACTTAGTTTCTTAAGGGTTGATTTAGGGTGAATGAGATTAGTCTGAACTGGCACAATGTTTTGTTTTATTTAAATGCCTTCTGTATGCCAATAATTTCCGAATTAGTATCTAAGGACTGACTGTTCCCCTATACTCCGTACTCAGACCACCTACTTGACACATACTTGGATATCTAAAAGGCATCCCAAACTTAAAATATCCAACCAAATGCTTGATTAAATATATCTAAGTATATTCGTTACCATCTCAGCAAATAACACTAAAACCTGGCTGTTCTCTTTCTTTCACACACCAATTCATGAGTTTTTTCTAGCAAACCTACCTCCAAAATATTTCCTGAAACTGTTTATTTTTCCTTCAGTCTCACTGCTACTACCCTAGCATCGTTTCTTGAATTTTATTAGCCTCCTCGTTAATTTCTGCTTCTACTCTTGCTCCTATACAATTTCTTTTCCACAGAGCTACCAGTGTGGTCTTATGAAAACTGTACTAGATCATGTCACTCTTCTGAAAACTTTCTAATGGCTTGTCATCACACTTGGAACGACATCCAAAATCATTCTGTAATCTACATGGCCCAACATTATCTGGCCTGGGATTTTATCTCATGTCACCCTCTCCCTTGCTCACCTAGTCCCTGTGACTGCCTTCCTTTGTTTTTCAGACCCAGCAAGCTAGTTCTTGCTTTAGAGTCTTTCCTCGAGTTGTTCCTTCTGGCTAAAATCATCTTCCGCCAAATCTCTGCCTGGCTGGCTTCTTCTTATCTTTAACTGTCAGCTCAAACATCACTTACTGCAAGAGGCCGCTCTTGATCATACAAGTAAAATAGTTCCCCAGCCACTATTTAATTAATTAATTAATTTAATTTTTTGTTTATTATAGCACTATTTTCTTGTTAATGTAATTGTGTGCTTGTTTATGTGTTTACTTTCTGATTCCTCTCAACGGAATGAAAATAGGACTTGTTCAAAGCTTTGCTTCATGCTCAGACTGGTGACTGGCCCATAGAAGGTGCTTAATGTTTGTTGCTTAGTGCTGTTAAATTCATTTCCCTGCCTTTAACATCTGCAAGTGCTAGGAGAATGAATTCCTTGTCTTGGAGTCTCCGTGATAAAGACTTGTCATCTAGGGACAAGAGACCACATCCCTTTTCCACTTTGGGGCACCTACTCACTGTTTCTGTGAAGACTGATTATTAATGTGTAGTAACCTTTTGCTCCAGCAGTTCCATCCTTTGGGCCCTGTCATGGATTTTCCTTATCTTGGTCCCTGATGAGCCAAAATGATCCCCTTGGTCTCATTGCCTGACCACGTTCAGTGATAAACACAGTGCAGGAGGTGGAAGCCCTGCCCTTCAGGTCCCAGAGGGCTGACCCTGCCCCGGCAGCACAGTGGGGGCAGTTGTGTGTGCTGTCTGCACACAAAATGGTGTCCCTTCTCCCAGAAGTAGCCTAAGGCTTTGGGTGGGTAGTAACTGAGCTCCTCCTGGATCGCATTCACTCACCCCAGCAGGGGGCACTCGCTGAGAAGGTGGGAGAAACTATAATGTAGTATTTATGTTAAGTCTCAAGAGACTAGAGGTGGAAACCAGAAAGAAGGAGAAAAGGAGTAAAATGGTGGGGGAAGGGGTGTGACTTAGAAAAAAATATCCACTCACTCGTCCATTTTACCCCTCTGCCAGGGGACTCTGAAATCTTTTTTTTTTTTCCATTAGCTATTTGCTGGTGCAGTTCCACCCTGGCTGGGTTTCCTCAGGCCACTGTGAGACCTCTGCTGTTTCTCACGTTATGGGTCTGTGTTCTAGAAGCCCATGAGACCACTCGGGGGCACATGGTCATTCATTCATTGAAAGGATAATTACCACACCCAGTGTATTAACTGTTCTGATCAATGGTTATGGCAGTAACGTCACTCTAGGTCCAGGCTCATATCTCGGTACAAAAGACCCCCAGATAAGCAGGACATTGCCAGGTCCAACGAGCTCAGACATTCTACAACCCCCAAACTGGAGCCCTGCCTTTGTGCACTAGGCAGAACCCTAAAGAGAAGTCAGTGCTTAGGACCTTTTTATCTAAACCCTTGATGTAGGACAGAGGCCACCAAATCTCCTGAGTTGTCCTGCAGTCCCACACCATGCTAACGTCATCAGCGCCCTTTCTCCAGTCTTCAACAGTCTTCAACCTTCAACGGAAGGTTCAGATGGCTCCATAACGATGCTTCCTTCTGCCCTTTGAACAGAGCACCTTTCCTTCCCCATCCTGATCCCCTGACGGTGGGGAAGAAAGCCATTTCTCACTTTCTTTTGACACCTTCAGCTTCTACTAATAAAATCTCTCCCAGTGCCCAAAGCAGCTATCACTCTTATAAGAAACTTCTGAGTCCTCTCATTTGCCAAGGAGCCAAACCATGGCAAAAAGGGGGGAAAAAAAAAGAAGACTTTTTGCAGTAGCTTTACTTTTTTCAGACCACAAAGACATCATTTAGAAAATTGCTACTTTAATGACCTAAATGATGTTCTTAAGGCCTGAAAAGGTAAGGAGTTTCCCAAAGTGCTTTATTTACCAGCCAGGAGCAGGCTTCTTGCAATATCTTTAAGGGGTTGACTCTTACAGGTAATAATTCCTTACCAAGAAAGCCCTTGTTAATGCAGTAACTGCATCTTTTGATGCAAAGCTAGAAAAACATGGCATTTTAAAAAATTCTCCTCTAGGAATAATTATGTTATAATGGATTTCCGAAGATTTAGAGAGGAACTAGTTTGATAGTCACTGTTTAAGGCTATTTTAATAGATCACGCTAGAAAAAATAATTTTAACCCACGTTTTATAGAATTAGATCTGGAGAGCCTTTCATATGATCGGAAACACGTGTTAAAAGTTAGAACCCGAGGAAAGAGATGGCAGCAGATCAATGCTGAGGTAAAGGGCCCAGCAGCCTGTAGCCTCCAGGGTCTTAGAGTAACCGTTAAGATCATTGCTAATGGACATCTGTGTGCTTTTCTTTTTTCTCTTTAGTTTCTTTTTTATCTTTATCTTCCTTTTCTTTCATCTCTTTGACCATTCCACACCAAACATACACCCTTTATTTTTTCCTACTTTTTAGCTCTCCTCTCTTTTCCTGTTCATATATCACCATCGTCTCATGCCTGCTGGGTCCACTGAGGGCCCCCAGGGCTGAGGGGTTACTGACACCAGCTCCATGGAGGAGAGAGCAGGTAATCGGGAGGTGTTTAAAATAACTGGATTTTACTGAATGCCTACTTTGTACCCAGCCTTGTTCTATATACTTTCCATGTATGCTCTCATTTAATCATCTTGGTTGTCTAATTTTATCCAATGCCCTAGTTCTGTTGGAGAATAAAAGCAGTTTTGTTTTGCTTTGTTTCTGGAAACTCTGTCTCCAAAGGTTCTAGAGCAAAATCCTGCATGAAATGCCAATTTGAAGAAAATAGATGAAAGTGGCAGGTTTGACCAATAAGTTAGAGATAAGAAAGACGTAACACCTGGGTAAATCCCAAGTAGAACTGCAAGTAGATTTCTATAACCAACGTCTTTTATTTGCACGTTTGTGTTCTGGGGGAAAACGTGACTTAACCAACCACGTTAATGGAGGAAAAGTTCTAACCCTTCAATAATTTCAAGAAAACCAGAATATAGTTTAGGTCAAAAAGAGAACTTGATTTTGCAACACCAAATATCCCTTTTGAGGTTTCCCAAAAATGCTGTGGCAATCCCACACAGAACTCTCTCCATATTTTTACCACAGAAACAATAATGCTAATTCAGCATACACTACGATCTAGACTACTTTGGGAAGTGCTTTAAGGAAGATATCAAAGAAACAAAATACCTGCATTCTTATAATCTAATGTAATAAAAATGAAAAACGGAATTTACAGAATTTCCATTTAAGATGAACAGAGAAACAAATGCTAAATAAAACAAGGCATCAATTATAATGTGCTTAATAAGGGACAAATGGGATAATTAGACTTAATTAGGTTTGGTAGGGAAAAGATTTTGAGTATTTACTGTTGTACTATTCTTTCAAATAAGTGAATGAATGTATGAATACATTATTATTGAGAACATGAATGAGGAATACAAGAAGTAGTTGAGGACCCTTAGTGTCAGGATGATTTGCCCAAGGTTTTTATTTTCCTTCCCTTAGGGATATTACTTAAGAGCTACACCCTTGTATCACTCTGCAACACCTTTAAAAAGAAGGAACTGTATAAAGGTGATGTGAAATTTACAGGTTTACATTTCCCTGGGAGAAGGACTATAAATATAAATGACTAGGTAACCAAATTTACTATGTGGAAGTAAAGCCAAAGAAAGTAAGGCAGAAAACAGAAGATGACTGGTCCACCAGACACATGACTGCCCTCAGCTTCATCTCTGCATCTGCTACCCCAGGACAGACATCAGCTGGGGGCCAGGTTTGAATTTCCCACATGTACTGTTGTCCACACAGAAAGAGACCCACGTCATTTTTTTAACTCTCAGAAACATTTAACGCTCCTTTTTTCCCCCCCATTTCTGGCCAAGCTGTTTAGAAAGCACAGATGCAGCTAGCACTGTGACATCATAAGAATCCATGCTAAATGGCTCCAAAATGAAAATATCTGTCCAATGTCTTGGGTAAATTTGTGGACTCCATTTACCAATTTCACATCATCATTCTCTGGTTCTTCAGAACCAAGGATCACGGTCAGAGACAGCAGAGTTTCTGCTGCGATTTTGTTTACTACTCTGATAATATTCCATCACTAGCCCCAAAAGTTCCAGTGTGTGGCAGTGGCAATCACAAGTGATGATATGGGTCACTTTTCACAAGGTATAAAGTCATTTTAGAAGTTTAGGGTCTTATTTAAAGAAACCACCCCATTACTGAAAGGAGACCAGATGTTCAATTAATTTTTTTAAATGTTCATGAGAACCATGTGCAACGTGTTCTTTCTCTCTGGTCATGCTAAGAGATGAAGACTTTCTTCAGCAACTTTTGATGAAGATTGTGGCAGAGATCTAAAGTCAACCAGATGGTAAGAGCCATGACCACAGTGGCAGTGGAGTTGTGACTTTGGCTTGAGGAACACAAGGTGTAATCCTGCCATAAAGAACAGCTGTAGAAAAAGGTGCGGAGGTGTCACAATTATTCTTTCTTTTCTTCAACTCACCAGATTTAAATGTTTGCAATTCAGCCAGATATAGTTACAACCTGTAAATCAAAAATGGTTTCTACTGCTTTAAACAACATCCTAACCAGACAGTAGTATAGTATAGGGTTAAGAGAGTGTGCTTACCAGCATTCTAAAGCTTGATAGTATCTGAATCTTAAGCAAGTTACTTTCATAGGGGATCACAACGGCGCCTACCCTTCTGGGGTTCTTGTAAGAATTCAATAAGGAATTGCATATGAAGTGCTTAGTACTATATCTGGTACATAAGCATTCAAAGGAAGTGCTTGAGCTCAGGTCTGTGGAAATCCAAAGCTTATGCTGCCTAGATCATGCTTTGTTATTGGCAAAATTAGAAAATGATCTGCCATTGACTGAATGTTTGTGAACCCCCCCAAAATTCACATGTTGAAACCCTAATCCCCAATGTGATGGTATTTGGAGGCAGGGCTTTGGGGAAGTAATTAGGGTATGATAGTGGACTCCTCACAAATGGGATTAGTGCCTTTATAAGAAGAGACACAAGAGAACTTGCTTCCTCTCTCTGTCCACCATGTGAGGCTATAGCAAGAAAGCAGCCACCTGCAAGCCAGGGAGAGGGCCATCACCAGTATCTAAATTTCTGTTGTTTAAACCACCCAGTCTATAGCATTTTGTTATAGCAGCCCAGGCTGACATAAGACAGGATCTAATGGAAATAGTTGATTTATCTCCAAAGTCCCTTAAAACTCTAACATTGTATGATTCCTCTTTCTTTGCTCTGTTGGAATAAAAACTTTTACTAAGCTACCAGTTTGCTAGGAACATAGTATCAACTCACCTGAGAAAAGTAGTAAGAATGTTCTTGAAGTTTTAAAATCATTAGAGCTAAATTTTTAAAAATTCTATCAAATAAAAAATAATCAGCAAAAATATAATTTACCACCCATGTTTACCTGGCTATGGACAAAATCTGTATCACATCATTTATAATTTTTAAAAGTTTTAAGTGGAAATTTCTAAGACATTATCTTAGTCATCAAAATATGGAAAAAGACTTAATGAAAAAAGTTGGTTATCATTATTAATAACAAAAACTAATTGAGACCTATTGTGTCCACATTTATATTATAGCATTGCAGTTCATAGTGCTTTATAGTCAGTTGTACATGTGTCTTTCTCTCCACTAAATTTGTAAACCACTTTAAGGACAGGGATCATGTTTTTTACACTGAGCACTTAATATGGGATGGGCACAATTAACCACTCAATGAATGCATGTTGAATGAATTAATGCATGTATGAAGGGTGCATTACTAGGATTTTAAGGTACAAAGTATGATGCAATGGCCCCTGCAATCTAAATTAAAAGACAGGCCAGAGCATCAAAAGCAAGTAGTGATATAAGTGAAGTTACATCACAGATAAATAAAGTAGATAAGAGATGTTGCTTTGTTTAAATAGAAGAGTCGACTTTAAGGTGGGCACAAAGACTTCATGAAGAAAATGGGATTTTATCTGGATTAAACAAATGGAAAAATTTTTCCCAACAAGGAAGACAATGTGAGCAATAACATATTAGTTTCCTATTGCTACTCTAACAAATCACTACAAACTTAGTGGCTTAAAACAACACAAATTTATCTTACAGTTCTGGAGGTCAGAAGTCTGAAATGGATTCCACTGGGCTAAAGTCAAGGTGTCTGGAGGACTGTCTTCCTTTCTGGAGGCTCTAAGGGAGAACCTATTTTCTTGCCTTTTCCATCTTTGAGAGGCTCCCCGCATTCCTCGACTGGAGGCCCCTTTTCATCTTCAAAGTCAGCAATGACCAGTTGAGTCTTTCTTCTCACATCACATCGCTCTGATACTGACTCTTCTGACTCCCTCATCCACCTTTAAGGATATTTGTGATTACTTTGGACCCATCCAAATAATCCAGGAGATTCTCCCTATTTTAATGCCAACTGATTAGCAACCTTATTCCATTTACTACCTTAATTCCTCTCTGCCATGTAACCAAACATATTCACAAGTTCCAAGGGTTAGGACGTGGGCATCTTTGGGAGGCCTGCTCTGCCTATCGCACATAATATTAGAATGCATCTGACATGTTTAGGTAACAATATGATTTCCACAAAAATTTTGCTTGTTCAATGTAAATTTGAATGAGTTTACATGACTAGGTGAGTGAGAGCCTATTTTTGAAAGTCTTGAATGCCCAAGAAAGGGATTTGTACTGTTTTTTTGTAAGTAATAATTCTCTTTATGTCAAATTAATATTAATATTTGCCATCATTTTTCATATGTTACATAATTGAAAATGACATGATTATAAGTTATGTCCAATCCACAATATCATGACTTTTAAAGATAAATAAGACTTAACTGAATATTTTTAAATGGTTAATGAGAGACTTGAAAAACATAGTTTAATAGCAGCTCAATCAATTGCCTCCTCAAAGCAGGAAAAAAGTAATGAAAGCATTTCAAAGGCATTTACTAAAATCCTGGTTATATGTGGGTCTGAAGATGATCCCTGATACTCTAAGTCAAAGGTAGGAATATTTTCCTTGCACTTAAATGGGCAACAGAATGTTAAAGTCAAATGCAAAGATGTGTCAGAAAACAAGGAATGAGTCTTATCAGCAGACCACAAAATGCATTCAGGAAGAAAAGCATGAAGGTCAAAGAGTAGACAGATGCAGGGGTCCAAACAAGAAAATAGAGCACGACCAGTTAGTGTCCATATCCTATAGATGGAAAGATACACAACCATTTTAAGTAATTTACAGAATAGAAGGAGTAAAATATGGTTAGAATTTGAATGTGGGGTGGAAAAGAAAATTTCCAAAGGCAGGATGTTAGAGAATTTTTTGACGATAAAGATCTTTTACATGTATCAATATTGTCAAATATTCTAGCGTGCTAGGCTTTCTTCTTGGTTACTGTGCTGTTATGATTCTTGCAACACTACGTATCAAACAATAAAGGGTTCCCTCTACCATACTATGCAGATGGTATGCTGTATATATACTATATATTAAATGGCCTCCCTTTTAATTTGCACCCTTAATTCTTCTGCCATTATAGAGGAAAACAACCTGTAAAATTATCTAAAATAGAAACACAATGTTTACTAGGTTTCAATACAGTATCTTCCAGCTTTCTCTTTCTTGTTTTTTATTAAACAGTTACTCCCCTGAATGTCAGCAAATATAGGTGTTCATAATCACAGCAAAGCACTTAGCCTTAGAAAGAATCAGGAAAGACAATGGAAAAAAAAAAATACAGCAAACTGTGTTTCCAATTACCAGCAGATGCTTTCGTTTATTCTAAGCGTTCCTGTTTAGTTAACTGTACAAATTTTTAATCATATAAATGTGGTAGTGTTCTAGCCCCATGCTTTCTATTACCCTCTTCTTCCAGCTGGTTTCACACGCCTCTGGCTTCTGGCATTGTTTTCCCATAAATACTGTGTCTGGGGCTGCCTGAATTTCAGGCAATACCTGTTAAAGAGCGAAACCCATTGCAGAGTTTATTTTATTTATCTTTTGTGGGTGGTTTTTGTGTGTTTCACTGAGGCTGTGATGTTGCGGCACATTTCCCTGAGTCAGCAGCACCACTGGCCACTGGCTGCAGCGCCATGAGTGCCTACTTCCGTTTTTTTTCATTTCTATTTCTTTGTGGACTCATCTGGTCACCATTCATTCATGCCTGGAATATCGCAGTGGGAAAGATTACCAGGCTTCATCCAAAGACCATTTCACATAAATCTTTAATAAATCAAATGAAGGAGCAGGTCCTGGTGAAACTACCCTGATGGTGGAGATCAAAGACTCAGAGCCTTGCCTGTATTCCAGCCATTCTGAAAATAGCAATAGGGGTGCAACAAAATGCTGCAAAGAAGGAGGGATGGCCAAAGTGGCTGAACTAAATTGTGTTTGACATTTGACGAGAACAGACTTTCAAAAACAGTATTTGTTTTTGAAGTTCTTCAAGACCCCATCGAAAATATTTATCACAGTGGCTTATACCTAATAACTTAATCTTTACAGTTAACCCATAAGGGAAAAGAAATTAATGAAACAAAGTTGAAAAGCCAAGCAGCGGTTCAATGTCATGGACGTCCCTGGACACAGCCCTTGTCCTCACATGGCAGTTCTGGTTATTTATTTCCATTGAGAGTATTTGGCCTGCGCCAGCATGATTATTTTCAAAAGTGCTCATAGGTGTATCTATAACACTTGGAACTTTTGCTGCATTTTCTTTCATAACTAACTAACATGGAATGGGCAAAAAATAGCTACCATGTAGCCTTGCTACTCAGAGTGTGGTCACAGCCCAAGAACCTTGTCATCACCAGGGAACTTGTTAGAAATGCTAAGTCTCAGGTCCCTGCCCAGACCTGCAGAATCAGAATCTGCATTTTAATGGGATCTCCTGGTTATTCATATACATATTAACATTTGAGAAGCATAGTTCTAGAATAGCATCTGACAGACACCTTTTGGCATAGATATTTTATATAATTCATAATCACCAGGAGGTAACAAGTGAAAGAGGGAAAATAAAGAATAATTGGAAGAGGCAGCAGGATTACACTCAATACACATGGAGCAGTTGAAATTCCCTTCTTCCAAGTTGACTTTGAACTCCACAAACATGAATATAAACAAATGTCAGGGGCAAAAATAGGTCCAGTTAGAAGGCTTTATTTCTTATCATTTTCTCCCTTTCCTTTTGTTATGTTGTTTATATCAATAATCATTCTATATCTTATTAGTGGTCTGGTTTGTTTTTATTATAGAGGAAAAGCCCTCACTTAGGCATTTCCCAGCAGTTCTTTGAGGATGTCTGGACAATCTCCCCTTCAGTCTCCTTGAGGTCTTCTCAGCCAGGCCTAATTCTTGAGCGCTCTCAAAATTCATGCATCTCATGAACATACTTCAGACTTTGTTTAGGCCATTTTTTAAACATTATATTTGCTTTTTCACACTACACTTCTTTTAAAAACACTTATAAATTAAACAGAGATCAATTAGGGGCAATTGAAATTACTAAAATGTTTGAGAAATAAAGACCCCAAGCAAAATATGTGAGGCCCTCATAAGTTTGTCTAGGGAAAGGAGGCCAGAAGGAGGCCGGAAGACACATGTTCACTGCCAGAGCATATGACACAAAGCTGCGCAGCTCATGAACATCAAACATACCCATTAGTCATTTTGGACTAAAAACAAAATTCCCAGAACCTATATAGTATTAACTAGAGCATTAATAATCCATGGTAAAGATCATGCAGGCTGAAACCCAATACATGGTTTATGGGCTATTATACCTCCAAAATACACTTACAAAGAATATTTATTCTATTGATAAATATTCTATTAATGACTTCTATTAATGCATGCATTGTTCTTTACCTATCTGCTCTCATTCAATGATTTTGCCTACCTTACCCCACCCACCTAGCTACCATTAAATCCCTCACCATCTCCCCCATGGGCCACTCCCCAATACTCTCTATCCATCATCCCTGTCTTTGATTTCCTCTACTCCTGCATTCTCATGGGGAACACAAATTTTCAAAGTGAGACCTACTTCAAAGGTGGGGGAGTTTGACTTTTCAGATTTCTAATAGATCCCAGGAAAGTATAGCCAAAATTTGAGTTTAGTTAATTTGCCAATTATGATTTCCTATATCTTAAAAATAAAAAATATTAATTCTTATAGCACATTACAGTTTAGAAATAACTCACATTTTAATCTTATTTAATTCTTACATGATCCCATGTAATGAAGAAGGTGCTATTGCCATCATAGCATTTATAGATAGGCACCAAGTTTGAGGCAAAGCTCTGTGGTGAGTACGAATTGAAACCCAGTTTTTATAACCCTGAGATAAGTGGTCTTGGAGGGTTACTTTAGAGTTTCCATTGTTGTAGCTGTTTTTTAAAAGTTGACACACTCGAATATGAAATTCAGAAAAGAGTACTCTACCACCACTTACAATCTTTCACAATCAGAAATAAGCTCTGAAATCCAAGGAAGGTTATAGTCAGAGGATGCCAGGGTCACACACTGAAGCATCAGATGTCCAGTAAGGGAGGGAATAGGAGGTCAAAGTCATCAGCAGAGGGGAGCAAAGTGGAGAAAATCAAGTCTTTCTGCCATTTCGTGCTCAGCCCTTGTATTGCCAGGACCATTTACTGTTGGAAAATTCTCAGAGACAGGAAACTTAGCATTAGTCAAAATACCTAAGAGCCAGGGTAGAGCTCTGAGGCTAGCTGAAGTCCTGGTTTCTCGCTTTAAACATACAAAGAAAAATAAAGGAAGAAGAGGTAATTTGCACTGAAAACTAGAATGTAGTCAGGGAGGCCAGGCAGGTCCCCTGTACCTGAAAAAAGACCCAGGAGCTGGCACAGAAGGTCCTCCCATCTGCTGTTGTTCTCAAAGTTAATACTTATTTGCAGAGTGAATAAGAGAATGACCAGGTGTAGTTTAGACACCTGAAAGCAAACTACGAATGTCAGTTCAACCCCTCCTACTTCACCCCACGTTGTCTTTCCTCATCTCTCCCCACCCCCTTTCCCCCGTTCCCACGTGACAGTGCAAATATGTGCTGCCTTGTATGGTTGGTCTGTAGGCCAAGTCCTTCTCCCTACTTGCTGGCATTGTTCCTTGAGATTAGCTAAGGCCAGAGTTATTACATTTCTATTTCTCCTGAAGGACACTGTAAATTGTTTGAGCTTCTCCCACTTAAACTACATTAAACAAAGTTGAAAGACCTGTTTTTCCTTCCCTGCTCATTTTTAATTTCTTTTGAATTGCATTTGTGAAACCAGGGTGGTCGTGTGTGTGTGTGTGTGTGTGTGTGTGTGTTTACACATCCATATTTGAATTGACCTGATGAAAAGGAAAGTCCAGGACAAAATAAATAAACTCCTTCAATAGTTTGAAATTTTCCCTAAGAGATAGAAATCACATGAAGGTCAACAAGGTATAAAGTACTTCCAAAATATCTGGGTGAGAAGACTTTCATTATGATGAAGTTTCATGAGAACCTATTGATAGACTCAAAATAAAAGAAAGTGGCAATGAATATATGTCTCTAAGTTTCCATTTTTGAAAAAGGTACATTCTCTAGAAAGATTAGAAAATTTTACATTGTTAATATTTTATTTTAAAAATCATACATAATAAGGGCTTGTCTGCCTAGTGACTAGAGCAGCCATAGTCTACAGGATTTTTACATAGCCCTCAGAACACCAGAAATTCTTCAAAATAACCCAGGTTCTAAATCAACAGTGACTTTGACACTCTTTTCTTGGCCATATACTTTGGTATGGAGGTTATCAATTCTTTCTTTTACAGCTGCAAGCACACAGCAAAGTCTTTTTCACAGAATTAGGTGTCCATTGGAACAAGCTGTTTTGACTTTGTTGGTTCTCATTGTGTTTCTTTCACACAAGAAGAGAACTATGCTATTTTCCTCTTAATGGAATGTTAGGTTGACTCACAATGCCTGAAAAAAGAACTTGGTTATTTTGAAAGTCTATCTTAATATTTCCTGTCTGTAGCACATTAATTATGGATATTAACATTTGTAAGAATCCTCACAAGTCATAGAGAGGAGACGTCTTCACTCCACGATTCCTCTGAGCACAGAACATCCCCACCCTCTTTCTCATCCCCTGTGATCCAAACTTCTGGCTGCAGGTACTATGTCAAGGTAAAGGATGTTCACTGAGCAGGGAAAAATCACAGGTTTATAGGCATGCTCTTCTAAAGTAACTATCTGAAAAACAAAAGAGATCACAACCTGTGAGATGCCAGCTACAAAATGTTAACAAATGCACCCTTCAGAGAATTGGAGTGGTAGAGAGATTTGTGTCCAGTAAGTGCTAGCCTCACCTCAGTTTGTCCCAATCTCTTGAGCCTGCAGCTGAGCCAAAAATCTCCTGAGCCAAGCTTTCTCGCAAGATTTCCTGTACTTCCTGTTTCTACGTGAGCCAGAAATACCATGAGAACGACCTTTCTAGTGATATTTTTGCACTTCTGCTCCAGGATGAAGATAATCCCATATTGGGGGGAAAAATTTTTTAAATCGTGCAAACATTTTCAATTTTCAAATCTTCAAATAAGTAGGTTCTTCCTTGGGAAGGAAAAGTTGAAATGATGTATGCTTGGCCCTAATTCATCTCTACTAGGAAGTATTTGTGTTCAACGATCCCACATTTTGTAACTCCTTTAAGATATTTTTACAAGGAAATATGTAAAACAGTTTAGAGAATACAGTGGAAATTTATATCTTTGGATTTTAAAAAATGTCATTCTTGAAGAAATGTGCAATGAAGTATTGTGTTCTTAATATATTAGTATATGTGATATATTATATCATATATTTGTTTTCTTTGTTCTTAACCCCTTTGTTCCAAGGGTCAGGATATCCTGATGCTAAGTACTATTACAAAATAACTGAACAAAAATAAAAATAGTCAAATACTTAGGAAACTCTTCAGTTGTTATGTCAAGGAAGTTTGTGACTGAGGAGTGAGTTTAAGACATTATTCAGGAAATATGATAATAAAAGTGCAACAGCCTACATGTGCTTATTAAATAAAATCATCTTAATTCTAGAGAGCCTTGGTGCCCACAGTCTGATGGAAAGGTAAGATAAGGACTGGACAGGCTGTGAAAGTTGTAGAAGTGTCAAACTGATGCTTAAATCCTTTCATCTCTTAACAAAGAGGGAAATAAAGAAAGGCACATCTTTCTGATAAAGTGGATCACGATTATTCCCTAAATGGGTTGTATGAATATCTGATTTTTATAGGAAGAGCTGTCTGATCAATATTTTAATAATGCAATCACAAAAAGTCATGTCTTCAATATCTCTATTGTTGTTTTATACTCTCTTGACCTTTCTTCACCCATTAGGAGAGAAAGTAGGTTTGCCAGTATAGTTTTCCATCCAGAAAAAAGGAAAGTCACTTAATCCAGTGTGGAAAACTAAACTTATTAACCATGGGTTTAGAGAAATAATAACAACAACAACAACAAAATTACAGTAGCCTTTGCTGGTTTCAACTTTTTAAAAAATGAGGTGTGACCAATGAAAATAAAACACACTCGACAACGGTCTTTCTCCTCTCCCCCATAAAGAAACATCAAATGATGGTGTGATAAACCAGCCTTGGAAGGAATGTAGAGCAGGAGCGACAGATTGTACATCAGCAAAATAACAGGCCAAGCAAAATAAAGCGCTTTGCGTTGCAGAGATGTGAAGAGGACAGAGAGATGGGATTGTGGCAGTGTCTTCCAAGAAAACAGGGGCCATCCACATGAATGTTCAAGTTCAAATGGTTCCTACAAACCCAATTTGCTGGCAGAAGTGCCAAATACAATACCACCCCACTTTCGTTTCTGTCCGGGGCCTTTCACATAAGCTGCAGGGGGCATCCCCTTTTGTTGTGTTGGTTCTGACTCCCAGGGCGAGCACCTCCATCCCTGAGCCTCAGGAAACAAGAGGCACAGCCCGTGGTTGCCCTCAATTCAACCACTCTCAGGTAGTCAGTGGCCCAGATATCAAGTCAACAGTGCTCTCTTTCCAGAGAGCGAATCTTTAACACTTTCTCTCCTTTCTTTCCACTGCCATTTATGACCCCCTGGGGAACATCCTTTAAAATTATTGCTTTCCTTTGAAGATGGGTTTTTAGCAATCCCGAGCCATGTGCCCAGACCACACAAGCCCACTGCACTTATGCATGAGGATCTTGACGCTTCCCTAATTTGCCTCGTTTGGAGTTAGCTGTGGAATGTGATCCAGTGTTACTTCCCTTCCAGCTGAAGGGCAGCTGAGGTTACAGAGGGATTTGACTAATAGGCCAAAGCCCAGTTAGGTTTGCTGAGAAGCAAATGACACAAAGGGTGGGGGTGTGGAGAAGGAGCAAGAGTGTCTGAGCGGTGGCGCTGGAGCCACCAAGCCCATCCCAGTGCAGGCCTTGCTGGGCAGGGGAGGTGCCCCCGCCCAGGTCTTCCAGAGGGAAGCAGCTGCGGGTGGTTCCACGGGCACTCGGCCTCCCCTGTTTTTCCAGAGCTCCTTGGAGCTTGCAGGGCCTGAGCCTGGGAAGCTTCTAGGCTTCCTGCACCTCAGGGGTGACTCCTCACCTGACACCTCCAGATAACTGGCCTCTGGGGGACCCCTCTGAGAGGCTGGTGAAGGGGGAGCCCTGCTTCTTTGTCTGAAGTCCTTAAGAGCTAAGCTATTTGACAAATTTTGACAAACACCAAAACAGAATTGGAAACAAATACAGCAGAAGAAAGAAGAGGATCAGCAAAAGCTAAAACCTCGATGGCTTTTTTTTCCCCTGCTGTCATTCCAGCTGTAGCCTGGGATTAATTAAGTGCTGTGAACTCAGTGCCTGAGAGAGGAGAAAAAAATGCATTCTATCTCTAAGGAAGGAGTACAATAACAGTTTCTCACCAGTGAGAAACCTTGGGAAGGGAATCGCTCTCGTCGTCAGTGCTTGTGGCGGGACTGGAGAGACGGGGAGGTTGTGCCAGGCTGGAGGAGGCTTGTCTTTCCGAAGCTGGAGAGGATTTTACGGGGATTCGCCTTCCCCTGGCTGGGAGGAATTTCCCCTGTGGTAGCAGCAGCAGCAGCAGCAGCAGTAGCAGCAGCACTACCTCCTCTTCTGGAGAACAGGGCAGAATGCCTGTGCTAGAGCGGTATTTCCACTCGGCAGAGCTAGGCAGGAGGTGGACAGCCCCAGAAGGTGTGCTGCCCTCCACCTCGGGCAGCCGGCCTGGGTGCCAGCAGGGGCCGCTGCCCTGGGACTTGCCAGAGATGATCAGGATGGTAAAGCTGGTCTGGAAATCCAAAAGTGAGCTTCAGGCGACCAAACAGAGAGGCATTCTGGAAAATGAAGATGCTCTGCACAGCTTTCCAGGTAAATTGACTGTGGGGGTATAGAAGGTACCAGGGCCAAGTCTGATTACTTTCTGTTCCTTCCTTGGAGAGCCCGAGCCATAAATATGGGGAAAGGGAGGAAGACAAACTGGGCAGCATAGGGTCTGGGGCTGTGACTTCCAAATGTTTTCTCTATGATAGAAATGATCTTAATATTAAGAGTGATGCAGAAGGGGAAGTGTTAGATTGGAAAGCTAGAAACCTGGGTCCTGGGTTTGGCTCGCCACAAGCTCGTCCTGTGGGCTCAAACAAGTCAAATTTCCTGAGTTTCAGTCCCCATGGGGAGGGAGTGGAATTGGATGCTTTTTAATGGCCATCCGGCCTCTAACAGTTCTTGTTAAGTTGAAGATGTTACCAAGAGAATATTCTCCTTGGGTTGCTTTTTTGTTATACTTTATATAAAGTAAACTGTATTTTCCTATTTTTAACTATGAAATTACAACATGTATCATGTTCCTGGGACTGAGTTTGGCCAGTAAGCCTTTTATGTCCTGGTCAAGTTGGTAAACTTCCTTGCCTCAGTTTCCCCTCTGACAAATGACAATAATACAAGCACTTCCACTGATATGAGGAAAAATCAAACTCTCTTAAAAATGTGGAAATGATGATTCATAGAGAATTTGTCATGTCATAAGAATGTGCTGTGTTTGGGACAGTTGTAGAGAACTTGGTTGTGTTTCCAGCAGTGGGCCCAGCCACCATCAAGATGCTCAGGATCCCTGCAGAGGATCCCAAGGTGCTCTGTAAGCTAAGAATGCCATAACTGACTGCAGGGCACTCTCCTCCCTTGGGGAATATGTTGGTAGATATTTGGAAAGTGGTGGGATCACTTTAGAAGAAAGAACGTGAGTGTGTGTGTTCATGTGTCTGAAGTCTTGGCCAGCCCTATGCAGTAGAGTCACAGCATGCCATTGGTGGGGAGGGATGGGGTAGACAGAAAAGATACACCAAAAATTACCTCTCTCTTTCTCACAGAAAGAGACTAGGAAATAAAAATTTGCCTAGTTTTGATTTTAATAATGTATGCCAGAAACTCCTTTAAAGTTGTTACCTAATGATCTATAAAGAATATTATTAATAAGTAATGCTCTGGGCAAAGAAAAGATTTAAAAGGAAAAACAAAAAACTGTTTGTCTCTAGCAAACAACAAGTACTTGAGTACATAGGAAAGAGAAGGAAACTAATCAGACGGAGGTTTATGTGGCAATCGGGAGAAGGTGCCCAGGGAAATGGGTCTTGGTCAGAAGATTAAGGTACACTTAAATCATTCCCATAATTTCTGGTTAAGGGCAAGTAAATTGCACATTCCAACTGGGCGAATTCACATGCTTCAACTGTTACCACTTTTGATTTGTTTCAGTAAATTAAAAGATTAAAATTCATATTTCAAATTGCACCCTTTGACAAAACTGCCTAATTCAACAGCTGTTAGCATGTCAGTGGAGATAGGTGTATTTTATTATTTCTATTAATTATGTACTAGTGGGTGTCTATTCTGAAAAGCATACTTAAGAAACAGAACTCCTGACTTCCATTACTGAGCCATTTGGGTTTGAGCAGCTGTCGGATCTCAGTACACCTCACCCACGGCTTCTCACTTCCAGTGGAAACTGTCTCAGGAGCCGCTTGGGCTCCCGGGGAAGCTGCACCCTCCTCTGCTGTCCCGGTGGCCCACCTGCGAGGAGGCAGGCTCTGCTCCAACACCCCCCCCCCGAAGGGTGTGCGTTTGCCTCCTCTCTTCCTCTGCTGCCTTCTCATTCTCTGGGAGAGCAAGGACTCACACTTTCTGGCATGGGCCTAAAACCGGGTCAGCTGTCTACACAGCAGAAGGCCACGGGTGAAACCCCAAAGATGAGTCACTTCACTTTCCCAAATTGTCCCATCCCCTTTCCTCACTCATCTTGTCCCTGATGCTGCCTTTCTCCTAGCGTCAGGTGTCTTCAACTGCGCCATTTTCCCCGTAGCAGCATGACAGTGGGGGCTCAGGAACACTTGTAGACTATTTCCAAAAATGTGGCATTTTGTCATTTTTAGGAAGTGGTGGTTTAAGCTGTCGTCAGGTCGTGTATGGGGTTTTATGGTAGAAAGCTCTTCAAAAAACCACCAAGACACACGAGACACATGGTGCACTCCCTCCCTCTCCTCCCTCTCCCCCGCTCCAGTTTCACCCTTGCCTCGGTCCCCTCAAACCATTATACTTAGACAATATTATTAAGCAGCTGTCTGTGTTTCAAGTGGTCCCCCCACCCCACCGCCTCCGTCAACCTTGCCTGATGCTTGAAATGTCTTCCTTTGGCTCAGCCAACTGAAAATTTCCTATTCAAACTACAGAGTCCAGGTCACGCATCCCTCTCTCTAAAGCGACTTTCCTGATCTCCACCCGCCTCCCATCTTCCCCAGCAGTTATTTATTCCCTCCTCTTTGCTATCTTTATCGGAGGTGCTTAACATTTTACATTTACAGCACACAATATTTTTGCCATGCTAGTAACTAAAACCAGGAAAATTAAATGTCACTACATGTGTATATTTTGACTGCTTGCAGTCAAAATGAATAGGTTTAAATATTTAAAAACCATGAAATTGCAGAAATTTTGAATAGAACCAACATCACTTTAAAGGACTTTAGAGATGGGTGTCACTGGTTCTTAATGTGTTTAATTTAACCTTAAAAGTTCCAGCTTTTCTTTTCCTCGGTGAAGGGCAACTTTGCTTTTCTTCACTCTTCTTAGATAAGACGGGAACTTTGTTTCTCGCAAGTGAACTAGAGAAACGCTCTGACATTCGGCTGGGATGATGAAGGGAGAGAGCCAAAAAAATTTATGGGGCCATAAGTATGTATTCATGGGAGATTTTAAGATGAATTACACTGAATCGTGGTGGTAGAAGGGAGAAGAGGACAGTCCCCTAAAGAGAATGAGGAAATGCTAGGGGAAAGGTGAACCACACGAGCATCTTTGCCATCCTCAGATTGGCATGCTCTGGAGACTGCTGTTCAAAGGAACGGGCTGTAGGAGGAGAAAGAAGCTGACAGGAGGAATAGGAGCATATCACCTTCACATGTTGGGGTGCTGAGTGCCCCCAAAACTGGGCATTGGCCAAGGCACTGTTTGCCCTAGAGAAGGGATCTGGAAGTTATCAGCATTCTTGAGGTCAGACTATCAACTCAGTTCCTTGAACTGTGCCTAATTATTTAATTGTATTAATACTCACCTCTTTTTCCCTTTATGAAGCAAACAAGGGATGGTCTAATTATCTAGTTAACCCTAGTATTTCAGAGCTGAGGTGAATCGTTCAGAGAGACCGAGCAACTTGTCCAGGGTCCCACATTGAGACTGTGTCAGAACCAGACCAGGATCTCAATTGCCCAACTCTGGTCCACAAAACTCATGTGATCAGGACACATGCTGGGTCATTTAAATTTAAATTTAAATCAAGACATGGCTTTATTGATTATTTAATATGTAGGTGGGGCAAACATGAGAATTCATGATCTAATGTAAACCTCGATCAAACCAGAAAAATATTACCATGCAAAATAAGTCAAAGGAGTGTGCCTCCTATACATTTTTCTGCTTATTTTGTGGGCTTTAGTTTTAGATCCAAGCTGCCCTACTGGGAAGGTCCAAGGAAAGACCACCTTCTATTCTCAATAGAAAGTAAGCTCATAGCATGGCAGTGAAAGCATATGCCTGAGTGGGGGGTGGTGCACGGCAAGAGGATGGAAAATAAGTAGGTTGCTTCTCAAATGCTGGGAGGACAAGATGGTTCTGATTATGATTCTAGTCAGCACCAGTTTAAGACTAGACATCTAGACATCCCCTAGCAGGACCTGTTCTTAGTTGAATAAATAATTTGATTTTGGAATTCAACCAAATATCTGCAAACTCTGCAGCTGTGGAATTTACCTTTCATTTCAGTGTCTCTGGTCTAAATTTTACATTATATTTTACTTATTTACTAAGCTTATTCCCATTTCAATGCCTTTAGTTCCAGGAAAATATAAAAACACACAACTCCCTTAAAAAAAAACCTCATTTTCCCCATGGTCATTATAACTTGTCCTACCTTTCAAGGAGAATACAAATATCAGAAATTTGCTTCATACCCAGCCCTGAATATCAAACAACTTCAGACAATAAAATCTCCAAAACAATTCTCTGATTCCAGAACTCTACAATTCAAATTGACATTTAAAGTGCTATTTTAAAGTGTCTCAGGTATCAAGCATAATATAAATTAAATATGTTGAAGACTGAACACTTCGATCATTATAATTCAAGGAGCATTTATTGGATGCTTAGTATATACCAGGCACTCTGCTAGGCATCACAGGCTCAGAGATGAATCAAAAATTTAATGAAAGAAGAACAATTATGAATTTATGAATCAGAGTTCTGCCTATAAATACAGTGTGAAAACAAGCACTTTTTGGTTTAAATCTGTCTGTTAACTCAAAGAATTGGTTGTAAAACTGGGGAAATTCAAAAACACTTCTAAAAATTCATACACACTTTCAAATACTCATCAGTACTAATGATTTCATTCAAAGTAGGACAAATTGCTGTGAGAAAAGAATCAATTATTCTCAACTGCAGATAACCATTGATTCATAACATTTTTCTGCTTTTAGACATCAGCCTGCATTCAATCTGTAGCTATGTGGATAATAATCATTGATAATTTAATCTGTCCTTTAAACGTGAATGCAAAATTTCACAACTGGAACACATCATCTACCCTTAAACTAAACCTGTTCCTTCCTCTGATTTGTTTTCATGAATCACAGAAACTCAAGTTCAAAACTACTCTCTCCAGTTTCCCAATTCCAACTGGTTCTAAGTCCATAAGAGAGGCTAAGAGTGCCAGAGTTGCAGTTTTGAGATCTAAAAATGTTTAAATTCTGCATCTCCAATACTGAACTGTGTGACCCTGGGCAAGTGCTTCACCCCTTGGTGCCTTAGTTTCTTCTTAAGGAGAATAAATAACAGCACCTTCACATAAGGTTGTTGTGAGAATTAAATGACATCACGGGGGGAAAAAGTGCCTAGAAAAGAACCTAAGCTCTACCACAGCCTCAGTAAATGTTAACTCATAATTATTGGTGTTGGTGTTATTTTCTCAACTGCTTCTCACACTCACGTCCTCCTCTCTCCTCTCTATCCAGTTACATGGCCCTTGGTCAAACCTCACATCGTTTTGTCTATAATCTTGCAATAGCCTCTAACTCTCTCTATCCCTCTTCTTTCTACTCTGTGACTTAGATCAACAGCGTCAAAATCAGAATATGTCTCACCCCTCTTCAAAATCCTTCAATAATTCTCCAGTGTCTGCAGAGAAAAATCCAAATTCTTTACCCTGCATCCACAGCCTCCCCTCTCTGGCACTAGCTCACCTTCCAGGCTTCTCCTTCTTGCCCCTTATATTCCACCCAGACAAGACAAGCCTCCCATGGCATCCTATCTGCTTTCTGCTCCTTGTTCCCAAGGCTTAAAATGACTTCCCTCCACGGCCCCAATTTCTCCCATTCTATAGGACCCCACTCACATGCCAGTCTCCTCACAAAGCCTTCCAGAGATTACTGAGGAAAAATACATCTTCCTTTTCTGAAGTCTCACAGAACTTTTTTTGTGTTTATTTCACAGCCAAATCACTTTATTTTATTATAATTCATGTACATTTTCTTCCTCTGCTCCTAGATTCCAGCTCTTTGAGAGTCTGAAGAACATTCTATTTTCTTTGTGGCATCTATCACATGTCAGCCACTCAATACATTTTGATATACGAAAAAAAGAAATTTACCAGAAGGAGTAAAATAGCTTACAAGCTGTCATTAAATGAATGAATGAATTTTTTTTTAGGGACAGATTACTCAAGAAACATGAATTCTATTTCTTCCTTTTAATGGAATCATTTTTAAACTTATATTCTAACAGAAGACTGGTATTAGTCATTATAGCTTTTAAAATAAAAGAATACATAAGAATGAATTTCATAACTATTTAAAAGGTATAAAATGAATGCAAAACTAATATGAGACAGCTCTCTCTTCATAGACAGAAGTTGTGCTTTACTGCTAATTACAAAATTTTAGAGCAAATGCATATAAATTATTCATACATTTATATACTTTTAAAATAATCACTCTGTTCATGCATCTTGGAACACTTTACATACACTAAAGTTTCAAAAGCAGCTTCTTTCACAGATAACAGTCTGTATGTGCCTCAACATCATTTTAAAAATTGAGTGTGTCAAGGGTGTGTTTACCTGGACCTACAAACGAGCTTTGGAGGGGACAGAGCTCAGTGGAGGATGATATTCCCACGTCCTCTGCTCCTTCCCTGGAAACAGTTTCTTCTTTCTTTTTTTTCTTTCTTTTTTTTTTTTTAAAACAAGTCTGGTTTAACTGGACAGGAAAGCATCGACTTTTGCATCGGACTAATTCCTAAAAGGAAAACATTAGCAAGCTTTATTCTAAAAAGCTCAAAAGGTCCAAGTTATTTTCTTTTAACTCACAAAAGCAACTGGAAGTGTGTACTCTTTTCTACTACCTGATCTACTTGATTTGTTTCACTCTTTAATTATCAATACTCTTCATAAAACATAGTAGGTACATCTCACCATAGCAAAAATGTAAGCCAAACTCACAGTGTTTATGATTTAACACAATGCTAGAGTCTAGATACACACACGGCATGAACTTTATTCTTCCTCTTTCTATTTATCCCTCTCTGCCTTTCCATAAATTTCTCTTTGGCATTGGCTTCAATCCTTAAAATATTAAAAGACCACCCCAAGAATGAATTTTATATCTTTACATTTGTCTTAAATTTCCTCAAACTACAAAATTATCAGAGACCCCGTCCTTCTAAGCATTTCTTCTTACCTAAAAATCCACATGGCATATATTTAATAGATTATAAACCAAGCCCCTGTCCTGAGCATTTTGTTATTTCGTTGGCTCTCACATAAATGCTGAAGGAGTACCACAGCCAGTAGGTCGCGGTCCTTACCATGAGTGACAAGATAAAACTTAAAAGTAGGCCTAGTGTGCAACTGGAAGGCATAGTCAACAAAGACAAAACAGGGTTTAGTTGTGGGTGGCCTTGAGGCCAAGGGGCCATGATTACTGCAGAAAATTAAATCCCTGGAGAGGAAGGAAGAACAAATTTCAAGAGAGACGGAGTCACAGTTGTACGAACTTGGTAGTAGAAACTGAAAAGTACAAGAGCCAGAAAACTGTAAATAAAATCCAGGTGAGAGATATAATGAGAATGAATGTAAATCGTTAGTCAAGGTATTGAAAAGGGAAATTAAATAACCAAGGGCGATAAAACACATAGAATGCAATAATTAGAACTTTTCTATTTGAATCCTCAAATGTTCCTCAACCTCTGGAATTAAAGCCAAAGCAAAAGATTCTCTTTCTTGCCTCCTTCTTGCAAATCTTTTTGGATGGCCCCCAAATATCTCACATAAATCTATAAGCGTTAGGGGCAAGCACTTCAGAAAACCACAAGACGGATACATTTAGGGGGCCTGTGACAGTAGTTCATTCAAAGAAGTAGATAAAATTTGCTGAAGAAAGTGATTTAGAAAGAAAAGAAAATGGGGCAGGTAGACCGCTCAGGCATAGAGCCCCTGTGAGAAGGAAGCGAGGTGGTCACTGCAAAGAAATCGGATTCAAATGTAAGACGCATCATCAAAAACAGATACAGAAATGAGGAGGAAACAGTCACTGTTTAAAAACATCTGTAACAGAGATTTCACATTTCCACACTCAGATGTGTCGTAAAACACAGCCTGTGACTCTGCTGCAACCAGGCAGATCTTCCTCCTGAGCCCACCCTGATGAGGGATAAGAAAATTTAAGCTTGCTAATTAGCAACGTGGTGGTCTGTCTCTTCTGGATTAAATTTCGTCTTTTGAATAAACACTTTCCCTCCCCTTGCTCCTCTCCAACTTGGCACCAGGGTGACCGCGTGCCTCGGGCTCCCACATACGCATCTCAGTGTCTCTACCCCACACGCGCGCCAGGTGCCAACCTTAGAGGGCGAAGCAAAGGCAAGTTCATCTGCCACGCGGCTCTGCCTTTGACTCTCTTCCCTGAAACTCCCCAGGGTATCAGGAGTGGACTTCGTACCTCTCCCTCTTTAACATGACCTTGCCTGTGCCTTATGCTCTTTCTTCCCCGGAGAAGGAAGCTTCAATGTGGAACCATGTCCACAATACCCCTTTCAATGTATTGAAGTGATCTAAGGAAAGAATGAAGAGAATCCCTTTATCTTTCCACAAAGACCAGTTCTTAAGATTAGTGTTCTGCTGCAAACTCACACACAAAACAAACCAACCCAAAAAACCTGTTACGATGAACAGCGACTCCCTCTTTCTCTTCTTATTCTTACTATAACTTTCCTAATCATCCTCAATGTATCCCTCGGGTGGGGGGGAAGGGGAGGATATGCACAAGAGAGTGCAAAAGGAAACAGCACACGGATATACATCAAAAAAATTATCTCCATTACACATTGGTTGCGTAACTGTGTGCTGGGCCCTATACTTGAGTAGTACGTTCTTAGGAAGATTAATTTTAGTTACATTCCCATGCATATGCTGAACCCAATTATTCTGTGAGTTCTCTGTCTTTTTCACTCTTAAAATATCCACGTGCATTTCAGCAACCATCTCAGGATTTTGACACTGAAAAGTTCAACTGAATGACTGTAGTGCATGAAACAAGATGTGTACAAATCACACCTTTCTGGTTGGTTACCACACTGAAAGCTGAGGTTAATTATCTGCCACTAATTGGCATTGTGGTCATAATCATCCTGTGCATTGTACTCTGGTCAGGTCTGATACATTTTCATTGCTTGAATGTGCTAATTGGAAATCTCCAAGAGCTCTTCTCCTTTCTCTGGCCCCTATCCCCTAGGAGAAAATGGAGTGAGAGGTGCTGGGAGATCAGCATCGAACAGGGATTAGCATGTTCTAGCATTGTAACAGGAATCATTATTGCCTCTTCCAAGATGGCAATGTGGAGAAACTACTGTCTCCCTCCCTGTTCCTCTCTCTATAAATCACTGGAGGTGTAGGTACACCTATCTTTTTGCCTTCATTATTTCCTTTAAATACTAGCTGAGTTCCTCACTGCTTTTCTTGGATCAATCCCTAATTCTATTCTAGGGGAAAAAAATTCTAGAAAAATCTAGAAAATAGTGGGAAAAAAAGAATTTTCCTGTCAATTAAATTGGTACATAAAAATAAAAACATTGTGAATTCACCAGATTTATAAACTTTAAAGCAAGCTCTTTTTTACCATCTTTAGTCCTAAATGCTCTACTGTTTGATTTGGTGATAAATGCACTATAGAATGTGAATAGAGAAAATTGGACTGAAACAAATTTTGTTTTGAAAAAAACTTTGAAAATGTCTCAAATCCTCCAAAAATAATTGGAAACACCCTAGGAGGTCACAGAATGAAAAATGGTGTTTTAATGTTATGCAAATATTTAGCTTCTTATACAAGAATGTATCAATCACAATATGTATCAGTTGAATAGGATTTATTCCCAACTTAGAAGAAATTACACCTATATTTATTTATTCAAGATATTCAGAAAGGGAAATTAAAAATTCAAATTTCTAGGTTTCTTTACTCAGTGCATAGCATTGTGCTATAAACCTGGGAAGACGGGAAGAAAAGGGAGGTTATGGCCTGTTAGAAGAGACAGATATATAAACAACTCACTGATGTCAAGGCAGAATGGCATGTGTTTTACAATACAGCAGAAATAATACTCTGTGGGAACATACAGGAAGAACCAAGAGTGTTTATTCTACTAGATTTATTTAGGGCCTATCATATGCCAGATACTGTCTTGGTTCCTTACAAAATAAATATTTATGAACCAAGAACATTAAGGTGCATAAATGGATAGATAGATCAATAGATATATAGATAAGTAGATAGATAGATGTATAATATATGACATACTAGAGGTACATACACAAAGTCTGTGCCAACTGCCAACACATGAAGGAGTGATTAATTCCATCTGTATGATGGGTGTTAAAGGAGTTGTCAGAAAAGAGGTGATTTTTCAAGGTATCATTCAAAATAAGTTACATTTCTCTGAATGGAGAAGAGATGGAAGACATTGTGGGAGGAAGAAACCATAAGACCAAATGCAAGAAATGCTGGGGAATGCCAAGTTGTGGAGTATAAAGTATATCAGGGGAGGGCTAGAGAACAGCCTAGAAAGCTAGGCTTGGGGCCAGTTTGCCAAAGGCCTTGTCTGCCTTTCCAAGGAGTGTATCCTCCAGGCAATGAGAAAGCTTCAAATAATTTAGTGGGAAGTGATACGATATATTTCACACTTTAGAAATGTCACTCTAGCAACACTGGCTGGTGACGAAGCAGGCTTGGAGTGAGGGTACTAATGACTTTATAACCATAAGCAGTGTTCATTGACCATATTTGGTAGATGTTGAGAATTTTGAGATGATGAATATTTTCCTTTCAACTTACAAACCAAATTTCCAAAGTGCTATGTAGTATTTTACACAGATCCACAAGAAATAATATCAAAATCATCAAGCTGAAGCCCTTTACACTTGATATCACCCTATCCTAAAGGATTTATATTCTTGATGTTCTTTTATCTAGACCTGCCATTCCAGTCATACTCATCTCTTCCCCAAATTCAAGACACAATTTATTCTCATAGTCTCAGGATAGTCTATACTTCCTACTTTGCCAAGTCATGTTTCTTCCTGTCCTCAGGTTGCCATGTTTTTTTTGTTTTGGTTTGGTTTGGTTTTGGATTTTTATTTATTTATTTATTTATTTAAAATTTTTATTTATTTATTTTTGGAGACAGGGTCTCGCTCTGTTGCCCGGGCTGGAGTGTGGTGGTGTGATCATAGCCCACTGCAGCCTCAGACTCCTGGGCTCCAGCAATTCTCTTGCCTCAGCCTTCCGAGTAGGTAGGACTACAGAAGCGCCACCACACTAGGCTAATTTTTAAATTTTTTGTGGAGATGGGGGTCTCACTATATTGCCCAGGCTGGTCTCGAACTCCTGGCTTTTATATGGAAATGGACCTTTGAGATCGTCTAGTCAAATCACTGCATTTTTTTTTAAGATAAGAAAACTGAGACCCCTCAGAAGTTACACAACATAGTTGGGGTCACAGAGCTGGTTATTGCCTGCACAAACGCCAACTTGAGGTCCCTTGGTATCCAGCCACGCTGTTGACTCAGATTTACTACCTGTCGTGCTCAAGCCCTTAAGCCTCTCAACTCCCGAAAGGCTTCTCTGCATGATGATCTCTCTACATCTAATTTTCTGTCCTTTTTACTCCCAGGCACTTAACATATCTGTGATTGCATTATATAAGCATGTAGTATCCATCTTTACATAGGCAAGAATCATATGTGTATATGTAAATGTGCATATATATATGCATGCACACATTTTTCTTGTTTTTGAAATTAGATTATAAATTGTCTGGGCAAGTCCCAAACCCTTTCTTGGTGAATTTCCCCATCTAGATGGCCTGCAATGTACTAAAAAGATAGTCACTCACCATGAAAAACATGCCATACATGAGAATTTAACCAGAATTGTGAGATTAACGAAGTTCTATATAAGATAAATGGATAGAGGTGGTAGCTGCATTAAGTATAATGGTTGCTTAACCATCAGACATGAGATGTTACTGTGATGCCGTTTGGTAGTTCTGCTGCTGTCTGCACTGTTGCCTGGAAGTAGTTTCAGGAGCGTGGGCCGGGCTGGGCCACAGTGAGTGGCTATTGAAGCTTGGGTCTGCAGTACATTTGCCCCGAAGTCACTGTGAAGCAGCCTCTCAATTCCTCGTGCTTTCTGCAAACATTGAGCATGTTCTAGGGCCTGTGCTCAGAAAGCAAGTTGAAGATTTAGCAACATTTAGGCAAGATTTTTACAAACTAGACAGGCCCAACCCCAGCCTTTTGTTTTTTTCTCCTGCTTCTATAAGGTGTTTGTATCAAAAGGAAAAGTGCAGCCCTTGGTGGCCGTTGTTCCTCCTTTTTCCTCTGAATCTCTCCACTCCTCGCAGAAGCTTCTATGGCTGCCTGCATCATGCTGTTCAGAGCCTCTTGCTTATTCCCACCCAAATAAGGTGATAGTTAGAAATACAGCTGATAGTGGCCTCTTCTTTTTAATGAACAATGGACCTTATTCCATTAAAAATAAGATCCTACGCTGAACCATTGCAGAAACTTTTTTTGGTGCGTAGAAAGAAATATCAGTGAATGAGGGGGCTGGGGGTGGGCAGAGCTCTCTGATGTTGTTCTCAATTAATTTTACTCCACGCTCCCTGTACCTCTGGTTCTAGCTGAGGTAGAAACAGCGAAATGCCATAAAATAACCCTCTCTCGAAGTATATTTGGCCTCACAGGAAACAGGAAATACCAGAAAAGATCACAAGAAAAGCTGTAATCATAAGATTTCTAGCCTCATTCTTTTGACGTCAGCAGTGAAGATAAGTCAGATAAGCAGTGGCAAGCACCGTGGCTCGGGAGTGCCAACCCAAATACCCGAAGTGCATCTTCAGCCCTTTTGAACTCTCACATTGTTGTTTAGCCCCTGCAAGCAGGCTGTCCTCTCTTCCCCCCAAGAAGCATATCCTGAAATTGTGAATTATGGATTTCACGTCAACATTAAGGTGTTCAAAGACATTATACAGAGCTTCTAAATTGGTCCTATAGCCAATTCAGCTTGCTTGATGCATTATAAACCCTGGGTGAAGCTGAGTGTTAACAAAACAGAAGAAAACTAGGTCTGGTTCATCTCAAAAGAAGTTTGCTTCCTAAAGTTTAACTTTTCCAATCTTAGCAACTAATCTATGGCTATGTAATATCTTTGATAATAGGCTAAAAGATATATTACCTCATCTGAAGTATTTAGTAACTCCTTCATTCTTCATTATTGGCACTGTTCCTTGGCTACCACCATCTCCATTGCCCACCACAACAAAATATTTGTGGGTTGATTAGATATAAATGATACGGAGAGAATATGCTCACCTCTGAGAAGTTTTCCTAACCTCAGAAGCAGAACTTTAGAACTTGACCATTATATAATAAGTAGAGGCACATGAATGGCTGTTCAGAGGCTGAGGTGAGAGTTTAAATCAAGATTTAAATAGATATTACATCACATGTACATTTAAATAAATGCTTGAGGATAAAAACTTATTTGTACAGTGTCTACCTGTTTCCCAAAAGATTTGTAAGCTTATAAGAAGCTTATGATAAAACATAAGTACACAAAGACATAAAACCATTCCACCAAGATGAAAGACAAGAGCCATATATAACATAAAGTGGGAGGGAAGGAGAACAATTATGTGAAGTCATTGAGCGAAACTGAGATCTGAACTTTCTAGCAGACAGGTCAAAGGCGAAACAAAAATGATCACAACATTCGTTACCTCCAGGAAGATTTGCTGGGAAGGAAAAAGTTTTTCCTGGCTTTGGGTTTGTGGAGCAGTTTTTTGCGGGGGCTCTCTGCGTGGTAATGGAGGATGTTTGCCCAAGGAGCGTGAGCAGATAGGAAGAGGTGTACCACCTGGGGAGGGTTTTACAGACTCTCTCAGTGAAAGACAGTTCCATAGAGACCATTCCATTGGGAGCCAAAGGGGAGAGGCCCAGCCTGTGGCTTTGGATCACAGGTTAGTGACATATCCCTAATTGTGGGGAGTGAGAACGGAAGAGTGTAGCCTTGTGCGGGAAGTGCAAGTCTCCGCACAGAGTTCAGCTCTTGCGAGTGTGTGAAGTTAAGGTATGGCCACCTGAAATGTTGAACTGATACAATTCTGCTAATCCCATAATGGGCATACCTGCCATAACACTCTTTAAAGATGAAAATTACCTGTTGGGTACAATGTACGCTATTCGGGTGATGGGTACACTAAAAGTCCAGACTTTACCACTATACAACATATACACATAACAGAATTCAACTTGCACCCCCTTAAATCTATTGAAATAAAAAATAATAATAATAAATAAAATAAAATGGAAAGAGAAAAATTAAGGAGCAAATGCTTCCTCCTATAGGGTAGAAATGTTTTTTTATTTGCCTTTGGTCTGTGCCAGACATTTGACATTAATTATATACGTGCTGGTAAGGTGTTCACATTAACTCGTAGGTGAGTCCTGAGTCTTTACTTGCCTTTTTACCTGATGCTCTTTACCTTGAGTACCAGCACTATGTTCTTCACTTCATTGGTATTCCTTCAGGGTACAAACAAATGTAGATGTAGACACTCAAAAATACATGTTCTGTTAAAAGTTCAGAGTAAATATCTGAATGTATTATTTCTGAACCCATTTCCCACACTTTCCCTAACATTCTGCTCAGTGAAAACCCTTTTACTATTTCCCAAGGATAAAAATTGGAAAGAATGCATGTGTTTAGATTAAAAGATAAATATTGCACTGAAGGAAGCACAGTTGAGTATGAAAACAAGTGGATTTATTCCTATTCAGTACAAAAGTGAGGAGCAGTTGGGTGTTAAGTGTATTGAGAGCTGGAGTCTGGACATTTTTTCTGAGACCACGTCCAAACAAACTCACAGAGGAGGGTTGCCAGGGTGGCATGATGGGTGCTGGGGTCTAAAGGAACCAGGTTAGTAGCAGAAAGAAAACAAGGCTCTTGCTTTGTCTGAGAGTAACATACTGGGCCGCAATCCTGCAAAATAAGTAAGGAGAAGCGGGGAAGACTAAAAGATGTGAGGAATTGTAACTGGGCAAAGTTAACACCTGCTTTCTAAACGGAACAATGGAGTTCAGAAAAGGAAAAGAAGGCCAGAGCTGGATAATGCCAGAGGGGGCACAGAGGGTGGGGAGGAGGAAGAATCCAGATAGCACTAGAAAGGCTTGTTATAAAGTGTGTGTCTTAACTTCTTGGAGCGAAGCTGCTCTTATTCCAGCTTGCCAAAGTCAAGGCGAGCCTGTAATGATCAGCAGTCGCTACAGCTAGATCATCAGTCTTTCCCACGCTAACCATGTTGAATATCCTTGCCCTTTCACTGGAAACCAAGCTTGAGTTAAGAGCCAGTCAAGATGTGTGCAGACACAGGTGTGCCGTATGCTTACAGTAGAGATGACTTTGAATCACTTTAATGTGTTTTAAAGGCTTCTCAGGCCACCCTAGAGGTTGTTGAGTTCTTCTGAGGTCATTATTGCTTGTAATTGCCCTGCAAAGATGAAAAGTTAGAGGAATTAAAGAGCTGTACTTTTTAAGAAGCCTTCAATTCTGAGCTCCTCTGCAAATAGACTCCATTTTTTATAGGGTTTGTGGTTCTGGTTTATTTTTTTTTTTAATCTTATGAAAAATTAGTAACCTCCTACTTCCCTACACCCCACCTTTGACCCCATCATTGGGGAAACTTCTCATTGATTCATTATCATGGTTAAAAGATGGACTCTGGAGTCAAACTTCCTCTCATCTTTATTAAACTCTTTGGACCTTGGTTTTCTCATCAGTAAAACAGGAATAATCAAAGGAGCTGCATCATGGCCCTGCCGTGAGGGTTAAGTCAGATAATGCACATAAAGAGCCTAGCATACTGCTGGTACATAGTAAGCACTCTATAAGTTCTGATGATAATTATCCCACACTATTCTTATATCTAATAATTACCCAGAAACATTAAGGTGCCTTTTTAGCTTATCCTCGAAGATCAGGAAGCACTTACTCAATTCACATCCCTCATCCAAAGTCATTATTCTAAGTCTTAAATAGTGGGAAGAAATTCATAAAACAGAGTTTTGGCTTAATTACATTTATAATTCCAGTGGTAAATCTTGAAAATACCCTTTACTTCTTTTTTTAATCAAACTTGCACTCATTATACAGCAATGTATACAATGGAAACTTAATACTTCTAATACAATTGCCAAAATGTCCTGAATGATATAGGGTGGAGATTCAGAATTTAAGGTTTGGCTGGGTCTAATTACATGCAAAAGCAATTTTCTAGAAGCATGTTGAATTTGCCAGTATTTGGTTGTCAAGTAAATCCTTAGTTAATATAAGTTAAAATGTGAGAGGCTTGTGTTCTTATTTTGAGAAGTCAATTATTCATGGTAGATTGGCCACTTAAGTCAAAAACCTATTCAATCACAAAGATGTTTTTACTTGAATCTAATCTCTAGATTACCATTTTGTTGGGATGATATGCACTTAAGACTTCTTAATGCAAAAAGCCAAATCATAATGTGCTGCCATTAGAGTTCCAGCCACAGCTTTTTAGGAATCAAAATTGATCACTCTTGACAAGTGGCAGATCTTTCCAAAGAACCATAAAGGGAGAAACTTCTCAAAACCCAGGAGATCAGCATACAGTAATAGCTTATTTCCTAATGAAACTGGCAGGAGTCAGTGTCTTCTAGTTCTGTTTAAGAAAAACCATTAGATTTCCTCTTGAGATTTCAGAGTTTGGATGATCTTTAAATGGAAATAAAGGATACTCTGAAAACACGCAACATCTGCTCTCCCAGAAATGTCCAAAGAAGCCTGAAAATATTCAACCACCATCATGGTCACTGGACCGAGACTGTGTCCCCATCCCACCTCCAAGGTCTATTTCCCAGGAACTCAGCAGCAAGGTAGAAACAATAATCAAAGAGAATTAAGCAAAGAATATCTTGTTAATTGCTTTGAGGGGAAAGGACTGTAAAAATTACTCCAATTTGGGAAGTACTACTCATTAGCAGTCCTAGTTTATGATATTGCAACATTTTAAGTGATGGTGGATTCAGGAGGCTTACATGTCTCACTTCGCCACACAAGTGTTGACTGGTATCCTCCTATGCTGTAAAACATGTGGATTTGGGACAGATCAAAGTGAGGGGGAGAGGGAAGGGGGATTTTAATAGCTGGCATTTTACACAATTCTGGGGAAAAATACTACACTTTTTTGACTACTAAACCAAAAGGAATTCCATTGAGGACACTGATTTGAAAGAAAAGAAGTGATTTATATAAGGAATAGTTTAATAGAAAGTAAGGCTTTTAGGTTCTGCTATGGAAATATCAGAAATAGGATTAGAAAGCCAGCAACCTAAATACACATAATCCAGTTCTTGGATGCATGAATTATGAATGAGCCACTGTGAACAGTTGTTCAGCATGAACAGTGTTGACATGTCAAGTTGACCCATGCTTTGGACCAGGGGTGGTCTGACAGTGACTTCACAGGGTAGGAGTTAGAAGTAGCTCGTTTCTGAGGCAGAGAGGAGGTGGAAGAATGAATACAGACTCCATCCCTGGCTCCAGTTGCTCAATAGTTCCTCAATGCAGTTAGACAGAATTAATCAAATCCCTGGACATAGAATCAAAAGGCACCTTCCTACTTGCTATGCAGATGTAAACTTTCCTTCTCTCTGCACCAGAGCCAGCCAAACTAGGGGCTGTGGTGGAATCCTGCCAAGAAGGCACAGTCACTTGAAACAGAGCCCACATTTGATTTAAGCTCAGAATGACAACTTTGGCAAGAGGGGGTGGTGGCTTTGCCGCATTTGAGCAAGAAAAGCCTAGCTGCTAGGCATAAATTTCTAAGTTTTAATTATGCAAACTCCAAGAAGATAGTAGCTGCTTGGATACTATCCTAAAATCTACTTGATTAATCTCCCCAAAATCATGCCATTCGCTCTCATAATTATTTCACATTCAAAATCTTAACTCTCACCTTCTCACAGTTGAAATGAATGGATTGTTTCCATTTTAAAAAGGCTAATAATCCTACACCTTAATTAAGAAAATAGTGATGATAATAGTAGGAACATTGAACATCACTTTACAGAAAGTGTTTGCCGTAAGTTGATCATTCCTGATCCACCTGAACTCTGCCAAGCTGGGAGAGGGACAGGGAGAGGGACAGGAAAAAATACAAATTACAACCTTTCCCTTGGAGAATTTACATTCCAGTTTGGAATTGAGGAACCAGTCATGAAATACTAACTAAAATTCAAAATTCTGATGTACAATGTTAGTCTGAAAAATTAGAAAACATATCCATCAGAACAAAAATGGAAAATTATTTTAAATCTAGTTGATAAATAACGAATATCTATTTTATCCCTCCTTCTTCTTTAGCCAATCACTGTTTTGCAAAGCTTTTTTCCTGAGTAAGGATTATTTCTAAATCTAGGTCATAATCCCAGACCTTTACCCTGTCCCATACCTTGTGGGGAAAGGGAGTAATTCTTTTTGCTTCCACGTGATTTACCTCACTTTTCGTCTCCTTGTGCTTTCGTCTCCAGCTGTCTCCTCTGCACTGTCTTCTTTGCTGTCCACTTTAAGAAAACAATGTATTAAAATTCCTATTTACAAATGAATAGCCAAATTATTATAGATGTTGGTTTTATAGAAGAAGCATGCAGGCAAGAACCTAAAATCATTTTATTAGCAGAATAAAAATGCCATAAATCAGAGAAAAAGTATAAATTACAAGAAACTCAAATTATGGTACTGTAAGCAACAAGTTTATTGTAATAAGTTTCATGAGGTAGCAATTTACAGCATGCAAGCAGCTTCACATTTTCATTACCTCCTTTACTTCTCGTAACAACCCAGTGAAGTAGATACAGAATTATTACTCTGCTTTACAAATGGGAAACTGAGGCTCAGATTGCATAAATGACTTGTCCCAGATCACATCACTAGTAAAAAATTAAATAAGAAGGCTTTGCACAATGCCTGCCACTCAGTATGGGCTAAGTAAATTCCAGGTTTTATCACTATTTGGCAGAGCTGATATTCTAATCCTCTACTTCTGATTCTAAGTCTAGGGTTCTTTTCACTTTATTCACTTCCTTTGACACATTCTACTTCTTTAAAAGAAGAAGATCCTTTGAGTTGCTTTGGCTGCTCTTTCAGGGCAAACCCCAGTAGAAAGATTGTCATACTATTTTGGGAACATTGTACTGTGCATAGTGGCTGCCGTGTAATAGATACTCAATAATTTTTTGTTGAATGAATGAATGTAAATGAATGAGACAAACGCTATGAAGTTGGTTGCCACCCTCTGTTTTATTTTCCTCTTAAATAAATTCAATTATCTTGTAGCATAACAAGCAGCTTTACATCCACCTAAATCAATATTAATGTCAATGGCATTGTTTGCAGGAGTGTCAAATCAGAGATTATAAACAATTCTGTGTATATGTACATGTTTGAATTCTTTTTATTGTCTGGCTGACATATTATCTTCATTAGTCCAGTTCTTAAAAAAAATTCACACAGTTACATTTGATTGACTAGATATATAGTTTGGAATTCTTATTGATGAATTAAACACTTTCCTTTAAATTAAATGATATGTGAATACTCACAAAGAAAAGAAAAAAAGAAAATCGGCACCAATTCAAGCATAATTTTTTGGGTAGAGAGGTTTAAGGGCTAGCCTTGGGCAATATATTAAATATATTAAAATCAGTAATTCAGGAATTCTTGGGTAATAAACTTAACCTTTAATGATTCTTCTTCCTTTCCCCTTCCCCATATAAGAAATAAGGATGGTATTACCTGCCAAATATGAAAGTTCAAGAGATGTAAAAATGGGGACCACAATACCTCGCACTGCTTTCAGCTACTTAGCAGTACCCTACACAGGTCAGTCATATGATGTGTGTTCAAACTCAACCACCCATAGAGTAAGATCCATCAAACCCATTCAGCAAGCATTAAATGAGCATCTAATCCATGCTGGGCATTGTACCAGGCTAGAAGTGGCGGGGGTTGGGGGGGTGCAGGTTACAGAGATGACTAAGACTAAGATACTACAGAGTGATGGTTAAGAGTGCAACTCAACACTACCAGCTCTGTATCCTGATCTGCCTCTTGCTACGTATGTGATTCTGAGCAAACTTCAACCTCTCAGACCTCAGGTTTCTCATGTGTAAGTTAGCACAATTCCTCGTATGTTGCCAGAACTCAAACATGGAATATTAGCATCACTGTACCAGCCCTCAAGAAGCTCATGGTCTAAGGAAAAGACAGAAATGGAAACAATAAAATAGTGTGTGATGCTTACTGTGGTAGAGGAAGGCAAGGGTCTGTGGGACCACCAAGGCATGCAGGCATAACCACGTCTGAGGGTATACAGTGGTCATGAACCAGGCCATGTTCTGATGCTTTGCATGCAACCCTCACACCATCCTCAGGAGGTAAATACTGTACTATTATCATTTTTTAAAAATATTTTTTCACTTTTATTGAGATATAATTGACAAAAATTGTATATATTTAAGGTATATAACATGGTGTTTTGATATATGTATATATTGTGAAATAATTACCACAATCAAATTAATTAACATAGACATCACCTCACATAGTTACCTATTTTTTGTCTTGGTGGTGGTGATGAGAATACTTAGGATCTACTCTCTTAGCAAATTCTAAGTATACAATACATTATCATTAACTATAATCACCATGCTGTACATTCGGTCTCCAGAACTTAATCATCTTATAACTGAAAGTCTGTACCCTATTATCTCACTTGTGGATAGGAAAAATAAAAAGCATCAAGATGTTAGGATAGTTGTCGAAGGCCACACAGCTAGTAAGTGACAGAGGCAGAATCTGAACTTACATTTGGGGTCTCCAGAACCCACGCTATTAACCAGGATGGCACACAGACTCTTTTCTTGGAGGTTTTTAAGAGGATCAAGTAAGCAAGATGGACCATTGTGGGCATGACAGTAGCATCTCTGGGGTCCAGAGAGATCCCCTTTCCCCTGCCACCTCACCCTCTCCAGCTCCAATGTCCAGGTAGGCTCTGGCCCAAACTAAAAGTCCAAATCACCCTCTAGAGTGGACCTGGAGTAGTTCCCAAGGCCCCAGATTGCTAAAGGCTGAAACTGCCTGGGCATGCACTCAGATCTACCTGTTGATTCCAGATCATCCCAAATTTTTGTGGGGCAGGGTGAAGGGGGAGAGGAAGCCAGGAGGGCAGAGACTGATAACGTTGACCTGAGTTTAGATTACATTTCCTGTTGCCATTCCAGATTCTCAAGATATTAGCATGGATTTGATTCCTCAAAATTGAGACAGATAAGAGACTATAAGAAATAGTGAAAAGAACCTTTAATCAAATGTTTATGATGACCTTGAGCAGATTTTCTGTAAAATAAGACTAATGTTAATTACTCTGCCTATGAAAACAAGGTTCTAAGAGAGCAATACATGTGAACATGAATTTTAAGTAAATATAGGGAAATACTAATGCAAGGACTTGCAAAACTGTAGCCAGTGACCTGGAAGAGTATGCAGAGTTTACCTAAATGAACAGCATATTGTTAATCTAGACACATGGAGAATCTGGCTCAGTGGCTGATAATAAATACATACCATTTTAAAACCACAATTGGATATTTTGAGATTAAAAGTAAACCACAAATATCTCACAAAATCAAAGCAAGTGTATACACTCATTAATATTTTTCCCATCCATAAGCCCCTATCCATTTCTTCCCCCACCCTGGTAAGTTAGGACCCCTTATTTTATACCTAGACTGTCACAATAGTCCCCTATCTGTGGTCTCTGCTTTCAAAAATACGGCCTAAAGATGAATCCACCCTAAAGTTAGAAGTTACTCTTTCCAAGGAATAGCTGTGCTTATGACATTCTCCTCGAACTTTTCCGGTGGCTCCCCACTATCCTGGCATCCAAGGCAGACTGTGAGCTGGCCCATGCCCCACTTCCCACTCTTCTGCCTCACTCTCCCTATGTGCCAACAAAACACTGCAGCTCATGTTTCTCATACTCACTGCTATTTCCTGCATCTGAGCGTTTACTCAAAATTGTCCTCCCTGGACACTCATGCCTCATACCCAACCCGTGAATTTCCAAATTCCCTTATCCTTCAAGAATCAGGCCAATCACCACCTTCATGAAGCCTTCTCTAATATCCCAGTAATAAATATCCCCACCCCAGCAGCCACAGCATCTTCTTTTTTACCATCTGGCTTATGCTATAGTTATTTTTGTATATTTCATATCTCCCTGGCTGCATAATAAATTCCCCTCTAACACCCATTTTCCCAGTCCCAGTTGATACTCATTAAAGTTTGTTTACATAATTAATAGTGAATGAAAAACATAAATCTTATTTAATCAATGTGTGGAATATCATCTGGCTTTGGAGTCTATTAAGGTGATAAAACTATCAAAATATTCACAACTTCTTAATTGAACAGCTTTTTACTCTGGGATTTGTGTGCAATGGAAGACTATTGGTAGTTAAAATTTTCATGAAAGGACAGCTGTATTAACATCTCAGCTATAAAGGAAAAGCACAAACAGGTCAAACAAATGCTTTCAGAGAAGAAAAATAAGCCAAATTTATAATTATTTTCTCTCTGTGCATGAGGAACCAAAGATCACCAAACAGCAGACAAATACAACATGTACACACACACACACACACACACACACACATATATATACACACACACACACACACATACACAGTTTTCTATCTAATAAATGCAAAAGCTACCCTCCTGCTTCTGTGTCGGTGGCAAGTTCATTGAATGCCAGGCTGGGGACAAGCTACTCTGAAGGGGGGGAGTCAACAAGAGGCTACTTCCTTCAAATGTAGGGCCTTCATGGAGACTGTTCTTGTTAAGCTTGACTGTCCCAGGTTAACTCCTATTTGGTCCCCTTACCTGGTCCTGACCTCTTTCTTAGCTGTCTCTTGCAGTTATCTCTGTGTCTGGAAACTTCACCAAGGCTTTATAATGGAGGTAAGGCAATCAGCTCCATAGCCCATGGCCTATAAAGCATTGTTTTGATTGTCTTTAGCTTACTTGTCACTCTTTCTGGAGGGCCTGTCCTGATGCCCTGATAGTTTAGGCACTTAGTGCATGCTCCTATTGTACCCTTCATTCACCTTCATGATGTTTATAATTATATATTTAATTTCTGTCTTCCCCTCAAAACACAGTAAAGCCCCCCTGGGAGCAGAAACAGTATTTGTCACAGCTTTATGTGTGGTACTTGGTAGATACTCAATAAATATTCATTGTGAATGAACAAACAAATGTAACAGAGTCCAATGATGTATGGGTTCACAGGGGTGGCATTTCTTTGTGTGTGTGCAACTACGTTTATACCTAGTCATTACGAACAATCCGCAGCCCAAGTACTGCAGAGCACATTTTCACGTGTACCTGAAAATCAATGGCAGAGACACCCACTTGAACTTGTCTGGGGCCAGGAGGACTTGACAGCAGCTACCTGGGAATGCTGCTGACACCTGAGCTTATAGGGCTTCCTCAGTTTGCTTTGAAGATGTCATATAATTATATTACTAACCATTTCTCCGACACAATTATCTACAAATAAGCTCATCAAATTAAACATTTCCTTCACAAAACTACCTTTGAGGCTGAGTCAGAGGAATAGAATGGTATAAAAATACTGAAATTGTCATCCTTTTTCTCTCATGTGTTTATGAGGGTCACGCTAATTTAAAAAGAGATTTGGGGCTCAATTTGGCTATTTTGTATGTCCCTTACTTCTATTGTAGTTAATGATACTCTGGTGATCAGAAAGTGGGGAGGCTTCAACAAGCACCTGACTTAATCCCAGGGTGCCAGGACAAGTTTCAGAAGCACTGCAGGATTCTGTTCAAAATCGTCTCACCTCTTCCACATGCCCTGAGGGCCACACATGCTGCCTTCCAAGGAAGCCAAACCAAACCCAACAGCAAACAAATTCAGGGCTTACAATTGTATATTAAATAATATTAAATTATATAATCAAGTATATCAGATTCAGTTGAATGGTGGTTATGTGACATTTTCATCTAAATATTTTATTCTGGATTTATAAAGTCTGATTAGGCATAAAATTTCAGAAAGATCAGATTTCTAGAATAGTAGCTGTCATTGAACAGTTAGTATTTCAGATTTTAACCACTAAGATATGCTCTTTATGTTTTTATCAGTAATAGTGTGTAAATAATATTTCCACCTATGATTTTCAGAGTTTTAACTGGTGATTTACAATCAAGTCATCAGTTTCATACCTCACTGCCAAGGGCTTCCTCAAATCTTCTCACATTCCAATGGTTTCCATAAAGTTTTTCTTTCTTTTTTTTTTAAACTTTATCCAGGCATATCCATATGTGGCTTTTTCCTTATTTTCAGTCAGTCTGACTTAGTAGCAATCCAGAAGGAAGGACCCTTGTACCTGCAAGGCAACACAGCAGTCCTCATTCCTATTGCACAGCAGCAAGAAGGCTCTACCCGTGATTTTATCCTTTTAGCAGGGAAATTGACTCCTCCAGGATGACTCCCTGAGGGCAAATGTGCACCCTGGATCCCTTGTTTGCTGCTTGGGTTTGGTTTGGTCCCTTTAGAAGGCAACATGTATGGCCTCAGAGTAGGTAGGAGAGATGCGAGTGATTCTGAAGTCAATTCTGAACAGAAATGAAACCTTATTGATGCTTATTTACAAAGCCATCATTTTCTTATTATAGCACCCATAAATTATGAGAAATGCAAAGTTCTTAGAGAATATGAATGTGACACTTTAGATAAGTTAATGAAATAGGCATGGCCTAGGCAACGGTAAAAGAATAAATGTACAGCTCTCTCACTATGCAGATGCAAACCAGTTATGGAAAAAGATATCTAAAGTAAAAGAGAACTTTTAAATTGTCAAGTATGCAATGTATTCTGTTACGTTAAGTACCAGGATAAATATTCTGAAAAACAAACATCACTTAGCAATCAAAGCAGAAAGATGGGAAGATACAGCACAAATCTCAAGCTAGAGAAATATGAATTCTGGTGACATATTTGTCAATGACCTCCTGAGTATTCCTTTGGACAACCACTTTTTATCTCTGTAGGAATTCCTTCGCATGTTGGGAATATGTCTTTCTCCCTCATTCACATAAATGACCTAGATAATAAATGAGGTATGCTTGTAAAATTTTTCAGCTTAAAGCATCTTCATATTAACGGTTTACCCATTTTTCTCCAAACTAAATACTCCCAATTCTAAGTGAGACCTCATTGAGTTTTATTCCCATTGCTCACCCCTAACCATCTGCCTTTGTTGGTTTCCACTGCCCGCTTTCACTTCCCCCGCTAGACTTTATGAAGACCTCTATACTCAAAGCCTAGCATAAATATTTTTGAATGAAATGAATGAATGAAAAGTGAAGAGGATTTAAATTACAAAACCTAAAACTATATAGGACATTCTAATTAAGACTTGAATAGCAACATATAAGGACTTCTATACACAAAGCATACCTAGTATGAAAGTGTTTGACTTTTTTTTTTTTTTTTGCTTTGGTTTGGTTTTATATTCCATTCCAGCTATGGTAGACGTGATTATGTGATTTTAACCAGCGTTTCATGTTGATATAGATGTGGCTTCACATCTAAGCAAGGAAGGTGTTTTTCAAGTTGCTGGAAGTGAGCCTCCAAGCATTTCCCACACATTGAGCCCTGTTTTTTCAACACCTTGTGGATTGCTAATTGGAGTTTGCATAATCTACCGCCAAATTGCAAGCATTCCTTTGAAATGAGTGGAACACACACTTCCCTTCCAGAGTCCTTTCCAGAGAAAAAAGAAGGTTGGGAAGAGGAAAAGCAGCAAACAATGATCTAATTAACTCAGAAGAAACTGAATTTCTGGTTCTTGATTTTCTTCAGGAGAAGAAAAAAATGGAATGCAATGTGAAAGAAAAGTTTGTGATTAATGTTCTAATCCTAAAAACAGTTCAATTATTAGCTGCCCACATCTCATTAATCTACATAGCAGAGGAAAAACAATTTTAAAATAACTTTAAAGGCATTCTATGGCACTATAAAGGCTGAGAAGCTGGAAGCGATAAGCAGGCAGGAATAAATCACAAGAAGGAAAATACTCTCGGCATACAGTGAATCAATCTTTAAACCATTAGAAAGCACAAGCATGTGTAAATATGGACACACGAGGCCACACTGATCAAATCCATGGAGGAATTAGAAAAAAATCATTAGTGAACACATCCTTGGACAAAAAGTCATGATATTTTCCCCTTGACTTCAGTCCTTGAAAGAGTATGGTTTAAAACTGTCTCAGAAACTCAAGACTGGTATTTTTGAAAAAGCATGTGATTATATAAATGTGTAGAGTTTTGAAGCCATTCAAGAGTGCAATTAGTAATATATTGCTTATCTTAAATGTTTTAAATTAATATCTAACCAATTAAAATAAGCTGGATTTTTAAAAATTTTTATTATTTTTTATTTCACTAGATTTAGAGGTACAAGTGGTTTTTGGTTACATGGATGAATTGTATAATGGTGATGTCTGGGTTTCTAGTGTACCTATCATCTGAACAGCATACAGTTCACCCAATAGGTAGTTTTTCTTCCCTCACCCCCTGCCAGCCTCCCCCCAAGCTGGATCTTTTGAATGAATCATTTTCAGCATTTTTGAAAACTTAGTTCTATAACATATGATTATAAAATATGAAAAATTATCTTTAATTTTTGTTTATTTTTAATTACTATGTTAAAACCATGATATCTTCATCAGGAAACAACTCAGAGATGAGTGGCCTTTGTAAAAAGTCACAAAAAATTAATGTTAAAAAAAATCCAGAATAGTAAATAAAGTCCTTAAAGAGTCAGTTAAAAAGGTGTCGTATCTCTTTTTCTATCTATCTATAATCTGAGTCACTGTTAAAGAAAATGTGTTATCCAAAGAGCAAATCTGAGCTAAAATGAGCACAAAAGATCCCAAAACTTAAGGAATACTAAATGATAAATATCAAAAAAATTAGAAACTCCCCCATAGGTCAACTGTTTCTGAGCATACGTATTAAGTTGCAGGGAACTGAGCTATCAGTTGAATGGCTCAATTCAACTATATTAAACTGCACTATATTTTAAAGAATGAAAGCCTAAAAAAACAGGAGCAAGTCTTAAAACGGATTTTAAGAAACAGCTACTTAAACTCAAAAGCAGTTGATAAACATAACATTTTGATGCAACACCAGGAGGAGTTTAATTGAAAGTGGCTTGAGTCCTTAAATTCTAATTGAACAGGAGAGAAAGTCCATTACATTTGAATTCCCTTGGGTTAGAATCCATGGGTGATATTAAGACAAATTATTTACAATTTCATAATGGTATCGAGTTAGAATATTTATTAGTCTCTATGAATACTCACCCAATTTGCCTTCAGACCTGTATTTCTCACATATTATATGATTATATTAATGTCATTCCTAAGTAATTAATATTATTACCATAATCAAGTCTCATGAATGACAATATTGTTGAAAAAAAATTTTTATGATCTCTAATCTACTTTTTTATTTTAAAAGCTTAGTAATTGATCCAGGTAGGATAGCATTTTAGCCATTCAGTATGCCTTAGTTCATTTAATTTTAAAAACACTGAATTTTTTGAATTACTTTAAGATACTAAAAAACACACTCTGGTAATTTAGAATGGCACTCTGACTTAATTTTTAGTTTGCAACATATTGACTTTTTTGTTATCACCAAACTAAAATACTATAATGGATTGATTTTCCTACATGATGATATTATGTAAACACTAAAGATTTGAATCAAAAAAACCTAAGGTCAATAGAAAACAAGCTATTTGAGCTTACATAGGAAACAAACCCAAACTCTCGCCCAAAATGAACAATTGAAATTCCTGTTGAGGTTTTAAAAAATCTCCACAACCCCCTCAAGTGTCCTACTTTTCGAGCAGCTCAGCACTTCCAAACCAAGCCAGAACTAGGAGCCCTGAAATCCCTGTGGTCTCCCGCTTCCCAAGTATTCCAAACCCACGCCTGGACCAAGAAGCTCCAGGAATCTCATCAGAAGCCTTGACTCCAGGAGGTTTCTAGTTAGATTTCCAAACCAGAGAGGTTTGGAAAAGGTCACATTGAACCTTCGACCCACTCTTGACTTGCGCATCCGTATTTCAGTTGCAGGTGCTCACCTAAGAGTACTGACTTCTTTCACGATAGCTGCATAGTTAATGTGCCATGTACACTGCAAGAAACTTGGCTGGGGCCGGTCACGATGGTTCAGTTTAACAACCCAATAAATATATTGAAAATAACCAATGAAAACAAAATCACAGAGACTGCCTTGTAGCTCAGCTGCCATAGTCTCTCCAGCCAACCTCAGCCTCACCTCAGCATTGCGCAAAGTTCAGAATCACTAAAGCATCAGAAAGGTTGGGCAACAGGACAAGTAAAATAGGAAAAAAGCCACACATGCACACACACACACACACACACACACATATATATATATATATAAATAACGTTTAATTCCAAAATATTGGGAATTTCAATTTCAATTGCTAAAAAAGGGAACAGAGAGATAGTTCAGTCCACAGTAATTACAGAAATTATACAATTTGTCTGGATCTCAGTTTTCTTATTGGAAAAATGGTGTTAAGAACACATCACTCTAGTTTTAAGGATTAAATGAGATGAACCTATGACAGTGCCTTGCAAGGTACACAGCACAGTAACAACTAGATATATTTTAGCTTCTTTCCTTGGTTTCCATTAACATTTTTTTCATTCCATCATCATTCTACAAATATTTATTGAGCATCTGTTACTTGGTAGGCACAGTAATTGGTCTTGAATACACATTGGTGAATATAACAAATACAGTTCCTGCTCTCAGGGAGGTTACAGTCTTTTCTTTTTAAGGGGGAAACTTCTGGAGGGCTGATAATTTTGTTTCTTGATGCTTTTTGAATGAGCATGTTCATTGTGAAAACTACTGAGCAGTACACTTGTGATTTGCGCACTGACTTTTCTACATATGTGTTACACTTAAATAAGAATTTATTTCAAAAACTAAAAGTATTACCCTCCCCCGCTTTTAAGGTGAACCTCATCTATCTGACATTGTGCCAAATGACTTAGGACACCCAAAGAAAATTCACCTCTCAATGCCAGGCAGGTTGTGACTGAAGTCATACAGACTCATGCATAATCCAGCCAGCCACCAACTACTCTTATGGTGGGGATGTCACCTGGCCTGCCATCCTGGCTGCAGAAACAGGCCCTGGAAGTTGCTGGAGGTGAATGATGTTGGAATCTGGAGAGGTGGTCCAATAGACCCCCGGGGCTGAAGCCTGGGGAAATATTCCTGCTTGCAGGCGGGAGGCTACAATCTTAATGGGGAAAACAGAAAATAAATAAGGAGGGAGGGTGGGACACAGGTGGGGAGAAGGACAGATTGAAATTGTCCTAAGTGTTGTGAAGGTGCTGAACAGAGTTCAGTGGCAGGACATAGTAGGGAGAAGGGCAACTGGTTAGATGGCTTATAGCATTAGCTGACATTTAAATTTGGTTTCTTTATTTTTCTATTGATTTTAAAAAAGAAAAAAAGTCTTATAAGAACTGTATTTTACCTTGATCAGTTTCAACATAAGTTTTACAGTGCTGCATTACCCTTTGAAAAGACCGTGGCCACCTTGTAGGTCAGAGTATTTCAGACAGACAGCTGTACCACCGAGAGCTTCTCTAGATGTGGATGGTCTAGCCAACTTTCACCTTGTCATTACATTTCCTTTTCTGAGAAAGGTCACGGGAAAGGTTTCGACAGAGGGATGCTGGTTGATATTTAGAATCCTGACTTTCTTGATCCTTTCCAGTGGAGCTGTAGGCCAGCATGTACGATGGAAACTGGCCTGGTTGCCATGGTGGATAATATCCTGACAACAGACATGGGTCAGGTGTTCATTTTGGATCTTTCAGGCTTGTCAGCAGCTCTTGATAAAGCTGGTCATGAGGTTTTTACTGGCTCACCTGTATATCCTGGTAGGAACAGCTAAGAACCACTCGGTGCACCCTTCTCTTTTTGGAGAAGGCCCAAGGAGTAGTGTTGTTTGTGGCTGGTCTGCTCAGAGAACATGGTTGGTTCTTCTATCTTTATGGCCTACTGTCCTGGTTAAAATGTGTTGATGGAATATCTGAGATGGTATTGTCGATGGGGTGGCCACACTTAAGTCTGCCTTGTTATCACACAACCAGGGCTATAACCAAAGGCCTCCATCTGAGTGACGTTAAAGGGAGAAAACACAGCTCAACATACATTGCTGAGTCCCTTTATCTGCTATGCACTGTGCTAGGTCCTGGGGTAACAGATATTGAAGACTCTTCCTTTTTGTGTAAAGAATGTGATTGGGTTAATCAAGCAAAGATGAAAATTTTCTTTTCTGAGTCACAAAATTAATGGTATCTGTCTTAGTTTGCTAGGGCTATCATGACAAAGTACCAAAGACTGGGTGGCTTAAACAATAGAAATTTATTTCCTCACAGTTCCAGAGGCTAAAAGTCCAAGATCAAGGTGTCTATAGAGTTGGTTTCTTCTGAGGCCTCTCTCCTTGGCTTATAGGTGGTCATCTTCTCCCTGGGTCTTCACACGGGCTTCCCTCTCTGCCTGTGTGTGTCCAAATTTCTTCTTCTTATAAGGATACTAGTCCTATTGGATTAGGGCCCACCCTATCCTCATTTAACTTAATTACCTTTTGATGGACCTTATCTCCAAATAAGTCATATTCTGAGGTGCTGGGATTAGGACTTTAACACATGAATTTGGGGAGCATACAATTTAGCCCATAATAGCATTTTTAAAACTACATATAGTATAAATCTAGAAATACATCACCGAAGTATATCAAAGTGGCTAAGGTTGATGATAATTTGTATTTTTTCAGCTGAGAAAAATACTCAACATACTTTATACAAACTTGTTATGAAAGTACAATGCAAATAGGAGAAAATGAAATTTGACAGAAGTCCCATATCTGAAGCAGATAAAATATTTTAGTTCCCACATTCTTACCAACAGACCTAATTCCTTAGCGGAAAATTCATTCCTATCCCATTCCTATGACAAGAAGGAATTTGGGGAAAACTAGATTTCTTTCCTCTATACAAAACCATTCAATTGTTTCCTCTAATGAGGAAAAAGTTCTGAAACAGCTTCACAAAATCAATCCATGTTTTTGTTAATGAATAAAATGTTTTCAAGCCAAAATCTCACTGTTTATCTGTCTGGGTCTCTTCTCCTGAGTACTTTTCTCTAGCAATAACGAGAGCATATTTCAGACTCCTTTAAACTTGAATTGCTCAAAGCATTAAAGGAAAGGGGGAATCAGAAAATTATCCTGACGTTCTCTGACAGCTGTGATGTGATGGAAATTATTACTAACGTACTAAGATTACAAAGTGTTAGGCAGAGCCCCCCACCCCCTACAGATTCTCACAAAAAGGGAAACATGTTGAACTGTATTGCTTCGAGCTGTTGATGCCTTCTGCTCCTTGTACATAACAAATGAGATGTTTTAGAGAAGGCCCAATAGCTGGGACACACTCAAGAACATGATGCTCCTCGATCTCCCACCCTTTATAGCAAGAATCATCACTGTACCAGCTCGAGCTCAGCTGCGCAGGGTTTGTGTGTTCTAATTTGCAGTGACACTGCTTTATCACTTAATAACCCAGTTCTGGGTGAAGTGTGGTGGCAGATTGCAATTCAGAGTCCCTACAACACATCCTGTTTCAAGGCCACCTTTTCTCCGTAATTGCCCCTTCCCTTTTATCCTTGCCCTCTTCTCAGAGCACCTCCTATTGGAGAACTCCCTGAGAGTGGTACTCACTGTTGAGAGGAATTACCTGGCTTACATAACCAATCCTCATGGAACAATGCCTCAAGAGGAGGCATGGCTGGCCAGAGGCACAGAAAGCAAAATCTAGCCCTAACTGCACTGCTCATTTATCCAGGATTTTGATTATGTATCTTATTTTCTGTGTCTCAATTTCTGCATCTCTGCAGTGATGACCTGTTTTGTCTCTATTTTTTTATAGGGCAGATAAATGTGGTGGGTTGAATATACCTGTTTATCACAAAAGCCTTTGATAGAACCCACAGGAACAAAGAGCAGCAAAGGAAACATTAATAAGCCAGAGGTACATTTGGAGGATGCAAAGTAGACAGGCGGATAGTGACTGAGTTATGTTTACTTCTTTGTACCATTAAGTGCCTGCAGAAGGGAGAAGCCTAAGCAAAATAAGCTGATTTTTGCCCCAAACCTCAGAAAGTCTCAGGAATTGAAGGCAGGAGGGGACTGTCAAGACAGGGAACAAGGGACATGGGAGAGTACTGAATTGGTTCCGAGTCTATATGGGTTGCAGTTAGACCCCCACATCTCTTCTTCCACCCCATACATCCAAGCAAATAGTACTCTTTCACCCTGGCAGAAGATGAGGACTTACTCTCTGAGGACAGTGAGCAGGAGAGGTTCTGGAAACATCTGGGGAAGGAATGAGGCACTTTTGTAAGGTCATGGGAATAAAGGCAAGGTACAGACACTAAATGGCAGCACCTAAATCCTTTCTTGGTGGAAAGTGGCCACCTAGGAAAAAGATCTAAAGTTATTTACACATGGGGGTCCCTGGAAAAAATGACCAAGTCCCTCTTGATCCCCAACAACAAGTGAAAGTAGAACAAACCATATACAGATGTGCAAGATGTCAATTTTTTTCTTCTTATGCGCCCTTTGTCAGGAAGCTTCTAGAGGATATATGTGTTCCACCAAAATTAGGATATAAACAGAAAGAGAGAGAGAGACAGAGAGAGAGAAAGTATTCAACACAGGACAGAAAAAAAGAAAAGGACCATGAGGACAGCAAAAAATAGCCACAGGAAGTAGGTTTATAAGCAGAATGGATCTGTTAAGAAAAATCTCAAATCTGTTGTGGTTGACAATATTACTGTATTTAACTATTATTTCAGATGCACAGAAGAGTGAGCAAACTGAAAGCAAAAAGATGTACAACAAAGAAAGAAAATGTAAACATCACACCTAATGTTGCTCAGCTGTGAAATATTAAGACTGTAATAACGAATACAATTTAGTCCCAAATTGGAAGGATTAGAGGGTGGGAAGTTGTGGACATATGGAAGGGCATGAAGGAAGGGTGTGTAAGAGTGCTAATTCCTAATTGTCTCTAGACGTCTAAAACTGAAAATCAAGATATAGCAATATAAAAATATTATTTAGAGATAGGGCGGTAAATACCATAACAAACAACCTGAGACTGTTGAAAGTAATTGCCAATGGGGTGTGTGACTGGGGACTGCAATGGTGATGAGAAAGGGAAACGCTTTTTGGTTGTTGTAAGCCTTATAGTATTAGTTGACTTTTTAAACTATGTACAGTATTACTTAGATAAAAATTAAAGTTAAATTTCAAATATAAAGTTAATTAACCCATACAAAGTACATATTTCAACATGTCTTTTTAAATGAAAAATTATTTTTGACAAATGTTAATCTTAAAGGCTTTGAAGTCTTCCAAAAGGCAGAATTTTTAAATGCAAGTCTTTAAAATTATTATGGTATTGTATCATATGACCACACTTATGCTTGCTGAAGGGGTTCCATCAACCCTGGATTTTTATTTTTCAATTTTTGGCATACTTTCTTTGCTGTTTATTGAAAAGCTGAGCTACTTGATAATGGATGTGAATGTGTCTGGAGGTCCAGCCTGGCTCACATAGATGCACACAGGTTTCCGTGATCATTTGCAATTCTACGGAGTCATCCATTGCTAATTCAAACCTGGCCAGCCTTCCTGATTCTAATCTCATCCCAGGGTGAATTGAGGTTAGCTACTGGAGGGAATGTTCAGTTCAGTTGAATGTAAACCTCGTGCCAAGCTACATGTGACCTGGGTGTGCCAGGGTGCCAGGTGATAAATTGAGGAGAGACAGATCACATGAGGCTGATCCTCTGCAGGAATATTGAGCAAAGAGTTGTGGGTCAGCTACAAAGAAGATATAGCTTTGCACCGCAAAAGGCAGTGTTCAGAGGACTGACTGACCAGGAAAAAGAATCCCCATGCCAGTGAGGGCTGAGTGTGAGCTACTCATCTTTGATAGGTGTGAATAATTATATTCTTGGAGTGACTTTCCAGCATTTAACTAAGATCTTCACAACACATTTGACTTAAGGAAAATAGGACAAGAGTGCCTATCTGACAACTTTGATGATCAAACATTGCCCCCTTTCCCATCTACCCCTGCTAGATCCATTCCAAACCCCTGCCCTCCTCAATTAAGTCCCTGAAAACCTCAGTGTTAACGTTGACTTCAATATCTGAGCATCCTAGTTCTAGGTGAGCGATGATACCACAAAGATATCTTAGAGTGTGAATGGTCGTGAAAATGTTTAAACATCCTGAAGAAAAAAAGAGCTGTTATGACAAGGAGACAAAAGAGGAAAAAAAAATAAAAGCTCTTTGGATATTTTTGATTAGCAAGAAGTACACATATTTATGTGCAAAAATCTGCCCCAACTCCCAAATATCCTCTTTTGGGCAGTGTAGAGTAGATCCTAATGGGTTGAATTTATGTTTAAAAAGTACATAGATATTTTAAACTTAATAATGTTGAAAGCCCCTGAATTTACTACAATGCAATACATCTATGTAGCAAAATTGCACTGGTACCCCATGAATATATACAAATAAAAAATAAATGGGAAAAATATTGTTGGAAGGTATGCACTATACACTCATAAAAACAGCCTTATAATTTTTAAAAATATTTATATGCACTTATCACAAATATTTTAAATAAAACAGAAAAGTACAAAGTAGCCCAAATCCTATTCAACCAGGGAAAACCTATTTTGTTAATATCTTTCCAAACATCTCTCTATGGACACACATACAATTTTATATAAATGAGGTCATATCCTTCATACTATTGTCTAACCTAATACAGATGCTCCTCAACTTCCAATGGGCATGCATTCCCAATAAATTCACCATAAGATGAAAAAAATCATCAAAATTTTCAACTGACAATAGGTTTATCCAGATGTAGCCCCATCGTAAGTTGAGGAGCATACTGAATGTGTATCACTTTCCTTTCATCATAAAGTCGAAAAATCATAAATTGAACCATCCTAAATTGGGAACCGTCTGTATTCTTAAGCGATTAGATAAACTTCCGTCAAGCGTGACAGTACTCTGGCCTTGTTCTCCTTTTTAAAAACCATCACTTTGTATGCTCAATATATCTGTTTTACATGTTAAAACCATATCTTCAAACTATGCTATCCAATACAGTAGCCACTAGTCATGTGTGGTTATTTAAATTTAAATTAATGAAAATTGAATAAAATGAAAAATTCAGTTCCTGAGTTGCACTAGCCACATTTTGAGGGCTCAATAGCTACATATGGCTGGTGGCTATAGTATTGGACAACACAGAATAGTTTCACCATCGCAGAAAGTTCTGTTGGACAGTGCTGAGTTGGAACCAAATGTTCTTCAGAACATCACTCCAGCCCCCATGTAAGGGCTGAGGTTTTATTTATACACCCAAATTTTCCAAACACTTTGACTTTTGACTCTATTATGGGGTTAAATCCCAACTCTACTAGCCAGAAGTCACAACTCAAGAGACCTGCCATTGGATGAAGAAGGCAAAAAGAAAAGCTTTCTCACTGTTTCCAGTGATTTCTCAAAGGGCATGGCTTCCAGCTGTTCTGGTGACCAGGACAACACCCCCCCCTTAACAGCGTGCTCCCTTAGGACATCACGGCTCTTGCTCACTCTTGCTTACTGAGAATGGATGTGAGAGTTTGAGGGTAAGTCCTCCCTAGTAGATTGGGATCCATCCTACATCAGCATGGGAAAATCATTCCAAATATCAAAATATAAATAAAACAAGGACAATTAAAGAGCAGCAAGCTCTGGGAACTGGATCCAAACCAACCACCCACCTGCAGTTCCTCTAGATCATATGCTATCACGATGCGGGAAAAAATAAATGAAGGGGGGAAAAGCTCCATGTGTTCAGTATCATGTTCTCAAGCTGAGCAAATAATCCCACCCCCTTTTTGGATCCCTGTGTCTCTAGAGAACAGAATACAAAATTAAATTCCAGGCTCATTCCAGTAATTTGAGATAAATTTCTAATTTCTTAGAATTTATGTTCAGTTTGAATAAGCACCTAAAGTTACGTGCTCGCCAATCTCACACAAGTTCCCCACTCCCACCCCCAAATCCCTGGAGGCTGAAAGTTTGGCAGTGAGAACAAACATTCTCACAGATGATTTCTTATTCCTCCTCCTTCCTCTTAAATTTTAACTTTCTCAAAAAATGGCCTTCAGGGGTTTCATTTCAATATGTCTTCCCCTAGTCCTAGTAGGAGTATGGAAATACAAGAAGAAGCATGAAAAGAGAGTTTCAAATTCGATGGGTCCCCAGAATGGTCTGAGGTCTATAGGAAGACCTGAAGTCTTTTCTCATTTGTTCTGAACTGGCCTATGAGCCATTTTTGTTCAGTGGATACCCGTTTGACATGCAGGTCTATCCAACTCCCTATTCTAAGGAAGAACTATTGCTTTTACTTTAAATTTTTTCATCTCTTTGCTCAATAAACACTAATTGAGCAGCTGCTATGTACTAGGGGCAGAGCCAAGCACTATGTTGACAAGTATTAATAAGAAATGGCTCCTGTCCTTAAGGAGCTCTAAGGAGAAAGAGAAGCAGGATATGGTAGTGAGTGCTAGGATGGAGCACTGCACAGAGGAGGGGCACCCATAACAAAACAGGTGAGGGGGATGTGGTCTGAGAATGCTTCCTCCGGGAGGAGATGCTTGAAGTGAGTCTTAAAGGATAGCTATAAATTAGCCACATGGTGAAGGCAGGAATAAATATACCAGCACAATGCTTGCAGAGGGGCAAATAAATCAGTAAGATTGTTACAGCAGAGTGGCAGGCAATAAGTCTGGAGAATTAGGCAGGGTCAGATGATAGGAGGCCCTCTATTTCATCCCAAAGATGATATAAAGTATTTGGAGGGTTTTAAACATGGAATGACAGGCAAGGGTCATCATTGCAGAGCAATTACTGTGGGATGATTGTAGGAGATGGACACACATGAGGAGAGAGAGAAACACCAAATAGATGGTGAGCATTGGAGATCTGGAAAGTGTCCAGTGAGATGAATTCAATAAATATCAGCAGATAAAAATTCCAAGACTCGATGGATAAATGGAGGGAGGCAGGAATGATTTCCAAGGACAAGTAAGTGATTGAAAAAGAAACTAGTCTTTTAAGATTTGTTTTGGAGGAGGGGTGCTTATTAACAGAACATCTACTCTGCTTTTGAAACACGTGCCAACGTTCCTAAAACAGGAAAAAGAGCACCTTTGGCCTTTCTATGAGCATCACAACTGATTCTTATTATTCTTGAAAGTCTTACCTTTCAGATTGGTGTACTATTTTTTAGTCTTCAGTGACTCTCTCAAAAACAGACAGGCAAAGAAATCTAAGGCATCATTCACTAGGTGAAATATTTTGAATTTTGGCATCAACCTAAATAAGACCCTTTCAGCCACTTAGTCAACAGTGTTTACTGAGATTTATTCTGTCCTGAGCACCGCAAGTACAAGAAGACATAGAACCTACATTGAAATTTTTCATTAGCCCGTTTTCTTTGTATATTTATAATTTTGTTTGCTTATATCTAGTTATTGTCAACATACATTACAGCAGTGGTCCTCAAACTGTAGCATAAATAAGAATCACTTAGAGAGCTGGTGAAACTACAGCTTCCAGGGCCATAGCACCCTCCCCCCCAACCCCATTTATGATTCACTAGGTCGGTTTGGGAAGGACCTATAAATTTGCATTTCTAGCAATCTCCCAGGTGCTGCCAGTACTGTTGGTCTGAGGCGCACACTCTGAGAAGCATTACTGTACAGCTCTGAGCGAGAGTAACTGTGAAGCAATGTAAGGTTCTTTCCCGTGGTCCTAACGTATCCATAACACAGAATTGACGTCAATGGGAATTACACAGACCACAAAGGTGTCACACCGAGGCCCTAAGTGTTTATGACCAACCCCTCCCCACCCAGCTCTTGCCTCCTGTTTTTCAGTTGTATTTCCCACTGGGCACTGCTGTTGCTGTTGCTCCATGAGTTGCTGCAGTTACAGCGCTTGATGAGGTCAAACAGTCCCAACTGTGGAGACTTGGGAAATGGGAGCAAACTTTTTTCTCTGTCTGAACTTCTGTTATTCTATCTGACCATAAAAGTAAGATTAATACCCCGATTGCCTCATCATCTGGAGAAGGTGGTGAGATTTGCCAAATATTGGCAGACACTGGAAAGGCTGCAATGGTCGGCTCAGGGCCAGTCATGCAGTTAGCCTGGACCACAATAAAGATAAATGGGTAAGAACCTGCCTCACAGTAGCATTGTGAATTTAATGGCTTGCCAATTGCTTCTGCTATGAATTAGTTTTCTTGTGAATGGTTTCAAACTGTAGGTCTCTTCTACGTGGAACAAAGTCTCTTCTGTTCACTTACAATATTCGAGAGTTTTTTCTGGTCTTTGCTTTCAGGTATATATTTTTCAACCTCACATACAGGAAAATCAAACAAGAAGTTGTTGAGTAATTCAGGTATCAAGTGAAGAGAGAGCAATGAGAATTGGACAGAAGGGACAGATTTAAAGAATATTATCAAACAAATAGTAAAAGACTTGGTTTCTGCAACAGGCGACTATGTGGGATAAGAAGAGATAGTTGAAATCAAGGCACAGAGTTCCACCTGTTTTGACTGGGATGAGGATGGCATCAATTACATAAATATGGAGATTGAGAAGGGACTGGTTTAGTTAAAAGGCTGAGTTCTGTTTGAGACATCCAGGTGATAGTGGGACAGCCAAGTGGAAGGGTTTTGAAGTATTTGGAAATCCAGGTCTGAAGTTCGGGTGAGAGTGGTGGCTTGGAGGATAGTGTTGGGAGGCCCCTGCTCAGTGCTCATGGGGAACTGATAACTGATGCCTGTCAGTGATGAGCTCACTGAGAAAGGGTCCATCAGAAAACAGTCAGAGGACTGAGAGCTGCACCCTAATATTCCTTGCAGAAATGTTCCAAATAGGTTCTTCTTGGATTTAACACCTTTGTGCATTTTCCATTTAGTATTTCAGTTAAAATGTAAGTAGTATTCCTGAAACACAGCCTAGGGCTGCCCTTGGAGAAATCCCCTGAGTGCCTGAGCGTGTGCACATGACTACTTGCATATGTGTTCACCTGTATAGAAAAACCAGCTTAGTTGCACATTTTAGAGGTTGAATCGGGGGCATTTTCAGTGCTCCCAGGAAGGCATAATAGAGTAGCTGAAATGACATGCTAACTACCATTGAAATGTCTGTAGCCTTTTTTTTTTTTCCATATCATTCATGCCATATGACACTGATGTGGGGATACTTTCCAGCCACATTTGAAAAGCCTCCCCTGAAGTTGCAAACCCAATGGTTTGGAAGAGATATTTCAAATAACTCAAAATATACTGTGTAAACAAACTGGCCTTTTAGTATGAAGTGTACTAAATTAAAGAAACCAGATGCTTTGGTTGGCTTGGAACAGCCAAATTGTGATTGGCTTTCCTTGACTAACCATTTTCTTTGGGGCCTCCTCACTGCCTCCCCCTGCCCCCCTCCTCCTGCTTCTTCCCTCTTTCTCTCTACTCCCCCATTTGTTTTTTTATTTTCTTTTTTCAGAAAGCCATAAGCTCATCAGGTACAGGAGACACATCTTCCTAATATCAACAACAAATGATTTTCTGAAATTAGCAGTATTGTTGTTACATTAAATCGTTTGCCTAAACTCGAAGTTTACTTATAAAGACCTGGTGGAAGAGTGAGTCACATCTTCAATCACAGTTCTAAGTGTGAAGGACTTTTCTATGTAACAGTTGTATCTGACTTCAAAATTAAATACTAAATATTTCTCTTTCAATTAACCTCCAACTGGGACATTTTATACGGTCTCTAGGAAATCATTTAGATCCATAGATCTCCAAGTTATTTATCCATATAAAATCAAGAAGCCTCACAACCATCTGAGAGAGAGATCCAAACCCAAATAACCCAGCTCATTAAAAGTTAGATGAACCTCCATGCAATTGAGTGGCTTTGCCCGACACAGAACCTTTTACTGGCCAAATCTGTCACCTCCAATCAATCGAGACCTTGGGGAAATTACTAGTTAATGTAGATGGAAATCCACTTTCATCTGAAATACCTAAAGAACTATACCAGAAATGTATATTCAGCTTGAACTCTAGGGATAGAATCTCCAGAAAAGGAAGGAAATGAAGGAAGAGAAGAAATAAGGAAGAGAAATTTCATACAGCACAATAGCAGTAAAAACAGATCAATGCTATTGGCTCAATGATTAACACACCATATGGTTGGGGAAAATCTTATGTTTCTGTGATTGCAGATAAACATTAGCAGTCTCTGTGAGAAGGGTTAATTATGGCTTAGCTAATAAAGGTGGTTGTGAAACATTTTGTAAGTGTAAAGTGTTCTATAAGTATTAGACGTAACAAGCAAATTGGCAGACACCATCTCACAACAGTGGAATCCTAATGTATTTCAACTACATAAGTGAATCTTGTCTTAAGCCAAAGCATCTAAAATGTACAAGTCTTTATGTCCTCCCTTTAAGGAGAAATTTTTATTGTGCTTTAGTAAATCAAGCCTTGGAGTGGAATTGGTTCCAGATAATTGGGGGCTGGGGGGTGGGTCAGGGATTAATTTCATTTCAGTTTCAAGGAGGTGGAAAAAACACTCCAGAAATTCTCTATGGCCTCTTTTTTTCTTCAAGACACCCATCACCACCACCTTCCCTCTCCACCCCTCTTTCCCTTCTGGGTCTCAGCTCCCAAGCTGACAGCTGGCCCCTAGGGTTTAGTTCTGGCACTTGTAGGACAGGCAGGTGGGATGGGGTGGGCACATCTTGAAGATGAATGTTTTGGTGTTTTTCACACCCCGGTTGAGCCTGATAAATAAATCTTTTCAAAAACGCACTGTTGTATTAGACACATTTTAAAGGGTCTTGAAGCAGTAACTGATGCACCAAAGTTACAAGATCTTTTTGTTGTTCAGCATTTTATTGCACAGTCTGACTTAGCTTCCCAATCCTGAAACAGGAAAAGAAAAATAGATCTACCACTCTTTCCTGCCAAATCTTTTTTGCAGAGCAAAAAAGAATTATTCTTTTCGTTAGAAACTCCACATAGAGTCAGGAAATTCTTTTTTATGTCTTGACTTTGCATCCTTATGCCAAAGTGGTGTCCTGGTACTAATCTGTTTTAAAATTTATGGGGACTTGTAAAAAGCAAAGACAAATATTTCTGAGCCTGGTAGCCCAGTTTGTCTTGCTTTTGTCATGCACTGGGAAGCTGGGTGTTCAGGAGAATACCTTTGTGCCTGGCTGATTTTTGGCTGATGGAATCAGTTAACATCCCCAGGCAGATATGGAAATCTTGTGCTTTATCAGTAGGATGCTGGCCATCCAAGGGACTCAGCGCTGGAGGCAAAGAATCAGGCAAAGTAGTAGAAAGAAAAGTCAATGTTGAAAAATAAAGGGAATTTACGAAGCTCTCACTGTCATTCAGGGCAGCTCCACATCTAATACTGGGAAGTCACTGCCCCCACGTTATTCTCTGGCCTCACAGTACTCTAACGCGCTGGGCAGCACTGAGATGACAGTGTGATCAAGCCGCAGAGGCCAACGCTGCAGGCTCAAGCAGTGTTTTCCAATTCATGGCACTTCGGGTGTTATTAAGCTCTGAGCTTTGTAAGTTTTTTGGATTGCTTCAGAATGTTTGCCCATGTTTGCCCATCATACTCTTAAGGTTTTACTTTACCGGCCAAGTTTTGCAATTTCCTGCCAGGCTATGATTGCTTCTTTCTTATATAGGTATTTTTAACTTTTGCCCAACAGATCGTTGTTCTGCAGTACTTTCTAATAGGTCCCAACAAAATGCCCCTTTGTCAAAGGAAAACTCTTCCCACTATTTTGTTTTCTATACTTGGCTTGTGTGTCGGGTTAACTGGAGTTATAACTGCTGTAGTTGGGGGATATTCTAGTACTCTGCACCATCCTGAATAGTCCGTACTTTCCTTTTGCATCTACTCTTATATTAGCGTTCCTTTCCAGTTCTAGTACGAAGCCACTCATACTTTCAGTATTCTAATTCTTTTCGTAGTGGCTTTTAAATATTCCCTTATGCTATCTTGCTTTTTCCTTCATCCTCCCGCTCTCTTGCCACTTTGGCCTCACATTGAAACTTTTCAAAAAGGCACACATCCCAATATTGGTATATGCGGAAATCCAATTTCTCTTTTCCCCACCAACACATCCACAATAATTTACAAAAACCTCGACACCAATCTGACTATGAATGTGCATTTCATCCTTTTCTCCTATGGTGACTTTTAGTTACCTCTCCTTTGATTAAGGATTAAAGATGCAAATATTTTACTCTGAATAAAACACATAAAATGGAAAGTACTATTATTAAAGACACGCAGCAACAGCTTGAGAATGTCAGCAACTAAAGCTGTGTGTCTAGAGTGCCAAGGTAGACGGAGCAGCTGCTTGGGAAGAATATTGAGAAGCCAGCTGTTATGCCTATTGGCACGAGAATGTGCCAGTCACCACCCAAACTGCGGGAAGTGTGTGCCAGATTCCAGGGGAAAGAGTCCCTTCACATGCCAACTAGAAAAGGGCCTTGTTGTTTCTAAGTGTCAAAATTATATCTGTAATTTCTTACGTACTATGCTCTCTTCAACCACCCATTCTTCCTTCAAAGATTGGAATGAGAAAGAAAGGATATTGAGGAGGGAAACGCCTTTCTCTGTCATTTTACGTTGTTATAACAAATAATTTTATGGCTTAAATGTTGATTATGGCATGGCTGAGATCTTACGATGTTGATTGATGGCTCAGACATAAACAAATTCAAGTGAATTTCAGAGGGTGACTAATTCACCATCTGATATGGACCAGTCAATTTTCCAAAGCTCTCTATCTGGGAACCAGAAATCTTGGCTAACAAAAAATAGTACCTCAAACTATCCTTAAGAAACATTTTTTCCTCCAAGCAGAGAGAGAGAGAGAAAAAAAAAAATTTTTCCCCCTAAATTTGTTTACCACAAAGTAAGAAAAGCAAGAGAAATTTTCCCCCCAAATTTATTCTGACTTGGAATTTAAGTCAATTCCATAAAAATGAGGCCTAGTTAACTTTTGCTTTGGCTATATATAAACAGGTTTTTTTGAGATCTAAAAGCGTTAACCTAGACAAGTAATTAGAAAGTAATAACTTCGTGTCCCTACTTTGTAATATGCTAAAGCATACAAAGCTTCCTAACTACACAGCAGTCTTCTCCAGAATAAAGCTGAAAAGAATGCTTCTTATGTAAGGTACCCCTAGTTTGAGGAACATATGCATATGTGTATTCCTAGTTTGAGGACAGTTTTGTTCTCCCACAGTTGTTTAGAGGTTGTACTACAGCGTAGACATGTGGCTGTGGTGAGCAGAGTTATGTTCTACAATTTGAAAGTGGGAAATCTTTTGCTCTTACAACTATTCCAGAAATTTAAGTAGATAAATAAACAAACTGGTTATATTTTCCATGGTTTCAACAAGTCCATACCAGTGGGAGAAAGTCTTTTCTCTAAATCACATAAGGAAGAGTAAACAATCAGTGGTCATTCTGTGGGGCCATCCATCCCATAGCCAGTGTACAAATGCCTGCAAGATGAAAGTCCAGTGTTACTCTGAGTATTTCTTTTACCAAGAACATCTTCAAACCAAGCAAGTAGACTGCTAAGGAGCATTCCTGAAAATTAGACAGGATGGAGACAGGAACAGATAGAGACTGGTGTTGTCAAGACTCAGTGCAGGAAATAAAGACCCGCGTCGTAGCAGGTTATGATGTTATTACACTGGAGGGAGAGAGAAAGAGAAGACGCTCCCACACAATGTGGGAGTGAGGCAGTGTGACCTTCTTCAGATAACTTCCACAAAACAACAGCACTGAGTTCAAAAATTCACAAACATTAATTGAGAGTGTGTTGTATGAGTTGCACTATGCTGGATGGGTGCCTCTGGCTCAGGGAAAACATAAACCACAGGAGGAAAAAAGGCAGGAGCACATTAAAAGTTTTCAAAGCACAATGCAAGACAACATTACCACAAATGTCATAAAGCAGAATGGGATTAAAAGCCAAGTGGACCAAAGACCATATGTTGTATGATTCTATTTATTGATATGTTCAGAATAGGAAAATCTACAGAGACAGAAAGTGCTTGCTTAGGGTCAAGGATGGTAGGATGGGGGGGATAGGAAGATGACAGCTAAAGGATACAGGGTTTCTTTTTGAGGTGATTAAAATGTTCTAAAATTGACTGTGGTGGTGGTTGCACGCATTCTGTGAATATACTAAAAACTGTTGGCTTGCACACTTTAAATGGGTGAATTGTGTGGCATGGAAAGTATATCTCAATAAAGCTGTCATTTTAAAATGTAAGATAATAAAATTTGGTGGGGAAAAAAGCCAAGTAAATGGAAGGACAGATAACTACTCCAAGAGTGGATCTTCTTCCGCAGGTCCCTGTCCCCAGCTTGTACGCCTTTGCCACTTACTCACAAAAAAACAAAACAGAGGGAACTGTAAAATATTCTTGCTCACCTAGAAAGTGTGAAACACAAGTAGAACTCTTCAGAGAACACAGGTGCCTCATTTTCTACCACATTTGAAGCCCACTTAAACGTGAGAGGTAATGAGGTCCCAACTCAGTACTGGGAGAACTGTGAGCTTGTGAATTATCGTTCAGCAACTTTCCCAGATAAAAGGGCTTTAGCTCACAACAACACAAACTTCTGGATGAAAGGAGTAGACTTTCAAGCTCTCTGAGGCCCTCTCATAAATAACAAAAAAGATTGGCACCAGGTAGGTCATACCAGAGACTAGAGCATTTACAAAGTTCTTCTATTTGCATTTATTTCAAGCAGTCAATAAATAAATGGTTCCATGCTGTTAAAAATGGAGAAAAGAGAAGACTACAAACAAGTGCTTCTACCTCCTGCAATTTGGTCCATTTCCCTAGCTCCTTCTCAGAGAAAGATGCAATTGTTCACCTGATGACCCTGGTACCCAGCGTATTTTCTTTGGGGCCATCTTTTGAATATTATTTTTATATAAAGCCAAGTAAATGAAAGGAGAAGTTGAAAAACATAATCAGAATGTTATATTGACACAGTTGTAGATTTTCTGAACGCCGAAAAACAAGAAATGAATGGAAATGAGTTTGCCAAAGTGAACATTTTATGCATCTTTATATAGGGCATATTCCCAAGTGGAAAAAAATACACTTGGAGAAAATAAAATAGCAAAATATTTATTGAACATTTAAAATTTATGACATATATTTGTCACATTTAGGCAGAACCCTTACCCTCAAGGACTTACATTTTAAACATTTACTTCTTTGTGTGTGTCTTTTTCTCCTTCCTTATTTTCTACCTCTAGTGTTCAGAGAATGAACTTTTAGCTATTTGGTGTGAGCTACAAATATTCTGCTCAACCCCAGCCATATAATCCCCCTGGAGCCGTCTGTCTTTCCCAAGGATCTATCTTAGTGATATACCTAGTGATTGCTGGTGATCATGTAGGCCCCCTGAGATACTGCAAGACACCAAATGAGATTTTTTAACTAACTCAAAAAGTTTAATATTACTGTTAGCCTTGAATGACCCGGAAATGACTGTTTATTTTATATCATGAGAGATACCATCAGGGATGATATACTTCCTTTGGGAGGGTAGCTCACATCCCTTCACATGGCTGTGAGAAAGGCTGACCTTGTGTGGAGCGTAAAGATTTAGGGGAATAGCTATACTAAAAGTTCTAGAAAAGACCCAGAAAGAAGTCTTTGGTAAAGTTGGCAATCAGTTATTGCTAAAGGGGTACTATAAACCTAAAGTTCTTCTTTTAGGAATTTAGAGAAGTTGTGCTTTTAGTTGAAAAGATTATAGCGACATGAAATGGCTTCCCAGATGCTGTTATAATAAAATTAGGCTTTGTGTCTACCTGTTTTTTCCTTCAGAATTTGAATTGTGACTTCCCTATAGTAAATAATATGAAATGGACCTCCATCTCACTGTGCTCTTAATCCTATCAGTAAATAGTTTTCAACAGTGATACATTTTGTTATTTTTGTTCTAGTTTTGCTTTGAGTGTGGATACAGATTGTTGTTGTCAAAGTCCTTCTTTAGCTCTGATTTGGCCAATTCAAGAAAAAGTGTGCCAGTTACCCTGTTAATCTGAACCAGGCCGTGTGCAAAGTGCCTTGGTTTTTCCTCCACGACCAAGCTTCTCTGAGCAGGGCCAACAAAGTTTTCTCTTTCACCACAGGTGACCTGATCCCTGTCTCTGTCTCCCTCCTCCACTTCACCAAACAAACCGCTTCACCACCTGTTTCTCTATTTGCTGATCTGGCCCTTCTTTTTGCCAACCTATAAGAAGTTCATCCTTTAAATATTTACTACCTTTTTCTTTTCAAAATACTCTACAAGTCAATTCATTTCACAAAGCTTCTCCTAATTCACCAGGGCAATGATAATTCAAGGCAATTGACTCTACAAGTCAATTCATTTCACAAAGCTTCTCCTAATTCACCAGGGCAATGATAATCCATTCCCCCAACTGAATTGCCCAAATTCCAACAAGACACAATTCATGAATGCCCCAAAATAATGCATATTATAAATATTTGCTTTCTGCCCTATTAGCTTTTGCTCACGTGTCTTCTCTATTTTGTTGGGCAATCGTGCTTTGGGATATGTCCCAAAGCATACAGTTACAAAATGGGATACCCATCACACAGTTACAAAATGGGATACCCATCAATGGTTCTCAACAATGTCTCCTCATTGAAGTCACTGGGGAAGCTGTAAAAATATGTCCAGATTCACTCCAGACCAATTAAATTAGAATATCTGATTGAAAACAACTGATAGTAAATGGTTGTGAAGAAGAGTAACATGTTAGCCTAATTTCTCTTTTCTTCCCATCCTGGGCTTAAGGGGGTTTTTAAATCCTGACCGGCTTGAAAATATAATGGAAAAAAAAAAGAGAAAATGTTCTGGTTATAAGTCAACAACTGCTGAATCATGTGGTTATTAGGTTAAAAGTGTGCAAAAGCTTTTCCTAAGTCACCACATGTCAGTCCAGAGACATAAAAACATTTGCTTTAAATGATGGTTCCCATGTTCTACTCATTCTTACTACAAGTTTCTGTGACCCATACCTGACCTAACCCAACCACTGTTGATGAGTAGTAAGATTCTCTGAAGATTGATTCTGTGATTCCATGATGTGCATTGACCTCAAGAAGCATATAGTCTAATAAATCATACATATGATAAGCTATGTTTGAGGCTTACTTGCAGGTATCATTGTTTTAATTGTTATAGATCAGAATTTCCCAACCGATGTGCTGGGAATGGGTCTCCAGTGTGCTGAAATATTGAACTCCCTCAGTTGTCTGGGTGGCCACTCAAACCTGGGACAGCCAAGATTCCAGTCCAAAAGACCCTGGATATGAACAACTAGATACTTTTAGTCCAGTGGAGCATCAAATGTTATTTTTTATGTGTGTTATAAAGTGCAAAAGCAGGGAAGTGCTAGAGAGATACAGATGGTAGAATCTTGAGTGTCTGAAATAATAAGCAATTCAGGGTATCAAGTTTGTGCTTAGTGCAGAAAATATTATATACTGCACATAAATCTATCCAATAGTTACAGTCATACATACAGGAGTGAAACTATAAGTAGCAGCATATTAGATATGAAATTGTCCCCTGATACCACCTGGTAGTATAAAAATCATTCTCATTACATTATATTGCTCATCATGATAGTAATCTCTAATATAATAATACATGAGTGCCACAGACTTACAATAGGTACACCATGAGCATTGATGGAGAATGAACATTTGTTGTTTATCTATCATTTCCAAAATAATTATTTCAATATATTTGGAATAGTTTTTTAGTTCCAGTTCTCAAATTAAAACAGATTAAAATTATGTAATTGGGTTTGGACATGAAGAACTACTTCTTTGGGTTCATTTATCACAAAGAGGGAAGTAGTATAGTATAGATCACAGAAAAGGGAATTCTGGGCATTGATAGACTTTAATTTCAAAAAGTGAGATATAAATGTTTTCATCAAAAAATATTCTAAAAGGCTATATACTTGATAAGAACAGAAAACTCTAAAAGATATATTTATTACAATGTGTATTCATTCAGTTAATTGAGGCATTGTTTTCCTGATGACGATTAAGACATACTCTTGAACTTTGGGGGTTGTAGATAGGAAACATAGAACCACATTATATTGAGATCACAAAATGCCTCAGTAAGCAAGAAAAGAAACATTTACCTAAAGAAGCCAATGAGAGTTTACAGAAAATTCTCTGATGTGTTCAGATAATATTTTAAAATATTAATGACATGCACAAAAGACAGGGGAAGTTTCATCGAACCAAAGGCAAATATAAATGTATGGCAGAAATCATTAAGAAATAGGATTTTTAAAAGATTTATTAAAATCCTCTTTAATGAACAAGGATGGAAAAGGACCAGCACCAGGCCTAGGAAAGTGGCAAAATGTTTGAGCAGCAGAAGACAACGAGAAGGCGGGAATAACTCTATGCCCACCCCCCTTTTTTTTCTTCTTCTTGTCAAAAAGAATGACTTCAAACTAGAAAAGGTATAATTTTGTCTTTAAAAAGTGTCAGTGTGAAGGGTAGGAATGGAAACCCGAGATAGTAAAAAACAAACAAAAATGAGGATCAATTTTTGGGTCTACTGAATTATAATCCCAACTATATGCAGATATGTTTGCAAAACTCCTGTCAATAATCCTGGTGGAATTATGAAGAATGGGGAAAGTGTCAGAAAACTAGAAAAAGGCAAAAGTTGTCTAAATTTTCAAAGAGGTAGAAATGGCAGATTCAATTTTAAAAAAACAGGGCGGATGGGGAGATGTTGCTCAAAGGGTACAAAGTTTCAATTAAACAAGATGAATAAATTCTGAAACTCTATTGTACAGCATGGTGACTATAGTCCATAATAATGTATTGTCTGCTTGAAAATCATTAAGAGAGTAGATCTTAAATGTTCTCACTACGCACAAAAAAAAATTTCTTTGCAAGGCGTTAGATATGTTAATTAGCTTGATTGTGGTAATCATTTCACAATGTATGCATATATCAAGATGTCACACTGTACACTCTAAATAGATATGATTTTTATTTGTCAATTATACCTCAGTAAAGCTGGGGAAAAAAACACATCAAATGATCCCTGTTTATAAAGTATCTCCACTTCAGTTCCGTTACCAAGTATATTGTCTGTGAGAACAATGTTGCCTGTGAGGGGCATGTTCAATTCTCAGTGGAGTTTTGATTGGGCAAATTACTATATGGCCCAATAAATCCTATCGTGAGTTAGTGAAGTGCGGGCCTCAGGGACTGCTTCTGCAGTGGATAATGTTTCCTGAATTTTATATGCTTCCCAAATAGTCCTTATTCCAAGTAAATATGCTACAAGGTCTTTCTTCCAACTATGTATCCTGAAAGGTCCAGTTTAATTTTATAGATAAAATAAAATGCTCCAAAATATACCTCTCCCTAAAATACCCATATTTGTATGTTATATACTTATAAAATTGATGGGCAACTTGTGGGAATGAATAGACCCGTGGCCGTGTGCCATGATCCATTTTCTGCCTTCTCTGTACAGCCAGGAGAATGTTTATGGTGGCTTAGCCCCCTTTTCCAGAGAGGCCCCTGGGACAGCATCCACACCACTGAGTAAGAAAACCACCTCTGGGGACAGTGAGCAGAGAAAGAACAGTCCTTGCTGACTGACTGGACTTGCCGTAACTGGCATGGGAAATGCAATGTAGGACCTGGGTTATACGAAAAGATAACACATTCATTTGGGGATCTATTGAATGTTTAAAGCACCCCAACAGTCTATTCTCAACAAAACAGCCAGCACAATTCTTTAAAAACTTTAGTCAGATCATGTTGCCCTCTGGTTCAAAATTTTCTTTTGTCTTTCTGTTTCTCTCTGAGTTCCTAAACTATATGCCACTCCCCTTCTGTCTTAGTCCTTCAGGCTGCCATAACCCAAAACCATAGACTGGGTAATTTACAAACAATAGAAATGTATTGCCCACTGTTCCAGAGGCTGTGAAGCCCAAGATCAGGGCGGCAACAGATCTATGTCTGGCGAGGACTCGCTCTCTGCCTCACAAGATGGTGCCTTCTGTGCGTCCTCCCATCGCTCAAGGGGCAGGACAGCTCCTTTAACCTCTTTCATATGGACACTAATCCCATTCAGGAGGGCAGAGCCCTAAAAACCCCACCTCTTAATACCACCACATTGGGGATTAGGTTTCAATGTGAATTTTAGAACACATTCAGACCTAGCACCTCCTCACCCCCACCACTGTCATCTCTCTACCCTTATCCCCTCCCACTCATGCCCCCCACTCTCTCTGCTCCAGCAAGCTGGACTCCTTGTTGTTTCTAGAATGTTCCAGGCATGTTTCTTGCACTCTTGTGCTTGCTGTTCCTTGAGCCTGAAAGGCTCCTCCCAGATGGCCTCACGGCTCCTCCCACACTTCATTCAAGTCTTTGCTCCAAGTCACCTCAGTGTGGCCTTCCCAGACCCTGCCCTAGTGAAGCTGCAGCCCTACCTCATCCAGGACAGCAGAATCCACCCAGCACTTCCTCATCCCTTTCCTGCTTTATTCCACCCAATAGCACGGCCATCACTTCCCTAGAGCAGGCAATTTACTTATGGATCTACGGCCATACCATGCCTGATTTTGTCTGATCTGGGAAGCTAAGCTAAGCAGGCCCTGGTTAGTACTGGGATGGGATTTTGATTATTGTCTGTCTTCTTCCCCCACTAGAATCTCAGCCCCACAAGGGCAGGTGTGTTTTACCTGTTTTGTTCATTGCTATATTCCCAACACCCAGAACAGGGCCTGGCACATAGTAGGCACTCAAAAATATATTTGTGGAATAAATGAATAAATGTCCAGTTGGTCTGCAGCCCAAAAAAGAAATTAGAACCAGAGGTATAGATTTAGTCATACAGACAAGGAAGCAAGGGGTGATGGTACCAGAGAGGTGAAGCTAAGGGATCTCTAAGCTACAATCTTGATCTAAGCATTTTACACTCACACACACACAAGCTCCATATAGAGCAGTATATACCCAATGATTTAATTATTTTCCCCAAAACAATTATCTCAGTAGATACTCGGAAAACATGTTTCACAGACAAATGTGTTTGGGAAATGCTATATGATCACACTTTCTTTGATATTCACAGTGTAAATTAACATACCAAAGGGTCTGAAAAATCTTCCAGTTAACAAAAAAGAAAGATTAATTTTGTTAAACCTCCGGGTTTCCCAAACACATTTGATTAAAACATCCTTTAATTCACATAATGTTTAATTGCATATCAAAAAATAATGTTCTTCCCTTTAAATATACTTTAACACTGACCTAGATTTTTATAACATTATCAATAATAATATAATTTATATGATATATAAAGTATAATAATACAATATAGAATTTATGTAATATATATGGTCAATACTTATATGGCAATATCAAAAAGAATATACTTAATAAAACTTTATTATAAAGTGAGTGGCAAAGCACTTTTATCCATGTGATTTCATTTGATTCCTACCTTCTGTGAGGTATACATGGTAGATATTACTATCCCTACTTAACAAAACAGAAGATTGAACAAATCCCAGAATAGGTAAGATGTACCAAGGTCACAGAAGGAAGAAATAGCTTTTCGTGCTATTGATTTGTTTACTTTGTGATTCAGTTTTAAAATACTATGTAATGTTCATCCTCCCTTAACAATAGATCATAGCTCTTACCTCAAGTCAAGACATCTTTGAACAGGGTTTGTACCACATTACTTAAGGGCACAGGCTGTGGAGTCAGTCACCTGGATTTCAAATCTGGCTTCACACTCACTAGCCATGTCATCTGGGCTAAGTAATTCAACACCCCTGTCTCTCAGGGCATGGTATTGATAACAGTACTGATCTAAGGGAGTTACTGTGAGGATGAAATGAGTTAATTCATGAAAAGTACTTCAAACATTACCTATCTCCTACTAAAGTCTCCATAAATGTTCACTATTACTACAGAAATATAAGTTTTTAATAACAACATAACATTCCATGACATGGATATAATATAATCAATCCAACCATTTCCCTACTGAGTCCAGTTTTTGCCATCTGTTTCCCTTCTGAAAAACAAACAAAAAATGAACAACACTTGGAGCTTTAAAGAATCCCAAGTACGATGTTGGCACAGATGCCTGGAATGAAGAACTCCCAAGCACTTCCTGGTCCTGAGCGGGCTCCAGTGGTGCACACGGTGGTCAGATGGTCCTTCTCAGGACAGCAGACTTGGTGTGGAAGTCTCCTAAGAACAGACTATCTCCTGGGACTTGGAGTATTTCCTATCCGTGATCAGCAGCATCTTTTCTTGCAGTATTTTGGCAAGTTTGTCCTTGTTCCCGGCCAGAATCAGGAAGTTCAGAAGCACATGAAAACAAACAATACATAAAAATGCTTCTCTCAAATTATTCAAAGTTAAAAAAAAAAGAAAGAAATTATTCAGTGATATTGGGACTTGTTTGATATTTCATCTTACTAATTATATTTATTTTCATTAATGTGCCCAGCTTTTCCTTCCAAACAAATACCTTTCTTGGCATTGATTTTCATTAGATTTTTTTCTTGCAGTATATTTAAGAATAGGAAATGTTTAGATAGGTTATAATAACTATATTTTGCAAAAATTTACAGGCATTTTCATGACACGACTGTTCTATCCTCAGAGCAATTTACTAATAATTATTATCATTCTTAGAGATTACTACTGTTCTTAAGATCAGCATAATTTTTTCCTAAAAATCCTATCATTTCAACCATCATAGTTAAGCCAATCGCAAGCCAATACTATAAAGTGCTACTTTTCAAAATTTTACTTGTCATTCAAGATCCATCTAAATATTGGCTCTGTAATGAAACCTTCCCAGTTCCCCAACTCCAAGTGCTGTCCAAAGGGCTCTGCTTCTTTCTCTCTCTCTCTCCCGCTCCCTCTCTCTCTTTCACTCCGGTCACTTCATAACATCCAATGGACTGTTTTCAGTCATCACTTCACTTGCTCTTTCCACAAGATCTTTCTGGAAACCATTCCCCTCCATCTTGAAGCACTCTTTTTCCTGACACTGGTTTTCCTCCCACCTCCATGGCTGCCCCTTCTCCTTTTAGAGACTCTTCCTCCTCCAGCAAGTCATTCAATCTTACAGTTGCTCAAGGCTGGATGCTCAAGGCCCTATTCACTTCTCGCCTCACTTCTTAGGCAGCTTCATATATGCCCATAGCTTTATCTGATTCACAAAGTTCTAACTCCATCCCAGACATTCCCTCTAAGCCCCAGACCCAGATGTCCAACTGCCTACTTGACCTTTTTGCTTTGAAATCTCAATAACACTCACACTCAATGCAGCCAAAGTTGAGTGCATGAATTTCTCCCCCCAAACTGGGTCCTTCTAGAATTCCCTTTTTCTGCGATTAGCACAGTGAATCATCCAGTTATGCAAGCCAGAATTATCCTCGATACCACCCCTCAGCCCTCATATGCAATTCCTCACCACACAATGTCCATTTTACCTCTCTAAAATCTATTCACATCTCTCCACCAGAACCAGCACCTTACTCCAAACTATACCTTCTTTCCTCACCTAGACTCTTACAATGATCTCCTAACTAGTCATTCTTTCTCCCTCCAATCCATTCTCCATACTGCACCCAAAGTTTTTTTAATATGCAAATCTGAATACATCATCTTCCCATTAAAATCATTCCACGGCTTCCTAATTCTCTTGGAATAAAGTCATACTTCCAAGCCTATCCTATGAAGTCCTGACACCTCTCCAACCTCATTTTTCACCATGCCTCACCCCACCAACTTTGTTCTCTTTGCTATTCATGTTTGGCTTTGTTATGGTCTCTCAAATAAGCCACCCTCCTGCCACAGGACCTTTGCCTATGCTCCCCATGCCTAAATTGCTGAACTCAGAGTGACCATGTAAGGTATGGTCTAAACCAGAATACTTTTGAGTGTGAAGGGGGCATTATTTCTAATTACACAGGCATAAATCAAGACCTTCCAGGGGAAATTGGGACATATGTTCACCTTAAATTAACTCCTGTTCATTTACCAGATCTGAGATCAAATATCACCTCTAAAGGAAGCTCGCAATAACCTCCTTGGCAAGGTGAAGAACGTTGTAACTTTCATAACATGATATACCTCTCTTTTTGTTCCACTGACCAAAGTTGCCACTTTACATTCATGCATATGACTGTTCTGTGTCGTCCCCTCCAGGAGACTATAATCTCCAAGACTGTTTCCAAGGTTCCACACCATTGTATTGCCTGCCACAAAACATCATGTGTCATAAATATCTTTTATATTAAATACCATCTATCAAACGAAGGACATGAAATAACTCCCCTTTGAGAATTCCCTTTTTCTGTAGTTGGCAAGACAGAAACCGAGGAATCGGCCTTGACACCTCCCTCTCTGGTATCACTTCCTCCCCGCAGCCGTGTTCTCTGTGGCCTCTTCTCTCTCCTCCTCCTCTTCCTTCTCTCTCTTTGCCTTCTTCCTGTCTCTTTCTCTCCCCCACCTCTCTTCCTGTATATATCTTTCCAGAAAACTAACACATTCATCAGATACAAAGGATATTGCTTCCTAATAACAAGTGGCTTTTGAAAACAGTATTGTTAATTTAAATTATTTGCATGTACTCACAGAAATCTGCTTACTGGAGAGCTGGTGTAACAGTCTAAGTCACACCTTCACCCATTGCAGTAAAATGTGAAGGCCTTTTAAATGTAAAAATTATATTTAATTTAAAATTTTAACAGTAAGTGATTCTCTTTCAATTCTAGCTGAAACATTTTATAGTATTGCTGGGAAGCCATTTTAAACCCAGATATTTCCAAATTATTTATCCATGTAAAATCATAAAGCCTCACAATGCTTCTGAGAGAGGGACCCAAACCCAAATATTCTAGTATCATTAAAAGTTAGACTCCTTCTAGCTTATACCATATTACTCATTTATATGAGTCTCTTCTGGATTGTTAATTATCTGAGTGCCAAGAGGACATCTTACGTATGTTTGCATTTCCCTTTTCCCCACCCACTTTCTAACATTTTGTATAATGGCTTGCCTGAGCATTTGTTGAAATGAATTGAAGTAGTCTAGGGACTCTCTGAGTCTGCTCTAGAACTGGCCCCTTTGCTGAATCACGTACCTGAAAGTTCTACTGACCTGCAAGACGCCTACATCTCCGGTGGAGTCTACCTCTCCCTGTGGTCTAAGCTGCGCCACTGGGGGTTCATGGTTCCCGAACTGTAACCCACAGCACACCTGTCATCCTGGGCTGACAATGCTGCCATGGAGAGTCCCCAGGATAAACATTTGGCTTTCCTCAGGACACAGTTCTAGTACTTGCTTTTATGAACACTGGAATGCCCAGCAGAGACAGAAGAAGCACAGCCTGGGAAGATCAAAGGAACCGTGAATTACGTCATGGGTAAATGTACCCGGTCACTGCTGTGGAGAATGAAGAAGCTGGCCACGTGCAGGAGTGGTTTAGAAAGTAAGGACTCCCAAGTCCACCTGGCTTTGAATCCCAATTCAGTCACTTACAAGCTCTCTATGCTCCTCTGTACAATGGGCATGATGCACACACCTACCTCGGTGACATTGTTACAGGGACAAAAGGAGCTCATACATGTCAAGTCCTTCAAACAGCTACTGACACTTAGAAAATCCTCCTAAATAATACCAACTCTCATGGGGGTGGGGGAGGGAACCCCAGAATATCAGAAGAACAGTAACAAAATTAGAATAACAGCTACTGGTTTCTGATTGTTTACTATGTGCCAAGCACTGTGTTAAGCACTGTTTTTTTATGTGTGTGTGTGTGTGTGTGTGTGTGTATAGCATTTATTTTAAAAAACCAAACATTGCAATTCTACGCTTCGTGTGGAACCAGAGAAGACCCCGTCTAGCCAAAGCAATCTTAAGCAAAAAGAACAAATTGGGAGGCATCTGTCTACCAGACTTCAAACTATACCACAAGGCTATAGTAACCAAAACTGCATGGTATTGGCACAAGAACAGACACGTAGACCAATGGAATGGGACTGAGAACCCAAATATAAAACCAACCTCATACAGTCACCTGATCTTTGACAAATTCCAGAAAAACGTACACTGGGGAAAAGAATCCCTATTCAACAAATGGTGCTGGGAAAATTGGATGGCCATATGTAGAAGACTGAAACTGGACCCACACCTCTCACCTCTCACAAAAATCAATTCACAATGGATAACAGATCTAAACCTAAGACATGAAACCATAAGAATTCTCGAAGAAAACGTTGGAAAAACTCTTATGGACATTGGCCTAGGCAAAGAATTTATGAAGAAGACCCCCAAAGCAATCAGAGCAGCAACAAAATAAACACATGGGACCTGATCCAATGAAAAGCTTCTGCACAGCCAAGGAACTATCACTAGAGTGAACAGACAACCTACAGAATGGGAGAAAATATTTGCATGCTACACCTCTGATAAGGGCTGATAACCAGAATCTATACAGAACTTAGGAAAATCAACAAGAAAAATCAAACAACCCTATTAAAAATGGGCAAAGGACATGAACAGAAACTTTTCCAAAGAAGACAGAATGATGGCCAGCAACATATAAAAAAGTGCTCAACTTCTCTAATCATCAGGAAATGCAAATCAAAACCACAATGAGATATCACTTACTCCAGTGAGATTGGCTCATATCAAAAAATCCCCAAATAACAAATGTTGGCGGGGATGTGGACAGGTAGGAACACTCATACACTGCTGGTGGGACTGCAAATTAGTACAACCTCTATGGAAAGAATATGGAGATACCTCAAAGAATTAAAAGTAGAATTACCATTTGACCCAGCAATCCCACTACTGGGTATTTATCCAAAGAAAAAAAGACATTTTATAATAAAGACATCTGCTCTCGAATGTTCATAGCAGCACAATTCACAATTGCAAAGTTGTGGAAACAACCCAGGTGCCCATCAATACACGAGTGGATCAATAAAATGTGGTATATGTATACCATGGAGTATTACTCAGCAATAAGGAACAATAGTGAATTAACACATCTGGTATTATCCTGGTCGGAGCTAGAACCCATTCTTCGAAGCGAAGTGTCACAGGATTGGAAAAACAAGCATCACTGGTACTCACCATCAAACTGGTACTAACTGATGAACACTTACATCACACAGGGCAATAACATTCATCTGAGGGTGGGCGGGCTGGAGGGGGGTGGAAGGGATGGGAAAAACTCTCACTGAATGGATGTGGGGAGCACAGTTTGGGAGACGACCACGATTGTGGCTCTGACACGGGCAGAACAGGGGCAATGTGTATGGCCAAAGTGTTGTACCCCCATGATATTCTGAAATTAAAAAAATAAATTAAAAAAAAATAAATTAAAAAAAAAAAAAAACCAAACATTGCCTTGGTGAGATTCTGGAGATAAAAAGTATTATCCCAGAAATAAGTGAATGACATGCAAGCTTTCACCCATGTTTTCATTACCTGAAGCAGACCCAGATTGCATAGTCCCTAAAATGACTCCTTGGGTTTTTCCCCTTCTTCTCAATCTTTGTAAGAATACATGACTTTGTGTTCTTTTAAGTTCTTTTACAGCTTCTTGGAATTCTCCTTAAGCATTCCTGCTGCTTCATGTTCAATATCTTTTTTTATTAGATTCCTGTGTTCCCGGTGATTGAAACTTATTTTTTTCTCATTTTCTCTCTGAAAAACTATCAAGCTAAAAAAATGAGGATAGCTACTGTTGACACCAGTCTCAGTTAAAACCTACCTTACCTGCTTTAGAAGATAAAGGCACTACTATTTACGTATTCACTTTTGCAGAATTCAAGTCCCCAAATGGGCATTTGTCACAACGTACTTAATAATTCTAAGCTAAAGTTGCAAGGTAGTACAGTATTGTCTGGGGACTCTAACTTGGTGAAATTTCCCTTCTCTATAATTTTGATATAAAGATCAAGATTTTTAAAAAGAGAAGAAAGAACGAACTTTTTTCTACAAAAAAAAATTTTTTTACTTTACAAAATAAAGAAAATTTTATTTTGTTCCTTTTGCCAAAAGTGTGGTCTCTGGATGACTAACTCCTGGTTTGCCTCTTTTCTCCACCCAAAGCTCTCTCAAGGACAGCCCTAGAATACACAGCTAGTGAAACAGCAATGGCAGGAAGCCTCCTACTTAGCCAGCTCAACACATAGTCCTTAGTGACCAGACAGGCCCAGCCCCACTCAAGAAATTGGAAGGTTAAAACTCTACAGGGGAAATTCAGGTCTAATCAGCCATCTTGGGTCTCCCATGCAAGATCACAGTGCTCAGAACAATAATCTCTGCTTGAGTTATCTAAACTGGCTGCTTGTACTACCCCATAAATCTATGGAGTGAGTAAATTGCACAACCTTCCTCCTCTTTGTTAGGCTAGATAAACATCTTAGGAGAAATCATTCACTTAGCTGATTTGGAGGGTAGTCATATGAAATAAACAAAGCCTCCAACTGAGGCAGTGCAGTATGGTGAAAGTTCTTGTCTGAGATTTGGGATCTGGGTTCTCTCTGTCTTCATTTTGCAAGTGGTGGCAGTGACACGAATTAGTAATGTGCTCAGGAAGCTCAAAGGAATACCTTTCATGAGGGCTGCTTCTTCCACGCCATATTTGGGCTGCTCTGCAATTTCATATTTCTGACACCACTACCATCCCATCTTCCTTGTTCCTTAGTGACGCCCGCCCCTGCTATGAATCTCTACCCTATGTTCCCTGCAACCTCTTTACATCAAGAACTCCATTATCTTCTTCGTTGGTCTCAGATGCAACAGCAGCACAGTAGCTACTGCTCTGTCCCTTTCTGATGCCTTTTCCCCACCCTGGAATGACCTTGACACACCATGATTGGGGTCAGAGTATGGTTCTTGTCATGTGGCCATGCTTTAGCCACTGTAAGTTGCCATTGCTGTAGGAGTCCCCACCCCCTTTGCCAGTTACATAAGAGGCCATATAAACATCTGCTCCCTAAGCACAAGCTTTTATTAACCAGAGACAGCATAAGAGGCCAAATGAGCAAGAGGTCCATCCCAGGACCATGTCCCCAGGGAGGGTGAGGGGCTGTCTCCAGGTCTCGGTTCCTGGAACAACCGCAGCTCAGCTCTCTGCCTGTTTGCAGCCTTTAATACTGAGGACGACATGTTATGTTTTCAGCCTGAAAAGGCAAAAGAGAAGCAGCCCTTTCAAAATAAGAATTCCCCTGCTGTTTGTTTCCTTTTGGAACACAATAAGAACAGACTGAGGACATGACTCTGAGCTGTCAACGCTTCCTACCGGCTTCCACAGCACTTTCATTTGCCACAAGAAAAAAAAAAAAACTCCTCAGGTTAAACAAGGGCTTAATGAATAGTCAAAATAATTGTTTAGCTTGGATATAAGGACTTAGGTAAATAGATGATTGCCTGAGACCCTGAGCCAGTAAAAGCAGCACAGCAGGACACCGCTTGTTCCATCCCTCGGACAACAGCCCAATGGCCTCTGCTCCTCCTCCAAGGACTGTTGTTACGGAATTATTTCTCTCTCCCCACCAGCATATTAAAGCAATTTAGTAGCAGAAGGGGCTCATCAAAGCAGGGAGAAATAAAGAGAACATTCTACATTAGAAAATATATGCTTAAAACATTAATCTTACTACATTAGAGCTTCAACTAAATAGAATGCTCAAGATATGGAATGTTTGTTTTGTTTGTATTTAACCTTTCTCATGTTGAAAAATTTCTAAAATGCATTGTTAGCCCGCTTACAATTGTCCTGCCTCCTGCTTTACTAGTATTTTTAACATGATTTAATCCTTTTGAAAACAATTATTTACTACACTAAAGGGCCATCATTAGGTTTATGAGTAATCAGCTTCTCAGAGTGTGATTGTAGTTACAGACAGTGCAGGCAATGAAACTGAATCTTTCAGGCATGGTTTCATTGTTTGTTGTCGTTGCTGTTGAATTTTGTGTTTTATTTTGTTTGTTTAGGTATCTTTGCTATCAACTTGGTTTGTTATTTGTCTCTTTTTCCCAAAAGCAGGGAGCAGCATGAAAATTCTGCTTAATTGAGAGCTTGAATAAATTAGTTGCCAGCTAATTTCAGTTCTGCTAAATAATATTTTTAATAATTGCTTTCCATCTCTTACTTGGAAGTAATAGATGCCTTGTTGATCCAGAACAGGATTTGGTTGTCTTGTTCATACAGCCCATTTCCACTAAACTGCTCTTTGAATAAACAACATCCATCTGATTAAACCTCAAATTCATTAAGGGGGTGGATACCCTTGGTATTCAGTTTCTCAAAGCAGTAATAACTATATATTTGGTTTATTGGCAAATAAAAATAAAAGCATGCATTATGTAAGAAATGTTAATGCTTACCTCTTTAAACAATTCTTTATCTTGATAATATAGGACAGTGGTTGAGAACATGGGGTTTAGAGTCAGTTCAGAGTTTAAGCACAAGCTCTGTGCTTACTAGCTCTATGAGTTTGAACAAATTATCAAATTTGCTTTGGCTATAGTTTGCCTATCTGTAAAATGGTCTAAGAAAAATACTAATAATACCTACTTTGAGTTGTTGGGTTGGTGATATAAGAAGATGCATATAAAATGCTCAGCACAGTGTAAGTGTTCCATAAACGTTAACTATCATTATTTTCACACATTTTATAATTTCCTCACAACAACCTTGTGAGGTAGGCAAAGTTGCTATTATTATGCAATTTAAATATTAGGCAACTCAACCTCAAAGTGCTTAATGATCTGTCCAAAGTTACCCAAGCTGGCAAAAAGCTGATCTCTCGGCACAGGAATCCCCCATTCCTAATGCCTTGCCTTCCCTTTGTCTATTCCACCATGCGGTGCCATGTCCTCATTCCCTAAATCTAAAGTCTCACCTGATGACAGTCCTCTGCCTTAGCCCCTCGGGTAGACGGCAGGAATAAATCCTGGCAGAGGCTTTAAAACCTCCATCAGTATCATACAGGCATTTTCTGGGGAAATGGCACCCTCATAACTGCAAAGGCAAGAGGAAGTCTTTAGTAATACTGAGAAGAAAACACTAATGGAGAAGTAATTTTCAAAAGGTGAGCCTGAAACCCCTGGAAGAAGCACAGGGGATTATAGCAACAAGTCAGCAAATCCAGCTGCACAGCCAGCTCTTTAGATGAAATGTATACAGTCCCATCTATGCGTTGTTCTCAAGTATACGTCTATCTTACTATCATCATAAAATATAAGTTCATTTAAGGTCAGTGAATTTGTTATATCATTTTAACATGCTGCATTTTCTCAGTTGATACTAAAAGTACAATTTCTATTATGGAGGAGATCTAAGATTTTTTTTTTTTTCATTTTAAAAACCAGGCCTACAAACCTCATAAGGTCAGAAACCAATGGTATTGAGGAGAGAGCTCTGCCTATGAAGTCTAACAACCTAGATTTAAGTGCTAGCCCTGCTAATTATTCATATAAGCTTAAAGCACCATAAGCTCAGGCAGCTCAGTTAAGTCCTTATATATTTACTATCTCAAGCCCTGAAAGGGCCCCAGCCCTTAGCTGGGACCACAGGGTGAACAGCAACCCTTCAGAGCCATTCTTCCATGGGCCTTGATTTTCTCACTTACAAAGTAGGGAGAATAATAGTGGCCCTCCTCACCAGGCTATTACGAGGATCCAACAAGAGAAACAAGAAAATAAATATACTGGGATGTTTGTGAAAGTGCTTTGTAAACCCTTGGGAGCATTATAAATACAGGGTATTCAAGACAACTGCCAAGGAGAGCAAAATGCTTCAACTCTTTTCTGTCACTTTCCTTTAACTATTGGCCATCCACCCCATGGACTTATCAAAATACATAAATTAATTTTTTAAAAAAGCTAACAGTGTTCCCTTCTTTGATGTCAATTTATATTCATACTTTTAAAAGTACTTTTCCATCTCTTCCTTCTTCCTCCCACTTTACTTTCTCTCTTTTATCCATAAGTTGTAACATTCTTTAATATCAATACAGCAATATAATATCAGATTATATGAGATATTAAATAAGGCACCAATACAAAATTCAAAGCAGAGGCAAGAGGAAGTCTTTAGTAATACTGAGAAGAAAACACTAATGGAGAAGTAATTTTCAAAAGGTGAGCCTGAAACCCCTGGAAGAAGCACAGGGGATTATAGCAACAAGTCAGCAAATCCAGCTGCACAGCCAGCTCTTTAGATGATAGCCCAAGAGCTCACAGCTTGCACTTTACAACCCCAAGCATACTCAAGGCCCATCCATGAGGGTCGTTTTAAGCACTCTCAGTTGTGGGGTTGCAGCAGACGGGGTCTGGCCCAGGCCCTGGCCGACTCCGGGAGTTAGGAAGGAGGAGAGAAGACTGTTAGTCTCTCCACTCCCAGGCTGGGACCCCAGTGTCGCCTGAGTTCTGGGAAAAAGTGGTTCATCGAGGACCTATTACTACCGGAATTGAAACCTTCCCTGATTCAGTTCTTCCAGAAATATATTAGGTCTCATGTATTTTTACCTCTCATCTGATTCCATATTATGTGTAATAACTGGTGAATTTGGTCTTTATATCTACTCTTGCCAACAGAGGACATTCACTTAGAGTCCACTAAGTACCAGACAATACACAAAATGCTGTGGAGAAATGCAAATAACATGACGTACGTGATCCCTGCTTTGCAGCTTAGAAGTAAATAAACCAGCATTTATTGCCAGGCAGCAAGTATTGTTTTAGGATCTGTGATGATGACACTCCAAAGTAGATCTTACCTTCATTTTATAAATGAGGCAACTGAGGCTCAGGAATAAATTTGCCAAGATCGCACAGCTAGCAGGTGTCAGAGCCAGGTTGCTTCGAGGCCTAGCTCGTCCTAAAGTCCACGCTCTTTTCACTCTTCTCCACAACCTCCCTTGATTGGGAAGGCAGGACACACACCAGAAAAGGGAAAATGAACACAGACATTAAAGAAAAATACAAATAAATAAGTACTAGAAACTCTCCAGACTGTCCTATATGCAAGGGTGGCTGAGTGGCTAACGTACCTGGAACAAGGCTGGCCTTTGAGCAGATTCTAAAGCAGGTCAATGACACAACCTGGGAAAAAGGAAGGTGGATGCCAGTCAGAAAACAATTGTGCTGGAACCAAGAGAAATGGCACTCTGGGTGATTAAATCTTACAAGACAAAAGCTACATTCTCAACACACCATTTGTCCTTCCAGATTCAGAGGCTTCATTTTGATGGCTCTGGGAAGTATAAAAAGACTATGGAAACTTTGTAAGTTTGTTGTGATTTTCACAGACCCATCTTCCAGGCAAATATAAGGGAGCAGTGGTTCATTTGTTATCACATTGCCAAGTTCATTACACTCAGCAGTAATCAAATATCCCTTCACGTATAGCATTCTCTTCAGTGAGGTGAAAGGGAATCATTTTTCTCCGGACATCTGGTGTTGGTTTCATGGACATAACTGGTTAAGAGGATTTACAGAAGAAAAGTGAATACACTTGGCAGTGTTTTCAAACATTTGTTTGGATTTTCTGATTTCTAGGAGATGTACAACTAACGGGTCAGACGGGGGTCCCTGCTGAACGCCGAGGCTCCTACCCATTCATTGACTTCCGCCTCCTTAACAGTGAGTAATCAAGTGTACCTGGAAAGGAACAAATGTTTTCTTCAAAAAGGAAAAAAAAATATATCCTCATTTCCCTCTGAACTTCAAAACCTTCCAGGGTCTGCCTTCCTTCCTGTGTCTCTCTCCTGCCAACTGGAACTTAACCCTTTGTCTTTGAATTTCCTTACAAGTGAAGTAATTCTGGCCCTGCCCTGCCTCTCTGAGCTTTAGTGAAGGTCAAATGAAATCATGTCAGCTTTAAAAATGTAAATCTTAAAAACTGGGAAGCCCTATACAAGGAAGCTATTGTTTTCATTTTCCAGCACATTCTCTCCACCTTCAGCCAGGACTAGACTAGATGAGATTCTATTTTATTTTTCAAACCCCACAGGGAAACCTCTTCTACAGTTGCCCTCAGTAACCCACCCATAATCTAATTCTCAGTTCTTTGTCTAATCTAAATCCCTGAGGTCTATTCTTGCCTTCCTGGTAAAACTCTTCACCACAGCAAAGTTGTTTTCGCCTGCACTTGCTGCGTTCTCCTTGATCACTAACTTTGTGCAAGTTCATTTACTTCTCCCTTTCCCCTCCATATACTAGTCCTCATTGGGAGTTTTGCTCAACTTTTAGTTCATAATTCTCTTAATCTTAGGTTCCTCTGGAAACCCAAACCAGAGACCAGTCATCCAGATTTCGTATCTCCTGACTATCATAATCATCCTTCACTTTGGATTTGTTGGGGAGGTAGGGGAGAAAGTGGATATATTTCACATTTTGCTCCAAGGTTTTCAGTGTTTGGTTCTCATATCACTTCCCATCTATAAATTTCAAAGTGTTGGATTGCACCCACAAAATATTACTTTCCTTTGACATACACAAGCTCAGCTAAAGAGGTAATTTGATTTACTTCGACCCCTGGAAATTACTAGAAGAAATTAGAACTTGCTATTTCTGATCCTTAGATCCTTGAAAAGCCAATAGGAGACGGACATGTTTGTATTTCTCCTGGCTTGTTAACCTCCCGTATCAATGTGCAGTGTCTGTTTTTCAGCTCTTTCAGGGACACAGAGACTTGGAGTAACTCTTTCCATACTAGAGACAACCTTCCCCACCCAGACCCTCAAAAATGCTTTATAGAAGGCAGAATTGAGTCACGAGACCTGTGCAATATTGGATACAGCCTATGGAAACAGCCAACGGTGTCACTGACCTCTCCTTATGACCTTGAATGGGCTGTTCCATGGAAGTTACACCTTTGACAGTCTCTAGACCAAATGGATTTCCAGGTCCCAGGCATGTGGTTGCACCAAGCAGGAGAGGGATGAGCAAGGGATCCAGTACGCTGTTTCACACAGACCAGAACTCTCCAAAAGCAACCCAACCTGCTAGTTGGAGGGAGAAAATAACCAAAAAGCCTCTTTGCAGTAGTAGATGAGATATTGTTTCATGGTTTCTAATATAAACCATGAATAAATTTTAAAAATAGGAGGTATTTCTCTTTATAATTCCAAGGATCCAAATGAAAAAAAAATTTAACCCCACTGTCAATAAGCAACGTCACTGCTAACAGTGGTTATCTTTGCAGGTGGGACAATAGAATATTTAACTGTCTACATCATAGGTTTCTGTAACACTTGGATTTTTTTTTTACAATTTTTTTCATTTTTGTAATCTGAAAAACAACTGCAAAAATAAATAAAAATTTAAAGAGAAACTCATCGCAGATAATATTTCACTGTCATATTATTCACCCTGTAACAGATCATCTACAAGTAGCTGCCATCCTGTCCCCGCTCTGCAGGAGATCCTCCACAATGTCCCAGTGCCTGGGCTCACCCCAGCCTCCCTTCCCGGGCCCTGTATGCTGTCTAGCCCTCCTCCCCCATTGCCGCCACCTGTTGCTCAAGACCCTCCACCCGTCGAGTGACAATGTTGACCATCCATCCTGAAATCCCCTTTTTGCTGTTCTCAGCACTCCATTCTGGATAACTCTTTCACTCATGTCTCTGAATCTGTAACAAATGCTAAGGCTATATTAATTTGCCTTCATTGTATTTTGCTTTATAAGTGGTCTTAATTTTTTTTCCTATATGTATAAAACACATCCCTAAATAGACTATAAGATCCTAAAGGCAGTCTCTTTATAGTTATTGAACACTCAGTAACTATAGTTAATTGACCTTTAACCAATTAAAGGGTCTCCTCAAAAAGATTATATTAAATAACTATGAGTGTAAATCATCCCCGGTGTTTAACTGAACAGTACAAATAGAAAGGAAGACCACTAAGATTTTCCTTTATTTATACTACCCACCCCTTTGTATAATGCCCCACATACCCTGTTAGTGAATTGAAACTAGAACCAATGACATTACTGTGGTTACCTTCCACAATTCCTATCTTAGTCTGCAATTGCAGCAACTTGCTACCATGTAGCAGTAGGCATGTGGACGTCTATGTTACATACAGTCGCATAAGATATATTATATATGTATCTCCTGCTATTTTGTATACTGTCTATTTAATTCTCTTTAATTTCATTCATGTCCTTGTAGTTTGCCTGAGTTGTCAGTGTGTGCTTTCTGCCTAAAGGGAAACATTTTGGAACATTTTGGGATTTTATCCTAAAACTTTTATCTTTACCAACTGATTCCAATTCCATGCTATAAGTTCTAAACTAGTTTAAAGTGATTCTTTGTATCACTTACCTTAATTTTGAGTCAATTTTTTCCAAGTGTGGGCACAGACCCAAGACTTCATTTTCGTCAGGTGCTTGAGTTTCACTCTCTCTCCCAAGGGAGAATCTAATCTAGGACTTTTTTTTAACCATATATATGAAAAACCAAATTGTCAGAGCCTCTATTCCCCAGTTCTGCATCCCTACAGCCTTCCTTCTAAAATGCCTGTGAAACCCACACAACTGCCCCTCCCTATCCACAGTGCCCCTGGCAGTTTATCCGCCACCACCCACCTCAATATGTGCCTTGGATCACTGCAACATGTGTAAGCAAAAATTTATATTAAAAATAAAGCCCATTGCATTACTCCATTGGCCCCATTAGTCATCGCAGGACAGGGGATGTCAGAATTAATACCTAAAGTAACTTGTCTTCTATAAGAACAAAGTTTCTAGGTATTAAAACAGATAACTAGAACAGGGTAGATAAATGATAGTCCGCACACCAAATCTGTCCCCCTGCCCCTGCCCGTTTTGGTAAATAAAATGTTATTGGGACACTGACATGCCCATTTGTTTATATGACAGCTATGGCTGCTTTCACACTATAATGGCAAAAGTAGTTGCGACAGAGACCATGTGGTCCACAAAGCCAAAAATACTTACTATATGACCCTTTACAGAACAAGGTTGCCAACCCCTTACTTAGATTTTTTTAACAGATTTAAGAGGGTTTTATGACCTCTCCATAGGCATATTCAGATCAGTCTATTTTCCTTTGTTAATGTCATTTTTTTTTACTTTTCAATTCCCACTGCTATCACTTGACTTTACCAAGAATGGACTCACATTGACTAAATTTACATGGCACGGAAGTATAAACAGAAAGGGAAACTCTGTTGTTAATCTATATTTAAAATTATAATTTCCAATTGCACAAACATTCTTCTAAAAGAGATGTGCATTTCTACATATTTTGGAAGGGAAAGGTAGCACAGTACTACCATGCTCATGTACCTATTATCTATATATAAGGTGGCTATATATATTTAGTTTGCCTGGCATAGTCTTAGTGTGCACCTGTTGCTCAGGAATACTTATTAATAGCCCCATCTTTTACTCCCAAAATGTCTGGGTTTGGGAGTAAATTACTAAATTAGAAGGCCAACTGTTCATATAGGTTTTCCTACAAAAGAGTAGTTCAATACAATGCCTCTCAAAGATCGCATGCAGGAGTAAGATTAAGAGCTCTATTGTACAACATAGGGACTGTAGTTAATAACAAATGTATTACATACTTGAAAATTGCTAAGAGAATAAATTTTAAGTGTTCTCACCACAAAAAAATAAGTATGTGAGGTAATACATATGTTATTTAAGTTTATTTAGCCATTCCACAACGTGTACACATTTTAAAACATCATGTTATGCACCATAAATATATACAATTTTTATTTGTCCATTAAATAATAATAATATATCATATGTATTCCAGGAATAAAGATTAGAAAATTCTCCTCATAAGAGATCCATCCAGATCAATAAAAACATGTAAGACAGAGTCACTCATTAAAAGCCAATTTTGTTTCCTGTTTCTATGTTACACAATTTAGAAGAGAGGCATCTCTATGAATTTCCAGAAGCTTCTCTGGATAAATGCAGGAAAGTGGCTTCGGCATCATTGCGTGGGACACAGAAAACACAGACCTTTAAAGAAGAGAGTCGTCTTTACACCTAGGCACGGAGGGCAGAACAGAGTGAGAGACGAGGGGGCAATTATTTTTATTCCGCACGATGTACTAACACAGCGAGCCAGCGAGGGCGGGAGCGATGGACATGGAGCTGCTCTATTATCCCAGTGCCTGTTTCCTATAGATTTGTTTCATTTACTAACTCTGTTTGGGGGGAAACAAAAGAGGCAAAAACGTAGAGAAGAGTATTCGGAGTCGTGTGCACACAGAGGTGCGAGCGGCAGAATCACAACCTTGTGCAGAGCGGCGGCTCCTGATTTAATATAATCAGCAGCCCAAGTAGATAAGGACTAGGTTGAGATGTTCCCGTGGCAACCATCCCAGAGCAGCACAAAGTGATTTCCACACTCGCTAAGCAGAGGAAGTGACATACCAAGAAAACATGCCCGGTGACTGTGGCGCTTTGGCTTCAGCCGGAGGTTTCAGGGCACCACGTTTCGGCTGCCACGGAGCACCCGGAGCTCCATCCAGACCTGCCCCGGGCTTTGTAGTAGTAGGTTAATTGGCTATTTGGCTTTTCCTGCCTGTTAATTTGCTAATCTTGATCTTTAAACCTCTATTCCTCCAGACTTGCCTTCCTTGTCAGGGTCACTTTAGCTGCACAAGCATGAGGTCATTTTAGTAGAGCTACAAAAATATTTTCCTTTGCTTATTATTTCCGAAATAGAACCAATATATACAAACATATACATTTTTTAACTTTTTATGAGAGAGAAGTGACCCAGAGACTTGAATGCTTTTTTTTAAAAGCTGCCATCTAAAACATATTACACCCTGCAGCATTCTTTCTTTGACATATAAAATACATTCAATGAAGGACTGTTGACCAAAAGCTACCCAGTTGGAAACCATCTGGCACTAAGTGATATCTTCATTTTAAAAATGGAGGGACAGTTTGCTTATAAACTCCTTTTCCTAAGAGAGAATTCTTAGCAGATGGTTACAGCCTTTCAGTAACCTTAAAGAAACCTTTTAATGTTACCTGTAAGAACCATACAAAACGCAAAGAACCTGAACTAAAATGTCACTGGGGGATATTTTTTAACACTCAAATATTAGATTTTATTATTTTTATCTGCACAAAGTTCTACAGTTTACAAAAAAAGTAAAGTCTCCTTCTAAATCCTTCCATATTTTCCTTAAGAATATATAAATAAATTCACAAATGATTGTACCATATATTATGTCTAAACTTATTTTTTCATTTAATTTATCTTATAGATATTTTCATAAACATACATACCAATTGAAAATAGTAACTAGTTTTTTTTTTTATTTCAAAATATCATGGGGGTACAAATGTTTTTGGTTACATGGATTGCTTTTGTTATGCTTGAATCAGGGTTATAAGTGTGCCCATCACCCAGATAGTGTTCATTGTACCCATTAGGTAGGTTTTCCCCCATCCCCTTCCCCCCCCACCCTGCTTGATTTCCAATGAGTTTTACTTCCCTCTTAGCACATGTGTGCTCATTGGTTAGTTCCAATTTGACAGCAAGTACATATGGTGTTTGTTTTTCCATTCTTTAGGTACTTCACTTAGGATAATGGTCTCCAGTTCCATCCAAATTGTTGCAAAAGGCCTGAATACATCCTTTTTCATGGCTGAGTAGTATTCCATGGTATATATATACCACATTTTGTTAATCCTCTCATGAATTGATGGGCACTTAGGTTGATTTCACATCTTTGCAATTGTGAATTGTGCTGCAATAAACATTCACAAGCAGGTGTCTTTTTGATAAAATGACTTCTTTTCCTTTGGGTAAATACCTAGTAGTAGGATAGCTGGATGAAATGATAGGTCTACTTTTAGTTCTTTGAGGAATCTCCATACTGTTTTCCATAGAGGTTGTACTAATTTGTAGTCCCACCAACGGTATATAAGCATTCTTTTCTCTCTGCATCCACACTAGCATATATTGTTTTTGGACTTTTTAATAACAGCCATTCTAACTGGGATAAGGTGATATCTTATTGTGGCTTTAATTTGCATTTCCCTGATGATTAGTGATCTTGAGCATTTTTTCATATGTTTATTGGCCCTTTGTCTACCTTCTTTTGAAAAGCTTCTGTTCATGTCTTTTGCCCACTTTTTAATGGGGTTGTTTGTTTTTTCTTGCTGATTTGCTTGAGTTCTTTATAGATTCTGGTTATTAGCCCTTTATCAGATATATAGCCTGAAAATATTTTCTCCCATTCTGAAGTTTGTGTATTTGCTCTCTTGATTATTTCCTTAGCTGTGCAGAAGATTTTTAATTTAATCAAATTCCATTTATTTATTTTTGGTAGTGCTGTGATTGCCATTGGAGTCTTCTTCATAAATTCTTTGCCTAGGCAATTATCTAGAAGAGTTTTTCCGACATTTTCTTCTAGAATTCTTATCATTTAATGCCTTACATTTAAGTCTTTTATCTATCTTGAATTAATTTTTGTGAGTGGTGAGAGATATGGATCCTGTTTCATTCTTCTGTATGCGATTATCCAATATTCCCAGCACCATATATTGAATAGGGCTTCTTTTCCCCAGTGTGTATGTAGTTGTCTGCTTTGTCAAAGGTCAGTTTGATATTTGTGGATGCTGTATGTGGATGGTTTTATATCTGGGTTCTCCATTCTATATCATTGGTCTGGGAAAAAAAAGTTGGTTCTTTGAAAAGATAAACAAAATTGACAGACCTTTTGCTAGATTAACCAGGAATAGAAGAGAAAGGACTCAAATGAGCTCAATCAAAATGAAAAAGGAGATATTACAACTGATACCACAGAAATACAAAATATCATCTGTGAATGCTATGAAAATCTCTACACACATAAACTCAAAAACATGGAGGAAATGGACGAATTCCTGGAAACACACAACCTCCCAAGACCCAATCAGGAAGAAATAGAACTCCTGAACAGACCAGTAATGAGCAACAAGACTGAAGCAGTAATGAAAATCTTCACTGGGGGATTTGAATTCAGAGGATGCTACCCCATTCCCCCAAACCCCAACCCCGTCCCCAGCCTTGTGCTCCCCATGCCGGGAAGGGAGGCAGCGATTGGGACTAGCTCAGACTTCTCCACACACTTATGAGTGCCAAGGTAACACCCCACAATTTCAAAGTTCAATATTTACCTTCCTCTAGAAAAAAGGCAAAGTGCTGGTTGTGGATGTGGTGTTTTCTGGCTCAGCTGGCCCATGCTTCGTGATGTGCACTCAGGGCTTCTGGCTGCAAGCTCCCCAGCACTTCAGCTGTGGAAGTGCCAGACCAGTAAGATGGCTAGCCACTGAAATGCCACTACATTGCAGAAGACAGAGTTGATGGTGTCCTGACAGTTTCACTCATTTCCTGTCACTATCCCATTAATGCACATCAATGGAGCAGCTCCTATGGTAGGCAGTGTGACAAGAGCTGGAGATACAAAGGTGAATGAGCCATAGCCACTGTCTTTGAGGAATTTACAGAGATATAAGCAAATATAAGCAAATGAATTTTGATATGGTATGATACATCTAATAACACATATATTTATAATAACAGTATACATAATATAAGAAATATATGCATATATAGGATTCAGAGGCATTAGAGAAGGAAATAATTAACTCTGTCTTGGGAAATTAAATAAAGCGTCTTGGAGAAGTCAAAACACAGCAGTTACAGAAGCAACACCGACATAAAGGAAGACTGCATGCCATGAGGCCAACTGATAGAGCCATTCTAAACTATGCTCCAAGACTTAAGGAACAGGGAAGAGTTGTCAACAATTCTACTCAACTAGATAAAAATGTTATTGGAAAATGAAGTATTCAAGTAGGATCCAAGCAGAGAAGTAAGGAAAAATCATTCAAAATATCTATCTAAGAAAAGCCATATTCCAAAAGAAACCATTTTCACCTTCTAAAGCTAAAGTTGAAAATAGCCATTGCCTTCTGTTAATGTGACTGACATCATTTAAAGGATTTACTTTTTACCTGTGTGATGAAAAATTGAAAATTGAGTGAGGGAGCCCAATATTTCCTCTATCATTCATTAATTCAACAAATTAGTGATCTTGAGCATTTTTTCATATGTTTATTGGCCCTTTGTCTACCTTCTTTTGAAAAGCTTCTGTTCATGTCTTTTGCCCACTTTTTAATGGGGTTGTTTGTTTTTTCTTGCTGATTTGCTTGAGTTCTTTATAGATTCTGGTTATTAGCCCTTTATCAGATATATAGCCTGAAAATATTTTCTCCCATTCTGAAGTTTGTGTATTTGCTCTCTTGATTATTTCCTTAGCTGTGCAGAAGATTTTTAATTTAATCAAATTCCATTTATTTATTTTTGGTAGTGCTGTGATTGCCATTGGAGTCTTCTTCATAAATTCTTTGCCTAGGCAATTATCTAGAAGAGTTTTTCCGACATTTTCTTCTAGAATTCTTATCATTTAATGCCTTACATTTAAGTCTTTTATCTATCTTGAATTAATTTTTGTGAGTGGTGAGAGATATGGATCCTGTTTCATTCTTCTGTATGCGATTATCCAATATTCCCAGCACCATATATTGAATAGGGCTTCTTTTCCCCAGTGTGTATGTAGTTGTCTGCTTTGTCAAAGGTCAGTTTGATATTTGTGGATGCTGTATGTGGATGGTTTTATATCTGGGTTCTCCATTCTATATCATTGGTCTGGGAAAAAAAAGTTGGTTCTTTGAAAAGATAAACAAAATTGACAGACCTTTTGCTAGATTAACCAGGAATAGAAGAGAAAGGACTCAAATGAGCTCAATCAAAAATGAAAAAGGAGATATTACAACTGATACCACAGAAATACAAAATATCATCTGTGAATGCTATGAAAATCTCTACACACATAAACTCAAAAACATGGAGGAAATGGACGAATTCCTGGAAACACACAACCTCCCAAGACCCAATCAGGAAGAAATAGAACTCCTGAACAGACCAGTAATGAGCAACAAGACTGAAGCAGTAATGAAAATCTTCACTGGGGGATTTGAATTCAGAGGATGCTACCCCATTCCCCCAAACCCCAACCCCGTCCCCAGCCTTGTGCTCCCCATGCCGGGAAGGGAGGCAGCGATTGGGACTAGCTCAGACTTCTCCACACACTTATGAGTGCCAAGGTAACACCCCACAATTTCAAAGTTCAATATTTACCTTCCTCTAGAAAAAAGGCAAAGTGCTGGTTGTGGATGTGGTGTTTTCTGGCTCAGCTGGCCCATGCTTCGTGATGTGCACTCAGGGCTTCTGGCTGCAAGCTCCCCAGCACTTCAGCTGTGGAAGTGCCAGACCAGTAAGATGGCTAGCCACTGAAATGCCACTACATTGCAGAAGACAGAGTTGATGGTGTCCTGACAGTTTCACTCATTTCCTGTCACTATCCCATTAATGCACATCAATGGAGCAGCTCCTATGGTAGGCAGTGTGACAAGAGCTGGAGATACAAAGGTGAATGAGCCATAGCCACTGTCTTTGAGGAATTTACAGAGATATAAGCAAATATAAGCAAATGAATTTTGATATGGTATGATACATCTAATAACACATATATTTATAATAACAGTATACATAATATAAGAAATATATGCATATATAGGATTCAGAGGCATTAGAGAAGGAAATAATTAACTCTGTCTTGGGAAATTAAATAAAGCGTCTTGGAGAAGTCAAAACACAGCAGTTACAGAAGCAACACCGACATAAAGGAAGACTGCATGCCATGAGGCCAACTGATAGAGCCATTCTAAACTATGCTCCAAGACTTAAGGAACAGGGAAGAGTTGTCAACAATTCTACTCAACTAGATAAAAATGTTATTGGAAAATGAAGTATTCAAGTAGGATCCAAGCATAGAAGTAAGGAAAAATCATTCAAAATATCTATCTAAGAAAAGCCATATTCCAAAAGAAACCATTTTCACCTTCTAAAGCTAAAGTTGAAAATAGCCATTGCCTTCTGTTAATGTGACTGACATCATTTAAAGGATTTACTTTTTACCTGTGTGATGAAAAATTGAAAATTGAGTGAGGGAGCCCAATATTTCCTCTATCATTCATTAATTCAACAAATAGGACACCCACTCTATGCCAAGAAGGCCATGAGGCCAAGGTGCCCTCAGCCACACCAACCACCATAGGACTCAGGTAGCCTTTTGCATGATGAGTAGCTTCTGTCTCAGACAGCAATGAAACTGAGTTCTACCAGAGACATGAAACAAAAATATCTGAACAATTCCATTTAAATCCACAAGGACTGGGGGGATTGGGGAGAAACCTACTATATGCTATTCTTTGGTGGAGGACTCTGAGGGCTAGAAAGGAAACTTTGAACTATTCCTCTACCCTCTAAGAGTGAACAATCTTATTACATGGACAAGACAAATACATATCACACTAAGGACCATACAAGAGAGTAAATGATCTAATTCCAAAATAATTGACATAACAGTAATCAGAGAGAGGGCAGAGATTACTAAAGAGCAGGAAAGGGGGGCTTTATGGTCTTGTGCTAAACCCTGAAAGATAAGGTATAGTGTTGACTGGTTAAGGAATTGCCTAAAAGTGAGACTGAGCTGACAGATGGGGACATAAAATCATTAAGTAGGAAAAAGGTCCAAAAAGTAATAAATAAAGTATGTTGGCTACAGAGAAAATGAAAGGTTTGGAATGCCAAGACAAAGAATATGAACTTGATTCATCAAGCAGAGGATTACTAGAGAAATTTGAGAAAAAGATAAACAGGATAAAATAGTGTTTGAGAAAATTAACTGACATCCATATGTAGGAGGGACAGACTCAATGAATCAAGAGAAATGTAATCAGGCAGCCGACTATGATGGTAGTGGAAATGAAAGTATAAATCCAGAGTTGTTGTATGGAAGAGGAGATAAAACTTGATGATACCGAATACTGGGAGCTCCAGGAGTGGATCTGGCCATCTGAAAAATTGGAGAGGAGGTCAGCAGTAAGGAAAGTTGGAAGGTGAGTTGGGGGAAAGATGGCAAGTATAGCTGGGACAGGTGGAGTTTGCGGGAGAGTCAAGTAAAAATGTCCAGGAGAGACCTGGAAATCACAGCTGGAGTGCAGATGAGAGGCCCATTTTGGAAATTCCACATGGGAATCATAATCATCTATGAGCCATTTGGCCAGAACAGGCATCACAAAGTCAACAACTACTTTGTTCAAGGTCCCCTGTATTTTTAGTTTTATGATAAGCTTCAAAAAGCACTATGAGACCGTCTACCATAAGTCCCACAAAGAAGCAAGTTTCACCAGCAATTTATTTTCCTCTGTGAGAAACTACTTAGACACTACAGTTCAGATACCACCTCACCCCCTCATCATGGATTCTATTTGATACAAAAGTGGCTGCCTGTGTTGTAGTCTGGCAGGTTTGCTAACTCACCTGAGCACAGCACAGAGAAATGACCATTTTCTACTACAGCACTTCCTTGAACAAAACCCTAACCCACTCAGAGTATCTGCAGCATAGTGGCTTCTTTGAATTTCTGGAGACACTAAAATACAGAGAGAAGCAGGAGTAAATTAAGTTTCTTTTGACTGAAGTTACCCTATGAGTCACTAAGCTAAAATGAGTTGTTTATTCAATAAAATTAAATTCAACTTCCTACCCAGAGTCAGGCAGAGCCTATCTCTTGTGACTTCATTAATAAACAAAATGAGGGGCTATTTCCTTTCATTACCACCCACCCCCAAAGTTTCAAAAGATCTGAGAGACCTGCCGTGGTCCCCGTTCTACTATATCTATTCAATATAAAAAAAAATAGAGAGTGTCTGTGTCCTTAATATCTTTTGTGTGCTTCCAAACTGAGATATCAGGGTTAACACACAAGATCAAGAAGATCTTGTTTTCTTTCTAATAGCAAACCAAATTGCCTGGGGGCACCTGGGTGGTTTATTACTTTTAAGTAACCTTAGGAGGGAAGTCCCAAGGGGAAAGTAGCCAATGCCACCGCACCTAACAACGGGGACCTCAACAGCACTAAGATGGGAGGTGGTAATCCCAGGTGCAGGTGGCGCGAAGCCAGGTGTGCATCCCTCTTAGGCAAGGCTCCCAGGCTGCAGGTCTCTTGAACGCCTGGAAGCAGAGGAGGGTTGCTGTGAATAAAGAGGCTGCCTCTCTGCCTCTTCTACCACTGTTGCCCCACCCAGACCTCCAAGCACACTAAACTCCTGCTGCTCACTGCACACACTAAACCACCATCAACAGAGGAAGCCAACAGAAAGACCATGAGCTTTGAAGTCCTGAGTTTGAATCCTACTTCTACTATGAACTTAGGAAAGATACCCAAACTACTTAATGTCTACATATATGGAAGGAGATTATAATACCACCCCTATTGGGTTCTGGTAAGAAGTAGATGAGGTAAATGTGTCCAGAAGCCTGTCTTGCTTATAATAGGTCCACAGTAAGTGCAGTTGGACTTTGGATGTACCTTCTCTCTCTACTGAGTTCACCCGCTGCAGACCCCTCTTCTCCTAGGAAGCACGTTTACCCTTTGAGCCCTGGTGCTGGCATCACTCACAATCTTTGTGAAGTCTTCTTCAACCTTCCCAAGGGATTAGCTGATCTTTCTCTCCGCACTCCCACTGCGTCTCCAAGGAAGCGTCATCACACTGCAACTGCAAACTCCTTGAACTGGAATCAACCTCTCTGGAGATAGAGCCCAGGATACTTTCAAAATGTTCTCAGGCAATCTGATGCATCCAGCCTGGCTCTGGACCTTCCATGAGTATTTGGGGACCACTGATACATGTCAGTTATGGCATACACATGTTATATCCAATAATAATAATTAATAGCTACATACTGCTTTATGTGCTTTGCACAGGTTGACTCATTTAATCCCCATAAACTCCCTGTGAAAAAGGCACCACTATTTAAGATGAGGAAACTGAGGCCCAAAGAGGAGAAAAAACTCATCCGAGGTCACCCCAGCTTGTAAGCCAAAAATATAATTCCAGAGCACTATCTCTTAACCATAGTGGAATATAATTCTTTTTTATAGATCAATTTTAATGTTCAAAGGCAATATATATATGCAGCATATTCCTTTTATATGGAATATATATGACAATTACTCCTTTTAAATATTTTTCATATAATTATTTTCTCTTTATAGTACATTTAGATTATTTCCTTTTTGGTATTAAGCTACTTTAATATAATTGAGCAAACATTTCTATAACTTAATGAGAAAATATGTGATTAAACATCTAAAATATTAGATTTTACAACATTTCTACTGTATTTTTCAATATTCCTGCTGCTATAGCAAAAGATGCCGATGACAAATTCCTCGTTTCATTGCCCAACCTTATGTTCTTTGATAAGAAAGAGAAGGGTGTGGTGGTGACACTGAGGATACTTAGAAGCTGTCCCCAAAGAAGAAGGAAACGGAATCACTATTGTAACAAATTAAAGTCAGATTTGTGGCTGACTTTAATTTTTCTCAAGGGGGAGTTTGTTATTTCCTGTCATGCAAACTGTGCATCACTGAAAGAAACAGTTTCTCAAAATATTTATAATATATTAAATAAAAAGAATCAGAATTTAAAATTCTATATCTAAAAAGAGGATCTCAGTTATGTTTATTAAAATATGCCACAATCCTAACAGGGATTATTTCCAAATGATTATTATTTCCTTCTTTATATTTTTCTGTTTTTTTCCTACCAGAAGCATGTATTCCTCTTATAATTAGGAAAAAATATGAGATTTTATTTAAAAGAAGAAACTCAGTGTCCACCAGAAATAGAACCTTTATTTTTTATTTAAATAAAGTAATATCAAGATGCAGAAAATGAAGTTGCAGCCATGGGCCAGAAAACATTATTTAATGGGCCACATTGGAAAATCGGTTACAAATTGTGAAATTGGGTGCTCGTCAAAGGCTGTGTATGCTACTTCACAATGATGGCTTGTCGTTTAAAGATGAAATGTATTCCACAGTACACAAAATCAAAGTTCTTACTCACATTTAAACAGCACTTTACACTTCACAAAACTTTTAAATGAAGGCACTCAAGAGATCCTTCCGCCCAGTTTTTCATTTTACAAGCAAAAACAAAAAAAACAGGCCAAGTGACTCATTGCCAGGTAATGAAAGAGTTAACCAGGATTCAGCTCTGCTGACATTCTTGCCACTCAGCCACATGGCCTCCCTTACATAAGCCTTACCTTAAAGATATAAAATAAATTTTACCACTTGTAATGAGAGAAAAGATAACACAAGGATTCCCCCTTGAAGGTGGTTGGAGCTGGCTCCGGGGCCCACTGCCTGGGTTTGGATTCCAGCAACAATGGCTGCAGGACCTTAGGAGACCCCCGACCCCTCCTGTTCCAGCTTCCTGGGCTAGAAATGAGGGGTTCACAAGTGCACACCTCATGGGTTACTGTGGGAGATGGTGAGTGAATGTGTGCAAAGTGCCAGCACAGCACCTGCCACAGTATCAATTCTCAATAAACGTGGGCTTTTATTATTACTGTTATTAGTGTTCCCATTTCTCTATGACCATATGTAGAAGTGCTCAGAAGGGTATATAATACGTAACAATATAAAGCACTTGACTTATAGCGAAGAAGAGAATGGTTTGTTAACCCTTTTAGTTTTCCATTCTTATGACAAATATTGTCTAAGCTCCCTGTGCAATGCCAGACACATCACTTTCCAACATGTGGTTGTAAATAAGGTGGTAGAGAGAGAGAGATCACTGGAAAAGTGGGGCTGGGAAAGGTTGTTTTGTTTTTTGCAAGACACGGAAGCATGCTGAAATCACGGTGAGAAGGAGGTAGTTGTGAAAGACCCACAGAATAAATGGGCAAGAAAAGTGATAACCGAGAATAAAGTATCCTAGGTCAAGTATCCTCCTGCCTAGGAGGGGGTGTCCGGCCTAAGAACAGGAGGCATCTCTCCCAACAAAACAGACAGGAAGACAGAAAGAAGGGACGCAGCGTAGGAAGTCTGGTAAGTTTTATAGCAGAAAGGTAAGGAACTCCCCATCTAACGACTTCTAGTTTCTCCATGAAGCAGCAGACCAGGTGGAGAGTAGCAGAGACAGGGCAGCCAGAGGGGCCACCGGAGCCTGGTGCTCATGCATTTGTGCTGTGCTGCGCTCCACCTGGCCACCAGCACTCAGAGTCATCAGAAGTATCACAGCTGTGGTACCACGAAAAGGGAAATTGCCTCAGTGACGTGGCAGCCTGGCTCCACCTCGATCAGCTGAGTCTCTGCCATTGCTTCAGCTTTTTCCGGCATAGATAAGCCTGCCATTACCCCTGCCTTGCCCCCCACGTCCACCTTTCCCCTAGCAATACCCAAAGGAGAACAGGAAAAGTGATGACCTCACATCTGAATCCCCCCTCCTTGTTGTGCTCATCTGTGCTCTGTGGGTAATCTAATCTAGAAGGAATGTCCAGCAATGAAAGTAATGTTTACCTGTCCCCCGGTGTCTGTGCCCCCATGCCCCACCCCATCCACACAACCACCCGCAGCTGGTAATCCATCACACGGAGACAGCTATGGCTGCGGCTAGTTCATTTCAGGCAGGGATTGGGACATGTTCCGTCTTTGCCCTCCTGCCCCCAGTGACCCTGAATCCGACAATTCTTATGTCTTTTCTCCCAAGAGGTGCCAAGAAATTAGGCAAGTAGAACACACTGACGTTAGAATAGATCGCAAGCCCCAGTATCCCCTTTTCTCTCCCACCCGCCACTTTTTGACAATCCTTGCTGAGTTTCTCGTCCTTGGATTTTGTGACCTACCACATTAGATTTATTTTCTCTTTTGGGACAATTCTTGATAAAGACCAGAAAGCTAAAAATCTACCCAAAATATCTTCTCCTTGGAAGACTTAAAATAATCTTTTTTTAAAGGAGAAAAGGTAAATTAGATTTAAAAATTCCCAATTATTGAGCAACTACTGCATACAAGGATGTAAGCTATAGGAAATAAAGGATGAACAAAACATCTCGGGAAAGGGCTGATACACAACTCACTAAAATACCGGATAAATTGGCAGGTGCCCAGGAAGCTCTAATGGAGACGGCCCTGGACATTCTAGCAAAGGACCTCACAGAGAGGTTGGCATTGGCATTCGGACAATAATTTGATTTTTGCAAGTGGAGATTTTTTAAAGTGCATTCCAAATAAAGACCAGGGGTGAGAAAATGCTGGATTCATTCAAAGAGTGAGTGCCTTCAGATCCTACAGTAAATGTATAGTGTTGAGGGGAGGAATCACATGGTTGGAGGGAAGGTAACCAGAATTGATGTAAAATTAGGTTGAAATCTTTACTAAATGATGAGGATTGGTTAGAACCAAGCCAGGGATCATCTTGAATGCCAGTTTATAATTTAATCTGTTTTTAAAAAATGAAGAATCACTGAAGGCTTGGAGTAAAGAAAAACACATTTTCTTTCCCTTGTATCTTGCATAGCAAGTGGTTGTTTCTGCTTAATATTAAAACTGAGTTACAAAGAAATGACTAGTTATTCCTGGATGTACAATGAAAACACACTCTCTCTTTAACACCTTTAGCCCAACCTTCTGTATCTGAGATCAATACTGCTTTAGCAATATGCTTTATAAAAATCACATAAACTTGCTTTGATATTCAATTCTATTTCATAATTGTTGCTTAAAAAGTCCAGGATCTCAATCTAATATCAATATGCAATCTGTAATTGTATATTGTAACTCTGAAATTAGCAGATATCTATAGGAAATGTTCCATATACCAAGCACTTTATATGTATAACCTTTATGCCTCTGGATAATGTGGTAGGTTCTATAAATTATTATCAATTGACAGAAGAGGCAATAGAGGTACTGAGAAGGTGCAAAAGTCCACATAGCCATATGGGGCACAGTCAGGTTGCAAAAGCTCATGGTAGACCCTGGAGATCATCTTCTATACCCCTCTGCTTACCTCCCTGCTGATGATGTGTGGCCCCTGGACACACCAAAATGGCTGGGATATTCTTCTTCATTCATTTATTTACTCAATACGTATGTACTGAACGCCTGTTGTATGTCAGGCTCTGTTCTAATTGCTTAGCTCCTGCAGTGGAAAGGAAACAAAGTTTTTTTTCTTTAAAAAACCTCTTCTCTTAGGGTGTTTTCTCTACCACATTTATCCTTCTTGATTATAGCAATAATTTTACTTTAAGCAGCAACATTAGGTCTCCAAAATGCCAACATTATTCTTCATACCACTGCCAACATATCTTAATATTCACATAAAAAATCATTTTCACAGGCAACTAGATTATAATATCTCAGAGGAAAATGTCTTAAAAGATGAAGGTTTCTTAATACATTAAGAGACAAGTAAGCTCTAGTCAGTCGACTGCTCTCTTCATTGAGAGCTGCCAAATAGGGATAACCTGTTTTGAAAGAATTATAGCATAACCAAAAACTCCTAACACAAAAGTTATTTGGGCCATAACTTCGTTTTTCCTCAGTGACTCATGACTTCTCAGAATCTCAGAATGCTTCAGAGTCAATTATTTTAAACAGCAATTTTTTTTCAAGTGCAAGGAAGTACTTTTTAAAATTTCGATAGTTATAGGGGTACACGTGTTTTTTGTTACATAGATGAACTATATAATGGTGAAGTCATGGCTTTTAATGTACCATCACTGGACTAGTGTATATTGTACCAAATAAGTAATTTTTGATCCCTCAACCCCCCCACTCTCCCCTTTTCTTAGTTTCCAATGTCCATTATACCACTTTATGACCATATATACCCATCATTTAGCTCCCACTTATAAATAAGAACATGTGGTATTTGTTTTTCCATTCCTGAGATACTTCACTTACGATAGTGGTCTCCAGTTCCATCCAAGTTGCTGCAAAAGACATTATTTCATTCCTTTTTTGTGGCTGAGCAGTACTCCATGGTATGTATATGCACATACACACCACATTTTCTTTATCCACTCATCAGTTGATGGGCACTTAGGTTGATTCCATATCTTTGCAATTGTGCATTGTACTGCAATAAACATTCAGTTGCAGGTGTCTTTGTGATATAATGAGTTCTTTTCCTTTGCATAAATACCCAGTAGTGGGATTCCTCGATTAAATGGAAGGTCTACTTTTAGTTCTTTGAGGAATCTCCATACTGTTTTCCATATTGGCTGTACTAATTTACATTCCCACCAATAGTGTATAAGCGTTCCCTTTTCACTGCATCCACACCAATATCTATTGTTTTTTGACTTTTTAATAATGGCCATTCTGAAAGGGATAAGATGGTATCTCATTGTAGTTTTAATTTGCATTTCCCTGATGTTGAGTGATTTGACCATTTTTTCATACATTTCTTGGCCATTTATATATCTTCTTTTGACAAAAATCTGTTGATGTCTTTTGCCCACTTTTTGATAAGGTTGTTTGTTTTTTTCTTGCTTTGAGTTCTTTGTAGATCTGATAGCCACATACAGAAGAAAGAAACTGGATCCCTAGCTCTCACCGTATACAAAAATTAACTCAAGATGGATTAAAGACTTAAATGTAAAACCTGAAACCATAAAAATTTTAGAAGAAAATGTAGGAAAAACTCTTCTGGACATTGGGCTAGGCAAAGAATTTATGACTAAGACCCCAAAAGCAAATACAACAACAACAAAAATGAATTAATGGGACCTAAGTAAACTAAAAAGTTTCTGCACAGCAAAGGAAGCAGTCAACAGAATTAATAGACAACCTACAGAATGGGAGAAAATATTCACAAACTATACATCTGACAAAGGCTTCAATGGCAATTATTAACCAGAACTTCAAAACAATCTTTGTGAAGAGTTCAGCTTTTTTATTGATAAAATTTCCATTTGCTGAACCAATAAAGGCCAGTGGTACCACCTGAGATTTTGAAAGTAATCTAAAGAGGTGGGTTTTTATTTCAGCTGTTTGGAAATGACTAACAGAGTAATACAATAGATGAATTTCATCTAGCATTAATAGCTACATATGTAAGAAACACCCACTATCTAGAAGTTAATATGATGTGTCACCATAGTCTTATGACAAGAATGATTCTCTTAGAGTATTTTTGAACTCTCTATTGAATAGCTCTCACCACCTTAAGTCACCCTTTGGTATTAGTTTTTAAATGTTTTAAACGGAGAAGATTAAGAAAATGAATGCTTATTTTCCTTTAAATCATAATTAAGAGGCTCTGGTAACCATTTATCAGTGATAGTAATGGCATGAATAATAGGAAAGTGTGACTCAAAGGTGAATTAACAACAATTTAAATCATTTGTAAAAAATGAAAACTTGGGCTGAAAAATTAAAAAATTTTTTATTTCCACCCAAATTGTGGAATGCACTTATAAATGGGACTAAGAAATATGTGCAAAGCATCAACAAAATAATATATTGTTAGAAAAGCTATGCAAGTAAAAGAACATTAAAATCACTTTCCTATATAAAATTAAATGCCAAATGACAGTATCAGGGGTGCATATCCCCTTATGCCAAGCTTTAGCCATTTAATCAATATGAAATTTAATGCTATAGCCTCATCTATTTCCTTCTTGGGACTAATGGAAATCAATTTTGCTCTATTTTCATATTATGTTAATAAAATATAAGTTCCACAGGGAACTTTCCACAAGGAAAGGGACTTTATTTTGTTCATTGCTATCTCCTAGTGCTCAGAACAATGCTTTGCACAGAGTAGGAGCTTGACAGATATTTTTTGAATGAATAAGCAAGTTATTTAAGGTGCTTATTCAAAAAGACTTGTTGCTATGGATGGCATATTCTATTATTTCTAAAGTTAAATTATCCATAACATGTTGACAATAGTGGCTGGAGAGTTTGCCCTATTACAAGAAGTTTTTCAAAGAAGAGTTCAGTAGGGAACATCTTTGTGAAGATTATCAATATGTAGAATAGGTACTATATTACACATATTCCATTCTACTTTTAAATTATTTGTATTTGTGATAAAACAAATATGTAAAATACAATATTAAAGATATATCTTAGTAAAAGGAGAATATGTCCTTTCTAAACAAAGAAAATTACAGGGTATGACTAGATCATCCTTTGTTCCTTAAGTCGTATTTTCCAAACCTTTAATCCCTTATAGCACCATTTCCCCAAGCGTGGCATGCACACCAACGGGTACACAGGGTGCTCTTTTTGTTACAGAAACAACCTGTTTTCTTTTACTTTAATCATTACATATTTATTTTGATGTGTACTAAGGAAAATATAACCAGCACATCAAATCTGGTTTTTTCTTGGTACCAAATGTATATAAGATATATATAAGTTAAATTGCATTTATTTGATTTAAAGAAAGATGTTAAGTAAACAATGATGTAGACAGATATGGTAAAAACCATAGTAAAGGCAAGTGGATGACTGAAGTTGAAGAAACTCTGACCTTAGTTCCTGCTTGGAGCAATGAGACTCAGAGCAAATACAATACTATGCTCTTCTTATAAAGGTCTTCTTATGCTTCAGACAGGAGTCCATTGCTTCAGCATCTTTCTCAGTTAAGTTTATACCCTCTCAGACCCAATGCCTCCTTTTTATAATACATTTATAATGTCCCCTTTACTCCTTGAAAGGAAATCTATAGCCTACTTATTCAAGTAAGTTAAAAAAAAAATCAATATAGGGCCCTAGCTATATTATAAAGCAGAAATACAAGAAAGGCAATTTATGACTTAAATAATATAATTTCAATATGTAAATGCTCGGGCATAACCACCATAGAAAGCATAATGATATAGTCATATATTGCACCTACATGCAAAGTCCCTGTGAATGGGGCAGTACTAATGCAGATAGACACAGGTATGTTATGTTGGAAACACAATCAAATATCATCAACAATTGTGTGACTGGTCATTTCCTAAGACGGAGATCAACTCCTGGGAAAGTCCTGACCACCCCTCCCGCCTCCTCCCCGCTACCCCCTCCAAAACTACATTCCTCCCTTAATTTGCATAGTAGCTGCATTCCTGAAAGGAGAATTCATGTATTAAAATGGCATACAAAAGAAAACTTTGTGTTTATATATAAAACAGAGAAATGGGGTTAGGTTACAGGTTCAGATCATTATAAGCAGACTTTTCATCTATGTGAATACCTGAACAACCATCCAAAGCTTGAAACATGCAGAACAATTCTTGGTTGTGTGGAACAGTCCCATACATTTGGAGACACCTCACATCTGTGGCTCCCTTCCACTAAATTCCATTCTGGCCATTTCCATCATTTTGACAACCAAAAATGCCCTCCAACATTTCCCAAATGCCTCCTAGGGAGTGATGCCTCCCACATTGAACTCGTAAGTTCCAATAACACTCTTGGGCTTATTTGTGTTGTAAACTATTCATCGCTACGTAATATGTAGTTATTAACCCACTTTGGGCTTTTTATTTAGCCATGATAGCTTTTGGTTCTAAAATGTTTTAAACATAAAAGATGAGTGTCAGGGCTTCAAAAGTGATCATAATAATATTCTATTTTATTATTATTGCAGAAGTTTTTGTTTATGGTTTGTTATTAGCCATAAAGCTTCTCTTTTGGCTTAAAGTTGGTAAAGAACAAGTATTCTCAAAGTAAATTTCAGAAAGTTTGGTTGCTATTAAGAAAAATATTTCAGAGTTGGGGCTCCTGAAAGAATCTGAAGTTCAATATACAGGATGTCCTTTATTTACCTTTATTTACAAAATATTCATTACAAAATTTTACAAAATTTTTCCTTTGTATGGAGACTTTTGGGACACCCTGTAACTAGGAATCTGGTTACTGAAAATCAGATACTTTTTAAAATTATCTAAGCCTCTCAGGGCTGCAAATTTTGACAGCATAGCTTTAAAAGCAGATTCTTGGCAAAATGTTGAATGGGTTTTGACCAAGTCATGCTGAGAAATTTGCAACTGCAGCATTCACTGGGGTGTACAAAAAAGAGAAAAAAAATTCATGAAAACTTTCCAGGGTGAAGGACCTTAAACTTAACTGAACTTCTGAACTTTATGCTCTGTTGTGATCCTTCTGACACGTTGAAGAATGGTTCTGGATGGTCTCCAAATAGCACACTCCTCATTCTTCATTCTTAAACAGTGTGAAATCTGTCAACCCAACCAGGTCATCAAGAGGGCAGACTGCCACTAGTCATTACTGAGAGGGGCGTTCTCTAAGACACTGAAAAATCTGGGCAGAGCTTGCTTTTTACCAGGAGCTAGGGCCTGGCATTTTGAGAAAGAGACTCATTTCCACTCATTTGAAAAGCTGGCTTAGCACCTGTGTGTGAATCAAGTATGCCCTGTACAAGTTACCAGATGTCCTTTGACATCATTCCCCTTAATTCTTACCAGAAAGCTGAAAATCAAAAATAACCCACAGGGCGTTATTTACAAAGATGGAAACCTCCAAACACTTGCCTCAGCTCAAGATGGAACCTGATTTTTAAAAAATTAATTAGATTGCATGCGACAAAGAAACAGTATCAGTTAATGAGAGGCGTGGGAACTGTTTTAATGCCTGTTCTTCTACTTCTTGCAAGTATTTTACTGTGTTTCTTAACCTTTTGGTACTCTCTGTGCTTATAAACCTGGTATAACGATAGGTATTATTAGCTCAGGTTATTTTGTTGTGAGAACTGGGAGCTCTGGGCAAAATTACCAAGTCATGAAGTTTTTCTTTGACTTTCACACCTTTTTTACTTATCCCATCATGCTGACTACTGGGGATTAAAAGATAAGTAAGGCACAGCCCCTGCCCTCAGGTAACTAATAGTTTGGTGGGTGAGAAAGACAAGTAAATATGATGATCGGGATATGCGTGAATAACTGCTTTGCTGAATGTAAGTTGGGTTGGGGTTGCTATGGGAGCCCAGCACAGAACACCAGACACTGCTGGGAAGGACAGGGAAGACCTTGCACCCAACCACCTTCTTTCTCCTCTGTCCCTTCACCACGTTCCAGCTCTCCCCGAAGCCAAGCCTCCCCATGACTTCCCTTGTGAGATAGAACCCCAAGCTTTAGACTGTTCCTTCTGCCCCACTCCATCAGAACCTATCCATCTGGCATTGCCTGCCTAATTGCAAATTAACTCAAAGTCAGGCATTCATTGATTCCTTAATAAGTAATTTCCAGATATTTGCATTCTGACTGGAGCTATCCTTACATACTCCAGTAATCTTTACTGAGCATGCACTGTGTAGATTAATTTCAATTCTTTTACCTAAAAGACTAGTGAGTGAAAGAACCCAAACTTGAACCTCATTTCTAGGCCAAGTGCCCTTTCCTAGGAATTACATTTTTTATTACATCTCATCACAGTCTGTAGGCTCTGCCTAGCTAGAAAGCCCATCTTGCAGAGACTCTATGTATAGCAATAGTACTGTGCTAAGGCTCACCTATGTGGAGATGGGACAAACACCATGGAGAACAGCAGGAGACTCTCGTGGCACCATAGCTGCTCCTGGAGATCCCAGCCCCGTGAGGGCACTGCTTAGTTATCCAGCCACATTACCTGCCCGCGACAAGGGCAGCTGGAAGTCCCAGGACAGTGCAGAGATTTGCCCCCAGCACTGCTGTTTTCAGCTGTCACTGCCATGGAGGAACAGGAGTGAGCTCCCCCTCTGGGACAGGGAACTCTCCAAGAGCAGAGGCTGTGTCTTCCCCATCTTTGCTTCACCAGCACCCAGACCAGTGTCTGAACCAAAGCAAACCCTCAGTGAATGTGTGGAGAAGGGAAGCGTGAGCTATTGAGACAATCGAGGACAGTTCTGTTCTTTGGTCATTCTACAAGTCCTTAGCTGGATTTATTCTGTAACTGCCATGTCTCTGCCTCCACCTTCCCTCTACCCCCTCCTTCAGACACAGCGATTAAACCCTTCATTCTGAGCAATCCAGTGCTAGGATGAGAGAAGGCAAGAGAAACCGGAGCACAGACACTTCACGTCCTTCTCTGTGCACTTGCATGCCCCTTTGCTTTCTCTCCTTGCCACCTGCATCTCCAGCTCCTACTTGTGCAGCTTCTCTGTGGCTTGCAGGTTATGCGTATAATCATACTTTTTCCAATATAGGTTTATGTAAGCTTGTTTTTAGGGTCCTGTGGTTTCTATAGTGCTAACTATAGGAACATATTTCTGACCGACCACTCTACCCCTGCCATGATGCTTTACCTTATCTGAAAGGGAACGCAGGACCCGGTCCATTCCTGGAAAGAACACAACCCTACGGACAGCAACTCTCAAACCCATACAGGATTCAGAGGATGGTGCAAAAACTTCCCTACATTTCTTCTGAGATGACCTTTCACTGTGCAGAGACATCCTCCCACGGTGCTTGAATGTCCCTTGTCTTTATCTCCCTTTCTCCTTCCTCTCACCCTCTCCACCTTGCCACACCCCTGCACACATGCCAGGCACCATTTTATCTCATCCCATGTGGAAAGACAGGCTTCTGACCCCACCCAGGGCGAGGGGCAAAGTGCACGATCACATTCGTGAGAGTGGAGCACCCTCTGGACAAATAACCTTTCTCTTGCTCATATTTTTTGCCTTGTACAGTATTATAATTTCTAGGCATTTGTATACTAAAATCTCCCTCACCCATCACAGCTGAAGTCAAAACGAAAGTAGCGAAGGGGATAAAGAGCCCATCCCACCACCTTCCTCTGGGTGGTTGAGGGCAGAAACACTGTCTTGAGCATTCTCCATTTTCAAGTACCACAGTACCCTGCACAGAGTGGGTGCTCAGTGGGTATTGTTGGTGGACCCTTCTCGGTGTTCGCCATACTGCTGAGAACAAATAGCCAATCTACTTTCCTCAAGTGCTTCCGTCTCTTTTATTGACAACTGCCAAAGAATATTATATATTTATTATACAGCCATCCCTGATTAAAGTGTTACGTGACATGATAAAGGTAGTTAGAAATATTTAGAAAACACATAAAAGACATATGTGTTTTCTAGAGGGAAGGAAAGAGGAAGGAAAGAAAAAAAGAAGACAATGCCCATGGGCCACATTCAACAAGGGAGATTATGCTCTGAGACCACGTCTCAATCAGCAGGTGTCCCTTCAGGTAAAATTTCCAGTGACTTTAAGGGTTGGCTCCAAAGGGTTAAACACGAGGCCTGTGTGCGTCCCTGCACCCCGTCAGAATTTTATTTTGAGCAGCCTGTTTGCCCAAGTACCTCCCACTCTTCCCTTCCCCACAAGCTGCCGCTCCGCTCTATGTACACAACAAAAATGTTTGTCTTCTCCAAAGCTGGAGGCACTAACCAATGTCTGTGAATTCCTTTGTGTAATAACATAATAATCAAATCACATTAAGTCAGTGTCAGTAAGACATGTGTTTTCAATTTTAAAACCCACAAGTGATTTATTATTCATTTCCTAATACTCCGTTTGTACATTGAGTGCGAGAAACAGGAAAGTTACATATGTCAAATCACTTCCAAATTTTGCTATGAAGTTATTTCTCTGGTTGTTTTCTAGTTGTTTTATGAGTTGTCTTTCAATGTTATTATTACAATATTGCTCACTCTGACATTCCTGTTCAATGATACCAATTTTACTCTTCAACCTCTAAATCTTTACTGATTCTAAAACATTTGTATTTACGAATTATATTGAAATTTTCTTTTACCGTTTTTCTTTTACTATACTTTTTTATTGTGGTAAATAATCCATAACATGAGATCCGTCTTCTTAACAAATTTTTAAGTGTGCAGTTCAGTCTTGTTAACTATAAGTACAGTGTTGTATAACAGACCTCTAGAACTTTTACATCTTGCATGGCTAAAACTCTATACCCATTGAACAGCAATTTCTCATTTCTACTTCCCCCAGTCTACTGGGGGAAAGCATTCTACTTTCTGCTTCCATGAGTCTGGTTACTTTACTACACTTTCATAAAGGAAGGAAATCTGAAGTCCCTTGAGTACTGATATATCACTGTACCCAAGAGAAAAATAGGGTCCCATGCTAGACTGCCACAGGTCTCCAACTCTTTGCCCTTTCCTGTAAAGAGGGAGACACAATGAGCATAGAGTCAGCTTCAAGATCAGACAGACCCGGGTTCCAGTCCCTGCTCTGCTATTTATCCAGTCCCTTGTGTGACGCTGGGTAAATTACTAAACCTTTCCAAACCTGTTTATTCATCTGTAAAATGTAAAATGTACCTATTAATATCAACTTCATAATACCTACTTTTATGAAAATTAAATGGGATAACAAATGTAAATCACCTAATAGGTGCTCAACATTTCTTAGTTCCATCACCCCTAGCCCCAAGTCCTGTTCTTTCTGTGGATTGAATACATGGCATGGGAGGCCTGGCATGTTTGTTCTAGATTAAGTACATCAGTTATGTCTTTGGGGACAGTTCAGGTACTCATGCAGGTGGACACTGAAGTAGTCATTTGAAACAATTCTTTTTTCTCTCTGATCTAGTTCAATGTGAAAATATATAGTTTTCCATGGCCTGTTAACGTCTTAATGAGACCTGGTTCCTTAAGAGTGTCTTACATCAAGAGTCACAGATGTGATTACTCCTAAAGTGTATGTGATTACTTCTAAGGTGCCACTGTGATCCATATAAAGCCATGGGCCATACAAGACAAATCTCAATGCACAGGTAAAATATCTCGAGTTCTCTGCTGAACTAAGGATGGATATTTACATTGTTTACATTTAAAGAATTATACTCCAACCACATATAAAGCCCACTTAATTAAATCAGAGGATTCAATCCGATGAAACATAATTCAAGCAGCCTTTGTAACTTATGAAGAAAAGGGAATTAGGTTACGATGCATTTCCTTTCCAAAGAATAAAGTATAAAGCTTCTTTCTTTGGAAGTTCTTAGAGATAAAACTTTCTATCCAGGCTTCTACCAGTGGGTAAAGTTAGTACTAATGTACCACTATTCTAAAGATGCACTTATAATCATTTCAGAAAATCCAACTAATTCAGAAAAGCAATAGAGGTTCAAGTTCTTCTACACTGGGGATTACCCCTATTGTCCATTGTGTTAGATGAATGAATCTTGCCTGCTTTGGATAATTAATTCAATTCAACAATTACATGGTAGTACCTATCATGATCCAGCTAATGTGACACAGTAGGTAGGAAAATAGCTCACACCCCAATCAATAATTATCTCATTCTGTCATTTCTTCTTTCAATAAACACCTTTTAAGCCAGGCACCATAATAAAAAAAACATGGTCCTATCCTAGTAGGGCTTATAGCAGTGGGCAGCATGTACTGCACAGTAGGAGAGCTAAGTTACTTACGATACCAACTGCACAACAGTAGGACACACAGAAGCATCTGAACGCATCTGACCAGGAAGTACTTGAGGTGGGATGCTGAAGCGTGCATGGCATTTCAACAGTTGGGGACAGTATTCATTTAGAAAGGAATGTGGGAATCCGTATACAAGCAGAAAACCATGGGGGACCTGGGATTAAAGCAGCAGGAGCAGAGACCTACTTATCTGCAGGGGACTTGTGGGAGATAAAAATGGAAAAATAAGTTGGCATCATATTGTGGAGGGCTGTGAATGCCAGAGTGAATAATATAAACTTAATTAAGTAGACATTAGGGAGCCATTGAGGAATTTGGAGGAGAGGGCTGACACGGTAGGAGTGGGGCCTAAGGAATAAATCTGGCAGTGGTAGGTGAGATAGGTTGGAGGGGACGACTACAGGCACTCAGGGGGTCAGTCCTATATCCTGGAGCAGGGAGAGAGAGAGAGAGGGAAGAAGCAGATGCATGATACCACACATACCTGGAATTTCTGTAGTGAAATTTAACAGTCCAAACACATATCTCCAAATAAAAGGCCACACTTACTTTAAATATATGCTGAGAACTAGGGAGTTAATGCAGCAGTTTTTAACCTCTGGAGACTTAGAAGCAACTGAAAGTTTGGTCACCTCCATTGGCTCACCACAAACCATTGCCCTCAAAACTCCGGATTTGCTAAACATTTCAAACTCTGAGAAGCAGAGGGTTCGAAAAAAACCACATTGTGCCTGGCACATATTTCTTCTTTAGGACTAAGAATATTTGATCTGCTTCTTATTAATTCATTTAAATTTCATTCAAACCAGGATTTTGAAAAACCTTTCTATTGCACAGAAAACCCTTAAGAGCTTACTTTTTTTTTTTTGAGACAGGGTCTTCCTATGTTGCCTGGGCATGAGGACAGTAGCATGATCCTAGCTCACTGCAACCTCAAACTCCTGGGCTCAAGCGATCCTCCTGCCTCAGCCTCCTGAGTAACTAGTACCTGGGACTACAGGCATGAGCCACGACGCCTGGCTAATTTTTCTATTTTTTGTAGAGACCGGGTCTCTCTCTTACTCAGGCTGCTCCCAAACTCCTGACCTCAAGCAATCCTCCCACCTCAGCCTTCCAAAGTGCTAGGATTATAGGTGTGAGCCACTGAGCCTGGCCAACAGCCAAAAGCTGTTTTCCCTCCTTACAAAAGGAAACCATAGTTTTCCAACCAGCCCTGAACCCCAGAAGTTAGAGATTTGTAATCCATCAGTTAGAATGGATTTTATGGTAGGCAAAACAATTGGCTAAAAACAGCAAATTTTGCCAAAAATCAGTGTGTTGTGTGGTTGAGGAAGACAAGCATTTGACCCTCTTGAACATCTTCAAAGCGTGTGTCCCACCTCTGATGCAGCAGGTGTGGAGACAGTCAACTGGAGAAGGAGTTCATTCTATTCTGACTCAAATCAGCCAGGTTGGTTTTCTCTTCACTGTCAAGAACATAAAAGAAAAGTGGCAATTGAAAAAAATAAGCATATTAAAAAGTAGATCTAGAGAAACAATTTTACCCTGCCTTAAAGAAGACTTTCCTCTTCCTCCCCCTCTTCCTCCTACTCTGTGGCAGCGTTGAAACAAAGCTCTTCTTCTAGTGACAGCCATCAAGGAGTCGTGAGTATTTTTCACACACAGAAGAGCTAATGACATAGAGTTTTAATACATTCTATTCAAGACCTGAGTTTGGAGAACTTAAAATAACTTCTTAGCTCCTTTAAAAATCAAGTTGAGTTCCCAACTTCAAGTTAAATTTTAAGGTGATAGTGTGTTTTATTTTGGTTTGGGTTTCTTTTCTTTTTCTTTATTTCCCCCCCCCTTTTTTGTATTTTTGTTATTGTTTTTGATGTTATGTTGTATGTATTTTGTTTTTTTAATTAATATTCACAACTGATTTTCTTACTTTTCCATTAAAGACTGAGCTTAGCAAATGCCCTAGATGTTAAGAAATTTAATTTTTATTAATCTCAATCAAATTGCTCAGACTTTCAAAGTCATTTGTAATGACTTTGTCTTAAAAATAGGTCCACCCATGTGAGAAAATCTTCACACTTAATGATGTTAAGGGCCAAATAATATATTTGGTTGTCATCTGTTTCTACCCACTAGTTTCTGACTGCTGGGAATATACACAGGAAGAAATAAATATGGCCATTTATGACCACTGATGATTTTTGAAAGGCTGGGAGAAGAGGCATAGTATTTTATTTTAAAAGGGCTTTTGGCAGCTGGTTCTTTTTATGAATAAATGGAAACTTTAATGTCTAGAGATGCTAAACTATAAAAGGGGTGATTTGAATACTGAAGTCATTACCGACAAGTCTAACTTATGAAATTTGCTAAAAGCACATGAAAAAGAATCAAAGCACTAGTCTCATTCAGAGACTGACATCTTTAGTACCTCATCAAAGTCTACACTGTAAGTTCTGAAAATCCATCAATACTGTTTTCTATGCACAACCTCTTTAAGTAAATTTTTTTCATTTCTTAAAGTAGTCTACTTAAAAATTATTTCCACAAGGCAACTTTATCTTAGACTAGATTGCTTCAATCTTAAAATCCTCATGTATGCTTTCAAGAAAATTGTCATCCTTTTGATTCCATCTTAATTTCATCACTGACCCAAGGATCATTCAGTAGCAGGTTGTTTAACTTCCATGGCTTTTTGTAGATTTGAGTGTTTCTCTTGGAATTGATTTCTAGTTTTATTCCACTGTGGTCTGAGAAGATACATGGTATGTTTTTGATTCTTTTGAATTTGCTGAGACTTGTTTTGTGGCCTAAGATATAATCAATCTTGGAGAATGTCCCATGTGCTGATGAGAAGAATGTATATTCAGTAGTTTTTGGGTCAAATGTTCTGTAAATGTCTGTTAGGTCCATTGTTCTAAAGTCCCATTTAAGTCCAGTGTTTCTTTATAATTTTATGCTTCAATGATCTGTACAGCTCAGTAGCATTTCTATATGCTAATAACAGTTAAGCTGAGAGTCAAATCAAGGACTCAATATCATTCACAATAGCTACAAAGAAAACAAAATACCTAGGAATGTAACTAACCAAGGAGGTAAAAGATCTCTACAAGAAGGACTACAAAACACTGATGAAAGAAATCATAGATGACACAAACAAATGGAAAAGCATCCATGTTCATGGATTGGTAGGATCAACATCATTAAAATGTCTATACTGCCCAACGTGATTCACAGATTCAACACAATCCCCATCAAAATAGCAGTGTCTTATTTCACAGATCTAGAAAAAACAATTCTACACTTCATTTGGAACCAAAAAAGAGCCCAAATAGCCAAAGCAATCTTAAGCAAAAAGAACAAATCTGTAGGCATCACATTACCTGACTTCAAATTATACTACAAGGCTATAGTACCCAAAACAGTATGGTACTGGTATAAAGGTAGACACATAGACCAATGGAACAGAATAGAGAACACAGATGTAAAACTATCTACCTACAACCAACTGATCTTCAACAAAGCAGACAACAACATACACTGGGGAAAGGAAGCCCTATTCAATAAATGGTGCTGGGCAAACTGGACAGCCACATGCAGAAGAATGAGACAGGACCCTTATCTCTCACCATATACAAAAATTAATTCAAGATGGATAAAAGACTCAAATGTAAGGCATAAAACCATAAAGATTCTAGAAGAAAATAGGAAAAGCTCTTATAGACATTGGCCTAGGCAAAGAATTTATGACTAAGACCCCAAAGGCAAATACAGCAACAACAAAAATAAATAAATGGGACTTAATTAAATTAAAAGCCTTCTGCATAGCAAAGGAAATAATAAACAGAGTAAACAGACAAGCTACAGAATGGGAGAAAATATTCACAAACTATACATCCAATAAAGGGCTAATATCCAGAATCTACAAAGAATTCAAGCAAATCAGCAAGAAAAAACAAACAACTCCATTAAAAAGTGAGCAAAAGACATGAACAGAAGCTTTTCAAAAGATAGACAAATGACCAACAAACATATGAGAAAACACTCAATATCACTAATGGTCAGGGAAATACAAATTAAAACTACAATAAGATACCACCTTACCCATGTCAGAATGGCAATGAATAAAAAGTCAAAAACAATAGATGCTGGCATGGATGCAGAGAGAAAGAAATGCTTATACACTATTGATAGGACTGCAAATTAGTACAGCCTCTATGGAAAACAGTATGGAGATTCCTCAAAGAAATAAATGTAGACCTACAATTGGATCCGGCAATCCCACTACTGGGTATCTACCCAAAGGACAAGAAGTCATTTTATCAAAAAGGCACCTGCATGCAAATGTTTATCGCAGCGCAATTCACAATTGCAAAGATGTGGAATCAACCTAAGTGCCGAACAATTCACAAGTGGATTAAAATATGGTGTATATATACACCATGGAGCACTACTCGGCCATAAAAAGGAATGAAATAATGTCTTTTTCAGCAAATTGGATGGAACTGGAGACCATTATCCCAAGTGAAGTATCCCAGGAATGGAAAAACAAATGCCACATGTACTCACTAATAATTGGGAACTAAACGATGTATATATATGGGCACAAAGAGATGTAAAGGAATCTAAGAAGGGGGCAGGGGTAAAAACTTACCTATCGGGTACGATGAACACTATTCTGGTGATGGGCACACGAAAAGCCCCAACTTAAGCACTATACAAGGTATCCATTTAACAAAAACATTTGTACCCCCTTAATATTTTTAAATTTAAAAAGAGAAGAAAATTGTCACCCTAGACAACTCCTTCCAACGTTGCAGGGATACTGAACCCTGAACTAGTAGAATGCATAATAAGAGAGAAAGCACTATGCTGTGAATCTGCTACTCATGCTTCAGGGCACTTAAAATCGAACTATAACTTTTTCTCATCTTTTTTAAAGCTGTGTATTAAAAACTGGAGTTTCATCCTGATTTCTCCAAGGTTCAGCATTCTTGAACTTAGACTACAGCACACAGATCAGGAAAGTAATTTAATGTCATCAACATGTACTGAACATCTATAGTTTGCAGGATATGGTAGAAATTCAAAGAAAACTAATGGGAATCTGGTCTGCAAGACCTTACAGCCTAATAAGAAAGTCAGATGTGTGAATAAGAATGAACTCTGCAACTAGATTACAATTGAGTGTTACAGCAGATGTCAACAAAAGCAAAGGGCAGCAGCAGGATGACCTGAGCCCTGGAAGTCCATTTTGGGGTTTATTGAGAAAATGATTTCAAAAACTAACATATGTATGTTTCAGCATTTCCTACTTTATAAATTGACTTTTATTCAAAAGGGCATTTGATGATGATGTTCCTGTAAACTAATTGAGAGAATTTATTCAAACTAAATCAATAAATTTTTTACTGAGTTTCTGTTATATATATAAGATTATGCACTAGATACCAGGGGTTACAAAGTTTGATAAAACAGTTTCTGGCCTTGGGGTGTAATCAGTCATTCACCAATAATTCTGTACTTCAAGATGTATTAAAAATCCTCTAAGAGAAGAATAAACAAAGCCTATGAATAGCCACCAACCAAGCAAGGAATTTCACTATAATAATTATTAATACAATAATTATCAGAGTAGGTCAGTAGGGCTTAAGAACACATTATTTAAGAGGTTCAGTAGGATTAATGCCCAAAAGTGCTGATATTAGGTTTATGTAGTTGGATCTCCATGTTTGCGTGCAACCAGTTCTGCTCACTTAAATATAAAGGCCTTTCTTTTTTTTTTTTTTTAATTTATTTTTTTATTTTCAGAAAGGCCTTTCTTGTTCTCAGTATCACCTGAGCTACTTCTGCACCAATTACTAACTATTCAACTTCTGGAAACAGTTGATACAGACCTATTTCAGGGAACAAGGTATACAGTTGACAGATATAGCCTCATCATATGGGTGTACTTATAGCTTTTTTTAAATCTCAGATATTTATTCTAGGCTTAAGTTTTCTCCTAGTACCAAAGTTTATCCGCCCCTATAAAGAGAATATGCCATATAGAAGGTACTCAAAAATGAAAATAAGTTTCATTAACATTTTTTGCATTTAAGCCAACCCCAACTTGTAAAATTTAAAAATCACCATACCAGCAGTGCCAATACAAACTTCATAACCCTAAAGTTAGTACCAAAGTAGTGCAAAAATGTGTTAATATGTACATATTTGTGATATTTATAAAAGAAAACATGAACAGAAAATGAATTTCGCACTTAAAGTCAATGCTTACATAGATTAGGCAATGAAACATTCTGGAGCACCTTTTTATAACTATTCCAAGTGAAAATTTGGGAACCATGAAACAAAATCTAAACAAAGGCACATTAGGACAGCTAACTGTGACTGCCTTTAAACAATGATTTTTTTTAATTATATAAAGTTCTTAAATAAAACTAGCATTTTATTACTAGGCACATTGTTAAGAATCCCTAGATTTTCACAAGGTAAATTTAGCTGAGTTATCCATAAGATTTAGCTCAGCAAATTATTTAAATTTTATCCAGAAATACATAACACTATACCCCTAATTATCAAAGTAAATATGCTAACTATGCACAGAAAGTCCTTTTGGAAATAAATATATCAGGTCTTAATCAATAATTGATTAATGCATTTCAATATTTCACAAACCAGTACCTTGTACTATTATACAGAATGGTGCTTTATTCACAGATTGTTTCTTATATGTATTTTTTTCTCCAAGCTATATCTTCAGCTTCTTATATCTTAGTTTTTCATTATCTCACATAGCACAAAATGCTTCCCAAATGACAGTTGATTGATAAGTTATTAATATTACCTTTAAAAATTTATTTTTCTTGCATTATTGCATGTTCTTCCTCAAGCTACCTTGAGAATTTTTTCCAGTTAGTTTTATGTATGTCTTAAAAAGCACTATTGTTTTCATAAATGCTTATCTAGCATCACTTCTGAATCATTTTCTTGTCAATTAAAGAGTAACCCAGAGAGAAGTGCTAAATGGCATAGTCGTGGCTTGCATTGGTTTTTTTTTTTTTTACATACTGCATTATTGATTTATATAAACATCTAGAAAATGCAAATTACTCTATAAAGATGGAAAGTAGATCATTGTTTACCTGAGGTGGGGGATGCAGGGTGGGGAGGGATAGAAGGTGGGATTAAAAAGGGCATGAGGAAACTTTTGGGCGTGATTTGCCTTGGTATTTTAGAATATTGGCCACCAATTGATACTGCGACTTGGAAGATATGTACTTGTTCATCTCAGTCAGTAAGTTTGAAAGGGTACAGATAAAGAACACACATCATGATAACCAATTTGTTCAAAAACTTTGAACACTCTCATGGGGAATGACATTATACGCTACATTTTTTTAACCTACAGGCTACCATATAAAATTAACTATGAGACAATTTATTGGTTAGCTTTATTTTATCATATTTTTTTTTACATTGTCTGAGCATATGCTCAGAAGATACAAGACAGGCCACTCTAGGGTAAGGGGAATGAAGTATTAGCCTTAGGCTCAAAATTAAGGTATCAAATAACTCAGTAATCAAGATATATCATATCTTAATGCAATATTTTTAAAAATCTAAATTAAAACCAAAAAAGCCAAAATATCAAAACCCTAAATAAAGATCAAAAGAGATCTGCATTCTGTCATTTGGCGTACTATTAGCCATTTGACTACAGGGTGAAAAAAATAGGTCGGGAATTTTGCTGTTTTCTTCTTTGGTTTAAGGATAAAAATGAATCTAAATCTAAACTTAATATCTCCAGCTCATAGCATCATAGTAATATTTTCGTCAAAATTAGTGAATAGGAACCATTATTTTCTATCATCTACATTTATCATATGTAACTTAATTTCAATATCATTATCTTAACTATGAATCTGCTTAAGGAATTATACACTTGGAAAGCTAAATGGGAGTTTAACAAGAAATAATCCATAATTTCAATTGGCTATGTTTGTGACATATTTCCATCATTCAGTGTTATCTTGCTTGCTTCTAATTCTATTATGTAAATGCAGCCATACTCTCAGCTACACAGGAAATTTTCTTTTAGTATTTTAGAATGGGAATTTTCATAGAATATTTTAAAAAGAATAGATCATTGTATGGATATTTCCTTTAAGATTTGCCTTATACATAATGCAGGAATAATTGATTTCATTTATTTATTGAAAGAATCGATCTCATTCTATGTAGAGCTATCACCACATTTCTTTACTCTCCTATGTAGCAAAACTCCTGAAGAAGTTGTCTATACTTGATGTTTAAAATTTCTCTTCCCATTTCCTCTCCTTTTAAATGTTTTATTACAAAATAATTTCAAATCTATGGAAAATTTGCAAGAACAGAACACTCATATACTCTTTCCTCATACGTACCATTTGTTATATTTTGCAATATTTGCCTTACTGCTATTAATATATATCTTTTTCTTAACCACTTAAGAATTTGTTTTACACATCATACCCCTTATCTCTAAATATTTCAGCATGTATTTTCTAAGAACAAGGGCATTCTTTTGTGTAGGCATAGTTCAATTATCAAATTCAAAAAATTTATAGATATAATACTATTACCTCATACATAAGTCCATATCCAAATCTCACAAACTGTCCTAATAATGTCATCTATGGAAATTTTTCTCTGATCCAAAATCCAATTCAGGGACATGCACTGCATTTAGTGCACGCCCTCTTGTATCCATTATTATGAAACAATACCTGAGGCTATCCTTGTCTTTCATTGCATTGACATTTTTTAAGACTACAGGCTGATTGTTTTATAGTGACCTTCAACTTGGGTTTTTCTGATGTTTCCTCTTTATTGGAGTCAGATGTGCATTTGGGGCAAGAACACTACACACATAATGTTGTGTCCTCAATGCGTTACATCAGGAAGTGCATGATGTCAGTTTCCCACGTTATTAGTGATGTTAACTTCGATTATTTAGTGACGATGGTGCCCCCGCTGCATTTGTCTACTAAAAAAAGTACCCATTTTTCCTTCTCCAACTAAGAAGTCCTCTGTGGGTAGATGCTTTGATGTGATGTAATTATCCTGCTCCTTTTTAAACTTTCACTTAATAATTTTAGTATCCATTTAATGATCCTGACCTGAATCAGTTATTACTATGTTGGCTGCAAAATGGTAATTTTCCAACTCTATTATTTCTTCTACCTTTATTGGCTGGCACATTCTGCAAGGAAGAGATTTCCCTTCTCCTTGTTTATTTTTTTACTTTTTTGGTTACTATCAGTATGGACTCATTGGTTCTTACTTCAGCCAATGGTTTATTATCCATTCTTCCATTACTCATTTGAAGACTCCAATTTTCCCACATTTGCTCAGAGGGACCCCTTGAAGTTTTCTTCTCTGTCATTTTTAAATGATTTCATCATTTTTCGAGCGCTCCCTTATTTTCTGGCATAACAAAATGTTATCGTTCATCTTGTACATTTCCTGTCTCAGCACTAGAATTGGCCGTTCCACCAAGATGATCTGGTTTCTTTTAGGGAGAAATCATCTTTAAAAAACAAAATCTGGGTGCTAGATGTGCTCCTTGCTACCAGGATGGTATTGCTTATAGGCATACAATAAAATGTGTTCTCTTTAAGTGCTGTATATAGTTCATGTCTGTATATAGCCAACTCTGTCTTCATTGTCCCTAACCCATTAGCAGCACTTGATTCTGATGATCACACCTTCCTCCTTGCAATGGTATCTTCACTAAGCTCCCAGGAAATGATGCTCTCTTGGTCTTCCCCCATCCTCACAGGATACTCTTTCTCAGTCTAAATTTTCCCTCCTCTTCTCTGTACCTTTCTGAAGTTGAGGTACTCAGGAACTCAGACTTCAATCCTTTTCTCACCTGTATTGACACTTCCTTCATAGGCAATCTCATCTGACAACTGTCAAATTTTTATCTCTAACCCGACTTCTCCCTCAAGCTCTGGATTTTATATCTACTTATTTCTACTCAGCATCTTTGCCTGAATCCCCAGTAGACATCTAAATTCAACATATACATAAGTGAACCACTCCAGACCTGGTACACCTGCAGCCATCCCCGTCTCAGGTGACAGCAGCTCAGTCCTCCCAGGTCTCCAGGCCAAAAACTCCTAGGTACTCAAAATATATTTAGAATCCCACCATTTCTACTGCTCTCTCCATGATCTGAGCAGCCATCACTCTTGCCTACGGTATTTCTTAACAGCCTTTTAACGGGTCTCCCTGCCTCAAACCTTGCTCCTACAATCTGCTCTCAATACAGAAGTCAGGATGACCCTTTTTAAATGGAAGTGTGTTCATATTGCTTTTCTGCTCAAAACTTTGCAGTGGCCCCACATTTCACTCAAGCTGGTACAATGGCCTACTGAGCCCTAATTTTCATGCCCCCTCTCGCTCTAAGACCTCATCTCTCCCTCTCCGCTTTTCTCTCCCCTCCATCCACACTGCACTCCTGCTGCTCCTTCCACAGGCCAGCACCCCAGGCATGTCCCCACTCTTGGTGTTATTCAAGCCGGTTCCTCTGTGTGGAAAGTGTTTCCCCAGATATCTGCTTGGCCAACTCCCTTGCTCCATCAGGTTTTGATGAGATTGTCCCCTCTCATGAGGCCAACACTGGCTTCCCCCAACACAGAACTCCTGATCTCCTGTTCTCTGTGTTCCTCCTCACCCCCCATCACCTTCTAACATTTTACAATTTACTTTGTTTTATGTTTATTGTTTATCGGTTGTATCTCTCTGCTAGAGGTAAGCTTCCTGAGGGCAGGAATCTTGGTTTTGCTCACTGAAGGATCTAGAACCACAGGTTCTCACCAAATATCTATCTCACCAAATATCTAGAACAGTGCCTGTACTGTAATAGGCACTTAATTTTTTTTTTAATAAATGAATTGCTCAGAGGGACCCATTGAAGTTGTCTCCTCTGTCATTTTTAAATGATTTCATCATTTTTCAAGCTCTCCCTTATTACACTTATTAAAATTACTCTTTATCCTGTAATTTGATTTAATAAACTCATGGAAATGGGTGAGAACCCACTGGTAGATGAAATCCACATGCACCATTGTTAATATTGAGGTGTGCCTAAACACAACTTCAGCTGTACTCCATTTATCTCCGTGTGTACTGTTTGCCTCTTTCTACATGTAAAATCTAGATTCATTTTAAAATAAAAATAATTTTAATCAGGCAACATTTCCAGAGGACAGTAGGTTTTGCCTGCCCTGAATTATGCCTTTGCATGTACAATATGACCTAAGTAATGAACTGATTTTGGTCTCTCGATGCCATCAGGGACTGCCCGTTGTTTCCTTTGCCTCTGCCATCTCTTGTGATTTTGAGTTCCACAGGGAAAAAGGGGAGATGGGAGAAGCTATGACAGAAACTAAAACTACTTTATATATAAGCTGTACATTTTCCTACTAGACTGTTAAATTGACTCTGCCTTCAAAATTGGCAGCACATGTCACTTATGTGGCCCAGAGTGATTCATATAATTTCAGTGGAAATAAAACATACCTTGACAGACATTCAAATAATGTGCTTGGGCTATTTCTGGACGATTGCCATGATGTCAAAAGCCAAATTTTGAAAGGCACATATGAAATGAGTACTAAAATATCACTACTGACAAGACCAGACTTTGACGGCCACCAGTAAAAGAGAATGCACTCCGTTAGAAAGTAAACACCCTTTCTGCTTCTTGTCAGGGGTGTCCAGGTCGCTTTTGCACGAGATTGTTCCTTTGCCAAAGATGTTCCTGGGACATTAGAAAACATTTTCGTCATGTGTAAACTTGCGTGTTCACAACTCTTCTAATTCAAGTGAGGAGTTCATTAGGCTAGAGAGAGTGTCAGATGAGAACTTGGTCTAAATTTTTGAGCCTCAGTTCCATTGTAGCAGAAAAAACCATAACTGGTCATTTCAAATGCATGCAGAAGTGTGTGAATTTCAAGTTATTAAGCATACCAGCATCATAAGCGAGAAAATGAAGTCTTTCATTTATACATTTCATGTCTTCCAATATTACATTCTGAAATGTCTTGTATTTTAATAAATATAATATATAAGAAATATTTATTATCTAGAAGGATTTTAAATGTAGAGTTAAATAGACCATATTTAAGAAAGTATTGTGGGCATTTAAAAATTTCTCTCCTTTTTAATACATTATATTTTTACATAGTGAAGAAAATAGGCTCTCTTTTAAATATATAAACTTCTCGATTTGATGACTTTCCACAGATACAACACACTCAGGGGAAATTGGCACCAAGAAAAAGGTGAAAAGACTATTAAGCTTTCAAAGATACTTCCATACATCGAGGCTGCTTCGTGGAATTATACCACAAGCCCCTCTCCACCTGCTGGATGAAGACTACCTTGGACAAGCCAGGGTAAGCCAGCTAACCTCCTGTCTCATAACCATGGGCCAGTGGACGCGAGCATTGCCTCAGCTGCTAGCACCTGGGTTTGAGTCCTACTCTGCCACTGAGGAGTTCTGTGACTCGGGCTAGTTATTCAACACATCTGGACTTTTTCCTCAAATAGAAAATGAAGTTGGCCAGGTGCAGTGGCTCACGCCTGTAATCCCAGCAGTTTGGGAGGCCAAGGTGGGAGGATTGCTTGAAGCCAGGAGTTCAAGCCACCCTGAGCAACATAGCAAGACCCCATCTCTGCAAAAAAAAATTTTAAATTAAAAATTTAAAAAATTAGCCGGGTGTGGTGGTGCACACCTGTAGTTCCAGCTACTTGGGAGGCTGAGGCAGGAGGATCGCTTGAGCCCGGGAGTTCACGGCTGCAGTGAACTATGATTGCACCACTGCACTCCAACCTGGGCGGCAGAGCGAGACCCTGTCTCAAAAAAAAAAAAAAGAAAGAAAATGAAGTTAATAGAAACACCCACCTCATAGGGGTACTACAAGGATGAATGAGGTAAACCATGTTTATATGCTTAATAGACTCTTACCTAGCACATGCTCACTATTTTCATTTTTATAAATGTGCAAAACATATTTGCACAGCACTAAGTAAAGTAAAATTTTGGACTGGTAGATTATTAATGAGGGAATAACTAAATTTTTTAATCAATTAAATTATCTCATTGTAATAGCTACACTGAAAATAACCCCAAAATTAACAACCCTTAATTCCACTTTAGGCTGTCAATACAGTGCATTATCCTTTTCACAATTTTTGACTCATTCAAATAATTTTCAATAATTGTACAATTATGTTTGGGATACATTGATCTGAATGAGGATGGAAATTAATGTGTGACAATATTTTTAAAAGTTTACAGTTATCTCTAGCCCAAACTGCCAATGGAATTTAAATTTCAGGAATAAACTGCCCTAGTTTAAACAGTTGAAGGCAGTATTTTAATTTATTAAGAAATACATATTACCAATGTATGCCATCAAGAAATAAGCGGCAAGTAATGTCAGAAGAACTAATTCCCAATATTATTAATAGGTCTACAAAAGGGGGGAAAAATCACTCTTAACAACCCAAGGGCTGAGTTGGGTGAACGTTTGTTTGTTTGTTTGTTTGTTGAGCGGAGGACAAGACTAAGCTCCCCCAGCCTTGGAACGTCACTGACAGAGCCTTGGTGGCGTCTCTCGTGTAAGCAGCCACATTGTGAGCGATGGTGAGATGTCAGAGAACAGTAGGCCAGAAGTCTGGATGTCAGAGGTCAAGCTTTGGGTCTGCTTCTAGTATTATGTGATTTGGGTAAAAAACTCACTCAATCTAGACCTTGAAATTTACCAATTATCCCTTCGCTTTTCTGACGTGCTGTGAAGGTCTTGGCGTGTCATGCCGAAGCGTTTGGATTTTATCGTAGAACACAGGGAAGCCATTCAGCGGTACACAGAATTGTTTAATTCACTATGTCTCAGAGTAAATGTTTGAGTCTCCGATATGATTCATTTGAGTGCTGTTTTTTGTTTGTCTTTTCAGCATATGCTCTCCAAAGTGGGAATGTGGGATTTTGACATTTTCTTGTTTGATCGCTTGACAAATGGTAAGTTACCCAAAAGAATTCTCACTAAAATATACACCATAAAGTGGGATTAATTTCATGAAAAACAAAATTTATTTTTAAACACTGTCATTCTTTTTTTTCTTCTTTCCCACTTACATAAATCTACAGCTACTGAAGAACAACCAGATCAAGAGAAAATTAATCCAAGTGAAGAATAAGGACTGAATTTAGCCTTAGAATCTTAAGATAGTTCCCTTTTGACCTTGATGATCCCAAAGGAATTTGGAAACCACAGATTAGGTTCTTTTCTTACAGAATACTTTGGCCACATCCAAAAGTAGGAAGTTTATTGTTGGTTGATGAAAAATTAGAAACGCAAAAGCACGTCTGATCAGTCCTGGTCTTTACAGGGCAGGTGCTTGTGCAGTTTTGTTAAGTGATCTGAGTCTGCCCCGTTGCATATTTAAGCAGATATTGCTTAAATATGTTGGACATCATCAGAAGAAAACAATTGCTGAGGAGCGAATATAAAAGTTTAGGCTGCAAATGAAGGGAAAAGTAAACATTTCCATTGGTTTCACTTTTTAAATTTTTGTGCGTATAAAGGCCTTCCTTAAGAAAATAATAAATTCTGCTTATATTTTCATCTGCCCATTAAACAAATGCTGGTAAGCTTAGGGAGCCAGTGAAAGACATCATATTTAGTGCTGATGTTTGTGTGCCCCATCATCTACCAGACTTGCACTGTAAGGCATTACAGATAGTTTTCTCGCCATCCTGGTACTTGGCAAACAATATGCAGTTGAGAGAAACGTGCCTAAGACCGTGAGATGGACCGTTCCACTGCAGAAGGCCAGCTGGTCTACCATACAGCGAGGAATCCCATAACCTTGCATATCACTTTGCCCAAATCAACTGAAAAATGGGTAATGGCAAATGAAGTGAACAAAAGAGCTTGTTAAATGGTATTTGTTTAAAAGAGAGTATAATCACAACTCACGTAGAAATAGGAAATGAACACGTCAAAGATTTTATTTAACTCAATTAATTGAGTAAGATCCAGCAAGATGCTACAACTAGGTCAAAGGGAAATTCAAAGAACCACACATATATAAGAAATGCTGAGATGAATTCATAAACAGCTGCAAAACTGGGAGGGAGAAATCAATTTTATTTCCACCCGACTAATTTCATTCACCCTATGTTTTCATCCAGTAGTTTCGTAGTTTCATAATTTCAGATCTCACATTTAGGTCTTTAATCCACTTAGTGTTGATTTTTGTATATAGTGACAGAGAGAGGTCTGGTTTCATTCTTCTGCACGTGGATATCCAGTTTTCCCAGCACCATTTATCGAAGAGACTGTTCTTTCCCCCGTGTGTTTTTGATGCCTTTGTTAAAAATCAGTTGGCAGAAAATACATGGATTTATTTCTAGGTTCTCTATTCTGTTCCATTAGTCCATGTGTCTGTGCTTTTAAAATTCAAAATCATTATTCTTAAATAAACAATTTCTTGAATGCTTACAAGTTATTATAGCTTCAATTTTGCATCTCTGCTGGCTTGAGTTCTAAAACATCTCATCATCAAATCTTTTCTTGGGTGTTCTTCCATTGAAAGAATAGACTATGTCTATTAAGCAATATGGTAGTTTAAATACCCCTGTAAGTGGAAGAGTCAATTGGAAGTGACATAAGAAACATATCAAGTGGCTATTAACTGTCTTTTAAAAAATACACATATACACACATGTGTGTATCTCTGACACCTCAGTAGACAGATTTCTTCTAACTCTTAATGTTTTCATTGTTTTTGGTATAGGGAGAAGGTCTGAGCTATTTTACTTGTACAATAAGAAAAAACCTAGGATCAGATCATAGTATTGATATCCTCTATATCCATATTATTTCAAATCCAAAGGGGAAAAAAATTATTCTACCAGAGAAACTTTATTACAAAGACTTTGGATCTTATTGTCAATCTTGATATTTTAGTGGTGATAAAAATGAGTTAAAGCAGGTGACTGTTTTCCTATAGGAAACAGCCTGGTAACACTGCTATGCCACCTCTTCAACACCCATGGACTCATTCACCATTTCAAGTTAGATATGGTGACCCTACACCGATTTTTAGGTAAGTCCTTTTTTCCATATTCCTACCCCTATTCCCATGAACAATGGTAATGCATAATACTCTTTAATATAAAGTGGCAGGAACCATAGCATGGTGGATGAAGACCTCAAATTAATCTTAAATAATCTCATCTAAATTTTAAAATATGGTGTGCCCATCTTAAATCATTGAAAAATTGTTTACTTGATTATAGTTGACCCTTGAACAATGCAGGGGTTAGGGGTGCCAACTTCCCACACAGTCAAAAATCATGTATAACTTTTGACTCCCAAAAAACTTAACTACTAATAGCCTACTGTTGACCAGAAGCCTTACCAATAACAAAGAGTCAATTAATACATATTTTGTATATTATATGTATTATATACTATGTTCTTATGATAAAATAAGATAGAAAAAAGAAAATGTTATTTAAGAAACCGTAAGGAAGAGAAAATGTATTTGCTATTTAAGTGGAAGTGGATCATCAAAAAGGTCTTCATGCTCATCATCTTCACATTGAGTAGGCTGAGGAGGAGGAAGAAGAGGAGGAATTAGTCTTGCTGTCTCAGGGATGGCAGAGGCAGAAGAAAATCTGAGTATAGGTGGACACACACTGTACAAACTTATGTTGTTCAAGGGTCAACTGTAGTTATGTTTATAATAAAGTCTATATAAAGAAAACTATCAAGAACATATAACTGTCAAAGAAGAAACAGATCTGCTCATATATTAACAAACCCCCAGCAAGATATGCCTCAAATAATTCTAATCAGAACATGAATTGTTAAAAATCTTCAAGAGATTTTTTTTAAAAATTTACCATTTATGTAGCACCCACTATGAGCAGGTTTCTTTTGGTAAGTTATTTCTAACTGTTTAAACAAATCTGCAAGTTGGATGTTATCACCACCATTTAACTCATAATTGAGGAGAATTACAAAGAAGTTTCATTATGTATCCACGCCCAACAGCTAGTAAGTGGCAGAACCTGAGTCCAAGCCTAGGTCCGTTTGACTTTCAAGCCCACCATCTTTCCACCCAACTCTGCCATCACCCTGTATCCAAAGGCAGCCCCAGTTCTTATTTGACTTTGTGCGTACTCTTATTTATCTGCCAGTGAATTATCCAGGGCATGTTTTTAATCACCAAATGACATTCCTCTGCCACTTAGCATGTTTCTGACTTCTTTGACTTGCCATGTGGCTAGACTTTGAATTTAGAATCTGACTTAATACCATCAGGAGTAAAATAACAGTGACTATGATAATAACAGCAGCCACAACCAGGCTTATATGGTGCTTATATCTGCTGGGAGCTCTTCCAAGGACCTGCATGTATAAACATATTTAATCCTTAGAGCAACACTTTGAGTTCATAGCTATTGTCATCCCCATTTTATAAAGAAGGAAAGTGAAGGAACACGCAGTTAAGTAACTTGCCCAATATAGATAATAAATGATAGCACCAGGGTTTAAATATAATTGTAAAATAAACCTGCTAAATGAAAGGTATGTGCAACACAATAGAAATATCTGAAACCAGCCATAACATGGCTCATTTCCAGAAACACAAATAACCTCAAGCCAATTATGTTTTAATTGATCAAGCAAAGTAACAGCCATGAATAGGGCCAAATAATTTTGATTTGCCTAGAGAGAAAGATACAGATTCAGATGCTTTGGCCATGTGTGTGTGCCCAAAGAATATGTAAAGAGTGAAGACTTGACAATAGAATTAACACCAGAATCTAGATCCAGATTTATACCATGGGTTAAAAGAATATGGCCACACTTGTAAATCTGAGCATTCTATACACACTGAATATATTGCATCCTAAGCTTTGCCTTGGTCAAAAGCTGAAGCAGGCTAGTGTCTTCCATAAGTAGCAAACCAAAGTTGCCTTACCTGTGTCTCACTTCATTCCAAGAGCACTCTAAGCCTTGCATTAGACTGGAGGAGCATGAAAGATGTTACCTTAACTTGAATAAGTTTGAAATAAATCCAAGGAGTTCTCAGCTGGATCAATGCAGAACTATGAATTTCTACCCAAAAAAGCCCCAGATTTGCTTTGGTCGGTATTCAAATGATAAAACCACCTTTGGATATCAATAGTCTGATGCTACTAGGGCTCTTTGAGAGGAAACCTCATTTATGGAGTAGTATTCATAAATGGCAGCAAACTTAATTAAACTACAGTGTGAAATGAAGTTGTCCTTTTCCTACGTATTTATTTTTCCTGTGAATGGTAGCATCCATGAATGTCAGAAAGGGGGATTTATGAAAGAGGTGAGAAGTCCAAAGTCCTCACAAATCCTTTTGGCTTTTCTCCCCTCTGCTCTCCATCTCCTCTTTGCTAAAAACAGCCGAGCAGAACTGCCAAGCTTGCAAACCACATTTATTTTTAAAGGATATCCAGGCTGCACATTTTGGAGCCACCAATATTTTTAAGCAGAAAGAACTCTCAAAAAGTCTGAGCTAGTATACCACTCCTGTTTGGGTTTTAGCTGACTGAGTTATCTGTTTACCTCCTAGTCATGGTTCAAGAAGATTACCACAGCCAAAACCCGTATCACAATGCCGTTCACGCAGCCGATGTCACCCAGGCCATGCACTGCTACCTGAAGGAGCCAAAGGTAAGACAAGACCCTGCGGCCTCCTCGGCCATCTGGAAATGCCAAGGAAACTACCTGCTAGGACCCAAATCTCCCAAAGTATCTGAGTAACTATGTTATGGATCATTCACAATATGAATACAAATTATTTTTATTAAAGTTCCAGTATCAGCTCTGAGAATCTTATAATATTCATGAAAAAGGATGTGAATGGTCTGAGGTTTTCTTTCATATTTTGTATATTTTTGAGGCTGCATCAGGACAAAAACAACTTTCTCTATGACAATCTACACTTTAGGTATTTTCAATGATCCCAAGAACTAGCTCTTTTGCCTTCGACCTTTGCCACAAACAGCATCAGCACTGAACTTGACTGGGAAAAGTCTCCCACCTCATGGTTTTTGATCAGCAAATGAAATCAAAACTTCTTAAAGCTCATGTTCCATTTCCTACTGAACCAACTGTACATCCTGATTCAGGGCCCAAGAAAACCTGTGAATGTCAAAGACCTCTTCGCAAACATGCTCTGATGCAATAAACCAATCCAAAGTTAAAAATTAAAAACATAATAATAATGCTCAATACTCAACATGTAGGCAGTTCTTAGCTGTACAAAATTTAGTTGGTATAATGTACAGGATGAGTTTTCTTAAGGTTTCTGGAAAATGATATTCCAGTCTAAGACTCTGTCTAATTCAATCCATTCTAACATCCCACTAAATATACAGATGCTTTGACAGCAACACTAAATTTACAGATGCCAAACAGGCAGTCTCAGGACAAAGCTGGATAGATGCCTCATCCCTGTAAAACATCCCAAAGACATGCATGGTTTTGTTTTTTAATCTCTATGTAGTCCAAAAGTTGTAAGATATCACACAATTATATTTTTAAAATTAGTACTATATTCCCATGTTCCTGCTTGTTTTCCTAGCTAACGAAAAAAATCACAGATTCTCACACATTTCCCCACTATTTAGTACACATTGAAGAAATATGCAAATTTTGCAATTCAGCCCACTTCTTTCAAAGAAGTGGCAAAGATATATCAGATAGGTGAAATACACAAATCATTTTGTAATATGTCCATCACTTTGGCTTCAAATTTTTCCTTCATTTACAGCTTCCTCAGGAGCAAGGCTGACTTCAGGCTGTGCCTTCTCCCTGCCCATCCTATAGCAATGTCGCCACCAAGCAATGCACATTACAACAAGAAAACAAAACAGAGTGGCATTAGAAAGAGGGGGCTCTGAATGATCTACACAACTTGAGTTTACTCAGCTGCTTTCCTTTCTTTCCTGAGATTCCATATGAATATCACCTCACTGAATGCTTCAGAGGGTAAAGGTCTGGCTGAGAGACTTGAACAACGTCATAACAGTTCATTCTGTTTGATTGAGCCAAAACAAATGAAAACCTGTTTGTGGAAACACATCAATCAATCTCCCAATTTGATTTTTTAACAGTTCGCCAGCTTCCTCACACCTCTGGACATCATGCTTGGACTGCTGGCTGCAGCAGCACACGATGTGGACCACCCAGGGGTAAACCAGCCATTTTTGGTCAAAACTAACCACCACCTCGCCAACCTATATCAGGTAAGGAATTCCAGTATAGAGCCAGACACAGCACAGTCAATTGCCTTAGGCCCAGTGCTGAAGCCTGAAGTTTGCCCTTGGAGACAGCCTTCATTCAGGGTCAGCCCCCATGATGGAGACCACATTCAAAGAGTATGGGTTTGAAATAGGCCCAACATATCCCCCAAGGGAGATTAAATTAATTTACAAGGATATCCAAGGAATTCAATTTGCTCCAAAGCAGGTTTGAAATTTTCCTAAATCAAACAGGATCTCTGAGCTTAACCTCTCATGGTTTGAGAATATCTCTCTCCATGGAGACTGTCTTGTATACGATGGCCAGTTGAAGCCAGTTCTTGCAAGGCTTCTGTGATATTTCCCAGGAGCAATCCTAATTCAGACTCAAGGTTCTGGGGCTATTTCTGAACTTTCTTGGCCTCTGAGTCAGAGGTATGTTACCAAAGACAATAAACGTACTTTGTTGTTATAAAATAGTTCAGCAGCATGGGTAGGTTTGCCTGAAGAATTCTTATCTATAATATCATCTCAGATATTAAACCCTATATCATAAATGAATTACTCCCAGAATTTTCAATGTAGTTCTTTGGATCCTTCAGCTGTCATGAACAAAATTGTTTCATAAAATGGAGTCATTGATCTCAACTTTAGTAGATCTTCTGAAAATCTAAGTGCTGAAATAATTCCTGACAGATCCCCATAAAACAGCTGCATTAAACAAGATTTTGCATCTTGAGGATGCATTCATTTCCCACAAAGTACAATTGTAGCATGACAAGAAATCTCTCTCCATCTAGTTGATTAGCTTTTGGCACAGGTAAGAACTGGTATTCCAAAGCTTATGGGTCCAACTGGCATGCATGTCAGCACTAAGCTCCCTCAGGCTGTCAGCAGCACCTGGAGCAGGGGTAGATGTGGCCATGTAGAAGGGACATTTACTGAGAGCCCCCAAACAGGTTTTCTATGCCTGTCAATTCTGACTTTTTCAAACGTCTTTTATTAGACAAAGGAAATCAATCAACAAGTTTGGCTACTTGGTCCATTCCCATAAAATGTAAATGTTTACATAATTCTAATTTCTCATAATCAAATAAATCATATCAATGAAGTTTAAGAGAGTATCTACTGCTATTGACTGATTTGTACATAAAGATAAGGGTCATAAAACTATGCTCTGCATGTAGTGTATTAAAACATATAATGAATTGTCATTTACACAGGAAGTCAAAAAGAAATATACCAGACATTAAAGAAAGACATAAAAACAAGAAAATAAATTAATTAAATACTCACTGATAATTAACAAAAATTGATTCTGAAAAAAAGATATGCCAATCTATCTGATTCAGATACTAAAAATTTTCTCAGAAAAAATGGATTCCTTACTCAAATTTTTGAAATACAAATAATTTTTAATAATTTTTATTTTAATATCTTTATTAAAAATAAACATTCCAACGAATTTTACAGCCTTTTCAATGCAACATATACTCTTGTATATTTTTAATCAACAACTATTTATTTCATATATCAGCTGGTATACTAAGATCTAGGTGTTCAAAGACGACTAAAACACAATCTCAGCCCTCAAACATTTGTTCAAACTCAGATGCTCAAAATGAGCAAAATTCAAGCAAATTTAATCCCACTTTGAAAGGGGTTTGAAGAATTAGCTAAAGGTACACATATACATACAATTTTTTAAAAAACTCTTTAAAGAATAAGTGCCTGTGCTGTTCTTTGTATCCAAAGATGTCACTACAATAAAGTGACCTATTGTTTTTATTCAGCGGTGAACTTATCCATCTGAACTGATCCTTTTTTGATAATGACCAGGAAGAAATTGGGCTACAGGGCTCAAAAACCACATTCAAGATACTATCTTCATCAGTCACTTGCTCTATGGTCTTAGGATCTCCTGGAGGCTAGAAATCCATATCTTTTAAGTGTTAGGGACAGTGTTAAAGCCAATATCACATAGTATCATAAAGACACTGTCAGTGTTCTACAGCTGGCTAGAATAAAAGCTGAAACTTTTATCAGCCAAATTGGGACTTTAAATATTGAAAGTGAAACTTGTTTAATTTGTCAAAAAAAATTATGATGCCTTTATATTTGGCTGTATACCATCACTTATTAACTATATTAAGGAATGCCCAAAAGATAAAGAAAATTTCTTATAAAAAAATTCAGTTCAACAAACTATATAACTAACCTTTATTCAATACTTGCTATGATCCAAACACTGTGATAAATGCTTCTTAGGTATTATATTATTTTTTAAATTTTTTTTCTTTTAACTGAATCCTAGGACATGTATTATATTATTTAATCCTCACAATAGCCCAGTGAGGTGGATACTATTATCGTTCCTACTTTTCAGAAAATAGCAAAATGATACTTGGGAAATTCAAGTGTTTTTTCCTGAAAATAAACAGATAATTAATGGCAGAACTAGGAGTAGAACTCATGGCTTTTGTCTCTATGTGCATTCTGCCTCTGAAGTTCATATTGATCACCTACTATGTGCAAGAAACTGAGAGCTGTCCACCAGTCCTCCTATTCTAGTGAGGGAGACAAGAGGGTTACAGACAAGTGACTTGAAGTGTGATAGACTTCGATAAGCACCCCAAAGTACGTGGCTACAAACAAATGTGACAGGAAGACAGAGGGGAAAGAGAAACTGATTCTGCAGATGGCTTCCAGAAAAAAAAAAAAAATCAGATAGGAAGAATGCTGTAAACTAGGCCTTCAAGTGTGAGTTACATTCTTAATAGCTGAAATGATAATAGCATTAGAGGCAGGATGAGCTGATGTACTTCTGGGATTAAAACCCACAGCTCCAGAATAACTGGAAGTGGAAAGTTCCTGTGGCCTTAGCTGAGCATGGTCCTGCCATCTACAATCCCTGCTGTCCCATCAGTGTCCTGTGCATATCACAATTAAGTGTATATTCTCTATTTCATAGAAACTTCAGATTTGTTGTACAGAACATGACCTGGGTTAGGAAATCTCCACTCTGTATTAAGTTGTAGATGAGGAACTGGCACAATTCTTCAGGTTTTCAATTTCAAGGAAAAAAATCATGCTACATAATATATAAGCTGAGCAAGACCATCAACAACATATGATATTTTTAAATCTTTGGAAAGGTAGCCTTTTAGCCTTTCAAGGGCCTGTTGGTTGAGACACAAATGGGCTTTCAGGAAACTATATGCAAATTTTCACAGGATGTACCTTTGCACATTTTTCTAAGGAGAGGATCTATAACTTACTCTCATCAAATTTTAAAGTGAGCTATAGATTTCAAAAATGTTAAGAACCATGGTAATGAATGAAAAGAACATATGTGCATATACACACAAAAATTATACGTGCACAGTTATTCAACAAGAATACCTTAGAGAGGATGTACCAGGAATTGTGTGGCTTTGAGAACACCCTGTGCGTGACTTTGCTGCGATCCAGACTTACTATAAATGAGATAAAATGGAAGAGGGCTTCCTCTCCCTCCTTCTGTTGGCTGTGCTCTTTCAGTTCTAATAAATAAGATCATTGCATAACGCCCAGCATTTTCTTCTGCCCTGAGATAAAGAGAGAGCCAGGGCTGCCGAAGTGAAGGCCAGGTCAAAGGGCTCCCTCCTATTGTCTCATGTCTGGACTCACTAGCTGACCTGCCAACCAAGTTCAACACGAAGGCACTGAAAGCACTTCCACCTGGCATCTCCTCCATAGGACAGGAAGCAGTCCAGGTGTCCAGGGTGGGCTGAGAGGAAAAGGACCACGTGAGAGACAGAACCAAGAATTTACTTTCTATCCTTCCCCCCTCCAACCCCCCACACACAAATTTAAAGGTGGCTTCAGCAATTGCACAAAGTAATCATTAAATCAGATACAATGTTGGTTATTACAATTGTAAAAGGAATCACTTTCAGTTCAGTTTAAAATTTGATTCCTTTTGATAGAGTCTAACTACATACTAACTAGTGACAGAGCACTCTGTAGGAATAAAATAATAAATAATGAATTGTCCCATAAACCTTATGTTTAATATTTAGCATATTATATAATGTCTCGCAGATGTTTATCATCAGTTTTCTTAGTCATTTATCACAAGTACTTAGAGCCAGGTCAGCATTTTTAACCACTTTTTATTCTTAATACCACTGAATCACAAGCATGAAGTTGACCAAACCAGGAGGAATGGGCCTTCCACGTGGTTCTATGACCTCTCCTCAAACAAACATCTGCAAAGATTATATAACCTCACAATTTCTACAGTATGAAAGGTGTTTTGGGCAAGTAGTGTCAAAATTATAAAAGGAGGCTAAGATTTGTTTTTCTGTTCCATAAAGTTTCTGCTGGCCCTGACCTACCCCATGGACAGCAAATTGGTATCCATGCTCCTTGTGCTCAGATCAATGTCTTGGGCAGATGCAGATCAAACAAGAGAAAGACATTAAACAAGACAGTGCCATAGTCTCTTCAAGGGCCAAGGTCTTGTGTGGGGCTCAATTCCTCTGAGACCTCCTGGGCTGGGGTTCTTACAGTGTTACCAAGGAGACGCCTTGGCTTGTTAGGGCAGAGCTCAGAAGACTCCGTTATTTCGAGTCTTGCATCTTGTTTCATGAGCAATTAAAAATGAAAACACAGACAATGTTCCTGTTGTTGTTTTTCTTCTTATATCCTCTGGATTTAAAAGGTGTAATTAACTCTGATTCCTGTTGTATGCCAGATTCAGTTTATCATCATCATTCAAAGAATTTTAATCAAAGAAAATGTTCAATAAATAGGGGGAAAAAACAGTTTAAAGCTGTTTTTTATGATGGCAACTCTTCTCCGCCAGATTCTCCTTGACAAATAGTCTCTTGATTTAATTTGAAAACCTATGTTGGTGGATTATTAAATGCCAGGTGTGTTGTTATTAGCAAACAAAGGGATTGTTTTGTCCTTAGGGTGAATAATACTTAGTAATTCAGACAAAAAAGAGAAATAAAGGTTTTGCCTTAGAAGTTTTAAGGGTTTTTTTTCCAATTAAAATTCTAATCACTTTTGTTGCCACAAAGGTCAATGCTTACTCTTTCAACTGTAAGATGAAGATTATTCTTAAAACTACAAGTATGAAGAGTTTGAGACACTAGAACACATTGTCACTGGGACAACGTGAAATTACCAAGCTGATGCTTCATAAGGGTGGACAGACATGGTACCTAATGTGATATTCTAAAACCAGCTATGATTTCACGGGATATTAAATTGGCATCATCTCCCCATCCGTTGAGATCTCCATGACCATTTCTGATGATTTTCTTCTTTTTCTCCATCTACCTTTTGTTGATCCTGGTGGTTGAGCCTCTGTGAAAGCCAGATGAGTCTGGAGTAGAGCCACCTCCCTTCTAGGGAGGACACGGCATCAAAATCTCAGGCAGTTCACTAAGAAACACCAGTGTATTCGAGCCTGCTCACCAGCCCTCACTCTTCAAAGCACCAACATCATCCTTTCATCCACCTACACTCAGCCTGGCCTCCTTTCAGCCCTTTCCCCACTGTGAAGCCAGAAGGAGTTTCCTGAAACTCAGATCTGACCACATGGGTTCCTGCTTAAAACTCCACGGGATTTAACACAGTTTACAAGCCCTGTTCTGATCCAACCCCTGCTATACCTACCAGCCTCACTTCCCACCATTACTCTCCTAGGCTTCCATGCATCAAGTCCGAACTACTTTCAGTTTCCCAAAGGTACCACTCCTTCCTTTATTCATTCAACAAATATTTATGCAGTGCTTAATACATGCCAGGTGCTGGGAACACACAGGATGAACAAAACAAATAAAAATCTCTTCTTTCTTCCAGGGGAAACAGCTAAGAAAAATAGGTATTCTATTAGAAAGTGATCATTTCTAAAGATAAAAAGGAGCAATAAAACAAGAGGAAGATATAAAATGTCCCTCTTGCTTCTAGGTCTTCACGCTCCTGCTCTTTCTTCTGCCTATTGTAATCAAGTGTGCTATTGTGTAGTGTAACTACAATACAGTGTATTGTCTAACACTCTCTGACTCCTCTAATTCAATCATCCTTTTGATCTCAACATGGACATATCTTCCTCCTGAACACCTTCTTTTTCTCTAAAAATCCATGTTATATGCCCCTCTTGTATAATTTCCCAGTCCTTTACTCCCTCCCTTATCACAGTATTTATCACTCCAGTTGCCATTGCTCACTAGATGTCCATATCCTCCAACAGACTGTAAGTTTCTGAGCACCCGTTCACTGTCCTATCCTCAGTATCCAGCACATGTCTGGTGTTCAGTGACTATTTAACAGCTACTCCTACGGGTGGTCACAGTCTTACTGTGAATACACTAAGAGCGCACCATGAGGAAGTAGTAGCAATGATTTAAAAATTCTTCATAATGATCTTATTTGCATGTTGGAATTGACAAATGCCATCTGGTATATGTTATTTCTGGAGTCATTTACCTGATCCTGGTTGTCTGTGAATGAGTAGTGGGACAGAGCTAATTGGTATAATAATTTTAAAATCTCTTTGGCTTTTGCCTAAGTCTAAGGATTTCACAGCAGAAAATCCCAAGTCTGGCTTCTATTAGATATTGACCAAAAGTTCAAATAGGGCTCTTTTTTCTTTTAAGAGTTCTTTTAACTTTTGTGGCTACTAAACCTTGAAGTTTGAGATATTAATTACTCAGTACCTATTCAACAAATATTTACTTATTTGAGTGGCACTGTGCCACATACTGTGGGACAAAGATGAATAAGATACACTCCCTGTCTTCAAAAACAGTCGTGTATGGCAGCAGTTTTCAAATGGGGTATGTGTGCTTGGGGGATACATGAAGACTTCCCAAGGGGTACACAGGCATGAGTGTGAATAGTTTTAACAGAATCCATTTTCAGGTCCTTAAACTGACCTGCCTGGAATGTGCTTGCAGGGCAGTCAATCCAGTTCTACTTTTCCACTTGTCTTTCACAATCACCCTGTTTCCACTTTACAAAAAAAAGACATACCACTGAGTCATATAGCATATTCTCCCGGGTATAGAAACACCAAACGAACAATTTAAAATATTAAAGGAAGTTTTCTATAATTGAGGCACCATAACTCTCCCGTCCATCTCATGAATAGATGCATTGCAATAAGTTTTTACTCTTAAGCATAATTATTTTTTCCAAATTTGCAATAATTATTACTGATAACAATTGCACTATAAACTCAAGCTGGAAAAATATTTAGTACTTAGAGCCTGATGTTAGGAAAATTTTTTAAATTCAAATTTCAATTTATGTACTTATTTTTGTTGCAGAGAAATATGATAGGGTGACAATAAAAGATTTTCACACATAAAAGTATATTACATTAAAATAAAATCCTAAGGGGAAGTGGAATAAAAATATAAGTTATAGAGAGAAAAAAATCAATGTAAAATTTCTAACTTAAAGAATAAATGATTCATGTATTTTTATTCAATGGGTGATGAATGGGCTTTAAAAGCCATTAGTATTTAGATTCCTTTAGATACATTTAATACACAAAGGAGTGATGTAATGATTTTATATTAAAATACCAATATTCGCTAATAGGCAAGACATTACATCTTTTGTAACCACTTAAATTTATGATTTTAAAAAATTTAGATATGAATTCTGAAAAGTGTGAGGAGAGCATAGTTTTTCAAAATTCACTGAAGAGTGAGTGAGCAGACCTCTCATACGTGGGAGCAAGGCCAGTGAACAGAGTTGTTATAAGCTGTTTTAGACACCAGGATAGAAGCTTGGGGTGGGGATGGGGTGGCTGGAAGAGAGAGCTGTCAGTTCTGTTGGGAGAACCAGGAAAGGCTTTCCCAGCAGATCAACGGTTTGTCTCAGAAATAAGCAGATAAATGCATGTGCTTGTGTGTGCAGGTGTGTGTGCATCCATACATGTACGTGTGTGTGTGTTTATGATTTTATTAAGGAGATTTCTCCTCACTTTTTTTTTGAGTTATATAATTCTTTATTGTCATTTCTTATGCGAAAACCAAGCATTATTATAATATAAATCAAGACATCGATAAGGCCTTTTCTTTAGCTCTTTCAGGCTGATATGGAAGACAATAAATTAACTTTAAATGAACTTGTTATATTCATGATTTAAACAAGACAGAAGTTTATTTCTATCCTTCATAAAAGAAGCTTGGCAAATGACAGTCCAGGGCAGGCACAGTTGCTCTAAAAAATCATCAGAGACCCAGGATCCTTTTAGTTCTACAATCTATCATCACTAGAGTGAGGCACTTGTCCTCATTGCCCAAGATAGCTGCTGGAGCTCAAGCCATTCCTGCTGCATTCCAGACTGTGAGAAGGTAGACCAGGAAAGAGCAAAAGAGGCTTCTCTCAGATCAGTCAGTTCCCTTTAAACAACCTTCCTGGAAATCCCACACAACACTTCTGCTTACATTTAATGGGTCAGAACCAAATGATCCAAACTCGTTGTAAAGGAGGCTTGGAAATGTTTTTATTGTGGACAACGGCAAGCCCATATAAAAAGAGATTCTGTGAGTAAGAAGGAAAGGAAAATAGATTTAGAGGATGAACAAACAGGAGTCTCTAGCCCACTTGACGCTTAATCTTAAACCTAACACCATCAAAATGATGAATCGGTGTGATCCTTCCCTTTATGTAACATGCTTCCTCTAACCCATGAATTACTACAACACTTGTGCAACTCTTCTGTTTTCCTTCTGTTGTTGTTGTTACTGCTCTGGTTACCTGATATCGCCACTGTGTTGTCCATGTGTCTAAAGTCATCTCAAACTCACATGTCTCACACTGAACTTTATACCTGCAGCCTTCCCATCGCAGTTAATGGGAGCCCCATCCTTCTGTTGCTCAGGCCAGAAACACTGTAGTCATCCTTGCAGACCCAGAAATCAACCACCTCTCACCATCTCTGCTGCTACCTCCCTTGTCCACACCTCCAGCACCTCTTGCCTGCATGGGTGCTATTGCCCCCAAATGGCCTTCTACCTGCTTCTCCCCTCACCCCCACCAAAGTCCATTGTCAACATAGCAACCAAAGTGATCTTACTTAAATGTAAGTCATATAATTTTACTCCTCCCAAACCCCTGCAGTATATTATCATTTCTCTAAGAACCAAAATTCTTATAATAGCCAGAAGGCTATGCATGTATCTCATGACCTCTCTAAATTCCTGTCTCCATACTTGCCCTCTCTTACTGTGCATTGACCTCACAGCTGTTTGCTGTTCCTCTGGAACATTCTTCCCCCAGATAGCAGTGTGGCTAACTCCCTCCTACCTTCAAGTCTTTGTTCAACTCTCACCTCTCACCCTGACTACCTTACCAGCTCCCACCCAAAAGACTCTCAAATTATTTTTCCTTCTCTCCATGCATTTACTATCTTCTAACATTTCATACAGCTTTTTCCACAATGAAAGTATTTATTATGTTTATTGTCTGTCTCTCCCTATCCCTACCACAAGGTAGTTCCTTATCTGTTTTGTTCACTGATATATTCCAAGCATGTATCACAGTGCCTGGAATATAGTAAGTGTTCAATAAATTTGTTGAATGAAATCAAGTAATTTGTTCAGTTACTTACTTAGCAAATTTGTAAATTCTGTGCAAGGCATAGAGTTGAGTGGGTACAAAAGGAACAAGGTGAGCTTTCTACTTATGTAGCTTATAATCTAATAAGAAGAAAAGGAAGTACATAAATAATTCTAACGCACATCAGCAGGACTGAGTTCAACCTAACTCAGAACTTCAGGAATGCCAAAGGAAAATCCAAAAGAAAGAGTATTAGACTCAGAGGAGAGCAAGTTCACCTATGACTGGGATGACTCCAGATGGCTTTCTGGATGGAGTATTTGAAGAGAACTTTGGAAGACAGAGGGTAGACTGATAAGTAAATGTAGAGAAAGAAGTGTTTAAGGATAATAAACCACCTTGGAAGGCTTGAAAGTAGCAAAAGAAAAAGACACTGTCATATACTAATAATTTAATATTTACGTTAATAAGTTATAGTCTTATTAATATGATACCATTTGGACTATAAGAGCTTTGTAGGAAAGGGGAGGTAAGGGGATTGAATTATCTCAAACATATAGGAACAGAATGATAGTTGGGACAATTTTCAGACAGTATTGAATGCTAAGCTAAGGAATTAGGCCTAATTTATCTGGCAGCGATCCACTGTGGGGTTTGGAGTGGGGAAAGGGGCAAGGAGGGTGGCATGATCACACTGCACGCAGATGCACTCCTTGAGTGGAGCAATTTTGCCTCGTTTATCCTTGAATCTCCAATGCCTGCCACAGCACCTGGCATATTAGTAGGTGCTCAATAAATATTTACTTGTGTTTCAAGCAATAATTAGGGAGATGGTAGAAAATCTCATCAAATAAACAAGTCACATTCTAGCAGCTGTGGGGAGGATGGCTTGAAGGAAGTGTAGTTACTAATAAGAAGGAGAGAAAGCCCTGAAATAGGGTTGCTTCAGTGAAAGGAAGGACTGGGTACAACAAGTGACACCATGTAGGAAAAACCAAACGGGATTCAGAGGCTGATTGGAGCTGAGGCTTGAGAGTGAGTGAACGATGGGTTCGATCTAAGTCTACTCAACTCATAACATTCAAAGCACGGGGTTTTTAGCAGTGAAACCGGATTCAGAGGCCAATGCAAAGATTCCAATGTAGGTTTAGAAAATAACATCTAATTAAAATAATCAACCATCGTTTTTTTAGGCAACTATAGGTGCCTTTTGGGAAATTAAGTATAATTGAGGGCATTCATCAGCTTGCAAACGTCAGGCTTCTGAATGCTTGGAGGTGGCAGCACAGAGCAAACTCTTGGGAGGAACCAGGGTGTACGCAGCGCTTAGGTCTTGAGTCTGGCAGACCTGGGTTAAGGCCTTCTTCAGCCACTCACTCGCTGCGTGGTCCCTGGGAAACCTGAGATTTTATCAGCTATGAGTTGATGATAAAAACAGCAGAGGGGTATGTGAGGTTTGGATGAGGGCATGTAAAGTGCCTGGCCCAGAGCTGGTGCTTGATAAATGTTACTCTTCTCTCCCTACGCTGCCCTTCTGGTCTTACTCTCTGGAATCCACCGGGGTTCCCCTACTTCCAACACAATTCTGGCCAAAACATACTTCTATGCACAATGACTCTTCCGCAAAAGGGTGTGTTTGCAATCATCTGCACCATTGTCTTTTATTCTGCACCAGCTTCCAAACCCACTCCATTTCCTTCCGTTTCTTGGGTGCTTATCTCCAAATATGGTTTCACCAGCAAATTTCCCCAGTATCCTTTTATTCTGTCTTCAGGAAGATTTAAGGAAGATGTTAAGTCAGGCTGGCATAAGCAGCAATGCTTTAGGCCACTTCCAGACACTTTTGTTCCACTCAGCAGGGATATGGTGTCATTTATCATTGGGTCTTTTACAGTTTTCCAGCCCCTGGAAACACTCACGTGAGGACACTCATGTCCACATCTGCTTGAGTCCGTCTCACGAGAACTCAAGAGTGACTGATTAAATGTCACCGCAAGATTGAACAGCTGTTACATCACACGAACCTATCATTCTCTGCTCTCATAAATCTTTACAATCAGAACAAATTAGTCCAGCGTGTTATTTCTAATCAACCTTCTCTTTTGTTGTGTGTGGCTCATGCCCAAAAGGAGGTAATAGACCAGTTGATAAAAGCAACCACATCTCATCACTGCCTCAAACACGGTCAAGTGGCGAGTAAAGAATAATGATTCCTGGGCAGTGAGAGCTGTGTAGCAGTGTAAGCAGCCTCGGCCGAGGGTAGGTGTAAGACTCAGCCTCATGAAACTCATTACAACAAAGTCCTGGAGAGAAATTGGTGTATTGGTTTTGGAACCCAGAATAGTTGCAGCTTTCTTGAACTTGTGTTTTCCTGATGGATCCTGCATTGCGTCACTCGCAGGGACTCCCTTTCTTCCTCTGTTGAAAAGTTGAACATTATACTGGTGGCTCAGATACAGTTGGAGCATAATGATGGCATGGTTTTCAGTCTCATTCCTGGCTCCGTTTAGTCTCCATATTGTTTTCCTTGCTTCTTTCCCCCCACTTTTTTAAAAAATTGTGGTAAAATACATATAAAATTTACCATCTTAACCATTTTGAAGTGTACAATTCTGTGGTATTAAGTACATTTATAATGTTGTACAAACATCACCACCCTCCACCTCTAGAAGTCTTTTCATCTCGCAGAACTGAAATTCTGCACCCATTAGACAATAACTGCCTATTCCTCTCTCCCCTGGCCCCTGGCAACTACCATTCTACTGTGTGCCTCTATGATTATGACTACGTGAGGTACCTCATACAAGGGGAGTCATACACTGTCTCTCACTTTTAATGAATGCTATTGTCTTATTCCACTTTCTGTTGCTCATGACAGACTACCTGAAACTGGGTAATTTATAAGGAAACAAAATTTACTTCTTATAGTTATGGAGGCTGAGAAGGCCAAGGTCAAGGGGGGCTGCATCTGGTGAGGGCATTCTTACTGATGGGGGACTCTGTGCAGAGTCTCGAGGCAGCGCAGGGCATCACATGGTGAGGGGCTGAGCGTGCTAACACACTAGCTAAAGTCTCTCTTCCTCTTCTTACAAAGCCACCGGTTCCCCTCCCATGATAACCCATTAATCCATGAACAGATTAACAATTCATGAGGGCTGCCCTTATGATCCTATCACCTCTTAAAAGCCCCAGCTCTTGATACTACCACATTGGGGATTAAGTTTCAACATGAGTTTTGGAGGGAACATTCAAACCATAGCAACTGTCTTCTTGTATTTTTTGTAAGTTTATAACACCTGTTGAAACAAGATGTAGAATGAATGAATAAATAAACAAATAAGAAAATAAAGCAAAAAAATTGCCTGTACTCAAGATGGATTCGATTTTCTATGTATGAAGTCAGTGGTAAAGCCATAACGTTTGCTAATTAGAAAAAAACACAATGGAATGTAAGAAATATTCATTATTGAAATGGTTAGTTAAATGTTCAGATAATAAGCATATTTAAAATAACAGTAAGGCCGAAGGAGATTGAACATAATAGAGGTTCTGACAAGGGGAGAAATATTAAGATAATTGAACAAGGAAGGAATTGTAGATTCCAATTCATAGACCTAATGAGCTAAATGCCAGTATACTGGTCATGAAGATTGTTGGCAGAGCTGCCTCCAGGACAGTGGTTCTCAAACTTTAGTGTACCTAAGAATTAATCACCACTAACCTATTGAATCAAAACCATAATGGCTAGGATTCAGGAGTCTGAATGTGTCACCAGCTCTGCAGTGGTTTGGATTTAGGAGGTTCTTATCAGTGTTGAGAAACAATGGTCAGGGTAATAGATTACATCAGAGGTTGTGAAGCCTTCCTCCATTCAGGTTGGTAGTATAATCGTGGATTACGTTATGACTATAGCGCCATGGTTTCCATTACTATGTATTTTTAACTGCTTTGCTTTCTTTCCTCTAAATTTAGTGTTGCCTTGCTGAGCTATTAAAAGCAGGGGCAGAGGCAGGAGTGAGTGATGCTGGAAATAGATCCTCACTCACTCCTGCAGCAGAGGGTCACCCCAGGCCCTGCCACTCTCCCACTATCATCATAGCCTTGAGAGTAGACCTCGTGGGAGTTTTATCTTGTGTTTCTTTTCTGGTCTCTGTGTCGTCAGGTACAAACTGGCTGGAGGAAAAATGCTGGCCTCAGTGGAGCTGTGTTCAGCATGAAAGATCAGTATCTGGCTTCCCTCTTGTTTATAGCTTTCTTTTTCCTCTTTTTGTCTAGAATATGTCTGTGCTGGAGAATCACCACTGGCGATCTACAATTGGCATGCTTCGAGAATCAAGGCTTCTTGCTCACTTGCCAAAGGAAATGACGTAAGTGCCGCCGAGATGAAACATACTGATGTGCACACAGTAAAGATAAGGTGCTTTCTCTAGGGCATGCCTGGGACCCCTGCACGAATGACAAGGAACCAGCCGGCTGTGCTTCCTGCCTGCACTGGGATGTCTATCAGAGGAGATTTGGTGTCAGTTACGGCAACCCAGAAACCAAAGTCTCTCTGTGTACTTTGAAAGGGCCTTGGACAGTCAATGACCTACAGTCAGGAAAAGGGATAATAAACAGCTCTCAGTTTTCACGCTCTTTAGCATCAACACTCCGCTTTGCCAAATTCCCATCCTTTAAGTTAGCAAAATTGTCCTCCCATGTAGATCCAAATAATAAATATTTGTCAAGAAGGAACACAGGAGTTCTCAAGCTAGATTTAAAACTAGTTCAATAAAGTATGTTTTGTAATTGCCAGTCTTAGCAAAATTAGAAGTCAGAAATTCTTTTCTAAAATGTCATTTGTTAAGTAATTGAATTGGCCCCAGCAGCTTTTTCACCATTAATTTACCTATGTCTCTTGCACTTTAAACAGAAGGGGAAACACTAATTTCCTGGTTCACAGTTTGTTAGCCCCCTTATATAGGTCAAGTCCTACTAAATCCAAGGCCATTGCCTCATTTTCCTCATGGCCCCAAGTTAGCTGCTATACTGTCTTCCAAGGCCATTACTAATTCTGGTCTGTTTAATGAAAATGTGCAGAACCCAAGGGGCCTAGGTGAAAGGAGTAAATAAATTGCTGTATCCTTCTTAATGACAGGCACATATATAACTTGAGGTCAAGGACCAAGTGGTATCTCCCTATAAAACAAGCAGTATGCTCCGGGGTTGTAGGTTTATTCTTGGCCCTCTGATACTATCTCATGCTGTTTCCTAGCACCCAAAGGAATGTGGACTTTGCAGGAGAAACTTCAGTTCTGATAACTTTTTATCCCGGAACTAAATAAAACCAGTCCTCATGCATGGAATAAAAACCTGTGCCTTTTACTAGAATAATAAATTGCAAAGATTGAAAGAATTAAATGCAAAAAGAACTAAAAACTAGAGCAAGAAATCAAGTGAGAAGGAGAAGAGAAAAGAGGAGGTAAGTGGGAGAGACAAATTAAAAAAGAAAAAAAGAAAAGAGAAGGAAGAACAGTGAGGACAGAAAAGAAGAAAATGCAAGAAAAATGGGAGGCAAGGACTCGCCTCGGGCGGCCAGGCTTGTCCCGTTTAACACCCACATTTACCCTGTCTGTTGCTCGGTTAGTATTCATTTCCTAAAATACGCCTTTCATCTCTATGTATTCCAAATAAAAATACCATAATCTTTTATGTCACCTTGTGGAACACAGTGTTGTAAATTGCTTTTGCTAGAATAATTGTTATGCAATAATATATGCAAAAGGACTTTATAACAAAAGGTATTGTCATCATTATTACATCATGCCATCACATCATCCTCATGTAAATGCTTTCACGTCATTTTTCTGATTCTAAAAGTAAGACAGGTTAACTGTAGAAACTAAGAAAAATTCAGAAAAGTATTAGTTTCAACCTTATGAAGTTGCTATTTTTGAGGGTCAAAAACAGTAGAATATTGGCAATTGCAGACGGTTCAACCTGACATGAAAATTACTGGTAATCCTGCCATCCAGGAATAATTCATGTTAACCTGGCTGGTATATTTCCTTTTAGGGTTTTTTCAATACAATCGTATTTTAACAAAATGGAAGACTTATTTTGTAGTTTTGTCTTGATATTTTTCATTTACCGTAAAGGCTTTTTTCCATATCACTAAATCTATTACTTAAATGAAAATCAGTTTATGGGCTATATGGCATTACTGTGCCAAAATATGTGTAACTATTGCTTATTGTTGGGAATTTAGATAGTTTCCAAATTTTTGCCATTATTTATGCTCAACAAGCATTCTTAAGCATATATTTTTATCACAAACTCCAATACTCTATTTTCTCAGAATATGTTTGTGGATAGAAATTATTGGTCAGAAAGGTTTGAATTTTTAACATCCTTGTTGTATATTATCAAGCAGTTTTTCCAAAAAGTTGGATCCACTTGGATTCCCATTGTTGGGTTATAAGAAACTGTACCAATGCATCATCACCAAAATTGTTTTAGCTTTAATATCTTTTTTAAACATTTGCAAATTTGACATATATATGTGAGTATATATACACATATATATGTATAGAGAGAGAAATAGAGGTTTTCATTGAATTGGTGTGCATCATTTAATTACAACTAAGATTGAAATTTTTCATATATTTATGAGACATTGCTATTTCTTTAGAAAACAAATTTTTATATTTGGTTTTTTCCTATTTTCCTATCAGTGTTATTCATTTGTAAGAACTCTCTGTATGTTAATTACAGTAACCATTTGTTACATGTTGTAAATATTACTTGATGTTTTTATTTACCTTTTAATGTGATTCACAAAACATTTCACCTAACTAAAATAGTTATATTTTCTGATTATAAATTTAATAAATTCAATTTTTAAAGAATTTACACACTATCAAGAAGTACAAAGAAGAAAATAAAAATCAACCATAATCCTACAATATATTTTTCCAATTTATTTTCTATGACCATAGAGATCATGCTTTACCTGCTTTGTATCCTGCTTTTTAACATAACAATAAAACATGACATTTTTCTATGTCAATAAATATAGCTGTACACCATCATATTTAATAATTGTGTAATATGAATATACCATGGTTTATTTAATTAATGTCCTTACAAAGTTTTGTGATTATTTTTCCCTAAAATGTTTAATTATTTTAAACAATAATAGAATAAGCATCCATGTAACACATATCTTTACTAATTACATCTTTACTAACATGTTGATATAAATTTATAAATAAACTGTTGGTTAAATTATTCATATTCATCAAATGCTTTTAAGACTAAGTCCTAAATTACCCTCCAGAAACATTGTACTAATTTACACTCTCACATACAGAGAATGAGTGGAATCAGTTTCTCCACACCATCAACAACATTAAGTATTACAATCATTCATTAATTCAGCAAATTATTTAATAGTTATTTTTAATCCTTACCAATAAAAATGGGGAAGTAGTATCACATAGCCATTTTAATTTGTTTTTGGTTATACTAAGAATATTTAATATCACTTTATATTTTGGGAGTATTTTGTGTTTTTTTGTGAATTCCCTGCTTTATATAATTATTTTTAATGTTCGGAAGTGGATTAAAGACATATGTATGGCTTAAAAACAAAGATGTGGAAACTATAAACCTTTTAGAATATAATGTAGGGGAATTTTTTCATCAGAGTTGGGCAGGATTCTTAAATAGGAGAAAAAACTAAACTAACTAGAAATAAAAAGATTTTTAGATTAAGCTACATTACAAATTAAGACTTCCTTTTAACAGTAGACATCATAAAGAAAACAAAATGACAAGCCATAGGGAGAGAAGATAATTGCAACACATAACTGACAAAGGACCAGTGTTTAAAATATGTAAAGAACTCTTAGAATCAATAAGAAAAAGGGAGACAATCCAATAGAACAATAGGTAAAGACTAGACTGGAAACTTCATAAAAGAAATACAAATGGCCAATAAACACACGAAAATATGTCCAACCTCATTAGTAATCAAGGAAATTCATATTAAAGCCACAATAAGTTGTATGACATACCCATTGGATTGGCAAAAAATGTAAAGGGTAAGAATATAGAGCAATGAGCATCCCATCTGTTACTGCTGGGAGTGTAAATTTACACGATCATTGTGAAAATAGTTGGCAATATCTATTAAACTGAAGATAAACATACCCTATGATCCAGTTTTCTAATTCCTGGACATAGACCCTAGGGAAACTTCTGCACATGTATAATGGAGGTATACAAGGATGTTTATTTTGGCATTTTTCATAGTAGCCAAAAGCTAGAAACAACTCAATTTACCATCAAAAGCAAAATAGATAAACACATTGTAGTACATTCCTACAATGAATACAATATAATAATGAAAATGGATGAACTACAGCCTACACATCAACATGGATGAATTTCAAAAACATAATGTTAAGCTAAAGAAGCAAGTTGCAACCAATGCATACTATATAACTTAAAGTTAAAATTAAACCATATTGTTTAGACACGTATGCACAGGTGGTAAAATTATAAGTAGCAAGAAAATTATTAAAACAGACCAAAAGAGTGGTTACTTCAGGGATTGAGGGGAGAGGGATGTGGTGAGACAAGCAATTGTGACCTTCTAGGGTACCAGCAGGCAATGTTCTTGACCTGTGTGTGATTATGAGAAGTTCATCTTATATATGTATGTATGCTCTATGCAGCTACTTAAATAGATTTCATTTTTAAAGGTGAATTTTAAAAGTAATTATGGATCTTTCCTTTCATTGATTACTTTCTAAATGTGAGGTAAAGCTCTAACTTGCTTTATTTTTCCAAAATATCTCTTCCTCCCTATACCATTTGTTGACTAGCATATCTCTTACTCACTAGTTTGTAATAGTGTCTTAATCGCCCTTTTTTTTTTTAAGTTCCAGTATCTCTTTCTGGCCAATCTACTCTGTTCTGTTGATGGATCTTTCCATCCCGTAGTACCATTCACTATTACTCCCATCATAACTATTTCTACTATTATGCATTTTCTCTCTCCATGCAAATCTTAATGTTTGAACTGGTTTGAACTCTCTCAAAGCACAACCCAAACTCCTGCGATTCCTTACAGCATGCATTTCTATTTGGCTTTCAGTTTTTCTACCCATAGAAACCATGGAAATGTATAAACTACTACAACTTTATTCACCCAAGGTTTCAACCACTCCATACAGCTCTTGGCATACCTCCTGTCCAAGGACAGAACTGACAGAGAGAGACTCGCTCTTGGGCTGTGAGGGACTGAGACCCTGTGTAATAAACAGAACGAAAAGCAGAAATGAGATTACAAGCCACCTGATGATGAGAGAATCAATCACCCTCCTCAACGGGTTTTGCTTTGTTTGTGTGTATTTTTTTCTCTTTCATTCCTGTGGATGCAGACAGGATATCGAACAGCAGCTGGGCTCCTTGATCTTGGCAACAGACATCAACAGGCAGAATGAATTTTTGACGAGATTGAAAGCTCACCTCCACAATAAAGATTTAAGACTGGAGGATGCACACGACAGGCACTTTATGCTTCAGGTAAACAACAACAACAACAAAGCTCCTATCCTTGCTGAGTAAAAACACTTAGGGATATAATCAATAATTTTAGCACATTTGAGAAGGAGTTATCTCTCATGGTATAAGTTAAAGCAGTGACCTATTTTATTAAAAGCTTTGAGATGCATGAAATTTTTAACTGGTTTACAAGCAAGCAAAATCTGGGTTTCACGTCAGCAAGTTGATAATATCCCATTTTTCCTTGTTCGATAACTGCTTCACCTCGGAGTAGCCACACTGGGTCTACCACGTTTTGTGGCTTGGTGTAAAATTGACTACTGTGATACCTGTGCAATTTTAAAAACCTGTCTCTGTAACACAAAAGTATTTTGTGTTAACCATCGTTCAAACAAATATTGAAAAAAGTGGATTTCCTTTACCTAAAATGTATTTAATCAAACCCTGCTTTATTTCCTTTTACCACCTAAACTATTTTTGTCTGAGGCTCAGACATGTTTATCTAGTCTTACCATTTTTAGGCAGCAATAAATAAATTATTTTAAGTTGAATTGAATTGAATTGAATTGAATCAGATCAAGCCCAACCCTTTCTGCTTTACTCCACGGCAAGAAGCCATTGGTGACATAAGTAATCACATCAGGCACAGAATGGACCTCACAAGTAGAATTCTGACCTGGTATCCAAACCAGAGCCTCCTCCTTGATCTTCCATTTTCTGTTGCCTTCTTTCTTTCCTTTTGTCGCAAAAGCTTGAATGGATGGACCCTGGGCTCATCTAGATAGACCAGCTTTAACCAGAGAGATGGAAACTGAACTGTACAGTCTTTTTTGTTCCAGACTTCCATACTGTCCTCTGTAGCAGTCCAAAGTGTTCCATCCTTGCTAGGAAAAACCCTACTCCCAGCTGTAGAACTATGATTCTCTCCTCCTTTCTTCCCAAACTAGTCTTCTAGTCACTGAGTGCCACAAAGATCAACCAGGTGTCTGATTTGAGTGACTCAAGCCAAGTTGAAAGATTTGGCCTTGAACACTTACACTTGCAAAGGAAGGCTTACTAATCAAATGAATCCCTCAAGGCAGAACCTGGAAGGGACTTCTGCCCCTTACCTACTCCAGCATGTACTTGTCCCCTCATTAACCATGAAATAAATGTAAACAACCAAATGTGCAGCTTAATATGATCCAAGGCTCTTCCAGACCCCAACATTGTTAGCTGTTCTGTGGTCCCAAGGAACTGGGTCAAAACAGTGGACATTGCTGGTGGGCAGGTCTCTTGGCACCAGTTGGTGGTTAAAAGGGAGAAGCAACTTCTCTGGAAATTTAAGGTTATCCTCCTAGGGTCATCATCACTGACAAAATCTGACATCCCAGACCCAGACCAGTGTGAAGCTAGCCACAAAGGCCCTGATTTAGCTGTACAAACAAAACGCTCCTAGGTTTGATATGACTTAGGTTCCTGGCTGGCAGTCTGAGCTTACACACACAAACACAGGCGCATAAATGCCAACACACATAATTTAAGGGATGTATGGAGTCGGCCATTGTGGCTACTGTGAGAGTGAGGTCCAAATGATCTCACTTGAGCCTGGCGAGGGGGCCCCCTGCAGCCTCCCTGCCTGTGAGGGGTGGGGCAACAGAAGGAGCCAGGCCATGGCTTTCCTTGGCCTGCCCACCCAAGTCTCCTCCAGGAAGCTCCATGTCCTTGGACTGTGGCTCTTCCCTCCTTCTCACTGCTATAAAGCCAGTGTTCTGAATGAAGGCTTTGTGTGGTGGTGAATAAGTGCTGTTTCCTGAAGAGGCCTGTCAGGGAGGCCTCTGTAAATATGGGCCTGGTACCATGAGGCAGACTGGCGGGCTCGACAACCCCTTTGGCTTGGGGTGCGTTTGCAACTGAAGGCGCATCCTCTGACAATCTCTCCCTGCCCTGTGTTTTCTCAGATTGCCTTGAAGTGTGCTGATATTTGCAATCCTTGTAGAATCTGGGAGATGAGCAAGCAGTGGAGTGAAAGGGTCTGTGAAGAATTCTACAGGCAAGGTTAGTAGTGATCCAACAGCTGAAATTTCACTGCCCCCTCTTGTAGGCATTTACCCTAATAAAACAGGAAACGGCTAACCTATCATGACATCTGTTCTTTCATCAACTCTTATTATCCTAACCTTTCTCTTTAACTCTCTTGCAAACCACCAACCCTTTTTTGGAAAAAATTTAAAAATAAATAACGTTGACTTATTATGGAAACAGGTAGTAATGAGGCACAATAAAAACGGGCGAAAGCAGAACGTGTGTCTATGTGGCTTTCCTCTGTGTATATGCTAACGCGAGGGACAATTTGCTTTTTACCCTGACCTTCATTTTAATGAGCTGAGCGCAGCCTAAGGGCTAAATGATGTTTGAGGTCAATGTTTTCCACTCTGACAGATGGACTTGGACTCCTTTTGTGTTCCTTCTCCTCACTTTCTTAAACAAAGTTCATAATGAAATTGAACACAGCTGACCAAAAATTGAGTTCATCCTTTCAAATAGAGTTTCAACAATGAGGTAGAGAATTTTGCTGTAAAAAGACAAATGGCCCTGAATTGGGGTATAATTTTTAAAAGATTACCCTCATTCAGAAATAAGGCAATGAATTAGCAAGCAGGACCTTGACGCTGGGTGGGATATCAGCCTTTAAATACAGCCTTGTTTCTTCAGGCTTGGTTTCAGTGTTCAGGATGTTTGTTCAGGCATCAGCAGTGCCCTCATGCTAGTGACAGGATCAGGTTTGAGAGGCTGAGAACAAATAAAGCTTGAAGTGTCCCACATACCAGCTCTGTGGGGAGGTCAAATAGCCACAGTGAGCCTTTCGGAGGAGCCTCCATTGAAAGATGTGTCAATGACACTGTGATGGCCCCAAAAACAGAAAAAGAATTGAGTGAGTTCATGTGGGGCCAGGAGGTTCTGCTGTCTCCTTCTCTCAGAATAAAAGTGCTCACGTAACTCCTGCAGCTCTGTGTAATTTCACTTGAATTGAGTGTGAGTGGTTAGAAATCTAAAGATCAGTTCAGTTATCCATGATATAAAATCTCCACTGAGGGAAAAACAAAAGGATATATGATGAAATCAGAGCAAGGAGGTTTTAAATTAGATATGATACTTTCTTTACCATGTGATTCATAAAATATTGAAGTAGCACGGTGAGAGAGGGGCTAGGAGCTCCAGCCTCAGAAATCAGACAATGGGACAGAGAAAAGTTTCTGCTCTTTCCCATTTGGTTTTGACTCAATCATATGCTACTGTCGGTATCAATTGCAGCCTAAATCTTTTATTTACTCATCTTGCATCTTATTTGGATTCCGAGCAACTTGAGGTAGGGACCATGTCACTTAGGGAGATAGTAAGACCCACAGAGTTAGTAAATCAACATTGTTAACTAAGTAAATGGCATCTACCAAGAAAAGTTCACCTATAAGACCTCTTTGCAAAAACTTGCTGTTGTCCTAATGATATATGCATATGCACCATTATAAGACGGGAAAACCTAGAACATTTGTAACTCTGATCACTAAAGATGAGCTTCCATGCACTTTTCTCTCGCATGTCTCCTGGCAGAGGAAGGAAGAGAGAGAGGGCAGATGGAGTCCTTTTGATTTAATAACCTTATGGTCTCTCAGAAGTTCTGCCCATTTTAACAGGAGAAAACCAGACTCTCTGGTCATCCAAACTGCCTGTCCTCTGTACTGAATTATTTTTTTTAATTCTTTAAGGATGACTTGTATCATTTTGATTAATCTTATTCTGGCTTTCAGTTTAGGATTTGGACTCAAATCCCAGCTCATTCCAGCCTGCTCCAGGCAGGCAGGCTTCCACAGACTACTAACAGTCCTGGACAAAGTATCTTTAATATGATTTATAATGTTGAGCAAAGAAAACCCCTTAAAATCAAGATTAAGTACATAGGGAGAAAGGAAAATGAGATCCTATGAATTAGGAAAATTGTTATATTCCCAGAACAGAGGTTAGGATTCCAAACACCATGTGCCTCCCTCCCCCAACCCCAACATCTTAAAAAAGTAGAATTTCTGTCCCCTCATGACAGATTGACGTTGCCTCAATCAACCTAGTTTCCCAAAAGCTTTTATTGAACATCTGCTTCCAGCCTTGTCTAATCCTCCACAAAACTGTGATTTTCCTATGTACAAAGCCCCACTGGGGATGTTATGATGGATACAAAGAAGAATAGTTAGTTTATGCTTTGTACTCTCACAATGGCAATCAGTAAAGTTTCTGGAGGAAAGAAACTATGCAATTTTCCTCTTTGTATTCTCCACATTGATTAGCAAAGTATCTAAAACATATAAGCACTTTATAAATTCTGTTGAATACGTGAATGAACAAATGATCTGATTGGAAGATCTCCAGTGACAGAGGTCATAGGAGAAGATCTACTGTTGAGCAAGGTAGGATCTGAGCTGAGTACTGAGGATGTGTATGTTCCCCACTTTCCAATATGGAAGTCACAAAGCACATGTGGCTAGTTAAATTTAAATTAATTAAAATTTAATAAAATGAAAATTGTAGTTCCTCAGTTTTATTGATCATATTTCAAGGGGCTACCACAGTGGGCAATGCAGAGAACATCTCCATCATTGCAGAAAGTCCTATTGGATAACACTGGCCTAGACAGAGGGAAATAGGAAAGTACTGAGGTAGGTATGCACCCTGCTTTGTAGACTAGCTCAGTCTCATAGAAGGTAAGAACGAGAGGATGTGGCAGCTCCTGGACACCAGGCTAAAATACAGAACATGACAATGGGAGTCTTCTTAGAAAAAAGTGCATTTAGGGCAACGTATATAGTTGAAGTGGAAGAAAAACTGGAGGAAGAAAACTAGCTAAGAAGCAAAAACTAAAAATGAATTATTAAGAAATAAGACTAGGGTCAGGCAGGATGAGAAAGGGGGAACAAGGTATTCCAGAAGAGGAAGAAACAGGAGTGATGCCTCAAGATGGAGGGTGGAGGGAAGGGAGAAGTCAAAGATGACTCCTCCAAAGTGTTAACAGAAATATGGAGGTAAGGAGAAGCAGCAGCTTTAGGAAAATTCATTTGAACATTAAATGGTGTCCTGCCCTCCCTCCGAAGGCTGTGATCGCCTGGACTTGCAGAGCCAATGAGGGCAGCCTTCCCTAACTCCTCAGTTTAAGCCAGAGCAATTTCATCTCGTCGGTCTTGAAAATCACCAGGGCACAAAAGACCACAGGAAGCATGGCTACAGTTTTAAAGAAAATGACAGAAATGTGGCCTCTCTGGGGTTCTAGCTCAGTGGTTAAGTGCAAACTTCCTGAAGCCAAACTTCCTAGGTTGGAATCCAGGCTCCCCTCTTTATTAGCTGCGTGACCTTGGGTCAACGTACATAACATTCCTCATGTTTCAAATTCCTCCCCTGTAAATTGGAGACTATAATGAGATTGTTATAAGTATTCAATTAATTAACATGTGTAAGATGCTTAGAACAGCACCTGGTACATAGTAAGCACTATATAAATGTTATATTTTTATCTCTTCCAGTTTAGGGGCGTAGACTCACAACTGTGAACCTAGTTAATGTTTCTGAGTACTAGTTTCTCCACTGATTAACCAGATTGTTTTTTCCAACACAAAAACTAACCATAATTTTTTACCCTCAGGAAGGACTGATAAAGTATTTTGATAAAGCTTTGCATGATGCATTTCTCCTTTGGTCTTCTAGTGGACAAAAAGAAATATCGTCCTAACCTTTATACTTTTTTTGCCCTTCAGTTACATTAGGTAAAATTCTAAGGAATCAGAATGGAAGATACTGGACTCTTATTTCTGATTAATTTTGTAGCTACAGACGAGATGCTGCTCAGATGAGATCTTTCTAGTCCTTCTACCCCATTTCCTCCCTACTCATTATTTCTGGCTGTCCTCAGGTGAAACCAGACTAGGGTCAGGCAGTGTAAAAGCAGGAAAGGGGGTGGAGGGGAGGATAAAACCTGTTTTCTTAACCTGTAACTTAAAGACAGAACTTCCAGCTCATGTTAGGAAATTTCCCATAGATCTTGTTCAAAAGTTTATTCTTGTCTATTTACTATGTGCCTGTTATAAATGGCCATTGGCACTCTGGTATTTTAAATTTTCATGGAAGCTACCAGAGTAAGTCAGCGTTAAAGGATTCCTAATGATAACACTACAGGGAACATAAATTCCCAAAATAACTTCTTCCAACTATGTCATTAAAACAATTAGTACTCACTTTATAAATTCTAGATTGCCAATGTGTTTCTTTTTCTTCCATCTCAGGTGAACTTGAACAGAAATTTGAACTGGAAATCAGTCCTCTTTGTAATCAACAGAAAGATTCAATCCCCAGTATACAAATTGGTGAGTTGGATTCAATGTCAATTTTAAATGAGTAGTTTTGGCACCTCTGATAGGAGTCACAAAGAAAAGAAGATCTACACACAGCTTTCGAAAGATCAGCACTGGAGGTTTAATCAATGTCCTTTTGAATGGCTGAATCCAAATAAACACCTTAATCATGACTAATCTACTAGGTAATTACCAATTGAGAAATTCTGAAAAACAGTATAAAAGCTTTGTTACAGGCCCTTAACTAATCTGTATTAACTTTGTGGTTTAGAATAGAATCAAAACCAAATAGAGTAGAAGAAAAGTAGCAAGAATCAACTACTCACACTCTCTTCAGGGCTTGAAGGTGGGAAGTCAGCAGAAGTGGCCTTTAGGACCCTTCCAATTTGGGTCACTACCCCTACCCCTACCCCTAACGCTCCCAAAGGTCCAGTCCCCAGGCATACAGCCAGCAAGCCAGGCTATCCCACTGTGGTCTGGGATCCCATTTTTCTCTACTCCTTACTTCAAAACTTATTTTCAGGCTCATTCTCTTAAGACTACACTTTCTCTTTCAAGTGTCAGTTGTGGCAAACTGTTAAAGTGTGATGTCAATGCATCCAAAATAATTATTACTTTATCTAACTGAGTTATGCATAAGATCATTAAGCAAATCAAACTGTGAAAATTTTAGGCACTTTAGTGGAGGAAATAGTTTTGCTCCAGTAAGAATTTCTATCACAACTTAAGACACTCCACCAATTCTGTCTACATTGAAAGCAAGCCTTTCTTTTTCTTGCCGTTCCCTTCCATTGAAACAAAACTCAGAACTTTAACTCTTTTCCTTATAAGCTCTGGCCCTGACATGTACCACTTCATGTTTTTTTACCTGTTCACACAGACTTCAGACAGCTGAATGCATTCACTGTGCTGCAGACCTCTGCAAGGCTCAAGGTTTAATGGGAGGGAAGGGGCATCTGAAAAGATGAACTAAAAATTAAGAAAACCAGAGCAAGTTAGAATGATATACTTACAATCACTGAGGGTCAAATCTAATCCACAGTCCCAAAAAGGAGTCATAAAGTCATCCTCAGGATACAGGGACAAAATAAGTCTAGCTACAAAGATTTGAATGGAATATATAAATACTAAAATAGGTATGTTGGAATTATGAGATTATTGGACATTCATTTTTTTCCAGATCGTCCTTAATATTGTTATGTTGTCTTCACAATTAAACCAATTCCTCCACCCCAAAGTAGGGGAAGGTAATAAAAAAAAGAATAGAACCCAGGGCCAATGATGATTCAGAATTGCTGGGGGGTTTGGAGGCAGGAGTAGCAGCAACAGAAATTCAGCCTCAGCCTTGTCGGATCCAGTTCTGTCCTACTAGTTGCTTTAGCTGTGGAGGTTCTGCAGATGTGATTCAAAATTAGATGCTGACCAAAGTACTAATCCTGCGACTTTCTGTATTAAGCTCTGGCTACAAAGAAATTTGCTAGGCAACAGCTAATGACATTTTGAACTCCCCCAAACAAAAGCATTCACATTGTTAAGCACACAACCTGGATTTACAAGACACACCTGATTTCAGAGATTCTGTCCTGTTGTTGTCATGAGAACACACTTATTTTGTCAGATATGTCCTGATTTTCAGCTCAGAAAAATGTGGTTGCCATAGATACCTCTTTTAAAAATGGGATGGGAGTTGAGTAAATAGAGAAATCCCATGGATGCTACACCAGGACACCAATAATAAAGAGAAAGAGATGGTGATTACAAAACAATTCAGTACATAAATCTTTCTCTATCTCTGCTCCACATCTGCCAGCTCTAAAAGGTTCAGGGTTGGGAAGTATGGTGGCAGGTTAGATCAGGCTAAACTGGAAAAACCCAAAGAGTTCAACAGAGTCGGATGGATGCTGCAGGCTTTAGCCCCCCAGAAAACAATTTTTCTAGTGGGTCTTAAATAATGCAGCTATTTCCTCTGTCCTGACTCCCTCTGACTGAAAATGTTCCCCCTCTTTTTCCTTTCTCAATCCAAAATGAGAATTTTCTGAGTGCCTTTCACAGGCTTAGATCTGATTTTCTGTTTTAGTAATTCATATTTACCCAAGTGGAACTGGGGCTTGATATCCCCTCCCTTACCCTTCTCCTCCCCTCTCTCCACCAAATTCTGAATTTTAAAAAGAAAGTATTAAATCAAATGAATCTCTAATTGGTGAAATCTACAGAAAGCTGAAGAGAAAGAGGATTTCCTTCAATCCTTGTCTACTCTGAGGCCACCGTTCCTGCCTGTCTCCACTCCCACCCCTCCGGGAGGACAATTCCCAGCCAAGCCAGCTCATCCCTTGAGGAGAGAGGTCGGCACAACACACTGCTGGAACAGGCTCCCAAACAATCTGAGAACGCAAAAGCCTTCCTTTGTTTAGAAAACTGCCCCATGGCGTCTATTCAGACTGTAAAATCACTTTCCTAACTAACATAGGAAGTCTTTATATATCTGACAAATATAAATACAGATGTATAATTCCAGGGTAACTTCAGGAAGAAAATGAATTGATTTTTTTAAGTGTTGGATTTTAAAATGTTGGCTTTGTAACCTTTTTGTACTTAGATACACTTGACAAATATTCACACTTGGAACGTCAGAATAGTATAATTTTGCAAATTATCTTTTTAGATATCTGATATCTAATCTCTTTTAAGTTGAATGATATTAGAAATTAGATATGGACATTGTGAAGGAGGTAAAGAAAAATTCAAGACTAGCAAGCAGAAGGTGAAATCCTTATTTGCTGACTCCCTAGATGACCTTCTCAAAATGCCAAATACAGACATAAAGTCACTGGCTTAACTTTCCTCCTCAAGTTCAGGTTCTCTAAAACAATCTCATGATATTTAAATCATATTTCACATAAGATGAGATCATGCAAAAACATACAATAACACTTTGCATTGCTGCATCCTTTTTCCATCTGTATAGTATCCTCAAAGGCCAAGTGTCTGCTATTTGTCCAAAAAATAAATAAATAAATAAAATTAAGCTTTATAATTCACATGCCTGTAAACATACAGGGTTAGTTGTTGGAAATTTTTGTTATGCTGAAAAACATTTACCTTTTCTCTCCACATCTACATTTCAAGAAAATACAATTAAAAACCTAAATAAGTCCAAGTTTGGGATGGTTCCAACAATTCTGCCCTAGACTGAAAGTTATCTTTGCTTAACAAATCATGTCTAATGTGGAAAGCACATTAACAGCAAAACGTGATTAGAAAACAGCAAATCTTAAATATTTAAGAGAACAGGCACACAAACAAAGAAGTCTAATATCAAACAATTTTATCCAGTCATTAAAGTAAGACTTTAATACAGGTAAAAATATGTATTAAAAATGAATGAATTTTATTTAAACTTAGTTGTTTAGTATAATTCAAAGCAAGATACATCTATAAAATGATAATCTTGAAAAAAAAGTATCCTACAGGGTAGGTGTATAAATTCTTCATATGGTCCAAATCAGTGAGATGTCCCCTCCTAATGTCATGTGCTCTTTCCTCCCCTTCCCCTCCTCCTTCCTTAGTTCCAGCACAGACCACTTTTTTTTTCAATTTTTTACTTATGTGTCTTTGTCCCTCTGCAAATAATAATAGCCAGTACCTACTGGGTGTTCCCTACGTGCCGGGAGCTTTCCAAGCATGCTTTTACACGCGTTAAGTCATTTAATTGTCGTCACAACCCTATGGGTTTAGTACTCTCTTTAGCTCCTTTTTCCAGATGAGGAAACTGAAGCACAAATAGTTAAGTGACAAGCCCAAGGTGACACATTTTATACTCCCAGACCGAAGATAGTGACCATATCTCATTGGCCTTCCTGTCCCGAGAGCCGAGCTGGCAGCGGGGCCCCAGGGTGTCTGTGAGGGGGAAGGAAGTGGGTTCCCGCCTGTGGTGATGACTCGGGCCTCGCCTGTTCCAGGTTTCATGACCTACATCGTGGAGCCGCTCTTCCGGGAATGGGCCCGTTTCACGGGGAACAGCCCGCTGGCGGAGAACATGCTGAGCCACCTGGCGCACAACAAAGCCCAGTGGAAGAGCCTGTCGCCCAGGCCGCACAGGAGCAGGGGCGGCAGTGGCGGCGGCCCCGACCAGGACCGCGCAGGCCCGGGGACTGACAGTGAGGCGCAGACTGTGAGGGAAGGCGACGCCCCGTAGCCGCCCGGCCCTGCGTCCAGGGAGGACTCTCTTTGGGCTGTGGCCTGGGGCTCTTTGAATGCCACCCTCCTCCTACTCACCTGCTTCCCCTCCTTTCTGCGAGTGTACAGAAGCCATTTGTCACCTCAGCACTAGCTGCCGATAGGAGCAACTCCGTTCAGTGACGTGGGGGCAGATTCCACGGGCAAGCCCTCCCCCAGGAGAAGACTGGGAGAAACAGGTGCTTCTGCCATGTCCCCCACGGCCCTGGGTCACACTGTGACAGGCAGCAGTTCCCAAGTCCAGAGCACTTTTCTTGTTTGCCATCCGACTGCTGATCTGCATGACAAAAACACCAGCATATTTGGAACTCCAAGGATATTGGTCTTAAGTGCAAGAGCACAAAGGATAGCGTGAGAGAAAGTACCTTCTATTTTAATAATAATTATTATAAAAATAATAATGAATCTTTTTAACTTTTGTATTTTATGCAGTAGACAATGGATCTAAAACTTTGGACTAAGAGTACTCAATGTACCCAACTTGAACAGGGGGTTCATTGTTTTGTTATCAACTTCATGCCACTTTGGGGCAGAGATTTGGCATCTTCTCAATGTAAGAAACCACGTTTCCTATCCGACCCGAGGGGAAGGTGCTGTACAGTTCATTCCTTTGCACCATCAGCCAATCTGTCTATAACGGATTCAGTGACATGTTTATATTCGCACATGTACATTTTCTGTAAATACCAAGCGCTACTGATTCCCATGCCAAAATACATGAGTATTATGGGATTGCTACCTGTATAAACAATGGCACTGTGAACAGAATACTGTTAGTTTTAATACAAGAGAATGCATTTGTAAATATGGTATAGAGTTTATTAATATACTATTGTTTGCAGATAAAGGCCTTAACTTTAAACATCTTTCATCTTCTGAAAGCTGCCCAACTTATATCCTCACAGATGTCTTTCTGAACTGCCATCCCATGTCCATCTTTATGTTTTCCAGCTAAGGTCACAAACCAAAACTGAACAAAGTCAAGGAAACATATTGGAAACTTCACACACATTCCGCTTGAGACCATAGTGTTTAATCTATGGCACCAAGCATCGTTTCCTCAGATTAATGAGACCCTTCAGTGAGTCTGAATCAGTCACTTTTCAACACAGCAGCGGTGTTTTAACAAGCCAGCTGATAAGCTTGTGTCTTTGTGACTCTTGTTATGGAACATGGCGGTGCGTCAGCCTCACAGGAGACATAGCAGGTCTTGAAAACCTTCTATGACCCTGTCATCTACCCATCGGGGAATTCCCTGCTCCCACACCACACACTTGTCTGTTCTGGCTACAGTACCAAAGCACTTTTGGTTTATGGTTGGCGTGCATTTCTTTGGTGTTAATAGTAACTGGATTTTTCTTTTTCCTTAACTTCATGTGAACAACTACCCAACTGTTTAGCTGAAGTTAACATTATTTAAGTCAAGAAAATATTTCAGTTTTATGACAGACTTTACCTTCCTGGCAGGTCACTGTGGTTAATGATGGCTCTAGCTAGCAGTGTCACCTTGGAATTTTGTTGCCATTTTTTCTGCAGACACTTGGCCATAAAATCGATTCGTTAGAGCATTCTCTAGGCTGCTAAACGCTGTGCATTGAACTTTTTCTTTAGAAGTTTTAACATAACTAATGTTAGATAAAAATTGTCGATACCCCTTTCTTTTTACCTTCAACAGTGTGGTAGTGGGAGGATGATTGTTTCTGCCACTATCAGGCTATTTCTCAAACTAATAGAATGACAGGCAGCTGTCATTTCCTAAATGCAACTGGTTTGGGGTTTTTTCTCCTAACACACAAATGAAATGTTAGAAACTTGACTGGCCCGTGATAAGTTCCTGTAGAGAGATTGAGGCTTGCAGAGTTAAGGATTAGGGGAAATTTTGGAAAGTTGGTTGTTTTCATTAAAGTAGGAGAGATTGTCAGATGGTGCTAAAGAAAGTGTGAAGTGTGAAGATCTTATGAAATGGATGAATGCTAAGTTGACATTATTGATATGGGTAAGGAGGGAGGTTGTGGAAACTGAATAATAACTTTTTTTTTCTGTAATAACTATGAACTGACAAATGCTTCTGTATCACTTTAATATTCTGACGCTCTCAGCTTGGCAAGGCCCCAAAAGAGAATACGTTGGGTGTATTCCTATTTCCAAACCTCTCTTACTTTGGTTTGATGATGCAGATAGGGCCTTTGAATAGTCTATTTTTAATGTATATGGGATCAAATCAAGGAAAGCACTTGCTGGGACAAGAAAGTAGAGATAGGAAAGAAGATACTATTTTAGCTAATGGGGCCTCTACCTTGAGTCTAGGAAATGAGCTTTGTTTAAATCACAATTATATTATAAGATTGGAAGTGTTCTCAGTAGTTCCAAGTTTATAGGGCAAAAATGTTTATGTTACAATTAGGTCTTGAAGAAGAGCTCACGGAGAAAACTACCGAATAGCCAGTGGTTGAGCCTATGAAGTAACTACTACTATGATAAAAATCTGAAGTAAAACGAGACATGATGTATAAATTGGATGCATCTGTCTCCTTCATGCAACTGATTTCTTGAGTTCCTCATTTGTTGACAGACAAAAAAAAACAGAAAAAGAATGTGAAAAATTGTTTTCTCTTGCCTACTAGTTGCTCTCTTGCAATATTTCAATAGGAGTTCAATTACTAGTTAAGACACAGCTATTGGATCATCTACGGATTGTATCTTTACAGTCTTATTCTCCTGGTCCACAGACCACCAATGATTGACTTACCAAGTTTAATTCTTTCACTGCTCAAGAAGAAAGGAATCAAAGGGCTATTTTTAGTAAGCTAAAGGTAAAGTTAAGATCAAATTAAGACAGAAAGAGAATATCACTGCCAGACCCGATAGGCAAAGCCTGCTTTCCTTTTAATAGCAGCAATGAACAGTCAGGACCTTATTTATGAAACCCTGACCTACTCATAACTCCCTGCTAGGCTAAAAACCAGGCTCTGTTTCTCCTTGCTTACGGCTTCCCACAAAGGGATTTGGAGTGTGTCCTGCAGCCCTGTCTTCAGATAGTGCTTCCTATGAAACACGGGCTTGTTTTGTAATCTTTTCTCATGTTGAATCAGATCTGCTCACTGATTTGAATTTGGTTATGAGCTTGTATCTCACTGTATTTCTTCTGCTTTGTTCTTTTAAGCAAACCCTTAAAATTGTGTCATTTTGTGTGCACATGTGAGGTTTGAAAAAAACCACCTTGTGAGTTTTGCTCAAAATGTGGCCTAAATATCCATTGGCATGTCTAGATGAACAATTAAAAATAAAGATAATTTCTTAAAAATATCACAATATGAAAATATCCTGATTCTCACCAGGTAACATGTTACCAGCCAACCAATTAGATTCAACCAAAGGAACCCACTGCTCAGGAGAGGAAACATTCAAGGCAAGAGCACAGCACAGATGCAAACACGGGCCATGTGACTCATTCCACTCGGGGGCTGCAGGAATGCCCAGGTCGATGAAGATGTTAGTGCCAAGTTAGGGAAACTGGGCCACTGTTCTGCTTTACATTTCCCCAGAATCCTGATATTTTTCTGACTCACATTTGTCAAACTCATATATAAATGGGAATGTGGCACAGTGTTTTAGGTTGTAAAAACATAGCATACTCAATGCAAGAATTATGTGTGAAAAATGTGGTCTCATTTCAGGATTGGAGGAGATGAAGAAGAATAGAACAGTTCATGCAGGACTGAGTGTTCTAAATCTATCTAGAAACAAAGGAAACAAAGAACGCCACCCATGTTTCCCAGAAACACTTTGTATCTTTATGTATTCTCCCATATCCATTTTAAGATTTGTATTCAGAATCCCACTGATTTCTTAATGCCTCCCCATGTTTGAATGCAAAGCCACTTTTTCATTTGTGAATGTTCTATATTATGAAGCCAAAATCAAAAAGGAGACCCCAGTAGTATTTCAAGTGAAGGTTAGACATGACTTTCAAAAGTTGCATGGAAACCTTGCTGAAACATTGCCAAATAAGGCAAGCCTAAGTGAGCAGTTCCATTTCAACTAAATAAGTCTTGATTAGGGATCTACTATGTCCCAGATGTTGTGCTAGATATTGGGATATATAAAGACCCGGTCCCTCCAGGAGCATTCAGACTTGTGCCAGAGACTGGCAATATCAGCGAACACCTCTTACATAATGTGTGAAACACCAATGATTGCTCAAAGGCAGCCAAAGCTCCTTCCTGGAGTACAACATGGTAGAAAGCAGACATGCTTCCAGGACAGAAACAGGTCCCCATCCTGGTTTTGTCACTAACTTATTCTGGGACTAAAGGGAAGTTCCTAAAACCACTATAAAATTATTTCCAATAATACCTTTTACGGTATTATTGTGGCAATTGAAATATTGCACACAAAAAAAACGCCAAGCATACTCGCTGGTGCACGGGAGACGTTCAGTACATAGAATTTTTCTGCTCGTAACAAAAAACTTGGCAAACGGCCATTTACACATGGCTAAGATCGGGGAGAATTTATGGGGGAAAAAATGTAGTCAAGAAGTGCTGGGGATTCCACATTAGGAAGTCAAACTCTTAATTAAGCCAGACAGATTATTTTTTAAAATTTAAATTTAGCTGATGTGGTTTGAAAATGCATGATTGCCTTGTCAGTCATCTAAGCAAGATTCAGTTGCCTGAAATGCAAGTGCTGATCTAATCTTCAGCATTTGTTTCCCTTTTAGGGAAGCAATGCAGTAGAGTGTTTAAAGTGTGGGCCTTGGAATCAGATAGACCAGGATTTAAGTCCTCATTACCATTAGCTGTTTAACCCGAGGCAATTAATTTAATCTTTTCTGAGCCTCCATCTCCTCATGTATAAAACGATGGTAACATCTACCTCTTGGGGTGGTTATGAGGTCAAAAATTAAATAACATACATTAAACATATAGCACAATTTCAAGCAGAAAGGGAGTACTCAAATGTAAATCCCTACATCATTTAAAGAAAAAATATCTATAAAATGGGAGTTGGGATGCATCTTTTACTTTCTGAAGGTTGTGCCAATTTTTATGCAAATGAAAACACATGACCCGTTAACAGACATTAAGCATGATTATATCTACAGGTGGCCAGGTTGATCATAAAATAATCCTTATATTATGGACCAAATACTGTAAAAAATGATTAAAGAAAGAAGACAATGTCCCTGGAGAACTAAGGATACACTGATAAGACCAGAGACGAATAAGGGACTATTTCTTCTGATTTTAAAGTAAATACTCCTCAGCCCAGCCAAAGAGAAATAGTCTGGTTAACCTAAAACTTTCCTAGAGTTGACAAGAATACAACCCTAGCTAGAGAAAAGACTTAAATAAGCAAAACTTTACAATCTGCCAAGTTTTCTTGAATCCCATGCAAGTCCTACAAATCCCATTCAGGTTCCCAATAGCCTTTCCCGTTGTAACCTCTTTTTTTTGGTTTTTTTGTTTTGTTTTTTGTTTGTTTGTTTGTTTTGAGACAGGGTCTTGCTCTGTCACCCAGGCTGGAGTGCCCTGGCATAATCATAGCTCATTGCAACCTCAGCCTCAAACTCCTGGGCTCAAGCAATCCTCCCACTTCAGCCTCCCAAGTAGCTAGAACTGCAGGTGCACACTATGATGCCTGGCTAATTTTTTTAATTTTTTGTTTGTAGAGATAGGGTCTTGCTGTATTGCCCAGGCTGGTCTGAAATTCCTGGCCTCAAGCCATCCTCCACTTTGGCTTCCCAAAGCGTGGGGATTACAGGCATAAGCCACCATGCCTGGCACCCTTGTAACCTCTTCATCAGATCTTTTCTGACCACTGACAGCAGAGGCTGAGGACTCCAGGGGAGTCTTTGCTAATAGATGCCCTAAAATAAATTCAGTTCTCCTAAACTAACGTTTTCCAAATTGCATAAAAATGTGTGTGCCAAAAGATGTTTGTTAAGTGTTCCCTGAAAAAAAATGGCTTGATAGTCAAAGAAGTTTGGGAAACAATGAATTAAACACAGAAGTTGTTCTCCTGCATACTTCTCAGAGCTCTCTAGTGCTAATGGACGTCTCCAGCAAGATGATATAGATGACACCATCTGTTTGGATCTAGTTTTGGTTTCATATCATGAAACCTTCCTTAACTATTTGAACACAGGATGATCTCCCCATTTATCTTTATACTGCCATAGTATTGTTAGTGATTATTAGTTGTGATTATTAGTTGGTTTTTGTTATCATTATTGACGTAGGGGTGTTTGTTCTGCCCAATTTGAGGTGCAACATGACATGGTGGTTAGCTTACCTGAGTTTGTGGCTTGACTTTACCACTTGCTAGGTGTCTGACCTTGGGCAAGTTTCCAAACTTCCTGGGCCTCAGCTTCTTCATCTGTAAAATGATGATTAAAATATTACCGATTTCCTAGGGTTTTGAAGATTAAAAGAGTTCATGCATATAAAGCACTTTGAACAGTACCTGGCACACAGAAAGCACTCATGAAGTGTGGGTAAAAGCCATCATCTTCCCCCCACAACCCCGCCTCAAACTTGATTTGTCACCTCCTTGATAACAGGGATAACCATCCTTATTCTATATTCTCCACAGTGTAGCACAGAAGATACCTACAGAAGATATTGAATAAGTGTTTCTTAAATGAAAGAACATATTTTTGATTGACAAATTGAAAATCATATCAGAATAATATGTTCACATTTAAATCCAAACAAATAAACTCCAGCTGTAACAATAAATGCCCCAGTAATTTAAATACAGATGCTGTTTTTCAGGTCCACAATTGCTATCTGATAGACTTTTATTGTTTTGAAGAACATATTTTAGGAAGACAATAGCTTTTCTCGTCCCAGTTTATGAGCACACTCTTCTGAGTGGTGAGAGTAAGATTAATTTCCCCGAAGCACTTGATATTCTAAGATTCCATCCAACTGGAAAAGAAGCCTACAGAAGCACCACTAAATTTCTTCCTTTGCGGGGATAATATATGTCCTATTGTAATACACAATCCAAGAAAAGATCGAGATAAATCCCAACGCTCATCTTTTTAAAAAAACGTGGAGTAGCAGATGAGTCTCTTATTTTTTCCTTGTTAAAAGCACTTCAGATTACACATAACCTACTCCTACTCTTTTTCCCAGTAAGCAATTATATGTGCATTTTTAAAGTTGTCAGCAAAGTAAGCCTAATGGACCAAAATGTAGGATCAGTTTTGGGGGTTATTTATTTTTTCCTGCTTCCCACAGCTATAATTTAGTTTGGACTTTTTTTTTAAACAGAAGAGTCAGACTTTATGTTTCAATAGACTTTAATTTTCTCAGAAACATCTGTCTCAGTTCACATTTGAATAAAAATAACTTGTAAATGAAAACAAAAGACCTATAGTATTATATAATAGCACAAACGAGAATTATATTCTATAATTACAAATTTTCAGGCATTAACCTTGCTGAGATGGGGACAACAAAAAGTTCTGCTAGATCTGTCAATCCTTGGGTTATGTAACATGCTCTGAAATATTTCTTAGCTGCTTCTACTGACTTTAGTTACTAAAAATGTATTAATCTTTCTATAAATACCTTATCAAAAATATCCTTTTGCATCTGAAGCTTTCTTTACCTTAAACTCTAATGGGAAGGTTGAGTTGTTTTTTTTTTTTTTCACTTTAATTAACGTTGTTTTTTTTAAACAGCAGGTTTCCAGTTCTTAAGCTTGATTTAGTGAATGTCCAACCCCACCACCATCTTGCATAAGTGGCAGGCAGCCAGGCACAGGTCCTGTCCCCACAGTGATTGCTCAATCACTGCCCAGACTGCGAAGTCCCGGAGGCACCATTGCCAGCCAAGTAGGATGAAATGACAAGAGCCTTCGATCAGGTAGACAGGCCACAGAGCAAGGGCTGTGTACCAGAGCCTCCTGCTGCTGAGAGTTTGGGTATGTATGTGTGTCCTGGAAACGGGCCTGGGGATTGTGTGGCAGAAAAAAACCTGACTTGAATGTCTAAAATGTCTACTGCATGTTAATAAAGTTTTTATTTTGGGGTAGGCAGCAAACTCTGGAGCAATTAACTGGACATCATTGTTTCTTCTTTGTAATAGTCAGAGCTAAGTGTTCTAGGCCAACAGTCCCCAGACTTTTTGGTACCAGGGACTGGTTTCATTGAAGACAATTTTTCCATGGGGGAGGGGGGTGGGAGGGAGGGTTCAGAGCTCTGCAGCCTGGTCCCTAATAGGCCACAGACCCGTACCAGTCTGTGGCCCGGGGGTTGGGGACCACAGTTCTAGGCACACTGAAAATTTGTTTTACAAATTTGTTTTACAAAGGCTCTGATCAGATATCAAGTATGTAGGCAAACTTTGTCCATGTAAATCAGATCACATGTAAGAAGTGATCTCTGAGATTTAATTTCCTTTCAGAAACAATAATACTGCCTATTTTGCACATTTATTTACAGCTAATGTATTTTAATTGCCTTGCATGGTGCTTTGCATGTTATTGATCCTCGTGAATAGTAGGTATTATTGATCAAAAGCAATGGTGGTGCTATGTTCCACTTGCTGCAAGAGATTGTTCAATTCTTCTTCCAACTCAAATGAGACTGTCAATGAAGATAGGTGGCAAGGAGGAGAGCCGGCAAGGGGAGTAGGCTGATGGTCATTGTTCTGTGTCATGTAAGGGAAAATAAGCGTTTAAGGAAGAATGACCGTGACACGAGAGTGCTACTCTCCTTGAGTGTGAGTTTCCTATGGAATCGATTCTCTCACAGTTCTGGAGGATAGAAGTCTGAAATCAAGGTGTCAGCAGGTCCCTGCTCTCGCTGAAGGCTCCAGGGAAGCTTCCCTTCCCTCTTCTAGCTTCTGGCGGTTGCCAGAAATCCTTGGTGGTCCTTGGGCGGTGGCAACATAACTCCAGTCTTCGCCTCCGTCTTCTCAGGCCTTCTTCCCTGTGCGTCTCTTTTCTCCTCTCATAAGGACACCAGCCATGGGAGGAGGGTCCACCCTAATCCAATGTGACCTCATCTTAATTAGTTCCATCTGCAAAGACCCGATTTCCAAATAAGGTCACTTCCTGAGGTTTTGGGTGGACATGAATTTTTGGGGACACTATTCAGCTGAGTCCACCTGGACACTCCTTACTCACCCCATGTTTTACCTCCCAGCTGTCCCAACACACACGCACCCACGCACCCCTGTCAGATCGTTTTTCTTTTTTTTTTTTGACTTTTTATTTGGAGATAATTGTAGATTTACATGCAATTGTAAGAAATAGTACAGAGAGATCCTGTAAACCCTTCACCCAGTTTTCCCCAGAGGTAACATCTTGCGTATCTATATTACAATATCACAACCAGGAAATCAACATTGATAAAATCCAGTGACTTTATTCAGATTTCAGCAGTTTCACGTGCGTGTGTGTCACCTCTTTCAGATTTCATCTGACTGAGGATACTGGGAGAAATCGTTTCAGGTCTGAGATATGACTGGTTTTGCATATCTGTGTTTCGAGTCTGAGGAAGTGTAGGGAAGTTTGGTGGGAAGGAGAATCAAAAGCACATCTATCTTTCTTTCTTCTCTATTCTCTCTTCTTTCTTTACTAATTCAGATCTGGCTGAGAAAAAAAAAGAGTTTTTAAAATCCCGGTGGCATCAGCATCTGGAGATGACAGTATATAAGTCTTGTTCCACATTGGAACTTCTTCACTTTCTCATCATCATTGATGTTCCATATACTTCCACCTATTCATTCATTTATTTGACAAATACACGTGAAGCCCCAAGTTTGTGTCAGGTGTTGGGGCTATGAGGCTGACTGTCTACTCTGTGCTTACAATTGAAGTAAGCAATTAGAGCTATTTCATAATCAGCAAATCATAACATGTGAATAAAAGGAGAAGCAGGAGCACGGTGGGAGCGCACAGGAGGGAGACCTAACCCACTGCAGAGTGCGGGAGGAGCCGGGGGAGTCATCCTGGGGGAAGGGATGCCTAGGTCGAGAGAGATGAATGATGACTGGGGGGAGCAAGCAGGGAGGAAGAACCATTCCTGACTGAGGGAACAAGAGCTGAAGTGTTTCTGGAGGTAAAAAATATCCCCAGAAACATCAAGAAGCTGAAAATTATTTCTTAGCACTCAAGGGAGATATTTAGATATTTGTGCGGATCGTAAGGAGAAGTTAAAGGTATATGGAAATGACAGGTGTACCAGCTGCAGAGGAGGGACGGGATTCAGCGAGCAGGAGGCCTTGGAGATGAGGGTGGACTTGCTGCTGTTGTGGGGGGGGGGGAAGGAGAGGCCATGTGGGCCATGGGTATGTTTGTGCATTTCGTGCAAGAAGTTGCAAGGATTCTCCTCTGGTGCTCTCTACATTCTGGGTGCGGTACAATGCACAGGCATCTCCTGTAGTGAAGGGGATGTCAACAGGCCCAAAAGCGTGAAGAAAAGAGGAAATCAATAGAATATCTGTGGAGCATAGGAGAGAGAGCTGACTGGAGAAACTTCGAATGACTACAGGGCAGCAGCACTGTCAGAAGTCAGGAATTTACAGCAGCATCCATCTACACATTCTGTGGCATCTCCAGCAGCTCTCAGCCCCCAGGCAAAGACTGAGTAGGTAGAAGTCAGATTCTTCCAAGGTTTGGGCATTGCCAAGAAGAAACAGTGCAGAGCAGCAAGCAAGGGAGTTGATTATAGTTGTAATTTAAGCTAAGGAGAAAAGCCAGTGAAAACAAGAAGCTGTTGGCTAATGATAGAATCAAGAGATAAAAAAACCTTAGAAGACATGGTGAGAAGGAAGAAGCAGAGAGAGGTAGAAGTTGGGAGTCTGTGGTCTGAGGCTGTGGAAGGTCTGAATTTATTATTTTAGAGGCAAAGCAATTTGATGTGAGGATGAATTTATTATTTTAGAGGCAAAGCAATTTGATGTGAGGCCCAGGAGTTTGGCCATGGGAGAGGGTAGCTTCAGGAGAGTGGAGGAGAAGGTTATTATAGTTAAGGAACCAAAAGTACATGGTGCAGATGAGTTATCCACTTTGTTGCTGAAGTCGCACAGGACGTTGGCAGGACTTGGAGTGAGAAGAAGCCTGGAGCTTCTCCAGTAACTGAAGGGGAAAGAGCGGAATGTCAAATGATGATGGAGACAAGGAAGTGGTGGTGCTTCATGGCAAGAACCCCAAGAAAAAAGGGTTTGCAGGGGCTTTGATCCCTCAATGAAGGTAGAGGACTAATGGTCTAGAAGTGGCAGTGAGATGTGAGGGAGACACTGATCCCATCTCCCAACACTGATGTGAAGGACAAGTAGCCTCCATTTGGGAGGCTTCCTTAGAGCAGTATCATTGAGGGGCAGTTTTCATGGAGGATAAAGGATATCCTGTCTGGTGCAGGGATCGTGATGTAAGAGTGTGTGTGTCCTGGTTTGGGAGCTCCAGGGAACATAATAGAAGGGTCAGGAAGGAGGACCATGCAGGAGAAGGCTGGCTTGTGATAACATGGAGCATGAGGGTGTGGGAGAAGATGCATGGATGGCGGAAGCACTATTCTTAGGCGGTGAACAAGGGTTACAAGGATGGATTAAGCCGGCCACGCGACTGCCTAGAGAATTAGTCCCAATCTTCCCCCTGCTGATGGGAGGAGACTCTCGGAGATTTACAGAGCCCTGCTGATGCGCTTCCAAGAAAGAGGGAACTCTGAGCTCTTAGAAGAAGTGACCCTTGGTCTGGCTTGACTGCAACGGTCCCAGAGAAGTTCTGGGAATGGGACAACTTCCACTAAGGCACCCAGAGAGTGGTGGAGGGCACCACATCCAGAAAGCCTGGGCTGGGAAGGGGAAGGTGGGAGCAGGCTCTTTAGTGGAGCAGTAGCAATCAGGAAACACTGCCACACAACCTGCTCTGCCTGTCCCTTTGGGACTAGAAGCTCAGCAGTGCTACTGTTAGAGATTCTGTGTGCGTTCTGGAGGCAGTCGTAAGGATCTGTGGCCTTTTCAATTGCCTTCATACTATGTCCCCAGAGGTCAACTGAGAGCTCAGGCAGCTTGCTGTTACAGGGAGGGCCATCAGACCTTTCAGTTTTTCTGGATGAAACACAGAGGCCTCACAAGTTTGAAAAATGAAAAGAAATCTACCTTCAATCAACCAAATGGACCATTTTTCAATAATGGAGTAGATCATGTAGCAGCAAAGACCAAAGTGGGCACTAAAAGGTAAGTGATTTTTGATGAATACTTCCAATTACACATTGGGAATGCAGGCAATCCCTTTATAAGGTATAAATCAAGCAACAGCCAGATTTTAATTCAAGTACAGGGTCCTGTGTCCAGTTCCCAGCCACACAGTTCAGGAAGAAAAAGAGGCTCAGAAAATAGCTAGAAAAAGAGGTTCCACTCAAGCCCTCTTCCATCAGAATTGACTCCCAAAAAGCAATGGAGAACAAGAAGAAAAAGAGTTCCCTTTGAGAGCATCCTCTTTGTGCAGTGATTTCTTATTAACACTTAATTTAAGAAAAAGACCATTCCTAGAATTTGAGGACTTGCTAAAAAACAAAATATTTCTTTTTCCCTGAAATTGACCTTGCTATTTAGAAGCCTCCAAACCTTCCCGGAATTATTGTTTAGAATTCCAAAGAGTTCAGTGAAGATTTTCAAATGCAACTACATCTTCTGCTAATATTTTATGCAGAGGACTTCGTCCTAGAATCACAGAGTACACAATTCAATCTTCTTTAGAAATAAAAGGGCAATATGGCAATTCTACTACCAAAAACAAGCACCAATTCCAACCAGAGTTTGACTTCCAAATTGAGACCCACTTTACATGAGATCAACCCTCTTAACAAGTTTTGAAGTGTATAATATAACACATTATTGTTGGCTTAGGTATAAATGCCTATTACTCGTATCACAAGAACACTTGACATCCCAAACCTGCAATTATTCATTTTCCAGTCATGTGAATAACATGTAGAGGAAGAATTACCAGAGGCTTACACAATTTATGAAAGAGAGAATGAGAAAGAGCCACTTCCTAAACCAAACTCAATAGGCTTCAAGGGCCAGGGGGTCCATAGTCTTGGTTCAAATAATTAAAATATGTTCACTAAAGGGATCATAATATCTTATCAAAACATAACCAGAAATAATTTGGGTATAGAAATAGCAGAAAACTTACCTTCCTCTCACCTAGGAACCTAAGATTATTTTCTCTTCTTGTGTATATTTTAGGGTACGTGGGCACAAATTAATCAAGACTGCAAAATAACCAAAATCTCATTACACGAAGACTTCCCCAAAAGATCCCATATCTCTGTTTGCACTTCTCATGAATTCTTGCATTCCTTGCAACCTGACTTCCATATTAAAATGCTCCTGAAACTTCTCATCTTCCCAAATTCAGATGACACTTTCTAGGCTGATCTGACATGATCTCTGCAACTCTTGTCCTCATTGGCAGCTACTTCTTCCTTTGAACACTCTAATTCACATCATATTCTCCTGTTTTTTCTTCCCACCTCTTCTAGCCATTCTTTTGTAGAATGGCCAATCACACCAGTTTGTCCCAGTTTCAGCATTGAAAGTATCATGTCCCGAGAAACCCCTCGCTCCAGAGCAAACCAGGATGGTTGGTCACCCGGGATGACCATGCAGTTTTGGGAGCATGCACTTATAGGCAGATTTTTTCAATAAAAGTTACACCCACTGTGCCTGCTTCTCCTGCCTCCCCTTCCACCTCCTCCACCCCTTCCACCTCTGCCACCCCTGAGACAGCAAGACCCCTCCTCTTCCTCCACCTCCTCAGCCTACTCAACATGAAGATGATGAGGATGAAGACCTTTATGATGATCTACTTCCATTTAATGAATAGTAAATATATTTTCTCTTCCTTGTGATTTTCTTAATAATATTTTCTTTTCTCTGGCTTACTTTATTGTAAGAATATGGTATATAATACATATAACATACAAAATATGTGTTAACCAACTGCTTATGTTATCAGTAAGGCTTCTAGTCAACAGTAAGCTATTAGTAGTTAAGTTTTTGGGGAGTCAAAAGTTATATGCAGATTTTTGACTGTGCAGGAGTTGGTGCCCCTAATCCCTGCCTTGTCCAAGGGTCAACTGTATTACAATCCACTCTGACAATCCCGTAGTCTTTCTAAAATGCTCACCTAATTAACGTTTCTGCAATCATTTAGTGGTTCCCCCTGTGGCTTTTCAGAGAAATTCAACTCAGTCTAGAACAGTGAGGTTCTCATAATGTGAACCTTGCCAATCGCTATGGCTGTCTCTTCATCCCCACTCTCCCTCTTGCCAACCAGCCCACCCCCACGTCTCAGGTCCGATCATTCCAAACACCTGTAGGTCTCCAAAGCCCATATGCTGTTTCCCACCTATGAGCCTTCCCACCAGAAGTTCCCTCTGCTGGGAATGCTCCTCCCCAACCCCCCCTTTCTGGACCTTCCCAATTCAAATAACGACACCTCTGTCTGATTTAGTTTCCTCCTTTGGACAACCACAGCACCCTCTATCAGCGCACTGATTCCCCAGGATCCTCATCACCGGTTATGTATATGGTTCTCTGACTGGACTTGGAGCAACTTGAGAATATAATCCATTTGCTGTTTTAAATGCAACACCTAAAACAACAGTGCTCAGTAAAAGTTTGTTGAATAAAAGAACGAATGAATAGCCCATAGGCAAATGATTTAATACCTGGAAACCAGATGGGCTGGCTGTAAATGGTTTCATGAGCCTTACTCCTTGAAGTGGATATTTTCACATTTTCTACATGTTTAGAAGCTACAGAAGTTTCCAGAGTAGTAAGAATGAAAGCAACATTCCCACTGATGAGAAAAAGTATGTGATGAAACTTAGCTAAAAATATCTATGACTTCATAAATGTGTTATGAGAAGGATTTTTTTAAAGCCACATATTCCAAACCTAACGAGAAGGATTTTTACAAAATACTGTTCAACTGTTTGTTGAAAATGAATAAAGCAATCATTGTTTGAACATCTTCGACCCTATGTCAGCTAAGGAAGTGAGCAAACACCAGGAAATCTTCAGGAGACTAAGAAGAATAAGACAGAATCATTGCCTTCTGGGAGCTCAATATCTGGCTAGGAGACAAGATATGTAAGATGGACAATGAGAAGGAAGAAATATACCCCAAAGTGTGGGAAATGGCACTACTGCAAGTAAAGGCCAAAATTTGCCATCAGTTGACCTTGTGGTAAGGCCATCAATCAGATGAAGCTAAGAGTAAGAATGAATAGGACTATAGGGTCAGCCAAAAAGCTACAAGGCCTGGCTTCCATGAACTTTTTGAAGACCCCTTGTTATTGGCCCCCAAAACTACTGAAAGATAAAGGAAACAGAGAGCAATCAAAATATTTTTGTTACCATAGTAATGTAAGAAGAGAAAGGGGAAAATTAGAATGCTTTGTCTTCAAGGAGCCCTCGTTGAGCAGGAAGTCTCCACAGCTGGTGGAAGGAGGTGACCATGTGATGTGGTCTCACCAGGCTGCAAATCTGAGAGTCCAGAACAAAGACCAGCATGGCAGAGGATGGGGTAGAACAACAGAGGAAATATCCAAGCAGAGGAAATCCTAATTTTCTGTGAGAGAGGTCCATATTTATGGAACACATTTGTGTACAAGAGATAACACATTATCATATAATCAAGAAAGTTAGACCAAGTTAGTAATAATGAGATTTTAGAAACTATAGAAGTCTCTGGGTAATAATAAAGGGGGACTTTGATGCTGTACCAGGACAAGATGTAGAGCTGAGGTTTCCTTGTAAAACAATAACTGCCTCATTACTATGCCAGGGGACAGCAGATAGCCAGCCACTGGGTAGGGCTAGCTGCCAGGGCATCCAGCAAATACAAAAGACCCAAGAGGTGAAAGGCAAGTCCACAGAGACAGAGATGAGGCTAGAAAATTTAGACAGGTGCCCTAGATCTAATTATGCAGAAGTTTTATTCCAAACTGATAAATGAGTAAGTTCATAATTTCTTTATGCTTTGTTAGCATTTTTCAGTTTGTTTTTCACATGCATTGTTTCATGGCATCTCAAAATGACCCTGTCAAATAGGTGGGGTAGGAATTATTACCCCCGTTTTATAACCAAGAAAACCGGGACTTGACATTAATAAATTACTTGCCCAAGGTCCCACAGAGAGTAAAACATGGAGCTGGATCTAGATTTCCAATTTCTAGTCCATTTTTCTTTCCCCTGTAATAGGAGACCTCTCTGATTTAAGCCTCACCCTATAAAAATATGAATGCAGAGCAGGTGAGGGCTGGGGAGACAGGGCTGCCAAGGCTAGAGCCCGGTGCCCCTAAGAGAAGACAAGTCAGCCAGGGCAGCACGACTGATGGAGAACCCTGGGGGAAGACGGTGACATCAGTCAGCAGGTGTCGCCTGGGCGACGGGGAGTGGGCCGGGTGAGCTACTCACCCAGCTTGCCCAGGTCTGTCCCTGTTTTAGAATGGAAAACCTCGCCTCGCGGGACCCTCTCACTCTCGGGCAGAAGCTCCAGCATCAGAAAGCAGGCCCGCGTTTCAGACTTGCCTGTCAGATGGCAACGCACGTGGCCTTTGGCGCATCGTGTAACTGTCCGAGTTGCAGTGTGGAGATGGAGTTGGTCATTAGTACCAGCCTTTTCTGTTTAGTAAACCTTTTGAAATTGCCTTTCTTTTTTTTTGGTCAAAAATGGCCACATATTATTATGGTTCTACCTAATACTTCATAGTGCAATTAGGGGGGCAAATGGGAGCTTATAAATGTAAGTCACTGTCATTATTATTATTATTGTCATAAAAGGATCGTTTATGGTCAATGGCAAAGTGGACACAGGTTGGAGTGATCAAGACCCTCACTCAGTGTAAGCGGACTCAGTTTTGTAATATTTTTAAGACTTCCTGGAAAAATCACTGTGCTTTTCAATTTTCTCACGTAAAATTTTTTCCTGCCTAAGATTAATGGTCATTCTGTCTATCAGAGAGTCAAAGAGCAAACCAAGAGGGTTTTGACATCGGGTTTGTTCTTAAAACAAGAACCCATGTCTAAGGTTGCATTTTAGATATGTATCACCGTGGAAATAAGTAAATGCATTCATGAAAAGCTAGTGAAAGCAGAAGCAAACCACAGAAACAGCCCTACTTACGACACTGGGAAATAGACTACAGAGATGCAAAGTAATGAGACCCCTGATTGCTGGAGATCATATTAATTTTGTGTCACCCAGAAATATTTGTATAATTAATTGGGTGAGAAACGTAATGATATTGTGTCAGTCTCATATACATCTCAGAGACATGCAGAAACAAAGAAGACAGAGCTCCTACCCTCTTCTTCTTAAAAGAAAAGGGAAAGAAAAAGTAAGCAGCGAAAGCCCTACAGAAAGGGCACAATCTATCTTCTGAGCCAGACATGAGCTCAGACAGGGAGGGCGATTTAGAGCTGTTGAAATGGGCCCCTTTGGCCAAAGGCAGCTCTGTGAACCTTCTCTGACTTCACAGAACACTCACAGGCTATCTACAACAACGACACAGTTTCTAGAAAATCTGATTGCTTCAAACACTTATGTTGATTTTGCAAAAGTGACAAACACAAGAATATGTACCGAAGTGCAGGGCCCCGAATGAGTAGTCTTGCCGGCCACGCTGTAGGGAGAGCGCAGCTAACGCACCGTAGTCTCTAAGTGGAAAAGAGAACTAAGCAGACTCCTGCGGCTTGTTCCTGCTATTCAAATTACATTTATATGACTAGATACTAATGTGTTAATTTGCAAGTAATGCCTTTGTTCCTCTTATAACATTGAAAATTGTCATTGCCTTTAGGAAAAGAAATTTTTCTCAAGCTCAGAAGGAGCAGCACACTGTTTTATACACATTCAGCAGTCAGATAACTTTGGGAACTAAGATTGCTGCCAAAACCCTTTCAGAACATGGAAAATGAGGTCTAGAGCCAGGCCGATCAGTCAGTTAGTGGGGACACCTGCCCCTTTTTCCCACCACTTGCTTGCCAGGGGCAGTGTGCTGGCAAGGTCCCGGCAACTGGATCTTGGCGATGGGCTACGCAGACAATGGTGCAGACAACTGCAACCGCCCCACGCCCTAACCCTGCAGACCCACGCGCACACACACTCACACACACTCACACACACACACACACACACACACACACACAGCTGTCCACACTGTTGCAGTCTTGATGAGAGGCCGTGAAAAACTCTGCCCTAGAGAAAGGAATCAGCATAAGCCCAAAGGGGTCTCAAATTTCAGCAGTGAAGCAGCGGCAAGTTTCACAGGGATGCAGAGTGAGAACTCACCACAGATGTCGGTCGCATCTGAAACCCACTGACCTGAGATGCTACCTAAATCAAAAGGACCTAAAATTTGAAAGTTTCTCTGGCCTCACTGAGGTTCTCAGAGCGTCTACCCAGAAGTCCAGTAATATGAGGAGGAGAAGGAGGTGGAGAAGGAGGAAGTGAAGGAGGAGGAAGAGGAGGAGGGGAGGGCAGCTAACCTTATTAAGCACCTATCAAGGCATTGCTTGCGTGTATTAACTCACAACAACACTGTGAAGCGAGTACTATTATTTTTTCCAGTTTCCATATGAAAAAATTGGGAACCAAAGAGTTAAATCAGAGTCGATGACACCAGGCCAGCCAGCTCCAGAGCCTGACAATGTTGTGTGACCCCTCAGATGCTCCCTGAAGAGTCCCCTTTGCTCGACCACCTCCAAAGCAGGCAGCTCTTGACAGCACCAGCCTGCACTGGCACTAGAACCTCAGTGTGAATGTGTACAGTTGCACATGACCTTTCCATCCACAATTGTACTTCCAAGAATTTAAGATATACAAGTGCATGTAAACATTTACTGGTGCATTGTTGTAGTTTGTACAGGAAATAATTCACATTTCCATCAACAGATACCTAGTTAAATCCATCACCATATAGCCACACAAGGCAATAGTCTATAAAGCTGGCTCTTCGGTTGCACCCCCTGCAGCCCTGTAGGCACATGGCTCAGCCAGTGGGTAGCACCTGGGTGGAAGAAAACTGTGCCCTTTGCTCTAAGTGGAAACAGCCCCAGGGCAGGGCACTTGCACAAACCACACACTCTATGTGGAAGCCCTATAGCCTCACAATGAATTACCACACAGCACTAAAAACAGAACGAGGCACACATACATCCACGCATAGAGTGTGCCTAGACCGTCTCTGGAAGGGCACCTGGGAACCTGATGACCACAGTTGCCTCTGTAAATGGAACCTGGGGAACTGGAGGGTGGAAGGATGGGCTTTTTACTTGTAGGTGTTTTTGCCATGTTTGCATTTTTACATGTATGCATGAACCAAGCATACTTTTTTTTTTTCTTTTTTTGAGACAGAGTCTTGCTCTGTCGCCCTGAGTAGACTGCAGTGGCGTCATCATAGCTCACTGCAACCTCAAACTCCTGGGCTCAAGCGATCTTCCTGCATCAGCCTCCCAGAGTGCTAGGATTATAGATTTGCGCCACCACACCTGGCCAAGCATACCTTTTCTATAAAACTAAAATTTTAAATTTTAAATTTTTAAATAAATAAACCAATGAAAATAAAATATTTGTTAATGACCCATCACAAAAGATTAGAAAATGGTAAAACAAAAAAATCTAAATGTCCAACAATTTGGGGAATGGATATGTAAGAATATATATCTTCAGTGAAATGTTGTGTAATCATTAAAAGTTGGGGGTGCAGAAGCTGTATAGCAATAAGGGAAAATGTAGATATTTAGTGTCAATGAAAGGGTAAGATGTCAAACTGTACATGCAGTGTGATTACAACTGCAATAATAGGAAGCAAATGGTCTTAGCAGCTAGAATGAGTATTTCTTCTAAAGGTGAGGATGAAAGCCTACTTTCATTGGGAAAGTGGTTCAATAAGCCCTTTGGGGCAGGTGCCCAACCCTTGGCACTTCTCAGAATCCCCGGAGAAAATGTCAGTGATTCTACATTGCTCTCCAGTGAATGGATGCATTTCACAAAAGCTATATATAGGCAGCTGACCATAGCTTATCCCACAATGTATAAAAAGGAAAGAAGGCTGAAATGTTATAGACTATTGTAAATTGCTAAGTAGTCATATTAGCAAGAAATTCCCCAATATTTTTTATTTCTTTATCTTGGGTAATGTGATTTTGTTACCTGTATACTTTTTAAAAACCAATGCTTCGATTTATATAGAAATAAGCAGTGAGAAGCTGCTCTGGTCCAGCTCCAAAAGGCAAATGGAAATCTTGCAGAAGAGAGTGACAGGAAGGATTCGTATCGAAATCTCCACCTCTCAGATCCACGGGGTTCTTAAGTTCTTTCTGCCGTCATGTCGAAGCCCCTCCCTCCTGGGATCAGGTAAAAGTGAAAAGGGGGCACGAGCTGCAAGACAGAGAAAGGGTGAGTAGGGAGCCGGAGGAGGAAGGTCTGCTTTTGAAAACACCTTACCCTACAAATGCATCTCAAATACATAACTGATGCTGATAGAGAAAACACAGTTCAAGACAGGAGACAACAGGTCTTCCTGGTTATATCTGTTCCATAGAGTATATAACTAGACAGTCAAACAGCACATTGTATGGTCATATTGGATAGCTGCATAGATAGATAACAAAGAGCTGGCAATATTTTATAAAGCATGTTTTTTCCTTTCCTATTCTTGCTGACTCATACCCGTACTTCATATTTTAGCTCATAGAACATGGAGTTCACAGTCAACAATTGAGCCCCGAGCCGGCTACCTGAACACGTCATGACTTCCCACATTACTAAAGCCCTGTAAGTCTCAGAATCTCCATCAGTAAGATGGGAATGATAACAATATTTATCCTTCAAGGTTATTTTGAGCATTAAATGAGATCATGGATGTGAAAGGCTGTTGGGTAAAAAACATCTTACCCAAGTGAACAAAGCTTATGCTGTTTCAAAAAATACAGAAAAATTTCCCCAAGTAATGTAGATGGCTAAAATACACAATTTTGGGATAGCACATAATTTTATAGCATTAGCAATTCAGATGTTGTTAATAAGCTTAAAACTAATTATATATTGCCTTCTCCTTTTTATTTTATTCCCATATGTACTCATAAATAGAATCTAGCTGAGAGGAAAACGGGCTCATTTGATTCCTCCCTTACTTTAATTAAGACCTCTTGAGAAATAAAAAAATAAAATAAATAAAAGACCTTGAAAAGGTAGGTTGTCTTTTAAAAGGGTAATGCTACTTTCTTGAAGTCACTTTTCGAAATGCAGCAACGCAGCAGGCTGCAGATTAAATGGAATGAAAAACTCAGTGAGAGCTCCCCGAAAACCCCACACAGCTTAATCAGAATATTCCCCCTTGTTCTTTGATATAGCTGGGTAAAAATATGCTTTCTAAGTTTACCTAAGTTTATCCTTTCTTTTTCATTATATTGAATGTAAGCGCATTCGTGATCTTAAATGATAAACTGTTGTGCATTATCTTTATTATTGTTACTATAAATAAATCCATGTTAATCAATTGTAAGTGAATATTCTAAATGAAACTCAACTTAATGTCAAAACCAGGTCACAGAGCTGTGAGGTTACAGCCAAAGCCTTTCTCGTCGTGGTCCGCAGTCATACTCCCAATCACTCTGACCATCTCCTCTACCGAGTGTGTATGTAGAGTCTTTGGGCAGAAAAGGACCTCCACGGGAGGTCGTCATCACAGGGAGCTCACAGCCTCACAATGCGTCCAACTCCGGGGCTGAACAGCTCTCAGTGTTAGGAGGCTCTTCTCGACTCTGAGCCTCCATCTGCTCCCCTTTAACTTCCACCAAGGGGCCTAGAGCTTCCATCTGGAACAACACATGAGATCGATCCCCCTCCATAGGAAGAGAACTACCATGTTCCCCATCAATCTCCTCTTCCAAATTAAACACAATAAATTGTATTAACTCCTCCTTATAAAATATGACATCCAGACTCCCTCACCATCCTGGTGAAAGTTCTCTGGATGCAAACTTCTCTGCATATTCCCAGATGGATATACTATTCCAAACGTCTTCTAAATTGTTCAGTGTACAATGGAACTCCTCTTATGAGCAAGTATTACCTCTATTACTGTAACATAAAATTGCATACGTTTTATTGTTTGTTTTGAGAGGAGGTGTTCGTTCAGGAGTCTACCTCACTCTGGGTATATACTGAGCTTGGTCCCTATAGTTGGAATTATCATGATTATATGAATAAATTTCCATTTTAAATTTTCAGAAAACATCTTAACATTTTTATTTAAATTCAGCATCCTTACATTCCTCAAGGTCAAAGAGAAAAGAACCTCATGCATCTTACTATTAAGTATTTTCAAAAAGTATGCTATGAATCTCTACAAAGAGCAGGAGACTTCTGAAAAATGCTATGCATTCAAAGCAAAGATGATTTTTTATCTTCAAAATATATACTAGCTAAGTGTTTTCAAGGGGAACAACATATGAAAATACACTGACTGGGTCCTGTGCCAACTGGATATATCTTAAATAAAAAAGGTTTTAGCTAAACAGTTGATAAGCTAAGCAAAGCAACAGGTGCAGTTGGGGTGAGCTTTAAAAGTGTTTTATTATTTCTCAAGGACCTGGCATGATACTTGGAACACGGTAGGCATTTTGGAATCAGGTCTTATTTAGATGCCAGAGACATACCTGTGAATAAAGCGAACACAATTCCCTACCTACACACAGCTTACATCTGCACACACCCTGGTAGGTATGTGTAGGGTGGTGGTATGTGTCAATGAATTTGTAAAAGCAAAAATACAGAAATTCATGTTCCCCCCTCACTTTCCATCAAAAAGAACAAACCAGTACAATTATGATCTTATAGGCGTAACTCTGAAGTAGAAATGTTTCATGGTTCATTGTCATTGAGGGATCATTGATGTTCTACGAATTAATTGAACAAAAGAAAATATTTCAGCCCTCAAAATAAAATAAAAGAATAGATGTGTCAAATCCTGGATTTGTCTATTAACAAAATAGAGTCATCACACTTACTCATTTGTGCAGCTACAATAGGTAAGTGATATAGCTTTTAAAAGTACATATTTTACATCCTCTAAGTATTTAGTCATAGCGTTTTTTCCTAAAGTCTTCATTTTATAAAGAAGGAAATTGAGGCCAAAGGACGTTAAAAGACTTGGCAAATGTGACACAGTACATGAAGGTCACTGCAGGGACCAGCTCTCCAGTCTCCCACGCTCAGTCTATGCTCTTTCTCTTCACCCCAACTTCTCCCTGTGACTTCCGGACAAAGGAAACAGAGATGAACAACTATAATAGAATGCACAGGAGATCATTTTAATATGCTTTTCTAAAACTCTAGAAAACAGGTTGAAAAAGGCAAAAGTTAGGATTCTTACAAAACAGAGCTTGCACTAAAAACTATGAATCTAATGCTCAACACAGCATATAGTAGGTTAAGTGCTTAAAGACTGGTAGAGTTCAACAAAATGTTTTCATTCACCTCAAACTATCACCAGTGTCAACAATTGATGCAGTTAGGGATTCCTGGCAGTAGGCATATGCCATTAAAGGACGAGAAATTAACATCAGTGATGCTCCACCTTGCACCTGCTTTTTTAATGACTAAGTTTGGTCATAATATTCAGTTTGAGTAGAAAATAACAGATGGGTATAAAAAGTTCCATGTACATCTTAAAGACTATAGGAAAACAGATGTATTTATGATGCAATATTTCAATAGCTTTTGTCAAAACTAGCCTGTTTTGACCTAAATAGTGAAGAATATTTTTATCTTCATTCAAATTTTACTCTGTCATCTATTAAAACTAACTTTACTCTACTGGGATCTGGATTATTTTTAAATAAAAAATTTTCTCAAAAATTAAAAGAAAACACTAACTTTAAGTCTTGGATCTGAACATCTGTCTAGGCAATAACAATCAAAAAATATACTGATGATTTTAAAGTCCTTTCACTGATTTACTGACACTCTTACCAGAAATTCCATTTAAAATCAGTATTGTTCCTGGGTAATGCAGCCAATGTAGCCATTGCTCAAAATATTTTCAGAACCAGTCTTTAGGAAATGCTTTCAGAGCCAGATTACAACCCTTGCAAGAAAATCACCTGAATTACTTGAAAGTCACATCTTATTTGTGACCAATCTTGATATCATGTAGCTTGATCATGTGTTCACTTCAAACACGGGCCACAAATACTGACAGCAATGTCCCTGGCCTGCAGTCCTGATTTAAATCCCAGCTCTGAAACCTTCCAGCTGTGTGAATTTGAGCAATTAACTTGCATTTTTTTATACTTTTGGGAAGTCTGTTATTAAATTATAGATGTGGTTTTAACTGAATAAGTTTCCATCAAGTCTATTTTCTAACCCAGGTGCCAGCAGAGGATGCATATTCTAACAGTTACATGCACAGGCTCTAAAGTCAGACAATCCCGGGTTCAATCCCTGCTCTTCCAGTCAGTAGCAACGGGCCTTAGACAAGCTGCTTGAGTTCTACAAGCTCCATTTTCTTCATCTGTAAAATGGGGATAATACTATCTCTCTTGAATGGTTGTGATTAAATGAGATATACTATATACTTAGCACCATTCTTCACACATTGAAGTGCTCACTAACTGTTGGCTACGATTGTTGTTTGGATGCAGGAAGAAAAGAGATGAATAAGACCCAGTTTCTACCCTCACGCTGCTCAAAAGAGCCCAGTGGAGCTGGAGAGAGACAGACCAGGAAGCAACTATAACTGCAGTAAATCCAGAGGCAGAGAGAAGGCCACAGTTCCGTGTGGAAACTAAGTGGGAAATGGTCATATCTGCTGCTGGGGGGAAGGGGGGGCAGGGGGATGTGGTGAGTTAAGGAAAGACTCCTGAGGAAAATGCTCTTTCAACTGTGTCTTGAAGGATGAGTAGGAATTCCCACATGGTGGAAACAGCAAACGCCAAGGCACAGTTATGCCAGCATGGTGCCTTAGGGACCAGATGCTGATGCTGCTTTTGGAGCATGGGAGGCCACTTTTGAAGTCAGAAGGTGGGGTGGGGGGCAGGGGTTCTCCATTGGAGGTGGGGGGTGGGGTGGGGGGGTTGGCTTACCAGTTAAGATCTCAGACTCTGGAACCCAACTGCCCAGGTTGGAGTCCCGGCTTAGCAGCTTACTGGTGGTATGTCCTTGGGTAAAGTAATAACCTCTCTGTTCCTCAGTTTCCTCCTCTGTAAAAAGGAAGTATGATGGCATCTACTTCATAAGGTTATTATGAGGATTTAATAAATTAAAGCTTACGAAGTGGCTAGCACAAATTAATTGTTAGATGAATTTAGCTATTGCAATTAATTATCATCATGAGTGACCACAGACAGCAGGACTAGGGAAGCCAGAAAGAATGGTTTGATCTTCAGGGAAGCAGACGTGGCGTAAGCAGGCATAGCACAGGCCCCCTGGCTACCCGCTGCTCAGGGCAAGGCTGAAAGCTGAACAGCCAGGGGTGAACTGAAGGGGTAACCAGGCGCATACCAAAGGCTGAAACCACGTGGGACAGAAAATGCTGTCCCACCCAGCTGTCCCACCCAGAGGATAAGCCCTGGCATACTGGCTCCTGTGCCACACACCGTAATTCCTCGTCCCAGCAGACAGGTCAGGATTAGCTTTCCGCCAGCCTTCTCTCAGCTGTGGGAAGACACTGGGCTAACAGACAAGGGAGGAAAAACGAAGGGAGGGCGATCTTTTAAACAAGTACAATATCTTTGGAAGCGCTTATTTGCATGTATACATTACGGTATACCTAATAAAAATTTCTGCCACTTTAACTTAACCGATGTTCACTGAGATAAAAGTAAAAACTATAAACATGTTCAAAATAAGCCTTGTGCTTTTCCCTAGTAGTGAAATAATTGTACTCAAACTGAAGAACTTGTGAGAGTCCCACTGCAATGCTGAAGTTTAACAATTAAGCTTGCTTTCATCATTGAATTTTATAGAATATTTATTTGCTGGGAAGAGTTGAATTAGCCCGATGACATGAGTAATTTCAGATCTATCAAGGATGTGGCTAATTATATTTCATGAATGCCCTTTAAAATAAGCTGCTTTTGCAATTAACACTAAATCTAACCTTGCTTTGCCTAATTTCTAAAAATTTGACATCTGAATGTGTTAACAGGTTGGTTGCCGCCACCACCCTGGGTGCTCTCAGTGTTACACTGTCCTCTTGTGGTGAATACGGAAAACTGCAGTTTGAAGGTTTTTTCCTCTTTCGGTTTCTTGTTACATTACTTTGTCCTGCTTTACGTCTCCTCGTAAGCTGCCTTAAATTCTTTCTGGAACAAGGCAAAGTCTAAATAAATAAACAAATTTATAAAATGGAAGTGTTGCCTAGTGGGTAAAAGCATGTGTTGGAAAATCCATCTGCCTGGGTTCAAATCCCAACTCTTAAAGCCGGGGCACCACCACAGGCCTGTCACCAGCTACTCCAGAGGCTGAGGCGGGAGGATCTCTTGAGCACCAGTGTTCGAGACCAGCCTGGTGGAGAAAAAAATAAAAATCCCAGCTCTGCCACGGAACCAGCTGTGAGAACCTGGGCTAGCTACTGGGGTGGAGGTTGGCTCTCTGTGCCCAGTACCTCCTCTAAAATATGAGGACAGCAACAGCCTCCGCTCCATGGTGTCGACATAATGGAAAGCACTAAGAGCAGAGCTGGCACATGGTAAGTGCCATTCAAAATGACAGCTATTGCTTTACCTAAAAGGTACGTTACAGCCCATTCCCAAGTACAGTGTAACAGAAATTGTCAGGGACCCGCTGTGTCCAGCCCAAGGAGCAGCTCCTTGCTAAGCATATTTGACACAGTACAGAAACTGAGACTGCAACCGAGCTGACCTATGATTACGTCTTTTATCACCAGAGCAAGCAACTCATGAATGTTACTATTGTACATTGGACCTTGGAGCACATTCCGTTTGGCCTCCTCGTTTTACAGTTGAGGAGCTTGAGGCCCAGAGAAATGATAACTCAGTTCTCCTGATTCCCTTCCACCATGTGATAACTGCTCAATGCTCTGAGTCCTTGTGAACACAAGGAATTCCCATGAAGAGAAAAGGACAAAGCTGTGACCAACCGGCCAGAGGTTACCCACCCCTGGTCTTCCCTGAGCCACCACGGAAGCTGCTGTGGAATGGCCCACACGCAAGCCCATAGGCACAGACACCTGGGAGCCAGACTGGAATAGAGCTTTAAAGACAGGAAGGCTTTCCTACCCTACCTCACCCCCAATTTTAAAAAAGCAAACACTTTCAAGAAGGTAAGTATAAGAACTAGCCTGGTTGAAGGATGACAGGGCAGTGGGTGCTGAGAATTCTGGATAATTTGTACTACTCGAGCTAACTGCAGGGTAAGGCAGGCTTTATAACTTAAAGCAGGCTATTATGTCTGATTCAATGGGCTCTGCAACATTTTTAGAATTCATGTCCTCTGTAACGGCCTGTGGTGCGCCACCATGACCTGTCTTCAGACCTGACAACCCTCTCTGGAAATTGCCCTTGGCTCTAGAAGATGCTTTGTTCAAGGCCATGCCCCTCCCCCAACGTTTAGTCAATGTAAACGTGTAAAAACCCAGCACCCCCAGAGCAAAAGGGAACAGCTCCAGAGCCCGCAAGGGATGTGCTGAAGCCCTCGTCGAGATGGCATCACTGCCCCCCTCACTCCTGCCTCCTTCCCTAGCATGAGTATTACCCTAAGAACACACCCAGAGACTTCCTGCACGTTCATCTCTACTTCCCAGAGAAACCAACCTTTATATTTTCTGATATAAAAATTCTACACTTTGCTCTTCTTAACCTCCTTAGGGGCTTTTTTGGGGGGCAGGGGTCAGTTTTAAAAAAATCCATTGCATATTTAACCTCTCCAATCCAAAGAGTGTGCTTCATATCCAGCAAAACCTATTTAAAATGCTCTTTCCCCTTTGCTGCCATCTAAATCATCCTCCATGTAAATGGCTGTTTCTCCCCAAGCCTAATTCCAATGGCCTGAATGCTTAAGTCCCTCCAAAATTCATATGATGAAATCCTAACTCACAAGGTGATGGCATTAGGAGGTGGGGCCTTTGGGAGTCAATTAGACAAAAAAGGCAGAGCCCTCATGATTGGAATTAGTGCCCTTATAAGAGAGACCCCCAGAGGGCTGGCTTGCCCCTTCCACCACAGGAGAACACAAGAAGGCACTGTGTATGAACCAGAAAGCAGGCCCTTGCCAGACACTGAATCTGCCAGAGCCTTGGTCTTGGACTTCCCAGCCTCTAGAACTATGAAAAATAAATTTCTGTTGTTTATAAGCCACTCAGTTTAGGGTATTTTGTTATGGCAGCCAGAATGGACTAAGACAGAAATTTTTAGATTTCATAAAACATACATATATTCTCATTGCAAAAGCAAAACCTTTCAATACCACTTTCCCAACATTCCCATGCCATGATTTTCAATCTGGGGTCCCCTCCAGATTCTGATGCAGTTTTAGGAAGTTGCGTCTCCCCTCCCTGCCTTGAAAACCGCTGTTATTATCTGCACGTCTAAACCATCAAGATTTTGAACAGCATTAAGTTTCTGCAGTCTTTATTATAAAACCCGTTTTTTCATTTTTCAAATGTAAAATAGTATTAGAATGCTTTGTCAAACACCTTACTTTATAGGGATTAACTAACAGCTGATTGGGAAGGAGAATGCAACCTAGTTTAAGGCATCTGAGGAAGAAAAAGGAGGGACTCTTCCAGGGCAAGTGAGAGAATTAATGTTTTAGAGTCAGGAAAAGCAGGTAGCATTTATATAACTTGCAAGAGAAAGTTTCAGCATTTACATCATATTTAAATAAGTTTTAAAAGTAATCAAATATGAATCTTATGAATAATTTAGGTTTTAGGTAATTTATATATAGGTTCATGATGAAGGCCTAAAGTGAATCCCACATCCTTGGGAACTCTACAATAAACACAACAGTTACTCCAATTAGGCCACTCAGGAGGCTTCCTGAAGAGAGATTTTAGGACATATGGCCATGTGTCCCCAGGACATGAGCAGTCATACTTCTAAAAGAGGAGAGCCCAAGGTCAACTCAATCCCAATGCATCATTGGTACTGAAATATGCTTTCAGAAGGCAAGAAATTCACTCTAAAGTAGAACAGAAAAGTCCTCAAAAAATTCAACTTGAGGTTTGTCAAGAAATACAAATACTTCATTCGACAAAGGATGATATCTTCCAAAGGTTTCTCCTGGTTGTTGGGGAGGGGTTGTTGATTATACATTCTTGAATAAACAAAATAGAAAACTGAAAACGCAAGCCTACCTACCTTGAGGGCTGAAAGCAGTTTCTTCAAGAGAAAAGAACTATTACCAGGATAATGCGAAAAGGCAGGGTGAGAGAAACATATAGGAAGGTCAGGAACAACAGCAAGAACAAATAAACTATTGATCAGCAGGGTAAGAAGCATCAAAAAACAATCAGAGAAGGAATAAGAGGCAGGCATCAAAACCACACCACTATACTTGCTGTGTCATTACAAATGCTTTTGGCTGCAAGTAACAGAAAGCCCACAAGGTATATTTTTCTCATATATGTTTCTTATAACAAGAAGTCTGGAGATAGGTCTTGCTGGTGTTGGTTCAACAGCTCAGCAATGTCAGGATTCACATCTCTGGGATTCAAAGCCTGTTCCTCATGGTCATAAGATGACTGCTGTATGGCCACTCTTAACTGGAAAGTGGCCAGGGAGAAAGGGGTTGGAAATGGAGGTGGGCCAGGCAACCAACCCTCTGCCACGGCAATAAGAAAACTGGGCAAGCTGGGGTTTTCTGAAAGCAGAAAGCCTGGCAAAATGGGTGGGTGCTGAGTGCTCTCTGGCTGTTGCACAGGTTGAAGGGTCTAGGGAAACGTGTACATTTCCACATCACATTAGTATGTGGGTGAAGACGGACAAAATATCTATTGCAAATGTATGTGTTTCATATGTATTACCCAAGAAACTCTACCTACAGAACTCCCTCCCACAAAAAAAGGTCAGATTTCACAAAGTAGTAAGAAAACATTTCCATTGCTACAAGACACAACCAAGTTTAAAAGGCACATATATTTTACCCTCTATTTACAAAGGGATAGAGTATAAATGTATTAATGAACAAAGGAACAAAAAATGACAGGCATACATATTTACATAGCAAGTATACGTAAAACTTGTCAAAAAGACTCTTTAAATACTTCTTTTAGCATTTAACAGTCAAAATCAGTTTCTAAGAATAATTTATCATCTCAAAAGTTTTAGAAGGCTCAGCCTATATAATTCAAAGTATGACTATCTTAATGAAAAACAGTATAATCTTATCCTCTCTGAAAATCTCCAAGTTGCTGGAGAACAAGTAAACCAGATCACTACCAATTTTTAAAAGATTCAAAGGTTCTTAAATTAGGAAGACATAATTGCCTAGGAAATTTATTTGAAGTATATATTCAGCATTTGTGAATAATATATTCATATTATTAACATACATGAAAAAAATCCATACACCTATCATCAGTAGGCAGTTAATTGCTGGCTCCTCCAAAACCAGAAACAGGTATTCTTAAGAGTCAAGACTCTTCAGACCTCCCTACTAATATATGCCCGTATACAGACTTCATTAACAGAAGAGAAGATCCTTTGAAATGTGGTGAAAGACAGGCTGGTGTATTTCTGTAATCTTTCCTTCTAGGTGTAGACACAGCTCTTATTGCTGACATCTTGGTCAACAGGTTTTGTGTTTACCAGTTCTTTCTTTAGTTCAGTCCTTCTGACTGCGAAATGTGATGTCCAAACTGAAATAAAGCAAATGTTTAACACAGAAATTATTCTGCGTGGTGGGAGGGGGTTTAAAAAAAGAAAGAAAAAAGAAATTATTCTAATGTTAAAAAGAAGACTGACAAGACAAGTACCGGTGACCCTTTAAGGTTTAATTCATTCAACAGTAAATAGGTATCTGAGAGTCAGCTATGCAGAGCCGAGGACACAAAAGTGAGTGAGACACTCTCAGCAGCACAGACTGAGCTCCCAGTCAACTACGATTTCAGTCCCTATGTGTCCAGCCTGAAATTAGGTGCTACAAAATATATAAAAAGAGATGATTCTTTCTCTAAAATGCTCGTAGTTGGTTGGAAAGAAAGTGCAAAGAGACATTGAACAAACAGCAAGCAGTGTACGACAACCCAGTGACAGCACACGTACCCACTGGGAAATAGTATGTTCCACCTACGTGAACTCTTAGATAACTACAGGTTTTCAAACAAGAATTTTAATAAACCAAGTTCTAGTCTCTGCTCTGCCCCTTAGACGTGGGATTATGGGCTCTATGAGGCTCATTTTCCTCACGTGTACAACAAGTAATAGTCACCTTTTTTTTTAGGATATTGCTGTGAAGATCAAATGAGATGAGTGAAAAAAGTCCTTTGCAAGTTACAAATTGCTACACAAATGTTAGGATTAAACGCTCCGCCAAGGGAGGTTAGGACAACTCTCCTCGCTGCTACGCTCCTCGAGGGCCACATGCATTTGAGTTTTCCAGTCTCTGCCTCGGCTGGTGTGGTCACTCCTCAACGCCGCCTACCTGGCTTTAGACGCTGGCCCTCTCCCACACTCCCCACAGTCCCAGGGCTTATTCTTATGTACTAGCTCAACTAAATTATGAGATGTGAAAACCACCCCCAAATTAGAATTATTTCTAAATATAAGAAAAGAGACTTCAAGTGAGGAGCAATCTTAAGGATCAAGTGCTTGAAATACAGTGTATGTCCTTTTAAGCATCCAGTAAGTGTTGTCCTTAAAGGTAACTATGATCCCATTTGCGTTTTTAAAAGCAGAGTTAACATTCTATTCAACTAAATAATCCAAAGTCTTTATATTTGAGAAAGATACTGGAGTATTCCCATTCCATATAGTTAGGGGGACTCTATTGCACCATTCTGCCCTGGTCCTCTCAAAGTTTCAAACACCCAGTTCACTCTGCAGACATCATATTGGCACCTGTCTAGGATAAATCATTATAAACTCATACATAAGTATTTTTCAAATCAAATGTTTTATTTCAAAAGACCCTGTAATAGGCTAAAAATGAAAATGAGTATGTAAAATTAACAAAAACAACAGAAACATTAGCAGCATCACCAAACAATTATATAGCCCATTCTGCTTAATTACTTCAAGAGAACTTGAGTGCAAAGCTGTTATCATGAACAGTACACCTAAGAGCTGAAAAATGAATTGTACATTGTTATCGCTTACCCTTGAAGTTTCTGGACTAGAAAATGGGGAAGACTCCCAAGATCTATTTTCTTTCTCAAAAGAATCTTCTTCTTGGAAGGCAAATTTCTGCTTAAGTGCATGAGATATTAAAGATACTGGATCCCAATGTGAATTTTGTCTTTTCCTTTTATGAATGGGTCTACCACCAGGTGACCTGTTTTTTTTAAAAAAATGAAATAAATTAAAACTTTGGTGTAATTTTAGCTTCTTTTGACCAAACCAGCAGAAACACAAGCATAATATAGTACAATCTAATTAGTCTGCACGAGATTGAAAACTAATCAATCTTCAAGAAATTTTTGCCATGGAATAAGGAATCTGGAAGGCAAAATGAATTAAGAAACAGAAAACCAAGAAACCATGTGGGTTGGGGCTCTATCACAACCTTGCTATGACTTGTGATTTGCCAAATATCACTGTGCTGAAGATCTTTATTAATTTTCTAATTTTCTAGTGGGTAGGAAAATTTGAAGAAATACTTAAGAACCTTTAAAAGGATCAGAGTTCATGAAAAGAAAACCGTTAGGCTACTTGCCCATTCGTTTGGTCATTTAGTCATTCACTGTCCATTGATGCCTACTATTATATCAGGCTCATGCTTTGGGGGTACAGCGGTAGCCTGCTCCCATTCTGGTGGCAGGAGATCAATATACAAGTAAGCAAGACCATTTGGACAGTGATAAGTGCTGTGAATAATACTACATAGGGAAATGTGACAGTGACCAGGCACAGGAGCACATTGGATGAGATGTGATCAGGAAAAGCCTCTTTAAGGAGGTGACATCCTCTTTAAGAAACTGACAAGGAGTCAATGTTAGTGTAAACATCTGGTGGATGCATCAGGAAGTTAGCTTGGCATGTGTGAGAAAAGGAAGAAGAAAACCAGGTATAGCTGGAGTGCTGTGGGCAACATGAGAAGTAGGAGATGAGGTCCACGAGAGGAGCACAGGCTGGATCCCGGGGGGCCTTGCAGCCTCAGCAAGGGCTCTGGAATTGACTCTAAGCACCATGGAAACCCACGGAAGAGTCTGAAGCAGGGGAATGGCAAGATCTGACTTTGATTTTTAAAGGATCAATCCGGTCACTATGTGCAGAATAAGGAGGCAAATATGAAAGATAGAGCCCAGTTAGGAGGCTATCGCAGAAGCCCAAGCTAGAGAAGATGGTGGAGGTAGCCCGGGGAGGAGGCATGGGGATCAGGAGGGAACACAGAGCTGAGCCATACGCTGCTGGAAAGGATGTGAGATAGAAAGGAAAAGAAAAAACAAGAATGATTCCTAGACATTGGGACTGAGCAACTGGGTGACAGTGTTGCCATTTACCAAGACACAAAAGATGTGGGAAAGTTTATAGTAGTAAGTGCTTACATCAAAAAAGTAGAAAAGCTTCAAATAAACAACCTAACGATGCATCTCAAAGAACTAGAAAAAGAAGAGCAAGCCAAACCCCAAATTAGTAGAAGAAATAATAAAGATCAGAGCAGAAATAAATGAAATTGAAAAAAAAAAAGATCAACAAAACAAAAAGTTGGTTTTTTGAAGAGAGAAACAAAATTACCTTTATAAGAAAAAGAAGAGAGAATATGCAAATAAATAAAAATCAGAGATGAAAAGGGAGACATTACAACTGACACTGCAGAAATCCAAAGGATCATTACAGACTACTATGAACAACTGCATGCCAATAAATTGGAAAACATAGAAGAAATGGATAAATTCCTAGACACATACAACCTGCCAAGATTGAAGCAGGAAGAAATACAAAACCTGAGTAAACCAATAACAAGTAATGAGACAGAAGCAGTAATAAAAAGTCTCCCATCAAAGAAAAGCCCAGGACTTGATGGCTTCACTGATGAATTCTACCAAGCATTCAAAGAACTAATACTAATCCTACTTAAACTATTCCAAAAAATTGAGGAGGGAATACTCCCAAACTCATTCTACAAGGCCTGTATCACCCTGATACCAAAACTAGACAAAGACACAACAAAAGATAAAACTATAGGCCAAGAACTCTGATGAACATAGACATAAAAATCCTCAACAAAATACTAGCAAACTGAATTCAACAACACATTAAAACGATTATTCATCATGATCAAGTGCGACTCATCCCAGGGATACAAGGATGGTTCAACATATGCAAATCAATCAATGGGATACACCATATCAACAGAACAAAGGACAAAAACCATATGATCATTTCAATTGATGCTGAAAAAGCATTTAATAAAATTCAACATCCCTTCATGATAAAAACTCTCTAAAAACTGGGTACAGAAGAAACTTACCTCAACATGATAAAAGCCATATATGACAGACCCACAGAAAGTATCATACTGAATGGGGAAAAACTGAAAGCCTTTCCTTTAATATCTGGAACAAGATAAGGATGCCCACTTTCACCTCTGTTATTTAACATAGTTCTAGAAATTCTAGCTAGAGCAATCAGACAAGGGAAAGAAATAAAGGGCATCCAAATTGGAAAGGAAGAAGTCAACTTATCCTTGTTTGCAGACTATATGATCTTATAGCTAGAGAAACCTAAAGACTCCACAAAAAAACTACTAGAATTGATAAACAAATTCAGTAAAGTTGCAGGAAACAAAATCAATATACAAATATCAGTAGCATCTCTATATGCCAACAATAAACAATCTGAAAAATAAACCAAGAAAGTAATCCCATTTACAATAGCTACAAATAAAAAAAAACCTAGGGATAAACTTAACCAAAGAAGTGTAAGATCTCTATAATGACAACTATAAAACATTGATGAAAGAAATTGAAGAGGACACAAAAAAGTAGAAAGATATTCCATGCTCGTGGATTGGAAGAATCGATATTGTTAAAATATCCGTGCTACCCAAAGCAATCTACAGGTTCAATGCAATCCCCATCAAGATACCAATGACATTCTTCACAGAAACAGAAAAAATAATCCTAAAGAAGTGTATGTGTGTGTTTGGTAGAATATCTAATGGAATATGTTCCTGATCTTCTACAATGGGAAGTAAATATAATTAAAATATCAAGAAATAGCAATAGCATGTTGTTTCAAAATTATAGAGATAGGACACTAGAAGAAATAGTCCAAAACAACTGAAAGTGATTATCTCTGGGAGGGGTACTCAGGGCTAAAGAAAAATAAGAAAAAAGATTTATACATGTTAACTGTCATAATTTTCCTAAAAATATCATTGATAAAATCTCAGTTCATTTCTCAAATTACAACAACATACCGTTCAATAGCACGAAGCTTAACCTTATTCATATCCTTCAGAACATCCAACATGTTTGGAACATCTTTATTTCTCTGGCTTTTTGAATGACTATAGTTGGTCTTACTAGCACCTGGGTGCTGTTTGTTCATTTCAGTCGCTGAATTATCTAAGTCACAAATGTTATTAGATCCTGGTTGTATGGGAGGAAAACATGGAGGCTGGAGAGAAGGCAGCTGAGGAGGAAGTGGTGGTGGAGGAGGAGGGGAGGAAAGTGCTGGTCTTGGAAACTCATCTGGTTCCACACGCAGCTGAGCAGCCCCCAATGATGGCATTTGTCCCAAACTTATGGGCCCATCATTCAAGTCAAACGAGCCTAAAAACAAAGTGTTAAAACATCACGCAAAATTCTAATGTCATAATATAACACTAATTAGAACCAAAACAGGAGCATTTCTGTAATGCTATTGAAATAGTGATATGGTACCCAGGAAGGAAAATAAATCCCATCTACTCAGTAATGTATGTAAGAGTCAAGCCAAACTGTGAATTAATTTTTAATCCAATTAGGAATTTTCAATGTAGGCCCAAAAGGGGGGAGGGAAGGATAACACATTTTAAAGAGAAAAATAAAAAGTGTTTTTCAGTAATTTACATATAATCTGAACTTCATCCTGCATTAAAAAAAATCTAAAACATGATCAACAACTTGTAGACAGAAACACTCAAACTATGTATCCACTATATAATGACACTGGATAAACAAGCACATTATTTTCTAGGCAACAGCCTAAGACGGGTACTGAGTATTTAATTTTTTCATAATAGATTTGCTTCTAAAGGACTATAGATAAACATGATTGTTTTTTTAGAAAGTGTATATTTATATATCATTTTATTTATTGTGTATAAATTATTGTATATTAATCTGTATATAAATTGTAAATATACATTGCATAAATATGTTACATAAATTATACATGTATATATATGCATTAGTATATATACATTTATGTTATATAATTTGTCTTCACAATCATATTTACACACAGCCCTTCCAACCAAATCCATTGTGAAAAGCACTCAGTACCCATGTTGCTTTATATTTTATACACCCACATACACACATATGTGTACGTGTTTTTAAAGCATGTTACATCTCTAAAAATTTAGAAAAAGATCATCTGGAAAACATTATTCAACTTGGTGGAAGTGTAGCAGCAATAACTAAAAACTATAAATATATGAGGCCTCAAACCTATATTCCTCTTTTTTTTTTTTTTTTTTTGAGCCAGGGTCTTGCTTTGTCACCTGGGCTAGAGTGCAGTGGGGTCATGACAGCTCACTGCAACCTCAAACTCCTGAGCTCCAGCGATCCTCCTGCCTCACCCTCCCAAGTAGCTGGGACTACACCATGCGCACCACATCTGGCTAATTTTTCTATTTTTTGTAGAGACGGGGTCTCACTCCTGCCCAGGCTGGTCTCGAACTCCTGGCCTCAAGCAATCCTCCTGCCTCAGCCTCCCAAAGTGCTAGGATTACAGGCATGAGCCACCACGCCCCACCCCTATACTCCTCTTTCAAATCAGTGCATTCTTCCTCTTTAATCTCTAGTGCTTTTCTAAAGAGCTAGAAAAGCTTACTTAGAAGACAAGACACTTTCTAATACAAAAATACAATCTTCAGTAATATAGCTAGGTCTTCTTTAAACCAAAGCCATCTCCCTCACTACAAAAAATGTGTCTTGATTTATTCTGAATAAGCATCAGACATAATAATTTTATATACCCAACATCCTTTTATGATACACTTAATGTTCACAGTTAGTATTCAGAATTATACTCACTTAAATACTAGATGTTACTGTATGTTACCATATGTCACATGCTTGTACAGCAATAAGCTATACCATGAGTATCATCTAACTCAAACAAAAATCCAATGTTACTTACCAGAATTTGTACTGTTTTTCAGTTCCTGCATTTTCACAATTGCAGCAATCTGAGAGCGAAGAAAAGTTAGCTCATCTTCAAGGGCAGCTATTTTTTTAATTGCAGCTTTATTTACAGGCAGATCATTTTTCACTGGTTTGTTATGTCTTAGAGCAGGGGACAATGGATCCCAAACTAGTTGCAAAGGATGGAAAAATTCAATTTTCTCCTCTTCCTCATTTTCCCATGTACTATTTTTGTGGGTGAAAGGAAGGAAGAAACGGAGGGATGTTTTCAATCAAAAGAGGAATAAACTCTTTCAGGCCAAAAGACAACAAAATAAAATCAGAGCAACTCTCTCCCCTGTGACTGTCTCCAGACTCACTGAGAACAAGCACATGTTATTTACCTTTGCGTTCTCAATATGAAGGACAGACTGCAGCCTCTAATAGATGACCAATAAGTGGCCAGGGAATGAAAGAACAAACCTTGCTTTTACGTTATAAAACAAAAATAATTATCCTGTAATTGCTCTACCTATTAACTTGAAACACAGACAAGTTAATTTATTTAGAAATTCTGCGTGAGGTACTACAGGGTCTTACATTCAAGATTATGTTAGAGGTAAGTTTATGATCTTCCAACTTTTTGAAAGTTGATAAACCAGTTTGATACATAATAAGTTTAGCCAAAATATTTGAACAAGTGACACGAATTGTGCTTATAGCCTGTGTCTGAATATAGTAACACATAAGTTAGCACTTCCTAGGAGTAACACATCCAAATTTTGAAATATATTTAACATCATTGCCTGGTACAAAGTAAGCACCATATAAGTTTTAGCTGAAGATATAAAATATAATAAATCTAGTATCCAGTATAGAAAATAGAATGAACATAATGATTCTGATATCACTTTAATAATCATTCCTTCCTAGGCCTGGTGTTAGGTTTAAATGTGCATTAAGAAAAACTGCCTAAAAATTGAGAAAAAACCAATTATCCTTATTAGGAAGATATTAGTAGGACATAGCAGCACAGTACAAAGAAAGACAAAGCAAAAAAGCTCAATCAATATGAATGAACTTCATGGTATACAGTTGCACATCTGGCCATTAAAAAAAAAATGAGTGAACTTCAACACATGCAAGAATTCAGGTTATAACCCATACCCCACTTCCCAAGATAAGCATATAAAATTACCGAAATCTGAGATAACTGGATTCTTTATCATTTGCCACACACAAAACATCAGCAAAAGATGGAACAACAGATCCACAATTATCAGAGTCCACAGAATTCAGGAGTGTAATCAACTAAAGTAAAAAGAAAAAAAAAAGTCAGAGCTCTGCAGGGAGTCAGGGGAAGACAAATGCCCCATGGCATTAAATAAGTTAATCTAAAAGAAAAAGGATATTCAATAGAAAAACATGCACCTGTTAGCAAGAAAAAATACTGGGAAAAATTAACTTAAAGTCTAAGCATGCAGCAATATTCTCTCCCCTGGTTAATCTCATCTATCATAAAACAAGAAAGAAAAGAAAAGAAGTTCCTCAGGTGTTGCTCACATCTGCCCATCTGTGAATATAATTACAGTCATGCACCACATAACATTCTGGTCAATGATGGACCGCATATGCATGGCACATCAGCAACACAATGTAGCTGAAAAATTCCCATTGCCTAGTGTTTACTATACTTGTTACCGTTATTTTAGAATATACTCCTCCTACTTATAAAAAAAAAAAGTTAACTGTAAAACAGCCTCAGGCAGGTCCTTCAGGAGGCATTGTTACCATAGGAGATGACAGCACCATGCATGTTATTGCCCCTGAAGACCTTTCAGTAGGACAAGATGCAGAAGTAGAAGACAGTGAAAATCCTGACCCTGTGTGGGCCTACATTAATGTGTGTTTGTGTCACTCACTGACTTATCCAGAGAAATTTTCAGTCCTGCAAGCTCCATTCATGGTAAGTTCCCCATACAAGTGTACTATTTTTTTTCTTTTATGCCATATTTTTTTTGTACCTTTTCTATGTTCAAATATGTTCAGTTACACAAATACTTACCATTGTGTTACAGTTACCTACAGTATTCAGTCCAGTAACATGCTATACAAACTTGTACCCTAGGAGCAACAGGCCATACCACATAGCCTAGGTGTGTAGTAGGCTATCTCATCTAGGTTTGTGTAAGTACAGGCAATGATGTTCACACAAGGACAGAATCACCTAATGATACATTTCCCAGAATGTATCCCCACCTTTAAGCGACACGATTGTATTTAAATAAACAAAAACCACAAAAACATATGTTAAATGACTTGTTTCCAGGGGTAAACTAAAAGTTTTTGGCTTATGGGAAACATTACTTCCTTTGTTGTTCTACCCTATACCCACAGGAGTACCTAGGATTATTTTATACAGTGCTTAAACAATGCATGTTGATTGACTTACCTCAAAATTAGGTCTTTGACAAGGTCCTAATGGAAGCATTTTCCCAATAATACGAATGATACTCCGAGTTGATCCATAGTCTTTATTTTCCCAAATCAGCAAAACCTATTTAAACATAAAGCATTATTTAAAATGTACTCTGATTAAGCATGATTATATATCTATGAAAAAAGGGAGATGTAAGAGATGCAATAACATTTATTTTTAAAGAGGAAATATAGAATGGCATACTTAAAGTATCTTCTTCAAATAATTAACTTTATTTACATTTGTCTTTTTAAAAAAAGGATAGGAGTAAACATATATACATTCCAGGAAGATCTTTTTCAAAAGCGCCACAATCCATTTTGTTCTACTTCTGATAATATCCAAATACCTTAAGGAACTTTGTTCAGAAAAACTGCCTGTTCTGCCCCTAGCTAAAAATCCCATCTTTTGGCCCAATAAAAAACTGACAATTTCAGTTTATCAAGCAATGAGGTAATGCAGAGTATACTCACGTAATTTCCTTTAAAAGAGAAATAAAAAGGGGAATAAATAAATCAGGTCTTAGACAATTCAAAGAGTTATTTACACACAGAGGACTATATCTGCTGGAAGTTGGTTCTTAAAAAGGTATTAGAAGTGAAATGTGCTACTATAACTCAAATAATACTTTGTCCTTTAGCTTGGGCTTCCCATATTGGTATAAACTATTGCCACAGGAACCACCCCCCCAAAATGATGACATAATAAATTGGACTTTTCATCATTTTCCTAAGATCCCATAATAAGGACAATGTTTAGGATGAACAACAGATATAGGTAGCATCCTCATGAAAATACCCAATATGCAGTATATCCAGTAAGCAGATAGATACAGTTCTGGAGCTCAGGACTAAAACTGAGATTAGAAAAACGAATTTGGGAATCACTGACATACAGAGTACATGATATAGGTAAAAATCAAAGCCATAGGGCTAGGTAAGACTAGAAAGAAAGATTTGGAAGTCATCACACATAGCATCCTTCTGAGCAAAGTCATGCCGTTCCTCTGCTTTTAAATGGCAACAGCTCTAAATTTATCTGATCACATCCAAACACTTGAGTCTAACACTGAATATTGACTCCATCACTAGCCTCACAATCTTCTACCAATTCTGTCAGCCCAGTCTCCACAACATACTCTATGTGTTCCACATTCATTCTCCAATCACCCTTTATTCACCCATACGCTTAGAGGGCCCTGATCTAACTCTAGCCCCAGTGCTGGTTCAGTTTCCACCTGTCTTTAAATATCCAATTCACATTCCACTACAAATTTGATTATTTCTGTTCTCATGAGCTTCCTAAATTCTATGCAGTTCTAAACTAGTTCCAATGAGTACCACACAATAGGATACATAATTACAGGTGACTTTGTTTCACTTAGTTTTCTCTCTCCCATTATATTGTGAACTCTTTGAGGACAGAGACAGGCTTGTATACCTTTTGAATCCTTCAGAGCAGTAGTTATCAACCATGGGTATACTAGAATCACCTAAGAGGCTCTCCAAAAGAAATATAATACAAGCCACATATGTAAACTAAATATTCTAGTAGCCAGATTTGAAAACAGAAAGAAACAGGTGAAATTAATTTTCTTAATATATTTTATTTAACTCAATATGTATATACAGGTTGAATATCCCTTCTTCAAAATGCCTGGGATCATAAGTGTTTCGGATTTCAGATTTTGGAATATTTAGATATATGTACATAATCAGATATCTTCGGGATGGGACCCAGGTCTAAACACAAAATTTATTTATGTTTTATATATACCTACACCTTATACACATAGCCTGAAGGTGATTTTATACAATATTTTTAATTACTTTCTGCATGAAACAAAGTTTGTATACCCTGAATCATCAGAAAGCAGAGGGGTCACTAACTCAGCCATTCATGTGGACAATCTGTGGTTGCTTGGCATCACCATCATTCCTGACTCTGAATTTATATGCCACTTATAAGCAACCATTTTCTTACATTTACTTACACATAAGTACTTAATAAAAAATATGATATACTATTAATACAGTGAAAAAATGTGTTTGGGGTAACTAGGCAGCACAATAGCATCACCAGAATACCTGTATCAGCTGTTAGACAACAGCAACACCAAACAAAGGCAGACTGAATAAACTGTGTGTTGTGCACCTATGTTTTTACTGTGACCCATCAAAGAGGTCAGGTGTGGAATTTTCCACTTATCGCATCTCGTTGGTGCTCAAAAAGTTTTGGATTTTGGAGCCTTTTGGATTTCAAATTTTCAGAATAGTGACGCTCAAGCTGTATTATCATTTCAACAGGTAATCAATATTTTTTAAATTACTAAGATTAGTTTACATTTTTTTCATACTAAGTCTTCAAAATCCACCTATAGCAGATCAATTCAGACATTTCAAGTACTTAAAAGTGACATGTGGCCAGTGGCTACCCTATCGGATAGCACAGCCTAGTGGATATAGATCCCAGACTTATTAACAGTAGAATCTTTGGAGGCTTGGGCGCTTATATTTAAAGTGTTCTATGGACCATTCATATGTGAGCCACGGGCCTAGAGGCTTCGCTGCAATGAGGGCTACATACTGTACATATAGGATCATCCTCGGGTTGGCTTAACTCCTGGTTAACTTGAAAGATACCTTCCTGTTTTGCTCTGTAATTTCCATCCTGACAAACTCCTGTCCTCCTCTCTCATTCCTTCATTGCCACTGGCCATCTTCACTATTCTTATGATTTCATCTCTTTCCTCGATTCCTGGTCCAGCACCCACATTTTGACTTTACTGATTTCTCTACCAAGCATGGATCTTCTGGTAATTATTTCAGTGCTATGTTCATTGCCATTCAAAAATGGTTCATTCCTTTAATATTATGTATTCCCATAATGCTAATGAATAAACTACCCTAATGATGCTTAGCTAGAAAAAAACCCCACAAAACAACAATATTTAGAAAACTGTAAATCCATGATGACTTCAGCTGGGTCCTCACAGGTATTCTGCAATCCCTTCAGAACATGTTATATGCTATACGACGTTGCCCAGAGCAATCTCCAATCTGAAATCTCTAACACCACCACTTCCATTACCTGCAAGTGACCTTGTCTCTGCTCCTATTGAGAAAACCGAGGACTTCAATTTGACATACCTCAACTTCCTTTCTCTCCATTCAAAATCTCTCTACCATCTCTCACTTTTTTTCTATTCTTTGAGGTAGAACTGTCTCTCTCCTTTCCAAGGCTTATTTATTTAGATCCCCTGCCCAACTACCTTCTCCAGGGCATTGTTCAATCATTCTCTCTCATCGGTATCTTAAATTTCTCCCAGTCTATAAGCTTCTTCCCCAGTGCTTGCAAACACGCTGAAGTTACCTCTAACTTTAAAAAGAAAAAAAATTTCAATCCTGCTGCCCCTTCACGTTGATGGCCTCTCTCAATCTCTCTTCACAACCAAACTTTTCAAAAGAAGGTTGCTGATGCCATTTCCCTTCCTCATACTTCTCAAACTACTCCAATACAGAAATTCTTAAAGACATCAATAAGCTAATGATAAGCAAATCTTCAACTGTTATTCAGTCCTCATTATCTTCAGTCTCACTATTTCTGAAATTTAAAATACTTCAATAACATCTAATGACATCTTCCATTATGTCAAAGTGCATGGCTTCAAATGTCAAAACAATGCTGGTAAATTCCAAATCTAAATCTTTTTCTTTCCTACATTCTAAAACCATATATCCAATTGTCTGTGTGATATTTCTATGTATATATTCCCACAGCACCTCTGGCTTACCTCATCTCCCTACTCGAACTAGTTTCTCATACTGAGTTGCCTGTTTATAATAATGGCACCATCATGCTTCAACTTACTTTTGTTAAAAATCTTAGAATTATCCTTGACTATTCTAATTCACCCCACCAAATAGAGATGATTTGACCATTTTGTAAGTCCACATACTGTTTTGTGTCTTTCTTATAGTCAATCTCGTATTATAGTTTATCTTTACGCTTCTTATTCCTATTATATTTTAAGCATTATGAATTATGAATACAAGAACAATGTATTGCTCCCCTGTATCCCCTGCAGAACCATATTGTCTTAGATGTAGATGTTCAACAAGTAGACAAAATTGGATTTGCTTATAATTCTCAGATCTAAGTCATCCTCTCTCCTTCAGATTTATTCTGGATTTGTTGGGCTTTAAATATCAAACTTGCTACCTTAAGTAGAACAGTTTTATTTATCTAAGCAATAAATGTAACTCTGTGAAGGTCATGCCTATATTTTGCTTCCTTTGTATCTTCTGTTGGCATTTGACCTATCAGGTAAATAGCTTCTCAATAATCCTATCCCTTTTTATACTTAAACTATTTAATATCAAGGCTATACAACTGCAAACCTACCTTTGTTCCACCTAAAGAAAAGCAACAATTTCACCTTAAATGTTTACATATAAATCGTTTTCAAAATGAGAGCCAAGAACAAATACAACAGATTCATTTAAATCCATTAAAAGACATTTACCTGGTTTACAGGGACACCAAAATATTCCAGCATCTTTCTTAAGATATTCAATATAAGAGACATTGATGAAGCAAATACAGAAGCAAATTCAAGGAAACATAATCAGTCTCTTGGTACCTTCGGGGAAAATTTTAGAAAATATTACTCTTGACAAATAAACAATTGCCACATAAATTGTATTCAATAACCTGGAAGAGTCCTTTCATTAGACATTACACCATCAACTAATTTCTCCTGGCCAGCGTTATTTTGAATGAAGTAAGAGAAAGAAAGGAAGTGTGAGGCCGGGGGAGAGGCAGAGGGCTGTAAAGGAAATTTTAATTTAGATATCAGTCAACAACAGATTGAGTGGACACTTAGCAGGGAAGGCTTCAAGTTGCTTTCGACGGCAAAGCTCGCTCTTTCCTGAAAGCTTTGGGCTGAGACTCAAGAGAGGGGTGAGTTCAGCCGACCCTTGAAAGCAGGCAGGGGCCCGACGCAAAGTTTTAACAAAATGAACAGTTGCCCTTCTCACAATCGTATGGGAGTACCACCCATCCCTCCTAGCTCACGTTAAAGATAAGGAGGAAGAATCCCAGATAGGTGACGTTACGGAGTCGTACCCCTGGTTAAGAGGCCGCGACCAGATCCCGGTCGTGTCACTCGCTTTGGCCCCAAGCTTCTTCCGGGGCTCTCCAAAACCAGCATGGTGGCCTTGCTCACCTTCCTCGGAAGCCGAGCCTCCAGGCAACCACGAGAACGTCAAGGCGTTATGAATCCCGGTCTCGGAATCCCCAGTAGAGAATTCCGGAGTGCGCTGGTCCTGGTCCAGCAGCGCTCAGACTTCCACCCCGTGTCCGCCCGCGCGCCCCGGCTGGCAGGCCACGGGCTGCAACCACGCCCTCACCGAGGGGTATGAGGTCGACCCGGGGCTCGGCGCTGAGACCCTCGCCCAGCAGGGTACCCTCTGGAGGCGCGCTCCCGCCCAACCATGCCCCGGTACGGCCCGGGACGAGTCGCCGGCAGCACCACTTAGGTTTTGGCCTAATACCGGTGCGTTAACGGGTTAGGGAGCTGTCACAGGCACGTGACCTGGGCTCGCGATCGGGAGTTGCTGATCCACGCAGCTCTTCGCTGGGAGTGTGTCGCCCACTACAATGGACCCGAAGCAGCAGCCCTCCAGTGCGCCGCACAGATCCATATATTTTTGGTCATTCCACTTGTTCATTCAGCGAATTATCTATTAAATGACTATGGGACTAACAGAATCTAAGCACTACCCTCCAGGGGTTTGCAGCTTTGCAATAGTTAAGATTTTTCTTTCACGAAACGCTCCTACTTATCCAGGCTACCAAATACGGGCTGGACAACTCCCCTGGCCTAGCCGAGGATGGCAAAGTGATAGCTAAGTCATGACAGGTGATACCCCAATTTTTAATTCTGATTTGAGGTTACAGGCTTCATATGAAATAACTTCCTTTTCTCGTATTTCAGCAAGAGGAGCATTGGAGTGACATGACAACTTAGGATAATTGTGCCTACTGCTGACCTAGTAAAAAAGGGGAGTTGTTTTAATTAATTTCTCCATGGCCGACATCATTTATTCATTCAACTAATACTGGATGTCTATTATGTGCTAGGCGCCATTCTAAGCACAGAAAATGCAGTAATGATCAGAGCAGGTCCTTGCCCTCCTGGAGCTTACATTGTAATGGAGACCTCAGCTTTTCCTGAGCACCATACATAGACAGCATCTCTCCTTTCTTACCCTAATTTATTTCTCTTTATAGCACTTAATGCCGTATGTATTTAATGCTCCCCTTATCACCAAACTAAATTGTAAACTCCACGAGAACAGGAACTTTGTTTTGATCCATGCTGTATCCCCAGTGCTTTAGAAGAGTGTCTGGTATTTAATAGGCAATCTATTTATTTGATGGATAAAGTAATTGGATATGGGGTCAGAGAAAACAGATGATCAGGGATGATTTGGGACTAAGCAACTGGCAAAACAACAAGAGATTATAGTGATATGCACAGCAGTCTGAGATGGACAAGCATGAAAGTAGGGGCAGGAGAAAGGTGATGCACAATGTAAAAGTAGAAGGCAAGGAATGAATGTCATAATTTTCTCAAGTTCCTTGTTCTTTCCTTTTGCCCTCATAAATTAATAAATCATGACTTTATAACCTCCCCCCCTTCTGGCCTCTTATCAAACAGCACATAATAGGGCCAGAATGAAAATATCCCTGAGAAGGAGAATGGAAACCACTACTCCTCCAGCTCCACTATTAACATAGCTCAACATTCCAACTCTGATTAAGGTATCAAGGTAGGCCCAGGTCAAATGCTACATACATGAATGCTTTCCTGACAACCTTCCCCTAAATTAATCCTTCAGAGATCCTTTCACCATTTTATGTTTACTAAAGCATTCATATTACACTTTGACAATAACCTTTTATGAAATTTGACATTAATATTTTTATTGCTCATTTTTACATGCATTTAGATTTTCCTGAACTCTTAGAATAAGGCTGAGTTTAGGAAAACTCTTCTGACTTCACAGAGCTACATTTTCTGTTTTTGAGTAGTGTTCACAAATATGGTGGCTTGCTTTCTGAGATTTTCCTGGCTGTGTTCCCCTCCTCCAGTATAATCCAGGCCCTCTCCCTTTCTTCTTTATCCTGCTCAGTTTAATGCCACTTTCAGTATTTTCTCCTCAGTGTGGGGCCTGTCCCTAGGCGGGAGTCTTGGCAAGTCAGGTTTGAGAGCTCATTGGGGTAAACTACTCCAGCGTCTCCAGAGGGCACCTTGTACCTCACTATAGAAGAGGACAAAACCCCAAAGTTTCAGCTGCTTCCCAGCGAATGGCTGTTACCTAATTTAAGATTCTCCCGTTCTCAAGTCTGTCAGACACTGCCCCAATTTGTCCCTCTACTCTCATAAAAAACCAATACCAGGCAGGTTGCTGATTTGTCTCCAACTGCTGGTATTTGAAGGTTCGTGGAAACACCTAATTTTATTTCTAACTGCTGTCCATGGGTATTTGGTTTTGCTATCTAGCTACCAACATTTTTCCTATGTGCTGGATCCCCAAGACCGTAAATGTTTTCATCATCTTGGTACACCCAATGCCAGGCATAGTTTTCCAATGAATTCATGAATGGAGCGAGGCTACGGACTGGTTTAGACAAAGGCTAGAAAGATGTGTACTCAATCTTGCCAACTGCCCAGTGGAAACCCATAAGACATATGATCCAAGCCAGGAACTCAAATTACTACGATTACCCTAAGTAATGGGGCAGAATACAACATTCTACCACAGTAGGCAATAGCCTCTTCAACATTAACCACATGAGTCTCATGAAAGGGTGATCCAAACTGGGATGTATATGCCAAGAAAGGTCTTTTTCTTTTTTTTTTTTTCCAAGTTTTACATTTAAAAAAGAAGAAAAATACGTATGCCTTTTTCCTTCTGCCTTGCCTACACTTGAGGCTACTCAAAAGCGGTAGTAATGCAATACATAAATCATGCCAGTGTTACTTAAAAGATTACACACATCCTAAGAGTTTCTTCATACCTTTACAGTTATTTATTCAAGCATATTTGAACACTGAGACTAAGACCAAGATTCTTTGGTATTAAAATGTTTCAAATTAAGTTATCCCGAAAAATCCCTCTGCTTTTTTGTATTGGCAATAAAAAAGATTAATGGAAACCACAGTTGAACCACCTACTTGGATACCTACTATCTATCTGTAAGCTGCTATTTACTTGTAATGCTATAGTATTAAATTTATAAAATCTAAGTTAAATGTTTAAATACTAAAAGGACTTTTTAAAATCTGAACCTTTAAATGGCAGATCTATATAAAGTCTAGGTTTTGCTTAGTGTTTGAATTGAAAGGCCTTTATATTGTCTGTAACTCCTCACACTACTTTTTAATTGAACAAAAATACTCTGCTATAGCTAAACCTCTCTAAAAGCCTGAAAGTAAACTGCTGCATGATTTTTCTGGCCCCATTATTTTTAGAAGATTCACGACTTATTGATTCTGTAATCTGTTTTCTGAAACATTCTTATATTCACAAGTAGGGATGCCTTGACTTTTGTCAATCACTTAAAAAAGAGTTGGTTAAAACCTAGAACACAGAAGAAACAGTTTAAATGATGTCTTTCCAGTCTCATTCTGCTTCTGGACCTTCCACCCAGTCCAGCTATGCAGTAGTCCTCCTGATGTTTCCGTTTCATTCTTCTCATGTTTAGTGATAATCAACCCAAATAATTTTCAATATTGTCATGGTCCAAGTAACATGAACTTTAAATATTCATAAAAATTCCAAATAATTTATCTTACAGCTAATGTCAATTTATCATCCAAAGATTTGGTATGTCATAAAGGATATGGCACAAAGTCTTAAGACTTAAAATAAATGCTGCATTATTGCTATATTTTTTCTATGTTGTAATAGGAATGAACAACTTAAATTTTTAAGTTAAATTATCACTGGTAATTTTAGTTGATAACGTCCAGTAAAGCAATAAAGCATAGTACTTGAGAGTAGTGTAGTGTGTAATCCAGAGAACTAGAAGAAAGTTAAGCCATCAGGTGAAACAGCATGCCTGACAAGGAGCAAGCCAGATTCTCCATACTTCCACAGAAAACTTGCTATTCACAAGCTGTGTGTTCTACTTTTTAAGTATCTAGTTGTCAAGTATCAGCTCATTATATTGAGCTAACAAAAACCTAAGCACCTATGATTTTTTACCTACTGGCTCTGTCCTCTAAATATGTAACATGTGAAAATGAGGAGGCTGGACAAGGTGGTATCAAATATCATTCTCCTGGTCCTATGTGATCTGAATGACTCTTTTCTCTGGGAAAGCCAAAGTACTTGAACACGGGTATCTTATCAAGGATCTATCTCACTAATCATTTTTCTATAGTACACTTACCTTTTCCAACTACTCAATCCTAGATCTCTATCCTTTAAATATATTAAATGTTTTCTCTTAAGACATGGTACTCCAAAACAATACACAGGATGGCTTGAACAAAGAATAAAAAGATTAACAATCTAACTTTTCTGTTTATTGCAATCTGAACTCTCTCCTGTTTGGCACATTTTTAAGACAGCCTACATTGCATTAGGTTTTAGCTGCAGCCATAAAATTAACTGGCTTATTCCAATCAAACCTGTATAAATAAGCAGTTATCATTCTTGTATTTTAACTCACGAAGCATTTATTATGTACCTACAGTATGTATGCCATTCACAATGCTAAGTGCTAAAATTTTATTCTGGCAAAGACACAATTTACTAAAAGAATCCTGTTTTGTATATTAATTCCCAATTATTTGGGAATTAACTCATTCAAAATAGGGCTTACATATAAATGTATAATACAAGAATAAAATGTTTTTATATATGTAATGCATGAATAAAAATGAACGAGAAAAGGACACACAGTGCCTTTTCTTGTTCACTGCTCCAGGGTCTACCTCATAATAGAACTGGATACTTATCAAACTAATGAAACAAGTCATAGAACTTAAAAATTGCAAGAAATATTCATGTAGCATTTGCTTTAAGACTATACATTCCCATCCAATTACTGTGATAGATATTCCTAACAATACATGCAGCACTATTGTATTCAGGTAAGACTGTTTTTAGGCCTCTTACTTATACTGTTATATTCTGGCATGATGTCCCCAGCCAGCAGAAAAAAAGGTTATAAGACACAGTTATGTGAAACACTGTTCTCATTCTAGGAATTCATCAGTGACATCTCAATGAAAACCTAAGGACAAAGTATCTCTTGAGTTTAGGTATCAGGTATAGTAATGCTTCTTAGAAGCAGTTTCGTTTTAGACATTGAAAATTGTGTTCCTTATTTCTCTCTTTCATTTAGCTACTACTGGCCAATTCAAGCTCTGAATCATTTTCATGTAGATTGTAGAGATGGACTATTTTAGCCAAATACCTATTTTCCCACGGTAAACTGGACAACAAGGAAAATAAATTTGGAAGATATTAACGATACCAGGAAAACAAAGTATACTGTGAAAACTAGAAAGGACTCTAAGAATGTGTATATTTTACTTTAAGTTTTCCAGTTTTCCAGTAAGTCATAAATGGAACTAGGTTTTTTTCCTTTTAAATAGCCAACAATTTTTCACTCCAAGTACTGTCAAAGACATGACTCTCACATCCCATTTTCCAGTTAAAAGTACAAATTCAAATAAAAATTTTTTTTTGAGACAGGGTCTCCCTCTGTTGCCCGAGCTAGAGTGCACTGGCATCATCATAGCTCACTGCAACCTCAAAGTCCTGGGCTCATGCAATCCTCCTGCCTCAGCCTCCCAAGTAGCTGGGACTACAGGCATGCACCACCACATCCAGCTAATCTTTCTATTTTTTGTAGAGACAGGGTCTTGCTATGCTGTTGCTCAGGCTGGTCTCGAACTCTTGGCCTCAAGTGATCCTTCTGCCTCGGCCCCTGGGATTACAGGTGTGAGCCACCATGCCCAGCCTATCTTCTGCATTTTAAAAGTGCTACAAATACAACACCTAAAATGTCCAAAGGAAAAATTTTTCCTATGTACAGATCATTATAATTAAGACACATTGCGTTTCTTTTCCAGTAATTGTGGTGAAATGCTGTCCCAATGTCTGTTTTTTCTCTTTTTTAACAAATGGGATCCATTTTTTTTTTTTTAATTTTGTTTTACATCAAGCAAGTCTATTGGCACCAATGGGATCCACTTTTAAAGGCCAGGGTTTAATTCAGTAACAAAAAGAGAACTGGCACCCTCAATTAAATGTACAATTTTGGCCCCATCAGCATAAGTGACACACTTTAATCATTACTGCAGGTTTCTAAAATATAAGGAATCCAGCTCATAAATCAACACAATCTCTGAGGCTCTCACATCAGACAACAGAATACAACAAATTTCCATACATTCCTGAATTCTAAGAAACTTAAAACTTGTTCTTTTAGGCCGGGCATGGTGGCTCACGCTTGAAATCTCAGCACTTTGGGAGGCCCAGGCAGTAGGATCACTAGAAGCTGGGAGTTCGAGACCAGTCTGGGCATGGTGGCACACACCTGTGGTCCTAGCTACTTGGGAGGCTGAGGCAGGAGAACTGCTTGAGCCCAGGAGTCCCAAGCTGCAGTGAGTTATGACTGCACCACTGCACCCCAACCTGGGCGACAAAGCGAGACCCTAAAAAATTTGTTTATTTAAAGCTCATTAAAATAGACTCCTAATTTTTAGTATCAACACCAATAAAATGAACAGTTAAACCCCTGACATTCAGATTTAACAATAATGGTTTCAACTATATGGGAATCCTGAACATATATAACAGATATTACTCCCTAATTTTAAGGCATACTCAAGAGACTGAGTTTAGCTAAATTAATCCCATGACAATGAACTTTCTCTCTCCATGTGCCTTTCCTATTTAACAGCTTCATAATTTGGGAGGCCCTTTGTATTTCTCTTCTGAATATGAAAGGATACTTACTGTTCCATATGGAAACTTAAGTTATATTCCCCTAGAGGGATTCCAGTTGAAACTAAGAAAAATAAGAAAAGTTAAATGTCCCTAATAAATAACACAATATACTTTTATATAGAAAACTTGTATATAACATTAAAATCACCCAGTATATTTAAGCTACCAATGATCTTACACATCTTTTTATACACAGTTCTTATTTCTCTCACGTTTTTAAGGGATAATTTGCACAAACATTTGTATGAGTCAAAATGTGTTGATTTATCTTAGCACACAAATTTCTGTGAAAATACTGTCTAAAGTTGATGGAATGGCACGCTTTATATTTCAAATAACCTGTAAGAGCCGCATGGTAAGAATTACACCAGATCTTACTCAAAGAACAAAGACTAACTTAAAAAGAATTATTTTTAGTTACTAAGTAGCTATTGTATTTTTAGAAAGGAAGAGAAGTAATCTCCATCATCATATTATGGCTGATAAGGTTCCATACTAACACAGAAAAAGGAGGACTAAACTAAAAATCTGGAATTCTTGTATTTTTTTTTAATAGTGGCTTGCTTAAACTTACCAACTATACAATTTCCCATTTTCCCAGGGGAAACAAGAAAAAACATTAAAAGGTTTGAAGAATTTTATAAAGAATTTATCAAGCCACGCCACAGCAGTAATTCTCCTAATTACTGATGAGCTGATACTAGAAATAGGCCATAGAAATGAGTTGTATCGAACAGACATTAGGAATAGTCTCAAAATCAGGTAAACAAACAACAGCTATTACCACTTATGACATTTTATTGGCATATGACAATTTACAAGGGTCCCTGTTGCATTATACATTACACTGAGTAAGAATCGTTTAGCCATCTACATTCATTCTTATCGGATATTTTTTCTCAAATTATAATTTAATTCCCAACACTGATTGTACCTGTGACAAAGGGAACAACAGTAATTCCTTGAAGTAGACTGTAACTGGAAAAACATATTTTGCTTTTAATATAAAAATTCCTAGGATGTTGAAAGGTATGCATACACGCCTAAAACTGAGTCATGGCCTTCTTAAACAGCTTTCTTAATTCTTTCTGGAAATATCCTTTGGTTCATTTTTATTTCCATTCTCTAGGCAAAACGAAGTCTGTTAATGCAGGTTTTCAAAGAGTTATTTCCTGGCACTTGTAAACTAATATCCTTACTAAGAGGAACCAGTCAGCCTTTATAACATGTCATAAAGTGTGAAGTGAAATTGCGGTTTAAAAAAATACACAGGCTACTTTTTATATGCTTGGCTCTGAAAAAGATAACATCCACAATGGCATTCTATCGTGGAGTTCTCACAATCACTCTGGCCTGCTAGAATATAGTATGGTATGATACTCTTTCCTCAAGTTTGTTTAAGAGAATAAAAGTAACCAAAGGTTAAAGTAATGGATTTGTACTTAAAATATAACCTGCCCATAGGAATTAAGTTAACTTTATTCCCACTCCCTATTAAATAATTTCTCAGCAAATCGCCTTTTTCCTATTGTCTTAAATGGATAAACAAACTCCACATTTATAGTCATGCATATAGATTCGATGTCTAACCAAATAACCGTTATATATTTATTTGTATAAAATAAAATGGCCATGAAAATTCTGTGTTGGGGATCACATCCATGTTGCTTTCACATGTAAGTATTATTCTAAATACGGGAACATTAATTATGGCCTGATTAATTGCTTTGGCAGGTATTTCCTCTGTAATAGACAATTTTAGGAAGACAAAATTAATGGAGTAAATCATGCAATACTAAGGATCTTAGGGCTATAAACATCACATATATTGAGTTTGGTTTTAGGTTTTGTTTTGTTTCCAACAGCTCTTAACAGATGTCCCCGGCTGTAATCAAGCTGCAGGGACGCAATGCAAATCACCAAAACGAAGGATAAAAAAGCCATACACTAAAGATTTTCAAAAGTTTACACTGACAGAATAAGCATTATCTCTTAATGCAAACACACAACTAGTTCTGTTGCTGAATTTACAAATGAAATGTGGCTAGTTTTACATATGCCCGCAGACCAACTTAACACTGAAATTTACTATTTCAGATTTTCATTCCTTTAAGAGTTATCAAAATAAACATAAAAGGTAATTCACATTTGAAAGATTATCTACTGAAAAATAGAACCCGTGGGAAGAAAAAGAAAAAGGCATTTTACAAACTGCAACTGAAATATAGGAAAAAAAATAAAAATCAAGTTAGATCAGTGCTGCAACAAGCTTCCTGCCAAAACTTTTTATTGGTGACATTTGAAAAACAAGTTACTTAAAATACTACTAATGAACAGCATGTTGCATTTGCCTATTTTTTCTTACGGTTACACTACAAACTAATGTTTCAGCTGTCTAAAAGCTCAAATATGTAATATATGAAATCAGGTATTAAAGTACCAACTTAGTCTGCAGGATAATCCTCCTCCATACCAATGCCAGGATTACAGGTTCTGTTCTGTTTTTTCATTATTAAGACATTTGGTAGGAATGGGGTTTTTATTTGCAATATTATTACAAACCAGTTTCCCCTTTCAAATAGCTGAAATCTAAGACCATGACTCAAATTATCAAATAAGAATAGGAAGAGAACACTTTAGATTGAACCCAAATAGGAAAGGCTTCCAAGAATGTTTTTTATAGGCCACTGCTTGTTTTCAGAAAAAAATAACATTTTCTCAAACTTTTCAATCTAATTTTTAATAGCTTGTACTTTTTAGCTATTGGCAAAGCTTTTTTTCTTCTTAAACATTTGCTCAAGTGTTAAACTAGTGTAGTTTACCAAAGTAACAACTTTGTGGTATACTTCAAAAATTAGTCACCCTACAATGTAGTGTGTTCAAATTAAGCAGATGTATATAGTTAAAATAATTAGCATGGACTCTATAAACAATTTCTGTTAAGGGATTTGTATGTAGAGCTAACGTTTACTTCAGAATAAAACATTAACAAACAGGGAAGGAAGAGAATCAGAACTTTCACAGAGCTGTACTTGACCATATCTTATAGACAAAGCAGAATTACAATGCATGTAACAAAAACGGTAAAAGTTTCTTTTTAAAAGTTGATAGTTACAAATATGGTACGTAACAATTTTCTACTTTATTTCAGTACAATTTTCAACATACAGTCTACTATTCTCAAGATATTTGAAGACTTAAAACAAAATTTCTATAGACTACTTGCAAACAGTAAAATTTAAGTAAAATGCTTACATTCTTATTTGAAAACAAAAATCAGGTAAAAAATGGTGGGTGCAAGTTCTGCTCTCTGTTGCATTCTTACTTCATATTTACTATTCCTAAGGAAAAAAAGAGAAAGAGAGAGAGACATTAAAGATTAACAAAGATATGGACAGTGAAAATGAACCATTAATTATCATTGTTCCTAAAAATTAAATAATTAACTTGCCCATGAAACCCAAACCAAAGAAAATCTGTCAAAACAACAAGTTGAAATTTTCTACCTTTTCTTCCTTGCGTCTGTCCTTCTTTTCTTCATTATTTTCCAAGGTCTCTTCTTCATCTTCAACAATCCCATCTCCTTGGTATTTGTCATGAGTCCATTTTGGACTGCTACCTGATTTTTTGAAGTTAAAGCGCCCTCTGCCACGTTGAAAAGTACCACGACCTCTTCCTCTTTTGGCCCAATAATCCACACCATCATCTCTGTCATCATGCTACAGAAAGGTTAAAAACAATTGTCAATGAAATGTCTTTCTTATAAAAATGATTACTTTTTCAATCAAGAGTCATGGTATTAATCTTCTGAAGACTGGGTATATGAGATTGGTAACAGTCTAAAACACAATAAAACAAAACCAGTAAAACTGAACTTTTCAAGAAAAATATATTCTATTGTCAAGAGAATTATATCTTACTAGTTAAGTAACTGAGGTTGCCCAGAAAATTATTTGGAGAATCTCAACTGCTAAGTTACTGCTCATTTTCAAAATTCTGACTTTTTTCCTTTCCATTATTATTTCAATCTAAGTCCATTTGTTATTATGCTGCATGCAAAGAAATAAAATAACCAATCTTTTCCCAACAAAATTACCTTAGTCATAAAGATGTGGCAAAAGTCATGAAAATGTCAATACATTATAAATAATGTTCACTAAATAAAAAAAGGTGGTATGAATTTTATACCTCACATATAAAAGCAGATTTTAAATTCCTACTGTGATTAAATCTAGATCAATGTATTGTGCTTATCAATCTTCTGGGCTGGGAGTTTCAATGACAAATCACAATGACATGGTCCCCAGAGTAACGCCTCAGACCTTTTCTTCTTCACCAACCTGAAATACTGCAGCTATCACATTCCAACCTTAATCTTTCATTAACTATATTTGAATACAAATGTTCCCCAAATTACAAATTATTCTTTTAAGCAAAACAATCTGCAAAACTGAAAAGTATTTGACTTTGTAGGTAAGTAGAGATGAGGATTACATTCCAAAATACAAAAGGCCAAGGTCTCCTATATGTAATTTAATTAATTACTGCCCAACCTAACCTAGTAACTCTTAAATCTGTTGCCCAAAAAAATGAGAAATAAGGCAAAATGATGCCCCTTTACAAGAAAACAAGTGTAATACAAACAGAATGTTGCATAACCTCTGGAGTACCAGTACTGACCAATTTTCCAAAAGCCACTAAAACTATTTTTTAATGTGATGTAAGTACTTTTTTTTCTTCCAAAACACAGAACATGCCTTTGGGCATATTCATTTCATACAGTTTACCCTCCTTCATGATCTGAAAAGCTCAATTATACAGACTATATGAAAGAGCACTTACCAACTGCTAACAACTGATCTTTACCAAACCAGTGAAAGATCACTAGCTAGAGGCATACGTAACTCCATGAAGAATGAATTTTGGAACTACCAAAAGCATAAATTTAAATACATCAAAAAGAGTTTAACTGCAAACCCAAAATAAACTACTTTAAAATAGTCTGCCATTCAAAATGATACCTACTCAATTACATAATTTCATGCTCCCTTAATTAACACATCCAACTCTAGTCTGTTTTTTTGTTTGTGATATTTACTCAGTATTCCATGGATTTCTGAGAAGAGGCAAACAGGTTTTGGAGTAGAGGCATGGATTTAAATCTTAACAAAAACTGTGACTTTGGGTAACCTGTCTAGAATTTACTTCCTCATTTTAATAAAGGGAGATGGCCTTGAGACAACACAGATCAGTAAAAAGTGCTTAGCCCAGTGTCTGACAAGCAAGCACTCAATAAATGGTGGCAATAATGTTTCTATGTGCTCAATATGGGTTGGCACTGTTGTGAGCGCTTTACATGTATTTACTCATCTAATCCTCACAACCACCCTGTAAAATACCGTTACCATTCCCATTTTAGAGATAAAGAAATTGAGGCACAAGAAATTAAGTAACTTGCCCAAAGCTAGTGTTTTCCACTATCTCTTATAACCATCACCCATAAAATACATTTCCCAGACAACCTGGTAGCAGTAAATGATTACCACACCAGGCAGCTAAGAGTCAGCAGAAATAGAGAAGGCAATGCCAAAGTTAGATGCTACAGTTAAACTAGCCATTACTTTTAGATATACAATCATCCAAAGCTTGGTAAAGAGAACAGCAGCTAGAAGATCAAGCTGTGTCTTTCATAAGCGTATCCTGGAAGCTACTACCTAAGTGAGATTTTTTTATGCTAAACATATCCTTAAATCCTCAAATCTAACATCCAAGATTTCAATCCCATTACAATTTTTTAAATTAAATGAATTATTTCACAGATGATAAAGGGCCAGAAGTTAAATATTTATACGCAGCCAAAAATATGTTCACAATGTAGTCTATATTAGAACCAAGACCTTCTAAATCCTCGTATCTCTTCTCCATAGAGTGATCTAATTTCTTCAAAGGGTTAATTTATCAAAACTCCAATCCTGAACCCCCTTCCCCACCAGGGATTTTCTCTCCCTGAAAAGACAACATCAACTCAACACTAAGAACCTGCTTTGCCACTTGCTCCAAATCTTCATACTCACTCCTCCATAGAATTTCAGGTTCTAACTAAAACTAGTATCTTTTCTGGAGTGCTTATTATTATTACCATACCTTTGTATATATCCAACTTTGGAGATGGGAAATTTCAGAAAAGAACGCAACAAAGCTTATCATAATTCAGTACTGGAGGGTGAATAGCATGGTACTTTCAGGACCCTGTAAGTACTGGGCTCTAAAGCCCAATGCATGGGTTTGAATTCTGATCCCATTCCTACTAGCCACACAATTTTGGTCAAGCTACTCAATCTCTGTACCTCAGTTTTTTCCATCTATAAAAATGGAATAGCCTCAATTCAAAAAGATTTTATAAGCATTAAGTTAATACATGTAAAACATTTAGAACAACACCTAGCATAGCATATAATGCTCAATAAATGTTATCTATTAACTAAGTTTAACTTTCATCAATATGGGCAAAATTTGTGATCGATTATTCTAAAAGAACCTAAGGGAATGTCTAGTTTTAAACCTCTTTTCTTGAATTACATTTGTTTCTTTTCCCTCTACATTAGCTGTCTGAAAGGTATCTCTATGTAAGATGCAAAATCTTTTAAATTCAAACATCCACGTAAAAAACAAAGTTGCCATTTCAATGGCTCTTAAATAAAAACCAAAATAATTAACTTCGGGAATTAATTTATAAGGGTAAAAAATGTATTGTGTTACGTTTACTTGATATTCTAGTGAACATCAGTCTGTGACAAACCAATGTGTATGTTTTATAAAGAGACCAAGATTTTTAAATATAACCCAGAATAGCAACATATAAAATATTACTGCTACTTTTAAGTGGCTAAATTCTTAAAATAACACACTCTTCTTGATTAACAAAACTACTGCCTAATTAAAAGCCTAAAACTAAAATGACTCATGTACCAATTTAAGGTAAAAACTATGATACCAGATTCTGAATGAATGCCATCAAAAAATGAAGGTCTGGTCTAAATTATGTATTTGCAAATTGTTGAAAGTGGCAAAAAATTACTATCTACTTATTCATCTCTCATTCCCTCTTAACTTTCTGACTTTTCATACTTGTTCTCTGGCATTATTATTCTCACTCTTCACCCCACCTTTGAAATGTTGGTCTTTTAATCTCTTCTCTTCTGACTAGGTGATCTTATTACAACTTTAATGGTGATCTACAAGATGGTGGCTCCTAGACTGTTTTGTCTCTCTAAATTTGCATTAGCAACTATCCATTGAATATCTCCACTTGGTTTCTCCCAGGAACTTCAAATTCAACCTGTCCAGAACAGAACTTTATCTTCTCCTCAAAGGGCTCCTTTCCTCTGGATTCCTAATTTTAGATTCCTTCTTCTTACTACCAACACTCAACTAGTTAGTCCCTGAATAAATCCCCATAAATATAGGCTCTTAGTTCAGGCATTCAGTCTCTCAAATCTTCTAATTATTCTTACCACCAAGATTTTTGTCAACACTGCTTAAAACCCAAATTTATTAATATAGTATTATGACTTTCCACAATCTAACACCTGATTTTTCTCAATTTCCCCCCAAACTTATACCAACCAATCTAGCCACTGGAATACTGGAGTTCTCTCTACCATGCTGTTTTAGTCCTTCTGTTATCTGCAGTATACCTGTCCATCTCTTAAGCTAAAGATTCAAGCCAAGTTCCTTTACAAAAGTCACTCCTAATCACTCTCTCCTTTGTAAAACCCCACTGATTCCTCCTTTGGGAAAAGCCACCATATAATTTAGAGTGTTTGTTTCTCTATTACTAGTCTCTAAGCCAAAAATTGGAATCATATTTGTATTTCCATCCTTAGTCTAGCACAAACAGGTGACTGTTAATACACAAATTCTTAAACCAAAAGTACACAACCTTTTAAAGTTTTCTATACCTCAAATTCCTTTTTCTTTCCAGATTGTCAATCCAAGAGACTCAGCAAGCACAGATTTCTCCTCAGAGAAGCATAAATTAAGCAAACATAATGCATAATACACTCTGAAAAACATATGTAACTTTTTTGGATTCTTGGTCATTAACATACCAAAAAAGAGGCAAGTAGAAACTAATTTTTGAAATAAGTATATTGCCCATTTTCCAAACAAAACAGAGATCCACTTCAGAATACAGCTATAACCTATAACTAAGCAGGTAAGTCATGGACATGCAGGTCTATTAAAATATATTCATAAGAAGTCCCCTGAAAGACACAATTGTTTAAGTCCAGTACTATTTTCCTCCTTGAAAGCAATTAGTTTTCAGAAGTAGTCCCTGAAACGGAAATTCCCTGAAAAGCTGTAACAAAAACGAATATTTTTGGTAATAGTTTTGGTATTTTCTTAAGTCTGCTTCTATAATGCATAAGGGACCCTTTTCCCCATGCCAAACTGCAGAAAATGTCCATCCTTATCTAGAAAATCCTTCAGACCCACTACCTCTAGCTTCACCCTTGGAAAAACTACTTCAGAGGAAAAAGTATCTCCACCACAAGGAAGCACCAAATCAGTGTATCTAGCAACTTTTCCATAATTAAATTTTTCATCTTCCTTTTACTCTAATGAAAGTTGATGGCCTCCCCTGAGAACATTAATTACAAGTACTATGAAAGAATTCTTCTCCTTGTCTTTCATTTAAACAATTGTCTGTGAAGATGGAAGGTACATCTTAATGTGAAATTTCTATAACTGCCACTGTCTTATAGACAGATATGAAACATCCATTAAGCTCAACTATAATATGTTCTTCTCTGAATGTGGATATAAAATCAGGTATATTTTTATTTTACCCTGATCAGCCTACATGCAATGTCAAGAAAGTATAGACAAGACTAAAGGGACCCACATTTTCAAAACTTCAGATCACCTGGGTAATGCATTTTTAAAAAGGTTTCCTACATTATGGTGAAATCTTCTCATAGTAGTGGATATCTGTACTCGAATGTATTCCCCTAGTATGTTTTGAAAATTAATGCAAACCAAATAAACACAGATTTCTAACACCCACCAAGAAGTACTTCTTGCTCTTTGGGGTATATTCTGGATCCCATTCCTCTTCCTTCGGTCTCTTTTGAAAAGTAGTATTTGAGTTGTTTGGACCAGTATTTGTCCCAGCAAAAACTCCTCTGGCTCTTCCTCTGCCTCTAATTCGAAACTGATTAACATTAACAAAGTTGTTTAGTGATGCAATAAAAAGGTATTTAGTTACATGCAAACTCTAATTTTACTGCAGTAACAAAAAACAAATGCCCTAATTTCCTATCTAAATCTCATAGCCACTGAGGATGGAAAGGACGGCCATTTTATATCATAGGCAAAAAAATTCTGCCTACTGTAAGTTGAATAGGTTAAGAAGAAACAATCGACCTAAGTGTTAGAATATCGCACTTTCATGGCCTGAACTAATATTTTAAAATAATCAAGTTGGGGTTTTTTTACCTTTTTACTAGCCAATAGTTGTCTAATTCCTATGAATTACCATAAGAGCCCCAAGTGTTCAACCATACCTATCACCATATAAGCAAAGCTCTTCATTTTCCCAAATGATCTAATTAATGAACTCTAACCAATACTCAGCTAGATATTTGCCCAAGGTAGGAGTCTGAATCTAGAAATTAAAGAGGCAAGAAGATGCACTACTATGAAGTAATTAAATTAATAATTATAACAACTTATAAAAACATGGGGATAATGCATATGCCATGTACAAGAAACAGAAAATTCATATGATTTCTATGATACATTTATAAGCAAGGATTTGAGGAAAATAGGCAAAAATGAAAATAGCTGTAATACCGAGATGAACATAACAGATTTTTTTTCTTAACGTTTTAAGGTGTCTTTGCAAAAACTGAAGAAGTGTTTCTCAATAACTTTCCTTGACTCTTGGGTCTTTAAGGACTATGTACATTACTGATCTCAAAGTCAAGAAAAGTAGTTTATATAGATGTCTCTAGATCTCAAAATGGCATTTCTTAATTAAGATAATACTTCAAATACCATTTCATTTTTCAAGACTAACTCTGACTTTAGGAATAATGACAATCTCTGAATCATGTATCTGACTTGCCTTACTTACAGTACTCTAAAGTAAAATCCTATCAAAGATCATTTTATTACTTACAAAGGTTCCTCGTGGTCGGCTAACTCCTGCAAAGCCTGAGTATTCTTTCAGTTCATGATGAGTTTTAAATTCTTCTTCTCTTTCCTTCTTACTCTCCTTTTCTTCTCGAGAACTGGGAGAAGAAGGTGATGCTGAAGAGGATGAAGATCGAGAATGATCTTGCTCTCTACTTTTATGTTTACTACAAAATAAAGAAAGAACACACACAAAAAAAATGCTATTTTTAAAAAGACAAAGACCTGTCTGAAACTTACAATAAAAGGGATATTTTTCAAGTCAAAAAAACTATCCCCTAGTAAAATTATTACATAAGTAAAATAATTGGGTGTTTGACACAGTCTGTTTCCATTCTCCTCCAATATTTGTTTTACATCACTACTGAAAAGCATGCTATGGCCTGCCAGTTAGAAACTAGTAGTCTGTAAACTTCAAAAATAAGGTTTAGTTCTTCAATATTTTTAAGTTAACTTATATAATTTAATCTTTTATTAATTTAACAAAAGGAAAAGAGTAGCAACAAGTAAGAATGTTCTTAAGGCCAAGTTTCAAAATGACTGCAGTTTGTACACCCTGAGTGAAAACAGTTGGTATGGTATGGGCCATAATACCATTATAGAAATAAAAAGCATATGACATTACAAATAACAGTCATAAATTTAAAAACACAAGCAAAATCCACCATTTACCTAATGAATAGCAAGAAAAAAAGATTATCTATGATAATACTTTGTACTCCTATTTGACTCTATGATGATCAAATTTATATGATTCTAATGCAACACTTGAAAAGGTCATACCTGCTGTAACTCTTACCACTGCTAACAGTATCCATGGAAATTTTATTTTGAAAGACTAATACACATTGCTATTTCTAGTTCTTCCTCCCCACCCATCTCTCCCATGTTAAACCACTAGATATCAGTTTATCATTCTTGTACTCTGGGTGTTATGAGTTGAAAAAGTGCGGAATCAAGCATAACGAACCAAAGTTCTTACACAAACTGTTTCTAGAAATGCACTGCATTGAAGTCCAACCTCCTGATGTAGCCTGGATAATAGGACACATTAATTTGTCATTTTTTTTTTCAGTGTTAGCTTGCTATTCCAAAGTTTTTGTCCTCATCCACCATAAGCCGTGTAAAAGACAAATACATTTTTGCTGTAAAACAAATAATTTTAATTGTTTAAATTTAAACATTCGATTACACAGTCAAAATTGAAAGCAATTAAGCTGACAATTATTAAAGGCTAATTAGAAGCTAAAACCTAGCTCAAGACACTTTTAACAATTACCTGTCATCCTTGTAAGATTTGTATTCCTTGTAATCTTTTGGAGTTTTTTCTTGCTTTCTTGATCCACTGGATTCCCTGGAGCCCTTGGAATCCCCCCGTTCTTTACTTCTTTCTTTTCTACGGCGATCAATGTCATGCCGAAGATCAGCAGAATCACACCTTAATTTTTTATCTCCCTATAAAAAGACAGATGTAAAATACAGATTTCAGGGGAGAAGTAGGAAAAAAATATAGAGAAAGTTAAATTTTATGCCAGTTTATAAACTGGCATTTTAGTGTCAGAAAAAAATGGATCATATACTACTATCACTAAGTTTTTGTTTTAAAAATGTACTTTATTGTTGTTACTAAACATTTGTGTACATAAAGTGCAGTGGGACTGGAGAAGTTTCTACAAGCTAATTATCTTGAGAATTTTACAGATTTTTATTCAAACAATCCATAATAAACTTTTGTGCAGTAAAATGATACCAGTATTTTTCCACTCAGCACATCCTCATTAATTATTATCCCTCATCCTTCCAAATGCTGTTTTTTTTTTTTAATAGTTGAGCAATGAATGACAGAGGTTATAATCTGTAGTTGTGACATACCCTTCCACCTATAAAGTTAAGGGATCCTAACGTAATTCTCATTTTAAGCCTCATTATCAAGCTCTTCCCAAATAATTTGACCAACCCAATTAAAAAAAAAAAAAACTTCAAAAGTAAGAATTCTGTAATTTCTATAACATGCAAGTGGAATATGATTAATGAAACCAATTGAGGTTGCACGAGGGTAGAAACAAAGCCAGAAAGATATTATTCGCAATCCTGTACTCAGTATCTTGGGCCATATACTGCCCTTTCTCAATCAGGTATTGCAACGGACATTAGTTTAAACTGGGTCACAATCCACCTCCTTCTTGTTCCATTGCTTTTTCAAATACTATATAATTTAGGAAGATGGAAAGAGGCATCTAGGAATGAAGAGAAATTATACATCAGTAAGATGCTAAGCAACGTGGACATCCTTGCTAGTATTCAACAAGAAGAAGAATTTATTCTGGGAAGTCCAGTTATAAAAGTTATAAGCATTCATAAAACTGAAAGTATATATCTCCAAATGATATCAACTACTCACCTATTTGTTTCCAGGGTAATAAAGAAAAACTCTAATCAAGAACAAAAAACTTCCTGTTCACCTAGGTATTACCAAGTCCACAAGTGACAAGATAGTGTAAGTGACCTACTTTGTAAACTACAAACTATACATATATTAATTACAATTAACATGTGTTATTCATTCATTCAAACAGGAAGATGAAGGATAAAAACCAATGTCATATCCTCTTGTCCATCCATCAGTCACCTGTACTTTTTCTCCTCCACATCAAAATATGGTTTAAGTAATGAGGAGAGAAATAAGATACTCACTGTCAGAGCATGAGGATAGACAAAATCGTCAGGAAAACAAAATTAACCAACATTGAACCCAAGGTATTAAAGTTAAAAGCCAAAAAAGTATTCACTTCACAGAATCTGTTTTTTCAAAATCAATATGCCCCATGCAAAGAAACTATTTTCTTTTTAAGCTCTAGATTCCACATCCAATAAGTTAACAGCATGCCCTATTAAACAATTTGTATACTACCATCATCAATAACAGCTTGTAGTAACAAAAGTGTCAATGTTTTCAAGATAGCCCAATCATTCAACAACTCTACAAATGTATTCTCATTGTTCTAATCAGAAAACCAAGGTTGAAGAATTATTTTCAAAACATTATATAGATAGTACTTATTGATGGCCAGAAACAGAACCAAGCAGTACTCCCGAATTCCCCCATCTTTTCAAAACAATGGACAGTTGCTCCCATTATACCAATTTTGAATTATCAGAGTATAACAGACCCCCCCTTAACCACTGACTTCCATTCTCACCAAGCCCTCTGAATGCCTTTCACAGGCTCCTTTCTCATATTTAAAAGCCATTCCCCCAACCTACACATATTCCAATAGTGACATAAGTTTTTGCTCAAAACATTCATTTGTAAATCAGTTCTTAGAATTCATATTTCATAACCCACAAAAAATGCCCATTAGGATGGGATTACTTCTTTTTATCTATGAAGAACCTAGAGATAATTAATTCAGGCACACGTAAAACAATATTTATTCTGGCTCATCCATCTCACCTCAAAACTAATAAAATTTGTATCTCTGCTTTTTTCCCATTGTCTACCCACTGATTCTTTGCCCTTTTCTTAGGACTAATTTTTTCCTTTCACTAGCATTTTCAAAAAGTACTCTTCATTTAAATTAAGAAAGTATAGTGTCAGCTTAGTTCTGCTAGGAAGAAACACTAAGTATACTGCCATAAATATGTATGATGTATTTACAATTACAAGATATCTATAAACATCTGCCTTGAGAAACTATATTTAGTACATTAACTAAGCTGAACTTAACATGAAAAAAAGTGCATTCAGAAACATACCTTTTGATTTTCTTCTTTAAAAACTCTTTCTTCCCCTGCTAAACGGGTATGCTTCCTCAGGGCGCTTGGAGAGATGTCAATTCTCCTTAACGTAAAATAAAGTGTATTTGTAGTCATACTATTAACTGTACGGTTCAAAAAAATCCACAGTACTGTCCATTTTTGTAAGAGACAATCATTTCTCTCTCAATCAACTATTTTAGTACAGCAACACTAATAATCTAATTCCTAACAGACAATTAAGAAATAATAACTATGCCCATTAAAAATGAATTAAAATGCTTAAACCAGATATTTTTATATAGAAATGAAGCCTGATCTTTTAAAACATCAAAATATGTTAGTCATCAAAAATAGAAAAATGTGGCTCACGCCTATTATCCTAGCACTTTGGGAAGCTGAGGCCAGAGGATCGCTTGAGGTCAGGAGTTCAAAACCAGCCCAAGCAAGAGCGAGACCCCGTCTCTACAAAAAATAGAAAAAACCAGCCAGATGTGGTGGTGTGCACCTGTAGTCCCAGCTACTTGGGAGGGTGAGGCAGGAGGATCACCTGAGCCCAGGAGTTTGAGGTTGCAGTGAGCTATGATGACACCACTGAACTCCAGCCTGGGCAACAGAGTGAGACCTTGTCTTAACTAAATAAACAAACAAACAAACAAGCCAGGCACAGTGGCTCACACCTATAATCCCAGCACTGTAGGAGGATCACTTGAGGCCAGGAGTTCAAGAGCAGCCTGGGCAATAGAGCAAGACCCTGCCTCTACCAAAAAAATAAGAAAAACTAGCCAGGCATAGTGGCTCATGCCTATAGTCTTAGCTACTCTACTCAGGAGGCTAAGGCAGGAGGATTGCTTAAGCCCAGAAGTTCAAGGCCGAGTGTGCTACAATCCCGCCACTACACTCCAGCCTGGGTGACAGAGCAACACCCAGCCTCTAGAAAAAAATGTATAGAAAAAAAGTGTTTTGATTAAAGTTGAATATTACCATTTTGAGTGTCAATCATCTTGCAATAATACACCAAAACATCCTCAATGAACACATATGAATAGGATTATTTGCTCCTAAGTAGTCTTCAGTATTTTTACATATTCAGTATACCTTTGGTTTTATTCTGTGTCTTTCCTTTTTAAGCTAGTATCAGTTGCAACTTCCCAGTCCTTCATTAGCAGTTATGACCAAAACCACAGCAACTATGTGGTGTGTGCTAAGTACTAACTGAGATACTTCATTGCCAATATCACTAATTGTCACCACCACCCTGCAAAGTTGGATTATCTTTATTTTGTAGATGAAAAAACTGATATCCAGAGATTAAACAACCTGCTCATCACAATGCAATGAAGTGACAGAGTCAGGATTTCAACCTAATTGTCTGACTTCAATGTTTATATGCTCTTTTCATGAAAAACAGCTCTACCTCTCATCAAGCATTTTTACTTCACAAACTTACCAGAAGTAAATTAAAAGGTTACTCTAAGCATCTACCCCCCACCAAATAACAAATGAACTGATAACTATTTAATTCCAACTGCAGGGTGATAAGAGTATTTTAAGTTCTAACAACCAGTGTAAACCAAATATACTGAAAATTAATTATAGAATTTTCAAAACTTAGAAATATATTTATTCAAAAAATAAACGAGGCATAAAACTAAAGTTTTTATTTGTATCATGAATTGACAGCAAACTTCCAATATCATCTTGTTTAAAGTATCTTCCTATCAAAACAACATTTTTATATACCAGTTCAATAGCACACATACCTGTGTATCTCAGGGCTCTTTTGCCGGGTACTATGTTCTTCAGTGGCTTTCTGATACGAAGTGAACCGCTCGTTTAGGGTCATTGCAGGTGATTTGAAGTATTGCTCTGTTGATTTAGGAGAAATACTGCCCAATTAGTTATCTTTACTTTAAGAGTGATTTTCGTTTGTGACAGAAGGGCATGTAGCAGGTGAAAAGAAATTTAAAATATTCAAGAAACCTAGCAGAAGAGAATCAAGTGTTACAAAGAACTCCTACCCTTTCCCTTTTAATTTCTTGTACCTCACAGGTAAGAAATTACAAAGTTCCTCACAGGTCCCTGTCAATACTACACATAATTCAAGAACAATTAATAGATTAAATCAAGAGTCACTAATTTCATTTCACTAATGTACTACTTCCTCAAACAGAACAAAAAGGAATAGTATGTGGATGTCCTTATACCTTGCCAATATGAACCAATGATGTTACTTCAAGTAACCATTTGCAGAAAACAAAAATTAACAAATATGGAATTAACTACAAAGCTGGTTTTAGTAAACTAATAAATTTCATTGAGAACTATGTTGATGTATCAACAGAAATGGATTTAAGAAAAAAATTGAACACTGTCATTCAACTGGAAAAATTATTTTTAAATCCATTAGCATTCACTAATTACTCCAAAAATCTGGCATCTTGGCAAACCTGACAGCACATTTGATATTGTTGTCTTGTCTTTCTTTAAACAATTTTAAAATTAGTAATATCAACACTGATTAGTTTTTAAACCAGTTTAAGATATGCTGTAAATGTAGACGTATAAAGTCATGAGCTATGAAATGTTACATTATGAAGCAAGCTATCTGCTTAACAGGTCAACATACATCTGTGTCAACTTACCGCCCAATATCCAGCACATGTCTCATAACCAATCATTAAAACTTGAAACGGCCACTACAAGGGTAGTGCCTCAATCATAATTCCATGAAACCCAGGAATTTGAGCTAGCAACTCAGTTTTTATGCCATTTTTGCCAGGAAGACAGAAGGTTCAACTTTGCCTGTATCTTTCAACAGCTATTTTACTTTGAAACATGGATTTTGCCATTTCAAAACATATTCCAGGACCTAGTTACAATGAAAAAGAAAACATCACTGGGCATTTTCAGCTCTACATAAAGAAAGAGCTGTTCAGATCGGTTGCATAATACCAATTATGAAACATAACTACAGTTCTTTTAAAAAAGGAAAAAGAAAATGAAAAAGGAAAAAGTGTATCAAAACCTGATCTCAAAATTCAGAAATAAATTGTAAAATGTGGAGAAAGGTCAAAAAAAGGTAAAAAAAATTTAAAAATTGTATATGTTTCACATTTTATGTACCACAGTAGTATGGTCATAAACTGGTTCACAAACCTACTTATAGCCAAATAGCAAAACTCTTTTTTTGTCATGTTTAAATAATTACAGCCAAAAAGAAATCCATTAACTACTCACTGTTTTGAAACATCAAGAGCACAAAGAATTGCTGGTGACAAGTTTATTATAATGAGTTATTCTCATGTTAAATGACAATTTTAAAAAGGGTGGAGGAGGCTTTTAAGACCAACAGCCACGGGAAAGAACCTGTTTCATAGCAAGCTGCCTTTTAAACACAAAAACAAAATTATAAAAACAAAACTTTATCTAACTGCCCAAAAAGTCACACCCTAAAAACCTTTGAAAGTTATCAGTAACTTTGAAACTATAATTATAATTAGTGAAAAGAAAAAATCATCACTTCAGTTAAAATAGACACCCTTATCTTTACAACCTAAAGAAATGTCATAATTATTATCCTAATTAGTCACTACCAATGTAATCACTATGGAGCTAATATACTTTTAAATTTCTTGAACTTTTTTCCTCTTTAAAAATCCTGACTAAATTTTCTTCTGGTTTATTCATTCCTACTTTAAAAATTTTATAACAAATTTAGCACAAAAAGATAGAAAGTTAATACTGGTTTTTCCACTAGTTTCACATTTCTTTAAAAGTTGAAAAGAAATTCTTAGTAAATAATATTCAATAACAATACTGCCTCACTTTGTTATAAATGTATGCCATGAGTACATTATCCACAAGTTACAGGCATGCAATGAAAGATAATCCATAAGCATTCTGCACTTCAAATACAAAACAATGACACATTTTAAAAAACACTTTCAGCATTAAACAAATCTACATGATGTTTTATCATGATATAGATTTTTAGGGTATGTTTTAACTCTAGCATTTTGATCACTTTTTATTAACTAGCTCCATGAGTCTCAAGGCTACTAAGACTAAAGTCTCTTTCATGAAACACTATTTTTCCAAATTTTTAATAGTACTGATAATATACCTACCAGCCCTGGGGTACATCAATTATTAAGCACAACTACTCATTTTTTTTATATGCATGCAAGAGAAATTTCATTCACAATACTAAACATACTAAGCATACCTTTAACATGATGAACCAAGGACACAATGTGTTGAATAAATGACTCTGAAGTGCTTTTGCTGGCCTGTGGCAACTTAATGTGGTCAAAGATGGATCGGAATTCTTGCTCCTTCTTGACAGAATGGACAAGTGTACTAGCAAGTAGCCTGTCTTTAGTCAAGGAAGCAGGTCTGGAACATATTGATAACACACACAAACAAAATATACCACTAGTTTGAATACGAAAATGGTATGTTCAGAAAATAAAATAATTAACTGGGATATTAACTACCCGTAGATTATTTACTGGGCATCAATGTGGAATTACCTGTTAGAATCATCAAGAGGAACAGGTGCCATTTTGAGTTTGACTTCAGGACGATGAGAATCACTGGCTATCATTTTGATCCTAAGTGGGCTCTCCTCTCTGAAGGTAGACTTTTCTCGTGCATCCAGATTCTTGTGTAGAGGGGGACTGTAATCAAAGAGGTCTTTGAGCTTTTCAGACTTTACCTGCTCGGGTGACTGAGTTTCTTTCTTTACTGTTATTCTTTCAGAATTTTTGTCTTCTTCCTTGTGCTTATCTTTTGTAGTGCTAGGCCTTTCCACTACGTATCCAGTCTCTTTAAGTTTGTAATTTTTTTCTTCTCTAAATCCATCACTTTCTCTATTGCCTTTCAGTGAAACTTTTGACTTGTACTTGAGTCCTTCCTCCTCTGTATTCCGGTGAGATGCAGTAGCAAAACTTTTACCCTGATCTGCGAGGACTGACTTCCTGAATTGTCTATAATCCTCTGTCTCCTCTGTGTCATCCCCTTCCGAATCATTAAACTTTTGTTTTCCAGACTCTTTATCACTGAAGTAATCTAGAGCTTCCTGATCTTCCCATTCTCCCTCTGCCCTCCCTTTCTCTGATCCTTTCTCCTTTGGAGCCTCTTTATCCCTGTTATTACCCCTATCAAGCAGGAATACTCTAGACTCTTCATCTGTGAACCTGTGAATAAGCAAAGAAGAGGACAGTAACTCTGGATTGCATTCATTGTAGATCATTTGCATATTTAAATGTGTTGCCCAATACCACAGGACCAGCAGTGAAAAAAAAAACCCCACTGAAAAGTGCATTCTCAGATTTCACTTTTAAAAATCATTGAAAGCATCCATATAGAACTTATGTACTGATTTGTAAAATAAATTTACATACTAGGCTTCCTAAAGTTTAAAAAGTAAAGCCACCCTCAGAAACCTATCCTATTTAGTTACAGTTCACAATTCTACATGAACAAATCCAAATTTCTAGAGGCAGCCTAAGTTTAATTTTTGAAGCTAAGAACTGCTAATAGCTAATATACATATATGTTAGAATTCAACTTATAATCATACTCAAAATTTCAGACTATTTCACTTACTTCTTATCTATCGGTATGAACAAGAGCTCATATAAGTGAACTTCAATGCAGTTGAAGGTATTTAATACTCATTACCTGAATGGCAAAATAGTTCATATATACTTTGCTCTAGAAAAATATGATTTCTGGCAATATTAAGTAGAACTAAATATAAATTCAATAATAAATCTTAGGGTGTACAGTGCTATACCATAAATAGCATGCTTGCTCTATTTTCTCACTTTTAAGTCACTCACACTATACTAAGTAACCAATTTTAAGTTTGTTAGCAACTCTCAGGAACACAAATTAGCTGTTTAAAATGTCACTAGTCAGCGGGAAATACCATTATCTTTTCTATAGTCAAGCAGAAATTATTAAATATAGACGGCTGGACTGTTTATGATGCCATACACTTAAGAACGTACAACCTAACTGCATTATTTATGTAGGTCACACTCTAATGGTGAAAAGAACAAAGTAAGCTTTCAGTGTTTTGACACTTACAAAATTAATTTCTAGAAGTTTTTAGTTTTTAACAGCATCTACCATTAGTTATGCTTTACACTACTCAATTTCTCATCTATATTTTTAATTCTAGACTAAAAATGGATAAAATTAAAAAAGGAATATAAATTAGTTTTCATTAAAATATTTAGCTTCCAAAATTTACCAGATATGAGTAAAAACGATTTGGAATTACAATGAAGAAAGTCATGAGTAAAAACAGGTAGTTAAATACATATCACAACACAATTTTACATCTTAAAATTCCAAATAAATTCAAAGAACAAAAACAATATTATAATCTAAATTCTTTCCTTTAGTTTTTACCTTTTTAAGAACTTTCCAGTCTTTGCAGTTTCCTGATCTCCACCATCAGGATAAAATGAGGAACGTCCCCTGGTCTCATCTCTTGGCGCATTCTGTGGCGTGATTGTCTTTGCAGGGCTTCTTCGTGAAGGGATGTGATGAATTGGACTATTCTGAGAAGGACTATATCGACTAGATCCATTTCCAACAGAACCAGACCCAGACCTTTCAGGACTATGCTGAATGGAATGTGAATGCTGAGAGGGGGTATTTTTTGCAGAGTGTACTGTACTGAGCATGGGGGCATCAGAGCAAGATGAACTCTGACTAGGTGGTGTAGCAACAGGTGAAGGACTATGTGGTGATCTGGGACTATTATCATAAGCTGAAAGGCCAGGCCAAATATCACCAGATGTGGCTGATGACTTATTGAACTCATCAATAGATTCAGACGGGTCATGTTCAAATGTATCTTTCGGTTCCTCCTGTGATTTACTTTTCAACGGACTCTCCTCTTGGGGTTCCCCTTCAGCTTTTTTGGTTTGTTTTTCCTGAGACCCTCGTCTTTTAGAGACAGGAGATTTGCTATATGGGGATGAAGAACGAGAAGAGGATGATCTTGGAGACCTAGAGGATCTATATGAACGGCGAGATCTGCTTCGGGATCTTTGAGAAGAAACGGATCTTCTTTTTGGACTTCTGGAACGTGAACGACCTCGTCTAGGACTCCTAGAATGCCTTCTATTCCAGACAGGTCTATAACCACCTCGATGATATCTACCTCCTCCTCCTTGATAATACCCTCTACCCCTTCCTCTGTACCCATAAGGTCGTCTCATTCCTCTATTGTTTCTGTAATCTCGACGATAATCTCTAGAATACATACGATCTCTACTACGAGACCTTGAATATGTTCTGGAACGAGACCTAGAACTAAAAATGAAATAAATATCACTGCAAGAAAAATAAAGTATTCCACCCTACTGTTCTAAATACTTCTGGATCAATATAACATGTACATAAATTGTAAAATAAAAATACACACTTTCTAAAAAATTCATTTGTACAAAAGTTTACTGTTTCCAATCAAAGAGCCTCACTTCTAATGTAAATATTGAGAGATAAAGGCCTTAGGAATGAAGGCACAAAAAAATGGGGAAAAAACCTGACACACAATAATAGGACATATCAGCAAATTACAGTACATCTATGCAGGCACTTAAAGTGACAGTATAAAAGAATATTTAATGGCATGCCATCATGTATAGTTTGATGGGGGAAAAGGTTCCACAAAACTGTATCATGAGATACCACTGATTAAATATATACATAATATAAAGTTAGGCCTAGGAAAAAAAAACTAGAATTAATCCTTTTTCTATTCTTTTTTTTTTTTTTTTGGTAGAGGCAGGGTCTCGCCTAGGCTGGAATTCAGTGGTGGGATCCATAGCTCACTGCAGCCTGGAACTCCTGGGCTGAAGTGACCCTCCTCCCCTCAGCCTTCTGAGTAGCTGGGACTACATACAGACATGCACCACCATGCCCAGCTACTTATTAATTCTCAATGAGATTACAGTCACTTTCATTTTCAACTTGTGGATTCTATTTTCTATGCTAAGTATGTATTGCTATTTGAAGAAAAATAACCAAAGGTAATCATTTTTAAACAAAAAAATCAAATTATCCTTTTGTCAGAATTCAAAGAATCAGAGTCAAAATTGAGAAACCATAAAACAATATGCAGAGATCATTTACCGTCAAACAATTCTCTTTTGTCTTACCGCTATACTAACGAGGATCAAATAATTCTTACATTCTCCAATTCATCTCTTGGCCTTATAGATAAATACCAAGAAATCCACCACATTTTAGCACAGTACAGAAAAATTTGAGATCTACAGTCAGAGCAACTGTATTTCAATCCATGCTCTGCTATTTACTAGTTAATAACTTGGACAATTCTCAATTCTCCAACTCTTAAAATGAGGATAATAGATCCATTTCACAGGGTTGGGTTTTTTTGTTTTGTTTCTGAGACAGGGTCAGGGTCTCACTGTCACCCAGGTTGGAATGCAGTGGCATGATCACAGCTCACTGCAGCTCTGAACTCCTGGGCTCAAATGATCTTCCCACCTCAGCCTCCTGAGTAGCTAGGACTACAGGCACTCAGCTAATTTTTTTACATTTTTTGTAGAAACAGGGTCTCCCTATGTTGCCAAGGCTGGTCTCAAACTCCTGGCCTCAAGCAATCCTCCAGTCTCAGCCTCCCAAAGTGCTAGGATTATAGGCATGAACCACCATGCCCGGCCCATATTACAGTGTTCTTTGAGAATAAAATATATTAATGTGTTTAGCACTGTGTCTGTATATAGCAGGCACTCAACAAATATCAGCTGATACTAAAGAATTAAAAGCACATTAATTCACCTGTATCGCTTCTTTCTAGAATGTGATCTTGACCTTGATCGAGAACTAGACTGTGATCTCGACTTTGATCTTGAAGAATGTGATCTAGAATTGGAGCGACCCATTTCCCTTCTCCTAGTCAAATGGAAGAGCAAAAAAGGTTAAAATCAGGATATGACTGAAGAAGGTTCATATTATTTACTTATTTTCAGATACAAATTGAATTTTTTAAGTTTCTCAAAGGATACTGTTCATCATTATTCTTTCAAGTGAGTATTTAGAAAACAAGTCAATTATCCCTGACTAAAACTGTTTTCACCTCCACGACAGGTACTGTATATTGAAGACACAACAGAAGATTTCTATGAACTGCCCCACCTATGTGCCTCAATCCAAAAAGGCAGCAGCTGCAGAAGCCAGAAAGAGCAATGATACCAGACTGCAGCAGCATGTTAGATGTTATTCCATGCCCAATACAAATGCCTACCTTTCCTGTAAAAAAGATAAATAATATCAGAGTATTACAGATAAGGAAGCTGAAATAAAGAAAATACAAGTGGCACAATACTGAAGAAAAATAAACCTACCAGACTGTCATCATAGTGCTTTATGGCCTTGAAATGGGACTAAACTGACCACTCCATATATACAATACTGCCTGGAGTGGTACTGAATAGTCTCCTAGTAGAATAAAGGTCACTAAGTCTCTGAACAGCTGGAGCCATGGCTCTGCTCTCAGTAGTCATGACTTCAGAATAAGAGTGGACTTTTGTGATAATGCCTAGTTCACCCTGTAGCTTTCTGGTAAGAAGAAAAAAAGGATAAAAGATAAAGAAATTGGAGAAATTACTGCAAGAAAGAGATGTTAGAACTACAAGAAAAAGAAAACTTGGACACCAGTATTTTAACTTTTCTAAACACTACATGGTATCTAATGCTATAATCAGACCTCATTGGGTACAGAAATCAGTAACTGTTAGAACTAACTGATTTATCAGACCTATTCTTCACAAAATTGAAAAAAATATACATATATAGCAAATCACTGCATATACATCCCAAATGTCACATTTTCAACTCTTCAATGATTCGTGAGACTATACAGTCTTAGCCTCCCAAGCTAATTTTTGCTGTATATAACTATTTCCAAATCCACTCACTTACTCAGAGTAAGTAATCATTTCCATAAAAATCAACTTACTAAACTTCTAACAGCCTACAATTCCCATATATTTAAAACATATCTCCTACAACCAAATATCTTTGAAGGCACTTATTTTACCTACGTAGGCTTTGGTCAGTATAGTAAAATAGTATTTGGAGATGAGTTGAATCTTATCAGAAGAGGCAATGATAACATCTGCATACTTCCTCCTCAGAGAACATAAATAACAAATTCAAGATGTTTGAGATAAATATTTATTTCAAAATAAAACATAACTATCCTCTAACAGACTATCAACCGTTGTCTTCTACTCTTACTCTTCTTCTCAATCCCAAGTGAGCAAGAAATACACAAAGACAGAAGTAAAACATAGGTTCAGGAGGGTTCAAAAAGGTAGAGTAAGAATTCCACAACACATATGAAGTAAGTTTAGCATTAACACTGGGAGATCTGATACCTGGTAGAACAAAAGGCAAATGTGGTTTAGCAAATTTTGTCATTTTATTTGACAACATAATGAAATTGGTAAAAATCACATTTATAGTCTGTAAAATAAAGAATATGGACCATTAGGAATTTTGACACTCTATTGTTATTTGATTTCAAATACTGCTACTCCCAAATTTTTAAAGAACATAAATTGTAGTTTATATTCATTATGATCAGATTTATTCCAATAAATTGATATTTATCCCACTCTGAGATAATCAGACACACTATAAGAAATAAAAAACCAGAGCTACAAACAATTTAAAATCCCAGCAATAAGGCAAAACTCATTTCCATTGTATTAATCAGTAAATAAAAGAAACACTTTCAATTTATTAAGAGCTAGAGGTGCCGTGCTATGTCTGTATCTCCAGAATCTCTGTTCTTAGCTCTTGAGACTTTTTGAATGACAATTTCTGTTAAGTGATTCAGGAATTTTGTAGGCTTTTCCAGTCCCCAGGATGTAGCATATCTTATGGCATATGAGCCCAATAGATATCTAATAACTGTTGAATGAATGCATTCCCCAGAACCTGGATATTTTTTAAAGCAGCAGATTTATTTAAAGGTTTGAGTTTTGCTTGTTTTTTAATAGCCACACCTGAAACTTCAAAATGCGTGGTGAGAAAACATACCTATCAAATAGTTAGCAGCCCAAAACAAATTTGGGTATGTTTTTTCTGCCCTCCTGCAAAAATATACTTGGAAAAAAGAAGCTAAGAATATGGCCTCCACATTTAGACTACCTGGATTCAAATCCAGGCTAAGGAACTTCCTTGGCTGTGTGACCTTGGGCAAATTCCTTAATCTGAGCCTCAGTTTCCTCAACTGTAAAATGAAGAAAGTTAATAGTACCTACTTCACAGAACTGTAGAGGACTAAATGAGCTGATACATGTAATTCATTTAATATAATGTTTGGCACATAATAAGCAATCAATTTGAATTACCTTAACACCAAAGTAGGGGAAAAAAATAAACTAATGGAACTCCTCTTGTTTACATTAGGGAAGATGGGTTAAGTAGCAGGGTTTTTTTGTTTTGTTTTATTTTTAAATAACTTTGTATGTCCTAGGTCTTTTAGATGTGTTTACAGAAATCGAACCAGATACAACCTAAAAACAGAAAAAATAAAAAGAATCCTTTTCCCAAAACTAACTTAACATATGACTTACTTCACACAAGCCACCAAAACAAACAAAATAAAAGCTTCAGACCACATCACTTTCAATCACTCCAACTGAATCATCACTTCAGTAGTCACATTTTCTCAAATAAGTCCAAACTGAACACTAGAAAAATGAATGTTGTTTACCTCGGGTTTATGCAGGATCAAGAAGTGAAGTCTTTGAGACTTTAAAATTCTTCCTGAAGAGAATGTTCTGAGAAATTAAACTCTAAATTCAAATTCCTAGCAAAGATAAAAAATATGAGTTTGATTCATGGTAAATTAAATATCCACAGTTTACAACATATATATTGGGCACTGCAATGAATGCTAAAAGGCACTTATGATTTCAGGGAAGGAAAAACTGATTTAGAAAATAGTAAACTTTTAACCATAAAAGCCTAAAACTCAACCTTTTCTTAATTACAATGCAGTAGTGCATCATGAAACTGACAGTATCTTAACTTTTTAATACCTTGAATTCTAACTGTAGCAATTTGGGCTTTAGAAAACATAAGATATGCTGTCATTCCATCAGAAAATTCCAAAGTAGCTAACATAATGCCATTTGGGTATATCAAAACATATCATGTGGCCAGGCACTGTGGCTCAAGCCTGTAGTCCCAGATATTTGGGAGGCTGAGGCAGGGAGGGCTGTTTGAGCCCAGGAGTTTGAGGCTGCAGTGTGCAAACTCCACATGGGCAACACAGTGAGACCCCATCTCAAAGAAAAAAAAAAGAAAATACGTATACTGTAGTTAATATATTCATAATGCTCTAATTTATAACATCTAAAAATATGACAGTTCACTTTAACACTCTGCTACTTATACTCTCTTGGCACATCCTTTCACATAATTTAGTTTGATTTAAAATTGATTTTTAAAATTGTAACAGCCATCACAGTAACTCTAAACTTTGTGCCTAAAAGCATTTTGATACATGTACATTCAAATAAAAGAACAGCAAGCAATGAAACAAATACCTATTGAAAAATCAACTATTATTACTATGCAAATAAATTTAAATTTTGCACAAAATATTAAATAGCAATAGTAACAAGGTTACTATTACTTCCTTGTGAATAACATTCAGTGATTATTAATTATGTACAAAGGATAGTCAAAAACCACCACGGAAGTAGAAACTAAAGAATATGAGATTAATATATGCCAGCAAAGAATTCATAAAAAAGTTTAAATGAAAAAACATACATTAAGATGAAAATCTATGAATCTTACCAAGATCCAATTTAAAAAATGCAGTAAGATTGGAAATAGAAAGAAATGATAAGATTAAACTGGTGAATCAAGAATAGTGTCCCCTAAACACCCACGGCAACTGGAGAGATTAAAAAAGACTTGAGCTGGGAGGCTGAGGCAGGAGGATCGCTTGAGCTCAGGAGTTTGAGGCCGCAGTGAGCTATGATGATGCCACTGGGTCTACCCAGGATGACAGAGTGAGACTCTGTCTCAAAAAAAATAATAAAATAAAAAAATAAAAAAGACTTGAGGTTCAGGTTAGAAAGGAGGAATAGAACCTAGTAATAAGGGAAACATATTATAATAAAAAGTAGCCCCCCCCCCCAAAAAAAGCCAAGTAGTCTACAGTACAGAAACAAAAGGATTTCTAAAGGGCATACAAGTTTACCTTTTAAAATACCAAAGCCCCCAAGTGGGCAGAGAAAAAATGCCAACCTTCTAAATTGGTGCACTGTTCTGACCTGTAAGTCACTACTACTGATTCACTGCTGGAAGTGATACAAGGCCCATTTTAGCTAACATTTCCCCTTAAAAATTCCAAAAGGCTAATTTTAATTTCTCTAAATCCAGAGAAGAATCAATTGCTAAATCTCTTTACTCCAAGTCATGATTTTTTGAAGTTCCAAGAAAATATACACCAGAAATGAAAAAGTGAGGGAAGAGGAAATGTAGGCCATTAGACCAACGGGTATATGTTCTTGTTAACAATCTATAAATATATTCAAGTATCCACACCAAGAGAACTCAAATGATATGTAAAATGTGACACACATTAGTATCAAAGACTATGATCAGCTCAGCTAACTTTTTTTAAAAAATGAAAGTCTATGTATAAAGCACTATGCTAGGTACTACAGGAGACACGACTATGTTAGAGGTCCTTGCCCTCCAAAAACCATCTAGAAAAGAACAGATAATAGCAACAAATCATATTAATAGTAAATAAACATCTAACGATGTGCCAAAAACTGTGCTAGATGACTTTAAATAAAATCATCTCATTTTGCCAGGCATGGCGGCTCATGCCTGTAATCCTAGCACTTTGGAAGACTGAAGCAGGAGGATCGCTTGAGGCCAGGAGTTGTAGACTTGTCTGGGCAACCCAGCAAGACCACATCTCTACAAAAAATTTTAAAAATTAGCCAGGCTCACACCTGTAGTCCTATAGCTACTCTGAAGGCTGAAGCAAGAGGACCACTTGTGCAAGGCAGTGTGAGGTTGTAGCACGCTATGATTGCGCCACTGCACTCCAGCCTGGACAAGAGTGAGGCCCTGTCTCAAAAAAAATAATAAAAAATAAAAATAAAATAAAATCATCTCACTTGACCCTGATAATCTCATGAGCTACATATTAATCTCATCTTTAAAATGAAGAAAACTCTAAGCTTTCAGAGTAAGTTGGATTTACTAAGTGCCTTACATGCCAGGCACTATTATTCTAGTGTTAGGAATACAGAATTTTAATTAAGACATTAAGTTCCCTACTCTCTTGGAGCTTCCAGTGAGGGGAAGACAGAAAACAAGAAAACACCAAATATTGACAAATATCACATTGGACCGGAGGGGTGGGGAAAGAGGAAGCACAAGTTGATGTGTTAGGAGGAAGTAGGGAGGGGGACTAATTACGTGGGTCCTTGTGACCTCTTTAAGGGGGTAACATTTGCCTAAAGACAAGGAACACCGCAAAGATGAGGGGGAGGGGGAAGAGCATTCTAGGTGGAGGACACAAGCTTAGCTAGTTCAGGACAAAAAGACCAGTAAGTAAGAAGGTTGAGGCCCTGTGATCAAGGAATTGAGAGTATGAGAATAAATCAGAAGTAGCAGGAATGGACCAGAGTTTAAGTATGCCAGAGTCAGGAGTCCAGATTTTACTCTTCACTCTAATGGGAAACCCCAGAAGGATTTGCTCAGGGGAGTCACACCGTCTGATTTACAGTTTAAGATGGCTGATGTGTAGAAGATAAACAGCAATGAAAAAAAAGAAGCAAATACAGGATGGTTTGTAAGTATAGTCAACATGACATGCTTATAGATTGCTGGGGGTGTGAAGCACAGAGAGGAAAAAAAGAAAAATCAATAGTGTCCCTAAATTCTAGGTTCTGGATTCAAGCATCTAGGAGAAGGGCAAGTTTGAGGAAGAAAACAAGAGATGTGTTTGCCCTTTTCATGCCCACAGTCAGAGTGTAAATGGTTCATCCAAAATTTGACTGAAATCTCCTGACTCCAACTCCTGTGCTCTCTCCAATACCCCAAAAGGTACTTGACAGGATCAAAACCCAAACATGGAATTCAAAACGCCAAATTAATCTTCCCTTTCTTACAACCAAGATCACTTACTAACAGATTCCACTTCTAAACAGATATGGAATAAACTGCCTCATATATACCTTTATCCAGTTGATCCACCAACCAACAAGGAACACAGGGTAAAATAAAGCAGGCTTTATTTTTTTAGATAAAGTCTTAAAATATCTTAATAGAGCCTATCTTTTATGGAATAATACACAGTGACCAGCTAGAAAACAATTGATCAAAGCAAAGAAACTGGGCTCAAAAAATACCCAAGATAAAGCCACCCAAAATGGATTTTTTCTTTTTAAGGACACAAGGTCTTGCACTGTCACCCAGGCTGGAGTGCAGTGGCACAATCATAGCTCACTGACTCTTGGGCTCAAGCAATCCTCCTGCCTCAGCCTTCCAAGTAACTAGGACTACAGGCACCCACCACCACACCTGGCTAAAGTTTTTTCTAAATTTTTTTGCAGAGACAGGGTCTTGCTATGTTGCCCAGGCTGGTCTCCAACTCCTGGCCTCAAGTGATCCCCCTGCCTAAGCCTTCCCAAGTGTTGGGATTACAGGCATGAGCTACCAAGCCTGGCACAAAATGGATTCTTTTAGGTTACCACTCTAAGCATACTTGGGCCAAGGCTTCATTTTAACAGACTCAAAGAGTTTGTTCCCCAAATTGTTGTAAACAAACTACTGTTATTCACGTCTTTTAAAATTCTAAAAACAATAGTTCATGACTATTATTCTAGTAGACTAGATTCAAGTCCTGGCTCAACTATTAACTAGCTGCCCAACACTGGACAAGTTCAGCTTCAATTTCTGCATATGTAAAAACAAGGCTACTAATGGTACTTACAGGTTTAAGGTTAAGTGAACTAATGAATGTAAACAGCTTAATGTTTGACACATGGCATGCAATCTAGCATCAGCTTATCGTTATTGGTAAACCTTGTTCGTGGCAGTCTTTTTGCAGGTTATCCAGTAAGTTCACTCCAAATGATTCTTGCATGTAATGTTACTTAATAATTTTGATATAGCATTAATCAGCATTATATAAAAGTCTTTCCAGAAATGCTTATTAAAATGTCTGGAATTTTGCTTTACAATACTCTACAAAAGCCAGACTGGTGACACACACCTGTAGTCCCAACTACCGGGGAGGCTGAGGCAGGAGGATCACTTGGGCCCAAGAGTTCGAGTTCAGCCTGGGCAACACAGTGAAACTCCATCTCTTAAGAAAATAATATTAAATAAGACTGGTACAATGCTGGTAATTAAACCTAGATGATAAAGAACATGACAGGAGTTAACTAAACTAATCTACTTTTGTGCTTGAAAATTTCCATAATTAAAAGCTTTAAAAAAAAAAAAGTAGAAAAGTTCAGTCACAAAATTTTAGTTCTGAGTCCAGTTTGTTGTCACCTTGCTAAAAGGAGCACAATACTGAGAATCAGAATACCTGCATTCTAGACCAGGTTGTACCACTCCCCGGTTTAAAGAAATTTATATCCTACAAGTATAATCTAAACACTTACTACCCAGAGATGTTGGTCCTCTTGATTCCTGTATCTACTTACTTGTTAAATAACAAATCACCATAAATTACAAAGCAGTATTCAGCTAGTGTTCAGCTAATGATTTCGAATGTAATTTCCGGAAACTCCCAATCTAAACTCTAGGAAGAACTGAGAAAACTTTCTCCACTTCTACAAGTCTTCTCATCACACAGTTAACCTAATACAGCTTTGCTGCCCACAAAACTTGTTTAATAAATTCAAGTAGACCTGAGCCTACCAATGCGTATTACCAATGGGTAATACTTTTTACAGGTCTGTCACCAAGTCCTAAAATACTATTGTTCTTCAAAGTCAAGAATGGGCTCTAGCTAACATCTCCTTTGCTACCATTTTAATTGTCTGAATTAAGGGAGATCCTACTGTTTTTCACCATGTAATGGTGAAAATGTGAATTCCCTAAAACAAGATGCTACAAGCCACCGGTAGATAGGCTTTAGGTTGATTACCATGAGCTAGTTTAAACACACAATCCCTCCTATCAAATTATTTACCTTGAGTTGTTTAGGATCACATAAAAATGCAAATAAACTTGTAGCAGTTTTTCCTACCTATGAAAAGGTTCTTTATTGTCTGAACAGTAGCCTAACCATTTCAACAACTAGAGTCAAACTGGAATGAGAATTCACACGAGGAACAAGAAATTGTCTTGCTTTTTAATACCAAAAAATGTAAAAGTCTCTGCTCCAACAGGATACCAGTCTGAAGTACTAATCTTTTTTCATCAGTGTTAGCCACATTTGCTTTCAACTTTAGTCTTAATTTTTTCCAATTCTAAGACAGTTTAAAAAAAAAGTTCTATGTAGAAAAGTAGTGCTGGTACTGCTGCTGCTTCATTCTGAAGAGATAAATCAATTTAAGGATTTAAAATGAGGGCAAAGTTCATAACCTCAATTGACCACTCCCACCCATTTATCCCACCAGCTGTCCACCAATCAAGGCTGCAACATTTCTGACACGACTTAATGGCTAAATTACTTGCTCAAAAGACACGGCTTCGCTCGCAGTAATGGAAAACTGCACTTTCAGCCCGGGTGTGGCAGGGCCGCTCTTAGATCCATCAGCTAAGACCCTATCCTCATGCTAAGAAACAGTTACTAGGCACCAACTACTATAATCAGGAGTGCGCGTTCGCTTCAAAACAGAGTGGGTTGCCAAGGGGACCGAGAAGATTAACCCTAAAGAAAACATTCCTGCAACACCAAGGACCGAAGGCGGGTGCCAGGGCCAGTTACGAGGGACAGAACAGGATCCTAAAACCGAGTAACAAAAAAGAGGCATAAACCGACGGGTAGTTGAAACCGAAGAAAAGGGTTCTTTTTCATGAAAAGAGCTCCGACCTACCCAATGCACTTTGCTGCAGGTCACAGCTATTCTACCAAAGCCCCAAAGGCCAGAAAGAAAGGTAGAGCTCCCAGCCAATGAGAGCCGGACACAAGTTGCACCTCTGGCGGCAGCGGGCGCCGTGGGCGGGGAAGGGAGAAAGGAACAAGCGCGCGTGCGCCGAGCGTTCAGTCGGGCGCGCGCAGGGGTCCGGACCGAAAGGATGGGGGAAGGGTTGAAGAGGGAGGTATGCGCACGCGCACGGCAGGCCGCGCGGTCTCCGGGTCTCGAGCCAGGTTCGCAACCGCGCGCGCGCGCACCGTTCGCACTGCTCACCCCAACCCCCACCTTTTCGGCCCGCAGTGCCTCAAAAACCCGAGGGAAGCTGACGGAAAAACGCATAAATAACGGCGAAAGGTCTCCCGGGTTCTCCTATCGCTGGCAACCCGTCACCACTCACAAAAGAGTCAACAGTATTGGCCCGTCCTCGCTATTCACAGCCCTTTGAGTAATTTGAACGCGGCGCAAGACCTACCTGACACGCCAAAGAACGGTTCCCGGGACTTATCGCCGTTGTAACTACACAGCGGCCATTTCCCGACTCGAGAACGAGAGGAAAACCATAGAGGTACCTTCGACGCGCTAGCTCGTTTCCGTCACTTCCGATGGGGGCGTGGCCTCGCTTTCTCTAAATAGCTGGGCAAGCCCCGCCCACCCTTCCGCCCTAGACCGGCTCCCTGGCCGCTATTAAGATGTTGCCTGAGGCTCTCTGGGAAATCTCGTGACTGGTCTCGCGCGAAGAGCGGCGGCTCCGCCCTCCCGCCAGTAGCGGGCCCTTGGCGCGGGTGGCGGTGGAGGGCGGGGCCGGTGTTTTGCTAGGCCTTAAATTGGTCAGGATTAAGGGTGGGGTTCGCTGGCGTCTTTGCCTCGCTTTGAGGGAATCCTCTGGCCCTCATCATCGCCCCTAGTTTTTACTGCAGTTAGCTCGTCTGGGCCATTCTTTTGGGGGGGGGGGCCGGCTCAAACCAGGCCAAAAATAAAAAGAATCTCACAGTGAGGAAAAGACACGGAGGAGGCAAGAGGCGGCAGTGATCGTAGACCCGCGGCTCCCTCCGCCGGAAGCGCTGCATTTCTTCCTTTTGGACGCCTAACTGGAGACTAGGAAGTGTCGGTTTTGCTTTGCTATTAAATGTGCCAGACACACTTAGTTGAAAAATGGCCCCGATCTAAATCCCTTTCCTGAGTGGCCTCTGATCCGCAGGAGTCGGAAGCCGCTTAGGCTGTCTGGGCGGTTTGTGCCGTAGGGTGCTTCTTTCCTTGCGACGTTGTTAAAGCAATTACACGTAAGCGTGTCGGCGGAACGCTGGCATGGGCATAAAAATAAAGAACTCGAAGCAGTTAAGCTTTCAGCCTGTAACAAGGATTTCATGCCGGCGCAGGAACACAGACCTACATAGCTTGGTCCGCCACAATTATAAGTCAGATTATAAGTAGGCAAGTCACATTTGATTTGAACAAATTTCAAATAAGAGCCTTAGGACGTTTTCTATTAATACTGATCTGAGCTGCACTTTCTTCCTTAAGGCCTAAAACCGTTATTACTTTGATGTTTAGGGACGTTTACTACCTTGAAGAATTTTAAAGTTGTAATTAGCTAACCAGTCTTCTGTCAGTCAGTTAAATCTAGTACTGGGCCCTGGTTGTGAATTTAACACTATGCTTAGGGCCTTCTCTCCTCACAATCCAATTTACAGCTCAAGTAGGAAAAGTACCTCATTTTCATGGAGTGAATCCTAGGTTTTCTTTTATCATACAGGCTGCCGCTCACCCCATTACCACCTTCAGGATGTGGAAGCAGGAATCTTTGCCCTTATTGTGCACTGATAGGTCCCAAGCATTTAGTTGATGCTCAGTAAATATTTGGTGAGTGGATGAACTATATTAAAAGAAAAAAACTAACCATTAATGGCTCAATACAACTCTGCTATTCTGCATATTTTGGGGGGAAAACCCCTGAGAGCTAATAGCTCTTATCCATTTATTAAAAGTACACCAACATATGACTGGAATGCTTTGCAGGAAGGATGTTATCTTAAACCTTCCTCTGCAATTCCATTGCAAATGTGTTGAAAATGGAGTCATCTTTCTATCTGAGACAATATGACTGATTGTGATTTCAAATAACTTGAGGTAATAACAAAGGATGAGGCACATTGGAACAAACCTTTTAATAAATGGAAATGATCCAGACTTCCCTTGAACTACATCCATTTGATATGTGATAACTTTCTTTTACCAATCTATGAAGCTGGAGGTTCTTGAATTTAGATGATGTTTTATGCACAATGTATTGCCTTATTTTCAAAACCTGAAATTCCACCATTACAGATCCATATTTTGTAATGAAAATTGTTTCCTATTAAAATACAAATAACATTGAAAAGGGCATAGGAAAAAAATCAAGAGCCTATTTAACAAATGGGCATTGCATAAACATAGAATATTGGCCAGGCAAGGTGGCTCATGTCTGTAATCCCAACACTTTGGGAGGCCCAGGCAGGAGAATAGCTTAAAGCCAGGAGTTCAAGACCAGCCTGGGCAACATAGCAAGACCCTCTCTCTAGAGAAAATTTTTAAAAATTAACCAGGCATGGTGGTGCGCACCTGTAGTCCCAGCTACTCTGGAGGCTGAGATGGGAGGATCACTTGAGCCCAGGAGTTGGAGACTCCGATGAGCTATGATCATGCCTCTGCACTCCAGCCTGGGCAACAGAGTGAGACTCTGTCTCTGAAAAAAATAAAAATAAAAAATTATCCCTAGAAGAAACTTAAATTGTAAACAAATGACCAGCCTTACTAATAAGATACAAAAAGAATGCTAAGATATTATTTTACACCTAATAAATCAGTAAACTAATTTTAATTTATAGGTCACTGACGGTTTATTGTCAATATGTTTGTAAAACTCTTTCCTGAGTGGTGGTGTTTTTGTTTTGGTTTGAGATAATTGAAAGAGAGAATTGGAGAAGACTGGATATTTGAAAGAACAAGGACAAGAATATTGGAATGAGAATAGAGTTGGAAGTCTAGACTACTAAGGCAAGCTCCGTCACTCTACTAGTTTGGTTTGGTTTGGTTTGGTTATTTGTCTTTTTAGACTGAACAACATCTGAACTGTTTTCCTAGTTGGGGAAACGGAAGCTGAGTGGGTATTTGGAGTCTCACTCTTCCCACTCCCTGAGAGTAGTGGCATTGGGAACCCAACAGTAGTGGTGAGAAGCAGGCAACAAGGAAATGAAGCCAACCAAGATTCCCTAACTAGAGTGCCGGTGGTATGGGACTTTGGCTGTAGTTCCAGTTGCTTGGCCTCCATTTACTCCTATCCTTCCCCAGGCTTTGCAGATTCCTTTTTTTTTTTTAATTTTAGTTGTGGCATTAATAAAATATGTATTGATTCTTTGAGCTAGCTGAGATCCTTCCAACAAATTTCTTTTCTGGGTGAGTCAGAGTTAGTGTCTATTGGTCACAAAGAACTCTGAATTCCATGTCACAGTTTTGAGTAGAAGCAGGTCCTATTTATGAGGACAGTTTTCCAAATGGTCTGGCATTTTTCCATATCTGAACCGATGAAATATTTAGTTCCTCTAGTCTAATCTATTTCATTTCCTACTGGTGAACTCAAGTTGACTAGGGTTTTTTTCCCCCCTTTATCTATCCTAGTTTACCTACTAAGGATGTAGAATGTTTTATTTTATTTAAAATATTTTATTTTAATTCTTTTAATTTTAATTTTATTTAATTTTATTTTGGTTTAAAATCACCAAAATTATTTATTTAAGAATTACGTATTATGGTATTGTTCCTTAATATTCATCTCTCCATTTTTAAAAAAATAATTAAAAATCTCAAAATGTGACTGTTAACCATTTTTCCTAAGTCCTACCATGATTAATGTGCTTTTTCAGAAAGCTTATCACAATAAATGGAACATTTAATTCTTTCAAAGTTTTCATAAGATATCTTTGCCCAAAAGATATGCCAGCTTCCTGTTTAGTGTAACCACCAAAGAACAGAGAGGAAAACCCCCTAAAATGAGGCAACAGACTTATGATTAGATTCTGCCCCCCAAAATCATTTCTTCCTTAAAAGAGGTCATAAGAGCAACAGAACACCTCCCTCTTTTAAAGCTGTTACCTAGTTGCAAACAGATATGTCTGACTGCCCCCTAAAAAGTCTAAATGCTTAGTTTTACCCAAACAATTAAATAATTTATCTCTCAAACAGAGGGCTAAAACCACATAAGCAAAGGGCTGCACCCAATGGTGCTATCCAGAGGTACTAAAGTATAGAGCATGGAGTATTGGCAATAACTTTTTGCTCTCCAGATGTCTTAGGGTACTGAAATTTCAGCCTGCTTGCTTATTTTGAAAGAGCTAAAAATTAAGCCTAGCCTAGAAAAAGAGTTACCACTGATAATGTCAAGCCATAATACTGGTCTTTCTCAAAGTGTGATGCAAGATCCACCTCATGAGAATAACCTGGGTTGTTTATTTTAAAAGTAGGTCACTGAGTCTCATTACACACTTACTGAGGCAGAATCTGTGGGGTAGGCTACACACTAAAGTTTGAGAACTACTGATTTATTGAATAACTATAATATTCTAGATATTATAGGACTACAAAGCAGGACAAGACATCACTGCTGCTTCTCTGTTGGAACTCAAAATCTAGCAGAGATAGGGTGTAACTCCCAAAGCAAAGGGAACGAAAAGACATCTACATGGGAGCAAATGCAAATGGTGAAAGAGGGAAGAACTAGCTTTTAAAGAATGAGTGGGATTTCACCTCTCATTCATTCATTTATGTATTCAACAAATATGCATGAAGGATGTGCCATTTACAGATACTGAGCCAGGTGCTTGGAATGGAGCAGTGATAAAGGCTTAAGGATGACACTGCTGACAAGAAGCTGCCACTCTGTGAGGGAGACAGAAGGCACATAAAGAGACACAATACTTAGGAAGTCTGATATCCATAAGGTAGTGATAGAGTCAAAGAGGAAGACCTACTTTAGAGAGGGTGCTTCAGCAGGGAAAGCCCTTGTGGAGGATATGAAATTTAGGGGAAGACCTAAAAGGTAAAAAGTAGGAAAAATAGAAGGAAGAGCATTCTAGGCAGCGGGACTGACCACTACAAAATCCCTGGGACAGAAAAGAACTCATCGTTTATGGAACAGAAAGAGTAGCAGTGGGCATAATGAATCAGGAGGAAGATGGTTCAAGGTAAGGGTAAAAGTATAGGCAGCGGTGGGACATGAAAAGCCTCTCAACTATATAAGGGGTTTGGATTTCATTCCAACTGCAATGGAAAGTTATTGAAGGGTTTTAATCAGAGGAATGACATGATCTATTAATATTTGAAAAAGATCATTCAGGCTGCTATGTGAGAAATGGATTGGCAATGAACAGGGAGACCAGCTAGGAGGCTGTTTTAGTAGTTCAGGGGACATAACAATGATCACGATGAGAAAGGAAAAATGTAGATAATTGTAAATATATTTTGGAAATGGGATTGGCAGGTCTTGCTGATGGGTTGAATTAGGAGTTTAAAGAAAAGGAGAAAATAATGTTGCTACCTAGATTTTGGCCTAGGTAGATACTGATATCGTTATAATAATTAGGAAGATTGGAGAGAATGATAGGGAAGGAAAGAGTGAAACAGGTTGGAAAAGGGAAGGAAATCAGGAATTCCATTTTGAATATGTTAGGTTTGATATGTGTGTGAAACTTTTAAGTAGAGAGGCAAAGTATAAAGTTGAATGTGTGGGTCTATAGTTTAGAGGAGAGTTCTAGCATGAAGATAAAGCAAAAAGATGATATTTAATGTTACAGGATGAGAAATATAGAGAGATAAGAGAAGACAGCCCAGAACTGAACCCTCAAGAATCCCCAACATTTAGAGATTTGTTAAAAGAGGAGAAGCTAGTAAAGGAGACTGAGAAAGACCAGCCAGTGAGATAGGAAATGAGTGAAATCAAGTGTATTGGTTATCTATTGCTGCATAACAAATGTCCCCAAAATTTAGCAGCTAAAACAATATTTATTATTTCTCAGCTTCTATGGGTCAGGAATCTGGGAGTGATTACCTGGGTCGTTCTGGCTTAGGGTCTCTCATGAAGTTGTGGTCAAGCTGTCAGCTGGGACTGTAGTCATCTGAAGTCTGCAGGATTCACTCCAAGATCACTCATGTGGTTGTTGACAGGCTTTAGTTGCTCATGGGCTGTTGGCTTGAGACCTCAGTTCCTCACCACGTGGGCCTCTCCATAGGATGCCTGAGTGTCCCCATGGCCTGGTAGGTAGCTTCCCCCAGACTGAATGACCCACAAAAGGGAGAGAAAGCCCAAGACAGAGCTGAAGTCATTTATAACCTAATCTCAGCAGTGACATATCTTCACTTCTGTAGTATTTTATTTGTCACTCAGACCAACCCCTAGTATGATGTGGAAGGGGACTACACAAGGGTGTGAATACCAGGGTGTGGAGATCATTGAGGGCTATGGGAAGCTGGCTGCCACGCCAAGAGAAGCAAGTGTTTCAAGTGTATGAAGTCAAAAAGACAAGGACAGAATAAACTTATGTGCAGTTTGGTCTGCAAGAAACATTAAGGGAGTACAATAACTGCACCCAGCTGACTGAGGCAGGGTAGGAATACTTAAAAGACATAAACACCTCAGACACCCACCAGGTACTTCATTTCACACCCATCGATCACAGATAACTCTCCTTCTACCATTTTACAATAGCTCACAACCCACAACCCTTCTGACACTCACTCCCTCAAGTAAATTTCAGGTATTTTTTAAGATAAAATATTTTATTCCTTGCCTTATCAACCTTCTAGAAAAAAAAAATATTTTATTTATTGTAGTATTTATGCATTTCTTAACCATTTAACATACGTAAAACTCTGCTACCATTTTTATTAGTTTCCTTTTTTTTTTATTTGTAACTGATGAAGTTTTTGAATGTTATGCCCCGACTCCGTTTTCCCCATAAGCCCTGTGGTTTTTATTGTATGATTTGCATAGTGTAACAATTTTTATGAACATATATGTTGCATTCAATACATAGTCCCAATTTTAACAGTAAGGAAATTGAAGCATGAAGAGGTGGAGTATCTTACCAAAAATCACATGGCTATTAAGCAAGGAGCTAAGATTTTATGAACAGTCAGTCTGGCTCTAAAGAGCACCCTCTTTCCACAGCAGTATTTACCCACAGAAGCACTTATAATAGAAGTAATATTAGATCAGCCTTATGTATGGTTTTTATTTTTTTTATTTTTTTGTCAACGAGTTTTCAATTTTATTATATGAAATTATTATGTATTTACCAATAGAAATAGAATAAATTGCTTTCTATATATGTAGTCACTTCCAATAGTTAAGGAAATACAGTATTATTTCCTTCAAATATATGATAATCACTTTCACACTTCTGGGAAACGAATGAACAAACAAAAAAAGGTATCTAGGTTGAACATGATTCAAAACTAACAGGTACTTCTAGTTCTTAGCAACTATGGTATTTTTTCTTTTTTTTGAGACCAGGTCTCGCTCTGTCACCCAGCCTAAATAGCAGTGGCTTCCTCACAGCTCACTGCGGCCTCAAACTCCTGGGCTCAAGGGGTCCTCCTGCCTCAGCCTCCCGAGTAGCTGGGCCGGCAGGCGGATATACAATAGAACAAGAGGAGCGGGAAAGAAAGCAGAATCACATACTCTAATCCTTCTCACAGGCTGGGTCAGTTATAAACATGTAAATTACCTTCATGGAAGGCATATGCCCTCCTGCCTTCCAGAGAAAAGCAACTGTGTTACCATTAGGAAGGTGATCGAATTTTGAAAAGCTAGATAAATTGTGGTGCTATATTTCAATCTGTTATTCTGCACATTTTTCATCAAGATAGAAAATAAATTACCAGTGCCACACCTGAACCCTCCATGCTCCTCCAAACATTTGGTCATGCTCTGCTTTATGAAAATACCTGGATCTTGCCTCATAAAACTAAAGGGATTTCAGGAGAAAATGTATTGGGAGGGAATAATTCTTAGCCTAGGCTTAAAAGTTACAGGGAGTCTTGAGATAAATCCAGGTCATAAGCAAAATTCTAGACATCTTTGGAAATGGCTTGTCCTTTCCAGTATGAGTTATATGATCTTATACAGGGTCATAATAATTTTGCCTTGAACATTACCTTGGATATTCTACAAGCATTATTAGAGGCCCAACAGTTTGATTCTCCATCCTATAGCCATTCAAAAATAAAACTGCGTTAGAATTCTCTATTAATAATGAATTAGTGAAAAATTATGCGATGAGAATATACATATATAATCATTCTGTAACTGATTTCAGTGCAGCATAAATTTCTTTCTTTTTTTTCATGAAAAGGACAAGGTCTTCTCTTAACTACTTTATTTTATTTCTAATAAATCTAAGTCACATGTTCAGCATATATTTATTTACCACAGAAACAAAATGTTACACTTTGTTCTATAAAAGAATTGTTTATAGCATATTTCACTGAATCTAAAAAGCCAAGATGTAAGAAGCACTATTTTTTAGTACCAGTAAGAAAAAAACATCCTGCCCATTAATAGTGTTCATTAATTATTAAATACATCTGTTTCAGAGTGGTTAAAATTTGCAAAAGTATGCATCAGAAAAATAATGAAATATGGTATTTGATTATATCATAAAGTTCGTTTAATTTTTAGTGTCCATATAACAACTACAGCATTACAGTAGAACATTCTCATAACAAATTTATCATCATTTTGCTGCAGTTTGTTTCTTTAATTTAGAACAACTTTTCCATCTAAGTTAAAATATAGAAGACATTCCAATTAAGTATAACTTCTTTAGTAAATGTTATTTAAAAAAGAAAACAAGTAAAAGAAGTGAGCCAAGGAGAAACTGTATGAACCATGGAAACAAACACACAAGTAAGTTCATCTTAAAATAATCAGAAAATTATCAACTCATTCTATACCTTGGAAATGGTTAAGAAGTAAACAACAATAAAACAGTTACAAAATTAAGAAAACTGATCTTATTTAAATGACTTTTATTTAAAAAGAGAGAGAAAGAGAGATTCTTCAAGCCAAAAAATAATTAGGGAAGTTACTTTAAAATATTTGAAGAAATTAAGTGATTAGCTTTTCCTTGCTTCTCAAGAAAAGTGAAAAAAGAGCCTAGGCAACACAGCAAGAAGTCTCTAAAAAATAAAAAAAATTAACTGGGCAAGGTGGCTCCTGCCTGTAGTCCCAGCAACTCAGGAGGCTGAGGTAGGAGGATCACCTGAGATCAGGAATTCAAGACCAGCCTGTCTCAAAAAGAACTTGTCTCAAAAAAAAGATAAAGAAAAGTGAAAAAGGGTCAATTCAAAGAGCAAATAGGATTATTTTTGGCATTAAGGATCAGGAGATGGGTTGGTGGAAATGGAGGTAAATGGAAATGATATCTGTTGAATACCTATTTATGTGCCCTGTACTGTGATATTCATTTCACAACGCATTTTATTCAATATTCACAAGCAATCCTCAAAGAAATGTAATTGTCATCTCCACTTTATTGGTGAGAGAACATTTTTCAGGATTAAAAAATTCACCCAACAGCTAATAAATTTTAAATCTAGGGCTTTAACTCAAAGTTGAAATTAACTCAAAGTTTAATTCAAAGACTACGTCCTTTCTACTACTTTTTGGTTGGGAATTTGCAACATTAAAGCAGGAGATTGTAAACTCCATCCTTCTGGATGTGTTTGAGGTTAGGTTAAAAACACTCTGTGGGAATATTTTGCAAAGCAGTCAGAATGGATGCCTTCAAATTACCACGCAGCTCTAACCTATGTAAACCTACAGCATCAATTGTACCTGCATTTGAATAGTTTATGAGAATGGTGGTTGAGTCCCAAAGGCCTGGATTTTCCCCTTGTAGTGGAAGATCACTTGCTAACTTACTGGTTTCTTTGAAAATGGCCTGTCTCTCTCCGAAGGGTAGGTCAGCATTTGTGGGGCGTCTATAGGAGCTTTCATCATGTTTGTTTTACCCCTTATCCTCTTCAACACCAACATATTGATGTAATAGACTGGAGCAATGATATGAGTTTGACCCTAGAAAGGCAAAGATTTTATGGCTTCTCAGCTACTAGCTTTTCAGGAAAACATTCACCAAATTATAGAGCAAAAATAATGTAGGTTTGGTCCAGTGAACATTACAAAGAAATAAAATACAATAATAACAAAGCTTCTTTGAAAAACTCTATGAAGACAAGGTTGTCTGGTTTAGTTGATCTGTTACTTAATCCTAGACAAAAATGCTGAAAAAAAATCCTAGCGGGGCATGGTGTTACGTGTCTATAGTCTCAGCTACTCAGAAGCCTGAGGCAGGAGGATCACTTGAGCCCAGGAGTTTGAGGCTGTAGTGCTATGTGATGGTGCCTGTGAATAACCACTACCCTCCAGCCTGGGCAACATAGCAAGACCCTGTTTCTTAAAAAATATATATCCTGGCCTAGTGTGGTAGCTCACGTCTGTAATCCCAGCACTTTGGGAGACCAAAGCAGGAGGATTGCTTGAGGCCAGGAATTCAGGGTTACAATGAACTGTGATCACGCCACTACACTCCAGTCTGAGCAACAGAGTGAGACCTTATCTTTAAAAAATAAATAAATAAACTTACCTATGTATGTATAGAGACAGACAAGAAGAATCAACCTGGAAATGATACTAATAGTGTGTTTATATTTGACTGGCCATATTATTGGTGATTTTTTTAAACAATTTTCTTTCTTTGCTTTTCTGTATTTTCTAAAATTTCTACAATAAGTATTATTTTATAATACAAAAAAAATCTTTTAAAAATGTAGACCATTTAATTTCATTTAAATTATGTAAGATAACGAAGAGCTAAAAACTAAGGAGAGATGTTTTTTATATATATGGTTTCTATAAATAAGTATAAAAACTCTCATTTAACAAGGAAGAATAAAATATCTATTATTAAGTCACATTCTTGATAAGCCTAATTATAAATTACTGCTAGGGGAATATTTGTTTTCAGGGAAAATCTTTTGGATTTATCTTTGTGGGGTTTTTGGGGTGGTTGTTTTGTGTTTTTTTTCCCTGGTGTGCCCTATAGTCCTCTTTTAGCTGCATGAATCTTCTGTCATGCAAGGAAGGGGAGTACGTAGTTCCATGAGAGAACAACATGTGTAAAACTGTTTACTTCCATTTAAAAGGAACCTGTATATTGAATTTCAACCAACCGTGATAGATATGCCTAAAAGTGGCTTAATCCTTTGCAAGACAGTTACTTTTTCAAAATTCAATTTGTCATATTGGAATCTGGCTAATTATGTTGAAAGCACCACTGGCTCATTTTTTTATTCCATTTTAGAAAGGATTGTAAAAACATAGACTTGAGTTTGCTTTTCGAATGTTAGTGCCATTATTTTTTTTTAATTTGCATGGAAAAAAAGCTTAACTTTGTACTGTAATGAGATTAATTTCTGCCAACACAAGCCCATTCAGTAGCTTTGCCTAAACGCCTTCATTCTCCTTTACATATTCCAGGTAGTTATTTCTTTCAATAGCATGTGAGGTGGTCTGTTGCCCCCATGATGGGATGCTCACTGTTTGAAAACAAATTTATTCACATGCTTAAAAATATTTCTGGAGCAGGAGCTATACAAATATTTATCATTATTGGTCATTTATAATTTATTTGTAGGGATCCAGCTGGCACCTATCTGGTGCATAAAGCTGAAAATTGGAAGAAAAAAAGAGTAAAAGTCACTGGAAAAATATAATTTAGTCTCCATGTGTTTTTGATGCATATTAAGTTCAGTTCATTAGTTGCTAGTGGTATGAGATACTCTACAATAGCAGATACCTATATGGAATTTAACACAAGGAGAAGTTGAAATTTTACTCAAAACTGTATGTTGAAGGATAAAGTGAAGACATTAGTAATATGGTAATTAATTGGCAAATGTATATTGACAAAAGTTGTATAGACTAGGCTGTGGTAACTAGTAGACTCCAAAATATATAATGGCTCACATGCAATAGAAGCTTTTTCTCTCTCAAATAGTCCAAGGCCATTGTATTAGGTTGGTAAATATTTTCTCCCTGCAGTGATCTGGGGCCCTCAGCCATCCTGTGGCTGCCTCATCTCATAGGGTCCATGGATAGAACTCAAGGGTCCACCAACTCCCAAAGAATCCATGGGTAGAATTCAGGCCTATCACTATATTTGTATGGGGAAAATTGTACCCTGTTAACTTCAAACTGAAATTTATCATTTCCCTTAATTGTGAATGTAGGCAAAAACCCTAGAAGTATTAGCAGTACTTGTGACTTTGTAACAAATAGAAATCACAGATTTTTTTAAAAATCATTATTATTTTTTCAGATATCAAGGAATCATTTATACTTAGAACTCTTTCAAAATTATAGTAGTTATTAGACCTGCCTCTAGACCTTGTATTTAAATTTTTTAAAAAAAAAGCATACTATGGTAAGCAGGCTTTAGGATAGCCTCCAGTGATCCCAATTTCCTGGCATTCATATCCTTGGGTAATTCTCTTCCAATGAATAGAATATGGCAGAAATGATGAGATGTCATTTCTGAGATTAAATGTACTGAGTTTGGATTCTGTGCCCTCTTTTGGAGCACTTGCTCTGGAGGAAGTCAACTGCCAGGTCATGAGACAACCAAGAGGTTGTGGAGAGAGACTCCATGAGTTTGTGAAGATGTCAATGTGACAAAGAACTGAAGCTTGCCAACAGCCATTTGGGTGAGCTTGGAAGTGGATCTTCCCCCAAATCAAGCCTTTGGATGACTGCATACCTAGTTGGCACCTTGATTGTAGCCTTGTGAGAGACCCTGAGCCAGAACCACATAGCTACGCTGCTCCCAGATTCCTGACCCACAGAAACCATGAGATAAGAAATGTTATTTTAAGCTATGAAAGTTTGGAGTAATTTGTTATATAGCAATAGAGAACTAATATACACATATATTATCATATCACTTTCTAAATGTTTTCATAATTGTGTTCAATATAATTTGATTCCTTCATAATTTTATTTATTTATACATTTTAAAACATTGTTCTGAGAAGGGATCCAGATGCTTCTTCAGTGTGCCAAAGGATCTATGGTACCTTAGGCAGCGAGTCGTCATCAGATGTCTCTGAGGAGATTTGGCACATCTACCCTTTCCTCGGACTGTGGCAGCCCCGTACTCAGACATGTAGCTTGATGAGCAGGTGAGCAGGGTGCAGGCTGGATTTTGGCCCCATTTGAGTCCTTGGCTGTACATTCTGGTGCAGCAAAGGCCCTGTTGGAAGTCGCTTGACAAAATAACATCTCTCCCCACTGCACCCTTCCTTCTGAACCTATCGTTTTGTTACCCTTTTCACAGCAACTTGGGGATTCCAGGACCATGTCATTCTCCCTGCTTAGCTTGCATAACGGGGTTATGCAAGAATTATATTCAATTTTATGCACAGACACCCCGGCCAAAAAAAAGAATTATATTCAATTTTATAATGTCAAATATTCATTATTCACTCAACAAATACTTATTGATAATTATTCCTTTGGTGAAATTTCTCTGAAGAAATGAAGTATTATACATTTATTACAGATAAATGATAGGAAATTGTCTCACTGAAACACAGGGTCACATCAAGTAACTTCTATAATCTGTGTTTCATTGAAATATCACTCTCTGTCATTGCATATTTCAGAAAAAATAAGAGAATGAGCAAATGGTTATCCCAGTTCTATTTAATGAAATATCTAATTATCAAGAGCTGGTCTTCAAAAAGATCTGATTGACTCTTAGGAAAGATGCTAATGCTGGCATTCTGCCCAGTTGGTAGTATTTTGCCTCTGTGATAGGTAATCCATACCCTCCTTTCAACATACAATTTAAAGCAGTGGTTCTCAAGCCTGGTGTTTTAACATACTGGTGAGTTGCATTCAGTTGTACAGCATTTTGAATGCAACTGATTACCAACGGAGACACCCCTTCTTCCTCCTTCCATGAGAAGAACTACCATTCATCCCAGGTAGTTCTAATAGAGCAAACAGTCCTTCCTTGGACTAGCAGCAGCCTCACCTGGGGACTTGTTAGAAATGCAAGTTCTCAGGCTGCATTATAGAGCAACTGAACTACTGAATCAGAAACTCTGGGATGAGGCCCAGAACTCCATGGTTTAACAACCCCTCCAGGTGATAAACACTCAAGTCTAAGAAGCACTGTAATAGACCCATTCCTGGTAGATTAGATGGTCCTTATATTGTAAATAAAGGTAGGAAAGGATCAAATGTTTCTTAACACAACAGGCTAGGGCTATCATTTCACAGATAGGATCATAGTCATGTTAGCAGGAGGGATATGATGCAACTGACAATGGAAAAAATTAATACTTGCAGTAGCAGTTGTGTGTCCCTATGAAACTTGAGGTGGGGAGCCCTCAAGGATTAGCTGCAGCCCCCACTGGTAGAAAGATTTGAATCTGAGCACTTACCATTGTACCCCTTCCCCCCCTTCCCACATCTGCACAGGCCCCCAGTCCTCCCCTCTTCCCTTCAGAGCCAGTGATGCGCAGAAAGGGAAAGTCACTCTTGGCACCCACCAAGGTTTAGAGGTAATGGCATAAGAAGAAATCTATACCAGGAAGTTCTCCAGTAAGGAGAGGAAGAGGGAGGGTGTGAGCTGCCAGATAGCAGAGCTTGAGAAGGGCTTAAGGGGCTATGGGCAAGAGATCAGGTGCTGGGTGGGAGGCAATTCAAGAGAGACTTCTGAAGCAAAGTTGGCCCTCAAAAACCTGAGGGGTTTTTGCCTACCCATGTAGTTAAAGTTGCAAATCCCAGTTCATTCTAATTTATACAGCTTTAGGAATGATTTTACAGCAAAAGCAAACTGCTTAGAATGTCATTGTAGTTCATCTGGGAAGACAGGTGAGGCAGGACTCCATCCCGGGAAGACAGCACCACCTTTGGTCAGGCAGGGCTTTCGTACTCACTTTCCACACATCGAGTTAAAAACATACCAGCTAACTAACCCAAAGGGCCAGCAGACGGTTGCCGCTCATTGACGGTTGTCCAGCAATGCGTCTTTGTTCTCTGTTTGCCAGCTGACTGCTCGATAGCCCTGTTGTCTCGGGGCTCAGCCCCTCCCACTGTGCAAAGAAATCATGTGCTGTAGAATTGAGTGACAGCTCAAGGTGAGACTGAGCACTCTGGAAAGGAGGTGTGGCCTGGTTTTTGTAATTTTTGTCAGATCAGACATTCTTAGGACTAGAATGAGGTGAATGATATTGAAAATTCCAAAAAAGATAATATTCACACATACGGTTAATTCCAGGCTAGATGTTGCCTTAAACTAGGGCTTGGCAAACTGCGGCCCATGGGCCCAATTTAGCCTGCAGCTGGTTTTTGTAAATAAAGTTTTACTGGAACACAACCAGGCTCGTTCGTTTACGTACAGTACACAACTCCTTTTGTTATACAACAGCAGAACCAAGTAGTTGCAATAGAGAACATATGGCCCACAAAAGCCTGAACTTTGTACTATCTCTGGCCTTTGCTGACCCTGCCTTAGACTCAACTCTATCCCTTACATATTGGAAGTCTCCACAGGCCCTCCACTTTCAGGGCTGTTATGTCAGTGCAAGGACCTTAGTTATATATACTGCTGTTATCCACCAGAAAATCCCTAAATTTTCATCAAAATAAAGTAGAATATCTACCTCTCCTTGCTTCCTATTTGCTTTTTCTTTACTTCAAAACTACATTTAATGTTCACTTTCCAAAAAAAGAAAAGATTTTTTCTACCCCTTTGCCTCCTTCCAACAATGGCTCTACCTTCTACTTGGCACCTCAGTTGATAGCTTCTTTGTTTTTTTTTGAAACAGGGTTTCACTTTATCACCCAGGCTGAACTGCAGTGGTGTGATCACAGCTCACTACAGCCTCAAACTCCCACCTCCGCCTCCTGATAGGTGGGACTATGGGTATGCACCACCACACCCGGCTAATTTTCTTTTAAAATTTTTTGTAGAAACAGGGTCTTGCTATGTTGCCTAGGCTGGTCTTGAACTCCTGGCCTTAAGTGATCCTCCCACCTCAGCCTCCCAAAGTGCTGGGATTACAGGCATGAGCCACAACACCCAACCTCAGTTGATGGTTTCTTACTACTCATACTAGGTGCTCATTTGGTGTCCATCTCGGAGTGACTTACCCATTTTCCTCATCCTCAGACACTGACAATCAAAATATTTTTAAACAGCAGTGGCCTGTGGCACCAACTAGCCAGCCACAGTAAAGATCTGTAAGCGCCCCAGGCCCCACCCCCACCTTTGAAATCAAGGCTGGTGGATCAGCCTACTTCACGTATTTCCCACACACGTAAGCGTGACTTCATACACATGGACCCGTACAAGCACACGTTTATTCATAGTCTGTATTCTTTTACTTCTTGGAGACCAAACGTTTTCATTTGGTATGAAGTCTGTTTTATTACTCTACATTTTTAAGGGCTTGATTTCTCCCTAGGTGGAAAATGCTGGAAGCTCTAAAAACTTGGCATCTGAAAATACTGTATTGTAGCCATCTGTTTTCTGCTATTATGGACACGTGAGCCAGCAGCCTAATTAGGTAGGTTTCACATTAGTTTTTGATGCTTAAATTATGTATTAGATATTCAAAATATTTGATAAGTAATTTTTAAGAGTGCATGCCTTCTTAGACTGCCCTTTTTAATTTTATTTATTTATTTATTTTTTGAGACAGGGTCTCTTTCTCTCTCAATCTCTCCTGTCACCCAGGCTGGAGTGCAGTGGTACCATCATAGCTCACTGCAGCCTTGAACTCCAGGGCTCAAGCGATCTCCTTCCTCAGCCTCCCAAAGTGCTAGAATTACAGGCATGAACCACTGCACCCGGCTAGACTGACCATTTTCACAGGCAACACGGAAAAATGTTGATGTAGAAGATTCCAGATCATTGCCTTCCTAGAGAATTTCAGATCCATACTTTCTTTTGTTTTTGCAATATGCCCACAGCTGTCCACTGAATATGTGGAAATACTTCATACTTTTCTAAAATTTAATATAACAGAGGTTCTGCAGAGGCTGCTTTTGCCTCCAGTCAAATTCTTGCTAAAAGAAAGTCATTATGAAATGGCAGACTCATTCATCTTTTCTGCATAAAGATCTATAGTGCAGAGGGATACAGCTTCTCACCACTCCAAGCAGGGCACAGGACTGAGGGCAGAGGACCAGGTGAGTTGGACATTCCTGACCATGAATGAAAAGGAGGAAGATGAAAAGAGGGAGGAAAAGAAAAAGAAGTCACATGTTTAAGGGTCATTGTTGTACCTTTTTTTTTTATGAATTGTTTCTTCATATTTTTGTTCATGTCTTTTTCCTCACCTTTAAAAAAGTTTTTAATATGTTAGGCATATTGGACCTTGAACTATGATGTATATTGCAAATATTTTCCCTGAATTTTTCAGCCTGCCTTTGACGTTGCTTATGGCACTTTTGCTGTGCAAATGGTTTTTATTTTTATGTAATCAAACTTCACAGTTTTTCTTTCATTCCTCTGGACTTTCAGTAATAATTAGAAAGCCTTTCCCTACACCCAAGGTAAAGATGAATTAACTGAAGTTTTCTTCCAGTATTTGTATGGTTTCATTTTTTACATTTAGATTCTTGATCCATTTGGAGTTTACTCCCATATATAATGTGAAGTATAAATCTAATTTTATTTTTTTCCAAATAGCTAACCACTTGTTCTAGCACCATTTATTAAAATTCCTTCTTGGTCCCAGTGACTTGAAATGCCACCTTTATCATAAAGTTTCATATGAGCTTGGATCTTTTTCTAGACTTTCTATTCTTATTCCACTGGTGTACCTATGTATTCATGTGCCAGTACCACACTGTTTTAATTCTAAAGGTTTTATAGTATGTTTTCAGTCTAAAAGGGCTAGTGGGCTAGTCTCTTCTTATAGATTTTCTTTATTAGTGTTTCTCTGACTATTCCTGCATATTTATTTTTCCATATAAAGTTAAGTATAAACTCATCTAGCTTCATGGAAGAGCTACAATTTGCGGGGGGAACTGAGTTAAATTTATAAATTAATTGAGCGAAAACTAACATCTTTATAATGGTAAGTCATCCTTTCCAAATATAAGAGATGTTCTTTCTTTTGTCAAAATTAATTTTATCCTTGAATATGATGAATCTCATTTTTAAAAAGAAAAAAATTAATTTTGTCTTTTTTAGCAGAGTTTTAAAGTTTTTCTCATATAGATTTATATGTTTCTTATTAAATGTATTCCTAATGTTTTGTCTTCTTTGATGTTATTATAATGAGGATTTTCTTCATCATTATATCTCTAGCTGGTTACTGTGTGTATATGAAAGCTATTGACTTCAACATATCAATTTTATATCCTGCTATTCTATTTAACTGTTGGAATTAATTTCATCATCGATTTTCTAGGGTTTTTCAGGCACACCATCATATCGTCTACAGATAGCTAACAAATTTTTAGTGGAAGTCATCAAGTTGATTATAACATTTATATGAAAATGTAATGAACCTAGAAGAGCCAAAACAAAAAGAAAAATAAATATGGTGGGCTTATATTGCCTGATTTCAAGTTTTACTACAAACCACAGTAATTATGATGGTGTAGTATTGGTGTGAGGATAGACAGATCAATGAACAGAACAGACAGCCTAAAAATGGACCCACACATATGTGACCAGTTGACTTTTGACAAAGTCACCAAGATAATTAAATGGGGAAAAGAAAGTCTCCTGGAACAAATGGTGCTGGACAGCTGGATACACATATGGAAAAGAAATAAACCTACTGCTTCCTAATCTTTACTGATCTTTTGTTGTCTTAATTTTATCATCTGTGAAATAATTACACTGTAGGTCCACAGTGTCTTATCTGTGGTTCCAAAATCCAAAATACTCTAAAAACTGCAAGTTTCCCTCTAAGACTTTTGGTGCCAAAACCCAACCTCACCTGAATTTATTTGGTCACAAACATGATCTGAAATGATTTGAGGCTACTTATAATCTCTGTGTAATTTACTATCATACATTTCACTGCAAATGTATAAATTTATTTGATTACAATTTGTTACCCAGATCATGCTGATTGTGTTCCATACTATATAGTGTATGCAATGTAGTGCCTTACTAAAATCTAAAAATTTCTGAATCCATCCGTATATATGAATGAGATAATCCATGTAAAGCACTTAGTATAGTGTTCGGCACACGGTAACCCTTCAATATATTAATATGTTAACTACTACTACAACTACCACCAATATTATTATTACTATTATTATGAATTGTAGGAGTAGCTGAAAAAGTGATTAAATACTTGAAAGGAATTAATCAAAATAATTAATAACAATAGAGGGTTAAAGGACTTGTACAGTGTCCATAGGTGAGTGAAGCCTCCCTAGAGTGTGCCGGGAAGGGAGTGGCACTGGTGATTCAACAGAGACAGCCATGAGGAGATGGTGAAACTAAGCTGAGTGCCTATCAGGAAACCTGCTCCCCCTCTCAGGTGGGGAGTCTCCTTGCATTGCTAATTTCACAGTCCCCGAAGGGATTAGAAGAGGTAGCAGGTTTCCCGATAGATCACAGTCGGGAACAGATTGTTACTGTACAAAAGGCATTTTCTTTTCAGGGAAAGAGAGACAGAGGAGGGAGGAGAGGAGGGATAAATACATGGGGAAAGAGTAGGGAAGGGAAAGAGAAAAGAGAGAGTCCAAGGCAACAGCTGCTTTTCCTCCTCCTTTTCCTTGGGACAGTCAACACCCGCCTCACACTGTGGTGACGCTGCTACTGCAGGTGTCCTCAGGGGTAAAATCAGTCGACTGCACAAACCCTGCACGGGTAATAGCTGAGGACAACAGGTGCAGGATAACCACCTGGAGGAGTCACTTCCCCACGCTTCTGGTCCAAACCCCAAGGCTGATAGATGGCAGAGGAGGGCCTCCTCCTCATTTACTCATTAGAAGAGCAAGTCACAATAGAACAAGAATCAAATTGATAACAATACTGTCAACAGGGATATTGGATGTAAAATATATATAAAATATAAATATATATTTATTGTTGTCCTAAAAAAAAAGGGGTGGGGGAGTACATCCCAACACTTTTTAAGGTTTGCATAGCCTTGTTACCAGACCAGGAAAAGATATGATCAGAATAGAAAGCAATAGGCTCATTTTACACATGAATATAGATTCAAAAACCCTAAAAAAAAAAAATTAGCAAATCAAATTCAGCAATGCACAAGGAAGGTAACACCCTGTGCCCAGTTGGGTTTATCTCAGGCATGCATATATTAGTTTAATATTAGAAAAACTATAAATATAATTCACCGTAATAGCAGACTAAAAAAGAGGAGATTCATGGTGATCTCAAGGTTTACGCTGACATTTAATGAAATCCAACATAAATTCATGATACAAGCTTTTAGCAAATCAGAAATAAGGGGAATTTCCTTAACCTCGTAAAAGTATCTACAAAAAGCTTTAAGCCAGCATCATTGTGGGAAAACACTAGAAAGCTTTCCTTCAGCTCAGGAATGAGGGGAGAGGGTCACCACTCCTCCTCAACATCACAATGCCTGTAAACCTGGCCACAGCGAAAAGATATGGAAATCAGCATCATAAAGATAAACTGTCTTGATTTACAGATCACATGATTATTTACATAGAACAAACAAAAGAATTTGCAGATGATTTATTAGAAATATGAAAGGTTAGCACATCAGCAAGTCAATTGCATTTCTAAACACCAGAAAAAAACACCTGGAGATTGAAATTAGAAAGAAATTATTTACAATACTATCAAAAAAATCAAGAACCTAGAAAAAATCTAGCAAAGTAGTGTAAAACATATACAGAGGATATTTTAAAACTTTATTAAGATATTTTTATTTCCATGAAGATAGATAGGTAGGTAGGTAGAGAGAGAGAAAGACAATTAGATAGATAGACCTGGCCATACAGGTCAATGATAGGAGTGTGTCAGACCAAGGACCATAGTCATGGAAAGAAAATCTTAATATCTTAAATATTTTAGTTCTATCATATGTAGATTTCAGAGTCAATGCAATTGATTTCAGATTCAATGCAATACTAATCAAAATCCCCATAGGGTTTCAATGGAACTTGATAAGCTAACTTTAAATTTTCACATGGAAAAATAAAGAGCAAAGAAAAGCCAAGACACTTTATAGAAACAGAGCAAAGAGGTAGGACTTGCCCTCCCAAATATTGGGATTATTATGAAGGTGTAGCAATTTAGACAATTAAGGCAATGAGTCAATGAGCATGAATGAACACAATGACCAATGGAATAGAGTAGAGAGCCTAGACACAGCCCCATGTATATTCATGTATATATATATATTACATATATTATATATATAATCATGGCACATGACATAGTGACATGTCAGATTACTAAAGAAAAAAGGGATGTTTTCAATAAATGGAGCTAGAAAAATGTTTATACATATGGAAGAAGATACACTGAGATCCTTACCTCACACTATATACCAGTATCAATTCTGATGAATTAGAACTTAAATGTCAAAAACAAAATATTAAAATTCTTATAACATACAGGTGAATATGTTCTGGGCCTTGGAGATAAGAAAATTTCTTAGGTAAGATTCAAATAGCACTGACAATAAAATAAAACTGATAAATTTCACATTTATTCATAAAAATCACCTTTAAAGAGTGAAAAGAGAAACAAAAATTTTATTTATTTATATATTTATTTACTTTGGTTCAGGATTTCAACATAAAAACAAAAATTTTAAACATCCACTAATACCAAATGTTGGAGACGGTATGGATTCATAGGATCATTTATATACTGCTGGTGGGAGTGTAAATTAGTAGAACTATTTGGAGAAAGAGTTTGGCATTATCTAGAAAAGATGAAAATCCACATATTTTATGATTAATTCTACTCCTAAACATATTGGGAAACACATACAAAAATGTTCATACTAGCACTATGCAACCAGAAGAGAAACCTGGAAACAGCCCAAATACTCACTGACTGGAGAGTGGATGAATAAACTGTAGCATGTTCACCTAATGAAATATTTTAAAGCAACAAAAATGAGTGAAATAGGACAACATGCCACAATATGGATGAATATTAATATAATATAAATTTTTAAAAAAATTAGTCATAGCATATTACATATAGCATGCTATCCTTTTATAAAATGGAAAACAATTAAAATAAAAATACACTTTTAGAAATACATGCAACTGAGAGAAGAAACCATATAGAAAGAAAGCGACAGAATGATGAGTAGTAGCCCTCGCATTGTGGTACTTCAGGTGGAGGAAAGCAAGAAAAGAGATGAGGGAAGAGCACATGGGTAAATGTAAGATGCTGCCAAAGCCTTAGTGTTTGTAATAAGGTGAATTTGCAGACACGTACTACGTTACAGTCCGAGGATGGGGAGAGAATGAGAATGAATTGGACATTCACGAGCCAGTGGTAAGAATGAGTCGTGATCAAGGATTACAATTACGTGAACTTGGAGGTCCAGTGAAAAACAAGCCACAACAAAAGCTGTAAAAGCTTATTGTCCCAGAACAATGAGAAAAGCAGGTGACTTGGATTTTGCAGAATTTGTGCAATAAGTAAACTCAGCCACAGTGTGATTAAAATTCTATTTTAACGTGATAGCTGAGAGGAGGTAGAAGGAAGGTAAAAACTTTCTGTTACGGAGAGTAAGAGCCTTGATAAAGGAACTCTCAGGTTCAGGACAGACGGCACAGGACAGAAATAGGCTCAGACACACAGCAGAGGATCAGGGAAGAAAAGAATCCAGACTGGGCCAGAAATGTGTCGTTTGTCTTTATTAGAGCTAAGAGCTTTTACCAGCTCCTTCCTGAGCAACCTACTGTACATGCTTTGCAGGCAGTTGTTGTTAAGCACTGAATGTTTACGTGTCCCGCAACCCCTCCCAGTGCAAATTGATATGTTGAAGCCCTAACCCCAATGTGGTGGTATTTGGAGATGGGGCTTTTGGGAAGTAATTAGGGTTAGATGGGGCCTTGTGGGTGGGACCCTCATGATGGGATTAGGGATTATAAGAAGAGACACTAGAGAGCTCGCTCGCTCTCTCTCATGTGAGGACACAGAAAAAGGCCATCTGCAAACCAGGAAGAGAGCCCCCTTCAGGAACTGAATCAGTTGGCAGCTTGATCTTGGCCTTCCCAGCCTCCAGAACTATGAGAAAATAGATTTCTGTTATTTAAGCCACCCATTTAGTGGCATTTTGTAATGGCAGCCTGAGCAGACCAAGGCAGTTGTATAGCAATATGCTTACATCTGTTTATTCATTCATTCCAGGGTGAGTTCAGTCATTTCAAATGAGTCCTATTGTCATTAGTCCAAAGCAAAGAGCCCCTCCAGGTATTTTTATATTTACGTGGATTGAGTGGACCCTATCTGAGTATCATAGCCTAGTGAGGTCAAAACCAGGGAAGAGGCGCCCCTTACACAATGCTGCTTTAGTGAGGAGTATTTTTGCCTGGAAGTGCTACACATTAAAGAATGGCATGAGGATCATATGACTAGATGGGCCAGCTTCTCTGCACAATTCATGTTGGCATGGGGCTTGGGAGGCAGAAAACTGGTTGGGCTAAAATCTTCTCAGCGGCCCACTGCCACCACCTTCTGGAGATGTAGAGGCATAGCGATGCTGCTGGTTAAGTATTTTTTGCTTTATAATTTCTTATCACCATTCTCATTACTAGAAATTAATATCATAACAAAAATAACCAAAATCCTACCATTTCAAGATATCATAGCTTGAAGGCTTTAAAAAATTCCACATTCAGGGGTGGGGGAAATACCACATTATTTTTCATGTCATTTTTTTATACTATGAAAACAGCTAACTGGCTACCTGGAGTCTTTTTCTGCTCACTCAGCTTGTTCATATTAGAATAGATGTTTTGTGATCTATAGTCTATTCTGTTTTAAACTAAGGACAAAGTCAAAATGTACGTTCTTTCACATACTTACAAAGGTCTTTTTTTACTTTCATAGATCTTCATGAGTCCAAGGCCTGTGTCTTCCAGACTCTTTAAAATAATGCACCATTCATTCATGACAAAAACTCTCAATAGGCTAGTACTAGAAGAGAACTTTCTTTATCTTATAAAGGCTATTTACAAAAAACCTACAGTAAACACCATTCTTAAGTGAAATGTTGAATGTTTTTGCTTTGAGGCCAGGTAACAAGCAAAGGACACCTCCTACCACCACTTCTATTTAACATTGTACTGAAGGTCCTAGCCAATGGATATGGCAAGAAAAGAGGGCAAAAAGTTATGGGTATTGGGAAAGAATAGATAAAACTCTGACTTCATAGATTATCTGATTGCTTACATGGAAAAAAAACCCTTAAGTTAACAGGTAAGTTATTAGAACTGGTAAGAGAGTTTAGCAAGATTGCTGATACAAGGTAAATTTGAGAAATCAATTGTATCTCTATTTACCAGCAATTAATGATTAAAATCTTAAGAAACCATTTATAATAATATCAAGAAATACCAAATATCTAAAGAAAAAAATCTAAAGAAAATGTGTAAGACTTACTAGGTAGAAAATGAAAATATTAAATACTGTTGGGAGAAATTAAGGAAGATTTCAAGATATGAAGTAATATACCACTTTTGTGGATTAGAAGAACCAATACTATGAATAGAGTCTCCTAAAATTTATCTCCAGATTAAATGCAAACCCAAACAAATTCCCCACAGATTTTTTTTTAATGAAATTGCTTGTAAAGTTTCTGTGGAAATGCAAAGGTCTGAGACCCACTTGAAGAACAAGGCAAGACTTACTCCAACTGAATATCAATTGCGATCATATGGTTTTGACTCAAAGATGGACAAATAGATTAGTGTCCTTATAAGAAGAAGGAGAGATCAGAGAAGATGACTATCTGCAAGCTTGGAAGAGTGCCCTCACCAGCACCGAATCTGCCAGAACCTTGCTCTTGAGCTTGACAGTCTAGGATTGTGAGAAATAAATGTCTGTTTCTTAAGCCATCCAGTCTATGGTATTTTGTTATGGCAGTCTGATCTGACTAAGACAAAGATCTACATGAGGAAGGCAAAATAATAAAGATCTTCAAAGACAATATAGGATGATATCTACATGACCTCAGGGATAGGAAAGTTTTTAATAGGACACACAAAAGAACAACAATAAAGGAATAGACTGATAACTTGAGTTATATTAAAATTAAGAACTGTTGTTATCAAAAGATACCATTAGAAAGGTGGAGATGCAAGCCCCAGACTGAGAAAAGACATTTACAAGACACGTAAGTCAACAGTCCCCAACCATTTTGGCACCAGGGACTGGTTTCATGGAAGACAATTTTTCCATTGACAGGGGGTGGGGGGAGTGGTTTCGGGATGATTCAAGCACATTACATTTATTGTGCAGTCAAACCTCTCTACTTATGATAATCTGCATTTGCAGCCACTCTCCAGTGCCAGCATCACCGCCTCAGCTCCACAGGCATTAGATTTTCATAAGGAGCATGCAACCTAGATCCTTCATACGCGCATTTTACAGTAGGGTTCACGCTTCTATGAGAATCTAATGCCACTGCTGATCTGACAGGAGGCAGAGCTCAGGGGGTGATGCAAGCAATGGGGAGTGGCTGTAAATACAGATGAAGCTTCACTGGCTTGCCTGCCACTGACCTCCTGCTGTATGGCCTGGTTCCTAACAGGCCACGGACTGGTACCAGTCTGTGGCCAGGGGGTTGGGGACTGCAGATGTAAGCAATAAAGGATTGTGTGCAGACTATATTAGGAACTCCTACCAATCAATAAGAAAAAAACAAAACCCAGACAACGTGGCTGGTGACAGCAAAAATGACCCAGCAATGGGAGCAGCTGGCTTCACTGCTGAAGTGATTATCTTGCACCATCCAGGCCAAATCACTGCTGGCTGTGTATGTCCCTGTACTGGATTGTCACACAGCTCACGTTGCTTGCATGTTTGCTGAGCTGAAGGAGAAGATTAATTGCCTTTTTGGTAAGAAGCTGGAAGATGGCCCCAAATTCTTGAAATTGGGTGATGCTGCCATCGTTGATATGGTTCCTGGCAAGCCCAGGTGTGTCGAGAGCTTCGCTGACTATCCTCCTCTGGGTCATTTTGCTGTTCATGATATGAAACAGACAGTTACTGTGGGTGTCATCAAGGCAGTGGACTGCCAGAGACTGCCGGAGCTGGCAAGGCGACTGAGTGTGCCCAGAAATGAATATTATCCCTCATACCTGCCACCCCAGTCTTAATCAGTGGTGGAAGAATGGTCTTAGAACTGTTTGTCAATTGGCCATTTAAGTTTAAAAGTAAAAGATGGGTTAATGATAACAATGCATTGTAAAACCTTTAGAAAAAGGAGTGTTTTGTGGGCCATTTGTTTTTTCATGTGTGGCAGCTTTAAGTTATTAGTTTTTAAAATCAGTGCTTTTTATTTTTATTTTTTAGAGATGGGGTGTCTAGCTCTGTTGCCCAAGTTGGCCTAGAACTCCTGGGCTCAAGGGATCCTCCTGCTACAGCCTCCCGAGTAGCTGGGACTACAGGCACGTACCGCACCACTGCTTCTGGCTAATCTTTTTTATTTTTTATAGAGATGAGGTGTCACTTTGTTGCCCAGCCTGGTCTCAAACTCCTGGCCTCAAGCAATCCTCCTGCCTCAGCACATCCCAAAGCACTAGAATTATAGGGATGACCCACCATGCCCGGCCTAGCAGCAATATTTTGAATAGCCTTAAACTGGAAACAATACAAATGTCCATCAAGAGCTGAAATAATATATACTTTGTGGTATATCCATATAGTGGAATATAATAGAGCATTATAAATAAATAAAATGTGGAATCTTAAAAATTTAATCTTGATCAAAAGAAACCATACTCCTTTCTTATTGGGTGCTTGAAAAAAAAGAAAAAAGAAAGAAACTAGACACCAAAGAATACTTACTGCACAATTCCATTTACGCGTGCAGTACCAAGACAGCAAAATCAGAGTATAGTGTTCAGGGATGCATAGTTGGATTAAAAGCAGAAAGAGAGCAAAAGTGATTACATAGAGGAATTTGTGTTTTGGAAAACACGTGTAGAGACCTTTTGCAATTCTGGGGATGTTCTCTCTGATGGAGATATTTACATGGGTGTTAAATTTAAAATAATTCTAAATTATTTTAATTAATTCAGGGTGTTAATTTTAAAATACAACAGTAATCTATAGTTTACCTATGTTTTTACATGTGTGTTACATGTCACAATACGAAAAGCTCAAAAACATTTTTTCTCTTAGAATCCTAGGCAAAGCTGGGACAGTGCGCATGCCTATAGTCCCAGCTACTGGGGAGGCTGAGGCGGGAGGATCACTTGAGGACGGGAGGATCGCTTGTGGCCAGGAGTTTAAGGCTACAATGAGCTATGATTGCACCTGTGAATAGCCACTGCACTCCAGCCTGGGCAACACAGTGAGACCCAATCTCTAAAAAAAATTAATAAATAAAATAAAATCCTAGGTAAGACAATTAGGTACCCACTCTTTGCCCAAGCTAATAAAACTATCCCACAAATCCAGATACTATGTCCCCAGGAAGAACACAACAGCTTCAGTTTTCCTTTTGTTGTCCTCATAATAGTAATAGGAGTAGCAATAACAGTAATAATATCTAATATTTATGTCAAGCTCCATTGTAAATGTTTTCCACATCTTATCTAATTTGGTCCTTATTTACCCTCGGAGGTAGTTACTGTCATTATACCCATTTTACAAATAAGAATACGGGAACAGAGAAGTTAGCAGACAGCTAGTAAGAGGCACAGTGAGAACAGTTCAAACCCCAGGGTCAGAGCCCCAGATCCTGCACTCTTAATCACGACATGGTAGCACCAGCTCTTCTACTGCCTCAGCATCCTACTGGATGTTTGTCCCTGCCAGTTTGATTCCAAGATTGGAGAGCTTTTAGATTCACATCTTCAAGGAAAGAGAAGGCTCTGTGGTCATGCTGCCAAGTGGCTTTAGCCCCATTCAGATCTCCCTGACTGGTTCCAGATGGACTGATACCTGCTAGCGAGAATTAAAAGCAAAAAACTTTTCATGTCCGAATAAGATTGTTCCCTGACCAGCATAGAACAAATCATTTTCAAGTTTGTAAACCTTATGTTTAATTCCTTAGTAAGCAAAATCTTGAATTTTCTTTTGAGATGAAATTTATTTTATCTTAATGACTCACTTAATGAGGCTCACTTTCTTTTTGGATTTTTAAAAAATTGGTTTTGCGAATTAAAAGTAGAATTACCATTTGATCCAGCAATCCCACTACTGGGTATTTACCCAAAGGAAAAAAAGACATTCTATAATAAAGACATCTGCACGCGAATATTTATAGCAGCACAATTCACAATTGCAAAGATGTGGAAACAACCCAGGTGCCCATCAATACACGAGTGGATTAATAAAATGTGGTATATGTATACCATGGAGTATTACTCAGCAATAAAAAACAATGGTGAATTAACACATCTGGTATTATCCTGGTTGGAGCTAGAGCCCGTTCTTCGAAGCGAAGTGTCACAAGAATGGAAAAACAAGCACCACTGGTACTCACCATCAAATTGGTACTAACTGATCAACACTTATATCACGCAGGGCAATAATATTCATCAGGGGGTGGGCAGGCGGGAGGGGGGTGGAGGGGATGGGAAAAACTCTCACTGAACGGATGCGGGGAGCACAGTTTGGGGGATGACCACGATTGTAGCTCTGACACGGGCAGTGCATGGGCAATATATATAACCAAAGTGTTGCACCCTCATAATATTCTGAAATTTAAAAAAAATTGGTTTTGCAGTGAATTCCGAGAATGTTTAGAATTGTGCTGGATGCCATGAAGCAAGCCTTTTGCTCTCTGAAATAAGATTGAACATTTTCATTAATTTAAGATATTATTTTTTGTTAACTTGCTGAAAGTCTCAACAAGATACTCATTTGTGAGAAGGTATAAAAATGGAGAGATAAATAGTAGGCAAATGGTATAATGGCACCAACCACAACCAATAAATGTTAACTACATGGCATAAAGGAGTTTAATAAAATTTGAGATAGTTGAGGAAGAAGAGAAGGAAGTAGAGGAAGGAGAGAAGAAGGAAGAGAAAGAAGAAAATAAAAGATGATAATGATGATATGGTTGCAGGAATAAAGGAAGGACACAGATCTTTCATCTGAAATAACTCTCAGGATGCAAAACATACCCCAACTGACAACAAGCCACCTTGCAGAACTGCTGAGAAATATTAAAGCCCATATTGAACTGGCTTTTGGGACTTTGGGGTCCTATTAATGACGAGAACAAATTGTGTTTATTTGAAAGTCTTATGGGTCCTCTGAATACATGGTACAGCTCTGGTCTTTGAAAAACACATGCATTTACGTAGCACGTGATTTGGAACAGCCGGTGTTACCTAATGTAATGGTAGAGCCTTGATTGATTTTCATTTAGGATGGAAGCCTGGATAACATACTTAGTCCATTTATATTCTCTCTTTCTTATTCTGCCCTTTGTTATACATTTCCTGAGAGGATAGATCTCAGTGTAGAGGGAGCCACGATGAGGGCACACAGTACTTAAAAAAGATTATACGTTGTGTTCAGAAAAGGCCCAGTGTTAAAATGAAGGTTAGAAAGGATTTCTCTGCCGGCTGTGTTTTGTTTAATCCCATTTTCTGTGGCCTTGAATAGGATTAGGGCTCAGAGCGAGGGAGAGAAGGAGCTATCAGATGGAGGGGAAAGGAGGGCAGAGAGCAGTGTGTGCCAATATTTTCCACAGAGTTGCTCTGTCAGCCTGTGGTGAGGAGACTTCCAAGCCTATGGAGCTGTAATATTAAAATATCATGAAGTTGGTGGCACTTTATCATACACGTTAAGCTAAACACCCTGGGGGAAGGGGAGCTAAGTTTTTTTGCACTATTTTGTGCCAGCCACTTTATTATGTTAGAAGAGAATCTTCTAGATACATTCCCTTTAAACACAACTGGTTTTGGCATTCAGAAGAAACATTTTCGCTCCTTAATCACCACGTTTCTTACATTTTTGGATGCCTAAGTAGTTGAATGACAGTATGGAGAAGTTGAAAAAGAATACAGTAGTCCCCCCTTATGCACAAAGGATATGCTCCAAGATCCTCAGTGGATGCCTGAAACTGAGGATAGAACTGAACTCTAGATACACTGTGTTTTTTAGATCTGATCACAGCTGGCTACTAAGTGACTAAGAGGTGGACAGCGTTTACAGCGTGGATATGTGGGACAAAGGGCTAATTCATGTCCCGGGTGGGATGGAGGGATATTTCATCATGCTACTGGAGGTGGGGGGAAAGGCACACAAGTTAAAACTTATGAACTGTTGATTTCTGGAATTTTCCATTTAAAATTTGCCGACTGCAGTTGACCACAGAAAGCGATAAGGTGGCACTAATGTAATGTTTAGAGTGAGACACACCTAGGTTCCAATCCTGGGTCTGCCTTTTACCAACTATGAGACTTGGGGTGGTTTCCTTAATTTTTTCTGAGCCTTAATTTCTTCAACTGCAAAATGGTTAATGGCTCTACTAAAGCCTGTCTTGCAAAAATGTGCAAATTTAAAGAGCATTGCAAATGAAGAGCTCAAGAGCTTTGTGGTAGACACAACTTTCAATATGTAGAAGCTATGATTACTTTTTATTTTCCTATTCAATGAGATATTTATATATGAGGTGAGGACTAAACTTTGATTTCTACTCTCTTTCAAATTTTGTGATAATAGATATCCTATCGGCAAAGAAGGAGTAGGAGCTGCAAGGTTCATAAAGATTCATTGAAAGTCTTCTTTGTAGGCTTCCAAGGACAAGAAGGAAAAAAAAGAAACCAAAGAGAAAAATAAAGACACGAATGAGCTTGACCTTAGATTTGTTTTTTCTTCTTTTTTCAAGATAAGTCAATTTGATTTTTTTATTTATCATTACCAATAGGTTTCAACTTTGGATACTAATGTTCTTAGCCATTAATTTTTCTTTTTCTTTTTCTTTTAATAAATTTAATGATTAAAAATAAATCCAGCCAAAATTTTTCCCAAGGGACTTTTAGACGGAACTTTCCTATCTTGCAACAAAACTTTACAAACAAACACAGACAACACAGAGAATTCTCAACACAAAATGCCACTGCTGAACAAATGGGAACCACAAATGAGAACCAAATTCTCAATTGAGAATCAGCATCTCCTAATCCAAAAGGGGACAAACGAGAACCAAATTTTCTCAGACAAAAGAACCAACATCTCCCAATCCCCCCTGGTTGTTCGGGAACCGCAGACAAGCTCAATCCAATCCAGGTTCCCGGCCCCACTAAACCGCTACATTTCCACCCACAAATGGCACGTCTAAACCAACAGGGAGGTCTGAAACCCCTCCACAGATGGGTGGAAACAGGGCCTCAGTGTCCCGGGGGGCTTTACTCACAAATGGCTGTGGCTGTCACAATGCTTCCCAAATCTGTTTCCTTCTCCCCAGATCAGTTCAGGTTGGTTGGAACTGCATCCATCCAGAAAGAAAGACGGGGCTTCTCGGAGCTAATTGTGCTGGGGCACGTGCTTTGGAATCCCTCTCTTTCTTACCCGAAAAGGCGATGCTCCTACTCATGGCTTGACCCGGAGCTACCCCCTGCCTCTTCCAGCAGTCGCAGGGTGCCATTCTACCAGGAAGCCATGGTCCAAACCAGGGACGTCAAATCTGTTACCGAAAGCTCAGCACTTGTCCTCAAGAGTTCATCAGAAGCCACGAGAACAAGTGTTTTGGGGAGGAAGGAAAGAGAATTTTTATTACTTTGCTGGCAAAGAAGGAAGATGGAGACTCCTGCCTGAAATGCCATCCTCCTTCTATTAATTTCTCTATCAAAGGTTTTTCATATGCTGAGTATTGACCTTTTGAGGGATAGCAGAGCTTATTTTTTGACCTAAAATTTTTTTTCCCTTATATTGTGAGATACAAGGAAGAAAATAGTGCCAGACTGGCCAAATTAGAAACCCCTATTTGAGATAAAATACTAGGCAGCATTGGAGGGCACATTGGATCAGAATTTTTTATGTGAAAGTGATTTCTGTCTTCAAAAATCCCTGCTGCTTACAGGAAATAGAATATATTTCAATGTTAAAATAGCAGCATAAACGTTTTAATTAAGCAGGTGCCCAGAAGGGGTGTGAAATGTCTAATGAGCCCCCCTGGGTATCAGTGATGCCTACCAGACCTAGGGATGGTTCCTGGACCCGAGAGAATCGCCTTGCTGGAAGCCAGGGCTGCTGCCGCGTGCCTGCCAATGGCTGGTCACCACATAGCTTGCTTTTTTGCCTCGAGAATGTTTGCAAATGGAGAAGTATTTTATTGAGCCCATATCTCATTACAAAATCCATCTCAGTGTCTAATGCAAACGAGAAAGGGAAAAAGAGAGTTGGGGGAAAGGAAGGAGTCGGCTCAGACAAGGGTTGCAGCCTTTGCACGGCGCCCGTCTCCACGAGGCCTCTCTCAAAGCACTCACGCTCGTGTCCCCTGGGCGGTTTGAATTCCAGATACACTGAGGAGCTATGTCTCCATGGGAACAGCATGGGAGAACAAAATGAGGAATAAAGTTAATATTTATAGCCCATGACTGTTGATTTTATGTGCCGGCTTTATTCATTGAGTTATAGCTCAGGGCTGAGGTGAGTGCAGGAGTGTAAGTCTCATGGGTGCTTTAGTTCCCAAATCTATTTTTTTTTTTTACATCCTCCTTCCAACCTGTCCCTAAAATGTCAAGCACAAATAGTGAGCATCAGCTACGGAGTGTATTTGTGTGACTCTCCTTCAGCTGGGTTTCATAGATGGAACATAGGCTTTGGACATGGGTTCAAAACCCACTTCTGGCACTAACCTTATTTGGTTACCTCAAATTCTCAATTTCTTTATTTCTAAAATAGGAATAATGATACAGTACTTAACTCTACCTGCCATTGAGAGTATTCAAAATAATGCACTTAAAGTCCCTGAGTCTGGCACAAAGTAGGTCCTTAACAAATGGTAGTTATTATTCATATTATTATTGACTCTCTGCTTACTTAAATGGTTTTGCACAGTTTGATTAACAGAAAAATAAAGTAGGGATAAGGAACAGAAGTAAAAATCATATTTTTAGCAGAATTCAATGTTACCAATAGAGCTTGTATCTAGAATTGAAAGAAAACATTTTATGATCAAACCTCTGAATTTTTTAGGCTTCAGAATCATAAATAAGGACCTTGTTTTATGGCCTTATTGCCTTGGTGTATGTTTTTAAAACGTCTTGTCATGTTGCTTGTGACTTTTCTATTTTATTATTCTTTCCAGGATGTCAGACAGGCCCGTTTCATCAACCAGGAGAGCCAAAGATTCAGAGGATACACACACCCACATACAGAAGCCTCTGCCAGAAAAGTCTGTTTTGTCATGGCAACCCTTGTCAATTCCATCTGGAGAGTGAGTGATGATGTCATTATCAAGAGAGGACCAGGGCATAGGCTGACAGCCCAGTCTAAACTGAAAGATTACAGAGAATTATATTTTAGAGTCAAATGATCATGATACAGAGAGAAGTCATCAGCATGAGGTACAGAGGCTTTACGTAAACAAAATACACTGTCTTTGACAAGGGAAGAATTGGCTTTGAAAATCAGACATCAAGAGCAATACATGTATGTGATTTTAAGAGGCAGAGAGAATGCATAAAGCTACTTCAGTTTGCGGGCAGTTCCACACTGGTGTTTAGTGAGACTATAAATGGCTCTCACGGTCTGGTGGTTCTTTTAAGTCTTGGGTGCAAAGTACACCGTGGTCTGGTCAGAGATCTGCTGACTAGAGATGGGGACAAACTGGAGGGCGCGTAGGAGACAGACTGCCTCTGGGGGGCAGGGACAGCTGAAACCAGGACGGGGGTTCCGGCAGCCTGATATAATCTGTGTCCAAACAGAGACCCTTTGAAGAGTAAAAAGGGGTGCTATTAATACTTATCCCAGGGGAGCAGGTGTAACTGAGGACAGTCTCAGGCAAACTGGGATGTGTGGTCACTGCACATAGGTCATGGAAATGTCCATTTCCTGGTTCCCTCATAAGAGAGCAGCTCTGATGTTTTAGCACTGAAAGTGCTCGCATACAACAAAACACAGCTAAGAGGGAGACACTGATCACCTACATGCAGGTTAAGAGAAAATACCGGGTGAGGGGTCCTTATGTCACTGCAACAAATTAGTCCTGGTTGAGGCTTCACACACACATGACCACACCAAATGAGAGGCCTAATTCTAAGAATCACCAGGGACAATTGTTAAAGAATCTCAGGCCCACCCTTACCACCATACCACATGGATCACAATCTCCAGAAAAGAAACCTGGAAATTTATCTTATAGAATATTTGTGTCAAAAGGAGCTTTAGGAGTCATCTAGTGCAATTTGGTCTTTTTACAAAATAGCATAACAGCCGTGCATGAGGTGGGCCTGAATGCACAGCCTGCCCCCACCCCTTAATAGCTGTGTGTGGCCCTGGGTGAGATGCGTAGCTCCCTGAGCCTCCTGGCTCTGTCGGGAGGATGGTGTAATGTACATAAAGGGATTTGGGCACTGTCTCCACACAGACGGAGACTTACGATAGAAAGAAGCCATTGTTACTGTTTGATTTGCTCAAGGTTGTATTGCTGGTTTATGGGACAGCTGCAACTGGAATCCTTAAACTATGTCATAATTGTCTTTATGTTTTTTATATTAATGGCTGGGAGAAGGAACAGAGATCCAAAACTTGTGTACATATGGTTTTTTAAAATTGTTGTATTTTGAAATAACTTCAAATTCATAGAAAAATTACAAGAACACCACAAAGAACTCCCATATATCTGTTACATAGATTCTCCAGTTGTTAACTTTTTATGACATCTGCCTCATCATTGGCTCTCTATACATATACTGTGGTCCCCAACCTCCCTCCCCACTGTGGCCTCTTAGGAACCAGGCCGCACAGCAGGAGGTGGGCAGCAGGTGAGTGCAAGTGAAGCTTCATCTGTATTTACAGCCACTCCCCATCACTCACATCACCGCCTGAATTCTGACTCCTGTCAGATCAGCGGGGGCATTAGATTCTCACTGGAGCGTGAACCCTACTGTAAACTGCACATGCGAGGGATCTAGGTTGTACGCTCCTTATGAGAATCTAATGCCTGATGATCTGAGGTGGAGCTGAGGCAGTGATGCTGGCACTGGGGAGCGGCTTCAAATACAGATTATCATTAGCAGAGAGGTTTGACTGCACAATAAATGTCATGTGCTTGAATCATCCTGAAACCATCACCTGTCCCCTCTCCACCCCCATCCGTGGAAAAACTGTCTTCCATGAAACTGGTCCCTGGTGCCACAAAGGTTGGGGACCACTGCATATATACACATGTTATCTATTATATTTAGTATATATTTTCCCCCTATGCTATTTGAGGATTACAGACACCCCCTATTATCCCATAATACTTCAGTCTGTAGTCTCTGACAAGAGCACTGTCCTGCCTAATGACAGCACAACTACGAGTATCAGGAAGTTAACATTGCCACATTACCAATTAAGTCACAGACCCCTGTTTGTTTTGTCTATTGTTCCAATATTGTCTTTTACAGACAAAGGAGCCAATCCAGGAATTCTTATGTTGTGGTTTGTTTTTAGTCTCTTTCAATCTGGAAATGTTTCTGTCTTTCCTTACCTTTCATGGCTTTAACACTTTTGAAGAGTACAGTCCTATTACTTTGTAAAATGTTCTTTATTTTGGGATTGTCTGATGTTTTCTTATCATTAAATTCAGGTTATGCATTTTTGGCAGGAATACCAAAATGCTGTGTTTTCTCAGTGTACCCTGTCAGGAGGCACACACGTGGATTTGTCCCATGACTAGGACAAGTGTCAACATTTATCATTTGATTAAGATGATATTTGCCAGTTTTCTCTAAAGTTCACTAGTAAGTATTTTGTACTTTTTGAATTAATGTTAGGTGTTTTGTGGAAAGATACTCTAAGATAATACACGTGTGCTATTCCTTATCAAATTTACACTTACTTATTTGTGGGATTCATTGACAATTATTGCCTGAATCGATTATTAGTATAATTACAAAATGGTGGTTTTTAAATTCCATCATTCTTTCTGTATTTATTACCTGGAATTTGTGCATTAGAGCTTTTCCTTCTCCTCTATTTTTTTTTATTCATATATTCATTTATATCAGTATGGCCTCAAAGATTCTCTTTTATTCAACGAGTCACAATCTATGACTATCATTATTATTTTGGTGCTCAATTTGTCCTAGATTTAGCCAGTGGGAGGCCTTTTAAATTGGTTCCTGTGTCCTTTTGACATGTTCCCATAATTTTGGGGGCACTTTCTTACTTCCTGGGACATAAGATGTACCAAACTCATCTTGTACTTTCCCTGCTCCCAGCCTGTAATCAGCCATTTCTCCAAAGAGCTCTGGTTCCTTTTAGTGGAGGCTGGTATTTAGCAGCCAGTATCTAAGCCCCAGGTATATTCATTGCTAGTGGATTATCATCACTTCTAGGCTCTCTCAGTAGACAGAGCTAAGAGAAAAATGCATGCTACACACACACAAAGAAATCTACATCTACATTAGGAATTGTGCATTCACAGTAATACCTGCAAATCCAGGTCAACACCATGGGCTTTACTGTATAGCCCTTCCTTTCCCCATGTTTGTAACTACCCTGAGAATGAGAAACCTGCCTCTAGTTATCTCCAATATATTTACTTATTTGTAATCTCTTTGCGTTTAATTAAAGATGCAGCCTTTTTTTCAAGAACTGACTGTTAAACTAAAGCAATAATTCTCTCACTTGAATTGAGTGAGGCTTCAAAGCGAGGAGGCAAACAAGGCAACCGCCGCTGAGCTTTCACTCTTCTGCAGCAAGAGGTATCTCAGCAGTGGCGTGCAGCTGCAAGGGGCAGTGGAAAACAGGGTAGAAACAGTTCAGAAGAAGCTTCCTAACTGTGAAACTTGGAGACTGAATGTGGAATAGAGAATAAAATAAGAATGATACCTGATATTATAAGCGTGGATGACTTTAATCTTCACAACAACCCTTTGAGGTTGGTATTATTATTATCCTCTGAGACTTAGAGAAGAATTTTGTGAAAGCCGCACAGCTCATAAACACGTGGCCAAGACTGGAGCCCAGGCCTGTCTGCTTGCAGGGCTCAAGCTCACAGCCATTGCTCCGTCTATGATGTGACCTCCCAAATGAGTTCATTGAAATCCATGTGCTCTGCTGTGTGTGAAGAGAATTATTTGGTGGGATAAGAGAGAGGGATGTCAAAAGGTAGAGCTGATTTTGGGAGTGAAAGTGATGAGGTTGATTTTAGACAGGTTGAGTGAGAGGTGCTGGCAGGGGGTGCCAGTTGTATCACCTGACTGACAGGTGGACCAACAGAACCACCTTAACCTTAGCAGAGAGGTCAGGGCTGGGAATAGGATTCTTGATTCATCTACGCTGGCGCAGGAAATGTGTGGGGATAAGATCACTATGCGAGACTGTTTGGGGAGGAAAGAGAAGGTGGTTAAAGGCTAAATCATATTGGATGGAGTGGGGTGCAAGAAAGAGAAGGAAGACTCAGTGAAGAACACAGAGCTGGGGCAAGGGGAGGACCAGGACAGCGGCAGGGCCACAGGAGCTGTGGAAGATGCTGCACAATGACTCACTCAACCTCAATCCACTTGAGCCTGGAATGTCTTCTGTACTGTAGAGGCTGGAAAGCTGAAAACTATATTTTCCAGATTCCCTTGCAGCCGAGCATCTCTGGCAGTTTCTAGGGGTTGAATCCTAAACCAAATGTGACTTTTCCCCCTCCACTTTCTCTGGTGCCAAAAAGAATAACTCTGAATTCCTTTGTAGGGAGGATTTATTGGATTGCATGGAAACGGACAGAGTACAGAAGGGTTGTGCCATAGGCAGGGCTCCATGGGACCCCAGAGTATTAGTGATGTTGATGTCCCACCTTCCCCAGGGCCACATTTGCCTGGCCTCCGATTGCTGTGTGGGAAGTCCTGCAGGCCACTCTCTGGGCACAGTGACTTCTCTGTCTCAGGGTGACTTTTGTAGTTTCTGTGAGCCTTTGGATTTTGAGTCCCATTATTGTTGAGAACCTGGACCAAGCGTAAAAGAATCCATTATGGGTGAAAGTTACAGCCTTGGATGGTGTTGCAGCAGGGAAGAAAAAGCAGGAGCAGAGTTTGGCAGGTGTAGAACATAAACGTGGACAGGCAGCAGCCAGCTGGGAGCAGTCAGGACGGTGCTTTAGTTTGGACAGCTGGTTTCCTTCTATAATTGGGGGCTAGAGGCCAGCAACAGTTGGCTTGGCTGTAAGAAGTAGCTTCCTAGACCGAGCACAAATGTGCCTAGGTGTACTCCTGGTCTAGATGAGAGATCTGAAGGAAACATGAACCTTTTCTGGACTGAATCAAAGGATTAAGGAGAGGGTGATATCACCCATGACTTTCAGGAAGCCTAGAAATTAACAGTGATGGTGATGCCTTTCGTATAGAATACCATTTCAAGCCAGGTGTGGTGGCTCATACCTATAATCTAGTGACTCCAGAGGCTGAGGTGGGAGAATCCTTGAGGCCAGGAATTAGAGATCAGCCTGGGCAACATAGCGAGACCCTATCTCTGAAAAAAAAATAAGAAAAATTATTAATAGCTGGGCAGGGTGGCACATGCCTGTAGTCCCAGCTACTCAGGAGGCTGAGGCAGGAGGATCGCTTGAGCCCAGGAGTTCAAAGTTGCAGTGAGCTGTGATTGTGCCATGCACTCTAGGCCTGGGTGACACAGTGAGACCCTGTCTCTAAAAAAAAAAATTACCACGTTCATCTCTAGTACATTTCGAGCTTTTTAAACTCTGCTACATTTCCATTTCAATCCTTCCTGTTAAGAACACGAGCAACAGATTATTTTTCCATCAGAAAGTAGGCTGTAAAGGGGGTTTTTTGGGCTATTTCCTGTATCTCCTTCCTAAAATGTTATCTTAATATCATAGATTCAAACATTTAAATTTGGAGTACTTAAAATATGTATAAAAGAAACAACTGGTGAGTCATCTTTCTGTTTATTATAGTACCCCAAATTAATGTTTTAAAAGTAGCTAAAAAATACTGTTTTGAAATGGTCATGTCCATTTTTGTTTTGTAACTGAAATTTGTCTACAAATGTCTGTTAAGCATTTTGATATGAAAATTAGAATATGCAAAGACCAATTGACCATTTCAGAAATCTTATGTGCATATTTATAGAACATTTTAATAGCTTTTATATTTATAAAACACAGATATTTCATTAGTTATTCATATTTCCTTACCAGTTCTATTTGGTCCCTATAAAGATATCTGGAAAAATACATCCCCCTGGTCCCAATCAGCAATTTGTATGAGTAATAACAAAAATTTATTACTTATAACAGTACCTGCATAGTATTCTGAGTTTAGCATGAATTGTTAGAAAGGTTGCCTATTAGATTATTTTTGCAATTCATTCTTTCAGAAAATGCTACAGACTCAATACTCCAATTCTTCTAGGCATTGGCAGCAGCAGCAGCAGCAGTGGTATGGGGTTAGCAGGGATCATATCATGAGAGACTTTAGGACTATGAACCGTAGGTTTTTTAAAAAGTGTAGAGATCTCACTAAAAAGGCTCTGGGGCAGAGGCACGAAGTGAGCAAACAGAATTCAACAGCTCCAAACTATTGGCCAGAACACAAAGGGTAGGGAAGACACTAGACGATCACAGGTTTACAGCCACGCAGAAGTGAAAGCACAAGCACCATTGTTAATTTATATCCAATAAGAACTAAAGTTATGCTGAAAATGTCATTCACTGGCTGGTGTGTATCTGTGACAAAATGAGAGTAAGCACACTAGGGGTTTTTCAAGTTAAATTTATTTGTTTTTAAAAAATTCTGAGGCACATTCTTTTTAAGAGATAAAATGCTACTTGTTTTATAAAATCATGCCAATAGACCTCAGTTCAGGTTTCCCTGGAGGCAGACCTTATGATGAGGATTTGAGTCCAAGTAGTTTATCTGGGAGGGGAAGGAAACTCCTGTAAGGAAATGGAGGGTCACCAAGCCAGCTGCCACGGTGACGGACAGGAGCTTGATCTATGAGGACGCCCTGGGAGAGTATAAACATACTTGTAAGAGTTAGCGCACCTGAGGCAGGAGGGAGCTGGGCCACATTCACAGGTTGTCATTAAACACTGCTTCTCAGGGGTTCATTCCCTGGCATTTCTGGCCTGCCACACAGTTGAGCAGTGCTGGCCTTTGACAAGAGCCCTCGGCTGTGTCAGTGTGGGATGTACGGCCCGAGGGAACCAGCCACTGAGAGTGGCCTTAAGAGTAATATTTTTACTGCTCCTACCTTGGCAAAATGTTAGCCGTTGATGTTGGTTCCCCACTTACCTTTTCCAACTCTCCTCAAATTAAATCCCCAAACCTCAAAGTCTGGGACACTGACACTCCACCAGCCAGAGGTCATGTCAGCTGGTGACATAACTTAACATTGTAGGGCAGGGGCAGCTGAGTGAAGTGGCAAATTCCTGTACCAGAGCTAGCGGGAGAACTACAGAGGCGGCCCTTCCCGACACTCAAAGCCAACGAGGACCTCCAGCTCTCTGCCTTCCTGATCTCTTTTCTGACATCATCTCTTGGTAAGGCAACTCCACTTAGGGAGGAAGAGGAATCACTGGATACAGCTGCGACAGGATTTGCTTAACTGTCCTCTCAGCAATGTGCTCCAGCCTCCCCACTGCACTTCCCGGAGGACGACCGATGTCAACAGCAACCTCTGGAAAGGCAGTTAAGCATCCCTGGATTTGCAGCCAACAGATAACTGTGTCGAAGGATGTCAGAAAGGCTCCAAATATATGAAAATATAAAGTAACCGACATTCTTTTTGGAAAGAAAACATTTTGGGAGGGGTGGAGGAAGGGGAAGAGATTGTGAAATTAAATGGTAATATGGCAACAACTTGATGAAACTCTAAACTTGTAAAACTGCTCTAAAGGAAACAGTTCATATCTGTTTAGCTTGCTTGGTATAATACTACCTAGAGTGGGCACCTTAGTAAAAAAAAAAAAAACTAATGGCACTCAAGGCCCCTATTAAAGAAACAGTGAAGCTCCCACTTACTGGAGCAGATTCCTGACACTCTTTGGCCTTTCAGAGGCCCTGTCCTCCACAGGTATCTCGAACTAAGACAAGACAGTTTTAACATTTATTGAACATTTACTAACATGTTGGAAACTTTACTCTCATTTAATTCAACCTTAATAATTACTAAGACAGGCTGGGTGCAGTGGTTCACGCCTGTAATCCTAGCACTTCGGGAGGCCGAGGTGGGAGGATCGCTTGAGGCCAGGAGTTCAAGACCAGCCTGAGCAAGAGTGAGACCTCGTTTCTACAAAAAATAATTAACCGGGCGTGGTGGCACGCACCTATAGTCCCAGCTACCTGGGAGGCTGAGGCAGGAGGATTGCTTGAGCCCAGAAGTTTGAGGTTTGCAGTGAGCTATGATGATACCACTGCACTCTAGCCCGGGTGACAGAGCAAAACCCTGTGTCAAAAAAAAAAAAAAAAAAAAAAATTACTAAGACAACCTCATGAGATGGGCATTATTCTCGCATTTAGAGATGAAAAAATCCAGACATGGAGAACACAAGTAACTTACCAAGCCTCTCATGGTAATTAGTGCAGACGTGGTAGTCTAACTAACCTAAGTAACTCCAGATGCTGGCTCTTCACCATTTTCCTATTGCTTCCAACATTACCCCTGTCTTCTGACCCTCTCGCTTTGGTTTCTGCCAGGTATTAGAGATCCAAAAATTCAAAAGTGATTGTCAATCCTATTTTAGCGTTTTTTTTTTTTGAGACAAGGTCTCCCTCTTGTCACCCAGGCTGGATTGCAGTGGCATCATCATAGCCCACTGCTCCTGAAACTCCTGGGCTCAAGTGACCCTCCCAAGTAGCTGGGACTACCTATATATTTTTCTATATTTTTGTAGAGATGGGGTCTCACCATGTTGCTCAGGCTGGTCTGGAACTCCTGGCCTCAAGTGATACTCCTGCTTCGGCCTCCCAAAGTGCTAGGATTATAGGCATAAGCCACCACACCTGGCCAAGCTAACGACTTTTGATTTGTATCCCAGGTCTAGAGCTCTCCCACCCCCTACACCCACCACACATGTTTAAGACTCTGTTGCTTGGGCCAGGCAATTAGATTACCCAATTCTGCTTTTGGAATATCACTGCTTCTGCTTTACTGTGAATCTTTTAATCAAGGTTTTCGTGGGATTACTTATGAGTAGAGAAAGAACTTCCCCAAACTTTCTAGAATCCCTGCTTGCTAATAAACTTGTCATGTGAGAAAATTCTGTTTTAGATTTGCTTTTATCGTAATACACCACCAGGTAGTGAGGTTGTGCAGGAGGACACACATAGCCTTCCCTTCCTGTAATAGCTGGAGGCTACCACCAAGTAGATCTGTGATTGGTGAATGACTAAATTGGCCTAGATAGTCTGCAGTGGTGTAGAAAGGAAACTAAAAGCCCATTCAGTCTTATTTCATGTGGAGGGTCACACATGATCCCTGAGCACTCCCCTTAACACAGTGCCAATGCTGAAGACCTACTTAAGGTCAGCAGGTGAATACAGATTTTCAAGTGCTGGATAAAGCAACCCAGCTATTATAAAGGTCAAGGTCATTCTCTAGCAGTGTTGCTCTTAAGGAAATATAGTTAAGAATTTTACATGACTTCTAATTAAAACTTGATTACTTAGAAGGCCTTCAGTTTGGTAATGAATGCACAAGTTAAAAAAGAAAAAAAGGAAAACTTAGCCAAAAGAGAACTATTGGTCTAAATTTTCAATAAACCTATTCAACAGGAAGTTGGGAGAATATCATTTAGGTTAAATGAAGGACAATTTGAAAACTCAAGAAGTTATAACATATGAGAAACCTAAAAGTAAAACTATGTCAAACATTTTATTTGATGTTTCATGCTAGGTTGATTCACACAAATAAAAACTTTGTTGAACATTTTTTTTAATATGACTGTGTACATGGACAGCTGAGAATAGAGAAAAGGCCCAAATTAATGTTTTAACAAATTATAAGCTGTTACTAAAGACCATATGCTTGGATTTAAAAAAAATAGTCCAACAGATGAATAGTCTCTCATTCAATCTAACAGATTAACCAATCCCTCTTTTAATAAAACCAACACATTATAATGGTATAAATTTATCCTTTTAAACACTCCACATAAAAACACGTGTTCCCTCTTCTACATTTAATCATTAGTAGTCTCTAAAATGGTAAAATAAAATTGAATTTATATTAGCAAATGAAAGTGCAAGTTTGTACAGCGAGGCTCAGCAGCAGAAGTGAAGAATGAAGGGTGGAGAGCTGGAGGATGCTGCGCAGAATGAGGATTTCCATGAAGGTCTGTGTCCTGTGCACCAAACACAGTCAACATTCCATCATTTTTTCATTGCTCTTAAACGAGCAAAACCAAATTCTTTTTTTATTTAAAGAAATGTTAAATCTTTATTTCCCCCCACATAATTTGTGATCAGGTAAGGCAAAGATAAGTCCCACCATCACTGGGGACAGCAGCAACATATAGACTTCAGAAATAGCCCTGAATCATCAGTAACATTCTCTCGTGGTAACATTTGAAGGAATGCATCTAATAAATCAAATTTGCAATGTTGTCACATTGTTCTAATTTATTTGATTAGTTTATCTGGAAAAGCTTTATAAATACATTATTTAAGAGGACAGTAAATTATTTCCTTGCTCTGAAAAAATAATGTCTTTTCACATTTTAAAACTTTTTAGTATGCATTTGCAAAAGGAGTCGCAAGAAGAATGTGACAGCTGGGTGTGCAGAATGTCCATGTACAAGTTGTATTTGTAAGAACCTGGTAATCTGCCTATAATTTGCTTCTACAAATAGAGCTCTCTGCAATAATGTTTAAACAAACAGGCTTAATTTAAACACTTCCCCTATTTCATTCTACTTGTAGAGCAAAGAGGTACTTATTTTTCAAGTATTATAGTGTCAAAGGTAAATTTTTTTTTGCCAATTTTACATGTTAAGCTTTTAAGACCAAAATATCTACGTGAAAAAAATCATGCCTAGTCAGCCCACTTCTTTTTATAGCCAAATGCTCTTGTCTTTTAAAGAATGCAGAAAAATATTGATTTGCTAAGAAGGAGCACACCAGAAAAAGCCATTTTAAAGTATTGAAGAATGAGGAGTATTTCTTTCTTTCTGTTGATAAAAGTTATTAGAAAAGCTACCCAGTCTGTTGTCTTTAGCTGGTTTTAATAAAGTCTTCTCAAAACGATGGTCAAGAAGTCTTTAGAAAACTGGAGGAGGGGGGATGCTTCTTGATAGCTTTGGTTCTTCAGAAGAAATGCTCATATCACTTCTATATGAAGAGAAAGGAAAAAATAGATCAATATGACATTTATCTAGAATCTTAAAGAATACTATAGTAATGTCTTACATTTCTAAAATTTTACCATGCTGTTATATATGTTGTCTTACGTAAGAAGACAATTTTGTCACTACAGATAGTAGGACAAAAAAATAGGCAACTTTGTTAGGATTCACAACCTTATATTTAAGTGAATTCTACTATTAACAGGAAAACACATGTCCTTTTTCTTTACTTCAATTTAGGCTATATCACTTACTTTGTAAACCACATACATAGATTGTACTTTTCTTGGAGATTAGCAATTTAAACACTCATTTCTCTTGTATCCTTAGTACCCAATGCTTAGGGCTCCAAATACATGTTGAAGGTTAAAAATAAATGTTTGTTGATAAATAGTCATGACCCCAAAAGAACCCTTATACTATACAAGATCACAGATACTGGACTATTTTTCCCAGAAAAGGTATGGAAGGGTGGGAACAGTAAGAATGGAATGATAGGTAACTCAAAAAAGGTGATTTAAGGCCTGGCAAGTGAAGCAGAAAGTCATTTGGAAGTTCTTTCCCTACCTGTGAATCTGTGACGTGACAAAGTAGGAAGCTGCATGGGGCATGTTTCCACTAACATAACATTAGTCAGATTGTTTCCAAAGGCTTAAGAATCAGAAAGTCAGACCAGGAGAAGAACCTTACAACCTCCTTTCACAGCCTAGAAAAGCAGACTTCACTACAGTGAAGTTCCACTCCCAAGGTCAAGATGTTAAAGGAGAAAAGAAGAGTAGCTTCATTTGGATCAGTGGTTCACATTTGCTTTTTCACCTCATTAAAGGCTTATTTGTTATAGGTTCACAGATGGAAGCTAAATGGCAAAACAATTTGACCACAAATAATTCTATATTGACTCTATTTAAATACGCTGGATTTGGCTAGTTCTGTTCATAATAGCACAAAGAGATGTTGGTCAATACATGAAAGTGATCTGCTGGGAAGAGAAGCTGACAAGATTTAAACAGGTTTGAAAAGAGAGGGAGCTGGGATTATCCCACTTATTCTCGAGACTGATGGGACTGCACTGCTGAGCTGCTAAGCCCACTGAGTTAGTCCTATTTGATGTTACTCCTTATTTCTCTGGGTCCTATAAAGCTATTGTTCTTTTTGCACAAAGACTTCAGGTCAAGTGTGAGCCAGAAAGATGTATAAGAGAGCGACAGGCAGTTTTAACAGCAACTTTAGTCACTCCTTTGACTCAGTGTGATCCTAGTTTGGCGTGCTGGTATCATTACCTAAATCATAACAATCCACATTTTAAAAGGATAGTAATATATTAGGTCATTAAATATGAAATGTCCAATTTCAAATCAAAAGTGAATTATATCTCAAACAAGAAGCAGTACAATTAACCAAAGTATGGACCTAAACTATTGACACAGTTTTGCCATCTTAACGGTAGCTTGCTTATGCCAGCAGCGAAGAACCCTGGAGAGGGACTGGCGATGAAATTGCAAGAGGCGTTTCCCACAGCTTGTTGAGAATTGAATATTTTTCCTTGCAAGAAGTGGTCCAAAGCCTGGAAGAAGGGGTAGTCAGTTGGTGCAAGGTCTGGTGAATACAGTGGATGACAGAGAGTCTCCAAGTCCAGCTGCTGTAGTTTGAGCAGCATTGTTCTTTGCAACATGTAGTCTTGCAAGAGGATTGGCCTGTCTCTATAGACCAATTTTGACTGCTTAATCATAAGCATCCTCATCATTTCATCCAATTGGTTGCAGTAGACATCCACTGTAATCGATTGACCAGTTTTCACGAAGCTGTAGTGGATAATACCAGTGCTAGACCATCAAACAGACACCATTAGCTTTTTCTGATGAATATTCAGTTTCGGACTGTGTTTCAGCACTTCATCTTTATCCAACCATTGTGCCGAACACTTGCAATTGTCAAAAAGAATCCATTTTTCGTCACATGTGACAATACGGTGTAGAAATGGTTTGCCTTTATGTCGTGACAGCAAAGAAAGGCAAACTTTGAGACAATTTCTCTCCTGATGCTCGTTTAACTCATGCAGAACCCATATATCCAGCTTCTTTACCTTGCCCATTTGTTTCAAATGGTCCAATATTGTTGGACTGGTAATGTCAAACCTTGCTGCTAATGCATGTATAGGTTGAGATGGATTTGCTTCCACTACAGCTTTCAGCTCATCATTATCTACCTTGGTCTCAGGTTGCCCGTATGATTCATTTTCAAGATTAAAGTCACCAGAATGGAACTTCTCAAACCATCGTCATACTGTGCATGCATTAGCCACATCCTTCCCAAACACTTTGTTGATATTTCGAGCTGTCTATGTAGCATTGGTTCCACGATGGAACTCATATTCGAAAATAACACGAATTTTTTTACTTATCCATGGTTTCACAAAAATTGCTCTAAAAAAAAATTTGAAAGATAATCACAAGCCAAAATGTGCGTCTGAAAGAATGAGGATGTACCCTCACAATAAATATAAAACAAAAAGTGTCAAAGTGAAATGTCAGATAGCAACTGTCAAACTTAGTTACTTAAGGAAATCGGACATTTCATACTTAATAACCTAAATATTACCCAGGTTGCCAAACTCATGTAAGAGAAAAAGGGTGGGAGAACATGATGGCAGTCTTCAAATATTTGAAGACCTGAGAAAGATGGAAAAAGCCCAAACCTTTCTCCAGTGGACAGAAGTAGGCTCGATGGGATGGATGGTCCAGAAGTTATGGGGAGCAGTTATGGGGAGCACTTGTCTTATGACGAAGCACATTCTGACAGTGAGTGATGCTGGGCAATGAGTGCTGCTCTGTGAGGAGAGGCTGATGGACAGCCACTGGGTGCTGCAGACTGGATTTCTGCACTGAGTGGGAGAATGGGAGCTTGCCTGATCCAGCTCAAAATTCCACTTTTATGAGTCAGGCACAATCTTTTCCTTTGTGGCTTACTTTACACTGCAGAAGGTAGCAGTTCATTCCCTCTTGGGAGTCACATATTTCTGATGATTACAGGAGGGTGTTTGAGGCAAGCTTACCTGCGGTCTGTTGTGTCTGAACACCATCTACCTGAGGCAGGGGCCCAAGTGTCCCTTCATCATCAAAGGCCAAAATTGGATTCAAAGGAATGTCTGGGCTCCCACTGTTGGTGACATCTAATCTGGATGGTTTAGATCCAATGGGCAAGTTTATAATTTCTTCAAAGTTTTCATTCTGAACAGATACTCCATTTTCATTTGGTTGTTTTTCCAAATTGGGAGTGCTGAGGAATTTGAAAAATCAAAATTAAAATGAATTAGCATTAAAACTGGAAAACACATTGATATTTGTATTTTAAATTCTTATTTAAGAAAGTCTGTTCTTTTGTTCTAAAATTTATCAAATAGAACAATTTATCAATTAGACCAGATCACCAGCAATATAAAAAAATCATTAGCAGCAGTTCTACACATTTAACAGTTCCTGCTACAAACATTTTTACATTCATTTGTCTGATAAAGAGTAACACTCATGGGAACCTTTGCTTCAAAGATCCCAGGATTATAATTTGGAGGGAGAGAGTAAATGAATTGCACAAAGTCACATTAACTACTGAGGGATACTCAAGACTAAACACATGATTCTCTTGATCTCTGGTCCTGTGTTTTTCTCATTAAGCCATTTTGTACTCTCCCTGGCTATTCAAATTCTAGCACTTCCTGGATATCTCCTGCCTCCTCAACCACTTGCATAATTTCATATGTAAATTGCTCAAGACCAACCTTCTTTGCCCCTTAAATCTGCCTCTAACCCCATCTTGATCTTTATTGATTAATTCATGCTTAATATCTTGGATTTATTTTTGAGATACATTTAACTGGCCATCAAATCCTTAAGTTTCTTTCTATAGTTTCTCTTAGATTGTCACTCTGTCCAAGTTGGCAGCCCTTTATATTATATGCTTATTATTATGCTTTTCAATGTAGCAAAATAATGCCTATGCATAATAATGCCAAGTGGAGGCCTGGTGTTGTAAGTCTGCATGAGAGTGCAGTTGCATACATGTACACAGGCACACACACACCCATATGCACTTGTGTGTGTACACACACATACCCAACACTTGCTGTTCTAAGTGTCTGACCGCCATACCCATCCCTCCTGTTCTCACCTAACACCATGGGCTTTCTATAATCAGGGAAACAGTTTTGGTTCTCAATCCAAAGAGAAATTAAATAGAAATTCTGGCAAAGGATAAAGAACAGGAATATATCCCTGACGCCCTGTCTCCCTGGCAATCTTAACTCCCATCACCTTCCAGGCCTGCATGTGCTAACAAGTCATAATGGCAATGGCCAACCCTAGATTTGAGTCAGTATCTGACTTCATCTTCCCCTCCCACCCCCACCCATGCTGTTAGCAATTAGAAGAATAGTTGTGCCCTATGCTTTGGATGACCAGTCATTATATGTTCAGGGGACATTGTGACTGGGAGAAACTATAAAACTGAAACTGAAGTCACTGGGGTTAAGGGTTATGGATTCACGTGTCCTCTCAGGGTAAGGGCACCAGGTTTTGAATTCCCTTTCTCTGGCTACCCTCTGAAGGTTGAAGGCTGGATCCAAGGCTTTTGAAGACTGAGAGTTCTGCTTGGTCAGTCCAAAATGTGTACAGGGAGAGGTTGGGCCATGGTGGGAATCTGACAGTCCGCACAGCTTATCAGAGCCAGGACCTTATTTTTTTATTGCTATTTATTAATCATGTTATAACAAGTAACTTTTAAATTAAAAGTGATACACCTCTTCCTGTTTGAATGATAGGTGCTTGGGAGTGTTGCTTTTCCTTTAGGCAAAACTGAGAGCAATGATGAACTCATAAGATTTGGAGGAAAAAGACTGGGCCAAACAGCAAAATTACTAAAAACCCCTTATTTAAGAGAAGAGACAGCCCCCCTAGGGCTATGAACAAGCATATAATGTCTTCTGGGGTATTCAGAGGGTAAGATAGTAGCCTGTATACCCCGCAGGCTTTTTAGCCTCTAGAACAGAGATTGTCAGCTGGGGGTGAAAGAACATATCAGAATGACCCGAGAAACGAAAAATTATTTCCTCCGTTCCCATGATGATACTCACCCCTGCCCTCCCCCTACTTGTACTCATACATTTGTCTGTATCCTTTGTTTCCTGTTCCAAAGCAAGTTTCCTATCCATGAATAACTATTCTCCTCAATTCTAATGGAGCTTTTGTCTACAATGGGTTTGGAGTAAGAATCCACCTACTCAAGGTCATACACTGTATTCATATATTTCATAAATATATATTTATTTCAAATATTTTATAAATTTCATATATTTTACATATGAAAATTTATATACTCGTTTTATAAAATTACTTTATAAAATTCATATATTTCTTTACACGTCTAAAAGCTGGCCAGAATCTTGACAACTCACACCTTCTTCCATTCTAACTATTGTCAGTGGGGAAAGGAGATGGGCAAGGAGGGGTTTGAGGCAGATGTCCCATCAGGAGCAAGGTAAGATTAGGAGTAGGGCTCAGGATGTTTCTTGTGCAGGGTTTCTCTATAAGAGGTCTTAGTCCCAGTTGCTAGGAAAAGCAATGTTAAGAAGACACTGTCCTCCTGGGATGCTGCTGGACAGTTTGTTGACACCTCTCTTGGGGTGCAGAGGGGCAAATGTAATCTAGTTCACAGCATTTGTGTATTTTTCCTTAAGATAAGGCTAACCAATATATCAGGTACTTAGACATCAGGAAAAGTGATACTTCTCCCAATCTGAACAAAAGACAGTCCTTCTGAGGAGTGGAGTTTTCTAGTGAAAACAAACTCTGCCACCATGCTTGGGGGATTTGTCATGATGGAGTTTCACAGAGTATCACCCATATCAAGTTCTTCAGAAGGGACCCTGGGCATCTCCAATCAATGATTTAATTCACAGTGGGCAAGGGAAAGGATCTACAACTCTACTCTGGGTGCATAGGGGGGCATTTAATAAAGATGCTGACTGATCAGAGGGTCATGGAATGCTTCACCAGAAATATGCACTGAGGTGAAAAACAGTAACTTTGTAAGTGATTTCAAGGCTGACCTGAAACTGGGAGTGAAAGGGAATAAGTGAGTGACAAAGTAGGCAATCTGTAAAAGCAGTGGGTTTAGAACACTAAACTGAACCACCCTTAAAAGATTGAGAACTATCAGTCACAATGGAGGTAAGACATCTTGGAATCACTGTAAACTGTTTCTTGGTGACATTGATTCTTTAATGTTTTGATGGTTAAAAAAAAGCCAATAAAATGCTATGCATGAGAAGACAGGATACCAGGAACAACATCAAAGCATTTTTCTACATCATCACACTGCAGCTACATCCACTACACTGTGTGTCTTCTGGACACTGCATTTTAGGAGGACAAAGATAAAGACATCTAACATTTGTATGGTACAGCATAGTTTTCAGAGCTCCTTCACAGACTCCATTTCACTGGCATCCCTAATACTTTGTGGGGAAAATATCTCCATATGCAAATAAGAAAATTAAGGCTTAATTAAGTAGGTTAATCCCAGAGTTAGCTGAACTTCTCAGGAGTAAAACTCAGCTTGGGACTTTTGGTTGTAAAGCTCTTTTTCCTCAACCCCACACTCATGCTGAAGAATCCCTAAAGAAATGACTAAGATGCTCAAAGAGAGGGAGCCTTTTAAAGATAAGATAAATGTGTCAGTGGTTGATTTATTGCCTTTCAGCTCCAAATTCACCCTTCATTCCTGCTCTGTGAAACAAGATCTGGGCCCTTTAAATAATTACCCTTTGTCAGTTTTGTTAGTAGAGGCTGCTGGAGAGATACTGCAGGAAGAGCTTTGCTTCCTGGCTCAGGTGTGCTGCTCAGCAGGATCCTCTCCAGCACACCTGTGGCTTTGCTGGGTCCTGCAGTGCACAGTGGCCAGGAGCTCCCCCCAGCACCCCTCTGAGGCAGATGTGTGGTAGGGTAGCTCTGGTGAGACACGCTTTCCCAGGTACTCTAGGGGGTGGATTTCTGGCAAGTTCTGCCAGCAAGAAAACATAGCAACTTCTCTGGAATCCAGTGAGTCACAGACATATACACTTTTCAACAAGGTCTGGATGGCAGCCCTTGGGGATGGGGACTCTTCCTTGGGTGCAGTCCTGGAAGTTGTGACTGCTCCTTGTATCTGCTATTCCTATATTCTTTAGAACTGTCTTTACTTCTTACTAGCCAATCCCTTGTTATTCTAATTCCAAGTCATAATTAATTATTCTTTAAACTTTCCCTGCTCACATCTATGGTTTTTATCTCCTGATTGAACCCTGACTGATAGTAAACATAATAGGAATATTCAATTTATAAAATGAAAGCAGATAGGGAATAAAAACAAAACCCATAAAACTAAGAAGGGTGTGGAGAATATGAAAAACGACCTATTCCCCAAAACCTAGTTTATGATAACTATGGTTCCTAACTTTGAAATTACACAGAGTAGCTATAAGAGAAATAAAGGTACTTCTTTTGTTGCACTTGTTGCTATAAGTGGTGGTGCAAAGTAAAAACACAGATTGTTTCAAGATTAATCTGGATAAAATCAAGGAAGACAATTTAAAAGTAATTAAAGGAAGCAGAATTTCTTAGGCTACATATCACAAACTGTGTGTCATGCAATGGGAAACTTAACATCACATTAAACATTCCCTGCAGGGCAATGTCATTCAGAAATGGATTGTTTCTCAAACTGGGGTCCAGTTCTCTACATGCATTTTTAAAAATTTGTGTTTTCACTCAGATAAAATCTTTTCAAAAAGCAAAAAAAGAGTAGTCTGATTATCTGAGTGATGATCACAAAGCTGAGTTTTACCACATAATTTTATTGTTATTTATTTTTATTTTAATTTTTAAATTTAAATTTAATTTTTAATTTTTAAATTGAAAACATTTTTATTTATATTTTTTAATTTTTAAATTTATTTTTAATTTTAATTTTTTCATTTTTTTTAATTAAACAAATTTTTTTTACCGCACAATTTTAGTGTTTGATTTTGCATTTCTATTTCAGAGCCTACTGATATTAGGTACCCCCAGCTTATTTGACAAGGGCTAATGACAAATGAACTAGGTTGAACTGGCTAAATAAATATTATGCTAGTGCCATGTAAAAGCCAAGTGACATCATGGCACACTATAAGAAAAGATGTTTGAGGTTTTGAAGCAGTTCAAACAGAGAAAAGCAGTGAAAGGAATTATCCACAACTCACGGTAGCATAACCATACCTAATGCAAAAGGGATCACTCAGTACCATGTGTATATTGTCCACTTAATTTCAGAAAAAACATCATTCTTCACAATAATTGAATGTTCTTGGTCTAACAGCTTTATTTTTTACTTAAATGTGTGATTTGTTGTTTTGGCTTTATAGAGGAACAAGAGCTATAGAAATTTTAAACCTAAGTTTATATTTGTAAAAATAATACAAGTAACTTTGGGAATCTGCTAGAATTCTTTTTGCCTTAAAGTAGAGACACACTGGGGTAGATGGTCAATGGATTTAATTTGTTAGGGTTATTTTTACATTCTTATATCTGATACTAATCTGGACCTGCCTATATTATTAGGTGAAATTAGAAAAAGTCTATGCTTATATTTCTCCTAATGGCTAGACAGGGATCACCTTACATGTTTGGCAAAGGACAATTTGTTCCTTAGGTAAAGATGGATGACACTAGTAAGTTCATTTTGGTTTAATTACAAACTGATGCTTTTCTGTGTGCAGAGGAAGCTAAAAGAAAATGGAATTTTGTTATCTAGATCATCTTATATGTAAAATTATGCTTCAGGTTCTTATATAATGATTAATTACTTGGTGATTTTACTACTGAAGAGAGTCAGCTAAGGCATAAATTAATTTTATTGGTCAGATAGAATTATCAGTGGCTAAATAAGCTATAGTATGCATATACTCATGGGATTCTCTCTGTGGTATCTTTTATTCTTTCCTAATCAATCTCTGAAGTCAAAGTCAACGAAATGACCATCATAAATTATAGGGAATTTTTTTTTGGAAAATCAAACTAATTAAAACTAAGAAAAAATACCACTTAATATATATCTTAGGTAATCTGACAATAAATCTATTCAACATAATTGAAAGTTTATTATTAAGATCACTCAGGAACATTAGTCTCTTTGATATTATAGTGTGCATAAATAAATAAATAAACATTCCACGGTCCCAGAAAGATACCAATAGTAGGATGACTTATCTTTTAATTGCTGCCAATGACATAAAATGCTGTATAGTGTATGTGCTTTTAGATTAAAAAAGAACTAATTTAAGGAACTTCAATTCTCTGTTGGTAGCAAAGACATTAATTTCTGGCATTAAAGACAGGAAGGCTCATAAAATAATTAAGTAGATTCCAAAAATTTAAAAAAGCCATAGCTAAAATTTTTGAACATTTAAAAAAATATTTCTACAAGTTCTCTATGACTGGGTTTTTAAGCATAGGCTAAGATTACCCTTATTTTCTATTTTTGAAAATGTTCTTATGATGCTGTCAATGTAATTGCAAGGGAAAAGAAAGGCAATCTTTTTCAGCACATACTTCTTCCTTGACTGTTGTTAGTAACTGTTTGATTCCTCAGTAAGAAGCCCTGTTACTAATAATATATCATAAGAAATATTGGCATCTAGGTGACTTTTATATGCAACAAACCTGTGATTCACTATAATATTATGTATGGCTAAAATACAATTGTTATATACCATTAAAGAGTGTGGATATGGTCCACATCAGGTTAAATATATTCAAAGAAAACTAATAAATTACTCCCAGTAGTATTCTTTTATAGTCACACTAAAATCTCACCATCATATTTAAAGACTCAAGAAAAAAGATATTTCCTCTTTCTCAGAGTAAAGAATTACTAGCTGTACCAAAAATCAATGGACCCAAATAAAAATAAATCTTAATGTTAAAACTCTGACATTCTGTCAGGCCAACGAGTTGGTGGGGCAAAAGCAGTAGTGCTTTCTTTAATGTGTGTCAGTGAAAACTCACCTCTCCATGGTCACTTTCGATTGGTGTGAGGTAACCACATGTGAGCTGGGCACTGGTTCTCCATTTCCTGGGGAGTTTGTCATATGTGGAAGTGCAGATACTTCTGGGCATAGCAAAGGAGACAGAACAAAGGGTTACTAATATTCTATTATTAGACCCAAACCCCAGGGGGTCAGAATGCCTAGATTTATGTCCTGGCTTTGCTACTTACCAGTTGTAAGACCTTGGGCACATCACTCAAACGGTCTGTGCCTCAGTTTCCTCGTCCATAATAGTACCTACTTCACAGGCTACTGTGAGAATCAAATGTTTTAACACATGCAAAGTACACAGAACAGTGCCCACCACATAGTAAGGGCTAAAATAAATATTATTTTTCCTTGTACTAAATTGGCTCTGGACAAAAAGTACATAATATTGAAACCAAAGCAATTGATGAAGACAGCAGTAAGCTGATGATCAGGCTGACACTGAATATCTTTACTGAAGGATTCAGAGCAAATACTATGGAATGCCATAAGTATTAAAAATATTTTTAAAAATTCACTTCAGTTCCAGTCATACTTAGAATGATAGGGATTTCATGAATGGAAGGCCACCGTGTACTGTACCTAACCGTGCCACCTTCTTAGTCAATGCTCAGTATTAGAGTCCAACTTAAGACAACAATATTGATGACTGGCTCTAAAACCTGGGACAGGGTTACTTAAAGTCTTGTAAACCTTCATATAGATCAGAGTTTCAGAGAAATCTGTGGCAGTTTATGGTTTCAGCTTAATGTGAGAGTATATCTGAAATATTTCCAAGATAGTGTTATTTCACAACCTGGCACAAATTCAATAAAACTGCCAGAGGTACAAGGGTTCTGTTAACTAAAGCAAAGAAGTGATTGATAATTTTAAAACTGCCCAAATTTGTAAAGCTGGTAACAAGCAGCCTCTGAGAAGACATCTGATAGATCTGTAAACTTGCCTGCCCACCCTAGAATTCTCTTTGTATCACTGGTAACATCATTCAGCCCTCAACCAGATATGGGACTGGGAGAAAAGGCACAGATAATCCTCAAGCCTCTTTTTTGCAGTTTTAACTCAAACCAAATTTATACAAGTGTTGATAAACACAGCTATGTTGGCCAACAAGTTTTAGCTTTCCTCTTGCCTTTGTTCAGCCTTGGATTGATTTACAAAGAATAGTGAAAGAAAGGATAAGGGAATAGCAGGAAGGGGAAAAGTGAAAATAAACAAAGAAACAAACAAGGAGCCAGGCCAGGCACAAACTACTGCATCAGCCCCTCAAATAATCCTGAGCTGGTGCCAACTTACAGCCTAAATCGATCATTCTGACAATCACTGGGCTCTGTGCCTGTTTACAGCCTATATTTAACTACAATATTCTTGAAGACAGCATGCTAAAAATGCAATGGGGTTAATATGCAACCATCAGGACTATTCCCCAAATACATGCAACTAGGGCATCTTTAAAAGAGCATGAAAATCCCACTATAAAGGAATCATGACATACAGAAACTAGAATAGCTTCTATTGAAATAAAACCAAATCCCAAAAGACCAAGAATACTTTGCATTTGAAAACCCCTAATGTTTATAGGGAATGTTCTTTCACATAAACCATTTGATGTGATCTTTAATCCAGCCCTGTGAGGTACTCCAATCTTTGTTTTTGTTTGTAAACAGAAAAAGAAACTGAGGTACCTATGGTCCTTGTTTTTCACATTGATAGTGCAGAAAAGGAAGGAGGAAGACTGAACAATGAGCTGTCTACTAATCACCTGTGTGTACAATCATGGAGACCATGTGGGATCACAGAAGGAACAGAATTAGGAGCTGATGACCTTGGCCCCAGCTGCACAAGCCAGGTCTGTCCTTGGACCTGAGTGCCCCTGGGGCAGTTTATGGTTTCAGCTTGACGTGAAAGAATCAAACTCGCCTGTCTGGTTCACACTGAATCCCAGCACCTACAAGGCCTGGCATATAGAAGGGCGCGAAAATGCTTGCTGACTCCATGAGAACGCAGCCTCGACCTCACAAGGCTGCAGTCAGAATGAAACAAGAAAATGTATGAAAGATGCACCTGACACAAAAGGGAATTTAATCAATATTGGTTGAATCTGAGTACTAAGGTCAATTCCACTTTTATTTTAACTACATTTGGCTTATAATCACCAAGAAATCAATAATCTCTGTCCAAAGCCCTATACCATATAAGCAACTTTCTGATGAAATTTCAAGATCACTGTACATTATATGTATGGAAACATCATAAACACCAAGAATATGTACAATTATTATTTGTAAAGTAAAAAAAAAGAAATTTCAACAGATTTTTAATTTTAACTTTATTCTGAAGTCAGAACTAAAAGAAATAACATTTAAATCTTTTTTTGAGAACTGCCATAAGTTGTCAAATGTGTAAATTTAAAGTCTGTAAGAGGAAATATAAATACATGCTACTTTAGCAGATAGTTCATGATGAATGAAATTTAATTTTATAAATGCAAAGGAAATTCTAATAGTGTGTATAAATATGTATATGTGGATATATGCAAATATATATTTCCATATATGAATATATATGATGTAAGAGTATTTAAAATATTAAGCAATCCATTAGAGTATAAACAAATGTGAAAAAAATATCTGGCAGAAATGCTGGAGAGAGTTTTACATATCAGGAGAATTTGTGGACCATGTGACAGACACCTCAGCTTCTGTGAGTCTATGAGTACTGTATCTTTTTCTCCCCCATCTATTCATGAATATCTTGGCCTCTAGAAAGTCAATGCAAAAATTTTATATTTAAATTGACTTGCGTTCATTGATAGAAATACCTGTTCCTCCAGTGAGAGCTCCCTTGGCTATGTCACCATTTCTCTGATCAATTGTTTTCTACCAAAAAGGAAAAAAAAAGACTCTTAAAAACTAAAGTTACAAGTGGAAATAAAAAATAAGAGCATATAAGAGTCAGAAAATGCCATCCCAATACCTTATCTGTAGCTTCTGTTCTCCTGGTTCTTTTCATAATCTCCTCAAGTCGCTGCAAGCAAGGAAGAATCAAGCAGGAAGATCAGATACAGAAGAAAAGAAAAAAAAGCCAGCCTGGCACAGTTCACCAATGAAATAAATAGCAAGTTATAAAAACATGTCTGTTATTTTGGGAAAATATATATGCATTGCTTTGTCTTAACTGTAGTTATTCAAAAGAGTTGGAACTGGCTTAAGGTACATGAAATGGAAGTAACCGTTTTTGGTCAAGGCTAATCTTTGAGAGCAATTTCTTTGGAGGAGATTATTAACAGCGAGGGCCACTTTAGTTTATCCAGAAAGGGTAGAACACATTTGTTTTCTGATGGCCATGACAGCTAGAAGTCTAGGACAGCATTGGAACAACGTGTTGCAGGGTGCAGCTACCTTCTTCCTCTCCAGGCGCTCCTGTTCTTCTCTCTGGAAATGCTTCTCCCGTTCCTGCCGGACCCGCTCCGCTTCTTCACGAACACGAGCTTCTTCTTCTTTCTGAAAACAAAAGGTCAGCATCTACTTCTGACAAACAGGCCCGCTGTCCAGTCTCAGGGGACACCCAGAGGCAAGATGACAGATGGAAAAGGCGTGGAAAGGGAGAACACACACACCAAACAGCGATTCGCTCAGCAATTTTCTCTGCTCATCCGAGATGACCCATGTCAGGCGGGTGGCCGCACTGAGGGCAGAGACCGTGAAAAGCGTCTAGGGGACCCCACACCCACCGCGTCTGCTGCTCTTTCCTCCTCCTGGCGCAGCTGCCTTCCACTTCTCCCGGGCCTGCTCAGCTGCCAGCCTGCGGGACTCTTCCTCACGGCGAGTCCTCTCTTCAGCCACCCTTTGAGCCAATTCCTCTCTCTTTTGTCTGCAAAAAGACAAAAACAAAACAGACACATAGGGGAATTTCTTGAAGAGAGGCCTGAGTTTGTGGTTACTGCAAGGACATTTGTTCAAAGGTCTGGAACGAAAACTCCCTGGAAAAACCAACATGGTAAGGCACAAAATTGAACCCCTTATTTCCTCATTCCTTCCCAGCTTCATTGTTGCCTGTGGTAAACAGAAGCAGAATGTAACAACTAATGTTTTGGGGAGAATTTGCTTTTTCGAAGGATCTGCAATTTAACTATCTTTGAAGGCTGGGATTTGTTTAACCCAAATAAGGAGACATTTTAGTCATGAATTTGAAGCCCCTCCCCCTAGGAAATCTTTGAAAGATAATGTCATAATATTTGAAGGCAGGAGTAGTTGATGCCACATAAGACCATTTGGACTCAAGGTGGAACGTCCCATGCGCCCAGACCTGTGAAATAATCATCCAAGGTTGTTCTGTCAGCGGAGAACATTATCTGCACATAGCCTTATCAGCCCAAAGTGGGAACTTTACCAAAATGGCCTGTACCGTGCTGGCCCCAATAGCGGGCATTGTTGGAAGACCATTACCTCTGAATTAGTTTTAGCTGGAAAGAGAAAAACGAACCTATGATAGCAGCTTAAAATAGAATTCACAAGATAAGGGAGGAAGCCTGGAGCTGGTCGACTGTTGAGTAAAAAAGCAGACTGCACAACTGTACCTGTATGTATGCGTGTGTACATACATACACCCCCCATGTTCAGAGATTAGAAAGGATCACCCGAAATGTACACAATTACTGAAAATTGGTGTCATTATGGATAAATATTTTTTCTTTAAACCTTTCTCCATCGATGATGTTGTATTGTCATTAAAATAAGAAAACATGATTTAAAAAAATCACTTAGTGGACAAAGGATTCTGAAACAACTAACCCATTCACCTTGGTCACTACCACCACCTCTTCCCTCTCAGAGGGGACAGTCAGTCAATCCAAGGTATCACGATGATGTCACCGACATCACGTGGTTGACCAATGTCTCTCCTTTACCTTTCCAGCTCTTCCTGCTCCCTCCTCTCCCTTTCCTCTTTCTCTCTCTGCTCTCGGGCCAGCCTCCTCTTCTCAGCTAGCAGCCTTGTGGCCTCTTCCGGGTCGGTGGTGCCTGCAGAAGTCTTGGGAGAAGCAATGGCAGTCACAGTGGATGACGGCGCTGGGATCGAGGCTGGGACAGGGACCGAGGCTGCAGCTGGGGCCACAGCTGGAGCAGCTGTACAAATACATATAAGGAGAAAACCAACAGAACAAAAACTAGCATTCCCAACACCCCAAGCCTAGAATTCATCATTATAAAAGAAAAGGGAATATTTATTATTGTGTGTTCTCATGGTTTCACTGTATTCTATCTGTAGTCAAGCAACAGATAACAAAAAAACTGCACGTGTAAGTGAGATCCAACAAAGCTGACACTATGTTACCAAGTCCTATTTTTACATCAGTTAAATCAGTTAACAACATATATTGAGTGTGTAAGGAGTATAGAGCCTCATGTTAGATTCTGTGGGAAGTTATACCCTGAGCAAAAAGATGATGAAATCTTCCATTTGTCTTTTATTACACCAAAAGTATTCCTACTCTTTGGTGACCATTCCTCACAAGAGCACTAAAGCCTTTCTATGACCATCCTCAGAGTCCATGCCGCGAGTCCAGATTCAGGCTGGGAAGATGACACCCTATGAAGGGGACCCTTCTGTGTCCCCAGAGCTGTCTCAAGATCTGAGACGGGAGGAGTCCGGGGTCCCTTCGAGAGCTTGCACTCATCCTGCTTACACATCCCGGGCCGCCAAGATGCGAGATGGGAGCAGAAGTTCTCTGGCCTTATTCAGATTTAGGACGATGACCTAGAAAGCTGGTGTAGCAGGGGGCCCCCACGCAGATGCCATGATTCCTGACCACAGCAAGCAAGGCACCAGCGAGGTGTGACCTCTGGTACCTGGCCACTCCAGATTTACATTTCTACTTCTGTTCCCGCAGACTTGCTTTGTCATCATGATGCTCTATGACCCTCCTCTTCTCCCTCTTTCCATGCAAGCAAACACTGGACTCTTCTGTTCTCTAACATTTTCCCCTGTCTTGAATCATCTCCTTTCTCTGGCCCTACCCTGTATCTTCAAATTAAGTCTTAAGCAGAAAACTCTTGTATGAAGACAATTTTCAACAAGAAATGCTGAATTCCTAGCTCTAGGTGATTTTAAATTTCTAAGTAGCATCTGGGTAGCCTGGCGGAGGTGAGAACCACAGGGGCTTTTGGAAAAAAAAATTCTGACTTCTGTCAACACATAGGTTAAGCCAAGGGTCCTTAAACCCTAGTATGCACAGGAACAGAGGTGCCAGAGTTAACTGGCCACCCTGTGTTCTACCTGGCAACCCTGCATGGGAATCACCTGACAAGCTTAGTATCTGTCAGCATCCTTGGATCCACCGTACATGTTCTGATTCAGTAGGTCTGAGGTAAGCCCAAGGATCTGTATTTTGAAATATCATGGATGTGGTGGTTTAAAAATGTTCCCAGTTTTCCTCAGCTGCTGCCAAGGTGCTCAGTCCTTCCCGGGGAACTAAGGCTGTGATGGGGTGAGCGACCAGCACCATGCCTGCACCGTGGCCTCCATCTCAGAGCTTGCTTGCCTCTGCACGACGACCTTGTGACAGCAGCTGGTGTAAATGCTGAACATTTTTGGCCTGGCTTGTTTGCAGAGACCAGGGCCGATGTCAACATCAGGAGCCTCAACCACAGCGCAGGGGCTGGCGGAGCTGCCCAGAGCTGGTGCTGCACCAGCATGAGGCCCTGCCCCTCCACACCGCCTCCCAGCTGAGGAGGAGGCAGTGGAGGGAGGGAAAGACAAGCCTGAGGAGGACATTTGGGGTTTTTCTGACTAAACCTCTTTTGGAACATGTCTAATACAAAAATTTTTTCCCCATAAATTCTTTGAAAATTCTCCCTTCAAAAGGTGGAGACTAATCTCCTCCCCTTGAGTGTGAGTTTAATCTAGTGACTTGCTTCTTATGAACAGAATATGACAGAAATATGGATGGCTGACTTCTGAGACGGGTCATAAAAGACACTGGCTTCCTCCTCATTCTCTCTCCCAGATCACCTGCTGTGGGGGAAGCCTGCAGAGCAAGCAGGCGATTGTGAGGACATCCAGTGACACTCTGGAGAGGTCCACGTGTCATGAAACTGAGGCCACCTGCCAACAGCCATGTGCATAAGCCACCTTCCAGCTCCAGTTGAGTCTCGAGACGAAGGCAGCCCTGGCTGACAGCTCGACTGCAATCTCCTGAGAGTCCCTGAGCCAGAACCACTGAGCTAAGCTGCTCCTGAATTCCTGACCCAAGAATCCGTGTGATATAATAAATGTCCGTAGTTGTTTTAAGCTGCTAAGTTTTAGGGTAATTTGTTACACAGCAACAGATAACTAATACAAGTGATTCTGACACAGGTTGCTCTGAACACATTTTGTGAAACCCTGGACTCAGCCACTCAAATCACTCAGAAACTATGCTTGAATTAACATGCTGTGGCTCCAATGATAGGCTCATGTATGTATGATTCTACTGTTTTTATATGTAAAAAAAATTATACTTAAGAAAAGGTCACAAAATTACCCTTAGAGCAAAAGTTCTAAGTCTCCAATACGACAAGGAAAAGAAAAAGCTAAGTAAAAATAGTGCAGGAGAAGAAGAGAGCAACAAACCCATGTCCCATTGCAAGTCAGTTCATTTTTACCAGGGTCGGCTTCTGGTTCGACAGGTGTCCTCTCTTCAATGGTGGCTTCTGCTACCTTCACTAAAGGTGCTCTGCCCCTTAGAGAGGGCTCATTGGCAAATTTCTGAGGTTCCTTCTCGGGGTCTTTTTTCTCAGGCTCCACTCTGACTTCTCTCTTGACAGGGCGGATGTTGCCAGGGGACAGGGGCCGGACCTGAGCAGGAGCAGCTTTGAATGAGCCGGAGGGCAAGCAGGAAGCCGGTCTGGGTGTGCCAGGCAGATGAGGAAAGGACTTGGACGGGAGCCTGGGCAGCAAACAAACAAGACGGAGAGAAGGAGACCCATCAGAATAGGCTTGCCAGAGCACCACTTGATGGAAAAGAAATGCAGGTATTAATTATATTTAGCTACGTGTATTTGTCTTTTAGGTGGTAAATGCAGAAATAGAGTCGTTTTAGAGACCCATTCCAATTTTCCTTTTTTCTTTCCTTTCAGAAAGAATGTTATTCCGTGAGTCAAAGCTGCACAGCATGGGGAGAATAGTCCACCTTCTGAGGACAGAGGCTACTAATTCTTCAACATGTAACAACCCAGCCAGCTTCTTATATTTCACTTACCAAAGGCGAGAGGGAGCTGGTGATCTTGCTTTGGGATTAGATGGAGACAGAGCCCTTCGGATGCCAGATGTAAGGTGGAAGGGTACATTTTCTCTCTCTCTCTCCTTTTTATAGCCCTAAGTTCAGAGAAACTCAATAATTAGATTTTTTCTGTGAGTGAAGCAACCACATTCACGGTATTCAACATTTAATGACTTTAACATTTAATGACTTTCAACATTTAATGACATTAAAAAGTCATTTAATGACTTTTTAGAAATTTTCTGAACTATGTCACATATATCTATTCCACCTCAACAGAAGGCCCTTTTTAATTTAACACTGAACAGTATAACTGAATTAACACAATGTAACTGATAAGGTGGTTCTAGGTGTGTGATTTGGAGTTATATTTGTTAAAAAAAAATACCCTTATACTTTTAGAAAACATTTATACTTTGTGTCTAACATTACCTGGAGCAAAATCTCAGTCTGGTTTATCCCACACAAATGTCAAAATAAAAATAATTTCCATTCTTTTTCTAACTTTTAATTAAAACACGCTTTCTTAATTCTTTAGCTTTTTCCCTCAAAACATAACATAGCTCAGTTTTTAAAAAAAAAAAGTACATGCTGCCATATCAGATATTAATTCATTTTTTCCTTTATATTGATGTTAGAGAAACAAGCCTTTCCTCACAAATGTTCTCTTGCTCTTGAAGAAAAGTCAGTTTCAAGGTGGTTGGATACAAGAGCAATCAAAGGACTAAAATAGTTTAAAAAAAAAAAACCTACCTGCTCAGGTAGTTGTTAATTGAAGTGAGGAATTGTATCTATTTTTAGTCTTTATCAGATATGGAATTGAAATCTGAGGGTGGGCCAAAACATCAGCCCTCCCCTGACTGCCAACTAGGAATACAGGCAGAGAGAAGACACCTTTCTTAAGTTGAAATGGGCAAAGGGAAGCCCAGAAAAGTGTTCTGATATTCTAAAGTCAATCAAGACAAAAAATGCACAGAGCAAAGCAGACCCATTCCAAGTATGTGAAACTTCCTGACAATGTTCTGGGCTGGGAGTGGATGTGTCCTGGAGGCACCTGTGTGCATAGACTGTAAGGGTGCCAGCGAAGGGGCGGAATATTATCTCGCCTCAGGGCAAACAAGCTGGTAGTGTATCTGTTCTTCTCTCCTTTTCTGCCTGGCTCAAGCGTCAACTCCTTCTTCCTTCCCTTCCCTTTTACTTCCCTCAGTGTCCTTTTTATTTGCTTCTCTCCATTTTCCTAGTTGATGGACTGGCCTACGGGAGGGGGAAAAACATCTAAGTGTCAAACAATGCTCACTGTCTCCCTGCAATTTCTAAGTAGAAGAAATGAAGAGGCAGCAAAGAGCTTCAAAGGTGTGTGCCAGCTCGACATCATTTCCAGCTGCTCAACCACCCTCTGCCCCCATCTCTGGTCCCAAAAGGTGGAGCCTCGCAGAGCTGCTGGAGTCCTTGGGGAGCAAAAGCTGCAGCCATCACATGGTGCCCTCCTAGCTGGTATACGGGGTGGCAGGCCCAGGGCTCTTCCCAAGGGAGGGTGGGGTTAAGCATCTTGAGCAGCCTTTCTTTTTCTCAAAACATTTTGATTTGGCTGAAGTCAGATCAACAAGAAATCGAAATGGGAAGTAAGTCAGGAAGGACAATTTTTGATGTGGGGGGTTTGGGAATGAATTTTATCACCTGTGCCTTGATAACACAGGGATCAGGGAATAAATCTATATAAAAGTATATAATCCTCAGACAGTCTGCTTTTTAAAGTGCCATTGAGCCAATTATTTCTTTTTCTCCTAAAAGTGAACTCCTTTATTTATTTTTTTAAAAAATTTTTTTTCATGGTAAAATGCCGTTTATTTTGGGCACTTGGGTGCAGGTGGGTGGAGGCTGAAAAGGGCATCCACCAAGTGATCTCCTTTAATCACCTAGGGGTGGGAGAACAGGGGAGGAGTGGTTTGAAAAAACACTCAATACTTGAATTAACAACCTCCTGAGCAGGTAGTTTTTTTTTTTTTTTTTTTAAAACCATTTTAGTCCTTTGATTGCTCTTGTATCCAACCACCTATTTGGGTACCACACATATAAAAGCACTCCTGGTTTGCATCCTGATCTGAGTTAATAGCCAGCAATCTGTACAATCATCTTTCCTTTAATACTTTCCACAATGCTGAGGGGGAACACATGCAACAAGTCAGTGGTCTGAACAACCTACCATCAGGAGGAAGACTTTAATTTTATAATAGAAGTAGGTTTAGAATACAGTATAAATATCCTCCAAGGGAGACAATACACTGACAGACACTCTAAGGAAGTGCTGTCCAATAGAACCTTCTGTGATGACAGAAATGTTCTAAATCTATGCTGTCCATATGGTAGCCATTAGCCACATTTGGCTATCTGAACTTAGATCTATATTAAATAAAATTAAAAATTCAAAACATTTTCAGTGCTAATAGTAGCCACTTGAATTTAGATCTAAATTAATTAAAAGTAAATACAATCGAAATGAATTTAAAAAAACAATTCCATTTTTGATAGCATCAAAAAGAATAAGATACTTAGGAATAACTTAACCAAGGAGTCCAAAGACTTGTATAATGAAATCTAGAAGACATTGTTCAAAGAAATTAAAGACAACAAAAATAAATGAAAAGGGATGTGTTCATGGATTGGAAGACTTAATATTGTTAAGATGTCAATACTACCCAAAGTTATACACAGATTCCATGTAATTCCTATCAAAATCCCAATATCATTTTTTTTTCAGAAATAGAAAAATCCGTCCTAAATTTCATATGGAATCTCAAGGGATCCTGAAAAGCCAAAACAATCTTGAAAAAGAAGAACAAAGTTGGAGGTTTCATACTTCCTGATTTGAAAACATATTACAGCTTGAGCTCCCTTATCCAAAATACTTGGGACCTCAGAAGTGTGTTGAATTTTAAATTTTTTCAGATTTTTTGAATATTTACATTAATACTTACTGCATTAGCAGCATCCCTAATCTGAAAAATCCAGAATCCAAAGTGCTCCAATGAGCATTTCAGTGTCATGTTAGCACTCAAAAATTTCGGATTTTGGATTTTCGGATTAGGGATACTCAGCCTGTACAAAACTATAGTAATTGGTACTGTATGGTACTGGTACAAAGACAGACACATAGACCAATGGAATAGAATATAAATCCCAGGAATAAACTCTGGTGTATATGGTCAAATGCCAAGAGAAAAGGACACTCTGTTTGATAAATGGTGCTGGGAAAACTGGATATCCACATGCAAAAGAATAAAGCTGGATCCTTACCTTACATATAAAAATTAACTCAAAATGGACTAAAGACCTAAACATATGACTTAAACTATAAAAATCCTGGAAGAAAACATTGGTGCAAATCTACATGACATTGGATTTCATACTGATTTCTTGGCTATAACACCAAAAGGACAGACAACAAAGTGAAAACAAAATACATCAAACTTAAAAACTTCTGTGCATCAAAGGAAACAATCAACAGAGTAAACTGGGAACTTATGGAATGGGAGAAACTATTTGCAAATCATTTATCTGATAAGGGGTTAATATCTAGAATATATAAGTAAATCTACAACTTAACAACAAACAACCTGATTAAAAAGTGGGCAAAGAATATGAATAGACATTTCTCAAAAGATGACATATGAATGGCCAACAAGCATATGAAAAGAAGCTTAATATCACTCATAATTAAAGAAATGCAAATCAAAACCACAAATATTACCTCACATCCATTAGGATGGCTAATAAAAAAAAACAACCCCCCCCCCCAAAATAACAAGTGTTGGTGAGAATGTGGAGAAATTGGAATCTTTGTGCATTGTTGGTGGGAATGTAAAATGGTACAGCTGCTATGGAAAATGAAGGCTCCCTGAAAAACTGAAAATGGGATTACCATATGATCAAACAATCCTACTTCTGGGTATATATTAAAAAAAATTGAAAGAATGACCTTGAAGAGATATTTGCACACCCATGCTCATAGCAGCATTATTCACAAGAGCCAAGAGGTGAAAGCAACCCAGATGTCCATCAATGGATAAATGAAGAAACAAAATATGGTACACATATACAATGGAATATCATTCAGCCCCAAAAAGGAAGGAAGTTCCGACACATGCCACAACAAGGATGAACCTTGAGGACATTACGCTAAGTGAAATAAGCCACGTCACTAAAATTCAAACAGTGCATGATTCCACTTTTATGTGGTCTCTAAGGTAGTCAAATACATAGAAATAGAAAGTAAAATGGTGGTTGCCAGGGGCTGGGAAATGGGGAGTCATTTAATGGGTTTTGCAAGATTTAAAAGTTTTGGAGATTGGTTACACTACAATATGAATATACTTAACACTGTTGAACTCAAAAATGGCTAAGAGGTAAATTTTATGTTATGTGGTTTTTGCCACAGTTAAACAGTTTTCAAAAATTAAAAATCCAGTTCGTCAGTCTCACTAGCCACCTTTAAAGTGCTGAATGTGGCTAGTCACTACTGAATTCCACAGTGCAGCTCTGCAGTGTAACTGACACCTGGAGTTATTTTCTGGCAGTAGGTATTTGCCTAAATACCTGGTTATAAAGAGGTGAAAAGAAGGCTAATCAATCAAATGAAGAGGAAGACATTAAAAAAAAAAACCAAAATAAAACAAGGCTCTGGATTCTGTGATGTCAATTCCCTCTCATTTAATTTGTTAGTCAAGGGTCAGCTTTCCATCTTCCCTCAAAGAGTGTTAATTTTTGTTTTTACCCAGAAAAAGACATTTTTCCTTTGGTAAGTGCTATTCTTACCTGCCCAATGAACACTCAATGTTTGGGGTCAAAGCTGTTCCATTTACCTATGGGTTTTTGTCCACAGCTAGGATCTCTGAAGCACCAACACTAATGAAGTAAAACTTCACAGACACCAAAGGTAGTTTCCCCTTTGGCTGAGAGGGTTGGAGGCCTGACTCAGTCATGAATTAAACACTGACTCAGGAAAGCCTGAAGGGACTTGAAAGAAAACTGCCTGCAGGCAAAGCCATCAAGCTCTCACAAAGCAAAATCCTTTTAAGTGTCCATCAGGTTTATAAATCTGAATTGCTCAGGGAAGTTAAGATTAAAAAAAAAAAATTTTCTAGCCTTTCATTAAAAGGATCACACTGTCATCATGAAGAGAGGCAACGAGATCTTCTGGTTGATTGGTGAATCCTTTCAAAATTTTTTTTCCACAGCTCACTGTAGCCCCAAGCTCCTGGGCTCAAGTGATCCTCCTGCTTTAGCCTCCAGAGTTGCTGGGACTACAGGGCGAGCCACTGCGCCTGGCTTTTTTATTTTTAATTTTTTTAAAATAGAGACAGGATCTTGCTCTGTCACCCAGCCTGAAACTCCTGGGCTTAAGGGATCCTCTGGCTTTGGCCCCCCAAAGTGCTGGGATTACAGGTGTAAGCCACCGCGCCCGGCCTGATTGGTGAGTCCTTTAAGACTAAAGGAGAAATGTCTGAAGACCACAGAACAATGTTTCCATCTTTCAGTTGATACCAACTAAACACAGGGCTTAAAACAAAGAAGATGCCTGGAGACATAAAAATTACCTCATTGCATTTGTACCAGGGTGAAAATTAACATTAGCTCAGCCACCTTGCCAGTAAATAACAAGTACAAATTACCTTCTTCACTTGCACAACTTGAGTTTATAGCACAGCCTAATAGCCTTTCAAGAATTAGTTTTTTAGCAAATAACTACTGTTTTCAAAATATTTCTTCACTATATTTTAAGATCTGGGCCTTGATAGGGATTTGCTAAACAGGATAAAGATTCTTTATCTTGCTTTTTAATAAGCCACATTTAGAGTTCAGCCGGCTTCTGGATATGGTCGGAATAAAATGCCAAGGCAGCAGTCCAGGCCCACTTCCACTTCAAAGGCTATTTGGTTTCCTTACTTTCAAAAATGAAAGTATTCTGCCATTGTACTTATTTGTATGGTGGCTCTGGTAGGGTTGGCTGGCCACTCTTGCATGCTTGAACAAAGAACATTTTTCGTTTTCAAATTCCAATTTTTTGGGAGAGCAAAATCCCCAAGTGGAGAGGAAGAGGGAAGACATTACCACCCAGCCAGCCAGATTCATGATCGGATGGAGGGAATAGTGGATGTCACAGCTTCCCCACTTACACCCACACCACACCTGGGAGCGGTGTCCACTCTGCAACAGAAACAGCACCGGCTCCCAGACTCTCCCGGCTGCTCCCAACAGCTACTTACCGCTGTGCCATGAATGGTCCTCCTGCGCGAAGAGCCCTCAGGTGGTGTTACAAAGAGTTTTGGTCGATCTGTCGGATTTCTAGAGTGTGCAGCTTTGTAGGGCATGATGATGGGGCTGCAAGATGCTGAACGAGGACAAATGGGGATAACTAGGGTGCAGGTGATTGGTTTTACACATAAGAGTGCCAGAGGAGCAGTTGAAGAAAGCCAAAAGCAGGTTCAGGAAAAGGAGCCAAGCAGAGATAGAGAGAAAAGTAGGGAGATGTTATTACCTACAGGTGCCAGAACCATCATACTCAACTGTCCTCATAGTCCTATGAGTTTATGATGTGTCCAAAAGGAAAGCATGTCCTAGTGAAAAATCTGGAATATATTGTTAGCTATTTGGCTATTTAAATACTGATTAAAGATATAGATGTAATCCAATAATTATGGAGAATAGCCTTATATTCCTATTAACTGATGGTTCTGGAGAAATGCTACATTAGTGATATAATTTTATATGAGGACTGGCTTATAATTAGATTTTTCCTAATTAGCTTTAAGATGGAACAAACGGTGGAAAGAGAGGAAGCATGCAAGCAGGCAAGCAAGATATACTACAACTATTTCAGGATTCAAGTTCAACAGCCAGCAAGGGATTGGGCGAAGCAACTGAATTTAAAAGATATTAAATGACCAAGTCTTACCAAGTGTTAAGACTTGTCACAAGGATAAGCAATAATTTCCAGAAAAAAATTCTGTAAATGTTTTATTTACAGGCAAACCAAATGCATGCTTCTGGGTTGTACCAAAAGCCAGAGCATTTGATGGTTCATAAGAAGCAGCATTAGATCATAAAGGGAGATTGGATATAACCATTTAAAATGATGAATAGAACATAAACATGTTAGAATTGCCAAAAATAAAGTTGAATCATGAATAGCTTTTACAGTTTTGCTCAAGATGGAACATTCTTTGAAAAACCACACAGTCTGATCATTCACCTTCAAAGGAACACTGTCATTAATCAAGTTATTCTGAGCCAGAATGGGTTTAAAGAAATTCAGGTAACACTGCATAGATATTAAAAGAGTAGGTACTAAGATTCCGAGGTCTACTTTCAGATTTCATTCAAAAATCTTTTCACAAAATAGACAACCTGTAGTAACCGTTAAAATAATATTTGGCACAGCTGAATAACTGTATTCAAATTACAAATGTAAGTAAGACCTTTAAGGATAAAATTCAGAATTACAGGTTAAATAATTTAACGTATTGACAATTAAAACGTCAAGCAAAGTTGATAACTAATTTATTACAGTGTCTTTATGGTTTATGCTGCAGTATCCATCTATTAAGGGATTTTGAGGGCAGTGAATGTAGAAATTGGAAACTGCACTCTCTTCCCCTCATTTGAAAACAGAATTCTTTTTCTTCAGAACAAACTAAAACACTTTTCATTTCCTCAGTTCTCCTTAAAAGAATGTGTGTCTTACTTGGGAAGTGAAATAAAGCTTTATTTCCAACCTTAACGGTGAAAGAAGGATTTGTATTGTGAGGAAAGAGAACCTCTTGTCGTTTTGCTTATGATCACAGGGGAAACAATTTGAAAATAACATTTTCTCAAGTGCCACTATAAGACATTTGCATTTTCCAGACAAGAAAGAGTTCATTAATGCAAAATTCTTGTAAGCCAATCAAATGTATCTAAGGAATAACATCCTGGCAAGGAATAACAAGGCACCTCTGGGGATTAATGACCAGGAGGAGAGACACACATTGCTCAAGGCACAAGCAAAGGCCATTAACCTTGTTCAAGGATCAAAAACCCCAGAAAACAGTCCTGCTCTGAGGCCATGGGCCTGACACTGAAAAAGGAATGAAGCACAGAAATATGATTTCTTTTCCCTCTATTGGAAAATAACTATTTCATGAGGCATCTATGGAGCAGTTCCTGACACCATCCTGGATGTAAGCCAATCTCATCATGCCTTCTGGTTTATTCTTTTAGTGTTGGGGTAATATTAAATACAGGCTGAAAATATCCTTAAATCTATCTAGTGTAGTCCATAGAAAAAACCATCAAATTTAATTGTCCAAAGAACATCTTCTCACTACAACAAACATTATAAATCCCTTGTGAGGGTATTAAATTTCATGGAATTCACTGCTGCACTAAACAGCAAATACTGAAAAACATGAAATCTTCAAACCAATTATTTGTATAATCTTGCCCTTCTGAAGAAATAGTAAGAGCAATATATAGTTATTTTTTCCCAGAGTACCCTCTGTATCCCAAGTAGTTTAATGAAACATGAACGCTGTCTCATGGAAATGTCTTTGAGAAAGTCTTCCACAATATCTGTATTTCATCCTACTCTTGGTTGTAAGTGTGCATTAATTTAACTCATTCAAGATTTTCTATATGAAATAACGGGTGCAGAGAAAAGACAATGCAGTTCAAGTGGTTGGAGTGTAGCAAAAACTGCATAAAATAGAAAAACTGCACAATAAAACACTAACATTTATTGAGGGCCTACTATGTGCAGTTACTATTCTAAGCATTTTACATGTATTAATTATTTAATCCTGAGCTCTGATAATCACATGTATTTGGAATGTTCTGGGGGAAAAAAGGGGGGGGTGAGGGGGACATGGAAAAGTCAACCCAAAACAGTGGCTGCAATGAGAGGGATGAGACTCAGATTTCCAATTCTGAACTGCTCTACTGTTTGCTCAGGGAGTTTGCAATCACTGAAAACCCTAGGGTGAAACGGAGGCTGTTTTAATCTACTAATGTAACCCCGCCCCAATGTAGGTCACCGTCTTACCAATGGCAATTGGGAATATGACAAACAATGGGAAGACAAGAAAAAAGAATCAAGGAGTAGATGAAAAAATACAAGTGGTAGAAAAAGAGTTTTTGACAAGACAACTAAAAAGATGTTTACATACATAATTCCAAATGGAAATTAAAAAAAAGTGTTTTGGTTTATTAAACATAAGCTATGTCAATGCAATAGGTGACAATGATCTAGGCAACGCATTAGTAAAACAGGCAACTCAAAGGCTATGTACTGTTTCGCACTAAAATGAATTACAGAAACATATCAATTGTGAAAAGGAGAATGGAACAGCTGCCAAGTACAGAGCCAGCCTGCAGATAAGAGGGCACCCTGGCTGGGCGTAACAATGAAGGAGGAGGGAAAGGGGACAAGTAGAACGGGTGGAAAATGAGGAAATGGTGTTGGAAAAGACTAGAGGCAGAGTGAAAGAATTGGCGACAGTGAGTGATGATGGAAACAGCGGAGAGAGACGACTTCCTAGCTGTGAGACAGTCCTGCAGCGATGCGACGTACAACGTGGAGAGTCAGAGGCATGGTAGCCATACACGAGTTAGACCCCATGAAATAGGACTGAAAAGCCATCTTAAAGATCCTTCAATTAGCTAGACATGAAGAAAAACTTTCATGACATATAAGAGTACGAAATTCATAGGCATAGAAAAAAACGATCTTGAAATAAGCTGTGCTTTCTCATCCAGAAAAATCACAGATGGAATGTGACAGCTCTGACAGGAGAGTTACTTTACAGAAAACACAGAACACCATGGTCCAGCTAGTTGACCGCACAATAGCACACAAAACATCACCCAGGGTGAGGACGAAGGAGGGGTAAGCACATTCAAGATCCAGGCCACCGATTTTCTAAGTGGCCCTGGTATAAGTCACTTATCATCACTGTACTTGGTTTCCATAAAGAGGTGGTGGGAATGCCCACACTTGCTTTCTTGACTGTGTCCCAGGGGTACTGAGAGATTTAGGGTTGCTCATTGGGCACCACAGAGGAAAGATGCCATAAAACCACCAAGAATTATTACTTGTAAAGCAAGCTAATGAACACAAAGAGGCTTGCAGAGGCAAGGCATTTTTAAAGGGGACTTTAGGGAGAGGGTATGCAATTTCCTAAGTGCCAAAAATGAGGGTTGGCAGGCTGGTTACATAAATACACCAATTGTGCCCAAAGGTATTTGGAAAAATCTAAATGAACTCACCAGGACAGTAATGTTACTCAAAACCTAATGTGTACCTTTCTTACCAATTAGATATAGGCTCTACACTAACTTTTCATTAAATTTAATTGGCTCATTCAGGCATGTTTTACATCTCAAAAATGCGGAGGAGTCTATTATAATAATCAGTATCATAATAACCAGTACCAGGCATGGTTTTTTACACATTTTCAAAGAATGTAACAAATAAGAACACTACAATTAGCCTTCTCCACAACTCTGAGAGTTCTGGAAGGGTACAATTCCTAGATTACATATAAAAGACTGGTGCAGGGAGGATAAGTAGCTAGCTCACAGCCACATTAAGAAACTCTATGCTTAAATAACAAACATGTGCTTTGATTTTATTACCAAGTCCACATATTAGTATTAAATATTAAATTATTTCTACCTTTGATCATCTGCTCAGAGACAGGGGTAGAAGGGAAGGCAGGTAAGGGATACTTTTTTCTGGTAATGTCATGAACAGGCAGAAGCCTCTGAAGCCTGCGTCTGGCATCTGGATAAGACTAAGGCAGATACTAAGGGGAAACTGTGCTGGGGTGTGACACCAACACCAACAGACACTTCCACCCAGAGGAGAGAGGAGCACACAGGAAAAACTGAGGTGTGATTAGGCGAATACTGGTGGCTCAGATATGCTTCGAAAGGAGGACTTGACCTCACTGGGAAAGTTCCACCTGGACAGTTTTACCTGCATCTCCAGACAAGGCGGCTGTGCTTTTACTTCTGGCCAGGAACGAATGTGTGGGCATCAGGAGTCTGTTAACAACGCTGCTCTCCCATGGGCTGAGCTGCAGGCGGCGAGCTAAACGTCACCACATAAGCAACATGTTAGAAGCATTCTGTCCAGGGTCAACAGGGTGCAGAACACCACACCTATCGCTTCCATGTTCCAGGCCCTTGAGAGACACCAGGCTCTGCAAGGAGGATGGCTGGCTGAGAGTCAGGGCAATAGGAACCCTGCCCAAAGGGAGCAGCTATTCCCTAAGGTTGACTTTCTTCAAGATGTTAAGTTTGTGGCACGCTCTAAGTTTTACAGACATAGATTTTGCTAACCACCCTTCTTTAGTAGTCAAATGGCAATTAAGCAGAAATATCATTTCAACTATAGTTTTGGGGTATATTGCTAACTCCAGGGTGATACTAGATACTATCTGATGGGCATCAGGATGGGCAGTGGAGTGATGGCACACACCTTAGTGAAAGGGCTTCCTAAGTACCTTGAATAATAAACCCCAACAGAGTCATTGGCAGGTTAAAGACAGACTGGAGTTATATAAAAGATAAAAAGGGTCCTCAATGAATTATGCTAGATCTTCATGAATTGCTATTTGGGCAATGGGGGTGTGTGTGTGTGAATAAGATATAATAAAATGAAAGAGGACTCATGCAGAGTTCTGTATGGGATTCCCTTTGACTTTTCCATTTGGCAAGCCAGGTTCTTTCAGGTCCCTGTTTGGCAACAAACAAAGATTTTGGCTGAGGATAAGGCTGAGGCTGAAGCAAGAGAAAATTAAACAGAAAAGCCAAAATCCAATATAAACATAATCCTGGTGATTACTAGTGGATACGTGAAGAATCTAGAAAACAAATTAAAAATAATGCAATGATGTATGGGGCAAGGCCCTGCTTAGGAAATGTATGCCAGTTATAAATTAGTTACTTTGCTTCTATTGTTAGCTTCCAGTGATGGGCCATGAAAACACAGAAGCTATTTTCCAAAAATAACAGCAAAGAAGCTTGCAAGATCCTACAAATATAACTAAAGTCAAATGATCACACATCTTTATTTTAGAACACATTTTTAAGTCACTTATAAAAGTCTTTAAAACTGTTTAAACCTGCTACGGCCGCTTCTGTTCTGCTCCACGAATAGTAGGTACAAGTCCCCCCCTTGCCTTTGGAGCAGGTGTTCTTATAACAATCTTACAAATATCATATTTTAAAGAAATGGCATTTAAATTCTAGGAAGTTATTTTTAGTTAATAAAAACTATATACTGCTAAATATTGTTATAAAAATATTTGTTCCTATCTGGAATGAAGTACCAACTTCCAATAAGTACCTTAATTATCTGACTTTATTTTAAAAGAGTGGCTGTTTTGATCAAGGCTCTGATGAATTTAGGAATCAGTGAATCGTTCATTAGATTTTCTGTTTATTAGAAGAGTTTAGTGGTTAAGACATTCAGACATTAATAAAAAAAGGTCTGTTACAAAAACTACTGCAATAGTTACAGTTGGTGGAAAGCACCATGGGATAAGTACTACCATGAACTATAGTATGGCAACATAAGTGTGTGTAACAACAGAATATAACACAATCTAAAATTAGAATACATTCACAGAATAAAGCCAATGGGGAAAAAGTGATTAGGATCAATTGAAAATTTTTAACAGCTGAGAAAGGGAAGAAAGGCAAGAAAGATGAATGCTTCCTTTTCCTAGAAAAACTGGAGGATGACTACGGCTTACAACTGCAGAGATGGGTTATCACAGAAAAGATAAGTCCCATTTCTTTACTCCATTAAGAAGCTCAATTATTTTATTTCCATGAGTTGTCAAGGCATCAACTAAAGAATTTGTCTCAAACGAAGATCATTAAAAACCCACTTTAACTTGTGTGTAAAGCAAATCCAAAGAGATTTGTTTTATAGCTTCTGATACTGTGATGAAAGATTTTGCTAGGAGAAACATATTTCCACTTCTTTCACATTCATAACTATGCCTTGGCTGGGCGCAGTGACTCACGCCTGTAATCCCAGCACTTTGGGAGGGTGAGGTGGGAGGATCACTTGAGGCCAGGAGTTCAAGATCAACCTCAGCAACATAGCGAGACCCTGTCTCTACAAAAAATAAAAAAATTAGCTGGGTGTGGTGGCGCGCACCTATAGTCCCAGCTACTTAGGGGACTGAGGCAGGAGTATCGCTTGAGCCCAGGAGTTTGAGGTTATGTGAGTTATGATGACGCCACTGCACTCTGTCTAGCCTGGGCGACAGAGCTAGACCCTGTCTTGAAGGAATGAATAACTATACCTTGACCAAGACAGAGAGAGATATCTTCTGTAAGATAACCTTTTAGTAAAGGTTAGTAAAGGACAGTTGGTTGATTGCTTTTTTTTTCACCTAGACTGGCCTAATTTTGAGATCATAAAGCTGATGGAAGAGATATTAACTCTCATGGAACAACTCTATGGTATCTATCCTATTTAAACACTTAATAATGAGATACTGACAATTCCCATAACAGACCACCCAGATCAGAAGAGGCAAACTCAAAGGCCTCTAGGGACTATTCAGGTTAACATAAATAAGTGATCTGGGCTAAACAAATTTGATGGACACCTGCACTACCACTTAACTCCTGTAAGCATGAAATCACTATTCAGTTTCAGGTAATGGGTATCATGCAGAAAATAGGCAAATGTTGTCAGATCCTGATTTTTTCACAGAATTAGGAAACCTAAATGTTACATGAAACCTTCCATTATTTTAAATGTTGGCAATTAATTCAAATTAAAACAAGAACAAAAAACACTGCTCAGTTAAATAGAACAAGTCTGTAGGCAGAACTCAGCTTGAGGTCTACCACTATGTCCTGTGATGGAGATTCTAGGGGGAAAAAAACATTGATGAATTTTAAGCAAAGATGGGCAACTTTGTTCTTACTCTTCAAACTCCCTATTGTTCTTTGTTGAGTAAAAGCTGGTTAAGCAGATAGCTTAAAGATAATAATATATACTTTCAATGTAAAAATTTCCAATGGTGACATTCTCTGTGTTGCACCAATTATAGAAACCTTTAATAATCAGAGTTTTCCTTTAACCCCGGTAATTTTATCCATGTAACACTATATTCAGGTGTAATAATCAAAAATACTTAAAAGCCAGTAGGGCATGGGCACGCAGAGCCTCCATTAGACTGGACTCCATTGGCTTCCGAGGGCCTGGGGAAGCACATCTGGGAGAAGTGGCCATTTATCAAGTGATATGAAAATATTTCAGTATTTTTAGTAGCCAGTAGAGCTGTTCAGATGCATTCCTGATGAATATCGTTCCTGACGGTATCAGAGCCTCAATTTAATATCAGCTTTAAAGTCTATGCCATAGGACTAAGAAAGCTCGAACACTCTAATAATGATGTATATACCCTCTCGACAGATTTGTCTATAAAGCCCTCTAATTTAATAATCTAGTAAGAATGCTTTCTAATGAAATAATAAAGTGTAACCAACTTTTTAAAATAGCAGAAAAGAAAATTAACTGATTTATATTTCCAAATTAGAGAAATTCAAATTCAGAAGAATTTTTATTCTTATTAAAAGGCTTAAGTCTCTCACAGTCCTACTGAGGGTTTTGCCTAGCTTAAAAAAAAAAAACTTGGCTGGGCACGGTGGGGCTTGAGCCTACAGTCCCAGCTACTTGGGAGGCTGAGGCAGTAGGATCGCTTAAGGCCAGGAGTTTGAGACCAGCCTGGGCAACACAGAGAGATCTCTACTCTAAGCAAAAAAAAAATTGCTTCCTGGACCATATAGGAGCCTCTTCCAGGCTGACCTGGCCTGTTAGACCAGGAACTGTTCACAATTCTTTTGTAAGGGGACAGAGAAGCAGAACTCCCAAATTTAGAGCTCTCCTTCCTGTCCTATTAGTTCAGCTTAGTATTCAATTTTCTAGGTCTGCACCATGATTCAAAGGGGAGTTTTTTGGCCCAAGCTATGAAATGGTTACTGAACTTCTCTTGATACTGATATCCTATGTCCTATCTCTCTACTTCTAACCTTACCCCCAAAAAGAATGCATGGATCTATATCTAAGAAAGGACACCCATGAAGGTAAGAATTGAGGATGTGGTGCAACCGCATGGGTGAGGAGCTGGTGATCGCTGTTCTAGTCTCCTCCTGCAACAATTAGCCTGCAGGACATTGAGTCAGGCTCTCAACCTCTTAGGGGCTTTATCACCCCAACTGGAGTAGATGATCCATCCAACAGATCTTTCTCAGTGCTAAGACTCTATTAAGAGCGAATTAGATACTTTCATGCAGAGTCCATAAAACATCTTATTTCTAATTGATACAGACAATTCAGCATGGTCATTCCACAGAAGTGTGAACAGGAGACTGCCCAGTTTATTGCCCATCTTCTCACTCCTATCCTCACCCTAATTTCAGCTATGGGATTGTAGGAGACAGTAAGCAAAGTTTAACTTTAAAGTACTGTAAAATCCTAATTGCAGTTTGTCTCAGACCCAGGTTCACAAAAGTATGAAACTAAAGTGTTGAATTAAGTGATCAGTTTCAAAGAAAAGATGAAGAAACAACTGTAACAGCAGCATTCACATGCTATATTTTATATGAGGGAATAGGTTTGAAAATGAAGGATATTTGTGAAATGAATTTTAATTCGTAATACTTATGAAAGGTCTCTAATTTGACTACATGTCTAATATCAATGATTTAGGCAATTAGGTTAAAAAAACAGGAATGGTTTCTGTTAAAAGGCAAGAATAGGAAGTTGTTCAAACATTGACTGCTTTAAAAGATTAGTCATAAAATAACATCAACACTTATATAATATTGTACATTACAATGACACCACAACAACTTTTATATAATAAAAAATATACATACACACATATAGAACATGCACACATTACATTCTTTTTAAAGATTATAAACACTGAAACTTTCCCAATCAGTTTCTTAATAAAGTACTCAAAGTAACCACAATTAGTTACTTTTAAAGAGTGTTTTCATATTGCACAATAATTCTTTGGTATTTAAAATCATCTTTGTTATGTAAAACAAGTAGCTTATCTTAAAAGCTTGATTTTTCCTTCTATGACATATGTAAAATAAAACTTTCACTTTATAAATAACTCAACATTCATGTACTGTAAATCCATGGGATGAATAAAACTCAAAATTCAAAGAGGATGTTAACTGAAGGACTATGAATATTAAACATTTCAGGAGGTTGTAATGACAATGATATTCTTGAAGTTAGGCCAAATCCCTCAAGAGTAAATGAATGGACACCAAAAAAAACAATAGCACACACAAGAAATGCAGTAAGAAATGTTTGGTTAAATGAGAAATAAATTGGCAAAATGAAATCTACCAACATGAATCATTTTAAAATTTTTAGAAAGTCAGAGCTTGGAATTTCCAAAGTACAGATGAAAAGCCAAAGATGATATGATTGAAGTAAAAGAAATGTTCATAACAAAGATTATTTGCATTTTGGTGGATAAGTGGGTGATTTCTGGAGCTGTAAACTCATTTACTAAAAAGTCGAGAGAAGCACCGCTTTCATCACTGCTAAATGCAATCATTCAGCCAAGTTCTAAAATGAGAAATGTTCTTGTCGCAAGGAAAATGCTGTTCAGCCGTTTATTGCTTTTTTACTCTGATGTTTTTTCTTCCTATTTAAGAAACGTAGGGAAAGCAACTTCAGATGCTTATTTTTATCTGTAAACATCCAGAAAAAAAAGCATTAAGTAAATAACAGAACACTTTTTTGTTTTCCTTTTGACTGTACCTCTATCTGGAGAATTTAGTAAAGTTGCAGATGAGGAGGAGAGCCGCTTGCTAATGACGGGATCAACATGTTTCGAAAGATTCATGGTGGAAACTGACCGCCTGTCTGGATCTAAAACAAATGGAGATAATGCTAATTGACAGCCAGCATGCAGGATTGCAATTTCCCAGTCCACTGATGGAAGGAAAAACTAGGATTGGATGCTTTCAGCTCTATTTCTAGATCTGTCATAATAACACAGTTTTCTAAGTGGACATTTCAAAGGTAACTTAAAGGCTAGAAATAAAATTCATTTTTCTTATAGAGTAAAATAAATATTCAGTTCACCAGTTTGTCAGCCATGGAAATTCAAGGATAGTGTTATAATACAACAAGTGGATGAAGACAGAAGGAAGGCCACTGAAGGGCTTCTAAAATAGTGGAAGCAAAAGAGGACCATGAAAGTGAACGCCTTTGTGATTTCCAGAAGCAGGAACAATGGGGTAAGTGCTGGTAAGACAGAATGCAAACACTGGAGTACAAAGAACACCAGGTTCCATGTCATTTTAGTGTCATTTTACTGAGGGCATTAAAGTTCATTATAGAAGAATAATTTAAAAAAAAAGAAAAAGAAAAAGAAACATTCTAACTATGGAAAGGATGGCCATTACAATCTTTTTTTTTTCAAAAAAAGGTCTACTAATAACCACATCTCTGTGCCTATGAGTTTCGTGTGACTACAAATATAGAATCTGCATACAAACTTGCCCAACAAAACTGACAGCAATATAAATAAAATCAGAATTCTAAGTTTATGAACAATATTATTGTTCATCCTGCAGTCAAAAATTCTAATTTTAGAATTCCTAAAGTTCAAATCAGAAGGGAAATAACCATATAAAAGGCAAAAATCAGTAGTTTGCTGTTGATACAGTGAAATTGAGTTGTAATCAGGCTCATTAGCACATAGCATGCTCCCTGAATAAAACCACACATAATAAATGTATAAAAATCTCATTATTATATTTAACTAGGAGGCAGGTGGATGTTCTGATATATAATAGCCAAAGTTAAAGAGGTTTTGCTGTATTTTTATTTTCCACTGTTAACTGCTTCTAAAACTGCTTCTAAAAGCAAAAATATTTCTTGTGATAGATGCTTTCAAAACCCAGTTTCCATTGGTCTAACTAACCTTGGCAGTAAAAATTTTGCAGTGAACTTTCCCCATGGAATAACCATTTCTGACTATCATTTATGGTGCAATGGTGCCAAGCAAGTCTTCCAATAACATCAGACATTTGTATCGTCGACTGGGATTCATTTTTATGGTTGAAGCAATTTTATTATTGAAAAAAAAACCACACAGACCATTTCTGTGACTCACATTTACACTTAACTGAGGGGCTCTCAGGGCAATCCCAACATAAGGAAAAGATTTAGGGCAAATCATCAAAAGGTGCATCCTAATGATGAAATGTGAGGTTCAGAACACAAGGAGGAATAACAAAAGTCATTTCCAAGTGATTTTATAGCACTACATTTTCTGATATTGCTTTATATGTTAAGCTTTAGTTGGGGAAAATTGTGTCCACATAGAGGCCTAGCCTCAGGCAGATTCCCAGTAGGTTATTAAAAAACACTTAGTTCTGCTTCAGAGTAAGTGAAAAAAAAGAGCTAGACTAGGCCTTCCCATCCTAAAAATACTGTGAATGGGAAAACCTCTAAATCTGCTGTAGATAGTTAAAATTATGGAGGTATACCATGAATTTGTTACATTACTTAATATACGAAACAATTTTTATTCATTTTTTTTCACTGAACAAAACAAATTCACAAAAGGATTTATGAAGAATATGTTTTAAAAGTATAAAGTTTTACAGACCAGTGCTACTTGATATTAGCTAGCAGTTGGACAAGACATTAATTTTAATATAGACCATGTGTAGGATCTATCTGTTGGTCAGCAAACATTGACTGAATACCCACCACACAACAGGTATTGTATTCAAAACGAATAAGACTTGGTTGATGCTCTCAAGATAAGGCAGATCATTTTCTGATCTTTGAAAAAGTTCTAATTAAGTCTGAAAGTAATCCTAATTATTTTCAGACAAACTTCTCTGTTCTAGTATAGGAGCAATTTGCTCTAATTCACAGATCTTATTAAAATGGATTTTATTCAACAGCTCACAAATGTAACATTGTTTTCTCTTGTCCTGAGTGGCAGTGATAAAGGTCATATATTAAAACTCTGAGTGTGGAAGCAAAGAATTAAGGCTAAGTAGCTTTATCTCCCTTCAAAAATGTCTGGCAATCTATAACAGAGTATATTTCTGCCATATAAAGCATGAAGCTAAGAAAAGTATTTATAAAAATATATACCCGACAGCTTTTCTGCATAGAATATATACACAAACTATTCCTATAATGAAACATCACACTTAAATGATCACAGATTTGATATGGGCCCCACCAACTACCACTGGGTTGTGAAGAGCCAAGAAAAAAAAGTGCTTTCAAATTTGGTTCACAGGAAAGTAAGCTTGGGTGATATTCTTTAGATTTTTTTTAAAAAAATAAAGGGGTTATAAAAGATATATAGAATGTTAGGAATGAAAGAGAACAGAGCAAACAAAAATCCATAGTTATTTAGATTAAAACTAAAAGCAGCTACAGTGGTATTGACTGGGAGAGTGGGGGGAAAGCTAAACTGGATGTACTTTGATCCCAGGTAGTTTTTTTTTTTTTTTTAGCTAAAACACATTTTTTTTTAAAGGTTTTATTCAAAACGATCATTTACAGAGAAAGCAAACATGCCACATGTAATTACTTTATTTCAACACCTTTAAGTCACCTGAGTCATATTATCACACTTCAGAAATACTGTGCCAATCTCAGATCTAGGTCTATGCAACAGGATATTAAGCATGCATTATGACTAAGGTGGTGATGGTTCAGCTATTGATGAACTTGCCCTAGGTCTGAGGTGCTAGCTATAGGTCAGGCAATCAACAATTATAGGGATGTCTGTACCAGATTTTCTAGTACCACCAAAAGTTGTGCAGTGGTGGTCCAGGCCTGCTAAATCGAGAAAGGTGAATGATGATTCAACAAAACCACCTGGGGACAGAATGTAAGACAATGATTTTTTCAAAGCAAATTTAAAAAAAAGGAGTTATTAGACTCACACAAATGAAAAAGAACTGACACACTATGTAAAATTCAAGGTGTATTGAATTTACAGTACAAAAATAAAACCGTCCTGTAAGTTCAAATTTCAGCATGATTTTTATGTCCATTCAAGAAGGAAATAGCTTAGACATCTGCTACTATTTCTAGTTTAATAAACCTGCACATTTTCTTACAGAGCATTAGGGTTGCAAATACTTTAGGGTCAGAATACATAAGCTCATAGTATTGGTTTTGATCAGTCAATATAACTGATTCTTCACAGAAAAAGATAAAACTGGTTAACTTATTCCATCTTGAAACTCTTATGCAAATGAATGACTAAAATAACATAGTGTTGCAACTAGCATGTTTATTTAGAAATATCTCGTAGATTTCTCTCTTTAAGGAATTTGTAACATGAGAAAAGTGGCCTGTGTTAAAGGAGAGCAAGAACTTTATCTTCTTACCTCCATCACCCTCTTATCCTCAAACAGTAGAAGCATCATTTAATTGTAGTTTAATTATTTCAGCAGGATTTTTGTTTTGCAAACATAGATTTAGAAAAAAGGAAGGAAATGCATTTTGCTTCCAGGAAAAAAAAAAGACTGATTTTGAAAGTGGTTGCTGTCTATTTACCTGCACTGTGGATGCCAGGGCTCCCATGGAGAGAGCCTCCCCACGACCACCGGTTATGCTTCTGTCTTGGCTTCTGGCTCCTTTCCATTGTACGCCGCACGACAGCTTCATGGCGTTCCTTAAATGGAATAGAGGAGCTGATGACCAGATTCAATCTGGCTGTTTGAAGCATCTTCAATTTAAAGTAGGGTGGAGTGAGGAGTACTACTTAAATTTCCTCCCTATCACTCCTGATCTATTTCCTAACTTTTATACCTTATCTTAAGGTGGGAATATCAATCTCAGAGGGTTATTGAAATCATTAGGTCATTAAATCATTAGTTCAAAAGCCCTGGGTGTACAACAGGCACTCAAATAAACAACCCTTACTATTGGGGTGTGATGCTTTCATCAACACACACAAGCATGGTAGTGCAGGTCTTAGCTTAAACTGATGTGGAACACATATGGTACCATATTTAAAAAACAGAGTTCAGAATCTGAGCATGTGGGTAATCCTGACCTCATGACTTACTGAGTTATATGACCTTGTGTAACTTACCTGTTCTGAGTCTAAATTTTCACTTTTGCAAAAACTAATATATATTAATAATACTTACTCATGAGTTGAGTAAGGGTTAAAGGAGATAATCTATGTGAAAATGTTTGCAAATGATAAAGCCCTATGGAAACCCAATTACTTGCAGTGGTCTTAATACTTCAGCATAGATGAACTGAACATTAATGAGTCATAGGTTTAGACCAGAGAACTGGGCTTTTAAAGTTTCTGTGGCAATAATAATCATCAGCCCATTGTCTACCTGACTTCTGTACTCCAACCTCCCTAGAAACTGTGGCATCTGTAAAGCTGCTCATTCTGAAACCACTTTTCTGGGCACCCTGGCATCTGAATGGGCAGTCTCACAGGAAGTCTGCTGCATTTCCCAAGGAGGAGATCCCCATATCCTGCCCAGAGTGCACTCACCTTGTCCTCCTCGAGTCTCTGCCTCCGCTTCTCCTCCACGGCTGCCCTCCTCCGCTCCTCCTTCAGCCTCTGCTCCTCCAGCCTCTTCTTCCGCTCTTCCAGGTGCTTTTCATAGTGCTGCCTGGCGCGCTCTTCTCTTTCTAACCAGATTATTTCTCTTGCAGCTTTAGGGAGGACAAAAAGAAGAAAATCACACAGAGGCAGGTTAAAATGTGAATAGTTAGGGCCATGTTAAGTGGTCCACGTTTAACAAATATGGGTTTTTTGGTTTGACATTAAATGAGCGTGGCCTTTGCTTTCCTCAAACTTCCAGGAAGAAAGTACTACCGTTAATTTTTACCATAAGTTAACATGCTAACAATGAGGTTGAAGGAGATCCACTGAATTCTACTCTTTGGGAACCCATACAGTGCTCTGGTTTGGGGTGGGAACCTGCAGTCCTGGGGCCACATGTGGCCTTCTGGATCCTTGAGTGCAGCCTTTTGACTGAATCCAAATTTTACAGAACAAATCCTTTTAATAAAGGGATTTGATCTGAGAAGTTTGGATTTGGTCAAGGGGTCACATTTGGTGATCACTAGAATAAGGCATAAATCACATGCTCTGGTCCCAATCCTCATATCGATATAATGCCCTCAAAACCAATGGTACCATCTGTCTCTCTCTTTTTAAACAATGTAATATCCTCCAGTCTGTGACTATATTTCTTTCAATATAGCATTGGTTCTCTGTAGGTATTAAAAGGATTTGGGAGAAAATAATTAGCCAACAGAATATGTATTAAGTGTCTCGCAAGTATGTCACAGTGAGTTAGCTAAGGCAGTGGTGCCCAACCTTTTCAACACCAGGGATCGGTTTCATGGAAGACAATTTTTCCATGGACGGGGGAAGGGGGGTTAGTGGGGGGGGATGGTTTCAGGATGATTCAAGCACATGACATTTATTGTGCAATCAAACCTCTCTGCTAACAATAATCTGTATTTGCAGCCGCTCCCCAGCGCTAGCATCACCGCCTCTGCTCCACCTCAGCTCACCAGGCATTAGATTCTCATAAGGAGTGTGCAACCTAGATCCCTCGCATGTGCAGTTTATGGTAGGGTTCATGCTTCTATGAGAATCTAATGTCGCCACTGCTGATTTGACAGGAGGCAGAGCTCAGGCAGTGATGGGGAGTGGCTGTAAATACAGATGAAGCTTTGCCGGCTCGCCCACCACTCACCTCCTGCTGTGCGGCCTGGTTCCTAACAGGCCACGGATGGGACCGTTAGCCATCCATGGACCAGGGATTGGAACCTGCAGAGCTAAGGCACGGGAGGGACCCAGTAAGCAGGCGACCTTGTGTCTGAGGAGCTCATAATCTAGTTAGTTAAGACTCAACCTCATCGAAAGCTGAATGAAATATTGTTCAACAATGGGATGCTTCTTTTCTTCTTTATATAATACAGGTTATTCCTTCCTCATTTAAGGGGAAAATATGCCCCACAAAGCCATTTTCTGTAATATTATGCTTCTTTCAGCCTGAAAACTAAAAATATCGATGAATTATTAACACTGTAGGCAAGTGCCCAAACAAAATTTAGAATGTAAATCCTGAGACCACTGCATGCTATAGGAGTTAAGATGTTACCTTTTTTTTTTTCTTTTTTTTTTTTGAGACAGGGTCTCACTCTGTCACCCCAGGTAGAGTGCAGTGGCGTCATCACAGCTCACTGCAACCTCAAACTCCTGGGCTCAAGCCATCCTCCTGCCTCAGCCTCCAAGGATCTGGGACTACAGGTGCATGCCATGGCACAGGGCTAATTTTTCTTTTTCTTTCTTTTTTTTTTTTTTTTTTAGTAGAGATGGGGTCTTGCTCTTGCTCAAGCTGGTCTTGAACTCCTGAGCTCAAGCAATCCTCCCAGAGTGCTAGGATTACAGGTGTGAGCCACCATGCCCAGCCAAAATGTTACTTTTTAAGAGAAAGAATAGAAATTCAGAACACTTCAGTTTCCTTTACATGTTTAATATCAAAGACTCTGCATTTCTGATACCATTAAATCTTTCCAAAGTTGGTCATTTGAGGAGACAAATCTACCAAAAGGGATCTGAACTGACTTGACTTTACCGGAAGGGAAAGGCCGAGGACAAATTCGAGGTGAGTGTGCCCCTCTGACATCATTCAAGGTGGTATATGGAAAGAACTGGGATTGGTTCTCCCAGCAGCTCTGCTACTAACAGGTGCTGAGACCTGGGACATGTCCGTTTGTTTTCAGTTTCTTCTTGCCTAAAATTAGGACACTGATTTTCAAGGTTCCTCCCAATTTTAAAAGCCCATTTTTCTAAAGAAATTCTCAGGCTCAAGTTAAATACTTGCTTCAAGAAAAAGCACATAGTGTGTTGTGCTCACTAAATATTTACTGAATGACTGAAAAAAAAAATACTCTCTTAGAACACACCTTAAAAGTTAACAGATGGAGAACATAATTCTGACGCTTTAAGACACACTTTGATCACACACATTCACACACATAATTAATGCCTTTTGGATTTTTTATATGGCAGGCATTTAATAATACTATACATTTAAAAAGGTGGATTTACAGTGACAGATTTTTTCAAAGTTTAAACAGTACAAAATATTAAAGGGTAAAACGACCATTTTTATCTAACCTTAGACCCTCTTATATTCCACTTCCATCTTTTTGATAAATGTGTCATTTACACCATACATACTGTGCCTAGTGTACCTACTATGCTGCATTTGCTTTTTTCACTTAAATATATTTTAGAGATCTTTCCATATCAACACATGACACATGGATCTAACAATCTTTTTAATGGCTACATGGTATTTCACTGTTTATATACCCTATTTTATATAACCAGTTACATATTGATTGATAGGTTAAGTCATCTCCAGTATTTTACTAATTCAGACCCTGAGCGACATCACTCATAAATCTCCAATTTTATCATAAATCTCCATGTAGATGTGTGGGCATGTCTGTGTAGATGTAGAATAGCTGAATCAAAGGGAATACACATTTAAAATGTTGACAGATATTGTCATTCTGTCCTTTGTGGAGGTCATACCAATTTATACACCTACCAACAATGTATGATGGTTACAGGCAGAAAAAGGGAACAGATATGTACCCTGAAGCCTGTAGATATACACTATGATAAATCTATTTAACTTTTAGCCTTGAAACTACGTATACTCTGAGTTTTATACCCGATTTTGAGGAAAATTTCAGATTCTTTGAGGACATTTATGAATGTAATATATTCCTTTTCTGTAAAAGGCCCAGAAGCCAACAAGACAAAATAAGAATAATGATGTTTATAAAATATTAAGAAAATACTAAACTGGTAAGATAAAATTTGTGAAATAAGAGTTAATTCACAATTAATTTTTCTTAAATAATGTTCTCATCAGGATTTTTTTGCTCATGAATATTTGTGATTCTATTTCTTCATTAAATTTAAACTCCTCTGATTTCCAAAGTCCTACTTGGCCTTAATGTTCTTATTTTGCTTTCTTTCCCACTACTGTCCAAAATAGCTTCCTCATTCTAATTAGACCATTTTTCAGATGCCTGTTGGCCATTTGTATGTCTTCTTCTGAGAAATGTCCATTGAGATCATTTGCCCATTTTAAAAATTGGATTATTTGGGGTTTTTTTGCTACTGAGTTATTTGAGTTCCTTATATATTCTGTTATTAATCCTTGTTGGATAGTTTGCAAATATTTTTCTCATATTCTATAGGTTGCCTCTTCACTCTGTTGATTGTTTCCTTTGCTGTGCAGAAGCTTTTTAGATTGATGTAGTCCCATTTGTCCATTTTTGCTTTTGTTGCCTATGCTTTCGAGGTCTTATGCAAAAAATTCTTTGCCTAGACCAATGTCCTAAAGTATTTCCCCAATTTTTTCTTCTAGCAGTTTCAGTTTCATGTCTTACATTTAAGTCTTTAATCTGTTTTGAGTTGATTTTTGTATATGGTGAGAGAAGGGTCTAGTTTCATTTTCCTGAGTATGGATATCCAGTTTCCCCAGCACCATTTATGGAAGAGACTGTCCTTTCCCCACTGTATGTTCTTGCCACCTTTGTTGGCGATAAGTTCACTATAGATGTGTGGATTTATTTCTCGGTTCTCTATTCTGTTCTGTTGGTCTATGCGTCTGTTTTTATGCCAGTACCATGCTGTTTGGTTACTACAGCTCTGTAGTATAATTTAATGTCAAGTAATATGATTCCTCCACCTTTCTTTTTCTTGCCCAGGTGCTCTGTCTAGGACCTTTTTCTTTTTTTTTTTCCTTTTGCATTCTCCATTGTGCCTTTCAAACGTGAACATATCCAAGGGTCTTAATAACTACTTCCTGGAGTCATTGGGAACTACATCCTGATTCATTCACCCATAACTGTGTGGTCTTGGGCAAATTATTTAACCTCCCTATGCCTCAGTTCTGTCAAGATAAGCTGTAGGTAAAAACTTCCCTACAGAAGTAAAAACTTCTTCCTTATAGATTCACTCTGGGGATTAAAAGAATAATTAGACTTAAGGTAGAATAGATTTCTGCACTTAGTAAACACTCAGTAAATATTAGCTATTATTCTCACCTTTGTCATCATCATCATAATTTCAATTCAGAAAGTTAAAGGTAGTTCTTAAGATTGTGTTATAAATCACAACAGGGCTAGACATTATTACAACAATAATTAGTTTTACCCCAAATAATCTTCTGAAGGAAGAATATTTCTTTATCCATCAAACTTTTATTGAGTTCCACTTCTCTTTTCTACCAGGAAGTGCAGATCCTAATGCAGTGCCTTCTTTAAACGACTGTCTTTAAACAGTCATACAGCAAATAGGCAAACAATGTTGAAATAGCAAACATTATGGGCTGGGTGCAGTGGCTCACGCCTGTAATCCTAGCACTCTGGGAGGCCAAGGTGGGAGGATCACTTGTGCTCAGGAGTTTGAGACCAGCCTGAGCAAGAGAGACCCTGTCTCTACTAAAAATAGAAAAATTAGCCAGGTGTGGTGGTACACACCTGTAGTCCCAGCTACTTGGGAGGCTGAGGCAGGAGGATCACTTGAGCCCAGGAGTTTGAGGTTGCAGTGAGTTGTGATGACACCACCGCATTCTACCCAGGATAACAGAGTGAGACTCTGTCTCAAAAAAAAAAAAAAAAAAGACTCTATTATTGCAGGGCATGCTGGTAAGTGCTAGGGTTATTCCTAAGTATAGGTTACATGATCTTTTAAATTGAAGGATAACACATAAAATATTTCAATATTTTAATGAGAATTGAAAGTTAATTTATTCTAAGAGTTTTAGTACTTTAAAATATTCCCTATAGATGATAAATAATGTAAAGGTTGCATATTTTCTCATTAAGAAATGAAAATTTTGAACACATGTAAAAATTCAGCAACTGCTGTGGACCTAATTGTGTTCCCCCCTTCCCCACCCCCTGTCCAGATTCATATGCTGAAGCCCTAACCCCAGTGTGACTGTATTTGGAGACAGGGCCTTTAGTAGATAATTAAGATTAAATGAGGTCATAAGGGTCTCAGACCCTAATCTGAGAGATTCAGAGAAAAGACCATGTGAGGACAAAGTGGCCCTCTACAAGCCAGGAAGATAGCCCTCAACAGAAACTGAAACAAATCTGGATATATTGGACTTCACAGCCTCCAGAACTGAGGGAAAATAAATTTCTGTGTTTAAGCCACCCAGTCTAGAATATTCTCTTATTGCATCTCTAGCAGACTAATACAATTCATTCAGTATTTAAATCATTAACAATCATTTAATTTCATAAAGAGGCAGCTCTATAAAAGAATAGTATGTCCAAAAAAGGGATTGTAATGAATATTTTTACTCTTTCAAAGTTATACTTTATTCCTGGTCTATAGGATCCTATTATAAAATGAAATGAAGCTCACTGTAGTCCCTGAAATACTGGACATTAACAAGTCAATTCCATCCCTGAGCTGCTGACACCAAGATATTTTAATGATACTATAACAATATGTCAGTGCCATACAAAGGGGAAATCCACTATCAATCTGGGCTTCAGAAACACGCAGTGACTCTTCGTACTAAAAGGAATTTAACATGAAAAGCAGGGTATTGTGGTATACAGAGCATAGTTTCTGGCTTCATAGGAACTTGAGCCCACTTCCCAGTCCTGCCAGTTACTAGCTGTGTGCCATTGAACAAGTAATGACTTCTGTGGTCTTGTTTCCTCCAATTACTAAGGCACCGTCTTTCTGACAGGGCTGTTATATGGACTCATAGTAACATATAAAGCACTTAGCATAGTGCCATGCACATGGTAGGAATTTAATAAATGCAGATAACGATAGTGAATCTTCATGATAATCATAATAATTCCTGTTCTGTTGCCATAGAAAGCATGCAGCTAATAAGAAAAACACAGGTAGGACGGTGAACTCAGACAGAGTACTCATGAGGTGGGTGGACTGCTCCACCAATCACATTCAACAATCTAGTGCCCAGCCTGGTCCTTCTGAACAGGTTTACTTTTGTGTGGGGGTGGAGTATTTCACTGCCGTATGAGGGAAAGACAAAGGCGACATTCAGAGAATAGAACAATGTGATCACTTAACCTCTGGAACATACGGACCTGTTGTCTCAGTTTCATATGATATGGAAGTGCTACTGGTAACACTGGGTACCAGAATAGCCAGTAATATCATGAAGAGTCAGAAAATGACAAGTGATAAGAACATCTGAGTTGAGGTCTTGATTCTGCTACTAATTCTGTGTGATCTTGGGAAAATTAGCCAACCTCTCTTACTTCTAAATTAGAAAGATTGTACAAAATGATCTCTAAGATCTTTTCCAATTAATTCCCATGACTCATTTTTTTTGTTTTTATCTTTGAGGACATGTGTGGGATTCTAAGAAGGTTGCCTCTTGTTTTGATTTTCAATGTTAAAATTTTAATCTTTATGCTTTATCTCAATAATTATTGTGATTACCTACATTCAAATAAATGTCATTTTCATGTTACTATGAACACATAGATGAATATGTATGCTAAATAATAATTATAAAAAAAGGAAATCTAATGGCTTTACCTGGGCTCATCAATTTTAGGAAGGGGGTTATAGAATGGGAAAATAAGAGCATCTGAAGATGGAGAAGTAAAATTATTTTATAGATCTTATCTTAGAGCATTTGTGTAGGAAAAACTAGTTAATTTCATCCAATAGTCAAGAAACGGGAATGAAAAGGTAATCACTAATAGAATGGAAAAATACAGCACAACTTCCCAAGTAGTAAGGGGAATCATGGAATGAACAGTGTACTTGTTTGCATCAAACCAATCTCTACCTCCATGCCACCAGCCCTGTCTCCCATAGAGTAAACAAACAAACAAACAAACAAAAATGTGGGGGGGGTTTTAAAAATAATCTAGAAGGGGTAAAATCAAGCCTACTAAGATTAAGGCTTTTAGAATGGGTTAAAAACAAAACACCCAGCTATGTTGTTTAAAAAAAAACACCCTAAAACAAAGTGTCAAATAAAGCTCAAAAATATTAATAATGAGTAAATAGCTATTAGGCAAATGAAATTTTAAAAATGTAATAAATACGGGAATACTACTACCAGACAAAATATCAAATGAGGAAAAAGACTCAAAGAAGTTAAATAATGCTCCCAAGATCACATCTTTTTAATTCAGCTTTGATTCTAAAGCTTGTACTCTTAGTTACTACACAATATGGCATGTATATTCACTTCTGCCTGCCTCAAATTTCCACCTGAATTACTCACAGTCAGATCCACCACATAACCTTATTCATTACCTGCACCTTCTTTCCTACTCCAAACCGGAACCTGCTCTGCCTCCTGTATTCTGATAGATTCCTGAGACCAAATGACCTAAGACGCTAGACACATTATGGTTCTCAATTTTTCCCTCATGGATGGTTCACCCTAACTCAACATATCCAAACAACTGACCCTATCAATTGTGTTACATCAGAATGATCTCTCACATCCAGTGTAGCCTCTCCAATCTTTCTACTGCTATTTTAAGCTCTCATCCCTTTCTTACTTCTTCTGCTATTTAGTCTTTTACCTCTTCAAATCTATTCTACACACTAGTCTCAGAGACATCTTCCTCACAAAACAGACCTGATGCCATACTCCTGCTTGAAAACCTGTTAGTTCTCCCACTGTTCCCCTGTCCCGCTCCTTAGATTGGCCATACAATTGTGTACCTTTACACATGCTACCTTCTGTCCAAAACACCTCCTTCCACCTGGTGAACTTCTACTCTCTTTCAAGTCCTAGGTCTAATGCCCTCTCTCTGGGGAGCCTTCTCCAATGACCACAGCACAGGGGCTCCAACAGCTAGCCCCATTCACACCCCATCACAGCACTTCAGCTCCAGACTGCAGCCACTCTGCTTTTACATGTCTGTGAATTTTTCCCTATATTCACAATGTCTAGTTCAGCAGATAGTTAAAATAAGTGTGCATAAATGAACTAAAGAGTTAAAGGACAGTGACTTCCCAGCACAGTGATTGACTCACACTGGGCCTCAGTGATAATTCAAAGCCTTCTCAACTTGTCATTTAAATTGTTCAGTGGAGAACTAACTGCCTGATAGGAAGTACTGAGGATGCCTACAACACTGTCTCCTGCCCCCGGGGCCTTCCTACACAGTGGGAAGGGAATGGGACGGAGGTGCTGGAACAGTGGTTATGCACGTAGAGACTAAGAGCCTTTCTTAAGTGTGGGCTGAGTGACCCTTTAGGTAAGAAAGGACTCTTATCTTAGAGCTAGGTTTAAAGGAATGTTTAGCCTCTGTTAAAGTAATGGAGTTTTGCTAAACAGGGCAATGGTTGTCCTTGGAATCTTTCAGCCTCAATCCTTAACTACTTTCACTCCTCATAGAATGTTGCCATTTCTCTTTACCTGGGGCTGTCTTCTGGAGCCCCATCCTACTGGAGCAGGAGGTACATCCCCCTATCTCTGCTACCCTTTAGCTCAGAAACATAAGGCATCTCCAATCCCAGGCATCTAAGTCAGTATTTGTGGAATCCTATGACCTATATCACCCTCATCCTTATCACCATCATCATCATGGTGAGGTGTCCTCAGCTCTCGCGTTATGCTGACACCAAGTGATTTACAAGCATTATCTTCACAGCCACTCTATGAGGCAGACACTGCTATTAAACTTATTTTATTATGAGCAGTCTGAGATACAGAGAAGTGAAGTAACCTTGATGTCGCACAAGTAAGAGGTGGAGCTAGAATCTAAACTCTGGATTGTCTGACTCCAGAAGCAAACAATGAGACATTGTGCTAAAAGGCATGAATTGGAACACTTCCCAAAGACCAAAACAACTCCTCCGTGCTGGGAAGAGTTGGGCATCCAAATGTGAGGGTCCTGATCTTCTAATGCCACTCTTAGTTTTTACCATCATCTGTTTACAAGACCCTTTAAGACTTTTCAGGTTTTAAGATCTTTTTATCTTTACCCTTAAAGGCACAGTAAATTTGGGAAAAAAAAAATAATAGCTGCTTAGTCACAATGATTCATTTGATGTTAAGACTGCAGCTTCTGCTTACCTAATCCATCCAGCAACAAGCATTTATCTTTTCCAGTCCTGAGCCTGACTCATGACACAGCTGCTCTGGTATGTGCTAATGTCCATATTCCTCCCACTAAGGTACACTCAGATCCATTAGCTGTTTATAACCTGCCTGACAACCTTATGAGCTTTTGTACATGATATTCAGTGACAACCTTAAGAGACCCGGATGTCAACACTGCCAGTTTATCCACCAGAAATTTGGATTAGAAAGACTGCTTCCCTAACCCCCCCCACCCCTTTTTTTCCTGGATAGTCTCTAAAGAGGAAAATTCCTTGTCAAAACCAATGACTGTCCTAATCAAATAATGTGAAGTATGAAACCAGGGGGAGTTTCACTTACAAGCCTAACCAGGGATATAGCATTATTATTTACTAAGTAATACTAACTTGGCTACCAGCATTTTTGAGATGAACATTCTAAACCAGGTTGAAATGACCATTTGTCTCTTGACCACACTCATTAATACTATTGACCTTGAGTTGACAACACATTGAGACTAGGGAGGAAAAAAAAGCAAAATAAGAAAGCTATGCCTGGAAGGTCAAAGGAAGCCTGGTGAAATTCTCTAGAAAAAAATTATATTTTCTTCTAGAGAGAAAAATATAATTTAACTGAAGTTTGCTCAAAGGTTAAAATCCTTTTTATATTGTCTTATTCTTTCTAAAACATTACATGATAGATCTCTTATACAGCTTTGAACTCAGCTACAAAACCAAATATGAATGAACTGATTTATAGATTTATAAGCTTAAATTTTTCCTCAAGAGCTATGTTAGTCAATCATACATTCTCTGATAATCTTTCATGACTTTATAGAATCCTAAAAAAGCCTCAATGGGGAATTCAAGATTCACATAAAAATTTTTGCCCCAGAAAAAGACTAAATAATATTTAGTGAGTGCCTAATACGTGCAAGGCACTTAAACAAAAATTATACATAATAAATACTTCAAATGTACTCCATATCATCTTGAAAAAGGGGAACCTGTATCTCTCCAAACATAAAGTACTATTTGCCTGCTAAACATTCCTTAAATATTCTCTTGAACTTTCTTGTCAACATGTCATAGGACTATTAGTTATACAACATACGAAGAGTAAAATTCAAGGCACAACTATCCTATAGATTATCTCTGTATTCTTGTTCACCTGAGAAAATGATGACAAATAAGAATATAATACTTGTTTGACTAAACTACTATAAGGGCAGGTATTACACGATAAATTGGTAATGTTTTAACTCATCTGCAATACCTTCTGCATTCATCTCCACTTATATTAAAATACATAGACTCACCATTCATTTAACATTAAACAAAAAAATTGTTGGACATTGACTATATGCCAAGCTGTTCTAGGTACTGGGCTATAGGAATGGGGGAAAAAAAAAAAAGACGTGAATCCCTTCCTTTACGGAGCTTATATTCTAGTGGGGGCTGACAGATAACATACAAATAAGTAAAATACATACATGCGTAGATGTTAACAGTGCTCGGGAGAAAAATAAAGGAAGTTCTGGTTTGAGGGAGGGAGTTGCAAATTTGAATAAGGTGTTCAGGGAAGGCCTCACTGAGAAGGTGGCATTTAAATGAAACCTGAAGGGGGAGGGGGGATGAGCTGTGTAGATTTCTCAGGAAAAACACTCTAGCAAGTGTACAGGCTCTGAATCAGGAATGTGCCTGTTGTGCTTAAGGAACAGAGAGGAGGCCAGTGTGGCTGGAGCAGAGGGGGCAAGGGAGAGGATGATTCTGACTTCTACTCTCAGTGAGATGGAAGAGCATTGGAGGGTTTGCAGCAGAGGCACGACGTGGCAGGCCACATCCTCCCTGGGTCCCTCTGGCTGCTGTGTGGAGAACAGACTGTGGGAATAGGAGGAAACAGGGGAGACCAGCTGGGGGTCTGCTGTAGAACCTGGGGGTGGGGGGAGATTTCGGTGGCTTGGGCCAACGTGGTAGCACTGGTGGTTGTGATAAGTGGTTACACACTGGGATAGATTTTGAAAGTAGAACCAAGAGTATTTGCTGATGGATTGGTTATGGGATGTGTGAGAAACAAATTTCAGCTAAAATATTAGGTAATCTTGTTGGAGGTTAAGACATTTATCTTTTTCACTTCAATACCTCCAGCATCCCTGGCTCAATACTATCCACACATTAAATATTAGTTGAATGAATGAATTAAAATAACATAAAATAACTAAAAAAAGGGGGAGTTAGTTTTACTTTAAGCTATCTAAGTAAAAAATTTATATTCTTGCATAAATTCTAAACACTCTGGTCCTAGTAACGGTTCCTGCAGAGAAATTAGTCTATTCCAAGTTCACATAGACAGAATTAATCTTAATGGACTCAAAATTAATCTTATATCTGTTATATAGGCAGAATTCACCTTAATGGATTTAATCAATGCCATAATGTTTTCTCAAAATAAAAGATGTCCAAATTTGCTCCAACACTTACATTTTACTCTCTTGTTCTGTGTCAAATGGGAGTCAACGTAGCACCTGTGCATCTTACTTCTATGAGGTAGTAGAACAGCCCTTCCTCCATATGGCAGCTAAGTACATGTCTAGCTCCTAAAATGTCAGAAAAATCCATCACCCTTATCTAAAGCACAAGGTCTCTCTGTTGAAGAATTTTAATATGGATTGTGGTGATTCTGTACATACTAAATACATTCTTAAAAAGATAATATGGCAGAAAGAGAAAAAGGGTCTATTAACTAGTCCTTCTCTCTAGATTTTCTCAGTTACTTCCTTAAGCTAAATCATCACAATGTATTTTAAAAATAAGCAACATACATTACCAATTATGGCAGGCCCACACAATAAAAAATACAACCACTGTGCTAATTTACTATTAAATGAGATAATATATAATGAAGTATTTAGGACATTGCGAGGCCCATAGTTAATGCTCAATAAACATTATCTATCATTATTGTTATTTCATTGAAGACTACAGAGTGAGGAAAACCAACAAATATTTATCACATGTTTATTTTACACTTAGCACTGTGCCAGGTATTGGGATACAAATCAGAGACCACAGTCATACTCTTTAGAAGCTTAAAACAAAAATCAAACAAACAAAAAAAGAAGCTTAAAACATATACAACCAGAAATACAAAATCTAAATAGACAAAAATTCAGTAGGGTATAAAACAGCACTAGAACATCAGCTAAAATATGATAATTATTCAAGATATAGTACATCGTGAAAAAATGATAGAATTTCCAAAAGCAGAAAGATAACAAAGATTGCCTAGGATGGCTTTAAAGAGAAGGACTGGCACTAGTTATAACAGAGTTGGAGGTATAAAGAACAGGGCAGTTCTAGTGATTAAGATATAAATTAATTAAGGCCTGGACTAGTATAATGGCAGAGGCAGCAAATAAAATGGTACAGATCTAAAATTTATTATGAACATGGTGTCAGCTAGATTTGTGACTAAATGGATTTGGGGACAGATAGTTGAAGCCCCAGTTAGAGGACCAGGCTGAGTCCAGACTGACCACTGGTAGCTACAAGTGGCCCAACAGGCCAGGGGAGAGATTAGTCAGTGGACAGTGTTGGGCCAGCCAAGGAAGATAGAATGTTTTATTCTGCAAGAGATCCAATAGCTAAGATTGGTAGCCAGAAAGAACCCAGTGCCTGTAGCAGAAGTATCAAAAATGGCTGAAAGAAATAATTTCTTGGGGCCAGAAATATTGGTGCAATTGATTGGGATACAGAAATTACCAGGATGAGTCAGTTTTGGAGTGAAAGATAACAAACAATTTACTTGTATAAAACTTGAGTTTCAGATAACAGGGAAGCATTTACTGTCTTATGAGAAGCTGGAAATGTGGAACCCATATCATTAGAAAGGAGAGTTGAACCCATGAGAAGAAATGAGATATTTTCCCCCCTAGGAAAAAATAAAATTAAAATTGAGAAGAAAGACAGTGAAAGAGATGCAGAAGTTGAGAAAGAGGAGTTTGAAGGAATAGAATCAGATGGAATAGGGTAGTTGAGGAGACTCCTCCATGTATAAAGTTTTTAAGGCAGAAAAATGAAGCTTGCAGAATACATGCGCCCAACCAAACTGACAGAACAGTCTCACATAGGAAGAATTATTGCCTGATTTTGTGAAAAATTGAAGAATAATGTAGAAAGAGCAGGCCACATGATATAATCCTACCATAAAAGCATTAAAGCATAACTCAGAGATTTAACCCACAGAAAGTTATTAATAGGTCCTTCCAGTTTGCAAAACAGATCAAATATGCCGTGCCACCAAAAACAACACAATCAGACCTTTATTCTCCCTCTCCCTACCTTCCTTTTTAAAATATATGGATTAAAAAAAATGTTTAATGATTTAAATGCTAATTTTAGCCTACATCCAACAGTAAATAATCAATCCCATTTGTTATTCATTTTAAATTTTGCTTTGCCGGAATTTATGGACTGGATTCCATATTTTTTAAACTTAAAAACATTTAAAGTTTAAAAGCTCAGTAACAGTTGACATTATCAACCATTTTTTGTTTTCAAATTAAGCACAGTCCAAAGATTTCCTATTAAGTGATAGACTTTTTAAAAAACTCCTTTCTTTTTTTAAAAAAATATTCCACTGCTGTCATAGCTTCTACAAAGCACAGTTTATGGGTAGTTGGTCAGGTATGTACTTTGATGGCTTTTTAGTATTAATGATTTTTTAGAAATGACCCTCATGTACAATAAGACACAGCTTAAATTAGATGCTGGATTTTTGATGACTCTTTTACAAATGTACGTAAGTGTATATATTTGCATATATGTTTATTCATATATTTATGAAGACTGAAGGGAGCCTCTCAAGACTTAGTTCTGACTATGATGGTTTAAGTGGAAAAAATAGGCAAAAAGGCACTGCTCTAAAATTTAAAGAAAATGAAATTAATGCAAAGAAAAAATTAGAATCGATGTATTTCATTAAAATTATGACTTTAACAATAAAAAAAGAGATGAGATCAGAATTAAGAAAAACTATGATATTTAACATGGCAGCGGTAAGAATAAAGAGAAGAAAGCCGGGGGAGAATCGCGTAAGCCCAAGAGTTCGAAGCCAGTCTGGGCAACACAGCAAGACTCCATCTCAAAAAGAAGAAAAAGAAAAAGAAAAACTATGTATATTATATACTGGCTCACCAAAAAAGTTGTGATAATAGGATGATATAATCATTTGAAAATTACTCTGACTCATATAATAATCTGAAGAACATGCTGGGTCTCTTAGCAAACGCCTTTTTTCCACCTGTCCTTGCATCATTGCTCTATAGTCCTGCCTCTTCTATCTTTTTGGATGACTCCTCTTCTTCCTCTAGTTGGGAACTCAAGTGGCACATGGCACAGCCACACAGAGTTAGGCACTTCTATGGGCTCTCAATGCCCCCTGTGCATATCCATTCAGGGTGCACATATCACACTATAATTGCTGTTTGCTTATCTGCCTTCCACTAGACTGCAGCCAGCTATAGAGAGCAGGGTCTCAACCTTCATTCATCTTTTCAACACACTATATGGCAAATAAGGTTTCAAATTTATAAATTAATGAGTCATGCCCTGTATCATCAATATGAATTGAAATATGGCACTACATTTAAGAAAAAAATCCTGCCACTCAATATAAGAAACTAGGCATCTTTTAGGGAGAATTTGCAGGCTCAAAGCTGTCTTACACCTTTCTAGTATAAGAAGTAAAATCACGTTTGTTTCCCCAGCACATTCATGCTTTCCAGAGACTACTAATGCTTGGCTTTGAAAGATAAAGAAACTCAAATGGAAAAGTATGAGTTAAATATGAAAAACCTACTTTACAATGGGACTTAAACCATAAAGGTGTGGTCTCCTGACCCCATGGAACTCCTTCTATTCAAGCAGCTGTGAATCCGCACTATAACTCCAAGGAGACATTTAAGTGTCAGACCTGATCCAATTGGGATGGGGAGGAAGGGACACAGCACTAACCCTTGGATGGATCCAAAAAGAGGGCAAATAACAGCCACCCCAGAGCAGGAGTCAGTTTACCTTTGCTCATCTGGAGTCTCCTCCTGCTTCAGTAGTTCTGCCTCCCCCCTCTCTTTCTCAGTTCTGGTCCACTTGTCAAAGCAAACTCACTAGGGAGCAATGGGCACCTTCACAGGAGGAAGGGGGGCCCCTGATGACTACAGACAGCCTGCTCTCCAGAACTCCCCCTGCCTGCCAGGACCTGTCAGGGACAGGGAACTTTAGGCCTGGGTGGAAACTCTAGGCACAGAAAAACAGCAGTGTTCACTTCCAGCAAGTCATTGAAACTTGTGCCTAACAAGCCTCGGAAGCAAAAGAAACGACCTCATGTGGCCAGGGATAGGAACAGGCCTGTGTTGAAAGAATGCAAACAATGGCAACAGACTTTTGAAAACCAGCTTCCACTAAGCGTCACAAATTTGGGCTGTAGAAATAAGAATGATAAAAGGGATGGGATATAGGGATTGAGTCCCTCGATTGAAACATTAACTCCGACAAAATGCAGTACAACTTTAGAAAAGTTATGGGTCATCCGCTGGGAAGAATTTGGCAGCCTAAGGAAGTCTTAGTTTGAAAATACCCAGACACTCTGGCCACACTGAAACATGCTGACTAAGCATTTTATCTTTTCAAGGTACATAAAGCAGAGAATCCTGTTTTAGCAACTCTGCATAAATGGACATCAAAGTAAAGGAGGAGTTGGCACCCGCCTCCTTGCCCAATGTTCTAGAAGACAATGACTGTGCAACCTCTGAGCGCGCTAGTCTCAGCTTCCTGCAAAACTAGTCCTGTGACCCAGGTTTCCAGGTGATTATATGGCAAATACTGCGGTTGCTAACCTTTCACAAGGGCCTTAGGTAACAAGAGAAAAATCAAACACCTCAGCACTTATGCTTTTCCCGGCAGCACGCCGGTAGCATCTGTCTATAAACTCAACAGCAGCACTATTTTGACACAGAAGGCAGTTAAGGGCCCTAGCAGTGTACAGTCTCATAACTTTTCACATAAGAAGGAACCATATGCTTACTGTCCTTGTATTTTCTCTGTAGTAAAATGTAAGCTGCACCATCACTTCACTCATACATACCTTCCCTCCAGTGCCCCATTAATCTGTGACTACAATATAGTTAGAAGTTAAAATGACCCTAATCCTGGGGCTAGAGTTTATTGTTACTTAAAACTTAGCCCTACATTTATACTGTATCACATAGTAAATTCTGCCTCATAATCCACCTGCAAAATTCATAAAGGTATGCAAGAAAGCATGGTTATCATAGTCACGTCCATTTGCCCAATGTTAGGTGTCACTCATCCTTGAAGTGAAAAAGCAACATTTTGACAAGAGTGTCCCTGAATGATCAAAGACAGGCAGTGGACGTAGCTGGGGTACCTAGCTGTTTCTCTCGTTCTTCACGTCGCTCCCGGGCCAGCCGCTGCCGGTCATCAACCCGTAGCACAGGCGGGGGGTCTGAAAATGAGATAAAAAACATGAGATGAAGAGTGGATTAAAGAAAGGAAAGATATACATTGATAAATATCCTTTTGTCCAGTAAATTTGACGAATGAAACGTTGCTACGTCTAATAACAATTAGTACATGTGACTATAGTTACGGCGATACACTTTATTATAATTTTTCTGAGAATTCCAAGCATTTTCCTTCTATTTAAAAACATTATGCAAAATCATAACATAACTGTAGCCTTTTGGCTATTTTCAAACACTATCAATGATGCTTTGTGTTCCTAAGCTACTGAACTTCTATTATTTTTATGCTTTAAAAAGTCTGATCCTTAACAGGAGAGAGAATCCTCACTAAGCAGATTTCTACTGAATAGATGTTTGCCAGTTAGAAGTGAGGCACTGGAGCCAGAGAGACATGCGTTCAGTTTCTGCAGTCGCTCACTTGCCATGGGAGTCTGGCCAAGTTACCCACCTCTCTCAAGCTGTGATGTGAATGAAGATAAGAGGGAACCTATCCCACATCATTAGAATAATAATGAGTATTAATAAAGTGCCTCGCACATAAGTTCCAGTAAATGAATTCATTCACTCAACACATATGGAACATTTACTACATGCCAGGTACTGTTACGTACACTGAAGACAGCAATCAACAGAAAAGGCTAAAACCTCAGCCCTCGTGGGATTTACATTTTAACTGAAAAATATGATAAACAGGATAAATAAGTAAAACACATATAATGAAAAAAGGAGAAGAATACATAAACTGTTAGACTGAGATAAATGCTGAAGAGACAACAAAGCAATGAAGGGGATTATGACATGTCTGGAAGAGGATGTTTAAATTCTTAGTTTGTCTTTAAGGAAGGCCTCACTGTGGTAACTTTTATGTGTAAACACCTCATGGGAGTGAGGAAGCAGGCTGTGTATAGTCCACAGAGAGTTTAAGTCCTGAGGTTGCGAGTACCTAACGTGCTCAAGAAACAACAGGGAAATCCAGGGGACTGGAAGAGAGTAAGGTCTGTAAGCAATGGGGCTGGAGACACAAGGCAGGGCATGGGGCTCACCCGCCATAGTCAGGACCTAGGATTACACTCTGAGTACGACTGCGGGAGGGACATGCAACAGAGGGCTACATTTACGGGCTCATTCTGTCTGTTGCCATATAAAAACAAAATAATAATAATGATCATCATAATAATTATACTTAAAATCAGGTTTATTTTTCCTTCTACTAAATTGACATTACATTTTTAGACTCTCACGTTAAAGATGAGAAACTACTATAATAATACATTAGAGACAACATTGTAGTGCTTCGTCAAGAAATTTAAAGGCTTTGCATCCCAAATGCCTCTTCAACTTTACAGAATTTGTACATTTAAGGGAAATAAAAACTGTATAAAAGTCCATTTTAGGAGCCTGCACAAACCAGGCGGTGTGGAAGATGAGCAAGACTAGGTGATGGTGCGTTACACTTTTCCTTTGCTTGTAGGTATAGTTTTTAAAAATTGGTAAGATGGACCCCTCACTCGTTCATGGTCATTATGATGACCATCTTTCAGATTTCCTAATCATTTATGACGTTCCACATATTTTTTATGTAAGAAAATATGGAGCCTGGCCCCAAAAGGCTTAATTCTAAAACAGGAAAAAGGGCATGTGGCCCCTCTCAGGCAATTTCTTAAGGGCCGTTCACAGGGTTTTTGCTGTCACTTGTTTCTGGTGAAAGAAAATCATGGTCATAGCAAAACAATATTTTCAAGGAAGAAAGAACTGAGCACAAGTCAAGATGAAGTTAAAAGAAAGACCTTTAATGATTACTTATCATTTAAATACTCCTTAAATAATGAGGTTTACTCACCCAAAAAAACTTTCATTTAATTATAAGAGTTGAAAATCAACTTTATTTATAAAAACCATATAAGCACATAATAGAAAGTTTGTAAAACAAAGGGGTTAATTACTTTTTAAAATTTTATTTTTCATTTTTAGAGACAGGGTCTTGCTCTGTCACCCAGGCTGGAGTACAACGGGGTGATCATAGCTCACTGCAGCCTCGAACTCCTGGGCTCAAGGGATCTTCCTGCCTCAGTCTCATGAGTAGCTGGGACTACAGGCATGTGCCACAGTGCTTGGCTAATTTTTTTAAAAATTTTTTGTAGAGACGGAGTGTCACTATATTGCCAAGGCTGGTCGCAAACTCCTGGCCTCAGGTGATTCTCCTGCTTTGACCTCTCAAAGTGTTGGGATTACAGGTACGAGCCATAGCACTCGGCCTAATTACTTTTTAAATTATACTGACAACTTCTGTTGACAGATGATAGTTCAATATAAAGTATACGACATTTCTAGTTTATTTTCAAGTACGTGCCAAATTTCATGCAAAATATCGAAATGAAAGCTTTAGTAACATTTGGGACATCCACACCCTTGCCCACTCTCTGTCACCTACACTAACCCTGAGAGCCCCAAGTTATAACAATAACTGGTGCTCCTGCAGTAATGATGCAATCCCCAATTATGCAACATAATGCTTCCCTTTTAAGTGCCTTTCAGGTATATATTCCGAAAAAAGTGGTACGAGAGGTGGCCTTGTTTTTCCCTAACCTCAATGCTATTACTTCATATGAAAATTATGCTCTTCACATGTAACAAACTGCATCCTTTCAGATAATACGTAAGAAACAAGATTGTGTACAGTCAGAGCTACACAAATATATTAATTAATCACTGTAAACAAGGCCAGTGCTTAGGACTGCAATAGTTCCCATGGCCCTCCTTTCAGATCAGTGCTGAAATAATTACTATCTATCTAGAATTAGATTTGAGGAAGTAAAGAATTTATGCACCATTTCTAAAGTATAAGATACGTAGAGATTGTGACATACTAGATGATTTTGGTTGGTTTAGGAACCAACTAGAAAATATTGAGCTGTAGAGAGAAAAAGTTATTCAGCTTAAATTCTGTTTCCACTCTTCTGAATGTCATTAACACTTGTGGCATATTAAAGATGGCTGTGGATGGGGCTAGGGAGAAGCAGAGGCTTGTCTGTTTTGTTCACTGCTGCCTAGGCCTGTACCTGGCAGAAAGAGGATAATTGGCAAGTATTTATTGAATGAATAAATGAACAACTCTAGCTAACTTTCAGAGCTTTTAAACTTCTATCTAGATGTACCAATGGGGCAAACTAAGAGCAATCTTGTACCTGATAACAGACTAAAAAATTTAAACGGTAGCAAATAAAATTTTAGTTTTACTAACTAAAAACTGATAAAATGTATCTTTAAAGATAGGTTTTCAAAAAATACAATTAATAATTACAGTAAATAGTGAATATTCTATAATTCTTTGCCTCCCTTCTCATTTCTACTCTCACATCATTTTTCTCTGAAACAAAATCAAGGCATACAGAATACTTGAACATTATGTATATTCCACATTGTTTCCCAATGGACCTAACATCATTAGAATAAAATTAAGTTACTGATTCTCAGAAGGAAAAAAGGTTTAAGATAAATAGAATTTTGGTGTAAGTAAACCTGTGGTTGCACTCCACATTCAACCTTATATCTGTGATGGCTAAAGTATAGAGTGGCCATACAAACCAGGGCACTTCTAAGAGTGAAGGGGAGTGCTACTAAGATTCTGTCTTCCATAACATGCATAAACCTGGACTGCCTTGCACGAATCTGAGAGTTTGAGCACACTACTAAAGAATGACTCCCTAAGTTGACAAAGCTAGTTCAAGAACTCACCAGACCTTAACTGCTTTCTAACTACTACCATTTCTACAGTAAATACTTCTGTTAGTGCTTTGCATTTTACAAAGCACTTTCACATGCTACAATTTTATTCTTCCCAACAATCCTATGAGTCAGCCAAGCATTTATTCATTCAATGAAGAGTTATCATGCCTATTTTTCAAATGAGAAAACTGAGAGAAATAGATATGACTAACGAAGATGGCACAGTTAAGTGTCAGAGCTAGCACTTATAACCCGATCTCTAACTCAATCCTGTGCCTTGCACACACCATGGCAGCTACAGTCATTAGAATGGCATGATGTAGCAGTCAGAGAAGGGTTGGAAGATTCCAAGTCATGCATTCCCCTGTGTGGGAAAATTATTTACAAACAATAAGGTAGCAGGAAGTTTTAGTGACTCTTTTAAAGACTTGTGGTGGGGGGTTGCAGAGAGATAGGAATTCAGAGGGATTTTTAATGAATGGGTTTATGTTTTTCTCAGGTCCATAAAAAAAATACACAATTTTCTCTTCTAATTAAGTCAAACCATTAATCATTTGGAGGCAGCTGACAGGGTTCTGAAGAATCATCCCCTACTTTTTCAGGAACTGCCAGACATGGACAGATCTGTAACTTTACAAATTGTCTCTTTTGGTCTGGGTTCAAGTGTTCATACTTGAGAGTAATGGTCCTTCCTGGACAACATGGGACACAATGTGCCCATACTTATAAAACACCACAAGGGACTTCCATAACATGTTTGAAATATAAAATAGTCACAATTTGAATGTGGCTAGATGCTTTCTAAATCAAAGAGATGTTCTGGAGCTTTCTAATGAGTGTAAATATTAGAAGGTAAAGGAGGGAAGGAAATTCAGCTAGAATTTACTGGGCTAAAAGGGAATGTGAGAAATCATTTAGTCAGGATGCCCATATCTGTTTAGGACAATGCTCAAAATATCCCAAAATATAGCATATACTTTCTGCTCCCCACCGCCCCCCCCCCAAGTTTTAGAGAATGAAAATCAACAAACTGCTTTAGACAGACATTCCCATGACTCATATCCCATAAAATCAAAAGGTTTTACTGAAGCCCAGCCCTCCAACATGTAACCTTTCATATCATCCTTTGGAGAGAATCAGGAAAATAACATGGTGGTTTCTAAAATAAGAGCCTTTTATACAGCTTTGCTTATCTGTATATACAAGAAAGCAGACACAGGGATGCTCAAAAGACATGATCAGAAATGAAATGTCTCCTCATTTAACTTGACTGTGGCAATATAAATCAAATGGCTCCATAAAGAGATGGCCAGCTGGGGTGGAGGAGATTTTTTTTGGCCACTGTGCTCTCTACACACTATGTGTACATCCTTTCATCACACTGGTAGTTCTGTGTTTGAATGATCCACTCATACATTGGTTTACTTCATCATACTATCAACTGGAGGACAGAGATAGTCTTTTAATAATATATCCCTAGTACCTTCATGGTGCTATCACTAGATGAATAAATGAGTTACCAGGATATAAAAGTATAAACTGCACAATAAAGAATGGTACAATTTAGAAGCAATGCTGGGTGGAGAGAACCCAAACACACACACACAAAAATAAATAGAAAAGAACCCAAACACATAAAGCACAAACAACTTAGCTCTGTTAAATTCTTACTGGAAAACAAATGGGGTTTTGCGCTAACGAATTTCTCCCTCCACGGGGATGCTCACCTGAGTACAGGAATAAAGGTCCACTAGCATAAGCTCTGCAAGGACAGCGGCCACGTTGTTTGCGCATACAGTACCTCTCGCTCCCAGGCATAGAAGAACTCAGTAAACATTAGATGGTGGCTGGGAGGTGGGTGGATAGATGGGTGGATAGATGTATGGATAAATGACTCAATGAAAAGGTAAGGTAAGTGGGGAAACCTCAGTGTGCTAATTAAAACTCCACTGAAACTGCACATCATTTTCCACTAATGGCTGCTCAAGCAATACTTCCAACAGTACTTGTTATTGTCTTTCATCTAAATGACAAGCCAGATTTATCTGCTCTGTTTAAGACCTTTTCCACATGAAAAAAAAAATCACAAAACAAAATACAGTATAATGGAGAATGTTTTCTAGGAGGCTAGAGTCAGTTATTTCCATCTTTATTCCCACTGATTCCCTGTTTTTGAGTGTCTTTGGCCTTGGATGCAGCATGAAGTAGGCATCCAAGAACCTCGTGGGGTATTCAGTTTGCTTTGTCTCCCTTTGACTGTCTCTTATCATCATACTTTGCATTTGTCCCTCCCGAGGGCCACACAATGGTTGCTGGATATCTGGAAGCAACTGCATATCTATTCAATTGTTTGTATTATGTATACAGACTGTTTGCTTCTTTGTATCACTGAATGGAACAGACCATGAATCATAGGCTATTAAATGAAATTACTGAGTAGGTGTACAATCATTGCAGGGAACAGAGAACAAAAACATAATTCTATATGAGCTCTGCTATGTGTAAAGATTTCTTTAAATAGTTTTTTAAAAAGGCACAAAAGAGAAACAATGATGCTCGGCATATGGGCACAAAAAATTGTGTCATGTCCATCATTTAAAACAGAATAGTAAAATTATTACCTCTTATAAACTGCTTGACAATAAACAAAGAAATGCATCCACATACACCATCTCATTGATTGTCAAAATGATTCTGAGAGGTAATCAGGCCATGTTTGAATCTCCATTTTATAGAAAGAAAACCAAGTCTTAGAGAGGTTCTCAGACTTAATTTCATGCAAGCCAGTATGAGTGTGTGTTTTGGCAGCAGGGTTGGAACCAAGTTCTGCTAAATTCTAGCTTTGTTTAATTTACAATTTATTAGCATGCCTTTAAGGCTCTGGTGATAACCTTTATTTTCCCATAGTAAATGCAATGCTCTGTACCTGGTTTATTTCCTGAGTGGTTACTATTTTGTCCTGAAGTTGCAGAGGAGAGGCGGTTGGAGGCAGTTTTCTTATCTTGCACTTTATAGGTGTCAGGCGCTACACAAATGAGACAAAAGAGAAAAGACATATTATTTAGTTCTTAAAATTTCTTCAGAAACATCACCTATTCAACATTTGCTCTTAACCTTTGTATCAGGTACTGGGGTAGATTCAGGAAAACGAAAAAGATGACGCAGTTACAATCTGTGCCCTCAAGGAGCACACCGTTCAGTGGAAAGGACACATCCAAAAATCAGCCTCAGCTTGTGTGACCAATCCTGTAGGAGTGGCATGTGCAAGGGTCCACACAGAGCATGTCCCCCAGCTGTCCCAGTTTACACACAAAGCAACCACATGGAAGCATCACTGAAACCTAAAGTCTTTGATCTTAGTTTTTTTTTTTCCTTTTTTTTATGCCTCCTAAGATTCCCACATCCTATAACCTTAGTTTTTACAAAGCACCACTGGCTTAGAATATATTTCAAATGTATTCATTTCTTCCTTGCCTTGGTATATTCAGCATCATTTAGTCTTTCTCTGATAACTGAGTCTCTGCAGTAGCCCCAGGTCCCAACAACAAACGTCATTCCTAACTGAATATTACGTAACAGCAGACCATGGAGATCAGAAGTTTAGTACACAGGTTTAGTATAAGTCACTTTTCTGAATAAGCCCTCCATAAAAGCATTTTTTTTTTGGCTGTAGTTTGTTTAATTATGCTGAAATTCAAACGTAAAAAATAAATTTCAGTTAAACTGGAGGTCTGGTTACTTGAATGCCAATTTATCTTCATGTGACTTTTATTGGATCCACTCCAGTTGAACATCATCATCTGGATATCTGGAATTCATTTCTATACCAAAAGACCCTCTGAGTCATAGGGGTCTTTGTCATCACAAGACAAATTTAAAATCCATCTTAAAATTAGTTCTACATTCATGTAAAACTGACAGGTTAAATATAGTAAAACAAAAATAATTTTTAAAAATTATCAGGCTAGGCTGGGTGTGGTGGCTCACGCACTTTGGGAGGCCAAGGCGGGAGGATCACTTGAGCCCAGGAGTTTGAGACCAGCCTGGGCAACATAGTGACACCTCGTCTCTACAAAAAAAAAAAAAAATTAGCCGTGTGTGGTGGCATGTACCTATACTCCCAGCTACTTAGGAGGCTGAGACAAGAGGATCTCCTGAGCCCAGGAGGTAGAGATTACAGTGAGCTATGATTGTGTCACCGCACTTCAGCCTGGGTGATAGAGCAAGACTTTTCTATAAAATAAAAAAAACATTTTTTAAATCAGGATGTTTAGTCCAAGATGGTATACTGCTGATTTCTAACCATTAGGCTGGACATACTTGTAAAGTTTTCAGGCTCTCTTTCTTTTCCACCATTGTAAAAGTCCCTATTTCTCAACAACTTCTTGGTTAACACTGTATCATGATAACAGCAAAAGACACAAAGAGATCCAGGTTCGAATATGAGACCTGATACTTACTAGCTGAGTGACCTGAAAGTTACTTGACTTCTCCAAATAGGTCATATGGGATGATACTGCCTTAACTCAGAGTTGTTGGGAAGATTAACTAAGAAGATGCATGTTCAGAGTCTACCATAGAGCCAGGCATGGTGAGTCACACCTGTAATCCGACCTACTGGGAGGCCAAGGCAGGAGGACTGCTTGAGGTCAGGAGTTCGAGCCCAGCCTGACCAAGAGCGAGAACCCCATCTCTACTAAGAAAAAATTAGTGGGGCATGGTGGTGTGTGCCTGTAGTCCCAACTACTCGGGAAGCTGAGGCAGGAGGATTGCTTGAGCCCAGGAGTTTGAGGTTGCAGTCAGCTATGATCACACCACTGCACTGTAGCCCAGGTAACAGAGTGATACTCTGTCTCAAAAAATAAATAAATAAACAAACAAATAAATAAATAATAAAACAAAGTACAGGGAATTTCACTGCTTAAGAACACAATGAAAACATAAATTTATTCATTTTCAGATTTCCAAAATTTAAAAATCTGAAAATCCTAGTTAACTAGCAGATAGGATTACATACACCCTTTTTAAAATTTATCATTAAAAAAAATAACCATTTAAAATGACTCAGGTGCCTTTCCAGTACTATTTATGTGAATCTCTCTTCTTTCATTTTTTAAAAGAGAAAACTAGCTGAGCCATGTACTGTGATGTTCAGTAAGTATTCGCTGGGCTTGTAAAATCTTTATTGATCTTCCTGCTGACTTGAAAGCTATATTCCATTAGTGTCACATGTGAGTGTTGGCGTAAAGACAAGAGGAAGGATACAGACAAACACTGCTGGGGTCTGGGACTCTCTTTCCGATATACTCTGAAACAAAACAGAGACGCAGCAGACACGGGAAGGCTTCATCTAGTAGAAATTCTGTAGCTCCAGTAAGTGCCATAAATGTGCCTCTAAAAACCGCATCCTCCACCGTTCATCCCACTCCTTGCAACATCTTCCCATGAAGGTCGCGCGGTTCTCACTGCTTTGTTTCCACTTTCAGCTGCATGGTCCAATTCAAGAGTCTCCTCTCAATGGCTCAAAATAACTGAAAATGACCTGTTAATTTAGTCAAAACAGGTGCTCTGAACACACTTAGGACTACAACCTTAGGACCATCCTGAGTTTAAATCTCACTGAATAATATGTGGCTTGACATCCATGAGGATAATATATTTCAGTCACCATTTTTAATAAAATATGGAATGTGAGCTGGGAAACAGCAAAAGTTTAGAACTCAATTTCCAGCTCTGTACAGTAGTCCCTCACTTATCTGTGCAGCATAGGTTCCAAGACCCCCAGTGGATGTTTGAAATTGTGGATAGTATCAGACACTATATACATTATGTTTTTTTGATCTGATAACCAAGATGTCTACTGAGTGACTAATGGGCAGTGTCTATAGCATGAATGTGCTGGACAAAGGGATGATACATGTCCCACGCTGGACAGAGCCAAAAAGGCATGAGATTTCATCATGCTACTCAGAAGGGCACAGGCACGCAATTTAAAACTTATGAATTATTTCTGGAATTTTCCATTTAATATTTTTGGACTGCACGGACCATGGATAACTAAAACCTCAGAAAGTGAAACTCAGATAAAGGGGAAGTATAAGTGCTTCTCTGCTACATTGTTCAATTGGAGTTTGTGGACATATAGCCCCCAGGATATACAGCTTTGGGGACACAGCTTTGGGAGAGTGACCTAGAACACAGAACTAGAGCTTGAACCACATGAAATGGCTTTTTTTGTAGTAAAAAATGGTTGAATATTAGCAATTTCATACATTTCAATCTATTAAATAATAGTTTCAAACTGTGCAGAAAGAAGTTAACATAGCAGGCCTGAGACTGCTATTCTTATATTTATTTTATATATTCATATAAATTTATTCCTTATATTTATTTATTCAAATATACCTGCCAGGAGTATTGTAACATTTCAATCATAGATATTAAATGTTTATCCAATGTCATTTATAAAATTTGCATTAGAACAAGAAGGAAATAAAGCAATTGCATAGCTCCCAATGACTTTTCTGATTATTCCACACAATAGAGAACTTCTCTTTAAATTCCTCATAATTATATGTGAAGTTGTGTGGTAATGATCAAAACTCGTGAGAGTTGGCATCAGACAAACCTGGATTTCATTTCCCACACTACCTCAGTTTTCTTCCTATTTACATTTATTCACACAGTACCCTACTCAGTGGGAACACCTTGTGTTTGGTACTAGAAATATTATTATTAAGTGAATAATGTATCTCCTTCTACCACTTCTATTTCCTTTTCTTGTTCTCTATTTCTAGGTTACACTGTGTTCTGGGGCTTTTGATTCCCCCAGTAGTATCTCTCTTCTCTTCAAAAAGTCATCTCCTGTTACTGCCTGAAGCACTAACTCTACATCAGTCACTGTCAAGTGTGCATTTATAATTATCTTTTCTCAACCGAGTTCCAGTCTTCCCCTCTAGGGGATATATGCTTATGCATCTCTGCTATCACTTGATACTATGTCAAAATATGAACTAAATGTCCTCACAAAATGACCCAACCCTTAATGTCAGTCTCTTCGTTACTATCCTTGGAACCACCATATTCCCAAGCTCAGAGACGTTAGGTAATTTTTTCAACAAACATTTACAGATAACGCCATGGGCTAGATACTCTGCCTTGAGCAGAGAATACAAAGATCATGAGACACAGCATCTGCTTCCAAGATGCTTATCATCCTTTGGAGGAGACAATGTGCATATACATGAAATTGCAACAACAGACCAATTCAATTTCTTAAAAAACCAATAAACCACAGAGATTTAATAACCAAATAAATGATGTAGTGTTACAGGGATTCAGAGGAGGGAGAAGTTGCTACAGGGGGCAGTAGTCATTGGCCAAAGATCTGGAAGACTGGAGAGCATTTGGATACATGAAGAGTAAAGTGGAGATGGTCCCTTGCTGGGGCGGGGTAAGGCCAGAGTAAAACTACCAAAGTGAAGAAACACAAGACAACGGGGGACTGTCCAGTCAGAACAGCAGGTTTAGGATGGCAGGTGGCTAAAATACTGCAAGAGAAACAAGCTAAGGTCAATGCCTCCTTGAGTTCCAAGAGTTTGGACTTTATCATGAAGGCAATGGAAAGTCACTGAAGTATATCCCATGGAACTTCCGGCTGTGAACTAATTTAGCTTCAGTGGATTCTGTGTAAATGAAAAGTGAAGCCTAACAAACCTGCTGTAAATGACTTTAAAAAGGTTATCATCTCAAAGAAACAATAAAAGAAAATCAGACTAAACACAGACATCCTAAGAACTCTGCTTTCTATGTAATTTAGTAACTATTTAGATTTTCCCACTTACCCCTATTATGTACCAAGAGCTAACTATTTGACCATGAAGGGGAAAAAAGTGACATGAATGAATATGGTGAAACTTCTGTCTGTAGCTGAAGAAACAAGCAGGGGGAAGAGTGGAGTCAGTGTGGTCTCCCTTAAAGGAGCCAAGGGCAGCTTGTAGCACCACACAAGGACCATCCATCAGATATGGGACTCCAGCCACAAACTCCAGGGAGAATAAGCAGCAGGTAGGAGAAAGAAATGTGCCTGTTGGGAAACAGGTAGGGTGTGTTTTTGAAGGCCATTTTGCAGGCAGGTCAAGAAGATAAAATATGGGCAGAAATTGAGTGATGTTATTAATCTTTTGTAGACCATCACAAGATGAGGAAGCAGCCATTCCACTATTTAAGCTTACAGGTATTGTGACATGGCAATTTAAGTAACTGCACATGCGAAAAATAGCAGTCTAATTTGCTCTTCTACACCAGAATAAACCCATTTCATGGTATGGTGTAACATCTAACCACATTTAATCTGACATTTTGACACATCAATAAGAACAATGAACCATTTATTCAACACTCTATTGCTCATTTCTTGTTGCAAAAGCAAATGCAACTGAATAGGACCATTTGATAATGTATATTTGAGTCATACACAGAATCCTCCTTATTCTGACAGAAACAACTCAATTAAGGTTTATTTTTCCTGCTATGTAAATTACTTGTTGAAAGAAAGATTTATTTGTCCTTTGCATTTATGTACTCCATATAGAACAAAAAGTTATGATTTGGTGGCTGCAGGAGACTGCATTAGAGGATGGCAATAATGTGTGGAGGCTTTAAAATTTGGGGGGAGTTCATTCAGAATTGACGGAGACTGAAAGTCACTTTTTGATTTCTCCATCTCTCCATAGTGGAAAAAAATTTTTAAATGTATAACAGTGAAGGAAAATGATATTCAACCTAAAGACCAAGAAATTGGCTCAATATTGAGATAATACAAACCCAACACAGGCTGGGTGTGGTAGCACAAGCCTGTAATCCTAGCACTTTGGGAGACTGAGACGGGAGGATAGCTGGAGGTCAGGAGTTTGAGACCAGCCTGAGCAAGAGTGAGACCCCACCTCTACAAAAAATAGAAAAATTTGCCAGGTATGGTGGTGCATGCCTGTAGTCCCAGATATGTGGGAGGCTGAGGCGGGAGGATTGCTTGAGCACGGGAGTTTGAGGATGCAGTGAGCTAGGATGACGCCACTGCACTCTAGCCTGGGCGACAGAATGAGACCCTGTCTCAAAAACAAAAACAAAAAACAACACAAAGACGTTGATTTTATAAATACAATCCAACACTGTATATAGTTATATGACAGATGGGGACAGAATCTACCACAGATATCACCCTTCATTTTTATAACTGACAGTAAGGTATGAGGAATGGAACAGAGACCCGTAGGTGTTTATTAATAATTTATAATGTATCAACTCCCAAGGAGAAGTTAAGGCAGTTGCACTGAACTGTCAAGGTCTATACATAAGACGCTAAAAATATTGACATAACCATAATTTTTTCTAAAAAAGAAATCTATTGGTCTGCTAACTCACACATGACAGGGAAAATATAAATATCATGTAAATAACAGCAAAAGATAATTCTATCAAAACAAGTTACCAAAATACTCCTACATGATAAGGAGTGGGTTATTTGTTTGCTCCAAAAAGCTGACATCTAATCATAGCCATCATATTCTGAGCTTAAAGACACAGTCTCCAAGTAAGTGAAACACTGGCATTTAGTCTTTGACATCTGGCCAAGTGCAGATCTATGATAATTTTTCACCTGACCAGAGCAACTTGAGGGCAGGGGTCATGCCTGTCATCTTTATAATCTCCATATTTCTAGTGTTTAGCCCACTACCTGGCACATATGTGACTTTAAATAAATGCCTGAAGAAGGAAGCAAGAGAAGAATAGAGAGTGGCAAATTGTGGCAAAAGCTCAGAAAGAAAAAGTATTAATGACAAGATGATTAGTAAAAAGAAAAAGAATATATTGTCTTATTTTTTGATGACTGCTAAGATTGTAGAGAAGAGGTGACAAAAAGTTGTTGGATCAAAGTCACATCCACTTCATGTCAGAAAAGAAAAAATATTTCATGTTATTCTAGGATGGCTTCAACATTATATCAGGCAAGACTCAAAATAAATGAATGTTTTTGCAGCCACATAATAGAATGGTCTGCCCAATATCGACCACAGTATAATTCTTAGAAATTAGAGTGACATTCTCCAAATACAACAGAATACAGGTTGAGTATCCCTAATCTGAAAATCTGAATACTTCTGGTCCCAAAGCATCTTGGAGAAGGGATACTCAACCTGTGTTGCCTGTATTGCATGGACAAAAGCATGTGAACATTACAGCCTCTGCTGACAACATCAGAAAGACTACAAAATGAGTATCTCAGCTTTAAGAGATTTGTAAACCCCAAACTTTTTCCAAAGCAATGTAATAAATTTCTTTTGATAATCTGTTCATTAAATAGCCAAAGAAACATCCACCTTAGCTGAACATGAGGAAAAGCATATTTCAGAAAAGCACTCGTTCCATATATTTTGTGGGAACTACAGGGAATCACCTGCTAAGCTGTTTTGTTTACCACTAAAAGCAGCTCCTTGATTCGTGTTACAAACTCCTTTTGACACATTTAGCTGACAGGAACAAATATTACACACTTTAAAATTCAACAAAAAAGGCTTTTATCTAATAAATAAATAAATAAGTAATAAAACAAAAACCTTCCTTCAGCCAGATGGCAACACTAGAAATAGTGCTGTATTTTCCACCTGTGTTAATGTAAAGCAGATTAAAAGGGAAGCCTTTTCATCCCCACTGGTGACTTGCCCTCCTGGTGACTTATCACAGTCACAATGCTAGCGACTATACAAATTATTCCTGCCCCACAATATGAATAATATTTATGACTAAGTAAAGGGCCAAGTACACAAAAGAGGGGAAAATCTAACCATATTGAAGTTTCCCTGTTACACTGAGGAATGGTAAATCAGAGACTGCAGTCACTTGTCTAAACTTCAACAGCTGGATATAGACTTTATCAAATTAGACCCAATTCAATTAAACTCACTGTGTAATTAGAAGAAACTATTTAAATAACTTGGAAAAGAAAAATAATTAGAACTCAACTTTATTATACTTTGCTTAATTAAAATAACCAACTGAAAGAGGTTGTTTTTACTTTAAAAGGATCATGATTTACTGTAAGCTAAATTAAAATGGCTAATGCCAGTATTTTACAAAATGATCACTACTGGCCACAAAATAGAAAAGCTTTCTTTCTTTTCTTTCTTTTTTTTTAAAGACAAGGTCTTGCTCTGTCATCCAGGCTGGAGTGCAGTGGTGCAATCATAGCTCACTGCAGCCATGAACTCCTGGGCTCAAGCAATCCTCCTGCCTCAGCCTCCCAAGTAGCTGGGACTACAGGCGTGTGCCATCACACCTGACTAGTTTTTCTAATTTTTTTAGAGATGGGATCTTGCTATGTTGTCCAGGCTGGCAATCCTCCTGCCTCGGCCTCCCAAAGCGCTGAGATTACAGATATGAACCACTGCGCCCGGCCAGAAAAGCTTTCGTACTTAAATGCAAAATAAAATTATCAAAGCAGAAAATGTACAGTTCTTAGAAATAATCCAAAAAAACAGTGGACTCAGTTTTAAGTATCAGTTTTGCAAAGAAATGTTAATGCAATTTTAATCCTATAAGTCAACTGAGTTTAATCAGTGAAATAAATACATATATGCACTGCTGCAAAATATCAATAATTAATCATTCCTCCTCTATAGAAAATAATACTATTAATAAAATACTTTAAACTTTCTTATGTAAAGTTTCGTATAATTGAATAGGAATGAGCGGTAAGTAGTGAAATGTTAGGGTTATCCCAATCCATTTCCAGCAACCACTAAACATTTAACTTAAACGTTCCATTCTCACCATGCTGTCCTGTCCCACAGTCATTTCTATACCTGTGACATTGGTTTTTTCCCCCCTCATTGAACACCAGCCTCACCATCTCTCCAACCACTTACATCCAATCTTACATTAGGGTTCACTCCTGGTGTTGTACTTTGTATTGGTGTTCATAAATGTGTAATGACATGTATCCACCATTATAGTAACATACAGAATTCAATCCATTTATCATGGTCCAGCTCAAGTCTCTTTCTCATGAATCTTTTTTAGCTATTCCTGCCCCCATTATGTTTCTTTCTCTGACTTTTACTATATTCCAGTCTGCCCCATATAATGTAGCATTTGATTTCATTCTCATACCATTTTCAGAATGTATGTTCCCAAAAGTTCTAAAATACTGATAGTCTCATGAGAGGCAAGACAAAAAATACACTCCACAGTTTAAAAAAAAGGGGAGGGTGAGGAAGGGGGAATGCTTGATACAACGATTCTCTCTTGGAAATTCATACTGCAAGTTTGCAAAGGGAAGGAGCTGTGTCATTCCATGGTGGTTACCCAATAAAAACCCATTCTCTGATGCTTCTTTTCTAACAGAACTCTGATTGACCATGGGACACAGATCTGGGCAATAGTTGAAAACCGAAGTTTTTAGGTGGGGTTCGCAGGAATGATTCTAAAGGCACAGCAGACTCGGGTGGCATGAACCTGTTTGTTCTTCACCCCTCCTTTGCTTACTGCCTTGAACGTGGATGTGATGCTCCAGGTAGAGCATCCATCTGGTAACCAGGAGGCTGTCATCAGGGAAAGGCCAAGGGAATACAGAGACCTGGCCCTCACATCTTTAAACTGCTGGACTAGTACCAGCAACTGTTCACCTCCATGTTTCCTATTGGTAAGAAAAAAAAGAAAACTCCTAATTTGTTTAAATCATTGTTTTGGGGGATTCTGTACTCACAATTAAAAGTAATCCCTAAACTGATACAGAGATCCAATTGACTGAAGAATGAAGACCACACATCTTATCTTTACAAATGTCTTTCAAATTTGGTCCCAGCCCACACTTAGAGCCTCCACTTCCTCAATTCTCCAACAGTCAACTCTCACTCCCAGTCAGACATCACTGCTGGCTGGAGGAGTAGCTCTAAAGAGGCTTTGGAGGTGAGATTCACAAAAAGTAGAGGAATTGCTACTTGAGTGTGTGCATAGACGGGGGATGAATGAGACAATGAAAGGCTATGATAGAGAATGCACGAACTAGAAGGCAAAAACAATGCACACAAAGCTAGGTGGTGGTTTCATGATAAAAATATTTCATATGTTGTGTCTTAGATAATGGCTTTTCATTCAAGGCTATTACACAAGCAGGTTCGACATACTGAGGGATTCTGTACGTATCTCCTATTTCAGCATCTCCTTCATTTGGTATACCATAAATCCTACATATTCTAATTTCTTTCAGAAGTCAGACAGCAAAACAGGTGCTGGTTCATCATATTAGAGCATATCAGCTTTAGTTTTGAAAATAGCAGGAGGAGCAAAGTCAAGAGATAAAAATGAGTGAAAGATGCTGTATCAGGGTTTTAATAACATTTGTAACAAAAATCAATTCCATAGGAATTGAAACACCTTAGAAGCCAGTAGAATTCTGAAAAGAATGTGAAGAGCTTCCAGATCAAACCCAGTCACCCAGAGTAGTGCTTGATAATTCCCAAGGCACGATTCTCCTCCTCCTCAAATAGTATCCTAAGGCCCTATATTAACTGCAACTCACAGGTTGGCTACAGGAGGACTAAATTACCTTCTCTATCCACTATTCTATAAATAATTCCTTCATACTAGATAGGCATTAATTGTATACTTGCTTATAAAAAGAAATAAAAGTAAAATTTGCAATTGATTTAGCTTAATTTCATTTTTAAAAACATTTATTAGCTTATTATAGAAAGAATATGAAGACAAGAAATTTAAAGGCCCATAATTCTATCACCCAGATAACCCATTTATTCTTTTTATCCTAAAAAAGAAATATCTACCATATGGTTAGGAAATTCAAATAGTACAAAAAACTATAAAATGAAAAGTGAAAGTCTCTCCCTGCTTCCTTTATGAAAAAAAATCCTATGTACCTGTATGTATTTACTTTCTATTTATTCAGAGTATCATGCTATTTGCTCCTCTGTCCCTTCCTTTTCTCATTTGGTAATCTGTCTTATTTAGCCTACTTTTCAAGTTCCTCCTTTAACTGCACTTCATTTCATCTTTTCCAGTATGTGGCTACTGTAATCAGATACTCTGGATTCATCTTCCCTTTAAGTTCTCTATTAAATCTTCATTGCTGCGTGAGAACACAGCCCTGATCGAGTATCATTTACCTTCCTATATCACACCTGCACCTGATCCCTTGCTCCCTGAGGTTGTATATTACTCTCTTGCATTTTAGGCCTCTCTGCTTCTGCCAGTCTGAACTCAACTGGAAAAGGCAATCCCTTCCAAGGAGGCTTTGCTTTCCTGGAATAGCACAACAGTGAACAAAAGCAGGAATGGAACCTGCAAGAAGCCATAATATTAGGACTAAATAGGAAGCTTAAAGGAAAGATTTGTCCCATGTGGATACATTTGACTTCTTCCCCTCTCGGTTTTGCAGGCCAAGCCTGCATCAGTTCCAGCTGTGGCTTCTGCCATCTCTGACAGGAGAGCATCGTGGGCTGGCTGGAATCACATTGCTTCTCTGGCACCTTCTCTGCATAGGAAATGGAGGAGTGAAGCAGAAGCATGGAAGAACATTTCCTTGTCACCTTTGTGCCACTTGAAAGCCAGAATCATGAGGTTGTTAAGCCAGGGAGTACCAAGAAGAGCAGAATGCTGAAGCCACTCTACCCTCTGATACAAGAGGCAGTGAAAAACTGGTGAAGGCGGCTGACAGTGCCCACAGCAACAGACAGCACTGACTACCACCTTGCAGGCTCTGCACAGATGCTATATTAGAACTCAAACGACTAGTGACTTTCACAGTTATACAATTTGTGGTCTGAAAATATATTTGAATCTTTTAAATAATTAAGACTATTATTCTGGAGTACAAAGAAATGTGACCAATAAGGACTTTGATATGCTCAGAGTGACAACCAGAGATTCAATATCAGGCCAGGAAAAAGGAGTTTAAATCACAAAGCATTCCTTTAGCCTTATGTAGGAAAGAAAAAGGGAGATTTAAAACATATTTTGGTCTTTTTTGCTCCTTTTTAAAAATCATCTTTTTACTAGACATGACATTTTATTTGAGCTGTTCAATCTCTTCAATTTGCTACACTCAATACATCCACAAATAGGAGATCTCAAATTTTGGAACCTATTGAATATCTAAATGTAGTAACAAATGAAAACAAAACAAACTAAAGGACAGGATCCCAATCTGAAAAACACCAAAACAAGAGAGTGGTTTTACAAGTTCTGCCAACTCTCAAAAGCACAAAGACGACTGTGTGGCAGGTGTCACAACCTGGCAAACAGTAGCAGGCCACAAGGAAAGGCTCTTTAAAGGGCAGTCTGAGCAGCCGACAAATGAGCACTAATGGCTATTAGGTCCACAGACTGCAAGTTACATGCTTACTGTCCAATAAGTGTATTCATTTAAAGTATGCTATATCCATTTCAAACAAGAGGATCCGATTACAAACTCTAAATCTGCCTAAGCTATAGGCACTTTGGGGTCACAAAGTGCCCAGCCAACACAACATCCATTTTGGGGTTGGTGGCTAGGGTGGTAGGAGAAGCCAGAAGGAGGCTGAGGGAGATTGAGAGGGTAAACCATATAGACAGCTCCTCCTAGAAGGAAAAAAGCAGCCAATAATTACTAAGTGGAAGCAGGGAGAGATGGAGCTGTTCTCTTTTCATCCCAGGAGCAAGGGACTGTCACTGGCCTGGCTTGTCTCCCCACCCTGTTCTTTATCCAGAAAGCTGCTCCTAAATGACCAGTCCTATTTTCAAAATTGCTATAGAGCTGCCCCTAGGGAAAAAAAAAAAAAGAAAGAAAAAGAAATTGCTGTAGAGTTGCTGTCAGAAAGGAAGACATCTAAAGAACTGAGCCCTAACCAAGTGTGTGTGGACCTCATTTCAGTCTTTGAGTGCTGCCTCTCAAACCTACCACTTTTCCTAGACGCATCAGGAGTATTCTGAGTGACACAGCGGTATGGTTTTTTTTTAGTTTACAAATGAAACACATACCTAAGACTTCATGAAATTTTTTCTTAGCCTACATCCTTTGTTTTACAGAAGTGGAAAACCTTAGAAAAATTTTAAAAGGGTGTGTGCTTTCTGTAAATAGTAAGGTAGGGAGAGGTTTTGATACTGTGTTTGGTCTCCAAGTAGATTAAGGAAGGAAAAATATTGTAGTTGGGTGAGGGCAGGGGTAGGAAGAAGGGTTTGGGAGAGAGAGAAAATCTGCTTTAGAAATAGCAGAATATGAGCAATGTGAGGGCAGATCATTACACCATTAAAACAGAAGAGATGTTTAATAGAAATTGAATGAATAACTATTTCTCATAGAGATTCAATGATAGGATCACTATACAATAGGTTAAGTAGGCTTTTGTGACTTATCAGTTACACATGCAATATTTTTATAATGTGAATATGTGTTCCAGCTTTCAAACAGCTAATTTGTAAATGACCTGGAATACAGCTCATTTATCATTGGGAAGTGCTATTTTTTTTTTTTTTTCAAAAACAAACACTACAAGAGTTAGCGAGTATGTATAAGGTAAGGGCCATAGGTAATCATAATTTGGAGCTAGTTGAGAAAGGAAGTTCATTTAATAGATAAGTGTACTGAGCCATTTAGATTTTTAAAATATCTTGTCTTAGAAATAATCATACCTATATTCCTCACTTAGTACTTCTGTATCAGCTATTCAATTTTCTTTAGGCGAGATTTTCTGGCAGGCTAAACTTGACTTTAACAAATATTTGGTAGCAAAAATATGGTAATTACTGATTCCTGACAAAAACTCCATTTTTTCACATCTGAAAGATGACATTTTAAATATCATCTGGAAACACTGTGGACAAGCATTTACTGCACCTCAAAGTCTTCCTAAAGAATAGGAAAGACTCAAAGAATGGCTAATGCCAGTATCATTAGTAAGAGTTGTGTTTCACACAAGGAAAATTTACTTTATCTCTCTATAACTCACCAAATTGATTTTAGATGTTCTTACTCATAAAAGAATCACATTAAAGTAATACATGGTCGTTGGCTTTCAGAGTGGTCAAATTAATGTGACCACATTAAAAATGATTATCTAGGTCTTTGAATTGGATAACCAGTTACAGACAACCTTTTGTGCATTAGTGTCTATCTTCTGTAACAACAGATCAGTCTCAGCTAGTGAGAATTAGTGACTTGAAAGAATAATTCTACTGTACATGGAATTAGAAATAAATACAAATGGTATTTTATGTGTCATCAACATTAGAGGCAGACTTCTTAATCATTCACCTATTTACGCTGGGCTAGACTTGGTGGGTTAAACAGATGAACTTCTGGAGCCCTCTTGGATGCCTGAAGTTTTTGTTCGCGTATTTCATAAAATAAAACCTCTATAACAAAGAAAAATGTTTTGCAATGACATATATTTTTGTGAGAAACATTATTACCTAAGACAGAAACGATACAGAAGGCATATTCTATTATCTTCAGTTTCCACAAAGAACTGCCTCCTGCCCCTTTCCTTCCTTCCTCCTTTACAGACTGACTCCCAAGCTGTGTGATCTATGATGGAGATGTTCCTGCTTCCCATGAGTGAGACTTCCCAGGATGAGAGCCCAATTAACCCTCTTTTTGACTTCTTGGCAACTGAACTGGATATGGTCTGGTGCTCACGCAGGAGAGGTCTGCACCAGAGATAGCATCTCAGCACTAAGAGAACAGGGACTTCTCCATCTCCATCCCTGAATCCTTGGCCCACTCCACAGAGAGGCCTAGAAGCCAAACAGCTTTCTTCCTAAGAATTTAGTTAGCTGACTTATTGCTGTATTGCATACTTCTTCCCCTGAAATAGAGCCAACACCATCTTGGTTAGCTGCTACTTACAACAATCAATACAGGCACTGTCTATGCTGGGGTTTTAAAAATACCAACATTGATCTGACTTACATCAACCTGAGGTCACTTTGCTAAGATTGCATATAAGAATGCCAGTTTCATCTAAATTTTTAAGGATACAGACAGAATTCACAGTTATTTCAGAGGGGCCTACAATGAAACATCAGCTGGTAATACATCAGTTTCTATCGATTTGGAAATTATTGTAAACCAGCTTTAAAAGTTTGTGAATTCTTATTTCACTAGGAAAAAAAAATCTTAGCCCGTTTCACGAAACCTGACTTTAATAAAAAGTTTAGGTTAATCATAAAAGCTAGAAAAACTATTCTAATACAACCTAATGCTCAAAATTTTGATTTTAAATCTTTGTGTTTTGATTTAGATTATTAGAAACCTTTTTTAGATTACCTAAAACCATGATTTAAATTCTAATTAGAAATGTCCAATTCAGGCTGAGTGCGGTGGCTCATGCCTATAATCCTAGCACTCTGGGAGGCCAAGGCAGGAGGATTGCTTGAGGTCAGGAGTTCGAGACCAGCCTGAGTAAGAGCAGGACCCATCTCTACCAAAAATAGAAAAAATTAGCTGGGTATGGTGGCACATGCCTGTAGTCTCGGCTACTCAGGAGGCTGAGGCAGGAGGATCGCTTGAGCCCAGGAGTTTGAGGTTGAAGTGAGCTATGATGACGCCACTGTACTGTAGCCAGGGCAACAGAGCAAGACCATGTCTCAAAAAAAAAAAAAAAAAAAAATTGTCCAATTTAGTATGTGCTACTTCTAAATACTCATTCAACTTTGCTTACCAAGGTCTACTGGAGCAGAGGCAGAGGTCCCCAGCCTTTTTGGCACCAGGGACCAGTTTCATGGAAGACAATTTTTTCATGGACTGGGGGTCAGGGTGGGGGTGCGGCAGAGTTCGGACAGTGATGCAAGCGATGGGGAGTGGCTGTATATACAGATGAAGCTTTGCTCACTCGCCCTGCTGGCCCAGGGGTTGAGGACTGCCGTGGAAGTCTAGTCTCTCTTATATAGTATCAAATTAACTCAATAAGGAAAGAAAAGTTGCCTGACGCAAAGCTAACAAAAGAAATAACTCTACAACACCAAAAAACCACTGAAAACACTCAATTGACATTGTAAAACAGGAGAAACAGACTACTCATTATAAAATCTGAGCTTTAAAAGAGAAATAAGACAAACTACTATAGAGGAAAAATATAATAATACTAACAGTACCAGCAGCAGAAACTGTGAGAGCCAATTTATAAAGACCCATCTAACATAACAGACACTTTGCTAGAAGCTTTACATACATCACATGTAATACATCTAGACACCTTGCAAGGTAGGCAATTAGCATCCACGTTCGACACTGAAAATATAGAGGCAGAAAATAAGAAGTGGGCAGAAAAAGGTATGAATCTAACTTGGTTTGACTCCAGAATTTGCATGGTTTTCATTCATCATGCTCATTCTCGAGAAAAGGGCCAGACAAACTCACTTGTGGGACCATCTGGAGAATTACTGAGACCTGGTCCAGGGGCCTGAGAGGAGGTGAGTTTTCTTTTTTCTCTTTTTTTCTGTATGAGAGAAAGCAACAAGAGGCCTTGTGCCTGTGATGACCTGCCTGACCCCACGGAGACTTTCCCTCACTGCTTTGTGAAAGTTTGAGCATGCCTGGGCAAGTATGCATAAAGTCACAGTTAGTTTTACTATTGTATACAATAATATTTAATAATATTGATGAATAAAGTCACAGCTATTGTTATAAAGAAAAACTGACAGGTCCTCAAGACTACGGAATAGAAGCAAGACCTTCAGTAAAATTACAGAAAATCCACTTGGAATGGAAATTATATTTCTCTTTTTTTCTTATCTCCCTCACCCCACCTCCATCCCCAGCTTAATTAAAAGGAATAAAATGAAGAGAGAACAATAAACAATTATCATAGTTATTTGATAGTAGACACAAGATAAATGTTTCAACTACTTTCTCTGCCAAAATTCAGACTATAGAGTATACGTCTTCAAAAAGTGCAATGTGCAAATGTTTGAAATCGTATTAATTTGTATTTTGTGAAAACGAGACATTAATTTTATGTTCAACTGCATGGTTGATAGGTTAATACCTGCTATGGTTTGAAAGTACGTGTCCCTACAGAGTTGACAAATGTGGGGAAAAATAAATAAATAAATAAATAAATAAATAAAAGTACGTGTCCCCCAAAATTCCTATATTGGAACATAAGACCCAATGTGACAGTACCAAGAGATGGGGCCCTTAGGTGATCAAGTCATGAAGGCTCTGCCCTCATAAATGGAATTAGTACCTTTATAAAAGGGCTCAAGGGAACTAGCTAGGGCCCCTTTTCCCCCCTTCCATTGCTTCTGCAAGTGAGGACAGGCATGGGTCCCTTTTTCTCTTTTTGCCCCTTCCACCATGTGAGGATGTAGCAAGAAGGTCCTCACCAGACACTGAATGCCAGTGCATCGATCCTGGACTTCTCAGCCTCCAGAACTATGAGAAAATAAATTTATGTTGTTTATATGTTACCTAGTCTTAGGAATTTTGTTATAGCAGCATAAATGGTCTAAGTCAAGACAATATCTAAAAATGTGTACATGATATACAAAAATCTCCAGGATGCATTCCAGAAAACAAGCCCCACACTGCTCCTATTTTCTAGGAATAACAGTAACATGAGTCAACTATACCACCCCTCGTTTTGTTTTGATTTTTTTTCCAAAATGAAATGCAAACAATTTCAGACCTTCTATATTTTGCTTCCCACTTAATTCACTGGGCTATCATAAAGAAACTGAGATTTTCTAGTTCAGAATTAAGCTAGTATTATATTAATAATTGAGCAGACATAAGCAATTTTTTTTTTCTTTTAAGAGTACAGGCCTAGAATAAAGAAAGTCTTGGTGAGACAGTAATAAAACTGCAAGTTTGAGAGTGCAATGCTGAAGTACAGACATAAGCAGGGAGTGGCTGGCTTAGTGGTCAGCTTCATGCCTGGTCTCGCTCTTTCTTTGAAGGGTTTGGGCTGATGGGTAGTTTAATAATGCTGGATTCAGTCTGAACTCAATTTATTACCGTGAGCCGCTGGTCAAGCTGGGCAGGTTAGCCTGGTTGGCTGGAGCAGGAGCTTGAAGGCCAAAGCACAATGCCTGTGCTGCTGGGTGAGTCTCACCCTCAATAGAACCTTGTTACATGATCACAGACAATTACAATAACAAACGGGTGGGAGGTGTGAGCTGGATGATTCTGTATGCAATTACTCAGCAAAATAGTTAATGAGCAGGCTCCATTCCAGGCATAATAATAGAAAGATAATGGTACTGAGGTTAAAGTCTCCCAGGGCAGACAGACACAGAAATATATAATTAAAATGTAATGTGGTAAGTACAAGATCTCCATGGGAACACAGAAAAAGGTAAGGGAGGCTTCCTGGAGTAGGGGACAGCTGAGTTGACCATAAAGAGTGAGTAGGCATACAGGTGGGGGTCACTTCTAGCCAAGAAGAGGCAGCCATAAACAAAAGCAGGAGGGAGTTGATCCCATCAGTCACAGGGAAAGAGAGCAGGGTACCATCAGCCTTCAATCACTCCAACGAGAAAACCTATTAATTTGTTTCATAAATGAAGGATTGCATCTTTTTTCTATTCCCTTAAAAATGCTTTTGGTTAAAACGCAAAATTTCTCACTTGTCGCAAGGAGGAAACTACACATGTTGTATATTATGGCTTTACTGCTTTGTAATTTTAGAAGGTGAAAAGAAAACTGGTAAGAATTAAGATCCAGGAATTGTTGGATCTTAATTCCAATGATGAGCAGAGGACGTGGGTCCAAGGACACAACACTCTCAAATGTAGGAGGGGAGCCCAGTATTAAGATGAATTATTTTATATTAAAATAAAAGTTTTAAAGTCTTTTCAAAAATCTCTCCCAATCCCCACCCCCTGGTAATCTCCATTCTACTCTATACTTGTGAGTTCAACTTTTTTACACTCCACATATAAGTCAGATCATGTGGCATTTATCTTTCTATGCCTGGCATATTTCACTTAATATAATGTCCTCCAGGTTCATCCATGTTGCTCTAAATGACAAGATTTTCATATTTTTTAAGGCTGAATAGTATTCCATTGCATATATATGCCACATTTTCTTTATCCATTAATTCGCTGATGGACACTTAGGTTGATTCTGTCTCTTGGCTGTTGCGGATATAGTGCTGCAATGAACATGGGAGTGCAGATGTCTTTGACATGCTGATTTCATTTCTGGCAGATATATACCCAGTAGTATAATAAGCCTAATGTCTTATTTTAACGATAATTTTGGTTTTGAATTTTTAAGGAGCAGTAAAGACTTGATATATTTTAATATTTTATCATCATTTTCTTCCTAATGTATAACATTCAAAACCACTTATGCCACCCCTTCTACTTCTGGTGCTGTGTTTATAGTGCAAAAAACACACAAAGTATTTCAATTTCAGAAATTTATAACATATAGCAGAAAATACTCATGAAGTTAAATAATTAGAGCTACAGTCAATGCTTCTCTAATAAAATTAATGGTGTTTTCATAACTGTTTACTTAGAATGTCCTGTGATTTTTGTCATTTTAGTTATTTGACCATTAAGTTTGCTGTTTCAGCACATACAGAGCTATTCTTCCCTCTCCCCTTTTTTGATCATGAATACCTGTGCAAATCTCAGGAAAGCCATTAGCCCCTTATGCTGAAGACATGTGCATGAAATTATAGAGTTTTATGGCCTCCAGGGACTGATGGTCAAGAATCTGCCCCCTCTTGCCATGGCAGAAGATGCTTTGAATGGTTAGCAATTCCAAATTATAAAGTAAATTTTCCCAATTAACTTTATAATTTTTTGAATCAAACAAATTTTTTTAAAAGTGATACTTAAGGTAAGGCTTGGTGGCCTACACCTATTATCCTAGCACTTTGGGAGGTGGAGAAGGGAGGATTGCTTGAGGTCAGGAGTTAAGGATCAGCCTGAGCAAGAGCGAGACCCCATCACTACAAAAAATATAAAAATTAGCTGGGTGTGGTGGCGCATGCCTGTAGTCCCAGCTACTCCGGAGGCTGAGGCAGGAGGATCACTTGAGCCCAGGAGTTTGAGGTTGCAGTGAGCTATGATGATGCCACTGCACTGTAGCCCTGGCAACAGCGAGAGACCCTATCTCAAAAAAAAAAAAAAAGTAATAATTAAAATAGTTCTTATAGAACAAGTTTCAGAGCACTTCTGTTTAAAATAGGTCTGTCATGAAATCACAAGTGTGATATGGCTGATTGTTAAATCAACAGGGATTTTTTTTCCATAAAATAAATGAGCTAAATCTACAGCTTTGAGGTTTTGATAAAATGGATTTAAAGCACGCACACACTATGCAATTTTCTGAGATTATATCCTTTGAAACTAAGCTATTTGGAAATAATTTTGGATTTTATTTTCTAAACCTGTGAAAGAGTACACTCATCCCTTGGTATATGCAAGCATTGGTTCCAGGATCTCTGAGTATACCAAAATCCACACATAATCAAGTTCTGTAATCAGTCCTGAGGAACACACAGATGTGAAAAGTTAGCCCTCTATATAAAAAGGTTTTGCATCCCAAGAATAAGTATTTTTGATATGCATTTGGCTGCTGACCATGGAGGGCTGACTGTATTTATTGTAAATGGAACCTGAAAGTTCAAACCTGGGTTGTTCAAGGGTCAACAACAATATAGTTTTTCTTTTTTTCCAGTTTTTTAACTTGTGCTAAAATAAACACAAAAATTTATCATCTTAGCCATTTTTAAGTGTACAGTGGAATTAAGGTGTTCAGTGGTATAAATGCATTTGTAATGTTGAGAAATAAAAATAAAATCCTAAGCCCCCCAACCAACTGAATGGACCCCCTCTTGGCCAAGGGGACCCTCAGAGAAACTTTAAAAACTGAGTTCCCAGCTAAGATGGGGTGGGAGGTCGGACACACCTCGTTATACCCCCCTCCCTCACTAATCACCATTAGCTTCCTTTCCTAAGGGTTAAACAGAAACCAGCCCTTTCAAAAGACTTGCTCCACTGCTAATTTCAACCAACCACCTAAAGCTACTCCTTCCTTATGTGGTTTCAACACAGCAATTGACCAGCTTTTCCTCCTGATAAGAGACCACCAATCATGGAATGGTTCTGGTCAGTGTACAGAGGTGTGCTAAGTACCATTGTGTCCTCTGCTTCACCTTTTGATGTATAGGGCCTAGCTGTAATACATTTAAATATTATAGCTGTAATATACTTAAATGTTAAGCTCCACCCCAGGTGAACATGGGACACATGTAACATACATGTTAGCTTACTACACATGCACATACCTCCCCTCTTTGTGAATATTCATAGCCCATTCTATAACCTGAATATGTATACTTAGCCAACCCGTTTAGCATAAATTCCTGTCTCATCTGCCACCCCCCACCCCCAACCCAAGTGCTTGCTTTTTAGTTTTGGCTGGAGGCTCTGCTTCCCACCTGCGGGTTGTGGCAGGCTCCTTTAGAAATAAAGTTTTGCTTTCTAAATTTATAGATTTTGTGACTTTTTCAGTCCACAATGTTGTGCAACCATCACTAGCATCTATCTCCATAACTCCTTCCATCTTGTAAAACTGAAACTCTATACCCATTAAACAATAATGACCCATTTCCCCCTCCCCTAAGTCCCTGGCAACCACCATTCTACTTTCTGTCTCTATGATTTTGACTATTTTTAGTATTTCATGTAAGTGGGGTTATACAGTATTTGCTTTTTTGTGACAAGATTACTTCACTTAGCATAATGTCCTCAAAGTTCTCCATGTTGTAGCAAGTCAGAATCTCCTGACTTTTTAAGGCTAAATAGTATTCCATTGTATATAGTTTCTCAAATTTATTTTCTAAGGTATATGAAAGCAAAAATGTCAGAAGCCTGACCAACTTTTCTCAAAGTATGGCCCATGAGCTTCCTTCATCAGAAACACCTGGGGGTATTTATTAAAAATGCAAATTCCTATGCCCCAACTCAGATGTACAGAATTTGAATCTCTAGGGGTGGGGCCTGGGAATTTGAACTTTGAAATAAGCATCACAGTTGAATCTGATGTATATCAAAGTTGAGAACCACTGTACTATATGCTACTTTGTACACTACTGCTTTGCTGTGAAATCTTTCAGAAACTATTGCTTGAATCATTTTATGGACCCATACATAACCTTTGACTCTATGGGCAGGCATCTGTTATAAGCTAAATTATATAAACTCAACACAGGCTATTGAGGCTTATTCAGAATTTGTATGGTAATTGACCAGAGTCAACGTCAGTAGGAACCATCTCTTTATGTATCACCTAATAATTTTCAGTGGTATCGAATAGTGATGTTTCTGTAATATGTTCCTTAAAATTTGACACCATTTTTGGATAAGCTATAACAAGCCCATTACAAAACAGAGAGGCAAGGTTCCCTTTTTAAAAAAATCGCCCTACCACATGAACTAATAATAGATTTAAACAATGGCCCTGCTATCCAATTATTGTTAGAAAGAAGGATTAAAGCTCAAGGCATTTGGTATTCCAAAGGTGCTTCAAGTTTTTTAAAATTTCCTAGGCTAAAATCATATTAACATGCTACTTGAAGCTTCAATTTTGGGCCTTTCAAGCATAAAAATTCAGCAAATGACTCAGTTTAAAATTAATCTTAAAGAAAAAGTTTGGGCCTGCTACTCTCTACTCTTTAGAGGTGAGATGTGCAGACTAACTGCTCAAGCCTACACCTTTGTAAGATCTCTCTTTTTTCATATAATAATGAAACACGAGGTCAACTGTTATATCATGTGATTCCATTATTAATTGACAATGAAGGAGTTAAGAATGATCCATCCCAAAATATGCCAATTTGGCAAATTGATTATTTCAAGCTGAAAGCACTTGAGAAACTGTAGTTGCAGAAAGCGCTATCTGACCTGCCCCTTCCTATGTGTAGCAAGCCATAAAAATTCCTTTGAGGAGGATGCTTTCCCCATATCAGGGTAAGAAAAAGACTTATCGTGAAAGACTGTAAATTGTTGCTGCAATTTCCCTGTACAGGTAAACTTACTGAAGAAACCCTTGTCTTCCACTAGGCTTTACACCTCCCCATACATCTCCTAGCGACTTTTCTAGAATTTATTGCCCCTAGCCCAGATCCTTTTCTCCTGTCATTTCTTCACACATTTATTGTTCTTTGTCTAAACAGTATAAAAGCTTTCTGCTTTGGCCATTTTTTTGGGTCTTCATTCTCTTGTGAGGGTCCCTAGGTACATGTAAAAAATTAATAAAACATGTATGCTTTTCTCTTGTTAATCTATCTGGTGTCAATTTGGTTCCCAGACCCAGCTGAAGATCCCACTTAAGAACTAACATGGGTAGAGGTGATCTTTAGACTCCCTTACAACAACCTAGAAGTATTTCAGAAACTTGCCAAGGAGTGTAAGATCTTGAACTCACTGTTACTCACTCAATAGCTAGCAAAATCTCAGTTTTAAGAAGCCATATTCATGAAGGATATACAGGACACAAATTCCTCTACATATTCCAAAATCTCTCCGTTATTACGTCAAACTAACAGAGCTGTGTAATGAACCACATTGTCTCTGTAAAACCTGTGTAAAGACATAAAAAAACAAACTCAGTTTCTCCTACACTCTCACAATGCAACACACAATACTTCTGTGACCTCTAGTCGCCAAAATTTTTCTCCAGCAGCAACCAAGCAATCAATTCTGCAGCAGACACTAGCTAGGTGTCCTCCAATTAAATCCAATTCTGATACTATCTGCTATAAATTGGTTTGTATGACCCCTCCTCGGGTTAGATTAATTTGCTAGGGTGGCTCACAGAACTCAGGGAAACATGTTTACTGGTTTATTATAAAGGCTATTCGAAAAGAGACTGATGAATACCAAATGAAGAGATGGACAGAGCAGGTAATGTGGAAGGGGCATGCCACCTTTCAGAACCTCCACGTGTTCAGCTATCTGGAAGCTCCCCAACCCAGTCCTTTGGGTTTTCATAGAAGCTTCATTACTTAGGCACGGCTGACTAAATCACTGGCTATTGGTTGTTGGGAGTTGGCCAGAAAATGGGGACAAAGACCAAAAAATGTCCAATATCACAATGCTTTTAATGTTAGTCACCAACTTTAGCATTTTAGGCACCCACACTCTCGAAAGTTAGTGTTGTATATGCTGAATGTTTTTAATGTTTTAATACTCAGTTCTAACGGAATAACAGTTAAGGATAAAAACCAAAAACACACACACACAAAACTTAAGCATTTATAACATAACCAGAGTATTTAAAATGAACACAAACATACACCCAAACCTTTCTGGGCATAAAACTTCTCTCCCCTTACATCATAAGTCAGTTGTAAGTTGTATATTTGACTTTCGTGAGCAGCTATTGGAATGTATTATGTACGAAATAGGGGGTTATCCTGATCAATCTGTATCATGGTGTCACAATACGAACCTCTTTCAAGGTTTAATCTAAGAAACATGAAACATCCCCATGAAACTTGCTGCTGTGTCTCTTGTCTGGGTATTGCTGAGGTCATCATTTGAACATTACACAGACATCGCCTTTCAGTGTTAGTACTGGGAGTAATTGTATTTCTTCCAAGTAACTGACTCCTTTTCTGCTTTCAGTGAAACAAGTTGAACATCTGGCAAGGTTTCCCTTTTGTAACTGCAGTTTGAATAGCTTAGAGACAGACTGTGATCCACTCACAGGATGTGCCTTTGGAAGGACTTTATTTCCTGCTCCGTTTTATCTTCCAACTTTGTTTCATAAATTTTCTTTCTCAAATGCTTCTAATTTATATTATTATATTGCCCTTTAAGGGTCCCTATAAACATTTTTAGAACAAGGCAAAGTATCACAATTTTTTTTTTTAAACTTACAACTAAAGATTTCTGATTCTTTTCCCAAAGCTTCTCTTCCCTTTATCAAATGAAGTAGAAACAGGAGAAAAAAAAGATGTGTTTTACTATTACTTGAATTAAGACTTATACTTTATGATAATACATCTTACACTATAATACTTAAGGCAAAATTTAAAGCCTCAAAGATTGACTGAATAAGTGGGTATTTTTTTTCAAAATTGTGACAAGTACTTGGTGCTTAAGAAAGTTTAAAAAATACTCTTCCATATCAATTTATCTTGAAAGTCATCACCCCAAATTTTTCTGAAGTTATGACTTTCATATGGCACTGCGCTGCTAAAATACAATAGTATAAAAATGCTGACTTCTCCCAAAAAGCAAGCAAGCTCAAGCAGTTAGAAATAAGAAACTGTTTAAAGACTCTGAAAGAACAAGCAGGTCCCAGGAATTAGATAACAATGCTCTGGGGTCTGTGCAGGAAAAATGTTATATATGAACCTGACTTGCAATAAGGTCCTTTTGGCAAGAGGATCATTTAATCCCTTTTATGATGTGTCTTGACTTTTTAAAGGCTATAGTTGTTTAAGGACTGTGAATTCTTATAAAGGACTGCCATTCTAAAAAACGGTGTAATAGCAACGCCTGACAAACACAAGACGCGGAATGAAAAAGGAGAGAAAATAATAAAGCAATCCTTTCTCTATCAGTTGCGGAGAAAGGAAAATAAACTATTAATGTTTTATTACTTTTGACAAAGCTTGATGTAATGTTAGAATGACTAAAAGAATCCCTCCCCCATCCATCAGTGCATCTGTTCACTGTTTACAGAGTGCCTACATACAATGTTCTAGGTACTGGGGACAATAGTGGTGTTAAAAGAAAAACTTTTTTTTTTTTAATTTATCTTTTTATTTGAGAATATTATGGGGGTACAACACTTTGGTTATATATATTGCCCATGCACTGCCCGTGTCAGAGCTACAATCGTGGTCATCTCCCAAACTGTGCTCCCCACATCCATTCAGTGAGAGTTTTTCCCAGCCCCTCCACCCCCCTCCCTCCTGCCCGCCCCCTGATGGATATTATTGCCCTGTGTGATGTAGGTGTTGATCAGTTAGTACCAATTTGGTGGTGAGTATAATTTAACAGAGTTTGAGCAAAGAACGATTCCTGAATAGGGCAGCCTTCCAACCAGAACAGGTTCAGACTGACTCTGTGCTGCTGTGGTTGGAGAAGACTTATGGGTAGAGAAAAGGGAAAGTGACATACGGAAAACTGAAGTGAGGTACAGAAATAGCTGGATTGGTTACAGCTTGGCATTTGCCTTATTTGAAAACAGTTTGAACAGTTGGCCACCTGTGATTGGCCAAAACTAGGTGGTTGGTACAAGAATAGGTTACAGTCTGTTTATACATCCAGTTAGCTTACAGTTCACTGTGTACAGAGAAACCTTTAGCCTGAACTTAAAATATGCAAGGAAGCAGCTTTAGTTTAAATTTAACAGTGGGCAGAAGCACTCAGGGTGTCTGCCCAAATGGGACTGAGAGACTACAGGCACACTAATGATCCCACTAATGAAGTTGCATTATAAACTGGGATAAGGGCTCTGAAAGGAAAGAACACAATTCTATGAAGGAATATAACAAAGGAATCTGCATAAATGCTGCTATTCAAAAGTCCACGTGGCTTCTGTTTAAGCCTTTTGTTCCTTCTCACCAACAGAGTTCTAAGTAGAAAAATAGCATAACTAAAACAAATTAGAAACCAAAAGTTATTTCTGAGATTTCTTCATTTGTTTTTAACAGCAATTGCCCACTTACCATATCATAAATACAGATTTTGTAATAGCATTTAAACAAATTCCCACCACAGAATATTTCTACCTGATTAAAATATTCAGTATTTAAAGGCCAGGCATGGTGGCTCATGCCTGTAATCCCAGCACTTTAGGAAGCAGAGTTGGGAGGATCACTTGAGCCCAGGAAAGATCCACCTGGACAACACAGCGAGACCCTGTCTCTACAAAAAAATTTTTAAAAACTTAGCCAGGCATGGCAGCATGTGCCTGTAGTCCTAGCTACTTGGGAGGCCAAGGAGGGAGGACTGCTTGAGGTCAGGAGTTCAAGACCAGCCTAAGTGAGACCCCATCTCTACAAAAAATAGAAAAATCAGCTGGGCATGGTGGCCTTCTCCTGTAGTACCAACTACTCAGGAGGCTGAGGTAGGAAGATCGCTTGAGCCCAGGAGTTCGAGGCTGCAGTGAGCTGTGGTCCCATCACTGCACTCCAGCCTGTGAATATCCTGTTTTTTAAATGTTATTGCTTATGGGGCTCAAGTTATGTCACCGCAAAATATGACTGTGGGAGACAAAAAATATCGCACACCAAATATGCCTTTTTGGCATAAGGATTATTTTGAGAAACAGCAGAAACTGGAGAATCTCTGAAAACAGAATATAAATTACCCTTTTATAAGAGAAATTTACATCCATAAGGAAATTGTCTTCTCAGTCAGAAAGCTTGAGGGATGGCTCTAAATCACTGGGAACTTTTACCTGTGGAGAAGGGACCAACCTAAATCTGTATAACAAACCTTACTCTTGTTTAGATATTTCCTGATAACCTCCCCATAGCAGGCTTTCTCCATACATTGTTTCAGCAGACGTGTATTTAAGCCACCTCCTAGACATTTAGGCATATCTTTTATCCTGCTTCACTCTATGGCACTTCCCAGACACTGCGATTTTTACCAATTGAAGGTTTGTGGCAACCCTGTGTCAAACGAGTCTACTGGTGCTATTTTTCTAACAGCATGTCACACTGTGTTTCTGTGTCACATTTTGATAATTCTTACAATATTTCAAACTTTTTCATTATTATTATATCTGTTATGGTGATCTGTGATCAGTGATCTTTGATGTTACTATTATAATTGTTTGGGGGCACCACAAACCATGCCCATATAAGACCTCGAATGTAATAAATGTACGTGTTCTACCTGTTCCACCAACCTACCTTTCCCTCATCCCGCTCCCTTCTCTTGGGGCCTCCCTATTTCCTGGGACACAACAATATTGAAATTAGGCCAATTAATAACCCTCCAATGGCCTCTAAGTGTTCAAGTGAAAAGAAGTGTCTCAGGATTCTCCCTTTAAATCAAAAGTTAAAAATGATTAAACTTAGTAAGGAAGGCATGTCAAAAGCCAAGACTAGCACAAGAGGCCTAGTTTTCAGCCTAACAGCCAAGTTGTGAACACAAAGGAAAAGTATTGAAGGGAATGAAAGCTACTCCCGTGAACACACAAATCAATCAAAACAGCCTATTGCTGAAATGGAGAAAGTGTGAGTGGTCTGGACAGAAGATCAACCAGCCACAACATTTCTTTAAGCCATTGCCTAATCCAGAGCAAGGCCTAACTCTCTTCAGTTCTATGAAGGCTGAGGAAGCTGTAGAAGAAAAGTTTGAAGCTAGCAGAAGTTGGTTCACGAGGCTTAAGGAAAGAATCCATCTCCAAAATATAACAGTGCAAGGTGAAATAGCAAGTGCTGATGTAGAAGCTGCAGTGCATTATCCAGAAGATCTAGCTAAGATAACTGACAAAGGTGGCTACACTAAATGACAGATTTTGAATGTAGAAAAAAGCCTTTTATTGGAAGAAGATGCCATCTGGGACTGTCATAGCTAGAGAGGAGAAGTCAATGCCTGGCTTCAAAGCTTCAAATGCCAGGCTGACTCTTTTGATAGGGGCTAATGCAGCTGATAACTTTAAGTTGAAGCCAATGCTCATTAACCATTCTGAGAATCCTAGGGCCCTTAACAATTATGCTAAATCTATTCTGCCTATGTACTATAAAGGGAACAACAAAGCCCACACAACCATTCAGCATGGTTTACTGAATATTTTAAGCCCACTGATGAGATCTACTGCTCAGAAGAAAAGATTTCTTTCAAAACATTAATGCTCATTGTCAATCACCTGGTCACTCAAGAGTTCTGATAGAGATGTATAAGGAGATGAATGTTGTTTTGATGCCTGCTATCACAACATCCATTCTGCAGACCATGATCAAGGAATAATTTTAACTTTCAAGTCTTATTATCTAAGAAATATATTTTGTGAGGCTATAGCTGCCATAGATAGTGATTCCTCAGATGAATCTGAGCATAGTAAATTGAAAACCTTTTGGAAAGGATTCATCATTTTAGATGCCATTAATAGACTACAGTATAGCGTAAACACAACTTTTATAGGCACTGGGAAACCAAAAAATTCATGTGAATCACTTTATTGCAATATTCACTTCATTGAGGTAGTCTGGAACTAACCCTTCAATATCTCCAAGGTATGCCGGTACTCTGAAGATTTAGTCATTTTCCTCTTGGTATCTCCCATGTATACATGAGACATATACATTAATTCATTTCTTTTGTTCATTTTCTTTTGTTTATTTGGCTTTTGTTACAAGGGTCCATCCCATCTAAGAACTCAGAAAGGGCAGACTGAAAGTTATCTTTCCTTCCCTACATTATAAAACTAACAAGCAACTGGAAATGCACAGAGGCAAAAACTTTTCTGTTTTTCTCATGGGTATAATTTCAAAACATTCAGATGACGGCTATTGGCTGCAAAAGCTGTGTAAATCATTCAGCATATTTCAACAAAGCTTAATAATTAATGAACATCCTATGTCATTAATTTATAATAAATCCAAGCTGTTCCAGAGTTTTCAAATGCACTGCTTAAGATTCTACCCCAGTGGTAATTAGCTGAAGGTGACAGCCCTTAAGTCCTTTATTTGCATTTGTCATAATATGCCTTCTGAAAAATCTAGTGAATGTTCAAGGAGTGAGTTTAAGGATTGTGGAAGTGATCAGGCTATCTCATTACGTTCCATAATTGGTGAGGGGCTTTTCTTGTCATTAGAATACATGTTGGAATAAAGAGACTTCCTCCCACTAACTACAGCCAGGAGAAAAATATGTAACTATGATTATTTTAGCCATGAGGACTCCCAGTAAATTTTGGTGAATTACTTGGTTTTCTTCTTTATGTTGATATGGAGCTACTGGATAAAATATTTTGACTGAACTTGGTAAAATAATGTAAACTTTGTTTTTTAAAGCAACTGAGTGCTTGTTTGGACACTGAAGAAACAGCATCAGCGTATTCAGCCAAAGCTGTTTACGTTAGCATTTACATCAACAAATACAGACCACTTAATTTTAACTGTCAGTGTTCATTAAGATAAATTAGTCTTTTGCTGATTTTTTTGTTTATGTGTGTGTGTACATGCAGGTTTTCCTTTAAGATTTTTGTTTGTTATTTTTCAAACTATGCAAGATATTGGAAAAATTGTTCATTTCCACATTTATGTTTCAGCCTCTTGGTCACCTCCCTGTCTACCCAGACACACAGAGCTCTGAGGCTCTTCCCAAACTGCCACCTCCAAAAACAGGTATTTACTAGGGTCTACCAAATTCCAACTCCAAAAAGAAATGATAAGCCATTCCCCACTCATCAGAATCCATCCTCATTTGACCATTGGGCCCATCAGCAACTCAAATGCTAATTTGGACTTAAGTGTTCATGGAGACTTAACCCCATCAAAATGATCTATTCATGATTTAAAAGATATCTCCAGTTAGCTTTGTCTAAAGTAGCAGTCCCCAACTTTTTTGGCACCAGGGACTGGTTTCATGGAAGACAGTTTTTCCATGGATGGTGGGGGGATGGGTTTGGGATGATTCAAGTACATTACATTTATTGTGCTGTCAAACCTCTTTGCTAATGATAATCTGTATTTGCAGCAGCTCCCCCGTGCTAGCATCACCACCTCAGCTCCACCTCAGATCATCAGGCATTAGATTCTCATAAGGAGTGTGCAACCTAGATCCCTTGCATGCGCAGTTTACAGTAGGGTTCATGATCCTATGAGAATCTAATGCCGCAGCTAATCTGAGAGGAGGCAGAGCTCAGGTGGTGATGCAAGCAACAGGGAGTGGCTGTAAATACAGATGAAGCTGTAAATATAGATGACGGTTTCCAAAAGGCCACCTACCTGGGGGCTGGGGACTGCAGAACTAAAGGAGTACTTGTAACTATATCAGATGTTACATATGGCTGGTAAGAAAGATACTTGGAGACAAGCAACTGCTTAAATTTATGCTACCCCTTAAAGACTATATAGCACATAGTCATGAGTTTAGAACTGGATTCACCTATAGTTAGAACTATTCCTCTCTGGATCATCGGTCATACAATCTCTCATCTTTCATTTAGTGTGTATCCTGAAGAGGAATATTAGATGTGTGCTTCCAAATGTAGCACTGAAAACTCTGGAAATATGAGAAGCAGAAAGCTATAAGCAGCAAAGTGTCAGTATTAAAATAGAGTTCCAAACAATGAAGAACATGACATAATGATAAAAGGGTCAATTCATCAGGAAGATATAATAATTATAAATATGTAGGCACCAATATGTGAACATCTAAATATATAAAGCAAACAATGACAGAAATGAAGAGAGAAATAAATGTCAATACAATAATAGTAGGGGACTTCAATGTCCCACTTTCAATAATGGATAGAACACCCAAATAGAAAAATCAGTAAGGAATAGAGGGTTTGAACAACACTACAGACCAAATGGACCTAACAGACATATATAGAACATTTCACCCCATAGTTGCAGAATATACATTCTTCCCAAGTACACATGGAACACTCTCCAGGATATGCCACAAAACAAGTCTTAATAAATTTAAGATGACTGAAATCCTACCAAGCATTTTTTCTGACCATTATAGGATTAAACTAGAAATCACCAGCACAGGAAATACAGGACAATTCACAAATATGTGGAAATTTAACAACATACTTTTAAACAACCAATGAATGGGTCTTTAACAACCAACAAATGGGTTTTTATGTGTCACTCCAAATATGCCTCTTTAGTGTATGGATTTTAAGCTAAATGCCATTGAGAATAAGCAGACTCAGGATGAAGCACTAAAAATAGCGCACAAGTTTTCTTTTTGTAAAGAAAATTTACATTTAAATAGGAAATTTCCATTTCTAGAGATGTCTCCCTCTAACTCATTAGGAATAGGAGGACTTTTAACAACTCATATCAATGGAGAAGGCTCCAACTTAAATGTGCATGCCAGACCTTACTAAACAACCCTTGTTTACCATACTTTTCCTGCTTACCTTCTCATAACTTGCCTACACAGTGCAGAAGCCCCAAACCTCTATTCCTTTGTTTTAGACTAAGATGGTTATTTAAGCCCAAGTTTTAACTACCCAGTTACGTAACTCATTGCAGGATGCTCCCATGTGTACATGCATCATGCACACGTTAATAAACTTCTGTTTTTCTCTTGCTTATCTGTCTTTGGCCAGTCTAATTTATAAAGTCCCAATTGCAGAACTTGAAATGGGTAGAGGAAAAGATTGTTTTCCTTCTCTATGGGTCAAAGCAGAAATCAAAAGGGAAATTAGAAAATATCTTGAGATAAATGAAAACGAAAACACAACATACCAAAACTATGGGATGCAGCAAAAGCATCTTTTTAAAAGATAGACAATTGACAAACCTTTAGCTAGACTAACTTAAAAAAAGAGAAGACTCAAACAAAATCAGAAATGAAAGAGGAGATACTATAACTGATATCACAGAAATAAAAATAAGAGGCTATGAAAAATTAAATAATTATGTGATAACAAATTGGATAACCTAAAAGAAATAAATTCCTAGAAACACAAAACCTACAAATACTGAATTATGAAAAAATAGAAAATCTGTACAGAACTTTAACTAGTAAGGAGATTGAATCAGTAATCAAAAAACTTCCCAACAAAGGAAAGCCCAGGGCCAGATGGTTTCACTGGTGAATTCCACCAAATATTTAAAGAAGAATTAATGCCAATCCTTCTCAAACCTTTCCAAAAAATTAAAGAGAGAATACTTCCAAACTCATTTTACAAGGCCAACATTACCCTAATACCAAAGACAGACAAAGACACTACAAGAAATGAAAGTATAGGCCAATATCCCTGATGAACACAGATGCAAAAATTCTCAACAAAATATTAGTAAACTGAATTCAACAGCATATTAAAAGGATCAAACACCATGACCAAGTAGGATTTATCCCTGGGATGCAAGAATGATTCAACATACACAACTCCATAGATGTGACACACCACCTTAACAGAATGAAGGATAAAAATCACATGACCATCTCAACAGATACAGAAAAAGCATTTCACAAAATTCAACACCCTTTCGTGATAAAAACTCTCAAACTAGGACTAAAAAAAAATTACCTGAAGATAATAAAGACTATATATGAAAAACTCACAGCTAACATCAACTCAATGTGCAAAAGCTTTTTCTTTAAGATTGGGAACAAGGCAAGGATGCTCATTCTCACCACTTCTATTCAACACAGGACTGAAGTCCTTGCCAGAGCAATTAAGCAAGAAAAATAAATAAAAGGCACCCAAATGAGAAAGGAAGAAGTAAAACTGTCTAAATTTGCAGATTACATGATTTTATATGTAAAAAACCCTAAAGACTCTGCAGAAAAACTATGAAGACTAATAAACGAATTTAGTAAAGTTGCAGGACAAAACTCAACATAGAAAAATCAGTTGCATTTCTACACACTAACAACAAACTACCCAAAGAGGAAATTAAGAAAACAATTCCATATAAAAGAGCATCAAGCAGAGAATAAAACAGTGGTTGCCATGGGTTGGGGGGAGTGGGAAATGGGGAGTTGCTATTCAACAGGTATAAAGTTTTCAGTTATACAAGATGAATAAGTTCTAGAGATCTGCTGTACAACACTGTGTGTATAGTTGACAATACTGTATTGCACACTTTGAGAGAGATTTCATCTTAAGTATTCTTACCACAATAAACAAAATAGACTTATAGTATATTGGTGTATTGGCATAACTCTAGGAAAGGAATTTTGCAACATTTATCTACTGGCATTAAAAAGTTCAAAATTGTCGACTCCACAATCCTACTTCTGAGATGCCATATTAAGGAAATCTTGTAAAATATGGAAAAACCTTACACCTAATGATAGCTATTAAAGCCACACTAATAACCGTAAAAAAATCAAAAGCAACAATAGTCAATCGGGGAATACTCCCTCCGTGCATCATTATCTAGCCAGTAAAAATAAAAGTACTTAAAGTAAGCCAGTACCATGCATAATTGCTCATGATATAACCCTTAATAAAAATAATTAGATTACTAATATGCACATCAATGCTGAAAGGAATACATGAAAATTGCTAAAGCTACATTACAGTGAAGATATTATGGGTGATGTTTCATTTCTGCTTTTGCCAAAGTTTCTGTAATGTTACGTTACACTTTGATAATTTAAAAAATATATATAAAAAACAAGCATTGTTTACAAAAATGTTGGAAACCAATTTCAAGTGACAAAAATATATTTATCTTCCTAATTCCTCACCTAAAAACAGTCTAAATATAACAGAAAGCAAAAGGAAACAAGTCTACCCTGCTGTTTTTCATTTGGATTGTCTGATTTCTTCTAAGTAAAAATGGTCCTCTGTCATGCCCCCACCCCTCAATACAAGCAAATTTACAATTTCCTGGGCTGTGACATGTAGAACTCAGCCTCATCCACCATCCTGGGACTTTACTCTTCCATTGCTGTGAAGTAGCTGTGAATTACTGTCTTAGTTACTGTCCTGACAAACACCACACGAAAACAAAATCCAAGGTGTGTCTCAGTCTTTTTTTAAAAAAAATTAATTGCTTTAAGCCTACAGCACAATTAACTTAATATTATTTCCTGAAGAAAACAGCCCTCCCCTCAACCCAATGAAAACACATCATTTCCATTTCACATGTTCTAAGGTGTGTGCAACTCTCAGGTTCCCCAAACAGGATTTCGATCAACTCAGTTGCTATTGATGACAGCATAACTTAAAAGTCTAAAACCCTATACAGTTGACAGAATTAAGTACTCCTAATGTGAATCCAACTAAAATTCCTGAATGACACGTTTGTTTTATTTCACCTTGACCATGACTGAAACATACTTAGAGACTTGCATATTTAAATTGTGTACTTCGCTTATCAGAAAAGTAAAATACAAATTCAAATACTCAAAGTAGTCTTAATAAAATGTTATGTAAAATGTTAATCTTTGACTCGGTACTTTATAACTGTTGTGTTAAAGAAAAACATGAAACCTTTGCATTGTTAATATTAGATCAAGTAAGTGGAAAGCTTAAATATTAACTTTTACCTTCTTTGGTCATTCATCACGTGTTACTTGCTATTCAAGCTATGTGATAAGATGTTAAAAATAATTTATATAACCTAACAGATTATGATCCAGAAATGGATTATGTTATTACCTTTTAAAATAAAACAGGACTTGTAGAAAAGTATCTTCTAATTGACAATGTTGATGCCTTTAAGGATTGTTTTAGATATTTTGAAGGAAGCTATGGATCGACACATGTAACTATAAATATAGCAGAATTTATCCACACATTTTAGGGTTTCCTCTTTAATCACTATTAGAAATTTTAGATTTGGGTGAACAAATTGCCTTGGGTATTAAAAAGCATAAAAATTCCTATTTATGCTAAATAGTCATAGGTTGTTCATGCCTATATTCTCACATACTAAGAAACTTAACCTAAGTTTTATAGGACCAATTGGTTTACAGTTCAATTAAAATTTATTTATTCTTGTTCCCTTGAGGCTCTGATAAGAAAAATAAATTATAACATCAAGATGGTATACCAAGCCAGACACCATGCCTGTAGTCCCAGCTACGTGGAAGGCTGAGGTGGGAGGATAACTTGAGCCCAGGAGTTCAAGTCTAACCTGGACAAGTTAGCGAGACCTTGCCTCTTAAAAAAAAAAAAAAAAGAAAATCGTATATCAATGCTTGCAATTCAGTATTAAAATTTCAGTCCAGAGATGAGTCACTAGAGAGTGACACAGTTAAATACTATGGGAAAGCATTGGTGGCTTGTAACATACGAGTCAAGTCACAGACTGTAAGCGGTAAGTCTCAGAACGTCAGCATCTTTAGATTGTGTGACAATACCTATTACTACCTTGATACCCTTCTTGTTGATTTAAGTTTCTATTTTCATTTATTCATTCTAGAACATATGCGCATTTTTATTTTTAAATTTAGCAACTCCTGGCTTGGACAGCATTAAGATTCTAGAACAACGTCAATTCCCTAGTAAATAGAACAACTCTGGTCCTGATATGCTCCTGCCAGTGGCCAGTGTTCTTTGCCTGTGAATACCTATGTGTTTGTTATGGAGGTTAAGTAAACTCCATTTAACCAGACATACTTTGAGATCTCAGGAGGTTTAGGTGAGTAGATGACAGTATTTAAAAACTTTATTTTATATTTGTCAAAACTAATCTAAATATATGGCTCAGAATACATATTAAAAATCAGAAAATATTTTCTTGAGGAAATTTCTGCCATTTTACATAAATAGTAGGGCCAGTTAATAGAGTCTAATTTTCCCAATTTTATTTCTTTTTTCCTTTTCTTTATTAGAGATGGTCTCATTGTCACCCAGTTGGTGCCAGTGGCAATTATCTAGCTTCACTGCAACCTCGAATTTCCTGGCTCAAGGATCCTCACCGCCTCCGCTGATCAGAGGATAGGCTCAGGCATGCTACCACGCCTGGTTAATTTTTCTTTTTTTAGAGACCAGGGTCCTCACATATTGCCAGGCTGGTTGAACTCCTGGCCTCAGGATCTTTCCTCCTCAGTCCAAAGTACTGGGATATAGTGGGCCACGACAACCCTGGTCCATATATTAATCAGCTCCATAGTACACAGGAATTTATAAAGAATTAAACCCTAGCTAACCCAAAATTAATGGTCATTTGATACTTATAGTTAAATTACTACAAAATGCTTTAAACTCCCACCTCATCAATTTAATTCTCAATAAACTCATTTATAATACTCCAGTCAAAGCTTTTGAATTCTTATTCTTATTAAGGAAAGAACTTGCATTGTTTTCTAGTTTATAGTCAAGTAACACTATAATTTGCTGTATGGGTTATAAATCCCTTTCTTGTGCATAACCTCACTTGATTATTGCAATACTGGATACATATTGTTGCCATTTATAGAGGTGGACCAAGTCAGAGAGGTTAAATGAGATTTGCGTTAAGAATAAGCTAAGTTGGAAGTGAGTTTTGAAAACTAGTTTTTGACTTTCAAGTACAACATTCTGTCTTCTTGATAAAAGTATACAGTCAATGTAAGTTTGAGAATGGGTAGTGTTTTAGTGCCTTTTTTAACAAGATTTTTAGCTTCTAAAAAATAAGCCAACCATAAAATTCCTGGTATAGGAGCTTGAGCTGGCCAGGCTGGGTGATCCTCAGTATGTGTGTGCAAGGAGCTGCCCTTCCTGAGGTGGCCAAGCAGAGTGCTGACCTTCCCCAGGACTCAGACAAGGAGGTGTGTTATTCAGCCCGTGACCTGGCATTTTACCATGAATTTATCTTTCTGGAGTACTCAAAGGAAGTAAATTTTTGGTTTCTCTCTTCTGCTTGGAACATTGTTAATCATCTATGATAAAAGAAGATATTAACTTTTCCTGCTCACTTTTTCCTTTCTTCTTCCAAAAATTGGAACAAACCATATAGTAGTGGTTTGTCAACTACAGTAGTTCCCCCCATATCCAAACTTTCGCTTTCTGAGGTTTCAGTTACCTGCTGTCAACCTTGGTCCGAAAATAATTAAGCACAGTATAATAAGACATTTTGAGAGAGAGAAAGACCACATTGATATAACTTTTTATTACAATATATTATAATTCTTCTATTTTATCATTAGTTATTGTTGCTAATCTCTTACTGTACCTAATTTATAAATTAAACTTTATCGTAGGTATACATGTATAGGAAAAGACATAGTATATACAGTGTTCGCTATTATCCACAGTTTCAGCCATCCACTGGGGGTCTTAGAACCCTCAAATAAGGGGGGGACTACTGTACAGAAATAATTAGCAAGTTCTACTACAGTGAGACACGTAATTTTATATAAAATCGTTATCTTTTTTTGGTCATTTTGTTTTATCTTTTTATAAAGACAGTAGATGTGGTCTCTTCTACTTTACTGTCCTACTGAAAACTAGGGACAGATTCATTAATTCACCTAATCAATTATGAATCCATCCCTGAAAACTAGGGATGGATTCATAATTGATTAGGTGCATACTGGTTGCCAGGCATTCTTCTAGGTGGTTGGGATACAGCAGTGAACAAAACACAAAATTCTCTGCCATCATCGAGCATATAGTCTAGTGTGGGGAAAGACAATAAACATTAAAGCATTGAGTAGTGACTGGCTAAGGACAGGCCAAACAACGGAGCAGCTTTTGTCCAGAGCGGACCACTTGTACCTTACTACCCGTCATTGCAGAGCAGCTTGATGGTGAAAACAGGTTCTGCTCCCACAACTGTATGGACTCCCGTGAAGGAGTAGCAGGCCTGCCATAGTATATAGTATACACATAGCTGCTAAGTATATGGAGAACAACACCCCCTTCACTTCCACTCCCAATAAAGTTATGGTTTTTACATTGAAATATGAGTTTATGGAAACATGAAGCTTCTGTGTTTTCTACTTTGCAGGAAATTAGAAAAGTGGGACCAAAATCAAGCATAATAAAAAAATGTAGTATTTTTAAAACCTCCTATCTAGGGTTTTTTGACCAATTATCTACATTAAAAAAAAAACTCCCCCTTAATTTTGAATTTGTCTATTGGGCATTTATCTAATTTCCTTACCGAGTAACCTGTATATCATCTGATGCAAGCAAACCTATTTTACACATTTAAATACTAATGAAACCCAGTACTTATGCATCAATTATGTCTTATCCTAATACTTGACTACTATATGTAAACAGTATTTGTAAACAGTAAAAAAGCTTTCTGCACAGAAAGATATGTGTCCATAAGATGGACTCATTAGGAACAAAAAGAATTTGAAAGTCAGTTAACTAAACAAATATTAGGTGAGGCATTTTGCTCTTCTTTATTGTATATACAACTCTGAATATCTGAGATTATTCCATTGTATGATGATACTGACATGCTTACAGAGTATATATAACTTGTCTGAAGTCACAGAACTAATAAATGTCAGAGCTAAAAGGCAAACTCAGATCTGACCCCAAAGATATTTCTCATGTGATACCCTATCTTATGACCATAAAGTACCAAAAGCAAACCACTAATTCACATTATAATCTATCTCCTAATAGTTCCTGGATACTGGCAACTATATACAACTCACGTTTCTTTCCTAGATCAGCTATATTTTTATAATTTAAAAATTGCAAATATTATCTATGAAAATGAAGATGTATATTTTTAAAATGCAAATAACTTAGTGAATTAAGCATCTTTATTACTCTTAAAAATCAAAATTGATAAAACATCTAAAGAAATTTTCATAAAAGAAAATAAGGTAAAAAAAATAACTCTCCAAAATGTGGTACATAAGATTTCAGTGCCTGTAGTTTTCCCTGTAAAGCCCAAACAGTGTGATTCACTGTTTACATGCCATGAAAACGAAAGCATTCTGGTAAGGAAAGACATAAGTGGAAAATGCAGGCAATATTTCTGATAACAACAAAACTAAATAAAAAACCAAGAAGTAGGCAAGGTAAGTGTGACCTTCCTTTTGAATAAGCAAATAGCACTCCCCGAATATACCCCTCTAAACAGAAGAGCAATTATTCTTCAAAAATCCTCCTGATCTGATTGAGATACAAATATTAGGAAGGCTATGAAATGATCAATAAATTACATACTGAAATTTTCTTTGTGCAGCAGCATGATTGTTTGTGTATGTATTGTTTGCTATTGTCTAGATCCAGTAGTTTCTTTAAGGAGACCCTAAGAGTTGTTAGATTTTTCATTTTGTTTTTGCCAAAAAAAAAAAAGGTAGGAACATGAAAAACAGGGAATGATGGTGGTTTGCCTTTAATTTTCACAGAAGCTATCACATGGCTCTAGGACATGAAGACAGAAGTATAAATCCATAATTTATATAACAAAGACCATTTTATTTAAAATTCCCACCCCTTTTTCTAAGAACATTAAAACAAAGATTTTTTTTTTAAAAAAAAAACAAGATCTATTAAAAGATTTCTTACTCTGTACTTCTACTTGTTTTTAGTGTTAACTTGCCAAAACTGATTTAAAGACTGCCTGTTTCCTGTATTTCCTTATCAAGGTTTTCAAAACACATTTTGAGCCCCAAAACTTACAATCCAGTTTAGTGTCTTCCATCCTAAAATCCTTCTTTCTTGAATATACTGCAACATATCTGCATGTCTCTCTCTTCTTGCTTTGAGTCCCTCAGCCAGGCAAAGACCAAATAATCAGTGCAGGGGCCGTTTAATCATGCTAAGTATTATCTCTCACACAGTTTGAGGTACACTCAGTAGAAAAGCAAAGGTTGATGAGACATATAACTCTACAGCCACTGTTTTTAAACAGTAACCTTGTTCACTGAACCAAGTAAAAACTGAGAAAGGCTTCTGTTCAAAAGAGCCAGTGAAGCTCCAAGGGGTATGGGCTGGGAGAAGGGGAGGCCTTTCCCGCTGAAGAAATGGTTGCTAAATATCAGCTCAACCTCTGGGATTCAAACTCAGACAAGGGCCCCAAACAGGATGTGCACTAAATACACATTAAAAATTTAATTGTTAACCAAAGTCATCTAAATGTTATTTACTATTTCTCCAGGCTCCTCTGCCTGTTGGTTTCCTGATGCATTAAAAATGACATTTAAAACCCTGAAGGTTATGGCTGATTTTGTTCACATACCAAAAGCATCTGAAAAGGATGATCATTTAGAACCAGCCAGGCAGAGTGACCTCTGTTCTTTTCCTCCCTTTGTTGTTGAGAACAGACATGGAGCCACTGAGAAACAGTCACTTAGCTGCCCTGTTCAGAAAGTCCAAAAGACTAACTTGCTTTAGCAAGTTTTGAATAATTCTGAAAGTCTTCAAAGAGAAGAATCATTAAACATAAATGCTAAAATTTTAGAAATTATTTCTATAATCAAATATAAATTAAATATAGGTCCTCAGAATTTACCTTTTTTTAGTAAGTGATAAATTGCATTGTAAACTTTGCACTCAACATGTCTACCACAATTTTGACTTGGACTTATCTTTAAAAGGGCTTTTGTTTAGGGTCACAGAGGGGGAACAGAGGAGAAGGATCAGATTAAATCCTTGCCCTGCCCTTATAGAATTTAAAAACATGTGACTTGGGCACCAGAATAGTTTGATTAAAACCAATTAACTTAATGAGTTTGGGTGAGCAGTGGGCCCAATCTGGAAAAGAAAATACAATTTTTAGAAGAAAATATTATAAAACCTCTCAAGTTCCTCTGAGGAGCCCCCTGAGTAGTTGGACCTGACTCAGTAAAGAGACTGGAACCCTAGAATCCCAGGGTTTCTAGGACGTGTGAGGGTCAAGCACCCACTGGACTCGGCAACTAACCTTGTTAATGCCCTGGGAACTATAGACTCCTTGGTAGAAGCCAGTTGAGTGCCAGTTCCAGCCCAGCACCATCCCAATAGCCCCAAGGACTCATCCTCACAGTGGCTTATTACCCCCCATCCCCAACTCCATTTTCAAAAGTAGCCTGCATAGACACGGACAATAGTGCAGGGTTTCTCAAGCTTGGTACTACTGACATTTCAGACTGGATAATTCTCTGTTGGGGGTGGCAGCTCAAACTTATTGATCATCTATAATGTGTCAGACACTAATCTCAGGGCTTTTGCACATATCAACTGGTCTAATCTCACAAAAACGCTATTATGATGCCAATTCTACAGATGAGGTAACTCAAATACAGAGTAGAAGAACTTGTTGAAGCTAGTAAGTGGCAGACTCTCAATCCCTATACAGATGCTCCTTGACTTATGATGTGGTTACATCCCACTAAACCCATTGTAAGTTGAAAATATTAAGTAAAAAATGCATTTAATACACCTACCTTACCAAATATTGTAGCTTAGCCTAGCCTACCTTAAACGTACTCAGAACACTTACATTAGCCTATGGTTGGACAAAATCATCTAACACAAAGCCTATTTTATAATAAAGTGTTGAATATCTCGTGTAATTTATTGAACACTGTACTGAATGTGAAAAACAGCATGGCTGTATGGGTACTCGAAGTATGGTTTCTACTGAATGTGTATCGCTTTTGCACCATTGTAAATTTGAAAACGCGTAAGTCTGGAGCCGCCTGTACTATGTTCTACTGCAGCAACTGCCCTCTAAGTTAGGAGGTGACTTCTCACTTCTGACCACCCAGGAAGCATTTGGGGCAGTGTTGCCTGCTGATGGGAAATGACTGGTACCACAAGGAGAGAAAAAAGGCAGGGAAAGACAGGAGGGGGCATTGTGTGGAGACAGTGCATCACTCTTCCCTGAGGAACAACAGTTTTTTAACTAAATGGTGATGTATTCATCCAGAAACACAGCTGAATGCTAACAAGAGAGGGAAAAGAATAAAGGGTTTTATATATGACAAGTGGCTCAAGGAGATTTCTATGCTCCAGTGCATGGAACAGTGGGTACTATCAATTATGTATCATCTTAAACTGCACACTACACACTGTCTTAGAAAGAGGCACAATCTTAAATATACACATCATTCTTGTTATTTTCTCAAGACTAACTCCTCAGCTTATCCCTTCATTTTTGGTTTCATTTTCAGTATCCTGTATAGCAAAATTATAACAATGCTGGATACTGGTAGATGGATGAAGGCCAAACTGATAGCTTACAATTTAATTTTAAAAAATGGAAATCACTTTTAAAATAGAGTAGATTTTAAAAAGCAATACATACATAAGGCCTGATGAATCACAGGGAAATAAAAATTTAAGTAAACATCACACAACAATCCTTAAGAAATATAAAATATGGTAAATACTTTGTAATGGAGTTGGTGAATTATAAACTTGACTACAGAACAGTTGTGGGAGAACTCTAACGAATCCATGTTCTCCTTTGTATGCTTATTCATGTTCTGCTCACTACCTACTTGCTTTCCTCTCAGTTGTCCTAAAATTGCTCTATGGTCAAGATTAGGATTCATCAGCCCCTCCAAACAGATTCTACAATGTTATCCTCAAAACTGAAGAGAGCCTTGTCTTGACATGGTAACATGTGGAAGCAGCTCTTGCATCCTTTAGTATTTCCTCTCTCATCAAATCTGCAATTTGTCACCTTGCTCTTCTTTGTTCTTTTTTCTTTTCTATTTTTCCCTCTTAACTTCTGGCTACTAATAGATAAATTGGTTTTTTCAAAACAGGAACTTTTAAGCTGTCGCAAGAATTCTATGAGATTATGAGATACCTGGTAGTATTCCTGCTTGCTTTCCCCTCCCCAGCTTTACTAAGGTATAACAAATAGAAATTGTATATATTTAAGGTGTACAACATAATTTGCTATATGTATACATTATGAAATGATGACCACAATCAAGTTAATTAACACTTCTATCACTTCACATAGTTATCATTTTGTGTGTGTGGTGAGAATACTAACAATCCACTCTCTTAGCAAATTTCAAGTTTGCAATATAGTTAACTATAGTTGCCATACTGCACATCAGGTCTCCAGAATTTATTCATCCTGCCTACTGAGACTTTGTACCTTTTGATCAACATCTCTGCACTTCCCCACCCACCTCTGCTTGTTTTAGCAAAGCTTTGTTCCACAGAGAATTGTGTGATCCTGCATTCTTTTGTATTCCTTAGAAAACATCAGAGGTGGAAGGATTGGGGTGTGTGTATGTGTGTTTCTGTATATGTAATAGTGAATATATAAACAAAAAGGTGAAAGTCTAGTTGTTCTACCAGATAACTGAAAGCATATGCATAGGCTAAACCTTTAGTCTGAAAGATAAATATTGTACTTACAGTGTATTCTCATTATTTATAAGAATTTTAAATATTTTTTCTTGCAGACTTTCAAATATTTTACACAAGAAGAATCACATATACTAAACTTCACTATCACAATTATCAAAATGGTGCTGTTTAAACTCTTGGCATTTGGTAGAATTTACTGTTTATCTAACAAAATGCTGGGAAGCTTACCTATTGCTATTTTAAGAGGCAAATGCTGAGAAACAGAATTCACATATGTTTTACTTATAGAAAAGTAAAAGCAGAGATTCATTTTATAAAGGCGTTTATGTTTTTGCTGGAAAATTTAAAAGCTAAAAGCACACAGATATAGTATACATAATTAAAAGACCCAGTTCTTCCAGCTTATTATTTGCTACAAATTGGTTTTGATCATGGTGGGTCTTACTTGAACGGCTTCAAATCCCAGTGGAAACCTAGGAATATTGCAGCATATCATTTTCTCTGGACCCCCTTCTTAATCCTTGATTTTGTATTTCCTTTATGTTCAAAAAGTAGTAAGTGTAACTTTGGAAGGGCATTTGTTTTTCAGTGTTTCCAATGTAATCCAGCAGTCAGGTTTCATTTTCCTTCCCAACAGTTATCTTATTCTCTTCTTTTTCCTTTAGAGAGTTCCCAGAGGACACAATCTTTAGATGCTGGAAAAAGAAGTTGCTAACTTTTTTTAAGCCCCAAATTTATAGTACCATGGACAGTGACAAAAGCTCTGGGTGCTGTTTATTTAGGAGAAACCCACTCAATTCATTTAAAAATGGACCCTGTACACAATTGTTTTCTTTAGGGGAAGAACTTGCCTGTTTCTCAAAATCCACATTTACATTATCCTGGAATTTTTCACGCAGACCTCCAATTGCAAAAACAATTTCCTTCGTGTCTAAATTTCACAGGAGTGGCCAAACTATACTTAACCAAACCAAATGAACAAGAGATACTTTTATTTTCTACATTAACACTTTTATACCATGCCTGCAGTCAAGCCTTCCCAATCTTCTTCCTCCCCTCACTACAGGCACGCCATCAGCTATAACCAGCTATCCCGTGGCACTTGTGAGACTCTCACTGGTTTAGGGATAATTACAATGAAAGTTATTCAAAATGTTTATGCTTGCAGCAAAAGTTCTTACTAAATATTTCAGCAAAATCAAGCCTGGTCTGGATTATTGGGGCTGAAACCACTAGAAAAAGTTAACTGCTTCTTTCAACAGAAAGAATTTCTGCCAAAATACCATCTCTCCAAGCACTTTTAATGACTTCTTGAAGGTTTAAATGTCCATTTCCACATGGGAAACTTGTAGCCAAATATTATCTGAACTCTCTACCTTTTGCTGTCAATTCCTGCAAATTAATTACAATGTATTTCAGAGGGGATTTCACTGATAGGGAGGATTAATGGGACAGCCTGACAGCTGGAGTCCTGTGTTAGCTCAGAAATTAAAATAAGGAACTTGACCTAGTTTTAAAAGGGACATTTGTTAATTTCCTCAAACCAAACAATGCAATCTTTCAGTTATTTGCTTTCAGAATTTGGGGTTAAAATATCTAGGTTATTGAAGGGAACTGAAATATATTGTCTAGATATGTAAGAAACTCTTGTACAAAGCATCTCACATCTTTGACTTAATAAAAACACAGAATCTGATGTTTCCTTTTTGGTATATCCCAGGCTATGAACATTCACTGTTTTCTCTCCCAATCACTCGCCCTAAATGTTACACTCTCCTCAGCGAGCAGCAGCCAGTAACGCCACAATGAAGTTGGAGAATAGAGAGAGGTTTAATAATAATAATAATAATAAAAGTCAAGTCTAATATATCCAAAAATAGAAATTCTTCTCTTATAACCCAATTTGCATGCAGCCTACTTGACATATTGGGCAAACAGCCTAGGCTCAAACCAGCATCACCACTTTGCTTCCAGCTTCAGCCTACAAACTGATCTCACCACTGCGGTCTCACCCCTTCAATTCCTAAAACCTGTCAGATTAGTCTTCCTAAAAAACAGCTTGAGTAACTCATCACCCCCCTGCTCAAATCACGTCTCCCAAGTCCCTGCCAAATCAAGACCACGGCAATGAGTTTCCACCTACTTTTCGAGAATTATTCCCCACCCCCGGATTTCCCACGGTTTTACAGAATGGATGCATCTGCTATTCCTTAAGCAGGCCTCAGGATCTCCTTCTCTTCCCCTTTCCCTTCTTCCTTTCACACCCACTCTTCTTTCCACCTGAAACGTCTCTTCAATCATCTCTGTTAAATCTTTCGAATTCTTCAAGAGCCAAGGCAAACGCCCTTAACCTCCGTAAAGTCTATCTTGATTCTCCCAAACAGAAGTGCTTGTCCTCTTTCTAAAGAAGCCACAAACACATCGATAAACCTTCTCTAACAGCATTACCTTAGGAGGAGTGGGTTATCAGACTCACCTGTCCAGGCCCCCTCCCCGAAGTCTCTGTTACAGTTGAGGCTCAACAAACACCCTAAATTGTAATGGCCTACCTTCCAGTATGGATCAATTTCCAGTGGTATTGGGGGTATATATTTCAAAAGTTATAAACTAGGCAAGTAATAAATATTAAGTGTGAAAAACAAAATATAAATAAGCACAAAACACTTAAAATAAGCTGCAATCTCAAAATTCAGACATAACCATCGTAAATATTTTAGTATCTATTCTTGTAGATTTTTTTGAAGTATATCTATATAGATATGCATAATATAAAAATGGGATCTTCATGTAATACTATTTTAGAATCTATTTGACATCTGACATCTTCCATGTAACAAGTATGTTTCTAAAACACCTTTATTAATGGCTGCACAATACCAAATTGTAGGGAAACACCATAACTTACATAGCAGATTCCCAAAGTTTAGATTGTTTCCACTTTTTCAATATTATAAAACAAGGCTGCCTATAGGCCTTATTAATGTCTGAAGAATAAATTCCTCAAGGGGAATTGCTAAATCATAAGAACATTTAAAAAGACTTTTGATGTATTTTGCCAAAAAGAACCCTTTTTGAGGCATCCTGATTGATAGTGGCTATTCATTCACTAGTTCCTCTTCTTTACCAAGTGCCTGCCATGGAACTGTTCCAGACTCTTACATCCAGTGGACGGAGACAGACAATATATGAGAGAATAGGTTAATAAATGAGATCAAACTTATGAAGAAAACAATACGGGGGTGGGGTGGTCAGGGAAGGCCTGTCTGAGGAGGTAGCAGTGCAGGTTAAGGGGGACCCAGTCATTCCAAAAGTCAAGGAAAGAATGTTTCAGACAGAGGGATTAGTAAGAACAGAGACCCTCAGGCCAGTGTGAACTATGAGTATTAAGGGATGAAAAGAAAATCAACCGGGTTAAAATGTGGTAAGAAAGAACAAATGCACGGAATTGAAGTTTATATTAAAGATTTTATACTAAAACCAACAGGAAACCATTGACAAGTGACCAGTTTCACGCAGAGGAGTGCCAAAACCTGACCTGTAATTTCAAAGGGTGACTCTGGCTGCTGCATAGAGACTGGCTGGCGGTCGGGATGTGCACAGAAGGGGCAAGTGTAGAGCAGTGAGCTCAGTTCAGTCACACTGTTATCATCTGGGGAGAGCAGATGTGGTTTGGACCAGGAATGCACACAAGTAGACTGGTGTGATATGCTTTTGAGGTAGTACCAACGAGGCTTGTTAATGGATTGGATAACACCTAGGCATTTGGTTGAACATTTATGGAGACAGAGCAGACTCAGCAACAAACAAATGTGAGGAAAGGAATCAAGAAGGAAAAGAAGATGCACCAAAAAGGTAAAATCTGTGTCAATGTGATAGGCAGAGATGCTATCACGCTGTTTCTCTGTATTTTACATAGTTTAAATTATTCTGTAAATATTGTTTTCTACATTGCATTCCAATCTAAATTTTTTTTTTTTTTTTTTAGAGACAGGATCTCACTCTGTTGCCCAGTCTGAAGTGCAGTGGTGTGATCATAGCTCACTGCAACCTTGAACTCTCGGGCTCAAGTGATCTTCCCAGCTTAGCCGTCCAAGTAGCTGGGACTACAGGTGCGCACCACCACGCCTGGCTAATTTTCAAATTTTTTGTAGAGATGGGAGACTCACTATGTTGCCCAGACTGGTCTCGAATTCCTGACCTCAAGTGATCCTCCCACCTCAGCCTCCCAAAGTGCTGGGATTAGAGGTGTGAGCCATCTAATTGTGCCCAGCCCCAATCTAAATTTTTTATAATTACTTTCAACATCAATAACAGCTCTTCAGAGATGCCGCAAATATGCTCAGCTACTTTCACCCTCTCCACATTCAAGTTATTTCAATTTTCACTATATCTTTGTAGGTAAAGCTTAAACTGTAGATTAAATTGCAAGGGGAATTAGTAGGTCAAAAGTAGGAATAGCTTTCAGGCTTTAATACCTAGCATAAGAAATAACTTCCTGAAACATTTTACCAATTTATTCTCTCACCAACACTGTGTATGAGTTACTATCTAAATGCACTGCATATTCTCATTAAAAACAAGTGAACAAAAATCTTAGTATAGAAGGTTATAAACATAAGTGATATAATTAAACATACAAGGGGATTAGCATTTTTGGAGAATGTATCACCATTTTAATATAAATTTTGCCAGTAGCACTTTAGATTCTCTAACAAAAGCATTTCTACTGAAAATAGTTACATAGAATAAAGTTATATAGACTAAGCGTTCAGATTATAGCTCTTACTGTTACTATTAACTACTGAGAACAGGTCAGCTTTCTTGATTTGCTATTGATCTTTAAACTTTCTTTTAAATATAATAAACATACTGCTATACAACATGTTAAAGCTGCTGTGATTTAAATAATCTGCTACCAAGTTAATATGCCAGAGTTTTAATATCAAAAAATTATAATTAGCTATTATGAAAGGCATATGAGAAATGGTTGATTTAGTTCATTTCTTTCACTCTTGTTTTTTAGGGTGTAACAATCCTATTTTTACATATTTTGATAAAAAGGTTTTCAGTAAACCATCTTCCCCACTGGAGAACAGAGAACATGAAAATCAGCCTCCAGCCATCACAGCTGCTCTGCTCAGGGCCTAGGATCCTCCTTGCCTAAGTAGAAAGGTGGAGGGATGTACTTCCTTTCCTTTATTAGCATATCCCACTGCTTCTTGATGGCACGTGTTTCATTGTTTTCTGCTAAAACATACATTCTATGAAGTCATCAAATTCTATCTTGCACTCTTTCTCTGCCTGAATACTACCAACTCTATGTGCACATTCCTGCAATGAGCAGGAATCTTGTGGGGTGGTTTAGCACTCAGGATTGTCATTTAGCCATCTAAGTTAAGGCCCAGCCTTTTCTGCACAAGGCATCCTCTACAGTGGCCTTGTCTCCTCAATGGCCTGGTTTAATTTACTCCAGCTTGCACTATCCAAAGGGATATTTGCTTTGCTTCTGCCACTAGCACTCGCATGACATGGACATTTAAGCTCTAGAGCTGCGCTGTCCAATATGGTAGCCACCAGCCACTACATGTACCTATTTAAATTTAAATTAAATAAAATTTAAATTCAGCTCCTCAGCCATACTAGCCACAGTTTAGATAATTTCTAAAGTAGCTTTTAGGTCTAAACTGTAATGATTTTTGTGGCCTTGAGGTTTTCTTTAAGGTATTTTTCTGAGTCCCTGAAAAACTTTATGAAAATATTATATCTATAAAATTTTAAATTCATAACATCATAGAATTTCAGAAATGGAAGTTTTTTTTAAAATCGCCCTCATTTATATCCTAATTTCTAACATGGAAAAAGCTGAAGTACCAGACATAAGAGATTTGCCCAAGTTCTTATGCCTAGTGAATGGATGAACAGAACCAGAAATTACAATTGCTGATCTATGACTCCTCCAGGATTTCCACTGTATAGAAAAGGAATCAGCTACATTAAAAACAAGGACCACTGAGTGTATGTATACATATATTAGGAGTGTGTGTGTGTATATATATATATATATATATGTATATATATATATATATAAAAATCCCTCCACCACCACCATACATCTATTTCTTAGCTCTATCTGCTGAGAGCACCTAGAGGCAATGACACTCCTGTAGCAATGAGCACAGCTAGTACCCAGATCTTAAAGTATCAATCCCACTAAAAGGAACCAGGGCTCCCAGAGCAATAGCCAATTCCAAGGCCAGGTCAAGGAAAGTACAAAATGAACCCGAAACATCTTGTGCCTGAAAAATGGGCTCAAAGAACGATGGAGACATGTCAAAAGGACACAGGCACCAACTTAAAAGGGATCTCATTGGTCAAATCCAAAACAATTTGAGAATCAAAGTATGTAATCAGGAGAAAGAATTATAACATATAGAATAAAATAAATATTCATGAGTCCACACTGATATAAACAAATAAGAGAGAAGGGAAAGCTCTTCTTTATGGTAGAAAGAAACTAATCAATGTAGAAGGAATGATGAATTATAAAATCACTATTTAGCAACCACCATAATACTAATTGATTCAGGCAAGAATCATTTATGCTAAATCTAATGGGTGAATATATGAGGAAGAACAGAAAATTTACAATCTTTTTAAAAAAATTATTATTATTTTTACATGGTCTTAAAATAACTCCACACAAGATGTTTACTAATTACAGAGCAAAAATGAGTAACTAGATAGTGGAAAAACCTGACAGATACCACCTTAACCAAGTGATGGAGGTTAACACCACCAGGATTGGAACAAATCAACATGTACCTCCTGATATGATACATGGAGAATAAAATATCACTTCTGTAGCATTCCTGTCAAAAGTATATAACCTCAGTCTAATCATAAGGAAACATCAGGCAAAACCAAATTGAGGGACAGCCTACAAAATAACTGGCCTGAATGCTTCAAAAATGGAATAATTGTGAACTATAAAGAAACACTAAGAGGAAGTGTTTCAAGATTAAACAGACATGATAATACGACGCAAAATCTTGGATTTTCTTTTGCTAGAAAAGACACTATTGGGACAAATGATGAAGTCTTTATAAGGTCTATAGATTAGACAACTATTGTGTCAGGGTAAATTTCTTAATTTTGATAAATTTGGTAAAGTTATATGAGACTGTTCTTGTTTTTAAGGAGAAAGAATTAAAAATAAATCTTCTAAAATGTTAACATTTGAGGAATCTGAGAGAAGGATATGTGAGAATTCTTTGTACTATTCTTGCAACATTTTAGCTTTTCTGTAGGTCTGCCATTATGCATGTAAAAAATTTTATTAAGAAAGATATAAACCAAGGCTACCAAATCCCTATTCATTATTGGTACTAAAAAAGTGAATGCAACTTTTGTCTCCTTTAAACTCACGGGAACATTAAAATGGAAAAAAAAAAAAGAATGTAAAACACACAAATACAAAAGTTTTTCGAAAAGTAGACTAACATTTTCTCCAAAGCAAAGGATGCAAAAAGCAAGCAATTTTCTTACCTACTCCCTCTCCATTCCAATTACAACTGTCTTTCTATAAACTTCAGACAAAATATGAAAATCTATTCCTTTGCATAATGGCCCACCTTCAGGTATTTTTAACCTGTTCTTTTTCAGAAGAAAAAAAAATCAACTTGATTTGATTCGATGGAAAATCCATCAGATGCCTAATTTTAAACTGGCCAAAAAAAGGAAGAAAGAAAGAAAGAAAACCGAGCAAAGAGCAATATGAGGGTGAAACTAGCTGGCCCTGTATAGCAAAGGGAAATGGGGCCTGTCATATCTGAAGCAGCAGGCGATGAGCTGGGGGAATTTCGGGGAGCAGTTTCCCCACACCACGCATCTATTGACTTGAGATTCTTATTCTTAGCTCACGCTAAGCCCCGAAAGATCCATCTCCAGTGAGGTCAGCATTCCCCTCTGGGAACCAGGACAGACCTCACATCGAGCAGCTTGAGCCCAATTAAAAACTGGCACTGTTCTTAAACACAAAAGCAAGAAGAACCTTTTTTCCTACTTTTCCCCCTAAAGTAAAATGAAAGCTAACATTCTCTTACACTAAAGAGTAAAAAATAATTTTGAATCATGGAGTGAAAGCTACTTCAGTTGGAGCCTAGCACAACTTACCATTATTATGATTGTGGATAGCCATTTGTAATTGAAGAAAAGAATCTCATTTCTCTCTCCCAGTTCCTCCTTTTTCCTAAAATACTCATTCCAGTAGGATGTAGACATATTTCTTTAATGCTTTCTTTGCCACCTAAACTATTAAACTCTTAGATAACAGATAGAATTCCTCAGCTTTTTTACCAGTATCCTGCACAAAAAAAATTGGGGGTTGAGAAGGCTTTTCTTAATCTATTAGGTTATGTTTTAAGTACATGTGTGCTTGAATAGAGATATTTATATACCTATAAATGTTGCAAAATAAAGGAATTTAACCATGTTCAACAATTCTTAAATTGTGAATCATAATATTGATTTTTTTTTTTTTTTTGAGACAGAGTCTTGCCCTGTCACCCCGGGTAGAGTACAGTGGCGTCATCACAGCTCACTGCAACCTCAAACTCCCGGGCTCAGGCGATCCTCCTGCCTCAGCCTCCCGAGCAGCTGGGACTACAGGTGCACACCACCATGCCCAGCTAATTTTTCTATTTTTAGTAGAGATGGGGTCTCACTCTTGCTCAGACTGGTCTCAAACTGCCGAGGCTCAAGCAATTAGCCAAGAATGCTAGGATTACAGGCATGAGCCACCACACCCGACCATAATATTGATATTCTTAATTACTTATTCAAAAGCTTCTACTATAGGTTAGGATTTACCAAGAGTGTGCTCTGAGTGATACATCCCCAAATGGAAGGCTGTGATGTTAAGTGCATTTGGAAAATGGCATGAATTGTGTCTCTTCTTTTGGAGAATTAGAACACATATAATTATATTAAATATTTTGAGGGATCCTATGGTAAAGCAAACAATTTAATAAGGGTCTCCCAAACTTACTTCGTGACTGCAGACTTTTCTTCTTCTTCAATATTTATTAATCTGGGGGTAGTTCTGGGATACACTTTACAAATGTCATTACAGCATGTTTATAAGTTATGTTATTGTCTTTAAAAGACACATTTACATGATATTGTTTCAACATGACATTTCCCATAAATGAATACCATGTAGCAGTAAATTCTCTTTTTAAGTCAAATGTACCAGGATAAACACATTGATAGGAAATTTAGGGGAAATCGAATTTAGGGGATCACCTGACTGCCTTAGTAGAAGGTAACTAAATTTGATGACTTAATGATCAATTCCACTTAAGCTTTTTTTATGCTTTAAATATAAACCCATAATGCATTTTTACAGATGACAAAAATAGATACTAAACTCCATTAGGAGGCTCCACAAGTCTGATGTGGATGAACATATTTTTCCTCTTCCTAGAACCCTGTGAAACATCAAGTACATCTAATGGACCAATTAGAGTGACAAACCATCACGGCCTGCTCACTGCTGTAGCTCAACAAACTGTTGTAAGAACAAGTACAACTGATTGCAAATAAAAATTCTCTAAATCCTGGATGTAGGAAAAACTGGAGCAGCTATCTGCTTAGTTCAGTAAAATCAATAAGAAATCATCAAAAGTATGCAAAAATCTAGGCGACATCTATTTGAATAAAAATGGTGTGGGGAGGAGGAAGAAAGGGAAAGAAATTATGCTCAAATCCTTCATAAAGTACTATATTATGGGACTGGCAAAATCTTGAACACTAGAATGAAGGCTCCCTCCTTGGCAATTCCAAGAACAGGACAGTAGGCTACCACTATAAGATGAAACCTCCCTGGGAATAGGAGAGGTACAGATGGCTGGACCTTTCACAGCCCTTTAAGTCTCCAAATAATTCTAGTGTATCTACACTGCTTTTTTGCAAATTAAATCCTTTGTACATAATTTCACTAATAGCAACCATATGGGAAGCATCTGCAGCTTTCCCCAATTTTAATTTTCATGGGCAGAAGAAACACCGACAAAAATAGCCCCACAGTCTGTGAGAGCCACTGCAGACTGACCTAGTTAGATTAGGCAGGCTGAGTGCATCTGGGCTGGCTTAATCCTGCCCCAGCTTTGAGGCTGAGGTTATGTCCCAGATCTCAGGCCTTGGGGTTCACCAGGTCTTACGAGTTTATAGTTTTTAGGTCACGTGGGTCTTTGAAACCATTTTAGTGTGAATCTGGCTGAACCACCTAAGGGCATACCCAAATCAACTTTTTGTTACGGGGAAATTTCTAAAATCACCATTTTCAAAACAAAAATTTAAACAAACAAAAATCCGTAAGATAATAAATGGCAAATGCTAAAATGGGAGAATATCTGTAACACATTTGACCAGAAAAAAGTATTCTTTATTTATAAAAAGAAAAAGATAAACATCCTAACAGGAAATATCAGAAGAAATAAACATGTAATTCACAAAAGAAAGGAAAATGCTAACAAGTGTATAAAAATGTTTAACATCACCAGTAATCAAAGAAATGTGAATGAAAACCATAAACCCCCATTTCTTTCCCCATGATATTGACAGAAATTTCAAGAAAGAAGATATCCAACTTAACTATTTTAGAAGAGTATTTCAAAAATGCTTCTGACATGAAGTGGAAAGAAAACAGCTTGTAAAACCACATATGTAATGATATGCTAACTTTGTAAACACACATACATATATGTAGAGTTTAAAAAGGCCAGAATAATAGATACCAAAATATTAACATAGTTATATAGAGATGGTGGGATTACAGATGATTTAAAAACAATTTTAATTCTTTTCTGTATTTTCTAAATAAATAAATTGATATTTTTTCATCAGAAAAATGCATGTTACATTTATTATATTTTAGGCAGTAACAAGAGATCCTGGAGACAATTTCTGCTCACCATTTTCTGTGCTTCAGTTGTTAGTGAAGGCAGAAAATGTGCTTGAAGTTGGACCACTAATTTGGGCGCTCACTTCCTATGCTAATGCGCAGAGCTGAAAGTTCTCTGTGAAGAGGCATGCTTATTCTGGGAGGAAGGCCTCCCCCCTAAAAAAAAAAAACTCAAAAAAGCCTTATGGCAAAAGGGCATCTTACATTTTATTTACTCTCATATTATGTTCATATTTAGCCAATTATAACATTTCACAAAAGACAAATTTCTTTAACTGTGATTACATTTACAAAATCACTTTTTTAAAGTTTTAAGTAGTTTCTAGATAGTATTCCTGTACAAGCTTTTCCAGTTTTTGGAAAAACCATATGCTGAGTATTAAATTCTTTCACGTTTTTATTCACTTTTTAAAGTTTGAAGGTGGTGGTGACAGTATTTTGACAGTCTTTTCAGAAAGTTTTTTTTTTGTATCTAATGTAGCAGAAGCAAACAATATGTTTCTACATTTAAGTTATTCTATTAAGAGGATATGCTCCAAGAAAAAAATATCACTAACACAAAATCCTACTTTTGTTTTCAAAATATAATAGTGTCTCTTCTAAGTCAAGCAACAAATACTGACTCTTGCTTATCCACCATGCTAGGTACTTCTTAATGAAGTTCTTATATGCTATGAGAAGTAACTAATAGCACATTATAGGAAACACATGCAAGATGTAGTCAGGAATTTAAAAATTTTAGGCACAATCTTCATTGATCCCCACATAGACCACACTTACCTTTACCATCCCTCTCCTTTTGCAATGTTTTTCCGATTTCTGATTTTACTTTTCTTTATTTTTTCTTGTATTTTTAGAGATTGCAGTCCCGTTATGCTGCTCAGGCTGGCCTTGAACTCCTGGGCTCAAGGGATCTTCCCGCCTCAGCCTCCCAAGTAGTTGAGACTACTGGCTCATCCTACTATGACTAGCTCTGATTTCTGATTTTAATAGGAACAGAGAAACTCCAGCAGGTGCTAATCTCCCTGGTAAGCACCAGAAGTGGTTCCATATTAAGGACATAACTCTACCTTCCAAGGGTAGGCTAGTTATATCTTTTTAAACAAAGTTTCAGAATTCACCCACCACCTGTGGGGGTGGAGGGAAAATCAATGCATGTTATACTGACAGATAACGAATTGTATAAATTCACTTATATCTTGAAAAGCAACTCATGAATCTTCAACTAGAAAAAAGTCTGTTTCTTTTGCCATTAGCCAGCAAATACCTGGTTAACATCTGTCCTTTTATCCCTAACATTGATGATTCCTTGCTTTTCTTTTCCATGCTTGCCTAAGCCTATAACCCCATTTTACCTCTTCATACTGTTTAATTTGGCAACAGCACACTCTAGAGAATTCTTACGTCATTAGTCATTATAATGCTCTGTAACATCAGGTTTCTTATGCTGAGGACCTTGATGAACCTTCAGACAGACCCTCATGGCAGTTTCCTGTCTTCTACCATGGATGGATGTAAATGCTGTAGGGTAACCAACTTAAAATCTGCCAGCACTTTGGGAATGCAAAGGCAGACTAGGAGTGGTGAAGGCATCCCAGCAGAACTTCTTGAGCACACTGTGGTTTTAAGATTATAAAGAAAAGAAATAAGCAATGCGTAGTGGTGGGAATAGGGAAGGAAGAATTCATCTCCAGAGGCAAGAAAAATTAAAAGCACTGAAATAGAAGACCATGAAGAATTTAAAGGACTCTTAAGAGAGCTTTGGATACCAAGAGAAGGAGAAGCTGATCTCTGACTATGGAATATGGCAATATTTAGTCAAACCTGAAATCTTAGAAGTTTCACATTTATTTAAGAATAACATATGATTTAAAACTAAATGATACCCTCAACTAAAATGGCATGTTTTTAACAAAAAGCCAAATAAAGTGTAGTTCCCGCTGCCAATATTCTAATCTGAAGATTTTAAATCTATTTCCCATATCATAGTTGTGAAAACCTCTCAGAGTTGCCAAGGCAACAACACAGGCCTTTGTAAGAATGAGAACAGCAGGCTCATGACACCAAACTTGTGGAAGCATCAATTACGCCACAGATTCACAAGATACTTCTGAACTGGAGACAGCCAACAGAGACATATGATTTCACTTCCGGGTATATTTTTTCCCCCGTAAGCTGGCAGAAGATAGCCTCGTGGGTTAGTAAAGAATAAAAATCCTTCTATACCTACGTGGAAAGTCACAACAAAAATACACTAGCCATTAAGCCTTCAACAATCACATGCTATAATTATTAATCCTATAGTTATTATTAAGTTCTGCTTTCAAAATAGAAGCAACATAAGCAAACTAAAGAGCCAAGAATAGAAAATCACTATGAGATTCAAGAACGTTCCACTTAAAAGTTATCAGGAAGATTTTCCTAAGTAGCTAGATAAAATTCTAATAATATAGTTATATGAAACAAAAGAGCCAATGAAAAGTGACTTTAATTATCCTTATATCTCGTTTTAATAAGTATGCTAAATGACATCATTAAGATATAGTATGACATTAATTGAACTTAACCTTTGTACATTGTAAAAGGCAAACATAGCCAGTCTCAAGAAAAATGGAAAATTGGTTATCATGTTCTCTCATACCTCATCACGTGTTTTTGGACATTCAGTACCCTCCTTTCTCAATAATTCCTCCACATCCAAACCACCAAAGGATCTGATGAGTTATTTTTTTCCACCCTAATTATTGAGTTGATTATAATTCATTATTACCAACCATAGCATGAATTCTTTCAGATACTTACTTGTATTTTATAGTAGTCTCTCAGTATGCATGGGGGATTGGTTCCAGGACCCCTGAGTATGCCAAAATCCATGCATACTCAAGTTCCCCAGCCAGCCCTGCACAACCCACATAAAGGAAAAGTTGGACCTCTGTATAGGTGGGTTTCATATCCCACAAATATTTTATTTCAATATACATTTGTTGAAAAAAATCTGCATATAAATGGACCCGTGCAGTTCAGACACGTGTTGTTCAAGGGTCAACTGTACTTCTCTAATAGCAAAGCAAAAACTGAATTCCTCAGGTACCTGATTTCAGACATCAGCAAATGGCATGATCATTCAGGGTATGAGGCTGAAATCATCCTTTTGGGATAAGCACCTCACTCTCTCCGCAGATACCTAGCTGTGCTGCTAGGAAAGTGAACCTACCTCGGCCTAAGGCTACTCCTATCAGCAATGTTTCTGTGGGCCTGGAGTCCCATCCTGTCCCACTACAGGTCTGCCTGACAGGCCTCTGCCTATAGATAGATCCTCATTCTACACCCCCTGTGAAGCACTTGCGTTATTCCCTAAGCATCCTGCTTCCTTCTCCCTATAACTACTCCTCTTTCAGAGGCATATTTTATGCTGCAAAGACTTCTGGTATTACTGTAGTTAGGACTTTTGTGATGCTTTTGTATTTTAACTCTTTCCTGAAGTCCTAGAATCCATCTCTACCCTCCTGTGTCATTTTTACCTGTAATAATAATACCTCTGAAAGTGAAAGGTGTTAACTATATAAAATTTCATAAGACTACTGAACCTTTTTTTAAAATATGTAATATTTTAATTTAAAAAAGACTTAAAAATTACAAAACAAAGAGTCTAAAATGTAAAGAGATTTCCTTCATTGTACTTTGTGTTAAGGTGGACAACATGAAATTGTCATGTTAGGTCAAAAATGGTCAAATAGGGCAATTTCATATTCAATCTAATACCTGACCCAATTTATGGCAATGATTTCAAGTGCCAGGATGAACTGTTTGTGCAAAGACAGATGCCAACCAGCAAGCCTCTTGTTCCTAGCACAAAGCTGTTTATAACTAGTGACCTAGATTTCTCACCCTGTGGTGCCTGAACCCAGTCTATTAAATGGCATCACCCAGTTTATCACAACAACTATTTCAGAGAGTGGGCAGCTATTACTCACACAGTAGCACAGATGAAGAAAAACAACCTGGTGAGCAAACTTTGTGTCCCTGTGCAAGGTTAGAATCATCAATAAGCAAGGAACAAAGCTGAGGAATAAAACAGATAATAAAAGTGGAGCTTTAATATAATCTCTCCTCTCATTTTCAAAATCATTTTTATAACATGAGTCTAACATTCATAGTGGGTTATATTAATTGAAGGGAAATCCCAGATTTAAATACAGAAATGAACCAAAAAGCAAATACACTAAAATGATGCTCCTATAATCTTCCCCACATGATTGGCTGGCTCTGTTTGGCTTCAGATTCTGATCTGAAAGAATGGCATTAACGGGAAGACAGCAGAATAATTATGTTATAAAGGCATTCATTGGACATACTAAATAATCGCCCAGAACTTTCTACGTAATTAATCATCTATATTCTCAACATTTAGCCAAGTTGCTAGGGAAATTGGGGAAGGGGGAGAAGACATCTTCTCTGTCTTGTTCCCCAACCCATGAGCTTATATTCTAAAAGGTGATGGTTAAGACAGGTAAGCAAATAGCTATAATGCAAGACATTGTGAAATATATATATTATAGGCAGTAAATGTAACACAAATGCAATCACTTCCTTTATGGTCTTTGGATCCAGTAATATGAAACACGAATTATATCTGGTGTCTTTATATAGGCTACTAAGCATTCTTGAACCTGAAGCTTATATTCATTTCACTTGAAACTCCTGGGACTATGCACTAGCCCATCTAATCTTCTGAAGAAGAAAAAAAGAAAACTTTCTTTCAAATAAGTATCATCTGTTGCAAAAGTACGTAAGTTTAAAAACACCTATAAATATAATCCTAGCTCTATGCTTTTCTTTGGGAATCTGGGCAGAGGCATTTATATTTCTCTGTTGTCTGAGTGTTTTCATTTGAAAAATGGAAGATTCTTTCAATCACAATTACTCAGCTACATCAATGGGGTTGAAAAGAAATCATAAGATGAATAATGGATTTAACTCACTTCAAAATTACAGCATAAAGGGCAATATTTCCACACAAGAAAAATAATACATAAAAGCAATGAAAATGAAATTATGTACCTTAACCTTGCTAGATGAACCCAAGAAATTTTCCAGAAAACCAAGACAGAAAGAAATAGCAAATGATGTTTTTATTCAAAATATTCTCAGATAAGAGCAAAGGAAGTGGCTTACATCCAAGCCTATCCAATAAATTACTTAATATCTGACTACTTGGAAGGAAGAAACACCATTGGAAAGTACTGTACACACATTTACATAATTTTGTAATGTCAAATTCAGAGATCCTACTTTGTTCTAGAACCAAAAATTCTGTTTTTGAAAAGACTGAAAAGTCTTTCGAATAAAATCATACACAGCTTAAAACTGTTATACCTAATAGTGCCAAGAAGCAACCTGAATGCAATTTCTACCTTCAAGTTTTCTAAAATAAACATTTGAATGAGGGGAACTACGAGAACTTCTGTCAGCAAAACCCTTGCCCTTAAAAGTCACAATTCTACAATAATCATCTCAAGAAAGTTCTGCAAAGTAATTCCTATGAAGCACATTGAAAGCTCAGCATATGATTCTCATTGGGCCTCAATTACTTTTCAAAACTCTAAAACATGTGTGATGAAAGCTTTGCTGCAGCAGCATACCGGTCCTCATCTTCCCAATCTGTGCTTTTACCTTTCCCACAAGTCTAAGAATGACATTAGATTCTGTCTAACGTCCTATAGTACTCTACAGGGAGGCAACATAAGTTGAAATCCAGCTTTACTAACACGAGGCTATTATTTAACCTCTGAGCTTCAGATTCCATGCCCATAAAATGGGGATGGTACAAACTACCTACCTCTCAGGTTATAAGTACTTAAAATTTTTAGAGTTCTTAAAACTTTACCAGTTTTTATTTGTATGATATAAAACCACTTCTCTTTTTTAGAAGTTGAAATCTACGACACTGAAGATAACTGGAAATAGTCTATTTTAGCATAAGAGGCAATCAATATTCACTGGGCTGAATTAGTAGAACCAGGCATACTGAGTTAAGTGTCTTCAGTCTTGCAGCCCACCTGGAAATAGATTGTTACTTAGGAAACAGAAAAGGGAAACATGAGGATCTGTCACAACCAAGGCTGCATTCATAGGGTGTGTTATGCAGTAGCTAAATTAGAATGCTGACAGATTTAATAAACAGATTTGGCGGCAGTTGTAATATTGAGTCTTTCACTTATTGTAAAAACTTGAATTGATGTGCTCAGTTATTTCAGCAAACACATTTCACTTATATTGTCCTTGGGGTGAGATATACGGTTTTCTGGACCCCCAAAGCAATCACAGCAGCAACAAAAATAAATACATGGGACCTGATCAAATTGAAAAGCTTCTGCACAGCCAAGGAAACTATCACTAGAGTGAACAGATAACCTACAGAATGGGAGAAAATATTTGCATGCTACACCTCTGATAAAGGGCTGATAACCAGAATCTATACAGAACTTAGGAAAATCAACAAGAAAAAATCAAACAACCCTATTAAAAAATGGGCAAAGGACATGAACAAAAACTTTTCCAAAGAAGACAGAATGATGGCCAGCAAACATATAAAAAAGTGCTCAACTTCTGTAATCATCAGGGAAATGCAAATCAAAACCACAATGAGATATCACTTAACTCCAGTGAGATTGGCTCATATCAAAAAATCCCCAAATAACAAATGTTGGCGGGGATGTGGACAGATAGGAACACTCATACTAAGTACTACTTGTACTAATTTGCTGGTGGGACTGCAAATTAGTACAACCTCTATGGAAAAGAATATGGAGATACCGCAAAGAATTAAAAGTAGAATTACCATTTGACCCAGCAATCCCACTACTGGCTATTTATCCAAAAGAAAAAAAGACATTTTATAATAAAGACATCTGCTCTCGAATGTTCATAGCAGCACAATTCACAATTGCAAAGTTGTGGAAACAACCCAGGTGCCCATCAATACACGAGTGGATCAATAAAATGTGGTATATGTATACCATGGAGTATTACTCAGCAATAAGGAACAACAGTGAATTAACACATCTGGTATTTTCCTGGTTGGAGCTAGAACCCATTCTTCGAAGCGAAGTGTCACAGGATTGGAAAAACAAGCACCACTGGTACTCACCATCAAACTGGTACTAACTGATGAACACTTACATCACACAGGGCAAGAACATTCATCTGAAGGCGGGCGGGCGGGAGGGGGGTGGAAGGGATGGGAAAAACTCTCACTGAATGGATGTGGGGAGCACAGTTTGGGAGACGACCACGATTGTGGCTCTGACACGGGCAGAACAGGGGCAATGTGTATGGCCAAAGTGTTGTACCCCCATGATATTCTGAAATTAAAAAAATAAATTAAAAAAAAAAAAAAGATATATGGTTTTCTGGGGAGAAATGTGACTAAGCACTATAGAAATATTTATGCAGAAAAAAAATCCTGTTACTGAATAACAATGGTAATATATTTAATGCCAACTGAATTATACACTTAAAAGTGGTTAAGATGGTAAATTTTATGTTATGTATATTTTACCACAATTTAAAATCCTTAAACAGTCATTATCCTCTCTCTGGTAGTTTTCACACTGAGGGAACAACTAATCATAGGGCCCCTTCATTATTAAATCATGTTTATGTGAGACAAAAGTTATATTGACAGGAGACAGACAAACTAGAAAAAAAGTGGTCAGTCAAGAGACAAGATGCCTTGCTCCTTAAAAGGGGGCCTATGAAACAAAACTCGAGATGAACGACAACTTCACACTGCCTCAAATTCTATGCATCAAATCAGGGGGTGGAATATTTCCTTGAGCGCCTTTGGATCCAATAATATGGAACAAAAGTGCCCACAGACACCACGGATGAAAGGTCATTTCACGTACACATACAGAGAGACAGAAATGACAGAGAGCATGACACCTTATTTTATAAAGTTAAGGTCATCACTAAAACTTCCTACACAGCAGCCTCAACCCGCTCAAAACACAAAAACCGAGCAAAAGCTCTACTTGGCCTTTGGGATTGCATTGACCCGTTTTATATTTATCTTTGTTGCTCATCCTTTACTCATATCCAGCACCTTCTATCCTCCTTGAATCACTAAGACCCTGAAAAGCTTGAACATGTAGAAAATTAAATTCATGGTTCTTCCAAGGAGAGAAGACAGACATTATTTAGGTCTATCTACTACATAAATTACTCCAGAAAAGTGGTTTCTAAACTGTCGCAGGTTCCTCCAAAGAAGACCAGGAGCTCTGAATCCTTTCAGAAAAATGTATCCCCAGATGATTGTACGTGAACCACTCCAATTTGGTCTCGTAGCCCCCCAGAGCTCATTTTTGAAGCCCTATCCTCCAGATTCTGGGTTTAAATACGTAGGCTTATTTTCACAAGTGAGAAGTTTAGTGAGAATACACACACACACACACACACACATATATACAGATTAAACATCCCTAATCCAAAAAATACAAAATGCTCCAATGAGCATTTCCTTTGAGAGTCATGTCAGTGCTCAAAGAGTTTTGAATTTTGGAGTATTTTGGATTTCAGATTTTTGGATTAGGGATGCTCAACCGTAATAGCTTTTTTTTTTTTTTCCCCAAATGTATTCCTAATAATATATTACCCTTTCTTGGAAAGGTTTTTTTCTACTGGGATTTTTATAGGTCCACACGTCCCCAGTGTGAAAAAGAATAGGCATTTGGATATAATCTATAGATACCTACAAAACCTATAGATTTTGCTAGGGAAATAACATTTTCAAGTTTACTTTATGGTTATCTTTAAGGATCACAGGTCTTGAATTTTTCCCTTGAATTTTATTTATACAGATCAAAACAATGAAAATTAAATACTGGAAAAATATTGATAAGAAAGCTGAAGTCAGCTACTGGAAGTCACTGCAAAATAAAGGCTCAAAGAGGGCTGAATTCATAAGGAATATTTCAGTCTGTGGGACAATTAAAATACTCAATAAGTTACAACAGTATGTATGTTTCTCATTCTACAAATTATAAAGGGCATCCTCAAACCATATATTATTGACAGATATATTTCTTTTGTCACTTGAACATACTAGATCCATCTCTCCCTACCCCAGGGGTAGGGGCAAAGGGAAATTAATGATTTGTGGGAAAGCTGGCTATTTTCCACTCAGGGGAAGAGAAGATGTCCACATGGGGTTTCATGACTCTGGCTTACCTACTTAAGCTTATCGTTTTTTAATTTATTTTAATTTTTTGCAGAGACAGAGTCTAACTATGTCTCACTGTATTGCCCAGGCTGGACTTGAACTCCTGGGCTCAAGCAATCCTCTTCCCTCAGTCTCCCAAAGTTCTGGGGTCTTGTGGACCCCAATAGTTTTAGGGGATCCCTCTTAATATACTCTACCACAAAGGAAGGATGTTCTTTCTCTACTCCTTGATTTTGAGCTGATCTTGTGATGTGCTTTGACCATGTTCTGTGCAAGGCTGAAGTAATCTTGTGCAGCTTCCAAGGCTAGGTCTGAAGAGGCCTTGCAGCTTCTCCTCTCACTCTCCTGGAAGGCTTCCCTGAGATCACTAAATCCATCTCCAGAGGCCCCATGGAGAAGAAAACAGATGCCCTCCTGAGAGCCACCATGAGCCTGCCTAGCAGACCCCCTTGCTCAGTGAAGCCCCATGTATGAGCCAAGACAAAACCAGCTGAATATCCACTAGGCCAACCCACAGACTCACTAAAAATAATAAACTGCTCCTGGTTTAGGCCATAAGTTTTGGAGTGGTTTGTTAATGCAGAAGTAGGTAATTAATGCAGTAGTACAGTATTTAGCACAATTTGAACACCAGTGTCAGGTTCTGAAGCCATATTTCCTTTAGGCCTGGCCTGATTTTTTCAGCCCTTCCGCCCCTTCCCTTGAGCATGAAATGTCAGCTTGACTGTATGGTGATGGTACACTAGAAAGGTACCAGAGACTTCCAGGTGTGGTAAGTAACCCTCTGGGCTGGTTTAAATGTTACACCTACTGGAGACTCAGACAGATGACCTTTTAAGAATCTTCCTGGATTTTCAATTGTAAAAGCAGACTCACCAAAAAATGATATAACAAATTAAGAGAGTTTAAAAAAAAACCTTCAAGATATATTGCTAAGGAACCTTAAAATGAAGATGAAGCCCAAAGTTACCTCCTAAAAATAGCTTACACATTTAGATAACAACAACAGCAGCTAACAAGCTAACAGATAATGAACACTTACTCAGGGTAAGGAACTGTGGCAAGGGCTTATAGTGGACATCATGCCTGTCCCCTCAACAAGCCCTGACCCTCCAGCACTATGTGGGATTATTCCCATCCAGGTCCATGAGTAGGTTCTGACTGGCCTAAACCAATTTACTCCCAGTCCCCTTACCATGGTAATATTTTCAGGAGTAGTTAACACACAGAATATTGTCAAAATCAGACCCTGTTATGGGCTGAATTTTGTCTCCCTCAAAATTCGTATGTTGAAGTTCTAACCCCCAGTACCTCAGAATGTGACCATTATTTGGAGGTAGGGCCTCTAAGGAGGTAATTAAGGTAAAATGAGGTCATATGGGTCAGCCCTAATCCAGTATGACTGGTGTCCTTATAAAAAAAGGAGATGAAGACACAGGCACAGAGATTATGTCAAGACACAGAAGAGAGAAGATGGCCATCTACAAGTCAGGGAGAGGGGCCCCAGAAGAAACCAACCCTGCTAACATGTTGATTTTGGACTTCCTGCTTCCAGAACTGTGAGAAAACAAGCTTCTGTTGTTTAAGCCCACCCAGTCTGTGGCATTTGGTTACGGCAGCCCTAGCAAACGAATACAGAACACATCCAGTTGTTAAGTATTAGCAAACCCAACTAAGCTAACTTAAAAAGTAGAAAAGGCTTCAGTTTGATCTGAAAAGTCAGTAAGTCATAAGGATAGTGGCTCCAATTCTCTAAGTTTTTTTTTTTTTTTTTAAGCTCTGGCCTCCTCTTTGGGTAAGTACTGTTATTATCAACACTTTACAGGGTTTGAGAAAAGTCTCAGAGGTTATATAATGTGCTTAAAGCTGCACCACTGATAATAGTAAGAGAGCAAGAAGTGAACCCAGAGCTCTCCAATTCCACAGCTGAGGCCTGTGATCATTCCACTCAACTACCTATCTTTCCACAGACAAAGAGGCAAGGCAGGGGTCAACAGACCTGGTCTGTAAAAGGACAGACAGTAAATACTTCAGGCTTTGGGGCCACATGAGTATGTCATAGATTCTTCTCTGTGTTTTGTTTTTACAACCCTTTTGAAATGTAAAAAACCATGAACGTACTTAATGCTGAACTGTACACTTTAAAATGTTTAAAACGGCAAATTTTATGTCATGTATATTCTACCACACGCACCCACAAATGTAAAATGTCGTTCTTGATGCTCAGACAACATAGGACAGGTCAAGGTCAGATTTGGCTGCAGGTTGTAGCTTGCCACATTCTGATATACATCATTGAGATTTCCAACTTTGAGGGCCTGAGTAGCCACAGGTTTCCTTGACTTAGCAAATAAACTCTGCAACCATTTCGAGAAGGTTCTCAAGCAGAATCAAAGGGCTGCAAGTAAAATGCACAGACAGAAAAGTGGTGATGGACAGCAGGGTCCCAGCAGCTGGGACCCCCAGCCCTGGAGGGCTCTTCCTGGGGGCTTTCCCGGGCAAGGGGAAGTGTTCTTCTCTCAGGACTTTACCTACAAGACCTGTTATTGTAGGAAAAGAGAAAACATGCACTTGACATCATTCTGTCTTACACAGAAGAGTAGTCGTCTACCTTCAGGACTATTGATTTTATTGTGTTTTCTTTTATATGGAGAGATAGGTGTGGTGGAAAGGATAGTTTCACTCATGCTGAATTGAGTTTTCAGGGTCTTCAGGCCTAGCAAATGGTTAAAAATGGGTTGGAGCTCAAAAGACACTCAAAAACTAAAGAATGCTCCAAAGGCAGACTCAGCTATTTTATCATAGCCTAAAGCCAAACTGTGTGTCTAGCAGCATAGAATGACTGTGTAAACCAGAGTCTTTTCCAAAGAACTTTGACCACCATCTATGGCTAGCGTAGAGGTTAGAAGGCAGTGCAAGAGCTACAGCTGAAAGACACAAATAACTCCGAAGGGAAGAAAAGGAATAAGCAAATATAGAAACCGATAAAATAGGACCAAAGTTGCAAAATACTGAGAATAAAGTTTAAGAGTGGACTCCTGAGTCAAGCAGACCTGGATCCTAGTTCAGACTCTAGTACCTCCTGTGTGATCGTGGGCAAGATACTTAACCTCTCTGAGTCTCAATGTCGTCATATGTAAAGGGGATTTTAATAGTTACCTCTATCCATCATCTGATTATTGTAAGGATTAAAATTAAACTATCTCTACAAAGCACCTGGCACATAACAAGTGCTCAATAAATATTGGCAATTATTATTAAATAATTATTCTGATAAAAGTTCCAAATTTCACAGGTTTCACTGGCATCCCAGGCCTGGCAATTATTGCTGACAATCTCCACATTGTTTCTTCAAATGGAATTTTCCTTCTCAATTCCTTCTTTATGGAACATACTGTAAATATTTGAGTTGTTTTTCAATTAATCCCTAACATTTAAGTGCATTTGTACACGTAAGGAGTATCATGTCCAGCTGTTGCCTAGAGTTCTCTCAAGTTTAGTAAAAATCTTTTCTTTAATCTTGAAGCACTTTGGAACTAACTCTAAGTAAATTAAATTCTTTTCAGTTTTTATACTAATGTTAGAGATACTACATTCCTTTAAAAGCAGGAATGCTAAAAGAAGCAAAGTGTTATACTGGTTGTTCCACTATTAAGTGCTTCTAACTGGTTCCCAGAGGGATTTGAATGGGAAGAAGCCAACTTCTTTTTTTTTTTTTTTTTTTAATTTATTTTTTTAATTTCAGAATATCATGGGGGTACAACACTTTGGCCATACACATTGCCCCTGTTCTGCCCGTGTCAGAGCCACAATCGTGGTCGTCTCCCAAACTGTGCTCCCCACATCCATTCAGTGAGAGTTTTTCCCATCCCTTCCACCCCCCTCCCGCCCGCCCGCCCTCAGATGAATGTTCTTGCCCTGTGTGATGTAAGTGTTCATCAGTTAGTACCAGTTTGATGGTGAGTACCAGTGGTGCTTGTTTTTCCAATCCTGTGACACTTCGCTTCGAAGAATGGGTTCTAGCTCCAACCAGGAAAATACCAGATGTGTTAATTCACTGTTGTTCCTTATTGCTGAGTAATACTCCATGGTATACATATACCACATTTTATTGATCCACTCGTGTATTGATGGGCACCTGGGTTGTTTCCACAACTTTGCAATTGTGAATTGTGCTGCTATGAACATTCGAGAGCAGATGTCTTTATTATAAAATGTCTTTTTTTCTTTTGGATAAATAGCCAGTAGTGGGATTGCTGGGTCAAATGGTAATTCTACTTTTAATTCTTTGCGGTATCTCCATATTCTTTTCCATAGAGGTTGTACTAATTTGCAGTCCCACCAGCAAATTAGTACAAGTAGTACTTAGTATGAGTGTTCCTATCTGTCCACATCCCCGCCAACATTTGTTATTTGGGGATTTTTTGATATGAGCCAATCTCACTGGAGTTAAGTGATATCTCATTGTGGTTTTGATTTGCATTTCCCTGATGATTACAGAAGTTGAGCACTTTTTTATATGTTTGCTGGCCATCATTCTGTCTTCTTTGGAAAAGTTTTTGTTCATGTCCTTTGCCCATTTTTTAATAGGGTTGTTTGATTTTTTCTTGTTGATTTTCCTAAGTTCTGTATAGATTCTGGTTATCAGCCCTTTATCAGAGGTGTAGCATGCAAATATTTTCTCCCATTCTGTAGGTTATCTGTTCACTCTAGTGATAGTTTCCTTGGCTGTGCAGAAGCTTTTCAATTTGATCAGGTCCCATGTATTTATTTTTGTTGCTGCTGTGATTGCTTTGGGGATCTTCTTCATAAATTCTTTGCCTAGGCCAATGTCCATAAGAGTTTTTCCAATGTTTTCTTCGAGAATTCTTATGGTTTCATGTCTTAGGTTTAGATCTGTTATCCATTGTGAATTGATTTTTGTGAGAGGTGAGAGGTGTGGGTCCAGTTTCAGTCTTCTACATATGGCCATCCAGTTTTCCCAGCACTATTTGTTGAATAGGGATTCTTTTCCCCAGTGTACGTTTTTCTGGAATTTGTCAAAGATCAGGTGACTGTATGAGGTTGGTTTTATATTTGGGTTCTCAGTCCTGTTCCATTGGTCTACGTGTCTGTTCTTGTGCCAATACCATGCAGTTTTGGTTACTATAGCCTTGTAGTATAGTTTGAAGTCTGGTAGACAGATGCCTCCCAATTTGTTCTTTTTGCTTAAGATTGTTTTGGCTAGACGGGGTCTTCTCTGGTTCCACACGAAGCGTAGAATTATTTTTTCTAGATTGGCAAAAAATGATGTTGGTATTTTGATAGGGATTGCACTGATTCTGTAAATTAATTTAGGTAGCAAAGCCATTTTTACTATGTTGACTCTGCCTATCCAAGAGCATGGTAGGGCTTTCCATCTATTTACATCCTCTGCAATTTCCTTTCTCAGTGTTTCATAATTCTCTCTATATAGGTCTTTGACCTCCTTAGTTAGATATGTTCCTAAATATTTAATTGTCTTTGTTGCTATTGTGAAAGGTACAGCATAGAAGCCAACTTCTGATTAACAGATTCTTGAAAGTCAGGTGTTTCGATATCTGCTTTGGTTTATGAGTAATCACATATTCCAGTCTCAAATATTTCTCTAATTTTTAAAGAAGAGAATAAGCTCATCTGTTACAAAACAGAATAAAAATATTTCCTGTCACTGCCAGGTAACATAAGATTAAGAATATCTGGGAGAAAGCCCTAGGTAATGTAACAATTAGTAGATTTTAAAGCAGAACATCTAATTTCCAAATCATTGGCAATATGCACAGAAAAAAGACTAGAAAAAAATTCATCCAAATGTGGATAGTGGTTTTCTCAGAATCATATGAATATTGTGATTACCCTCTTTTCAAAATACATTTTGTGTTTTACAAACTTTCTAAAAATAATCACATGCTGCTTTTATATTGTGAAAAGAAAAATAAAGACAGAATATTATTTCCTACGTGGAACCGGAAATCCAAAAATTTTCCTTTATTCTGTTGCATATTGAAACAGTTTGCCACATCTGACATTTTATCTAATTCACACTAATTTTGTGCCAGAAGATGCAGAACAGTGACCTGGCCAGTCACCATGCAGCTTCAGGCAACTGACCTGTCAGTCTGTTCCCTCACTATAAACTGAAGGCTGTGAATTAGAAAAGCTCAATTCCCTTCTAGCTCTTAGATTCTATCACAGCAAGTAGAGCCAGCAGGTGGTTCGCAGTCAAAGGGGTCTGAATGCTGGTCCACCATTTACCAGCTGTGTTATTTCTTGCTAGTTACTTCAGCCTGGAGCTCAGGTACTCTATTGTGTCAAAGGGGGCTAGATATCTCCCTTAAGAGGACGATGTGAGAATTAATGGAAAAGTGCCCCTCAGGGCTCTCACATGGTAAATGTGCCATTCACGATGGTGGTTCTCGTTTCTCTTATTAACTGAATATTATAAAGTTGGAAATGGAAAATTTTTCAGATCCTCCTCCTTTCCATTCTTCTTTAATCTTATCATTTATTTTACCCCAATTATTTATCCAATTTCTATGTCCAAATGTCTTTTATTATCTACTGCACATGTCAAACACGTAAATTATAGTATGATCAGATCACAGCACAACTTAACTTTATTGCACTCCTCCTTCCAGAATATGGAAAATAAACAGATCTACCATGACTTCCTCACATGCAGCTCTCAGATAAGGCTCCGTGAAACAAGTCCCTATCTCTAGTTTTCCCTTCTCCTCTACTCACTGGAACAGCCCAATAGTCTCGGTATAAGACTGAGGAATAAGGAAGTATTCTTCCCATGACTTCAGACAGAGGCAGCCATGGCTTCATGCACCAGAGCCTGGCATTCACTGAGATAGTATCTGCTTCCAGATTCCACAGCAAGAACCAGAAAATGCTGAGATGCCTTTTTGTGCATTTTTCACCAGCAACCAAGTTAGATTAATAGATGTAATGTAGCACGGGTCCGATTTTGACTTTAATTTAGATATACCAGGGCTTGACAAAGAGTCTACCATAAGCCATTTTTAAAATGTAATTCACCCATTTGCAACAACAGACCAGCTCACAGTTTTGATGCCATGCAGCAGCAAATGAACAACTTCCTCAGTAATATTTAATATCCTGCAGGAAGAGTGGCCTGTGGAACCCCAGTATGGGAAACACAACTTCACAGAGTAAGCGGGGGAGGAGTGCATGCAGAGCACCAGTGGGAAAATGCCCTACAGCAGCAGTCCCCAACCTTTTTGGCACCAGGGACTGGTTTCATGGAAGACAATTTTTCCACGGGATGAGGGAGGAGGGAATGGTTTCGGGATGATTCAAGTGCATTACTTGACAGCACATTTATTGTGCTGTCAAACCTCTCTGCTAATGATAATCTGTATTTGCAGCCACTCCCCAGTGCTAGCATCACCACCTCTGCTCCACCTCAGATCATAAAGCATTAGATTCTCACAAGGAGCGTACAACCTAGATTGCATGTGAAGTTTACCGTAGGGTACACACTCCTATGAGAATCTAATGCCACAGCTAATCTGACAGGAGGCAGAGGTCAGGTGGTGATGTGAGCGATGGGGAGCTGCTGTAAATACAGATGAAGCTTCGCTCACTCACACACCCGCCGCTCACCTCCTGCTGTGCGGCCTGGTTCCTAACAGGCTTCAGACCAGTACCAGTCCACGGCCCAGGGCTTGGGGACGGCAGCCCTACAGGATGGACATGGCATCAGCGCAGAGGACTGGCTTGTGAGCACATCAAATACCCTGGGTAAATGTCCAAAATAGGGGCTGACGGGTCCTGAATCAATGGGTTATAACAATGACCAAAGTAATTTTAAATTATAAGTGTAATAATAATTGTCCTTAGTTTGATATGTTTATGCTAAGTAGAGCTCTCCTCCCAAGAATTCAGGCTGTACTCATAATTAATATGGATAGAATGTACAGAATACTGATTTTTTTTCTCCCCCCCTCCCCAGCAAAGTAACTTTCTTTTTCCAGGAAAATAAGGCAACCATACAATGTATCATGATATGTGGCCGTGCTGAAAGCATAATTGAGGTCTCCAGACCAGCAGTCCACAAGGCTAAGCTTCCTCTTGGTAACTAAAATAGCCTCCACAATAATAAAAGAAAACCCACAGTCACGGATAGGGAACTCCCTGTGTTTCAATTATTCATGTTAATGCCTTGCATTTGTAGAGTTTATACCTTACAAATGCTAATCAGGCCCAAGGATTACATGAATAATGGAAACCTACAAATAATTACCAAATCTGATCTTAAGCAATGCTTTCAGCACATGCTCCCCCAGAAATCTTCCCCTAATACTGCCTCTCCCCTCCCCCCATCCTGAAAGAAATCTTAGTATAATTAATTTTATCAAGAAAGTCAACTTCACTTCTTATGTACTTTGCTTTTTCTCTGGCCACCTAACAGTAGTGATGCTGAATGACCAAAAGGAAAAAGCAATAGGAAGGGAAAACCAAAAGGCTCAGGTCCATAAACTCAACGGGCTGTTGAAAAGGGGAATCTGAAACCAGGCTCTAATGCCAACCCACCATGTCAGTGGAGATACTAACTACTCTCCCTTCAGATCTGCACAGTGGTGGTACCATCTGTTTCTCCCCCTGTGACTCAACATACCTCACAAAAACAATTAACTTTAAACCAGATTATCAGTGCAGTAGTTTCTCCTGCTTCCCTCTAAGGGGAAAAAAACACCTAAATGGTGCTGCTGTTTCCATTATTTAAAAAAAAAACTACATTAGCCAATGTCCAATTTTGCTAATTAAAACCAAATGCCATTTTATACCCATCCAATTTGCAAAAAATCAAAGTGTCTTACTAAATCAAGTCAACATGAGGATATGGGGAAATGGAGACCCTCATCAACTGCAGGTAGAAGTATGCTGATAAAACTATTGCAGAAAGCAATCTGGCATGTGAAAATGCACATACCATTTCTAGGAATATAAACTTGCACATATACTCAAGGAGTAGACTATACAAGGTTACTGCAGCACTGATTTGTAGCAGCAACTTCTCCATTCATCAGCTGGGGAAAAGTAAATAAACTGTGGTAAGGTCACACTAGAGAACTCTGGGCAGCAGTTAAAACAAATACACTATATCTATATTTATCACTTTGGATGAGTATTTTAATACTTGAGTAGGGGAGAATACAAGATGCAAACTAATATATTACTAAGATATAATTTATGTCAATTTAAACACAAAAATGTTGTATTATTTATAGATACATACATGCATTAAAAGTACAGAAATGGACCACAAGGGTACATATTATTAATATCTCCCTGGGAAGGGATGGGGAAAAGGAGAGAAGGAAGGAGACGAGACCATGGAAGGATACATAGGACACTATGACATTAGCCATAATACATTTCTCATAAATATATCTTATATAAATTTTGTATTGATGCATAATAGATATACATAGTTTCAGGGTATCTGTGATAATTTAATATATTTATATAATTTATAAAGATCAAATCAGTATACTTGAGATAGCTACCACTTTATGTATTTGTCTTTTCTTTATGCTAGAAACATTCGAATTACTCTCTTCTAGCTATCTTGAAATGTGCAATAGGAGCTTTCAAATATTTAAAATGTTTAAAAGGTCTTGGAATTGGGTAAGTAGGTATTATGTTACTTCTCCATTTTTCATGTTTCTTAAACTAATAATTTTCTAAACATTATACATTATAACCCCCTTTTAAAAACCAAAACGAATGACAAAATAGTGGACTAAGAAAGTTATATAATCTTACAACAACGTGTAAAGTGAAAATTAGTTGGGTTTTCAAGCCATAAAGTATCTTCCCAAACACTGTTTTAAGAACTCAATTATACATTACAATTTAAACACTTTAGTGTTCTCATTTTTGTGTGTCTGATATAAAAGCTGTTTGGCTCACAATGCTATCAGGAAAGTAATTGTCAAGGATAACAAGTTCCAATGAAATTATGTGCTATAGTTATATAATCACTAGGCAGCCAAAATTATTTTCAAGTTATAAAAAGTCAAAAGTAGAAGGAAAAATATCTTTATTTTTAAAAAGTAAAATCTAATAATTCACATATAGGATTTATAACTGGCAAGCAGGAAAATAAGCAATTTTAAATGCAGTCCATGTAACCACAATATATTTTCCACTGTGGTAAAAACTATCATTAGAATATTGTCTATGAATTGTATGTTAATATAATTGTTTTTTCCTTCAGTAAACCTTTTATAACATGCTTATGTAACAAAACCAAAGTGATTAGTAAAGAAGATTTAATAGTGTATTTAAGCCTTGAGAAATTTCTTTACTTTTCATGGAATCAACACAACAAAAGAATATCTTTGTCTTACTATTTAATGTTATGTTAAAGAAAATTCTTAATCACTAATTTTATGTTTTCCCAGAAAACCTTTTTTTTATTTTTAACAGAACCACCTGAACACATCTTGCCACCAATATACTGTATATAAGTAAATATAATTGAACAAAAAGGGAGAATTGAATATGTACAAGATTACTGTGGTAATCAGAGAAAACTCGTGGTAAGTCAATCTCCACCTAAAGATGTGCATAATCATTACTGTGGATGGTATGAGGTTTCAACGCGAAAGATGAGTGGAATTAACGACTGGAATTAATAATACTTTTCCACAGGGAGGGGAAGAGAAATTCGTGGAGAGAAGAGCACTGGTATGAGTTTTTAGAGGACTGAATCCACAACTGTGGGGAACTCATAATACTTTAATGTTTATAACCTTTGGGAACTTTCTGGAATCAGTAAGAGATTCTTTGGCAGGAGGTGTCTGCCGTTCCCAGTCCCAGTATTGGGAGCAGGCCCAGGTAGACGCTGGATTTGGTCCAGCCTAGTTCAGGCAGGCCACCAGACTCCCTTTTATTAGAGGGGTTTCCTGTACTGAGGTGTAAGAATACTGGAATAAATCTCCTTTCACCTCTGAAAAGGAATGAGGCTTGAGAGGACTAAGAGAAAAGTAAGCACTGCCCCCCCCCCAAAAAAAAACTGGGGTTGGAAGAAGGTAGTGTTTTGAGTTTAAATGTATTTTTGGGTCAATCTCAATGGAGGGTCTTCAAAGGATACCTCGTCGTGAGTCCCATGAGTCTTTGCATCCCACAGTCCTGTGCCGAGCCCTGGAGGCCCAACAGAAGATCCAGAAGCCAGGAGAGAAGGAAGGACACGAAGGGAGGAGGCAATGTTTAAGCCAGAACTACTTCTTTAAATTTCTCATAGACTAGAGACAAATTTCTTTTAACATGTGTTAAGTCTCCCAATATTTAGAAGTCTTAGCAGAAATTCCGATAAAGTCAACAAACTAAGAAACCTTTCCAAATAACATTTGCTACCATTTACAAGTTGCCTTATTAGTGCCAGGCACAGTTACAAACATGTTTTAACATTTTACATATTATTCCACCTAATCCTTAGCAACCCTATGAGATAGGTGTCGCTGTTATTCCTGATTTATGGATGAAGCAAGTGAGGCACAGAAATATTAAGCACCTTGCTTGAAGCATACATTTAGGAGGTGGCAAAACTGGCTCTGGACTGGCTTCAGAATCCAAGTTTTAATTCCTACACTGTATTGCCTCCAAGAGAGCATGACACACTGCTCAGGTGCAAGCACCCTCAGTTCAACATATCCTTTGACATACATCCCCAATTTAAAATTTTAGAGATACTCCTAGGACATTAAAACTTGACTTGTCCATTTTACTAGTCAGAAAATTTGGTTTTTATCAGGGACTGTGGTACCAAAGCCTTTTCACATTATTCGAAGTCCTGAAGCATCACTGTGATTCTAAGAAAAGAACAGCATCAGGTAAGGAAATTAATTTTTTCAATCATTAACTTATCAGAGATCAAGCATTCTGAATTTGGGCACCCACACTTTCTGTGACCCTACTTGTCCTAAGTTTTGTGTTGACTGGTACACCTGCTATGGCTTTACACAGGGATGCCTACTGTTCTTCAAATCAACATCTGAGTCTCATGAACTCTAAGTCTCAGAGCCCCAAGGGAGGAACAGAGAATGCTAAATGCTAAGGACTCATCAAGGATGAACCATCAGTTGCAACTCAGGATGGTTTTCTTATTTATCTTTTGTTTTAACACTGACACTAAAACATCACAGTAAAGTTTGAAGATAAAACAGCTACACAAGCAATTACCCTTTGACACTCGGGATTTTGTGAAATCCAATGTCAGTAGCCAAGAGTACCTTTAAATAATACCCTCTTCCTTCTTCAAATCATATCAAATGAAAACAGAAGTTCCTTACTTTTTTCTTTCCTGTTGAATTTTAATGAGACTAATACAGGCTATATGTCTTTCTGCTTATTTTATCCCTCTATTCAAAAGAGTAAATTATGAACTAGAAGCTAATTTAAAACATCCTTAATATTCACAGCAAAGTGGCAGAAATGCTCACTGTTAAGATTGAGGTACACTGGACAAGATGGCATAAACATCCCTGTGACATGATTTGACTTAACAACTGGCTAGCAGCAGTTAGGGATCAGCTGATGGTGAGAGAACAAGAAAGTGGAATAGACCCAAGCAGCTTGTTTTCAGGACTCCCACAGTAACACTCAGCAGCCCCAAAGAAGAAACAAGAGGCTATGATGGCGTACTCAGGGCCTGCAAGGAAGGCCCAGGCATCACTGCAAGTGCATCATTGGAACGGTTACCCATGACTTCCAGGCTTGAAAAAAGACAAGTGAGCTGGAAGGAAGACTCTTAACTGTGAGAACACAGAGGGTTTGGGAGCCTGGGGGCCATGCAGAGGATGCAGGGTTCGGAAGGGGTGAGGCTTTCGTGCAGGTATGGAGGACGAGTGAATCCGTGGTTTGCTTTCTGAGGTTTCAGTTACTCTCAATCAACCACGGTGAGAAAATAGGTGAATATAGTAAAATAAGATATTCTGTCAGAGAAAGAGACACACACCACATTCAAAAAACTTTTATTATAGTTTATTGCTATAATTGTTCTATTTTATTATTGTTGTCAATCTCTTACTGTGCTTAATTTATAAATTAAACTTTATCATAGGTATGTATACATAAGAAAAAACATGGTATATACATATAGGGTTCAGTACTATCTGAGGTTCCAGGCATCCACTGCGGGTCTTGGAAAGTAACCCTCTCAGATAAGGGGGGAGTTCTGTATATGGAAACATCTAACACATTGTCTAGCATGGGGTAGGCACCAAAACAGTGTTTGCTGAATCTGAAGTCTGTGGGTGCCTAGGGGAATTTCTGAGTTCATGATATTATAGGTGGAGTGGAAACAAGTCCCAACATAGACCTACACTGCTGGCTGGCTGAAGCTGAAGTGAAGGCCATGTAGTGTCAAAGTAGATGTGTATATCACTGAAACTTGTGGCAGTGAAGTGAGGATAATTTTGAAATCACTTGGATTGTGAGAAAATGTGTAAAGTTGGTTGATGATCAGAAGTGTTGATGTAAGAGGCCAGTATGGAGTTCCATTCATAATTCATGCTAACATTAATGTCATGGTATTCTAAACTACCAGATGGGTGAGGGGAAGCTATAGGATAATGAACACCACCACGTTAAGAAGTAGGAAAAGGATTTACTGCTGTAGGGTCACAGAAGAATCAGAGGTAGCAAATTCATAAAAAGAAAACATGACTCCCCAAATCCAGGGTGAAAACCCCGATGTTTTGAATCCTAAGGTCTCAGTTGCCACTTTGCATCTTCACACTGCCAGCTGAAAGGTGTGCACCAGGAACTGCCTACCCACAAAAAACCTGTTTTTCTGGGCCTCAAAAAAAAAAAAAAAAAAAAAAAAGCTGATGCAGAGATGGTGTTATAAAAAAGAAGCACAAAAGGAAATCTGCGAGGGTGGCTTACTGAGACGCACTGGAAGGAGTGGGGGAGCAGATGGACGTGACCAAGTACACACTGGGCTTTGCTAAATTAGCAGCTCCAGTTTTCATTCCAAGACATTTCCTAACCCACAGAGGGGCAGGTCGGAGCAGCGGACACTGCTGGTCAAGAACTCCGGGGGAGTTTAAACCACTGAGGATTTGTTTCTTTTGTAATTTTGTCCTGGCTTACAACTTATGCTTTCTAGTCTTGATAGTGAATTTCAGTTGTTCAAAAGGAAAGTAATAAATACTTCAAACATGGCCATAATCAGTATATACCACAAACTCAAAGTGAAACATTTCATAATGACGTCTGGTAGTTCAAGGAAAGATGATAGGAGAAGGTGCTTGTGGAATGGTCTAGCACTGGAATTTGATCCAAATAAGCCATTGCAGACTCTCTAAGCCATAATGTCCTAGCTGAAAACAAGTCATCTCTGCATGAAGGCTAGCGGGCAAAGGTCTTCAAGACAAACATCACTGTCATTACCACCTGGCAGGGTGAAGATCGATCTGATATCTCCAGGCCTTTGCCAGATTCAGAACAAAGTCCTGGGCCCTGGCATGCTCAGAGGCCTGGAGAGACAGCCTCCCCCAGCTGTGCTCTCTCATTCTCTCTGGCCAGCAGAGCCAGTGTGTTGTCTCTAACCAGTCACTTCATGAGAAACCAGACCTGGACTTCTGCTCCTGGCTTAGCACCTCCTTAGACTAGGAGGTCTTGAATCAGCACCCAGAAATCATTTTTTTCACTTTCCACAGAACAGCTCAATGAAAAAAATAGGAATGTTTCAGCTGAAAAACTAAACATCAAAGTTTCTAGGACTATCAACTATGAATATAAAAAAGTCTTTGACGTATTCGTGTAAACTTTTTATCTAAGTTGTGATACCTGTTCACATAATAAATATTTAGGGAGCCTCAATTTTATACAGGTACATCTCGAAGATACCACAGGTTCAGTTCCAGACCACTGCAACAGAGTGAACATAGCAATAAAGGCACACAAATTTTTTGGTTTCCCAGTGCATATAAAAGTTATGTTTACACTACAGTGTAGTCTATTAAGTGTGCAATAGCATTATGTACACAATATACATACTTTCATTAAAAAAATACCTGATGGCTAAAAAATGCTAGTGATCATGTGAGCCTTCAGCAAGTTGTAATCTTTTTGCTGCTGGAGGGTCTAGCCTCCATGTTGACACCTGCTGACTGACCAGGGTGGTGATTGCTGAAGGTTGGGGTGGCTGTGGCAATTTCTTAAAATAATACAGCAATGAAGTTTGCCACATCAATGGACTCTTCCTTTCACAAAAGATTTCTCTGTGACACATGATGCTTTTTGATGGCATTTTACCCACACATATTTTGAAATTGGAGTCAATCTTCTCAAGCCCTGCTGATACTTTATCAACTAAGTTTATGTAATATTTGAAGTCCTTTGTTGTCATTTCAACAATGTTCATGGCATCTTCACCAGTAGATTCCAACTCAAGAAACCACTTTCTTTGCTCATCCGTAAGAAGCAACTCCTCGTTCTTCACGTTTTATCATGAGATTATAGCAATTCAGTCACATCTTCAGACTCCACTTCTAATTCTAGTTCTCTTGCTCTTTCCACCACATCAGCAGTTATTTCCTCTGAAGTCATGAACCCCTCCAAGCCATCCATGAGGGCTGGAACTTCTTCCAAACTCCTGTTAATTTGATATTTTGGCCTCCTCCCGTGAATCATGAAGGTTCTTAATGGCATCTAGAATGGTGAATCATTTCCAAAAGGTTTTCAATTTACTTTGCCCAGATCCATCAGAGAAACTACACTCTATGGTTGCTCCAGCCTCATGAAATGTATTAGTATTTCTTAAGTAATAAGACCTGAAAGTCTAAATTATGCCTTGATCCATGGGCTGCAGAATGAATGTTGTGATAAAAGCCATGAAAACAACATTAATCTCCTTCTACATCTCCATCACCTTGGATGAACAGGTGCACCGTCAATGAGCAGTAATGTTTTGAAAGGAATTTTTTTTTCTGAGCAGTAGGTCTCAACAGTGGGCATAGAGTATTCAGTAAAACATGCTGTCAACAGACGTACTGTCATCCAGGCTTTGTTACATTGACAGAGCAGAGGCAGAGTAGATTTAGCATAATTGTTAAGGGTCCTAGGATTTTCAGAATGGTAAATGAGCACTGGCTTCAACTTCAAATTATCAGCTTCATCAGCCCCTATCAAGAGAGTCAGCCTGGTCTTTAAAGCTAGACATTGACTTCTCCTCTCTAGCTATGAAAGTCCTAGATGGCATCTTCTTCCAATAAAAGGCTGTTTTTTCTACATTGAAAATCTATTTTTTGTTTAGTGTAGCCACATTTATCAATTATCTTAGCTAGATCTTCTGGATAACTTGGTGCAGCTTCTACATTAGTACTTGCTGCTTCACCTCACACTTTTATGTTATGGATATGGATTCTTTCCTTAAACTTCATGAACCAATGTCTGCTAGCTTCAGATTTTTCTTCTGCAGCTTCCTCACCTCTCTTAGCCTTTATAGAACGTAAGAGAGTTAAGGCCTCGCTCTGAATTACTGCTTTGGCTTATGGAAATGTGGCTGGTTTGATTTTCTATCCAGACCACTCAAACATTCTCCATATCAGCAATAAGGCTGTTTTGCTTTCTTTATCATTCATGTGTTCATTGGAATGGCACTTTTATTTTCCTTTAAGTTTTCCTTTGCATTCACATCTTGGTTACAGTTTGGCAGAACAGGCTTTGCTTTCAGCCTGTCTTGGCTTTTGACACGCCTTTTTTACCAAGCTTAATCATTTCTAGCTTTTGATTTTTTTATTTAAAGTGAGAGATGTTCGAATCTTCCTTTCACTTGAGCACTTAAAGGTCATTGTAGCGTTATTAATTGGCCTAATTTGAAAATTGTCATGTCTCAGAGAATAGGGAGGCCCCAGGAAAAGGAGAGAGATGGCAGAATTGCTGGGTTGGTGGAGCAGTCAGAACACACTCAACATTTATTAAGTTTGCCATCTTATGTAGGTGTGGTTTGTGGTGCCCCAAAACAAGTACAATAGTAACATCAAAGATCACTGATCACAGATCACCATGACAGATATGATAATAATGAAACAGTTCGAAATATTATGAGAATGACCAAAATGTGACACAGAGACACGAAGTGAGCACATGCTGTTGGAAAAATAGTGTCCACAGACTTGACACAGAGTTGCCACTAACCTTCAATTTGTAAAAAAGTACAGTATCTGTGAAGCACAATAAAAGAAAGTATGGCTGAATTAGACTCCATATTAGGTGCTGGGGGCACAGTATGAATCTAACAGACACACTCATTGCCCTCTTGAAGCTGGGTCTAGTTGAGGAGACAGACATTAGACAACTACTCAGTAAACAATCAATCTACAATTTGGCTGGGGCAAGAAAGGACAAGCCCACGACCCTTCAAGAGCCTAGAACCTGGGACCTAGCCCAGTCTGGGGATAGCCTTAAGGAAATGACATTCAAACTGAAGGACAAGTAGGAGTTGACCAGGTATAGTGAAACAGAGAGAGCAGAAGCAGCAGGAGTACACACCAGGTGGAGGGAAGAGCTCCAAGGGAGAGAATATCTATTGCATTTGGACACAAACATCCACTGGTACATACATGTTTCATAACAGCAGCAAACAACATCTCATTTGGTGCTTTCTCCACCCTTGTTCATAGCACTTACTGCTGACTGACTAGTGAAAAAAACAAGACTACCACAGAGAAATAAGAATTACTAAAATATAAGATGGCTAACTTTACTAAGAACAAGATGTCTTGGTGCTGAAAATAAGCCTATGAGAAAAGAAAAATAGCCTGCATCAAGCTGGCAGCTCCAGCGTGAGCATCCATAACCTAAATCACTGGTAGAAACCTGCTCACTAGCCTCGGACATTTCCATCAAGCAATTTATACACACAACATATACACACCCCACATCAGAAGGAAAAAACCTTGCATTTTTTTTTTCAAAAAAGTCTTTTTGAATTGGTTTTCAAGACAGCAGAGGATCATTGCTGTTGTTCCCTGATTAAAACAGACCAGAGTTTTCCATCAAGCCCAAGGAAATAATAGGTATATTCCCTTAATCACATTTGAGATAACAAATGAGGCGATCTGATATAATGGTAATTTATGCCCTTTATTTAACACAACAAAATTACAGGATATTACATGAGCAATCTCCCAGACATCTAGTACTTTTGATCCACATGAATTAATACAGGACAAGGATGCAGTCACATATGCCTGTTGTAGGGAAGTGACTAAAAAGGCCCCAGATAAGAGGCAGCCCTCCCAGAAATTTTCATTCACAGGCAAGTTAAGGTAGGAAATTAGATTAGGGAAAATATCTCTATAATAAAGAGGCTGATTAAGGTATTAGGATAGACAAGCAGGATGGTCTTTCCACCAGGCCATTCCCCCCAACAGAACATGTCAGTAGAAGTTATCAGAAAATGTGGGATATTTGGTTACAAAATATTATAACTGTAACTTAATGAGCTCCAATTATTTTCCAGAGAGTATGCTAAGTGCCTAAGTATTCTAATCCTCACCACCTGTGAGCATGATTTTATTCATTTTATTTCACAGATGAGAAGCTGAGGCTTAGAAAAGTTAAATACAGTAACTTGCATATTTCCACATGCAGCATTTTTTCTATCACATCACATAGTCTCTCACACCAAATACAGCCTGGATTTCTAATAACTGTGGCAAACTTGGACCTGTGGGTCTTCACTACCAGTGAACCTGGTTAAATATTCCTAGTGTCCTGTTTTCCCACCACATAAACTGACACCCCTGATAGCGGTGGGTCCTGAATGCCTATAGTTTTATACAAGGGCTCAGAGGCAACAATTTGTTTTAAGGGGAAATGTCTCTTAAAGTTGAATTTTTACTTAGATTTTAAGTTACATTTTTTCGGAGGTTTTAAAAGGGCCTGACAGAGGTTCCAATTCTCCACCTCTGTTCCAAGCCACCTCCTGATAATGCACTGACATTGAAAGTAATCCTGTTAGGAGTACAGAGGTGGCACCAGCCTCCATACTGTTGTTCCCAACAATAATTTTATGACAGGTTCTGCTGAATCCTGCCATTTTAGTATTCTGTTACTACTGAATTACTCCTGTATCTTAAACTTAGGATGAATCTAGTCCCCCAAACCATATATATTTAAAATAAAAACCGTGAACATTTTCCCTGGTCTATCTACACTCCTGAACTTCATTCCCACTCCGCACGACCTGGATTATAAATTCTTTGCAATCTGGACAAAATCTATGAGAATTTTCTCACTAACAAACTATCACCGGGCAGATAGCCTGAAAAATAGGACTTGCATTTTAGAGTTAGTATAAATATCAAATGGTGCTCTGGTAAATATTTCAAACACATTGTCTTATGTCCACCACACTTTGGGCCTTTGCATCTGGGTCTGGGGTACAATGGGGTATGATTTACCTTTCGAAGCTGGCAAATCTAGAACATAAACTCAATATATAGAGGGCCCAACATATAAAGTGAGCTCTTCCTAAATGTCTAGAAGATCTGAGAATTAAGATGGACTCTCTCAATAAAATCACCTTTGTAATAAAATCACCTTAACAGCAACTAAAGTATTAGTTTCTACTAAATGAAAAATATGGTCAAGGTGACTGTGAGTCACCTGGAAAACTTCTGTAACAATGAATTAAACTTAAAGATGCTCCTTAACTTACTGATATTAATGGAAATGGACACTCAATTCAAACTCAGACTAGAACTTCCTAATAAATTCTAAGAGTTATCAGCTGGGAGATTCTAAGCAAATACTTAATTGTGTTTGGTTCTTGTGGATTGGAGCAGTCAGCTCTTTAAGCCCCATCAATTACAGCTCTTGAAACAGGCACACACTTTTTAAGCCTTTTAGTTTTATATAGCAAGCCAATTCCATTTTATATAGTACAAAATTTTGCTTATGTGCAGGTTAAATCGTGTTTCTTGTACACAGTGAGATACATGGTCATTTCTACTTATATAACACAGGATGCCTGGGAGACGGTTGTATTCATTTACTCCACAAACATTTATAAGAAATCCAATGGGTGCAAGCCATACAATACATGTTTTGATCCTTGTTCCTGGCATCTCCTATTCTTTTTCTTTTTATATGATATTTTATTCAAAGTATTTATATTTAAGGTCTCTTAGCAAATAAAACTTATGCCAATCAATTTGACTTCAAGATTTCCTCCTCCTTATAGGGATCTTTGATATTGTTCTTCTGAAATATACTTTTGCCTCCCTGGCTGTTAAATATTACTGCTAAAACTTTTGCCTAGCCCTAAAAGGCACACGGTAAGGACACTGCGAAGAGACAATGGTGCAATTCCTACAGAACAAAAGAGGAAAAGAAACAAATGTATGAGAATGGTTCTTCAGTGGTATTCACACTTCTTGACATAAGACACTTCTTTAAAAAGAAAAAGACACATGACTTATAAAGAGGACATTACAGTTGCTAGGTCATCACCTATCCAGTAGGAATATAAATGGTAAATGCCAGATTATATTTCATTTGGAAACCTTAAGTGCCAGAAATTCTACCTTTACAGTGGATAAGCCAAAAAAAAAAAAAAAAAAGTCACTGCAGGCTCCATAAATACACATTTTAACAAAATGGCGGTAGGGGGGGAAGGATTTCTCAGAACTACTGTATCCCGATTTCAAGGAGAATTTGTATTTCTTTATAAATTAATCTGTGATTAGCTAACAAAAGGGCAGAAAGCATTATTAACCTTGATATTAACAAAGCAGTCAATTAATACCACCTTGTAAATATATACCTTCATTTTCCAAAGAAAAATGATAAATAGCATGATAAAAAACAAAGTAGAAAAATCCCTGATATACTATTAGATAAATGCAGTTTGGTAGAGAGTAATATGACTAATATATCAGACATACTCAAGCATATTAATAGTATTGTCTCTTTCAAAGTAGTTACCTTGGAAGGACAATTCTAATGGTATCAACATTTCTTAGAATTTCTATGTTAGAAAGACCTTCAGGGCCTGTGAAAGTTATTTTTATTTTTTTAATTTTTATTTTTTTGAGACAGGGTCTCACTCTATTACCCGGGTAGAGTGCAGTGACATCATCACAGCTCACAGCAACCTCAAACTCCTAGGCCCAAGCGATCCTCCTGCCTCAGCCTCCTGAGTAGCTGGGACTACAGGTGCACCCCACCATGCCCCGCTAATTTTTCTATCTTTGGTAGCTCTTACTCAGGCTGGTCTCCAACTCCTGACCTCAAGTGATCCTCCTGCCTCGGCCTCCCAGAGTGCTAGGATTATAGGCGTGAGCCCCCGCTTCCGGCCGAAAGTTATTTTTAAATGTTAAGTTTACCTTTGTTCAATAACATTCCATGTACTCTACAAGGTACAGGGTATAAAAAGGAGGAGTCCCAGCCCTTAGAAAGTTACAGTCTAGAGAAGGGCACGGCTGTGAGCGTGGACAATTTCATTACACTGAGATAAGCGTCAGGACTGAAGTACAGACAGGACCTAGGGTGTGCCAAAGGAGCACCATCCTCCTGTGCCAGGAATGGGGAGGCCGAGGTGAGAGAGGTTTCCTAAAGATGGCACCCAAGGTGAGTCTGGAGAAGATGACACTTGATCTGATTCTAAAGGAAGAGTCAGAGTTATCCAGATGAAAAGTGAAGAAAGTGGACAGAAGACCAGAGCAGGACACAGAGGCAAACAAAAGCATGGAGGAGCAGGGAAATGTAAGCATTTTGGTGCTTCTGAAGCATAAAGTTCAAAGAGTGGGAGAAAAGAGGGGGGAGAGGGTGAAAGGGACCAGGTGGTAAGTAATCTGGGAGCCATGATAAGGGGCTTGGACTCATTCCTTTGTTCAGGGGTCACAGAAGCAAATGACCATCGTAATGCAGATAACTGAGGCAGACCAGGTAACACGTGACCTACGGTGGCAGCGGCTGCCTCACTCCAGCTGATTGCTGCCATGAAGACACACAGGCCAAGGGTGGCGGTGTCTTCTGATTTTTCAAGGGAAGCTGAAATCCACATTATTATGAAAAAGCTCCCAGTTTCTAAGTATTGGCTCATTAAAAAAAATTGCACATCTATAGACTCAATATGGCTCAAGGACTTCCAGCTGAGACCTCTCTTTTCAGGTGAAGCAATACCACTGGGAAGTTTTCAAAGGCAAGTGATGTGGGCAGATCTTCCCATTGGAAAGATGTCTCAATGGCAATGCTGTGGCAGACAGGCTGGAAAGAGGCCAGACTGAAAGCAGGAAAACCATGATCTGCCTAGTGAGTGATGAGTCCCTCATCTTTTGAGAGTGATGATAATTTTGATAAAATTAAGTCATTTGGAGTCAAGCCTCATGAGTAAATTTAGTATTGGGGCTGGATATCAATCAGGTTTTATATAAAAAACAAAACAGGCTGGGCGTGGTGGCTCACACCAGGAGTCCCAGCGACTCAGGAGGCTGGGGTGGGAGGATTGCATAAGCCCAGGAGTTCAAGGCTACAGTGAGTTTTGATCACGCCATAGTACTCCCACCTGGGTGACAGAGTGAGACCCTGTCTCTAAGAATAAAAAATAAAACAATAAAATAAATAAATAAAAGAAGCTTCTCCACTCATCTTCCTATGCTCCTGCCTTAAGGCCTGTATAAGCTTTCAACCTTATCCAGACATTTGGATAGGACAGGATGGGATGGGAGTCTATATCCCTTAAACCCTCTGTTCCAGATTGGAATCCTAAGGCTAAGAGCATCAGAGTTGGGCACACAGCTAACATTTCTCCCACTCCTATCCTCTTTCCCTTTCCCCTGATTTCAGTTTATACTCTTGCATTATTTGGACATACTTGTCTTCCTCCACTAGACAGTTAACACTTCTGAGAGTAGAAACCATGTCAATTATTTTTGCATCACTTCCTCAGTACCCAAGCAGAGTAATCTGCCACAGAATGAGCATTTAAGAAATGCTGGTTTAGGGAAAAAATGTCTTATTACTTAATAATCACACTATGCTCATCAAAGTTCACCATAAGGCAAGTCCGCCTTAAAACCTATCCAAGGGCGTTTAGTTATTGCAGTACCTAAACAATCCCTCTTAAGCCAGTCCTAAGGTCAGCATTACGGGGAGGCTCAAGGTTCTAAGGTATAAGAGCAACAGCATAAGCCCAGCTCACTCCCAATGACTATTTCAATTACTGTATGTTAATAATAGTAAGGCAAGTAAAGCATTACATCCCTGATTACACAGGAGAGTAATCACTCCTTCAAGAATTAATCTAGTCTACCATCTAAACAAACAATTGTCACCCCACCAGATAACTCTGAAGCCACCATTTAGGAGTCCAGATGGTAATCACCACGTTCATTCTTACCCAGTTCATTATAAGGATTACCCAACGGTATGAGTACCCGAAAAGATGGTACTCCTCATTAACCCAGCGTAATCCTGGACAGAAGCTCCCCTTCAGCTCATTAAATTTAGACAGCAAGCTTCTTTATTACTGGTAGTGATAGAAAAAAGATATTAAGCATGAAAGCCTGGTTTGAACACCGGGATTAGACATGGTTGGCTGATCAGGCCACGGAGTAGGTAGGAAAAAAAAAAGTTTCTGATCGCTGATCGTAATAGTCACACATAAAAGATAACTTATATGTCATCTTGCTATGATGCTTTGGAAATATAATTTAGAAATTAAGAGTCCATTAAAAGTCACAAAAGATGGTACAGGGAACTAGTGACTAGTAAGAATAATATTCAGAACAGGTCAATAACATGTAAGTGGAAAAGGAAAAATGAAATTATCTGTAAATCCAGGTTACCGCACTCCCTTGCAGTGAAGAGGCTGTTTGTTCCATGATGCTCTTCTTAAAAGCCACATTCATTTCAAGACCAACCATATCCAGCACCAGGAAGCAACAGGATAAACAGACAGGATGCAAGTTTAGAAGGTCACAGCTCTATAGACTAGAACTGTGTTGTCCAATAAGGTAGCCACATGTGGCTATTTAAATTTAAATTAACTAAAATTTAGAAATCAGTTTCTCAGTTGTACTAGCCATATTTCAAGTGGTCTGTAGCCACAGGTGGCTAATGGCTATCGTATTGGACCGTGCAGACATAGAACGTTTCTATCATTTTTCTGTTGAACAGAGCCAAACTAGAAAGGAAACATTCCTATTGCTCACATAGGACTGATGAGAACTTCAGAGTCAAAGCCAATGATTTTATCCATCAAGCATAATTAAAGATACTCAGGGTTGTTTATCTACCTATTTTATTGAACATAGGCAGGGATAGAAAGAGAAAAATGGTAGGGGATCAGAAATTCTTTAATTTAAGTCTCTCTCTTATCCAAGAAGCTGCACAAATTGCCAAAAATAGATTTCTAGAAGCACCTTCTCCTCCTCCCTTTCCTTTTAAATAAAATACTAAAAGGCACCTGAAAACAACAATGATGACAAAAAAACAAAACAACAGAAGAAGACAGGAAGAGGAATTCAAGAAAATTATTAAGAACAAAATGGATGGCTATCCTAAATTACTGTTGCAGGACACCCAAGGGAAGTGCCACAAATCAAGAATGTTTCCAAAAATATACTGTGGAAACAATTTAACGAATCCACATTACTTTTAAAAGTTATCAACTTTTTAGAGGCCAAATGATTTGCCACTAATAATTTAAAGTACTGAGTTTTTATCAAGAGCAACACACTCTGGTTCAATTATCTAATTCATGGGCAGATAAAAGGATCACATAAGTCACCTTCCATTCATACCATCATTAGATTTCTGAGGTCATTTGGTCCTCAGGCTGAAGCCATGTCTAATGATAAATAAAAATCTTACTACAGTAGTAAGAGTCTACTTATTAGAACTTCCCTTTTCTTTTCTGGACCAGTCTTTTAAAAATGAAATAAAAATGACTTAGTTTCAATTGTATTTAATAAAAGCACACTAAGATTCATTCAAGAACCAGGAAAAAGAAAACAAGTAGTCCTCAGACACCAGATTCTATTTAAACATTCATTCTATCGCTGCTTAAATATGGGCTTGCTACTTTGCCATGCTACCTCTCTGTACCACACTTAGGAAAATTTGATCTGACAGTGTAATTTCGAAAGCAAGCTAAAATTTAATCATCATATAAAAACAACAAAATTCATAACCCATCTGCTTAAGAGAAATATCAGCTTATATATTTTTGGGAAGAGGGTGGCAAGACTTAGGATGCTGGAAAACTTAAAATGCAAGCCTTGAAGCCCTTCAAAAATGCATGATGTTGCTGTCTCTGACTGATAATTACAGCCCTGGGAGGGCAGCTATGAGACAATGCTGAAGAAGATGCAGTGCACAGCGACTCAAGAAGCCTGGCAAGCTGCTGCCTCATTTCACCATGATGAAAGAAAAACAAGGAGCAGATTTCCCTTTTCTGTACCCAGCACGTTTCAGCCACTATACAAACGTTCAGTAGCAAAATTACCATCAGAAGTTATCAAACCTCATGGTCCCCTCCACGTTCCCTAGCTTTGCCCTTTATATTCGCCTTCCGTGTTTGCTTTCCTCCTCTTTACTGTCAGCATTTCAGTATAGAAAAGGAAGTGACATCCTGACCCTCTGGCTACGGAAAGGCTGTACTCTTAGGTCACTTTAACTCATAACTCTTAAGGAAAAGCTCATTTCACTAAAGTAAACAGAAATTATCTGATGCACCTAAGGAAGGTTCGTTTAAACCTTGATAACTCATATTTCCTCCTGATGAGGACAGCCATTGGTCACTGTTTAAGAGAGCACAAGAAAACTAAAGATTTCCAGGCCAAGAAAGTAGCTTGAGTCAAAAAAGGCAACTGATCTGAAATCTTCCAAATCTGCAAAAACTATTCCCCATTTTATGCACACACAGCTCTACAGAGTATGTAAACACCACCAGCAAACTGTGCTAGGAGGTCACAGGCACTCCCACAGCATGCACTACGGGTACAGTTTGTAAAATGTGCTGCAGGCAACGTGGGAAACAAGGGCTGGATCCAGCTCCGACCAAAGAGCAGAGCTAATGCATACCTTTCTGTCTTCCGGAATTTCCATTCTTTTGCTGTTCATCTTCCTCATTAATGGTGAATAAACCAAGAGGAATTGGCCTTGCATTGGTCTTCTTCAGTCTCTCTTGTCGGATAGCTGTAGCTGATCCAGGCATACTGCTGCTACTTGTTTTTTAATTATTATTATATTAAAAATATATGCTTATGTAATTGCAGCTTCCAGGAAGCTGCTAGCTCCTAAGCTGCCAGTTCATTTGAGCACTTGTAATAGATCCCCTATGGGTAAACAGTTTGCAAACAGCTGACAGATACTACCAGCCACTTGGCAACTGAGGCCCTGCAGTTCCCCTCACCTAGCAGCAGCCCCCGCTTCCCTCCCACCTCCCCTACAAACCCCCTCCCACTTACTCCCCCACAGGCACACTTGCTGGCAGGCACACATGCATGCATAGGCGCACACACACACCCGTGCACACACACATATGCCTCCCTTCCACAAAAGTCCTATTAAAGGCACTCAGGGTCAGATGCCTCCCTCCAACTGCCTAACCTGTTCAATCAGATCCCAGCTTCTCCTTCCTGCAGCAGCACCTTTTCCCAATCTTCTTTCTACTGCACAGTAAAATATTCAGCACACAGCAGAGAGGGGAAAATATGATATGCTGCCGTTAACAGTTGCCCTGACAACCCCGACACTTCCTAATCAAGGAGGGCCAGGAGCTGCTCCATCTCCCTGGCAGAGGAGCTGCAGCCTGCGGGATGCTGGGTCCTGGGAACTCACCAGCAGAGGGTACAGTGTGAGGCCACCGGCAGCTCCCTCTTCCTCGCAGCTGCAGCCGCAGAGCAGCAGGATGGGAGGAGAAACAGTTGTGCTTGCACAAGCAGCAGCCGACTCCTCAGCAGGGAGAGAGGGGCCCATGGCAGGAAGGCTTTTTCTTCTTCTTTTCTGGGCCAGGCTGTCTATCATAACAATGTTTGCAAGCCCCTGGATGGATGAAGGCATGGCTGGTACCCCACGGCTGGCTCACTTTCCTGTCATTCTTAACAACCCAGAGCCTGTATAAACGCAGGTTTGGTAGCACCTGTCATGAGGACCACCAGTGCCATGTCCCCGAGACCCTCTGGTGAAGGCAGGCAAGAGGAGAACTGTGCCTATTCCCACCACAGAGATCACAATGTGGAGCAACTCCTCTGCAAGTCAGTTGAAAGGACAGAAATAAGAGACTCCCTCAAAGGGAAAAACCTGCCTCGATTACACCCAGCACCCCCTACCCCCAATCCCAACTGCTCTGGGAAGTCACTACTAGAAGTGCTGAGCAATTCTCAACACTTAACCCAGTTTTAGTTCTTTTTTGGACTGTTTTCTCCAAAGCACACAATCATGTGATTATTGTTTTCTCCTGAAATAAGCTTTCTCACGTTAAGACTCTCCATTTCTAGGCTGCTTAAAATTTATGCTACATGCAAAAAATACATAAATTCACAATAAATGACATTAAAAAATGCCAACTGCCAAATTAATTTTTTTTTTTTGCCTTTTAATAAAAATCAAGTTTCCTTAGAAAGTCAAAAGCAATCCTCCAATCCCCAAACTACCCTCCTACTTTTTCTCAATACTTAAACACACTTATCCTAGAAGGGACCCCAAGGATTCTAAGGCAAGTAAAATATCCCCTCTAAATCCTTTGTATGGAACAGTAACTTTGGATAATTCACTTAATTCCTCCCTGTGCCTCAGTTTTCTCTGTAAATTGGGCTAATGACATCATTTACCTTATGGGATTAGGGGTGAGGATTAATGAACGTAGTGTTGGCAGTAGGAAGAGCTTAATAAATGTCAACTACTATTATATTTTATAATACATTTGTTGTAACTAGTCCATTTTTTGCTTTGTAATTACTTTCTAGGTGTTTCCAGTTCAATTATCAACTCTATCAAGGAATAATTCTGTTTTTATCTCCTCATATTGCCCAGCCCAGTGCTGAGGATGTACTAAATGGTTAGCAAATTCACGCTGACAAAAATAAATAAATCTTCAGAAATCTTTCCCTCCAAAGGCTGGGGGATTTAATTAAGTTCACATGTGTTTAGATCTGTGGCTTCGAGAAATGCAGGAAATTTCATATACAGAGTTTATTTAAAGTTGTGTTAATCTGTGTGATGGGTCTTTGAAATACAATAGAATGGAGTGAGTATTTGAGCTGAATGGGTCTGAGAAAGCAAACTGAGTCAGCAGCGTTTTACAGGCAAGGAAGCTGAGGGCCCATGAAGTGAAATTCCTTGCCCAGGTCAAATGTTAGTTAGTCATCAGCAAGTCCACATTTAAAATTTAGACCCCCTTCTTCCTAGTCCAGCGCTTCTCCTTATGACAAATGTTTGGCCTATATATTTCAGAATCCTAGATCTCTCCCCAGCTTCTGAGGAGATGGAAGGAAAGGGAGATGCATACCTTGAATATTCAAGATCCTCTTGTTTAAGAAATAAACAATGGATACAAATTGTAAATTTAATGTACTTCCATAATTTTTTATACTTGGTAAACTTTTCCCTGAATTAGACATGGTTGGTTATTTCTTATTTTTCTTTCAGATGATCAAGAAACATAGGTATAATATACACCAATGTCATATATTTGTGAAATGAAAATATTTTCAAATCCACTTTAGTTTCTTTCCTTCACTTTCAAAGAATCAGGTCAGTACTTACAATAGCAAAAAAGAAAAACCCCAAAACAAAACTAAAAAAAAAAACAAACCCACACACAAAATAAGCATGGTTGAAACTCCCTTTTGGTAAGGAAAATAAAAATCTATGTCTCGAGCAAATGACAAATTTCATTTAGAAATGTTCATCACCCAGTAAAGCTAACAGCTGTTCTAACAGCTAACAGAGATCATCTCCACTAAGTTTAACAAAAATATTAAAGAAGAAAAGCTAAAGAAAAAGTAATCTTTTCCTCCACCTTCCAAACAGAAAAACAAAATATTTTATGAGGTTTCCTAGGAGGAAAATGAAGAAAATTCCTAAGAGTTGCTTTTAAAAAGCAAAGTGAAAGCTGAACTTCAGATGACTTCTGCAGAAGATGTACATTCCACTACTTTCAAGACAGGCTTAGATGGCCTCAAATGTCTTATGGGAGAAACGCAATGTCAAAGGAAAAGCTACCAGGAGTTGAATTTCTCTAGATAAGATGACCAAGGAATTTCACCAAGGAGTCCTCAAGGCACCCAGTAAAATAAAAGTACCAAGGGAAATGAGATCACAGGACACAGAGGACCCCAAGGAAGACCAGAACTGAGTCCTCCCTTACCATGCCCCGCTGACTAATGGTTTTCCTTTTCTGTTCACTTAAGCGGAATATCCTTCTACGACAAAGTCCAGAGTCTTCACTCTTTAGCCTAAGGGGTCTCGAGAAGAATTTTGATTTGTATCCAGGTGTGAAAATCACCAAAAAGGCTGACTTTTTTTCCTTTTAAAGAGCATAAACTAGTCTTAAAACCATTTACTGGGGGAATGAGAGCCTAAACAAAAGAGGCCAGAAGTCACCACTTTCATACAACCCCTGAGGCAGTGTGCGGTAAAGTAAATTAGTAATAACCCAACAATTGGGAACATGTTCAACTTTATGTCAGATGCTGTGCTAAGTGAATTAGATATGTTAAGTTTGTAAGTAAGTCACAAAAGCCCTGAGAAGAGTTATCATCATCTGACAGACCAGGAAACTGAGGCTCAGAGAAAGTCAAACAGCTACTTAGGTCACTGAGTTAGGATTAATAAACTCAGGCCCATTCCATATCAGATCCTGCGCTTCCTGAATCTACTCAACTCAACACGGTCAACCCAGTTACCATCAGGAGCAACACCATCAATAAAAAAAGGACTTTTTCCCCCAAGTAATTTCTTCTTAGACTGTCACTGAGATTACTCCAATCTCACCAACTTTAATGGCTAGGTAGCTCTTGACATCCAGCATGTGGCTGATCCAGTAGGGCATGCGACTAACTCTCCACATCCTTTCGTTACCTGATCCAAACAAGGAATAGAAGGGATGGCAGACCCAAATTAAATACTCCAAAGTAAATACTTTCTGATTCCTCAGCCACGAAGTATTTTCAATTAAGACATGTGGCACACTGGATGCTTCCAGCTCAACCGTCAGATAGAGATATCTTAGACATCCCCATGGAAACGGGCTTGTGCCTCATAGTCAAGTAATTCTGCCAATTTTTTCTTTACATCTTACAATAAAAAGCTTGAAAGTAATTAATTGAAGATTTGCACAAACTGAGAGAAATAGACCAATGCCTAGTTCAAAAGTGACAATTGTTGACAACTAACTGGCTTGCATCACTGAGAAAAAGTTTTTGCAGCTGAGTATCCTAAATGTATTTCACATTATATGTAAAAATGTGTACATATATAGATGGGCTTGCTAAACGAAAAATGAACAATGCTATCAAAATGAAATTTTACACTGACTGGCTTATCTGAGAAAAAATCAGGCATCCAAAATTGCCTTAGGAACTGCTGTCCCACTACGCCCTCAGTCCACAGTGAATTTAATGTCCTTGTGCCTGCAAACTAGCCACGCTGGACTGGCACCTCGCCAGATCCACCCGAGGTCGGTCAGTGAACAGTAGTGTCGTAACTTGCTCCTACTCTGGGGTTGGCTGACTCACGACGTGGGCTGATGTCAATACTAGCGATGCTCACGTAGGTCGTGACTCACACTTCCCCTGTCACATTACTATGCACACAGTCAGGCTTCTGCCGCCTAGGTCTACTTAACACATTGGAAAATAGCATAGCCCGTGAGTGAATCCAAGAAATCTGCTTAACTAGTGAGATACACACCTAAAATTTACCTTTCTAAAAGCCCAGTGAGCTTTACAAAAACATTATTGAAAGGGGAAAGAGCCTGATTTGCACTATTCAAGGGCTGTGGTTGAAAACAGAAATTATTACTGCTGGATTGAATGGCCCATCACCAGTAAATTACAAGTTCTATATTCAGATAAGTTATTCACTTTTCAGTAGGGTCCAGAAGTACCAAAATTCTTTTCCACATTTCTACATTAGAGGAGATGATTAATTCTTCAAAACTACTGGACTTCAGTAACCCTTTAATGATTTAATGCATCTTTCCAAGGTAGGCTGCAATTTGCTTCTAGTAGGAGTTTTAGAAATATTTTAACACAACTTAAAAACCTCATATGGTTTGAAAATGGCAAAGCCAGCACAGGTTGACATACAGTCAAACAACCCCTAAGGAACAAAGGGTCCCAGCTGGTTCTTTACAGTTCCCATTCTTGAAGTAAAAGGGCTCCCTTGCAGTTTCCTAGAATGATGCCACTCAATGATGGCTTCTGTGGCAATAAGGCACAACATTCTGCCATTTGCAGCATTATGCATAGCCTCCAAGAGGCTGCTAAACAAAGAAATACCGCACAAAGAAATACAGATCCTTTGAAAGGAAAATAAAAAGGCAGGTTTGCTTTGATCTTCTTTATTTGACCACCTTTTGTTAACAGGCATGTAAGAAAAACAGTAAATACTACCGTAGTAGTGGCAATGCCATCAGCCAAGAACTACTAGGTCCCTGCCGTGCCTTTTATAACATTTCTATAAATCTTTGCTGCACATTGAACACTTCACAGTGTCAACAGAGTCCATTTTCCCATGTCTGCTTTACCATAAACAAATCTTAAACCCTAGGGCTTTATTTATATGAATGTAACCCTTTCCTAAACATTAGATATCACTAGGTAAGTTGGAAATATTATGAAATGCCACATAAACCTTAACCCAGTAGCACATTAGAATGCCTCTTGACCCTATTGTTCATGATTCTCATTGGTAATGTTTTGTTAATGTACATTATGTGAACTTTAGAATTCCTTGATAAAACTTAAAATGTGCAAAGAAGGTCCTCTCCTCTAATAGTGGTTAATTAGGCTAGAAATCCAATTCTATAGATTCCAAATGAGGCAAAGAAATCAATCACGGGGTTCAACAGAAGATTCACATAGATGCCTGGACTGTGTTTCTAAAAGTTAACTATTTACAGACCATCGATGAATTAGGTAAGTGTTTAATTTAGTTTAATTGTTGAGCCACACCTTTACAAAGACAAGAAACTGTGGTTCCTTGTCTTGCTTTAGGAGTGGTAAAATCATGCCAAGGATGCTAGATGGGGTGCTTCTGGGATGATGTCACAGGATGCAGTAGCCAAACTGTACAATGTTCTCCCACCAAAGGCAGAGGGGAGCCACAGAAGGTTGTTGACAACTAAATGTGTGATCCAGACAGGTCAGGATAGACTGGGATGATAAAGGAGAGAGACTTGAAACAGACCAGTTACAGAACTACTTCGTCCAAGTGGAGAAAAGAGATCCTCAAGTGGCAGCCATGGGGATACAGGGCAAAAGCAGCAATACGAGAATCAGTCATGTTTGCTTCTCTAACAGGCACCCCTCTGACAGCCTGGAAGACTTATTTCACAGCATTGAGCGTAGATACTGCATTCCTGCAATGGTCCAGATGAAAGCTGGAGAAGTGGGCAGCGGAAAAGAAAGGTGGTTAACGTTTTTATTAAAAATTTATACGAGAACAAGGGCTTTTTATCTGTGGATAAAACAAAGCTGAGAGATGGATAGACTCAGGTCCAAAATGATCTCAACAAAATGAAATAATAGCCTATTATCTAAACAGATTAACTCAGTAGGGATAAACAGGAACACTTCTTTTTTTATATTAAAAGAGTTCAATCACACAGGTACAAAATGAAGACCTACCCAAGCTGCAGCAGAAACAAGGAGGGAGGGCACCGGGACAAAAAGCTCACTACCCGTCTTTAGAGCCGCGAGGCAGTAAAAATCCTAGCAGAATCATGGCAGTATCAGCAGACACCAGCACGCTGAATAGAACAAGCCTTCTCTGTTTTCTGGTCCTCACGACACATGGCTCTCTCAGCAAGATATTTCCAATGGGATGATATACGAGAACACAGTCAGAAGAGAGAGAACTAGGCCTTATGATAAATATTCTAGGCCATAACACAGGAGGATCATTTGAAAGAAGGTAATTTCATCTGTAAAAAGACAAGACTCCAGAGGAATAAAATAACTGAATGAAAGGTTAACATATGGAAGAATTTACACTTTTAGTGTACTTCTGGAAGTACTAGGACCAGAACTAGGACCAGTGATTGAAAGTCACCAGAATGTAACAGGCTATGCTTTTCATCACTGAAGATAGCTGTGCACAAACAATGATGTGGGATGATGATGTCGGATTAATGCACTGTGTACATGTTGGATTTTTGCATCTCTGAAGTCTCTTCTGATCCTGCAATTCCATGACTTGAGGCAAATGGAAAGTCAAGTTGTATAACTGGGGTAAAACACTCAGGCAGAGAGAAAAAGGCTCAGACAAGCCCTTTTCCTTGCTGTCACTGTATTTCTGCACTTACTTGCATACTCATATGGCTTCATTTTGTAGGCAACTCTGTGTTGTACTATTTTCCTCATTTGACTGATGGCCCCCAGAGGTTTTTACCCTTAATGCTAAATAACAACAGAAGCTTCACCAGGTGTTCTGGTTAGAAGAGGACCACACTACCCACTTCTGCACCTACAGCTTGGAGACTTCCCACACTCTCTCACCACCCACCACTTAATGAAAGCCTACTGATAAAAATGAATAAGACACATAGCTTTTCCCTCAAGGAGACAACTTATTACGGGTGGTTCACTGTAGCTACGTGACTTGAGAGGTAAAATCTAAAAGTTTGTGAGTGAAGAGCAATACTAAAGAACAGCAAGCCGATTCAGTTTATTACTTCATGGGCATTTTTAGGAAAGTGATAGCCCTAAGTCTTTAGGCCAGCAAAGAATTGGACAGGTCAAGAACAATGTATTCAACGTTCATTTCAGAATGTATTAAGACTTTTCCTCCACCCTGTCCTTTGCTCCTTTGCCACTCTTCCCAATTCTTTCTCCTAAAACTCCTTGGAATTAAAACAGACATCAATTAATTTTTTTTACTGAAAGTTCAGTACCCTCTGTTTTTACCTTTAAAAAAATGAGATAAAATTAATTTTTAAATTTTGTTTCTTAAAAAATAATTAAAATTATTTGCACAATTCTGGGAGAAAATTGTTAATTTTCTTTCTGAGGGCAAGTGTATCAGTCAGGGTTCTCCAGAGAAACATGTATTATTTATACAAACAGATTTATTTTAAGAGATAATGGCTGCTGCCATTTGTGGAGGCCAGCAAGTCTGAAATTTGTAGGGTAGGCCGACAGGCGGGAATCTCAGGCAGGACTTCTATGTTACAGCCTTAAGGCAGAATTCCTTCTCTGGGAAACCTGTTTTTGCTTTTGAGGCCTTCAACTGATTGGATCTGGCCCACCCACATTATTGAGGATAATCTTCTTTATTTAAAGTCAACTGATTGTAAATGTTAATCATAGCTACAAAATACCTGCACAGAAACAACTAGCGTTTGACCAAAACTGGGTGCCAGAGCTAAGCAAAGCTGACACTTAAAATCAATCATCATAGTGAGTGACCCCAAAGAGATTAAGATATTCCGTTCCACATTCAAGTCAACATGCTGCAAACGAAAGCATGGCATTCAAAAGTCAAAGGTTTATGTATCAATGGTTGTAACCTTCACTGAATAGACTGGATACTATTTACTCAAATAATTTTCCAGTATGATAATGCTCTATTAAAATAATGTTCATATAATTGGGGTCAGGACATCTCAGACCGGACCTATTAAATCCTCCTTTATTTTCACTAACGATCTCCCTTTGAGAACCTAATTCTGGTCAGCTTAAAAGTATTACCAAATAAATCCTTTTTATCATTATGAGAACTAAGCAGTCTGGTCACCTCAACAGTAAATGGTTTAGAAAGTACAGATAAGTAGACTTTTTTTAAAAAATCTTCTCTATTATAATGAAGTAACCCAATTAATAACCTAAAGTCTCAATTAGAAGAAACTAAAGTACGTAGATATGTTGATGGGGCAGAGAGAAGGTTGGATAAAACATGTATTTCAACAGAAGATAAAGAGTGTTTGAAGGTTTGAGGTACTAAACTTTATATATTTATTGGTTTATTTAACTAGAAATAATCCTGACAAAATAAAAAATTATAATTGTCCAGCATAGTTCTGAAATCAACCTAGAGGAAGGCAGTGCCTAATAGAAATGCCAAATTATATAATCATGACAAGGAAGTTTGAGGCTTGGTCCATTTTCATTCAATGAAAGCCACACTGAGAAGTGTCAGCAAGTGTAATTGTCAGCAACCAACCAGAACACCAAAAGCCTGCGCTAAATTATACAGACAAGATATAAGAATATGTAGGATTGAATAACATGCCCAGAAGCTTTTAAAATTTGCAACTGCTAGGCAAAAGAGGTTCCTAATGCATCAATAATTATTTTTAAAAATATGAAGCATTAATTTCCAAGAAGAGATATTACTAGCAATCCAGTAAGGTTTTTTTTGATAAATACATGTTCTCTTAGGCTTGACTGACCTAGGGCCATCAAGTTTTTAGGGGGCTCTATATAGAAAGAAATGACACCTCAGAAGGATGAACAGGTTAATAAGCACTTAGGGGGCACCTGCTTCATCTCTAAAGCCCTTTCACCTTTCATATCCATGATATAAATCCATGCCTTAGGCATCTGAGGGAGGATTATGATGACAAAGGAGCCTTTTGGCAAATTTCCTAAAACACCCCAAATGACCATTTTGCCTTTTATAATAAGGCAAAATGGCTATACTCCCATTGTTAAATGTACTAAAATCTTTGATGCGTTTAAAAAAAAAAAAAGTTTTTCCAGACACATGCAATGTAGCAGTGAAGGAACAATAAAAATCTCTCCATTCTCCTAAATTTTTTGCTGGTAATAGTACTAGTTGGTTCCTGTTTCCACAGGCATGTAGGAAGACACCTGCCCCCAAACCCCTGAAACAAGAAGCAGCCATGTCCCTTAAGCGCCCAGAGCCAGACTTTATCCAGCTCGCTGGAAAAAGACCTGTTTACAAACAAAAAGGGGGAGGTTTATACAACCAAAAGCTGTTTGCTTTAAAAATAATTGCAACATTGCAAACTGTTCCATGAACATGTTTCCAAATAGGTTCATCTGTAATAGAAAAGAACAATGCTTTGGAAAACAAAAAGTCATCTTTGCACACTATACAACTGGTTCAGAATGCCCAGTTTACAGGTGTCTGAACTCCACACCCCGAGTCCTAATTCTGAAACTTTTGCCCCTCTAACATTTGGTACATACTCCTTCTCTCGTCCAAAACCCTCTTGATGACTTACTTTCTATTGTGGATGCCATTAATGAATCCTGCAACACCTTTACAATGATCTGTGGCTCTCATCACGTACAGTTTAGATTTGTGTTGCAGAAGCTAGTTGATAGTTGGGATCTTTTTTTTTTTTAATCTCTATGCTCTTCTTGGTGAGTCACAGACAAAATATTGGACCTGATCAGTTTGTAAATAAATTGAAATGACATTCTCAAATCTGATAACTTGAGGCATCGCTGGACCACCAAGGATTGAATCTGAAATGCCACACTAGTGTTCTTCCCTGTAAGGCTTCACTGGATTATAAGATTATAGAGTTTTTCTATCCAAAGTAATTTGAATCTCATAGGCCTCCCTAGACTAAAAATTGTTCCATCTCCCACTTCTCAATTTATTTTAATACTTTCTTTCAACTGAAGAGCCATCTCTTCTACTTCTATTTTAGTTCCTAATACTCTGGGCCTTATACAAAATCACTTTACAAAGCATATGTATATATAAATTTTTATATATACGAGAAAGGCCCCTTCATAAGGATGTTGAGAGGCAGGAAGCCATTGTAACAAAAGAAATATCTAGGTTTATCCTCAGTGAAGTATACCAGTACATAATGCTATCATTTTATTTTCAATAATAATTTAGTTGTATTTTTACTGAAGAATGACAGAAATTTTAATATTTCAACGGTGGCATTAAGCATACTTGTTTAATCAATTACCACAGTGGCTACTGCACACAAAAAGATAATTTGTGAATTTAATAAATAAGATATTTATTAAACTTACTGATATTTTCTATTTCATGTATGTACTTTGAAGAAACCCAAACTGCCTCCCACTTCTCACGAAAGCCTTGTGGAAGGCAAGTCGTATATGCTTCCTCTATTTTCCTTGTAGAGGAACATACTCAGTACAGTGATAGTGAGTTGTTTAAAGTCATAATGGGTCTGGGAAGTCCATCTCTACGGTTTAAAGCAAAATAACTTCTGTAGCAATATTTTAGGAAAGAACTTAAAATTTATTACTATTATTATTATTATTATTTTTTGAGACATAGTCTCACTTCGTTGCCCAGGCTCGAGTGCGGTGGCATCATCATAGCTCACTACAACCTCAAACTCCTGGGCTCAAGAGATCCTCCTGCCTCAGCCACTCCAGTAGCTGGGACTACAGGTATGTGCCACCAAGCCTAGCTAACTAATTTTTCTATTTTTTTGTAGAGATGAATCTCGCTGTGTTGCTCAGGCTGGTCTTGAACTCCTGGGCTCAAGTGATCCTCCCACCTCGGCCTCCCAAAGTGGCAGGATTACAGGCATAAGCCACTGTGCCCAGCCAGAACTTAAAATTTAGAACTATGATAAAGCAATAAAAAAACTTTTGGATGCTATAAAAATGAAACAAAAACAAGCCAAAAAGGGCTTGCATGGATTTAATTCAATCACATAACACAATCTAAGCATCTGACAGGCTGGTGTTCAGCAACCTTCTACTGGAACATTTTGTGCAACATTTTGACAGGTAAAAAGCACCATCCAGTGTGTTTTGAGGATGACTTTGATACCAGAGCCAGGACTATGACAGTGTGATGACACAGCTACAATTAGGTCTGCATCAGCATTACATTCCGATGCCCTCATTACAGAGAGCTTATCATTATAAACAAATATTTGCTTAAGGGAGAAACTTAGCATACCAGGGTATGTCCATCTTTTCAGTGATGCAATACTAATCCTTAATAATGATGACCACAATAATTACAACAAACATTTGGTGCTTAGGCTGTGTCAAGCACTGTTCTAAGTACTTTTATGTATTAACTCATTTAATCCCTGTGAGGGTATTACCACTATCCCCATTTTAAAAAGGAAGACACTGAGGAAGAGACTGGTTAAGTGACATGCCCAAGATCCTTCAGGCAGTAAGCGGTGGAGCTGAGCTTGGAACCCAGGCAGCCAGACCCCAGAGTCCCTGCACAAAATAGGTTAGAGTTATCCCTAAAGAATTGGTCTTAGTTTTGAGCGTGAGAGCTTACAGCTCCACACATGCTCAGTTTTGGCATAATCTTGAAATCAAAGATATTCTCTTTTTTAAGGATCAATCTCATCCAACATCACCTACTGCCCTTTTCATTTGCTCCTGGATCTCACAATTATGAACACACTAGCTGCAAAGAGCAGAAAAGAACAGGAAATTGGTGCTGCCATACGTAAGCCCTCACGGAAAAGCTTCAAATCACAACTGATGGTACCACAACAGTTCACAAGCAGGCACAAATGCAATTCAGAAGTGCCTGTAGACATTTCCTAGAGATGATAATTTCAGGTGATAATCAAAGCATAAGTGTGAATAATCCTGTTGAGAAAAAACACCCACAGTGATAAGTGCAGAGGTTATCAGCTGGGCCTTGAAGAGAAAGAAAAGAGGGGAAGGAGAGAAAGATTAGCCTAAGGGTATTCTCAGCAAGGTGGAAGGGAGAAGGTCACACTGGTGTCAACTATTAACAGACAGAAGAAACAAGGGCTGGTCTCCAGAGGCAGGGACCTGGTGATTAGAGGTCAGAGGTCACCTGGAAGATCCCTGGGAAAAGTATATAATTTCCTACAAAATACTTTAATATCACTCCAAATTAACCTTTCTTGGTTTTGAGGGGTTGAGGGGGGGAGGGAGAGGAAGGCAGCGTGTTAGCTAAGAAAAGTAGCAAAAAATCTGATTATCTAATATTTTGTCTAACTCTACATAATCATACATAAAAGTGCATAATATGTACATGAGCATAGGTGTGCATATATTTGGCTATTCAAGTGTACTCATACCTGTATTCACATCTGTATTCCCTTCAAAAAAGTCCTGGAGCAAAATAAGAGATAATTTAAGCAAACTCACTATATTTAGGGCAATAGCTGTTATGATTTTCCATGTGATTTCCATAAGCAAGGTGCATATACTTGACACCTCCTACCATGATGGTCAAGTGGAAATGGTTCTAAACCAGCAGTTCTCAGTGTTGATTGCACATTGGACCATCTGGGGAGTTTTAAAAACACTGCCACTTGGCTCCCATCCCTGAAGATTCCCAGATAATTACCTAGAGTGCCGCCTGATATTTAAATGGTCTCCAGGTGATTTATACTCGCTGCCAAGACTGAGAGCCAATGACCTGAGCCAATGATGCTCCAGCACGAGCCCAGTTGTTTCAACAACATAACCTGATGGCCAAGGACTGAGCTATATTTAAATGAACCCACCAGGGCTGTGTTAAGGGTGTCACTGTACCAATTCAGGCATCCACCATGACCAGAAACTAATCCACCTGGAACACACAAAGCAAGCACCCAGGTCCTGTTTGGTATGTCTGCCACCCTAAAGACTTGGGTCAGGAACTTTGCAGGACTAGAAGCCTGGATTAAAATCTTGAGAAGCAGCCAGGCTTTTTGCTACAGGAACACATATTACAGCCAATTATGATGAATGTTATTGTCACCTAAGCAGGCCTTGTGTTGCGGGGTGGGGACAATAAAGGAAGGGGTCCTTTATAGAATTTCACCTTGAAATTTAAACTTATCCTAGAGTATCGCTTCTTTTCTACATTCAACAGTATTGGGGGTACAAGTTTTATACTCGTAGGTTATGCCACAGTAAAGGATGGTTCTCTTTACCAGAAAAGTAACTCCAAGGAGGAGGCTTTCATAGCATTTAAAAAAAAAAAAGTCACAGAAACTTTAAGATACCCCAAATCAATACTCTAAACTTAAATATACATCACTTACTAACACTGTTTGTGGAATGCGGTCCACATATGCCAAAGGCACTTCTCCCAGCTTGCTCTCTGCTGTTTTGCGTCCCTGTGCTCATCTGTGCTATCTAGTCAGGTGTGTCAGTCCTCCTTGGCATTTGCTCATGATCCTTTTTTTCACAACTATTTCTGTAGGAGCATCAAGGATGAAGAACTGTGGAATGCAGTTAATTCTTACTGCCAAAAATACTGTATATTACTCTTCAAATCAAAATTCACAGTAGTATCTAAAAAAAATCTTATAGATTTTTCAAACTGGCTATTTCTTAAATTTATTATAAAAGATACTAAGGAGAATATTTACTGAACAGAAAAGCCAATTGGCACTTACATGTGTAAACAACTATAACTCAGAGCATTGCAAGAGTTGAGACAGTAAAGAGGTAGAAGGTACCAACGCTGGAGAACTAGACAAAGTCAAAAACTGGACTTTGTAAAAAAGAATAAGCCTAAATACCATACATGTTTAACATAGAGAACCTTAGACCATGATTGGCGATTAAATGTCCAATAACGGAATATCAAGATTTTTACAAAGCATTGTAAACATGTCAATAACTGAGAACCGATACACCAAGTATTCAGCTTGACAATATAAATTGTGCAAATATGGAATAATTAGGATCATAAAACAAGTTCTATGACGAATATTTCTAGTTTTCTAACAAAAAAAGTTATTTTCAAGTTCTGGAAAGCCTTATCTCAAGGGATTAGAAGAGAGATGATGAAGGAGGAAAACAGAATGTGAATTGGCATAGGATGTGCTGTATAATGGCACTTCTGATCACAATCAACTTCAGACTGTAGACTCCCCAGGAAATAAGAAATACTATGGGGAAAAAAGAGAATGAGAGAAAAATAAAGCAGCTGATATTAGAGCCAAATAAAAACTCCACATTATACCTGGGCTTTGGGATCAAAACTAACCACCTCCAGCTCTTCCTAATTCACGTGAGCATTGCTTAGTATCAAAAAGGCACTATTACACTTTGAGATGATTATACTACTTTACTCAAAGAACTTGGTGGAATGGCTAAAATTTAAAAATTAGCAATACCAAATGTTGGCAAGGATGTCGAGCAACTAGACCTCACATATACTGCTTGCAGGAATGTAAAATTGTACAGACACTCTGGAAAAGTTTGGCAGTTTCATATAAAGTTAAATATGCACTTACATAGGAGTCAATAATCCCACTCCTAGGTATTTACCCCAGATAAATGAAAACTACACAAAAACCTGTAAGTAAATGTTTATAGCATTATTCATAATTGCCAAAACCTGGAATAACTCAACTGTTCTTCAATGGGTAGATGGATAAACAATCTGTGGTACTTCTACATAATGGCAAATCACTGATAAAAAGGAAAGAACTACTGGCATGCAAAACAGCATGCTTGAATCTCAAATGCATTATGCCAAGTGAAGAAAAATTCAGACTCAAAAGGTTACACAGTGTATGATTCCACTTTTATGACATGGAAAAGGCAAAACTAGAAAGAAGGCAAACAGATCAGTGTTTGCCAGGGGTTAAGTGTAGGAAGAGAGCCTCACTACAAAGGTGCAACGTTAGGGAATTTTGGGGGGCAAGAGAATATTTTGGATGATTATAGTGGTGGTTACATTACTCTATATGTTTGACAAAACTCAAAGAACTGTACTCCAAAAAAACCCCACCAAAATTAAAAAAACCCCAAAATCAGTAAATTTTTTGTATACAAGTTAATTTTGTTTTTAAAAAGTCTCCCCGCCTATTCAAGGATTTGTAAGTTTTTCCTTTCACCAGCAAACTTTATCGAAGGGTCTATTGAACTAGCTATCTTTACTTCCTAACCACATATCTAGCAATCATTTATCATCTGGCGCACCCCCAACTCTTGTACCAACAACTGAAATGCCTCTTCTGGGGTTGGTCAGTAATAACTGTAACCATACCAATGGCTTTTTAAAAAATTTCTGCAGCTTTTGAATCCTTGCACTCTCTGTCCCTCTCTCGGCAGGTGTGGCATTGCTCAGTTACGGTTTTCCACCTATCTTCTCTGCTGGCTCTTCCTCCTCCTCTGCTTTCAACGTCTCAGCCTCTTGCAGTTTTTCTTTCTGAACTCTCCTCGCTTCCAAAGCTTCAGTCATTATTCCCTTACGGAACGAATCCAAGGGTCCTGACCCCTATTTTTCTCCTTTGGTCCCATACTTTCAGTTGCTTATTAGACATTCCCACTTACAGATCTCTCGTGTACCACAAATGTTCATGTCTAAAGCACAGTTTTTTCATTCTCCCACCAAAACCAGGTCCTGCTGGGTGTGATGGCACCTGCCTTTAGTCCCAGAGAACTGGGAGGCTGAGGCGGGAGAATCACTTAAGACCAAGAGTTCAAGTCCAGCCTGGGCAACACAGTGAGACCCCATACTAAAAAAAAAAAAAAAAAAAAAAAATTAAAAAGAAAAATCCAGTTCCTCCTCATGAGTATTTTCCAATAAGCCAATGAGCAAAACTCAAATATCTTCTTTAAGCAAATAAGCTAAAGTCAAACTTGGAGTATCATCTCATATGTCACCTTTTTACCTGCAATTCTTTGACACATGCCTCTGCAGAATCTTGAAGTTATTGTTCTCTTCCCATTTCTACTGCCATGCCAATGCCTGGCTGTATTTCTGCAGTATCCTCCAAGTTGGTCTGTATGTCACTGACTCTTCTTCAATGCAATCCTCTAGTCTACCCTGCTATGCTGACATGAGGACCAGATGGGTAGACCTAGCATTTCATTGATCTCCAGAAAAGATTTGGCTAGTCTGGCTGGCTAGGCAGATGTTCCTCATGCATTCTCACTACCCCAGGTGTGCCCTTCCCAAAGCAGCAAAAATTGAAGAGAACGACTTTCCCAGATGCAGGAACTTTGCTTTCATTGGTTAAAGGCATAGCTGAGCTCTTTTGCTAGACCTTGCAGTCAAGGATTTTCAGATTCATGGGTGCAGAATTACTTGATTTATCATGCTTTAATCAATATATGTTATTCTCAAGAATCCTCAACAATTCCTCCCTGTTCACAGAGTAATGCACTAACCTCTTAGCTCGGCCTCTGCCCTTCCACAGTTCGGCCTCAATGCACCATCATTCCTAACTCATCTTCTAGCATTCTTTCTTTGAGCTTTACATATTTGTCAATATGATCAAAAATTTGCTCTTTTCCACATCTGTACCTTTATTTTTCCCCCTTTCCTCTCTCCAACTTAATATGTCATTTAGACATTTTTTAAAGTTTAACTTAAGTGCTATACCCAGTATGTTCTCCCTGTTGACCACAGCCAGAAGTGATTCTGCCTTCACTGAACTCCTCATAACCTGCAATTATTTGTTGGTAGACTTTGTCTTCCTTGCTAAATTCAAGGACCATGTGCTCGACAACCTTCTAGCCACCATAATCTTTTCTTTTTTTTTGAGACAGACTCTCACTCTGTCGCCCTGGCTAGCGTGCAGTGGCGTCATCCTAGCTCACTGCAACCTCAAACTCCTGGGCTCAAGTTATCCTCCTGCCTCAGCCTCCAGAGTAGCTGGGACTACAGGCACGCACCACCATGCCGAGCTAATTTTTCTATCTTTGGTAGCTCTTACTCAGGCTGGTCTCCAACTCCTGACCTCAAGTGATCCTCCTGCCTCAGCCTCCTAGAGTGCTAGGATTACAGGTGTGAGCCACCATGCCCGGCCCACCATAATGCTTAATATATAGAAGGTATACATTTTTTGGTCAAATTATTCTAAGCCTCAACATTTTCAATTCTTATATCAACATAATGAGGGTTGAGTTTTAAAAATAACTCCTTTAAATGATTATTTCTCATGTATTAGGAGGCAAAGATGTTAGAATTTCTTTTTAGAGAACATGCCAATGTAAATTAGTGTTTCATATACATGCCTAACTAATGATATTACATAAATGCATGCTCCCGAGCACGACTGTCTACTTAGCAAGATGTAACAGCTAGCCATGGAAGGATGGGAGAAAAAGCTATCTAGTCATCAGAATGAAGCATCTCTAGCTTTTAGGATCTGAATTTCAAAAAGGACAAGCTTATACCCTGGATTATAATTTTTATTTGCAGATATTTAATGTAGACTCTTAAAGCTAAGTGACATCTTAAAGATCACTTTTTAATTTCAAAAAACTCAGTGAAGGGACATGACCAAGATCACAAAGGAAGCCGGGATCTTTCACCACACAGCCTGCTAAAGAGGAAAATAACCCAATTCCAGGTGCTAGGTCATTTTCCACAAAAGAATATAAACAAAATTCACAGATTACAGTATTCACTTATTCCCTTGTACATTAAAGTATGGTCTCATGAATTAACCAAAAACAACTTTAAATTTGCTTTCAGTTCTGCAGGTTTTCAAAAAAATAGGTTATCAAATTGGGAAATTAGCTCTGCAAACTCGCTTTCCACAGCTCTTGAACATATATACACAAAGCTTGGGCAGAGGCAGTTTTGTGAACATCACCCACTATGTCACTACTCAAAAAAGCCTGATAAAGGATTTGACATCCTCTAGTGGCAAAACTGAAAACTTGTTTCCAAGGCAAGTGTTTTTTTTCAGTTCTTGCTTACCTTTGGCTATTGACAAGAAGAAAAATATTATTAATATATTAAAAGAACTTTTTCATCACCAAAAAAAAGTTTTCACCACGACACATGCGATTTGGCTAACTTTGAGTAGAAGATAAATATCTACCCCCAGAAACATGTCTTTTTATTGTTGGATCTATATAATACCTTTCAATATGCTTAAGGAATGTCTCATTTTATAGGTGGCACATCACCATTTTCAATACACCTCTGATACACATACATATACATACTATTCTGAACACATTACAGGCGTTATTTTTATAATAACCTGAGAGTCTAATCTAAAGTGCCCTAAAATTACACCACAGTCTTTGCATAGGGACATGAGGAAAAAAAATGAATCCCTCAAGAAATGTTGGCACTTGAGGTGGAAATTTTTACTTTTTGATGGTAATAAAAGATAGAGGTCTCCCTACCCAGCCCCCTCCCAAAATCTCCATACAAACCTATGATAGTTAAAAAAAATGAGACTTGCAGCATTTGGATGTGTATAATGTGAAATATGCTCATAAGAATAAAGTACTATTAATACATTGAAATCCCACATTCAGATATAGGTCATGTGTTTTAAATATGTGGAAGACCTTAAGTTGTTAAAATTCAAACAATGTTCACTTGTTCTTTCAAAATATTGTTACCCAGATTCAAAAAAATACATTTACACATTCCTTCTTTCTTTGGCACCCACTGATGCAATTGCTCTGAGCACTAAAAACAATAATAGTAATCCAGGGCTAGAACAAGAAAAATGGGAAAAAGATGTGGGACCAGAAATCAGTTTTAAGTTAAATTATAAAGTACAATTATTCAAAAGACCATATATAAAATGTGTACCTTAGAAACTGAAGTTTTTAGGCAAAGGTATGGAAGAACTATTTTCTATAAAAGAGATGGCAGCCAATTTAATCCCCCTTTTAATAAAAGAAAATATTTCACTGACAAACACATGGTTGATTCGTACATTGTTAGAAGCAAGGCCAGTTCATTGTCCACATGCTCAGGCACTGAATATGCTACAGTTTGTAGTACACTTATGTCTGAACAAGCAGCTCATATGCAGGTTCTATAAAGTTTATTTTTGAGCACAAACTGATGCATATTAACTCATCAAGACAATTTTGTTTCAGACGCAGTTACTCTGTCAAGTGTTAGGCACCAAACCATGAACCACATATTCACAATTGAGGATGGTCCTTTCCTGGGGCCCTCACTTGGGGGAGCCCAGTCCCTGTGCCCAGCTCATCAAGTTTCCTGAAGCAATTAATTACAAGGGCATCTCCTCTTCTCCACCCCAAACCTAAATAATGATCTACCAATCTTTCAAACGCATCAAGACAAAATAAAACACCCTACAGGGAGTAGCATGATGTAAGTAAACAAGTTCAAGACACCTTGTCAGTCTTAACCTCAGGTATTTCAGCTGAAGGGATTAAGTCATTAGACTTTAGGTGCCCAACCTCTTCCTAGCAATAGCAGATACATAACTTACAAACACTGTCTATAGCTCTCTGGACCTGTCACGTTAAAACAAGCATACCATCTAAATCAATATCTTTTTGGGGGGAACGAGGGGAGTGATTTTTACATTTAGGAAACAATTGTTTTCAATTGTGTGCGTATGGAAGTAAAAAACAGCTTGCAATTAATTGGGAAGTCTGTGATTTGAATCTCTTTTTAAAATAAGAAACTGCATCATCGCCCCCATCCCAAGTGTAGGAAGATACAGAAACAGCTTAGCGGCCAAGAATAGAAGAACAGAAAAGGGGACCAGGAAGGAGGGACAGATTTGCAAGATAGTCTCTCGAGGAAAAAAAAAAAAAAAAATCACGAGGGGAAAAATCGGCTTCATGCCATAGAGAGATGGGTGGGAAGACTCGCTGCTTGTCGCTTGTCTCGGGGATGTGAGACCCTGTCCGTGACGGTTTGTGTCCTGGTGGTTGTGGGGGACGGGGGATCCTCAACACAGAGGCCTGACCACCAAATCCGGGGCTGCAGAGCCGATGCTCCTAATTTGGGTTCAATACAGACTAAAAACAAGAACTGTGAGGACCCTTCCGAGTCAACGAACCTCTGATTCCGTCAAGCCCGCACCGCAGAGCCCCACCATCCTGCAATGGGTCCCCGGCCCTCCCGAACCCCCGACCTCGGTCTTCTCGGGAGAGGGTCACAGCCGCAGACAACAGGGCCGGGCGCGGGCGCCGCTCACCGCGCGGTCTTCTTGCCCCACTGCGACCCCCCGACACCCTGTGCTACCAAAGACAGGAGGGGGGACCCGGAAACTGCTCATCCTGGCAGTCGCCCCTGGCCGAGGATTTTCCGGCCGCTTGTTCGGTTTGGGGGATACGATTTCCCTATTCAACTGAATTAGACCCGAGCCGCGGGCAGGAGAGCAGCGGCCCGCGTTGCTCCAGTTCCTCCTGCCGCCCGCGCTCCCCGGCACGCTTCCACCTGTTGCGGGAAAGGCCAGGTGCAGCGCCGGAGGGGCGGCCGCGCGGCCGAGGCGCGGCGGCGCGGGGCGGGGGGAAGGCGCGCTCGGAGCCCGGGTGAGCGGCGCGCAGGGGCGGCCGTTCCGGGCCGCGGCCGCACGGGCGGGGGAGGGGGCCGCCGGCGCCAGCCCCCCGTCCCCAGCCGGCGCCCCCCGCCCCCAGCCGGCGCCCGCGGGACCCCCGCCTTCCCTCGCCGCGCAGTCACCTGTTTCACTCTGCACAGCGCCGTCGCCGCCCCTGTGGCTGTCGCCGCCAGCTCCTAGCTCCGCCATGGTGCTCCGATGACGCTCCCGGAGAGCCGCTCCGCCCTCTTCCTCGACTCGGCTCCCGCCGGCCCCCCGCCTCCCCGGCCGGCGGCCCAGACAGGTGAGCGCCGTCAGGCGAGGGCGGAGGGCGGGGACTGGAGGGAGAGAGCGCGCGCCAGCCAAGGACGGCAGAGCCCGGCGCTCCGGCGCGCCCCCTCGCGGGCAGGTGCGGCGTGGCAGCCGCTCTCACCCACGCCGCCGAGTCCGGGCTGGAAGAGCAGCGGGCCGAGCAGTCACCGCACGCGCCTCCGCCAGGAGCTTCTGGCCGCCGCTGCAGACCCGCTGCCCGCTCCTGGAGTTCTGGAGGGGGCGTCGGCGAGGCTTGGTGGCCCTACCTAGGGCCTAGGACGAAGTATGGTTCGAGGATCAGCCCAGGTGAGGCCAGGGCTTGGGGACCCTATTACCTTCTAAACTCTGGAGCAGCCAGGTCAGTTTCGGCTTCGCGGGGGCTGGAGTTCATGGTGACAACCGCGGAAGAATCTGATGCCACGTGGCAAGCCGAAGTGCACGGGCTGGACCTGCGCTTTAGGAAGCCATTGCTGGCGACCCTGTCTTTTCACCAGGTCTTCGTATCTGATGAGCCCCGGGGCACACAAGTTAGTGAAATTGGTGCTGACTGCTGTGGCTTTTCCTATGTTTGGTTTCTGATTAGTAAACTACCTTGTGACTTCTGGCTTGCTCAGGAAGAACAGGAAAAAAGCAATAGGCAACTTTTTTTTTTTTTTAAAGAAACATTATTAGCCGAGGAGAAACCAATTTCTTCCCTAACAGGCGAATAACGATGAGTAACAAAATGCTGAGAAAAAAAAATAAGTAGCCTACGTAAATGGAAACATAAGGAACAAAATTGAGCAGCGACCGACCAGTTCTGCCTGGTGACACAGAAGTGTACTCCCACACCGTCGGTTGGCTGAAGATAACCAGCAAGTTCTGAACAGTTTAAAACCCTCCCAAGGACTGCCGCAGCATCTGTTAGACATCAAAGAGTGTCTGAGAACAGTGTTGGATTTCTTGCTAGGGTTACAATTCTCACAACCTTTGCATGCAAAACTTGCCACTGTGTGGCAAGTTTTATTTATTTGGTTTACTTACTGGTTTTCTGACTAGGTAGAGGTTTTGACTAAAGGACACTTCTGCCGTGGTCTGTGATTATGGATTTTCCCATAGTTCCATTTCTACAATGGAATAGGCAAACTGATCATTTAGCAATGTGCTATTCCTAAATCACATTCAAATCAGTCTTATCAGACTTTTAATCAATAAAAATAAAGCACCAGGTAGCCAGAGGTAGCTTTAGACCTTCTTTACTGCATTAAAACATCAGAGTTTTATCTCAAAGATGAGTGTTCAGAAAAAAAAAAATCAGAGTTTAAGACACTTTTCTTTATCATCAGAAAGACTCTTTTAGCTGAATTTAGAGAGTTGAACTATCCAGAAGAACCCTTGAAAAAGAAAGTGACTCGTTTTCAACCTTCTGATTTACTGCCTACTTAAATAAACCAGTGAGAACTTTCTTTGACAAAAAAAGAAAAAAGGTTAGGACCTATTGATGTTTCTATTTATTTTGTCTCATTTGGTTTGGTGTGTGCCCACCTGTTCTCCCATTCTTTTGATAACTTGTATTTCAGTCTGCCACAAGTTAAACAAAAATAAACGCAATACGGAACACACCAGAATCCTGCACTTAGGCTCCGGACAGGCTATGTGTTCCAAACCTAATGAGGTGTCTGCAACAGGGTGGGCTGTTGAATGACAGTACAGAGAATGGATGGCATCTGTTAAATGTCAAACACCATCACGTTGTACTTCAAGTTGTACTTTACTTGGAACACAGAAGCCATCTGTCTTGAGCTCTCACACCCATCTCAAAATCTCTTCAAATCTTCATGGTTTGCTTTTCCAGGGGAGAAGCTGGACCTCCTGACACCATCCATTCCCCTCCTGCCTCCTTCAAAACCTCATCCCTCTCTTCTCTGATCCCTAAATGCCTCTCCACCCAGGGGCTCTACCCCAACAAACACATTCAGAACTCTGATTCTGAAAATTTCTTCCTTTGACTTCCCAAACTCCCAAATCTGTTGTCATACATTTTGTCCACCAAAGGTAATAAAAGTGTGGACTGTGGTGCCATTATTGTCTTTTTTAAAAGAATGAGCTATGTAATTTTTCTTGCCTATCTGTAAACATCAAATTACTTCTTACTTTTTAACCTATCATCCCTCCAGACTTTCTGCAGCACTTGGTCCTCTAATCATCTTCCTCTTTGTCCACCACAGGCCTGGTTTTTCTCTTTCCTCTTTGGCCAGTCCTTTTGTCTCCTTTGTTGACTTAGACTCCTCCTCCCTTCCAATCCCTCCCAAAATTTTAAGCCACAGCCTTTCTGTCTCTACTCTGTTTCTTACAGCCCTCATTTATTGTTCACTGCATCCAGGTGACTCACAAATCCAGAATCTATACCCCGGACCTCAGTCCTGACTTCCACCAATACATTCTCAATTGTCTATACACATGCTGCCACAGTACCCTGCCATTAATTCCTCATGTCCCAAACCAGCTCCCCCTCCACACTTTCCCATTTTCGAATTGTTCTCTTATTCACATAGGTTGAACATCTATCCTTTCCTTTGTCATCACTGCCGATAGTCCCCACATCTTGTCAATTCATCGTTTTAATGCCACCCCCTCTATTCCTACTACTTGGACTTCTACAAGACCCTCATTCACATCAGAGAGAGCCTCTGAACTGCTCTGTTCACTTTGTTTCCCTAATTTACCTTACACAACTTCACCAGATTAATCTTGTAATATACAACCACTTTACACACAACCCTCCCTTGTTCAAAAACCTTTAATAGACTCCCCATTCCTACATAGTTAAAAATTCACTTCACTTCACTTACCACCACCTCCTAATCGGGCCCTGAGCTCTCTCCTACCCCATTTTCCTCTTTTTCGCCTCTACAACTCACATTTCCAACCAATGGGGCTCGCTTTCTCCAGAACACCTTTCAAATCCCTGCTTTCTAGCCTTTCTTCTTGGAGCCCTCTACCCAAAGTGACTTCCCTGATCCTTACTTATTTAATAATACCTTCCCTCCAAGGCCCGGGTGAAGGTCTAACTCCTCCATGAAGCCTGTTTCACCTGCCCTGGCTCCCAGCAGGCCTGTTCTCTGAACCTCTCCAGGGGTTACCAGGTTTGTCACTTATCCAGACTTTAACGTAGACTAGGTATGATTTATTGCAAATTTGTCTCTTCAATCTGATGTACATTTTTGGTGGCAGAGACTTTGTTTTCCATTTCTTTACATGGTCTCCATAAGGTCTGGAACCCTAAATTATTTTATTTGCTCACAGGTTGCAGATGTCCTTAATGACATCATGTGCACTGCCTGCATTCTGAACCTGGTGGTCATGGTATGTATATTTCATGTTGCTATGGTGCCTCACACATAGTGGGCATTCAAGTGTGTTAACAGTAAGTCCTCATTGCCAAACTTTTTCATGTGGTGGCCTAGGAATGAATGAAACAAAGCATGCAATGACAGAATTTGGAGAAAGAGATCAAAGTGCAGTTAAAAGGAAACATTAGATCTACTTCTCCCAGCAAATTCCTGTTTTGTTTCTCTTACAATATTTCTGCCACCACCCCCGCATTATTGTTCTGTTCCAAACCATCTTTCCAGGCTCAGCCCTGGATCTTCACTTCTCAGGAAAGCTTTTCTTGACCCACTCTGGCAGTTAGATATAACTGTAGCACTTACTACACCACTGTTGTTTCTGCTTTGTCTTGATTCCACCTCTGCTAACGAACTTCAGGGGAAAGAACTGTGTCTTCTTCATGCACCACATGTATTACCCACTAAGTAATAAATACCTTTGAATGAATGATAAGCAGTAACAATAGCAGGCAACATCTGAACTACATGCTATGTGCTAAGCAGGGTACTCAGCACCTCACCTGTACTGTCTTATTTAAATCTTACAATAACCCTATGAAGTAGGTACATCCTTACCCCCATTTCACAGATGAGGAAACTCAGACTTCAAGAGGCTAATTATTAATAATTTGCCTAAGGTCACAAATTAAGTGATAGCTTTGCTCCAGGCCTATGTTTGTAGCTTCTTACTACACTAAACAAATGGTAAATAATAACCATCTTCCTACTACCTTTATGGAAAGGGGCTCTCCATTTCCCTCTCCAGATGTCACCTGAAATAAGGACTTGATCATGTTAAATCACCTGGGGAGTTTTTTAAATGGATGTCTAGGCTCCACCCCATACCAATAAAAACAGTTTTTCCAAGGTGATGGCATCAGTATTTTTAATAAAGCATCCAGGTCATTTTAACGTGAAGCTGAGTTGAAAGTCACCAGCCTAGACTGAACACCTTTCAAGTACAAACCTTTCTATAACAGAATCTTCTATAATGGAACTGCCTTCTTTTGTGCCTGAAACCCGAAATTCTGACAAAAGACTAATGATGCTGGCCTGGGAATGTATTATGAATGAACCATGTAGGGATAGAGGAACATCTGCTCACAAAGATAGGGTAGGAGAAAGATCCCAAGGAAAGAATGTATCATTGAAGAATTGGCTGAAGATGCATAGCTTGAATGCAAAATGAAGCACTTTTTTATGTGGTGGCCTAGGAATGAATGAAACAAAATATGCAATGACAGAATTTGGAGAAAGAGATCAAAATGCAGTTAAAAGGAAACATTAAAACACTGGAATTGGGGAGATGAACTGTGGCTTAACAAAGAGCTTGCCCTGGGTTTCAGCATGACTCAAATGACATATCATTGGATTTACACCTCACTTCCTTCAAAATTTCCACACAGGATGAAAGACCCAACCATCTGTCCTCCAAATTAGGTGTAAAAAAAGATACAGCTATGTTGTTGCTGCAAGTATCAAATGAGAATATATTAGTGAGAATGTTTTATATACTCTAATGCAATATAAAATATATTGTACTTTAATTTTCACATTGAAATAAAGATGACTTCTGTTTTATCAAAGACTGTTCTATATGGGTCACATCATGATATATGATACAGCTCTGTGTTATTTCTATCCTGCCTAATAAACAGGTTCCTCTGTATTTAGGCAATTTGTTTATTTCATTCATCCATCTAGGAGCTTCAGACTTCATCCTCTTAATAAGGGCAGGCTTATAAAAATGTAATATTCAGCTTAAAATAAAAATATTCACTCCAAATATGAGAACTAATATTAAAGAGATAGAAAATTCAGTGTTCTCCATTAGGGATGCTCTTTGCAGACCCCATAAGAGACATAACAGTCATTCAAGATAACTTGGGTCCTTGAGAAAATTACACTGACTTTCCTCTAGTCTCTTTTTTCTTCACACTCTTTCTTAAAACTCTGTTGCCCTGGATATCAGCTGTTCTTTGATTGTTTGAATAAAAGACAGATTCTACTTAATGTTATAGATGAAGAAATCTAGAAATTTAACACAGCAGTTTATCTAGTTTGTCAACACAAAATAAAAGAATTCTTTAGAATTTATCAAAACAGTATGTTGAGAGTCTTTTTAATTTTTAGAGTAAATATGACACAATAGATAGCTTTAGAACAAGCTAACATTACTATGATTCAGGCATGTGCAACTGGTACAGTTCAGTAGTAACATAAATGACTCAAACAAATGTGCTATTGGCCAGAAACTTAAGTTACAAAATATAGTCAATATTACAATTAATACAGATAAGTAAAAACCATTGCTCTCAGATTCTGCACACTTAAAAAACAATCTTTATACAATAGTTGAAATTATGCATTTCTACTCAGATTATTAGAGAATATTACAGACACACATAAGCCTAAAAAGTTATGGTCACATTTTGGTTTTGTTCCAGTGGTGCACAATCACATGAAATGTTATACCTGTTTTGTGTGAAATAGACATTTGGCTGAAGTGCAATAGCTGCTGAGTTAAAAATATTTCCATAAAAATGTTTAGATTAAAATAATCCTAAACATTAGGATTCTAATGCTTAGGACTATTTCAAGAGTCCTTATGATGAGTCCTTAAGAATGATAGAAACAGAAGCAGTTAGGAAATTTCAGTGTGTTTTGTCTGTTTTTTTAACATGAGTAAACAAATACTGGATTTAAAGTGCAGCTTCTTTCTCCTCTCCCTTCGATTTTCCCTCCCCCAAGAAGATCAGTTCTGTATTAATTTTTAGAATCTCCACCGAAGATTAAATTGAGCAACATTCAAGTCTGTTTGTCTCGAAAGTCAATGATGGCCTTCCACAGTGTGCATAGCATTCCTCCCCTGTTTAAAGACATAAGAACATGGTGAAGAGAACATTTCATTTGAAACATTGCCCTTGAAACATAAAAGTGACTTCTTAGCTTTCAGCTGCTCTGGTCAGAACATGAAGATCCCGAAGTCTTATCAGTCATGATGTATTCTTTTTGTATATATTTTCTCATCATCCCCTCCATTCCTTCCCTTTCTACTCCCACAAACTGCCAGGTCCCAAAACATCAGTTTACATTATTTTCAGCATTTTTGAAATGTGTCTTTATAGAGGTAGGTGTATTAGTTATGTATAGGCTAGGCCTTAATTATTATGAGAAATTATATACCAGATTATACCAGGTTTTTGTATGGCAAATCAACACCTTATCCTAATATTTCTAATAAGTATGGCAAAATCATGAACTAAATTAAAGTATTTGTTTAAGGCAGATCTGGAATATCTGCGTGGTCTTAGTCTGCATATTATTTAAAGAAAATTCTTCCAGTTGGTTTTCATATACTAATGTAGAAATGCTATTAGATCACCACAAAATTGCCTGGTCCAACTAACTCAGTTTACTCAGAACAGCTGAGAGCCAGAAAGCTCCGCCCGGAATTGCAAGACTAGTTCGAGACCCAGACTTCTCGATCTTAGCCCAGTGTTCTTTCCATCATAACAATTTAACAGAAAAGTGGTACCTTAGTCTCAGGCATTTTAAATCATCACGTGTAACACAGTAGAGAACATCTGCTAGTGTATAATCCTCAGCCAAAAACTGTAGAGAAAGTAAAATAGGCAAAAAAGTAAGATGTTTTATATACCTTTAATAAATAACAAACTTTATCCACAATGTAAACGTTGGCAAAAATGAAAAATGAATCCAAAAAGGAAATCTACTAAAATCATAATCTTCCCGAATTATTAAGGGGAAAAGCTTCCCTATTACAAAATAATTATAAAGAAACACATCTATATGACTTGCAAATGCATAAAGATTACAAGTGACACAGAACTTCTGACTGGTCTTTTAATGAACAGATAAGACTCACTTGTAATTACACCTGCTGCTCATAAGCAAATGTTTGTATTTAAGAGGTTTGGTGCCACGTGGCTTTGTTTTTTCTCAAGTGGATAAAAAGTGTTCCTGGAAAAGTGTTGCTTATGCTTTATCTCTGAACTTATTTTCCATGGCTAATAAAAGGTACTTTTCTATAATTCACTGCAAAATCAGAGTCCTGAATTTAAACTGAAGCTTTTAATTTTATATCATCAATTACTACTTAATTGTGATTTGAGCCTAAGTTAGAGGAATGACTATTTTGGAGGGCTTGGTTGGATGCATTATTTTCCATAGGAAAGAGAGTTGCTTAAATTTATTTAGCAGTAACTTGTTAAATGCAGATTTCTAAGAGACCCTAAATTTTATTCAGTGGTTCAATAAATTATCAAGTCAACAGACATCTTTATTCTTAGTTATTTTTAAAACTTAAATATAAAACCAAAATTAAAATAATATTGTATTAAGAGGCCCTTTCTATAAAATAATAAATTGGGTTATTATAGATGTATATGGTTTGTATAGAAATGTTTCTGACGTAAGTTCTCCAACTAGATCTGTTTTATTAAGTAGCAATAAATAGCCACTGCCCAGTGGAGACTAATAATGTTGCAAGAGAATTAAAAATTTAACAAACAAAAGAAAGAATTGGAAAAAAGAATTTTTTCTTTTAGTCTGCCTGGATATTTTTTTTCCCCACTCTTCCTTATTTTCAGTTCAAAACTCTAAAAATCCTAAGAGGGTCTGAACCACAAAGCTTTTGCCTGCCTTGTTGTCTCTGCACATACTATACTCCTACTCCCCAATGATCTTCCCCTCCTTGTCTGCCCCCAAAACACATACATAGAGTTGGCCCAGTTTATTCCTACATATTCCTTTATACTTCAGCTCTTTCATCACCTTCTCTGAGAACCTTCACCAAGCTCTCCCTCCATGTCTTATAACACCTGATCCCTTTCCTTCACAGAATTTGCCAGTATAGAATTATATTTTTGTCTGCAGAATTATCTGATTATCCTCTGTCTACCCTTGTCTGTCAGCCTCAGGAGGGCGGGGCTGGGTCTGATTGCTCACCAGTGTATCCCCCTATGCCTACAATGGTGCCTGGCACATAGTAGGCACTCAGCATTATGAAATAACGTGAAAGAATACGTGTCCCACAGATAGTTCTCTTTACCCGGCTTATAGTGTCTTCATCAGCTCCATTTTCTCTCAGCCAGTCAGTGAGTTCGGAATCTTCAGTATTTGTGCCAGGAGAATTTAGGGGACACACAGGCAACCCAGGAATTTCTAGAAGACAATTATCAGGGGATATTCTTAACTTCACCTAACAGAGGTCATCTGAGACCCTTACAGTCAACAGACACTTATTAATACTTCAAAAGATTTTACTATTAGAGAATAGTTAATGGAAACAATTGAGATTGGCAGTATAAATGATAATATAAATAAAACTCAGACAATTTACTAGTAAATGCAGAGGCAGAATCAATAATGTAATGATACTCCCACTTCATACTTTCATCCCAAGTTTATAGTTTCTTAGAGTAAACTTTGTACATCAAAATTATACTTTGTCATTCAACAAAGATAAACACAATTACCAGAGAATCATATAACTATAATAATCTCTTTTTCCACTATGGAAGAGCCATATACCTGAACAAATAATTATGAATTCTATTTTCCTCTAAATTAACGAAGATTCTCTAAAAATTATCTTCCACTCCCAATTTCTCATAGATTTCTTTAGAGTTCCAATCTATGACTTTTTATTACGCCATCTTTATTCTACTTAAGCCTCTTCAAGTTATAAGGAAAAAAAGCTAGAGTACACAGCATACAAATGTAAAATAACAAAAAATAGTATTATTTTATTCTAGTCATCTCATTGTGAAATCTTTAAAAAGAAATAAAAACTAAAAACGTGGACAGCCCTATCTATTTTTACGGCACATATAAGAAATGATAGTTAGCTACAGTTAAGAATTGGATTTTTTTTAAAGCAACTCCTGCTTGTAGTTGTGGTACAAGTGACAGATTCTGACTAAGCCATGAATAAAGCCGCCCGTTGGCTTTCTCGGCTTTTTGTGGCAGCCTGGTTTAATGGTATTACTTAACGTGTTCTGCTATTCACCTGTGGGTTGGGACTTAAGCTTCAGGTGTTTAATTTCTTGGTCTTTTTCTTCAATAGCTTGATGAAGGAGTGCTTGTAATTCTTTCTCTTTCCGAACCAATTCTTCCAGTAATCTGCAGAAGAAAAGTATATTGGTTGACAGGATAACAAAGCTGGTGCTGACACAGGGTGATCTTCTAGACATGAGCTTTCCAAGCTATAATGAGCACAGACACGCCTGAGGTTTTATTGAAATAAAGATTCTGGTCCAGTAGCTCTGGGGTGAGGTCTGAGACTGCGTTTTGTTGTTGTTTCTCTTCTTTTCTTTTTGTACAGTTTAAAGATGGATATATTTTATTCCATTAATAATTTGGTATTCCTCCTCCCATCCCTCAGTCACTCACAGATGTTGCACTTAATAGTTTTCTCGGATGCTCTGTGGGTTCCTCTCAGTATGTTTCCAAACTGCTCTGGTCTCCTGGTTAGGTGGCATCCAAGAGAACAACGCTACGCTCAAACCCAGTTTCTCACTGCAGTGTGTGTGTGTCCTAATGCTGCAGCCAGATCCTATCAGCTGGCATTTAACCTAGTGAGACTGCATTTCTAATGAGCTCCCGGGTGACACTGATGTTGCAAGTGCACAGATCCCCATGTCCAGTAGCAAAGCTCTGGAAGACTCTGTGCTTCCAGATAAGAATTCAAAACCCCCATCCCAGATTGTCTGCTAAGAGCTTCAGAGATGTTGTTCTACTGTTTCTTTTTATGATCCTAAGTGTCAAAAATATAAATATGGGATATTAACAGACCTATATTTTATATGCATGGCCCCTCATCCAAAAAAAAAAAAGTTGGTAAATATGGATAATATCACATGCAATGCAAAGAAGAAAGGTAATCACCTTTTTTAAACTATGAAAATTTGAAAAACAGCTATAGGTAAGGTTGCCTAGAATACGTGGCACATAAAAGGTGCTCAGTAAATGTTAATGGGTGTTGCTGCTACTGTGGTTGTTACTAATTTTCCTCTTACTTCTAAGGGGGGCAGTATGAAGTGGGTAAAAGGATAGCTGTGTTGCTAATACACTCAGTTCCTAGTTGGCATCTGATGCAGTCTCTAAAGAAACCAGGAGAAACTATGATATTCATACCATAGTTCTTATCCATGGAAGGTTCACCATGCAACTGAGAGCCAACTGGTAACTTACTCACTATTTCCAACACTGTTTCTCAGAGAAAACATTCCAAGTTATGAAAAGAGATGCTCTAATTTTTTAGAAAAGTATCTTTGGGTAACTTGGATTCAGAATTGTAATAATTTAAAACATATAATTATTAATAAGATCAAGATAATTGTTGCATACCCTGCAGCTGTTAACAAGCTGTATTTGTTTCATTTTCTGAGTATTGATAGATTTAACTCAGGACCATGTTCTATCCAAAAGCTTGTTTCTGCTTCGGTTGACATGCTCTGAAGGTAGCACAGTGCAACCAACAGATGGATTCAGGCTTGTGTCCTGGTTCCGCCACACACTTCCTGTGTTAACCTTAGACAAATTACCTAGTGCCTGTGGGCTTCAGTTTTCTCATTTGTAAAAAGGAAAAGTAAAACTTCTGGAAAGTATTAGTCAAGGAGACAGCATAGGTAAAATGCCAAGTGCAGTGCCTGGTCTTTAATAAGGGCCATTCTGTTCCCTGCTGCAGCCTCAGGCTCTGGAAAAGAGCCCTCCCAGGGGCAGTGGACGTTCCTTCCCGGACCCCCCAGGCTCCACTCCATTCCCACAGGACATGAGACAAGGCCCTGAGGTAGGAGAAGGGATTCATAGAAGAGTAGGTAGCAGAGGTGGGATAGAAGCAAAACTCAATGACAGGCAGAGAAGGTGGTTTGAGGAAGGCAGGTAAACACAGACAGCTGCAAGCAAGTGTGGTGCACAGCTAGGTGGATGAAGCAGCATGCACTGAAAGCAAGAAGGGGAAGCAGAAGGTTGGAGGGAAATTTTTTATCTACTCCAACACGAATAATATTCAAAGAAGTGAATAGCAAATTCACACGGAGCTATGAATTTTTAAGTTGGCAGGTTTTGGTCTGGTATGTATTTTTGTCTCTACATGTATAGAATAGCAATGGCATATCTTATCATTTTCTCAAAGAACACAGTGACATTTTCTACAATTTAACCTATCTTTGTCTAGACTATGTAGTTCCTTTTTTTCTTTAAAAGCCAGAAATTTAACATCAGAAGCACAGTATTGACAGGCTACCTCATTTGTCCCAAATTCAGCTCTTAGAAGTATTTTTCTTAAGGACATATCCGGTCCATCAGTTTTCTTGTTCCTTTGTGTTCAGCTAGTAGGGAAACACTTTGAAATCAAGACAATTGTCTACCCCTTTGTTCCAGAAAAGTATGGCAAGGATCTGCCATGAGGTCAATTTTTAACTCAGATGGGTGGTGGTGGTGAGGTGGGTTGGTGGGTAATTCCAGAATTGCAAGATAGGAAAATCAGACAACCAGTCAGCACCTTCTGAGGTAGGTTTTAATAATGTCCCTGCATCTCCTTGTGTGAAGTGACTTTTCAGAACATTTTAGGTAAGCATATACTTAAATAGAAGTAAAACATACATTCTAAAGCCATTTTGTTACCTTCTGCCATTTAGTATTATTGATGGTCTAATAATCAAGAACTGGGTAAACCTGATTTATCTTCATCAGTGATTATCCCAAATATTATAAGCTTAAGATTTTTAACACAAGAGTTACAACCTTTCCTAAAAACACATTAACATTTCCTCTGGATTCATTTTGCAATAGATATACTTTTGTATTTCAAGTAATGCTCAACTGAAAATCACAAGGACCAATATAGACAGGAGTGGCCCCTTATTTCAGTTGCCTGGTGCTTGTCCTAAAGCAGCTGCCCTTTCTTCAAGTCATGTGTGAAGCAAATGTCCCTCATCTCACTTTTCTGAGGGTGACGGAGGATCTGCGGGAGAGATTACTGAAAAAAGAAAAAGGAGGCCAATTAACCTGTAGATTTCACAGATTCAAATGTAAATATGTGGAGAAAAAAATATAAACATGTGGGGTGTTGTAAAAAATGCAGCTATGTACCACTGTAATAAAGAAATGTGGCAAATGCTAGTCTTTTCCACAGAGGTGGGCAGATTTGAGGAGCAGGCCCTCAGCTGGGGACGAGAGGCCCTCAGAAGAAAAAGGTAGAGCCATGAAGAAAGTAGCTAGGGCAGAGCAGCCCTCAGGGACTGTATGTAGATGGCGCCACAGTGGTGGAGAGCACAAGGCCAACCCAGCGGGCCAAGGGGAGAAGGGGAAGGAGTGCATATCCAGGCTGCACTGGAGAGGCAGGTCCTATTGACATAGCAAGGGTGTGTAGGCAGGAAGTTTCAGGGCCAGAAAAGCAGATATACCAGCTCTTTGGTAAACAAAGTAGTTTTACTGTCTGTGTAATTCTGACCAGAAGCCATGGGCAGGAAGGGCTGGACCAAAACAGTAGTGAGTGAACTTTCCTCCTCCAGAGATCAGAGCAGGAGTCCAAGATACAACTCCACTCAGGATTGCATGATAGAGAGTTCCCTGAAGAGAACTGACTACTCTTAACACCTACCATAATGGACGGGTGTTACCACCAGACTCTCGCTTGAGAAGAGGAAGAATGAGGGACATCAGATTTAGATGAAGTCTCAGAAGAAAAAAGACCCAAGTTCTTTTCCACTAAATAGTAGAGATGGCAAGTAAAGAGCTGGGTTTCAGAAAATGAGATTGGGATACAGAAGTCAGCCAATTTTCCTTTATTAAAATGGATTTCTCTATGCACATAATAGAGGACATATATGTATGGATTTACTTAATCATGTGACAAAAATGCATGTTTCTGAATATAGGGTGAGCTCTGCCCTCCTTGTACTAAGTTTGACATTCAAACTTACCTTTAAAAACCTATACTTTATGACTAGAAATAAGATATTTTTTTATCTCCCTGGTGAACAACTAGAATTTTCAACTAAGGTTTCTAAATGTTTGAACAACTTTTATTGATTCACTTACAAAAAAAGTTTTTACTGCAGACCCAAAGTCATAAAATCAGTTTCCCACATGTCAACTATAGCCAGCATAGGAAGCTATAAATCATAAAGATTTAGACGTTGAACTATGCCAACAGCTGTGAAGAACAGGAAATATTTACTGTTCACTTAATGACCTGATCCTGTGGGTTCTATGCTACCTAATTCTCAAAGACAAATTAACTCCATATATGTCATAGCATATTGAAAATAAAATAGAATCTTAAATGTGGCCAACTATCCTCCTTTTAAGGTTCTAAAATGCAAAGCTTTAGCACCATTAATTAGTTTCATCCCCTCAAGCACGCAGATCTCCTTCTCCTATAAGAATTTGATATTCCAAATCATGGGCTATCCAGAACATGGGCTTTCTGTTCTTTCAGTTATCTATTGGCAGGTACATGCTGCTCTGAGTCTGTTCCAAGATAGTCTATGAGGTTACAACTAAGTTACTCTAAAAATCTCAGCATACTTGGAGATAAAACAGCAAAGAAATGAAGCCGCAGAAGGCTTGAATTGGGAGAGGCAGAAAGTGGTATTCCACAAAAGAGATTAAAATAAACCTCTCTTGTTTTATAAAGAAAGGCATTCAATCAAGTTTACATGAATGGGATAAAGGAATCGTATTTTGCATTTTCTTTGGGCCAACTTTTAAAATAGACCAAAAACACATGCACTTTTGTAAAAGTAAGAAAAAAGAAACCAATCCTTGTCAGCATGGGACTTACCTATTAGTTTCTATTTTCATCCTTCCAAGCTGTACATTCAGTGACCGGTGAGCACTCTGGGAATCATGGGATACAGTAGAACTGAGCGTGCTCACCCCTGAGGTAGCCACAGCATCTTCAATGACAGCCTGAGGTCTTCGGACAGTTTGATTAGAAGGCTGTTCCTCATGGTCGTCTTCTACATCCAAGTCTTCTTGATCAGCGGTATCACTTTCAGATGCAAGGCTGAAATGTGGCCTCAGTTCTGTTTGGCATATCAACAATAATGTTAATTAGATAGGACTGATTGCCTTGATTTCTTGAGATATGAATGTCAACCCCCTGCTTTCAATAAGATATAGACTCCAAACTGCTTTCGCAAAAGTGAGGATGGATTTCTGCACATTAATTCAGACTTGTTCTTCCAGTGAATTTGCAAAATTCACAAGATATATATATATACACATATATAAAAACTGGGTTAGAATGATCTAGTTCAAACAGAAGTAAAATGTTCACACTGCACATTAAGATATATGGGAAAAAGCTAAAAATCTGAAAGAAAGGTAATGATGTGAAAACCTGTTAAGAATATAAAAAATTATACAAGTACAATTCATTTTTAGGTTGTATAATATCTGACAACTATTAACTTGCTTACAGATAAGGAAACTGAGCTAAACAGAGATTATACAAACAAAAGTGAGTATGCAGAATGCTTTTTGCCTATAACATTCAAAATGTAAGGGGATGCAGGAGAGGTGCTGAAAATGGCACACACAGGCTTATATTCACTTTAGAAAGACTATCTCTCTGACGATTGGGTTAATTTCCAGTGTGCCCTCTTCTAACCTGTTGACTAACCACTGACAATTTAAAGTACAAAAGTTGCAAGTCTGCACTTAACCACACTGTATAACATGAGTTTATCTGCATGTCACTTCAGAACTTGGATGATATCTTCCCATAGGAAAAAATATTATAAATTGTGATTAGTTCCACAAACTGACCCGCAAAAAGGAATTACACTCATAATTTAAGTGAAATCAGGGCAGAAGAAGTATTGAATATTGACTCCATATGCTTTGGCACATGGGACTTTCACTGGATCACAGAACCCTCCGAGAATCTGATGAAAGTCAAGGAAACTCCTCCCAGAAGGAAAACATGTACATACAATATTTTGTCCAGATTTCCTGATTTTGCCTAGATGTCTTAGATTTGTATAGACTCCCCAAAGCCTCTCCCAAGGGTCCATGAACCACAGGTTAAGAGCCTCTGTGTAGAGGAGAGGGGTCCAGCGGGAGCAAGGGAAGACCCCATCCCACCACTCTAATATGGCCACTATGGCCTGCCAGCCAAATCCCCTGGGTAACTTTTCTGTTTTTACCTTACTTGACCTGTGTCAGTATTTTCCTCTAAATCTCTGGCTGCTGTTTCTCTTCTTTAGAGCCTTTTTCTCTACTACCAGCCCCTTAAAAGCTGGAACCTAGGACTCTGTCCTTCACTATTTTATGTTTCTACTCATTGTCCACGGATACACTCATTCAACTCTATGAAGGTTAAGTTCTTCTAATGTGTGGATGGCAAACTCTACCTCTAGCCTCAATCCTGATACACCCAGAACCTCCTGGACATTCCTGTTGGGCAGGCACATCAAATTCAACAATCAAAGAAGAACTCACAATCTTTTGCTCATTAAAAAAAACAAGAATGTCCTTCTTCAGGACCAGGTTTACATAGCCCTGGCTTCCTTTATCTCTCTTTTAAAATTTTTCATTGTGGTTAAAAAAACGCATGACACAAAATTTACTATCTTAACCATTTCTAAATGTACAGTTCAGTAGAATTAAGTATATTCACATTCCTATGCAACTGATTTCCAGAACTTTTTCATCTTGCAAAACTAGAACTATATCCATCAAACAACTCCCTGTTTCTCCCCTCCTTCCAGCTTCTAGAAAGTACCATTCTACTTTCTGTTTCTATGAATTTGACTACTCTAGACACCTCATATGGAATCATACAGTATTTGTCTTTTTGTAACTGGCTTATTTCACTTCGTAGAATGTCCTCAGGTTCATCTGTGTTGTAGCATGTGTCAGAATTTCCTTCTTTTTAAGACTGAATAGTATTCCATCATATGTGCATATCACATTTGATGGACACTCGGGTTGCTTCCACCTCTTAGCAACTGTGACTAGTGCTGCTATGAACATGGATGTATAAATATCTCTTTGGGATCCTTCTTTTAGTTATTTTAATATATACTCAAAGACAAATTGCTGGATCATGTAGTACTTCTATCTTTAATTTTTGAGAAACCACCATACTGTTTTCCATAGCAGCTATACCATTTTACGTATCCGCCAATAGTGCACAAAGGTTCCAATTTCTCCACATCCTCACCCTTTATCTCTTAAAGCCAACCAGACTTCATCTCTACTCTGCTCTCTGGTCTACCTCTTCTCTCTTTCCAAAATTCCATTTCCTTCATTTCCTAATTTATCATCTATAGAAGAGTGACTCAAAATCAGGTGTTTTAGTTTTGTAAACCCAGCACCTAGTACAGGGGCTAAACATATTAGGCTCTCAAAAAATGTTGGCAGAATGGAAGAGTTATCTTACTAGGATTATTTGTATTTGGAAGGGAATAAAACAATGAAAAAATACCTTACTTTAAAAATAATTTATTTTCTAATTTAATCTAGGATCGTACTTTCTTAAATTATTTTTAAAGGGAGTACAGTATATCACACCCACATTAAGCTCCTCATATGGTATCAATGCTGTTCATTTTACATTAACATGTACACGGGGCATATGCTTGATTCAGTTTAACAATTGGTGGTAATATCAAGTGATTTAAGCAGCTTTTAAAAATTATTGTTGAGCTGAGCACAGTGGCTCACACCTGTAATCCCAGCACTTTGGGAGGCTGAGGCAAGAGGATCGCTTGAGGCTAGGAGTTTGAGACTAGCCTGGGCAACACAGTGAGACCCCATCTACAAAAAATTTTTTTAAAAATCAGCCAGGCTTGGTGGCGCACACCTGTGGTCCCAGCTGCTTGGGAGGCTGAGACGGGAGGATCACTTGAGCTCGGGAATTCAAGGTTACGGTGAGCTGTGATCATGCCACTGCACTCCAGCTTGGGTGGCAGAGTGAAATCTAGTCTCTAAAAAAAATTAAATTGAAATTAAAAATAAATAAAAATAAAAATTATTGTTAATACAGGAAGTATGCCTACATTATCAATACTGTCTATCTTAGCACTGTCATCATAGTCTCTGTGCTCAGCATTACCCCATCTGGTCACCCACAGGCGGACTGCATTTGAGAAGTACCAACAGATACTTAATGTTGCCAATAATCTAAGGGCTGATTCTTGATGATAAGTGGGGAAACAGTCTGAGGAAAAACAAAATTCTTAAGGGACTTGTACTGTACTCTCTGTTCTGTGTGCTCTTTTTGAAAAAAATGATTGAACATTTTTTTACTTTTTATTTTGAAATAATTTTAGGACAACGGAAAAGTTGCAAAAATAGTACAGAGAGTTCCTGTATAACCTTCAGCCCCTTGCCCTAACCTTAACATTTTAGATACCTTTGGCACTACTATCAAAACCACGAAATTAACATTGATACAATACTATTAACTAATCTATGGACCTTACTTAAATTTCACCAGTTTTCCTACTGATGTTCTTTTTCTGATCAAAGATCCCTCACCGCAATTAGTTGTCATATCTCTTACTTAGTCTCTTCCAATCTGTGACTATTTTTTTTTTTAATCTCTCATGACCTTCACACTTTTGAGGAGTGCTGGTCAGATATTTTGTACAATGTGTTTCATTGTGAGTTCACCTGATGTCTTGTCAAGATTAGGTTGAGGCTATCCATTTTTGGCAAGAATACCACAGAAGTGATGTTGTGTCCTTCTCAGGGCATCATATCAGAAGTACATGATGCTGACATGTTTTATTACTAGTGATGATTACCTTGACCATTTGGTTGAGGAGGTGTCTGCCAGGTTCCTCCACTGTAAAGATACTGTTTTTCCTTTGTAGTTAGGAAATATCTTGTAGGGAGACACTTTGAAACCATTCAAATATCCTGTTTCTCCTCACTCTTTTGCCTCTTAATTTTAGCAGCCATTGATGGTCCTTGCCTGCAATAATTATTACTGTGGCATTTGCTTACTGGTGATTTTCTATTTCCCTCATTCCTTCTATATTTATCAGTTGGAATTCTACTATAACAAAGAGCTGACTCTTCTCTCCCATATATTTATTTATTCAATTATTTATATCAATATACACTCATGGATATTTATTTATTTTATGAGCTATAATCCAATACTATCATTATTTTATTTTATTGTTCAAATTGTTCTGGCTTGGACTGTTAGGAATGCCTTCAAGTTGGCTCCATTGTCCTTTCAATAAGCCTCTATCCTTTTTGGATACTTCCTTATTTTTTGCACTACAAGATGTTCCAGGCTAATCTTGATTATCCCCTGCCCCAGGCCTGGAATCAACCACTTCTCCAAGGAGCCCTGATTTCTTTTATTGGCGAATGGTGTTTAGAAACCAAGATCTGGGTCCTCTCAGCAGACAGATCTAGGAAATGTGTGCACAGTCACATGCCACATATTGACATTTCAGTCAATGATGGACCACATATACGATGGCTGTTCCATAAGATTATGAATCTGTATTTTTTTACTGTACCATTTCTATGTTTAGATACACAAATACTTACCATTGTGTTACAATTGCCTACAGTATTCAGTACCATAACATGCTGTACAGGTTTGTAGTCTAGGAACAATAGGGTATACAATATAGCCTAGGTGTACAGTAGGCTGTACCATGTAGGTCTGTGTAAGCACACTCTATGACGCTCACATAACAACAAAACCACCTAATGATGCATTTCTCAGAATGTATCCCTGTTGTTAAGTGACACATGACTGTACTAATGATGGTATACTTTTAAATTTGTGGTCTTCTTTAGCATGTCTTTTGAAATTTGGTATGTTAATTGTAATATCTTTTCATCTAAAAGCCATTTTTATCAGGGCCATTTGAAGATGGTCATTTTAAAATATAGTTTCTTTATATCTTAATTGTATAACAAAATCTTTAAAGACATTTGGAAATTTGATGGAACTGTCAAATGACTAAAATTACTTCATCTTGTTCACATATTTTATCATTTGTATATTGGTGTATAGTGTATATTGGCTTCTTCAACCCTGAGAGGAATATAAAAATACTTTCTCCATGAAATTGTCCTCTAAAATTTCCACTTTTTTGAGACAGGCACCCAGGCTGGTGTGCAGTAGCAGGACTGTGGCTCACTACAGCCTTGAACTCTTAACCTCCAATAATTGTCCCACCTCTGCCTCCTGAGTAGCTACTAATGCTTGGCTAATTTTTTAAAAATTTTTTGTAGAGACAGGGTCTCACTATGTTGCCCAGGCTGGTCTTGAACTCCTGGCCTCAAGTGATCCTTCCACCTCAGCCTCCCAAAGCACTAGGATTACAGGTGTGACCCACCATGCCCAGCCCCAAATTTCCACTTTTTCTTCTTTTAAATGCTTTCAAACAGTATCTTCAGTTGAAATCAGAGACTCCTAATAACCTCAAAGAAATCAATGTCATGTTGGAAGGACAAATAACTTTTTAGCAAACACTTTTCATGAAGAATGTGCCTTGTTCCACACATGGTTGGTTAAAGCAGTGCCTGTCCCTGGGACACTCATGCAAGGAGAGCTTGAGCTCCCTCTCTGCAGCCTCCCTGTTGCTCTCCCTAAACTTAACAGTTTCACCCACGGTGTGACAATCAGTCACTTTTGCTTTTTAAACTTTCTATTTTGGAAGAACTTTAGATTTACAGAAATGTTGCAAAGATTGTACAGAGAATTCCCATATACCAGCCACAGAGCTCTCCCTGATGTATCTTATATAACTATGGCATATTTGTCCAAACTAAGAAATTAACATTGGTACAATACTGTTAACTAAATTCCAGACTTCAGAAAGATTCCATCAGTTTTTCTACTAATGTTCGCCTTCCTTTTTTTTTTTTTTTTTTTTGTAAAAGGCAGGGTCTCACTCTGTCACTCAGGCTGGAGGGCAGTGGCATCATCCTAGCTCACTGCAGCCTCCAACTCCTGGGCTCAAGCAATCCTCCTGCCTTAGCTGAGACTACAGGGGTGTGCCACCACACCCAACTAATTTTTAAAATTTTTTATAGAGACAGGGTCTTGCCATGTTGCCCAGACTGGTCTCAAACTCCTGGCCTCTAGCTCTTCTCCTGTCTTGGCCTCCTAAAGTGCTAGGATTATAGGTGTCAGCCACCGCGCCCAGCCTCATTTTCTATTCAGGACACCACATTGCATTTACTGAACCAGTACTAAAAGGAAGTGTTTTTTTTAAAAAAAATTAAATTAACAGATCATTTAAATGTTATTTAAGTTATTTCAAAATATACTTTCTTTTTCCTTTCCTCATTTGGGCATCCTTAACTGAGGCCTACCCCTGTCCCTTTCAGAGATACACCCCTATTCCTCTTTACTCTTTGTGTCTTTCGAGTATGTCACCCCTGTATAATACCTTCCCTACAGCCAGCATTATCCTAATGATGAATCATCTAAATATAAGTGTTGCTGACTTCCTTAGAGCATGGATTTCTTAAGTTCACATCCAACTGCTAATCATGTGTTTCAAAGTCTCTCTAGAATTTTTTCTAAGCTATACAAATTTTCCTACCTAATTTGTTATAATTAGGAGAAATTCATTTATTAATTGTTTCAGCCAAATATTTATCAAGGATATACTGTTTTCCAGGCACCATGCTGGATAGCATGCTAGGCACAGAATAAAATAAAACAGACACAGTTACCCTCTAGTGAGGGTAGCATCCATTAAACTAGAAACAAAAATAGTTTCAGATTTGTGGTAAGTATCACAAATGGGTGAAAACCATTTCCAAGGCAAGAGAATAACAGAGGGAACCTACTCCCACTTTAGATTTGGTGACAGGTCAGAACTCTCTGAGGAGGTATCTTTTAAACCCAGACCTGAAGAATGCAAAGGTGCACACCACAGGACAGGAAAGACATGGGGTGGAGGCGTGTTCCAGGTAGAGGGAATATGTTCAGGGATATGAGAACTTTTACTTGTATTTCTTTCTTACATAAGAAAGAAAGAAAGAAATTAATATTTACTAATGTAAAGATTTGCAAGTCAAACACTCAAGTATTCTGAGAGAAGAGAGGGAATTCCACAACTCAGAAGGGTGGACACAGACTTAAAAGTTTGTGGTACCATTTACAAATAACTGAAATTTTAAAATATTTCATATTGATCTTACCCTTTTAAATTTCTATTTTAGAATGCTTTATGATACAGGTACAAATTAGTACAATAGAACACGTTACTAATTTATATGTGTAAATCTATCTAAATATATCTATCTTTATTTATCTATCTATCTTTCTACCTACTTACCCACCCACCCATGCAATCATCCAACCACACCCCCACCGCCAACACAAACACACAGGGTGGAATGGCTTTTTTTTACATTTACATTACAATTTTTTATTAATGGATAAACTATCAAAACACTTTGGAGGTTTTGCCTTAGAGTATGAATACACTCTTTACTTACTCCATAAAGCCTTGTTTCACCAACACTACCTCTTTTGTACCTCACTGCCGACATAGCTGGGGCTGTGTCTAGACCAGTGATTTCCAAACCTGGCTGTGCATCAGAATGATCTGGGAGCTGTATTAAAATCAGATTCCAAGAGGTGGAGCACAGAGGATTTTTAGGGTTGTGAAAATATTCTGTATGATACTATAATGGTGTATCATACATGTCATCATACATTTGTCTACACCTATAGAATATACAAGACCAAAAGTGAACCCTAATGTAAACTATGGACTTTGGGTGATAATGATGTGTCAGTGTAGGTTCATTGATTATCACAAATGTTAGGTTGATAATGGGTGAGGCTATGAATGTGTGGGGGTAAGAGGGATATGGGGAATCTCTGTGCCTTCCTCTCAACTGATCTAAAAGAATAAAGTCTTTTTTTTTAAAACAATCAGATTCCTGGGCTTTATCCCTAGCAGATTCTTACTCACTTGGTATGAGATGGGGCTCTGCAAGCTGTAATTTTAAAGAGCTCCTTACATTGCTCAATGCATTGGCAGATTTGGGCACCACTGGGTAAAAGATGACATAGGAAAGTGTTTTATGGGCACAGATATCTGTATATTGAAATGCAGATTTATTTGGGTCACCTCTATAATTTTTCTTTCTCTTCATATCCAAACATGCTCTTTAAAGACAAAGAAGCAAGTCTTCACTCACTCATAGTAAACATTTTGCTTGGTGTACCATTACTCAAACTATATGCACTAGATAAATGTTATTTCGTTGCTTTGACAAGATTTTAAGAAAAGGCTACCATAGTTTTATAAGCACTAAGGAGATATTAGAAATAACAGATGAACAGTAATATAAAATATCCAAGCACTAAATATTTGTAGAGTAATTAAATATTTCTGACCTGGAACCAGAATGGTAATAGCTGTCTGTACTGCCTTTCGGATGATACTGTCTAAGGCAAACATCCAGTGTGGCTTGATGTTATGATTCCGGAGAACTTTATTGACCTGGAGAAAGAGAGTGACATTTAGCCCACTTTAATTTTTAATTGCAAATGATCTAGCTGATCCAAGCACTTGGACAAAAATAACTAAAAGGTTTCTTCACCTTGAATTACAAAGAATTTCTTTATGTCACTGGAAAACAAATTAAAAATTGCCATTTCAAATTAAAGTTTAGTGATCCCCATGTAAGCAAATAAGATATTTAAGTGAAAGGTGGTCTGGCTCAATGAGAATGTCACTTCTTTGGGACTCAGAATGTGCAGCTTCCACTTTTACAACATGTGCAGAATGTGTGAGAGAAGGGGTCCAAGGGGCTTTAAATAAAATTTCAGCATACTCTGGTGATCTGGAAAAGCAGGTAAAGAGAAACATTAGCATTTGTTGCTACCTACAGGTTTGCTACAGCACAGGCCTTTTTTCCTTCCCATGGTTGTTCATATCTCTGTAAAGAGGGGAATAATCTGCTAAAATATTCAGAAAGCCTGTTCATATTATTTATTTTTTATTTTCTACATGCACAATGAAGACATGAAACCTGTACACATTAAATCTTTGTTGTAAGGATATCTTTTTGTAGTGACTAGTGATGTTTCACATATTTAAATAGACACTGAAATAGATACATGCACTAGATTTTTGTCGTTTTTTTTCTTTTTTAAAATTGTAGTGAAATACACACAATTTACCATCTTAACCGTATTTAAGTGTACCGTTCAGTGGCACTAAGCACATTCACATTCTTGTGCAGCCATCACCAATATCCGTCTCCAGAATTCTTCTCATCTTGCAAAACTGAAACTTTACACCCATTCTTCCCTCCCCCCACTCCCTGAAAACCACCATTCTACTTTCTGCCTCTATAAATTTGACTACTCTAGGTACCTCATATAAGTGGAATCACAGTTTTGGCCTTTTGTGATTGGCTTATTTCACTTAGCATAACATCCTCAAGGTTCATCCATGTTGCAGCATGTGTCAGAATTTCCTTTCTTTTCAAGGCTGAATAATATTCCATTGTGTAAATATATATATATATACACACACACCATGTGCATTACCTTTCTAAAAACAACCATTTATTATAAGGCTAAGACAAACTCATTTAAAGTTTGGATTAACTCCACTACTTGCTGGTTGACATAGGCCTCTAAGAAAAGAAACTATTTCCCCAACAGGGCTCTGGTTAGAGACCTCAGAGGAAGCTGGAGAGATGATGACCCAGCTGCAAACCCATGCCAAGAGCTGGAGCTCCAGTAGCTCATTCCTGTCCTTGGTCCCTCTTCATCCAAATCCCCAATTTAGAAGGGAGTCAGTTTGAGGACTTCTTCCTACTAGTTGTTCAGGAAGTGAACCATTGCTAGGTTCCCACTTATTCTAGGAAAACCATTCAGACTGAGTTTGTTCTGGTATCTCATTTCTTTAAAGGATTTACCTGCTTATTTGACTAATGAGCATAACACTTAGTAAACTAGAATATTTCTCTCAAGAGTCACACACACGAGCTGGAAAAGGGATCCCTTATAACCATGACCTGCTCCTCTTAGCTTTTCATTACAGCAAACTATATAAGGCCCATTCTTTGGGTTCATTCCCATCCTGGACTATGAGTGAGCAAGAGCAGGCGGGGTGTTTGTGTGTGTGTGTGTGTGTGTGTATGTGGGTGGGTGTACAACCAGGCCTGAGTCCCAGGATTATAACCAAATAGCTCTCCATCTGAATTCTACAGCAAACTTGCATTCCAACCTCTAGGACAGAAGCCAAATGTGTGGGCAAGTACAAATTAGCTAAATCATTTCACTCTATTTACATATGGCTGGGTTTCCCTAGCTGCAGAGTAAGCATGCCTTTAGCATTTAATATTAGTGATAGGCTTTGCCAGTTGCATTGGTTTCCTATGACCTCAATCAAGTCAGATGGGTTATACAGTGTCTCAGAGAAAACTAGTGGCCATTGAAGGATTATAATTTGGTTTTATTTTTACTTCTTTTTTTTTTTGAGACAGGGTCTTGCTATGGTGCCCCACCTGGCCTTGAATTCCTGGGCTCAAGGGATGATCCTCCCACCTCAGCCTCCTGAGTAGTTGAGACTACAGGTACATGACACCATGCCCAGCTAATCTGGCTTTAAATTGGGGATCTTTGATGCTCCAAATTTGCAATGTCAAGACACCTTCTACACAGGAGCAATAAACACATTAGGGCTAAATTAATTTTTGGAATTTAAATAAAATTATACTTCCATATTCTCACCACAGTGCTGCCATATTCACACCACAGTGCTGCCATAGTCACACCACTGTGCTGCCGTATTCTCACCACAGTGCTGCCATATTCTCACCACTGTGCTGCCATATTCTCACCACAGTGCTGCCACATTCTCACCACAGTGCTTCCATATTCACACCACAGTGCTGCCACAGTCACACCACAGTGCTGCCATATTCTCACCATAGGCACCATCAAGAGCCCTCTTATTTCAGTCTCCACACCTTGTAAGGATCTTCTGGGAGTGGCTTGAGGCTTTTTTGGCACAAAGTTCCACAGGTAAGTCTTACCCAAGAATAACACAGAGAGTTCTGAATTGGGCTTTCAGAAGACTGGCTTCTAGTTTGTGCTGCATAGCAACTCAACTCTAATTCTCATTAGATCACGTTGCTTAATATTCAGTCAATGATGCTCTGTACTCCGAAGTATATTTCTGGCTAGAACATAGTGTATATTTATGAAACAAACATGTTTAAAATGTTCTGTATAGAAACCAGAGAAAAACTGAAAAAAAAACCCTGATTTTATTCAGCAATGACCATTTCAATCTGTACTGTTAAATTGTTCTCAATGGCCACTAGATGGCACTTCTCATATAGAATTAGAAAGTCCATGACTAAAGTGTGTTATGTTGCTAAAGTCATCAAAATAAATAGTGACTCAACATAATTTCATAAGAACAAAGTTCAGCCATGGGAGATGTTTGTAAGTTTTGCTATTTTCCATGGTGAGTCCGTTTTATGTGTATCTAATTTTGGAGAATGCAAACACACAAAATGACAAATCTGATACTTAGAAGCACACAGATAGGCAAATATTTCACAATTATCATCCAAAGAGAATAGACTTCATTGGAATTATCGAAGAAAGAAAAGATAAGAGAAATTATGTTTTATCCTATTTTTCTGACCAAGTTTAGCTTGAGTTTGTGAGAAAACATTGGCAAAATATCATACTTACAGCATCTTGAAAACCAAAGAGTACCACCTGGACTTGGCTAATGCCGTGGCTGTCGAAGTCTAGCTCCAATTTCAGCTTTGACAGCGTGGTGGCTATGATTTTTCGGTCAGTGGATCTCACAAATTCTCTGAGGCTTGCAACGAGGGTTGTGATGTGCTCCCATTTTAGTTTAGGTTCTTCAGCCCCCTGTGAATAAAAACCAACAATCCCTCAGTCAATGTGTGCTGGATACACCAGCCTTGGGCATACCACTCCCACAGCCCTTTCCGAGAAGAAGTGGGCTCCCACCAAGGGAAAAGACCATATTTTGAACCATATGGCTCCTCTTCACATACACATGCCCCACCAAGAAATAATCAAACTTTGAGAGAAAGGGCACCTACCCCATACACTGGTCAGTAGCCATCATACAGTAAGACACACCAAGCTTTGCTCAAACAGGCTGAGGCAATAAGATTCTTGCTTTCAGACATTTTAATTGGGAACTAAAGAGATTTGGGCAATAGCCATAGTATTCTCAATCTCAAAGTCTGCCCAGAGAGACAAGTCATAAAATAGGGTCATGAGTAGGTCCAATTATAAGGAAGGACGCAGAAGCAGTGGAGTTGAGAAGGATAATAGGTAGGGAGAGGAGAAGTGAACAGAAACAGAAATGCACACCAAGAGAGCCAATAGCATCAGATCCAGAAAAAAGATGTGCACACTCTTGGAACTTGAAGTCCCTTGGAATCACACTCTAGTTTCAGTCTTTGTGAGGCTCCACTAGGCACCATGGTTGGAATTCCTTAAGAGTCCACTTCCCTCACTGCTACGTGTGTCCACCTACAATATGTCCCTGGTACTTCAAATGCTCTTAAAGTGAGTCAGTTCCTTGCAACCAAAGGGGGCAAACTCCATTCCTTACCCACCAATGAGGCAATTAGTTATAAGAATCCACTAATGCACTGTTTTACATATTAGACATAGAATACAATATTTAAACAAATGGCTTCTCTCAAGTTGAATTTTTTTTACTTTAGGCGAAGCACATTGTTTATTTAAAGAAAACATAGTAGGATGTTATTTATCCTCATTTAACTTTAAGAAACAACAGGATTTTTATTATGCTCATATCTATCTCATATTGCACATTTTCTTATTGCATCATTAAAATTAAAATTCCTCAACTGGGTTGTGAAAATTATAATTTGTAGGATTCTATTAAAATAAAAGAGAAATGCATCATCAAGTTCTTTCTCTCAATATATTTTCATCTGGGAGCTTAGTCCCATATTTATGTTTTCATGAGAAAAGACTATAGTGAAAAGCCTGAAAGCTGTTATTAAGGGAATATTTTAAAATCAGACTTGGAACCATTATAAACTTTGTTGTTTTTTTTTTTTTCTTACCACAAACTAAATTGCACCCAAAGTAAAGATTCACAGGCAAAATCATAACACCATGAAAATATGTTCAAGAAGAAAAATGTGAGTTACTCAGAAATTGGAAGCTTCTCTTAGTGAAAAATCAGTTATAAGTTATATGTTTGCCAACGGAACAAATAGCAAACTTTTTTTTTTTTTACATTAGCTTTGTTTTCACAACAGAAAAACACGTTGCTTCTGGTTTTCTGATGTGTGTGTCACTGTCCTACAAAGGAATGATCTCTACTCTGGGAAATGTTTTCTGTGCAGACTATTTTATCCACTTACGTCATCATTTATTTCTGTTCTAACTCCTGTCTCTACATGTTAACTCATTCATGGGCCTTCATAAGCGAGCACTGTAGATAGTATTGGGTGAGTCTGACTCAGTGTCGGAGGTAGCATCTGACACTGTGCCTATCCTGAGCACTCCTGGTACCAATCACAGAGTCTTCTGGAAAGGTGCTCTCTAGTCATTGTCTCTTAAAAAACTAGAAGTAGATTTTGGAAGAATGTTACAGATTAAAAGCCTTTTCATGATTTAATGGCTTGAGGACCTGACCAACACCTACATTTTGGTTTTGTTATAAAGCGTAGGCAGAAATGTAAAGATGTATCTAGAAATATTTAATAAAATGTGAAGAACTATTTCTCTCTGGTTGTAGAAAAAAATTAAAGATATTATATTAATATAACTATTATCAGCCTGCTTGACAATGACAACAACAACAATAATAGTTGACATTTATGGAACATTTTCTGTTCTGGTTTAAATCACTCATGACCCCAGTTACTCCTGATAGCAACCTGATGAGATAGATTCCTCTCTTTTCTAGATAAGGAAGCTCAGGCTCTGAGAAGTTCAACAACTCACCCAAATCGCACTGCCTTGATGTGATGGAACCCGGCCTCAAACAAAGGCAAATCCAAGCTGAGCCCAGGCTCCTAACCATTATATTCTACTGCCCCAATAGCTGGAATAACCAGCTGTAAGGCCTGAGTCAGGACCTGCTCTGCCACTAACTCACCGTGTCATGTCACAGTGTCCTTAACAGCACAATCAGAAGGATCCTCACCATCACTTGACCATGCTGGTTGAGCATGTGATTCTGCTCAGCAGTTTCTGGTACCCACGGGTAGCTTCATGCCAGTGCACCAAGGCGTGGCCTCTGATGGTTGCTTTTAAGGTTTTCTTTCATTTTGACTTTTATAGAGAACATGCCCACATGCTTTAAAAACTAGGAGGTGCCAAACAATTGAATGTGATTACCAACTCCAAAATTTAAGAATTTCAGAATAGTGATACTTTTGCCAGGCTCTGTGCTGAGGGTTGGGACTACAGCAATGACCAGCACATCCCTGCCCTGACAGAGCTACGGTCCAGCAGGGAGACAAAGAAAAACCCCTAAACAAACTGCCACTTTCTGCACTGGAAAAGCACATGGGGATAATTATGAGATTTAGGCAATTCCTGGGTTCTAAGCATTTCTGACCTAAAGTCAAGCATCTTAAACTAGTGGCCATAGGAGAGGCCTTCACTCCACAGTGGCAAATGGTTATTTCCTTTCCTACCCCCTCCCCAGCACCTCCTACCCCTCCCCTGCTATATGTTCCTCCCAGCACTTGTCACCAAGTGGCATACCAGAGAGGCAGAGCAGTGGTGGTTAAGAGCATAGGCCCTGGAGTCAGCCTGCCTGGGTCCAAATCCTGACTCCATCACTTAGGGCTGCATGACCTTGGCAAGCTACTCAAGTCCTCTGTGCCTCAGTTTCCTCATCTGTAAAATGAGGACACTAATAAAACGATTACTGAAGTACTATTGTCATGAGGATTAAATGAGCAAATACACATGAAATACTAAAAACAGTATCTGGCCCATAGAAACACTTGCTAATATTACTATATATTTATATATATTTGATATATATTTACTAATTTTTTAATTGTTTTTCTTCCTCCACTAGAATGTCAACTTCAGTGGGACGCAGATGTTTTTGTTTTGCTCACTGTGGTATACCCAGCACATAGAACAGTGACTGGCATTAGTAGATGCTCAATAAGTATTTGCTGAATGAATGAATGAACTTCAAGTGCCACCCTACTGCTCCCTCCACCTAACTTGGTTCCTCCTCTTAGGTCAATCCCTCCTGGTCTCAGTCTTTGAATGACCACAGCGAGTGGAAGGAAAGGCCAGAGAGAGCTGACAGCTCGAGACTGCTCCAGGCTCCTTCACATCTCCCACCACCCCCACACAGCATCCTTAACACTCTTCCTCCCCCAAATCAGAGGTCCCGCTGCCCCTCATCCCAGAGCTCCTTCTTCCTGGGCCTCAGAGTAACTGCTGGAGACAGCTTTCCTTTAGGACCTGAGGCAGGGTTTCCCCAGAGAGTGTAAGCGGTGCTCATTTCTGCTCTCCTTGGACCCAGAGGCCCTATTGTGTACATATAACCTTTCGGCTCCTCCTGTGGGATCTAAAGAGGTGGATGTCAGGGAATTCTTAAGGCGACAAGATGTTCAGGCCAGAAAGACAGCAGAGAGGCATAGCGAAGTTCTCAAGACAAAAATAGGCTGAGGCTGTTTAGTAAGAACTAAGAAAGATGGAGCCTTGCTCCATTTACATCTCAATGAAAGATGAGATCAGGTAAACTGTTGGTCACTGAGACTAAGAACTTGTCTTGACCCCTCCAGCTCCATCCTTTGTGCAACTGTTTCCCCAGGATAGAGGGAAGGAAGAAGGTATGTGCAGTCTGCAGTGATCGTGATGGACAGGAGGTAGCCACCAGCGGGGAAGCAGGTAGATGAGTCCCTGATGCCCACAGAACGAAAAGAGGATGGCAAGTATCATGTCTGGGACTGAGCATGTCTGTGGGAGGGTTGTATCCACAAGAAGCCTGAGCTTCCACCCCCAGTGGCTTGGAGCTCAGGGAAACCCTGTTTCCCCTGGTACAGATTTGGGGAGGGGATTCTTTCTCATATCTGTAAGCAGACTCTCAGGGAACACATTTTCCCAGGTATTATGGACTGAACTGTGTCTCCCAAATTCCTATGCTGAAGCCCTAACTCCCAATGTGACTGTATTTGGAGATAGGGCCTTTAAAGGGGTAATTAAGGTTAAGTGAAGTCATAAGGGTGGGGCCCTAATCCAACTAGACTGGCATCCTCTGGTGTCCACAGAGGAAGAGACACCAGGGTGCAAGTGCACAGAGAAAAGGCCATGCGAGGACAGATAGAAGGCAGCTATCTACAAGCCAAGGAGAGAGTCCTTAGGAGAAACCAAACTTGCCAACACCTTGATCTTGGACTTCCAGCCTCCAGAACTGTGAGAAAAAAAATTTCTGTTGTTTAAGCCACCCGGTCTATGGTATTTTGTTATGGCAGTCTGCTATGGTTTGGATGTGGTTTGTCCTGCCAAAACTTATGTTGAAATTTAATTGCCAGTGTAACAATACGGAGAGGTGATGGGGCCTTCAAGAGGTATTTGGGTCCTGTGGGCTCTGCCCTCATGAATGGACTAATCCAGTTCTCCCGGGACTGGGTTAGTTCTCAGGAGAGCAGGTTGTCATAAAGCTGGTTGGCTCCCTTTGTCCCTCTCTATTTTTCCATACAAGCTCCCTTGCTCTTCCAATTTCTATGAGTTGAAGCAGCACGAGGCCTTCACCAGATGGGCTGCTCGATCTTGGACTTCCCAGTCTCCAGAACTGTGAGCCAAAATTAACCTCTTTTGGGGGGTGGAGGGGATGGGTAAATTCACACCTAATGGGTGTGGGGCACAGTGTCTGGGGGATGGGCATGATTGTAGTTCTGACTTGGGCAGTGCATAGGCAATATATGCAACCACAGTGTTTGTACCCCCATAATATTCTGAAATTTAAAAAAAAAGAGTACATAGATGGGCACAAGGAATAGGTAATGTTCTAGTTTTTAAGTAGAATGGGTGGGATCATGCTATCTTTTTTTAAAAAAGCTTTATTGAGTTAAAATTTACATACAATAAAATTCATCCATTCAAAAAAAATAAAAATAAAAAAATAAAACTAAGGGGAGAGAATGGATTACTCAATAAATTGTTTGAGAACAATTAACTAAGCTTTGGGAAAATACTAACATGAGATTTGATATCCATTAGAGCTATGGACTGAATATTTGTATCTCCCCAAAATTCATATGTTGAAACCTTAATCCCCAACATGATGGAATTTGGAGATGGGGTTTGGGGACAATAATTAGGTCAGTAGGGTGGAGCTCTTATGATGGGATTAGTGCCCTTATAAGAAGAGACACAAGAGAGCTTCCCCTCTCTCTCTCTGTCCTCTACCATATGAGGATACAAGAAGTTAGCCCTCACTTGACACCATATCTGCCAGCACCTTGATGTTGAACGTCCACTAGAACTGTGTGGAATACATGTTTGTCGTTTAAGTCAAAAAGAAAAGAAAAAACAAAATAAGCCTCTTTTCTTTAATTTTTTTTATGATGATTGCCAAGAAACCTCTTTTCTTTATAAGTTACCCAGTCTCAGGTATTCCATTACAGAAACAGAAAAGGACTAAGATGCAGCCCTAGCAAACTAATACACCAGGGAACAATAGTTCACTGACAAGCCTTGATTTTTCAAAGTACATATGGCATTCTAACATGCTATATAAAGCAGATCCTCAATAACATTGTTTCATTCAATGTCATTTCATTATAATGTTGATGAGAAAAAAATCATTGATTCCTGGCTGGGGCCACTGTCTATGTGGAGTCTGAACATTCTCCCCACATCTGTGTGTGTTTTCTTGGGTACTCCAGTTTCCTCCTACATCCCAAAAGATATGCACGTTTGGTTCACTGGTGTGTCTAAATTCTTCCAGTCTGAGTGAGTGTGAGTGTGTGTGTGTGCCCTGCAACGGGATGGTGTCCTGTCCGGGTTTGGTGCCTTTCTGGTACCCTGAGCTGCTAGGATGAACTCCAGCCACCCACAACCCTGAACTGGGATAAGTGGGTAAATAATTATCTTACTTGTTTTCATTAATCTTTCTTAAACATATGTAGAGCTCATATATATTTCAGTGTTTCATATTGTAAGTGTTTTGATCTTTATTTAGAAGTTTGCTGATATTTTCGTGACCAGAAATATGCCATAGGAACCAAACTTTCATATCAATTAGCCTATGGTGAAATTCATTTCATTATACCTCCTTTTGCTTAAAGTCACAGTATCTAAGAACCCATCGAGCACACTAAGTGAGGACTTACTGTAATGTACATATCATTGCCTGTCACCCTCCATCTAAATGTAGCCTCACAAGCTCAGGGTTTCTGTTGTATTTGCTGATGTTTCCCAAATGCTCAGAGGAGCAACTGGCAGGTACCCTCAAAATTAGTAATTCATGTGGCTAAATGCATGTTTATTGATTGAATGGATAAACAAATGAATGACAGGTAAGAGAGGCTTATAGGGACTCATGTTGGAAACTCACCAACATGAAAATTTGCTTCTGAATTGAAAAAGTAGCTTATGTTCAAAAACACAGTTTCTACATTAGGCATTTAGGATGCCCTCCTTTTCCCCCAGTGGTAGGTTTGTTTTATCATCACGAGCAGGACGGTCTCTTCCTGCCTCCACATCATGCTACAGTTCCAGGTGGCTATGACACAGGTAAAATACGTCCACCCTGGGAAATGAAGTACCTGTGTGAGGGTTTACCTGAGCTAAGGATTCCATTAAGTTTCTCACAACTTTGTCCTGGTCTTCCGTCAGGATCCTGTGGAGCGTGGCCCGCCTCTCACTGTCCTTCCTCAGCATAAAGAATCCTGAATCTTTTTCTTCAGGGGAAGGGGGTGCACTGTGATCTTCAAAATTTTCATCTGGAATGCTGAAATAATTTATGCAGCACAAATCACAATCTCCTTTATAAAGTGACACACTTAACAACATACTTCTTTCAGGCATAGTCAGTCAGGTTTTTACCCCAAAAAGAGCGTCCGAATTCCTTTTACATCTCTTTCTCCGCAGGATTTGGCTCTTGTTTTGAAAGAGAAGGGGTCCACCTTTAACTCCGTGTCGGGTGAGACCGAGCCGTACTCGCTGCTGCTGCTGGTATCCTCCACCAGGACAGGTACCGGCAAGGATATACTCCTAAGATATTCTGCTGTGACGAAAGGAAGAAGAAGATGATTCATGCTTTTAAAAACTTACATATAATGAAATACCTGCTGAAAGAGGCCAATATTCTTTGTCCAATATGTCTGCGGTCCCCATCCCCTGGGCTGTGGACCGGTACCAGTCCGTGGCCTGTTAGGAACCAGGCCACACAGCAGGAAGTGAGCCGTGGATGAGCGAGCAAAGCTTCATCTGTATTTACAGCCGCTCCCCATCACTCGCATCACCCCCTGAGCTCTCCCTCCTGTCAGATCAGCGGTGGCATTAGATTCTGATAGGAGTGCGAACACTACTGTAAATTGCACATGCAAGGGATCCAGGTTGCATGCTCCTTATGAGAATCTAATACCTGATGATCTGAGGTGGAGCTGAGGTGGTCGGTGATGCTAGTGCTGGGGAGTGGCTGAAAATACAGATTATCATTAGCAGAGAGGTTAACAATGTAATAATGATAGAAGTAAAGCGCACAATAAATGTAACATGCTTGAATCATCCTGAAACCATCCCCCCCACCCAGGTCCGTGGAAAAATTGTCTTCCATGAAACCGGTCCCTGATGCCAAAAAGGTTGGAGACCGCTGCAATATGTCATTGCAATGAGCAGCATAATTACACTACATAAGGGGCTGGTCGTGCGACTATAGCTCCCTTGCTCAGTATATCCCATGCGGCGGGGGGGAGCCAGGAAAGGGCCTCTTGGGCCCCGAAAGGAATATCTCAGCGGTGTAAAACAGTTGAGGAAGCACCAGGCTCAGTGGGTCCTGGGTTCTGACCCCCTCATTTCTATTGACTACTTATTATTTTTATTTACAGGCTTTAGTTTTCACATCTATAAAATATAGGACCAGATTCACAATTTTTAGGCCATGTTCCTCAGAGGCTTAAGGGTTCACCTTAGAATTTTGGAGTTGCCTTTGATGGGATGAGTGAGTTGGATGCTGTAAGTCTAGATCACAGGTTCCAACTCTGTTTTACCTGAAACAAATATGCTCTGACCATCACATATAACAATTCTGCTTAAAGACACATATAAAAAAATATTCTTTGCTAAAAACAAATTTTGGAAACCAGTGGACTTGATGATCTCTTAGGTCTTTCCTGGTTCTCGTATTAATGATTCTATAGCAAACACGGGCTTCTACTTTATTTGAATGGAGACTAAGGTGGCACAATAGGAGTTGCTTACATTTCATCAAACCCTGGTTTTAAAGACAGTAATTTTTTCCAGGAACGTTTTAACCAAACACGTATCCCAATGCCATAAAAGTCTTTTACTAAAGAAGGCAGGTGCAAAATTATAAAAAAGGAAATCCACTGTTGCCTGGAATCCCCTTTTTACTTAATTCCTCTTGAACTGGGCTGAATCAACAACTGCCCCAGTCTCAAAGATGGGGGATGGCAGTCAGCAGGGTATTTCTGACTCTGTTCACTACAATTGCAGATCAATGATCATTAACAGGGAGGGGGCTGTGGCAGTGGGCCATAGAGACTCTGATCAGACAAGTGGACAGGCCTGAGAGGCACTCATCCCCTAACTTTGGTTTATGAAAATCTAAAAGCCAGACAGCCCTTTTCTTTCCCTTCTTCCTTCCCTTCTTCCAACTATTTTCAGACCCTATACCATGAGATTCCAAGTATATGAGTGTGTGTTGCATTATATGTTGTATATACAACTGGAAGAAAAAACACCAAAATATGCCATACAGGTTGAGCATCCCTAATCCAAAAATATGAAACCCGAAATGCTCCCAAGTCTGAAACCTTTTGAGGACCAACATGACATTCAAAAGAAATGCTCACTGGAGCATTTTCAATTTCAGATTTTCGGATTAGGGATGCTCAGCCGGTAAATACAATGCAAATATTCCAAAATCCAAAAACCCCCCCCAAATCTGAAACACTTCTGGTCCCAAGCATTTCAGATAAAGGATACTCAACCTGTAATATTAATGGTTCTTATTTCTAGAAAATGTGATTTGGGGTGATTGTGATTTTCTTTTATTTTTCCAAAATTTCTATAAGTATTATTTTTTTAGTGAGAAAAATATGTTATTGAAAATATTTTCACAAGCAAATATTCAAGAGGTAGTCACATTACCAAGAACTTGATATACCTAATAATATACTTAGTGATGATCCAGAAGATGAAAACTATCTCATTACATAGCAGGAAATGACATTTCTCTGAAAATATGTCACCCCTGACACTGGGAAGCTCTTCCATGCTGCTCCATCTTGGAAAGGGTTTTCTAACCATATCCAGGAGCATCTTAATCATATACTCTTGCAGGTAAGACACATCCCACCCCCTGGTTATATCAAAGATGCCATGCAAGGCCATTCTATTACTCTATCCCACTTGTAGGCCAGGTGAAAAGAGCAGGTATTAGAGGGGTACTAGCTTTGGTTTCACCTATAGGGAAAAATAGGGAAATGTATACAGCTCCCAAGGATGTTGATCTTAGGAAAATCTTCTTACTAATTAGTAACTAAAAAGTCTTCCAGGGATGAATTGGTTGACCTATCTGCTTTATTTAAATGGTCCTGTAGCAGAATCAGTAGAGGGCAGGAAGCAAGATTGACCAATTAAACACCACAATATCTTATTTAAGTGTATAGAGAGGCCCAAATGCCTATGCTGAAGATGTAAGGCAGAGCAAAGTGCCTGGCATGCAGCATTTCCCAAATTTATTTGTGCATAGAATCCCTTTTTTCTGGAGCAGCTCATGGGCCTAGCATTTCATGAGCCACATTTTGGGCAGTGCTGCTATAGCAGAACACAAATGAGTTGACCTCTTTTTTGCTGATAACAGTGAGGTTGTCCGAGAAAAGAAAGGTTTTTCAGGGGGCCCAAACACAGGACTACTTTTGAGAGTAGTCCTGGGGGTGGTCAAGGTCTATGGTGTGCTTTGCTTCACTTTAGAGATAACATCAGCCGTATTTGGGGTAACAGATTTCAGAATGGACAAAACAGCTGCTTGGAAGCAAGATTTTCATTGCTATGAGACGTCAAGCCCCTAAAGTTAAACATTGCTGATGGGAAAAGGTAGCTGAAGAAAGGTCTTTTGCCTCCATGGAACAGCCAATCTCCTCCATGAGGAAGAATAAAAGCCCTGCAGTGGAGCTCACTGCTGAGCCTTGATACTCAGGGAGAGTTTCTTCACCACCCATAGATTGGTGATGTTCTTTTCAATACATTCCACGCTCAGAAACGGAGATGTTCACCATTTATATTTCAAAGATAAAACTGATGTTTCTTGGGAATAAATAGATTAAATTCTATCTAGAACACTACCAGATGAGGAGTTCCTATCATGTGTTTCCATATGTGTATGTGTACAGGGTGTGTATCTAAAGAAGAGAAGGAGTAAAGACTTGAATTAGCCTGCCTGTTGGCTTTTTGGTCACATTATGTGGTTTGATTACCAGTAATGGAGATGGCCTGTGTCATATCCATGAATGTTAAGGTTGCTATGGATACCGATTGCCTCAAAGGAGATCTAATGAGGTAAAACCGTATGTGCTGAAAGATGGAACACAGTGCCTGTCATCATGGCTCATTTAGGAAACACAGGGACTTAGAGATATTCTGCACACCCTGTGTGCAGAGCCCTGATTCCCTCCTCTGCCTGATTTTAAATCTGGTGGTTCTAGATTGATTCCCCTTCTCTGATAGGCCCACACATTCATTCATCCAACACGTACCTTCAGATCATCTACTATTTGTTGGGTAGCCAACAGGACTTGCTAACAGGTTGGAGTAAAGGGTGTGAAAGGGAGGAATCCAAAAAGACCCCAAGGTTTCTGGCTTAAGAAAGTGAGTAGATGTGTGTACTACTTACGTGCTAAGAGAGAAAGAATACAGGCTGAAGGGGAAGTTCTTTTTAGCGGGAATGGGGTGTGATTTGGCAATTCAGTTTGGGAAATGAAGAAGGCCACTGGATAAGAGTCTGCAGCTCAGAAGAGAAAACTGAGCTAGAGACGCAACCCGAGAAGCCCACTGCCCAGAGGTGGCATTTAAAGAAAAGGACGATGTAATTTAGAGAAAGGTAAGAAGAGAGCACAGGACTCAGCCCTTAAGAACAACACTATTTAGAGGAAAAGAGGAGGGTGAAGCAGCAGCAAAGGAGAATGCTAAGGAGCAGCCATGAGGCTGGAGGAAAACAAGGAGAATGGGGCGTCTGGAAGCCCACCCGGGAGAGGGCCAAAGCAACAGAGAATGGCCCTCTGGGCCAAAAGCCACTGGGAAGTTGAGCAGGTTGAGGAAAATATTTGTTGGATTTGGCTAAACAGATCTCGTTAGTGACCTTGGCCACAGCAGGTTCAGTGACGAAGCAGAAGGGAATGAAGAGGTGGGAGCTGGAGACACTGTACTTCAAGGCATGAAGCTGTCACGGGGAACAAAGAAACACGGGGTGTTAGCCGGTGAGTCAACGTGTACCACCAGGGAGAGATCAGGTTACGGCGGAAGACGCTAGAGCACGTGTATACGAGACTCGTTAGAGAGGTGAAAGCTAAAAGGGGTATAGGATCCAGAATCCAGCTGTGGTTTTGGCCTTCTATAGCAAAATAGGTGCCTCCTCTATTGTAAGGGGTGGGAAGAGGGACAAAAGTGGTGCCGAGGCAGGTAGCGTTATACGTCTGCGTTAGGATGTGATGGAGCCCACACCTGAGGTTTCTAGCTTCTCACGTTAAGAAGATTTCCAGACAAGTGAGAAACCGTGGTGCCTTTCTGTGGTAGTTGTCACTGTAAACAGCGAGAAGCTCAAGTATAGCTACTCCCAGAAGAGCATGTTGAGAGTTTCTGGATGGCACAGAGGTCATAAGTCCCTTGACATCAGCTCATCTACATGAGTGATTGGGGCTTCAGGCTGCAGGAGAGGCACCTGGTGGGGTTTCCAGTCACTGGCAGCCTCACTGCTGCTGTTTCGCCAACTATTCAGAAACCCTCTGACGTGGGGCTGACCATGAAGGGTCTAAAAGAGGATGAAGGAACCTCTCTGAGGACAGGACATGTCAAAGGGGAGTCTCTAGAGAGGTGTTTCTCACTGCTCCGTTTCAGGAGCTGAGGGGAAATGGTGGGAGTCCAAAATTCCCTAAGAGATGGTTTGCCAAGAAGCCAGGGGTAAGCTGGAATGCAAGGGGGTGAGTGGCCAGTCTTGGACCCCATGTTGCCGGGAGCTCCTACCTAGGGAAGGGAGTTGGCTCTAACTTTAGGGAATTAAATACATTCCTGCTTTGGAAAAGTGGGAATTGTCCAAACCCCTTCCATCGCAGACCCAGAGCCTAACAGCTGTCCATGAGCACCAGGGACCTTCATAGTTCTCCTTCTCCATGACAGTCTAGGGACAAAGCCCAGCCCCACACAGAGTCTCCTAACTGGTCATCCTGCCTCCAGTCTCCAATCGCCCAAACCTCCAACAATGGTTCTCACACTTTAGTGAGCAAAACAATCATCTGGGTTTACTTAAAAGTGCAGAATTCCAGGTTGCACCTTGAGATTCTGAGAAGGGCCAGGCATCTTAATTTTTAACAAGCATCAAAAGGGACCCATGCAGGCAGGATCTGGGTCTATTTGAGTCACTTCTACATTCCTAGTGTCTAGTTCCTATATTCCTAGTGCTAAGTGCATAGTAGAAGACTAAAAATGTTATTGAGTGAATGTTATTAAATAAACCATCCTTCACACAACTACCAGAATGATCCATCAAAAGCTTCACTGTCCAATATGGCAGCTACTAGCCTCATATGGTTACTTATATTACATTTAAGTAAAATAAAAATAAAAATTCAGTGCCTCAGCTACGGCAGCCACATTTGGAGTGTGCAACAGCCATATACGACTAGTGGCTAACACACTGGACAGTGCAGATATAGGACATTTATATTATTGTAGAATTATAGACCCAGTACTGGTCTATAACACTGTTCCAGATTAAAATCTTTCCCTGGCTCCCCACCCCTCTTTGCTAATTCCTTAGCATTTCATAAGGAGCCCTTGGGATCTGAGCCTGCTTTCCACTCCAGCGCCGTCCTTCCCCTTATGCTTTAAGCACCAGCAGTAGCTGAGCCACCAGGGCTCCCTTAACACCTGGTGGGGTCTCACACATGCTGGCATTCACCAGCTCCCTCCTCCCCATCCACCTGATAAACTCACACTCATCCTTATTCATCAGATGCCACCCATTGGAAAGTCTTTCTTGAAACCGTGTTCTCAGACTGACATCAATCACTTTCTTTGCCTTTGTGACTCCCTCAGTACAGACTAAATGATACTATGGCAGGGTTCATTTTTTTTCCCACGGTGTCTCCCCTACAAAATCAACAGCTCCTTAAAGTCAGGAACTCTGCCTTTATCATCCTTATACATTCAGGGCCTAGCAAATTTCCTGTGCACACAGTAAGTGCACAACATATGTTTATGTTAAAGCGAATTACTTAAATCTCTGGGTGTGTGTGGTGATCAGAGCAGTCAGGATTAGACAGTCACGTCTCTTTCTAAGGGGGAAGGAGGGCATCATCACTATCACTCTCCTGCTCCCCTCTTGAGGGGAAGCTGAGTGCAGTGAGTGAAGGTGGAGGCCCTCAGGGGTAGCGCAGAGACCAGTGCTCTGGATAGAAACAGGGACATGGCCTGTAGAGAATACCTGGGGAAGGAAGAGGCCTGTAGCTTATACTTTCCAGAAGGAGAGCAAGACCAGGTCACAGTTCATGGTTTTAATTAATAGGAGGCATGAAGTTCTCTGTAACACCTGAGAACAATCAAATGGGATTTTAGGTCCTGATTGGGTTAGCACATCTGTCTTGATTTCCTAGGGAGCAGAGGGAAGTGTTCAGCAGCCACATCATCTAGGCAATGATATCCCTTTAGCAGAGGGTCTGAATGGTTTAATAATGAGGGGAGTTAGGGGCTGCCCATTCTTTCTAAGCCCAAGTCCACACCTGAGCACACATGGTGAGAGGGCATGTGGGACCCTGACTGACCAACACTCAGCAGATTCACACCTTCCACCTCTGGTCACTGAAAACATGTGGGCAGGACTGCCCGCTTAAATAATCATTTTCTCTCTCTCTCTCTCTCTCTCTCTCTCACCAAGTGTGTATAGTTGAGTTCACAAAAGTTAAACATGTATGTGATAGGAACCTGTTTCTTGCAAACAAAAACTGAGCCACGTGGAAGGGATCAAATGATCATAGATTGAGCTTCTGGGCACAGCTCCAAGGTTCTTTTAGGATATTATTTTATTTTATTCTCAGAACCAATTCTGTGAAGTAGGTATTGCTACCAGCACAGAATGATGGATGAAACAAGTAAATTGCTGCATGTTACATATCTAGAAAGTGGCTCAGTGGGATCAGAACTGACTTCTGTGTAATTCCAAAGTCAGTGCCCATTGTATGACACCAGCAGCAGGCTGGTCAGAGGCTGGGCAGGGCTGTAGGGTCTGCCTTGTGAAGACGTAACAGCTGCCTCCTGGCACCTAGGCTGTCTGTGGAGAAAGGAGGAAGTTGGGGGTGTATCTCTCCTCTTCTCAGAGTTTTTCCCGACTCTGGGAATGGCCAAAGAAAAACTGGGGAGTTTGTTCCCAGGAAGCCCCAGTTAATGGGCCTCTTCTCTGGGCTAACTGGCTTAGGGGCACCTGGTCCACAGAACACATGCACATGAACAATATGCCCCTGCACTATGTGACCCATCCAACTTAGGAAAAGCCAAAACCATGTTCATTTCTTTATTATTCTTTGAAGTACTTTAGTTGATCTTCCTAGAGCAAATCTCTCTTTTTAGTTATGATCTGCAAAAGCCAACTTTAGAAAACTAAAGCACAGTCACCTCTAACCAACTAAAAATAGAATGTATGATCCCAAAGATAACAGAGGAAGGTACCTGGCCTTGAAATTTTCCATAAGAAATTCTTTAGGTAGTCACTGGCTCCCAGATAAGAAAGTATGGACTTCACGCAAATTGAAGATTTCAAAAATACAGTCACCATCTTACATTCAGGGAGGAACAATTTAAGCCTCCCTCATGAAAGAGAAAGGGGAGGGGCCCAAAGGAACGAGCCCAACCAGGCTTGCAGCTGCGCATCCTTAGTACCTAGAAACCCCCCATGTAAGCAGGGAGCAGAGGATGAGGACACTTCATGGGAGGGTCAAGAGTTTATCACACGATACACCAGGCCTCAGCTCAATGGACAAAGGTAGAAACAAACTCACCATTTGATCCAGCTGAAAGAGCTGTGGGAAAAAAAGCAAACAGCAAAAATAAGCACACGCTGGATTTGTTGTTAAACTGAGAAATCAACAAAAAGTGAATGCTTGAAATAGGATCAATGTCCTTTCCAAACATTCAATCTGCCCATCCTCATCCAATATAAAACACCAAAAAATGCCAAGAACAATTGAACCATTTACTTGTTTTTTCTTTCTGAAATGAGATATGGAAATTATTGCAAAAAGACAATTTATTTAGATTATTACACAGTTGTTTTATTTATAGCTGGATATCTTCTTTCTTTCTTTTTTTTTGGGGGGGTAATTATTCAGAAAGATAATCTCTAAGAGGCAGCAGGTATTTTCTACTGCCTAAAATTAAAAGAACATATTACCTAGATGGCTTGGAAGTTCACAGCTCTATAATACCCCTGTAGCCCTATAGTGGCAATTCATGGTTTCAGCTCTAAAAGGCTACATTTCACCCCCTTTTCCCTTTAACCTTAGTATCAGCAAAGCTAGAATGATATAGATGCTGGTATATTAACTACCTACTATGTGACAGAAGACTACTATTGCAGCACTGTTCAAAATAGCCAAGATATGGAGTCAACCTAAGTGTCTATCAACAGATGAAGGGACAAAGAAAATGTGGTACATCTGCACAATGGAATATAATTCAGCCATAAAAAGAATGAAATCCTGTCATTTGCAACTGGAGCACATTATGTTTAGTGAAATAAGCCAGGCACAGAAAGACAAATATCACATGCTTTCACTCATGTGGGAGCGAAAAGAAAAACATTGAACTTATGGAGATAGAGAGTAGAACGGTGGTTACCAGAGGCAGGGAAGGGCAGCAGGGAGAGGAAGAAAAAGAGGAGATGTTTAATGAGTGCAAAAATACAGTTAGATGGAATGAATAAGATCTAGCGTTCAGTAGCACAATAGGATGACTATAGTTAACAATAATTTACTGTTTATTTTAAAATAACTAAAAAAGGAGAATTGGAATGTTCCCTACACAGAGAAATGAAAAATGCTTGAGGTGATGGAAACCCCAATTAGCCTGATATGTGATATGTTCATTACACATTGTATGCCTGTATCAAAACATCACATGTACCCCATAAATATGTACAACTATTATGTATCCATAATAATTAAAAATTAAAAATTTAAAAATTTTTTTTAAAAAAGAAGACTATTGTGTATGAGGTCCCAGCATTTGTGAAATTGATGGTAACACAACTACCTGATACTGGAACTGAATGACTGAGGACATTGTGCTGTTTGTACCCATTTCCAGGGATATTTGTAAACAGGTTAGTTTACTTCTGGAAAATTATTCCATCTTAAAAGCTTAGGATTTAGTGACTCTGGCCCTTATCCTCTTCATTGCAACCACATACCTGAAAGCTTAGGTTGCGTCTTTTTCTTTTTGCTTGAAACTTTCAAGAACTCATCAACAAGCAAGTCATTAGCACAGGCTCTCTTGTCAGGGTCTGGCTCAAAACATTTCAATATGAATGCCTTGGCCTCTGCAGACATGGACTCCGGGATCTCAGGGTGGACTTTAAACATTCCCACCTAAGACATAAATACAAAAAGCACAATGTGTGTTCTGAGTGACCATCTCACCACCTGAGCTCCAGGTTCCATAACTTGGTCCCCTAGTACGACAAGGTCCTGTGTCATAAACTACAAACCCATGGCTTTTTCAAAGTGAGATAAGGCGTGTTTTCTGTAGGTTATGGAAAGTTTACAGAGTGCTTTTGCAACTTTACCAACAACACAGGCAGAGAAATTAGTTTAAGACAGTAGACAGCACTATGAACTAATAATTCAGTCCTTCAAAGCTTTGGAACACATTAGTATACTGGCACACAAGAAGGATATTTTTAATTGAGACCACTGAGTTGCTCACAATAGCTATGTGCCAGGCATTGTGCTTGGGTTTTTCCATTTATGAATCTTCTCGAATCCTTCCAACAACCCAGTGGATTAAATATTATGCTCATTACACCAGTGAGGAAAATAAGGCTCAGAAGAGATGAGGTTACATGGCTATGAAAAGACAGATCTGGGATTTGGACCTTGATTTGTTTGGATTAAAGCCTATGTTCTTTCCCCTAACATATGATTTGTGAATATTTTCCCTGTCTCAAATCATCTACATTAAAAGAGATATTTAAAATTTCCTTAAAATTAAACTATTTTTATAACAACTAGAATTTACTTCTTGTTGCTGCTATTCTAAAAAATTTCTAATGATACTTTCATATATTTAGTACAGAGAAAATTTTCTAAGGAAATCTTTTTGTTATATAGCTTATATAAATTTATTGTTATATAAGTAATAATATATAATTATTTGTAAGAATTATATAGCCTTTACTATGTGTCAGACACAGTTCTAAGTGTTTTGCATATATTAGCTCATACACTCCTCAAAAAACTCCTATTAGATAGGTACTATTTTTATCCCCATTTTATAGATGAGGAAACCGAGGTCCAAGGAGGTTAAGTAATCTGCCCAAAGTCTCAAATATCTTGACCATGTTGGGGCCTGGATTCAAACATTGTAAATTAGTGCCCAAGTTTATGTCATCTCATCTCTCTAAGACAGCGTCACTTCCTGGGCACAGCTTAGGCTGGCCTAACAGTGACAAAGGTATGTGGTAAAATAAGCACTGCACTCACGCACTATAAAGCAGCATTTCAGAGTAAGTCCTAGATACTGGTGAAAACTTGAAAGACTGGCCAAAAAGAGAAAGACATCCAATCACAGCAAGACAGGCAATTCTCTTGGCACCTGTCATCACTTTTTCAGGTGCGGTCACACTACTCGTTTTATACCAGCAGTGTCCTATCAGATCATCTCAAGCTTAAAACAAGCCCAGCTTTGTACAAAAGCAGAAGCAGAATATGTAATACGTGGCCCCTCCCAAGAGGCTGTGCACAAAGGGAATCGTGCTGGACACACGGTCAGCAGCAAGAGTAACAAGCATCATCAAAAGTGCTCTGCCTGAGAGAACAGCAGATGTGTGCTTTACTTCTTGGGAAGCAGATGCCCATTTCAAACTGCCCGTTGGCCTGGTGGTCTGGCAGGGGAGGGCTGCAGGGAATCAGAGGCAGGTTGTTGCCAGGCCCAGTCCCCAGATCTCGAAACCGTGGCACCTCAGCTCTCACAGGCCTATTTCTATACCAAGTGGCTCCTACTATGGGAGGTGGGGCTGCTTCCCACTCCCAAAAGAGTTACGAATGGGCAAATTCACAGGCTAGAAGAGCAGATATATGAGAGTAAGACTGACTTAAAATGGTAATTATGCCCTTTTTTTCAAAATTTTTTTCTTCCCCCCAATTATGCCCTCTTTAAATGGAGCCTTCAAACTATTATGGTAAAGAAAAATATTGATTTGATTTAATTCCTAAATGGGTAAAAAAAAAAAATGTTCTTATATCTCCCTCCATGGAAAATTTTCAGACAGTTTCCCCAAGAGCTTAAATCATCTTCCATGTAGTGATGTTTTACTTATCCTGTGTTGTTAAAAGATGTGCACATAGAAGTCACATAGAATCTCACTTTATCGCTGAGAAATCTAAGGCAGAGAGAGACCCGTTGTGTGAAGTACAGACACCGACTCTTGACAGGAGAGAGAACCTTCTGGAATTTTAATGTGCTCTCAGTTCGTGCTTACTTAGGCTCTTATCCTTTTACCTAAAAAAATAGGACATACACACACAGAACATCCAGTAGCTATGAAAAGCTTTATCCATCTGTTTTTCAGATAAATGAAGTGTGACCTTGAACATAGCTGCTTGTGGTTCTCCCAGTTCATAAAACGGTGGTTTTCCTGTGGCCATTTCAATGATGGTGCAGCCCAAAGACCAAATGTCGGCTGCTTTTCCATAGCCTCTTGGTCCTTTATCTATTATTTCTGGTGCCATATACTGAAGGGTACCTGGAAATAATGCAAACACATTTCCACTTTAAGAAGAGAAAACACATAGGTACCTAATGACAGTTTCAATTTTTCACAAATAAGACAACTTCACAGACATGACTCAAGTCCTCATATCTCATCTTTTTTGAGTTCCAGTTTTCTCTGCTGTTAATAAAAATGGAAATAGCAGCTTTTATAATGGATTTTATCAGTGACATAAAAATAATTTACCAATATTATCTGGTTGTGAATAGGTACATTCACATCCCCTAGACAGTGGAGTATAATCGAGGCATCATTTCATTGGGACCTCTTAGAAACTTCTAACAATTAGTCTTCTGAGAACAACAGAGAATACACCAACACACATTTTCTGTGTTCAGTTCTCCAAATGCATGAAGACTGTTATTATGTATATATCTAACCTTTTCTGGGAAAAATCTAGTTCATTCATCAATTGCCTTAAATCTATCTCTATTTCTCAATTCCTGAATTGAATGCTTAGTTTTTCCCTTTTCATTTTTATTTCTTAATCATGACAGCATGAAGATTCTGAAAGCCATTGTGAAAAATAATGCAAATAAATTGCTGGTGTACCGTATTCTGTAAACATGGCTCCGGCTGCGTCTGTGGACTGTGGAATAACAGGTTTAACAGATCAAAGACAGGTCGTGAGCCATCAATACAGACAAATCATCAGATAGAGTGAACAAGAATAAAATGAAAAAGAGGAGATTTAAGAATGCATGAAATTAGAGAGTTGAAGAGTGTGTATGACGGAAAGCATTAAGTGGTGGGCTAAGAGCCCTTGGTTCTTCTTCTGGCCTGGTACATCCCGGGTAGGTCCTCTATTGCAAACACCTCGTTGGCCCAAATGAGAGGCTGGGTTTGGACTCCTAATACCCTCTAGAGTGGTTTCCCAAAGTCTAGCAATGAGTCAGGAGCATGACTAGTAACATATTATCACCATTTCCTCTGTTTCTGATATACCAATGATATAATCAGCAAACAGGAACCCATCCAAGATGCCATGTTGAATAACTTCAAAGCCTGAGGTGTCTGCCAAAAGAGCTACTTTAATATTTTCTGATTCATAACCAAAGTGACAGACAATTTGATAAATACATATTATACCTTTTATGAATGCCTCATGCATGATTTGTAGGTGAAAACTGTAAAATTCCTCCAAACTGTTCCTATGAAAACCACTATCACAGGCTAGAAACTGACTGTTGTTCATAAAAATAAATAAAAGTATATCATTTTTGTTGAGTATTGTCATCTTGCAGGTTCATCCTCCAGATATCATCACTGTGTGGCAGCAGTTCATGTTCACGTTCACATACAACTGCACATGTCTGCTCTCAGAAAGCCTTTCACCCAGCCAAGGATAGGGCAACCGCACTCCCCAAAGAGTCACCTACCCTTAGTACAAAATTGTTATGATTTCTCTTCATTTGTAGCTTTCCCCAGTGATAATTTTTTATGATTTAAATAAAATCAAGCGGTCTTTTAGAAAATACGTGTTGAAGCCTACCACTCCCTTTTGCCATCTGTGTCTAGAACAGAATTAATGAGAGAATTTAAGTTGTACTAATATCTAAGCAGGAATGATAACTGATCAGAAATACAATAAATTTTAAAAACTGGGCAATTCAAGCAATGTCAACAATAAATTATGCAATATTTTACTCATCAGATAATTATTCAAAGAGCTCTATCTGCCAATTGTGTTTAATTATCCCCCACTGAGCAACTGCCAAAAAACAGGTTGAGTCATGTATTCATATCTGCTCCTCTTTTTATTCCACAAACACATGACACACAATATTTTATATAAAGAAATTTACAGAGCTGGATAATGAAGATGCAAGCCCATCTGAACATCAGCCTAAGGAAAACGAGTGAGAGTATTAACTCCCTAAAACTCATACTTCGTATATCTCGATTCCAAAATTTTGCTAAAATTACTTTGAAATATTTTAGGATTTCTTTGCCACTGCAACTACCCAGGGAGGTGGAACAGCTCAGTGGTCAAGGTTGATGCCAAACTTCATTCATTTATTCACTCATTCAATCGGTCCATACTGAGGGCCTACCATGGGCCAGACACTGTTCCAGGAGTAAACAGACAGAAATCCCTGGGCCTGTGGAGCTTATATTTTTGCAATGGAAGACAGATAATAAACTATGAGCAAAATAAGTAAATTATATAGTATGTTAGAAAGTGATGTCATGACAAAAAAAGAAAAAAAAAAGACCAGGGTAAAGGGAATCAGAGTGCCCACGTAGGCTGCCATGGTAAAGGGGGCGTTCACTGTGGGTCTCAGTGAGGAGGTGACATCTGAGTTAAGACTTGAAGTCAGCCATGCAGATGGCTGGGGGAATAGAGTGACCGGCAGAAGGAAAAGCATCTGCAATGGCCCTGCAGCAGGACCCTGCTTGGTGTCACGAAGGAAATGCAGGGGTCCGTGTTTCTGGTGCAGAGTGAGCAAGGGGAGAGGAGCAGGAAATGAGATCTGAAGGTAATGGACTCCGAATCCCGTCAGAGCCTTGTCCACCACTGTAAGACCTTTGACATTGGTCTACTATGAAACAAATAGCCATTGAGGGCTCTGAGTGATGGGGCTTGGTTTATGTTTAAAAAGGATCACTCTGGCTGCTGTGTTGCGAATACACAGGAGGGGGCAAAGGTGATGCAGGAGAACAGTTCAGAGGCAACAGAAGTAATGCAGTGAGCCATGGGGGTGGCAGCAGCAGAGGTGGCGAGAACCAGTCCAATTTTAGGCACATTTTGAAGGCAGAGCCAGTAGGCTTCTTTGATGGGTTGGGTTGCAGTGTGGGAAAAGAGAGGTGCCCCGGGAAGTCTGGAGTGGCCATCAGCTGAGACAGAAGAGTGTGGGTGGGACCTGGTTTGGGGGGAAGACAATTAATTCCGTTTGGCCTGTTAAGACTAGTTTGAAAGTCAGCTCTATTAACTAACTAGATTTGTGACCGTGGGCAAGTTATTTAACCTCTTTGAACTTTGATTTTCTCACCATAAACTGGGATAATTATACCTAACAATTAGGGCTGATATATGAATTTCAATGAAATAAGGTATGTAGAGAAGGCAGTTAGCACAGAGCCAGGTATACAGTAAGCACACCATAAGTGGGGGGTCACTGCTGCCTTTTCCCTCACCAAAATCACCAAGAGGTGGAAAGATCAATATCCTTTGACTCAATTCATCAGAGGCTGGCTAAGCACCTGGGACTTGGTAAGCACCGAGTTCATGCTGTGAGGCCTATGGTGTGGAGGGACCCAGGCCTGCGCACCCCGGCCTCAGGACTGGCGCTGGGGACAGATCCAAGCACGTTAGTCGCACATGTCACTCTCATGTGACACCAGTGGGAGACGTACAAGCAAAGGGCAGTGCAGGGACTGCTTTCCTACAACTCCTTTGGGGACTTTCCAAAAAATGTTTTCAAGATTTAGCAAAAGATATTATATTAACATCCTGTCCCAAAACGTATGTGAAAGTAGGGATTTTCCTTTCAGAAGTTACTGAGTCTTGGCAGCATCTAAAATGTCTCTTGCCAAGTTGAGAGTATGAGGAAAGAAATGTGAAGACATTCGAAGTTACTAACAGGTTGGAATTTATTTTATTCAAAAAGATGCATTCGAAATGTGTTTAATTCTGTGCTCTGAAATACCCATTGCCTTGAGGGTGGGACCTGGGCCAGACTGAATGACTGATGCTCTGAGGAGAAATCTTATGGAATTTCTCTCCTCCTTGCCCCCTCCCAGGCTACCAGAATAGGTTCTGCAGGAAGGTGGAGGCAGAAGGTGAAAGCAAAGAGCAAAGGAGAGATTAAAAATCTGAGTTCCACCATGTACAACAGCCGTGACTTCTGAAGCCATACCCCTTCTCTCTCAGCTTTCCCATCTGCAAAACAGAAGTGCCACCACCTACCTCACAGAATTCAGAAATGGGGATGTCTGGCCATTTTGCTTTATATGAGAGCAAAGATGATTCATTACCTTTTTTTTTTCCTAAATGTCTCTTTCTCTAATACTAATAACAAAAGAACTTAACACTTCATGAGAATCAGCACAATGGAGTGATAAGAACTTGGAGTAGAGACTAGGTTGAAGCCCCAGATAACCACCCTATAACTGTTGAGTAGTCATTAATCTCCTGAGCCTCAGTTTCCTCTTGGCTACTGTTGCCTTTTTGGAAATTACTTTGTCTCCTCCCTCCCAGGACTTCACCAGAGGCAGCTCAGTCATTGCATTGCCTAATTTCTCAGGAAAGCTCTCTCCCCACCCCTCTTCTGAGTTGGTGAGTCACTTCCTCTTTCTGAATTGAAATCCTACGGTTATTTATATTGTGGAGTAGGGGAATAGACCACAGGGAGTAAACAGACTAGGTGAGGGAATTCATAGTCCAAATGGGAAGTGATTAGGGTATGAGTAAGAATCACAGAAAGGTTCGGCTAAAGAAATGTTTCCAAAAAATGATCTTGCCAAACTGTAAGCCAACCGGGACAGAAATAATGACATGAAAAGAAAAACAAATACCAAATTGAGAATTAAAAAAAAATCTTCAGTGGCATTAAGGAGTCTAAGCAAGTCATATAAATACAAGAAGAGAAAAGGGCCACATCAGATTCTATACAACATTTTTCAGTGAGCATCAAAAAATACCAACATTAACCTATGTGAGAACGCTGACCGAATTTCTCTCTCACGTTATGCTCAAACTCAGCAATTATTTGTTTAATTACATAAGATCTGTATCAATGTTGTAAAAACATACCAGTAAAAGTTTCAGTACATGGGTTTATGCCAGCAAGCCTCTTTGATGTCCCAAAGTCAGAGATCTTGAGAACGCCACTGTAGGTATTAATCAACACATTGTCACCCTAGAGAATAGAGGACTTCAATCACAAATGTTATCTTTTTTCAGATACTTTTTGTTGGTGATTCATTAAGGCCAAAAAAAGAGTGTCCTTAGAGCAAACAAAGAGACATTCTGTATTCTTCATTAATAGTTTGTCTCAATAGTGAATTCTTAATACCATTTTTTGTTTACATATTATCAGTTATTCAAAATCTGCTACTCAGGTCACAAGGTCAAACATGGTTCCTAATCAATTAGAGCTTGCTGCTGTTTACAGGTATGCAATGACACAGGTACGACAAGTTCAATTATGATGTTCATAACTTTCCAGTCACTTTAATTTCTTTTCTATGTTGATTGACTTCTTTTCCTGGAATATTTAAGGACATCACAGATAAATGGGCATTTGGGTTGATTTTAAGGTAGTAATATTAACTTACTTTCAAGAATCTGGTTTTGTCAAAAATTTATTAGTTCTGAATTTTCTCTTTTTAAAGAGGATCTAAAGTTATTATTTTAGTTTGTTATCTTAGAGAATCTATGTAATAATTTTAGTTCAATCCATGAACATGTGATAATTGTGAGAAAAGGAGACTTTTTTTTCTTCTAACCATTCATTCGATTCAGTAAGTATTTATTGAGTAGTTATTATACTATGGACATGAATACAAAGACTAACCAGCTTGTAAGCAGGGACTATCTCCTGTTTAACTTTTTTTTTTTTTTTAAGAGACAGGGTCTATATTAGGGACTGGCCTATGTTGCCCAGGCTAGTCTAGAACTCAAGAGATCCTCCCACCTCAGCCTCCAGAGTAGCTGGGACTACTGGCTTGTGCCACCTCACCTGGCTCCCTGTTTAACTTTACACTGCTGCACCCCCAACCCACAGAGCTCATAGTAAACAACACATAGCAGGAGCACAATCTTGTTGGCTGAACACAGTTAAGGAGTTTATTCCCTGAATAGCAGAGATAAGACATGAACATAAATAACTGATTCAGCATAGCATGACATACTTCTGCTGTTTCTAAGATTTACTTATTCACCATTCTAAGTTAATACTCATAACAAAATATGACTTTTGCAAATAAAATAATAACGCAGCAAGGAACTCATGAAAGTGAATCCTGGTGCACCCTACCTTTATGTCCCTGTGAACAATCTGATTGTCATGGAGGTATTTTAATCCTTCCAGTATCTGCTTTGTATAAAAGCCAATTGTTTGCTCATTGTCTTTTAATGGGCCCCATTTGGAACGAAGGAGAGCAGAAAGACTTCCTGTAAAGTAAGGAGAAAGAGTGGATAAAATCTTATCCAAATGAGCTCTTTAAAGCATATTAATAATGTAACACTAATTTAAGCCAACATTCATTAGTTGTTCACAGCAGCCCAGGAACTGTACTAGATACTGGGCTCAAACATGAATATAAAAATATCCCTATTCTGAAGACATGTTATCAAATACAGTCTAAGCAATAGGCCAATGTCAATTGCTAACCTTAATCCAAGTCATCATGATTGATACTAAAATGGTTCCACTATTTATTGTCTCTGTGAAATTAAATAATTCAAACTTAAAGCTGTTGGAACTTTAAATTACTTAAGCCTTATTGCAGCTACAACTTCTGCTTCTCTGAGTATAGATTAAATCTCTTCCTCATTTTTGTCCTGTAAATGATTAGGAAAGACTGAATGGCGCCAGAGACAAGACTCCTGGACACCATTATCCTTTCTTATAGAATGCTAAACTGGTCTTCCTTAAAACGCAACAAGCTATAACCAATCAAATCGCTGCAATGTATCTCCTCAAGATTTGCTTTCAAATAAACTCTATACTTAATCATATTTTCTGAATCTCATTAAGGTTGATATCTCCTAAGAAACTGAAGGTAATGCCCTATGTCTGATTTTTCTTTCAGCTCAGACAGATGAAGATGTGTACTCTAGTAAATCTCATTCAATTTTACTCCTCTTTAAGGCCCTAGAAACTTATACTATTTAAATAAAGGAAAACATCTCTTACCTCCTGGGACCTGTTCCATGAAGATTTTAATGAAACCATTCTCACTGAAGGAGCCCAGATACTGGACAATATTTTTGTGCTTCAAATGCTTATGCAGTGCTATTTCTTCATGTAGGGGCTGAGAGTATCTAAAAGACATGCAAATGTCGATGAACTAATTATGTAGCCAGACTTTCGTGTATAAATTTCAGCAATACAAATTGAAAATGTTAGCTAAATATATGCCATATATAAAATGAAAATGATGATCTAAGGCCTTTATTTCTCATAAGATAAATCTGTGAGGTTAAAGGTGTGATAGGATCCAAGGGAAAATATGTCAGGTACTGTTCATAGCCCTTTGTATATATTAACTCATTTCTCATAACAACTCCATGAGAAGGTACTATAAGAATGCCCATTTTATAGATGAGGAAATTGATTCACAGAGAGTGAAACTGCCCTTCATAAAATCAATAAAGGGCCACAAGGTGGGAACTGTGGCAGGAGCCCAAACTCTGCAAAGGTATAGGCATAGTTAAATATATATATAACCAGCCATTGTCCCCTAGTTTGCTTTCCTATAATTGCTGCTCAGGAGTCACATAGCTGATGGTCACAAAGATTCTTAACTTTCTTAATTACTCCCATAGATAAAATCACCCTTGTGAAACCTAAGGCTAGTTTTTGAGATATATTCCAGGCCCTGCATTCCAGCGGATGGGCTGATCCACCCAGACCAGTTGTCCATACCAAGGAACTGACTCAACTGGTCTTGTGACCCCCACCCAGGAACTGACTTAGCACAAGAAGACAATTTCTACACCCCTATGTTTCTACCCCAAACCCAGCCAATCACCAGACCCAACTGCCTAGCCCTTTACCTGACAAATTATCTTTAAAAACCCTTTCTCCCAAATTCTCAGGGAGACAGATTTGAGAACTTCCCATCTCCTGGCATGGAGGCTGTGATATTAAACTCTTTCTCTGCTGTAATCCTTGCTGTCTCATCAGTGTATCGGCTTCCTCTTAAGCAGCAGGCAATGAACCTGGTAAGGCTGTAACAAGAGGATGACTAACTTGCCCAAGATCACAAAAACTAGTAAGTGGCAGAGATAAGATTTGAACCCAGGAGAATTATTGGGATCATCCACAGTTTACTGGCTATATTAACATGACTTCCTATTCCACTGGACTCATCAACATAACTTTACTATGAGACTCTTTACAGGAGACTTTTGCCTAGGAAGACAAAAATTGTAAATTAATGTTTATTACAGAACTTCCTGAAAGGACCATCAACTCTTCAATAGAAAAAATAAAACAAAGCCAGGCACAGTGGCTCACACCTGTAATCCTAGCACTCTGGGAGGCCGAGGCAGAAGGATCGCTTGAGGTCAGGAGTTTGAGACCAGCCTGAGCAAGAGCGAGACCCCGACCCCATCTCTACCAAAAATAGAAAAAATTAGCCGGGTGTGGTGGTGCACGCCTGTAGTCCCAGCTACTCGGGAGGCTGAGGCAGGAGGATGGCTTGAGCCCAGAAGTTTGAGGTTGCAGTGAGCTATGATGATGCCACTGCACTCTACCCTGGGCAACAGGGTGAGACTGTGTCTCAAAAAAAAAAAGAAAAGAAAACATAAAATGATATATATCTCAAGTCTCTTTGAGCCCCTTGCCTCAAAATCCTCACCTTACTGTGTCTACCAATTCTATTACATCATGATTTTTACTCAATCCTAACCAAGCCTCCACATTGAAATTATGACTTCAAAATTATGTACTTGGTATATGTTGCTGTATCAATTATAAAAATTATTTTATACTTCTGGAACAGAATAACACTTTGATAATTATTGGAAGTACTGCAAAGCTTACAGACTCTCAACAATCCTGAATTCAGCGTAGCCCTAATATAATTATTATATAGCTTGTCAAAGGAAAAATTTAAACAAATTGAGTTTTAAAGATATAATTGGCTCTTTTTAGTGATTCGTGAGCCAGGCAGCATCCAATCAAAATAGACAGGTGCTCCTCCAGGCTTGGCAGAACAGTTGGTTTTTGTAAGGTAGCTTGAGCAGCAACAAGGCAACAGCATAGCGCAAAAGTGGTCAGTTAACATCAGGTTACTTCAGGTTACTTTCCTTGCATGAGTCAAAGCAGAAGGGACTTCCTTACCATACCAGCTTAGGTTGACTGGGGGCCTTTTGACTGGTTGCTGTGAATCTCCCGGGCATTTTTTTTTTTTGAAAACTGGCCTATTTGGGAATTTAGCTGTCATCTCGCTCTTGATTTCTCAGGAGGTCAGATCTTACAAGTAAACAGCTTAGGTTTTGGTTGGGTGATGTGGAACCTTAGCATGAGTGACTCCATTTTGAGCTGGTATGTTGAGGCCTAGTGCAGGAGCTCAGGTCAAACCAAAAGCTGTACATTTCACTTAACAAGCTAAATATAGTAGGGTGTTAGCAATGATAAACATAGACTCAAAGCTATTGTATAATGGAGGCCACAGATGTGAAAGGCACTAACTACTAAAACATAGTAAATGCCAACTTGATGTCTCGCACTTGCTTCAGTCCTACATGCAGGAAATGCACAAATCTTACAATGACAAATCCATATAAGCAGAATGGATTTTTTCTGAATGCCAATAACAAATACTACAATTGGTTAGAATTGAATAATACCATTTTTCAATAAGCTTTTAAGGTAAGCATTAAAGCTAAAGCAATTAGCAGTTTATAAAAATCTAAATTTGTTTAATTTAAATAAATTTTTATAATCTGTATAATTTTACTCAGAAAGCAGCCAACAATAACAACAAAAAAGACTTGTATTTTAGATCTACTATTCTATTTTTCTTTAGAATTGCTTTAGGAACTATAAAGGTCAGGTATTAAAATGAACCCTTTAACAGTACATCGTTTAAAGACAGCAATAACATTTTGATAATGCTTGAATGAAGTAACACCAGAATACTAATACATAGTGTTACCAATAAGATGCTTAGGTAATGACTGCCAACTATGAATACATTTACTAGTTATTTCTTCCTTGGGGGTTAAAAACATTTTGACACTAGTTCATGATTGCTTTTGATAGGCATTAGTGGCAAATCCTGTGCCTATTCTACAGATTTAGGAGATCAAGATAATTAAATAATCTGAAACAAGCAACTAAGTTTATTACAAATTAAAGGGCTCCCACTTCCTGATCCTCTACTGAAAATCAAACCATGGACACTTAGATTTAAGATTCCAGAGGAGCAAATATTCACACTTCATTATCTAAACCAAGGATAGCTCAACATTTGTAATACTAGTCAGAATCCAACCTGGCTAAGGAGAAGTACACTTCTTCAATATGGAAAATATTACGAACCCCTGGCAATTTTCACTAAGTGTAAGTGCCAAGCACTACATAAGAATGGAATCATAATTTGTTCACATCAATAAATTTTGCTTGTTTATGGGAATTACAAGAACAACATATTTTTTCTCAATTAACTTTAAGACTGGAAAGAAGAAATGGTATCAATAATCAAAAATATGTATATATATTTAGCTTTGAAAAAACTATTAATCCATAGGTATCTCCAGACCACCCTCTCTGAGTCAAATCCCCACTGATAACCATCTAGACCAGTGGTTCCCAACCTTGACCGGACATTTACATGTCTTGGAGGGCTTCTTATAGGATATCAATGTCCAGGACCACCCCAGGACTTTTGGAGGTGGATCTTGAGCATCAATATTTTTAAAAGCTCCTCTTGACTCTAATATACAGTTGGGTGGAGAATAACTGATAGAAATAAACAGTTCAGGGGTGTGTAGACTATCAGAAAAGAAAGCTAACCTGAGATTAACAACTAGCTGGGGATAGATTATAAAATCATACTAAATCTACCACCCCTCTTATACAACCACTCTGATTCTCTAACAAAGTGGTTTTATAACATGAAGGAAACATAGGAGAAACTGTTTTTGTTGCTATGATCCTTCTTTACAGATGGTAGTTTAGTGTACCCTGGATCATGCATTATTCACATCCCTCATACTACTTTAGCAATTATCCTTTGTAACTGCTATCTTTTTTAATGGAACATGACACCTCTCCAGGGCACATAGATAGAAACATCCTTGTTTGCCGTATCTTCACCATAACAAGGATAGATTTCTCTGTAATCTCTTTAAATAGTTAAAAAGAAGATGCCCTGCACCAGCTGTTCAAGGTAAGGGCTTGTTATGCACGATCCACAAATACCAACTGTGTTGTTTTAGAACAGGCACTGAAAACATTTTGTTGGTGCTGGTGTGCGTTGTGTGTGTATAGTGTGGCATTTGAATAAACTTAAGCTACAAGGTAATTTTTTTGTTTGTTTGTTTTGAGTCAGGGTCTTGCTCTGCCGCCCAGCTAGAGTGCAACGGTGTCATCATAGTTCATTGCAACCTCAAACTCCTGGGCTCAAGCGATCCTCTTGCCTCAGCCTCCTGAGTATCTGGGACTACAGGTGTGTGACACCATGCCTGGCTAATTTTTAAATTTTTTGTTGAGATGGGATCTCACTACGTTGCTCAGGCTGGTCTTGAATTCCTGGGCTCAAGCAATCCTCAGCCTCCCAAAGTGCTAGGATTACAGGTGTGAGCCACTGTGCCCGGCCGGCCCTATAAGGTGATTTTAAAAGTGATTTTCTTCCAAGTGCCCACTTAAATCCCTTGGGAGGGAGACGGGGAAGGCATATGGCTAAAGGTTAGTGAATTTGGCTACAGAAACTTGATAACAATGACATCTTTAAATTTTATATTGTTTCAAAGTCTACCCTATAGCTAGGTGTAGTGGTGCACACCAGTAATCCCAGCTACTTGGGAGGCTGAGGTGGGAAGATTGCTTGAGCCCAGGAGTTTGAGACCAGTCTGGGTAACATAGCAAGACCTCCCTGTCTCAAAAAAAAAACAAAAACAAAAATTGAAAAAAAGGAGTCTACTCTACATATGTGTTACTTAAGAACCTGTATGAATATTTAACAAAATTTTTAATATGACTTTATATATATCACTCTAGGCATTTAATAAATAATTTTTATCACTGTTTCATAAGAATTCATAAGCATGTCTCATGAATTAACCAGGAGGAAACTCTGGAACAATACCACAAAAAATGTAAAATTGAAACTATACATGTGGCAGGCAATACCAGCTGTTGCCTATCTAACATCTGTTCTTCCCCCTTTCTATAACTTTTTTTGGAGAAACAAAAGGCCAGCTAAAAGCCTTAGAGTTCCTAGCTTCCTTTTGTAGGTAGGGGCAGATACTTTTGGCCAATAAACAGAGGTGAAACTATGCTGGACATTTCCGGGAAGCTTTGTCCTCCTTTTTCTTCTGGAATGTAGATGTGAAGGCTGGAAGCAGAATGAAAGTCATGCACTAAGGATGGACAACTGGGGCCTGGGACAAGTGTGGTTGCATGGGCGAGGATGTCTTTTTCAGCTTGGAGCAGTTAGAGACGACCTCTTGGAGGGCTTGACATTTGAACTGAGGCTTAAATGATGAAAACAAGGCAATCCTGCCAAGATCTGGGTTGGTTTTGGTGTGCCTGAGGGACAGAGGGACATCAGCATGGCTGCAGTGGTGGTGAAGCCACAGAGGAGGCAGATCGCCCCTGGTCTGTGGTCTGAGGTAAGAGTTCTGGGTTTCATGCTGGTTGCAATAAGAATCCATTGGTTTTAGGCAGTAGTAACATGATATGATTTTTAAAAACAGATTTTATTTTTTAGAGCAGTTTTAGGTTCATGGCAAAATTAAGCAGAAAGGTACAGAGATTTTGCATATACCCCTGCACCCACCAACGCACAGCCTCCCCCATTATCAACACCTCCCACCAGAGCGGTCCACTTGTTCCATCTGATGAACCTACACTGACACATCACTATCACCACATGATGTGATTTTAACTTCAGAAAGATCTCTATGGCTTCTCTGAGGAAAAATGGACTAGGAATGGAGGGAAGAGTGAGAGCAGAGAAGCCAGGTGCGAGGCCTGAAGGCTTAGACTAGAGTTGGAGCCACGGCAATGGGCAAGAGCGGAAAGATTCAGACACAAAGGTTGAGACAACAAACAGTGCGACTTGCTGACGGAGTGGATGTGGGGTGTGAGAGACAGAGAAATCCAAGTGAGTCCTGGGGGACAGCGTGAATAGCTGGATGGACAGGGCAACAGTGACTGACACAGTGAATACTCCAGGGAGAGAACATTTGGGGGTAAAAATCTAGTTTTAGCTTGATGTTAACCCTGAGATGTCTTTTAGACCTACAAGTGGAGATGTTTTGTGGACAGATGACCCAGAGAGCTCAGGGGAGTGTCCTTGCTGAGGGAGCCTGATTGTGTGACCCTACCATCACGGTCACAGGAAAGGGACTTGAGGGCAGTCACACAAGCCCATGATGTAGTCCGGCATTACAGTCTGGCCAGATAAGGATAATAATAATAAATTAAATAATCCAATCTTCTCTCTATCAGACTTTAAATACATGACACATAGAAAACGTACATCATTGATTTAAAACAACTAAGCACCATCTTACAGAGAGAAGACACAAGGGAAGCCACGAGGCAGCAGACACCATGAGGTGGTGAGAAGAAAGAATTATGAGTTGGAGAAGCAAGCCATATGGCAGAGCACTAGGGCAGGGAGCAACAGATAATCTTGTCCCCAGAGCTGTTTGGTTCCCTGCACAACTTTTTTGTTCTGAAAAACAATTCTATTTTCCACAAGGCTCCCACTCTGTGTGGTTCAAACTGTTTCTTCAAATATTTCTTATGTTCCTTACTTCTGGTATTCCCATGAAGCACATGTTATACCTTTTGTAGTTGGGCCATAGTTCTTGGATGTTCTGCTCCAGTTTTTTTTCCAGTCTTTTTTCTCTTTGCTTTTTCAGTTTTGGAAGTTTCTATTGACCTGTCCCCAAATTCAGGGATTCTTTCTTCAACTGTGTCCAGCCTACTAATGATGCTATCAAAGGCATTCTTCATTTCTATTAGTGTTTTGATCCCTTGCATTTCTTTTTGATTCTTTCTTAGAATTTCCTTCTCTGAGCTTATATTACTATCTATTCTTGCATGATGTCTACTTTTTCCATGAAAGCCTTTAGCAGATTAATCATAGTTAATTTAAATTCCTGGTCTGATAACTCTAACATCCCTGCCATGTGACTCAGGTTCTGGTACTTGCCAAGTTTCTTCAAACTGTGTTTTTTGCCTTTCAGTATGCCTTACAATTTTCTGTTGGAAGGTGGACTTGATGTACTAGGTAAAAAGAATTGCAGTAAATAGGCCTTTAGTAAAGTTGGTGGGGGTGAAGAGGAGAAGAACTCTACAGTCCTGTCTGTGGTTCTCAGCCTTTTAGTGAGCCTGTGCTCCTAGGCTGTGAACTTCAGAAGTTCTTCTTAGTTTTACCCCCTTAGGTGGGATAGGACGGCTACAGTGGGCTGGATTTTGGTATTTCCCTTCCCCTAGTTTGGTTAGGCTCTGGTAAAACAGATTCTCTGGAGGGCAGGCCTTGTTAAGAACAGAATGCTCTGGCATATTTCAAAATGGTTATTTTTCCTCCCCTCCCTGCCAGAAGCACAAGGAGATTTTTCTCTGATATTCAGGATCTGGTAGAGCTTCACAAGGTAAAACTTACAAAAGTGTGGGGGCCCCCCAATGACTGGGTCCCCCTGAAGTTTTTACCTCTCAAATTTGTCTACACTGAGCCTCCAGCACTTTGTCAACTACAATTCAGGTTCTCCTACCCCAGCACTGGTTCCTGGAGGTTTCTCCTCCTCAATTTCAGCTTCGGCAAGTTACAACTCTCTGTATTCACCTGTCTCTCCAGTTTTGGGGGCAGCTGCCTCCCTTGTGACCTCATTCCACCGATAGATCCAAGAAGAGCCATTGGTTTCTGTTTGTTAACAAGCTTCTTGCTTGTTAAGATGGGATGACAACCTCCAGGCTCCTTACATACCAGAGAAAACTGGAACTTCTGGTTCAAACCATTTCTGATAGTGCTTATTCCCCACCTATCCAAATAATAAACCCACCTTTATCCAATACAACCTGAGCCCAACACACACAGGGCCATTCTCTTCTCTGGTCTATGAAAGTCCTGTCCTTCCCTACCAGATTCTTGTACTTAAACCACTGAATGACGCAGCAGCTAAACCTCAGAGGGAACTAATTAACACAGTGGAGTTTTCAGAGTTTCATGAATGAGCATATCACCAAGTATTTTCTAAAAATGCTATTAACAACCCAAAGTACTTTAGAAAACAGCTTTTATTGGCCACAATTACTGTACCTGCTATCTCTCTCTGGGATTTCCTTAATAGCAATTCTGACTTTGGTTGCTCAAGTCTCGACCTGCGTAGACTATCCCGTAAGTACCTTTTCCTAAAACGACTCTGTCACCATTCTCGTCATATTCGTAGTCATACTGCAAAAGGAAAAATGGGGAGAGAAGATTGAAACATTAATTACATTCTACATTTCAAACATCAATTTTTTCCAAGAGCATTTTTCCTTATTTTATCAGATGGCTTTAACAAGTGAAATAGTAATAATAAGCTAAAGTCCTAAAAAGCAGCTTAAAGAAACAAAAAATACACATTCAACATAAAGCAGATAGTGTGTTCATGTTTTCACAACTGCTACAAATACAGTGAGGACTATGTAGTTAAATCCACAAAAATCATTCTCCAAAAGCCCAAGTGGATTCTTTTACCCACTCAATCCTGTTTTTCATTGATTCTGGAGATCAATGAAACAATGTACAATTGGCATCAACATCTATCAATATTTGTCACATACAATTAATCTTCCTTTGGTTATTCAGCTTTTGATACTGTTAAAGCATTTCACACTGCCAGGAGAATAAAACCACTGAAAGGCTTTGGGTAAGAAGGACATTTTGAGGACTTACTAGTTGACAATGATTAAGAAAGGATTGTTTTCATTTCACCCTCAGTTCCCTAAGACCCAATAACATCTAAGAAATGAAAAATAGAGGAAAAACTTAATCTTTGATGTAAAATGGAAATATCTACTGCCCTAAGCTCCAACTGTCAGGAGTGTCAGCCAAATAGGGAAAACTGGATCTACAGTAAGAATTTGGTAGAGACCTCCTCAAATCTGGTGCCACCATCAAGAAAGGTTCATCCTTTGTCTTAGACTGGAACTACAGGATTTAGGGCCATCAAATGATTAAGCCATGTCCCTGTAGAAACCCAGTGTGAAACAACAGACCAGCAGGAGAGAACATAAGAACAGGCTCTTCCTATGTTCTACATTTTGCTGCAGTATAAAACTGGCAGCTCATAGTCAGATTCAATTCACAGAAGGATATGAGTTGGCCATTAAAAAAATTGATTTCTAACATTTATAAGCCAGTAAATTTAACATTAATACTGACGAGTATCCACAAAGAGGACAACGATCATGGATTTTAATGCTCATTAACAGCATAGCCTTGAAATATATAAAGCAGAGCTGATAAAATTATAAAGAAAAATAGACAAATATAAACCACGGTAGGTTTTAACAGAAATCTTTTAGAAATGGATATATCTAGCAGATAAATTTAAAATAGAGACCCTAATGGCACAATGAACAAGCATGATATAACATATAAGAAAGCCCTATATCCAGATATAAATTTCTTTCATGCATATATGAAAAGTATAATTGATTGCAAATTAGATCACAAAGAAAATTTCAACAAATTCCAAAGAACTCATATGATAAAGATCATGATCTTTGAACACAGGATATTAAAAATAAGATAGCCAAAAAGTATATTTTACTTTACTTTAAAATAATCAATGGGTTACAAAGGAAATGACCAGGTGAATTACATTACAAAATAATTTAAAAGAATGAAAAGGAAAGCATTATATATATCAAACAACCAGACATAGTTATATAGATTAAAAATTTCATGGTCTTAAAAAATTCCATTGGAAAATAAGGAAAAATTTAAAATGAATAAGTTAAATGTTCAAATCAGGGAACTACAAAAGGCATAATACAACTCTCTGAAGATGGCAGAAGGCAGGCTCTGGTTTGGGCAATATGGTGGACTGGGTACCTGAAAACCTTCCTGCTAAAAAACCCTAGATAAAATAAAATAGACATATTTTTAAATACCTAGCTGAGCTTACAAAAGAGTAAAGAGGACTGCCAGGAGCTAGAAATGAAAAGGAAAGGAACACCAGACGGTAATCACAAGAACGGATGCTCCTGCAGCCCAAAGGGGGATGAAGGCAGGCTTTTCAATTCCATGAATCTAGGACAGGAGTTTGTACACGTTCTCTGTAAAGGGCCAGAGAGTGAATATTTTCAGCTTTGCAGGCCACATGGTCTTTGTAGCAAGTACTCAGTTTTGCCATTGTGATGTGAAAACAGCCCAGTCTATATAGAAACAAATGGACATGGCTGTGTTCCAATAAAACTTTATTTACCACAATAAGTGGTGAGCTGGATTTGGCCCTTGGACCACAGTTTGCTGACCTCTCATCTGGGCCTGGGGTCTTAATGCCCATAAAGGGATAGGAAATGTGACATAGCGCCCATACTAGGGGAAGAGCTGGAACACACAAAACCAGGCCCTTGAAGGACTACTACCTGGTGAAAGAGTAGATTAGAAGTCAGCCCACCACACTGGGAAAAAAAAAGAAAGCTGGTGGGTTTTAGACTGAGCTCTGGATGTGTGAAAACAAGTCTTCTCTGAACACTTTTAACCACAGCTAATCCTCATGTTTGGAGTTCAAATTTACACTTATGGTAATACCCATCACTGCTCTTGAGCCTGGGACATCCCTGCAGTGACTGGCAGAAACAAAGCGAAAACATTTTAAAGGGAGACTTCCCTAGTACTGGCTACGCAGGATTCTCACTGACAATGTGCCACTGAAATTAAGCTCACAATCCAAAAACTTTAACATATATAAGGAAACAATTCAACATCAGTGAAAGATATGACAAACATCAATCCTCAAAACTTCATAAAATAAAACAGAAACTATAAAATATGTACATTTAACATAAAGATATCACAGAACACATTTTTTAAAGGAGAACAGGATAAGACAGTCTAAAAAAGACCAGGCTGGGCGTGGTGGTTCACACCTGTAATCCCAGCACTTTGGGAGGCCAAAGTAGGAGGATTGCTTGAGGCCAGGAGTTTGAGACCAGCATGGACAATGTAGCAAGACACCCCATCTCTACAAAAAATAAAAAAATCAGCTAGGTGTGGTGGTGCACACCTGTAGTCCCAGCTACCCAGGAGGCTGAGACAGGAGGATCACTTGAGCCCAGGAGTGTGAGGTTACAGTGAGCTACGATCTTGCCACTGTACTCTAGCCTGGGCGACAGAGCAAGACTTTGTCTCAAAAAATAAAATTAAATTAAATTAAACAATTTTTTACATAAAAGAAAATAAAAAAGACCAGATTTGAGGAAGGATCAAATATAAATTTCAGAAATTGAGCCCTACATAGGAAAAATAAAAACAAACTCACAAGAAAGTAAAAAACTAAAAAATAAATAATATATAGAAAAAAAAAATTCACACTCAGATATGATATAGGGAAACTACAAATATGAAAGGCAAAGAGAAGATCATAAAAGGAAGCAGTTATAAAAAGGACACATTACCTAAAAAGGTAGCTCATCAGATCACGTTGCAAACTCTCTGGGGTACACGTGCTGGACTTGATTGGATGGGGGTGGTGTGGGGCACATCCTTACCAGCTTCGGGTTATGGGTTTCCAACAAGTTTCTAAGCCCTCACTAGAAGGCAGTCAGGTGGTACCTCTTGGGGGAAATTACGCCCAATACCATGCCAGGTCTGGGGCGAGCACTGTCCTCCCTATTGTGGAGCCCTCTCTGGGTTAGGACAGAGGCCAAGCTGGAAGGAAGCCATCTGCTTCCCCAGTGGCAACAGTGGGCATCCATTGCCAGGGACCCAGTAGTACATTAGTGAATACCCCTATTCTGACTTCCCAACATAAGGCTGAACACTGTCCTAGTCCAGAGCAAATGACCAGGTAGGTGTTCACTATGAAGGAATAGGCAGCAGGGATCATGTAGCAATTTGCTCTGACTCAGAGATAAAACTGGGCTCCTGCAAGGAGGCAGGAAGCATAGTCCAAACAATGGTCCGGACTTCTGCAGAGCTGTGCCTTGCATGCTGAATGCTACCAGCAGGGACCATCATGCTAAAGCCCAACTTTGCCAGCGTGCATTCTTTTTTTTTTTTTCCCAGTCAAAATTATAACTTATTAATGTATAATGAAAAATATAACTGCCCAAGATACTCATGGTGACTGCTCAGTACATACTCTATCTTGGATGGGAAGTCAAAATCTGTGCTTTTAATGAGCATAAAACAGGGCAAAGGAATCATGTTGGCAGCGTGCATTCTCAAAGGAATAGAAACCTCTACACTGAACCTAGTACCGCCACTGCCACCTTACATTATTCTAATGCTTTATCATTTAAAAGAAAGAAAAAGCCTAACTTTCAATGATCTACCTCACTTGACTGTCATAACAAGCCTGTGTCATAGTAGGGAAGGTCTTTGATTACCTCCAACTTACAAATGATCAGAAATATTTTTTCCCAGTTAAAACATATCAGAATTGTGGTTTAAAACCAGCTCATAAGATTCCTGATTTTGTGTCCTTTCCACTACCATTGCTGTAGGGAAACCCTATTATAGCACAAGAGCTTAGGTTCTGTTTCCAAACACCAGTGTTATAGAGATATTCCAGCATGTCGTCAATAGCCACTGAACATCCATTCACGTTTTCAAGCAGACATCTGGTAGCCATTGCCTTCTTAGAATCCATTTTTTACTTTCCCTTACTCCCTATATCAAATTGATTGCCAAATGCTATCAGGTGTTTCTTTGTAAAATCTCACAAATCCATTTGCTCTCTTTATCCTCACTGCTATTGCCTCACATCAGGCTTTTTTTCTGTACTAATTCTAAAGTCTTAACTGGCCTCCCTGTCCCCTGCTCTCTTGTCGCCCCATTCTTCAGTTTACTGTCCATCAAATTGACAGCGAACTTTCCAAAGTCCAAAGCTCCAAGTGAGCTTTCCACATCAGTCCCACTGCCTCTGTTTTATTGGCTGCTCGTGACTTTCAGGATAAAATCCAAACTCCTCGGTACAGCATAAATGCCTGCTACTGTCTGAGCGTTTGTGGTCCCCCTCCCCCCGAAACCATATGTTGGAACCTAATCCCTAATGCAATAGTATCAAGAGGTGGGGCCTTTGGGAAGTGATTAGGTCACGGGGACTCAATGGGATTAGTGCCCTTATAAAAGGCCTGAGGGAGCCTGGTCACCCCTTCTGCCATTTGAGCACACATAGAAGGTGCCATCTAGAGGAATGGGCCTTCACCAGACACCAAATCTGCTGGCGCCTTGATCTTGGACTTCTCAGCTTCCAGAAATGTGAGCCATGAATTTCTACTATTTATAAATGATCCAGTCTAAGGAATTTTGTTAGAGCAGCCTGAATGGCATACAGCAGCATATAGCATAGTGAACCAAGACAATGCCCTGCAGGATCGAGTCATGGCCTCTGTGTCCAACCTGCCCTCTCATCAACCTCCTCCTTCTGGGGGACTCCCAGTGAGGTTCCCCGGACTTTTGTGCCTTTACACACACTGCTTTTTCTACCTAGCTGATTCTGCACCATGCTTCAAAACCACGCTCCAAGAAGCTTTCCTGAACTGTCCACCCGAACCTCAAAAGCAGAGCTAGGCTCTGGTCTGATGTGCTTCCAAGGGCTCTGCTCACCTTTGTACATCTTCATCGCTGTGCCTGTCATGCCCACTTGTCTGCATCCCTGTCTGGACACTGAGCTCTTTGAGAACTGGAACTTCCTCTTTAATTGCCCTACGCCTAGTCTTAGCAATGTAGCTTATAGTAGATGCTCAGGAATTATTTGCTTAACTACTTAATCGGGTTATGGAAAATGTGATGAGAACTTTTTTTAAAAACCAGGTGCCAAAACAAAACATTTAAAGTCATTATCAGTTTATTTTTGGTTGAAAGCATTTTTATAATCAGTATGTTTATATAGCATAGTGAAGAATACAGAAACCTCAATGAGGCTGCTCAAGTTTTAGTTTGCCTCAGGAATCTAAAGCACCAAAAGACTGGTTTTTAAAAAAAGATTATTTATTAGGTATAGAAATTGACTCCTGTTGAACAAAATGGTCATGGTAAAAATCGAAAGAACTTGTAATAAGACCAGTGGGATTTAAGTAAAACCATCTCAGTGAGTAATTACTACTTTGTTTCTTTTTTATCTCTTCTTTCTATTCTTACAAGATAAAGATACAAATTGAAAAGGCAGTTTTAAAGGGAAGCTGGAAGAGACAGGAGACTGGTCCAGCCTCTACAGACAGAGAATTATCCATGTGACGGCCAGAAATCGTAGAGCAGAGCCTGGACCACAGACCAAGGAAGGCAGAGTCTGTTAAATGACAAATATGGGGGGAAAAGAGGGAGGAAAAAGGAAGGCTTTACAAAATAAAAGGTAAGATTGCACTGCTTATATATTTTGCATTCTATTTCTATGGCAATAGGTTAGCAAATCAGGTTGTTGCTAAGGGAGACAACAATTTCATTTTGAAGCAATGATGGGAATATTTTTCTAGAATCATGCCTTTATTGTTGCCTGCCCAGAACAATCTAAACTGGTGCTGGGAAGAGAATCGGTGTATGAAGACAGTATTGACAAGGCCAAAGAACAAAGAGGTGAGTCACTTAGTCCTTGTACTGTCAAGGAACCTACAGTGAAACAATCACCTTATAAAAAGCTATGCATTTCTTTCTGCTGGGACTTAATTACATTAGGTGAGTAGTAACCGTGAAGACCTAAATGGCAGCTTTGTTAATTTTCAGTCTGCATTGCCTTCTTAATATGTAAATGCCAAAACATTAATAACTATTAATAACATTAATAGGATGCCAAAAACACTGCAGTACAAATGTCTAGTGTCATAGATGTCTCCTCCCTGAGATCTTTACTCAAATATCACCTTCTTGCTGACCATCCCCCCTTCCTGTCTAAAATTGCACATCCTGCTACCCAGTAACTTCCTAAATTCTTCCCTGCTTTATTTTTCTCCTTAATACCGATCACTATTTAACATACTATATATTTTACTTATTCATGTTGTTTATCATCTGTCTCTTATTAAAATGTAAGCACAATGAGAGCAGAGATTTTTCTTTATTTTGTTCTCTGTTGTGTCCCCAGCACCTAGAATAATGCCTACCACACAGTAGGTGTCCTATAAATATTTGTTGAGTGAATTAATGAGATCTACTTGTACCCACCAATGGGAGTGAAGATTATTTTTAGCTGAAAACATCTGAACAAAAAGCAGCAGCAGAAAAAACCTTATCTAAACTTCTCTTGCTAACTTAAACAAAGTCTCCTAAAAATACAACTGCCATAAATCCCCCATTCAGGAGGTTTATGGCCAAAAGGAGATGCACCACTTGCGCCTAGGTAAGAAAGTGCATAAACAAACCTTATGAAAACTTTATGTACCTTCCACTTGTTTCTCCCCACTTGTTTCTCCTTAGTTTCCTACCATCTGCTTTCCCTTGAACTCCTAACCCTCCTTCTTATAAAGATTATATCTATACACTTAACTCTTGCTGTTTAGGGAGCCACTTCTTTGTGTATTAAGTCTCTTTCATTGATTTAACATTGAGTAAATGAATAAACTTTGTCTATTCTCCTGTTAACTTGTCTTTTGCCAGTTAATTCGCAGGCTCCCAAGCACAGAACATACGTTGGTAGAGGAAGAAGGTTTTCTCCCTCCCAACAGAATGAATGAATGAATAACAAATTTGATATACATATTATTCAGCACTGTACATGATATATTTTCTCAGACAGTTTGGGAACTGTGGGTGTTCAGCTTCAGATCTGTACAAAAATAGAAATAGGATGTTAAGAGAAAAGCAAACCAGTTTGCTATGTGATGATTCCAAACTGATTTAAGTGAATTCTATACCATAATTCCCTGTTTGCTAATATATGTGAGGCAAATCATCAGAAAAGGAAATGGTAAGTTCTTGCATCATCCTGCAGATGTTTGAGGCAAACAAAAATGTTCCTTTAATCTTGCCTGTCCCCACTGCACCCCACAAGGGGTCACCTGTCTCTTCCTGCACATTAGAAGCTATGGATAAACAGGCTCACGGAGCTAGCTGCTCTACCTGCCTCAGGCTTGTGGCAGTCCCATGCCCATTTTGATAAAAACGTGAGGTGCAAATGCATATAAGAAAAAGGGCAGGAAGGGAAAAAAGGAAGACGGGGGTGGGGGGTAGGGAATGCATATGTGTTTGGGAGAGGGGTAAAGAAGGAGACATAACATATTTCATATTAATCACCAAAAGGACTTCTGTAATTTGTATCTTTTTTTTTTTTTTTTGCTGAAATAAAGAAAGAGATGCAAAGAGGTCAAAGAGATGCATAGGCCAATAATGGCTATGTTGTGGCATTAAGCTTGATCATGGTATTCATTCTTTCATTGACTTAACACTGATTAAACAGCGTGCAAGCCAGCTTCCCAGCTCATGCTCTGCCCCCTCCAATCATACCCCTCTCCTCCAGTTTGAGACATTGTTTGAGCAACTCCAGTTTTTGTCTCTCCCCAGCCTCAAATCCTTCAAAGCCTTCTCACTGAATTTCTTCTGCTTGGATGCCTGGCACCATGTGAGCTTTGGTGATTAAACGGGGAATAAAGCCACGGTCCTGTCTTGGAAAGTTAACAGTCCAGCGCAGACTACCGAATTACAATGCCACGAGAAGAGCTCAGGCAGGGGAGTGGGCGAAAATGCTATGAAAGCAGAGAAAGTGAGAAGGAGAGTTGAAGTATTAGTCAAAGAGAAAAAGACCACTTGAGCTGGATCTCAAAAAACAAGACTTTGGTCACCCAGTGCGACTAAGCAGAAAAGCTCGCGTGTCAAGCTTTGAGGTAGGAAAACCTTGGCCATCTGGAAAGGAAAGGAGTTTGGCATTGCTGGACCACAGAGTCGAAAGGAAAGGGTAAGTCACGGACAGAGGGTTAAGAACATTGTATGGTGCAGAGACCTCCTTCTATGAAGAAGGAGCACCAAAGGTTTTTAATTCAGGGAGTCACAGATTAAAGCTGTGTGAGAAATTTCTCTGATGATGACAGAGACAGAGCTGGGGAAATATCAGGCCACAAGAGAGATGATGAAGACCTGGGACCAAGGGGGCAGCCAAGAGGGTGAAGTGAGGGGCTGGAGGAAAACCAGGGAGTGAGGGATTGACAGGGGCTTGGGGAGAGGGTTCTCTGAAGTGTCTGGCTGTGCTGCTGGGTAGATGCTCTTACTTACGAAGATGCGGAAGGCAGGAAGAGCAATGGAGACCACAGCTGAGGAGTGTAAAAACCCTAATGCTTAACTGTAATCAACTGTTCTATGATTTCAATAGAAATTTACTAACACATTAAATTACTTAAGATATGGGTTCATAACCCTTCCATGTCAAAATACATCCTTGAGTCAAAAAACATGGCCTTGAATCAAAAGAAATTGTTTTCTTTCTGTTTAAAAACAGAAATGCCCTTCTCCGAGAAGTGGGATGGAGATGTATTTGGAATAACCTTGTTTGGTTTGTACTAATCTTGAAAATTATAGAAAAACAAATTAGAGGTAGGAAAGGACTTTAAAAATCTTCTCACTCAAGTCTAATCGAAGGAATTAAATCATCTTCGTCCAGCAGGAGCGTGAACTTTGTCCGGGGTTATAAAACTGACTGTTGGCAAAGTTAGAAGCAGAACTCAAGGCTCCTGATCCTAGCACGGAGATCTCAGGAGATCCAGATTTGATCAGTTGGAGGAAGGGTCTGATCATGATCTGAAGGAGGCTGAATCCTTCCCACAATTGTACTGCTTCAAAGAAGCCTTATTATTCAAATCAGAAAGAAAAGCAGATCTTCACCTGGGCTTCTATGAAGTTTTTCAAATTTCAGGAAATCTAGGGATTAATTTCAAATTTGTGGTTTATAAAACCACATTATAGTTAATGTTTGCTGACACCACCCTAAGCAAAGTTAAAAACATTATAGAGCATTTCCCAATCATCTGACCTTTCCAACATTTTTATTTTGTTTTGGGCCAAGGTACCCAAAGGCTTCAGGAAAAAATGACCCATGTATTGAAACAATTTTAATCCTATATCCAATTGAGGTAAAGATCAGAAAATAGTTATTCTACATACAAATCACAATCACTGTGTAAAGATGATCTCTAAATTAAGTCTTATTTACAGTGTAAAGAATGAGGAATTATTTTTGGTATGTCATTCGTGGGCTGAAGTTTGAGTTCAGTTTGTGACAGTGAAATGAAAGAATTCATTTTAATGAAATATTTAGAATACTGATAAAATAATCTTAATGGAGAATGTTGAAAATATCTAAGAAATGCAATCAAATATATAATGAAGAGTTATCATAAATTATGCAAAAATGTAAGTTAAGGTTTAATAATTCATATTGTAAAGGTGGTCTGGCTGTGTAAGCTTTAAACACTGAAACGTCATTCAGTGAGAGGGGACAGCCAAGATGTGTCTCACTGTCCTCCAGCCCGGAACACCACCGTAACAATTCATTAGTGTTATGCTAATGGGACACTCATGAAAAAACATCAGCAACATCACTAGCTGTGGCCTAATGGCAAACTAAGCCAAAACTCTTAAAACAAGTATGCTTGAATTCTTCGTATAGGCTATGAAGTCCATTTGGAATACTGCAGAAGCCATTCCGTGTTAGAGATTTTAAATTCTAATGAAATGCAAAGGCTAGAAGTGTAAGAATGTTTTCTACCATTGAAAGAATAGTTTCCCTGCACTTACTTGAGAAGGGCAAGTTAGCACTTTGATGAATCAGAGCAATATTGTATGAGCTGTTTTTTGCGAGGTCAGCAGACCTATTAAACCCTCTGGATATTACTAGGAAGAAACCTTAGCATTTCCCTCCTTAGTCAGTTGGTGAGTGTTCACAGACCTTGCCGCAGAATTGCCTGATCAGGAAGGGTCTCTCACAATGCCCACCTCACATACTACTGCATACAGATTAGTGGATCTGGGTCTGGGTCCTCCTGCCAGCTCTTTGAAAAGCCAGCTACCTCCCCTCTCTTTGTATCATAGGAAACTGAGGCTTAGAAAAATCAGCTGGCCAAATTCATCACAAATTCTAAGGCAATTAAAGCTGTGTTAGGCTATGCTTATGGCTAAAGTAGTTCCTTGAGTAGGGCCCCCAAACTGTTGATCCAATCAATAATGAAGACCAACCTTGTCTGACATGGTTACCATAGCCTGGCGAGGCTATGCATATTTTTGGTAAGCTGCATTTAGTTCCTCAAAAGAGGGCATGAAACAAAGGATAGATATCTCTAGTTAAAAAAGAAAAAAAAAAGCCAGAAATTTATGACATTGCAGAAGACTTTATGGATTTTCCAGTCTATCCCACTCATAATTTTATATTACTGAAGAACTATTTCATTCTCATTATCTTTAACTTTTATCCTGACAATTGTTGTGTATCAAATGATACTAAATTTAACACAAATAACAAGGTATAGCCAGAAGAGCACGAAGTAGGAGTCAAAGATCTAATTCCTAAGACAATCACTTGAACAAGAAAATACAAAACACATACAAAGAAGAAGTATTATCTACTACTTCGATAGACAGCAAGCTAATGCATGGGGCAAATTTTTTCCAAATTAAGTCTATCATCTTCTTATAACTTTAAGGAAAGAGCCTTAGGCTTACCTAAGAATATCAAAGCTATACAACTGCTAGATAATTATGGAACTTAACTATAGACAGATTTAACAATTGGTTATTATATTTAAATTCCCCCTCAAAGGTTACCTTACTGATTCAATGATTTTACAAAAATTTTAGTGTATGAGATAACATTAACAAAGTGATCTAATAAATAAGTATACCAGTTAGACTGGTGATGTATAGTTTCTTCAATTTCACTTTAACATTAAAAATGTAATTTTCAGTATTGCTTGGTTCTATGAACTGAATATTTGTTTCCTCCCTGAATTCATATGTTGAAATCACAACCCCTGAGGTGATGATATTAGGAGGTGAGGGCTTTGGGAGGTGATTAGGTCACAAGGGCCTGTAAAAGAGACCACAGAGAGCTACCTAGCTTCTGCTCCCATGTGAGGATACAGCAAGAAGGCACCATCTATGAGGAACAGGCCCTCACCAGACACAGAATCTTCTGGCACCTTGATCTTAGACTTCCCAGCCTCCAGAACTGTGAGAAATAAATTTGTTGTTCGGAAGCCACCCAATTTATGGTATTTTGTTATAGCAGCCCAACGGACTAAGACACTTGGATTCAGAGTTCTGTCCCAAGTCAAACACTGGGAAGGGCTTGGAGAAAACGGTGGCCCTCTCTCATGCCTGGAGAAGTATCTTCCTTCAGACACTGAAGATGCTGGAGTGCTAGAGTCAGTGCTCTTGCAACACTCCAGCATCGGTCCTTGCAGCAGTGAAAGGCTCTTCTTCACACAGTAGACATGGCAGAGAAAGTGGACATAAACTGAAAGTAAGTATCTATAGTGCACCGTGTCCGTGAAGCATAAGTAAGAGGATACCAGTTGAGAGGAACAACATTTGGGGTGACTGTTATTCCCTCCTCTATTTCATTAATCTTCCATGGTTTCAGGTTCTCTGCATAGCATATTAATGGGGGCCACAAAGGGCTCTATCATCCAGAATACTCACTGAAATTTTGTTCATATGAATTGCACATAACTCAGAGAACAGAAAATATGTAAGGGCACTGTGGCCCATGCATTGAGGGTAATTGACAGACTCATAGATAAAGCATAGTTACTCACTATCAGCTAAGTAAAATACTAAACCTCAGTACTGCTGAATAAAAGTCCGCTGATAGTTGCTTTTTAGCACTTTTTTTTAACCAAAGAAATTCCAGAAGTTGCTTTTGATGTTAAAGGAAAGCTTACAGACCCTGGCCCTCCACCACTCACACACCCATGAACCCACCACCCGCCCTCGTTAAGGTTTTAAATAGTTTGTTTTAAACTGAACCCCAAACTTAAGTCATTACCTCCAGGGCGTCACCTTCACAATCTCCTTCCTCTGTGCTTCTCCCCTTCTCTTCGGTGATGGTGTTCACCATTTCAAAAAACCTACAATGCAAGTTGACATGTGGGCATTCATACCACATACAATTTTAAATATAAGCAAGTACAAACCAAAGTGATTTCAGAACAAAAATTGAAAGCTAAGAGAGTCTCTAGAATCAGGCAATAAACAAACTATCAGGAGCAGTGTGAAAAATATGATTTTTCAAAAAGAAAACACAGGTTGGTAGGATTTTCTAGAAATTTCAGACCTAATGCCTCACTTCAAATAATGGTAATATAATACAGTATGCTATAGAATTAGAACAATGAGTCTGGACAGGGTCGTAGAAATATTAAGAATGTGGACTTGGATACCAGACCAAGATTATCAGTATTTGTGTGATCTTGGGCAAGCCCCTCCACCTCTCGGTGCCTCACCCCTTCATGATACAAGTACCTATCTCATAGATTGTTGGGAAGATAACTTCAGATAATAACTTATAAAGTGTTTAGCACAGTACACTCATTATTAGCTAGTATTGTTTTGCTGCTATTAATATTATTATTTAAAATGGGACATAAAAATACCTATATTCTGGAATAGTGTACTTCAATTCTGAGGTGACTGATACAGTGTTGGCCACTACGACATTTGATCTCAGTTACTCCATCTTTTGCCTGAGCACCTGGATATCATATATGTAGGATCCCATGAATACAGTCTGTGAAAGGCTGGCTTTAACAGTCGTGCATCAGTATCCACGGGGGATTGGTTCCAGGGTCCACCCAGATACCAAAACCTGAGGATGCTCAAATCCCTTACATTAAATGGCATCATATTTGCATATAACCTATGCACATCCTTGAGATGCTTATAATACCTAATATGATATATATGCTATGTATTTAGTTGTTATACTGTATTGTTTTCTATTTGTATTATTTTAATTGTTATATTGTCTTTTTTTTTGGTTTTTAGTTTCTGAATATTTGCAATCTGCGGTTGGTTGAATCTGCGGATGTGGAACCACTGGATATGGAGGGCTGACTGTATATACATTGGTGATAGAAGCCACCTCTCTTTATGTGACAAAATAAATATTTTTGTTCAAAAACTCTTCTTGTAACATTTTTTTCTGGAGAGCATTTCAAAGCCAAGCAAAATAATTACAGTGAGAAACAGACTTGCCCCCTGCCCCCTGTGGCTAGTCCATTCAGAGGGGATGCTGATGGGCACAGACACAAAGGAGGAGAAGTACTATGAACAAGGGCTGATGATCTCACAGGCAGGTCATGCTATGCAATGGCAGCCCAAGGAAGAGCAGGTTATGGTGTCACAAGAAAAGCTTACCTAATACAACTCAGAATCTTTCTTCCTATTTTTGTACCTCATTTTGTCCATCCATCCATCCACCATTCCTCTATTCATCCACCCATCATCCATCCATTCATCCCTCTATCCATCCATCCATCCAGTCATCCATCATCATCCACCCAGTTATCCACCCATCTACCCATCCATCCATTTACCCATCCATCCATCCATCCATCCATTCAACAAATACTCATTGAATGTCCACTAGCATCAAGAACTGTCCTGGCCATTGGGAACATGACAATGAGCAAAGTATATTTTGGAGTTTGGAGCCTATTTATGGAGTTCACATGTTGCATCTACTCCTCATTCTTCCTTTCTCTCTACACATTTCTTGGAGGTCCATTATAAGAAAAAAAAATTCCCAAGCCTGATTGTAATAACAACATGCTCTAATGAAGATTAAACACCATAATGAGTTAAAGACAAAAACAACTTTAACCAACAGGAAGAAGAAAGTGAAAGACCTAAAAAAACAAAATCTAGCTTTAAAGACAAGCTTTAAGATCTGAGAGAAAGACTTGTATCATCCACTCACATAAAACTTTTCAATATGAACATCTCTAAGCAGAATATAAAACTTACAGTGGGATGGGAGCACACTGTAATTTTTAGGAGCTTGGATTCTGAAGTCACATGTGCCTGATTCAAATGCCAGATTTTTATGCTTATTGACTAGATGATTTTAGGCTAGTTAAACTCTTCAAGACTCTATTTTTTGCTCTTTTCAATGAAGATATTAATACTACTCATCTAATAGGGTTTCTTTGAAGATTAAATATTAGTTCTGGGGTAAGCATTTCATAAATCTTAGTTATAGTTATCATAGAAACAAATCAATATCCTTGAGAGTTTAAGTGTAAGTAGAAAATCAGACCATATGTGAGTTAGGAATTCTTTCTTATTTCCAAGTTGTTTTGTTTTTTTTACCATAAGTTTTATGACAATAAAGATAAAACTCTAGCCAAATATTGTGGATTTAACAAACACATTTTGTTGCACCAAGATAAAAATGAATGACTGTATACTGTAGCTAGCATATCAGTCATTGATTATGGGGTCAAATAGTAATTTTTTTTCCAGAGATAGAGTCTTGCTCTGTTGCCCAGGATGGAGGGCAGTGGCGTGGTCACAGCTCACAACAGCCTCGAATTGAATAAGAACAACCCCTAGCAAAATTCTGAGTCCAAACTGGCTTTCATCTACACTTTGACTTCTAAATTGTCACTCACTTCTCTAGTTCCCCATAGTCAGTCATAGTATTTTAAAGAAATATTAAGTATTAAATTATTAGCCCAAGAGAAGCATACTTAGGGTGGTTAACACAAACATACAATGCAGTCCACGGATTTTTAGATTATCTATTGTATCAGTATAGATCAGATCACTGGCTCTTAACTCAGGCTTGTCCCCACCAGGATATCCAATATAATTAGTCTGGCATGGGGCCCAGGTACTTTTTAAAAGCTCATCAGGTAATTCCAATACGATCCAGGATTAAGTACCACTGTTGTAGACAATTGTGAGATTATTCAAAAGAATTTGAGAATGAAAATTATGGTAATCGTATGATAAGTGAGCACTTTAAAAAAGAGGCATAATATTTAACAATTAGCCAGTAAGTCTTGGCTAATGTTTTATCTGTGAGAAAATAAATTATGACTAAGAAAAAGCTTGATTTATTAAAGAGAACACCCAAAATTCTGACTGTTAAACATACCACATAATTATAAAATATTAGCCCAAATAAAATATTTATATAACCACATAGCCATGAATTTTTCGCAGGAGCTACATATGCACTCATTAGTTGAAAATAATGATCAGGTAAGAACAATCTTTTTCACACATAATGACTAATACGTACTTTTTACAATGAAGTTCTGTACAGAAATAGATTTGGAAATCATCAGAATTGTGAAGCACATAAAGAAAACAGCATCGTTCTTCAAATTTAGAGATACTGAAACCAACAAACAAAAAGCATTATTCAGGGAAATATCAATTCTTCTATGGTTCTGTAAAGAAAATTAAATACTTTTAAAATTCAATCCCAATTATGATACCAGTGTTGTTTATAACAAAAAGTTACAAATAATACTTTAAAAAGTAACATTCCCTGCACCACAATACTAAAATTATTTACTTTTCTGAGAATTGTCCTCCTACTCATATCTGCAGAGTACAGCTGCTCTGGGTGTTATAGGCACATATAAGCTACATGTCCCTTCAAATAAGCATGGAAAGGTGTCCTTCTCAGTACAGCAATAATCTATGTGCTGGGAGGAAAAGCACAGATATCAACTGGCTGGCTTACCTTGGTGATTCTGGCTTTATGGGATCTGCAGAAAAATGAAATGTTTCCAAAACTAGGAAGGCAATTTGTGGAGGCAGTAAAAGCATCTCATTAGTTATAGAGATTTTAAAGAAGTAAAGAAACGGGTAATAGTACTTGGTTTGGACTCAGCAAGTGGTTTACTTCGGAGCAATATGAAACAATTTTGAGTTGACCAGCTAGGCTGTGCTGTTTTATACCAGGAGTTGGAAAACATTCTCAGTCATGGGCCAGATAGTAAAATATTTTAGGTTTTTTGGGCCAAACTACACAACTCTGTCATTGGAACATGAAAGCAGCCTTCAATAACAAATAAATGACTGAATGTGGCTGTGTTCCAATAAAACTTTATTTATAAGAACAGGCAGTGGGCCATATTTGGCCCATGGGTCATAGTTTGCCAACCCCAATTTTATGTCTTTGTGCCTGCTGTTCCTTCAATTTGGAATACACGTCATTTTTTTACTTAAAAAAAAATTCTACTCATCTTTAAGGCCCAACTTAGACCTTACTCTCTCTCCCTACCCTATGTCTACCCTAAACAGAAAGACTTCCTCTTGTACTTTCATTCTCTGGATATACTTCTATCATTGCTCATCTCACATTAGTGTCATTACCTGTTAAATGTCTGTTCTCCTCCCTACTGGGCTGTGAGCTCTTCAAGAGAGAGGTTCATGTTTTAGTCATTTTTGTATCTTTAAAACAGGACTCAACACTTGACACACAGCTGTGCTCAATAAATGCCCATTAACTTGAGCTGAGCAAGTTCTGAGGTGATGCAAGACAAACTGCTAACCTAGTTGGATTGTATTCCATGGTTTGCCATCTCTTCCTAATAGAGGAGGGAGCCAGGAAAAATTAGCTCTCTTTGAAGTTGCAGACTAGAACTCAAGTTTCCTAACATATAAACCAGCAATAGCCAGATTGGCTTTCTATGTATATACTATAAACCACAACTCCTGTTATGTAGGGCTACCACGTCTAAGAAAATTATTAATAATTCATTGGAAAACAGATGTGATAAAGTGAAATTTACATTTACCTTACTTTCCTAAATGGATTGCTTAAAAATGCAGCAATAAATAATGAGTGCCTTGCTAAAGACCTATTTGAAAATTTAAATATTTAGAAAGTAAAGCTTTATTTAGAAGATATCGATTGGAAAGATATATAATGAGTCAGTCCCTAACCTTGCTGTTTCTGTTCAGATCATTCATGAGGTAACAGGTAGTTTTACCAGGCAAACTCTAATTATTAGTGACTCAGACTGCTCTACCAATTCATGCTCTAACAAAACCAATTACTATTATTCCAAAAGCAACAGGATATTGCATAACCAGCCTGCAGAAATCTATTGTCTCTTGTTTCTATTATGTGGAGATAAATAGTAGTAAACACACCTAATTTGGCTTGAAATTTGCAAGAGTTGGTTTAGCATGAGCTTCTTTTTTTTTTTTTTGACTCATTCTTATATGCCAGAGCATGAGCTTCTATAGAACAAGTATTTAAACACTTAACCACTGACACAATTCTGAAAAATAATCTTATTTCTAAACCCCAAGAAATGGCATTTTCTGAGCTACTGGCATTATGACAGCAATGTCAGAACTGAAATGAACTGAAGTTCACCACTGTAATCTCAAGAACACTGCAAGAACAGTGACCTTAGGAAAAATTTTAAAAAAATGGACTCCCTATAATCTCACATCATTAATATTAGCTGCAGGACACAAGCTGGTAGATGTAGCACGTGTGCTTTGGATTCATTCAAGGAGAGATTAGTTCCTGGTATATCAAAAGGACAGAAAACCATCCTATAAATAAACCAACAGCTCAGCCAGCTAGAGAGGACGTCCACATAGCTCAGTTTTATCTGCATTTTGATTCTGGTCCACAGTTCACCTTCACCCCACGGTCACCATATTTTTTTAAGTAGGTGACAAGTACTGATCAGTTTGACCAACAGTGAAGATTTGTTGCAAATTTTTTCATAATGGAAAAAATTGAACCAACTGAAGAAGGTTGGGTACTTCCACCAATAGAAGAATTCTTGAATTTCTTTGCATTTAAAAAAATCATGATTAAAAGTCCTATCCAGACTATGAATATCCTGAAAACTGCCTTATAAGTAAACAAAACATACCAAGGAAACTTACCTCACTCCCCTGATAGAAGAAGCACTAAAATTCCACTCATGTATGCCTTTCTAGAACACAGAAGAAGAACAGCAACAACAAAAAATATTGAGTCATCCAAATGGAAAATAACATAACAATACTAATTTGTTTTATTATTTTTTAAATAACATACAGAGTCATTTTTCCTAGTGCATTGTTCTTCATGAAAAAATTATCTGGATGGAAACTGCAATTCATTCTCAAGTCACAAGGGTGAAGTTTACCCTACTTAATAATTCCTGTACTTCAATAAAGCAGCTTCCAGAAAAGCCTAGGAGAATTAGTCTCATTAAATTCTAAAACTTGATTTTTAGTAATAACTGTGTGCATTAATTCTTTAAGTAAAATACTCAATGATCAAGGTAATTCTATTATTATAGTCAAGCAATATTTCTTTTCTGGGAAAGAAAAACATTAATTTGAATAACATCTCTGCAAGGTTTTAAAGATAATTATTTCCGAATTATCTTTAGTTAAAATTTCCAACTAAAGTAGGGGTTCTATTTCTTCAGAAAATAGTAGAACAAGTATGTATGTATGTGCACATGTGTACAGTGTCCATCATAGCTACAAGGTGTTGTTACCTAATTTATGCAAAATTCAACATGCTAATAAAGTTCAAACATCAAAGATTAGATTATCATATGATAAACATGGGCGATTTGCAGGGGCAAGATGAAAAAAAGTAGAAATTTATTTCTTGAGTTTATTACTAAAGCTAAATTAAAATTATTATCAAATTCACGTCTTTAAATTAAATAAATTACAAGATGGAGCATGTTCCCTATAAAAATGCCTGACAACAATATAAACTTAGTAGCATAAATATTTCTATAGAAATAAAGGAGTTGCTAAACTTAACATGTGTCTAAGTTTAGAAAGTACCGTACAGTAATAAATTCACACTAAAATTCAATTCTGTAAAACAACCAGGAAAATAAGCTTTTACACACCCAGTGCCAGGAAGCTGAGGTCTTGCCTGTGCTAGTGAAATGGGCAAAGAAGCTTTTGGGCTCTGGGGAAGCCCAGAACTCTCTTCTTGGCCAAAGCAACTCAAAAAACCACAATTTATATCCACAGCCCTTATTTCTTTGCTAGGGCCATGCAACTTAAAATAAAAATAGATCCTCTCAAGTCCTATGTAGTTTTATTTAAAAACTAGTTTCAATGCACATCAGTCAGGTTATGGGGATGTGACCTGAATTAATACAGAGCAAATTTTGTTGTGCATGAAGTCCAGGGAGAGAAGACACCATAACAAAGTGCCCATGGCATGTGGCTCTCTTAACCAGACTACAGAGGGAGTAAATTAAAATAGCAGCCTGCAGCCTCAGCTGGTAATATGGAAAGTTGCTTCTAAATCTTGTTGGCCTCAGGTGAACTTCTAAATATATATGTGACCCGGGAGCTGCAGCTGTTACCTGTACATTACTTGCGTACAACACAGCGTTATCCTCAGAGCCTGCAACTGAGCTGCTTTCCAAGACCATGTTCAGGATCAGGAGGTGAGAGTTGAGGGCAGAGCTGGTAGGGCAGTGTGTAAACCAGTTACTGAACACAGCAACTGGCAAATACCAACAAGACAGCACTGGTAAAATCCATCTTCCATCAGCCTTGTTCTGCGAGCAGCCAAGGAAAGATTTTCCAGATAGATTGGGCTGGTTTTGTGGGAATGGGTGGAGCATTTCCAGAATGCCAGCTTCCTGACAGGTTGCCAGTGCTGCCAGGGAACGTTCATTTCAGTAATGTAAAGCCCAGGGCCTGAGATGGAGTGACTGGAAGAAGGCCTCCCTCCCCACCCACCTTGCTAGCGGGACCCACCACACGGAGGCGCTGGTGAGCCACAAAGCCAACAGGTGCTTTAAAGGCTCCTGGGACCTTGTCTGGCAACCAGGGAAAAAGGCAAGGCTAGAGGCAGAGCTGGAGTGATAATTAGCCCAGCTGGCCCCAAACCAACACTCAACCTCATTTAATCAGCACAAGCACCATTCTCTAGGAACTGGTCAGCCTCAGACCCCTGCGCCACTTAGGGCAAGGAGAGGAACTGGGCCTTAATACTGTACTGACTTAAGGTAGCAAGAATTATACTGTGGTAGGCACTGTTGGTTTCCTAGGCGACGGCCATACCCTCCTTCTCCTTTGTTAACACAAAATGAATTCTGCCCAGGTTCAGGTGGCAATGTTTAGGGACGGTGGAATTGATTAGTCTAAGTCGCCCACAGTAAGTCCATTTCCCTCGCTGGTGATTGGGCTAGATTTTGCCGTGAAGGAGAGGACCCAACCCTCCCCGGGGGGATGTGTCTGTGTGAGGCAATGCTTGGAACAGCTATTTAAGCCCATGAGAGGAAAACCAAGACCATATGGCGAAGCCAACTCAGAATTCTGACACTAAATCATCTTCAGAATGACCCCACCTTGGAATTTCTTGTAATATGAAATACCATTTCCTTATTATTTAAGCTGCTTTCAGTTGGGAATTTTGTAGCTGAAGGCATCCTCAGGGGATAAGAGCGTTATATCCTCATAATCTAGCATCTGGGGTAAACATATTCCCCTCATACATTTCCTGGGTCTTCTCTGAGTGACATTGGCTGGAGCTGGAGGGAGGGAGGGAGTCAGCCTGGCTCCTCCCCTTGGCACCTGCTACCTGCCTGCTCTAAGCCACCAGATAGGCCAAGGGTGCCTAAACTTCAATCCTAGAAGGGGGGAATTCTAAACAACCATTTAAAATATCTTGCAAATAACCTCTCTTGCTCCATCTAGGTTTTTCTTTCATTGTACACATGCAGACTTTCTTCAAGTACTAACTGACTTTAAGCAGCAACCATGGATTGAATAAAGGGAGAACTGTTAAAAGACTGGGATTTCAATTGATTTTGCCCCCGAGTGTAGAGTAGCCCTCTAAGAAGCCCTGGGAATTGGGAATTGGTATATAATGTGCTTAAAGTTTTAAAAATTGCAGCATAACATATATAGTAGCTCATAGAATTGTTCATTCCACGTTTTGGAGATACTGAGAAAAGGGGTGAGTAAAGAAATAAATATAAATGAAAGGCAACATTCTCTGTTCTACTTTTAGGAAAAAAATTTTTAAACATTCTATGACAAAATCCATTTCCTCTTTAACATAAGACCTATTAAACTGGTTGCTCATCTGTTACTTAATTATAGTTTTTCAGTTGTTTTAAACTAACATGGTATTAATAAAGTATTTTTATTGCTTGTTCTCCTTCCAAGTTTTACTACGTCTATTTTAAAAAATAGAGAAAAGGGCAGTGGTAAAGAATATACTGTGGATAGAACAAGGGTTTGCAAAGAAATCAACATAAATCCAAAATGGAAACTGATATAAGAAAGCTCCAACTTTTGAACAAGGAGAATTTTTAGCCTTAAAGGTTATAGGGAATGGGGACAATGCAAATGTAATTCTTGATCAAAAGATGGTGAAAATGGAAACTGGATAATTCACGGGTTAAATCTGTCACCCTTCTTAATGCCCTTGTTTATATCCTAATATATTTGTTTATGAGCATAATCCAAAAATTGTCTCTACAATTGTCACAAGACATAAGAGAATCAATACAAGGCTCTCTTTATTAAGTAAAGAACCTCCAGGAAGGAGAAAACAGTAACAAATAGCTGGAAATAGTACTCATTTTCCAAAAAATCTCTGGCTCACTTTCTGTTCTTTTTCTGTCTTCCAAATTCTTCTGGCGCTCCCCTTATTCTCTGGGCCTTGCTAATCACTAATTCCTTTAGCGCCATTCTGTTTCCAAGTATCCTTGGATAACCTTGCTCTTTCCAATCAAGCCTGTGAAAAATCTTCTCTCCTAGTCTTGCTCTGCTCTTCACAATGCTCTGTCTCCCACCTTCTCTACGTTTTTGTAGTTTCAACTGGGTGATTACTACACTTCAGCTTGTGAGAACATGTATGAATATACTTTAAAACAATGTAAATAATCCACTGTAGTTTAAAGCAATATTAATAACATGTATACAGACAGATATATGGATTATTCTCAGCATTGCTGATGGACAGTTCTACTTGGAGTCATGTCATCACTTCCAACTAAACAAGTCCAAAATGAAACTCCTTATGATTCCTCTACAACTCAGGTTTTCCTTCTAACTATTCTACCACTGTTATCAATGCAATCAAAATTTGAGTCACCTAATACTTATTCCTTCTTCTGAGTTCCTCTTCCTAATTAGTGATTAAGTCATACATTTGTCTTTTGAAATGATCTGTCCCTTTGCAGTCACAATCACCTTATCCCATTCTAAGGTCTCTACCTGTCTCATACTTAGTTTAGCTAGTTCCTCTTACAGTCTTCTCTGGGACCCTCCAAGGTCCAAGACTTCAAAACTGTAATGTCAAGGTCAGGTAAATCTTATAGCTATAATAGCAATCATTATGGAGCACTTGTTCCATGCCATTCAGTACTGTGCTAAATGATTTCCATTAATTAATTATCTCACTTAATCTTCATAACGATTCTATGAGGTACCGTTGTTCTCATTTTATATATATGGAAGCTAAAGCATGAGGAGTTTAAGTGGATTGTCCAGGTCAGAAAGTGCCAAGAGATAACATCAGCCTTCACACCTGTGCAGTTTGACACTGACCCTGGGTTCCTAACTAGTACTCTGTTCTGCCTTCATGCCAGCTCTCAGATTTTAAGAAACTTCAGCGATGCCCTGTTTCCTACCAACACATGTCTAAATTCTTCTTCCTAGCTCATGTAGCATGCTATAGTTTTATATCATCCTGCCTACCCAACTATATCTCCCACCATCCTCAACACGTTTCTCCTTGTGAGTCAAGTCAGGCTCCTCACAGCCCCTGAACTTTTACTTCAGTGCCTTGGTTGGAATTCTGCCTTACTCTTCTGGCCTGGTTTTTCTTTCCTTGCCCCTTTATCTCTTCTAGTCCTACCCACAGCCAAAGTCCAGGGTCCACTTCCTTTAGCAAGCCTTCACGAAGGACTCCATGCCACACTGGGCTTCCTCCTCACTGAACTTCACAGACCAAGAGCCCATATAGTCCTCTCCCTAAACCAGCACAATCCCAAAGTCCACAGAACTCAAGAAATGCTTGTAGATTGATTTGCTCTACTATGATCTCAGCAGTGCTTTCCTCAGGTGTAGCATGACACTCCAGGAGGGGTCTCTTTAATTTCCATGTTAGAAATATTGTTGGTAGGGTTGTTGGACCAGTGACTTCTTTCAACGTCTTTCCTCTGTCACTTCACCATAAAAGTGAGTATAATGGACAACTACATCTTAGCTGAAAGGCTGTCATAAAAGTCTGTTATCAAGGAATTTTTCCATTATGAATAAGTTATTAATAGTATCATAAGTGACTTTTTCAAGTGACTTTTTCAGCTATCTATATAACTAGCACTCCTAATAATGAAAAAGAATTTCTGACTCTGCTCATAGTGGCAAATATTGGCATGTGTAACTTGTGGCTTGTTGGGTGAGGATCCTTAGTTACCTCAACCTATTAGTAGAGTGCCTCTAAAATTCTGGTGTAGCCAGTCCAAAACTGTCTTATAAGTGTTAGCCAGGACACTGTTTTACAAACTGGGATCTGCAAAAGACCACAGTTCTGAGAAATGCTACTAGGTATTCCTCAGTGCTATTAGATAGATTTGATGTTGAGAATAGATGTTTTTCTCCATGCTTATTATGAAATTTCATGTTACCAACATTTAGTGTGCCTCCTAAAACACTGGTACCAGACTTACCATGACCAACTTTACCCAAACACATAGCAACTTACAATATAAATAAAAATGCATTCTGGGTGCTGCTCAGTATCTATCTACTTATTTTGAACACAAGACACTGCCTTTTCTAGAAACTATGGCACTAGGACAGGTGACTTCTTGCCACTTTGATAGAGGTCATGGGGCCTGGCCATGATTGACATCTGGGAAGGATCTGTCCCAGCAGACTTGGACACATCAGAGCTCAGGATAGTCCTCTTGTTAGATTATAGACTAGACATGTTGTGTTGATTTTACTGTTGAATTTCCTAAGGTAGTGAACATCTGTGAGTTCGGAGACTCGCCTCAGTAGGTCTGACATGCAGACTAGGAATCTGCATTTTTAACCAGTTCCTTGGGTGATTCTAATGCCAGTGTTCCAGGGAACCACACTTTGAAAAAGCACCATCCCAGAAGCCAGCTTAGAAATAAAGTCAAGGATATAACGATTCTTTTTCAGCTACTATAATTGAGTAATGCAATATGCCTACATCCCCTATTGAAGTTGTTCCCAACCATGGCTACACACTGGAATCACAGATACATCTTCATAAAAATGCATATGCCCAAGCTTCACTCTAAGTATAAAAGATTGCAACTCAGTAGGTCTTTTGGTGTCCAGGGTACTGCAGATAATTCTGATGCACAGCCAGGTTTGTGCCCTAATAGAAGACCAACAACCTCCCAATGATTCCAATGATTACTCCCATTTCGTTTAAAGAGCAAAGCAGGATTAAATTCTGGGGTTTCAAAGTTAGAGTTTAGTCCACGTAATATGTACACTGAACAGATTTCATTATTGTTTTCATTGTTACTGTTAAAATATATTGAGCATTTATTATATTCCAGGCTCTGTGAAATGCACTCTACCTACATTATTTCATTTAACCTTCATAACAACATTTTGAGGTGAATATTATGATCTCATCCTACAGATGAGGACACCACAGCTTGGAGAAGCCAAGTTGCCCAGGGGCAATGATTTAAATCCAGGTCTATGGAATCAAAGCCCACATTTTTAAAAATTCTATACTCCCAATGTACTTCCGATTCCATTTCCTGCTTTATTTTCCCCTTATCACCATTGAAAATACCTATACATTTTATTTATTGGTTTATCGCCTCCCTGATTAGAAAGTAAGCACTATGAGGTCAGGAATGTCACTTATTTTGTACACAGCTGTTTCCCTAGGGTCTAACCACAGCACCTGGTAGTGCCTGACACAGAATAAGTGCTCAGTAAACATTTGTTAAGTGAATAAGGGAATGAATGATGTTTAAAGAAAATTATAAGGGTATTCTGGAAAATAATCACAAGGAAAAATAAATAAACTATTTTTTCACGAGACCTCTTATTCCTATGGTTTATCCTATGGACTGGAGTCAGGTCCTCAAAAGTTTCTATTTTTGAAAAATAGTAGGATGATTCGTACATGCATTAAAACTGATGGATATGGGAGAGGAAAGGTTTGTCCACATGACTGCCCTAAGCGGAAATGACAGTGTTTAAGATGCTTCTGCACATTGAATCAGCGGCTAATCTGAGATTTAGCAGCTACTTAGATAACCAAACAGCCAGATGCAATGAAAACTATGATGGTACCAACATAAGACTAAAAGTGGCAGTATTCTGACAGGCTTCCTAACATTAAGATATGCCTCTTTTACATCATATATTTTAAGTATTAATTCTTTGGTACATAATTTAATTTATAGCATGAATTTACAAAACAGAAATATTCCAATTTTGAGTAGACTTCAGATGGTTATGCCATCTATACTAAAAATACAAATAGTTCGATTATTTCTTATTGAGTAAAATTCATAATTCAAATTTAACAAATTTTATAATACAGAATATATTTATGCCAAGATAAATACACAGTCAAGCTATTTCTTCTTAACTAATGCAGACATTTGCTGGAATATGTAACTACCAGGAGGGTATAAAGTTCTTCCTTCCTAATGGTCTTAGGTGTTAATAATTGCACAATTTACCTTGTCATCCGGAAGCACATGCCAAATAGATATTGTCTTTTCCTCGACTTCATTGTTGATAGACAAATAAGAAGGTTGATAGATTTTGGTTGGTTCTAATATTAATACCTTGAACAGATAAGGCAAAGAAACTAATATTAGTGACTTAAGGTTTAAACCACTTAAAGCTGTTATAACACCCCAGCACCTACGTGGGAGATTATCGGATGAGGCTCTGAGTCTGTTGCTGAAGTAAACCCTTTTAATTCTGATTGTTATCATTCCTATGAGTCCTTTGAGAATTTTGTGGTATTATACAGTTATCACAAGCTTCAATAATACATCACCTTTTATTGTTAACAAACTGGGAAATAAACTTTTGAAGTCCATATATTAGTTCCGCTATCTTCAAGGAATCTACTACTGATCTTTAAAAAAAAAATCTTATATTTTAGCATGTACTACACAAGCTATTTCTATAAATATAAATGTGTCAAAGAAAGGCAGAAATGTGGTAAAACAAATAATTCTGTCTGCAGAAAAGAAAAGATTCCATATATAGAATGTCACATACTTATTTTAGGTTTTCAGCTGTCACACTTTATCATAAAGATGTAGCAGTATGGTTTTCACACCCATGTAAATGGATTTAGAAATGATCTGGATTATTGAAAGAGTTTTGTATATAAACCAAAGAAATGGACTTAGCTATATGACATAATCAAAATGTCTTTGCACAGCCTTCAAGATAAAATTGGCAACTTTAATAATGATATATTTAGCCCTGCGAGAGGAAACAGAAATGAAATTTGCTCCTATTCTGGAGATGGATGAGGGGTATGTGGTAAGTGAGCTGGGAATCTACATCAAAGGACTGCGTGATGTATTAATATTATTACTGATATCTCACATTAGGAGCAAATAACATTAAAATACCACACATGCTCTGATTTCGAAGGTGCTATAATTTGTACAGATGCTTAAAGGCACCCAAACATCCTATGCAGACTTCAGTGGGAATGTTTAAAAAAAAAGAAAAGAAAAGCACAGCTAATACCTAACTATCAGAGACACTGGAATAGTTATTTCTACTCCACTGCTTAAAACTCAAGAAAATTACCTTTAGAACTAATCTTTTTTTAGTTTTAGAGGCAAGCTCTTACTCTGTTGCCCAGGCTGGAGTGCAGTGGTGCAATCATAGTTCACTGTGACCCCCAATTTCTGGGTTCAAGCGATCCTCTCGATTCAGCCTCCCAAGTAGCTGGAACTACAGGCACGTGCCACCATGCTCAGTAATTTTTTTTTTTTTTGTACTGTTGGGGTCTGTGTTGCACAGGCTGGTCTCAAACTCCTGGCCTCAAGTGATCCTCCTGCCTCAGCCTCCCAAAGTGCTGGGATTACAGGCATGAGCCACCATGCCCAGCCTAGAACTAATCTTAAATAAAGCAAGCTTGCCAAATAAAAGTGGAGGATAAACTTTTAGAAGGCTCCATTGATAAGGAATTACAGATTCACAATACATTAAAATGTAAAATGCAGCCTTAGCAAGAAGGCACAAGAATCTAGGTGTATTTATTTTACTCTAAATTTATCATGATGGTACAATTATTTAAGTTATGGTACTGAGAACTAGAAAAAGGGGACTAGAAAAACACAATTTTCTTTATTCTTTGAGTAAAAAATACTTTAAGGGCTCCAAGAATTCTTGTTCGGGCTCTATCTTTGAAAATAAGATTGCATATATCACAAATAAACACAGTGAGAGCCCATAAGGGAACATATTCTGACTCAGGAACAAACTTACCTACCAGGTGAATCAAGGTCCAAATTCCAATCAACAGAGAGTTAAGGGATACTGATTACGAATGAAAATCAACTTTCAATCTGAACCTTGTAGACACGGTACTCTCTGAGTATCCCAGTGTTTATGAAATAAAATGAGTAATAGAGAATAAAAGGTGGGTTTCCCAAAACATTACCGAAGTCTCTTCACGGATAAATGAGGACATATCTTGTTCCCTAATTAGGTGAGCACACTATTTAACAGTAGAAAAGCACAGCACCAGATTAACTCCTCTCTTATTAAATTATGTCTTTATTGTCATCTCAAATATTTCTTTCTTACTTTTTTTTTTTTTAGAGACATGGTCTCGGCTCTGTTGCCCAGGCTAGAGTGCAGTGGCTCGAGCATATCTCACTGCAGTCTCGAACTCCTAGGCTCACGTGACCCTGCTGCTTCGGCCTCCCAAGTAGCTAGGACTACAGGCATGTGCCACCACAGCTGGCTAATTTTTTTTTGTTTGTTTTTTGTAGAGAAAGGGTCTTGCTATGTTACCCAGGCTGGTCTCGAATTGCTTGCCTCAAGCAATCCTCCCACCTTAGCCTCCCAAAGTGCTGGGATTAGAGGTATGAGCCATTGCATCCTGTCTCAAATATTTCTAATAGACAAAATCTGAACAATGTGTTCCTAACGTGGGACAAGGAATTAAAACAAGGTTGTAATTATCATTGTCTAATGTTTGCTGAGCCCTTTGCTCTGCCCTCAAAATGACAAAATGTGAGGAATTTGTAGCACACATTACCAAGGTCACAGAAAGGCTGCTAAAAGACAAGGAAAAGGAGGCAATTTGATAAAGCCATAAAGCTAGATGCAACTCACTTAAGAGTATGCATATTCTTGCTTTTAGCTTCTAGTCTTTTACATTGGTTAACATTACAATTAACTGCCAACTTCCTGTATCTGAGGCAAAAAGGAAGACAGCAAAGCCTATAAACTATAATGAGTAGACATCAACTAGAGTTATATATCTAAGTTTTTTCAGAGTCTTCAAAAGCACCACACTCTTCTTTCCCTCCCTGACATTAGGTGATGAGTTGATGGTCTCCAAACTTTTCACTGTGAGAAGTAAAGAAAATATACCAAGAAGAGAGGCAAGGAAAAAGAATAAATCGAGCTGAACACAAATACTCATAAATAACAGTACCATTCAAATCATTTCCCAAGTAAACTTTCGACTTTCTTTTGCCCAGGGTCATGGTTATTTCTCGGAGGAATGAGAATTAATATGGTAGTGAGACAAATGGAAATAATCAAACTAAACATTTTTTAAGATAGACCATCCTGGATTTTATTTAATATTTAGATCCACTTCAAAAGAAGGATAATATTATCAACCTAATCAAGACCTACTGCAGCCTTTATAAGTGTGAGCCATGGAAGATGCTATGCCAAGGACATGACAAGTTGCAGTGACTTAGAGCACCACAGGTACTAGAAGGCTGCCATTTTTTATATGGTGGAGCTGGCTTGGCAAATTTCAGAAGTGGTCACAATTTATTACCCAGATATTGGTCTTGTTTTTCTGCTATACTATCATCTATATTGAGATTTCTAAAAATTCTCCATATTGTTTTCATTGTTTTTTAAGCAACATCTTTGCAGTTTCTGCAAGTGCTCTATCATACATGCAAATACAAGAAAACATTCAAGTGGTTAATCCTAAAGCAATTTCCATTGAATTTAGAGCTTCTTGGTAGATTTAGATTTTCTAGAATTCACAGAAGATGAAGTAACTATAAGAAGGCTCAACTTAAGAAAAGCTAGAAAACTACAATTTTGCACTCTGTCTAATAACAAACCATGGGAAAGAAATTTTGAGTACCCAAGTTATGAATGCTGTTGTAGGAGCAGTATGTAGAGATGAATAGGAAAACACTGCACATTAGTCTTTTCACAAAAAGATAGCCCCCAAATAAGCCAAAAAGTTCCAAGAAGGAAATGATTGGTGAAAAAATCAAACAATATGCCATAAATATGTTTGCAAGATAATACAACAAACAACCATGTGCCAACCAGCCGCAGATAACAAAGTGTTAATATACTGCCATATTTGCTTCAAAACTTTTTTTAAAAAATGAAATGTTGCAAATAAAGTTGAAGTCTCCAGGATCCTGTATGTAATTCTGTTGTCCTTCCTAGATGATTTCCCAGAATATTTAGCAATTCCTATGCCCGCCAGGAATCTCTGAAAATGCCCATCTCCCCACAGCTTTGCTAACTGTTGTAAAACTTTTTAATTCTTTGAGTCCAACAGGCAAAAAATGGTGTCTCATTTTAATTTGCATTTTCTTGACTACCCAGTGAGGTTAATTATCTTTTCATGATTTGCTCATTTTTCTTTTTCTTCTATTTTTTTTGTGTGTATCAATTTGTAGGAGTTTTTTTTTGTCTTAGACAAATTGACCATTTAGCAACATTTGTAATAAATATTTTCTCCCAGTCTAGCAGTTTCATGTTTTGCATGTTTATGGTGTCTTTTATTGAACAAAACTTTCCATTTTTTAATGAAATCAAATTGGTTAATATTTTCCTTTAGGGCTTATAGATCTCTTCTTGCTTAAGAATGCCTCTCTCACCTGGCATTAATACCTATATTTTCCTAAGTGCTCACAATATTTTCTGGTTTTACTTTCTTACATTCACTTATTTATATCATGACAGACTAATTCACATTAAACTAATTTAAATTAGCTCAAAGTGGCTAATATGAATGGTTTCCTTTCATAGCTGATTTTCTAGTTGATCAAGTCAACAGTCAATTAAATACTCGACTTCTGTGCTCTCTTCTTTCACCACCATATCTACTGCTACTCCCAGCACCAGCTGAAGGCAAGCTGCCAGCTCACCCTAAGATAAGTATTTTCGTAGGCCACACATCATCGAGGCTAGAAAGTAAAGTGAAGTGGTTTCATTTGAAAGGCTTTTGATTAAAGATACTGCTGAGCTTAATGCTTCATCTGGAAGGAAGAGTAAAGCATGTTAATGGAAGCATGGATTTAATTAAATGAAGACAATGATCCTATCAATAAGAACTAGAAAACAAGATTTTACAAAAAGAATTGAGACTTGTCATCACCTCTGGGTGTGGAAGATAGTCATGAGAGAGCTCAGACAGAGAGAGATTCATAGCATCACTCTGACGTGGGAAGACATTTGTACACACAGTGCGTTGCCAGTTTTTCTTGAATTGGATGCCAAAGCCATCCTGCTTTGCACGGTATTCTGAGAACTACCAGGAGGGGGAATGCATCAGCTGAGAAGATGAGCAATATGTTTTAAAAAGCGTGTGTGTGTTTGTGTGTGTGTGTTATACATTTAAATATATGTGTGTATATATGTGTGTGTGTGTGTGTATTTGTATATATATATATAGCTAAAGTCTGCCAGAGACCAGCCAAAATGAGTTGCAGACCAGAAACTACAAGTCATCATTTCCTATGGTCTAAAGCATTATAAATTGTGATTGGGGATACTACATATAACTCTGACTCACATAGGTAATGGCTGGTAGAGATGGAATAACAATGAAGGTGAGTCCAATACTAAGATGATGTCAACAAAACCACAGTATTCATTAAAAGCATCCATCTGTCTGGTCTGAAAAGATGTCTAGACTTACTGAGCTAAACCAAGAGACAATCTTTTCCTTGGTTGGGGAGCACACTTTACCACTTACCAAAAGAAACCACCCAAATTCCATGGCAAAAAACATAAAAATCCATCTCATTTCTCTGATTTTGAGAAGTTATTTTAAAAAGGAAGCTAAAACAAACCAATTTGGAGAAAATAAATATATTAAGCAGATGACTGCAGTTTTAGGGCATGAAAATCAGCACACAAGTACTGTTACAATCACAGTGCAGGATGTTCTTTAAATAAAAGAAACAATACAGATATGTACTTAGATTTAGATGAAGAGTACTCACTGGAAACCTAACTACAGTAACATCTGTCTTTGTGGCCTCCACCAGGAAATCCATCCAAAAGTCCACAAGTTCTTGCTTGGCAACAGGCTGTTCTGTAGTCAGTTTCACAAAATGCTTATATATCAAAATTGTCTCTACAATAGACTTGAGGTACCTGAAAATTAAAAGATACAAAATATATAACAGACAAATTTAGAACCACCTATTGCTATGTATCCCAGCTTTATTCTTTAAACATAATTCATATATGGCATTAATAATTATGCATCCAGATTTGCCAAAACTTTTTCATTAATTGTTACATATCATGTACTTTCATATATTATCTCATTTATATCTCACAAAAATCCAATAACACAGGCTGTTTTATGACCATTTTAGGGATGAGGAAACTGAGGCTTAGAGGGCTTAAGTAACTTGGACTGGGGCCACACATCTACTTAAATCATCAATTTTAAAATGCCTATACTCTATTCAAGGAGGTGGTTTATGCATTTGTTTGTAAATATGCTTCTTTGAGGAAGCTTTCCTAAATAGACCCTTGATAAGTGATCATTATTTTGCTCTGAAGCAACTCAGCTTATATATGATACAGATATCCTCAAACCTAATAAGACAGATGGTGCCTCAAAGGAAAAAGTTAAGGAAAATAAGGAACAAGATAACTATACAAGATAATGGCTATGCAGGCACTTTGTAGACTATAAATATGGAAGGTAATATTCCATAAAAATTAAATTAGTGGAAACTTAAGGCCCAGTTTTGTAGCTATTAGTACTATTGCAGAAAATAGTGCCTGTTTTCTCGTTAACAGAACCATGAAACCTAAAACTCTGCCCTCAGAATAGTCATCACAAAGAAATAGCAAATTTGAATGGAATGCATGCATTTATTGGTTCATTTATTTCATATAATTTGCTGAATGCCTACTGTGGACATGATACAGTCAGTACAGCTTCTGTTCTCAAGTTGCACATAGTGCCATGGAGACAAATGTAAAAAAGTGTTATAACACCATGAATACCTATCAATGGAGATATAATTAGAGATACAACTAAAAAAAGCCACATAATCAGTATCAGTAGAGGCATAACTAAAGGACAGAAACATGAAAGAAGGGACTTGGGTGTAAGGAATGGTTTTAGGTCAGGGTCTGCTTTATGAGCAGCCATGCAGGATAAGCGTCCCCCAGGACAAGAGCGCTGCAAGAGGCACACTCAGCAGATCCTCTGACACTCATGCATGAAACCGCAGTGTGGCACACTCGGCATAAACAGAGAGCAGTGTAAACTAGGGGTGTGACAAGAGTGAGGCTGGAATGGCTAAGGGCAAATCTTGTTTGCCAAGCCAAGGAGATGGACTTTATCCCTTAGGCTGTGAGGAACAATGAAACTATATTGATTTAAGGATATCACTGGGGGAACGGTCAGATACACATTTTAAAAAGATCACTGTAACCACATGGATCAGATTTGCAGGTGCAAAATGCATGGCCCCAGCATGATTCATGTGGGTATCACAGGCCAACCTGGGCTGGTCAATATGTAGGGAAGGCTAAGTCAGTGACTGGCTGACATCACCTATGTCAAAAGTCATCAGAAACCTACATTCAACACATTTTCTTTATGAATATCACATTTTCCTCTAGATTCTGCATTTTATTCTATAAGCAAATAAAATTATCTAATTGTCAGTTCAGTAAATATAATATGGGAACAACATGGAGCCGTTTATTTATAATAATTGTATCAACACGTAACAGCTCACTATTACCATGCTGGTGTCTTCAGTTTAAAAAGCTTTTCAGATGCTTGAATGACTCTCATGTGGTCATTGGCCAGGACACTGGCCCCCAGAAAGAATCCAACTTCCCAGTAGCTTTGCAGATTTTCCAAGTTTCCCTTTTTACCAAGAAGGCTACTTAGCTTCACCCCTAGAAGATGAACAGAAAGTAGAATGTTACCAACACAGTGCAGACAGGCAGAGCCAACTTTTCATTAAAAAGTAAAATTAAGCTTTCATTCCTCCTTTCAGAGTAAACTACCTTTAAGTTTTTGATTATTAAAGTGGTTTAAGCTTATTGTAAAAAAAATAGTAGGTCAGACTAATCAGAAAGGAACATAGAAGAAAGTGAAATTTACCCTTTAATTTGAAAACCCAAGGATAACTTGGGTCATCATGGTCACTTTGATGTACATCAGTCTAGAATTTTTATAGATGTCTGTATATACATAAATTAAGAGGAAATAATACTAAACATTGTGTGCAACCTTCTTTTTCTTATTATAACATGGATTCTTAAGTAACTTAAAGAGGAATCTCATGTTTTTATGCCGAAATTCTATCAGTAAAAGTATAGTATATAGTATATCTTTCACAAGAGTAAAATGCTGCAGTAATTAACAGTAACTTTATATGCAAAAACAGCTATTATACACTTACAAAGTTAAAGAAATAAGGAAACAGACAGACTGACAGATACCACGATCTTGTTACTGTCATTTTTTTTTTTTTTTCAGGGACACTGTCGCTTTCTAACAAGTCCTAAAATCAGGTAATGTGAATCCTCCAACTTTGTTCTTTCTCAACATTGTTTCGGCATTTCTAGGTTCTTTACATTTCATTATAAATTTTCACCTCTCCAGTGTCTTGTATTATTTTTGCATTGCATAAGTATTTGTTTGCTTAAAAAGAAATACCCTTGTAGAGTTGTTTAGTGCCACTAACATCCATAATATTAAACTGTCAGGAAAATTATCTGATATTTGGGAATAAGGCAAAAAGGTAGGACATGTCATTTCAATATCATACGGGGGCATAAGGCCACTCAAGGACTGTCTAGGGAAAGTGTAGCTAGTTCATCTTAATACTTACCATTTATTATATTAAAGGTAAAGAAGTTTACTTGTTAACTTGTAGTTTTTTGTCCAGTAAAGATGCAAATAATTTCTGTTTGGTGGAACCAATAATCTCTAAGATTTATGGCCTGTTGGACATATACCAGTTTTTTTTTAAACGGAACTCAGAAATCTTATGCTAACATTTCTTTGTTAAATTGTCTATTAACATCTTCTTAAATGCTCTTTGAACTAGACATATCCTCTTACTGGTTTCCACATTAATTGAGTTAAGTAAAATCTTTTCATGTGTCCATTTTATATTTCCTGAGTCATGATTTTACCTTTTTGAAAATTATACTTAAACAAAACAAAACAATCTTTGAAAATTTTCATGTTGCCTTTTATTATATAATTCCACTTAAACTGTAAGTATTTTAGGAAAAAAGTCCATTCAGGAATACTTCACCTTTTGTGAGGATAAATTAAAAAGAGAACAGCTTTGCCACTTCAAAATTTCTTAAGATGAAAAAAATTACACAGATGTATACAACAATATCTACAATCTTCTATTGGAACATAATAAAAAAGTGCAACAAATGCAAAGGAAAGAAGAAAGTGCATGGGAAAAAATGAGATACAAAAAACACGTGACTCTCCCAACCTCAGTTGAAAATGAGCATCTATTTATTGTGTCATATTTGCAGAACAACGAACCCAAGACCAATCTAGCAGCGAACCATAATGTCAACCTTTCAAATAGGGACTGTGCAAATGCTTAATAGTAAAATTACAAAAATAGTTTTAAAATAAAATTTCAGATTTATTCTTGCACCCCAGACATTCATTCTATGACGGTGATATTTGGCTTTGGACTTGACATATATTTGTCATATGATTGTGACACCCAGCCAGCATTTGGACAAAATGTATATTTTTTATGGCAATTAGTATTTTAGCATATGGATGTGCCATGATTTATTTACCCAAATGCAGATGGATGGCCATTTTTATTACTATAAACATTCTTGTACACATAGCTTTGTGTCCTTGTTCAATTATTTCCTTATACTAAAGTCCTAAATGTGGATTTGTTCCGGACAGAAGATAAGCCCTTTTTTAGCATCGATACATTCTGTCAAATTGCCCTTAGGAAATACTATACCAATTTACACCCTCGCTAGAGGCATCTGACAATAACCTCTTACCCACACCCTTCCCAACGATGGGGAATATCATGTCCATTCATCTTTACCAATATGACAGAGGGAAAAAAAGGAACATTGTCTTTTTTTAACCACTGAGATTAACTATCTTTTCATATGTTTGTATTTCTTTTGTGAATGAGCTTTTATGCTCTTTGCACATATGTATGAAACTTGTTTCTACATGAAGATATTAGTCTTTTAAGTATGGAGTTAAGAACATGGTCCCAATTTTTTATATTTAAGAGTCAGTCCTCTCTCTCTTTCTCTCTCTCACACACACACAATACAGGAATAAATATCTTAGTGCATAAAATTTGTTCTTTATTTAGGACTATTTCCATAGGACAGAGTTTCAGAAGTAGTGTTATACTTGGTTCCAGGCTACAATATTTTTAAGGCTCTTGATCCACAGGGCCAAATTGATGAAGCAAAGTTGCTGATGTACGAGTATACCCTTTTACCAAATCCTTCTCAGCTCAATATTTTTCTCTACTTAAAAACATCTTGGCTAAATTTATAAGCAACGAACAGTATGTCATTGCTGCTTTAACTACCATTTTACCATTTCTTGATTCAATTGCCTGTTTATGCAATTTCAATTTTGACAGTGTTCTCATTAGAATTGGTCGACTTCTAAGTATTGAAGATTTTTTAACAGTTTTAAATTCTCCTACATATCCTATTCCACTATTGCACCCAAGAAAAATAACAATTCCCTAATATTATCTAATATCCAGTACTGATTCAAATTCCTGAATAGTTCCCCAAATGCCTTCTATAGTTTTTATTTTGCAAACCAGAATCCAATCAATGATCATTAATTGCATTTGGTTTTTATATCTCCAAATCTCTTTCAATCTAACCAATCCATCCACACTTTCTTTTCATGACATTGACCTTTTGAAAAGACCAGAAGTGCTATCTTACGGTGTTCTCATATTCTAGATCTGTCTGATGGCATTTCACAGTGTTGTTTCACTTATTCCTCTAGATTTTGTGATTCCCATTAAGTGGATGTTAGATCTTAAGATTCGGGTTAAACATTTTTGGTGAGAATATTTCACAAGAGATGCTGAGTATTTCATAGTCATCACATCAAGAGGGACATGCCTGGCCATTCCACTGTTAGTGATGCAAGGCTGGATCACTGACAGCCGTTTCCCTCCACTGGACAGGTACATTTGTTCCTCTGTGACTAACGAGGAACAATCTGTGAGTTAGCTTTGGTACCATGTAAATATGGTAAAATGTAAATTTTTAAAAAGATAAGCATTTTCACTATGGTTTTAGTTCTAATTGATCAGCAGTCCCCAACCTTTTTGGCACCAGGGACTGGTTTCATGGAAGACAATTTTTCCAGGGACCAGGGGGACAGGGGGTGGGGAGAGGGATGATTTTGGGATGATTCAAGCTCATTACATTTATTACATTTGCAGCCACTCCCCAGAGCTAGCATCACCACCTCAGCTCCACCTCAGATCATGAGGCATTAGATTCCCATAAGCAGCACGCAACCTAGATCCCTCGCGTGCATGCGCAGTTTACAGTAGGGTTAGCCCTCCTACGAGAATCTAATGCCACCATTGATCTGACAGGAGGCAGGAGGCAGAGTTCAGGTGGTGATGTGAGCAAAGCGGAGTGGCTGCAAATACAGATGAAGCTCTGCTCGCTTGCCTGCCACTCACTTCCTGCTGTGTAGCCCAATTCCTAACAGGCCACGGACCCGTACCAGTCCACAGCCCAGGGGTTGGGGACCACAGTAATTGATGATCATTGCCAGAATCAATTACTTCAACATCACTATCATTCTCAGCTTCATCATTTCTTCTACTTTATTAACTAGCATAGTTTTGAAGAATAAATTCTCCTGAAGAATAATACATTTTCTATGTAGCATACTTCAAGAAGAATTGTATTTCATCAACTGGATGAACTATATCGCATCTCCTGAAAAGGAAGGAAAAGTACTTAATTCTTTCCCCATAATTTCCAATTTTCTGAAAAGTTAGTGACACCTCTATAGGTGACAAAGGAGTTGTTTTGTAGTTGGTGACAGATTTTGGTTTTGTTTTGATTACTTTTTCTTGATTATCTTGACAGACTCATGGATTTTTATATTCAGTAACATAAATTTTATACTCAGTAATTTTTTAATGTTCACTGAAAATGATATTTAAATAGTGGTTTGTATCAATTCTAGTGTTCTTTTACTGCATCATCATCACTGTTGGGGACCCAAACCAATAATTTTGCTTCTCTCCCATAAAATGTCTCATAGTTGGAAAATTCCACAGAAAATGGGAGAATCATCTTGTATTTAGCTAAAGTTTGAATATTAATTTTAAGGCTTGTGAAGCTGAAAACAGGAAGAAGATGCAGGATGTGGTTCTGTGTTTTTAAATCCTAGCTCTAAACAGTCTAAGAATCAATGATTCTTCAAAAACTGGAAAAGTAAAACACAGATCCATGAAGCAATTAGTCATAACTTCAAACAAACACACAGCTAGAATTAAGAGTCTTTGGGCAACAGACCATGACAGTTAAGAATCATTTCTTACATTAAAGATCTTGAACTTAAGACAGTATGTTTAGGAAACTTCAGATTTAGTGTTCATCTTAGGACATCTTAATTTTTTACCCTTTACAAATAAATCAAAATTTCAAAAAGCATCTAAAGGAGAGATTTAATAAGGAAAAGTCTGCTTGTTATAAGAACTCAGTAATTCCCACTAATTTGTATAACATGTTTGCAGAGGGCCAACAGGAGGAATGTGAGAACATACAAATTACTGGAAAATTTGATTAGAGCATTTAACGAAAGAATGCAACTGTATATCTAAAAATGCCAAATACGTTAATTGTCTTGTTTCTGTCATATACTATTGATTATATCATTATTATATTAGACTATTAATTTATTTAGCCAATCTGTCTCCTATCTTTCCATATAAAAATTAACTTTAGGTTGACCTATTTTGATTAGCATAATTTACAATTGAATAGAATCTAAGTTTGTGAATTTTAACTATTTTTTCATTATTGAGGGTCATACAATTTAGAATGTGTATCACAGTATTTTAGAAGCCTAAAACTTAGCTCTTACAGCAGCTAAAAATTCATTGTCAAGTCATATTTTAAGTCTGTGTTATGTTATACAATATCTAGAATTTTAAATTCAACTTCATATGTTTTCAAATGCTTGTTCAACATATATTATAAATGAGTTCTTCTTGGGAAAAATTAAAGTACCTTTTCTTTACAAAGTTATATTAATCACAGTACCTCAAACCTCAAGTTCTGACCATCTTAATCCATATTTAACTTAAAAATGAGATTTAGAGTAAGTATATTTTCAAAGCACTGTCATTGCTCTACTGACATATGCAAATCAATGTCAATTCCTGCAATGATTTAGTGGCTTCAACAAAACTTCATTTTGAGTTAAAGAACAGAGCAGTAAATATATGAACATATCAAAAATCACATGTACCCTGAAAATATGTATATCTAGTATGTATCATAAAAACGATGAAAAAAAACCAGAGCAATAAAAATTATTTTTAGACCACTGATACAGTTTTGGCTAGTGTAGAGTTTCAAAATTAGTCTTAGATGCAAAATTTTATTATAATCATAATTTCTGAAAAGCACAAGTTGCAATGTACTTTCTCTGATTTCACTTACCAACCCAAAAAATTATTTCAAATAGACCTTTGTGCCTTTAATACCACAGCCATCCAGCAATGATAAATATTTTATTATTCTTTTAGTCTGGGCCTTTAAAAAAGTACTTAATATTCAGACTTTAATTATCTTCAAAGATTTCCCAAAACATTACATATGGATATCTTATAAGCTCTTTCCACATAATGTTTTTCAAAATCCCATGATTCATTTTTCTTTAAGGAAAATTAAACAAAACATTCTCAAGTTAAAAATCTTAAAGATAAAATTTCTTCTAAAATACATAGCTTCACTAAGATCAATGTGGGTTTTTTTTCCCTATGAAAAATAAAGTCAAAACACTTTTATGTCTGTACTAAAAACTCCTACAAGAGTTGGAAAGGTTCTCTGAAAGGAGGTGGTTAGACAATCAAGAGAGCAAAATCTGATTACCATAGACAATATTCCAGTATCTAGAATCTTTAAAAAAAAAAAAGTGTTCAAAGCTGAAACCAAGAAAATCACTCAAAATTTGTTCATTAAGATGCCCCAATTTCTTTAAATTCCAAAGAAGAGTCATCAGATGAGACAATGTCTATAAATAAAAGGGTCTAAAGTACATTCTATCAATGGCTGTTAGTCAGAGATGGTCTGAGGAAATCAGTGACTATAAAGACCTCCATTTGCTTGACCTGTTGCTCTGGGGGTTTGAGGCTATGCCTCCAACACCAGTGAAATCATAGGGGCAGGTGTGCTTGAGAAACAGAAAAAGGAAACAGCAGAGGTGGTTTGTTGTTGTTGTTGTTGTTGTTGTTTTAAAAAGCACTAAGAAAGCACAATCTAAATTAGAAAACATTCCTGATGTCCTACAAAACACTAACCTTATTTAGGAGTTGGGGGCTGAATGCAGAGCCCACATCTTCAATATTAGTTTGAGCTGGAACAATAAATATTAACCAAGGGGCTTTTAGAAATAGGTAAAAGAAATTAAAAACTGAATTATATCCTAATATCAGGATTCTACACAACTGTATGAAACACCAAACAAGGAGATATAATAAGCTCTTTTTGTTGTTGTTCCAGGAAATCTGATGAGACAGAGGGCAAAAGGATCTATCTATTAATGATTGGTTTTTTTTGCATCAAGTTGGGTTCAGTTTCTTGATTTCCACGTAAAATATCAAGTTGTAATTACCAACTTTCCGGAGCTCAAAGGAAGATTCAAACTGGTGCCCAGCTGCCAGGAGGAGGACCGCATAATTAATTCCTGACTGTAGTGTTGGTTCAGATTCAAATGCCTTTTTGAACCTGTAAAAAAAAATGTGCAAGTTAACTTTCTCAATCATGAAACCCTGGGTGTGCAATACCTTCTGTTTGCATAACTCCAATGCCTGAGCAAGTAAAAATATTCCACTGGCCTTCACCCCAGAGTCTGGTGTGCTATTAGGATTTAATGCTTAAGTGACTGCATATCCTTGTCTTCAGCTTCGTTGCATTCCCCCACTTAACTCATCCTCAACCTAGCAGCCCCAGCCTTTTAAAAAATCTTTTCTTCAACCATCTGCCAAAAATGTATGAATGTGAAAGTTTAGTTACAAGGGCATTTATTACAAGATGAAAAATTACCCTAAATTTCCAATAATATTACAAAGTGTAATACAGAATAACATTCCAAACGTTAGAAAGCTATGTAGCCATTTATTAGTGTAAAAGAATATTAAATGTCAGGGGGAAAACTAGTGTTTCCAAGTAAAATGTAGTAGTCCACTTGGAAGCCATCACTCCAAGTGTGCATGTGTGTGTGTGTATGTGCATGTATAAGCAATAAAAATTAAAAAATGAGAACTCTCCACATATTTTAAAAAGTGGTTTTTAAAAAACCTTAAAAATATACAAAGCTTTGAGGAGGAGCAAATGGGTAACATACTGAAAGGATCAATTTTATAAGAGTGATATAGAAATAAAAAAAGAATTCAATTACAGGGAGAATTTAAAAAGCAGAGATTGTGCCTCTGCATACAAATATTGTCTCAAAGAGAATAAAAACTCTTTTCTGAATATGCATGAAACTGAATATCGACCTTTGAAAACATTTCAACATTTGAAAGGACTTCAGTGTTTGAATATTCACTGTACTGTCCTAGTATACATTTAACAGTTTCCTTATATACATCATTAAATGGGCAACAATATTCAATATTATTTCATTTGAGAGCATGGAGAAGAAGAAAATTAAAATAAATGCCCTAAACTATGAGAACATGCCTGAGACAAACTCATGAAAAATGAAATCTTTATTTACCTAATGAATGACCATTTGATGATACCACAAAAAAGGATAGGTAGGAAAAAAATACATTATAATTCCAAGATAGAGGCATTCCTATTTAAATTGTAACTGTGTAAATGAAAGATAGGAATAGTAAAAGTGGTGGTAGACACAATAGTGTACATTATAGTATATTACAGGCACTATAGTGTATATTCTGAGCTTTTACATATACTCGAAATTTTCCATAATTTAAAACAAGTTAAACATCAAATGAACAGAAAAGGCACATTTTTATGAATATTGAGGACCAGGTGCCCATTTTAACAGTCTCATTTTTTAAGTAGAACAAGCATCTCTGAATGAAAACAAAAATCAAATAAGTGTTAACCTTAACTAATTGGCTCCAATAGTTATGTACCTGTGGAATATGAAAAAAAAATTTCCAACTGCATCACTGTAGGTGATTAAAAAGAATTTTTCTCTCTCCAGAAGTATAGATGTCTCCATTCTAAAATGGAAAAAGTATGTACCCAGAACACAGAAAGTCCCATCAAAGAAAGTCATAACTTATAAGCCTTAGACTCATATAAGTCTCAAAGGTAAAGACTGTCAGTCTTTGTTCACGACAAAGACAAGTATGGAGTCTCAACAAACAAGGGTTTACAAGAAGAAAGAAGTTATACACTTTCCTTTCTACTATATCATATCAAGATATGCAAAATTTTTCAACAAATAAATTCTTCCATTTTCCCTGAAACCAAAGAACATAAAATATACCTCTCTTAAAGATACAAAAAGGAAGATGCAAAAAGCAAGACATGCCCAAATCAATCAACAAATATTGAGTGAGTCCTTCCTATGTGCTGAAACCAACCCAGATGAATATTTGGGCTTACATCTGTTTTTATGTTACTATAAACAATACATATCTTTGTATTTTAAACCAAAATATAAGTATCAATAAAATTAGCAATTTGTATTTTTCAAGGGCTCACATCACTCCACGAGAGTAAGTACTGTATTGAGGAAAAATTCTTAACATTTTCTGGTGATTAAAATAGCATGTAGGTATATTTCAAAAGAAATAAAATCCTGTCATATATCATTAATATACCATTATAAGGACTGGGAATTCTCCCACACTGTAAAAGTAAAAAAGCACAGAATTTTTTGGAAGAAATTTGCCAATATCAAAACTATAAAATTTTTAAAAAACTATGTATATTTGTTGACACAACAATTATATAATACATTTACAAATTTATACCAAGAAAAAAACTTTAAATACATAATCAGAAATTTAGTTACAAAGGCATTTGTTACAAGACGAAAATTACTCTAAATTTCCAGTAATACTATAAAGTATGATAATATAGAATAAAATACGTCCTAAATGTTGGAAAGCTATGTGGCAATTTATACTCTAGAAGAATATTAAATGTAGGGGGAAAACTTGTGTTTCCAAGTAAGTTGTAATAGTCTATTTGGAAGCCATTACTCCTGCTTCAGTAACTAGGGGAAAAAAAGAATACATATCAAAAACACATTTTTACAGACATTGGAATCTATGGAAGCAACAAAAATATCATTGAAATAAAACTCCAGAGAGGAAATGCCCTTCCAAGATGAGCAGAATTGCTGCTGTCTTCCATGGGGGCTTTTGCTGATTCTGACTGTAAGATTAGGCTTGGGCTTGGCATAGGCAGAGAAACTCTGCCTATTTGAAGCTTTACTAGGGAAAAGAGAAAGTAGTGGATTTCTTGATAATTGCATGGGTTGGCATGACAGAATGACACCTGAAGGAGCCCCTAACATGTGGCCAGTTTTCTCCATAGGCCACCTATTGGATGCTGGGTTGTATAGGAGGCTGGGGTAGGGGTGGCAAGGCTGGGATGACAGACAGAAATCTCCTGAAGTATGGCAGTGCTTAGGAGGAGTAAAGTCCCACTAGGGGCAGGAGCCTGCAACAAGTAGATGAATGGTCTCCCCCTTAAGAAATTTACCAAATTTTGGAGCTAAATGATGTGGGGGAATAAAGAGCTAAATTCAAAACTCCAAAGGTCAGATATGAAATCTCCCACAGTATTTAAGAGATGAGGAGATAGAGACCTGCCTGGCTCTCAATCAAAAGCCGAAAAGAGTCACAGCCAAGAAGCAGAGACAAAACAAAAATAGACTAGGTCAACCTAAACTGAAACTGAGGCCGGGCACGTCGGCTCACGCCTGTAATTCTAGCACTTTGGGAGGTTGAGGTGGGAGGATCACTTGAGGCTGGGAGTTTGAGACCAGCTTGAGCAACACAGCGAGACCCCCGTCTCTACAAAAAAATGGAAAAAATTAGCCAGGCATGGTGGTGCATGCCTGTAGTCCCAGCTACTCTGAGAAAGCTGAGGCAGGAGGATTGCTTGAGCTCAGGAGTTCAAGACCATCCTGAGCAAGAGCGAGACCCGTGTCTCCACTAAAAATAGAAAAATTAGCTGGGCGCAGTGGCACACACCTCTAGTCCCAGCTACTGGGAAGGCTGAGGCAGGAGGATTGCTTGAACCCAGGAGTTTGAGGTTGCAGTGAGCTATGAAGATGCCACTGTACTCTACCCAGGGCAACAGGACAAGACCCTGTTTCAAAAAAAGAAACAAACAAACAAACAAAAACAAAAGCAAAAAAACCCTGAAGTCCAGAACCAAGGCAAGTCAATTGTATCTGTTGAGGTCAACAGTTTCTTACCTTTTCCCTTTCTGGCTAACAGGGGAAAGGAAGAAAATAAAATCATCTTCAGCCTCAATACTTCTTAAATACAAAATATCTGGGATACAATGAAGAAGTATGAGACATGCCAAGAGCCAAGAAAATGTGACCAATAAATAAGAGTAAACACAGACAAGAAAAGCTGACCTACAGATAATTCAGATGTTGCAGTTTGTAGACAAGGACTTTAAGATAATTATTACTAATATGGTAAAGAAAATAAAGAGAAAGATGAACAAAATGGATGAAAAGATAAACTTCCACAGGGGTTTGGAATCTAAAAAAAAAAAATCAAATAATCTAGAATTGAAACCTACAAAACCTGAAAATATGAATTCAATGTATGGGCTGAAAAGTTGACTAGACAGAGCAGAAGGTAGTTTTGTTGAACTAAAAAACATGTCAATAGAAGGCATCTAAACTGAAGAGAGGGAGATAAAAGAGGGGACAAAAGGCACAGCAGAACAAAAGAGACATTTGGGACATAATTAAATGGTCTAACCTACGTATTACTGTAACCCCAGAAAGAGAAGAATGAGAATAGAAGTACAAAAAATATTTGAAGATATAACAGTAAAAATATTCCAAAACTGATGAAAATATCAACCCACAGACTCAAGAAGCTCAGCAAACCTCAAGCAGGATAAAATAATCACAGTCTAATTGCTGAAACTAAAAACACAGAGGAAAATGTTTTAAAATTAGCCAGAGAAAAAAGATACATTACCTTCAAAGGAGCAATAAAACTGGCAGTTGACTTTGCAATACAAATCATGGAAGACAGGGACATTTTTAGAGAGAAAAAAAAGGTATAAAAAAGATGATTTTAGACAAGCAAAACTAGGAGAACTTGTTGCCAGCAGATCCACACTACAAAAATTACTGAAAATACTTCAGAGTAAAGGAAAATGATTTCAGTTAGAAAAACTGAACTGCAGAATGAAAGAGCATCAGAAAGAGTAAATATATGACTAGATATAAAATATATAAACTATTTAAAAGCTATTGATTATTTAAACTGCTCTAAGCTTTTCTTTCCTTGTTCAGGAAGTGGTAAAGTAAAAAATGTAAGGTGGACTATAAAAGTCAAGGATGCAGATTGTAATCTCCAGGGAACTACACAAAGAATAATATAATAAGTGTTATGTATGTGCTAATATAGGAGGAAATGTAATACTGAATTAATAAAAATAATGCAGGAATAGAGGACTAAGGGAACAAAAAACCAAGAGACAAATAGAAAATAAATAGCAGCTGACCGACATAACTCCAACTATAAGTTACATTTAAATAATCAAAACATTCCAAACAAAAGAGATTTTTCAAACTAAATTTAACAATAACAGCAAAAAAAAAAAAAAAAGATGCAACATTTAAAAGACACACACCTTAAATACAGGTTGAGTATGCCTAATCTGAAAGTCCAAAATCTGAAATGCTCCAAAATCCAAAACTTTTTAAGTGACAACATGATGCTCAAAGGAAATGCTCCAATGAGCATTTCCTACTTCAGAGTTTCAGATTAGAGAATTAGAGAGTATTCCAAATCGAAAAATCCCAACTTGAAACACTTGCCAAGATTTGGAAAGAAATCACCTGCCAAAACACAGGTAGGTTAAAGAAATAACATGAAATAACACAATTAAAAAAAGAAACTGTTATGTTTATATAATATAGACAAAAGACTTTAAATAAAATATTAAAAGAAAAAGGCAATTTAACAATTAAATATGGTAAAGGAAAAGGAAATCATTCATAAATTACAATGGTAATGTTAACAAAAATCTAAGCAAAATGTACCAGAATAAAGAAATTGATAGACAAATCTACAAATCATAGCCAGAATTTAAAAAACCTCACAGTTGCATCAAAGGCAGATAAAAAATCCCTGAGGTATGGAATCGAACACAACAAATTACCAGGTAGTAACTGAACTATCTGAACCTTAACCAGTAACAACGTGCCTATATTCTGGGCAACAAAACCACAACTTACAATTTCTAAAGGCGATCAAAGTGTTCTCTACAATTAAAGGATTTAAATGGGTATTCACAAAGAAGATTAAACTGGGCAACGAATTTGATAACCATCTGTCAAAAACGAAATCACACTAAACCATTAAAGGTACTAAAATGAACAATAATTGAAAGTTAACTACAAATTCTGCAATGCATGAAAAGTTACACTTTAAATGCATATTGGAAAATGCAAGTTAAAATATAATTGCGAAAACTTCCATTAAAAAAAGACGAAATTCCTCCATGTGGAAAAGGAAAATATATCAAAGGAAGAAGCAGATAATAAAAAAAGAAGTACTCATGTCACTGTAATGATTTCATTCCTAACTGTGACATTTTCATCAAATACATAATAATACTAAAGTTTAAAAAATTTTAATTAAAAATAAATAAAAATTGAAATGCGATTTGCAAAAAAAAAAATAGAAAGTCAAATGTTCTTAAAGAAAATAATTCAAAAATTGTTAAACTTCTAGGTGGACTTATTAAAGAAAACAGGAGGAGAAGTAAAGAAAAAAGCATGTTAAAAACAAAAACGGGAGCTCATAGCAAAACCTAGACACATAAAACAATAAAAAAGAAAGGATAAAGGATATTTGGAACAATTTTATGCCAATAAATATGACATAACTTGGATGAAATGAAAAAATTTCTTGTGCATCACATATTGGCATGACACAAGAAAAAACATGGAAACTCTGAATTGCTCTATATTTGCTACAGAATTTATAATAATCTGAAATTATTCTTTTTATCATATCTCCTCCAATAGAATGTAAGCTCCATGACAGCAGAGACCTTGTCAGTCTTGCTGACCAATGAATCTCCAGTACTTGAGTCATCAGAATGCCTGACACATTGCAGGTGATTATAAAATACTTGTGGAATGCTTCTTTTCAACATAGTGCTGGAAGTCCTGGCCACAGCAATTAGACAAGACAGAGGAATCAGGGGTGTCCAGATAGGGGCAGAAGAGGTCAAACTTTCACTATTCGCAGACGATATGATATTATACATAGAAAACCCCAAAGATTCAACCAAGAGATTACTGGAATTGATAAATGAATTCAGCAAAGTCTCAGGATACAAAATTAATACACACAAATCCATAGCCTTCATATATGCTAATAACAATCAAGCCGAGAAACAAATTAAAGATGCTATACCTTTCGCAATAGCAACAAAGAAAATTAAATATTTAGGAATATATCTAACTAAGGAGGTCAAAGACCTATATAGAGAGAATTATGAAACACTGAGAAAGGAAATTGCAGAGGATGTAAATAGATGGAAAGCCCTACCATGCTCTTGGATAGGCAGAGTCAACATAGTAAAAATGGCTTTGCTACCTAAATTAATTTACAGAATCAATGCAATCCCTATCAAAATACCAACATCATTTTTGCCGATCTAGAAAAAATAATTCTACGCTTCGTGTGGAACCAGAGCAGACCCCGTCTAGCCAAAGCAATCTTAAGCAAAAAGAACAAATTGGGAGGCATCTGTCTACCAGACTTCAAACTATACTACAAGGCTATAGTAACCAAAACTGCATGGTATTGGCACAAGAACAGACACGTAGACCAATGGAACAGGACTGAGAACCCAAATATAAAACCAACCTCATACAGTCACCTGATCTTTGACAAATTCCAGAAAAACGTACACTGGGGAAAAGAATCCCTATTCAACAAATGGTGCTGGGAAAATTGGATGGCCATATGTAGAAGACTGAAAGTGGACCCACACCTCTCACCTCTCACAAAAATCAATTCACAATGGATAACAGATCTAAACCTAAGACATGAAACCATAAGAATTCTTGAAGAAAACGTTGGAAAAACTCTTATGGACATTGGCCTAGGCAAAGAATTTATGAAGAAGACCCCCAAAGCAATCACAGCAGCAACAAAAATAAATACATGGGACCTGATCAAATTGAAAAGCTTCTGCACAGCCAAGGAAACTATCACTAGAGTGAACAGACAACCTACAGAATGGGAGAAAATATTTGCATGCTACACCTCTGATAAAGGGCTGATAACCAGAATCTATACAGAACTTAGGAAAATCAACAAGAAAAAATCAAACAACCCTATTAAAAAATGGGCAAAGGACATGAACAAAAACTTTTCCAAAGAAGACAGAATGATGGCCAGCAAACATATAAAAAAGTGCTCAACTTCTCTAATCATCAGGAAAATGCAAATCAAAACCACAATGAGATATCACTTAACTCCAGTGAGATTGGCTCATATCAAAAAATCCCCAAATAACAAATGTTGTTGGGGATGTGGACAGATAGGAACACTCATACACTGCTGGTGGGACTGCAAATTAGTACAACCTCTATGGAAAAGAATATGGAGATACCTCAAAGAATTAAAAGTAGAATTACCATTTGACCCAGCAATCCCACTACTGGATATTTATCCAAAAGAAAAAAAGACATTTTATAATAAAGACATCTGCTCTCGAATGTTCATAGCAGCACAATTCACAATTGCAAAGTTGTGGAAACAACCCAGGTGCCCATCAATACACGAGTGGATCAATAAAATGTACTCAGCAATAAGGAACAACAGTGAATTAACACATCTGGTATTATCCTGGTTGGAGCTAGAACCCATTCTTCGAAGCGAAGTGTCACAGGATTGGAAAAACAAGCACCACTGGTACTCACCATCAAACTGGTACTAACTGATGAACACTTACATCACACAGGGCAATAACATTCATCTGAGGGCGGGCGAGCGGGAGGGAGGTAGAAGGGATGGGAAAAACTCTCACTGAATGGATGTGGGGAGCACAGTTTGGAAGACGACCACGATTGTGGCTCTGACACGGGCAGAACAGGGGCAATGTGTATGGCCAAAGTGTTGTACCCCCATGATATTCTGAAATTAAAAAAATAAATTAAAAAAAAAATACTTGTGGAATGAAGAAAGAATGCTTCTATTTTCTACCAAGAACCAGACTGAGATAAGTGATAAATACAACAGTTCATATAAGATACAAATAATCTATTAACTTCCTTTAGTGATCTAAACCTGATCTTGATAGAACCACAACACCAGAAACTATATCCTTGGACCACCATTAAGTTAGTGAATTGCATGTCCCATTCACTGTGTTACATGTTAATGTTACTGGAGCTCACCTTCAAGACAAATATTGACAATGTTATTTTTATAGCTTTTATTGTTGTCTACATAGGGTCTGACATGAGAAATTCCTTTAATTTATTGTTAGGGAGAGTTTACATTTCCTCTGAAGAAGTGGTATATGACTTTTTCATTCTATTACTAAAAAGCTCATTGGCTTAAAGCTCAGTCATAGGAAATACACTGATCTTTTTATTGCCATATTTATACTCTCTAGTTCCTTGGCGTTAATTTTCCATACATATTTTTATCATTTTGTGTTTTTTTTAAGACTCAAACTTGTTAAAAATAAATGTGAATGTTAAGATAATGAAATTACCCACTTTAGCTGAAGACTATGTCTCAGTCATTTTAGGTTAAGCGTACCACAGTATCCAACTACTCGCAAATCCCAGTGGTTGGCAGCTCCTGTCCATGCCACATGTCTGTGTCATAAACTCTGTGTCATGGTTCAGCTCTGCTGCACATTGTCTTCCTTCTGGGATCCAGCCTGAAGGAGCAGCCTTCTCATGGAAATGGCCAAGAGAAAGGTATATATGGTACAATCACAAAATTGCTTTCAAAGCTTCTCCTTAGAATGCACATCAATCAAGACACACAACCAAGCCTGGTGTCGTGGAGTAGGAATACATAATCTTCCTACAAACAGGACAGTGTATTTCTAACAATAATACAGGGTAGCACAGATGATATTCTCTGCCAAAGAAAGCTGTGATTAACATCAAATGGTAAAAGAAACAATTAATAGTAGCTGCCTCTGATTACCGAGTACCTACCAGGTACAAGGCATTGAACAAGACATTTCAGTCATAATATTTCTAATTCTGACAACTCTTTAAGGAAGGGGGAATTCCTTACCAATGAGGAAACTGAAGCACAGAAATATTAAATCACGCACTGTAGAAGTGGTCAAGCAGGAACTCTACCCAGTTCTACTGGATTCCAAAGCCTGAGCCCTCTGCTCTGTATCACACTGTCTACACTTTGGTTTGTGTTAAAAAAAATTTTTTTTAGTTATTTTTCATTACTTTCCGGGGTTTTTTGTTTTTATTTTTTATTTTTTTAGAAAAAGGGAGTTGAGTGAAACAGTAAAAATAAAAATGAGAAATAAAAGCCAAGAGAACTGCTTTTGTATTAAGGATAAAGTTTGTATCCCATATACAACAGAAACAGATACTGATACATTCTAAGAAAAAATGGTGGTTTTCACAAAATATATTTGATCAGTCTCATTAGACAAAAGATTAATATTTCATAAAGATTTATATTGCAATACTGCTGAAACATGTGCATAAAAATGCACCAAAGAAGTTTTATGTTGTTGAAAACATCACAGTTTAGCAAAGAGGATAAATAAACATGAACACTACACAAATCTATACATAAAGAAATCTATAAACAATGATTAATAGTGGGACACTATCTATAAAGATAGAGAAATAAAATGATTAGATATGAGTGAAGCTAAATTAGAGATGACTTCATAAAGGAGACAAATCTTAGGGAAGGAACTAGACATTTACATCTTAAGAGAATTATTAATGGATATATTTGAGTAACAGTATGAAGCTATTTCCATTCATGTTGATTTTTTTATTTTAATACTAAATATTTGTTCAAAGAGGGTAAATAATTTGCATTCTTCAATTCAATATTACATTTAAAAGATGCAAACTTCACTTTCAAACTTTCAAAGCAATAGATTTTTCTTCAAGGATTGCCGTATTATTAGCACTGCATTTGTCACCTGATTGCAAACTAGCTTCAAAGCAGTTAAATCCTTGATTATAAAGCGAATGGTGAAGTCCTAATAATAAAGACTTTGTTCACTTTTTGCATCTGCATTGAGACACTCAACAAAAGTCAAGAGTAAAGGAAATAGTCTTGAATTACTTCCAGCTGAAGAGCATTTACTTTCCAACAAAGAAAAAAACCAAGCTCAAGTCAAGTTCTATTTTCCCTTGTTTGTGATATAACAGCTGTGATTTTTTCTATGAGACACACAGGTAATTAAACTAGAAGTTCATGGTGTTTTACATCTCTAGGGAAATTTCTGAAATTATCTCTCATAAAATAACTCAGAGGCAAAGCAGCATGGCATGTGAAGAAAACTAATGCTGAATCACCCTGTTGCTTTAATCTGCAGGTTGGGGGATGATCTGCTCTCCAATTCAAACTATTTATTTGTATACATTCCTTATTGTAACAGAAAACTCAGGACGAAAACAGAACCCCAAATTCTAACTGTGTTTTTCCAATCCTTTTAGTATGCACATACTTTTTTCCCCCAAAGAAAGAATCATGCTATTTTTATAATCTGTTTAATTTAACAAGGTATCACGATGCATGTTACTATTAAACATTTTTCAAAACCACAATTTTCTTCCGGGTATATACTCAAAATAATTGAAAGTAGGCTCTGAAAGAGATATTTGTGCACTAATGTTCAAAGCAGCATTATTTACAATAGCCAAAAGGTGGAAACAACCCATATATCCATTGATAAATGAATGGATGAACAAAATGTGGTATATATATATATATACACACAATGAAATATTATCCAGCCTTACAAAGGAAGGAATTCTGACACATGCTACAACATGGATGAAGCTTAAGGACATATGCTTAGCGAAATAAGCCAGTCATAAACACATACACATACACACAAAAATCAAATACTGTACCACTTACATGAGGTACCTAGAGTAGTCAAATTCATAGAAATACATAAAAAGACAGAAAGTAGAATGGTGGTTACCAGGGGCTAGGGGAAGGAGGGAATGGGAAGTTGTTGTTTAATGGGTATAGAGTTTCAGTTTGCAAAATGAAAACAGTTCTGTGGATGAATGGTGGTGATGGCTGCACAATATGAATGTACTTAATGTCTTCAAACTGTACACTTAAAATGGTTAAAATGGCAAATTTTATGTTGTATATATTTTACCACCAAAAATCTCCCCACAGTTTTGAATGGATGATATTCTACCATTTGAGGATATTATACTTTTATTTAACAATTTGTCTATTTTGGGACATTTAGGTTTCTTCCAATTTTCTGTTACCAAAAAATTCAGTGTAGAACATCATTGTAAACACATCTTTGTTCCCATATTTGCCATTTCTTTAGGATAGGTTCCCAATGACAGAACTGGATCAAAAAACATGAATTATTTCGAAGCTCTTGATGCATAATGCCAAATAGCTTTCCAGAAAGGTCTTACCAATTCACATTTCCAAGAGCAGTGTAGGAGAGTGACTTTTACATTGCACTCACGCCAAAATAAAGTATTCTCATCTCTTTTCATCTTTGCCAAATGATTACAACAAAAAAAGAATAGCACAGGATTTTAACTTGCTCTAATTTGATTACTCCTGAAGGTGAATAGTTTTCATATGTTTATACCAGTCTACATTTATCCTTCCCTTAACTACCCCACTTCTTTCCAGTTAAAATGCAAACCCATATTCTAAGGAGGCTGGAAAGATGGGAGGAGACCCACTTGGGAGAATTCTGAAAGGGAGACAGGGGAGGGGCTAAGGATTTAGATTTAATCTTTGAGGATATGAAGAACAGTAAAGATTTAGGAGGAAGGGAGTGACAGCACATATGGGGAAAAATCTAAACATTTAATAAAAGGGGGATAGTCATATTAATCAATTATGATTAATCTATTCGATAAAGCAGATCCACTACAGCAGAATGTCCAGGGACAAAGAATTCCACATTGCTGAAAAACCCCCTAAGCAATTCTGATGTTCAGCCAGGTTTGGAAACAATTGCTTTGGTTCACTGAGTGAAATCCTTCCTATTCTTCCATATTCTCCTTCCTGGCAAATATCTAGTTCTCTCACTCATTCCTCTGCTAACTGAATTACATAAAGCAAGACATAGTTGCTCTCCTTAGGTGCCCCATATTTGTTAGTCATAATTAGGAAACCTCCACAGTGACATATTAAATATTACCATTCTTGGACTTCGACTTGGTCATGTCCTAACACAGCTTCATCCCATCCATCATCCAATGAACATGGTATTAAATCAAGTTCAAAGCATGAGACCAATGTCCCAGGGCACTTGTTTACAAAGTAACTGTGGGCACCACTGTGTGCTTTACCCAAGTTCCCAGGTCATCCTGGAACTGTTGGTCCCTTAGAAACCATCTACATCTGGTCACCAATAGCTGAGTGTCATGCTGCATTACTAAAAACTCTTCAGGCTTTGTTGTTCTAAAAATAAAAATCATCAAACATTTGGAAACTCATCTAATACACACAATAAAGGACTAAACAAAAATGGTGTTAATGGAATGATGGTGAGATAAAACCCTGGAGGTGGAGAGAAAGGGGGAAGGAGGGTGGTGGAAATGGAGATAACATGGAGAAAGATATCTTGAAGCCAAGACAAAGGGAAAAAAGGCTAATCGGGCCAATGGAAAACAGACATTGGTCTTTATTTGTATGTCGATTACTTTGTTACATAACTCTTCCAAAGTAAAGCCAACCCCATTAATAATGTAAAAACTAAATCTGTATTAGGCACACATTACTGTTTGCATAGCACTGTCACTGACGTAAAAGAAATTAGTTGATAAGGCAAGGCTCTCTGTTCTTCCCCAAGTTACTATGGAAAAATGAACATATTAATGCTAAAAGCAGACTTAATGCTTTTAATTTCCTGGCTATGGATCTTTTTCGGCATTACAACAAGAGAGACATGATTATGCTTATACAGTGCGGGCACCTAATTTCCTTTTAAAGTTCTGAAAATGACTTCATATCTCCCCTTAAGAATGAGAATACCATCTTCTCCAAAACCAAATGTGATTTCAAGCAAGCACTGCCTATCTCACGAGAACCCACAGTAGCCCTGATACATGAAATTCAGAGAAGACCTGTGTAAAAATTAGACAGACTCTATACATTTTCCCTCACTAGCTAAAATGTTTAGCTAGATCTAGAAAGAAGAGGAAAAGGACTCTTGGGAATATTTTTTTAAAAAAGGAAATTTAATGTAGTCAAATGTCCATTTTGAGCATGGATAAATATAACAAATATGTAAAGAAATATAAAATATTTTTACATATTATGCACTAAGGATATAACACTAAATGCCTACTAAATTCCAGGACTTTAACATACGTTGTTTCATTTAATCCTCACAGCAAAGCACTCATCCCTCCTGAAGAGATTAGTCTAAACCAGTTGTAATAATGCCATCTTCCTTGATAGTGATTTGTGTAGTTTGGACTGATAGTGACATATTAGAAACATAAAAAGGTGAGGAAAGTCTGGGGTAGGTTTTTATGAGCATGTTTTCTCAGTCCTAAAATAAAGATACAGGAAAAGATTGCCTCATTTTCCCTTGACATTGGTGTAGCCAACCTGGGTTGATCCTAGAATGGCCACAGCCACCTTGCAACCCTAAATAGGCCACGCTGGGGGCAGAGCCAGCCTTAGCAATAGCGAGGGAGCTGATATTCTTAAGCTGCTGACTCAGCCTACCCTAGAGCCAGTCCTACTTCTGAACTTCATATTTTAGAAGATACATTTTCTTACGGTTAAGCCCATTGGAGTGAGGTGTTCTGCTACTCGCAGGATGCCAAGAGAATTCTAACCCATAAGGCAGGTGTTATTCTTATTTTTTAAATAAGAAAATGGAATTTCCTAAAGGTTAAGTAATTTGCCTAAGATTACACTGTTTCCAAGTACTGAGTCAATATTGATCCCTTGTCAGTCTCCAAGTGGTCCATACCTCTTCAACAAAACTGAATAGACATTTCTGGAAATGTCTGTTCCTAGAAACTCCAGGAAAGAGAGCCTAGGACGTAGTGAAAATAATACTGGTTCTGAAACAATTAGATTTGAAATTTTATTAATCGCAGGGCATCACAAAATCCACTTGAGTTCTTTTAATGTCAGTTTCCTCAGCTGTAAAATGAGAAGGAAAATGTCAGCCTTGCCTGCTTCACAAGGGTCCTGTAAGCCTCCGCAGTCAACAACATACAAAAAACCTTGTGTGAACTCTAAGGTTTAAGGGCTTGATTATTATTTCTACCTATGTGAACAAATACTGCATATAACAAAATTTTCTAAATAAGCTGCATGGGGATTTAGCATAACAATTTTATGGTTATTTCTTTTTAGATTAGGTTAAAAAAGAAATTGTGGAGATACTGTGGGCAATTAGAACTTCCATGGCCCCTTAAGGCACAGTGACTTGTCCATAATATTTCCTTGGACCATCGCCAGTTGTTATGTCTGTGGATTCAGAAACTTGGTGGCTGTGGCTGTTTTTTTAATAAGTCTAGGCTCCTGGGTCACAACTCCTCATACTTTAGAAGTTGGCTTTACTTCCACCTTCCCACACTGTCCTCTGTCATCTTGCTCCTTCTCCTGTAGCCCAATCGTGCTCTAACCAGCACATGTGACAGGTACCACTGTGGCCTTTAACTTATTTAAAACTTTATATTTAACTTTGTATTTATTTTTAACTTTACATTTATATTTAAAACTTTATATTTATAAAACTTTATATTTGATAAAAGGCACAACCTTTTATTAAATTAATTACCTGAAGATGAAAAAGGCATTTTTCATACTTTACCTTGGATTATAGAAATTTAAATATAGGAAAAAAATAGCGTTATTTCAGCCATGCACAAGAGTTTCAATGACCAAAAATAACTAAGGAAATGACAATGGAAAACATCAAATGTTAGAGAACAACTCTTTTTTTTTAATGCTTAAATTAGCAGGATGTATTCATTCAAACCACTCACCCTCTGTCACAGACAAGAGTCAACAACAAACGTTTGTTCTAACAACATATCATAATTCAGCAAGCTTAAAAAACCTAAACAATAAAATTTTTCTCCCATTTTCTATCTTCACATTCTGAACCCCTAACTAAAGCTTTCAGAAACTAGATCTGCATTGGAGGACTTCCATAGCAATAAAAGGCTGCTATGTACAGTACTTGAATCAGATACTATGCTCAGAGGAGTGTAAAACTTCCTCCCTCTATTATGGGGCAGGAACATTTAATTTATTAACAATATTGAATAGGAGAATTGCAAGAAAGGGTTTGATGAGCCATTGCAATCACAACTGCTTGGGGTTCATTTTCTATTGTGTAGAAGCTCTTATCCTTAAACTTTCCATGGTCAGTGGATCACTGTTTATCCAAGCCAACAGAAAATGATTCAGTCCATGGAAAGAAGCCCAGGGGACTGACTACCTGCCATGACACCTCACTCTTCATCCCAGCACCTGCATTTGACAAGTGAAAACTCAGAGGATTATGGCTCAAAAGAAAAGGTCAATTGAAAAATCCCTCTGGGACCCATGACTCGGCAGGAGTGATCCTGGCTACATCTGGCCAGATGCTGACACACTCAGTAGTCCCCTCCCCTGTCAGCACCTGGACAGGGAGCTTACCTTCTCAGCTCTAACAGAGAGAGAGGTTAGGGACAATGTTAACACAAATTAGTGTGTGTTTGCACCACCGTGGAAGTTAGATCAAGACACTAAGAAATACTGAAATTGCTTTGTAAGCCACTGAGGCATAAAAAAGCATCCATTTTTAAAATCGGGGAAGGGAACCCCTCTTAGTGTCTTTTTAGGACAAATGGATATAATGACAATAATGGCAGGTTTTGGATAAGGACTCTACAGTAAAAGTGACATTCTTACATTACTAAATAAATCAGTAAGTGACACACACAAGATCAGCTCCTGCGGGCTGTTCCATTAGAAGTCTTTGAGCCCTAACAGCTGTCCCTGTTCTTACTAGCAAATTAATGGACAGCTTACAATGAAATCATAAAAATCCTGACATCTTCAATTTGACCTGAAGACCTTGAACACAAAGCTCTTTTGAGAGACAGTTAATGTTCCTAGGTTAAATGGAAATCATAAAAAAGAAACCAGAATCTGTTAAGTATAGAAAGTTAAAAACAAAACCAGAAAAAAACTCTACTCCTTAACTGAACTGTATGCAACCTTGAAAGCTCTCAGTAGTCTAAACTATTTTGTTTTCAAATGGGGAAACACTTCTGTTTTATTCCTGTGCACGATGCACACTAAATTCATAGAAGAGGTTTTCCATTTGAATTCACTGACCTTGAAAGCTAGGCTTTTTAGGATTGCTTATGCATTTCATTATCACTACTATATCAAAGCATTTATACTAGGCATCACGCTTCCTAAATATCAGATGCTAATTCTCCTACAATTAAGAATTTTCCTAAAGTGTAAATCTCACAATAACAAAAAGCCTGCATAGTTATATTCCTCTTTTGTAACAGTAGAAAAAAAAAGCTTGGTTAAAAGAAACTATAAAACTCTTTGCATTGTAGTAAAAATTTATAACACAAATTTAAACGTCCAAACCAAAGTTTCCCATGAAGGATCTAGAAAATCACTGTCCTCGAGTTTTCCTCTCATTATCCCCCTTTTAGCCCTTCCTGTGGTGTGAATGTGTCCTTCCAAAAGCATGTTGGAAATTTAATCCCCAATGCAACAGTGTTGGGAACTGGGGCCTAATGAGAGGTGATTAGGCTTTGAGGGCTCTGCCCTTAGGAAGGAATTGATGCTCTTATCTCAGGATTTGATTCATTATAGAGGGAGTGGGCTTTTTATGAAAGGACGCGTCCGTCCCCCTTTTGCCCTTTTGCCACAAGCTGATGCAACAAGAAGGCCCTTGCCGGATGCTGGCCTCCCCATCTTGGACTTCCCAGCCTCCAGAACTGTGAGAAATAAATTTCTTTTCCTTATAAATTACCCAGTCTCAGGTATTCTGTTATAGCAGCACAAAAAAAGAAGTAAGACAGTTTCTCTAAACTGCTAAAATGATAAAAGATTTCTGTTTCACAACTGTTAAAAAATTTTATGGCCATCATAGAGGAACTCCTGAACCAAAATGGCCTTCTTTAATTTTTTTTTTAATCAGGGAATATTTTAGGAATGTTTCAGGAATACTAAGAAGTACGAAAGAATAATATAAACCACACCCCTCATACCCCTCACACAGCTTAAGAAATAAAGTGTTTTCCATATACTTGAAACTGCATGTGACTCACTCCAAGATATCTTTCTACTTCTTCCTCCCCACTGGTCACTATTATACTGAACTTGGAGTTTATGACACCCATCCATGCATCTATACTTATACTAGATCTCTATGACTATTTTAAACATTCTGTAAATGATACTGTACTCTATGTGTCCTTCTGGCCACTTGCTTATTTTGCTCAACTTTTTTCTTTTTTCTTAGGATGTATTTATGACATTTTCTTGTATTTCTGTTTTTTAGCAATTTTACCATGATGTGCCAAGGGATAATTTTCTTTGTATTTCCCCTAGATTTTGCTGAGCTTTCTTTATCTGTGAGCTTTTCTGTTTTGTTTTGTTTTATCAGATTTGGATAATATTTGGCCACTAATTCTTCAAATATTGTCCTGCTATATAGTATCTCTCCAATTAAAAGTATTTAAACTACTCAATGCTATTCCACAGGTCATTGAAACCATTAATTTCTTTCTCAATTTTTTTCTTTCCTCTGCTTCAATTTCAAAATGATTTCTAAAAACCTGTTGCAAGTTTATTGATCTTTTATTGTATTGTGTCCTATCTACTGTTAATCCCATCTGATGACGTTTTGACTTCAGATATTATATTTTTCAGTTCTAGAATTTCCATTTGGTTCTTTTTCAGTTTCCATATATCTCCTCTAATTCCTCATATTTTCACCCATTGTATTCATCTTTCCATGTAGATTCTTTAACATATTTATCATTGTTATTTTCATGTCCTTGTCTGATAATTCCAAAATCTGTGTTGTCTATGGGTCTATTTCTTTGACTGATTTTTTTCTTGATTATGGATCATACTTTTCTATTTCTTCACATCTTTAGTAGTTTTTTATGGGGTATTACACATTTTGGATGACATGTTATAGAGAGTTTGGATTCTGTTATCCACCTCCTATGAGTATTGAGTTTTGCTGTAACAGGCAAATAAATTATTGGTGGTTCACCTTGATCATGTGGAGGCTTGGTTTTAGGTTTTATTAGGGTGGCTCTGTTTTGGGTTTGTTCCTAATTTTAGTGCACTCCCCTAGTCCTGGGATGTAGTTTTTATTCCTAAGGCTTGGCCCTTTAGAGTTTCAGTGGAAAGGTCAATCTATTTATCAAGTCCCTCTTACTTCGTCAGGTTCAGACTCCAAACTCTGTCTCCCCTGCAGTGGGCAGCTGCTGAAATCTCTGCTCAGTTTCTTTAGGCTTCCATCTGCTATTCCCCCAGGCTCCTCTGAGTTCACTCTGCATATGCACACTTCAGGGGTCCGTCAAGAATTGAAGGGGAGTTTAAACACAGATTTGGGGGCTTCTTCCTCAGTGACTTCTTCATTTAAGGGTTATCCCACTCAATTTCCAAGCACTCTGGCAGCCTCAAACTGACTCCTCAGGCCAATAAAACTGATTTTCTGCTTGGGTTGTACCTGCCCTGTGCCCTGCAGACCAGAGAGTGCCCCAAGGGAAAAGCCATTTAAATGTGGATTTTACTTGCTATACTGCAATACCTTAATTATTACAGCTTTATAATAAGTCTTGTTATCTGGTAGAGCAAGTCTCTTCACCTTGTTGTTCTCCAAAATTGCTTAGTCTATTCTTGGCCCTTTATTTGTTCAAATAAATTTTGGAATCAGTTTGTCAAATCACATGAAAAGCCCTGCTGGAGAGAATTAACATCTTTAAAATACCAAGCCTTCTCATCCATACACTTGGTATATTTTTCTATTCATTCAGGTCTTCTTTTATTCCTTCATATAAATTTTTATAAGTTTTTCCACAAAATTATATTGTGTTATTTATATTATGTATTTCAAATATCTTTTTAAAATTATATTTCTTAAATTATCTTTTTGTCCAGTTTATCCCAATTTACTCTGTCATGTTAAATGAATTTCATCAAATTATTTACTCAAGTTATAAAATCTAAGATTTAGTTCATAATACATAATCTAATGGATAATAATACTTTAACACTCTCATTTGCAAATCATTTTTAACATCATGGATTTATCAGTTAAATAGGTTACCTATATCTCATATACTTACCAAGAGGCTCCATGGTCTCTACTTTCAGTGTCTGTGAAATTAGAGTCCAAAAACATATCTTTGTAGATTCGACCAACAAGGCAATACAGATCTGAAGCCACCTGCCCTTCACTCTGTACCATGGGAATCATAATGTCAAGAGCTTTTGCTCTGTCTCCAGGGAGATTTCTCCTAAGGTAGAAAACATTGTTGTTTCAATGTAGATTACAGAAGCAATACAGGCTGATTATTTTTTAAAAATTCTACTTGATATATTGATTTACATTAGTGAAATTAGGCAAAATAAAAACAATAATTAAATTTTAAGAGTCCCCTGTAAAACTCTGTCCTAAGCCTAATTTTTATCCTGTTGTATGTCTACTGAGCCTACCAAGGATCTCTTTTGAGTTTCTTTTCTGATAATGGTGATGTATTTGTACTCGCCCATCCATAGTCCTTCCAATTTTCCTGCAGCCTATAGGCAGGTTCAAGTTGGTGGAATGAGACCAGGGGTGTAGTTTTGTGGTCTTGAATGGGGCAGAGTAAATTATTCCAAATAGGGACAAAACCCGACCTTAGGTTTTAATGTCTTTTGCTCCAAAACACAGAGCAAACTAATTCACGGACAATACCAAAAACTAAATCTAATGCAAGAGTTGCCTAAATTCTATATGTGACCAAGTGGTTTTCTGAGAAGCTGCTTTATATATCTTGTTTTTAACTATCAAGTGTGTACAGACAGTTCTTAAAACCAGATAAAAATTCTCTAAGAGTTATCATTTCTTGGGCCTTGAAAACATTATGCTAAGTGAAAGAAGCCAGTCACAAAAGACCACATTCTGTGTGATTCTATTTATATGAAATATCCAGAATAGACAAATCTAGAGACAGAAAGTAGATTAGTGGTTGCCTAGAACTGGGGTATTCAGAGGGAAATGAGTGGGTGATTGCTAATATGTAGGGGGTTTCTATTTGGGATGATGAAAATGTTATAAAATTCGTTGTGTTGATGGTCACACAACTCTGTTTATCCATTAAAAACTGTTGAGTTGTATTCTTTAAATGGGTAAGTTGTATGGTATATGAATTATATTTCAATAAAGCTGTTATAAAAAAAGGTATCATTTCAATTCCCAACTACCACTTCAAATCTTCTGTCCATGGAATTCCTTTTTACCCTTTGTGCTAAATATTTTGAATTTAAAATACTGCTTCATACAAATATGCTTATCAAATCAGTACACTTTAGGAAAGAGATAAAATACAGAGGAATATTATGAGAGGCTTTTATGGACTTTTACTTTTCATTTTAAAATATAACATATTCCATACCACCTTTCAAAAAGAACTTATTTGAAAACTAGTCAGAGCAGATAATCTCTGGAGGTCTCATCTAAGTCTGTCAAATCTAAAGAAAAAGATGTTTAATAAGTGGGAAGATAAAATATACTTTCATTATACATTTATTTTATTTTGTTTTATTTTTTACAGACAGGGTCTTGCTCTGTCGTCCAGACTGAAGTGCAGTGATGCAGTCACAGCTCACTGAGACCTCCAACTTCCAGGTTCAAGCAATCCTCCTGCCTCAGCCACCCAAATAGCTGGGCCTACACAGCCAGTTAATCTTTTTAACTTTTGTAGAGATGAGGTCTCACTATGTTAACCAGGTTGGTCTCCAACTCCTGCTTCAAGCAATCTTCCTGCCTCAGCCTCCCAAAGTGCTAGGATTACAGGCATTGGCCACCATGCCTGGCCCCCATTATAGATTTATCGATAAGGTTAGTGGATGGATAAGAAGGAAAGAAATGATCTCTGGTTGAATAATATGCTGACTATTTTCTTCTAGATAGAGGCAGCAGAGTCTAGTGGTGACAGCACAAACCCCAGCATCAGATGGATCTGGGATTGAGCCTCAATTTTATGGCGTGTTAATTATGAGCTTTGAAGAATAGTTAGTTATTCAACCTTTCCAAGCTTCAGTTGCCTCATCTGTAAAATAAGGACAAAAAGGCTTACGTGACACATGGCAAGTATTCAATAAATGTGGCAGAGGTGGGGCATGGTGGCTCATGTCTGTAATCCCAGCACTTTGGGAGGCTGAGGCAGAAGGATTGCTTGAGGCCAGGAGTTCCAGACCAGCCTGAGAAACACAGTGAGACCCCATCTCTACAAAAAATAAAACAATTAGCCAGGCGTGATAGCACACACATCTGTAGTCCCAGCTACTTGGGAGGCTGAGGCAGGAGGATTGATTGAGCCCAGGAGTCTGAGGTTGCAGTGACCTATGGTAACACCACTGCACTCCAGCCTGGGTGACAGAGTGGGACTCTGTCTCAATAAATAAATAAATAAATAGATAGATAAATAAATGTGGTGTCCCCTCCCTTTTTATTTTCATCATTCTCTTCAGTTGTGTAATTACATATATAGTCAACACTCTCACCACAGAGAAAACCAGCAGCACAACTAGCTAAGCTTTGGATAGCTTGGTGCTGCAGTTCCCTGCATGGCCAGGGCACCAGGGTCCTCCATGGTGACTGTAGGTAGGAAGTAGCCCTGAGGTGTGCCATGGTGCAGACAGAGGCACAGAGGCAGGACTGGGCATGATAGTGTCAGTCCTAATCCTGGCAGATTCATGGGCACATAATCTAAAATGTGACCAATAGAGTTTTGATTATAATTAGGTGTATTCAGAGCAGTCCCGGTAAAAATATTCTCTGATTAGGAATATGTTCACCTAGACATAATCATCCTTACCCTCGTTAAGTTTTTGTGTGAATGACCATTTGGTGTTGAGTATATTTGCTTAAAGATAGTGCCATATTCATATAACTTAACAAATTCTAAAAAATATAAATAGCAAATACAAACTTTGACAGAGAAAGAAAAAAGAATTGTAACAATTTAAATATACAAATAGCATGAGGCTTTTTTTACTGACCAAAAAATCAGAAGGAATCAGAATGCATGCTGCCTATGTTTCACATGGTTGTGGTAGATATGTTAATATTACATTCTATAGGTGCCTGATACAATGCTACGGCAAACACAGACCCTGGAAGGAATCTGCCGGTTAAACAACACTATGTTAGCACGTTATGGAAGGGAACTTTTTCTTCTTACCTATTTAGTGCAAATGCATAATGAAACTTCACATGGGGATGGGAGGCCAAATCAAAGGTTGGCAGTTTTTCTAAAGTCTCTACCAGCTTCACGATAGAATCATAGTCCTTTCAAACAAGAGGAGAATAGCATAGAATTAAACCATTAGGAGAAAGTTCTGAGAACAAAATGTCTTTTGACAACCAGATATCTGAGTCTGAGAAGGGCCTTGAAAAGACAAGTTAGAATCCATAGACCACTTTGAAGAACCTAGAAGAAACTGTCATTGTTGTTGTTTTTCTTCTAAGAGGTTTGGATTGTACAGATAAAAACATTAGAAACATAGAGTCACCATGCGTGACAAAAACCAAAAAAGCAAAACAAACAAAAAACACCTAGCATGATAATGCTCTACTATCTAAATAGGGGTGATTTACGTCTCCATAAAGCCGGACTCCTGATATGCAGTGTTCTAACAATCACTTTCAGGAAATAGAAAATTACAAGGACATGGAGCATTTGATTGAACTTCTGCTATATAAGTAGCAAAACGGTTTCATTTCACACGAGTAAGCTACTCTAGCCATGGGGTCCTAAGTGCCATAGTTCATCACATATGTAAGTCTCTGTTGTCCACATGAAGCTTTCCAAGGACCTTACAGGCTAAATAAGAAACCAGAAGTCCCTTAAAATTTACTATAAAAACCTAATAGCAAATCCCCAACTCACGATTCTATTCTACTTGCCATATTTTTAAAATTTTAAGACATATCAATAAAAATGATATAGCATGTTAGTGTGTTTCACACTACATATTTCAAAAGTTATTTTTATAAGTAATCAATTACATATTTTTCCCTTCTGGCTAGTCAGAGCCAGCACTATCAATTTCAAGCAACACACTGTAAGGAGTAAAAGATATGTTCAGAATGCTCTAAAAATAATCTGCTATTTGCCAAAACAAAGCTTTCGTTTATTGACTGACAGGTGTGCCCAAGGCTAACAGTAGAACAGACTGTCTACGGTTAGCTCCGCAGGCAGATTTTTCTTTTCTTTTGGAGGAAGAATTCAGACCTTTACCATGCAAGTCTTTCACAGTCACTGATGGTTAATTTGTGTGAGAATTTTTCATTCATCATAAAAATCACTGGACAGAAAGCTTAAGAAAGTCAATAAAAAACTGCATGTAGTAACATGAATTACTGATTAGCCAACCGCAATTTGAGGTTAACATTCCTTTATTCCTCTAATATGCTACATGACAAAGATTCCACTTTAAGCATCTTCTTACCTGGATATCTCTGTAGGAAAGTAACAGATTTATGACAATATCTGCTGTCAAAACTTCAATATTATCTACTCGCTGCCGAATTCTTGCCAATTCAGCTGCCAATTCTTTGCCAGTGTATAAATTACGAGCTTTCCTGATATCGTTGAGTATAGATTCCCGGAAATACTGGCTGGTAAAAAAAAAACAAAAAATACACATTTTGAAGAGTTTACACTAGAAAGAATTTCAATGAAAAGCAATAATTTTATAAAGAAATAAATGACATTTGCAGCCTCAGTAGCTTTCAATTCGTTCAAATGCACAGAATGAACATCTCAAATATCTGGCATTATTAAGAAATTTAACACTGCCTTCAGAAATAATTAAAAGTAAAGGTACTCCATATTAAAGAATTTTCCTGCAGTATGCCACGTAAAATGCCAAAGCTTTATTTTTCATTTTACTGTTTTTTATTTTTTAATTTTGTTTTGATGTAACATTTTTACTGTTTTGAGTAGAAATTGTTCTAAATAAATTAGATGTGCCTGTGATTTGAACATAAGATAACCTTAACTTTCTGATTCACCATCATTCTTATTAAGATAAATGATTGTTCTTAACCAAAATATAATAATATTCTCAGCAATTTTTGCAGAGTTCTTGCCCTTACTCTAAAAGTCTCTGGACATTTGTCTGATAATGTTTCTGTACTTGCTTTGTATATATTGTTAGCTCTACCATTACTATAAAGTAGTCAGTAGTCTTTTTTTTTTTTTTTTGCTGGTATCAAGTTTTTGTTCTGGGAATAAAGCGAATAAAATGCACTATGTGGCATCTATTTTATCCACTCAGAGGATGATATACAATTTTTCTTGGTTCTTTGCTGTACACTGATATCTAAAGAACATCTGATAAGATGCACAAATGGAAGGAGTAAAACACCACTTCATTATCATTACCAAATGGCATTATTAAACTTCACCTGGAACTTGCTTGTGCCACCTTCAAAAGTTGAATGAAACGATCCACGAGAGGTAAGCAGATGGGTCCAAGCAGCAGCTCGAAGTTGGGCTGCATGAGCTCCGTCAAGCCCTTCATGAAGCTGCTGTCGCAGCAGTAGACCTTGTTGTGTGGAGTTATCATGTACGGAACAAAGGTGTAGTTCCCGGTGCACATCTGTGGAGAGAGGAGACCCCTAGAGCTGGGAGCCAGCCCGGACATGCCATATCCGGAGTCCCTGCCTTACTTCCATGACTCATTTTACACAATAATTCCAAATTCAAAGGGAAATGGAAAAACCTCATTTCTTATTTATGACCTATGAAAATGGAAATTTCCCCCAATTTCTTTAATTAGTTACTTCAAATAAGTAGGACTTACAGATGATACCAAAAATGTGTGGAACAGTTTCTGTCAATCAATTAAATATTTGTTCACCATCTTTCAAGGCTACGGCACTATGATATATGCTGTTGTTTAAAGCACAGCCTTCACACTTCAGGGAACTTACCATTTAGTCAGAGAGATGCAGCATAAACACGAGGGAACATTAGGAGCGAGCATTTAAGAGCTTCCTGCAGGCAAGGCAATGCTGTGAGCAGCCAGCTCAAAGCTGCTCCCCTCGAGGCTGCTCTCTCAGCCGATGGCCCCACTAGTCTCCCAGGGACTCAAACCAGATGCACAGAAGTTAACCTTGACACTTCCATGCCCTTCCCCTCCTCTTTTCTATCCTATCCATTCTGCCTCCAAAATATATCTCATACCTGTCCATTTCCCTTCATCTTCTCCACCAGCACTTTAGTCCATGCACCAATGTACCTGGTCTGAGCCACTGTCATCGGTTTTAACGGGTCCCCTAGCTCCCACTCTGGCCTTCCCATCTCCTCTCTACCCAGCTGTCAGAGTGCTCTTTTAACACCCTCCCTCGGGTCACTTCCCCCAGCTGCTTAAAGCCCTATCCCTTGCTCTTGGAGGAAGAGGAAACTGCAATGTAGTCTGCCAGGGCCTGACCATGCAATCAATCCTGCCCCTCTAACCTCAGCCCTGCCACTCTCCCCTCGCCCACTACGACCTGGGCTCACTGACCTTTTCTCGGTTCCTACATGATGCCAAGTGAGGCTGGTGCACAGAAAGGCAGAGTGGGAAGAAGAAAGGGGAAACCAGCTTGGACGCCCCTGAGTAAGCAGATCTAACTAGGATGAGCTTAGGATGCACAGCTGACTGGGAACTGAATGCAAAGCTAAGGATGTTAAACTATATATTCTGGACAATGGAGAAGCACAGAAGGAATTCACAGTGGGAAAGAAAACACAATCAAAGCCATGCATTTTGGCAGTCTTGGCAGATAATAGGATGGATTGAAAGAGAGAATTAAGATTTGAGATTAGGCAGGAAGCTACAAAGCATGACCAGATCAGCAGCAGTGGCAACAGAGAAGCAGACACACGTGCTTCATGTTAAGAAGAAAGAATCAGGCCAAACATTGTGGCTCATGCCTGTAATCCCAGCACTTTGGGAGGCCGAAGCAGGAGGATCGCTTGAGGCCAGGAGTTTGAGACCAGCCTGGGCAACATAGCAAGACCCCATATCTACAAAAAATTAAAAAATTAGCCAGGCATGGTGTGCGTGCCTGTAGTCCCGGCTACTCGGGGGAGCTGAGGCTGAGGCGGGAGGATGGTTCAAGGCTAAGATGAGCTATGATTGTGCCACTACTATCAAGCCTGGTCAACAGAGTAAGACCCTGTCTCTAAAAAAAGAAGAAAGAATCGGCTGGATCTGGTAACTGGTTACACATATTGAGAAAGAGGAAGAAGGAGTCAAAGGCAACTCTGCAATCTGGAATAAGGCTGCCTATATAGATAGTATCATTAACAGAAAGCAAGAATCCAGAAAGCAAAACCAGACTAAGTTATTTGCGAACACATTGCATTTTGAGACACTTCTTGTATTTTAGGGAATGAATCACAAACAGAATCTGACTTCCAGTTAAAATGTGAGAACTTCAAAAGGTTGAGATTTGATTTGAGGTAGGATAGGGTGAAATGTTCACTTTTAGACAGGCTGGGATTTAAGGGAGGCAGGACACCTAATGTAAAAATATCTAAAAGAGAGTCGGAAATAAGTGATTGGAAAGTAAAAGAGTTTCAAGCCAAAATACAGACCTGGGAATTATTTGATCTGGTTCAATCAAAGGAAATGGGAGGGACTTCTAAAAGAAAAACCACAGAGAAAGAAAAAGCAGAGGGCTGAGAACCAGAATGAGATATGTAGGAAACCCTATTTGTCACTGCTGTAGGGAGCACAAGGAGTCCAGGTTATCTGTTCTCCAGCACATGGAGAACACCGGCATTTCTCTTACCCTTACCACTAAACTAATAAGCACAAACGTGTATTCACCATGTGCATGTGCCAAGGTATAAACAGTCAATGAGTCAGTGGGTCACAACCTACTGAAGAACGTGCTGTTGTCTCCATTTCACAGGTGAGGAGATAGGTAAGGCTTAAAGAGGTCACACAGCTGGTCTGTGACTTCTTTGGCACTCCAGCCCAGGAACTCTTTTTCTAGCAGCCATGTCATTACAACTAGGGAGTTATGCACCATCCTGAGTGGCCTTTACAGGCTGGCACACCTGCTCTCTAACCTTCTGTCACCTTCTATGAGAACCCTGCATGAGCCAAGTGACTGCACATAGCAAACAGGCAAGAAGTGCCAAATGCCCTTATGTCCAGACTTAATTATTTATGCTCTTGTACATCAGGTAATGAAGCAGAAACCAAGCCTGACTTGCAGTTAAAGTATGAGAGGAGCTTCCAGAGACTGAGATTTTATTTCCAAATCAAGCACACTAAATTATTCCTATCTCAAGTTCTCCTTCATGAAACAATGACTAGAAGACTAATCAGGAAGAAGGAAAATGACCATGTTCTGCTTCTAAAATGTTACCAAGACCCCATAGCATGTCTACCCATAATCCTTTTACCCAGCCCACTGCCTAAGCAGAAAAGAAAGGCAAGGATACCAAAGAGGTCACTTTCCAAAGCTTCCAGAGCTTAAACTATGAGTGAGTTCTAGAAGAACAATAGAATCAAATACTCCTTTTAGATGAGCACCATAACTAAAAATTCAAAGAAAATGCTCTGAATCTTTTAAGTCACAAAATGAGAACAAAACAGATGAAAAGCCAATAAACCAGAAAAGTGCTACTAGAGTTTTAGAATATTATTCTTTTGTTCCTGGATAAAGTTCTCTATCCTCAGAAGCCTTCATACCATGTGTATTTGTGTATAAGACATGAAATATACATTATTATTAAAATACTGAGCACTGGGGAATAATGTATCTATGTAAAATAATTGTGGGAGAGAACGACAATCAGATATCTGGGTATATGTTGGGCAGTGGGGGGCTCAAGGAAGAAAGATCAGAGCTGAGCCATGCAGAGAAAAGCATTTCCTGAGACAAGCCCTACGTATAGGGCTTCAGAATCCTTGTTGAAAACACCCAAGCATGTTAAAAGTTTTCCCAAGTTTCTGGTCTTACTGCACTCTTTGGAGTTTCTTCCTAATTTTTTTTTTCAATTTCCCATTGTCAATGCCAGAAAAAAAAGGGAGGGTGGTAAGCCACAGGAGGCTCATGGAAACAACTGGGCCTGAGCTAAGAGACAGCCCAGACAGTATGTGGTGGGGGAAAGTGCAAATGTTGGTTGTGTGACACTGTATTTTTTAAAAAGACACCAACTGCTGCGAAGAGCACTTTTTTAAAATGATGAAAACTAAGAATTGGGGAACATTTATTTCCCAAGTTGGATCACATGTAACTTAGAAATGTTATTGCTGCAATTTCTGATTGCAAAGTGCCACCAAACCCATAGTTTGAAACAGCTGGTACTCCAAAGTAAATAAAAACAATCACTATGTGATCAAGAACAGAAACCTCAAGTGCAACTTGCCTTTTATTAATAAGGGACTAATTCTAAAATATTTACACCTGCTTCAAGGATTGCATTTCCTTACATTTCAAAACATTAAGGCGTGCTCATAAAAAAACAATGCTGATCTCTCTGGCCACACTTTTTTTCATGGCTAAAAAAATCCAGCAGCTCAAAATCTAGTCATATTCTAACTAATAATTTTCGCTGTTTAAAAAAATAATAATGCCAATTCTGTTTTTCAATTTTTAAAAACTACATAAAGGTGACCATGAGTGTGTGTGGAGAATGAATTAAGTGTGTGTGGAAAGAAAAACTCTCAGCATTCAAATATATTGAAAAAGATGCTCAAAATATTCGACTTTTTATCAGGACATCCAGCACCTAAAACACAGCAGCTTTCTTAAGTCAGGGGGCAACTTATTCATAATGTGCAATATTGGCTCCTTGTATCAACCTACTTCTCCCCACATCCAAGCTGGGCTGGGCAGGATTGGTGGCTGCTTCCTGCCATCAGGTCTCAGGTAATGCCACCTCCTCTGAAGGGCCTTGACATAATGCCTGCCCCCGCCCCACTCTTTAGCACGTCACCTTACGTTAATTTCCTAATTTGTTTGTTTGCTTATTTGTTCACAGACCTTCTCCCAACTAGACTCTGGCACTTGTCGTTCGTTGTCTATGCAACAGTTATAAATACAGTTCTTTCCACTTCCAACCTCCATAGTGAGAACCCTGTGGCACCAAGCCCAAAGCCTGGCACACAGTACATGTTCAATCAATATTTGTTTTATAAAATTTGTTAAACAAATTAAACAGTTTAACCCCTTTAACAAATTAAATAGTGTTAAAAAAAAACAGTGAATGGATGCATGAAGCAATAACTGCTCATTTCCTGTTGAGATGGGAAGGATAAGAGGTTATAATGGCAACATTGTTTGTGCTGCAATGAGTCTCTGTCTTGGTGGAATCGTAAGCATTTAAGTTTTTAAATGTCTTATCTAAGGAAAAACTATTAACACCAATTGTACTGCTAATCCTATCGTCTTGAATCATGCACAGACTTTATGTGGTATATTATCTTCACTGTAAATTACAGAGGTACATTCTTTAAGGTTTTTTAAATACTGGCTTACTTTCCAAAGTGAAATACACAACCATTGGCTTAACAAGGCTGTTTCCACTGTATAATTTTTCTTCATGCGGCAATTCTTAAAATCTAAAATTTATTTTTCTCCCTTTTTCACATTTGTTTAACTCTGTGTGGAGGGTAGGAATTCTGTAGTGTATGGTAGTCAAAGGAAGACTACAATACTTAGAAATTTAAATCAATCTCTAAATAGAAGATAGATGGACACATACATACATATATATCTCTCTATAGGTATATATGCAAATTTACATGTACTGTATACATATATACAAATATATGTGTGTATCTGTGTGTATATATATACATATATATATATACGTTGCTTTAGAGCCACTTATAATCCCACAACACTAAAGATACTATAGAAAATTTATTTCCAAAACATATATAGAAAAAACCAGGTGTTAGTGTCATCTCTAACTAAAGTTTTACTACAATGGAATACTTAGATACAATAACCATATTTATATTGATATATGAGAAACCCTAAAGAGGAATGATAGATACAGAAATTAATAATTTGTAGAGATTTAAAAAATACCAGAGATTAGTTGATGGAAAAGAAAAGACAAACAATTTCTGCAAGATTAAGTAAAATACTCACAGTATTCTTCTGGCAAATGATTTCCTGAAAAACAAGAAAAAAAATGCCAAAAATTAATAAAAAATCAATTAATTCAATGACCTTTATTGAACTATGCTACATGGGAATATTTGTATTAACAATTATATTAGCAATTAGAAATTTCAGGAAGTATAGATTAAGTTCCTACATCTGAGAAGCTTATAATGAGATGGAGGAGACAGGAGAACACAAAAGTATTATCTATGGTTTAAGGAAAACAGCACAAACCTGTAAAATCCTCAAACTGAATAAACTAAAAATAATTTCTGCAGAATAGTATGTGCAGAATTACCTGATCAGCCACGATCTCTTTAGGAAGAGGTTAAAACAAGTTTGCTTTCCCTAAGTACAACCTCACTCATGTCCTGGGAGGGGAACAAGCAGCATGCTACATTCTGGACAGCTGGAAATAAAGGGTATTGGCCACTGGCAAATCTACACATAGATGATTAGGACATCTGACAATAAATAGTAATGAATATAATTGATGTGTTTTTCAATAAGAAGTAGAATGGGATAAATACCCCATGCGGGCAGTGTCCCCACCCCTAGGCTGTGAGCACTGAGTGAGATCATGGAAATAATATAGCTATACAGAGTCTGGCACATAAAAAGCTCTCAGTATAAGCCAGCTATCATCATTATCGTTCCTAGATGTTAAATGATGAGAGACACTGGAGAGATGATCTAGAAAAGCCCATGGTTTAAAGGTTTCATTGAGGTTGGGGAATCGTGCTTTAGAAAAGAGAAAATGGGACAATGTTTTGGACGAGATGGCATGGATGCTGTCATGGCAACAGGAGACACAAGGCATTTGTGGAGCCTCAAGGGCAAGTCCCTCCGGCCAAGGAGAGGACCCAGATCTGGCGAGGTGAGAGAGTAGCCATGCAAGGCCCGGCTGACGGGCCATCATCCTCCAGCCTGAGACCAGGATGCTAAATTACACAGGGACAACGAGGAACCAATGAGAGCTTTGGCGTACAGCAGCACGTAAGATCTTTGAATGTTTAAGGATAGCAGGTGAGAAAACAAAACTCAACAGTGGAAGGAATGTGCTGGGTAGCTTCCAGAGGCATAAAGACATATATAAAATACTAAAAATGCCAGGCACGGTGGCTCACGCCTGTAATCCCGACACTTTGGGAGGCTGAGGCAGGAGGATCAGTTGAGGCCGGAGTCGGAGACCAGTCTGGGCAACATAGTGAGACCTCATCTCTACAAAAAATAATTTAAAAAAATAGCCAGGTGTAGTGGTGTGCACCTGTAGTCCCAGCTACTCGGGAGGCTGAGGCAGGAGGATCGCTTGAGCCCAGAAGTTTGAGGTTGCAGTGAGCTATGATTGCGTCACTGCACTCAAACCTGGGCAACAGAGCGAGACTCTATCTTTAAAAAAATAAAAATAAAATACTAAAAGATATGTTTCAATACCTCACAATCTTGCTGAATAAAAAAGAATATGTACATATTTAACAAGAAACATCATATAAGTCTGGAGGGATGTGCACGTATGCACATGCCTGCTATGAATAAAAAGAGTGATACAGACAGCAAGGGCTACAGTTTCTCAGAAAAAGATGATCCCGCAGATTGAGGAAGTCTGGGAAGATCAGAGAGAAGGTGGAACTCAAGCCGAGCTGTGAGGGACAGACACAACTTCCAAAGGCAGAGCCAGGAGGCGGGGATCCAGGCTACAGATCTAGGAAAAGCAAAGGCCCATTTAAGGAACAATAAACGTTGTCATGGGGAGCTAAAGAAGACAGTTCATTTGGGGACATATAGAAGAGAGAATTAAAGGGGTATTTGGAAAAGATCTTGAATTTTACCACTGGGCTAAAAAAAAAAGTTCATTTTGACATACACAAATAGTAAGATTATAAAGTTATTTGGGGCCTTACTAGAGAAAGCTTTGAATGCTAACACAAAGTACTTTGTTCTACGAGCACTCAGCAGTGAGACTGCTTTTTATGACATGTCATATGTACAAAGAAGTATCAGCACCTATTGGGATGCTGTTTGCAATAGCAAAGGCTGGGAACAACATAAATGTCCATCACCTAAAAATTGGTTGAATAAACTATGGTACCTCCATACAGTGGAATACGCTGCAGGCAAACAAACAATGAAAAAGTTCTTTTTGGAGTGATATGGAAAGATCTCCAAGATGTACTGCAAAGTAAAAACAGTAAAGTACAGAATAGTTTTTATTCTATACTCTTATCTATATATAAAAGGTAGAAAAAGGAAATTCTAATTTTTAAATTCATAGAATCTCTCTGGCAGGATATACAAGAAACCAATAACAGTGGTTGCCCATGGAGTCAGCTGGCTGACTAGGGAATAAAGGTAAGAGAGTAACTTTTTACGATAGCTCCTTTTTTATTATACTTTTACATGCTTGTAGCAGGTGAACGTATTACCTAAGAAAAATAAATAAATAAAAAGTAAGCCTTGTTAAAGTTTTAGAAATACTAATTTGATTGTGATATTTAGTATTTGAGAGGGAAAAGCATTTAGATGGGTTTTGTAAAAGTCCAGGGATATCATAATAAAGGCTTGGACAATGGGGGTTTCACAGGAATGGAAACCAAGGGACAGAAGAGTGACATTGTGAAGGAAGGCTAAAGTGGCTTTTCCACAGGTGTTTCGTAGGTAGTGAAGGCATGCTACACATACACACACAAGCAAATGGTTCATACGCAAATAAGTAGAAAAATCTGGGATAATCTCAATGCCAGGAACACAGTATGTAGAATTTTCCAAACTTGATTTGTGCAGCATCAAAGAATGTTGGATAATCTCCACGCCAGGAACACAGTATGCAGAATTTTCCAAACTCTATTTAAGCAGCATCTCTCCAGAGTAGCAAACCACACCCTTGCAGATATTGCTCTCACTTGATAGGAATATCCTTCTCCCCTCTCCTCTATGTAATGAGGAAACACCCTTCTCTACACCCTCTACTGCGTAGCATCCTCTGTGCAGACCATAAGAAACCTGTTGTCTGTGAAGCTGGCCTTCACCTATCCTCCCTGCAGGAGTAGATTATGTCCTTATCCATGCCAGATGAACCCTCACACAGACCTCTGCGACAGCACTTCATATAGCACATGGCCCATTTTTCTTTCTATGATTCTCTCATTCTTGGGTACAAAGACCACGTGTTTCATTCATATTTGTATGCCCACTGATTGTCTAGCAAATTCCATGGCATATAATAGGTACTTGATAAAAGCATGAATAAATGAGTAAATTAATGAATGTATAAGATATTGGACTATGAATTAGAGTGTGTGTAAGGTCTGGCTCTGCTCCCAGCTAGCCATGCATCATTTCACTTTTCTCTCATGTAAAACACTAAGAGAGTTGGATTGAGTGATTGCTGGTTTCTTCCAACTCCGCATTTGCTTTTGGCTGATGGGCTATCATAGTCAGTGTTGTCCTTGTGCCGCTGGGAGAAGAGCACCCTTGTGCTCCCCCAGCATGGGAGCTACTCTACCCTTGTCTCATCTTTTGGTGCACCAGGCACAGAAATGGAAGTGGCAGGGGAGGGATCGGGGGTGAAGACTGAGCGAGCCTGAAGTTCTATAGAAAACCACCATGGCCCCTACTGGCTGAGGGCCAATGTGCTATGTCTTCCTGAGGAACTGCTCCTTGGAATAATAACCTTCCCATGTGTCTCCTCTGCATTATAACAAATTATGAAACTATATTAAAATCATTCCTATAGCAATCTGAATTCTTGGTAACTACTGCTTATGTTTTGTAGGAAATAAATGGATACAAATTGTTCTTTTGAAGGAGACAGAGTTTACTCATAGCCTATAATGTAACCATAAATGAGGCATCAACTTCAAAGAAAAAAAACTACTACTTGTGCATTTAACTGTGTCCAAATAAATAGCAAACAAGGTCTAACTACAGAAGCAGAACAGGAAATGTTTAATTTGTTCTAAACCCATTAAAGGGGACAAAAAAAGGAAAGGGAGTAAGTTTAAGACATAACTCCTATATTTCACATCAGATCTTCTCAAGTTCCTACAAATAAAAAAATAAAATCAACATAAACTCCAATCCCTTACCAATGACATGTCTCTGAAGATGCATTACCCCACAACTTCTATACTTGTCTGAAGTCTTTAGGAGGCTTTTGGTCAGTGCATCCCCTGGCTATACCAGAAACATCCAAAAAAACTTTAAAAATTTTTTTCTGACACTCTTTGATAACCAAATAGGGAAGCAAGACAAAAGAGACAATCTAATCTAGGTCTCACTCCAGGGAAAGACAAAGACTAATTTTATTATTTTTATGTTTTTAATTTTTTTTTTTAAGAGACAGGGTCTCGCCTTGTTGCCCAGGCTGGAGTGTAGTGGCCCTCAGCCAGTAGGGGCCGTGGTGGTTCTCATAGCTCACTGCAGCCTGGAACTCCTGGGCTCAAGCAATCTTCCTGCCTCAGCCTTCTGAGCAGCTGGGACTACAACCGTGTGCCACCACACCCAGCCAATTTTTTTTTTTTTTGTAGAGACAGGTTCTCACTTTGTTGCCCATGCTGGTCTCAAACTCCTAGCCTCAAGCAATCCTCCTGCCTTGGCCTCCCAAAGTGCTGGGTTACAGGTGTGAGGCACGGCACCCAGCCAAAGTCTGACTTTTGATAGCTATTTGGGACAATATAAGTTTGAAGAGGTCATCTTAGGGATAAGTAAATGGAGTGTTTTCCATCACTGGGCAGTTTTTGTGCCTAAAATTTAGGTAATTACAGCCAGAGGAAGGAAGTGGGAACAGCAGGCATGGGGTGGCCAAGTCAAATCGGACTCAGGGTGGGAGAGGCAAGAGTAGGACCCAGGATCTCAGCTTTCTGAAAGAAGAGAAGGGAGCAGACTGTGAGTTTTAGTCCAGGGAAAGAACGTGGCCCCCAGCTGGTGACCTTCTGGGTCTTCCCTTCTGATCCCTCTTTCTGTCCTAGTGGAACCTGGCAAGTCTTTCATTAAAGTTGGGACACGGAGGGATATTTCCTGTATCCCCCAGCTCCATCCTCTTAACTAGTTTCAATGCATCAAAGTTAAACAAGGAACTATCAGATGGGCTGTTGTGAACACCCTGGGCTGCACTGAGAAGGTGAGACACCCCCTTACCCCTTCTGCACATTACTAAAACAAAGCCGAGCAGACTCGGAAGGAACAATCCAACACAGGTGTCACAGAACTGTGACACAGAGTCTTTAAAGACAGGAAACTAAGTACCTTTGTGTTTACATGTTCTGCTCACATAAAAGCTTAAGTTAAAAAAATCTCGATATTCTAACAAAAACCTAGAAAACTATCTTTTTGCAACATATATGAAATCTGTGGACAGACTTAGAGAGAAAGGTACCAGACAGTGAGTCAAGGAATATAGGGCTTATCCCTGCCCTGACATTTGTTAGCTATGTGTGCTTCTAACACGTCACTGTGTCTGTCTGGACTTATTTCTCTTCTGTAAAGAAAATATATTCTATCTGTCCAATCCAGACAGTGAATATCTAACTTGTCTGTCTCATTGGGTTGTATGTAAAGACCAAATGAAATAAGTTTATGAAACCACTTTAAGTACTTTAAAGCCATGTACAGTATGAGGTATTAATAAAACCAAAGCAAACAGCTCCAACTCAATTCCTACATTGCCAAGTCTAGAGACATTTTGCACCTGTATTTTTCAAGATGGGGGGATAAGAACACATCTTTCTCTTGAATATGAGCAACTGCCAATTAAAACAACCTGTACCAAAAATCGGGTTAAAATATACCAAAACTGGAAAGTAATCCTAAAAGAAATTCTAGACTCTTTTCTTTTCTGTCCTCATTAATTTTGTTCCTTATTTAAATAAATATATCTTGGTGGGAGAACTCTACTGTAAGTGTTAATAGATATCTGTCTTTGACCTGCGTTGGAATGCTGGTGAGTGACATATTACACATACAGCATTTGACACGGCTTTTTAACACAATCTTTGCTTTCTACTGTGTTGCTATTATTACAATTAACTTCCTCTTCTTTGTCACCGGCTGTTTCTTTCAGCAACACCTAATTGGACCATATTATTCGAGTGCATCCTTAAACAAGGAATAATCTAACATAATCATTACATTTCAGCACAAGCTGCATTACCGCTAACTGCTACGCATGTCAATCTCTACAGAAACATTTCTTCTGTAATGGATAAAATGGGAATAATGCCTACTTGCGTGCAGAAAAGAAACAGATTTGAATACATTTGAGGCTTTCTAACCACAGCCAGAACATGAGGAAAAAGAAACTAAAACTATTTTGGGATTCCAATGCCCAAAATGTAAGTTATCCTGATGAATACAGAAAATTTTTAAAAAGCAACATTTTTCTTTAAAAAAAGGTTAATTATTACATATTTCAAGTATCTAAAAAGTATAAAAATTAGCAAACACCCACGTATCTACCAACTAGATTTAGAAATATAACGTTACAGATATAGTTAAAGACTTCTGTCTTCCCCTTCCAATTTTATTCCACTCTGATCCCTTAAAGAGGTAACCATTCTGAATGTTGTTTATAATTCTCATGCACACATCTATCCTTCTATAACACAAATATGTATAAAAGCATTGTCTTGCATGTGATTACATTTTGTATAGATGGTACAATGTACACATGTAATTTGTTTTTTCCCTCAACACTGTTTTTTGAGATACATTGATATTGATCTGCAAAGCTCTAGTTGATTTAAGTGCTCTATAATATTCCATTAAATGACTATAGCAGAAGGTATTTATTTATTCATTGTCCTGTTAATAGATGTTTACCATTTCCTTTGAGGGGAGGAGCTATTACAAACAACGTTAACATAAACATTCTTGATTACATCTCCTTAGGCATGCGAGAGATCGTTTTACAGCACATAGATAGGGTAGGAATTGCTGAGTCTTGGTGACAAGCATGCTCATTTGACATTATTAGATATTGCCAAGTTGCTCTTCAAAAGGTATTACCAATATACTCTCCCACCAGCAGTGTTTAAGTTCCCTACTCTTCATAGCCTTGTCATCTGCGATCTCACAAGAGCTTTTAATTGTTGACTCTTTGGTGGTGTGCAGTGGTACTTCATTGTTTTGTTTTGCTTTGTTTTATAAACAGCATTGTTTAAAGAGAGTGGGGAGTGGCCCAGAAGGAAGAGAATAAGCTGAGGAACAGGGTGGGAGAAAAGATCACAAGAAAGGGAGTTGAGAGCTGTTATTATAAAGGAATTTCAGGTAATGGAAGAAATGGTTCATTAAAACAACTTCCTCACTCTACACAACAGCTGTTCATTTCTCCTAAGCCCTTCCCGACATCAAACGCCTTTTACGCATCTGCACCCCAGCTCCTCGGCCAGTAGTGTCCAGACTTACTCCCCTATGTACTGAGATACCCCAAGAAGAAGTCTGATCATTTTATAATGCATGGGATAAATCAGAAAAGAATGGTTACTAGCTTTTCTTATTTTTAAGCAAATCTTAGCATAAAGTCTCTCTCAATAAACATTATAGACACATGAGAAATTCTCATGATATTTATTTTTTTTTAATTGTAAAAAATGTATTGTCACAATGGTAAGGGGAAAAAAGAATCAACTTCCCTCTATCAAAGTGCAATGATAATCTTCTTTTGATAAAAAATTAAAATATTTCATTCTTACTACAATAAAATAGTACTAGTGATTTAAAACAATGGATATAAATCTTATTGCAAGTACATGCTATGATTAGATTCTAAACATCCTTTCAAATGACACCTCAGACACAGATTTTTAAGTGCTTTTATAGTTGCCATCTATTATTTTTCAAAGAGCTTAAACTTATAAAAAATATTTTTTATGATTTCTTTCTGAGAATTTGCTGACAAAAAACTGCTATCTTCAGCAAAGAGCAATAGATGAAAATCAAACTGGTGCAGTTGTACTTTCTAGATGTCCAAAGAATCATCCAAAGTGAAGCTAAATATATGACAAGAATAGCATTCTAATTCTGTCTTTGCCCCTGTGGGAACAGGGAGATGCTTCATTTTTATTTTATTTAGCTAATCCTTACATGAAATATTATTTTAAATATCTCCTGGTCTGCCTTATTTCACTGCAGTTTTCCCTTCTGTTGGTAGATGGCAGGGATAACAGAGTGACACCTTTAACTAACTGCAATAGAAATAAATAAAATTAAAAATACTCACTCCCCCGCCCCCAACTTACCTCAGTAACAGAGGACCTGAGGAACTTTTAGGACTCAGAGGAAACTGTTAGACTGCCAAAAATACTTCCTATCCCAGATATTTATGTCCTCTGCAATCAAACACACAGCCTACCAGGCTAGGAAAAGTCTAAATAAGAAAATGGTAAAAGCTTAAGTTATTGGAAGGGGGATAAGGAAAAAGAAAGAAAAGATGGATATTGCACGGGACAATTCTGGAGGTAGAGTTGATGGGTTTTCTAAATGGACACACTCAGCAGGAATGTCTGATACATGTCTTACTAGGAGTAATTGACAAAAAAGCTTAGTGGTTAAGGGAAACAGGATTTAAAGCTGGGCAGACCTGACCCCAAATTTTACTAGCTATATCACCTTAGGCAAATGATTGAATTTGTTTGAGCCTCAGTTTGTGGTTCTATAAAATGGTGATAGAATGAATAGGACTGTTTTAAGAATTAAATGTGAAAATGTATGTGGGTAAATCACTTGATACCTAGCACACAGTAAGTAAGTGCTCAATAACAAGCAGGTAGTATATACAAGATAAGTGAGTATAGTTTAGATATCACTAGCCTTTTTAAAGAACTACTTTGTTCAAATACCAACAACACTCCTATACAAAGGCTGACTGAAAACAATTAAGCCAATTTATTTGTCCCACACAAATTTCTGATAAGGTTACCTTTATCTTTTTCTCTCAAATGTAATTTTAATTCATGAAAAAATATTTCCTTAGGAAAGAATGCCCATAAAACTGAATTGCCAGATACCAGTGTAGGCAAAAGCAAAAATTGTACAGAGTAAAAAATCTCCAACACAACACTGCCTGTTTAAAACAAATTTAATCCAAAGAAAAATGAAAAGGCCGGGCGCAGTGGCTCATGCCTGTAATCCTAGCACTTTGGGAGGCCAAGGCAAGAGGATCACTTAAGGCCAGGAGTTCAAGACCAGCCTGAGCAACATAGTGAGACAAAAAATAGAAAAATTAACTGGATGTGGTGGCATGAGCCTGTAGTCCTAGCCACATGGGAGGCTGAGGCAGGAGGATAGCTTGAGCTCAGGAGTTTGAAGTTGCAGTGAGCTGTGATGACATCACTACACTCTAGCTCGAGCCAGAGAGCAAGATTCTGTCTGAAAAAAAAAGGGCCAAATAAAATCTCATTCCTTCATCAACTGCTAATATATGTTGTAAATAGTAGCAAATCAAAATGTTTAATTACAATGGAAATCAAGAAGGTGGGGGGAGGAGGGGAGGAGTAAATTCACACCCAGTGGGTACAATGCACACTATCTGGGTGATGGACATACTTATACCTTTGACTCAAACTGTACAAAAGTAATTCATGTAATCCAAACGTTCGTTCCCCTGTAATACTCTGAAATTTAAAAAGAATAAATAAATAAATGTTTAATTAAAAATACAGTTACAGGCCGGGCGCTGTGGCTCACGCCTGTAATCCTAGCACTCTGGGAGGCTGAGGGAAGAGGATTGCTTGAAGTCAGGAGTTCGAGACCAGCCTGAGCAAGAGTGAGACCCCGTCTCTACCAAAAATAGAAAAAAATAATCATGCATGGTGGCACGCGCCCATAGTCCCAGCTACCTGGGAGGCTAAAGCAGGAGGATCACTTGAGCCCAGTAGTTGGAGGTTGCAGTGAACTGTGATGACACCACTACACTCTGGCTGGGGCAAAAGAGTGAGACTCTGTCTCAAAAAAAAAAAAAATATATATATATAGAGAGAGAGAGTTTCAAAATTTTGTGGTGCCTTAATTAAAGTGGTAAACCTGGAGGAAATTTAGTAGTGGTTTCTTAAGGATTCCCTACTTAAGGATTGTTCCAGGTAAAGGATCGTTCTGGGTAAAAAACAGATTTCAGACAAGTAGGAGCAAATCTCTTAGGGCTATTTCAGAGTATCTGGAAAGGGACATGCCTATCAATTCTCAGCACAACACCTGGCATGCAGTAAATATAGTTGCTCAATGAAGCTCTGCAGGTTTTTCAGAGAAAGCCACACGTGCTTCAGATATTCAGATAAAAGCAAAATACTACTAACATTTTTTTGCATGAATTTTGGGTTAGAGATATTTATATAACAATTGCTAAGCCATTAGAAATATGGTTCTCAATTCTAGGGCTCCATGTCCCAAGGTTGGCTTTGATTTGGGAGCAGGAAGATACAGCTGAGAAAAGCCACATGAAGCTAGCTGGAAGCTTCACAAAGGAAATGGATACCATCAGGCTCGGCATGAGTTTCACTGAACTGTGAGATGCTTTTCGAAGAATCGCACAGGGTAAAATCATTGGCCCTGCAAAAGTATTTTACACAAACTTTTTGGATGGAGGAAATGCTTTCATAAAAGTAAGTTCCTATTAACGGGGAGAAGGACATTGAGACAGGTTGAATTTTGTAGACAAATATAGTAAATTTGTATTCCCCTTCTCCCATCTTAATTTAAATCATACCCCAGTGAAAGAGGATGGCAATTTTTTCAGCATACTCAAGAGAGAATTTCTACTCAGAGCACTTTCAAGTAGGAAGTGTACTTGTGGTTGGAGATAGGTGGGCACAATGAAGCCGGCAGTGGTGACACAGCAGGACGCTTGACTGTACCTTACGCAATCTCCTTTTCTTTCTCTGGAGGTGTGTACTGATGACTTCCATTAACACAGTCTCCTTGGCTGCAACTCTAACTGAAACTCAGAACTCAACACGAACTTTTTTCCTACCTGTGTGTCATCAAATTTCTCACACTGAAATCTAGATAAACCCACAACTTAACTAGTAATTGGTGCATAATGATCACACTGACAAAAAGATCCTTTTACAAATATCAGCTACTTAAAATGTGTTGGATGACAGAGAGGTATGCCTGAAATGCTGGTGCTAAAATTAAACATTCAGTAAACAAGGGTGGTACCTTCAGTGACTGCAGAGAGTCTGAGTTGGTATCACAGTAGAGGATGATGTTGTTGGCCATACTGAAACTTTCTCTCACCCCAAGGTGGTAGAACAAGGACGGCTGCCGGAAGGCATCGCTCATCTCCACCACAGCGATATCTGCAAACGGAAAACAAAGTCCCCCAAACGATGACACCCAAATAATGCCCAACAAACACATTTTGGTTTCAATAACAGTACTCAAAAGAGGAAATGAGGAAATAATAGGGATTTTCCCTCTTCATTTATCACTGAATTTTGAATTTGCAGTTCTACCCGGAAGTGATTTTATAAAATGTAACAAACCTGCATTTTTCAAACAAGAAGGAGATCACATAATTACTGGAAATGAAGGAGAGTTTGCAATGGTGGGAAACAGGGGCTAACACTCTCTGTTAAATTTCAACACTAAAACAAGTTAACTAAGGTCCCAAATAAAAAATTTTTTTAAAAAGCAGGTTCATAAAAAAATAGCAATAAGTAACAAATGTAAATGAGATTTTAAAAAACAAAGAGGTAAATGTATTAGTTAGCAGAGCTGGGTTTTAGAATTAATTAATTAATTAATATCTAGTAAGTCCCCGGTAAATATAACCAAGAAAAAAAAGGGGGGTAAAGGTATAGAAAATTATGCCTAAGAAAAATATAACCACAGATGCAAATTTTTCCAAAGCTCAAAGATGACCAACACCAAGGTAGTAGAAACCTGAAATCAAAATTTGACAATAATGTTACCAAAATGAAATTTAGATTAGTCTCAAACTCATTTATGGATTAGGCAAAAATATGAAAGAAAAACTAACAAAATGCACCCAGTATTATACTATAAGAACTCTAGATCATGACTTTAAAGTTTATTTTGGAAATGCAAGGATGGCTCAAGGGAAAAAAATCACCAGCATCTCCACAGATGTTCCCAGTACATTAATTAAAATTCAAAATCTATTTCTCATTTTAAATAATTTCTGAGTGGGGGACAGTGACACACACCTATAGCCCTAGCTACTCAGGAGCCTGAGGGCAGGAGGATCACTTGAGCCCAGGAGTTCAAGGCCAGCCTGGGCAACACAGCAAGACCCTCACCTCTAAGAAACATAAAATAAAATAAGTTTTTTAAAAATTGCAAATTGAAAATATAAGGGCACTTCCTTAACATGAAGAATAATATACATTTCATAACAATTGCCAATTTTTTGCTTATTTCCCATGAAAATCAGGAACAAAAGGCTGTCAACAAGTCCCACTACTATATAGTGGCTTTCCGAAAATCCTAGCCATGCAATAAGATTTTGAGAAAGTAAGGAGGTATAATTCTAGAAAATAAAATACATAGTTATCTCAACTTGCAGATGTTATGGTTGTCAACCAAATACCCAACAGAATTAGCTGAATAACTATTAGAAGTAATAATTCAATTTAGTAAGGTGTCAAGATGCCAAATTATTATGAAACCCAAGAGCTTCTTTTATAATAAGCATTGGGAAAATCTAATGGTAAAACAGAAGTTATTCACAATTACAATGAAAATGTTAATATATAACAAATTTAACAGATGATGATAATTTGTTAAAAATATGTGCAATATGTGAGAGATGAAAGGTTAATATCTTTATAAATCATCTCTTATTGGTTAACTTAAAACAAACCAGCAATGATAAGAACATTACATTAAACAATTAGGCTATAGACATAAGCAAGAAAATTCACAGAAGTTTAAAATGGTAAATAAACATATGAAAAGTTATTCTCCATCTCACGTCTAATAAATACACATTAGGCTAACCATAAAGTGTCAATTTTTTTGCCTAACAAGTAGGTAAAGATATTTTTAAATAGCCAATGAAAATGCAGAGAAATGATACTCATTTGTGCTGTGGGGAAGTGTAAACTTTCTAGGGGACTTAAGTCCTTAAAATTATGTACACTCTTTGACCTAATAATTCTAATCCTTGGAATTTATTCTGAAAAATTCTTATAAATGTGAAAAGATTTACACAAATCTATGTACAAAAGTATGTCCACTGAAATATTTTTTATAATAAAATAATAGAAAATGTCTAAATATCCAACAGGAGGAAAATGGTTATATTTTTGTGTGTATATACGTAATGATGATATATATAATGATAATTTCAAATAATGGCATATCATGTAGCCACGGAAAACTATAAGGTAGAAGAATACTCAGCAACAGAGGGTAAATTCAAGCTATATTAAGTAAAAAATATTAAAATACAATATATACATTGCAATGTATAGCATATATATTACAAATATAATTATACATTATAATGAGTGCATTATAATGTTTACATTCCATGTGTATATGCATGTAAATAAAAGAAAATCTGAAAAGCTGGACACCAAAATGCTAACCATGGTAATAGCTATGCAAGGAGATTATGGATTATTTTAATTTTCTTCTTCATGCCTTCTGCATTTCCCATAATTTCTATTATGAACATTGATTGCTTTTACAATTTAGGAATCCATCAAAATATAAAAAGAACAACACTCAAGACCTGTGTGACTGAATGTAAAACCAAAGTGCAGCACATAAAAATACTGCAGACCTTTGAGAAGCTGTTTGGTGCAGAGTCTGCTTAATGAGCATGAAATTAGAATTCACATTTGGTGAAGGAGAACTCAGTCAGGTGAAATGGAGGTGAAAGACACAGGAGATTTATTAAAGTTATGAAACAGGAAGACAGGTCAAAGGAGCTTCAAAAGTTTGTCTTTTAAGACTAAAAATTACTTAAGGACTCTTTAATACAAATAAAGAGTTTTCTTTTGGGGTCCTTAACATTTCTACATCAAAAATCAACACATGAAAAAAGTGAGTCATTGCATCCTACCCACACAGCCCAGCTGCCTCCTGCACCCACACGGCTTCCTCCTCCCATGGGTGCCAGCCACTCGGCAGTCAATCACTGCTTTAAAATCAAGAGACAGCGTAAAGTGGGGCTGGAAGAAACCAAATAAAACACTTGCTGATAAAAAATAAGAGACATGAAAAGAAAAATACTAGCTAAGTTAAAGTAATGAAAGGAAGGAGGGAAATTTTTCCAGAGAACTGACTCATGGAATTTGATGCTGAAATAAAATAGAAACACCGCAGAAGGTTTTCAGATTAAGATAGAAACTAGACATTTAAAATAAATGGTGCAAGCAAAATAAGATATATTCATTACATCTGAACATCTAAGCAGGAACAGATCCATTTTTGGAAGCTATATAGAACATTAAAAAGTGCTTATTGGTATAATTTTAAAATACAGTAATACAGTATGGTAACTCAGAAAAGGGTTGATTTTTTTTTCTATTTCAAATTCAGACGAGTGATTTCATCTAAGACATTTCTATTCTTTTCTAAATTTATTTTTTAATCCATAGAGCAAAATTCATTGTCTCTGATACAGAGTCCAATGGGTTTTGAAAAATGCGCTTCCACCACCACAGTCATGATACAAAATACTTCCTTCACTCCAAAAAAATTCCCTCATGCTGTCCTTTTGCAATTAATCCCCACCCCAAACCCCAACTCCTGGCAACCACTGATCTGTTTACTGTCTCAATAATTTTGTCTTTCCCAGAGTATCATATAAATGGAATCACACAGCACGTAGGCTTTTGGGTTTGACTTCTTTCACTTAGCAAAGTGCATTTGAGATTTATCCATAGATGTCCATTCCCAGGTTTAAGGACATCTGAGTCACCTCCAGGTTGGGCAATTTTGAATAAAGTTGCTATACAAGGTTTTGTATGGAAACATGCTTTCATTTGTCCTGCGTACATACCTAGGAATGGGATTACTGGGTCATACGGTAAGTGTATGTTTAACTTAATAGGAAAATGTCAAACTCTCTCCCACAGTAACTATACCACTTTGCATTCCTACCAGCAATGTATGACTGTTTCAGTTGCCCAACGTCCTTGCTAGCACTTGGTACTGTCAGTTTTTCTTTTAAAGCCAGTCTAATGGTATGTAGCGTTATCTCATCATAGTTTTCATTTGTATTTCCCTAATGACGTTAAGCATCTATTCATGTGCTTATTTGCTATCCGTATATCTTCTTTGGTAAAGTGTTTAAAGCTTTTGCTCATTTTTTCTATTATTGTTGAGTTTGTTTTCTTACTAGTGAGGTTTGCATGTTCTTTATATTTTCTGGATACTGTTCCTCTGTCAGATACAAGATTTGCAAATACTTTCTCCCAGTTTGTGACTTGTCTTTTCATTCTCTAAACAATGTCTTTAGAAGAGTAGACGTTTTTAAGTTTAATTAAATTCAGTTCTCAACTTTTTCTTTAATGGATTGTGCTTTAGGTGTGGTATTGAAAAAATATTTGCCTAACCCAAGGTCACAAAAGTTTTCTCCTATGTTTTCTTCTAGAAGTTTCATAGCTTTACAGTCTACATTTGTCTATGATCCACTTTGAATTGATTTGTGTATATGGTGTGAAGTATGGGTCAAGGTTCACATTTGTTGCAAAGATTCTCCTTTCTCCATTTAATTGCCTCTGCACCTTTGTCAAACATTAATTGGCTACGTTTGGGGGGTTTATTTCTGAATTCTCTGTTCTGTTTCATTGATCTGTGTGTCTACCTTTGCCAACACAATACTGTTTTGACTGCTGGAGCTTTATGGCAGGTATTGAAATCAGGTAGGTTAAGTCCTCCAACTCTATTCTATTTTTAAAATTGTTTTTGGCTATTTTAGTTTTCTATTTGCTTTTCTATACAAATTTTAGAATCAGCTGGTAGTTGACAGCTACAAAAAAATCCACCTAGGATTTTGATTGGGATTGTGTTGAATCCAAAGATCACTTTGGGAAGAACTGACATCTCAACAATATTAAGTCTTTCAATCCATGAATGTGGAACATCTCTCCACTTACTTAAATCTTCTTGATTTCTTTCACCAGTATTTTGTAGTTATCAACATATAGATCCTGCACATAGTTTGCTAAATTTATACCTGTTTATTTTTTTTTCTTTTTCTTTTTTTTTTTTTGGTGCTATTGTAGATGGTATTCTTTTTTAAATTTTGAATCCCAATTGTTCATTGATAATATATAAAAATACAATTGATTTTTGTGCATTGACCTGTATCCTGAGACTTTACTGAACTCACTTATAAGTTCTAAAAGGTTTTTTAAAATATATATTCTTTAGGATTTTCTACATAGACAATTATGTAATCTGCAACTAGAAGTGATTTTTTTTCTTCCTTTCCAAACTGTATGCCTTTTATGTTTTTTGTTTGTTTATTTTTGCCTGGCTAGGACTTCCAGTAACACAGCACTTTTTAAACAGTAATATTTCATTAACTAACAAAATAAAATATTATCTTATGGCTACCTTCTGACTCTGATGAGTACCTTCTCAGAAGTAGTAAAATAAACAGGTAAAATTATCTTCCTTGTGAAATGATCCTAAGACATATTAAAAATACAAAAGATGATGTAATTACAATAAATTAAACAAACACCTGATAGCCACAATTCTTGAAACCCACTTACAGAAGGTACAGTCTATCCACTTCATTTTACAAATACATATTCAGTACTTACTATGTGTCAGGCACTATATGCTTTTCAAATATTAACTCAATCTTCCTAATACCCCTTTGTGGCACGCAACATTATTATTTCAGGACATTGAAGCAGAAAAGGTGTTTGCCAAAGATCAGCATAAAAGTGCTGGCACCAGGATTCAAACCTAAGCAAACCAGCTCTAGAGTCCATGCTCTTAATCTAACTGAGCCACAACCTACACTTGCAAGAGCTGGAGGGTCATCAGCTCAGAACACAAATGAGATATGAAAATAGATTTGGGGACCAGAGCATACTACTCCTGTCATGTATTTCATGAGTAAATGCACTTAATTGTCTAATTGAGTTTTTGTGGTAATACTGTGAGTAAAACTGCCACATTTAGATATTTAAGCAAATCAGTCATTTAAAAGTATAGACAAAGACACTAAAATCTCCTACATTTTTACCTGAGGTATAGTTTGTTTCCTTGTCCCAACTGAGTTAATGTTAAATGGAGCTTAAAATGAGGTGTACCAGAGGTTTGTTAAAGCATAATAAAATTTTTAGGGCAATAATATTAAATGATTAAGCCTAATTGCATTTTGGTCATCAAATGGCAGTGGTTTATGGTCTGTGGGGCTTTTTTTAATTGAATTTTCCCTTCATAATACAGTATCTGTTGGTTAAATATCTCACTTGAGTTGCTGCTGCTTGTGCAAAGCAGAGCTGAAGGAAGATGTTAATCGGTAGATACTTTTTATCTACTCTATTGTTTTCCTTAGGCATCAGATCCCTGATAACAAAGCAAGAGCCCAAGTAGCCATGTGGGTTGTACTACGGTCTACAAGGTACTCCCTTCAAAAACCCATAATCCATGAAAACTTTCCAAGCTACCTCACAGAATACTTTATCCAGCCACAATGGGTTAATCTCAAGGCAACCCATTAGTGCCAATTTAATTTGACAAACATCCCAAGCACCTATTATATTAATATAAAAGGCTCTCTGTTACCTGTGATCTGTTATGAAAGTTAAAAAGAAAACTTAATGAGATATGGTTTTTGCCTTTTTGTGTGGGTCAGAAACACGTGTTGGCAAGTATAATATAGAGTGGAATGTTGCCGGCACCCTGGAAAAACAAGTGGGGATGCCCAGAGGCCAGACAGGTCAGTGCTGGTTGGCTTGATGAAGGATAGCTATATGGACAGGGCACCAGCTGGCTGTGGAATCTGTGGAGTTCGAGAGTGAAGCACTACAAAAGCAGACAAAAAACAGCTGCCCCAGCACAACAAAGGCAGTGCAGAAGAAGCCAAGGTAAAGAAAGGCACCTGGAGCTTGGTTAGAGAGAAACGCAGAAAACCATAGCTGGAAACTAAAGTGACGATTTCCAATGGGTGAACCAAGAGAGGTCGCCTAAAGAGCAGACATTAACCCCCAAATGCTCTCCTTTCTTAGATTCTTAAGGGAAATATAAACTACTTCCCATTGGCTTTTCTATGTTATGAATGATTAAATGCTATTTACAACTAAATACAAAAATTACTGAAACATTATTCATGCCCTAAAAGTAGTATCCTACTAGCATCTCCTGAAGACTCTAAGTCAGTTTTCTAAAGTCTGGCAGATATACAATGCCGGGAAACTGCAAAACTCCTATTGTACAGCTAGGGTTGTTGAAATTTTCAGGAAGGACAGAATAATCATCTATCATCATTGTCTGGAATTGGTCATGGTTTGGCAATTCCTGCTATAAATTACTACTCATTTAGCTTCATCAGCATCACTTTATTTCATTGTATGTTATTTGGTTAATTCTACCATGGATAATGATATATATTTGTATCAACAGTATATTTTGGCCCACAATTTCCTCATCACTAAACTCTAATAAATGGATGCATAGTGATTCAAACATGAATCATTCTTACATTGTCAACATAAATTATACCTAATCTCCCCAACCCAGCCCTAATTTGCTTATTTGATGACATTTTATTATTACACTGAAGTGTTTTGTGGATTTTTTTGTTGTTGTTATTGTTTTTAATCTGATAAGTAAGGCCTGGTAGGGCGGTGATCAGAGGTGTATTTTGCACTTCCAGAGTTTGGCCTTAGAAAGGGTTGAGAGCCACTGCACTTACAAAAGGAGAAGGAAGAGAGGAAAGGGGAGACTCCTAGAGGGGAGGGAGAGACTAAAGGGAAAGACAGGAGGGGCAGAGAGAGGAGGAGAGAAACAGAGACAGAAGGAGGGAGCAAAACCAAGATGGGTGTTATAAGAATTATAGTCCCCTCGCCCAGGCAATAGCTGCAAGAACTCAGCTCATGACACTCCAGCTTTAGAGACTATGAGGGGAATGAGCACACATCCATCACAGGTGCCCAGCCCAGGATGCCAGGACCTGGAGCCACAGCGCTCTGCCAGGAGATGCAGCCTCAGCAAAGCACACCGCAGAGCTGAAAAGCTGGAAAGGAAACCTTCCCACCTCCAGAGGAGTGATGAATAGGAGAACAACAGACAAGCTGTTTTGTGATTTCCAGTGTTTGTATCCTAGTTAAGTTTCTGGATGGATGACCTTGGACAATACCTTAAGCTCTCTGAGCTTTGGTTTCTTCAACTATAAATTGGGAATAATAACACAGGTATTTACTACACAAAACTGTTAGAAGGATAACATGTGTGCTGGGCACAGTAAGCTCACAGAAAATGATAATGACATGCAGCCATGACAAGAAATGCTCAGAGGAGGCCCTATGACCAATTTATCATAAAAATGTTACTGAAGTCAACGCTATTATATAGCTCCTAAAGCCACATATGAATAATTTCCCATAGAAATGATGTTGAAGTCAAATTTATGAAAGCACAGAAAGCCAACATAAAGAATGTTGACTTGATTCTATAATCAATGGATGGATCCATCCATGTCCTTGAGTTTCGTGAAGGGGTGTGGCAGAATCGAAGCTTTGCTTTGGAAAGACAACCTAGAATTTCTGGAGGGATGATAGGCTACACAAACTGGAGGCAGGACATCATTTAGGAGTCTTCCAAGGGAGAGTGTGCCCTGCAACTAATACAGGGACAGCACTGGCGGGGGGTCAATACGCTTTAGGGACTCAGCAGGTACAGGCGAAGAAAGAATTAGAGATGATTCTGATTTGAACTTGGATAATGAAGGACAATGATTTGCCATTAACACGGTAAGGGACACAAGAGGAGAAACTACTTTTTTCTGGTAGGAACTGGAGTTTGGATTGGGACACTCTAAACATTGTGGGGGTATGTGTATGAATATATAACTGACAGCTGTCCTTTTGAATCTCAGCAGAAAGATCCAGAACAGACAGAAAGATGGGTGATCCTTGAAGCTGTGAGTGTAGATGAGATTGTCCAGTTAGAGTGTATAGAAAGAGAAGAGAAGGCTTCCAGGACTCAGCAATTCCCCTCCTCATTATATACCCACTAGGAACACAGATACACGCTCACCAACAGACAAGTAATGAATGTCCGTAGCTGCACTATTTGTAAACCATCAACAGCAGAAGAAATCAAAAAGTGAGCTATATAGAGACAATGGATACCATACAGCAATGAGAATGAAAAATCTACAATGACAACTTGGATGAATCCAATGAACATATTGTTCAGAGAAAGAACCCAGGTACAAAAGGGTAGGTACTGTAGGATTCTGTGAAGTTAAAAGTCACATTATTGGATACTTTGGGGAGGCTGGGCAGTGGCTAAAAGGGGGCTTGAAGAGGCCTTCTAGGGTGCTAGTAAGGTTCTGCTTCTTGACTTAGGTGCTGGTTACTCAGCCATGTTAACTTTGTGAAAATTAACTCATTTCTGGTCAGTAATCTGGCTCAGAATGTGAAAAGTGGACTGTATTAGTTTCCTGTATCATTGTAACAAATTACCACAAACTTGATGCCTTAAAAAAACAGAAATTTATTCTCTCACAGTTCTGGAGGCCAGAAGTCTGAAACCAAGTGTAGGCAGAGCCAGGGCTGTGCTACCTGCAGGGGCTCTAGGGGAGAATCAGTTCCTTGCCTCTTCAAGATTCCAGCAGTTTTCAGCATTCCTTGGCTTGTGGTGCGTGTGCATGTGGTATCAAATTGCCCTCTCTCTTAAAAGCACATTTGTGATGGCATTTATGGCCGACCCGTGTAATCCAGGATTATCTCATCTCAAGATCCTTAACTTGATCTGCAAAGACCCTGTTTCCAAATAAAGTGACACTCACAGGTTCCAGAGTTTGGACATAGATATTGGGATCACAGGGGAGGTGAGGGACAATTTTTAGCCTACCACAAGGATTATAAAAAAACCAAATGATAAGTGAGCACAACAGGACTAAAGGTGCTAAAGAAGAGGTGAGGAAATGGAGGTAATGAGCACAGAGGATTCTCCAAAGACTGGCAAAGAAAGGGAGAGAATTAACATTTACTAAAGTCCATAGTAGGGATTTTGACAATCAGGAAGGAAACCAAGAGATCAGATAATACTTTAATGGGGTAGAAAGATCTAAAGATTTTTAGCTTTAGAACAGTGTACTTGAACATTAGGAGAAAGATTAAGATTTTAAAGGTGGGGCTAGTTAGTGGGGGTGACCTCTATATTTTCAGATGAGACAGGGGGGCTAGGATCTATGGTTTTTTTCAACCTTGGAAAAAAAGGAGGGATCCTTTGAAGGCAAGAAGAAGGGAACAAATAAAAGGCAAAGACCAGGAAGTAATGAAGTGGAAGGAAGACTACTGAGATCCTCCACTTCAGGTGGTGACTCTTGGACAGAGAGCCGGGAGTGCTGGTGGCCAACGGAGATGAAAGCCCCGCCCAGGGCCAGCTGGAACATACCTGCGTCCTGTAGATATCACTGGAAACATGCCTGAAGGTAGCACTACCTCAGCTCTTGCATGCTATGACCCCAATTCATTTTCTTTTTCACTAAAAGGAATTTATATTAGTGTTTCTGTCACTTGTGATGGTAACAATGCTAAGGAATACAGCAGCAGAAGCAAGATGTGAACCTCATAAGAACCAAAAACCCCATTTTTTTCCTGACTCCTCTCTGCCTACGATGAAGGTAAAGGAGCATATGATGAAAAGAGGGAAGATATAGACTAGAATTCAATTTTATTTTGCTTCTTGGCCATAGACAAAAGCCTTAACTAGACATTAAAATCTCAATCTTACAAATGAATATTCTTGGTCACGAGGTAGAATGCATTAACAAAGAATCCTTCCTTTCTGTAAGAGAAGAGTTTCAAGCACACAGCATTTTCATGGTGGTTTAGTAAGTGTTACTCAGGGAACCCCATAAATGCTATAACTAGGTCCAGTCTTCAAGTGAATCTTTCATATCACAAAGAAAGTAGATAAATCACAATTTGTATCTCCTGGTACTTTATGAAGAGATATTTTCCTAGCATAAGCATAGCAGTACCCTACATAACTTTGCTTATTTAAAAAAAATACAAATAGATCCTATATCAAAAAGTGTTATCCTCTTTCCAGGTTGAAATAGAGTCTAGTTTATGCCTTAAGAATTTATTTTTTTATTTTTGTTTTTAAATTTTTTAAAGAACTTTTTAAGAGCAGTTTTAGGTTGACAATAAAATTGAGAGGAAGGTACAAAGACATCCCCTAAGCCCCTTGCCCCCACACATGCACAGCCGCCCCATTATCAACATCCCCACCAGAGTGGTACATGTGTCACAACTGATGAACCTACGTCAACACATCATTATCACCCAAAGTCCATAGTTTACATTAGCACTCACACGTGGTGCTGTACATTCTACAGGTTTGGATAAATCTATCACAACATGTATCCGCCATTATAGTATCACACAGAGCATTTTCACTGCCCTCTGCGCTCTGCCTATTCATTCAAGAATTTATTCTTTAATCCTATGGTAATGGTGATATAATTGGTCAATGATCTATAAAGAGTATATAAGAAATGTATAAGTGAAAATTAACTCTAAGGTTTCTTATGTGACAGGGACATGCTATACATTATAAATAGAAATGGGATATGAGGCTGCTTTGTTGGTAAAAACTTCTGTATCACCATTGCAGATTATTTTTTTCCTTGAAACTATTATTTCCTAAAGGTATGATGGATTTGAGACTATAAGTATAAATTTATTGTATTTTATATGATAAATTTCACTCCTTAAGTAATCAATCTATTTTCACTAGATACTGAAAGAGCTATTCATGAATATTTGAACAGGCTTTCTTTGAGCTTATTATAGTTTTTATTGTGGTTGAGGTCCATGGCATTTGTTTTTTGGTCTCTCATACTTAATTTTAATTAAATCACCAAAGCTTCATTCTTCTTTTATGCCTCAGTGAAGTTCCCAAGCACACAGAGTAGCCCTTTGTAACTGTAAGAATCTTACACAAGCATCCTTCCTCTTAACCCAAACCAATAATCTGCCTCATTTAATTGGCACTTGCTTAAGTTATGTAAGCTTACAGGAGTTGGTTTGTGATCAGTTTGAAGAATATCTGATTGTTCCTCATAGATGTGGATCCTGAAGGACATATTCTTACCTAATACCTATCCTATACCTTTACAACTTCTTCACACAGAAACAGCAGAATGTGGCCAGTGAGAACTTTTGCATGACCTGATGGTGTTCTCTAGCACAAATGGCTGTGGCCATTTCATTCATGTTTGAGATTGTTCTTGTTAGGAGGAGATTTTTCTCACTCTGGCTAGGGAAATAACTATGTGTATTATGTCTACATAAACATTAATAGTTATTAAAGCAGTATGTTAAAACATGGCAACATAATCAGCAAAACTCAGACTCTGGAAAATTCTACGGGAAAAATGACCTGGTTTCCTTAACAAAAACATCACAGGGGGGAAAAGGGATGCAGGGAGAAATTAGAGATTAAAAGAGACTTAAGGGACATAGTCAATTGCAATGTATGGACCTTATTTGGATTATACAAAAGCAAACTTTAAAAAATCTTGGCATTTAGGAGACAATTAAAATTTTGAAAAGTGACAGCATATTTGATGATATTAAGAAATGAATTATTTTAAGTGTGATAAGGTACTGTGGTAGAAGTCCTTATCTCTTAGAGAAAAAGAGGTAGCATAGTAACTTAATCCTCTATTAAAAAAAGAAAAATGAACGATAGTGTCTGGCACCACATGTTAAATGTATTCTTTATCAAAAAGAGTGTTATTTCTCACGCAAGAGAAATAAACAGTATAAACCCTATGCCATTCCTGCTATAGAAAGAAATAGGTAGTAAAATACATGAAATCCAGCCACACGCTACTTATTTGCCAGAAATTGTTGCCCGGCCCAGAGAGTGGGCCAGTTTGGAAGGTTTCCTCCTTGCATTTATGGCTGTCATCTCTTGTCCTCATAAACCCAATTGGCTCTAAAGAAGTGTGAGTGAGCGCCCGGGAGCTCCACTGTGCTCCAGGATTCTTAATGTGTCAACAAATGGAAACCTTCTCCCAGAGTCAGGATTCATCAACGTCTCTAAGAGATGCCATGCCCTTCCTTTCTTTCTACTCTGTCAAACTCACTTTCGATACCTAGTAAATAATTGTATCCAGTCAAAATGTTCAAACTTACATATCTTCTTCTAACAGCATCTGTAATTCTGCTGATACAACAGATATGCAAATATGATTCTGCCAGTAATGATTTCTTTCCTAACTTCTGTGTTGACATTTCATTTGAGTCCAACAATTCATTTTGGGGAGTTTTACAGTTTCTTTCTTGAGGATGATCTATTAGAGGGAATGGGTGGGATTAAAACCCTTCCTCGTTAACTGATCTTTTTATTGCTGGCAGTTAGGTGGCTGGCCTTAAATGGCTGTAACGAAATAGTCTGGTTCTTTTTTTATTTCTTTCTTCCAACGAAAATTAAATCTATCAATCTTAAGGAGTTCACTTACTCTCTAGGAAAGTTAATGCTGTTGTTTTTTAATGTGACAAATTAAGTATATATGTATATCACTTAAATGTGATTATATAAATGTCACTTTTAAAACGTGCTGTCATTTCATCCAAGAAACCAGCCACACAAAGGTGAAGACAGGGAAGAAAAGACCCTCACCGGCGCCCCAATGGGGAAAATGGGATAAGCCTGCCCGACAGACACAATAGACCAGGGAGGAAATGACAGGGCAGTCCCCTCCCATGTATTACATACTAAGTTAACCCTCCAAGGAGTCTTGCAGTAGCTTCTTATCACACTAGAGAGGTGGCTCAGGTTTCTCAACCCCTGCTTCAGTCCCCATTCATCACAGCACTGTGGAATCGCTCCCTTTACTCTGTTTACACACATGTTTATTTTAACACACATTTATTGTCTATTCTGTGCAAAGTACTGTGAAGAGGTCAAAGACATCAGCACCAAACTTTCCTGGGTTTATAATCTTCAAATGCAATAGCTGGACACGTAAGCTGCAGAAGTGCAAAGTCAAATGAAATACATGTAAATGTTCCATGGGAGCAGAGAACAGGAGTGATTGATTCTGATGGGGATATCAGGGAAGGCATTTGCAGGGGCAACAGCTCCAAAGCAAGCCTTGAGAAATGGTAACCCTGCAGTACACAGAGACTGGGAAGGAAGGGCATTCCTAGCTGCTCTGCGATTGCAAAATATAGGAGTTTCTTTCTACCAGAAAAATTGCTCCACCACTAAGAATGGACATGTACACCACCACCCACTGACTGAGGAAAGGCTTATCAGCCCATCCAGCTGGTCTTCCTGCAAGAAATATACAAATTGCACAATCGTTTTTTGGGAACTCTTTTCAGTAAAAACTTGTTCTTATTAGGAGAGATATTTCCTTTTAATTGTGCCTTTACACATTCTAACTTGCACTACTGAATGCATTCTCTTCCTTTACGTATCACTTGGACCTCTTACTTCCTTGGTCCAGGGGGAGTTTCAGTCGCTTTTCCTGGCAAAGCTCCCTCTACTCACCATGCTATAGCTGTGGACCTGCTTGGCTGTGCACACAGAGGTACCTGAAAGTTTAATAGAAAGACCCTGCAGAGGACAGAACTTTTAATTCACGTTGCTGAAACCAGAAAGACAAACAAACAAAAAACAACTGACAGGAAAGGCTTCTGAATACTAACAGAAGAGAGTCTTCCAACTGGCAGTCAGCTTAAAAGGTAAGTCCCACATCATCACCACAGCAACAGAGAGCATTCAGAGGCAGTGAGGAGCACAAAATGGAGATTTGCCAAAGGCATTAACAAAATTAATTCATTTCAAGGAGAGCTATATAGCTCCTGAATTTTCAGCATTTGTTTCTCTATGTTTATTCACCATCAGAAACAAAAAGAGCTAATAAAGTTAAACAATGGTGAGAAGAGTTAAGGCACCATGTACATCTGTACTTGGAGCAAACTGCTGGCAGACTGAGAGGAACCCGGGGCCATATCAGCCGCAACACATCGGTGACCAGCTCAGTCATCAGTTCAACCAGTATTCATGAAATCCCTACTAAGTGCCAGGCCCAAGGGATACAAAAGTCAGCCAAATAACCATACAAAACCAAATGCAAACAGTGGTAAGTATGATGAGGATAAGACACAGGACATTTGGAACTGCACAACCTGAGTAGTTGGTGGGGCTCCCCTGACAAAGGGACATGGAAGTAAATGTGGCCTGTCGGTAGTCAGCACTGACCAGGCATCACAAACGGCCATGGTGCACCTCCCATCTGGTGGGGTGCAGCTGGCTGGAGCCAGGCGGCCCACATCCACACTCGCTCTGTGCCGCACCCAGTACTGGGAGCCCTGGCTGGGAGCCCCCGAGCCCACGTCCTCTTCTGTCAACTAGGAATAACGATGGTCCCTGTCCCAGAAAGGGCATAAAAACATTGAGCCCTTGGTGAACATTAGCCATGACTACAGAGTGGGCCATGAGTTGGGAGGGCCCCTCCCCCACATTCCCACCACAGGGCACTATCAATGACTTATATACTCAGCTTCCTGTACTTTTCCTACTTGATAAACAGGATGTACGAAATCAATAAAATGAGTTTCACTTTTCTCAACAGATCCTTTTTTGGTGCCTTGACAAAATCTCTAGTTAAAGAGCATCTTCAAGAGAGATCCTAGACCATATGGACACAACCCACATTTGTAGTCACTGTTTTGGGGCTCGCGGGGGGGCAGACCCTGCAACTAATTGCAAGCCCCTCTGAAGGTACAGGAATGGCCAGCCGAATACATATCTCGTTTGCATCAAACAGTCCTAGATGCCTATTATCCCGTTATGTCTATGATTCCACCGTCATTTCCGGTAGATCCCCCTTTCATTCTCGAGTGCCCTGGTTGGCCCCCGAGTAAGGGGCAGTTCCCACGCCACTAGCTGTCCCTTCCACGGGCAGCAGGCCCTGCAGCGGCCGAGAAACTCAGCAGGCACCCGCCTCTGCCGCTGCTGCCCCGGGAGGCTCGACCCCGGGGCTTTCACAAGATGAAGACCTCAGCCCTGTAACGTTCTTCAAATTACTTTCAGACATGAGCTACTTTTTCCAAATCTCCAGGCCAAGGTCATGCATGAGAGGAATTTTATAAATGGCATGGAGTAGAATCAGGCAGCTTTTGATCTCCAGCCCTTGCTCCTGCCAGTTAAATGCATTTCATTTTGCTGGGATTTTTCATCTTTTCTTCGGTCATTTTCTTTGTGTGAGTGTGGCTGGGGGGAGTCGGGGGTTTTGTCTTTTTACCTTGCCCTTCTTTTCCCTTTAATCTCGGTTTTCCTTTTTGGGAGTTCTGCATCTTCCTTCAAGGTCTTATCTTTGTCCTCTCAGGTTTCTGCCGTGTACATACCATTTCTTACTGAAAACAGCCATGCCAGGTCACGTTTCTTTTAGACATCAACGAGTCAGAGCTGGTTTTGTAATGCGCACCACGTGTCCTCTGAATCCTGGACTAAAGTCCCAAATACTCTTTGGGGACTGGTTGAAACCAGGTGGCCAAATCTGAAAGACCATATTCTCCTCACGCCTTTCCATCCCCATGTGATTTATTTAAGAGCAGGATTGAGACAATAAAAAAGAAAAGATTACCTGAAATTCCACCATCCATAATCCTACTATTAACCAGATGATCTTTTCCCTAGGATTCCTGAGTAGTTTTTTGTGTTTGCTTGCTTTTAGAAAAAGTACTACGCAAGTTATTTTCTTACACTGCTCCACATCTCCCCTTTGTGCCTAGCATCATAAACAAACCAGACTTCTCAGAAGGAGCCTGAGTGCTGGATAACAAAGGAGAAATTTTCTGCCATGTGTTTGGATCCTATCACTTTGTACAAGAGCTGCATTTTTTTACTTTTCTTGAAAATGAGAGATCAATTAAGATAGTGGATGTTTTTCACTCCTGGAGCGACTATTTACTTCCTCGTATTGAATTCCCAGTAACTCTTACTGCATCTTGTTACAATATATGCACTTGCTTTTCTATCAATAAGGCTGTTTTGACTATCAATATGGACTATTAACATGATCCTAGCAATGTGAATGTCTTAACTAAACTTATGAAATAATGAAACTACATCCAGCTGAATGATAAACAATTTAATGGTTGACAACTCTCAAAAATATAGTATATCTAATCCTCAGTATCAAAGAAATATACATATTAAAATGACCTATTATTAATTAGCACATGGCAATATGAAGCATTTTGCTGTATTTCATTCTAAGCTTTTTCCTATACAATTATCATAAACACACACATAAACATATATCCATATAGTATGGTAGCAAAATTACAATTAGCCTACAGCTAATGTATCAATCATCACCACTTCTAATTGCTAACTTTACAACTGGGGAAGCCTGAATAAGATGTTCATTAACTGGCTGTTGAATCAAAATATTAAAAGTGTTCAAACATCAACAAAAAGCCTACAGCTAACATCATACTTAATGGCGAGAAACTAGCTTTCCTACCAAGGTCAGGAAAAAGGTAAAGTTGTCTCTTCTCACCACTTCTTTTCAACATCATACTGGAAGTCCTAGCTAATAAAACAAACAAAAAAAAGAAATAAAGGGTACACTGATTGGGAAGGAAGAAATAAAACTTGTCTTTGTTCACAGATGACATGAACAGATTTCTTTTAGAAAATCCAAAGGAATCAGCAACAAAAAAACCCTCCTGGAACTAATAAGCAATTATAGCAGGGTTTCAGGATTCAAGGTTAACATACAAAAGTCAATTGCTTTCCTATATGCCTGCAATAAACAAGTGGAATTTGAAATTAAAATCAGCAATACCATTTACATTAGCACCCCTAAAAATGAAGTACTTAGGTGTAAATCTAACAAAATATATACAGGAACTATATGAAGAAAACTATAAAATTCTGACAAAAGAAGTCAAAGAACTAAATGAATGGAGAGATATTCCATGTTTATGGATAGGAAGACTCAATATTGTCAAGACGGCAATCCCAATCAAAATCCCATTCAAAATCCCAGCAAGTTATTTTGTGGGTAATAACAAACTGATTCTAAAGTCTATATGGAGAGGAAAAAGACCCAGAATAGCCAACACAATATTGAAGGAGAGGAACAAAGTTGGAGGACTGACGCTACCCAACTTCAAAACTTACTATAAAGCTACAGTAATCAACACAGTGTGGTACTGGAAAAGGAATAAACAAATAGAACAATAGGACAGATCAGAGAGCCCAGAAATAGAACCACATAAATATAATCAACTGATCTTTGACAAAGGGGCAGAAGCAATACAATGGTGCAAAGATAGTCTTTTCAATAAATGGTGCTAGAACAACTGGACATCCACGTGCAAAAAAATGAATCTAGACACAGATCTTATGCCTGTCACAAAAATTAACTCAAAATAGATCACAGACCTAAATGTAAAATGCAAAACTATAAAACTTCTAGAATATATTTAATAACATAGGAGAAAACGTAGATAACGTTGGGTATGGTGATGACTTTTTTAGATGCAACACCGAAGGCAAGATCCATGAAAGAAAGAATTGATAAACTGACTTCACTAAAATTAAAAACTTCTGTGAAAGACACTGTCTAGAGAATGACAGGATAAGCCAAAGACTGAGAGAATATATTTGCAAAACATATATCTAATAAAGGACTGCTATTCAAATTATACAAGGAGCCCTTAAAACTCAAAAATAAGAAAACAAACAACCAGATTTTAAAAATGGGCCAAAGACCTGAACAGATCAGAAGATACAAACAGAACATCAAAGAAGATATACAGATGGCAAGTAAGCATATGAAAAGATGCTCAACATCATCTGTCATTAGGAAATTGCAGATTAAAACAACAATGAGATATCACCACATAACCATCAGAATGGCTAAAATCCAAAACACTGATCACCAAATGCTGGTGAGGATGTGGAACAACAGGAACCCTCATCCACTGCTGGAGGGAATGCAAAATGATACAGCCATTTTGGAAGACAGTCAGGCAGTTTCTTATAAAACTAAACACACTTTTATCATACAGTCCAGCAATTGTGCTCCTTGGTATTTATCTAAATAAATTGAAAACTTATAACTACAAAAATATCTCTACACAGATGTTTATAGCAGCTTCGTTCATGACTGCCAAAACTTGGAAGCAACCAAAATGTCCTTCAGTAGCTTAGTGGATAAATAAACTGTGGTACATACAGACAATGGAATATTATTTAGGACTAAAAAGAAATAAGCTATCAAGCCGTGAAAAGACATGGAGAAAATTTAAATGCATATTACTAAGGGAAAGAAGCCAATATGAAAAGGGTGCATACTGTATGATTCCAACTATAAGACATTCTGAAAAAGGCGAACTATGGAGATAGTAAAAGGATCAGTGGTTGCCAAGGGTTGGGGGAGAGGGAGGGATGAATAGGCAGAGCACAGAGAATTTTTAGGGCAGTGAAACTACTCTGTACAATATAATACTGTAATTGTGAATATATGTCACTATACATTTGTCCACACGAATAGAATGTACAGCACCAAGAGTGAACCCTAATACAAACTATAATCTTTGGGTGATAATGATGTGTCAGTGGAGGATCATCTGTTGTAACAAATGTACCACTCTGGTCGGGGAGGTATAATGGGGGAGGCTATGTACTTGTGGGGGTAGGGGGTTTATGGGTACTCTCTATGCCTTCTGCTCTATTTTCCTATGAACCTAAAATTGCTCTAAAAAAATTAAGTCTATTTGAAAAAAAGAATCTTTGACTCTCCCCTACCCAAAAAAGTCTTTGTTCATGGTATCAGGATTATAAAGAAGGCTCCTGACACTTTGGCAGAAGCCAAGGAGCTCCCACAGCTATCCTGAGGTTGTGCTGGAAGAAGGACCTAGTCCATGACACCACAGTTTAGAACCCAGCAGTTCCCAATCCAGGAGAAGAAAGCAAGTACTTTCAACCCCAGACTCCCCAGTGTGCACAAGTATCCCTACCCTGCACACCCTTTACCACGCCCCACACCTGGGAGTCCTGACTTGCAGCTGCAAGGCCTAGTCATTTAAAGAATGAGTCACAGCTGCACATTGTAATCACCTGGGAGCTTTGAAAAGCAGTGAGCCTGAGTCCTCACCCCAGAGATCCTGATTGACTTGGTCTGGGGTGTGGTATGGGCATCAGGATTTTTAGAATCAGATTCTAATTTTCAAGAAGACTGAGAACCACTAATTTGAAAGCTGATTTAAAGATGCCCCCTCATCCACCAACTGTGCAGCAAAGCACAGACTGCTTATTTCAGCATTTTGATCCATTATCATGCTCCTTAGAAATTTTGGCAGCAAATATTCATTTTCACATTAATGGAAATAAATTGCTCTTATAATGAAGACCAGTGTAAACAGCATTTGGCTGGAACACAATTTTTTCCTGTTCATAATGCTGACAGGGCAGCAGTGGGCATACACTTGGCAGTTATGAAAGAGCTTTTTTTTTTTAAGCAATTTAATTGGAGCTTCTGCATCTATGATGTATCCTGTTTAGAAGAGTTCCTTTAAACTGGTTGAACAGATTACTACTTTTCCCTTTCCTATATCAGATTATTAAAAATAGGATAAATATAATTACAATCATGTATTTCACCAATGCACAAATTGTCAAGAAGAAAATGATTTTCCTAGCATTTTCAACTCCCAACACATGAACACACTTTTTGATAATAAAATAACACTGATGTGACCTAGAAAAGAGATTTTGTCAGGGTGCCCAAATGGTTAAAGAAAGGCCAGCCAGCTCCCTGCCTCTGGCTGCTGTGGGAGGGATGGAGTATGCTGGAAATTCTCCCCACTGAATGGCTCTTTCTCCCCCTTCTTTGAGCTGGGAGCACAGGAATGCAGTGACTCCTAGCACATCTACAACCCTGCCCATGAAAATCACAAAACCCTGTTCACAAGGTAGACATTGAAAATAAAATTCCTTTTGCCTTTGCCTTTGCCTCAACTTTTTCTATAGGCATTCTGCATGTTGCTTATTCGCTCAATGCCTTCCAGCTACACACAGAGAAAAAGGGTCCACATATATGAAAAAGAGTTCAAATCTGCATATGCTATTTGACAATATTTTCAATAAAGGCATATATTATAGGTCCTTTTTTGTAGCAGGTAATTTAATCGAGATAATTTCAAGGAGAATCAGTGTAATCCAGAGATTTCTTAGTCACATTTCAAATTAATAACTTAAAATCAGCTTGATCTCAAATGTTGCTTCTCCCTCAAACCCAGATTGATTCTGGGACATCTGCTTATGGGACACCAGTTGGTAGAGGATCATGCTGGCTGCTGTGCAGAACACAGTCTGGAAGTAGGGGTCAAGGCGGGAAGCAGGAAAACAAGTTAGGAGGTAACTGCATGGGTCCAGGTGCGAGATGCTGATGTCTGAACCAGGATGGTAGCAGTTTTGGAGGATCACCAGGTACTTAAAATGATTTAGATTCTTAATTCTTGGCTTCCTCAACAGAACAAATATCAGTCATGGTAAATACAGCAGGTTTATGGCTTAACAGTCAATTAAGTTTTCTCTAGGTTTATACAATAGAAAACTAGGCATAAAGGAACCAAATGCAAGAAACCTCATAAAAATTTTGAGTGGGCAAGAAAATACAAGTATGTTCACTTGCAGGTCTGTGAAAAATGATACATATAGGAGAAGATAATGTAAACTGTAATAGTAAGATATCTGACTATGAGCTATTAGTTACAACTTAATTAGAGACCAAGGAGTTTCTCTAAGTACTAGTCCATAGAGATATTTGCCCAAGGGTCTTCTTAGATTAAAATGACTAGCAGGGCATTACACATCACAGAAAGTTGAAAGTGGTATGCATCCTAATAACCATGCTATTAGAAAGCTATGGCCCACCCACACAGAGAAAACCATGCAGGGTTCTAATACCCAAGAAAGAAAGAGAAAAATCTACGTATAATTGTGGTTTACGAGGAAAAAAAACCCCAATTTGAGTATGCACAATATTCTTTCTTTTTTGCAACAAAAAGGCTATGAGGATTAGAAGGATTTTTTTAAGAAATCTTTTTATATAAGTGCAAAATCTGTCTCTCCCTAACTTCTACTCATTCATTGCTTCTATTTCTGCTTTCCTAAAGTTACACTGAAAAAATCAAATTCCTCTTCCTCCAGAAACGTCCAGACATTTAAGAACAACAATCTTGGCATCCCTGACATTTTCTTCTCCAGGTTACAACATCCTCAGTTCCGTCACAGGGTAGCAGGACTTCTACTCCTATTAACATAGTGGCTGTCTGCATAAACTCTGGCCAAGGAATATATAGGGAGCCAAGGACTAATAAAAGGATTTTTCTGGGTGAAACAAATAGAATTACTTTTCAAAGTGTAACTCCTAATGGAGCCTACAGAACTGATCAACCATCAAGATGGTACATGCTGGAAACGTACAACAAAGGCTGAGAAGCACTGTGCGTGTTTAGCTATTAATAGGTCATTAGTGTCTTTGGCAAGATTGGCAGATTAAAAACAACCAGTTGAAGAACAAGTGGGAGGTAATGAGGTAAAAAAGTAAGTTCACACCGGTGCTCTCAAATTTGATGTGTACATGAATCACCAGGGTATCTTGTTAAGAAACAAATCCCGATTGAGTTGTGGGAGGCAGGTGAGACGAGACTCTGCCTTTTTCATAAGCACCCAGGCGATGGCCATGCCGCTGTGCAGGGACCATCCTTTGAGTTGCAAGCATGCAGACTATTACCAAGCGAGCTCCAAGCAGCAGCCACATTGTAAATCCATAAACAGGGTAAAAGGAATTTTTATGCGTACAATGAAGCAAACTTTAGCCAACATGGCAAATATTGCTATATATTTTTTTTAAAAAAAAAGGTCTACCCGATACATGATGGCTCTCTGGAGGCCATCCGTCTATTACCATCATCTAAGAGAGAGATTTCAAAATGCCAAGTCTCTGAAAGAAGCACATTTCCATTTGCTGCCCCAAAGTGAGAAATCCTAAGTAAAGCAGTATTCCTTGAGTCCTTTGTAGAGCTGTGAATGTACGCATGTGGGCGTAGAGTGTGCAATATTATCCATTTCACATCCTTACCCAGTTGCTTTCTCCCACCTTTCTGCATCAGGTGTGCAGATCTTGGCTGACAAGCTTCTGGAATGTATTCAGATGAAGGAGGCACTTGAAAAAATGTGAATACTTACTACTATAGACCGACATTTGGACCTTGTAACTGCCCATATTAAAATCTCCAAAAATGTCTATTTATGTGTGTTCATACAAATACATATTTATTCAGAAAGAAATTGAAGAAAATTTTTTTGAAAAAACTGGGAGGTGTTCTTTCAAAACATACGCAAAGATAAGACATAGGGCAAACAAAATCCAAGAAAATATGTAAAAGACTACGTGATAGCAATAAGGTTAGTTTTTTTAAAAAGAATGAAGATGTGAAGATGTAATTAAATTACACAATTTAATATTTGGCATGGTATAATAAAAAATAGCTTAAAGATTAAGAATTAAAAATTGAAGGAAAATTTAAAGAAGTTAAAAGTTGAAGTAAGTGTTTTGTAAAAACTATGGTCAAAGGTGAGAGAACTACTTCCAAGAAATGATTGTAGAATACTTTGAAGTAGCTTTAATTAGATTAGCATTAATTAAGCCTTTTGGACATCTTCCTATGCATATATTTTTTATAATTAAGAAGGAAAAAAGCAGCCAGTAGAAGAGGTTTTCCTCAGTATCTTTCAGATATAGTTACAGACAAATTACTAATCTTAGTTAAGAAATAAAATAGAACAATAAATAAAATTACATAATATGGTCAAAAAGTTGTAAATAATGTCAAATGGGGAAAAACTGAAAGCCTTTCCTCTAAGATCTGGAACAAGACAAGAATGCCCACTTTCACCACTGTTATTCAACATAGTACTGCAAGTTCTAGCAACAGCAATCAGACAAGAGAAAGAAATAAAGGGCATACAAATCGGAAAGGAAGAAATTAAATTATCCTTCTTTGCAGACTATATGATTTTATATCTAGAGAAACCTAAAGACTCCACAAAAAAACTATTAGAACTGATAAACAAATTCAGTAAAGCTGAAGGATACAAAATCAACATATAAAACTAAGTAGCATTTCTATATGCCAACAGTAAACAATCTGAAAAAGAAACCAAAAAGTAATCCCATTTACAATAGCTATGAATAAAATAAAATATCTAGGAATAAACCTAACCAAAGAAGTGAAAGATTTCTATAATGAAAACTATAAAATATTGATGAAAGAAATTGAAAAGGACACAAAAAAAGGAAAGATATTCTATGCTCATGGAGTAGAAGAATCAATATTGTTAAAATGTCCTTACTACCCAAAGCAATCTACAGATTCAATGCAATCCCCATCAAAATACCAATGACATTCTTCACAGAAATAGAAAAATAATCCTAAAATTCAAATAGAACCACAAAAGACTCAGAATAGCCAAAGCCATCCAGAGAAAAAAGAATAAAACTGGAGGAATCCCATTACCTGACTTCAAATTATACTACAGAGCTGTAGTAACCAAAACAGCATGGTACTGGCATAAAAACAGACACATAGAACAATGGAACAGAAGAGAGAACCCAGAAATAAATCCATACATCTATAGTGAACTTATCTTTGACAAAAGTGCCAAGAACATACAGTGGGGAAAGGACAGTCCCTTCCATAAATGGTGCTGGGAAAACTGGATATCCACATGCAGGAGAATGAAACTAGACCCTTATCTCTCACCATATACAAAAATCAAATCAAAATGGATTACTTAAATCTAAGACCTGAAACTATGAAACTACTAAAAGAAAACATTGGGAAAACGCTTGAGGACATTGATCTGAGCAAGGACTTCTTGAGTAATATCCCCAAAAATGGCAACCAAAGCAAAATTGGACAAATGGGATCACATCAAGCTAAAAGCTTCTTCACAGCAAAGGAAACAATCAACAAAGGGAAGAGACAACATTTTCAAAAAAATATTTTCAAACTACCTGACAAGGGATTAATAACTAGAATATATAAGGAGCTCTAACTACTCAATAAGAAAAAAATCAAATAATCCGATTTAAAAATGGGCAAAGGATCTGAATAGACATTTCTCAAGAGGAGACATACAAATGGCCAACAGGTATATGGAAAAATGCTCAACATCATTAGTCATCAGAGAAATGAAAATCAAAACTACAATGAGATATCATTTCACCCCAGTTAAAATAGCTTTTATCAAAAAGACAGGCTTGGTGAGACTGCAAATTAGTACAACCCCTATGGAAAACAGTATGGAGATTTCTCAAAGAACTAAAAGTAGAACTACCATTTGATCCAGCAATCCCACTACTAGGTATCTACCCGAAGAAAAAGAAGTCATTTTATCAAAAAAACACCTGCACTCAAATGTTTATTGCAGCACAATTCACAATAACAAAGATGTGGAATCAACCCAAATGCCCATCAATTCATGAGTGGATTAACAAAATGTGGTATATGTATACCATGGAGTACTACTCAGCCATTAAAAAAAGGATGAATTAATGCATTTGTGGCAATTTGGAAGGAACCGGAGACCATTATCCTAAGCGAAGTATCTCAAGAACAGAAAAACAAACACCGCATGTACTTTCTAATAAATTGGAACTAATCAATGGGCACACATGTGCAGGAAAGTAAAACTCATTGCAAATCAAGGAGGGGGGAGGGGAGAGAAGGGCAAGGGCAAAAACCCACCTAACAGATACAATGAACACTATTCGGATGATGGGTACATTTATAGCCCTGTGTCAAGCCATGCATTAAAAATACCTGTACACCCTTAATATTTTGAAATAATTTTTTTAAAAAGGCAATAACAAATGCTGGCGAGGATGTGGAGAAAGGGGAACCCTGGTACACTGTTGGTGGGAAGGTAAATTAGTGCAACCACTATGGAGAACAGTACAGAGGTTCCTCAAAAAACTAAAAACAGAACTACCATATGACCCAGCAATCCCACTGCTGGGTGTATTTCTAAAAGAAGGGAATTCAGTATATGGAAAAGATATCTGCACTCCTATGTTTATTGCAGCACTATTCACAATAGGCAAGATATGGAATCAACGTTAAGTGTCCATTAACAGATGAATGGATAAAGAAACCATGGTACATGTACACAATGGAATATTATATAGCCATGAAAAAGAATGAAATCCTACCATTTGCAACAACATGAATGGAACCGGAGAACATTATGTTAAGTGAAATAAGCCAAGCACAGAAAGACAAATCTCCCATGTTCTCATTCATATGTGGGAGCTAAATATTAAAAACAATTGATGTCATGGAGACAGAGAGTAGAATGATGGTTACCAAAGGCTGGGAAGCGTAAGGAAGTGGGAGATAAAGTGGGTATGGGTAATGGGTACAAAAATATAGTTAGATATAATGAAAAATATTTGATAGCACAACAAAGTGACTATAATCAACAATAAGTTAGGGCATACTTTAAAGTAACTAAAAGAGTAGAATTGGAATGTTCCTAACACAAAGAAATGTTAAATGCTTGAGGTGACAGATATGCAAATTATCCTGATTTGATTAAGTCACATTGTATGCTTGCATCAAAACATTGTGTGTACCTTATAAATACATGCAACTATTATGTACCCATAATAGTTACAAGTAAAAAAAAATTTTTTTTAAAGTTATAAATAGTCAAATTGCCTTAATAATTATTGGGGCTCAATTAGGGTACATGTTAAGGTCACTGGTGAAAATACAATCACTCCACAATACCTTGTTGGCAGGTGCTGCTGCCTAATATGACTTTCAAGACTGCTGTCAGGCCCATAGCTAGATGACCTTCTTTGGGATGAGATGCTCTTCAGTGCCTAGACAATGCTCCCTCCTCTTCCAAAGGGGTGAGCTTAAACATTACCTCCTTTGAGATCTGCCACCCACAGAACGAAGTTTAGTTTGCAATTACCATGAACTTAGAATCTGTCATTTATTTATCAATTTTGTTCAATAGAATGTGAATTTTCAGGCAGGGAACAAATCTAATTCATCTGGCACTATATAAGCCCACATGGATGTCAACTGAGTGACTAAAGGACAGGATGCACAAGGCTGGAAGTCAAAGGCCAGGGATGAGGAGGTGCATGGAGGAACCTGGGGTGCACTGTGCTTTGTAGCACTCTCCACTCAGTATTGGGGAGGTGCCCGCTGCTGCTCACAGTGTGCAGCTATATTGGTAATTCACCCACTGATGCTCCTATCAAATCCCTCCTCCTCCAACGTATAAACCTGCAAACAACCAGTCATTATACAAATGCCCCTGCCCCAACATACTCATCAAAGCAGGAATGAGAGACAAGGTACGGTCACCTTCCCTCCACAACCCATTCCTTTGGAGAAAGTCGTAGCCCGCTGCCTTTCCAGTTTTTTGTTAGTGAATACAGAATAGTTCAAAACATGTCCTATAGACCTCTGAGAGAATGAACACCTCTTCTAGTGCCAGTTAGGTGTTTTTGTAGGACTGCTGAGGACCAATAGTTCTCAAGAATGAAGGGGACGAATTGTTAGAGTTCATGCTGCACTGGAGTATTTTTGTTAAAAATAATTTGTCAATTTACCTCTTTGACAAGATCATGTGGCATCTTTAGATAGATTTAGAATGTGTTGCTTTTTAAAAGTATTTCTGAGTCTAAACTAAAAAGTTAGTGGCCAGGCATGGTGGCTCATGCCTGTAATCCCAGCACTTTGGGAGGCTAAGGCAGGAGGATCATTTGAGGCCAGGAGTTTGAAACCAGCCTGAGCAACATAGCAAGACCTGATCTCTACAAAAAATTTAAAAATTAGTTGGGCATGGTGGCGCACACCTGTAATGCCAGCTATTAGGGAGGCTGAGGCAGGAGGATCACTTGAGCCCAGGAGTTTGAGGCTGCAGTGAGCTATGATGATGCCACTGCATTCCAGCCCAGGTGACAGAGAAAGACCCTGTCTCAAAAAAAAAGAAAAAAAGTTAGGCTTTTTTTCCCCCAGTTTATCTTTGGTTTCAATTGATAAATTTGTGAGGAAAATTTTTCTTTTGAGGAAAGGTCTTAAACTTGTGAAAATCTGTCATTCTAACAAATTTCATTTTCTTTCTCCATCTAAAGAAAATCGTTCTAAGTCTTAGTCCCACAGTGTGTTTACAAAATAGTCTCCTGCTTCTAAGGATCAACTACGAAATTCAAAATTTTCCACTTTGTATTTCAGGGATGTTAAAAGTTCTGAATTTTTCTGAAAATTTTTCTGAAGTAACTTTTCAACTCTGCTTGTCAGAATGACTACCCAGAGAATTTGTTCCTCTCTTTTGGGACCCTTATTAGGTTGAATTTTCTCATGACTTCTAACCTCAGTGAGTTTTTTTTCCCTCACTTTTTGACTGTTTCATCCAGAGCAGCATTCTTTTGCTCTACTGCAGATTTCTCTGCAGAAATCTGCTTATAATCTTTGCTTTTCCTTGGGCTCTGGCTGCTTTTTTGGCTTATGATTTTACCACCTTCATTTTTGATGAGGTCATCAAAAGGCCGATCTTCCTGAATCTTCCCACACATCTTAAGTGTTTATTTTGGGATTACAGCAATATCTTTCTGAAATTTAAATCACAGATTAGTAAAAGGAACTGAATTCCAGATGGCATTGCCATGCCCATGGGAATTTGTGAATTGGAATTTACTAGCGTTAAAGAAACACTCAAGAAAGTGCTAATAGACTGATAAATATAGTTATGAGGACTTTGGTCAAATCTAGTAACGATTTTTACAAAAGAACATACTGGTAGATAAAGACCTACTTATTTCTTCCATCTGCCCAATGAACACAAAAATCCCAAAATGCCCCTGCATGAAGAAATCTGCTGGCAGTTATAGCCCACAGGTGCTGAATTAAATACTCTTTTCTCATCCCACTAAACAATCAGGCAGTAATGTTTTATGAAGTTTAAAGATGTGACCTCAGCCTAGAAAAATTGTGAACACTGCTTAAGAAAAAGACAGCATATTGTTATGATTCTTGTTTTCTGGCCCGGAGTATTATTTCCCAATGCAGGCTGCTAAAGAAGGGATGTGGTTATACAGAAAGTAGATTTAGGCTTGCATTCTTGTAATCTAAGCCACCAAACATGTAAAATATCAAAAACACATTGACTTAAAAGAGCAAAGTCACACCACCCCTACTTTCAGGTTACCACCTGAGAAATGTAGGTGAACTTTCAGTTTGATTATGGCTTGATAGAGTCCCAATGACCATAGTAATCACTTGGGTTCTGGGTAAATTTATGGAAACATCTCTGGTATTATTTTAAAGTCATCTTAATTTACTTTTAGGTCTAGTGCCTTTTTCTCAGTGCGCTTCACACCTTCAAAGAAAGATTTCTACATTCATTCTCTGCCTCCCTTCACTCCTACTTTAGTTCTTCCTTCTTCCCTTCCCTCACCCCCCCATTCATTCAAGCATTCAGCAATTACTTAGCACCTATCCTGTTCCAGGCAAGGTTCTAGGCACTGCTATGACAGAGACGATCAAGCCACAGTCCCTGTTCTCAAAGACTTACAGTTAGAAGGGGAAGAGAATTTTAAACAAACCACCTACAATTCAAAGCAATAGGGGCTGTATTAGAAATAGGGACGGCACAAAGCAAGCGATAAAGGGCGAGAGACCAGCTCTTCCTGAGGAGGAGGCATAAGGGGTTGGAGGGGGTGGGCAGTTGGGTTGTATCTGACATTTCAGCTGGGTTCTGCAGTGTGATCTCACTCAAGGAAGAAGAAGGGCACTCTAGATAAAGGCAATAATGCAAAGGACAGAAGTTCAGTGTGGCAGGAACAACGGCTGAAGGGGAGGGAGGTAGAGGCCAGGCTGCAAAGGGTCTGGGGTTCAACCGCAAAGGTCAGATTTTAGAAAGCTGGCTCTGCTCCCTCTGCCTAGAACATGTTCCTCCCAGATCCCTGCATGGCTCTTTCCCATCGCTCAGGCCCTGGGCAACACCACCACCCTCTTGTTCCTGCCGTGCCATCTACAATGCCCGGCTCTAGCCTACCTCTGTGCCCTATGATGCTTTATTTTTCCTTCATAGTACTTGTCCCAATAAAGAGTCAATTGATATGTCTGCCTGTTTATTGAGTGACATATTTCTTAGACACACTGCAGGACCCATAAATGCTATACAAAAGAATGTCTACATTTCAAGTATTTTTTTCCTTATGTGGGAAGCCTGTATTTAAATACATCTGAGTTGTCAGTCCATTAAAACAATAATAGAATCTTTTCTTGCTTTCCTACTTTCTCTTACCATGGAAATATATGAACCTAGCATTAGGCAGCAGCAGCGTGGGTCCCCACTGTGTTGGTGAAAACACTTTGCGTACAGCATATAGGATGGTAAGGATGGGGCATGGATCTTCCGTGACCTTGCCAGGTTATAAATTATAAAAGGGGAAATTCTGTGGTAGAAGGGGAACATCACCACAAATAAATTTTTTTCCCTGAATCTAAAAGGATTATAAAGCATTTTGATAATCTTGTTAAAATACCATAAAAAGCAAGGCATGGTAGTAAATAATGATGTATAGTAAATTACCTGAAAATTAATTATTCTCAGGTCAGGTGAAAAAGTATTCACTGAATTCTTATTCACTTTTCCACACATATTCTATCATGTTTTATTCAGGCATTTGTGCTAAGTCTGAGTGAAATAAAAAGATGAATCAGACCTCAAGTAGCTTATAACCATACGCAATGGTAAGGCCTGTTTGAAAGTCCCAAATGCCACAAAACAGGCAAAGAAGATGTATTTGAAGGTAGATGGTCCTTCAGCATAAGTAGGTCAGCAGTGTCAGACTGAGCTTTGAAGTAAAGGGAATATGGGACCCTGCTGAGGTAGGGACAGCATTTCAGGCAGAGATGCAGGAAAGTGGAAGGTGCTCTAAGAAACAGCAAGGAGTTCGATTTGATGGAAGAGAAGGAATATTAGAAAATTCTGTTTGAGGGTGGATCGTGGGGCTCCCCCACCCCATGCTTAATCTGCAGAAAAGGGGTACCTATCAACGGTTTTGCATTGGCAGAGAAAGATGTCCAGAGGAATGCTCTAGGAAGAACATCCAGATGCTGGGCTGGACAGGGGCAAATCTGCAGGAGGAGATACTTCCAAGGAAAGGTCTTCAGTAGCTTAAGGAAGAAGGATTAGTGGTGGTGGTGCACATGGAAAGGAGGGACCAGTGTTGAGATGTATTCCTGAGGTGCATTAATGAGATCTGAGTGCTTTGGATGTTGTAGGAACCATTATTCTATTCGCTCAGCTGCTCATGCCAAAACTATGAGGCTACCCTCTCCTCCTTGATCCATTCAATCACGAAGTCCTGTCAGTTCTACTTCCTGTTGGGTCTATTTACTTCTGTCCATCTATACTGTCCATCTGGTCTCCTAACGCATCCCTCTCCACTCCATTGGTCACATAATATTCGTGTTGATCTCTTTAAAAATGCTGAGCTGATAATGGCATTCTCTTGCATGAAAAAAACCTTTAATGGCTTAGAAAAAGCTTGAAAATCCTTCACTTGAGTCTCTAATGCCCTGCTTAACTGTGCTCCTGCCCCTCCCTCCAGCCTCACCCAACTCCTCTTTGCCCTGGCTTCCTCCTAAGTCCCCATGCACAACTCTGCTCTTCCCTGCCTCCACCCAACAGATGCCCCTTCACCTAGGCTGCCAGGCATGGCAGCCCCCTCCCCTAGCCCTCTACACTCCCTTCTGAGCACATAACTTGTAATTAAATAGTTGAAAAGGTATTTTTAATGACTACCTCCCTGGATAAGTACTCCCCACCCCAGGCTGGAACTGTATGGCTTATTGTATCCATAGAGGCTAGAATAGTATCTTGTATACAGAAGGCACTCATTAGATGAATGGATGAATATGGAGCAAAGAGTCAAAGATGACACTGAGGTTTCTAGTCTGGGTAACTGGAAAGAAAACACTGCCACTGATAAGAAAAGGACACAGGTTTCAGAGGGAAAATGATGGCATTAAAATTGAGTTTGAAAAAGCTGTTCAGCAGATTGTTGGATAGGGTAGAAACGGAGCTAAAGGAGGGAAGAAAGGGTTGCAAACATGTACTTGAAAGTCAGTTTCATGGAGCTGGGCATGGATGTTATGGCTGACTAAGAGTGCATTGAAATGATCTCTCTGAATATCTGTCTTTCCAACTAGACTAGAAGCTCCTTAAGGGCACGGCCCATGTTGCACCCATCCTTCTATCCCAAGCCCCCTAAATAATGAGAGAATAGTACTTCAAGAAAAAGGGGTAGTCAGCCTTGTTACTCTCCTTAACAGGCCACACTATTGGATGCTTGATGTCCCCGTTGATTCACCAGAAGACAGTTTCTATGAAGTGATGGTGTAAAAGACACCTGTGACAGCGAGGTGAGAAACGGAAGTCAGAGAGTAGAGACTACTTTTTCAGGAATTTAGCAGAGAAGTGTCAGCATCGAGGGGGCTAATGGTCCAGTGCACGTGAATAAAGTCTCTCTCTCCTCTTCCGCCTTGTTAGGAAGAGTTACCTCAAGACTCCTCCAAGAGACTCTTTCTCAAGTGTGCATAGGCTTTCTCTTCAGAACCACTCTAGGCCTTGAAGCAAAGCTCATTTTGGCTTTTCCAGCATCTTTATGGTCATCCATTTAATCAGTGTTAAAACCTGAGGAAACTCGGGTTTCAGTGCCGCAGTGGAAATCGGTAGGAAGACTCTTTGGCCTGCTTTGTTGCTAGACCATTCAAGCCACCTATGCAAGAGAGCATCTTTGAGCCTTCTAGCTTGGCTCTCCAGAGTTTTACACTGGGACCTGGGGCCAGATCCCATCTACTAATCAGGAGATGCTCTGCCTTGCTTTATTTTTCTGACTACATACCTACTGCTAGAACTTCTCAAGAAAATAAGTTCCGGAGAAAAATTGTGGTATTCCTTAGCAACCAGCAAAATACAACTATAACAGCATCTCAATTTCAACACAACTTACAGGAAGAAAAAGAGTCAGGGCTGGATCTTTGCATAAATATGGTCAAGGGAGCTGTGTTTGTGCTGGGAAGCGAGAATTTATGAGAGTTGTCTGTCTAGTCAGAGAATGCCACAGATTTGTGATTAATGTTCATATATTAACAAGAAAAATATTCAATGATTAACAAGATTCTTTTTTGCTACTGTGTTTACCTGTCAGAAATGTCAGAAGTTCAGTAGACGTATTAATCAAAGAAGTCATTTTACAGATCTTAGAGACTTCTTTTCATACCCACAATAACTGAATATATTTTAGATATAAAATAAGGAACATAAAAATGAAACCATTTAAAGTGGTAAAGTGATAATAGGAGTGTTATGTAAAAGTATTAGAACTGAAGAAATAGTCTTTCTGTAAATAATTAAAACCTATTTTAATACCAGCACCAAATGTAAGACTTTTGTTAAAATATCTTGAGTGCATTAGGTTCTTTCATAATTTAGGAACAAATACTATTTTAATTTTACTTTCTCTTAAATACACTGCAAATTAGTGTCATTATATCAAACTAAAATTTAAGGTTCAATAATCTTCACGCATTCTAAAAGTAATCTTTGCCCCTGCGAAGTTTATTCTTACATAATATTTTAGAGCACTACAAAAAGTCATTACATAGCAAAGCTTTGCCATTTTTCAGTCATTTTATTATTTGGACAACTTTTATCCTTATGATGATCCCATGATATGTGTTTAAAAGTCTCATAACTTTACATATGATGAAAACTGAACTAAAACGAAAATAGTCTCTGAATTTACATCACATTTATAGCTCTCCAAGACATTCTTCCAGGACTCGAAAATAATACTACTATTACCCTTTTGTTTCCTATTTTTAAAAAGCCATGGACTTTGCCCACACCCTCAACCACTTTCAACTAGCACACCAAATAATTTTTGTAGTCTGGGCAGTCAAGCCAGATCCTTAGATTTTAGAAGCAAATCATTTTTACCCCTCCCTACCTATGCATTAGAAAAAGCAATAAAATAAAGAGAGACTAGAGGGAAGCAATTGGCATATTTGTAAGTTAAGGCTTTGTTTATACTTTAATAACTCATAAATAATCAATTATTAGGTTTAAGTGTATTTTGCCTGCATTAAAACTGTTAGTTCCTCTGAGGAAATAAAAATGTATTTTGAGTTTTTGTACATCATACATTCATAGTAGGAATCCTGCATCTGCCTATGTTGCCATGTGCCAAACCTTTGCTAAGTAAAGACTTTTGAAATTAAATTGTTACTCTATTTAGCCTTACTTATTCATTCAATAAATATTTATTGATTAAGTATTATGTGCCAGGCACTAGGCTGAACAATACAGACATAGATGAACAAGAAGTTGATTCCTGAATGTGCCATATTTCCCCCTGCAGATTACTGGCAGGGATCAGTAACAAAATCCCACGTTGTAACCTAAGAATAACATGATCCTGAGAAAATCTTTAAAGAAGAAAGTTTCCTAAAATAACCTTCATATTAAAACTATACATAAAGTAAGTTAAAAGTTTAGGGTGGTAAAAAACTATCTATAAACAAATTATCCCCAATTTTCAAAGAATAGGTTCTATCTACCTTTATCATGATAAATATCCATAGAAGTTTAAGGGAGAAATGAAAATAAGCTAAAATAACATTTTTACATTTTTTAAGTTACTGAGACAGGAAATGAGTTTTTTAAGTCTTTATTTAAATTTTTATATATCTAAAAATGCCAAGCAAATGCAACAAGCCAGAAGAGGGGGCTACAAACATTGCTTACCTTTTGGATCCTGTTCTTACAGATACTGGGAGCAGCAGCATGGCATGCACAGAACACTATTCAATTAGTCCCTCAGTCCTCTGTCATCTTGTGGAGAGTGATATAGTATTTTTTAATTTATCCAATTAGGATATTCCAACTGCAATAACATGGCGTAAACATGCAATTTCATGCCTAAGTCAATAATTATATAGGTCAGCAATCAATAATACATATAATTGTCATCAACCTAGATTTTTTTTTTCTTCCAGAAACAATAAAGGACTTAAAGGCAGTTAAGGGTAGTAATCGTATCATAAATTTCAAGGCACATGTCATTTTACATATTAATTAGCTTTCCTTTTTAGCCACAAGCAAGAACTAGAACAAAAGGCAAAAGATTTTCTAAACAAAGCTCTTACATGAGGTATCGTTTATGATCAAACCTTTAACTCACATATGTTCAATGAATTTAATTAATGGCATTATTTTTTAACTTATTCAACAAATACTGCTATGGTCTGAATTTCTGTGTTCCCCTAAAATTCATATGTTGAAATCCTCACCCCCAAGGTGGTGGTATTAAGGGGTGGGGCCTTTGGAAGGTAATTAAGCCAGGAGGATGGTAGCCTCGTCAATGGGATTAGTACCCTGATAAAAGAGACTCCAGAGAGATCCCTTGTCCTCTTTGCCACGTGAGGTTACAGACAGAAGACTGCTGTCTATGAGGAGGCGGGTCCTCACCAGACACTCAATCTGCCGGTGCCTTGATCTTGGACTTCCTAGCCCCCAGAACTGTGAGAAAATGAATTTCTGATGTTTACAGGCCACTCGGTCTATGATAGTTTGTTATAGCAGCCCAACCAGACTAAGACAAATAGCTGTAGAACATCTGTTATATGTAAACACTAGGGACACAAAAATGAAGAAAATAGACCCTGACCTAAAAAATCTAACAGTCTCAGCAGGGAGGTCAGCCACTAAAATGCAATGAAAGTCTGTAGGAGGCATTGTGGGAGGACAGAAGGGAAGCTCCTAAGTGTCTGGGCAGGGCTGCTGGGGAGAGAAGGTTTTCAGAGCTGTCCTGCGGCATGCCAAGGAGCCCGAGAAGGAGAAGGAGCCTTGGGGAATTGTTCCCACCTCCCAAATCATTGGTTCCAGCAACTATCAGAACAGTAAAACTACAGAACTCGAAAGGGAAAATGGAAAAATAAACATAGAAGGACAGACGCCTGCGCACAGGACTGTGGAGATCCTGAGCTTGTTTTATTAGGGAAAAGGCCAGCAGCCCTGAGGCTGGGGCAGGTCACAGACAGGGGGCTGGTGAGAGGGGCTGCCTCCTTGGCAGAGCAGTCGGACCTCAACAGGCTCTGCAGCAGCGCTACCAAGTTGTTTCCTCCTGTGGCTGGTCAGGAGCCCAGTGAACTCTAAGCAGGAAATGGCACCGATCAGAAAGTCATTTCAAAGCAACTACTAAGACAGCACAAAGAGAAGCGATGGAGAAGAGAAGTAAGAAAGGGAAGCCCCCAATGGCCCACTTGAGAGCAGAAAAGGCCTGAAGTGTAAATCAGATATGATGCACTTGGGGAGGACTGCGAAGTCTCCTAACCAGCCAGCAATTCCACTGAAAATTAAAGATTATTAGAGGGTCTTTGTTCACCAAGACATTAGAAAAAGTAAACAAAATAATTTTTAAATGAACTCTTCAGCCTTTTCAAATTTAAAATCAGTGACCTTAAAGAAAGTCATGTAAATATTTTTTGTTTCTAATTTTATCAGAGAACAACACTGTCAGTTTGGAGCAAGTGATAAAAATAAGAAAGGAAAATCTCTATTGACAGCCAGCCAGAGAAAAAGTTGGAAGAAAGAGACAGAGAAGTAAACGGGGAAGGGAACAGGCATGGGGAACGAGCAAACAGAAAAACTGAGCTCCTGACTTTGTATGGGTAAAGCTGGAAGCATTTTGTTCACTGAGTAGAACCACTAATGCTTTTTCCAAATATAAACAGTACATTTGATAGGACACACAGCCAAGAACCGTCCGCAGATGTTTGCACATGACTCTCAGGTGTTCATGGACACAGATTAGGGAGGGAGCTTCGTGGAGCATGTGCCTCATTGGTTCAGCCATGGATAGCATCAGAAATAAGACAGCAAGTGTAAGGGTAAGAAGGGAGAAGAGCTTAAATCAGAAAAATTACAAAAAGAGAAATAAACTTCTGGTCGAGTTTCTAAAGCCAAGTGGAATTAAACAGGGGAAAGTACTGGGGGGAATTATACAAGGGAAAGTACCTCCTGTACTCTGTCTTTGTCTGGAAATTATCATGCTGGCAGCAAACTCCTCTAGGGATAAGCAGGTTGTCTGCAGATTAAACCAGCCCATGAACCACACGCTCATGTCTGCACTTGACCATTGGGGAAGGCCTCTCCCCCTTCCTCCACCCAGCCTGAGGTTTCTACTACCGTTAGTACCCCTGCACTCTCTGTGAAACTACCCCTTCACTGCCTTGCCCTCTTCATACCTAGAGAATTAAAACAACAAATTCTGCCCATTGCCAAGGCTAGAATGAAGGAGTGTATCCTCAATGCATGTTAGATTTGTGTAGTTTTTAGAAAGGCAAGAATCCTCACTTTTTTGCATAATTAGTCAGCTAAGAGGAAGTCTTTGATGTATAAACAGGGTTTTCACAAAATTGTTCTTGCCTTCTTCACGTTAAGCATCAGCCAGGGTAAATCTTTAGCTGTCCAGTCTCTGTTCAACCACCTAATCCCGATATGCCCAGATACGTGGGAAACAGGTCAGTTTACAGGCATATGCTCTTTGGGATGGACATCAAAAAGTCTCAGGCTCAGTATTTTGACAGTACATTTTCTACCAGCCCTATCTGTAGAGACAGAAAATCAATAGATGAAAAAAAAAATTTCCATGTAAAGCTTATTCTTGCTGAATCTATTCAGGTACCTTCTATTTTGAATTTTAATTGCTACTTTCTCAAAATCTGATGACTATACTCAAGGCCCAGGCCTCAGTTTCTCTCCATGACTTGGAAGCAAAACAGGGAGAGAGCTACTGCTATGGTTTGAATATTTGTCCCCTCCAAAACTCATATTGAAGTTTAATCCCCAATGTGGGAGTATTGAGAGGTATTGAGAGGTGGGGTCTTTAAGATGTGATTGGGTCAGGGGGGCACAACCCTCATGAATGGGTAGTCCATTCATGGATTCATGGGTTAATGGAATAAAGCTGTGGTCCCCAACCCCTGGGCCAGTACCGGTCCGTGGCCTGTTACAAACCAGGCCACGCATAGGAGGTGAGCAGTGGGCAAGTGAGCAAAGCTTTATCTGTATTTACAGCCGCTAGCAATCACCGCCCCCCGCCCCCAGTCAGTGGAAAAATTGTCTTCCATGAAACCAGTCCCTGGTGCCAAAAAGGTTGGGGACCGCTGGATTAAAGGGTTATAATGGAAGTGAGACTGGTGGCCTTATAAGAAAAGGAAGAAAGACCTGAGCTAGCATGCTCAGCCCCCTTGCCATGTGATGCCCTGCGCCACCTTGGAACTCGCAGAGTCCACACCAGCAAGAAGGCCCTCACCAGATGTGGCTCCTCCACCTTGAACTTCCCAGTTTCTAGAACTGTAAGAAATAAATTTTGTTTCTTATAAATTATTCAGTTTCAGGTATCATGCTATAAGCAACAGAAAACAGACTAAGCCAGTTACCTGTTGATCAGCCACCTGTACATGTGCACACCCGGATGACATATGCAAGAACATTCAGACTGGCATAGATGTTTCCAAAGACAGTCACCATCAAGTCCTGACCCCTTCTGTATGCACATGCCTACTCTCTCATTGAGTTATCCTCTTCCCTTGAGCCTGGGTTGGTGCTGTGACTTTGACCAGTAGAACACAGCAAAAGTAATATTCTGAGAATTTTAAGACCAAAACTTAAGAGAGGCTGGGCATGGCAGCTCATGCCCATAATCTTAGCACTTTGGGAGGCCAAGGTGGGAGGATCGCTTGAGCGATCCAGGAGTTCAAGACTACAGTGAGCTATGATGATTCCACTGTACTCCGGCCCAGACAACAGAGCAAAACTCTATCTCAAAATAAAAAAAAAAAACCACTTAAGAGAACTGACAGCTTCCACTTCCTTCTTGGAATGCTCCCTCTCAGAACACAGACACCATAGGAGAAATCCAACCTGGTCATGTGGAGAGGCCACATGGAGAAGAACTGAGGCCTCGCAGACAGCCCACATCAACTTCCAGTCATGGGAATGAGCCTTCTTGAACATTTCATCCCAGCCAAGCCCCCCAGTGACTGCAGACCCAACCAAGTTCATGTGAAACAGAAGAACCACACAGCTGAACCTACTCAGCCCACTAAGTTGTGAGAGATGATAACAGGTCATTGTTTGAAGCCATTTTGTGTGGTTTGTTACACAGCAACAAAAAGATGAAACACAGACCTCTCAAAATAATAAATTAACAATGTGAATATATAAATTGTTGGCCAACCACTGTGAATATATAAATGCTTGCTCCCTTCATATGTATTTTTTCAGTTAATCCTCAAAACCATGCTAAAACATAGGCTTAGATTGGCCACAGAGCCATCCCAGCTGCACCACAAGTCATGAGGTGAGCAAGAATCTATCTGGTACAGCATAAAACCATGGAAGCTGCAAGTGAAGTCAGATTCAAGCCAACCTACACCCTCAACGCCACCTACACCCTCAACCCCAAGGACTGACACAAACACCTCACCTGCAAAGCTGCACCAACTGTTCTACAGAATAAGTTTCTGATTTGAAGCTCTAGTTTCTGTTTCAGAAGAAAGTGAAGCAATAACTCAGCAAAGAAATGCCCACAAGGATGACCTCTGTGAATACTTTATAATTTAAAAACCAAAATAGCTGGGCACTACTGATCTCATAGCCAAATAGGTCAATGCTATGGCCCCTGCTGTTCTAAACTTCCCCACCTGCTTTACCTCGATTCACCCAGCATCATGAACAGAGGGGTAGATTTTCTGAAATTTTGACTTATTCCCTTCATTACCAGACATACCAAACAACAACTGGGTTTTAGGGTACTAAGTACTAGGATATCTAGCTCAACAAAACTGGACAGGTCAGAATTTGTGGTTAAGGACAGAAGCCATTAAAAGATTTACAGAGCAAAGAGTATGTCAATGTGCTCTCCCAAGTTAAGGCAACATTTCAGAGAAGGTTTCATATTAGACCAACATATGTCCAATATAAATCTATAATAAACTCCATTTCTTCATCTTATAGCTTAATGCTAAAATGTAGTCTGCAAATCATAGAGTGCTAAACCACTCATTCTGGAAATATTTATAGACAGTGAATACTTTCAGAAAGAGCATGAACTAATAATTACGTTATGGGAAAATTAATTTTTCAATAAGTTTTTTCTTACAAAAATCAGATATTCTATATTTAGAACTCATCACAAGGGATGAGTTCATCACTATAATAACCCTTTCAAAAAATATTTTGCATTTCCACATTTAAATATTTGAGTTTTAGGCTATAAGCAGAAAAAGGTAAGTAGCTATTCTCATTTATTCTGAAGTTAGACTCTGCTAACATCCATAATTCTGATAAGTGTCAACCTACAGGAAAGAAGGAATACAGAACATAAGGGAAGGAGGGAGCAAGGAAGGAAAGGAGAAAGAATAGAAAAGAAGAAAGGAAGGTAGGAAGGAAGAAAGGAAGGAAGGAAGATGAAAGGGGCAAAGGAAGGAAAGGGTGAGAGGCAGGGAGAAGAGGAAATCCACTCACCCCTGGGCTGTGATAAATGACAATAAATTCCAAAACCCTGAAAACTCTGCAATCCACGATCCACTGATCAGTTCAATAGTCAACGAGCAAGAAGCAAAACCTCAGTCCAACTGTCATGAAAGCCAAGAGATGCAAGTGAAACAGAAAGGGAAAATGTTTAATGAGAAAAGAAAGAATATTGGGGACTGTTAAAAATAGGAGGAAGACCGAATTGCCTTTTTGTGCAGAAATCAACAAGCCTAACGTTCATATAGAAATACAAGGGAACCAAAATAGCCAAAACAGTGTTGAAAAAGAAGAACAAAGTTGGAGGCCTCATAATTCCTGATTTCAAAACTTAATAAAAAGCAAAAGTAATCAAGACTGTGTGGTACTGGCATAAGGACAAATATATAGATCAATGGAATAAAATTGAGAGTACAGGAATAAACTCATATATTTATGGTCACTTGGTGTTTTACAAGGGTGCCAAGAAAATTCAAAGGTGAAATAATGTTCTTTTCAACAAATGGTGCTGGAACAATTAGATATCCACCTGCATATGAATGAAGTTGGACCCCTTCCTCATATGATAGATAAAAATTAACTTTAACGGATCAACGACCTAAATGTAACAGCAAAAACTACAAAGCTTTTAGAAGAAAACATAGGTGTAAATCTCTGTGACATATGATTAAGCAATAGTTTCTTACATAGGACACCAAAAGTACAAGCAACAAAAGAAAAGAATAGATAAGTTGGACTTCATCAAAATTAAAACATTTTGTGCTTCAAAGGACACTATCAAGAAAATGAAAAACAACCAAAAAATGGCAGAAAATATTTGCAAATCATATATCTGATAAGAGACTTGTATCCAGAATATGTAAAGACTATGTAACGATATGTTGGCTATGTAACTCAACAATAAAAAGGCAAATTTAAAAACGGGCAAAGAATCTGAATAGACAGTTCTCCAAAGAAGATATACAAATGGCCAATAAGCATAAGCACATGAACAGCTGCCCAACGTCGTTATTCACTAGGGAAATGCAAATCGAAACCATGATGAGGTATCACCTCACACACACTAGGATGGCTATAATCAAAAAGAACAGCCAATAACAAGCATTGGTGAGGATGTAGTGAAATTGGTACCTACGTACAATGATGCAGCCACCTTAGAAAATGGTTTTGTGGTTCCTCAAAAAGTTAAGCACAGAGTTACTATATAACCCAGCAATTCCACTCCTAAGTATATACTCAAGCAAACTGAAACCGTATGTCCACCCAAAAACTTGACATGGATGTTCATAGCCACTTTATTCATGATAGCCAAAAAGTGGAAACAACTCAAAAGTCCATCGACTGATGAATGGATAAACAAAATGTGCTATAGATCTATTTAATGGGATAGTATACAGCCAGGAAAAGGAATGTAGTTATTCATTCCTGCTACAACGTGGATGAAGCTTGAAAGCATTACACTAAGTGAAAGAAGGCAGTCACAAAATGCCACATACTATGTGATTCCACTTATATGAAATATCTAGAACACTCAAATTCATAGAGACAGAGAGCAGATTAGTGGTTGCCAGGGGCTGGGTCAAGCGAGATAGGGGAGTGACTGTTCACGGGTACAGGGCTTATTTTTGAGGTGCTAAACACGTTTTGGAATTAGATATTGGTGACGGTTGCACACTTTGTGAATCTACTGAAAACCACCAAATTGTACAGAGTGCTTTACAATGGGAAATTTTGTATGTGAATTGTATCTCGATTTTTAAAATAAATCGAAAAATAGAAGGAAGAGAGAAGTATACAGAAGTGGAATGGGGGTAACAGTAAACAGAAAAACAAATAGTGAGGAGATGGAACAGTGAAGCCCACCACTGCTGAGTATTCTGTGGGCAGGGCCCATGTCACATTCACTTTCTATCCCCAGTGTCTGGAGCATGATGCAGACCCAACCACTGTCTACTGAAAAAAGGGGGCGGGGAGGGAGGGCTGGAGTAGGGAGGGAGAGAGGGAGAAAGGAAGGAAGGAGAAAAGAAGGAAGAAAGGAAGGAAGTCATTGGAGATGCAGAAGCATTTTGTTCACTTCACATGAACAAAAGGGATAAAATCTAGCTGATTCCCCTGACTGCAGCTAGAAAACTGTGCAACTAACACTTACTACCCTAATCTCTTTATTATTGTCATTATGATTACTATCATCAAAAAAGATTCCATACTATCTCAACAAACCAATATTTAAAAATATGTTCTTTCTGGAAAATTCAAGTTTCCAACCTGAGAGCTGATTTTGCTTAGTCAAGCAATCCTCTAGTACATATATGAAATATTTCCACGCCAGGGGTGCTCCTCCCCTATCCTACTGTGGTGAGTATGGCGTAGAAGACTCCATAAGGGCACAACCCAGAAACAGCAATCAATATACTGCACATCTCTCTGTATGCAGTAGGTATAAAAGATAAAGCTGAAGGGAGCTCATTCCAAGATGTGCCAGTAAAACAATAGCAACTATTCAGATAAGGATTTTTTTGGGGGGTGGAGGGGTTTCTTTTTGCAATAGACAATGAATGCACACATGGGGTAGGGAGAGTATCTTTGAGTTAATCCAGGGTTTATTTCAGTAATCTAGTCCGAGCAGCCCTCCACTCGGGAGTGGTTAGAAGGCTAAGATGAAGAAAGCCTAAAAAGTAAGTAGGGTTTTGAAAAGATGTTAAATGTTTCCACTGAAAGTTTACAAAGTGAGGTGGCAAACAGAGCAAAAAAGATCTCATTTTAAAAAATGAATCATTGTCACTGCTGTAAGCAGCCAGTGTTATGAGCAATGAAGTGTTTTAAGTGGCAGAGAAAACAATAAAAGCATTTCAGGTGCCAATTCTTATTCTTTAGCTTTCAAAAGCCTGTTAGGGGACAGATGAATGACCACTGGGGAGAGATGAATGAAAAGCTTACCTACCTTGAGATATCCATGTCCTTAACAGGTACTTTCACTTCCTGAACAAGTCCTACACTTCTGTAAACTGAGTTCAACTAGTAAAGAATCCTCAACTTAAGCTGTATAACTGTGAATGTGTATTTATCTAAGTCATAGACTCCAGAAGAAAAGCAATTCTATTTTCAGCCAATTAAAATAAGCAAGAAAACAAAGACATTTCCAAAGGGTCATGCTCCAGAAGTTCTTCCTGTAAGAAAGTGATTGGGAATGTGTGTTCCACGTTCCCACAGAAAAAATGTCAAATAATACCTGAGCCCATAAAGGCCTACCAACCTCGTCCCAGTTTCTGAGGCATAAATACTGACAGGACCAGGCCACGTGCCACTCCCTTACCTTGGGAGTAGCATGTGCTGCTCCAGCAACTGCCTTCTCTCACGAACACGTTTCTTTAAATAACACTCCTTGTTACATGCCTTCTGTTGTTCACCAGAAATCAGTCAAGTCACTGTACCTGATATCTACCGCCACCTACGTTCCTGAAACTGCTCCAGCAAAAGTTATCAGTGGCTTTCTAATCTCCAAGTTCATCCGGTTATTTCTCTGAAACATTCAACTTCACTGACCTTCCGACAAGCCGTCTTTGGGTGCTTTCAGAACTAACTCTCTCTCTCTCTGTCCCTCTCCCTCTCTCTCTTCTTCTGAACTTTCTCCCATCCACTGAACTACCTTTACTGACCACCTTCTTTTTCACTAGTGGATGCCTTCCTCTGTCCATCTCTAATTGCTGGTGTTTTCTGAGTTCTATCATAGGCCCTCTGTTTACTCTCCTCCCGTATGGGGAGACTCATATATTCCCATGATTTAAAATGCCTGACACATAACAAGTGCTCAATAAATCTTAGCTTTCACCATTATCCTTCAAAACCCAATTCAAATGTCACCTCCTGTCCAAAGTCTTAGCCAACCTCCTCCACACTCCCTTCTCCCTGAGAAGAATCCTCCATCATTTGCATTCCCAAAGAACCTTATATAAACCCCCAGTATAACAATTAGCACAATATATTATAGGCTGGTCTCCCACACCAGACTGTAAGCCCCTCAAGGGAAGAAATGATGTCACTGAATTCTAGTCTATAAGCATCATTAAGTGTCATCTACATGTCACACACTGATACAGAAGACCTGGGGAATGTCAAAATCCATAAAATGTGATCTTCATCATTAACTCACATTTAAGCAGGAAAAGCAAACATCAAAACCAATAACTAAAACACCAGTGGGGGAAAGTGCAAGATTCATGCATGGAATCAATTGACATATATCAAGTGCCTATTATGTACCAAGCAATCTACTAGCTATTAGACATGCAGGGTTAACAAGATAGAAAAGGAAAAGAAACATGGAATTATATTTTAATAATCCTTTAAAGTACCTGAAACTGCTCCTTCTTTGTCAGACCTTTCTAACAAAGGATTTCTCATTATCTTGTAACATTGGACTTGACTTTTTCAGTTGTTCCTTCTTAGTCATATCACATATGATGCAAGACTTATGGAGCAACAGTTTTTTTATATCTCCCAAAGAACCAAGTATGCTTTGAATACTGAATCCTTAAAGCAAATCAAAATTTATTTAACATCTTTAAAAGATTATTTTAAGAGGGAATAAATAGGGGCTACCAACATAAACATGCAATAAAAAATTACACAGATCTTACAGACAGAATAAAAATAGAAAGATAAATAGTTCCATTATGATTCTTAACTTAAATCAAAAAGATTGCTAAGGTCAAGCTCATAAATAACTGTGCAATGTTCTGGATTCAGGGAGAAATTTCCCTGGAGACCATATATTAGGTATATAGTATGGCTCAAAAGTTGGGTAATACTTTCTTCTGTGGCTAAATGGGACAATTATAAGTCTTGAAAAGGTAATTCTCATAGACTAAATATAAAGTCATCAGAAGTTTGTAACCTAGTTCAAGTTTCAAATTAAGCTTTCAGCATGTAGACCAGGTACCTGAAAAATGAGAACAGATTAGGGCCTTGGATTCTCCAATCATAGCCTTTTTCTTCTTTTATGCTCTCAGAAAACCTTCTCAAATTAAATGTGGCTTATCCTCTGGCACAGAACTCTCTTTAGGTAACATGCTCCTTATTCCCCTGACAAATAAACCAAGGGGAACAAACCAAAGAACACGGAGTTGGAAAACAGAAAAATCATGATTGCTTCATACATCTGCCCCTGCAAACTTATTCCAATGAATCTAAGGATATTTTTAGAGGAAAGCATAAACCTATTAAATAGTTGTGGCCTGGGAAAATTAAGGCATGGCAATCTACAATTACCACAGTGCAATTTGGCTTCAAAATTCCCAAGCAGTGTCACAACACAGTGGCAACAGCTTTTGTGTGGACAACTTATTCCCTTCGGGGACCACCTAAAGATGAGATCTGGCCCTTCTTGGGCTACTTCAAATTAGAAATGAATTTGCAGCCTGCAAACAGGTCATGATAAGAAGGTCCAATCCTAGACAATCAAGAGATTATCCACCAAGAAGAATGTTCACTATTTATTTAACAAGATAAAACCTACTGCTTTCATAAAACCTGCACTGAGTAGAGAGTCCTGAGCTCGATGAAGCTTGGAAATTGTGAGGCTGCACTTTTTCCTTGCATATTTATACTTCACCAAGGAGGGAAAATATGTATCTTAATGTTGCAGGCAAACCAGGGAGATACAGCAATATCTTAATTTTAGTTCCAAGTGTATACAAGATTTGGCTGAAGCAGAACAGTGTCACTTACATGATATTACAGTTTAACCTTCTCAAAGATTTCATAAATGAGCACCAAATTAGCCATAGGTGATGACAGTTATAACTATAACCATAATACTCCATGAAGGGTACTTAAGCTCAAATACCTACAAATTCTTCAGCTGGGAGTTGTCTGCCTTTGGCCTGCCCCCTTTTGCCTTAAACACAGAATCACAAACTGATTCAAAGATTCTATCTGAACTTCTAAATTTCCCATAAATCCAGGCAAGCAATCCCCTAACTCTGTAATTAATGAACACTGATAATATTTACACATTAGCAGCTTTTAAACATTCCTGCAATTTGCCTTCTTAATTAGTATGTCTTTGCATCTAACTTATTTCTTCAAAGGAACAGTAAAAAATGAACTTTGTAAGCACACTATCTTCCTAAGGATGCATTTCTGTCACTTATAATAACTTGATCAGACATAAATTCATCAGAATTAACACTGATGACACAAATGTGCCACTCATTTGAATATATGCTGAATGGACTAGTATATACTAACAAAATAGTCCTATAAATTAAATGTTAATCAAGTCAAAAGCATAAGTGACTGTGCAAAGATGTCATAACGCTGACAACCCTTAATTTCAGACTTTGGAAACAATGCCGATCTGCAGAACAACACTCTAATAATCACAGCAGGATCAGTTCTTGAGTAACCACTCATGTGTCATATTTAATGGTTAATGAGTTTTCTACACTACTGATTTTATAAGGAAAGAAGAGTCTGGAGCTCCGTGAAGCGTCTAAGCTAGCATTTCCTTTCCAACTTTATTTCAGATTTACCAACTGCCAAGTGTACTTTCAGCACATAAAATATTGGCAGCACTGAGTTGGTTGGCAAGAAAAGCCAAGCCAACTATTCTTGTCTAACTCACGTGCAAGCTACGACTTTGTTCTCTCATTTCACTAAGTCAAGCCAAGCAACTTGTACCCCAACCCTGTTTTGCGACTAACAATATACACACACACTAAGAGATACATTAAGTTTTATAGCCAGACTCCCTGCTCCTCTAGACTGTCTACAAATCTCTTCTTACTCTAATTCTATGTGAACAGTAAACACTGGGCCAGTATATCTGGGAAACTAACCAGGAGTTATTTTTTGAAAAATTAAAATCCTACTGTCCATATCTGAAGATCTGAATTTTCACGTGACTCAAAAATAATTAGAAATGTTATGTAAAGTATGTATCTAGAAATGTTACTTAGAACCTTCAGAGATAGCCCAGATTTCTACCTTATGTACTTTTTATGTATATCGTAATACAGATAAGGTTCTGCATCAGCAATGCATCTAATACATGTGCTTTTATTAACTAAATGGAATTTTGTTTGTTTCCTATTCTTATTCCGGCCCAGGCATTCAATAACTCGCCAAGCAAGTTGACCATTTTCTGTTAACCAAGGACCACATTCTCCAGGCATCATCCACAGGCAAGCAACCGAACTTTATTACAGACCCTAGGCCTGAAGAACACTAAATTGAAATTACATTGTTGGCATATTTCAAGTATCTTAAACAACCTATAATTTGTCACAAACTGAAAAGATTAATACAAAAGAGTCCAAATTCCATTGCTAGAAAAATAATACATATTTTTTAAAAGGTTCCAAGTCTCAGGCAATAACCCTACTTGCCTCCATAAGAGTCAGTGTAAAAAAATTCTTCTTAATTAAAGAATTATAATACCCCCCTTAGAAGTAAATTTAGTAAGATTTTATCAATATTTATAAGAGATCTGAAAGGTTTTTAATAAAATTTGGGAATTTACTTAAATACTTTTCAGCATGATACTGATTTCATAAAAAAATTAAGTGGGGACCAGGTGCAGTAGCTCACACCTGTAATCCCAACACTTTGGGAAGCAGGAGGATCACTTGAGCCCAGAAGTTCAAGACCAGCCTGGGCAACATAGCAAGACCGTGTCTCTACAAAAAATAAGAAAAATTAGCTGGTGCATGCCAGTAGTACCAGCTACTCAGGAAGTTGAGGCAGGAGGATCACTAGAAACCAGGAGTTTGAGGTTGCAGTGAACTATGATCACACCACTGCACTCTAGCCTCTGGGCCATAGAGCAAAACCCTGTCTCCAGAAAAAAAAAATTCCCTTGGATTTTTTAACTTATTCACTACATCATCTTGCACGTGGTAGGCTCCCAATAATTATTTATTAAATAGTTGGATTCAACTGGTAGACTATAAGATCATAAAAGGTAGAAAATAATTTTTTTTTTTTTTGAGACAAGGTCTCACTCTGTTGCCCAGGCTAGAGTGTGGTGGCGTCATCATAGCTCACTGCAACCTCAAACTCCTGGGCTTAAGTGATCCTCCTGCCTCAGCCTCCCCAGTAGCTGGGACTATAGGCATGTGCCACGACACCCGGCTAACTTTTCTACTTTTTTTAGAGATGGAAATCTCACTTTTGCTCAGGTGGTCTCAAACTCCTGGCCTCAAGCGATACTCCTACCTTGGCTTCCCAAAGTGCTAGAATTACAGGTGTGAGCCACTGCGCTCAGCTAGAAATTACACTTCTTTAATCTAATTTTGTACAGACCTAAGAAAGAAGTCTTGCTGATTTTAAGTAATCAACAAATGTCTACAATGAGATGACTGTAATCATGGTATTAATAATAATTTCAATATTTTCAAATAGAAAATTTACTTCTGGGAGACAGGAGAACATAGCTACAAATGAATAGACCCTGGAATCAGACCGTTTTAGGTTCAAAACTTGGCTCTACACTGGGGAAGTTGATAACACTTTCAGGGACTCAGTTTCTCCGTACGTAAAATTGATCAACTGATGCTATCTGCCTCATAAAGCCTCATTTTAAAGACTGAATGAGGTCATGTATGTAGAGTGACTGGCTTAGCAGCGAGTACACAGTAATGCATATAGTCTATTTGTGTATGGCTTGCCTTAAATTATAAGACCAAAGTCATATATTCAACATGTGGAATTTTATAGTATAATAGTTTGCCAGCCCTCTAAAATATAGTAAGAATTTTTTTCTCCAAAAAAAAGTCTATTTGGAGAAGTTTAGACTACTGACGTTCCCTGTAGTGACAATGATGATTTCCTAGTATAAGAATGAAGTTTGGCTTCCAGACACTGCAGGCATCACACTGGCATATTCCTGACTTGATTCTGGCCACATGGCTTATATCTCTTATTATATCCAAAACCTAAGTGACTAACATCCTAATATGCAATTTGTACATGTTTCCTGACCTGAAACAACCATGATTAGGAATCCTGGTTAAAGCAAGTTATTCTAGGACTCTTGCACAGCGAACACAGCTTCAGATGGCAGAGTAGCAGAAAAGAGCAAACAACAGGTCCTTTAAGTTGGGTTGAGTTAAGAGCACTTGGAGAGACAGGCATAGAGCCTGCTTAGAATGATCAACCTTGTGCCAAGAAAAGTTGTCAAAGAGTTGGAAAAGGTCAAAAGAGAATATTGGGTATCCTTTCAGTGGAGGGCTGGGCTTTGTGTGGCACACCCTCTGGAAATTATCTGATTTTAAAGGGGTGTGCACCTTTGATTGTCCTTCTAGTGATCAGACCTTTTTGCAATGTTGCTGGGGTAAACATTAAGTTGTGCAAAACTGATAGTAATGCACATATTTCTTGTCCACAGAATTACAAATGAATATTGTTTGGTAAAGATAGAATTGATTTCCACCCTATAGAAGAGATGACTTCAACATTTATACTTATAGAAATAGAATTGCCTTCCATAATATCAGCCAGTTTTACATCTATTAGCAAATTCATTTCAGCATTCCTGATTTTGTGTGTGTGTGTGTACAATATCCACTCTTTAAATTCTCCTTTAAACACTTTTAATGTCTTACTGGTTTTCTCATTAAATAATGAGTTAATTAAATATTTGGCATATGTTCATATTTACAGAGTCATGATTTTAGATTTTTGAAAATTACAGTTTATAAAATCATAATGTAGCACTTCCCATGCAGGAAGCACTTTCCCAGGAAGAGAAATTGATGAGATAGAAAGAAAGGGTCTTTTAGTTTTGTCCAGAAGGATTTATTTCTGTAAGAGAGAAAGAGAAGTGAAACAAACATGTCAATAAGTTTAACAGCTATTATATTATATTATATTTAGGTAGTGGATGCATGAGTGTCTTTTATGTACTTTACAACTGAAATGTTTCATAACTGAAATTTTTGAAATGTTTTTTCTAAAAAGAATTAGTCTGGAGGGGAGAAATAGGGAAGCTCGGTAGTTCCCCTGACTTCTTCCTTGATATCAGTTTTTCCCTTAGAAACATATATACGTTATAAACTTTTATGCTCCTGAAGATCTATGCCTTCTGTTTTGTAGTCCTTCAGTGCATCGACTGCAGTAAGAGGCATGTCACAGGCAGTTAATAAATACTTACAGAATTGAATTATTAGGAATATGCTATCACATCGGGGGGAAGCCACTCAGATTTGGGAGCCAGAACTTCTCTCAGGGAACCGAGGAAAGGAACAATCCCCAGGCTGTGTTGTAAACCCAGCTGTCTGGGTCATTCCAGAGAAAGGCTTCTTTTGGTCAATCACTTGGTGGTCCATCTATCACGCCCAGAAAATAGCCCAAGACTTGCCTGGAGAAAGCCCAATTTATAGCTCGAGGCCAAGCAACTGGCAACCACTATTCAGCCTAAGGCTCTGGGCTCCCTTGTTGTATTGAGAGAAAAATGTCAAAGTCCGCTTTCGGATTATTTTATAAGATTACTAAAAAGAAGTCACAAAAATTTGTTAGCAAGAGGCGACCAGAAGCTAAGTGTCACTCCCAAGACTCTCCCTCATCATAATGCTACCATCAAGGCCCAAGATGTTAGAACTGATCCTTTTAAATAGTATACGTGCTTTGAAATGTTTCTCACTATAAGGGGAAACTGTGGTATAGCGGGAAAAACACCTGGATTATTTGGAAGTCAGAAGACCGGAGCTCGAGTCCTGTTCAGCCGCTTGATTTATTCTGGCCTGCACAGATACCCTTTCCAGCTGTAAAATATAGTTAATTACACTGTCACTTCTCTTTCTTTTATAGAGTCAACAAGATGATTGAAAAAGGAGGACCCCATAGCACAGAACAACTGAGGCACTGATATTACCATTCTCACCCAGCCATGTAAAGTCACCTAAGCCCCAGTGGCCAACTCAGAAACTGGGAAATATCTAGCTGGAGGCAAAAGCCATGGCCCTGGGCAGCAGGAGTTGTACTCCTGGTCCTGCCTGTCCCCAGCTCTAAGCTGATGTTTGTCACAATAAACGTATTAGAAAACCTGAATGTGACATTAAGCAGCATTTGACATGTAATAGCCTTGGATGATTTTTTAAAAATAAGAAATAGCGGTAATCAAAATTTTTAAAGGAGGAAGAATTCTCTGGCTTAGGCAAATACTTGGTTTTATATGGTTTAAGGCCAGTGGAGAGATGACCTGATGTTCACTGATAATCACTAGAGCAGCTCTCCTCCCATGCTTCTCTTAGGAGTTCACAGGCATTGAAGAGACTAAAAGTTTTGGAAAGTACTGATATAACTAGTTACAACCATTTTTAGAGGCCTCCTGTGCAAAGGAATATAACTTCCTTCCTGCTATGAATCATGTAGCAAAAGCGATTGCTCTCCTCTTTGTTGATGAGCTACTGTAACAGAAAGGTCTGCTTGTAATGGAACGTTTACTGCTACTCTGTGCAACTTCTGCAGCGTAAGTAAGTTGCACATATCTTCTCTGCTATGATTTTATTAAGTAGGAGATACTCTCAACATTTAAATTTTCTCTCCTGCCTCCTGTGTCTCCTAAGAAAATTACCATAATGTACTTGGGTTACGTGTCTTTTCATTTTTATATTTTCTTTTGGGACAAAAAACTACAAAATATAATTCTCATAAGATGTCAAGTACTCACTTATTTAAATTTTTGGAACAATTAGATAAGACCTTGAAAATCAGCCATGTCTCATATCCTTCCTCGTTTCCCACTAATCTGGCATATATTTTGCTTGGCTTCTCTAGCCAACATCTCCAGCCACAGAGAAAGGCTAATACGTTAAAACAACTAAAGAAACCAATGTATTAGAGTCACCAATGGATTTTTACATAATTTGCCATTTTTCCTTTTTTTCTTTTATGCCACTAATAAAATTTTGCAAGTTTAATTTTACCCCCTGAAAATTAGCATATGAAAAATATGAAATAAGCATATTTTTCTTAAATTTAGCCAATTTCCCCACCTACCTATAAACAAATCACAAGAAGGTGAGCCTGTCTTCAAGATATACCTTTTCCAAAGCTGTGGATTTTGTTTCTTCCTGATATCCACATAGCTGTGGGTTCCTGCAACACTGCCCACCCTCACCATATTTCCCACATGTCCAACTCTCATCTTGCCCCAGGTAGAGTGGAGGAAGTGCTGGCATGTTCTACAGCCACAGCAAGGGACCCATGGGTGATGGAAAAGGAGCATGTGATAAAATGCCCTCGAATGGCCTCCTAGGAGCGGCCATCATTTCATAGCACACTATCAGCCCTGGAGTCACTGGCCAACAATGCATTTTCCTGTGCTTCTCTACTTTCCTGGTGTGGGGTAGTGTTCGAAGGGACCACTCGGGGGAACTCCGCAGAAAGTAGACACAGTTGGTACCTCGTGTTGGAGAGATTTGCACATTCATTGGGCTTTGCGCTTGTCAATCTCCCACTACACCACAAAGAAACTGTGAACCAATTTTAGCCTACAAAGCAGAAACAGGAACTGAATGGGCCTCTAACTAGGCCTCTGAAACAAGAAGCAGGGGACAGTCCCTGTAGCAACCAGAGGGGAACCGGCCTATAGCAGAGAACTCCCAGAAGGCTGGCACCAGCCACGGCCACTGGTGAGACAGGCCAGTGTTAGGCACTTGTAAATAGGTTTCCCCTAGAGATGGAACCAGCTCAAACTACCAACTATTGAATGTCTCAAGGTGACCAAGTTGAGCAAAGAAACCAGGATCCCAGGAAACTCCAAAGCAGGATCAGTCATGACAATCTGCACTTGATTATTTGGAGTAAGAAATGGGTACTCTAAAAACCAATCTATTTTTGTGCTTTGAAGTTTTCTTCTTAGTTTTGCTTTTTTCAGATTTTCTAATAGAGCTCTTTTTGAAAAATTATAATTTTGCCTCAATTGACCCATCATCTGAGAAAGCAAGAGGAACTGCAGTACTCTGGGTTTGTGTGGGGTGGGCAGCAGCTGCCACAATGGTGTGCCAGGAAAAGTGAAAAACTCAAGAGAAAAACCACACATGGGACACCACTGGAATCTTTTTGAAATCCCTTTTTAACCAGAGTTTTTTCCTCATGAGCTTATCTATGTTTGTTCTTTTGATAATTTTACTCAGGCTCGTTTTCTTGGGTAAAGAAGCAGGATTGAAAGGTGGGAAGGAGCTGCAAGGTGGCTCAGATCAGAAGTTCTCAAACCCAACTCTGTTGATGGGCATGGGGAAGTTTTCACTCATCCATGGTGAAATGGGAAACATGCATAATAAATAATGAGTTTTTCCATACATTTACTGTATGCAAAGAGCTCCCCTTCTTTCTAAGGTTATACTCCACCCTAATTTTTTTTAACATAAAGATGTCTTTCTTTTCTAAGAAATCATGGCAATAGATGGCTAGTTGTTGAGTTTTCTCTTTCCCTATTTACAATATCCTTACTTGGAACAATTACAACGTTGGCAAATATATATCAGTCCTCTGATTTTCTTTTTAACTGGTTCATGGGAACCACTATTTAGGAAATACAGACTTCACCCTCTCCCTTAAAGTATATGAGACAATATACTTGAAAGTATATTGAGAGTAGAAGTGCAGAAGTGGGCTGGAAAACTTTCAAGAACATCTCAGTCTGGGATAGACGGGGTACAGGGTTATGTTTTGTTTTGTTTTGTTTATACCAAGTAAGATTGGCAATCCTAAGGAGCTTTGCTGGAAGCAAGTGACATCAAAGCCCAGAAAAGTCAGACACCTCTCCAGCAAAATAGCATAAATGGGCAACTTTCGTCACCACTCAAGTAAGGTGGGAACGTGATATGGATGAAAATAGAAAAGCTAAGTTCTTAAAATTTCAACCTGCAAGCGCTTCCTTCCTGTTACCCGCTGCTGCTCCAGGGTGAAAGGCTGAGTAACAGACTGCAACCTGCAGTGAGCCGGGCTGAGAGAAAGGCCCAGGCGGATGTGAGGGCTGGTATCAGGGAAAGGGGAAGCAGGCAGCCAACCCGATCCTGTGCCCACCGAGAGGGAGGGAGGGAGGGAGGGAGGTGGCCTTGAGCACAGCAGTGGCCCTGGGTCTTACATCAGCAGGAAGTAGGCGGGGAAGAAGACTGAAAGAGATGAAAGTGTTCCTGGATCCTGCTGGCATGGCCCCCTCCTCATTTACGATAGGGAAAGTTTGTAAAACTGTCACCAAACTTTAAGTCCTTATTCATTCCATTAAGTTGAGCTATTTGAACACCATTGTTTCCCGTTTAAATGTGGAGGCCTTTGTTAGGCTGTCCTTGCTTACCCTTCCAGCTCAGGTCAGGTGTCACCTCCTCTGAGAAGCTACCCCTGAACCCACCCCAAACCCAGTTTGTCTCTAGAAGCTATTTCCTGGGAGCCCCAGGCATTCAGCATGACCATTCACAGAGGTCCTGCTACAGCCAAGGCACTCTGAGCTCCTCGGGGACAGGGACATGACCTATATAAGCAGTTCACTAATCTCTATGGACTGAAATGATTCCTTTGTATTAACAATGTTATAATTTTAAAGTACAGAATTTGAGAGCCAGAGGGAATCTCAGATACCTATTATTCCAACCCTCCACTATTTTCTGAGATTTTAAACGACTCACTCCAAATTAGAGAGGAACCAGGACCAGAATCCAGACCTTGAAACTCCTGTTCCGATGTTCTGTCCTAGCACACCATGCCCTTGCCTTTGCAAATTCACAGGATTAAATGAGGGAATCTTAGAAATTTTGCTGAATTCCCCTTCCATTTCTACCTCTGGTCAATTTTATAGGTGAAGAAATGCCATTGGAGGAGATGAAGGGCCTTTCTCCCAATTACATGGTGCACAGCACAGCTGGGATGAAAACTGAGCTCTAACTTGAGGGACAGTGTTCTTCCCACTATCTCATAAGGATTCAACTTTCAAGTGCAGGTAGTCAGTGCAGAGCAAAGGTCAGGCACGGCCCAGGGGCCAAATCCTGTGGGCCACCCGTTTTTGCACAGCTTTCAAGCTAAGAATGTTTTCTACATTTTAAAATAGTTGAAAAAAAAAAAAGAATAACAGTTTGTGAATTACATGAAATTCAAATTTCAGTGTCCATTAATAACGTTTTGTTGGGACACAGCCACGATCATTTGTTTAGATACTGTTTATGGCTACTGTTGAGTAACAACAGCAGAATTGAGTAGTTGTGATAGAGACCTCATGAACTGCAAAGTCTAAAGTATTTACTATCTGGACCTTTACAGAAAAAATTTTCCAACCCCTGGTGCAGGAAGAGCAAGTCCTCTCTTAGAAGTGAGAAGAAAATAAGTTCTACTACCATCAAACTTGCTGCCCTTAGTTTAGAAAAACAAAGGGTTTAGAGCAAACTGATACACCACCTTCATTCTGTCACAACTGCATGCTGAATGAGGGGGCACTTATCCTCAGGGTTCACATCACCCAGACGGGCAGGGGTTAAACTGAGGCCTGCCTAGGTTGGAAGGAGCAGTGGAATGGGACAGAGCTGGCCCAGGAACAAGGGTCTCCGCAGAGCACGAGAGCACGCCCTCCCCACTATCCCATATGCACCTAAATGCCTCATAAGATAGCAAAGGCCAGCTCTCTGTTATATGATTCCAAGATGGGGGGCTTCCCTTGATTTTGAGAGTAAATCAGCTCACCTAAATGGAGGCAGCATGGGCCAAGCATGATCTTTTAGGGTCAGCGGCCTAAAGGGGAATCCTGTATTGACCACTTACTACTTATGAATCCTAGGGCCAGTCAGGGATCCCTTGGTTTTCTCACCTAAGAAGGTAGTAAGTACTTCCTTCACAGGCTTGTTTGGATGATTAAATGAGATATACTTCAAATGTTGGCACCCTTCTAACTTTCTTTTCCTTTCCCAAAGACAATACTTGGAAAATAACAGAAAGTTATTGTTAGCCTTTCCTAACAGAAAGCCTTGTTAGGAAAGTTTCTTTCAAATTAGTTTAGAGTTTAAGATTTTTTTACAGAGCCCTAGAAAAAAATGCCCAATCTATCAGTATAATAAAAATAGGCTCAAGTGTTTTGTTGGGTATTTTCCTCTCATATCTTTCAGTTCTTTGAAGCTTCTTCCAAATTATAATCCAGAAATAAGAGTGCTATAATTTTTAGAAAAGTTATGTTTATGTAATTTTTATAGCAAGCCACCCAAAGAACCAAGCTATAATATATTACACTCATGCTCAGTTATGAAGACCAAAATTATTTAAAAAAAAAAATACCAGAACCAGAAAGTCCTAGTTTATTTAGTCTGGCTTCCTTAACATGAAGTTCTTGTTCTTAAAACATTCAGCTTCGGCTGAATTCCAAACCTGACATAAGCCTACTTCAGGTGTTTTGAACAGGCTGAAAAGAATTAGAACTGAAAACAAGGGTGGAACATAAAACCTTTTATGTGATCAAAAATGCAAGAAGCTTATTGTTTTGAAACCATTAAACCAAGTTTTCCACCCACAATTATAAAAAATAAATATGTACACTTTGGTAAGCCTAGGCAGGAGGACTGCTTGAGGGCAAGAGTTCGAGACCAGCCTGGGCAACATGGTGAGACCCCCAACTCTGCAAAAAATTTTTTTAAAAATTAGCGGGGTATGATGGTGCATGGCTTTAGTCCCAGCTACTGGGGAGGCTAAGTCAGGAGGATGGCTTGAGCCCATGAGTTTGAGGTTGCAGTGAGCTATAATCGTACCACTGCACTCTAGCCCCAGAGACAGAATGAGACCCTTCTGTAAAAAATAAAAATAAAAAAATTTAAATAAATATGTATATATTCTCAACATTGGATGCACAGGGTGATAAAGGTTAATTTCAATAACATGTTATTATTCCTAACATTTGCTAACAGATAGTTAATTGCTCCGGTTACTAGAACTGCATAACACTTTATGAAATCTGGAATAGGTTGAAAAGATACTTCTTTTTTCATGGATTATGGCAGCGATCATTTTAATGGCCAAGTTAATCTTAGTTATTAAGATAGCATATCAGCATTTTAAACAATGTTAAGTTCCTGCCCACCGTGGTATATAGGGTAATAAAAAACAGACCCCGGTTCTTTCACCAAAATCCTTACAAAGATATCACACAAGTTTAGTGTGTTACAATGTTATTACTTGTGGAAGCACTGTAATTACTTGAACGTTCAAATTGATAAGAGATGGGAAATTCAAGCCACTAAAACTTGTTAAAGGTAAAATGAGTCGGGAAGATCATGACATGACATGCAAATTCATATAGATACACTCTGAGTGCATCTGGCTGCGTGACATAAGTCATCGTTTCTGTACTCCCAAAACTACGCAGAGAAAAGGAGAACGCCATCTAAAACTGTCACAGGTACATGCAGAAGGAAAACGGGGCCAAACGTAAGAGAAGCGAAACCGAGATACTGAATGGATAAGGGCTAACTGGGACAAATATCTCGCACTGCTAGAAAACAGGTCTTCAAGTCGACCGCATGGACTGCAGGGCTCCAGCGCCGGGCGGTGGGTGGGCCACTGGGGCTCTTGCACAAATACACACAGGCTCTTGCACAAGCACACACTCTCTCCCAGGAGCGGCGAGCGCCAGGAGCAGTCACGCAGCGCTGCTCGCTGCCCCCCAAGTGGGGCAAGAAGTAAATGCTTCCCGCCCAGAAAAAACAAAATTTCCCCCGAAGACGGCCAGGACAAACGTGGTCCCCGGCAGCGCAGGATGGGGAAGGGGTTACACACGCACCTGCATTGTAAAAACGGTCCAGCACGGTGGTTTCCCCAAAGTCCAGTTTACCAAAATGCAGGGTCTCCAGGGTCGCGCCCACCGTCTCGCACGCCTCCCGCAGGCTCTGCAGGGCCTCACTCTCGGCCACCACCAGCTGCCCCTGGCTCGCTTCGTTGATCACATATGCCACCGTGGTCCGTCGGCTGCCCCCTCCACCAGAGTTGCCCCGGCACCGGGTGGCACTGCTCCCGGAGGCGGCAGCGGGACACCCGGTGCCAGGGGCGGCGGCGCTCTCCACGTCCCAGAAGCTGCCCGGTGGCGGCGGCCGTAGCTGGCTCTCCTCGCCCTCGGCCACCGCCGCCGCTCCTCCCCTCCTGCAGATGCCGCCCTCGGGGATGGTGCAGAAGCCCGAGGGGGCGAAGGGTGGCACGGAGAAAGTGATGCCCTCGCCAGCCTCCGCGCTCATCTCTCCCGGCCGGGCTGCAGCGGCAGCGGCGTCCCCCGCCCAGCCGCACCGTCTGGCCAGCCACAGCTCGGGGCTGCTCCGCGCCCGCCGGGCTAAGCAGCTGCCATCGCGCGCCGCGCCTTCGCCACCGCGCCGCCGCCTCCTCTCCGGCGCCCTCTCCCCCGTGGGCACGCCGCTGCCCGGCGGCGGCTCGCCCCTCCTCGGCGCCTCCGTGGCCGCGCCGCACGCCCGCCGCAGGGTTTAGAGTACAAGGGGTGGGGAAGCCGGGTGAGCGGGAAGGGACAGAGCTTCCTTTTCTTGGCGGGCGGACAAGTCGGCTCGCAAACCTGCGTCGCGGTGCAGCTCAAGGGCGCCGCGCTCGGGGTGCCGTGCGCCCTCGCCACCTGCAGCGCGGCCCGGCTCCTTCCATCCGGGGCGCTCTGGGAGGGGCCAGCAAGGGTGCCCTCTGGGTGGGGAGCTACCTGGCGCGCACCTTACGGGCGGGCGGGCTCCCCGGGCTGCGTCCCGGAACAGCGGCAGCTGCAGCCGAAAAGGCCCGCCTCCCTCCTGGGCGGCAGCTCCCCTTCATCGGCTGTATTTCCTCCTCCTCGCCTGGCCTCGTTTCTCTTCCGATCCGATCGCTGTGGCCGCTGCGTCCCAGCCCCAGCCTCGCCGCGGGAGTCTCGCCGCTCCTTGCAGCCGCTCGCCCTCTCCGCCACCGGTTTGTGGCCACCCACTCGTCGCGGCACCGAGAGTCTGGGCCCGCCCCGAGGAAGGGCGCTGCTGGGAAGCTCGAGCCGGGACGGAACCGGCCGCACGGCGGCTCCCGGACCTCAGCCCTTCCCTGAATGCCGCGTGTGGCCAAGGGTCCCCGTCGTCTCCCACCCGGCCCCCATCTGAGAAGACCTAGAGTCGGCAAAAGCCCGGAGCGTACGCGACTACAGGGTGGCGCAAAAAAGTCTCTCCAGCGAATACTCCGTCTTCGGAGTCAGCCCCCGAGGCATTGCCAGTGTTCCCCGCGGCTACGGCGCCCCCCTCCGGCCCCTCCCGGGCTCGCCCGGCAGCGTGGACTGGGACCGCGTTCGGCGCTGGAAGGACGGGGGCAGCCCCGGCAGGCCCACGTTGCGCAAGGCGGGAGGGTTTCAACTAGCGCCCTGGAGCCAGGGCCTAAACTGGAGCGTAGTTCATTAGTGACTATGGCGCTCCGGAAGTGGCAGTCTAAGTTTATCAAGTCATCCCCTGGTATTGTAAAACACCATTTTAAAATTTGAAAATTTCCAGTGGCGTGTCTTATCATTAATGAGTAATTGATTCGCTCCAACTGCTGAACGATTTAGCATTCTCATTTAGGATCTTAAAATGTCCCCCACACGTGCCATATACTTAAGATAGAAGACTGGGTCTATACCCAACTCTGCAAATTATCATCAGCAAGATGAAAGAAGGAAATTAAGTGACTTTTCTTTTTCAAAAATTGCACCACAGAGGGGAAAGATGCTAGATTGCTTAAGAGCAATCAAAAAGTACCTGTTTATTTGGGGAGCAAAAAAAACCCCAGATGTTTGAGTTCCCAGAGGACTTCTCCAGAAGGCTGTAATGGTTAGGAAAGCCAGACCACGTTGCATAAAATAAAGTCACAGGTTTTGGACTTCCCATCTCCAGTAACGAGATTAATGAATCCAATGAAAAAAGCAGAAGAAAAAAGTGAATTACAACTCCGGGGGGCGGGGGGGAGGAAGGATAAAACAGTTGAGTATTAAAGAATTAAAGGAAGGAAATAGTCGTGAGGAAAAACACCTACCAGTTGCACAATTGTATCCTCAATGAAGCAAAGTGGCATTAGATTTTTCTGAAAGGGTGTAAAATAATAGAAGTAAAATTTACAGTACGGAAACTTTATACTTTTCATGTATACTGGAATCTATGTAACCCACATCAGCTTTTGGAATTGATACCCACAGTAAAGTAGGTATTTAGTGAATCAGTGATAATACTAAAACAAAATGTTGGTGGGCTACTCATAGATATATGCCTTTTAATATTTTCAACAGCTTGTCAAACCTCCAAACCCGTGTAGGAGTAGATAATCCTCCACCCCATCCTGTCCAAGAACAATAAACTGGAAATGCATGAGGACCATGTCTGGAAAACTAAAATGCCTAAATTCCCAAGTATCATTTTACTATATAAATACAAGTCTGAGATTACACATAAAAACCATAACTTTTTACACCATCTCACCTTTGCTTCCCTTTCAGATCTTTTCAGAGCCATTTTTCATAAACAATCTTTATTTTTGTTTTTGTTTTACTTTGCTGGCTTTGTTTTAGTTTGAATTGATTTAATTACCACTGTAACTGATGCTAAGTTCATTTTCTAGTAATGACATGGTCAAGTGTGTCTTAGGGCCATTTGCAGTTGAAAGATAATAAGTGCCCATCACTATGCTGTTTTATATACATATCTGAAGTCTTCTATCTTTATAGTTGAGGAGTCCAGGGGCAACAGGTTACCCAATGTCACACAAGGAGTTAGTAACAAGACCAGAGTTCGAATCCAAAGCCTGTGCTGTTAGCCATTGCTCCTTATCATAATGATGAAATAATATCATCTCATCAGAAAATAGCAAACAATCTGCTTTTTTGTTCTGGTGTAACAGTATGCAACCAGTTCATCTAACAGCTGTGTAAAGTTTAAAAGAAGAGTTGTGTGAAGTTGAGACATTTTGCTAAATTTGGAATTAAAATATCATGTCAAAACACCATTCTTTTTCTTAATCTGGAAGCTGTGAACAGTAGCTGTGTTTTCAAACTCTACTATCAGAAGCTAGGAAGAACAAAGGCCTGGAGAATAAACTGAGGCTAACGTTGACAAAGGTGAATGCTGTTTGCATTTGTTTGGTACTTCTGTTTTGTCATTAAGTTTGTCATTTATTTCATAATCTGTGGTAATTTGTTTTAATACAAAACCATGTTTGGGATTTCTTAATCCTCCAAGAAAAATCTGTGCTCCTGAAACACCTGGTTGCTTTTTATATCCAGTAGCTTCAAATTCTTCCCTCTACCCCACCCCACTTCAGCAAATTCCAGGGGCATAGTTCTTAACTACAGGTGTAGATCAGATTCATGTAAGGAGTTTAACACACATAGAGAACTGTCTCCCCCAATCCCAATCCCAGAGATGTGATTTAAATAAATTTAGGAATGAAACTCTTCTAATATACTTACAGGATTTAATATAAAGCAATTTTATTACCTAGAGATCTTATTCCTGGGATTCTTTTAATCATTAAGTGATCCAATGAATGCTTTAAAATGAATAAGAGTTACCAGAGTTCATCTACAAACATACTGGGATCTTCAACACATAAAAAGATTATCATAAACTCTAAAGTTGAGCAAAATTATCCTCCTCAGGCAAGCATAGAAATCTGTCCTATAGTTCTTCTTGCAGAAGCCATATAAGTGGATAATGATGTTCCAAATTTTTTAGCATAAAAGCTCACCTTGAATTCTATTACAAACCATTTTAAAATAATGCATTACTTATAAAAGACTTAAAATATCAGTACATAAGTTATTATAGTTAATTAAGTATATGCTATATTGCATGACCCCTATAAAAGCTCTGATGGAATACAATCTATTAAAATATTTGAACAAAAAATATTTTTACCTGAGGTTTTCACTGCAAAATTACCATATGCCTTCTTCTTTTGAATCATCCTAATCTAGCAAATATTTAAGCCTAAGTATCAATAACAAGGAGGTCCAAGGAATGGAAGTAAAAGTAAAAAGAAAAGAAAAAAGTGGCTATTTAAATTAATTAAAATTAAATAAAACTTACAATTTAGTTTCTCAGTAGCTACATATAGCCAGTGGCTACTCTGTTGGACAATGCAAATATAGAATATTTCTATAATTGCATAAAATTCTACCGGACAGTGTTGTTACAGAAAGAAAGCTATTTGCCATAATACTTCAAAAGGTTTGTATTCATTCACTTAGCACTATATTAAGCTTCAGAAATTAAATAATTAATAAGGTATGATCCCAGTTGAGCTCACATCTGGAGAGACAGATATGTAAAGAGATTGAGCTGCAATCGAATATATACAAAAAGAGTGGAAATCAGGAAAAAAAAAGAGTGGAAATCAGAGCTATAACTGTCCAGGTGAATAGAAAGAAATTCTAGGCCCTTGCAAAAGCATGTAAAATGTACAAACATGATATGGTATGTTAAATTCCAGAAAACTGCAAGTACTTCAAGTACTAATACTAGTAAAAGAGTAGTAGTAATAGTTTTATAGTAATACTACCACCACCACTTCTACCACTCTACTGCTACTCCTATTATTACTATCAAACTACTACTACTACTGCCATAACTATTAGAGTGCCCATTTGATATGGGGGTTGTGAAAAATCAAGTTTGGAAACCAAGGCTGGGGTCAGATTTTGAAGTGTTTTGATGAAAGATAAGTTTTCTCATCTTGTAAGAAAAAGCAACATTTTAAGCAGGGGAATAATATGATCCAATCTATATTTGAGAAAGCTGGGTCAGTGTAGAAGTGTGGGCCTGGAGCTAAACCCAAAAGGAAGTTAAGAGTCTTCTGCAATATTTCAAGTTGGGACCAGGCAAGGAGCAGTGATCTCATTGTACCTCAAGTCTCATCAAACCTGAATAATTTTTGATGGAATCTTTGACATTCTCCTTCTAAAAGCATCATTGCCAACATTTTAATGTCTCTTTCTGTCCTAACAAATTAATTTTAATAGAGAGAAACAATTCTCTTCACATTTTGTGAAACACCAAGGCTTCATCTGTTTGATCTTGCCCCATGTTGCCCAGGCCCCACACACATACGCACCATCTCCCAGACTGTTAAAAGTGTCCCCTTCTTCTTCCTTCACTTTGACTAAAATGTTTACTATTAAAGGCATTTCTTTAATTTAGATAAATAAATCGTGAAAAATATACTCATAAGTCCACAATAATAGTTTTGTGTAAGCAACAGAAACCAAATCTGACTACCATACCAAAAAACCCAATTTTTTGCAAAAATATTTGGGCTCACAGCATGAATGCAAGGCTGAGGTTCAGGCTCAGAAAATGGGCAGGAACCAAGAGTGCCCCAGCGGCCAAGAGCTGCAGCTGAGGTCATGTCACAGAAAACAGTACCTGTGACCTTGTCCCAAATAGAAGTCATAACTGTTCCTTTTGCATTACAGTTGTTAAAAGATACAAGTCCTCTACAATTAGTGATGCTGGTTCATGAATAAATGGATCAATGAGACAGAAAAATCCAGAAATAGATCCAATTGCATATGAAAACTTAGCATAAAATTTTAAAAAACAGCCTTATAGGAAAAGACAGCATTTTTAAAAGTGGTAGTGGAATAACTGAATAGCTACATGGAAAAGATAAAATTGGATTCATTCCCCACACCCTATACCAGGAAAAATTCCAAGTGGATAAGAGATTTAGCTATAAAAAATGAAACTATATAAGTAGTTAATAAATATATGGGTAAAATTCTTATCAACTTAGGAGTGAGGAAAACTTTCAGGACTGTGAAAGCAAAATCCAAAAGCAAAAAAGGAAAAAATAGATAAATTTGATAACATAAACATAAAAAGTCTTTACATGACAAAAGACATCATAAGTAAACTAGACAGACAAATAAAATATCATCTGCAACTGAGATCACAGTTTATGAGTTTCTAAAAATGGAGAAATAAGAGACCAAAGATCCTATAGAAGAACAACTATAGAAAGCCATAGGCAATTCGTAAACCATGGAAATACAGATGGTTCTTACCCACATAAGAAGACACTTAACCTCATTTATAATGACATAAATGCAAATTAAAATTACACTAGTATTCCACTTTTCACAAATTATGTTGGAAAAAATCCAAAAGTTTGACAACACACTTTATTTGTGAGACTGGCTGTAAGAAAATAGACATTCATTTCTGGTAGAATAAAAAATGATAAAACACCTGTGGAGGGAAATTCGGTAATATCCAGCAAAATTATATATACATTTACCCTTTGGCTCAGCAATCCCACTTCTAAAAATTTATCCCAAAGACACACTGGCGAATGTATGAGAAAATACGTTTTAATGGCTATCCATTTCAGTACTATGTACAGTAGCAGAAGATTGAAAATCACCCAAGTGTTCATCAGTCAGCATCATGCTTAATTGTTAAAGGCTAAATGCTTTTTTCCTAATATCAGGAATGAGAAGAATGTCCACTTTCACCACTTCTTGTATTTAAAATTGTATCAAAGGTTCTAGCTAATGCAATAAAGCAAGAAAAAGTAATAAAATGAATAGATGTTGGAGCTAAAAAAGTAAAACTGCCTTTATTTGTAGAAATAATTATGTAGAATATCCTAGAGAATCTACCAAAAAATACTAGAACTAATAAGAAATCCCAGTTTAGATCTCCCAAATTTCATCTAAAGATTCAACACTATGTCAAGCAAAATTTGTGCAGGCTTAGTTTTGCAGAAATTGATAAGTAGGGCTGGGCACGGTGTCTCATGCCTGTAATCCCAGCACTCTGGAGGGCAGAGGCAGGAGGATCACTTGAGCCCAGAAGTTTCAGGCCAGCTTGGGCAACATAGGAGAACTCATCTCTTTAAAAAGAAAGGAAATAGAGATTTGATCAGACACTCAGACACTTTACAAGAGAAGATATATAGATCTATACAAACGGCCAAGAAACACATGAAAAGAACATCATCCTTAGCTCTTGAAAAATGCAAATTATAACCACACTGAGATATCACCAAGGATATTTAGGATAAATCTGACAAAAAATGTACAAGATTTGTACACCGAAAACTAAACTGCTTAGAGAAATTAAAGAAGACCTAAATAAATGGAAATAGATACTATGTTCTTGGGTTTGAAGACTTACTTGATATTGTTAAGATGTCAATTCTCCTAAATTTGAATTATAGATTTGACACAATCCCAATCAAAATATTAGCAGAGTTTTTGTAGAAATTGAAAATCTGGTTCTAAAAATCATAAGGAAATGGAAAGGACCTAGAATAGCTGAAGCAACTGTGAAAAATACAAATAAAGTTGTAGGACAAACATTACTTATTTTAAGACTTATTATAAAGGTATAATAATCAAGAGAGTGTGATATTGGCATCAAGACAGATAAATAGAGCAATGAAACAGAATAGAGTCCAGAAATAAATGTTCAGTAAATGTATATGGATGGCTGACTTTGAAGAAAGGTTCAAAGGCAATTCAGTAGAGAAAAGAGAGTCTTTTTTGTGTATGGCTATGAGATTGTTCCAGATATCCCTATGCAAAAACAATCAGCTATTCATATGCAAAAATATGAACTTCAATCCATACTTCTCACATAATACAAAATCAACTCAAAATTATGATAGACATAAATGTAAACTTAAAACCATAAAAGGTCTAGAAGAAAACACAGCAGAAAACCTTTGCAACTTTGAATTAGGCAAAAATTTCTTAGATAAGACACCAGAAGCATGATCCATAAAAGAACAAATTGATAAACTGGACTTCATTAAAATGAAAAACATCTGCTCTTTGGAAGACACTATTAAGAGAATGAAAAAAAATCACAAACTATAAGAAAATATTTGCAAATCCCGTATCTGACAAAAGACTTGCATCCAGAATATATAAAGAATTTCCAAAAGTCAGTAAGAAAACAAATAATCCAATAAATGATGGGCAAAAGATTTGAACAGATATTTTACCAGTAACAAATAAGCACATGAAAACATGCTCAATATCAGTAGTCATCAGGGAAATACAAATTAAAAACCACAATGAGATACCATAACAAACCTATTAGCATAGCTAAAATTAAATAGCCTGACCATACCAAGTGTTGGTGAGGGTAAAGATGAACTGGAACTCTCTTACACTGGGGGTGAGAATGCAAAATGGTACAACCTCTTTGGAAATAGTTTAACAGTACCTTATAAACTTGAGCACACACCTCCATTACGACTGAACATACCACTCTTATGTATTTTCCCAAGAGAAATGAAAGTATGTATTCATAAAAAGATTTGTACATTAATGTCCATCACAGCTTTGTCGTAGGCAAAACCTGGAAACAACCCAAGTGTGCACCATCAGGTGACTAAATGGACAAATTGTGGTATATACATATAACAAAAAGGAATATACAATAAAAAAGATGCATTGCTGACACACATAAAAACAATTAAGCTGGAAGAAGCCAGACAAAAAAGAAAGTGTCTACTGTATGCTTCCAAATATGTAAAATTTTTTCAAAATGCAAACTAACTTATACTGAAGCAGATTAGTGGTTATCTGAGGGAGGGGGGAGGGGAGTGCAAGAAGGAGAGATGACAAAGGGGTATGAGGAAACTTTTGGAGATAATAGCTATGTTCGTTATCTTGATTGGAGCCCCATAAATATGTACAATTATTATGTCAATTAAAAAATAATAAAAGCAAAAATTTTTTTAAATAATAAATACAACTATACATAAATAAATATTATGCTGGTCAAAAGAGGCCAATAACAAAAGTGTACATATGAATGATTCCACTAGTATGAAACAGAAAAGGCAAATATAATACACAGTGACAGCATTCAGTGGTTATCTGGGGCTGGTAGGGGGTCTAGGATTGGGTATAATGAACTTGTTAGGCTACAGAAATGTTCTATATCTTTATTATGGTGGTAGTATAGGGTAGTATAGGTGGTAGTACGTACATGGGTATATAAATGTGTCCTAACTCATTGCAGGATACAATTAAAATTTATATGTATATTGTAGTATGTAAATGGTACCTCAATAAAATGGACTTAAGAAAAAAACAATAAAAACCAGTTAATTACAGGAGGAGGGAGAAAATAGGGTCGAAAAGACAGGAATAAATTATACCTTGTTTTATAGATTTTGACTCTGGAACTATGAAAATATTTTACATAATTAGATTGACAAAGTAAAGTTTATAAAAGCAATCTCTAAAAATAAAATGAAGCTAATTAATCTAATTGTATCATGTCAAGAGCCAACCTGAATAGGCTGTGGCCAAAGATGGGAGAACTTGAACATGGATGAGGACAGTAATTGCAATTGATTGAAATACGTCAAATATATTTAAGTGCATGAATTAATAATGAAGTAACAAAAAAGAACTAATTGGTTAAGATTGGATGATATTAGTCAACTGGTAAAATAAAGAATTAAACATTTATACTACTTTTCATATCCCAACTGTTTCTGAGGGTACCCAAATTGTTGATGAGAAAAAGTTGCTCTTCAAAAAAGTAGTCTAGCTAATAAATATGATGGAATTTAAATATTACCATGTTGCCATACTTAATGAATTAATGTCAAGGGCTACCAATATCACAAAAAGAGAAAACCAGACATTCTATCTCTTGGTGGAAGAACATACCACCCCCTGTGAAGTAGTCTTGCCAAAAATAAAACAAAATAAAATAAAATCCATCGTGAAGCTGAAGAAACTTATAGATCCAATTAAATTTAACAAAGGACAAAGAAACATATTAAACTACATCATGGGAATGAAACCAGCAAAATTCATACTCACAATCTACTTTCTCCAACAAGAAATGTATCTTAGTCTGTTCTGGCTGCTATGACAAAATACATAATGCAGGCAGCCTATAATAACAGAAATTTATTTCTCACAGTACTGGGGCTGAGAAGTTCAATGTATCTAGGCACTGGTAGTTTTGGTATCAGGTGAGGGCCCACTTCCTAATTCATAGGTTGTCCTTCTCACTGTGTCTTCACAGGGTACAAGGGGTGAGCTAGCTCTCTGTGGTCTCTTCTGTGAGGGCACTAATCCCAGTCATGAGGGCTCTACCCTCTTGACCTAATCACTTCCCAAAGGCCTCACCTTCTAATACTATCTCCTTGAGATTTAGGATATCAACATTTGAATTTTGAGGGTGAATACAAACAGACCATAGAAATGTGAAAGGAGATTCATAAACATCTCAGCCAATCTCAAGGTGTAAATATTATTTAGATCTTAATTCAAACAAACAGACTGAAACAAATTATGACATTAATGAAATGAAATTGAAAGTTGAATACTGACTGAATACGAAACTAAGAAATTATTGTGTTTTTTAAGTGGCAATAATTGTGTTGTGGACTTTTCAAAGGAATCTTTGTCTTTTAGAGATATTTGACGAAACGTTTATGGTTAAAATGATATGATGTTTGGGATTTGCTTCAAAATAAAACAGGATGATAGTAGAATATACAGCAGTATAGATGATATAGGATTGGCCACAAATTGATCATCGTTTAGCTGGATTATGAGTGTATGGGAGTTTATCATCCTAATCTTTCTACTTTTGAATATGTTTAAGTTTTTTCACTGTAAAAACAAACAAAAAAATTATCTGGAAAGATTTCAAAGCACATTTAAGTAATAGAGAGTTTTGCCATAAACATCAATGAGAAAAGTGAACGCCTAAAATACTTAATGCCTATCAACCTTAATTTATAAATTCAATAAATTTCAAGCCCAATTAACTTAAAACCCAAAACTTTTGACAAGTCGGTCCTAAATTTTATACGAAAGTAAGTGATTTAGACTAGCTAGGATAATTTTAAAGAAGAATAAAGAAGGGAAGATTTACTCTATCAGGAATCGAGACATTTTACAAAACTAAGTATGGCTTTACAACATCGGAATGACACTAATGCAGAGAGATGGACATGTGGCCTAATAGAACAGACCCAGAAATGGGCCTGTGCATATAGAGGAAGCATGTATATATATCAGCATGAATAAATGTCAAAATCCAAAACTCTAAGAGAGAAAAATGGTAAGTTGCAAAAGGTTAAGTGTATATTTTGAAAACAAACCAAATAATACTGTGTATTATTTTTGGATAAATATGTGTGCAGTTAAAAGCAGAAAAACATGGACAAAAAGGATTCATAATAATTTACTCCTAGGAAATGTATTAACTCCTAAGGATGAAAGGAGTAAAATATAGAGAAGGAGAACCAACTATGTTCCTTCTTCTGAAATGCCCTTGTGTCAGAAAGTATCTTTTAACTGATGTATTTAATATTTACCATTTGTATATATTTTCTCAATAACATAAACAAGGCCAGCATGACTGAACAATGCCAACATTCTCCTCTATTCACTTTCCTTAAGAATGTTTTTGTCTTCTGGCATGTCATTATGGACTTAAAACCTTTCATAGATTTGATATGTTTTAATTAACTACAGCTATTTTTCTCTTTTTGATGCTCCAAGTCACAACTTTGGCCAATGAAGCCCTTTTTAAGTGAGTTCCCATTTCCCTTGACACAAGTTCATTAATCTTTGAAGGTTTCCTTGCTTTGTGGCACAAGAAGATATTCCAGGCTCAGTTTAGCCCTGCCACAGACATGGGATCAGCCATCCTTCTAGGGAGACTGATTCCTTCTAGTGGCTAACTGGTATTATTAAATAAAAGCCATATTTCAAGTACTAGGTTTGCCTATTAGGTTCATCCCATCAGGGGAGCTGTAACCTCTGGGGCTCATTGAACTGAATAGAGTTACAAAGAAATAAAGGATATGGATATATTATACTTATCCATACATCTACACATACAATAGAAAGAACATCTACATATTCCATTTTGAGATGATAGGGAGACTTGTTGGTTCTACAATTTGATGATGTCATTCTATCACCCACCATCTAGTCAATTTTCAATGCTTTACCGCATAGTTATAAGAGTAAGACTCATTTTTATGAGTTCTGGCTAGACAACTTGATCTTGTCTAAATTCTAGCAATATTAGAATCAAAGTATATTTACATATTCAGTACCATTTTAACTTTGCAAAATCCTGGCCAGATATCAAAGGTTTTAAACTTACTTTGCTTTCTTTTTTGAGCTCCAATTTTCCTTCTTTTAAAAAGACAAACATTCCTCTATCAACTTTATATAATATTATATATCATTATTACACTATAAAGTTTGCTTTGTATAAATCCAAGTGATTCTCCCAGTGAGTAATATCTTGTTCCAATACCTATTACCGTCTTTCATTTTCCAGTAGGAAATCAAAGATTATCTTGGTATCTTGGAATACCATATGAATTATGAATAGCAAATATCAATGCATGTAAGTACAAGCTACCTTTGAGATTGTCTGAAATCCTCTTCTGACATATGGGCCAAAATGTCATATGTATTTCTATTACCTTTATTTTAATTATGGGTAACTCTAATCTCTAGTGTAGATTCCAATTAAGAGGAGGTCTTTCAATAAATACAAACATTTATTGCCTTAATGGTTTGTGAACTAAAACCTCCAAAAGCCAACAAAGAAAAAATTTAAAAATCAGATTTTATCTTGATAAACTAATTAAATTAAATCAATTAAATTGATTACTGTGATGATTAACTTTATGTGTCAACATGGCTAGGTGATAGTACCCAGTTATTTGAACAAACACTTTTCTAGATGTTCCTACGAAGATATTTTGTAGAGTGATTAACATTTATAACCAGTTGAATTTTTTTTTTTTGAGACAGGGTCTTGCTCTGTCGCCCAGGCTATAGTGCAGTGGCATCATCATAGCTCACTGCAACCTCAAACTCCCGAGCTTAAGCGAACCTCTTGTCTCAGTCTCCTGTGTAGTTGGGACTACAGGCGCTCACCACCACCTTCAGCTAAGTTTTTATATTTTTTTGTATAGGCAGGGCCTTGCTGTGTTGCTCAGGCTGGTCTCGAATTCCTGGCCTCAAGCGATCCTCCTGTCTCAGCTTCCCAAAGTGCTGGGATTGTAGGTGTGAGCCACTGTGCACGGCCACCAGTTGACTTTATTTGCTTTTGCGGTTTTTTATTTGTTTTTTTTTTTAATTATCTGCTCAAATTCCTTTTACCACATAACCAGTTGACTTTAAAAAAGAGGACTACTCTCCATCACGTGAGTGGGCCTTATCCAATCAGTTGAAGGCCTCAGAGCAAAGACTGAGGTGTCCTGAAGTAGAAGGAATTCTGCCTCGAGACTGTAACATAGAAATCTTGGGTGAGTTTCTAGCCTGCCCTACATATTTCAGACTTGCCAGGCCACACAATCTCATGAGCCAATCTTAATATAAACATTCTCCTTCTCTCTCTGTCTCCCTGACTGATGCAATCACTCATATCAAAAAATGTGTCAAATGCTAAACATTGAAACTTTACACAGAATGTCAAAATGGAAAGTTCTCTATAGATTCATGAAATTTTCAACTTTCCTAACTCTTGCTAAACCAATTCATAAAATATACAAGTGCCTACACACTTTTAGCACAATATATTTCATTTGAAACCCCATACTTTTAAAAATCATAGTTTTACATAAACATAACTATTTAATTTTAGCGTACAATTCCAAATTTGTTTATGCAGTCAAACATGCCATGCCCCAATTCCTAATTTTGTAGTCTTTAGTAACTGTACTTATTATTATTGATAAACCAATAAAACTATATTCTTTAAAAAGTAAGGTAAAAATAAATCTCCTCAATTCATTATAGAATATTTTATCCCTTTAGATATTTAAAATATACTCAATAAAAAATTTTGGAATTTTTTGTAAAAACTGAGATTCATAAATCATTCTTTAACTAAGAAAGGGATGAGGAGTATTTGGTTTAATCCCCATCTTTGTAAAGTCACAGACTTTGCTATTAGACATGATTTAAAACTGCTACTTTTTTCCTTTCTTTCTTTGAAGTTCCTTGCCTATTTCCTATCTTTGAAGTCCCTTTGAAGTCCCTATTCTTCTCCTGTAGCCTGTTATATTACTTTTTTATTTTTTTGAGCTTGGAACTAATTTTTTAAAAATGTATTATTTTTAAAAAATTTAATTTATACCACTTTTAGCTTCATACAAATACATTCATAGTTTTTTTTTTTAATAAAAATAATTTTAGGTAAAATATTCAACTTCTAGTTCTTTATATCTCATGCCTTTTACCAATCAAAGCTTCCTAATTTCAATTAGATCATGTTTGAAATACACAAGCTTCATTCTTGAGCCCTCAGTTCTCTGAACGCCATTTCCAATTCAACAGGCTTCTAATATGTGTGTATGATTCACAGCACTCTAAGCTCTTTTTGGAAAGGACAGAAAATTTTAACTGTAAAACAGATCACCTTACACTGTAAACCAAAGTCTTAACATTTATGAATATTTGTAATCTAGCATCTAATTCCTGCCTTCTGCTTCACTGGGATTCTTGTTCCTTTACCCTTCGTAGTTTTGGCTTACTCTGATTTCTAATTTCTGAAATAACTATGGTTTAGACTATAAGGAAGTGAATTTTTGTACACCTGAACTCTCCTGGGGAAGTGTCTTCAGCCCATTTAAGAGAGACAGGACAATCTTTACTACAGTATAGCATTTTTATAAGGCACATACTCTGGTAATTCTAAATCCATTATTTCTAGAATATTCCTTCCCTCGGGCCAGCTTCTCCTCAAAGTAGAAGACAATTAGAGAAGTCTAGGGAATAACTTAGACTAATGTGGCTTGGGTCCTTTGTAGTCCTGGGACCACATAGTATCTAGATCCAGGGGTGCTGGGAGAGGCTTGGCCTTGGTCTTGAGCCCAGGCCTTTGCTGAGAGGGATAGATGGAGGAGAGGTTGGCTCCAAGAGAGGGAGTGGGGGTGCTGGGCAGACCCAGTCAACAGCCATTGCAGGGATTTATAGTTCCTACTTGTGGTCTGAAAGGAATTCCCTACTCCAAACTGCTTTTGTGTGAATACCCAACATTATTCCTATCAGCTTTTCCTGAGTTCTTAGCCTTTGTGACACTAATAATCCTTTGCAAGCACTCAAGTGTCCTAGTCACGTGAGAGAGACTGTGTTTTTACCAATAGTCCTGCTACCCAGCATGAAGGGGATTGGATAAGGAACAGTTGGTGGCAATAATTGGAAAATAAAAGCATTCCACATTTATCCCCCCAATGAGTTGAGACATCTTTATCACACCATTTATGGTGGTTTTTAACCAAATGCAGAACTTACAGTTTTGTCACACATATGTGAATATGATGCTGACTGTGTCACTTCCAAATGTATGTGCATCTCTGCAGAATGGAGTCTCTCATGCATTGAGCCAAAGCATGCATTTCCAGTAGAGAAGAGCCTTGAAAATAATGTACTTTCTATTGTGATGATCACTTCCCTTCCTCCTGGTGATCACAAAATTGTGAAAAAAAAAAAAACAAAACAAAGAGAAACTCTGGTATGTATTTTCCCATATTACAAATTTTCTCTTTTGTGCCCTTTACAAATGTGTCTTTGCTATACTGCTAGGGTGAAGGAAAGGTTTTCAGAAAATTTTTTTTCAAGGATGTTGCTGTTTCCTATTTATTTAATTTATTTATTTTTAAATTTTTAAATTTTTAAATTTTTTTAGAGACAAGGCCTCACTTTGTCTTCCAGGCTGGAGTACAGTGGTGTGATCATAGCTCACTGTAACCTTGAACTCCTGGGCTCAAGCAATCCTCCCACCTCAGCCTTCAGAGTAGCTGGACTACAGGCGCACAGCACCATGCCCGGTGGTGTTTTATATTTACATGAACATTTATTCAAACTTTCAAAGGAAATATTTTCATTTTTTCCCAAAGTTTGCTGGATACCCTCAATCCATATTAATTTTTACTTGGGCTCTCTATCATTTATCAACCATTTCTCTGCTCATTTATTATTCCTCCCATATACCTGTTAAATTTGGATTAGTTTAATGAGAATATCATGTGAATTTCTCTGAAAATAAGGCACTTAACAATAATCATTAATGAACATTTTATCAGTCTCTCATTTATTGGTGGCCTTGACTCATTCTAAGTTATACTCAAGAAAGCATAAATGAACTAACTGAAAAAAATAAACAACCCCATTGTACTAAGCAATATATTTCCAATGGCATTTTACTTTTTGTATTTAATAATTATTCATCAAATTTTACTAACTGTTTACGTAGTTTTGGTCAATAATCTTATTCATAATACTACCAATAGTAGTACTAATAATAAATGAATGATAATTAAGTCTAGAAGATAATAATCCTTAAAGCCATATGGTTATAGGAAATTGTTTACATTAAAATTTGTTTACCTATATAATTTTCTTATAGTGATATAAGGAGATCAATAAAATAACTTCAAGCATAAACATATATTACTAGAACAAATTTTAGAGGAGAATAGTAGAATGGACTTATGAGTTCAAGGAGAGAAAGAAATGATAACATCTTTTAGCAGTTAAAAACGACCTTGTCCAAACATTTTTTAAAAATCAGTAATAGTGGTAAGCAGCCTCTGTAAGATGCCCCTCAATGACCTCTGCCCTCGTGTAATCCCAGCCCCATGAAGTTGGGCTTGACCTAGCGACTTGCTCATAACAAAGAGAATACAGCAAAAGTAGTGGGATGAGGCTTCCAAGATTAGGTTATAAAAGTGCTGTGATTTCCACCTTGCTTATCCTCTTTTGATCTCTCCCTTTTGCTTGCTCTGAGGGAAGCCAGTTGTCATCACGTGAACTGCCCTGGGGAGAGCCCTGTGTGGCAAGGAACTGACATTAGCCAGCAAGGAATGGAGGCCTTTGGTCCTACAGCCCACAAGGGACTGAATTCTGCCAACAATCATGGGCGTGAGATTGGGAGTAGATCCTCCCCCAGTCACATCTTCAGATGAGACTGCAGCCTGGCTGACCCCTTGATTACAGTCTTGTGAGAGACTTGTCTGACCCAGAGAAACTGTGAGATAATTAATGGTTGTTTTCAGCTGTGAAGTTTAAGGACAATTTGTAACACAGCAGTAGATTACTAATACAATAATGATAAGTACCAAAGGGCTATTTTTTTAGAATCCATGGGATATATTTAAGACTGATAAAGTATTTTTACTTTTAAAGTGACAATTTTCAAGAAATGAAATGACATAATTTGCAGCTATTTAAACTTATAAGAAAACATTTTAGAGGGCAATTTAAAATGTGTATGGGTTTCATCATGTTTCTCAATTTTTTTAGGAACTACATGAGCAAAAAATTAGCAAAGTACTAACAACATTAGGAAATCTCCATTTCTTAGTGATAGTAAGAGGTTAAGAGAGAAAATCAGGAGTGCAATAGGAACTAGAGGGTTGAATTTTCTGCTGTGAAGAAGTAAGTTTAGTACTTGAGCCAAGCTAGAAAGCACACATCTGAAATAATAGCCTCTACCAATTGAGATCTTACAGTTATACATAATACCTGCCTCATTTAATCCTCACAACAACCCTTTGAGGGATATGTTATCATTACAGGGATTTGAAGGAGCTAACTTACACAGCCCATGTTGTTTTGTTGACTTGGGCCTGCAAAAGAGGCACCCATCTGTCCAGCCACTTGGAGAATCAAGGGGCTGTCAGTACATGTGTAGCAGCACCTAAAATATTAATCCTGTGCAAGAGCTGAAGGTAGACAAATAGATGTCACACTCTCCCCATCACACAAGTAAAAAAGCACAAGGCCTGGGTTCAATCCCTGATCTCTGACTCTAACAGCTGTACTCTTAATTGCTCTGTTTTTCCAGAAGATGAGGAAAAAGAGTAAATGCATTTTCTAGTATGTTCAGATTATACCACCCCCTCTTAGAATTTGTTTTTTCCTCTCCTTCCACATAAAAGTGCAGTAAATGGGGCTGGGTGTGATGGTTCATACCTGTAATCCCAGCACTTTGGGAGGCCAAGGCAGGAGGATTGCTTGAGGCCAGGAGTTCAAGACCACCCTGGGCAACACAGTGAGACCCCATTTCTATAAAAAAAAAATTTTAGCTGGGCGTGGTGGTGTGCACCTATAGTCCCAGCTACTTGGGAAGCCGAGGCAGGAGGATCACCTTGAGCTTGGAATTTGGAGGTTGCAGTGAGCTGTGATCATGCCACTGCACTCCAGTCTGGGTGATAGAGTGAGACCCTGTCTCCAAAAAAATAATAATAAAATAAAAATTTAAAAATACAAAAAAGTAAAAAAAAAAAAGAAGTGCAGTAAATATATGTCCTACACCAACACTCTAGTTATGATTCTAATTTTTTTTTGTGGTAAAATATACATACCATAAAATTTACCATTTTAACCATTTTTAAGTATACAGTTTAGTGACATTGAGTACATTCACATTGTTGTACAACTATCACCACCATCTATTTCCAGAACTTTTTCATCTTCCCAAACTGAAACTCCATACCCATCAAACAATAACTTTCCATTCCCCCTTCCCCTATGCCCTGACAACCATTACTTTATTTTCTCTGTCTCTATGAATTTGACTACTCTAGGTGCTTGATATAAGTGGACTCATACAGTATTTGTCCTTTTGTGCCTAGTTTATTTCACTTAGCATAATGTCTTCAAAGTTCATCCATGTAAGAATATCCTTCCTTTTTAGGGCAGAATAATATTGCATTGTGTATATATATATACCACATTTTGTTTATGTATTCATCTATTGTTTTAGCTGGTTCAGGCTGCTATAACAAAATACCAAAAAAACTGGGTATCTTATAAAAAATAGAAAATTTACTTCTCACTGTTCTGGAGGGCAGGAAGTCCATGATCAAGGCACCAGCAGATTTGCGTCTTGTACGGTCCTACTTTGTGGTTCATAGATGGCATATTCTTGCTGTGTCCTCACATGGTGGAAGGGGAAAGGGGTCTCTCTCTGGCCTCTTTTATAATGGCACTAATCCCATTCACGACCTACTCATCTCTTAAAGGCCCCACCTTCTAACACCACCATATTGGTGATTAGATTTAAACATGAATTTTGGGGGCCACAAAAACATTCAGACCATAGCATCTGTCAATGGACACTTGGGCTGCATTCACCTTTTGGCTACTGTGAATAATACTGCTATGAACAGGGGTGTAAAAATATCTGTTTGAGTTCCTGCTTTCAATTCTTTTAGATATATACCCAAAAGTGGAATTTCTGGGTTATATGGTAATTCTATGTTTAATTTTTTTGAGGAATTGCTATACTGTTTTCCACATTGGCTGTACCATTTTACATTACCACAAATTCTAAAATTTTTAAAAAGAAAGTATAACTAAAGTGACAAATGATATGAAAATGAGCAATGTAAACAATTAACCCACAATTATGGACTCTCAGAGCTTGAAGGGTCTTTAAAGTGCATCAGTCCAAGTACCCATCATATATTTGAAGATAATGCTTAAAGTTTTTGGATTAGGATTATATTACCCTCTAGCAAACATTGATTAAAGGCTTACTATGTGCCCAGCACAATGCTGTGCACAGCTAAAAGGAAAAAGGAAATTATCCATCCTTTTATGGACTTCTTTCCTATAACTATCATAGGCAGCCTTAAACATAGCAACACGTTGATTTACCTATAATGATTCACCTGGGTGGAAAGATCACGTATTTCAATTATTTTACTTCCTATCTCCATGGGAAAGATAAACTAGTTTTTTAAATGATGTGGGTTGCTAAATATTTACAATTAGAGTCTTTATGAGGTCACCATAGCAGTTATAAAAACAAAACACTCTAAATATAATTGTCGACCCTTGCAGAAGCCTGACATCTAGCCATGCCCGCCTACACTATTGTTGTTAAACGGTCTCCCACAGAGTTGGCCAACTTTAGAAGTTACACAACTATGAGGTGCAATGAATGTTTATATAAAGACCGTTTCTATCTCAGTTGGGAAATACCAAATACCCCTAAATGATGAAGAGGACAGGTAGTAAACAACCAAGGGAGCCTTTTCTAGGTGCTGCTGAGGGTTTGGAGTCTGAGGAGAGAGCCCTCTGCGTTACAGTGGGCTCCTCTCCCAGCCACCTTTCCTCTTCTTCCAGACTTTTGTTACAGGTGTGCATGACAGACAGCAGCTCTACACCTTAGTCCTCTTAGTTATGCAAAACTTGGAGATCAATCTAATACCTAGACATCCTTTCTAAATGTTTTTCCTCCATGAGCCCCCAAAACGTCATGATTTCATAAGCAATCAGAAGTCAATATCAGCACTGGAGACCCAGCATAACCATACTGCATTCATATAATTTTAGCCTAAAAACAAACAAAACTTAAGTTTTAGGCTGGCCTGTGCAGTAGAAATGTATGATTCCTATTTGGCTTTTTAAAAATATTTAGAATAATTTATCTAATCTAGCTATAATTTTCAAGCCCTTCTAACTAGAATGATTGATCTAGTCAAAACTTTCCATTTTACATAGGAAGAAACAAAGGTATAAGGAAAGTATGGAATTGAGAAGGGCAAATTGACATTAAAACTCAGTATTCTTTGTCCTATAGTCCACTTGCATTTAAAAGACGACCCTTCACGTAATCAATTTCTAAATCCACAGGGAATAAATTTCCAGTGATGGAATTTCAGGTGATCCTTAACTCTACTTCCATCAATACCCCTAGCAAGCCCTTGGAAAGTACGAATGGAGGGAGGGTGTGGGGTGAGGGAAAAGGAGATGGAGGAGAGAGAAGAAACATTTCATGTCCCTTATTACTTAATTTTGCAGTTCAGCTCAAGTTGTCAAATGTTTATGGAATGTTTACCGTACATTGGGCAGTTTTGAAGGTGCTGGAGACACAAACAAATTAGACCTGGACTTTACTTCACAGTGCTTCCAATCCACTGTAGGAGTATGGTTTATTTGTTTGTATATTTACTTGTTCATATTTTAGAAAACCTTACAGGTAGGATGAAATATTTTACAATGCTATAATCATGTATGGTTAGGTAAAGAGCGGCTAATATCCCAGAGGTGTTTTGTTTTTTTGTTTTTGGGGATTTTTTTTGGTCATGGCCAGAGTCACTATAAACAGTTTATCCCAGATGGAACCAGCCTCTGTCCTTCCCAGAGAGACCACACTATTTTTAGCTTAGATCGGATAAATCTTCTTGCACCACTCTTTGCCAAGGTCCCAGCTGCTTCATGTTTGCTTACTTTGATATTTTATTAACCCCTATTTAGCATTTCAATGAGCCCCAGAATTTTCCCAGTTTACTTTTTTCAGTATTACAAAAAATACAGTGATAATCTAGGCATTGTGTTAAGCTGTATTCACTCAACAACATCTCCTGAATGCGTAAGTGCCAGGTCCTTGGTATAGACCAGTGAAAGCAACAAGCAAAGATATCTGCCCTCATGGAGTGTATATTCCGGGGACTACATATAATAGCAATTGAAAATAATTGAGGCTCAAAAAAGATATACATTTTTCTTTCAGGTAAAATAAGTCCAGATTTAGTCAGTCCAGGGCTCCACTGATGGCTCCATTTTCATCAAGGATCTTGACTCCTTCCTTATTTCTCCTTTCTCAGCCCTAAATCCCAGCTTCCATCCTCAAGCCAACTCATCATCAGAAAATGGCTGTTGTAGTCCAGTCATCATGTCCATATTCCAGGCAGCAGGGAAGTGCAGGCAAAAGGCACACCTGCCTGCTGACTCAGCTCTTTCAAAACAGCTTTCCTGGGCTGGATGTGGCGATTCACACCTGTAGTCCCAGCTATTTGGGAGGCTGAAACAGGAGGATCACTTGAACCCAGGAGTTTGAGGTTGCAGTGAGCTATGATGACACCACTGCACTCCAGCCTGGGCGACAGAGCAAGACCTTGTCTCAAATAAATAAATAAATAAATAAATAAATAAAAATAGCTTTCCTGGAAGCCTCACCCAACTATTTCTGCAAGTTGGGATATCTGCAAGGTAGGCAGGGAACTATAGCTTTAAACCTGGACACATATATGCAATCAACAATGTAGGGATTTTGTTACCGGGGAGAATGGGAGAATGTATATTGCATAGGCAATAGCCTTTGTCACAGGAATCTTAATCTTCAACATGATGTGGGGATACACGCGTGTGTACATAAATAGATGGACAGATGGATGTATAAGGAGAAATTTTAGGCAAAATATGGGGGAATAATCATATATATGCACTATTTTGGGGGGTTGTTATAAGTGTTCTTTTAAAAAAATTATATCTATAAACCCTAACTTTAAATATTGGACTTCCACCCATCTTTAAGTTTTTAGAATACTGACTAAGAGTTATTGTTTAAGGAATGTGGTCTATGGGGCTGTCACTAATTTCACTGGGTGAAATCCATATGCTTAAATAAGAGGGAATAAAGATATCTTTGGGAGGCCCTGTTTTTGGTTCGGGGAAGGTGGTGCCCTTGAATCCTTGGCTGCTTCGTAGAGATATGATGGTGGCAGGGAAGTGAGAGTGCTGTCAGCTGCTCTCCTCCTTTTCCCTTTGCCAGGCCCCATGGCCCCAGGATTGGGAAAGACTTGTGGATCAAAAGCAGTGGGTGTGATGGGAAGAGCTCTGGGCACCTGGATCAAACCCGGTTCTGCCTCAGTCATGAAGGAACTGACTGCTGTTCTTTTGGCCTCAGTTTCCTGATTAAATTTAATTACTGTCATAGCAGTTTAACTGTTAGAGTTATTACTAACTTCTTCAAAGGCCTCTGAATTTGTAGTGTCTGTATCTTTTTTTTTCTTTTGTCTTAGAAACAATTTTGATCGAAGACAGGGCATCAACAAAAGCAACAGCACATTCTCCAGTTGTCCTAACAAATTCCTTTAGTAGTGTATCAGTCTGCTCAGGCTGCCATAAGAAAATAGCTCAGACTGGTTGGCTCAAATACCAGATGTTTATTTCCTCACAGTTACGGAGGCTAGACGTCCAAGATCAAGGTCCCCACTGATTTGGGTTCTGGCGAGGGCTCTCTTCCTGGCGTGTAGACGGCTGCCTTCCTGCTTGTCCTCACAGGGCCTTTCCATATGACGGAGAATGACAGAGTTCTGGTGTCTCTTCCTCTTCTTATAAGGACACTAGTCCTATTGGATTAGAGCTCCACCCTTATGACCACATTTAACCTGAAGCGCCTCTATGAAGGCCATACCTGCAAATACAATCACGTGGCGGGGGTTGGGGCTTCAACATATGAATTTGGAGGAGGACATAATTCAGTCCACAAGGAGTAGTAACGCAGAGTTACGCAGCATTCTACAATAACTTCTTGATCATTGCGGCAACATAGTAGAAAAGCTACATATGCTGTAAGTTAGTTTAGTGTCTCAAATAGCCTCCTTATTATTGGCCTGAACTATTCAAATTGGATAGCTGAGCAGACAAGAAGACCAGATGATTGCTTCATGCTTTCTCATTTCCTGTATTTCTCTTCATTTCTTCCACTTTCCTCCTTTTCCTGTTCTTGGTTGTTAGGTTTAACTGCCTGAAAAATAAAAGACAAGCTTTCTTTCAAAGAGTACATGATCTTAGATCCCCTACAATTTAATACTTACTTTTCAGTATTTATTTTTTCAGAGCAGAAGACTACTACAAACAACAATGACAATAACAATCAATAACAACACACCTTTGTCTTTCAATTTTTGGTATGGAATAAACTTCTTCAAATGACCAAAAATCCAAGAGAGAAAGAAATCTGAACTTTGCTAAATGCTTACTCTGTGCCTGACATTATACTAGGCCCTTTGCGTAATTTGCTCATTAAATCCTCACAACAGTCCTAAAGATTATTATTATATTCATTTACAGATAAGGATTGAAGTGAAGTATCTTGCCCATAGTTGTACTCATAGTTAATGACGGAGCCTGGATTTAAACCTAGATCTTTTTAGTTCCGAAGCCTGTTCTTAGCAATATTATTTTCAGTAAAACTGAATATATATAATTTTAAGTAGATTAGGAATCTCCTGAATTGTTAAAAAAGCATGAGATAGAACTATGTGTGGATATAGAATGGTTTCTAAGATATATCGTGGGTGTTTTCAATTGATAGTTGCATGTGATATAAAATTAAAAAGTAAAGAAAGTATCCAGTGACTAGTACATCTTGTTCCATCTTGTCTTCTGACATCCCCGTTCTTCTTCCCAGAGAAACTTTTACCTGCTTCCTTGTGTTTCTTTGCAGAGATATTCTATGAATTTATAGACAGGACATATACACACATACATTTTAAAACACAAATGGTGACATATTATAAGCTCTGTTCTGCACTTTGCTTTTTTTCACCATACTTTTACTGAACAATATACGTCTCTCAGACGAGAGGGACTGAAAAATTAAAGGCTCCAGAGGAGACTTAGTTCTCACCATATACTCCTTTGAATAATTTTTTTAACTGTATGAATGTTGCTTTTTTAAAATTATAAAAAATTATAAAACATACACAAAGAAACTTCTACATATTCTTAATATTTAGATGAAGATCTTAAAAACAAATACTAACACTTTAAAGAAAACCAATTCAAGGTCAATTTACTTCTCTTTTAATTTTGTGGCATTATCAACTTTCTAGTTCTTGAGGAGTATAATTTTCAGCAACATTTACGTTCTGAATTAAGCTTTGGATTATGTGAAGCTACCTAAAATTAACTCACCACTAACAGGAAATGTCTGTTGTCTATGAAATATAGAATATAAATTTTGGAGTTAAGCTTGGCTACCATCTGGTGGTCTTAGTTTGAATAAAAATAACCTTCAATTACAATAAATTTTCTTTATAACAAGTCTTGGAGTCATAGTATTAAGAGATAAAAAGAATCAGAATCTATCATACTTATTTTACAGGGGAGAAAATAGAATATCAAAATGGTAAAATGCCTTGTCCCAAAATACAGGGACTTTTGACACTTAGTCTACTGCTTTCTCCATTAAAAAAAAAGCCTTAATAGTCACTACCTTATAAATTTGTCACAAAAAGGAGGTAGCCTGTATGATAACTACAAAAAAAGGGGAAAATAAGAAAAGCAATTGTAATTCTTACAAACTATAATAGATGCATGCTCTTTTCAAAAGTCAAAGTTAAGTTTTAGAGTGGGTTAGAATTTCCGAAAGCAGTCAACCTTGATGGAGAATATGAAAGCGGACAGAGAGTTCACTTGTGGGATAGGAAGGCGAAGACTTTTCCTGCGTAGGGGGCACCATCAAAGAATACCTAGAAAGGCAGTGGGTCTAGGTAACAAAAGAATCTTCCAGAAGAAATCTGTAGGCAACTCCATGTTCGTGATATGGGGAAAGGGAGATTTAATTTAATTTTTTAGCTTCATGAAAGTTTTCTCTTTGAAGGGTAATGGAGAATAACAGCTAATCTTAATATACCAAATTTGGTTACAGCATATATTTGCATAATTCTAAAATTTTCAATTTGCTTAAGAATATTAATTGCCATTAAGGCTTATTTTTAATGCACCAGACTTTTAAAAAAATACTTTTTATTTTAAATAATTACAGACTTACAGAAAAGTTACAAAAATACTTCAGAAAATTCACATATACCCTTCATGCAGATTCCCAAATGTTAACATTTTATCACAGTTGGTCTGTCTACATATCTATTTATTTAAATATAATTTTTTGTTTTTTTAAGAGACAAGGTGTCACTCTGTTGCCCAGGCTACAATGCAGGAGTGCAGTGGTGCGTTCATAGCTCACTGCAGCCTTGAACTCCTGGGCTCAAGCAATCCTCCTGCCTCAGCCTCCCTAATAGCTACAGGTGCCCACCAATCTATCTATAATTTTTGAATGCTTGAGAGTAAACTGCAGATGTGGTCTATATTTCCTATAAACAAGCATACTGCCTTATATAAATACAACACAATGATCAAAATCAGGAAATTAACATAGATACGAAACTATCAACTAATCTACAGATCTTTTTTAACTTTTGCCAATTGTTCTCTAGTGTCCTCAAAAGAAAAACATCTTTCTGGTCCAGGATCTAACTCAGAATCACATGTGGCATTAGTTTTAACGTCTCTTCAGTGGATTTTAATCAGCAACAGTGCTTCAGTCCTAATTTGCCTTTCATCACCTTGATATTTTTGAAGGGTAAAGGCCAGTTATTTTGTAGAATGTCCCTCAGTTTGGGTTTGTCTGCTATTTCTTCATGATCTACATTGCTCAGGTTATGTGGTTTTGGTAGAAACATTACAGAAGTTGTGTTTTTCCCTGTGCATCACATTGGTAAGCATAGTATGTTGATTTGTCCCTTTATTGGTGATGTTTGATCTCTTGGTGAAGGTGGTGTTTGCCAGGTTTCCTCATTATAAAGTTACTGTTTTTCCCTTTGTAACTAATAAGAATCTTGTGGGGAGACACTTAGAGACTATGTAAATTGTAAATAGCCTGTTTCTCTTTATACTTTCTCCCACTAGTCATCGTCTTCTTCTCCTTCTTTTTTTAAAGACAGGGTCTTGCTTTATCACCCAGGTTTGAATGCAGTGGCGTGATCATAGCTCACTGCAGCCTCAAACTCCTAGGCTCAAGTGATCCTCCTGCCTCAGCCTCCTGAGTAGCTAGAACTACAGACATGTGCCGCCACAGCTAATTTTTTTTTTTTTTTTTTTTTTTGTAGAGATGGTGTTTTGCTATATTGCCCAGGCTGCTCTTGAACTCCTGGGTTCAAGTGATCCTCCTGCTTCAGCCACCCAAAGTGCTGGGATTACAGGTGTGAGCCACCACACTGGGCCCCTCCCACTACTTTTAACGACCACTGATGATATTTTGCCTAACACAATTATTACTATGATGATTGCCAAATGATCATCGTGTAATTTCTTCATTTCTTCTGCCTTTATTAACAGGAATTCTACTATAAGGAAAAATTTGCCTTCTCATTATTTATTCATTTCAGTATGGTCTCAGACTCTTATTTTATTTTGTAGGTTATAATCTATAACTATCCATGCTTGGATTTTCCCAGGGAGAGCCCCCTCCAACAGGTTCCTGTGTCCTTTTGACAGTCTGTCATTTTTTTTGCGCACTTGCTTACTTTCTGGCACAGTCAGATATTCCAGGCTCTGCTGTTATGTGCTAACATCTTTAAATGAAATAAGAACTTTTCTTAAGCTTACAAAATAAAGTATTTATTTAACTCCAACGTTAAGATTTCACTGTGATTAAAACATTAAAAAAAATGGTCACACCTTGGAGAGGTGCATCCTCCCCAAGGCTTTCCCTGCCTAGTGGCTACTCCTAGAAGGACAGTTTGGGGATCAGCTAATTAGTTTCCTTTTCACTTGCAGGTGTAAGCACCTGTGGTGGACCAGCTATTTGCCTCTGTGGTCTTGCTTTGATACTGTGAGTTCAAGGAACGTGGGTACTCCTGCTCTGCCTTTATTCAGTAAGGATAATGTAATTTAAATTGGAATTTAACTTGCCTGTGTCTGCAAAACTAAGTGACTGCAGCCTTCGTGCTGACACTGATTCAGGAGCTCATAAGCCACCTTGTGTCATCTTTGAAAACACAACACATTGGGGATGCAAGTGAGGTGACATCAAGTGCATTGCGATCTCAGGTTTATACAAGTGCAAAGGACCTGAAGGAAAAAAAAAACACACACAAATAAACAAACATACATACAAACTGTCCCCTTTGAATAAAAAATCCTAGGATTGTTGAAGTAAGTTTTACCTTCTTAATATTTATAGGCTAATAAAAATGGCATATATAAGCGAAATCCAATTCTCAGCCTTAATCTATAGAGTTTATGGTAAGAACTGAACATGAGCTTGGTTCCAGAGCCTGTACTCATGACCTTATTGCCACATAATTCAGTTCTGGTAGTCTCTTCTGGGTTCAGGAGGAAGACGTCACGCAGTTCTTAGGTCTTCATATAAGGTGTCAATACTGCATAAATGATACCCCTCTCTGAACATCTTGAGAATCCCAGCTTGCTTTGCCTGGAGCATATTCTTCATTTAGCTACCAGTGTTTTTTGCTTCCATTGCCCAAGTTCCTACCAGGGCTGAGCACTTCTCCCCAAGTGTTTCTCTTCTCTGTGCTTTAGCCAGCATGTGAGAACCACATAGAGGAGCTTGTTAAAATGCAGATTTCCAGGCCTACCCCCTGGGATTTTGAATGAATATGTCTACAGTGTGCCCTAAGAATCTGTATTATAAAAAAAAAATCACCCAACGAGATTCTGAGGCAGGGATCTGAAATATAAGGAATGCTGCCTGGGTGATGAGGCACATGTGTCCCATCTCAGGCTCACAGGGGAGGGTAAGAATTTGGGGCGTGTGAGGTTTGGCAGTGAGAGGAGGCATATGTACCATTCTGTCTGCTTCTACACGTTGATGTTGTTACTGCCAATTGTTATTAATTAATGATTGATTAATGCCATTTATTTTTGTTCATTAATATACATCAGGATAATTTATTAAGGTATTAATTTGTGTTTTGCTGTAGTTTTTTTCTTCCCCCCATTCCAATTAGATAGCCAGACCCTTTGTGATCCCTGGCCTAGGGCAATTAAAGGACTGGCATAGAAGCTATACACAATCTTTGATGAAAGCCTAAACTCACTGAACAGACTTTTGATATGTCCTTCAGGAGGGAGAGGCAAGAGACGACTATGTGGTGGCAGTGAGGGAGCAGAGGTTGAGAGGGGACATTCTGAAGTATGGAGAAGTGATAGCAATGTGGCCCTGCTCCCTGGCAGGAATGGTTTCCTGGGGCCCTCAGGAAAGTGGGAGCCCATCTCTGCAATGAAGCTTGGGCCCTACCTGTATTCAAGCATGGCATGGAAATGCACATTCATATGCCCATTCAGACTTGAACAGGGAACTATCTAAAGATTAGAGACTCTTCACCATTTGCCAGGCACTGTTTCAGGTGCTAGAGATACACAGGTGAATAAAATAATGATCCTGCCTTTGTGGACTTTACATTCTAGTGTCAGATTCTAGTGTGGCCCTAGGGAGTTCCGGGAAGCCCCAAACATGATGGGATTAAATTTTCTAACAGCTTGGGGAGAGGGAGATTTAAGTTAGCTGAAGAAAATAAATGCTCCCTTTCCTGCATACTTGAATTTGTGCTAGCAAATTCTTGCCTGCTGCCATAGTAATGGTTGCTTTTCCCCCCCTCATGTTTACTGTGTGCCAGGCACTGTAATAGATGTTTTATTTCCTTCAACATTCTTAAGAACTGTATTGAGTCATTTTTCTCATAAAGGATCCACCCACAAACCTGTCTGCCTAAGTATGCATCAGAAGGTAGTGTGCAAATCCTCCCAACTTGAGTTATATTCTTAAACAGATTAATTTAATGAATTAATAGGATCCATTTTGTGGGTCTCTCCCTAGCTTCTCTTCCTTTGCCAAGACTTACATCCTGATGTTTTCCCCAAAATTCTTAGACCTTTTTTTCTTTTTATAGCATTCTCTTCCTAAGTGAAGGCAATCATTCCCACGGATGAAATATTATCTACATGCAAATAAGAATACTTGCCTTAGTCCCAACTGGTGTGTGTAACAGCCCATAAGAAATTCACACTCAACGTGTTAAAACTGGAGCTCATTTTCTTTCCAAATCTGCTCCTCCTCCCATAGTCCCTATTTCAGTGAATAGTCCCTGCATCCATCCAGGCACCTAAGTCAGAAACTTGGAAGTCATTTCGACCCCGCCCTCTTCTTTAGGTACCAGATATTATGAGTTATTGCCTTAAAATTTTATCTGACCCTTACTCTCCACTCCCGTTACATAATCTTGGTTCAAATTCTTATCTTTTGCTTGAACTATTGCTAAAGTCTTTTAACTGGCCTTCCCACCTCCAATCTCTATCTTCTAGATGAGGGTTGCCAGATCTTTTAAAATGAAAACTTGGTTATTTCATTTTTCACATTAGAAAACTTCTACCCTTCCCTATTGTTTAAACTACAGAAGGATTCCAATTCCCTTGGTATGGCATACAAGACTCATCACGATCCAGCCCCAGTACAACACTCTAGTTCCTCCACCCAATATTCTCTTCACCATATGCCTTCCATCTGGCCAGGTTGCAAGCCACAATCCCCTATGGATCATGCCAGTTTAGGCCTCCTGGGTTGTTCATGTTATTCCTGCTCCTGCAGTGATCTCCATCTCTTTGTCTACTTAAAGAAAACCTACTCATCTGTGCGCACTCACCAAAAAGACTACCTTCTTTCTGAAGCTTTTCCTGCCATTCCCTCATGTCCAGCACTGACAATCTCCTTTTTAAAATATCCCATATATATTTCTCATAGCCCTACAGTATTTTGATTACACTTAACTTTACATGTCTTCTCTTCACTAGACTCTAATCTCTTGAGGCCATGGACCATATCTTACTGCTTTGAATCCCAAGTGCCTAGCACTGTTCTTGGCATATAGTTAAGGTGATCATGTGACTTGGTTTGTGCCTGTTGACTTGGCTTAATTATTATATTAAGTACACCCTCTTTCATTCTCAAAAATGTCTTGGTTTGGCAAATAAATTATATATGGTCATCCTCCACACAGTACAACCTTGGCAAATGTCTGAATGAATAAGCCTTAGTTTTCCTTAATTAGCCGTGGCATTGGAGCAGTTATTCCTATACAATAATGCATAGTGATTTTACAAAAAGGCCAGGGCGTGGGTGTCTTAACCCTGTAATCCCAGTACTTTGGGAGGCTGAGGCGGGAGCATCACTTGAGGCCAGGAGTTCAAAACCAGTCTGGGCCACATAGCGAAATCCCGTCTCTAAACAACAACAAAAATTAGCCAAGAGTCCCAGCTACTCGGGAGGCTAAGGCGGGAGGATCGCTTGAGCCCAGGAGTTCCAGGCTGCAGTGAGCTATGATGGCGTCACTGCACTCCAGCCTGGGCGACAGAGCAAGACCTCAACCCTTTTTTAAAAAAAGTTAGTTGCTTTATTTGCTTATGATGATATCTTTTTTCCTTAGCTTCACTAGAACTAGCCAGCTCCCCTTTCCTCGTTTGCCAAGCGTGGGGAGTTGGTCTGGAGATGATGTCCCACCTTTTCCTGTTATAGTGTGGAGGTAGACTAATACCCCACGCCCTTGCTCCTTAAGACCGCACTGACTCCACTGACCTAGGTTAACATTTCCTCACGTTACCTTGTGCAACAAAGCACTCAGTCGCCTTTTGGACCCGCTGCATGGTTTCAGAGTTTGCCATAACTTGTCTCATTTTGCAATCATCAGGAAAATTTCCGACGCTAATCTTTCAAAGGCTAATAAAAACCACATGGTCCCGAAAAGGAGGCTGAGATGCAACAACAAAAGTCGTCAGAATTACCGCTTAACCTAGATCGCGCCCGTTAGGAATTCAGTTTTGTTTTGCCCAAGACAAAAATGGCCTCCTTCGGAGTCGACGCCCTTTCTTCCCCGGACCAATCAGAATCTAGAATTCAGGACTGAGGGGCCTCACTTCCGCCTGGTCTTCCCGGGGATCTCTAACTTCTCTCTCGAAGTCGCGACCGCACGCTTCCGACTCGGAACTGCTTCCGCGGCCGGGGCGGTGGGGCCGGGGGTCCGGCGGGATGAGCCGGGCGCGCGGTGGAGCGGCGCGGACGCTGCGGGTGCCTGGCCGCCACGGCTACGCCGCCGAGTTCTCCCCGTACCTGCCGGGCCGCCTGGCCTGCGCCGCCTCACAGCACTACGGCATCGCGGGTGAGGCCGGGCCGCGCCGCCGGGGCGGGGACGGGGGCCAGCCGAGCGCCGGCTTCTCCAGCTCGTGGGAAAGCACTCTCGAGAGCAGACGGTGCCACGAGTCAACGCCAGGGGGAAGCAGAGGCACTGGCCGGCTGCACTTTCCTCCTTTGTGCAGCGTGGGGAGTTGGTCTCGAGATGGCGTCAATCATCTTTTCCAGTTACAGTGTGGGAGTAGCATATGGATATAGCCTAGTAGCCCATGTCCTTGTTCGTTAAGACCGCACGGTCTCCACCGCTGCCTCTTTCTCAGACACACACGTGCCGATGGCGGGGTGAGCCTGTGTGGCCGGTCCGACGGGCCCAACAGCACTCGGAGGACGGTCTGCAGGGTCACTCGATGGCCTGCTAACTGGTCCACGTGTGTCCTACAGTCTGCATTTGAGCCCTGAGCCAAAACATGGGGCTGTCCCTCGTAAGAAGGAAGCTCCTGAGCGGACGCTTGGAGTTTCCCAGCTATTGCCGTCATGAAATGTGTCAAGTTCTGTTCTCACCTTTTGTTGTCTCTTGGAGAATGTATATATTTGCATGCAGTTGTTAGAGGCTCAAGTTAATTGTCTCTGGCGGTGGACTAGATGAAAAGGCATGGGTCCATTCTAGATTTTGCTTTCTTTTAATTCATATCCTAGCTATTTACACGCTGAAGCAATATGCAATAAGTCATTGCATAATGTCAGAGCTCTGTTGTATTTGTTTGGGCCTGTAGCAGAAAAAAAAAGTGATTTCTAAAACTCAGAGGGAGAGAAATACTTGCTTTCTTATATTTTCACCATTAGCACTTAGCGCTTGCACATTCAGATTTACAATACTTGCCCACCAGTTAGGTTGAAGACTCATGAGTCTGTAATGATACTTTGGTATCAAAAAAAACCCAGTCATGTTTAGATAGAAGAGAATTTTCCCCTTGGTCTCTATAAAAATAAATACAACTTTTAAAAAACATTGATCCTGTAATAAAATAATTCATCTTTGGTGGGTAACTGATACTAATACTGTTTTCAGCACTTCCCCACCAAGTATGTGGTAAATTCTACCCGGTATTTCCACATTCATATTATGTTTTAAAATTCTGCGTTAGATGTATTTTAGATATATTGGGGAGGCAAGGTGTTTTCGTAGAAGGAGCACAGCTCCTGGTGTCTGTAAGCCTGCAGTTTCTCATCTATCAATAAGGATGATAACACCAACTTGGAAGGTTTGTGTCCCTGGTAACTAGTTTGGCCACAGAGTAGGCCTTTAAGTATCTCTACCCTCTGTTAGGTCTGTATCTGTATTTCAGTCATAGGTGAGATGGTAAGTTGAATATTTAATGATTGAAGCACACTATGGAAAAACAGAAAAAGAGAACACAATCCTAATCATTTTTGTATTCATGGTCCCAATAACTTTTGTGGTAGTAAAATCGGGTACTCAGTTCTTGATACCGCTTTGACCTTAGATGTTACCCTGGTTAGTTCAACTGCATGATGGTTTTTTTTTTTTCTCTTTAGGCTGTGGAACCCTGCTAATAGTGGATCAAAATGAATCTGGGCTTAGGCTTTTTAGAAGGTAAAGTGTCTCTAATTATTAAACTTACATATATTCTCTGTTGCTACTAAAGCCTTAATAGAATTAGGTGTTGACTCTTTGATCAATAAGATGTTTTAATTTGCAATATAAAAGGAACTTCACCATTTGTATAGTACAAAACTTACTTTTGCCATTAAGTTATGATTATGCTACTTTCTTCTAAAGCTTACCTCTTAGTGTTCATTTATAAATTATAAAACTTAACCATAAAAAATGTGAACTGGTATACTGTGTGGTGTTGCCTCTCTTTGCTTTCTTCTTAATATAGTTTAGCTGTACTCACGCAGGAGCTTATTATCTATTTTTGTGAATTATCCAGCGCCTCCTATCCTTTCCTTCCATTCCTGTCTTGCCTGTGGGACTGTTGGACTCATTAACACTTCCATCAGGGTTAGTTAAAGGAAGAGAAAATTCTGTCAGAAAATAACTACCTGTTCATGGCTCAGGTGAAAGATTTATAGGACAAGTTGAAATTATTGGTCTAAATTGATATTTTGAAGTGCTTGCTGGCCCATCCTATGAGCCACAAAAAACAGTGAGCAGCCAGGTATGGAAGCATGCCCTCATGTAAATAGTTCCATATTTGTCATTGGGAGGCCTAATTTTAATCTGGGTGGGCAGTTTTCTACCTGTATGATATGAGCTATTGTTGTAACCTTTTTGAATTTGTTTCTGTATCTGTCAAGTACCTGCTCTACTTATCTGCCATATTTGTGAAGATTACACCAGATAATGTGTGTTAAAATATGTGCTAAACTGTAAGAAAAAAACCCCATAACTGTAAAATTGTGATGGTTATTCTTTTTTGTTTAGCTGCCTATGTAGGTGTTTTTGTTTTTTGTTTTCCTGGTGTAGCTTTGACTGGAATGATGGTTTGTTTGATGTGACCTGGAGTGAGAACAATGAACATGTCCTTGTCACCTGTAGTGGTGATGGCTCGCTGCAGCTCTGGGATACCGCCAAAGCCGCAGGGCCACTGCAGGTCTATAAAGAACACACTCAGGAGGTAGGAGGGGAATCTTTCTGGGCTGATTGTTTTTCTTTTTTAGAGTGGTTGAAATCCATCTGGGGATGGACGCACGGAGAAATGTCTTCAGGGGACAAGTTTAAACTTTAGTGTTCCTTATACATATTAGATGTCACTTATTATTTGATTATTCAAATATAAAGTACCTCTTGGCCTAAGGAGCTGGGAAAGAAAAGACAAGAAAAGGTCAACCTTCTTAATTAGGCAGGAAAAAATGCCTCCAGTAGTGTATTGTGGCATCATTTCCTCCAGAGAGGCGCATTACTTTCTTTATGCTGTAAGAATATGCCTGCCAAACAGTGCCTTAAGATAGAGGTGGGTGGACTTTTTACAAAGACTTCACAAGGTTGCTTTTAGGGCTTCAATAAGAATCTTGAGGATTTTCAAAATATACATTGGAGCAAGAGCATCAAATACTGAGTATGAGGCAGAGCTTACTGAAGGAATTTTATATCTAAGTCTGGTTCATGTATCTAGATTTTGTGTGTATGTATAGTATAGGAAATACTTTGGGCTTCAGTCATACTAAAATATGTATATTTTTTTAATGAACATAATGGTAAAGACATTCTCTTTTGGTGTTTTACCTTAAATGTTTTAAAATTTTCCTCAAAGTAGCAGTAGATTCTTCAAATGAAAACTTGCAAATTTACTTTTAAATTTGTATCTACTACAGTGCCTGGCCCATAGGAGGCCCTCAATAAATGCTTATTATACGCAAGAATATTAGTCTTTTGTGATAAAAGATTAGTTATATGAGGGGTCCAGAAATTTTATAGCTACAGCTATTAACAATCAAGATTTCTAAGATTATTACTGAAATAATGAAAAATTTTAGTTCTCATTTAATTGTGATAGTTATTTGAATAAATGTAGTTGTAAATTACCATGTTTTCAGAGAATCAGTGAATACTAAGACAACTTTGGTAAAGGAGGAACTTTAGTTTCAGGTTATTCAATGCAAGAATGTCTAAAATTCAGACATTTTTGTGGTACCTTCATGATTTTTGACTTTTTCTTGTACTACTTGTATTATAATTAACTTAATGTTTTCCTTTTCTTTCTTTTTTTAAAAAGATTTTTCTTAGAAGTTTTTTTTTCCCCTTAAACCTTTGGTGCCTTTTATTGCTTATCTATATAAATTCTAGGGCAGTAACTAACACCGTAAAATAATATATCTAGTTAAGTTAAATTGGATATACTGATTTAATGTTTTTCTTTAAATCAGCTTTAAATTGTTACTTCACTTATCCCCAAACAGTAATATTCATGAAACCATGAGATTGATGGCTACTTTGGAATGTACATTTTGAATTATTTTTAAGGTATGTTAAAATAAATACATAATGAATAAAATAAATGTATGTCCCAGTTGTAAGGGACATAACTGAGAATCAGTTAAATTAAAATTAAAATCATATTTATAAAATCATATGTATAAATCATATTTATAAGATTTTGCCACCATAATCTTGAGCCTCTAGTTCTAATAAACTTACCTAAAATGGCTTTACATTGTCCTCAGCCATGTTGTAGTGTTAGGTTACTTTGAGTCCACTAGTAAAACACTTAGATCTTTGTTATTTGAACTGCTGTTGAACCAGGTTTACATCATTCTATAATTCTGCAACTAGTTTTTTGAACTGAAGACACACTATTTTTTTTTATGTTTTTTGTTTGTTTGTTTGCAGACTATTATTCTAGGTTGTCCTTTCTCATTTCCTTTTCAAATGCAATTTTTGGTAAGCATTATATCAGTTAGGATGCCTTGGATCTTGGTGTAATAGAAAACCCAACTAAAAGTAGCTTCGATAATCAGTTTATTATTTCACATATTTCACTTGGTTATGTGAAATAACAAATGAAGATAACCTTTTTTAGGTATTTGTTATAGCAGCACCCCCACTTCTTGGCACCAATTTCTGTCTCAGTCTGTTTGGGCTGCTATAACAAAGTATCATAGACTGGGTGGCTTATAAACAACAGAAACTTACTTCTCACATTTTTGGAGGCTGGAAGTCCAAAATCAGGGTGCTAGGATGGTTGGGTTCCGATGAGGGCCCTCTTTCGGGTCAAAGACTACTGTGTTCTCATTGTATCCCCACATGGTGGAAAGAGTACAAGAGAACTTTCGGAAGTCTCTGCTATAAGGGCACTAATCCCATTTATGAAGGCTCCACCTTCATGATCTAATTACCTCTCAATTCCCCCCTCCTCAATACCATCACATTGGGGGTTAGGATTTCAACATGTGAATTTGAGGGGTCACATTCAGTCCATTGCATATACCAAATACTCAGAAACACTTAAAAAGATTTAAGGTCAAATGAGAGTTTTGAGGAGCTAATAAATATTTGTTGAATAAATTAATCAGTGAATGAACATGGCTAATTCCTATTTTTTTCACCCATGTGTCCTGGGAAGCTATATCATGACATAGAATAGCAAATAATGGGTCATTTTCTCTCATAAAGGAGAGTATACAATTAGGATGAACTGCATGGTTCCAGTCAACCTTGGATTTGAATCCAGCTCTGTAACTTACACTGGCTGTGAGACCTTGGATAAGTCATTTGTTTTTCCTAAACCTTAGTTTTTTCATTTGCAAACTGAGTTTGTGTCATAGGGTTGTTATGAGTACTTGGACCAGAGCCAGCACTGAATAAATATGAGCTATTTTTATTATTTGCTCTTATTATAATAGGGTTAGAAAAACATAAAACAAGCGAGAACTCCTCTAGTTACCCATTCTACCATGTGATGACTATGTGAGAAATGTCTAACAATCAGTTTTCAGATTGTCAGATGAAGCAAAAAAGAGAAATCCAACATTTAGATATATATTTTGACCTTGGGGAATGAAGGTCTTGGTGAAATGAAAAGACATAAAAACATGGATATTATCTCTGTGCATGGCTGCTAAACTTAGCATCAAAGCAGGAATCAGATTCTTCTCTATGTTGTTTAACTCGTGTCTGCAGAGGTCGTTATGTCTTTTGAGCCCCATGGAATGCTGTTGGCGTAGCCTACAGCTGCACATACAATAGGAATGGGAGAATATAAACATTTTAAAAAGTTCAGTGAGAAGCAGAAAAAAAAGAGGATGAGTTGAGAATTTTGTTTCTCTACTCTGACTTACAACACTGTACTACTAACAGTGAGTTATAGTGACTTTAAAGATGACATAGAATCAATTTAATATTTCAATTTCTAATTTTCAGTTTGCTTATCACAATTTTTAAAAATGGTTAAAATTTGTTCTCACTGTCAAATAGCAAGGCTTATCAATGTGCTGAATTTTTTGTAAGACATTTGATCTGTTAAAGTTTTTGAGCATTGCTTATAAAAACTTATTTTTGCACTAAGTAGGCCACTATTGGTATCCTGTTATGGAGAAAATGTGTTTAATTACATATTTTATAGTAAAGATGTGCCATATGGTTAAAATCTTGTTTACTTTACAAAATGAATCAATTGTTTACATTTTGATAATGACAGAAGCTGAGAAGTCTATAATGATGGGTACCAGTAAAAAATATTAGTGCAGAATGACAACCAGTCACTCATGTAACACCAGCGTGAGCCCTTCGGAAATGCATTTATTTTTAAAACTGCACAACAGATTTGTCAACTAAGGAAATATTTTTCTTCCTTCTTTCTTCCTTTCTTTCTTTCTTTTTCTTTTTAAAAAAGTAAGGAAACAGTTGGACTTAATATATTTCCTTTTGCATGTTTAGTCATGCTCAGCCATTTGTTTTTATTACAATTTAAAATAGCAGTTTAAAGCTTTCTCCCCAAAAAATGTGACTGTAGAAAAATATAGTTTCTAGTTACGTGTCAGTTGAATCAATTCTTCCCTTTTGGATTTTACCGCCAATAGGATGTATTATCTGTCATCACTTTCCAATCCTTATGTTTTAAAAGCATTGACTTTTGGCCATGCGTGGTGGCTTGTCTGTAATCCTAGCACTTTGGGAGGCTGAGGTGGGAGGATCGCTTGAGCTCAGGAGTTTTCAGACCAGCCTGAGCAAGAATGAGACCCTGTTTCCACAAAAAATAGAAAAATTAGCCAAATTTGGGTCATGTGCCTGTAGTCCCAGCTACTTGGGAGGCTGAGGCGAGAAGATCGCCTGAGCCAAGGAGTTTGATGTTGCAGAGAGCTATGATGATGCCACTGCACTCTAGTAGCCTGGGCGACAGAGTGAGACCCTGTCTTGAAAAATAAATAAATAAATAATAAATAAATAAACAAATGAAATTTTAAAAAAAATTAAAAAATAAAAGCATTAATTTTTTTGGCTTGGCTTTGTATTTTAAAGTTTACACTTGTATTGAAAGAGCTAGACCTGTCTATACTGGTAGAACATATTATGTGCCAGTCATGTGCCAGTCCTAGAAGACGCAGGTGTGAATAAGACCCATGTGTTGTTCTCTGGTTGTAGTTCTGGGACATTCAAACAAACCATGTAATACAGTGTGATAAATGCTGAAAAGAGGTGCCTTGAAGGTACACAGAGAGAACCGGGGCTGTCATGGAAGAGGTGTTATTTGCGCTGAGTCTTGGGCAATTAGTAGTTTGCTAGGCAGCTCAGAGGGAAAAGGGTAGTTTTGATGGAGAAGAACGTCTGCAGAGTTTAAGATTTGCGGAAGAGCGTGACATGTTCAGGCGACCACTCATCCTTTGGTGGGCCTGGAGCGTAGAGTGTGTGTGATAGAATTGTAGGAGATGAGGTAAGGAAGATAGGTGAGGGTCATATCCTGATGGGCCTCGAATGCCTGGCTAGGGGAGATTGAACTTTATGTTTTGAAAATTCAGGAGAAAGGTGGATTGTGTAGATTTTGGGCTACATACTATAGACAGAGAACAGGATATACATGGACAAGTAAGTATTACAAATTTTCCACTTAATCCACTTCTTCAGGTATTAGCTGTTAGGTAGGGCTACACTATAATTCAGGCATTTGAAATTTTGGTATTTAAAATTTTTTGAAGTGTGCAAATACTTGTCTTAACTCAGTGGTTCTTAAACTTTACAACACATTAGCATCACCTAGGGAGCTTTTAAGAATCTTCATGCCCAGGTCATGATGCCTGGGGGCTGTAGCCAGGCATCAGTGTTATTTAAAGATTCCCAGATGATTCCATTGTGCAGCAGTATTTGGAAGCCGCTGTCTTTTCTTAACAAGCATTCGGTTCTACTGACCTTGGTATGTGTGCTATGTAATATTTTGGGTATTGTAGTATTCAAAATGTAGATTTTTAAAATCTTTAATAAAAAGAGTGATTTGATTTACCTTGCAAAGTCGTTATTCACAGTCTATTTATCTAACCCTGAAAGATTTCAAAAATTTTTTAAAGAAGGGAAAATGATAGTTTGAAGTAGATGGAAACTGTAATAGAATGTGTTCAGGTAGAGAAGGACTTTGAAGCACAACTACTGCTACTATATTTGTAGTCTCTCTCATACACTCAGTGTGGGTGCCAACACTATGCCTGTCTCCAAAGTGAGTTAGTGAGTGAATTATGGATAGGAATTAGAACCTTTTATCTCCTATTTTAGAATCTATTAGGAAACATATGTAGGAGAATTATGCAATCTTATTTAATAATTTTAAATTATATGAAACTAGAAATTATTTTTAGTTTTGCTGCAAGCTAATATGAAGTGGAATTAGTGGCAGAGCTATTTAAATATATGTAAAATTTACATTTTTATGTAAACAGATGAATACAAGCACATATACATTTAAATATATTTGTATTATATATTATAAGTATATACTATATGTTTTTTATATATATAAATTTCACAAAGAAACAGTGGAAAGATAATTTAAAAACTAATAAAAATGGTTAGCTTTAAAGGGAGTGGGGAAAAAAGCAAAGGAGAGGAGACAAGGATGGAAATAAGATTTCTCCAAATATAACTTAAAGTTTTGACCTCGGAACCATTGAAATATATAATTAAAAATCATAGTTTAATTCAGAAAGAAAAAAGCAATTGCTGAAAATTAAACACAACAGAAACAAATTAATCTAGTGGTTTATCAAATTGGTGCCATAATGAGATACTGAAAATAATTATTTCAAGTGACTTTAAAAACATAGTATTGGCCAGGCATGTGGTGGCTCACTCCTGTAATCCCAGCACTTTGGGAGGCCGAGGCAGGAGGATTGCTTGAGGCAAAGAGTTCAAGACCAGCATGGCAATGTAGTGATCTCGTCTCTACAAAAGATTAAAAAAAAATTAGTTGGGCATGGTGGCACACCTGTAGTCCTAGCTCCTGGGGGGTGGGGGGCAGTGAGGCAGGAGGATCGCTTGAGCCCAGGATGATTATGCCACTGCACTGTGTAGCTGGGGTGACAGCAGCAACTCTGTCTCAAAAAACAAAAACAAAAAAACAAAAAGAATAAGAACAATGAATTGAAACAGTACATACACACACACGTATATTTTCACTCTGTACATGGAGTTGTGATGATTAGAAAAACATTGGTCACCATTGAAGATTATTAGGACAACCAACTCATTATTCTGAAAATTGATAATGGTAAAAAATCAAGGCATTTATCCTGCCTTTCCTGTGTGTATTTTATTATGGAGTAATCAAACAGTTGGTAAGAAAAATTCTTCATAACAGAATTATAGCTACTAAATGCAGAAGGAATAACGGAATTAGAAAATCACCATTTATTAGCCCCTAATGAAATAATGACTCTTGGCAAGGATCATCTGCGGATGCTAAAACCATTAATTTAAAAATGAAACTTTCTCTTAACAATCTTAGGATCGCTAAAAGTGGGTCAACCAAAAATCATATGCCTCCTAATACAATAGGAAGCTAAAAAAAATTGAACAGAATCTGATTAAGCCTCCAGATCTAACTTCTAATTTAAAGGAAATAGGAAGGGTAGAGGAAAAAGTTAAATACCACCATGAGAAAACAATTAGCCTAATCCAGAATGTAGGACATTCAACAAGACCAATAACTTAGTTTCTTCAACAAGTAAATGTTATGGGAAGGGGGGCAGGAAAAACAAGGTGGGGAGAGGAAGAGTGTCCTAAATTAGGACAGACTTAGGAGCCATAACAGCTAAATATAATATGTGGATCTTGTTTGAATACTGGTTCAAATAAGCCAACTGTAAAAAGACATTTTTGTGACAATCAGGGAAATATGAATATGGACTGAATATTAGATGTTATTAAGTAGCTGTTGTTTATCTTGTTAGGGGTGAAAATGGCCTTGTGCTTATGTAAAAAAAGACTAACATTGCTTATCTGGTGGAGTATTTATGAGTGAAATAGTCTGATGTTAAAATACTCCAGTAGACAGTCAGTCAGTCAGTAACTGGACAGATGAAACAAGATGGGCAAAATGCTGATAATTATGGAAGGTGTGTAATGGGTGCCTGGGGATTTATTATACTAGTCTCTCTACTTTTATGCATGTTTCAAAATTTCCATAATGAAAAAAATTTTGAAAATTTAATTTTCACCTTAAAAGAAATGTGTAGCCCTTTCTAATAGTTCAGTTATTAAAAGTCACTATCCCTTTCCTTTGTATTGATACAGATAAGTAGAATTCTGGACATAGTTTTTATTTGACAATTTTTAATTAAATAGACCAACTTAAAAAGGGCAATACTTTACAGTAGATTAAAAATGAGCTCTTTGGGAATTGGTTTCAGTAATAAAATCTGTCCTCTCAAACTGTGGTTTTGATGAGGTTCAGATTTCATAAAGCAGCACAAAACATTATTCAGTGGGGTTTTTTTTCTTTTTCCATTTCCCCAATTAATTTTCTTCACCACTGCCAAGAGTAATTTCATAAGATAGGTCTTTAGAGAACCCTGCTTTTAAAGCATAAAGTCAGGTACTGCATATCTCTCTTCCTTTTTCTATTTAACTTGACCATTTGCCATGTCCATTGTTTGAGTGGGAGTGGAGGGGGAAATTGGGAATAGGGAAGGGAGGGAAAGGTAGACTAGTATGAGAGGTGCTTTCCATTTGTTTCTCTGAGATTTGTTTCTCTGTCCCTTCATGCATTCCAAAAAGTTTTATTAACTCTACTGTGTGCAAGGTACTATACTAGACCTAGCTGGAAAGATGAACACATCAGGCATGTCCTTGCCCTTCTGCAGTCCTTGCCCTCTCTAGGGAGAGAGACTTAGGCTGCTGGTTATCTGATTTATAATGTGATAAGTGTTGTGAATGTACACAGTGCTACAAGAGGGGAGGGTCTTATTTGGGGAAGGAGCAAGGAGGTCATCCTGAGTCTAAAGGGAGAGTCAGAATGAACTATTCAGGTGGAGAGGCCAGGTAGCAGTGTCAGAGGCAAAGGGAGGAGCACACTCGAAGGGGAAGGATAGAGCCTGTGGGTCTGGAGCAGTCAGCATTTTGGCCATTGTGCTAAGATCAGTGGAAAGACATTGCAGATTTTTTAAAAATCTATGAAATATTTCGTACATATAAAATATACAAAGATATAAAAATGATATATTGAACACTTACATATTTACCATCTAACTTAAGAAATGAAACATTACCTGGTACCATTGAAGTCCTCTGGTTATTCTTTTCCAATCCTAGCCTTCCTTTCCCACCTTTTTTCCTTCCTCCCTTCCCGGGAGTAACCACTGTCCTGAATTTTCTATTCATATATTGTTTGCTTTTATTTCTATTTTTACTACTTATATATGCATCCCTAAATCATGCATAGTTTTGCACGGTTTTGACCTTTGGGTAATAAGAATCATCATGGATGAATCTCACATAGTGTTGAGTGAAGGTGGTTAAGTTGCAGGAACCACATAGTATGAAACCATTGAAAGGCTTTGTGCAGAGGAATGACATTTAATATGTATTTTATAAAGATTATTTTTAATGCAGTGTGGATAATGGATTGGAAGTGAATAAGAATGGGTGGGGAGAGCAGTTAAAAGGATGTTATAATCTAAGTGGCGGCTTATGGTTGATGGTTGTAACCTCTCGAGAGAAATTATATACAGACTCTTAGCCGTGGCCCTTTAGGATCTTATGCCTCCTAACTCCTTGACCTTGCTGTTCCTCAGATATGGCCAGCTTGTTTACTGTTTCAGGGTCTTTCCCTGTTCTCTCTGACGTGCACCTTTCCTCTCACACCTGCAGAGTTCACTCTTTTGCTGTACTCAAGTCCCTGCTCATTCTGTCGAGAAGTGACCCCTCCCCTTGTCATTGTTTTCTAGTCTCCTTTCTCTGCCTTATTTTTGTTTGTATTTTTTAAATCACAGCCTGGAATTATATATTTATTTAAGCTTGTCTTCCCCTGCTAAAATACAAGATCCATGGGGACTGGTCTTGTCTAACATTGTAACCTCCCGCCCCCCGATGCCTTGTATATAGTAAGTGCTTAATCAATATTTGTGGAATAGGCAAGTAAATTGACTTGAGATTGGCATAACGAAATCCAGTCTTCTCTCTTCAGCTGTCTCCCAAACATCTCTCTGGCTGTGAACTTTTTTCAGAGCTTGCGGTTAATGCCCAGGCCCTGTTTGTACTAGACATTTCCACTTGGCTGTCACCTCAAACTCAGTGTGTGTAAAATTACACATTATCTTCCTTCCTCCAGTCTTCCATTTTTGTTAATGTCACTACCACTGACAATCCTCAGGCACAAAACTTTGTGCTGTCTTGCAGTAGTCACTAGCCTTGATCCCTAGGGTGCTGTATGTCCCTGTTTATGTCTTTGGGGGAGTTTCTGGTCACTGTTTCACCTCTGCTTTCTGCCTGTTGACATTTTAGCCAGCCCTCAAGGCCCCACTTGAATCCTCCTTTTCTGGACATCAAGCCGAATCTTCCATTCCAGCACCCCTTTGTACTTATGTCTATAGTTCTTTTTTTTAAAACACAATCTCCTGGCCTGTTCCTTTCCCATGTCCTAATATTTTAAATACAGTAACCAGAGCATTTATTGATTGAGTTGCCTTTATTTCCTTCTTTATTATTCCATTTTTAATCTCACCACCATGTATGTCTTGTCCTTAGCTTTGTCCTAAGACCTAACACTTGCCACTTCGTTGTGCAACAGAGAAGACAGCTGGCAGCAACACTGCCATCAGCATAGTTTTCTTACCTCCTATCTTTTGTTCTCGTTAGGGCTGGATTCTCTCTGAGCCCATGGAGGCTCCTGTAGTTTTAAAAGGTGAGAAGTTGTAAGGTTTAACCTTCTGCATCACACTGGAAGTGTGTGGAGACAGTGGAGTCTGAGCTGATGATGTTAAGTCTTTAGTTAGCGGTTCTCTATACCTACTTAGCAATGATGCAGGTATTGAAGATAAATTTGATTGGTTAAATTATTTTAACTAACATTTGAGTGCCTGTCTTACTGTGATGAGCATAGATGTACAAGATGGTTTGCTCATGAGGACTCTACAAAATCTAGTAGATATGGCAGTTATTTAATGTTGATTTTAGTAAAATATGGTAAATGCTGAGTTAGAAGTAGGTACAAACTGCTGTTACAGTACACAGAAGGCAGCATGAGATTCACTGAGGGGCTCATCAGGGGAGGCTTGTTTCATAAAGGATGTAATGGGGCCACGTCTTGAAGGATAAGCGGAAATTCACAAGTGGACAGGGGCTTTAAGTTCTTAGATATGGATAATTCATGCAAACAAAATGGAATCAGTCTGAGCCCAAATGTAGCTCCAATGAAGGGTGATACCAGGAAGGGCAGGGCTTTATTTCCTTGATATAGCTCTAGGTCACCGAGAAGTTCTGATTCAACGGTGCCCTCAAGCAGCATGCTGTACAGACAGCCTAGCATAGCGATTAAGAGTGGGCTGTGCAATTAGGCTGCCCAGGTTCAGATTGCAGCTCTGCAACTTACTAGCTTTGGGAACATGGACAAATTACTTAACCTCTCATAGTATCTCCTTCATAGAATGAAGATTAAATGAGATGAAAGTATATAAAGTGCTTATGACAATATCTGGCACACAGAGCATTCAATATGTTTGCTATTGTTATATTTGACTTTTTATGACAGCCTAGAACAGGGGTTGGCAAATTACAACTTGTGGGCCAGGGCCAAATCTGGCCTGCTGTTTGATTTGTAAATAAAGTTTTATTGGAACACAGCCATGCCCATTCATTATGTATTGACTATGACTAGTTTTGTGTGCTACAAGGGGTAAGTTTAGTAGTTGTGACAGTGAATGACCTATATAGCCCTTTATAGAAGAACCTTTATTGAAGAAATTTATCATTTACTATGGTCCTTTGTAGGAGAAATTTAGAGGATAAAGTCAGATTCTTTAGCTTTCAAGATCTTCAGTGATTGCTTCCAAACCTGTGTTTTTCTATCTATAACTAACAGATGGCCACAGCAGCTCTTTGGTGTTTGCTGCCCCTTCTCTTTACTTCTTTGCTGCTCTCTGTTGCTGGATTGTGGTTTCCTTTAGTGTTCCAACTGCTCTTCTCTCTCTGCATGAATATGGGCAGCCTCAGGGCCAGGACTAGGTGTGTGTGTGTGAGGCACTCACATTGGGTAGACAACTTAAGGGGGCCCCCCAAAACTTGGTAGTCAAGATAAATACTATGTTAATGCATTATTTTTTAAAATAAAAATTAATGCAGAAAATCCGTGAACAAAATATCAATATTTATTTTATTTTGTTCTTTCTTTTTTTGGAAGCTTAAAATAATTTTATTTAAAAATAAATAGGTATGATTGACAAATAAAAAATTATCTATAGTATACAATGTAGTGTTTTTTTAAGCCTACAGCACTGTAGTATTTTGATACAAGTTTACCTTGAGTAATGATTCCCACAATCAAACTAATTAACATATCCATCACCTGACGTAGTTACCATTTTTTAATATGTGAGATGAGAACATTTTAATATTTACTCTCAGCAAATTTCAAATATATGATACATTATTATTGATTATAGTTACCATGCTATATATTGGATTGTTAGAACGTACTTATCTTATAACTGAAAGTTTGTATCATTTGACCAACATTTCCCCCAGCCCCTGGCAACAGTAATTCTACTCTGTGTTTCCCTAAGTTTGACTTTTTTAGATTCCACATATAAGTGACAAAACATCAAAATTTTAAATAAAGACAAGACCAGTATTACTGATTTTTTTCCCTCAGGCTCCAACATGGCTCAGCATAGTCCTGGGCAGGAGAGAACAAGTAACCCATGCTTCAGCTATAGCAAACCCCAGACACTCATGCTTCCTGCATATAGTAGGAGTTAGAGTTTTAAGATTAAGAATAACCTGCTGGCTGATCACATTTAATGGCATACGCTAAGGTCCATGTCAGTACTACTCTCATAAGGTATAATTATGCACATATTTTATTGAACTTAGCTTTACAGTAGTGATCTGTATATAATCTGTTATATAAAATTACAGAATGAAATATATTTCATAAAGTTTTCAAATGGTTCATTTGAAATGGTTTACTGAGAGCACTGAAGCATAAATTAGATTAGCAGCATTGGATAACTAAAGCTGTTTACCAAGAGATCTGAAAGGATCACCTGGTTCCTGTAAGCTTTTTCTAAGAAAGGCCAGATAGGAATATTAATTGAATTTTAATGCTTTCTGATAAACATTGACCCGGCAAGTTTTTTTAGATGACTAACTTTCTAATCTGCTTTGACATTTCTTCATGGTGCTGCAAACAGTGATTTGTTGGTAGGTTTAAAAATATGCATAATTTGTTTTAGTGAAGAAGGTTTGGAAATATTCTGTAGAATTCTATTAAAGCAGAATGGAGTCTTATCTGTAAAGAATAAGTCTGGAGGAATGGACAAGATCACCTCTCCATTTCTCAGATACTTTGTTGAGATGAGTAGGACTTTATTTGATGTTTTGACGCAGTAAATTTGTTGTTCTAACTGGTTATCACTGTTATAAAGAGATAAAGTGTAATATTGAGCTTGACACTCTTTTGTTTTCTAAACACTTTAAAATATTTTTAGGTGTATAGTGTTGATTGGAGCCAAACCAGAGGTGAACAGCTTGTGGTGTCTGGTTCATGGGATCAAACTGTCAAATTGGTATGTCAGCATTACTGTATTTAAAAACAAAACAAATAATCCCTTCTCTAGATCTTCCAATGAATTTTGTTTTGTCTTCTAAAACATACTTCTGTAGCTTTACAATTGAACAGTTAATTTTCTTTTTGAAAAATATATTAAAACACTTACTAGGATTTAAAAATTTCTAATCTGGCTATAAACTAATAATTAGGTCAGCATTGATTATTTTGGCTTCTTAAATACCATCTTACTTTACACAAAAATAGATCTTAAAAAATCGTTGATATATATGTATATTATATATGTATACATAAATACATAGTTTATTGGTGTATATATAGTATATATAAAAGCATATATTTGAATTTACCTCTGTTAAGTAATCTATTCATTTATTTGTAGTGGGATCCAACTGTTGGAAAATCTCTATGCACCTTTACAGGCCATGAAAGTGTCATTTATAGCACAATCTGGTCTCCCCACATCCCTGGTTGTTTTGCTTCAGCCTCAGGTAAATAATTCGATAATATTTTCCAAAAGCCTTACTTGGAGTGAATGGTGGCCTTGTTTTCCCCATTAGGTGGCACCATGTACCCTACATTCCGAGAGAAAATGGGAGTATTACTATTCTTTTGTGCTCTTAAGACTGTTACCTTCTTTACCAATCTCTTGGCAAGAATTAGCTGGGGCCCAGATTACTTTTCAATGATTTGAACTCCTGAAAAATAACTCCTAGATTCCTGGCAAGGACAAATTCATGGATAGTAATGTCATAACTGAGATACAAAATATGTTTGAAAGAGAAGATCTCAAGTTTTGTTTTAGAATACTGTTGATCCTATGAGACACACTTGTGGGCTTGTCAATGAGCAGGTTGAGTTTGGAGCTGAGAAGTCTGGCCTTGTGAATAAAAATCATATCATTGGCTCATAATTGGAAGCCATTGCAGTAAATCAGAGCATCCAAGAAAGATTAACTAGAAGAAACCTTGGAATAGAGCACCAGTTGGCAAACTAGTGTCCTCAGATCAAAATGACCCACTGACAGTTTTTGTAAGTAAAATTTTATTGGAACACAACCACATCCATTCATTTACATATTGTCTATGGCTGCTTTCCTACCATAGTGGTGGAGTTGAGTAGTTGTGACAGAAACTGAATGGTCCTTTACAGAAAATGTTTGCTGACTCCTCATATAGAGCTTTGAGGGGAGATAAAGAAATAGAAGGTCTTTTACGCAGTTGGTTGTTTAGGGGAGGAGAGAAGACAATAGCTAGAGAAGGTAGTGTGCTTCTAGTATTGTCTCCTCATTTAATTATCCAACATCCAAAGATAGGCAATAGGCAGGATAATTGTTCCTTTCTTGCTAATAAACTATATCAGTGCCCTGAATTGTTGAATTATGTTTAGTGGCTTCCATAGGAAATACAATGTCACAGAAATCCTTTCCATTAGCTTATTTTCTTATTATGTTTTAATTCTAAAAATTAAAAATGACCAAATCTCCCTGAATTCTGTTAAGTATTGTTAGGTTAAAAACACTCAGAAATGGAAACCTTTGGGTAAATTGTATGTAGACAAATATATCCATTTAGATTATGCAATTTTTTGACATCCTATTAGTGAATAATAGTAACATCTATGTATAGAGGCATTGTTAATTTAAGAAAAAATGTAGTATTTTTGTTCTCTGAGAAAAATTAATAGTATTTTCTAGAATGAAGAGCAGTATACTCTGTCAACTTATAAAATTATTACTATTGGCTGGGCATGGTGGCTCACCCCTGTAATCTCAGAACTTTGGGAGACTGAGGTGGGAGGATTGCTTGAGGCCAGGAGTTCAGGACCAGCCTGGGCAACATAGCGAGACCCTATCTCTACAAAAAATAAAAATATTAGCTGGGCATGGCATTGCACACCTGTAGTCCCAGCTCCTTGGGAGGCTGAGGCAGGAGGATCGCTTGAGCCCAGGAGTTGAAGATGGCAGTGAGCTATAATCATGCCACTGCATTCCAGCCTAGGGCTACCGAGTAAGTCCCTATCTCTAAAAATAAATAAATAAATAAAATTTTAAAAAAATTATTACTATTATTTTTTAAATTTCTAAGTTGTCTAAGCTTTTTCTGTCCATAGTCTGAATTAAATCTTTTTCAACATATCAAGTCTTTTGAGATGAGACCAGTAATATATTTTTCCTTGTCATATTTCCTTTTCCAGGCCTGAATTTCTTCTTTGATCTTTTATCTTTCTGTAACGCAGCTAACGATAAAACTGGGTGGGTATTTGGTAAATGGTAGCAATATTAATACATTTAATTTGAATTAATTAACCCTTTAGCCTACATATATAACTTGAGTTAACCATCTTTTATATTTTTAATTTAGTATAAATGCTAGTGAGTTTCATGCTTATGGTAAATCAGGTCCATAAGATGACCACAGTTCGTTCGATTTAATGGTTATAATTCTACCATTTTGTAATTTTACCTTTGGTGAAGGCCCTAACACAGAGATTATTGGTCCAAGTTGAATCACAGTTCTTGTAAGGATGTAAATTAGATTTACATTAGCATTATTTTCTTAAAGGAGGGATGCCCTTTGGCCTTATATCCTGCAGTTTCAAAGGAGTCATTTCAAACTCTGGATTGAATTAGTGGTTTAGAATAGGTCCACCTCAAAAATGAGCTGAAACATGCTTCTCTTCCAGTGAAACAGTGAAGATTTCTCTGCCGGGAGCTCTAATTGGCAACATTTACAGTAAACTAGAATTAATAAAAAGTATATACTTATACATATTTGGAAAAGTATTAGTAAGTAAAATTCCTTGAACAACTGATAGGTTTTTAAAAACCCTTTACCCTACTATTGTATGCAATCGTATTAATCTATATTATTGTTTAAGGTTCTAAAATTGCCTTCATTTGTTTTTAATCATTGTTCTTTTTATGCCCATGACCAAATACAGATCCGTAGTGACAAAATCATGAACTAATACAGCTGCATTTATTTAGACATAGAATTTGTGTAATTAGCGCTTCATTTGGGCTGAGTCACACACACACATCTTCCTTTTACCTTGGTCTTTGTGTGGCATGGTATATATGTTATTGACTCTGGATATTGCATGTAGAATATTCAGTGTATGAGTCTGAATAGCAGAAGAAAATTAATTATTTATAGAGAGCAGAATAATCACAACACTTTCTAAGCTATCTGTACAGTGTAAATGGGTTGTACTGTATACAAAAAGTCTTTTATCAACAGAATGACCATTTGTTCTCATAGAAGAGAAGACCATCTATTTAATTACAGTACCTTCATGTGTTATGTTAGAAATTAATATAAATAGTGGTCATATCAGCCAGGACTTACTTGGTTGAAAGTAAAAAAAATTTCTGACCCGAACTGCCTTAAGGAAGAAGATAATTTATTTGCTCACATAAGTGAAAAGTCCAGAATTAGATCTGGCTTTATAGGCATGGCTGGATGTGGTACTCTGGCTTCTGTTGTGTTGGTTTCAGTATCAGGTACCACATGATGGCAAGACAGCAGTAGCTCCAACCCCTACATCCTTTCTGGTTTCTGTCTAGTAGGAAAAAGAAAAAGATTCCTACTCAGAAATCCAGGAAGTTTCATTTTCTGTCATTGGCTCTGATAGGTCCATTTGGATATTCCTGAACTAATCACCATGCCTGGGGTAGGGGAATGTAATGTGTTGATTGGCTTAGGCCTGGTTTAGCCCCTGCAGTTGGGAGTGGAAAATGGGAGAGGGTGGTACCAAAACTACATACACAGAGGATGGAAAGAGTGAATCCAGATTTGGTGGAAGTAGGTGGATGGATTCTAAGGGGCCAGTATTCACTAAATTGGCTGCACATCTATGGCTTAAAATAAATCAGAGGGGATTTGATGAATATCAAGTACTGGACCTATAAGCTATAAAATATGTTCCTTAAAACAAAACAACCTTTAAAAACTTCTGGGAAATGGATACAGTAAAGCTGTTTTCTGCCAGCTTTTATGATTTTGGGAACTCCCTGGAAGGTTGACTTATCAAAAGTCTGCCATTTTCCTGAGATATTCCTTTGTGGTGATTTATAAATATTAGCCTACTTAGTAAACTTAAAAAGATTTAAAGTTTCTGTTCCACTCTGCAAGAATATTGGAAGGTGTTGTGGTATAGTAAAAAGTTAAGGCAAGCTCTAAAACTCTCATTGCACCATACCCATTTCGGGGGAGACAGGAAGATTTGCCTACTGAGCTATGTACAATGCAATAGTAGGCAAGTGAATTACTTAGCAGATTTTCCTTGCTTTACTTGTTTTCATACATTTCCTGTAGCACTTGTTTATTCTTTTACATAGCTGGATGCCTTACACAGCCAAACACTAACATATTTTTGATTGTTATTATATAAGATATTAGAGTAACCATCTTATCAGGATTTTAAAAACATATGTAGGGTTCATTTTGATTGTTGAGAGGGACCTTGCCAGTGAGTCAGATATTTATTGAATATCCACCATTTGCTGGGCACTGGAGATTCAGTGAGGAAGCAGACAGACAGGGTTCCTGCCCTCTTAGAGCATATAACCAAGTGGGAATGAGATGCTAAGACGAAAGCTAGAAGCAGATAATGATAAAGACTGTGAAATTCTTTGAAGGAGAGGTGGTACAGCGTAGTAGTCAGAAACGTGGATTCTGGAGCTGGACTGCCTGGGAGTTCTCCTTTCCCTGCTGTTATGAGACTTTGGTTGTGCTGTTTATCCTCTGTCTCCTCATTCCTCATTTCTAAAATAAGGGTGATAGTAGTACCCACATCATGGAGTTTTGAGGGGAATTGAGTTAAAGTACACAAAGGGCTTAGTTAGAACAGTGCCTGGCACAGAGTAAGAGCTCTCTATAAATGTTATCTCTTATTATTAACACGTGTGCCCAGAATTTTGTGAAAACATATAAATGTATTCCCGAGCTTGTCAGGGTGGGCTGGTTAGGGACGCTTCCCAGAGGTAATAGTGTCTAAGCTGTTACTTTATGAACAAGTAAGAGTTGGGGGATGAGAAGTGGGAGGCAAAGGTATGGGATGTGGAGAGAGCAGAGCATATTTGAGGTGCTCGTGTGCATGTGTGCTGTGAGAATGAATAGTCAGTACTTATCTGAGAACTAAGACTGAGAGCAGAGCTCTAAAGTAACTTGCTCTAGGTAGAATCTGGAATGCATGGGTGAGTTGTAACGTACTAGTCCAGTGATTCTGGCTAGTCATCAGACTCATTGGGGGAGCTTTAAAAAACAGCAACAGGATTCTGGGCTCCATCTTAGTTGTACTGAATCAAAATACCTCTGGGATGTATATTTTTTAATCTCAGCTGAATCTAGTGATCAGCCCAATTTGGGAAGCACTGTGCTAGTCTATGGAACAGCTCTATTTGAAATGCCAAATTAATAGCTTATTTCTGTTGAGGTAATGGGAATTGCATGTTTGTTTTCAAAGGTACATACTCAACTCCTTTTAAAAAAACCTGTAGAATGTTTTAGTGTTGAATTCACAGAGGAAGTGGCTCTTTTAGTTTGAGAACTCCTTGGTTTTTTCTCTCAGTTTTGTTAGTGAGTTATATTATGGTCTTTAACAATTAATTCTCTTGCTTTATCTTCTTGCTTGCAGACGAGCACTTGCTATAAAACATACTATTATCTTTCCATAAAAATATCTCAACTGCAAAGTTTGTGGTATGAAACCCCAAGTTGTAAAATTCTTGTTTTTAATGATAGGAGCTTATGTGATAGGTAATCAAGATGTATTTTTATGTCTAATCCTGTCACACACATACAGTGAATTGTATCATTCAACTGCTTACAACAATTTATATTTTAAGATAATATATGAGAATATGGCATTTAGGTTGCTCCAAGAATTTAATCACCTTCAAGGATGTGTAGTATTTATAAATCTAGAATCAAATTTGTTGTCATTAGCTAAGCTAAGACAGGCCAAAAAGGGGGTAGCTTTGAGAGACCTAGATTTACCTTCCATAGCAGAGTCCTCTAAGGACATTGCGTTTTGTGTAGTTCATGATAGTTATGTTAGTACAGAATTCATATTTCTAAATTACATGAGACAGAAGAGAAGAATATTTGAGCTCTGTACATGAAGAGGATTAATATGAAGTAAACTTCCTTCTGAATCATGAAAACTAAATTATTGCTATTACAGACTCCATATAATTGCATAAGTCATAGCCATGCCTAAATGTGTGGGGTTCAGTAGTTAAAACAAACCTCACTGTGCTGTAAGAAAAAGTCATATGACATCTGATAGGCATCTGGCATTTCAATTAAATTATTTGGGCCTGAATGTACCCTTTTTTCATTCAGTTCACTTCATAGTTTTAGATTCTGTGTTTGCACTCTTTCCCCTTACCCAACTTCCTCTTACCTGCTGCAGTTTGAAATTAGGCTTAGTAGCAGCTGGCGCTTCCTATTCCATATTGTGCATCTAAATGGTTCTCACTGGTTCTGCTGCCAGTGGCAGGTCTGCAACTGATAAGAGAAGCTGGTAATTCAGGTGGGTCTATGGCACCATCACAGGGACCTGACAAACGTCTGGCTGACAATGAAAGCCAGTTGTCTGGAAAATTTGATTAAAAAAACAACATAAATTCAGATGTCCCAGTGGCTAAAGAGTTGAGTGAGTCATGGTACCATTTGGCCAGAAGGTCTCTTTCCTACCTGGAAGGCAAAGCGACCAGGACAAAGTGCCAAATATGTACAGCAGGAGACTGTCAGGAGGTGGGATTCTTAGCCCTGCACAGCAATCTGCACGTTTTTGTGCCCCTTAAGTTAACTGCAAGACGGGACAGCCCAAGCCATGGCTTTTTAAAAAAAATTTTGTTTGAATGTGATGGTGCAAAACCAAACTGTTGTGCCAGAGGAATATAATAACCATCTACCCAGCCTTTGTTGTTGTTATTGTGTTGTTTAGTCTTTTATTGAAGTATAATATACATACTTGTATATTATACATATATACATACTGAAGTATATAGTCTTAAGTGTACAATTTGGTAAATTTTCACAATGAACATGTCTGTGTAATCAGCGCCCAGATCAAGAAGTAAATTGTCACCAGAGGGCTCTCTCCCATCCTTCTTGTCACTTCTCACCCCACCCCAACTCCACATCCCCTGTACCCAGGGTGACCACTGTCTTACCTTCTAACACTATAGATTAATGTTGCCTATTTTTATACCTTTGTGTCTGGTTTCTTTTGCTAAACATTTTGTGTTGTGAGACTCATCCATATTATTGCTAAAATAACAATTACTTCTTAATCTCCTAGTCCACATTAATTGTAGTGTTTTGGTACTTTAAATCAATTCACAATACTCGTGTAATTATTAGGGTGAACACAAGCTCATTGAACTTTAGACAGTGCTTTAGTTATGGCTACAGCAGACTTTACAGTTTCAGATTAGTATTAAATATAAATTTTTGAAAGCTAGTATATATCATTTAAGCATTTCATATGTTTTAGTGGAAGCCTCATGCCAAGTCAAATGGTTTTCTTTGGGTCTAGGCTTTTTTTAGGGGACTGTAGCTTCAGGAGAATACCATTTACTCCCTCCATGATGGTAAATGATCTCCTTTGCCTGCAAGTGATAGAACTGGAACTATCTTAGGTCTTTGTGAAAGTTATTGAAAAGCATACCCCAGAAAGAGAAGGGGTGCTTGAGTGGCCCCAGGGTGCATTCTCTCTCATCTGGACTGCCTATTGACTTGACTCTGCAGGCTGGCTTTCAGAGTCACATGAGACACATGGCCACCAGCAGCTCCTGACTTTTGTAACTTGTAAATTCTACCATGCGAGAAGACTGATTATTTTTTCAGTTACAGTTCTGAAAAATCCCAAGTACCTACCTTTTACTTGTCAGCTATAGTTAAAGTAGGGAATGAGGTACTATGGCTGGCCTTGCTTGGACCTGCCCCTGGTTGGTCAACTGTGTTGAGCTGTAGGTCTTTCTAGAATCACTTGGTGAGAAGGCAATATGCTGTTCCTAGAAAAAGAGTGTTGTTGCTGGGCAGACCAAACACTAGACCTCCATATCACCCTGCTTTATACACCAGAGGCTGGGAAAGTCATGAAAGATTGTTTCATTAAAGCTGTTTGGAATTCTGGAAACAAATTCTACTGACCAGTGGCTAGACCACTGACAGATATTATAATTAGGGTCCCTGAAGATATTTGAAGCTGTAACCTGTGCTAATTCTGAACAATTTCCATTTGGTACTTTCAGACTTATCATTTTTACCCATCCTTGGCTAGATCCAAAAATGTTACTCTCATCCATCAGAGTGGTTTTCAACCTTTTTTAAAGTAGCAGGACAGTATTTTTAAGTTACAAAAGAAAAAAAATCCCACACCCAAAGCAATAGTTCATATTTATGGATCCATGAACATGTAGTAAAAGTATTACCAAAACACAGAATAAAGGGCTGCATACCAAATTCATGATTGTGGTGGTCTCTGAGCAGGGAAGATGGGAAATGGGATTGGAAATTACAATAGAGATTTCAACTTTATCTGTAGCATTTTATTACTTTTGTTTCTAAAATAAGTAGGGCAAAAATGACAGAATGTTATCTGCATGTGTGTATGTGTATGTATGTGTGTGAGAGAGAGAGAGAAAGAGAGAGAATAAATATTTTTTCTCCAATTTATAGAAAAAGTAACAGAAATTAAAAGAATAATTCCTCAAGAGTCAGCCAACATTGGTTGTATGGCATTTGTCCTCCAGCACCATCAGGAGGCGGCAGCATAGTGTAGTTGTAAAGTGTACACACTGGGGACCCAGACTACTAGGGTTCCGGTTCCATCATTTGCTATCTTGGGCAAGTTATTTCATCTCCATATGCTTGAGTTTCCTCATTTGCAAAGGACTATAAAAGTTATTTTTTATATTATCAAAATTCCTACTTTATAGTTTTTTTTTTTTAAAGTTAATACATATAAAATGCTTAGATCAGCATCTGGCACATTGGAAACACTCAATAAATATTAGCTATTGTTCATGTTATTATTAGTAGTAGGAACAGGAATAACTTCTAATCATGGGTATTTTTTCTCATTTTTTTTGAACACTTTTTGGGGGCTTATTCCATATCTGGCACCATACTAAGCCCCACTACCTTATCTCATTTCAGCCTTATGAGGCAGGTATTTTATTATAGGTAAGGAAACTGAGGATCAGTAACTTGATTAAACCTCTGCAGCTACCAAATTATTGAGCTGGTTTAGAACCAGCTCTGGAAATCCAAAGTCCCTATTCTTAACCTTTACATTTTTTTACTGCCAACAAAAACTTAATTCTTATTTTTCTTAAGCAACTTTCAAAGAAGGCAGGACAAAAAAAGTTGTCTAAAGTAGCTAAATTTAGCTCAATGACATGTGATTTAGACCTGGGAATATAGGAGAATTTATGTAGGTTAGTGTCTTAGTCCATTTTTATGTTGCTGTAAGGGAATACCTGAGGCTGGGTAATTTATAAAGAAAAGAAGTTTATTTAGTACACAGTTCTGCAGGCTGTACAAGAAGCATGGTGTTGGCATCTGCTTCTGGTGAGGGCTTCAGGCTGCTTCCATTCATGGTGGAAGGGGAAGGGGAGCCAGCGTGTGCAGATCACATGATGAGAGTAAGCAAGATAGAGAGGGAGGGGAGGTGCCAGGCTGTTTTTAACAACCAGCTCTTGTTACCATGAGGACAGTACCAAGCCATTCATGAGGGATCTGCCCTCATGACCCAAATACCTCCCACTAGGGCCAACCTCCAACATTGGGGATCAAATTTTGACATGAGATTTGGAGGGTCAAATATCAAAACTATAGCAGTTAGTAAAGGATAATTTAAAAATTTAGCATTTTTAGATACCATTTTTGATAGTGTCTACTATGTGCTAGAGACCATTGCCAGGGGCTTTATGGAAGCTTTATTATATTAAATTCTTGGACAGCCCCACATGGTAGGCATTCTGTTTCTTTTTTAGAAATGAGGAATCAATTTCAGAGATATTACATACCCTGTGCTGGGTCATACAATGACAAAATGGGATTCAAGACCCTGCCTGCTATCACACCAGAGACCACATGCTTTTCATCACAGGAAACTAGCTTTCTCCCACCATCAGTTGTTTGTATTTTCTTTTTAACTTTTTCATTTTTAATTATTATGGGTACATAATAGTTGTATATCTTTATAGGGTACATGTGATGTTTTGATACAGGCATACAATGGATTAATCAAATCAGGGTAATTGGGGTATCCATCACCTCAGGCATTTAACATTTTCTTGTGTTAGGAACATTCCAATTCCACTTTTTTAGTTATTTTAAAGTATACCCTAACTTGATTATAGTCACTTTGTTGTGCTGTCAAATCTTGTTCATTCTATCTAACTATCTCACTATATTTTTGCGCCCATTAACCATCCCCACTTTATCCCCTTCTACCTGCTACCCTTTATGGTCTTTGGTAACCATCATTCTATTCTCTGTCTCTATGAGATCAATTGCTTTAATATTTAGCTCCCTCATAGGAGTGAAAACATGCACAACTTGTCTTTCTGTGCTTGGCTTATTTCACTTACATTATGTTCTCCAGTTCCATCCATGTTGTTGCAAATGACAGGATTTCGTTCTTTTTTCTGGTTATATAGTATTCCGTTGTGTATATGTACCACAGTTTCTTTATCCATTCATCCATTGACAGATACTTGGGTTGACTCCAAATCTTGACTATTGTGAATAGTGCTGAAATAAACATGGAAGTGCAGATATCTTTTTAATATACTGATTTCACCTCCTTTGGATATATACCCAGCAGTGGGATTGCTGGGTCATATGGTAGTCTATTTTTAGTTTTCTGAGGAACCTCCATACTGTTCTCCACAGTGGTTGTACTAATGTGCATTCCCACCAACGAGGGTTCCCCTTTCTCCACATCCTCACCAGCATTCGTTATTGCCTGTCTTTTTGATAAAAGCCATTTTAGCTGGGGTAAGATGATATCTCATTGTAGTTCTGATTTGCATTTTTCTGATGACTAATGGTGTTGAGCATTTTTCCATATACCTGTTGGCCACTTGTATGTCTTCTTTTGAGAAATATCTATTCAGATTCTTTGCCCATTTTTTAATCAGATTATTTGATTTTTTTCCTATTGAGTAGTTGGAGCTCCTTATGTTTTCTAGTTATTAATCTCTTGTCAGATGGGTAGTTTGCAAATATTTTCTCCCATTCTGTGGGTTTTGCTCTTCACTTTGTTGATTGTTTCCTTTGCTGTGCAGAAGCTTTGTAGCTTGATGTGATCCTATGTGTCCAATTTTGCTTTGGTTGCCTGTGCTTTAGGGGTATTACCCAAGAAGTCCTTGCCCAGACCAATCTCCTGAAGCATTTCACAATGTTTTCTTTTGGTAGTTTCATGGTTTCAGGTCTTAGATTTAAGTCTTTAATCCATTGTGATTTGATTTTTGTATATGGTGAGAGATAAGGGTCTAGTTTCATTCTTCTGCATGTGGGTATCCAGTGTTCCCAGAACCATTTATGGAAGAGACTGTCCTTTCCCCACTGCATGTTCTTGGCACCTTTGTCGAAGATAAGTTCACTATAGATGTGTGGATTTATTTCTGGGTTCTCTCTTCTGTTCCATTGTTCTATGTGTCTGTTTTTATGCCAGTACCATGCTGTTTTGGTTATTACAGCTTGTATTTTACTTTTGAGTTAGATGTATATCTCCTAGTTTTATTCATTGTATCATTTTTTATTTACTCATAGTTTAAGCAATACAGACCATTTTGTAATAATGCAAATATAATCCTTAAATTTTTTTAGTTTATTTTTTCCAAGGAGAAAAATATGCCTCTAGCTGGCCCATTAAAATGTAGTGTACATAAAAACTAAAAGTAAAAAATTCTCCATTTTGGCTTGGAGAGTAAAACAGCTACCATATTGTTTCTTTCTTGTAGAATATCCTGGTACAGAGTGCTAACTTTTTTTCTTAGACACGAGGATTTTCAGGTTCTTTTCCTCTCCTGAAGAAAAACATACTGGGTGTGTGTTTAGGCACTATTGTGTTTATCTCAGTGTGAGATTCAAATTTTCCTCTTTAAGTAGATCTAAAAGCATTATGATGGTGCAGCATTACTTTTTGTATTCCTTCACTTTTAGTAGTTATTATGCATTATTATGGTTTAAAAAATATATAAAAATGGTAATATCCTAACAGTAAAAACAGTATATTTTTATTTGATTTATCATTATGAGCACATTGTCACTGAACATCTAAGTGGTGTGATGGAAAGTGATCAAGTCTTCCTTTTTTACCAGGTGATCAGACTCTGAGAATTTGGGATGTGAAGACAACAGGAGTCAGAATTGTGATTCCAGCGCATCAGGCAGAGATTTTGAGTTGTGACTGGTGTAAATACGATGAGGTATAGTGTATGGCTCTACCCTGAGCTGTCGTCCTTCCTAATGTTAAAATGTTCTAGATTTTATTTATCTTTGTTTATGTAGACTTTGGTGGTGTTCCTAGACCATTAAGTTAAATTCAGTCCCTTTCATTTCTGATTAATAATTGTGACTGACCTGCATGAACGTTAATTGAATTTAAGTGGTCATAAAACAGGCAGAATAAGAAACAGAAATTCTCAAAGTTCAACAGTACAGCCCTACTTGTTTGTTTTGGGAAATTGGTTTATAATTTATGTAATTTTTTTTCTTTATTGCTCTTAACCCTGCCACTTTGTATCATCTTTTGCTTTCATTTCTTTTTCACTTTGCTAGTCAGGCTGCTCGACTATTTGTAACTTGATTTTTAATTTGACAGTCCATCAGTTTTTAAAATTTTCTGTTTCATCCTCCTTTTTAAGCCTAACCAATTTTCATGCTTCTATAAGATACCAGTGTGCATATGTAACTTTTTTTAAAGCTTCAGCTAACCACATGAGCATATGAATTAGAGATAAAAATAGATTAAATATGTGTTAATATAGTACAGTCATGCTCCACGTAATGATGTTTTGGTCAGTGACAACCATATATACAAGAGGGTCTCATAAGATTATAATGGAGCTGAAAAAATCCTATTGTCCCCGAAGACTTTCCAGTGGGACAAGATTGGAAGTGGAAGACGGTGATGTTGGTGATTCTGACCCTGTGTAGGCCCAGGCTAACATGTGTATCTGTGTCTTAGTTTTTAACCAAAAAGTTTAAAAAGTAAAAAAAAAGAAAAAAAAAATTACAAATAGAAAAAAGCTTATAGAATAAGGATATAAAGAAAGAAGATATTTTTGTACAGCTGTACAATGTGTTTGTGTTTTAAGCTAAGTGTTATTATAAGAGTCAAAAAGTTAAAAAAATTAAAAAGTTAATAAAGCAAAAAGGTTACAGTAATCTAAGGTTAATTTACTATTGAAGAAAGAAAAATTTTTTTTATAAATTTAGTGTAGCCTAAGTGTACAGTGTTTATGAAGTCTACAGTAGTGTACAGCAAGGTCCTAGGCCTTCACATTCACTCACCACTCACTCACTGACTCACCCAGAGCAACTTCCAGTCCTGTAAACTCCATTCATGTGTAAGTGCTCTACACGGGTATACCATTTTTTATCTTGCATAATGTATTTTTATGGTACCTTTTCTGTTTCTGTATTTTTAGATACACTAATACTTATTACCATTGTGTTACAGTTGCCAAAAGTATTCAGTCCAGCAACATGCTGTGCAGGTTTGTAGCCTAGGAGCAATAGGCTATAGCCTAGGCGTACACTAGGCTATATAATCTAGGTTTGTGTAAGTACACTCTATGATGTTTGCACAACAATGAAATCACCTAATGTTGCATTTCTCAGAACATGTCCCCATTATTATGTGACACATGACTATTTATGTGCCTGAAGTGGTCTGTTGACTGTGACAAATAGGTAAAATGTATGCCTTGTTTTTTTCTCAGTTTTAAATTAATTAATGAAAGTTAAGACACGTTGTATTGGCAGAGTTCTTTAAATAAAAAGAAAATAAAAGAAAATATAGTACATATTCAATAACAATTCTTGATCTAATATAAAAATTTCAGTGCTGATGACTACAGTTTCAGTCTCTCTCACCATAAATTAATTTTCCCTATGGGAAAATTAAATTGTGTCTTATATGTTTTACATTTGGGAATTCTGAAAAGAGGTGCTGATATACACTTGAGCGTGGTTTAAAAAATTATCTAATCGTTGAAACTTTTCTTCAGAAGAGCTTATACTAAAACCCAACATATTCAGACAATGAATTGCTGCTGTGGTTGATATGGTGTGGACTGAGTGTGGACTCAGCACTCAGGAACTCTGGTTTACTTAGAGCTCTATATAGCAGAATTTGTAAAGCCTGACTAGGTAGGAGACTCACCACTATTTGCATAAATTCTCAGATATGATTAAATATTGTATTAAGACTTGGTCCAAGAGAGTTGGGAACAATGATTGATTTAGATTTAGAAAAACATAAAAATTTAATTTAAACCCTTTGCTTTTTCAAATATTCCTAAATTAATAGGCCTCTTGCCTTCTAATGCTTGGTAAAGGCTCAGAGCATGTTAAAAACCTTTGAAGAGAAAGCTGGGCTCGTTTGTCAGATACAATTTTTAATCCCTTATCACCACTACTAAAGGTGAATTAGAAAGTCCACAATGCTATTTAGAATTATGCCTTTTTCTGTTGTGTGTTCCACCATGTACATAAAGCATATTGAGTTCATCTTCTCTCAAGTCATATTAATTTTGCTATTTAATGTCTATTTTGATTCCTGTCTATACTTGTTATACAACTTCTCAAGAATGACTCCTGGGTTCATATTAAATAATTAGAAAACAGATACTGTTTCTAGTAGGAAAGCCTGTGTACTGCTTAATTGCAAAGATGTCATAGTTTACTTTTCTCCGAATTGTTTTTAGAACTTGCTGGTGACAGGGGCAGTTGACTGTAGTTTGAGAGTCTGGGACATAAGGAATGTACGACAACCAGTGTTTGAACTTCTTGGACACACCTATGCTATTAGGAGAGTGAAAGTAAGTTTTTATCTTTTCTTTTTATATGTAGAATAAAAATTTAAATATAATCAATGAGGCATATATAAAAGAGTGTTTTGGTGTTTAGGGGTTGGAGTTATTGATTCTTTTTTATATGTGTTTTTGTTATCTAATGATAATGAATATTGAAAGTTAAAATTAGGTAAAATATTTGAATAATTATTGAATGAAATGGGACAATGTAGACATTCAGTACGTAAGGTTAAATAAAAATATTTTTCTGATTCTTTCAACCCCAATCTACTATTGCTTTTAATGTTATTTTTTAACTTTAGTAATTTACTTTTAGTATTATACTTGTCATAATTTCCATTTAGCGAGAGTCTCTTTACTTTGTTGAAACTGGTATACAGAAGTGGTTAATTCTTTCTTTTCCCTAACATGATAATACAGATGAATGTTCACAAATGTTTGGGGTATAGAAAGTTTTCTACTCTGTAAACAGCAAAAGGTGAGGTACCTTTTTTGTTTTGCTCCCAAGAAATTTGTGTTGTAAGGTGACTTATGTTAGTCTCCCAGCTTTTGTGTAGGCAGGTTCTGCTAAATTACTGTGGAAAGCATCTTATTAAGTGCATCTCCCAATTTCATTCTTTGGTTTTTATATTAAGAGTAAGAAAGTACCTTGTTGATCTTTTTAGTAAGGTAATTACATGTTATTTCTAATTTTAAAATTCTAAATTTTCACTTAAATTAATATTTTAAATTTTACTGGCTATAATGCAACATGTAGACACAATGCTCTATTTTATTTTTTAATAGTGATCTTATGTAAATAGGTAGTTGAAAAATATTTTCTATGTATATTTCAGAGTGGTTCTGAGAATGAAATAAGGTATTGTAGTGAAAATACTTTGCAAAACTAAGTGCTATTCAAATGTAGTTATATATGTATATATAACTTCTGTTAAACTGCTGGTAAGACAAACACTGAAGAAATATTGCAAAGGGCAGTCTATTAAACTATGTTTATAACTTATCTAGAAGACATTACTTGTCTTAAATTTACAGTTTTTATCCTTGGTATCATTTTTCATTAGTTTTATTATACAAATAAAAATTATTTTAAAGGTGTTTTTATTTAACATTACATGTTTATTGTGGTACTTGTGATTATAGAAATCATAATATGTATTTATAAAATTGGTAAATTGTATGATTATATATTTGTACTATCACGTACTTAAATCCCTTATATTTTTAAGACTCATTTTTGGATAGCCAATATGAAATTGTATTTAATTTTTCGAATAGCAACAGGGATGATTTTGCTTGAGGGATTACTTTCTTTGAAGAATGTAAAAATAAATATTTTTGTAGATGGATACTTAAAGGCCAAATTTTTGCCTCAAATTAAAGCATGTAAGGTTTGGGAAAGCATAATTTTGAGCGACAGCTCTAACTTAAATTTATTATCATGTTCATGGAATGACCATAGGAGGAAGTAGCATGTTGTAATCGCAGCTAACCTCAAAAAAGTTTTTTTGGGTTTTTTTTGTAGTTTTCACCATTTCATGCTTCTGTGCTGGCCTCTTGCTCCTATGATTTTACTGTAAGGTACAGTGGTTTTTAATGTTTCATTGTGAAATACCAAGTAGCATTTGCATCTTTACAATTTTTATGAAAGATAATGTGTTTCTCTTACTAATATGAAAATAATCTGAGGTGGGCACATTTAAATATTTACCACTAGGATTAATATTGTATTTTACATTTTTCATCGAGTAATGTTTTCATGATCTAGCCAGTATATGAGTAAATTCTTTCTATTCAAGGATTAGCCTGGCTAGTCTGCTTAAAAGCCTTTTTTTCCTAATAGTTCTTATAGTAACACTCTTCTACTCTATAGAGTGCATAGCTATTATCTTTTAAATTTAGATTTAGAAATTGAGAAATTTTATTTCTTCAGGTCTAATAATATGACTCTTAAGGCTGAGATTGTTTGGATGGGAATACACTCAGCATGAGTATATGAATGTTTGTGAATGTAGATGTATGAATGTGTTTGTATGTGTGTGTGTGTATATCTAGGTATGAGAGTGTGTGTTTGTGTGTGTGTGTGTGTGTGTCCATCCATTTATAATGCTACACCACACAGGGTTCATTCTCTCTTTCCCAATTTGCAACTCCTGGCGTTCATTATCCACAATATATTTATTTATGTACTAAACCCTAGAATGTTTAGAGTAATTTGAGAATTTCAAAGCCATGCCTTCATTTGAAAGAATCTTACTAATAAGAGCTCAGCATTTGTTTAGAGTTGGGTTTTTTGTCTTTAGTCCAAATACTGTATGCAGAAGATACTTAGGTTAATTCTCCTCCTCTCTGTTAGAGTGTGTTTATGTTATTTATTTGAAACATGGTTTGATTCATTTGTTTCTGTTTGTATTCAATTTTAGGATTTTCCTCCCATCCTTGTTGATGTTGTCTGTTTTTCTGAGCAGACAAAACATTAACATGGTTCCAAAAGTCAGCGTGTATATATAAAGATATATTCAGAAGGGTATCATTTCCCCCCTTCTATTTCTTCTGTCTTTCCATTCCATTCTGTCCCACACCTGTAGGTAACCAGTCTTGCTCAAACACATGTATATTTTCTTAGTTTCCCCCTTTTTTACACAAAGAGTGGAGTAATCTGTATACTCTAAAATTTTGCTTTTTTCACTTAAAATATATCCTGGAAATCACTCTATATCTGAATGATCATTCTCATTCTGCATAATACTCCATTATGTGGATGTACTGTAGTTTATTCAGCTGCTCTCCTATGTATGAGCATTTAGCTTGTTTTCAATGTTTTGTAAACAATGCCACAATGAATAATAGCCTTATGTGTGTATGTGTGTTCACATTACTAGAGACTTAATATCAGGGTATATTCTAGAATTGGGATTGCTGGGTTAAAAGGTAAACACATGTAGTTATGTTAAATATTACCAAGTTCCCATCCATGAGGAATATACCATACCAGCAGCAATGTTTGAGAGTGTCTGTTTCTCTGCCATCTAAACATCATTGATTCTTTAGGGTTTTCCAGGTGCATGATTGTATTATCTGCAAATGAAGATAGTTCTATATCTTTATTTCCAATTCTGCCACCTCTAATTGATTTCTCTTGTAAAATAGCCTTGGCAAATACCTCTAATACAGTGTTAAATAGTTTATAGAGAATGTTTGATTCCTGATATTAGTGAAAAGGCCTCTAGTGTTTCTTTGTTAAAAATAAGATTCTGGTTCTAAAACAAAATATATATGTTTGTTTGTCATGCTAAGAAAGTATGTATCAATTCCTATTTTCTTGAGTTTTTTTTTTTAAATCAGGAATGGATCTTAAGTTTTGTTTAAGGCTTTTTTTCAGCATTTATAGAGATATTCATGATTTTTCTTCTTAGAGCTATTACTATGATGTATTATATTAATGGGTTGAACCAACCTTGCATTCCTGGACTAAATCCCACATGTTCTTTGTGTTTCATTTTCTTACTGTGGTGTTGGATTCTGTTTGCTAATATTATATTTAAAGCTTTTGCATCAATATTCAAAGGTGATATTAGTCTGTAGTTTTCTTTGCTTTTTTTCTTTTTATTATGGTTTATGTGTCAATGTTTTACTTGCTTCATAAAAAAGAATTAAGAAATTTTCTTTCATTTTTCAAGGCTCTGGAACAATTTGTATAGTACTGAGGCTATTTGGTCTTTGAAGCCTTGGTAGAATTGCCCTGTAAAACTATCTGGGCATAGTGCTTTTTGTGGAGTACTTTCTTGCTAGCTTAATTTCTTTTATGGAAATCAGACTTAAACTTTCTATCTCTAATGGGATCAATTTTGGAAATTATCCCTTGCATGTAGGTTTTCAGATTTATTTGTATAGATGTCTATAAAGTAATGTCTTAGAATTTCTTCTGTTTCAATGGTTATTCACTCTTGTCATTTCTGATTTTGTATCTTTGTAAGTTCTCCCTTAAGTTATCTAGTGGTATGTTTATTTTGTTATTTTTCTTCAGCAAATAGGATTTTGATTTATTAATTAGAACTATTTTTCTCTCCTCTACCTTATTAGTTGCTGCTTTTATCTTTATTATTACCTCCTTGGTACTTTCTTTTGATTTACTTTGTTGTTGTTGTTCTCCAGCTTTTGAGCTGCAATTTTATTGATTTTTATTCTTTTATTTTGTTAATGAAGTGTTAAAGGCTATGAATTTTCTTCTGGTTACTGTTTCAACTATAGCCCATTGATGCTGATATATAGTGTTGCCATTATCATTTTGAAAAATTTTGTGATTTGTTTGTATTTCCCCTTTCTTCCAAGAGTTGTGTAATAGGAAGTTATTTAGTTTCCAGATGAAAGTACCTTTTAATTTTTAAAAATGTGTTAATAACTTTTAGTTTTATTGCGTTGTGATCAGAGAATACTACTATTTTAGTTATTTTATTTTATGGAACACATTGCTATTTGGAGGCAGTGGAACCTAATAAATGATCAATTTTTGTGAATGTTTCATATGCAATTGAGAAGAACATATATTCTCTATTTTTAGGCTGTAAAGTTCAATATATAACCATAAGATTACTAATTGGTTATGTTGTTTAGATCTTCTGTATCCTTTCTTATTTATTTATTTATTTTCTCACTCTGTCACCCAGGCTAGAGTGCAGCAGCATCATCATAGCTCACTGCAGCCTCAAACTTCTGGGCTCAAGCGATCCTCTTGCCTCAGCCTCCCAAGTAGCTGGGACTACAGGCGCATGCCACCATGCCTGGCTAATTTTTCTATTTTTTGTGGATACAAGGTCTCGCTCTTTCTCAGGCTGGTCTTGAACTCCTGGCCTCAACCAGTCCTCCTTCCTCGGCCTCCCAAAGCACTAGGATCAAAGGCCTGAGCCACTGCACCCAGCCCTTTCTTATTTTTGATCCACTTAATCTGAAAATGGTGTATTACTGAGAGTGGTAGGTTAAAATTTCCTATTATTAGCAGACTTCCATCTGTGTCTTCCTGTATCTCTTGTATTTTGATTTTATAGAGGTAGATGCTGTGTTTTTTGGTACATAGATACTTATAATATGCATATAGTGAATTGAGACTTCTAGCATTAGAGAGTATCCTTCTTTGTCATGGTTAATGTTTTTTGTGTCAGTTATGTTTTATCTCATATCAATATTACTGCCCCTGCTTTCATATTGTTTCTACTTTCCAGATATACCTTTTCCCTTACCTTTATTTTTAAACCATTTTCTTGAACCATTTTGTTTTAGATATGTCTCTTGTATAGAGTATATATTAGGATCTTGCTTGGTGAACTAAATAAAAAATCTTTTTATTAGAATAGGTAAGTTTAACTCATTCACATTTCTTGATAAAAATGTTTAATATCAAATCTGTCATAGTTTATGTTATTTTGCATATTATATTATTTTTGTTTTCTTTCTATAATATAATGTGTTTTGTTATGTTTTATTTTTCCTCTTTCATTTAAAAATGATATTGTTTTGATATTTAGGTATTTTTGATAGTTAGATATTTGTTTTAGTGATTGCCTTGGTTTTAGAACTTTTTAAATACCTTTATTTTCTTTTTTGAAATTTAACCATTTATTACCTGGTTTGTGAGTTGTTAATGGTATTTAATTCCCACCTATTACATATACAATAATCAATGAACTTATTCTGCTTTCCTTTTTTTATCTTCCTCCTCCATCAAATTTTGAGTTGTTTCATTTATACTTTGTCAGAATATGCAATAACATATAACACATATCATATGATATATTTTCACTCTTGTTTCCACTTTTGTTTTAGTTTTAGATGTATAACTAAATATATTAAATGCTCAGTTTTTTTACTGAAATTTCCCCCATCATGTCTTTTTTTTTTTTTTCTTGGTCCATAGATTGGGTGGCTTAAAACCCCATCATGTCTTTTATGAAGTGTATCTTCTAGAATATTCCTCAAGAGGGGCTGATGGATGCAGAATTCTCATGAACTCTTTTATGTTTAAAACTATTTTTCTATAGCCTTGATACTTAAAGGATAGTTTAACTGAATATAATCTCCTTGATTTACATTTCTTTCTTTGAATTTCTTGAAGATGCTACTACATTTTTGCCTTGATTTCCATGTTGTTTTTGAGAATTCTGATGGCAGACTAGTTCTCTTGGCTTTGCAAGTTGTTTGATCTTTTTTCCTGGGGATCCTGGGAGGAAACAAACAAACAAAAAAACCCTTGTTGTATTTCAGTTTTCCCTGCAACAGGTTAGAGTTCAGTGGGATTTTTAAGTGTATAGGTTCAGGTCTTCTTTTATTTCCAGAAAGTTTTTTTTTATTATAATTTTAAATAATAGTTCTACTCAATTGTTTTATCTTTTTCAGGACTCCAATTATATATAGATAGAATCTTCTTTACCTGTCTTCTCTATCAAACACTTTCTCTCTGATAATTTTTCTTTCTTTCTTTATCTCATTTTCATTCTCTTGGTTGTCTTCCTTGTCTTCAAGGCCCGTATGTTTTTGTGTGAATCTGTTCTTCTTTGGGCACCACTTAATTATTGTCTTCGTTTGTGATATGATTTTGCTTTTTTTCCTCTATTTCTTTCTTGAGTTCATTCAGTTCTGTTTCACTTCTTTCTGTTTTCGTCCACTTCTTTTCTTTGTTTTTGAATTCCTGATCAAGGTGGGGTTTTTTTCATGTCCCCAAATGCTTATTTGAAGATATTTGATTCAATTTAGAATGATACGTTACAGTTTTCTACTTTGCTATCTGTTTTTTGAGGAAAATTTTTGTCAGATGAATTGTTTGAATTCTTGTAACCATTTATTTTTGTGGTTGTTTTTTGTTTTTGTTTTTAATAAGTGAGGACTTTGTGTGTCTCTGCGTATCCATGGACAGGGCTGATGGTTTGAGGTTAGCACCTTTCCTTCCTTTTACTCCTCTCCCTCCCCTCCATATCAACTTTCCAAGACCGCCTCCTTGTATCCTATGTACTTTAAAATCCGTACTTTAGTCTATATTATGCTTTTCCAGTATCTGCACTCATAGGATGGACTTTCTCTTTCTGGTGGTGGTTTTAGATCAGGGTTAGACGTGATCCTAGCTCCTCTTTTCTCTGTTCCATTCAGTGTTTGCTAAACTGCCCTTGCTGTTCGCAAAGGCTTACAGGTGGAACTTAGGAAATAGCTCATAGGGGTTCTGTTTTGATTTTTCTTCTTACAGTTAATTTGAAATTTGAATGTGTTGGAGACCTAGGTTTATATCATTTTATTTGTTGTCCTTATTGTTCTTTATTGGTTTTTGTGAAGATATACTAAGAGTTTTAGATTTACATGGCCTCATTGCCTGGACTTCCCAAATCTCCTTTCTCTTTACCTCTGAGTCAGTATTTGATATGGCACAATCTATATAACTTTGTTTGTACAAAATGTACTTCTACTGTAATAAATTACAACAATGCCTTGAAAAAAATTACATGTCCTAACTTGGTTTTCTCAAGCGATTCAGTACAAAGAGGCAGACAAACTGGGAAGCATAATCACACTGAGGCTCCCAGCTCTCAAAAAGATACTGTAACCAGGCTTTTTGTTTGTTTTTAATATTCTGTATAAAATAGTAAGGAGTGATTATAGACTTTTTAGCTTGGGAACCAAAGAATGCCAACACAATAGACAGGAAGAAAACTTGCCAGTTGCTCACCATCCACCCCAAATGTCTCCAAACTGCAGCTGTGGAGCTAGATCGTTGGCTGGAGGCTAAGGCTGTGTATGTGGATTTGAATGCCATTAACTTACTGATTGAGTCCATAAGGATGAATAAGCCAAAAGGAGATCGATAAGTGTAGAGAAAGAAGAGCAAAAAGACAGCGTCTTCAGGAGGGAATTAATGTCAGAAGGAAGAAAGGAATAGCTCACCAGAAACAGGAGGAAACCTTGGAGCCTGCAATATTTCACAGAAAATGTGGGAGGAGAGGCTTTCAACAAGATGGGGATGGTCAATAATGTCAGATCCTCCAGATTGGTTGAGCAGGATGAAGAGGGAACTTTGAATCTTCTCTCTCAGATAGGGTCATTTGTGGGTTCAAAAGGGATTTCTGGATATAGAATCTAGTTCTTAGAATTCAAAGACTTTCTTTTGGTATTTGAAATGGGAAGACTTAACCAACTGAGATGAGGCATTAATCTTTTGATAATCTCATATTTTGTATCCTTAACAGTTTTAATTGGGTCTTCCTAACTTTTGGATCCTATCAGTCAAGGGACATCTTAAATCCATATCAGTATTTTGTTTCTGATTAAAGGGGGAGACCTAATGACCACTGATAATTTCTTTTTAGAATTATTGTTATGATCTTAATCCTACTGACCAATCACTCCCTGTTTTTTCTATATATTTAAGTACCCCTAAACACCCAGTTGGGAAATGCTTTACTTTTTTAGATGTAGATTTGTTTCAGAAATATTTTTTTAAGTCTGGATGTGAACTGTATTCCTCTAAAATCTTACAGGTACCAAACATGCTCAGAAAATCATGACAGTTTTTAGCTCACAGTCTTACTTTTCTCTCCACTTTTAAGACTTAGGCTATGCTGAGCCCTTGAGCAAGACTAGAGATTGGGAGATAGATGTGTAGTTCCCCTAGGGAGAGAGATGGCTTAAGTCATGGTTCTAAGACATGCTACATGATCAAAGGTGTCATAGCTGTATTTGTAAGCACTTGGAAAATTGAGATTATAGTTAAATAATAGGAGGTCTTTAACATATATATAGTTGAAAAAGATATTTGAATAAGCAATTATCCTGTATAACTTAGAGTCCAGGTTTCTTTATATGTATGTAATATGGAAATTTGTATTATAATATCTGTCCTCACAGGCTCCCAAAGTGATTACAAGAGTTATATGAGAGGACATACTTGAAAATACTGATAATTCTTAATCACTCTTCCCAACCTTTGCCTCTCTTGTCAAGCCACCTTCCCAACCCTCTTCCGTGCACTTTCAGCAAGAGATCTTACCTTAAAAAAAAAAAATTGTAGGGCTCAAGCACAAATTATCTCAATTTCCAACCTAAGCCTGCAAATTTGTCTAAATCTCTACCTCCTCATTCCTCCTCTTGTTTGGAACCCGTAGACTTGAGCGCTCTTGATCCCTTTTACTTGTTTCCTTCAGGACTTTACCCCGTGAAATCACCTCTTCTCCCTTCCGTACCATCATTCTCCAGCTCTACTGACTGTCTCCTCAGCCTGTAACTTCTTCCTTTATCCTGTATTTTCCTTGAACTTCTCTCTTACGTTTCTCTTTCTTAGCCAAGCATTTAGTGTCTCCTCAAGCTTCCATCACCAGGGCCATTTTAAGGCCTTCATAGTCCCAGGGTACTCTACTTCGACGGTCTTACCCCATGTCATTTGAACCTAGAAAAGGGACCCACATCATTGATTGAACAGGGTTAATTATATTGAAAAGATTTTTGTGCTTTTGCTTTTGAAGTGATTTGTCAGTGAGTGACTCACTATGATTGATTATGATTTCCTGGCAGTCATTATGCTTAGTAAGGAACTTGTGTGAGATAAAAAATCTAACCTAGAAATTGTTTCCAAATGGAATGAAATATTTCTGAATACCAGATTTGTCAGTTAATGTCAATTTATTCATTTTAAATTTAATTAATTTAAAAGTTAATTTAAATTTTTGGCTCTCGGGCATTTTTGTAGACCCTTGAAAGCTTGTAGGCAGAGGCACTTAAGACTGTATGTTTATTTCTTCCTATACCCACAACTGGCTTCAGCCCCTACTTCTTTACTCTGGCAAAAGCCACTAGTAACCTCTGTAATACAAATCAGTCCACTTGTCAGCACTTGGGAACTTGGCTGCTGTATTTTACACTGTTAATCAGACCTTCCTTCTGGAAACTCCTTTTCCCAGGGATTCCATGGTCTTTTTTGTTTATTTGTTTTTCTTATTCTCCTCTGACCCTTCTTATGGAATCATGGAATCTCCTCTCCCCCTTAAACTTGGTAGTCTACCCTTGGCTTAGTACTCTTTTTTTACTTATTCATTCTACTTTTTAAAAAATTATTTTCTTCTTTTTTCTCAGATTCTGGTTTTGAAGAAACATATCCATTCTAAATAATAACTCTCAACCCCCTTTTTCTAAGTCTGCCCTCTATTGAGAGCGTTAGGCCTGCATATTCAGCTGTTATCTGGACACCGGCACCTGAGTATCCAAACAGGCATCTCACACTGAACTCTTTATTTCTTCCTTTTCTTCCCTCTGTTGGTCTTGCTTGTATCTACATTATTTATCTCAGTTAATGTGAACATTATCCCTAGTCAAACGAACGTGAAGCCTGAAATTCTCCTTTTTCTCGAAAAATCAGTAAATGTTTTCCCATTGTGAAGTGGAATAAATGACTTAAACCTGCAGTTCCCAAGCCCCGGGCTGCAAACCGATACCAGTGTGTGGCCTGTTAGGGACCAGGCCGCAAGCTCTGCAGCCACTCTCTCATCCATGGAAAAATTGTCTTCCATGAAACTTAGGAAATGGGGTATGAGTCTAGTCTGGCATTATTTGTGTGTGGTGACCACTCATTGGAAAGGTCAGAAAAGGTGCATTTGGGGTAGATTTTTACCTCATGTAATATGAGTTAAATTTATCCTCTGAAGAATTTTAAATCTGATTGAATTAATGATATTTTTAGTGCCAGAAAATCATTTTAACAAGAAGAAAAAGATTTAAGATATAAGACCAGCAGTAACCTGTTTAATCTTTAGCACTAATAATTATACAGATACCACCTCTAGATTCTGGATGGCTAATCTTTGTAACACAAACTCTTCAAGTATATGTTTTTATTTAAGTTGCTCATTGTTATATTTTGTTGAGTTTTTTAAACTTTTAAAATAGTTCATATGGTAGGTATTATATCAAAACTGATGATATGATGGATATCTTAGTGTTATAAGACGCAAGTTTCATATTTTTGTGTTCTGTTGCTATATATCATATCTAATAGAAGTTAAAGTAGTTCATTATGTTTCACCGAATAACTAATAAAGATCTAAAAAGTAATATATAACATTTTAAATTATTTAGTATGGTTAGGTTAATAAAAACTTCAATCTTTATGAAAAATATCAGAACTCCCTTCAGCTAATGGGCAATATACTCTATAAAAATGGACATTGATTCTTTGTAAACTTCAGTCAAGGTAACACTAAATTTAAAATGTTTCATAGTAAATTATTTCCATTTTTCTATGAATGTTATCATTGTAGATTTTTAGCATATTATCTTTCTCCTGATATACTTTCCCTTAAGTTACTTTTTTTTGCTGCCAAGCCATGTTTGCTATGCCAACAATGAGTAAGCATTATTTGAGTTCTGAATGTTTGTTTTTGATTTCAAACCAAGTAGGTCATTTCATAAACAGTCAGAAATCAGTAAACCAGGTATATGTAACAGCAAAAGTAAAAGCTGCTCTAATTATGTTTTTTCATGAAGAAGAGCAGCATTTTGTCTCTTGCACATTATAGCAAATTCTCAGATATTTGAAGATGTAACTTTGATAAACTGATAAAGCTAAAATGATCAGTTTAGCCTCAGAAAACAGTAGTCTTTGATAATAATAAACCAAACCAAGCACTTAATTTTTTTGGATATATGGATTTTGGCAAGAAACATATTAAGTGAATTTTAATTTCAATGTTTTCAAACTGTATTCATGCACAGTTTGCATGATGTGAGTCTCTCTCTGCCTGTACCAGCAACATTAATGTTTCCAACTCAACTATTAAGCTACTTTTTGGTTACAGAATTGTACAGCTGTATTCTGATTTAAAATCCAGGGATACTTATAGAATGTTTGTTATCTGCCAGCCATTGTGATAGTTTGGAATATCTTGCTGAGGAAATCATAAAAATGAAGGTTTAGAAAGAAGTAGAAGCACACTTAAGGGAACTCTAAGCTTGTCAGTTTTGTTGGTATAGTGGGAGCTGTATAGTCACAAATACAGGTAGGGAGTAATGGAAGATACATATTCAATGGAGTAATGAGTTGGCATGTTCCTGGGTAGTGTAGTAGTTAGGACCATAGTCTGTGGAGCCAGACTGCCTTCTACTAGCTATATAAACTTGAGCAAGTTATTTTAAACCTTTGTGACTCAATTTCCTCATCTGTAAAATGAAGATAATAATAGAACCTACCACATAGGATTGTTGTGTTGATGAGATGAGTTAATATACACAAATGCTGGCACATGTTAAGTGTTTGCTACTTTTCTCATTATTAATGCCAGAATGGATGGTGACAGAAGACTGTCTCATTGGGCTTGAGGCCTGTTTCAGCTCTAGTATTCAAGGGTGAAGTAATCATTTTTATTTTACAGTAGCAAAAGCAAGCAGCCTTAACCTGGCCTTTTGTTGTCCTCTGCTCCCTGGAGGTGGAAGAGAAGTACAAAGTGGGAATAGGCAGTTATCTGGAATCAGCTCTGTCTCTCCACATCCATTGTTCTTTGGAGACATTTAGGAAAGTTCTGTGAGTTAGACATCTTATTATGTGGTGGTGTGAGCATGTGGACCTTTGAGTGAGTCGGACCTGAGGTAAAAAACTGACTCCTCCACTTACTAGCTGTAAAATATGGGAAGTGATACTGTATCTACCTTGCTGGGATGTTCAGAGGATTAAATGAAGTCGTATCTGTAAATACTATTGGCACATATAAGTGCTCAAAAAAAAAATAGCAGATGTTTTTAAGTGAGAATACTAATAGTAATAATGTTTCCTATTTTAATATGTAAGTACCTTAGGGAGAGTTAAGGTATTAATCATTCACACCTTACCTACCATTATATTAACAAGATAATTATATAGTTTAAAGCCACTGAGGAGCTTTGTGAATAGGAATTTTTATTGCACTGTGAAGGTGAGGTAGGAGAAGTGAACCTAGTATGGTGCCACATGAACCAAAACAACGGTTACACTGTACAAAGTTGAATATGTGTGGGACATTTGATTCAATCCATAACCAGGTGACCACTTCTATTTCATTTTGACCTATTAAAATATTTTCCCCTAAATTACTATATATTATCTACATATTTGTTTAAAAATTATTTCATAGGGAGGCAGCGTGATATAATATAAAAAGACATATAATTTAAAATCCTAGATTTGTCATTACTAGCTATATTATATAATATATAATTTAATCTAGTTATATTTAATCTCTTATAAAGTGACTTAACCTTCCTGAGTTTTTATTTCCTCAGTCATAAAATGTATTGTTATAAGATTTAAATATCAATGTGTGCAAGGCTGTTTGCATCGTGCCTGGCCTATATCTGGCACTCATGAATTCTAGTTTCTTTCTCTTTTTCATTCCTATATATATTCTTCAAACTTTGTACTTAGTACCATATCACTATGAATATGTGTTCTTATATTTCTGATCAAAATTGCTAAAAACCAGCAAAATCAGAAAGTTAAGTCGTGATTTCTGCAATTTATTTTTAAATAGTTCATTAGAAATACTGTGTTATATGTGTATGTGTACAGAGAGAAAGATAAAAGAAATGTGGGAAAATTTTAATAGTTGATGAACCATGAGTGTTCATTATATTAATATTATTCTTTGAAAATTTCTGTGGGATAGTAATTTTCAAAACAAAAACATTTGAGGAAAAAAGCAAACTGTATTTACTCATGCAAATAAGACACTGAATTGCCTTCTAATAAATGTGATTACTAATGATATTTGTTTAATTGTAGAATAAGATAAATAGCTCTGTTATATTGCATAAGTGGGAGAGTGATCTTTAATTTGGATTATAGTAAATTTAGAATCTTAACAAAGCAGCAGATACAGAAATACCTTTTATCTTTGTCACATTTACTCTCGTGAGATTTGCCTTCATATAGTAAGTGTCTTAACTTTGGTATGGTTGATGGGCTTTTTTGATCCTTATGTTTATTAGCACAGAGATTTCCACAGGCAGATACTTCTCTTTCTTCCCCTTCCCCATAAAAAAAGGTCAGCCAAAGTAAACAGATAGTATAGCTGAATATGTACTCTGTCTCACAAACCTTTCCTTTCAACTTTACCTAGTCCCCCTTACCCACAAAAAAGGTCAGTCAGAGCAAACAGATAAGAAATGTGGCTGAATGTGAGCTGCCATGCAGCTTCAAATGATCATTTTACCTCATCTTTTAAGATAGTTGTTTTTAATTCCTCTACATTTGTTCATCAAACCACAAGAAATCATGTGGCTAATGATATGATACTAATTGTTAACATTTGTAAGAACTACAGTTGAATTCTTAGGATGATCAAAGATTTATTTATTGTTTTGTGCCTTTCAGATATCCTAAATATAAATGTCTGTGTAGTCCTATCACAGTTTTTGCTTTGTGGCAAAGGTTCACCAGACCTTACCTGACATTGGGAAAGCATCTCAATGTAGTTGTCTTTGGTTTCCTTTTTAAGAATGAGAATATTTGTATTCTCGTATTTGTGTAATTCTTGGAAGGAAATTTTAGTATCGGATATATTTTGTGTTAATAAAAGCGCATTGCCTGATTACAAGGTAGGACTGGTTTATTTTATTGTTTTGTCTCTAGCACCTGGGATGTGGATATGCTAAATAAATGTTTACAAATGTAAGTTAATTTAAATTATGTGAAAAATTATGATACCTTTTGGTCACTCTGCCTATAAAAGCTTGCAAACAATTGTACTTTAATATGGTTTGCACTTTAATTTTTTTTGAAGTAGTCATTAATAAAACTGAATTTAAGGTGGAAAGCCCTATTTAGATGAGAAATATTTTCCAAGGAGAAAGCTTGCTGTTCTATTGCGTTTAAGTCAGTACTGACTAGATTGAGACAGTTAACTGTTTAACAAATTTGGAGCCATCATATTGGTATCCCGAAGGGACAGATAGGCCAGGTGTGGGGGCTTACTCTGGTAATCCCAGCACTGTGGGAGGCCAAGGCAGGAGAAATGCTTGAGGGCAGGAGTTTGAGACCAGCCTGGGCAATGCAGTGAAAAGCTCATCTCTACAATCAATGAATCAGTCAATCGATTGTGACATATGAACGTTTTAACTTTTTTTCTACAAGCAATTGTAATATGCAGTTTACTGATAAATCTCTGAGCTTTCATATACCTCCAAGTTAAGATACATATTTGTATGTATGAATCAACAACTCCCAAGTTTGTTGATATATTAGTTTTTTTATATGTCCCAAAAGAGTTTTTCCATTTGACTTATTTAAATTAGAAAATTCTTGTGTTAATTATTGTCATAACGGAAAGATCTTTTCATGAAGTGAAGAGTAATTTTGTAAGCTAAATGCCAGGGTAAAAATGAAAATAATTTCCTATAAAATGAAACAACATACATTAATTAGAAAGGAACTTGTAAGACTTTTGATTTTAAATAGTTTAATTTATAACTGAAGACCATTTTCAGAATTATTTATTTCTAACATTTTTAAAGAATCAAACCAAATCCATGTCTAATTCATAACCTAATGCAAGCACATGAATAAATAGATCTAAACGGAGTGAGGAATGTTAAGCTTTAGCTTAATGCAGTGTAAGTCACTGCTTTGAACTTTGAATTGTGCTGATTAGTTCCAACAGAAAATTTATGGATTTTTTTCAGTTAATTTGCATTATAATTTTTTAGAAATTCTATTGTGCAGTTTCAGTAAGGCAGCTGAGTAGATTTTGTTGCATATATTTGTATTTTTTAATGTAGATACTGCTTTGCCTAATTTTCCATAGCAGAAGTCAAAAGATATTATCTGAAAATGAAAAAACCAATGAAATCTGTGAGCATATTATTTAGAAATATAAAGTAAAATATGAGAAGGAACAACTAAAAGAATTTAGAGTGATTGCCTCTGAGGTAAAAGATTAACAGGGTGCAGCAGGAAGCTGCTGTTTTTTGTTATAAACCTTGCAGAATTAGTTGACTCCAATCTGTGCAATTATAGCTTTTAAGAAAAAGATAATCAAGCAGAAAACCTCAGTCTTTCCCTCTCTTAGTTGTTTGCACACATGGTAAGCCTGTTTATTTAGATCAGTTGGGCACTACCAGTCAGCTGGTGGTAGTTTACTCTGTTCCCAGAGAACTCAGGGATAAATAATTCACCCTTGAGGTCTGAAACCCCAACCTGGAATGTGGCAAGACTTAATTTTCTAATATTGAATTCTTAGAGATTCGACTTAATGGAATGAACTATGCAGAGAATAAAAAACAGTAATTATTAATCTGTTTTCATCTTGTAAAATTCAGCAGTCCCTTATCTTTCTCCACTGTATCATTGGGGGTGGGGGTGTGCTTGTGTATGCACTTGCACACGTGTGTAAAACAGAAACCGTCCTTAGCTGGCTTAAATAGAAAAGGGGAAATGTTTCTCAGAACATGGGGTCCCTCAGAACCCAAGGCAGGAGTGCAGCAGGGCCTGATGAAGGTACTGAAACTGCTGTGCTCTAAGTGCTGCTTCATCATCCGTCCTCTTCCTGCAGACTGATTTTTTTACTTCTTCCCTCAAGCCTTCACGTCCAGTCACCAGAAAAGGAACAATTATGTGGTCAGCGCGATCTCTGTTTTTGTCGGTCGGTGTTTGTCTCCTCCCCCACCCACCCCATCTCTCTTTCCGTCCTCTGCTGAGGGAAGAGTTGTTAAATAAAGGAGGTCATTGTAGGCAGGGTAGACATTCCACAACCTGATAGCCTGAGAGCGTTTATTCATAAATGCTTAGCTGCAGAGATGAGGACATTGAGTATTTCATGGTGATATAACTAATAAATGACCAAAGCACAGGCAGACAACTGCTATAAGTTTAATGATTTTCAACATTTAGGTGTGGAGTGATGTTCTAATGCAACCTCACCTGAAGGCATTATCTGTCTGTACTTCTGTGAAATACTCTTTTGCTCTAGGTAGCCATATTTTGGTGCTACAGGGTACACTTCAAATATACATAGACTGTTATTATCCTTGAGATATTGATCCTGTTTCATGAGTTCTTCCAATTTTATTTCTTTTTAAGTCAAATATTTATTTGAAACTATATTGCAAAAATTATTTCATGATTCTTCGATTTGTACCAGCAAGCAATAAACAAATCCTGTAGGAGTTTTTCTCTTTTCCTTTGTCTCCTCTTATTGAGATGTGGCATCTTCAGAAAGTCATCCTGCTTCCCTGTGGGTTTCAGCCATAAATACTCTTAGAGCAGGCCTTCCACCAGCCTAATGGTTTTCTTTAATTTGTCAAACTGCTCTAGGCTTTATGGTATGTGGTTCCTGGGCTTAATGTTTATTGTGATGAAGTGGAGTCTGCCCCTCTAAAATACTGATCTAATTAAAGTTATAATTGAAATGTAATTAATTTATTTTCGTAGGGAAGCTTATGTCTAGAATTTTATCATTTTTAATCTTGAAAGTTTGTAAATATGATGTGGTTTCTGGATATTAGTGATTGAGTGTTCTAAAAGTCATCTTTGAAAATTGTTAAGTAATTTTTAAAAATTAATCATATATTCATTTAGCAATTAGCCTTTTCTATTTTAAAACTTTAGTTTTGTTATTATAAGTTCCAAAAACAAAAAAACCCAAACAACTCTCCAATCCAGTCATGCAAATAAATGAACATTAGCACTCAATATTTTTGAGTTGAAGAATGAAAGTTTGGCTCTGTACAAAATTGTTTTGCTAGCCAACAACTTACATTTTTTAATCCTCTTCAAAAGTGGTACAGATAATAAAATAATAAGCCCATGATTCCATGTGTTCTACTCAGGGAAGATTGACTGCAAAAGGATGGGAATCAGTGTGGTTACAGAAAGAGCTGATCAGTTGAGTGATACATAAGTTAGGAAGAGACAGCAAAGTAGATGAGAGAATGCAGTCAGTGCATATAAAAAATACTAGACGAGAGAAAAGAAAATTCCTAAACTCCTTGCCATGGTAGTTCAGATGTATACTGACTTGTAATTTCCTTAGGGTCTTGGTTTTGAATGTAGGTTGGCAGACTAATGGATACCTGGCGTAGGCTTTGGCTTATGGAATTTTTTATGTAATTTGAGAGTTTGGGGGAAACCTGACTTGGTCCAGGCCCATTTGAATTTTCAGGATGTTAATCAAAACTGTCTGAAGAATTCCAGATCCTGCCCACCTGTATTCAGAATTCCCTGGCATGGCTCAGGCCTAGAGAAAAAGTGAATGGCTGTAATTTTTTAGTAGAAAAGGTACTGGACATGATGTCGGGAGAGTGCTGTGCTTTGGGGCTGCCATTTATTAGCTACTTACCCATGGATTGCTTCATTTCCTTGAGCCATTTTCATCTCTGAAATGAGAATAATTATACCCATTGTATATTTATTTGTTCATTCATGAGTGTCCATGAATTCTTTGAGTGTCCATGTGTAGGACACTTTTATACATGTAAGAGATACAAAGAAGAATAAGACACCGTCCCTGAATTCAAGGAGCTTAGGGCCTGTTAAAGGAAGATAGATCTGTAAATAAGTAAATGCATGGAAGTATTATAAGTACTATGAAAGCCAGAAACATAGAAATCATTTTTTATTTCTTCTGTTCTACTAATCAGCAGGTCATGTTAATTCTTCTACCTAAATACATCTCCAGTCCATCAACCTTTCTTCATCATCGCTGTCACCATCTTAAGTCCAAGATGCTATTATCTGTTTTTGGACCATTGCTCTCCCCACACCCCCTGAGCCCTCGAGTCTGTTCTTCTCACAGTGATCAGAGACACCTCTAAAGGCAAAGCTGACCATACTAACTAAGATGTTAATAGTTGGGGAAACTGGCTGTTTAGGTGTATGGGGCCCCTCTATACTAGCTTCACAATTTTTCTGTAAAGTTAAAACTTTTCTAAAAGAAAAAAGTTTATTAAAAAAATATTAAATAAGGCAAACTGACCATATGAATTTAAATTGCTGCTTAAAACCCACCAGTGGTTTGTGTTTTTTTAATACATAAAAGAAAATTCCAAATTCTTCAAATGGCCTACAAGACCTGTGTGACCTGGCCCTGCTTACCTCCTGGAACATTATTCCCTTTCCTGCCCCAGCCAAATGGGCCTTCTCAGTCACGCTGTCAGACTCCTTGCTGACAAGGGAAGGCTGCTCTTCTGCTCTCCACCTGGCTAATTCACCAACCTTCAGATTGCAGCTCAGTGTCAGTTCCTCAGGATGTCCTATTACATCATCCTGCATTGCCTTTTGGGACACTTGTCAGTTGTAATTTCATTTGTTTTGGTGGTTTTTAAAAACATATCTGTCGATCCCTCTGAACTATGAGCAGCAGGAGTGCTGAGGCCGTGTCTTTCTTACTTGTGGTACTTAGCACCATACTTGGCACATAGCAGGGCTCATAAATTGTTGGATGAATGAGTGATTAAATGAAAAGAAATGTTGTGACATTTTTGCTCATTGCTCTAGAGACTGCTACACCCAAGCAATGCAAATGGAGGAGATTATAATGGTGCAGTTTGCTTAAAATTATAAAAACGCAACTAAAATTAATGTACATGTAAAGCATTGGAAAAAAGCCAAAACTTTGTCCCTTTCTCATAATTAGGAAAGACTCACAAAGAATTAATGACTAACTCATAAGTTGAGAACAGGAAAGGAAAAGAAAGAACTTTTTAAAATATTTTAAACATGCTGAATTCATCTGTTGGCTAAATTTCAAAAGTATTAGTGTAGACATTTCAAATGTCATTGTATTAAAGTAGAAAGTAGTTTCAGCTTAAATTTTGACATATTTTTTATGTTTTATTTAATATAGTACTGCATACTTGCTTTGTTAAAGAATTGTGGAGTCAGAAGGCAAAAAGTAACCAAGATGCATTATGATATACAATTTAAATGAAAAATGTTCCTACAGTTCCATAATATCTTTAATCATTGGAGGCCTGTCCAGTATATTTACTTCCCATGAGGAAGCTTAAATAGTCAGTTGATTTCATCAGCAAAGAGACAAAAAGGCACCAAGTAGTATATATGCTGGATCAAAACAAACATTTCACTTAAAAATAATGTGCCTTATTTGACTGCTGAATGATCTATTACAATAATACAGCCTGACTTCTCCTAGTAAAAAGAAGCTCACTTTATTTGTGTGATAGGTGCATGAAGACCCTCAGATATCTAGCACTTTTAGGATACTTCAATCCAGAAGAAGTTTGCAAGGAGAGACCTTGCCCGTTCCTTTAATTGCACATGTGAGAAAACTTGGAGAAATTTTCACTTTCCTTCTATCAGCTCCTCCTTACAATTCACCCCTTCCTGGTGTACTTAATAGAGTTACATAGGAAAATTCTGGAAGGGCATATACTCATCCACCTGTTAATGGTGGTTGCCATTAGAGGTGGGAATGGGGAAAGAAATACATGCATTTCTTTTGTTATTAAAAAGCCATTAGCAATTAAAAAATAAATTATAGTATATCAACATACTGCTTACTTTTGGTTTTCTCAGCTTATTTAACTTATATAATTTAGTGTTTTTAACAATATTTTTGATAAGATATTTTAGTGAAAATTATTTTTAAATTATAATATTAATTTAATATTAATATTAATATTGATTTTTAAAAATTTTCCTGACTCCTGATCTCCTTGAGGTTAAGAAATTTGAAGCTTAGGTTATCTCCGTTTAGCAAATTCTCTCAAGGCAAAAGCTGTCTTCATGATTCCATTTTCTTCTCTGGGTTCTAGTGTTCACTTAATTTTTACCTTAGTGTTACTTTGTAAAGTTTTTGTGGTGATTGTCATTTGTTTGTTTTTATGTTTTGTCTGGGATTTTTAGTTGTTTAAAAATGTTGGTCTAAGTACCTACTTAGCTATTCTGTTGGAAGTGAACCTCATAATTTTTGCACCATAACATATAAACTTTGCATATTACATAATTTCTGTCAGAGCTGTGAAATGGTATAATGGCCAGTAGTGCTTTTATACCATTCAGTAGACTAATCCTCCCTCCACCAGAGTATCCTTAGAGTTTTAACATGCATTTTGTTTGGTGAATTTTTTGCAAAATGCCGATAAATACTTGATAGTTTTCCCCAGGTTAAAATTGTGATGTTGTGACTGTGTGGTGTAGAACTCTGCGAGGCCTTGACTGCCCATTTAGCTGTGTATTAAAATTTAAACGGACTTTTTGAATAGAATCTCAGTCTTCCCTAACGTGTAACTTTTCTCATCACACTTTCAGGCTGGAGCTGGATGGCTTCACACGTGTCTTTGTTAGGCTTTTTTTTTTTTTTTTTTTTTAAGAGAAGGGGGATCTAGCTATGTTGCCTAGGCTGGACTCAAACTCTTGGGTTCAAGGATCCTCCTGCCTCATCCTCCACTCACCTGTGACCTATAGGCACATGCCACTGTGCCCTGCTTAGGCATCTTAATTTTCATAAGGCTTAGCTGTCTTTTTCTCAGTGCAGCTTTGTGTCCTTAACTGGCTCAAAACAACAATAATAACAACAGAAACTGCGTTCCAGGAACTTGTCAGGAAGGTATAAATGAATTCTTGTTGCTGTTTATTATTCTTAAAAAGTCCTGAATGAAACTAATTTTCATGGTTTACCTAAAGAATAGTTAGCCTATCCATTCTACTGAGATAAAATTTAAATTTTAAATGAAGTCAGACAGCTAAATACCTAGATTATATCAAATTGACCTTCCCATGGAACAATTCTATGAAACTGCCCTTTAGGGTGATGCCATTGACTCATAAGTAGCAGCTGGAGAAACATCTCTGTGTTTACGTAAGAGGTGTTGAGGATGTTCTTTATTACATAAGCATAGGAGTTCTTGTCTATGAACTCCCCTGGGAGAATTTCCTTCTGAGCTTTCCAGGAGCAATTTGGTTGTGGGTGCCTAGAATTTGGTGTCTCCCTTTTTCCTTTGACTGCTAGAAAGCTTAGTGTCTTGAGGCCCTTCCCTGTCAAGCACACACCACTTCATGGGATGTATTTTTATTTAGCAATCTCATTGCAGCTTCTAACTTACTTTCCTACCCTCAATTTTCCTTTAATTCATTTTTTTGCCATATTAAATGCATATTTTTAAAACCATTTTGAATATTTTTTGGAACATAGTAGGTATATGCAAAATCATTGGATTATTGTTTCAGATAATGCAAATCAATGAATAACCATGTTTTAGAAATGAAATTACACAATTATATGTTTACTTTTGCTTATATAAATATTATCAAGATCCAGAAAATTAGGTTTCAGTACAGTTCACTGTCTCTAAACCCGAAAGAACAAATATGCAAAGACAGTGGAGACCACTATTAGGGTTTCTGAGGAGGTGGTTCCCTCATTTGTTTGAACAGGCAAATTTTCAAAAGTAAAATCACTCTTCCTAAATATTTTGTAGATTGCAGTAACCTGATAAATGACTTGTTTATTCATTGTCTCTCTAGTACCCACACAGTGGATTATCCATAGCAAGAATCCTTTTCAAAACTTATTAGGGCCAACTCTGTATTTATTGGAGAAATAAAACCACCAGGTTAAACAAACTGACTGTTGGTTCTGTGTGTTTACTCTCTTTCAAAGGGATCTGTTAAACCTTCAGTGTTCCATGTTGTATAGATCATTAGAGAAGCTGAATTAGAGTATGACTCTATGATTCTGAATGTGCCATTTTTATAGTATGTTTAAAGTCAGATAAAAAAGATGATGAGTAAATAAAGCTTTAGAAATAAATACTATTTTGTATATTGAAAATAAGGCCAAATTCTCTGCACAGTAGAAATCAGGGCTATATTCTGGTAAATATTACCACTCCTAGTCTATAGAGGTTAAGTAGAATACATAATATTGGCCCAGTAAAACACATTTCTGTTTTTCTTGGCTCTAAAAATTATATTGATGTGGAATCTATAAGAAAGGCTGTGCCTCAAAAAAATATGTAGTTTCAGAATTACAGAGATTTTCATAAGAGAACAGATTTTTTTCAAAGAATTTGAATTGCTGTTGAAATGTAAATTAAACCTAAGATCTTTTCATGTCATTTGTTGAGAAATTAAGTAGTATTTAAAAATCACAAAATGTTAGAGTTCCTCTAGCCAAGATTCTTATTTTACAGCCATGAATGCCTTTAGAAATTGCTACAGAAGCATAGTGTCTCTCATCTCAAATGTCCTTGTGCAATATAAAAAAAAATTTTAAACTAAAACTTGTTAAGCTTCCATCCTATCAAGTATACTAATGGGAATATAGCAATCTTTAACAAGGGTAAATTGATGAATAATTCTGTTTTGTTTTTTGATATAATAAGATGAAGTAATTTTTTCCTTATTAAATTTTTTATGTAGATCAATAGTGGGGCTCTTCATTTATGAATTGGTTGAGCTGGTTGTGATAAAATCTTTGCTATGTCAAATACCTATTTTTTCTTACTATAAGTTTTTTTTGGTAGTTTTAGCACTTAACTTATTTCCCTTTTTTTATTTTCACAGATTCTGGAACTTTTCAAAGCCTGCCCCTCTTCTTGAAACAGTGGAGCATCACACAGAGTTTACTTGTGGTTTGGATTTAAGTCTTCAGAGCCCTACTCAGGTAATGGGTGTGACCTCATGTTGTTTTATTCTACCTGTATAGTTCGCAGCTAACTCTGTGTGGCATGTGTTGCTTTTATGAATAAAATCGTTGCCTTTAGGCAGAACTAAGTACATTTACTTAATTAACCTGATCACCTTTGCTGTATTGAGTATTTGAGTATTGAACTACTAGGGAATAAGAGGTATCCAGAAACTTGGCATGCCTCTTTCCTCTTGAAGGATTGATGTCTCTGAGAGGAAAAGGAACCTTTCCAAGAAGTATTATGCCTAACATGCTGAAGGCTTTAACTAGGCCTCTCCTGATAGAAAGAATGCCAAGAGGGACTGGAGTAGGGCAGGCTTGTTCCCAGAGGTTGGCGGAAATCAGAAGCATGTGGTCCTCGACTAAGCTGTCTTCCTAAGCAGTTGGGACCATGAGCAGGTCATTTCCCACTCAGGACTGTCACTCTTTTCTCCATGCCCCATGTCGAACGGGAGGATTCAGATGAACAAAGTAAAGGAGAATGTCTACTGTTTTAATTAATAAACATAATATTTTCTCTTTATTGTTCTCTTGAAGACTTGAGAGTAAATATTTTGGACTTCAAATATTATTCAGGGTTTTTTTTAAAGCTGTTTCAGTTTCAGAAATTGTAAAGTCAGGTTAGAAACACTACAGTCTATTGAATGATAAGGCACTTTATAACACAAACTGTGAAAGAACCAACATATCAATGAAACACAAAATATGTGGAAATTCTAGAGTTTGACTAAGGAATTATGCTTTTATGATAAATTTTAGATGTTAAACAAAAAGAAAATTTTACTTTACATTACTGTGTTCTTAAATTTAAACAAATACACAGATTTCATTTTAAGAATTTAAGACATAATTCTGGGTTCAAAATATTCTCATTAAAATTATATTCTCAATATTAGAATAGTTATTTTTAAATGACTTAATAGCATGTAAGAAGAGAAGAAACTGAAATAGTGATGAATGAAATGGCATTATCTTTTATGTAAATATAATGTGATTCAAATGAACTAGTTCCTTTTCTGACAAATACATTTATTATAGATGGTTTGTAATAAAATAATTGTACCTGTTTTCTTAGCTTAAAAAAAGTTATAATGTGCATATTGAAACATTGCACTACCAAACAAAGAATCCTAAGTAAATATTCATTACATATTCATTCTTACATATTTCTGTTACCTGTACTCTGTGAGACCCAGACTAGACTTGTGGCTCCTCCATTTCCTTGGTTATGACAGTTCCTCACCCAGGTCTGAAGAATACCAAGTGTTTCCTAAATCTTCCACACATCGGCCCACCTTATTAAAAAGAACTTTGTGATCAGAGGACTTATTAATCAGATGCCATACCTCCTTAAATAATAAGAGATTTTATTGCAAGGCCATATATCTTGTTTGTAGCCTGGTGACTGCCATCTGTCTCTTCCAGGTAAATAACCAAATTCCATTTGTACTAAGGAAGTAGTTGCTGGTGAGAGCAGATACGAGTGGAGAAGCAGGGGTCTTCACGCTCTAAATAAGCAACAGATTCAATGGCATAATATACAGTTCAGCTGTGCTAGAAATCTCCCCTGAGTTAATTCACAGTGGGACAAAATTTTGGGATTGGAGGGGACCTTAGAGTACTCGGCTGGATGTGGTGGTTCATTTCTGTAGTCCCAGCACTTTGGGAGGCAGAGGCAAGAGGATTGCTTGAGGCTAGGAGTTCAAGACCAGCCTGGGCAACATAGTGAGACCCCATCTCTACAAGAAATAAAAAGTAAAAAAATTAGCTGAGGGTGGTGGCTTGCACCTGTGGTCCTAGCTACTCAGGAGGTTAAGACAGGAGGATTGCTCGAACCCAGGAGTTAAAGGCTGTAGTGAGCTATGATCACACCACTGCACTCCAGCCTGGGCGACAGAGCAAGACCTCATCTGTAAAAAAAAAAAAAAAGAAAAGAAAGAAATAAGAGTACTCCCTGTCATTCATTTATTCTTTCCACAGATACTTTCATATGCCAGACCTTGTACTAGGTACTGGGGATTCAGTGGGGAACAAAAATAAACACGGCCCCTGCCTTCATAAAGCAGTCCAGTGTTATATCACATCAACTCACAAATGCATGTAAATGGACAGCTGTGACAAGTTCTGTGAAGAAGTGCATTGTGCCCCAAGAGTTCATCATCAGGATAGGTATTTGACCTATTTAAGAGATCCGTAGGGAAGTGAGGCTCATCTGAGACCTGATGAGCGAGCAGGTATCACAGTGTGAAGTGGGAAGAGGGAGATCATGAGCAGGCAAAGGTAACAACAGTATGCCAAGACCCTCTGACGGGAGGGAGCAGGCCAGTGCTTGAGAGGGAAAGAATTTATTTCTTCCTTACTTATGGTTTATTACTCAACATCAGAATTTTTAAAATATATATTTAGTTACTAGTTCTGTTTTTAAAAATTGAGTCTTTAGATTACTAACTAAATTTTATGTTTCTCCCTGTATTAGTCTGCTGAGGCTAGCCATAACAACATACCACAGAATGGGTGCCTTAAACAACAGAAATTTATTTTCTCATACTTCTGGAGGCTAGAAATCTCAGATCAAGGTCTAGCAGGGTTGGTTTCCAGTGAGGGCTCTCTTCCTGGCTTGTAGATGATGGCCTTCTTGCTGGGTCTTTACATGGCAGATAGAGAGAGAGAACTCTGCTGTCTCTTCTTATAAGGACACTAATCCTATCAGATCTGGGCCCCACCTATATGACCTCATTTAACCTTAACCATCTCTTTATAGGCCCTGTCTCCAAGTACCGTCACATTGGGGGTTTGGGATTCAACATAAGGATTTTAAGGGAGACACAATTCAGTCTGTAGCAGTCCATATTTTTTAATGTTAGTCAGTTTTTCTTTATATAATTTTTGCTGTATTTATAGGTCATTTAATAAATGAAATATTGAAGAGTTTTCATTGTTTAATGCATCTTATATTACTTAATATATTTTTAATCTTTTAAAAGTATTATTACATAGTGACTATTTCTCTTAATACTTTTTTGGGTTTTTTTTTTTTTTTTTTTTTAAGAGACAGGGTCTCACTCTGTCACCCAGGCTGGTTGGAGGAGTGTGGTACAGTCATAGCTCACTGTAACCTCAAACTCCTGGGCTCAAGCAATCCTCCTGCCTCGGCCTCCCAAAGTGCTGGGATTACAGGTGTGAGCCACAGTGCCAGGCCTTAATGCTCTTTCAACATTCATTGATTCACTCTTTTGTTCTGTCGCATTTATTGAGCATCTACTACAAGTGGGTAGGACAGGTAATTACAGTGTAGTGCAATAAATTCTAAAATAGAGGGAAGCAAAGGATGCTTTGGGAAAATACTAATTCATTTAATAAATATTTGTCAAATGCATACTAAATGCTGAGCATTGTTTTAGACTCTTAGGGAAAAAACAGCGAACAAAACAGACTAGATTCCAGCTCTCATGGAGCTTACGTACTATAGGAGAAATATAAAAACAAATAAATAAGATGATTTCATGTACAGGTAGTAGTAAGTGCTATTCAGAACTGGGGCAATTTGGTAGAGAATGATAGGGGAAGGGGTACTTTGGTTTGAATGGTCTGTCAAAGACACTCTGAGAAAGTGAAATTTGAGCTGAAAACTGAGTAATAAAATCGAGTCAGCATCCAAAAATCTAAGGGAAGAATGTTTTTCACAGAGGTAACAGTAGATGTCAAGGGACTGAAAAAAGGTCAGTGTGGCTGAAGCCTAGAGAACAAGGGAGAGAATGATAGAAACTAGGTCAGGGTCAGGTTGTGAAGGGCCTTCTAGACCATACTATGTTTGATTTTCACTGGAATTGTAAAATTAATTACATAATTAATTAATTAAAAATCTGATTTTTCTCTTTAAAAGACCATTCTGGTAGCTGTGAAAAAATAGACTATAGGTAAGAATAGAAGCTAGGGGGTCAGTTTGGAGTCTCTTGAAGTAATCCAGGCAAAGGAGGATGGTGACTTAAAGTAGAGTTCTAGAGATGGGGAGATGGAAAGATTCGGAATATATTAGGTTGAACTATAGGAAATGGCTGGAATTTTCGTATGGTTCAATCTAACATTTTGAAGACAGCAACACTAGAATTTACTGATGGATTGGACATGGGCTATGAAAGAAACAGAAGAGTCAAGTTCTGCTTCTAGTATTTGGACCTACGAGACAAGGTAGACAATGGTTTAATTTACTAAGATAGGGGAAGAGGAGGAGGTTTTGGACAGGAACAATCAGGAGTTATGTTTGCAATATCTCCTGTTAAACATGTAAATGGAGATGTCTGGTAGGTAGTTAGATACAGGCTTGTCCACTTTAGGGGACAGTTTATATGCACAAGTAAAGTATGACAGTAAGAGAATAAGGGAAGTGAAGGAAAAATTGGAAGTATAGTTGACCCTTGAACAATACAGGTGTAGAGGTGCCAGTTCCCCAAACACAGTTGAAAAGCCACATATAACCTTTGATCCTCAAAGACTTAACTACTAATAGCCTACTGTTGACCAGTAGCCTTACCGATGACATAGTCAATTAACACATATTTTGTGTATGTATTATATACGGTATTCTTGCAATAAAGTAAGCTAGAGAAAAGAAAATGTTATTAGGAAAATCATAAGGAAGAGAAAATATATTTACTGTTCATTAAGTAGAAAAGGATCATCATAAAGGTCTTCATCCTCATCATCTGCAGTCTGAGTCTCAATAGGCTGAGGAGGAGGAAGAAGAAGAGTTGGTCTTGTCTCAGGTGGCAGAAGCGGAAGAGGTAGAAGGGAAGGCAGGAGAGGCAAACACACTTGGCTTAACTTTTATTGAAAAAAATCCACATATAGGTGGACATGCGCAGTTCAAACCCATGTTGTTCAAGAGTCAGTTGTATACTGTTGTAAAGTTCTTATTACTACATGTTGAGTAATATGATACTATTTGAGGATAGAGTGTGATAGGTTCAATATGTATATTATAAACTCTATGGTAACCTTTAAATTGTTTTAGAAAAAGAGGTACAATGAATAAGCCAGTAATGGAGATAAAATGGAATTATAAAAAGTAATCAATTACCTCAACATAATAAAGGCCATATATGAAAAACCCCAGCCAACATCACACTCCAGTGATAAAAGACTGAAAGCTATTCCTCTAAGATTAGGAACAAGACAAGGATGTACACCTTTGCCACTTTTATTCAACATAGTATTGGAAGTTTTAGCCAGAGCAATTAGGTAAGAAAAAGAAATAATGCATAGAAATTGGCAAGGAAGAAGTAAAATTATCTCTGTTCACAGATGACATGATCTTATATGTAGAAACCCTTTAAACCTGGGGTCACTCGTGTGGTTCCAGTCATCTGGTGGCTTAACTAGGGCTCGAAGGTCTTGGATGGCGTTGTTCACCTGCCTGGTGGGTAGGGCTGGCTGTCTTCCAGACTCTGTGTCTTGAAGTGAGCCCAGGCTTCTTCACTTAGCAGTTATATGTTTCCAAGAGGGCAGGAGGAAAAGCTTCAAGGCATCCTGAGGACTAGATTTGGAAGTCACACAACATTTCTTTGTTTGTAAAGCAAGTGACAAGACTAGCCTAGATTCAAAGATTGGGAAATAGACTCCACCTCTTTATGGGAGAACTTGTGAAGAATTTGTAGATGTTTAAAATCTATCACACTAACCTTTGTTGGCGCAGTTGGTAGTTTAAGTTATTTTTAACATATTGTATTTATTCTTGATTCTCACAATATGCATCAAGTTTACTATCAGTTAATTTAATTTTATCCCTTTGTTCATATTTCATTCTCTTAGAAAGTATCTTTCTCTTGCCTTAGTATCTTTCCATGTGCTTTCAGAAACCTGTTGTCTCTTGTGATCTTAGCAGCTATAGGACCTTGCTGACGTTACTTTAGTGCTCTGTGTTTTGATATATTCTCTGTCATAAAGAGATTTATCTGAGTTCTTATATGTATAATTCTTTTTCTTTTTAAAAAGCTTCTCCCTTCTTAGAGATCTGAAAAATGAGGTCCAAAGGCATTCTTACATTATACCACCTTTCTTTTTGGCAAAATGTAAGATCTTATCTTTAAAGGTTTAAAACTTGACAAATAAGTGTCTGGGGTCATTCTTTAAGAATAATTGCTGAGACATACTCTACGCCCTGTCTTGTTAACCAGGCTGAAGTTACCTTTCACTTGAGAAAATTTTTTGTTTGATTTTTTTTCCTCTCTGATCATGATTTATACAGTTCTAGCATTTTCTCTTTTCTTTCTTATCCTTATTATTTCTAAATTGGATACTCTTTTTCTGTTTTTACATTTGTGATTCTAGACCTGTAATATAATTTATATCATTGGGATTTCTGTATCAGTTTATCTTTAGAATTCCTGACTTTGTGCTCTCAGTATCAGTTCTGCTCTTTTGAATGCTCAATGATATTTAGTTTAGTATTTATAAGCTGGGTACAGGTTTACATATCTTTACACATTCCTTTTAGAGCATAGTTATTTCTCTCTTTAATCTCTTTTTAAGTAGACATTATCCATTTATTCCAAGATGTCACCTCTATGTGTTTAATAAAGTTTAACTTTTTTCTCATGATGAAATGTGGGAAATTACATTTAGAAGAAAGAGGAAAGATTACCCATGGTCTCATCACTTCAGAAAGAATCTCTGTTATACCATATTATTATATTTCTTTCCAGTTCTTTTTTAAAAAAAACCAGCTTTTTAATTGAAGTGTAACGTCCACATTGAAAGATGCCCATATTTTAAGTGCTCAATAAGAAGAAATATTTATAATAAGTAATAAGCTCAGTAAGTAATCAAGAAGTGATGACACCTGTATAACCACCATCCAGGTTAAGATATAAAACATTGCTGGCATTCCAGAAGCTTCCTCCCAAATCTTAACCCCCTCTCTCCTTCGTAACAGTAATGACTTTTCCTGTCTCTTTCCTTATGTGTGCATATTTTTCAAAGTTGTGGTTATATTATGTATATGAATTTGCCTTCTGGGACTCACAAAATGCTTGGTAAGCGTTATCTTTAATGAATGAATATCCTAATCCATGCTAGGAACAAGTACCTCCTATAAAGACTTTTCCTTAAAATATGATAGAGGTTTTGTATATTTTTGTTTTGTTTCAGTGGAAGATGCTTAGATTTGGTTCTGATTTAAACTAGTTCTTTAGATTGTTTTTAAAAGCATCTTTGGCTTTGTTGATTTTTTTATTTTAAAAAATTAGGTAACATTTAAAAATTCATCCCATCTTTTGGTTCAAATCTCTGTTCCCACAATCTTCAATATCAGGTTTAAAGGTTGACAGTAGATAAAAATATTTTTAAATTGTCAATGTGAGTTTGGAAAATTGGATTTTAGAAGAGAGCTAGCATTATTGGCAGTTAGGATATCTGTGTCCTGTTCACCTTTTATCTCAGGTGATATTTTCTACGTCTGTCATAGACTAGCTTTAGAGTTGAAAAGAACATGTGCCAGAAGCATTCAGTGTCCTCAGGCATTAGTCTCTGCTGTTTCCTTATTGATGCTTTCATAATTGTGTAATTTTTTAGCTTACAATGATGTAACAAGGGCTTCTTTTCTCCCCCAGACATAAAACATTTCCCAGGGCCAGCTCTGTAGGGTCTCAGTGCGCTGGTAGGATGGATGGTGTTAGGCTGTGTCTGCTGCCCTCTGCACTCCACAGACAGCCCTTGCAATGACAGCTTCCAGATCGTTGACACCTTAGCCTCTGCCTCTGGGTTCCCATTCCTGAATCATCCGCTTTCCGATTCATTTTCCTTTCTCTAGACTATAGAGGATTGCTTCTAAAAACCCAGCAAACACACTGACTTGTTACACTGCAAATTACCTTTTTAAAGAACTTCATTTGGGCTCATGGTCCTACTCAACTTACCTTTGAAGTCTTTTTGATTTTTTTTTAGCCCATTCTCCACAGTATCTTTTCTCAGCCTTTTTTAGCATCAGTATCTGGACATTTGACTTTATGTCCTACTTTACTGTAAAAAGAGAGTTCCCAGGAATGAGCATCTTCTTCCATCTCTATCACCTCAAAATATTTACATTCTGTCTCTGTCTTTTCCCCTTCCTTCCAGTGGGTTCCTAATTTTCTCACTGGCTCCCTTATCCAGGTCTTTGCTTCCTCCATTATCCACTGGTTTTAGATCTTCAGTCCGTTATTTTCTCCATTTTCAAAGCTCTCTGGGGTCACTTGACCCCACTGCTCTGTCTCACTACCAGTAAGTTCTATTTCTCTTCTGTTATTGAACATCTAGAATTAGTAGATTTACCTGTTGCTTTTAGTTTCTCAAAATCTACACTCTCTTTTAACCCCCTGTATCTATTTTCCTTTCATCATTTAATTGAAGTTAAGCCCAAAATGGTCACCAGTAAACTCCTGAAAACCAAATTAGCCTTTTCTCAGACTAAACTTCTTTCTTGTTTAGCCATATAATTTTGAGATTTAAAAAAATCTTCTCTCCTATTGTTTTAATGTTACCATACTAACCTCTTCTTCCTTACCTCCTTGCTAAATGTCTTCATCTCCTTTGCCAGCAGTTTCTTCCTTACCATCCTGCCAAAAGTAGATGTTCTCCATTATTCAATCTTAGTCCTCCATCCTTTGTGCAACTTCCCCTTGAAGAATCATTTAATTCTATGCTAATGATGCTTGACCCATTTATCCTCAATTGACTTCACTGTGTGATTTGAGTGGAGGTTTTGCTTTTCCTCCAGTATTCCTAACCCGGTCAGTCGATTGCATCATGGGGCCAGGACCTGGGAAATCATCCTAGTTTCCTTATCTCTCTGCACCCTCTAAATTCAGCTGGGCATCAAGTTTGTGAATTCTTTCTACCTTCACTGCCATAGATAAGCACTTGTACCTCTGCCGTGGATTACTGCAATAATCTCATAACTGGTCTCTAAGCTTTTTCCATCATCCCATTGATGCTCCACGCTGCTTCCAGGGAGAGGTTTCCATAATGCAAGTGTGATTTTGTTCGTCCTTGAGCTGAAATATGTCAATGGTCGTATTAAAGGCAGGAGCAAGATGAGAATTACCACTGTCACCACTGTTAAACGACATGGTTCTAAAAATCGTAGCCACTTGTTATAGGAGAAAACAAATTGGAATATAAATATTTTTAAAGGTAGAAATTTTATCATTTGTACGTCATATGATTGTCAAATTGAATAATCCAAGTATATCAACTTTAAGCCTATTAAAAATAATGAGAGTTCAATAAGAAGGGCAGTTACAATAAATATACAAAATTGAATACCTTATAGATACCAGCAATCATCAGTTAGAAAATAAAATGGGAAAAATTACTTTTACATGTAAACAACTCCTCTGTGTGTGTGTGTAGGATACATGGAGGAATAAAAACTAAAAATGTGCAGGACACTAGATGAAGAAAATTACATAATTTTACTAAGGGATCTCTTTAAAAAGACTGGAATAAATGAACAGACATATCATGTTCCTGCAACAAAACATTTTTCTTCTTATCGCTCCCACTTGTTTAGGCATTTGTCATCTCATACAGATACTACTATATTTGCCTCCTAACAGGTCTTTCTCTTTTTGGAATTCACAGTCAGTCACTCCTGTTATAATTTTAAACCACTCTGACCATTAACCTCCTGCCATACTAGTTACATACCAGTTTTGATTTGCAAATCAAGACGGTTATATTTTCATTTTTATCTTGTCATCTTTGCTCAGAAACCTTCAAGAGGAAGCCCATTCCCTTCAGGTTAGAGTCTGAACTTTGAATTTTGCTTTCAGAATTCAGTATAATCTTATTCCTTTTTAATTTTAGTTCTCACCATCTTATGTAATCCTCTCTTGCAGGCCAATTACATTTTATTATTTCTCCATGGCTTTGCCACTGTTTCCCTTGCTTTCCTCCACCTTTGCCGATGCAAAATCTTCCCACCGTTCCGAGTCCAGGATAAGTTCTTCTCGTGCTTTCCTCCTCATTCTCTTCTTTGTTTGCTTCAGTAAATATTTTGAGTGCCAGGAGATACATAGTGGATTAACATAAACTACCTGATACAGACATGTGAAATAAATGTTGAATGACTGAAGGAAGGAAGGAAAAGGATTTTTTTTCTAGTGTTTGGTCAGCTCTTTCTTTACTTTTGCATAAACTCCATAATGATTAACATAACAAACCATATTCTCTCTGGTATTCACTTCCTAATGTAAGCTGGTTTAGTAAGTAAAACATGTTTCTTTCTTTAGCCCAAATTTAATTTATTGCAACGTAATGGGTAGGCTGCTTTTTTAGAATTTAGAGTTGACTGTTGGTGATTTTTTTCATTCTCTCTGCATCCTTCTGCCTGTTTCTCTTGTTCATTTTTGCTAAAGAGGCCATATGTCATACAGATAATTACAGTAGAGTGAACAAGTGTCCCAAAGGCAAAAGCAATTGTCCACGAAATTGAGAGAAAAGAGTATAATGATAAATAGGAAATGGAAAACTTGTCAATAAAGTAAATCTCTTAATGGTTCAGTTGGAATTCTTGGTTATTATTAACAACCATATTAAATCATTTGAGATAAGTTACCTTATCAGTGGCATGTGTAATAAACATTTTAATAAAGTGGAGGGATTGATAACATTAAGGAATAGAAATTCATGTTCTAAATTTCATGTGTATTTAAAGTATGATATTTTCATTATAATGTTTCCTTCTACAAAATCTGCATTTATAGGACAATTATTATTAAAGATGTTGTATAATGTATCTTATTTAATCCACCAATGATAAATTTTTATCATAAACTCCATACTGAATGCATATTTCTTTACTGTCTTGGGGTCTGTGTAGCATCTAGTCCAATATTTTGCACATAGGAAATGCTGAAATAGTGGTTTAATATAGTTGCTCTCTGGCATTCCATCTATGCTGTTGTCATAATGTGTATACCATAGCTATATTTAGAAATTAATAGGCTATATTGATAGGTAATAAATTTCTATTCAGTTTTCAAGAAAGATTATGTTTTAAAGTAATTGACATATTAGGCTAATAGCAAGTAATTCATATTTCTGATTAGTATGCTTATTCTTATAACTTAGAAATACCTGTTGTTTTGTATTAAAGTGAAAATGAAATAATTAAAAATAGAACTTATATGGAATCTTACCCTATTTGTTTAGTTATTTTTTACTATGCTAGAAGGTAGCAGCTTTTAAAAATAATAATGAAGATCGATTCACTCTTCCAACTTCTCATTAAGTAAAGAAATATAACATTTTGACAAACCACTTTTTCCTGTAATGTTGATAATTTTAATTCTGAGTTTTGATGAAAAGATTTGCATTTTGTTCTCAAGGGAAAGGAAATTCAGAAGGGCATAGGGATGAAATGTACCATGGTGAGGGCTTGCAAGTTAAGGAATAAATTTTCCACTTCTATATCCTTGGGCAGAAGCAGTAGAGCCTGGAGGTTCCTACCCTTTGGTGTCCACATGCATACTCATGGTGTAAGGGAGGAGGGGGTCAAACAAAATGTGCTTTGGCAGCCAGCCAGCAAGAAACCCTAGACGGGACTCAGAAAAAGCCTCCTCTCAAAAGATTAAGAGTTTCATTAGAGGAGTTGTAATATAATTTAGTTGCCTTAAAACTAGAACTTTAGTTATTCATTTGTTCTTATGTATCCCACTGCCTAGAGCATTTCCTGATCTCCATCATGCCCCCCTGTCCTACCAGCAACAACAACAAATGTTCTCTGGCAAATGGTTCATTTAAGCCTCTGCTTAGACAATACTTCTTCCTGAAAGCATCCACTTTCCTCAAATTTGGTTATAGTGGCCCTTGCCTACTTTTCCAGGACCCATAATTCCTCTATTGTTATGCGTATTACTCTGCATTATAGGTGTCTCTTTACGTATCCGTCTTTCCACTGCACTCAAGGTTTGTGGGGACAGAGACTAGGGCTGTTGTGTTTGTTGTCATAGCCTCTGCATACTTCTGACACACAGGAAGTTCTTAATAAATCTTTGTTGAATCAATGCATGAATATATGTATATATGAATTATAGTTTAGATAGCTTTGTAATGCCAAGGAATATTCGGCTAACAGTTCCTAGGACATAAGGGAAAGCTGCTTGTGAATCTTCTCTAAATAATATTCATGACAATCAGAAATTCAGCGTATCCCCCAAATCCCATAAAACTTGTTGCTTTTACTGAACTCTCTGACCTCACACCTGATTAGGTGCTCTTTATCATGTGAGAGGCTCTCTACGCAGCAAAATCTTGCGGAAAACCACAGCTCATACAGGGATTCATTTATTCATTTATTCAACAAATATCTATCAAAGGTTTACTGTATACAAAATTCAAGGAATACAGATTTACAGATTCGATTGAGATATAGTCCCTAACTCTAAAAAAAAAATCTGTTGAGGTTTAGTTTACATTCATACGTGAATTTTGTTAGAAAACAGAAACTATATAACCCAGCATGCTTTCGTTTTCTCTTTAGCTGTCATAAAGCATAGAGCCTAAGTTGTTGTGCAAGTATTGTGGTGTGCTCAGCTCTGATGCCTGAAAGCTTTTGCTCTGCTTGTTCCCTTTAGAACAGATTTTGGTTTTGGGGGTTTTTACAAATCTTTATTTGGACCTATGGATTAATCTGTAAACTACCTCAGCCCATTTAGAACTCAACAGGGTACAAATCTCAAGTAAAGTAAATAAAAATACTGTTATGAGCCATAGCTTAAATGATTAATCAAATTTTCCCACGTCTTTAAGTAGAAATTCTGGATACTGGCTTATGTAGAACAGCACCAGGAAGCTACATACGCTTTGGTTTAGGAACGCTTCAGGGAGGACTCAGGTTTTTGTTAAAGATAGTTCAGTCGTGTTTCTTTTCTTAGTCCTCCTCTCAATTCTCTCTCTTCTTGCCACATATTAATCTACCAGATCTAAAACTTAGATTTTAAGTAAGCATGTGAAAATATGGCAACAAGGTGTTTTCCATTATATTAGAGGCATGTTAATCTCTTATTCGTTCTCCTTAGGAAAGGAAGAGAATTCTTCTTTAAGAAGAGTATTTTAACCCTGCCAAATTTTGAATTGTTTTTAGTCAACAACAAAACATTTCTGCACATAAAGTACTCCCAAAGAACTCCATCTTAGTTCACATGACAAAAACCCAGTTCAGAAAGTTGATGTGCATGATGCTCTATATCAGAGGTTCTCCATTCTAACTGCATATTAGAAAGTTCCCTAGGTAATTATAATGCACAGCTGGAGAATGCTCTGGATTGGTGTTTTTGGGGTCAGGAGTTGAGAATCCGACAAAAATTATGGATTCTCTCTCCTTTCCCCACTAAATGTGTATGTACACAATGTTGCATTTATAGACTTTCTGAAGCCCACCTGTAGACCTTGGTTTAAAGACCTCAGGCTGTGTATCAGCCTCAAGTGATGCCAATGATGCTGATCCCAGGACCACATTTTGAAAACTAAGGCTATGAGGATGGGGACCATCCAGGTGATTCTAATGCACACTAAAGTTTGAGAACCACTGCCTTCTAGAAGTGAATTTAAACTGCAATTTAATAGCATGCTTTTGGCCTATTGGAGGGTTGAGATTTTTTTTTTTTTAAACAGCCATATGAAGAAAGACATTGTATCTTTTGTAAAACCACTCTTTTGGCATTGAATGATTTTTGTAATGGAGGCATATTGTATATTTCTTTTATAGTCAAGTACTAAGCAAAACTTTTATATCCCCTGATGAACTGGTAAATTGATCATGATATCTGTGTATCATACTATTTGCCTTTAATTATGTGCCCAAATTTAGCAAATATTCTCAGCCTCTTTTTTTTTTTTGAGATGGAGTCTCTGTTTCCTGGGCTAGGGTGCAGTGGCATCGTCATAGCTCACTGCAACCTCAAACTTCTGGGTTCAAGCGATCCTCCCACCTCAGCCCCTCAAGTAGCTGGGACTACAGGCACGTGCCACCACACCTGGCTAATTTTTTTTATTTTTTGTAGATATGGGGTCTTGCTATGTTGCTCAGGCTGGTCTTGAACTGGGCTCAAGTGATCCTCCCACCTTGGCTTTCAGCCTCTTTTTTTAGTATAATTATCTACCCCCTTTTCCCTATTTCATAATATTTGTTCTTCTAATGAAATAGTTTTTCTGTGACTCACTATGTATGTCCTGTAAGAAAGCAAGGGTTATATTTCATAGAAATAATGTTTACCCCATTGAGGGAAATAAACTCATATCCTGTGTGTGGCCATGTTAAAGGATAATTTTCAAAATCGTAATCATTACTCTCATATAGTATGAACATGTATTAAAGATTTTATTTAACTCCTCATTTATATAACTCATGTAAGATTTTACAGCTAGCTCAAAGGAACCAAAGAACACACACACACAGGCGATCACTGAATGCTGAAATGAATTTACTAATAGGCGCAAAACTGGTTACTATCCACAGAGCAATAAAATGTAAGGCTTGGAATCATCTATTGAGGGGGAGTCATCAGTTGCATCTCCACAGGACAACATTTACTTGCACAGTTATTGACAGCCAAGAAATTAATCAAAACTGGGGGTTCCCTTGTGTAAATTTCAGCCATTGTAACCATGAAGGGATGGGAAATAGAGTGCAAATACCTGTGGTCAAAATATCTGTCTTGCTACTTCATCCTTCATATTAGTGTCTACATTTTTTCTTTTCTTCTTCTTTTTATTGTGGAAAATTGCCATGTAGGCAACCTCAATCAGTTGGAAACAATACTTGGAGTGTATCTTAAAAAGAGAAAATAGACCTTTTATCAAAAATTTAACCCTGTGTTTTTCCTATTTAAAAATATGTTTACTAGTGGATGATCTATACTCTAAATGATTAGGATTTTGCTGCCAGTTTTGAATTTTTGTACATCTAAATATGTTTCTTCTTACTTCATTTTTGTTTTATAGGTGGCTGACTGTTCTTGGGATGAAACAATAAAGATATATGATCCTGCTTGTCTTACTGTTCCTGCTTGAAATACACCATTCTTGTCAGAAACAGAGGATGTTGGCTAAAGAACTACTTAACAGCAAATAAATAAACTGTTGAAAACATAGGCATTATGCATTTATATGCTATTCAGATTTCAAATTTTTGAAATTTACCCTTGAATCAGTTTTGAGGCAGCTGATAAAGACTTTGGCTCACTCCTTAAGCCTGGTACATAAGCCATATTTCTTAAAATCCCAAGGAATATTTAATGTTATGGTATATCTCATAATATCTATTAAAATGTCATCTCTATTGTAAAAGGTATTAAAATAAGAGAGATCTGTAGATTATATTGATAGTGATATATTTCACTTTTAATTTATTTCATTTTGATGTAAAATATAATGCTGCTGTTGATAAAAATCAAAATAAACTCCATCTCTTGACCATTTATCATTTATGACATCCCCAACAAGATTGCTGTTTCTACTACATTATATATGTGAATACAATACTATATATAATGTAGATAGATCTATGGTTCAGTAACAGGTATCAGATATATCTCTAATGTAGATTTAATTTATTCATTTATTTAGTGGTTATTTATTAAGCATCTACTATGTGCCTGAGACATAGACTGAATGAGATTCTCTCAACAACTGGTGCCATGCTTTAAGAACATGGAATGCTGTGAGTTAAGAGCTCACATGTTTTACATTTATTCAAATCTTAGATATTGTATCCATGACTCTATATTCTCTCTTCCCACTTCTCTACTATCAAAAAATTTTAAAACTGTCCCTTGAGCAAAAAGTCTTAGGTCCTACTACAGCTTCTAGCTCTTGCCCTTTAAACTAGACATAAGTAATGCTATAAACTCTCTTAGCTACCTCCCTAAGTCTCCTTGAAAAATCTCTAGGTGCTGACGAACTGGAAAAAAAAAATAGGTTCACTGAGTGTGGTGGCTCATGTGGCAGGAGGATTGCTTGAGGCCAGAAATTTGAGACCAGCCTGGGTAACAACAGAGCGAGAACCCATCTCTACAAAAAATAGAAAAATTAGCTGGGCGTGATGGCTCAAACCTGTAGTCCTAGGTACTTAGGAGGCTGAGGCATGAGGATTGCTTGAGCCCAGGATTTCGAGGCTGCAGTGAGCTATGATGGCGCCACTGCAGTCCAGCCTGGGTGACAGAGACACTGTCACAAAAAATTAGGTTAAAAGGGAAAAACTAATAAAGTACTTTGCATAAAATTTATATTTTATATAACAATGTGTGTTATAAATGGCAAAAATTATAAATTCTTAAGTTTTTGAGAATGTTTAAAGAACAAAATATTCTTGTAATAATCACAGCAAAAATAAACTAAAATATAAATATATGGTCTTACATATTTCTTTGTTACTTGGTCCAGAAAAAAATTAAGACAACTTAAGAAATAAAACAAGACAGCATAAATTAAAAGGTAGAACAAAAGACAAAGTGGAGCCAGGAGTGGGGCTTGAAAGTACATACCTCAAAGTCCTATAAAGTTGATACTAAGTGGGCTGAAGATTTGCTACTAAGGTTTCTAACCTCATAAATGGGAAATCTGGTCAGTTACACGATTCAGTGCCTATGGTCTGGAGGGCATAGACTCCATCCTAGTGCCAGACTTGGCCCTAGCACCATGCCTGGCACTCAGAAGGTGCTCAATAAAGATTTGTTAAGTGAATCAATGATCTCAGGGGGTAAGTACAATCTTTTTGGTTCTTAGATCAGCAATACTAATTGTTTTTGAGAGGCCCCCTAAAGAGGACAGTGCTTAACATAAGTGTATCGTAATCAGCAAGGTGCTCAGCTACATCTTTAGAGTTGTCACAATGGTTAGTTTCATAGAACTTTTTCTTGTTACTTCCCTCCATATGATCTAATTGGCATCACACCAAGGTGCAGTTCAATAAAAGCGGGTCCACAGTGGGTGTTCTCTGTATCAGCAGAAGTTACAATAGACGTTTAAAAATACCCAAACCAGATCATACTTACAATGAATGAAATTATTTCTTTTCCATTTAGAATGCAGGAGATTTTATTGACAAAATAATCTATGATGTGTCTTTTGAAACAAAAACTGATTCAAAAACTAACATCTCCCTTGATTTCTTTTTTCCCTCTATTTCAGGGATGTTAGAGATGTTTAGAACACTGACTTCATAATACATAACTCAGGTCCTTGGAGTCTATCTGTATGAAAGAGTAGGGGTGAATGCTTATCCAGTTGGTTCCTTGAAGCTAGAATTGGAAAACCATAAGGAGCAGAGCACTCCTGAAAGAGAATTTGCAAGATTTTTAATTCTTGGTAGCTCACAAGCTAAGCAGCTTCTGGACTTTGGAGGACAATTAGTCATTCCTTCTAGGTTAAGAAATCAGCATTTGTCTCCTGGCTACTGAGCTCTTAGGTTTCCAAGCTCCTGCACCTGCAGTGACAGAACAGCACTGGAGAGTGGATGAAGGAAGAGGGAACTCACAATCACTGATCTGGGATGGGGGCACTATGTGAGATGCTTTATATATATTTTCCCTTTTAATCTTTATAACATCTCTGCGAGGTGGCCCTCCCTGTTTTCCGGACAAAGAAGCCAAGGTTCTCAGGAGTCATGATAGCCAGGAAGTAATGAAACTGGAACTTGAAGTCTGGAATGGCTGAATCCAAACCCATGGTCCTGCTACATAGCCTCTTTATCTTAGGGATAACAGAAATTGACCCACTGAGCAATTAGTCAAGATGTGGATCTCTGGTTACTAGATCCTGATCATTCTTGAGAGATCTGACAAAATTGAGTTTCCAAGTCTAAAGAGTTAAGAAGCTGACTCTGAGTCTGGGGTGACCCTACCAAGGCCCATTATGCCCAGGGAGATCCAGGCTGAGAGCCAGCTGTCCCTTCTGCCTTTGGCTGACATTTCTTAACTGTATATCTTAGCAATAATTTGCCTCTTCCAAAAATGAACTCTCATTAATTTCTAACTTAACAGGCCTCTCCTTGGATGTGCTAATCCAGTTAAATGTTTTTTACTTTCATATATATACTGAATACTCCCGTAATCTGTACCTCCTGCCTTCCCCACCTAGGTTTCCCACAAGCCTTGGCACTCATTCTGTTCCAGGAAGCAGATCATTGGGGACTATATTGAAGGCTGATTATCACAATATGCTTTTTGAAGTAGCAAATTATAGACAAATGTATATGATGTCCTAATTTTATGTTTTAAAAAGGGGGAGTTTATGTGTATATAAATATATATACAAAAAAGACGAAAAGGTTCTACACCAAACAGTAGCAAGCTCTGTGTTGTGGGGTTGGGGATGGTGAACATTGAAGATAGCTTATTCAGTTATATATAAAGTTTATTTTCCTTTTATATACTACAATAAGCATGTGTTACTTTTACAATTAAAAATAATGAAGTAAGTAAAAATTTCAAAAAGACCAAATTTCCTTCTCTAGGAAGCCTTCTCTGCCATCCCTCTGAAGCTGATTTACTTGCCCTCCTGGGCATTCCCCTGTTTCCTGCCACAAGACCCCACTTTTGCATTGGCATTAGCTTCATTGTGTTCCCTCACTCCCACCTGTGAATCCCTAAGGACTAAGGTGAGTCTTTGAGTCCTTTGTGGCTAACGGACTACCTAGCACAAAATACTTGCTCTGTATGTTTGTTGGATGAGTGAACTAAAGGACTTATTTAATGCCGTTAATATTTATTGAGTAGCTCCAAAGATAATGAGCTTGAGTACATTGGTACCTTGATACCAATAGGTCAAATAGCTATTTGAGGTTCATATCTACATTGTGGTTGAATTTAACCTTGCAAAACATAGTATTATTATTTTCTCCCAGTTTTCTTTAGGAGCTTATCTAGTAACTGGTTTGGTGGGAGATGGGATTAAGACTACTTTAAAAAAAAAAACCTTAAAAGAATTATATGCAATAAAATGTGCTCAGTTTCATGCCACTGTAGGTTTCAAATATTAAGCTAAATTGTCTTTCCTAAACGAGAAGGGTAAGATAGCTGAATCAGCCCCAAATCTTTTACCTAATGTTAGTATCACAAATGGAAGCAATTATCATTGCGGGCAGAAATGAATCATTCCAAAAGTAGGTCTGTGCAGCCACTTTATAATACTCGCTTAGGATGGCTTAAAGCAGCCATCTTTTAATTGCAATGGTCCCTAGAAGCAGAAATCTGTAATTTGCTGATGTCTTTAAAAAGTTAATTTTCAAAGGCTTTAACAATATATTTGGGGTATACACTTACACCACACATATACATACAGTTTGAACTGCTGCTTCAGACTTCATTATTTCCTAAAGAAATAACATCAACTCTTGAAAAACAGTCCCCTTAAACAGCCCATAGTGTGTAACCACAACTTTTAGCAACAAAAACCAAGAGCTCCCCAGGGAACCGGAAGCATGTGTTTTCAGCCTAATGCTTTCCAGTGTTATTCCTGGAAAGTTGGCACAGTGGGCCATTACAAACATTTTCTTGAGTGCCCCCCTGTCGGGAACAGGGAGGTGGCCCTACTAGACACTTACACATGAGCTGGTGGACTGGTTGAGACCGAGCTCTCTCCCACCAAAGTGAGCACTCACAACACAAAAAGCTTGCCCAAAGGAAGGGCTGCAGTAATACCGCCGATCCCTGCTATAATTTTTTTTTTCCTGCTGCGGTAATAATAATCACAATTTCGTCACCTGAGCTGAAGTGTCGCGTTCAGCGCAGAGATAGAAGTAAGAGAAAAAAACCAGAAGAATCACGAGAGAAGTGGATCCCCGGTATTAAGGCAATGTGGTGTAGCGTTTAAGGGTTAGGATGTTGGGATCCCCGTGGCTAAAAGAAGTGAATGGCTGGGCTGGCAGTGAACGAAAGGGGTGGTGGAGCGCGGCAATCTCGAACTCTCTCCTCCCAACCAAAGCCTAGCCAAGGCCATAAATTTCAAGTAGCGCGAAAACACCTCGGGTGAGCGAATCCCTCTGCTACTGCTGATTTAACTGTGGGTCCGGGGGTTACTTTCCAGGGAAGTGAATTCTGATCAAAGAGTCACCGAAGTTTTGTGCCCGAAAAAATAAGAATTTACTTTTTCTCTTAGCTATATGGGAAGCACACAATTCACAAGTCCTGCGTGTTGAAGGCATACCCTGGCCCGGGAAGGTGGTACCCCGCCCCCGGTTGTCCTACTCCCCAAAGCAGCCCACGATGGTCCCACAGACTGGCCAGTTTCCTGGGATCCAGACAACGCTACACGGAGTCTCCCCACAGGGTGAAGGGCCCGGGGTGGCTGCCCTCGCCGCGCCCCCCCCTCCTGCCCCTCCCCCTCGACTCCCCCATTCCCCTCCCACTCCTGGGATAGCGTCGCCCCTGCGCTCCTCCGGAACTGGTAGCTACTCACACCGGTGACTTCGTTTCTGCTCTTTCGCTTTATATCTTTGCCTCACTTCGAAAGTGTGCCCTCGCCCCCAGCCTCTGCCGCCCCGAGAAGCCACCGCGCCCCCTGAAACACCCCCAGAGCCGCGCGCGTCATCCCAGGACCCTCCCTGGAAGGCGCGTGGACAGGGGTGCGCATTGCCCAGCGCCAGAAGGGGCAGCTTCCGGGGCCGTGGGCTCCTTCAATGCCCGGCGTCGGCGCCCGGATCCCAAGCATCAGGGGCCCCGCTGCCACCGGCACCGACGGTTTTCGCTCCGCTAGCCGGCAGCTGGACAAAATCCCGCTACTGCGCCGGGAGGCACCGTGGGTGGAAGAACCGCTGCAGCAGGGGGGAAAGGGCGTTGGGGACGCCGTCACTTGTTGCGACCAATAAATGGTGCTCGATCCTGGAGCGCTGTTGTTTCTAACATCTTCTTTAGCTGTGCCCCGGATCCCCCCACCCAGGCCCCTCGGCCCGGAGGAAGGGGCAAGCGAGAGCGGCAGCTCTGTGGGAGGAGACCGGGGCCGCGCCCCGAGAGCCCGCCCAGGTGGGCGCCGCATGCCCGAGGGGTGCGGGCCCGTCCCGCCCTGCGGCAGCCGCCCGGCTTCCCTCCGCAGAGCGTCTTCCCTGACGGTGAAACCGCGCGGGACACGACCCGTCACGGCTCGTCACCTACTTACAAATCGCTGTCGCTAGGATTCCCGCCACTCCTCTCAGACCGGCCCCCCCACCCTTGCCACTTTTCGGAGTCCCCCGCCCTCGTCACTGCCTCCCCGGAGCTGCGGGGCAGTCGGACGCGGAGTCGCCGAACCGCGAGGACGCCTGGCTGGAGCTGCCCCCTGCAGCCCAGCCGGCGTCCCCTGCCCTTCGCCGCGGCGCTGGGCCGGCGCCCCCGCCGCCCTCGCAGCGCTCCTCGCGCTCGTCTCCCGCAGGGCGCGGAGCTCCGCCACCGCCGGGTGCAGCGGGGCCGGCGCGATGCGGCAGCTGTGCCGGGGCCGCGTGCTGGGCATCTCGGTGGCCATCGCGCACGGGGTCTTCTCGGGCTCCCTCAACATCCTGCTCAAGTTCCTCATCAGCCGCTACCAGTTCTCCTTCCTGACCCTGGTGCAGTGCCTGACCAGCTCCACCGCGGCGCTGAGCCTGGAGCTGCTGCGGCGCCTCGGGCTCATCGCCGTGCCCCCCTTCGGCCTGAGCCTGGCGCGCTCCTTCGCGGGGGTCGCAGTGCTCTCCACGCTGCAGTCCAGCCTCACGCTCTGGTCCCTGCGCGGCCTCAGCCTGCCCATGTACGTGGTCTTCAAGCGCTGCCTGCCCCTGGTCACCATGCTCATCGGCGTCCTGGTGCTCAAGAACGGCGCGCCCTCGCCCGGGGTGCTCGCGGCCGTGCTCATCACCACCTGCGGCGCCGCCCTGGCAGGTGAGCGGGCCCCGCGCCGACCCCCAGCCCAGCCCAGCCCACCCCACCGGGCAGAGACCGCGAGGATCACTCGGTGCAACGCCCTCACTTCCAGAAGGGGAGACTGAGGCAGAGAGAGGCGGAGAGCTTTGAGAGTGGTCGCTTAGCTCGCGAAAGGGACTTCCGAGACCCAGCAGAGCCTTCCCCATTGCTCCAGCCTCCTCCCTGAGACACCCCCCTACAGTGTCCTGGCTTCCGACCCCCGCCCCTGCTTCACCTCCCATCGCTCTGACCGCCGCCCCCGACCCCGTCTCTCCCCGTCACCCCTTCCTCTGTGAGAGGTGGGAGGGCCGCCTGAGCCTGGCAGCTGGAGTCCTCCAACCCTGGGCCGAGCCGGAAGGAGGGGGGCCGTGAACTTCCTTGGGTCACCAGGGGCTGGAGTGGTGGTGGGGGATGGGGGGAGAAGCTCGGGCTCCCGGGGCTACTCTGGGGTGTCTGGCGGCGCGCGGGGGGCTGCGGGCGCGAGGCAGAAGGGTTGGACTGGGACCCAGGTAAGGGCCGGGCTGGGCAGACTGAGCGAGACGAGAGCCTGGGGCAGCGGGAAACCTTCACTCGGGGCCGCGCCTGGCCCGCTCCGGGTTAGAGGCCACCAGCTGGGGCTCCCTCTCTCTTCCGTTGCTCCACGGTACGGGAACAGGTAGAGGTACCACGCGCCTGGGTGACCTCCGTGCCAACTCGGGGAAGCCATAGCACCTAGCCCGAGGGCATCTGCGCTCTCCGGAGCCTTTGCTGTGGACGGAGGAAGACGGGGTGACGCGGGGTCATGGCAGAAAGGCGCCTCTCTTTATGCATGGCACGGGGCATTGACTGAGCTTGGCTGTCGCATTTTACACGGGTAGCCAGCCGAGGCGTGGCGAGCCTCTGTTGGTCATTCAGGAATTCGGTGGGCAGAGCTGGACGCGAACCCCGTCTACTTTCCAACCCGACGCGTCGCCCCAGTGGATACCCATTCGCGCCAACCTGCTGTCTTCTCTCTTTTTCCTTCCCGCCCTGGCTCGGCCGTCCTCGTGGTGCGCTGCAGGAGCGGGCGACCTGACGGGCGACCCCATCGGGTACGTAACCGGCGTGCTGGCGGTGCTGGTGCACGCCGCCTACCTGGTGCTCATCCAGAAGGCGAGCGCAGACACCGAGCACGGACCGCTCACCGCGCAGTACGTCATCGCCGTCTCCGCCACCCCGCTGCTGGTCGTCTGCTCCTTCGCCAGCACCGACTCCATCCACGCCTGGGCCTTCCAGGGCTGGAAGGACCCGGCCATGGTCTGCATCTTCGTGGCCTGCATCCTGATCGGCTGCGCCATGAATTTCACCACGCTGCACTGCACCTACATCAACTCGGCCGTGACCACCAGCTTCGTGGGCGTGGTGAAGAGCATCGCCACCATCACCGTGGGCATGGTGGCCTTCAGCGACGTGGAGCCCACCTCTCTGTTCATTGCCGGCGTCGTGGTGAACACCCTGGGCTCCATCATATACTGTGTGGCCAAATTCATGGAGACCAGAAAGCAAAGCAACTACGAGGACCTGGAGTCGCAGCCTGGGGGAGAGGAGGCGCTGCCAAGAGGAGACCAGATGCCGTTCGTTATGGAGGAGCTGTCTGGGGAGAAAGGAAATGGCCCGGCAGGAGGTGGCGAGGCAGCAGGTGGCTCCACTCAGCAGAGTGGGCAAGAGGCGAGGGGCGGCCCCGGAGGAGTCCCGCGTGTAGCGAGGAGCTCCGAGGAAGGGAGCAAGAGGTCATTAAAGGATGCTTACCTGGAAGTGTGGAGGTTAGTTAGGGGAACCAAGTATATGAAGAAGGATTATTTGATAGAAAATGAAGAGCTACCCAGTCCTTGAAAAGGAAATGCATGTATGTACATATGTACATACACTTATTTTATATATTAGAAATAACATGTTTTAATGAGGGGCCTTCCAGTTTTATTCTTTGAGGAGTGGGAAAGGGAAGCAAACAAAGAGATTGAAAGGTATTGACAGGGAGCAACAGAATTAGCACCTGTGTGAATTACTGAGCGTGACTACCTGAGGCATCATAGAGACAAAAGAAGGTGAAGGTGCTTAATAAAGTCAGGCAGCGGTTTCTGCTTCAGACTCCTGGCACATTTATTTTTTGTCATTATAACCACAACCAAATATCTGCATGTACCAAGAGTCCCTAAACCACCCCCTCCAAAGATGGAGTGTAGAAATGATGACAGCACTTAATACGTTCAAAGATTCAGGGGCACATTTTTGATGATAGAACTACAGTTTTTATTGACAGTTGGCAAAGAGTACATTGTGGAAATGACATATATAAATATACTGAATTGATGTTTACTGTTTATAGTCATCTGAAATGTTTACTCTAATTTTTCTTTACTTATTTTTTAAAATAAGTGCTCTATTATCCTATTATATATTGGTAGAAAATGTTAAAGCTATTTTCAAACTATGAGTTCTTAGCTTTATGAAATCTCAAGTTTGCTTTTAGTAATTATAAAAATATTCTAAAAGTTGTTTTGGTTCATTGCTTTGTAATATTTATTATTGAATGCCATGACCTTTCTTAAAACCAGTTTTACTGTGTCCAATATTCTTTCAAGCAAATGCTATGGCTGAAATATAATTCAGGATTAACTAAAGCCCAGCCAGAAGAGGGGCCATCCTGTAAAGCAATCACGTTCAAGTCGCACTGCACATCCCAAACCATGTTACCAAACCATGTTACAAAATAAGCAAACTCTATCAGTCACATTATGATATTTTTCTATCTTAAATTTGTCAAAATAAAGTATGAGTCTATCTATTAAAAGATACATTGTTAGAAATTTATTTTAGACACATTTATGTTCTATTGTCACTATATAGTTTGCTTTTGCCTTCAATATGTGATGTATAGGATCTAGTATGTAGGGGCCATGCCATTGGGAATTTCCTAAATTAACAAGGCAATTCGGTTTAAAACAAAACCAACAAAAATAAAAACACATTCTAGTGGAGGAAACCGTTACAAAGTAAGATAAAATACCGCCTTATACTGAGGTATGGTACGAAAACCATCCACACCAGATTTCAGCTAACATGGAGTTTGAGAAGTAATAAATAGTAGAGTCCATCAAGGGGGAAGCCTGTCAGCTCCTGGCAGGAGAGGTACTTCGAGAGTGAGGACATGTTTGCCATCATGTTTCTGACATTCTCAGATGTAGCATCTTATATTTTTCTTTCCTTTCCAAAAATCAAAGCAAAACAAAAAGCAAAAGCAATAATGAAGCTTCAGCTCCATCCGTTTAGCTCCACAAGCAGGTGAGCAAGCGTAATTATGATTTGTGATTGGTCCTGGTTTGCTGGTTTTCACAGGCAATTGATTGCTTGCATAGATAGCTCCATAAGCCATATAAGATGTAGGAGCCCTCATATGCTGCAGTTAGAAATGGTTCACCAGGGTTATAATGACTTCTTTAAAAATAAGCATTAATTTTAATGTCAACATGCCAGAGGGCAACATCCTACTGCAACTACATGAAGCTGAGAATTAATGAAAATCAGCAAAGATGAATGAAGTATGTATTTTTTGTTAATATCACTGCCAGATGAATGGATAGAATGATTGTTTTTCACTGAAAAAAAATTCCACTTTGGTTAAAAATGTCAGTTTGCATTTATAGCAAAAAGATTAATTCTTTCCTGTCAACAAACTTGTAGAATCACTGTATTTGAGTTCTCCAGATAAACAGAACTCATGAGAGAGATTTTAAGGAATTGGTGCTTGTGAGGGCAGTCTGAAATCTGTAGGGCAGGCTGGCAAGTGGAAAACTCAGGCAGGGTTTCTAGATTGTAGTCTTGAGGTGGAACTGCATCTTTTTCTGGAAACCTCAGTCTTTGCTTCTGAGGCCTTCAACTGATTGTATGAGGCCCACCCACATTATCCAGGATAATCTACTTTACTCAAAGTCTACTGATTGTAAATATTATTCACATTTTACAAATGTCTTCACAGCAACAACTAGACTGCTATCTGACCAAATAGCTGGGTACCACGGCATAGCCAAGTTGACGCATAAAAGTAACCATCAAGGACACCTATGGTGGGAGGCCATGATTCAAGGGGAGAGGGACATGATAGGTAGGATAAGAAAAACTCAGAAGATTGAAAGTGGAAATTCTGTCACCCACTTTCTTTTGGGCAAAGCTTGGAAGTCTCTACATGGAGCAAGAAAGTAAGTCACAGGGCAGGGCAGGCTGTAAGGCAGTGCCTGGCGCTCAACCTCAGAAGGCAGGAGCAGGTGGCAGGCCTTGTCTGGCTTCTAAATCCTTTTTCCACTGTCAGTAGCACTTGAACCCATCTGCAGACTCAGGTCCACCCTGAGCTTCAGCTCTGGTAAGGCCTTGCATCAAGTGGGAAGGAAGCTTCTGAGGAGCTCCAGGACATTGTTGTGGGTGAGACTTCACTGGAAGTCACTTGCCATTATTGCTTGACTTTGTGCCCCATTCTGACAACATGGATTCCCCCTTCTTTCTGAGATTACACCCCCACTTTGCACCCAACTGGGTTCCTGCCTCGACAATCTGTTCCTACATCAGTTCTTCATGGTTGAAGCCCTGCCTCAAGCTCACCTGTCAGTTCTCAGCTAGAGTCTGTCTCTGAAACACAACATGATGTCAGACAGACCTTCTCAACGCCAGCCCTTTTGCTGGCCCCCTCCCCCTAAGTGCCATCTAGCCTTCTATTATTAATTGAGTCATAGATGAATCAGAAACACTAGGGCAATGATTGCCTGGAGGGTGTGTGCATGTTTCTGGGGATTGCTGAGCTGAGCTGAGTAGTGACCCAAACTCCTGCAAGACCAGCAGTCCTACAAAAGCAGTCACTTACTTGTCAGAGGGCCTAATGATCTAAGTGACTAATAGCAATACTTCAGGAAGACAAAACTGGGTGAAACTCCTCAGTCCTTAACTGACCAAAGACTTTTTTGCATTTCAGTTTGGGAATTTTCTATTGATCTATCTTCAAGCTCTGATTCTTTCTTTGGCTGTGTCCAGTCTGCTGTTGAGCCCATCAGGGGCATTCTTCATTTCTGTCGCAGTGGGTTGGTTTTTTCTTCTAACTTCTAGCATTTCTTTCATTCTTTCTTAGAGTTTCCATCTCTCTGTTTACATTACCCATCTGCTCTTGCATGTTGTCTGCCTTTCCCATTAGAGCCCTTAACATATAGATCATAGTTATTTTAAATTCCCTGTCTGATAATTCCAAAACCTGGTCATATTGAGTCTAGTTGTGACACTTGCTTTGTCTTTTCAGACATGTTTTTTCCTTGCCTATATAGCATGCCTTATATATTTTTGTTGTTGTTGAAAGCCAGGTGATGTATTAGATTATAGAAACTGAGACAAATAGGTTAGTGTGAGGTTTCATGATAATCTGGCTAGAAGTTGGGCTGTTTGTTTGCTGCAACTATAGGTGCCAGAGGCTGCAAATTCCTCTAGTGTCCTTGTGTTTGTCTCCCTGTCACTTATGGGCTTCCCTAAGAACTGCTCCTTACATAGAATTGGGCACATTGCCACTCTTTCAGCTGTAATCCATTGTTATTAAACTGGAGCCCTGTTGGTGTGGTGGTAAAGTGTGGGGGAGGGAAAGTATTTGCAATCTCATTAAATCTCAGCCTTTTAGTGGCCTGTGTCTCTGGGCTGTATCCTTAGCTTTTTTTCACTCCCTTTGGATGAGGCAGGAAGGTTACAGGGGCCTAGAGTGAGGAGAATGCCCTTCCCCCAGCTGGGATAAGGTTCTGTCTTTGCCCCCTGAGAGTCGGTCTTTGTTATGGAGAAGCTCTGGGAATATTTCACAGTGATTACTCTTACCACTGTCATAGGGCAAAGGGATCTTTCTCAGCTCTTCCTCACTTGCGGGGTTCCTGGAGGTCAAACCTACGAAGACTTAAGACTGTGATTCCCAGGAATTTCTCACTCCCTTGATAGTTCATATTCAGCCTCCAGATGTGTATCAAAATTACCATTTGTTTCTACCAATTTATAGCTCCAGTGGCTTCTGCTCCAGGTAAGGAGATCTCAGCTGTAGGTTTCTGGATTCTCAGGGGTAGCAGTTTGCCCAGTGACCTTAGTTCTCTGACGAAGCCTAGAAAAGTCATTGATTTTCAGTTTGTTCATCTTTTTTCTTGCTGTAAGGATGGGAGTAACAACTTCCATGCTCTTTACATGTTGGAGCTGAAACCAGAAGTCCTGGGTGAAGACTTTTGAAAAGTCTGCTCAATTTCTGTGAAAATAGAAATTGTGACGGGAAGCTAGACATTCCTAAGGAAGGTTCCAGGAAAAACAAAAGTGCCCACAGCTACTGGCCCTTCCTGTAATGTCTGCTCTCCCACACCACCTGTTAAGTGTCAGCCACTCAGCTGTGGTGATGTATGCATGTGGGTGTGGGTAGCATTCAAATCCAAGTGCAACGTGAGCAAGAGTGAATGCGTATTAGGGTTGCTGTGCTATGGCAGTTGTAAGTAGTATCCATTCCCCCTTCTCCTTATTGGGGTGCTTCATTTCTGCATGACATAAGTCTCTCCCACTTCTGGATTTTCTCTTACCGTGTTCCAACTACCAGCTATGACACCTGTAATTTTTTTTTAATTAATTTTTTTTAGAGACAGGTTCTTGCTATGTTGCCAGACTGGACTCAAACTTTTGGGTTCAAGTGATCCTCCCACCTCAGTAGCTGGGACTATAGGCACAGGCCACCGTGCCTAGCTAACACCTGTAATTTTCATGTTACTCCCCACCCCCAGTGACAACTGCTAGCCTGACTCCTCTGCTGCCTTAGTCTCTAGACCCCATGTGAGGTCTGCCAGCCTGGACTTCATCACAGCAACTACGGAAACTGTACCATCTCCCTGGCCAAAACCTCCCCCTTACATGCATAACAAGTACTTCTAATTCTGGATATACTTCTTGTCCTATCTACTTTGTCCTGTTCCTGTGACAAAACAGCAGGGTTTGGAAAACAGCCTGTGAGCCAAACAGAGTGTAACAGAATAGCAGGACACACAACCAGCAAAATGGAATCCCAAATTTCTTCTGGGAAACCATCCCTTTCCTACTCTGAGCTCATGTGGTTCAGATGGGGTTGACTCCACCCCTCCACCCTCAGGATGTGACTCTAGGCAATTCAGTCAAAGGCTTTCCTCCCCTTGGCTACCAAGATTACTTCAGTGATGGTCATGGGACCTGGTCAGAGCCAATGAGGTGCAAGGATACTTTTGGCAAGACTTAAGTTGTATATTTTTTTTCCACTGGATTTGAACCTGAGAGGATGGAGTATGGTAGGGCAGAGGTGCTGTTGCCATCTTGCCACCAGGAAAAGATGTATTAATAGTAGAAAGGAAGCAAAACAGAGAGGTGAACCAGGGAAAGAGGGGGCGGGGGGAGGGGGGGGAGAGAGAGAGAGAGAGAGAGAGAGAGAGAGAGAGAGAGAGAGAGACTGAGTCTTGGTGATCTTACTTGGCCCTGGTATTAAGCTGACTTTCATCTTGAGTTTGTACTATCCCTCAGATTGACAGGTACATAAAACAAAGCCTTTTGTTGTTGTTGTTATTTGCTTAAGCCATTTTGAGTTGGGATTTCTGCCAATTGCAACCCAAAGAGTCCCAAGTGACACAAACACAAATAAAGGATTCTCATCCAGCAGGGTGGGGTAAAGGACCAAAAGAGGGTTATTGTTTCTTTGTTTCTTTTTGGTTGTGATTTTCACCACACAAGCTGGCTCCCTGTTACCTCTTGCACCCATCTAGGGATTAGATATACCTCCCTGGTCTCTTGCAAATTACCATCTAGCATGTATCACCCATAGTCTTAAACAACGCATGGTTTTACCTATTCTCTTTCTCATCAGTTTATGATTCAGTTGATTGCTACATTCATGCTTCCTAAATTCACTGGGGATTGGGGGATGTTGTGAATTGCATGGTACTATAAACAAGACCTAATGCTTATTATTATTGTGCTTGCTGTTTGCTTGGTGCTGTTCTAAGTGTTTTACATGTATTAATTCATTTCATTCTCACAACATTCCTATAGGTTGCCATTAATATTATTCCACTGATACAAGGGGTAAACTGAGGCATGAAGTGGCTGAGTAACTTGCCCTATATCTCCTAGCTAGTAACTTGCAGGCTTGGGATTGATGTGAATGCAGGTAGTCTGGCTCCAGTGCCCATATGTGTCCCCACTGTGCTGTTCCGCCTCTCGATGAGAAGCATTTGGTGTGACATCATGAAGCTGGAGATGGTGTCAGGGTGGAGGGCAGTTCCAGTGCTTGCTAGTTGCGCACCTCCATGAGGACCCAGGCTCTATCCCTCCCTCCTTCCAGCTGTTGTCAGAAGGGAAGAGGATACAATGTTATTTAAATAGGCAAACCATGTGTATGTGTGTGTGCGTTGCAGGGCGGGGGATAGTTTTCTGTTTGTGAGAGCTAAAGGACCAAGAAAGGGGTTGAGGTACCATGAAAAGCAGAGAAAGGGCTCAATTGCTATTATAACCACGTATCCCCAAGCTAGCTGAACTTTAGGGTCAATATCTCCTTTAATATTGAAATAATATAACTTACTTGTTTACCTTGGAAAGTACAGACCTTTCGTAGTATTTCTAAGGATTCATCGAGCATCCCCCCCGCCGCCACCACCATTACTCCACGCTGCTGGTTACTTCCTGCTCCAGGCTGAAAAAAAACTAGCTTTACTGAAATATAATTTAGATACCATAAATTCTCCCATTTTTAGTGTGCGATGAATGGTCTTTAGTACATTTACAGAGTTGTGCAACCATCACCACGGCCTAATTTTAGAACATTTTCATCACTCCAAAAAGAAATCCTACACCTGTTAGAAGTCACTCCCCGTTTCTCCCCAATCCCCCAGCCCCTGGCAATCACTAATCCACTTCATCTCCATGGATTTGCCTATTCAGACCGACCATTTCACGGTATCCTGAAATTGCTTTTCAGACTGCTCTTCCTAACCTACTCCTGCGCTCCCTTTTTCACCCAAGGCGCTGCTGATCCAAAGCTGGCCCTGGGGTTCTTTGCACACAGAACTCTAAATTTGCTGAGGCTGTGATGTCCAAAACCGCAGTGGTCATTCTGCTGCCACGAAGGGGTGATCCAGAGGAGGAGCCAACAGCTGCAGCCTGGCTCTCCAGAACCTTCCTTGTGCTGCTGAATGAACAACCCTGGAACCGCCAACTTCCAGACTTCTCGTTAGATGAGAGAATATGTTCCTACTTTAAAGCCATTTTCAGTTGGGCATTTTTTTCTTTCAATTGAAAGTTTCCCAACTGATATCATAAAGTATGCCTGGAAACAACCCCAGTTCCATTGAAACACTGGTTCTCATCTTTCCACCCATCATATCCATTATTTATTCATTGATTCAACAAACATTTATTAACTGCATGTTATATACCAATTTCTGAACAGTTTATTTCTGTGGTTTCTTTTTAATGTCTCTTTATAGTAAATGTAATTAGTGATTTTATATACATGAAAGATTACTTCCAAAAGGGCTAGTTTCATGGTAAATACTAGTCAAACATTCTTTGAAAAGGCAATACAAACTCTAAGGCTTATCTTCTATAGTTTGTCTAAAAGACCTACCTGGATAATGTTTCCCATATTCACCAAAAGCTTAAAAAAGGAACCAGAAACCCTACAAAAAAATGGGCAAAAGATATGAATAGAAAGTTTTTATCAAAGGAAATCAAATGGCTTTTATATACATGAAAAGATTCTTAACCTCATTTATTTATTTTTTTACTCTTTATTTTTTTTTGAGACAGAGTCTCGCTCCGTGGCCCAGACTAGAGTGCAGTGGTGTCAGCCTAGCTCACAGCAACCTCAGACTCCTGGGCTTAAGCCATCCTCCTGCCTCAGCCTCCCAGAGCGCTAGGATTACAGGTGTGAGCCACCTCACTGGTTAATTTTTTCTATTTTTAGTAGAGACGGGGTCTGGCTCTTGCTCAGGTTGGTCTTGAACTCCTGAGCTCAGGGGATCCTCCCACCCCAGCTTCCCAGAATGCTAGGATTACAGGCGTGAGCCACCACGCCTGGCCTTAACCCCATTTAAAGTAGGAAAAAAGCAAATAAAACTACAATGAAACTGCCATGTCAGAGTGGCACAGGTTGCTCATGAGAGGGCATGTTGGTATGACCTCTGCAGGAAAAAAATCGATCATAAACATGGCTGGGCGTGGTGCTCATACCTGTAGTCACAGCTACTGGGGAGGCTCAGGTGGGAACATCCCTTGAGCCCAGGAGTTCAAGGTTACAGTGGGCTATGATTGAGTCACTGCACTTCAGCCTGGGTGACAGAGCGAGACCCTATCTCTAAAACAAAAAATATTTTTAAAAATCGATAATAAACAATGTACCTATTATTTGGTCCAGTGATTGATTCTAGGAATTTATCTGAGAAATAATTGCACATGAGCAAAAGAATAAATGTACAAAGACGAAACCATTGTTTGCCATACCAAAGATTACAAAAATCCTAAATTTCTGTTTAAAAAGTACTGGTTAAATAATTTATGATGTAGCTATACAATAGGATACCTGCAGCCTTTTAAAATGAAAAACAACGTTCCTTTTGGGGATGATATTCAAGATATGTTAAAGAAAAGCGTGTGGTATAGAAAAGTGTGTATTGTATGCTACCTTGTGTCTACAAAAAGGGATAATATGCTTTTATATGCATAAAATATCTCTGGAAGACTATATAAGAAATTGGCAATAATGGTTGTCACTGGGAAAGGGAATCTGGTAGCTGTAATACAGGGGTCAGAGGGACACATTGGGTACCCCTTGGTGCCTTTTAGATTTTGTGCCCTGTGAATTATCTACTCAAAATCAAAATAATGATTTAAAAAGATGCTTACTTTCTATTATGGAAGAACAAAGCCTGTTTCTCGTCCAAATTTCCCTTCCTATGGGTTCTTGATAAAATATTGGTGCTTGTTTGCTGCTGTCAAGTATAAATGACAACCTGGCTCGATGCGGTAGCTCATGCCTATAATCCCAGTGACTTGGGAGACTGAGGCAGGAGGATCGCTTGAGCCCAGGAGTTCGAGGTTGCAGTGAGCTATGATCGTGGCACTGTACTCCAGCCTGGGTGACAGAGCGAGACCTTTTTAGTTCTGCAGTGTCCTGTGCTCTGGCTGGGTACCTACCTGGCTGCCAGCCACAGACCACTCACTCTCCCAAGTCTCCGTGCAGCTGGCTGCAGCCACGTGGCGAATCTTGCCAAGGGAAAGTGAACGGAAGGAATGTGGACAACGTCCTGTCGCTTGTTTAAAAGAAACTCGCTTGTTGATGAAAAAGTTTTGGAAATAGTAGTAATGGTCACATGGCATTGTGAATGTAATTAGTGCCACTGAATTTTATGCTTAAAAATGGTTAAAATGGCAAATTTTATGTTACATATATTTTAACCACAATTTAAAATACTAATAATGTGATATGCCAAAATCCATTGACTTGTACAATTTAAATGGGTGAATTGCATGATATGTGAATTATGTCTTAATAAAGCCACTTAAAAAAAAAAACAAAAGACACCTGCTTGCCCTTCCTTTCTTTCCAGTCCATGGCTCAACTGTGGCTGTGGCATGGTGGGCCCAGCCGTGACAAAGCCCTAGGGGACATCAGAGCACAGACAGAAGAAAACAGGGTGCTGAATAATCCTGCAAGTGAGGCTTTCTGCCATCCTACAGCCACCCCTATTTTCAGGCTATTGTGAGAGAAAATGCACTTTCGTCTGTTGAGCTTTTGTATTTAGGGTTCTCTTTAGTTCAACAGTGTAGTCAGTATTATAACAAATCCACTGTCCCCTCACCTCTCACAATGAGAGAGACAATGACTTTGGAGAACAGGAGACCGTATTCGAGGGCTTCTCCTGCCCTCTGTGTTCTTCTCTCCCTCATCCTGACCAACCCTCAGCTGGTAACAAGGATTCCACACTCCCGCACCCTCTACATAATTTTACTTTTAATTTACTGAGCTGCTGAAGGCACAGCGCCGCATATAAGGGTAAGCTACAACTATTTAATTTTTTTCACTGATTTCATTAACAGCTGATAGTTTTGTTGAGTACCATATGCTATAGGACAACTCAAATAAGAATTATTCATGATTTATGCCAACATAGAGTCAATTGAATATGTTAGGTATGTTGAAAAAGCCACAGAATCATGTCTATTTGTCATTTATTTCTTTTATCTCATCATCCAAAAGATTTTAGAACACAGAAGCAAAAGGATAGAAACCATCATTTTTCTCAAATCCCTCCTTTGTTGCAAACTAATTTGTCAGATCTTCGAAGCTTGCAAGAACGTAACAATGGATTAACCTCAGTGATATGTTTTGAAAATAATCCATAAAATGAACTTGATGCCACAGAAAGAACAATTACTTATTAGCAAAGAGCACATCTTTGGTTTTAGCCCTTCTCATGATATTATTCCAAATGTGTTTGATCCATTCTGCCTCTGAATCAACCTTTTCCTTTGGTGTGATGGAAGAGAGAGAGTTTGATTCTAATCATTTGATGCCAAAAAACTGGGTTGAAAAAAAGGTAAAAAATCCATTCATCTTGATGTTTTTGGTACTTGATGCAGGGCACCAAATTTAGGGATATTGGGAGAGTGGACCACATTTGTTGCCTTATGTTTAGCTACTTGGTGTCATGCAGACTCTGTGTTCATGTGTGTGTGTGTGTGTGTGTGTGCTCGTGCACGAACACTTTGGGGCTGGCTTTCTATACAACCACGGTGTGACTAGAATGCTAATCTATCGTGTGATTTAATATAACACCACCAGTTTTAAATCTGTGCTGTGTCCCACCCCTGCCTTGGATTAGCGGAAGTTAATATAGATCATAGCTGCCTGTATGTGGAGTGCATCCACGCTGCTGGCCCAATCTCCGGAGGACTACTATTCTTTCTCATCAACAATTGCTGTGCCCAGTTACCCTTAAAATAGTCCATAACAAACAACCCAGTTCAAATGGCTAGTTCCTGTTTTTCCTTAACGAATTATGTTCAATTTTCAGATGAATCGGGTAGGCAAATAAGGAAAAGTTTTACATTTTGCAATTCACCTAGTGGCTGTCTTCCAAAATCTGCAATATATTTTACAAACATTATTACTGACTTGGTAAGCGGCCATTTCTGTAGGCACTTACAGTCATTGCAATGGTATAAAGGGAAATTCACTTTGCTTAATATTACCTAAGCCTTCCAGAGCACTGCTATAGTCATAGGATGGCACTGCCTTTTTCATTTGCCGAATGACTTTTTAAGCAAATATTGTCCTCTTTCATTCCATATCTATAAGGAGAGATGACTGTAGAAAGGGAGGCAGAGGCCAGACAGTGCACCTCACAAAGGTAGGCATTCCTGCTGTCTTATCTGCTCCAGTACTTCCTGGTGCCCAACTCTGCACCTGGAACTGGGTTTAGCACTCAATAAATATTGGTTGACTGACTGACAAAAGAAATCAAAGCCAAGAAATCAAAGCACAACTTAAGTCTTCTTATTCAATTGGAAACTACAGTGGATTATAAACTCCTTTTAAGATGGATTGATGGGTAAATCTGAATTGCTTATAGTGCCATTCTTGGAAAATCAAATGCTATAAATTGAATCTGCTGGACAAAGAATAGGCTGGGTAGTGTCTGCATAAAAGGCAGAGGAGAGGAAGGCTTGGTGCATGTGTTTGGGTCTGCTCAGCCAGAAGTGCCCTCACCCAGCACTCCTGGCTCCCTGGGGCTCCCTGCAGGCTAAGTTTTAGGAGACTTGCCCAGGCTCAATCCAATAAAAATGTTCATAAAGAATTTTTTTTTTTGGCTAGGATGCTTGTCTTGAAAAATAATATAGAACATTTTTAACAATTCAGACAGAGAAGGTAGAAATAGGTCAGACAAAAAATGAAGGGTGAAGTTGTCCTGGCCTCTCTTTAATCTTTTGAACAGTGTTTGAAATAGCTCTTGGCAGATGAAATTTGTTCTGTATTTTGGAATTAATATTTGTGCCAGGATTTCTGTCGTTCCTCTGGGGGTGGTGATCGATGTAACTAATAAATAGCAAGTGACTAGACTGAGCCCACTGGAGGCCGGAAGTCTCCCTAACAGGGGCCCATGACAGAAGATATACTGGGAAACTGGTTGGTCATGTCCAGGTTTGGAGAAATGCAGGTCTTAACAGAGCAGTTAGCAACTATTAAGTTAGTGCTGAGTTATCTTAGCGGAGCTAAGCAATGTCTAAGGAGGATGATAAAAAAGAGACAGCAAGGAAGTAAACCAAGTGAGTGGGGGAAATAGAAGCCATAGAAGAGGGTAAAAGAGTAAAAAACACAGGAGCCTTTTTTAAGGACAGCAGAAGGGTTTGCTGGTGTTGAGTGTGAGCCAGTGACCCTGATGGTGGTCTAGGATGCTTTTAGGGGCACCAGTGCTATGGGGTGTGCACCTCAGCACCAACACAATGAATCACACTCAAGAGAACCACTGATTAAGAAACAATGATAAAGGAAAAAAATGTAGTTACTGACTCAAATGCAAAGGAAAAAGGTGCATACAGTTAGAGGTATTCTTTGAGAATCCAACAGAAGTTCTGGGTCCACAGGATTTTTAAGTTTATTGGTTCCATAGAAAAGTTAAGGATGTCGTCTCCTTTAGAAGACTGCTGACTAACTGCTGCTATAGGAATAAAATCTAATTATCAAATCCTCAGTTATGTCAGCAGGAAGTGGTATGAAGATGTGGAAGCCAGGAGTGTATGCTTTGCAGCAGGTTCCCATTATTACCCTGGGTGGCCTCAGTTTCCCTCTTTGGAAATTGGGATGATTGAAGAGCTTCAGGAACGTTTTTTTTTTTAAAATGATGTATACACCTCTGTTGTTTTTTTAAAGCTGAATATGAGAAAATCTAGCAAGAGGATAAGTGATTTGCTTTATAGAAGTATTACAAACACAGTTCCTTTAAGTAGGGGGTTACTATGTCTGAAGTGCCTAGCCAACCTCCTCAAGCTTATCTAGAAGGGTCTATTCAATACCTGTGTCAGTGCTTGCATCCTGCGTTGTATTTTTATTTATGTTTGTGTATTTGTGTCCCCATTAGACTGAGCTGCTACAGAGCAGGGCTTGGGTTTGTTCATCTTTATATTCCTTATGATTCTGATTTCTAGCACTTAGTAGGCATTTAGTAAGTGCTTACTCAAAGCATGAATTCCCTCTGGTGCACTGAAAACATGTTTTGACTTATTGAAACTATTTTTCTACACTAAACTAGATTTCCAAAACACATTCATCATAAAAATGAATGAAGTACTGGCAATTAGGGGATTCACAGACCCTTCAATGGCAGACCTTGAAAAAATGCGACTCACTGAACATCCTTTCTGAATTTCCTGCTATTGGATTGTTGTCAAAATATTAAAACCAAATTATAGCACAGACATCTAGTTTCTTTTTATTAAATTAGCTATTAATCTCTTACTGGCAAATTAGATTGTCCTCAAACCTGGGCAAGATATTGTTATGTAAGCTGGACAGTTAAGGCCAAAAACTATTTTTTGGGCTTTGTTTTGTTTTCAGATTCAGTAATGGAAAAAGATCCTTGGGGAGACCAGCAAAGCTGGAGGAACAGGAAGAGTCCAGCTATGGGAGGATACCAAAGGTGGCATTCTAGAAGTGGCCTATTCAATGGAGCTACTTCTTTGTGGCTGAGTATGCGTTCAGATGCCTGCCAGAGAATGTTGTTAGTTCCGGATGAAGGGTAAAAGCTGTAATTTTTATTGACTTAACTTTGAGGATTCTCCCAAAGCTGGAGGGACTCCATTTAAATCTCCAAATCTTTTAATTAACAAACATTTCTAAGTAGGCTAGAGTCTCTCTTGACTGAACACTCTTAATACACAATATAGAAGTGCAATATACTAGATAATTATTTAAATGAGATGCCAAATACTGGGTTGCACAGGCATCTTAATTAGCGAAATAGACATATTCATATTTTGCATTTGAAATACTTAATAATACCACTATTCAGGATTTATAAAGACTGTCTTCCCTGAGAAGGTCAATGAAGTCCCTACACTGTTCATTTACACATACACTGAAGTATCTTTCTTGTTTCCTTCTATTCATGTCACTCTCATGGATTGCTTAAGAGTGGTGTTGCACTTTGCTGAGAGAATAATTTTCATTGTCAGATATGTCAAATGATATTTTCTTGAGATCACACAAATTGGTAGAGCTGAGAAAGGGAATATAATCTAAAGTGTTTTGTAGGGAGACATTTAGCTTGTTTGTGATGGTTTTGCTAGCTGCTCGTGGGCAAAAAGTCTTACCTTTTCTAAGGTGGATCAAACTGGTTGTGGTCCTCATCTGACTCTATCATTAGAATTATGAAAGGAAAGGTGTTGATCCCTCTGATACTCTACTTTCTTGGGTGGTTAATTTGTCTATTGTCTCCAAGAGTGGTTAAAGTTTGAAAAACTTCAAAATCAGTAAGTGTAGTCTTAAATTTTAAAAATATTAATATGGTCCATTAGAGTTTTTTTTCCCCTTGATCAACCATCCAATTAACAAATATTTATTAGCACTATCTTGTGTCAGGCACTTTGGGCATACAAAGAATGATGAGGCTTAGTTCCTACTCTCAAGGAATTAACATTCTCCTTGAGAAGGTAAGACATGTACACGGCTATGACCTAAGAATCCAAGGCATTACATAAGCCAGTACCAAAAGCAAAACAAAACCAGACAATAACAACAGACTTTTAATTTGCAAACTATAGATGTTTGCTGCAAGACAGAGAATGAAGTTAGCAACTACCAAAGCTGGTCTAAATTTCACTCCCTTGGTAAATCTCTGAGCTTGAAAGATTGGAAGCACATGATTTGGGAATGAGAATTATATGTCTGTAGTGAAGGCAAATCTAGATTGTGAGCTAGATCTTTCAGACAGACAGCAAGTGGAGGGACAACTAATTTCCCAGAGATTATATAAAATGACTACATTTGTCAAAATAACTATCAGAAAGGGAACCCATCATTCTAGCAGTTCCCAGTCATGCTGGAATGATTGGACACAGACATCATAACTAAATATTAATAATATTAAGGAGACCCTTTTTCATGTGCCACAGGAAGCATTATGTTTCTCTAAATCTGTAGGGGCTAAGGGAAAGCTTCCCCTCTGCCCTCTAACGGTTTGCTGAAAATGAACTTACAATAGGCAGATTAATGGGAGAAAAAGACAAACGAAATTTATGAAAGTATATATGGACACAAAGTATGAGACTCGAAGAGGGGCCAGATGGTTGAGGCTTAACCACTCTTTTCACAGGACAGAGTTGTATGGACATGGGAGGAGGCATTGTTTTGTAAATGATTTTCTTTGGAAGCTGGATGGGATGGACAAGTTCTAGAAAGATGAAGGACAGAACTGCACAGGAAGAAAAGTTGTCTTATTGTGCAGATAAAGTCCCCAGGTAATCTCCGGGAGCTGCCCTCAGAAAAGTAGATGAAAAGTCTGTCAGAGAATGGTGACAACTCTCGGCTCTTCTTTTCTGCGGTGGTTAATGTTTCCTGGTTATTTGATGAGATTCCCAGGGAGGGGGTCTTAAGACAACTGCATTTCTTTGGAAAGAAGTTTTCTTAGATAAGGAAATCTCCAGAGAGAGTCCCTCCTAGGGCTCTGGAATGAGTTTTACATAGACAGGGAGGTGGGGAGAGGTTAGAGAGAGACCTTGAGGCTGCTTCTTTAGTTTGGCATGTCAAAGTGCCATATTTTGGGATATCACTTTCTGAGCTCCAACAGTTCACATCTTTATCCCACAATGGCTGATGTGCTATTGACTTTGGGGGATGAAAACCATGCAAAGTTGAATGAACCTTTCTTCTGGATGTTCACTGTGGGACTCTCTAGATTTCACCATCAGAGTCATTGTCACAGAGGGCTCTTTTGCTCTCCCCAGCACTGCCCAATGAGGTTGTGGAAGCAGAGTGCTCAAAAGAGGTCAATTGCTTCCCTGCATCCTTCCTCCCACACCGAGACATGTCTACCCAAGCTGTTTCAAACCTAGACCAGAAATGACCTAGAATAAGATCAGACTCTGAAAGGTTGTCCATGCCCAGAGAAGGTTAGAATCTGAATGTGGCTTTGTGCATTGTTAACAATGCCTGAAAACCAAGAATTGAGGCCAGACACCAATGATAGTCAACCATATGACCAACTCATAATACAGGGAAGTTTTGAGGAACAATATTACTTTCAAATACAGAGTTTTCCATTGCCATAGAAAAGGGAATGTAGAGAAAGTTATGGAAGGGGAAGGAGGCTGACTCAGAGAACTTAAACAGGAATATTTCAGGCAACAAGCCGCCAATAGTTTAAAAAATTCACAAGTCTCCATTAAATTGAATTTCAAACACATTTTTTTCGTGATCTGCTAATGAGGACAGTTTGACATTCTCCCAGGTGAAATAATTTAAGTAGAAACCATGTGACATTATAATCAATTTAGCAGCTCTCTACCTACTTCAAGTTTGTCAAAGTGTTTTACATTTAAAGCTATAATTAGCTAGCCCTTCTAAATGCACTGTGAGGTAGAGAGTTGAATTACCAAGCAAGCTTTATAACTGTGGGAACAAAGAACAAATAATTCTCAAAAAGAGTCAACCATTTGGGTGCCGGGTACACCGGTGTGTTCATCTTATGAAAATTCATCAAGCTAAATACTTAGGATGTATTCACTATTGTAAATGTATGTTATGTATCAATGTAAAGTGAAAATTTAAATATATATATATTAAGAAACCTGATATAAAAAGAAAGAAAAAGAGATTCCCTTACCAGCCAAGCTCTTCTGAAACTACCTAGGAAATGCATTTCTGTTTAGCGTAATGGGCCTTCGCCATGCTGAGCTAGCCACTTTTGGTCCTAAAACCAACTCAATTCCTCCTATACCTAAATTGGAGTTTGAAAAAAATAGAATTGTGTGCTCAGGTGTGTAGATGGAAGTTAGAGTGGCAAGAAGATAAACAGATGGATTTTCACATGGTTTGTTTACCAAATGGTTTGCTTCCTCGACGGAACACTTGGTTCTTGACTGCATGGTGCACCAGAGAGAGTAAGCAAGTCCCTACTGTGACCTCCCAGCCCAGGGCTCTCATTTCACACATAAGGGTGGCGGTCCTCTCACTCCCAGGGCATCAGCGCCTTAGATCAGACAGACCTGGAATCAAATTCCAGCTCTGCTGTTACCTACAGTGGGCCTTGGGCAAACCAGTGAACCCTTCTGATTCAGTAGTACAAAGGGAGACCATATAAAAATGTCCATGTGGTATACAAAAGGGAGAAATACATAAAGCTTCTGACATGCAGTAAACATTTTATGTGTATTGATTCCTGGAGCACACACACCATTCTTTTTTTACTTTTCCTGAGAATTGGCTTAGATGAGAGTCAGAGTTCTCACCGGGCAGGAAAGAGAAGGGGTGGTATGTTCTTAAAGGAAAGTGCAAGTCTTTCAGTCTCTCTCTCTCTCTCTCTCTCTCTCTCTCTCACACACACACAAGCGTGCACGCACACACACCCGCCACTTCTCCCTTGACCTGAATCTCCTGTTTTCTGTCCCTTCTAACTACTTGCCTTTGGTGTCAAGCATCTGCGTTGCTGTTTCTGTTTTCCCATCCGCATTTAGCATTTAGTCTTCCATCTTTGAGATCTGGATTCCACCCCAACCACTCCACTAAAACTGTGCTGCCAAGAGCCTTAAGAATGTCGTGCTTATAAAAGCCAAGTCCCTTCTTTAGCTTGATCACAATTACTTTTCTGTGGCCTTTGGTCTTATTGATCACTATTTCTAAAACACGTTTTTCTCCTTGGTTTTCTCATGGCTTTTGTGGTTTTTATTCTGCCCATCTGCCCACTCCTTCTCAGGATCTTTCTCAGAGTCCCTTAAGTGCTGGTGGGATTCATATCGGTCCTTGATCATCTCATCCCCACCCCATCTCCTGCCCCCCGGGTGGCCCCCGAATGTGTCTTTCTACCCTGCTTTGTCTCCGGAGCTCCAGATCTCAATATCCAATCGCCACAGGACATTCTCATTGATTAAGCTCTTCTCATCTAAACTACGCCCCCCACTGTGTCCCACCCCACACCTTCCTCCTCTATGAAGCCCCTATTCCTGAGCCCTGAGCTGTGCAACCATCCACGCTGTCACCTTAACGCTCACTCACTGCCCACATCCAGCCTGTCACATGCTTGGCATGCCCCTTTCTTATAAATGTCATGTGAATCCTATGTGTGTCCTTGTCCTCGAACTCACTGTTCCAGCCCTGCCTTTCGTCCTAGTTGGTTTCCCTGATTCCAGTCATTTAAGGAGGAGATGGTAGCCTATGCATAACACAGATGCTGTTAATGCAAATCAAATGATTCCCTTCTTAAATATCTTAGTCACTCCTTCCCATTTACTTCAGAATGAAGTCCAGACTCTTGGTATGGCCTCCAAGACTCTTTGTAATGGTCCCTACTTTCTTTTCCAAACTTAACTTTTTCATGCCGTGTCTTACATCTGGGAATCTCACAGCCAAGAATGCCAGAAATGTCCTTCCCTTTCCTGAACAACTCCTGTCCATCTTTCAAAACCCAGTCAACAGTCACATCCTCTGGGAAGGCTTCCTTCACCCTCCGCATGACCATCCACAGCCTGGCCCACAACCTCCTGCTCTTATCCGTACACTTCCCGCTCTATGTGTCATTTTTTATCTACTCGTCTGACTTTCTCTTTAGAGGCAAAAAATGTGTTCTGTCTTCCCCAGGCATAAACACGATGCCCACGATCCTTGCAGAAGTGCAAGTTGAGTGATTTGGCGAAAGCAAGTCTGTGGACAACTTTGATGTGGCTGCGGAGGAGGAGGGAGGTGTGAGTGTGTGTGAACTGGGTGGTTTATCGACTCCTCCGCAGTCTAGAACTAGCTCAAAAGCCATTTAAATAAAAAATGAGGAGAAGTTCATTTTTTTCTGATCCACCCACATTATAATTTCACTGTTATCTAGAAGACTAAAAACCATATAACTTTCTGTTGCTTGCATGACCGTGTCAAAAGATTTGAAACATGTCACATATGAGCAGTCTCTCTTGTGAGTCTGCCACCCACAGGAGCAGGTTCCTTCCAACCTTTGCTTTTTCCTCCTTAATACTTCTGAAACACATTATATATTCCCGGGAGCTTTTTCATCCTGGAACAATTCTCTGATGAAAACATCCCCTTCATCTTGTTCCAACCTCCCTCTCCCCCAATAAACCTCCACAGATAGAACAAAGTTGATGGCTTTTTAAAAATTTTAATAAGGTACCTAGAGGAGTGGTGTAGAGTGAGATTTTAATATTACACTTAAAAGAAAAAACACAATTTGTCTGAATTTTCATTTGGAAACCCATCAAAGTAGAATATATGAAATTCAAATGTAAATTGTAAAACAGAAAACAGAGTGCCCATTAGAATAAAACTGATGCCAAACAGGGGTCCAACAATCCCATAGCAACAAAGATCTTTCTTCCTTTGAAGTACAGTAAATGCTGGTTATAATGTTTTTGACCTCATCTGTTTCTCCTTAGAAATATTAATGCCGAGTAGAAGATAAAAATCCAAAGGCAAATGACTAAGCTTAATCTTGTCTTTATTAATAAGTCTTCTCATCGTTATTTTACATCAAAGTTGGGATCCACTTAATTTATAAGAAAAAAATACTTATTCCATGGCCGTGTGATGAAGGAAAATCACTGAATTAAAAGACAGTTATTGGGCAGGGGAAATGTGCAATAGTGAGGAAATCGTGTACCCCTTGTGGAGCTTCCGTAGGAAGTTACCTTACAATTATAAAAATTCATTTTGCCTAGGTGAGAGAAACACTCTTACAGTTACTTCATCCATTTTGGTGGGTGTTTCACTAATAAATGGGCATAAAAAGGTGATCATTTGAACAAACTCTATTTCACTGTTGATCACGAAAGGCCTAATTTTTTTCTACAGAGTTAAGATCTCTTCAAATTCTCTCTCTCTCTCTTTTTTTTTTTTCCCAGAAAACACGGTTATTAATACCTCGGCTGCCGTGAGCAGGCCCCTAGCTACCTGCTGCTGTTGCCACTGTTATTGAGACAATTTAAAAGGAAAGAGATAACGTAGAGGGGAAAACCGAAAGTGGCGATTGGAGCAGAGTCTCCTAGTGGAACATATTTTCCCTGTCAGTTCCTATCCCACATTTATTCAAGCCCCACCCTTTCAAAGAGACCTACCCCACCTCTTCTTCCTACTCCTCTAACCATACTTTCTTTCTTTCTTTTTTTTTTGAAAGAGAGTCTTGCTCTTTTGCCCAGGCTGGAGTGCAGTAGTACAATCACATCTCCCTGTGACCTCAAACTCCTGGGCTCAAGTGAGCCTCCCACCTTAGCCTCCCGAGTCGGTAGGGCTACAGGTGTGAGTCACCAAGCCCAGCTAATTTTAAAATGTTTTTTGTAGAGATGGGGTCTGGCTATGTTGCCCAGGCTCGTCTCAAACTCCTGGGCTAAGGTGATCCTCCTGCTTCAGCCTCCCAAAATGCTGGCATTACAGGTATGAACCGCCGCACCTGGCCTCTGACCACACTTATATTCTATAGCCCTCAGCAACTACATTTATACCTACACTTATTTATGGGCTTTTCTCATGTTGTTCTCAGATTATTGTACACCAATAGGTTTGGTTTCCTCAGGTAATTTATATATTCTCTAAGAGGGGGGGTTTCCGAAACTGGGAGGTGATAGAAGCAACCTCTGCTACTACATGAAGGTGATGCTGTCATTGGAGTATTATGGTTATCAAGGGTTTCTATATTATTGGTTTTGTAGTCTGGGCAAGACCCTTTTATGAAAAGTCAGGTCATCGACTGGGTCAGTCATTGGAGGAAAAACTGCAGCACTTGATGTTTTTGGAAAACCAAGAGAAAAAGTCCCAGGGTGCCTAGCAAGTTATTTTGTGGATATCAACAAATTGATTCTAAAGTGTATATGGAGAGGCAAAAGGCCCAGAGTAGCCAACACAATACTGAAGGACAAAGTTGGACTACTGACACTGCCCAACTTTGAATCGTGCTGTAAAACTACAGCAATCAACACAGTGTGGCACTGATCTTTGACAAAAGGGAAGAAGCAAAGCAATGGAGCAAAGATAATCTTTCAGTAAATGGTGCTGGAACAACCAGACATCCACATGCAGAAAAAACAAAAAAAAAATGAATCTAGACACAGACCTTACACCTTCACAAAAATTAACTCAAAATGGATCACAGGCCTAAATGTAAAATGCAAAACTATAAAAATTCTAGAAGATAACATAGGAGAAAATCTAGATGGCCTTGGGTTTGGCCATGACTTTTTAGATATGCAGCACCAAAGACAAAAATCTGTGAAAGAAAGGTTGGACTTCCATAAAAGTAAAAATTTCTGCTTTGCAGAAGACAATGTCAAGAGAATGTAAAGGCAAGCCACCGACTAGGTGAAAATAAAGGACTGTTATCCCAAATATACAAAGAACTCTCAACAATAAGAAACAACCTGACTAAAAAGTGGACGAAAGACCTTAACAGACATCTCATCAAAGAAGATATACAGGTGGCAAGTAAGCATACAAAAGGGTTCTTCACATCATACGTCACCAGGGAAAGGCAAAACAAGACAACAATGAGATACCACTATGTACCTATTAGAACGGCCAAACTCTGGAACACTGACAGTGCTTAGTGCTGGTAAAAATGGGGAGCAACAGCAACTCTTATTCATTGCTGGTGGGAATGCAAAATGGCACAGCCACTTTGAAAAAAAGTTTGGAGCTTTCTTACAAAACTAAGCATACTCCTACCATACAATCCAGCAATCACACTGCTTGGTATTTACCGAAATGAGTTGAATACTTATGTCTACACAAAAACATACACACAGATGTTTATAGCAGCTTCATTCATAATTGCCCAAACTTGGAAGCAACCAAGATACCCTTCAGTGGGTGAATGGATAAATAAACTGTGGTACATCCAGACAATGAAATATTATTAAGCACTAAAAAGAAGTGAGGCAACAAGCCATGAAAAGACATGGAGTAAAGAAACTGAAATGCATATTACTAAGGGAATGAAGCTAATCTGAAAAGGCTACACACTGTATAGTTCTAATTATTAATATATGACATTCTGGAAAAGGCAGCACTAATCACACTAAAAAGATCAGTGGTTGCCAGGGGTTGGGGAGGGAGGGATGAATCGGCAGAGCACCGAGGATTTTTAGGGCAGTGACACTACTCTGCATGGTACTATAATGGTGGATGCATGTCATTTTACTTTTGTCCAAACCCATAGAATGTACAGCACCAAGAGTGAACCCTAATATAAACCATGAACTCTGGGTAATAATGATGTGTCAATGTAAGTTCACCAATTATAGCAAATGTACCACTCTGGTGAGGGAGGTTGATAATGGGGGAGGCTATAGGTGCATGTGTGGGGGTAGGGGACATATGGGAAATCTCTGTAACTTTCTCTCAATTTTTCTGTGAACTTAAAACTTTTCTTTAAAAAAAAAAAAAAAAAGAGTCCCAGGAGGGCTGTGGAATGGAAGTCTATCAGGGTTGTGGCCTGAGGGTCTCAAGATGTCCAGGAGGTAGTTCCCAAATGTTGGACCATATGGTGGCTATTCCCATATAGAACAGGCCGGGTTTGCCTTTGGGGCTGGACTAGACCGAAGACGCCAGGAGCGAACTGAGCTGAGTCAGCTATGACAGGGTCAGACACCAAAGCCCAGTGTCAGACTGCGTGTGTGCTTATTTTATTCTCTGAACTCATTTCCATTTTGTTTTCTGTAAATATTTAGTGAGGTCTTTTTGAAAGTTTGAGCCCTTTTTAGAGCTCCTTTCGAGAGCTCAGGGCAGATGCAGGCTTGGGTTAGGCCTCTACACCAGGAGTGGGTGTTTTCTCTTAAAGGACCAGACAGGAAATATTTTCGGTTTCGCAGGCCATATGGTCTCTGTCACCACTTCTCAACTCTGCTGTTGTAGTGAGAAAACAGCCACAGACAACACATAAATGAATGAGTGTGGCTGGGTTCCAACAAAACTTTATTTATAAAAACATGCAGCAGGCTGGCTTTAGTCCACTGGCCTCAGTGTACTGTGTAGACAATCAAGGGGGTACAGTCCATCCCTGGGGCCCAGGGTAAACGGTGGCAGAAGTGACCAAAGGGAGAGAAGCCTAAGGAGCAGGAGGCTCAGGAGAGAAACTAGACTCGTCCTATCTGCCTGGGCCGTGAATGCTTAAATTTTAATTTAAGAGAGATACCTCTTCGACCCCAACTTAACAGCAGGGGTTTTTTTGTTTGTTGTTTTCTATTTTGTTTCTGTTGTGTCCTCAGCACTTACAACAGTTGCCTGAGATAGACAAGGTACTCCAAAATATTTGTCGAATGGATATTTGAATGAGTAAAGTTCTTTTACACAGCAGGGTTGAATGAACATTTAGTTATCTCTGTGACTCTGGGCACGTAAAACCAAAGAACAAGCAAATGAAAATACCAGTTTTGGGGTTGTGAAGCTAGGAAAGAGAAAATAGGCAGCCAAGAGAAGAAATTAACTATATCCTCTCAATTTTAAGGTAATTGCAGGTGAGTGTTGTGCTTCCTCACCTCGAGTCCTGTATGCTGCCCTGCATAATCCACCGCTCGGTGTTTGGTAACTGGAAGCTTGAGGGTGAAGCCAGGTCCTGTAGGCAGATCCTAACAGTTGGGGAGGAAAAGAAAAAGGAACCTATTAAATCTTTGCTAGGCTTCTCACAGAATTATCCCCCGCACCCATGTGGAAGCCAACCCTTCCTGTGCATTTAGCATTTCCAGTAATAGTGCCTTTTGTGGAGTGTTAGGTTACATTGTGCCATGTTTAAAGCAGTATGTGGACTAAGTGCTTATACCTACACTTATTGCAAAGGAAAGGCAAGTTCCTTGCCCTTGTCAAGTTTGTTTGAAAGACAGGGACCGTCTTTCAAAGAGCACAGAGAGGGCACATCTCAGTGTGAGCAGAGGGGAGGGCATCAGGACAGGACAGACAGGAGTGAAGGAGGAGAGCCTTGCTGGGGCTCAGAACAGCATCCCCCAAAATGTGGCACCTTGGCAGTGGAGAAAACTGAAGAAGCAAGAAGGTCACTTTGGTCTTCTCCCGCCTTTCCCCCCTGAAGTGTGGTCATAGGGAGTTCTCTGACCTACCTTTGCCTGAATGTGGGCCATGAGCCCCTCATTCCAGAGGGTCTGGTCCTGTTCCTGGAGGCCAAGAAGAGTCTGAACAAACAGGCCTTGCTAAATTCCCTTCAGTTTATTACCATTATGTCATACCCCCTTTTTATCCAATTATATTTCTACACAACGTCCATTCTTCATTGAACTCAAGCATAAAAATGCACGTAAAACTTTGGTTAAATAAATTTCTTCTGCTTGTCTCTTATTAGTCTGTCTTTTGCTGTTGGTGTGTCAGCTGTGATTCCTGTGAGGGTGAGGAAAAGATATTATCTTTTCTCTCCTACAGGCCTCACTTGTCAGCCACCCTGGCTGTGTGTGTGTGAGAGAGAGAGAGAGAAAAAGAGAGAGAGAATGTTGCCTCTCCAAGGGCCTTCTAAAATCAAACATTTTGGGGCCAGGTATGGAGGCTCACATCTATAATCCCAGCACTTTGGGAAGCCAAGGCCAGACAATTGCTTGGGCTCAGCAGTTTGAGACCAGCCTGGACAACATAGCAAGACCCCATCTCTAAAACAAATATTAGCTGGATGTGGTTGCATGTGTCTATAGTCCTACCTACTCAGGAGGCTGAGCCCAGGAGTTGGAGGCTGCAGTGAGCTATGATTGTGCCGCTGCACTCCTGCCTTGGCAACAGAGTGGAGATCCTGTCTCTAAAAGAAAAACCAAACCTTTTGGGAATGATAATCCATTAAGTCTTTCAGTGATAATTGTCTCACTATGAATTGTTTTATCAGACATTTTCCTTGGTGTCAGAATAAAGAGCAACCATATATTGATTGGTGACTACAGGCAGGCATTTGCCAAGTACTCTGAGTGTCCTCTATTTTAATTCTCCCTTGCAACTCTGTACAGTGGTATTATTTCCCCCATTTTATTAATAGGAAGACTGAGGCTCAGAGAAGCTAAATAGTCTACTGAGATCACTCAGTAATAAGTGGAAGGGACTGGGGTGTGATAAAAGAGGCACCTAGAGCACAAAATTTAGGGAGGCAAACTCTCCAGTGTGTGTGAGTGTGGGGTTGACATGTGCACGAACCCAAGATGAATGTCTCAAGTTTTGCACCCTCACCGCCTCACCTGCCTCACCTAGTCCTGGTAATTATATTAATATCTACATCCTCCTGACTCAAGAGCCTGTGCTCCCAACCACAGCACCATAACTGAAAGCAGAACAGTCTGGATGGTGATGCTGTGGAGGGAAGAGGTGTGGATTGGAATGAGGTAGAACTGTGGTCTTTATACTTTTTTGCTTGTGTATCACCAAAGAGAATTTTCAAAAGCTATGTATCCCTTGAACATTTTAAAGTTGATATGAAAAACTTTCAACTTAAATTAACACAGTTGCAAAGGTTGTAATTCCCACTTTTGCTTTATTTAAAATAAAATTGATATATCATTTTTAATGTATTCAATGGAGCCAAAATAGCATAGTGATAAGAAAGACATGGGCATATATAAGAGGGAAATTTTATATCCTGCCCTTTTTCCTTAAACTCTTTGAAATCATATTTCTATTCCATTGTCCAATAGAATTTTATACTGGTGTTTTCTATGTTTGAAAGTCTTAAATATATTTCTGAAACAAAAATATGTATATATATTGAAATTGAATTTTTATTTCCTTTGACCATAGGACCCTAAGTGTTTAAAGATGTTCTTCTGGATTGAGCTATCATTACAATTATTAGTAGTACTCAATTGGTCCTCAACATCATTATATTACAAACGTTAGTATAATAGTTACTAAATCTAAAAATAAAATTTTATTAGAATTGCATCTCTTAATGAGACAGATGGGGCATTTAAAAAGTTATTTCATGTATTCATGGATTACTATTACTAATGATTAGAAAAAGATGGAGTTCAGCTCCAATTTTCATTATAAAATTTCTGACACAATAAAGAGAATTATTCTGCATCATAGGCCTTGAACAATTAGTGCATGGTGGCTTTGAAATGTGCTTTCTTGGCAACATCTTGTCATCATTGGTACATTGTTAGTGTTGTTAACTAAAAAAACTAAACTAAAAAAACCCCACAAGGTTTATACTTTGAAAAAAAAAGGAGAGCTTTGTTTCTCATGAAAGGTTCTCAAAGTAGGCTAGGAAACACTGCTCCAAGCCAGGAACATCTGTTTCAAGGGAGTAACAAAAGGGAACAGGATTTTATACTGAGCCTACTGACCAGGGTGCCTAAATATACATATTTAATAAACTATAGGAGGAGTCATGAATATTAATGAAGAGAAAGCGCGCATGTGTAATTGTGCTTTACACCTCCGGTCCCTGGGAACTCAGTTTCAAGTTTTTTTTCTGGGGTCCCCTCGCCAAAAGGGGTCCATTCAGTTGGTGGGGGGTGCTTAGGATTTTATTTTTAGTTCACAGTGTATTAGTTAATAGACCTGATAGTAAAATCAGAAAAAGAAAGGGTTCAACTCCAGTTCTCATCATGTTTGTCATTTCTATAGCTGTCAGTGTTGAGAAACTGTTCACTGAAATAACCAGATGAGAATGAGAAGGATTTTGTTATCGAAAAGCCATTCACTTCTCCAAGACACATCCTAACAAAATCACACAGTGGTCTATGGTAAAACATTTTTAACGATTTATCAGCTCTTCCTTCAAAGGACTCGGAAGCCATTTGACTTGGAAAAGGTTTTGTTACCCGGTCGTTGGAGTCATTCACGATCTCAACAGCAATAGCTCGATTTCAACTGATTTTATCTTGGGTGCCTCACAGGGTTTTAAACCCTGAGGCCACGTGCTGCGGTAAATCTTGATAGGTGCGATGGGTGCCTTCCTTTTTCCCAGTAGGGGAAGGGTGCCTGCAAAAGGGGAGATAGGAACAGAGAAGCAGCAGGACACCTGGATCACAGGCTCTTCCTCAGGTAAAACGGTCTTAGTAAAAAGCCCTTAAGGATGCTGAAAATCTGGGAACTGGTTTCCATAATGCCATTTGTGCCCATTTTGAGGACCACCAGGGTAGGGCATGGTGGGCATTAATGAAAGAGGAGATAAGAACTCTTTTGAAGGACAGGATGGGTAAGGATGGGAGTAGGTGTAGGGAGGGCCGTGGGGAGGAGGAGGCAGCACCAGTCGAGTAGAGGAACGAGGGAGAATGAAAGAGCACAGAAGAGTTAATTCAGTTTTGACTGGGGCTGGCCCCGCCGTGTTATAAACTGGGCATTGACTCACCCCCACCAGCACAAGATTTAGACCTCAATGTTTTTGTCTTGTACGCAGACAAATAACCCCAAAGCAAGGTAAATAATACATTTTTGGTTGTGAGACAGGGTGTCAGAGGGGCTGATTTTTATTCAGGGTTCAATCAAGAAAGCGCTTAAGGTTAGAATGAGAGGTTTACAAAACAGGTCAAGATTAGAAAATAGAAAAGGTACAATTTGGAGCAAGGAGAGAGAACTTGGGAGAAAGACGGGGCAGGTTGATTCTGTGACCCTGGTTTCTATCACTAGCACTGCTTTAGCTGCAGATGTTCCTTAGTCTTCCCAAATTAAATTAAAATGTCCTTAGAGCTGGAATAGTGCAGTTCGGGTTCTCTTTCAGCCAGAGTGTGCTATCTCTTAGCACTTTCAGAACTGCTAAGGGTCTTTGTTTTGTGGGTAATACACATGAACATTTCAAGTGTCATTCAGAAACAGGCCATTTCTCTGGTCGGTCTATTCATCTGCACACTGACAGGTCTGTATTAATTTGCCACAGAAAGTTAGGTACTTGTCCCCGTAGCCAAATGAAGAACAAGGACAAGCGCCGGCAAATGAGGAGAATGGCAGACTCTGGTCTTAAAGTACCATGTCCTATCTATAAGCAGAAATCCCCTGCAGAGACAATCTTGTGACCTCTGCAGGGACAATTCCTCTCCCTTGAGCCATCTCCTGTGGTAGAAAAAAACAAGGAACACTCCCCTGCCCCTCTGATTACTGGCCTGGGGCAGGGATGGAGGTTTTAATTTCCAAGGGATGCTTTTAGGGGAAGTTTTAAAGAGACAACTCATAAAACATTTTACCCGTTTTTTCAGGCCGTTTTCTTTGTTACAAATTCAGGGAAATGTTTGCTGTCGGGGTTGCATAGTTACTGATATAATTCAAAATCACCCTTGTTATGATTAGGCTGTTCAGTTGGAAAATCAATTAAGTTAATTTAAAAAATCATTTTTGAATGAGAAGGGAGAAGTAAAACAAAATACATTTTAAAAATCTGCTTGAATTCAAAGTTCATGAGACTCAACTTATTTTGAACACATAATTTTAAAATTAAAAAATTTTCTTGAAAACTGGTTTCATATTTTTAGATAGCTTTTAACTGGAATTGAGAAACTCACCGGCCTATTTGCAGAGATTCTGCTTTCTAAATAGGGCTTGTGAGCATATGTATGTATCTCATCATTAATACATATCTTTATGAAAGCAAAAGCAGATGTTACAGTCACACAATTATAAAATAACCTTGTGTATATGATTTCTATTTAAATGTGAAGTCAAAAAAGTCCTCTGAGCCTTCCCTTGTTAAGTGCTATAACTTGCTTCCGGTTGATGTCAACCAGATCATATTTCGAACTGATAATCGAATTGTCAATTCATAAAATAAAGTAGATGGAAGAAGGTTTCTACTTTGGCTTTGACTGTCATTATTTTAACAACCTTTTTCTTTCTCTCCCAAAATACAACTCATTAGCAATTGCCACCTAAACGGTACTTCCTTTGTGATTTCGCAGCTGTCACAGGCACCACGTGCTCCTCTGTGTATTTTTGGAAAGCTATTCATCTGTTTTAGATAAACAAACGGAGCTGTTTAAGCTGTTAAAATACAGTACGGTGCCATAGTTATTTGTTTTTGCGTCTTCAAGTTGCAACCAAATGAAAGGTTCGGGCTAATCGGTTCTAGGAATAGTATCAAAGGCAGTCCTGGAGAATTTCTCTCGGTAATTAAGTGGAAAGCTCTCCGGGGCTCTGGGTGGCCTCACACCGAAGGGCTCCTTGGCTTTCCGTGCGGCCCTTAGCGCTTATCTGGAGCAGGGCAGGGCTGCGGGCAGAGGGCTGCGGGCAGCGGGCTGCGGGCAGGGCTGGCGAGGAGGGGAGGAGAGAAAAGGTAATGACGGCCCAGGGCAAGCACGCGGCGCTCCGGGAGGCGGCGCTCCGTGGGCGGAAGAGGAGCCAGGGCAGCTCCGGCTGCTTGGGCGTGCCACCAGGGCTGGCACACAGCGCCCGTGCCAGAGGGGGCCCACGCACTCCCAGTTTCTGCAGTCGCCCTCCTGCAATTCTCATTTGTCTTTGAATAAATTTCTTCTAGGTGAAGTTCGGATGGGACAACGGAGTAGGGTCTGGGAGCTTGGAGCCTCCCCCCCACCCCCGCGCGCGCATGCTCTGTGTGCCTGGGGGGGGCCTGCGCCCCCCCACCTCCCCGCGCCCCCCTCCCGCTCTGGGGGATCTGCACTCCCCCCTGCAAGTACCTCTGTGCCCATGGGAGTGTGGCATTAAATAGCGAATGAAAACCACCAGGAAGGGGCAAGAGAGAAACCGTGGGGGGAAAAAAGAAAAAGGCTTTTCCCTAATTTTTTAACAAGGGGTCCGGCATTTTCTTTTGCACTGGGCCCTGAAAATTAGGTAGCTGGCTACAAACCAGGGCATTGATAGCCCACCAAAGCCTACTGTTCAACAAGCCCAAAGTAAAGCAACCTCACCAACACCCAGACACTCACAATAACCTCCAGGGGGTTGACATTGTTGGGGCTCAGAAATCGATGCCCCAAAATATGGCGTATTGACACACTGAGCTGAAGAAGCCTTAAGGTCTCTGTGACGCCGCCCAAGTTGAAGTTCCTTTATCTGCCTAAGATCCAGACCCTCCAAGGAGAACAATTGGTTTTTCTTTCCCTCCCGGTAAGACCAAGAATGTAACCACACCTGGACAGACCCTTTCACTGTCAAAGAACTATTTACAAATTATCTCTGTTCCCAGATCCATTCATTCTCTATAGTAATCCTTTATTGCCCCTCAACAGAATTCCTCTTCTCCCCGCTCCCATAACCTGTTTTGTCAGGATGGTATATAAGCTTGTGAACCCCACTGAGAGGTGGGCAATGTGAACTAAAAATAAAATACTACCTCCCCCCAACTGAACGGACCCCTCTTGGCCAAGGGGACCCCAGAAAGAACCCCTAAAACTGAGTTCCCAGCCATGATGGGGTGGGAGGTGTAAAGGACAATTATGCATGAGGGTTTTCTCTTCATAAATATTCATGACTCCTCCTATAGCTTATTAAATATGTATATTTAGGCGCCCTGCTCAGTATAAAATCCTGTTCCCCTCTGTTACTCCCTTGAAACACGTGTTCCTGGCTTAGGGCTAGAGTAGTGTTTCCCAGCCTGTCAGAATGGCCACTGCTTTATTTCTTCAGGAGAAATAAAGCTCTCCTTTTTTAATAATATAAACCTTGTGGTTTTTTTTTTTAATTAACAGCAATCACTCTGTGATTCTGTGTGTGTATATTTTAAATAAATGTGTATGTCTTTTCTCCAATTAATCAGCCTTTTGTGAGCTGATTTTTCAGCAAACCTTCAGAGGGCCAGGGGCCTGTGGGCCCTACAACATGCACAGGTGAAGTCAAAATTTCTATGGCCAAAGTAAGGGACAATGAGGAAATCATGGGTGTTCAGCCAGAAGCAATACACTGAGTGAGGACAAGAATGATAGGGGTGTAGGGGTGGAAGACGAGGACTTTAATTTTCAGAGAAGTTAAATGATGTAGAGCTCAGACTGAAGCCAGGAGGTTGTGGTTCAAGTCCGTTTCATCAATTATACTGTGACCCTGGCCTAGACAAGCAATTACTCTGAGCCACCAACTCCTAATCTGTGGAATCATTTCTCTATCAGTCAATTTTGCTCTCCCCCATCTTTAAAATTATTATAAATTATATAAAATTATTTAAAAAGTGAAAATACTTCAACTTAGTAATATTTCTATCTGGTTTGGTTACAATGCCTTTTTTCCCTCTGTTGATATCAGCCATGTCTTAGCTCTTAGCCATATCTGTGGTGGTTACATGAAAATCTTTTTTTTTTTTTTTTTTGAGACAGGGGTCTCACTGTGTTGCCCAGGCTGGTCTTGAACTTCTGAGCTCAAGAGATCCTCCCTGATTCATCCTCCCAAGTAGCTGCGACTACAGGCGCATGCTGCCCTACCTGGCTGTATGGAAAAATCTAAGTTTTTAAAAAGTGATTTCCTAAAAGGACTAGAAGAAAATATGAGTGAATATACTTATAATCTTGGTGTTGAGAAGGCCATCTATATGTATACGCACACAACTTTCATAGGGCAAAAAACCTCTCCATTACCAAGCTCATTCAAAACTGGGGAAAATATTTCAACATCTATATCATAAAAAAGGTAAATATTAATACACAAAGAAAAATTATAATCAATAAGAAAAATTCAAAAAATCCATTAGAAAAAGAACAAGAGAAGACAAATCCCAAAAGAATTATAAGAGGTAATTACCTAATAAAGAAATGCTCAGCTATTAATCAATAGAAATAGATATTTGAAAAGGTTTTCACTTTTCAGCCTGACAAAAATGTTTTCAGTGTTGGCAAGGGTATGGGGGAAACAGATGTTCTCATACCCTGCTGGCTTGATGCCTCCTGGAGGGCACTTTGGCTTCAACCATTCAAAGTATGAAAAGTAGGCAGGACCTGGTGGCTCATGCCTGTAATCCCAGCACTTTGGGAGGCAGAGGCAGGAGGATCACTTAAGGTCAGGAGTTCAAAACCAGCCTGAGCAACATAGTGAGACCCCCCCTATCTCTGCAGAAAACAAGAAAAATTAACCAGGTGTGGTGGCATACTTGGGAGGCTGAGGCAGGAGGGTCACTTGAGCGCAGGAGTTACAGGTTACAGTAAGCTGTGATGACTCCAGCCTGGGTGACAGAGGGAGACCCTGTCTCCAAAAAAAAAAAATAAATGAATAGTCTTTGATCTGGCATTTTACTTATAGGTATTTATCCTGAGGAAATAAATACACATAGGTACACCTGTGTTTATGAGGATGATGGCCACTATTGTTTATAACAGTGAAATTTCATAACAGCCTAAATGTTCAGTAATAGCGAGTTGTTTAAATATATAAATATATATTTATAAACATATAAATAATAAATATTATGATAAAATAAATACAAACATTTTTATTTGTATGTATACATACAGGTATGACTAATATATAGATGGAATATTGCTAGAATTATTAACTTATAAAAATAATTATATAGATGTATATATGTATATTAAGAACCTGGAAAAAACTTTACAATATATTTTTAAGTGAAAAATAGCATGTGTAGTTTGGAAAAACAGTACAGCAGAGTGGTTTAGTGGAATCAGAAGTTAGACTGTTTGTCTTTGAATCCGGGCTCCTCCATTTCCTTACTCAACCTATGAGTGAGGACAAGAGATCTAGGGGTGCAGGGATGGAAAGGGGAGCTGGGATTCAAATCCAGTCTGGGCCCAGGGGCTGTATTCTTAACCTCTGGGCTACACTGAGCAAAAATAAACAAAAAAAAAAAAAAAGAGAGAGAAAGAGACAAATAAATACAGGGCAGAAAGGGGTATTGAATGGACTGTTTTAAATACTTTCAAGGCAAGATTTTATCTAATTTGTCTTTGAATTCCCTGCACTTAGCTCCACACCTGGTGCATAATAGACTCTCACAAATGAACAATTGAACAGGCTCACAGGCTTGATGCAGAGTGGAAATTCTTAGGTTCTTAATAATGGGACCATGGGTTGGACACTCAGATTTGTAATTTAAAAAAAGAACGAAAGAAAAGAAAAGAATAAAGAATCTTCTAAAATGAAAAAAAGGCACTAACAGAAAATGTGGAATACGGCACACGAAGGGGTCAGCTTCTTTCAGACCCATAACCTCTTCTCTTTAAGGCTGCTTGAACTATTTATTAGTGGTTCCTGTGTCTCTAATTAGAGTCCCAAGCATTTCCTTCTGTTTCCCAAAGGGTTGGAGAAATGCCCTGAGTGCTTGTCACCAGAGGCCTTTCCCCCTTCTAATCAGCCAGATGGCAGCTGCAGGAAGTGGCCACTAAAGCAACAAGCGCAATGCGGTGGTGACAGTGTAGGTCTTCAACTGAGTGGGGCATATGAGGAAGCATATACCATGGGGTTTCTGAGCCTGGGATATTAGAATTAGTTTTTGTCAGTCGGGCTTTATATATTAGTTGGGAATAACTAAATAATTAAAACAACAGCTATTTGATTATATTAATCCATTAGGCCAAAATAGAAAACTGCTTTTAAAAAAGTCCTTCTAGATTAATTTTCTCTCAGAAACATTTATAATTCATTGCTTCTGTCAATATTCTCATAATTTTACTGACTTGGCAAGTGGCTTGTGCGTGGTGTTTGTACTTGTGTATTTATTTCATTATTTATTTTTGTATGGGATATTGTATAAAAAGAAAACATACTCTGACTCATTCCTAGCAACCTATAAATCTCATAGTCCTTGAGGGAAAAGGGACGAGGAAAATGTATCTACCACCGGAGATTTTCCTTGACAACTGCAAACTTAAATGGTGTCACTGGCCTCCCTTTGCCAGGGCAACATACTGTTCAGATGTGTTAATAGAAAGAAAGCAGAGAGTCTAATGAAAATGCCAGTATGTCCTTTGGGAAGTTGGCAAATAGAGTATGCTGCTAATATGGATGCAAGCTGTAGACCTATTCATAGGCCTATTATTAGAATAGGGACAATGTCCAACCGTTCTTAATTGCTGAAAGACATACACCTGCCACTTAATTTCCTCATTGTCACCTGCAAAGTATACCTAATATTAGACAGGAAAAACATTTATTCATTCAGTTATCTGGCCATCCATCCACCTATCTAAACTATTAAGTGTGCTCATTTAAAACAATACAAGCAGCTTCATCTGTTGTTGGCATAAATATTTCTTCTTCGAAACCATGATGTGACAGGGATTATATTTTCCTATCAAAGTGACATTATGATTGCAAGCTTACTTCTGTTCAAAATATCAGAAAAAATTACAAACTGGACCTCAAATATTTAGCAAAAGCAACAATATAAGAAAACCTCACTAATGTCTATAATCTATAATACAGTAAAAGTATGTTCCAAGATATAGAATCTTAGGGGTGGCAGGGACTTTGATAATCTTTTCTTTATTTCACAAGTGAGAAAATCAAAGCTCAGCGAGAGGAAAGGACTTGCCTAATGTCACCCACTTAACTCAGAAAAGCTAAGGTGACAACCCTTGTCCCTAGATTCTCAGATCCATGTCCCTTTTCTGACATCCTATTCCTTTCCTCAGAAAAACCCTAGGACATTATCTATCTCTATCTATCTATCTCTCACATTGCTTAAATAAGAGACTGCAACATACTGTAAATGTGCATACAACATGAAAAGTACAACTATAGTTCATGTGTATAAATTAACAGCTAGCCAAAATAAATGTGGTCCAAATTACTTTAAAAATTGTTTGCTCTGTCAAGATCTAGCACAATATGGAGGGAACAATGAAGAAGACTGTTTTTCGTAAAAAAAAAACTGCTCAGGAACAACTGAGCCAGTAATTAAGTGGACACCATAGTCTGCCAGACCCACGTCATGCATTCCTTCTTCCTTCCTCACAGAACCCCCCTTTTGTTTGGGTTCCTGCCACTCCTCTGCCCCTGGGCAGTGTCTGCACCACAAGGGAAACCAACCGACCCCCTCCCAGCTCCAGGGCCGCCCCCACAAGTCTCAGGGGTATTCCACTCCCTTGCTTGTGGCTGGTTCTGGGAAAGACACGTGATTCAAGACAGCCAAATGGGGCAAGAGGGAAAGCCTATTGGAGACTCTGAGGGAGCTTCCAGAAGATGCTCTGTCTTAAGGTTATTTTGTGAGGACTTAGGTAGGCTGCAACACCTCACTACCTACAACTGGACTTCCAGTGAAGCCAGCCCATATTGTTTATTGTTTAAGCCCAATGAATGCTTTCCCTTGTTTGTAGCCCAAAACAGATGCATGGGGGCAGGTCCCATCTTTCTCTTCCTTTTTGTCCTGTTTGCCATCCTCTTCATAAGCCTGCATTACCTCTGATCTGGGCTCTAATCTCTCAAACATTTATCGAGGACCAACTGTATTTCAGGTGCTTTCTATTATAGTCTCAAACAACACAACAACCCAGGGAGCTAGGTATTAACACCTCCATTTTACAGATGAGGAAATTGAGGCTCAAGAGTTCTAGTGACTTGCCCAAAGCTAGACACTAGTAAGACATAGATAGAGCTGGCACTGAGACCCAATTGTGCAACGTATGCCTGTGCTCCTTCTACTGGCTTTTGTGATATTTTTAATGTATTTTTAAATTATACATGTGATATATAAATGAATACATTCTCTTTGCAAAAATTAAAAAGATATTACAGGTTAATGTTCCCATTAATCACCCCTCTCTATTTTTATTTTCCCTACCTCCACCCCCTAAAGGTAACCGCTGTCACAGTTTGTCATAGATCTTTCTGGATCTTATTCTAGGTATTTCTTTTTTGTTTTTTTTAAAAGGACTTATTTTTATATTATATTAATTATTTAGAGACAGGGTCTTTCTCTATCCCTCAGGCTGGAGTGCAGTGGCGCCATTATAGCTCACTATAACCTTGACCTCCTGGGCTTAAGCGATCCTCCTGCCTCAGCCTCCAGGCCGCTATGCCTAGCTACTTTTTAAATGTTTTGTAGAGACGGGGTCTCGCTATGTTGCCCAGGCTGGTCTTGAACTCCTGGCCTCAAGCGATGTTCCTACCTTGGCCTCCCCAAATGTTAGGATTACAGGCATGAACCACTGTGCCCAGCCTCTAGGTATTTCATATACATCTATTTGTGCCCCACTGCAGTGGGGGACCAGTACAGTGTGGTGACACAAGGTTTGGGCTCCCACTGCCTGGATGACCTCTCATGACACTCTCTAGTATGTGCCTGAGCAGCTCCACTTGGTAATTGGTTAGTTTTCAAATCCTTCTCCTGAGAAAGTAGAGGTTTATGATGTGCAGGTGATTCTATCCTCTGTTCCTGATCATGCAGCTAATATTTAGTAGGTTGCATTTTGTTTGTTTCCATCTCTTCCCCATCTTTAGATTTCTCTTCATTGACTTTTAACCAGACAGTTAGATCCTTTTCTCCCTTTAAGATTTGTGCTGTACGGCAAGTTTAATATAGCACTTTTCTAGTATTGATTCATTTACTACCTTCTGTTTTGCACTTTTCTTTTTAGTTAGTGGAATTTGTGAACTAGTGATAGGGAAAGTAAGTTGTTTTAAGGTTGATAAACTTCCTGAAATCAGCCCTGGGGGATTATCACTAGACCAGATGTACACAGTCACTCCTGCCCCTGTACATTGGTTCTCTAACCCTCAATGGCCCTGCAGTAGGACACTCGGAAGGAAAAGGGACACATTTGTGAGGGGAAAAGCTGGTATGGCTGCCTGCATTGACACAGGCACATAGAGCTTGGAATGCAGAGGGACCAACCATAGGAAGCCATGGCCGTGTACCCCCAGAGCCACTACTAGCATGGTGCAGAGAAGGAAGTCAGACCTCAGGTGGCACTTAGCACACTATAGACAAAGACAATTTCTCTTCACTGGTGTTGAGGCACAGGACCAGGGGGTCAAACCAGCTTGAAGGGATGTGGAGAGTGATGGAGGAAACTGCCACACCCCTTTCAGATAGGGACAAAGAAAAGAGAAGTTTCAGACATGGGGTCTCTCCCAGTGGGGCACTCAGATGGTTAGGGATGTGACAGAAGGTAAGGGCTGAGAGACAGAGAGACAGAGAGAGAGACAGAGAGAGAGAGAGAGAGAGGCTGAGGTTCAGAAATGGCCCCACACTCTGGCGGGAGTCGGAGGCCAGCACAGATGCTGCCACCCTCGCTACCGTAGGGTGGACGTCATGCTGCGGGGCCTTGTCCAGAGCGCGTTTGGCTCCTGACACTGAAGAGGGCTGGGAGGAAGGTGAGTGGTTGAGGGAGGAGAGGGGGAACAAATCTGGTGACATTTTTGCCAAGTGTGCTACGTCCATTAATTTTCTCTGTCTCAGGACTCCTAATCTGAAAACCAGCCAACATATCAATATATTTTCCTCGGCCATCCGTCCCCAAGTCCTTGCGTTGCTGGACAGAGATGGGACATGACAACTGCCGCCACACGGGGGCAGCAGCACCCCCTCGGCTGCGTTCTCTCCCTGGGGTGCTGGGCGCTCTTGCTTTAACCGCGGGAGGAGCGGTTCTCTCCCCGCTCTATCTTCAGAAAGAGGTTGCTCTGTGCGGAGCTGAGGAGCTTCACAATGCTTAAGACAAGGCGTTTTCTTAACGTTTCTCTTTTCTTAAATGAATGTCTTGGAAAGTATGAGGTTATGCATTATAGGGTGCCTTTCTCGCCTTTTCCTAACAGCCAATATTTTAAATCTGTGCCTCTGCGAAGCCAGTGCTTTTGCCATAGGATAGGCGGGTGGGAGCGGGTAAGGGAAGGTGACCAGATGTTCCAATTGAGTCGCTTCTGGCAGTGAGCAGGTGCTCTGGAAGAAGTCCCAGGCAAGCTCTGCTGTGCCCCTTATCTGAACCGAGCTGATGAACTGGCCCCCGTCCAGAGGAGGATGACCAGAGCAGAAGGGGAGACAGGGACGTGTGGAAGGGAAGGGGAACATTTGCAGAGGAAGGGATGACATGAACGCTGCAGTTAAATATTGGAAGGGCTGTCGTGGAGAAGAGAGATTGTTAGAATCAGACTGGTTGAATGTTAGTTTTGGAAGGGACTTTAGAAATCCCATCAAGCAAACTCCTCATTTTACAAAAGAGCAGAATAAGGCTGAGTGTGTGACACTTGTCCAGTGTTACACGATTAGCTGGTAACAGAGTTAAGACTAGAACACAGCCCTTTTGACTGTACCCAGATATGGTCACCAATTGGGTTGTAAGCTGTAGGGCTGCTGGGAGGGGAATGAGGGCGGTGGCCTCTGCTTCATGTTGAAGCGGAAACTGGATGTCCAGTGTGAGACAGTTCTTGAATCGCCCAGAAAGCTGGCCACAGCCTAGTCACTGGACAACTTCTGTGTTTAGTCCTGAGATTCTTTATCTCTGTGTGGCTGCTGTATGACTCTTTTAATAATTGGCAGGTAGTTCATGGTGATGAAAGTTTGTGTGTAGCAGATGGGGTGGCGTTGGAAAGGCAGGCCCTAGGAAAGGTCTGGATTTAGAAAAGGCTGCTTTTATGTGGTGGTACATAGGAGGCCAGCAAGGCCTCTGGCCCAGGATTCTCTAGTGTCCTTGCCCTTGCAAAGAGTCCCCCGGCTCCGTTTTGGGGGAAATGGAGACAGGAGAAGGGGACATTGCAGGCTTCTCTAGGCAGCAGCTGGTCCCCAGGGGAGGGAGTGGGGCTATGGGAAGATGGGTGACCTTGTGGTTTGAACATGGAGCTCGGCTCCTATTGCCAACTTTACAGTACTTCGCTCTTGCCTCCATTCCTGAAAAATCCTTCTTAAGCACTATGTGATATAAATGTTTGATCACTTTTCCATGTGTTGGTGTGTCGTTGTTGAGGTGCCTGCATGATCTGGGAGTGGTTTCATCACACCTTGCGTGGCTGCAGTCATTATCTGGATAGAAAAGGAGCGGGTGCAGGCCATTCCCTAGATATGAAACACTGCGGCAATTAAATGGCTAATGACTATTTTCTTAAGATGATAGGAATGATAGCAGTTTACGCAAAGGAACATGAGGTCTTATACTCCATTCAACCCAAGCATGGCATGGTAATACTAGAAGGAATGATGGTAATTATGCTTCCCAAATGTGTCACATGTACTGTAGGTATACCAAAATGAATTCAGGAACACTTTCAAATGGAATTGTTGTGTATATACCTTCAAGTGTGTTTGAATATATAGTGAGTATATTACATTTATTTGCTCAGAATGAGGCTAAAGAAATTAGTTTAAAAAGTAAGTAGATTAGGGCCGGGCATGGTGGCTCATGCCTGTAATCCTAGCACTCTGGGAGGCTGAGGTGGGAGGGTAGCTTGAGCTCAGGAGTTGAGACCAGCCTGAACAAGGATGAGACCCCCTCTTACTAAAAATAGAAAAATTAGCCAGGCATGGTGGCATGTGTCTGTAGTCCCAGCTACTCAGGAGACTGAGGCAGGAGGATCCCTTGAGCCCAGGAGTTTGAGGTTGCTGTGAGCTACGATGATGACACCACCGCACTCTACCCAGGACAACAGAGCAAGACTCTGTCTCCAAAAAAAAAAGTAAATAGATTAGAAAAATACGAGCTGTTATTTTGTGCGAAGTCTTGTAGTAAGTGCTTTGAATGAAGTTCCTCATTTAATCTTTACAACAACCCTATAAGTTGAATTTCGTTTTACAGGAAACTGAATTGAAGCAAAGAAAAGTTGCATAACTTGCCCAAATTCAGACAGTTACAAGGGCAGACCTGTCTGAATACAGACAGATCCGGCTGAATTCAGAGCCTGGAGTCCTAACTGGCGCGAGACATGGCTCTCTAGAATTTAACCATGCTCACAACAGAGGGCTTTGGTTTAGGGGCTTTGGGTCCCTGGCACAGAGTAGGTGCTCCATAGATCCTTCTCGAATGGATGAATGAATGAGTAAATAGCACACGGTATATACTGATTCTGGCAAAAAAATCATAAGGTGGCATGTGAACGCCTGAAGCTTGGGAAAACCTGACCTAGTTTAACAGTTTCAAAGTGCATTCTCAGGAACTACCCTGGGGTTCAAGCCAAAGAGGAGGTTTCAGGGGTGTTGTGAGGGTGGATAAGGCCAAGGGGCAGGCCTCCAGCCCTTCTCCCAGCTCCCACCAGAACAGCCCCCTTTTATCCATTGCCCCTCCTGCACTTGAATTTTTTAAAAAGTCTCAACTGCTGCTGCAATTAAAACAAAGCAAAACCAAACCAAAACCAAAAAAACTCCCAAACCCCAGTGATCTGGTACAATAACGTCATTTTACAGATGAAGAAACTGGGGCCCAGAGAAGTGAAAGATCAGAATGAAGCCAGAACTTGAATCCAGTCTTTCTGACCCTTTGCCCAGTGCTTAGTTCGTCACACTGAGAAAGCTAGCTTTGAAGTGCATTGGAAAACATCATGGTAGCACTGATGTCTGTATTGAGTATGCAGAGAAATAGCTACAGGGGCCAACCCTGACCTACATGAAGATGCGTGTTAAATGCTGGGCGTTTCCCTTTACAAAAATGTCTTCTTAGGCGAGGCCAGTTCTCATAATTTACCTGTACATGAAGAATAGATTATTTGGAAGCACACATTTAGAAGGAGTAGGTGGAATTAGCCAATCTGATTTTTAAAAAGTTTTAGGACACAATGTAACAAAAGATATTGCTCAAACTAGTTTGACTTAATAAATCACAGTTCAAACCCTATAGATAAAAGATAATCAACATTATTACACAATAAATGATAAATGCAAGGTGAACTAGAAATAAAACATGACAACTTTATCAGGGAGAAGAAATCACTTCTAACCAGGGTGGCTTCAAGGCTTTAAGCATGGTATTAATATAAGCAACTTTTGAGGGGTCCTTGAAGAATTGGTGGGATCCAAGCATTCATGATATAGGGAAAGGGAAGATTTTGGGAAAGCAGGTAAAGGTTTTGGAAACACACTCATGATTGGAGTTGGGGCATTGACTGTTTTACTGTTTATTTGGAATACATAATGGGAGAGAATTTTTAAAAATTTTAAATAAAGTGGAAATCAAAGAGACATTCATCATTATCAACAATAATTTAATTACTATTAAAAAATAGTTCCCTTCATCTATAGGCAGTATTTTTTTTTATTATTCTTTAAGACCTGTAAATGTCTTAAAAATACATATCAGTCCGATTTTCTGGAATAAATGTAAATTATTAAATGTAAATCAATTTTAAAAATTGAAATCATATTTTAAATGAACTGGAGATTATTTTATTTAATGTAACCATATAGGGAATTTTTATTCCTGTTAAATAATGAATCACTGTGTATTAGAAATTGATAGGTTTGTGTTTTGGGGGAAAAAACTGGACACATCTATTCTAAAAATAAAGCTCATTTTGAAGAATAATGTGTGAGATTAATTAAGAAAATTCAGAAAAATAAGTAATGAGGAAAAGTACTAAATATTAAAATAAATTTAAAAACCTTAATAAAATGGTGTTATACTGGTATAATAAGAGACATAAATGAAGGGAATCAAGGAACAAGTCCTAGTCCACAAGAGAATTTAGGATGTGATAAAGATGGTGTATTAGTTTCCTGTGGCTGCTATAATAAGTACCACAAACTGGGTGGCTTCAAATAATAACAGAAATTTATTCTTTCAAAGTTCTGGAGGCTGGAAGTCTGAAATCAAGATATTGGCAGGGCCATGTTCCCGCTGAAGTTTCTAGGGAAGACTCCTTCCTTGCCTCTTCTAGCTTCTGGTAGTCCCAGGCATTCCTTGGCTTGTGACAAATATCTCCAATCTCTGCTTTCGTCTTCACATAGCCATCTTCTGCCTGTGTGTCTCTGTCTTCAAATGGTGTTCTCTCTGTGTCTGTTCCTTTTCTTCTTCATTAGTCATATTGGATTAGGGCCTCACTCTTCTCCAGTATGACCCCATCTTAACTAATTACATCTGCAATGATCCTATTTCCAAATGAGGTCATTCTGAGGTATTGGGGGTGAGGACTTCAACATATCTTTCTGGGGGACACATTTCAAGGCATAACAGATAGTATCATAAAATAGTAGGGAAAGAAATAATTGCTCAATAAATGGAACCTAAACAATTTTTTAACTCTTTGGAGAAAGGGAATGAAGCCAGATGGATACCTTACACCCTGGCCCAAAATAAATTTCCAATGGATTAATGTTAAACATAAAATATGAGAAAGTAAACAAGAAAAATAGATGGAAAATATAGGTGCATATTAATTACATCTTAGGAGGTCAAAGACTCTATGTTTGTAAATATCCAAATTTGTCAAAAACCCTTAAAAATTAAAAAAAAGAGAAAACCAGAAAAAAACATTCACAACAAATATGACAAACATATGCAAAATTCTTTAAATTCAATAAGAAAAACACTAACATGTCAATAGAAAAAAAGGTAGAAAATTATGAACAGTTAATGCATTCCAATCAGGCTTTTGTCTCTACTGAAACTTACCTTGTCAAGGTCACTGGTGATTGCTACCTTTGCAAAATCAATTCTCAGTCCTCACCTTACTTGACCTATTGGCCGCATTCATGTTGTTGATCCCATGCTCCTTGAAAAAATACTCACTTCACTTCTGGAACATCATAATCTCTCGGTTTGCGTCCAAGCACCCCACATTCCCTCATCCTTCTCAAGTCTTTCCCACCTCTGCAAACAGCACCATCTTCCACATGGTTTGCTTTGGCCAAAAACCTTGGGGTCGTTGCTGCTTTCTCTACCTTCAGAATATATCCAGAATCTGATCACTTCTCCACGCCTGTGCCACCATTTCCAAGCTCAAACCTCCATCATCCCTTCTGGGCTGCTGTAAACGGCTCCTATCTGGTCTCCCTCCTTCCCATCTTGTTCCCTACAGTTAAGTCTTCACATAACAGCTGGAAATTGCTTCTCTCCAATAGGGAATGCATGCGCAAGGGATGGCATCTGAAATACATACAATAGATAGTACATAAATAATAAAATAAATACATAAAATGTGAAAACTGAGTCTTTCCTTCTCCTGTTCCCCGGCCCACCCCGTTTCTTGCATCTCCTTCCAGAGTTATCCTTTGAATTTACCAACATATTCATTACCTTCCACACAAACTGCAGACTACTATATACAATTTTCTGCATTTTGTTTTTTGTTCTTTTTTATAGACCACATGGTCTATAATGCCCTACACGATGTGACCCTGGTTCACTCCATCCCCTGAAATCAACTCCTTCACACCAGCACATCGGCCTTCTTGGTGCTCCTTGATCACGCAGGCTTGTTCTTTCCTCTGGGCATTTTCACATGCTGTTCCCATACTTGGAATGCTCTTTTCCCATTTTTCTCTCCATTTCATTGAGATTTCTGCTCAGATGTGACCTTATCAGAGAGGCTTTCCCTGATCTCCTCTCTAAAATAGCACCCTCACACCCAACAGCACTCTTCTCCCATACTTGGCTTTATTCTTATTATTTTTTTATAGCTCTTCTTTCCTGGAATTATATTATGCTTATTCATTTATTATTTTTTTCCCCACCTAGAATGTAAACTCAATGAGGAGGTACTTTGCTCAATAGTTTATGTCTAGGGCCTATAGCTATGCCTAGTATATAGTGGCATTCAATAAATAAATTAACTGAATAAATGAATAATGAAAACAAAATGAACATAAAAGTACGAAAATAAGATGTTTTTGCATATGAAAGTGGCAAACTTTAAAGTTTTAAAAAATTGATAATACTCAGGGCTGATGGGGCTGCTGGCAAGATTGTAACGGATACCATTTTCCCCCTAGAAAACATCTTAGGAGGTCTTAGGAGGTGTTAGAAAATATGTGTTAAAAACCATAATAATGTACATGTCCTTTGGGTACACATCCAGGAATCTACCACAGGGAAACATTTTGAGTGGGAGGGGAACCAAAATTGTACAGAAGGATGATCATTACTGGATTAGTTAAATTATTAATACTATAAATATGTAAAATTAACTATTATGCCATTTATTAAAAATCTTAGAGGTAAAAATATATAATGACATAAGAAAGTTGAAGGCTATAATATTTAGGTAAAAAAAGAAATATAAAGACATATCAATTTAAATGTAAATTGATAAACACAGGCTCATTGTTCCTAACTGGCCCTACCGGTGTGGCAAGGGAAGTGGAACTGCCAGAAGCTTAGCCTTTGCTGAAATCAAGTCAGCATTCTGGGGTGGAGAAACTGACCCGGGAGGGCAGAGGAGCAGACAAAACTTACCTTGGATTAACTGGGGTGTAGATGTGAAATTGCCTTAAGTTCCCTAAAGTGACAGGGCTTTGAGAAATTAAAAATAAGAAAAGGGAAGTGTCCAGTTAAAATCCATTGGCCATCAGTCTGGATATGGAGCTCTCAAGCCAGTATCCCTTCTCATCCTAATACTTCTATAACTCATATACCTTATCAATATTTCTAGAGACATGACCTTGTTTGTTGGCCAGGGTCTAGACTAGAACAAACTACTCATCCAGCCCTGGCCTTTGTCCCCCTGGGAAATGAGAGAACTGCACAAAATGATATAAAAATCCCTTCTTAAATCCCACGAGGGGATAATTTTCTCCTAGACATCCTAGCTATTGGTATCTTCTCTTCCGGTGTCTGCCTAGTTAGGTAACCTGGGCATAAAATTCTGAAGTTTCTCTCTCTCTCCCCCCTCCCCATTTTGCTTTTCTTCTCTTCTCTTCCTTCTTTCTTAGAAGCAAAACAAATTCCTCAACTTGCTTCTTGTATCTTAATTTAGCATTTTTCTCACCCTCGAAGTCTTACCCTCAATCCCCATCAGTTCATCAAAAATATTTCTTCCCAATAAATATAGAGCACTTCCTCAGAGGAAGCCCACTGAATACAAGTTTCTCTGCTTCATTACATTTTTAACAATGGTGTTGTGGAACTTGCAAAGTATAATGTTAAACATTAATTTACTCTTTAAAGACTACCACTTATGGTGCGATGTCGACATATAAAGCATTATCCAAGTGATTTCCTTGCCTTATCTTACTCACCTTTCTGGCAACCCTGTAAAATAAGTGTTATACTCCCTATTATCACATGAAGAAAATGAGTCACAAAGAAGTTAAGCAATCTGTTGAAAATCACACATCTAGTAAGTGGTGAAGCTAGGATTTGAAATCAGTAGTTCGGTTTTTAGTATGACATACACGTACATCTAAGGAGGCATGAAGGACATTAAGTTTTGATCCAGATGTTGATGGAAAAGAGTATTAGATAAGTAAAATACATTTGGAAATAGAGCCTCAGACACTGTGTTATTAATTTATTAATTATTCTCTATTTTAGATACTGCTCTTGATTTGAGATGTGCGTTAGGCACAAAATAGTTCTTAACTTCAGGTTTAAGTTTTGTCTTCCAACCAATTCCGAACCTAAGGAGGAAGTAGGGTGGAGACGGGGGTTGGTGATTAGGTTAGGGGTGGCTCTTATGTGCCATCCAACTTTTCTCCCAGCTCCTAAATGAAGGCTGGTCCTTCAGGCTTGGCCCTTAGGGCCAGGGCCCTGTTCTCCCCTGTTGGACACTCTTTTCTATTCAGACACTCTGACTTCTTCTTGAACGCTCTCTCTCCTCCCTGTTATTTCTTCTAGCCTCATGACCTCTGTTGCCTTTAGAGAAGAATTCCACTCCCTCACCCATTCTGGATGGAGGCTGGGTGGGAATAGCCTTGGACGTTGCATGTGCGATATGATAAACAGACCATGTACCCCCCCAGTGGATCTTCTGTGTGGTTCTTATGCTGCGAGTCCCTCCCTTTCTCTAGAACTGTGCTCCTGAATGCCTTCTCTTCATATCTTGGCTTCTAGATATGCCAAGCCCAGAAAGGTGTGGGTAGCTGGGCAGAGGGATAGAAACCATTTTTTTGCCATAAGCCACTGTTTTTACAGCTCTTGTCTCCTGCTTATCAACAATGAGCACACACTAATCTTATAAAATGTGGGTTTTGGCAAGAGGGAGAATAGTGACTATTGCTTGGCAAAATTCAGTGACCATTCATAGTTTTTGGATTGTGAAAAATTGTTAAAACACCATTAAAAAGGCAAATGGCAAGCTAATTAAAATATGTAATAGGCCAGGCAGGGTGGCACGCACCTGTAGTGCCAAACGTCGTATTGATACCTATTTTTCTTATTTTTAAATCTAAAGATACGATATATTGTAGCAATACAGATAAACGATATGCTGGACTAGTCTTGTATTTCATACACTCTACTTAACATAATATAATTGTTTGCATTTGACAGCACTTTTTGGGAGAACAAATCATCTTGTGTTACTAGAGATGCCAACAGTTTCCTGCCTCAGGGACACTTCCACAGCTGAACAAGTGGCCCTGCCTCTCCAACCCTAAGCATCGGCTGACTGCATTACAATTGGACACCTGACCTAAGGGTTCCCTCAGTAGACTTGCCAGTGGCCAGGCTGGCATGACAGTGAGTTGGACCAATTAGTTTTCCCTCTTGAGGACTTGGGACATTGAGTCAGTCAGTGGCGAGCCCTTGAACTGAGAGCTCAAGCCAGACAGATGGGGCTGCAGGTGTGTTGGGCCATGTGCAAGATGAAGGAGCAGATATGCAGGAAACACTATGGTTCCTGAGAGGTGGAAGGCACTCAGTGGGTTCCACAGGGCTTTGAGTGTCTCCAGTTTCCAGTGAGTTTCAAATGCACCACCTTTTGTCCTTGGATTCTGTGAGAGCCCCCAGGGTTCTTTCAATAACATACCTTCCTCTTCATTTCTCTTCATTTCTCTTAAAGTAGGTTTCTGATTATGCAACCCAAAAGCCTTCACTGGACATTCACGTACCTTCTTACCCACCCTCTTACTCAGTAAAATACATGGTTATGTGCTACCAGAATGCCAGGAGATCACTGGCCTCCTAGTAAAAAAAACAAAACGGTTGAACTCAGCATTAAGTGATCCCAGTTTCCTTTCAGCCCTATAGTTCTATGTGTCTTTGAAATTAATGGAGCTTTTTATTGGGACATTTTCTAAGCCCAGCTTGGTGGGGACTCTAGAATGACAAAGATTCCATGAAAACTAAAAGCCAGAAGGGAATGTGCTATTGAGACAGATCCCTTAAGACAGGAAGAAATTTCCCATTTTCAAAAGACTGTGTTTCCTTCAAACCTGAAGGGGCATTCTGTTTGGCCATCATTGAGCTGAAAGAGTACCTCTGCACACAGACACGGCCTCACCACTGCTGTCTGTGCTTCTTTCCACGTACCCCGACCAGGCATCCGGCAGTGACAGGTAATCAAATCACCTCAAGGGATGCTGAGCCATCTGCCCCTCATCTCAGCCCTCAGAAGTGAGCTGCTGGAAAGGGTTTCGGCTTTTCATCTTTAGCTCACAAGCCAGAAAGTTCCAATTTTCTCAATGAAAGCATTGATTTAGGTCTTTAAAAACAATTCCCAGCCCCACTGACATCAAGGGGACCACTCGTGGCATCAAGATAAAAGAAAATCACACTGTGAGTAAGGCTTCTTCCTTTTATATGCAAAACAAAACTCTGAGATGCATTTCTTAAATCACTAAGAGAAAAGATCAGCAAGATTAGTAGGATTTTAGAATTAGGAAACTGCAGTCTCAGAAGTGATCAGGAGGCTGAGGTGACAAACCATGGTCCCCTGGAGTCAGCCCGTGCTGGAGTGCCCCTCCCACTATAACAGTTCTCCTGGGGCGAAAGAGAGACCTAGATCAACACTTGGACTGAAGTAGATTCATCTTGTTGGTATCAAAATAGTGCTATTCTCTTCTTATGGTGATTGTATTTGTGTTCTATTTAAACTGGTAAATATATGCTTATTTAAACTATCAAATTATATTTGAACTATCAAAAAATTCCTGGGCTGCTATCAGCTGGGATGTGTGAAGAGGGATGAAGATTTCATGCCCTTATTCCAAAGGAAGCCTCAAATGTACAACAAACATCAAAACTGATTAGCTTTTAAATTACCCTAAAATCCCTGGTAATGCCTAAGGATCTTTGGATTGTGTCTTAGGCTGGGTTTCCCAGAGGTGGCCCCTGAGATGAGGATCCATGTGAAAATAGAGTAATCCCCCCTTATCCTTGGGGGATGTGTTCCAAGACCCCCAGTGGATGCCTGAAGGCATGGATAGCACTGAACCCTATATATACTATGGTTTCTCCTATACATTCATGCCTATGATAGAGTTTAATTTATAAATTAGGCACAGTAAGAGATTAACAGCAACAACTAATAATAAAATAACATCATTCCAGCATCACTACTCTTGCACTTTGGGGCCATTATGAAGTCAAATGAGGGTGACATGAACACAAACGCTGTGATACCGCAACAGTCGGTCTGATAACTGAGAGGGCTCCTAAGCGTCTGAGCGGCAGGCAGCATCTACAACGTGGATGCACCGGACAAAGGGATGATTCACATCCGGGGTAGGATGGAGCAGGATGGCTTCAGATTTCATCACACAACTCAGAACAGCACACAATTTAAAACTTATGAATTATTTATTTCTGGAATTTTCCATTTAATATTTTCAGATTGCAGTTGACCGTGGATAACTGCAACTGTGGAAAGTAAGACCTCAGATAAGGGGAGACTACTATAATCTATTAGAAAATATCCCCAGGAGAAACTGGCAGGGGGTAGGACAGGGAAGGGAAGAAGGCCAAGGGAAGAAGGATGTGATATCAAAGTCCCAGGGAGTATAACTGTTACTCAATCTGGCACAAGACCATCCTGACTAGGGCAAGAACAGCTCCTGCGGAATAGGATTCCTGGCTCTAGGGCCAACAGGCTCAGCAGCCTGAGGGCAGCCCTCTAGTAGAGAGCTGCAAGTGTTGGTTGGTAGGAGTGAAAGCACATTGAGGGAGGGCGCCGTGTGCAAAAGGGATCTCACAGGATATGGGTGGGTCACAAACTGCAAGTTGCAAGAAACAAAGTTTCATCCAAGCTAATTTAAGGGGCATCTCAATTAAGATTGCACTTGGCTGTATATAATAGAAACCTGACTCACTGCCAAACCCAAAGAGTTTACGCTTCTAATATGACAAGACGTTCAGAGATTGGCAGTCTAGGATTGATGTAGCAGCTTCCCGATGTTACTGGTGAACAATGCTCCAACTCTAGCGTCTTGCTTGTTGCTGCATGATTACAAGACGGCTCTTCTGCCTGCAGCCTCACACCTGCATTCCTGGCAGGAAAAAGAAGAGGAACAGGAAGGAAAAGGCTGTATGTCTATCAGGAAAGCAAACATTTTTCCAGAAATCTTTAGCAGACTTCTGCTTTTGTACCCTTGGCCATAATTGAATCATATGATTACCTTTAGGTGTAAGAAATTCTCCGAAGGTGGCACATGGCTTCCCTGAAAAGGTTAACTTTTTTTTTTTTTAAGTAAGGATAAGAGAATAGGCAATGACTGGGCGTATAGCAGTGTCTACCTAAGAGGGGATTTTTTTTTGGTGAAAATACAATAGGCCATCTTAGGAGCTTCCAAGGACAAAATACAAGTACATACTTGTATCTATTATATCTATTATATCTATTGACCAGAACTGACCAATGAGGAATTGAGGTAGGCCTGGTTCATGGGCAGTGACCTGTGAAGTTGTACAGGGTCCTAGGCTCAGAAGGGGCTCTGTGTTTGGTTTAATGTTCTGCTGTTACTGGGCATTAAAATTCACTGAGCATAAAATTATAATTCTTAATAATTTGGTCTTTGGACTGGTGTTTTGTCAGTTAAGTCTGATGGGCCAATGGAGCATGCATGTAAGCAGCGGTGATATGTGAAGCGGCAGCACACACCCTCGTTGGCTCAGGCCCGTGACACAGCATGCAGTGGGCAATGTGCATGCCAAGTAGTTAGCCCGGCTGCACAGGCAGGGCTGGGACCCGGCCCAGATTGGCGGTGGTGATGGTGGTGGCAGCAGCAGCTATAACCCCGGAAAGGAGGCACTCCACATGAGGACAGTGCTAGGATCTGCCCTAGGAGGACAGTTTGCTGGTCTATCGCTGGAGCCTGTCCCTGGAGCATCTGCACAAATCTTAACTCTTTGGTCAGGAACTGCTGCTGGCTCTTACACGGTAAAACTTTGTCAGTACATTATTAATATTACAAAATAAAAACATACACATGAGTATTGCAATAAAGCCTGTCAGGGATTTATTAGGATTCTTTAGAGTTTAAAATCTCTGGTTTTGAAAACTACTACAACATTGCAAAACAAATAACCATAAACTTATAAATAGAAATTAAATGTGAAGGCCCTCTCATTTGATGGAAAAGAACACTATTTTCATATGAAGCATCAGATGAATCAATTATTAATGAAGATCATTATAAAATTAAATTTTCTCTTGTAGTTGAAGACATAGTGATAGAATGCATAAAACAGGTGACTGAATTATAAACAAATCATGAAGTCAGTTTCTTGTAAAACCTCAAGTTACAGAAAATGTAGGAGGTAATATTAAAGTGTGGTTGTACAAGTTCTCATTTAAAATAAAATTCAGACTTTTGGTTTGTATGAAGAGTTAAATCTTTTTAGAAAAATTATTCTATAAGAATTGTCAGCTCTACATGTACTATGATTTATATTTCAAAATAATTTATTAGTTATTTATCCCAATGTTGTCACAGCCTGTTAAATACTAACTGCTCCAGTAACATTTGCATCAGCAGAAAGATTTTCCTGAAAATTAAGAATTGCCAAAAGCTGTTTGCAATCTGGCATTTTCCAAGAGCAACTCACGTTGCTTTCAATTATATCAATTGAAAATGAGGTTGCCAAAAGTATAAATTTTGATGACCTAGTAAATAAATGTGCAGAAGTGAGCTATAAGAATCTTCCGATCAATCAAGATGTCACACTAATAAAGTACAGTCAGCCCTCTGTGTCTGTGGGGTCTGCATCCACAGATTCAAGCAACCAAGGATTGAAAATACTAGGGAAAAAAACAATAAAGAAGAACAATACAACAATAAAAAATAATACACATTAAAAATACAGCATGACAATTATTTACATAGCATTTACATTATATTGGTTATTTAAGTAATTTAGAGATGATTTAAAGTATACGGGAGGATGTGTGTGGATTATATGCAAATACTATGCCATTTTATATAAGAGACTTGAGCATCTGAAAATTTTGATATCCGAGGGGGGTTCTGGAACCAATCTCCCTCGGATACCAAAGAATGACTGTATTGGTGGTGGTAGCAGTGTGTTGTTACAAAAATGAGAGAAGAAATTTGTAAACAGAAGAGAAATAATTAATATATCATTTACTAAATTATATAAGATTATGACATCAAAAATATTAGTTTCTTTAATTTTGAGGTTTATGTTGTCATCTATGTCTCACTATTACCCCTTGTTATGGACCGAATTGTGTCTCCCAAAACTCATATGTTGTATCCCTAACCCCCAATGTGACTGTATTTGGAGACAGGGCTTTTAAGGAGGTAATTAAGGTTAAATGAGGTCATAAGGGTGGGGCCCTAATGTGATAGGACTGGTGTCCTCGCAAGAAGAGGAAGAGCCGGTAGAGAGTACTCCCTCTCCGCATGCCCGCAGCAGAAAGGCCACGTGAGACACAGTGAGAAGGTGGTTGGCTGTCTACAAGCCGGGAAGAGAGGCCTCATCAGAAACCAACTCTGATGGCAGCTTGATCTTGGACTTGCAGCCTCCACAGCTGTGAGAAAATAAACGTCTGTTGTTTAAGCCGCCCAGTCTGTGGCATTTTGTTACGGCAGTGCAAGCTAATTAAAAATGTATGCCCCTATGACATTTTATAAATAATAAAATATTTTTAAAGAAAAAATCTTTATACTTTGTTACTTTTAATGACATTTTCCCCTTTCTTTCTCCACATTTTCATTTTGCACTGGGCCCCACAACTGATATAGCTGATCATGCTCTGAATTGAGGTCACACTCTTGTGCCTCCCCTCAGGCCTCCAAGTGGTTCATCTCCCTGCATCTCTCTCTTTCTCTAGATCAGCTGCTTCCACCCTGACTCTACACTTTTCAGATCAAGTACTCAACATCAACCCACCAATTCTGTCTCAGAGCTCTAACTCTCAATTTCTGGGAGAAAGAATCTAATTGGCTTAGACCAGCCTATGGATTTGTTGGTCCAGCATTAGATGTCCTTCTGTTCTAATGGGCCAGGGCCACACAGGTATACCTGGCTGTGCAGGCCCACATTTGCTGGGGCTCAGGTGGAAGGCAATTTCAGAGGAGGTGGTGTAGCCTGTGCTTGTACCCCCAACTGAGGCAATTATAACACCTTCACAGAGGATCGCTCAGCTTCAATGCTCAACTTCCTTTCACAAGGGTGTATACCATCTTCACTCCAAGAAATAAATATAGCCAACCACAGTTTAAAAAGAAAAAGCAGAAACCAGTGCTCTGTGCTGGGAAGTATTTCAGGGCTGTCTTGTGTTGTTTTCTGTTGAATAAGAGACCTTTAAGAACAGGATTAGATGGAGATTTGCAATAGCATGATGCAAATGTCCATATGTTTTTAGTTAAGGGTACTCTAAATTCATTTTAACATGGATTTTTGACATCCTGTCTCACTTAACATTAAACTGTGCTTGAAAAAAGTTAAACAGCAAAGATATAAATAAAAATAGAAATATTGATATTTTCCACCAAGACCAATTTTGAGAATGTATTTTTGGGAAGAATCATATTTATCATAAAGAAGTAGTGAAACCAAGACTCTTGCTATATATTTTCAGAAGCAAATTTGAAAAATTCCTGTGGAAATAAAAGTATAAATTAAAATCCCTGCTTACCAAAATATTTAATATAGTAACACCTTAATTACCTAGAAGTCAGACTTAATTGCAATGGAACAAAATTCCCTGCAGCACTGAAACAGCTTTCACAAAATCAATGCACTGAAGCTCATTTGCTTTACTTGTAGAAGAGGGACTCAGTCAGAGCCTGCTCACCCTTACTATTCACTGTCTAAATAACTTTGATTATCTGGTTTGCCAGCCACAGTGGATTAAAACCAACAATTTATTAGGGTAGCAGTGTGCTGCTGAAATGTAGAGAGTGATTATTGACATCAGGGAAGAAACTGAAAAGAAAAAACTGTAAAATCACAGGAGTTTGGAGACATTCAGCACATACATGCATCCATTCACCAGTCTTGCATACATTTAATTAGCATGGGCTGAATGCCTGCTACTAGCCTATGGCTGTGCAAGGTGTCCAGGATACAGAGATTAAAAATTTGGTGCCTGCTTTCAAGGGCTTCTAATCTAGCATAAAGTTTGACAAATATAAAGGCAGTTATAATATAGTGTGGAGAATGAGCAAGCACCTGATAAGGTGTAAGCCAGAACATGAGCTATATTCCAGGTGAGTGGCTGGAAACCCTAAACTAACATAGTGGCAGCAAAAATGGAGAAATCTGTAAGACTTGCAAGATCAAGGAGGTAGAATGTGCACTGCAGGATGCCAGATTGGATGTGAGGGGTGAGGGAGAAGGAAGACTTCAGGATGTCGCTCTGATTTCTGGCTGGTGTGAAGACAGAGTATAGAGGCGCCAGTCTCTCCAGAGGGCATCACCTTATTACAGCTGACATTTTCAACAAAGACTTGGGAATCACTGACAAAAGGTCAGAGAAGTGCGAAATCCATTTAGTAGTGACTTTCCCTGCCGGTGAAGAAAGCACCTCATTCTAAATGACTGGTATACAAAGAAGGCCTGTAGATTCCTTGAGGGCAAGGCACACCTCGTTTGTCCTTATGTCCCTGTACCCCAGATATGGTGGATACTTAATAACAATGTCTTTATTTGATTTATAGAAACCAATTAAGATCACCTTGACCTTTTCTAGTCATCTCCCTTTAGGGAGTAAGATATGACTGAGGAAATTTATAGATATCTTTGGTCCTTGAGCAGATAGTGGTTGGCTCCAGACGTATGTCTCTTTCAAACAATTTTTCTAAAAAGAATTGAAAAGTCTACGTTGTTGTCTTACTGAATCAGATCTTCTTAAGACCCTGACAAGCAGACTTTCCGTCTCTTCAGGGTTCCAACTGCTTTTATAGTAGCAGACACCAGTTAGCTCCCTGACTGGCTGTGGGGTGTGCAGAGAGGCAAGCAGTGGCACCCCAGGGCACGGGGGCAGACCTGTGTCCCCACAGGCACTCTGCATGCTGCCAGGTCCAGGGAAGGGCTGTCATTCCCTAAAGGAAAGAAGGCTTCATTTGGCCGCCCTCAGGGAGTCAACCTTCCTGACCCCTAGAAGTTTCCTCAGGAGCTTCTACTCTGAAAATCAGCTCATCTTTGAGAGGCAACTTGTAAACAATTAGTTAAGTCAAGAGGCACTTAAAAGAAAAGCTCAGAATTAGGTCAGAGTTGGACAAAGGGATAAAACAGTCTAGATGCATTATGAAGCTTCTCAGAAAATAACTGTTTTCATGATTGTAATCACCAGCATTGGCTGGAACAATGTTATTTTTTCATTTGAATGTTTAATTTTCAAAGCTAAAGTCTGAGAAATAGAAGCATTTTATCCTTTATCAAATAGCTGTGAGTCATGGTTGATATGTCTGAGAAAAATCAGCTCTAAAATCTCAGTTGGCTGTGAAGCAGGAACAAAAACAAAATAAAACAAGAATCAATCGCACAAGGAAAACTAACTTCCAAAAACACTCCCAAGAATGTTCATCCTCGCTATGTAATATACTTTATTATGTCAGATCGCCAAATCTGTGAGCTTGAATAGCAGCAGATCTTGTCACTACAAAATCTCTGATTAAGATGAACACGGTGCTGCAGGGGGCGGGGGTGGGGGTATGGGTGTTTGAACTAAAACTGGGCAGTGGGCGTTCTTGGTCGCAGCTCATGTCCCTTGGCTGGAGGAGCCATGTCTTTTTTTTTTTTTTTTTCTTTTGATTCCTCCTGAAGCAGCTGTGATTTTCTGCAAAGCTGAACCTGAGGTGAGCTGTTCCCCCTCCAGCCACCTCTTTGTGAAGAGATCACTCTGGAAGCATTTAGTTGGGAGGGGCCCGCCAAGGCTCCTGGGGGTGGAGGGAGGAAGATGCGGGAGGGAGGTCGGGTGGAGGGGCTCTCACCTCTTCCTGGATTTGCTGCCCCCAACCAGGGGCCATGGCGACTGCGAAGGGACTTGGTCAGCCCAAAGCCACCCTGGGAAAGGGGTGGCCTGAAGCGAGGCAGGCGGCGGAGGTGCGGGGCGCAGCCCGGGGCACGGTGACTAAACCCTCTTGCGTGTCTGTATTCAAGGGGGCGCTGATAATGTGATCTCCCGGTTAAGAGCACGTTCTTGCTCTCAGCGGAGGGGGATGAAGAAATGACAGACTCTCCTGGGGAAGACAATGGGATCAGATCAAGCCATTTTTGGATCTGAATGTGTGTGGCTTTGCCTGCGGCAGTTCAGGAAGCCGGGATCGCTGTGCGCTGCGGCGCGCCACCCCTCTCCCCTGCGCTTAGCCGCCCACCTGCGCTGCAGCTGCTCGGCAGGGGAGCGGAGGGAAGGGCGGCGCGATCCCCAATTTGAGAGCAGAGCCGAACCCGCGCCGGCCGGAGGAAGCCCATCTGCCCCGAGGCAGGGACTACCCGAGCAGCCTGGGAGTGGAGGGCAGGGAACGCACTGACACCCGGGTGCCTTTCTGCCAAGGAGATGCCGAGTTTGTGCATTCTGAGCTCAATTCTGGGCTTTTCTGAAATTTTGCTGGGGGGGGTCCCAAAATTTAATTCTGAGGTGCGGCCTTTGTGCCTTTCCTAACGATCAGTTAACTATTGTGTGGGTCTACTTCTGAGCACTAATTCATACAATTTTTAAGATCATTTAATATATACATTCCATCAACAAATATTTTCCCTGCAAATACAGATATAATACGGAGATATTTATGTTTACTAACTCTCCGCATCAGTTATATAGAGTCTTTATAAAATTCTTGTAAACTTTAACATTCTAATAATTTTTTTCTATCATACCACCTGGCCTTAAATGGTATTTATTTATTTATTTATTTTTTGAGACAGCGTCTCACCCCCTGCTAGAGTGCAGTGGCGTCATCATAGCTCACTGCAACTCCTGGGCTCAAGCCATCCTCCTGTCTCAGCCTCCTGAGTAGCTGGGACTACAGGCTTGCACAAGGCTAATTTTTTCTAGTTTTAGTAGAGACCTTGCTCAGGCTGGTCTTGAACTCCTCACCTCAAACCATCCTCCTGCCTTGGCCTCCCAGAGTGCTAGGATTTTAGGCCTCCCAGAGTGCTAGGGTTTTAGGCGTGAGCCACTGCACCCAGCCTCAAATGGTATTTAAAAGGCATACTTGTTGAAGGTTGAGGCATTTGCTTACACAATTGTACATTTGTATTTTGAATTCTATACGAACCAAAACCGGCTTCCATAAGTGAGCATCTGTTTTATCATCTAGTAGTATTAAAATGTTTAAAAAATTCACCCCACTTACAACTACAGTTTACTTTGGTTCTTTTAAACAATTAAAATTAAAGTGTAAAGGTTCACAAGGTTGTATAGTCTCCTTTTTCTGTGATTGTGTTGAAGAGCTATCATTATTCTTACAACACTAGACTCTACTGTTCCCTAATTTCAGCTAGATAGAAATCTCCAGGGATTATTAGTCTTCATCTTCAGCTGTATTCATCCGGTTTGTACTTCCTTATCTCAAATGCATTGTGAATGTTCCCGTCTGAGTTTATATGCTGTGCCTGTCCTTAATAACACTGTTGGAAAGATACTGTTCATTTAATTCTCACCATTCCATCCTAATTGCTTTTTCTATGAGGCTTTAGTCCTTAAAAATGCAATAGCCGAGAGGCCTTTCTGTCCCTGAGGGTGGTGCCAATAACATAGTAAATGTGCTCATAATAGAATTTCCACACTTTTCTTTTAAGAATACTTTTTAAATGTCACAAGTAATATATATCCATGACAAAAAATGAACACAGGTAAGCAGAAAGAAAAACGGTGCACAAATATTTATAAAAATGATACATTCCATTGCTTTTTAACATTTTCCTGCTTAATATAGTGTGAACACTTTCCTTTATTCTAATGCCTGCCTAATTTTGCCTCATATAGATGTAATAAAATTAGTTTAATTTTTATTATTGGAGATGCAAATTATTTTAAAATCTTTGCTACTATAAATGCAGTGATGAACATCTTACAGTTATATTCTTGTGTATTTGTCCAGTTATTTTTGTAAGATAAATTTTCTGGGACCCAATTTCTTTGTGACCAGGGCTCTGCTCATGTCCTCAACCTGTACCCCTTCAATGGAAGTGCACTTTGCTGATGCAGAAGATAGTGTTGCCTCCATTGGATTCTTCATATTAATTCCTCTGACCTCAAGTCTTCATTTTGGTTGCAATATCTCTGGAAATTTCTCACTTCAGGTTTTTTATTCCTTTGCTAGAGGCTATATTGGGTCTGGCCAAAGTTACCGCTGTAATTTATCCATTCTCTCCTATCTCTAGACATCCTTCCTCTGCTCTCTCTTTAAATGCCTACATTTCCCATGATTCTGTCCTTGGCTTCCCTTTTTTGTAGTCTATACTCTCCCTTAGCTATTTTGTTCTGTGATTCTAATTTATGAGAATGATTCATTCTTGAGCTCTACCCTTTCCTCCACTTTTTTGATTTGTATTTCCCATCTATTCCTTGGGATCTCCACATGGCCATAGTGCAAGTACCTCAAGTTAGTATTCTCAAATCATGGTTTATTCCAAACTCCCAGCAAAACAAAACTAAATACAAAAATAAAAAACAAAACAACCCTCCCCCCCAAAAACCCCAAAACAACTCATTTTCTTTTTCCATGTCCTCTCTTTTACAGTCGAAGATGCCTACTGATCCACCATCACAGAGTCATTGAGATTCAGGTTGAACTGACATTATTGACTGTAAAAAATCATATCAGTCTCCTGCTTAAAACTCTCTAGTGGCTTCCCATTGCCACTGAAGTGTAACCCAAACTCCTTACAGGAGCCACAAAGCTCCTGTGATCTGGCCTCTGTCCCCCCTGCCTTCCTCTCTTCCCAGGCTCCTCCTGCCTCACTATGATTTGCTGCCTGTGTTCCGACCTTTCCTTCAAAGTACAAGTGTATGTACATCTCAGAGATTGAGCACTCACCCCTCCCTTGGCCAAGAACCCTTTTCTGGATTGTGCTTTTGTTGTGGTAACTAAAAACTCATTGCCAACCCCAAGGACCTTCTAGATTTTCTGCTATATGCTTTCTTTTGGAAGTTTTATATTTTGCATTTTACATTTAGTCTATGATCCATTTTGAGTTAATTTTTGTGAAAGGTGGAAGCTCTTTGTCTAGATTAATTTTTTCTGGGGGGGGGGACAATCGATGTCCAATTGTTCCTGTGCCATTTGTTGAAGACGCTATTCTTTCTCCATTGAATTGCCTTTGTGCCTTTATCTAAGATCAGTTAACTATTGTGTGGGTCTATTTCTGAGCACTAATTCATATAATTTTCAAGATCTTTTATTCATATTATACACTCCACCAACAAATATTTAATTGAACAACTATTATATTACTCTTTTAGGTATTAGGAAGATACCCGTGAAAAAAAAATCCCTGCCTTCACGGAGTTCACATTCTTCAAGTCAAGTGATATATTACATATGAGAATATTTGTAGAGTTATTCACATTCTTTTCCCAGCTAAGTATAGTGAGCACCTCTGTGCCTCAGTGTCTTTGCTCATGCTTTCCATGTCCTTGTTTGCTCATCACAAGTGGGAGCTGGGTGCTGCACACTGTGCAAGGTGCTGGGGATGTGAAGACATCCTCCTTCCCTCCTCCCTCTTTTCATCTCACTTTCACTTTTCCTATCTGTCAGAAAAGCACAATAACATGATTTTTATCTTTAGGCATACCTGAGACATGGAGTGCAGCAAGAAATGAGATACTGGCTAAGTTATATTTAAGAACATACTGCAATACTTCCAGCAATGAAACCTCCATTCTAATGGTAACTGCCTTTGGGTTTTTCTGGATAATTAGGATAAGACCAGATAATATTTATTGAGATTGAAGGGTGAAATAGACAGTATTTTAAAAATGTAAATCTATCATCTATTGATTCTTCTCTGATGCATAGTTATTCTAGTAATGTCTAGTCCTGGTCTAGGAGTCAGAAAGAGATTTATTGAAACAGATGGCTTCTGAGCCTTACTTGCATAGTATTTCTTTTTCTGGCAACCCAAAAACTTCATTGAAGAAAAAAATAAATAAATAAAAGGGACTTGTTTAAGCATGACAGCAATGAAAGAGGGATGGGGGAAGGTGACATTTCTAAACTCAAACTCATTTCTTGCAAGGATGAGAACTCAGAGCTGCCGGTCCAGTGCTGAGTCCTCAGGTAGGAGCTTCTGGGCTCCTGTGTGTTGCGTTCAAGGAAAGGCACTACTTGACTCCTCTTAGCTGTACACAAAGGGCAAGTTTATGGCAATTTATAAAAAACAGAGAAAGTATTACAAGCTAGTGAATTGCCTGGAAGAAAAAGGAGGGAAAAAAAGAGGAAATAAAGATGATTTCAAGTATGGTTTTTCATACTTCATATTGTTAGGTAGACAGCAAGGGATTCCGGGTCTCCTAGGGACGAACGTGGGTGCTGTTGCCTTGGTGCAATTGCCCACCTGGGAAGAAGGACAAGCGTGGGCCCCCAGGCTCCCATCTTGGTCCTGTCCCACCCTAATCCTTCCCTGAGCTCCTGCCATACCTTGGGGAGGAGGGGAGAGCCTATGAATCGGCCATTTATAACTTAGCTCGCCAGCTGCAAAAGAATGCAGAGGACTCTCTAGCCGATGGGCCAAACAGCATTAGGTACGATAGAGTCTGGAAAGTGGCCTAGAACAACCCGCATGCGTAGTATAGCTCAAGTCATGCAACTCCCAACTGTCCAATCAAAGTGGCTCCTTGGTGACGTCTGAGCCACAAGGGAGGTCCCAATCCGGGCACTATAAATAAGACACAGACCATAAGGAGGCCCTTTTGCCCTTCCTTTTGCTTTCCTTTTCTGCTGCGACATGGGGTCAGGTCGTCATCTGTGGCTTATGTATCTCACTTTGTAAACCTATGTCTTGCTCTTGCTCTATAATCCTATAATCCTATCTTGCTCCCCCTCAATAAATTTCACCTCATGCTTGCCTTACTTTGGTGTGTCTGGTCATTCCTTGGCCATGAACACACCAAGAACTGAGAACACAGAACAAGACTAAACCTGACAATATTAGACATTTAGAGGTGGAGGAAACCTTAGAGACCATTTATTCCAACTCCCAACCCCATGGAGGAATCTGTCTGCAAAAGCTTTAGCAGAAACCAGCCTGTGCTTGAACCCTTCCAGTGACAGGAACCTCAGTACCTCATATGGCTGAGAATTAATAGCTGCCATTTAATCATAGAAAGCCCTTCTTACTCAGAACTGAGCTCTGCCTTCTAGCGACTCCCAAATATGTGTCCTAATTCCATTCTCTGAAGCAACAGACGTATGTTTAATGTCCTCACTCACAGGAATGTCCTTTGCATATGGCTCTCAGGGCTTCACTAAATCCTGGATTCTCTCTCTCTGCACTTCCCCTTATGTCTTGGCTTCTAGACCCTCTTCAAGTTGTTTTCTGGATGGCTAAAGGCCTTGTTAAAACGTGATGCTCAGAATGAACACAACACTCCCGGAATTTAGCCTAGGGTTTAGTTGACGTTGGTTGCTAACAAGAAACATTTTATTAAACAATTATACTTAATTATACTTCAGTTTATACAAAGGTCTTAATTATACTTCTGTTTATACTTTTATACTTTTTTCCCCAAAGGTTAAATGTTTAAATTTCTTCATTGTGCCTGGGTTAAAAGTGTTTCTATGTAAAGGTGTTGTTTAAATCTGTAATTTCATAAACCTTTCATTTTGGAAGCTGGTGGCTACAAGCTGGCCGGAAATTTGTCCCTTAGGAAAAGCAAACATATTCTATTTGCTAATGGTCACTAAGCATGTGTATCCAAGGCAAGCTTAGAAAGGAGCAGTTAGCTAAAGTGTAAAGGCAGAACATTTCCCTGCATGCTAAAACCAGTTAACAGAGATCATGTATTAGCTGCTTCATCAAAAAGGGATTTGTTTATACTATGTAATTTTTGTCAGTGGGACTGCCTGCTGGCCTGCCTGAGATCTTGTTACTTATTAACTCATTATTTCCTGTGAGTAGGAAAAAGGTGCTTGCATTTCAGAAGTTTGTGTGAATCACAGGTCCTCATTTCCTGCCAGGGCACAGGTATTGGGTTTTTTTTGTTTTTTGTTTTTTGTTTTGAATAATGACAGTTTTCTGCAAAGCCAAGATTTCATCCTCTTCAGCATAGAAACTCCATTAACTCAATTTGTCAACAACTCTTTCCGGATCAGGATTTTGGACTTAGTCAAAACTTTGGAAACTTAAGAAGCTTCGTAAACAGAATGTGACCACTAATATACACAAGGGAAAATGTGCAACAGCCTTCATAATTCCAAATGCCTTCACCAATGTCGCAAAGCTAATACTGATTATGGAATCCAGGAGGATGACACTAAAATTCGGGGGCTTTGGCATTCCATTATTGTTTTGCTTAATTAAATGTACATATACAGGTTAAAGAAGAATAACTAAAGGAAAACCCTCTTTCCACCACCATTTTAGGAGACCACTACCAATTCCAGCGAAGCCCCCTGTGAGCTCCGTCCTGCTCTGTCCTTGGTTCCCAAGGTGGAAACATAATTCTGAACTTTGTGTTAGTCATTTCCCTGTCTTTCTTTATAGTTTTACCATATACCTATGTATCCCTAAACAATATAGTGTTGAATTTTGCATGTTTTGGGAACTTACGTAAGTGGAATTATCCTCTATATATTTTTCTAGGAATCACTCTTTTTGCTCAATATTATGTTTGTGAGACTCATTCATGTTGCCAAGCTTTCTACTGCTGATAAGCATTAGTGTTCTTTCTAGATTTTTAAAAAATGAACAATGTTTCTATGAACATTCTAATATATGCTTTCTGGTACTTTTTTAAAAAATTGCTGACATTTATTGAGCACTTATTTTGTTTCAGGTACTGTTTTAAGAACTTTAAATGTATTGAGTCATTTAAACCTCCCACAGCTCCATGAGGTAGGTACAGTTATTATCATTTCATTGACGAGGGAATTTGGTCCAAAGAGGTTGAGTAATTTGCCTAAGGTGACAAGCCTGAGAAGCTACAGAGCTGGACTTTGAACCAAGCATCTTAGCTTCAAGAGTCTATCCTTGCAATCAATACACCATACTGATTCTTCCTCAGCTAATCAATCACTCAGTCAGTCAATTTGAAATGTTCTAACGTTTGTTTCCATCTTTCCATATATCCTTTTGTTAGTCAAGGGCTGTCAAAGTCATTTAAAAGAAAAAGTCAACAAATTTAATAGAGATCCAGTATCCCACACCTCTTTTTGGGGGAGTTGGGATTAAAATCCCCATCATCTTTTTCCTTTTACATCAAAAATCCTGATGTTTCTGCGTTTCAAGTCAATTTCAGAGTGGAGAAGAATGCACTTGCCTGAAAATAAAAAATAATATGTACATTATTTTAAGTATAGGACACCTTTAAGAGCAGTGTCTAATTCATATTTCCACATAAATCAGTTCCAGGGACAGGCAAATAGTTGATGGCATTTATTCCCATTGGTGTTCATCTGTCTCAGAGGCCTGTGCATGAAAACATAAACATGTGGCCTATGTCCATCTTCTCAGTTGGTGGGATGCCACTGAGTACCACTTAATCCAGAGAAAGACAGATTGAGAAATCAAAAGAAATCTGTTGGTGAGGGTAAAGAAGAAAATACCTCACCTGCTTCTAGATGTGGCAAAGAGCCAGAGATCCAGTTCCTTGGGACATAAATACAACATAAAGCACTGGCACACAACACAACACACTGGGCTTCCTCCCTCCCTCAGGGAGTCTTGCATGTAGCAAGGCTGAAAGAACCTTAATTCAGCATCTTTACCGGCATAAAAACCAGAAAGGAAAACAAACTGGAAAATTTGTTAAAGATTAAAACTAGTAGGACTGAAATTTTGTAGCTTCCACAGGCAAAGGAGGCTGGAGGAGCATCAGTCCTGCCGAGGTGGTAAAAGTAATGGCCCGCACAGCCAGGGTTGCCTTCACAACCTGTCGCTGAGGGCCCAGGCTTGAGAGGAGGCAGGAACTAAGCACAGGGGTCCAACTCCAATAGGGGAAGATAAATGACTATCTAATAGTCATCCAGCCACTTTGGAGAGGTAGTCATTTTCAGGAACTAACGTTTTTCAGAGGTTCAGTTATCTTTAAAGGACTCAGAGTATTTTTGGTTGCTGTTTGGCTAAAAAAATTTTAAAGCATTATGTTTATAAAAAATAATTCCCAATGTGCCACTTCAAAAGTTCTAATTTGAATAAGATTGGTGCATGATAAACTTAATCTATATTTAAGATAAGATAGTTTGATATATATTTTTGAGTAAAAGGAACAAGTTATAAAAGAATTCAATGTGATCCCCCTTTTGGGAAAAATATATGCATATAAACAATGAAAGTGTTTGGAAAGTTCTACACCAGGGTTTGTTAACCTAGGCACTATTGACATTTTGGGTTGGATAACTCCTTGCTATGGAGGCTGTCCTGTGCACGGTAGGATGTTAAGCAGTATTCCTGGTCTCTCCCCACTGTGCCAGCAACACCCTCCCTCTGAGTAGTGACAAACAAAAATGTCTCCAGACATAGGCAAATGTACCCTGGGGGACAAAATTTCTCTTAGCTGAGAATCATTTCTCTATTCTAATATGTTTATAGTGGTTAAATTCTGGGTGAGAGTATTATGGGTAACTTTTCTATTCTCCCCCTATTTATATCTAGTTAGTCTGCAATGAATATGTGTGTATATATCTTAATAAATGTCTTCTATAATAAAAAAGCTACTATTAAACAGTCATAATCATAGCATTATTTATTTAAAAAATATAGGCACATACTTTTGAGCAAAGTCTTTGAAAAAGAAAACCTGTAGATAGAAGATTTATGGAAGACATAATATGGGGAATTAAAAAGGAAATAGAGAAAAACAGTTCTTCTAAGATAATTTAGCAAAAATTCATCTTCAAGCTGTGAGGGTGGTAATGTGCGGGCCAGAAAGAAGTTGATTTACAACCCAGGTGCACCCATCCGTGAGGATAAGTCCTCTGTTTAATGTTCTCATTAGATTTCCCACGCTGAGCAGACTTGTGCCCTGGGCTGCACGAATTGTTTTTCTCTGCACTGATTTCCTTCCAGTTGAGCTCAGTCTGGGTGCACCAGATCTTTCACACGTTACAAGCTGCAGGGACGAGTCCACTTCCCTCACTTCCTTTCCACGGGCAAGATGTAGTACTAGGCTTCACCCACTTTATAGTGGTGGTATTTTCATTCACCAGTTGTTTAGGGCATGGAAATGGAGCCACTAATACATGTTTTCATGAGGAAAACTTATCTAATGTAGAAGCAGTATGTAAAATCCTGGAAATGACCAGTGATAGGAAGAATGGTATGGTTGTCCTTTGGTACTTGTGGAGGGATTGGTTCCAGGACCCCAGAATACCAAAATCCATGGATGCTGAAGTCCCTTATATAAAATGGTGTAGTAATTGCAGATAGCCTACACACATTCTCCTATATACTTTTATTTATTATTTATTTGTTAGAGACAGAGATAGGGTCTCACTCTCTTGCTCAGGCTAGAGTGCAGTGGCATCATCATAGCTCACTGCAACCTCAAACTCCTGGGCTCAAGTGATCCTCCTGCCTCAGCCTGCCAAGTAGCTGGGACTAGAGTTGCATGATACCATGCCAGGCTACTTTTCTTTTTTTTTTTTGTAGAGACAGAATCTCTCTATGTTGCCCTGGCTGGTCTCAAACTCCTGGCCTCAAGCAATTATCCTGCTTTGGCCTCCCATATACTTTAAACCATCTCTAAATTGCTTGTAATACCTAATACACTGCCTACACATCACTTCATTGGAGTGGATTCAACACAGTACTCGGGGCGAGGCAAATCGAGTTTCTCTTTTTGGGACTTTGTGGAATTTTTTTTTCTGAATAGTTTTGATCTGTGGCTGGTTGAACCCATGGGTGCAGGACCCATGGATATGGAGGACCGACTGTACTTGTCAAAGACTCTGAAACTTCAACTTCTCAGCTCCACTTGAACCTCAGGCCTAGGGATGAAATCTGAGGAGGACCAGAGGACTGCTTCTTGGAGCTGATAAGGTCTGGTCACAGAAGGAACAGGATGCATGACAGCTGCCTCCCACACAGATATACCCATCTAAGAACACTTCACCTTCTCCTGCAAGAAATGTCTATTGTATGCCCATGTTTGAATGTGTATGTGTGTGTGTGTATACGTGACAGAGTACTGAAGCAGCAAAATTAGAGAAATGCTCAACACTTCTGACGTGCTTGTAATGACAGCAGATGTAAAAGCAACTCAGAATTAACTTCCCTTTTACAAAGCCAGAAAATGTGGTTCAACCACTGAAGGATTTCAATCTTGAAGGCACAATTAGGAAGCAAATTACTATTTTACTTTCAGGTAAGAAAAACAAAGTTAATCAAGCTCTGCCTTTGAATCAAAATAGTCATATATCTAACTGGAGTCATGTATCTCTTTCTTGGGCTAAGCACGTGATCTGGCAGTTAGTGACAATAACAAACACTTACAGAGCACTCACTAGGTACCAGGCACTGTTCTAAGGGTCTTCCACAGTCGAACTCTTTTAACCCTCAAAACAACCTAAGGAAGTTGTTATTTCTATTTGACAGATAAAGACACTGAGGATGTAGTAGGTGTTCAATTAATAGTTCACGAATGAAATTGACAAGCCAAACTTATCAATCATTTTATTTTTCTTTTGCTCTTAATAATAAATCATTCATTCCCACTCTTGAACTTCGTTTATAGTTAGTGTTATAAATTTGTTCTTCAAAACTGGCAGAATCATTTCTATAAAGATTGAGAAGAACAGAACACCCTGATTAATATAATTTTGCTCTAAATTAAACCGGTAGATCCAAAACAGTTCGGATTTATGGACAATTGCAAAAGATCATGACCCCAGAATCCATCTCTCCTACCAGGGTTGTCTGCCTGTGCCAAAAATATAAATAGGGAAATGTGGGTATCTGTTTTCCTGAAAAGGCGTCAATGGGTTATTCATGATTAAAACAAATATATATTAAGGCAAAACCATATGAAGTTGCTGTTTCTGCAGATTAAGAACACCCAAGTATCAACAATTTTATATGATTCAACTTAATAGATTCTATCCCGTTTTAATCCAGTGTGACTGAAGAATTTAATTTTCTTAAGTGGTAAAGGAGATGGGAATAATTATTGGAATTTAACTAGAAAGGTATTGTCTTATGGTATGCTTTAGTTCCCACAGTAAATTATATCAAACTGTAATAAAGTCTCCCTCACACATTCATTTAACTTATTTCTTTTGTATGTCCTGTGCTTATTTGTTGACTTTAATATTATGTGGATAGAAGATATTCATTCATAAATATTCAAAAGAGTCTCTGAGGCACCACCCGTTCTAATAGAATATTTAATATAATAGTAACACAGTGCTTCCGCTGCTGAACAATTTTCTAGTTTACAGACTATGTACATATCTCTTTTCAAACACATTTCCAGAAGTAAATGTAATATTATAAAGTGGTGGCATTTTCTTTTAGACTAATTTTGAGGGACAAAAAGCCCCTGCTAAATTTCTGAGAAGACATTTTTCTGACTATAAAATAATAATTTATGCTTACACTCCAGAACTACTCGTATTAAATTTGGCCTCTTAAAGTAGGCAAAAGTGTGTGATATTATGAAGGTCTGTGCCTGATTTATTCACTCTAAATGTGGATTATGATGGAGTAGTGGGTTGAGGTCTTTACACGTGACCAACTTAACACCGACCTAGTGGTATGTGTATATTTTAAGTATCTCCTCATTCTTACAATAACCAAATTCTGAAAAAGTAGTATTTATAAAATGATTATCTTTATGAAATATTTTTTACAATGCTTTATACACATGGTAAATATGCAGAAAATAGTTGTAGAAGTGTGCTTGTTGGAAAATAACAAACAGAGAGGCCAGAGTAAACCCACCTGAATAAATTCTGCACCCAATCTGGCAAACATTTATTAACTGCTTCCTCTGTTTAATGCAATTAACTGCTTCCTCTGTATAATGCAACGGGCCAGCCACTGCACTCTAGGTGCCCACTGCCATTGTAAGAGACCCACATGCATGAACCAGCCACCCGTAGGCAGCAGGACCAAACAAGTGCTATGGGCATAGAGAGAAGAAATAAGTAATTCTCAGTAACACTGAAAATTCTGAATACAATTCTTTTATCCTAGGAAGGTACTTTATTGTTGGGTCACTCATTTGTTTGCACTGACATACCTTGTCACATGAGGGGTCTGGCAAAGGGAAGTGTTGAGATTAGTTCTCCATTTGTACATATAACCCCCATTCCTCCATAAATTGTGTGAGATAGGTTTCATTTTCCTCTGGTGGCTTGTCTGGAGCCTGCTCCTCACAGAGGCTAGCTAAAAGGCCCTCCTCTGTGAGCCAATTATTCTCAGGATGCTCCCAGCCCTCTGAGTCCTGGTCACAGCCAGACAATGAAGGTATACACAGCCTGCCAGTTTGAGGGTCCCAATCCACCAGCGTCGCGGATGGCTCTTCCTCGGGCCCCTCTTCGGAGTTTGTGTGCTCCTGTGCCTGGTGGTGTAAGTCTCTGAGCTGAGGGGTATGTGAATACAGCAACGTTTGTGGACCCGTGTTTGTCAAAGCTGCCTGTTGCTCAGATAATCTTCCTTGCAGGAACACCTCCTGCAAACGGAGCTCTGGAGCTTCAGGCCCCACACAAATGTCAGCAGTTCTTATATCATATTCATATTCAAAGGCTGTTTTATGTGTGGCCATTGTTCTGCTGAGTGACTCCTGCTGGGAGAGGGAAGCACCTGTGTTTTCCTCAGAGTCGCAGAAAATTTCCATCAGATGTGAAGCGTACCCTAAGTGTTCCACCTCCATTTCCTCCTGAGGTGGCTCCGGGTTCCCTCTGGGCTCCGTATCATTAGAGTTGGATACATCACTGCTTTTTTCCAGTAAGCCCATATCCTTATGAGAAATTTTAGAATCATCCAAAATATTGAGGGTGATAAAGTTAATAACTATTTTTTCAGCAGGTGCAAAGAACCTTTTATTCAATTCATTTCCATAAATCAAAATCTATAAAGAGAAAAGAGAATGGTTTTCACCTTTTCCCATCTGGGAGATGTTAAAAACAGCTATGAGATAGAACATAGTGTCCCCTGATTGTTTTTAAAGACCTCCTCTTACCAACTCGTGAAAATGAAAGTTATACTTGGGATATACAGAAAAACCTCGCTCACTAGGAGGCCAGAGACCCAAAACCCACACAAGGCCTGTGGAGGTGACAAGTGGCTCCCTGGGTAGGTATGTCTCAGACCAAGGCTCGGGGTGTGGTTGCCTCCTCCTTTAACTGGCTGAGAGAATGCAGGCGAGTGGCTTAATTTCTTGAACCTTTTTAATTCTGTGAGGTCAGAATCTTGGTCACATGCAGAGTGGCAAAGAGGAGTTTGTGAAACTGCTTTGTTGTTCATAGTTTGCTATGTACTTGTTAATTAGCTCTGGTTACCTGGGCTACCAGCCCTTTTTGGGATATATCGTGGACGTGAAATATGGACGGGCATGAAAATTCGATATAGAAAGGGAGAGAAATATATGAATACGGATGGTTTTACCCCCTACACCATTCTAATCATGCTATAATAGGGCCAAAAAAGGAAATTCATGTGCCAGTTTATGGCAGATAGAGAAACTCTACATCACGTCAGGGAAGTTCAGTTGAGATTAAAATATTGCTGGGGGTATGTGGAAGGTGCCTGTTATCTATGAGAGTGCCAGTTATGGGTTATGTTAGATCCTCATTGTCACTCTACCGTGCAATTTCATTTCATGTTACAAAATAGGACCTTCAGCCTCTTTCACAAAATTTCTGGTTTCAAAAAAATCACAGGTGTCAATTCTCCTGTAAATTTTCCTTCCAGGAAAGGTCTTCTGATGCCATTAAGAAGCCAACTCTGAAACCTAAATACAGGCAGAATCATAGAAGCAGTTACAAACAGAACTGACGGGAACCAGCGTACGTCACCGTGTGCACAAGAACATCAATAGTTCCCAAAGAAATTGTTTTTGTTGTTTAAAAAAATATACTCAGCCCTTTGGAACCCTTCAGCAGATGGTCCAGCAACATCGGGTTTATTCCTTCTACTTTCTTGCTTCTCCTTGCTGTGAATGATTAAGCCCTGGCTGTGCCCCTCCTAAGTGTGTCTCCATCCCTCTCTGGTCTTTTAGACTTGCATCTTCTCTCCCCTGGACAACTGCCACAGCCCCCTAGCTGCTTTTGTTGTTTCTAGCCTTACTCCCCACAAAGTTGTCCTGGAATTAATATCCGGTTGGATCTAAAACCCAATACTGACCGTGATGCTCCCAACTTAAAGCCCTGTGGTGATTTCTCTTTGCCAGTGGAATAAAGCCCCAGCTCCTTAGGATGGCACCCAGCTCTCCCACCCTGGGCCTTCCGCCCACTCCCTCACCAGGAGCCTCACGATGCAGCAGGGCCATGCAGTTTCACCCACTCTGCCCCTGCTGTTTCTTCTGACTGCACCAAATGTCCTGATTCCTACTCACCTCTCATTACCAAGCCCTGGCATGAGAGCTGAGCCCCCATGCAGGGGGCTCCTGTACCCCCAGAGTCCCCAGTGCCTGCTCTCATTTTAGCCTTCATGTATTATTTAGAAATTCTAGTCCCCGACTACGCATGCACTTCTAGAATGGCAGGGATCATTAAATAAAATCTTTTCAAAGCTATGGAATCTTTATCTTTGGTTATGTTAGTGAGCCGACCCAGAAAATCCTTTACAATTCATCAACTATTTAAATTCACTCTGCCCTTAATTGGAACTGTATCTGTTCTAGAGCCTTCTTTTCTATCCTCCTGCAGGTGCATTATAATATAAATATAATATAATACAGACTCCTGCCACCAAGCACTTACCAAATTTGCTGGGTGTTTCTCTTTGCCAAGGTGAATATATCGGTAGATGGAATAGCCCATCACAGAAAAAAGAAACACGGTAACAGATACGGGCAAAACATACCAGAAGATGATTTTAACCTTGAACTCTGAAGATTGATCTGTAAAAAAAGGGGGGAGGGGGTTGGACAGTTGTGATTTGGTGTGGTGGGAGAAAACTGGCTTTGGGCAGATCACTCACATTTAGCAACTCAGTTTTCTCACTTGTATGTTAGAAGCTAACATACAAGGGGTCTCAGAATTCCTACTCTCTCTGATGGTAGACAGTCTTAAGGAATCACCTGGATGCACCTCAAACCTTTACAGCAAGGATACATCAATAATCCAAGTCAGCAGGTATACCAACATTTTACGTCTGGCTATGAGATTCATGCTGGTTTGGCATTTGGAGGTAAGGGTGTCTGATATTCGGGGAGCTCACGGCACTTCTAACCAAACAACAAAACCCTCCTGTGAAGATCCTATTGAGCCACCACACTTTCTCACACCACTCATGTGACTCAATCTTTCCCACATATTCAGTGGGGGACATGAATGCACGGCATCACCTTTTACATGAATAACAAAACCATTCTTGCACTGGTTGGCCAGACTTTCTGGGTAGGGCTGGAGCTTGAGGATGTTTGTAGGGAGGTGGCTGGACTGGGCATGCTGTCCTGTAGGCTCAGGATGGGCAAAAGTCCACAGAGAAATGGAAAGACTTGGGGAAAAGGTTTTAAGAAACACAGCCCTGGCCCACCATTGATCAGACTATATAGCTGATGACTAGAGCTCATTGTAGACTAACTTATGTTTGTTAAGCTACTATGGTGTGCTTGGAAATTGTGATGCTTAATTTTATGTGTCAACTTGGCTAGGCCACAGTACCCAGATACTTGGCCAAACATTATTCTAGATGTTTCTGTGAAGGTATTTTTTTAGGTAAGATTAACGTTTAAATCAGTAGATTTTGAGTAAAGCAGATTACCATCTATAACATGTGTGGGCTTCATCCGATCAATTGAAGACTTTAATTAAAAAAAAGACTGACAACCCCGAGGAAGAGGGAATTCTGCCGGCAGACTGTCTTTGGACAAAAACTGCAACATCAGCTCTTCCCTGGGTCTCCAGCCTGCCCACCCTACAAATTTTGGATTTGCCAGCCTCCACAATCCTGTGAGCCAACTTAAAATAAATAAATCTCTCATCTCTCTCTCTCAAACAATATATAGAACCAATAGGAGATCGATATCTATCTATATCTATATATCCATAGATAGATATATATAGGTTCTGTTTCTCTGGAGAATCCTGACTAATACAGAAGTAGAAAAAGGAGCAGCTTTAGCACAAATGACAAAAGTCCTAGTATATTCCTTACACACTAGTAAAACCAGCAAGAGTGTGATGGGAATATTATAAATCCATGTGGATGTCAGATGCTCTTGATGCCTGAGCCTGAGGGAAAGCAGCGAAGTCCCCATGCAGTTAACTGTTCAGTTAAAGACTGAAAACAGATGTGTCCTGGATGATGGGGGCAGTCAACAATAGCTGGTGGGAAAAGTCGAGCATGGGTGCCAGCTGCAGGCTCGGTAACCCTGAACATTCCCAAAGAGCACATTTGTCATCAGGTTCCTTGCAGTAATGTGCCAACACTGCAAGGTTGCCTGAACACCACCTGCCCCCGCTTTAGGCTGCAGCTCGGTCCAGCCCTTTCAGTACAATCTCTGGTCCCTGAATTGAGCTTGTTCTAATTAAAAAGAGTCATGACAACAATGACTGATGGCATTTAGGGTACATGAGCACATGTTTACTACAATAAACCTGGTAAACCGTATCTGGATTTTAGGGATTGAAGGACTACGGAGAATGGAAATATTTTTCAAGAAGAATAGTTGCAATAGGGGTAATACTGATTTTTCAGAAAGCGGCCCTCATGCCAGTGTGCTGGAAAGGTGTCTCTGGTGATCCAACAGCTGGGATATCAGGGGAAAGTTCAGAACCAGAAATGGTGCCCCGTTATTTTGTTACTTTGCCTATACTAGTGAGAAAGTGGGCTCGGTCTGCTTCCTGGGAAGTATTTAATTTAATCTGTGCTTTCGTTGCTTTTGCTCTGCCTACTGCCTCGGTGATTTCCACTGGAAACTGATTCCTACCAGTTGGCGCTGATCAAGTTGTTAGTAAATAGAGCACTTTCCCCAAATACAAAAATGATTTCTTCGATCTGCTTTGTTTTGCTTGGCATTTTAGTTTCATTTGTCATATGGCAGAGAACCCTTCCTTTTACAGGAAAAGGTAGATAGAGACAGAGATTCAAAAACAAAGCCCTGCACTTCTCCTACGCACTCACAACATACCCTTTCTTTTCCTCGGGATCGTTTCATCTGGGAAGGCAGGAGGGGCGAGGGAAGAGGCAAGCAGGCTTATGGGTTCCTACTCATGGCTGGTGACAGAACCGAGGCGTGGGGTGAAGGGTGGTGAGCCTCTGTCGCTAGGCCAGCATGTTTGGATGAGAAGCAGAATAATGGGCGAAGAGCCCTTTGGTGCAGGCAAACTTTAAGATTTATTTTCTTTCAATGTTCGGATTTTGAGTTCAAGCTCCTCTCAGCCTGGGAGAAGAAAGATTAAACAGATGCCAAGCTCACAACGCCATGTCTCCTACCAGCAATGAGCATCTTCAACCACGGTTTCCCGGCTGCTCGGGCCAGAAGACGTGAGGGGGAGACAAACGAAGGAAGGAGAGAGAAGCAGCTGTAAGGGGAAGGGGGTGACCGCGGGTTTGCGGATCCCGGGCTCCCACGCCGCCGGTACGTGGTATGTGGGCGCTACTGGAAGAGCCTGTAATTAGTATTCCCAAGGGGGAGCAAAACAATTTCTGTTTTACAGTGTTTTTAGGATTATGCTTTGCTTCTAGCAGTAAAACTGTCTGATGTTCTTGAAGACCACAGAACTTCTATTGATCAGAGTGATTATGACTTTAAAGAAGAAAAAGACGTGTGTAAAAGTTCTTGTTATTTCGCAAGGCGGCCGTGTGACTGTGGGAGGCTTGTTGGCCGTGGACTCCAGGACCCGCACTGGCGGTTCTCCGAGGGGGCGAGAACACTCCCGAACACGCCCCGCCAGGCTCAATGGCAGAGTCCCAGGCTGCTCGGTGCATTTCTGGTCATAGCTGTTTCTGCCTTTGCCTCAACCTGTTTCTATTAGACATGTATTTGTCAAAACCTTGTCTAAACTGGCATACTTCCTTCCAGTTTTAGTAGATTTCCTTCCTCAGACTGGCTGAGTATTTTCAAGCTTACCTTCCAAAGTCCTGACACACTGCTTCTCAGAAGGCCGAGCTCGGCGAGGGGGCCCTGGGACGAAGGACTCCACGTGGACACAGTACAGAGTGTTTGGCTCCAGCCAGGTGAGCACCAGTGTGTGGTTGGTCACACATTGGTACCACTAGGACGGAGAATTGCAAACAGTAGTTAGAGCCAAAGATTTCTGGGACCACCCCAGACAAATAATTCTAGAAGGAAAAAAAAGACTGAGATACCATTTAATTCTTTACTGTCACTATAAGCTTTTTTTTTTTTTCCCCAGCAACAGTTTGAATACACCCTTTTCCTTTAGCTCAGCAGAGCATGGTCAGGAACTGGACCAGTCCTGGGAACAATTCTCAACAAAAGCACATGGATGGGTTTTTAATTCAACTTTGTCCTGTGTTTTTGCTAACATTTTTTTTTTTTCTTCTTGGAGAGTGACTGACAGATGTTATGCAAGTAAAAGGTCTCCATCAAAGTGAAGTGCACAATCGTTCTACATTCCAGTAGCAACATCACACCTTGTTAACAGAGTTTCTATAAAGAAAATCTGAAGTCAATTCTGTAAATTTTCTACATTTCAGCTTCAACTGTGTCTATATGGCATCTCTTTTGGATATCACATCTTCCCTGATTCATACGCAGAGACTCAAAGCATCAGGGCTGTTTGTTCTAGCATTAGCTACAAAAAGTAGTACATAGATTATATATTCCATTCCATTTTAGGCTTACCATTCTATTTGATTTAGTATTATATATGGACACATTATACTTTAGATTGGAGTATATTCGTTGCATGGAAACAGAACTGTCTTCTGGATTTCTCTTCCACTTCTCTGGAGCCGTCAGGACAATAGAAATGGACTTCTCGTCAGTAGTCAGAACAACCTCTGGTGGGCCGATTTGTGCTTAAAGGGGAAGGAAGAGGGTATTATTACGTTCGGATGTAAAAATCACCTTAGATGAAGCTACAGGATAATCCCACTTGGTCCAAAGCCCTAAAACCAACCCTCTCATAGGAGATGCCTCAAAATTTACTACGGTGGGCCTGAGTTACACCGTATCTTGAAATAATCATTTCATACACCCTAACACAATGTCAAAACAGCAAACCCAAGTGTCATATTTACTTAGTCACATGGATAAACAGTACTTGATGATGGTAAATACAGTCAAAACTGTGACTTGAAAAGTTGGTGATAAATAACATTAACATGATTTGATAAGTGGAAAAGATCAGAGATGTCGTTAGAAATTATCTAGAACTGAGGTCAGCAAACTTTTATCATAGAGGTCCAGACAGTAAATATTTTAGGCTTTGTAGGCCAAATGATCTCTGTTACAACTACTCTACTCTGGTTTTAGCACAAAAGCAGTCATAGATAAAACGCATGAATGTGGCTTGTGTTGCAATAAAACCTTATTTATGAATAGACACCAAAATTTGAATTTCCTGTACTTTTCACATGTCACAAAATATTCTTATTCTGATCTTTTTAAAAAAACTATTTAAAATATAAATACCATTTTTAACTCTTGGCCTGTAGAAAAACAGAAATGGGGGGGGCTGGATTTGGCCCAAGGGCTGTGGTTCTCTGGCCCCTAATGTGGAAGAGCTCCAGGGCCTATCGAGCACTTGTAGAGTTCATTATGGTGGCCCTGAGTGGGTCCCTCATGGCTAAGTTAGCCACAGATCAGAGAATGGCAAAATTATAAAAGCAAATACCAGGAAGATATTGCCTTAATTCTGATTATACCTAGAAATTACATCATCACACTACCAAGTTTATAGCAAGAAGAGACTTAGCTGGGTGATCAGGACAATCTTTAATCAGTCTTATGGACACATACCAATGGTTTATAAACCCACACCATTTAAAAAAAATCTGTTGGTTGTTCCTCAAATTACAGAGACTCCAATAAATAGTAAACAAAATCAAAATTTGAAATTATTGGCATCTAGCTAGCATCAATTTTGGATCTGGGAGAGATCTTAGTGATCATTTGCCTAAACAGTCTAAAGATGAGACTCTGAGAACCAGCAAGGTGAAGCATCTTGGCCTGGTCACTCAACCTGCTGCTACAGAATAGAACCAAGCAGAGTACTTTCTTCTGGGAAAGACTCTATGAGCATGAGACTGTTAAATCAGGAGGTCAGGTTAACTTGATGTTAATACACGTTTAACAATTGTGACAACTGCATTACTTACTTTCTAAAAAAGGATAGAATCGTCCAGTTTCAGCCCATTTGGAGCAATTTGCTTCCCAAATGGCCTTAACTTTGGCATAATATTGGTGCTCATAGTCGGAAGTTTCAGCAGAAAGATCACAGTAGGTCCTATTGATATTTCTGCACTCAGATTTATTCAGCCATTTCTTTTGCCCATATCTGCTAAGAAGGAAACTCTGAATTAATAATGAGGTGCTCTCTATACTTTACAATTAAAAAAACCCAGTCATTATATAAAACTGAATGGAACAGAAGACCTTCTCTTCAGAAAAACAAAAGAGCCTGTCATTGAGATAAAAAAGAATCCATTTTTGCTGCTGGCAATTTTTTTTCATTAGCTGTCAGGAACATGAGTCAGAGTTTCTGCAATCACCTTTCTTTTCTGTGAATGATAATGTGGATAGTACATTCTGAAAGCATGTATTTTATTTTTATTCTTTGGCTACAGTAAAATTTTTACATAATGTATGATCCATTCTTCTAGTAATTATCCATGTAAGTTTATAGTCCACCCTGTATACGAGGTCCGTTTGATGTATTGTTTTACGAACAGTTAGTCATTTTTTTTCTTGGAAGAAAAATTATCTTGGCAATTTCTTAAAATTTAAAAGTCTGCTAGGCATCAAGAGTTCTGGGGAACATTCGTGGGGTTGGAGTGCATATAAAACCTGCATTTTCAATAGTTACAGTGAGGAGGAGGAGGATGATAATGATATTGATTAGGCTGTTCATATTGATTTTCTTTCTCTTTATTAAAAACACAACACTCAGAGCAAATAGGAAGAAGGAGATATTTTTAGCCCTTTTCAGGTGGGAGAGACTCAGGTGTAGAGTTTGGGTGACATGGGATGAGACAGTGAAAGAGACAGAGCTGCGTGGGAGGCTACTGAAGGGATTAAGGCAAGGTGTTGGGGGACAAGATGAGAGGCATGTCTCAGGAAGCTAACTCTGGAGGGAGTGTGGTGAAGGGACAGGGTTAGAAGTGGCAGCGTGGGGAGCAGTTGAGAGGATACTGCACTGGTCCAGGGGAAGATGAGGGTGACTTGGACAAGGATGGTGGCAGTAGAATGAATGAGGACAGGACAAAGGCAAGAACTATTAGGAGATAGGACTTGGTGATTGAGTGCATGCGAGAGATTAGGGATGATGTTAAGGTGAAGGATGTTAAGGATGATGTCTTTTTCTGTATGGGACAGATGGGTGGAACAGCAGTAACATTTTCCAAGATATGGGACACTGAGGAGGAGTGGATTTGGAAATCCAAATCCACTCCTGGTGGAGTGGTGGTGGGGAGGGAAGATAATGCTTGAGTTTTGACGTGTTGAGGTATGTATGAGATACCCAAATGCAGATGCCCAGCAGGCAATGGGGTCCAAGGCCCGGCATAAAACTGCTCATTGAAGGCATAGGCATAAATGAATTCTCCATGGAGACAAAGCAATGTCTAGGATAAAAACTCAGCAGCATCAAGATTTAAAGGCTGGATACAAAGTAGACCTGGAAATAGCAGCTAAAGAGAGAAGAGGAAAAACACATATCACAAAAGTCAAGGGAAGAGTGTGACTCCTCCTGAGGTGGAGGATATGTCAACTTTTACAAGCATTGCCAAAGCTTCAGAATATAGCAACAGATTTCTGAAAGTCAATGTCTCCTGTTTCGTAGGTACCACACCTACTAAAAACATTGCAGATATAGTTGGATCTTGTTGACCAACTTCTCCATCCAAGAGATCACCATTGCTTAGGGGTTTTCAAATTATTTTTGGCTATGATCCATGGGAAAAAATATACTTTACATTGTGATTCAGTTCATAAAACATATATATATCTAACATACTAAAACAAAAGTTTTATAAGATAATATTTAAACTTTACTGCGTGCCATGCATTCAGTTATTTTCCATTCCACTTTACTCTACACCATTCCATTCATTTCCATTAAAAATAATGCTAGCTCTGTCCCTCAAAATTGATTTCATAACCTATCAACAGGTCTTGACTTGTGGTTTGAAAAGTATTGCCATTGCCTATGTGATCCTCCCTTCTCAAACTTCCTCACTCTGCCAAGGGCAGGGCAGCTTCCCATGACAGATGTTGATGAAGGAGAAAATGCTCTTTACCGAATTCTGAACAAAATAAATGATGACCAGAATCGTTCAGCAAATATTTCAGTAATGATGCTCACGCATGGCAAAAAGTCATGTGGGGCCCTCTTAATTATCATAACAACCGTAGGACATAGGTGGCATTATTTTCATCCCATTTTACAGATAAGGAAACTGAGGGATTAAGGGAGCCACTTAAGTTCACATTACTAATAAGAGGCATATCTGGGATTTGAACCACTTTTCCCTGATGCCAAAGCTTGTGATTTTAGTGCTACATTCTATTTCCTGCATTCAATTCTTTTGGTGGATATAATTTAAACTTTTGTTAAATTTTCATCTTGGAAACAAACTTCACACAAAAGTATAAAAGTACAATATGCAACCTGCTCAGCCTGGCTATGAACTGGGGCCTGTCTGACTCCAGAACAGTGCCCTCTGGCAGTGAAATATGCCACCCTCTATTCCTGTCCACATTCCACATGCATGGGCATGTAAGAACCCTGACATAGCAAGCTTCTTTTTAAATACATAGTTTTGAAACGTGCACAATCTAAATTATCTACTTGCCAGAGCAGTGATGACTCTGCCTATTTTTGTAAAATCCTTTTTGAATCACATAAAAATATAAAGGACAGAGCAAGCTCTTTGCTCCACCTAATGGAAAAGGAGGCAAGGGCATGCTCATGAGCCATTTCTCTTTGCAGAGTGACGTCTTATTTCCTGTAACACCAGCTCCTGAGAAACTCCTTGGAAAGGAGAATGAGGTTCTAGATAAATGAGCTTGCTGTGAATAGCTGCTGAAGTCTCACTGGCTTTAGTGGGCAGAATTTTTTTTTTTCAAGGACAAACATATTCTTTTTTGTAAATATAGTAAATGTTTTTTAATTCAAATAACCAAACAATTCAGAAAAGTATAATCAAAAGAGAAATAAATCACCCTAAAACCCATTACCCTGAAATATGCAGTATATATGATTCTGGACATCTTGTCATGCTTACATATAAACAGAACAATGATTAGATAGCAGAATAGATAAAAGTTAAATTATATCATACATATAGTTTTAATAAAAGTAGCAAATTTAACTTGATTTGAACTTTAATAGCAAAAAAGGAATTGAAGCAAAATTGAAGGAATTGCTGAAGTTCAAATTAAGAAAATGGTTTGTGAAAAATACTGAGAGGCTAATTATTAAAATAATGAAGTATTTGTATTTTCATTTTAGGTCACATTTAATGGGCTCCTGCTATGAAAATCAGTACACTTATAGTTCTTCCCCATTTCTGATTTGTTGTATTGTAAATTCAAACATTTACAAAACAGGTTCTGTAACCACCTTTCCCATCACTATTTAGTCTTAGTCCTACATTTAGATGAAGTCAGTGAATGCCAGTGGGGTTTTTTTTTTCGTTTTTTGTTTTTTGCCGTAACTGTGTCCTTACTAAATTCTTTTGAATTCATCTTTATATCTATGTTAACTGGACATCATCTTTAGTTAGTGGTACCTCTCCTCCCCTGAGGGTCTCAGGGAAGTGACATCCGGAGTTCCCACCTGCTCGAAAATCCTTGTCTACTGAACTTAATAAGAGTCTTCGGTCACACTTGTCTTTCCCCTAGAAGATGTATTCCGCTGAGTGTTGCCAGGCAGAAATCCCCCCTTTCTCCCAACTTGAGTCCTGCTTTTGCTCTAATGGCCTTAAATCATTTATTTTTTTCTTTTTCTTTTAAAATATTAATTATTTAAAATACGGAATGCTTCACGAATTTGTGTGTCATCCTTGCACGGGGGCCACGCTAATATTTTCTGTATTGTTCCAATTTTAGTATATGTGCTGCCGGAGCGAGCACAGTCATTTAATTTTCTTAAAGTTTAGTAACTTCACCAGGATATGTCTTGCTATTGTTTTTATTAGATTTTTCTAGATATACCATGAATTTATAATATGTAATTCCAAATAGTCCTTACTACCTGTTCAACCATTATTACCACTCAGCTATAACAGGTTTTCATCTTAATAAGATATTTTTATTTTCTGACTTTTTCCTAAGTGCTACCCACTTGCTTAAAAAAAAAATTCTCCCTGTTGTCTTAGAATCTCTTCTTTCACTGTTTTCTATTCTATGAGTTTTACCTTTAGAGATCATGGTATTTATGGACTCTAATAAAACTATGGACAATTACTTGTCTGAATTCTTCTCCATGGGGACATTTCCTCAATTTCTAGTGGTGGCAATTCCTTAGATTTCTACATTCTTAGATTGTCAAGTGGGCCTCTTAGTACTGTTACACTTGTTCTTGTTAAATTATTACCTGTCATTGAAGCTCGAGAAGGTATAGGTTTGCTTTCAGCTTCTGCATCTGTTTTCCTTTGGATTCCACAGGATTTGGCTTATATTCGTCAGAGTTTATGGTTTGGGGTTATGGAAGTTCCTTTGTTTATCTGAAGATGGACATTATCTAACTGTTTTGCATTTTTTCTTGCTTGCAATGAGTTTTGAAGGAGAGGTGAAAAGTCAAAATATCTATTCACTGCTATCTTTAATAGGAACAGCTGGTTGCACAGAATTCTGTGCTCAGTTTCACTAAGTCTAAGAATGTCTATATTTTCAAAAAGCTTAGATGTTTCAGAGATGATGGATTGCCTTGTTTGCTCAGCCACATAATAATGTTTTGACCAACTTCTTTTCTCCAGTTACATAACTTCCCCTTGCCTGAGCACCCAGTGCTTCTGTCTTCATGAAAAAACTGTTTTCTAATTTAATCTAACAAAAGCTATCAAGAAAACTTAACATGAAATATCTAAAACTTTTCTCTTTTTCAAACACTTATTTAATACCATAGATGGTTTATCTTTGCACAATTAACAGGAGTCTGAGTCTTGTGTTTATAAATTAGCCAAAAGGAAAAGAACCAACCTACATGAAATACTGCACAGTATAAGTAACTTCAATTCCTTGTAGACTTTCTGGTGGATTCCATTGTAGGACATTCTTCATGTTTATGGATGAGAAGGTGATATTTGTAGGTTTAGGCAAAACACCAGAGACACAGGGAACTGAAAAAGGAGTAGAGAGGAATTGAGGTCTTAGTGGAGAAGGAAAACATGACCCCTGTAGCAGCCAGTTCCAGAGATGGCCCCCCATGAGCCATGCCTGCCAATATGCATGCCCTGTGGACTTCCTCCCAAACTGAACCTGAGCTGATCCTATGACTTTCTTCAATCAAGAGAATGTGGCAGAAGTGACTCTGGGACTAAGTTTTAGGGTGGCCTGGGAGCTTCCACTTTTGCTCATTTGAAAGCCTTAAGGGATCATGTAAAACATCAGCTATAACCTGCTGGGGAGACCATGTCGAGAAGTCACGTGAAGAAGGACAGGCTCAGTTGTCCCAGTGTCCCAGCTGAGCCCAATGAAGTCATTGTGATCATTCCAGCCCCATCTGCCATAGACTGTAGCTGCAAGAGAGATCCTGAGTAAGACCAGCAGAAGAATTGTCCAGCAGAGCCCCAGTTTTGTAAGAAAGAATAAAATGTTAAAAGAAAAATAGAATGTCCCAGAATTGTAAGAAAGAATAAAATGTTTTAAACCACTAAGTTTTGGGTAGTTTCTTATGTACCAGCAGAGAAATGAAATGATCTCTTTATTAGGTATAGAAATAAAATTTAGAATAGATGCCCCTGAAAGGCCAGAGTTTGGGAGGTTGGAATTGGGGTTGGCTTTACTGAAGTATATAAGAAAGCAAAAATTAGAAAAGGAACCAGTGAAAGAAGAAAATCTGTTTAGTTAAACACTAATATGTTCATATCACTGTGCTCTAAGAAAAACTGTATCCTAGAGGATTAATTTGTAAAAATCCTCTGTAGAGAAAAATGAAAAAGAACCGAGAAACTACCAAAAAATTAGAAAAGGAAAGTGGAGGATACTTCCTTATAAAAGAAAACAAATATTATCTTCAAATTAAAATAAATGAAAAAAATTCAGTGGTAACATGTAAAAATAAAAATATTAATTAAAAATATTGGGACGATCACAAAGTACTGAGTAATTAATAATCAATCAGATTTTATGAAGAACTTATCCTATCACAAATATGCATATTCTAGTTAATGAACTTGGAAAATATCAAATTTTAATATTGTTAATCTAACTTAGGAAATAAAATTTAGCTCAGTCACTGAAGGCTGGCCCAATCTTGGCCTAAATCTCATAATTTTTGTGTAAATTAGCTGAGACTACTGTCAGAGAAAGGAATTATGCTTGGAGTAATCCCTAGCTAAGAGTAACTCTGTACAATGTATTGTATTTTCACAAGCCAAATGGAAAGAAAAAAAATTATTTACTTTAGAATTAAACTTTGTAATATGACCCTGAGACTAAGCAAAATAAGCTCTTTAACATACATAGGTGGCTGAGGGTGTGTTCGTGTGTATGTGCATGTGCTATATTTGTAATGACTCCTACTTTTAACCTTGATCTTTTTTTTTTAAATATTCCAGTTTTATTTTTAAGAGGAAAGTTAAATACTCAAAGAGACACACTATCACCGGATCACTGCTACATAGCATGCTACACAGTATGTGAGTATATGTATGGTAGGGATAGGGAGAATCCCAAAAGATATAGCCTGCCCAATATCTGTCTTTGGTTTCTAGTCTTCTAACTCTTTGGAACCATTGTGTATCAACTGGTGTTGGCATTTTCTGGAGACTATATACAGTGAATAATTATCAATGACTTCATACTGTCTGGTGTATTAGTAGGTTCCAAATTTTAGACAGATTTTTGAAGACAAAACAGAACATGGGGAGGCAGCACCATTGAGTGTAATATTTCCCAACCCTTCAAAAATGGGGAACATTTTAACATAAAAATTCCAAAGATCTTTTCAGATCTAAAATGCTGTGGTTCTATATTTCTAGATGGTCCTAACATGTGAAGAGTGGTTAGCAACTTGAAAGAAATAAAATTAAAACAGACTGTGCATTATAATATCACTGATGGAAGACATTGCCAAAACATGGCTTTATAGAACTAATTGATAAGGAAATAGAATATTCCGTTTTCTGTCAACGTTAGGTTTGGAGATAACAACACAAGTTATCTTAGAGTCTATAGTTTAGGTATATTTTCTCAATGTTCAATCTCTACAAATCTTTATCTTCCAAGACATTGGTTTCTACTTGTCTTTTAATATAAGTAAACAAGTGACCGAATTCTCAAGATGCCTAAAACATACCCAAAAAAGTTTGAAGAAATAACTTGGAATAAAAGAAATGGATTGCTCATTTTATTCTAGTTTTTTTTTTGGTTGCTGTCACAAGGAAACAAAGCAATTTTGCTCTTCTGAAATGAACCATATTCTGGAATGTAATGCATTGGAATTGTTTAAACAGTCCTTCACAAATGCTATGCCAATTACCAAAACGTTATCAAACTTCGGTAATGATAGGTTAAATAAAGAGAATGAATACCATGACAATAACATTAAAACATTAAACAATTTTCTTATGCCATCCTTTTTTTGAAAAGAAAATATATTTCATTATAAATGCTGTGAACTGTGTATATACCTCCTCTTCAAGTTTACGTTATGGGTAAATCATTCTATCACCACAATTGTGATAGCTAGCCTCCAAGACAGCCTCCAATAATCCCTTCCTTCTGGCATTCACAGCCTGTGTATTTCTCTCCCACATTGTACCAGGGTTGGTGTATGAGACCGATGGACTATGACAAAAGCCATGGTATTAACACTTCTGAGATTAGGTTATACAAAGCACCGTGGCTTCTATCTCGTTTTCTCTCTCCTGGATCATTTGCTCTGGGAAAAATCAGCTGTCCTGTTATAAGTAGCCCCCTAAGGAGAGGCCCATGTGGCAAGGAATGGAGGCTTCAAACAGCTGGTGAAGAACTGAACAAAGCCTCCTGCCAAGAGGCATGTTAGTGATCTTAGAAGTGGCTCCTCTGGCCCCAGACAAGCCTTCAGATGATGGCAGCCCCAGCCGACCTCTTGACTACACTCTTGTTAAAGGCCTGAGCCAGAACCACCTGGCTAAGCCATTACTGGACTCCTGACCCTCAGAAGTATGTGAAATAGTATTTGTTGTTATTGTTATATCAGTTATTATTATTTGTTGTTATATCTGCTAAATTTGAGGTAATTTGTTAACATAGCAGTAAAGAACCAATACAACAAACAATCTCAAAATGAAAGAAAGTAAGAGAGACCAGTCACTAAAAAAAAAATTTTTAAAAATTAAACTGGAGGAAGAAAAAAATGCCCCCCCATTCCCAATAATGTTATAAATGACTTTTGCTTTAATAATCTTGAAAAATGTTCTTTTTAGTAGTTCAATTTTAACTTTATGAAGAAAATTAAAAACTCAGTGAGAATACTAGAAACTTATCATCATTTTAATAGCAAGCGAGGATCACAGCAACAACTTTTAATGCTTAGTTAAGCTCATTCTAAATACATTGACAAGGTTTCAGAATAGTAAACACCTTTAATGGAAATCCATTTAAAAATGGATGTTACTGTTTGGTACACTATTTCTGGGAAAAGAATACTGCAGCTTGTAATCCTGCAGATTTTTCATTTGGATTGACATTATCTTTCTGATGGCACAGGCAGAAAAGATATCAGTTTTGGATCATCCCCTTGTCAATAAATCAAAGTATTACCCAGGGGCAGCCCTATCATGAGAAAAGTAGGTCACGTCTTGATATCAGCCCATCTCTAAATCTCGCCAGGACACAAAATATTCTTTGTTATGACAGGGTCTGTTGGTTTCTGAAACACTTTTTTTATCAGAGCAAATTAAGCCACGTTAGTCATCCTTCTTGATATCAGGCACAGTACATCTTGTCTTTCTGCTCATAGAAATTTTATTTCCAGACATGGATATTTAGCAATTGCTCTGGATTGGCAGTAATTTGTTTATCTGTATCAGTTAAAATTTTTGCTAATTATGGAATTTTAATGATTTGTTTTTGATCAATAGAAATAGATGGCTCTTATTACAGTGAGGTCTGACCTTTCTCTCATATGGACTGCTTACTCCCTTGGGTTGGTTCTGGTTTCAGTAGGACATGAGAGTTCTTGAGGCTAAAAATAATGTTGAGAGTGGGACCCATTCACGACAGGCAAAGAGGCTCTGTTTTAATATGTACATAAAACTCAACTTGTACAAGACTTAAAAAACAATAAATATTGTGCAAACCTTTATATGTTATAGTATTTAGTTGATGTGAGGCAAATTGGCTAGCATATAATCAAAATAGCTGTTAGCACTCACTGAATCCTTACCATGCAGCCAGCATGGTTCTAAGTGCTTTACACAACCAAGTCATTCAATTTTCACAATAGCCCTATGGTAGGTACTATTGTTATCATTTCCATTATACAGATGAGGAAACTGAGGCACAGAGAAGTTAAATAAGTTGTGTAAGTTCATGGAGATTATAAGTAAAGGAGCTGAGTTCAGAACCCACACTCAACTGCCTCATCATTTGTCACCCTTGTACACTAAGTTGAATTTAAACAAAGACAAGACAAGGCTGACGGGAAAACATGTATTATTCTAAGATATTAATATATAAAATAATTTAAATATCAAAAAGTATTAGGCCTTTTTGTTATGACAAGAGGCCCATTTGCCATTCTGTGGTGAACATATCTTGCTCTTGCTCTGTGAACCTATCTTGTCCTTCCTCAATAAACTTCATTTCATGCTTGCAAAAAAAAAATATATTAGATACTGATCTGGTCAGGAATTTTTTTTAATCCTACCACATCCTGCAGTAGGAAGCCCTTTCCTTTTTCTGCCAGAATATTTCCTTTTATTTCTTCCCCTACCCGATCCTAGAGACTGCAAGTGGTAACTGCACTCCTCCTTTTAACACACTGCCCAGACAATATGGTGACTACAAAGACAATTGTGTTTGACTCTACTCTGGTTTCTTTTTTGTGGCTGATTTCTATTAATTTGAAACCATATTAAAACCTATGGACATGGAGTAAGATATATTTGCCTTGACTTTGGGCTTTAGCTCTTTATCTCTCTTATAAAACACACTACAGTCAATCCCATCTGTATGGATGAGAAACATCAGTTCCAGAGTTATCTTATTTATTCATTCAATTAATATTTATTGGGTGCTGTTGTGGGTTGAATTATGTCTGTTTCCCTGCAGAAAAAGATATATTGAAGTCCTAACCTCCTACTGCCTCAGAATGTGACCTTATTTGGAAATAAGGTTGTTGCGGACATGATTAGTTAAGATGAGCTCATACTGCAGTAAGGTGGGCGCCTAATCCAACGTGACTAACGTCCTCACAAGAAGACGGCCATGTGAAGACACAGAAAGCACCACGTGAAGATGAGGGATTACAGCAATGCATCTGCAAGCCTGGGTCCACCAGAACCTGGAAGAAGCTAGGAAAGCACCTCCTCTTGGGTCTTCAGAGGGAGTGTGGCCAACATCTTGATTTCAACTTCTGGCTTCCAAAACTGTGAGAGAATAAGTTGTGTTGTTTTAAGCCACCCAGTTTGTGGTCCTTTGTTACAGCAGCCCAGGAAATGAATATAGGTGTCTCCTCTGTGGATATCTAACAGTGATTACACAGATACGTTCCTGCCCTTAGAGAGCTCCCAGGCCAGTGGGTAGAGAGACACCATTAAAAAGTAAAGAAATAAACAAATACATACTTACACATGGGTGATCAGGCTAAGAAAGGGAATAGGGCTGGAGTGGTGGGTCACAGAACCTACTGAGACAGGGGCTGCGCAGTCAGCTATGGAGTGGGAGGGCAGTGTTCCAGGTAGAGAACCCAAGAGGGGAAAGAGCCCGTCCCAAAAGACAGTGTCCTTGGAACTGTCAGAAGGTCAGTGAGTCAGGAAAACAGAAGAAGAGGACCATGGCCAAGATGAAATGGAAGGAGTACAAAGGAGCTACATCCCCCAGTCTCTGTAAGCCCTGGGAAGGAATCTGGATTATATTTGAAATTCAGTGGGAAAGCATTGAAACCTTTCAGCAGGGGAAAATATGAACCTATTTGTATTTCCAATGGATCACTTCATTGCCAAGGGGAGAAAAGATTGGATGGGGGCAAGAGCAGGAGAGACCAGTAAGACCCTAACTGCAGAGCCCCAGTGTGGGAGCCGTAGCTTGCACCGAGATGCAGGCTGTGGAGGAGTCCAGACTGCAGGCAGCTTGGAGCTTTAGCTTCAAAGGGGAAGCGGGACCTCTTGATGAAGCAGAACTGCACGAATCCCATTGGGAGGAGAGGGGCTGTGCTGAGAATGCTAAGTCAACAGATGAGGATCTAGCAAGGCATACTCACCTTTTTATCTGTTTTGATGATGCAAAGGAATGATAAAAACATAGAATTATCACTTTTTGTTTTGTTTTTTTCTTTTTTTTCCAGATGCCACAGCTTGCTGATAAGGACTTTTTTTTTTTTTAAAGAAAAAGAAATAGCACATTTAAAAAAGAAAAATAATTTGATAACTAGAACAGGTATTCTCTTGTGTTTTTAAAAATCTATGCAAAGGTTTTAGGTACTGTGCTTGTTTCAAGTTTGGAAAACAAAGAAAGACACTCCAGAATAAACATTCCAATTGAAATAAGTCATTAATCCGCTAGTGCTGATAAGATCATCTAATCAACACCAAAGTGAAAATATGTCATTCCCACATTTATATCAGGAATCATGTGCCAATTAACGGGCAAAAAAAGCATTTTTGTTCACATAGATTGATGGCCTGGAAGCACAGCTCTGATTCTCTGACAGTCCCCAGATTTCACATCCCAAATTAAAGAGCCGTTGGACTGGGGCGCATAGTTTTATGTTTAGGGAGTGCTGGACCCTCCCAACTTTGGATTGGCACACAGACTCTCCATGATCTGGTTTGGCCTCTCCTTTCAAAATTCTGCCAAATGCACCATGTTCACCAGCCACATCAAATTACCTTAATGCCTGAACTTAACCTGCTTTACAATTTTGATCCCCTCTGCCTACAGTATCTCTTGGAACTAAAAGACCCCTTGTTCCTTCATGTGTGCATCATTTAATGACTATTCCTTGTGCTATTTTAACAACATGATTATGCTGTGATGCCATGTAGGGTATGAATGTAGTCAGCATTCCTGACTATAGACATCTGGGTGGGAGACCAGTCTTTCCAGAGGAAACGGAACTGGAAAGACTGAAGGAAGGGGCAGGACCCTGGGCTCCCTTTGGGCTTTCCTGACTAGAGTTTGGCCTTTGAACAAGGAAGGATACTCAAGAGTGCCCCCTTGAGTTGTAGGTATGAGAGAGGGCCTCTGCCTTAACAAAGCTGTGAGGGGTCTCAATGTTGTAACTGGTTACCTGTATCCTGTAAGCCACATCATTTAGATTTGTGTCCTTTCTCAGCATTTATTTCCCTTTTGTTATACCTTGGTGCTATAAACTGAATGTTTGTGCCTCCCTCACCCCAATTCATATGTTAAATCCTAAAGCCCAATGTAATGGTATTTGGGAGGTGATTAGGTCATAAGAACAGAGCCCTTGTGAATGAGATTAGTGCCCTTACAAAAGAGACCCCAGAGAGATCCCTCACCCCTTCCAACATGTGAGGATGCAGTGACAAGATGACTATCCATGAACCAGGAAGTGGGCCATCACCAGACATCAAATCTGCCTTGATCTTGGACTTCCCAGTCTTCAGAACAGTGAGAGATAAATTTCTGTTGTTTATAAGGCACCTAATCTATAGTATTCTGTTCTAGTAGCTGGGATGAACTAAGACACTTGGCCTTTGGGACAGTCTTCTAGCCCGGCTCTATCTATGTAACAGCACCAAAAGGAAAACGCCCTGCATCTACTCCTAGGTCCTTCCAGTAGGAAGAGAATGGATAAATAAGATTTAAAATGGGCAAATTTATGATAACTTCATTAGTGGAGTTTTATAAAATGTGGCAGCTACATTGGTTCTAAGAGTTACCTTAAATACAGGTCTCTAAGTGTAACAAAATGGTATGTAACATTTTCCTAATGGCTTCAAAGCTAACACTAAGGTTGCCATTTAAGTATGTTGCCGTTTTAATCATATATGCCTGATAGTAAAAGTTATTTGCATTTCATTATACTGAAGGAAAAGCTTATACATAGATTAATGCCTGAGGAACACCAGTTAAAAGTGGTAAGGTTCTTGGGGTGAACTCACAAAGAGTGAGGGTGATCAGCCTCTGTGATTAACCCAACCTCTGTTTTTTTGTGGCTTAGGCATTTTGACTTTCTCATTATGGACAGTATATTCATCAACCAGTATGGAAAACAAGCAGACTGCAAGAGACTGAACAGCCAAGTGCATCTACTTCTGAGGGCTTCCCCTTAGAGCCAGTCAAGTTTCTGAAGCTCATGACTAACTAGGGAAGTGTTAGCATTGAGGAAGCCCTGCCCAAACTTGGTCAGAGAAGGTCCCCAGGTGCTCTAGCCCACTTGATCCTTCTAAAGCTGAAGCAGTGAAGGAATCACGAGGCTCTGAGCTGTCTGACATTGGGCACCATGTCTTATAAGGTCTCTGCATCTCCAATGCCTGGCAAATAAATGCTTTTGAGCTGAACTGACCAGGACCTGTGGGGCTGGCATAAATCAAGGTGATTAGGTGACAGGGCAGAATGCAGCTTCACAGGAACATGTGAATAGGGGTGGAACAGCTCTAACCACCGAATCTTTATAGCTTGTAATCACCTTGGTGAGCTTACATTACCCATAGGGGATCAGCACAGCTAGAAGATACTCAAAAGTGGCTTTTTAATGAAGGAATAGTAACCCCATGGCAAGTGGTTGCTACATATTGCAGGTGTATTTTTAAATAGGAAAATACCTTATTAGGCTTATAATAAAAAAAAAAATCCCACCCTGAGTGAGTTTTCTATTGTGGGAATGAGGTTAAAAAGAGTTGAAGTACAAAAAGCATCAGAGGGTGACTAACCAAATTCAGGAAGTAAAAGTCATAAATAACTACATCCTAACCACCAAAGAGGAGCACAACAGGTATGACTGCCTTCGAATAGATTATCTTAAGTATTGTTCTAACTTCATCATGCTGAAAGGAAAGACATGTTTTCTTTTGTCTCAAGTTACAAGCTATTTCTCTTGAAAAATATTCATTGTTGCTCTTCTTCACCCTCCTAATTATATATCAAGTGCCCATGAAAAGTAAGTCTTCTAAACAGCAATTAGACTATGATTCAGCAACTACTTACCTGAGAAAAAAGATACACAACTGTCTTCTATAAAGGAGAGAGCATGGTTTGGTGCTAACATTAGTTCCTTTGAACTTGATTTTCTTCTTCCCTAACCACTATCCCTGCTATTATTTCTCTGACTACTCGTTGCTGTACTTATGCACTGCCTCAGATTTTTCTGTAATAATACTGTCCCCTTATACAGGGTGCTGCCAAACTGCCCTATCCTATCGGTTTCTAATAATTGTTTATGTGAGCAGGTCAGGGAGAGGTTCTAGAACATGCGTTCTAGAGTCACCCTGGAGCCTACTCCCTGCTCTATGCCTTACCAGCTGTGTGCCCTTAAGTAAGTTACTTAATCTCTGTGCCTCGTTTCCTCACTTGGAAAATGGAACAACGCTATCTGCCTCTTAGGCTTGTTGGGATCATTAAATAAAATTCTTTATATAGAGCACCTGGAACAGTGCCTGGCATAAGGAGCTCAATAATTATTAGCTCAGTAGCCTGGGCAACATAGCAAGCCAAAGGCACTTGTATTAGTTTCCCGTGGCTGCTATAACAAAGTACCACAAACTGCATGGCTTAAGACAGCATATTTATTCTTTCACAGTTCTGGAGGCTAGATGTTTGAAATCAAGCTGTCAGCAGGATCATGCTCCTTCAGAAGGTTCTGGGAAACAATTCTTCCTGGCCTATTTTAACTTCTGGTGGCCCCAGGTGTTCCTTGGCTTATGGTAGCATCATCCCAGTCTCTGCCAACCTCCGTCTTCATGGCTTTCCAGAGTACTCTACTCCTCTTATAAGGGCACCAGTCCGCCCTAATTCTGGATGATTTCATCATGAGATCCTTAACAAATTACATCTGCAAAAACTCTATTTCCAAATAAGGTTACATTTTGGGGCTGTGGGTGGAGATGAGTTTTTGAGGGACACGATCCAACCCACTGTTGCACTGGAACATCTCTAGAAACAACATGGAGACAGGACCAATCAAGAACATTCCCTTTGCCCTTGTTCAGGAAAGTGAACAGAACCTTGAAAGGCCTGTGTTTACTCAGAAAGTGGGAAATAACACCCATGTTAGAAACCACAGCTGTAATATGTGTGCCTTTTGATAAGTGTGGTTGATTTAGTACTGCCAAGAGCCACAGACCACAGTGATTTGTTGAGGCTGCCAATGACCTTCAGGTCAGTGTCCCATAGCCACAAAGCTCCTGACTCCTACTACCTGATAACCACCACTCTCAGAAACAACATCTCAGAAAATTCATGGAATTTTGCTGTTGTTGGTTTTTAATTTTATTGATTTTTAGTTTTATAAAAAAGAAATATATGTGAAAGGAATACTAACTACCTGGTAATTTATAGATAGAATGGCTAACAGCCGGATTTAGCTTATTTTCTTGCTAATATTTAAATTAAAAAGGCCTGAATTTATATTAAATTATAAATATTTTACATAATATGGATGGCAACCTACCTATGACTATTTATTGAATTTATATTGTTTTTCCTAAAGGTATTTAAAGTATTCATAGTAAGATATTTAGTTGGATATCAAGTTTCTTTTCTGATTCACCTTTTCTCCCCAAGTTGGAAGAATGTGATGTGATATATACATATGCATACATGTATATTAATTAACCAACAACTTTTATAAGTCTCAGTTGAAAGAACCTTCCTATAGGAAGCCCTGCCTGACACCCTGATTAGATCAGTTGTCTTGTTCTGTGCTTCGAAAGAAACTTGTTTTCCTCAATTCTGGCATTTAAACTTTAATGTAATCACTTAATTGTCTGTATCTCTCTGGAGACTAAATGATGAAAGGGATCTTGTTTTATAATTCACCTTGAAGCCTAGAACAGTTCCTAATATGATAAAAGAAAGACATTGAATGAATGAATGAATAAAAAGTACCCATAAAAAGATTATTTAAAAATCACACTGCATCAGGATATATTTAAACTTTTTAAAAACTCAAAATGGATGCATAGGGATTAAGGTAATCCTGTTGTCAAATATGATCACCTCCAATACCTCATTCCCCTAATTTATGGGCTACATTTGATATCTATTTTGCACTTAAAATCTCTGAGCTAATTTTTAAAATAACAAGTTGAGTATTTAGTAGATAATGGAGTAGACATTTTGCAACATATATATTTTAATCTGAAATGGAGGGGGCACTGGGTTGGAATAATATGGATAGTTATGCCTTATGTATGAAAATGGTCCTTGTTGGAGCAAGGGAGAGGATTTCGTAGGGAAAGTGCTCCTTGGAGCAGCCAGGATGGGAGGCAGAGGTCTGAGAAGAGTGAGCCCCTCTGCTGAAGAAATTTAAACATCACTACTCTTTTTTAAGCACCCATTGACAGCTCTCCCTTATGCTCAAGTTATGGAAAGCACAAGAGAAGACCTCATCTCTGTCCTCAACATTCTCAGTAGAGCCTTTCAGGTCTGACACTTCCCTTTGGTGGTGGACACAGACTGCTAAACATGTTGAAGAGGAGGAACCACTGCATGTGGCTGAAAAGATAGCTTTGTTCTACTGTAGCAGCTAAGCCTGTGGGTCCTGCTCTCTACTCTATAAGTCTCTGAGGGTATGGTAGGTGGTATAAGTTGAATCGTGTTGCCCAAAAGAAATATGTTGACAAAGTAACCCCAAATGCCTCAGAATGTGACTTTAATTGGAAATAGAGTCTTTGCAGAGGTGAGCAAGTTAAAATGAGGTCATTAGTGTGGGCTGAAATGCAATATGACTGGTGTCCTTATGAAAAGGGGAAATTTGGACACAAAGACAGACATGCACAGAGTCTTCTGGAAGAAACAGGAAGAATGCCATGTGAAGATGAGGGCAGAGATCAGGGTGATGTGTCTACAAGCCAAGGGATGCCAAAGATTGTCAGCATCCCCTGGAATGAGGAGAGAGGCATGGAACAGATTCTCCCTCCAGCCTTCAGAAGTAATCAACTCTGCCAACACCTTCCTTTCAGACTCCTACTCTTCAGAACTGTGAGACAATAAAGTTATGTTATTTTAAGCCCCCCAGTTTGTGGTACTTTGTTATGGCAGCCTTAAGCAAACTAATACAGTAGGTATCTGTTGCTTGCTTGTATCTTTCCTTAAAAATGAGCACAATGTATACTGAAGAGAAAAATGTATGCCCTGAGGGCTGCCAAGTCACATGCAAGTGAAGATGAGTGGATTGACACAGGGAAAAAAAATACCTGCAAAATTGGGAAGGAGGAAATTTAAATGGGAGAAATAATGTGAACGAATGATTTTACTAGGAGTATGCAGCTACCAAAATATCCCATGTCACCAAAACACCAATGTAGCTGTATGGAATCGAACTTTGGATTATGCAGCCAAAAGAAAGCTGGATGAAAAGTATACATGTTGAAATCAAGACGTCTAAGGAAAACTTACCAAAAAGTCTGTACAGGACAAGGTATACCCATTCTCTGTGTTCCAGGTAGAGTTGGTATTTGATTAGACAGTGGATAAAGTAATTGAAGTAGCCATTTTGGTGATTCAAAATGCAATGAAGTGATCCCACCCTTCAAAACAGAACTTTTATATAATCAATAAAAATTGTCTTTCCAGAAAAGAGTAGCCACAGTTGCATTAAAGAGCACCATCACAGACATCAGAAGTTCTAGATAAAACATTATGCCATACTTTCCTTCTCTATACTCTGAAAAGCAAACAGGAGGAAAATCACCTCCACAAAGTGAAATTGTGTCAATATGAAATTGTGAGTTTGAATGAGGGGTCAAGGTCTGTGTCTCACAGAAGACAACAGAGATGGGAAAAAAGGGTGCCTTCTAGGCATCAGGAACCAGTGTTCATCAAGAACCTCATGCTGAACGGAACCGTTTGAGGACAAACCTTCCAGGGTCAGTGTTTAGAATGTAGTAGACCAGCCATCTCGCCATGATCTGTAGGGAGTCAGCCTGAGAGGTTACAGACAAACTGGAACGGGCAGTTGGTGGAGAGGAAGGAAGACACAAAGGAAATGTGATGGCTGCCTTCGATGATCCGACTAGCTTGTTCTGTATTGGCTCCATCAGCTTAGAATGAGGACTAACAATGGGTGAAAATCAAAGGGACCGAGTCTCAGCTCATTTTACCGAAGAACTTTTCAATAGTTGGAAGTTTGCAGTGACAGGACAACCTGCCTATGTGGGTGCAGGGTTGTAAGTGTCCTGTGGTGAGGTGCTCACACAGCAGATAATTTCACAGGTAATTACTTGGAATCTGAACGAGGTCCTGAGGATGAGGAGGGAGCACCGATGCTCTGAGTACACCGTATTGTAAAACTCTGACTCTTAGACCTAGTCATGTTTCACCCACCCTCAAAACACCCCAAACTTCACAAACAATTAAAACCAACCAGCATGTGGCAGAACCCAAACTGAAATACAAGCAGTGACAATTGCACCTTACTTATTACAAATGGATAATATAACCACACTAAAAGGGGTAAGAAAAAAACTAACCTAGGTTACTTTGGCCAACAGTATCTTAACTGAATATTATAAAACTAAATACCAAAAGACTGTACATAAAGGCTGTAATCTAGTTAGTAAATGTGCTTCTCACAGGAGCATGAGTTAGCAATTCTGGAACTACTCTATACTTGAATTGAACAAATAGCTATATCTATTGTAGATAATGATATCTGGGTTTTTCACTATCGGAGAGAGAAGCTACAAATAAAGAGGAAGGCTAGAATGAACCTTGGTTGTTGGATCGAAATCAGAAACATCAGTATAAACTCATGGTCTTTAATATAGATAGATAGACAGATAGTGAAACGCAGGCATGTGTGTATAATTGGGTTAGTACACATATGCATATTTCCCAGCTCTGTTTTCTGAGAGCACCTAGAAACAACATTCCAGTAGGAATGAGTATGCCTAGCATCTAGATCTTGGTTTCTAAACACCACTCTCCAATAAACGGAACCAGAGCTCCTTGAGGAAATAGTTAATTCCAGACCTGGGGCAGGGAAAATACAAGATGAGTCTGGAACAGTCTGTGGTACTAGAAAGTAATAAAGTGCTCAAAAAGGCTGGAGCTTCTTAAAAGGACACAGAAGCCAAACTGAAAGAGTTCTTAATAGCCAAAGCTGGAATAATGTGAGCAACAAAACTAACAGTGATAGCACTGGATTATAACTGAAAGAATAAAATAAATATTTATGAGTCCATATTGATACATTTAAACCATTGAACAAATAAATGAGGGAAAAGAGGCAGCTCTTCCCTGCAGTGGAATTCCAATTAATAAATGTGGAAGGAAAGAGTGAAATAAAAAATCACTGTTAGACACAATAATTGTTGCAGTCAAAACCCACTAATGGATACTAAAATTAGTGGATGTTAAGTTTGTGGATAAACAGGATAATTCCATAATCTCAAAGTATCTCTCCACAAGATATTTTTTAATCACAACGTGAAAAATAGTAACTTCATAACCAGGAAGCCTGAAGATACCACTTAACCAAGTGATCAAGGTAAACATCACCAGGAAGAAACATTGATGTTATAAATCCTTTGCAAGGATGCATTGAGAAAGACAACATAATTTATGTGGCATTTTTGCCAGAAATGAATAACCTCATTTTAATGGTGAGGAAACTTCAAATGAACCCAAACAGGGATAGTCTAAGGAAGAGGTGACCAGAAGTCTTCTTTATTTGTAGCTTCTCTCTCCGAAAGTGTCAAGGTGATGAAAGCAAAGAAAGGCTGAGGAATTGTCACCAATTGGAGGAGACTAAAGGGATGTGACAACTTAATGTAATGTGAGATCCTGGGTTGGATCCTGGAACAGGAAAGGGCATTAGTGGATAAATGGTGCAATTCCAGAGAGGTGTATAGTTTAGTGAATAGTAGTATACCAATGTTAATTTCCTGGTTCTGAACATTGCACAATGGTTATGCAAGATGTTCAAATTGGGGAAAACTAGGTGAATGGTATATGAGAACTCTCTCTGCTATTTCTGCAACTTTTCTGAAGTCTCAAATCAGTTCAAAATAAAAAGTTAAAGAAAGAAAAGAATTATGAAAGTTTAATTAGCTCACAAGAATCATTTATGCATGTGAGTGTGTGAAGTACATCCTGGAATAACTTCTCAGTGAAATAAAATACCCAGTGCTGCTGTATTTCTATCAAAGAAGAGGAATTTCAAAAAATACCCTCACTGCATTAATCTAAAGTGTATTAGTTGTAATAAGCCTAGTTGCTATAGTAATATTTAGACTGTATTATAACGCTCTAAAACTAAAGTTAGGTTCATTTGTTCATAGACATACTAAACTATATTTTTTTCCTCTTTTGGGATTTAGGGAAGACCTCCTGGAGGGAGGCACGTTGGAGGTGAGATGCAAGTCTGAGCACAACTGGGGATAGAGTGGGGAAGGGACATATCTAGTCGAGGGACTGCAAATATGAACCCCTGAGACGGGAGACAGTTTGGCTTGTGCTAGGAACTGGGAAAAGGCCAGTATAGGAGGAATTAAGCGGTGTGAGGTAAGGCTGGAGACAGGCAGGAGTTGGCCACGAAGGACCTTGTGGGAGAACTTAGAATGATTCTAAGAACAATGGAAGCCTTTGAAGGGCTTTGAGCAGAGGAGACACATGACTCAGGAAGTTACCATCTCCTGCTCTTTCTTATTGACTTTAAATGCCTGTGTATATAATGCTGGCCATAGTTCTTTATCTTCACTGAGGAATAAGACATGGGAATGGCCAACAGGGCAGAGGTATAAGCCATGGGGACAAACTTCCTGGTGAAATTCTGTCCCTGGAGAGCTTAGAGAGTGAAGGACAGTGTGTCTACACCTGCCTTGTGGGAGCTGCACAGTCATTCTGATTTGCATTAAATGTTTACCTGAAATGAAATATCAAGATTTTCCTAAAATGTTGATGCCACACTGAGTCGTTTTTCTCTCTCTTTGGATGTTGTGGTATTATACAGCCTGACCCAACAACGAATTGTAAGACTCTGAATTTTTTAAAAGTTCAAAAAACTAAAGCATTAAAACATTCATTTACCCAAGAGTGGCAAAGTCACAGAACTCTCAGAAAGCCCACGTTGTTCAGCAGACGTTGTAGATAATCTGCCAAAGTCTCCAGGTAACTACATACAACTTCTAAGGTGGTCTTCCCAGCAGTCCTTAGGGTGCCTGGAGACCCAGGAGAGGACAGGAATGCCCTAAGAAGAGCTAAGAAAGGGTCTCTTGGGTCAGAAAAGTTTCTTTTCTTTTTCTTTTTGAAAATTTTGCTTTGAAGTAAAGACTATTTCTACCTTCTAATGTCAGCCCGCCAACCCAATTGAGCAGCAAGTTTTATTTCTCTCTTTGATTAAAAATAAAAACAAGAAAATTCGTATCTGTTAGTTCACGGCTCGATTTTGCACAATGAGGAGTAGTCTCCTTCAGCTTACCTCGGAATATTAAAGGACAAAATAACTGTAATTTCTGATAAATTTTGGATTTAGAAGTTTTTTTGTGTGTACAATATCTGTTGTTCAAAAATCTCTCCAACTGTGCAAACTATACACACAGTTTTTTTTGCCTTTGTAACCATATTGGACTTAAATAATTTTTTCTTTGGCTACTAAGGACTCTGCAGCTTCATGGACAACTTTCTTCCTGCATTCACTCTTGTTGCTCAATTAAAAGGTATAGAAGCCTACACCAAGTCTGTACAAAGTGCAGTATTGTGAGAAACTTTGCTGTTGTTTTTAATTTTAAGAAAAAGGATCCCAGATATCTTGCTTTAAAAACATACACACAAAACTTTTTCTCATTTACCAGAAACGCAGAAGAAAAAAAAGCAATCAGGTGAATGAATCATTCTGGTTTCCTGGATTCCAGTTGGTAGAGAGTTTAAACTTAAAAAACACAAAACAAAACAAAAAAGCCCTTCAGTTACCTTATGTCATAAATCAGTTAAAAATGTTGTTACTTCTGAAAAATCAAAGAGCACTGTCTGTACATGATCATAACTGCAAAGGAAACAATTACAGGCCCAGGAAAGGGGGAGCTTCCTTTAGAAGCGCTGCCCCTTCCTAGATCCCCTTCCTTCGGAGCAGACCCTGTCAGGGACTTTGGTTTTTACAGTCACCGACCGCAAGTTACAGGCTGTAGGTATCACTCTGAGCGACCACCGCCAAACTTCCTCCACCCACCTCCAATCCTCGCAATGGGAAGAGCGAAACGCGGAGTCGCGCAGATTTGACCCCCGCGCAGACCCCGGGCTGGGCACGCAGGGCCCCGCGCCTCGCCCTCCGCACCCCCGAAAACGAAACCCGGCGGACGGGCCCCGGCTCGGCGACGTCCTCAACGTGCACCAGGAGGTGTGACCCCCCTACCTGCTCGTCCCCACGGCGCGGCCACCAGCAGCAGCAGCAGCAGCGACAGGGCCGGGCGGCCGAGCGCCGGGGGCCTGGGGGCCCGCATGGGTGGAGGGCCGGGTCACATTTCAGGGGCCAGCCAGCTCCGTGCGACGCCCTCTCGCGCCCACGTGCGGCGGTGGCGCGACCTCCCCTCGGCGCCCGGGGCTGTGCGCGCGGAGTCCCCGGAGGCCCAGCGCCCAGACCCCCCGGCGCCGCGGACCCCCACGCCCGGCCTCCCCGGCCTCCCGAGCTGGGTGCCGGCGCCAGCGCAGGTGCTCGCGGCTTTGTATACCCGGCCACTCGGGGTTTCAGTCTGAGAGTCTGTGAGTTTCCACCTCCCTGTTTCACGGCCCGACCAACCAGGTCACTGTACAGGTGACACCTCCCTCTAGTAATGAGAGAGTGAGGTGAGCCCATTGCAGAGCAGGTTCTGGTATTCAGGCCGAGCTGATGGTCACTTAAAATGTCAGAGTTCAATACTGGAGGAATGAAATGGGTAGTTACTTCTCAACGTACTAATAGGCACTCTGCCATACATTGTACAGTCATGCGGCGCTTAACATAGATGGAAATTCTGAGAAATGCATGGTTGGGCGATTTCATCATTGTGCGAATAACATGGAGGGTACTTACACAAACCTAGGTGGGACAGCCTACTACATGCCTATATTGCTTCTGGGCTACAAACCTCTACAGTAGGTTACTGTGCTGAATACTGTAGGCAAATGCAACATGGTGGCCAGCATTTGTGAATCTAAACTATCTCAACATAGAAAAAGTAAAGTACAAATACATACAAAACATTAAAATGGCACTCACCATGAATGGAGCTTGCAGGACTGGAAGTTGCTCTGGGTGAGTCAGTGAGTGAGTGGGGAGTGCATGTGAAGGCCTAGGACATGACTGTGCCCTACTGGAGACTTTATAAACACTGTACACTTAGGCTACACTCAATTTATGAAAATTTTTTTCTTTCTTCAACAATAAATTAACCTTAGCTTACTGTAACTTTTGTACTTTATAAACTTAACTTTGTAAAAAATTTTGACTCTTTTGTAATAACACTTAGCTTAAAACACAAACATATTGTACAACTGTACAAAAATATTTTCTTTATATCCTTATTCTATAAAGTTTTTTTCTATTTTATTGTTTTTTTTTTTTTTTTTACTTCTTAAACTTTTTTGTGGAAGACTAAGACATAAACACACATTAGCTTAGGCCTACACAGGGTCAGAATCATCAATATCACTGTCTTCCACCCCCACATCTTGTCCTACTTGGAAGGTGTTCAGGGACGATAGGAATTTTTCAGCTCCATTATAATCTGATGGGACCACAGTCATATATGTGATCTGTGACTGACTAAAATGTTGCTATGCAACTGTACTGATTTCATTCAACCCTTACAACCTGCAATTAGGTATTGTTCCATTTTACAGATGAGGAAAGGGAAACTCAGAAAGTCAAGGAATCAACCTGAAGACCCCCGAGCCTGTGGGTGGCCTGTCAGCAGCGACATGCAGACTTCCACACCAGGCCTGAGACCAGAGCCCCTGCTCTTCATAATGGGGGGAGAGGGGGAGAGTAAAATTAAGAGAGAAATGTTGAAATAGTAGAAGAAAAATCTGAGAATTGGTCTCAGCTTTGCTCCTTTCTAGGTAGTTGCAAAGGTTGGGCACAGCCTGAAAATAGAGAAATAAATGATTTACCTCAGATGTGTTCCATCTCTTTCCCCCTTAAATGTCTGTTTTCAAAAGCACCAATAAAGGGAAACAACACTAAAATTCGATCAACTATCTTTATCTCAGAAAAAAGGGTCTTCAGTAATTGAAAAAAAATCTTTTTGAAGGGGAGGGAGGAAGAGGTTAGAGGATGGGGCAGGATTTTCTGAGTTCCCCTAAATATGCTACTTCCCCCTCCCCGAGAGACTTAGTAATAGAAGAGAAATCCAGGTTAGGTGGTCCCTTAGGCCGGACCCCGCCCCTTTGTGATGCTGCAGCTACGACTCTGCAACCACATTTCTTGTTTGTTGGTTGCTCTTTTAATTTCTACCCATAGGGGGCACTGAAGGAATACCGACAGCGGGAAGAGGAACGCAGGGCCTTGCCTCCTATTTGCTGCTCTTGTCGAGGAAGGCGCCAGAGCGCCGTCTTACTCTGGCGGGAGCTGCTGGTTCCATTAGCAGTTGGTTCTGGCTTCCAGCTTCTTCCTGTACTCCCAGAATCAGCCTCATTTCATCTCAGAAATACCGGCCCTGGGCAGGCCGCACCGCATTCTCAGAGGCCTGAGTCCCGGTTTCACGGGGCGGTTCTTCCAGGCTGTGACCCCCACGTCTTCCCTTTGTTCTTCAGCCCTGAGGATGGTGGTTGCCTCCAGTAGTTACTTTCTCCGTTTCAACCTCAGTATCACTTTTCTACTTTTCAGTTCCCCAACATCTGGTTTTTTTCTTCTCCAGCCATATCCTGCCCGATCCAACCTCCGTTTAACCAATTCCTTATAGCAAATTCTTTCTGTTAAAATAACTAGTGTGGTTTCTGTTTTCCTGACTGGACTCTTACTGATTCTGTTGTAATTCCAGAACATTTTAGGAAGGACTCTATTGTATCAGTACATCATCACTATTATTTTGAGTCGCTGCTGTTCTTACTTTTTAATTGTAAATTATATTAGTTTAGCTCTATCATTATCATCTTAAGTCTTGTTGGTTAAATAGATGTATATTTGCTACAAAAGGATTTTGTGCCAATCATTTTTTGATACCTAAACTTTAGGACTTGTATGAATTTCAGTTCAAGTACAAATCATTTGTGACCTTCCAGGGGCTAAAGCAGATATGTAGTCCTCCCTTCTCTCCTAAACCTTCCTAACTTGAACAGTGACATTTCATTATTCCCCCAAGTTGTCCCCCAACCCGGAAGTGGGAATGGGGGGGTAACTGGGACTGGGAGCTTCTTCCCCTGTGCGTGGGCTGTCCCATGTTTGAGAACCAGTAGTTTTCTGCACGCCCCTCCTCCCCACTATCTTTTCCTCTTCAGCTTCCCCTTGGTGCTGGTCAGAGGCAGTCACCAGTTCGCCGGAAGGCTTGTCTTTACCACCTTAACAAAGTCACCACTCAGTCCTCAGGCTGCCTGTGGTTCTGCGGGGTGAGTGTGACTGAGACCTGCTAGGTCGACAGCTGAGGTCTCCCCATGCGCTCAGGGAATGAGCTTAGTCATAGCTTTTGTTTTTGCCTGTGACCCAGAACTCACCTTAGGGAGTTTTAGTACCTTTAAATCTAACCTCTTACCCACTTGTGTTAACGCCAGGAAGCAGCAGTCCTAGTCTCTCCCCGCCTCAACCTTCCCACTCAAAATAGGCTTTAGTGTATCCTTCAGAGATTTTTGAAATGACTCAGTGCATTCGAATTGCTTTCTTCCACTTCTCAGCCTTGTAACCCTTCTTGCTGTGATTGACCACATCGAGATCTTATTGTGTGGAGCCTGACGTATAGGGGTTTCTGGGCTTTCTGATCAAAAAGGCCGTAAACCAATATCCCCCCACCTCCCACATCAAATACTAACACCACAAGCAAAAAATACAAATTTTTCCTCTCTTAGTTTAATTCCTAAATGGTTTCCAGGGGTGCTACATAATAATAATAATAGTAGTAATATTATGAAGTTACTGAATTCTTATTGATATTTAAATCAAATACTACGCTAAGAATTTTACATTTACTGCCTCCTTCAATCCTTACCACAATTCTGTGAGTTAGTCACATTACCCTAGGTTTCAAAATGAAGAAACGGGCTTGGACACTTAATAAGCAACAGAACTGGAGTCTGAATTCTGGTTAATCTAATTTCAAAGTTTGTGCTTTTAATGGTTTCCTTATATGCCTCTTACACTGAGAAAATAAAGCAAATACATTTGAAGTGTGAGCTGTAAAATAGCATGCATATAACTACTAAAGTCATAATATTCAATGTATGTAATGAATTATTTCAAACAAATTAAAAATAAAATGAAAAGACAAGCTAATACTGAGTTTATGTAGGACACACCACTTAGCTGGCGGTGTCTTCTAAGAGAGGAAGAGAAACCCTGGCTCCCTAATGTAAACATCTTCCTGGGAAAGTAAATTTATTCTGTCAGGAAGGCAAAGGGGAAAGTACCTACCCTGGAATGCAAACATTTGGCTACTGAGGAGATAAGTTTTATTATCCTTTAAATGAGACCAGATAGCTCCAGGTCTAACACTCTTGTAATGTGGAAGAGGAGAGTTTGGTGCTTGCCAATTTCCTTTGCTCAAGAAGACAAACCATCCAGAAACATTAAAATATTCATGGAGCATTGTTTCCTTGACATCCTATTATTTGAATATACTCCATTTGATCTATCCATCTCCTGTTGATAGACATTGGGTTGTTTTATTGATGAGTTGTAAGAAGTCCTTTATGTATCCTGGATACAAGTACTTTGTCAGATATGCGTGTTGCAAATATTTTTGCCCACTTTGTGGCTTGCCTTTTCATTTTTACAATAATGTCTGCAGGAGCAAAAGTTTTTAATTGTGATAAAGTCAAATTTTTCAATTTTTTTTATGATTGTGTTGTCAATGGAAAAGCACTCAAACTCTGTAAAATAATTTAAAGAGGTTTATTTTGAGCCCAATATGTTCGACCATGGCCCAGAGAGCCACACCCAAGAAGCCTTGAGCAAGTGGTCTTACTGTGGTTGGGTTACAGTTTGGTTTTACACATTTCAGGGAGACAAGAAATGCACATAAAGTCGTAAATCATAAATGGCCCCAAAAGGCTGGACATCTTGAAGCAGGGGATTATAGGTTACAAGTGTGTTAAAGATTCTTTGCTTTGTAATTGGTTAAAGAAATGAAGCTTTGTCTAAAGTCTTGAAATGTTTTAAGTTAAGATAAGGAAGTCTGTTAATCAGAGACAAGTCACCAGACACACCCAGACTCAAGCGATCTGTTAAGTAAATTGAGGACCTGCAGGTGTGGTTTAAGCTTTGTCCTGCATAGCCTTAGCCCTGTTAATAAATTACAAAGGATATTTCCAAGACGGGAAGAGGGCATGAGGAGGCAGGTCTGACCTTCCTTCTCATGGTCAGCAACTCAGCTTTAGGGTATTTCTGGGGTCCCCTTGGCCAAGACGGGGTCCATTCAGTCAGCTGGAGGGGCTTAAGATTTTATTTTAGTTCACAGTGTTTTGGTATCCCAAGGTTGAAAAATGTTTTTTTCCTAGAAATATTATAGTTTTAGCTTTTACAATTAAGTCTACAATACATTGAGAGTTAATTTGTGTGTGGGGAAAGAGTAGAGATTAATTTTTTTCCATACAGATATCCTGTTTTTTTCTGTAGCATTTGTTAAAAAGACTTTTATTCCACAGTAAATTGCTTCAGCCATTTTGTTGAAAATCTATTGACGATATACGTATATACACATGAGGTAATTTCTGGATCTCTACTCTTCTCATTGATCTGTTTGTCTATTTTTGCACCAATACCACATATTTTAAAAAGGAACTTTTTAGTGTTAATTTCTTTTACTTGTATATAGAAAAGTTGCAGAAGCAGTACAGAGTTTCTGTACGCTCCTCACTCAGTGACATTACCATGGTAAATTTTCTCTAAGAAACTTTCATTGGCACATTACTGTTAAGTGAACTTCAGATTTTATTTGGGTTTCTCTAGTTTACCATTTCTGTTCAGGATCCAATCCAAGGCACCACACTGCATTTAGTTGTCAAGTCTCCCCAGTCTTTGGTCTGATAATTTCTCCATTTTTCCTTCCTTTTTACCACCTTGACAGTCTTAAAGAGTATTGGCCAAGTATCCTATAAAATGTTCCCCAATCTGGGTTTGTTTGATGTTTTTGTCATGATTAGGCTGGGGTTATGGGTTTTTTGAAAAAATACCGCCAAGGTGAAGTGCTGTCTTTGTCACATTGTATCAGGGGTACATGACATCCACATGACATCACTAATGATGTTAACCTTCACCACTTGGTTAAGGAAGTGTTTGCCAGTTTTCTCTACTGTAAAGGTATCATTTTTTCCTTTTTCTACCCTATGTTTGGAAGATAGTCATTTAGTCTAACCTACCCCTTGCAAGGGGTGGTAGTGGTGGCAGAAATTAAGCTCCACCTTCTGAAGGGAGGAAGTATCTTTGTATATTATTTGAAAATCTTCTGCAAGAAAGACTTGTCTCTTCTCTCCATTTACTTATTGATATATTCAATCATCTACTTAAATTAATATGGACTCAAATATATTTATTTTATACTTTAGGTTATAGTCCAATGCTATATTATTTATTTTCTTGATCAAATTCTTCCAGCTGTTGCCATTGGGAGCTCTTTCAGGTTGGCTCCTGTGTCCCTTTGATATGCCCACATCCTTTTGGTTTTGACTTGTCCCGAGCACTTCCTTAGTTTCTAGTAATATAAGGTACTCCAGCCTCATCTTGTATTTTATCTGCCAGCCCTAAAATCAGCCATTTCTCCATGGAACCCTGGTTTATATTATTGGAGAATGGTATTTCATTGTTTGGAAATGGCAGACTATATGTATGTGTGTGTGAGAGAGAATGAGAGAGAGAGAGAGAGAGTTTGTGTGTGTTTTAACCTGGAGGAAATCAAGGAGAAGCAATTAATTTCTTAAAAGAGAGGTCATTTTTATATATTTTACTTGGGTATGCCTGAAAGGAGACAAACTTATTCTTTTCTGTCACCCAAATCAGAAGCCTGGGAGTTCTTCTAAACTTCTTCATCCATGCTCCATTCAGTCACTATATTCTGCCATTTTCATCTTCAATATTTTTTTTGCACTATTTCCAGTGTTTCTTATGTCTTCCTCATGTCACTATTATGTGTATTTCTTATATATCAGACAACATATATGTATTTATAACACTACATTGAAGTGATTATATTATATTATAATATACCTATCTCTTCTATGAGACTGTGAACTTCTTGAGGGCAAGAACTGTATCTTGCTCTCTTTTATGTCTCCAGTGCCTAGTGTAATGCCTGGAAGGTAGTACATTCTTAATGAATTTTATTAAAACAAATAAAACTTCTCTAAAGTTTTTTTTTAAGCTGTAAATCCAAGGGGTCTGTTTCTTAACCAGTGTGTACATGCACCCACACAGAAAACACACACATGCACACACACATACCCTGAAATCTTCACATCCTCATTTCACTGTTCAAATATCCTGTACAGGTTTTGAAGTAACTTGGAAGGGGATAAATTAAATATTATTTTTTTGAAAGTCAGAATCATATAATATCTTGTTTCTCTTCCATATATTCTGACTTTTCTTCTTCTTTTCCTCAGTTGTTTTCTTAGCCTGTGTATTGAATTAATATGAGATAAACTTGGGAGAGATTTGCATAAAAGGTACTTATACTTTAAAGTGAAATACGAGGTTGTGATGTTAGTTTTGATAATTTAGATAAATACTTCTTTACTTACCATATCTAGTTAAATATTCAAGTAGATCAATCATGTATAACTGTACCACCATACAGCACTTTAAGTACTCAATGAATTAATACATTTAGAAATCAAGGCTGTCAATTCTCCCCAAATTGACCAATAGGTTTAGTTCTATTCCTATAAAAAGTCCTAGCAAGATTTTTTTTGTAGATATAGGCAAACTTATTATAAAATTTATGTGGAAAAGCATCTAAAAAAATCTGGGACATGGTGGCTTCACTGGTGAATTCTACCAAACATTTAAGGAAGAATGCCTGTCAATCTTTCACAGATAGTTCCAGAAATAGAAGAGAAGGGAACACTCCTTAACTCATTCTATGAGGTCAGTATTACTCTGATATTAAAACCAGACACAGTTATGATAAGAAAATGAAACTACACACCAAAATCCCTTATGAACATGTACACACAAATCCTCAACAAAATATTAATATCAGCAAACTGAATCCAGCAACATATAAAGAAGATTATGCACCAGGACCAAGTGGGACTTATCCCAAGAATGCAGGGTTGGTTTAACATCTGTAATACACCATATTGATAGAAAAAAGGATAAAAAAAATCCTCACATGACCATCTCCATAGACTCAGAAAAAGCATTTGACAAAGCCCAGTACCCCTTAATAACACTCAGTGAACTGAAAATAGGAGGGATTCTTCAATCTAATAAAGGGCATGGATGAAGAAACCCACTGTTAACATCATAATTCATAGTGAAAGAATGGGCTGGGTGTGGTGGCTCACGCCTGTAATTCTAGCACTCTGGGAGGCCGAGGCAGGAAGATTGCTTGAGCCCAGGAGTTCGAGACCAGTTTGAGCAAGAGTGAGACCATGTCTCTACTAAAAATAGAAAAATTAGCAAGGCGTCGTGGCCTGTAGTCCCAGCCACTAGTGAGGCTGAGGCAAAAGGATCGCTTGAATCCAAGAGTTTGAGGTTGCAGTGAGCTATGATGCTGCTGCTGCACTCTAGCTGGGGCGGCAGAGTAAGATTCTGATTCAAAAAAAAAACAAAACAAAAAAACCTGAAAGAGTGAATGCTTTCTTTATAAAATCAGGAACAAGACAAGATGTCCACACTTACCACTTCTATTTAGTATTGTACTGGAGGTTCTAGCCAGGGCAATTTGGCAAGAAAAAGAAATAAAAGGCATATGGATTAAAAATGAAGAAGTAAAACTCTCTCTATTCACAGATGACATACTCTTGAATATAGATCTGTATATAGAAAATCCTACAGAATCCACTAAAAGACTATTGTAACTAATAAATGAGTTCAGTAAGGTTGCAAGATACAAGATCAATATACTAAAATCAATTGTATCTTTATATAGTTGCCAGAAAAACTCAGAAAATAAATACAATTCCACTTAAAATATAGCATCAAAAACTATAAAATGCTTAGGAATAAATTTAACAAAAGAAATATAACTAAAGAAATGAAAAGAATCCAATATTCATGGGTCAGAAGATTTAATATTCATAATACAGCAATACTCCCCAAATTGATCTACAGATTCAATGAAATCACTAAAAAAATACCAGCTGGTTTCCTTGCAGAAATTGGCAAGCTAATCTTAATGCTCATATGTCAATTTAAGAGACATAGAATAGCCAAACCAATCTTGAAAATGAAGAGCAAATTTGGAGGACTCACATTTCCCGATTTCAAAACTTACTACAAAACTGCAGTAATTAAGACAGTGTTGTACTGACACAAGGCCAGACATATACATCACTGACATATAACTGAGATAAAGTAAATGATAAAATTATTATCAATTTTATCTCAATTATATACATCATTGAGATATAACTGAGACAAAATAATAATAAAATAAAAATAATGATACAATTATTATTTTATTGAGAATAATGATAATAATTTATGGGTAATTGATTTTCAACAAGGGTGCCAACACAATTCAATAGGGAAAGAATGGTCTTTTCAACAAATGGTGCTGGAATGCTATATATTTATAGTCGAAGAATGAAGTTCTTTGGATTTCACCTCATACCATATGCAAAAATTAACTCAAAATGAATCAAAGACCTAATGCAAGAGCTGTAACTCTACAACTCCTAGAATAAAACGTAAGGTAACTTTCATGACCTTGTGTGACATATTATATGATTTTATATGAAATGTCCATAATAGGCAAATTTGTAGAGACAGAAAATAGATTAGTTATTTTCAGGGGCTGGGGCAGCTGGTGGTTGTGGTGTCTGAGAGTGGTTTGGGGGTGATGGCTAAAGGGTACAGGGTTTCTCTCTGGGGTAATGAAAATATTCCCAAATTGATTGTGGTGATAGTTGTACAACTTAGTGAACATGCTAAAAGCCATTGAGTTATACATTTTAAATAAGTAAACTGTATGGTATGTGAATTATATCTCAATAAAGTTATTCACCAAAAAAATTATACTGAGAAAATGGATTACCAATCTCTCATCACAAAGCAGGGTTTATTCCAAAAATGCAAAGTTGTTTTAATATTTGGAAAATCAATAACTGTAACTCATTACAAACATAAAGGAGAAAAATAAGATGGCTATCTAAATAGGGCAAAGTGAAAAAAATCTAGCAACTTTGGAACAGAAGAAAACTTCCTCAATCTGATAACAAGGATCTTAAACACAAAAAAGCTATCATGAGCATATAATTAATGGTGAAAGGCTAAAAGTATCTCTTTAAGGTCAGGAACAAAACAAGTGTGTCTTCTATCATTCCTTCTGTATTCAATATTATACTGGATGTCCTAGCCATTGTGGTAAGCCATTAAGGTAAGAAAGAAATAAAGTTACAAGAATTAAAAATGATGGTAGAATGGTTATCATTCATAGATAATATGAATATATAATAGTGAAAAAGCATCCAGGGATAATTTTTAAATATGGATATGAGTTTACAAGGTTTCTAGACATGAATTCAATATCCACAAAGCAATTGCACATCTATACACCAATAATAAATAGTTAGAAATGAAATAAAATATCAATTTTAATAGCATAAAAAATATCTAAGACATGCAAGACCTTTGTGGGAAAATGTGTGGAATTTCACTGAATGACATTGAAGAAGACCTTTTGGAATGGAGAGACGTGGATCGTGGTTATGGATCGAAGGCTCAATATCTCTCAAAATTAGGTTAGAGATTCAATACAGTTCCAAGCGAAATTGTAACAGATTTTTATGAAACTTGACAAAGTGATTGTAAAATCTGAATGGAATTGCAAAGGTCCAAAAATAACCAAGATGTTTTAGGAAAAGTTAGAGAGGGAGACTTTCCCTCCACATATCAAGACATATAAAATTACCTTAAGACAATGTGGTAGATGAAAATGTCAGTAAAACGGTATATAGAGTCCCACATTTACAGACATTGCTAAATGACAAAGAAGGCACTTCAGATTAGTGGGGAAAGGACGGGATTTTCAATGAGTGGTTCTGGGAAAATTGGTATTTATCTTAGTTTATACCATGCACAAAAATAATTTCTGGTAAATTAAACAGCTGTTATGCATTGAATTATGTCCCCTCAAATCCATATGTTGAAGTCCTAACCCCCAGTACCTCAGAATGTGACCTTATTCAGAAACAAGGTTATTGCAGATGCAGCTAGTTAAGTTAGGAGATCACAGTGGTATAGGGTGCGCCCTTCATCCAGTGTGACTGTGTCCTTATTAAAAGGGGAAATGTGGACACAGACATGTGCACAGGGAGAATGTCACATGAACATAAATGCAGAGAGATTGGGGTGACGCCTCTGTAAGCTAGGGAACACCAGACGTCGCTGGTAAACCACCGGAAGCTAGAAGAGAAACAGGGAACGTATTCTTGCTCATAGGCCTCAGAAAGAACCAACTCTGCTGACATCTGATTTCAGACTTCTAGTCCCCAGAACCATCAGACGATAAAGTCCTGTCATTTATCCCAGATAAAATTTCTGTCATTACCCAGTTTGTGGCACTTCGTTATGGCAGCCCTAACAAACCTATACAAGACGAAAAGGTAGAACGAGGAAGATTTTAGAAGACCATTTAGTAGAGAATATCTGTAGGATCCTGGGGTCAGAAAGCATTTCTTAAACATCTAACGACTAGCCACAGATAAAGACTGACGAGCCTGACTACACGAAAATTAGGATTTCCGCTCAGCAAAAGACGCTGAAAGAGAGTTGAGATAAGCCACAAACTGGGAGAATCCACACACACGCACACACACACACGCGCACACACACACACACAGACACGCGCACACACACACGCACACACGCGCACACACACACGCACACACGCACACGCACACACACACACATAGCAGAATACTATGTTACATACACATATGTTCTGGATACATTCACATATATTCTGGGTATTAGGCAATTTTCACTTAATTTCAGAAGATTTTTAACTTCTTTGAATTTGTGATGGGATCTGTGGTGTTGTTTGGTCATTTCTTTTCTATTTTGAGGTTGAGAACTACTACGAAAAATGGGAACAGTACTTCTAACAACAGAAACAATGGCTTCTGGAAGGGTTTGTAAATAGCCACAGAAGTTACTTCAGTCAGTGCCATACAAAATGGTGGTAATAAAGAAGATGAAAGTCCTTGCAAGTGTTGAATGACCTGGGCATTCATGATCACCAAAACAATTCTCAATGCAACAACTGTTGCTAATAATTCAGCTGGTGGTTGTACCTGCCAGGGATGCTAATTAACCAGAGTATGTGAAAGGAAATTAAAGAGTCTTCTTTTCTAGTATGGAAAATCAAAGCACATTAATAACCTGCTTTGGTCCAAATCCAGAGGCAGTCTGGCTTCACCTCAGATGTAGCATTAATTCCCTCTTCTGGGTAATTTAAGGAATTAAGATTTGAAGAATTTTGGAAATGCTAGCTTAGCATAGATCATTTCAGAGCTTTGCATTTCAAAAGGGCCTGGAAGAGCCAAGATAATCTTAAAGAAGAACAAAATTGGGCATTTTACACCAAGCTGTCAACGTTTACTATAAAGCTATAGATTAGTAAATTAGATTTCATTAGAATTATCAACTGCTGTTTATCAAAAGACACCATTAATAGAGTAAAAGAGTAAGCACAGACCAGGAGAAGACATTTGCAATATTTATGTACAAAAGAAATGCAGAAAATATAACTCCTACAAATCAACAAGAAAAAGATAGACCACCTCAATATGAAAATGGGCAAAAGTTTGAACAGATGCTTTACAAAAGAAGATATCAAAATAGAAAACAGGCCTCTTCACATCATTGGTCATCAGGGAAAAGCAAACTAAAATCACAGAGAGATACTAGTACACTCCCATTTTGATGGTTAAACAATACCAAGTGCTGGTGAGAAGTTAGAGCATCTAGAATGCCCTTACATTGCAGGTAGAAGTGTTAAATTGGTCAAATTGGAAAACAAATGGTTTTCCTAAAACAGCCAGCACCATTAATGCTTTGCTGTCAATGTCTTGAAATAATGATTTTATGTATTTATTTATTTAGAGACAGAGTCTCTCTCTGTTGCCCCAGAGAGTGCAGTGGCATCATCATAGCTCAGTGTAACCTCAAACTCCTGGGCTCAAGCCATCCTCCTGCCTCAGCCTCCTGAGTAGATGGGACTACAGGCGCTTGCCATGACGTTCGGATAATTTTTCTATTTTTAGTGGACACAGGGTTTTGCTCTTGCTCAGGCTGGTCTCCAACTCTTGAGCTCAAGCAATCCTCCTGCCTCGGCCTTCTGTAGTGCTAGGATTACAGGCATGAGCCACTGCACCGGCCGATGATGTTATTTTTAAACTTGTTTTTTGTAAGTGAAGTCTTACAAGACTGTGGAGCCTGCATCCAGGCAGAGGAGGTATGGGCAAATTGTGTGTCTACTGCTGTTCCTTGCTACCCCGTTTACTTAAAGCCTTCGCCACACCCCAGGAACATAGACTTCTAGTGAAACCACAGTGCCTGGGAGTTCAATGAAACTCAAAGAAGTACATGGTAAGTGGAGGGCTCTGAAAGCCAAGAGAGGCCTCATTTCCATTTGAACCAGAACTTGTTTCAAATGCAGAAAGAAGGCAATACTATTTTAACAAACACGCAAAACCAACGAATCCTATCACAGCCTTTCTTACTGCCATCCCTGCATTAGTCAGTCACATATGCTAGAAATGGCAACAAAGAAGGAAAAGGAAAAATTGGCCAATCTATAGTTCTTTTTCCTTTTAGTCCTTCTTTCTCACAAGTAAACCAAAGCTAGAAAGTGTTTGCAAGTATCAAGAAGTGAAATAAAAATATTTAACTTAGTTCTGTATGGCTTTTCCAAGAATGAAATGCATATGAATGTCCAAGCTATGGAATACAAATCATGTAATTTAGTGATTCTACGTACAGGTTAAATGCTCTATCTGCATTTAAAATTGCCATTGCACAATATAAAAACGAATTGTAAAATTGAAGCTAATATTTAAACATTTTAATTTTTCCTTACTTAGAATGACATTAAATAGCACATAAAAGAATATCATGACAAGCTGAGAGAGAGAGATAGTGAAAAAAAAGAAAAGCCTTTATATTTTCATGCCTTTAATGGTACTTTTTCCCCTACTTTTTGAACAAGAGACTTGGGTTTTCATTTTGCACTGGGCCTTGCAAATTATGTAACTAGCCTAGTTTATGAATCAGTAATTTTAATCCTAGATATACACTCAACAGAAATAAACGCTTATATTTTACCAAAAGACATGTACACAAATGATAAAAGATTTATTCACAATAACCCCAAAAAAGAAATAACCCAAAAGTTCATCAAAAGTATTAACTGTCATGTGTTCATATAATAGAGTACTAAACAGCAATGAAAATAAATGAATTACTGCTGCATGTAGCAATACGAATAAATTTCATACACGAACTGCTGAGTGAAAGAACCCAGACACATAAAGAATATATGCTATGTGATTTCATTTGTAAGAAGTCCAAAATACAGGCTAAATAAATGTAAACTGACAGAAGTCAGAATAGTGGTTAACTTTAGGGAGGTGGGGAGGCACGAAGGAGACATCTGAGAAGCAGGGGATGTTCTGTATCTTGATCTGGGTGGTGGTTAAAAATTACATTGCAAAAATTAAACAAGCTGTACCCTTAAGAGATTGTACTTTATTGTATGTAAGTTATACCTCAATAAGGAGGAAATAAAAAGAAAAAAAAGTTCTCCTTTCTGTGACCAAATACCATAATGCACGTGAAACTTCTATAGTGTGTGTGTGTGCGTGCGTGAGTGTAAAATGCTCTTACCCGCCAGTGGGATGCTTGTAGTTGCGTTGTTCCTGTTGAATGTGCTTGGGGTGTGGCCTGAGTGGTTATCCTCACTCCTGGCTGACAGTCTCTTTGCCTTTTGATGGAAATAAATGATAACTAGTAGCATTTTGTTATTATACTACACCATTTTACTTTAAGTCTAAATTCCTAATTCAAAGATTAACTGTAATGAACTTTTGTGCCTTCTGCCTAAATATGAAAGTTGAGCTTAGGCTCATACCTTCTTTTCTTCTTTGACTAAAAATAGAATTAAAATTTCTTTCAGATATGATTATTTTTATTTCAACACTGGTGATAATTTAAATTTTTCTCCAGAATCTTGATTCTGCATGAATGTTATCTTTATGATTTGCCTTTCTCTTTGTTTGGAATGCTCTTCCCCTGGTATGTATATGATCTGATCCTTCACTTAATTCTGGTTTCTGCTCAAATGTTTTCAGGAAGACCTTGTATGATTGATCATCCATCCAAAATAACACCACTCCCATTGTCAAATTCTATGCCCTTACGTTGTTTCATTTTTCTTCTTAGCATTTAGCACGGCATGACATTATGGGATGTCTGTGTGAGTGTGTGTGCATGTGTCTGTACATGTTTGTGTATATTACTCTCTGTCTCCCCTAATAAGAATGTAACCTCCGAGAGGGTGAGAATTCCTTTCTTACTCACTGCTTGTCACCTAGTGGGTATACAGTAAACATTTGTTGACTGAATGAAAACTTTATTTTGAAAACTAGGAAAAATTTAATTTTGGAATTTTACATTTGATCAACTTTGAGCATTAACATTTATTAAATTTTATGATGCAGTTTAAAACATTGTAACTCTAGAGAGAGATGAGTGCTTATCCTGAAATTAAAAAGCCTGGCAGAGAATATGGAAGAATAAATATTATTGGTAGAACCTGGTCTGAAATCAGAATCTTTCTGGAGTTTCACTGGGTTCTCGGGTTTGGGAGGACAAAAGCAGAAGTCAGTATCTAGAGCAAAGGGTGAGCTCCATCCTCAGTGGTCTTGCACATCAGAAATGCAACCAGCTAGCCACTGGATGTCACTGTTCTCTCATGCTCCTGAGTTTGGGCGTCCTATCAGGTCTCTCTAGACATGAATATGCAATGTCCTAGTTTATAACCGTGACAGAGGGCACAGCCTCACCTGTACAGGCCTCCTCAATATGGGATCACTTACTGTTCCTACATAAAATTGATTTTCGGTTCTGAGCAGCACAGAAAGCTTTGAAGAGACGAGTGGTGTCAAGTGCGGCTCTCAGCTGTAGTCTTGGCCCTGAATCGGCGCTCAGGAGTAGAAACACAGCTGCCAGGACATTTCCCTGTCAGTCCAGGCCTAGAAGCAAGGACTGGAAATCATCTGGGTTTCACAGCTGGTTTAGATGACATTCAACGATAACACCAAAACTTCCACTAAACAAAACAAAAGAAAACAAAAAAACAGGACATGAGAAACTGGGTCAGTGACCAGTTTATGTTGAGACACAACAGTTGCTGTTACTTTGAAAGAAGTTCTTAACAGCATGAGGTTACGACTTGCTTCAGAAATTCATCTTTGGCCAGCATCATTAAGATTTCCCACCTGCAGGCACCATCCGCTTGACTCCAATACCTACCCGCCATATAAATACAATAAATGGGCGAGTCACTCCTTCCTCATCGCCTCACTGCCCCCACTGCCTCACATTTATCCTCTATATCAAGGTATGAATGAGCCATAGGAACTTGCTACACTTAAATTAGCAATTTTTCTTTTCAAATTCATTTATTCAATGATTCTACAAACATTTATTGAGTACCATCTTCTAAGTCCTGAGCACTGTTTTAGAGGCTGGGGATATAGCACGGCAACAATGTCTCTGTGACTGCAGAGCCCACGTTCTAGCGTTTAAATAGAGATTTAAATCTTAAACTAAAGGGAAATTGCCCAGATCGTTTCTGTAGATGTCAACTGGTAGATGGAGGTGGATTTGGCCTTCCCATCCCCAAAAGGTGGTTTAGTAGCTCAACCAGTAGACAAGGCCCCAGTGAGAGCCGTCCCATCCCAGCGTGGGCCACTGCAACAGCCTGTAAGAGGCTGCTTTCCTCGTTTCCATTTTTGCTGTCTCCAATCAGTTCACAAATAGCCAAAGAGATTTTCTTTTAAAGGCAAATCTTGTCTTGCACCTTCCTTGCTTCAAACCCCTCAGTGGTTTATCATTGCTCATGAGATGACACCACACGTCCTGCCATGGCTGTGATTTGGCCCCTGCCTATTTCTCCAGCCTCCTCTGACACCACGCTTCCTCTTAGTTCATTTCCATTCTCTAGAGATTCATTGGCCATTTTGCACTTCTTGTAATTGATGGGAATTTTCTGCATCAGAGCTTCTGTATGTGCTATTTCTGTGGACCAGAAAGCTTTTTGTAAACATCCTTCCCTTCGCTTCACATGCAAACTCACCCTTTAGTGTCAGCTTAAACTCCAGCCCCTTCTGCAGTGAAGCCAGTCTCCCCAGGTCAATTGGGTTTCCCTGATTCCAAACCCTTATAACATTGGTGTCCAACGTACCTCTCAAATGCCTGAGCCGGTGCACTCCCTCTCATTGCTGTCCCATCCCAGTTCACTGTCACTAAACAGTTTGACAATTGATCCCTACAACATGCCAGGATATCAGCTCTCCACCTACCACCTTTTGCGGGGGTCCTCACTGCAAGCCAGCCAGCAGGCAATCCATCCCCCAAATCTCAGAATAGAGTCTTCTTCGTAGGACCATTTCTGTAACCTACTGTCTTCAATTGGGTCCCCTGCAAACAGCTCTGACATGGAGATTTGTGGAGAGTGGATTATTGGTGAGCACTCCAAGGATCAACACGGGGAAGGAACAAGGGAAGCAGGGATGGTAGGTTGGACTGTGATGTAGTTGTCACAGTAGGTTTGGCCAAGACCACAGGGGGCTCTAGAGCTGGGATGGCCCTTCAGAATTGTCCCAGTTGAGGCAAGGGGCTACTGGGCCTTATAGCCCTGCAGCCATTAGTCACTGGGTGCTGACTGCTCCTGGAGAGGGAAGCATAACTGTGGGTGTGGCCGCTCCCTTCAGCCAAGGGCAACGCCCTGAGAAGAACACAGCTGTGAGCAGCAAACACTTTTGGCAGCTGGGAAATGAAGTGGGGATCTGGGCGGTGCAGCAGAGCGCCCGTGACAGTAACCCAACCAGGCTTCACACAGTGGGTTTTCAGGAAATTATTGACGGGTTATTCTATTTCTATGAACCATGGACTTGTCACCCTGACCCTACCTTCTGTCTCTCTTTGCTCTCAGATTTAATATTGTTGACTCATTATCTCTGCCTTTTATTCTTCTGAATATCTCCACCTGGCAGACAAGGAAAACTTGACTAGAAAGCCTACTATCTACCAGACAGGGTGCTGGGCACTGCACATATACCCTCTTTCCAAATATTTTTATCCCTGTTTCTCTCCCAAAGTTTGTTAAAACTCTTAGTTTTACCTCTTTGTTCCACCTTTTTATTTCTGAGATTTTCATAAAATTGTTCTAAAACTTCATTTCTAAATGAAGCCTTCAGTTGCTAAAACTGATTCATGCTTCCTAAGATTAACTTTGCAATGACAAGAGCTGTTAATAAATGTCTTATATATTCACATATGTGTATATTGTCAGCAGACTATTGCAAACAATAAAGAATTCTTAAATGAATCATTTCACAGCCCCCCACAGCCTATTAAATCCATACCATGCACGCCATAATTCTAAGATGTTTATTTTTAGTGTCCTATAGCCCTGACTATGTAGTAAAAAATGAAATGATTTTACTTGGATTGCCATAATATTCTTTTGTCTATCTGACCTAACACTATCTTTTAAAATTTAGATTGTTATATTTTTGTCTTGGAGTCTGCTCACTGTTTTGATCTAATTTCTCATATGATATCAGCTATCTTAATATTCAGTCTAGTGAGAATAACACAGGACTAGCAGTAAAACAGCCTTGGTTCTAGAATGAGCCTCAGTTTTCCCATATGTGGAACAGAACTGACGTTCATATCATATGTTGCTATGGAGATCAGTTAAGAAAATCTACGTAGAAGAGCTTTGAAAACAATAAGGTGTTGTAAAAAATGAAAGTATTATTACTAAAAAAGAAAAAACATAAGAAGAAAGAAAAGTAAAAGATGTTTGCCGGCTGGGGACTGTGTTCCAGGTACTTTACGCAGGTTATTTCACAGCAATGCTGTGAGGCAGGAATTGTTCATCCCCATTGTAAGGATGGGGACACTGAGGCTGAGAGAGGTTAAATAACCTCTTGATACCATTGACTGGTGATAGTGTCTTAGTTACAACCCACATCTAGCTCTTTGGATTCCAAGGCCTGCCTTCCTACCGCTGCGCCCAAACTGACTCTCAATTCATTGTGGACAAGCAGTGGAAACAAGTTTACTATTGTGAACCTTCCATTGATGCCCCTTCCCATCTTTTTCATAATCATCTCTGGTAGTGTCCCTTGAAATCTTAGGGAGGCAATGGATTATAATTTAAGAATTCTTGTTTATATAAGCAATGCAATTTACCTTGTTTCTCATGTTTTTTTAGATCAGGGAATCTGAGCCCTAAAATGCATGTTAGCACGGGTAGTTATATGTATTTTTCTATATATAATTTCAATCCTTACAAAGAAGAGGTGGGTTTGAGAATGCATCTTACAGGTCAGTTCCAGAAGGTCAGGAGGTGCAAATGAGCTGAGCTGATTCAGTTGAGGTAATTTCGATGAGCACATGCTTGCATGTGGGTCTATAATGTGGTTCATCTCCATAAAATCCTAAGCTTTATGGGTTTGAAAGCATTAACTCATGTCTTAGAAACATCCCACATAGATTATTATAATTCTTGGTGTGTTGCCTGACCATCTGCTTACCTACAGGAATTACAGTCAGATGGAATGGCCCTGCTCAAATCTAGGCGCAGAAAAGAAATATGAGAATACCTGGGTCCTTTTCTGTTTTGTTGAAGCAGCACTATTTTTTCATACCCTGCTCAGCATAATAATGAAAAATGTGTTCATTTGTGACTTTTCTTAAATATTTTTAGAGTAGGAAAATATTTATAAACAGTTATCTTTTTTTCACCTTTTGTTCTATGAGACTATATCAATGATCTCATGCGGCGTGCCAATAAGTTAATGACATTTAAATGCTTGCTGACTTTGTATGCGGTCATGGCTTCTACTTAATTTCAGTTTGCAGATTTAGCAAAATCGTGGGGAAAAATATACAGCAGCTCTATTAGGTCATCTGGTCAGGGTTTTAATGGAAGAAGAAAGGGAAAGTGTGGGGCAGAATGACCAGATTCTCTTTCTGTTCCTCCTTTTATGATAATCAAATATAAATTTCTTAGTTACATGCAAATAATATTAAAAAAATGCCAAATTTAAACTCTTCTCATCCATTCCTTTGATCTCATATGACCTCATACGACCTTGCAACTCTATCCAGGTGTAAAACCCAGATGGATCCCACATAGTATAAGAGCTACATGTTTTTCTTCTCTGAAAATATGAGTGTTCTACTGCAAAGACTGGTTAGAATACAGTGCAAATGAAAATGGCATCATGATTTAATGCCTATTTGGTTAATTATCTCCTATTTCATGGCCACAGATTATACCCTTAAACTATGGGGCCACTGGAAGACCAGGCAAGAGAGTGTAAATCCATCATTACTTTGGCAGAACAACCAAATCTCAAAAAGTAAAAAAAAAAAAAAATCCATTCCCTTCTTTCCTTCCCTCCTTCCTTCCTTCCTTCCATAAGGATTTTATCGACACCCATTAAGTGCTGGCATGTGTTAGTTTTGAGAACACAGAAATGAACAAACAGACAGAGCACCTTCCCTTATGAGGATCACACACTAGTGGATGAGACAGACATTAAACATAATTTCACCGAGAACCTTGGGATTATAATCATGGTGAGTGCTATGTCTGAAAATTCCTGGATGCCACAAGAACAATGGAGGGGAAATAAGGAAGAACAACTTGTTATTAGTATTTTCTGAAATGAGATGATTTTCATTGTTGTTTTGCTGTCAGAAAGAGATGTCATAGAATTTGACAGGCCATCTCTCATCACTTACTTTTCTACTCTCCTCTCTACTTCTTGGCCATTGTCAGCAATTGCCTGTTGGTGTTTTGAGCTAATGCAATTTTATGGGGAAATAGTTACAGTCTCAGTGCCTTTACTTAGTCCAAAAACCATTATATGCCCCCAAAACAGACATTTAAAAAGTTACTTTTAATATTTTTATTCTATTTTTTTTCTTAGACATACTCCTGATATTGTCTTGTTTAGATGCATGTATTTTTCAAGTACTGCTAACTTCCAACTAAAGACAGAGGTCCAATTTTCACCTGAGCTCAAAGAACATCAAAGAATTTTGTCCTAAAAAATAATGCTGATCTTAGGGGGTGACTAGGGCAGACTACAGGGGTAACTGGAGAAAGAGAGTGGCATTATGGTGCCAGGACGAAGCATATAGAAGCAGAGAATGAGTTGGTACAAATCCCAGGGCCTAGCATTGTGTGGGTGACTCTGGCACTCTAAAGTTTGGCTTTGGAGTATAGCTATGACATTTTTGAAAATTTTAATATTTTATTTAATCCAATATATCCAAGATATTATCATTTCAATATGTAGGCAATATAAAACTATTTATGAGATACTTTACATTATTGTCTTCATACTAAGTCTTTGAAAGTCAGTATAGCTATGAAGTATCTCTTCAGCTGGCTTATCTCCCTCTTAGTTTGTTTATAGAAGGTCTCGTAGAGTGTGCCTATAAACACTAATTCCATGGGATGTTAACAAATATTATACGAAAAAAAGAAAAAAAAACTATTTATGGTCAAATGAGTTTCTTTACTGCAAGACTTTTGAGAAACTTTTAAATCCCAGGTGCATTGTGAGTCACCAATAAAGCAGTTATACTCTAATCTATTTGATGGTGAGCCTCTTTTTTATAGAGCATCTCGTAGGACTAGTATTGCTTGAAAGGAAGTTTGCAAAACATAGGCTTAGATTATTTCTACATAAGTTTATTCTCTTGAAGGTACCAATGGATGGCGGGGAAGATGCTTCATAACACGTGGAATAGCAAAGAAGGAAATGGACCTGGGATTAAAGTGTTGCTCTAGATGATCCGCAAAATGGCTAACTCACAGGGCAAAGTCATTGAGAGTTGACAGTTACTATTATTTAATTGGTGAAGATGAGCACCGATGTGGTTTTCATATACACCGTGAGATTTGGCGACAACAATCCATTCTACTCCTTTTAGGATCAATTACGTAAAGTTAGAATCACTTTGATTTCATTCTTTCAATCCACCAGAGTTGATCTTTAAAAAATTTTTTTTCACTCATTTGATTTAAATATCATCACTAGTCTGTAGTATTGCTGTCCTTCTTTTGCTGGAAATGGATGTCCCAGTTAGGATATGGCTTCACCAGAGATGAATAAAAGTGAAATATGACAAAATGTTGCAGGATTTCATAATTCTGTAAAAACATATCGACCAGTCGGAATTGGTCTATGAAGATCTCTTTCTGTTTATTTCCATACCAGCTTTCCTAATTACTCTAGCTCCTGTGTTCAGCGGGATTTTAGGACACCTCTTTGGATTCTAACAAATGTTGTAATTCATGGCTCACTTCTTTTTCCTAATGTGTGGATACAGGCAAAAAGTATAGTTGTACTATTTTTTTCCTCTGGCATCTGAAAAAGAAGTTTTACTTAAAACATACAGTAGAAACACATTTCAGATAGATGGAGCTGTCCCTATTTGAGGTTGAAGAGCGGGTGCCAGCTCATACCCCAGAGTGAAGGTATGAGGGGTTTCTGAGGCGATAGAATTGCGAGAAATAGGTTTTGATTTAGACATTAGAATTTAAAATTCTACCACGTGTGTTGAAATAGAAATAATTTTTAAAAGCTATAAAATTAAAAGGAACTTTTTGCAGTTATAATGTTTTGTAAAGAAATGAGAATCCATTAGTTCTAATTTCAGTTCTGCTGCTGAATTTTTGTGTGACCTTTCGTAAGTCTCTTTGTGCTCCCTAGACTCTATCTGAGAAATAGATAAAGCCTTCCTCAATGCCACAGAGTTTAATGAATCATTTATTTTGCCTCCACCTCTTTGCTAAGCCCTAGTGTCATTAATCTTTGTTTTCAAAGTGCTTTAAAATCCTTGGTCATAAAGTGTACAAGATTAATAAATTATTATAAAGCATTTGTAAATAATGAGGCCTTGTCTAAACATTGAATAATAATGGAAGGAAAGTGAAGCTTAAGGTCACCTCTGTCCTGGGATGTCCTCATATCAACCCAGCTCATGGGACACTCCTCCTTTAATTGTCAGATTGGATTTCTCAGTCAGTTCAAAAGTGTGATTTCGGCCTGGCAAGGCTCACACCTGTGATCCTAGCACTCTGCGGGGGCTGAGGTGGGAGGATTGCTTGAGCTCAGGAGTTTGAGACCAGCCTGAGCAAGAGTGAGACCCCATCTCTACTAAAAACAGGAAAAATTAGCTGGGCATGGTGGTGTGCACCTGTAGTCCCAGCTACTCGGGAGGCTGAGGCAGGAGGATCACTGAGGAGTTGGAGGTTGCAGTGAGCTAGGCTGATGCCACTGTACTCTAGCCTGGGCACAGAGCGATACTCTGTCTCAAAAAAAAATTTTTTTAAAAGTGGGATTTCTTCCTTTTCTTTTTTTGTTCTTTCTTTTAAAAAATAATTATCTATCATTAGGATGTAATTCTAATTGTGTTGACTTTTAAGATGTAAAGAAAGTCAGACATTTATTCAACAATTATGGATGGGTGGATTTGGCATGTAGATAGTATTGCCTTCATTTCTCTCCTGTCCACTGAGCCAGGGAAACATCTCCATATGCAGGGAGGGTATCCTCTTGGTGTTGGGACAGGCAGGTGGCTGACTGAGTACATGATTTGGGACTATGGCTTGGGAGAGCTGTGATTCACAGAAGGTGAGGACTCAGGTAATTGAAAATAATCTTTCATTCATTCATTCAGTACAGATTGAGCACCTACTTTATGCCAGGCAGTGTATTTACAGGGTCAGAGCTCTGAACAATGCAAAGTAGAGCTAAGGTGAAATTGCTATCCAATGCCAGAAGACCTGGATGTTTCCCCAGCAGTGGCTTAGAACAGACAGAGGAATTTATGATAATGGCCTGCGCCTGTTTCAGTCCTCCCCTGCTGTTGAGACTTCCAGGTATTTAAAGAGCTGGTACTTTCTGCTCTGGGTAGAGGTTTTAATTAAACTGGGATTATAGCTACAATAGGTTTCATGGGCAATTCAAGATAATGCTAACAACGATACCCCATGATGTTGAAACATTATATTTTAGAAAATATAATGTTGAAACATTATACTTTAGAAAATATAATGTTGAAACATTATACTTTAGAAAGAGCTTCCATAGGAATTAATTATTTTAACCCTTATAATCCTGTAAGGTAGAAAGCTATGACCTACCAATATCACATCATAGACAACAAAGATCAGGCCTGGGTATGGTGGCTCCTCAAGGCAAGAGGATTGCTTGAGGCCAGGAGTTTGAGACCAGCCTGGACAACATAGTGAGACCTTGTCTTTACAAACAAATTTAGAAAAAAAGTTAACCAGGTGTGGTGGTGCATGTCTATAGTCCTAGCTACTTAGGAGGCTGAGGCAGGAGGATCGCTTAAGCCCAGGAGTTCGAGGCTGCAGTGAGCTATGATCGTACCACTGCGCTCCAGCCTGGGCATCAGAGCAAGACATTGTCTCCACAAAAAAAAAAAAAAAGAAAAAAAGATCAGGAGTGTCTGACCACATGACAAATCTAATTTCTTTCTCTGACCTGTTTTTCCAAGGCTTAGGGCAGGGGTCAGCAAACTACAGCCTGTGGAACAAATCCAGCTATTTTTGAACAGTCCATGACCTAAGAATAATTCTTATATTTTTAAAGAATCGTACAAACAAAGAAGAATATCTGACAGAGACAGTATGTGGCCTGAAAAGCCTAAAATATTTACTGGCTGGCCCTTCACAAAAAAGTTTGCCAACCCTTAGAGGCTTATGTATGGATCTTCCCACTGTGTAGAGATTATTAGCATAATTTATTCAAGAAAAACATCTGGAAAAATTAACAGTAATTCAAAAAAGTGTCAAAATTCTTGTAAGAATATTTTTAAAAACAAAACAGTTCAGGCTTACAGAAGAGTATGAAGAATACCCACCTAAAAATGAATCATACACAGCTCTGAACCAGGAATGTGTCGGTACCAGCTTGTAAGAGTTGCTTGTGCCCATCCCTTCCCAACTCCAAGTTTAGTGATGTCAGATTGACAGCATGACATGAAATCGGCCATGGTGGAAATATTTACACCTCAGAAATTGGCAAAATCTACAGATCAGGGCCTTTTCTCCCTAGAAAGCTGGTTTTGAGACATTTACCAGTGCACCATTAAATGTATGTCATTTCGTGTCTGAAGTACTTTATAATCCAAACTGATGTATTTATCCTAGTAATAGAGAGACTTGTGTTTTGAAATTTTGTAGAAGTCAGTTTTGGACCTGATATTGATGAGTTTTCTTAGATGCTGAAGCCAAGGGCTTATATAGATATGTATCATCTATAGAAGGAAAATAACAAAAATAACTAGATTATTGGGTCTTTGTGAGAATTAAATGTGTTGACACAGGTGAATCTTCAAAAGTAAAGCATGTAAAGCAGTGCCCCACACATGCTAATGACTCCATCACTATTAGTCTCTGTTATTTCCGTATCCGGTCTCTAGTTCTATGGAACATAGCTCGTCCAGACAATTCCATCTGGAGCTGACATTGGGCTTGGAGTCTGGGGAATGGACTGTCCATCTCTGTTCTGTCCTTTCCCACCGTGTACTCTCAGACAAGTTGGCCTCAGTATGCCTGACTCTCCTCAACTGCAGGCAAAGCTTCACGTCACCCTCCTTGCCAGTCAGTGGAAAGATAGACAAGATAATACACGGGAAGGCGCTTTGCTAGTGGTAGCACACCACACAAGCCTCAGGTATTATTATCTTACAACAATACGATCTTGAAACGTGTGCAGCGAGACTCAGGCTGACTTTCTGTTGAATAGAAGAAATAAATGAGTCACATCGTCTTCTGCCTCTCACCTTCTTCTGTCAAAAGTGGTGAATCATTGGCCAAAAATGAAAACAAAGCTGTCATAAAGGCTCATATGAAAGTTTTTATTCTACTTAGAGGAGCTCTGATGGCCCTGTGTGTTATAGCAAAACTAAACTATTGACTGGAAACCAATACACTGAACTCTACTACTATAGAAAATTAACGTGGATGTGTTCAATATAGCTTGTTTATTTTGCAATTATATAAAATATGACTTTTATAAAAATGGTTTTATTTTATCCTCTTTTTAAAGTATAAATTGTGCCACGTATTTGCAAAAATGGTTTTATATTGATAAAATTTTATTACTATTGCAAAAGTTTGTGAGGAAGTTTGTTGTAAAATACTACCTGAAAACAATAAGTTAAATATAATGATAAACAATAAAATAAAAACATATTAAACTTACACTGTAAGATTGAGTTGGGAGAGAGTGACACTTACTTTCTTGCTAATACTGGCCACCAGCTCTCTAGTGCCTGGCTATCAAACTTCAATGTGCATATGAATCACTTTGGATCTTGTTCAAATGCAGATTCCACTGCTGTAAGTGTGGGGTGGGGCCCGATACTGTGCATTTCTCACAAGCACTCAGGTAAAATGCACACAGGCACGCTGCTCTTCTGCAGATCACATTTTGACTAGCAATGCAGCAATTAGCAGGAGAAAAAGAGTCTTTAAGCCTCTGATGACTGACTACAAATTCTATTCTGGCTGCCAGTTTTTGAGGTCCTCAAGAGATAACGTCCCTCTTTTTGCATAAGTTCTAAACTAGTTGAAAAATGAAAGAAAAAGGTAAATACTGAAGCGAAAGTCACACCTTTATTACTGATGGGAGTCTAAGGTAAAAGATGTGGTTTAGCAAGGGAGCCAAATGGACTTACTGTCTGATCCCCAGACAGGCCCAATTGACCCACCCTGCCCAAGCGACCCCTGCCTGAGGGAAGCAGAGGAGAGCTCCTCTCTCCCTGGCTGGCTCACTGCCTCGAGGAAGAAGGGCTGAGCGAAGTTGAGAAGGCCTAGTCATCTTAAATCGACCAGTCAGGTAGTGAAAGTGTTGGGGAGAGGCCTGGAGTTATCAATATAATGCTTCAAGGGAAGTAAATGTCCAGAGCACCCAAGAAGCAGTTCCGTTAACATCAGTGATGGAGTCGTCTCTCTCTTTTTAAAAAGTTATTTACTCATTTATCTTTTTCAGTCTCTTACAAATACCTTTCTTCTTTTATTCCAGAGTACCCCCAAAAAGCTGGAATCATGATTTAGTAGTTTATTTCTGTATACTCCACTTGGTGCTGTGGATCGGGGAAGGGCCAAAAGCCAGGCCTACTGTGCCCACCTTGTGAATTTAAGGAGGGGGAGCAGATGAGACAAAGGAGGACCTTGTGCCCCAGGCAGAAGGGAGCAGTGTGGTGACCACTCCCAACTGCTGCCTCTGCACCAGGAAGCTCGGGGTCAGATTGTGTCTTCATCTTTAACTCTTAGTGGGGAGGCGCCTTGGAGGGAGGCAAGCTCCTCAGAACTCATCAGCAGCCTTGGGGGTTTGGACAGGTGGGCAGTCTTCACCTGTCTTCATCAGCATTTCACCTGAGCTGTGCTTTTGTGCTGCCCCGATAAAGCCCCTTTGCTATGGAATGAATGTTTGTGTCACCCCCAAATTCATATGTTGAAACCTGATGACCAGTGTGATGATATTAGAAGGAGGGGCCTTTGGGAGGTGATTAAATATGAGGGTGGAGCCTTCATGAATGGGATTAATGCCCTTATAAAAGGGACCCCAGAAACTCCCTCCCTCTTCTGTCATGTGAGGACACAGCGAGAAGGCACAATCTATGAACTGCAAGAGGGCCTTCACCAGATACCGAATCTGCCAACACCTTGATTTTGGACTTCTCAGCTTCCAGACTAGAAGAAATAAATTTCTGTCGTTTTTAAGCTACCCAGTTTATGGTGTTTTGTTATAGCAGTCCCAAAAGACTAAGACCCCCTCGTACTCCAACACTGGAGACTTGTCGTAGTGACACAGCTATAAGACAGGCAGGAATTGCTAAGGGACAATGTGGGGAGAACAAGGGAGGAACTTCAAATGTTTCTTCCAGTCTCACTGTCTCTACCAGCTGCTCTCCTGCTCACTATCATATGAAATGGAAAACATTAAGGTAATAAGTAGAGTTTAAATCTGCATAGAAAAAGGCAAGAATTGGGGAGCGGGGAGCACAGAAGAGATGTTCAGAGACTCAACAGAATTAGATGGAATTGATAGATGAGAGATATAGAGTTAGATATGCTAAAGAAGATATGGCAAATAAGCATGCAGAAAGATGCTCAACATCACTAATCATCAGGGTGAAGCAAATTAAAACCACAATGAGATCCTACTACACAGCTACTAGAATGGCAAAAATCTAAAAAAATTAACAATACCAAATATTGGTAAGGAGCAGTTTGAACAACCAGAACTCTCTTATACTCTTGGTTGCAATGTAAAACCATATAATCACTAAGGAAAATAGTTTGACAGTTCCTTAAGAAGTTAAACATACACCTACCCTAGGACCCAGCCATTCCACTCCTAAGTATTTACCCAATAGAAATGAAAGCATACGTCCACACAAAGACTGGGTCATGATGTTCATGGCAGACTATTTGTAACAGCTGCAAACTGGAAAGGATCCAGTGTCCATCAACAGGCGAATGGATGAACACATTGTGGTATACTCATAGTGGAATTCTACTCAGCAATAAAAAGGAATTGATACAATTACATGGAAGAATCTCAAAATAATTATGCTAAGTAAAAGGAGCCAGACAAAAGTAGTATATACTGTATGATTCTATTTATATGAGAGTCTATAAAATGCAAGCTAATCCACAGTGAAAGAGACCAGATCAATGATTGCCTGGGGACAGAGAGATGGGTCAGGAGGGGTGGAGGGGATATTACAGAGGGGCATTATGAGATTTTTGTAGATGATGGATACATCATTCAGTACCTTGGTTGTGGTGATGGTTTCATGGATATATACATATGTCATAATGTAGGTCATACACTGTAAATATGTACAGTTTATTATGTGTCAATTAAATGCCCATAAAGCTATTAAGCTTAAAAAACCTCACTAATCTTTTTGGGACACCCAATTTATTGCTGTGGTTGAGTGTGTGACAGCTGGTAGCCAGGCCAAAGTGGCATGGGCAGCCACCCCCCTTGCCCATGTTGTTGCTGCTGCTGGCACATTTCTCCCACGACCACCTGGGAAGCCTGGGTGTTAGGGAGTATCAATGAGAGACTGCGGACACACACAGTGACAGCTTCTGCAGCGGGGGGGTTCTGTATCAAGTCCATTTCCCCCAGTCCTGGGTGCTGGCCACCCTCCTGTGGGCCGCGAGGTATTTCCATCATCACTTTCCTCCTTCCTTCCATCTCCCTCCAGACTGTGCAGTGTGGTGGGAAGAGCACTGATTTTTGAGCCACACTGCTGGGACGATTTTGGGCTTCTCCACGTGGCAGCTGTGTGACCTTAGATAAGCACACTACCTTCCTAGGGCTGCTGTAACAGAACACCACACACTGGGTGACTTAGAACAACAGAAATTTGTTGTCTCACAGTTCTGGAGGCTGGAAGTCAGATCACCGTTTTGACAGGGTTGGTTCCTTCTAAGGGCCATCAGGGAGAATCCATTGCAGGCCTCTCTCCTAGCTTCTGGTGGTCTGCTGGCAATCTTTGGCATCCCTTGGCCTGTGCAAGCATAATTCCAATCTTCACACATCATCATCCCTGTGTGTGTGTCTGTTTCTTCACATAGCATTCTGTTTTAACGACACCAGTCATGTTGGATTAGGGGGCCCAGCCTACTCCAGTATGGCCCTGTCTTAACTAATTACAACTACAACCACCATATTTCCAAATAAGGCTACATTTTGAGGTACTGGGGGTTAGGATTTCAACATATGAATTTTGTGGAGACACAACTCAACCCATGAAGATAAGCATATTTATCTTCTCAGTGCCTTCGTTTCCTCACCTGTAAAACAGGGATATTAGTAACGCTTGCATTTAGAGTTGGTATAAAGATTCAGTCATTTAGAACATGTAAAGCATTTTGAGATGTCCCCGGCACACAGCAAGCAGTGGGTACACATTAGCCGTCACTACTGTTCACTACCACATATGCACATTTTGTTCTGGACTTTACAAACTAACACCCCTCTCATCTTATTATGGACCAAGGTTTTTACTACATTTTTAAAAATAATAGGCTGGGTGCTGTGGCTCACAGCTGTAATCTTAGCACTTTGGGAGGCCAAGGTGGAAGGATCACTTGAGGCCAGGAGTCTGAGACCAGCCTGAGCAAGAGCAAGACCCCGTCTCTACAAAAAATAGATAAATTAGCCAGGCGTGGTGGTGCTGCCTGTAGTCGCAGCTACTTGGAAGGCTGAGGCAGGAGGACTGCTTGAGCCCAGGCATTTGAGGTTGCAGTGAGCTATGATTGCATCACTGTACTCTAGCATGGGCAAAAGAGTGAGACCCTGTCTCTAAAAAATAAAATAAAATAAAGTAAAATAAAAATAATATGAAGCAGTATATGCTAAGTACTAAAGTCTTAAGGAAGTGATATTTCTGTGTGCCAAGTAGTCATGGAAGCCTTTATGAGAAATGTTAGCAGACCTTGAAGGTGGTGAGGAAGATTGAATCCTTTTTTTCAAAATCCCTTTTTGTGCATCTGATTTTGGGGAAAATTACTGATGATCTTTGAATTTCAATTTCTCTTCCATAAAGTGGGGTTAATATAGTTATTGCAATGATTAAATAGATAATGTAGGTAAAGTGCCTGCCAGATGCCCCAAACGTAATAGATACTCAATGAATATTTTTTAAAAGTACAGAAGCTGTGCTGTGGGCAAAGACTTGGGCAAATCATTAGGAACAAGACTGTGACTTTTGAGCAGAGCAAAGTTGGTCTTATTATCTCAGTAGTTCCACATCCGAGTACAACGACACCTAGTTTTTTAATGATGACACGTTGGGATCAAACTACCCACGGGACGTCTCCTGCAATTGCTGTTGTGCCTGCTGAAGAAACTGGTTTTTAGGTTGAAGACGGCATCTTGAAATACGGCCACAGGAGGTCAGTAGTGTGCTGTGGTTCTACAAAGAAGCAAAAAACTTCAGAGTCCCCCTTTAGGTATCTTTAATCCATAAATTCTTTATTCTATACTAGGAGTATATTATTTCTTCCATATTTTCAGATAAATGGATAGGTTACCTCGAATAAATTCTGCTTTCAGTTTATAAAATGGAATAGGCCGGTGCTAACCTCTTCTTAAAGACTCATGTACTATGACACTGATGTGTTTGTAGAAGTGTATGTTTTTATTAAACTTACGTTTTATAAACCTCTGTTTTGGTTAAGAGTATTGGCACATTTATCACATTTAGATCACAAGGAAATACACTCAAACACATCCAACATTAGAATTGTATTAAGCATAATTTAAAATTTCTTTGATGTTTGCAATGGCACTTCAGTATCTTGGATTTCATCATTTTGGCAATTGCTTATCTTTCTCTAACAATTGATTTTTCATTGTTAAGGTGAGAACAATACAGTTATTGTCATAGTTAAGTCAGACAATGTAAGTGAAGTGCCTATCATCAAGCCCTAAACATTTTGTGCTTCCAGATGCACAGTATCCTTCCTATCTGGGGACAGTCCAAAGATGAGTGGGAGACAGGGCCTGCCCCTACCTGGTAGAAGTTAAAGGGAGGCAGATCTTTTTTCTGCCTTTGACCCCTGGCTGCTAGAGCACGGGCATCTGACCAAAGTGTGACTGGGTGTCTCAAAGGCTTGGGCCACTTGGATATTAATTGCGAAGGCAGATGTAGGCTGGTGGTGCAAGAGCAAATACCTGGAATCAGTTGAATCCAGCAGGATGCTGGTGGGGCTTCGCCTACCGTAGTTTCTGCCTAAGTAAGCAGAGTTCTCCCAACAATTCTGGGAGCTAATTTATATCCTTCTAACAAATTCATATTTTATTTATATTAGCCAGAAAATCTGCTGTTGTTTACAACCAAAAACACTGAAGAGATGCAAGCTTCAACTTTAAGTTTACAGTAAATGTACAAAATTACTGGTTAAAGAAGGATTCTGGCTGGTGGATAATAGAGTTTCTCCTGAGTTTAATTCCACAATACAATCAATGACTGCAAAAGGAAAACCTGGATAATTCAAAAAAGGGCTAGTTTTTTGACACGACAGCAGAAATAATATTTTCTAGGCACAGAGAGCTGGGGTCCAACCATCCTGTAGTTGTTGGCCGAGCAGCAGCCTGGTCTGAGAATGGCTGGCTGTGCGTGATCTTCATCACTGGTTGCCTGGATGAGTTAACTAGGTACCAGTGGCTTCCCCTTCTCCAGATTGAGAGGCTACACCCAAGCTTGGTTTCCCATGGGACAAGTGACTTCCTTTCTCATACCCCCATCCCACCAGACCTTAAATGAGACTAGATGGAAATATCTCTGAAATCCACGGGTAAGAGAGCAGTAGAAACATTGTATATGGGTGTGTATGTACAGACATGCTTCAGTATCAAAACACGGATTCCTATGCATAAAATCACACAACAATATCATATGGTCACTCACCATTGTATCAAAAGGTAAATTTTTTTTTTCTTAAAAGAAAAGATAAAAGGTAACTATTTTCTCTTCAGATGATATTAGAATAATCATTTGTTTAGTTTTTAAAGTTAAATGTCATCTATTTTTGAAACATTTCATTATGATTTAAAGCCTGTCACTACTACCCAAAAAAAAAAAAAAAAAAAACCCAACAAAAACTCCAACCCCAAACTACTGCTATTTGCTTCTCCAAACTGGTCTTTGCGATACGATAGCACACTTGCCGGAACAATTTTCTTGGTCAGAGAACTTTCATTTCTTCCTCCCCCCTACCCCAGCCCTTGCCTTGGGAATGAAGTGGTCAGAGAAAATGATCACTTCATAAACGTATGATGAAAATGAGCTTGCCACACCATGATATGGGAAGACATTTGTATCATCTATATTCTAGGTTGATCATAAAACTGTCTTATAAAATTGGTTCATTATGCTGGGGTTCAACTGTTTATTATTTTGGGAGAGTAGGGTTTGGGGGCAGGTCCAAGGTGACGAGATTGGTGTTAAGGGAAGACTCAATTTGTAGCTTTTACTACCAGTAAAATCTGAAGCCTTGCAAAATCTCAATGGTACCCAATTATATAAAACCAAGGTAATTTTTCTTGCATCATCAATATTTAAATGCCACTTGGCTGACCATGTTGGGACACCTATATTTTGAAGCATGTGAGGAAATAGCTATGAGCACATTTATAGTATGCCGTTGAATAATATGCTTCAAATTCAAGATGTGTAATTTTAAGTTTGTAATGTTTACAGGCATGTTTGCATCCAGAGTACCTGAGAAAAGTTAAAAGGAGATAAAATCTTGCAAAAAAAGGAGGTCGCTCATTTTCCTCAATCCCCTTTGTTTTTTAAACCCTCCCTTTGAACTTAAAATAATGCTTTTTCTTTTTGCATAATACCCTTTCCCCCTAATTCTTGAATATTTTCAAACTGACTTTAAGGTCTTAAATGACTCTTTTCTATACCAAACAGAGACATACTTTGCAGAGCTCCTTCTTTTACCAACTCTAACATGCCAGATCTCCATAGTAACATATGTCTGAAATATGGTAAAAGGGATGTTAGCTTTCAAAAATAAACAAAGGAAAAACATAGGTAACAAAATCTAATAAGGAGAATGCATTTAACATCACGGTGTATTAGGAAAAAACAAATTTTTCTTTCTTGCGTCATTGATATTTATAAGTCACTGGATGAGCCATTTTGAGACACCTCTGTTTGTAGCATGTGAAGTGAACAGCTGGGTCACATTTATAGCATTCCACTCAATACCATGCTTCAGAGTCCAGCCTTAGCATTTCTGATTTGCAGTTTATAAGCATACTTGCCTCCAGATATCAGAAAACTTTTAAATAGGAAAAAATCATGGGGAAGAAGTCATAGAGTATGTATTTTTTCCTTCTTTTTAACTCTTTTGGCAAGTAAAATATTAGTATACTAGCTCCTTCTTATAAGAAATCAGTCTAAGCTTAAAACACAACCTTCATACCACAGTCATACTTAGCAGCCTCTTTCCATTCCTACCCTAAAGTACAAAAGGCGAACCCTCCGAACAGTTGAAAACTGCTTTTTCACGTGGAATTTTGTTGAATCTTGTGACGAGTCTTACTGAATCCTCCAGCCTTTGGCAGCAAAATGTGTTGGGAGGAACATGGACCGTGAATGTCAACTGATCTGTGTTCAAACAGCAGCTCAGCTAGATGCCCGTGGGCTTGAACTTATTGAACTTTGGCTCGCTCTTTGATGAAATGGGCAAAACAATGCCAACTTTACAAAACTGTTTCAAGGATTAAACAAGAATGACACTAATAGCTGAGATTCATGAAGGGATTTTCGTGTGCCAGGTACTGGCTGACAGCTTGATGCAGGTTTGACGCTTCAGGAAAATCGAGTATACATGGAAAAGGTCACACAAAGTAGGCCAGAGAAATGTGGATTTATTCTCCCTTCCTATGTCATTACAAAGTCTTGTAAGAATGATTTTTAATGAAAACATAATAAACTAAAAGACACACCTATGTACTTTACCATTTCCCTAATTGAAGAGTGTTAAGATTGTTTCCGCTTTTTGCTTGTTTTGCTATTAAAACATACACTGTAGTGAATATCATTGTGCATGAATTTCTATTTGCATTTTGTAAATTTTTACCCTTGGTATAGAAGCCCAGAAACACAATCACTGAGTCAGGGGATATGAACATTTTTAAGCCGACTTGCTTTCCAAATTGGTTTGCCTAATTTTTCCATCTCATCCCACCCTTGCCAAAAGGAGTATTATAATTTAATCTTTTTTCTAGTTGATAGATGTGAATGGTATTTTGTTTTAACTTGAGATTTTTAAAGTACTCATTAATTGAACAATGAAAAATGATTGACAATCTGTCTTTTCTCATTTGAGAACTGAGAACTCCTTAAGAGTTCTTCCTACACTAAGAATATTAACTCTTTGTTCATTAAAATGTTGTGAAAAAATTCACACCTCACTGTCTTTTAATTTGGTTTATGCTAAATTTTACGATTCATAAAATTTAAAGTTCTATGGGATAAAAATCTATCAATTTTTTTTATTATGATTTCTATAGTTTTTTATACTTTGAAAGGTCTTTGCCTTCCAGAGATCAGAAAAATAGTTAAAGTGCTTTCTTCTAAGTTTATTTTCAGTTTGAGTTTCTTCCATTTAATTCTTTGGTCCATCTAGAATTGTGCTGATTTGTGGTGTGAGAGGAAAATGAGGATTTTCTTTTGGCTAAACCACAAAGATGGGCCCGTATACTTGGGTCCTGCTAAAATAAATGAACGAAGACACAAAGGCAAACACCCAACGCCAAGAAATCAGTTGATGGGTTTTCTGCTTGGAAACATTGTCTTTATCAAGGAAAGAAACTTAAGAAATTTATGAAACTTATGTATCCCCAGGTTATTTAAACACAGGGAAATCTCATTTCTTTTAGTCTTAGTTATTCAAGACATACAGTACATTGTTTTTTTAACCTCATTTCAGAGTATCCATATCTGGTTCTGTTGGCGAATTAAGACTTTGAGGCCTCTATAGCTATATCTGTGTATCTATATCTATCTCTCTCTGTCTCCACACGTACATACATTCCTCATTTAGCCACCCAGTCACCTTCTATACCTCGTGAAAATAAAACGATTACCTCCAGGTGAATGAGTAACTTAGCATTGTGATACAAAGGACTTGCTGGGTTAATTTTCTGCCACGTTGCCAGTTAAGACCTCAGGAGGGGATCCTGATTGAGATGGAAGCATTCACATAAATAAATCCCCAGCCAATGCTTGATTTGAATAGATATATGGGAGTTGGGGAAAGAATTGACCAGATGCTGGACCATATGATAAACACAGAGGATCATGGTGTGGTATAAAAACCGGGCAGTTCTATGGTACAGCTGGCCGTGCATAATCTTCTGCTAATTTATAAGGCAGGAGCATCTGCTCTCTAGCTGCCGCTCTCCAATTTCCTAACAGCCTCGTCCTCGAGTCTCTTGTTCCATTGAACAGCCGCACGAAGCCGCAGGAGAGAAAGGAGGGTCACCACCAGGGAAAAATGACACGGCCCAGAATCCTGCTTTTCAGAAGGAAAGGGAGAAAGACTTTAATTCTCAGTTTCATCCTAGATTCTCAATCTCATCCTGACTAAGCCTTCTTTTTTGGATAGTGGCATTTTGAAATCACTCTTTTAAATGGAGCATCTTGGGCTGCCATCACTGGGTAGGGTGTTTCTCTATAAGACGTTTCCCTCTGCCCCTTAATATAAGAGGAGAATTTAGGCCAAACTAAAGCTTCACATTGATTTCAGTTCGAGTTAGTATTAGTTTCTGTTTCATTCAAATCAACTATTATAGTATTGACTGGGGACTACACAGGCAAATTGGGAGGCAGGAGCTATGATGCCTTCCTGGCCCTATATCTCCCCTCCCCACAAGCCTTTGAGAGGGCCTGTCTCCCTATTCGCTGTTCTTTCCTCAGCTTCTTATTTTTCTTTCTATTTCCTGACAGGGCAGGGTGGGAATATAGAGGTGACATGGCCTTAATCATGTAGTAGACTAGGCTCAGCTTTCTACTACCCCTCTGTTTAATCCCATTGATGGAGGCTTAAAATATTTTAATATTTTTATTTTAAAACAGACATCTAACACTGATGTTAAAAGACTCACAGGAATGAACATCTTAATGACAGACTTCTGTTTTCTGGAAAACACAGATAACATGGTGGACCATGTTAAAAAAAGGAGGACCACTTTACCATCAAATAATACTATTTTGGAAGAAACCCATTGGTCTAGGGATTAGAAGACGCTTTAATCTTTATTCCGCCACTAATATAGCCTTGTGATGTTGGTCACAGCACATGGCCACTCTAGGCCTGTGTTTTCAGAATGTCACAGTGGGGATAATAAGACTTCCAACCTATTTTGTAAAAAATACCTTTTAAGATACAAGACAGTAGACAAATATGTGACTATGATTAGATTCATGGACATGTAAAATATTAGAGCTATAATAAGGTGACCATATAATTTATCTTCATAACCAGGATATTTTTGAGAGAGGAAAAAAAGTGAGGTCTGGACAGGACACTGGGATAAATAGTAAATTATCCTGGGAAAACCTGGACATGTTGGTTCATAAAAGGCTCTAGAAGCCATATACCCTAATTACACCTAGTACCAAGCTTGTCTTTGAACACTACTGTGCCAGTAGGAGAGGATACAGAAATAAAGAAAGGAACTTTCTACCAATATGTTGTTGAGTGTTAGGGGAAACCAAGCACATTCAAAATACTCAATGAATGTTACATCCCTGACCTTCCAATGTTGCCCTTTGACTCTGCACCACCTTGGCTGTTTGTACTCCTTTGAGCCTCCTGCCCTCCCCATCCCATGGTATGGAGAGTGGAGGGGCAAAGACTCATGCTAAGCGGTTGAGATGATTTCTGCAGTGCTGTGCATGCTGTGGGCAAGGGTCAGGGCTAAACTTTGACCCTGTTGATCTTCTCACCCCTTCCTCCAGGTGACCCGTTTCCCCTGGGGCCTGCGTGCTGTCTTTGAATGCCCGTGATCTCCCACCATGTCCTGCTCCAAGACTGTACTCGCCAGTGGTGCTGTGGGTTTTGATATCATAATGTTTCCCAAATTCCTCTGATTGTAAGAATCACCTGGGGTGCTCGCCTTATGATTCTGCCAGAAAGTTCGGGGTGGGGCCTGCTGCTCTGTGTGCTTAACCAAGTTCCTGGGTGAGTCTTATGATCACATGAGTCTGAGACACATGGATTTAACAAGCATGAGAGTTGAAAGATGCCCTCGAGATCATTTAAAAAAGTGGTTCTCAAAGTGAGGCTCTCAATCAGAGCATCCTCATCACCTAGAGACTTGTTAGAAATGCAGATTATTGGCCCTACGAAACAGGAACTATGGAGGTGGGGCCCAGTGACCTGTGTTTTAACAAGCTGTCCAGATGATTCTCATGTAGGCTAAAATTCCAGAATCACTGATTTAGACCAACTCTTTCTTGTCCTCCCTTTTGCAAGTGAGGAATGTTAGCAGTTTCTCTCTCAGTTTGGGACCCTGGGTGCTGAGGTTAGGGAGGGGCAAGCGCTATGATCGCTAGGTGATTGTGCCAGGGTGGGAAGACAGACAGGAGAGGTGGAGGGCTGTCCGTGGGCACGGCCCTCAACTCCCTCTCCCTACTCCCCAAGGGAGGAGTCTTATCTGTAGATGAGGACTCCTGTTTGCCAAGGGTACTGCTAAAAGACACAAACAAGGCCTCTAAAGAGCCAAATGCCTGTGGTAAACAAGAGCCTGGGTGTGAATAGTGACTCTCCACTAAGAAATCCCCTGAGAACCCAGCTGCCAAGAAGGTCCAGTTCCCTCTAGAGAAAGACACATGTCACTCTTGGAGAAGTTTCAGCTCCGCTTTTGGTGGTTAGTCCCTGTTCATTCTCAGGATGGTTGATGAAAGACTCTTCTAATTATTGTTGCAGAAGAACCTTCTGAAATTGCAAGCTGTGGGTAGATACTGCTGTGGTTTAATCACACATCTTCCTGTCATACTGGTGGGAAGGAATGAGTGTTCAGCAGATAGTTTGGCCATCCCTGTTATCCTCAAAACCAGCCAAACTTCAGTCATTTGGCTATGATTTTCACAATCTTTCCAAATTCAAGTACAATATGTACTATCATTTATTTAATATTTTCTACTTACTTAAAAAAAATTTAGAAGAGTTTCAAATTTACAAAAAGAATTGTGAAGATAGTACAGAGTGTTTCCGTATACCCCGCACATATTTTCCCTTATTATTAACATCTTACATTAGTAGGATACACTTGTTACAATTAATGAACTAAAATTGATACATTATTATTAATTAATTATGAGGCAAACACCTTTTTTGCAGATTCAAAGGCTAAAGCAAGGGCCCTCTCTCTTGATCTCTGCTGAATCCTCAAGATCTAGTACTGGCACATAATTAATGTTTATTAAATATGTGTTAAAGGACTGTGGATATGAAGGTTAGATGGAAGGAGGCAACACTAGGTGGGAGACCAAGCAGGAAGTCTGTGACAAGTCTTGATAGTAAACACACAGCCAAGGTTTCTAGGGTTTCAGACCCAAATCCTACCCTCTTCAGCAAATAACTAGTCCCATTCTGGAAAACGTCTACTGGCTTATTATTTGGGTCCTGAAAGCCTGACCATGGGATACCCATGACCACATGGCCTGAGCGTCACATCGTGAAGGGGTGTTCTCTGGACTGTCAAGCCATGAGTTGGGAGGAGCATCTCAAGACTGGACCCAACCGTGTTCTTGCAGCACAAATAGGCTACAGGACATGGAGAAGCAATGGACAAGGTGACCCACTCTGTGAACATGTGACCTACTCAGTCTCTTTCCCAGACACACCAGTGTTTTCTCAGTGTGCTCATGACCCAGTATGCATGCAGTAGGGGTGGAGGTGACATGTGGCTCAGAAGTGTGGGCTTCCTTTCACTGAGGCTGACCTGGCTGCACCCAGCCTGAGTGCCCCATCAGCCAACAGTAAGAAGCCACCTGTCCACACTTTGTATGTTAGCCTATCTCAGAGGGGGCAGTGACTTGCCCTCAATAGATTTGGGTTCACCTTCCTAGCTCACCATGTTTTTACGTGGTCAGCACCTGTGGACTTATGGAATGTCTTATTCACCATCACGTTTTACCACACAATGCTGCTTCTGACCAAAAAATCCAAACTTAGCTGGCTTTAGGTCTGTGTGCTTCCTGTCGGTTACTTGAGCCAGTGAGCACTTTGAAAGTCCTTTCCTGGACATAGATCTTCAGACTGACATATTTCCTGGCTTGTAGGTTTAGCATACTCTTCTTTCCTCTTTGAATGGCTGACACCTTGAGGCCACCTAAAAGAAATTGGCTTGTGTAGGAAGGCAACACCCTGAACTTGTTCTTTGCCTGAAGCTTCTTAATTTTTTTGGCTGAGGAGTCTTAACATGGCTTTGAGAAAGGCTATGAGCAGTAGTTTTATCTCCTTGTGGTTTTTTTCTAGTTCATTGCTATTATAAGCTTCTCTCTATATCAGTTGGATTTTCAAGCCTCACAAGTCTCACCTTTCTGTATGCTCTTGATTTTCTTCCATCTCTGTTTCCAAACTTGCCAATTCTTGCCTTAGTTGATCACTTTTTAAAAAACCTTTTTGCAAACATCAAAGAGCAGCTAACACAGATGGACATTCTGATTCTTTCCAATAGCTTCCTTTGAAGTAACAGAAAAGTGATCTGCTTTTCCAGTTATTGTAGATGATAGTTTGACCAAATATTTTGTGATGGCAGAACAAGTATCATCAACTTTTTAGCCTGAAATACCTGTGTCCCCATCACCTACTGTTCTCCCATTGTACCAATGCCACATTTTAAGCTTCAGTTATGGCAACACCATGCCCCTTTTCTGTATTATTTAGGGCAAATCCTAAGCGACTGTAAAGAGAACCCTAAATGCCTTGATTTAAATATGATGGATATTTATTTCTCTCACACATTAATATGCAGGATTGGTAAGTGGGTTCTTCTCCAGGAAATCTTTCAGGGACCTATATGAATGAAGACAAGTGAACATTTTCAACACACAGCTTCTGTGACTGCTGAAGAAATAGGAAAAGGAAGGGCGATTCAAAAGTGAACATCTTTCAGAGATGAACTGGCAGGGGCACACACCAATTTCATTCATTTCCAGCTGGTGAGAACTTAGGCACATGGCTACACCTCGCTGTAAAGGACTTTTAAAAACGTGACCTCAAGCAGGGCAGCCCCAGTCAAGAAAAGAGGAGAGAATGATTTTGAGGGGATAACCAACAGTCTGCCACAATGAGCATATTGTTCTCCCTTATTCTTTATAATGTTTACATAGTATATGACTTAACATATATACTATAATTTTTCAACCATGTCCTTCTTGATGGATTTTTAGGTTGTTTCCAGTTTATTGTGCTTATAAGCCCTTTTTATACACAAATATTTGTGCACTGTTATTTTAATAGCTGTACCCAAACTGCTTTCTGAAGATGTATTACTTATTCTCATACTAAGGTATTGAGTGTGTCAGCTTCTTTATGGCTTTACAAAAGTTCATCTCATCTAACTTTTTAGTTTTTGCCAATTTATTAGTTAAAAGATGGTGTATTGTTTTAGTTTGCATTTCTTTCATTATGTTTAACATTTTTTTCTTTCTTTATAAAATAATTTTATTTCTTTTTTTCTTTGAGCCACAGAGATACTATGAAATTTATTTCTTCTTTTGAGACTGTCTATTTTAAATCTTTGCTATTTTCCTGTTGGGTTTTTGGCACTTTTAAAATAAATTTGTATAGGCACTTTATAGATGCATAATGCCTTTCAAAAAACAGTATTCCAGGCCTCAGTCTACACCAAGGGTGGGAAAACTATGGCTTGTAGGCCAAATCTACCCTGTAAATGAAGTTTTATTGGAACACAGGCATGCTCATTTTTTACATGTGGTCTATGACTGCTTTTGTGTTACAATGGCTGAGTTGTTTCGGTGAATATTACACGGGCTTGAGCCTAAAATATTTACTCTCTAATCTTTTACAGAAAAAAAAGTTTGCTGATCCTTGCCCCAGACTCACTGAAAGAATCTCCAGTGTTGGGGGCTGCACACATATATTTTGAAAAAGCTCCTCAGGTGCTTTTTAAGTTCACTGAAATTTGAGAAACATGATTTAGTTAGTAGCAGAATATAGAAAGGCGTGGTTTCTCACTAGACTTTTTTTCACCTCTTCTGCATTTCTTTCCCTTTTCCCTCTACATCCAACCACTCAAAAACCAAAGTCTTAAGAAAAACATATAGGGGCTTTCCAAGTAAGTATGGCTAGCGATAATCTGTGTCTCATTACTCAGGCACTGCAAAATTCCTTAGATGTAGGAAAACTTTATTTTAAACAGCAAACATTTTGGGCAAAAGCAAGAAGTTAACATTTCTTGTATGTCAAAAAAGAAAACCCATTTCTTCTCTTTAGAAAACAATTTTGATATGCAAAGTTGTATGTATGTGTGTCCCTAGATATGCATATATTTGCATAATGATGTTGTGTGTAGGTGCATGCGTAACACACACAGACACATATACATACATGTGTATAAGAAGTGCCACTTTGGATCAAACTCGTGATTCAGACAGCCCAGTATTTTGTTTCTGGTACGTGTCCCAGAGAACAGGGTCACCCTAAGACCTTTCACAAACAAGGAAATAACCACTCAAACGACAGAAGATTTCACCTCAATGTCAATCTCAAAGTTGAAGGGTGAATCTGAACTATCCTACCTCCCCTTAGTACTCCATTTGGCTCTGTTACTCATGACTTTATTAGATCCTCTTTAAAAGATATTTTTATTTTGTCCCTACCCTCACAGCACCTCACCAAAGTGCAATAAGGTTCCGTTCCTCAAAATAGAAAACATTTCAGGTGATGGCATGCAGTTATTATATAAGTCATTAAAAACATCCTTTATTTTCTGTTTTCTCTTCTCTTTCATTATAGGAAATCTGTTTCAATACCACACTGAATTTCAGGCAAATGCTAATATAAATAAAAGATTTTTCCCTAAATATAAATAGGTATGATTTCCTAAATGAGGAGGAAAATCTTTATATATGGCATTGATGGCATTGAATCTTCTTATATATGGATTAGAATTTCAAACTGCTTCATATCTTATAAAAATAGGTAGAAATATACCAAAAACATTGTATAACCATTGCATATACTCTTTGAGCTTGGAGTTTGGGACTGATTTCCTTTTAGATGGCACTTTTAATGCCAAAGGTTTCAAGGGACTAGGTTTCATTTAATAGGTGCATATGTTAGAAACAGTACTTTGGATTATAAAATTAATATATTTTTCTAGAAAAGAAATTATTATTATCATCATTATTGTTACTCAGAAAAAGAAATTAGGTGCTCCGTAAGATTTCTGGGCTGTCAACACATCAACCATAGAAGTTAATGGTCTGGCCACGGCCCCCTTTCTTCTGAATACCATGTAAGTTCACTGTGTGGGAATTACGTACACAACGCCTGGTTTCAAAAGAGCCTTCAACCCATGTGCAGAGCTATAGATGATCATATATTAAGACATGCTTTCAAAACAATGCACATAATGTTTTGATTTTATAAAATGGGTATTAGTAAATGCGATGGTCAATTTTAGATATCAACTTGGCTGGCTTAATGAATACCCAGATAGTTGGTAAAACATTATTTGTGGGTTTGTGAGGGTATTTCTGTAAGAGATTAGCATTTGAATCAGTAGACTGAGTAAAGAAGATCCACCCCCAACATGGGCAGGCATCACCTGATCCATTGAGGGCCAGGATAGAACAAAAAGGTGAAGAAAGGGTGAGTTTGCTCTTTCTTCTTGAGCTGGGATATCTATCTTCTCTTGGCCTTGGACACAGGAGCTCCTGGCTCTCAGACCTTTGGACTCTGGGACGTAGACCTGTGGCTTTCTCTGTTCTCAGGCCTTTGGCGTCAGACTGAGAGTTACACCCTCTCCCGGGCTTCCCCGGTTCTCAGGCCTTCAGACTCTCACTAAATGACACCACCAGCTTTCCTGGTTCTCCCGCGTGCCAATGGCATATGTGAGTCAATTCCCATAAAGCATCTTCTCATATATCTCTACCTCTGTACATCTTAATAGTTTTGTTTCTCGGAAGAACTTTGACTAATACAGTTAACATTTAAAAAATCTTTAAGATTTTGAGATTCACACAGCTCATTCTATTCAATACAGATTAGTTTACCTGGTCATTTCATTCTTAGGTTTGAATAACTTTTATTTTATCACTGATGATACATTTTTTTCTCTTAATGTCTTTCTCTTCATTTATGTAGATCATGTAGCTCAAGGGTTGGTTAACTATTGTCCAGGGGCCAGTTATAGACCTTGGTTGTTTTTTTTACAACCCATAAGCCAAGAGTGATTTTTTACGTTTTCCAAGGGTTTTTAAAAAAGAGAAGAATGTGCGACATGTCATGATTCATATGTGGCCTATGAGGCCTAAAATATTTACTATCTAGCCCTTTACAGAAAAGTTTGCCTTCCTCTTTGCTACATTGTAGCAGAAAAGCACACACACATCTATACACGCTAAACACACACTAAGCATGCTCCTGTTTTATCGAATGGGCTGAACCTGATAGGGTTGCCAACAAAATAGGAAAGGGCTTCAATTGTATCCCATCACAATTTTCATTCAAGCTATATTGGACCTTCCTTCCCCAACCTCTGACAGCATCTCAGGCAAACTCTGTAGCTTTCAAGACAGTTTCAGGTATTAAAAACACTAGTCTATCCTTTCAAATGATTTTTTTTTTTTTTTGAGACAGAGTCTTGCTCTGTCACCCTGGGTAGAGTGCAGTGGCATCATTGTAGCTCACTGCAACCTCAAACTCCTGGGCTCAAGCAATCCTCCTGCCTTAGCCTCCCAAATAGCTGGGACTATATGTGCCTGCCATGAACACTGGCTAATTTTCTTTTTTTATAGAGATGGGGTCTTGCTCTTGCTCAGGCTGGTCTTGAACTCCTGAGCTCAAGCAGTCCTCCCTCCTCGGCCTCCCAGAGTGCTAGGATTACAGGCATAAGCCATTGCACCCAGCCTGAAATGATTTTTGACAAGGGTACCAGGACATTCAATGGGGGAAAAGACAGTCTTTTCAACAAACGATGTTGGAGAAACTAGATATCCACACACAAAAGCATGAAATTGGACTCTTATTTTCCACCAGATACAAAAATTAACTCAAACTGGATCAAAGACCTAACTGTAAGAGCTAAAACTATAAAACTCTTAGAAGAAAACATAGGGAAACGTATAGGCAATAAAAGAAAAAATAGATGCATTAGTCTACATCAAAATTAAAAACTTTTTGTCTGTCAAAGGATACAATCAACAAAGTGAAAAAGCAATCCATACAATGGGAGAAAATATTTGTAAATCATATATCTGATAAAGGGTTAATATTCAGTATATATAAAGATGTACAACTCAACCACAACAACAAACAACTTGATTAAAAATTGGGCAAAGGACTTGAACAGATATTTCTCTGAAGAAGATATGCAAATGACCAACAAGCACATGAAAATATGCTCTGCATCATTAATCATTAGGGAAATGCAAATCAGAACCATAATGAGATATTACTTCATACCCATTAGAATGGCTACTACAAAAAACCCCAAATAACAAGTGTTGGTGAGGATGTGAAAAATTGGAACCCTTGTGTACTACTAATGGGACTGTAAAATGATGCAGCCTTTCTGGAAAACTGTATGGTGTTTTCCAGAAAACAATTAAAAAATTAAAAATAGAATTACCATATGATCCAGCAATGCCATTTCTGGGTATACACCCAAAAGAATTTAAAGCAGAGACTTGATGAGAGATTTGTACACCCACATTCATAGCAGCATTATTTGCAATAGCCAAAAGATGGAAACAACCCAAGTGTCCAGCAACAAATGAATGGATAAACAAAATGTGGTATATACAAACAAGGGAGTACTACTCTGCCTTAAAAAGGGAGGAAATTCTGACACATACTACAACCTGGGGAAACCTTGAGGGCATTACGCTAAGTGAAATAAGTTAGTCACAGAGAAGCAAATACTGTGTGATTCCACTTATATGAAATATCTAAAGTAGTGAAATTCATGGAAAACTAAAAGTAGAGTGGTCATTGCCAGGGCTGGGGGGAGAGGGAAATGGGGAGCTGCAGCTCAGTGGGTGTAGAGTTCCAGTCATGCAAGACGAAAAGGTTCTGGAGATGAATGGTGGTGATGGTAGCATAATAATGTGAATGTGGTTAATGCCACTATGAATTGTACACTTAAAAATAGTAAAGATGGTAAGTTTTATGTGTGTTTTTATCACAGTTTTTAAAAAAGATACTTCTAGTCTAGGCTAAACAAAAACCCAAATCAATTCAAAGCTTCCCTTCCTCCCTTTGCTCCCCAACCCAGGACTGAACCTTGGCTCAAGCACCTACAGCAATGAAGGGGGCTGTAGTCTATTCGATTCCCTTTCCTCCTGGATTTTCACTTTATCCCTCTGCGTTTTGCAAGGCCGGGGCTCAGACAGGGTAGGTTGGATGGAAAACTTAGTTTTTACTAAGTTGGTGCTATTTATTGTTCTGTTTGGCTATCATGCCTTCCATTATGGCAGGTATCCAAACACTTACCATGTGTAAGGGGCATTAGTGATTTCTTTCTTTGCTCCTATGAGGCTATCCACCCTGCACAATTCCTTGAGAAATTATCTAATTGTCTATTTTTCTATTCTAGTTATGTATTGTTGCATAGAAAATGATCCAAAATTTAGCAATTTAAGACAACAAACATTTATTTTCTCACATAGTTGAGAGTTAGGAATTTGGAATGTATTAGTTGGGTGGTTCTGGTTCATGATCTGTCATGAAGTTTCAGTTAAGCTGTCAACTGGTGATATAGTCATCTCAAGGCTCAACTGAGACTAGAGGATGTAAACAGAAGCCCAACTTTGTTCAGGTGGCTGTTGGCAGATGGCCTCAGTTCATTGCCATGTGGGTCTCTCCATAGGGTTGCTCATGACATGGCAGGTTGTGAGTGATCTGAGAGACAGAGACAGAGAGAGAGAGAGAGAGATAAATATACATATAGATATACAGTAGTCCCCCCCACCTCTTATCCACAGTTTTGCTTTGCATAGTTCCAGTTACCCATAGTCAACCACGGATTGAAAATATTAAGTGGAAAATCCCAGAAATAAACAATGCATAAGTTTTAAATTGCACAGTGTTCGGAGTAGCATGATGACATCTCACACCATCCCTCTGAGGACGTGAATTATCCTTTTGTCCAGCAGATCCACGCTGTAGACGTGGCCCTGCCGGCCCTTGAGTCACTTAGCCAGCTGGGTGATCAGATTGAAAAAACTTAGTGTATAAAGGGTTGGGTACTAGCCTCATTTTCAGGCAATCCTGGGGGTCTTGGAATGTATCCCCTGAGGATAAGGGCGGACTACTATATATAGTGTCTTTTATAATCCAATCCCCAAAGTGGCATACTCTTGCTTCTGCTCTAATGGTCAGGTCTGGTTGAACAGAGGAGGGGACTGCACAGGGTGTGAACACCAGGAGGCAGGGATTGTTAGGCCGATCTTGGAATCTGGTGACACTGACCCTTTGTGATGCCTCAAGTCTCAGCCCTCGGCAGCCTACCCTCCAGCAAGTTCCTCTTGGAGTCTCCTAGCTCCAGTAATCCTCTTTTGTGTCGGGTCCTCGAAGGCAGCTTAAACCCAGGCACCTCACTTGTCTCAAGAGAAAATCACCATCCTGGCCATGCTGAGTGGTAGAATACGGACTTGTGCTCCTGCTTCCCTCTGCCTTGTGTCACCCTCCCCGGCTGCTCTAGCCAGCTTCCTGCTTTCAAAATTCTTCCAGAGGAAGGCAGGCATGAGTGTATGTGTGTTAGTATGTGTTAGTATGTATGTTCACAAACCCAGGGAACACATCAGTGTCTCCTACGTGTCAAGAACTCTTGACTCTCCCAAGCGCTGTCTAACCAAGCTACCCTCTAGAGCCATAGGGTGAGCTTGTTATGAGTTCTGGCTGCTCAGCAAGCCCCAGATGGGGGGTGAGACACTGGTCTCCCCTTATGCAGAATTCCTTCTCTTGATGTTTCCCTCAGATACCTTGGTGGGGGAAGACCCATGACTCCTCCTATGAATTCCTCTCTGTCAATAAACTCTTCTCTTCTGCTTGTATACACTGGCTGGTGAGTCAGTGTGAGAGAGGTTCAAAGGACTAGTTTGGCCTTCACTTTGCAGCAAATCTTACATGTTGGGCCATTATTTTATCAAATTTCAAAATAATTTCTACAGAGCCTAGAAAATTCCCATTGTTTTCTTTAGCAATTTTGGTATTATTGCCAGACAACCATCATATTTAACACTTGGTTAAATAGACATATAGTAGTATTCTTTTAAGAACGTCACATCAATGTTTTCTATTGCTGTTTACTTGCTTTTCTCAAATACTAGTGATTGTTTGCTGTTTATTCAGTCTTTCTTTTCTGTTTAGTAATTGCACGTGTGCACGTAATGTGTTGTGATCAGTAATTAAGTCTTCATTTAGTAAAAAGTATGAAGTCATGGAGACTCCATCTGAACTGATTAAGCTGTGAAATTGATGAGAATATTTTTCTTGCTTATTTTCATTGTTTTGACCAGCAATTAAAATTTTATTAAAAATTTGTAGGGTCTAGTTTCTCATTGTTTCCACATTTTAAAAGTTTAAGCTAACCATTCCTTTAAAAATGTTCTATATTTTTTCTTTTCACCTTCCCGTGCACTTTGATATGTGTTTCACCAAGTTGTTCTATCTTTAGGGATATGAAAATATTTTACTAGATTTATGTTATATTATGAAATCCAGATTAACAATTCCTACCATATTCTTGACTTGTAGTTATTCTCAATGATCTAGCTTTAAAAAATATGTAATTGTGTTTAGAACACTTAGACTTTGAATATATCTTATCTATATATAATTAAAATAAATATTAATGTTAAATATAAAAATTATTCTAATATTAGTTTTAAAAAGTTACTTTTCCACTAAGATATTTAGAATATCTTGTTAAAAGGTAAAATAAAATTATAATTAATAAAGTTATATTTATAATAATAAAATTTTAGAACGAAGATTATTTAATTTAAGCTGAAACAATGTTTTGAAATTTTAATTAAATCATATTACATATTTTTATTAAAATAACACAACTTACAATTCTAGTGTTCCATTGCCCTTTAATTGTCTAGGTAAGCAATTGGTATTATTCTTTGAGATATTACATCTAGACCTATTGGATACAATTTTAAGAAAAAATCAGTTGTTCAATACAACAACATATTTTTTAGCTACTATATGCAGCTTCTGCATATCTCACACTAATTTGTGAAAATCTACAGAACCATGTTTTAGAGCATGAACAGAAGCAAAGAAAACATATGCTTCTGGAAAATGATATTCTGTGATGCAACATTTATTAGTTTAATGCTGTGAGGAAGGAAGGATTTGGGAAATTGATTGTTTTTTCTCTTATTAAGCACTTCTACCTCTCAGGTCCTCCTGGAAATTGAATCTGTCTGCTCTGACATACTCCATAGCAGAACCTGTCACTCTACACCCATGTTTTGTTTCCAGACCTAAGGCAAGAGGTGTGGAGAAGAGATTCCCTGTGGTCTAAAGGGTGGTGGGCAAGAAAGCAGATGTCATGAGCCATGGGTTACAATGTCAGCACATTGGATGTGGTGTACAATATATGCTCAATATATTTTTACTGAATCAAAAAATCTATAGTAATTAGGTCCCTTAACTGAGACTGGATCCAGTGCTGTTGAGGCTATGGAACTCAGAGCAGGAGGCTGACAGAGTCTTTAATGTTCCAGGAGTTTTAGTGTATAAAAAAAATATGTTCTTAATGGTTATACATTGTTTAATGGTCAATGAATAAATAATTTTAATTTATTAATCAATTGACTTTCTTAAAAAGGCAACATTTCCCTAAATAATTGCACAACATTTATATGGGTAATAAAAAATATCTTATGAGTTTAACCAATTAGATTTCTCCAAACATTTAAACATTTATTAAAAATTTAATCAAAAGACTTTTAAAATTCCATTAAAATCAAGACTCATAAATGCTCTAAATCCCACAAGAAACACACAAAATACAAAATATTGCAAAGTTTACAAAACTGATTAAAGCTGTTATACCAAAGTGATTACAAATAGCATAGATTAAACATTACTTTTTATTCTTATCCTTCACATCTCTGGGATTTAAATAATCCTGCCAGTCCATGCTTTATCACTTGTTTAACATTTTAGTAACTTGACCAGACCTAAAAGAAAATAAAGGCCATCAGAGACCAGCTGCTGTTACAGATTCCTGGGTGGAAATCACAAGTTCTTGGCTTGTCCCATCCAAGGAAATTCAAACCCAACTGTTGGTAATAGGCTGAGCCTGTTTTATAAAACCATTTTCACTTGTTTCATCATGGGACTCTTAGGTCCCTGACTTTTATGAAGATTCTGAGTTTTTGAGACATGTCTTTCTTCTAATGGGGTATCCTTTACATTTTATGAGACTAGCTGTACATTTGGTATACATAGATTGCCAATATTTTTAAAAATACAAGCATGTATCATTAGTATTTAATTCAAATTGGTAACTATAATTAGTAGAAATTTTCCTTTCGTAGAAAATGGGAAATTGAGTTTGCCTGAGTGGCTTTCTTCTTTAGGACATTTGGTGAATGTGTCCTTTTGGAAGCCTCCCACTGACTGTTGTTGATCTCCCTGAGTAACTGCTGGTACTAGAAACAGTGGCTCTCGTCTCCTTGGCTGTTGTATGAAATCAGCAGAGCTGATCAGACCTTCCTGTTTTTGGAACAGTCCCTACTTTTCCGGTCTTGTTTGGCTCAGTCACATGTTTTCATTCACCCATTGCTGTACATGCAGAAAGAAACAATTATATATATACACTTTGAAATATATATATGCTCAATTGAAGAAATCTTCATGAAAATCAAGATTTCCCTATATTCATGAAGATTTCTTTTCTTCAATGTTTTTACGTTTTTTATTTTTACATTACATATAGTATAAATATTTTATATTTTATGTATACTTAAAAGTCAATAAAAATTCAGACAACTGATTCTTTTTATTTTTTTGTACTACAATCAATTTTTTGTGTGTTTTATATCGACTTTTCTCTTTTGAGCTTTGTTCTGAACTCAGTCTCAAATTGGCCAACCCCCTTAAGCTGCCATCTACTTCATCCTTTTAGCACTGTCCCAGATGTTTTATGAAAAAAACAGTTTGCCCCAGATCCATCCAGACTTTTATTTTTGCCATAAGGACTCTTTGAAGAGTCCTGTATCTTTGAATTGGAGGTTAGTGTTAGAGACCAAAATCTGAGGCTGAGGGGCGCATATGAGAGTCGGGAAGAGTAAGAGCTGTTACAGCTACTGTGGATTGAATAAGAAGTTAAGATGTTTTTAAGCTATAGTTCCACATTAATCTTTCAAACTTATCATATTGTTAGACCTCATTTTTATTATAATAAATGGTTTCATAGGCCACTAAGATATCCTTCTACAGTGACAATGTAGAGCTCAGTAAAGAGAGAGGATGTCTTTACTAGTGGGTTAGTGAGATTCTATTCCTGGATCATCCAGAGAAAAAGATGTGTGTGTGTGTGTGTGTGTGTGTGTGTGTGTAGTGGGGTATGATGTGTGGTGTGTGTATGTGCTGTGTGTGTGTTAGAGTGTGTAGTGTGTGTGTTTATGTATGTGGTACGGTATGTGCTATGTGTGTATGGTGTGTGGTGTGTGTATATAGTGTGTGGGTAGTGTGTGGGTAATGTGTGGGTAATGTGTGTGGCATATGTATGTGTATGTGGTATGTGCATATATGTATGGTGTGTGTGGTATATGTGTAAGTAGTATGTATGTGTGTGGTGTGGTATGTTGTGTGTGTAGTTTGTGTATGTGTATGGTGTGTGTATAGTGTTACATGTGTGTAACGTGTATGGATAGTATATGGTGTGTATATAGTGTGTATGTTTATGTGTGTGAGTGTGTGTGTATGGTGCATATGTGGTGTGTGTGGGGTGTGTGTGTGTATGTGTTCTGTGTGTGTTGCAATGAAGAGGGAGATTGGCTGAGACTTAGATGAAGACAGAGATGACACTCCCAAACATTCTTGAAATTTTTGATACAAAGATACAGTTTTATTTCCTCCTCTCTTTTGGTGTTGATTAGATTAGGGGAGTGGATAGAATTGTTTTGGAGTGTGTTGGATTTGAAAGCATTTTAGCTTGAGCCAAAAGGACAAACATTAAACCAGCATGGCTCTTTTGTCTATTTTGAAACAAAAAACAAAATTCTCATTCCTTAAAAAGCAAAACTTACATCCTCATGACTGCTGCTTCACAAATCAGACAGGAAGTCTGGTGGAGAGTTATGGTGACTTTATTCTGAGTGACGATGAAGTTACTTATGTACATTCAGACATTTATACAAAGAGGGGCTGTGTGTGGAGGCAGGTGGCCCAGGCACATCATGGCAGTGCAAAGAGCCCTTGGAAATGCAAACCCTCCCTGTCTCTCCACTTTGACATCCTCCTACATTAGGGGCTGTTGCCTTATTCTTGTTGCCTCAGGGTCACAGGATGCTTTCTGCCCACTCTGCCCTCAGGAAATAGAAGGAGAAGGTAAGGGTCAAAGCGTGGCAGTATCTATTTAATAGCATAATTATAAGTTTTCTGGAAAGTTCCACCCAGCATGAATGGTGGAAATAGAGAGAAGTAGATGGATCTAAGAAATGTTTAGAAGAGAAAATTAATAGGACTTGGAAATAAATTAGGTATGAAGGATGAGAGAGAAAGAGGTGCTAAGAATGACATTGAGGTTTCTGGTTCAGCTACCTGGGCAGATGATGGCACCAATCACTTAGAGAACAGGGGAAAAGGATTGGATTTTGGGAGAAGATCATGAGTTTAGTGCTGATTATATTGATCATGGGTGCCTTTAAAACATTCCAAAAGGGATGTCAAGTAGACGATTGGATATATTTACCCTACTTCTTCCCTGTAAAGAGAGTTCTTTTATAAGAAGCAGTGTTGTGTGGTAAAACATGATGGTGAATAAGACATTCCATAAGTCCACAGGTGCTGACCATGTAAAAACATGGTGAGCTAGGAAGGTGAACCCAAATCTATTGAGGGCAAGTCACTGCCCCCTCTGAGATAGGCTAACATACAAAGTGTGGACAGGTGGCTTCTTACTGTTGGCTGATGGGGCACTCAGGCTGGGTGCAGCCAGGTCAGCCTCAGTGAAAGGAAGCCCACACTTCTGAGCCACATGTCACCTCCACCCCTACTGCATGCATACTGGGTCATGAGCACACTGAGAAAACACTGGTGTGTCTGGGAAAGAGACTGAGTAGGTCACATGTTCACAGAGTGGGTCACCTTGTCCATTGCTTCTCCATGTCCTGTAGCCTATTTGTGCTGCAAGAACACGGTTGGGTCCAGTCTTGAGATGCTCCTCCCAACTCATGGCTTGACAGTCCAGAGAACACCCCTTCACGATGTGACGCTCAGGCCATGTGGTCATGGGTATCCCATGGTCAGGCTTTCAGGACCCAAATAATAAGCCAGTAGACGTTTTCCAGAATGAGACTAGTTATTTGCTGAAGAGGGTAGGATTTGGGTCTGAAACCCTAGAAACCTTGGCTGTTTGTCTACTATCAAGACTTGCCACAGACTTCCTGCTTGGTCTCCTACCTAGTGTTGTCTCCTTCTATCTAACCTTCATATTACAGCCAGAATTTTCTTTCTAAAACTAAAATCTGACACTGGCTAAAATCTGATCATGAATTTGTTCAATCACAGTCTTTTAACACTGAGATCCCCAACCCCCCCGGGCAGTGGACCAGTACTGGTCCTTGGACTGTTAGGAACCCGGCCGCACAATAGGAGTAGGAGGTGAGCTGCGGGCCAGCGAGCAAACCTTCGTCTGTATTTACAGCCACTACCCAACGCTTGCATCACCAGATAAGCTCTGCCTCCTATCAGATCAATGGGCAGAATTAGATTCTCACAGGACCATGAACTGTACTGTAAACTGCACAGGCGAGGGATCTAGGTTGCTCACTCCTTATGAGAATCTAATGCCTGATGATCTGAGGTGGAGCTGAGGCAGTGATGCTAGCACTGGGCAGTAGCTGCAAATACAGATTATCACTAGCAGAGAAGTTTGACTGTACAATAAATGTAATGTGCTTGAATCATCCTGAAACCTCCCTCCCACCCTCCCAATCCATAGAAAAACTGTCTTCCGTGAAACTGATCCCTGGTGCCAAAAAGTTGGGGACTGCTGCCTTAATACATATTTAATAAGCACCAATTATGTGCCACTTCTAGGTCTTGAGGATTCAGCACAGATCAAGATAGAGGGCCCTTGCCATTGTGGCACAGTTAAATCTAGTGGAGGATGAGAATTGGAAATAATGTAAACAAACAAAATAGTTAAAAAGCGTGATAATTACAATGGGGAAAACACACAAAGTCTTGTGATATGTAACAGTGAGAGGAGGGGGGAGACTAATTCTAGGTAGGATGATCAAGGAAGGCGAATTGAGGAGACGACAGGCTGAAGTCTGAAGGATGAGAAGGAGCCTGACAAGTGGAAAGGGGCGGAGGATGTCCCGGGGGAGGGGACGTGACGCCTTCCCATCCTGTCCTGCTCCAGGCCTGTGCGGTAAAGTCCACTAGACAGCGTAGAACGTGAAGGACTTCACCGTCTCACCCCTGTGTATTTGTTGGGGATTATGTTTCACTCTGAGGAGCAGGGACTCAAGTCCAATGGCTTAAACAAATTGGAAATCGAAACTGCTATCTGGAAATTTCAGCTCCTCATGCTGCACTGGGAACCCACCAGAAGTGAGTAACGGATTGCCTGGGGCAGGTAAGCCTGACTTCCAAGGGTAAATGTAACTGCTTCCTCCATTGCAGTCATGGACAGGGCATCTGGAGCTCAAGACATCCTCTGGGCTTCCTTCTCTGTTTCTATTTCCAGTGGGAAATGTTAAAGAAAAGCTACTGGAACCAAATTCACCCCAGGCTCAGAGGGCCCAGCAGCGAAGGTCTAGGTCAGTCACCTGTTATGAATCCTCAAAGACCATAGGGGATAGACGAAGACAAAGAGAACCTGGAATGAGCAGTATAGGCAGAAGTCTTGATCACCAACTATGTTTTCACGGCCAGTTTTGGAAAGATGACTGCAGAATCTTTCCCTGTGTTTTTCTTTCTCTGTCATCCAAGTTGACAAGTTCAAAACTGCCAACTGCCAACACAACCTACCAAAATGTGGTGAGGAAAGGGATAGAAAAGAAAAGGGCATTTAAAAAATAAATATATATGTATAAGTATCTCTACATAAACATATATAATATATTATAAATATATACTTTTTAAAATATATATATTTTAAAACAAATATGTGTCATCTGCACATAAATGCACTCAATATATTATACATATAGTGGATGTAAACATATATATTTATTTTTTAATTTATCTTCAAAAGAAGGTAGGTTAATGGCCAACAAACATATGAAAAAAATGCTCAACATCTCTAATCATCAGGGAAATGCAAATCAAAGCCACAATGAGATGTCACTTAACTCCAGTGAGAATGGCATTTATCAAAAAGTCCCAAAACAACAAATGCTGGGGTGGATGTGGAGAGATATGAAAAGTAAATAAAATAAAATAAAAAAATAAAAACATCTTACAGTAATGGAGACTGTTGAAAATACAATCCCACAAAATCTTTAAATATAACAGAAGTTAATCTTCTGGTCTTAGTAGATTCTTAAGTAGGTACCACTCTAGATTTGCTGGTTACATATTACAAGTTGGCTTCAACTTGCTTCTTGCTGCACCTATGTAAGTATACCAGGCTAAACCACAATGAGATTATTGATGAAAGCAATGAAGGAACAATTACTAAAAAATATCCATAACTTGTAAAGAGAAAAGGATGACTACATGTCCTTTCATTGTCAAATAGGCACATCTTTGACTCACTAGTTGCTATTTATTAGGTTATCTTATTAGTTAGTTTGGGCTGCTATAACAGAATACCATAAACTGGGGGCTTATAAACAATAGAAATTTATTTCTCATAGTTCTGGGGGCTGGAAGGTCCAAGATCAAGGCACTAGCAGATCTGGTGTCTAGTGAGGGCCCACTTCCAGGTTTGCAGATGGCTGTCTTCTCGTTGTAGTCTCACACGGCTGAGAGAAAAATAATCTCTCTCATGTCTCTTATAAGGGCACTAATCTCATCCAAGAGGGCTCCACCCTCATGATTTATTCACCCCCAAAGGCCCCCCAGTACTATTACACTGGGGATAAAGATTTCAAAATATGAATTTTGAGAGGACACAATTATTTAGTCCATATATCCAGATAGATGTTAACTTTTAGAAAACTAAATGACATGTAAATTATTCTCTTTAGAGCAATGTAAATGAATTTTTTTTCTGTAGAGATGTAAATGATTTTCAGCAGAAACGATAACCCTAAAGGTTTTGGTTTCATTGACCTGTAGGACATTAACCAAGTTTGTATCTAAATTAGTGTTCTTTCTTTCAATGACTGTAAATATTTCTGCCTCCCCTTTAATCCTTTCAACAAGCTTTACCTTTCTTCTGATTCCTCATTCATGAGTTTCTTTATACATGCTCAAAGACACATACATATACATTCAAACACTTCACAATAAAATATGACTAAATACCCACCAGAATGGCTGAAATAAAAATGTTAACAGTGCCAAATATTTACAAGTATGTAGAACAACCGAAATTCTTTTATATTGCTGGTTGAAACATAAATAGAAATAATCATTTTGGAAAAAGGTTTGTCAGCAGTCACTTAATTTAAACATATTTAAACCCAGTAATCTACTCCTGGGTATATACCCAAAGGAAATCTGGGCTTTTGTCTACCAAAAAACATACATAAGAAGATTTGTAGAAAACTTTATTTGTAATAGTGCCAAAGTGGAGGCACCCAAATGTCCATCAACAGACTATATCAATTGTGTTGTAAATACACAATGGAAATCTACACATCAATTTAATAAATATCTATTGATACATGCCACAACATGGATGGATTTTACAGACAACATTGAGTGAAAGATGCCAGACACAGAAAACTACATACTGTGTGATTTCATTTATATGAAGTTCAAGAACAGCAAAAACTTGTCTCCGGGATAGAAGTCAAGATTATGGTTACCCTGGGGGAATACTAAGTGGGAGGGCTGTACAAACAAGCTTTCTGCATGTTGGAAATATTCCATGCCCTGATCTGGGCAGTGGTTACACAAGGAAATACATATGTAAAATCGTATTGACCTATATTCTTTAGGCTTGGCTCTTTTTTATTTCTATTATTTTTTTATTTTGACCCCATCCCAACTTAATTTAAAAAGAAAAATAATGGATTTGGGGGTAAATTACAGGATTTCTGAGGGATGGGGCACAGGGAACCAGATTTGGAGGCTGCATAGCCAGGAATAATGCCACTGTTGTGTCACAGAGTGGCCCATTGACAATCCTTGTGCTGCCACTGGGTATAGCCACTACAACTGGCATCCCTTAGAGCTCTAACACTAGAAGTCAGATTCTGCCACTAAAACTGCAGCCATAGCTGTCTCTGAGCTACACCTACCCCCACCTCCATCTCCCATGCCCCTGGCCAGAATGGATTCTGCACAGGACTACTCAATTGGGACCTAGCTTGCAATTTAAAGTCTGGGCCAAGACTATCAGATTGGCAAGTACTTGCCCCTCAGTTACAAGAAAGGTTGGGAGAGAGAGCATCTGCCACTATTTCATAAACTGGGGGGATTCCTCAAACATCAGAATGAGGTTCTGATGTGAAATATCCTGCAAGAATAACAAATGCCTGTACACAGGAGGTAATTTAAGTCAACTAATACTTAAAGCACACCTACACGCTGTACTAGCTGCTGTGCTCGTGAAGGAAACCCCTGAAGCTGCTTTCCTATTAGATCAATTGGTTTTCCTCACTCAGTTGCAGGAAGGTGAAGGAATTTGTGCCCATTCAGACTGTAGTTGCTGAGAGACTAGGTTCAGATCTTAGTATTACTATTTGATTAATCATTTTCTTTCCAGAACAATGAGGGTTCACTTTTCCTTTTATAGGCTTCTGAAAAGCAAGAGTAACAATTTCAACTAACTTTTCCTTAAAAGAATGAGACTTACTACCTTTGTTAATAAACTTGAACTATCAGAATACTATCCCAGCTTGTGGAAGCCTTGGCTGCCTGTCAATGTCAGGCCTCCACAGCTCCGTTCTTGCCATTGTTGCAAAACATTGATGACCCACCCCATTTGTGCCCTGGGTTATTTTGAGAAAGAAGAAGAGCAACAACAACAAAACCAGATTATTTTTAAAACATTTCAAAATGTTCTCTGCAAATGTATCAACGGAAGTAGTGAAGTCAAGAATTGGCAGGAATTTAGGCAGGAAAGAAAGTCTGTTCTCAGGCTTTTAGGCTTTTAGCTTAAGGAGTCATCTGAAGAACCAATGCCCCTTGTAACTCTATACTGAGAAGCAGAGCCATTTTTCTGTTACAGAGCCCCGTTCTCAAAATATTAAGAGTAGAGATGGCATGCTAGGAGCCTACAATGGCAGATGTTAAGTGTGTGTGTGTGAGAAAGAGAGAGAGAGAGAGAGAGAAAGTAATCATTTGAGACAAGTACTGAGGACACTGTTGATGTGTATACAATAGAGTTTTGTTCACTAGCATTGCACTGGCCATATATTAGGATGTCAGTAAATAATTCTGGCCTGAAGTCAGAGCATTCTAAAATGACTTTTTGACCTTGAAGATTATATTAATAGAGCAAAAGGGAGATAGATACTGGGTTTTTGGTTATAGTATTCATACAGGCATATGACCTCTGAAATATATCAGATGGGACCTTGATTTGCTGTTATAAAAATGAGTAGAAATAAAATCTCACTTGTGATTAGTGCCAAAGAAGCTGTGAATTGAACCACATGATGTAACCAAGAGGAGAATTTGCTGAAAACAGAAGACCTTAGCTGACACCATCTCTGATAAAGCCCTGACCAGAATAACCATGCACATTTTTATGGGGCTTTCCCTGTGCTCAAACTGCATTAATTGTATCATCTGCAGAAAGATACATTTTTCAGCAATGTTCTCCTCAACATTTAAAGGCTACAGTAAACATAAAAGAAGTTTAATTTTGTTAATACAATATGTAATTCATACCACATACCCTTGTTATTTTGTTCTAATAGTCAATGATCTTTTGGTTGAAAGTGATAGAAATTCAAGCCCAAGTAAAGTAAGGGGGAAAAGTAATTTGTTCATTTAAAGTAAAAGTTCAGAAGCTGGGCTGTTTTTCAGCACAGCTGGATTTACTTGAATACCATCAGGAATTTGTCTCTTCCCATCTTCGCTCTGCCTGCCTTCACTTTGGCTTCATTCTGTGGTGGGCTTTCTCCATCTGTTGGGAAAGTTGCCCGTGGTGGCTCCTGGCCTAGCAGATCCTTGCAGCGCGTGACTGCAGAAGAGACAACAGCGTCTCTCCTCCACTCTCCATAGTAATATTTGAAAGAGCTCTGATTGGCTTGAGGCAGGTCCCACCAGGTGATGGCCCTGTGCATGTGTGTGGGGGAGGTGGGAAGACACTTTGACAAAGTGACAGATAGGGACAGGGAAGGGAGAGAGTGAGCAGAGCTCTGGAGGCTGTTATGTGGGAAGTTTGCGGTGGGAGTAAAAAGAAGGTAAGCTGTGCAGAGGGCCACACTAGCTGCCATCTGCCTCTTCTCGCCCAGCTCCTGCCTGCCCAAACCTCTAAAAAGACTAAAGAGGCCCATCTACAGGACCAGCAGCCTTGGGCACAGTATGATTTTAGGTGTAGGGTGAAGGGCCCTTCTGCCTAAAACATATATTTCCAGTTGCACAGCATTGTCTGGAATCAGTCTCACCATCCAAATTAATCTTTAACAGACATAAAGCCCCTAATGCATATATCTGGCAGAACTGGCTCACTTGTGAGAGTGTCAGTCAAGCATAACTGGCTGCTTTCTGTATCTGACTGGGAGTCAGAAAGGAGGAAGACACAGGGCTCCTGGGAGGGAGGAATGCTGGTGGACCAGCCCCTGCCCACATTATGCCCAGGATCTGTTCATAAAGAGAGACTAGCTATTGTCAAAGAAGTGCTAGAAAGGATGGCGGTCTCAGCTGAAAAATGGTTTATATCTTTGGGGCACTGAGGGCAAGGTTCCTCTTCTTGGGCATCTCCTATTCTGTAGAGATCAATTTCAGTGGTTCAGCCTAAGCAACATCCAGCAATTGACTATGTAGTGAGTTTTGTCATTGTTTAGACACAAAGGCCTACTTTTCTTTCCAGGAAACATGATCCCAACAAGCAGGATAAAATAAATAAAAGGAATTCCACGAAAACAATAAGAAAAGTTCTAGTCTCCATGGTCACTTATTTCTCTGGATAAATGACATGTAAGTTAGGGAAACCATACAGTGCAAGAATTTTGAAATGGTTATAATTTTAAAAGGCTTGTCTAGAGTTCGTTCTAAATCAGATTTTATCTCATCAGGTTGTTTTTTTTTTTTCTTTTTCTTTTTGTCTTGGAAACATTGGAGCTTAATTTACAAAATAAATTTCTGATTTTTTGTTTGCAAATCAAGATACCATAGAAGTTATTGGCACTAGCCTTAAAAACAACTAAGAGTGACATCAGCAAGATGGCCAGCTAGAAGGTCCTCCCATGCATCCTCCCAATAAAGGCAGCCAAAACAACAAACAAACAATCATATTTTGGTAAAAATAATTAAAGGAGAGCACCGGAGTATAGCAAAGGAGTAGCAGAAACCCTGTGTAGTACAGAAACCCAGGATGGCCACATAGAGAACGGAAGGAAACACCTTCCCTCTGCCACACCTTCTCCTAATCGGATCAGCTAGGAAGGGACATCTACCTGTGGGTAAAAGGTAAGCAAGAGGACCTTGGCAGCACCCATCACCACCGTGAACACCTACCATACTCACCACTGGGGTCCTCTGCAGTCCTCACAGGTGCTAAGCTAAGCTGAGTGAGCTGCCTAGAGTCCACACAGCTGTGATCCACCCAGAGAAGGAGCTGACACTGTGCTCTGCCCCCTGTGGCCCATGTGGCTACTGCACTGTGCCATCTTGGAACCAAAGCCACTGCTTGTGTGTGTCCTGCTCCAGGGGTAATTGACCACAGCACCCTTCCATCCCGAGGCTTTGTCACCACTGAACCACTCCTGCCTGATGGCCTGCTATCTCTTAGCCAAGCTGCGGCCACACCCTACCCTGTCCAAGTTGCTACGGACCCACTCCATCTGTACCTCCCAGTCACTGCTGCACCCTGCCCTTTGAGACCTGAGCAGGGGCAGCATACTGCCTCCTAAAGAAATGGTGCCTTGGCTCCCAGAACAGTCATGCACCCCAGTGCCTGAGCTGAAGAAACACCCTATTGTCTGGGGAATTGGTGCCTTGGCCAAGCCTATCAGTGGCACATCCCAGTACTCAGCTGACAAAATATTTTGTGCCTTAGGAAAATAGAGCATTGGCTGAGCTGAGACACCTCTCCTGGAGGATGAACAACTGTAATACTCTGCTTCCCTGGAACTGGACTAGCCCCCTAGAGTCTGAGCTACTGAGATACTCCCCTGCCCGGGGAGTGGAATCTTTACTGTGCTGCTCTTGGCCCCTTAGGGCCCAAGTGACAGCTATGCTCCACCATTCTGGGGTCCTTGCTGCCACTTCATCTGACCTTGTAGAGTTTGGGATACTACCAAGTCCCACCATCCCAGGATTCAGAGTCATCTCTACATGGTGCCTCTTGCACCGGGGCTTGAGTTGCCACTGTGCCCTATTGGCTTTGGTCCTGAATTGCAGCTATACCCTGCCTGAGTGTCATAGACCCAAGCTTTGTGGGCAATCTGCATCCAACCAGGCCTTAAAGAGGGAACCTGCACCTTAAGACCCAAATGCTACAATAGGTTCATGAGACCCTGAGCCCAGGACCCCGGCTTCACAGCCACACTGAGCACTTGTGCTGTGGAATCCAGTGCTGCTGTAGCTCCTTGTGGATCATGTTAGACCTAATTCCAAGAGAGAATTCCCTCAGCTAAGAGTCCCCATTGTGAGGAAAATGAGAACAGGAGGACCCCAAAAGCCCTTGCTACCAAGGTCTCTAACAACCTATGCTACCACTGCAGCTGCCATAAATTCCTACAGACTAGACCACTGAAGCACCCACAATCATCACTGATGTTAACTGCAGCTGAAGAAGCTGCATGGAGGCTAAACCACTCCAACTACTTGGAATAGAGCCATCATCCCCTTCCCAGCTGGCACACTAAGACCCATCAGCAGGTGAAATTCTTTTCCTACAAAACCTGCTCTGTAAAGTTTAGAAGAAGTGATTGTTCCATTAGATGTTCCATTAGATTGTTCCATTAGATGTGCATAGTCATCAATGCGGGGACATGAGGAACATGAAAAAGCAAGAAAATATGACATCACTAAAGGAACATAATTCTTCAGTAACTGACCCCACAGAAAAGAAAATTTATGAATTACCTGAAAATTATTTCAGAATAATGATCTTAATGAATCTCATTGAGATATAAGAGAATACAGATAGAAAATTCAGAAAAACAATTCATAATCTGAATGAGAAATTCAACAAAGAGATAAGTATCATGAAGAAGAAACAAACAGAAATCTTGGAGCTGAAGAATTCAATGAATGAAATAAAAAATACTGTTCATAGCTTCAACAGCAGACTAGATCAAGCAGAAGAATTTCTGAACTTGAAGACAGGTCTTTTGAAATTACCCAGTAAGAGGAAAAAAAAGAATGGAGAAGAATGAAGACAACCTATATGACATATGGGGACAATTAAGTGAACAAACATTCACATTATGGGAGTTCCAGAAAATGAAGAGACAAAGATGGGGCAGAAAGTTTACTTAATGAAAAAAATTGCTGAACATTTCCTAAGTCTTGGAAAAGATAAGGACATTCAGATCCATGAAGCTCAAAGACTCCCAAACAAATTCAAATAAAAAATGTTCTCTCTGAGATACATTATGATTAAACTGTCAAAGGTTGATTAAACTATCAAAAAAGAATTTTAAAACTGGAGAAAAGCATCAGGTCACAAATAAGGAAATCCCCATTAGATTGTCAGCAGGTTTCTTAGCAGAAATCTTGTGGGCCAGGAGAGAATGGGATGATATATTCAAAGTGCTGAAAGGAAACAAAAACCAAAAACCAAAAACCAAAAAAACTTGTCAGCCAAGAATACTATACCCAGAAAAGCTTTCTTTCCAAAAGGAAGGAGAAATAAAGTCTTTCCCAGACAAGCAAAAGTTGAGGGACTTCATCACCACCAGACCTGCCTTACAAGAAATGCTTAAGGGAGTTCTTCAAGTGGAAATGAAAGGACATTAATTACTAACATGAAAATATATGAAAGTATAAAGTTCACTATAAAGTTAAATATATAGTCAAATTCAGAATACTACAATACTGTTATGGTGTTCTGTAAATCACATATCTCTCTGTATGAAGTATGAAGGTTAAAAGTCAAAACAGTCAAATATAATGATAGCAATGATAAGTTGTTAAAAATTACATAATACAAAAAGATGTAAATTGTGACATCAAAAATGTAAATTGTAGGTGGGGGAGAGTAAAAGTCTAGTTTTTGTATGCAACTGAAATTAAATTGTGATCAGTGTAAAATAGTCTATTATAACTATTAGATGTTTTATGTAAGCCTCATGGAAATCATGAAGCAAAAAATTATAGCATATACACAAATGATAAATAGAAAGGAATAAAAACTTAGCACTACAGAAAATCACCAAATCACAAACATAGACAACAAGAGAGGAAGAAAGAAACAAACGAGCTACAATACAACCAGAAAATAAGGAACAAGAAGGCAGTGGTAAATTCTTACTTATCAATAATCACTTTGAATATAAATGCAGTTAGTTTTCCAGTCAAAAGGCATAGAGTGGCTGAATGGATAAAGAAACAAGATATAATTATATACTGCCTACAAAAGACACATTTTGGCCTTAAAGACACACATAGACTGAAAGAAAAGAGATGGAAGAAGGTATTCTATGCAAATTGAAACCAAAAGAGAGCATAGGTGGCTATACTTACCAGATAAAATAGACTTTAAGTCAAAAACTGCCACAAGAGATAAAGAAGGTTATTATTTAATGATAAAGGGCTCAATTCATGAAGAGGACATAACAATTGTAAATATATATGCACCCAACATTGGAGCACCTAAATATATAAAACAAATATTAATGGATATGAAGGGAGAAATAGATAGCAATACAATGATAGTAGGGTACTTCAATACCCTGCTTTCAACAATGGACAGATCAACCAGACAGAAAATTAATAAGGAAATCCTGGAATTGAACTGTGTTTTAGACAAAATGGACCTAACAGATATATCTATATAGAACTTTCCATCACACAGCAGCAGAATATGCATTCTTCTCTAGTGCACACAAAACATTCTCCAGGATAGGCTATACGGTAGACCACAAAAAAAGTCTTAATAAATTTAAGAAGATTAAAATCATATCAAGTATTGTTTCTGGCCACAATGTTATGAAACTAGAAATCAATAATATGAGGAATTTCTAAAAATTTACAAATATATGGAAATTGAATAACATGTTCCTGAACAACCAATGGGTCAAGGAAGACACCAATAGGGAAATTAAAAAGTATCCTGAGACAAATGACAATGGAAATACAACATACTAAAACCCATGGAATGCAGAAAAGCTGTTCTAAGAGGGAATTTTATAGCAATAAATACCTACATTAAAAAAGAAGAGAGATTCCAAATAAGTAGCCTAACATTATGGCTCAAATAACTAGCAAAAGAACAAACTAAACCCAAATTTAGCAGAAGGAAGGAAATAATAAAGATCATAACAGAAACAAACCAAATAGAGAATAATAAAAAAAACACATTAAAAATCAATAATATTTGGAAAAAAAAACCCCAAAATCAGCAAACCCTTATCTAAACTAAGAAAAAAAGAGAGAAGACTCAAATATATAAAATCAGAAATGAAAGTGGAGACATTACAACAGACATCTCAGAAATAAAAAGGATCATAAGGACTACTATGTACAATTATATGCCAACAAATTTGATAACCTACAGAAAATGGATAAATTTTTAGAAAAATACAACCTACCAAGGTTGAATCAGGAAGCAATAGAAAGCCTGAACATACCAATAAAAAACAAAGAGATTAACAAAATAAAAACCTCCCAACAAAACAAAGCCCAGGACCAGATGATGGATTTATAGCTGAGTACTACCAAACTTTCAAAGGAGAATTAATACCAATACTTCTTTTTTTAAAATTTTTTTATCTTTACTTTTTATTCCAAAATATTATGGGGGTACAAATGTTGAGGTTATATATATTGTCTGTGCACCAACCAACTCATAGCTACAAACATGCTTATTCCCAGACAGTGCATACTGCACCCATAAGGTGTGAATTTACCATCCTCTTCTCCCCCTCCTTCCTGCCCAACACCCAATGAGTGCTACTTGCATATGTGCACATAAGTGTTGATCAATCAGTACCAATTTGATAGTGAGTACATGTGGTGCTTGTTTTTCCATTCTTGTGATACTTCATTTAAAAGAATGGGATCCAGCACTATCCAGGATAATACAAGAGGTATTAGTTCACCATTGTATTTTGTGGCTGAGTAGTACTCCATGGTATACATGTACCACATTTTATTTATCCACTCATGTATTGATGGGCACTTGGGTTTTTTCCACATCTTTGCAATTGTGAATTGTGCTGTTATAAACATTCAAGAGCAGATGTCTTTATTATAGGATGACTTTTTTCCCTGTGGGTAGATACCCAGTAGTGGGATTGCTGGATCAAAAGGTAGTTCTACTTTTAGTTCTTTGAGGTCTCTCCATATTACTTTCCATAGAGGTTGTACTAGTTTGCATTCCCACCAGCAGTGCATGAGCGTTCCTATCTCTCCACATCCATGCCAACATTGGTTGTTTTGGGACTTTTTGATAAAAAGCTGTTCTCACTGGAGTTAAATGATATCTCATTGTGGTTTTGATTTGCATTTCCCTGATGATTAGAGATGTTGAGCATTTTTTTATATGTTTCTTGGCCATTATTCTATCTTCTTTTGAAAAGTTTCTGTTCATGTCCTTTGCCCATTTTTTAATGGGGTTGTTTGATTTTTTCTTGCTGATTTTCCTGAGTTCTATATAGATTCTAGTTATCAGCCCTTTATCGGATGTATAGCATGCAAATATTTTCTCCCATTCTGTAGGTTGTCTATTCACTTTAATGATAGTTTCTTCGGCTGTGCAGAAGCTTTTTAATTTGATCAGGTCCCATTTATTTATTTTTGTTGCTGCTGTGATTGCTTTCGGGGTCTTCTTGATAAATTCTTTGCTTAGGCTGATGTCTATAAGAGTTTTTCCAACATTTTCTTCTAGAATTCTTATGGTTTCATGCCTTAGGTCTGTTATCCATTGTGAGTTGATTTTTGTGAGAGGTGAGAGGTGCAGATCTTCTTTTAGCCTTCTACATGTGGCTATCCAGTTTTCCTAGCACTGTTTATTTAATAGGTATTCTTTCCCTAGTGTATGTTCTTGTCTGTTTTGTCAAATATCAGATGGCTGTATGAGGAAGGTTTTATGTCTGGTTTCTCAGCCTGTTCCATTGGTCTATGCTTCTATTCTTGTGCCAGTACCATGCTGTTTTGGTTACTATAGCCTTGTAGTATAGCTCGAAGTCTGGTAAATTGATGCCTCCTAATTTGTTCTTTTTGCTTAAGGTTGCTTTGGCTGTATGGGGTCTTCTCTGGTTCCATACGAAACGTAGAATTATTTTTTCTAGATCTGTGGAAAATGATGTTGGTATTTTAATAGGGATTGCATTGAATCTGTAGATCACTTTGGGTAGTATAGACATTTTAACAATGTTGATTCTGCCTATCCATGAACATGGTATGGTTTTCCATCTGTTTGCGTCTTCTGCAATTTCCTTCCTCAGTGTTTTTAATTCTCCCATAGAGGACCTTCACCTCCTTAGTTAAATATATTCCTAGGTATTTTATTTTCTTTGTTGCTATTGTGAAAGGTATTGAGTCTTTGATTTGGTTCTCAGTTTGACTGTTGTTGGTGTATATGAATGCTACTGATTTGTGTACATTAATTTTGTAACCTGAGACTTTGCTGAACTTAGTTATCAATTCTAATAGTCTTTTGGCAGAATCTTTGGGGTTTTCTAGATATAGGATCATATCATCTGCAAAGAGCAATAGTTTGACCTCTCCAGCCCCCATTTGGATGCCCTTGATTTCCTTCTCTTGTCTTATTGCTCTGGCTAGGACTTCCAACAGTATGTTGAACAGGAGTGGTGGTAAAGAGCAACCTTGTCTGGTCCCAGTTCTAAGCGGGAATGCCTTCTAAGCAGGGATGTTGGCTGTGGGTTTGTCATATATAGCTTTTATCGTTTTAAGATAAGTCCCATCTATGCCTATTTTGTTGAGTGTTCTTGTCATAAAAGGGTGCTGAATTTTGTCAAATGCTTTTTCTGCATCTATTGAGAGGATCATGTGGTCTTTGTTTTTACTTCTATGTATGTGGTGAATCACATTTATAGATTTGCATATGTTGAATCATCCCTGCATCTCTGGGATGAAGCCCACTTGGTCGTGATGTATTATTTTTTTGATAAGCAGTTGAATTTAATTTGCTAGTATTTTATTGAGAATTTTTGCATCTATATTCTTAAGGGATATTGGTCTGTAATTTTCCTTTTTTGTTGGGTCTTTTCCTGGCTTTGGTATCAGGGTTATGTTGGCTTTGTAAAATGTGTTGGGGAGGATTCCTTCCTTTTCAATGTTGTGGAATAATTTCTGTAGGATAGGTGCCAGTTCTTATTTGTAGGTCCGGTAGAATTTGGGTGTGAAACCATCTGGTCCAGGACTTATTTTTTAGGAAGGTTTTTTATTACTCTTTCAATTTCGGTACTTGATATCATTCTGTTCAGGAATTCTATATATTCCTGATTGAGCCTAGGTAGGCTGTGTGTTTCTAAGAATTTGTCCCTTTCCTCCTCATTTTCAAGTTTATGTACATAGAGATTTTTATAGTATTCAGAGATGATATTTTGTATTTCTGTAGTATCAGTTGTAATTTCTCCTTTTTCATTCCTAATTGAGCTTATTAGAGTCCTCTCTTTTCTGCTTCTGCATACCAATCCTTCTTAAATTCTTCCAAAAAATAAAGCTGGAGGAAATATTTCCTAACACATTTTATGAGGCCAGCACCATCTTGATATCTATGCCAGACAAAGACACCACAAAAAAAGAAAACAGGCTAATAGCTCTCATGAATATTGTTGCAAAAATCCTCAATAAAATGTTAGCAAGTCAAATTTAACAGCACATTAAAAAGATTATACATCATCATCAAGTAAGGTTTATTCCTGGCATGGAATAAACATCACATTCAGTAACAGACTAACTGACAGAAACCACATGACCATATCAATTGAGACAGAAAAAGCATTTGACAAAATTCAACATCCTTTCTTGATAAAAGCTCTTAACAGTTTAGATACAGAAAGAAAATTCCTTGAAATAATAAAGGCCGTTCATTAAAAAACCCAGAGCTACCATCATGATTAATGGGAAGAAGCTGAAAGCTTTTTCTCTAATATTTGGTACAAGGCAAGGGTGCCCATTCCTGCCACTTCTATTAAACTTTTAACACTATTGTAAGTGCATTCCAAGGGCCATTCAGACTATAATGCTAGGCTAGCTAAAAGGAACCCATTTTGCTTCCAGTATGCTTTCAGTCTGTTTGGTCTTAAAAGTTTAGAATTAGCCTGCTATTTACACAGCTGCCTGGCATAAGATTAGAAAATGACCTTGAGGAAAAACAGATCAAGTTTTGAAATAGGCCAACTGCAGACAGCTGATGACAAGATACACCACATGACCTATTGTTTGCTGACATCCTTTGAACAAATCATGGTGACTTGCACAAAGCTTGCTTTTTGCTACCAACCCCCTTTACCACTTCCCTTTATAAGCTGCTCAGCAAGCAGAGGAGATGAGATGGTCTTTGAGACAACAGTCCGCCATCTCCTAAGACTGCTAGCACTTGAAAAAACTGCCTTTCCTTCCCCACCACTTGCCTCTTATGTCTGGTTCTTGGGTGGCAGGCAGGGGAACCTGTGTTCGGCAACACTATTAAAACAATCAGACAAGAAAAAGAAATAAAAAGTATCCAAATCAGAATGAAAGAAGTTAAATTATCTCTATTTGCAGATGACATGATCCTATATGTAGAAATCCCCAAAGACTCCACCAAAAAACTTTTAAATTTAATAAATGAATTCAGTAAAGTTGCAGGATCAACATGCAAAATTTGATGGCATTTCTATACACAAACAGTGACCTAGCTGAAAAAGAAATCAAGAAAATAATCTCATTTATGATAGTGTAACTAGCTCCGTGAACAAATTTCAATGACCCTTATATGTTTTTTTAAAATCCTCTCCCTTAACTAACTACTTGACCTTTTGAGTTGTTTCCCAGAAATGATGCACTTTCTGTAAGACAAAGGAGTTGAGATTCTGAAGGCCCCTGGGCCGACTTGCTGATGATTCACTATTCCCCACAACTGCCTCAAGGCATGTGGCTCCTCCTTTAAAAGACCACAATCTCTGTTAGTCAGGAGGCAGATTTGAGGCATCTTCTTCCATTTTCCCAACAAGATGTCTTTCATATTAAAAACTTCCTTTCTTCCTTGGCAATCCTTGTTGTCTCAATCATTGGATCTTTGTGCAACGAGCAACTAGACCTAGGCCAAAACCCCCTTGCAGTTTCAATAACAATAGCATCAAAAAAATAAAATACTTAACAATAAATTTAACCAAGAAGGTAAAAGACCCTTACACTGAAAACAGTAAAACATTGATGAAAGAAATTGAAGGGGACATAAATAAATGGAAAGATTTTCTATGCACAGGGATTAGAAGAATTAGTATTGTTAAAATGTCCATACTATCTAAAGCAATTTACAAATTCAATGCAATCCCTATCAAAATTCCAATGTTATTCTTCACAGAAATGGAAAAAACTATCCTAAAATTTATATTTGTGAGGGTGAAGGCAAAATTTCCCCTTCATCCTTGGAAGGGCTGCTGAAAAATCAACTAACAATAAAGCAGATTAATAGAAGAAAAGCTATCAAATTTATTTAATGTTATACATGGGACACCTCCAGAAAATGAGGATTCAACTCCCCAGTGGGGTTCAGGATCTTGTATGCCTTTTTGGTAAAAAGGGTTATGGGAGGGGGAAAAGAAGAATTTTGTCAAGGGGCAACAAAGGACTACCAGGGAGGATGAATAGATGGGGAACAAAGATTAACTGGTAAATAGTTTCCTTTTGGAATTTAAATGAGTTTGAGAGATGGGACATTATCTTCTTAAAGAGTCTATTCAGGTGTGATCACTGCCCCTGGTCTTATAGGGAGGGGAAGAAAAGGACAATTTTTCTCCTAGATGGATCTGGATCTAAGGCAGATAAAGAAACTTCAATGATTTTGGGAGAGTCCGTGGTGGTGGTGGTGGGGAAATGTCAGTTCAGAATGTTAAAATGTCATATTTTGTGGTAAAAATATTTCTAATTTCCTTCATATGGAATCTCAAAACACCCTGAATAGCCAAAGCAATTCTGAGAGTTAAAAAACGTTGGAGGCATCATACTTCCTGATTTAAAATTATATTACAAAGCTATAGTAATCAAAACAGAATGGTACTGGCATAAAAATGGACACACAGAACAGAATAGAAAGCCCAGATATAAATCCAAACATATATGGTCAACTAATTTCCAACAAGGGCATCAAAAAGACACAATGGGGAAAGGATAGTGTCTTCAATAAATGGTCCTGAGAAAACTGGATTTCCACACACACAAGAAGGAAATTGGATGTAGCCTTTATAGAAAATAGTAGGGAAGTTCCTAATGTTAGGGACAGAAAACCAAGTGAGAGGTGATGGAAATCAGAAAAACAGAAAGGAGAAAGCAGTTATAGAAAAACAATAAGGAGGAAATAGTTAAGAGAAAAATAACCCGGGGAAACAGTTATTTCCGTCTTAAAGAATGGGGTAATGAGGCCATGGAACACTGCCCACCAGTCAGAGAACGGAAACGGAACTTTCCCCACAGTATATACAACAAAACCTTTAAGTCACGCCCAAACATAGAAAAGAATTCAGTCCAATTACAACTAATCTTACCTACACATAAAGCATAAAAAAGGAAAATATGGAATTAAATGGGGTCTTCTCCACTCATGGAGACAGACCTGTTTCCCCTGAGGAAATGTCTTTGCTTTCCTCTCCTATACGGTCTTATAACTTCACTACTTCCAATAAATCCTTCACACATACTTGCTGAGTGTCTGTCATCTCTCTCCGTCGCATGGGCCAAGGCTTGTGATTCGTCCAAGCCAAGAGACCAAGAACTGGGGCAACACTTCAAAGTCCAGTCGTGGATTGAACCCCGACACTAAAGAAATTATAAATAGTACTATCATATGACCCAGAAATCCCTCTTCTGGGTATAAACTCAAAGGAAAAGAAATCACTACCTCATGAAAATATCTGTACTCCCATGTTCATTGTAGCATTGTTCACAATAGCCAAAATATGGAAAAAACCTAGGTGTCCTTCAATAGATGAATAAATAAAGAGACTGTGATACATATATATATGTAAAATATATATACAATATATGTAAATATATATATTATATATGTAAAATATATATTATATATGTAAAAAATATATATATAAAATTTAGCCTTAACAAAGGAGGAGATCCTGCCATTTGCCACAATATGGATTGACTTGGAGAACAATATACTAAGTGAAATAAGCCAGACACAAAAAGAAAACTATTGCATGATCTCACTTATATTAGAATCTGAAAGAAAAAAAGGTCAAATATATAGAGATATAGAGATAGAGAATAAAACGGGGTTACTAAGGTCAAGGTGCATGTGTGTGGGGCGGGGAGAAAAATGGGGATGGAGGTTAAAGGATATAAAGCAGCAAATGTGTGTGATGAATAGATGAGAGATCTAACATACAACAACATGAGGACAATAGTTAATAGTAGTGTATTGTATACAGAATTTTTGCTAAATGAGTAGATTACAGCTGTCCTTGCCACAAGGAAAAAAAATGAGTAACTAAGCAAGATGATGGCTGTGTTAATTTGTTCTGTTCTAGTAACCATTTTATTATATATATTTGTATCTTATAACATCACGTTGTGTACCTTAAATATACATAATAAGGTTTATTTTTTTAAAAAGCAACTTAAATATGGAACTTACCAATGAATGAATGTTTGCCAACAAATGCAGAGACTTGAGTGATTTTTCTAGTAAATATGGACGGCCCTTGTCTTAACATGGTTCGACTTAAGATTTTTCAACTTACGATGGGTTTGGTGGGATGTAACCCCACTTTAAGTTGAGGAGTATCTGTATGTACCTTCCATTCATGCTGGATGAATAGGTATTTTTAGGCACTGCTCTCATTTGTCTCTGAGAGCAGACAGCCACCCACCAGCCCGCCAGCTGCCCCATCAGATCTCCCTGTCCCCATGATCTCTTAGCCTAAAGGGCAACATTTGCCCTTCAGTATACTGACATTAAAGGGGGAAAAAATCCCAAAGTTCAAAAGGGCAAGGCTGACATTTTAAGAAGGAATTGCAATTAGAAGACTACAGGGACTCTATGTGCACAAAGGCCAGAGGAAGTTCTGGAGGGTCTGATGGAAAGAGAGTAAGCTGTGGCATTAGACAGATGAGGTTTCCAGACCTTGGCAAATCACTTAACTTGTCAGAGGCTCACCTGCAAAACAGAAGTAATCCTGACTACTTGTAGGCAGTGTGAGGGTTGAAGAAATAGTGTACATGCAAGTGCAGACCTCAGGCTGAAACTTGACCTTGCTGAGAGATGTGCCTGAGGAAATGACCATGGCTTCATCCACTCTCATGGCCAATTTGCAGGATTGGGCTGAGACAGTTCGCCACCATTTGCTTGCTCCTGTGAGCAGGCAGGCCTTTAGCTAAACCCCTCAAAAGACAGATGAGAGGGGGACCAGAAGGGTTCAAATCCCCGGAGGATGGCAAAGAGGGGCTCTCATCTGCGGGAGCATCATTCTAAGCAAATGGCAGTAGCCGCAGACCTATGTCTTCATGGGGAAATGTAGGGACTTGGGAAGCTTAACCCCCTTTGGGAGCTGTGTGCTCTCTACTATTTAACCACTTCCCCAAATTTCATATCCTTTGTCATTAAAGAAACTTCACATCTTGTGTGTCCATTGGGATCTTTCCTTCAGTCTCATCATTATCATGTGGACAATCATGCAACATGTAAATGTTCAGCACATATAGAACACAATAGAGGTGTGCTCCCTTCTGTTGCCCCCTCCCTCAAACAACTTTGATGCAAGCTAAGATGAAATGGGCTCATCTGCTCATAGGCATCCTGGTTGCTCACAGTTTCATTCACTCGCCTCAACCTTGTCTTGAGAACACTCTCTAAAATTTGTTTTTGTCGACGTGGATATGTCTTTTTTACATTCCCAAATTTACTCCCTCTCTCCTCTTGAAGAAAATCTGGGATAGGACTTCTGGACTTGTCCACTAGCCTAGGAAGAGATACCCAGTTGGAGGAAGAACAATTATTCCAGAAGAACTGTCCTCTATGGCACCAGAACTGCTCAAGACCTGGTCTCTGAACATCTTGGTCTCTGTGTCTCTGTACAGAATGGCTCACTTTCCCACCCTTACCCGTGGAGGAAGATGAGGCAGCAGGTTGTAAGAAATTTTGAGAAAAGCCTCCCTCCTATCCTCCTGACCCCCTCCTCCCATGCTCTCAGTGGTTCTGCTCTTGTTCCATTCACTTACCCAACAAATATTAATTGTCTACTAGGTGCCAAGTTCTGTTATAGTTAATGAAGATACAGCAGCCAAAAAATAAAAAAAAAGCAAAAGTCTGCCTTTACATTCATATTCTACTGGAGGAGGCGAAAGACAAATCATAAACAAGGTCAACAGATAAACGATATAGCCCGTAAAGTGGTTTAAGTGCCGCGGAGAAAATTGAGGGGTGCAGATAATTGCAGGGGGTGGGTTGCAATTTTAAACGGAAGGGGGAAAGTAGCCTCACTGATAAAACCACCTTCCAGCAAAGACCTGATGGAGGTGAGGGAGTGAATCTGCGGAAATTTGGGGGCACAACATTCCAGGAAACAGCTGGTGCAAAGGCCCAGAGGCCAGGGCATTTGTATCTGAGGGCAAGCAGCAGGGTCAGTGTGCTGGAGCAGAGTGAGCAAGGCGAGAACTAGGCAATGAGGTCTGAGAGATCACAAGAAAAGGAAACAGATCATACAGGTCTTAGAGGCCGTTGTGAGAACTTTGGTTTTTACCCTTATGAGATTGGAAGCCATTGGAGGTTTTAGAGCAGAAGGGTGCCGTGATCTGATTTATGTTCTGAGGCTCACAAGCAGGAATCCCAGTGAGGCAGCCGTAGTGGTCATGCAGGTGAGAAATGATGGCAGCCTGGAATAGACAGTTCTGAGAAGTGTTGTAGTTTGGAGTAGATCCAGCAGAATTTATTGATGTGTTGAATATAGGATGTGAGAGAAGGGGTGGAGACAAAGGTGGTCCTGAAGCTTTTGGCCCCAGCAGCTGTAAGAGTGGAATTATCGTTTGATCACAGGGCAAGTTCAGCAAGTGCCTGAAGTCCTGCTCAATGTTGTTTGCTCCTTTCTGGTTGGGACTTAGTGTGTGCCTACGATTTCTCATTGGGATTTTATCTGACAGCCTTAAACATTGTATTCTTCTTTTAAAAGCCCAAATAACAAATATTCCAAAATTCAAAACAAAAATTTAAAAGATTTATTGAAATAATATGACAATATACTCCTAACACAATGAAGAATGTGACCACCATGATTTTCACAAAGTATTTTGTACTTGCCTAAGCACAAAAACAAAACCAAAGCAAGGCAAAAAAATAAAAATAAAAACAAAACTTGATTCTACCTAATAGCTTTCATGAAACAACCATAAATGTTTTTTGTTTTTTATAATCAGGCTTCAGGACTACTGAGTTTCATACACCCAGATGCTGTTGGCCACACACAATCCTTACTCCCCACCCACCCCGCTGCTCTCCCCAAAAGGACAAAAGGCAGTAAGCAAAATAATAATAATAATAATAATACAAAAACAGAGATAAAAGTATTTTTTTTCAGTCTCTGAGTCTACACTTAATGTTTTCTGACCATATGGGAAGCAAAGAAACCAATTCTCTAGCTCTTGCTCTGTCTCTTATTCTCTCCCCCCATGCATTTCTGAATATTTTTAATCCATTTATTATTGTGAGTAATTATATTAATATATAGCCAGATGCACCAACTCTATTTTTATCACATTTCAGAGCAATTTTCTTGGGGAGTTGTGTAGATGTTCTCCTATATGTATCTCCTCACGGGAAAGATAGCCTTAACTACATATAAAGACTGAGTCCCAAATAAAGAAGACAGCTTTCTGTTGCTCACACTGAGCCTCAGGCCACTGGAGGCATGCTCAGGAGAGGTAGTGGGCAGGTGAGGGAGGTTCCAGCTTTGATTAGCCCTATAATGTCCGTAATCACCACCCATACTAGTCCTCCTCCCAAACAAACCTACCACCCACTGCGTGCTTTCAGCTTCAAGCTGAGTTCTCTACATGGACCCCAACTGCCCCCAATCAAACTGTCATTCATGGATCCACCTATATAGCAATGATGAAGGTGCTACTGGCAAGAGACCCTTTGCAAAGAGGGTTGAGTAATGAATGTGGCATAGACTTGGAGTTAAAGTTTCTTTTCTTCTTTGTTGTGGAAAGATATTATATCTAATTTTGAGAATCAGGACAACTTCTTCTATGACAATATTCAAAACAAAACCAAACAAAGACAGAAAACTTTAATGTATGTGTTAAATGAGGGAAAATTGTGTTGAGTAGGTGTCCTTCAATATTTAGATGTTGTTGATAAACTTAATCCAGGTATTAATTCTGAGATCATGAGAATTTTTTTTTCAAATTCCGTTCTTATTTACAGAGAAAAGAATTTAAAACAAAATATTTGTTCATTAAGTAGAAATTTTTCATAAAAAATATAAAAAGTATGCTTATATAAAACAGAAATATATGAAAAAATATTTTTTCATATAACAACTTTTAAATGGCATATCTGTGTCAATTTAACTGGCTCAATACACAGTGAAAAGGGATTGCTCCAGGACTGGTCTGCAGTGCTATTTTTTAAAAATTATTTCAATATTTTATTAAATGCCTTGGTTTTTAAATTTTTATTTTGCAGTCTTAGGAGAATTAAGGTTGTTTTGAGGGATGTTGCATACAGAGATAAAGTTCTGTATTTCATAGAGCCATACATTCTCTGCCTCTTCTTTAAATTTTAATTTTTTTGGGGGTATCATTCACATATAGTTTACAAATGAAATATAAAGGCATAAAGAATGGATAAACAAGAGGTCCCCGAAGCGTAATGGTGAACACTGCTTTAAGGAAACATAAGAACAGTTTTAAGCAAGAGCCTTCAAACGTGAGTCACCCCATGCCCAGGGAACTTTCAAGTCCCCTACAGCTGAGCACTCCATACCACTTCATGGAATTTCCACACATCTCTCTTCACTCCTCTGGCTCCTTCTGTCCAACATGGGCTGATACGTTTCCGCCACTACACAGTAACCAGAGTGAGGTGGTAGAGCTTCAATTTTGACAACTCTGTGAGCCCCTTCATATACCTTTTGCTCCTATACACAAGGAAAAAAAAATCAGATGATAAGTGCTTGCCAGTAAGTCACTGCTCTATTTTTGTTAAAATCATTGAGGTGTACATGGTCATGGCAGCACATGGTCGCTGCTGTAGACGGGTGGTAGGGTTCCCTCCCAGACACATCCTCCTTCCCCAGAGTCCTAGGCCACAGCCTGGTAAAGGGACTGGTCAAGCAGCCTTGTAGGTGCTACATGACTTCTCCATGATGACTGATTGACCCTGTGGTCAGAGTCTCTTTTTCCAGAATTTGAACTGTGCAGTGAGGAGAATGGAGTAGACGAACAGAGATCACTGCAGAGGTGCAGCCTGTGGCCACAGAGGGATAGAAAGTCCAACAGACAGACCAGGATCCTTCAGAGTTCCCCACCTATTTCCCTTTCCCAGTCACAGCAAAGCCTGCCAGCGCTCCATTTCCTGCTCTGGTGGTCTCTGAGATTGCTTGTCTGTCTCCTAATAAAACTCCCCCTCTGCCCCTCCTCTTTTGTATCTAAACAAGTTTGAATGGGGTTTCCGCTCCTTACAACCAAAGGAACCCCGTCTTACATGGACACCAAAAAAGGAACATTCAGTTATCCATCAAACCCATATTTAGGCACTGATGGCAGATTAGAATATCACAGCAAAATCGGTGCAAATTTATAATGCTGTGATTCAAAAGCTACTTTAAAACAAAATGTGTAAATCCCATAAAAACGAATACCCGCAATCACATGGAATTAGGTATCATTAATACCAATCTTTAGATATGCAGAGAAGACCAAGCAGAGACAAGCTGAGATACTGAAAGGGCACACAAATGTGCACACACACGTGCACACACGTGCGCAGACATACACAAATTCTGATGGTGATGTGAACACTAGCTACTGACCAATGATGGTGGAAGTGAGAAGAAATTTTTAAAAAATAAAGAAAAATAATAGGAGATAGGATAGCAAAAGACAGAACATATAATACGGCCAAAACGTTAGTTAAATAAATAAAAGAAAAAGATATTAACCTTATCAATTCATCTGAACTTACCTTTTCTAGTGAATTGTTAATTATAAAAACACGGTATACTAGTTCATAGTAATTTTCCATAGATATATTTTTCCCCTTTTGGTCTCTATATGGCAAATTTGGAGCATGGAGAATCACCAACAAAGATCCATTAACTTGGGTTATATTTGTGACTGGAGGATCTATTTTTGCTAGAGAAAGAATAGGAAAATTTGACAAATCATTAAAAAATTATATTGCACACTGACACATTATGCATAATGACAAATCACCATTAAATTCAGAAATCTGGCAAAAATCATTATGAAGAGATATTGCTGACATATAAATCACAAATATCTGAGAAGTTTCTTTGAACATAACTTTTTATTTGCAAAGACTGATACTTTCTATTTCAGCTTTAAGAGAATATTTATTAATCATTTCCATAGCCCTCAGTGATTGTTTTGGAAAATGAACTATGAAAAGTTCTTTGAGGGGTAATCATAGAGTAGGGCAAATATTATATAGGTCTTTAAGGATGTAAAATTTCAAAGCAGCTCTAAAACCATTTGAAGACTTGTAGCTATAAAATTAATTCAGCAAGATGATGTCATATACTATGGAGCAATATTGGAAGAATCAAAGGAGAGGATTTTTGGTTCATATATTTTGTTATCAATAATCAGATCATTATTAAGTAAGAAAGAGAATTATTAATAGATGGATAGTCACTTTAATGGCCACCAGAATCACTATATTGCTAGGTATGGATTTGGCAGTTGTTTCCTTGTTTGATATTTATTATAATTTTCTGTTCATAGATTTATATCTTTTATAATTTTTGAAAATTAGTCTCTCTCTCTCTATCTCTTTCTCTCTGTCTGTCTCTCTCTACACACACACACACACACACACACATACATGTTTTTCTTCTGGAATTTCAATTCATCATCTGTTATAATTTTTTCTTCTGTTCTCCATGTGTTTCAACCTCTTTTATTTGTTTCATCTTTTTCTTCTCGTTGTTGCATTTTGAATGATTTCTTTAGACTTGTCTTCCAGGCCACCAATTTCTTCCTCAATCATGTCCAATCTGATCTTTAACCCATAAATTAAATTTTTAAAAAATTTCAATGATTAGATATTTTTCATTTCTATGAGGTTTATTTAGATCTTTTTCAATCAACCTGGATTTAAAACCAATAATATTTTGTCCTTTGATTATATTTTTATTCCCTCTGCTACATTATTAATTTTTATGTATAATAAATGCTATATTATTCATTTTATTTTCTGCTTCTAATATTACAAACACTTGAAGTGCTGGTCAGGTAAGTGCTTCTTCCTTCCAAACTTGCTTATGTTGATCTGGTTCTAGTGTTTTCATTGTGAGCACATGTTTAAAAATTAGAGTTTCTTTTCTGTAGCTTTGGTTTGAATTTAAAATTTTTTTTTTTTTTTTGAGAGAGAGTCTTGCTCTGTTGCCCCAGGTAGAGTGCAGTGGCGTCATCATAGCTTACTTCAACCTCAAACTCCTGGGCTCAAGTGATACTCCTGCCTTAGCCTCCTGAGTATCTGGGACTACAGGCATGCAGCATGACACCCAGCTAATTTTTCCATTTTTAGCTGAGACAGGATATCGATCTTGCTAAGACTGGCCTCAAACTCCTGAGCTCAAGCAATCCTCCCACTTTGGCCTCCCGGAGTGCTAGGTGAATTTTTAAATTTTAAATAATTTTTTATTGACCTATAAGATAGATATAGATAAATAAATAAATTATAAAGATTTGGCTCAAAAATTTTATAAATAAACACTCCTGTATAGGTACCACCCACATCAAGAAACAGAACATTACAAGTGCACTGGAAACCTCCTTTATGTTTGCTCCAATTACTCAACTCCAGAAGGTGGCCACAATTGTTCTGACTTCTATCATCATATGGATTAGTTTTGGAATCATGCAATATACGCTTTTTTTGTGTCTGCCTTCTCTCACTTAAATATGTATGCAACAGGGGGAATGTCTTAAAAAAGGGTAAAAATATTTTCTGCGTCTCTAAAACCTCCCCACTGCTTTTGGGAATTAAAACCTGCATCTCTGCCCCAGGCCAGTGGTTGGGAGGGGCAGGGGAGTGTCCTTTGTTCTTTGTACCACAGGAGAGGGCTCAAGGGAATTGTCTGGGCAGAGGTCATGAGATTGTCTTAGCCAAAGATGGGATTAATCAGAACCTTTAAAAGCTCTGTACTTCTGCTCAGAAAGAGGACTTTGGTACTTAAAGATAGCAGTCTGCCAGCCTCCACATTTGCCGGCACATTAATAAACTCCTCTTTCCTTCTCCTCAAACCACTTGTCCTCATTCTTCTGACGCGGCCTTGGGAACAAGTGCTGAGCTTTCGGTAACAGAATTTGGCATCCCTGGGTGGGCCTATCAGCACTCCAGCAGAACAGCACCCCATGACTGCAGCCAAAGCTGCAAGAGGTGGGGAGCAGTCCCCAGTCAAGCTGTGGGTCTCCACTGGGAGAAGCACTGTCTTTTTGGGTGAGAGAGAGAGAAACTGCCCCATTAGCTGCCAGAGCCTGTTTAACTCCAGGGGAGCTTCTGTCTCTCCCTCCCCAGAATCAGACGCAGCTCCTAGCTACCTGAACCTTGTTGGGGAGAAGGAAATAGATCTAGAAACGTCCAGAGAGACTTGGCCATTTTTCTGAGTAAGTTCTCCAGCGTGCACACCAAGACCCATGATTCCACCCATTTGGGGAGGGTTTTGAACCTTCCAGCCCTGTGGCAGGGCATTTGTTTGGAGGCACCATTTGGGATGGTGAAGGTGCTGTTTGTGGTGGTGTTTGTCCCCTTTAGATTTCCATTTGATTGATAGACCTTGGCATTTTAGATTGTTTGTGTTGGGAATTCCCAATATTGTTTGTGTTTGATTGTTTGTGAGTTTTGTCCTAACATAGGAGGCTTCATTTCTGTTCCACCTGAAAGTCCTGTGGGAATAATTTTGGCTGCACAGTCAACTTATAGCCACCTACCTATGTCTGAAGAATGATGTATTATTGTAATACTGCCTGGCCAACATACATGCTGGGGTGTGAGGAGAAGTGACCATTGAATGGAACCTTAAATTATTATACTGTCTTACAACTGGAATTATTTTGCCAAAGGTCAGGTAAATGGGACAAGATCCCATATGTACAGTCTTTTATGCAGTTGCAGAATAAAGAGGCTGAAAGGCCTGGGACAAAATTAATGGTACAAAGGAAACCTCCGCCTGTAGTTGGGGAGGGAAGCCAGACTCTGGATGACGAAATTGAGGAGGAATTAGCTAGGTTAAACCTCATGAGCCCTTTCAATCCAAACGTCACCACCTCATCCCCCACTGTTGGGCCCCCCCACCCTCCACCACTGGTGGAAAGGCCCATGGTTGGGGAGGGATTGGCTGGGACCAATTCCTCAGTCCTATGTCTGCTGGGTTATGACTCAGGAATGGGAATGGTCTCCTCCCTCCAAGACCTGGCAGGGAACTCAATTCAGCCAGAGGGCACCTGTAGCCAGAGCAGGGCAATTTCTGTTGCGGCACTACCCCACAGGAGGCTTGAATGTGCAAGGACAGCCAGCAGGGTATTTATTGGACTTACGCCTGTTTTCCACCTCAGATTAATTGAATTGGAAAAACTCAAACCCAATGTATAGAGAGGACCCCCAGAGAATGTAAACAGAGTTGTTTACAACCATTTTTGTGATGCACCATCCCACTTGGGTGGACATACAGACCTTATTGAATATATTACTTACTGCACATGAGCATAGACTAGTGATGGACAAGGCCAAGGAGGAGGCACAGCATCTCCATGGTGAGGATCCTAATCAAATCCCAGACCCTAATGCTGCCATCCGATGGCAGAGCCAAACTGGGATCCTAATACTGATGCAGGCAGTGTGAGAGTAAATCATTACTGCAAGTGTATTCTGGCAGGCCTCCAGAGGGGAGTGCCTAGACAGAGGAGTTTAAACAAGGTCCAAGAGTTACAGCAAAAAGCAAATGAGGATTCCTCTATCAGGCATAGTGGAAATATACAGATGTGGACCCAGAAGCCCCTGAAAACATGCACATGGTTAATAAGATTTTATAGGGCAGAGTGCCCCAGATACAAGGAGAAAGCTGCAGCATGCAGAAGGAGCAACTGTCATGAATCCCTCCCAGCTGGTTGATATCACCTTCAAAGTATATAATGCCAGGGAAGAACAGAAATTGAAACCTGAGTGTGTTCTGTTAGCTGCACCAACCAAGGGTCTTTTGAGACAGACAAAAACAAAGCGTGGAAAAGGCCACGCCAGGATGAGGCAAAATCAGTGTGCTTTTTATAAAAAGGAAGGACATTGGAAAGAACAAGTCCCAAAGTTGCAAAGGGCTCCAGGTAACAAGAAAACCCCAGGAGAGCAAATGGTCTTTTGAGCCCAGGATTCGGATGATGAATAAGGGGACCTGGGACTCCATGCCTCACTAACGGATCCAATCCAAATATCCCCACAGGAGCCCTGGATAAAATTGACAGTGGGGACTCAATTAGTGGATTTTTAATTGACACTGGAGCTGTCTTTTCTGTCCTAAACTCTAAACTGACTTCCCTTAGTGAAGACACAGTGGCAGTTGTTGGGGTGACTGGTCAGACTCAGCAATGACCCATGCTTCGAACTCTTAAGTGACAACTGGGAGAACGGAAACTGAGACACAGTTTCTTATACATGCCAGACTGTCCAATACCTCTTCTAGGCTGAGATTTGTTATGCAAGTTGAATACCAAAATAACCTTTTCTCCAGAGAAGCCACAGCTCCACCTACAGGTCCCACCTGAAACTGCTCTTTGGTTTCAGTGTCTACTCACAGACAAAGAAGCAGCAAATTCTGTTCACACTGAGGTCTACCAAAAAGTGAGTAAGGCCATATGGGACAATGGGACCCTGGGACGGGCAATAACAGCCACACCAATTACCATTCTGTTAAAAGAAGGGGTCTCACACCCTCATAGAAAATAATACCCCCTTAAAAAGGCAGCATTGGAAGGAATTCAAACTATATTGAACACATTTCTGGACCATGAACTAATTCGCCCCTGTCAGTCCCCCTATAATATGCCAATTTTAGCTGTCAAGAAGCCCCACACCAATGAGTATAGATTCGAGAGGATCTACATGCTATTAATGATATTGTACAAGACATACACCCTATAGTACCAAACCCATATTCTCTATTGACAATAATACCATGTGACTATGAATGATATTTGGTACTGGATTTAAAAGACACTTTATTTTGCATTCCTTTGGAAAAGAAGACTCAACTTCTTTTCACATTTGAATGGCAGGATCCTGAGACTAGGATGACATCACAGTACTGGCGGACTGTATTGCCCCAGGGGTTTAAAAACTCTCCTAGTGAGAAGTTGGCAAGAGACTTGTGGAACCTACAATCGGATCAAGGGATTCTATTACAATATGTGGATGATTTACTTATAGCCAGCCCTGATTATGATCATTGTCTTGCAAATACAGTGGCTATGCTAAATCATCTAGCCTCATGTGGCTATAAATGTCATCTAAAAAAACACAGATTTGCAAACAGCAAGTTACTTATTTGGGATTTCAAATTAGCAAGGGAACCCCCAGCCTAATGTCAAACTGAAAACAAGTCATCTTGAATCTTAAGGGGCCCAGCAACAAAAGGAAGCTATGTGGGTTCCTAGAAATGGCAGGGTTCTGTTGAATATGGATCCCAAACTTTGGACTAATAGCAAAGCCCTTATTATGAAGCCCTTCAAGGGACAGATGCAGAACCCCTGATCTGGACCACTGACTGTCAAAATACCTTTGAGAGATTAAAACAGAGTCTTATGAGTGCCCTAGCTTTGAAGTTGCCTGACTTGCAAAAAGAATTTAAATTTTATGTCATGAAAAATAAGGAATGGGCCTTGGAGTCCTGGTATAGATGCTGAGAAACATCCTGTGGCCAGTGGCATATTTGTCAAAGCAGCTAGATAATACTATGAGAGGATGGCCTCCTTGCCTCCAGGCAGTGGCAGCTAATTGCAATCTGTTGCAAGAGGCTGAAAAATTCACTTTAGGACAATCTGTTGTAGTATATGCACCCCACCAGGTTCTGACTTTATTGGAACAGAAGAGGGGTTATTGGATGACTGCAGGAAGGCTGGGAAAATACCAGGCCCTCTTTTTGGGTAATCCAATGTTAAATTAAAGACTGTGTCTACTCTTAATCCTGCCACCCTCTTACCAGCCTCTGCAGCATGACTGTTTAGAAGTTCAGGAGGCTATCTATTCTAACAGGATAGATCTGTCAGATCAGCTGATACCAGAGCCAGATTGGGGCCTTTTCACCAATGGGAGCAGTTTTTGATGGACAACAGATAGCAAAGGGCTGGATATGCAGTGGTTGTGGAACAACGGGGGCTGAAGCAATGGCACTTTCACCTGGGACTTCAGCCCAGAAAGCTGAGCTGATTGCTTTAACAAGAGCTCTTCAGGTATTCAAAGGAAAAAAGATACCTTCTCAGGATGGGTAGAGGCTTATCCTACCTGAACAGAGAAGGCATCTGAAGTCACCTGAATCCTTCTGAAGGAACTTATTCCAGGGTATGGACTCCCTCCATACAAAGTGATAATGGACCCTCCTTTATATCAGAGATAATTCAGCAAGTAAGTAAAGCCCTACATCTAGAATGGAAATTATACACATCCTGGAGACCTCAATCTATGATAAAAATGTAGAAAATGAATCATAATTTAAAGAGGACTATAGCAAAATTAATGCAGGAAACCCACCTGACATGGGATAAGGTATTGCTGCTCACTCTCCTCTGGATAACAGTAGCCCCTAGAAGCAGACTTAAGTTGAGCCCCTATTAAATAGTTTATGGGAGACCCTTCCTAGTATCCCGAGGTAGGTATGATAACATAATCATAAGTGAAGAAAATAGAGTAAATCAATATACTAAACAAGTACATCAAATACTAACCACTGTACATGAGTTTGCCCCTTTTAGGTCCTGGCCTCAGCTGAAGGCACCCCTCCACCCCCTTAAACCAGGAGACCAGGTATTGTTTAAAGCCTGGAAAGAACAAGGACCTGAACAACAACTGAAAGAGAGGTGGAAGGGACCCTATGATGTGCTTCTAACAACTCACACTTGTCAGGAGGAAAACCTTGGGTCCATCATACCAGAGTAAAGAAGTGCTCCAGGGAAGAAGAGGACCCAAAACCCCAGTGGATGGGCCAGGCTTTAGGTGATCTAAAATATCTGTTTAAGAGGAAGGAAAAATGTACAAATCTTCCATCTAAAACATCACCCCAAGTCAGCAGAATGTATCTCGGTGACTACATTGCCCCTCCTCCCATAGATATGGAAGGGTAACATTGACAGTGCAGTATATGTAACAATGGGAATGGCCTGAAAAGGGGTAAAAATGTTTTCTGTCTTTCTAAAACCTCCCCTGCTTCTTTTGGGAATTAAAACCTGCATCCCTGCCTCAGGCCAGTGGTAGGGAGGGGCAGGGGAGTGTCCTTTGTTTTCTTTGTACCACAGGAGATGCCTTAAAGGAATTGCCCAGGTGGAGGTCATGAGGTTGTCTTAGCGGAAGATGGGATGAATCAGAACCATCAACTATAGTTGAACAGCAATAGCCTGAAGCTGGAAACCTCCCCTTTAAAAACTCTGTATTTCTGCTCAGAGGAAGGGTGTTGGTACTTTAAGATGGGAGTCTGCCAACCTCCTCATTTGCTGACAAATTAATAAACTCTCTCCTTCTCCTCAAACTACTTGTCCTTGTTCTTCTGATGTGGCCTCAGGGACAAGTGCTAAGCTTTCGGTAACATGTATATAATATAGTTGTGTAACCAATGCAGGCCCCATTTTGAAATTTTCTTGCCAGTTTCTCAATGAGGAAATACTGAACTTTACCCTCCTTCTTTCCACCAGGGACTCCCTTGCACAAGTTCCCCCATCTAATTATGAGCTTGTTTAGAAGTTCCAGAGACTATGTCTCCAAACAATCCAGACCTCCACCAGGAGATTACCTCAAGGCAATCTCCTTGATTAATAACTGCTAATTTATAGGTAAACAGCCTTCAAGATATTGCCAGCCCATTCACCAGGTGGAGCAATAATTCAATACAGTGGTCATGCTGACCAGCACCTCCTTGCCACTCCTGCATGTCCTTCATACCAAATTCCCTTTTTAAACCCCTACCCTCAGCCCAAGACTTAGAAATGCTTTTTTGAGGCATCAGCCTTGGCCATTTCCCCACTGCTAGCTCTATGGAGAATGAAGAACAAGGACAAGTGGTTTGAGGAAAAGAAGAGAGAAGTTTATTAATTTGCCAGCAAATGAGGAATAAAGTCACTTTCCTTTCACTACATCTCATCCTTGTTATTGGCTTCTGCAAGCAGAGATCAGCCGAGCCTGCCCTCAATTATAGTTATAGTCTGAATTGTGTCCCTCCCTCCAATTCATATTTTGAATTCCTAATCCCTAGTACCTCAGAATGTACCTCAATTTCAACAATATTTGGAGATAGAGCCTCTACAGAGGTAATTAAGGTAAAATTAGGTCATATGAGTGGTATGGGTGGGCCCTAATGCAATATGACTATTGTCCTTATAAGAAGAGATTAGGACACAGACATGCAAGTGCAAAGAGGAGAGACCATATGGAGACATAGCAAGAAAGTGGCCATCTACAAGCCAAGGAGAGAGGCCTTAGAAGAAACTAAATCTGCTGAAACCTTGATCTTGGACTTCTAGCCTCCAGAACTGTGGGAAAATAAACTGTTGGTTAAGCCAACCAGTCTGTAGTATCTAATATATATGTGTGTGTGTATGTGTGTGTATGTATATATGTACACACATATATATATTTATCCATGTTGTAGTATGTATCAATAGTTTGTTCTTTTGATTGCTATATGATATTTAATTGTATGAATATCACAATTTATTCATTGTGTTATTCACAGACTTAGGTTTTTTCCAGTTTTTAACTGAGTATATTATGAAAAATACTGCTATGAACATTCTCGTATGTGTCTTTTGGGGAACATGCATTTCGTTGGGTCTATATCTAAGAATAGATTTGCTGAGTAATAGGGTTTATTATGTTTAGTTTTTATAGAAATGGCTTAACAGTTTTCCTCAGTGGATATACCAATTTATAGTCCTTTCAGCAGTATATGAAAGTTCCGATTTTTCTGCATTTTCTCTAACACTTAGCATTACTATTTTTAAAATTTTTATATCAGCCATTCTGGTAAGTATTTAGTGCCAATTCACTGTGTTTTTAAGTTGCATTTCCCTGACAATGGAATTAAGCACCTTTTCATATTTTTACTGGTGATTTGGATATCCACTTTTCTGAAGAGCCTGTTCAAGTCTTTTGCCCAGTTTTTAACTGGTTGTCTGTCTTTTTATTATTGATTTGTTAGAGTGTTACCGAAAGTTCCGTACTTATCCCTGAGGCCGAATCGGTGAGAACAAAGAACGAGGACAAGTGGTTTGAGGAAAAGAAGAGAGAAGTTTATTAATTTGCCATCAAATGAGGAGGGTGGCAAACTAGCGTCTCAAAAGACCACCATCCTGCCTTTAAGAAGAAATATAGGGCTTTTTAAAGGGGGCGGGGGGATTTCAGTGGTTGGGCTCAGGTTTATGTGATCAGTGTAACATGTCTTGGCTTCGGGCTGTTGTTCAACTATAATTGGTGGTTTCAGTGGACCTTATCCCTGGTGAGGACAATCTCATGACCTTTGGCTGGACAATTCTGTTGAGCCATCTCCTGTGGTTTAAGATGCTAGAAAACAAGCAGCAAAGAACATTTTCCTGACTCTTTGATTACTGGCCTAGGGCAGGAATGCAGGTTTTAATTCCCAAAAAGGGTGGGTGTTTTAAAGAGACAAATTGTAAAACATTTTGCCCATTTTCAGACCTTTACCTCTGTTACAAGAGTTCTTTGTACACTCTGGACATAGTCCATCAAATGTATGTACTGTAAATACCTTCTCTCTGTTGCTTGCATTTTCATCATTTTAATGGTATATTTTGATAACAGAAGTTCTTAATTTTAGTGTAGTACAATTTATCAACTATTTCCTTTATTGTTAGAACTTTGGGGGTCTGCCTACCCCAAGGTCATGAAAATATTCTCCTATGTTAGCTAACTTCAAGAGTCAGCAAACATTTTCTATAAAGGGACAGATAATAAATATTTTGGGCCAGATAATAAATATTTTAGTTGTAGGTTGCCAACTATTCAACTTTGCCATTGTAGTGCAAAAGCAGCCATAGACAATATATAAATGAATGGATGTGACTATGTTCCAATAAAATTTTATTTATAAAAACAGAAGCAGGCCAAATTTAGCCCACAGGCTATAGCTGCTGAATTTTATTGATTTAATCTAACCAGACTTGATATTGTAAATGGGTGATGTAGAAAGACAAGACTTATTTTTTTCCCATTTGATCCAGTCTCCTTTATTAGAAAGACCGTAGCTACTCTGCTGAACTGCACCCTGGACATAAATCAAATGACCATATATGTGTTGTGTTACTCCGAACTCTGGTTTAAGGATTTAGCTTTGCTTCTGCAAGGTGTTCTGTGGCACCAACAACCTAGTACAACTTTAAGTTGGTGTTTTTTGAAACATGAAAATTGTAAATGTATTTGAATCTCAAACCTTTATGAATTCAGAGGACACTTGATTCCTAACAGAGTCAAGACTGAAACATACATATTTGTTTCCTCTCTTTAGTGGAAGGCTTTTCCTAGTCTGCCCTTTTATTGAGAGTTTAGCCCTCAGAGGGCCTAAGATTTTTGTGGGAATATTAGTTATAACTCCTCATCTCATGTTAAATTAAAAACTTGTCTTTTGACTTAGGAATGGCTGTCTTGACCCTGGGTCTAGTTACCAAGTTGGGCAAATGCCCTCAGGGCAGCAGGGACTTCATTATGTTTATCCTGTGTTTTCCCCTAGATTTCTAGCTACTTTGTTTTGGGGATTGCCTTTATTTTTCTTTCTTGCTCCTCTGTAGAGTTAAGCAAATATGTTATATTTTATCCAGAATTTCTAGGTGTTTTGGAAGGGAAGGTTCCACCCCACCCTCAGGGCTATTTAATTTGGAAGCAAAAGTTGTTAATTCACTTCTTAACCTTGTTGAACATTTTGTCTAATTGCTTGAAGAAGGAATTCCCCTTTGTTTACACCTTAATCCTTCAAAAGGGTGAATTTAATCCTATTTATGCGTTCCATCCTCCAAATTCTGCTGACTGTAGACTTCTTTCCTACCACCTGCAAGGTGAGAAGAATGAGTCACTGCTCAGTTTAGTAGGAGAGTATGATGCATGATCAATTTTCTCCTTGATAGAAAACATACTTCTAACATTCTTGTTACATATTTAGCACCCAAAAAGAGCAGTATTTCTTTTGTGTAAGTCAGGTGTTTAGACTTTCTTCAATTGGTAGAAATTAGTCAAAAATAAATACTGGCAAGATTAAATACCATTGTATATTTTTTTCCTCACTAAAATATTTATATTTAAGCTGAATAGTATTTGCCCCTTCTGGCCCAAGCTGTAATTATTAAAGAATTTTCTTTTAATCACGTGCATACAGAACTTGTCCTTTGAATGTATCAATTTATCATCCTAGATTTTAATTGTTTAGTGCTATAGCTAATCTTAAATGCAGGTGTCATTAACTTCTTATGGTGAAGCACCTATTTCAGATATTGGCCTATGAGTGAGCTGGGCTGCAGACCTCACAGGGGCTCCTGGTCTGTGATGTTGGACTTTGCAACTGAGTGACCATTCTTGACCCATTCATTGGATTGTGATTGTGTTACAAAGCCAGTTCAAGATTATTTGATCTCACATACTCAGTGACCGTTCTCTCCTTGAAATATTCTCTTCCCAAGGCTTCATGAATATATCAGTCCACAGATTTCCTCCAACCACTTTGGTTATTCCTTCTAAATCTCCTTTTAAGATTTATCATATTCTGGCATCTTTTGGTGAGATTCCCTTTATACCTGGTCTTACTCACCTCTGCCTGTCACTCAATGCTCTCCCCAGGCAATCTTATCTGTGTCCATTTTACTATATGCAAATGACTCACAAATTTGTGTCTCTAATAGAGACCATACCTTGAGTCCTGGATCTGCATAGATACTGCCCTTGGATGTCTCAAAAGCATCTTAAACTCAACATATTCAAAATTGAACTCATAATCTCTATTATTAATACCTTGTATCTGACAAAACTGTTCTTTCATCAAATCCTATCAAAAACATCTCAGTGACTCATCTAGTTGTGCAAGCAAGAAACTTAGAGGCCATCCTTGACTTGTTTTTCTCCCTTACCACAATATCCAACCTATCACCAAGTCCTGCCCTTTTTTCTTGATAAATGTTCCTCCAATGATAAATTTTCTATAGCCCTTTCGATTAGCTGAATTCTGTCTCTCATAGACTATTACAGTAACCTACAACTTAACTGCATCCAGTCTGTCCTCTTCCTGATCTGTTTTCCCCAAATATAGCCAAAGTGATCTTTTCAATACACAAGTCCGATCATGTGGTCCCCTGGTGAAAAAATTACATTTTTCTGGAGGAAGTCATAACTCCTTAGAAGATTCTTGTACCTGGCCTAACTTTCCCATTCCATCGCATTACATACTCCCTCCTGCATGCTCTTCTTCACTGTACCAGTTGTCTTCCAGTCCCTTATATTTGCTATGCTCCTCCTGCCAGAGGGCCTTTGCAAATGCTGTTCCCTTTGCCTGGAATACTCTACTCTACCCTCTTTGTCTGGTTAGCCCCTATTCATCTTTAAATATCGGTTCAAGTTTCACTTCCCCAGGGATGCTTTTCCTGACATCCGTGGTTAGGTGCATCCTTGCCTAGGCTCTCATAGCACTGTGTATCTAGCTATTTTTTGTACCACTTGTCATGGGTATCATGTTATATTTGTTTGTGTGGTTATTTTATTGTCTTCCCCATTAAACACAAAGCTCTATGAAGAAAGAGATTTCTTTATCTCTGCCATGCTTGGCATATTTCTTCCAGGACATAGCATAATTCCTGGAAGATAGTGAGTCCCTCATAAATACTTGTAGAATGGATAAAGAAGCCAGGTGATTTCTTTAGTCTGACAATAGCCCACCCCATTGGAAAGTCAGGCCTATTGCAAAACTCTACATCCATTTTTAACCCAAGAAATTCTAGGGTCAGATAATACTGAAGTCTTACTGAGCCTCAAATGCTCAGGTTTTTTGTGTATTTGTTTATTTTTAAATCTTCCTTTGTCTCCAGATGGACACCAGGAATCAGAATTTCTTAACCTAAGAAAACATCTTGCTGCTCAAAAACAGGTCTCATACATATGGTTGGCTCATTAGTCCGTATCACAGACTTTAGGATCATGTTGTCCTAAGATTGTAGAAATGTGCTTTTCAAAATCTGTTCTTCAGAGAACCTCAGGAGCTGTGGTAGGAGAGGGCAAAGTTGGAGTATGAGGAGATAGCTGAGTGGGCAGGGCACCTCACTATTGCTTCAGCAAGAGTAGCTCCAATTTTAACTGTTTATAGACTGGTTTTCTTATTCTTCTACTAAGAGGTCCTGAAATAAAATGGCTTTTTAAGGGACATAGCCCAAAGCTTGTTTTTAATATTCCTTTTTTGTTCTTTTTTTTTAGTGAGGATGGTCAACTAGAAAAAACACAAACCCTTCTTAACTCAACACTATCCCAATTTAAATAGAATTGAGCCAAAGCCCCCCCTCATCTCAGCCAATATCTTTGGCTATTCTTACCTGACTGGTCCAGTGAGTCAGACTGGAGGAGGCTTTGTTTGATGAATAAATTTGAACTTGACCTCATTTCTAAGCTTGAATATAGTACTCAAACTACTCTGCAAATTCCCCTCACTGGTCTCTCAGCTTAATCATGGAACCTCCCGTTCTTCAACTGGAGGATTGCTGGTTGAGTGTATTGGCCTTAAATCTCAAGTTATCCCAATAAACAATGTGATAGATACCATGGATTGATTCGCTCAACTCCTGTTCCACTCTCCTGCTAACTGGAGAATGGGAAACAAAAAAATGACTTTTTCTGAGTTCCATTGCATCTAGTGTTTTGGACATGATCCATTTATTTGGGGTCTAACTGGACATTGCACCAGTTAGAAGAGGTATATGGATGGACCTCCTAAGCACTAAGATCCAGAATGTAAATATTTCTATGGCCATATGAATACAAAGCAAAAGGCACCTACTGAAAGAGGGCCTTAAAAAATCTAGGTGTATATGGATTTGCAAGGAACCCATAATAACCAAAATAATCTTGAAAAAGAAGAACAAAGTAGTAGGGCTCACACTTCCCAATCTCAAAACTTACTACAAAGCAATGGTAATCAAAACAGTGTGGTGCTGGCACATGACAGACATATAGATCAATGGAATAGAATTGAGAGTCTGGAAATAAACCACACTTCTGTGGTCAGCTCATTTTCAAAAAGTTTGCTACAATCATTCATTAGGATCATCATCTCAACAAATAGCACTGGGGCAACTGGATAGTCATATGCAAAGGAATGATATTGGACCATTACTTCACACCACATACAAAAATTAACTCAAAATGAATCAAAGACTTAAATGTGAGGATAAAACTATAAAACTCTTAGAAGAAACCACAGGGTAAATTTTCATGATCTTGGATATGGCAAAAGATTCTTAGATATGATACCAAAAGTGCAAGCAACAAAAGAAAAGAATAGATAAATTGAACTTCATCAAAGTTTGTGCTTCAAATGACACCATCGAGAAAGTGAAAAGACAACCCACAGAATGAAAGAATGTATCTGAAAATCATATATCTGATAAGAGACTGATATCCAGAATACATACAGAACTCTTACAACTCTAAAATAAAAAGACAAATAATCTAATTTTTAAAATGGACAAAGGATCTCAATGGACAATTCTCTAAAGAAGATATAAAAATAGCCAATAAACATATAAAAAGATGCTCAATATCCTTAATTAACAAGGAAATGCAAATCAAAATCACATGAGATACCATTTCATACCCACTAGGATGGCTATAATCAAAAAGGATTGGTAAGGTGCTTATAGCAGCATTATTTATAATAGCCAAAAGGTAGAAACTACCCAAATGTTCATCAGCTGAGGAAGGGATAAACAACATGTGGCATATCCTTATAATGGAATATTGTTTGGTCACAAAAACGAATGAAGTACTGATATATGCTGCAACCTGGATGAACCTTGAAAATATGTTAAGTGAAAGAAGCCAGTCACAAAAGATCACATACATGATTCCAGCTAGAACAGGGGACTCTATGGAGACAGAAAGTAGATCAGTGGTTGCCTAGGCCTGGGGGCTGAGGGAATAGGGGGATTGGAAAGTGATAGCCAAAGGATATGGAGTTTCTTTTTGATGTGACGAAAATGTTGTAAAATTGACTGTGAGTGATGGCTGTACATATTTGTGACTATACTAAAAACCACTAAATTATATGTTATAAGGGTAAATTGTAAGACGTGTGAATTACATCCCAATAAAGCTGTTTAAAAAATCTAAGTGGTCACAGTGACAGCCTATTTCCCTAATGTTCCATAGTTGCTCTAGTGGGCAAAGGGATGTGTGAAAGGGATGGAGGCTATATTTAGACTCAACGATACAGACTTCCTCTCACCAAGTTTAGACTGACACCGCTGAGTGCCCAACTTCCCCGTAAGGAAGATCAATGCTGAAATAGTGTCATACTCTAGGGGCCCTCGCCTGCTACCTCGTTGCAGGTAGGTTTATTTTTAGTCCCTTCCAACAGGGAGAAGGCAAGAGACACTAGAATAGACACTCTTCTGCTTGTAGATTTTTCTTTACTGATTCAATGCTTTTATTGGCAGATTCCCCCCCCGACACATACACCCATGGATGTAGTGAATGTCTTATTCACCAAGCATAGGAGCCCAAAATACATTGCTTATGACAAAGAAATTAAGTCCATGTGGAAGAAGTGTCTCACACCCACAGGAATAGTTGGCCTTGTCATATATCTCATCAGTCAGAAATCCCTGCCTTTATAGGAAGGTGAAAGGGAAAATTGAAAACTCAGTTTGAGAGACAATACCCTTTGAGGTGGTGTATGAATTGGTATGTGCTTTAAGCCTGCGACCCGTATATGGTGCTGCTTCGTCCAGAGACAGAATTCCCTGGTCTAGGATACGAGAAGTGAAAGCGAGGGGCACAACTCTCGCATAGTGAACAACTCACGGAGTTTTTTGTTTCCCTTATGCTTGACCTTTAATTCTTCTGGTTTGTGACAAAAATGGTTTCAAAGAATTGGAAGTGGAGGCTGCCACCTGACCATTTGGAGCTTCTCATGCTATTTAACCAACAAAAAGAAAACGATGTCCTTGTGTTTGTCTTGGGCGATTAGTTCTGATTATCAAGAGGAAATAGAGTTGTTATGAATACAATGGGATCAGGTAGAAGGATGCTTGGTATCCCCTGGTGTGCCTCTTAGAACGTCTATGTTCAGCGATAAAAATTAATGTAAGATTGTCAAGCTAATACAGGAAAGACCAAAAGGATTCAAACTTCTCATGAACAAAGAAACTGAGGTGCTGAAAAGAAAGTGAACGTTGAGTTAATAATAAGGGAAGAAGTCATGAATATTAACTGCAGCTTCGTGACTAGTTGCCGTTATGAAGATTATGGTAAATGCTCATATTTTCTTGCTTGTTCTGTTATGCATATCTGTACACACAAGCATTAAACACTTTCTTCTGTCTCTCTCCCTTTTCTCTACTATTTTATACAAGGTCTGTTGGTAATGGTTACTTTTATGATATACATCTTAGATTGTTAGATATTATTCTGTGATTATAACTAAACTAGAAAAGGAATAAATATCCTTCAGAAATGGATACTGAGAGAGTACTTTTGGTCTCTCTTTTGGGTAGATGACTAAAAGTTTTAATTTCCTCAACAGAAAATTCTTCTAATATAAGTATTTTCAGGAACTTCACCCTCATGTTTGGGGAGGAACTAGGGCAATATGACTTCTTTTATGTTGTCTAAAAAGACTTTTTTTTAAAAGAAGGTAATAGCCCGGCAGCATGATAGAATGAAGGCTCTGAAGTCAGATACCGCAGAATTTGAACTCTGATTTGGATAATTAAGACCATAAGACTTGAGCAATGACCAAAGCCTCTGTGCCTTGATTTTCTGGGCTGGAGAATGAAGATAATAAAAGTTATCTCCTAGGCTTGTTCTGAGAATTAGATCAAATGAGATGATGGTATAGACCTCGGCAAAGCACAGGGTCCGGTAACTAGCCAGGCTCTGAGAGGGCTGTTCAAGGGAGAAGAGCAAAGACAAAGAAACTCCAGGGAACTCACTTTGCCACCAGGGAGTGAAGCGCTGCGTCATGCTCCAGCTTGAGTAGCTCCCACCTGAGGCCGTCCTCACCCTCCCGTAATAAGGTTCCTGTATATCTGAGGTTTCATTGGTAAGGTCACAAAAGAGGTCTCGAATACTCCAACAGGCTTCTTTATTTTTCCATTGTCTCTGTCCATACCTGTAGAAGGGAAAAGACAAAGATCTGAGTTTCTTTTTTCCATTGAAGGAACCGTCTGTTTTTTCAGTCTATTAATTCTTTAGACTGATTGAAACCTGTCCTCTAATATCAGTACCACTATGAAAGCTTATGGTTACTCTTAAACATCTTTTAAAAATTCCTCCTTTTTAACTGTCTTAGTCTGATTTTTGCTGCTATAACTGAATACCTGAGACTGGGTGAGTTATAAAGAAAATAAATTTATTTCTTATAGTTCTGGAGGCTGGGAAGTCTAAGGTCTAGGGGCTGAATCTGGTGAGGGCCTTCTTGCTGGCGAGGACTCTCTGCAGAATCCCGAGGTGGAACAGGCCTCACATGGTGAGGTGGTTCATGAGAGATGGCCAAACTGGCTTTTTATTAAATATATCAGACTCACTTTTGTGATAATTAACTCACTCCCACAATAACACACTAATCCATTATCCCTGAATAGATTAATCCATTCGTGAGGGTAGAGCCCTCATGACCCAATCACCTCCCAAAGGTTCCACCTCTCAACATTGTTGCATTGGGGATCAAGTTTCCAGTACATGAACTTTGTTACTGTTGTTGTTGAGACAGAGTCTTGCTCTGTTGCCCAGGCTGGAGTGCAGTGGCATCATCATAGCTCAATGCAACCTCAAACTCCTGGGCTCAAGCAATCCTCCTGCCTTAGCCTCTTGAGTGGCTGGGACTACACCTACCACGCCAGGCTGGTTTTTCTATTTTTTGTAGAAATGGGGCCTCACTGAAGCTGGTCTTGAACTCCTGAGCTCAAGCAATCTTCCTGCCTCAGCCTCCCAGAGTGCTAGGATTATAGGCATAAGCCACCATGCCACGCCTGGCTGCAACACATGAACTTTTGGGGGACATATCCAAACCACAGCATTAACCAAAGTTCTGTCTTGCTTAATGGTGAACAACCTTGACACCTTCTATATCACTAACATAAGGGTTTTTATTTTTTTAAGGCTTAGCAGTGTTTCTTCTGTTGTGTGGACCAACTTCCATTTGTGAGTACTTGTTCTCCACATTCTTAATGCTTCTGAGGTTTCAACTTTGTGGTTTTTCTCCACTTCTCATCAGCTTGCTATTGAGTAATGTGGCCGATTCTGAGAAGTCGTTACCACTTTTCATCTCAAGTGATGCTTACCCGACACACATGATTAATCTCTTTATTGAAAACTGACAGGAAGTTGTAGTGAGGACTATATAGGGACTCCTGTAATTAGAGGCTGGGAGAGAAGGAGGGAAAATCATGAAAGAAGATAGTGAGGCAAAGAGGCAAGTTGGTTGACTCAGCCTGAGATTACAAGATGGTGAAACAGCCAAAGGGGAGATTAAAGCTTCACTTCCTTACCAGTCATAATCCAGACAAATGCAATAATGTGATGGTGGGGAACAGAGCAGAAATCAGAGGCTGAACACAAAGATTTCCTAAAATATTTGTTGAAGGACTTGAAATCTAACTTTATAGCCCTATAATGAGGGATATTGCTGGTATCTATACTCTGTAACCTACATGATGACAGTAGTTTCATTATATCAGAATTAAAGCAAAACAACAACATATATTGAACATAATTTGATGTTTTTTAATTGTTATTTATTGATGAGATATTGTCTTTAACTTAACTGTAGTGACTGACTTCTCTTTTAATATAATACCTCATTTTTTGTCTTAACCCAAATGGAATAGATATTAACATTATATCCCATGAACTGGATACAACCAAAGTGAAAGTTTTCCAAATTACAAATCTGCTTTCTGCTACTGAAAATACCTTAGAGACAGGAATGAATCCAGGTATTCTGGGGTCTGAATTTATATAATCTTGTGTCTTAGTTCATTTAGTGCTTCTATAACAGAATACCTGAGGCTGGGTAATTTATAAAGGAAAGAGGTTTATTTAGCTCATGTTCTGCAGACTGTGCAAGAAGCATGATGCTGGCATCTGCTTGGCTTCTGGTGAGGGTTTTTCATGCTGTGTCATAACACAGTGGAAAAGGTCAAAGGGGCAGTAGACACGTGCGAAGAGGCAAAACTGGAGGCATGTCCTGGCTTCATAACAACCCATTCTCTTGGGCACACACCCCCGGGAACTAATCCAGTCTCCTGAGAGCAGAACTCACTCACTTTGGCAAGACTGGCACCAAGCCATTCATGAGGGATCTGCCCCCATGACCCAAACACCTCCCACTAGGTCCCACCTCCCAACACTGTCACACTGGGGACCAAATTTCAACATGAGTTTTAGTGGGACAAACTCAAACCATAGCAGCTTTGAGAAAAAGAATTACATGCTGGGTGCGGTGCCTCACACCTGTAATCCCAGCACTTTGGGAGGCTGAGGCAGGAAGATTGCTTGAGTCCAGGAATCAAGGCTGCAGTGAGCTATGATCAGGTCACTGCACTCCAGCCTGGGTGACAGAGTGCAACTCTGTCTCTAAAAAAAAAAAAAATTTACAAATGTAAAATTCTTCCATAGGGCCCTGAAGTTTAATTTTCATTAGCTTGATGGCAAAATAGCTTCTAATCTGCTTTTTACTTTGGACCACAAATAGGTCCACTTTCAACCTATTTATACAGCCTAAAGGGAAGTATAAAAAAAGTACTGAAAGGATGGCATTGCTAGTAAATCATCTAACAGAAAAAAAAATCACTGCACACAACTGACCCTTTGTTAGTTTAACCACCTGTGACTTAACTTGTTTTTTTTAAAGAACTTGTTTTACAGAACTGGAACAGTACTGAGCAGAAAGGAAAGGGTGTGTAGGCCTCCTCCACATCTGCCAGACCACATTCTGAGAAGTCTGATAAAGCCAGTCTAGCAGAGAAGAAAAAACATAACTGCCTCCTGTTATCATTTTGCAACAATAACTACTCTATCCTTTATCCCAATAAAAGCCCAAGCCACTCATCCTCAGGGCCAGCATCCCTCCCTTCTTTCTTTCATGCCATGCCCTGTCCTCCCTTGGAAAGTAAAATAAACTTCTTGTTTCAAAACCTGTCTTAATCTTTGAGTCGAGAATTCTTTCTCAACCCGTGGTACACGCTCCCCACCTCCAACAAGTAACGATCTCTACTTCCTATGATGCTAAAAGCATCTCCAGCTATGTACAAATCTATTTTTGCAATGGAGACATCCTTATTGTAAAGATTTATAAGTTTTACACTTGCTGCACAAAATATGTTGAGAAGCAGAAGCAGTTAAAGACTGAGAATCTTCTGGGGATATTTCTTCTGAAATTAATTAATAGGGAAATCTGACCTAGGTCCTACCTCATAATATAGGGACATGGATAAATTTATGGAATAAAAATTGCTGTTTTATCCCATATTTACATCTGATTTTCTGAATTTCTAGTGAAAAACCATGAAAGCTAAACTGTATTATCTCCTGTCTCATGCTCAGCCAGCATTTCAAACTATGTTGGAGGAGAAAGAGCCTCAAAAAAACCCCAGGAAATGTATGAGTGGACAAACCTGCCATTTTCAAATCAGCAGTGTCTATTTCCAGGAAAGGAGTAGATTATATCTTAGTAGATTATGTCGGGATTAGCCTGAAGATCACACGAGAGGAATATGCAGCAGCATGTTCCGGTTTGTGTTCAGGCGTACAGGAGTCATTAATTATTGAAAAGAATTTTCTAAATAGTAAATCCACTCTAACAAATGACTTTTAAATTAAAAATACGTTTTACACACTCACCTCCATGTTTGCCACAACTTCTTTTTCATCTATCAGTAGTCCACTTCAATTTGTAACCAGCTCTATGAACAAACTTCGAGGACCCCTGTATGTTTTTTTTAATAATCTCCTCCCTTAACTAACTACTTGAGCTTGTTGAGTTGTTTCTCAGAAATGGCAGAATTTTTACAAGACAAAGCATTTGAGATTCCAAAGGCCCCCTGAGCAAGATTCCTGACACCAAGAATCACCATCCCCCATGACCTCCCCCAGTGCTTGTGGCCTCTCCTTAAAAAGCTCCTGATCTCGGTTGGGGAGTCAATTTGAGAGTATTTCTTCCATTCTCCCAACAGATATCTTTTGCATTAACATTCCTTTCTTCCGTGGCAGTCCTTGTTGTCTCAATAATTGGATCTTTGTGCGGCAAGCAACTGGATCTAGGCCAAAACCCCCTTACGGTTTTGATAACAAGTTGAGTACTTGTTATGTGCCAGAGAAGTGGCTTCCATCATTCATTTGACAAATCTGTACTGACAGCCCACCATGTGCCAGGCTCCACTGCAGTGGGGGCCAAGGCTGACCTGTAAGGTGCTGGGTGCGCTAAGGCTGAAGTGTCTGACTGACAGGATGCACATCATCGTGCATTTTGAGTCCCCAGGCAGACTTCAGAGGAGACAAGTCACTTCTGTCCCAACCTCTGCTTCTTCTCAACCCCTCTAAAACTGGAAAAAAACAAACAAACTCAGATCCCAACCCTCTGTTACATTCTAGAACATGCTATCCCAGTGGCCATCTCTATCAGCTGGAGGAAGCTCTGTTTACTTACATTTTGTACTGTACAAAATAGATACTGCTCTTGCCCACCAGCGCCCTCCCAGGCTGCCAGTGCAAAATGTTGTGAAAATTTCGGGACTGAAATTGTACCCTCTGAGGCTTCAGAGACTCATGGGCTGGCTGAGTTCCTAAAACAACAAGAGAAAGGAAAATATTGCACACTGATAGGAGCACCACTGTTATTAGCAGTCGTTTTCAATGGAATTCCTGCATCAGGATTCCCTAAAGCTGCTGCTGTAAGGGCAGGTAGTGGAGGTGGAGCCCAGAAATCAACACTTTGAATCTTCAATGCAATGATTTTGATGCATGCTGAAGTCTCAGAACAATGTGTTTCAGACTATAAAAAGGTACTTACATCCTCCCACCCTATTCTCCAAGCTGGAGAGGAAGTAAATAGCAGTGAAAAAATATTGCCCTTATTTCATTCCCAAATTGTGGCAGGATATAGTGACTGAGACACGAGACCCACACTAAGGCTACCCATCTATCTTCCTAGAAGCTACTATATTAGCACTGCTTGGAGGCAACACTTGCCTCGGATCAATTCTGGCTCCAGGACCTCAGCCCAGTACTCATCCCTTCTTTTCTCATGTTCTTGCTCGATCTCCGGGCCCTGCCTCTAGGTAGTTCTGCCTTCACTGTCCCACTCCTGAATGGCTGTACTTACCTGCTTGCATCCTGGCTCCAAGCACCCAAGCATCATCGCTCAGATGAACTGGCCCAGGCTAAGGAGGGAAACTGCCCAAGACCCTGCGGTGGGGCCTAGTGTTTCTGAGAGCAGTCGTGGCAGGAAAGGGGATTATTTTGCACCGGCATGGCTTGTGCTTTCTTCCTGAAATCATGTGACACAGGTGGCTCAACCTTACCTGCATTTAGTCCCATGGAGGCAAGAGACCTTCCACAAAATTTTATTCTAAGGGTCCAAAGTTTCTGATAAGGGATAAGAAGTTGGGCAGAAGGAGGAGTCAGGAAGCAGATCTTCTGTTTTCTCTCTGACCTCATCTCTGTCACACCCCCTGCCACCTGTGTGTCTCCAGAGTTGTCTCCTTCTCTGGCTCCACTGTGCCAGGAATGACTCTACAGGGTTTTTGCACTGGCCCTTCCCTTCTCCTGGACTACTCTCCTTCAAGTCTTTGCTCAAATATCACTTTCTTGAGATGGAAGAAAATGCTCAGCTCTGAACTTTCAAGATTTGTTATTTTCTAACAAATAGGGCTGTTTCCTCAGGTATTTATTCTTACCAACCAAATAGTGTAAAACTGTTCTTTGTTTTTACTTTTATTTTGGGAGCCTCCTTTAGTGCATCAAATTGTGTTGTGTACTTGGAAAGAGTCTATTGCCACAGTTGATTTTGCTCACAAAAATCACTACCTGATCAATCATATTTAGTACATAAAAAGTTCTCAGGAGGTGGCCGGCACAATCTCCTGAAAACCTGCCTAGGGCTGGTTTGCTGACATGAAGATATATAGCTCAATGCTCTTTATCTCTCCGTCTACAGATTTCTTCTCTCATTTTTGTAACAACACCACTATTACCATCACCAACAGTAATAACTCACTCTACACCAGGCACTGAAGGGCTTTTATCTGCATTAATTTATTTAATTTGCCCAGCTTTTCTATGAGAAAGGTACTATGCATTGTGGTATTCCTTTTACAGACTAAAAAACTAAGCTTTGGAGACGTGAAGAAACTTGCGCAGTAGCAAAAGGTAAAGCTGATTTTGTAGATTTTTGGACCCAGGCAGTCTGACTCCAGAGCCTGCCTGTTACTGACAGCAGAAAACCAAGAACAAAGCTTTGCCTCTCTCCTTCTCCTCTGGCTGGTCTTCATCAAACATTGACCATATATGAACATTAACTAACATCAGGTACTGTGCTCAAAGCTTTACAACTTATTTACTTCCCACAACCACCAAGTAAGGTAGGTATATTATTCCTGCATTTTACAGATGGGGAAGCTTGTGTATTTTAGAAGTTGTGTATTTTACCCAAGGTTACAGGCCTGGGAAGATACAGAGCCAGGGTAGTTTTGGTAGCACTTGAATTCCTGCCATATTTTGCTAAATGAGTCCTTGTTGTTACTGAGAACTAAAGGCATAGTCTACTCAAATCCACACATTTCTGGAGAATGGAGGCTTGGATTGCTTTTATGTATCGGTCGCTGGACAATGGTGCTGTCTTGGGAAGTGATTTGAGCTACTTAACCTGAGTGGTACCCATCTGCTAACTCAGGATTCTAATGGCCTTGCTCAGAGGAATGTTGTGGGGGTAAGATGCTCTACTCCTTTGAAGAGCTCTTTGTGAATACCAGCAGCAAATTCTCACGTGTTGCATATGGTCCCTCTTCTGTGCCAGGCACTTCTTTAAGCACTTGGCATATATAGACTCATTTAATCTTCACAATGACCTATGATTCCCATTGTAGCAATAAGGAAATTGAAGCACAGGAGTGTTATGTAAATTGCCCAAGTTCTCCTAGAAAGTAAACGGCAGAGTTCAAATTCAGACTGTGACAGTCTGGCTTAGGAGCCTGTGCTCATAACCACTATGTTATAGTGTCCCTTCAAGGCAAAAGAAATGGTGGGGGCAGGGGGAGGAGAGAGAGAGAGAGAGAGAGGGAGAGAGAGATGGATGTACATTTGTCCTCTATGAAGCCTCTTGCACCCACTAGAGTGCCTTCTCTTTAGCAGGTACTCATTAAGTACATGTGGAGTTATTCAGGCTGCAGATAGAAACTAACCCATGCCCGATCTGATCATTTAGTAACATAAGAAAGCTGAAATCTTTACAAAGCCCAGAAAAGCGCCAGTGCCATTTATAACAGTCCCTTGATCAGACTCAGATGATAAAGCTGTGAGCAATGAAAAAGAAACGAAGCACTTACCTAATACACCAGTCAGGAAGAAACTGACGAGGAAGCCTAGAAAGCAACGTTTAGGCCTCATGGTCGTCGGTGTGACTGATCGGGCAACCAGTGTTCCCTTCAATGAGAGGGACAGCTCAGGACAGAAGAGGAAACTATAAAATCCACAAGCAGAACATCCCTTCTGGGTTTAACCAAAGGCAAAGGGTTCCTTGCTGCAACTACAATTTTATTTGGTTACTACATTATATTATTTTAGGAAAATTATAAACATCACTTCAAAAAACATTTGCTGTAAGTCACTTTTATGTGGAAGCTTGTTTTAGTTAAGGCTTCATTGGCTGTGGAAAAGCAAGACACTGAGGATGGGTAGACCCGAAGGGCAGGGCAGGGCTTGTGCAAGTTGCACGCAGGTGAGTGAGTGAGTGAAACAATTGTGAGGCCTTCGGAAGAATCTGGCCCCAGGAGGCAGAGAGGCTGCCAGGGACCAGGACTCGGCTGGCAGGGTGATTTTGTGTACCGTGCTTGGCAGCTACAGCTATCAGAAAACCTGGCAGTGGTTCAAAGCAGGTGGAGTCTTGTGGATTCCTCCTTTTCCTCTCTTTTTGGAATCTCCCTAATTAGCCTTCCTGGTAGCCTCCTTCCCAGCCCCGTGGCTCTCCGCAGTGCTCCCCCCCACACTCCTCAGCCTCCCCCTCCATGGTGGTCCCGGGCCCCACTCAGCTAATGCCTCTTTCTTTCCATTCATACCCCCCAGTTTCTCGCAATCTGGAGAAAGCTATTGAGCCTGTCAAACCAAATGATTCTTTATAAAGATGAATGTGAAAGACATTCATTTTGAGCAACATTAGACCTTTTTCACATCTTTGAAATCTGATTGAACTAGGTCATCTGTTCTTTGTCTATGATTCATTATATCGTTTTTCTTACCAATTTTTTTTACTATAATGCATGTTTTCTGAAGCACTAAAGTTACATTAACACACAAGAAAGTCATAAAGATTTTTTTTAAGGAACAGGTTCTTTAGGTCAAAAGAGGAAATGCATTCTGGCTTCTGTTTCCTCTTGTGTAGTCTCTTTCAAGCCGTTAGCAGAAGAGCCCCTTTAGTAAAGAATAATGATGGTTGTTGGTCAGTATCCATCCATCCATCCATTCGATAACACTTAACAAACATTTGCTGCTCTACCAGAAACTAGGCATATTCTCAGCAGCAAGGATGCAGCAGTAAATAAGAAAGACATTGGCCCTGCCTTTCTGAAGCTTGCTTCTAAAGGGGCAAATAGACAATGAAGAGCTATGGCGGGGTTGTGACTTCTATTCCTCTCTCCTTCTCTGTCTCTTTCTTCTCCTTTTGAAATGGGAGACATAAAGGTTCAGAAGTCAGCTTACAAAACCACTTTGCTCCCCAGCCTCCCCGACGATGATTAGCCAAGAGTAGAGCATAAGAAGGGAAAGGGGAAAGATGGAAGAGCCGCAGGGACAGGGAAGGGTGCTGCTGGTGTGGGGCAGGCAGTGTCTTCAAAGAGAGAGGGGAGGATGGGAGCAGAGAAGTTGTTTTCAAGCATAGACCCTCCATCCCCAACCCCGTGACCAGCACGTGTGGATAACAGTTCCAGATGCTCGGTGAGACTGTGAGGCCTTGAGCAGGACTGGGGCTTTATAGGGGAAACCTCCTCATCCCTGATCAAAGCATCTTGGAACAGAACCTGTTAGGAAGTTCCCCAGAAACCAGATCCCAGGGGACCAGGCCACTACCATTGTCACATAACAAATTCACGTAACAGTTTATTAGAGGACAGATGTGATGCATGCTCTCTGAAGCCAGACCTGTATGGAAAGGTCTGTGAAGACAACTCCAGGTTTTCCAGCACCCTTGTGCTATGTCAGGTCTCTGAATCCAGACTCCTTATCTCCTCCAAGTGAAGTTTTCCCCTCTTATAAGGTAGCTTCTACTTTGAAAGAAGAAACATGTAGCACATCTTGTGTTCCCTTTTCGCCTCCTTGGTGCTCCTTAGCTTCTACCTTCTTAGCACCATTATGTTGTCTGCTGAACTCTAGACTTTGCATTGACTTTGGTATTTCAATGGGGGATGGTAATCTGGGTTTGAACCATTGATGTTTACTAATAGATCTCATCTTGAAGGCACCAAATGGCTCCAAGTTTCAGTTAAGAAAAAAATGAAAATATTTTAATTCAAAGTTTTATAAGTAGAGCAGCAGAAAATGAAATTGGAGTTTCCCCTGGGTTACTGACTATGAGAAGAAATAAGGAGGAGTTAGGGGGAAGTGAGAAAAGTGTAGAATATTTAAGAACTGAATTCTCCCCAAAACATGAGCTTCTGTGCTATGTTAAATTTCAGAAACCAAACTAGTCCTGTCACGATTCGATGAGCTCTAATTGTGTAATAGAACCTGCATAAAAGCTAACACTGGCAACAATGCCTCAAGGTAGATGAAAAGATAAAATTAGATTCTAATTTCCCATCAATTTGGAAACAGAAGAATTTTTACAGAATTATTTCAAGTGAAAAGGCATTTGGTTTGGTAAATAAGAAAATTACAATTACTAGGGGATCTCTGCTCTGCCTTGGTTTAGGCATGAAATGCTGGCTTCCTTCCCTGCCTTCCTCCTGCCTCCCCACACCTCAGCCCCACCCCTCAGCAGGGAGATTCCACCAGGCTCATGATGGAGTGGATGCCGCCATCGTGTTTGGTCTGGAGAGAACTTACTTACGCCCCTACCTCGGACAGATTTGATTCTCTTCTTCCTTTCTTCTCTGGCTTCCAGAAGACCAACAATTTATCTAATTAAGGAATCATTATTAATTATTAAGTGTGATATGAGATTTTGGTTATTATTATTATTGTTATTGAGACAGAGTCTTGCTCTGTTGCTCAGGCTGGAGTGCAGTGGCATCATCGTAGCTCACTGCAGCCTCCAACTCCTAGGCTCAAGTGATCCTCCCGCCTCAGCCTCCCAAGTAGCGGGGACTACAGGCACACAACACCATGCTTGGCTAATTTTTCAATTTTTTTTTAGTAGAGACGGGGTCTTGCTCTTGCTCAGTCTGGTCTTGAACTCCTGGCCTCAAGCAATCTTCCTGCCTTGACCTCCCAAGGTTATGATATTTTTAAAAGATACATATTGAAGTATTACAGAGGAAATGGTGTAATATATGGGATTTGCTTCAAAACAATACAAGGGGTTGAGGAAGGGAGTGACCAGCCACGAGCTGGTAACTGTTGAAACTGGGTGTTGGGTACATGGTGGTTTATTATACTCTATTTTTGTATATATTTAAAATTTTTCATAACAAAAGAAACTATTTTTAAAGTTTATCTACAAGATGCCATCTTTATAAAACTCCTTTGGGTAATTTTAATATCAATTTAGTGTCAATAATAAGATCTAATAATTATGTGACACCGTGTTAAGTTCTTTCTGCTCTTTATCTTAGCTAATCCTCTCAACAAGCCTGGCAGATCGGTATTAACATCCTGCCATTACAGGTGAAGGAACTAAGACACAGAAGACTAAGAGAACTCGACCAAGGCTCTATAGCAAGAAGTGACAAAGTGAAGGGTGAGATCAGAGCTGACTAACTTCGGGGCCTGAGGGGTATTACATAATCACAATGTCTCGTTCTTCACTTGTAATATTCACTCCATAAAGGGATAGAATTATGTCAAAGAAGATTTGACCATTCATTCCTCTAATTGTTTATTGACTCAAACAATAACAATAAACAATTGTTTATTCATTCAAACAAATGTTTGCTGAGTATATCTGCTGTATGCCAGGTACTGTGCTAGGCATCAGGGATGCAGAAATGAACAGGATGGCAGAGCCAGCCCTCGTGGCCGACATCACTTTCTTCGGCCACGTCTCGGTAGCAAAGGCCACATGTTCCTTATCCTCCTTCAGAAAAGTGTTTGTTCAAAAACTAGTGTTCAGCATTACTTCGGTGGTGTTCATCCAGGAGGAGTTAGATCAATTGTTTCTGTTCCAGGCTCTTTCCCTAGTTCTATGATTTGGTAAGCAGACAGGCATCTTTTAAAAGTTTCATCATGAATTATAACTTGAACAGCAGCTTTCTGTCCCTCAGACGTATGGAAAACTGCATATCTGCAGTACCACCAGCTGGGAAATAATTTGTTCTTTTTTATTCGCTGGGCCCTCAATAATGCCACTGAGTGATACCAATGACCTTTAGGCAGTTCCACATTCTGGAAATAATTGGCACGTAATTCGAAATAGTTTGTGAACTTGAATTCAGGAAAAAAAGGGAACTTCATTATTAAAAGACAGGTAATAAGCACAATGGCTAATCTGAGCAAGTTTAATATTGATTAATTTTTGGACTATGAATACTAATACATTACTTAAAATCTCCATTCATAGGACTTAGGGCTTCATTAAATTAACCTTTTCTATTCTTCACCCTTATTTTTCTGGATAAAAGATGCTATTGATTTTGCTTTGATTGTTCTTGACCAAGGTCTTTCACTGACCTTGAAAGCCCTATTGGATAGCATCAATCATTATGCCAATGCACTAGCATATCCGTGTGTATTGTTTTGACCCTGGAAAGATCTTCACGGTGTAAGAAGAATCCAACTGGTTTTCGTCTCCTCCACCACACCCACTTGGGTCCCTGCTACCATCACCTCTTGCATGGGCTGTGGCCACAGCCTCCTTACTGGTCTCCCTGCCCCTGCCACTGTCCTCTGCATCAGGCAGAGTATTCCTGTTAAATGTCAGGTTAGAACCTTTTGCTCAGAACCCTCCAATGTCTTCCCATCTCACTCAGAATGAAAGTCAAAATTTTTACAGTCCCCTAGTAGGTTCTATATAATTTGGCCCTGTTATCTTTAAATTCATCTCCTACAACTCTCCTCCTAATTCAAGGTGCTCCTGCCTGGATGGCCTTGTTGATGTTCCTTGAACATGCCGGGCACATCCCCACACTAGCACAGTCCCCTCTGCCTGGATGCTCTTCTTGAGATGTCCAGGCTCACCCCCTCACCTCCTTCACATCTCTGCTCAAATATTACCTTATCAGTGAATTCCTCCATGACCACCCGAAATAGAGCACTTCTCCCACCAGCTGTCCCCGGCCCCTGCATCTGCTTTATTTTTGTTTATAACACTTATCATCATCTGATTGATAGGCTGTGTTTTATTGTATTCTTGCTGTCTATCTCCTCCACTAGAATATAAGCTCCATGAGGTCAGGGATGTTGCGTGTTTTGTTCACTGTTCTGTCCCCAGCACTTACGACAGAGCTGGGAACATAGTAAACACTTACCACATATCCAATGAATCAATAAAAAGGAATATGATATTAGCAGCTGACATGGATTTACAAGATTCAAGCCAAAAGAATTGGAAAATATTTTTCCACTTTTTATGATCTGGAATGGAATCGTGAGGGGAAGGGGCTGAGATTTGCTGGTCTACAAGGTCACTGTGGTTTACTCAGACACACACATGAATGTTTTTCATTCATACTTTTAAATTTATTTGCACAGCATTGAGCAAGTTATTCCCTTATGATTTATTCAATCTCTCCTGTGTCTGTGGTTTCACTTTTATAATTTCCTATTTTGTGTGATGATTTTCTCCTTTGTTTTCTTATTTTATTTTTAGTAAATAAGCTAGTTATTTATCTTCATTTTTTTTCAAGGAATCAGATTTTGTAGTTATGTATTCTGCTCCAAAAAAATTTCATGTCTCTTTCTTCTCTCCTTTTATCTTTGAAAATTCCTTCATTCTGTTTTCCTCCAATTTAATTTGTTGGGTTTTTAAAAATAAAAACTCCTCAAGTCAGATGTTTATTTCATTTGTTTTACTTCTTATTTTATATCAATACAAGAATTTACACCAGAAATTTACTCTGAAATATATCCCATAGGCTCCCCCATTGGCTCTGAAATGATATTTTTTTCTTTAGCAATTCTGCAATTTAGATTTATTTTTCTGACCCAAGGGTTTTCAAGGAGAGAATTAAAAACAAAATTTCCAACTGGAATAGCTGTTTTAATTTTAATTCTCATTATTGCTTTTCCATGATTCCCAGAGGAGAAGAAAAAACATGCTTGATTCACACAACCATGCTCAATTTGGAAATCCCCTCGTTTATTGCTTTGTTTTCTGTGAGTTGGATTAGCATTTACTATTCAATTTATTATTTAGTTTATTACTCAAGGACAAAGATAAAATATGACTAGACAACTGCTTAGGTGTATATCAGTCCAACAAGATGTACATTGAGCTTCTAAACAAAATTTTAAAATCCTTATGAACCTTAGAGTAAGGCAAATACCTTTTGCATTTTAAAATAGTGACTTCTTAAAAAATGATTTTACTGTAGCATTGTGAGTAACCACCGTAAGTAACTTATTAGACTGTATTTCCAGCTTTACCTAAGGCTATTTCTGGATGTGGCTGCTGGGTTGTCAAAGTTAAATAAAGCATGATACATATTCATATTGTTCAAAGACAAGTGGAAGGTCTAATGTCCCTTTTTTAAATATAGAAAGCCAGAGACATCAGAACACAGTGGAAAAGCATGGGCTTGGAAGAAAGGTGAAACCTGAGTTCAAATCCCTCAAAATACACTTCTCTGAACTTCATCCGCTTGCAATGGGGTTTCCATCCTGGTACTCAAAGGCCTGTAGGATGCAATTTCTCCTTCCCCTCGGATGCCCACACAAACCCAGAGTACTCACAAGTTCATTTGATTTCTGCGGCCTCCGGCCTCTTTAACTGAACCCATTTAACATCCCCTATTCCCTAAAACAGGGGTTCCACCTTACCCATGCAGAGGGCTCCAAAATTCTCCTCTCTCCCATGTCCCTCCCTCAGCCAAACACATCCCAGCAGAGGCTCCTGCCCAAGGGCCATCCTGGGCCTCAGGTTCCCTTCCTCACCCTTAGCCTCTGAGCTAACCAGACTGGGAACACAAATAACGAAGAATTTTTTTTCTGGGAAAAAGAATACTTTCATATATTGACAGCAAAAGTGTGAATTGCTACAGCCTTTTTTGAATCACAGTCTTGCAACATGTATTAAAATAAAAAATACACATTCAACCCAGAAATCCCACTGTTTGGAATTCAATCCCATAAATGTGCCAGAAATTAAGGATATAAGTCTAAGGATATTTATTATACACACACATACACACACAGTAAATACATGCATACACATACATATTCCCCTGTTCATTGGATTACTGTTTGTAGTCATATGCACACACACACATGCACCTACCTATACCCACAACTTAGAAATGAAGTGTATACCATCGGTAAATCAGTAGAAGAATGTTTAATAAAAGCCATTGCAGCAAAGCATAGAATATTATGCAGCCATAAAAAGTAAACAATTAGAACTATAAAAACTAACTTTGAAAGAATCTATAAATTATTGAGACAAACAAATTCACAAAATCAAATCTGTATCTATGTGTGAGAGTGTGAATACATACCAGAGATCCCAGAAAGGGTGTTCACTAAAATGTTAGCAATGGTTCTATCAGTGGTTTGTACCTCATACTTTTCCATATAATTCAAGCATCACATAAGGAGAATGCATTGCATTACTTATAAAATTTAATTTGAAAGCTACTTTCATTGTTAAAAGGCATAATAATATCCTCATGTACATTAAAATATGGAAAAATAATAAATTGTGCAGCTCAAGAGGCTGTATCGTTGTCCCCTTGATTTGGAAGTTTCTTCCCAACTCCCTCTCTGCATCCACCACCCAATTCAGGCTTATATGCCACTTCCTCAAGAGACTACCTGATCTCCAAGCTCAGCTAGGTCCCCTTGCTATGCTCATGCTGTACCCTGTGCTTTTCCTTCCTAACATTTATCAGTTTGTTCTTTCGTCTGTCTGTTCATTCATTCATTCCTGAGTTTAAGCCAGAATATAATAATAGAAGCACAGAAGGGCAAAATGTAAAGTACTGCACCTCATAAATGAAGCTAACTAATGACCATACAAACAAAGCTGGCATTTATTATCTGAGTCATCCACTTATATTCTCATTAGGTATAAGAACCAGTACCTTAAATTTGACGCAGGCAGTAATCTTAGACAATTTAACTTGGCATGAAATAATGATACAATAACATGAGTTTCTGGTAATCACCTATAATGTAGGGGGAAAAATTAAGTTTAAGAAACAAAACTGTGTTGAAAAGATGCCATTATTAGTTAACACAAGTGGAAACACTTGACTCTCAGAGACAAAAGGTAGAGGGAATTTAATCCAACCCCCATGAGGCTACGTGATTTACCCACAGTCACCAGGTTTAGTCAATCATTCTTGGGAAACAGACTATACCAATTCATCAAAGTTTGAGGACAAGGGAATAAAATACAAAGTATAATATTGGCAATGAGAAGGCAAGATTATCTTTATTTATAGATGATACAGTTGAATATTGGAAAGCCACTCAACTAAAAACCATGAAGAAAAAAATGTTTAAGTGTTGGCTAGATACAAAAATAATATGTAATGATAATTTTTTTTTTGGTACATACAGCCAGCCATTTAGAAACCACCATGCAAGATTACATTCCAATCAGCAACACAAAACAAAATACCAAGGAATAAACTTCATACACCTGTATGAAGTACAAAATTCTAATGAGGGATGTAAGACTTGAATAGAGAAATAATCCCCATTCTTACAAAACATTTAATTTTGGAAAATGTTAGTTATTCCTAAACATTTTATAAAGTCAATGCAATGCCAATACAAATTCCAAACGGACTTCAAAATCTGGGGAACACTTGGCAAAAATTTCTATAGTTTAACTGAAAAAAACAATTATTGCTAAGAAATATGCACAATGGACACTGACTGAAAATATTCAGGAGAGCCTCAAAAGTTATACTATATCCCAGTACAAAGCTATATTAATTAAAATAGTGTGATATGTACTTGGGAAAAGACTGAACAACGACACTGTTCCTAGAGTACTAAGAAATTGACATGTGATATATTCGACATTTGAAATTAATACAAAAAGTTGGATGATTTAATAAATAGTATTGAGGTAATTAATTTGTCAGGGGAAAAATATGAGTTGAACTGTGTCCCTCAAAAAGGTATGTTGACATTCTAACCCCTGGTAACTATGAATGTGATCTTATTTGGAAATGATGTCTTTGCAGATGTAATCAAGTTAAGAGTTCATACTAGATTAGAGCAGGCCCTAGTCCAAGGACTAATGTCTTTATGAAGAGATTTGGACACAGAGACACACAGGGAAGAACACCATGTGACAACAGAAGTAGAAATTGGAGTAAGGCAGCTGTGAGTTAAGGACTGCCAAAGATTGCCAGCAACCACTAGTAGCTAAGAAAGGGCAATCCTCCCCCACAGCTTTCAGACAGAATCCAGCCCTGCTGAAACCTTGATTTCAGACTTACAGCTTCTGTAACTGTGGCAGAACAAATTCCTGTTGTTTTAAGCCACTCAAGTTTGTAGTAATTTATTATGGCAGCTGTAGGAAACTAAAACAAAATAATAAAGCTGGATCCCTATCTCCTTATACGGGGAAAAAAACACAAAAAAACCTAGATGGCTAAAAGAATTAAATGTAAAAGTGAAACAATGACCCCCACAGACCCCTAGAAGAAAACATGGGTGAAAATTTGTATCTTCTTGGGGGAAGGGGAAGGGAATGGGCTTTTAAAAAATGGAAGGAAAAGCGGAATAAATTTGACTTTATACGTGTGGTAAGAGACTAAGTCAAAAGGCAAGAAATTGTAAAATTAATGTGTAACTCATGGCAGATAAAGGGTACAATCAGTAAGACAGACATAAACAGCCCAGCAAGAAATGGACAAAGGACAAGATTAGTCAAGTTACGGAAGTATAAATACCTAATATATAAAATATGCTCAACTTTACTAATTATTAACAAAATGAGCAAATCAAAGTATTAACATGTTTTATCTATAGGACTGATTGACAGAGATTAAAAACTATTATCAGTCAGAATTAGCTAGGGTATAAAACAGGAAGCAGGTACTTCATTCACATTTGTTGGAAGTACATTTTGGTACAATCCTTTTGGAAGGCAGTAATTACAACCTTATCCTTGGCTATTTCAATTATTTTCATAGTTTTGCTTTTTTACCATTCTAATGTGTGCATTTTTCACATAAGGATTATTTATAATTTTCCCACAAGTGAGATCAAAGTCTGTCAAAGAATATTTACTTTTACGGAATGTGGTATCTACTGGAACATCAGTTTGAAAAGCAACTTACAAGACACTGTCCCCAAAATAAGTGAGTATAGCAGTTTCACTGCAAACTACACCAGGATTTACTACTTTTCTTCCCCACTGATAGAATAAAATAGTACCTCATTTTAATTTGTACTTCTAAGTGAAGAGAAATATTTTTCCATGATTTATTTGCTAATTTACTCATGTAAATTGTATTTAAAACTTTTTGGTCCATTAATTCATATGAGTCTTAGTATTCCTATCCTCTTAGAAATGCCAAGAATTCCTTGTGTAACATGGACTTTAAGTCTTGGTTTGCCTCTCCCTGGGGACTCTCTCCACACCACATACTTCTCAAGGCTCCTTCTTCCACTCCATGGCTTTGACCACCACCTTTATGCCAGAAGACTCCTCATTCCGCCTGCTCCACAGTGAAACTTTTCTTCCCAAACCACTTGGAACAGTGTTTTGCATGCTGGGTGCTATATATTGAAATATAGACATAAAAGGACCATTTTTAAAGATTACATTTTTAGAACTATTTAAGAAATTAGATATAGACAATCAGAAAATAGTTCTATAGCATTAATGCCTGGAAACAAGCAATGGAAAAAAATATTCTGGTTAACTATGAAAGACTGCCTAAGGTGCTTGAATAAATGAACACAAAAATGAGTTTTAAAAATACTTACAAAAATCTCTACATGCTACATTTCATTAAAAATATACACATTTCTATTTACATGCTCTATTAGTTCTATTAGTTTGAATTAGATTTTAAATCCAATTTTGAAAAGCTTTCAGAATTTAAAAATACGGTGTACATAAGCTTATAAAAACAAATACCATACTGAGGAACAGAAAAGAAAAAAAATCCATTATATCTCTTGAAGTGGCTTGAAAGGACCCACGAGCATTACCTGCTCTCACAAGATGCAGGGGTACTGGAGAGTGTTTACTGTTACAGCTAACCCATCTTTCTGGAAAGGTTCATAAGCTACAATGGTTTTTTTGGTTTATTTTTTAAAAAAGAGTCTTTGTAATTTTCAGATCAAATGTGACAGTACAAACAGCCTCTTTACACTTTTACCTAAACCAAGACACTCCACCATTTGGTTAAAACATTAACTGCCACACTGCCACCGTGCCTTGGGGCCACGGTGTTTTATTACAAAAACAGAATAAGAACTTCAAAAACAAAATGATACTAATTTAACAAAAAATTTGACATTTTTTATTGTTTTCTGTTTGTGAGTTATATGCAACTTGAAAAATAGTTCTCGTGGCTCCCAAGGTGAAGAGACGTGTGAGTTACATATGCTTCACGAGGACCTGGGCTCAAAACTAGCGTGAGTTTAATACAACTGGCAAGGCAGTTAATGTGTTAATATCAACGAAGATACAATTCCTGAGGTCATGATCTCTTCATGCAATCAAAGCAGAAAAACTGTCCAGGAAAATCAGATCCTTCAAAGTTGGGTGATCTCATGAAAGTTCTTTAGAATCTGCTGTAAGTCTATAACCAATCAAGGACTCTTTACCACCATCATCCACAAGCAGCTCCAGTAGCACGTGCGGTTTATCATAGCCAAAAGAGACGGGGGCGTTTCTTAGCGTTATGGACGCTTGTCTTTCTGTCTTTATTTCAGTTTGATTATTTGGAGGGAATTCGGAGTCAGATAATAAGCTATCCGACTCCACGTGGCCACTATCGGAACCATTTCTGGAGTGATACACATTTAAAGTGACACTGCAGGGTTCAGACTGGTTACTACTTAAAGGCAAAGAATTCTCTCTCTTTATTGGAGTCAAGGGGCTGCCAGGGGCCATGTCAGAAATATTTTCTTCAGTAGTCACCAATTCTGTTTCACTGGAAAGTTCTTCTCTATGTTCTGCTTTTCCTGGATTGTCCTCAGTATGCATGCCTGGAATTGCTGCTGGAGACAACTGCTCTTCACAGATCACCTTCTCCTTTTCTGGAACAACTGGCTGGTACGATGTGATGAGCGATACATATTTTGATTCAGGCTTTGCCTCTGAAGTAGCACTTCTTACCACAGAAAGCTAAAGAGAGAGAAAGTGATTAAAAATACATTATTAAAAACGATAATAAATTGTTAAATATAAATTTCTATCCTCAAAAAAACCCCAAAATGTCTAAAGGTAATGGACCACTAAATGGCACATTCAGGATAACATAATTGAATCAGGTGGTTGCCTTTTGTTTTCTTTCTTTTTAATGAAAAGTACTATATTAAAAGCAAACTTTTAGGATTTTTAAAAAGCCGCTCAATATCTCACCAATATATGTTGCTTTTTGTATACTGCCTTCCACATGTATGCACGTTGTATTTGCGATGAGAGCACACCCACTTAACTTATATAATAATCTCATTACTTGTCTTCATCATTATAATTTGCATTATAATTTTCAGTGGCTCACGTTTCTTTATACTGATAATTAAATGATTTCTTTAATAGTATTAATAGATGTTGAAGTGTTTCTAATTTTTACTAGTCACAGAACATGTTGAATATTTCATACATCTTTTTATTTATGAAATTATTTCCTTATAATAAAATTTTAAGAATAGAATAAGTACATCAAATGGTATGGGATGTTTGTGGCACTATTACACTGTACACTCATTGTGTACTTATCTTCCCACCAGGGCTATGTTACTTTTCACCAGCATATACCAGTTATACTACTACACGTACTACTGAATATTCAGTATTTTTCTTTCTCTAGTGCATGTAAAATGGCATATTGCAAGGTTGCTTTGTGCTTAATTACTAGTAAGGATAAATATTATAATTCATATGTGAATTGACTACTAACTGTTGATAGTTCTTATCCACTTTAAAGGTAGTGTTTTCATAGCAAATTTCAATGTGCCCTTTGAATATCACAGATATTATTCCTGTCACATTTGATTCAAATAGTTACTATTCTATTACCTTTAAATGTTCTTTACATCATACAAAGGCTTTGAAATGTCGGACATTAAAATGTCAAACTCCTGTGTTACTCTCATTTTTGGACATCTTGCTTTCTACATTCCAACCACAATTTCTGTATTTGGGGATCTTCAAAAGCCATGCTTTCTTGACTCTGGACCTTAGCATATACTGTCCCTTAGTACCTGGAAAAACTCCTCTCTGTCCCTCAAGACTGCTCAGGCATCATCACCTCTGGAAAAGTCACAACTAACACCCACTCACTCCCCAAAGCTAGATGGAGTCCTCGTTGGCTCATGCATAAACCTCTACCTTTGAACCTATCACACTGTATATACCCATTGTATACTTATCTTTTCTTCCCACTACACTGTAAGCTCCTTGACAGACTTGTTTAACTGTGTTTTTGCCCTGAAAATAAAAAAAAGTACCTGGTACATAGTAAAAGATGGAGTATGTGGTTTTGGATGTGTGGTAGATTGAATGATTTATGGCAGGTGACACACTGTTGAATATTATTCTACTTTAAAAACATAATTTAAGAAACTGTCGAAAAAGGTTCAAGTTAACATTTTTGTATATAATTAAATAAAAATATTTAAACACATTACCAAGGACTTGGGTAACATTATGTTTTTTCTCCTAAATGGATTAATCTTCTTAATACAACAATACACAAATACCAGGATAAGTACGAGAAAGAGTAGGAAAGCAGCAAAAACTGTAATCCAAACAGAATCTAAAAAAGGGGAAAAAAGCACAAATTAGAATTAAGATGGAATACTGCTATTATTGGTCAAGAAGTCTTTGTGCTGTTCTTTAACAGATTTACACATTGGTTAATACGGTCAGAGTTTTAAAGAACACTGAAGGAAGCAGAAGTCAGGCAATCTGAGTAGAAAATTAGGTATGTGTCCTACATAGCAATATAATCCTTACCAGCTTTGTAATTCTAAAACTTTCCGAGACTATACTGCTATGACACAGTGTAGTTAAAATAGCATTTTTGTTAACAATTTCCTCATAGCCCCAAATATAGTGTTTCCAGGGTTATGCTTTTCTCTCAGTTAAAAAGGCAAAAGAATTTAAAAAATCTCTCTCTTTAGAAAGAAGTTCTGGGAATGTTTATAACTTAAAAATAATTTAGCCTTACTCCTCAGAATTTTCTGTTACATTCATTTATTTCAAGATTGCAAATACTTATAAAGATACACAGATGTACACACACAGGAATGTTGTACAGGAATAGCGTCCCTTCATTGCAAACTAGATATAAAGAGTAATATAAAATAGGAAAGATCTGTTTCAGAGCACATACATCTATAATCAACATTGCGTACTCTGCTATAATGCTACTTTTAATTTAAGCAGCATGATCTTTAGTATTTTTTCCTCACAGTCCTTTATTCCAAATTATTAATCATAGTACTCTACATATTGTGGCGGTATTCAGCCTCCTTCATGGCATTTCATTACCCTGAATTTCTATTCCAAAGTTACCTCTTTGGAAAAGTAACGGTGGAAATTACTAGTTAATGAATGCTTATATTATATCTATTACAGGATGTGAAAAAAAATTAAGTCATTACAATAGTAAAAGATAAGAGAACCACATGACTAATACCAGTACTGTGTCAGAAGTCTTACAGGCTGAGAAGGTGCAGAATGCAAGGCACTGAGGAAGGTGGGCAGGGAGTGCCACAAACTGCAGCGGTGCCACCGTGTGGCCGTAACAGTAGTCCAGTTTATAATTTGGCTTTTTAAAAAATCTGGGGCATTTGCATTATTTCAAATTTTGAGCATAAAGGAGTATTTTCTTTCTCAAATAGCATAATGCAAATTAGCATAAAATGCACTGCATTACTTTAAGTCACCTATTTGAAAACTTCATATAATGGCCTGAAAAGAGTATTATAGTCTAGATTTTAGGTGTTTGGTCTGACTCTTCAGCCTAGATTTCCATTCTTCAAAAAGATATTTGTACCATAAAATTTTAGTAAATTTCTTAACCTAGAAAATACAATCTAAAAACATCCTAACAATAGGAAAGAATATATATTAAATATACATACATACACAGAGCACAATATGTATCATCAAAGCACGATTTATCATAGTGAAAACCCCATAATCTTAAAAGTCCAAAAATTATATAACATTAAATAAAAAAGAATATAATTTACATGATAAAGTATTCTACAGACATTAAAAAATATTAATGAAGTCTCTGCAATAAAATGGAAAAAATATTTATAATATATGCTTAAAACAGCACACAAAATTATATATACTATGCAATATGATCATGGCTATGTAGTAAAACTAAAGAAAACACCGAACTGTGAAAAATGGGGTATTTTTTGGATGGCAGAACTACAGATAATTTTGTTTTCTTCTGGCTTTTCATATTTTACAAATTATCTATAATGAACACTTAAATATCTTAACTGCAAAGAAAAGTCCAAACTTTTTAAAAAGATACCTGCTACCCGAGATTGCCAGTTCTAAAGTTCTATTGTATGCATCCACATCCCCCAGCCAAGGAAAAGATGCAATAAAATTAATTATTTTAAAATGTTATGAAAATGACCCATAGTCCACTATTAAAACTGATCTATATACTTTTTTGGATATTAATTTCTATTCCTTATCCAGTTCACACAATTTTAATCTGTCACAAAGTTTTAATCAATAAATATTCCTGCTATCTTGCTTTTAAACTTATAATCCCCATAAAGAACATTTTAATGGATTCATAACATTTTGCTACGTTGAAGTAACAAATTGACTTCTTATCATCCATAATCCAGAGATGCAGACATTTATGCACATAGTTTTAAGTATTTGTTATATTTTTTTCTTTCCTGGGTCAAACGACCATCACATGGCTTTCCAAATTGGTTGTTCTATATCTTGGAAAGCCTGAGAAACTGCCTTATTTCTAATTTTAAACTCTGAGGAATGGAACTACTTTGTATTTTTTAAAAGTAAACAGATCTTTTGAAGTTGCAAGTGAATCTGCCTTTTTGCACATTATCCTATTGTACTTATCATTCTCTATTTTTAGGGAAAAACAAAGGCAAGAACTTACCTTTTATGCTGCTATTGAAAATGGTAATACAAACTTCTTTTGACCTTTCAGTTGTAACACCCCATGTGTCTGAGACTCCTTCTGCTGAAACACAGTACTGAGAATTCACTGAGGACGCTGGAATACTTAACCGGCACTGAGTCTCGCTGCAATCATCTTCCGTCTGTAAGTGTATTCTGTCTAGGCTCTGTATGGAGAAGAAAACAAAGAAAATTCATGGCTTCTTTTAATCCGCCAAAAAAAAAAAAAAAAAATCACCATATTAATCCTGGTCAAACATCTGATGAAAACATACATGATTAATGTTGAACATGTCTAAAAATAGCTTTCATATCAAATTATAAATCAATTTGTTACTCCAACATAGCATGATGCTATTGTATCCATTAAAATATTCATTATAGGGACTATAAGTTTAAAAACTCAAATAGCAAGAATGTTCCTTTAACAAATGTTCATTTGTCCTATTCCTAGAGTGCTAGAAACTTAGCTGATGAGAGACAAAAGCATTTTATAGTAAGAAAAATGAAGATATTATAAAAAGGCTGCAGGATCTCCAGGCAGTAACACATAGACGAAACTGAAGCAATCCCTAGTAGCACACCATTCAATCAGCCACAGTGTATGGTGGTGCCTGACTTCAAATAACTTACAGAGAGATAAGACAGAAATTTAAGAGAGAGTAAGGAGTACTGCAAAAGGAATACTGTGTGGAAAAGGAATAACCAGATCACAGAAGGAGAGTCTAGTGCTGTGGCCCCCAACCCCCCAGCCACAGCCCAGTACCAGTCCGTGGCCTGTTAGGAAATGGGCCACGTGTCACCCCCGACTCCCGCACTCTTGGTCTGTGGAAATATTGTCTTCCATGAAACCGGTCCCTGGTGCCAAGAAGGTTGGGAAACGCTGGTCTAAAGGGTCAGAAAGAATTCAAAGTGGAGCTGATATCCCAGTGGACTTCTAAAAAACGAGCAGAAATTTGCCAAATGGAAACAGGAGAGGAGGGCACTCTGAAAGAACACAGCACTTTCAAGGAACTATGAACAAGCAGTTCACCAAAGCATACATGAAAACAAGGTTGGAGGGAATGGGGACAGAGGTGGCTGGAGAGGACGCAAGAGGTCAAATCCAAGGGCCATGCAGGCCAGGCCACGGGAGAGAATCCAGACATCATTCTGAAGCCGATGGGGATTTGGGAAAAGGTTGTAAGCAGAAGAGTAATATGATTAGGCTTGCACTTCAGAAAGACAACTCTGCTAGCAGCCGTAGTGATGTTTTAAAATCTAAATCAGAGGTCACTCTTCCTGTTTACAACTTTCCAGAGGTGCAACATCTCACTCAGAATAAAAATATAAAGTGAATCCCTCCAGTGCCCTAAGAGATGTGGCCCCCAGTGCCCTCTCTCCTCACCTGCCCCCTGCACTCACTGGCCCCTTTGCTGCTCCCTTCACAGGCTCACTATGCTCCTGCCAAGGCCTTTGCCTGAGTGCTCCCCCATGTACACACATGGGGCTCACCTCCTAGCCTCCTTCAGCCCTAGCTCCAGCTAACAACCTTCCTGGGAGGCCTGCTCTGGCCACTCTATTAAAAATCCCTATCACTATGCACCCACTGCACACCTCCTTCTCTGCTCCATGGCAATTCTCCCCTGAGTTTTGTCTGTACTGTTTGCTGCTGTACTCCTGGTGCCTAGAAGGCACATAGCATGTGCTTGAATCCTAGATTAGAGCCATGCTGCTAAATGAGGCAAAGAAAAAATTTAAATGGATTCACATTGTCAGTGTTAGTGATTAACTTCTTATCAATTCCTTTCAAGAGCATCCACATATTTTTTTCTCATCAAAATCTATGATCCGTGAGTCTTACTTGAATATTTGTAAACATTCTACTCTCACTACACTGCAGAAAGAAACAACTTATGTTAGCTACAGAATAATTTCCACTTTGAAAAATATGAAATAAAAACACATACCTCACTTCCATTCACTGTCACATACGCGTTGTACGTGAAAGTGTAACAGGTATTTTCATCATCATACATGGCTCCCTGTTCTTCTCCATTTACAATAATTAAAGGGTGAAATATGTCAATAATGATTTGGTTCTCCTTCTTTCTGATAGCCAGTTTAGGTGGTCCAATTTTTCCTGGGGAAGAAGGAGGAAGTATAATTAGGATTGGCCTTGGAACTTCAGAGTATGTCTCATAAAATTTCCACAATCAATCAATAATCTACTCTTTGTTTTTGTTGTTGTTGTTCTAAAGAAGGACCATATTTGAACCACTCCACAAAGATCTAGAAGATATTCTAAGTGTCCTTAAAGAAAATGTTTAATAAATCTCAGGCAAGAAGTACTCTTATCTAAACTCCTCTTAAGCAGCTTCATTTCACTTCTAGTTCTAGAAAAAACAGGTGATAAACCTTGGTTTAAAAAAAAAACAAACGTAAGAAAGCGCTATTAAATAATTTGCTTCTGTAGGTTAAGAAACCTGGTTTCTAAGATGTTTCAGAAAAGGCATTTTAGTTATATTCCCTCACTGAAACTCTTTGTATCTTCAACATCTATGGGTATCTGGTATGCAGGTGCTGTAAGTTTCCTTAAACTCATTCAATTTTTATTGTGAAAATGAGAACTATACATTTATCTATTCCACAAATATTTATTATATGTCTTTGATGTTTGGGCCTTTGTTGGTGAACCACTGATCTATTTGTCACATATTTACTGCATACTGCTGTGTGCCAGGCAGGTGTGTCTTTACTCACCAATATATCCTCAGGGCCTAGCATGCTTTCTGGCACATAGTTAGGCCCTGGATAAGTCTGTGTGGGAAAAATATGATATCCAGATGGTAAGGTTATCAGGCGACACAGGCATGGGCTCTGGGGAATAAAAATATTTAAAGGGCAAGTAGAGGAAAGGCCTGTGGAAGAGACCAAGGAGGCACAATCTGAAAAGCAGGAGCAGAACAAGGAAGGAAGTGAAGCTAGAAGAAAAGGTACTGAAGGACTGGAAGCCTAGAGAGAAGTCAAGTAACAACAGGTTTCTTTCACTCAGGAGTGAGGGTCTGTGAGGTAAGGTAGGATGTCAGAGTCTGAACACCGGAACTGGTACTAAGGATTCTGGAGTTGGAGGTGATACAAAGATCAGGTATACTATGGGAGTGGGATGCCGTAAGAATGAAGAGCTGAAAATCACAGGGGCTGGACAGATTAAGAAACTCTAAAATTTGGACAGGCATTAAGAACTTAAGATAGAGGAAGAATGAGAGTCAGCTGCCAAAGTCCTCAGTGACTGTAACTTAGAAATGAATGACAGAAGACGGGGTGCAAGGGTGGTGCAGAGTACAGTTGGACAGCACTGATCCATATTTGCATGGAGTAGAAATGTCATGGTTTAGAAGGGGCAAAGTGATGGCCACCTCTTAGCCCTGTTTTGTAGGGTTTGAAAGAAAGGGAAGATACAGGGTGAGCACTCCTTATCTGAAATGCTTGGGACGAGAAATGTTTTGGATTTCTAATTTTTTTGGATCTTGGAATATTTGCATTATACTTATCAGTTGAGCATCCCAAATCCAAAGATCTGAAATCTGAAATGCTCCAACGAGCATTTCCTTTGAGTGTCATGTCAGCTTTCAAAAACTTTCAGATTTTGGAGCATTTCAGATCTCAGATTTTTGGACTTGGGATGCTCAACCAATACTGACTCTCTAAATTCCTCCAAATGTTTCTTAAGCGTTGTGATAATTTTTAGCAACTGCTAATAAAAGCAAATATACACAGAAGACATGTGTAAGTATTTTCAAATTTAAAATTTACATGTGTATACATTCTACTCACCATGTTGGCACATGATAAATTCTTTTGATCTTGCATAGGCAGATTCTTTTTGTCCAACCCTAGCTTTAACTCTGGCCCAGAGAGAACTTGAAGGATCATCAATGTAGTCAAAAATATTACAATAATGATGAGAAATATTGATGCAGGCATCAATCCATACTGCATCCCTAAAACAAAAAGGAATAAACACACACAAAGATAACTTCCATTGTTATTATATAAACTTGAATCACCTCTGTCTTGTGCTTTGCTTTTCATTTACAGCATAGAGCTAGTAGAAAGAGCTGAATAAAAATAGGATGAAGAAGCTAGACAAAGTAGGAAGCCCTTATTCTTTGGTTAGAAGCGCTACAAAGTCCTTTTCAATAAAGAGGCTCAATTCAAAATATAAGACTTGCACAAATGACATTCCATAAATAATTTTTAAAAATCTGCTTTTTAAACAACTCTATATTCCATTAACATAGATGTTACCTAACAGCTGTCAAAAATTTTTTGGAATTTTATATCTTTCTACTAAAATACATATACTATAGGAAGTAATATGACATCTTAACTATTAGCTTTATTTATTATGCCTTAAAATGTCAGACGTTAGTGATATTTGTCTACTTTAATATTGACAGGAAGAAGAAATAGGGGGCAGGAAGTACTCTGCAAAGAATTAATTTGCATTCTTAGCACTTCTGGACATCTATAAGCAGTTCAGGAAGTTTTGCCACATGGGAAGGATGGATGACGGAAGGAGAACACAGTAAGTTGTGGAATATGCAAGGACCTAGACAAAAACAGAATAAAAAGGATAAAAGAGCAACACTCACCGATAGTTCTTTACCTGTGTAGTAAAAACAGGGGTCTGTGGCATGGTCTGGTACTCCCAATAGAGGATAGGGTTCATGTTATAGGACTGAATTGTAACATTGGTTGGTATAGGCACTGTAAGAAATTCAAAAAGTAAAATGGACAATAGTAAGAAACTAACATTAACATTAGAAAACCTTATTATAAGATGCCATACTAGTCAAATACGTACATTTGAAGAAAAGCAAAATTCAACAGGATTCCAAAATTATTTAAATTAGGAGATTTCTACAAATTAATTTTGCCGAAAAATGTATAGAATTCTGATTTGATTTTAAATTAGGGAAACATTGTGATATAAGGGAAACACAAATATAGCATGAGGCAATAAATTTCCCTGTTTTAGGAGTTTTTATAAATAAATGCACTGCCTACTGTAATAGTAATCTTCAATTCATTTAATCATTGGAATTTTCAATATTTGATACCACAGATTGTATTCAATGTCCAGAGATGAACTGGCTATATCATGGATGGCCAATTTCACTCTAAAATACCACCAAGCTCTCAACCCTATACCCAGTAAGTACTATTACACCTTTCACACGTTTTCAATAGCACAGGAAGAGATGCCTGAAGACTGACTGAAGGAGTCATTGACCATTCTAGTTTCATCAATGTTCTACTCTCTGGGGTGTGTAGGGTTTTTGTTGTTTGTTTGTTTTGTTTTTTTTTTAACAAAACATACCCCATATTTCTTCTTGCCTTTGATCTTTTGAATCATTTCAGAAAACATGTGTTAATAAGACTCAGAAGAGTCACACGAAGAGAACAGGCAGAAGTCATTGTAACATCTAATCAGACACTACCAAAATCTAGTTATTAAAAGTAGGCTTTCTCCCCTGGCTGAGTGTAAAAAGTTGTCATCCACCACTGCTTGGAAAACTGGACACACACACATCCCCTCCCTCCCTTCACTTATTTAGGATGAACATGAAGGGACAGAGTCAGTGATACGACCCAAAAGTTAAGGATATTCAATCCTACTTAGCCGGAAAATTCCACTAAACATGATTTACTTCTATATAATTAAAATAAATAAATGAATAGCAATGTGGATAGGAGCAGTGGTTTCCAAACATAACTTACCATCATTCTCAAAAGCTGTGACACAGCCAGAAGTTTATATTTTTTCAAAGCACCCTGAATGATAATGATGCTCACTAAGGTTCATGTCAAGTGGACTGCCCTAATAAGAAAAATATTCCCTGGGGGGATCAGACATTAAGAAACCTGAATTCTTTCCTGGCTACACTGCTGAATAGTTATTTCAGATCTACTCATCTGTCAAGTGAGGTATTAATTTCATATACATAAGATATTTGCTTACTGTTAAAGGAAACACCTACTATATTTTTCCAAAACAAAAATTCTAATATTCAAGACCAAACTGGTACATTGCTTTAATTTGTAATTACTTAACACATGCATTATCTTTTCAAAGCAGAACATGGATCAAGAGTTATTCAGGTAAACAATACGCACTAACGGACAATTAAATTCTACTGCCATTTTTGTCTTTTTCTGATTATTTTTTCCTTTAAGTCAGTGGTTCTTAGCAGGAGGTGATTTTGTTTCCCAGGAGACATTTTGCAGTGTCTGTAGACATCTTTGAATCTCACAACCTGCAAGGGAGGGGGTGAGGCAGGTACTGCTGGTATATAGAAGGTAGAGGCCAGGGATGCTGCTAAATACCCTACTGCAAAGGACAGTTCACCACAACAAAAAATAATCCAGCCCAAAATGTCAACAGCGCCAAGGTCGAGAAACCCTGCTTTATACGTTCATAATTTTAGGGTTTTTTTTTCCACTTTAGGGGGAAAAACTAATTTAAAACAGAATGCTTTATAGTAAACCAATATATTTCATGGCTCCCCCCAACCAAATAAATAGATTTGGTTACTGCCAAAATATCTAAATTCCATATTATTTACCAAGGTAGTATAACAATTTGGGCCAAAAGGTTGAGATTATGAAGCTGGGAGGGTGTCTCACAGATTCAAATACTCCATACTACTAACTTGACCTTTCTGTGGCCGGTGATCAGATACCTGTAATTTTTCTCCTTATGCTTCCTGAAAGACTGCTGAAGGCAGGTGGCACCTATCATCTTTGGTTCTCTAAGCAACTTCCTTGCAGGTTAGCCTGAAAGCACTGTTCTTGCAAGATTTATCCTTGGCTCTTCTCTTTTGGTTTTGGTAGTGTTCCCATGGCCATACATAGCAGGGAATACTGAGGCTTTCTTAAGGGGGTTCCTTTTTATGTGGTATGTTTGCACCTCAACTTCCGGAAACACCTAGTCTCGAATAGTTTACAATGCATGCTTTAGGTTGAAATAAAAGCCACTTCCTCCTTGGATTCAATTCAACATTAATATCAAATAACAATCACACATATAAACACAATTGTGCAACTAGATAAGAAAGAGAGGTACCTAATGCAAAGAAAACTCATAAGGAATCTGAGCTTCCTTCAGAAGCCATGTCTTAGTTTTAGCATCTTTTGCCTCCTGAGAGGCTGGGAATTTTCAAACCATCAGGTCTTGGGTACTTTTTATTTAACAGTCCTTCCCATGATTAATCTAAGTCTTGCATTTTATTATAAGAAGAGAAACCAGATGGCACCTTCAACACTTTGCTTGGAAACCTCCTCAGTTAGATCACGCAGCTCATCAGGCACATTTTCTACTTTCCATGTTACTGAAGGCAAGTGTTGCTAAGCTTTCTGCCATTACATAACAAGGGTCCTCCTTCCTCTGGTTTCCAATAGTGACAAGTCCTCCACTTCCCTTTAAGGCCCTCTTTTTAATTATCCCAATAAGAATGGCTTTATAACTGTCAATTTATAATTGTCAATCTGAAATTCCTGTATTTGAGGCAAATGCATACAGAAGTCAATTTACATACTAAAATATCAAATAAAGTAATACCTTTATACTTAGGAAGGGGCTACTGAATCATATATTATAAAACCACAAACAACAGACTTGTGCAGCATTAGATTAGTTTTTAATGTGAACCAAAGTATATTTCCCATAATTTAAGTAAAGGCCTGACATGCTTAGACTAGGACAAGGACTTAAATAAATCATAGCCTTCAAAGTAATCAAGACAAGAGAGGTGATAAGAGGAAGAGATTTCAATGGATTATGGCAGAAGGAAATTACTACTAGGTTAAAAGAGAAATTTTTGAATATTTACACCAGAAGATGTAACCTGTGGTTTTAATTCTATCAGAAAAGAAACCATGTGGTTATCAGATATCTGCCTTTGTCCTCTTTGCCAAAATCACATGATAAACAGACATAAGTAGTTTTCTTGCTAAGGTTTAGAACTTTACAATCTGAAGCTTAAATTGTTATATATTCAGATTAAAATAATTAAGGCTTACAATAAACTTCTAATAGTACATTTACACTATATAAATAAAAATATATGTAGAAATAGCAAAAGAATATTATCTATAGAGTTTAAGAAAAGATCCTACTAGAGTGATTTTATAAAATAAAATAATCTTACAAATTTTCCCATCTCTTGAAAATGTCCAGGTAGATAGTTTTGTTTAACTCATGTTGCTTTTGGAAACATGGGCTCAGAATTATTTGGTGCATTAGGTTTGCATACCACCCAGAGTAAACTTTAGCTATTTTAAGATCTAATTCCCAAAACTCCTCTAGAACTCCCAGCTCAGGACCTAACAAAACCACACATAGGAGAGAAGAATCAGTTTTTCATAACACTCTAATTACAACACAGAAAAAAAGGAAAGCTCTAGTTAGAGCCAACTCTTTCCTCAGAAAGTTGATAAGCCAGAAGAGACAGGAGATGAAAAAATAACAAGGGAAAGGACAATAAAACAACAGTGAAGATCAGCAGGTGATGGAGCAGTGCCATCCACGGTATAACTCAAAAACAGATGCTCCTAATTAAAGCATCCAAACCCTTTTCTGAATAAACGACTCTCAGAGATCTAACACCTTCCCCACATTAAAGACACAGGGCCATGGGTACTTTCACAAAGGTTTCTTCTGCACAGCAAACAGAAACAGCATAAGAAATCCAGATTGACTAAGTCTGCAGTCCCCAACCCCCTGGGCCGCACATCACCGCCTGAGCTCTGCACCCCCACCCTGGTCTGTGGAAAAACTGGCTTCCATGAAACTTAGGCAGCTTCGTCAGGCAGCGAAGCTTCATTTGTATTTACAACCACTCCCCATTGCTCGCATCTCCCTCCCACCCCCATCCATGGGAAAACTGTCTTCCATGAAACCAGTCCCTGGTGCCAAAAAGGTTACTACTGCTAGACTAAGTGAAAAATACCAAATCAAGGCTTTTGTATTTTTGACAGAATATATTTATGATTATATCTACCTCCTGAATGGCTTTACAGTGCTGATAAAATGGCTATTTTTCTTAATGCCTTCCAACTTTCATCTTAGCAAGTAGCAGCATCTCCTAGATTTAAGCTGAATTAAGGACATTTTGAGAATTCTTGCGTATGTTTCAAGTGTTCATAAAAGTTTTTAAATTGAAATATCTCAACATTTTTGGTCTTTGAAAGGAATCATATATTGATCACTTTGTAAACTAATGAAAAAACAGTCCATTTTCTACTTCCTTCTATTGTTTTCACATATTTTCAGAAAAAGATAGTTTCAGAAGTGAGGGTTTAATGAGGACATCTAAAATATTTCAGGTCTATTTTACCTTCTATTAATATATAACAGTTCCTCAACTGGGTCAAGATCCCTAGTGTCCCTTCAGTCTTCTCTTCTGTGTTTGGGACATATTCTGGTCTAATCACTCACTCTCTCTCCCTTAAAATGTGGAGCCCAGAAATGACATAACAGATGTGAAATACTTTTCTTCCTTTTTTTTTTTTTTTTTTAAAGAACTGGGCATAACAAATAGTGGCTTACACTGAACTTGTATTAACTAACCTCCCCCATATCTTCCCCTTACACCACCACCAAGTTAGGGCTTATCCAATAAATACTTGCTCAGCCACTTTTTTGACTTGAAACCTAGGACTTTATTCTTATTCCTGTTTATCCAATTTCATCTAGTTGGGTTTGGTCTGGCATTAATTCTGATTGGACCAGACCAATCTAGTCCCCAAAAGAAGTTATTTCTCAAGACTAATTCCCTTTTGAACTAATTCATTTTAAGTTGAGAAATAGTTTATAGTTTAGGAACTGAAAAACAAAAATAGGCCTTTTCAGTCTATGAAAAACAGGCAAAAGGTGGAAGAACGAGTTAGCTGCTGGGCCCATTTTAAATTTCTCACATTGCTCTGGATGAGTTTGTTTTTTAAACTTCAGCCATGACCCAGTGTGGAACAGGAAACTGGATGAAGGCAGCCAGTAGCACATCCTGATTCACTTAAAAAATATATATACTCTTTTATATGTAAAAGGGCATGAAGAGTGAAACACTACTGATTATTAACTGGCATGCATGCATTTTATTTTCACTTAAGAAATAATGTGATTAAAGCCCATCAATGTTAACACAATACATTTCCAAACACTTGGATTTTCCAGAGACTGACTATATCACTATATTCTCTTGTCTGCTTCCCTGTTCCTACTAGGTCCCCTCGTCTAAGATGAACTTCCCACTACACAGTCAAGCTCAGTAAGGGTAAGAGTTAACAGGAGTGCATACCAAGTGCAGGCACTGGCAAGACTGGGAAGCTAACCAAGAGCCAGAAGCAGGTGTCATGGTGGGTTTCCTCCTACTCTTTGGAGATTTTGTATTTTAAATTAACTTTAAAAGCATAAGGAACATAACAAAATCCACAGAAATACACTGAAAAAATCTAGAGAAATCTGTTAGAAATGCACTGGAAAAAGAGGGGGGCTCACTGACACCTGTGTTTATAAAACGCTGGAACACAAAAGGCTTCAGTAGATCTTCCAATGGGAGGCAGAGAGGCAATCCTACTCCGAAGGCAGATTTCAAGGATGTGCAAACTGTGCAGTCACAAGGGATCCCACGCTCAGGAGGGCCCTGTACTCAGAAGGAAGAGCCTGGTACTTAGTTTAATCCTCTGTCTGAGCTGGGAACCTGAGTCAACCTCCTCCTCTCTGCCCACATCCAGTCAGTCAGAGTCCTACTGACTCTGCCTTCTAAATGTTCCTTCAAACTGTCCTCTCTTCTGCATTTAAACTACTTCTCATTGACTCCTCCCCACATTAAAGCAGCACCCTCCTAATGGGCTTCCCATCTACTCTCAAACTATTTTGTAAGATGACTGGTCTTTCTAAATAGCATGTCTAATCCTGCATAAAATCATTCCCCTTTGTAAGATAATTCAATGACATCAGCATTAGTTAATGATGACTGATGGCAGCAAGGTACAGTGGGCATATCATTTTGCTGGCTCAGCACCTGTACTTCTTTCAGGAACACCACGCTTCTTCTTCTGGGAACTCCCCAACCCCACCCCCCCAACAACATCCTTCCCATGTGAACTGGCACCTGAAGCAAGCCAGGCAAATCAGAGCCTTCCCCTGGGATTTTGTTAGGATGAAGAAAACTGCAAGATGTCAAAACTCAAAAGCTGTCAGCATCCATGATTCCTGCCAAGTAGGGAAAGCTGTCAATATCCAGACAGCTAGAAATAAGAGGAGAGTCTTAGCAGTTTGTGTTCCTGGTTCTGGCTTCTTGAGGCCCAGCTGGCATCTCTAATTTTCTGTTTAACTCTCGTTTGGTTTCTCTGAGTCAATAAATTCCTCTTTTTGCTAAAGTTAGCCAAAGCTATGTTTTTATCCCTTGCTGTTATACATGACAAGGCACTTCATTATTTGGTTCCTATGTCTCACTTACCCTATCTCCTCTTGTATCTTCACACACGTAGTAGTCTACTACAAAACACTTAATATTCCACTAATTCAACATGCTGTTTCACACCTCTGCCTCTGAACACACCAGTTTCTCTACACCTCTGGTTCTAACGCTGGAGTCACCTTCTCTGCGAAGTTCTTCTGACTCCCCTGGAAGAGACAAATACCCATACCTTGCTTTCCAGGAGCCTGTGCCTATCAAGCTCTTGTCATAATGTATCAATACACGTGCTGCAAATGCCCATGTGGATGACTGACTTGCCTTTTAGATAATGGCAGTTAGCAGAGCGGTTAAGAACTTGGACTCTGGCTGGGCACGGTAGCTGGCGCCTGTAAACCCAGATACTCGGGAGGCTGAGGCAGGAGGACTGCTTGATGCCAGGAGTTTGAGACCAGACTGGATGATATAGCAAGACCTCATCTCTTAAAAAAAAAAAAGAACTTGGACTCTGGGCAGACCGTAGCACTTACAACAGCGCCCAGCACTTACTAACTATTAGCTATTACAATCACGATCCTTGAAAACAGAAACTGAGCAACCACCATTTTTGTATCCCAGCACTTGGCACAGTGTCTGTCCCAAAGAATGACTACATATTTTAAATATTTGTTTGCTTGACTTTTAAAGTGCAAGCCAAAGGATGGCTGGATATAAATGGAACACACCTAACAGAAGCTCATGGGAGAAATCATTACACAGAGGTTCAACCTAGAGTTTGCCAGGGTTAAGGAAGCTGGGCCTCCCTACCCCTTCTAGGTAGCTGCTAACTGGAGACACTCAAAATCAGGGGAGGGGGGGTTGTAGGTGAGTTGAAAAGGTTTACTGATTTCATTGGAGCTCCTAATCACGATTACTGAGCTTTAGAAAAGCTATCCCCAACATTTGTTTCCTGGGAAATGTCAATAAGCAGGTAGAAATGAAACGCTTCCAGGAACTAAGCTGTATGAAGAGACCTACTGCCAGACAAATCAGCTAGCGAGTACTCGCATCCCACACTTCAAGACAGACTTAAGGCAGAGAAGTTACTGCCACAATTCTCAGCTGGCGATAGAACGCATTCTCTCCCATCCTAAGGATGTTGGGTCCACCCTAAGAACAAAGTATTTAAGTCATGAATTGTGGCCACGGTGTCAAATGCTGACCAGGAAACTTACAGTCATGTGTCACTTAACGACAGGGATACCTCCCGAGAAATGGAGAAATACATCATTAGGCAATTTCGTCTTGTGGTAGTGTACTTAACACAATCCTAGACGGTATACCCTACTACATACCTAAGCTATATGGTACAGCCTATTGCTCTTAAGCTACGAACCCATACGTCACGTTACTGTACTGAATACTGAAAAAGTACTGTAAAAATATGGTATTACAAACTTATGAGACCGCGTCGTCCCACGTTGACCGAAAACGTCCTTACGCAGTGCATAACTGTATTTAAAAACAGATTAAAAGAGCCAAAGAAACTGAGAAGCGTGATTTGTTGCGGTGGCAACAAGGGAAGGGGCGAGAGAAAGGTAACTGACGCACGCAAACCACGGACACCCCGCCTCGCCTCCCCGGCCGCCCGCTCAGGACCCGACGCTGGGGTCGCGGGCGAGCAGGGCTGCGGAGAACCGAGGCGGCACCACCGGGCGGGGCTTCCCGGCTGGGGCGGCTCCCGCCCTGCCCTCCCGCCTCCACCCGGCCGCAGCCCGCCGCGAGCCACAGTACCCGAGGACGGCTCCGGGTCCGCGGCGTTCGTCTCAGCCCTGCTCACAGCTTGCACAAGAAGGGTTAGGAGAACGAAGAGAGCCATGCTGCCGCCCGACGGACGCCCGCTCCAGCCCGGAGCAACCGCGGACGCTACTCCGCGCCGCACTTCGCCCCGGGCCTTACGTCACTTCCGCCGCCGGGAACTGGCGCCGCGGCCGGAGGCGGGGCGAGGGCGGCAGGGCGGGGCGAGGCGGCGGGGCGGGGAGAGGACGCGGAAGCGGGGTGGGGGAGGGGGTGCCGGGCTCACGTCAGCGCTGTGGGTGACACAGTCTGTGGTCGTGGCCTGGGCTTACGCGTGTGCGGGTAACTTGCGTCCAAAGGTTACGTTCTTTCGGCTTGGCACCACACTGCGCGATTCTTCTTCCTGTTTTTGCGCTGTCCTGGGGTTGGAGAACTTTGCGTTAGGCCACAATCGGGGCACAATACTTACCGTTAGACTTCGCTACCTAGGTGTCTTAGAGCCTGAGGTTCTAGAAGAGAAGAGCCCTTAAAGCCCTCTTGCAGTCCCTGCTTTTTTATTTAAGGAGCTTAAAATGGTTTCTGCAAACTCCCACAAGCCAAATCGAATTGGCTTGGCCAGGAACTGCTTTATTCTTGGAGAAAAACAACTTGCATTACCTTTCCAGCAATTCAGTGTCAAAGAGCGATTTGTTAAGCAGCCTCTCACGCAGAGGCCTGCGCTTTTGTCTATCTGACCACATCTGTTACTTTGCATCTCTCCCAGTCCGGGCCAGCCACGTTGGTCTCTTGGCCCTTCCTACGACACACAACGCTTGTGCTCAAACACGCATGTGGGTAATGACCTCGCCTGCTTCGATTCTCTGTGTATCATGGCCTTTTATAAACATTTTAAATTGCAACCTACCCTCCCATCCTCATTACCCCGCTGTACTATTTTTTCATGGCACTTTTCGCCTTGCCCCACACTACAGTAAGCACCTTGATGTTTATTTTCTACCCTTTCTAGAATATAAGCTCCACAGGGCTGAAATCTTTGCTTGGCACTCAATTAGTATTTGTTGAATGATGGAATGCATGATTACACTAGCGTTAAACAGAATTTTAGAGAGGAAAAACCTTATGAAGATACTGTACGAACTAGAGGAATTACCAGCTAGATTGTTTTATTTATATTATAAAATGTCCCTTAACTCAGTCCTTCTAAAACTTCAACGTACATATGAACCATCTGGGGATCTTGTTAAAATGCAGGTTTGGAGTGAGTAGTTCACATTCAGGTTGGGGCTTGAGATTCTGTATTTCTGACAAAATACATAGAGAATGCACAATGCCCCTGGCACTAGGACCACACTTTGAATAGGAAGACCTTAGCTCAATCTAGACTAAGTTTACGGGGAATATTTCCTTTGATGTATTTTTGATGTTCACTGTATGAAAGGCACCTTGTAGCCATTGCAAGGATAAATAATTGATCTTTGCTGTTAGGAGTTTGTGGAGTAGGACAGAACATAATATTTAGTTCATAAACATTATTTTAGTACCCATCACAGATTGGGTTACCCAAGAAGTAAACTCAGATAGAGATTAAGGTACAATGCATTTGTTAGGGAATGCTGTACAGATAAACCCCTGTGAAAGGGAGGTGGAGGAAAGGGAGCAGAGGAAGAAGTTGAGTGGTGATGCCATCCCACGAAAGGCTTCAGCAGATCCCACACAGAGCTCTGGAGCTGGGTTGGCTTTGTGGAGGTGTCTTGAGTTGGTATGAGGGGCTGGACCTCACATCCCAGCACTGATATGTCATTGAATGCCCCTAAACTGCCCCTAAAATGGGACATGATTTGGGGCTGTCCATTTCTTTAGCTGAGGGCGTCTACTGGCAGCATTCCCAGAGGCAGGGAAGGGATGGGACTAAGTCTTCTATTCCTGAAGGGGGATCTGCGCAGAGCTCACAGTCATAGTGCCCACTGCAGCACCTATTCTTCCGAGGCACTGTGCTAGTCACGTGGAGATTATTAATTCACTAAATAGTGTTGAGTGCTACTGTGTGTGTCCAGCATGGCTAGGCACTGAGATATGGACCTGAACAAGACAGACATGGTCCCCGCCCTCATGGAGCTTACAGTCTACTGAGGGAGAGGTGCATTAAACAGGTATTACATAAGTAAGTACCGAAATTATGGTAATTGTTCCCAAGGACAGCAACAGGATTAAAGGACCATAAACAGAGATTTAACTTAGTCTAAATTTTAAGGACATTCTTTCTTAAGGAAGTTACAATTATGTTGTGACCTGAAGGATAAGGGGAAATTAGCCTGGATAAAGTTGGGAGATAGGGGCAGGGGTCACAGGCTAGTAAGAGAGGTAGGAGGAAGATCAATAAAATGTATTTTAAAGTCCAATATAAAAATCTTATAGAACCGACACAGAAACAAATCAGCAGTGCCAGCTTCCTTGGTAAGTTTCCAATGCCTGATGGCTAGAGAAATCCAAGTATATGTTGGCCTCCATTATAGCCTTGGGTGAGTTTTTAAAACCAAGAAAACAAATGCGGGGCGAGGGGTAGATCATTCCAAAGCCAGGTGTACACTGATGTGCTGGGGTTTTTTTTTTGAAGGCTACACTCCACACAGCCTGGAGGAAGTTAATAGGCCAAATAAAATAATTTAAGAAATTAGAAATATGCTCCAATGAGAACAGAGACTGGGTGTGTAGCACAAACTATATATTTTGGCTTGGGTCACTATGCATTTCCTTCCCCTTTTCTCCAGAGCAGAAATGTCTGCCAGCTTCCCTTTAAAGGAGACAGCTTGAAAGTTTGTGGTTAAAACATAGAATTTTCAATTTTCTTGATTATTGTATAAATTATAGCCAATACTCTTGCCCTTCCACACTCTACCCATGCCCCCACACTGCCCCTTACTTAACTTTGTTTTTGTCATAGCGCTTGTTACCATCTGGAGATTCCACTGTAAATGTCATATATATGTGTGTGTATATATACACATCCACATATTCATGTATATATTCTCCACAAATAATTACTGAAATTATAGTTATCATTACCAAGGAGAGCAACAGGATTATAGAGCATAAACAGGGACTTAATCTAAGATTTAAGGAAATTCATACATGTGCATGAATGTATGTATAAATATATGTGTATATATACATATTTTTTCTAATTGTCTCTCTCTTCCACTAGAAAATAAACTTGTTTTCTTCACTGCCAGATCCCCTACACCTAGACAAATAGCTATCATTCCATTATGTTTATTGAATAAATATACGAATGAACAAAACAAGCTTGTAAAGAGGTGTGGGATTGAAGCAGGTATAGTTAAATTTATGGTGATTAAGCTAAAATTGTGTCACTGATGAGAATTTGGAGATGTTTGGACATCATACTGGTACAAAACAAAGCACTATTCATTCTTGCCCTGCACACAGCCTCCGTCTTAGCTGTCATGCTAATATGTGATCATATCAGACCAAACCCTGGCTCAAAGGTAGTTATCCATAGACAGCCAAGTCTTCTAGTAGATGGCTTGTCTTAGGGCCCTGCCTAGGATAGAAGCTGCATGCTGCGAGGTGACTGTGGCAGACCTTTTTCATTAGCTGAGTGCTAACAGCTTTTCTCAGTCCTATTCTACCTTGATGCCTTCCCACTATCAAGGCCATAAAAGCTCAGTGCTCACTTTCCCAACCTTTGTGGCAGCTAAGTGTAGTCATGTGACGTAGTTTTGCTCAATGAAACATAGGCAGAAATCTGTGATATATGTGTGGGTGTGGGTGTGTGTGTGTGAAAGATGGGGGAAGGGCATCGCAGGGCATTCTGGGAGAACTTTCCCTTTCTCCTAGAAGGGACAGATGCAACAGGGGAGCTTGCTGGCCTTGGCCCCTTTCCAAGCTTCTTGCCTTGAATGTAGATCCAGTGATGCCTAGAACTGCAGCAGCCATCTTGCAACCACAAGGCAACAAGATTGAAGACGGAAAGTCAATAGTTACACGTGGCAGGCTAGGAAGATGGAATGCCTGAGTCATTGATGTCAGCACTGAGCAGCTGAACCAATGTCTGTGACCACCTACCTCTGGCTTGTTGTGGGAGAACAAAGAAACCCCTCTTGATTCAAGCCACTGTCAGTTTGATTTTCTGTGAATTGTGCTGAAATTTTTTCTCATTCAATGTCAGGCCAACCTAAATAAATTCTCCCTCAGAGGGTAGAAATGTAAACCACAATGGAGAAAAGAACAGGTAGGGGGAAAGGGAGAAAAGGGAAAAGAAACAACAAACTCAGACTTCTAGAACATGGAAGACTGGAATTATAGGCAAAGAAGATCCCTTGTTGAGGGGAGAACAAGAGGCCCAGATCTTGCAGCTACAGCAGCAGCCAGAGACTTGGTGAACAGTCTCCTCGCTGTAGTCCCGGGAGACTAGCTCAGTGGTGAGTCTTTCCTCTTCTGACTTTCCCACGCAACATTACCAACGTCCCTTGTCACTAGTGGTAATCTGAATGTCTGTTCCTTACAACTAAAGGAGCTCACCTGACATAATTTCTGGCCATGTGTGGTCAGTCTGATAAAGGGCAGCCATCACGTTCTTTTAGAAAACACTTCTCAACACGACACGAAACACTGGGCTGGAAAAACTGTTGCTGAAAAGAACTGAGCAACCTAAAGAAGGATGCAGTTTGTCCTCAGAGCCTCATCACTTCCTCTTTCATTGCGTCTTGGCCTCCATTCTATGCACTTTCCCTCACTACACACCAGACACCAAAGCCCAGTGCCCTCTTTCTGCTTCTCAGATGTCCAGAGTCCTCCTACTTGGAGAATACCCAGAACTGCCCTGATTCACAAGGCTTCAGCTTAAGACTTCTCAACATCCTGATCTTTTATCCACACTTAGGTAAACGGTTCTGTATTCTGTAGGCAGATGCTCTTAGATGGCTCTGGGTAATGATGGATGAACAAATTAACTTACTGACAGTGGTATTTGATGACCATTTTGAGGTTAAGACTCCTTGGTATTTTGGCATTCTGGCAGTTCTTAACTAGCAAAACAATGGATTTCCAATCGTGACATTGGAGGTCATGACAGGAAAGTAGAGAGTAAGGTATTTTGCCCTGGGCAAGGGAGTCTTTTGGGTACCTTTCAAAACATTGCATGGCAGCTCATTTTCTAAAAGGCAGGAAATAGCTTATAGCAGTTACTACAAATTAGCAACTCACAAACTGAATTCAGCCAACAGACGTGTTTTGTTTGATCACCAGAAAGAATTTCATTTTCGTTGGTTCTAGGCAAGGCACGTATTCCTGTTAAGTTTTTAATATCTGCATTTACTACGATTATCTTGAATGCCAAGACTAGGTTTCTAGAACAGAGCAGAATATTATTTATTTACAGCAAATAATCATGCCAGTTCCCTTTTGTCCCAGTTCTTACCCCTGGGGCCATGCAATGAGAACCAGATGTCATCCTACATGCAGTGGTGTCTGCTGTGGGCAAGGACACCCTCCAAAACGAATCTGGCCATTTATAGAAAAGAGAGAGGCAGCTTTTGCCTCCCTGTCTGAGAGATGAAGAGAAATCCTTTGCTCCCTAGTGTAAACAAATTCTTGGGAACACAGAGAAGGATCCTAGGTGCTTACCTTTTGGAATGTAAATACATTTTCCATAGGAGAGATAAGACCAGTGTCTCTAGCTTTCCATCCCAGGAGATGTCTCCATGGTCTTGGGAGGGTTCATTCCTCCTTGAGATGAAAACATATATACTTTTGGAAAGGTAGATCTCTAGAATTTTCACCAGTTAATCATGTTTAAATTAAGTTCTAGGCTTGTTCTTTTACCTCAGACTCCAAGTTTCAGTAAAATGTATTCAGAAATCTCTAACTGTGCAGGAACATAAAAATATTTTCTCTATGGCCTGCAATTCCACAGCTGAGCCACAGGCCCACCATCTCAGTTATCTCACGTGATGCTACTTGATTTATGTTACTTTCTTGGTTCTAACATGTAGGCATTTACCAAATGGAGTTTAGGACATGTTACCCCAAAATATGGCAGGCACCCTGGCAATTGAGGAAACAGCAGAAGCAGGAAGGTCTCTCTGAACTTCTCCCACCCTTCTCCCCTGAAGCAGGCCATGAAAGAATTCTCTGACCTTCCTCTGATGTAGGTCACAGACCCTCATTCAAGAGGTGCCCTCCCTAATACCCAGGGGAAAGGAATTTCTTTATCTCTGGAGACACAGGGACACAGAGAAGAATCTCAACAAACAGGCCTCGCTAAGTTATTACTGTTAGATCATACCCCCTTTATCAAAACCTACTTTCCATGACTGTGCTCTCTGCCTCACACCTAAGTATAAAAACACACACGTTTCCCTGTTTCCTTGGGTCTTCATTTCTGAAGGCTCCCATATCACACAAACTTATATTAAATACATTTGTATGCTTTTCTCTTGTTAATCTGTCTCTGGTTACAGGTGCTTCAGCCATGAACCTAACAATGGATGAGAAAAGAAATCTCTTCTCCCTTACACCACCAAGTTATCATAATTGATACTTTTAGTCAAAGAATGTGCTAACCTCTAGACCTTTAAAAAGATGATTGAAATGCACTAGGTTTGTGTGAATGAAGAATTTACAGTATGACTTTTTGGACAACAAATCAAACAAAAATGAAAAGGTTATTTTTTTAGTACTCCAAATTACATAGAGAACAACTTTATCTACAAGAAAATTTATCATCTAAAAAATGTGTTAATTTTGTCACAGAAATCCTAGCTGCAGATTGGGAGTGAGCAAGACAGCGCTTTTCTTGGTAAGACATTTTGTGAGAGAGACGGTATAGCGGTAAAGGGCCATGGTCAAGCTCAAAGTCTTTGAAGCTGGGCTACCTGGATTCAGAGCTCCAGTCACCACTGATCAGTCATGTGAGCTTGGGCAAATCACTTAACTTCTCTGTGCTTTGGTTTCGTTACCTGTAAAGTAGAAATAGAATAATGTATGCCGTATAAGATCCTTGTGAAGCTTAAATGAGGTAATTATGAAAAATGTTTAGTCCCATGCCTGATGAGTCAGTAGATAAACGTCAGCTGTGTTATTATTTGCTAGATTCCTCCCCCCGACCCTCAGGGATTTAAAGACAGCTTATTCTCTAATAGCAAACGAGCCAGAGAGAGAGAGAGATTTATTAATTAAAAAGGGCATTATAGCTTTATTTGTTTATCTTATCTAACTTGTAATAGAAGTTTGTACCTCACTGTTGAGAACACAGCAGGGAGTTATCAGTTCCCCTCAAAGGGGTGGAGAGTGGTCAGGAAATTCTTTATAAGAAGAGGAGACCTTTGAACTAAATCTTGAAACCAGTTTCTACTGTCACCTTGGGCTCCTAGCAACCACCAAATAGTGGTAGAGAAAATAAAATAGAAATGTTCAACAGTATGTATTTCCCTATAGACTAATAAGATTTTTGAAAAACATGCCTACTGCTTTATATTTCAGTGATTGCCAAGTGACAAATCCGTAAGCATTGTCAGCTTGTGCTTCCTCTGTTTTATGCCTTTTGCCTGCACTTGCTGACCCACAAACTCTGTACCTCCACCCTATTCCTTAGTAGTTCATAACAGGCTAAGTACATCAACAGTTTGGAAGAAGACTATAAGAAGAGCTTTCTTACTAAAATCAACATATAATGATGCCAACGCTGTTCCTTGGGCCAAAAGAGGGAGGAAGAATTTTACTGGGACCTAGGTAAGGACATTTATTTATTTTTTTTATATATATATATATTTACAACTATGTCAAAAGGCTCCCATTTCAACTTCTGAATGGTTAGGATAGAAGTAGTAAAAATATGAAGTTCAGGAAGCAAAATGGTTCAGCGTGTTCCCAGCAGAATCCAAGGGAAAGGGTGTCCTTCCCTGATGAGGAACATATCTAGTTCCTCACAGGGGTTAATTAAGAGCGTGGGAGATCAGACTAACTGGGTTCAAATCCCAGCCCCATCATTTAATAGCTTTGTGACCTTGGCTAAGTTATTACACCTCTGTGTGCCTCATTTTTCTCGTCCGTAAAATGGGGATCATTATCAGCGCTTACCTCAATAGAGTAGATGTGAGAACTTAGTGAATGCATGTAAGAGTTGTGCAGTGCCGAGGACAGAGAAAGTGCTGGATAAACCATGGCTAGTGTTTCTCTTTGTTCAGCAAATCATCTGGTCACAGTTCCGTCCTCTTTCCTCTGGCCCTCAGTCCCAGCACACTTCACACACAAGCTTACTCTGTTTTGACATTCCTGACTTTAACTTTGGTTATTTCACGAGGCTGAAGCTGACACTTTGACTGCTGATGTTCAGCAAAATCACCTTCTAGGGTTCCCTGGAGTGCATGGAACAAACAAATCTGCTGATGGTCACAGAACAATGGGGGATTTCCTAACAGTCACAAAATGGGTGGGAGCCTTAAGCAGGTGCTGAGCCATATCCCCTGATTTAAAGGGGACTGGGAATCTCATAAGATGACCTTGAACCCTACCTGCACCTGGGACTCAGGAACACAGAAACCAACATTAGAGATGGCAGGGAGGGGCAGTCGGCCTCCGAGAGAAAGTCACCATGGGAGTGAAGTCTGGCAGGGTGAACCATTCTGGGCAGCAGGGCCAGGCTATTAATGAGGGCCAGGGGTTCGGGTAAAGTGTGAACCTGAGTTTGACTTTCCACGGATCCCACTTTTATTCCTATCCCAAGTGTCTGTGCACTTAGGAAGAACAGGTGTAGATAACGTGTCATTTGTGGACTAACAACCTCCTTTCAGTATATTTTGATGGTTCTTCTCATCATAATGGTTCCTTAAGTTTTGCTTGCTTAAGGTAGAATTAAAACAAACACTATATTTCCCAGACTCCATTCTATCATGGGTACTGGCAGGTGCCCACATTTCTTCAAACGCAAGTGTGCAAGACTTCAGTTTGCAGGGAGTTCGTGTGGCTGCCATTTTGTCAGTGCAGGATAGTGGCCAAGATCACCACATCCTCATAGCATTCTTCCTCCCGCACATGGGACACCCTCACCCTCAACAGCCTCATATGGCTCCTCATGCTCCAGCAACTTATGAACTAAAAATATGAGCTAACGGAATGTGTTGGACCTTCAGCTGGAAAAGTCGAGATGTTAAGGGTGGGGTTGGGGAGAACTGGGCCCTAAAGTTGGCATTTGAGGCAGATGAGAAATTTTCCAGAACATGGAAAAACAATCTCCATCCATACAGCATCTCTATTGCAGGGGTCCTCATCTGACTTACTATCAGGTAGGTGGTAGCACCATGGCATGGGCTGAGGGTGGTGAGTAGAGGGATTGTGCCCTCTTGTTTGATATGGTTGTTCAGGAAGTCAGGGGCTATCATTCCAGTTTACAAAGAAGTAAGGATAAAGGAGGGTTTCAGAACCCTTGCCAAGTGGCTGGTGTGCTGGGCAGTGCTCCAGCTCTGGTGAGAAACAAGAGTGCTAATGAACTTGAACAGACTAGAGTTCTAAGGTCCAGGCACAATCACCACGGAGAATCCTGGAGAGGCTGGGGCTCTGCAAACACACTACAGCAGGGCAAAGCAGAGACCACATTTAGGACATCAAGTGTATATTCTGACCCACCACCCAGTGGGAACAGGACTAAGAGCCATTAGATGAGACTGCCATCCAATCAGGTGTAAGACCAGTTCACATAAGTAAGCTTTCTAGAAGTGGGGTTTAGCTGCAGCTTCACTTTCCGGGTTTCTGTTGGCCCTTCCTCTTCTTAAGGCTGACTTCCCCAATGTTCACAGGGTGAATTGCAGAAGGAATGGAGCCATGATACACCTCCTTCCCACTTAGAGGGAGAGAAGGGGCATTTCCCACAAATTTCCAACAGACTATCTCTGACCAGTTTCTGTGGACAGGGAATGGTGGCCAGCAAAGGCTGAGGCCTGAATTACCCTTGTGGTCCTACTTAGAGTGTTGGGTGGGGTCCACTCTACCCAAACCCCATGACTGCTGTACAGTGGGGAAGGGCTGGGATGGGTATTTCAAGAGACAACTGTAATGTTCAGAAAGAATCCTCAAACTCTCCTAGGCTTGGTCAGAAATAGCTAGTGACATAGTCCATTAAATGACCAAATATTGTGCGTGATTGTATAAGTCAGAAATCTTCAGAGAACAGAACCAATAGGATGTGTATGTATAGAGGGAAAGATCTATTTTAAGGAATTGGTTCACATGATTATGGAGGTTAGCAAGTCCAAAATCTGTAGTGTGGGCCAGCAGGTTGGAGACTCAGGAAAGAGTCGATGTTGTCATTCAAGTTTAAAGGCTGACAGACTGGAGACCAGGGAACAGCTGATGTTGAATGTCAATTCTGAAGGCCATCTTCTGGCAGAATTTCTTTGGCTGGATCTTCTTATTGCAGTTTTGGGACACTTGTCTCTGAGTGGGCTGAGGAAGAAGGAGGAGCTGGCATAGAACCAAGTTCCCAAGCTAGAATCTGCTTCAGTAAGAAGAAAATTGGTGTCCAGTATGGTTTTCATATACATTCTAGGAAGATTGGGCATCTGAGACAGAAGAGTTTAGGGAGGTGAATTGTGCCCTGATCTGGACTTGCAGGACATGGGTACTGTTTCTTACTAGGTGAGGATGAAGAGAAAGCTTTTAATCTGAAGCCATTATTGGCTGGGTTCAACCTCATGGGAAAGAGATTCTATGTTTATCTCTTATCATTACCTTAAAGTTATCAGCTCCTTAGAAGTTCTATTATAAAATGGTTGTTGTAACGATGATTGTATTATATTTATTTTATATTTCTTTTAGAAAAAGGGAATAAATTCTAGAAATAATAATCTTGGTGGTAGAAATCGGTCTCATTTTCTCTGTTAAAAAAATGGGGGAGGTTTCGAATGAAAGCCTAGAAGTTTAAACAGTTATAGCAATGAGCTTCCTTTTTAGAAGGTGTTAAGTTCTAATCATTACTTCATCATCACTTCAAAAGATTTGTTTTTTCAGCTCTGTGGTTTGAAGTATGTGTCAATGCATCAGCAGGGAAGAGGAGCTAGAGATTTTTTTGAGCTATAATTGTGGTTTTCAGCTAGAACACTCACTATAAGCTTTGCTTTAGTTCAAATTTATGTGATCAGACTCTTCTCTTTAAGTGGAAGATTTTGAAACAAAAGATGGGCTGGACATACAATCTATTTTGAAAAGGCAAAGATTTGGATTTCAAAATCAGTAAATCCTGTCCGGTTTATAGCATTGGAAATAAGAAGAAGTAAAACACATAGGAGTTTAGACTTTCATTGTCCAGGATGGTACCCACTCACTACATGTGGCCACCAAGCACCTGTAATGTGGCTAGTTTAAGTAGTGATGAGCTGTAATTTCATTAATATTTTAAAAATAATAATTACATGTTCAAAGATCATATTTTGAATACATTGAATTAAATAAAATATATGACCAAAATTAATTTCACCTATTTCAATGATGTCCTTCATTGATGTCATTTTCCCCGCATATCTGTGGTCACCGTGTTGGTCCTGGGCTCTTCTGCTTGGTCACTGTAGCAGCCTGTCCTCTGACACCGTGTTCATTCTCCCCTGGGCTCCATCATCTGTTCTCACTGGTCAAATCTCCTGAGTCAGCATGCCACTGCTGTGCCTAACACTGACAATGACTTTATACCGGGAATTGTTAGATTCCAGGCCCTCTGCCCAGCCTTCCTTTGTGTTGCTACGAGACTTTGAAATTATATATTGCTTTAGTCCAAAAAAATGGAATTTGTTGGAAGGATATGGGGGCATCTCAGGGGCTCCAAAGACTGGGTCTTGGGAAAGGAAGCAGGAAGTAGAGCACTGTGGACTACTGAGCACAGTTACTTCATTGTTTTTCTGTTTCCATGCACGTGGTTAAAGAAGCCGTTGTCCATCTTCTGATTTTTACCCATGAGTAAGTTTATGCTACATGTAGAGAATGACACCTGTCAGAGCCTGATTCTAAATTGAAGGTGTCCAGCTTGGGACCTTAGTCTAGGAAGTGTATCTCATACTTGTTTTAATCTTTCGCAGTGCAGCTGGCCTGAGTCTATGGGGCTCTCTCTCGATAGTGACTTCTGATATAACAATAGTAACAGGAACTTATTGTTTGCTTTACAGTTTAGGAAGCATTTTTAAACAACCATTATAATATTGGATTCCCACAGCTGTAACCTGTAGATAGCACCAATGTTGTTTATTATCATTTTGTAGATGTGGTCATAGAGGGGCAGACCAACTAATCGACTTCCCTGAAGTCCCCAGCCAGATGACATGGTTAACTCCTCCTGCAGGCTGGATTCTTGACCACATGTGTAAGGCCCCTTCCACTGTTGCACACTTCCTGCTATTGTTTTTCCTCAGGAAAATCCCCTTGGCTCTGACTCCTGAAAGCAAGCTTGTGTTTTAAGTAGCCACATATTCTGGTCTGCTTGCAATCAAAGGCACTTTGGACTGTGGGAAGAGGAAAGTGGTGAGTTGTGCTAAAGAAATGAGTCATTGGTTTAACATTAAGCTAAAGCAAAGGTTTATATCCTGGGGACTTCTCAGGAGGAGGATCATTGTTTTTTGATGGTAAAAACAAGTAAGTAGAAGAAGGGCAGAAGGCACACTCTAAGTTTTTATTTTCTCTTCTCTCTTTTGATGCATATTCTTCCTATTACATTTCCCATTTGCCATATTTCTTACTTCATTTTAACAACTTTCTGTTAAAAATACTCATTGGTTAAAACTTATTTTTATTTCGCAACATCATAGTTGCTTTCTATATCACATCCTTAACTGACTACCTCTGTAGGGAGCTGGTACCTGTGTGTTAGAATGTATATTTTCAAGAATCTTTTCCTACTGATATTCGGGTGTGGCCTTCATCGGACAAACCCCGCCAAGGTTCATCACTTTTCTCTTCCTTCTCTGCTTGACTGTTCTCATTCTCCTCCACCTGTCCGTCCATTTGCCGAAAAGGGTGATGAAAGGTGTCCTTACCTCCTTGACAGGAAGGAAATGGCAATGTGTTTTCTCACCAGTAGAAACACATAGATGAGTCATGCTTATAACCTATCCTTTTCTGTGTATGCACATTCACTAAACATTTTGACAAGTTGGGTTTTTTTGTGTGTTTTTTTTTGAGACAGGGTCTCGCTTTGTTGCCTGGGCTAGAGTGCAGTGGCATTATCATAGCTCACTGCAACCTCAGACTCCTGGGCTCAAGCCATCCTCCTGCCTCAGCCTCCCAAGGAGCTGGGACTACAGGCGTGTGCCACCATGCCTGGTAATTTTTCTATTTTTTGTAGAGATGGGGTCTCACTCTTGCTCAGGCTGGTCTTGAACTCCTGGCCTCAAGTGATTCTCTTGCCTTGGCCTCCCAAAGTGCTAGGATTACAGGTGTGAGCCACTGCGCCCAGACCACTACACATTTTATTGGCAGCCTATCAATGCTTTCATGGGTGTTTACTATTATTGTGAGAATCTGGAGGACTAGTTAGTATACTAAGTCCTGAACTTTTTAAAAAAAACTTGGTTATTTGGTGTGGTGGGATGAATTAAGTTCTCAACCAAGAAAATAGATTAATTGGGCAATGTTATGTTTGGGCATAGTTTTATGAAGATTTCTAGGGTCTTTAAAATATGCAATTTTGCCTCTTTCTGGGAAGAAAGCTATAATACTTTTTCTTAAAATAACTTTTAGTGAATTATAATATACACACAGAAAAGAGCATGTACTGTAAATGAATGTAGTTATTCATTTTCAGAAACTAAATATACCTAAGTAATCAGTACCCCCAAATCCCTCTCATACTTCCTGCTGTTTTCTACCCTCTAGCCTAAGGAGAACCCTGTCCTCAGTTCTAACAGCAGAGATTGACTTTACCTGTGTTTGTACCTCTGTAAGTGGAATTGTGCTATATTGATTCTTTTGTGTCTAGATTCTTTTGCTAACTATCAATCATTTTTAAAAGTGTTTTTTGATGTTGTTTTCAATTCATTCTCATGTAGAAAGCTTAGAATGCACAGATAAATGTAAAAAACCCAAAAACCAATAGGCATAATTGTATCACCTATAGAGAACTACTATTAAGATTTTTGGTTATTTCTTTCTAATCCTTTTTATGTGAAATGTCTTAAAAATTTGCATAGCTAAGATATGCTGAATAGTCAACTTTGAATTCAGTCTTATCTTGGGTTAATATTGTATTTCAGCATTTTATTTTTCATTAAAGAGTCTTCATAAACATCATTTTTAGAGGCAGTATATTATTATTTTATAAATTAATCATCATCAACTTACCCATTCCCCTTAGGGTGAACATTTAGATTGTTTCCAATTCCTTGCCAAACAAGAAATGCAGTGGTTGACTTTTTAATACATAAATATTTTCCTGTATTTCTGATTATTTATTAGGTAGGTATCTAGACATAAAGCTACTTGTCAAAGTATAGGAGCATTTTAGATGTACTTGGTAAATATTTCTAAAAATATTAAAAATATTCATTGGTTAAAATTATTATTATTTCTCAACATTGTAGTTTACTTTCTATACCATGTCCTTAATTGACTACCTCTGCATAGGGAGCTGGTTCCTATATGTTAGAATGTACTTTTTCAAGAATCCTTTCTTACTAATATTCAAATGTGGCCTTAATTGGACAAATCTCATCGAGGTTCATCACTCTTCTCTTCCTTTTCTGCTTGACTGTTTTCATTCTCTACCCTCAGGACTTTTGTAGCAATTTATACCCTCAACAGCAACATATAAAAGTGTCCTTTCTGTGACATCCTTACTGTTAGGGTGGAAAGCTCACTAGGTGTTCACAGCGCATGCGGCACAGGTGGAGAAAGATTTCTCATGCAGAGATTAGGATAGAAAGAAGAGGTTTATTTACTTTTCTCTGGGGGAGGTGGAAAAGGAAGAATGTGCTGGCCCAGAAAATCAGCTATTGAGGCTTTTTAAAGGGGGTCGTAAAATGGCAGGGTCCAGTCGAGAAACTGCCGCATTATCTCCTTTCTTTCTTCTTGGCAGCAGGTAGATAAAAAACTGCCAGGATGTCAAAGTCCAAGAGTTGGCACTCCTGCCTTTCCTTGAAGGAGGGATTGTCACAGGAGATGTGACTCTGTCCTGGAGATATGGTTGAGGCTTGGAGCTCGTACCCTGCTGTTCACTCAGGAACTCTTTAGACTGTAAGAAAAAGCAAATTCTCAAAAAACAATTTTGAAAGAGAGAGATTTACATCTCTTTTCCGTCCGTTGAGCTTTCTTCAGAAGTTGTGCAAAACAGAACTCCTGCAGGGTGCCTGTTAGTGAGAGAACTCACAGGATTGATCTTTAACTGTTACTGGGGAAATGGTGGGATCAGGTATTTTCCTGTTATTTTTGCAAGGCCACCCCTTTCACTTACTAGTACTGATTCTTATGTCACTGGTTTAATAGAAATCCATTCAACCTTCAAGTGAGGTTAAATATTTTCTCACATATGCTTGCCATTTGTATTTTTTTCTGCAGCAAAAATCAATTCATTTCTTTTGTTCCACTGTACGATTTGTTAACCATGAGTTATGTATTTGTATTACTTGTTACTACCTCTTCCCAGGTAGGGGTTGCTGTTTCCACCCAGAGATTGAGGGAGAGGTCTGGTGTAGGAGACAGCTGAGTACCTGCCAGGGAGCGGAGGCGGCTAGGATTCATAGAGACAATCCATAACTGATTTGAAAGACTGATGCTGGTAATAACAAGTGATTCTACGACTGGGCGTTCAGAAATTCTACAAGCCCAAGCATCTGGAAGATAATTTAATCAAAGAAGAGAACCCTATTTTTTAAACAAAGATTTGATCTATAATGACATAACCTTCCAAATCTTGGAATGAATGGAATCATTCAGTACGTTCCAGTTCTCTCTCAGTTGTTGCTATCTAGAGTATTAGGCTGTCAGCAGCTCTTCATGCACTCTTTTTTTCATTATGTCAGTTGTGCCTGGCTACTGTCATTCTTTAGGTATGCTGCTAATTGAGGCGTCCCCTGTGCACCATACCTTGGGACCACACAGAGCCTGCTTTTGCACTTTAACTTAATATAGCAGAAGTTTGGCACATAGCACAGTGGTTAATTAAAGACAATCCTCTTTAATATTTTAATTTTTGCTACTGGAACTCGCTAATATTTGCTTTGATGATTCTGTGTGGAGGACTCTATCTTTGAGTGACTAGTTTTGAACTCCTAGTTTAAGCAATTTGGATAGACAATTCTGCAGTTATACGCAAAGGTAAACGTGCCTTATCTTCTTATTGTATGGTGTGTTTTCTTCTTCTGTTTTATATATGCATTATCTCAACCAGAAATGTACATATTCTTAATCCTTATTTGTGTTTTAGAAATTGCAAAGAGGGCTAATTGTCCTCCCTTCGCCCCCCAAAAAAGCCAAGACATGAACCTTTACTCTCTACTTCACACTATAAAAGAACTTTTAAATCAAATGTTTAATAAATTCTGGAAATAGCATGTAGGATGGACTACATAAGTATTTCCAGAATTCATGTATTAGAGAATCTAAAGGATGTTCAGACAAAAACTCAGAATTAGGTCTTCCTTTATCGTCCTCTCTCAAATTTCTCTTTTTCTCTCTTTATTTCTTTCTCTTTTCTTTTCTTCTCTCTTTTCCTCTCTCTCTCTGCCTCCTTTCCTTCCTTCTTTCTTTCTCTCTTTCCGATCTTCCTTCCTTTCCATAAATACTCGTTATGTGCCAGTTACTATTCTGGCTGCTAGGGATAAAGCAGTGAATAAGACAAAGTGCTTGCCCTCATGGAACTTACTTCTTTCTAAAATCAGGTTTATTGAGGTATTATTTACATGTAGTTTAATTCATCACTTTCAGGCGTACATTTTTATGATTTTGACTACCTATGCAGTCATGTAACCACAACTACAATCAATATAGCATATTATCCATTATTACAAAAAGTTCCCTCACCCTCCACCTACCATAGTCACACCCTCCACCTTCCATAAGCCCCTGGTAAACTCTGATTTGTTTTCTATCTGTATAGTTTAGCCTTTTTCTGAATGCCGTATAAATGGAATCATTCAGTACGTAGCCTTTTGAATCTGGCCCTTTCACATAGCATATTGCTTTTGAGATTTATCCATGTTGTTGCATGTATCAAGAATTTGTTCTTTTTTATTGTAGAGAAAAATTCTATTTTATGGATGTACAATGATTTGTGTATTTGTCTGTTTACCATTTGATGGTCATTTGGGTTGTTTCCAGTTTTTGGTGACTATGAATAAAGCTGCTATAATCATTCACTTACAGGTTTTTTTTTTTGTGTGTGTGGACATATATTTTAGTTTCTTTGGGATAAATACCTAGGAGTAGGATTGCTGGGTGATATGTTAAGTATTTGTTTAACTTTATAAGAAACTGCCGAACTATTTTTCAAAGTGACCAAAACATTTTGAATTCCTGCCAGCAGTAAACGAGAGTTCCAGTTGCTCTTATCCTTGCCAGTATTTGCTACGGTCAGTTTTTTGTTTTTTAATTTTACTTTAACCATTCTAATACGTGTGTGAGCTTATATTTTATTGGAAAGCATCAGTCCTTTGCCCAATGTTATCAGAGTTGGTATTTTTCCTCTTCTTCTTTTTTTGTTTTTGTTTTCTTGAGAGACAGGGTCTTACTCTGTTGCCCAGGCTGGAGTGCAGTGGTACGATCATATCTCACTACAGCCTTAAACTCCTGGGTTCAAGCGATCCTCCCACCTCAGCCTCCCGAGTTAGCTGGGACTATAGGCATGTGTCACCCCACCCGGCTAGTGTTGGTATTTTTCAATGTCTCACACTTCCTTATAGAGTAAGAGAGACTGAATCAGTCTATTGAATCATGACTAATAGAAGGAAACTCTTGGAATCATTCTGACTGGCAGTTCTAATTGTGGATTCTTTTCCTGTAGCCTTCAGGTACACCTCTGCTGCTGACAAGTATGTAGGGGTATGTTGTATATCAGGATGGCACGTTTGTGCACTGGGGTGGGGAAGTAGATGAGAGAAGCCTCTTATTAGTGTTTCTGATAAGAGCCAAAGAGCCTGGGGAACCCCTGAGCAAAGCTTGGCTCCAGGATGACTAAGCAGGATGGGTTGCTGTTACCAGCAAACCAGGAAACAGCTTGGGAGGGTGCTCAGTAATCCAATCCTGGGGTAACAAGAACCTGAACTAGGTTGTAGTGTTGGTAAAGGTTGCAATACAACGGAATAAAAAAATTTTTTAAAAAAAGATGAATAGGATAACAGAATTACTTAAATTAATAGCTGAATATTGGCATGAGGGTAAATAAGGAGTTGATGTCCTTGAAGTTTCACAATTAAATGATAAGGAGAAGGACCCCAACACTGCAGTGAAACAACACTTACAAAGTTCCCATCTTGCTAAATCCAATAGTCGGGCAATTCCCCAGCTGCATTTTACTTGTCTTCTCAGCAAAATTGACATAGGCCAATTGATATACAAGAAGCTCCCTTCTTCTTTCTTCTCTTAATCTTAGGATAGTACTACCTCTTGACTTCTTGATTCTCCTCTGTGACACTGGCTGCTCCTTCTCATTCTCCTTTGCTGGTCCCTCATCTCCCCCACCTCCAAACATTTATATCTCTAGCCTGAACCTTTCTCTGGAACCCCAGATTTGCAAAGCTGCCTACCAACTCAACACCCGAGCGTCTGTAAACATCTCAGACTCGAATCGATACCAAACTCCTCATCTCCATAACCCCAAGCTTACTCCTCCTGCAGTCTTCCTCCCTTCTTCCAAATGCTCAGGCGCAAAACTTTGCGATCATCTTTGACCTCTCTCTTTCTCTTACACACCACTGCATATCCATCAGCAGATGTTTTTGGCTTGACCTTCAAAATATGCCATTTCTCTCGCCTCTACTGCACCAGTGTGGACCAAATCACTATCGTCTCCTGACTGGATTGTGTCTGGTTTCCCTGACTTCATCCTTGTCCTCTAAGGGCTATTCTAACGGGAGACAGAACGATTTAAAAGAAAAAACAGTCAGATCTTGTCATTCTGCTGTTCAAGACCCTTCAGTGGCTTCTTGTCTCATTCAGAGTGAAAGTAACAGGCCTTCCAACGGCCAGTGGCTAAAAGTCTATAGCAATTGACTTCTTGCTGCTGCTCTGACCCAGGATAGGCTACATAACTTGCATTGCCCAGTGCCAAAGGAAATGTGGGGCCCCTTGTTATACATATTATTAAGAATTTCGAGGTGCATATAGCAGAGCATTAAACATAGTGCAGTGCCCTTCCAAGCACAGGGCCCTCTGTGGCTGCACGTCTGTGCAGCCAGCCCTGCTGTGTCCTCTTTCTCTTGCTTTCTCTGCTCCAGCTGTAAGGCCTTCCTTGGGTTTCTGGAACATGCTAATCCGTCTCCCACCTAACATTCTGCTTTCTCTGCTTGACTCACTTTCCCTAGATGTCTGTGCCACTTATTTCCTCATTTTCTTCATGTCTCTGCTCAAATACCCATTGACAGACACGGGGAAATTGGGAAGGAGCTGTTTGGGGGATAATATAAGGGAGTTTTGTCCTATATGTAGAATCATAGAATTGTACAGTTTAGACTCTAGAGGTCATTTAAATGTACTTATTTCCAGGATTTAAAAAAACTGGAAAGAAATTAAATGCCTACTTAAACTTATACAACTACCTTTTATGAGTTGAGAGTGTGGTATCCAAAATGGAAACCCCAGGTAGAAGTTAAGGACACACTCAGGAGTAGAATGGGTGGGACATGTCAGACTGCACCAGTCTGCAAAGTCTCGCGGGTAGGAAATGTCCTGATTCTAAGATACTCATTTGGGAGAAGTGTTTTTAAAAGCAATAGTTAAAATAAATGGAAGACCATATAGAGAAAAGAGCAAAGGCCTCAGGCCTCTTCTTTTGGAAATATCCACAGTTACGGGGAAAAATGATTTACCTAAAAAATAAAATAAATAGGAGCATTAATTCTAGAGTCAGACAGACACGGTTTTGCATTTTGGCTTATGCATTTACTAGCCGTGCAACTGATTCTCTAAGCCTTATTTTCCTCACTTGTAAGAAGGGGATAATAACAATTTTTTTCATAGGATTTTGTGATGAATAAATGAGATCATCCACACAATGCAGTACAGCGTCTTGCACATAGTAAGCACTCAATAAATGGTAGTTAATATTTTTATAACCTACAGAAAAAGATATGCCATGTCAGAAAATACATAAAGCAACATTTTAAAAAATTACCCCTTTTTCCTTAGTCCCGACTTTGAGTGTAACATATTCAGTTGTTCCTTTATAAGGATGTAACTGTTTGTGGTGCAATTTTTTGTGGTTTAGTTGAGGGGAAGTTACACCATGTACTTTATTTATGCTGACTATTTAAGAATTTTCTCTGTTTTTATAAGGAACATAGTATTTGTGAATAATCTAAAGTATGGCTTAAAAACTGGAATTTCTGGATATTGAAAAAAGCTAGCATGTTTCTGAATTGTTGTTTGGCTGTACTTTCTGTTTAAAATAGAACAAAAAATGCTGCAAATTGGCAGCCTATTTTTCTGATTATAGAAACTAGAACATGCAATATTGTTTCTTTTACTTTGTCTCTAAAGTGAGCCCTTTAATCCTTATGCTAGATGTTCCTTTATCAAAAACTGGAGAACTGTTTTACTCTCTATTATTTGATAGAGGGGTGTATTTAGGGAGAACTTTTTTTAAAAAATTAGCCATAGTTATCAAGAAAGAGAGACTACAAGTGCTCTTATTCAAACTCCCTTAACTTTGTCATTCCAGGAGATAGGAGGTTTAGATTTTGGAATGATGTCACAAATAAATGTCCTATCTGCCACCGAAAAAGTCTTCACTATTGACTCATTGTCCCTAGGGCATGGGTTGTTTTTCTGATCATGATTTTTTAAAATTGAAAAACAAAAAAGAATGTTCACTAACCCAAATTGTCTCTTTGCACTCCTTGTGATACTGACTGCCTATTAGAAGTGGCTGATCAGGATGTGAGACACAAACGGTGTCCGCTGAAAGCGAAGCCTACTTGCAGTGAAAGAGCTCTTTATCTAGCTGGAGGCGACAACGTGGGACTATGTTTATTTGTACAGTGCCTGGTGTACATTCATCAAATATTTGAGAGCATGAAGTTCTTTTTGCTTGTGGACTATCTTGAGTGGCTGTGACAATTTCTATTGCTCTATGTTTGCTTAGAATCTACCAACTCAGTAATGGGAATACCTCTGTGTGTTGAAATGAGGATGTGCCAGATTCATTTGTGCCTTGGTTCATGGTCCAAATGAGGAGTCACCACTGGCCATAGCAGGGCTAAGATTCAATGAAAGCTCTGCCTTTTTCCTGGGATGTGCTTCTAAGGAAATCATAAAGCTTTAAGCATGAGCATTATTATTGGTCACTGTGATTGAAAAATATAATTAGAACAAGAATCAAAGAACTATAAGTACTTAGATGTAATTAACATTCCCATCCCTATTTCACAAATACTGGTTCTCTGTTCATTCTTCATTGGAAAAATACTTGAACTTCTCTCTAAATCTCAATATTTCATGCCCCAAACTCTCCCATGCTATGCATAGGTTGAGGGCTTTGGGAATTCTACCCAGTTCATGGACAAAATCCTAACATTTTTCTTGCCACTTACTGATTGCTGAATATTAAAATTCCTGCTGCTTTTTTCCAGCCCTCCCTCAAGGCTTGGTTCTAAGGCAATCTCAGAGGTTCTCATTCCCTTTCATTGAAATTTCTTTTTTCTTCCTTCCATAGGAAAGTGAAAGGGAGATTGTATCTGCCTGTGGGGGGCATTACAGTTGCCCCATCAAAGCAACAAATATTGTGTAACTAACTGGGAAACTCTTTCTCCCTTCTGTCGATCTCAGCTCGAGTTTTATTTCCTAATGTATATTGAATAGTCTCTTCACAGTCATCTTTCTCAGACGGTGGATCTACAGGACACACAATTATAACAAACTCTAACTTTAAAATGTATATTTAGGTAATACATTTTTTAAGCAGTAAGATTCGAAAACATATGTATAAGAGATATCACCATAATGATATGACCCATTGTATCATAAATACCATAAAGACAGAGATGGTATTATAGATTTTATTTATTATTTATTAATGATATTAATTAATAATATTAATTATTATAAAGTATGAAATGTCTGATTTCCTTAAGTACTAAGTTTGACAGTTGATATCTCTGATATTTCAACTCGATACTTCTTGTTTTATGTTTATTGTGAAGGTACCTCCTCAGTCTTTGAAACACATGTTTTGGCTTGTGATTATCTTTCAAATTTTTCTTAAGAGAAATTTCTGTGAAACCATGGATAAGTCAAAAATTCACGCTATTTTCGGATATGATTTCTGTCATAGAACCAATGCAGCACAAACAGCTGGAAATACCAGTGAAGTGTTTGGTAAGGATGTGGCTAGTGAACACACAGTATGTCGATGGTTTGAGAAGTTCTGTTCTGGTGATTTTGATCTTGAAAATGAGCCATGTGGGCAACCTGAGACCAAAGTGGATAATGAGGAACTGAAAGCTGTAGTGGAAGTGAATCCGTTTCAACCTATGTGTGAATTAGCAGTGAGGTTTGACATTACTGTTCCAACAATATTGGACCATTTGAAACAAATGGGCAAGGTAAAGAAGCTGGATATATGGGTACTGCATGAATTAAACAAGTGTCAGAAGAGAAATCATCTGGAAGCTTGCCTTTCTTTCCTGTCACGACATAAAGGTGAACCATTTCTATACCGTATTGTTACTTGTGATGAAAAATGGATTCTTTTTGACAATCGCAAGTGTGCAGTACAATGGTTAGATAAAGAAGTGCCAAAACACAGTCCAAAACTGAATATTCATCAAAAAAAGCTAATGGTGTCTGTTTGGTGGTCCAGCACTGGTATTATCCACTACAGCTTCAAGAAACCTGGTCAATTGATAACAGCGAATGTCTACTGCAACCAATTGGACAAAATGATGAGGACGCTTGCGATTAAGCAGCCAAGATTGGTCAATAGAGATAAGCCAATCCTCTTGCAAGACCACATGTTGCAAAACAGAACGCTGCTCAAACTACAGAAGCTGGACTTGGAAACTCTCTGTCATCCACCGTATTCACCAGAGCTTGCACCAACTGACTACCACTTCTTCCAGGCTTTAGACTACTTCTTGCAAGGGAAAATATTCAATTCTCAGCAAGCTGTGGAAAACGCCTTTTGCGATTTCATCGCCACTCACTCTCCAGGCTTCTTCGCTGCTGGCATAAGCAAGCTACTGTTAAGCTGGCAAAATTGTGTCGCTAGTTTTGGGCATTGTACTGCTTCTTGTTTGAAATATAATAAACTACACTTTTGATTGAAGTCAGAAATTTCATATTTAATCAGCTGATATTATCTCTCTGTCCCCCCAATTTTGTCTGTTTTTATTAACTTCTCTATTCTCAGCACCTGGAACAGTACCTGGCACATAAAAGTACTGAAATATTTATTGAATGAATTAATTAATGTCTTTTCCTTCCTTTGTAGCTCCTACAGCTATTAAAGGTCCTACCATATATTATAGTATTATATTTAAAAGATGGATTTGAATGGGAGATAAGAGGTTCCAAATGAGAGACTTATGTATTTTAGCTATTATTCCCCAAAAGATATAATTATGTGATGGTAATTGTCTTATCTTCTGTACAAGAATTCTGCAAAGGAAAACTGAATAATCTGTGTTTATTTTATATCTCATATAAATATAATATTTTGTCACAAAAAAGAAACTGGTGCAAGGGTTAAAAGTTCTGGATCCCAGTCCCAGCTGTCTCCTTAATTGTGTCTGGGTCCATGAGCAAATTTACTTTTACCTTTCTGGATGTGGTCCTGTTAACAGCATCACCAGACTGGACTAAATATGCTCCGCTATCTCCATTCTCCATGTTCCCGTTGCACCTGGTCATCTACATATTTCTCCCACTATGGCATTACATTGAATACATCTGCTTACGTGTGTTTCCCTACTTGATTTGAGAAACTTGGACTCTACCTTGTAAAAAATAATTGCTACTATTAGAAGATGGCACTTGAAGTGCCATCTTCTGCCTAATTGTATGTTTCTAAGAACAGCATTAAACAGATATAGTCCATTTTGCAGAAAAGGAAATTTAAGACTTTGAGAACTTAAACAACATGCTCCAGATCTGTAAACATATGAGATTCCAACTTTTACTGTGACCCCAAAGTCTCTGCTCTTAACCCCCCTACACCTCATCTTAGTGCCTCTCTGAAGAATGACCATGATGTCCTGCACACCTACTGAGTGCCAAATATATGTATATTGATTATAATCCTGAAAACAACCTTGCACAGTAGATACAATTATCCTCAGCTCACATCCTGTAGACCAGATAACTGATGCTTAAAGATAACAAGTAATCTCCTCCCCAGCCATACAGCTAGTACATGCTGGGTAGTCTGGTCCTTCTTTATGCAAATTATCACAAGGCTAGTTGATATTTATACTTTCCTTCATCCTCTACCCATTCATGTTCCCTTTGCTCTTAGCCAGCACCTTAGCTGATTGAAATTCTTTATATGGTTGGATGCTTTTTTTTTTTTTCCTTTTTTAGGCTTTTCAAATCTTCATTCCTGAAGAGTCTGAGCCTTTAGTGGTTCTACATCTGTTGAGTTGTTCTATTCTTTCACAAAATTTATCACTTAGTATGAAAGTCCTGACGTATACTTCCTACACCCCATGCCAGGAGCTGAGTTGATTTGCTGCAAGAAAGAGACCACGTTTGTAAAAATACCCTAACTAGTGGTCGCCACGCAGATGATTAGATTCATGATAAATGACCGCTATTCTCCAACACCCATGTGTCTTCTTCATAGGCCAGATGAGTGGGTTAAGTAGGGTGTCACTGGAGTCACCCTACAACCCCTGCGTTTTCCAATCTTTGATGGTGGTGCTGATCTCTGTGATTCCCTCAGGGATGTGCTATTGTTTTGGGTTGATACTTTGGAAGGAAGAGGCCATCAGAGGGGCTCCCACTTGTTCTTTTCTATTGTAATATCCCTTACAAAAATAAAAATAAACAAACATAAATATGTATCTTAGTAGAGAAGGGGTGCTGACTGATTAGGAAAGGATGTGTAAATTTCAAGACAAGTAAGTTTGAACTATCTAGTGAAAGATGTGAAAGAAAAAAAGAAACAAAAAGAAAGCATAGGCAATAGAAAACATGAAACACGATCACAGAAAAGTCCCTATATAATAGTAATTATACTACATTTAAAAGGCTTAATTTATTTATCAAAAAGAAAAAAAAATTTTGTGGAGAAAAAAAGAATACAGAAAGGTAAAAAGAAATAAATGGAAAGAGATATACCAGGAAGATATGAACCCAAAAGAAATAGAGCTAGCAATTTTAGATTATGCAAGACAAAATCTAAGACAACAAACATCCTGAAGGTCAAGGAGAGACATTGTACATGTGAAGGGGCCCAGAACAAGCCACCGTGACACATGAATTATTTTGAGCTGGAGACATTTGAGAATTAATAGCTGCAGGAAGAGGCATTCTCTGAACTCCAGCTATCTGTCTAAAAGCAGATCCTCTCATAAATCCTCTCCCTGGGAATTTTGCAAACAGGGAAGATTGACTCTCAACAGACATTGTTACAATATTGCCATATCTCCCATCTATTCTCTTACAGGTGCATTTATTTTTCCTAAAAGTCATTTGTTCCCCCAGAAGTACCCCTCTCCCCTTCCTCCTTCCCTGTTAAGTCCTAATTCTAATTGCCTCCTTGAGTTACAACACTTTGTGAACTCCTATGCTTAGGTATGAAATTAAATCTAGTTTTCTCTTGCTAATTGTATTTTTATCAATTAATTTTCAGCCCCACCATGTGCTGAACCTAAGAGGGTAGAGTAAAAGTGTTTCCTCCCTAACTGTTCAGTGGTGAGCAGGTCTATGCAAATCTACCCCCAAAGGCCAAGGGAGCTGAGAGGCCAAAGAAAGAGGCTGACAAATCCAGTTTCTCAAAAAGAAATATTTAATAGGGACTTACAAACAGAAGCCATGTCTCAGTCGCCACAAGACAGTGGATCTCTGCACCTGCCCTCCAGAAAGTGTTTTTTGGAAGCTTACATAGCAAGCTTTTAGGGTAAAGACATGTGCAGTTGGTCACATCTCAGACTTACCTTGCCAAAACTCATGACCACTAGGGAGGTTAGAGAAGCATCTTTAACAGTTGGTCACATCTCAGACTTACCTTGCCAAAACTCATGACCACTAGGGAGGTTAGAGAAGCATCTTTATGAGGGGTTATCTATGTTACAGACATTGTTGAAAGACCCTGCTGCAGAACATCGTGATATGTAGGAGTCAAACATCAGTCATCATGGTGGTTTTGCTTCATTGCATGGTCACTCTTGCCATGCAATGGGCTGTCCTCCTATACTAACACATGGGAAAAGGAACATTATTAGATCAAGAAGATACAACAACTGTATGTGGGAGCCCAGAATATGCCTCTTCAAAATACGAAGAATAGTGGAACTGAGGACAATTACAAAGAAGCAGATACAAGAAAGTTCTCCGTCCTCCCTCTATTTGCCTAAAAGCACGACATAGGTTTACAAAGACAAAAGGTATCCTGCCCCCTCTCTACCAGGGAGAACAAAGTTTAACCACCAAAGACAACTTTGGATCCTTATCGGCCTGGAATCCACATTAGCAAGCTTTACTAACTAACTTTTATCTCCCATTTATTTCCCTTTTCCCAAGTTGCTGCCCATAGAGACTTAAATCTTTTTCCCTGATCTTGTCACTTCTCTAAAAGTTCACTACTCTTTGTTGAAGATGCTATTGTAGGGGACGGAGAGATCACCTCCACCTCCCCTTAGCTCTGAAGCGGGCTCTTCAGCTGGGTCTAGGAAACAAATTGACACAAGGCAGATTAATAAAAGAAAAGTATGCAAGGTTTATACATGTACGTGGGGATTGTCACAAGGGAGTGAAGTTCAAAGAAGTGGCCAAAGCAAGATGCTTTTAACCGGGCACAGCAGCTCACACCTGTAATCCCAGTTACTTGGGAGGCTGAGGTGGGAGGATCACTTGATCCCAGGAGTTGGAGGCTGTGATGAGTTATGATTGTGCCACTACACTCCAGCCTGGGTGACAGAGCAAGACTTTGTCTTAAAACAAACAAACAAACAACAACAACAAAAAACAAAGCCACCTCTATGAGAACTACTCATTCTCTGGGTGTCTCCCATATGGAATATACATGTTGATAAACTTCTGCTTTTTTTTCCCTCTTGTTAATTCATCTTTTGTAACAGAGATCTGTTTCAACTGCAAACCTATTGGGGTTATTATTTTTCCTTACATATACATGCACCAATCATTTTACTGTCAAGATATACAAGGTGACAATTGATAAATTCAGGAGAAGTGCTTACAGGCTCATCAGCCATCTTATTATTCACCTAGGAAGCTGACATGTTGCTCTTAGCTAATTGTGTGTACCTGGGGGGAGTGACAAAGTTTTTTTCAGGTCCTAGCTTTTGCTTTTCCGAGTATATTTAAGGAGCAAGTATGGGGGCAGTTTCCTCAGCTTGGAGAGTTCTGATGTGAGGTGAGGTCCGTTTATTGTGCCCCCAACTCTCATAATACTGTCTCTCAGGGGACCTCCCTGAGCCTCAGCCTAGTGCTGCACTTTCCCAAAAGCTGCCTCCCTGGGTTGTCATCTCCTGGTCTGAGGGGTGGCCTGGGCAGGGCTGGGAGGAATGATCAGGAGGAAGCTGGTATACCTGGCCTGCTGTTATTCTGCATGATGGCAGGCTCCCTGGCAGTCCTGACATGTACCAGAGCCTCTGACAAATGCTGTAAACCCTGCCTGGTGATGATCCAGCCAGGGTACATGAGATGGAGAACAGGCCACCACAGGAAAGCTCTCAGCAGCTGGTCCCTCCCTGTGCCACCTGGTCTCTTCTGCTCCAACTCTGGGATCCAGCCCATTTTGTCTCACTTGGGGTTTCTTGAAGTCTTTATGTCCTGATCCATCCATCATCCACTTTCTTTTTACCATGACATTTCTGGGCTCAGACTAGAGAGGAATGATGTCAAAGAGCATTGGTTCGCCATCCTGTGAGGATCTAGAACTCCTTATGCATCTTTCTATTCCCTTACATGTCACAGAAGCTTAAGACATGTTGGTAGAACAATGACCTGGACCGCCTCACCTGCCAACTTCAGTAGGAGGGACAACTATGTTTCATTTTGAGGAGGAACTATGTTTGAAAAATATAAATATAAAAATATAATACACTGTACTTAAGTTAGTATAATTTAACACACAATAACTGCTAAGTAAATGATCACTAAATAAATATTAATTTGGATGGACAATCAGAGTATACTGCATGCCACTATTACAGCATGATTTCTTAGCGCTACAGCAATTATGCTCGCTCAAACAGGAGAAAAGATTACTGCAGGTCGATTTGATCAAATCGTTTAAAACTACGGTCCCCAACTCCCGGGCCGTAGACTGGTACCAGCCTGTTAGGACCCAGCTGCATCACTGCCTGAGCTCTACCTTGCCCTCCAATCCCCTCACCCCATACGTGGAAAAATTGTCTTCCATGAAACCAGTCCCTGGTGTGAAAAAGGGTGGGGACTGCTGCTTTAACATATTTACTTGTAGTTGGAATTTGTCATTTCACAAATATTTTAATTTCTCAATTTTGACCAAAATACCATCAATTGTTTGTGAGCAATCTTTGCACAACTGAATGCAGAAATTTTGATTGTGAGGCAAAAACTCTCTCATCCTGTTTTAAAGAAAATCTACATGCCCTTCTTGGTAATACTCTAGGAAGAAAAAGGAGAAGTGCTCTCTGATGAATTTTCAGACCCTTGTTTTCCCCCTTCTCATGAGAGTAGATCAAGTTTCCACTTATTTGGCAAGCAAAACATACTCCACAATTTCTAAATAAGGAGTCAAATTTGCCACATACACATCTGGTACCTTAAACCTGTGGATCTAGTCTCAGTTAACAACAAAGAATATTTGTATTCTATGAACTTATCAGAAGGCTCAGTTTTGGGTTGACAATTAATTCATGCAAAAAGTGCAATGAAGGTAACTGATATTAAAAACAGTTTCAGTAAAATATTAGCCATTCACCCCTAGTAAGATTTCAGTTTAGTCTTTTATCATATTAGATCACCAGAATAAAACTATGTGGTCTGAATTAGCGTAAGTCTGTCAAATTGCCTTTACTAATGCAACTTAATATTGCTGTCTTTGGCATTGTTGACTATTGATATAAGAGATGGTCCTGTGGAATTAAGGTTTATGCACATTTTCAGAAGTCTCTGTGGCAAAGAATAATAATTCTGCAAGAGCTAACATTCAGAGAGTACACCTGATGTTCCAGGCATGTGCTTCACTGAATTTAATTCTCACTACAATCTTTCTGGGTAGATATTTTATCCTCTCTTTATACATGGGAAAACTGAGGCAAGTAAAACAACTTGCCCACAGCTAATAAGTGCTTGATACAAGAAGAATTCAAACCCAGGTTTGTTTGATCTCCAAGTCTGTGACCTTAACCAATGTTTTATATTATTACTATGCTACTCTGTTTCCCTAAGATAAGGATTCCAGTAAACAATTATTCTTATAAAATGGGAAAAGGTGATCTGCAGAAGGGAGGAGCTGCACTGTAGAGCCAGAAGTCTAGTCGAGGGAGCAAGCTACAACCATGGTGATCTGTGGCACATGTAGGATTGTCTGGAACTTCCCAGATTCCTTTTATCAGGAAGCTGGAAAAAAGACAGGACTTTTGTCACTCACGCCTTTTGGGGACTCAGACTATTCATGACTTGGACATTAAAGAGAAATTTAGTTCCATTAATGGGAAACTGAATCCCATTCACTAGGGTTCCACCCTCATGATCTAATCACCTCCCAAGGAAAGGACATCTAGAACACTTAGGTGGCCAAATGTGCAAGAGCTTGTCTTTGATTTCAGGGTCTTCAATGAATCACAGGTTAAGAACTCCCAATCTAAGCCATGCTAGTTCCCATTTTTCTTGGCTTTGGGGAAACTCCATATCAAATGAACTGCTCAATTTCAATATTCCCCTAAATGTGATTATGTTCTTCTTATCATCTAAGTCAGTAGGCTTCAAACTGTGCTCCTGCTAGGGGAGCAGAGGGAAGAGATGGAGTTGTGATGGGCATTCTCACCCCTGAAGAGGAGCGGCTTCGAGGACACAGTAGTGAAAAGCTGAAGTTCAACTCTACCACTGACTAGTGATTTGATTTTTTTATGCCTCAGTGTCCTTACCTGTAAAAAGGTACTAACAATCCTACTTTATAGGTTTCAGTAATGATTAAAGGACTAAATACATGTATGACATGTAGAACACTGCATGACAAAGAGGAAGCACTTGGGAGTAGTTAGCTATTATTATCGCTTGATTATGCCTTTGTACATAATGTTGTTATAATCGAGAACACTGAAACTAAAAAAAATTGAAAATCACTTTCTCTGTGATCTCTGGACTTCTTTATGTTTAAATTGCCTTTTTATGTTAAATTTTTATTTATGTCACATATTATTTTCACAGCAAATGGGATATAATTCATTTCTAGTCTGCCACTTTTGAGCTAACAAACTGCCCTCCCCAGAAATGGCAAGAGTTATCCCTGACTCTCCCCAGTGAGAAACTTGGACATTTCCTTTATTTCTTGGCTGAAAGATCTGCTAAGTGAGACTGAGACACCTTAAAATATTTTGCTGTCCTTTCTCTGCAAATGAGGTGTCGTAGTTTATTCGGGATGCTATAACAAAATACCATGACCTCAGTTGTTTATAAACATTAGAAATTTATTTCTCACAGTTCTGGAGGTTGGAAGTCCAAGATCAAGGCACTGGCAGGTTTGGTGCCTGGTGGGGGCCCTCTTCCTGGCTCACAGATGGTGTCTTCTCTCTGTGTCCTCACATGGCAGAAATGTTACCACCCTACTGGCTTCTTTGCCCACTGCACAGGAGGAAGCCAATACACTGAGACAGCAAGGTTGCAGCAGAGAAAGAGGTCTCTTTCACAGGGTGCTAAGCAAGGAGACTGCAGAAAATTCTCAAATCTATCTCCCCAAGAATTATGGGGCCAGGGTTTTTAAAAGTAGTTTGGCGGGCAAAGGGCTAGGGAATTGGGTCTGCTGATTGGCTGGAGATGAACTCATAGGGTTGGGAAGCAGAAATTGTCTTCTTGCCCTGAAACAGTTTATGGATACAGGATCACAAGACCTGTTAAGTCAGTTCCCAAGTATGGCACTGGTCTGGTTGGCAGCAGCTGGTCCTTCTGAATGCAGAGTCCAGTAAATATCTCAAAGACCAGTCTCAGGTTTTATAGTAGTGATATTATCTATAGAAGCAATAAGGGAAGTCACAAATCTTATGCCAGCCAGGGATGTGTGACTCCTAAGCAGTAAGCAATTATAGGAAGGCAAGCTATGAAACAACGGCTGGTTAACTTTTAGCTATGCTTATACTTCTGTAGAAATTAGACTTCTACCACAGTTCTTGCCTTATGGCCCTACATTACTTTAATACAGGTGGTTTCAGAAAGGCCAATTGAGCTCCTGGGGTCTGTTTTATAAGGGAGCTAATCTCATTCATGAAGGCTCCACCCTCATGATCTAATTACCTCCCAAAGGCCCCCACCTCATAATGTCATCCCCTTGGGGTTACAATTTTAACATATAAATTCAGAGGGGACACAAACACTCAGACCATAGCAGAAGGTAAGCAGAAATAAAGGAGATGGATAGCAACAGAGGAAAAATAATGCCAATTAGTAGTCATTTTAATGTTTTTTTACTTTCCTTGCTCCTCATTTCTACTTTTGAAACATTGTAAAAGTAATCTTTTGATAGGAAAAAAAAACTCTAACATTTTTGTTATTTTTTCCTCCAGTTTTGAGCTGTAAAATATATCATGCATGCAAGCTGTCTAAATAACATACATTTCTGTTTTAAAAAGGAAAATGAAGTAAGCCCCGTTGCGTGGACATCTTCGGTTTACCCTTCACTTTGCTCTCCCAGGTTTACTTTGCCTCACGTGCTCTGCGCTTTGGGGAGCTGTTGTGTACGGACGTCATGTGCAGCCTCCGTAGCCTTCTGACTTCCAGTTGGTTTTGGCCATTGGGCTATTGCATTAACTTATTTTTCTGCACATTGCCCCTACTTTTGTGCATACTTCCTTCATTAACTTCTTCTCAAATGAATTTGAGGTTTCCATCTACGTCCTTTAAGGACCCAAACCGTTCCTTGGGGAGCTCCCTCTTATCCCCTGGAGAGGTGTGTGCCTGTTTAAACTTTGTGTTAATCATTCCCTTACTTTAAAAAAAATGTAATCTCACCATATATGTATGTCAATGTGTATATTGTTTAGTTTTGCCTTTTTTATTTATGTAAATTGATTTAAAGTCTCTTCCCCCTCTGTGTTGCGTTTCTTTCCCCTCAGCTAATTTGGAAATTATACATTCTATTTGTATGTATTTGGTAGTTGTGTTAGAAACTTTAATGTTAATACTTAACAAGTCTCAACTTAAACCTTTACCTTTGCTTTAAACACTAGAATGTTATAATGCTTCAACCCTGATTACCCGCTCCCAAATTTAACACTATTTTTATCCAGTGGTTTGTCCCTGCCTTATTTTTATACTTGCAAAAAATAGTCATTGTTGATATTAGTATTTCATGCAATCAGTGATTCCTTGGATTTAGCCATGTGTTTATAATTTTCTTCACTAACCCTTTCATTTTGCATCTGAGATATTCCTCTGGGATCATTTGCTTCTTCCAGAAGAACATACTTTAGAGGTTCTTCACAGAGGGTCTGTTGCTAGTGTCTTTGTCTGCAAATGTCTTTATTTTACTCTTGTTCTTGAAAGATAGTTTCACTGAGTTTTTCTTAGCACGTTGAAGATAATATATCACAATCTTTTGGGCTCCACTCTTGCTGTTAAGAAGGCAGCTATTAATCTAATCGTTGATTCTTTGCAGGTTAAGTGTCTTCTTTTTATCTACTTTGGGATCTTCTCTTTTTGGTGGGTTTTTTTTTTGGTTCGTTTTAATACATTGTCTATAGATATAGATCTCTTTTTTTATCTTGCTTAAGGTCTTGGACTCATTGAATCTGAAAATTGTTATCTTCCATCAATTACAAAAATTTCTCAGCGAACTTATCTCTTCAAAAAATTTTCTCTCTCCTTCTGTTAGCTCTCTCTGAAAAACTGATTAGATATAGTTCACATTTTCTCGTTCTATGCCCCAAAACTTTCAACCTCTCTTTCCCAATTTCCATCTCATCCCCTTTCTGGCTGTGTTCAGGTAATCCGCTCTTCAGCTGTGTTCAATCTGCTATTCGATCCAGCCAATGAGTTTCTAACTTCAAATATTACCTTTTTCATTTTACATTTTCTATTTGTCATTTTCAAATCCGCTTGACCATTTTTAATAGCTTCGTATTTCTTTATCTCATTTTCAACTCCTTCTATTATTTCTTTAAACATATTAAACATACCTGTTAGATATCCTTACTCTGATGATTTCATTATCAGCAGACGTCATGTGTTTTGTTCTGCTGTTTGTCACTCCTGCTGATGCTTGCCTGTGATGGCTTGATTCCTGGATGGCCTTAAGGTCACTACTTTCAATTCACGCTTTTTGGAAAGTTTTTTTCTTTTTTTGGTGGGAATTCCTTGATGTCTGGATTTAAAATACATTCTCCCAGAGCATATTTTTACAGTAGTTCCTCAGTATTTATGGGCGATTGGTTCCAAGACATCCTGTGTGTGGATATCAAAATCCAAGGATGCTCATGTCCCTTATATAAAATGACTTAGTATTTGTATATAACCTATGCACATCCTCCCTTATCCTTTAAATCATCTATAGATTACTTATAATACCTAATACAATGTAAATGCTATGTAAATAGTTGTTATACTGTATTGTTTAGGGAATAATGACAAGGAAAAAAGTCTGTACATGTTCAGTACAGATGCAAGCATCCATTTTTTCCACAAATATTTTCAATCTGTGGTTGGTTGAATTCACGGATGTGGAACCCAGGATATGGAGGGCCAACTGTACTTATTTCTGTTAAGCACCCTGGTATACTATTTAGAGATTTTAATGAAATTTTCAGCTTAGGGCTACTAGAAATATAGATTATGTGAATTTTGGTTCTCAAACCTACAAAAGGATCAGTTTTTAAGATATAGTTTTAATATAGGTATTCTGCACTGGGAGGTATTTTTCTACATGGGCAAAATGCCATTTGGTCAAAAATGGTAGTGAAATAAATAATATTTGAAAAGCTTTAGTAAAGCAATGCAAATTTTGGGTAGGTTTTAAAACTTGAATCATTTTAAAACCTAAATGAAGCCTGAAGAATGAATGAAGAATGTAGCTTCAAAAATCAAATTTTACCTATCACAGTTAGAAGCACATAGTCCTGTTTATGTCGTAGTTATTCAGAAAACAGAGAAGAGTCTACACATGAATGGGATCTCAGGACTAGGGCCTATGTGAGTAAAACAGGTGAAAATTATTTCTCTCATACAGTTTTTCTAAAACTGCACTGAATGAACAATAAAGTTCTCCCATGAACATTCTCATAGCCTGTCACGTTCATGGGTTCACTTCCTATATTTTGTTCCTTAAATCTTAGTGACAGTGCCTCTTAGAATGGAAGCTGTGACAAACTAAAATTGTTAGATTGTAGTTGTTAATTCCCTTTGATAGTAATTCTCTTCTCGCCTTTCACCTCTTACTTGATGAGAAAAAGGCCTCCCAAGTTCTCAAGTTCAACAGTATTTTCAGCGGAAGGGCAAATGTTTAGTAAATATAATTTTCTATCTAACTGTGTGTGTCTGAGTTAGTGACATTAACCAATAATCACACCCCACATCTGTGGAGGATAAATTACTGTTCTTGGAAAAACTCTGACAAAGATTATTTTTTCTTGAGACTATTATGTATTGTTTCACAATTTCCTTTAAAAAGAGGTCATATGGCCAGGCCCTGGTGGCTCACATCTGTAATCCCAGAACTTTGGGAGGCCGAGTTGGGAGGATCCATTGAAGCCAGGAGTTTGAGACCAGCCTGGGCAACATAGTGAGACCCTATCTCAATAATAATAATAAAAAAAGAAGTCATAGAACTCATCAGAGTATTAAAATGGTGTACTTCAGGTGTAATATTATCTGCATCTGTGAGTCAGGTGCTTTATCTGTATAGGTTTCTTGTAACCCTTCAGTGTATAGTTTCTGAATTATTATATTCAGAAACTGCAGATCAGAAAGATTAAGTACTTGCTCAAGGTCACACAGTTATTAAGAGGTAGAGCTGAGATATGAGCCATGTCATAATTTGCTCTATTTTTTATTATACCATGCCAAGGCCCCTTCAAGCCTTAAATACCTAAAACCACACAAATATAAGACTCTTAGATCTGGGAGGAACTTCACAGAAGTTCTAGGGTCCAATCTCCTAATTTTACAAATGATGACCCAGAGAAGTTAAGTGAATAAGCAAGCTCACACAGTAAGTAGAAATTGGATTTTTTGATTTCTGGGCCACTGATTGTCTCTCCATGCAAATCTGCAATTTAAAATTCATGAACTATGAAGGAAAAAAATTTTTAAAGGAAGGTCAAAAAAATCCAAACTTTGGATGCTGTTCTTGATGCAGGAACATTTGCACTGAATACTGATACTGACATTGTGAAGGAGAGGAGCCACGGCAATGAGATGAAGGTGATCAAGACCCTGGCCTTCTCTCCTGGAGGCCGGCCTGCTCTAGGAGAGAAAGTCAGTTGTTCCTTCTTTCCTTTTCCATCCCTCTGTCCACCTGCTATGATTCCCCACCCTCCGCACCTGCTTAACCATCATTCTTCCTTCAGATCTCAGGTCAAAGCATCACTTGCTCAGAGACGTCTTCCTGGACTTTCCTGGCTCCACTTACACCCTGAGCCTGCAGTGTGGAACACTGTGGTTTCCTGAGTCAGCCATGTGCTGGGATTGTGGCTTGGGCTGGCATCTGCTGGCAACGTAACTCTCCCCATTTATATTCTTGGTGCCACTCCTGTCTCACTTTCTTCACCTGGGCAGAGCACCTACTTATCTGTCAAGACGTGGTTTAATCATTATCTCCTCTTGTGGACCTTTCCCCAAGAGTGGGGCTGGCCCTGGTATCTCCCATGACCTCAAACTTCTACCAAGATGCCGCTAATACTTTGTTGAATTCACTGCTTTACAGCTCTGTCCCCTCACAAAACTGTGACCCAGTTTTTCATCACTGCATCCAAATAAGTTTGAATGATTCTTGGAATAGACGATAAGCACTTTTTCAAAAACAAAATCAGATCACTGAAAACTATTCAATTCATATCGAAATCCTGATTGGGAAATAGATAGTAAATGTTTATAGTTTCTCTAAACAGAGAGTTCTTCATTGCATGTGTGGATATAGTTATAATGCAACTTGCTCTGTTTACACTGTACAAAATAAAATTTCCACTGGTGTGAAGCTATATAGTATATTTTATATGTCACACTGTAAATATTTGTTTAATTCATGCAATGGGCTAGACACTTGTGGGCTTTTAAGAGATATTCGGTCATTTTTCTGTGCTCTCAGAGGATAATATCTAGACTAGGGGTTAATGTCATTGAGCCTGTCCAGAAAAATCTATCTTCTTGCCTATACTAAAATCACCACCTCCAGGGTTGTGGGAGAGCCCTTCTCACACCTGACAATGGTCCTCAGACTAAAGCCAGAGCCCAGGACACATCCTCTCTGTCTTGGGGTCACCAATAATGTTCCTTCTGTGCTGCAGTGGGGCCTTCTCCTATGTTGGACCCCAAGACTGCAGGGCTGAGCAGTCCATCAGTTAAACATGTTTTCTTTCTATAACACCCTTTCCTTCCTAACTCTACCATATTAGCTTCCTTTTGTTGTTCTAACACATTACTACAAACATGGTGGCTTAAAACAGCACAAGCTTATTATCTTATAGTTCTGGAGGTCAGAAGTCTGAAATGGGCCTCACTGGGTTAAAATCAAAGAGCAGGCAGGGCTGTGTTCCTTCTGAGGCTCTAGGGAAGAATCCGTTTCCTCACCCTTCTAGCTGCTAGAGTCTGCCTGCATTCCTTGGCTCATGGCCTGCTCCCTCCATTTTTGAAGCCAGCAACTACAGGGTGGATTCTCCTCACATTGCATTACTCTGACCTCCTCTTCTGCCTCTCTCTTCCACTTTTAAGGATCACATTGTGATTACATTGGGCCCACCTAAATAATTCTTAATCATCTCCCCATGTCTAGGTCCTGCAAAGTCACAGGTTCTGGTGATTAGGATGTGGACATCTGTGGGGGGAGGACATTATTCTGCCTACTACATCCACCATTTCCATGACTATTGCCATTTTCTACCCAGCTGTAAACAGCCATTTGATTATTTCCCATGCTTTATCAATTGTCATTAAGTTAATAGGTATTTATTGATTACTTTGGCTATAAAGATGAGTTAAAAAATATCTCTGTTCGCAATCTAATATAAAATATACACAGCCAAGTAAGCAATTATAAAGCCATGTGAAAAGTGCTATATTAAGAGAATTTCAGGGTATAAAGTGATCAGCAGGGAAACAGTGCTCAAGTTGTCCCTGAACGAGACAAAACGATTGGAATGTGATGAAAGGCTCCTGGCAGGGGGAGCCGGGAGACAATCTCAAAGAATGTATGAAAATTTACCAAAAAGCAAGAGAGAGGAGAATGTGCTAGCTAGCAAGAGCAGCAGAGGCCAGGGCTCTGTGAGAAAGTATGTGGGGTTTGGGAACTGCAGTTAGTTTGGTGTCTCTAGAGCAGTGTTGTCCAATAGCACTTCCGGCGACGATGGGAATGTTCTGTGTCTGCACCGTGACTCGCGGTTGCCACTGGCCACGTTTGGCTATTGAGCACTTGAGATGTGGCTAATTGACAATGGGACTGATTTTTTAATTTCATTCCATTTTAATTAATTTAAATTTAAATAGCCACATGTGGCTAGTGACTACCACATTGTCAGTACAGCTACAGAGCATAGGGTAGCTCTGAGGGAATGAGGAGACACAAGAGCTGGAGAGGCGAGTGGGGGTTAGACTACGGGAGGCCTTTTTTGCTATGCAGGGAATTATGAATTTATCTCTTGGTGATGTGGTTTTCAAGCTGTGTTCCACAACCAGGGGCTGGCAGTGGGGGTGGGGTGAGTCAGGAAGATCGAGTAGCTGGATGGAGGTCTGTGATCCCCCCCCCCCCCGCCGCCAACTATCTCATGAGTCACCTTCAGCTGAGCAGCTCCCATTATATCAGTTTAATATGTTGGGGTTTTGTCTACAGTGTTATGGGGGGAAAATGACTGCCTTAGGGGATGGTTAGAAGTGAAATGTCAGAGATTTGCATTTCTGATAGATCACTCTGGCTAGAGGTTGGATCAAGACTGTATAGAAGGGACTGGAGACAGAGAGAAGAAGCGGGAGTCTGTCTTAATAGTCTACACAAGAGAAATAGACTATCCAAATCATCAGAATGCCAGAGAGGTAGTTTCCAGGTGGCCTGTGGCCCTTCAACATGAGAAATTCAATTCAGAGTCCTGGGTGAGGCTCAGGAGTCTACATTTTTAACAACTCACTAGGTTATTCTTATGCACCCAGGAGTTGGAAACCCACATATCTAGAGATGTTTTGCACAAACTCCAGCCCTTAGGACAAGATAGAAACTCAGATCAGGGTAGAGGTTCTGAGACTCAAGTACGAAGAAAATTGCAGGTACCTGGTGATCCTCAACCTGGTGGGCACTCCTGCATTCACTGGAGGAGTGGCAGCAGGGCCTGTTCTGAGCCCAGGGAAGCAGGAGAACAGATCTGAGTCCCCTGTGGAGTGTGGAGTAGGGGCACTGCCCATGGATAGTGTGAGCAGAACCAACTTGTTTGCAAGTAAGTGCAGGGGTGAGGAGAAACTTGCCCTTTCCCCCAAAAGTTTACTGAAAGATCAACTCAAATTAGAGCAGATTAATAAGAGAAAGGCTTATTTACCATGCACATGAAGAGAATCAGAGAGTGATTACTCAATATCCCAGTGAAGTTCAGATATTTTTATACGTGCCTTTTAGAGGGGAGGGGGGAAAATGAGGCATATAGGTAATTCTGTTTTGGGGTTGTTAGGGAGGATGAATGGATGGGGGAAACAGATTGACTTATAAATTAACTGAGAGACAGCTATTATGTTTTAAATTATTTGGGCCAGGTCTGTTTGCATTCTGCAATATATTGAGATAGTAGGGAAAGGTAGGGAAGTCCTACCCCCTTTGATCTTTTGATTGGTCAGCCCAGTTTATGCAGATAGAAAGAAATCCCCCTCCAATACTTTGTTGATCTCTCAGAGAGGCCTGCAATTCAAAATAATCTTTATACCAAGGAGTCATATTTTGGGGTGAAATTTCCTGAGCTCCTTCATAAGCACAGGAGACACCTGTGGAAGCACCTGGGGGAGATGAACTTGAGGGAATCAGAAATCCTACAAGAGCTAGGGTGGACAGTTGCCAAGGAAGTGTGAATCATAATTGTTAACGTGATCTTGTCTTAGTCCATTTCTGCTGCTATAATAAAATACCTTTGACTGGGTAATTTATAATTAATAAAAATTTGTTTCTCATGGTTCTGGAGACTGGGAAGCCCAAGAACAAGGTGCCAGCATATTCAGTGTCTGGTGAGGCCTTATGCCTTCTTGCTGAGTCCTCCCATGGTGGAAGGGGCAAAGGGGATAAACAGGCTCCCTCAAGCATCCTTTATAAGGTCACTTATCCCATTCATGAGGGTGGACCCCTCATGACCCAATCACCTCCTAAAGGCCCCACCTGCTAATACTGTTGCATTGACATTAAGCTTCAACTTGAGTTTTGGAGGGACACAAACATTCGAGCCATAGCAGACTTCATCTACATCTGTAGCTGGTGAGGCCTAAAAGAAGTCAGGTTACACAGATAGATGAGGAAGCTGAGACTCAGAGACTATAGGTCTGTTGTCATGCGTTATTTAAGGTAACTCAGGTCTTTGCTAGAATTCTAACCCAGGTCTGCCAAACTTCAAAACTTGAGGTTTTGCTACTGTTCTTCAACGGATGAAGTTCAAAGCTCTTCTGATGGCTTTGAAAATATTTTTTTTTAATTTATTTTTTTAATTTCAGAATATCATGGGGGTACAACACTTTGGCCATACACATTGCCCCTGTTCTGCCCGTGTCAGAGCCACAATCGTGGTCATCTCCCAAACTGTGCTCCCCACATCCATTCAGTGAGAGTTTTTCCCATCCCTTCCAACCCCCTCCCGCCCGCCCGCCCTCAGATGAATGTTCTTGCCCTGTGTGATGTAAGTGTTCATCAGTTAGTACCAGTTTGATGGTGAGTACCAGTGGTGCTTGTTTTTCCAATCCTGTGACACTTCGCTTCGAAGAATGGGTTCTAACTCCAACCAGGATAATACCAGATGTGTTAATTCACTGTTGTTCCTTATTGCTGAGTAATACTCCATGGTATACATATACCACATTTTATTGATCCACTCGTGTATTGATGGGCACCTGGGTTGTTTCCACAACTTTGCAATTGTGAATTGTGCTGCTATGAACATTCGAGAGCAGATGTCTTTATTATAAAATGTCTTTTTTTCTTTTGGATAAATACCTAGTAGTGGGATTGCTGGGTCAAATGGTAATTCTACTTTTAATTCTTTGAGGTATCTCCATATTCTTTTCCATAGAGGTTGTACTAATTTGCAGTCCCACCAGCAGTGTATGAGTGTTCCTATCTGTCCACATCCCCGCCAACATTTGTTATTTGGGGATTTTTTGATATGAGCCAATCTCACTGGAGTTAAGTGATATCTCATTGTGGTTTTGATTTGCATTTCCCTGATGATTAGAGAAGTTGAGCACTTTTTTATATGTTTGCTGGCCATCATTCTGTCTTCTTTGGAAAAGTTTTTGTTCATGTCCTTTGCCCATTTTTTAATAGGGTTGTTTGATTTTTTCTTGTTGATTTTCCTAAGTTCTGTATAGATTCTGGTTATCAGCCCTTTATCAGAGGTGTAGCATGCAAATATTTTCTCCCATTCTGTAGGTTGTCTGTTCACTCTAGTGCTAGTTTCCTTGGCTGTGCAGAAGCTTTTCAATTTGATCAGGTCCCATGTATTTATTTTTGTTGCTGCTGTGATTGCTTTGGGGGTCTTCTTCATAAATTCTTTGCCTAGGCCAATGTCCATAAGAGTTTTTCCAACGTTTTCTTCGAGAATTCTTATGGTTTCATGTCTTAGGTTTAGATCTGTTATCCATTGTGAATTGATTTTTGTGAGAGGTGAGAGGTGTGGGTCCACTTTCAGTCTTCTACATATGGCCATCCAATTTTCCCAGCACCATTTGTTGAATAGGGATTCTTTTCCCCAGTGTACGTTTTTCTGGAATTTGTCAAAGATCAGGTGACTGTATGAGGTTGGTTTTATATTTGGGTTCTCAGTCCTGTTCCATTGGTCTACGTGTCTGTTCTTGTGCCAATACCATGCAGTTTGGAGAGTGGAACATTCTCCAGTTACAGCTTCATTGCTTTGTTTCTTCTTGGCAAGGTTTCCACTGACCTAATTCCACAAACTTCTACAGCTGAGTTCGATGCAGTGTTTTCAAAATGGGTGTGGGCAAGATGTTTATTCATTGTTTATATAGAACTAAGTGCAATAATATTCTCAGGATATTCTTGGAAGTCATTTATTAATGCAATTCTTATATAAAAGGAAGAGATAATTAAAAGGATACAGAGACAGGAAGTCAAATCTGGATTTTTTTTCCCCAACACTTCAGAAAATTTAAATGCTCAAATATTGAGCTACTGTATGAGTTTGCAATGCACCAAACCAAATAGATAATCTTAAAAGCCTTGTGTTTTAAATGATTAGAATCAAAGCCCTTTCAATTCTATGCAAATAATTGACCACTTCCTTGAAAAAGTTTTAATATTTCTCTAGAGACAAGGTGAGTCATAGCAAGTGGCCTGAATGCACTTTAGTTTTGAATAAGCAAATAGCTTGAGGTAGTGGCAGTTTTATTAAAGTAAAAAAAGAAGTTGTCAAGAATGACAAACTTGCCAACAAATTCTCAAAAACTAAAGTAGAAAGACTTTCTTTTGGGAGTTATAAAAATATTCTGAAATTAGACATTCTGGAATTATATGGCTCCATGACTCAGTGAATTTGCTAAAAACCACTGAATTTTACACTTTAACAGGGTGAATTTTACGTTATGTGAATTATATTTCAGTAAAGCTGTTATTAAATAAAATAGTAATAAGAGGATGTAAGAAGATTCTGTTACAAAACACACAGATAAACTACACAAAACTTTCTGAAACTTTGATGTTTTTAACTAAAAAATTAAAAGATAAAATGGTCACTGTTGAAACCCAAATTACTTGTCTGGAAAATTTTTTTAAATCTTAAGAGAGAAAACATGAAGAAAAGGAAATCGTGAGGGGAAAAAAAATTTTTAACTTGGATGATATAACAAGAAATAACACATAAATAAAAAAATTTCAGAAGAACAAAATATGTGGGTTTTGAAATTAATAGGGAACTGATAGGGACCCAGAATAGACAAAGAATCCTTAAAAAGAAGAACAAGTTGGAGGACTCACATTTACTTTAAAACTTACTACCAAGTTACAGTAGCCAAGACAGTGTTGTACTGACATCAGGATAGACACATAGATCAATGGAACACAACTGAGAGTCCAGAAGCAAACCTATATACGCAAGACAGTATGGAGGGTCCTCAAAAAAATTAAAAATAGAACTACCGTATGATGCAGCAATCCAGCTTCTGGGAATATATCTAAAGGAATTGAAATCAGAATTTCAAAGAGTATTCACACTCCTATTCACTGCAGCATTATTCACAGTAGCCAAGACAAGGAAGCAACCTAAATGTCCATCATGGATGAATGGATAAAGAAAATGTGGTATATGCACATACAATGGAATAGTTTTTAGCCTTAAGAAAGAAGGAAATCCTGTCATTTGGGACAACATGGGTGAGCCTAAAGGACATTATGCTAAATGAAACAAGCCAGACACAGAAAGACAAATAATGCATGATGCCACTTATATGAGGACTCTAAAATCGTCAAACGCATAGAAGCAGAAAGTAGAAGGGTGGTTGCCAGGGGCTGAGGAGAGGGGGAAATACAGAGATATTAGCCAAAGGTGACAAAGTTTCAGTTATGTAAGATGAGTAAGTCCTAGGGACCTACTGTACAACATAGTGCCTAGAGTTAATGATACTCTATTGTGTACTGAAAAATTTGCTAAAAGGGCAGATCTTATATTAAGTGTTCTTATCACACACACACATATGCACACCAATAATAATAAATATAGAGGGTGGGAGGAAACTTTTGGAGGTGATGGATGTGTTTATGGCATAGATTGTGGTGATGGTTTCATAGATATATACTTAGCTCCAAACTCATTAAGTTGTATACATTAAATATGTGCAGCTTTTTCTATTTCTATGTCAATCGTGCCTCAATAAATGTTTTTCTTAAAAACAAACCTCTATTTATGGTCAATTCATTTTAGATAAGATTGTCAAGACAATTTCAATGGGGAAAAGAATGGTCTTTCCAAATATGGTCCTGGGACAGCTGGGTATCTACGTGCAAAAGAATGAACTTGGACCACTATTTCATACCATACAAATTAACTCACAATGGACCATAGACCTGGAAGTAGACCAGAATATATCACCCCAAAATATGCCTCTTTAACATAAAAATTATTTTTGAGCTGAAGGTAATCAAGAAGCAGCAAATGGAGAAAAAGCTCTACCTATTCTCCCCTTTTTCTGCCTAAAGGCAGGATATAAATTCTCCTTCACTGGAGACAACTCTAGGCTCTTTGTTGGCCCAGAGAAGGCACCAGAAGCATGTGCAAGCAAACTTTACTTCATTAGTTTCCTCCTGCATATTTACCTCCCCACAGTTTCCCACTATTGAAAAGAAACTGCCTTTTTTGTCCTGTCATTTCTCTACAAATTTACTGTTCTGTGCTGAAGATGCTATGTAAGCCAGAGTTCTAAGCCACTGGTTTGTGTTAATTCTCATTGAGGTTTCTCCTGCATAGTGTGCACTGCACATGTTAATAAACTTGTTTGCTCTTCTCTTTGTTAATTTGCTTTTGTTGCAGGGATCCGTCCCAACTAAGAGCCAAAATGAGTAGAGGTAATCTTTCTTTAGCTTCCCTGACAACCTAAATGCAAGAGCTAAAACTACAAAACTATTAAAAGAAAACATAGGATTTGGTATGGTTTGAATATTTCCTCCAATACTCCTGGTGAAATTTAACTGCCATTGTGATGGTATGAAGAGGTAAGACTTTTAAGGTGTGAGTAGGTCATGAGGGTTCTGCCTTCATGAATGGATTAATGCCATTATCAGGGGAGAAGTGGGTTAGTTATCTTGAGAGTAGACTCCAGAATAACTTTGGCCCTCGTTTTTCTCTCTGCCTCATGTGCTCACTTGCCTTTCCACTTTCTGCCATGGGATGACACAACAGGAAGGCCCTCATCACATTGCCGGCAGATGGTGGTGACATGCCCTTGGACTTTCCAGCCTCCAAAACTGTGAGCCAAATAAATCTCTTTTCTGTATAAATTACCCAGTATTCTGTTATAGCAGAAGACAAACTGAGACAATATTAAATCTTTATGACCTTGGGCTAATCAATGATTTCTTAACTATGACACTAAAAATACAGTAACAAAGAAAAAAAAAGGTAAACTGGATTACATCCAAAGTTTTAACAAACTTTTGTGCTGCAAAATGATAACCTTCAAGAAAGTGAAAAGACAACTCACAGAATGGGAGAAAATATTAACAAATCATATATCTGATAAGAGACTTTTGTCCAGAATATATAAAGAACTCTTATAACTCAACAATAAAAGGACAAGTAACCCAATTCAAAAAGGGCAAAGGATTTGAATAGACATTTCTCCAAAGGAGATATATAAATAGCCAATGAGCACATGAAAAGATGCTCAACATCTTTTAGTCATTAGGGAAATGTAAATCAAAACCATATCCACTAGGATAGCTACAGTAATTTAAAAAAAGAAAAATAGCAAGTGGAGAGGACGTGGAGAAAGTAGAACCCTTATATATTGTTGGTGGGAATGTAAAATGATGTAACCACTGTGGAAAACAGTTTGGCAGTTCCTCATAAAGTTAAACATGGAGTTACCATATAACCCAGGAATTCTACTCTTATCTATATCTATCCAAGAGAAATGGAAACTTATGTCCACACAAAAATTTGTATATTCATGTTCATGGCAGGATTATTCATAATGGACAAATATTGGAAACAACCCAATGTCCATCAACTGATGAATGGATAAACAAAATGTGGTATATCTATACAATGGAATAGAATTTAGCAATATAAAAAGGAATGAAGTCCTGATACAGGCTACAACATGCATAAACCTTGTAAACATGCTAAGTGAAAGAAGCTGGTCACAAAAGACTCATATTGCATGCCATCAGGAGCCACTTAATGTCCAATTTCGACTGATTCTAAAATTGGTCACTGGGTTCAGGTGACAGCCTGATCTCGTCATTGGAAAGCAGCATCCTTCCCACCTCCTTCTTAGAACTGTAAAGTAAATGATGGACTTTTATCCAGTGCCTCATCAAACCTTTATTTAATGGTTTAAGCACTTGCAGATTGTCAGAATCAATTATTTCACCAGGATTTCAAGATGGTTATTTTATAACTCTACTATTCTTTCTAGATATGGGAATCTTCTGTAAATAATAATTTATAAAAATGTTTCCATTTTTATTCAAGGCCATGAATTACCTTGAAATGTGGTTCATATAGAATTGGGATAAATGCTTACCTCTTTTATGTTTTCAGAGTAATGAGTTTCTACTATACCTTCCTCCAACAGTGACCAATAAATTTTTTTCTCTTTTTTTAAGTGTAATTATAAACATATGGATTTTTATATACAGACATACTTTGGAGATGTTGTAGGTTCAGTTCCAGACCACCACAATAAAGCAATTATCACAATACACTGTGTTACACAAATTTTTTTGTTTCTTGGTGCATATAAAAGTTATGTTTACACTATATTAAGTGTGAAATAGCATTATGTCTAAAAAAAGGTATATACCTTAATTTAAAAATATTTTATTTCTAAAAATGCTAATGATCATCTGAGCCTTCAGTGAGTCATAATTTTTTTGCTGGTGGAGGGTCTTACCTTGATGTTGATGGCTGCTGACTGACCAGGGTGGTGGTTGCTAAAGTTTGGGATGGTTTATGGCAAGTTCTTAAAATAAGATAGCAATGAAGTTTGCCACATCGATGGACTTCTCCTTTCATGAAAGATTTCTCTGTAGCATGTGATGCTGTTTGATAGCATTTTATCCACAGTAGAATTTCTTTCAAAATTGAAGTCAATCCTTAAAAATTCTATTGCTGCTTTATCTGCTACATTTATATAATATTCTAAATCTTTTGTTGTTATTTCAAAAATGTGCACAGCATCTTCACCAACAGTAGACCCTATCTCAAAAAACCACTTTCTTTGCTCATCCATAAGAAACAACTGCTCAATCTTTATAAGTTTTATCATGAGATTGCAGCAATTCAGTCACATCTGCAGGCTCCACTTCTAATTGTAGTTCACTTGCTGTTTCCACTACATCTGCAGTTACATTTTCCACTGAAATCTTAAACCACTCAAAGTCACCCCTGAGGGTTGGAATCAATTTCTTCCAAACTCCTGTTAATGCTGCTATTTTAACCTCCTCCCGTCAATCATGAATGTTTTTAATGGTATCTAGAATGGTGACTCCTTTCGAGAAGGTTTTCAATTGACTTTGCCCAGATCCATCAGAGGAATCACTATGACAGTTATAGCCTTATGAAATGTAGTTCTTAACTAATAAGAAGACTTGAAGGTTGAAATTACTCCTTGATCCATGGGCTGCAGAATGGATATTGTGTTAGCAGGCATGAAAACATTAATCTCTGTCTATTTCCATCAAAGCTCTTGGGTGACCAGGTGCATTGTTAATGAGCAGTAATATTTTGATAAGAATCTTTTTCCCCCCTGAGCAGGAGATCTCAACAGGGGGCTTAAAATATTCGGTAAGCCATACTGTCAACAGATGTGTTGTCATCCATTCTTTGTTGTTTCGTTGATATAGCACAGGCAGAGTAGATTTAGCATAATTCTTAAGGGCACTAGGATTTTCAAAATTGTAAATGAGCATTGGCTTCAACTTAAAGTCACCAGCTGCATTAACCCCTGACAAGAGTCAACCTGTCCTTTGAAGTTTTGAAGCCAGACATCGACTTCTCTTCTTTAGCTATGAAAGTCCTAGATAGCATTTTCTCATATGTCTGTTTCATTGCCACTGGAAATCTATTGTTTCGTGTAGCCACCTTAATCAATGATCTTAGCTAGATCTTCTGGATAACTTGCTACAGCTTCTACATCAACACTTGCTGCTTCACCTCACACTTCTATGTTATGGAGTTGGTTTTCTGCCTAAAACCTCATAAACCAACCTCTGTTAACTTCCAACTTTTTTTCTGCAGTTCCCTCACCTCTCTCAGCCTTCATAGAATTACAACAAATTGGGGCTTTGCTCTGGATTAGGCTTTGGCCTAAGGGAATTTTGTGGCTGGTTTGATTTTTTTATCCAGATCACTAAAACTTTCTCCATACCAGCAATAAGGTTGTTTTGCTTTCTTATTATTTGTGTGTTTACTGAAGTAGCACTTTTAATTTTCTTGAAGGACTTTTCCTTTGTAGTCACAAGTTGCCTGACTGCTTGGTGCAAGAGGCCTAGCTTTCTGCCTATTTTGGCTTTCAACATGCCTTCCTCAATAAACTTAATCATTTCGAGCTTTTGATTTAAAGTGAGAGATGTAGATGTGTGACTCTTTCTTTCACATGAACATGTAGAGGGTTGTAGGGTTGTTAATTGGCCTAATTTCAATATTGTTGTGTCTCGGGACATAGGAAGACCCGAGGAGAGGGAAGAAACAAGGAATGGCTGGCAGGTGGCAGTCATGATAAAACATACATTTATTGATTAAGTTCACCATCTTATGTGGGCAAGGTTCATGGCACCCCAAAACAATTCCTGATCACAGATCACCATAATAGATAAAGTAATAATGGAAAATTTTGAAATGTTGTAAGAATTACCAGAATGTGACAAGAGAGATGAAGTGAGCACATGCTGTAGGAAAAATGGCACCAATAGACTTGCTTGATGTGGAGTTGCCACAAACCTCCAATTTGTAAAAAACGCCATATCTGGGAAGCACAATAAAGCAAAGCACAATAAAACGAGGTATGCCTGTATTCAGTGTTTTTCAATTAGTTGTAGTCATTTTTTTCACATGCTCAGATGTCACAGCATTTGACAAAGGAACACCCCTCAAGGAGATTTCTACGTTCTGTTGGTGTTTTCCTTGTTTTCTGGAATAAGCTATTCCAGGCTCATGCTTTGCCCTAGACCTAAAATCAGCCATTTCACCCAGAAACTTTAATTCTTTCCAATGGGAAGTGACTTTTAGAGACATAATCCAGGTGATATGGGTGCTCATTGCTACTGGGCTGTCATTGCTTCTAAACATTTCACTTGATAGGGCTAAGAAATACATATTTTTAAAATAAAAAGTATCTTTTCATAGTTCACAGTAATATTTTAAATTTAAATTAACATTACAGGGTTTCTATATACTTAACTTCTTTATTTTTCTTATTTCCTTTTTCTCTTACATGGAAAATTTTGGTTCCTAGTAACATTAACGTAATTAATTATTTGCTTTATCCTATAGTATATAACTAGTTTAAAAATACAAAAACCAAATAAGATTACTCAATTAAATTAAACCAATGTTGGTGTTCTTTTTATCCTTAGAATGGATCCCACTTTATGGTTAACATACTTGGAAGGTAACCTGATATAATTTTTTTTCTGTGTGGTCATGTCACCAACTTGATATTCTATTAAGCTGATTAATTGCAGTTTATTTTTACACTGGGGATTGATTTTTACTTTTTAGATTAATTTTATTTTTTGAAAGTATAAAGCATTTATATGATTCCAAAGTCCTATATAACACACTATTCAGAGAAGTCTTGCAACCGTTGTTACCTCTTCTCCCTGTTCTTTCTCTTGCCCTATACGTAATCATTTTCAAATGCATTTTAACTTTCCAGGGTCTCATTTTGCAAATATAAAATGTGTGTGTGTATTTGCATATTCTTAAATGAAAAAAGCAAGATAAGTTTTGTAGCATGCTATAATGCTAACTTTTGTGTAAGAAAAGGGGGAAATACCATATTCTCCATAACTATACATTCTATTGTACTTTATATTTGTATTTGTTTTCTGCTCCTAAAATTGAGTATGTATTTACCATAACCAATACTAAATTTACTTCATGTATTTTCATAGTTCTTAAAATATTTCTGACAAATTTACTTTCTGTTTGCCTCAGTTTCCAAATTATGGATTTGACAAGGGGTGACCTTTATGTTGTCTTTCAGCTTTAACATTGTTCTAACCAAAAATGAGAGCTATCTTAACCTTGTAATAGCTGCCAGAATCCACTAGATGTCAATGCAACATAGCAACCTATTTTTGAGCATTTTAAGTCTCTATATCCTAGGTTTGAAACCAGGAGAAAAAACAGAAAATTTTATTGATCTGTTATTTATTTTTGCTAAAAGTTAAATGTAAGACACTCTCTTTTAACAAAAGACTTAATAAATAAGCCTATTCTGCTTCGAAGAATATAAACATAACTCTAATAGAGTTAATTTTTTCAGACGTATCATTTTCTTCATTGTTCAAGTTAAAAAATTCAGTTCTTCTCAAATCAACATTTACAGACTATTTCCCATCAGGTAACAGTAGTGGCATGAAAACTGGAAAATAAATTATATGGTCACTAAATAACATTTTAAAATTTGGTCTGTGTAGGAGAAATGAACAAAATTTGTTTCAATATAATCACAGACAATGGTCTTTCCAAAATAGTATGATGTTTAGAATTAAATTGTTTATTTAATGTGAAATTATTTATTAACTTATTAATTTAATAATCTGCTTCTTGACAGATTATTAAATCCCCCATGATAAATTAAGAATTATTCTACAAATAAAAATAACATATTATTTCCCATCCTTGAAAAAAAGGAGTGATAATATAAATAAATTTGAATGTAAAAGGATGTCATGTTTAAATTAGAATGTCGAAAAGAGTGGTTTATTTTTTCAATTAAAACTTCAGATGTATCAGGGCGAGGAAATTACTGGTGTTGCAAGGGTGTTTAGTTTTTAAAACTCCTACCTTTTGCTTGTGTACCACTGTAAACAATATGCTTACCGTGTTTGAATTTCAAACACACCTGCACACACACACTCACTCAAAGCAAATGGTTTTTCCCAACCAAGAAAACCAGAAAATGCACACCATTAAAAGGAATAATGTTAGTCATTTCTCAGTTCCCTAAATCAGCAAATACATTGAAGTAACTGTTGATAATTCAAATAAAAGATTCATCTTGCATTAACTACCTGAACTATTTGAGTTCATGTCGTAATCTCAACTGTAAACTGCTGATAAGAAAGTCTTCAATTTAAAATTATTTATTTCCAGTTAAGGTCAGAATAGTAATCTATACTCAGTGAGATTAGTTGCTAGCCTCTTCAACAAATCTAAATCTATATGTCACATTTTTTTCTTTGTGATATCATTATTAAAACAGCCACAAATTTAACAAAATGACATGTTCTACTATAGAATTACATTGTTGCTTGAACTTTGATATATAGACATGGTTCTTACCTAGCAACTATGTTGAGGATAGCTTTACCTTCCCAAGAGAGAACATAATACACAACAGTGCTGAGAATTTTGCTTCATTTTCTTGCAATCAGCTTGTATGGGGTTTCTAGGAGGTCACTAAAAGATTTAAAAGTGTAAGCTTTTTCTCAAAAGCATGTGACCTCTATGTAGTTTTATTTTATATTTATCTTTGATACACGTTGAACAAGCTAAAGGTGTGATATTGACAACCTCCAGCCCTAATACAGGAAAAACAGACACATGTTTTAGTGATTTCCTTCCGCAGTGAATTCCTCCTGTAGGGAAAGGCTTTTCACGTTGACATTTGCAGGAGAAAGCAACCTTAGAGGCAGGCCTGGAGAGAGTGACGGCGCTGAACAGAGCAGAGACGTGTTCCAAGACGGGTCGCCAGGATCTCCGTGCAGGAGCCAAGCGGCAGCCCTAATAAAAATTCGTTTAAAATGAAAATTACAATAAAGCCCGGGAATAGTACCAGTTCTATGTAAAATGACAGTAGAATTTGCTCTACTTGTTTGCAAAGAATTTGAGGTATCAAAAATGAAGAAAAATAAAGAGTGGGGAGAAGTCAATAGGGAAACATCACATCAGTGTTAAGCTTCATGGAAACGCAACACAAGGGGCAAAGTAATGGCCATCCGTTTAGTACCTTCAGCTACTAAAGTAATGTAAACACATAGGTGAATGCTATTTAAACCCGATTCAATGTAAGTGTTTTCTGTGATATTATATATATACCTATGTGTATATTATATATAATAGCAACATATCTATATCTATGTATCTATTTATCCTCTATTTACCTGTATCACCTTAATCATTATCTCCAACATTTAGAAGGTGCCATAGCTTTAAAAAAACTAGAGGAATTTTATAATTATGAAAGGAATACCTTTTTGCTGCAGAACATTTGGAAAATATAAAGAAGAAAACAAAAAATTATATATAAGCCTACTAATATTTTGGTTCATTTCCATTTATTTAATGTTTATTTATTTACTTTAATAATTACACAAATATAAGTTTAAGTCCTGAATTTTCACTTAACATTGTATCATGACAAATTTCCAAGTGATTAAATATGCATGGAAACATCTTCATGACTGTATAATATTCCATTAAATTGATGAATTATAAATATAAAATTTGTTTCACTATTTACAATTGGACATTTTGATTACTGAAAATATTTCACTATTATAAATAACACTACAATGAACATCTTTGCATAATCATCTATCAACCTATCTCTAATTAGAGTATTTCTCTAGAAGCAGAATTACTGATTTAAGGACTATAAATATTTTTGAGATAATTGTCAATTTGCTTTTCTAAAATTAATATCAATTTACATTCTTACAAATAATGGATGAGTGCCTGTTTTAGTTAGCATTGAGAATTAACATTTAATGTATATTTTGTCAATTGCAGAGATTATAAATCATACCGTATTGTGGTTTTATTGCATTTTTGGCTGTTGGTGAGTTTTGTAATTTTTTTATATTTGTTGTATTAGTTGTATTAGTATTTTTCTAATTAAGAATTATCTGTTCATGTTCTTGTTTATTAGAGTATCAGTGATTTTTAGAGTCTTTTGTTATAAATTAATGATTAAAATTATTTCTATCCAATTAAATATTTACTTTTAAATTTTGCTTATGGTTTTGTGCTTAGTTTTTTAATGTCTAGAAATTTTAATTTTATTACATTATCTTTTCCTTTGTAATCTCTTTCATTGCCTGTCTTCGAAAATCCTTTCTTACCTTCATACCAGTTAAAAGAACATATCTATTTTCATCTATCATTTTAGAATTTTCTTGTTTACACTAAATTTTTAATTAAATCCATTAGTATGTTGTAACTTGAATGATTATCTTAATTATTCCTTAAATAGGTAATTTTCAAAAGTCTTTACTGAATGAATAACCCATCTTTTTTGCATTTGTTTATGATGCTTCTTTACAATATACTAATATTTTATATTTTAGGATTTTTTTTCAAATTGTTTTGTTCTATCAATCTACTTCTTAATTCTTACACCAATTTATATTGTAATATTATAATACTTTTAAATGCATCACTCTTTTCTTGTTTTGGTTTAAGTATTACTGGGCTATTCTTGCCTGTTATAATAATTCTTCCAGAATTATTTTGGGAAGTGTCTCTCATCTCAGATAAAATCTTATTGCCATGTTATTTTTATTTGGTTTTCATTAACATATGATAATTAATTTAGGAGGAATTATAGTCCTGCGTTTTTCTATTCAGAAATATGAAATGTTTCTAAGTTTTTTCAACTTATTTTTTATTATTCCTCTGTAAAAGTGTATAGTTTTCTATAAATAGGACCTGGTCACATCTTATAAGGTTATTTCTTGGTAGTGTATGTCATCTTATGGCTATTGATTTTTGTATGTTTATTTTGTATCCATTCACATCAGTGAACTCTAAGGTTGTTATGTAATTATTTGAGATGATCTGGGTATATAATGACAATTGCCTGTATAGATTAAGGCATGTTGAAGGTAGACTTTGCTAATGTAATCAAAACATGATTGAAATTTCTCACTAAAAAAGTAATAGCCACTAGTTTTTCATTTATGAATTTACATTTTATTGTTAAATTTGAGAGTTAATAAATATCATTAAAGTAGATTAAGAAATCTGGAATTTTTCATTCTTTCTTTTTTTTTAAGAGATGAGGGTCTCACTATCTCCCAGGCTAGAGAGTGCAGTGATGCAATCATAGCTCACTGCAGCCTTGAACTCCTGGGCTTTTTTCAGAGTGAAATATACCTACATATAATTTTTGATGTCACAGTACCCAAAGCACTGGAAATAAAATGTATCTAACACAATATCAAAATTACACAAATAAATCATGATTGTATTCTGCATTATCATGGTCTTCTATAAGTAAAATATAAATTAATTCTGCATTTAGTTAAGAATGTATTTGTTAACTATTCATTTTTTAAATTAATAAACAATTTTGCTTCATATAAAATCTTTAGCAACGTAGCCTACATACTTTACTTGGGCAGAAAAGTTCTTAATAGTGTAAACATGAACTTAACCCTGCTCAAGTATAGACATTACTAATGCATTTTAAGCTAAAGTAATCTAGGAAAAAAAAATCATCTGAAATAAAACAAATCACCTCTGTTTTATGGTGCAGTTATATTTATTTAGACATATGTGGGAAAAATCTATGCTGATAAATTTCCAATCAAAATAAAACATGTTTCTGACTTTTGTAATAAATTTGCTTTTAAAACATAATAGTTTGATGTATTTAATCATAGACCATTTACTAGATCATTTCAATTTTCCTTTTTGCATATATATTCATACTTAAAAAAATTTGTATTATTATGCAAAGTTGATATTTTCTAACAAAATTATAAAATAGCCAAGTGCTACATTTAATTAACATTATCCCAAGGACAAATTATTGGAGTTCATTGACTGAGAATAAATTTGCTAAGCACTTAAAAAGATGTCTGGATGCAACACATTCAGAGAAATTATTAAATAAATTCATGCAAAAGAACATATATTAGTAAATCATTTTATATCCTTTCTTGATGAACTTTGTGAGATAGAGATCTCTAATACAATGGCAAAATAAAAATGATATTTTCCTAGATGTATTTACACTAGAATAAATTTGAATTAATTCATGATTCAGAATTAAGATTTCTGCATACTTCAACAATTTGAAAATGATGGAGCTTGATTCTTATTCTTCTGATTGCTTCATCCTTAAGCTTTTTGTAGCAAAAATGTTTTCATGCACATTATCATCACATTTTTCATCTTAAACAGTGTCAACAAAATGTATTGTTTACTCAAAATTGAATAGAAAATATTTTTATATTTGTGCACTGTCTGATGCAAAATATATATTTTAACATTTCTCATAAAGTATCTGAAGAGATTTCTAATCTTTTGGTCATTGGGGTTTTGGTCACTGAAATCACTGCTAATTCACCAGGGCTAAAAATTTTAAAAACCAAAACTACATTTATCATTCTCTTAATATAACAAAGCTTTGAGCTTATTTGCACAAAGACAGATCCAATTAAATCCAGTTCAGTCTGGAGATACGTCACAGAACTGTAAATCTCACAGACAAAATTACACTAGTGTTATATTTCACACTAAATAGTTTTAGCAATTATTAGCAACATGTAATAGGTAATTCACCTTTTAGATAGTGTCTACATGTTAATATGTATTTTACATATATAACTTTCCACATATAATAATACAAATATTTATTGAGTTATAGTGAGTTAAAATTTATCTTAAAATATAAATATCTAGAAAAAAGAAATACTCTGTTTATATTATGTAGGTAAATAGCCAGAGCTCTTATTTTAATTAAAATACAATTGACAGAGGAGACCAAAAATAAAACTCCAGTTACACTTAAATTTAATACCATGGATTTAAATGCATGTCACTATATTTAAGATTTATTTTCAAGAGGTTTAAATTACTAAGAAAAGTTTTTATAGTCATATTCATAAAGAGTTGTGAAAAAAATAAGAACAGAAGCAAATTATTTTTAAAACAACCTGCTCTTAATCTAATCTGTGGCTCAAGAATTTAAAAATATTTGAGTTTAAAAATAAATAAAAATTTCACTTTTGTATATTCAATTTAAATGAATTTTACAAGGTTTTGTTTGCTTGTGCTTTTTGTGTCGTGTTTTTTGTTCATCTATTTGTAAGCAGTTTTTATTCCAAAGGGTTTTTGGAAATGTAGTGAACTCTACTTACCACTTAATTTATAACAACGCATGACTTTTAATAAATTAAATGAGAAACGTCATATGCAGAGAGGTGCTGTAGAAGGAGCTCTACCCTTGGGATCAGAGATCTGACTTTTAGATGGGCTGAGAGACTTTGGACCAGTCACTTCATCTGTCTGGGCTTCTGCTTCCATACGTATTACTGACCTTTCTTTGTCCTCCCACAAAAACATAACATTAAGCTAAAATGATCATTTTTGTCTTTTCTTGAGAATTTTGAAATAAATGGCCAATTCAGGAGCATGCCTTTAGCTGAGGGTCTGCATTTTAATTTTTATTCTTAGAAGAGATTTGAAGGATTTGTCGGTGGGAAGACCTGTCACAAGGTCAGTTTATCAACCTCTTCTCTGAAGGGTTTTGGAGCCTTCTGGAATTGTCCATGGGTTCGAGAGTTTTTCGGGTGTTTGAGAGTTACCCTGAAGGAGAGGTAGGTTAGTCCCAGAATTAATTTGTCTGGTTAGTGTTCATATGAACAAGGATTGATTGAAGAGACTTTTAGAATCTTTGTGGGAAAAATAACGCTAATTCCATCTGGAAGGCTGAGCAGAGCCTTGTGGTGTAAGTGGGCAGCAAGCTAAAAAGTCAGGCTGTATAGGGCTCAAGTGTCTGTTGAGATGGAAAGATCTGTTTATATTACAACTTTGTATTATTTAATAACTTACTGATTGGGCTTGTTTTTAGTACACTGAAAAGCTAGGATTTGGGTCCATTAAAGTAATTTTTCTATCGAAAGTCTTCCAAAGCTAACAGCGTGTGAGTAGAATGTATAATGTTTCCCCATAAAATCAGCCATGAATTTTAAACAAATTAACCCTTAAGCCTCCTCACAACCCCAAAGTCCATTGTGTACACTAAAGAGTATTGTTCACCATTGCTTCTGTGAAATGCACAATTCCCTGGGGAAAAACTCTAAATTTGAACTTCTGCAGAACTTTCATAGCACTTTCATCACAATGAAGAGGCATTTACTTTTGGAAATTATTATGCCGGATAATCTCTTTCTCTCTTAAAGACAATTTTATTATATTAATTTAGAGAATGCCTGATTGGGTTTTAGCTATTTTCCCTGCTGTGATTTCCCTCAACTACAAATCGAGTTTCTCGTAGTGTTTGTTATATAAGGATCGTGGTCTCCAGCCTTCCAGAACGTGTTTTGGAGAGTTGCTAAATGGAGTTCTTGTATAGACTTAAAATGCATGTTCAGGACATGCAAATGAATTGTAGTCCAATTAAGCACTGAAAAAACAGCCCTAAATATCCTGTTAATGAACTGTATTCAGCTGCTAAAAAGACATTCCGTCATGATGCGATTATAAAGATCCTGCCCTTAATTATGAGTTGTAAAAGCCACTTTCAGGTAGAAATAAAGAGGCTAACAGTTGTTCAATTAGAGGTGAACATTCATCTAGGAGAGGAAAAAAGCCTTTCTGTGATAAGACCCAGAAATCTTGTTTTTCTGCTAATGCGATTTCATACATTTTTGTTGCACGGTGGGCTGAGCAGCATTCCTGGTCTGTTGCCTCGGATGGGAATTGTTCAGTGCCATGTCACACATAGCTGTGCCCCAAGTCGTCGTGCTGAGCCGTGAACCGATCCCATGGTCGTAGTGACAGTTTCTGGAGAAAGCAGGCGCACGCTGATTCATTCTCAGCCTCCTCTTCCCATCCCTGTCTCCAGCCTAGCATCCTTTTCACGTTTATTCATGAGCTCATCACTCGGGGAAGAAAAAAATTTATGTGCATTATAACATTACATTTAAAAGCTATAAATTACGCAGAGCTATAATACTGCCTTTTGGTAAACATCACCTCTCATAAAAATCTGTGTGTTTGTGCACGCGCACGTGTGAAATGTCCTTTGGATTTTCTCCCTACTCACTGCATCTTACAACTCTTCAGTCTTTAGTATTCTGAAACCTAGCAGTTACAACAGTGATAATTCAAATGGAGAGGAAAGAATTTAGACTTGTTTTAAACAGGCTGCGATTCTGTGTTAACCATGGCACCGGGCTCACTCCATTTGGAAACTGTCATCATTCTACAATAAAGGTGTTGCAATATAACGTATCTGGAAGGTAAAAAACAGAAGATGATTTTTGTCCTGTGCTGTTCAACAGAGGCATAGACAACCGAACTGATAAATAATTTTTTTTTTTAACCAACTTTGCCACTCTGGAATATTTGTAAAGCACTTAATACCTAGGACAGACTTTTAATCATTGAAATAATAATTACTATCGGTCAATTGTTTTCAAAAACTGAAGAGCTGATAATTTGAGAAGAGTCTAAAACCTTTTCTCAGGTTGATTATATAAGAATGGTCATGATTCCAAATCTCCTCTCTCATTGTATTATGAAAAAGGAAATCCTGTGCATCAAGTCTGTTACTCAGACGTGCACACGAACTTGAACTTGCAGAGAGTCTTTGTGTCCTTGACATCCAGGGGTCTGGGCACTGGAGATGCTGCCATTCAGGAGGCAGGTGCTGGCTGTTGGCATAGTGTGTCCCTGAGCAGCTGGAGTCAGGGGTGGGGTGACCCAGGGTGGGGCTGGCACAAACTTCTTTCTCCCAGGTGCAGGACACATTGTGTGCCGGCTTGATTTATTAATTCCAGTCTGTCCAGAACCAAAATATGAACTACGACATCAGGAAGAGTATTCTCTTTTAAAAAGGCAGTATTCTCTTTTAAAAAGAACATAATCATGTCCTCTTTTTGGTATTGTCCTTATATTCCAGAAAATCTCCCTCTAATCCAACTAGACTGCTTCCTACCTCATTTTAAACCCATTTCTTCTTGCCTGTTCCTAAATAAAGATCAATAACTAATCCAGATTACTCATCTTATGTTCTTCCAAAAATCAAGTTGTGATAAAGGACGTCTCAGTTTATACTTAGAGGGGGGAGGTGGAGCTGGAGGTATGACTCAGTCAGTCTATAACAAGCACGCGGGAATCACATGTGTAACCGAAATGGAATTGATGAAAAATGTCCTATTCCTTTGGGTGGCAGAAACTAAATTCAGTCAATTTAGGGTGTCCCCAACTTTCTTAGTGTTGTCCCACATCTTGCTTTGCTCCAGTGCCTGGAAAACCGTCCCCACCCCCACCCCCTTCTGGGCAGAAGGAAATCCTTCCCTACCACTTTGCAGCCCCACCTGTGCCATGTGGGGTCTGGGGAAAAGTGGCTGTTTCAGGGCTGCTGTCTAGACATACAACAGACCAGGCTGCAGGCGGACTTCTGCACCTGCATCTTTCTGGTCACAGGAATCCCAGGGCCCAAGGCTCCACCCCTGGGCTTCTCTGAGGGAAGGCACAGGTCCTTCCTGATCTTGGGGTTTCCAAACCTACCCAAGGGCAGAGTGGTGAGGGCCCACCGCCGACTAAGATCACTCATGCTCCCGGATGTCCCTCCCTTTTCCTAGACCCAGGGATGTTCCCAGAGTTCCGTCAAGACTTGAGCATTTGAGCCTCAAAAGCCAAACAGAGGCAATGCCATCCCTTCCATGAGGTAGTAAGAAAGGCAGGCACCTTTCAGCGAACTAAATGGAGAAGAATTGGGAATAAAACAAAGTGCAGGGAAATAATTATTATTCTGCCACTTTTTGGTAGATGAAAGAAAAAACCAGTTCCCTTTGTTTTTTCTCCCTAAGGCTGCTTTCCCAAAATGTCATCATGTGATTGTTCTTGGTCCCTTCACTACCAAGTCCAGATGGAGCAGGGATGCTGGGGAGGGGATGTGCACTTACCAGGAAGAAGGAACCAAATGTGAAGAATACAGAGAGAAGGCAGTGAGAGCCACTATGGCGAGTGCAGTGTGCCCGAGGCTGAGCGTGCACGTGAGGGACAGGGATGGCCAGAGGAGGTTCCACATGTGGGCCTGAGGCAGCCGACAAAGAGCCTTCTGTGCCGCACTGAGGAGTTTTGGACTTGTCCTGAAGGGGACAGGGCCATGAAAGATTTCAGCAGGGAGGGGACAAGTGGAGACTTGTGGTTGGAATTCCAGTTTGGTCATTGTGTAGGACAGGGATGTTGGGGACAAAATGGGAGGCAGTTAGGAGCCCTTCTTGGTCAATTAGTTGACCTAAGCCTGTGGCTGTTGGAATGGAGGTGAAGGGACAGATTCGAGAGATGAGGTGAAGGAGGAAATGTAGTGAATGAAGTAGAGGAGAAGCGAAGGATGCCTCTTTTTGGAACTTTCCTGGTCAAGTGGGGCTTGAGCTATTAGGCCTCGTCCTTGGGCAAAGAACTCAGAGCTCCTGGAGACATGAAAGGCAGCACCGCGGAGCCGTGGAATCATAAGAGAGGGACATCCAGGCAGATTTTCTTCTCCACTTTCCCCCTTCCTTGTCCATTTTGCTCTTCCTCCATTGCTAGTTGTATCTTGTTGCCCCAGAGGAGGGATAATACAGCTGAAATAAAACTTGTGACTTCTAAAAGCTCTTGACTTTCGAAAGTTTAAAGCTGAACCGTCCCAGGACTTAAAGTTTATTCACAAAATTTAGATTTAGACCAATGTGTGATGACCAAAGCAGTTTTCTGGCATTGGAGTGGTTTAGAACACTTGGGCTTGGGGAGGAAGAAATAAGGGACCAATGGATGTTGGATGTTCCCAGAAGCACCTGTTCTCTCTGACTACCTAGGTACCCCCCCTTCCTGCCCCAGGCTGAGTCCTCAAGGTCGGTGGATACGTGACTATGCCTTTGGAGAGACCGAGGCAATCTAACAGCATGGGGCACCCTGAGGCTTGCTTTCAGGGTGGAGCCCAGAGAGGGGGCAGGCCACATAGATTTTCCCTCAATTTAACATAGTGTGGGGTGGGGAGACTAGAGATGGCTGCTGGGCTTCTAGACAGGTAGGATAGCATCCCAGGACTTCCCCACATCCTGCGTTGTATAGGGAAAGGCCACGTGTTCCCGAGTTCCCTGCAGTGGTTGCTGACTTCTACACCCTCTCCTCATCTTATGGAAAGTTAGGGTGGGTAGGTGGGGGACAGAGATGCTGAGATACCTGATGCTACCTGGAATTAACAACAACTGAAATCAAGTTTCATTATCGAGGACAAAGAAAATCACATTTCTTGAACGTTTGAATATGTGTTACCTAGGAATTAAGAACCTACCATAGAGTTCATAAGAAATGACAAGAAACACAGTGGTGAGACAGTAGATGAAGCAACCGATTAACAGGAAGAATGGTGGTTGACCCTATGGCATTGAGCTGCTGTAGTGTGACTTCTCCAGCATGTGCAGAGCACTGAGGTAGTTCAGACAGTGCCCACTGCTGGTCTGAGCAACAGGGAGGACATGGTGGTCCTTACCAACATAGAAAAGTACCAGAGGCAGGGCCAATGTGCAGTTGAGAAGACGAGTTGGTTTTCAACATGTTGAGTGATGACGAGTCAATTTGGACCTTGTTGAATTTGAAGAGTCCAAGTGGGGCTGTCCTGTAGCATGTGCAGGTTACAAACTGAGTAGAGAGGTGCATGCATGGGGGTGTAGTGTTGAATCATTAGCATGGAAGCCCTGACGATGCATGAGACAATCTGGGGAAAGTGCAGAGATGACAGGAGGGCCAAGGGCAGAACCTGGAACTCCCAGCCATTATAGTGTACTATTTTTTACCCTCAAATATTTATGTGTTGCCTGATGCACTGTGTCATAATCAGTTTATGATTTTTATTTTTCTCTAATGAGCTTTAAATGCTCATCATTATATCTGGTAAATTGAAGGAGATAGCTCAAGTATTTTGCTATGAAAGGAGACTCGTGGTTTCGTGCATTCAAGGTCATCTCATCTTCTTATAGAAGTGGACTAGCTTAAAGGTGCTCAGTAAAAGGGCCAATATTTTGTGCAAAAATTTTTGCATCCACTCAAATATTGGAAAACTACTTGATGAAAGTATGAAGTGATGGAAAGAACGAAGACGCAATTTAAAGGTAAATGTAGTCAATCAAAAACTTTAAGATAATAGTGTCAAAATTTGGTACTTTGTAGAAAGGTTGCTAAGTGAATCTTAAAACTGTCAAATGACTTATCTGACTGATTAGGGTTATGTTTATCACCCATTTAAATTTAGAAAATTATTATATTAGTTAGGTTTCTTTCCACTGATTATAACAGAAACTTAACTTGCTTCAGCATAAACATAAATAGGAATTTGTTGGAAGGATATTCGGGGTGGCTCATAGGAAGGACTGAATGAGGAAGTGAACAATTAGACCTCATCATTGAAGATGATCCTTGTTTTCCCCCTGACCAGAGTTGAAGTACATGTATCAAGTTTAACTGGTTGTTTAAATGGATTTTTTAAAGAGGGGGAGTTAGAATGGGAGCTAATGGTCACCTCAGTTTTGTTTTATTTGGAATTATAATCTCATTTCTTATAAGAGAGTTCCTGTGCATTGTAATTTACAAATAATGCTTAATAATCTTGGAAGAAATGTTGATTGAAGGGGTTCATGGTAAGAATAGTGATCCACAGACTCTTGTAGCCAGTAAAATGAAAAACTAATAAAAGACCAAATTAATGATTCTTTTTAAAGCTGAGAAAAGAGAAAGATGGCCACTATCATCACTTCTATCCTTGGCCAATGCTACTGGACAAGAAAAAGTAATTAGAGGTTTAAAAATTAGGAAGGAAACAAAACCATTCCTATATTTAGACAATATCATTGTCTAGCTAGTGAATATAAAGTAATCTACATGAAAACTATAAAATAAGCTTCCTGAACTTTAGATCAATTTGTAAAATAAGTAGTATCCCTATATGAGAGTGAAAGAAAATAAGAAAATATAATAGAAGAAATATCCCATTCAAAACAGCAATAAATATTAGTGTGTGCTTAGGATAAATCTAATAAAATATATGAAAGACTTTTATTGAAACAAGTATAAACATTGTTGAAATTTCTGAAGAAATATCTAAACAGTAGAAGAAATATACTATATATGTGGGTGCGAAGTCACAATCACTTAACTGATGCTTCCCTGCAAAATAATTTTTCAGATTCAATGTAATTGTAATCAAAATTCCTGCAAGGTTTTTCATGAATTTTGATAAGTTGATCCCAAAATATTTATATGAAAGAGTAAAGACCCAAATATAGCCAAGCCTATTTTACAGATAAAAGTAGAGTGTTGGGAATTTCCTTACAACATATTAAGATTTATTATAAAGCTATAATAATAAATACACTTGATATTGATATAGGGATAAATAAATAGACCTAGGAACAGAAAGGGACCAAGATGTAAATGAAAATGTGGTATGTGACAGAGGTGACATTACAAATCAATGGGGGGACTGGTAGACTTTTCAATCATTGTAATTAAGAAAATTGGTTATCCTCATTGAAAAAAAGAATAAAGTTGGATACCTACTTATTTCATACACAAAAATAAATTCAGGGGATTAAAGATTGAATGTGAAAAGCACAAACATTTAGACATCTTTATAGTCTCTATGTAAGAAAAATGTCTTAAAAGTACACACACACACAAACACACACACATACACGCACACACACACACACACTGGAAACAATTAAAATTATAAATTAGATTGCTTTGAAAAATTTTTTTTAGGCCATCAAGGATACTATAAACAAAGTGAAAAGGCAATCCATAGACTGGGAAAAATATTCACAGTGAGTAGAATAGACAAAGAATAGAATCCAGAATATACAAACAATTCTTACCATCCAAAGGGGAAAACATTAATTTTTAAAAAGTGAACAAATGATATAAAAATTTATTCCTATAGTAGGAAATCCAAATGACCAATGCTATTGTCTGAATGTTTGTGGCCTTCTATTAATAAAATTCATATGTTGAAATAGTATCCCCCAAGGTGAGAGTCTTTGGAGGTGGGGTCTTTGGCAGGTAACTAGGTCATAAGGGTGGAGCCCTCATGAATAGGATGAGTATCCTTATAAAAGAGGCCTGAGAGACCCCTTGCCCATTCTACCACCTGAGGATTCAGCAAGAAGGTGCCATTTGAGAAACAGGAAGGGGGCTCTCACCAGACACCAAATCTGCAGGTACCTTGATCTTGGACTTCCCAGCCTCCAGAACCATGAGAAATAAATTTTTATTGTTTATAAGCTACCCAGTTTGTGATATTTTGTTATAGCAGCCCAAATGGACTAAGACAACCAGTAAACAAATGAAAAGATGTTCAATTTCACTGTTAATCAAAAAAAAATGCAACTTATAAAGCACATGTGAGGTACAATTTTATAAACATCAGATTGGTATAAAACAAAAAAAGCCCACCCCTTCAAAATCTAACAAAGCTAAGTCTTGTAAAGGTGTGGAAATGACAGCTGTCATACAATTGTAGGAGTAAAATTAGTAAAAAGACTTTGGAGAACAACAAAATTAAAGAGGTACATGTCCTCTGATTTTCCAATTTTAGGTTTATACACTAGAGAGGTTTTCACCTAACTGCTCCAGAGGCATATACAAAAATGTTTGTTATTGTGTCATTTGTGCTAATGATAGTGGCAACTTGAAAGGAACCTAAAAGTCTAGCAAGAGGAGCAGAGATCACTAGTGTTCTATTCATCCAACCAAATTGTATATTAGTTAGAAAGAAATGAATTAGAAAAACATGCATTACATGGATGAATCTCAAAAATATTTAATATAATGCTGAGATGAAAAAGAAAACTATAGAATAACACTTAAAATATAGTGCCATAACAGTTAAAAACATCTAACACAATACTGTATATTGTTTAAGAATACATATGTATATGGTGAAAATATCCTTAAGAATGATTTGCTGAAGAATGATAAAACACCAGATGATTGCTGTCAGGAGGAAGAGAAAGAAATAGAATGGAAAAAAGAGTAGCAGGACTCCAATTTTTTCTATAATATTGTATTAGTTTTTTTTAAATCTCAAGGAAATATGATAAAATAATAAGATGATAAAGCTGGCTAATAGACCTAGTTTACAGTTCAATTATTCTAAATACATTTCAACATGTATTACCAATTAGTAATTTTTCTCTCTGGAAAACAGGCATTATAATACTGGCTTTGTCTACTTTTATGGTTGTCAAAAAATGGAATTGGACATGTGTGAATATGCTAACTACAAAGGGCCTTGTTTATAAGCTACCCAGTTTGTGATATTTTGTTACAGCAGCCCAAATGGACTACAACAACCAGTAAACAAATGAAAAGATGCTGCTACTACTATACGTGACTTGTCAGTAAAATCATAATTCGAAAATAAAATTCAAGTAATATAATGATGAGTTTTATATTTTTATCTATTTCTCTGAAATAAGTGTAGCAATGATCACTGATGCAACTCATTTTTTTGTATGTGGCTGATGTGGTTGTGGAAAATATTTTAGTAGAAACCAGTGTTTCCTTCAAGGCTATAAAGTACACTGTGAATGACTGTTTCATGTGTTAGACAAACATCCACTTTCTCATTCTATTATAGCTCGAATCATATTCTTAGATTAATTTTGGCTTCCTGAGATTGCAGAAAGCCTGTTCCTCTTCTTCCATTCCTATGTATGAATAAGGCTTATTTAGGCAAGTGTCTTTTTATTGTCCTTATAGTTAGATAATTAGATTATGAAAATGAAAAGCTGAGTTCTAAGAATCAGCTTGAGATCTTCTTGCAAGTCTTCATGCAAAAACTCCTTGCCAATTAAAAGTCAGTCAAGTTAGACTTGAGTCTACAGGCAGAAGAGTGGACATACAAAGGAAATACAGTGAACATTGTCAACTATGGTATTTCTAGCTGAGGTTTTGAGATTATACAGCTTTATTTTTGTGTACAAAAGTCTTTAAGTCAGCTATGTTTTCCATAAAACTCTTGAGGTAGACAAGAAATCAGGCAGTTTCTTCCATGGAGGAATTTAAAGGTTAAGAAAAAAGGAACTGAACAACTAGAAACACATTAAGAATAAAGTTGAATCCCTACCTCACAACATATGAAGAAATTAAGTGAAAATGGATCAAAGACCTAAACATAAGAGCCAAAACTGGCATACAACCCTCCACGGCTGAATTTGACTGGCTTAAAAAAAAAAAGAAAGAGCCAAAACTGTAAGACTTTTAGAAAAAAAATACATATAAATTTTTGTGATCTTGCATAAGGCAATAATTTCTGAAGCCCAAGCAACCAAAAGAGAAAATATATAAATTTAACTTCATTAAAATTAAAATCTTTTGTATGTCAAAACGCACCATCAATAACATGAAAAGACAGCTTATAAAACAGGAGAAAATATTTTTAAATCATATATCTGATAAGGGACTTTTATCCAGTATGTATAAAGAACTCCTGCAACTCAACAATAAAAAGATACGTAACCATAAAAAATTGGCAAAGAATTTGAATAAACATTCCTCTAAAAAAGACATACAAATGACCAATAAGTACATGAAAAGATGTTCTACATCATTAGTCCTTAGGGAAATGCAAATCAGAATCACAAGATACCATTCCCCTGCCCCTGTTAGGATGGCTATAATTTAAAAAAGGGACAATAACAAGTGTTGGTGAGGATGTGGAGAAATTGGAACCCTCATTCATTGTTGGTGGCAATTTAAAATGGTGCAGCCACTTTGGAAGACAGTGTGGCAGTTCCTTATAATGTTAAACATAGTTGCCAAATGACCCAGCAACTCCCCTCCTCAGTATATACTCAGGAGAATTGAAAACAAATGTCTGTCCACGCAAAATCTTGTGCACAAATGTCCATAGCAGCATAATTCATAATATCCAAAAATAGGAAAAACTCAAATGTCCGTCAACTTATGAATGAATAAACAAAGTGTGGTAATCCATACAGTGAAATGTTATTCAGCTGTAGAAAGGAATGAAGTAGCAGTACATGCCACATGGATGAACCTCAAAAACATTATGCTAAGTGAAAGAAGAAAGTTACAAAAGGCCACATATTGTATGATTCCACTTACATGAAATGTCCAAAACAGGTACATCCATAGAGAAAGAGAGTAGGCTTGTGGTTGCCAAGACTGGGAGGAGGCAGAGAATGGGGAGTGACTGCCAACGGGTATGAAGTTTCTTTCTTTCTGGGGTGATGGAATGTTCTGGGATTAGATAGTGGTAATTGTTGTACAACCTGGTGAATATACTACAAACCAATGAATTGTACACTTTTAAAGAGAGAAGGGAGGAAAGAGGAGGGAGACAGGAAGAGCTCCATGATAGAAATGGTCAAGGAGCTGCTTTTGAAAGATAAGAGGTATTTGATACTCAATTTAAAATTGTGTTTCTGTGATATTCAAATCTCTTCATTTCTCCAAACCTTCAAGCAAGTCTTCCCCTGCGCCTAAACACACAAGAGGAAAACTCTTGAGAGAAATTAAGAAGGACGTGGGTTCTACCCACTCTATCCCTGCACCCAGAACAGGGTCTGGTGTGCAGACAGCTCTTGATAAAAAGGTTCTGCATGAATAAGTAAATACTGCTATGAGCAGGTTTGATTTAGTTCCACAATGATGACCACACTGGCTTTGATCCCTATATATCTTTGAAGGTGCAGAGAGATTAGATCTATTTACATGCCTCTTTCTCAACATCTAGCAGCTCTGTCTTAAAAAGTTTGCTTTGAAGCACTATGATAATTTTAAGAAGTCTCGATGCCCGCACAGTTAACTTGTTGAGACTCTTGGGAATGAAACAAGGGGGAATGAACGTGAAACAGGCATTCGATTTCTAGCCAATAGGGAAGATTAGAATAAAACTTAAATATAGTATGAAATAAAAAGCGTAGGAGAATCTCCCTTAGAATGTTGAGGTGATACAACACCATTTATTGGACAGTTGGAGAATATGATTGAACAGAATTACCTATCAGAGTAGGTTAGCGTTAGAAGCAGATGTCCTCTAGAACTTTTATTTAAGGAGATACACTTTCAAAATTACATAAAATTTAAATTTTAATAATTTTAATATATACATTTATATGATTAAAATATTTTAAAGGTTATACTTCGTGCTTATATTTTTATAATATAATCCTTGACATGGGCAAAAGCTTACTAAAGTTATTGTTTCTTCTCTGGAAGGTTTTTCAAAGAATAAGAAAAGAGTTAATATTATCAGAATGATTAGAAATAAAGGAAACCAGCAAATGGAGTTCTGAGACAGGAACCAAAGTGTCTGTGTTAGGGGTCTATCCCCAACAGGACTGCTAATCCTGGTGAGGAATGTGACAGGCTCAGCCTGGTTACCCAGAGGCTGGATGAAGTGACCAAAAAGAAAGAGTATGCATCTGTAGCCACATCGATAGATGAAAATATCTAATTGAATGCTGGAAAGAAAAAATAATTCCATTTATTGAGAAAATATTGAGGGCTTACTATGTACCTAGCATTGCTCAGCAGTGAACTAAGGAGATTAAAATCCTGCTCTAACGGGGGTTTCACATTGGTCCCTTCTCCTACCCAATTGTTACTAGAAACTTCGAAGGAAGAAACTAAGGGAGTGGGGATGGGGCCCATCTCAGTCAACCAATGGAGGGAGAGGGAAGGGGAGCAGGCGGGGAGGGGTCCCAGGACAGGCTGCGGGGTAGTCTTCAGCTGGCTGGCCACCTGGGAAGACCGAACTTCCTGACTAAGCCAAAGAGACCACCTCTGAGGCCATGAGACTAATTTTCCACCATTAGTTTTCTTCCATTCCCAACAAAAATAAAAGGAGAGAGTATCTCTCCCAAGAGCCTTCACAGGGGGTGAATTTCAGGGTGGTTTTAGCATAATGTACCTGACAGTAAATATCAGAAGACTTAGGTTCTGGTATACATTCTATTTCTAACTGCCAGTTTACTGGTGTGTAAAAAGAGAAGTTTAGTTTACATAGTCTCTTAGGTCTCTCTTAGTCTAAACTCTTTATGGTTGTGTAGCTCACTAGAAGCAGAAATAAAGATGTATCCTGGTTTGTGTGTACATTTCCTAGACCCAAGCTCAAATCTTTACATAATGCTTATGAGCAGAATAACCAAATAAGGCATTCTTCTATTTATAATAGGATGCCTGATAATCCTGTGTACTGTTGGGATACCTCAAGTAAAGTTTTATTATTGTTATTGAAACGTCAGGGTATGAAAAGTCAAATTAAATTTTGAGTCTAAAACCAAATCCATCAATTGCCAGTTTTTCTTCAGTGTAATAACCCCATCTTCTTTGCCTATGGAAACTCTGTGTTTGTCTTAGATTGTATCTGAAATATTAACTTACCTACAAAATTCCTAATATCCCCAGTCAGAATGGATTTTTTCGTTTCTCTTCCCTCAGCACTTGCTTTACCCCCTATTGAATTACTTGGCATACTCTGACTCGCATTAGGGGTTTGTCTGTGTGTGTGTGTGCGTATCTCCCACAAACAGATTGTGAGTTCTTTGAGGGTAGGACTTGTATTTTCCTCATCTTCATGTCCAAATAATGAACACAGCACCTTGTATAAAGCAAATGCCCAACACATATTTGTTGGATTGCATTTGCCAACTGACACATTATGCCAACTGTTCTGGCTCATTCAACTCCTCAACTTCGTTAATTCCTGGGAAACTCAGCTAACAGAGATTAAAACCCACAGATTGCAGAAAGAAGATGAGATAAAACACACAGATTGTCTGAGTCTTGGAAAGGAGATATTACAGATGGAATTGACATTGGCAAAACACCAAATAACATAAAAGTGTGTTAGAATTGATTAATTCTGCCCAGTAAATAAACAAAGTTAATTTACCTTCTGAGTTAGTCATGTATCTATTACTCCTGGCCCAGGTAGGGGTAGAGACTGGCAGGCTCCTCAGATCATAGAACTGGGCTGTTTGATTGGGGAGGCCCAGGCAGGGCTTTCCTGCATGTACTCAGGACTATCTGAAACTACCTAGCATAAAGAATAGACCCCATTAGGGAGAATTCTAGTTTCCCTGGCTGGGGAGAGGGGAAATGCTCTCCTTTCATTTCTGTTTTTATTTATTTATTTTTGTTGAGTGTGGGAGAGGAAAGCAATGGTAGGAAATTCATCTCATCACCAGGTGCCAGGCATAGTCTTCTTTGCTTGGTAAATAAAGAGGAGGGGGCAATTAGAGGCTCCAGGCAGCCAAGCCTGTACATGTTCTTGGTGTTGGAACCACCATTTATCTTTCTAACACTGGATTCATTTCTTAGTAAATAGCCCTTTGGTATAAATTCTAGGCCAGGTCAGTGTAATTATAAACCACTTTTGTAGGCTTTTTTAGTAGAATGTGTGTGTGTTTGTAGGGAGTGGGGAGGGTTGGTGTAAAGTGAAGGGGAGGGAAGCCTAAGATGAGTAAAAAATAGTTCTTAAATAGTTCTTATCTTCAGAGTTGGTTATAGTCCAGTCAAAGATTGACATGTCTACACTAGAGTGGGAAGTGGTTTCTGTGGGCAGAATGTGGAATTGAGGCAACTTCCACTTTCATGTTTACAGAGTTCTAAGTCCTTTTCTCCTTGTAGAGAAAAAATTAACCCTATGAAACAAATAATATAAAAGTTTTAAGCACTATGTTATAGGATAGTAACACTAAGTGTAACAGAATTTCATATATAAAGAAAAAAATTGTGTTGGCTTGTCTAACAAAAGATGTCATGGAGGAGATAGGACTTTAGGTGGACCTTGAAGAAAGAAGAGCCTACTGGGGGGGGGGAGAGCATCCTAGGAGGTAATTGATCCACCATCATCATAATTACATTGTGTAAAGTCTTTTGTGCTATCATCTGATCATCGGGTTCCTAAGAAGCCTTGTGTATTCCCAAATGTTTCACAAAATATTTATTTCAGTAGGAGGTTGAGTAGAAGGGGGCTAGAAATAAGGAAGTTTCAGAAGCTCATTACAAAAGTTATTTTTCCTGCAGAAAATTCAATTATAAAAGTTTTATACACATGTATTTTGTTACAACAAGCTAAAATAATAAAGTAGTTAGTCACACTTAAAAAACAAAAACAAAATGTTACAGAGACTAGGAGGAATAGCACTTTAGGGCCAGAACAAGACCAATGAACTTCTAGGCCATTATTATTTATGATTCATTTTTTGATAAAACCTCAAATTCAAATAACCTAGTTTTTAAAAAAGCACAAAATTAAAAAAAATTCAAGTTCACTATATCCCTTATCTAAAATGATTGAGACCAGAAGTGTTTGGGATTTTGGATTCTTTTTTTAATTTTGGAACATTTGCATATATGTAATGAAATATCTTGGGAATAAACACAAAATTCATTTATGTTTTATATACACCTTATACACATAGTCTGAAGGTAATTTTATAAAATATTTTAAATAATTTTGTGCATGAAACAAAGTTTTGACTGCATTTTGACTGCAACCTGTCACATGAGGTCAGGTATAGAATTTTCCACTTGTGATGTCATGTCAGCGCTCAAAAATGTTTGGATTTTGGAGCATTTCAGTTTTCTGATTTTCGGATTAGGAATGCTCAACTTGTTGTGGCATAGCTCCCATGTCTCAAATAGTCTCTAGCCACCCAAACAAAGTAGCTGTACATTCCTGGGCAGCTAGTTCCTCAAGCACAGGGTGCTAATACTTGATCAAGCTCACATTCTAATCAATACGCATGACATGAAATTAATACAATAATCAATGGCATTATATCTCATTATGAAAATTTAAGCTGTAGGGGAAATGCCATGTCTGATCCTTCCCAGACTCCTAAGTACTTTCAGACATCCTTGTTGGATTCCTGCGCACACTGCCTGCCTGTGGTAGGCAGACTCTCAGATGGCCTGATTGATCCCTGCCTCCAGGTATTCATATCTTATCTAATCCCCTTCTCTTGAATGTGCGCTGGGCCTAGAGACGTGTCTCTAACCAAAAAGTATGGCAAAAGTAATGTGACATCTCTTCTGTGATTAGATTACAAAAGACTGTGACCTTTGTCTTGCTAGGAGATACTTTCTTCCTGGCTTGGATGAAGCTAGCTGCCCTGCTGGACAGGACATGGCAAGGAACTGAGGGTAACCTCTGATCGACAGTCAGTTATCAACTGAGGTCCTCAGCCCAACAACTGGAGAGGAACTGAATCCTCCCAACAACCTTGTAAGGAAACTTGAAAGTGAACCTTCCACAGTTGAGCCTTCAGATTGTCTTGATTACAGAGTGTGAGAGTTCCTGAGGGAGAAGACACAGGTGACTGCCCATGGAGTCCAGTGGAAACTGTGATGTGATAAATGTGTGTGGTTTTAGGCTGTACATTTTGTTATATAGCAACAGATGACTGATATACTCTGTGATAGAGCAGAAGTTAGTAATATCTCCACTACAAGACCAAACAGTATGGCTCAGAGATAGTAAGTAACTAGTGTGGGGTAGTACAGAGTGGCCAGGCTGAAAGATTGTGATTTTTGACCTGGCCACAAGTCATTGATCCCTCACACTAGTACTCTTCTGCATGAGCATGGGACTGTCTTCTACATGAGTATGGTACTTATGGACTGTCTGACCATGTCAATCCCTCTTGTCACTTGTCTCTTTCTTCTGTATCCACTAGTGCTCAGCCCAAGCCAATTTCCACAAAGAATATCTTTCTCTGTTCCACGTGAGAAGCCTGTAATTATGAAGAGTATTGGAAGATCCCAGGAAGCTGTCTATGGATCAAGTTCACCTCAGCTTGTTTGGGAGTAACTAAGCACCAAGTATTTGTGCTGTCAGGACACAGTGGGGTGGTGGAGGATGTAGAGACTATGCCTAGGCTCAAATCCTAGCTGTGCCATTTAGTGGTTATTTGAAATGTTACTAAATGCCTCTGGGCATCAGTTTCTACACATGAAAAATGGAGGTAACAAAAATCTGTCTCAAAGTGTTATAAAGATTAAGTTGAGTATGAACTAAAATAAAATCTTAACCTCCCCCTCCCCCCTCCGAATAAGTGGACCCCTTCTTGGCCAAAGAGACCCCAGAAAATCCCTACAGCTGAGTTGCTGGCCATGAGAAGGGAGGTCAGACATGCCTCATCATGCCCCCTTCCCTTTTTAGAGATATTCTTCTTAACAATAAGATACTAAATCATGAACAGGCCTAAGGCTATAAACAAGACAAAACTTAAACCACACCTGCAGGCCATCAATTTACTTAACAGATCACTTGAGTCTATGTCCGGTGACTTGTGTCTGATTAATAGACTTCCTTATCTTACATTAGAACATTCCAAGCTCTTAGACTAAGCTTTGTTTCTTTAACCAATTACAAATCAAAGAATCTTTAAACCCACCTGTAACTGTAATGCCCCACTTTGAGATGTCCGACCTTTTCAGGCCAAATGAATGTGCACCCTCCATGTATTGACTTAGGGTCTTATGTGTCTTAGGGTCTTATTCATGTCTCTATGAATGTATAAAACCAAACTGTAACCCAGTTACTTCAGGCACATCTTCTCAGGACCTCTTGAGGCCATGTGCTCTGGGCCAGTCACACACATTGGGCTCAGAATAAACATCTTTAAATTATTTTACAAGATTTGGGTTTTTTCCCATTAACAGGAGTAACACATGAAGCCCTGATGCACAAACATTCAAATGGTACTTTGCCCTAATTCCTGTCTGTCCTTAATGTAGCCAAAGGTGCCCATGCATCTGGTTCTTCTGACAAACACATGCATATTGGATAAGCTTGATCTTTTAAAAGTTATAACTTGTTTTTAAAAATTTCACTTATGTCATTGGAAAAGAAGCCAAACTCTGTAAAGTATTTTAAAGAGGTTTATTCTGAGCTGAATTATGTGTGACCATGGCCTGGAGAGCCAAGCCCAAGAAGCCTTGAGCAAGTGTTCTCACTGTGGTTGGGTTACAGTTTGGTTTTATACATTTTAGGGAGACAGGAATTACACATAAAGTCATAAATCAACACATGGAAGGCATACATTGGTTTGGCCTGAAAAGGCAGGACATCTCAAAGCTGGGCCTTACAGGTTATAGGTGGGTTTAAAGATTCTTTGATTTGTAATTTGTTAAAGAAATGAAGCTTTGTCTAAAGGCGTGGAATGTTTTAAGTTAAGATAAGGAAGTCTGTTAATCAGAGGCAAGTCACCGGACATATACTCAAGTGATCTGTTAAATAAATTGAGGACTTGCAGGTGTGGTTTAAGCTTTGTCTAGTATAACCTTAGGCCTGTTAATGATTTACAAGGGATATCTCCAAGAAGGGAAGGGGGCATGATGAGGCATGTCTGACCTCCCTTCTCATGGACAACAACTCAGCTGTAGGGATTTTCTGAGGTCCCCTTGGCCAAGAGGGGGTCCATTCAGTTAGCTGTGGGGGCTTAAGGTTTTATTTTAGTTCACACTTACATCCCTTCCAAGTTCATCTTTTATCGTTGAATAGTAATTATTCAAAGCAGTTGAAACTACATAAATATCTGTGAACCAAATATCTCTACTATTCAAGGAGTATGCAAAGGCCTCCATGGCATGATGGTTAAGCCCATGGAAAATAAAGATCTTGCTTTCTTTCTTTCTTTCTTTCTTTATTTATTTATATTTTTATTTTTTTATCACTGGCTACTGAGCGATCTTGCTTTAAATAGGAGTGTTAAATGTGCTAATTAGGGATGTGGGCTCTGAAATCAGCTTTTGCAGGTTGAATTTTCTGCCAAATTTAGCTTTGTGAACTACAACCTTCTCATGTGAAAAATGAATATAATAATGAGGTGTTCACGGGGTTGGGAGGAGAGGGTGAGGATGAAATGCATCCAGCCTTGTTATGTGTTCCGCACAGGGTCTGCAGCATAGTATGCATTTTATAAATAATAGATCTTGCCAGTTCCACTGGGAATTTTGGGGGAGGGGATTAAACAAGTAACTTCTGATATTATCTAAGGCTGAGGCTCAGAAAAGCACACTTGTGAAGAGAAGTTTCATTGCATAAGATATGTTCAGGGTGCATATCTTACCATTTCCCATGGGGGTAAGTTTATTGATTTTGGGAGACTTTCGTGGGTCTGGCTGGAAGCTTCAGAAAGGCAGTGATGGAAATTAATTAGACACTAAGTCCTTGATGAAATCATACCTTATTGTGAATAGATTGAAGTATCGAGCATATTCCAAAGTCTTGCCCACGAGCTTCTAATCCCTGTGTAACCAAACAAACTCACCAAAGACAAGCACATTTTTAAAGCCCAATTTGTGAGAGATAGCTGTTTTTCAGCTTTCCTTGCTTTCTGCGAGACATGGGTGAGAAGCTCTGATAAAGGTATTTCTTTAATGAGAGTATTTCTTTTATCATGGAAAGGAAATATTGAGTTATTCCTGTCAATCCCTCCTAACTGTGAGCGCCTTAGTTTTGGAAGGAAGGAATCCTGTAGCTTTTCCTGAGATGCAGGGCCTTCCTGGCAGGGAGAGCAAAATAGACCAAATCCGCAGTTCAGTCTCCTTTGTCATGGGCCAGCCCCTGCCCTTGGGAACTGACTGGCGGCAGTTTGCAAATGTATGTGCTTGGCTGGAAGCCTGCCGTTCCCTTTGTCCTTGAACCACGGGAGGCCTGATAGGGAAGCTGGAGTATGTCATCCCTGACTACCCCAGCTTGCAAGCAGGAACATGATGGGTAACTTTTCAGACAATATCAGACACGAGCATTCAGGGTTTAATTTATTCTTCTTCTAGATACAAATAATAACTTGCTCTACAAGCTTTCCTATAACCTACTGCTCAAAAGCCAAGTGAAAACACAGATCTTTGACCAGGTTTGAAGCCCGAGTTTTTGCAAGGAATGACTAAGAGTTTCCAATCCTCCTTCATATCACCTACCACCTCCCTCACTCTTAGCATCCGACTTTTATTCCTCTTTCCTGAGTTTCTTCAAAACCCTACGGAAAGTAATCAGATCAAAACTAATGATAAGGTTCAGGGCATGCTACCCCAAAATATGGCACCTTGGCACACTGAGTATTTTAAACTGAGGGAAATTGAGAAAACTTCAGAAGGAGGAAAATCTCCGTGAACTTTTTCACCCTTGGCCTAAAGCAGGCCAGAAAACCCAGAAAGAATTTTCTGACCTTCCCCTGAAGTGGGTCACAAGACCCTCATTCAAGAGATACCCTCCCAGTACTCAGAGGAAAGGAACATCTTTATCTCTGATGACACAGGGATACGGAGAAGAATCTCAACAAACAGGCCTTGCTAAGTCACTACTGTTAGATTATGCCCCCTTCGACTAATCACACTTCCCCAAGATTGTCTGCTCTTCTCAAACCTAAGTGTGAAAATACACCAGTTTACCTGTTTCTTTGGGTCTTCATTTCTGAAGGCTCTCTTGGCATGTAAAATTTATATTAATAAATTCATGTGCTTTTCTCTTGTTAACCTGTCTTTTGTTATAGGGGCCTTAGCCATGAAACTAAGATGGGAAGAAGAGATATTTCTTTTCCCCTATGTTATTATTTTTACTCTTATTCTGAATGACTAGAAATTATAGACTTCTGCCAATTTTTTTCATGTGTGTGTTTAAGTCTGTCTAAAAGCTTAGAAAATATACCTATGGAAAAAGAGAGAAATCTGTCTCCCATCAGTGGATTCAGTTTCACGCTATAGGTTACATCTTTCACAACATAGACGATCCTCAGAACAGTCACTTTTTGTGCTCACCATATTTCCAGTTTGTTTTTGATTCAGTTGTGAGTGAAGCTCATTTCTTTTCCAAGCCCCACTGAGGTAGACATTACAAGAGTCCACCAATCTCTGACTATTTTCTAATTCTGGGCATATGGAATGATGTACTTTCCCACTCCCTTGGGTTTAGGCTGAACCTGTAGCCTCAAGGCCACATGTGGCCCTCCAGATCCCCAAGTACGGCCCCTCAACCGAATCCAAACTTCACAGAACAAATCTCTTTATTAAAAAGATTTGTTCTGCAAAATTTGGATTCAGTCAAAAGGTCACACTCAAAGATCCAGAAGGCCACGTGTGGCCCCAAAGCGCAGGTTCCCCACCCCTGGCTTGGCCATATAATATTCTTAGTATAAGAAATATAACATAAGATATTATAAGCATATAATATTTATAATATTAGAATACTATATATTATATAGTATATAATATTTAACTCTTACATATTTATATAATATAATATTTAAGTTCATTTATATGAATGAAAATAATATAAATTTCATTCTCACAATGAAATGTGAATGTGAGACAAAGCAGGGACCCCTCTTAGGGGCCAGGGGTAGGGCCCAAGCATAGAAATAAAGGAAAAATCTTGAGTCCCTTCAAGGGAAATTCCAAGTACCTAGCTAGCCTTGAAAAGTAAATAAGCAACCAGATAATCAAAAAGATAGTGAACAGTAGTCTCCCAAGTAAGCCACTCACAAGGTGTTTTGGTTCCCTATAGAAACTAAAAGATAACATCTTAACATATGTCCTTGAGTTGTTTTTCAGAAAACCCCATCAGATGGAAAACGTAGATAAAGGGGGAACTTGAAAATTGAACTCTGAGCCCATTCTTTGTTCTAAATTTCTCCCTAAGGAGCCTGGAGAGAGTCACATCCACCTTTATCAAAGAATCTCTGAACCTGTTTGTGACTTGTAAGCCCCCACCACCATACTCCCCCACCGCCACCATGTATTGATTTACAATTTTGTCTGCAACTTCCGCTCTCCTAAAATACTCCTTTGCCTTTAAAAATCCTTGCTTGTAGCCATCAAGGAGTTTGGATCTTAAGTGTTAGCTGCCTGTTCTCCTTACATGGCGTTATGTAATAAAACACCTCTTTCTCCTGTTGCAACTTTGGCATCAGTGTCTGGCTTTGCTGTGTCGGGTAAGTGGACCTCAGTTTGGTTCAGTAACAAATGAAAGTGACCTGTAGAAAGTGTTGGGAGGAAAACTTTTCCTCTAACATATTAGGTTGGGATGGTTGGAGCCCTGTGAATTAATTGACAATAGACAAATAAACAGTAGAAAAGATGAGGCTTATTAACACATGTACGCTAGGGAGTATGCAGTAATGAGTAACTCACTAAAAAGCCAGAGGTAAAGGCTTCTCTACCAACTTAACAAAAAAGGGCTTCAGTGAATAAGTATGGAAGGTTCTTTTCAGCTTTTTGATGCTAATGGGAAGCTGAATTTGTACTTCCTAATGTTAGGCCCAACCAAGAGGAAGCCAATACACTGAGACAGCAGGGTTTACCGCAGACAGAGGGCTTAATATTGCACGTGCCAAGTGAGGAGATGGGAGGAATTTCTCAAATCCATCTCTCTGAAAATTTGAGAGAAAGGACTTTTAAAGACAGTTTGGTGGGCAAAAGCCTAGGCAACTGGGTCTGCTAATTGGCTGGGTTTGGGGTGGAACCATAGGGGTGTAGAAATTGTCTTCTTTGATGAGTCAGTTCTTGGGTGGGGGTCACAATACCAGTTGAGTCAGTTCCTCATTATGAGCCACTGGTCTGTGTGGGTCAGCTGTGACCCGAATGCAGGGCCTGGAAGATATCTCAAAAACTAGCCTTAGGTTTCACAAATGTGATGTTATATATGGGGAAAGTTAAGAATCTTTATCATCATTAGCTATGTGACCCCTGAGTAGCAATGATAGGAAGGCAAACAAGGGGACAATGGCTGGTTATCATTATTATTAGCTATCCTGTGCCTTTGCAGAGCTTTAGGCCCTTGCCACAGTTCTCACCTTGCACCCCTTTATTAATTTGTAAAGGGCAGTTTCACCAATGATAAAGGTCAGTCTTCTTCCAAACTGGAAACTCTCTTGGATGGACAGTGGTGGTCATTTCTCCTATTTCACCTATATTTTCTTGGGAGTATCTGCTTACGTTTAGACAGTGTTTCTTTCTGTGGCTGCTTGATTATTCAGATGTTGGTTTAAAGTAATGTTAATTCCTTCAAAAGTATTTCATTACTAGTGCAAGACTCTCTATGCCCCCTCCCCTTGCACAGCAATTGTGGGAGCACATATTGATATGTAGGTGCATAGCTGAGCCGTCATCTAGTGCACAGAAACCTTGGAGAATCTCTTGGGCTGCAGGACTCCATATGGGCAAAAAACAAACCTTGGTTAGTTTAAGCAACTGAGATGTGTTGTTTGTGTAGAGGACAAGAAATATCTTTTCCTAACCCATTGCTAAGTTTATGGCTGAGGCCCCTGTAACAAAAGACATATTAACAAGAGAAAAACATACACATTTATTTAATGTAAGTTTTACCTGACATAGGAGCCTTCAGAAATGAAGACTCAAAGAAACAGGGAAACTTGTATATTTTTATGCGTAGGTTTGAGGAAGGGTGGACAGTCATGCAGAAGTATGATTGGACAAAGGGAATATAATCTAATGGTAATAAACTGGGGGGAACTCAACAAGACCTCTTTGTTCAGATTCTTCTCTGTGTCTCTGTGTCTTTGAAAATAAGGATGTTTCTCTCCTCTGGATAAAAGGAAGGTACCTCTGGAATTAAGGTTTTCTAACCTGTTTCAGGGAAGATGGGCAAGGGGAAGGTAAGAGAGACCTTCTCGCTTCTGCTATTTTCTCAAATGCCAAGGTGCCATACTTCGGGATAACATGTCCTCAATTCCGTCAGCAGATTTAACAAAAAGTTCTTAGTGACTATGTGATGAATGCTTTTCTTGATTATGTATCTTTCTCATGCTAAAATATTCAATTTTTAAAAGAAATGTTATCATGTAAATAACATGACTTATTTTCTTCGGGAATTATGAGAGGCTCTATACAAGCTTTGTAAGCTTTTTCTCAAATTATGTATTTTTAAACTGATTTATCGATATGTGGGTGTAATAAATCCTTATTCTACTGGTAACTGTAGTTTAGTATTTTATATATTGGAAACAAACATGCCCTGCCTGAAACAGAGCTTGCTATTTACCACCAGAGGTTTGTTTTTTAGGCTTAAAGCCTTTACTGCTCTGGGCCTTTTGTTCAGCTGTGAATGAGCTCGGCATCACTGCACTAACTATTCACTCACTCATTCACTCCACAGTTTTTTTGAATGCTCACTGTGTGCCACACGTTGTATTATATCAGGCTTGTTTAAAAAATTAATAGGTAGGCCATTAGGCTAAGATGGCTCCAGCATGTTGGGTTCCTACATAAGCAAATCAAAATCCAACTCGATGTAAACAGTAAAATGAAACTTAAACTTTGCCAATTAGAGACTGCCAACTAACTTCTAACTACGGACTTTACCAATCAGAAACCGCTAACTAACCTGTAACTAGGCACTTTAAAGCTAGTGTTCCACCTGAATCAGTCAGATATTTTCTTTGTCTTGCTTATGAGAACACCTTATAAAAGTTTTCCCATCATACCCGTTCAGTGAAGCCCCAAGCTGCCTGTGGTCTGGAGCTGCCTGACTCATGAATCATTATTTGCTCAAATAAACTCTTTAAAATTTCAATGTGCCTTAGTTTATCTTCTAACAGGGTATTAGTTATTTGTGAGTGCTAAGATAAAATCTCTGACCTCGAGACCCTCCTAATTTAGGCAGGGAGACTGATATGTCAGCTGGTAATAATAATACAGCGTGGTAAGTCCAGGGACAGTGGTTTGCACATGGTATTGTGAAAGAGCAAAGAATTAGCAACTGTTGTAATAGTGAGAGAATGCTCACAGATGCCTTCTTTCTTAGAGGAGACGATACCTGTCTGAAAAATACCTGTCTGAAAATTAGTTACAAGACGAAGGCTGGGCTGTGCAGGCCGAGGAAACCCTTTAGCAGTGGCAGATATACCACATTAGCGGGGGTTCAAGATTGTGGGATGGGGTCAGTGCATATGGAGGGGCAGGAGGAGTGATGACAGCAGAAGGAAGGTCGTGTACAGACAAATTTCGTTAAGTACGTATAAATTGCCAAAGACCCAACTTAAAAAGATTAAACAGAAAGGTAGATAATATGTATGCTTTCTGGGTAGGAGTGGGGATGCTAAAGGTCAAGGAAAAAAGCAGGTACTGAAGGAGCTTAGGAAATTTCACCCCAAAATATGACTCCTTGATATAAAGAGTATTTTGAATTAAAGGCCCGTAGAGATCAACAGTCATTGGAAGGGGCTTTCCCCTCTATCTGCATGACCAGACAGACCCATGATGAGAACAAACAACTTCCCTTCCCTTCCCTGTTACCTCACTATATTGCAGGAAGGAAAATCAAGAATGCAGCCAGATCTGGCCCAAATCACGTTAAATATAATACCTGTCTCTCAAGGTACTTTAATTTGCAAAGAGAATCATTTACATCCCCAGCCATTCACCCTCCCTAGCAATCACTTATTGCCCCTAAACAGAATTACCTATATTCCTCATCCCCCTTTCCCCTCTAAAAGGAGGGTAAAAATTTCTAGACCTCATTGGGATATTGGGTAATTACTCTGTGATTCTCCCCATGCACATGGTAAATAAACCTCTTCCTCTTATTAATCTGCCTTAATTGTGAGTTTCCTTCAGCAAATTTTCAGGAGGAAAAGGGAAATTTCCCCTCACCCCTACAGTACAAACCCCCAGGGATATCATCTGTCTTCTGAATAGTTAAAGCAAAAGTCCACTTTCAGTGTTGGGGTGAGTAGTGTTTATAGCCTTTCCAGGCTTCTGTGGTTTGCAGGATCATGATTAAGACTTCACTGTTGGATGGGAATCAGAGTTGCTGCAAATTGCCCCAGCCCTTGATTCAGCAGAGCCACCGAACCGGGCTATGCCAGTGTGTTGCCAACACACGGTTGTAGTCATATGGCTCTAACATAAAGGCATGTTGAAACGTAGTTCTCTATGGCCCTGTCATTTCTTGCATCTTGCCAGCAGAGGAGCTGACAGCTCTTGTTCCTGTTCTGAACTATATATTCAAGGATGTTTGCATAGCAAACAGCCTTGGAAGATAGAGATAGTATCTCTCTCCAGAACACAGGGTAGGTTTGTTGCTGTCCAGGATAATAATATCTCTCTCTGGGGCCAAGTCTGGGCAGGTTTGCTTATAGCCTATTAAAAAAATAGGGTTTTCCTAAACTTGGGATTCCTTGGCTATGATGCAAACCCACTTTATGTACAGTATCCACCCAGGCCCACCTTCATGACCCTTGTGGGACTTATAGGAACAAGGGATTGATGTGGACATGAAAACTCATGCTACATGTTGTGGTGGGACTATTAAAGTCCTTTGTCTCTAACCCAGAGTCTCGTGTCTTTTGCCATCATCCATAAAATTGTGGCAGGCTAAATTGCTAGCTTGCATGTTGGGTAAAAATCTTGGATTCTTCACAGTTCTTGACAGGCAGGACACTGGAAAAGTGCTCCAAACTGCAGCAGGATCATCATAAGGGTATCTTTGACCAACACACCTGGAGCTAAACATTATCCAGTGGAATGGAGCTAAAGGCTTCTTGACCATTTGAGGAAATTGATAATAAATTTGATAAGTTTCTATCACTCAAAGCACTCAGAAAATCAGTGTCAATGGAAATGATTACACAGAGAACTACAATTTTATTTATAAGATATAAAATTTGAAAAACATAGGAACATAAATTAAAGGGCTAATTAAATTGTATGTTTGAATTTCATTTGCATCCACTTCCATTCAAAGTTGCATGACTAGAAGAATAATTGAAACAGTCCTTTGCACATTAAGAAAGGGGTGCAAGGCAAGAAGTAGGGTAAGGACCCAAAAAGTCTGTGAAGGCACAGGCCCAGCTAAAAATAAAGATAATAAGTAGTCGTTGTTCCCTGGTTTGCTTCTCTGTAATTACTATTCTGGAGTCACATAGCTGGTAGTCATAAATATTCTTAACTTTCTCCATAGACAACATCACCTTTTTGAAACCTAAAGGTAGTTTCTGAGATATCTACCAGGCCCCATTCCAGTGGATTGGCTGACCCACCCAGACCAGTGGCCCATATCAAGAAACTGACTCAACTGGAATTGTGACCCCAGGAACTGAAGCATGATTTTTACACCCCTATAATTTTGCCCTGAACCTAGCCCATTAGCAAACTTAATTGCCTAATCTTATGCCCTCCAAACTATCCTTAAAAACTCTGTCTCCCAAATTCTTGGGGAGACGTATTTGAGAAATTCTTCTTGTCTTCTTGCTTAGTGCCATGCGGAATTAAACCCTTTCTGTGCTGTAACGTCTGCTGTCTCAGTGTATTGGCTTCCTCTTGGGCAGCAGGCAATGAACCTGGTTGGGCTATAACATAAATAAGGTGATCATTAATGTAGATGTAAATTTTCCGTTTTATTTTTCACATTATAAGATGAAAAGAAGAATTGAGCTTGGGCTTGAGCTCTGTTAAAAGCAGATTTTTCTTTAACACTAGTAGTCATTTAAAATATCCTAAGGAGAATATGCAACACTGGAATTTATGAGACTTGGCTTTAGTTGTTACACCTTGCCTTGGTGGAAATTCCAGTCTTATGAGAGAGATTGGAATGAAATAAACATTAATTAGTTTATTGGAGGGACATCATAATATTTTGGTTAAGAGCACAGATAATGAAGACAAACTGCCTATACTTGAATTCTGGTTCTATCACTTACTAGCTGTGTGATCTTAAGTAAGTTGCTTCACCTTTGTATGCCTCAGTTTTCTCATTTGTAAGATGGGGATAATAATAGTACCTACCTGATAGAGTTTTTGTGAGAATTATATGACTGCATGTACACACATAATTGTGCTTAGAATAGTGCCTGGCACATATACGCACCACAAGTATTTGGTATTATTGTACATATTATACATATATATATAAAATATATTATATATTATACATATATATTATTGGTACATAAACTAAGACCAGTATTTCATATCGTAAAACTGAGAGTAAGATCTGAAATAGCCATTATTTTTTCCCCCTCCCACTAAAAAAAATGTTAACTTGCTTACAAACAATTAGCAGGATGGAATTGTCTGCATATAATCATTACTCTAATTAGTCCACGCAGGATAGGCTGGGCCAAGGAGGTAGAGTAATAGTTAATTTTCCTTTACAGAGTTGAGAGTTTCTCACTCCAATAAGCTATCATTCAATATATTTTTATTGAGTACCTACTATGTGCAAAATTACATACTTGCCATCTTTTAGCTCAAAAAGATTGTTTCCTACTAACTCTGTGACCAGCAAAACTGCTCTGTAAAGCTCTTTTTTAGCCATGGGGTGTTGGGGCTCAGAACACAATACCCTAACACATGGTGCCTTGGCGTGCCAAGTACTTTGAATAAAGGAGATTGGAAAATCTCAGAAGTAAGGTCTCACTGACCTTCTCCTGCTCTCCTGTCCCTCACCCCCCTTTCTCCCTTCAAAGCATGTCATAGAAACGAGACTTCCTCTTCCCCAAGATGGGTCATAGAAACTAGAACACCTCTCCCCCAAAGCAAGCCATAAAACCTAGAAAGGTCACTTTCTCCCTTGAAAATCCTCATTCCAGAGGGGTCCTGGCCCATATTCAGGGGGCAGGAGTGCTGCACAGAGAAACCCAGAAGAATCTGAACATAGGCCTTGCTGGGTTTCCCCCTCAGTCTATCACCATTAGCTAACACCCTTTTGTCCAGGCACATTTCTATGTCGCTGCCCATTCTTCATTGATACTAAACATAAAAATAGACAGTTTTCCCTTTGGTTCCGTGTCACATCAAACTTTGATTAAATAAATCTGTAATGCCTTTCTCTTGTTAACCTGCCTTTTGTTATAGGACTGTTGGCCATGATGGGTGAGGAAAGGTATCTCACCTTTCTGCCCCTGCAAGAGCATAAAAAATGTTGAGTTGATAGTTTAAGTAATTATTTCATGATTCACGGTATAAGCCTTTTGTCCCATTCCAACCTCCTGCATTTTAGACTACCTATTGCTTTATCTTTAGCTAATAGGTTAAGAATCAGCATGTTCTTATTTATTTTTAGGATTTGAGGAACCCTGTGATCAGAAACTTTCTTCTTCTTCTTTTTTTATTATTATTTTGCACCCTAACTTCCTCTTTGGGTCTCACGGGGCATAGTCTATTTTCTAACACTGACTTCCTTCCTTTCTGCATTACAGTGTCTGAATTTGCAGGATTCTCTACCCAATAAATGTTAACTGATTGGTAATTTATTCTTTCAGTTATTTTGTGATCAAATTTAGAACTACCTGCATTTATAGACCCTTCACAACAGGCCTGACATGACAGTGCTAATAACCCATAGTTTTCTTTGAATACTTATTATCTGCCAGATATTTTGTAAGCAAAATCTCATTTAATAATGTTAAATTGTACTTAAAGACCCTAGTTATTTAGGATTCACATAGCTGTAAAAGCAGCTCAATTGTCAAATTCAAGAATTATGAGTATTACTTATTATGTTTTATGCTGGGTTAAGGCTAAAATTGTAAGTAGATATTTCTTACCCTAATATTTTCCCCAAGACAAAGTGTAGCAACTCAAGCCACACTGTGAAGTTTAATTCTTTTGGCACATGGAGCAAGGATTAAAGCATTAAATATTTGGAATTTATATTCATGAAAAAATAAGTCACAGGAAATTATATTTTTCCACTTTTTTGGCACACTTTCATTATGTAGAAATTAATTTTAACTAGGTTTTTTTTTTCCTTATAAGAAAAGGAATATATCTGTGATTTAAAAAGAATATCTTCTCTCTATCTGTAGCAATATCAATATTGATGTATAAAAGGATACTATGTACAGGTATCTTTGCCAAAGATCCCATAGTCCCTTTTATAACTCAGGCCGTAATGTTTTGTGGTAGTGGGGGGGAGGGGTTCTATTTTGTTATTTCCAAACTGCAAAGTGCTTTGAAAATCATCTAGTCCCATTTCTTGGTTTTACAGTTGATGAAATGAAGGTCCAGAGAGATAAAAATTAACCTAATCAAAGTCATTGAAGAATAGGAAAGAATAGTGTAAAAGCATAGCACTAGAAAAGATCTTCCTTCATAATTAATTTTGAAAATTCCATGTCTAATCTGGAACTAAATATATCCTGTAAAAGAAAATTCCTTGAATACCATGGATAATGCATTCTAATATCTAACCTTTTTAGTCAGAAGTGTCATTCTTGAGTGTAATAACCTCTTTTCAAACAAATTAAGCTTAATTCCGCTTGTTAGATGCTTAATAGAGGTGGATGATGGTCACTTTAATAATTACAATCACACACACGTGTATTAAAATATTTGTCAGTGTTGTTCTATATTATTTTCTTTGCGCCAGCTAAAAAATCCAACACTTTAAATTTTCTGACATAAGTCTTTGCTTCCTTTCCCTAGTTGCCGAGCCAGAAGTCTGGATAACATGATTCACTCTTCTATGTTTTTCACTTTTTCCTCTAATTAATTACTAAAATCTTTTGGGTTTTATTTCCTAAATAGCCCTCAAGTCTCCCAACCTCAATGTCACTACTTTAATTTATGCCATAATCATTTCTCAGCAGGATTATCACAATATTTTACCCGATTGATTAGTCGGCAATTACTGTGACAACAGGCAATTCGAAAATCTTAGTTGTTTAACAAAACGAACACTTATTTCTTGCTCATGTTACATGAGGACAATAGGTCAACCGCAAGCTTGGCTGGGTTTAGCTGGGTTGGTCTGGGTTTGGCTGAGGCTGGCCAGGCTCTGCGTATTTTCTCATTCTGGGACTTGGATTGAAGGAGCAGCTCCTGTTTGGGGCTAACTAGTGTCATGGTCAAGGGCAGAAGCTCACAGGGGACAGAACCATATCACACACACTTAACTACTTGGAGGTGGTATATGTCATGTCCACTAAGATTCTGTTGGCCAAAGTGAGTCCCATGGCCAAGCTCAAAGTTGTTGGGGTCGGACCGTATGCTAAACCCATAGGAGAATGTGGCAAGAGTGAGGAGGGAACAAACAATTGTGAACAAATAATGTAATCTACCACACGTGGTCACCTGCTTGTGATTGTGTTCCTCTTCAATTCAGTCTCCACACTATCTACTTCACACATGGGATCTCATGCCATGCTCAGCAGCCTTAGAATCAAGTCCAATCTCCTAACAATGGCTTCAAGGTTCATGTTAGCCTGGCTTCTTCATACCTGATCCTACCCTCAGCCCTTTCCACTCCCTATCTGAAATCCTATCTTCCAGGCATGAGAAACCTCCATTAGTTCTCCAGAATCAGTCATATCTCTCTATCCTTAGGGACTCTGCTCATATTGTTTCCTCTTCCAGGAATGCTCCCATTCAACTTGCATCTGGCTCATTTCTGCTGGTCCATTAAACCTTTCCTGACTCTTCAAATAGAGTTCAGAACTCATTTTATCTTCTCCCAGAGCATTCTGTACCCCTCTATCAAGTACTTACTTACCCCATTGAATTGTAATTGGTTGACTGTGTATTTGTGTCTGTCACTACACTGATAGCTCCCTGGGATGGACACTATTTCTGCCCCATTGTACCCCAGTTCTTGGCACAAAACTTATTCAGCAATTGTTTGTTAAAGTCATGAAAAAAATTATTTTTCTGTATCATGCTAGTACTGTATATATAAACTTAACCTAATTATAGTACTTTCTCAGAGATCTTCCAAATCATGAGAAGATTGCATTTAGAGATTCTGCATTTTATTCTGATATTAACAGATCTCAGGCACAGCTCTACTCTACTATTTATTAGTTTTGCCACTTTGGGGGAATATGTAACAGCTTTGGATTTCAGACTCTTCATCTTCAGTACAAGAACAATGCATCTTAGAATGACTTTGGAAAGAAAATAACATTGCATACACTAGGTGCACTAAAGCTGGATGTGTGTAATAAGCACCTAGAAAACCGTTGGTTCCTTTTTCATTCTTCTGATCATGGTGAATTGGCTTTGACTTTTTTTCTTTTTCCTCTACCACACCCCAAGGAAAAGGTGTTAATTAATACATTTTCTACCAATTGAAACAGGGGGAGGAAATGTGAGACTCAGGGAGTTCAGATTGTCTAAGTTCACTCAGCTAGATGGTAGTCAAGATAAGACCTTTCTGCTTTTCTCTCTTTCCTTTTTGTCCACATGGACAACACTCAGTTCTCTTTCAAGGAAGTGTCTAAGGAAATTTACTATATATAAAACAAGAGCACATTATTAATTTTTTTTTGAAGTGGGGAGGAGGCACAAAGGTTTTCTTTGCAAGGAAACATTTTCCCTTGTATTTCATCATGCAAAATAGGTGTGACCTGAACTGTCAAATAAACATTCAATTCACTCATTAATTCACTCATTTATTAGGCTTTTATTAAGAGCTGAGGTGAGAGAAGAATTAGTGACCTCGTCAGAGAAACGAGTCCGGAGAGATACATAGAATTTTCTAGAAGAGGTGAGGAAAGAAAGAGCATCCTTGGCTCAGAGCATTCCAGGGAACGATAACCTAAACATCCTTCTGAATGACCAGTTTCTTATTCCCCTAATATCATAGAACTATGCAGACAGCTCTTCATTCGAAGGCCTTGACTACAGTGTGGTGATTTGCTTTATGGGCCATCTTCACCCTGCTCCTGTACATATGGTAAACTTGGTGGCAGGAATCATCTCTTCTGTTTTGGTTACCTAGCGCCCAGCACAGTGCCTTGGACATAGGAGGGACCCAAATATTCCCCCATATGTGGGCTGTTGGTTTAATCAATTGTTTAGCCCAGTGTGGCTGAGGCTCTAGTCTTTCTTTATTTTTGTGTACTTTTAGGTTTCTTCCTTCTGAAAACTCAAAACCTCAAAAGGACATTTTTCTCTTTGACAAGTCTTAATATGGCAGATATGCCTGTAGTAATGTGAATTTCAAGGACATAGAGAGTGCAATTTTAAAAAGTACAGATGGATTATTATTATGGAAAATAGAAAAAACTCACATTGTATCTTCTAAGAACATGGGGTGAAAGGAGGAAATTACCATCTGACGTTCAGTTTATTTGACAGGCTGAGTGACCCGATAGAAAAGAGGTGTACTGGGAATTCTCCATTCTATTAGCCTTGACTCTGGAGCCAAACGCTTTGGTCTGAATCCCAGCTCCATCGCTTGGTAGCTATGTGTGACTTGAGCAAGTGATAAACTCCCCATGTCTCACTTTCCTTATCTGTAAAATCGGGAGTGACAATGTGCACATTACAGGGTTGTTAGGAAGACTAAATAAGTTAACAAACATTATATGAAGCATTTAGAACAGTGCTGGCTAAGTGCTATAAAGTGTTATTATTTCTGCTTTGGAATTTCTTCTACTTTTTTTTTAAGTTGGAGAAAAAAATACTTGCTGTCCTCCTTCTGCTCCCTGTGTGTTTCGATTGAGAAAAATCAGAAAACAGCACAAGACTTTGAAGTTCTGAACAGCGGCAGCTAACTACCCTAAATTTCCTCCCGTTCGCCTCGCTCCCGTCCCGCACCAACAACTATTGGAGGATGCTGCCCTCTGGTGGTCATTCAGAACAGCTTGTACAGCTTAGTCAGCTAGACTTGTGTTAGAATTTTCTTTTGTCTCTGCCTTCCTTTAACTTAAAGGTTAATTTATGAGAAAAGTGTTTCCCTCTAGGCATTACTTAAAGCATAGCTGCTAAATCACAGAAACGTATATGGATTTCAAAAATTTGAATGACAATTAAATGTTATAATTTTTATTTGAATGGTTAGAAACGACTAGAAAATAATGTAGGCAATTATAGAATGTGTTGTCTAAGTCTTTTTATTGATATGTTCGAAAATAAGAAAAATAACAGCCAAGTACCTGAGAATCAAATGGAGATCTCTTTGATATAGATTCAGGCATTTCTTTTAGAAAAAAAATAATTGGCCTCTAGTATAGGCATTATATTTCATATGAAAATTTAAATTTTTATACTAAAATTTTATTACTTTGGCAAAATAAAAAAGACAAAAATTGTAGTAATTAAAATTACAACTTATGCATGTGTATGAAGTCTATTAATATTACAGATATTATGTTTTTCATTGTCAAATCATCTTTAGCCAATGCCCCGACTGCCTGAGCCCTATTTCTTCAGGAATCTCATATACAGACATTTATTTTCAAGTGAAATTGTGAAAACTCTTCTTTGCCAATTCTTTTGAAAACTAACATACCTCTGGAATGTAGTTTGATGAAGGCAGCTCACCTCTGCTGGGTGAACTGTTATGCAATTCCCAGCACCCAAAAAGCAACATCAGAAGATCAGTGACTACTTATTTACACATTTGTTATAGTTCCTATTTGAGAATAAAGAATGAGTTTGAAGTCTAAAAGCTCAGCCTGCAGGAAGCCCCATCAGTCTCTCCACACTTCTGCTGTCTTTCCTATTGTAGGCGGAACATTATTCAAACCACAGGCTCCAAACTCCCAGGTAACTGAAGCCAGCAGGAAACTCTGTTTGATATCAAGTATGTTCTTTATCAACCTTTTTGTTGTGATGGGAAGAAGTGAACCAACTTTACTTTTATCTTGCCCTGTTTTAACATTACCCCAGTAGGTGAAAGCTTTATTGGTGTGCTTTGGCCAAACTCTTTGATATTTACTGACTTTATGGTCACAAATTTTCCATAGTAAAAACATTTTTAATGGTTTTTTATCTACCCATATCAACCATAAAGTTTTACACATTCATATGTTTTTATTAAAAGTATATTTAAAATTTTGCTTATAAGAGTCACCACATGGAAAACACCACTTGATTTTCCTTATTAGAAGGAAGACAGAAGCCCTTCTGCCATCAGACAAAGAATCAAATGTAACAATGCATTGAACTTTGGGGTCAACATTATAGACTCTACTGGACACTCAGGCTCAATTTTTTTTTTTTTGTATTAGAAAGACTTGAATAAAATAAGAAAATGAAGTGTCTTTATTTTTTTGCTCCACAAGTAGTTGGTTTTCAATGAGCAAGCCAGTGGTGTTTGTATTGGGAAGTGTGTTAACAAATGTACTTCTCATGCTTATCTTGTTTTTTGACACATGATTAAACTATATATGTTAAATCTACTCTTTGTTCTTTGTAGAATATTATTGTGTCATCTTATTTGGATTCAGTGTCTGTTTTACGGGGAAGGAGCCAATTTAAGCAAAATGTAGATGCTTTAAACAGTGTACAGGTTTAGAATGGTCTTAAACTTGTGTCTGTAACTTTCCTGCTTCATTTTCTGTGATCCATGGTCTATTTTAGATGCTATAGGTTCCAAATCCCCAAAAATCAAATAATCTAAGGTAAGGAATTCAGATTCTCTTAATTGAGAAATGAAAAATATCACGAGAAAATTTTCTTATTTTATTTTACTCCAACATTTAAGATTTTTTAGTACCTTTTGTGATTTAAAACCTATAAATGCTTTGAATATCAATTATCTCAGGGCTATCTTCATTCCAGTATTAGAGACATTACATGTATTTACACATAGTTTTCTCACCCCAGAACCATTGTAACTATCTCACAATTCAGGATTAGTGTACTGAGCAAACCTCCACTTGACAAAACTGCTAGAATAGTTAAAGACTATTACTGAAAAGGAACAAATACGATGAAAGAAGACTATTCTTCTTATTGGATTTTTCATTTTAAACCAGAGTGTCTCAATCTTGGTGCTATTGACATTTTTGGCTGCATAATTCTTTGTGGTAAGGGGCTGTGTTGGGTCTTATAGGATGTTCAGCAGTATCCCTGGCCTCTACTGACCAGATGCCAGTAACACCCCCTCCCCCTTTGTAACAACCAAAAATGTTTCCAGACATTGCCCAATGTCCCTGAGGGACTGAATTTCCACCTCCTGCTGGAACCAATGTTTTAAACCAATAAACTGGGCACTGCATTGCCTCTCTTGTGACATCTCCAGTTGGGACTTTGCCATTTTGTATCGTTTCCAAGATCAGATGTAGAATATATGGTCACAAGCTCTATGTCTCCATGTTTTCTGTCTTTTTTTCCATCCCCTCCTTCAACCTGTAACATATTTCCCATAAATATGTACTTTGAGGCTAAAGTTTCATCTTAGTATGGTGGCCCCCAGGCTAGGAACGGAAATTGAATGGGGCCAATTGAATGGGGCAAAGAGCACTGGCTGGAGAGCCCAACAGATCTATGTTTGCATTCTGATCACTCACTCTAGGCCTAAGTGATGATCGCACATGCTACAAAGGTGTTGTAGGGTTCCACAAGGAGGCCATTTGAAAGGAAACTAATTAACTAATTTCTCGATCACTTTCTTTGTGACAAGTGTGAGGTAAGTGCATAGGCACTTCCAACATTGAGGTCCCCATTTTACATATAAAGAAAGAGTAACTTTATCAAGGGTATAACAGTGTTAAGTGGAGAAGTCATCCGTGCTTTCAAAATACCTCGTAGTTCTTAAAACAAGGCAAGTTCTCAAATATCATTTATTTACTTGTCTTCAGAAGGGCCAAGGTATAGTTTGGTGAAGTTTTACTCCATCAAAAATCAAATCTAGTAAAATATTGGCCCTGCCCATAAAAATCCCAAATACTCTGGTAAATTTAGGATTATATTGAGACTCCAATTCCTTGTTCTCTTCTCAGTAAGTTTCATATCGACCTTAATTACATTAGTCGAGAGGTTTACACTGATGGGAGTTAGTTAAGCATATTTGCTCAAATGTGCTTATTTTCGCAGCTTCTGGTGATTCTTTCTCACCTTGGTTACTTTTACCTTTGTGTTTTTAATCACCGGCAGATGCAAAAGTGGATCTGTGAGAGAATCCTACGGTCCCTTGGGCTGCTGGAAATGAACTTTTGACACAGACCTGATTTTGAAGGAAACAGGTATAAGTAGCAATAAGAGTTGAAAGCAAATTACTTTTTCAGATTAAAAAAATTTCAGGTAGAAAGAAACATTGAGCAGAAGAATGAGATAAAACAACAAAAACATTTTTTTAAAAAAGAGTGCTGCATTTTTTTGATTTTTATTTTGATCATTTCTATTGAAATATGACATGAAAAAAATTCCATGGTATTGGAGACCAAGGCCAGAGCAGAGAGAGAAGCTCTGTGTACTTTCTAGAACAAAGGTCCATGTTGGAACGAGGCCCAATGCATGCATCACCTTCCCACTGACGTTCTTACTGGGCAGGAACCCTTAGGAGATCTCAGCTCTGTGTGTTTGTGGCCAGAGGAACATGTGGAATGGTTTCTCCAGTCACAAATGATGGAACCCGCTGGAAGGATGGTGGATTTGTCTAGAGATGGAGGGCAAATTTTCCATCCGAGCCTTTTTGCCTATTCTACTTTGTCTCTTTGCATTCTTTCAGCTTCTAAGAATTTTATTCCTAGAGTTATGTAATCCCAGAGATGGAAGACTTCTACATTCAGGGTTAAAAAAGAAAAAAAACCCCAAAAACAATCAAAACTCTTTACAGGTCTTCAGAACTTTTGTCCTAGAAAAAAATCTTATGCAGAAAAGAACAAAGTGGAACCACTCTGGTCAAAGCTGGGTGTACAGGGCTGCAGCTCACTGGTGTGCCAGTCCCAGCTCACGTCCACTCAGGTACGCACCCCCTTGAACACCACAGGGGCTCCTAGGGACTCTGTATCCAAACCTCAGATGACAGAAGCCCTCTATGATGAGGACACTGCTAGTAACAAGTTTGAGTGGGATGCCCAGGGCCACGGGATTGGCTTCCCGATACTTAGTCTCTCTGTACAGAATCAGGTGGAAGGTCAGTGGCCACTGGACCATCTCTGCTGGGATTTCGGACCTCCCCAGAGTGAAGAAATGAGAGAGTTCAGGGTTGTGGTGTGTACAAGACTATAGTCTGGTGGTTTTCACACTGGTTATAGGGGCTTCCAAAAATGCTGTCCAGGGTTTTGCTTATAGTTATAGCAGTAAAAAAGCCTACCAAATAGCTTTTTAAAAAATTTGGTATTTTTCATTTCAAATTTGCCACCTGTAATTTATCTAATTCTTATGATATTGTTTCTGTGCAGCAACATTTGTAATCACATACCCATTCCAGGGAAAGAAAGGCCAAGACACAGAAGGATCAAAATCGCCAGCAATGGAGGCTGTGTCAGGTCACGAATTCCTGAGTGATTTTCTAATACTGGGTTCAAACAGCATTGGGTGAACATTTCTAATGTATGAAAAACAATTATGCTGTCATCTACATTTCTCTGTGGAGAGAAAAATTTGATAAAATGGAGAATATACCAAACAAGAGAGGAGAACATGTGAAAAATTAAAATAAGAAACCAAGGTTGGTAGAGTGCTGGAAAAACCATTTATGTATACCATGATGTAGCCAAATGAAATATGGGCTCAACTTGCCAGAAAAGAATTTTAAATTTTTATAGAAAATCACTTCATAAATATAAAATTACAACTTTATATTTATATGTGCTATTTTTTCTATAAATGTTACTATTTGTCTGTGTTTTTAACTATCATTTATTTATATCTGGCTTTTAAAGACTATGAATGTGGAATAGTTGTCAGATTTCAAAAGTTCTGAAAGAAGTGCCTTAATTTCAAATGAAACTTATTGCCATAAATGGTATTTCTGGCAAGTTATAAAAGACAGATATTGGTTTGCTTTCCAATAAAATTATAATTTATCTGATTTGTTAGCAGGAGCTTAGAGATCAACTGCAATATGAAGCAGTTCAGTGTTTATATATTCTCTCTCATTTCATGCCTATAATTCTAAAACCCCTTCTGTTCATACATAAAGGGAGAAAATATATTTCCAATCACAACAGTAACCATATACTAATAAGGACATTGTTGAAATTAAAGTATTCTCTGTATGTGTGTGTTGGGTTATGTTTTGGTTTTTTCCTTAACTCTAATATCATCCCAAACATATCAGGGGATTTGGAGAGGCCAACGGAGCAAACACCGTGACTCTCTGTGGTGACCAGATTAACAGCTTGACCGGCCAGCCCTTGGCACCCACAGTGAGTGGCTCTGGCTGCAGCTCTCAGGCAGGAGAAGTGGGTTCCTCCAAAAGCAAACAACCTTCGACCCACGGTCTTCATCTGGGCCCATCAGGTCAACCGTTGTTTTACAGAACATCGGCAATTGTCTTTCTCCTTGTGTCAGGAGCCTCTTGAAACATTATACGAGGATAATTAAGTGGTGAATAAGGGTCAATGTGGACAAATAAATCAAACTGATAGTTTGAACACAGACTGATTGAGCAAAAACAAGGAATTCTGCCATGCCTGTTACTGCAGCGCTTGATGTTAACTGACTTTGTTAACATTACATCCAAAGGCAGCAAGTGGGAAAGCTTTGTGTGGGATCAAAAGCTGAGCAAAGAGACATGGGATTTAAGTGTTCAGCTTTATTTTTGAAATAAAGACATGCAGCGCATCCATTTAGTTGACTTTAATGGAGCACAAAACCAAACCCATTCTTTAGCATGCTAATTGAGTTAGAAGATGCTTTCCTCTCAGATAACAGAGATGCAAGAAACACCAGGAGAATCATCAGACTTCTGCAGCAGAAGTTTAGAGTTAAAAAATATAAAGGGAAGTCAAGTCCCTGTATCTGATGAGACAAATTAAGTATACTAGTAAATACAACATAATCTTATAAATATTTTAAATCACATATTACAAATCCAGTGGTGGTAAGTGTTTGTATGATAAGAAGCTGCTGAAATCAAATTTATTAGCTTGTGGAGGAGATTTTGTTAGGCAGAAGGGCAGCCCAGAAATCCTAAACAAAAAGACAGAAAGAGAAAGAAAGAACCCTTGAAAAGTCTGCTGTGTGCCCACGAGTTTGTTCTAAGGGGAAAAATGATTAGGAAAGAAATGCAAGGGAGAAATTTATCTTTTAGTAAGGATAAAGGGGAGCTTTTTTTTTTTTTTTTGCTACAAAAATGCATCTTGACTATTTTATTTGGGTATTGGAGTTCAAATTTTCATGGCATTCAAAATTTCACTTCACCGCCCATCTCGAATGTTACAGAAATAAATATGTAGTTTAAACTATTATTTTTATGTTATATTAACTATCTCAGTTCTCTTAAAGTCTTGTTCCAATTTACCATAATGGTGCTTGTATCAGATAGGGTAGGACACTAGATTTAATAATATATCACAAATATCTTCACATATGAGCAGCATTAACCTTTTAAATGGTGATATGTAATAGTCTCATATATAAAGTGAAAGAAACTAAGTTGGAAACCTAAACTTATGAAAATATATACTATATTTTAATTATAATTATATCATACACTTATCAAAGAATGAGTTTTATCATAAAGAAAACCATAGTTTTACAACCTTCTTCAATAGAAAAATCTCTAAAATGAAATGAGAAATTATCTACTTCTACATCCCTGTGCATTTCATATTTTATATTCAGGTTGCTGAAGAAGTTGGCAATATGGTGAAGAATGATTGCAAACAGTAATTTATGAGTTTAAAGACATCTAAATCACATTTGTTTGGAAGCATTGATTGCCCCCATATCTGGTCATCTGTCTTCATTTTTTAATTTAAGTACAGGCATTAATACCAATATGCTTAGATTGATAAAGATAACACTATTTGTTATCAATGTTGTCTTTGAATGGTGTTAATATAAAATAACTATCAAGAATAAATTATATGGGGGGAGGTGGCTATTTACTGCAGTGCTCCTGGTTTTTCTCTGTCCATAAATAATTTCACATAAAGAATCTAAGAGAAGCTCATCTAGGAGCCGCCTACTCTGAGAAAGTGGGCTGAGAAGGTGTAATGGATCGGGGAGGGAGATGAAGGCAATCTTACACCATGTCCAATCAGCCTTTTTCTGAAAGGTCAGGACATTCTGTCTGGGCCCATTTGTGTTTTTGATTCTGCCGTTTCACTATTCAGTAACACAATGTAACTGTCAGTCTCAACAACAGTTCCTGGATCCACTGGCTCCACAGCTCTCGGGGTAACATACAATATTTCACATCCACAAAACAATTCAGCGTCTGCGTGGGCAAACCATATGATGAGCACGGGGAGCAATATGGTCACACCCTACTGAGCGCTCTTAAGGAGACTCTGCAAAGAACCACATCTAAAAAAGAATCCGGCCTTGCTGTTCTGTGCTTCTGCGTACTTGCCAAATAGCATTTTAATGTTTCATTTTTATCAGCAGAAGTCAAATGCAAATGTTCCTCCCTTTGCTCCACTTTGGTAGATAAAGACAGCTTTACTGCTATGCAAAACATTTGCAGACATGGAGTTAGGAGGGTGATAGATATTAGAAATAATTTAGCACATTAATGATGGCCTTGTTGGATTTCCCTCGTGTGTGTTTTGTTATATTATTTATTTCTCTTCCCAAACAAAACCAGACATCAGCTCAAATTTATAAGGGCAAAGCATGGGTTCTGACAGTCCAGGGAGACCAGATAACCAATACCCTAACATAATTTTTAGGCAATGGGATCTGAACTGAACTCTAGAGAATTAATGCATATGGTACATTTTCAAAGGATTTGGCCTAGAATGCTACTTTTTGACCAGCTGATTGATTTAAGTTACAGTTCAGTCTGTCACTTCACCCAGAAGAAAACTGGATAAAGAAACTATCCACAGAATAAAAGAAACAAAAAAGACAAAGGTTATTTTAGACACACAATCTGGTTCCCTCCTGTCCAATATTTATTCTGATTGCAGAATTTCCAATTCTTTCTTTATCCAATTTTCATCGAGTTAATTTTTTCAATGAATTTATTTTTTAAGATTTTTAAAACTTCCTTGGATTTTTCTAATAGCAAAATATTCTTAAATGTCTTTTCAAGTCATGTGTGTTTCCCTTCTATCCCTCTCGATGTTTCATCTATGTCTCTGAAGATTTCTTCAAGTTAATGACACTAAATTCACCAGATACGTAATTTATTATGTAATGATTCCCCTAATCGTGCTGTTTGAATCATGCTCAAAAACCTTATTCCTAGTTTTACGATAGTAACACTTACAGTGATTGTTTATGCATACATGCTTGTTCATACAAAAACATGATGATTATGTTTTTTTTTCAATTGATTCCAATCTATGATAATAAAGGAGCCAATGAGACTTAAGAGCCATGAATGATTTACCTCTGGCTTTAGAGTATTTTTGTATTTTTTCTCGAGCAGAGCAGTGTTCTGTCGTCTGATGTTATGGAGATTTATCATGCAAATTCTACTTGTTGTCACACTACACTGGGTACAGCTATCACCTTTAATATTGATGGAAAGTACCATCTCAACAAATCTAGGTTTTTGTCTAAATTGACAACTCAATACTTCGTACAGATTATATCAATAAAGAGTATAAAATAAGTTACAAAAAAAGGTTAGAAAAATTAAATGAAGGAGAAATCCACAGTTAATTGTTAACTCCCCTACAACAATGTTTCCTGCCATCACAACTGAAGTTGAACCCTACGTTTCAGTGGGTTGGATACCGAGGGCTTAAAAGCTCAAATGTTTTTATGGGCCAGGCCAGAATAGTGTGGCAACAAGATAGGAGGCTGTGCTGGACTGTGGTGACCTTAGCACCTGCTTCAGCTGAATGCAGCCTGTTGCCAGGTGGAAATAACACCCTGGTATTTTTGTCAAAATTCCCTTTTTTTTCAAGAGAAGTTATATGTCATGCCACATTCATGAAATATATCTTGGAGCTTCGTTCAATCTGTAGGGTGCCAGTATATGATCGGGGCTATATTAGATATGAGTCTTATTAGTTCTTAATGACATCATTTGTGTTATTGGGTTTTGGATTGGCTGCAAGTTATATGGTAAATGGTGATTTATTTTAACATAGGCTTTGGTCATTTCTTCAAAGTTTAGAGGAATTTAACCTCTTCTCCAGGAGGCAATAGGAAAGCTGGGTTGTTTAATAGTTTCTTGGAGGTCTTTACTGTGCAACTTTCTAAGTTGTTTAAAGCATACACATTGAATTATGAATTCTCATAATATCAATGAGGGGTTCAGGACATGCCACCCCAAAATGTGGCATTTTGGCAGTTGAGAAAACAGCAGAAACAGGAAGGCTACTCCCACCTTCCCCTTGCCCTTCTTCCCTGAAATGGGTTAAAAGATCTTCATTTGAGAGGTGCCTTCCTTATACCCAGAGAAAAGGAGCTAAAGACGCAGAGGCACCAAGAAGAACCTGAACAGGCCTTCCTAAATTCTTCCAGTTTAGCACCATGAGATCATACCCTTTTGTCCTCCAATCATACGTCTCCATGACTGTCCACTCTTCATCAAAACTGGCATAAAAAATACACAGAGGTCTTCACTTCCTTATGAAGGCTCCTATGTCACATAGAACTTATATTAAATAAATTTATGTGAGTTTCTCTTGTTAATCTGTCTTTTGTTATAGGGGCCTCAGCCATGAGCCTAGTGATGGCTGAGGAGAAGAAATCTTTTCCTCCCCTACACCGACGTGGTACAGGCTGCTGGTTATCTCCCTAAATCTCTTTCCTGCTTCTCCCTGGGTGCACGACTGCATAGCTAGGGACCCCAGCATTCCTTGCAGCTGAATGTGACCAGGTTCTGGCCGGCAGAATGGCGAGGATGAGATGTGTGCACTTCCAGGCCTGGAGCTTTAGGCATTGGGCTGCTTCATCCACATCTTCTTCTTTTTCCTACAGGCTGAACACAGACATGGTGGCAACCGAGCTTCAATAACGATGACAATGCCCCAGGGGTACTGAGACAACACGGGAGGAAGGATCCTGAGTGTCTGAATCCTGTGCAGAGCGGGACTGCCCCACAGACCTGACCTGGACTGCTCACTGCAGAAGGGTTATGAGAGAGAAATTGACTTCTACATTTTTAAAGTCACTGTATTTTGAGATTTCTTTGTTACATCAGCTTAGCATGACTCTAAAGAATACATTCAGATACATCTCTTTTGGAAAAAAATTATAAAAATATATTTTAAAGCCAAAATAGAAATAATTTGAGGTTAATTTCTATCCCTGTTCCCCTGCATTAGCATGTACTATTGAAAGCTGAATGTAGTCCTTCAGGAAAGACAAAGTCCTGCACGTGCACAACTATCTGTTGCAAAATGCAGAGCATCCAAACTAATGTTTGTGAAATATGACTTATAACTTGTTTTCTTATAACTTTTATAATGTAATAATAACAATCTTTTTATTGTTAGTAAAAATGAACAATTTACATAAGATATTTCTCCATAGGATTCTGTCAAATAGAAACTCATATTTACTCAGCTGTTTTTAGTGACTGGCTTTTTTTCCTCTGGCAAAAAGTTGAAGGGATGCCCCACAATATTTTCTGGCCAAAACAGAGACTGTTCTTGTTTGCCATCCAGCCATTCAGGAATTAAGAGAAGTGGAACCAGTCATTTTAGACAATTTTATTTCTTCTCACTGTTCTTATGCCTTTAGTCCCCACCAGCTACTTGTCTTTTCTAAGATTAATTTCAGGTGGCAAAGGGTAAACATGGAGGCATCAAATGGGTATTTAGCGATTAGAGTAGCAGACTTTTTAAAGGTGATACACAATTGAATGAATAGAGAACTTTGATTGTAATCACGCCTGCAAGCATCTTCCCAGACTGAAGACCTTGAGGTGATGTCTCTTCCACCTCCTCCCCACAAATTCCCTGCCCTCACCATACCCAGAGCCTAAGCAGGAAACACTTCATGTTAAAGAGGTTCGACAAATGACGTGTGGTAGATAACTGATGTGGGTAAGTAATGAAAGCATTTAACCGTTGCATCAGTCTGGGCAGAAGAAGCGCCGTTCAGGTTTTACGCCACTGACCCTCATGGTCTGGCATAGGACACACCCTCTTCTCTAATACCAGCCTCAGATCTGTTTCCCAGGGTGAAATATTTTTCATTCCCATGCTTAGTCATTAATACCATGAGCCAATGGTTTATTTCCACTAACCTTCAACAAAGGCATCAATTAAGGCATCTTTTCCCAGGTCAGAAGGATTTGAAGACCATGGGACATGATGAGTTGTTCTGTTTTGTTTTTAATATTTAGAACGAGGACGTAAGTAAACTCATTCCTTCTGGAATTTCTTCAAGCTCTTTTCAAACTCCTTTCTTCAAGTTCAGTCTTGGACTCTGCAATCCCTCCTGGCTGTAGCAGAGTCAGATTTTTTGCTTGATCTTCAAACCTTTTCATTGACATAAAGTTTCCAGTTCTACACTTAAAACTATGAAAAAGTACCATAAACTACTGTGTTGATAAAAGGCAAAAGAAATGGATGTTTTATCTCCTTAAAGCAAAACTGAAATAAGTCTATTCAGAGAAGTAGGAATGTATCAATTAAACAAATTCTATCAACTTTGGGGGTGAATCTTATGACAAAAATGTTACTTTTGGGTTCACAAAGTTCTAGCTCTGGTTCACCCTCCTCAGAGTTGCACACAGTGGCCTTGTGCACTGGCCCTGTGCAGGGACACGAGAGGGAGAGAGGACCGGCTTGAGAGGTGGGTAGCTCTAAGTTCACACTTCTGTTCTGCAAATACCAGGTAGGTGATCTTGAGGAGTTCAATGAATCCCTCCTACCCTCAGCTTCCTTATCTGTGAAAGAGGGACAATAATTCCTAACTCATGAGGTTGCCATGTGGTATAAATGAGATCCTCCAAGTTAGGTCCCCTGCACAAGAACAAGCAATTAATGTGAGATAAATGCATGCTGCCTCCCACTTACTGCTGGATTAATTCATGATTCTTGCTCAGTAGAATCCTTTTGAGATTGGTTGTTGTCTTTGGTCTTCTCATTTCATTGTTGGAAACACAGAGCACTAGATGCTTCCATTTCTTCTGCATTATATAGCAAGATAATAATGAAAAGCTAAGGCTCAAATTCATGGTCCAGCTTTCCCTGGTTTCTAACCCATGCTCTTCAGGGAGTTTGTGGTTGCCCACTGAAGCCTCCAGGGGAGTCTACCCTCATATAATCTTTCTGATAGGAAGTTTTTTAATTGACGTGAAGCCTTTCCTCTACTCACTATCTCCCGCAAGACATTGACCTTTTATTCTCTTCTTATCCTTTGCTCATATACCCTCCTTGTTCAGAATGGCTACTTTGCCTGCTTGGATAATCTTTCTGAACTATCTTTCAATTTGCAGCTCACATCTTGCTTCATTTATAAAGTTCTCCTTAATACTGCACCTGGAGTGACCTCAAGTTCCTGCATGTTCCCCACATGTTTATTCTCTTTATGACTCATTTGACATTTAACATTTGTCATCTTCTGTTAAACTAGTGGAGTGTGGCAGGTAAGCTCTGGCCTAGGTGTCAGCAGACCTGAGTTCTGGGCCTGACAGCAGGGTATCACTTGCTCACTGTAACCTTCCTTTCCTTGTCTGTAAAATGGAAGTAACAATACTCAAGTGGGTTGCTTTGACAACCAAAAGAAATGTTAAAACAGTTTACAAGCAATAAAATACCATACAAGAGAAGGCATTATTTCTGTTACAAGCACATATGTTTTACTGTTTTCTTCCAAAACACGCAGCACAGTGCCCAGAATATAGTATCAATAAAACGAATAAACCAACTAGGAATCTGAAGACCTGAGTTCTGGAGTCTGTTCTGCCAGCTGCATGACCTTTGTCCTGGCATCTGAATTCTGTTCACCCTTTTGTAAAATGAGAGGGTTTGTCTAGAGTCTAGACCAATGGGTCCCGACCCTGGTTGCATGTTAAAGCCATCAGGGGAGATTTTTTTAAAATGCATATGCCTGGGTCCCACTTCAAATCAATCCAGATTCTCTGAGTGTAAGGCTCATGCATAGGTATTAAAATTCTTTGTTTTGAATTTTGAAATAACTATTACACAAACTTATAGAAAATTTGGAAATACAGAAAAAAATTTTTTTTTCCTGAACCATCTAGAATAAGCTGTTCACTTAATGACCCTGAATACTTTAGTGTGAATTTCCTGTAAAAAAGGACCTTCTCCTACATATGGCAACATAACCATCAAAACAAGATAATTAACATGGATACACTCAAGATTCCATTTGGGTTTCATCCATTGCCCAAAAATGTCTCTTGGAAACCGAACCTCTTCAGAATCACACCCTACATTTAGTTTTCACATCTCTTCCATCTCCTTTAGACTGAAATAGTTCCTTAGCATTTCCTCAACTTTCATGACCTTGACCCTTTTGAAGACTATAAGCCATTTATTTTGCAGAATGTCCTTCCTTTTGGGTTTGTCCAATGCTTCCTCATAACTAGATTCAGGTTTACACGTTTGACAAGAGCATCACAGAAGTGATGCTGGGTCTTCCTATCCAGGAAGTTTGTCCCATTACTGATGAGGTTCACTTCGATGGCTCGATGAGGATGATGTCTGCCAGTCTTCTCAACTGTAATAAATATTCTGTGGGGATGTACTTTGAAACTGTGTAAATATGCTGTACCTTATCCAACTTCAAATGTATTAATTAGTTCATTTCTATCTGTATGTTTTCATGATTTTCTATTTTATTCAATGAGTTTTATTCCATTACAATTCATTTTGATGCTAAAATTATTCCCAGTTTGGCCATGGGTGTCCCATCAAGCTAGCTCCCGTATCTTTTTCACATGTCCGCATCATCCTTTGAGTGCATCCTGCTTTCTGGCAACACAAGATATTCCAGGTTCCTCTGGTACTTCCCCTACCCCAAGCCCGGAATCAGCAATCCTTCTAAAAAGGCCTGCTTCCCCATGAACGTGTTATTTGAAGCCAAGCTCAGTGTGCTCATTGCTGTTGGGCTATCGTGGCTCCTAGGCCCTCTCAGCGGATAGATTTAGGGAATGAGTGAATATGAGTATGTGCATACACAAACTTTTATATCTATGCTTATTACTATCTCTATGTATATATTTTTTAAACCATGCATTCACACTAATTCCAATCTCAATCCAATACTACAACGTTTATCCTAATTTTCTCCCTTTCAGTATTTATAATTCCTTCTCATCGTCAGGAATTTAGGGATTGAAACAAACACCAGCAAAGAAAAATCCTCTGGAGATTTTCTTTACTTTCATTGCCTACCAAACAAACAAACAAACCAAAAATATCACTAAATTATTACATAAAATACCTTCCTTTTTTGTAGCTCTGTTATATTAAGGTTCTTTAAACACACACACACACACACCCCCCTGCACACTTACACCTATATACTTTTTTAAAGCTAAGACATTTTAATATTGCTTTTATATAGGTTTATGGTACTGTACCATCCTTTAGAGCCATTTAATTGTAATTAAAGTATTGCCTTACTAGAGTAATCTAAAAATATACTAGGAAAATGATCTTTTTGCATTTTAAAACCAGAAATGGGATGTATAAATAGATTTGTCTCTTGTCAGGGTCGGTGGATTGGAAGTCCCTCTACAAGATGGCAAAAGTTGTGCATTCAGCAGTTGGTGGTAAGTACATGTTGAGCCTGACAACACTGTGCTGGAACACTGGTTGCCTGAAGGACACCCAGAGATGGGGTCATTTGTGTTGGTAAAGCGTGTATCAATCACAAGTGAGAGGAGGTGGTTGGAGGTAGCCATTTGGGACTGTTCATAGCATGTTAGTTGCACTTTGCTTCACATGCTCTTCCTGTTTTCAATATTTCCTTTGGCCAAAAGACCATATTTCCATCTAGAGGTATCACATATTTGATTCATAATATATTCATGATACATACAGTTAGAAGGCAGTCTAAGATGATCTAAACACTGACATTTTCTGTTGAAGTAAGTACATGATATCTCTGGGACATTGAACTGCCAATGAAAAACAACATTGTGATTGAAAATTAAAAGAAAAATTAAAATTCTCTCTCATAGAATACTTTGGAACAGTTATGATCATGCAAATTTTCCTAGATTGCCAATTTTGGTGCATTCTTGTTAACTAAATACTCTTTACCTTTAATAATTCTGTACCTCTTATTGCTACAATTCTAAATTTCCAGTGTGGTTCTGCCTTAGACATAATCCTCTTTCCTTATAGATAGCTGATGCTTTATGGTATATGCCACACGAGTGATTCATAGTAGATACTATCTTGTATAGACAATTATTGCTTAGTGACCATATCTTGGCTGGGCATTTATTAACCCACTATACCATTCAATCAATCTACCCATTAATTAATCAGAGTATTTTTAAGCTTTTAGCTTTTCATTAGGTGGAAATCAGCTATACCTTAAAACTTCTTTGATAGTTCTAACCAAAATTTTCCTTTTTTAAAGATTGAAGCCAAATAGTATAAATGTAATTTTATATTTAGATTTTGAAGTAGTTGATTATTGAATGATGAGGCCCTAACATATTCATAAATTACGTGATTAAATTAGCATGACCCAGTTGGTGATGAGTTGTATAGGCTCACTTGCTTAAAACATCTATGTTTCTCTTGGGAGCGAGGGGAGATTGGAATAGATGTTGAGAGATTGTGACAGACAATGAGTCATCAGTAGCGTGAGGATGGTGATCCATAAACAACTTTTCAAGAAGTGAGAGCATTGAAGACCAAATAAATTTTAGTCAATAATTGGAAAATGTGCAAAAGATTAGTCTACAAAATGGAAAAGAATGAGAGTAAAATTTTCTCTAAAAAAATGTATTTAAAATGAAACAGGAATGTTACTTCTGAAGAGTATTTCAATGCAACAAACCATTTCTTGTTCATATTTAAAATGTCTAAAGCAGCTGAGTCAGTTGAATGATTTAAACTACGCAAAATTAAGATGTTTTGATTATCTGAATAGCAATACTACAATGAAGAGAGCTAGACTAAGAATTTCACATATTTTAGAAACTTCTAACCATACATTTGAACTAAGCCTATTCTATCCAAAATAAGACAATATTCCACCAGAGATGAGAAAAAAAATTAGTCATTTCTACCAAATTTTTAAAATATCCCAGGGATTGTCCTTCTTTTGAGGGTATTTTCTGACCCATTTAGAAAAGGGGATATGGAAAAAGTAGCTCTGTTTATAATAAACCTCTTCTTTTTTTTTGTATAAAATCAGTTAAATAGAGAACATTGCATCATGCATGAGAGAATCTTCCCCTGGGTGCGTCTATAACCGACTACAGAGTGCCATCCACAGGCTTTAACAGATGCCCAACAGAGGAGTTCCAGGCCTAACCTCCCTCCAGTCTCTTGTGTTAATGAGGACTCTTGATGCAGTTTAAGGCACACTAGTGAGCAGCTCTAAATCAGAGCTCGCCCTGCGGAAGGAAAGTTTACAATGGGTACCGAGGCCAGTCAGTTAGAATTCCAGATGTGGGGCCTGTACCCTGCCTCTGACCAGCATCCATTTCTGTGCTCCACAGCTGGTCCATGTAAATGTGCCATATTGCTGCCCATCTGCTCAGAGAGTGCACAGTGGCACATCTCTCTCTGACAGTGGACCGTTTTATTGAATGCTATAAATATTGAAATTCATAGGCATGAAGCAGCAGATTTTTAATGTTACTTAGAGAGACATTTGAGCCACAACCTTTGGCAGAAGCATAGACTGTTAGTATCTCAATACACTGTGCACCATTTGGTTCAGACTCATGAACAACTTTTCCAGGGATTTCATGGCTCTCCAATCCCAGGTAAAATGGAGTACAGACCCTGAGGGATGGTATTTAGTGTGAATGTCACCCTGCATACAATGTGCATTTGGGATATGGACTTTCCAGCCCTGTGCTGTGTTAAACCATATGTTAATGTTTTTATACTCAGAAAAGATTAGATTGGGGACCAATAAAGTTTCAAAACTACAAATAATAGGCTAACCATTGTGAAACATGAAGCATTCCTTCAGCTGATTTTTTTCCAAAGTCTCTGTAATTTTCATTTTTGAAATGGCAGGGCTATATTTTGTTATAGGAAACCAGGAAACCAGCTTATCCATATTTTATAAGCTAATATGTGCAAATTTTGTACCAGAGAGTAAACATCCTCATTAATTTGAAATTACTGGCATGTGCTCTGGATAAGAAATAGGCAATGGCTTTGTGGCGTTTCCACCTCTTGACCAAATAATCCTGAGTAAACTTTGAGGCAAAAAGGAAGCAAATCAAAGCCTAGGAATGGAAAGTGTGCAGGTTACCTGTGAGGTTTTTATTAATATTTCTGGGGTAATGTTCTTTCTCTTTAATGAACTGTGAGGCAAGGCAAAGCTGTTTAAGACAAAAATAGACACAGTTTTTATATAAAGACAAAAATGGGCATGGTTTTACTTCTCCTTTAGTTCTACTCTGAAAATGTTAAAGAAACAGAAAATGCCCTGCTAGCCATTGTCAGAGATTAAACAGCGAAGAGAATCATTCGTTTAGAACAGTAAGCAGTTGGAAAAGAACATGATGATGCTCCCAGTTTGGCATTTGTTTACATCAGAGCTGTTAACAAAAGCTAACGTGATAACGATTAAAAAATAAAATACTTTTCCTGCCTAATTGATGTAAAGAACTGAAAATGATCAAATTCCAAACTGAATTTCAATTATTCTTCTGGCACGTACATTTCTCAAGACTGGGATGCTTTTTAGCTTTGCTTCATTATCATTTTCCAATTGCTCTGTGGTCTTTGTATTTTTTTTTAAATAGCAACTTGCTTCTTTATTAGTGAAGTTGTAACATTCCAACAATAATCTGTGTCATTGCTCAAACATTTCCCTGAGTTCCCAATCAGCAGAGTTATGTAAGGTGGCAGGTTAATAAATGCGACACACTGAAATCATTTGTACCAGATTATCTCTCCTTCCAAGCTCTGACAGATGCTAAGTCCAGCTGGTAAAAAAAGTTTATAGGCGAGTTGGATCCGGGGTCTTCACACACTCCACAATGTTGGCTACCAATGCTTGTTTTAATGAGTCACGGATTGCCTGTTTATCTTCTGCTCCCTGCTGTTTCTGCATTTTCTCTTCCAGAACAATCCTAGAAACACATGCTGCTACAGACGCTGGAGCAATGTGTGTAGACATTTGAGCCAAATTATTATAAAGAACTCTTTCTTCTCTGATATTAAAAAAAGGAGCGAGAATTGCACATTGCCTAGCAAATCGTTATCTCAGATGTTCACTGTGACATGCTCAATATGGCCTACCAGAAAAAGTTGGAGACATTTGAAACCTTAACAACTACACAAAATGACACTGTAATTGGCGGGTTTTGTTGTTCATGTTCTGGCTCCGCTAAAACTGCTCTAAACACTTTGTTTAATGATGTTACATTATGACAACACATGGCTTCTATACAGCAAGTCATCATGTTTAACATGCAACTACACAGGAAAAGTAGCAAGTAGCCAGGAAACAGTACCAGGAGCCACCCTTAGAAGTTCTCTTATCAAATCAAAAATGATTAAGCATAAAGTTTCCAAAAATTCCACTGATCACTAAAAGCTCATATATGTCAGATTCCTTATCCCACTGGTTTAAGATGACTTCTCCAGGAAAGCTGTTGGTTTGTGTGTTAGGGGAAGAGAAGTTGTTGCCATCACAATATTTAATACTTAACTGAGATTTGGGGAAAGAGCTTTAAAGAAAAGGAAAGAAAGAAACATAGGAGCAAAATCATGACTTGTTCAGATTGCTCACTATAATTCAGGTATTTTTCTTTGTGTTTCAAAACATTTTTTTTAATGTAATAAGAAAACACACATTCTTCTCAAAATAGATTTGTTAGTATTATGTTCTTCTCCATTGTATAAAGTTTTTGGTCATCTCCTGAATGGCTAACTTTTGCTGTCTTAGAAATAAACAATGAAAATTAGACACAGCCTCTATCCTCAAATATTTTGATTTATAATGCATGAGGAGTTGACAGACAAAAATAAATGTCACATGGATATACACAGAAAAAATAACAGATGTAAAATGGATTTGATGGAAGACCTCAGTTAAAGATTATGAGGATAGGTTGGAAAATGTTTGGCATGACATTTGTGGAAGAAAGAATTCTGTATTGGGATAGTTAAATTTAGGAGAGGAAGGATTGGACAAAGAAATATAAAATTGCATTTGAATGTTTGAGATACTCAGGGAGCAGCCCCATGAGACTAGAGGCTGGGTGTGTGTGTGAAGCAAGACATTCTGGCAAGCTGGTCTAAGCACTCTTGGAAAGGCTTGCAGGTCATTGTTAAAAATAATCATTCTGTCTAGAAGAAATAAGGAAACTGATTAGTGGCGTGTGGCACAAGATAAGGGCATAGTGTAAAATGTTTTGGAAGAGACAGGAGCAGAAGGCTAGGAAATGTGAAGACACACAGACTTTATATCATGCTTGAACACCATTTCATTGCGTCAGAAAGCCTGATGGGAGATTTTTCTACATATCACTCAATATGCTTTATAGAAGACCCTTGTGATAAATTATCATTTTTATACTGAGTTTCAGAAAATATTTCATTTCTTTCAATACATTTGTATTTTTATTTTAAATAATCGGGGATTTAACACAATGTATCTTATTACCATTTTAGATGTCAAATAATTTAGCATCCAATTATAGCTTAAGATTTATGTGCTCACAAGAGGAGTCTGAAATATTTTTTTCCTTTGGTCTCCATCGGGACATTCTGTCATGTTTCATCTTTAAGCCACCTCAGTTATTTTGGAAGTAAAGAGGGTACAAAGGGGGAGGAGTCACACATTTCCGCACACTTAGTAAGTTGTGCAATGAAAATACAACTTCTCTATTTCTTTTAATAATTGATCTAATTTTCATTACAATGGCCTGAGGGGTAGAGAGATAAATATACTGTATTTTAGTCTAGTTTAGTAAACTCCATCAACTTCAATAATTTCAACACTTCCTTTAAGTGACTCAGTCTCTGCAGGTAAATATTCAATATTTCAGAACTCCTGCTGCTCTCCTCCAGCCTGGTATCTTCGCGTTTGAGGAAGGGGGGCTTCCATGCCCTCTTGTTGGAATGGAAGGAGGTGTCTGGTTATTCTCTGCTTGTCCTCCGGCCTGTGCCCATCTCTGCCTTTATCTGCTCTTCTCTGTGCCCCAGCCCAGAAGGCTGACCCCCACAGACTCCACCTCCCAGGCATCCTTGCTGGTTGGCTTCTGTTGGTTTGGTTACTGGGAGGTACCAGCAGGAGACCAGCATTTCGAAGGTGAGAGGTGGGACCTTTTCTTCCCTGCTCCCTCCCTGCTTTGGCTTGATGTGCCTGGCATAGCTGTGTGCCTGTGGGATTACAGGCTGGCACAATTCCAGCTTTCTGTGGACTCTGCTTCTTCCTCTGGTCCCCTTAGCCCTAGGGTTAGGAAGAGCTTCCCGAAGTTGCTAGTCTCTGGGTTCCTCACCATCCATCGTCTGCCCCCTAAACTCTGCCCACACCACTGGAAGTAATCTCTTCACTGAGATCCTTCATTTGAAAGTTTCTGTTAACTGCCACAGCCTTGGCTGACCCAGGGGTGTCCTCGCAGTGACCTCTTTGCTCTCCTTGGTGACAGCATTTGTTCCCTGGCTGCTGCTTGGTCCCCTGCATTTGTGACTGAGACCTGGTGAACTTAGAGATTGCTCTATCCCAGTTATTCAGGGACCAGTAGTCCTCCCCGGGGAATGAGGACTATTTTGGCTCTTGGCATTTCAGACTCCCTGAGCTTCCCCCACTTCTTAGCTTTGGCTTAGGCATGAACTGCAAGTGTCTGCTCCAAACCCACTTCTACCCCACAGAACTTGCTGACCTCTGCTTTGAGAGTTTTCTCTTCAGCCTAACACACCTCGTTTTTCTAGGGCTCCTGCTTTAAGAGGGGAATTTGGAAAACATGTGCCTCACCATTTGCTTCCGTTCCCCCCTTCCCCATAGTTCTAGTGGGAAAAAGGGATGGGTCCTTTCTCCCCACCTCTAATTTTGTTGGGATTCTCCCCAGCATTATGTTCTTTTTCTCTTTTCCACAGTAGTTACTGTTCCTCCATTTTCCTGGGGCTTTAGTGGCGGAATTCCTGGTAACCAATTATGGGAAAGGGGGTAAAAATGCATCAATTTAATATTTTCAGAGTATTAGGTTATTTAGAAGATTAGACAGTAGAGAAAGAATTTGGTCAGTGCACAAGAAAGAAAGATTCTAGCATTGTAACTGTAGCAAAGAAATACAGGTATTTCTGCTCCAATGCAATGTGTGTGTTCCTGCAAAGCCTCATGTTCTGCAATTGCAAGATACATGCTAAAAATAACAGGGCTCACAGGAAAAGCTGGCATGGGGCAGATTTCTCAAAACCCATAGAAGCTGTAACCAGAGCACTGGCAAACACAACAGCAATTCTGGTAAGAATACAGTTAAATGTCTACCAGTCACACCATGTCACAGTCAGCTGGTTCTCTGCAGACTTAAACTCTGGGCTGCTGTTTCTACCTTTGAAATATATCATCAAAATTAATAATCTGATCCAAGATGCAGATTTCTTTGTGAATCAAAAGGTTTTTTTAAAACACAGATGGAAATTCTTCATAGTTTTGTCTGTACTATCAGCTTCCCAGATAGTTTTTAAAAATATAGATGTGCTTAAAACATTTTTTATTATACATTTTATTAACTGAAGTCCATAGGTTACATTAGGGCTCATTCTTTGTGTTGTATATTCTGAGTTTTGACATGTATCTACTATTACAGTATCATACAGAAAAACAGTTTCACTGACCTAAAATTCCCTGTGCTCCGCCTGTTCATCCCTCTTCCTCTGTGAACCCCCAGCAACTACTGATCCCTTTACTGACTCCATAGTTTTGCCTTTTCCAGAATGTCATGCAGATGGCCTTTTCAGATTGGCTTATTTCACTCAGAAATATGCATCTAAGCTCCCCCGCCCCCTTCTGTGCTTTGATAGCTCCTTTTTATCACTGAATAACGTTCCATTGTATGGATGTACTGTAGTTTGCTTATCCATCTTGTTGATGTCCTTTAATTATGTTTTGGCAATTATGAATAAAGCTGCTGTAAGCATTCACACACAGATTGTTTACCACAGCAAGAACCACAGGGACTAAACCAGCTACTCTTTGCAATAAAGAAAAATCACTTTTGTCAGATTTTCTGCTTTTTTCTTAAGACATTCAAATAGTGGTAAGACATTAATTGTGAAGAAGTTTGCCCTTGATTGTGTCCAAAGCATTAAATTTGTGAAAAATGGCATAGGAACCAAAACACCTTCTGCGTTTTACTGATTCCATGCTATACATCAGACTTAGGTATGGGAGAGTCTGTTGGAAACTTCAGTCTTCCTGCACCCGCCCAATCTGCTTCCCACAAGTAAGCATCTCCCACACCTAAAATCTATGTTGACTATACTCAAGAACATTAGCAATATTTCCATCTCTCAATAATGGGATTCTTCTTACCTTTTATCTTCCCTGGCTCAACCATATGAACATAGATAGAGTAGTGCTTCCCGATTCCTCGAGGGATTTGATAGCTTCTATGGGTGCAAGCCCTCTGTGTTTAATTTTCTAAAGTCACAGTTTCCTTTGTCCCACTCCTTGGCCCAGACACCATTATCTTGGCAGTTACTTTTTTTATATTTTAATGTTTTATTTGTCATTTTAACCATCTCTACAGATTTGAATTACTTGCCAACATGAGGCATCCATAGCAGAAATAAGAGACTTTACTCCTAACCTTGGAGGTAGCACTGTTCTCCATAGACAAAGAGACCCCCACGGTCATCTGAACAGCAGGTGAGAACAGAGTCATCTGAACAGTGGATGAGAACATCTGGAGCACCTGGAATAGTGTAGGCAGGTCGTAGGCTCTCCAAACATGGTTTAAATGATTATTACAAATTAATGTTGTTGATTGCTACTTATGGAGTATTTTCCCTGAGGCCAGCTCTGTGTCACACATTTCATACACATTTGTCTCTGATCCTCAGAACCATTCTGCAAGATATAAATTACTCCCAATTTTTGAGACGAAAACTGACTCAGACAAGTAAGTCACATGCATAGCTAGACAATGGCAGAGCTGGGGTCTGTCCCTGGTTCTGCCTGGTTCTGAAGACTGTGCTCTTCTCTCTGCCTGACCCATCTGAGCAGTCCTTCTTCCAGAACGGTGTGGGGTCACCGCATCCAGATAGGGTGAGGGCTGGCTGGGTCTTTCTATGCTATGTGCCATTGGTTCTGCAATGTGACCCCAGGACTGAGGACAGAAATATGGAGCCAGCGCATAATGTGGGCCCCCACTTGCCTCCTTCAGGGACCAGAGTTTGACTCAAACCACTGGGAAGTATCAAGTTAGTTAAAAGCCACTTACGTGCCTCATTTTCTTGAACTTTAGGAGTGTTATATAGAAGCCTCATCACTGGGTTCCATCTTTCCACAGCATGGCTGTATACATATGTCCAAGTTATTCCTTTATACATAAAAAACTGTTTTGATATATACAAATGATGCACTTTATATAAAAGATGATCTGGGCCACATGCGGTGGGTCACACCTGTAATTCCAGCACTTTGGGAGGCTGAGGTGGGAGGATCGCTTGAGGTCAGGAGTTTGAGGCTGCTGTGAGCTATGATCACACCACTACATTCCAGCGTGGGTGACAGACCGAGACCCTGTCTCTAAAAAAAGAAAAGAAAGACAATCTGTCAAACTGTCAAGAGTGTTGCTCAATAAGACAGAATTTTGAGTGTTTATTTCCTCTTTCTGCTTTCTATATTTTCACAATCAGACAAAATATCTGTTTTGATGTCTATTTGAGAAGCAGAGAGATATAATGGAATCATATAGACTTTGGGGTCAAGCAAACTGGGTTAAAATCTGAGCTCTATGACAGTAGAACAATTCATTAGATTCTATGAACTTTAGCTTTCTCAGCCCTACAAAGGAGAAAATAATTCAGTCCTTACAGAATTTTTGTGAAGATTAAGAGTAATAATGCATGTAAAGCACTAGCATAATGCCTGGCACATAGTAATCATAATTACCAACATTTACAGAGTGATTCTTAAGTGTCAGACGCTCACTTAATGCTCACAAGAGTCCCTGTGGGGTAGTCCCTTGTCAGCCTCCTCTCTAAGGTTTGGAAACAGAGGAACAGAGAGGTCATATGCCTTGCCTAAGGCTACGCAGCAAGAGGTCGTGAAGTTGGAATATGAACCCATGCAATTTGGCCCCTGGAGCAAGAATGTTCTCAATAATACTCTCCTCAGTAAAACTCCTCTCAGTTATAGACACCTAGAAAGTATTGGTGTTCATCTCTCCCTTTCCTTGTTAGCAGGATGGTGGTTTCTGTGGATCACTTATTTTTGTATAGTTGTTGTTTAAAAGTCAAAGGAAAACACAGGATCTCCTTTAAATAAATATTGACTTAAGTGTGATGTCTCTTGTGTAGAAGACTTGAAAAAGAACTACTTAATCATTCCTCCTTCTGTCTTTAACTATTGTCTTTAATTCCTTTTGCACAAGTCTCTCATCTAAACAGGTGATATCTGACTTCTATAACAAGACACTTAACATAACATTTTCATTGTAATTAGCCCCAGAATCATTGTTTAGTAAAAAACACCATGCTACTTGGCAAGAAATAATGAATCATTTGCTATTAATGGGGGAAAAATCCTCCTTTAACTTTGTCAAGGTTTCAAAACATCCATTTTTAGCCTACTGATTGATTCAATGTGCTGGGGTTTAATATAAGAAATGTGAAGAACAAGCATTTTCAACAGTCTTGCAATTATTTATAGAAAATTTAATTTTTTTCCTTTTTCTTCACCATGGGAAAATGTATGCTGCCTTGACAGATGTCAAAACACCAACTTTTTGTCCATCAGTTTCAAAAAATAATGGGTGTCATTTATTGTTTAAATAACGTTTGACAGGGGAGATAGTACATCCTCCTTACTGTATATTTAGCTAAGAGAAATGTGTTCTAGATTTTCCACAATATTCTCTTAAAGGAACCATCATTAACCTAGAAGTTGACTTTTTTCTCAGCGAGTTCTCTTATGAAAAAGCCTGAGAGTTTTACTTTAACACAGGAGTAATTATTTATAGCAATTCCTGATGGCTGTGTTCTCTTTTTACTTAGCTGTTTAACAATATGCTAATGACAGGAAGAAAACATACATATAAAATATTGTAAACATCAGGACTTGGTAGGAGAGAGTAAGTTTGGCTTCTGACCATGAAATCTCATTCTGTGGTTGCCTTCTTAATGGCATCTCTTGAGGTCAGTGGCTTTGAATTCTCCCAATTGTATGGGGTCACTCTGGCAGCATTGACCAAGTAGAAAATATTCAGCCAGAGAAAACAATAGCAAAAGTCACCCTTTAAGTGTCCTGCCTTCTATATCATGCAATTGACTCGAAGGCTCCCCACTAAGATGTCACTGTTTGACCAGTTTGCTTTAAAACAGCTTAATTAGCTGAAAGGAAAGCTATGTCTGAGCATGTTTGTGAGAAAAAAATAAAAAGCTCTCTCTTTTCAGAAAGCTCATGCTCTATCTTGTCGGAAATTTTTGGTTCTGAAACAAAACAACATTCCTTTCAGACATCATCAAGTCCCTGACAACAAATTTTCCTGGATCGAGAAATAACTGGTTTGGAGTTGTCTCCATGTGGGCATTTTGGTTCATGTTCTATATATCTGGGTCTGTGTTGAGACCCAGACACAGTTGTATATGGCACTGCTAGAGGGCTTCTTGCCAAAATCATGTGAGTTTATTTCCTTTACCCAGCAAGACTTAAAACTGACATCACTACATAAAGACTAAGTAGACTTTCTGATCAAAATCTATGGAACTTTGTAGTAATGTCAAAGTAATGTCAGTGCTAACATCAAAAACAAGCTCATTCCGCTTGGTTCATTTGCTTCTCGTTACTTTTAAAAAATTGCTCAAAAGAAACAACTCAGATTTCATTCCTGAGGTGACATGGGAAGAAAACCTTTGTCATAATACTTCAAAATATTCCTGATTCAACATGGACCTCCTTCAGGACTGCATGTGCACTACCAGCTACCTCTGGACTTGGAGCCCTGCAGTGAACACAGGAAGGTATATTAGGGCCCATCTTAATTTTTTTTAATGCAAGAGCAAATTCACCGGCTAAGAGTAAATTACACCTATTCTTTTTTCGCACATATTATTTGGCTAAACCCACCTGGGAGACATAGGAAATCTGTGTTTTCATTTTTAAAGGCAAATTTACAAGGAATTGTTTTCATTTTGATGGGTCTGGTGGAAGCATCTATGGAAATCTTGAACCCATGTAAAGTGGTCCCACAGGCAAACCAGTGAATTGTTAGAGAAAAGAGAGAACCACCTGTCCCTTTACTCCGGCATTTCAGAAAGCTCTGTGGATTTCTTTTTTTTTTTTTTAAGTTGCAGAAGAAAATCCCCATGACCCAAACAATATCCAACTATATAAAAATCAAATACTTCCAACAATTAACCACTGCAACATGGCCTGGCTACTCATGCAATTTCTTCCATAGTCTCTGTCTCTATACTGATTATCCAAGGAGCACATAAATTCCCAGTCAACTTTAGTTTATTTTCACAACTTGTAAGTTCCAAATCCCAACCAAAGTACATTTGTTTTTTTTATTGCTCTGAGCTCTGTAATTGAATATATCTCTGTAAGCAGGGTGTGTGTGTGTCTGTGTGTTTTGCCAGTCTACCTCGAGAAAGTCTAAATTGTGGTCTGCAAAAACCCCTAAAATGATGACACCCTTCCTAAAGTAACATTGGATTTTAAACTGCAACCACATCTCCATTTTTTTAATGAAGAGAAGGATGACTAAATTGGGGGAGGGGGAGTCTATAATTAGGAATATAAATCTTTCACTGATTTCTGGAGGTCACCAGATGAACCGATGCAGACTTCAGACACATCTGCTCTTTTGGCAACCACTGCCTTTTCCGAAGCTGCTCATTGGCTCCCGCTAATCATATGCGAGGCCTCCTGGAAGCGATTTGTGCCTCCCGGGCTGAAGCCGGGCAGAGCCTGGAACGAGGCTGCATTGCACAACTCCAAGCGACGACACCGGCTCGGCGCAGCGCTCCGTGCCACCTCCAAGCGGCCAACAGGCCTGGCGGTGCAGCAGCAGCGCGATGCGGCTGCGGGGCGGGCAGCTAGCAATAACCTTTTGAGGCCTGGAGGAGCAGGTTTCCCAGGGCCCCGGGAAGGCTGGTGGGCTGCTCCCTGGAAGGAGCTGCTATTAATATTTCAGGAGAGGCGTTAGTGCCCACAAGGTGGCATCATTGGCGCCGACTTCGGAAGGAGGCCCTTGGCTAGTTCATCTTTGGAGGTGATGTGACCTGTGAGTAGATCAGAGTGAAAGCAGAAAGACCATCGACATGAAATAATTCGCACCTTAATGAAGTTGTTTCTTTTGATACACATGGACAACAGTGAGGTGAATGGGCAAATAGTGTTGCTTTACTCCCTGGCTATTGTGCTGCCAGGCAAGAAGCCGAAGGCCAAGTGCCTTAGACAGAGCTGGCTAGGAATGAATAAGAAACACTAGATACCATACTGTCATCGAACGCACGGTCCTGTAAAGGACAGTAATTGTCAACTGTTGACTTTCTTAATGGCTGACCATGTGATACACTTCCTGGGCTCCAGGCCGAGCTTAGATTCTGCATCTACAAGTTCTGCACTGGGAATTGGAATAATAACATATTTCTTCCTGTTTGTAAAGAGCTGCAAAATATTGTCTGTATGTTTAGTCACCCAGAGGAATGAGGCACTTGAGTCTTTTGCATCATGCGGGGTTGGGAGGCAGACTGTAATCCAAGTGCAAGACTCTCCATGTTCACGACTGGTTTCTTGCTTTTCATATTCTGGTAAATTCCCTTTCCATTAAATAGTGATAGTTTCACCCGGTCTGTGAAACTTTCTTCTTATTAGACAAGATCAACGGCCTCACTGAGTTATGCAGATGCAGAATAGGAGTATAGTCATCTAGAAAACAATTCCTCATATTTACAAAGTACCCTCAAGTTAACAAACCCTCTGCCATAGGTTATTTTCATTTTGATAACCGATAATCATGTGCTTCATGCTTATAATTTTATGTCATCTTGCATTTAAAGATGCACATGTCTATTTTATGGAGCTGCCTGGTCATCACTTGAAGCCGGTCACTTCACACACTTGTCCGGCTCTGAAGGCAGGCTGAGGTCACCCTCGAGAGCACACTGCATTTGGGAATGAGACTGGGGAGGGCTGCTGAGGGCGGAGGGGTGAGAGCAGCAGAGAAAGTGTGGAGCCTTGCAGCAGAGCAGGGGTGATCCTTGGCTGAGACTCGCCGGAGGGAAGCCTGCAGAGCCTTTGTGCCGTGACACCATTCAAGAAGGGGAGAAAAGAAAGAGAATAAAAAAGATCTACTATTTTCAAAAGCTCCCCTCATATTTTACTATTTTATTTAACTCTTCTCCCATCTACTTTTATTTTCATCTCTCCAAAAACATAAAGAGTTGGAGAAGACAATAGGGCTGTAACCTGCTTCTAGGGTCCATATATATTCGAATCTCTCTTAAGGTCCAGAATATGAGTCCCATGCCTACGTTAACTAGGTATTTTACTAAGAAGTGTACTTATGCCACAATGCATGTTGTCTTGGAGACTTTCATGTACCAGTAAAATGTTCTTTATGCTACTTTCAAACTGTATAATTACTGTCTAGTGGACTATCTTTTCAGATAACAAAGTTAAATATTTCTAAAATTAATACGATATTTGTTTGTGTTAAAGGTGCCTCATTAGATGCCCTGATCTCTGGGTTATCACACAACCACAAAATAGTCTTTAAATCTCTGCTTTAATAACTTAAAACTTCTATGTCTTTGTTGAGACTAGATCCTCTCTTCCTCACCTTTACCTGGGTTTCTTATAGATAATTACAGAGAAAAAATTTTAAATGACTAAGAAAATTGAAGCGAAGATGAGGGAGGCAAAGAAAAATGTGCACGGAACTTCTGTCGCTGGTGTTATATAGAGATTATTTTTACAAAGATAACTTTGTATTTGGAGAGTTTACCTCAAAAGAAGCTCAGAAATCTCAATCTTGACCCAAGAACACAAAGGCATGAAGTCACTATGAGAAGGGTTGTATATTTAAAGCTATTTTAAAAGACACTTTTAGCCAGCTGTTAATTTTGTTAAGTTGACATGATTGTTAAATGCATTCGTGTCCGTCTTTTCACTGGTAAAGTCTCAGCTATAAGAAATACATAGTAATGCACGGTGGTAAGTACATTAGCTATTTTTGAAGCATCTCTATGTAGATTAATATAATCTGATCTCAAATATTATACATTTTGGTATGTCAAAGCTGGTAATAACTTGTATAAAATATATATGATAGAGTAAATCAAAAATTAAAAGCTACAAGAATCATAAAAGTGCAAGGCAACCTCTTTATCTGTGTATAAAAATATTTGTCTTATTACTCCCTTATTACCAATAAAAGACACTTATATGTATTTATTTAATCTTCGCTTAAATAAAGGGGATCAGATTCTTATGTTATTACCTTCGCTGCTTATTTTTACTACAAGTTGAATTCCCCAGATTTCTTGAGATTTCTCAAACCTCTGACAAAGCCCAATCGTATAGAGCAAGGATAGAAATCATCTTTCTACTGAGCAGGCTAAGCAGAGCACAGACACCAACAATGTGGTTGTGGTTTCCTGAGTGAGAGGATTAGGGTTTGGGGTAGCAGAACCCGCAGTGTGTGGGGTATGTGGTTTTGAAGTTGTGGCCATATGCAGCATCCAGTTCAGCTCTGTGGAGCCCTCAGAACCTGGGAGGCTGGGCAGTCTTCTTCCTAGGGGTCTCTGGGGTTAGTGGTCCAAGATAAAATCGAGGCAGCTCAGGTTTAGGGTGAGTGCCTTTGCTTTTCCTAATTAGTCATTCCTGAGCATCCTGCATTCTCCCAGTGCCCTAGATAGTAGGTTGGATGTCCCTGCAACTTACAGGAAGGAATCTCACTTCCTTGAGACCCTTCTTGGGGTTCCCACAGGAGGAGATCCATACCTACATTTCCATGCATTCTCTGTGGGATGGGATTGCACAGGTGATGGATAACTGGTTTGCCAAGTTGAGAACATAACTGGGAACCAAGCAGGTGTCAGGGGACTCCTGTCCATCCTTTTGGGCACATGCCCTTTCTCTTTTGAATTGCCAAGGAAGGCTAGAAATACATACTTTTATGATGTCCATCTAAACATTTGATGCATCAAAAGTCAAAAGGAGACAGATAGGGGAGCCTGGTAGGGTAGAAAAGGTAGTCACCAAAGGAACTTCCAAGGTTAAATTTCTTTCCCTTTAAATATGTCATTCTTTGGTGTGCATAGGCTTCAAGCATAATGCCTGGCACAAATGCAAAGAGGAAGAGATTCTTCTTTTGTAGTGTGGAGATGAGCACTAACTATGCCAACATGACACTGACAATACCGTCTGTATTTTATATGAAGTAAGAAAGAGTGGAAGATGCATCACCTGTGATGTCCCTTGTCCGCAGCAGAAAGAGAAGATGATATATTATCTTTTGATCCCAATGTATAGAAAGGTAACAAAAATAAATTGAGGAAGAATAACCTGGAGCATACAAATCAAGCAGGTCTGTAATTTCCCAAGCAGTCCTCTAATGGATCTTTTTATGAAAGTGTTCCTTTCATACCAGTGCAATCTCTCACAATAAGGCACGATTTCTAGTCAAAACGTTTGTCTGCTGTGATGCTGACAGCTGCCCAGTGGGATGGGGTCATATCACGGCACTGCAGGCATCCGAGGGACATCGGTTCTCGACCCCTGTGTCAACCTCTACAGTTCCCAGGGTCAGGTCAGCATCCTAAGGACGCCTGTGGTCTCATTCTGGGACACCTCTGGGATATCCCACAGAAGCGGGACATTCTTTGCCAAAAGCGTTCCCAGCCCCGTTTTGTGACTTGCTTTGTAGCATGATACTCTGGAGCATGAAAATGAAAATGACTGGGGAGTGGAGGTTGAGGCACAGATTGTCAAATCATGGAGAAGCCTGGAACAGACAGGCATACTCTCTGGTACAGTGTTGGTGGGAATTATGGATTCCTGCTGGAGAAGTACAAGATAAAGAAAGGGTGCCTTCTGTATGTGTCCCATAAAAGAGGTCCCTGGGCCACACATACTGCAGCCTTTTATATTTCAACTGTTTGGCACACACTGGAGTATAATCTTTAAGGGATATGCAAAGCATTACATTAACACCCCACTCTTCTGGGGTCAGATTTAAGGAAATCTTGTGCTCCAGGACAGCAGAGGCCATGGTGCCCAAAGTATCTTTCACAAATCCCTTGCTGGCCTAGAGCTATACACTATAGTTCCTTAGGAACTCACTTCAAGCCTTACTGTCTCTTAGTTTGGGTGCATTTTCCTGGTCACAAGCAACATCAAAGGAAGGAACTTGAAGGGTGAGGAGAACTATTAACAGACAGGTAATGTGACAATGGGCATTCCATTGGAAAGAAGGGGAAATAAGGACAGAATTATAATCCTGAATTTAAAAAAAAAACACGTTTCTAGGGAAAACTTCCAAGTCACCAGGACAAGTTTAAATAATATCACTATTTGCAATATCCTCTATTTAAGAAGGCAGAAATGCAAAATGTATATTTAAAGCAAATTTCCATGAAAAATAAGGGAAAAAACAGCTTTTTGCATAAACGGTGAAGTTTACATTATTGTACAATTTGCTTGTGTGGATATTAATCCTTGAAGATGGATAATAAAACATTGTACTTGGGTACATATAGTTGGAAATTTTTAGTAGCTTATTATGTTTAAATACATATCTTCAAAATGAGTTACTATATATAGTTACTAAAAATTGGTAATTATCAGCCTACTAAGTGGTGTACAGATAACTCTGCCCTCATGAGGCTTATTTATAAAAGGCAGAAAAGAGAGTATGTCCCTTTCTATGAGAGCAAATACTTGTCTTCTGACAGTGACAGTGGGCTTGGCTTTGTTACACACTGGGGAGCCTATGAGGACCCATACACCAATATTGCCTCAAAAAGGAAGGCTTCCAGGATGAAAGGCACCCCGTACCAAGGCTAGTTTCAATTTCTATTTCTAACAACTTGAAAGATACCATTCAAAGTACACTATTTTAAAACTCAAATGGTTAGAGAAATAAATGTTGGTATAAATCACTATTCTACTAATCCATCATGTCATCAGCAGTGGCCAAAAAAAGGCAATGAAATTCCCTTGTAAATCTCCTAACCAACAATATTTTGCATATGGCAGGGATTTTAGGGCTGCAGGGTTATAATTATTATTATTATTATTTTTTATCAAATCACATTGTTTATGCCCTGGAACTTGACGTGGAAGTTGCCATATAAATCTTTTGAACGGTGCAAATACTATTGACGTGGTACTGCTAACCTACCTATGTGGGCTCATTTAACATATATTTACTCTTCTAAATCCTATGATTTCCATGGGACTTTGGGAATCCATTTACTAGACCAAGTGCAATGTGTACACTTATTCACACAAAATAAAAACACATTTGTCTTGTCAATGTGTTACATCTGTCAATCCACCCACTGACTCCAGCCCTCAGCTTGAAATGTGAAGTCTGGTTGTCATGGGTGACCCTAGGCAATTTATGGGGAATGGGATCATGAGTTGGGTCTAGGAGAGACCTAAATTTGAGACACCAAAAACTCTAACTGACAGTAACTAGAAAACCTGTCATCTTGAGAATAATGGTAACATTTAAGGGACAAGCTAGCATATGAACAAGTAGGCAAAATGAAGGAATAAACTAAAATATAAATCTACATGATATTTAACATGGAGACTCTTCATATCAAATTCTTAGGTTTGCTTCAAATCCATGTAGTTTGCTTTATTGGTTTGCATCTTTATCAGGTCTGCCTTCATTCTCCCCAGCGCCACGTCAATCAGCAGAGGCAGGTCCTAAGACTCTCCCGTCGCCCGTGTGGTGTGGTATACTCCCTCTGTATACCAGGATTCCACATCAGGTTAAAAATATTTGGAAAAAAAATAACATTACAACAATTAATTTATATAACATTTACATTGTATTAGGTATTATAAGTAATCTAGAGATGATTTAAAGTGTACAGGAGGATGTGTGTAGGTTATATGTAAATACTTCACCATTTTGTATTAGGGATTTGAGCATCCTCAGATTTTGGTATCTCTGGGGGGTGGAGCTGAAACCAATTCCCCAAAAATACTGAGGGACGACTGTGCTCAGGGTCAGACATTTTCTATGCAGCTGTAGTCTTATCTCTAGATGGTCAATGAAAGCTCCTTCTTAACAGATGTCTTTCCTGGATTTCTTAATAACCAACCCTTGCACAGCCAATTAAAAGAGACCACGTAGGCATGGGCATTTATTTTAGAACAGGAGGCACTCTGAGGAGCTCATCTGTTTTGGCTTCTGCTCTTTGCTTGGAGAGGTAAGATGTACTCATTTTATAGATCTGGTTGAGGTTCAGAGAGACAGAAGGGAAAGGAAAACAGAGAGGGCACATACCATGTTTTAGACCTTTTCTCTGCTTGTGCCAATACTGATCTGTTATAGATCTCTTTACTATTTAGAGATATTATTTTTAAATCTTCCCATGGGAGTGATTTTTGTAAAATGGGAGTAGTAACTCTTTGTCTGACAGGGCTGTTGTGAGAGTTAAAAAAAATGATACATGTGAAGCTCAGTGCCTATCTGTTCTTCTACTGTTATGGGCCATGGCCCAAGCTTGTAGGGCAGAGAGAAACATGTAATTTAGCTATATTTAAAAAAAAAAACCAGAACTTTAGAGTTAGAAGGAATCTTAAAAATAAAACCTCCTACTCTATTGTTTTATAAATAAAGAAAATAAGGCCAAGAGAGAAGTGACTTGCCAAGATTACCCAGCTAGTTAGGGATAGGAATGAGTCAAGCACCCAACCTGCCTCGTTCCTAGTTCAAGTCTTCCTTTCACTCTGTTACAAAATGCTTGTTTTTTTCTTTTTTTTAAATCCAGCTATGTAGTCATACTCTACATATTTACCTATGGAGACATACTGTAAGACACCCATGACAAATAAGTTGCATTCTTTAGAAAAAAGCCTTTGCTTCTGTGACCACAAGCACTTGACTTAGCAAAGTGCTTCTGCAGGACAGTGAAATTCAGTCACTGCTCTCTCCAATTATTCGATTGGGTGGGCCAGTGTGTCTCAGAGAACTCAGTGTCTTCATCCTCTGTGTCAGAGACTGCAGCTTCGAGCTAGACACAGCCACCATTTCCCGACCCTCCAGAAAATCCCTTAACCATGAATAATATGCATTTCATAATGAAGACTAAACAGCAACTAGCAGTCGAATCTCTTCGATATCACACGATGAATCAAGTATCTGGATTCTAGGAGCAGAAGGAAGCTGGCTTGCATGTAGGCATCATAAGATTAAGGAGAGAGGAGATACACTTGGGAAAGAGAAAATAGGCCAAACAGAAGAGTGTGAGAAAATTAGCTCAGCTGATTTGATGTGAACATCTGCAGAAACTGTTAATGGGCACTGTGTCTAATTAAATCCACCAGACACATGCATGCCTGTTATCTGTGGAATGGTGTTCCTCCCCATGCTGCACCTGTTGCTGGCAAGGGTAGACTTACATTCTATCATGTGCAATGTCAAAAGGGTGCTAGGGAGAGAAATTCGAGGCTCCAGTGGGCTTCACTTAGAGACAAGCACATCACCAGTAGAAGAGACCCACACTCGGGACTCGAACACCTGCAGAAAACAGACACACCGAGACCTCCCCACTCTCCAATCACCTATCCCAAGCTCCTCACGAATCTTTCAGAGACAGTAGACCTCTGGTCAGTGTAGATTTGAGAAGCAAATACTGTGAACCATATTCCAAAGGCAGCATTTAACCTGTTCTACTGGAAGAAAAAATGTTTAAATTCATATCAGCTTCCATTTGTATACAAATGACTGTTGGGCAAATAACAAATGATCTTTGTACATCAGAAGAGGCTGTTTTTTAGCAGATATTCTCTTGGTCATCTCACATTTTGTCAGGCCTTAGTTTGTGCTTCACTGTGCCCCAAGCTGTTCCTTTGATAAATCAGTCTCCTTACTTAAGACAGTCTCCGTGGCTTAGTGAGTACTGATGTTTCACCCAGTCCATTGGGTTGCCAGTGGGTGCAAATTGCACTAAGGAAGCAGCAGGGCACACAGATTAATAATGCCATCTCTGCAGTCCCCATCTGCTATTTTCTAGCTAGTTGCTTCAGCTCTTTAGGCCTCAGTTTCCTCGTCTGCAAGATGGAGATAACAATAGCACCCACCTCATAGCGTTCTCATGACGTCTGAATGAAGCACTGCCTGCCAGGTGCTTAGACTTGTGCCTGGCACAGTGGAAATGCCCATCAATGTCAGATTTTTTATTAGTTATTACTGAACAAGCAATCTCCAGCAGATATCAATTGCAGCTCAGTGCACAGATTTGTCTTTAAAAGGAGAAAAAAAATACATAGATTCAAAATTAAACCTGAGACAGAATAGACCTATTTAAAGACATGATATTATTTAGACCCATGATGTTATTTATCTCAGTTCCATACACCACGAGTCACTTGCTCACTTCCAGTGCCTGCCCCTCTTCACGTATGTGTTCGTGGGCTGATGTGATCTGGTGAATTAAAAATTAGGCTGACAGATAAGAAAGTTGTGTTCTTGGCTAGATTTTCTACTAATTGTGTAAAAATGTGTATAGTCACTACTGCTTACTTAAGATTTTAGATAATGATATAATCACAAGGAAACATTTTGAATCTAGGATCTCCCATTGTCTCATGAGGAAATTCTAGGCAACAGATTGTCGAGGGGAAGGAGGACGTGAGACTGGAATAGTCACTTGCTTTATCTGCTGTGTCTCTAACTGCTTCCTTCTCGTGCCCCTTTCCTCACGTCCATACACACCACCCCATAGTGACATAACCAAGGTGGATGAGGCCATAATGTGAAGTGTCTTGTGGCTTTAACAGGAGCAGTGGAATGGAAACCATCTAAAGGATGCCATGTGTGGAGTTAACCTTGCAGAGGACTCCCGAAGTAACAGCACTGCAAGAGTGGAGAAGTGTTCTGTGCAGGGGGCACGTGGGATCCCTATCACAGGCACTGGACTCTCCATTGGACCTTTTAATAGACACTTCCCTGTTTTTATCATTTGTCCTGCTTTTATTTCAGCTATATTGAGATCTAAATGGTATTTAAAGCATTTAAAATACAAGGTGCTGTTTTTGTCACAATATATTTGAATTTGTATTTTCAATATTTTTGAAATTTGGGATTTAAATATTTTGTATTCAAAATTTTTATCCTTTCATTTAACATAATGTATTCAATTAGACTTGTAAATAACATTTTGTGATGTTTTAAGTGAATATATTGGTCTATTTTTGTGAGGTATTTGGAAGATCTATAAAGTATAATGTTAGATAGAAAAAAACAGTACTAAATAAACATTCACATGCATATTTGCATCTCCTCCACATCATGCCTGAGAAATTTCTTCTCACATTAACCCCCATGGAGTAAAAGTCTGTGTAAACAGATGGACTTTGCACCTTGCCCTAAAGGTCAGCTGGCGACAGCCCTGTGAGTTTGGCAGCAAATCCCTTAGTCAAGGACCTTCCCATAAGAAAAGCTTCATCTTCATTTCAATTCTAGTGACATGAACAGGACTCTGCTTTCATCACAGACATGGCAGGCAGCGAGGTTTCCAGAGGATTCTATCAGCAATGATGATGGTGGTTGCAATGGTGCGAAGTACTTTACACTTTTCCAAGGCTCTTTCACATGCTCTATGAAAGGTCCTCACAATTGAACTTTAAAACACCATAGAGTGGGAAATGCATATGCAAAGCATTTTTTTTCCCCAGGAAAAAAAAGACATATAATTCAATCCGGGTTCTCAGATTTCTCACATCTAAGTAAACTTTAAAATATGTTTGAATGTAACTCTGAGGAATCCAATTTTAACATTTTTCATTGTTCAATCTAGACTAATAATAATACCAGCAGCTCTGGTTTGGGAACCATAGAACTCATAAACCATTCAAATATGTCATATTTTGTACTCCTTTACTGATTCTGCCATAATTATAATCAACAGAAAATATGTTATTCACCACAAATAACTGGCATAGGCGTGATGCATGCTACAGCTTCATTATTCTGGGAGAATCTGAGGTTCTCCCATGAGAAAACTCAGGAATGTAATCATTTCCTATCTCCCTCTTCACTGAATCCTTGGACAGCACCCATTTAATGTTCTTCAGTGAAAATGATTGCTTAATCGTGTGTTTGAAAGAGCACAAACTATGTTTCTGAGCAGAGTGCCTATTGGATCTTCTCTGTAATCATAGCACAGTTCAAAAGAACTTTGTTCGGGGTCCAGTTAATATTCTTTTTTTTCCTTTCTTTTTTTTTCTTTGCCCCACAACTATTGTTGGAGTGTCAAATGGGCATCTCTCTCATCTTGCAGATTGATGGCATCGTCTAGGACTTCCCACATAGACAAGATAAACGAAAGGCTTCCATGGACAGGTATGTAACTGTGGAGACAGCAGCACTGCAGATGAGGCCTCCTGATCAGAAAGAATGTCTGTCCCACAGTCAACTCTGTGGCTCTGCAGTCACCTTTGACATGACTTGCTGAATAGGAGTTTGTTTTCCAATTTCCATGGTTCAGCCATAGGCCATGCAAAGTAAATACTAGTAAATGAGCAACAGTAGGTTCAAAGGAACATAAGACTAGAATCCCTCCTCCTTTCCAAGACAGTTTGGGTAGCATTCACATGTGAATCAATCTGTTTGGGGTCTTTGAAGTGACTTTGATTAAGAGTTGTGGCCTAATAGTAGTGAAATGGGTGGGGCCATCAAAAGAATTGGCAGTTCCAATATGGACACTCAGCCTGTGCACCCCATCCAGAGAGAACCCCAGGTAATGGCACTGTTCACAGAATGCTTTCAGCCCTGGAAAAACAAACCAGGGACTCACTACCCATGGAGATTTGCATAGAAGTTGGTTTTGTTTAAAGTAAAGAAAATATACCATGAGACTTCATGTTCCTACAGAACAGCTTAGAATTAAATTACTTCACAGTATATTAGATCTTTTTAGTACTCTTTAATAAGCAAATAAACAAATAAAAAACCTTTCTTTTAAAAAAGCAAGCACTTTATATATTTCCAACAGGCACAACTTACCTATGTTTACGAATAAAAACAAAAAATAATACTCATTAAGGCCCCAAATTTTGGGAACCACATAAAATCGAACACAGTCCACTAAACTCTCCCTGATTGTATAAGAAATGTTAAGATGAGCAAATATTTAAATTTGGTAGGCTTACTAGAATGCAGCAATCTTTTGGAATAAGAAGACAAAGTAACAATTTATTGAAAGACTAAAATTCTTACCTACCTTCACCACAATAGAGGAAAACTGAAAATAATTCAAGAGCCAGTTTCTTTGCTTTTTGCCTTTCAATTCAAGTCACTATAAAATGTGCGTCTGTCTCGTTCATGTTTTCCAGTTCAACTTAATAGTCCCCTCACTTTGCACTAGACTTCACTGCCTACTGCCACACGCTCTGGAATTAGCTTTTCATTCTCAAACAAACACAGATTAACTTTGGAAGCCAAACAAAAAGGAAACATTTGAGATCAGAAGTATAGATGGCATAGGGAAACGAACACAAGCTTTGGGGTCAGACAGAAATTTACAAATAAGTGACCTGGGTCAGTTGCCCCACTTTCAGAGCCTTAGTCTCACCATGAGAAAAATGGGAACACAATTCCTCTTGCTGAGTTGCTAGGAAGATTAGAGGTAAAAAAAAAAACAAACCAAAAACTATGCAGTCAGATGTTCAAAAATGGTAATTATTTTTATTGTATTTCCATTGGCCTACTTCCTGATTTCATCGGGTATACAACCAGTTTCCTTTGGACTGGTGCTGTTTTGTCTTGGGGCAACACTGTGTTTCATGCAATCGTTCCCAGTTTTTATGGGATTTGTATCATAAATACACACATACACAAATGATTTTGAAATTAATTTCTCTTAGGATTGGCAATTTGTACTATTAATGACCATGATAAGTGTTTTCCAGAACAATAATTTAAAATGGACATGAAAAGAGCAGAACTACATAATTATTGGCTTAAAGAGTGATGAGGACAAACATATTCCATTCTAACAAGAATATCTGAATTGTTACCCAGTTTGACTCAGAAGGAATAGGAAATCTCTGGCTAGCATGGGAAAAGTCTCTTTTTCTGTGCTGCAGATACCTGAAACTCCTTGTACTCTTCAGACCTACTGACTACTTCCACAGTGCCGTTTCTGGCGGAGACTGGTGCTTTTGCTCTATGACCAAAAAGAACAAATGGATGCAGTTGTCGGGAGATTTTATTATCTAAACACTGAAAAGTTTGTCCACATTATAAGAAAACAGACTGACTGCTTAGTAATCTTTAGAAGACCCTAAGGGCCCCAAGGGAATATTGCTGCGAATAACGCTATAGCTACTCTGCAGGGCTTATATATTAGTACAGCAAGACACACTCCATCTAGATGCCAAAGCTTTGGCCCTTCCGAGTCTATCAAGGTGGCACCTAGCAGAGGAGGTGGCTAAGCTCCTGAAACCTAGATCAAAGGCTTAGGAGCTGCGTGTTTACATTGAATTTGTAAGGGGTGAGAAAATTTAGGAAACTTGAGACTTTTCTTAGAATAATATGCCAAGTGAAGTCATGATGGCACTTGTATGTCGTTGAGTGCTGCTAGAAACTCTTCCCTATGTTTCAGCTCATCAGTTTGTCCTCATCAATCCCAACCAGCGCATACCATCAAGTATGTGAATACGTGACGTGTCCAAGACTAATTATCTTGGGTCTTAACACCACCCTCCCCCCAAAAGTAAGTCTTTCCTCTAAGAAATTAAAAACCCCTTCTGTAATTCACAAAATGCTGTTAGTAAACTTTTGATTCATTAAAGATGGGAATAATGCTCTTATTTTTCTCCATCCTATCGACATACTTCCACATGTTAAAAAGGGTCTATTTTCTTCTTCTACCCTGGCACTTTTTTCTAAAAAGTCAAGATATTCCAAGTTGCATTAAAAGTTCAGAGGACAATATGACAATGATGAAGAATCATCCTTTACTAATACGATAAGAAATTTCAGGAAACTCTACTCTTGATTTGGCAGGAAACACTAGGGTAGGGGAAGATTCTTGAAAGCAGGACATTTAGAGATGAAAGCTGGTGAAGCCAGGATCAGAAGAAACAGACCCCAAAAAGTTATCCATTCTCAGGAAGACAAAAAAGGAGAATAAGAAAAGAGATTTTTTTGGAATGTGAGACTTGCTATCATCTCCTAGACCTAAAGCAAAAAAAATGGGAAAAATCCCCATGGAAGGAGGAAAGAGGAGACAGAGTGCCTTTGCCAGGTAGGGCCACCTCACAGTGATGACTTTTTCTAGCCGTTACCTATAACTATGAAAAAGCTGTGTTTTGTTTACTTGTATTCATCTGCTTCATTAGCTCAGAGCATATTTCTATCAGAGTTTTATCTGGTAATCATGGTCATTACTTGTAACTGGTAACCATTCACACTTAGTGAAAACCTAATTAATATTTGCTGCTAAAGCAAACATAATAAAGCAATCTCTGATTCCAATGATCCTTGGAATAATTCTGGTTTTTTAAAATAGTGTTTAAATTTGAATCATCTGACTGTGACCTACATTGTCTAACGTGCAGGGATGGTTATATTGGATTTGATGTTTGGTTCAGATGAGTCTTTCCTCTAATAGTGCAATAATCATAATAATGATCCATTTTAATTTGTATAATGCCTGTTTATAGTTCACCAAGTGATCTCCTGCGTGTGATTTTTTACAATGATAGATAGGTAATATCCTGATTTTATAAATAAGTAAACTGGGGCATATAAGTGGTAAAGACAGGACCCAAAGCCAGGCCTCTGGCTCCAAATCTAATGCTCTTCCTACCAACTACTGTACAAATTAAATGCACTGGATATGATACATTCCTTCCATAAGTCCGCAAAAAGATGAAATGGTGACTTTACTGGTATTGAGTGTGCAGAATTGCATCACACCATCCCAGATGTCTTACTAAAATTTATCCTAAAAATGATTTCAGGGCTTTGGAAAGGCTACCATTCTTCAATGCTTGAATGATGTGACACCACTGATTGACACAAACCCAGCTCAGACCTCAGGAAGAGTAGGGGGAGACAAGTCAAGTCACAATCCAAATTAGTGCAACCGCTCTTGCAGCAAGAGGAACACAATGTGGTCTTTGACTAACCTTTCAATGCCCTGTGTAGCTTGAGCCCTGAGGGCGGTGCTGAGCTGACAGCCTGGAACATTGACCAACACGCTGCAACTGACGTGTAAATCACCCTCTGACTAGGGGTCCCGAATCTGGAAAAGGAAATGTCATCTCTGGACTTTGCCCATCATGTGTTTAAACACAAATTGCCCTTCTAGGTGCCTCTCTCCACCTTTGCAGACAAGTGACACAATGCAGGTAGAGATAACATTTTTGGAGTTTATTCCTAAGACTGACCATTAGTTTTTAAAAACATTCCTTTTATCTGAAATTTAATCACCTTTTTTTTCTTAAAATGCCACGTATTCCAATATCCAGACAATAGGATGTCAAGACCACATTTAATTAATGTATCACATGTTTTCAGTAAGACAAGAATTAGGGCATGGTTAGGAATCCACAGAACTTCTGGTAACTTAATCCTAATCAATGGCCTCATCCTTGCTTGCCAATTTTTTTTTTTTTTTAAATAATTTGGTGGTACTGCTTAGTCCTTGCTTCCCAGCACTGCCAGCCCGTCTGAACTTCTGGGCATGATCTTTCGTTCCCTCTTCCCCATCACTGGCCTCCATCTGCCTGGAAGAGTACCACCCACTTCTTGGGCACCACCTTCCCACCCCCTCCAAGCCAACTGCTTACTTGGATTGTGACCTGTTGGCCTTTGTGCTCCCCTTCTGCTATCACACCTACTTGTCAGGCTGAAATTCCTCTCTGCTGCCTCTGCAGCTGCCGCCCTCAAGGCCAGCCCTCCCAGATCCTACTTCTACATGCCAGTGCCTCTCCGCTGGCCTCTTCCTCATGCAGGTAATTTGGCCCGGTCATCATAGCATCCTGAGACATTCAGTCTATTCATGTAATTTACACATTGTCCATTTCTTGTCCTTTTCGGAATTTCACTGATCTTTTCTAGTGAGTAAGAGAAGTAAAACTAAAAGACAGCCACACTGGATAGTAACTTATTAGCAATTCTTGAAAATATTAACAAGGATGACATCAATCTGTATGTCTAAAATGAAGTCTTTTATCTTTCCTATTTTCATTCCTATTAACAAGGCCAATGAAGAATTGTTGACATCAGTGACTCTTAAATGTGTATGTGAATTTTCTGACTATTTTTGATTCAGTAGGTCTAGGGTGGGAACTGAGGTTCTGAATGTCTAAGACATCTCCTGATGATGCCAGTGCTATTGGTCCATGGACCATACTTTGGGCAATAGGGCACCTGTATGTAACTTTATAGAGGCTGGCAGAGCAGATAGTGAGAGGAGGCAGGTATGATGGAGGTACTATAACTCCGATTCTTCTAATAATTTATAAATATCTGGTAAAAATAGAGCTTACACTACTGGAATTCCAATCACATTTTAGGAATTCCTATCAACTTAGAATTAATAGAGTATTCAAATAAATTAAATTAAATTCGACCTAAATTCCCCAATTTTTGCTTTCCTTAGTTTGCAATATACAGATGATTCTCAAAAGTGTAATTTATGAACAAAGTACTAGGCTGTTTGCTTAAAAATAAGTGCTTACTTAATAGATTCAGAATGGAATTTTGAAAGAATACAAGCTACATTGGGACCAAAGTCATCAAGAAACTGAGTACAGCGATGGGAATTTCATTGCACCCTTGAGGGGACTCTCCTGAGATCACTCAGGGCGAGTTAGCCAACCCCCACCTTCAAGAGTGGAAGAGATTTTCACTAACAACAGCAAATATTATTTAGGATATTGAGCTCATCTAACATGAAAAACAATTTCCAAAGAAACAAAAGTTCCCATTGCTGCTGTGAAAAGCAATGCTTTGGGTTAAATGAAATAATTATATCATTTCTTAATATTATATTTAGTTTTCAGGGACAAATATAGAATGCTTTGGAATTCAGATTGTTTAACAGATCTTTGCATGCCAGGCCATTTAGGTAGGGTCCAGGGACATAGGGTGACCAAGACATACATAATCCTTTCCTTCCTTGAGTTTTCAGACTGCATTTGCTCTCTCCCCCACCCCCCACTAAATGTCTTCTTATAACTTTGTAATTCTTCTCCCCAACAACTTCTTTGTTTTTTAGGTAAAAAATTGAATCTTGAATCTTGATCCAAACTTTTTAAAAATGTGAGCAATTAGAACATTTCTAAATGTTGCCACAGTTGGAAAGATCATGCATCTTGAGCTATATTTTATATATGTTTATATCCATATATATGTACAAGCTTATGGCTTCTGTTCTCACAGTACCTTAAACCTAGTTTTAAATTTTTGTGCAACATCTGGTATTGTAATTACTTACTTACAAGTCTGTCTCCCTAAGTAGGCTGTAAAGGTGTTGCTAGAACCTCCACTACCCACCTAGTTGCCAAGCCAGAAGCTGGGCCTGTTTGGACCTACTAAATCATGTTGATTGAATTTTGCAAACACCTTTCAAATCATCCCTTTTCAGGTCCTCAAAATCTCATCCAGGCAATTACGATGGCCTCCTCATTTGCCTCTGCCCTGGGCCTCCCCTTGACCTCCCATCTCATACTGAGGAAACTGGCACGTACTGTTTTAGGTCCTGCCTTAGGACCTAAGCATTGCCTTAGGCATTGCTGCAGTGTTACCTGAGTCAGGAAGTCTCACCACAAAGTTTCAAATTACCCTGATTAAAACGGGATGGAGGCAGGGCAAGTTCCAACCGGGGTTAGAACCCAGAAGGTAGAGAAATAGAGGGTGTCACCCTGATTCCAGTAAAACACTGCCCCTTCATGAATATTCCTTCCGTTGTTTAGTCTATAATCAAACCGTTGCTTAAATAAGACAACAGGAAGCAGGGGCTGGTTCTCTTCTGCAGGGAGAACTTGCCTCTGCTCTGTCTGTGGAGTAGACTTTCTATAGTTTCTAACTAAATCTTGCTTTCACTTTATAATGTTGGCTCGCTCCTGAATTCTTTCTTGCTCGAATTCTTTCTTGAGCGAGTGAAGCCAAGGACCCACTTGGACCTCAAGAGGCTCCCAGCACTGGGAGTCACTTTCCTGTGTCAATAGTTCCAATCTGACTTCTACAGTGCCCAGAGGAAGTTCTCTAAGATGTGTATCACTCTGTCACTCCTGGCTTCAGTGGAATCTCATTACTATCAGGATAAAGTCCAAAAGAGTATACGAGCCTCACAAACAAATATATGTCGAAACGTTGCATTCTGTGTACCTCCTTTGAGGCACACTACATTTTAGTATATTAAAGGTTCTGAGATGACCTGTCGTTAAACAGACTTCTCTAGTTTTGCTTAACCTAGTATGTCTCAAATGCATTTAAGTATGGAATTTTTTTCCTCCTAGTAATTCCAATCAGTATCCACCAAGCCAGCATTTCTCTAGGATATACTTCTGGGAGTTCACTTGGTGATGTAAGCCAGCCAGGTCTGAGCACAAAAGTCTTGCACTGAAACCCATAGTAGCCTTTCTGGGGGATGCCTGCCTGTGTAAGCCTCCTCAGAGTGCCTGCATAGAGCAGCTATGCTTGATTAAATACAACTGTTTCAACTTAAAGTTTTAGCGCCATAAGAGACTTTTAAAAATCATGGAGCACAATTCACTAATTTTACATTTAAAGGAAACAAGAGTCAGAGAGGGAGAGACTTACTCACAATCACACAGATAATAAACTAGACATGGAACTGCACAAAAATAACTTAGTTCAGAAAGTAGCCACAGTTGCATTTGGGGGGAGCAGGTGAGAAGAATGTAAATAACAAGAAAAATAAATTGGGAACACAAAACAGAAACCAAGCAATGACTGTCTAGATCATTGCTTTCCAAAAGAAATATAATGTGAGCTACAAATGCAAGGCATATAAAGTAATTATAAATTTCTAGTAGCCCAAAACAGTACAAAGAAACATAAAATTAATTTGAATCATTTATTTTATTGAACTCAACATATCCCAATTATTAATAGTATCATTTCCATGTGTAATCAATATTAAAAACTAATAATATGATATTTTACATTCTTTTCTTTTGTGCCAAGTCATCAAAATCTGGTGTGTATTTTACATTTATACAGCATGTCTTAATTGGAACTAGCCACATTTCAAGTGCTCAGTAGCTGCGTGTAGCTAGTGGCTATCATAATATCAGACAGCAGAGACAGAACACATCCATCATCTCAGAAAGTTTTATTCAACAACATTGATTTTGAGCAGTGGTTCTTAATTGGGGGTGATTTTTCTCCCCAGGAAACATTTGGCAACATCTGGAAAGATTTTTGGTTGTCACAATTGAGTGGGGGATTGCTACTGGCATCTAGTGGGTAGAAGCCAGGGATGTTGCTAAATACCCTGTGATGCACAGGATCGCCCTCACCACCCAACCACAAAAAATTGTCTGGCCCCAAATGTCAATAGTGCTGAGTTTGAGAAACCCTACTTTAGAGAATCAGATGAGCTGATGGGAAATTATATTCTCTTTCTCTCATTCATTCTATAAATATTAGTGACGTTTCAAATACTGCTGGGTGCTGTGTTAGCCCTTTGAACAGAAAGACACATCAGACAGCACCAAATATGACCAAAGAATGAAATAGGTGTTGTACTGTGTAAAGGGCAGAAATGGGGCAAAGGAAGGAGTAATCAGTTTTGCTTATGTTTTTATCTACTACAAGGTTACCATAAAGTCTTGCATATAAGTGAGTAAGTAAAGGAAGGAAAACAAAGAAATGAAAGGAAGGCAAAACTAGAAGAATCAGAAGGAAAAAGATTTTGAAAGAAAATAAAGACAATGCACTAAGTTGATGGACTGGCAAGGAAATCAAAAGATAAGGCAGAGTGAAACGGAATCTAAGTCATATGCGGACGAAATGCTAAGAATGGCCAGTGGCATTAGCCACAGCTCTCCATATTTGAATATTCTAATAACTGTCCCATGTTTCTCCCCTCCATTCTCGGTGGTCATTCCTAAAGGACTCTCTTGATGGCTATCTCCAACAATGAGTTTCTTTTTCTTTTCTTCTTTAAGAGTAAAAAGAGCATATTTTCTGGAAGGATGTCAAGTGGCTGTACGCTGGCACTGGAAGGCAGGCGGATTGGAGATACAACGGGGTCAGTGTCTGGACAACAATCTGTCATGAAGCAAAGCCTGTCATAGACGGCCCTGGAGATGCAGACAAAGACGCACGACTATTCTTTTCCAGAGAGAGCATTTAAAGCACCTTGGGGCCAAAGCTCTGCACGGGGCCCTGCGCTTCCGTGTTGGACCACCTGCCAGGAGCTGTGGTCAGGCTGACCTCTCCCAACCCAATGTGAATGACTTCCGAGAGGTAGTCCCCACATAAGGGCAGGGGCTGCAAGCGGTGAAGAAAGAGAAGAGATTTATAGCTCTAGCATATCTCTCCCTTTTGAAAATGAAATGGCACATTAAGGGGGGGAAGGGGCTTGGCTGAAAGGGCCTATCCCCAGGCATGACCAGTTCAATGTTCATTACCCAGTGCAAAGGCGTGAGTCGGTCCAGGCAAGTCTGCGGAGGAAAGAAAGGATTGGTGTATTTAGTAATGGACAAGCAGAGAACTCCCTCAAGACTTCTCTGATCTATTTTTTAAAAGACTCATCCCACAGGATTTTTTCCCAGAAGGAGCTGTTTGCCTGGGGGACTTGGTGGGGCCATTATCACCACTGCAGGTGAGGAATCGTAGCAGCATCTAGAAACATATTAGGTTCCACTCTAAAGTACTTGAGATCTGGAAAAGAATTCTATATACCATTTTAAAAAACTTCTCAAAATAAAGAGAGAGCTAAGGTTTTGTCTCTTTTGTGGTCGTTTTGATTCTTCCAAACTTGAAGAAATTGTTTAGAATCTTGAAAACTCTGAAGAATTTTTTAACTGCTGAGAAAGATCAGCTATTTCAAAATATAGGGTGATAGCCCTCCATGCGGCTCCTGCACGAACATGGTATTACTTAGTACTAAGTCATCTCTGCTTTTTGATGACTAGCAGGAAAGTGAGTTTTGCCACCAGAAAATATCACATTCTTGGAGAATAGTGTCTTCTCCCAAGTTTTGAGGAACCAAGAGGAGCTCTGGGCAGAAAGACTGAGGTTAAATTTCAGAGTTCTACCACAGACAGGTCTGAGGGCCCATACACAATGAAAACACAGACAAGGGAGATTTGCACAGCTTTTAACTTAGGTCAAAAAAACGTGTAATTTGTTAAGTAAGAGGGCACTAACACGTGCCATGTCACGCTGGATTTTCTTGAAAAATAAAAAAAAAATAACAAAGTTAAACTTTCAGTCAACCTGAAAATATTAGCTTTTTATGGGGGCAGGGCAGAACGAATGGAACAGCAGAGCCTTTTTTTTTTTTTGCCTATTTTCTGAATCTTCTCAGAGAAAGAAGGATAGGGGAATAAGGCAGACAGGAAATAGGGATGGGAGAAATATTGGGAAGGTATTTATTAAAGGTACAGCACAAGTAGAAAAGGTAGGCCTCTATCACTGGTGTCCAAAGTGTACAGTAGGACATAGCGATTGATAAATGTTTTTCTGAGATTGAATTTGAAATCTTTTAATTGAAGAAGAAAAATGCAAATGAGTCAATAGCATATGGTATGTTATACACAATGCAGATCTTAGCAATATTTCATCATTTCTAAGTCTGCAGTAGCAAATACTTTTCAAGAAGTATAAATTGCACGGGTTTAGGAAAAGAAGATGTTTTAATTATAGAAAATTTCCCTCTTTAAACCATAAAACAATATTTTGGAGGAAAAAAAAAAAGTCCTTCCCCAGAAGCATGATAAGGTCAAAGATAAGGATCTTTGACTGTTTTTATTAACGACAATTTTGTCAAAAAGCATGGTACAGAAGACACCGTGAAATTTAAGAATGAGTTCCATATTTGGATCTGATGACTTATTACTTATTACATGCTTTTGATTGAAATGTTTTCCTTTCTTTTATTAAATAAAAATTGTACCATCAAACTTTTAAATTTTTCTTATCTGGTGTTTAACTATTTTGACTTCTTTATCATTGATTATGGGCATATTGTCATAATAGGAAAGTCCTTTCTCCTCTGTGACCTTCAGCCAATAATCATGTGCTTTCTAAAATTGGTTTTCAAATGACATCAATGATAATATCAATGCTGAAGAGGACGATAATAGGATATTTAATGTCTTCTTTTCCAAGGTCAGTGGATGCTGGTTTAAATCTCAAACAAACGCTAATGCTCTACCATTCATTCCTTCAATCACAATTTCAAATATTCTATCTAGTCTCAGAACAGAAAAACTGGTCTCAAAAAGTGTCAGTGCTATTGATGTCCGGTGTTTTATGTTGGGACATAAACGGTGGGGAAATGGTGGACCCATTAATAATCCTACATTTGTGCCCAAACGAAGGTTGGGGATTGCCTACTGTACTGACACTGGAGGTCCCTCTCCTCCTCTCTTGGTATAGGCGGGAATGTGGGGGGAGCGCTGACGCCCCGCGTCCACACAAAGAGCCTCTGACGATAAAGAAGGTCGCCTCTTTCTATACAGACCTGCCTTTGTGCTCCGTGTGGGGCTTGATCCTTGCTGCTGAGAGCACAGTAGGTGCCAGGGAGATAGATGTGGTGTGTTAGCGACTTTCACACAGGCGGGCAGGTACAGCGAGCCTGGTAACAGATGAGGACCCCTGGGAAGCCCTTGAAAATGCAGAATGAAAAAGCAAAAGAAACCATATTGGGCACAGATACAAAGGGAGTCCCCTGCTCCTTTTCTCCTCTCCCTGTTCCTTTCTCCCCGTCCTTAGGAAACGACCATGAATGTGGAAAGCCGGCTTCCCTCTGGAAGTGCTGGAATGGCCGGGCTCCAGATGCTATTCTGTGCAAATGTCCCCCCCTTTCCCGCCTGGGGAGCCACAGTTGTTTTTTAACCCATCTGCAAGTCCATTTTCTGTCTTTTCTGGGAGGGAAGGGCAAACTAAAGGATGAAAAAACTTTGCAAACAACTCTGCTCTGCTTTACTCTGCATAAGTGGAAATGTAATCCAGCCAAGTTCAGTGGGGTCACTGTCGCTGCCCACATGAGGGTACCAATGCTCCGGGTTTTAGGGGGCAGGGGGGTGGCAGGGACCAAGGCCTAGAAGTGCATCAATAATGTACCGGTGAAAAGCTTTAGACATACCAGGCGTTTTCCTCAAATTTGGAAGTAGATGGTGAAGGCATTTGAAAAGACCTGGGCACCAAAATTATGTAACTACTTTTTATACAATATAAATAAATTGTACATTTCACTGTTGAAGACTACCTCCTCGCCTTTCCCTATTTGCTTTAAAAATACTACAAAATGGTTTAAAGTATTTTTGTTGGTTTTTGTAAATTAAAAAATTTTTTTCATCACTTCTGTTCAACATAGTAATTTTTTTTACTATTACCTTTTTGTGAGGTAAAATCAATTTTGTACAGTCTAGTCATAAGACCAAAAAAAAAAAAATACAAAGAATGATAACCCATTACCAGGATTCTAAGATAAGGTGTAATTGTGTGACCCATTTTAGTGAGGTCAAACCACCGCTAAAAATCTGTGTGTCTTCAGGAATCTGTCTAGATTCCTGAAGCTTCAGAGTGGAACATCTCTGTGCTCCTGGTCCTTCCAGCCCACATTGATGTAAATTAAAATTAGAACTAAAGCTCAAATAATACTAATAAATTTGATATATACTAGGATGTGTAAGAAATATTTTAAAGTCTTGTGTGACTATCACATATATTTGCTTCCTTGTTACGTACAAACCTAACTAATATGCTGATGAAACAGGACACATTGGTTTTATATTTTAAAATTTAGGATGATCATATAGGTTTTTGACACTTCTGGTAGCATTATTCATCTGCCATTCTGTACAGATGTTTCTTAATAGGAGTAAATAATTCACCATCTAGAAATAAATTAATCCTTTAAAGGGAATCAAGACTTCCTTTACCACATATGACATGCACACACATACAAGACAGCCTGTATCTTGAGAACAATATGCTAACAGGGAGTTGTGATACTTAACTTCAGCACAAGAGATTTTTACTAAAGTTAAAACACAAATAATGCTTTCAGTATAGACTGGCCTGTACTCCCAACCACATGTATATATCATTCTGAAGTTAACACAGCGGTGCAGTGGCTTTTGTGGTTTTTCTTCCTTCTTACAGAACAAATGACTACAGTTAAGGAGAGCACTTAAAATAGTGGTAAATAAATGTAAATTCAGGTCCTGAATCAAATTAAATAATAATGGACTAATTTAAAAATACAAAGTATGCGGAACACATGTGTTCCCTCCCACACTCACGGCAGACATCAACAATTAACGTGACACTTTGCACCCGGCTGCAGCCTCAGAATCCGTCTCAACAAGACTCCAAGGAATCACTACTATTTAATCAAGCTGGCATATAGGATGGCCCCCTATTTGCCATCCTTGCACTCGTCTCTTAATCTATTTGTGTCTTAGTCTCTCTCTTAGAGAAATGATCACAAAGATTAGAGTCCTGTATGGGTAAAGAAGTGTGAACTTTTGAATAGATTATCAAGAGATGATGTATACTTTTTTTGAAAGTAAATATAAAATGGGTAATGTATATTAATAAAAGAGCTGGGGTTAAGTCCATCTATAAATAAGTTATATGCATGATATCTGAGAATCTATTCATTTTTAGAATTCTATCATGGCTGCCTCACCTCAAGAAATGGTTACTCATAATAACATTGATAATCAAAATGTATAATAAATCAGAGATTTAATATAAATAGAATTTCATAGGCAAAGAATACTTTGCTAAATATATTCATTTCAGAAAGACAAGCTAAAGGTATTACTGAGTCTCTTATTCAATGCCTTTCCTAAACAATCTATTCTTTTATAAATCAAAATGTGACCGCTGGGACATCTGCCACCTGGGATACTCTTCTTTCCTCTTTCAGGTTGGCCCTTGTCTTATTTGAGGTCTTTGCTGAAATGTCAGCTCCTTTGAGGCCTTTCCATATACCCTGATCCAAAGTAGATTGTCAACATTCCTATGATACTATCTCACAGCACTTTCTTCTATTCCTTTATAGCATTTACCACTCACACACAAAAAAAAACCCTGTCCATCCATACATCTCATCTATCTAAAGTTATTTAGTAGCTATCTTCTCCAAAAGGACGATATTTTTTTGATCACACCCAAGGCCCTGACATATTCTAGAAGCCTTGGTTGCACATTAGAATCACCTATGAAGCTTTTTAGAAATCCCAATGCACAGGCTAAATTTCAGAAGAATTACATCAGAGAAGGTATTAGTCTGCTCGTGTTGCCATAACAAAATGTTACAGACTGGGTGACTTAACCAACAGAAACTTATTTTTTCATAGTTCTGGAGGCTAGATATCCAAGATCAATGTGCCATCAGAGTTGGTTTCTGGTGAAGCTTCTCTCCTTGGCTTATAGATGGTCATCTTCTTGCTATGTCCTCACATGGCCTCTTCTCTGTGCACTCACCAGAGAAAGAGAGAGAGAGAAATAGAGAGGGAGAGAGCACAAGCTCTCATGGTCTTTTTCTCTTGTTATAAGGACACAAATCCTATTGGATTAGGGCCCCACCCTTATGACTTCATTTAATCTTAATTACCTCCTAAAGGCCCTCTCTCCAAACACTCCATATTGAGTGTTAGGGCTTCAACATATGAATTTGGGGAGGGAGGCACAATTTAGTCCATAACAGGGTAAGACCCAGTGTGTGTTTTAAAGCTTTATTCCAATGTCCTTAGTCCATTTTGTGTTGCTATAGTAAAATACCTGAGGAAGCCAGACTCTTTTTAACAACCCACTCTCTGGGGAACTAATCCATTCCCAAGAGAGTGAGGAACCCTGCCCCCCCCCATGGAAGGGCATTAATCTCTTCATGAGGGATCTGCCCCCATGACCCAAACACCTCCCCGCTAGGCCCCACCTCCCAACCCTGCTGCATTGGGGATCAAATTTTAACATGAGTTTCGGCAGGGACAAACCACAATCAAACCACCGCACCAGCTTAGACTGAAAAATCACTATCATGTAGGGAGAAACATCAATATGAATTTTCACAGCCAGCCTTAGTTTTTTTCATGTTAAAACATGCAAGATAACTTTAACAGCTTATTATGTAACCTTTCTAGTAGCAGCACTGTAAATTATGACAGCCATGGAAAATGTTATGGTCTAATCCAGCACCATCAAAAAGGGGTGGGAAGTATAGAGACAAATACATTGACTGTGCAAAATGATCGACGCTTTTGCTGTGTGTGCCATATTCATCTACAGGCCTGTGAACTAACAGAATTCAGAAACAAAACAGTCCCCTTTTCAATGAGCCTAGCAGTTTGCCAGTGATGAGTACAAAAGCTGGGAAAAGGTTTTATGCTCATTCACAATTGGGGCTAAGCTGGTGGGATCATATCACTCGAAAGTGTGGCTAGAGGCGAGTAAAAACAAGAGGAAGATTTAAAGCTTGATGCCTCCTAGACGGTAATTGGAAGGGAGCAAGGGAGTCAATGCAAATGCAGCCACCTGCCTGCATGACATGTATTTAGAGAAAGGATTTATGCAAAGCATCTGATTGTCTTTTGCCCTGAATACCCACTGAGTCTCCAAAGCAAGGAATTGGTGAACTTTTGGGTGGGCAGCCCAGAGCTTGGCCTCAGTACTTTGTGCAGGAATAACTGTTGGGGGTGGGGGACATAGATCCGGAGTCAGAAGAGACAAATTTAAGACATTGCTGTGCCATCTCCCCCTTTGTAACCATGGGTGAGTTACCCCTCCTCTGAGTTTCTAGCTCCTCAATTTTGTAACAAATAACACCTAAAAGGATTGCTATGAGGATCAGCTGTAAAGCCCTATATAAATTCTGGTCATTATTATTACCATGTGCTTTACAGTAGTCATCACTCTGAACCTACCTTATAGAAATATTATATAAATTACTAGATAACATTGATGTGCTGTTTTTGGAAAAAACCTTAGAAATATTACATCTTGTCAAATTATTCCGTAAAGATCACTTGTGATTGGATCAAAATCATAAACTAAGCACAAGCTTCAGCCAACTTTCCTTTCCTCCCTACAGCCCTAAAAATGACGGAATTAAAAAAAAAAGAAACAGATCTAAGAAATAAGAAGTGATGTCTGAGATGGGTTAGAAATTCTAAAGAGTCCTTGAAAATTGTAAAATGTTTAATTAAATTGGATTTGAGGAGAAAACCAAAGGTCAAAATATATAGGAAGGGATCAGTCCATAATGTAAGAGCAGCTTTTACGGTATTCCAAGTTTGCACCTGGCAGATATACAGAGCTGAATGGGGCCCTTGGGTGGCTGGGCTGGGTATCATAATATAAGCAGCTGGGCAAACTAGCCTCTCTTTTTTCCCCATGCTTGTTTCAAGTAGTAAGCAGGAGAGAAACTTTCTGCAAGTGGGATCAGCAATTGTGACTACCTGGGCTGGAGGAATGAAATGGGGCAGGACCCGAAGTGATTGGTAAAACTCAAGATGGGTAAGAAGTCCCCTCCATCAATAAGACTAACTGCTGGGGCAACCAAATAGTAGCACTTTCCACCCCTCAATCCCAAGCACTGGAGGCTGGGTGAGACAAATGATGCAGTGCTCCTAGTTAGAGCATTGGCAGAAGGACTCCCAAATACAAAGATGAATACTCAACCAAGATTCACGAAGTGTTTGTATAAAATGTACACCAGGTAAGAGAGGTAACACATTCAACAAATAATAATTGATAAGGCAAACCAAACAAGATATTAGAATAAGTATGATTACAACCCCCAAAGTTGATGTGAGAATGCTTAGCACACATAAAAAAAATTAACAACACAACATAAACCAAAAGATAAGCTAGATGTTTGGGAAATTAAATATTTGATTGTTGAAATTAACAGCCAGTAGAGGAGCTAAAGAGCAGAATGGAAATAGTTGAAGAGTTAGTGAGTTAACATTGACATGAAGGGTTCTTCCTGAATATGCTACAAAAGGACAAAGAATTGAATCACATGAAAGAAATATTGAGAGACTTGGTGAATGGTTCCAGCAACTCTACCTGGTATGCATTCTAAAGAAAGAACAGAGAAAAATACAAAAGAAACAATAGAACGATTTCCATAGTTTTAAGAAACAAGTGAGTCATATTAAAGGACCCATTCAGTGGAGGCTGGGGAAGTTGGAGGTACTTGTAACTGTAATATATGGAATATATATAAAATTAAAAGTAAAGACAGAGAGAAATCCCAAACCTTGTAGGAGTCTAGATTAGGTGGGAAGCACAGGTACATGATCAGGCTTTTTTGTCTTCATGGTTTTATACTTTCTGCTGTACTATCTGTATATAGGGAAGTCTTTCATATATACAGATAGTATAGCAGTCCTCTCTGTATATATAGAGGACTTCCCTATATACAGATGGAAACACTGTATTATCTTATGCCAGAAGGAATCTTAGACTTTCTAAATCCATACACTTTCAACTCCTATTACCTTACCTCCATAGAGAAAAATTATGATTTTTGACCAGGGAGTTCAATTTTGTAAAAGTGACCTATTAACGATTGTGATTAGATTGATTTATCCTTCTACTCTAGAACACACTATGACAATGTGAATCCAAAATCTTATGGTTCATTTCATTTGGTCCATTTATTTTACTCTGAAGAATCTAATTTAAGGCAACAACCATAAATTCAAAACACATGTGTGTGAAAGAGATATTCATCGTGATATTATCTGTATAGTGAAAAATGGGAAACACTTTTATCTCTAAATAAATTATGGCTTGAACCACAAAAGTCCCTGAATAACCAAAGCAATTTTGAGCAAGAGAACAAAGCTGGATAAAAACATTTCCTAATTTGAAAATATATATAAAAACTACAGTAATAAAAATAGTATGGTACTGTATAACAGACATATAGACCAATAGAACAGAGAAGAGAGCCCAGAAATAAAGCCATGTATGTACTGTCAACTGATCTTCAGAAGGGTACCAAGAATACAAATGGGGAAAGTAAGATCTTTTCAGTAAATGACATTGGGAAGACTGGATATCTGCATGCAAAAGAATGAAATTGTACCCTTATCTTATATCATACACAAAAGTCAACTAAAAATTAATTAAAGACAGAAATGTAAGACTTGACACTGTAAAACTCCTAGAAGAAAACATCCAGAAAAAGCTTCTTGACATTGGCCTTGGCAATGATTACTTGGATATGAAACCAAAAACATAGGCAACCAAAGCAAGAAAAGACAACTGGGATTACATCAAACTAAATCAACAAAACGAAAAGGCAACCTATGAAATGAAAGAAAATATTTGCAAACCATGCATCTGAATAAGGGTTAATACTCAAGATATATAAAGAACTCCTACAACTCAATAGCAAAAAACCCAAATAATTCAATTAAAAATAATCAAGGGAACTGATTAGACATTTCTCCAAAGAAAATATACAAATGGCCAACAGTTATATGGAAAGGTGTTCAACATCACTAATCATCAGAGAAATGCAAATCAAAGCCATGATGAGATATCATCTCACACCTGTTAGGATGGCTGTTATATATATTCAAAATATAAGTGTTGGCAAGAATGTGAAGAAAAGGGAACCCTTGTATGTTGCCGGTGGGAATGTAAATTGGTGCAGCTGTTGTGGAAAATAGTATTGAGGTTCCTTAAAAAATTAAAAATAGAACTACCATAAAACCCAGCAATTCCACTTCTAGGTTTTTATCCAAAGGAAACGAAACGAGGATCTCGAAGAGATCTCTGCACTCCCATGTTCATTGCAGCACTATTCACAACAGTCATGACATGGAAGCAACCTCAATGTCCACTGACAGATAAATAGATGGAGAAAACATGGGATATGCATACAATAAAATATTATTCAGCCTTACAAAAGAAGGAAATACTGTCATTTGTGACAATGTGGATGAACCTGGAGGACATTATGCTATGTGAAAGAAATCAGAAACAGAAGGAAAAATACTACATAATCCCTCTTATATGAAGACACTAAAGTAATCAAACTCATAGAAACAGAGAGAGTAGAGTGGTGATTACCAGGGGGTGGGGAGAGAGGGAAATGGGGAAAAAATAGATTATGGCGTATCTACATAGTGAAATACAATGTTGTCAGTAAAATGTTTCTGGAGAAGTTCAAATGACATGAAAAAATGCTTACAAAATGTTAAACAAGAAAAACAGTATACAAAAACAGTGTGTGTAGTTATGATCCCAATTAAGCAAAAAATGAATAAATAAATAATTATAACATTATAGAAAACAACTAGACAGGAATACGTGTAAATATTTGTCATTTTAAAAAATCTCTAGGTTTTTCTAATACTTTTTTTGTATTTTTTAAAAAGTTTTTAAATTAGTATGTGTCACGTTTATATTTTTCAAATATTCCTTCAAAACACAGAAATAAAAGAATTATGTTGTCTTTGGAAGAAAAATAGCACCTTGCTCAAGTCATCACAGACCATCCCATCGAAGACCCAATTCCCTTTCACTTGATTTGGTGACCAGTTGATCAACAGTTATACAACATGGGGCTTCCTGAACCTCTCCTCATGTCTTTAAAGAACCACCCTATGCTCCAAAGTGTCTGGAACCCCAGGGGGTCAGGTAGAACTAGTTTTCTGTCCAGATTAACTTTGTGGTTACATTACATGGATGTCCAGGATAACAAGGAAATGTCTGCCCCAGAGAGAAAAGTTTTAATATTTTTACCCCTCCCAACCACTTATCTTTATGTGGGAATAAGAACCTTTAAAAATTGTTTTAACATAAATCAGATAGGTCCTGCCCCAGGATCTATTTGCCTTTAAAATTAGTGTCATTTGCAAAACCTGAAATCCTGGCCTCCTGCTCCATCGGAGTGCCTTTCCTACTTTTGTGGGGTCCTATAATCCCATGATGAGCTATTTTGTCTTAAGACCACTGCAGTAGAGAAGCAGAAACAATGGAATGCAGAGCAGTTAATGTGGGGGAGAAAGTGCTCACTAAGCTGGTTCATTTCTTTCTTCATGGACTCTCCAGAACCACGCAGAACACATGACTTCTGAAAGGCTAGATTTTGACTCAAAAAGCTTCCCCAGTATATCTTTTTGGATTGGGTCCTCAGCACACTTATCTCCACTTGCAATGGAACTTCTTATGTAGCTGCATCTAGTTATCTAAGCCCGATGTCTCCCCCACCCCAACACACACAGTAATGGCAAGTCTGGACAGTGAAGCAGATGCTTATGTTGTCCTCAAGGTCTCACTGAGGCACCACTGGGATATTTAATCTCCGCTCCTATCTTTGAGGGAGTTTGTGTATAATAGCACTTCCAAAACCCAACAAAGGGCAAGCCTCTTTCCCTTTATCTTGAGCTATATAGATGCATTTATCTTTTTAACATATTTTGTAATTATTTATAAGATACTTCACATCTTTTGGGGAAGAAGAAAAGTGTATGAACATTTATTAACATAAAAGTTTCATCCAAGTCACTGGACAGAAGCCAGAGCCCCAGGTACCTTTTGTGATCATTGGCATAAATCCAACAAATTGGACTGCTGCTCACTTGTGGAAAGGAAATAAATTTTAGTTTCAGAGAGAAAAGGTTTTGAATGCTGGCTTCTTCATGTGCAAATCTGGAAACACTTATTCTCCTTGAGAATTAGTTAATAGACACAATATAAAGCATGGATAAAATAATGCATCTATGATTAAAAATTAAATTTTGAAATATTAATCTGTTGATATCCTTAGAATTTTCTTACTAATCCTGCCCTCCCCTCTCCAGCCCCTATCAGCATTGAGGATGTTCTTTACTTACTTCTGAGGAAAGTATGTTCTTTACATACTTTCTGAGGAAAATATGCCAAAATGGAAAGAGAAAGTAAAGTTTCAACTTTACTCAAAAAAAAATAAAGCTTAAGTAAAGCTTTTGAGTTTCAATATGAACCTTTGAAACTTGTGGCAGAGGCAAGAATGTGAGAGAAAAGGATTTGAAGACACAAAAATCAAGGCCATAAAGTAATTTTTTCCGTCAATGATGGTTTAGAAAAATGTAGATGATGTGCTCATGAGTCTTCCCATTGCAGAAGAGATGAAAATCCTTGGGGCTGGGGCAGAGAGAGAAGCAGGATGGGAAAGTGAGATTGAGTCTGTGGTGAGCATCCTTCACAGAACGCCGTGAACTCCGTTCTGGACAAGGCACGTGCCGTGGTGAGAGTAAGACTGCGCCTGTGTTCCTCAATCAGAGGAGCCGAGATGGTATGCCTGGCAGAGTCCCTCCACACTGTCACTGTGCTACAGCGGTAAGGTAGAGACGCTGTGTCTGGGCAGAGCGATCCTGAGACAGCCACGCTGACAGTGTCAGAATATTCCTGTGTTCCTTGGAGAGAAGGTCGAAGTGGCTGAGGAGGACTGGTTGACCCGGAAAAGTCTTATAGCCAAATTAAGGAAGGCCTAGGGCGATCTTCTCTTCTCACTATGCACACACTACCTTAGCACTCTTATTGACTCCCAAGATATATAAATAACAAAGGCTGTGTAGCATAATGATTAAAAGAATGAGTGTGGAGCCAGTCTGCCTGGCCCAACTCCTAGCCCCGCCTTGTACTAGCTGGGAAACATTAGAAAACATTCTTTGCCTCTCTAGGCCTTGGTTTTCTTATCTACACTATGGGAAAGACAATAGCATCTACTTCATATGATTTTTGGAAGGATTAACTAAATTGATCTATCTAAAACCTTAGAACAGTGCCTGGCTCAGAATAAGTACCTTATGTGTTAGCAAAAATAGTAATGATTAGCATTACTATCATTACTACTATTATTTTGTATTCTCCATTGTACAACTTCACTTTCTTTCCTGACTTCTTTACTTGATGAACTCCGAGGTATCTTTCCAGACTACACATTGTATCTGCCCAAATCAGCCGTCCTCATCAGATCTTTATGACTGGAAGAGAAGCAAGTCTCTAAAAGAGGAAGGGAGGTCCGGGCATTGGGATATGCACAGTTTATATTTGTGGTCCAGGAATGACCAAGTGATTCGAGATGGGCCAGTTGGAGGACTTCTTTAAATCTAAAATGGCCACGGATTAGAAATATGGAGGTTTTTTGGAGATTTTATTAGTAAAAGCATTTTTACTGCATTAGGAGTGATGGAGCATAAACCGCATTGTTTTGTGTTGAGGGTTGAATGGGGGTGGTGGGGGGAAGGTTGTAGAAACAGCACGTGTAGCGTCCTGATTCATGATACGTAGCTGTGAGGGAAGGGGAGCTTAGGTCCTTGCAGTTGAGGAGAGAGAAGAACCGGAAAACTGTATTTGCAGATGGGCTGCCCCTGTGGATGTTGAATTTACCCTGGCTGACGAAAGGAGCCAAAGTCCTTGATAAATATGTGAAAATGGCCAGGACATCAGTGGCCCAACAAGATAAAAGAATCTGTGAAAGAGAAAGAATTTTTGCATAAAAATAAACCAAGTGATCTGGAAGTAGCAGAGTTCATGTTTCAAGCTGTGGGTCTGTCCAGCTCGAATAGAAGAGGCAGACGTGCAGCCAGCCTGAGTGAGCAGGCGTGATGTTAGGGGCTAAATTGTGTCACCCCAAAATTCATACGTTAATGCCCTAACCCCCTGCACCTCTCTACATTTAGAGGTAGGGCCTATAAGACAGTTATTAAGTTAAAACAAGTTCATTAGGGTGGGTGTTCATTTGATATGACATGCGTCCTTCTGAGCAGAGGAGATCAAGACACAGACAGAGGGCCGACTGTGTGAGGGAGGACGCAGCCAGAAGGCAGCAGTCTGCAAGCCAAGGAGAAGGTCCTCAGAAGAAATCAAACCTGCTAACACCTTGATCTTGGACTTCTAACATCATAAATTTCTGTTGTTTAAACCACCAGTCTGTTGTATTTTGCTGTGGCAGCATTAGAGAACAAGTAGACATAAGTAGAATTGAGCATGAGTAGGGAGTTTGACCAGGGCAGAAGGAATGGAGGATGTGATAACCATCTCCCAGGGGGACCGGCCCATACTGTTAGTCCCAGGCCAGACATCGCTATGTCCATGTGTGAAGGGGGCACTCTGTGTGGGAGAGATGAGCTGCCCCATAGTAGGCACTGGTGGGGGCAAAAGAAGGCTGCTTCCTTGGGTGGCACTTCTGAGTATGTAGAGAAATATCCTAATTCTCTGGAGACACAGGATTGCATAATTAGCAAAGCTTCCTGAAGCTCAGAGTGAGACATTGGCTCCAAGTGGGAAGTAAACTAGTGAGGATAAAAGCCTCACTGAGTCAGGAGACTTAGAGCTCTTGCTGAAGCTGTGGTGGCTCGCATAGTTCCTGCCTGCCTGGAGTCTTGCTGACATGGAATCACCTGGTGGTAGACTTTGAGCTCTAAGACATGACCTGAAATGCCGATGGACACCCATGCCTACCTGATCCCAAAGGTGCCAAGTCCAGTCCAGCACCCTGACCCAGGCTGACCTGTACCCCAGTAAGGATGAGTAGCACTTACTCCGTGAAACTTTGTTAAGGACCTAAGCCAGAAGACTTGCACCAGGCTATCAGTCTCATGCGGTGGCCCTCGTCAGCACTCCTACAAACACATCCTATGTCAAGCACAAACTCCTTGGATTTCCTTCCTGGCAATCACTCTGCCATAAGAGCACTGAGCAAAGTTTAAGGAAATATAATTACCAATGAAGGCAAAGTCTTCTAAGTCCCCATGTCGCACTCAGGATATCTACATTATTATAAAACCTCAACCACAGGAGAAGAAAGGGAGGAAATGAGAGATTTTCAGATGCCAGGAACTTCCAGGCTTCTGTGTCATTCAGCGTTGATCCGTGACTTGTTCCAAGCAGGTGGTTGGAACCAGTATGTTTCTTCTGACACTTGCCAACTCCTTCCCCTTCACTCTCAGTTCCCGGTTGGAAAACTTCTGATTTTTTTTTTCCCACTCCCAACTTTTCCTGTTCTTAACTTGGTTGAATTGTTTTAAACTTTCTCCATCAGTACGTAACATCTAAGAGTTTATGTATTAATGAATATGCTTGCAATCTTTTCAATACTTCTATCAAATCAATAAACGATCACAAAGAGTGTCAGATTTGTTTCTATAAACGATCACAAAGAGGTTCAGATTTGTTTCTGTTTTTAAAAAGACTGTGTCCTTTTCAGGAAGATCAAAGTTAAGCAACAATTCAACTTTAAAATGTTTAGGGTAAAATGGAGCAATTCTCGCTGGTAATTCACTTCTCTTTCATCATTGCTGGTGCTATTTCTTTGTTTTACAGAGTTTTGCAATAGGGATTAGGAGGAGATCTGAACCAGAGCCCCTGCTTGTGGTTTCACTGCCTTATTCATCTCCTCTACTTGCTGAGACAAAAGGGGAAATGCAGGGAGGATGGGGTAGAGAAGATGGGAGAGGTGAGGACAGGAGCAACAGAGACAGAAACAGACAGAAGATAAATGGAGGGGAAACATATATTATAAGGGAGTAACATATGAGAACCAAAAGAGTCATAAATTAGGCATTAAAACTTTTATTTAATCTTGTATTTACTTACTAGAACATAAGCATAGAGATTAGATATTTTTAATGGATGTGTGTGTGTGCATGCTCTCGTGTGGTGCGATTTTTAGCCAGAATAGATAAGTCCTTAGAGCACTTAGCAGCAGGCTAAACAAATTGTCTTAACTGCCTTGAATGCTCTGAGCAAACTTGCCATTTTTATTCATGGGCCTCTGAGCCATGGCTCCCGGTGGATCCATGAAGATTAAATAAATTACCTTTCTGATCGTTAGTGAACACCACTCTCTTTTTCATGGCAAAGGTGGAGCCTGCAATAATTTTGTGGACAGAATCTTGGCTTTATATTGGATGAGAAAAGATATTTGTCTTTGAAAATCTTGTTTTGATGCAAGGGGGCTATGCAGAGGAAGAAGATGGTGCGTGGGCCCAAGCTCGGCTCACCCAGCTGGTGGGGCAGGGCCAAGGCCTGGAAAAGGGATGAGAAGCCATCTCGCCAGCTGGGGCCCTATAGCGGAAAGAGTGGCTTCAAGCAGGAATGTCCGCATCTCCCTCCAGCAGCCAGGCTCTGCTTCAGCTGTAAAGGGAGGGAGGCATGGAGGGGAGCTCTCTGGTGTTGCTCATGGAACATGCATTCCTACAAGACAAGAAGAACAAAAAGCCTGCCCAATGTCACTAGGAAAGATGTGCCTCTCCTACAACGACCCAAAGTTTCTTTCTTTGCAGTGAAATACATCTGCAGCTTCATTACCTCACTCCAGACCAAGGCTCTCTGTGCATCTGCCTCTTCCCTTCCATCTGGTGATGACCTCCAGCCTGGGCCAACAATCGGAGTCAGCAGGGAAATGGGAAATCTATTCTGAAAACTGCCACTTTCCCCTGCTCTCTCCCCCCTTCCGTCCTCCTCCCAAAGGTTTGTTCTCCTGTTAGATGTCAAGTTGATGGTTCTAAATCCCAGATGTGTCATGCTCAGTTAGTGAATAACAGACTGTCAAATAGAGCAATAAATCTTCTTGCACGGTGACTGCTGTGCGGAGCTGCCATGCCATAGCACTCACAGACCCACTAATTCTGTGTGATGAGTGAGGGCTGGCGGCAGCCCCGAGTCCTCCAGGGATTGGTATCAAGGTGCAAACATATTGAGATGGGATGATTGCTGGATCCATCCTGCTTCCCCAGCCCCTCAGTTCATGACTGGAAATCCAAAGGCAATCTGCCATGGAAGCTCTGTTAATTACGTTGGCTCAATGCCTCCTTGGAATCTCTCTCCTTCCTGAGATTCTGACAACTTTTTCAGAGAATAGCATAGCCCTACCAAACTGATGGTTTGGATTATTGTGTGAGGTTGTTTTTTCATTGCAAAGATTCCTTTATTTTTCTTCATTAGGTGATAGCAAGTGGAGCTTTTCTTTGATGCCCTTTCCCAAGGATGCACCCTCCAGGACACTGGGGACTTCTCTCCTCTCCCAGCCAAGCCTCTGGAGAGAAAGAATTGAGTTGGCTTTCATAAGGAATAGGGCATGGAATAAAATGGATTTTCGGGATGCAGCCCCAAATATTCCTAGCTTCACAGCCCTGCTATACAATTGCATTTTCCTAGATGAGACTGTCTCCAGCAAAGGGACACATAAGTCACCAATTGCCATATTTGCCCCTAAATGAGTATTGCCACAGTGGTGACAGAATTCTGTGCATATTTGTGCTGTCAAAAATATTTAGTGCTCTTGTCTGAATATCCCTAAAACTGTGATGCCTTTCACTCACTGGCTGGGGTTTGGATCCTGCCTCTGCTGTTATGTGTTCCTCATGGAACATGCATTCCCACAGGAGGAACTCCTGCTGCAATTTCCATGGCATAATATTAGTACTTATTACATAAAGCCAAATCACGTATCAAATTACATGATGCGTGTAAAGTGTTTAGCACCATTTCTGGCACATACTGAGTGTTCAGAATGTGATAGGAATTATTAGTACAATAACATTGATGATCAAGATTTCAGTATTTAAAGTTTACTGTTGCTTTCAGCTTATTATTTTACCTTTTATCTGCTCCCACAGCTCCTACATAGTTAATAATCCAGAATATGCCTCCTGTAGGTTCCATAGCAAACTGATTACTGAAAGGAATCTGAGAATCTTGGTTAAATGCAAAATCCCAAAGACATCACATGCTTTGTGTTTTTCTTGAAAGCCTAGATTCTCGCCTAGCTTCTGGCATTCTATTATGACAGCCTAAGTGAAAGCAGTTATTCAAAAAGATGTGCTAGCTCAGTCCACCCAGCCTCTATATGCCAAGAAGAATCCATTGCTGGTGCTCGCTGTGACCCCAGAGTCATATAATTCTTACACCAAAAGAGCTACCAATGTGATTTCCTCTAGAGGAGGCCTGAAATAGTAACAGGAAAGGATTTTGACTGTTTCACTTACTGCTGTGTGACCCTGGGAGATCACTGAAACTCTCTGAATCTCAGTTTCCTTCTCTGTAAAATGGGAAGGTGGTAAACATATGGTGATAAGCATAGAGTAGTGACTCAATAATAACAGCCATTTTGAGGCTTATTACTCAGTGAACAGTAGTTACTTTAGAGACTGAGAAAAAAATCATGTCAAGACAAACGTTGTAAATGAAGTGATTCATTCATTCAGTTAGTCAGGGTTTGAGTAAGCATGTGCAGGTTGTTTCTTTAATGAGGTTACAAGGCTTATGTTGAGTAAGGACCCTGGCTTCAACATACTTGATCAAGGTGAAAAGGCATTAAAAAGTGGAAATGTTCATTTAGCAACAAACTTTTTCGAGAGTCAGGATCCCCAAATCTTTAGAAGCTACTTCTTTGAAGAGAGGGACTTCTTGATACTTGATGTGTAAACTTTTCCACACATTGGTTGTTTGGTATTCATAGGAAAATGAGTTCACTTCTTGTCTCAAAACCAGGATCTTAACATAATAACCAAATATTGGAAGCAACATGAATGTCCACCAGCAAAATAATGAATAAATAAATTGTGGGCCGGGCACGGTGGCCCACACCTGTAATCCTAGAACTTTGGGAGGCCGAGGCTGAGGATTGCTTGAGGCCAGGAGTTCCAGACCAGCTGAGCAAGAGTGAGACCCCATCTCTAAAAAAAAATAGAAAAATTAGCTGGGCGTTGTGGCACATGCCTGTAGTCCCAGCTACTTGGGAGGCTGAGGCAGGAGGATCGCTTGAGCCCAGGAGTTTGAGGTTGCAGGGAGCCATGATGATGCCACTGCACTCTAGCCTGGGTGACAGAGCAAGGCTCTGTCTCAAAAAAAAAAAAGAAAACACATTGAGGAAGGAACTCACCAACTTCAGGAGACTGGTTACCACAGGGGAGGGAGCAAGGAATGTCATAGGGAATGTTACTAATCAGGCCTTGATTATATTTCTAGTATTTTGTTTCTTTAAAGGAAATGTTTGATGTGCAAAGAAATGTACAAACCAGGAGCTTGAAATAAAAGAAATAATTTTCACAATAATTTTTAGGGTTTTTTTCAGATTTGTTTTAGAGGTCAAAATATTGCTCTATTTCTGCTTGAAGCTGGTTTTTTCTGTTTAAATATGTTGTATACATTTAAATTCTGGATACACCTTTAAGTCGCTAATAAGAAAGTGGATATGTAAGAAGCACCCATTCCCTGCCCCACACCACGTGGTGGGCAACTTCTTTCACAACAGTTGGATGGGAACATTTGCTTTGCTTTTGCTCTTGTTCTCTCCTTCCCTCTCAATTCTGGCATGTTCTCAGTTCCTGACTTTTCTCCTTGGGCTTGCCATTTTTCAAATGAAGACAGATTTGGCTTTTGTTTTTGACCCTCAGCATTGCTTCTAGATATGACTGGAGCTCTTACCTGCCATTGGAGACCTTCCCTGTCCTTGTCCTTCTAGGGCAGCACTCCCAGCCCCAGCTCCAGGGCCACAAAAGTCAGTTTCCCCAAAACTCCCCATTCCCTGTTCCTTGGACCAATAGAAGGATAGTTCCTGGAGAAGAAGTCCAAGGAAATAAATCACAGATATAAGCATCTGTTATCTGGGGTCAGAGTCTCAGTAAGCTTTGTTCACCTCTCTATCTCCAGTGTTTGGTAGAACCATCTGGCAGGGAGTAGACACTTGATCAATACTTGTGGATAGATTAATAAGAGAATGAATGAATAAAACCTTAAGCAGGTTGCTTAAACTTCCTCAGTTTCCTCATTGGTAAAACAAGAATAAATAGCACTGACTTCATGGTGACATTATAAAAATTAAATAAGAGAATGGCTATAAAATCTAGTACAGTGCCTGCACATAGCAGCTGTTCAATAACTGTTAGCTCCTTCCCCATCTTCTCTCTTGATTTTCCAGCTGGATCTCATGGCTCAGCATGGCATGGAAGCATTCCTCCCTCCTGCCACCCAGAGTTGCTCTTGTAAGTAAATACAACCCCCATTCCACAAGTTTAGATATGCAAGGATATAACTGTATTTTTAATGATTTGATTTAATTTTTATTATGAGTCTACATCTCTGCTAGGTGGCAGAGATTTATCGCAGTTAACTGAGGTTTTAAACTCTTCTTGTTCGTTGGGCTGTGCATGAATTTCAAGGGACTTACAGAGTGCTAAAACTGGTAGGGGGTAATCAATTCCTGGTGTTCTCATTGTTCACTAAGACCTCCTCTTTTCCTCCTACTGCAAAAGGAAGTGGAGAGATTCCAGGGGCATTTGGGAAGGGGAACAGACACGGCTGCCAATAGATTTATATGAAGGGTTACGGAATGGGAGGAATAAAGGATGATTCCTAGTTATTTAGCTCAAACAACTGGGCATATGATGGTGTCATTTACTGTGATGGGAGAGAAAAATAAGGAATTTCATGCTGGACATACTTTAAATTGGAAATGCTTATGTGACAGGAGCTATCCAATAGGTGATTGGAGCTATACAACTAGAGCCTGGAGTGCATGGAAGAGTTGCAGGCTGGACGAGCACCACCAAATGGAAACATAAGAGAAGGAAAAGGTATATGAGAGAAGAAACCCCTAATTCAATGGTGACAAGTGCAATAGTTAGGTGGATTTTAAAAATAAATAGTTGTATGATTTTTCAAATCATCCAAAGCAAGAGACCCTATTAATGTCCTGCTTAAGTTTGTCTTATGCTAGGAAGTGGCAGGGCTCTGTCCAGCTGCTGACTCAGGCCTGCCATCCCTGAGTCCTGCAGCGCACCCGCCTCTATTCCTCTGGTATGTGCTTCTCAGCCCAAATCGAATCCTCCTGTCAATGACTGACATTGTCCACGTATGTTCTGACACTCCAATAAAATAAGCATAAAGATTGCTATAATTTCTAAGTGCCAAATTACTAAAATCTGTTATGCCAAGCCTTCCTCAAAAGAGTAAGTCAGAAATCATCCTTCACGCACATTCTCTGAAGGTCAAGGCAATAAGAAAATGGAGCAATCTCTAACCCTCAGGGCCAGGGCCCCTCAAGAGTTAAACTCAGAAGTCCTCCTGAGAGCCCATAGCAGACAGTAGAAAGCTTCCCACCCAGGTGAAATCATCTGTAGGTCAGAGAAATGGTCTGGTTGTGAGTAAACTAAGGAACGTGGATGTGTGATGGGTTGCCCAAAAGTCTCTGAATTACAACAAACAGGATACTCAGACAAAGCCCCAGTGACCTCTCCCAGGCCACATGCCTCTGCTCCTTTCCATAAGAAGAGATACTGCCTTCCTGGCTTACTTGGGACACGAGAGTGACCGAGGTTTGTGTCCCTGGAAGTACTCCTTTTATAAATGGAATCCTGGTACCAAGAGTACGTGGGTGGGCATTTGTCTTCTATTTTTCTCCCACCAGATCAACCTAAGATGAGAATTATAATAGATGGAAGACAAAATACATTGGTTTATAGTCAATTTAGATGCAATCTGTTAGTATAAATAATGGCTAACATGTGGTGGAAAAGCCATCTGTCACTTTAAGGCAAACATACAGTTACTTTTAAGAAAAGTAGCTTAGGAAGAGTAAATTTATCCCAAGGCTCTTAAGCTTGGAAGGCATTTGAAGAAAAGTAGCTGAGTTTTTCTCACCCAGAGGATATATCGTGTTGTCATGATTCCAGGTTTTTGCTTTGTTTTGTTTTTTATATCATACAAGATCATTCAGTTTAGGACTATACCCTTGGTATTTTTCTGGTTCCACCAGGATATTTGAGCAAGTATCATTTTTAGTGAGGCAGCATATGGCCAGGTACTTTGTTTGCCATTGTGAGCCTGTGTATATGTGTGTTTGTGATATGTAACACACACACACACACACACAAATGCACGTGCACATCTTTTCAGTTCTAAGTCCAAATCCTCCTTGTAAATTAAGTGAGCCCAGAGAGTTGGAAACACAGCAACAGCAAAAGGCTAGAGCTCGCAGCAACTGCTTAAAGCTGCATATGACACAAAACTGGATTATAATGTCATTCACTAACTGACAGATCATTTAGTGTCTTGGAAGAGCCTGTTTTCACACTGCTGAAGCTCTCACAGGGGAATTCCGTGCGGGCTCCTTATTGTCAGAGCTATTTTTCACCCAATTTGTTTCCAAATGATGTCTAACCTGAGGTCTCTCCACTGAGAGGGGTTTAAGCCATGATTAATGAGGAGTGTTTGGCCAGGCCCACCTGGGAAATGGCCCATCTGCAAACTCAGGTAAGACGTGGAGGCTTACAAGGCATCAGCCTGTGAACGGCAGGCAGCTTCCTGTGGCTTGAGGCTTCCTCCCAGCAGCGCGGAGGTGTTTGGTATTAGCAGCATAATGTTTTAGGAGGTTCTGGAGACAAGTGTCACTTTTGCTGTTTTTTTCCTGAGATGTTCATGGGGGAAGGGCTCTCAGTCTTGGTATTAAAAGAAAAATTTTTCTGTTCCTCAAGTTTGTTTATTCTCTTCAAAGCTTTCACACATATGTGTGAAAATATAAGCAAATAGACATGGACACAGAGATATGGCTTTGTCTCCAAGGACAAAGCAGGAGCAAGCAGGAGTTAGGTTTATAATATCGGGGTCTACTTTGACATGGTACATGAACCTGTGTGATCATTTTTTATTTCATGTGCCTAAAATAAACTGCTCTTTGTTATATTCAAATGTGCCTTCTATTTCTAGGCATAAAATATATTTTTTAAAAGATCCTTTTCTCTGTAAATTAAATACTGGAATATATGTATATTTTAAATACCAGGTCAGTGAGTAGTATCAATCCCCTAGTAATGTGAATAATTTAGAATCTTTGGAAAGGGATGTCCTTTTACTAAATATTTAAAATATGCAGAGTATACAGCCATGTTTGTTCTAAGATAAAATTAGATAAGCACAAATTGGATAAGGAATTCCAGATTCTTTTAAAATACTTAGCTGAAAAAAAATGAGGAAGTGGGTGAAACATAGTCATTCTTTGCAACCAAGTCCAACCTTCCTTTATTTAGTATACACGTTGTGGGTGCTGTCTTTAGACTGTCATTAACTGTGACATCCCCCAATTCCGTCTGTCAGGACTAAAACCTAACAGATCCAACTGTCTCCAAATAAAACAGATTGTTTGCTGGGAACATTTATGACCCATAAAGAGTGAGAGTTTATCCTGGCAAAACATTCCTTCTTGTAAACCACCAACAATTTCCTGAATCTCATCTGCTGACTTTGAATCTGTCTATTCCTCACTTGGCATTTGGCCTCATCCAAAGCTTCTTTGATGGCATTTTGTACCCAACTGTTGTGCAAAAGATGCTTTCCATTGAGTTTGTTCTATAACCAGACACCAAAACAATCCCACACCTTCTTTAACTACTTCTGTTGCCAGCAACATGTTTACCATGATTTAGATGTCTATTATACGCATGAATGACTTGTCTACTTAATTTCATCAAAAAATGAACCCTCATAAGTGGCACAGATGCTGATATGGTGGTAATCAAATTAGTTTTTGGACAGGTTTATGGCCACTTGCTGTCAGTTAAGCTCTCTTTGGCTATCTTCACTCCTAATACAGTTTTGATGGTGATTAATGGCTCCATTAATACACAGTTAGTGTTATGATAGACCTAACATTATGGTCTCATTTGCTGACCACAGATGATAATACACTTGGTAAGATTCAGGTCCACAAAATGTTAGGTGTACATCTACTGGTAGCCTCTTACTTCCTTGGGCCTAGTGTATGTATATTTAGACCCAACTAAGAGGAACACTCTATTTGTGCCAAAACTTTTTTTTAAGTTAAAATTCCTTTCATGATCTTTCTCTTTCTTTTTCTTTGTTATAGGGATATTGTCTCCCTAAATTATTCTTGCTAACCCTATGTTCCATCTATATCCTTTTCACTCCTAGTCTTACTTGCCTCCACCTCTAAATTCTTGAAATCTTTGCTGTATACAAAGGTTTTTCTATATTTGCTTATATTTTTTCATTTATTTGACTGCTTGAATAATTTTCAAAAAAAATCTCTAATATCTTCTAAGAATCATTGTCTTTAATTTTCTTTTTCTGGACAGTGTACATCATCCTGTTCATGGCTTTTCCATCCTATTTCTTATGTTTTTCTGAGAGTAAATTTTAAATTGAAATCTCTTGTGAGTAGCACAAGTTTATTTGCATTCATTCAACTGAGCTGCTAAAAGAATGAGAACAAAATGGGAGCCTTGTAGGCTAAACTATGGTAAACACATTTGGATTGTTTACACAGCTTTTTTATGTTTAAACAAACATGGTTTTTTATAATGAAATTGAGTTTCCTCCTGCCCATATTTGATTTTTATGTTCATCTGTGCACTTGCCTAAACTCCACCCACTTGCTGCTATGCAAATACGGATTATGCAAATTTTTGTTTTGAATTGGGTGAGCTGAGCAGATGCCCATTTTAGCATAAACAGTCTTCAGAAAAAAGGCTTGAATAGACAAGTACCATTGTAAAAATATCTAAATGGACATAAAGATTAATGTTTCTTTCCATGCAAACACAAATGTTAAGGATGTCTGTTTCACTCTTGTGAGGAAAAACTAAGGTGATTTTCTAATAAGGCTGAACACTGAAATTCAATTTTTCATTTAATAGCAAGACTACAGACTAGGCCCAATCTAATGTGGTGGATCTTTGAACCTATTAACTTATTGAAATCCTCCCTTTACTTAAGTAAATATGATCCCAACTGTCTAGTAAATTGCCTTTATATAACTCTGGCATCTCTGCTGGCTGTTTTTAAAATTGGTCTGTTTTTTAGTTGTTACCACATAAATTTATTGATGCATAAATGGTTTCATCTGTATTTATTTAATACAACCCCTTAGAAAGAGAAGCTTTGCAAAAAGCTTAGGAGACATAAGAAGTACATAGGAGAGAGAGATACCTCTGCAGAAAGGAGTTTAAGACATGATTCCTACATATAGTTACAACTTTCCCTCTGAATTTTGATGAAGGCCTTTGACTAACGTCATGTCTTTGCCAACCACTGAGCCATCTATCTCAGAGGCAGTGCTGATTTCATACTGACAGCATGGCAACCTCAAGAGTTGGTTCAAGGATTAGGAATGACTTAACAGCCAAAGCAGAGCAAACAGAAACAGCTCAGCATGGTATGGCAAAATTTATTTACTATATGAATCATGGCCTTTTCTTTCTTTTTCCCATTTACTAATTAGTGAATTCTTGAAATACTCGGAAGATTGGTACTTTTGGAAAATCCCTGATATAGGCCCTTTTGGACGGCTGTCTGACGTTGGACCTGTATCTCTTGTATCTCCACGTACATTAATGGACCACAGTAGTTGCTCAGTGAATGTTTTGGGGATAAGTCTCCAAAGTGATATTTGAACATCAGAAAGCACATCTGATGCACAGGGCAGAGTTTCCAGTGTGTGGATCCAGGAATCCACATCACTAACAGTAGCAACTGTTAACAGACCAAAGATCCCTTAGGCTGTTGATATCCTACAATGGGGTATGGCATCAGTCCTTGCACAATGTCACTCAGGTGCCACTAAGACCTTCATGGCTGCTTTGGCGGTTGATCTGGTCTGGTTACGTTTTCTAGTGCCCTTCTGGTCTGGAGCAAAAAGTGCTTCTCCAGGATAACCTGGCCCTGGTTTAAGAACTTGATTATTTACCAATTGAATCCTGAGAATCCTTACAAACATACCTTCAGTCTACCTGTTCATTCAGTCATTCAGTTGTCCATTTCCCCAATAACCAAGCATCAGGCACTGTGTTATGGACTGGGGATTTTAAAAAGAACAGAAGACAGTCCCTGTCCTACCGGGATTCAGTGTTGGGGGAAACTCAGCAAGCAAACAAATAATTTTAATAGGCTCAATGTTATATGGGAGTTGTGTGTCAGGTGCTAGGGGTAGGGAAGAAGAACTAAATTCAACTGTTTTTAGACAGTCAAAGTATAATACTTTTCTTAGGGAGTGAGTTGGGGTTCTCTAAGAAAGACAAGAAAGGGTATGCCCATCCCTCATTTCTTCTTCCCCCTAAACAACCTTGAAGATCTTAATTTATTCAGATAAAAAGTTGGAGATTCTGGGTAAGTGAAGGATTTGACGTGATATTAACATGTGTTCTTTACATTATATGATATGGTCAAAAGTATCATTTTATAGACTGTCCTAATCTGGATCCCCCTCTCTGGCCTGACTGTGGGGGTGTGAGGTGATGATACTTCACAAGCTGATAGCAATGCTGAAAAATGGACTGGGAAACCTACCATGAACCAGGTAACAACTTAAGGGTGGAAATTACAGCTTATATGTCTCATTTGCCCTACAAATCCCTTTACAATGCCTTAATAGGGACTTGTTGATTTGACCTAGAGTTTCTGGTGCTCTGTGGTTAGAATAAGCCTATTAAAAGAACTGAACAGCAGTTTACTAAATGATGTCTTAGTGGCCTTGAATTGATAATACATTTTCCATTTTGTTTCTTTTAAATTGCACAGAAAGCAGAAGAAAATTAAGCCCAATGAGAATAAATTGGAAAGTGAAGCGAAAAATTTCTTTCCATTTTAAAAGTCCATTTACTTAAAGTGCTACGGTTACAAGTAAGAGCTCTAATAACCTAGGGAAAAACTCACGCTAGAAGAGTCAGTAGGTTATGAATCAGTGGGTAATGAAGAAAACTGCTACTTCCTTTCCGAATAAAAGGAGAGATGTCATAACTGATAATGTATGTGTATTAACTAAACACATTTCATCAAGAGGTTGAGGGTTAAAATGATATACTACGTTTTCCCTCCTCACCTCACACACACACACACGCACACACCAGGGACATGTTGATATATGTCCTCATTTCTGTTCTTTATGCCCATCTAAAAGTAAAATATTTGTCTTGAAGTCTTATAATTGTTTATTAATTTATATTCCATCAGGGCAATGAAAGGGTGTTTTGCTATGCTATTAACTATTAATATTTGCTGTTTGATCAATTCATAGCTAAATCTCAACCTACTCACTCTTTTATGTTATTTCTGGCTCTGACTGCCCTCCTGGGAGAATGATTGATATGTAGAGTAGTTTGAGCTTTAGCCTGGACATCAAATTGAATTATTCTTGTAAAAATCTACAGTGCAGTGGGAGAATCTGTCAAGATGTCATAAAATGGACTTTAGACTAGTTATTCTTAGGGAAGTTGGACATGGGTCAGTACCATGCAAGAATGAGAAAGCCTTGCCACTGATACATCCACTGATTCCAAAAACTCTATTGAGATAGCTGCACTATGAAGAGTTGAGGAACTGCCACTGTTTTAGAGCAATCTGATGTCTCACTTAAGCTAAGGCAATGGTAAATAACAGACTAGGTCATTAAAGGCACCATGTGCAATACTTCTTTGTCTGGATAGTTGGGTCTGTGAGTGGTGTGCAAATGTGATGAAGCTGATCTAATTGTGACCTGAAAAACAAACCAACTCAGCAAGACTTCCAGGACTTACTGAAAGAATAATTAGCAACCATCTAAAGATGAGTGTCTATTCTACAGAAAGACAAAGGTGACAGAGGAGTCCTCTGACCCCTAAGAGAAGAAAATAATATCTCATTATCCCTCAAGCACACGAGAGGCTCTGTGATGACAGAGCATGTGTGACACCATCATGAACTGAGATTAGAGGACAAAGGAGAGGGAATTTCTCACATCAAGGAGGAAGAAATGGTGAGTTCATGAGAAGCTAAAGTCTCTAAGAGATGCAGAAGTCTCCTTCATACTTGCAGTGGTTCACGCACACCTGTGACCACTCAGCAAGGAAATATAAGTGAAGGTAACTGGAGTCAGTTATATATTTAACTCATTGTACTCATTACAACTTATGTCAATGTTCCTTCCTTGACTATGGAATATTTCTGTCATGCTTACCACCACTCCGTTTTGAAGATACCAGGATCATTATCTTTCCCAAAGGAACAATAGAAGACTGGACATGGCCTTCTCAAGATGGTCATACTCCTGTACCAAGGGCAGCAGTTCAATCCAGCCAAGAGTCTACTTCTAAATCATAAGATGAGGAACATGGTGCAGGCACAGGCTTTATTAGCCAGGGACAGCCAGGACATTGCAGAGAAATAACACTAATATCTTGACAGTTGGAAAGGATCTAGAATAAACAATAGCAAGAGTTGTTCAATTAAGATTCATTGAGTCCAATTCCCACAGTGCTAAGTGCTAAGGTAGCAACTAACACGTGAGTGTTTCTGCCACTTGGTGTCCCATGTAGGTTGGTAGCAGTAAATCTGCTTTGGGGTTGGTGAATCCTCCAGCTTAATCCTTAGTTCCCTGCCCTTCTCTCTACATGCTCTCACCTTCTTCCAAACAACCCTATTCTTTCACCAGCAGGGCCCCCTATATTCCTCTGCCTATCAAATCCCTCCTGACATTCAGGGCCAAATCAAAATCTCATCTGTTCTGTGAGACTTTCCCCAGCCCCTCTCACCTGACCCCTTGCTTTTCAGAACTCGTGTGGCATGTTCTATCTGTACTTTCATTTACCATTTATCATATATCCTTTGACCATTTTTATGATTTCTACAATATGGTAAATTCTCCTAGGTCAAGACTAAATCTTCTATGGTATCCTTCTACCCCTGAGCAATAACTATCCCCTTTCACAGAACTTTCACCCCTGGAAAAGTCCAAACTACATGTTGATTGGCATATCCTGTGGCCACACGTGTATAGTTCAACTTCCAAAAGCATTTAATAACATTAGTAGGTTGGTCTCTGGCAGCTTTTAAGGAAATTTGGCTGCCCAAAGAGATTGACTCAGATCCTAAACCTGTTTCTCCGATGATGTGCCAATTGTGTCAGAATAGATGTTCTGTTTAATTCATTCTCTGTCACCAAAAATTACTTCTGGGTATGGATTAGGTCCAGTTTTATTAAATCTATTTATAAACCCTGGCTCTAGGATGCAACAAGGAACCTGGAAGCTGGTATTCAACTCCTCCAGGAAAGTATTCCTAGGTGATACTCAATGAATGACATAGACTTATTCCTGAACACTCTAAAGATCCAGTCAATAAGTCATGTTAGAGATTATAGATAAGTTTTACACCCAACACAGTTATGAGCTGGTGATTAGCCTAAAGAAATTAGTCTGCAATCAGAGAAACCTCTATTTAATAAAAGTTTCCCCTTTGGAATACTGAACTAAACCTGTTACTTTGGCAGTACCTTGCCAAATGATGCCTATATCAACCAAGAAGTAAGAAACAGAATTCAGAATCAGGCAATTCTATTTGGGCAAGTGTGTTAGCAACTGTTGGGGCTCAGAAAGCAATACTCCAAAGCATGGTGCTTTGACATGTTGAGTACTTTGAACTAAAAAAGCAACCTCAGAATCAAGGTTTCTCTCTGACCTTCTTCTGCCCCCTGTCGCTCACCCCTCAGCCTCTCCCGAAGCACAGGGAGAGAGAGTCTTGTCTCTGAAGTTTCCTCATCTACCTAAAGACTAGATCCACCAAAGAGGAACACGATTGCCTTCAGTCCTCTTACTGAAATTTCATTAACCAAGGAAGATTGAGCTCGTATCACAGAGGAGGAGACTAAAAATCAAACATCATACCTACAGCCCAGATGAACATTGTCTCAGGCCATTGTCTGTTCTATAGGCCCATTCATCCCTCCTAAAAATCATTTACTACTCCTCTAAAATTGCCTATGCCCCCATTTCTTCCTCCCCTATGAAGAAGGGTATGTAAGCTTCTAGGTCTCGTTGGGTTTCGGTACTCACCTTCCTGTGATGCTCCCGTGCACGTAAATAAATTTGTATGCTTTTTCTCCTGTTAATCAATCTATTGTCAGTTTATTTCTTAGACTCAAATATCAAACCTCAAAAGGCAGGAGAGGGAGTTCTTTCACCCCTATACAACAATAGAGCAGCAAGCAACAGACTGAACCAAAGACATATCAAATAATGGCAGTGGCTCCTTCCATTGTGAGGACCAGGTCTTGGACCTACCAAAATGTCATGCATGACTGAAATGTGCAATGTGAAGGTCAAAGACTATAGTTAACCTGACAACACTCAAATGACGACTGATGCCATTCTCTGCTAACCTGAATGTGTCTAGGTAATATCAAGAAATCCAAGGAAATATTTTCTGGAGCACTTAAGTGAGGAGAGGGCAGATAGGGAGGGCCTCTTAGCAAACACTACTCCAGCAACCTTACTACAAGCGACAAGATTTGTAAGATTGTGGCAATTACAAAGGATCTGAGTTCTCTTGGACAAGCAGCCACCAGCCAGGTTTCAGTGTTAAGACACTGCTGGCTCTGAGGTTGAATAGTAGAGACAAGGGAAAGACAAATTCAAAAACAAAACTGGGGATTGAGAAATGCAAGCAGGTACTAATGGGTGGGTATCAGTGGGCTTGAAAGCAGTTCCCTGAGTCTCTAGAATGTAGACATAGAGCACCTTTTATGGGCACCCAGTGATGCATTCGTGGATGAAAAGGAAATTATTAAAGGTGCTTAGTCAATGTAGACAGAAGTATTGATTTTGTTATCCTACGTATTTCCAATTCCCTGTTAATATCCCACTTTTTTCCTTCTTTGTAATACTCAAATTCAGAGACTCATCTGGACCCCAATTCTTTCTCTCACTTTCTTAGGAGTAGATATTCCTTTAAGTTCTTCTAGATGTTGCCAAATTCACTCATAATTTAACCTTTGGGAAAAAAGACATATTTCTTCCAATTTATCAAACTTTATTTATTTTCTTAATATGTGACTATTACTTCATTAGTATTTCCTAGTTCCTACATTTGCAGATTAAAATATTTTGGCAAGATCTGAAATGGCCCCTTGACCAATAATACTTTAGGAGTCTACATGTATAGTATTTTGTAGAACACTTTGTTAGTATTAACCCTGAAATTTCCTCCTCTTACATTAAAATTATACTTTATAACACATGAAAAGTTATCCATTACATTAGTTCTATTATAGATTTCTTTACTATTGCTAAAATAGCAAATAGTAAAGTTCTTAATCATACAATTTAAACATGCAGCCCCATGGCCATCACATATAAATATCTTTTTAAAAACTTAAAAACTCTGGTTCTTTGAGGACATGAATTACCCGAGATTTCATTATTTAATGCACTACTCATTCCAATTTTTAAAAATTATCTTTTACTTTTAAATTCCTCTTTTTATTTTTCTTCAAATTAGAAATATAGTTCTGTGACCTAAGATAATTTGCTTCAAAAGCATTATTAATAACATTATTTTAATGTTTATAACAGTGTTATACTTAAAACAAGTAATTCATTTAGAAAATGCTCCTATTATAAATTTGTTTTTAATAAAACATTGAACATTTCACTTACATTATGCTTACTGAGCTTTGGATTAAAGGCTTTTTAATTTTATGCAGATTCATTAGTCAGAAAAAATTGATTTTTTTTTTTGGAAACACAACTTGCTTAAAACATCTCTTTTCAAACTACACAGGCTTCATTGTTTCTTGGGTTACTTGCCTTAAGAGACCTAAAATTTGACACTTTTTTCTAAATTACTTCCAAAGATGTCACTGAGAATTCTGTTCTCTTCAAAGAGCGCACAGAAGTGTCTGCTGGTCTTTGAAATTTGTTTCGTTTTCCATGGAGGACTCTAATCGTCATCTGATTAATATTTGGGAATTTGAGTTCTTTCCAGGGTCATAAAAAGTCAGTATGCCTCATTTTGAAAGTCTATGGGTATATGCACGTTCTGTCAAAGTTGTTCTAGTAGCAGCATAAATGATCCTCATATATTGGTCTTGGTTCTGGAGTGGGAGCTGCTGAAGGTGAATGCAGGAAAGAGGCAGCCTCCATTGCACAAACTTCTCCCCCACCGGACTAACGCCCCAAAGCCAAGCTTTCATGCTGGTGGGGGCTGCCGGCTCAGAACAGGAGGCAAGGAAATAGGAACATGGCAGGAGAGGAAAAGTCTTCAAGATTTTCTGGTGCCTGTTGGGGTGATCTGCAAAGGACATTTTCATGCAGCTTTACCAAGGTTTGATGTGTCTTATAATCTCCATATTTGGAATGCATGTTTTAAGTTTTGCCTTTTATGAAAGCATTCCCTTCTAACTTATTTGTTTACCTCCCCAATATCTATAAATGTACTTGAATAATGACGACCCAAAAATGATGGGAAAAAAGATTTTTCTGCATGCTCTACCTGTTTTGATTTTACTTTTTATAGATCTCAAAAAGTAAAGAAAGCCGTTCTTCAAATGGCTAAAACAGATCTCATGTTTGTTACTAACCTTTATTAACTCTTTTTTTCTGAATGTGTAATTTAACATTATGTAAGTCATGAGTAGCAATTGATATTATACACTCATAATTTAGGATGTTAGTGGTGAAAGAAATTCATGTGTTTAGACTTGGGTCTTCACTGAGTTGTCTCTTTGCCCTACGACGATCATTGCTGAGGAAACAGATTCTAAAATGTATTTTAATATACTGTTAATGTCCAGATATGTTTATAACCATATGAAATATTTAAAACATTTCATAAACTCCAGGAAAACCCCTCTGAAATTGCATCTAACCACAAAAGCTTTAACTTTTGGCCCCCCAAAGATTAGTTTTTGCTTCTTCCATTGTTGGCCCTAGTGGTTTCATCTGTAATATGTATACTGATTGTTTGCAGCCTGGCAACAGCTCCAAGGAGTGAGGGGGGCTGGAAAACTATAGCCCCTTGTTAGTTGCAGTCCAAACTTCAAAGGCTTTGAGAACACAGAGTAGACAGGTTTCAGCAGCCGATAAAGCAGCCATGCAAACAAAAGGCAGCTTTCCTCTCGCTGAGGTGTCTCCTGATCCAGGGTGATTTTCAGCCCACTTTTTTCTTTTATTTGCGATGAAACTCCTGGCAATGAGAAAGACTCATTCTGCCCACGGTTGTGTGCCCCCTTGATTCGGCATCAGAGGGAGAGATGGGCATTTATGGCACCATAAATCAAGGGATAAACCATACATGAGCAGCTGGCACATGTGCTAATAACTATAATTATTAATCATGCCAATTTCACACCCTTCAAATTTATGCTATGTGCTTTCTGTAGGAAAGCCATCCCTGGCGCCTTGAGCTGTTTATGGTATGAAAATATGATGTGCTGATGGTCTTTGATAATTGTCTTATGACAGTATTGATCTGCCTACAATTGGGTTTGTGGGGCATCGAAGCCCTGCAAAGTGGTTGTCCTTGTCTCCTGGTATATATCATTGTCACACATCCCCCATTGTTAGTGAGTGGCGTGAATTACTTTCAGCATTTGGCCAAGTCTCTAGCTGCTAGGTCACCATTATTCTATCCTTATGTCACTGTGAGGACATTTACTTTGATGTTTCCTTTGTACCTCTTCGAAGGCGAAATCCTTTAATTTCAGAATGGTAGCCTGCAGCAGGGTTTCAAAAAGAAAAGACACTACAGGTTTGGGTGGGCAGTGGCCAAAAAATATGGAAAAATGTGCTCCCTCAAAGAAAGGCGATTTTTTACTTGCCCCTGTCAAGGCTTGTCTGCCTCAGAGGAGTTGTGGCAAATGGGGAACTGGAGACTCCAATCAATTGCCAAGACTGGTGCTCATTAATTAGCCCTTTTCAAGACACCCCAAAGTTGCTGCCACACACCGAATTATGAATCTCTGCTTGTGGCACAGATGGTTAAGCTAAGAAATCAGACTGGCGTGGAGTGAGTGGTTACCCGTGGTCAAGGTGGCCCGTCCACTTCGAGTGATTCACCCATTTGAAACCACAATGTGTCTTAAAAACAAATCCCTTCAAGACCAAGAATGAAGCAGCACCTTGCTGGTTAATCTGCATGTTAATTTGAGCTTGCAGCCGACCATCTCCGACAGGAGAGGCCGGGGGAGTGCAGAGTGCATGGGACTCTGCCCACTTGTTGGGAACTCCACATGGCCCTCCTCGGGCAGTGTCAAAATCGCCCCTGCTGTCTCTACAGCTGCTCTGTCCCAGTGACCCCCGGAAGGTTCTGGGGATTGTTAGAAGAGATTTCTATTAATCAACTACAAACCGACTGTTACAATTTCACACTTTTTTTCCCATCATTTCACACATTTAATGAATTTGGGTGTCTTTTAAATTCAAAACATTTACAACTGGGCCAAAAAAAAAAAAAAACCCCACAAAACAAACCCCTTCTTTAACACAATAGGCAGCAGCAAGACGGCAACCACCACTTTGAGACTGAGTTCCTGGAACTGGCCATTTAGCCACAAGCGGCCGCCATTCCCAGGACGGCTGACAAAAATCGTTCCCAGACAGCGGCGGCCCCGGCAGCGTTTTATGAAATCATCAATGAGAAAACAGGCAACTCATCTGAAGTTTCAATCGGTTTGTTGTTACTGGAGTTATTTCAGGGAGTCTTTTTCTAGGCCAGACTGGAGTTCAAAATTAAATCTTGCCTAACTAGAAAACAAGCCCAGAAGAAAACACAAAATTCGCCCTGTGACAGCAGCCTGAGACTCAGCACTCATCAAGAAAAGGGCTTCAAGTTCTCTGAGTCAAATTCCTCCTGCTCCTGCTCAATCAGATTTCTCCAGGCTGTGGGCCAGCAGGAGAAACTGGGCTTTACGACCTAAGTTTCACAAAGATGCAGAACCTTCTCAAACAAGAAATGTCACATATGATAATATGTTTGTTTCTTAATGTCTAAGCTCAACATGGTTCATTTCTCCGCGGTAAATTAGACCTTTTTGTGTTGTATGGTGCCAAGAAGCCCTAGTTGCCGACCCAGGCGTTGGTTTTCTCTGAGGGCTCATTTGCTCTAGCTTGTTCAGTTTCCTCTGCACAGAGACACGGGCCTGCATTGTTCTCTAGCAACCCCTGCTGGTTGACATTGAACGCCAGAAACTAACCCAGAGGACTTGGTTCGTCCCCACAATGAAGGGAAATGAAGGATATCCGGGTTGAGGCAGAGCTGGGAGCAAGGAAAAGGCTGACGATAAGGCAGGGTAAAAGCCCTTAGTGTTGACGTGTTCTAAATTAGCAAGAAAAGGAGGGTTGAATTAGATTGATGTTAATCTTTGTAGTGATGAAAATCATAGTATATCAACCTGTGGAAATCTATACTGTCTTTCCATAAACATCATTAGATTTCAATATGATTATAAACTACTGAATATAATATTCCATTTAAAGTTTACTCATTTTATCTTCCTTCATTTTTATATTCTCTCTGTTTTTAAAATTGGGCTCCTCTTTGGGGCCACATCATTACTTTCACGGACTCTGGGCGCTTTTGTCTTCATGGGCCCCTTCCACTATAATAATGGCAACATATTATTACATAACTTTAAATATGTCAATGTTTTTTTTTTCTCTTTTAGGTAAAATGTAGTAGATTATTGTGGGCCCCTAAAGGTAGGCACTGTGCCTCCATGTCTAGTGGAGAAGGTGCCCTGATCTCTTCCTCCTTCCCCTGAGGGCCCTGGAGTACTTGCCTCCTTCAAGTTGCCTTCAAGTTTAAAGACATTTTAGTGCTGCTTTACTCGTTAACTAAGATACTGGTTCCAACATATTTTTATATCCATTTTCTCATATACCTTTTAAAACAAAATATTGCTTGTTGGTGAGGAAGCAGCCTGAGCAGCCAGCCGTTAGTTTGTGCACAGCTGGACTTTGTCTTGCCTCTTGAAGACCTACACTTAATTCCCAGCATGCATTTCACTATACCTAGACATGTTTGGACCAAAAAAGTTGCAGATGGGCTCACTCACACATGTACATACATCGCCAACTTACAGCCACTAATTGGTTCTGAAAAAAACACGTCATTTCTCTTCTTTTAATTTCACCCCAATTAAATTGGCATCTCTAGGACTTAAGAAACAAACCCAGGAATTTGATTTCGTGGGAAATTTTTCCAGAGGCAAATCAAGAATACAGCCTGTCTAGTGATCTGAGCTGCTGCTGATCTATGACGAAGATGATTTGGTTTGGTTGACATGAAAGGCTGTAAAGTAATTGCACTCCTAAGAGTCTGGATTAGGTGTTTGTGGACCATTCAGCAAAAGCAGGCTACGAGCCTGGAAGAACAGGATCATTTTGCCCTAGAAATGAGACATCCAAATTCAACAGGGACTTTTTTTTTTTTTCCAGTCCTTTTGAGGATGGTTGTCCCTGACAAGAAATATCACAGAAAAGCAGTTCCCTTCAGCTGTCCCCTTCTGTGGGTTTTCCCATACGAAACTATGCCCAGCCTGCCACTCTGCACTTTGTTATTATGTCAGGAAAAAATGAATTTCTAATGTGCTACCTCTACCAGCTGCAAGGAGCCTGTGCATCTTCAGTCACCAGGCATCCCGGGGGGAATGAGCCTGAGTTGGGGTGGAGGGCTAGGACAGGGAACAGGACCTCTAGGTAAAAGCATCTCTCTCTTTCCCTTGGATGTCAGCATGGAGATGTTCTTCAAATCAAAGGCAAATTTACAAACGCACTTGGACAGGATGGGACAAGCACCAAAGTCCCTCACTGAGCACCTGACTGTCACGCAGGTTTCCATTAATTCTCACGGTACTTTCAGATAGTATAAGCCCCAAGTTTACACACTACAAAAATGCAGGTCCGAGAGACCAAGTACCCTGCCCAAGGCTGCACAGTTAGGAAGTGGCTGAGCGCTGGCATTTCCCTCTGCTTTAATTACGTACTGCATCCTAATATGGAGATCAGGATGCATCCTAATGAGGAGAAATTGGTTACTCTCTACCCTGTCATATAAGGATGGCTCTGTCCATGCTCCTGACAGCATTTGGTGTTTTATTCGCATCCACTGAGTGCATGTGTGTGGGGAGGCTCATTTTTAAAATTTGCCCCACCTTCTCCAGAATGGGTGACCCGCGCAAGTGAGGAGCTACACAGAAGACTGATACAAAGAGCAGAAAGAAGGTCCTGGGGCCATGTATTTCTACTCCTTTACCCCTGTGGAGACCTCAGCTCAGGCCTTCAACACTTCACATTTGAACGCAACAGCCTCTTAACTGTGAATCTGTTTCTCTTCAGCCTCTTTTCTCACTCAAGTGAAATTTCTTAAACCTAAACGGGATACATCTCCTCCTATCTCTTTGTTTACCGAATAATTCTACCAGAGTTTTATCATCCATGGCAAATTGCTCTTTGCCCCTCAAATCCATTCTTCCCTTCTTGGTGGACACACACACCCCACCCTGCCCCAGCTAGAGACTCCACTTCCCAGCCTCTTCTGTGGCCATGTGGCCATGTGACTAAATTCTTACCCATGGAATGAGCCGAAGTAATATATACACATATTTAAAAGGAAACTGCGGCCCTGGCCTCTCTCTCTTTCACCTTCCCATGAGCTAAAATGTGGGTCTGTCCAAGACCCAGCTTCAACCGTGCATGTAAAGTCAATGCCCCACAGGCTGCTGGGGCAACAGAAGGAAGGACCCCATCTCTGAAGGATCACGTGGAGCAAAGCCATCTTGCTCCTCAGGGCTATCACTCAACTCAGAAATAACTTCTGTCTTCTTTATGCCATCACAGTTTTGGGGCTCTTTGTTCTAGTAGCTTGGTGTTTACCTTGACTAATACAGCATTACCCTTCCCAATAGGATCCCTGCCTTCCTTTTGATCAATCAGTGGCCACATCTCCAAAGCCTTCTTACCCTCCAACTATGAGTTATAAATCTTCCAATTCTATGGTAAGACCACACATAAAATTACTTTACAGCCCATTTGACAGAGGATGTTGTTAATTGCTTGCCCACCATCCATTCTCCCTTTTCCTGGCAACAATATTTTGATGTTTCCTTGAGGAACTTAACTCTCTCCCATTCTTTGTCCTGTGATTGGGATGGTGTTGACCCACTTCCAGTTCCAGGAATAGTTCTTGATCAGCTAAAGCCATTGAAATATCTCCCTCCTGTTGGGGCTCAGAAAATAATACCACAAAGTATGGCACTTTGGCATGCTGAGTGCTTGTTACTGAAGGAGATTGGAAGGTCCTCAGAAGCAAGAAGCTCTCCCTGACCTTTTCCTACCTCTTCTCCTTTCTCCATTTCTCCCCCAAAGCAGAGCATAGAAACTAGGGCTCTTCTCCTGCAAAGCAAGCCATAAAACCTAGAAATGTCACTCTCTGATCTTCTCCCTTCTCCCTGAAGACCCTTGCATGACAGGTATTCTGCCCTACACCCAGAGGAAGAAATTGCTACACAGGGAGGCTGAGAAGAATCTGGACAAACAAGCCTTGCTAGGTTTCCCCCAGTCTGTCACCATTAGATCATCCAATCACATTTCTATGTGACTGTCCATTGTTCATCAAACCTAAGCATGAAAAATAGTTATCCCTGGGTTTTTGAGTCTTCATTTCTGAAGGCTCTGGTGTCACATAAAATTTTGTTAAATACATTTGTTGTTTTTCTCTTGCTAACCTGTCTTTTGTTATAGGAGAGTCAGCCATAACGCTACACTCTCCAATAACTACAGTGACAGATTCAGAGATGTATACATAATCCAATTAGATCTAACGAGCAAAAATGAATCCTAATACATGCCACATTTCCCCCAGAGAGTGGTGGATGCAGATGTGAGGTCTGGAACTGCTGTTGTCATTTTGTTACCATTTTGTTGTCATTTTGTTCCAGCCTGAAGATGAAGAAATGCACAGCTGTTAGTGTCACGGAAAACTGTAGCCAGAATCATGGTAAGGTTGTGTGAACCTTGAGCCAAACGATACCTGAAGACAAACCTGCTCATGCTTTGACTTCAGCTAATTTGCATTGGGCAGTCTGTCACCTTCAACATAAAAAATTCTAACATACTTTGGAAATGACCTTTACTCGGGGCAGTTTGTTTTTAATGCTCTTCCCTGTCAGCAAAACACCTATTCATTCTTCAAAGTTCAGGTTATCTCTCACCTGCTCTGTGAAACCTTCCCTGACTCCTTCCCAGCCCCACACCCCTCAGCCAGGGTCAGTTGCTGCTTCTCTCAGTTGTCTCAAAATGCTTTGCATAGATTTTATCATCTTTGTCACGTGTTATAATTATTAATTTAAGGGTACATCTTGTATATTTTCAAATAGCTAGAAGAGAAGATTTTGAATGTTCCTAGCACAGAGAAATAATAAATGTTTCACCTGATAGATTTGCTAATTGCTCTGATTTGATCATTACTCATTGTCTACATGTATTGAAACATCACACTGTTCCCCATAATTGTGTACAATTATTTTGCATCAATTTAAAATAATATTTTTTTAAAAGGCTTTATGTCTCCCAGACTACCTAATGACTGTGAGCAACTGGAGGTCAAAGATCATGTCTACATTTGCCATAAATTTTAATCTGGCAGAATGCGTGGAATACAAGTACTCAACAAATGTTTGTTATTCCTTATTAATGCATGAAGTAAACAACAAAATTTGTTTCCATTAGTAGTAAGAAAACAATGACTTGAAATTAGATCTTTTCACAGTTAGGATTCGTTGCTTTGTGAGGTGGTGAGCTACCTGTCACTGGAGGTGATGAAGCAGCCGCTCAGTGTCCTGCTTACTGTTGTATCGTAAATTCAGGGCATGGACATCCTTTCAGTTCTGAGATTCTCTGAGTGGTTTCTCATTTCAATCCACTTGATTCTGTCTGTATAATGATTAGAATAAAATTAAAATAACCATAAAATCCAAAGACCAAAATAGTAGATGAAAGTGAAAATGAGCTTGGTTAAAGCCACTACATGTTTAAAATTTCAAATTTCACACATCAGTCAGATTTACCGTGAAAATAATGTTTCTTTTCACTCATGCATTCTCTCCTTTGTGGGACTATCTAGTTCTCTGCGTGGACCTTGAAATTTTTACAGTTTTCCAAACAATTAACACCTACCTAATCATCTGGGATCATTTAAAAACAATGCATCTTGAAGGCAGGGAAATGGACACAATCACCTCTGAGGTTTTATTCCTTCAGTCCTGAGTTGCATTGTTAAATCACCAAAATGTGCAAGGTGTTGCAAGACTATGGTGCTTTTGGCTTCAAGGCAGGCTTGAACATTGGTAACCCAAAGGCTGGGGACCAGGTTGGGACCTGTTCACTGGGCATGAGACAGATCAGAGCCCCATCCTGGGGAGAACAATTGGGTATGTCAAGATGCAATTGTTCAACATGTTTTAGTACCCACCAGGAAGTCTGATTGTCTGGTCCAGGACAGCAGAGGAAAACTAAGACCGAGAGCGCATTCAGAAGCCAACTTGCTCTGAAAGTTTTGGAAAGATGTGACTCAACTTCAACTAGAAGGCAGGACCCTGACTTAGGACAGATGAAGGCAAGAAGTGGATTTCAACCAGGTATATTGGGGTTCAGGGCAGGGCATTCAGACCTGTTAGGAGACTGGTAAGGCCACAGAGTTGGGCCCCACAGAGAAACCCAGAGGGTGAGGACTGGGTCAACCCAGGAATTAAGAGCAATGCAACTTGAAGACAATTGAGTCCTGGGCCTCACCTCTAGGAAATTGGATTGCTCAGTTGGTGCTGAAGGCATCTCAGATCTCCATAAATCTATGATATTGGACGTAGTAAATACAAATTAATTCAGACTCCCGTGGACTCTGGAGTGAAGGCTGCTGTATGTGTTTCAACATCTTTCAGGACTGACTTGAAAAATAGGGTAGGCCTGGTTCCATATAAGACTATGACAGTAGAAACAGTTTTATGGAGCTTAGTTAAGACCAAAGCAGAAAAGTAAAAGCAGAGGCTGACAAGAACCATCCTGATGGAGAAATGTATATCTCTCCTAAATACCAATTAATAGGAACATTAGGCAGTCAACTGAGTACTCTTCATGGAGTTTTGGTACACCTCAATATTGGCAATGATTTTAAATTTAGTATTAAGTCACCATCCCAGGACAAAGTTTTGCTATGCCATGACCACAGTGTTCATATATCAAATTAAAATAAATATGCAGATTTCCTAGTTCTGCCTTTCCTTCAGTGTTATGCTAGCAGTATTCATCTTGCACTAACCTCTCTATGGAATAGGAGAGACTTGGTAAGTCAGACTCCATTAAAATTTTGTTAAAACACATTTCAAATATGTCCAGGGTCTTTTGCTCTCTTGTAATAATCTCTCATATAAACCCTTAGACTCCTCTCTCTGTAAGAATGTTTACTCAATTTCTCCATTAGAATGTAGACTCCATGAGGGCAGTAGTTCCAAGAACATAGGTAAAGCCTGGGCCTAGTATGTGCACTTGGCTCAAAAAATAGTTGTTGAATGAATTTCAATGTTGGCAGTTGGGAAGTGGGGAAGCTTTCTTTCCCATTTCATTCTCTTGTATTTTCTTTTCTCCTTGATCTGCTGTTTGTTTAGGCCTGTACTAAGTATGTGAGATTTTCAAAGAACTATTCTGACTTCCAAATTACTTAGAGTTTTTTTATTAATTAAAAAAAAGTGAAGCACCTGCTGTGGGCAATGTATCAAGCCAGGCACTGCGAGAACTACAAGTATGAAAAAGACTAGGACCCTGTCTTTTAAGTGTTTATGGTTCAATAAAGGAAATAAAAATATTCATAAGTTACTGTAATATGAGGAATTATGAGATATATGATTGAAAAAGAAGCATATAATCCATACTGTGATGTAGGAGGTGGTTATAGTGATGTATACCTATGCAAAATGTCATAGCACTGTACACTTAAATTGTAAACTTTATTTTATATTGAGGTATAATATAATTGATATACCTCAACTTAAAAAAAAGAGGCACTGATTAAGCATTCTGAGGAAGAGAGAGTTTATGACAAAGAGCCTTAACTCATCAGTATCTTGTCTAATTAGGCTGCTGGTTGCCATGATTTAGTCTAGATTTGCATGATATTAAAGTTTTGACACTAAAATAAACATTATGTTTTGCCATGCGTGGACGTGCTTACTGTTTTTGTTTGAACTGCCCAATATTTGATTTTAAATGATGATCCACTATAATTTTAGGTAAATACAGAACAAATATCCCCATTGACTGGCCTGACCCTGGCCAGTTGTAATGCAAGCAAGTAAAATCACCAATATCCTTAGTAATTCTGAAGGTGGAGAGCTTCCTAGAACTTACAGGTCTTAGCAAAAAGAGCCACTCCAGCAGCTAATACCTTGGAAGCCCAGAGCACAGTCCCCACCTGGGACTGATGGCCAGCTGTCAGGCCCGAGTGACTGACTGCCCATTGGCTGGGTCCCTGCAGGTGGCAGCGACATTGATGGAGGATGATGGATGACTCTGATGCAGCCCCACCCCACCCACTTACCCATATGCATGACAGAAGGGCTCCCAGCCTAGATGCCCTCGCTGACAATGGCTCCAAGTAGGCATTTAGATGTGTAAAAACATTGCATTCAAACAAATATGGAGGCATTTAATGAGTTGCTAATGTGAAAATAATTTTCTTTTCTGACTTTTGAATTGTAGGAATAAAGACGTGTTGAGGGAAGTCATACAACTGGTAATAATTCTGCTGAGAAAAGAGAGTAGCTTTCAGGAAATGTAAAAGAAGGAGACCCACCCAGGTCAGAGGTTGATAGGAGTTTATTGGTACATCATTCCTTTATTTTTCTTCTATTTCCTTTTTCTTCTCACCCTGACCCACCTTGCTGTGTGCGTGTGTGTTTCCATGAGCCCCTCCTTCTCTCCATACCTCTTTGGTACGTTTTTCTCTTCCTTCCTTTCTCCATGATTCATTCCTTCCCTTCTTCTCCTGTCCTCTCTTCTCTGTCCTCTCCCTATCTCTTAATCCCTTTCACACAAGATATTTTTTTCTTCCCTTTTTTTTTTCATATTGCATCATCATTTTTGCAAGGATTTCAGGGGGAGTGTGTACCTAGAAATAAAAATCAGGAAATTTGAAGAATAAAAGAGCAAGGAAAACTAAGAAAGGATTTTTTTTTTTCAACCTAAAAGCCACCTTGGGAAATGTGAGGATTGGTTACTCAGTACTGTGCTTTCTGCTGTCTACCCAGGAGACCTGAGGGGTAAGCCTCTCCAGATTGATGAGTTATTTGGATGACGTGAAAGATAAAATGTTGCTTGCACTAACACCAGCGTTTTCAAATGGAAAACCTGCATATAACAGGCAGCCTCACTCACAAGAACTAATTTTCTGCAAAGTTCTGGCTAAATTAAGGAAAAGTCTGAATTATAAAGCACTTCTAAAGAAATGAACATTTATTACTTTCAAGTACGCACAGTAAAAGAACTAGAGACTTCTCTAAGAATATAATAGCTTCTAGGAAGCTAGTTGTATTGACTAGAGGATAATATGTTGGCAATAGATAAAATCTGATTGTGACACATCAATTGTATATAAATTAGCATTTCTGCTAAGATTGAGAATAGTTTACCTTCATAATTAACTGAAAAATACTTCTTTCAATTTTGCTTTCACTCTTAATGCATTTGGCAAACTTTCCCTTTAGATAAAATATCAGGTTAAGCTTTATCCCAGGTACTATTTCAATCACAAACTCTAATTCTGTGAGGACCATATGAATAAGCCTTTATTATCCTTAAATAACTTATAAACCAGATATGTTGGTTGAAAATATCTGTAACTTCTTTCTAAGCTTTAAATTACTGAGAAGCAAATGGAACCACATGTTACAAATATTTTATGAGAACCAGCACCATGCCTTTAAACTTCCTGATTATGATCTACTTGACAGTGGTATTTGAACTGTTGCTCTGCACAACACAGGACTTGGGCCACACTTTCAGAGTAACTGACAAAGCACTGCGGAGTGGCTGTGTCCCGAGGAGCACCCGGAACCTGGGCTTTTGAGTATCAGATGCACACTCTTCATTGTACCATACGGATCATCTTCTCAGACCCCACCCGCAGCTCACTGCATTAGGTCATTAGGAGTCTCCGAAACAAACACAGAAAACCCAGAGCAGAAAGCTATTGCCTAATTGAGCCATCAGACAGGGAAGAAGTGACAACTGAAGAGAGATTTCTTGGGACCCTTGACAACTAATTTTGAAACCCTTTCCTGTTGACTTTAGGGAAGAAAAAGAAATATCTTTTCCTTATCCATGAAAACGTTCATGGGTGACACCCCTATAACAAAAGACAGATTAACAAGACAAAAGCATAACCAAATTTATTTAATATAAGTTTTATGTGACATAGAAACCTTTAGAAATGAAGACCCAGGGAAAACTGTATTTTTATGGACAATTTTGCAGAAGTATGATTGGAGGACAAAGACTATGATCTAGTGGTAATAAACGGGGGTGGATTTAGCAGGGCCTGTTTGTTCAGATTCTTCTTGGCATCAGGGACTGCTCTGGAACGAGAGTCTCATGACCTGCTTCAGGGGAGTGAGGTGGGAGAGTGTCAGAAAAAAAGAAAGAGAGGGTCAGAGAGTGACCTTCCTGCTTCTGTGGTTTTCTCAATTTCCTTCAGCTTAGAATACTCAGTGTGCCAGGATGCCATCATAGAAGATGAGAAAGAAAGACATAGAAAGAATGTTGTATGAGTGAGAAGGAGGAACTCAGGCTTTTCTTGTTTCATAACCTCCCCACCCCCTTCCCACACACACACACCAAGTTCTGGAAGGAACCCATAGAAATCAGTGATTATTTCAGTGGTTGCTGGCTGCTGATGGTGTCCCTGGCTTGGTCCACCTGGATCTACAGCATGTAGAGACCCTTGGTATAATCCAAGATGTTGGAAAAATGCCAATGGGCACATCAGCATAAACACACAAACTCAGAAGGCTGCCAATGGCAAGCTACAGGTTCAAATCTCAGCTCCACCACTTACTTGCTATGTGACCTCGGAGACAAGTTACATAACTTCTCTGTGTCTGAGTTTTCTTGTCTTTAAAATGGAGATAAGACAGATAAAATTATATGCTATCTGAGATTTGATTCAAAAATGGGGGTGGTGGTGCAGTAGCAGTAAGTAGATAAACTCAAATTGGTCATGAGTGGGCAATTGTTGAGTTGGGTTGTGGATAAATGAAAGCTTATAATACTATTCTTCTTGCTGAACGCAGGTTTGGCTACCGGCCACCTGAGAGCCAAACACAAGAGGCGAGTGTTAGTGAAGGAAAGGCATTTTATTCAAGTGCTGGCAGCCTGAGGAGATGGCAGACTGTTGTCTTACAGACCATCTCATCTTTCTCTGCTTACTGAGCAACTCATAAAGGGAAGGTGTAAAGGGGGTTGATGGCAGAAAGCAAGCTTTGTGCAAGTCACCATGACTTGTTCAAAGGTTATCAGCAGACAATAGGTAGTCTGATGGATCTTGTCATCAGCTGTCTGCCATTGGCCTGTTCTGGATGAGTGCAGTGGTGTCATCATAGCTCACTGCAACCTCAAACTCCTGGGCTCAAGCAATCCTCCTGCCCCAGCCTCCTGAGTAGCTGTGACTATAGGCGCTCACCACCACACTCAGCTAACTTTTCTATTTTTTGTAGAGATGGGGTCTTGCTCTTGCTCAGACTGAAAAAAAATATATATATATATATATACACACACATGCACACTTTTTTTAGAGACAGGGTCTCTCTCTGTTGCTCAGGCTAGAGTGCAGTGGCGTGGTCACAGCCCACTGCAACCTCGAATTCCTGGCCTCAGAGGATTCTCCCAAGGTCGTTTCATTTTCTAATCTTGTGCCTGGCAGCTGTGTAAGCAAGCAGCAGGTTAATTCTAAACTTTTAAGACAGAACAAACTGAAAACAAATTGGAAGCAAAATGGCTTCCTTTTAGCTAGCCTGGCAATATAGTCTGAACATAGCCCTTGGGGTATGTTTACATTCTCACTGCTTTGTTTGCGATCACTCATAAGGGAAAAGTTGAAATTTTCTAAAACAAAATGTTTTTTGAAGTAGCAATAATAACTGCACTTACCTCATAAAGTTTATTTTAAGAATTAAATGAGTCGATATACGTAAAGCCCTTCAGGCACTATTTGAGCCATAGTAAACACTGTGTAGGCATCAGATATTTATATTATTAATGTGGTTGTTATCATCTAACCTAGGATGTATGCTTAGCAGTGAGAGAGCTGCAGTGGTAACTTGAATAATATTAGATGTGTCAGCTCATCCCCAGAATCCCGTGCTTTTTTCTCTATTTCAACTACCTAATATTTTAGTTCAGGGCCTGTTTTTCTCTCTTCTGAAGATTTTCCACAGCTTCCAAACTGTTTTTCAGCCTCCTGTCTTTCCCTCAACCCCTTTTACTGCAGCCGAAGGCAGGGCAACACATGGAAAGCACAGAGCTTAGAAGGATGCCATGAGGCGGCATCTTCACGGGCGTAGGCGTGGCTGGAGCTTAGGATGTATGTGGGGATGTGAAGCTAACGGGACATCCCAAAATGAAGGCTGGAAGGAGAAAGACCAGAAACAAGGCCATTTTGGAGATTACAGTGATATTCTACAAATGAGGTGATGGGAAACTGAACCAGAACACCGGCCGTGGAAAAGGAAAGAAACTCACAGGAGCAGGGAGCGGGAGAGAAAATGCTAAAATCGGGAGACTCTACCTTTCAGAGAGAGAATATAAGGGCAGTACAAGGTGACTTCCAAGTTTAGGCCTAGATCAGTGGGAGGGTAGTGATGGCCTTCAGTTCAGAAGGACCACAAGTGTCATATGCAGAAATTGGGAGGGCTTGGGGGGAAGAGAATGGGTTTGCTTCTAACAAGCTATATTTGTAGTACCTCAGAACATCCACAGAGAACTGTCGGGAAGGCCAATAGAAAAGAGAATTTAGTTCATCACTGGGGCCTCCTGTTTTCGTTTTTAACACATTGTGTGTTAAAGATACATAATATTCTTAAAGTTGAGGGTAATGAGAATAAATAAAATGAAGAAAAAGAAAGATTTAATTAAGAAAGTTCTCAACATATCAATGCTGAATATAATTGAATCAAGAAAAAAAATTTAATTCTGGGAAATATGCATATAGATAATGAATTCTGTGTGCACATGTGTGATAGACACACCCAGATTCTCTCCTCCATCTCTCTCCTACACGTGCACGCGCACACACACACACACACACAGAAACTGTTTATTCATTAACATAGCAGAATAGCAGAAAGAAACCACAGTGCTGAGGAAGGAGTTGATGATCACACCCAGCCTTCTGGCTTGATTAATAAGCAACAGAATCATGTTCCTGTTTTGAGGGAGCTTTCCTATCATGGCTGTCGTCTCTGGAGAGCTCCAGCCTACAAAGCGATAACATCTGGTGCCCATTATTTCCCCAGATCTGTTGTGATTAGTCCATATGATAAGCCTGGCCAATTGCTACGGGCAAGGGATTGCTACATTCCCCCCATCAGGGTACTGGAGCTGTCACTTCTGGTTTGTGGCCCCTGCTAATTTGCCACCACAATTTCCAATATCTGCTAGAATTCCACAAGGAAATCTCAGTGCCTTGCAGGGGCAATAGGCTGTGTGGCTGTAGACAGAAGGCTAGCACTGATAATAAAAAGGAGGGGTTTATCAATTAACTCAAGCAGCACTGTGTGGATGGTGACTGACTGCCCACTCCCACTTCCGTTGTGTCATGCTGATGAAATGGTCCAGGAAAACTTCAGCTTTGCTAATGTCAGAAACAGTGAAGCATCTAAAAAAATAAAAGGTTCAGAAACTCTTTGCTATTTGAATAAATGTTCTGGCTTTCCAAATGCTTTCCATTCTCCCTTCTTCCCCCTTTCTCTCCAGCTATGATATGCAAGAATAATGGCTGGAGGCCATCCAGGTGGCAGAGTGGCTTGTCATTTCAGATTGTGGAAGGAGATTCAAGCCATTAAAAAAGGCAGCTACACTATTTGATAGAACTCATTAATATTGGAGCTGGCTAATATACTACATGCTCCTTTAAGAGCCAACTTACAGCATACTTTTATGCAAGTTTTGCAAATGTATTTGGTACAACTATGGACTGAATGCAAAAAGTAAAAAAAAAAAAATGCAGCCAACCAAACAACTGTAATTTTTAGAGAACTGATAATCATTGAATAAATTTTTGAAATAAATATTAATTTACATTCATTTCTACAGTCTGTGAAAAAAACAGACTGTAGAAATGAATGTGAATTTTCTCATTAAATATGTTCTGAAGATGAAATTTGGAACATTTCACCAAACTGAGATTTGAAAGGACAGAGATTAAGTTAACGCTTTCTATAAGTTTTTTTGTGATCCTAATAATAATTTAAAAATTATTTGGTTTCAAAATCCCAAAAATGGTCTTAGAAGCATATGCTTGTTATGACACTTTTTTTTTTTTAATTTATTTTTTTAATTTCAGAATATCATGGGGGTACAACACTTTGGCCATACACATTGCCCCTGTTCTGCCCGTGTCAGAGCCACAGTCGTGGTCGTCTCCCAAACTGTGCTCCCCACATCCATTCAGTGAGAGTTTTTCCCATCCCTTCCACCCCCCTCCCACCCGCCCGCCCTCAGATGAATGTTATTGCCCTGTGTGATGTAAGTGTTCATCAGTTAGCACCAGTTTGATGGTGAGTACCAGTGATGCTTGTTTTTCCAATCCTGTGACACTTCACTTCGAAGAATGGGTTCTAGCTCCAACCAGGATAATACCAGATGTGTTAATTCACTATTGTTCCTTATTGCTGAGTAATACTCCATGGTATACATATACCACATTTTATTGATCCACTCGTGTATTGATGGGCACCTGGGTTGTTTCCACAACTTTGCAATTGTGAATTGTGCTGCTATGAACATTCGAGAGCAGATGTCTTTATTATAAAATGTCTTTTTTTCTTTTGGATAAATACCCAGAAGTGGGATTGCTGGGTCAAATGGTAATTCTACTTTTAATTCTTTGAGGTATCTCCATATTCTTTTCCATAGAGGTTGTACTAATTTGCAGTCCCACCAGCAAATTAGTACAAGTAGTACTTAGTATGAGTGTTCCTATCTGTCCACATCCCCGCCAACATTTGTTATTTGGGGATTTTTTGATATGAGCCAATCTCACTGGAGTTAAGTGCTATCTCATTGTGGTTTTGATTTGCATTTCCCTGATGATTAGAGAAGTTGAGCACTTTTTTATATGTTTGCTGGCCATCATTCTGTCTTCTTTGGAAAAGTTTTTGTTCATGTCCTTTGCCCATTTTTTAATGGGGTTGTTTGATTTTTTCTTGTTGATTTTCCTAAGTTCTGTATAGATTCTGGTTATCAGCCCTTTATCAGAGGTGTAGCATGCAAATATTTTCTCCCATTCTGTAGGTTGTCTGTTCACTCTAGTGATAGTTTCCTTGGCTGTGCAGAAGCTTTTCAATTTGATCAGGTCCCATGTATTTATTTTTGTTGCTGCTGTGATTGCTTTGGGGGTCTTCTTCATAAATTCTTTGCCTAGGCCAATGTCCATAAGAGTTTTTCCAACGTTTTCTTCGAGAATTCTTATGGTTTCATGTCTTAGGTTTAGATCTGTTACCCATTGTGAATTGATTTTTGTGAGAGGTGAGAGGTGTGGGTCCACTTTCAGTCTTCTACATATGGCCATCCAATTTTCCCAGCACCATTTGTTGAATAGGGATTCTTTTCCCCAGTGTACGTTTTTCTGGAATTTGTCAAAGATCAGGTGACTGTATGAGGTTGGTTTTATATTTGGGTTCTCAGTCCTGTTCCATTGGTCTACGTGTCTGTTCTTGTGCCAATACCATGCAGTTTTGGTTACTATAGCCTTGTGGTATAGTTTGAAGTCTGGTAGACAGATGCCTCCCAATTTGTTCTTTTTGCTTAAGATTGCTTTGGCTAGACGGGGTCTTCTCTGGTTCCACACAAAGCGTAGAATTATTTTTTCTAGATCGGCAAAAAATGATGTTGGTATTTTGATAGGGATTGCATTGATTCTGTAAATTAATTTAGGTAGCAAAGCCATTTTTACTATGTTGACTCTGCCTATCCAAGAGCATGGTAGGGCTTTCCATCTATTTACATCCTCTGCAATTTCCTTTCTCAGTGTTTCATAATTCTCTCTATATAGGTCTTTGACCTCCTTAGTTAGATATATTCCTAAATATTTAATTTTCTTTGTTGCTATTGCGAAAGGTATAGCATCTTTAATTTGTTTCTCGGCTTGATTGTTATTAGCATATATGAAGGCTGTGGATTTGTGTGTATTAATTTTGTATCCTGAGACTTTGCTGAATTCATTTATCAATTCCAGTAATCTCTTGATTGAATCTTTGGGGTTTTCTATGTATAATATCATGTTGTCTGCGAATAGTGAAAGTTTGACCTCTTCTGCCCCTATCTGGATGCCCCTGATTCCTCTGTCTTGTCTAATTGTTGTGGCCAGGACTTCCAGCACTATGTTGAAAAGAAGTGGAGATAGTGGACACCCTTGTCTGGTGCCAGTTTTAAGGGGGAATGCCTTCAATTTTTCCCCATTCAGTATGATATTGGCTGTGGGTTTATCGTATATGGCTTTAATAGTTTCTAGGAATGAGCCATCTATGCCTATATTGTTAAGAGTTCTTATCATAAAAGGGTGCTGGATTTTGTCAAAAGCCTTTTCTGCATCTATTGAAAGGATCATATAATCTTTGTTCTTGCTTTATTTTATATGGTGAATTACATTTATAGATTTGCGTATGTTGAACCATCCCTGCATCTCGGGAATGAAGCCCACCTGATCATGATGGATTATTTTTTGATGTACATTTGAATTCGGTTTGCAAGGATTTTATTGAGAATTTTTGCATCTATATTCATAAGGGATATTGGTCTGTAGTTTTCTTTTTTTGTTGTGTCCTTTCCTGGCTTTGGTGTCAAGGTGATATTGGCTTCGTAGAATGAGTTTGGGAGGATTCTATCCTTCTGGATATTTTCAAATAATTTCTGCAGTATAGGCACCAGTTCTTCTTTGTAGGCTTGGTAGAATTCAGGTGTGAACCCATCTGGTCCGGGACTTTTTTTTGTGGGTAGATTTTTAATTACTGCTTCAATTTCGGTGCCTGATATTGGTCTGTTTAGAAATTCTGTTTCTTCCTGGTTGAGCCTAGGGAGGTAGTGTGTTTCTAAGAATTTGTCCATTTCCTCCACGTTTTCGTGTTTGTGGGCATAGAGATTTTTGTAGTATTCAAAGATGATGTTTTGTATTTCCATGGTATCAGTTGTGACTTCTCCTTTTTCATTTCTAATTGAGCTTATTAGAGTCCTTTCCTTTCTGCTTCTGGTCAACCTGGCAAGTGGCCTGTCTATTTTGTTTATCTTTTCAAAGAACCAGCTTTTCATTTCATTGATCTTCTGTATTGTTCTTTTGTTCTAGATTTCATTTAATTCTGCTCTAATTTTGGTTATTTCTTTTCTTCTGCTGGTTTTAGGATTGCTTTGCTCTTCCTTTTCCACTTCCTTAAGATGATTCATTAGTTTACTGATTTGTGACTTTTCTGTCTTTTGGATGTGGAAATTTAGGGCGATAAGTTTTCCTCTCAGGACTGCTTTTGCTGTATCCCACAGATTTTGATGACTTGTGTCCCCATTATCGTTTAGTTCGAAGAATCTTTTGATTTCATTTTGAATCTCCTCTTTGACCCAATAATCATTCATCAATAGATTGTTTAGTTTCAAAGTTTTTGGAGGAAGATGTGAGTTTCTGTTGGAATTGATATCTAATTTTATTCCGCTGTGGTCTGAAAAGCTACATGGTATGATTTCTATTTTTTTTTAATTTGTTTAGATCTGTTTTGTGGCCTAGGATGTGGTCAATTTTAGAGAAAGTTCCATGAGCTGATGAGAAGAATGTATATTCAGTGTTATTTGGGTGGAGTGTTCTGTAGATATCTGTTAGGCCCAAATGTTCTATAGTCCTGTTTAGGTCTTTTATTTCTCTATTTGTTTTTTGTTTGGAGGATCTGTCCAGTTCCGTCAGTGGGGTGTTGAAGTCCCCTGCAATTATGGTATTCCTGCTTATTATGTTGTCTAGATCTAGCAGCATTTGCCTTATGTACCTGGGTGCTCCTGTGTTGGGTGCATAAATGTTTAGGATTGTTAAATCCTCTTGTGAAATTTTTCCCTTCACCACTATATAGTGTCCATTTTTGTCCTTCTTTACTTTTATTGCTTTAAAGTTTATGTCATCTGAAATGAGGATGGCTACTCCGGATTTCTTTTGGTTTCCATTAGCCTGAAAAATTGTATTCCATCCTTTCACCTTGAGTCTGAATGTGTCTTTGTGTGTAAGGTGTGTTTCCTGAAGACAACAGATACTTGGTTGGTGTTTTTTAATCCATTCAGCCAGCCTATGTCTCTTCAATGGGCAGTTCAAGCCATTTACATTTATTGAGAGAATTGATATTTGGGGTAAATTTCTGATTATTCTTTTGGGTGGTATCTTTTGTTTTACCTCTTGCGTCATTGTGGAATCTGGTTTCTGGGGTTTTAGCCTTTGCATAGTTTTACATAGGTGGGTGTCTATTGCTCTGTTTAGTGTATAATGCAGGTCTAAGCATTTCTTGCAAGGCCGGTCTGGATTTCACAAATTCTATCAGTGATTGCTTATCTGGAAAGGTCTTTATTTCTCCCTCATATAAGAAGCTTAGTTTGGCAGGATACAGAATTCTGGGTTGACCTTTGTTTTGTTTTAGGAGATTGATGATGTCTCCCCATTCCCTTCTGGCTTGTAAGGTTTCAGCTGAGAAATCTGCAGTTAATCTGATGGGTTTCCCTTTGTAGGTTACCTCATTTTTTTGTCTTACAGCTCTGAGGAGTGCCTCTTTTGTGTTTACTTTGGTCAGTCTAATAATTATGTGGCGTGGTGAATGCCTTTTCACGTTGACTTTCCCAGGAGTCCTGTGTGCTTCTTGTACTTGGATGTCGAGATTTCTGGCTAAGCCATGGAAATTTTCCTCTATTATTCCTTCAAATAAATTTTCCAGCCCATGCGAATTTTCTTCCTCTCCCTCAGGGATACCTATGATCCTTATGTTTGGCCTCTTTACATAATCCCACATTTCTTGTATGCTTTTTTCCTGCCTCTTGTTTTGTGTTCTTTCTCTTCGGCTGATTTATTTAGCGCATAGGAGCTGTCTTCTAGCTCTGAAATTCTTTCCTCTGCATGGTCCAGCCTATTCTTAAGGCTTTCCACTGTGTTTTGTAGATCCTTGAATGCTTCTTTCATTTCTAGGGTTTCTATTTGATTTTTCCATAATATTTCTATTTCTTTGGAGAATTTTTCATTCATTTCTTGCATTTTTCTTGTGGTTTCTTTGTGCTGGGATTCAATTTTCTCTTGAATTTCATTGAGCTTTCTTATAATCCATAAACGAAATCCCTCTTCTGTCATTCTACCCATTTCATTTGGGTTGGTATCCATTGCTGAGGAACTGATAATTTCTTTTGGGGGTGACTTTTCACTGTGATTTTTCATGTTCCCTGAGTTCTTTCGCTGGTTTTTTCTCATCTGGCCTCTTGGTCGAGAGCTGGGGGTGTTAGAGCTAGTTTATGGCCCTGTCACTAGGCCCACAATTATTGTTCCTTGGCAAAGCCAGGGAGAGAAGTAGTGGCCTGTATTGCCTTAGGTGTATTTTAGCAAGTTTGTTGGATCTTGAGTTAACTCTGACCTGTGGTCTTCTCCTCTTCCCAGTGGAGTGTGGTGAGAATGACCTCCCAGCTTGGGCTCTGAGCTAATGGATTGTACTTGAGGATATGAATCCTCCTCTCCCTATTAGCTATGTATTCTGTTATGTCCGTGGCAGACTCTGATTCCCCAGTTGGGGTATGCAAAAGCCCTGTGCTTTGGGAGGGGCCTTGTAGCTCCTAGGGGTTACTTTGACCCTGCTTCTCCTGAGGTTCTGGTAGAAACACAATTTCCTTTCGCTGCAGTGTGAGAGCTGAGTTGGGAAAATTCTCCACAGCTCAGAGGTTGCTCATCTAGCCACGTGTGGCTGCCCTTCTGATGTGTGACTCCGCGTGATACTGGTTGATAGGGGGATCTCCAATTGTGCACCTCTTTTCCACCACTAGACCTCAAGGCGAGGCGGGTGGCCGTCTCTATCCCCAGCAGTCTCCACCGGGGGGGGGGGTTCCCACGGGGAGCGGGGAGTAGTGGCCGCTGGAAGCGCTCTTGGATGGCGCGAAATTCCCTATTGAAGTGGCCAGGATTACGGGGAGCTGCTCTGGTTCAGCCTGTGGCTCTTGAGGTATTTGGTTGTCATGGGAACCAGCAGTTATACCAAATGAGTCACTATGGCCAGCAACTTTCAAAATGACCAATCTCTGGGGTACAGGAGGGCTGGGACCTGAAGGGCGGGCACTAAGACCAGCACGGAGCGGACTTGTCAGAGGCCAGAGCCGGGGTAGCAGAACCAGATGGACGAGCTGCAAACTGTTTCCAATACCCAAAGGTCCTGCCGCTACAGTTCCGGGATCTCGTCCCACCTGGAACCCACGGATACAGCTGTCCCTGGCCACCAAAGGCAAAGCCTGTCTCACCCCAGCGGAAGAGCCCCGGGCCGGGGCGGGGGGAGCTAGAGACGCGGCTCACAGCTCCGCGCGGGCGGCTGTAAAGATGGCGGCCGCCGCCAGCCTGGCGCACAGCTGGGCTCCGATCGCGCCGGGAGCGCAGTTTTTCTCCGCCGATAGTTGTTAGCAACCTCTAAGGGCGTGTCCCGCTCTTCGATAAACTCCTGGGCCCAGTCCGGCTGACTTCTAGTGGGGCAGTGCCGGCCTGCGGGTTCCCGCGCACTGTCCCGGGAAGCTGTAGCTCGGTCCCCGCCCAGTTCCTCCCCAGCCCTCGGCAGTCTCTGTATATTGCAGCTGCGAGTTGTGTCTGGCTCTGGCTACTTCCTCCTCTCCACAGGGCTCGCCGTCCCTAGCCACCGCTCTGTCCCAACTCTGGGCTTGTCCCTGACTGCGTGTATGGGGAGGCGCGTAACCGCTTGGGGGGCCGGTCGCGCTGCGCCGACCTGGCGAGCGCGTCCTTCCCGCGCTCTGGGCTCTATTGTGCTCCGTGCGCCCTCCGATCTTTGTGAAAATTTTGTACCTGTTTTCTTGGGCTGGGCGTTCGGCGTTGTTTCTCTGTCATTCGCAATGCTGTTTTCGGAGTGAGCGGTCCGTGCTCGCAGGCAGCCGCTGGCGTTCTTCACCTCCTTTCCTGGGAGCGGTTCGGTGGGAGGACCCTGTCACACCGCCATTTTTCTCTAATCGCCCTTGTTATGACACTTTTGCAAATAATTTCAACTAACAATTCAGAATTTAAAATTGAATAGTAAAATACATAATCATTTGTTATCCCTTATTCAATAGAACCTATAATTTCTAACTGATCACATGCCAGGTGTTGTGACTAAATGTCATCACAAATAGCTTAAGTTAGCATGTCACTTAAATTTGCATAAAGAAAGTGAAATTGTCAATCAGCCTTGCCAATGTGCTGGATTGTCAACAGTGTGCTGGATGCCTCAATTTCTCCTCTGCTATCCAGGTGTTTTTCTATTGTGCAAACATAGACCTAAGATCCAGAATGGAGAAAGGTTACCTTGGAACTAAAGTCAAAGGTGTTGGAAGCAACAGATAGGTGGCCAGATGCTGAATTTTGTAAGCAAAGGTCAGATTTGTACAGCCAGAATCACTCGAGTACATGTAAAAATGGGTGAAATGAAATACTGGTGGAAAGATAGAGGGAAAGGTTTGGCCTGAATTATCAAGTAATTGTGTCTAATTTTTTTTCCCATTAGTGGAAAGAAAAATGGAAATGCTGATTGAAGCAAGAATGCAAACAGTCTTCCAATCTTGCTTTGCCTGAGTCCAGGTAGCCTTCTTCCTTTTTCTTCTTTTTGTTCGTCCCATTTTAGTCTTGCTCATGCTGCCCAGAGCACCTTTCACCGTGGGCTGCTGGCCCGACCTCGGTAGACGTTCATTCCCCTGGTTCCACTCCTAGCTGCTCTCTGCTTCCCCCCTCCCAGTCTCTGGCCTGCCCCCAGGGTTCAGAGATCTCTTCCCACACGATGACCAAGTCTACATGGTGAGGGCAAGCAAGCTTAGTGGTGAAGCTGTTATTCTCCAAATTGTGGTCCCTAATAACTTAGGCTCTAGCTGGATTTGGAGAGACCTGAATGTTCTGTGCAAACAACATTCCCTCAGTAATGAACTCTTCATCACTTCATTTCGAATGCTGGTGTCTTAACCAAGAGGTACCCTGTAGACAAGTCACTGAGGGGAACAGAATGAAAAATCTGTCATTAATGAGGCTGGGGAGATCTACAAAGACAGACTCTGTCTAGGTCCACTTCACAAGCTGAAATCCAGTGAGTTTGGATAAATGAAGCACCAAAGTCTTCCCTCAAGCCTCTTTTCATTGTTTTTGAATTACATATTAATTTATCATTTCCCTCAAAGAGGAACTATCTGAAAAAGAGTTTTTGCTGTTAACATAAGTAAATTCAAGTGTAAGACTGATCTATAGAACTACCTAAATGATATAAATAATAATGTAATCAAAATGCTACATTTTAATTTCCTTTATGTTTCTCTATAGTTGAAAACTACTGCTTCAATATTGCATGTCAGATTTTCTATGCAGGTGTATTTACATTTATGTCTTTCATAACAGTGTCCATCCATCATACAAGATTGATAATCCTTGCACAAGGTTGAAATCCTAGGAATCAGAATATTTTGCCAGCTTTCATATACATAAAACAGATTCTAGAACTAATCAAGTTGCCAAAAGTGAAAGGCAATGCTAATTTCTTGGACGTGAATGGATTCCTTCTAGGATATTATCAGTAATTTCTTTTTGCTTTGCAGAATCTCTTTCCTTTTCTTTAATATTTTCCTTTTATTATCCATATTTTTTCCTTCTCTTAAAAGGAAACAATTAATTTACTTAATTTAAATGTATTAAAAAATAAAGAAAATCTAGAAGTTGTTTTTACAGTGACTCCAAATAACATTACCCATTTTTCTAGCAAATGTGTTTTGCCAAATCTTCTATTGCTTCTACTAATTGGTTGCTCAAGAAAGCAAAGGCTAAACTTCAGAGCAAAAAATGAAGAATAAATTTGATTCATGTTAGTACCAATACAGTTTTGAGTGTGTGTGTGGCTTTGGTTTAAAAACGTGGTCATTCTTCTGATTTAAAACACTTTAATAAATAGATTATTTACAAGAAGTTTTTAAAATCTGAGTATTTGGGTGTGTTAAAGTACTTATCCCACTTTGCCAAATTTATTCTTCACAAACTGAAAGTGGAATTACTCTTGCTTTTGCATTTAATGCATAATAACGTGGGGTAAAATCTCCTGGGGTAAAGAGACAGTCTTCCAGTCTAAGCACAAGCCCAGCAGTTCCACTTGACTAGGCGTACAGAGGGCCCTCTCCTCTGCGAGGGGTCAGACCCTCTCCATTGACACTAATGGACCATTTTATGCAAAACTGTTCATTTTCCGGAAGGGACCATGTCTGACTGGTGGAGTGATTCACAAAAATCACTTCATTAAACGAATACTCTTCATGCATGGCCTTATTCCCTTTAGTGGGGAAGAAACTGTGAGCCCTGCACGGGTACCCAAGGAGGGGGAAGCTCAACTCCACAATGTGAATCCAACCACAAGTTCCGGTCCCTGCGTTCAGACAATGACATCCTGTGGCTGGCACACAGGCTAATGCAAACCTTGTGACTCCATTTGTCTCTGGAATGCCTACTGTCACAGTATTAGGGAAGGCAAACCCACAAGAAAGCCCCTGAGAGCCCCCCATCCCCACACCAATGCTAGTTTTATTCTTTTCCCCTAATTCTCCGTAGAGTAGCAAATGATGCTGTTCCAGACAGGTATGGCTAATGCAGCCTCGAGTTTTACTCCTCTGATCAGGCCCGTGAGGCCTCTTTCCCTGGAAACCTGGGAGACCAACACAAGCTGCATATGCTGTCTACCCTTGAAAGAGCACTTGCTCCCAGAAATTCTCGCACCGTGTCTGACAAGTAAGTTCAGAGACATGACAATATCGGAGAAGGAAGATGCTCTCATTTGGGAAAGGAGAAGGAGCCGGGCCTATTGAGGTTTGGAAGGCAGAGTGGAAGCAAGAGACTGAGAGCCTGGGATGTTGGGGAGAGCATGGTGGAAGTGCCGAAAGATTCTCGTACATTTCCTCTAAACCTTCTGAAGCGTCAGCAGACTACTCTGTCCCCCCAGAGTTGCCTTCCTTGGTCTACATCAGTGGGTCCAGCAGCAAACACCACAGCTTCGCATCCGTCTGAATGGTGATTCTGCTTCTCTCATGAGGACCTCTCTCTTATGCTACTTTTTGTCTTCTGCACCGTATTTGGTAATATCAGATTCCATTTAACGTTCAGCGTGTAAGCCCTTCAACCTTTCAAAACGCTAAAAAAATGAGTTCTTCGCCTTTAAGACCGCAATGACCAGAGGGCTGTGAAAGGTCCGTTTTGCTGTGATTTGCACAACCCAGGACTGCTCGGAGCTCAGCTGCACCAGGCTAATTTCCATAAGCATCATGTGGTGTTACAGAAACCACATTTTGCCAAGCTGTCAACTATACAGCCTTCTCTTTGCTAAACAGACTCCCATTAAAACTGTCTGCACAATTTGTCAGTTAAATGAGGTACAAGAGGGACGCTCTATTTGCCCCTAATTAGCTGCGCAGACTACCTTTGTCTGTTTGATTAAGCATTCACATTATCAATTTTGTTTAATCTGATTCATTTCACACACCTCCCCTGGGACACAGCCCATACGGTTAACTAATCTCTGGTATCATCTCTCATATCAGGCAGCTCTCAGCTCCCCCAGAATACATTCTACCCACAGGCGCCGTGATCGTCAAGCTCCGCAGAGGAGAGTTGGTTTGGGGAGGGGCAGGAATTCAGCCCAGGAACTGGAGCTGAACCCTGACACGCTTAACTTAAAGCATAGAGCAGATTCTTCCTCAGTGCCGTCTGTCTGCCATCATCCATCCATTGATTTATTCTTATTCACTCACTCACTCATTTGGCAGTAAACATATTTCCTGCCTACAAGGCACCAGGGGCTGTGGTGGGAGCTGGGAGGGATACAAACTCTGTAAGTTAAGGTTCCTGCTCTCCGATTGCTGACTATCTCAGCCCTGGAGAGTACTGTGGAAACCGTCAACTAGCATGGAAAGCACGCTCCCTCCCCAAGGCCACTTTACCTAATATCTGTCACACACGGCCTGTTTGGCCGGGCTACCAAACAAGTCTCCAAAGAAAGCTTTCAGATAAAGGCATTAAAGCAAGTGGTCATGCCTTCATGAAATAATCACCCATCCCGCTCCCAACTTGGAAAAGTGGTTAGCAATGGGGAAGGAGGAGTTCTAGGAATTAGAATCAACAAATCACTTGATCATAAACAGTTCTGAAATTTCATCGCATCTAATGCATGATTGAAGTCATTGCTTAGTGAAACCAAACTAGTTACATTCAATCTGACATCTTTAGTACATTGGCAGAGAGAATATTAAACACTAGTAGAGCACAAATAAAAAATTTGAGAGGAGACTGGTTTAATTTAGTGGAAGATATAAAACTCATCTGGGAATGGGAGTAGTTGAAAAATATACAGATATTCTTGGCTCATGAAATACTTGTGTTCCTAAAAACTGTATCAAAACTTTATGCTGATTAAGATTGCAATCTCAGAAACATATTCTCCCTGAAAGTTCTTGGGTCCTGGCAGGGGATAAGCACTTGAGAATGAATATTGGAACCTCAGAGTGGGAAGCGGAAGGCCTTGGAAGTTATCCAGTACAATCCTCTACTTTGGGAATCTCTTGGATGACATTCCTGGATAAAGGAATTGCTGGGTTCTGTATAGATGCCTTCGCAAATGGGTCCTAACTGTTCTGCACAGTTGTCCTCTGGGAGGTCAGTTCTGGCAAGTAGAAATGTAGTCATGATGCTGAGCTGAAATCGGCCGCTGTGAAACTGACATGAGTGGATCCATGCAGGTGAGTCCAATTCCTTCCTAATGACTTTGAAGACAGCTTTAACGCTCAACCCAGACTTTCCTTCTCCAAGCACAGCACCCTCAGTGCTTTTAGCAGTTCTTCACATGGAGGTTTCCAATCCTTCCACCCTCTCCCTCCCTCTCTTCCAAATATTCTTTGGTTAGTGACGCTGTCTCTCAAAGGGTGGTTCCTAGAACTGAGCACTGTCTCCACGAATTCCTGACATGTGGGACGTGGAGCAGGACTCTACCTGATTCTAAGAGCATGTTGACTCTTTCAACAACCTCATTATTCCGTGGATTCATGTTGGCCTAAAACCCTTGGGTTGTTTTTTTTTTACATGTTGCTTTTATCTAGGTCTCACCACTATGGATTTGCCCTGTCATTCAACTTTACGTTAATGCCTGTTAGGTATTATCTTATTAATACTAGTTCATCATTGTAGTTGGTGAGTTGAGATCTGATTCTGCCATTTCAACTTTGTGTTGTCTCCCAATTTGACAAGGATGACGTGACAGTCTTTATCCAAGTCATTGATTAAAATGCTAAAAAGGACAAGAATAAAAGTGGGTAACCAAAAGTCACTGAGGTTTCTAGAATGATAAAAACCACTACTCACGTGTATTTGGACAATTATATATACAAGACACTACAGTAAATAAATACTTTATATGTCTTCTCCCATCTAGTATTCATAAAACTCTTATTCAGTATCATTAGCACCAGATCATAGATGAGAAAATTGAGAATAGAAGCCTAAGAAAATAGCTGCCCTAAAGAATGTAGTTAATAATTATTTGGAGCTAGAATTTCAACTAAGGACTGACTAGTGCCTGAGCCTGACTTAAACACTTTACCGTATGCACTACCTCATGTCTCTAAGGAAAAGAATCAGACCATAGGCATCAACGACAGAAATGAGAAAGTAAGATTTCCTGAACCTTTACCATCTGGTCCATGTTTGTCAGCCTGCTGCACATCCTCCTCAGGTGAAAAGGGTTGAATTCATTATACTCTTCTATTCAAGTGACACTGTCACCGTGTGGGGCTACCTCTGTGCTTTATTTATTTATTCTTTTGATCCCACTTTCCACTTCCATTGCCTTCCCCCCACAGAAAACCTGTCTAATGTGTGTGGTCTGAAGGAGCTCAGGAAATTTCACCCCAACATATGACTCCTTGGTATAAAGAGCATTTTGAATTAAAGGCCCTTAAGATCAACAGGCCTTGGAAGGGACTTTCCCTGTTTCTTCATAAAAAACCAGACCCATCAAAAAGAACAATCAACTTCCTTTCCCTTCCCTGTTATCTCAATATGTTACAGGAAAGAAAATGAAGAATGCAGCCAGACCTGCCCAAATCATTTTAAATATAATACTTGTCTCTCAGGTTAATTTAACCCACAAAGTCAATCTTTTCCCCCCCCATCCATTCATTCTTCCAAGTATCTATTCATCCTCCCTAATAACCATTTATGGGCCCTAAACAGAATTACCTATATTCCTCATCTCCCCCTCCACTCTAAAATGAGTGTATATAAATTTCTGGACCCCATTGGGATATTGGATAATTATTCTGTGATTCTCCTCATGCACATGGTAAATCGGTCTTTTTCTCTTATTAATCTGCCTTACTGTAAGTTGATCTATCAGTGAACCTTCAGGGGTTCAGGGGAGATGAGTTTCTGGTAGGCAGCACATAATTGGGTTACTTTTTAAAATGCATTCAGATAGTCTGTATCTTTTAAGTGAAAATTTTAATCTGTTTATGTTCAAGGTTATTATTGATATATGAGGGCTTATTCTTATCATTTTATTAATTGATTTCTGGTTGTTTTGTATATCCTTTGTTCCTTTCTTTCTCTCTTACTGTTTATCATTGTGGTTTGGGGGTTTTCTCTAGTGGTAACTTTAGAGTCTTTTCTCTTCCTTGTTTGTATGTTTGATCAACCAGTGGTTTTTAATTTTCATGTGTTTTCATGATGGTAGACATCGTTCTTTTGCTTAAAGGAAGAAATACTTCCCTTAAGTATTTCTTGCAGGGCTTGCCTAGTGGTGGTGCCCTCAGCTTTTGCTTGTTTGGGAAAGACTTTATTTCTCCTTCATCTATGAGGGATAACTTTACTGAGTATAGTATCCTTGGCTGGCGGTTTTTTTCTTTCAGAACTTTAAATATATCATCCCTCCTGGCCTGCTGAGATTTCTGCTGAGAAAGCCTGATAGGGGTTCTGTTATAAGTGACTAGACACTTTCCTCTTGCTGTTTGTAGAATTCTCTCTTGTCTTTTATTTTTCACAGTTTGACTATGATACGTTGTGGAGAAGACCTTTTTGAATTGTATTTATTCAGAGATCACTGAGCCTCCTCTATCTGGATGTCTAAATATCTTCTAGACTTGGGAATTTTTCATCTATTACTCCATTAAATAGGTTTTCCAATCCTTTCATTTTCTATTTCCTTGTGGGACACTGAAAATTCAGAAATTTGGTCATTTTATGATGCCCCTTATGTCACTTATGTTTTGTTTTTTTTCTTTCTTCTTTATTTTTGTCTGACTGGTTTATTTCAAAATATCTGTCTTTAAGTTCTGATATTCTTTCTTCTGTTCGATCTAGTTTGTTGTGAAGATTTTTAATGTATTTTGTATTTCATTCAATAAGTTCTTTACTTCCAGAATTTCTGTTTGGTTCTTTTTTAAAGATATCTATCTTTTTGGTAAATTTCTCATTCATATCCTAAATTGTTTCCTGATTTCTTTGTATTATTTTTCAGAATTCTCTTCTACCTCACTGTGCTTCTTTAATGTCATTATTTTGAATTCTTTTTCTGGGTGTGAACAGCCATAGGTTGGTGGCTGGGAGGTATGCACTGGGTTTACACTTTGCTCATGCTTGCCCTACAGCAGCCCACAGCAATGGCAGTTGCCAGCAGTGGATTTATCCTTCCTTGGGTCATGTGAAGGTGTTCAGCTGCCCCTTTGCTGTGGGAGGGTGGGGTCACTGCCAGTGGCTCCCACCTCAACTCCAGCAGGAGTGCTATGGGCATGGAATGTCAATGGGGCTTCAGGGATATGGAGATTCAGGGGCTGCTGGGCCCCAAGGCAGGACATAGTCTGGTGGGAGATGGGATTTCAAAGTGGTACCATGCTGCAACTGCTTAGGACTCAGGGTTTTGTGAAACCCAATGTGAGCTCCCTCTCTGGAGCAGCGCCTTTGCACCGTCTCCAGACAGTTCCCTATGTTAGTCTCAGGGCCTGCATGAGTCAAGGGCTCTCCAATGGCTAGGATTGAAGGAGTCTGTGGCAGGAATATGGACCACTGGGGGTCTCTCACTTGCCCTTTCCCCATATTAGGGAGCCTTCCCAGGCTCCCAGCTGATCCCAGGTGAACAGGCTGCCTCACTTCACTCTCCTTCCTTGCTTTTGGTGTTTTCCTGTCATTTCCCTATTGAATTCCAGTGTTTTCTCTTAGATGATTGATTCAAAGTGTGATTACCTACTCACTATTTTGGTTTTTTTTTTTTTTTTTTTTTTGTGAAAGAGGAGAGTACCAGATGCATCTATTCTAATAGATACATCCTTTTTTATTATTATTTTCCTATTTTTCTTAATTCATATCTGATTCCATATAATGAATAATGAAAAAACCCCTCAAAAGATTCTATCCATCATTGCTATGATAATGACTCTTAAATCTATGATCATTTCTTACCTCTCTACCTAGATAGCTTTCAGGCCCCAGAAATTCAGTGTATCCTATACTCATTATTTCTGTCCTGTTATCCATATTTTTGATTCTGGGTATTTGACTTAATGACTCTGTCTTCTACCCAGTTGTCCAAATTAAAACATCATAGCTTCTTTGACCACAGCTGCTTCTTTATTCACCACTATTAGTCACAGCATCATGTCAATCCTACCTCAGAAATATGTCTCACACCCCTCATCTCACTGTTCATTACCCTATACCAATGCTCACTGCCCATTATCCTAGCTCTTGTATAAGCCTCCAGCCTGGTTTGTCTCCTGGATCCTGCTACTTCACCGTCCCCACTGAACGGTACATTTGAAAGGGTTAAAATGATAAATATTATGTATAATTTACCACAATCAGAAAAGATGTATTAGATTATCATGTCATTCCCAGGCTTACAAGGCTCCTTTGTAATTACCATTGGTTTCTCACTGACTACTATGCAAGAAAGTCCAAATGTCTTTACACTCTGATCCCAACCACCCTCTCCAGGCCATCCTAGCCATTGCACTCCATTAAACACACTCTCTAGCCCTCAAATATGCTTCAGTTTTACGTACTTTTCCCAGAAATTTATTCTGCCTGTAAAGTCTTTTATTGAGATATAATTTATATACAGTAAAATTTACCCCCATTAAAGTATACCATTCAATGTCTTTTGACAAATCATAATTTAGATATAGAACATTTCCAACCCCCCAAACTTTCTCTCATATGCCTTTTCAGTCTATCTCATTTTCTTGCTCGCACTCCGTCAACCACTGATCTTTTTTCTGTTTCTATAGTTTTGTCTGTTCTAGAAATTCATATAAATGAATAATAGAGTATCTAGTCTTTGTGTCTGACTTCCTTTACTTAACACAATGCTCTTCAGATTCCTTTTTATTACTGAATAGTACTCCATTATATGGATATATCATAACTTATGCATTTACCACTTGATGGACCTTTGGTTTTTTCTAGTTTGGGGATATTATGAATAAAGCTACTATGAACATTTGCATAGTAATATTGTGTGAGCACATGTTTCTGTTTAGATTGGGTAAATATCTAGGAGTGGAATTGCTGGGTCACATGGCAAGTATACATTTAACATGTTAAGAAAGTATCAAACTATTTTCCTTTGCTTGTACTATTTTACATTTCCATAAGCAACATAGGAGAGTTCCAGTTGCTTCACATACTCACCAACACTTAATAAGTATTGTCAAGGTTTTAAATTTTAGCAATTCTAATGTACATGTATAAAGTATCTCATGGTGGTTTTGATTTGAATTTGCCTAAAGACTATTGATGTGGAACATTTTTTCACATCGTGAATCACATATCTTTTTTGGTGAAATGTCTATTTAATCTTTTGCCCATTTAAAAAGTTCAGTTGTTTCTCTTCTTGTAATTTAGTAGTAATAATTCCTTATATATTATGGAAACAGTCCTTTATTAGATATGCATTTTGTAAATATTTTCTCCCTGTATTTGTTTTGCCTTTTAATTTTCTCAATTGTGTTTTTAGAAGAACAAATGTTCTAAATTTTTATGTAGTTCAGTTTATCAATGTTTTCTTTCATGATCTGTGCTTTTTGTATCCTATCTAAGAAATAAAATAAAGAGATAATGAGACCATAGATTGGAAGAATAAATATTATTAAGATGCCAATTTTGCCCAAATTGAACTATAGATTCAATGCAATTCAATTTGAAATCCCAGCTGACTTTTTTTTCTTAACAAAAATTGTCAAATTAATCCAAGGGCACAAAGATTTCCTCCTGTGTTTTCTTCAAGCAATTCTATAGTTTTAACTCTTACATTTAGGTGTATAATATATTAGAGTTAATTTTTGTATATGGTGTGAGGTGAGAGTTAAAAATTTATTTTTTTCACATATGAATATCCAATTGTTCCAGGACCATTTGTTGAAAAGTCTATCCTTTTACCATCAAATTACCTTGGGACTTCAAACTACCCTTATTACTGTAGTTTTATGACAATTGTTGAAATCAAGTAGTATGAGCCTTGCACTTCATTCTTTTGAAATTTGCTTTTGTTATTCTAGAATCTTTGCATTTCCATATAAATTTTAGAATGAGCTTGTCAGTTTCTACAAAGAAAAGTCTGTATAGATATTGATTAAGATAACATTGAACTTATAAATCAGTTTGGATAGAATTGACATCTTACAAAGAGTCTTTTAATTCATAAACTTGAAATAGCTCTCCATTTATTTTATTTGCTTTCAGCCATGTTTTCTAATTGTATGGTTTTAAATTACAGCTCTTGAACATATTTTGTTGAGTTAATTCATGCATAGTTCATGTGTCTTGATGTGAAAGATTGTTTTCTTAATTTCAATTTCTACTGGTTCACTGTTAATATAAAAATTTTCATATATTGACAGACATTCACCTAGAAAAATTGTTATTAACTTGTGTGATTCAAAGCCCCCAAACACCTGTTTGTTCTATAATAGCTTTTTCCCTACTATATCAACATTGGAAAATTCATCTATTACTGATGGCTAACAAATTTTTTAAAGGAAGTCTTTGTTAATTTATATTTTTAGTTGGGAGGAACAACACATCAAGTGATTTTCTCAAGGCCAAATTAGTCTACAAATAACAGAAATGGGTCTTTCATTGGATGATTAAAGGATATGTATAGTAAAGGGCAACTTTTGAGGGAGGCACAGACCCAAGAGAGAGACCATGATGAAGAATCTTGAGAAATCAGCACAGTAAGGCAGTTTTGAGTTCTTGATGAAGGAATGAATAAAGGAAGTGAGAAAACTGAGGGGAAAGAGAAGAAAAGATCAACTCTTTAACTCTTTTGCATGGACTAATACCACTCATTTATCTACAAAATAATTGTAAAAACATCTTATTGTATAAAAAATATCTTATTGAGTGCCTGGGGCAGACTCAACTCATTAAATTATAGATTATTCCTTTTATCCTTGAATATCTAGAGACTAAAGACATTCTTGTACATCATCATGTTTCAGTTGTTCACTTTCATGTGGAAAAACAAAGACAGAGACATTTATAATATTAAATTAAAATTTAAGATGGTTCTACTGTTATTGGAATTAATATTTAATACCAAATAGTGAAATAACATGGTAAGATCTTAAGTAAGGATGAGTTGAAAAGTTTTCAGCAAAGTACTTTGCCCTCCTTTTTCTGGATATTTCTTGCAGGCAAAAGAATACAGAGCTATCTTCCTATTAAACTTGTTTCTTTCCAGCTCACATTCTCATGAACACTCACAGCTTTTTAAAAAGTAAGTAAATATATCTCATACTTATAGACTGTAGGTTACAAGCACAGCACATATTTGTATCAACAAAATTTTAAAGCAAGATTTAACATGGATAAATCAAATTAGGTCACTTAACTTGAGAATAATCAAGAATTGACTGTAACCTTCTAGTCTACTCTACGTGCTTTATTTCAAGGTAAATAAGAAATAATAGAAACAAAGACAGCAGTCCAAATTTTAGGAATACATGCTCAGTATTCATATTGAAAACAAGATTGATATGATTGTAATATCTGCCACTTCTCTGATCAATGGTGTTTGTTTCAAATCATCTGCCTAGAAGCAGCATCCTGATGATTTGTTTAGAAAGTTAATCTTCCCAAATAGGTTAAAGGGATAGAGGTAATTTTAAGTCTAGAATACATAAAATTCATTTTTCTTCAACCAGAAAAACTCTCTTTAGTATTTCTTGAAGTGCAGGTCTACTGATGACCAATTTTTTCATTTTTTTTCTGGAAATGTTTATTTGTGTGTGTGTGTGTGTGTGCATGTGTGTCTTTTTTAGTTGTTGTTTAAAATAACAAACATTTATTATCTCACATTTTTTGTGAGTCAGAAATTTGAGAGTTAGGTAGTCTGGCTCAGGGGCACTCATAAATTGCAATCAAGCGTTCAGCCAAGACCATAGTCATCAGAAAACTTCACTGGAGCTAGAGGATCCTCTTCCAAGCTCATTCAGGATGACTGTTGGAAGAGACTCAGATCCTTACTGGCTGTTGGCCAGAGGCTTCAATTCTTTTCCACTTGGGCCTCTTCATAGGACTATTGGAGTGTACTCGTGGCGTGGCAGCTAGTGATCAAAAAAGATCACTAAGCAAGTGCTCAAAACAGATCCTTCTTTCTTGAAAGATATTTTTGTTTTTATAGAATTCTAGGATGACAGGGTTTTTTTCCATTCAGCACTTTAAAAAAGTCTTTCCATTGTCTTCTGGCTTCCAGAGTTCCTGATGAAGAGTCTGTTATCAGTCTTATCTTATACCTTTGAAGGTGATGTGTCCTTTTATTCTCTGGCTGTTTTTAAGATCTTTTTCTTTGATTAGTATGTGCTTTGTGTGATTTTATTTCAATTTATCCTACTTGGCATTTGTTAAGGTTTTTTTGTTTTGTTTTGTTTTTGTTTCGTATCTGTCCATTCAATTCTTTCATCAATTTTGGAAAATTCTCAGACATTTTTCTTTATTGCTTTGCTCCCCTTCTCTCTTTTTTTCTATTGGGATTCCAATTACACATTAGACATTCTTAGCATCTCTCTAGTCTATGACATTTTATTTGTTTTGTTTAACTAATCCCCTTTCACCCTTTCTATACTTTAGTTAAATAATTTCTGCTGACTATCTTCTATCTCTTTCTGCCTTCAGCTTTCTCCAGTTTACTGATAAACCCTAACAATAAAATCTTAATTACAGATAATGTATTTTAGGTTCTGTAATATTCATTTGGTTTTTAATATATTCTAATTTTCTGTTGAAATCCTCCAGCATATGTTCATTTTGTCCATAATTTACTCTATTTTCTTTAACATATTAATCATAAATATTTTCCAATCCTTCTCTGCTAACTCCAATATCTTGATCATCTCTGTGTCTGCTTCTATTGATTATTTTATGTCTTCCTTATTGATACATTTTCCTGTTTCTTTGCATTCTTCTATTTTCTAAATTGTATACTAGACAATTTGGATGATACATTATAGAGACTCTAGATTTATTTTACCTTCCTCTAAGGAATATTAGGTTCCTTTTTTCTCATAGGCAATTAAATTATTGTTTTATTATCTTGGCCTGTTAGATATTGTTGTTGGGCTTTACTAGATGGGTCTACTTTAGTTTTACTCTCTTTCCTAGGGTATAGTCCTCACTCTTAATACAAGGTGTTTACCTAGGTCTCTCTCTTCTGAATGAGACCAAACTCCAACAGCTCCTGGAACACTGAGGCACCTAAAATCTCTGCAAGGCACTCAGTCTCCCATAGCTGTACTTTGCTAGATCTCTCAGAATCTTGCTCTGGCCACATGCAGCTTAAGGCATTTTTGAGACTTCTTATTTGCAGCTCCCTCCTCTATGATATTCTGTTCCTAAATCTTAGCAACCTTGACAATGCTAAATTCTGCTCTCTGTTTCCTCCACTTTGTAAGACAGTCACTCTCTGTTAGAACTCTGTTCCCTGCACCATGGTTTGAAAAACACTCTTAGGGAGAAAGCCAGCATGATTGCTGGGTTCACTTCAATTGTTTCTTTTCTCTCAAAGATTGAAGCTCTGAGTTGCTGTCCAGTGCTTGCAAAAATCTATGTGAAAGAATTTTGAAATAATTTGTGTTAACTTTGAGAAAACCTGGCTTTATACTGATAATTAACCATGATCAATAGGGGATATTATAATGATGTAAATGTATTTAACATTAGAAAACCTGTAAATATACCATTCATGATAACAGATTAAAGAAAAAAATATGACTTTTCCATAGATGCAGGAAAAACATTTGATAATATTCAACATTCATTCAAAATTAAAAAAAAAAAGTTTTGTTAGGTGGTGAAATATTCAAAGCATTTAATATCAGGAATAAGACAACAATGTTTGATATCACTGTTTCCATTCAACATTGAAACTAAGGTCCTAGATAGCATCAAAAAATTAAAAAGGTATAAAGATTCATAAGGAAAAGTAAAAAATGCCATTATTCACAGAATTCTATATGAAAAAAAATCCATAGACAAATTAAGAGAATTAACAGATTAGTTTAATATGAGAACTATAAAAGCAATATACAAAGATCAGTTGCATTTTTATAATCAGCAAAAAATAATTAGAAAATAAATTTTATAAATAGTAATAAAGAATTTTATAAAATGATGTATATGAAAGGATCCCTTTCTTATATTTTACATACGTGTATGCATAGAGGCTTAGAAAAACATCCATCAAAATGTCAATCATGATTTTCTACAGAATCTTGCTTGATGTTTTTTCTTTCTTTTAGAAAGATTTCTGCATTGTTTAATTTGCTAAACACATAGATTAACTTCATATTCAGAAATTTAAAAACACTATATATAATCAATTTTTAAAATTACACTTTTATTTCAACTGTTTAGAGATGACAGGAAGTAAAATGCAAACACGAACCTGGAAGTTAATGTTCATGTCTACTGCACTGCCAAAGCTTCTAATTGGTGAAAAAAAATCTGTCAGAATAATTACTTAATGCCATAAAGTCAAAATGTTGGTTCATTGATGTAATATTGAATTTTAAGCAGCTTTTTGAATCTCTTTGAACATTAGAGAATCATCCAATTATCTAATAAACATTTGCTGAAAATCTAAATAACTTAAACAAAAATAGACTTTTCATTCCTTTGTGGAAATGACTAAAAGAAAAGACAGGTTTAGTTAAAGGACTTAAGCTAGTAGTTGTTTAGAAAGGATGTTTTGAGATCACTTAAAAGCATCAAGTGGAATTTTATTCCCATATTTACTTTATTCTACTTGTATATATGTTTTAATTTTTAATTTAAGTATTTTAAGATCTCTTATTTCCCAGTAAACGAATTGACTGATTTACATTTAAGACTATCACTAACTTGAAACTCCGACCTCATGAGTCACTTAATTGTTCTTCCTGGTATTAAACTTCTGTGAATAAACATTACTTGTGATGCTTATAAGCATCCAAGAACATCTGGCTTACAGTCTTAATAAAATAAGTCTTAAATTTTGCAATTTTTTTAGTGAAAGTCCAGAAAAATTTATCTTCACATGAGTCATCTTGCCATCCCACTTATAAAAAATGAAATAATAATAAGTAGAAAATTAAATTATTTTTAAAAAATTGAACACAAAAATATTCTATGTATTACAAAAAATATGAGATGTTAGATTAATGTAAATGGATCATTCCAAACTTTATAGCAATGGCTTAAACTAATCAGTCCCTCATTTACATGAATAAGTTTTTTAATAGCTCTATCTGCTCTGCTTTGGGAATCATTCTGATTCATTAGCTTCTTTCATCCGATGCTATTAAGTATCAATACTTATGCTCATTGGCATTGCCATCAGTTTTATATCAATCTAATTAGTATCCCTATATGTAGTCATGTTAATTAAAAAGGATGTTAAGTCTCAAAGATGGAAATTTTATTCTCTTTCATAGCATTTGGTTCAAGAATGACAAATAATTATGAATAAGTACAAGAATACAAATTCATCCTACAAAGAGAAACAAGTATTGGGAGGCAGCTTGTTTCCCTGTCCCTTTGTGAGGAAAGTAATCTTGTAGAGGAGGCTTTACCCTGTTCTGTGTCTGAGACACACAAAATGAGAGAAGTTGTGGTTATTTTTTGATTTATGTGAACCAAGTATTAACTGAACCATGCAGTCCCTGCCCTGAAGTAGAGAGATGCTTTTTAATACCAAATAATCTAGGGTGTATATTTTTAAATCAAATTAACTAAATGATTTATGGATGTCTTCATTTGTTTTTTGCTGTTCACTTATTACTTTATTCATTCATTCATTGCTGGATTATTAATTGATTCATTCATTCATTCATGTGATGAGCAAATACATACCAGAGAGATAGTATTTTCAAAATGGTTAAGAACATGCATCGTCGAGCCAAACAGCCTGGAGTTACATTCTGTCTGTACCACTTAATAACTTTGTATTTCAATTTCCTCCTCTGTAAAATTAGGATAATTTGGAAATTAATAGTGGGAAAATAATAGTACCATTATCCATGGGTTCACATATGTCAAGGGCTTAGTCTGCCATAGGCTGTTATTGTCAGTCTGTCACGTTGTAAGTACTTAATAAATATCAGCAGTTATGACATGCTAAGTAGTATAGACTCAGATAGTACTTGGTACTTAGTAAAATAGTAATTCAAATTTTTAAAAGCTAGTTTTAATCCACCTTATACATTGTAAACTTTATAAATATTTCACTGTCATTATTAATCATTCTCGTGTTGTATTTCCTACATAAATTTATCTCTGCACCAAGATGTTTGGATTTGTTTTACAGAAGAATTTTTTTATCATTCTTTTCTGCTAGATTATGAATCCCTTGACTTTCTTTCTTCTTGAAATACTGAGATGAGTACCTCAATCCTCTCTATGATTTAAATGAGCAAACAAAAAATTATTTTCCAGGGCGTAAGCCTAGGCTGTTGAAAGTTTTGGTCTCCTGATCAAATGGAGCTTCTTTATCACAGTAGAGCTGTGAGGAGGAAGAAGGAATAACCCCAGCCTCAAGGGTAATCCCGTCATAACAGCCTTGTATTGCTTTATTGTATGTACATGCTTCTGCATGTAATTCATTAAATTTCAGGCAGTAATGATCCAGGCCATGACAAAATATATAAATTACATGCTGAAATGTTAATTTGGAGATTACATGAACAGCTCTTTTTATAGGAGAGCAATCCAACCATGATCCAACCAAATATTCAAAGACATCATCCAAGAACATTATTGTCAGCATATCCCTGGCTTTGTTCTCTCTTATTTCCTACTTCCTTTTATCACGGTTTCCAAACATCTAAAGTAGATCACATTTTAGTACATTTAGCATCAAGCAGATTCCATTTTAATAAACATTTCTTAATTTGAAAATGAACTTAAGAAAATCTATGTCACTTAATTCGACACCCAGTGGTGTGCTTTGAACCACAAAGCAAACCAAAAAGTATTCAGGGACATTCTGAATAGCCAAATAAAACTAGACTGATGCCATAATAGTTTGTTCTACTCGTGTTATATTTCTAAAGTGTAGTCATAGTTGTCAAGAATCTTGCTATTTGGTAAGCTTTACTTTAGGGGAGTCCATGTGAAACTTTCTAATCTTCTTATTAAAATATTGATAAAAAAAAACATGAGTAACAATGCCCTTATGCTGAGACATCCATTACTATTTTTATGGGGGTGCTCCACGGTTCTGTCTCAAACATTCAGTAAACTAATAAACATAGTGTTAAGTTTGGCTGACTAAAGAGTTTTACTTTTTGAAGAATGTTTTAAGAATAGTAGCATATTAATCAGGGTTCTCCAAAGAAACAGAATCAATAGATTATCTATCTATTAATAAAGTGTGTATGTATGTGTGTGTATGTGTTTATATGGAGAGAGAGAGATTTATTAAAAGGTATTGGCTCACATGAGTATGGAGGCTGAGAAATCTGTTATCTGCAACTTGAAGACCCAGGAAAGCCAGTGGTATAGTTCTAGTCCAAGTTCAAAGACCTCAGAACCAGTAGCACTGATGGTATAAGTCCCAGTTCTTGGGCAGGAAAAGATCAATGTCCCAGCTTACACAGTCAGGCAGAGAGCAAATTATCCCTTCCTCTGCCTTTTTGTTCTATTTGGGCCTTTAATAAATTGGATGATGCCCACCCACACTGGGGAGGGCAATCTTTTTACTCAGTCTACTGATTCAAATGCTAATCTCATCCAGAAACATCCTCACAGACACACCTAGAAATAATGTGTAGCTAAGTACCTGGGTACCTCATGGTCCAGTCAAGTTGACACATAAAATTAACCATCTCAGGTAGATAATGACAGTACCTGGACATTAGCAAATATCTAAGCTTTCCAATAAAAAGCTGTTTAGAAGGACATCAGATAATGAGTACATTTTATTTGTAATAATATCCTGATGGGAAAGATAGACTAAACTGATGGTTCATTTTGATTAATTCATATAGAGATATTGGAAAATGATTGAAGAATTATATAAAAGGAAGTAGTCTCTTCAAATAAAGGCCTTAAAGAGATTACTTTTGCACGTGGGAGATGGATCATTGAGGGAATCAGTTCTAGAGAGAAAGAAATCAATTAGGTGACTCTTGAAGTTTATCCAGGCAAGAAATGTTTGAATCATCATCCAAACATTTTTGCTGAGGTTGGCAAACTTTTCTGTAAAAGACCAGATAGTAAAGATTCTAGGTTTTTCAGGCTATACAGTCTCTGTCACCACTACTTAACTCTACCATTATAATGTGAAAGTAGCCACAGACAACACATAAATGAATGAGCATGGCTGTGTTTCAGTGGAACTGTATTTATAGACCCTGAAATTTGAATTTCATGTAATTTTTATGTGTCACAAAATGCTGTTCCAAAAATTTTTTCAACCATTTAAAATGTAAAAATCATTCTTAGCTTTCAGGCCACATAAAAATAGACAACAGGATAGATTTGGCCCATGGCTACAATTTCCCTGGATCTGAAATAGTGGCAGTGGTACTAAAGAAGAGAGAAAGGAACTTGAATGATGTTTAGGAGATAGAATGTATAGAATTTGGTGACTAATTTAACATTGGAGGCTGAGAGAGAGGGCATGGCCTTGGATGGGTCACAGCATTCTGGCCTGGTAAAATCGTGGTGCTATTCATTGATACGAAATCCAGAAGATGTAAGCTGGGCTGCAGGAGGGAGCTAAACCTGAGATTTAGACTTGCTAAGTTGATATGCCAATAGGATATACAAAGGGAAACACATCTGAAGTTCTTCACCTTTTGAGCATTGGCAGTGAAATAAAAGAGAAGTGAAGTCTTAGAAAGCAAACCTCAAATTGTGAATGTTTTTATTGGAATGTTACTCACAAACATGTAGATAAAATCTAGAAGACTTTTTTGTTGTTGTAGAAACTTGAATTTTATTTATTTATTTTTTTGTATTTGCTTTCCTTTTTTTAATTTCAAAGTATTATGGGGTACAAATAATTTTGGTTACATGAATCACGCTAGAAGATTTTAAAATAATTACTCTAACTGATATGTTTTTGCTGTCCAATATCACAAGGTGAAGATATTCATATTTGAGCAGAATAAAATGTTAATAACAAAATCACTGTGTTTAAAGGCAATAACAAACCATGCTAAATATCAAATAATGCATCAGTTCATCAGGGAAGAAATAGAGGACAAACCAGGGGAACACAAAGTGGTTTCCAAAGCCGGGAGACAGGACTGGCTGTCTGTGGTTGCCAAATCAGCTTTTGCTGAGTAACCAAGACAGCCAGGCAGAGACAGCGCAAGCCAAAAATTACCCAAAGCATCCCAGATCAGGGCTACCACAACCCTTTCCTAAGCAAGGTTCACAGGGCAAGGTTGGCCTCTCATTGGCTGCAAGAGAGATATAGAGCTGCTGTTAGTTAATTGAGTATGTGTTAGGTTAAACCATCCTTGTGTACCTGCAAAGAATTCAAATTGTTTTATATATTATTTATATGAAATATAAATGAATCTTTATATCAGAATTTACATATCTGTGTTTGAATTGGAAGAAAGCATGATTATCTAGTAAGTTAGCTAAGTGATATAGTAGTAAGTAGCTTAGTGATATAGTAGCTTAGTGATATATATGTGTGTGTGTGTGTGTGTACATATGTGTATATGCATGTACACACAGACAGTACCAGTAGATTCCGGTGGCTAGTATTTCATTCAGGATTTTGTGTTTAAATTTATAAATAAAATAAAACTGTAATTTTTCTTTCTAAGATTGTTATCTGATTTTGCCACCAAGGTTTACCTCCCTCATAGAATAAGTCGGGGAGAATTACCTTTTAATCTATTCTATGGATGAGTTTATATACGATTGAAAATATATGTTACTTGAATATTTGGAAAAATTCAACAGTAAAAGTATTCTGATTGAATTATTTTTGTGAGTATATTTAAACTATTGATTGAAATAATGATTATAAAGCAAGTTATTTATACTTTCTGAGTAAATTTTGGTAATTTTTATTTTCTGCAAAATTAACCATTTATCCAAGTTTTCAAGTTTGTCACAAAATTTTTTATTAGTCTCATTTATGCTTTAATTGCATGCTCAGTTGGATTCGGTTTTTAAAATTCTTAATATTAATATTAAGAACTTGTGCATTCTCTGTCTTTTTTTCCTTGACCAGTCTTTTTAGGGAATTGCTTATTTAATTAGTATTTTTAAAGAACCAGAGTTTTTGTTGTTGTTTTTGCTCTTGATCTTCTATTCTTTATATGTTTTCTAATTCATTACTTTTTGCTTTTTTTTTCCTTCTTTGGATTCATTTTTTTTTTCTTCCTGACTTCTTGACTTACCAGGCTCTTTTTTCCCCCCAATTCAAGCACTAAAGTCTATTCATTTTGCTATAAACACTGCTTTTTAAGAGCATTTTTAGATGTATGTTACTTTCATTATAATTCTGTGTTCTTTTTTTTTCCAAATTTCCATTATGATTTCTTTTTTTGTTCCATAAGATATTTAAAGGAATATTCAAAGATTCCAGGTGTTTGGCTTGCTAAAATAATGACTAGCTATTTTTAGTCATTATTTTCAAATTTAATTGCACTGTGGTCAGAGGTTGTTAACTGGGTTATTTAATAATTTGTTTTCTGGTGTTTTATAAATTACTGAAAGAAGTGTTTAAAATTTCCCACCAAGATTTTGAATTATCTGATTATACCAACAGTTCCTATCCTTGCACATAATACAAATTGCCTGAGCATATTTACTAGAGATTATATATTCTGTAAACTAGCTCAAGGTAGCTGGAAGTAGCTCTAAGTCTGTGTTTAGTTGTTTGAAACCTGAGATTATTGTAGTGCGTGCTAAAACAATTTGAGATGCCAGAAATTTGTTGGCATAATTTAGATCAATGTTTCCCAATCAGAGGGACTAAGAAAGATGTGGGGCAATTTTGTTTTACAAAATGAATGGTGGGGGCCTTCCTCTCCTGGGTGTGATGTAGTGACTGGAAGCAGGGCAGCACTCTAATCTAGAACAACTAGAAAAACCAAAGAAAGTATAAAAGTCAACTTTCTTAAAGAGATTAAGACCTTCTAAAGCCACAAGAAGTAAAGGGGCTAAGGTTTCAGTCAGAGGAGATTCAGAGAGGTGTGCTGGGCCTCTATGGCTGCTTCTGTTCTCAAGGCGCTGGGAGACTCTGGGGCACACAGAAGAATGAGAATCAAAAGCAAAGCCTGATGGGTGTCCACTGAGGGGAACAAAGAAACAAATTGAGAGTTTATCGAAGGAGGGCTTGCCTACGTAAATTGGCTAGAGCTGCTATAACAAAGTACCACAAACTGTGTGACCTCAAGGACAGAAATTTATTGTTTAACAGTTCTGGATACAAAAGTCCAACCTAGATCAAAGTGGTGGCAGGGTTGGGTCCTTCTGATGGCTGGTAGGGAGAATCCATTCCATGCCTCCCTCCCAGCTTTTAGTGGTTTGTGGTGGTTTGCTTGTAATCTGTGGCATTTTTGGCTTATAGCAGCTTCACTCTGACTCCTACTTTCATACTCACCTGGCATTCTCCCTGTGTGTATGTCTGTCTCCAAATTTTCCCTTTTTATAAGGACACAAGTCATACTGGATGGTGGCCCACCTTACTCCAGTATGGCCCCATCTTAACTAATTATATCTGGAACATGCTTATCTCCAAATAAAGATGCATCCCAAAGTACTGTGGGTTAGGACTTCCAACATATGAATTTGGGGGGTTCATACCAGGGCCTTAATATAGGCCCATCACAAGGCCTCAAGCCCATGGTTGGTTTTTTCCTCAAGACACTTGTTGAATACTGAGGCTGCTTTAAGAAGGGTACTAAAAACCTAAGCAACGAGTGGCTTAAAATCAAAACAAGGTTCTTCTGTACATTCTAAGACAAAGGTTAGATCTCATGAGGATGTGGGGCTACATAAAGTACACCAGTCTCCTAACTAAAACTTAGGAAAGATGGGGTGAACTGGATGTAGATAGAACCTTTCTAGAGCTGAAATCCAGTCTTGACTCAGCTAAGTTGCTGATGGAATTAAAGTGACCAGCAACCCCAGTCAGTGATACCATACTACTTCACATCTAGTATAAAAAACTTACAACAGAATATTTCCATTTCTTTCCCCTCAGCCTTGTATTATTACTGTATTTTATTTCTATGCTGAAAACCCCACAATTCATTGTTACTATTTTTGCTTTAAATACTCAATTATCTAATTAATAGATTTAAATAATAAGAAAAAATTATACCATAAACTCTCGAATAAGCACTAAAATAACACAGCAAAGAGTTATAACTAACAAGACAACAAAGGAGATAAAATACAATAATTTTAAAAATTCAATCCAAAAGAAGGCAGAAAAAAAAAAGTGGAACAAAGAACATAGGAGACAAATCTTTAAAGTGGCAAGGTGATAGATATAAATCAATCCATGTAAAAAATCACATGAATTATGAAAGGGCTACATACCCCAATTAAAAGGCAAAAATTGTCAGATGGGATTTTTTTTAAAAAGGCAAGACCCCACTATGTATTGCCTTAAAAAACTCACTTTTAATAATAAGACAGAAGTAGGTTAATAATAAAAAGATGGAAAAAATACATACCATGATAATACTACCTAAAGAAAACTAGAGTGGTTTTATTAATATCAAAGTATATTTCAGAACAGAGAATATTGCCAAGGTTAAAGAGGTTCATTTCACAATGACGAAGGGGCCAATTAACCAAGAAGACATAATAAACCTAAATGTCCATGCTCCTAAAAACAGAGCTTCAAAATACAAAAAACAAAATTTTATAGGACTATAGAAGAAAAAGACAAATGCATAATTATAGTTGGATACCCTTCTCTCAATAATTAATACACAAATAGAAAACGAGTATAGGTATATAACACTTGGACAACACCATCAACCAACTTGACCTAGTTGACTATTATAGAACTTTCCACCCACTAACAGCAAAATCCACATTCAAGTATACACAGAACATTCACCATAGGTCATATTCTGGACCATAAAACACATGTGTAGCTTCATGGAGGAGTTCTCTATAGACCAACTGACTAAAGAGAAAGAGGTTTTAGACTGGATTACAGAGGTATCTGCACCATTTACTGACCTTTCCTGGAAGTAGGCTGTTGGAGAGCCACAGTTTTTTTTCAGAGCTGTTCTTTAAGGACAGTGGGAAAGGAAAATCCTCATGGGGAAGGATTGAAACATTTTATATAGATGGCCACTAAAAATGAACAATAATACTCCTTTTTTTAACCACTGGCTTGTGATTTGACCAATCACTTGGAACTTGAAAAGATTAAGCAATTTATGACAATATTTGCAGGAGGGGCAGGGAGATGGACCTCTCAGAATTGGCCCAATGTGCAATTATGTTTGTGTGCCATTTGAATGCTCACCCAAACTACTTCCTCATTAAAGAAAGCTCTCAATAATAAAAGATAACCTGTTCTGTGGATGTCATTTAGTTTCTTCTCTAGCTATTTCAGAATGTGCTAAATGGACTTGTGAACAAAATTGTCATGGTAGCAGGGATGGAGACCATACATGTACTCAACACAAAGATTTGGCCTCACCAAGGCTGACCTGAATAAGACAATGCTCTGTCCCCAACTGGCTAACAGAAGCCAACACTGAGCCCCCACACAGCACCGTGCTCCAGACATATTAGCCTCAATCTGAGGACAGACTGACTATGTTGGACCTCTTCCACCATGGAGAGGTCAGTGATTTTCCTTCCTGGGATACTCAGCATGAACATCCACTTTCCTTCCCTTCCCTAAAGGCTTCTGCCAAAAACACCACCTATGGGACTTAATAAATCACCTTTTTTTAACCTTAATTGTTTCTCATTCAATATTGCTCTGAACAAGAAAAGGGATCTTAAAGAACAAGATATGGGGAAATGGGCCAATGCCCATGAAACTTACTGGTAATGACATGTATCCATTACTTAGAAGCAGCGGCTTTATACAACAATGGAATGCGCTATTGAAGATTCAGTGCTAGTATCATCTATGGGACAGCACTTAGCAAAGTTGGAGTATTCACTTACAGAATGCTCTGAATGAGTGAACAATATACAGTGCTGTTTTTCAAATAGCCAGAATTCATCAATTGTAGAGGGTGAAAATTTCATCAAAGAATAAAAATGGAAGTGAATTCCTCACTATCACACCCAATGATTCACTTCTTGCAACTCACTGCCCATCACTGGACACTGCATGTTTACAAGTCTTAGATCCTAAGGAAAAAATACTTTCACTTGAAATGGTCCCATTGAATTAGAAGTTGGGTGTTTTGGATCCTCACACTGTAGGACAAATAGTTAAAAAAAAAGTTTCTGAGTTGGTTATGGTAATTATTAATAATTTAGCCTCTTGAGAGTAAATAAAATTGCTACTCAATAGTGCAATAGTGCATCCAGGTAGGAGAATGTCTGGAACTCACAGATGCTTCCAATGATAAAAATTAATGGAAAACTCCAGTACCACACAGGCAAAACCATTCTGAGTTAAGACGCCTCAGGAATGAAGGCTTGTATCATCACAGCAGATAAAAAATCTTGCCCAGGTAAGGTATTTACTGTGTATCAAGATCATGGAATGGGTAGTTGAAGAAGAAGTTATAGATACTTACCACGGCCTTTGAGCTTTTGCAGAAATGAGTAGTATGGTATCCAAAATCATTTCCTTTTTTCTTGCTATGTCATGTATATATATATACGTTCATTAACTCAGGAATCCATTATTCAGGAATATATTTTGTATATTCGTTAATTTTTCTTTTCTTTTTTTCCCCTATTTTCTTCGCTTTTTACTCTGTTTTACTTCTTCATATGTTAACATCCATGAAATATGTGCATGTACGTTTTTGCACATGTTGACATCTCAGAAGTTGTAATATATCTTACAACTAATGGCATGTTATAGTTTAATGATACTGTTTCTTTTTTTTACATGGAACAACATTGATAATGGAGCATCTTATAAATGATAATGTCTTAGATTTGTTCAGATTCAATAAACAGAATGTATTGGTAGTGATTAACTTTATAATCTTGTATTAAAAATTACAAAAAATCAAGATGGAATTGTTACCGTAATGGAGAAGGAATAAACGTCACCTAGAAATACCAGACTTAGTCGGTAAATGAGACCAACCTGTCCGCTAGGAGAGAATGTGAGGGTTTCTCTTTTATGAGGTAAAGTTGTGTCATGTTAGACTGGTGTGTGTCGTGGAAGCTATTAAGGCTTAGAAGACCGAATATGGAAGAAGGGTCAGTGTTGTTGGGCAGTTAATAATAGCCCCTAGTGGACATCTGTCATATGTATATGGCTAAAATCATTGGCCTTTCCAGTCATTGTGAATCCTTCCTTCTTCAGGTGAAGCTCTAAAACTACATTTTCCAGACACCTGAGAGTACACAGGTGACTGGCTTCCACCAAGCAGATGCACCAAGAAACAAAGAGGTTGGAGGAGAGGGAAAAAAAATTTCAAACAACTCACGCGGTAAGGAAGAAATACTGTAAGTGGCAAGTGGTAAGACTGATGTAGTTGTCAAAACCATGCTGAAGGATGAAAACGCTCATTTCTTCAGATGTGGAATCATTTCAACGACCCCTTGTTTGGGATTCACACTATCAAGCTGTACGATGGGGATTATTTCAAGATGGAGATTAAGATAGGAATGGCAGGAAGCCAGTAAGATGATAAGTCCGGGGCTCTGGGAAAGCAGCGCATGTATAGGGCATAGGATAAAGCTGTGGGCTGGAAAGTTAGAGACAAATGGGATGTAGAGGAGCTTAGGAAAGCTGAGGGTAATAAGCCAACACTGGGGTAGGAAAAAATATAAAACAAAAGACATACCGTTTTAAAGACCCCCGGTGTTAGGGATTACCCTTTCACTGGTTGTGCACTTCTTTCTCTTACTGCCACTGGGTCCTGAAAGACATACACTCAGGGACAGGTCAGCCTGGAAAATGAAGAGAAATTAATGGCAAAATTTTCCTTTTCCTCTCTCATTTTGAAACTGTCTCCCATATTGTTCCGGAAGGGAAATTTTGCCCATTGTTTTCTCCTCTCTTTACACATAGAAATTTAAATTGAACAAAGTCTGTAGAGGACATGCCCCTTGCAGTAGCTGGTCTCAGCTACTCGATTCCTCGAAAGGCCCTGAGGATCCGTGCTCTCCACTTTTGCAGTGTTTACACTGAACTTGGCATTGTATAACAGTCGAAGCACAGAGGTGTGTAAGTCAACAGAGTGCCTTCCTAGAATAAGGTCAGAACAAAGTACAAAGACCCATCTTAAATAATTTCTGCTCCACACTGCTTTTATTCAACTAAAGTGTGGCTAATTAAAAAAAAAAAAGACGTTTCTTCCATTGAGAGTTGAGATCTATTTCTTCCCCCTGCGTATCTAAGTGGGTTGTGTCACTGCTTTAACCAGCAGAATATAGTAAAAGTGTATTCTATTGGTTAAAGCAAACTAGTACAACCTCTATGGAAAGCACTATGGAGATACCTCAAAAAACTAAAAGTAGAACTACCATTTGATCTAGCAATCCCACTACTGGGTATTTACCCAAAGGGAAAAAAGACATTCTATAAAAAAGACGTCTGCACTCGAATGTTTATAGTGGCACAATACACAATTGCAAAGAAGTGGAAACAACCCAAGTGCCCATCAATACATGAGTGGATTAATAAAACATGGTATATGTATACCATGGAGTACTACTCAGCCATAAAAAATGGGGAACTAATACCTCTTATATTATCTTGGATGGAGCTGGAGCCTATTCCTCTAAGTGAAGTATCACAAGAATGGAAAAACAAACACCACATGTACTCACTGATAAATTGGAACTAATCGATCAACACTTATGTGCACATATAGAAGTAACATTCATTGGCAATCAAGCAGGTGGGAGCAAGGAGGAGGGGATGGGTGAATTCACACCTAATGAGTACAGTGCACACTATCTGGGTGATTGGCACACTTATAACTTTGACTCAAATGATACAAAAGCAATTTATGTAACCAAAACATCTGTACCCCTGTAACATTCTGAAGAAAAAAAAGTCAATTACAAAAAAGAAGGGGAAAAAAAAAGAATACAGTGCAAGTGGCAGTTCTGGGCCCAGGACTTAAAAAACTGATGGCTTTCATTTCTTTGTCCTGGAATACTTGCTTTTGGCCGCTCTTGGCCATCTGAACCTCCATGTGAGAAGTCCTGGTACCCTACTGCAGAAACCACATGGTGAGGTCCTGACTGTGAGGCAGATGCACTGTGCACTGCTTATAGACTTGTCTGAGTCTGGCGAGACAGAACACACTCACATGCAACAAGTTATGTGAAGCAGGTTTATCATGTAAAGATAGATAGCAAGAAACATAGGAGCTTTAGGATCCATTGTGAGCTGGTCCTCCAAGGCTCAAGAAAGCTGCTCGGGGTAGGTAGATGGAGTGTCAACCACGAGTGCCCCACTTGCACCACAGCTGAGGGACCCTGAAAGGCAGTCCACCCAGGTTATATACCTCAGGTGCAACAGGAGTCACTGGGCTGAAGTTTTGAAGAACATCTGCTTCCTGGGGAGAGAGGAACAAAGCCCACGCTGTCCCAGGCAGTTTTTCCCTAACTCAAGATGTCACATTCTCTAGAAGGGACAGAAACAAGGCCTGGGCTGTTTCAGGAAGTTCCTTTCTGTCTCAAGATGTTGTATTCTCAGCAAATTCTAGTTATTCTTGAGAACTACAAGCAAGAAAGAGGAGAGAATTGGGTCAATTCAAGGCCACCCAAAGGACTGTCCTGCACTGACACTACATGGAGAGGCACCCAGCTGAGCCTAGTCTCCCAGCCATTTCTTCCAAGACTCCAGGTATATGAATGAGGCCATCTTTGTCCCTCCAGACCAGCCCAAGCCACCAGCTGAGTGTCACTGAATGACCCTGAGTCAGTGCCACATGGAAAAGAAGTGCCCCACCATGTTACGCCTAAATGCCTGAAACACAAAATCATGGATATACAATCATGTGCCACATAACAACATTTCAGTCAACAATGGACCACATATACAATGGTGGTCTCATAAGATTATAATGAAGCTGGAAAATTTCTATCACCTAGTGGCATTGTAGCTATCACAACATCATAGTGCAAGACATTACTCATGCAAATCTATAATAAAAAAAATAAACAAATCAAGCAAATCACCTTGGACGTATTTCTGGAAAGAGTGGCATCTCCTCAAGAAGAACCTCAGGCAGGTCCTTCAGAAAGTATTCCAGTGGAAGGCATTGTTTTCATAGGAGATGGCAGCTTCATGCCTATTATTGCCCATGAAGAACTTCCAGTGGAATAAGATGTGGAGGTGGAAGACAGTGATACTGATTTTCCTGACCCTGTGCAGGCCTAGGCTAATGTGTATGTTTTTGTCTTAGTTTTTAACAAAAATGCTTAAAAAGTAAAATAAGTAAATAAATAAATAAATAATTTTTAAAATAGAAAAAAGCTTATAGAATAAGGATATAAAGAAAAAAATATTTTTGTACAGCTGTACAATGTGTTTGTGTTTTAAGCTGTGTTATTACAAAAGAATTAAAAACTTAAAAAAATGTAAAAGTTTATAAAGCAAAAAGGTTATAGTAAGCTAAGGTCAATTATTATTGAAGAAAGAAAAATTTTTAAATAAATTTATGGTGGCCTAAGTGTACAGTGTTTATTAAGTCTACAGCAGTGCACAGTAATGTCCTAGGGCTTCACATTCACTCACCACTCACTGACTCACCCTGAGCAACTTCCAGTCCTGCAAGCCCCATTCATGGTAAATGCCCTATACAGGTGCACCATTTTTATCTTTTATACTGTATTTTACTGTACCTTTTCTACATTTAGATATATTTAGATACACAACTACTGACCATTGTGTTACAATTGCCTACAGTATTAAGTACAGTCACATGCTGTATAGGTTTGTAGCCCAGGAGCAATAGGCTATACCATATAGCCTAGGTGTGTATTAAGCTGAACCATCTAGGTTTGTGTCAGTATACTCTATGATGTTTGCACAATGATAAAATTGCCCAACGATTCATTTCTCAGCACACCTCCCCATTGTTAAGTGATGCATTACTGTAATTATATAGTTTTTGTTTTAAGCCACCAAATTTTGGGGTAGTTTGTTACCCAGTCATAGATCATCAGAATAAGAAGTATGGCTGAAAAGCTGCTTGTAAATACTATTTTTGTAAATCTGCCATAATTTCCTCTCAATTTACTTCATAATTTTAGAGCTACCTTCTGTTCTTTTTGGTGAGTACTTTAAGAAATGTTGTCCCTTAAGCCCCTCTGCTAAGAAGCCAATGAGCTGGAAACATAAGCTTATGCTCATTTGGGAGTTCCACACTAAAGAAGCATTAAAATGAATAATTTTTTATTAAAAAATAATATAAAATACAAATCTTCCTCTTCTATCATCTTCTCACTTCTATCTATTAATACTAAATAAAGCATTGACATACCTTTGTTTTGTAGTTACTAGGAGACATTTTGGTTTTGCACATTTTTTAAAATAGGAGGGTAAGCCCCACAGTGGCTGCACTCCAAGCTTCGTCCACCTGACGCCTACTGGGCAGAGTGGGTGAAGCTATTTGTGGATTTATAAAGCGTTTGGACTCCTCCTGGGTAAAATGTGGCATTTGAATTATAAGACCATTATCATTAACAATTGGCAGGAGGCTGCTCTCATTTCTCCCGGAGAGATTACAGGGCTTGCAGGATGTTTTCTTTAATCACCGTGCTGACCTCACCTGAGAGAGGCTTGCACTTGAATGGGAGCCCACTGCTCAGCCCCCTGAGGCCCAAGCATCCCTTTGCTCTGAGGAGCAGGAGCATAGTCTAGGGTGAAGAAATGAAATTCCTTTGCCAGACAAAATGGTAATGGCAGTTGGTGAATATTACCTAGAATATTGCTTCAGGGGAATTTAACGTAAGAAATGTCACAGAAGGATAAGAAAAGAGATACAGTTAGGTCAGCTTCAGCCATCAGCTTAATCAGTCTGTTCACATACCCTAGACATCTTGTACAGCACCTATGACCCACCTTTGAGTTGACATATATAGCTACACAATGTCAACCAGTTTTTAGTTATTTAGTAAACTAACAACAACCGTGAATTACAGAATGCCTATTGTGTGCTAGGTACTCTAAATACTTTTGCTCATTTAATCATTGCAGTAGTTCTATAAATCAGTAAATATTTTTTATTATATCGATAGGCGATCAGAGACTGCAGGAAGTTTAGCAGTCTGCCCAGGGTTACCCAGTTATGAAATGGCATAAATAGGATTCAGCCACTTTCTGATACAATAGTTGTTGTTCTTTCCACACCTATACACTCAATTGATACCACAGGCCTGGAATTCACCTGCTTTAACCAAAAAACCCAAAAAACAAAAAAACAAGCAAATAAACAATAAACTAGAAATGTAAGAATATTGGAAGAAAAGTATCTTGCTATGGTGAGGGTTCTAAAAGGGGTATTTACCAGTACAGAGAGATAGTGATCCAACACTGAAATAAACACTTGAAAACCACAAGAGCAGTAAAGAATAAAAACTCTAGTAGAATGCTTCCTATTGTCCAGGACTCTTCAAAATACTCACATATTAACTTACTTCATCCTCCACAATGACTCTATGAGATGGGTATTGTTAATAGACCCATCTTACAAACAAGGAAACTGAGGCACTGAGAGGTTAAATAATACGCCCACGTTTACACAGCTGGTAGCTGGCGAAGCCGGGCTGGGAGTCAGGAACCTGGCTTCAGAGTCCAGCCCCTTAATCTGGGATGTATTGGCCGGAGTCGGAGTCCTGGTTCTGCCTTTCTAATTTTGTAACCCCAAAGACACTACTCAATTTTTCAGAGCTGTGTTTTCCTCGTCTGTAAAATAGGGATGATGATATCCAACTTACGGAATTGCCGTGAGAATTACACATTTGATGCCTGGCCCATAATAGGTTCTCAGCAAATGTCAGTTCCTCCTAAATTCCTGGCTGTTTCCCGTCTGTTTCTCCCTTCTCTCTGATTTGTGCTCTTTCCTCTTCCCCATCCTCTCCCCCTTTGGTTCATCAGTGTCTGCCTCGTGTGCTTCAGGGCTGTTTGCATCCACAGCGCAAAGGGCTGGCGTCCTGCCTTCCAGCTGGGGGCGGTGCCAAGAGCCGCAAGGACAGTGCTGGAACCTTTGCCACGCTCAGCTCTTCCTCCTCCCCCATCCAAGGCAATGCCACAAAAGGTCACTCCGGTATGAAGTCTGACTGAGGCCCTGGGGTGAGGGAATAGCTGTTGCTCTAAAGATCAAAACTAGTCCAATGGAGAGTTCAAGCAAGTCCCTGCAGGAAATGCTGGTACCAGAACTGGGGTTGCTCCAAGACCATCTATTTGGTGACAACACCGTTGTCATAAAGTCTGCTTTTGGATTTGTCAGCATGAGGCCCGTAGAACCAGAGCCGAGGAAACATCAGCTGGGCTGGCACAGCCTTTATTTCTTTCATATCCCCCTTGTCAACAGTTTGAAAGTGAGATGGCTAATTTTGTGCCTGACAAGAAAGGACGGATCGTTTTCTCGGATGCTATTATCAGCAGAGTCAGAGCTGGTACACTCTCTGAGGGAGTCCCTGAACCACAGGTTACTGGCAGGCAGACAAACACTCGCTGACAGCCATTTGTGACCAACTATGAAACACCATCTGCTGTGGTCGCGGGAGGAACAGCTCCAGCAAGTTGACAGCACTGTAGAGCCCCTTCCCTGTGTTGACTCAGGGAAGCCCTTAGGTAGCCCTAAAGGACAACCGATTTTGTACTCCTGGATTATATATATCATCTGGATTTGTACATATATGAATTTTAGTATGTTGATGTTTTTCTAGAAGTAAAAAGAGTCAAATTCATCTTCATATTAAAATGCAAACATTAAACTACTGTATCCAGTAAAACAATATTGTGAAATAAATACAGGCCAGAACTGAATAGAGTTCCTTTGGAGATTTGAACCAACTTGTGCTTAGACATCATCAAAAGGACAACAAAGACTGGCTTGATATGTCCTTGATGTTTTAATATGAGATTTTTAAAACATCTGATTATTCCCCCACTGGGGGTGGAGCGGATAATTTCTGGAAGGAGTTCTACTTTACAATTCAAGATGATTGTCAAGGAAAGCACTGTTATTTATCATGAATAATAGAAACATGATTCAGAAGCAAAAGACACTTTACTGGGAGGAAAGGCTTCAGGTCTTTAAGATACTTAGGAAAAGGGAATCTTCTTGCTCATTAACTTTAATAAGGCACACAGTCAAAGGCATGTGCCAACCCTGTCCCTCTCTGGTTGGAAGCGTGGGCTTTCATTTTTAGGAGTCTTAATAGTCCTGTCTCATGATTAAGTAATGAGAGCTGGCATCAAAATACCTAAAGTTTAGCTGATCTTGCATTTATCCTTATAGGCCTAGGGAAGATCGTAAAACAAATGTTTTAAAGCCAAACACACAAGCAAATTAGATAGATGGAGACAGAGAGAGAGACAGACAGACAGACACATACATACTTTCACAGCAGAAAAACGCCAGAGTTACTGACTCTCTGCTTGAACTCAGGGGGCTTGGCAGGGGTTACAAGGTTTGCTAGAGAGAAATACTTAATACAGTTTAAAATATCTGATTTCTGTAATCTAGCTCTCAACTGAAAAGTCAGTACATGGCTTCATTCTGGTTAAAACCTATCGGAATGTCCATGCTTGTATCTTTTCAAAGTTCTTAAGAGATCGTGAATGTGTGTCCTTGCGTTTTAATCTCCTAGAACAGAAGAGGAGCTGCAGTTCTGAAGCTGAAATCCAAAAACCTCGAGTGAAGACTGCAGATCGTCCCTGAAATCTATGCCTGGGAGGGAGAGGAGGGGCAGAGGTGGAGGTCCAGGCCTTTATGGATCCCATTACACCAAACCGTGGCTATGACCTGCTCATGGGAACATAACACATCGGTGACGGAGGATAAGGAAAAAAGATTTAAATGTGCTTTCACTTATGGCTGTGCAATATGAAAAACAAATCTAAACATTTGTCTGTAGAATCAGGTGATGGCTGGCTGTCTGCTGTCTCAAGGGGAGCAGGGAAATGGTCCATGCACCTGCCACCTAATTCAGTTTAAAACCTGACACATTTACCAAGAGTGGGCTGGCATAATGAAGTTCATTCAGGCTGTCACTGGAGTCAATAACTTATCCCCAACTGCTTTTGTTTCAGCAGCGGCAGCGCCTCTGATCGGGCTGAGGTACTTATTCAAGTAAAATTTATTTTCAATTGCCAGCCATAATGCCACGGGCACAAGCCTGGCTTTGACAGGACCTTTTGCTCAAGGCTGCACTATTGTTAAAGTTTGTGTCCATTGTCTGGGGTCTTTGATCTGTCAAAGCCGCTTAACAAGCTGGTTAAAAACTGTTTCAGATAACAGGTGTGTCCTTTGAGGACACAGGGACATTTTTCAGCTCCTTTAAAAGACTGATTTAAGGACCGACTAAAATTTACAAGCTGGTTGGTGGTGATATATGTAAAGCACTTTTAAAACAAGAAAGTGAGATTTAATTTCTTTACTTCCTTGGATTTCTGTAACAAGCAATCTTTTTGAGTGAGAGATTTAAGAGACACGTTTGTTTGTTTTTTAAGTCAAGTCAAGTGTTAAATTATTTGTATGTAGATTTGTACGGAATTAGGGCCAAAGCTCAATGCACAGTAGAGGTGTGAGAGGCCACTGCAATGCCCACAGAAAGGCCGGTGGTCGGGGGGTGGTCAACCAACTACACCTGAAGATTTGAAGGTCTTCTAACTTCCAGAAAGGGCAACTGGCCAGCAAAAGATGCTAGGCATACATAGAGACAGTTGGAAATGTACTCCTTTTCCTAACTCTCATACCAGAAAAACTAAAATTAGATATTACTGAAGTTCTGTATAATTATTTCTTCCTATTCATCTCAGAAACACCCCCACATTTATTTGAGGGAAACACACTCAGCTGCCAGTTTCAAGTCTATCACAAAGTGTCTTACTCTCTCGTCTATGGCAGCCATTTTGTTTTGGCTGAAGATTAATGGGGCTAAAAAGAGGTAGGGCTTGAACCAGGGGACACAATTGGGTCATTTACACTATTCATCTGCATAAAGCTGCTTCCAGTTCACCAAACCCTCTTTGGAAAAGAGCAGAAATTAGAGTGAGTCTTAACTCTGCTAACCTTGGTAAAATGCCTTCCATGAAACACCTAACTTTCTAGAGATTTTCAAATTGGGTCAAAAATCAGAATGTAAAAGGTTAAAAAGCCCAGCACTATCCTTTTAGTTCAAAACCAGCTCTGAAGGAAGGAATCAAAAAAATTAACCTAAAATAATTATGTTCATTCGTTTTCTTCTGAAAAAGTTAAGTCTGAATGCAGCTATTATACCTAAATAAGTTTCTTTAATATCTTGAAAAGAGGAGGTTAAAAAAGAAACCAAGTAGGAAATTTATATTTTAAAAAAATCTTTTAAAATATGTTTTTTATTCCCCACAAAACAAAGCAAGACGAAATAAAATAGAAAAAGTAGAAGGAGCGCAGTAAATGTGTTTACTAAATGTAAAAAAGCCCTTACCACATACGAGAAAGTTCTTACTACATATAAATGTTTACTATGTTATAGAGACATCCTCACTCAATGGGAAAGGGAAGGGAGAATCAATAAATCATTTTGGGGAACACAGTTAGTTATGTAGGGAAAAAATCAATTTTGGTTGTTACCCTGCACCATACTCGGAAATAATTCTCAGGTGGAGGCCTGTAGCTCAAATCTGAGTGGAGGCTGTTTAAATTTGGGCAAGATATTTGCTTCTCTAAGCATCCTATTTAACTGTTACTCATTCATAAAATGGGGACAATTATTATAGCTACCTGAAGAGAATGGTTCAAGAATTAAATATAATAATTTTTTAAAAGTAAGTTTGGCCTTTGGTTAGTACTAATCTTTTTTAGATTGATTCTCATTATATACTTTCTAATATAAAAGAACAGTGGATATCAATTGTCTTGGTATCAGAGGCCTTCTTAACAGCACGAAAGTAATCAAGAGTAAATGAATTCATGGATATAACTACATATAACTATAAGTCCTTTATGTGTTAAAGAAAATCATCAAAATTAAGAGACAAAGGACAAACTGGAAGAGATATTTTTAAGAAAATATTTACCACTTTTTACATGAACATCTCACAAATTAATTAGTAAAATACTAGGATTCCAACAGACAATTCGGTAAAAAACATAAATCAATCATTCCCATAAAAAGGAAATACTGGTTTTTTTATGTTTATTATGTATTTTAAGTATTTTAAGTAAAAAATACTATTTTTTGATAATCACAATACCGGAGTCTAACTTCTGTAAGGCCCAGGAACTTTGTCAATATTGTTTACGGTGGCATCACCAGAATCTAGGGCAGAACCCAATGCATAGCAGAGGCCCCCTGCCAAATCTTCATTATTTAGTAGAAAAACATTCCTCATTGCTATCACAGAAATACAATTTTAAGTAGAGAAGAAAACAACACTAGGTATTAAAAAAGCTGTATACACACAATGGTTTATTCAAGCTGATTTATACTAGAGGAACACTGAGGAAAACTAAATACACAAATATTAGAGGAAAGGCAAGTTCTCATAACAGGAAAAAAATAATTCTAATTTTTCTCCTTCCAACATTTATTTTAAAGACAGACCAAAAAAAAATGGTTCTGATTTAAACATTCTATTTGAACTTCTATAAACCTAAAGATATAAAACACTCTGCATGGGCTGCTTTGCTATTTTCATAAGAATTGGATTTAGGATGAAACTAAAGAGATGTCAGTCAGGCACTTATAAGATCTTTTTTTCTCTAATCCTTTTCTAGCTCAAGAATAGGTCAGAACTATTACTCACATGTGCTCGTATCTAAGGAGCGTCGAAGTTTTTCCCTCCCTGTTTAACCTTCTTCTCGTCCCTATATCACTCCTTCCCACTCACCTAATACTCACCACCAAAAATAAATAAATAAGTAAATAAGCAAGCTCACTTTTATTTGGAACAAGCGAGGACAGACAGAGATCAGTTCACGGAAAAGGAAGCAGAGGGTCCACAAAAATATTTAAGGGCTTCTGGCCAGAACACAATGGAAAGACGTCCTGTGCTCTCAGGCAACCATGGTCCTCTGCTCAAGTTCTCCTCCACACCTTCCCTTCCTGAGTAGTGAGTGGAGCAAGCCTGTGCCTACCCAGGAGGCTAGAGAATGGCAGGATGGGTGTACTGAGTTGAGTAGTGTTATGGTTTAGTGTGTCCCCTCCAAAATTCATATTGAAACTTAATCCCCATTGTGGTGGTGTTAAGAGTGGGGCCCTTTGGGAAGTGATTAAGGCCTGAGGGCTTTGTCTCAGGATTAGTGAATGGATTAGTGCCTTATAAAAGGGCTGGGGGAACTAGTTTAGGCCCCTTTTTGCCCTGTCGTCCCCTCTGCCATGTGAGGACACAGTATTCATCCCTCTTGAGGATACAGCAACAAGGCACCATCTTGGAAGTGGAGACCAGGCTCTCACCAGATATCAAGTGCTGGTACATTCATCTTGGACTTCCCAGCCTTCAGAGCTGTGAGAAATAAATTTCTGTTCTTTATAAATTATACAGTCTAAGGTATTTTGTTATACCAGGATAAACAGACTAAGACAAATCATGTCCCCCTCCAAAATTCATTTACACCTGGACCCTGTGAATGTGATCTTATTTGGAAATAGGGTGTTTGCAGATGCAATCAAGTAAAGATGAGGTCAAACTGGATTATAGTGAGCCCTAAACCAGTGGCTGGGGTTTCTACAAGAAGAGGGAAATTTGGACAGAGAGACACACAGAAGGAAGAAAGTCACATGAAGATGGAGGTAGAGATTGGAGTTAAATTGCCATAAACCAAGGAATGCCTGGGGCCACCACGAGCTGAAAGAAGCAAGGAAGGATTTGGATTTTTCCCTAAAGCCTCTGAACGGAGCGTGGCCTTGCCAACACCTTGGTTTCAGACTTCTTGCTCCTGAACCATGACAGAATAAATTTCTGTTTTTCTAAGCCAGCCGGTGTGTGACATTTTGTTACAGCAGCTAGTACCAGTACTAATACAGAAACTAGCACAGTGGGTCTTAAGGGAACAGAGACATCACACAAACCTGCTGCTAATATCTGGGTCTTCACCCAAAGGCATCCTGCAGCTTGCATTGTTGGGAGACCTGGTGGAGACCTACACTGGAGTCAAGGTCAGGTCCTAGCTGTGGACGACAGACTGGCCTGGGTGCTCTCTGTGCATAACCCTCAAGAACCCCGCTGAAGGTGGCAGTGGCTGAAGGTTGGGGTGAGGGTTTGGGGATCCTAGTAATCTCTCACATGCGTGACTAACAAAAACCATCTTCGGGTGCTGCATTTCTGGCATTGGCTGCTCTCATCAGTGATCAGGAGCTATGCATTATCCTTATCTGTCCTCCACTTGTTCCCAAACAAAGAATCACTGTGATTAGAACACACAAGAACCTTAAGAACATTTATTCTAATGCCCTCATTTCACAGAGAAGGGAACAGGCTCAGGGTGTCAACCCAAGTCACACAGCTCTGCTGCGGCAGAACTGGCACTGGAACCTTGTTCTCCTGACTCCAGATCTCATTCTGTCAGCCAGGAAACATCTTCCCCATGTCTCTATTGTTCAGGGTTCTGATCCCAGTGCTCAAGGAGATATAAAAAAGAATAAAGAGATAGTTTCTGCCCTTGGAATTAAATTCTGAATTATGGAATCAGTAGTTTCAACATCTCTCTCTCTGTGATGCAGCTTTGTGAGGGCAGGAGTTGAATCTTTCTTTACTGGCTATCCTGTTTCGGTCAGTGTTCCCAAGAGAAACAGAATCAATAGGATATATAGGGAGATAGAGGGAGAGACAGACATTTATTTTAAGGAATTGGAAGTCTGAAATCTTCAGGGAAGGCCTGCAGGCTGGGAACTTGTGCAGGATTTCTATGCTACAGCCTTGAGGCAGAATTCCTTCTTCTCTAGGAACCAGTAGAGTTTGCTCTTAAGGCCTTTAACTGCTTGGGTGGAACCCACCCATGTTGTGAAGAGTAATAATCTCTTTTACTTAAAGTCAACTGATTGTAATATTAATCATGTTTACAAAATATTTTCACAGCAACATCTAGATAGTGTTTGATCAAACCACTGGGCACCATAGCCTAGCCTTGTTGACAAATAAAATTAACCATCACACGTCTCCAGCAGCTAACCCATATATTCTGGTTCCCATAGCCCGGATTTCTCTGGCTTCCATTTGTCCTTCAGGTCACAGCTCATTTGTCACCCCTCAGTGGGGCCCTCCCTGACTCCCATTGCTAATGTTCATTAACCAAGTCAAACTCAAGTTGTCATGCTGTCTGGTTTTCTTCGTACCTCTTATCGCCATGCCATCTTGTTCATGTATTTGTTGTTTACCTGTTCATTTCCTGTCTCCTCCCCACAATGAGAATAAGAAGTCTTGTCTGTCTCGTTCATCACTTTGTCCCCAGAAGCAATTTACTGTAATGGTTAAGAGCGTGGACACTGGGATGGGCTGCATGAGTTTGAATCTCAGCCTTGCCACTTAATAGCTGTGTGACTTTGGGAAAGTTACCAATCTCTCTGGGCCTTGGTTTTCTCATCCTTAAAACTGGAATAATAAGAGTATTTAATGCATAGGATTGTTGCAATGATTAAATGAGTTGATAGATGAAAAGCCAGAAGAGGGCATGGCAACGACTGAGTGTAATGTGAGCGATCTAGTTACTGCTATAGTTGGAACTTAGTAAATCTGAGTTGGAAAAGGCGAGTGAGTGGATTGCAATGCCTCCTGGCAACCGGCTCCCACTGACCTCTGCCCCCCCATATCTCATTTTGCTCCACTGGAATCCGCTCACACACAGGAATCCTACACAAAACATCTTTCGAATCCCCTCTGCTCTCTTTTGCTTCTGGGCCTTTCTCTATACTGTTGCCTGGCGCCCCACCTCTTCACCTGATGAGCACTTCACCTGATGTGCCTCGAGACAGGCTTAGATGCCCACGGCTGCTGGTGGTGTCCCCTCTATCAAAGAGTTTATTCCACTATTTTGCCATTTGCTTGCTTATTTCCCCCAGTGGGCTCTAAGCTTTCTGAGTGTTGACACCACATCTTCCTCCTTTCCGACAGCAACCTCAGAAGCCAGTACAGTGAATGGGAGAATGACTACAGCATAAAGATCTCCAGGACACCTGGTGGCTTTCTAGAAAAAAGACCTCACCTCACTATGGAAACGATGGGCACTGTGAGGGAGGGATGGACAGTATTAACTAGGTTACCATCAACAGGGCATGGCTACCTAGAGGAAGGAGAGGGAGAAGTCAAAGAAACAGATCAAAAGAACACACATGAAGATATGGACAGCTGTTAGGAACACCAACTTTGGAGTGAAACGGCACGGGTTCAAATTCAGCCACGCCATTAACTGGCTGTGCACTCTTTCCAAGTCACTCAACCTGATCCTCACCTCCTGACCTGTGGAAGGGAGCTACCAATGCTACCTTGCCATACTATTCAGAGAAACCAATGAAATAACAATGCATGTTACTCCCAAAAAAGGCAACTACTATCAACACAAAACACAAACATGGAGCCATCAGGGTAACAAGGCGACTCTTTGCTCTTAATATATGATTAAATAATAGTTACTTTCCAGTCCAAAAAGTGCCTAGAGGCAAAGGCCCCTATTGCAATGTAGCTATGGTTTTTAAACAGAAATAAACTTATCCAGACTTTGTGATTTTGTATTATATGGTTATGACATCTCATAGTTGGAAGAGAAACTACAGGTCACCGGATGCAACTACCCACCCGAAACTTGACTCTCCTCTGTCTCTCACTCATTGATTTTCAAACTGTTCTTTATGCATCTACCATGTTCCAGGCACTACACTGGGTGAACAGGACCCTCCTGGCCCTGCCCTGTGAGGTTTACATTCCTGTGGGAGGGAGACAGGCAAATGGGGCCAGGTGGAGTGCTGTGAGGGTGAGTACATCGTGCCATGGGAGCACACGGAGGGCGAACTGCCACTGGCCCGGGCTTCCCAGTGAAGGAGAGTAAGCTGGGAAGTGAAGGCCAACAAGAACAGGCTGGCCAAGGGGAGGCATGGCGTGGGAACAAGCATTCTGCACAATGGGGATCTCGTGCACACAGGCCTGGAGGTTTGGAAGTTCGTACGTACACTTGAAAGGCTTCCATTTAGATTTGACTCCATCTGCAAAATGTTCTTTCAGGAGGATCAGAAAATTCCTTGCTGAAGAAGTTTCCTATGAGCTACTGTATAAAACATTGTACAGTAGGTATATAATGACATAGAATACATAATGTAGTAGAATATAATGAATGAGCACTGTTCTGGGGCTTTATGATTAGGGGAAAACTTGATTCTAAGCCCAGAGTAATTAGGCATTAAACTGCTTCAAGTCAGAACTCAGGAAGTTTGAGAATTCCTCCCATGGTTACTAGCTCTGGGGTTGAAGAAATAAAGAGAGTGAAAAGATAAGAAATATTATAGCAACTCCAAGAGGCCTACACATCTCTTCTCCAACCAACGCTCCACCATCTGAGAAAAGGTGGTGAAAATCTTGTAATTATATTAGCATGCAATTTTTAAAAAATTATTATTCTAGTTAGCTTAGACTGTATTCAATTTGAAGACAAATATTACCATGCTGAAAAAAGTAAAAATTTATCCTCCCTGGACTCACTTAACCAGATATTAAGAAATACACTTATTCATGGTAATAACAATATACTGGTACTGGCATAGAAACAGATTGATATACCAATGGTACAGAATAGGGAGTTCAGAAGCAAACCTATGAGTACAAGAACTTGATAGAGGATAAACATGCTACTACAAGTCAATAAGGAAAGGACAGATTGTGTAGTAGTCAATGTTGGGAAAATTGGTATACAGATATAAGGCTGGGAGAAGACAGTTATTACATATAAAACTTTTAATATCTAAACTATACAAGTAACTCTTGAGAAATAAAATGAAAAGATAGATAACCTGATAGAAAAATGAGCAAAAGATATTGGTTCTATACCTTAGTGGAATTCTTGGGCAGATACAAGAGGAGATGTACATATATAGATGTTCATTGCAGTGTTATCAAAGCAGAGTGCTCAAGGGAAGCTAAGTTCCATCACTAGGGAAATGATAAATGAAATGTGATGGACACACAGTATGGAGTATTCTGCAGAAGTAAAAACTTGGGAACAAGATTAACAAATGGCTAAGTGGATGGATATTAATACATAATACTGAGTAAGAAAAAAAGTAAGAAACAAAAGAAAGGCTATACCACAACCCATATATAAATTAAAAATAGGTACACACACAAAACAATACTGCTTATTTTACTAGGATTCCTACACTTCATACATACTCAATGATATATGCAAACACATTTGAAGCTTGTCTATGTGGGAGAGGGGACTAGTACTAGACACTGGCCTTGGACCAAAGATGATGACAGTGTGCCAATCCCTGAAGAGCGTACTCATCTCAACCCTGTGTTGGGAGACAATCCTTCACAGATCTCTGGCTTTTCTGCACATCTTGTGATCCGAGGCAATGACAAGCATTGTTCTGGATTGTCTACTTAAGGGTGTTTGTATAGCGAACAGTCTTGGAAGATGGAGATATTGTCTTCCTCTGGAGCAGAGGTCAGGTTGGTTTGCTAGTATAATTTGGATGAGCAACCTTCATATCAAATTTCAAAGGAAGTTAATTACAGAAAAAGAAAAGAATCTAAAATGGTCAAGTAAATAATTACAAAAAAAAATCTCACTCTTCATTGTTCCCTTAGATAAAGTGTAGGGTCTACATAGTGAGAGTCCATGGGAACCACAATTTAGAAAAGTAGCACTGTCCTATCCACCTCTTCCTCCCTCCTCTTCTGGCCACTCCAGCACTGTCAGCATCAGCCACTTCAAGGACAAATTATCGTCTGGCTGAGGTTTCAATAAAATTGTTTCCCAAAAATATTAGGTCTCCCATTTTCAATATATTCCAAAAAGTTTTTATTATCAGTGTAGTCCCTCAAGTTGCAGCTCCCTTGTAAATTCCTTGTATTGAGATCTAGTATTTACTGTGAAAAATACAATAAATATTGTTTAGTATCTTCTACTTAAAAACCTGCCTATATCAATAATGATGAAAAGTTACTAGTCTTAAGTCAATATACTCTCTGGCCCTGAAGAGATCAAATGTTTCAGTTAAAAGCCTGGCAAACCCTCCACAGGATGAAGGAAATGCTAGATAACCAAATACCTAAGGGTGAAAAATGAAAAAGCTTTCCTCATCAAAATGCCCTTTGAGAAGGGACATTGATAGCTGAGTGCATTAATCCCTGCAAAGGAAAGAAAAAGAGACTAATTCACCTCTACATGGTCAGACAGTATAATTTCTAGAACTGTACTTTATTCAGTCTTGGAATCTAATTTATTAATAATATAATTTAGTAAAAATGGGAAACAAATTGCCTCCTTTGCTCCTATTTGCCCATGGACTATTTAGCAAGAGGAAATGGCTTCTAATTTTCCATGTTTGTCTCTGTATAGCACTGTGGGGAAGTCAGATCTTGAGAACACCATTCCGTAGACATGCAAAGATGGTCTTTAGTATTGAAAGGGACAACTGTATTTGAGATACACAGGGCTACACTGGGATGAACAGTTAGCTGTACAGAGAACCAAAACAAAAGTCCAGCATTGCTTGGGGGTCAAGCTGAGTTTAAATGATGAGTCTCTTCTTGATTCACTAGATTTTATACTTTTGCAATGAAAGAAAAGTATGTGTTTACCACCATTCTGTATGAAGCACAGTTCAATGTCAATCACCCATGAGCTGGCCTCCCTCGTGCCCATGCCGTATATTGACTGGCTCATACACCACTATCTGGTGCAGCCAACTGTGCAAGGAAGGCAAAGCTTGGCTTTTATCAACACCTGACCCTTCAGGCTCACTTCCTTAAGAAGTGATTGTGGGTGTGGCACCATGTGGTTAGACAGACTCTTGTGCTATTGCCTAGTTCAGGCTAAGAACTAATTTACAAAACAGATCATATCTACATCCTGATCACTTTCATTATACCCGTCTCTTCAGGTGCCAGATTTTACCTTTCTGCAATATTTTATCTAAATGGGCTCACAAAGGCCAAATGTATACCAAATTAAAACTGGCATTTTCTCAATTAGTATAGAACATGTTTATGTGTGGTTTTTTCCTGTTAAAGAAGAAAAAAATGAATTTTTCCAATTTACTGTCTCTGATGCCATGTTAACTATTCAGTTTTGCTTGGGCTCCAATACAAATGTTTAATTTTTTAATTTAAAAAAATATATTTAATTACATCATGTAGTTGTTACCTTTAGAGATGCAAAAAGACACAGAGACTAACAACCCAAACCTTCCTCCTATATTTTGACTCTCTACTTTGTCCTTTCTTACTATGACACTCAAAAATGTGTCTTCTTAGATTCAAATCATTACTAGAGAAACAACTTGGGAAAATGAACCGACCAAAAATGTATTAAATGAAGAAACAACTGTAATTAGTACAAAAAAAGAACTGGATAGAGGAATAACAGTCAAAGTCTCAAATTTAAAGAGAAAGAAATTCAACACAGAAGCATAAGGGAAGAGAGAAGTCAAACAAGCTCTTTTTCAACTTTTGTCCAAGAACCCCTGGTATCAAGCTTTAAAGATTACCGGAAGCCCCAAAGGAGCTCCCTCTGGCCTTCTCGGAGCATCCAGCAGACCCAACAATTGTATGCTGAATCTTTGTGTTCTAGGTAGGATTATTTATCAGGGATTTTGTTTTGTCTGTGTTTTCAATGGGCCAGCCCCAGCTGTACATTTGGGGACAGACCACAGCTTCAGTCAACAGAGGGTTTGTAGAGATCCATTCGGAAGCTTCCCTCCCCCTGCAGGGATGGGGTAATTAACAGACCATTAAGTCACTTCTGCTTTATTGAGGGGATACCATGCAGGTCGTTTCTTTGAAAACTTTTGTTCTTGAAGGAAATTACAGGATTGTTTTATGTTTAGAACACTGCCTGGTGAACTCTGGAGTCGAGGCAAGTTTCTGCAGCTTGGGGAGCAACGGAGACAAGGCAGATAATGACTATAATCCCATTAAAAAAAGATTTCCCCCAACCTCCTCCCTCCTTTTATTTCTTTTTCTTTAAAAAACCAGTTAAAAGAAAAACGATTTGCTCATTTGCTAATAACTAATGGGGACATGAATTTTGGAGATGCCCCAGACTGAAGTTTATCTCTGTGTCAATAAATCTCTAAACCACTGCGACGAAACTAAGTACTGCCACCATTGCTTCTTTTTATTTTCATATTAATCAAAGGCATCTGCTCCTGTCCTCTATAGCAGAGGGAATGGGCACTGACTTTTCTAGCATCTGAAAAAGCTTCTGGAAGGACGTGCTTTCAAGCGCTTGTGTTTTGTGCGGCCAGTGGAGTTTTTACCCATCGGACTGAGGGGACTTAGGCGACTGTGTACTCCCGAGAGGCTCTGGGGGCCCCAGAACAGGGGCTATTTCTTCTGCATTTGAATGTTTCGCTCCTCTTTTTCGTCCTCGCCCCCCTTGGCCCCCATGCCCCTCACAGAGCCTGGCACGTCGGAAGCGCTCAGAAAACGTTTATTGCTGAAGCGGAGGGAGATTAAGAGAATTCCAAAGGAAGTAATGCCAAGGCTCACTTTGCTGGGGGTGCACTAGAGAGCTATATGTTTACACATGGGTTGAAATGATGATGTAAATTTCCTTATCCTTTCTCGGGGTAGAAGGAAGGGAGGCGGGGTGGATGGGGGGCTCTGAATAGGAGGAGAAAAGAGTCTCCATAAAATGTGCCTGCTCCAACCTCTATTTCCTCCTGCGGAGTTAAGGAACCTGCTTGTGCCAGAAGTGCGTCCTCGGCATCGCAGCCCTGCAGCGTTTCAGACAGGGGGGCCCCTCAGTACGCAGCTTCTGGATCCGAGGGAGGAGAGGGGTGCTGCCGTGTAAAACTGTTGGCGCCCCCACAATCAGGCCCCAGCTCCTGCACTCTCCGAGATGTCGGTTGCAGACCGCAAGGGAAAGAGAGGTCCTGATCAATTGAGGGCCAGACAAAACCCCAAAACTTTGGGGGGCGGCTCTCCAAACTGCCTCACAGACTCTTTGAGCGCAGCTCCCTCTCTGCCCCCTGCCCTCCTGAGGCGACAGAAACCCAGCCACTCTGATTCCACCCGAACCTAGGACCTAGTAACAAAATCAAGGCCGGGCATTGAACTTCCAGGTTTGCGAACCCCTCCCTCCCCCCTCCCTGGGGACTTGACCCCAGCACGTCCAGGCCCCCTCCCCCCGGGACCCACTCTCCCGGCGTGTTAAGCTTTCTTTTGCGAGTGCCGGGCTGCGAGTGCCCTGGTGCCATGCTGGAACCGGGGACAGTCCCGGGGCTGGGGTTAGAAACAGATGCTCCGCGCAGAGAGCTATGGTTTTGGTCGGCCCGGGAGAGCGAGGCGCCCGGGTCCCGGAGAGGTCCCCAGCGAGGAACCGTGGCTAGGGAAGGCGCAGCCGCCGGTCCCCAGCGCCGACCCTGACCGGATCTCCTGAGCAAAGTTTACAAACTCTGCAGAGTGTCCGCCCAGGCTGACCGTGCGGCGCAGGGAGCAGAGAGGCTGGAGCGCCTGCCACCCGGGCTCGAGTTTGGATTTGTTGGTGGTGGTTATTGTTTTGTTTTTCCTTCCTCCCAGTTTCCATAAATGCTTAGGCATTTCGAGGCTCTCTGCAGGTGTTGGCACAGTCGAGGTGGGGACTCGCTCCGTGGAATTCCTCTCCAGTGCATCTTTTCTTTCGTCGTCTGCGTCCCCACCTCTCAGTCTCGGTCCTGCGGGGGCCCCGGAGCAGGGAGGAATCGGGGTCGAGGCACGGAGACTGACGCTTCCCATGGGACTCAGCCCCAACCCGGGGCCCCCAGCCCGGCGCGGAGCTGGAGTCTCGCGGCGGGTGCGGGAGCGAGGCGGGGGGGGGCCCCGCACGCAGTGGGTGGGCGGCGAGGCGAGAGGCGCAGGGGCCGCGGCGAGCCCTCGGCGTTCCCCGCACCCCACCCTCTCCGGCCCCCTCGCAGCCTCGTGACCGCAGCGTCCAGGGAAGGTTTCGTTGAAAAGGGACACTCAAGTAAAAAGCGACTCCGCAGACTCGAGCCTTCAGACTTTGACTCCTGTCGGCTACTTACAAGGGCGCTGGGTACACGGGAGGCCCCATCTTGGCAGGGGTGGGGAGAGAAGGGCAACTCACGCCCCGGCGACTTTTCCTAGAGGCGGCAGAAGATGCAGGCGCATCTCCCTCTACCAGGGGCCCCTCCCTCGGCCTGGCTCTTCCCAAGGACACTTGCAGAGCCCTTTTGCGGCGGCGCCTCCTGTCGCTTCCTTCCTAAACCTGAGGAGCTTGGGCCTGGCGCGGGCCGCAGTAACTAAGAGGGGCCCAAATCCTGGACGGCCGGGCTGGGCGCCTGGCCCCGACGTCGTCTCCCTTTCACAGCTCCCCTTTCCTGGCTCGAGCCCTGGGCGTGTGCCGGGGAGGGACGACCCTTGGGTGGCCTCGGACCTGGGGACCCCCGGGAGAAGTGCCCCAGGGAGGGGCTGAGTCCCCTGGCCCAAAAAAGCCCCCGAGGGCTGAGGCTGAGTTTCCGTGGGGCGTCTTCAGGATCGTGGAGGCTCCGTCCAGTCCAGGCCTAAAAGCCAATCCCGGGTCCCGCAGAGGGACGGGACTGAGTGTCACAGGAAGGCCTCGGGAGCTTTCGCGTCTGGGCGGGGAGGGTTTGGAGCCCACCCTTAACCTGAGCGGTGGGAGCAGTCATCCCTGCGCCCCAGCAGCGGGCGGGAAGACGAATAGAGGGCCCCCCCCCCCGAAGTCTCCGAAAGGCACCTGGAAAGTGGAGTTCAATCTTGGTGTCTGAGCGAGGTGCTCAGGGGATCCGCCTCCCAGAGGGAGGGGGCTTTCGCAATTTCCGCTGAAGGCATCAGTAGAGGCACAAGACCTCGCTGGACCCAGCAGCTGGAAAAAAAGAAGTTTGAGGGGACACAAGGCGTCCTGCTGCAGGAGGTAGGAAACCTTGGGCTTGGCCAGATCAGGCCGCGCTCCCTGCCTTTTGCAGGATATAAGCCCAACGCCTCAGCGTCCAGGGAGGGGAGGGAGCATCGCTAGGAAGAAAGACCTGATGGGCCCAGCCAACACCGGCCTCACTTTCCCCTTCTAAGTGTGACTTTTTTCCACTCTTGAAGTTCGGTCATCATAGGCTAGGGGAAGGCGCCCACAGGTTTCTAGTGTGGGCTTCTCAAGGTGGCTCCGCCCACAAGGCTTTCGCTATCCTTTTAAATAGAAAGCAATGTTTAATCTGGAATGAAAGGAACGTCGGGGTCGTGTTTCTAGATTAAATTAAAAACTACTTTAAACTTTCGAACTTTCGAGAAAGTGACAAATTTGCAATGAAAAAAATCCGACCAAGAACCATTTTCACCTTTACAGCCATGAAATCCTGTTTCCGCCACTGATATTAATAATTCGAGAATTGAACCGGAAATACAAAGAAAGGAAAAGTCTGCCAGGAAACTCACATCCTCAGCGGACCAGCTCATGCACCATGGAAAGACCCTTCCTGGAAAGGCGAGTGGTGATTGTTTCTTCCCCATAAATCCAAAAACCCCAGATGACCTAGCTCCTAAATCGCCTTTCTCCCTGCGTTCCTGTCCTGTTCTTAAAGAAATCCTCTCTCCTGGTCTCCAGGTTAAAAGAGTTTTTGTAATCCCGAAAAGACCTCAGCTCACTTAGGGGAACTCCTCAACGTTAGAAGCAGTGTCTATTTTCCATTTCAATTGGAGAATTTGGGGTAGAGTTCCCTAGGCTTGAGGTTCCTTTTAGCTCATGAGAGTGGACCTTAAAACTCTTTAAACTGACCACTGCAGGTAACTCAAGTAATTTCTGTTGCAGCAGCACAACCTCAAAAGCCACTACTTCCTTAGTGTAAAGAGTGTGGCCTTACTCCTTTCCAGCCCCCAATTTAAGCCTCAGCTCTAGGGAAAGGATGAACCCCACCCCTTGGCCACTTGTAAGGCCTGGAGTCTTTCCCCAGAACCAGGCCTTTGGAAACAGGACTCAAAAGAAGCAAGTGCTTCAGGAGAAAGTCGTTTTCCTGATTGATGAAACTTCTCCCTCCCCTCCCCTTTCTAAATAATAAACTCCGGCAAAGGCTGGAGGGCTGCCTTGTGTTGGTTTCAAATAAATCTTCAATAGGCTCTTTCCTCACCCAGAGAAATGAATCACCCTTGGGAAATAGACGATTATTCCCCCATTTGTCTGCCTAAAACCGGTGAAAACAAGCACCCTCCCGGTAGACCCTGACTTTGGGTTTTCTCCCTGGCTGGGGGTGGGGTGGTGGTGGTGGGAGGGTGACATGGGGTGGAGGGGAGTGAGTTGGATAGCAAGGGAACCCACAGAGTTGTCCTCCCAGAGAAGGGACCGAGGAAGGGGAGGGTAAATGCTGCCTAGACATGCTCTCCTTGCTGGATGCTGGAGAGGTGAGCCTCCCTCTCTTGAAGAGGAGCTTGGGCCTCAACCAACTGTGAGGTGACGTTACATCTCATTCAGAAGCAAATCCTGGGGTGGCACATTTCAATCAGGGTTCTGTTTTCCTCAGAGGGAAATAGAGGCCTGTGCTGTTGGGGTTATCTTCACTAGAGCTCGATTTCTTGCCCTCTTTGAACAAATAAACAGAACCCTCTTGCTGGATTACTCCTGCTTATACAAACTATTTGGAAGTGTTATGGGGGGGGAGGAGTTACTGAAGAGAGAAAAGTAATTGATTAAAATGACCCATGTTTTAGTCGACATTTATGTAGAAGATGCCCAATGTATTCAACTAGTCAGACCAGCAATCTTCTAAGGGAAGAAAGAAGAGAGAATTCCTGACAGAAATCTGCAAGATGCTGATATTCGGGTGGCTGTTTGCCTTGCCCCGGAGCTCTGAGCTCTCCCTTTCTCTGCGGGGCTTGCTGCCCGAAGGGGCAGGCAGGCCAGGTAAGTATTTGACTGTCTTCTAGGACCACTCTTTGTTGACTTTTTAAACATACCAGGGCAGTCCGGAAAGTATCCAGCCACATAACCTTTCTCATGATATTAACAATGGCTGGATACTTTCTGGACAGCCCTTGGGACAGCCCTTGTATACTGGATTTTAATTTGGGGGGGAAAAGACCATAAGGTCAAACTTGAAGTGAAAAGATGTTAACTTACTGCTTTATTCTTGTCGTTGCCAACACAGCCAGCAGTCACCATTCCTCTCATTTCCTGCCACTTTGAGTTTCCAGATTACTTTTTTGATGTCAATTGCTCAGTTTATGAGGGTCTGATTACTGCAGAGAAATAAGGAGCTCAAATAGCATAAGACTATGAAGGTGGATAATGCCCCATTTGAAGGACATTTAGTGCAATAATTAGCACCAATTTACCCACCCTCTTTACCTGTACATGGTCATGATGGAAAAATCTTCCCATCTGCCCACCCACCCAAATCCCTCACCCACACCCACATATACCTTACCCGGTGCATGAGTTTCCCTTCCCACTACCCATATCTTGTAAGACTTTAGGCAAAGGCAAAGCCAGGATTTAAAGTTTCTTTTTTATTTGAAATCTCATCCAGAAACACTGGTTATTAATAAATATATCATAGTTATCAAGAATATATAAAAAATAAAGACAGGTATTGTCTTTGAGGCCCTAACAAAATATTTCAAGCAAATGTCCAGGAAAATAAAAACGGCACCCCTGCCCAAACCACGCTAAGTTTTCAAAGCTGATACTAGAGAGAGCCAACCCCGCATGCAGAGTAACTGAGCAAGGGGGTGGGGCAAGCTACTAGAGGAGCCCAAGCTTTTGCAATCGCCGGCCTCTAGGACAGCCCTGGGAGGTTTGGAATGAAGTTTGAAGGGGTGGGGGAAGAAGCGCGTGTGCGTGAGTGTGGGTCTTTGCACTCTGCCCCTTTTTCATTTCATACAACCACAGACAGATATATGGAGTACTTCGGAGAATTCACTAATATCCTTGTTACAAGGAAAACGGCACCACGGCCTGCACAACATGTTTAGACAAGATTCATTTAGAAGCGTGCATGCATTCTTTTGACCTACACTGCGTCCAAAGGAAAACCCACGTAGGTGTCATGACCTGGATCGGAGTTGAGATTCAAAACTTGGGTCTTGACCTCTCTCTCTCTCTCTCCATTGTCTCTAGAAAAATTATGGCGAGGACAGAGACAATCATAATTGCATCCATCTCAAGGAAATATTTACATTTGTTTTGCACAAAAGGGATAGCCGACTTTTTCCAAAGTGAGAAAATAGAGCCAGAGAAAGCCAACCCGAAAGTCCCTTTGCAAGTTTTTAACTGCACCGATCCTGTCTTTATACAACAAATGCAGTTTTGACAAGAGCATATGGCAGTGAGAAATACTGGCGCTGCATGGGGAAAAGAAGCACGCATGCAAACACGACGTCTGGTTCGATCCCCCTTCGCTACCACCTAGAAATTGCAGTTTGGTTTTGGTCCTTTCCCTCCGGGGTTCGAGTGGGGTCCGGGATCTCTCAGACAGCGTGGGAGGCCGCGGGGCCCCTTGCCCGCCCTCCCGTGGACCGAGCCCGCAGCCTCCCCCTTCCCTCCCGGCCAGGCCCCGCGGCCCCCCGCCGCCGCTCTCCCGCATCCTGGCAGCCCGGCGGGCCCGCTGCTCACTTGAGCAAGTCCTTGGACTCTGCGGACAGCCGGGCCATGTTGGCGGTGGAGAGAGCGGACAGGTGCGGCGGCGGCGGCATCTGGCAGATGGTGCAGGGGCAGGGCAGCCCGGCCCAGTGCTGGAAGCCGCTGCCCAGCTGCAGCGCGGGCGGCGTGGAGGGCGCCTTGAGCAGCGAGTGGGGAGGACGAATGGTGCCGATGGCGGGCAGCGAGGCGGCGGACAGCGGTGACGAGGCGTTGCTGGACGAGAGCGCGCCGCCCAGGATGGGGTGCACCGGGTGCACGGCGTTGGCCGCGTGAGCCGGGTGGCCGGCAGAGTGGCCCACGGTCCCGCAATGGAAGGCCGAGTGGTGGCCCCCGTAGATCTCGCCAACCAGCCTCTTCATCTCCTCCAGGGAGCTGGTGAGCATGAGGATGTAGTTTCTGGCTAGCAGGAGAGTGGCGATCTTGGACAGCTTGCGCACCGAGGGCCCGTGCGCGTAGGGCATGACCTCGCGCAGCCCGTCCATGGCGAGGTTCAGGTCGTGCATCCGCTTGCGCTCGCGTCCGTTGATCTTCAACCGCAACTGCTGTAGGTCCTGCTCCGACAGCTGCTTCTTGATTTTGTACTTGCTGCTCTCTCCCGCGGCCTTGGCGCCAGCCCGCGAGAGGCTTTCCCCGGGCATCTTCTGCACCATATCGCCCTGCGTGGACGACACCGAGTTGAGACGGCTCTCCTGGTGGTGGTGGTGGCGGTGGTGGTGGTCCCTCAGGTACATCTCATCCATGTCCGGAGATGAAGCTCTGCTGGAGACAGAGCTCGAATCAGAATTCATTTTATTTCAAGGGATGCGACCCTACCGTGGGGAGGCTTTAGGCGGGAAATTAAAGAAAATCTTGAATTAAAAAAAAAAATCTGCCCAGCCCAGCAACCCACTTCTCAGCAGCAAGACGTGAGAAGAAAAGCTGAGGCGCTGCCTTTCCCCGCCTCTCTCCCTCCCTGCTCCCCTCTCTCTGGTTAGGCTGTTTCCTGGACAGCTAGTTGGTGTGTGCTTGAACTAACCTCTCGCTGAAAAAAGAGGGGCTTTTATAGAGCTGCGGAGGAGAAAAGAGACAAAAGGAGCCCTCCTATCTATCCTGGGCTGGTTAGGATGACGTGCCATCATTCAGGGCGGTGCGCTTTGCTGTCCCATTTAGCAAGGATTCCTATTCATATTCATTGTGGGGCCGCCCAGGGACACCTCCGCGCTGAACCGCTAGGAGCCCCCAGGCACAAAACCCTCTGATTGACACACTCCCCGCTCCAGCTCACGCCTTCCCGATTTTTTTTTTTTAACTTTCTTCCACCCCACCCCCCTTTCCCAATTTTCCTAACCGAATTACACATCAGGAACCGAAGGAAGGGAAGAGAAGCGGGCCAGGCAGTTGGCCAAGGTTCCTCTGGGTTTGGAGAGAGGAATTGAAACATTCTTTCTTCTTCCTTTCATAGCTGCTCCCAAGTTTAGTGAAATGTGGGCAAAAAGAGGTCCCAGTGAAAAGGTTTGAGGGACAGAGGTGCGGATGAAGGGCAGATTGTACCAGCCAGGGCTGAGGGGTGGCGATGGGAGGACTGCATGCCTACGTTCGCTGTCTGAAGTTTTTCTTCATTAGGTCACTTTTCCTAAACACTGCCATTCTGTCGATTTTGTTTATTGGGCTCTTCTGGTGTGGCTGTAACGGGATGTCCATATTTGGTGATGGGTTTGCCCTTGACACTATTGCGGGGAGAGGTGTCTTGGTTTCTTTGTCTCCTCTTTCGTTTTAAAACATGGATTACTGAAAGAATTGCAGTTTTGCACAATTCTCTAACTTCCTTAAATCTAAAACTGAGAGAAAAAATCCTAATGTTACAAGAAGAGCAATTTGGGAAGGGGGGAGGAAAAGGAGCTGGGGCAGGGGGTGGGGAGAGATTGTTACGGATCGGAAAGGTTCCTGAGAGCCCGGGAGAGATTGTTCCCGCTCCAGGCTTCCAGGACCTTGGCACTAGCGGAAGAGGGTGGGACTGTCCCCGCCCGAAGCTGTGCAGCCTCTGGCCGCTGTGCGGGAGCGCAGGGAGCATCTGTAGCTCAGCGCCTGCCGGGCCTGCGCGGGTGGGTCTCCCCGGATAGGGCTGCCCTACGCCCGCCGGCGGACAAGGGAAAGCGGAAGCTCAGGGTTGAATAATAAACTATATGGGGTAGGGAGGGGCGGGGGGGAAAGGACCTGGAGAGCTCCTTGTGCGTGCGCGCGTGGGCACTGCGGTCCAGCTCAGAGTCGTTTCTGAGAATAAAAAGAAGGCCTGGAGTTTGGAGCTTTCCGTGGGCGCAGATCTTTCTTCCCCCTTGCTGTGTTTTTGTCCATCAAGACTTTAGCTGAGCAGCGCGAGGGGCGGGAAGGTAGAAATCCCCGGAAGGGAGAGAGCCCCGGGGGTGGCCCTCTAGGAAAACCCCGACACCGCCACGCTCCGGGCTTGGAGGAGCCGGAGCCAGATGCTGGCTAGCTCGTGGCTGAGTGGAAAGTGGGAAACCGAACCAATCCCGGAACCTCGGGCAGTTAGGCCCTCTGCGCCGCGGAGTCGCTGCGAGCGCAAGGAAGAGGAGGCCCCACTTTCCGTTGACACAAATCGGACCGTCAACGAAAGAGGGACTGTGCCCCGTCCTCAGTTTGCACATCTGAAAGGCTGCACCTCATTAACAGACGGTCACGCTGTGAAAGCAGCCCTGGCGATACCAGCCGGGTGGGGAGACGCGGCATTGGAATGGATGCTTTTTCTACACCGAAGTTTGCTTCTCTGCAAAAGAAAGAAAATGGCCAGCAGTCCCTCGTCACGGCCAGGACGTTAATGCTCTTGAAGACTGGACACAAGCCTCTTCCCCTACCACCTCCACCTCTGTGCAAGGAAAGTTTCTTAAAACGAAGCCAAGAGATTAGAATGGATATGGAAAGGTTGATGTCCAAATGCACTCCTAACATCTGAGCACAAAGAATATTTTTTTAATTCACCAGACTGGCCCATTTTAGCTAAGATAGTGACATCCCCTGAACAGCTTATGAAAAAAAGGGTTCCAGAACTTCTGCAGTCCCAGGTGATGCGCGGAAGCTAGGGGAAGCGGCGTAGTCCCCACCACAGCCCTGTGCGGCTCCCCAGCTGATCCAGTGGGGAGGCGGGACTGGGAGCTTCCCTGTCCTGGGGCCAGCGCACAGGCCCGGCGGGTCCTCCTGAGCCGCCTTCCTCACCCTTGGGCATCGGCGACTGTCTTTCCCCAAACGGAAAATGCACCTGAGTTTTGACTGCGGGACGTAGCAAAGTATAGTTAGAGCAGAAGGTTTGCAATGAAGGAGTGGACAATCACGCCCCTGCGAGGTAGTTTACCTTTTTTAAAACGCCCAATTTTGTCAGTGGACAAGGTGAATGAAGTTTAAAATGTCCTCAAATTAGTCGAGAAGGTGGCAGGGGAGAGCAGTCCTCGAAGTACAAGCTGAACAACTCACTTACGGGGCTGGAAAGACAGGGGCCGGGGCTGTGGGAGTCCGGGCCAGAAGCCACTCTTCCCCCGCAGCGCCTTTCCGCAGAGAGGGCGTCCGCGGGCCGCGCTGGGCGGGGAAGGAGCACCGGGGCCTTTACGGGAACAGATCAGGACCCTCCCTTCCCCCTTCCCCAAGCGGCATTCGCTGCAGGAACACAGCTGTGCCTGAAACCGGAGATCTGCAGTGTCCAGGACCGGACTCCTTCGCTCCGCGACGCCCTCTGCTTTTTCGAAGGGCCGCAATGTGTGAGTGTGGGGTGGCCCAAGGCTCAGGGCCCGAGCCCAGTAACACTTTTAGAAGTTGGTTCCCCCATTTCGCATCCGTTGGAAGGGTTAACAGCTAGAAGAGGGTGAGTGAGTAAAGGTGCCACAACTTTGCTTGCCATAAAATGGGTTGATAGTCGCCAGACCCCATGCGCCTTGCCTCGCGGAGCCGCTCTCGACTCGACTCGAGGGTTCACCGCAACCGCAGCTCAGCGGTTGAGCTCACCCTTACCCTCCGGATGAGCCCGGAACCCGAGAAGGAACAGGCCCGGAGCTCAGCAGGGCGAGCACACGGATTTCTTTCCGAGGACTGTCTCTACCAGCGCCCACCCGGGACGTGCGCGGGGAGAGGAGAGTAAGGGAGCCGCTGTTGGGCCAAGGCTGCAGCAGCCCAGAGGCGCCTCAGCCAGAGACACGCCGTGACCTTGGCCCTGGCCGGGGGCCCATTCAGAGGGCTTAGCCAGGCGAGGAACCGGAGCTAGTGACCCAGCGGTGGCGCGGAGCTGCGCGCTCTCGGGCCACACCCTGCGCCCTGGCGGCGGGGGAGGGCTGCGGCGGGGAGGCGGGGGTCATTCTCTGGCAACAGGTGGTTCCCAAGGCAGGCGAGCTCCTTCCCGCCAAGCCTGCCTTGGCTCTGGGAAGAGCTTGGGAGTTTCTCAGCCTTCCTAAAACACATGAAAGCAGTGGGTTTGGCGCGTGGAAAGGATCGGAACAGCCGCCCTGCGGTCCCCGGGCGCCCGGGGCGCACAGCCCCACCTCTGCAACTTCAGCCTGGGTGGCTCTGGGTCTCCGGGGACTACGCACTCGGGAGGCTGTCCGGCTCTTCCCGACACCCGCTCTGCCCCCCACATCGCCAGGGACAGTCTCTTACCTGATGCCCAGTGCGTGCCACTCGGTGCCCGACGCCCACCGCTCCGCGGCTTTAGCCACCGAGTTCCTCTCCAGTAGCTGCCGGCTCTGGCTGAGGCCGCGGCGATTTTGGCTCAGGAGCGAACCCCCACCCCCACCCCCCTCAAGAGTCCAGCAGCAAATGTCGCCGCGGCTGACCTGCCGGGAGGCTACTGTGAGAAGCAGGGCAGTCAGCAACGTCCAGGGGCTCCTCTCGCTCATCAAGCCGCAAACTTGACCGGCAGAAACTTTGGCCCAGACGAAAAGGCAGCCTTTGGCTTCACCTTTCAACCCAGCCACCTTCCAAAACAAAAAAGAAGAAAAATATTTCTAAATGTGTTCCGCCTCCGTCATGCGCAACCAAGGAGTAGCCTAAAAACTAGTTGACTACACGAAGGAACTTCTCAAAAAGTACTTTCTTTAGTAGAGTAAAACAATTTCGTCACAACAATAGCACTGGGGTCCGGTCATCGGGCTGTTAGGTTGATTAAAGAAGCCGGTACCAAGAAAAAAAAAAAAAAAGGACAATTTTTAAAAATTAAATGTCTACATAAATCGCAGACAAGCAGAAAGCAGGAATTATCTCTTCTTGCAGCAGCGCATCCCGGGTGATACAGAGTGTGGCTAGGGTATCCAACTCTGAGTCCCTGCATTCGGAGATGCCAAAATCAAAATCCCAACAATTAAGTAGATACTACAAGGGCATGAGAGGATGGATCTGGACAGACTAACTAATGTCATTCAGTTTTCTGGGTTTCTCCATATTATAAACAACATCTTGAAAACTTACTGATTTGCCCAATATTTTCCCTCATCTTTTTAAAATCCGGTTTTCATACAAGGAAAATAGCAGAAGTTGAAGGACAGCAGATTTCATGAGGCGGTAGTAACTGCTTTTCGCAATGTTTCATGAGAGATTGGAAGATGCTAGAAAGTCCAGAATAGCATAAAATGATGAGGTGCTAATCATGTGAATATATAGACAAGTTAATACACTGGCAGACCTAGAAGTTTGATTTTAATGATGCATAAGCAGAAAGGCTGGCTAGAACTTACAGATTCATTATAATTATTTAAAGACTCACTCAAGTCAAAGGAGATATGAACTTCTGGGCTTCATTTATAGGATTTTGCTCAATTAGTGAACTTCCTTCAATATTCTTTTTTTTTTTTTCTTTCTTTCTGGTAACATCTGCTCGATTGTCAAAACCTCAACTGAGTTTTCCCCCTGTAGAAAGCCTATAAATTGAAAACATTTTTTCCTCAAGATTGGAATGTTTAGGTTGATTTAAATACCACTGATGGTCAATCATGGAAATTGATGAGTTATATTAAAATTTGCACACTTTTACACACGTTCTTGGCATGTGCTCTGACATTCTGAATTTGTGGTTCCATTAATACCAATACTTTAAGAACCATTAAGCAGATGATTTCTTAGTAGTATTTTATTATTGTTAATTTACTTCTTTTATGACTTGATAGTTAAAGCCACTGTATAAAATTTGATATCTTAATACAAAAGTAGCACAGAATACTAAATTCTGCATTTTGTATTTGGAGCTTATTGGATCATCTCCTTGCTATATTCTATTAGATAGTTAAATTAAACACATATTACTGTATTCTTTGCTGAAGTGCTTAAGGAATTTTGTTTTATTTTAGAGATAATTTTCTCATGTAGCATATGTATATGTTCATTTTTAGTTCAGTAATAGATTTGTACACAAAGTACATAAATAAATAGATATTACAAAGAGATTAGAATATAAGAACCTATGTAAAAAGGAACCTCAGATTGAAGGGATGTTTACACCTACTGACAACAATTTATTACACTGCCCTTTTATTATAGGTACCTATAATGTAAGTTCTGAAACTTACATGTATATTTACGTAAAGTCAAATACATTAAATATTTATTTGAAGCCTTTGAGTTCTAAATAGTTCTAAATAAAAATGAATAAATTATTTTTTAGATGCTGTCTAGTAAAGACAGGTTTTACTAACACACCTGTTAGTAGAGTTGGATTAGAAATGTTCTCACATTGGCTTGACTCATAACAAATAATAGATTTACAAACATTATTTTGAGAAAATTATAAATAAGAATTCTGCTACTGAATCTTGAAAAGTGAAAATGGAAGTTTTCTAAAATCAACCTTTCAATGGCTAATTTTATACCCAATCTGTAGTATGGATCAGGTAGACTTTGCTTCATCATTTCTAGAAACAAATGAAAATGTAGTAAATGGTACTTTTTCATCAGTCCATTGTATTTTTCTATCTATAGATATATTTTTGTTTGCATAACACCAACAGTCTGAATGTAAAGTTTATAACACCAAATTATCACCATTTACAATATTGGCTGAATTTTCACTTTCATCTTTACATCATATTATAATATACAATAAAATTGAAAAAATTACCCAGGTAATTTGGACCTTGAGTCCTGTTTTTCTTTTATTTTGCAGGACCGAGTGGAAGGAAGGTGGGGCAAGAGGAAGCAGGCTAGAAACAAATTATCACTCAATATTTCTAGATATTTATCATTCTGTATTTTATTTATGGACCAGACTGTCTCCTGTTCAACAATTGAAGTTATATTCTCAACAATGCTATCAAGAGCTTGTACTAAAACCTCTTATAAGTTTGGAATATGTTAATTTTTATAACAAAATAATAATGGAAATTAATATCTTTTCATAACATGATTTAAGGTATCCGTGAAAGAAAGAAAAAAAATCCTTATTTTTTCCTAATAATTTTGATTATCTACCCTATAACCCTTGATAATAAGAAATAGCAGAATATTAGAGTATTTATGTCCACAGATGTGAATATTTCAATTACATACTTTAAAACAACTTTGGGTTTTTCTCTTTGTATTATGGCAAGTGTAGTACACTTAAGTAGACTTAGAAAAATAAAATTTTGTAATGAGGGAGAAAAGAGAGAAGAAGGGTGTAGAAAACACTAAATACATATCCTTAGTTTATAATATATAAATTTAATCCTACCCTTAAGTGCATTTTATGGAGTTGTGTGAAAGCGCTCCCAAAATATATGTTCACTTTATAAATTCATGGGAATTGTAACATTGATTCTAATAATTTAATAGAGAACCCATTTGTGGCTGTTTTCCAGGGGCAAACGTATAGCAAGTTTGCCAGTCTTGTTTAAATACCCTGTGGACTTTACACCACACTCGTTCCCCATTCATTCACCCTGCAATATGTTGAGCTGGTCAAATTGCCTGAGATAAAGCTGTGAGAAGAATGAAAACACTGAATAATCCTTCGGGATTGTACTTTTGAGTATTAGGATGGCTCAGAAACTGCTGCAGGGGCAAAGTGGAAAATTGAGAATACTAGCAGACTGAAACCCTGCTAAGAAGTAGAATTTTTTAAAGTTAATAGTATAGATAGCCCAATGTTGCTTGACAGTGTTCTCAAATAAGTTCTTAATTTTCTCCATTTTTAAAAAGGAAAAAGAAAGTTTCAGCTTTATATTGAGGGACAATTCAAGTGGCCCAATAAATGCTCATCATGCTACAATGCTTTTACTTAAATAAGAATACAATACTAGGCGTTTATATTCGGACAAAGAAAAAGACAATTCTCATTTCATTGACATAGATTTCTAAGCCTATTTTTAAATTCAGTCCAGAGTTAAAATTCTTTTTCTGTGAGAAAAGCTTTTATATGTTGATTTATTTGTATAAAAGAAATCAGTTGCAGTAGGTATATAATTTTCAAGTATATTGCTATAATTGTTCTGTCTCTTCATTTCTATCGAAGTTTTACCTCTTGTGAAAGTGAAGCAGGGAATAATACCTCTTTTGCTCCCATTATATTTATTAATTGAAATAATTACATTAAATGGGAAATAATGCCTTTGGGGAAAGTAATGCCAAGGGCAGACACCCAGGAGAATGGTGTTGCTAAAGATACGTGTGGCAGGAAAGGTGCTGGCAGAGAGTCTACAATCAATTCAACTTAATAGTTTTAAGTAGCTGTAGAAACTAAAAACTAGTGGGCATATGCAGCTTGGGGTTGTAAATCTTTTGTAAGACAGGTCTAGACTAACAAGAACATAGTTCCTCTCCATGTTTGTGGTGCCCCTCATGTCTCTGTTTGAGAAAGCCATCTACAACAATGGGAACAAGTTTAACATCAGCAGAAAAATATTGCATATGTTTGCTTAATAAGTCGTCTTCTGATCAAAGCTTGCAAATATCATGGGATTATAGGAAAGATGAGCTCTTGGAGAGATATAAATTAGGTTTTTTTAATAACTTCTATACTGTAAACATAGAGATGCCACTCTCCCGCCCTCAATGGTGGGAGTGCCCTCCTTATGATATGAAGGGCAGAGACAGATACTACACAAGAAAAGACTTCCCAACCCATCAGAATTCCTGGATAGGATTTGCTGCTTACCAGCTATGCACACTTACACAAGTTTCTTACCATTTCTGAACCTTTGTTTTGTCATCTTCATAATAAAAGTAATAATACTCATGATATATGCCATTGTGAGGATTAAATAACAGTGTTTCACAAACCTTTTAAAATCATGCACAGGATCCATCCAGATGGATCAGACTTAAATTTCAAGAGCAAACTTTAAAACATGTAATAAAAATAGTTTATGATCTTGAAGTACAGATGGCTTTCTTAAATTAGACAAAGCCAAAACTATCTATAAAAGAAAAAGGTTGATAAATGTGACTACAATAAAATGCTGAACTTTTCATCAAAACTCACTGAAGGAATGTGAAATGATTATTTTTAAACTGGGAAAAGATCTTTGCAACACGAAGGACCAATAAAGTATTAGTGAAATGCATATGTAAAGAACTCTGACAAATCAATATGAAAAGGGTAATGGAAAGATGGTCAAAAGGCATAAGCAGAAATATCACAGGAGAGGAAACACATATTGCCAATAAGCATATGAAAAGATTTTTAACCTCATTAAGTAAGAAAACACAAATAAAAGACCATAAGAAGATAGTATTCTATGTCCATTCAAATGGAAAATATTAAGAAGTTTGATAATAACCACTATTGAAGGCGCTGTAGCTCAACAACATCTCATATGCATTTCTGGTGGGAATATAAATTTGTATAGCTACAAAACAGTTTGATATTATCTTGTAAAATTGAACATTCGTGTACCCAAGACTCTGCAATTCTACTCCTAAGGGTATACGCTTCCATCCCAAATTCTTGAACCTCCACACCTAAAGACATGTACTGCAATAGAATATTCATAGCATCACTATTCACAATAGCAAATAGTTATTAACATGAAAACAGATAACTACATTGGAGTACATGCACAGAATTTTCAGCAGTTTGAATGAACTATAGTTGCATACAAAAATATGGACAAATCCTCTCATCAACATAAAATTAAGAGAAATAATGAAAGTCCCAAAAGATTACGTGGAAATGATAACAATTTTATAAAGTTAATAGCAACTAAAACAAAATGATATGCTTATTAGGAATTCACAGAAAAGTAGAAAAACTAAATTTAAAAAAGAGAAAAGAAAGAAAGCAAGAGAAGGGTCCACCCAGATTCAGGATATTAGCACTTTAGGTGAAGGAGGGAGGGGTTTGGCATGGGAGAGGATCACATAGGATTACAGAAGTTATTGTCAGTGTTCCAGTTTCTGTATCTGGATGGTCATCACAGGTGGTTTTTTTGTTTGTTTGGTTTTTGTTTTTGTTTGTTTGTTTGTTTGTTTTGAGAGAGGGTCTTGCTCTGTTGCCCAGGCTACAGTGCAGTGGCATGATCACAGCTCACTGCAACCTCAAACTCTTGGGCTCAAGCCATCCTCCTGCCTCAGCATCCTAAGTAGCTAGGACTACAGGCGTGCACCAGCACACCCAGCTGATTTGTCCATTTTTTGCAGAGACGAGGTCTCACTCTCGCTCAGGCTGTTCTCGAACTCCTGACCTCAAGTGATCCTCCTGCCTCTGCCTCCCAAAGTGCTAGGATTACAGGCATGAGCCACTGCATCCAGCCAACAGGTATTTATTATATTATTCAAAATAAATACACACAAACATACGTGGACCAATGATAAGAGTATGTTCTAAACAAAGAATTATAATTAATCAAATTCCCTGTACCAAATAAAAAGCAAAACAAAACAAATAATAAAAATGTTCTCTGAAACAGACACCTTGGTACTCACTAAGAATCTACAAATTGATGCTTATAGCCTTCATGTAATGAAAGATCTCTTTGAGGTTTATCCTCCTACCTCCTAACAGAGACCCTCTAGGTGGGCAAATTTCCTTGCTCTCCACATACCTGTTCACACATTCCATGCTTTTGAGTACAGTTTATTCTGCTCTGCATACTTTCTTCATTCATCTCCATCCATTCAAATTCTATCCTTGTTTCAAAGTCTAGCTAAAATCCTACTTCCTTCAAAAAGCCTTCCCCATGGCTTTAAATCCCTATCATGCTTAACTTGTATACTGCATGATCTAGTTCTTAATCAGATATATTACTCTTTCAGTACTAATTGATAAGTACATATATTGCATGGTTTGGTATTTTTGGTTATGAGCAGACATTAAGTTGATTCATACTCGATCTCCATTTACAAAGACTCTAGGGAGGGTACAGACACATGTACAAATCCCTACCATGCTAGGTTCTAGCCATGTTTGCTAGAACTTCTGGGTGGAGAAATGAAGAAGGCATCACAGAACAGGAGGCATCTCGGGTGGACTTTGAAAGATAGGTGGGATCTCTAAGGTCAAAATGGCAGGAGAGGGTGTTCTGGGTAAAAATAATAAGACCTGATATTTTCTAAGTACTTACTATTTTCTAGGCCTATGCTGAGTCTCTTATGGTTTGTATCCGTGAAGTTTGATTTGGCTGAGAATCACAGATACCCAAAATAAGATTGTCTTAAAGATAAAAGTTTTCTTTTATGTAAAATCTGGAGGAAGGCAATATAGGGCTGGAATGGGACTCTGCTTCATAATGTCTTCAAGGACACTTGAAGGTCCTTGTAACTCAAGGTTACTCCCAGCTTATCATTCTAACATTTGCTTCTAGTATGCGACCCTCATGGTCTTGGCTCAAAATAGTAGTCACATCTGCATTTCAGGAAACACAATGAAGAAATAGGTAAAGAAGAGAGGAACAGACATCACACGCTTATCCGTGAGAATTCAGTGCTGGCAACAGAAACCATTCTAGCTATTTTAAGAAGGAAGGGATTTAATATAGGAGATTGTCTGCTTAAAAGATCTCTGGGAAGGATCAAAGGAGTGGGCTCAGAGGGGGTCTCCGGGACTGACTCTCAGAACAATACATAAATACCCATCAGGGAGCTACTACCTCTGAGGTTGCAACTGGAATTATTAATATAAATTCAACAATACAAAGCCTAAATGGATCCAGGAGTCAAGAAGAAATTGCCATAATTGACTCTCAATAACTGGAAGCAGGAGAATGACCACTGGAACACTGCTCAAGAAGTGTAATAACATTTCTATGACATGGCTGGATAAGAGATAAAATTTTTAAAGGGGGCAGGAAAATGAATGCTACTTGATATCAGGCACTCTAGAGATTAAATTACTCATTTAAATACACTAAGATGACTTATGTGAAATAGTAGGGGAAAGGCAGAAGAGAAAAAAGGAAATCGGTTAAAAAATATATTCATATATATCATATATATTGATATAGTTTGAATACTTGTCCCCTCCAAATCTCATGTAGAAATTGATCCCCAGTGTTGAATGTGGGGCCTGGTGGGAGGTGTTTAGGTCATAGGGGCAGATCCCTCATGAATGGCTTGGTGCCCTTCCCATGATAATGAGTGAGTCTCATTTTATTAGTTCACTTGTCAGCTGGTTGTTTAAAGGAGGTGGTATCACCTCCTCCCTGTCTTGCTCTTTCTCCCACCATGTGACACACCTGCTCCCCCTTCACCTTCTACCTTGATTAGAAGTTCCCTGAAGCCCTCACAAGAAGCAGATGCTGGCACAATGCTTCTTGTGTAGTGTGCAGAACTGTGATCTGAATAAACCTCTTTTCTTTATAAATGACCCAGCCACGGGCATTCCTATATAGCAGCGCAAAATGGACTAATATGCATATTAAGCAGAATAAGAAAATTGTGGAACACTATTGTTGAAATTATAGTTATATTTTAAAATTTCTTTTCTTCACTATCTGTTTCGTATTCCTTTTGCTAACATCTCCACTGGCCAGGGTTCTTGGTGAAATGAGCCCAAGTGACATTGCTTGGTAGTCCTACATGTCAAGTGTTGCTATGATCTTCCATAAAATTGTACTAGAGACCTTGGAATTAATGATAGGTACCCAAAAGAGCTCCTGAACTGCAGACGTACTCTTTCCTTTCCCCATTGTTTTGCAGCAAAACTACTTCCTCATGATACTCAGCATAAAAATAACTTCAGCCAACATAGTAATATACTTTTTTCTCCTTACGGTTGAGTGGTGTGAAGAACCCAAAATGGCCAGGTGGTAGTCTCAACTTCCAGTTCAATAGAAAGTGTCTAGCCAGAAACGTCTTTTTGTGGAAACATTTCTTCCTCAGTAACTGGTACTGTTAAATAAGCATAGCCCAAAGTAATGAGGATGGTGTGACAGAGACTGCTAACAGACCACCAAAACCTGTTCATCCCTGACTAGCTCCAAGACATCCTTACTCTTAGAAGTAACTATGTGACTAAGTTATTGGCCATGGGTGTGAGTGGAAGTCATAAGAGCCAGATCCAGGTCTGGGAGTTAACACATTGGACATGCTCCTTCCACATTTTCTTCCTTCTGTCTACTTTCTGGAACCATATAGAGAATAACAATGCCCTAGGTCTTTGCAAAGCAGTAACGTAGAAAGATTCTAGCCCCCCAACTCATAGTGTAGAGCAGAAATGCCCTAAAGATCTGTACTATTACTATTAGAACTATTATTACATGAACAAGAATGAAACTTCTTTGTTCTATAAGTCTTTTTATTTTTGGCTCTCTTTGTTAGAACAATCTTGCTTTATTCTACCTTATATAGACACATAGCAAACATTTTGCGACAGGTAACTAAACACAATAATGAGACATACTAGAGGGACTAAATTAGGTCAGAGAGCTAGAGTTAACCTAGCCCTGAAGAAACAGCACAAAGGTGGACTTCTGCCTTTTCCAGGTAAAAATAAACTGTTACTTTCTGCTTAGTTCAATTAAAAAAAAAATTCACAAGATCAATAACCACTGTCAGTGCCCGGGAGAGGTCACATTGGCATGCTAGTATGAGACAGAACGTGTGCAAATGGCTATACTTTCAAGGAGATTGGTGAGGTCATTCTTGTCCCCAGTGTGAAGTAGTCTGCAGATGACCGGGTTTGAGGCTTGCCAACAGTAAGCACTCTGACATAAAATGTTTGTAGCATGTGTACTCTGCTATGATTAGCTTCAGTGATATATTAGCAACCAAGCTTAGCAGACAGAGCCAGACTGAGGAATGTTTGGCTAACATGGCTTCTTTTGTCTTCTCTGTTCTTCACAGGTGACATGCTTGGATTGGTGGTGATGATACTGAGCCTGCACAGGGAAAGGCCCTTGTCATGTCTCACTCAGAAAGCCCAAGTTGAGGTTGACTTAGCCTCAAACTTTCAACCATAGCACCCTGAAACTTCAGGACATTTACCTAATGTGCATTGCATCATCTGCACCGAATATCTGGGTTTTCGATCCAGTTTCTTACTGAATCACCAGTATCATCTTATTACAATGTTTACAGGTTATTTCATAAGGACTAGAAATAATTCATTCATCAAAAAGCATTTATTAAGCGACTGCATCATGCCAGATATTATTCTAGGCACAAGGCATTCAAAAATGAACCAAATAAGCTCATATCCCTTCCCTCAATTGCCTTAAATTATAAGGGAAACACGTAAATGAGTAAAATGCACATTTTTTCAGATGGTGACAATTGCTATAAAACAAATTAAATAAAGTAGAAGAAAGTAGGGGGTACTGAGGGAGAAAGAGTAGGATACTGGTGGTTGCGATAGTAAATAATATAGTCAGGGAAGATCAGAGAAGTCGATTTTTGAGTAAAAATCTGGAGGAGACAAAAGACCAAGTAATTTGGAGATGGGTGTCAGGAGTGTTCCTGACAGAGGGATCAGCATATGCAAAGAGGCTCGAGGCAGGCACAAGCCTGCATGTCAGAGGACAATGTGGCTGAAGTAGAGTGAAGGAAACATAGTGAAAAAGGATGTCAGAGAGAAACCTCTCTTGGGTTGGGGATGGCAGTTGAAGATGCAGAATGTATAGGGCTTTGTAGGAAATTTCCAGTTATACTCTCGAGAACTTTGGCTTTTACTCTGAGTAAGTATGGCAGTCGTGAGAGGGTTTTGAGCAAGGAGAGGCTTCAGCCTAGTGTATTTTAAAAGGCTCCTTCTTTCCTATTGAGAGGAGACAGAAAGGGGCAAGGTCAAAAGCAGGGAGACCAATCAGGAGGCTATTGCAAAAAGCCAGGCATGAACGATGGTGGCTTGTATCACGTGTTTGGGGAAGCGTGGGAGAGGTGGTCAGATCCTGGATGCAATCTGAAGGATGAGCCAACAGGATTTGCTGAGAGATTGGAAGTGGGTGTGGGAAAAAGAGATTAAAAATGACCTCAAAGTTTTGGGCTTGATACCTAGAAGGATATAGATGCCATCGACTGCGTCAGGAAAAATTGTGAAGAACTTCAAAGTGGGGGAAGAATGATTAAAATATTAGTGAGTGTCCTGTCTAACTCACTCAGGTGATCTTGCCTTTCATTGTCTTGAAGGTGTTTTGCAGCTCTGTAAAGTGTAGATAACTGATAACACAAATTATTCTTGTCCACAGGAAAGCACAGTGAGTGTGTTTAGTAGAATGTAATTGATTATTGCCTATACATAGACCATTTTAAATGTATTTATAAATTCATTTCAGAATTTCTGATTTCCTGTATGTCTCTATTCTTTGAATGCTTTCTTGAACTGGTTGTAATGTCTTACTGGTTTCCCTCATAAATTAATGAGTTAAATAAAATCTTTGACGTGAGTTCATTTTAATATCTGTATGGGAATCATGATTTTATTGTTTTTCGACAATTATCTTTTAACAACCGAGATGGCAAAGACTGAGGGAGGACATAATTTGGACAGGGTAAATTTGAGATGCCTGTCCTAATGAAAATATTAAGTAGGCAGTTGTACAAACATGTCTGCCATTCAGAGGAAGACATGGAAGAAGCGAAATAAGCCAGTCACAAAAGGAGAAATACTATGATTCTGCTTATATAAGGTATCTAAAGTAGTCGAACTCATAGAAACAGGAAATAGACTGGTGGCTGCCAGGAGCTCACGGGTTGGAGAAATGGGGAGTTGCTGGTTTAATGGGTAAAGAGTTTCAGTTTTACCAGGCAAGAAAGTACTGAAGATAGGTTGTACAACAATGTGAATATACTTAACGGTACTGAACTGTACACTTAAAAATGGTTAAGATGGTAAATGTTATGTGTATTTTACCACAATTAAAAATAACAAAAAAATATTACTGAGAAACGAGATTAGAATAACTCACAAATAAAGCCATGAGGCTAATCAAGAAATATAGGATCCATGAAAACCAAACACACTACAGGGAGATTTTTGCCATGACAAATTTTCAGCACAAGTTTTTTCCTCTTTGTTAAGTTATTCAATTGTGCGAGAGGATTGGAGAATTTCAAGAAGGTAGCAAAAGTAAGAATAAGTCAATTTGAAGGCCTTTGGGCCTGCAGGGTGCAGTCACTGACATCAGGAGGAAGCTTTGGCAAATATTAATATGTCATATTTGTACTACATATAAATAATTTTTAGAAAACAGAATTGCTTAAGAAAAAATATGGAGAGAAGATAGAGCTGTGAAATTTTTATCCATTAGGAGACTCACAGAGTGGTGCACTTTATGGCATGTCCTTTTTAATACACTAATTCTTACTTTATCATTGGAGGCACTTTATATTTGTTGAACACCTACTTTGTGCTAGGCTCTCCACATGTAGTGTTTCTAATCCCAGAAACAGCCTGCCAAGGTATATATTTTATCCCTATTTTAGAGATGGGAAACTGAGGCTTAGCAAGTTTAGGTAAGATATCCTAGGACACACAGTAAATAAGTGGAAGCCAGGATTCAACTTGGGGTTGTCTGGCTCCAAAACCTGCATCTTATTTCCCATGCCATTCTGAATGACTGTCATCAAAGTACGATTATGGGAACTGGAAGCCTGGACTTATACCCCCTTACCAGGGGTAAAGAGTTGGTGCCTTTCTTGCTCCTGCCAGAACAGTTTCCATGGAGACCTGCTAATATAGGATATTTAAGTAAGATCCAGACTCTCATAACATAATACCCCAAATGTCCAGAACACATTAAAAATGACTCATTATACCAACAAGGAAAACCTTGATCAAATCAGAAAAGATAAGCCACACATGCCAAGATCAAGATGACACAGATATTAAAATTACCTGACAAGGATTTTAAAGCAGCCATAAAAAAGAAAATGCTTCAATGAGCAATTACAAACACACTCAAAATCAGTGGAAAAAAGAAAAAAAGAAAATCTCAGCAAAGAAATAGGAGACATAAAAAAGAACCAAATGGAAATTTTAGAACCGAAAAATACAGCAACCAAAATAAAAATCTCACTAGATGGAGTCGATAGAAGAAAGGAGGTGACAAAGGAGCAAAGCAGTGAGCCTGAAGATAAAACAATGGAAATAACCAATCTGAACAGCAGAGGGAAAACAGACTGAACAAAAAATGATTTCAGGGGGTGTCGTGTAACTTGCCACCAAACAAGCTTTTTGTATTTGAGATCACAACTTACAGATATGGTGCTGCATCATAAAATATCTCTTCCAAATAGTTCCTGCTCCAGAGCTGTTGCAGTTAATTTGTTTCAAAGTAACTTTTTTTGTCTTGTGAAGATGTGACTGTCCTATGGAAGACATAAATGGCTTTCTTCCAAAATGATTATTCAGAGAAACATAGAATGTTTAAGCTGAAAAATACTTTAAAGATGTAAAAGCAGGTTGTAAATTGTACAGAGCTAGAAATGGAAGCTATTAATATTTTAACTCAACCCCTTTTTTTTATACATGAGGAATTTCAGGCCAAGAGAAAACAAGTGATTCACTTAAGGTTAACATCTAGTCAATGACAGATTTGGGACTGGTTCAGTAACAACTAGCATAAATCTTTTTTCTGTTAATAACAAGGATTTTAAAAGAGACATTTATCCATAAGAAAAGGGATACAATTTTTAGCACCAAAATTTCACTGAAAGTAATATTCCAGAATTTATGATAAATTAATTTTTTAAAAATCCACAGCACTGGCAAAGATGCCAAAGTACTATCAAAACACATCAGAATAGAACCCTATAATCAAGGTTTCCAATTGCTAAATAAAATTTAAAAATACATTATAATCTAGAGCAAAACTTTACATATTAGTTAATGACAGTTAAGGAATCAGTGGTAATACAATATAACCTAGAAAGATGGCCATTGTTTTCCATGGATATTATGTTGCTTCATGAAGGAAAAGAGGCTTTATAGGAACGCGAGATTGAGGGAGAAGAGAATGGGTTGTTCCAGGACCTGAAAACAGAAGTGATCGATAGGAAAAATAGTTCTGTCGCATGAGTGGGGAGGGGGCGTCTACCTTTGCTTCCACAGCAAGTATAAGAAACAATTCCACTATTTCAACAAGTGTTTTTTAGATTTCAAGTATAATGCTACCACATTTTCCTTTACTTTTCATTACCCATCAGAAATACTCCTTAACAGCCCCTCCCCCCAAGCCGCCACCACCAATAAATGGAAACAAATCAAACCCCTGCTCTGAGTCAGCGCTGAGAAGCTGAGTTTCAATGTTACACCAGTGCGATCGAGTTATGAATATTTTGCAAGGGAGATCCTGAAGGAATGCCTGTATATAAAACAGTAAATCATAACTCGGAAAAGGAACTTGCTGGAAATGTGTTCTCTGCTGCGTGTCATTTGGAACAATAGCAGCCACCAAAATGCAGAAGTTTGTGATTTTAGAGCCTGGGAGCACCGCTATTTGGTCACCCAGATTAGCGGCCGTGGTATGTTGGACTGGATTAAACTAGGAGAGGAATCTGTTTATCCGCTCCGCTTTAAACACCAATAAAAAGCACTGTTCCTCTCTTGAAGGTGCTGAAATGCAAAGCAAGCTCCCGTGTTGTGCTCTTGAGAGGCATTTGACGTGCAAGAGACTTGATACAAATGCTTAACTGCATATGTGAATCTTTCAACCATAATCACCAAGTGCCTTGTTTGTGAGGAGCGACACATAGAAAGTAAATGCAAATCGGAAATGTGAAATGTCCAGTGTTAGAGTGCTGAGGGAGAGCTCCCTGCCCAGGCTGCTGAAGAACCACTTGGCACAGCTTAGGAAAAAACGGGGACTCGCGGACAGAGAAGTAAGGCTGAAAGGAGCCCTCTCACCTTTTCTGAGCTTCTGGGAGCAGAGCAAACCCTCCCAGCTGGAGTCCTCCCTTGCAAACAGCCTTGGTACACTTGAGCAAACTCACAGAACAGAGACAGTTTCCAAAGGCTGGGAAACTCACCCAGCGGCTGCTTTTCAGTGGCTTGAGCCCAGCAGGCCAGACCTTGACGAAGAGAGGGCTTCACTATGCTCCAGAATTCCCTTTAAAACAGCGGCGTGTTTGCAGATTTCTGAGCTGTTGCTCTCACTCAAACGGGAGGGGAGGGAGTGGTGGAAATTTCGGTAGAAAAACCAAGAAATAAAATAATCCTACAGGCTCCATCTCAGCTTTCAAAAGAGGCCAACCCGTAGTTTCTAATTCCGTTTTGCGAGCAATGGGGACTCCTCCGTCAGCCTGTTGCATGTTACAAGCACGGCTTTTGAACTTTCTAAAGGAAATGTATTCTCATCCTCATGAAGAATGCGTGAATCCGCCCATTCACAAATAATAACTTTTGCAAACAGACTATCTTAAAGTTTGTGGAATATTTAATTACTGATTTTTGAATCATGTTATATGGACAGAGTACTGATGAACAACGAAAGCGTGCATTTTTCAAAAAACATTGAGATTTTCAATTTTATACACCTTGAGAGAAAGATGATATAGATATTGCAATTTCTACTTGATGGAAACAGTATCAGAATTATATTAAATAAATTCATTTATCTGAATGGATACATTTTTCAACCTCAAAATATTTTCAGCCTGAAATATTTGAAAAGAACCATCAATATAATACCCCATCCAGGTAGTTACTACAATTTAAAGTTGTATCAGGAGATAACAGTTCGAACGTATTTATTTCCTCTACTTTGTTAGATCCATTTTCACTATTGTTCATTTGCTATTTGTTAGTTTTAAAAAATAATTAATTACTATTAAAAACTATATGGAATATTTTAGGCAGATAATATTTTCAAAACCCAGGAGCTGGTAGGGAAATAGCCTGACTATTTTAATATTGAAAGAGAAGGTTACTGGTGCTTAAATGTAACTGCAGTGGAGTATATAATATAATACAAATTAAATATATATAAATAAGCAACCACAAAAATGTCCAACTTCTTCCATACCTAAGCATACCTAAGAGAGAAAAGTTGAGATAGTTTTGAATGAAAAACGTAGCTTTGATGATGTTAAAAAAATAAAAAACCCTCCCCCAAGGAAACCTATTTTAAGGATCTTAATTATTTTACTTAATAAAACTTATTATGTATCAGGCATTATTCTAAGGAACTTAGAAATATTAACTTATTGAAGCATCACGATAGACCTATGGGGTGGGTGCTGTCATTGTTCCCATTTTACAGAAGAGGAAAATGGGGCCAGTAGGGACATGGTAATTTGTCCCAGGCACATGGCCTCTGAGAGGCCCTGGGACACATCCAGGCCCGCTGGCCCCAGGCCCCACTCCTGCCCTCTCCCCAAGGCTGCCTCTGCTTCTGAGACACCTGTTCTGAACACATTGCTATCTAGGCTGCTAGATCTCAAATTTACAACAATGAAAAAAAAAACCCATAAAATGCACTTTTAAGGGCATTTCTTGCAAGATAAAGAAAAGCAGAATCAAGACAGTGATTGGCTGCATCTCCTGGTAACAAATTCCAGCACACATGTGAATCTCAGTGAGCTAAATAACTATCTGCATGATTTGTCATAACAGAAGGCTAGGAAATTTTCTAATAAAATTGATGAAATTCAAATTCCATTTAATTCTTCTGTGTGTCCTAGAGATGTAAGAAACATTTCTCAAATGTGTATTTTAAGGATCTCCATTAAGTGAAGTAGAAAATTGAGGCAGTTATTTTGAATAGATTTGTGACCTTTGGAGAGCTGGTTCCCTAGTCTGTGCCTCAGTTTCCGTATGTCTAAATCTCTAAGGTCTAGTCTATCTGTAAAATATTTTGTGATTCTATAACTCCTGAAATTTCAGACAACAGTAAAAATAAACCAAGTAGTAGGGCTTACAGGGTTGGTAGATTACACGCTGAATATGACTTGTCCTGGGGATTCAGTTACCTAAGTAGGACACCTTTTGTCCCCTCCTTACACCCTCTCAGCCCACCTTTTCCTAAAGCGATTGCTGTTGGAAAGCAGCTTCACACATCTCATGTCTCTCGTGTTTTGCACCAAGGCTTCTGTGATGCCAGAGATGATCTTGCACATACATAGACCTGGCAGGGTAAGGGACCCCAACCCTCATGGGCTCACCCTGGATCAATGAGCCATGGGAGCCAGTGGACACCTGTGCTTCTCTTCTGTCCCCTGGCAAATGATTTTGAGGTGCATTCTCTATACCTCTTGAGAGGATCCTGGCTGGAGAGAACCCCAGGTACCCACAGTGGTGACCAGTTGGACAATGTACCCTTACATTGGGGCTCAAGACATACCACCCCAAAATATGACTATAGGAGACCAGAATATGCTGCCCCAATATACATCTTTTTGGCATATTGATTATTTTGAACTGGTTATTTTGAGGAACTGAAGACAAAGGAGTAGCTCTGAAAAGTTTCTCTTTTGTAAGGGAAATTTACATCTATAAAGGAAATTTTTGTTAGTAAGTGTATCTGTACCAGGAAGGGAGCTGCTTCACGATGACTTTTTATTATCTGAGAGAACTTTAGCTGCTTAACCAGACAAGTTTTATTCACCCTATGTTTCCTGCCTTCACCCTTCCATAATTTGCCTCCACTGTGCCCCAGAACCCCCAAGCCTTTATTCCTCTCTGTAGCTCAGGATGACATGCAAGCCTCAATCAGCTGGCCACTTCTCTGACTGTCGTATTTTTGTGTTTTTCCCCTGTTAATCTGCCTTATGTCAATTTAATTGTAGCCCAACCAAACAACCAAAAGGGTAGAAAGAAACAATCTTTTCCTCCCCTCCACTTGCATTGGTTTTTCCTTCATTGTTTTATTCTTTTCATTCCTTCTTCCCATTTCCTGGTTCTATACTCCCAAATATACTCTCTGCACAGAAGCTCTTATCTGAGTACAAGCTCTTATCTCGGACTCTTTCTTGGGAGAATCCTGGCTAAGACATTCCTTAAAACAAATGCAATATGACTGTTAATAGGTGTACGGTGTTCAGAACTAGGGAGGTGATAGTAACTTCTTTCATAAACTGATCAGTCCTCGCATAAAACTCTTGAGCTTAGTATTTGCCACCACGTCTGAAGAAGGCTTTGACAGAATGTCCAAGAAGGAAGCAGCCAGAATTCAGGAAACCTTAAAGTTGTATTATGGAACCTACCGGGTTGAGTCTGCACAATCATAGTCACCAGAGAACACAATTTGTATCATTAAATATTTGAAAAATTTTTCTATGGTCAATGGGTGCGAGCAATTTTAGAGAGGCAATTTTAGAAGAATTTTTTTAACAGAAACTTAAAAAAGAAAGAAAGAAAGAAAGAAAAATTGCTTTAGCAGATAGCATGTTTCCCAATTAGAAAGAACTGAACACCTGTTGGCAGAGAGCTCACAAAGGGAACTCTTTCTGATGGGGTGAACTTAACACTCAGGATAAAGTACACAGTAGCTTTAATTTAAAACCTGACTTTGCCGATGTAAATCTGGCCTGTGTTCTAACATCCTTTCACAGAATATATATGAAGTTTGTAACAGTGCCAGAAATTGAGAAGCAAAATGAGAAAAATTTTGATCATGAAACAAAATGAGAATAATTAAATTAATTTCTGAATGAGCTAAATTTGCACTTGCAACAAATAGCGGAAGTGGCAAGAATGGTCAAACCCAATGTATTAATGAGTGGAATTTTGGATTGAAGAAGTTATTTGGCAAGTACTAGACTAGAACCGACACTCAGTTGGTAAAGATTTGAATAGAATTCTAGAATATAAAGGGGATGCTTTAAGAATTAAAGGACAGGAAGGGGCTCTGAAATCCACCTTCCAATTCCCAACTTCCTCTCATGCTTGCAGTTTACAAGCAGCACTGCATTGTGAATAGATGAGAAAAAGGATTTAGCTCTACAACCCTGCCTATAACTTAATTGGTGGTGGCCTTTTACTAAGCTGAAGTTTATTCTGCCTTCCTGTTAAAATAAATGTAATTATGCTACCTTAAAAATAAAAATATTTCTAATGTAAAACACTGTTTAATTAGGCACAGTGCAGCCTTGGAAAAATGTAATAAGCAGGAAAGTGATATTGATTTTTTTTATTATCACCTTAATTGTTGATTCTGATGTGTTAAAACTGAAGCAATCTTCCAGCTGCAATGTCTAATGAATTCCAAGATCAAAAAGATCTTGCTAATTGCTAAGTTAATGAGGACAAGTTCACAAGCAGAGTTATGTTCATAATTATTTGTTTCAAAGCATCTTGAAGCAAAATAAGATCCCCATTTGTGGCTCCAATACCATATACTTGGCCTTTCTTCCTTCAGAATGTATCAAGGAAGTACATTTTTTGTGTCGCACACTATTAATATTGTACCATTTTGGCAACATGATTCTTTAGCAAATTAAGACACTTACTACAAGTAATGTAAAGCAGAAAACTCAGTTCATTATTACCTGTGCAAAGCATGTCTAAAGGAAGAAAAATATGGCATTTAATGAATAAAATGGAATTAAAAGCCATTGAACATTTATTTTCCCCCGCTCATGTTCCTTATGTGTGCACAGAGGAAAATGAGCTCACAGGGGATTTGATGGTCCCCCGTCCCTGTTGGCTCCTGCATTTTCTTTTGGTTGTGCCTATAAGAATGGGGAGATGACCCTCATCCACAAAGCTTAGGCTTTTTTTCCTTTTTCCTTAAGCAAAAACTCACCAACAATCTGGAATGGTTTAAAACCCCTCCTTGGTGTTATTTGGGTATTTCCCAGAAATGCTAATGAACAATTCACTTTGGCACTTTAGACAAACACAATCTGGTGGTGTTATTGGGGCATTATTCACACTTACTAATGACTGAGTCTCTCTGGCTTTTATATGCCCAGAACCAACCCCTGACTTCGGTGGGAGCCTGAAGAGCAAGTAACTAGCTCACCTCAGGTGAAACTTGTAAGTTTATCCTCTTGAGGTTTAAAGTGGTGGCTGCTTAGGCACCACCTACTCAACACAGGACTTTCCTAAATGGGACAAAACAAACTTCAGCCACCACTATCAGCGCCACCACCTTGATTGTGTGCAAGCACTTACCAGGCATTCACTTGTGTATAGTGCTGTGTTAAATACATCACCAGGCTAGGTAAACAGACACAATCCTTGACCTTCTGAGGTTTGATAACCTAAAAGGGTAGAGCAGCAGAGATAAACATGTTACTGGCTAAACATAAATACTTGGCTCACTCTTGTTCCAGTGTTTTGCAGACAGGGGAACAGGAACATCGTTCTTCCTTCATTGAGCACCTGAAACCAGTTTCTACCTGATTTTTTTTTAAAGAAATGGACAACAGGCCAGTATACTTCGCCCCTCTCCTCTGTTTTCTAGAAGAAGAATTGAAGAATTTGGGTTTACCAATTGTATTTAGTTAATTCCAAAGACCCTAGGTTCTGACACCACAGTTTTATCTCCATAAACCCAGAAGTCAATGACTATGTAAGGTTTATATAAGGGTAAAGTTGTTTTATCATTAGTTTCACTTTAAAACCTGCACTATCCCAACCTTTTTACTTTCTCAGAGCAACACCCCCTCCCCACTACCCCCTCTCCCTCATGCTTTTATTTTTCCCCTTTGGGGGACTGTGAAGCTTGCAGACATTTTACCTCAATGGTACTTTTGTGCTTTGGGCATTTGTCACCAGGAAATTATTCTGAATTATTCTGGTGAAATTTCAGCTCTGGAAGGGTCAGCTGATCCTGCCCTCCTCTGCCATGGTAGGGGTGGGGGTGGAGGGCTCAGTGTTCTCAGATGTAGGGGAACCAGCAGGGGGTTAATCCCCTCTACAAACAGTATATCCTCTCCTGACCTATGTATGCACTGGAATTAAGGGTAAGAAGTTTCTTTTGAAGCTTTCCTTTCCTTCTTTATTTGTGTACCTCGGAATGTAGGCTAACCTGGGCTTTGCCATGAGGGATTTCAGTCTGGCCAACAGGCAAGATGCTCTGTGATTTGTTTTAGTACCAGCTCTCCGCAGACAACATGGGAGTGTCGGTTGTACGTGAGTTTACAAAGGCCTGACATCTGGGGTTGTGTATCCCTATACCCCTCCTTTTTTTTTTTTTTTTTGGTTAAAAAAAAGACCAGTTTCCATAAGGTTGATATCTAGCCAAAATAATATTAAATTTTATTAATTAAAATATTAAATAATAATAGTTTGACAGGTGACTTGTGGACCTGTGGACAGGTGACTAAAATCAAGTATATTAGCATATTAAATTATTGAATCCTTTTTTATTTTATCACAGATAGCACTTAAATTGGAGCAATGGCAGTAAAATCCTCACAGTATTTCAAGTTTAATAAATGTGGTTATCAGTGGAATGGCCATAATGAAATATTTCAAAGCAGACCAGTAAATTCTGTTGGCTACTCATTTCCCAAAGTTTGATCACAGCACTTTCAACTGAAGAAAAAGGTGCTTTATCCTCAAAACGATTTGCTTTTCTATATATTAGTACAATTTACTTGTGACATTCAAGTATTCATATAATATGAATTCTGCAACAATTCATTTATTGTTTGCAAGCCATAAATAGTTTGACAACAACTTTTGTGGCTGTGGGTATGTGAAGTATATTTGTGGAATAGGGGTCATTTACTATTGTTTAAAATGTAGTATAAATTTATGCAGATTTCAATGTCTTCACAGTGCATTTTGGTAATTTGAATACACTGTTAAAACACAGTGATTTTATTATGATGGACATCAACCATTTTTTATCAACTCAGATGAGGAAACTGTAGCCCAGGAAGTTTAGGCAAGTTACTTCAGAGAAAGAAAGGTGCCACTCTGTCACAAAAGAAATTTAGACTAAACTTTATTCCAGAGTAAAATAGAGCACCGACCCTTAAATCCGGATCCTTATAAACCTTTGCTGAGTCCTGGTGTTAAAAAACATTCAGAGCAAATAGCAATAATACTCCATTCTTCCAGAGTATTCTTCAGAGCTTTTCTTTACTAAGGAAAAGAGCAAGAATATTATGCATTTTTATGATAGCTCCTAAGTTCTCTATGAATGCTTTAGTCTCACTTTGCAGGAGAAACAGCAGAAATTCAGAGAAAGGTGTTTATGAAGTTTTTGCAATTGGTAAAGCAAGGATACACAGCAGCCACTATCGTCCTTAGTTATGATTAAAGGGGGTTGCTGATTTTCTTTAGGCTGCACTTTCAAGTAGAGGCATTTGCTGGTGGTGTAAAGCCACTTAAGGATGGTAGATTTGAAGGGATTCCCATTTTGCCCCTTTCAATGGAGACCGCTGGAAGCTTCTCAGACTGTGCAATATCAAGTGGCACCCAAGTAAGCAAGTCTTGGCCAAGTAATAGAAGAAATGAGGGCATGGATAGCCCTTAAACTCTACTGCAGAATAAAATATACACATGGACTCATTTGTGTTATGTTCTGAATGTTGGTTCACTTCAAAATACAAATATTTAAACTGAAGAAATATGTTCAATATTAAATGGACCATTATACAAGATATTACAGCTCTTTCTGGGACAATTTTATATTCTAAGCACCCAATAGTTAGTGAGATTCTCTCAGTCCAGGTCAAAAGCGTCAGAAAGACAGCTTTTTATGGTTGCAGGGGCTGGATTTTAAATTGCTCTTCATCCTGGAAATAACCTGAACCTATTTGTTTTCCTAAAATCTTTCATTTTCAATGAAAACTGTTCATTTGAGCTAGTTGTAATGCTGAAATACATCCAATTTAAGAAAGTATTAACTTAGGGTGTTATCAAGATTCTAGAAAATTTCGATGTGAAAACCAAATTATGAAATTTCGAGAAGATGTCACATGGCTTATGACAAATTCGCCTGCTTGAGGAAATATAATTAAAATGCTCTAAGGACTTTCGTGATGCACCTTGAGCTACCATCTGCCTGCTGTTGAGCCTATGATGCTTAAAAAATCTATAATGATTGTCATTAATTCTTGAGCCACGTCACACGCTGGAGTTGCGACACACAAGCCCTAAATAATCTGCCAGTCTTTTGAATAAGGAGTGTTACAAGGCGTATTTCTCTTTTTTTTTTTTCTCTTTTTTTTTCTCTCTTCTTCTTTTTCTTCTTTTCTTCTTCTCTATCTCTTCCTCTTTATTCTTTCGACTCCCCTTCAGCTCTCTGTCCATCCAGCTTCGATATTTTTGTGTGTTTGGCTCACCCGCTCCCAACAAGCTCCAATAGCGTGAGAAAAAGAAAAGGTTAGTGGTTGCTCTTGTGTGAAGGATTTTCCCTTCCCTTTCCCCTGTTTCTAAGGCCTTCCTCTTCCCCAAGGAGACAGAAGAGGGAGGAGAGAGAAGATTCAGATGTAAGCTGGCAGGATGAGCCTGTGGCCGGTCTTCTTACCCGCTCTGAATGAGGGCACAGGACGCAAGGGCAGCTGGCTCTCCTGGAGCCACCTCGAGGCTGGCGGGAGCTCTGGCCTGACGGTGTGCCACTCCAAAAAAGGGTGTTTCATTAATTATACATGAACTATGTGCACACAGGAGAAGGTAGCAGATAAAAAAGGCAGATGTTTCTGCAGCCCAGTAGAATGAGAACTGCTCTTGATCCTGTCAAAAGGACATTTTGAGTCAAAGGGGCTTCATGGAAGCCAGAGTTTTGTGGCAGAGCGCCGTGGTGTGGCCTTTTAATCATTAAACCCTTTCATAGTGGTGAAATGAACATCCATTGTCATGGCCTCATGGCCAACCTGGCAAAAAGGGAGGGCTCTGCTGTGGGGGGAGGGCACTAAGAGAAGGGGACAGTCTGCTTGCTGCCCTGTGGAATTCAGAAGGCAACAACCGACGTGCATCACCAAGAAAAGGCAGCTCAGGTTAGTTCCAATTGCTTTTCACGGCTGCGCTCTCTTACAAGCCAAACGTGCCCTGGCAGAATGAACATTAGTGTTTTACAGACGGCTGGATCCCCTCTTCTGTTTTCACACAGTACTTTACTGGCTCAGTTTAATTTTTACTGTTCTTTAAGTACAGGTTACTTAGGAAAGCTGATTGGAAATGGTATTTTATCCTTAATCACTTTTCTACAGCTGCGGTAGAGCCATTAGCATTGCCAGAAGAAAGGAACTGCATGTTTCCCCCCTCCTGCTATTGGCCTAACTACACAGTCTGTGCCAGCAAGTGAGATTTATGGAAGAAATTGCCTCTAACTCCACTCTTGGAAAGGAGCCTGCGTTTTAGCTGGCCTCAAAATCATAGGCTCTCAACCGTTTTTTTTTTCCCTGAACATTTCCTGTGACTTCTAAGTTCCACCATCCTTTTCTCCCACAGTTTGCTGTTAAGAAAGAGAAAAACTACATCTTTTAATATGGTTTTTAAAAATTTTTATTGTGCTAAAATATGTATGGCAGAAACTTACCATTTTAACCATTTTTAAGTGTGCAGTTCAGTGGCATTAAGTACATTCACATCATTGCGCAAATGTCACCACCGTCCATCCCAGAACTTTGTCATCTTCCCCAACTGAAACTTTATGTCCATTAGACAACTTCCTATTCTTCCCTCCCCCCAGCCCCTGGCAACCACCGTTCCACTTTCTGTATCTATTGTAGGGGCAGAAAAGATATGATACTTTTCCTCACCCATCATAAGGGTCACAGCTGACACTCCTATAACAAAAGGCAGGTTAACAAGAGAAAAGCATAACAGATTTATTTAATCAAAGTTTTATATGATATGGGAACCTTCAGAAATGAAGACCCAAAGATCCAGGGAAAAGCGTATATTTTTATGCTTAGGTTCAATGAAAAATGGACAGCCATGTAGAAATATGATTGAACAAAAGGGTATGATCTAATGGTAATAGAGTAGGAGTGAAAATCCAGCAAAGCCTCTCTGTTCAGATTCTTCTGGGCAGCTCTGTGTAGCATCCTTCCTCCTGGACATTGGGCTGAACCCCTCTGGATGAAAATCTTCAAGGGAAAAGGGAGAGAGTACCTTTCTAGGTTTTGTGGCTTGCTTTGGAGAGAGGAGTTCTAGTTTCTATGATCCACCCTGGGAAAGAGGAATTCTGGTTTCTATGGCTCGCTTTGGGGAGAGAACGAGGAGGGAGACAGGAGGATGGGAGACAGTCAGACCTTGCTTCTGTGGCCTTCCAGTCTCCTTTGGGTCAAAGTACTCAGCATGCTAAGGTGCCGTACTTTGGGGTGTCATGTTCTGAGCCCCAATACTATAAATTTCACTACTCTAGGTACCTCACATAAGTGAAGTCATACAACATTTATCCTTCTGTGACTGGATTATTTCACTTAGCATAACATCCTCAAGGTCATCCATATTGTAGCATGTGCCAGAATTTCTTTCCTTTTTAAGGCTGAAAATATTCCATTGTACATATGTATATACCATATTTTGTTTATATATTCATCTATAGATGGACACTAGAGTTGTTTCCATCTTTTGAAGGTGAATAATGCTGCTAGGAACATGGGTGTACAAATATCTCTCTGAGTTCTTGCTTTCAATTCTTTTGGGTATATACCCAGAGGGGAATTGCTAGATCATATGGTAATTCTGTTTAATCTTTTGAGGAACCAAAATACTGTTTTTTACATTGGCCCCACCATTTTGCATTCCTACCAGCAATGCACAAGGGTTCTAATTTCTCCTTTTCCTTGCAAACACTTTTTTTTTATGATAACCATCCTAATTGGTGTGAGTGGTATCTCATTGTGGTTTTAATATACATTTCCCAGATGATTAGTGATGTTGAGCAACTTTTCGTGTGCTTAGTGTCCATCTACATATCTTCTTTAGAGAAATGTCTATTCAAGTCCTTTGCCCATTTTTGAATTGGCTTGTTTTTCTTCTGTTAAGTTAGAGGAGTTCTTTACATATTCTGGATATTAGCCCCTTGTAGGATATATGATTTGCAAATATTTTCTCCAATTCTGTGGGTTGCCTTTTCACCTGTTGATATTGTCCTATGATGCACAAAGATTTTAATTTTGAGGAAGTCCAACTTATCTATTTTTGCATTTGTTGCCTGTGCTTTTGGTGTCACAGCTAAGAAATCATTGCCAAATCCAAGGTTAGTCGTAGAGCTTTTCTCTTACATTTTCTTTTAAGAGTTTTATAGTTTTAGCTCTTACATTTAGATCTTTGATCTATTTTGAGTTAATTTTTGTATACGGTGCAAGGCAGCAGTCCCTAACCTTTTTGGCACCAGGGACCAGTTTCATGAGAATTTTCAATGAAAAATTTCATTTCATGGAATTTTTCCATGGACGGGGGTGAGGGAGAGGCAGAGCTCAGGCAGTGATGCAAGTGGTTGTAAATATGATGGCTAATCCACCACTCACCTCCTGCTGTGCAGACCCATTTCCTAAGTTTCATGGAAGACAATTCCATAGACTGGGGGTGGGGGCAGGTCGGGGGACAGCCCAGTCCCTAATGGACCAAGGACAGGCCTGGGTTGGGGACCGCAGGTGTAAGGTAAGGGTCCAACTTAATTTTTTTTTTTTTTTGGCATGTGGATAGCCAGTTTTCCCAACATCATCTTTGAAAAGACTGTCCTATTCCTGTTGAATGTTGTTGGCACCTTTGTTAAAAATTATTTGACCATATATACAAGGGTTTGTTTTGGGGATCTCCATTCTGTTACACTGGTTTGTACGTCTGTCTTTAAGCCAGTACCACACTGTTTTGATAATGACAGCTTTGTAGTAAGTTTTGAAATCAGGAAATGTGAGGCCTCTGACTTTTTTTTTTGCCCAAGGTTATTTTGGCTATTTTGGGTTACTTGAAGTTCTGTATGAATTTTAGGATGGATTTTTCTTTTTTTTTTTCCAAAATCATCATTGGGATTTTGATAGGGATTATACTGAATCTAGATCACTTTGGGCAATAGTGACATCTTAACAATATTAAGTCTTTCAATCCATGAACAGGGGATGTCTTTCCATTTATTGATGTCTTCTTTATTTTCTTTTAGCAACATTTTGTAGTTTTCAAGTAGTTGTATAAGTCTTACCTCCTTAGTTAAATTTATTACTATTTTATTCTTTTTTATGCTAATGTAAATGGAATTTTCTTAATCTTCTTTTCAGATTGTTCATCTAACATAGTTTTTAATCAAGAAAAATATAGGACTTTTACTGAATTTTCACCCAAATCTCCTCCCAAAGAGAGTGGTACATTGGGAGTGTATAAAGAAGCTGACCAGAAACTACTCCCCAACCCCTGCTCTCCCAGCCTAGAAGTGCAGATCCTGTCACCTTTGCTTGATCGTGCCTTGCTCCCAATGGCAGGAAGCAACTAATAGAAATACAAAGTCCAACAGAATTTTTTTAAGTATGATAATATTAAGATATCATCATTATATCAAAAAGTTTATATTTATAGTACTTAATAGGTTAAAAATGCAACATTAATCTTGAAAATGAAACATTCTGAAGTTAGGAAATTTCCAAGTAAAGTTTTTAAAGAACACTAATTTACCTACCAAATTTTTCAGTGAATGCTAATATAGCCTTGCAAATAAGTATAAAAATTAGCTTACCTGCTTTGTACTTCTGTTTGAAAAGCTAATAGTAAAATGAATGGCATCTTTTTTCTCTAGGTTTTTTGGGGAGGGTGTCATATAATATATGCAGGTTTTATACCCCACAGCAAGGAAACAGTTCCTTCCTTGCAAGGAAATCAGAGCATTTCATGACATGCAGAATAAGGGTATGTGTGTGATGTGTCTGGGTTTTGGGGAGAGATATTTTTGCCTATTTTGTAGAGAGAGACATGTCCTAGTCATATCAACACTTGCTAAATTTAACTAAATATTGAATAAAAATTGGAATAAAAACAGTCAAGCATCCTTTTTTGTTTGTTTGTTGATAATATTTTGTGCGTGTACATTCTCTCTTTTATGAGCTAATGTGCTTTCTTTTAAAAAATTTTTTTACAAGCATTCTCTTTTAAAAGGGGCCATAGAAACAGATTTTAGCAATACTAGGTGCTAAATGATTTTATAAAATTCTAATTAGACATACATTATCCTAAAGGTACAACCTTGTTGACTTGACACTACAAAGAAAACAAAACAAAACAAAAAACCCCAAAACACCAAAAAACTCAACAAAAACAAAAAAAGAGGTTAGTATCTTTGGCCCAAGAATTAAGTTCCATAAATTACAGAACAGCACAACTCATTTCTTTTTAAGTTTCAATTTGAAAAAAAAAAAGTGTATTAAAGCAAAAATTTGGTTCCACATTAGTCCATGGCATAGGGACCTTTTGGAGTGACGTACTCATTTCTAAAGTAGGTTTTAATAGTTTCTGGCTGCCCTAGTAAAGTATCTAGAGGTGCTTTATTTCCATCTTTTGGAAAATTATTGTGATATACAATTTTGTTAGAAAGGACACATTAGTGCCATCTTATAGAAAATTAAAATAATAAATACACAAATGAATGTGTCTATAATGTAATCAGGGTCCTCTTTAATGTGTTGCCCTATGCAGTACACAACCAGCACAACTGTACCAAGATAACGCTATTCTTTAGGGTTCTTTTTAAGGGCAAAAATCTTGGAGTCAGCCATGACCTCTTTCATTCATTCATGTCCTAAATGTGATCTATTGTCACATCTTGTTGGTTGTTACTTCAAAAAATACCCAGGATCCAACTACATATTATTACTTGTGTAGCTACCATCCTGTTCCAAGTCACAATCATCTAGATTAGGAGTCTACAAACTACAGCCTGGGCCACGGGAGGGACAAATCTGGCCACGTCCATTTGTTTACATATTGTCTATAGCTGCTTTTTCACCACAATGGAAGGGTTGAGTAGTTGCCACAGAGACCATATGGTCAGTGAAGCCAAAAATATTTACTAGTTGGCTGTTTAAAGAAAAGGTTTGCTGACCCCTGACCTAGATTATTGCATTGGCCTCATAAATTTGTCTTCTTGCTTTCACCCCTGCTCCTTATAGCCCCGTCACAGAGTGGCCAGAGTCGGTTATGGTACTCCTCTGCTCAGCCCTCCCAGGGACTTCTCTCTGTCACAGTGAAAGGCAAGGCCTTGCATCAGTGCCTCTCCCGCTACCTGTAGGCAATCAGCCCGACTCCGTCCATGTCATTCTCTACCTTTCTCTCCCTTGCTAACCCTGCCAGCCATGGCAGTTCTTGCAAATGTCTAGCATGCTTCCTCTTCACTTGCTGTTTCCTCCACCCAGAATGCTCTTCCTCAGAGATATCTGCATGACCCAGTCTGCTCCAAAGTCACCTGTGCAGAGATACCTTTTCTGACTACTCTTCATAAAGCAGTGCCTCCCTCTGCCTTCTTTACCCATCTTCTAGGCATCGCTTTTCTCCAGCTGACTTAGGTTATATTTATCTGTTGGTTTTTCCTCTGTCTCCTGCAATTAGCATTAAGAGATGAATACATGGATGCACGATGCTCTGCCTGTCTTTTTTCTCTACTTGGCCATCCTTAATATTGACAACCTGCTCCTGAGCGTCTGCTTCAATTCCTTCTCACCTTATCTGATTGGCAGGCCTGGGTTTTCCTTCTCTGCAGGTTTGTTAAGTTTTCTTGCACAGAGAAGATGCCATAGGATCACAGTGTCTTTGTCAGGCCTGAGCCCTTTCTCCCAAGTCATATGGCTCTGAGACAGGGAGAGAGAGAGAGAGAGAATGAATCTACATTATTCACTTTTCTGGTTTCATCTCTTTCTCTCCAACTGCCTACTCCCCAGTCCCAAGAAAGGATACAGAAAAGTTAATTTTGGGGGGAGTTCCCTATTTATAGGATCGACAGGATCCTAACATCTGTTTCCCTCAAATTTTGTCTTTTTTTTTTTTTTTTTTTTTTGAGACGGGGTCTCACTCTTGCTCAGGCTGGTCTTGAACTCTCGAGCTTAAGCGATCCTCCCGCCTCGGCCTCCCAGAGTGCTAGGATTACAGGCATGAGCCACCGCGCCCAGCCTATTTTGTCTTTTTTTGACTAAATTTCCACTTATTGCCCAAAACAGTGAATAATATTAATCTTCTGCTTTCCTGGCACAAAATCACCAAAATGTTAAACTACTGTGTTTTGTTTTCTTTTGTTTTTTCTTTCTCTGAGTGGATCAAGGTGGTTGAGTAGAAGATTCTATACATCTAGTGATTTCTAAACCTTCTTTGGTGGCCTACTTTCTCTTTCCTATCTTTCTTTAAGTTGCAGATTGGTAAGATTTTTCCAGATTTCAAAAAGTCAGAGCTCTTACCCTTAATCCTACAGTGGATAATGAAGTTTGTTGCTTTTGAGACAGTAACAGGCCTAGCAGGGTAGATTTTTGGAAATGTCTATCTTATTAACTGTTTACCAGGACCTTCTTTTGTTTGATTTCTGATGATATATTTTTCTATGGATTTTATCTGGGTTTTTTTTTTGTTGTTGTTCAGATCATTAAGTTTTTGGTTTTTTGGTTTTTGTTTTTTGGTTTTTTTTGAGACAGGGTCTTGCTCTGTCACCTGAGCTAGAATGCAGTGGTGTCATCATAGCTCACTGCAACCTCAAACTCCTGGGCTCAAGTGATCCACCTGCCTCAGCCTCCCAAGTAGCTGGGGCTACAGGTGCATGCCACCACGCCTGGCTAATTTTTTGATTTTTTTGTAGAGATGGGGTATTGCTCTTGCTCGGGCTAGTCTCAAATTCCTGGCCTTAAGCGATCATTCCACCTTGGCCTCCCAAAGTGCTAGGATTACAGGCATGAGCCATGGCCAAGGTCATTCAATTTTTTGAGAGATAGATATTTGAGATCTGGTTCAATCTGCCTTCCTAAACCCAAGTAAGGGCATCTTTTTGAATTGAGTATTTACAATATTTTTATTTCATTTTTACTTTTACATATTATTTGTGTGTGTTTGTATGTGAATCTATTGCATTATAAGCTCTTGAGGGCAAGAACTCATATCTTATGCACCCTTGTGTCCTTTGTGATGTCCCACACATTGTTTTGGACATGGTGCTAATTTAAAAATGTTTATTGAATAAATGAATGGTTCACATGTTTGTGTGTTCAATTTACTCAAAAAAGATATACCTGTAGTGGGATTCCAATACTGTAACTTATTGTATATTTTGTCCTATAGAAAAGAATAGCCTCACTCACACTTTGTTTTATATCTTACTAATACTGCTTAAATGTAATGTTTAATTGTAGGAGAAGGAAAGTAAAAACTAAACTCGAGACTTGCAAGCTGAGTACTATTTCTGGTAAAACAAAGTTAGTCTTCTGCTGGGGTAAAAATAAATTATCAGTAATTTTCTGCCATTTTAATTCCCCAAAGCCTAAATAATATTCACCAGAACTGTGAGAATACAGCAGTCTGTTAATCTATCTATATGAGAAATGGAGAAGCTATCGGGGATGTATGTGGAAAGGAGGATGTATAGTTGGTACATACATTTGTACAGGTTGCAAGCCAAATAAAACTGTGGTGTACCTGATGATATTTGGAAACTTATAAGACTGTTGTGGTAAAATGTGAGCTATATGACCATACAAGACACATTTTTATAGGTGGAAATTAACGTAAGTACTTTTGAAAGAAAGTCATTGCCCTAATTTGTGCTACCATAGCATCTCTGTGCTGACACAGGACTACGAAAACCAAAAGCTCAGGAGAATCTGTATATCTTGTAGGTTTCCAATCCTAAGACTGAGCAAAAGCAGACTGTAATTAGACTGAGCTAAAAGGAAAGACACTAAGTTTAAGTACAGTGAGCCTGAGACCCAAGTTCCAGAGCAGTCAGATGTCAAGGCCAACCAGGCTCAGTAAGAAGGTGCCAAGAGAAAACTGGAAATATGTCAGAATAGACTTGGAGCAAAGAGTTCTGCACACTAGGGAACCACCCAACAAGAAAGAGCATTTGTGATATCATATATATATTTTTATATATATGTTTCATATATATATGTTTCAACCACAGTTCCTGGTTCATAACTTCCACAGCTCTTGATACAGTCTTGATACAGTCTTTTGTTATAATGTTGGGGTGTTTTAAGCCTCAGAAGCAGGTTCAGGAAATAGAATCTCAGGACTGTAATCTGATTGTAGGTCATAAGATCCTCATTCCAAAAAGTTTCTTCCCCGTACCCCGGAGGAAGGAATGCTGCACAGAGAGGCCAAGAAGAATCTGAACAGACCGGCCTTACTGAGTTTAGATTATAACAAAATGTGATTGGACACACATGCCCCAAATGTGTGTCCAATTATATTTTGACACAGTAGTCCATGTTTCGATCATGGACAACCAAAGAAATCTTTATAAAAGGCCCAAAGGACAGGCTTCAGAGAGCTTCAAGATAGCTGAGCACATGGAGGGGCCTGAAAGGTGGAATGCCCAGGGAAGGTGTGGAAACTCAGCACCCCTTCCTCCATACCTCGCTCTATGCATGTCTTCATCTGTACCCTTTGTAAACGTGCGTGCTTCCCTGAGTTCTGTGAGCTGCTCCAGCAAATTAGTCAAACCCAAATAGGGGTCGTGGGATCCTCGATGGGTAGTCAATGGGTCAGAAGTTCTGGAGGCCCACACTTTCAACTAGTGTCTGAAAGGTGGGCAGTTTTGGGGACCGAGCCCTCACCCTGTGGGATCTGATGCTCTCTCCAGGTAGACAGTGTCAGAACTGAGTTGGAGAACGCCCAGTTGGTGTCCACTGCAGAACTGATTGCTCACTTGGCGGTGGGGAGAAACCCATCCCCCACATTTGGTAGCAGAAGTCTTCTGGTCTATGCCTGTTGTGGTGTGAAAACAGAGAAAAAAACACAGTTTGAGAGTTTTCCCAAAATAGCGTTTGTCCAGGTTATAAAAGGGCAAAACACTGAATGTTCAAGTCACCAGCTGACATTTCTAAAACCAGAAAATTTCCAATTAAAAGTTTGTGATGACCATATGGAGTAAAAGTCTAGGAACTTCCAGAAGCACATGTGGCCCTAAATGACCAGCCCTCTCTCTCTTTCCACTGCGCTGCCCTGGTGCCCTTGCAGCTCTTTAATCCTGGCAGGCTGCGCTCCTGCCCCAGGTCTCGCTCTCACAGGCCCTCATCAACTGTTCCACATCCCAAATCACAGCTCTGAATGTCCCCTACACACTGGCCCTAGTCCTGTGACACCCCTGATTTCTCTTTGTAGCTCTTATCACTTTCTCATAGACCATATAGTTTAAACATAATAATTATTACATTTTTGATCTGATTTGGCTGCTAGAATATCAGTCCCTTGAGGGCAGAAATCATTCTTTGTTTTGCTCATTGATATCCCCAAGCACCTAGACCAGTGCTAGGTACTTAGTGTGCATTTCATAAATATTTGTTGAATGAACAGAGGAACAAATAAATGAATGAAAAAACAGATGTACTATTTCATAGAATCGAAGATTTCATTTTGAGTTCAAACCAATCTGAAAGTTACTCTTATAAGCAGAAATCAAGCCAAACGCTGTGAGCATTGCTCAGCCTTTGTCACTGGTTTGCTGCTATGTTTGAAGTGTTGAGCGCTCCCTCCCTTTGAAACTGTTTACTTCACCAGGTCTTGTTAACACCCTTCCCTGCTCTTCTCATGCTGCTCTAATTATCTTATCTCTTTCTCCCTGAGCTCTTCTCCTGGCCCACCCCCCAATATTAGTGTTTCCTGAGGTGTGTCCCCAACTGCAGCATCTTTATTCTTCTCATGGACACATTCTCCTTCAGGGACTGCAATCACAAGGTCATGGATTTGGCTACTACAAATAGGTGCCAGTGAAATACTAACTTTTTTCTCCACCCCAAACCTTTCTCCTGAACTTTGAGTTCATATATCCAGCTGCCTGACCGGTATCTCTAACTGGATATTTCACAGGCACCTCAAACTCACCATGGCCAAAATTTAACCCTTCATTTCCCCCTAAGTTCCTCTCCTGTCTTGTTTCTCTTGGTGACATTACCACCTGTGGATCACCCAAGGAAGCAACTCCCGGGGAAGGTCAGAGTGGGATAAAAACCGTGGAGACGCACTTAAGAAGGTCAGGAGAACTCGAGAAATAAGAATGGGAGAGAAATTCTGACCGACCAACGTTCACAGAATTGGTTAGCCACAGTATTGCTTAAAGCGTTGCAACTTCTCCTAAGTGGGAAAGAAATAAGGAACGAATTTCAGAAACCTACCGTAACTAAAACGTGTTGCCTATTCTGTATGTTCCCCACCGACCAGTGAAGCTCAGGTCGGCTGGAGAAGACCCCATAGCCACACTGAGGAGTCTTAAATCTCCAGCACCTTCTTCTTATCCTCACGCCCAGCTTTCTTCACTGAGATAAAATGAAGCATTCAAAAAAGGTTGAAAAGCTCCCGCCATGACATCTACCTATTCCGGGGCCACATGCTCTCCCGTCCCCGCGGGACCTGAGGGCAAGTTCTGTCTGCTCCTCGCTGAGACGACCCTTCCACAGGGGCACAGGATCTCATCTGCTCTTACCTGCTCAGGACATTACTCCTGTCATCCTCGCCCCTCTCTCTTCATCCTTGTTTTCCTCTCTACTGAATCACGCTGTAATGAGGAAATATGTTATTAATTCTCCTTTCTTAAAAAAAATCCTCTTTGACTCAAATTCCCTCTTGCAGTTACTACCTGTTTTTTGTTTTCTTTTCCTTTACAGCAAAAATCCTTGAAAGAGTGGACTATCATTACTCTCTTCTCTCTCCTCCCACATCATTGTCTCTCTTGAACACACTCCAGTCAAGATTTGGTCCTTGAACTTCACCAAAACTACTGTCATCAATGGCACAATGCCTTTTACATTGCTAACTCCAATGGCCCATTCTTAACCTTACCTGTTCGGACCTCATAAGCAACCTTTGCCAAGCTGATCACCCTCTCTCCACTGAAACTCGTTCTGCACTTGGCGTCCAGGATACCGTGCTCTCCTGGTTTTCCCCCTACCTCACTGCTTGCTCCTTCTCAGATAACTTTCCTGGTTCCCGTTCACCATTCCTACCTTGAGGAGTACCCTGGACTCATTCCTTGGACTACTCCTTCAGTCTATCAAAGATTATTCCCTTAGTGATCTCAGCTGCTTCATGGCCCCCGAGCTACAGAGCTGTAGCACATCCAATCGCCTATTTGATATCTCCCCCTGGATGTGTAAAAGACATTGCAAATTTAATATGCCCCAAATGCAACTCTTGAATTCAACCCAAAACCTGCTCCTTCTTCAATTGTACCTTTCTCAAATAGGGAAATTCTATTTCTCAAATCATAAAAACTTTATTCCTCTAGTTACATATGAAAAACTTGGAGTCATCATTGATTTCTCTCTTCCCACATCCAATTCATTAGCAAATCAGTACATCCAGAATGTGACCACTTTGTATCATTCCCCTCTTACCACCCCGGTGCAAGCTGCCATCCTTCCCCTGGACTATTTATTCTCAATACACTGTCACAGTGAACCTGTTAAAATATAAGTAATGAGCTTTCTCCATCCACAACTCATACCAGAATATGTATGTTTCTCTTCATATAGATTATATTTTAATAAAGAGATTTTAAAAGGCCTTTATTGGCTTTCTATCTGACTCAGAATTAAAAATAATTTCTCTACAACCTGACCTATTTCTACTCCACCACATTACATCTCTGAACTCACCACCTGCTACATTTGCTCTCCTTCATTCAGCTCCAGCCACGTTGGCCTCCTTGTTCCTAGATGGCACCAACCACACTTCTGCCTCAGGGTCTTTGTACTGCAGTTCTCTCCGTCCGGAGTTCTTTTCTCCCACATATCTGCATTGTTGATTTTCCCGCTCCCTTCAGATCTTTCTTCAAAACTCATGTTCTCCATGAGACCTTCTTTGGCCATCCTGTCTATCATTTCAACACGTTTCCCCTTGACATTTTATATTCCCCTTCTCTGATTGTTTTCCCTCTTTCACACTTACCACAATATTTTATAGCATAGATTTCCTTATTTATCTGGCTCACGACTATGTTCCCTACTAGAATGTGAGCATGAAGGCAGATATTTTTGGCTGTCTGCTTCACTGCTATATTCTCAGCACCAAATATTCATAATAATAGCAAATGCTCATTTATGTAGTGCTAAATATTTGCCAGTTTACCAGTCACATTTAGGTACCACTTCAGCTTACACCTATAAAAGGAAGAGGCAATGTGATCACAAAGGCAGAGACTGGAATGATGCCGCTACTAGTCAAGGAATGCTGTCAGCCACTCTTTCGCCTTCAAGAATCAGATAAATCATAGCAAATGGTGGTGGATTACTAGGGGTAGTAGCCCCAATTGCAGCTGCTATTCCAAATATGTGTCATCATAGCAACAGATCAACACAGCTTATTGATCTGTTGAATGCATTATTTTTTATTCTATCATCAGGGAAGATCAAAAGAAGTTGGCCTTTTTCCTGGCAATGATAGAGTACATATTCACTCTCTCTTTCCAGGGCTGTGTTAATACTCCTGCTTGTCATCATGATACAGTCTTCAGGGACGCCAGTCTTTCACAGTGCACACAATATAATGCTGATCCTTTATACTGATGACATACTGCAAATTGGACCTTTCAAGAAGGAAATGGCTAATGCCATGGATATCCTAGTTAAGTGTTACAGAATAGAAGATAAATCCAATGAAGATACAGGGGGCTAAAACATGATATAATATTTATAATATTTAGTGGTCCAGGTGTCTGGGATATGCTGGGATAAGCCCTCTAAGATAGAGGATTACTTGTTGTATCTTATATCTCCTACTGCTAAAAAAGAAACATTGTACTTACTTGATGTACATCTTTAAATTTTGGAAGCAGAAATCTCATTTTGGGAATATAGTTAGTTCACCTTAAAGTTCCTCATGTTAAAGTTGCTTTTTGCAAGAAAAAACAATCTGACAATACCTAATGGTAGAGCAAATACAGGACATAAATCTCTTATATGTTACTGGTGAAGAGTATGAATCACATAGCCAATTTGGAAAGCTTCTGCCATTATTTTGTAATGTTGAAATTCACATATCTTTTGACTTGGCATTTTCTCTCCTAACAAAGTACCATGGACACCTGGAAATGTAAACAATGTTTTTAGTACTTTTCATAATAGCAAAGCAAATAGATTACATAGATTAAATGTGGCATATTTATACAAGGTGATATTTTGTAAGTCAAATGAATAGATGACAGCGTTGCAGCCATATGTATAAATCTTAGCAAGAGGACATCGAGTGAAAAAGGGGGGCTTCAGAGGTGACATACAGAGTTATAAAGTTAAAAAAATACATGCTTTGTAGGAATACACATAGGTGTGATAAGAGTATTAAAATCACCCAAGAAGATTCAGGATAGTGATTGACACGGTTTAAGGAGGCAGGAAGACAGGATAGAAAAGAGCTACATTGGTGGTACATAGAAGTTTTTGACAAAATTCTAGTTCTGTGTTGAGTGGTACGTTCATGGTTTTTATTATATTTTTCAGTAAAAATAAATATATAAATAAAAGAGAGCCTTGCATGGAGTAATGACAAAGAATGTGTCATGAACCATGTATTGTGATCGTTCCTGTTCTATATAAAACAATCACTTCTTTGGCGTGAGCTATAGATAGAAATTCTCATTAAAAACTAAATATCTAATCTGAAGATTGATCATTAAGCCATCATCCTTCCCTTAACACAAAAGTGTATGTAAGTTTACATAGTCCAGCACAGAGTAGGATACTGAAAGATTGAGACCCTAGACAAGAAAAGTTTGTTGAAGAAGAAAGATAGAAAGGTTCAGAGCTTGGGGCGAACCCATGAGAAGGTGAAGGAGAGAACTTTTCTGAAGAGGAAGGCGAGGAGGGGAGCATCGAGTGTCAGTGAGATTTAAAAAGCATGCAAGATTGCCTTCCTTTGTTTACAATATTATCTAAACCTTGCCTCCCCGGTGAATGCATTTAGTATTTCAGTTAATTGTTTCTTTACCGAATACAAGAGTTCCCACTCTAAACAAAGCATACATAGTCATAAGATTGCAGGTTTTGTTTGAATTATTGAGCAAGTGGTAGGACTCTAAATTTGATTTATAACATTTAGGAAAGAAGATAGATGAAAGTCATATATTTCACACAGAAAATATTACCCAAGTTTGTTGACAAGAATTTTTTTTTCTTTTTTGTCTCCGAAAGATGAGGGGAAACATTTATGCATTTCTCTTCTGAACTTTAATTTAAATAATTAGCCTTAAATTTTTTTTTTTTAATTCTATTGGGATAAATTTTCCCTTCAGTTTATGTCGCCATAAAAATTAATATTCTACCCTCGGTGCTACAGACTTTCTTGTGAGTACTTTTGTCCTTTCTTTTCATGTATTATTCAAAGTTAGGAAATAGAATACTCTCCAATAAGTAGATATTCCAGCAACATAGAGATTTTGTTTTTTCCATATTAAACAAAAAGTGTGATGAACCATGTATAATTTTAAAAGAACAAAAATCAATCATTCAAAATAAAACAAACAAAAAATGCTCCATCAAAACATGCTGTTTTGAAACAGTCTGAGACCATATTCACTTTAAAGAAGTAAAAATGTCAGTGTAAATTAACACATAGTCTATGTATGGATCGTGTTTAAAACAGTCATGATTTTATTATCAAGCCTTTGATAATTTGGCATCTCTTTGCAGCGAGACTGTGTGTCAAATATAATGTCCCTCTTAAACCTGTAGGAATTTCAACAAAAGGATGAAATCCCTTCACTTGTTGCACTTTATTCTCTTGTCACAGTTAAAGCAATATTTATTTTCCTCCTCCTTGCTTCTTGCAGGCCTGTAGTAAATCAAAAAAGTAAACTCTCAGGTTCATTGTGTAAGGGGCTTACTTCTAGGCCTCTACAGTTGCCACAGTAACTAATTAGAAATTTGCATCTCTAAGAGAATTATTTAATGCTGATGTGTAAGCCCTTTTATTCTTTGGAGCTTGGCCTTTTGCTAGGAAGCTCCTGGTAGATGTTGGGCCTTGAGGTCATACTGTACATGCTCTGAACGTAGGTGGCCCTGGTTTGCCCTTTTTATCTGGATGATTCATGCCCAGTGAAGAAAATATCTTGCCAGGTCTTTGTTCAATGGTGGGCATCTGAAAGGCGGCACTTGATTCATTTAGGCGCCATTTGTTTTAACCTGTAACTTCTTCCCCATTGCTCATTAGCTAACTCTTGTGTAATTGAGTCATGCATGTTAAACTGGTAAGAATTGAGTTATGCCAATCAACCCACCGAGAAAAATCCCTCATTAAAATTGTTGTGAAGCCTAAGAAGACAACGTTGCTGAAATGCAAAATGTTTTGCAGACTTGGACAATGTGCAGTAGCAATAAGAAGATGAACATTTTTCTTGAAGAGTTGCTTTGCTTGTTTTCTAAGGCTTAAACTTGACATTCTCCCAGTGTAGAAAGAAGAGAGAAGCCCTTGTGTAGTGGAAAGACAGAGACAAAAAGAAAGGGGCTGAAGACTCCTGGACTACTTGGCAACTTGTCCTGAAACAGAAGACACTGCATACGTGCAGAGCCGCCATCCTGTGCTGCCAGGCTATATGGGAGATAAGATTGGGGACATAAAGAAAGAGAAATGAGTTTAGTCCTTACCAGTCCCTGACCCACTGCTCCTCCCAAAGTGGTGGAGCCTCTAAGTTCACTACAGCCAAAGGACAAGACAAACATATGTCCAAGAGGATGACCAAACTTTAAGTCAAGAATAGATTCAATATATGCATGTTCATGGAAGTGTTATTCACAATAGCCTAAAGGTGGACACAACCCAAGTGTCCATTGTCAGATGAATAAACAAAATGTAGTACATACATATGATGTAATATTTTTCCTTAAAAAGGAAAGAAATTCTGACACATGCTACAACAGGGATGAACCTTGAGGACATTGTGTTGTGTTAAATAAGCCGGTCAGAAAATGACTTATGATTTCACTAATATGAGGTATGTAGAGTAGTCAAATTCATAGAAACAGACAGTAGCATGGTGATTGCCAGGGACTGAGAGGAGGAGGAGAAAACGAGAAGTTGTTTCATGGGGACAGAGTTTCAGTTTTGCAAGACAAAAAAGTACTGAAGATTTGTTCATAGCAATGTAGATGTACTTAACACTACTGAACTGTACACTTAAAAATAGTTAAGATGGTAAATTGTATGTCATGTATATTTTACCACAATTTAAGAAAAAAGGATAGATTCAGTGGAAAGGTAGGCATAGCCACCCTTTGAAGAAGATAAAAGAAAGGAATCCACTCATATGTCCCCCAAGGAGAAATAGACCAGATTTGCTTGATGTGCAAGGAAGCAGAACAGAGCCAGAAAGGTGCCAGTTTCCCCTGTTGGTGGGTGGGAGGACACCCTGCTGGTGGCAGCACCAACCTTGGGTCTCTGTCACTGCCCAGCCACAGCACCTCACTTCTGGGGAAAAGAATATTTTAAATACAATCCCCCACGTGTTCTGGAGGCAGGAGAATTAATCCTCTAGTTAATATCAATAATTGTTTTTGAAAAAACTTTGGTCAGATAAAATATTTGCATCTTTTTCTTTTCTTTTAAACTGTGAACAAAAAAAAATACTACATTTCAGTGATTTTCTGTGATGTCTATTTCTATCTTGCCACTATTTCTCAGGCTCATAAAGGCCAATTCTCTGTTAAGAAACTTAAATTCTTGGTAGATTTTAAGTGTAAAACTATCTTACTTCAATTTTTCTGTCTATGTAAGGCATCTGATGAATTTAAAGATTAAGTCCCTAGTCTCAGTGGATTTTTCTTGAAGTTAGAAGCTATGAATATCTTCCTAACATGAGTGGCTGTGAATTATTTTTTTAGCCCTGGGGACTAACACAGTGCTTAGCACATTGGCATTATGCTTTAAAACTCAATAAACTCTACTTTATCCAACCAGAATGACATTTATTTTTAACTGAATTCATGCTATGAGTCCACATTTCAAATAAATTTCTGTAGAACATCACTAACTTTGCCTTTTAACTTTTGTACTCATTTCTAGCCCACTAAAAATTTGACCCAATAATTACCTTATTAGGCTTAGTATTAACACGTTTTCTGAAAGCATGTAATGATCCCATGAAAAACAAAAATAAATACTGCATATATCTATATAATAAATATTTTATTTTTTTAAAGTAAAATAATTTTACAAGCTGCTTTTGAGATGTGGCTTTCTGTACCATGCTTGATGGAAATGTCCTAATTTCACAGATGATTATCAGATTTGAGGTGTATACCTAATCATGCGTTAATGAATGGAAGGCTCTTTCTTCAGCATAGATCAGTTTTTCTAGGCTTAATCAGAGTCATCCCATTAACACCTACATGTTGAGAGCCCCTGGGGTAGGAAGAGGAAGCAAATAGATGTGACTGATGATTAGGGATGATGGATAAAACCTGGAATATCAAAATCAGGCACGTAAAAACTATAAAATACATCACTACAAATTAAGGCACCAAAAGTTTGATAAAATGTTTTCTAGGGTAACTCACTTATTCATTCATTCATTCATTCCCCATTTTCAGCCCCTGGACCCTTTAGCGTGACACTCCTAATGCCCCATCCAGATAGCTTTCCCTATCGTGAACATATGAAACATTTTCCCTCATAGAGCATTTTTTCTCTTAGATCATTTGCCATGCTGTTTCATATTCCTGTTCTGTACTACATTTTGTTCTTTGTTGGATCATCCACAGGACTTGACCCAATACCTTGCAAGTAGAAGGTACTTGATATATATTTATTGAATTAGGTCTGTGTGCAGGTCTGAAATTTTTTACTGAGCGTTTGCTATATTCATAAAGTAGGCTAAGCAACCATTGCTAGACTGGAAACTTAACACACCTGCAATTATTTTTATTGGCAATTACAGTCATCCCTCGGTATCCATGGGGGTTTCGTTCCAGGACCCCCTTAGATACCCAAATCCACAGATACTCTAGTCCCTTATATAAAGTGGCATAGTATTTGGATATAACCTAAGCCCACACACTTTAAATCATCTAGAGATTATTTATAATACCTAATACAATGTAAATGCTATGTGAATAATTGTTATACTGTATTGGCTTTTTATTTGTATTATTCTATTGTATTGTTTTTCTGTTTTTATTTTTTGTCAAATGTTTTTGATCTGCAGTTGGTTGAATCTGAAGATGTGGAAACCACTTATATGGAGGGCCAACTGTACTTAAAGCTTTTGTTTTCAGAAAATAAGGTTCTTACTCTGCTTTGTGAAAAAGCAATTGGTCAAACTTTGTCTTGGGTCCCCTAAAAAACCTTCACGAAGGCACTCCCTGCCTTGTCAATTTGTGAAAGAAGGTCACTTTTTTTAATCCGAAGTCCAGGGTCAATGATTATTGGGTCATCAATAGTCCATTACTAGGCCTCTACTTGGTCGGGGAATTTGAGCTACTGCCACAAAGCACACTCTGTTAAACAATCATAGTGGCCTCATTCTTGGTGTCATAAGTTTGTCTATGTCAAACTCTAAATCTCTTACTGGAAGAACTTCTACTTCTTATATAAAGTCACGCCATAATCCTAACTCTTGCATTTTTCTTGGTAAATAAAAAAATTAAACACAAATTTTTTAAAATTTAGAATAACAGTGGCCATTATGGGAAGCTTTTGACGTGTCAGAAAGAATAAATTAATATGTTTAAGAGGCATTCTAAAAAATTTAGGAGACAAAACACCAAATAGACAATAGTCAGTTTCTTTAATTGGAAAAATGAGGCCTTAAAACAATTGTAACTCCAAGGTAGTCTCTCTCAAAAGACTTTGTAACCTTCAGAAACCTATCCTCCTTGAGTTTCTTCTTTGCTTTACTCAGCTTTACCTGATTTTATAAATGTGCTCCTTTTTTTATCAGAGTTTTCAAAGAAAGAAATTAAAAACCACATTATACTAGATTTAATCAACTCTGAATGGCAGGGAACTTAACGTACAAATTCCTGCTATTCCTGTGTAGAATATGGGCACAGTGGCAGGTAAACTATGAAGCTAATGAAGCTTAACCCTCAGGGCCCCTCCCAAGGCTCTGGGAAGGCTACTGACAATGTAGTCACCTGACCATAAGATTTTGTAAAATTTGCGAAAGTAATAGAAAGTAGATTAATGTTTGCTTAGGGCTGGTGGGGAGAGAGGAAGACGGGGGATAACTAAAAAATATGGATTTCTTCTTGAGGTGAAGAAAATGTTCTAAAATTGACAGTGTTGGTGGTTGCGTGTATCTATGACTATACTAAAAAACATGACTTGTATGCCACAAATGGGTAAATTGTATGGTTTGTGAAATATATCCCAATAAAGCTTTAAAAAAAAAAAGAAAATAAAGTCATACATAAACTGTTCAAAAATTTAATATTCAGGAACGTTGGCCAAACCATCTGGATTTCAAAGCAATAAGTGTTTAGGAAGTGGATTTGTTAAAAAAAGAGAGGAAAGTTCCAGCCTGGGGTATGTCTACTACAAAGCAAAGCAAAACAGAGCAAAGCAAAGCAAAACGAAGCTATGCCTGAATTTGTGAAAACTAAAGAATGCATTTATCTTCTATATTGCCACAGCAAATTTCTGATGGAAAAGAGAATTACCAGTTTTGTCAGTAATTGTGAGAAAACAGGCATTCTTATAAATTGCTGGTGGGAGAGTAAATGGTACAAACGTTAAGCCGGGCAATTTGATTTTATCTACCAAAATTGTAAGTACATATACCCTTCAAGTAAGTGCATTTGTTTCTAAAAGCTTATCCTACAGATATATTCACTCGTGTGCTGAATGACATGCACAAAGCTCCTCATTGCTTTGTTGTTTCCAATAGCAGAAGTTGAAAATAGTCTAAAAGGTCATTAATAGGGGATTAGTTAAATAAATTATGTTATGCACATATAATAGAATATCACGCAGATGTTAAAAAGAAGTGAGGACATTATTAGATATTGATTTCCAACCTTTACTGTTAAGTGAGCAAACAAAATCACCAAATGCAGAATAGTGTGCATTGTATGCTACCATTTGCATAAGGAAAAAGACAGAAAAGATATATGAATTTGTTTTATTATGCATAAAATGTTTCTGAAAGAAAACACAAGAAACTGGGTGCATTAGTTACCTCTGGAGAGAAGACCTGATTGGCTGGTAAATAGGCAAAGGAGAGAGGCATTTACTTGATGAATTAAAAGAATAATTTATTGTGGAGGAATCCACATAACATAGAACTAACCATTTTAAAGTGAATAATTCAGTGGCATCTAGTATGTTCACAATGTGTGCAACCTCTACCTCTATGTAGTTCTAAAACATTTTCATCACTCCAAAATAAAACTCTTTACTCATTAAATGGTTTCTCCCCAACCCCTGACAACCACCACCTTTATTTTGTCTCTATGGATTTATCCATTCTGGATTTTTCATCTAAATGAATCATACAGTATGTGACCTTTTATATCTGGTTTCTTTCACTTGGCGTGTTTCTGAGGTTTTGGGTTTTTTTTGTGTGTATGTGTTTATTTTTGAAATGTGAACTATGTTAAAGTATTACATATTCAAAAACTAAAAAAATTTAAAATAAAAATTTCTTGCTGAACACCATGGGAGCTGAAGTAAAGGAGACCTCCAGCCTATTTCAGAAATGGGCATTCTGAACAAGACTTATGAAGAAAGAGAGAAATACCCTTTCCCCATGCAACATCTCCTAATTCTTTTCCAATCTGAGTCCTTTCTCATCACATAACAATACACACGGGGTGTGTGTGTGGGGGGGCGTTATTTGGAGAATTTAGTTTTGCCTTGCATGACTTTTGTCATAAACTTGCAGATATTTGTCTTGAGCAATGCACTCTTCTTATTTTACTGTGAATCTCAGTGGCTCCTGAAACTCTGCTCTTAAGCCAAGGACCTCATCTCCCTTGGTACCACTGCTATTTCTTGGTTCCATCACCTTATGAATATCATAGCAGATAAGGAAAATATCACTATTACATAGATCCTACCTAGCAAACCATGAGGGCCCAGATAAAGGGATTTCTGTCATAGACAAGGACAAGGAGAACAATGCCCAGGATAACAATGCTGAAAAAAATTGTAACTCAACAGCTTTCACTCCAAGCCTTTTCACTTCAGTGGGGATTCCAGAATAATTCCTCAATTCCAATTGTGGCCCTTTTTCATACCTAGAACACTGGAGTGGGAAAACACTTTAGAAGTCAACCAGGCTAACCTCTTAATCACTCATATAGGAACGTACCCTAACAGTGACTGTTGACCACTGAGCAAATGCGTACATGTTTTCTGTGACAGAGAGCCCGCACCCAAAAGTTACTAGACAGAATTTCAGCCTGGAGTAACCAACTCATGCCACTTGGCCCGGAGCTTTTCTGATTTTAGCCCTGGAAGTTTCATGTCCTGGGAAGCTCCTCAGGACAGAGCAAACCAGGATGGCTGGTCACCCTATTCCAGCCAAGAACGACAGCCGGGGAAGGCGTTGTTGGGAAGCTGGGCTGTGAAGGGTGGATGGGATTTCCAAAGTCAGGGGGAGATCAGAAAAGGACAAAACCCTATGTTTCCTCAGCCCACAGAGCGTGACCTGGGATCAGCGTATAATTTCTAATGTATTCATGTGCGCTTCCATCAGATTTTTGGATCCCTAATTTGGATCATAGTTGTTAGGCAAGAGCCGGCCACTGACATTGTTAACAGGGTTGTAACAGGATCAAAGATGTCTTTTAGGAATATTTATTTTGTAGTAATGTGTATGATTATCGTGAGAATGCCTCCAGTGAAGAAAACCAGTCAGGAGGCTGAGGACGGCAATGGTTCGGGTGTGAGAGAGACAGATCTGGAGTGGGGTGGGGCCAGGAGGGATAAGGCAGATGAAGACACGTGGGGAGAAAAACAAGTAGGAATTGGTTTTCTTTGGCCTGAGGAGCTGGAAAGAGAAGGAGGAAACGCAGACCACCTAAGACAGTGGTTCTCAAGCCTGAATGCAGATTAGAATCACCTGGGGAAGATTGTTAAACTACTGACACCTGGCCCCCTCCCCTAAGCTCATGATTTCATCAGTTTTGGGGAGCCCAGATAAGGGAATTTTAAAATTCCCCAGGTGATTCTACTATGGAACAAGGGTTGAAAACCACTGTTTTAAGGCCTTCTGGGTAGCTTATTTGGCTTTTATAGGATGTTTTTCTTCTTGAAAAACTCAACTACACATTTTCTTGGGGATACCTTAATCCTGTGAGAATGCCCATAGTTTCAGAGAAAGTGAGAGGGATTTGAGCTTGTTCTAGAAAAGTTGATAATTTGAAAGTACAGGGTATTTGAAATGTCTGGTGTCTGAGCCTCTCCCACCCCTTTTTCAAAATTATCTAGTCATCAAGCGTTTAAAAGGAACCAATCGTTTCACAGGCATCTCTCCTTTTAACCATCCCACAAAGTATGACTTTATTCTCATCTTGTAAATGACAGAACTGAGGCTTGGAGAGGTGACAGTGAGTGGGGTTAAGAGCCTGAATCAAGTTCCCATCACTTTGCCTCTGACCCTCAGTTTCTGTTTGTTCCCACAGCCTAGGGCAGTTCATGGTGGAAAGTGGGGTCTACCTCTCATCTTACCTAATATCCGAACAAAGAGCAGTGCTGAGCCCCTCCTCCACCAGGAGACATTGGATAAATTTGTCACACTCAAGCTTCTACAAAGAAGCCTCAGACCACAGAGCAAAAAAATATTAGTGACCTTCCATTGAGGTGGGTAAAAAAGGCTTTTCTAGATGATTGGTCTAATATTGTGAGATCAGTAACACAAGAAGGATAATGAATATTATAGATTATAAAAGAACTTTATAACAAAAATTTTAAATCTTTTGTAGGATTATTTTGGGAACAAATTTTTCTCTTAAAATGCACCATGGTCCACAAATATTAAATGTTCATATTCCTTTTTTTTGAAATGATAGCAAAGTTATTAGAGTTTCATTGTTTCTGCTGAAATAAAGTTCTTTATCTGAAGGTACTTCAAAACACTGGACAAGTACAAGGTTAGCTATTAAGATAAAAGATGTAAATATAATTAGACAAATATAGATCACTGCTAAGTAATTATCAAGGCTCCAGAATCCAGAAAGTCCCAAATCTTAGATTTCTCTTTGTTGTCCTTAGTGAAATACAGAGAAAATTTCTGAAGACAATTTGGTTTCCCAGATTATAGTATTCCATTTTACTTTTAACATTTCCTGTTGAGCCACAGAGTTCTTCAATTCTGCTAATTAGTATTGATACTGCTAGGAGACCTACTGCAAAACTCTGAAACCTGGCCCCTTCCTCGGGCAGCTCAAATAATCATCTGTGTATTTGCTTTCCAAAGCAAAGAATTCCAGTTTGGTTTTTCCAACTTTGGTCTCCCTTTTTCTATAATGACTTCCCTTTTGAGAACTTCAGGAGCCCTAATTAACCCATGGAGGTGTTGCAATATTAATGTGAGGCTAATATAAAAAAATAAACAACCACAGCAATAAGACAGAAGCAAAGTCCAGTGCCATCCACTTTGTGTGTACAGAAGAAATTATACTAGTCCTCCTTATAAATAAGGGGTTTGCAATGTGTTGTTCCTTTTCTGTAGGGGAGGGGGGTGCTTATTGATGCTGCATCTGTTTTGTCAGAACGTCAGCTAATGGAGAAAGTTAATTGTGTTGGTTGTAAGGCCACCTGTCACACACATGCCTCATTTCCATACTAATGGTCCAGCAGTGGCAGGCAGTGTGCTCTCTGCAGTAACAGCTACTGCCTCTTTGGAAACGTGGGCCAAATGTGCCCATGCAGCAACTGTAGGCCTCGTATTCGAATGCCTCTAGTATTGTGTTGACTGGGGCTTATATTAACCCCCTACTGGCGGCTCCAAACTGGATTTGCAGTAAAAGTGGGGAGGCTGTAAATGCTGCTCTGTGGTGAGGACCAAGTCCATGGTGAACCTGCTGGGAGAGGCAGCTTTTGAGCTTCAGAGTTTTAGAGAATAATCATCTGTGTAGCCAACCCACCCCATATTTGGGGGCAGAGAGGGAAACATGACTATAATCCTCGCTACTCAACTTCTCCTTTAAGAACAGCCTCTGGGTATTATTTCATTGTAGTATTTAGTCTTCTTTTCTACAAGCACTTTTACCACCTTCCTTGCCTTTTTCAATCAGTATGTATTCCTAGGAAAACCTACAGGTACCCCCTCATTTATAAGGCAAAGGTCAGTTTGAGAAGCCTGGATTATTATCCAGTTCTGTCACCTAAATTACCAAAAGCAACCTTGACTCTTTACTATAAAGGGTCGCACTCCAGGCAGTACTTCGTGCAGCAGTACTTTCTGCAAATTGTTTGAATCTTAGGCATAGTTGAGGAATCAGTGCCCCCGAGAACAGGTTGATGAATATTTTAGTGGGAAACTATTAGATGCAACTTGAGAGATGTGGCTATCCTCTCAATGAGGCAAGACAATAAAATTGAGAGCTATTTCTTTCCAACTCCTAACCCTGAGGATGTAGGAAAATACCAGGTTTCGTTTCTTTGGGGTCCTTTTGTGTGTGGCTTTCTGTGACCTTACACAGCTGTCATGAAGGGATTTCGGGCTAAGCAACAAATGTTGCAGCACTGACTGCTCTTAGAGGGATGGGCAACACACGGGCCAGGCTGCTTACATTTTTTAGTGGCCAATTTTAGTTGAATGGATGATATTTTAGCCTAGGCTATCTCTATTCTTGTGTCAACATAAATTTTATAATGGCTGTCACAGTCACTTGGAGAAGAGGCTCAAAGTCAGGCAGGTAATGGTCACACAGCAAGTGGAATGTCCTAAACTGTGACGTTCTCTCTGGGATACGTCCAGGTGGGCTGTCTTCTGGGACAGCCCTAAGGAAGCACAGGAAGCCAGGCCCTGGAGGCTTCAGAGTTCTATGTGTATCTCTGCCCCAAACGGCAAAAGATACAGAAAACCCTATAGGTAAATTTCCTGACTGATCTCTGTTGGGTCTGGATTTGCCAACATGCCAGAGAGTTTTCCCACAGCAATAAAGAAGAAGAGAGTTTTGGCCACAGTAGGGACCCGACACAGATTCCACAGAAAAGCTTAATGGCTGGAGCCACTATAAATTTAGGGTATGCAACCTCAGCCGGGCCATTGCAGATGCCCAGAAGTCCTGCATGTCCTGACTGACACCTTCCCCTGTTCCTCACCATAACTATTTCAAGCTGTTGTCATATTCCTCCATCTCCCTACTTAGAAGACAGCTTCATCTCGTGTTTCACAGAGAAAATGGGAAACCAAAGACAAGACAAACGCTCTTCCACCCTTAGGCTCCAAGCTATACCAATGAGCTTATCTACAGCCACAGCCACCTTTATGTCAGTCCTTCCATCCTAGTCAGAAAGGTGACTTCCTTTCTTGTCCTTGTCCTTAGGCTTCTTTCTCTCCTCCTCCTCCTTTCCTTCTTCCCTTCCCTTCTCTCTCCCCACACTCACACACATGAGCACGCATGAGTGTGCATGTGCACGCGTGACAGGTCAGCCTCAAGGCAGATATCAACACACTTGTGAAAATATGAGTTTGGTAAATCACAGCCACTCAAAAATTGACAGGAGAGACTTTGAAGTTGATTAGCAATTGTAGTTGTCTGCAAATGCCACATCTGGCATCGTAGGAACACAGAGAGGGCTGTGTGATCAGACTGAAGGCTAGGGAAGACTTCCTGGAGAATGTAAAGTTTGAGTTAAGTTCTGAAGGTGAATGTCGACTAAAGAAAAAAATATCAAGGTCATAAAAGAATGCAAGTTAGTTTTATTCAGAAGTTTTGCTGAGGACTATAGACTGAAGCCTACAGCCCAGGAACAGCCCTTCAGAGAGGCTCTGTCAGACTACACCAACGCAGTATTTCAGTTCACACTTTACACACCGATGGTGAAGATGCAGTATGTGCAAAATCAAGTCTAAGTTTGGGCTCAAGAACACATCTGGTTATAGTTTCCAGAGGCCTAATCTCAAGCCCTATCGGTCATTATCGTACGTGCAGGAAAAGTCAAGGACTAAAGGCTTTTATCTTTTAAGGAATATAGTGACTCAGGCCAGAGACGTGGGGGGCCATGGGCTCTATCCCGTTTTGTCTTCAGAGCCACGCTCTGGAGAGCCACACATCGTCACAGAGTCAGGGGCTCTGTGAAATTATGCTGGTAAGCACAAAGGACAAAAAAAGAAGAGAAGAAAATTTCAAGCAGATGAAATGGCCCTATGAAAGGATCTCGCCTGTCCCAGGATCCGAATGCATTGGATTAGGTGGTAGAGCGGAAAGCCCTCTCGGGAAAGTGGAGGCAGAGAGGGCCAACGATGAGGAGCCTCATGCAATGAGCCAGTGGACTGGGGCCGTATGGGCTGGGGGAGACGTGGAGGGTGCTAAGTAGGGAACTGAAGTGGCAGTAGCACGGAGGGTGAGGAGGAAACAGGCCACAGTTGGGGCTGAGTCACTGCAGCGTCCAGATGAGAAGTTTTGACACGAGTGGCCGTGAGAGAAGGGGACAGGAAAACCAGTATAAAGTAGTGGAATTGTCAGGCCTTGGTGACTGGATGCTGGAGGAAGAGGGTGGGAAGACCGTTAAAGTGACTGTCACTGGCTTGGGCGAGCGGGCAGATGGGTGGTGGGGGTGAGACTCCAGGAGGCCGAACAAATTTTAAGGGAAAGATGCTCTGTTCCCTTCGGCCCATATTGAACTTGAAGGACAGGTAAGTGAATCCGTTCAGTAAACCGACTGCTGTGTGAGCAGAGTGTCCTGGCCTGGGAATTCGCTGCAATGGTGGTGGTGGAAGCCATTGTGGATGGGGCCACTGAAGGCGAGGGTGTGGCCTGAGGTGCACCGAGGGCCACGGACAGCTCTGGCCAGCACTGATGGTGGAGGGGCAAGAGGTGAATGAAGAGATCACAAGATCACAAAGGAGATTCAGGAGAGCCAGAGGGGCCCTGGGAAACTCAGGAAGGAGGAGTTTCTTAGAAGCTAAGGCGGGGGTTGGGGGAGAATTATAAGAGGCAGAGAGTAGCCAACAGTGCCATGTGTTATAGAGAGTCTAAGTGAAATAAAACCAGAAGGTGACCCCTGCATTTGTCCACAGGTGAGCCCGTGCTGTCTTCTGCCGGAGCCACGTGGTCATGGGTGGTTTGCAGAGGCCGAAGGGCGGGCAATGGGAAGTGGGGACAGGGAACCACGGACCTGACTCTGTTGCGTCTAGCAGGGGCCTGGCACCTAGCTGTCGCTCAATAAACACTCGCTGCATAAATGACTGAACAAATGAATCCCTTTCTTTAGAACCACCTAACGTCCCCAAACCTTACTAGTTTGCTCTGTGCTGCCTCTGCCACCTGCCCCCTTCTCTAGCTTGACTGCCGCCTCCTAAGTTTTATTGCCTCTTGCTTCACTAATTCCTATAAGCCCTTAAAAAAATTTCCCGTCTTCATCACTTCTTTTTCTCTCTTTAGCAGCATTATTGCCGTATTAATTACCACCAGCCTCCTGTCAAAATCCCTCATTGTGTCAGACATTGTTTATTTTAAAAAAACTTCCAGTGTTAGATTTTTTTTTGGACGAGATGATAGTGGGACCATAGTGGTCAGAAACAACGGAGGAATGCAGCATTGGAACTGCAGGCGCCTGTATCCCAGTTAGGCAGGAGGCTGGGGCGAGAGCATCCCTTGAGCCCAGGAGTTTGACGCTGCAGTGCACTATGATCACACCTCTGAATAGCCACTGCGCCCCAGCCTGGGCAACATAGCAAGACCCTGTCTCCAAATAAAGAAATAAATGAAACCAAAAATCCTGCTAGTTTGGTAGGTTAGGAGACACAAACCCATGGCTGTAAGAAGGGAGAGCTTATGAGGTGGTGATGGACGAGTCAGGGAACCGCCTGACTTCCAGTGTCGAGGGAGTCCAGGCTAGCTATTGGGACCTCGAGAGGCTCACCACTGCGGAGAGCATTGCATTTATCTGCGTGAGTTTGGCATTCAGTCATCAATGAGCTGGCCCAACTTACCTATCCAAAGAAACTTTCCACTTTTTTTTTTTTACAGCCTAAAACCAATGCTGCTGTCAAATTAGACCGTTACCATAGCATGCCCAGTACTTTCCAAGCAATTTACTAAGGCTTATCGAAGCTCCTAGAATATCTTTTCTGCTCCGTTAAAAACCTTACCTACCCTCTAAAGCACGGCTCAAATGCCATTCTGTTTTCACAAGTCCTTCCTTGATTCCTTTGAACACACAGTCATTTTGTTTGCTACTCTCTTGTTCCCTGTCTATTTTTGCACTGAATTTTAGTTTTCTTTGAGTATGTTGTTTCCTCTTTTAGAATATAAGCTCCTTAAGTATGGGGAAGCAGCTTCATGACACAGAGTACTGAAAAAAGGAACAGAGGTAGAAAATGAAGATTCCTTTGGCACAATTGGTAGACTTAGGGCTTACTTGCTATTTTTCGAATAAAAAAGCTGTGTTCTGCCACTTAGGATATAGTGTTGGACTAATCATTTATACTCTCTGGGGCTCACACTCCTCAGCGGTCAGACAGGAGAATCAGACCCCTAGTGTCTACCCCATGGCTCATTGAGAATCACACCAGACATCTCTACCCTGAAGTGCCTATTAACTGGAAGGTGCTATACAAAATGGCTGTATTGGCCAGAAATGTATTTTCTCACTAGGTAATGGGTGGCTACTTTACAAAAGGGGTGTTTATTTTGGCCTCTGAGGCAGCTTCACATCCTTAGAGGAAATCTAAAAAAAAAGCTTGGCAACCTGGGCTCTAAAAATGACTCACTTCAAGAAAGCTCTCCTATCCTCGGGGGAAGTCACTGTCCTCAGATGTCAAGAGCATTGTTCTTGTCAAGGGAGGATGGTTGTCCCAGTCTTCCACTGAGGGCCTTTTCATGGGTCGCAGTGGCTCAGGTTTTTTGCATACATGTTCTGGTAAATTCCTTGTGTGGGGAAGCAAGAGTGTTTTCTGTGGAATGTTGTCCAAATACGTAAAGGAGTAAGAGAGATTGAGAGAGAGGGTTAGTTATTGAAAGAGAAGAAAATAAAAACAGTCATAATTTATTAAATAATTGTTATGCTGTTGTCATTGTAAGAATGACAAATTCTCCCCACTGCAATATTGCTTTAGAGATGGTGTATTTACAGTGACTATAAGTTCAATCACACATTTAGTCAACATACAGATGGGATTATTTTAATTTCCTTGGTTTTGGTTCTTAATTTTACTTTGTCATGTTGCCTCTATTTCTTGTTTTCTGAGGGTAAAAAAAAAAAAACCCCTCCCCAATATTATTAATTCTCTTTTAAAGTAAAATCAATACTACGCTCCCCTCCCTCAACATATGCCTTTAATTAACATTTAACACTTTTAAATCAAATGGTGGTGTTGGTCAGATTGTATATTCAGCATGACTGTTGGTTGATATCTCTGTGATAACAAATCAGATGGGAACGAAATGTCGTAGACACATGTTGGGACTTCACTTGTCCCATCAGTGCCATGAGCCATCTCTGCTGAATTGCATGAGAGTTTTTGAATCCTGAAAGAATGTTTTCTCAAATTTTTTCTGCTATTCACAGTGTAACAGCGATAGACATGGCATACTTTTGTGTTTAATCTGTGTTATTAACACTCTTTCCATCAGTTTTAAGCTTTACTCAATCAACAAAACAATAAATCCAGTCCCGATTTATAATATTTGTCTACGTGTATAGCATAAATACTCCCACTGTAGCTAATTTTGAGCTGCCGGCTCACAGAATGTAGAGTGGGGAAGAGAAGAACAATAACACACCTGGACATAGGATTTCCACCCCATAAGCACAACAGGTGTAAATAACCTCAAGAGCATGGATAATAGTAATAGAATTGGGAAATGATGATTTTTGAATATATATTGTCTTTGTTTTAATATAATTTATTTATTTGTAAGTTTACAGAATTTATTTTTTAATCAAGTCCATGTTTAACAATCAGCTTGCAAAATTCTTGAAAATTTAACAATTGGCTCTCACAAGCCAGTACGTATCAGGGCTCCTGGGCCCGAACAGTACTGATGCCATCTCTTTCTGATGTCATAACCTGGGCTTTTGGTCACTCTGCCACATTCTTCCATTCACTAAACAGTCATTGCACCTAGCCATGGGCCAGGCGTGACACCTGCAACGTGGAAGCCTACACTGTCTCCACTGCTCTAACCTGCCTGCCCTCCATTCCCCACAGCCATTATCCAGGAGTGTGAGGAAAGTGCAACCTCTTTACTGGGGCTTCTTTTATCCACTCTTCTAGCCACAAAGCTACCAAGTTACCTAGAATAAAGTTAAGTATATAAGCCCCAACCCCTCTGTTGGCCTCTTCCCATGGAGATGTTCATGAACTGAGAACCCTCGTTGGGGCAAGTGGCTGGGAGGAGGAAGTGGAGAGAGAGGCTCAGAGCTCTCAGAAGCTGCAAACCAGAAGACCAGGCTCCTAGTAACAAGGAAAGAGATGAAAAAATAACAATATTTACTGTGCTTATATTTTTCTTTTTTAGAGTTATTCTACTTAACAGACCTAGTGTGAGAACGGACCCTTTCATCTTGGCTGTGTTCCGTCTGTCTGCAGGAGAAATTTACATTATAATTGTGAAATTGTATTTGACACTATGGAATATTTTACAAATTTTTATCTGTGGTGCTAATGATGTTTTCTCATTGATGATTGGATTTTTAAAATTCTGATGGAAATTTTATACGTGGTTTATTATGTCTTCAAAAGTCAAGAATGCAGATAGGCTGTATGATTTGGCTGTTATGAATTCAGGTCCTAGGATCAACTCATTGGCTCTGATGCCTACAATCGGTGTGCTCAGGCAGCTTAAGTCTCCAGATCTCAACGTTGGCTTCCACTCCATAGGGCTGTTGGGAGAATGAATGAAATAGCACATGCACATCTTTTAACACAGTTCCAGAATCATAAATGCTACACTGATTATTATCTACCTAAGTCTGAAAGCTAGGCCTTTGAAAATGTAGAATCTGAAAGTGCAGAACTAATACTTTCTTCACTCTTAAGATTCTGGTAAGAGTGCATTTGTCCAAATCTCATTTGGGGAAGAAATATATGATTGCTGGGGTCATCATCACATGGTCTGTCTGGAATAAGGTTTCCTTCATTACCATTGGGTAATTGGGCTTTGTCTTTGAAAACCTACATAATTTATTCCCTATTTAATTTTGTTGGTAAAATTTACTTCTATTAATTGCCACTCAATTTGGAACTATGAATTTGCTATGAGTGGATAAAGTATGTGAGAGATATTGCTCTTCCTTTTTCCAGGTACTATTCCCATCCACTCCTTGTATTTCATCCCTTTTGTGTCAGCATGTGGCCTCACCAGGTCTACATTCATTTTTCTGGCAAATATTTATTGAGTGCTCGCTCTGTGCTGGCTCTGTGCTTAGGTGTTAGAGAAAATCAGGTAAAGGTTGCCAGACTTAGCATATGGAAATATTGTAGAGGATATAATCATACTGAAAATGTATTTGTTGTTTATTTGAAATTCAAATCTATCTAGGCATCTGCTTTTTATCTGGCAACATTAAATCACAGTCTTTGTCTTCATATGGTTTTTCACCAAGTGAGGGACACAGTCAAGTATCGCTTAGGTGATCACAACACAGTGGCCAGAGCCATAAGAAAGTCCAAGGTGCAGAAAGGTATCCCAGAAAAAGTGGCACCTACGCTGAGAGCTAAGATGTGACGGTGAGTGGAGTTAGCCAAGTAAGTGTTCTGCCTAGGAAAGTGCTTCAGGCAAAGGGATCAGCCTTTTGGAAGGGTCTGAGGTAGAAAGCTGCTTGGTGGTTTTGTCAGACTGCTGCATAAGTGAACAATTTACACAAGGGGGAGAGGAGGTCTCTGGTGAGCCTGGGCTGCACACCAGTGCCTGATTCCATGCATTTCCAACCTTTTCTCCCCGCCCTCTCTTCCTTTGACTTAAGCTGGAGGAGTGCGTTTTAATTATTTACAATAAAAAACAGTCTTAACTAAGAAAAGTAAACACTTAGTAAATCCTGAATGAGTGAGCGTAAGTGGAAGTTCTGATCTTTTGTGGGGAGGTGTAGTTAGATTCTAAAGTTGACTTACAATGAGAAAAATCTCATATTGTCAAAGTTGCCCTCGAACAATTAAATCGTCCACCAACACTTATGCTGAGAGGCATTCAGCGGGGAGTCAGGCCTGGCCCCCTGGCCCGCTCATCCCAGGGCACAGACTCTGTGGCTGCAATGGCAGAGGACTGGCAGCTCTCGTTCATGCTCCTTCTGTCAGCTAATCGTGTATTGCTGAATTTGTGTTGGATGTATTTGAGTAAGTTGAATGGGAATTCATTGACAGTTAATAGATGAAGACTGTTGTGGTCACCTCCCAGAGACAGAATGGACCTCCACCCAAAAATATTTGGTTCTGATGGCAAGACTGCTGATGCCACACACGCACCAAGAGGAGATGAAAAGGTTTAGGACTCACATAATGACGGTTTCTGGGGAGAGCAGGGCAGGCTCCCAAGTAGGTTCTGAAGTGGCTTGAGAGAGCAGTGAAGGCACACTGGCTCAATGTTTACTGTGGTTAGGGGTGGGGCTGGGTGAGCGTTCCTGGGCACATCCAGGGCTGGTATGATTTGAACCCAGGGCGGGAGCACCCAGGCTTTCTTATCAGCATGTTCAGATATGGGGCAAAAGGGGAGCAAAGGGGACTGAGACATGAAAGTTGTTCGCAAACATCAAAAATGGAGTCAGACTCATATTACAAAGACACTTTCTGATACTTTATCTTTTCCGCTTCTGATTGATAATAGTTTCAAGGATCCTGTATGTTAGTGCAATTTTATGCACTCCAAATTAGATGTATCATACGGGGTCTGGCGATAAAGAGGTAGCACATGAAAATAGGGTAATTTGAAGATAGTTTAATAAAGGGGCGATTAGCAAGAGTGTGGGTAGGGTATAAGAAAACAACTCGGGACATTGCAATATCCTGGGATGAGTAATAACATCTGCAGCTCCATTTAATCTCCACTCCTGGTGGAGGAGGCAAAGGAGAGGCTGCCGAACCCAGAGAGAGAGGGGAAGAGAAAGAGAGATCTGCAGGGAGAGGGCTGCCTAACAGAAGCTATGCCCTTGGGTCAAGGACATCAGCCTCCTACAAGGATCCCCTCAAGGAAGGCACCAAGGAGCTCATAATAAATACCCTAAATCTCACTTCTCGAATTCTTTCCTCCCTCTGATCTCTTGCCCTCCACTGGGCAGCCCCCCCAGACGTCAGAGGGCAGGGCTGCTCACTGAAGCAGTCTGGAAAGTCTAGCTGCCCGGGCACAGAGCAGGCTGGAGTGGGATCTGCAGTGGCAGGGGAAGACGTCCAGCTTTGGAAGCTCCACTGGTTTTTCCCTCTGGCAACAGGATGTGAGTCTACCCATAGACAATTTGGTCAAAGAAATTGTTCCCCTGTTCCCTACTCGCCTGGGAAAGTCAGTAGGTCTTAGTATATAACATACACAGTTTCTGGTGTTTTCAATGGGTAGTTTTCATGACATATGTAGCAGTAATTTGGGACATGTAAAGGAGCCTGCTTTGTGTTCTCATTCTTTTAAATTAATATTAGAAGTTCAGAGAAAAGAAGAGCCAGGACATGACAACATGTAAATCGATATGGTAATATGAGCCAGAGCCTTGGACACAGTGATAGCTCAATAAACGTTTACTCATCAAATGACCCACAGAATCACAGCAGAAAAACCTCCCACGAGAAATCTTATGAGCAAGATTGATAGTTGCAGAGATTGTCTTGTAACAAGTAGCTTGTCTTTTCTATCTTGTCTATAACAAACTTTAATTTCTTTGTCAAAGTATCCCATCTGTATGCCACACACCCTTTGCTAATCAATTCCCATATTTGGGAGTGCATACACACAGGATAGGAGTTCTGAGGCTGACTGGGCCATAAAGCAGTTGTTCGGGGTTATCTGCTTCTATTCCTACTCTTTTCCTGTGGAGTAAAAATTTAATGTCGGCACAAATTGAAAACAATATAGCAGCTTTTCATTTTCCGTTCTAAAATGCATTTGCATTTTCAAATACTTATTTTTGGCCTAGTTTTCATGTGATTTTGTTTATAGCACTAGAAATAGGGCAATGTGACTTTTTGTTCCTTTTATTACTCCAGACTGATGCCCAAAGGGATGAAGTCAAAATCATTAAGCAAATGGCAGAAAGCAAGCAATGTTCCCAAATAAAAGGTCACATAATAAGGAAAGATGAAAGTGAAATACAGAAAATCACTCATTGCTTTGGCTCAAAAATCTTCAAATTTTCATCAGTCTACAAGTAAAACATTGAAATGAGAACTATGGCTTTATTTGGCTTTACTTGGTGACTGTGACATTTGTATTGAGCAATGGACTGAGTCTGTTGATACATAGCCATTTTTGAAAACCCCTTTTGATAAAAAATAAAAAAGAGTAGTAGGAAAAAACAGGTTGTGCATGAACATTCCTTGTAGATTGGCCAGCAAAGATTCCCCAAACTGTTAAAGCTTCAGGCTTTGATCCTAGCACATGTTCAGTGAAGCTACAATCAATGTGGAAAGGAGCAATTTTCTGAATAAACAATGGGGATGGGTGCTAGGAACAGAAATAAATATATCTCAAGGTGTAGCCTTGGAGGAACCTTTCCGCAATGTCAGGACAATGCACTTTCCCGGCTTCCAAGCTTAGCTTTCAAGACAATGATGACAGGCGTGCTTAGTATGGGTTTTTCCCCCCAAGTCTGGCGAGTAGCCTAACTAAATGAAATCTCTCAGTGAGCTGATGTTAAGAGTACTCGATTAGTATCAGATCAGAATAAAATAAATATATGTGGCAATGCCTTTTTCAGAGGCAGCTATCACTTGAATGTGTTGACACAAAATGTTTGCTTTCTGTTACATACATATTGGACTCTTTAAAATGCCATTAAGTAAAATGCTACAGTGAGTGGAAAAACTGCACCCGCACACCTCAGATAATAACTTAGTCTGGGAAATCACATGTGAGACACACTTCTGTGTGGTGGTTGCTTATAGTGTATAGAATCCTCTGATGCAGAAGATTGGAAGTAATTGTAAGACCAATTGCAGCCTTTATTTGACTGTCCCTCAATAGTTTTAAAATTTTATATTGGTAGGGACTATTGATGGAAAAACTAGAAATCTGGGCTCCCAAGTTATAAGTTTTGAAAGCATGCTCCTCTTTCTACCTTATAAAAATAAATCTTTCCTGATTATTGAAGAAATGCATAGTCGTTGTTTAAAATGCCTAACAGAAGCATTAGAAACATAAATTATGAACTCATTTTGATGTTTTTCATCCATATATTCTTTTATTTTTTTTAAAGGAAGATGAAGGCGCCTTATATTTTGTTAATTAAAAAACAAATAGCCCTGTCTCCCCCTCTTCCTGCTCTATACACACGCACGCACACATAGAGCGTGCACATACACATAGCACACACAAACAGGGGATACTTAGACGGTATTGTTTTTGGTAGGTGTGTGAGGCTGATGTCTGATCAGAGTTGACTTCAGCCTGTTCTTCACCACAGCTGATTGTTGGCTTACGCAGAACATAGGTCCTTAAAAAAATAACTCCCAAGACCTAGGAAAGTTTTAGCTACCGAGCCCATCTTTTCACTACTAAATGTGAAGGATATGTTCTACTTAAATCTCCCAGTGCTGTTTTTAACAATACACAATGCTATTGCTAACCTTTAAAAAAAAAGCTGGCTTCCACTACTCACTTTATATGGCATCAAAACTTCAAATGAAATTCTGGACATTATAGGCAATGGCAAGAGAACATTATTTATCAATGGTGGAAACACCATTTGCAGATATATTTAAAAATAATCTGTGTTTTTGAGGTATAATTATCTTAAAATTCATCCAGTTTAAGTGTATAGTGCAGTGAACTTTGACAAATATCTGAGTCGATCAATATACAATATAGAACATTTCCCGCACCCAAAAACTTTCCTCAGGATTCTTTTCGGTCAACCCCCTCTCCCCACCTCAACCTTTGGCAACCATTCATCTGCTTTCTGTTACTATAGTTTTACCTTCTTATAGTTTCATATAACTAAAATCAGAAAGTTAAAAAAAATTAGCTCCCAATAGGTAGCGCCTTTAACTTTAAGCAAGTGAACTTATTCTGCAAATTTAGAGGGTTTAGATAAAGGAGACACTATGCAGAATTTATGAATCGTAAGAGTCTCTCATAATACTCCTGCTATAGTCTCCTAAGAGGTTTCCTGAATTCTGTTTTCTCCTTTCTACTCCATCCTGATCTTAGAGAAACTATATCCTGAATGGAGGAAGCTGTCACAAGATTTGGAGTAGATTTATGCAGAAAAGGGAGAAAAACTGTAGAATCTATTTTGTTTATCTTTTCTGTTCTTTCTTTTTTTTTTTTTTTGAGACAGGGTCTCGCTCTGTCACCCTGGGTAGAGTGCAGCAGCGTCACCACAGCACACTGCAACCTCAAACTCCTGGGCTCAGCCTCCTGAGTAGCTGGGACTACAGGCGCACGCCACCATGCCTGGCTAATTTTTCTATTTTTTGTAGAGACAGGGGTCTCGCTCTTGGTCAGGCGATCCTCCTGCCTCGGCCTCCCAGAGTGCTAGGATTACAGGCATGAGCCACCGCTCCCCGCCTATCTTTTCTGTTCTGACGTTTAGGAGGAAAGACCTAAAAGTTACGTGAAAGAATCAGGAAAAACTAGGGTACAAAGGATCTAAAAACCAGAGAGATATACTTATGGCTTCATAATGTCTTCTCTAGTTGAAAGGATAACTAGAGAAAAAGCAAGTGTTCATTGATATCCATTGATTATAGAGGACATGGCGTAAATCTTTGTGTAACTGTTCTTTTTTCCTTATATTATCCTGATTAGATGTTTTAAGTACAGGTAATAGGTAAACACAGTTAATTAGTATTTGGCTGATATTTATGCTGTTCTGTAAATCCCACATTTTTGTTGAAAAAATTGAAAATTAGTCTGGATGTAATTTTAATCTTACCTATCAGTTATTCATGCCTGAACCTACAGATGCCCTAAAATGTCTTCACTGACACCTGCTGGTAGCCTCTGGAATTGCAGAAAGAGTGGCTAAGAGCGGCTACCTCTCCTGGAAGACATGGCTTGGAAATTCTAATCCACTTCCACAACCATGATTATTATAAGCCCTTTTCACCTTTTGGGTTTCCACAGCATGCAGGATTAGCTGAGCGTGCCTTTATTGTTATTAAGGACATGTAATTAGTTGTTTTCAATAATTTTTCAGCATTTAGCCTGTGCCACAACTAGATGCTAGGGACGTAGAGATCAAGTCTCTTGTTATTAGAGTATGAAATGCAATGGATGTGGATATAAAGCACACAATGAAGGGACTCACACTCTATGACGTAGAAGGTAAATATATAACTATAGCACAATGTGTTCTTTCTTATGATAGAGGTAGGTATAAACTGACCCTTTAAATTAATTCAATGAACGAATGCTTGCTGAATGCCTGTTGGTGCTTGCACTGCTCTAGGAGCTTCAGAATGAAGAGTCCCTTCATGTGTAATAAATGATGGGAAAGGAAAAGTTGAGAGTTTGCTGGGAGCATCTAGAATGGATATTTAATCAGGATGTACACAATCAGGAAGTCTGGCTGACGAAGGTGACATGTAAGCTAATATTTGAAGGATGAACAAAAGTTAGGGCTGGGGATAAGGCATAGAGAGAGAGCATATGCAAAGATCCTGAAGCGTGGATGCTTGAGGAACTGCGAGAAGTTCCGTGAATGGATATAGAGCAGAGGTTGCAAACTTGTTCTGTTAAGGACCAGACAGTGAACATTTGTGGTTTGTGGGCCAATGTGTAGGCAATATCCTACACTCTGCAAGCAGCTGCTCTCGATGAAAAGCTAATTGTCTTGCTTTTTTGTTTCTTTTTATATTTTACATTTAAAAATGTAAGAACCATCCTTAGCTTGTAAACCACACAAAAACAGGCAGAGGGCTGGATTTGGCCCTTGGACCATAGTTTGCTGACCTTGAGCACAGAGTCTGGGCTTAGTGTGGATGTGGAGGAATAAGACATGCACATTAAAAATGGCCTCAAGGTGATCTTAGGCCAAAGAATTTAGACTCTATCTTGAGGGCAATGGAGGGACCATTAAAAGGGCTGACACAGGAAAGTTGATATTTTGTATTTGGACTGTAGAAGATCATTTGGGTAATGTGCTGTGTGGGCAAAGACATTGGCTATGGGACTATTGCAGGGACCTAGGCACAATAAAGTCTCGATTTGGGGAACTCACAGTTGGTATAGGGAATAGATTTGAAATGAAGCCTGATTTGTAAGTCTTGGTGGTTGATTGAATGTATGGACTAAAGAAGGAGAAATGAATTATTTCTGGTTTGAATAAATGACATTGGGTCTTTCATTGAACTAGGAGACTCAGCAGAAGGAGAGAGCTTAAGGGGAAAGGGAATAAGTTCCATTTTTTAGTCTACTGAGTTTCAGGCCCATATAAGGCATCCAAAAAGAGACGCTCTGTAATAATGATAATAATAATTATAATCACAGGAAATATGTAGTGAGTCTTAGCAAATACCAAGCAGTATTCTAAGTGCTTACTTGAATTAACTCATTTATTACACACAACAAACTTACGGATAGGTACTGCAAATATTCCCATTTTATAGATGAGAAAACTGAGACACAGAGAAATAATTTGCCCAAATTGGAAAGTGTGTTTATGTGTGTGTGTATGACTGAGCGGATATTTGTTTGAGAGTTATCAGCATATAGACCTTGCATAAAGCTACGGGAGTTAATGAGAACACCCAGGGATGGCCTATTGAGTCAGAAAAAATGAGAAAGCCTAAGATTAAATCCTGAGGGACAGCAACATTTACAGAAAGGAGGAGAAAGAGAGACCCCCCCAAAGAGCCTAAGATTGAGCAGCTGCTTAGGAGGCACAACACAAGGAGGCAGGGCAGACACCACAAGAACAGGATATTGTGAAGGGGGAGAGTCCAATAGAAACAAATGAAATGCTGCTAAGTGGGCAAGTTAGGAATAAACAGGAATGTTTCCTTTAGCCTTAGCAACGTGCAGTTTATTAATGGTCCTGACAAAAGGAGTTCTGGTCAAGGTGGCAGTGTTAGAGTAAAGGTGGCAGTGTTAGAGTGCTACAGAATTTTAAGAAAGAAGTTAAGCCAGGAAGCGCTGCTAGCTAGGGAGAAATCAGACAGGGCAGAGTAGTAGAGGTCCCAGTGAGGCAATAGATCAGGAAACAGGTCAAGAGGGTGTGATCAGAGAGTGAATTTTCTGAATCATTAATTCAGAGACTGAGAAGTTCTTAGAGATGACAATGTCTGTGTCACATCCCTGGGCATGTGAACTTGCAGTTTGTTAATAGAGGGTGTCAGTCATGAGAGCTTAGGAGGACAAAGTACTGAGATGTTAGGGTTTTAGATGAGACTTCTTATAAACAGAACAGTGGGGAAGAAAGTTTTGAACCAGGTGCTAAAGTCTTCAATGAAAGTGGGAGGAAGAGTAGATGTTAGGAAAAAGGATGGGTGAGAAAGAGGGGTATGGACAGACAACTCCTTGGAGCAGGGATTTTTCCCATCAAGACGGAAGATTCATGGTCTAAATGGGCAGTGCTGAGTAAGAAGGATGAACAACCTCCCATTATTCTTGCAGCATGTGAACTGGGGAGAAATTATTAAACCTTGAGAGATTGAGGGGCAGCATTATTCTCTGGGGTGAGCCAGGGTTCTTTCAAGGCAAGGGAGCAGAGTGAGTGTTCAGTGAAGGACTTGCAAACAAATATGCATCTGATACTTATGGAGCAAGAGTTCCACAGGACAGAATGGAAATTTGGAGGAAAGAAGGGTGGAGAAGGAAGTTGATTCAGGAGAAAGGAAGGGGACATACTCAGGAGGAGCTTAGATCTTGGGTGGTGATCAAGAAAACAGAGATGTATGTAAAGCATGGAAAATTTGGCTGGGTAGAAATTTTTAAAGGAATTAGACTTGTCAGTCTTCTAATGAAAGTCTTGGAGTTAGAAGTGGAGGGCCGCTGTGCCTCTCGGGGGTCAGCGTTGGCCTGGTTCATTACACATCCAAGGGAGTCCTCATGTCTTGGCTGGGCAGAAGGAGTTGGTCAGTGATGGGCAGATTGAGGCTTTGGCTCAGGGGTGACTTGCTGGTGAGGCCCTGCAAGTCTACTTAGCAACAGATGCCCAGTGCCAGGGCAGGGCATCTAACTCAGTCAACCAGGACCCAGCTCAGACAGTCAGCAATGAATTATTTGTATCCTCAAATGCATTTCTTTCTCCTAACAGTGTATAGTTTTCATTTAGTGTGGACCGAGAAGCTTGGCACTGCAATGGGAAGTTGCTGGAGAAATTGTGACCACTAGGTCTTTCAACCTTTAATCTGCACCTTCAGTGTCTGTCTTGAGGAAAGTGGCATTTTATAGCTGTCAACTTTCCTGCATAATCAATCGTGGTGAGGTTCAAAGTCCTGTTGTTGATGGTCCAAGCAGTCCTTGTGCAGGGATTTATTGGCCAGCACAATAAATCCCCCAATAACTCTTTAGCCAGAAACCCCTTAGAAGGCTTCTTTTGAAAGACCCACCTTCCCCAGCCTTCTTGATCTACAGGTACTTGATCCGAGCCGAGTCCTCAAGCTGGAAGCACAATAGTGGATGCTTTTCTAGTGCATCCCTCAAGCTCTTTTTTGTACCCTTTTGGGGGCCCCCTTGAAGGCACACAAACATCTGCATTCCCTACACTATGGAGGCAACACAATGCTTTAAAGCCTCTCAGAAAACCTACAGGACAGTTAATATGATTTAAGCCTATATTTAAATTTTATGAGACTCATTTTCAAGGCTAATAACCCAGTTTACTGTGCACAATATCAAATGCAAATTTTATTACTGACTTGGTAAAAACCAAGACGATCGTCATTAGCATATCTCCCTGCATCACCCTTTTTAGCCAAAAGGTGCACCAAGAGTAACAGTGGGGGTTTTTATTTGTGTTGTAAATTACAGTTACTATCTCATTAGATAAACACATTTAAAATCAGGTTATCATTCACTTATATATCAGAAAGTTGTTTGTTCAATTGCAGCTAGTCTCATATTCTAACATACGGTGCATGAAATTCTTAGACTAATAAAATTTCAAGGTACAGGGAGCTGGTGTCTTGGAAAAAACTGTTTCTTCTCCACGAATGGCTCGATATAATCTGTAATTACTTTGAAACAATTATGCAGCAGGCTGTTTTGTACTTAATAGTATTTACATCCTTGGTTTTATTAGCAACAAAATGTGAGTGGAACTTGTGAAAAAGAAATTAATTTTTCCACTAAAAGATGTAAACTTTTAAATAGAGGCTCCAGCAGATTGAGGAAACTACAAACGTGGGGATCAGTCAGATCCTGATTTCTTCACTTTCTTTTTATTATGAACTTCTCGTTTCTCATTAACACACCAGACCATTTATGCAATTATTTAAAAAAAAAAAACCCTCCACCTCCCTACCTCCAGGCTTCTAGCTTGAACTTATATTTTTAAAGATACGTTGCTTTCTAGAGCAGATAACATGCTGTTCATATTGTCAAAACTGGATTGGCACTGAAAGGCTTACTACAGGAGGAGTTTGTATCCCTTTCTCAAAGGAGAAAAATACGGATAATATCTAAATGTAGATATTCTCCTATGTGAACTGAACTTCCATCTCAAAACAAGCAAAAAACCTAATATTCTTTCAACCTATAAAGTTCTTATTATGGGCAATACATAAAGATAATATCTTCTTGTTAAATCATTTCCATGAAGTTCATAGGAGTCTTGGAACTATCTTGGTAATGCTGGGTGTTAGAAAGAGCTATGAACTTCAGCTAGTTCATCTGTAAAATAAGGACATGCACACCAACCTCAATTTGTTTTTGTGAGAATTCAATTGACTGCAATTAAAAGGAAAGAGCTTTCTAAGTGCTAAAGCAGTACACCAATGTAAGTCATCACAAATGATTCCTGACTAGTTTTGCTTGAAGTAAAGTCCAGGCTTAATAAGTAAACACAGTACTTATGAGTGCTTCTATTTCACCTGGTCTTTCCTAGTAGATTTTTATCTTTGTCACGTGATCCATTTCTAGGCATTGACTGATGCAAAACCAGGTTCCATTTTTACTTTCCCATTTGTATTACAAATTTGGTCAAATGATACATTCTCTAACATGTTAGCATTCATACTGTAGTAGAAAATAAAATTATTTTAATAACTTATTTTTTGTATGTGTACAGTGCATGTTCATTTTAGAAAATAGACAAAAAGAAAAAACTCATTCATAAATTTGACACATTTTCTTTCTTGATTTATATATGTATGAATATATCTGTTGGACATGTATAAAACATATATGTTCATGTTTTAGATGATTAAAATTATATAATTGTATAGCTTGACTTTTCACTTAATATTATATAATGACCGTTTTGATATGCTATCTGAAATTGTTTGAAGAGATTAGTTTTAATTACTGAGTACAATGAACAAAGTAAAAAAACTTGTCACAAATGAGAATATTTTAATATTCAATTTTTATTGTGAAAATTTTAAACATCCAGAAAATAGAAAAGAATGGTACAATGAACACCAATGTACCCATCACTCAGATTCAATAGTTGGCCTAATCTGATAGCTTTTTCTATATATATACACACTGTGAAGTCAGAGAACATTTCCCAAGATGCCTACTCTGGTGACAGGACAGTTATTTCATATGTTTGTTAAAAAAATAATCCAGTCACATTTGGAAGCTGGACTTCCCTCCATTCCACCACCACCACCACACTGGGGGCCCTGAGAGCTCTTTCGTAGAAAATGCAGCTCTTCTGTTACTCCTGACCTGAGACCAGACCACCTGTACCCAGGAAGATGTCTTTTCAATGGGTCATACAGTTTTCTGAGGACCTAACTTGGAGGGTGACGAATAGAGAGGCACAATTCTGAGGCTGTAAAATTAACCAAATCCATCTTGCCTGTCCACAGGGTGGATGACAGATGTTGCTGCAAAGCCTTATCACGCTTTGTACATGTGGGAAGACTTGAAGCTCTTGATTTTCATTTTACCACTTTTACATAGCACTTGTTCTACCAGGACTGAATTTTTCAACTTGAAATGACATCAAGGTTATTACTAAGAAACTTGGATAAAAATATTTCATTGCCTAAAAACATCTAGTCAAAATCAAAAATGTTTAATCATTTATCTGCATTTTAATGTAAAAACAGAGAATTCTGTTGATCACATGTTATACAAAGATATACATTACCTCGTTCTTAATTATGAAGTAATCAATTTCATTTTTCTAATTGTAATGTCAGTCACTGTTTAAAACAGCAAACAATTGCTAAATGGCAAGTAAAAGTAATGTTAAGGGGCACTAAAGATCCCCAAAGACTTATTGCTAGACATCTATTTTTGTTCTAGTTATATGTTCCATGTCTTTTAGAAGAATTTGTGCTTTGAATTTTTTTTTAAATGATGTCTATTTACTCCTAATTCAGGTCTCCTAAGTATGTTTTTTGCTCCTTGGGTGTAACTTAAACATCTTTAGAAGTTCTACTGGTTCCTTAATGCCACTAAGCTATCACTTGGTATATTGCTACTTCTATTCTGCCACAAACCACCTATATGTATATATATGAAAACAAGTATTGATCAGTTAATGACCTGGAAAACTTAGAGCAATTTCCAAAGAAAGGAACTTGAACATCAGAATTCCTTAACTAATTAATAGAACTTAACCTATTTAACATTATCCAGTTAAAGTTTTTACAAAGATGCCAAATAGTATAAAATCTTTTAATCAATTGTTCTATTATAATATGGTTCACCTTAGTAACCCTATAAATATATTTCACCTTTTTAGTGCAGGAAGAACATTTAATATTAACAAAACATTTCTGTTTACATTATGCAGTGGCATACTGATAGATATTTAACAACCCGTCTCTCTGGAGGAGAAAGCCCAGAGATTTTTAGCAAGTGCTTTTTTCTGTGGTGTAACACGTCCAACCATGGTTGATTTCAAGCTACCAACTTGACCTCGCTGAAGGTGATATCGAGAAGACGTGCATGTTCGGCTCTTGCAAGCCACTTCAAGCCAGCTCCCTGCATTATGGGTTTTACTTAGCTTGAACAAGCCAAAAACAAACACCCCACCCTCTATTTTTGGTTCACTTACATTCACTCTATTACTTAGACCCAGAAAAATCTAGTAATCGCATATGCGTTTAATCCCATAATCGCATATCTATTTTAAAACTTTCATGAAAAGCATTTCAACTGAAAGGGCTTTCTTACATCACCAAGGGTGTCCTTAGTGAGGAGTCAGGTAGAGTTTCAGCAGGATGTGCACCTATAGCATATGGGATTTCTAGATTTTACAATTTGCAAATGTGACAGTCAGAATCACCCTCCTAACTCTGATATAATGTGAAGATTAACAGGAAAACATGTTCTGGTTTTCTATTGTGTCTATGGTTTAAAAAACAAAGTTCTTCCAATTGGTTTGTTATAACTAACAAAATGACTTTTTGTACAGAGGTACAAGGAGAAGGAGTTTCAAGGGGTGGGAACAACTGCAGGGTCACTAAGGGAAGCAACAGTTGCCTTGACGCTACTGCTCAATCTCCTTTGGGTAGCTCTTCCCTTGAGAAGGGACATACTGTCTATGTCAGTAAACGCTAACCTTCCAGAGGAGGGTGGTCGGCTCCTGGGACAGCGTGGTCAAGTTACTATTGAGACCTGAGCAAGTTGTAATGTGAGTATGTGCATGTGTGTCTACATGTGTGTATATGTCTGTGTATATATATGCATATTTTTGGCTGGAAGCCAAAAGATCTGACTTAGGTATAAACAAATATAACGCTTATACATATATATATATACACACACACACATATAAAGCCATATATATGTATAAATATACACAATTATATATAATATACAAAATTTTCATAGACACAGTTTTTGTACACACAATTTTAATACAATTTTGTATAAAATTTTAATACAGTTTTTATACACACATATGTACATGTATAATATATATACTTGACAGAAGGAATTTTTATTCTCATTTTTTTCCATATTTGATGGAAAAAGAAAATAAAATTATCTGAACCAGATATTCTGAAATTTGAGCTCATCCGTAATGGCTAATCCTCTTCCAGATGGTGTCCTGGGAGGTTTTCTGTGACTCAGTGATGCTGTGCAGCCAGGACCCCCCGGCCCCCAGCCGAGTTATTTGTCAGTTTTCAGGAAGGAGCTTCAGCCCCTGCGTCTCACCTGCGGTGGAGCCTGTCTGGAGGGGGGCTTTCTGATCCCCGCACGAGACAGAGGCCCTTTCCAAGAAGAGGCTGCCGTCCCTCCTACCTCCAGTCCTGGTTTTGAGATTTTAGTGTTTTCCTGCTTTTAGCCATTTTATCTTTACATTATTCCTCTTTCTACTGTTCTTTGAATTTACCTTTTGTAATCTCAACGCTTTTTGTTCTTCTGTTTTTAAAACAGTTCTTTGATCTTCTTAATTCTTAGAGAGTTATAATTTTTATCTCTATATTAGTGATACTTAATTTTTATCTTTAACCTTTAATCTCATTGACTTTAAATTTTCATTGCATTTTGGCCCTTTAGCTTATGTCTTTCATCATTTTATACTTTTTAACCTTTTATCTCATTGGCTTTTTATATCTGTTTTAAAATCTTGTCAATTTTATCTCATTTTTAAGCTCAACTTTTATCTTAGAAAGATTTTAACAAAAAACAGTTATTGTTTTTCATTTTGCAATTTGTTTTTGTGGAGACAGGAAAGAGGTATGGCTATAGGGATTTTGGAAATGGAGAGCATCATTGACCAAATGGAGAAAGCTGTGACCTCTCCTCAGGATGCCCTTGCAGCAAGCCACTTAGCCAGCTGAGGCTGGCTGGTCAGCCTGGGAGACACTTGTGGATTAAATATGTGCAGGGCCATAATGATTTCTATAGAAAGAACATATTTGATTCATTGGAGTGGTATTACTTCCTTATATCTTAAATCAGAGATTGGCAAACTAGAGTTTCTGGGCCAAATCCAGCCCACCATCTATTTTGTAAAGAAAGTTTGTTGGAACACAGCCATGCCCATTCATTTACCTATTCCCTATATCAGCTTTCATGCTACAATAACAACGTTGAGTAGTTGCAACAGAGATGAAAATATTAACTATCTAGGCATTTATAGAAAAAATGTGCTGACCTTAATAGTAAACCATCTGGTTGTTATCTGAGTGTTGTCTGTGCTAGGATTCAGAAACAGGAAGTTAGTAGATGTGGTCCCTGAATTCAAAAAACTCTCTGTCAAGGGGGGCGCAGGCATGTATAATACAGAGCACTGAGTAAAAAGTACTATCAGCCTTTGGGGGTCAGAAAAGGCATTTTAGGGAAATGATATCTAGGTTGAGAGCTAAAGATAACTAGAATTTAGTCAGGCAAAAATGGTAGGAGTGGAGTGGGAGGAGGTAGTGGTTGACATAGATCCTTCTAAGCACAGAAATCACATGTACCTTGGCCCAGAGACAGGAAGAACATGGCATGTCTGAAGAACTGAGATGCTTGATTATTGCTGCAGCGCAGATAAGAGGAGAGAAGAAAGAGAATAAAGCTAGGCAGGTGCACTGGCCTCAGTGACGATGACCTTGAAAGCTAAGGTAAAGAATTTGGGTTTTATTCTGAGGATGATGGGAGCCACTGAGGGTATTAAAACAGGAGTGACACAATCAGACATTCATTTGTGAGTCAGAAAGAAACGTTTTGTACATATTTAAAATGACACAAAAGAAGGATATTAAGAGAAGGAGGTACCTTTTTAAAATAAAACTACCTTGACAAATGAGTCACAAGAAGGTAGCGCTCTGACGATTTGGTGTCAGCTGCCAACCTCCACAGAAGAGATTTTAAGAAACCGTTTGGCATCAGATAAGATCAAAGACTTGTTTGTTGCTTTGGGTGATGAGGAAGGCAGCAGTGAGCACAGGGAGGAGACGGCAGTAGAGGGGATCGCAGCTCGAGGACTAGATGAGGCTAGCTCTATGTGGGCGGGTGCAGTACTAGGCAAACTCCCCAGTGTGGGTGGCCACAGGACAGCTCAGGACTACTGAAGCCTTCTTGGTGTTGAACTTCTCAATGAAGCTGTTGACATTCCTACTTGGTAAACCCCTCCATTCTCTGCCCCTCCTCCTAGTCCTCAGTAAATTCTAAAGTCTAGGGTACTCCTCAGTTCTGTGTGAAGAGTTACTTCAGAAAGGAAGGGCCAAGTTTTACCCCTGGCTTGACACACAACAGTATGAGGAAGTAGGAGCCCAGGAGACAGAGGAGGCCGCGAGAGTATATGGCTCCTGGGCACGTGAGTTTTTGGAGCTGGAGGTGCCCCAAAATGGGAACCATTAGCACAGCTAGATGATTGACAGAAGGATGGATGGAAAGAAAGAGAGAGAGAAAGAGAGAGAAAGAAAGAAATTGTAATAAACGTCTGGAAGTGAGTGGGATGCTTTAAGTGGGGAACGCTAGGTAAGAAGAAAAGGACAAGATCCTGAGGAAAGCCAACATGTAAGAGGTGGGTAGAGAAAGCTCACAAACGAGGACAAAGAAGTAGCAATCAAAGAAGTCGGAGGGAAACCAAGATTGTGGATTTTCAGAAGTCAAAGAAAGAGACCTTCCGTTGGGACCTTCTGATTGGGAACTCCCCACAGGAGAGCTCTGTCCCTGAAACACCCGCCATCATGACTCCTTCCATCCCTCCCACCAGAACTAGGAAGGGTTATTAGCCCCTTCCTGACTGAAGAACTGAACCCTCACACCTTCCCCACCCACTTCCCGGTTCAGCTCTCTCCAGAGTCTTTGTGAATTCTCGTATTTGTCTCACTTGTCAGTAGGCCCCTCCCAGAGTAAATGGCAGGACAGGAATCACGTTAGAAACCCCCAGCTTTGGGCCTGACAACATCTGTTTTAGGACGCTCAGCCTCATCACTCGACTCAATCCATATTTTGAGTGATTCACAGTCACAAAATAGAGCCACAGATTGCAGTTTTTTAAAAAATATATCTGGTAGTATGCAGTGTGCATAATTTTCCAGCTTACAAATCAAGGCATATTTTTCCTTAATTTCAAGAGCCTAGGCCATTTTTTTATTGGAAGCTCTTATGTTGTGTAATTGCTATGGTCTGAGTGTTTGCATCCTCGCCAAATTCATATATGGATGAATGTGGATATACGGACGAACAGCACCCCCAAGGTGATGCTATTAGGAGGCGGGACCTTTGGGGAGGTGATTAGGTCATGAGAGCAGAGCCCACATGATTGGGATTAGTGCCCTTATAAAAGAGATCTCAGGGAGCTGGCACGCCCCTTCCACCATGTGAGGGTGCAGTGAGAAGGTGCTGTCTGTGAGGAACGGGCCCTCACCAATGCTGAATTTGTTGGTACCTTGATCTTGGACTTCCCAACACCAGACTGTGAGAAATAAATTTCTGTTGTTCAGAAGCCACCCAGTTGACGGTATTCTGTTACAGCAGCCTGATGGACTATAGCAGTAGTCAGAGGTTGAATAAAAAGATAAGAGTATACTCGTGACCACTACTTCTGTCACTATTATCACTACTAAAAAAAATTTAAGCATCACTTGGAATGGAGATCTCCCATCTTTATTTGCTTGTTCAGTTTATTAATTCTTTACATCTGGAGTGTAGTTTCTCTGATTTTTTAAAGGTAGCTGTTTGTTTTAAAACAGATAATGTGATATATTCCTGGTGGTAATGTAAATCTGAAAAGCAATTTAGCAAAAAGCAAAAAAAAAAAAAAGAAAAGTCTTTATAGTGCTCATGCAGTTTGACCTAGTAACTCACTTCTAGAATTCTTTGGGATCTATCCTAAGGATATAATCAGAAAAACACTCACATATTTGTGTACAAAGATAACCAAAGCATTATTACAGTAGTGATACTTGGAAACCACCTAAATTTCCAAGAGTGGAGAATAGAAAAATAAATTATGGTCTGTGTCTGTGTTGGATTATTTGGTACCCATTAAAAATGCTTTCAAAAATAACAATTACATAGAGAAAGGCATACAATATGCTTTGTGATAAAGATAGTAAACAAAATCACACATGGTATCATATTTTATAGACTCTAAAACTTTGTTGAAGGTGAGAACAGATAGGGGAGACCCCAGGAATTTGGATTTTAAGTCTCAGTCTTCATTCTTGAGAGAATAAAATGGTCACCAGCTGATCCATTTCTTTTGACTCTTAGTATAATCCCGTAACGGTCTGTCATCAACTTCTCCAGCAAAGTCTTTTATTTTTGCCTGCTATTTAGACCTTCTTTGAAACACTTCAGGGACTGCTTCAGCCTTGTGTCATCCCATAGTAACACCCATAACCATGCCTTCTTTCAACAGCAATTAATGTGCACCACACTGCAGGCACTGTCTTAAGCTAAAATTGTGGCAAAAAACTATGCAGAAGACTGGGTGGTCTCTTCCCTGACCTTACAATCTAGGCAGAAAATACTGGGAAAGGAAGTTTCTGCTTTCTAATGGCTGGTAATTTCAATGAAAAGACAGTTTTTAAAAAACTGCTAAATTATAATGCAATTACAATGCGATTAAGACAACAAAAGTACTATAAACAGTAAATGTCACAGGAGTTCAAAGAGGGGGAAGGTTAAAATGGATTAAAACAACCAGAGCTGGGATCATAGATTTAGTGACATTTAAGTGAACCGTCTTAAAGTATTCAGAGATAGTCTGATTAGAGAGAGGAAAAGAGAAGGGCATTCCACTTTGGAGGAACAACAAAAAAGAGAACCTAAATTGGAAACTTTATACCTGGGAATCCTTCAACTTTAGTCCTTTAAGTCTTGCTTCATCCTATTTCCCTGTAACACCTGTGAGATGTCACCAAATAATTTGTTGCTGTCTTTGAGAGCAGTATGAATTCCTAGCTTTTCAAACAAACTTCCCTCTATGCAGTGGAATTTCAAGTCTCTAGAAAATAGTCTGCATCATCTTTGAGATTTGCTCAAGATTTTCTTCCTTCCCTACCCTTAACTGGAACTCTACAGAGAGGGTATGAAGTGAGGCAGAGCAATGAATGATCATGGTGCTAATGTTTATTGAGTACTTTATTTCTCACAACAACCCTACCGGGCAAGTTGCTCCACTTTTGAGGAAACTGAGATCAGAAAAAGCAAGTTGTTAACCACTGCATGGTGCGGCTGGGTTTCAAACTTAGTCTGGCTACCTCTAGAGCCCATGCTTTAGGCATTCTGTACAGAGCAAGATGTGGGGCAAGTACTCTATTCTGGGTTTCTTTTTTACTGTATGATGAATTCTTGTTCATTTTTAACTTTTTAAAAATATTTATAAAGAATGCCTTTTTATTCTTATAAAGTTAGCTTTAACTTTTAATATACACACAGAAGATACATTACTGTCTGTGAACTGATCAATTAATTTTCAGAAGCTAAATACAGATGTAACACAGGGAACCAGCATTCAGATAAAGAAACAGAAAACTACTAGTACCCTAGAAGCTGTCTTTGTGCATCTATTATAACTGAATTGTGTCTCTCTCAAATTCATACATTGAAGCCCCAACCCTCAATGTGACTGCATTTGGAGGCAGGGGCTTTACTTTAAAGAGGTAATTAATGTTAATGAACTCACAAGGATGGAGTCCTAATCCAACAGCACTGGTATCTTTAAGAAGAGGAAGAGACACCAGGGATGTGTGCATACAGAGAAAAGGCCATGTGAGGATGGAGCAGGAAGGTAGCTGTCTGAAGCCAAGGAGGAAGGCCAGGAGTAACCAACCCTGCCTGCACCTTGATCTTAGACTTTCAGCCTCCAGAACTAGGAGAAAACAAACTTCTGTTATTTAAGCCACCCAGCCTGTGGTATTTTGTTATGGCTGCCCTAGCAGATTAATATGCATCCTTCCATGGACACCGCCTACACAAGGAGAACCACTATCCTGATTTCTAAGAGCATGGGTTAGTTTTGTCTGTTTTGGTACTTTATATAAATTGGAATCACACAATTTTTCACCTTGTGTCTGACTTCTTTTGCTCTATAAAAGCTATGAATTTCCTTTTAGGCATTGCTTTACCTGCATCCCATAAATTTTAAGATGTTTTTTAGTTAGCCTTTAGTTCAAAATATCTTTAAATTTTCCTTGTGATTTCTTCCTTGACTTATGAGTTATTTAGAAGTATGTTCCTTCATTTCAAATATTTGGCTTTTTTTCCAAATATCTTTTGGTCATCAATCTTTAATTCCAATGGGGTCAAAAAGCATACCCTGCATTATTTAAATTTTTTAAATTTATTGAGATTTGTTTTATGGGCTAGAATATGGTCTATCTTGGTGAATGTTCCATGTGCACTTGACTGTTTATGCAGCTGTGATCAGGGTAGTGCTCTAGAGATGCTAATTAGGGAAGGTTGGTTGACAGTTGTTCAAATCTTCTATATCCTTACTGAATTTTTTGGTCTACTTTTTCAAGTAATTACTGAGAGAGAAGTAAATTTGCACTGTAATTGTAGATATGTCTATTTCTCCTTTAGTTCCTTTGGTTTTTGCTTCATGTATTTTGAAGCTCTTTTGTTAGAAGTATACACATTTAGGATTACTGTCTTCTTGATGAACTAGACTTTTTTCATTATTAAACATTCCTCCTTCCTTGCTTTGAAGTCTGCTGTAGCCACTCCAGTTTTTTTATTTTTAATTTAATTTAATTAATTTATTTTTATTTGAAAGATTTGGGGGTTCAAGTTTTTTTTGTTACATGGATAAATTGTATAGTGGTGAAATCAGGGATATTAGCTCGAATAGTGTACATTGTACCTGATAGGTAGTTTTTGATTCCTCACTCGCTTCCCATCCTCCCGCCTTCTTACTTTCTGATGTCCGTTATTCCACTTTGTGGGACCACATATACCCATCATTTAGTTCCCACTTATAAGTGAGAACATATGGTATTTGTTTTTCCATTCCTGAGATATTGCACTTAGGATAATGGTCTCCAGTTCCATCCGAGTTTCAGCAAAAGACATTATTTCATTCCTTTTTATGGCTGAGTGTAGTGTGTATATATATACACATACTACATTTTCTTTATCTACTCCTCAGTTGATGAGTACTTAGGTTGATTCCATATCTTTGCAATTGTGAATTGTGCTGCAATATACATTCAGTTGCAGGTGCCTCTCTTATATAATGGCTTTTTTCATTTGGGTAGATACCCAATAGTGGGTTTGCTGGATCAAATGGAAGGTCTACTTTTAGTTCTTTGAGGAATCTCCATATTGTTCTCCATAGAGGGTGTACTAATTTACCTTCCCACCAACAGTGTATAAGAGTTCCCTTTTCAGCACATTCGCACCATCATCTATTATTTTTTGACTTTTTAATAATGTCCATTCTGACAGGGGTAATGTGGTATCTCACTGTGGTTTTAATTTGCATTTCCCTGATGATTATTAATGTCGAGCATTTTTTCATATGTTTGTTGGCTATTAGTCTATCTTCCCTTGAAAAAAATCTGTTCATGCCTTTGCCCAACTTTTGTTGGGATTATTTATTTTTGTCTTCTTGATTTGTTTGAATTCCTTGTAGATTCTGGATATTAGTCATATGTCGGGTGTGTAGTTTGCAAATATTTTCTCCCATTCTGTAGGTTGTGTATTTATTCTGTTGATAATTTCCTTTGCTGTGCAGAAACTTTTTAGTTTAATTAAGTCTCATTTATTTATTTTTGTTGTTGCTATATTTGTTTTTGAGGTCTTAGTCATAAATTCTTTGCCTAGACCAATGTCTAAAAGAGTTTTTCCTATGTTTTCTTCTAGAATTTTTATGCTTTCAGGTCTTATATTGAAGTCTTTAATCCATAATCCATCTTGAGTTAATTTTTGTGTAAGGTGAGAAATAGAGATCCAGTTTCATTGTTCTGCATACAGCTCTCCAATTGTCACCCATGTATTAAATAGAGAGTCCTTTCCCCTGTGTATGTTTTTGTCTGCTTTGTCAAAAATCAGTTGGCTGTAGGTATGTAGCTTTATTCTTGGGTTCTCTATTCTGTTCCATTGATCTATGTGTCTATTTTTATACAAGTTACCATGCTGTTTTGGTTACTATAGACTTGTGGTATAATTTGGTGTCAAATAATATGATGCTCCAGATTTATTCTTTTTGCTTAGAATTGCTCGACTATTCAGGCTCTTTTTTGATTACATATGAAGTTTAGGATTGTTTTTTCTAATTCTGAGAAAAATGACATTGGTATTTTGATGGGAATTACATTGAATTTGTAAATCACTTTGAACAGTATGGTCATTTTAGGAATCTTGATTCTTCCAATCCATGAGCATGGGATGTTTTTCCATTTGTTTGTGTCATCTATGATTTCTTTCATCAGTGTTTTATATTGCTCTTTGTAAAGATTTTTCACCTCCTTGGTTAAGTATATTCCTAGGTATTTTATTTTCTTTGCAGCTATTGTGAATGGTATTGAGTTCTTGATTTGACTCTCAGCTTGACTGTTATTAGTGTATAGGAAAGCTACTGATTTGTGTACATTAATTTTGTAACCTGAGACCTTACTGAATTTATTTATCAATTCTAGGAGTCTTTTGGAGGAGTCTTTAGGGTTTTCTAGATATAAGATCATATCATCAGCAAACAGGGATAATTTGACCTCTGCTTTTCTGATTTGAATGCCCTTTATTTCTTTCTCTTGCCTGATTGCTCTGGCTAGGACTTCCAATACTATGTTGACTAGAAATGGTGACAGTGGACATCCTTGTCTTGTTCCAGTTCTTAGGAGGAATACTTTCAACTTTACCCATTCAGTATGATGTTAGCTATGGGTTTGTCATGTATAGCTTTTATTATTTTGAGGTGTTTCTTCTATGCTTAGTTTGTTGAGGGTTTTTATCATGGTTGTTAATCATGCTGGATTTTATCAAATGCTTTTTCTGCATCTATTGAGATAATCATATGGTTTTTATTTTTAATTCTGTTTATGTGGTGAATCACACTTATTGATTTGCGTATGTTGAACTATCTTTGCATCCCTGGGATGAAACCCACTTGATCATGGTGAATTGTCTTTTTGATGTGCTATTGGATTTGGTTTGCTAGTATTAATATTTTGTTGAGGGTTTTTTCATTTATGTTCATGAGGGATATTGGTCTGTAGTTTTCTTTTTTTGTTGTGTCCTTTCTTGGCTTTGGTATCAGGGGTGATGCTGGTTTCGCAGAATGGGTTAGGGAGGATTCCTTCCTTCTTGATGTTATGGAACAGTTTCAGCAGAATAAGTGCCCTTTCTTATTTGTAGGTCTAATAGAATTCAGTTGTGAATCCACCTGGCATGGGGCTTTTTTGTTCTTGTTGTTGGGAGATTTTTATTACTGTTTCAACCTCACTACTCGTTATTGGTGTGTTCAGGATTTCTATTTCTTCCTGATTCAAGCTTGGGAGGTTGTGTGTTTCCAAAAATTTGTCCATTTCCTCTAGATTTTCTAGCTTGTGTGTGTAGAGGTTTTCATAGTAGTTTCTGATGATATTTTGTATTTCTGTGGTATCAGTTGTAATGTCTCCTTTTTCCCTTCTGACTAAGCTTATTTCAGTCCTTTCTTTTCTACTCCTGGTTAATCTAGTTTGTGGTCTATTGGTTTTGTTTCTCTTTTCAAAGAACTAACTTTTCCTTTCATTGATCCTTTGTATTTTTTTAAATTTCAATTTTGTTTGTTTCTGCTCTGATGTTTGCTATTTTTTTTCTTCTGCTATCTTTGGGTTTGGTTTGTTCTTCTTTTTCTAGTTCCTTGGGGTATGAAGTTAGACTGTTAATTTGTGAACTTTCTGTCTTTTTGATGTGGTCATTTAGCACTATGAACTTCCCTCTTAGCACTGCTTTTTCTGTATCTTAGAGATTTTGGTAGTTTGTGTTGTTTTTGTCATTCAATTTGAAATTTTTTAAAATTTACATCTTGATTTGTCATTGACCAAAGGATCATTCAGCAAGAGATTGTTTAATTTCCATGTATTTTTGTAGTTTTGAGAGTTTCTCTTGGAATTGATTGCTAGTTTTATTCCACTGTGGTCTGAGAAGATACAGGGTATGATTTCCATTTTTTAAAATTTCCTGAGACTTGTTTTGTGGCCTAACATGTGATCTATCTTGGAAAATATTCCATGTGCTGATAAGAATATATATTCTGCAGTTTTGGGCAGGATGTTCTGTAAATGTCTGTTAGGTCCATTTGTTCTAGAGTCCTGTTTAAGTCCAGTGTTTCTTTGTTTATTTTGTGCCTCAATGATCTGTCTAGTACTGTCAGTGTAATGTTGATGTTCCTGGCTATTATGGTGTTGTCTATTTCTTTCCTTAAGTATAGTAGTATTTGTTTTATGAATCTGGGAGCTCCTGTATTAGGCACATATATATTAATATATAGGGTTGTTATATCTTCTTGTTGAATTGATCTCTTTATCATCGTATAATGACCATCTTTGTCTTTTTTTTTTACTGTTGTTGATTTAAAGTCTATTTTATCTGATATAAGAATAGCTGCTCCTGCTCACTTTTGGTTTCCATGTGCATAGAATATTTTTTCTACCCCTTTACTTTGACTCTATGAGAATCTTTACAAGTTAAATGGATTTCTTAGAGAAATATTTGGGTTGTTTTTTTTTAGTTCATTTTGCCAATCTATATCTTTTAAGTGGGGCATTTAGACCATTTACAATGTTAATATTGCTATGTGAGATACTGTACCAGTTATCATGTTGATTGCTACCTAGTTGCTTTTTGTTTTCTCCCTTGTGTTACTGTTTTGTAAGAGCTGTGAGTTTTTACTTTCTGTTGTTTTTACCCTGGTGGGTATCGATAGTTCTGTTCAATGCATAAAGCACTTTTAAGTATTTCTTGTAGGACAGTTCTAGTGGTGACAAATTCCCTTGTTTTGGAAAGATTTTATTTCTCCTTCATTTATGAAACTTAGTTTTGTAGGATTCAAATTCCTTGGCTTACTGTTATTCTGTTTAAGAAGACTAAAGATAGGCCCCTATTCCTTTCTGGCTTATAAGGTTTCCTCTGTGAAGTCTACTGTTAGTCTGATGGGTTTTCCTTTGTAAGTTACTGGATGTTTTCATCTCACAGCTTGTAGGATTTTCCCCTTCACTTTGACTTTGGCCAGTCTTAGGACTCGGAGATGTCCTGCAAGCCCTAGCAAGCCCAGGGAAATTTTTCTCCATTATTCCCTCAAGTAGCTTTTTCATGCTTTTTGGTTTTTCTTCCTCTCCCTTGTGGATACCTACAATTCTTACATTTAGTCATCTTACATAGTCCCGAAATTCTTGAAGACTTTGTTCATTCTTCTTGATTCTTTTTTCTTCATTTTTGACTGACTGGGTTAATTCAAAAGCCTTGTCTTCAAGCTCTGAAATTCTTTCTTGTTCTTGGTCTAGTCTGTTGTTAAATTTTCCACTATATTTTGTACTTCCCTAAATGATTCTTTCATTTTCAGAAGTTCCATTATGTTTTTCTCAACTATCTCTTTAGTGAATTTTTCATTCAGTTTGGAAAGTGCCTCTAGGCAGAAAGCTGGGATGAAAGTAGAATTCACCTCATGAGTTTTCTTTCTCTCAAGGATAACAGCCTTGAACTCTTAATCAATGCCTAAAAACAGTTGCTTCATATATTTTGTCTGTTTTTATACCTGTTTTCTATGGCAGCAGAAACCCAATACTTGTCATTCCATCACAGATGGAACCAAAAGTCATAATGTCTCCTTTTTTTGAGTAGTTTTTTTCTTCTTTTTGTGGTGTGTGGTGTGTGTGTTTGTGTGTGTGAGAGAGAGAAAGAAATGAGCCATACAATATATACACACAATTAACTTTGAAGGATAGATTTTTTTTCCCTCTCATTTTGACAGTAATGAGACAATTAAATACTAAAAAAATTCATCTTGGTATACCCATACAAAGGAACATTATTTAGTGACAAAAAGAAATGAGCTATCGTGCCATGAAAAGACATGGAGGAAACTTAAATCCATATTTCTAAGTGAAAGAAACTAATCCAAAAAGGTGATATACTGTATAATTCCAACTATATGACATTCTAGAAAAGGCAAAGCCATGGAGACAGTAAAAATATCAGTAGTTTCTAGTAGTTGCAAATAGAAGGAAAAATGAACAGGCAGAGCACAGATATATTCAGGGCAGTGAAAATACTCTGTGTGATACTATCATGGTGGATACATGTCCAAACTCATAAAATGTGCAACACTAAAAGTGAATTTTTGTTCATGTTAATGTATCAGTATTGGTTCCTCATTTGTAACAAATGTACCACACTAACGCAAAATATGACTAATAGGAGAGGACAAGTGTGGTGGCTAACACCTTTAATCCCAGCACTTTGAGAGGCTGAGGCGAGAGGATCCCTTGAGGCCAGGAGTTGGAGATCAGCCTGGGCAACATAGTGAGACCTTGTCTCCACAAAAAATGAAAAAAAAAAAAGTTAGCCAGTCCTGGTGATGCATGCCTGTAGTCCCAGCTACTCAGGAGGCTGAGGCAGGAGGATTGGTTGAGCCCAGGAGTGTGAGGCTGCAGTGAGCTATGATCACACCACTGCACTTCTGCCTGGGTAACAGAGTGAGACCCTGTCTCCAAAAAAAATAAATAAATAAAAATAATAACAATAGGGGAAACTATAGGGGAAGATGGGGGGATCAATGGGAACTCTGTACTTTCTGCTCAATTTTTCTGTAAACCTAAAGCCACTCTAAAAATAAAACTATTAATTAAAAATTTTAAAAATCAGTTGACTATAAATATACATCTTTAGAGTTCTGAACAAAACTTATTTCTGGAATATGGTAATTTACATGGGAAAAAAAGAAATATTCAGTGAATTATGATTATTTGACTTACTAAAACACAAACTAAGTTACCAACAAAAGTATAATATTTATTCTAAGAAATATCTTCTGGGATCAGCTCTTTTTTACTTCCACTGTGCCTACATTTTACTCATTCCACCTTTGTTATAAATAAACATGAAGCTTGATATGCAACAGTGAATACTCCCATGCCTTAAACTGATTCTAGATTCTAATAGAAACAACTAGTGGCTTGAAAGAGGTGTTGTTCTTCTACAATAAGGTAGAATCTTGTTCAATAATGTAAAAGCAGAGGTAGTACTGCAGGAATTAGCCTGTGTCATTTGATTTTTATGGGCACTATTGTCTAATGAGAGTTAATGATTAAGCACATTGGGTCGTATTGTCTTTTGGTTGTTAACCCACTCTGCAAAGTTTATTACAAAAAAAGAAAAGCATTCCACTCTCAACAGTTTGGATGATGTGATTTTGGAATTTTTATCTAATTCATTTTAAGTTAAATATTCTACATTTTAAAAGTTTTTTTAAAAAGTAGCATTATTTTTTATAAATAGGAACGCATGAATTACTAGTATTCAAAATACTTTATACTAAATAAAAGGAACCAAAAGGAAAAGTAACTCAGAAAACACAGTAAGCTACTTGGCTTTCACTGTGCTTTGTGACTCAAACTTGAAAAGAAAACCAATAACATACTTGATGAAATGAAAATCACAACTTTCTATTTTTTTTCTGTCATGACAGAGTGAACGGCTAAATCAACTCTGAGCCTGTTCCTTTAACTTGGAAATGACTGCAACCAGTGGTGCAAAATTATGAAAAAAAAAAAAAACCCACCAAATGGGATTTCATTTTAAAATGCAGATCCTATTTGAAGAGGTTCACAAAGGAACACTGCCTCTGACAAGTGGAGAAAAATCTACCCTTCAAAGCTAATTGTGGTATTAAAGTATGTATGAAAGAAAGAAAAATGGCATACAGCTATTAAAACTAGTTTTGTAATGCAGACACACTTTTTCATGGAAACAGTAACAACAACCTCCAGGGCGTGGGGGGCGGGGAGGGGGGTGTGTGCGGAATGAGCAAGAGGGAGATTCTTCCAGATGAATGAACAAATGAATGAATGCAGGGAAGAAAATCCAAACCCAAAATTGTTTAAGGTGACTAATTAAGACCCCCTCTTAGAAAAGCTGTTGCTAGGTAAACAAAACTGTTTAAAACATGTTCATCATTAAAGTGTCCCCTGACAGAAGGAGGAGGCGGCAGAATTGGCGACAGAAGGGAGAAGAAGAGCGGCATATGGCCCCCGGCTCTGTCCCCTGCTGACAGACTGCCTCGCTGCAAGCCCCTTTTGCTCTGTATTCCGTGCACACAGCAGATTGCTATGCCCCAACTTTCCCATCTGTACCCCAGACTCGTGTCCCAACAACGTGGCTGCCATGCAGTCTTCAGGCTGCGAAGGGAGATTAACAACCAGTCATCCCAATGCTATCCATAATGCATTGTCCCCACAGCATTACATGGTATATTTCCAGTGGGGATTAGCCCATCCATCACAGGCCTTTATTAGCCCCCTTTTTTGTTGTTGTATAAAGCCCAAACACTGTCGTAAAATTCTAAACTGCTTAATTGCTGTGCTGTAAAAATTTGCATATCAGAGATATGTCATTCCATCATTAAATGGCACTAGGTATTTGTTACAAGGTCCCAACAATCATGCCAGTGCACCCCTGAAGAAAGGTCATTTATTGGTATTATGCAAAATTTGCTGGTGATTCAAATCAGCAGCAATTAGGAGTTTGGATACTGCTGGACTCGGTGTATTTTGATTTCCTCTGGGTCAAGTCTTAGGGTATGCTAAGCCCCTTCCTCCATGATCAGAATGTTTAAGCGACTGTCCTCTGCCAGCTTGGTCTCTGGGCTAAAGAGTCCCTACAGACTTCTCGCCTTCACCATCTGATATGCATTGGGGCAGTAAACTAATTTTTGCATCCTGGATTTTGTCTTTAATCAGAATATCAAAATAGCATGACCTAAGTAGTTTGCAGTGCAAAAACTCAGCCATGTGTGCACCCAACTTCCTCCGTGTAAGATGGAGGAAAATGTTTGAAAAACTTGGGCAGGGGCTATGCCAGGGTGTTCAGGGGCACACCTGTTCTCCATGCTGGATAGAGATTCCTTGATAGAGAAATGCTGTTGTGGTGGTGCCCCACTTCCTCCCACCTCTGCAGGTCCCCTCTGGGGAAGGGTGTGCCAGTGGGTGAAGGCTGCGGGAAGCGCAATGACAGCAATGACATGCTGCTCTTCCCCAGAGCCTTTGATCCGGACTCCTCTCGGTTGGGATGATTTACAGAGCCCACTCGGCAGGGCTCCTTTTATTTAAAAGCAGCCACTCCTGATTTACCCATACTGCACCCCTCCACCCAGGGTCAGAGGAAGAGCTAACGGGTAACTAATCCAATTGAAGATACAACTGAGACCCTGAAACCATCAGGGCTTCAGCTGGAAATCAGCCAGGACACTGGTACAAATGCTGCATCTACTTGCAGCCTGACCACTTTCTGAAATCCCATGATCACGCTGGTAGCTGAGTGTCTGAAGTCACCTGCGCTGATCTGCAGGAGCCGGGTCCACATACAGGCAGCAGGGGGAGTGGGTGGGGTAGCGAGAGGGCGCAGGGGATAGAAACTCTGCCCACCATCTCCACAGAGGAAGAAATCTTCAAAGACAAACAATAATTATTTACACAGGGTTATGTCCTGGTTATATGTGATTTTTACTTTCTTCCTTATAATATTTTGTTTTTTTCCAAAATTTGTACAATGTGCATGTATTAATTATGTAATCAGAGGGAGAGAAGTTGCTTTATAAAAGCAATAGAGGCACCTTGTGGCATAGGCCTTCCTCATTGTGCCCCGGGGTAGGGGTAGGGTGTTAGTGTGGGCTCTGTAGGGTGCAAGGGTAATTGAACTTCCACTGCATGCTTTTTTAGGGACTCTTCAAGCTAGCAATAAGCGTGACTCATTTCAGTTACGTATGTTTTTTTTAAAAAGACAAAATGCATAAAATACAGGCCACTGTGAAACTTCTCAAGAACTGTGAGAACTAAGATTTTCATCCAGGATGGGTGGCAGGAGAAGTAAGAAGCGTTGGAGGAGACAGTTAAAGGATATATATAATAGGGATATCTTGTCAAAGGCTATAATAATAATAATAAACAATAGCTAATACTTTTGTATAGTGCCAGGCATGGTTCTAAGAAGTTTATGTGTATTTAATACTTGTGTAAACCCTATAAAGTAGGCACTATTTTTATCTCCATTTTATAGATGAAGATGCTGATGCACAGAGAGGTGGAATGCCTGTGCCTACCAATATCTCCCTAATCAGCCCAACACAGTGACCCAAAGCCCTACAAGCCTACATTCTACTATGGAATTAAAAACAATCTCCAAAAAACTCTTCTGCCAAAATTAAAATGTTATCTGAGAGGAATAACAAACTGATATTTCAGAACACACTCGACATATTAACCGTTCGGGTTCATTTTACAAACATTTATTTAGCATCTACCATATGCCAGGAACTGTGGCAGGCAGGTTCCAAGGTACAAAGACATGGCCTCTATTCCTTGAATAGAAGAAGCTTAAACCCTAAGAAGATATAATTTAACGTGTGCTGAGTAATAAAATAGAGATTTGCACAAGGTACACCAAAGAAGGTGATTTTAGCCCAAACGTCCAAGAGAAGCTTTGCCAGAGATCACTCCAGAGTTGAACAAATACAAGTTGGTCAGATTAGCCAGGAAAAGGTCCCTGAGGAAGTGTAATTGGGAGGGGGTCTAGAGAGCTAAGGTGGGCAGCATAATATACTGTCTGCAAAGGGCCTGGGGACTGAGTGAGAAAACTGGTCACTTCTAATGGGAATGTAAGAAAAGTGTTAAGTCCCCATATTTGAGTACAAGTTACCGAAGAGAATGTGGTAAATGTCACTGAAGCCAATTTCTCTGAATACCTTTAGTTGCTGGTATGACATCTGGCCCCACTAGGGTGGCCCTCCCTGGCAGAGGGAATGACTGTGATTATCATGTCCATGTTGGGTATCATTGCATGGAATAGTGAAAACTTTAATTTTTGGCTTGGGTATTGTAGGTCTTCTATAAGATAATATTTATAATTCTCCTTGTTAATTATTTCCTGTCTTGATGAACCATTTCCCATTTTTGCACATTTCTCTGTCTACATAGCTGATTTTATGCATGTCCTGAAACTTTTCTGTGAGATACTCAAACCTAGGGAAGTTGGAGGAGGGGAGTAGGCAAAGGTCCCTTTCAATCTCTCTCACGTTATGCTTCAGATCACGTATGGTTGGTGTTTGAATGGCTACAGTGTAGAGGTTCTCTATCAGTTAGGCTTATTGGTTGCAAGCAACAGAAACTGACTCGTCCCAGTCATGTTAGGAGAAAAGGAACTAATTGGCAGAATGTCAGTGGCTCACCAAATGGTGAGAGGCTGGAGATGAAACACAAGCCTTGGAAAGTGAACAGGAACTGAGGCATCTCTGGGGAAAAAGCAGCAAATGTGTCATCTGCCTCTTAGTGGACACGATCAGTCTTGTCAGGACACCAGTAGCTTTTCCTGTTCTTGCACACTGCAGCTGACACCTCTGAGCACAACCCAGTTTCTCCAAAGGGATCTCTATTATTCCTCCCACCTTTGCAGATGCTCTCTGGATTTAGAGTCCCAGGTGGCTGAATTTAAGTCACAGGAACATTTACTCATTGTCTGGGGACATGGTAAGGGAGGCCCTCCTTCCTTCCTTCCACTTCAGTAATGAGGGGCAGGACACTGTATCCCTCTAGAATAGTACATTATTATAAGAATTGTCCCAATCATTAAGGGGTTAGGACTTTGGGAAGCCCATCCCCTCTAAATTTTTTTTGTTCACTGGAAATAATTTTTTATTATACTTGGGCTAGACAGGTAATCATTAGAATATGGTGTTCAGTTTTTGCTTCCTATTTTAAGAATTTTAAACTTAAGAAGAAATTGGAAGACTAGGAGAAACCAAAAATAAAGCAAATATTATGTATGATGGAAAGCTAAAGAAGTTGTATTCTCTTACCTAGAAAGAGATTTAGAATAAGCATTAAGATCAGTAATGACGGGTGAACCTTGGCATAAGCCATTAAAACAAAGATCCTTTGGAACACATCTTCCTTGACACAGTTCCACATCAAATCAAGGACTGAATGGAATTACTTTGAGATACTGTAAGTCTTAGAGAGTCCACTATTTCTTTCATCTGAATTTCCCACAATATAATAAGTTTTATGAGTCAATTAAGTGAGATTTATCAAATATTTAGTATGTGCTTAGCATTTTCTAAGGATCGTGGAGAGTGTGGGAGGAAAAGGCCTCTACCCTCAAGGAGCAGAAATGAAGAGTATAGAGGGTACTGTGGATTGGCTCATGATAATTCCATTCTTCTCTCCTCTCTGGTGTTTTCCTGCACCATAGAAGCTGGAGGGCTACAATACATTTCTTAGACTCTTTTCTGTAGAATTAAGATTCTGGATATGAATGTGATTCTGTCAGTTAGAAATACTCACATGAAGTTTGGCAGTGAGGCCAAGGTCACCTTTATGCCTTTTGGCTCTTTTTCAGCTGTCAAGAAAGTATTGGAAGGGTAGGAGTTTCTGCTGCAGTATTCCAGTGTTCTTTCTGCAGCTCCTGAGGTGTCCAGAGGCAGCTGCAGCAATGGTTGCTGCCTGACTGCAGCTTTCTCGTCCCTAGATTGAAGCTACAATGGTGCATTCTTGAAATCAATGTTCCCAGAGGCTGTCACAGAAGGAGAAACTCACCTGCAAGTTCAGATCTGGAGTGTTATGGGAGGGGAGATGTGGCCTAAGGTCTGCTTCTTTAGCTTTTCCAACTTATAGTGTTGGATGGGAGAAGTGATTTTTAGTACCTGGTGAAAGTGGTTACCCAAACTGCCCTGAGCCATAATGCCTGGATCTGCTGAGATACAAGCAACATTCCTTTAGAGTCCCTCATTCCCACTTCATATCAGAACCACCTGTGAAGCTATTGTTGGAAAAGGCAATCTGCCGTGAGTCCTGAGCACCCCTGCATGTTCTGGTTGGGTATGTCCAGAATGCAAGGCCCTGATCTTTCGATCTGGGCCATTTCTCAGGGTTGTGTTTACAGTAAGCAGCCTTGATGGATAAGGTAATGTCTCCCTCTGGGACAATGTTTTCTTCACAGACTCGCCTACTGCTTACTACAAAAGTAGTAAATTCCCCAAGTTCAATATTTTTCAGCTGTGACACAAACCTACTGCATGTACTGCATTTACCTGAGCCCATCCACATTGCCTCTGTGGGAGTTGAGGGCGAGGGGAACTGACACTGAGTGTGATGCTCATGCTGCTTGCCGTGCTGTGAATAATAATAATAGTCCTTTGTCTCTGACCCAGGAGTCTCATGTCTTCTACCAGGATTTATGGAACAGTAACAGGCTAACTTAGTAGCTTGCAAGTAGAGTAAAATCCCAGATTTTGACAGCTACTAAAAACCATAATTTCTTGGCACCCACTATACACTATACATCTACTGAATGACAATCTCTAATGATAGGCTTTCTGGAATCTGTGTTTTTTAAAGCTCAGCCAGATTTGAAAATCCCTGGTGAAAGACAAAAGAGAAAGATTCAGCATCCCTTGTTTCCTCATCACAGACACACACACCCCCACACAGGCATATATACACACACACAGCTACTAGATTATCAAATTTACTAAAGGCTCAAGGTTTTGAAGGCACTACTGACCGATGAATTGTGATGACAGTAGGGAAATCTGGAGCCCATTGGAGCAGCACAGAAAGAGCAGAAAAGTAGCAACAGTGCCAGGTGGGAGAAAACTTTGCAAAAGCACAAAAATAACAATTCTGTTCTAAATTATGACTGCACAATGTCTGTACCAATCAATTCAGCACTCACAACTTTAGACTCACTATGAGAAACAGAAACTACTCCAGCTATTTTAAGCAGAAATGTATTTAATTCAGGGTATTAAGTGCTCCTATATCACTTTCAGTTGATTTGCATCAAAGTTGAGGAAAACTGAGCTTGGGGAATTCCCTACTTTATAATAAGCATTTAGCAATTCTGTGAGTCCTTTTGTTCCAAAGGGGGAAGTCATTTCGTCCATCAAGGCTGCTTGCTGTAAACACAACCCTGAGAAATGGCCTGGGTAAAGAAAGGTCAGGGCCTTGCATTCCAGGCATATCCAGCCAGAATGTACAGAGATGCTTAGGGCTCATGGCAGATTGCCTCTTCCAAGAATAGCTTCACGGGTGGTTCTGATGTGAAGTCAGGTTGACGGGTTCTAAAGTACTGTTGCTGTACCTCAGTGGATCCAAGTGAATCCAAGTGGATCCACCTCAGTGGATCCAAGTATCTGGCCTCAGAGCATTTTAAGAAACCATCTTCACAGTGTGCTAAAAATCACTCCTCTCATCAAATAGGAGTCTGGTTATTAGGTCCAGCTCATAGTCCCAGCCTTGTTTCATTAGGAAGAGACCTTTCCTAGGAGGCTTATCAGATTTAAGCAGAAAGACTCTGGTCACCAACCAGCTCACTGGCCATACCCAAATATGCCTGAACAGTTGGAGAGCCTGCAGTCTAAATTCAAGCTGAGATCCTAATACACAAATATATTTTATAGAATTAGGATTATAATGTATTTAACTTATTATTCTACAATTTTTTACTAGACATTATTTGCCATGGTCTGAATATTTGTGCCCCCCTCCAAATTCATATATTGAAATCTAAACCCCCAAAGGGATGATATGAAGAGGTGAGGGCCTATGGGAGATGATTAGTCCATGAGGTGGAGCCCTCATGAATGGGATTAGTGCCCTTATAAAAGAGGCTCAGGGGAGCTTGTTCGCTTCTTCTATCATGTGAAGATGCAGCAACAAGGCACCATCTATAAGGAACGTGCCTTCACCAAACACTGGAATCTGTTGGTACCTTGATCTTGGATTTCACAGCCTACTGAATGGTGAGAAATAAATGCTTGTTGTTTATAAGCCACCCAGTCTATGATATTTTGTAACAGCAGCCCAAATGGACTAAGACACTATTCAATTAGACAGTCCCCAGACAATTGACTATTTTTCCAAAACATGATTTCTAGCAGCCATGTAATAAGCATCTCAACATAACAATGCAGGTGATATAATTCAGCATACAATATTGAGGCAGCATGGTGTTGTGAAAGGAACATGGGTCATTGACTTGGAAAAGCTGACTACTTAGTTCTGGCTCCCATTTACTAACTGTGTGACTTTAGGTAGAGCGCATATTTTCTCTAAGTCTCAATATTCTTATCTTTAATGTAGGAATAATGATACACTCTAATCTCATAAAGTTGTTGTAAATATTAAATGAGATAATGCATGTAAAGTGTTTTGCATGGGCCTGGCACAAGGGTAGTGGCTCCACAACTATGGGTTATTATTGAGAATTGCAATATCAATGCTGGACAGTGTTTTACCTCATTCCTCCTATGCATGTACATTATGAAAAAGACTTGTATTTGAGTCTAAAGTGGGCCTAGAGGTTCTAACAAAATTAAAAGTGACTCTCTGACTCATTGTTTGCATTAAGCCATAATTCATAGATAGGACAATGGATTTGGTGTCAGGAGTGTATATTGCTGTAGAAAGGCAGCCAAATACTTTGGCCAAGCTATGTAACAAAATTATCAGGGCTCAAAGGAATTAAATATTTTTGACATCCTTGTGATGTCAGAGTTAGAAATGGCCAAACTATTTAACTACATGATATATCATTGGCTCTCCAGACATTTGAGGCATAAATTTTGACCACAAACTAGATGATTGTTTGGAAAACCTCATTCATTTGTTCATTCCTTCATTCACTCATTTTTGGCAAAATTCTATATATTAGACCATGGGTTGGCAAACTTTTTCTGTAAAGGGCCAGATAGTAAATATTTTAGGCTTTGTGGGCCAATATGGTCTCTGTTATAATCACTCATCTGTGCCATTGTGGAGCAAAAGCAGTCATAGACAAATGGCATAATAAATGAATGGGCATGGCTGTGTTCCAAATGAACTTTACTTATATTTAAAAAAAGAAAACAGGTGGCAGATCAAATTTGACCCATTTGTCAACCTCTGTACTGACACAAAGCTCTTGACCTTGTGGAACTTGTAGACTGTAGAAGAGGTAGGTTACAAACCAGAGGATAATAAGTGTTATGTCAGGAGTATGTATAGCACACAAAGGACACCTCAATTGACCACTTTGTAAAATGGGAGGGATGATATTGGCTAAAAGAGATCTCTGAAACTCACAACTAAGCTTCTTGGTGGGGGGGATTCAATCACTAATCATCAATCAAAATAACCAGAATTGTTGTATTTTATGGCAGTAGTATTAAATCTGAAGTATGTTAGACTGAAAAAAATTGCTTTATTTTATATACAATAATGTTTGACCATGTTTCTGGAAAGTTGGAATCTCTTCAGGAGATTTGTACCACAATCTATATTCATTATGCTGTCATTAACTCAATAATTTCTTTTCACATGTAAGCATTTTTTTTTTTTTTTACTAAAAGGATATCTTATTAAATGAAGATGAAATGGCAATTAATCTAGAGCATTATCAAAGACAGGAACATGCATTTATCTGGATCTCTGTTTATAAACATCAGTGGCCTGTTAATGTACTAATAATATTTAGGAAGGCAATGTGATAAAAGGCTTCCTGCCTCTGTTAGCTTCATTTTGTATTAACGTATTCCTGTCACCAGTTAGGCAATTAACAGAGACTAAAGGAATACTAATCGTAGGCCTTTTCTGTCAGTGTCCTGGGTCAACTTTATTCCTAGGAGCTTGCTTCGTGAATTTATAATCATCATAAGTGATAAAAGTAAGTGTTTTTGAAAAACAAAACTCCTGATATTTCTGTGGAGGTGGAGATTAGAGAAAGTCCTTTTTTACATGATGTTGTTGTAAAATAAGTCCTTTGGAGAGATGTAGGAACAGGTAAACACAATTTTCAGAAAGGGGAATGTTAGGAATGTAAGAAGGTTCCTAAATAGTATCAAATTCTTCACAGATGACAGTTCTGGAGGAAAGAGCTGAAACATAGCTCACTATTTCATGAATTTATACAGGTCAAATGCCAGCCCCACGAAGAACCATGTAGAGTAAACTCTTTATGAGTTGGTTAAACTCAGTGCTAGTCTTACCCCATCATGTCAGTGTTCAGGAGGGTCTTCTATACTTTGGTTGCCCATTTTATATTGCTTGCTCCACTTCCAACAAGTAAATATTTTTGAAATAAAATCACTTTTATGAAAAGTAACCTGGCATTGAACCCATTACATAAAATGTGGACGAACAGAGATGAGGAAGTTCTTGAGAACTTCAGGGCAGATAAGAGAGTAGAAAGAACCTATAGCAAGACAAGTGTCAGGAAGAGTGAGGAGCTGGGATATGTAACAGCACCAAGGTGCAGAAAAAAGTTGCACAACTGTCCTATTAACATACCAGATTTGATTTGACTCTATTATATTTCATCAAATAATTTAGAAAACTCCCAGCATAAAACATCATCATAATTGTAATCATATATTTGGAGATATAACGTGCACACCATAATGTACCATTAGTTACACAAATAACTAATAATTTGCTAATGACAATATTATGTTAAGTCAGTTTAGAGGCAATTAAAGTGAGTGATATTTACATATGCCTAATGAATCACAGTCGATGGCAGATTAAGAGATTCTAATGAATATTCATCCAGACATTCGCAACCAGCTTCACAGTTTATAAACTGAATTATGGTTGATTTGCCCTTTTAAAAATGAATATGTGAGTATCTTCTGCATGGTGAGAATGAACAATCGGGCCTGACTGTAAAATTTTTTTAAAGCAATGTACTGGTCAGAACACAAAACATTTTTATGCACTCTCATACCCTCGGTTTCGCTGTTCTTTTTTATATCACAGATCAGTGTTGATGAACTATCTCCATTTTCATTCTAATCCATGACATGAAATATAGAAATTGTTTAGTATAGGATTAAATGGAATACAAGTTTTATGCAGCCGCACTGAGAAAATAATTACAGGTAGTCTTTGCCATTGAGACAGTGAATACAAACATTTTTTTTTTTAATGCTGTCTTCATCCTCTTGCAACTCTGAAGGCTGTTTTTGTAGCTATACTTTGTCATGATAAAACTGGGGTAGATTTACTATCCTTTCAACTTGGTCATTTTAAACAATAATAAAACAAATAAACAAAAACACCTTCGTTTGGCCCTGTTAATGCAGATTAAGACAAAACAAGATTATGTTTTGAACATTTACTTTTTCCTAACAACTAGCAACTATAACCCTTTCTGCTTTTATTCGCGGTTCCTCATAAATATTGTGAGCTTTATCCCTGTTGCAAATACAAAGGCCAAACTCTGTCTTCCTCAAGATCCTTCGATAGGTCATTGAGAGACCTAATGTCTACAGCTCCCATTTCTGTTTTACCTTAAATTAGACAATGTTGTCTCTGCTGTTTCAGATTTGAAAGGTATTAATTATTGCCATTATTTTGTTCTACGTAGGGAGTTCGAGGCTAGAGCCAGAGTGTCTTGGAAAATGGGAGTACAGTAGGATAACCAACTAAACAGGTACTGGATGGTTGCCCCACATAAGATGTCAACCTCATATTAACAGAGCATGAAGAGAAAGCTCCAAAAACAGATTAAGTGTTTTAAAGGCAAGGGGGTTAATTTTGAAGCTCACATTTCTGCTCAACCTGTTTTCACAATTTATTTCATTTCATACTATTCAAATTCTGAAAGGTCAAATAGTTTGACACTTGTCAGAATTAATGACTTTTTACTTTTCAAAAATAATACCAATACAGTATATGGCCAGAAGGGTTAAAGAAGGAGTTCATTTACTCTCTCTCTTTCTCCCTCTCTCAGTAGTTGCCCTAAAGCCCATGGAGATTTCTTTTGAGCTGATATTCTATTCACAGCACTTTGAATGTGAATGTCTGATTCCTGGAGGTACAGTATTCCTGAGTGAGCCTAGTTGGGCAAATTTCTGCCTGCAGCACTGTCAGTTGAGGCTCCTAGCACTGGTTTTGTGATCAGTAAGTCGAGCATCCATTCTGCTTCATAAACCGTGTGCTATAAAGAAGGCAGCATATTCACTCTATCTAGATCATACTTTGGCTTCTTAAATCTTTTGCTGTTTTTTCTCAGGTGCACAAAATTTGATAAATTCAATCTTCCTCTCAGATCACACTCTCTTGAACTATGGAAGAATTAGGATTCTTGCTTTCCTTCCGGTATGCCCTCACATGAAATGCCTTTTGAAAACCTTGCTAAGCCCTGAACACAGATTCCCTGACACCAGTTTGTCCTCATGCTGCTGGCAGCAAGACTAGGTCCCGTTCCCACTGTCCCTTGTCACCCCTGGGTCTTTGGAAGTCTTGCTTAGAAACTGTAGGTGATTTTTGAGCTATGATCCCTAGGGTTCTGCGATTCTAGTGGGTGTCTTAGGGGCTTCTGCAGAGAGCCAGGTGAGGCCCACAGGTGCTGACTCAGGCCTTGTATTCCAGCTTTCAACAGGGTGGTTTCACTTTTCTCTGTTTTAATTATTTTACTTGAAAAGAAGTATGCTTCTAATAAAACTTTTTTGGGAAATTATTGATATAGTGAGGAACAAGTACAGGGATTTCATAATCTCACAGACCAGGGTTCAAATTCATGCTTTACTGTTTGCATGACGTTTGGCAAATGACTTTACTTCCTTGAGAATCCATTTCCTCATCTGTAAAATTAGAATAAAAATAACCACCTCTCAGATTTGTGGCAAGGATGAAATGAATTTGCATATTTGTTGTGCTGCTGAGTACCTACTAAGTGCTTAAAACGCATTGTTCTTTTATTTTTCTTCCCTTATTGGTTATCCTAGTGATCCAAACCCAAGAAAATTAAATTGAGGTAGAGTGATCATGTGTCCTGGTTTGCCCAGGATAGTTTTGACTTCTGCCTGTTCTCCCAGTGTAATTTTTCAGAGCATCTTTCATGTTCAACAGTGTCCCAGTTTGGATGATAGATGAAGAGATCACCCCCAATTCTAGGGGATACTGGCAGTTTACAAATTAACTTGATCTTCCTAGCACAAGCTCACTGCTGCTACTTGCAGCCAGTACTGCTGACTTTGCAACTGCATTTGATATTAATCCCAGAAACTCATGATCCCAGAACTACTGGAAATCTGAAGGCACAACTGAGGATCTACCCATGATAGCAGTAAATCATCATCATCATAGACCAAGTGCCTATGTGGATTCAGCACAGAACCAGGTGTTCAACATATGAAATTATATTTAATCCTTATATCTACTCTTTGAGGGAGATATTAATGTCCTCATTCTGCAGATAAGAAACTAAGGCTCAAAGTGATTACATGACAACAAAGAGGCAGAAGAGCTGGGATTTAAACCCAATAATCTGCCTTTTTGTATGTAGCAATTAGAATATTTCAAAAGTTACCTAAAGTATTTTTTATAATCTTATATTTGTAGCTCTACAAGTCTCTCTTTCACTTTCTCTCTCTCCATTTGCCAGATGTTCATTTTTTTAATACAGGGTTGGCACTTTCAAAAGTTATATAAGTATTTCCTTAGTCGTGTAAATCTTAATCTGTAAGGTTTATAAGTATTTTTCAGGAGAAATCATTAAGGTAACATTTATATTTTTAGACCTTTATATCAGGAAGAAGGAATCAGTGCCTCAGAGACAGGCTGCAGTCCCACTGGGCAGAGTGTGAAGCTCTTGCATGATGGGACATGCAGGATTAATCCCTGCCCCATGCCTAGGAATACCTCCTTCACTGGCCTCCACTTGAAGACACAGGGTAGGACCTAGCTGGTGACCATTTAAAACAGATTAAACATTATATAATCTGATGGAAATAACACATTGGCAAACTGATATGTTACTATGGACTAGTATATCTAATTGATTGACCTAGTCTCACCCTTTATCAATCACAGGGGAGGCTTTGAAGGAATGGTACAGAGCACAGATAGGTATGTTGGTGGAGATTAGGAACCAGGCTTGCTCTTCTGGGCCTCTGAGTGTGCTGTCAGGGACTCTGGGCAGACTGGTGACTAGGCACCAGAACTGTTCTGCTGCCATCTCTTCTATATGTGAGGGTTCCACAAGAGGTTTCATTTTGGAAACTGTGGCACCACTTAAAGAGAGGGTTTAAACAAAAAGGCAAATAGCACCACCAACAAAAATTCAAGAGGCTTGAAAATTCCTGGGGTAAAAGAACACTAAGAAAAGAAAGATATGTATTTAAGGAAAACTTCAAGACTTGTCCTACTTGGACGAGGTGGTCCAATCAATGGTAGGTACAAACAAAATGTGTTTACTTTATCCTCCATTGCTGCAAAAAGTCTGTAGTAATTCTCAGAGAAATGGAGCCTTCCTCCCCAGCTTTGTCCTGGTGTTCTCTTTTAGGGAAGGACACAGGCCCTTCACGGTGACTGTCAACAATCCTCCTGCTGCCCCCCCCCACACAGTGTTATAGCTCTGAGACATTCCTCCTCTCCATCATACCCTCCTTCCTACACTCCACTGACCTACTGTGCACTGTGGGCTGAGCTTTCATAGCTCATCTCAGGATCTAAGAAGCAGGTTGGTCACATCCACTTCCTAGACAATTTTTATTTTTATATTATGCCATTTCTGTATAGCATAGCAAGGCAGTCTTGAGTGAGCTGTACTTTGCTGCCCAGTGGTCAGAGCATGCCTGATGGTCTTATTTTAAAATAAGAAGGATGGTAAAAAGCATGTTAAGAAAGGAGAACAACTTGGCCCACCCAAAACAGGGTTCATATGAGTAAATCCAGGACACATTCATGAATTTGGGCAGGGTTATATGCAGAATGACAGAAGCACTGGCATTTTAAAAAAATATATGTATATATAAACATATGTTTTTTCTGTGTCATTGAAATATTTGGCTATTTGAACTTCAATAAAGTCACAGACTCTGTGTTTTGTGGGATAATCATTTGTTCTGTAACCTTTAAGGTTAAGATTTCATCACAAATTATTTTTTTGCATATTAAACTTGATTGATCTATTGTTATATTTTGGTATTTTCACATTTAATAGTTTAGAAGAACTTAGTTAATTTTATGGAGGAGGAAAATGAGCCACATAAAAGTTGAATTTTTCAAAATCACCTAAAAAGTCCATCTAGGTTCCAACTCTTGCCTCACAGGTAGGCTAAGGTCTTACTCTTGTTCGGAGATTCTGCACAAATAGATGCTCATAGTTTTGGAATATGGTCACCAAATGGCCAGACTGAACTTCTCTGCTATACTTTCTCGAAAAAGCTTTATCTGGACTCAGTTGAACACCTGGATTCCTCTCATCAGCTGACCCAGTGTTAGTGCATGGCTTGAGCATATGTAGGCTGGTGGCAACTCCTGTGCCACATTCTGAGCTGTCATACCTGGTATGGACTTAGATAAAGGGTAATTGGGGCCTCTCATTCCTAATGGACGAGAGATCAAAGTGAGTGGGTTTACAGGCTCAGAAGTTTTTTAGGCTGAGAGTAGTATACAAAATATGAAAATGGCCCTCATCTATCCTCCCAATGCAAATGAAGTTCCAAGAAATGAAGAACGATCACCTCACTCCTTTTTATTAAAAAAACTTGGTGATAGTAAAAGATATCAATACTCCCCAAATCAATCTACAGACTTAAATCAATTCCAATCAAATTCTCAGCAGGATTTTTGAAGATATAGACAAGCTAATACTAAAATGTATATGGAAAGGCAAAGAACCAGAAAAGTTCAAACACTTTTAAAAACAGAAGAATAAAGTTAGAAGAATCACACTACCCTACTTTAAGACTTACTATAAAGCTACATTGAGCAACACACCGTGGTAATGGAAAAGGACAGATATGTAGATTAACAGAATGGAATAGAGAATTTAGAATTAGATCCACCAGATAAATATGACCAACTGATTTTTGACAAAGATACAAAGGAAATTCAATGAAGAATAGTATTTCAACAAATAGTGTTGGAACATTGGACATCCATAGGCAAAAAGAAATTAATCTTAACCTAATCCTCATCCCTTATACAAAAATTAACCCAAAATGGATCACAGATCTAAATGAAAAGTGGAAAACTATAAAACTTTTAGAAGAAAACATAAGTAAAAATCTTCATGACCTGGAGTTAAAGAGTTCTTAGACATGACACCAAAAACGAGATCTAGGAAATAAAAACTTGATAAGTCAAACTTTATCAAAATTAAAAAAGCTTCATGAAAGACACAGAAAAGAGAAGCAAAAAGTTGGAAGAAAATGTTTGCAAATCACATGTCTAACAAAGGAATTGTATCCTGAATATATAAAGAACTCTCAAAACTCCACAGTAAGAAAACAAACAACCCATTTAAAAACAACAACAAAAATAAGCAAAAAGCAGACACTTCACCAAAGAGGATATATGGATGCAAATAAACACATGAAAAAATGTTCAACCTCATTAGCCAGTGGTAAATGCAAATTAAAACCTCAATAAGATCCAATTGTGTACCTACTTTATGGCTGAAATAAGAAACACTAGCAACGCCAACAAGCACAGACAAGAATGCACAGCAATTAGAATTCTCACACATTTTTGGTGGGAGAGTCACTTTGGGAGAGTCATTTTGGTGGTACAGTCACTCTGGAAATAAGTTTGGCAGTTTCTTACAAAGTTAAATACACACTTACCGTATGACCCAGAAATCTCACTTCTAGGTATTTACCCTAGAAAACATAAATGTTAGTACACAAATGTTTATAACAGCTCTATCTATAATCACCAAAAACTGGAAACAACCCAGTGGCCTAATTTAACAGGCAAGTACAAGAGAATACCACTCATCAAGAAATAAGCTATTGGTATCAACTTGGAAGACTCTCAAAGGCATGAAGCTGAGTGAAAGAAGCCAGTCTCAAAAGGTTACATATGGTGTGATTCCATTTATGTGATATTCTCAAAAAGACAGACTATAGTGAAGGAGAACATATCAGTGGTTGCCAGAGAGGTTAGGGAGGGGAGAAAGCTGTGACCACAAAGGGAAAGCACAGGGGAGATTTTTGTAGTGAAGGAATTGTTCCATATCCCGATTGTGGTAGTAGATGCAAAGAATGTATATATATGTGTTAAAATTCATAGAACCATACACACACAAAATAGTCTATTTTATCTTATGTTAATTAAAAAAAGAAACATTTGGTGGAATTCTGTGTCCTACTCTATCAAATCTATGCTTTCCTCTCTGCCTATGTGTGAGACCCTTGAGACGCTCCTCAATTTGCTTCCCCATGTGGTCATGTTTCTAGGTATGTGCTGTCACTGTCGTATGAGCAAGCGGGGCCCCCATACCATCCACAGGCTGTCCTTTTATGAACAAACATTATTGATCCCCTATAAAATGCTATCCACAATGCGAGTCTCAGTCTTGGGGACGCAAGCTCTTCTCAGCTATAATGTCCCCTCTTCTACCTCTTCTTTTCATTCTGATCAAGCCCCCCCTGTTTTGTCATGCCTGCTCTGGCCATTCCTGCCACCACTGGGACCATCTTCTCTCAACCCTCACATCCTTGGTCATCTACACCGCTGAACTGACGCTATCGATCATATTATTTTTGTTGCATTTCTTCAACTAGATTTTGAGTTCCTTGAAGGCAAGAACTTGGTTTTTTGTTCTGCTTTGTTTTGATTTTTTTCAGTCAGACCTCAAATGATCAAAATAGTTCTTAGAGTAAGTGCCCAATAAAGGCTTCACTATGTAAAACACGCATTGGCTTTGTAATCAATGAGTAGGTGTTAATCCTAGGAAAATACGAACCCGCTCCTGAATTAGAAGCAAGTAGCTTTACAATTCCCTCTTCTATTCCTTCTCTTAACAATGTTATAAACGCTTCATCTTTCCTGATACTTCTTAGTTAAGAACTATATTGGTTTATTCACGCTTCACTTTGCACCCTCCAATCTTCCCCAACCTTTCTCCTTCAGGAACCAGTTTATTATTCTCTGGCTTGCAGAGTATTTACATTCTTAATTTAATTCTACCATTTCCCAGGGCTTGCTCAGTCCCCGATGGTTATACCCTGCCTGTGCCTGCCTCTCATGATTTTGTTTGCATTTTTTCATCTGCATTTGTCATTTGTACTTTTCACGTGTTTACAGCCAGATGGGAAGAGTAATCTTGGAGAGTGGGGCGTCACCATCTGTCCACTGCTTTCTTCGTCAGGTCAGTGTTAAAATCCAGAGCTCGTGGATTCCTCCATCATCTGCTGTCCTGGGCTCCTGCCTCGGTTTCCTCCTCTGAGCCCTCCTTTAACCTCTTGCTGTCCCCGCAGCTGCTGGAGGCCCAGGGTAACCACATTACCATGAGAGAGGGGAAATGCTCCTTCTTAGAACCACTTGAAAAGCACCATGAAATGGGATTCGGGGTTCTTGATTTCATTTCTAACCTTCATCCCGAAAACTAGCCTGGAGGCTCCCTATTGTTTTCATGTATTAAATGTCCTGGATTTAAGCAGCGTCTTTTCAGCTGAGCGTGGCCATTTCTGTTTTATGGAAGGGGTTTGTCCAAACACAAGAGGTAGATAAAGGTGGCCCAACAGAAAGGGGGAGCAACAGAAGCAGAGGAAAGCAGAGACTCCAAAAGAAGATAGAGCCTACGCATCCTGCCACCCGGGCAAGTAGCAAATGTCTATCCTCTGAGAAGCAGCTTACTTCCCTGCGTATTCATCAGCAGTGTCAGCAGCAAAATCAGCAAAAACATTTCCACATTTCATGATAAGTCAGAATCTGCTCACTTCCTAATGTCCACCTCAGAACAAAAAAATAAAAATACAAAAATCTTAACATGCAGCTGTGTTGGCACCTCTGGTGGCCGAGAGCAACAGCTGACGGCCACGTTGGCACCGGAGGAGAGCACCCCCAATTCACTGCAAGGACAGTGCGTCGGTAAGTGAATCAAGCACCAGAACAAGGAATGACCCTGTATCAGTGTGGGTGTACCTGAGCGGGAGAGAAGTGATGAATGGCTGTGCCCCAGATATTAACAAGTAGCGCTGCATGGTGGAAGGTTTTGTTCTTTTGGTTCACTTGTGGGTATTGACTAAATTTTCTAAACTATTACATATTATTATTTTCCATAAGAAAAAAAAGTTATGTTTAACACAATTGCAATATAGGTCTCTATTGTGTATCCTCTTCAAATTACACATTGCCTTTATATGAAAACAATAACAATTCAAAGAGTTCTAAACACCTGATACAGAGCAGCACCCGGACCCAGGACTTTTGTAACAGGAGCTGAGCAATGTCTGATTTGGGTGGGAGGGAGCAAGTAGCTGCCTGACCTCTTGGAGCAAAATTATCAGATTTTGGACTGAGGAAATTAAAAATGGTCCCGATTAAGGAACGGAATTGGGCCTGTATTCATTTGTTCATTTATTTACTCATTCAATGAACATTCATGAGTGTGTACTACTTGGAAGGATATAAATTCACACAAGATATGACCCCTACTATCAAGGAATTTCAAGTCTGGAGGGGAGACCAAACAGGTCTTGCAGTTCCTCAGAAGGTGATGGAATGGGTGCATGTGGAAATTCACACCACTTTCTCTTCAAGCAGGGAACATAATAAGCAAAATATTTTTTTAAATTAAAAATACATAACAACTCTCAAAAGCAAGAGTACGTCTCTGTGGTCCAGAAATAGAACAGTGAGGAATGGTGGAAGCTCAGCCTTCTGGACTCTGGACTCTCCCAGCCACAGTTGCTGGGAGTTTGCGGCCTCAGTGGGACAGGCCTTGAGTCTCCCAGTACCGGCCTTGGAGTACTGGCTGGCTGTTGGCTATGAAGGGCCAGGACATGGTGCCCTTTCTAGGGACAGGACCTAGAAGAAGTTGCAGCTGTGGCCTGAGGCTGTGACCAATAACTAGCAGCTGCTTGCAGTGGCAAGAGAGAGAAGGGGGGTCCCTCAGTCAGAGACGGCACCCAGTAGCACACTCTGGCCAGGAGGTTGGATCGGCAATTCTCCCAGGGACAAGAACCCCAACTGCCCACACAAAGCTTGGTTCTGAATGGCGACCTTGGCCGGGTAAGGGCCACCACAATTTCCCAGGCAAGGAGAGATGAGCAAGGGAAGAGGGGCAAAAAACACCAAAAAAAGAAAAAAAAAGAAATTTCCACTCAAAATGACATTGCAATTAAAATGTAAAACATGGAAAAGAAACTCGTGTCATAAATGCTAGCCAAGATGTTCAATAAATCAGGGAGTTCATTTCTCAAAGAACAGAAATAATACAGTCATCTGAAAAACATGCTATATTTTTCATATCAAATTAGCACAAGCCCCAATGTGCTAAAGAAAAACAATCTCCAAAAATAATAAGTAAAAGGGGATTATGAAATGAAAGCAGTTGGATATGAAAAAGAACTGGGAGATTAAGGACAAAATAGACACCTGCAGCCAAAAGGGGACCTCTTTCCCTGTACCCTACCACACACAGTGCGTGTGCTTTTGGGCAGTGTTCATGCCGAGCATCCCTTCATTGCATCAGGCAGCAACATTTAAATCTCTTGTTCACACTTTATTGGCTGAAGGTTATAAATGTTTTATGAGCCGCTGAGCTTGCAGCATTACTATTTTATTAGAAGGTTGAATATCTTTTCTTCATTGCTGTATTACTAGTGAAATCGTTCTTTCTCTTAAAAATGTTAAGTCACTTGTTATGAAATGGCAACCGGCAGGATGTAAGTAACTATTAAAAAATGGCCTGGCCCATTTGAAAACTAGTCTGGATAGCACCAGGACTTTTTTCTTTTGGTTCCTTTTGGACTGACCTACAAATAATTTAGGGAGGGAAGGGGAATTTTTGATACTTTAACAAATTGATTCAATATAGTCCTTCGGGACTCAGTTGATCGCTAAGCAGCACTATATTCAAACCCTGGCAGCAAGCCAAAGCATCAGTTATGAATTTCTGCAGGCGTATATCAGGATGAAGCATGTAAGCTAGGGAATGAAGTTATTCAGGTGATCCGGGACAAACCACTTAATAGTTCTGAACGTCAGTTTCCTCATCTGTTCTGTCGCTGACGTTTCTGACTTTACCTTTCTACAAAACTGAGAACCAAATAAGTTGGGGGAGTAAAAAGGAGAGAAATTACCTCATCTAGAAAGCTGGAATAAGACTAGGCTTCTTGTCCTCTGCAGGGAAAGAATAATGTGACCAGGAGAAATCATGCTCACACACCAAGAGGAGCAAATATTCCCCCGGCTTCCCAAAGAGAACCACAGCAAGCTGCATCCTGTCACTCTCCCACGTCTCTGTCATGCTTCCTCCTCCTGACTGTGCTGTGCATCTCTCCTTCTTCACCTTAAGAGCGTCTTCTCATGTTCAAACCCAAGTGCTATTGTCACCTCAAATCTGAAGCTTTGCTAGACTAAACTGTTTCTCCCTCACGCATAAATCAAGTGAGAATAATCCTTTATTGCTGTTCTTGTTAAGTCTTAATCCATGTATTCATTCAACAACCTTCTATGAAATATCTGCTATGTGCCATAGCATTGAAGATAAGAAGCTGAGCAGAATACAGTCCGTATCTCTAGGTTCACACACCTTTATTTCCACATCATATTTGAGTTCCCTCCTTATTGAAACCATTTTTATGTCTCAACACTTATTGTTAGCACACAGTAGTTCTTCAAAAGATATTTCTGAAACTGAATTAAGAGGAAGAAGTTTAGGAGGAAGATCCTCATCCTAAAGATTATACACCATGGGTAATATATTGCAAGACCTCCAGAGATTTCTGTCAAAAAGGCCCTCCATGTGCTAGGGAATTTTTTAGTCTTTGAATCAAATCAAATCACATTTCTTTAGTTTATTAACTCAGGAAATATTTGTAGAGATTTCACCCTGTGCCAAATTCTGTGTTAGATATTGAAGAAAAGATAAATAAACACTATATATATCACCATGTATTGTACATATACTATATATAGTATGTACATTACTATATAGATATATCTATGTCTATATATGTGTATGTATTGTAATATGTATATATGTGTGTATATTTATATAGTAATATCAAGTATTATTATAATTTTTTTTGAGACAGTGTGTCACTCTGTTGTCCAGGATAGAGTGCAGTGGTGTCATGACAGCTCACTGCAACCTTGAACTCTTGGGCTCAAGTGATCCTCTGATGTCAGCCTCCAAGTAGCTGGGACTATAGGCACATGCCACCATGCCTGGCTAATTTTTTGATTTTTTGTAGAGATGGGGTCTCTCTATGTTGCTCAGGCTGGTCTCGAACTCCTGGCCTCAGGCAATCCTCCTGCTTCTGCCTCCCAAAGTGCTGGGATTACAGGCGCAAGCCACCGCACCTGACCAAGTATTACTTCTATTACATGGAAAATCTATAACTTGTCCTGCCCCCTGGCACTAGAGTTATGACAGCAGTCTATTCTGTTACAAGTAAAGAGCTCAATCATCTGCCTTTTCTATTAGACCAAAGCTCTATGAAGGACTATGTCTCCCTTCATACCATCACCCCCAGCATAATATTCAATAAGAATGAATGGATTTTACTGCCATTATTTTGACTACCTAAGTCTAGTGAAGATATTTGCTTATGTTTTAAAAAAAGAACCCAGTTGTCTTTCTGTGAAATGGAACATACTAAAGTGGAATTCATTGTGGATTAGGCACGCCTGAAGCTTTGGATTTGTTTTTACATTTATGAAAATTTCAGGATTTTATGGTAATTTGAAAAATTTCACACTAAGTATGGTCCTAGGACAAAGGGTAAAGAGATCATTGGAAAGTTTCTCTTGTATAAGAAAATAGTAAGTAGACTCATTATAGGGAGAACCATAGCTTTGGGCTTGTCCATGTCATAGAGTTTACCTGTTTCTGTTGTTATGTCGTACTGTCACTATATAGTGACTCTTTTTTGCCAGAAGAGTGTCCAAAACCCTCAGCTAGACTGAGCCAATGTTTTTGAAAATACTTAGCAAATTCTAAAGTACTTTATAAAGTTAGTACTATTTCTCTTACGCTTTGAGATTCTGACATCGTTTCCTGTGCTTCATCAGAGCTAGATAGTAGTAGTAATTCAGAGCTACATAAAATGTGCTTATTAAAGTAGAATCATTAGAAATGTGTCCAGACAAAAAGAGCATTTTCTGAAGGACAGAAAAAAACATGCATATCTCTCCTGGAGTATTTCAAGTTAGGGCTGCCTTTGAGCCTCCTGTTAATGAGGCCATCCATGGTCCCTTAGGTGTGGACGTTCAGTTGTTGTAATGTCTCTAAAGCTACTCTATTTAAAAAGCCAAAAACTAACTACACAACAGATGGGCAAGTGCCCACTGTGGACCTGCCCTGTCAGTACACCCTCACGCAGGCTTAGTCGTACTTGCTCCTGTGGCAATTCCTGGGCTCACAGTGGTCAGCGAAGTATTTAGGCAGGACGTGGAAGGTTCTAAGGTGCAGCATCAATGCTCCAGCTGCTACTCACACGTCTGGATATGAGAGGGTATGGCAGAGACATCCAAAAGCCTACGAAGAGAGCCAGAGTCTAGGAAATTCAATCTGTAGCTACCTTTATCAGTGTGAACTACATTTGTTTGCTATTGCAGCGAGCTGAGAGCAACTGTTCTAGCAGATTGTTTTTTAGAGATGATTATTACTAAAGTACACTATAGAAAGTAAGTGCTCAAGAAATGTTTGCTGATTTACTGTTTGCTGCATAAAGCTACCTACTAAGAGAGACAAAAATGAAGAAATAATGTGCCCCAAACAATGTAAAGATAGGTAGATAGAAATAGAGCTTCCTCTTTCTTGTTTCTAATGTGTGTATAGAGTTCTCTTATTCTCTTTATAGTAGTCAGAGACCTCCCAGGAATAACAAAAACAAAAAGAGAAACTATTGTAGATATTTCACAAGGAGGGGGTTTGGTACAAGAAATTGGTTACACAATGATGGGAGAGCGGACGAGCTAAATAAAGCACAGTGAATGAAACAACCCAGAGCTTAGCCACAGTAATAGCAGGCAGCTGCTACCACTGTTAGGGGCTGGAAGGGAGCGGTATTGCAGGATCTGATGAACCAGGGCTGTTTATAGGTGCTAGAACAATGCTCAGTACTTCAGGGAAGAACTGGAGCCTCAGAGCAATACAGCCTATGTTGGGAATGCCTTAGGACTGCGGTTCCCAACTCCCGCGCTGCAGACCGGTACCAGTCCATGGCCTGTTAGGAACCGGGCTGCACAGGAGGAGTTAAGTGGTGGGTGAGCGAGCAAAACTTCATCTGTATTTATAGCTGCTCCCCATCGCTTGCATCACCACCTGAGTGCTGCGTCCTATCAGATCAGCAGTGGCATTAGATTCTTATAGGAGTGTGAACCATACTGTAAACTGCACATGCAAGGGATCTAGGTTGTGTGCTCTTTATGAGAATCTAATGCCTGATGATCTGAAGTGGAGCTGAGGCAGTGATGCTAGTGCTGGGGAGCAGCTGCAAATACAGATTATCATTAGCAGAGAGGTTTGACTGCACAGAGACCATAATAAATCAATTGCTTGCAGACTCCTATCAAAACCCTATCAGTGAGTGGCAAGTGACAATTAAGCTGCATCTGGTGGCAGGTTTTAAGTCAGAATCCGACACTTATTTTAGTCCACATGTGGCCTGCCCATTATTTTATTTACCACTTCCATCTGCGCCTCTTTCCCACACTGCACAGTTGTCTCAGTCACAGTGTTGATAAGCCCACAGGCTAACCCTAGCAAAAATGAGTAAAAAACAAACGTCCCTGGAGAGCTTCTTTGAAAATGGGGAAAGACCCAATGATGAGACAGCAGAAGACTCCAAGACTGCCAACAAGATGAAAGCTGCATTTTTAAAAGAAAATACCAAGAGTCCTACTTAAATTACAGGTTCATTCCAACAGGTGATTCACATTCTCCAAGCCCGCTTTTTATACTATGTGGCAACTGGCTATCCAACGAAGCCACGAAACCTTCAAAACTGCTTTGACACATGCAGGCTAAGCACCCTGCATTAAAAGACAAGCCTTTGGGGTTTTTCAAAAGAAAAAAACGTGAACACAAAGAACAGAAGCCATTATTGAAGCCACCACTTCATCAAATGTGTCTGCACTGAGAGCATCATTCTTAGTGGCTAACCTCATTGCTAAAGCTAAGAAGCCCTTTACTATTGGTGAAGAGTCAATCCTGCCTGCTGCTAAGGACACTTGCTGTAAACCTTTATAAGAAGCTGCAGTTCAAAAGGGTGGTGCATGTTCCCCTTTCAGCTAGCACCATAACTAGACAAATTGATGAAATCGCAGAGGACACTGAGACACCATGGTACACAATCCAGGTTGATGAGTCTACTGATGTTGACAAGGCAACAATGCTTGTTTTTGTGTGGTATATTTTTCAGGAGAATGTGCATGAGGATATGTTATGTGTACTTTTGTTGCCAACCAACACCACAGCTGCAGAACTATTCAAGTCTTTGAATGATTACTGTATCAGGAAAACTGAATTGGTCATTTTGTGTCAGTATATGCACAGATGGAGTGGCTGCCATAACTGGATGGCTTTCTGGTTTCACTACTCGGGTCAAGGAGGTCACTACTCGGGCAATGTGAGTCTATGCACTGTGTTGTCCATAGAGAAGTGCTGACTAGCCAAAAAATGTCACCTGAACTAGACAACATTTTGTAGGATGTGATTAAAATTATCAACCACATTAAAGTACACACCCTTGACTCATGTCTGTTCTCAAAACTCTGTGAGGAGATGGATGCAAACCACACACACCTTCTCTTATACACAGAAGTGAGCTGGCTTTCTAAAGGTAGATCACTGGCCAGAATTTTTGAATTATAAGAGCTGTGCCAGAGATTTCTTTTAGTAAAACAGTCACCACTGGCAGCACATTTCAGTGACACAGAATGGGTCACAAAACTTGCTTACTTGTGTGACATATTCAACCTGCTCAACGAACTCAGTGTGTCACTTCAGGGGAGAACAACAACTGTGTTCAAGTCGGCAGATAAAGTGGCTGCATTCAAAGCCAAACTGGAATTATGGGGGCAATGAGTGAACATTGGGATTTTTGACATGTTTCAAACATTAGCAGAGATTTTGAAAGAGACTGAGCCAGGGCCTTCTTGCCCCCAGCTGGTGCATGATCACCTATCTCAGCTTTCAAAAGAGTTTGAGCATTATTTCCCAACCACAAAAGACCCCGAACTGGGAAGGAATGAATCCTTGACCCGTTTATGAATAAGCCAGGTGAGTCGACTTTTTCTGTGCTGGAAGAGGATCAACTGCTTGAGATCACAAATGACAGTGGCCTTAAAAGTATGTTTGAGACAACTTCAAATCTCCATATGTTCTGGATTAAAGTCAAGGCGGAATATCCTGACATTGTCACACAAGCATTGAAAAGCCTGCTTCCATTTCCAACATCCTATCTTTGTGAAGCAGGGTTTTCTGCAGTGACAGCAACCAAAACAAGATTACAGAGTAGACTGGACATAAGCAACACACTTCGGGTGTCACTGTCTCCCATCACCCCCAGATAGGACTGTCTAGTTGCAGGAAAACAAGCTGAGGGCTGCCACTGATTCTGCATGATGGTGAGTTGTATAATTATTTCATCATATATGACAGTGTAATAATAATAGAAATAAAGTGCACAATAAATGTAATGCACTTGAATCATCCCAAAACCATCCCCTTGCCCTAGGTCTGTGGAAAAATTGTCTTCCATGAAACCAGTCCTTGGTGCCAAAAAGGTTGGGGACAACTCCCTTAGGAAGTACTTGGTTTCTTCCTGTGTCTTCCAGTCTTTTTCCAGTAATTCCTCTCATTGGCCAAACAAGTGAGAGGCAGGGGAGCCTGGGAAACATAGTCCCCTCGGATACAGGGCAGAGTTGGGGAGGGTGGGGATGGAGCTAAGGACAGACCTGCAGCTGACCACCATATACACTCTAAGGAGAGCTGGCTTCCTCCCCAACAGCTACAAAAGTTTTATCCCAGTAGAACTTAAATTAATTTAAATTAATCTATAGGTTATATGCCTATGTGTCTTTTATTTTCCCCTCATGTTTAATTAGTGATCTGAGAGCAGGCTTACTGTGGAAGATTAAATAATTAACCAGAATTTAGTTGTAAAGGACAGTCAGCTGTAACATCATCTAGCAAAGTGGAGAAAATGTAACTGGGCTCCGTCTCTATCAGGAGCATCCAGATGGAGACAGAGTAAACCTGTGAATGCTCTTAGAAATATATTTCTTAACCAAAGTCACTGCTTAACACAACTCTGCCTTAGCCTTCAAGGTAATTAAACTCTGTTTCATGCCTGCTCCTCCTCCTAGTCAGGACACCTCCTCTATTAGGTCTTTGGCTTTCCTTTTTGTGGATAAAGTCCTGAAAATTGGATTTAAAAAGTTGACCAAACACCTAATCGTTCATTTGAACATAAGTTGCGAGTTGTAATATTTCTCATTTTTGTTATGACCAAAGTCTAAATCCAGGTCACAAGATTCTTTCTAACTGAAAGTATAGCTGATCTATAGCCCAAACTTGAGTCTAGATTAGGGGCCAAAGATGCAGAACAGAAGGGGGAAAAAAACAGAAGTTTTCATTCCTGATCCAGATACAGCACAGGTATTAAGTACATTTTTGAAATGTGCTACCTTTGAGCCCTTGTCTACATTACTCTTAACTTCTGTAACAGTCCACCCCTGGGCACTCAGATGCCCAGAGACCTTCTGGTACATTTGCCCTGGTCTCCCATTTCAGCAGTCCAAACTATGCTTAAAAATTACTTACCTTTTCTCCCTCCTTTCCAAAAAACAAAGCTAACCAAACCAAAAAAAAAAAAAAAAATACAATACCCTTTCCTTAACTACAGTTTCTAATAGTAATTAATATTTATTTATTTTATTTTTACAAATTTATGGGGCATATGTGAAATTTTGTTACATGTATATAATGAGTAGTGATCAGATCAGGTATTTAGGGTGTCCATCACCGAGTACAATACATTTTTGTTAAGTAAAGTCACCCTACTCTGCTATCAAATATTGAATTTACTTCTTCTATCTTACTGTGTGTTTGTATACTTTAAACCACTTCTCTTCATCCTCCCCACTCCCCCACTCCCCCGTCCCGGTCTGTTAGCTGTCTTTCCATTCTCTACCTCCATGTGAATAAATTTTTTAGCTCCCACTTGTAAGTGAGAATATGCGATATTTGTCTCTTTGTGCTTGGCTTATTTCACTTAAGATAATGACCTCCAGTTCCATCCATGTTGCTGCAAATGACATGACTTCATTCTTTTTTATGGCTGAATAGTATTTCATTGTGTGTGTATATATACACAAACACACTACATTTTTTTATCCATTCATCCATTGATGGATGCTTAGGTTGATTCCCTATCTTTGCTATTGTGACTAATGCTGCAATAAATGTGGGAGTGCAGGTATCCCTTTGATATATTGATTTTTATTGAGTGCTTGTTATGCACCAAACTCTGTTCTAAATACTTCATGTGAATGAACTTATCTGATCCAGACAACAATTCTATGTGGTAAATTCTATCATAATGTCTATTTTACAGATGAGAATCAAAGAGGTTGAACAGTTTGCTGAGGGTTGCACAGCCAGTAAATGGTGGAGAAGATTTTAAAGCTCAATAGTTTGATTCTAATTAATGGTCTTAGGCACTATGCTGGAATCCTCTCCCGTTATAGTCAAGAGCTTAGAGTTAAAGCAATTTAACTAACTCACGCTCACATGTGAATAATTGATAGTCATTAACCTTCCCTGAGAAGTTTGTGCTTTTAAAAGATGTCCATGAACCAAAGGAATCACAACCAACAAACTTTTACAAAGCGCCTAATATGTGCCAGCCTTATGCTGGGTAAGAAGCATTCAAAGACGAATCAGTCCCAACCCAGATTGCTGCTTTACTTACAGATGAAGGCCTTTGGGCACGGTTGGGTTTGAATCCTGGCCCTGCCATTTATAAGCAAACTATTTAACTTATGTGGACTTTAGTTTCTTTCCTCCACAAAATGAGATAAAACAATAGTTTTCTGGGGTGGATTAAATTAAAAAATGGCGGTAAAGTATTTAGCAAGCAAGACAGTACATAGTAAATACTCAATATATGGGAGCTATTATTATTTTGAACTTCCTTCCCGGAGACAAGTAAACAAAAATTACAAAGTAGTCTATAAATGCTACAGTGGAAGTGTAAAGTGAAAAGTCACAGTATGCTACAGTGATCTTCAAACTATGTCCCACGGAGTCCTGAGGCACAGGCTTTCACAGGTGTGCCCCAGGGGATTAGGGGTGTGTGTGGAGGGAGGGACGGGGAGGGGAAATGACACTCTTAGCAGCCCTGCCACCCCGCTTTCATTTCCACAAGAATAGTTCCAGTTTTGTCGTGTGTGTGCGTGTGTGTGTGTGTGTGTGTGTGAATATTGATCTTCCCTGTCATACTGTATTCAAGAATGGATTTTGTCTAAAATCATCATTGAGACTGGGAATTCTAAACACAGCTTTCTAACTGCTTCTCAGTTACTTTCTCTGACTTCACTTTCCTCTTACACAATATGAGGGGATTCATTTCCTCTGACTGACTATTATTGTTCCTCCCAGGTATAAAATCCTGTAAGTTTTTGGACATGTGGGAGAAAAAGATATGTTGGTATACTACTCCCAGGAAATGTCTTCCCATAGAAACACCTCCCCTAAGTCAAGTGTGTTTCCTACTCTGTTGATAGTTTCTTTATTTGTGCCACCTTTTTCCACATCTAAATTCAGACTCCCAGAAGCTTTCACGCTGTCCACAGTAGCTCTCATGGCAGTGGGGCAGCCCAGGAGGGCTCTAGGATGTAGGTTCTGGCAGGCATTCTACACATTGGTCAACTCTAATGCAAGTGATTTTAGCTGGAGAGTAGCTTTCTCTAATCAGAATTTCCTCACTAGTGTCCATTCTAGATCAGCTGCCGAGGTCATTACAACCCATGAGTTCAAGGTGAAAGGACAATACCAATTACAGTTGGCCCTTTAACAATGAAGGGGTTAGGAGCATCAACCCTCACCCTTTCCATGCAGTCAAAAATCTACGTATAACTTTTGACTTCCCAAAAACTTAACTACTAATAGCCTACTGTTGACCGGAAGCCTTACCGATAGCATAAACAGTCAATTAATACATATTTTCTATGTCGTATGTATCATACACTGTATTCTTACAATAAAGTAAACTAGAGAAAAGAAAATGTTATTAAAATCATAAGGAAGAGAAAATATATTTACTGTTCATTAGATGAAAGTGGATCATCATAAAGGTCTTCATCCTCATAGCCTTCATGTTGAGTAGGCTGAGGAGGTGGAGGAAGAGGAAGGGTTGGTATTGCTGTCTCTGGGGTGGCAGAGGCAGAAGAAAATCCATATATAAAAAGACCCACACAGTTCAAACCTGTGTTGTTCAAGGACCAACTTAATTTTTTTTTAAATTGTGGTAAAAAACACATAACATAAAATTTACCATCTTAACCATTTTTTATTTAATAAAATGCACAGTTCAGTAGTGTTAAATATATTCACATTGTTGTGTGACAGATCTCTAGAACTTTTTCATTGTGCAAAAATGCAACTATACTCAGTGAACATGACCTCGTCATTTCCCCCTCCTCCAGCCTTTGGCAACCACTATTTTCCTTTCCTCAACGTTCATCTACGTTGCAGCAAGTGACAGAATGTCCTTCTTTTTAATGGCCGAATAATATTCTATTGTATGTATGTAACCACATTTTCTTTATTCACCTGTTGATGGACATTTGGATTGTTTCCACATCTTGGCTATTGGGAATAGTGCACCAGTGAACACGGGTATGCAAATATCTCCTCGAGAGCTGGCTTTGAATTCTTTTGGATATATACCCAGACATTGCTGGATCATATGGTAATTCAATTGCATCTATTTTCAGTGCTCTCCTGCCACAGGCTGCCTGGGAAATTCAGGAAAAACTTGAAGGTCACATTTGAGAACTTGCATGCTGCTCAGAACTTCCTGATTTTGTTCCATCCAAGTCTATCAGGAAATGGCTGCTCTGAGAAGAAGCAGCAGTTAATGCAAGTCCGAGGAGAATGTCTCCTCTTTTGAAGTCCCCAGCATATGACACGAGCTTAAAAGAACACACTTTCTGATGCTCCTTTGGCTGAAACCTCTGAGGCATTCTACAGTTGGCTCTTGCAACTAGAAACCATGTGAGTGTCCACAATGCAATTTAAAATAGCCAATTCTCACTCCACTCATCTGTAAACTAAATAATTTGCACAAAAATCCCTGCAGTCTCACCTCCCTTATCAGTGGAAATCATTGAGAAGGTTTCAGTGATTCCGGATATATTCAAGCATAGCTTCCTGAACACCAAGTAGCAGCATTATATGGGGTGGACTTTGTTTAATGGTTTATTCATAACGCTCAATAATTGAACCACTAGGTACCGTGGTGACAGAAATGAAGGTAGATAGATGGGAGCTACAGAAAGACAATGGGTCTCCTGTCTTTAATGTTAATTAGTTAGCCCCTGCCATATATTCCATCTGTTCACATACTGTGACCTCAACGTACATGCTGCATGAAGAAAAAAAGAACAAAATATACGTTAAACAATTATCAAGTTTGGAGTTTTAAAAATGGATCTAGGAGGCTGATATTTATAAAATATTTTTTCTGCCCTTTGAAAATTAAATGAAGATAGAAAATTATCAGTAAGAAGAGGATGTTTCTATTTCTGAGCTATTGTCTAACTGTGATTTATCCTTTTAGGAGAATCCATTATGGACTATTACCAGTCAGTTACTAGCCAATCAGGTATGTGGACCACTGCCTTGGTTCCAGGTACCACTGTGGCGTTACTTGTTAAGAAGGGCCTGGGATTTTGATTTCTTCAAATGCTAGTGGTTTTTCTTGTAGTTACCAAAGCAGTGGGCCAATCAAAGCATCTGAACTGCGTTCGACTGTTGTATAGGGGTGTAGGTTTTAAGAACGACCTAGTTACGTCTATAAAGTTGAGGTCTTGAAATCCAAGAGACTTTTAAATATTAGGAAGTTCCAGTTTGGGTGAGTATCTTAGTCCCAAAGGAAAAGAGGAATTAGAAGTTTGTAAGTATGAGCTTCAAAGACTTTGATACAGAAAAACTGTACAAGGGGAAAATTAGAAATACAAATATACATCTCAAGAAAACAAAACAAATAAACAACAACAAAAACAAAACCAAAAAATCTTTAGAGGGGGAAACAGTCCATATGAAAGTTTTGTCTATTCCTATTTGCAAACCCTGAATATCTATCTTATGTTGATTGTAGGAGAAAGAGTCAGTGAAATCTCAAACTTCTTTTTATGGAGAAGACAGACTTAAGCGGCTATTGCATTTGCAGTGGGAAGGCTGTGTGTGGCAGGTTTAGGGCCTGTTGCTTCCCATGAACTGGAGGTTAGGTCTAATTGGACAAATGTATTATTAGATTATTCAGTATGAAATGCCTGATTTCCTTAAGTACTAAGTTTGACAGTTGATATCCCTGACATTTCACTTTGACACTTCTTGTTTTATTTTTATTGTGAAGGTACATCCTGAGTCTTGCAAACACATGTTTTGGCCTGTGATTATCTTTCAAATTTTTTTTATAGCAATTTTTGTGAAACCATGAATAAGTCAAAAATTCATGTTATTTTCAAATATGAGTTCTGCCGAGGAACCAATGCAGTGCAGACAGCTCAAAATATCAATGAAATATTTGGGAAGAATGTGGCTAATGAACAGCACAGTACATTGATGGTTTGAGAAGTTCTGTTCTGGTAATTCTAATCTTAGAATGAGCCACATGGGCGACCTGAGACCAAGGTGGATAATGATGAGCTGAAAGCTGTAGTGCAGCAGTCTCCAACCTTTTTGGCACCAGGGACCGGTTTTATGGAAGACAATTTTTCCACAGACCGGGGGTGGGGAGGGGAGGTAGAGCTCAGTCAGTGATGCGAGTGATGGGGAGCAGCTGTAAATACAGATGAAGCTTCATTCGCTCGCTCACACGCCACTCACCTCCTGCTGTGTGCCCTATTCCTAACAGGCCATGGACTGGGACTGGTACTGGGGGTTGGGGACCACAGCTGTAGTGGAAGAAAATCCATCTTAACCTATGCATGTATTAGCAGCAAGGTTTGATGTTACTATTCCAACAATATTGGACCATTTGAAACAAATGGGCAAGGTAAAGAAGCTGGATAGATGGGTTCCACATGAATTAAATAAGTGTCAGAATAGAAATCGTCTCAAACTTTGCCTTTCTTTGCTGTCACGATACTAAGGTGAATCATTTCATGTGATGAAAAATGGATTCTTTTTGACAATTGCAAGTGTTCAGCACAATGGCTGGATAAAGAAGAAGTGACAAAACACAGTCTGAAACCTACTATTCATCAAAAAAAGTTAATGGTTTGGTGGTCCAGCGCTGGTATTAGCCAACAAAGCTTCATGAAACCTGGTCAACAGATTACAGCAGATGTCTACTGCAACCAATTGTACGAAATGATGAGGATGCTTGAGATTAAGCAGCCAAGATTGGCCAATAGAGACAGGCCAATCCTCTTGCAAGACAATGCTCGACCACCTATCGCACAAACAACGCTGCTCAAACTACAGCAGCTGGACTTAGAAACTCTCTGACATCCACTGTATTCACCAGATCTTGTACCAACTGACTACCACTTCTTCCAGGCTTGGGACTACTTCTTGCAAGGAAAAATATTCAATTCTCAACAAGCTATGGAAAACTCCTTTCAAGATTTCATAGCCACTCACTCTCCAGGCTTCTTTGCTGCTGGCATAAACAAGCTACCATTAAGATGGCAACACTGTGTCGATAGTTTAGGTGCATACTTTGCTTAATCCTGCTGCTTCTTGTTTGAGATGTAATAAACTACACTTTTGATTCGAAATCAGACATTTCATATTTAATGACCTAATACTATAACTGAGTTTCATTTGTGTGGTTGTAGGAAGAGAGAGAGAGAGAAAGACACTTCAAGGGACTGGGGAACAGAGGATATGCCTGAGTCAGGGTTGCAGATCCTCCCAAAAGGGAAGATAGAAGGACAATTGTACCATCACTGTCTGAGGCCCTTGTTTTTTAAAAACAATGTCTGTATATAAGACGCAGAAGAGCCCAGAGATCAAGTGCACAGACTCTGGAACAAGACTGCTTGAATGTTGATCCAGGCTCTACCACTGTGGGCTCTGAGATAAGTAACTCATCATCCTGTGCCTCAGTTTCCTTATCTCTAAAATAGGCAGAATAACATTCCTGTACTCCTTAGGGTTGTTGGCAGGATTTAATGGGTTTCTATCTGAGAGGCTCCTAGAACAGCAGCAGGCACATACATGCAGTAAGTATGAGCTATATGTGCTAGCGGTCATGGCGGGATCTGCCAAGCAACCCAAGCAAGTAGATCTGAAGCACGTAAAATTTGCCATCATGTTTTAAGAGTACAGGTTAATGGACTTCCTGTTTAAAACTTCAACAAAACTGTTACTTCTTTATGCCACGTGAGCATGAAGCAGTCTGGGTCCTTTTTTGCCAGGGCCTTATAAACATCAGAAGGTGAAAGACAAAAATGGAATTTGACTGTAAATTTTCATTACCAAAAAAAAAAAATCCTATTTTTGTTTCTATTAAGAAACAAGGCTTTCAAAGATCTCCTCCCCCAGCATTATCTTGGGTTAGTCAGAATGAACACATATTTATATATGTATATATGAGATCATAGGCTACACAATTTCTCCACAATGCTAAATAAAACCACATTTTGGGTTTTAAGGGCATCACCTAGTTAGAAAATGATCAATGTCCTAAACATAAAAATGAAAGAAGTATAACGTGGGGTGGAAAACATTTTAGGGGGATACATTTTTGGGGATACAGTGATTCATTATTTTCCAAAAGTCTAAGGCGAAGGCCCTGAACCTGGGTCTACTGAGTTTCAGGGTTGATGAATCCCTCTGCAAATGAAGGGAACATGTTAGATATGTGTGTTTTTCTGTGGATAGGGTTCTCAGGTTTGGTTAAATGTTTAAAAGTGTCTTTCACTAAAATTATTAAGATCCATTGGACTAGCAACATATTTAAAGACTGAGGGAGAGGATCAGATGTAGTTTCTTTTTTATACATTCTTCTGCATTATATATAACCACAGATACCTCCAAGCATTCCATTTAAATTCCCAGACCATCCTCCAGCTAAAATGCATTAGCGCCACCCAGGTGCAGACAAAATTTTTACCTTATCATGTTTTCCTGACAGCATTTATCTGAGTCCCAAACCAAATCATCCGGCCTATATATGATGTGAAAAACACGAAGGAGCTTATTTTTAGAGGAAAAAATGTCTTATCGTTTACAATAACCTAATATTTCTAAAATGAATATTGATGTAGACCACAATTCCAGAAGGTTAGAACAGAACACATATTTCAGTGGAAGAAACTGATTTCCACCTGGTGTCTGTGAGATAGTAGAAGTAAAATTAATGCTATGCTGCATTGTTGCTGCGGCTCATGGCTGTCTTACCAATTCCACCGGCTCCTAGTGAAGGTCTCTCAGAAAAACTGCCTCTTGCCTGCCTGCCCGATCAGTTCCTGTGAAACTGATATTCTGATTAACCATCTGGGTTTTAACATTTGGTATCGCCATCCTCATCATCTTTGCCAGAGAGGTGGTAGCCGTGTGCTCGTGGGTGCAGCCACCTAGCTGTGAGGTGAGACCTGCACGTCCATATGCGTAAAACATACACATGTGCATACACGTAACATCTAGACATACATGCTCAGTAATGTTACCTGCCTTCCCTTGGTTTACAGAATGCATTCCCAGTCTTTTGGGGACTTGATGGAGTATACAAACTAAGCCCATGAATGTGTAGTCCAAATTCCCTAGCGTGGCATTCAAGGCTCTCAAGACTATGCATCCCTCTTCCCTGTAATCACTTTTGTCCCTTGCAGCCTCTTCTTCCTCCACATCACCCTTCTCCATCCTGTCCCCACCCCATGCCTTGTGCTCCAGGACTTGGGAACAGAGTCTAGGTGCCACGCGAAACATAGCCCACACGTCCATCTCTGTGTTTCCTACACCCAGAATTCCCCTCTCGCCTGTGAAGTCCCAGTCCTGCCTCTGCCACCATCAAAGTCCTGTAAGGTCCGTCTCAAACACTCCTTAATTCCCTGACGCCCCCAGCCGGAAGTAATGTCTTTCTTTTCTGGGCATTTCATGTGTTCCTCTTGTTATATAACATCTGAACTTTGTCTCCACATTTGGACCTTTCATCCCACTGACTTCCTTGTGCCTGCCCCTCTCCAGGCTCTGCCATGGTCACCTACTGAGCATACAGAGTCCTCAGTAAACACTGGGGATGTGAACCTAAGTTGAATATTGGGGCTATAAGGATGGAAAATACTCCAATTGATAATAAGATAATTTTTTTTTTTTTTTTAGAGACAAGGTCTTGTTCTGGAATGCAGTGGCGTGATCATAGCTCACTGCAGCCTTGAACTCCTGGGCTCAAGCAATCCTACTGCCTCAGCCTCCTGAGTAGCTAGGACTACAGGAGCCCACCACCAAGCCTGGTTAATTTTTAAATTTTTTTTTGTAGAGATGGGGTCTCACTATGTTGCCCAGGCTGGTCTCAAATTCTTGGCCTCAAGCAATCCTTCCACCTCAGCCTCCCGAAGTGCTGAGATTACAGGTGTGAGCCACCACACTGGGCTAAGATAATTTTTTATATAACTTCTTTCTAGATTCATGAGCATATTTTTTTTCTTGTAGTCCTTGACAGAATGGACAATAGAAATGTATTGTTCATAAGTACGTATCTATGTCAGGTATACATGGAAAACACTGGCATTTTCACCCTTCTTTTTCATTTGGGGTACTTAAATTTGCCTCTGTACCAGGCTGCTGCCATCTAAGACCTGGAAAATTGGGGCACCAGTTGGGTCTTAGCGTGACCATCTGATCCTAAGTATTTTTTTTTTACTGATAGATAAACAGAGGTCACAAAGAATGCAGCCAGTTGGAGACAAAGGTTGGTTTCTCAAATCTCTCCTCCAGGACAGGGATTTTGTCTCTTATGTTGTAGTACTTAGCATTAAGCCCATGCCAACAAGTGTTTCAAAATATTTTCTTACTACTCTTTCGTGTTAACTTCATTGAATAACGAAGTTTTAAAATTTCCCTCCCTTCCTTCCTTCCTTCCGTCCGTTCAATCCTTTGGAGTTATTTATTGTATTGACTTTTCTTGTTATTGTTGTTGCAAACACTGGTATAAAATATGATACACAGACAGTAGCAGGGCCAAGCAGTGCCCTTCCTGTGGCCAGGGAGCAAGGCGTCTGTTTTGTTAGCTCACACTGCCCTCTTCTGGTCCTTGGGCAGATCGTAAAATTTTACTAGTGTTGCAGCAAAAATGCATGAAGCATTCCAGCAGGCAGAGAAGCAATGACAGTAAATAGGACACAAAATCCTTCCAATATGAATAATCTCATCATTTCAACTTCTAAAAACCATTCAGTGCTACTTTCCATGCTTTTAGTAATTCCAAACGTTTGAAAATATTTTTAAAATTCAAAATTCTTAGCATTGTCTTTCCATTTTATTATTCTTCCGGTGTAAAACTTGTTGTAATACCTTGAATAAAAGGTGGTCCTGATATTTCAGGAAGATTTTTTGCTTACTTTGTAGTTTCACTTAAGGATTTTCGGTAGTGGTGATGGTGGCTTGTTTTATTCACAAGTAATGTGAAGTCACGCCCAGGCTCTGCCACGCATTAATTGGGTGATTGGGGTCTAGGAGAAGTCATTTCAACCCTAAACTTTTGTTGCTTCATCTAGATGTGGCTCTAGAAATACCTGCCCTATCTTCCTCACCAGGGACGATGGAAATATTGTATGTGAGGGCATTTGGAAAACTAAGGTGCTACACTCATATGAACCATGATGATAATTTCTAGATTAAAAAGACACTTTTAATGAGAGATTCTAGGTATTATATAATACCAGGTGAAATGCAATTTCATTAAAAAGACTTGGCTTTTTCAAATTATGAAAATCTTGAGAGATACAGGAACTTAGATAATACTCTTTGCTTCCTTCCCAGGAACTTCCTAGAATAATATAGAAAATGATGCTTGCCTGAGGAATATTTAGTATAATCTTAGCCAAGAGCAGGAGATTTGACCTAAAATCTAGAAAGCCCTTGTAGCCCTATAATTCTGTTTTTTTAAAGCATAGGAATAATATTCTATCCAATGGTAGCTTATAGTCCTTAAGTAGGTTTTATATCTCTAAAATAAAAATAATGAAACCACCATTAATCATATATTTATTATGACCATACAAAAGGGATTTCCCATATATTATCATATTGTATCAGCAGAAAAATCAATCCTGCTTTATTATTTTACCAATTAGGGGAAGATACTGAAACTCAGAAAAGTCAAGAAACTTGCCCAAGGTCACATGACTAGTAAAGAACAGGATTCAAACGGTAGTTGGCCTGGTTTAAGAGCCTGTATTTAATCTGCATTTGTCTAATTTATGCTCCATGAAAAAAATTGTCAAAGGAAAAGTGAAATCTGGAGGAAGAGTTAAATAATCATTTGATTTCTTAGGAATTATTCTACTTCTAATATATACTTGGCCAAGAATTGACATTTAAATTTTGATATGCACCAGCTGTGTGGCTGTTATTTAACAGAAAATTAAATACTCCTATTAAATAAACTGAAAAAATACACTGTACATTAATTTTAAAAGTTAATTAACATTATTATCCATTTTTGCTTTTAACTCTTTTGAATGACATAAATTTCCTTATCTCCTAAGTATGTTCAAATGTTAGAAATAATTATTTGAAGAGAAATGAAAAGTGTAGTGAAGATGTCACTAGACTTCAAAAAGTTGAAGTCCTGGGCTGCTTTTTCATGTCCGTACAGTTGTGAGTTCTAATATTCAAATCTCCTGTAAAGAAAATATAAACTAACTTTAATATAAAACTGATATGGAGTAATAAATAACATCTAAATATTAGACAAAATGTATGATGTATCAGAAACTCAATCTGCATTACCTCATTTTATCTTCACAAAACCCCTCTAATGTAGGAGGTTTATCCCCATTTTGTAGATAAGTGACTTCAGGTATCTTGCCTAAGGGCCCTTGGCTAGTCAGTGGCCAAGGACATGCTCAGGTTAAGCTCTTGTCAACCAGACTAAGAATCTGGGGCTCTAGCCAGTCCAGAAATCCACCTAGCACTTATTATCCCTCATCAGCACAGCTCTGGCACTATCCTTCAGCCCAGACTGCACCCAGTGGCCTTTGAGGATGGTGTTCTGGACGCCAGTCTCTGAAAAGTCAATGCCAGACACTGGGGCTTTAATTAACATTCCTCTCTTTTCCAGGAGTGGTGAGGAGAGTGTGTGTCCGTAGAGATGCTGTCACATACATGGGCAAGTGGTAAAGGGAGGTAGTAGGCAGGTCTCAGCCGTGGAAGCTGCCATGACATTGGGCCAAGAAGGGAGGTGGGGAGAAGCACACAGAGGAATCACACTCCTGCTGAGGCCCGCTGAGCCCAGCTTCCTTACGGAAGAGGAAATTACCTCTCTGGATGCACTCATTACTAGTCTTTTTAATAACACTGTTTTGACATAGGTATATGGAATACATTTCAGATAGATCCTTCATATATCCAGTAGCCAACTGATTGTTTCTTACACACACACACACACACACACACACAACCTTCCATCATACATGCACATATACTGCTGTAAGTTTTCCATCCAATTTAAGTTTAAGTCGTGGGATGCTTTAAGTTTGCAAAAGACTCTTTTTGGTCTTTAATAATACTCTTTTCTTCACCTAATTAATTTCCTTGCATTGGCTTTGTTTCCAAAGTGGAAATTGCTTTTTATTTCCAATTACAAAGGTATAAAATAAAAACAGAAAATAAAGGAAAAAATCATTCTTAATCATCCTTAATACCTCATACCAGAGAAAGTACAGTGAATATAAAGGTGTATATCCTCCCAGAATCAAACAGTATATATATCTATATTCTGACACATATATATACATTTATATTTATATATTCATTTATATATTTTGTTTTGTTTTATTTTTACAAAAACAAGTCCATATTATACATAATTTTTCATAAGCTAATTTGTTCACTTAATGATGTATATTATGGACACATTTTCTTGCCAATAAATTGAAATCTCTTTTTATTTTGAAAGATTCTGCTGTTAAAGCATAAGATTTATGAGAAAATATTTTGCCATATGGCATTTTTATGAAGGTGATATTGGAAAGACTACATCTTTATGGCATGTATGTGACCAACTGGGTGTGAGATGATCCCAGAGTTTGCAATGCAGCACAGGGAATTTTCCTAACAAATAGCTTCCGTGTGAGGGAGGAGGCTCTTTTTTTGAGGTCTTATCCTGCCTAGGGTTTTATTTTTTATTTTTTAAAATTTGTTTTATTGGTGTATGAGAGTTGTACATATTTTGGGGGTACATGTGATATTTTGTTACCTGTATACAACGTGTAATGGTCAAATCAGGGTAATTTGGATATCAATCATCCCAAACATTTAACTTTTTTTCCCCAGCATTTTGGATTTGTTTATCATTTTTTGATTTATGCATAATACTTGTATATATATATGGGGTGCATGTGGGTTTTTTACATGCATAAAATGTGTGATAATCAAGTCAGGGTATTTAGGGTGTCCATTACCTGAAGTATTTGTCATTTTTATGTGTTAAGAATATTTCAAGTCCTCTTTTCTAGCTACTTTGAAACATACAAAACATCATTGTTAACTATAGTCACCCTACTCTGCTACTGAACATTAGAACTTATTTCTTCTGTCTAACTGTATGTTTGTACCCTTAACCAACCTCTCTTTATCCCACCCCCTGCCAGACTCTTCCCAGCATCTGCTATTTATCATTCTGCTCTTTACCTCCATGAGATCCACCTTTTTAGCTCCCACATATGAGAACATGCAATATTTGTCTTTGTGTACCTGGCTTATTTCACTTAACATAATGACCTCCAGCTCCATCCATGTTGCTGCAAATGACATGATTTCATTTTTTTATGGCCAAATAGTATATACTATTCTATATTCTGTGTATATACCACATTTTCTTTATCCATTCATCCGCTGATGGACATTTAGGTTGATTCCATATATTTGTTACTGTGAATAGTGCTACAATAAACATGTGAGTGCAAGTATCCCTTTGATATACAGATTTTTTTTCCTTTGAATAAATACCCAGCAGTGGTAGTTCTACTTTTAGTTTTTTGAGAAATGTCCATACTGTTTTGTATAGTGATTGTACTAATTTACATTCCCACCAACAGTGTATAAGAGTTCCCTTTTCTCTGCATCCTTGCCAGCGTGTTATTTTTTTGACTTTTTAATAATAGCCATTCTAACTGGGTAAGATTATATCTCATTGTGGTTTTAATTTGTATTTCCCTGATGATTAGTGATGTTGAGCACTTTTTAATATACTTGTTGGCCATTTGTATGTCTTCTTTTGAGTAATGTCTAGTCAGGTCTTTGGCTCATTTAAATTGGATTATTTGGTTTGTTGGGTTTTTTTTTTTGCAATTGAGTTGTTTGAATTGTAAAGTGTAGTGGTGACGACTAAGGGCTTTGTAGTCCTAAACTTGGGCCCTAGTCAGTCCTGAGTTCCACTCCTAACCTGGTGACTTATTTATTCCAGGTCTGGACAAGTAACGAGACCTAGGTTTTCTCATTTGTAAAGTGAGAATAATATTAATGAGCATCGAATGAGGTAACCTTGCAAAACACGTGGCAAGGTGCCTAGCATGCAGCACCGTGCCTAGCACATAACAAGGACTTAAAACTGTGGGCTGTTATCTCTGGCAAAGCAGGAAAATTTATAAAATCCCTTTTACCTCCTCCAGAAAGAAAATAATAAGGAAAGAGAAAGACATTGGGAAGTGAGTGGAAAAGGGAGAGAAAAAAGAGGAAGAAAGAGTGACGGAATATCAAGTCACTATTCTTTAAAAGATTCTGGTGGCAGGGATTTTTTAGAATGCACAAATTAAAGGAAAGTCCATCTCCATAGAAACCACCCATTGGCAAGGTTGAATCAGAGGTAGTGGAAACCCTTCAAGGTTGAACTTTGAGCCATTGGAGAGAAACTGAGAACGCTCTGCAGCCCGCAATAGTACCTTGCTGCGACAAGGATGTGCCACCCTTCAAAAGGCAGCAGGGCAGGACGGTGTGAGGCTGAGAGTGAGGACTCCCACCTGCCAGCTGTGCAAGCTGCGGCACAGCACACTTAGCCTTTCTGTGACCCAGTCGCACCCTAGGTAAAATGGGGATGGTAGCATCACTTTTATTTCGTAGGGTTACTGTGATGGTCCCATGAGTTAGTACATGCAAAGGGCTTAGACTGTTGCCTGGCACATAGTAAGTGCTGTACAGTTGTTGTTGCTGTTAAAGTTATTGGCATGAGTAATAGACGGATGTGAGAGCCAAGAGGTTCGCTGAACTACAGAGAACAGGAATGACTTAAAGGTAAAAGTATATCTCTCTCTTTCTAAAAGTCTCTCTCTCTTCCTCTCTCTCTCCCCCCATCACCTTTCATGTACTTTAATGATGTGTCCTATGTACTAACTGGGACTGCACTCTAATATTCTTTAAAGCTGAAAAAAATTGCCATTTAAAAGTTATAAACCATTTCTGCCCGAGTTGAATTTACTTCCTGGCAGAGTAAGGGCCTTCAACCCTCAACCCTTTTTTGTGTCCTGAGATAACCCCACAGCACAGATAAGTAAATACGAATCCATTGGCGGGGCTGGGGGGAGGGGGGGGTGGGGATGAAGGGAAATGGTCACTAACCTGAACACAGATGCCTTCCCGAATTTACACTTTCTATACCAAAGTATTTCTAGCTCACATCTCTGTGCTGCCTGCCTGCCAGCCTTGGTTTTAAGTACTTTACATGCATTATATCACGAGATCCTCATATGTAACCCGGGAGGTGGGAATTATTATTAATCTAAATTTGCAGATGAGGAAAGGGAGAAACAGGAGTTGACTGACTTGCTCAAGGTCACCCAGCAACAAAGAGCGGAAGGAGGATTCAAACTCTGGGTTTCTTGATGCTGAGCTGTGTGTGTGTGTGTGTGTGTGTGTGTGTACAGATGTGGACAGATACATATAGCACTTGGCATACGTGGTATATAAATACAGATCTTCTATCTACCTGTTTATTAGCAGAACTTTGCCTCTGCACAGCTCAGGATCGGCAACAGAGATCCTTAGACTGACATGAAAGGCATGCAAGGCTGATGGCCACTTCACCCCCGGGGGAGGAGTGAGCAGGATCCGGCCTTTCCCAAAGCGCTGGGGAAGAGCCCGAGGCTGGCTACCTTCTGGCAATGAAGCTCGTGGAGGTTTGTCCTTTGTATATAAACATGGGGCTGTCTGGCGAGCACACATAGGTTTTATCTTGTTAAAAAGATGCCTGAAGAAGAAAAGAAGGAGCAGGAGAGGGAGAAAGAGGAGGAGAAAGAAATGAAAACACAATCTACTCACTAAAGCCGAATGTATGTACACCCTGTGACCTAGCCGCCCTATTCCTAGGTGTTCCCCCAACAGAAATGGGAAATATGATCACAAAAGCCCGAATATCTATAGCAGTGCTATTTGTAACAGGCCCAAACTGGGCACTACCCAATGTACATTAATACTGGAAGGGACAAAGCAATCAAGAATATTCATCAAATGGATCGGGCAATGAGAATAAACAATTTACTGCTACACACAACAGTATGGATGAATCTTACAAACATATTGTTGAAAAAAGAAGCAAGACACAAAAGTGTGTAAGCCATGTGAGTCTATGTATATGAAGTTCAAAGGCAGGGTCAAACAAATCTACACTGGGAGAAGTCCAGGTAGTGCTGACCTGGTTGAGGGGGTGGGGAAGGGCTAGACGAGGGCAGGTAGGGAGTGTCTGGGTGCTGTTGCTTGATTGGGTGACAGTTCAGTTGATGAGAATTTGTTGAGCAATATACTTAGATAAGTGCACTTTTCTGCATATACATTACATGTCAATAAAAAAATTTTAAATTAAAAAATAAAAACTGCCTCAATTGAAGATCAGAATGCCTGGGCAGGCATCATGGCCTTGTTAATTTCATGGGCCCACTGACAGCAGATCAGATTCTGATGCCCAGAGTGGGAGGACAGGCACCTGAATGACGCTTACTCCTTCTCTGGGTGACCACATAATAATTTCAGAAAACACATTGAAAAGGAGACTCTTCATGCCACATGCAAAGTCCCGTAGGGGAAAACAGGCCAGGGATGGTGTGGTATAGGATGGCAGGAAGGTAGGGAAAGGAAATTCTACGAGCAACTATGGCACCAATTGACAGTGTGTTTTGCCTAGAAGGGGCCTTATTGATCATTGTGTACAACTCTCTAATCTTATAATTGGAGAGTAGAAGCCACAGTCTCCTGCAGTAATCTGTCTCAGGCCTTATATTCACTATTCCAAGTCCTTGTGTAGCTCCCTCATTGATTGAAGACCTTTCAGTCATTTGGCCTACAACGTGACCTTGAAGTGACTCACCAGCCCCAAATTCCTGGGTTTGTCTGGTGGTACAGGAAGTTAGAAATATTAGTGATTGAAATATGATCTTCTGGAACAAAATGCTTTCCAGTGAAATGAGTAGGTTTTTCCTGAGTCTTTGATATACCACAGTGGTCTTTAGTATTTCTTGTTGTTGCCCCAGGCTCCTGGAAGAATAGAATCACCATTGTTAGCACTGCCTGTAATTCTTTTCCACTCTGTCAGTTAGAAAGACATGGTGGGTGTTCCAGTCAGACACTGAAACAGGACTGGAGACCACTGTCTCCCACAGCTTAGCTGAGAATCAGCTGAGACGGCTGCAAAGAGCCCTCAACTCACAATCAGAATCTAGGGGACTGACTTACGGCCCTGGTCACATCTAGCTTCTGGAAGGATTTGGTGAACCTGTTCCTTTGCACGTAAAACTAAGAAAGATGATACTTGCATACCAAGAAAGTTCTGACAAGAGTGATTTTACATGTATTTGGAATTTAGTGTGAGGGTGGTCGACTTGTGAATAAAAGGAAAAAGACTGGACACATAGCATATTTCCTTGTGATGCTGGAATTTATATCTGACATGTTAGCTAGCCTTGTATTCATAGTTTGGGGCCAAACCTTCACTTAGCATACAATTATGAGCTTAAGGTGTCAGGAAGGCTACCGCCCAGAATGAGCTGAAACTTGAAAAGGATATAAAACTCAATATTAGGAAAATATGAAGGGAAAGTACAAGCGGGGTTTTAAGTTTTATTTGAGCAAGAAAAACAAGGAAGCGATTTGCCCACTGCCTGGGGCAGTGCTGTAATGTGGGTAGATTTCAGTGTGAAAGCAGAGCATCCCCAATTCAGTATTCTCTGCAGAGAGGGCTGTACAGAGAGAGAAAGGCAGGTCAGCGGGAGCCCGGGATTTGTTGAGAATTTTTGAAAAGATGACGCTGAACAAATGGAGCCGACCAGAGGTAGTCAGGTCTCTGTGCCTTGGGCAAATTCAGGTGAAAACAGAGAGGAGGTTTCTTAACTGCCTAAAATGATTGTCGAGCAGTCACAGAGAGCAAGGGAAGTACCCAAAAAAGAAAAGGGAAGCACACAACACGTTGATTTGGACTCTGCCGTCTACAGATGGCAAGATTGGTACTAGGTAAAATTCTAGGGCAATGTATTAAAAGGAGGGTCTGTGATAATGACATGGGGATCCCTGGGAGATCTGGTGATTTCTGGGAGACAGCATCTGGTTCATTAGAGCAAGTCCATCTGGACAGTGCTCATTGCCTTGATTTATGAGTTGACTGGAGTACTAGGAACAGCTAATACAGATTTTGACATAGCATTGACCAAGGGTCCTATGACATCCTTGCAGACAAAAGGAGAAAATGTGTCCACGTTGATGGAAACACAATTGTTTGCACTGATGTAACTCTAACATGCTGATTAAAGCATCCATGAATGGAGGTCTCTAGTGGTAAAACTCAGCACTGAGGCTCCCTCCTGTTCCCCATTTTCACAACTACCTGAAGGGGATCTGTATGGTGCACAGCTCACACCTGGGAGTGCTGCTTAAAAGCTGACATTTGTGCTAGGAAGGAAGATACACATATAAAGAGAGAATTTAGACTAGTCTGGTAGAATCCTCAAATCATTTTGACAGACTAGGGTGATGGAACTAATCTAATCTGTCTAAACCTCAATTTTCTTACCTGTAAAATGGGGATAATAATAACATATTTCCAGTAGGTTATGGAGACTCAATAAAATGATGGTTTAAAAGGCAATGCATTTAACCCCAGGAGTAGCACATGGTTAGTGTACAACTATTATTTTCTTTGATACTACTACTAATAATACAGTTATAGGCAATAAGTAAAACAAAAGAAAATAAAACAAAACCCAAAAAAAACTCTAGCCTTAGGTTCAAAAATCAGCTCCACACATACAGAACCAGGAAAGTATAACTTAATGGAAATTCATAGGAGAAATACATAAGTGTTTGGATTGATCCCAAGCTCAGTATGAGCCCAGAGTGTATCTAACTGTCATTAAAATCCTGTGTCTGACTTAGGTTGCCTCAACAGAATTTTATCGTCTACAACAAGGAAAGTAGCTATTCCGTTTGCCCATTTGAAGCTCCCTCCACACTGGAGGTTCCAAGTTCAGAGTTGGGCCACACACCTTCAGAGGTTCTTGGCCTTGGCTGCAAAATAGAGTCACCTGGGGAGCTTAGATGACTACCAATGCCTCTGGGCCCCAATCCAGAAGAACTAAATAAGAATTCTGGCCACTAATATAAATTAAATATTGACCATTAGGAGCTTTTTCTTTAGAAATCCATACAAAACGGTGATGGGATTTGAAACTCAGCCCTCTAAAAAATAATTAAACAAAGATCCAGGGTTTATTTAAGACAGGTAGAGAAGTGCCATCAAATAATTGAAGGGTTCTGATGTAGAAGGATAAGATTTATTTTTCCTGTCTTCAGATAGCAGAAGTTAGAGCACTCTAGAATTTAAAGGGAAATAGATATTTATTTGGTATAAGAATAATATCCCAAACAGTTAAATTTGCTAGAAAATTAAATGAGTTACTTTAGGAAATAATTAAATTCTTATGATTTCTGGTATTCAATGTTTTCATAACTACTTTCCAGGGATGTTAGAGAAGGAAGTTGCATACGTAAAAGGAGACTTTATGTTTCACTTAATTAATAGTTTCATGATTTTATTAAAAATTCTTATTCTTTTTGCTGATGAAATCAGCCACATTCATTAAGCAGTCAGGGGTCAGACACTGGTATTTTTAAAGGCTCCCCAGGTACCTTGCCACCTCCTGGCTCCTGACTTTACCTGCTCTGGAGAACTCCTGTGGTAAGAGTGCTGTACTATTAGCCAGGGGTTTGTGGAAAGTGATCCGCTACCCTCCATTCATAGTGTACCTAGCAAAGACTTTAGATATAATTAAGGTAATCAAGTCTCAGAGATTCAGACAACAGAGGGCAATGCAGAATCCTGGAATCCTTGGTAATTTTCTTTGCTTTTTTGACTATTTCAATCTCTGACAGGCAATTTGAATCCTGTTACAGGTACTTCATAGTAAAGGTCTTCAACATATCACAAAATATTTTTGATCCTCAGCTAATTACCCATCTATCTGAAAACAGTCAATACGATTGAATTCCAGTGAAATAAAAGGGGTTGGAGAGTCCCTTGGAGGTTATGACAATAGAGGATTAAATTTGCACTCCAGGGCTCAAGTCCCGGAATACCATCTGTTTAGTCCACCCATTTTTGTTCCTGTTTTTAATGCATTGTTCTTTCTGAATATGAATAACATTTCTGTGCTCATAAGTCTGCATTGCTGTAGGTAAATGATTATTACTTCATCAAAAGGGAGGAAAAGCACCTTGGCAAAGAAGGGAGGTTTATTTCATCCAGGTTACTCATTAGTGATCAGAGGACAAGAGCTATCACATTAATTCTGTGAAATTCCCACCAGTCTCTTTGTTTCACCGCCAGAGATTGAGAGGCAGAAAGGCCTTTCCTTTTAACCCTTAATCTCAGTCTCAAGACAATTTGTTTTTAAACTTTAAGAAAGGACTTTTCAGTCATTAATTGACCCAATGAATTGGGGGTATGGGCGGCTTTGTTTCAACTTGATTACTCAACATCTTTGTTTATGTTTTATTTCATTCAACATAACTGTCAAAAATATTGACTGGTTTTGACCAATCTGGCATGCCACCAAAGGATATTAAGGTTCATTATTTGATTTAGGTTAGATTATTTTGAATCAAAATGGGTCCAGAGCAGAATTCTTAGACCTAGAACATTTTGGGTGTTTAACAAATATTTATTGAGTTAGTGAATTCCCATTCCCAACATTAACAGCAATCAAAACATTATTTTATCAGAAGCTGTTTTATGGCAAAAAAAACCCACAACATTATTTTATATTCACGTTTGTTCATGTGCTTGACTTTATCTTAGGTGAGTTCTACAGTTTCGTGGTCTGTGTTGTTAGTTTCCTTCTCACTATCCCTGTTCTCATTTCTCAGTTGCTAACAGAACCCCAATTTTGTTTAGGACAATGAGGTGCCCAAGAAAATATGCTGTCCACTAGGTGGAGACAGTAGATACAGTTCTAGACAATGAGAAGAAAGCCTAACCTTCTGGAAGCTTCTGGGAAGGCTTTTGGATTTCCTATGGAAAGGGAATTGATAAGGTGCCACCTGTCCTATTTATTCTGTCTTGAACTAGCAACTCAAGTATCCATCTTGTGAAGCTGAGGAAAGGCCAAGCGAACTGCACAGACATTTACCTTGATATGGAAGATTTGCATTTAGAAGAAAAAGTCACAACACGTATGTTACATGCAATATGCAGATTCTGGTAGGCTAAGGCACTCAGTTTTGTTTAAAGGCTGATATCTGAGAAGCTAATGCTTAAATCATGTATTTAGGCAAATGAAAGACGAGCATTCTGATTTTATACAATGTCTGAGAGGTAAGAATTTTAACTCCTTGGAGAGATTGCAGAAAGCAGCACCAGGGACAGAACCCGGGGAGGGGCGACACTTAAGGGACAGGTAAAAATTAAATGAAAACTGAATGCACACTTCCTTTCTGTGAAACTACTGGTTCTCTACCTAAAAATGTTAGTTCATGCATCAAAGAAGGGTGATTAAACTTGAGAAAAAGAAATAGCAAAAATTAAAGACTTTACTTCTTAACACTTTATTCAATTAATATTGTATGAGGCAATACTCAATTGCCAGTAAAAATTGTAGCTGAGTTTTTCTCTGGTTAACTTAAGAGCTTCTATTTTTGTTGATTTTCTTTTTCAGGTCATTCTGTGATTTTTTAATAGGGAGATAAAATAAATTTTTTTTGTCGTTGATCCTTTTAAAGAACCACATTTAATTTCTTTAAAGCAGAGGTGAACAAATTTTTTTCTGTAAAGGGTCAGATAGTGACTATTTTAGGCTTTGTGGGCCACAATGTCTCTGTTGCAACTATTCCACTCTACCACGGTAGTTGGAAAGCAGCTCTAGATGATATATAAATGATTAGGTGTTGTTGCTTTGATAAAATTGTATTTATCTTGGGCTGGACTTGGCCCATGGGTCTAGTTTGTCAACCCATACTCTAAAGTGACATCCACACTAAGTTCCAACTATCTGTGTTGGATTAAGCTATTTAGTCTACCCTTGCCTGTTCTCTTGCGATATGAAGTGGGTGTGATAGGACAACTTTTCTATGACTCCAGAAAAGACAAGTTAGGTTAGAAAAATAAAAGCATATTCATAGAAAGAAGAAGAAACAAGAGAAGGTAAAATATAAACATTTTACTCTAGTGAGTTTATAAACTCAGATATGCATATAACATATAAACACCTTTTATATCTTTTATAATCTTTTAAGACATGTGAGAATCAATAATTATAGATTCTTAAAATTTTCAAGTTGGAAGAAAACTGACTCAGTAAGGATAAGAAACATTCTCGTTGACAGGAGAGCCAGGTGTGGCAACTGGGGACTCAGGAATCCCAACTGAGTTGTCTCTGCCTGATTTAGAAATTCTTTAGTGCCTTTTAAGGAAATATTTATGTAAAATGAAAGCATGATGTTAATGTTAGAAGTTTTTATTTTGATTTTTGTTTTTGTGTTCTAGGAGATTTTATAGGTTAAAAACATATGCACAGGTTGTTTAATTGGTGCCATCTTTCGTTAGGCAGAGCTTACTAGCATTTGCAAATTCAATACTTCTTTAGGGATCAAACTCAAGCCCAGACGTATAAACAGTTATAAGCTTTTCGCACCAGATGCAAAGGCTGTCACAGTTTCCCACTCTACCTCCCAGGGAATCTCGCATGCCTCCCAAAGCCTGGGATAGTGCCACCACATCAGGGCTTATGACTCATCAGAGTCCTGGGACCTTCTGGGCAGCTGTTAACCTGGATCTTAAAGAGAGAACTCCTGTTTCCAGCGCAAAAAGGAAGTAGTATAGGTGGACGGCTAAGCTGATGGTTGAAAGGCAGGAAAAGAATGGTGCCAAACCCCTTGGAAGTGAGCAAAACAATGTGGTTATTTACTTCTAGGCAAAAAGAAAAATAAATAAAGCCAAATGGCATTTATTTTCATTTCCAGTTTCTGTACTTGCCATGCCTGTCCTCAGTTCTCAGTGCTTCAGGGCTACGTTCCCATCCAAGTTAATAAATATTTTGCTACTGCCCTCTGTTGGATAGAAACTGAATTTCATTACAGTGTCTTGTTTTCTCTTGGGGCCAATTTAAGTAAATCGGTAAGTTTTGAACTGAATTCCAGTCCCAACTGGCTCCCAACCATTTATTCAAAGCCAAAGTTCTTGAGAACTACATTTTTTTCCATATGGGCAGCTGGGAACATCGATGGCTACTGTGATTCTAAACTCAGTGCATCCTACTTTATGTAACAGACAGACATAAAAACAGCTCTAAGGCAGTGATTTCCAAATTTTCTTTTTTGGTAGCAAAACATATTATTCAAACAAAATCTTAAATACGCTGCTTATAGTGAAGGCAGGGCTCATTTCAGCCTCCAGAGCAGTCCCTGCAGCACTTCCACAGAAACAAAGCCTTCAACAAAGGCCAGATTGAAAAAACCCACGCTAAGGGATCTCTCTGTTTGGAGAAACCCTCAGGCAAATCCTTCGCAAATTTCTCTCTCTGCTTAAAAATACTTTTTAATGAATTAGTTTTCAAAACATTAGGTACTATTCTCTTCCAAAATTATAGTGTCAATTTTATTGCTTCCACAGACAAAAATTCTGCCAAATTTCTGCAGCTCAGAGAGCCACAGTGTTATTATCAGTAGATAGTGTTATGGTCATTAAAGGAAATGAGAACATTCTGGAATGTGCAGAAGTTAGAGGAATATATACCTGTCCACACAAGGTGGTCTCTGGGGCTGTCTTCTAACATGCCTACCAGGTGCTCATTCATTACTTATTTGGTGATTCAGTACTTTGGAACCTTTGTGGGCTTAAAAATTAAATTATTTTCTTGTTTCTCAATAGTGGGTCTATCTCTTGGGGGCATAGTAATGAGCATGAATCAATGTTTTTTAAAATGTTAAAAGAATTAACTTAAATTGAGAAATATGACAATCACACAGAGCATTCTCTACTGTGGTGGACCTACCTCTGATATCCTACCTAGCCCATCAGCCTAAGACCCAAAGGAACAGACCTGAAGTCTGAAAAGTCAACTTTATTGAACCATTCCCAAAGAAGGGAAAAGCTAAGTTATTATAGAATTTGAGGGAGGGTTGGAATTAAGGTGAAAATTAAATAAAGCAGGGTTATGGGTAAAGGATCAATATCAAGTCTGGACCATGACATGGACTTCAGGTCCTGTTTCCTTGGAAACCACAAAGTTCAGACTGATGTGGAATATTGCATCTAGACACTTCTTATCTGAAGCGCTATACCTGGGTTGGAAATTGAGGCTGCTTCGCTGTGTCAAAGTAACTGAGATTCTCTAGGAAAGAATGGAATGTTTCACCCCTACTGATATAATTTCCAACAGTTAAATTTCTGATAGTCTATGATATTAGAGAAAAATGTTACTCCATGAGTAAGAAAACAGTAATCCCTCAAAGAAGAGGGGTTGTGTGACGCTTTGTAGCTGTGGCATGTCCTTGGGAACAATACTGTTTCCCATAAACTTTGCTGATGGCTTTATCATGTGTGTTATTCCAACCCGATGGATGGCTGGACGTATGCTTACTTTCTCAGGGGGGTGGCAGACAGCTATCTGAGTTAGCTGGCTGAGCGCGTGAGCAGTCCACGAGAGCACCATCATGGCTGACTCCAATGTTTGAAAACACTGGGCTGGGACAGGCGGTCACAGTCACCTCACGTCCACCTGACTCTTCCTTCTCTCCTGTTCCTCCCTTGCCCCTTAGGTGTTGCCCTGTTTTCCCTGGTGGAGAGATGAGGCAGGTGGAGGTGGCAAAAACTCTCTTCTGACACATTCTTCCTTTATATGTGCTAGTATTTTCGGTCACACTTTTCTTCTCCCTGTTATAGTCCATCGTGCGTTATCTTTGTAGTTTAAATCAGAATGGGGAATGGGGGTCGCATCTTATTTCCAAATAATTAAGACAGACACCTCACAGTTTGCCCTAAAATGTAGCTGAAAATCTGTGTATTAGTTCAATGTGAGGAAAAGTGGACCAAATTATCCTTAGTAAAGGAGCATAATTTTGGTTGAAGTTATAATTTGATTAAATTTATATTAATTTTATACTTTATTAAATTATAAATTAACTTTCCTATACATTTTGTAAAAGGAAAGTGTGTGTGTATACATAAGCATCCACTTTGTAAAAAAGAGCTGCAGGGCTGAATTTCAGAAAGCACTAAGAGATCATCTAGTCCAACACCATTTTAGAAGTGAAAAACAGAAGTCCAGAGAGGTGTAATAATCTGTGTCAAATTTCAAGGGGGCCACAGAGCTTGAGCAGAGGTAGGATAGCTATGCTGATTCCTGGTGCTGAGCTCTGTCATAGGAACCTGGGAACGAGAGAGCATATGTATTGTAACTATCGCCAGTAAGCATTGGGCCTGAATAATTATTTAGCAGAGTGTATCCCAGATTTGTTTATTGTTAGTTTGAAGGTAGCTAGCCAAATACCTGACTTTCCCCTCAGCTGAACCAAGATAAAATACTGAAAACAGCTTCTAAGTAAAACTGACTATCTTATATTTGCTTAGTACCATGGTAGTTTGTTTATGGTGGGTTAATTCTTTGTCAAACTAAGTGAAAGTGAAAATTATATTTTCAGCCCTGCAGCTCTGTTTTACAAAGTGGATGCTTATGTATACACACACACTTTCCTTTTACAAAATGTATAGGAAAGTTAATAAATGACTCTTGATTAACTTCCAAAGCAAAGGTTTTTTTGATGTGATTTCTACATAATTTTCTGAATTTTCCAGATGAGGTAGATCCGAAATCCCCAGGGCAATTTCTGCCCATGGATAAGCTGGATAAGCCTGGACTTCCCAAGTGATGTCACAGTGAGACTTGGGCTTTGATAACCAAGAATTTCAAGACCAAGTCAACATTTCAAGAGATTGTCTAAGAAAAATGTGAGGAAAACTTGGTGAGATAGTGAAATAATATGGTCCTATTTTCCTTAAGTATTTATAATAACATATTGAAAATGAGCGCTGAAAATGCCTTACTATCCAGTGTTCAAATGTCCTGAAGAGAACATCGTAAAAACTGTCTAGCAAGATGTTCACAGTACAAAGTTTTTAAGTGGTGAAAACAAGCTGTAGGACGATGTGGATACTAAAATCCTAGTAAAAATTGCCGGGGTGTGTGTGTGTGTGTGTGTGTGTGTTTGTGTGTGTGTGTATGTAAAAAAAATGTATTTTTAAGGCATCAAAAATGTCTAGAAGAAACTCATCAAACTGTTTCATGTAGTTAACTCTTGGACTATATGATTGAGAAGGCAGGAGATTTTCATTTTTTACACTATGACCTTTTGTGTTTGTGCTTGTGGTTATTAGTATTACTATATTTATAATTTAAAAACTCAATTAGAAAAAGGCTATCCAAGTTTTAAAACATCACATGTCTCACTTGACTCATAACTTCTTTATGTTTGAATAGCATTGACATTTAGCAGTACCATGAATATGAATTCCTTTTAATTGCAATGTCAGTGCTTAGTAAAGCTCTTTTTGACACATGAAAATGTAAAGGAATTATACTATAATAACATATAATATTAATATTATGTAATATGCAATATCATATGATAGATAATATAATATTAATATGTCATATGAATATTAGAGGCTCTGAATTTGTCAGAAGTTTAATCTATTTGGGAACCCATTTATTCACTCAATAGATGTTTAAGTACCTTCTATGCATGAGGCTCTGAGCTAGATGTTAGAAGGAAACATGAAAAAGCCATAATCCTTATCCCTGAAGAGTTTGTGCCCTGTTGGAATGGACCAGCACACAGAAAACAATTGACAACCATGAGTAGTGGTGTAAATAGATAAGTTTCAAAGGGATGTAGGGATTCACACCCCGTGAATGGAGGAAAAGGAGTTGACTTCAGCTGGACCTTGAAGGATGGAAAGTTTCCCAGGCAGAGCACGTGCATAAGGACATCGGGCAAAGTAAAGAGCATGAATAAAAGAAGAGACACCAACGTTTCTAGCACGGAATGGAACGGGGTGGATAAGTAGAGTATAAACCTGTTGAGGGCGTCAGATTGCTTCACTTCCTCATGCTCCCAGATACACTGAGTCGGTAACTGGAAACTGTGCTCATATTTTATGACATCCTACCTCCTGGTCATATTAAATTAGAACAGATATATACCTTTATAACAACATTTTAAACATATACGTGTGTGTAGAGCTATGATTTTTATATAATTGGGTGTTGGTAAAATATAAAAGACTATTGAATTGAATTATTACTACGCATGTCAGTGCATCCAGTTGATGGGTCAGCAATGTTTGGATGAATAATAAAATAATGACATATACATTTGTAAATGATTATATATTTATTTAATAAGATATATTTTTCTTTCCTTCTATTTTAGTCAAATTAATAATTATGTTGTTATGATTCAGATTTTCACAAAATTTGTATTCTATCAACAGTAATGCTTAATTAGGCAAAGCTCCTTGAGTCATTATCGTGCCCAGCTCTTGTTAGTTTCAATTTGGGTCAACATTACTTTTCTGAGGCAGCAACGGGAATTGTCAATAAAATTCTTAAAGCAATACTTAGACTAATGAACAATGAAATTTACATAGACTATTTACTCATTGTAATGGAGCGACATATAATAAATTATAAAGATCATCATATCTATTATAAGCTATTTTAATTTCATATGTCACTATCACAAAACTTTCATGGTCTGTTACAGCAATGTCCACATAGTACTTCTTCCGTTTTCCTTCTTTCAAAAATTTCTTTGTTAAAGGATACAAAATGACAGCTAGATAGGAGGAATAAGTTCTAGTGTTCTATACCACTGTAGGATGACTATAGTTCACAACAATATATTACATAGTTCCAAATAGCTAGAGAAAGATATTCAATGTTTCTAATACAAAGAGATTATAAATGTTTGAGATGATGGATGTCCTGATTTCCCTGATTTAATCACCATACATTGTATGTATCAAAACATCACTATGTAACACATGAATATGTACAATTGTTATTTGTCAAATAATAAAACGTAAAATAAAAAAATTCTAAAAAGGTAAGAATGAGAAAGTAATTACCATATAGGCACCTTATATACAATTTTTACATCTATCTGGAATCATATCTAATAATCAAAACTGCATGTTTTCAAATAAATTCCCAAGAAATATATAAAATATAATTAGGTAAAATATGATGCAGCTTGTGTGAAGTCCAAGTTTTTATCAGGCGAAAGTTATATAAGGAGTTTTAATTAAAGAATTTCTAGAATTGAATATGAAATGACTGAAAATTGTCAACTGGTCCTAAATGAAACCAATAACATTTTAAGAATGAAGCTTGTTCTTGATATTTGTGTTTGAAATGGAAGTACGCTAAAATGATCTGCATTTAATTTTCAAAGATTCAGAATCTGGCATAACCTCATTGTTCTTGTGAAATTTATTATGAAATAATAGAAAATTATTTATAAAAACACTGCTTAATATATGTGTTTTGAATAGAAACATAAAAATACTTTTCTATACCAATCTGTAAATTATGAGGAGAAAAATAAATGAAGAATATGTAAAATTTTCAAAATAAAAATTGAACATGTTGTAAGTCAATAAAAATTTCAATGTTGTAATACTATAAGAAATGAAAATAGCAGTAAAATATGGCTCAATTTATTGAAATTTCATTTAAGACTGTATCTAGACCTATAATGTAGTCAGAAAGTAATCTCTATAGAAATTACTTTAGCAATTATGGGTACATGAATCCTTTTCTTCATAGATTTGCAAACGTTCTCATTTTCCTTTTGTTTATTGAAATGCCACTTTGGTGATTTCACCTGCCATTTCTTTCAATTTAGAAAAAAATTAATTTTCTCTAATATTTAAAAAAAATACACTTTTAGTTCCTTTAAAAGTAATCTGAGTTTCTTGTAAGCTCTTGCTAACATAATTAGTAGCAAGTAACAATTTACAACAAGTAAACAAATACAAGATTAATTCATATTCTGTCAAATGTTGATTTCCTCTTTATTTGGGATCTTCTGCTATTTTGCTTTCCTCTTCCAGGGTACTTCATATGCCTTGCTCAAAAATGAAATATAATTGCTATAACAGCATTTAGCAGGCATTCTCATTATCTGGCTGTGGTGGAAAAGTTATATGTGATGGGCAGACCGAGAAAATATCTAATATAGTAATGAATTATTCCACAGAATGTCACTACTATTGAACTATTGACACAGTGGAAGACTTGTCTCAGTGAAAAATTCAAACTATGCACTAAATGGTACAAAGAATGCCCCTTAAATTTTGGCTCAAATGCTGTCTTGTACCTTTATTTTTTAAACCAACTATGTTTATGCCATTACCATAGACCTGCCTAGATAATCTTTTAGATTAATGCCTACCACTGAAAATAGTGTTTTGAAAATATTTTCACTTAAATCAAAACTCAAACTTTTCCCAACAGACATAAAACAAATACTCTTTAATTTTAATTTTTTTGGTAGTTCAAAAATTTGTTTAATAAAAGTTATTTTTCAATATGACTTTTGTTTCTGGTACAGTATAGTTGAACTTAATATTCTTAGAGTTTTATTTTGTGGATGATTTATTTTCTCACTTTATTATATGTAAAATTAAAAATCTTACTTTGAGTTTTCTTTTTTAGATGGCGATCATTCGTTTTCAAAATTTTTACTCAGCTTACATGTTCAGCCATCACAGCATAAAATTTCTAAAAAATTTCTACTAAAACTAAAAATTTTCCATTGCTTTCTGAAAACGTACTGTATGTGCTATGAAAAGCTTGGGATAAATATGGAATACACAATATTCTTTTAAAAACATCGTGCTAACATCCTATATTAGTGTTTACTTTCTTTGCTAAATATTATCAATATTTGCTGTTTAAATTTTCAAGAAATTCCAGTAATTGCACATTTTGTGTGTTTGTTCATGTATACACAACTGACATATTGTGTTCTTTTAATTGAGACCCTAAGTGTTTTTAGCAACAAATGTCTGCATTTTGAGGATTGGTTGTGAAGTAGTAGTTTGACAGTAGTAATTTGACAGTAGTAATATAATATTTCGTTTTTGAAATAAAAATATAAAACCAGTTTCTGCAGTTTTCTTCTCCATTTGAAAAAATTGTGATACAAAATGAAGTTTAAATTTTCTGCAATGCTTAGGCAATGAAAAATCAAAATCATTTATTTGCATCAGAGTGTGTTTTGCAAGAAACATTCTCACACTGTCAGAAAGACACATGGGCCATTTTCCAGGATCATGACCTAATAAACAGTAAAGCTCCAGAGATTTCCTCTTTCTTATTCAACTCGTAGATTCATGAATGTCACTATTTTTTCATCTTTTACAGGGGAACACAGAGTTGCATTTGATGTTTCTGGGTTGTGATTTTGATATGAATAATTATCTTTTCAAATCTCTTTGTTTTGATAAGTAATTAAATCTTCATTTAATAAAGAATATTCATATTATTTAATATGAATTCTTGAATATTCTTTAGTTGCAGGAATTTTGTCTGAGATATACAAGTTGTGGATTTGACTGGGACAATTTTCTTGTTCATTTTTGTTGTTTTGATCAGTAATTAAAGCTTCAATATATGTAGAATTTGTAATATCTTATTCATAAGTCTTATGTGGATTATGCTTAACAAGCATTCGCTTAATTTAATTAAGCGAATTAAAAATTCGCTTAATTAAATGTGTTTTAAAAATTTAAGAAAACATCCTCTGTCAAGAGTTTCTATTTCTTGTTTTTATTTCTATTTTCTACTTTTATGTTTTCTACTTCTTTCATGATTTTAACTTGTAGTCATTCCTAAGGATCTAAATGGTTAAAAAATTAAATGTAATTTTAACACATTTTTATTCAAAATTGCAGCTTAAAATATATGTAAAAATGTTTAAATTAAATGTAGTTTTCATAAGGCTTTCAGAAACATTCTTTTTCTTCTAAAATATTTCAAAGTACTGATCAAAATTAAAAAGCAAAACAAATTGTAATTAATGGGTATCATAATTTTATTAACTAATCAAAATTAGTTAAATCAAGCCAAATTTTTTAATTTTTATAATTTTAATGACATCTTATCGTTTTATACAAGCAAAACTATTTGCAATTTTACCATTCGATGTCCAACTAGTTGCCAATAAAAAGAGTCAGTACTATGTTTAACTGATGTTATGAACCCACATTTATACAAATCTTAAAGTAATCTGAGTAGCTTAACATTACAAAATGTTTCTCAGCTTCCACGTACAGCTATTATGAGTATCACACTAAAATCATGAGTGCCTCTGCAACCACAAATAGTAACATGAAGAGAAATAAGAGAAAAGATGTTCAACACTACTGGGAAACAGAATTTCACTATGAGGGGATCTATTTTATTTACGGTATCTGCGAAAAAGGATTTGACAAGTTCATTCATTTGTCTTTTTTCTTCCCTTTGTGCAAGAGCTACTAAAATCTTTCCTGCCCTCTAAAGCAATGTTTGCTTCAAACATCAACAATAGCACGATCCACAAAGCCTCATCTAAACATGGTTGCCTTTTTACTCAAGCTCCTATAAGATATGTAGAGAAGCGTTTCCCTGAGGATTTAGAATTATAGCTTGTGTTGCACCAAGAACTACATGTAGGATCCCAGTGATAAAGACATTCATCTGTTGGGTTTTTTTGGTAAATTTTTTTCATGGATTTGTCATACTCAGAGTCCTCTGAGGTGTGGGGCCCAGAGCAGAGACCAGCCTTGCCTGAGTCTATGGGAAATATTGGCTAGGCCATTTGGATTTTTCTTCTCAAGATTTTGGAATTTAGAACTAAGGCTTTTGGGAGCTGAGCCATGTTAGTGGCAGAGGAATGGAACTTTCCTTTGCACGAGTTCCTCAATATCCCAGAGGCTGGGGAGTTTACCTCTTCCTTGGATTGCATGAGATGCACTAATATTCTTTTAATAAATGCTCTTTTTGTGGAGACTAGCTTGTTTGATTTTGTTTGGTTTCTGTTACATCTAACCTAAGGAATCTTTAATAAGGCATCGGTCCATTGCAGGGAGGGAAGTGATGAAGCTGGAGCATTGGTTGAACCCAGATCACAAAGCGTCTCCAACATTTTCATTCCAGGGTGAAGGAAACACAGCTCATGGAGCACATCGTCTCTCTGGTCTCTGAGGTTGCCTTGGGATCATCGTACAGAAGCCTCTTTTCAGCTCTTTCCATTGTTTCACATATGATTATATGATGTCATTGGATGGGCAGGATTTTTCTTGCAATAGGTGGCTCTGGGTGTGGGCTGAGTGTTAGGGGAATATGAGCTGTGACTGTCTGCTCTTACTGTTTTGGCAGGCTCTCCCAGCTTCTGGCTGGTGGGGGAGGCCTGGGATTTTTGATACCCACCTATCCCAAACTTGTTCAAGTCAAGTTTTTCCTGTTTCAGAGAGTCGGAAGCTGTGCCACAGATGATTCTTTTTCATTTCCATCATTGCATCCACAGGGGCAATGTTACATTCTCATAGATAACACAGCTCAGTTGGCTTGGGTGTTTATGCCTGAGGCTAGAGAAGACCCACTGCCTTCTACAGAGCCATACATTCCTACATATACTCCCTGACAGCATTGCAAGCCATGTTTATTCATTTAAAAACTAGTTTCTCACTGTCTCTTGTACATTAATTCATTTGGGACTTTTTAAAAAACTGAATTTAAAGAAGAAATTACTTATTGATGGAAGTGATGGCCTGGAAATAATTGCCCAACATAGCATAGCACATAGCAACCTGGAGTAGTTTACATACTAGGAAGTCTCTTTCAAATGTACTTGGATGTATGACTATTAATAAGTTATTTTTATGTTTTGTCCTTGTGTTCATGAGGAATGGTATTGCCAAAATTCATTGCCATATAAACCAAGAAGTTCTTTCTTTTGTAAGTCAATGCAAAAAGAATGGTCTTAATAGACCACAAGCTCCTGAAACACTGTGTCTACATTTCTCACTGAAGTATCCCCAACATCTGGGACCTTCTCTGGTATAGGATTGATGCTCAGTACATATTGAATAAATAAATGAATGAGTGAATAAATAAATATAGCAAAGAATTCTGTGATGTCCTTCTGAGTTTATTTATTCTTTGAAACTTGGGATAAGTTATTCTTTTTGGTGCAGTGGTTATATACTATTAGGACTATGACATAGGTTCTTCAATACATCTTTTTAAACTAATAAAGAATCGGTGCTGATCTTCTACACATTATCTCCAAGTACTACAGATGGGTATGGTTAGCATGAAATTTATCATCTTGATGGAACTCATGTCTTATAGGTATATGGGTTTCAAAACTGAAGTTGATAGAAAATCAACTCTCAGTCATGGCCAAACTATGATTATGGCTTTTACTCATTTCAAGTTCCCATACTTTTAAAAAATATGGACCTAAAAACAGTCTTAAAGAAGAAAGCCTAGAAAGTATGCTTAGGGGTTGTTCTAGCCACAAAGGCTATAACTGAGAATAAGTTTAAGGAAATCTTCAAGTGAAGGTAAGAACATGGTAAAAATGGTAAACTGTCACATTTCATGAATGATAAAGCCAGTTAAAATTTTCAAAATAAGGATTTATGCTATACTTAAGGAAGACATTCCTATTGAAAAGTTGAGATGTTGCAGCCATATCTGTCTCTGAGTAGTCCTAATGATGTTGTAGTTAACATTCTCAAGGGCATAACACAATGCAGGGAAACAAAACTTGTGGGTCTTGGAGCCCTGAGGGAGGGGGGGATGTGAGGAGTTCTTCTTACAGGGCCTCCAAATCCATCTGTGTAGTAAACAGTGTCTGACAACTAAATAAATACCTCCCACATATACTTACTCTTGTGTTTTATAAATGGATTCAAGTGCTGTAGTGATAACTACAATTTAATTTGCCTAAAATATTTGTGCATTTTGTGGCACCTTCAGATTTTATGGACTCTACAAATAAATATTGATAGTTCAGTGCTATGGTTTGAGTGTGTCCCCCAAAATTTCATGTGGTAGAGCCTTGGTGCCTCAATGTGGTAGTATTGGGAGGTGAGACCTAGTAGAAGGTCCTGGGTCATGGGGGCTCCACTCTGAAGAAGGGATTAATGTATGTCTCATGGGACTGGGTTAGTTAGTTCTTGAGAGAATGGGTTGTTACAAAGTGGGTTAGCCCACTAGTCTCCCCACTTCCACTTTTTTGCCATGCTACGAAGCAGCACGAGGCCCTCACCAGATGTGGCTGCATGATATTGGACTTCCCAGCCTCCAGAACCATGAACCAAAATAAACCTCTTTTCTTTGTAAATTACTCAGTCTCAGGTATTCTTCTATAGTGACAGAAAATGAACTAAGACACTTAGCTAACACAGAAGGGTCTTCCTACAGAAATTAAATGGGAGCCATTGCAGTGAAACTGAAAGATAGTCAGGGGAGTACACCTCCCTCTGGCTCTGTCAGCCCATAAAATAAGAATGAATGTTTGACACCACTAGGATAGTATTTACTGGGCATGTACAGCAAATATTATTAAAAAGTTTGTAATTTTGAAACTTTGAAAGAATTTGGGCAGGACCTGGGCTGAAGCTTATCTCTGCTTATAGGCCCTCTTAATTTTATTTCAAAAATTAAAAATTTAGTATCACTGAAGTAAATAATTTTAAAGTATTTAATAAAATAATGATTACATTCATTAGAAACAACATGCAATTAATAAGCTAATTATAAAACATTTTATTGAAACAATATATTCTATTAGGAGGTATTTTGTTTCACTAGATTAAGTTATTATATGCATTAACTTAAAGGAAACTTGCAAAAATACTTTGTAAACTCTGAAGCATTAAAAATGCTGAGATTATATACATGTAGGCAACAAAATTAATTATATTTTAAAATACCTAAATCAATTTTAAATCAAATTTTAAAATATTCAAATCAATTGCAAAAATCAGTAGCCTTTTGTATGTGAATAATAACCAGTTAGAAAATATAGTGGAAGGGAAAAAAACCCATTTATGATAGCAATGAGAAAGATAAATTATTTAGGAATTAACTTAAACAGTGTTCAAAACCTAAATGAAGAAAATTATAAACATTCCTGAAAGATACAAAAGCAGAGTTGAACTAATGGAAAGACATTTTGGGTTCTTGGAAAGATGTCTTAATGGTATTTGAATGTCAGTTCTCCCTAAGATAATTCATAAATTTAATAAAATTCCAAAAAAACAATAATGCTTTTTTTCCTGGAACTAGCCAAATTAATAATAAAGTTCATATGGAAACATGAACACGCTAGGGAAGTGCTGAAAAGGAACAGATAGAGCATGGGGCTAGGGAGTGGGGTAAAGGAACAGAAAGACTAGCCCTACCAGATATTAAAACATATTATAAAGTCTCTGTTTGAAAGCACTGTGGTGCTGGTACATGAACAGATGGCATGGAATAGGAAGTTCAAAATGAATCCAACTCCATATAGAAATCTAGACTATGATAAAGGTGGTATTATCTCAAATCTCTGAGGCACAAATAGACTTTTTAATAAAGGTAGTGGGGTGACTGGATAGATATTTGGGAAAAAGATAAAATTATTAAACTTCTCAAGCATACAAAAAAAAGCTCCAAATGGATTAGAGGTCTAAATGTAACTAGATGAGTACCAGAAGAAAACAGGAATGAACTCCTCTAAAATTTGAGCATAGGTAGATTTCTAACTGTAACTCAAAATCCAGATGCTAGTGAAGAAATGTTTGATAAATCTGACTACAAAAAAATCTTAGATGGCAAAAAACCATAAGCAAAGTTCAAAGAGAACAAATTGGAAGATAATATTTGAGGTATTTATCACAGAGAAATGGTTAATATTCCTATTATATTAAATATAAAGAATTTTACAATTGAGCAGTCCCTGAAAATACTGTGTTAAAATGGGCAAAAGACATGAACCATTCCCCAAAAAGAGATATAATAAGCATAGCCCTTAAACAGAGGAAAAGATGTACAATTTCATTCATGAAATTAAAATTGAAACTACACAGAGATGCTAATTCCAGCCACTCAGATTGGCAAATCTTCAAAAGCTTGATGACACACTCTGATAAAGAGACTGTAGGGAAATATGCACTCTCGTACATGGACAGTGGGAATGCAAAATAGTACACCCCTATAAGGGGGAATTTGTCAATATCTAATAAAAGCACATAGACATTTACTCTTCAATTTAGCAATCCTACTTTTAGGAATTTACCCTAACGGTATACCTTCAAAATATGAAAATACACATGTGCAGTTGAAGTGTGGTTGTGGGGTAAAAAACTAATTCAAGTAACTTTAAACACAGTACTTTGATAATATACTCTTAGTCTAGGGGAAAAGAGAAAGAACTGCAAATTGCATCTTAATGTCTTTTTTAGCTGATGTGATATACATAGTGATTTAGGTATAACAATTCTGAAACTATTTTATAGCTTTTAGTTATAGTTTATAGTTTTATAGTTATATTTTATAGCATGTTGGACTGAAAATGAGTCAGGATCTTGATGTTGTCAGAAGTCAGGGTTCTCATTGGAGAATAAGAGAGATTCCAAGATGCAGTGGGAGAAGGCAACAAAGAACCTGTGGAGTGGGACTGATATTGAAGGTATCAGTATAACTGCAGAATTTTTATTACATGTATAGACAACCTTTGTGTGTGGGGTGTGTGTGTGTGTATCTTTCCTAGCTCTGTCCTCTAAAAGAGCCTAGAGGCAAAGACACCCCTGTAGCAATGAACACATCCAGTGTTCAGATCTTGGTTTCTAAATACCATTCCCCATGAAAAGGAGACAACAGTCCTTGGAGAAATGGCTGATACCAGTGCTGGGGCAGGGAAGGCACATCATGAGTCTGGAACATCTTGTTTTTTAAAAAAAATATGGAAGCGTATCAAAAGTACAGAGGAACCCACTGAAAGGGACTCCAACATGTCGAATCTGGGACAGTTTTATCATTAAATGTAATGACAGGAACAGATTATAACCTATGGAACACAATTGGAATCTATACAACCATACCAATAACAGATAGAGGAGGAAGGAAGAGATGGGGAAAAGGAGAGAGAGGAAGAGGAGAGAGAGAGAGATTTAATAGAAGAAAAGAACACCTACTGATACATGTGGGGACAGCGGGTGGAGATGTAAAGTTAACATTTTACAACCATTACAGATAAGATTAATTAGGGCAAGAACCAAGTTTAGGAGGAAACGTGTGATGAGGCACAGGATAATTACATGGACTTAAAGTGTCTTCCCACATATTGCTTACTAGTTGCAAAGGAGAAAACAGAAACTCTATAGTGGAGAAAATGGACAGCAGTTTGATCAGGTGATCAAAATTAATATACTGAATGAGGGGCAGATGAATATCTTATGCTTGGGATATGTGAGAATGACACATCATTATTTGTGTAGTATTCTGGCCAGGGATGCATGAGGAAACATCATGAGAAAACATTAGCAGACCCAAATGGAGAAACATTCCATAAAATTACTGGTCTTTGCCATGAAAGGCAAAGAACAGACTAAAGAACTGTTCCAGATTAAAAGAAGCTAAAGAGAAAGACAACTAAAGGTAACACATGGTGCTGGACTGGAGGGGGAAGAAAAAGTTATAAAGGACATTACTGAGATAATATAAAAAATATGAATGGTAGATTAAATAAAACTATTGTATCAGTGCCCTGAATTTGATAACTGTACTGTGATTATGTAAGAGAATGTCCTCAGTCTTAGGCAATACTTAGGAAGTATTAAGAGGTAAAAGGAAGTATAAAAGGTTAACCCCTCAAATGATTCCAAAAATGTAAAGAATATGATAAAAATGTTAAAAATTTGGGAATCTGGATAAAAGATATATGGTAATTTTTTGTATTATTTTTGTAATTTTTCTGCACATTTGAAATTATTACAAGAAAAAGTTTTTAAAAGCATATGATTAAAAGATTTTACTAATTCAGACTATCTTCATTCAATTAGTTTGACTTAGTAAGAGGTGGCTCTAGTTTGTTGAGTAGTACCTTGGGAGCCCATGAAAATAGTTCCTATGGGTGAATCACATGCCAGAAACATCTGTTGTGTGATTCTACTGAGACTTCTGACTTCTATAAATTTGAGGGAGTATGTTTGGGAAGAAAAGCAGAAGTTTGCTACTAAGTGTAGAATAAAACAGAACTCATACCCTTTATATTTCAGAACTAATCAAGTGGAAATGTCAATGGGGAAATCCAGGTTAACTTTAATTCCCATCAAGACTAAATGGCATAAAGTCTCAGAATATGATGACCTAGAACTGACCTCAGGGAGAAATCACAGTCAAATCAGGATCACTCATTTCCAGGATTCTTGGTAAGATTGACTCAGCAATTCATAAGTCTCAACCTTTACAATAAACACAAACCTAGATCACCACATATATTTTACTCTCAGACAAATAGGCAGTACAGTACCAAGCCATTTATCAGACTGTATATGCTATTTACATATTCTTTAAAAAGATAAGTTCAGATAGAGAAACAATTTACCAAGTATAAAGGGAACGTATATCACCATTTTAAATGTATCAGGCTTTAAAAATCTAGTATGCTCATTACCCACATTGGATTTCTTAGCTCTGTAAAATAGCATATTTTTTAATAGCCTTCATTTTAATTAACTAAGAAATAGAGACAACGGATTTCCTTCAAACTTGTTCAATCCTTTTGGTCAAAAAGGTAGAAACGTTTTCATTTGAAAGACAGATAAATCTTAGAAGTTGCAAAAGCTGATTGCTCACCCATGGTGGGTATTCTTCTCTTCTCATAGCCTCCCTGACCTCCCTGCTGTGTTAAAGTACAGCATCATTCACTGCATAAAAGAAGTCGCTACATGGTGAGTCAATTCACTGCAAATGATGGATACAAATTTCAGCTCTGTTGTTGACTGTAGGATTTTGAGCAAATAATTTGTCTCTCTTGGCCTCAGTTTCTGTATAAAATAGAGCTTCCCAAGAAGGGCAAGCAGAACAGTGAGGGATCTAGGAACCGTATGACTTAGAGAATGATTATGAGAACTGGAGAGATGTTAGGTCTAGACCTGGGAGCTGGGGTGGCATATGACAGCTGCCTTTCCACAGTGATGAAGAAGGAGAGTGAGACTTGGCTCAATGGGCAGAGTGAAGCTTAACATGTGGAAGTGCCAGGGAAGTAGACAGTAGACAAAAGTTTAAAATACTAGAGAACTTCCTAACAACTGAGCTGTGCTACATGGAGGGGTCTATTTCAATGGTCACTAATAGGATCAAAGGAGACCCTGGATGATTTGGGATAGCAAAAGTCCAGCACCATGCAAGAGATTGGACTTCTAGATAACCGAAACCCCCAACTCTAAGTCAATGTGATTCTTTGCCTAATTTAGCCTAAGATTGAATTAACCTATTTAAGAATTTAAAGCAAGCTCTTGACTCATCTTAAGCTTGAGATCAATTAAGGCCCCCAAATCTTTTTCACAAGAACACCTACCAAGTCAGATTTTCCCAAGCCTGTACTTGTACAGCAAGTTCTTTATTTTTGTGGATGATGTAAATGTGGAAAGACTTAGCATAGATGATTGTCAACACATGAAATTTAGGCTGCTGAATAGGCAAATTATATAGTATACACCAGTGAGTCAGCAACTAATTATATTTGTCAAGCTTGTCAAACATTCTGACTTCTTGAGGTGGCTAATCCAGGCTGGCCTGCACACTTTTTTTAGGGGATGTTTTAAAACTGTTTCTACACTGGTTTGTAATCTAATCAATGTGATATCCTTGGATATGTTCCCTTACCAGCTACAAATGCACTTAATTGATTAATTTTATTCTAGCCCAAGATTTCCTTCTCATCTCCAAGGATGTTAAAGACTGTTAATATTGTCTGCCTAGTGTTATTTTTGTTAAGTATCTCATTTTTCATTTTCTAAATGGTTAGGCTCTATTGCTTTATTAAAAGCCAAGGTAACTCAACAAGTAGGTGAACTTGAACTACTGAGCATGAATCAGTCTCATCAAATTGACGAATATTTATTGAGGGTCTGTCTACCATATGCTTTGTTTGGTGCAGTGAGAAATAGGAAGTAGTAAAATAATCATGGTTTAAATTACGTGTAATCTACTTGGGGGATATATAAATATAACTGTATAACTCATAATGCAAGCAGTCTGTGATAAGAGGCAAGTGCGTGGAGGAGATGCTAAGCATTTATAGGAATTGAGAAGATACCATCGCTCAGGCTGATGTGATCAAGGAAGTTTTCATAGAACTAGCAAGAGCTTGCAGCATGTTCAGATAATGATTAGGCCTCACCCTGGTTTTTCTTTTACTTTCTCTTTCTATTGTCAACAAGGGGATGTTTATTATAAGAATAGAGGTGTGCCTTAAGAACTCCGAGAGGAGAAAGACAGCCAGACCTCAGGAAGCAACCACAACAAGGCTTGGAAAACCCCAAGGCCTCCCTTTCAGTGTCTCCCTGTGCTTCCCTCACCACCTGCTTTAATCTCTCTCTCCCTCTACACCAGTTTTTTCTGCTCCTCTGGTCATGGGGAGGCAATGCCACAGCTCCAGAATTTACGTGTTATAATTTCAGCCACCTGCAAAGAGAGAAACCCAACTTAAAATTTCTTTAGGGGACAAGTGAAGCTGTTATTTCAGAATAAATAATTTAAAAGATGCAACTTAGAAACAATTGTCAAAAGAAGCCAGTGTGGTGGCTCACGCTTGTAATCCCAGCTACTCAGGAGGCAGAGGTGGGAGGATCGCTTGAGGCCAGAAGTTTGAGACCAGCCTGGGCAACATAATGGGACCCCCATCTCTTAAAAAAAAAAAGAAAGAAAGAAAGAAAAGAAAGAAAAAGAAACAACTGTCAAAAGATAAAGAATGTAAGGTTCTCATTTCACTATTCAATTTTCCCTCAAACGTTTCTCAAAGACTGCTTGCTAGCTCCCTGTTTTTCTTAGACTTTTTTATAGCAAGGTTTTAAGACATTGCTATAGCAGTGTAGCACAGTTGGTGAAATATCCATCAATTAATTACATTTGTATCTGCTTCCATATACTAGCAGATAATAAAGAATTGACTCTACTACTTCTCCACTAAAAAGGTAGAGTGCTGTGGGGCAATGGCACAGGCAGGTGGTAATGTATTACTCCACTATTCTCTCAAGTCATCAATTAGAACAGTGAATCAGATTAGTGCTTCCAGTCTGTATCTTCTGTTATGAAGACAGAGAATATTTGTTTTAGATTGTTTGTGTACAAAGGTAAAGTAGGATGCTTTCTTGGGGGAAAAGAGCCTAAGAAATGAATCAAAGGATTTCCATTATGATGTATAAGATAGTTTAGAGTTGGTTTGTACAGATCAGTATCCAATCAAGGTCCAAACTCTGTATTTGGTGGTTAAGCCTTTCAAGCCTCTTTGATTACAGAGCAGCCCACCACTCCCTTCTCTGCCATCCTACCCTTATTATGCTATGGATTTTTCGAGGAAACCAAGTCACTAAATGTCTTAAGGATGGTAGTGACTTGATAACATATGTGTTTAAGAAGGAATACTGTGGCCAAAGTGATGACTGCATTGGAAAGAACATAAAAGTAAAGGCTGGGAGAGTACATTCAGGAAAGAATTGCTATTTTCTGGAAAAGCAATGATGGTAGTCTGAATTTGGTAACTACAGCAGGGAATGGAGAGAGGAATTCATCTTAGATTCAATCCAAGGGACAGTTACAAACTCTGAAGAGCATTACAGCCATTATCTAAGATCTGTAGTAATCTAATAAGTGAGAGTAAAAACTATGCCATAAGCTCTTACTCAAATGTTTAGGCAATAAAAATTAGGTAGTAATCTCTCCATCCCAATAAGTACTCCACAAAAAAAAAAAAAACAACACAGATGACAGACGACCAGTCATTGGGAGTGATGTCACCTTAAGGCAAGAATCTCATCTCCTCTTCTTCCTCGATAAGTGACTGTCCAACTTGTATCTGGAGAGTAAGAGAAGCACGCAGCTTTGTGGGGCAGCCCATTTTTTCATTGCGTGTCTGTCATTATTGGAATTACAGTTAGCTCAACATCTACCTAGTTGGCCTTGGTCTGCCTTCTAAGACTGTACAGAAGTCCCGTTCCTGTCGTTTTCTCTTCTTCAGGCCAACACCTTTCAGTTCCTTTAACTATGTCTAACTTCCCATCTTTGTTTCTCTTCTCTGGCCATGCTTCCAATTGTCACTGTCCTTTTTGGAGAACACACCCAGAACTGAACACCCTTTCTGAGGTGCAGTGTAACCTAAGCAAGAATAGAGAGGCCATTAAATCTGTTGTTCTAGATAATATATTTCATTAATGCAACCCAAGGTTGCAGTTAAGATTTTAGCAGTTCCTTCATACTCTTAACTCATTTTGAGTCAAAAAAAAAAAAAAATCCCCAAGGTTATTCTCTTCATGTGCTACTGTCTGGGCATGTATATGTGTGAAGCTCACCTTGGGATCTAAGTGTAAAACTTCATATTAACCATATTACATGTTTCCCTGTTGGATTCAGTTCATTGTTCTAACCTATCAAGTTCCTTTTGAACCCTACGTCTGACATGCAATATTTCAGTCATTGCTGTCAGTCTTAAATCTTCTGGAACATTGATTAAAGAGCCAGCTCAATGCATACCCATTAAAACAGAAATTTTAAACAGGGTAGAACTGTGACTGAAACCTCCTGGAGATCTCCTTCCGGGATGACATGGCTTCATGAGCAGCATCTCCTTGGATACAGTCCCTTGCTAGTTACAAGTATACTTAGTTGAAATATTATATTCTAGCCCGAAATTTCCTTCTCATCTCCAAGGATATTAAAGACCGTTAATATCTTCTGCCTACAGCTTCCCGCTGGTCTACCTGAAGAACTCTACAAATGAGATGAGCCCCCATGGCTTGCTTGTAGTGAATTTATGCTGATTCTTCATCTGTCCTGGCACATCGGCATCAAGCTTGCCAGACTGTGGTTTATAGAGTTCACCCACCTCCCCTCTCCCTTTGAAAATCAAGATAACCTATGCCAAACTCTACCTTGTGGGAGCCTGTGCCGTTCTTCACCGGCACAGATTAATGCAGCCTTGTGACCTTTCTGGCAACTTTTCTCAGGAGGCTTATAAGTTTAGGCCAAGAGATTTAAACTGACTTAAGGCAGTTGGGTTTTAAGAGTCTCCTACCGGAATTTGATCTGACATTGCAGGCTTAAAAATTATCATCCTTGATGAAGATGATGGAAGCAAAGTGGGAGCAGAACAGTTTGATTTTCTCCCTATTTCCCATTGCAGCTACACCACTGGCCCCCGCAGCGGTTCCTTGCCTTCCTCGTTCTACTTCCTACTTTGAGCACACCCCAAATCCTCCCCACTTGTCACTCCAGCACTTTTCACAAGCCTTCACTCCTACTGCACTTTAGCATTCCAGGTCCTGGATGTAATCTCACTCGTATGTTACTCCTTAATTATGAGCTTTTCTACCTTTCCTGTGTATCTTTTAAAAATCTGAGCTGAATTCCTTGACAGCCACATCAGCATCTTTGCCGACATCGCCAGCTTTCCTTAGGCTGGCTTATTTGCAGAGATCATTGGCCACCCAAACCTTCCGAGTGGTCTCTATTTCATAGTTGAAATTGTGGACTTACACCTAGCTTTAACTGAACTTTTTCTGAAATGTCTTCCAGGTCTAGTTCAAATGTCTGATACTCTTCAGAAGACATGGATATCCTTTCTCAGGGTTCTCGAGGAAGCAACATGGTAGTGGAAGAAGTCTGGACTCTGAGTCAGGGCTTTGCTCAAAACCTGCACCTGCTAAAACTAGTTGCGTGAGCTAAGGCCAGTTACTCAATCTCACTGAGGCTAAGTGGAGATGGTCTCGCATTTCCTCATGGAGGCATTGAGATGAATAAATGAGATGCTGTATTGTAACTGCCTGGGGTGATACCTGACACACGATGGCTGTTCAGGAAGTATTTGCTCCCTTCCTCTTTGCCTTCCTCTCTCCCCTTTAGTTCACCAACCTGCTTTCGCTTGTTTTTCATAATTTATTCAAGGTAGGATTGTTCTTTTTGGGAGAGTCAGTGTCTAGCCAGGTAAGTCAAGAATGTACCAGGCTTCATTTAACTGTTACTCTGAGTGAAAAAAATAGAAACAACCAAAAAGAATGTATCAAGCTTCTGCTCTGAGCATGGATGAATCCAGCTCTGTCAGCATAGCAGAAACCCCCCATCACTGCCACGTCATTCCTCTCTGATGTTTTTGGAATCTGGATTAAGACCTCAATCATATCCTACATCTGGTCAGGTGTTGCTCACTGTTAACTCTAAAAAATATTTAGAAAATACTGAAAACATTTCCAGCCCTTTGCACTTAGCTTTTCTTTTGCATAACTTCCTACTGTAAAACACAGTCATTTTTTACATCACAAGGGTGATTTTTCTCATCCCAGAGAGCTCAGCTGTCAGTAATCTGGATGGAAAAGTTTCATGGAGATCCTTCAACAATGCCTGGAATGTTGAGGGACAAATTGGAGCTTGGCAATTTTGAGTTGGGCCCCTCATAATCACTATTCTTCCTTCATGCCCAGATTTAGGGCCGAGCTGAAATGTTTTGCTTTATTAAACTCTTTTTTGGCTTTCCTTACTTCCTCCACTTAAAACTGCCCACCCTTCTGGGTTTGAATGGGGGCAGCCATTTGCATTAAGCCCTCATCACTATGTATTCCACTTTCTCTTCACTCATTTTCTGGTTCACTTTTCCCACGTGCTGCTGTGTCCTCTTCAAGGTGGACCTGAAGCAGCACACAACACCCATCCTAAGAGGTCTGTGACTAAACCTCCCAGTTGGGAAAAATGTACTTATCAGTGTCTGATCCAAGTGTGCATCACCCAAGTTACAGGGGAGACAACAGGAAGTACAGGAGGGACCACATGCTTCTGTCACTGGGCTCTGCCTTGTCTCTTTCTTGAGTTTTATGTGAAAAAAAGGCCTCTTCAGACCTCAACTACTCACCTCACTTTGTTTCTCTGGATTTTTGTTTTTAGGTTCACACCTTACCCACAGCTGGACATATAACATACATCCAACATCTGTGTTCTTCCTGATCATTCCAAGAGGAGTTGTGCCTGCCATTGCATATTTAAATGCCAACTTAAAGTGGCCTTTGAAGAAAGATGAGATTTTTAATATACTTTTTTTTTGGTTTGCAGATTCTCTATCAAAAATCTGTAAAGCAAGCCCCCTGCCACCCATGCCCTTCTTCGCTAAATTCACAGTTTTAAGCAAACTTCCAAATATTTCTATGGGTCACTGGACTGTAATTCAGCAACCGTGTCACCTTTCCAAGAAAGCACAAGGCAGACTCCAATTTGATGAAGGATTCAGAAAGAAAGTTTTGAGCTTACAGATCTAAATATGATGATCTATACATTCTCCAATTCCAAAATGCCAGGGCCTGGTCTATTTGAATAACTTGAATTCCGTTCCTGTTGGAATGCCCAGCTCGCAGGCCGGTGTGCCTCCTCCCTTCGCATTCTCGTCAGCCTCTCTTCTATGACTCGATTTGTGGTTTTAGTTCACGATGAACCTCATGGGCTGCTGGGAGTATCAACAATGGCACGTTATAACACAATGAATTCCTGGTTTTATTTGGCTGCCCAAGCCCTGAGACAAGCCTTTCATTTGTGGTGGTCAGGATGCCTAAAAAACAAGGAAATATATTATATGTGCAAAATTTGGAAGGTAGAGGGAGGCAAGTTGCATAAGTGGGCGAGCAAAGGTCAAAGCTAGATGGGATGTTTTGTTCCCAGGCTATATCGGTTGAACTTAGGTGGAAGCACATCAAAGGCTTGTAGGAAATGGGCATGGAACTCCCCACCATCCCATGCCAAGTGCTGACCAGAACAGACAGGGGCAGAATGATAAGCACAGTGTCCCACAGTGATGGAAACATGGAAACTAATTTGGAAATAACTGAAGTAGAAAGGTCAGGAACAAACGTCAGCCTCTCTGTGTGGGTGAAAATATGTCTGAGAAACTTTACTCCAAGAAATATGAAGGCAAAGGGGAATGCCTTGCAATCAAAGTGGAGATGCCTTCAGTGCCTTTACCCCAGCCGACTCCCTAAGACTCCCTGAGCCTAATTAAAGTTGTCTCTGACCCTTAGCGTGTGCTCTTTGGTTTACCCTTGTTGCTATTTGGTCTCAAAAAGTTGGGGCAGCTACTGCTAATGAATTGCTTATGGGAGAAAATCCTTGGCAATGAAAAAGGCAGGAAACAATTTCCCCCTCCTGATATTTTTAGGATACTTACGAAAACTTCAGTAAAGTCATTTTGAGCTGATCATTCAAATTTCACTATTTCCTCTTCATTTAATTTGATGCTGCTCATGAATTCACTAACATTTATTGAGTACTTGCATTGGATCAGGTTCAAGAGAAACCTATGATCAGTCATGTATACCCAAAGGGCTGCTAAACTGGGAAGTTTAGTGATTTGTGAAACTGGTGACTGAGGGAAGCAAAGATTAGGAGAAGAAATTATTATTATTAACATGGATATTAATATCCACACAAGAGTGCTTTAAAAAGCAGATGGAGGTTGAAGAGTAAGTGGAGGAATAGAAGGTCTTGTAGCTTAGCAGCTTTAGGCCTTGTTCTCCACTGTATAAGACCCCTTATAGTTTTTGGTTACTATATTGTGCCCTTTGAAAGAAAACTGCTGCCTTCCCTAATCATGATATAATGCCTCCAGATTTTCCACTGTTAGCAATGGAGTAAGAATCCTATGTCCAGAGGGGCGACTGGACCTTGTAGCTCTGATTTGTTCCACCTTCTTAGGAATTTTCTTATTTTTTCTCACTGCCACCACCGTGATGCCTTAAGCAACATTGCTCCCTCCTTTACATTCTTGTCTAGATGGAAAATAGGACCTAATGCCTAACCCCTCCTAGAAGAGCATTTAAGAAGGAATAAAAGATAGAAATACTGTGAATCTAGATAATGTGACTTACAAGAGACAGTTACCATCTAGAACTTCAGGCTACTTCTTATCCCATCTCATGGCTTATCCCCATGAGCTAGACATCATCTCAGCACCCAGATCCCATGTTCCCCACACCTCTACCCAAGAAAGCATATCCCAGAGAGAAATGCAAGTTCAACATTTATGCACAAGGTCATCAAGGGTGTGGTTAATTTTATATGTCAACTTGGCTGGGCTAAGAGATGTTCAGATAGTTGGCAAAACACTATTTCTGGGTGTGTCTGTGAGGGTGTTTCCAAAAGACATTAGCATTTGAACTAGTAGACTAAATAAAAAAAGATCCATCCTCACCAATGTAGGCAGGCATCGTCCAATCTGTTGAGGGCCCAAATAAAACAAAAAACTGGAGGGAAATTTGTCCTGTTTCAGCTGGGCCTTCAGCTTCCCCTGCCCTTGGACATTGGAGCTCTTGGTTCTCAGACCTTTAGACTTGGACTGAATCATACCACTGGCTTTCCTTGTTCTCCAGTTTGCTGAGAGCAGGTTGTGGGACTTCTTGGCTTCCATAATTTTGAGAACCAATTCCCATAATAAATCCTACTGGTTCTGTTTCTCTAGAGAACCATGAATAATTCAGATTTGGGTACCAAGAATAGTTCTAAAAGAAAAGAATTTTAGGGATGATTTTTCTGAATTGTTTCAGGGGTTTCTGGAGTTGGCGCTCTAATCTGATTAGATTTAAAGATGCTAATGACTCTATTTCTAGTAGTAGAGAGCACTAATAGTTTATGGCATGGACTATTCATAGAAATACACAAAACATCTGCATTGGACACTCCTAATCAACCACTTATAAGAAACAAGGAGCTAAGAAACTCTGTTTAGATACTTTCAAATATTTTTGGAAAACTAAGGAATATGAATCTTTACTGTTACTGTTGCCAGACAAAGTGGGAAAAGAAAAGGATGAGATCAGGGATTTGAAATCTCAGCACAAGCTCTGCATATATGACCAAAGAGCTTCTAGGTATGCCCCAAAGAACAACCTTACGTCCTGTAGTCATAGAACTGAAATTGATGAAAATCAAACGCAGGACCTCATCCTTGCAATTGGCTGAATTACAACACAAATTGAACTCCCACCCTCTCAGGGTGTCTACTGTTAAGGTGAGGGTATTGATTGGGAAAGAATGGGATCCTGTAAGTTGGAATGGGGATGTGTGGGAATACTCTGATGAAGATGGGGACATTGAGATCCTAAATCCCAATGAGTCTTCTTTGCCAGTGAAAGAGGTCTTGCCACCCCAGTGGAAGTGGCCTCCTCTCCTCCAGCAAAAGTGACCTTCCCACTCCCAGTGGCAGCATCATTCCCACCCCCAGTGGTAACAACCTCCCCATCCACAATGGTGTCAGCCTTTCCACCTCCTTCTCAGGGGATTAACCATGAATTGCCTAAGGAAACGGTTGCCATGAGGCAGTTTCCATGCAAGACAATGCTGATTCTTCAGAAGATCCACTCCCTACCACTCCTCTTTGCTTCTAAACCTATAACTGGATGCAAGTCCCAGCAGGCCCCTAAATGTGAGATACAAAGTGTGACACAAGAGGAGGTACACCACACTCCAAAAGAACCACTTGAGTTTTTTAATTTATACAAACATAAATCCAGGGAACCTGATGTGGAAATGGATATTAAGGGTGTGGGATAATGGTGGAAGGAACATGGATCAGGCTGAATTTCTTGATATGGACTTATTAAGCAGAGATGCTGCATTCAATGTTGCAGCTTGGAGTACTAGACAGGGTTCTACCAGTTTGTTTGGGGGGTTGGCTGAAACATGGATCAAAAGATGGCCAACTGTGAGTGAGCTGGAGATGGCTGACCTCTTTAGTTTAATGTAGAGGAAGGGATTCAAAGACTGAGGGAGAGTGGAATGTTAGAGTGTATTTATCATTTAAGACCTATGCACCCACACTAGAAGGGTCCAGAAGACATACTTTGAGAAATAAATTCGTGAGGGGAGCCCCAGCACCCTTGAAGGTCTTTGTGATCACTATTCTCTGTAGGCCAGACCCTACAGTGCAAGCTGCAGCCACTCAATTGGAAAACCTAAATGCAATGAGAGTAATTGGATCCCAGGGTGGCAGGGGTCAAGTGGTGACACTCAGCTGCCAAAGGCAGGGTGTGTGTAGTTACAAACAGCAGAGTCAAAGAAGCAATCAGAATAGTCTGATTCTCACACACCTATGGCATTGGCTAGTTAATCATGGTTCTCCTAAAAGTGAAATAGATAGAAAGTCTACTAAGTCCTTACTTGATTTACATAAGAGAAAATTTCCAGATTAAGTGAACAAAGCCTAACTCAAATCACAAAAACAGAGAGTAACAGCCCCTCAGTCAGTTGCCAGACTTGAGCCAGTTTACAAAACCATAACTCCACGAATGAAGGGGAGGCTTGGTCCTCTCAACAGAGGATCCCAGTACACTACCAAAAATTTATATTTTTCGTCTTTCTCCTAGCCTTCCCCAAAGGGTCCTATGGCTTTTTACCAGGATAAATGTGTTACAGAAAATAAAATAATCAGACCTTTTGGGGACTACTGAATACTGGCTCTGATTTGATTCCAGGAGACCCGAAACATCACTGTGGCCCACCAGTCAGAGTAGGGGCTAATGGAGGTTAGGTAATCAATGAAGTTTTAGTTCAGGTCTGTCTCACAATGAGACCCATTCTGTGTTTATTTCCCCAGTTCCAGAGTGCACGATTGGAATAGACATCTTAGCAGCTTGTGGACTCCCTGCATTGGTTCCCTAACCTATTATGGTGGAAAAGTCCAAGTGGAAACCATTAGAAAATAGGAAAATAATAAATCAAAAGTAATGCCACACTCTTGGAGGATGACAGAGATTAGTGCCATCAGGAAGGACTTGAAAGACGCAGAGGTGGTAATTCTAACCACGTTCCCATTCTACTTTCCTAGTTGGCCTGTGCAGAAGACAGATGGATCCTGGACAATGACAGTGAATTATTGTAAGTGTAACCAGGTGGTGACTCCAATTTCAGCTGCTATACCGGATTTGGTTTCACTGCTTGAGTAAATTAACACATCTCCTGATACCTGGTATGCAGCTGTTGATCTGTTAAATGGTTTTTTCTCCATCCCCGTCTATAAGGGCCACCAGAAGCAGTTTGTTTCCAGCTGGCAAGGCCAGCAGCGCACCTTCACTGTCCTGCCTCAGGGGCATATCACCTCTCTACCATGATGTCATAATTTAGTTTGCAGGGGTCTTGGCCACCTTTCCCTTCCACAAAATATCACACTGGCCCATTACATTGATGACATTATGCTGGTTGGATCTCCTGACAGACAAGTGGCGACTACTCTGCCAAAAGGTGAGAAAAATCTGACTAATAGTCATGGGCTTTTTGCCTCAAAGAAATTTCTAAGGATCCAGTGGTGTGCAGCATGTCCAAATATTCCTTCCAAGGTGAAGGATGATTTATTCCATCTGGCTGCTACTAAAAAGGCACGACACCAATGGGCCTATTTGGATTTTAGAGACAACATATTCCTCATTTGGGTGTGTTACTCTCGCCCATTTACTGAGTGACGTAAAAAGCTGCTAATTTTGACGGCGGCCCAGAGAAAGAGAAGGCTCTGCAACAGGTCCAGGCTGCTGTCCTCTTGGGCCAATTCAGGAGATACAATTGTGCATGAAATGGGAGCTAAGATGTTGTTTGGAGCCTTTGGCAGACCCCTACAGGTGCATTGCAGTGCAGGCTATTAGGATTTTGGAGCAAGGCCCTGCCATCATCCACAGGTAACTGCTTTTCTTCTGGGAGACAGCTCTCGGCCTGCTAGTGGGCCTTGTACAAACTGAATGCTTGACCAAGTTACCTCGTGACCTGAGCTGCGCACTACGCCATGAATGTGAGCGTGCGCAGCAGCGCTCTTTCACCAAATGGAAGTGGTGCGTTTGTGATGGGGCTCAAGCAGACTCTGAACACACAAGTAAGTTACATGAAGAAGTGGTCCAAATGCCCATGGTTCCACTGCTGCCACACTCCCTTCTCTCTCCCAGCCTGAACCTATGGCCTCATGGGGAGTACCCTGTGAACAGTTGACCGAGGAAGAGAAGACGTGGGCCTGGTTTACAGATGGTTCTGCGTGATGTGCAGGCATCACCCACAAGTGGACAGCTACAGCACTGCAGCCTCTCTCTGGGACATCGCTGAGGGACAGTGGTGAAAGGAAATCCTCCCAGTGGGCAGAACATCAGAAAGTGCACCCAGTTGTGACTTTGCAGGAGGAGAAATGGCCAGATATGAGACTACATACTAATTCATGGGCTGTAACCAATGGCTTGGCTGCATGGTCAGGACTTGGAAGGAACAAGATTGAAAAAATTACAACAAAAAAATTAGAAGATGTATGTGAATAGATCTCTCTGAATGGGCAAAAACCATAAAGATATTTGTGTCCCATGTAAATGCTCACCAAAGGGTGACCTCAGCAGAGGAGGATTTTAATAATCATGTGGATAGGATGGCCTTTCTGTGGGTGCCAGTCAGCCTCTTTCCCCAGCCACCTTGTCATCACCCAATGGGCTTGTGAACAGAGTGGCCACGGTCGCAGGGATGGAGGTTATGTATGGTCTCAGCAACATGGGCTCCCACTCACCACAGCCATCCTGGCTATAGCCACTGCTGAGTGCAGAGTTTGCCCGCAGCAGAGATCAACACTGAGCCCCTGATATGGCACTATTCCCCAGCATGATTAGCCAGCTACCTAGTGGCAGGTTGATTATATTGGACAGCTTCCATCCTAGAAGGGGGAACATTTTGACCTTACTGGAATAGACACTTACTTTGGCTATGGATTTACCTTCCTTGCATGCAATGGTTCTGCCAAAACTACCATCTGTGGATTTACAGAATGCCCTATCCACTGTCATGGTAGTCCACACAGCATTGCTTCTGACCAAGAATTCACTTCATAACCAAAGAAGTACAGCAATGGGCCCATGCTCATGGAATTCACTGGTCTTACCATGTTTCCCACCATCCTGAAGCAGCATTCTTGATAGAAAGGTGAAAAGGTCTTTCAAAATCACAGTTACAGTGCCAGCTAGGTGGCAGTCCCTTGCAGGCTGGGGCAAGGGTCTCCAGAATGCTGTATATGCTTTGAATTAATGCCCAACATGTGACATTGTTTCTCCCATAGCCAGGATTCATGGGTCCAGGAATCTAGGGGTAGAAACGGGAGTGTCACCACTCACTGTTACCTCTAGTGACCCACTAACAAAATTTTTGCTTTCTGTTCTCGTAACTTTATGCTCTGCTGGCCTATGGGTTTTAGTTCCAGAAGAAGGATTGCTTCCACCAGGGGACGCAACAATGATTCCATTAAACTGGAAGTTAAGGCTGCCACCCGGCCACCGTGGGCTCCTCATACCTGAGTCAACAGGCCAAGAAGGGACTTACAGTGTTGGCTGCGTGATTAATCTGGGCTACTAAGGGGAAACTGAAATACTACTCAGCAGTGGAGGGAAAGAAGACAATGTTTGAAATACAAGAGATCCTTTAGAGTGTCTCTTAGTATTACCATGTCCTGTGATTAAAGTCGATGGAAAACTAGAACAACTTAATCCGGCAGGACTACTAATAGCCCAGACCCTTGAGGAATGAAGGTTTGGGTCACCCCATCAGGTAAAGAACCGCAACCAGCTGAGGTGCTTGCTGAAGGCCAAGGGAACACAGAATGGGTAGTAGAAAGAAGTAGTTATACACACCAGCTACAACCACATGACCAGTTACAGAAACGACTGTAATTTTCATGAGTGTTTCCTCCTTATTTTGTTATAAATATGTTTATGTGTCTATATACATACAGTAAGCAAATATCTTTGTTTCCTTTCCTCTCTCCCTCCCTTATCGTGTAACATAAGATGCATTGACTTTATACCAGTATTAAGTATTGTTCATTTTACATAATAGTACTTAAGTTATGGGATATCAGGATGAGGGTAAACATCACTCAAGGACTTTACCTCCTCTTCTGGGGAAGGGATTAGTGCATTTTTGGTTGTGTGTGGGATAATTGTATCGTGTTAGATGGATTTATGACTTTGTTGCTGTCTTTATTTGGAGAGTAAGTATGGCTTAAGGAGATGCATACGGGTGCCACATTAACAAGGGATGGACTTGTGATGGTTAATTTTTCAACTTGACTGCACTAAGGGATGCTCAGAAGGCTGCTAAAATATTACTGCTTGATGTGTCTGTGAGGGTGTTTCCAGAAGAGATTAACATTTGAATCAGTAGACCTAGTAAAGAATATCTGTCCTCACCAATGTGGGCAGGCATCATCCAAATTCTTGAGGGCCAGAATAGAATAAAAAAGCAGAAAAAGAGAGAATCATTCTCTATGACTAAGCTAGGGCATCCATCTCCTCCTGCCATTAGATATTGGAGCTTCTGGTTCCCAGACCTTTAGACTCTAATTGAATTACAACACTGGCTTTCCTGGTTCTCCTGTTTGCAGACAGCAGATCTTGGGACTTCGCGGACTCCATAATCATGTGAGCCAATTCCCATAATAAGTCTCCTCTTATATACATACATATCCTATTGCTTCTGTTTCTCTGGAGATCCCTGACTAATATGATGGGTTAGTGGTTAAAATTGGGCTTTGGAATTCAATAGATGGGATTTGAACCCTCGCTGGCTCCACCACTTACTATCTGAGTCCCATAGTTTTTTCAACTATAAAATGGGGATAATAATTGACTGGTTGTGAGGATTAAATAAGATAACACAAGTAGATCCTGGCACAGATTAAGTGTTCGATAAATCTTAGCTTCAAACTATACAATAATCATCATGCCAATGAATGCAATAAACCCCTTGAGTCTCCCACACAACAGTATCAAGGTCATTTTTTCAGTTTGTTTTCTAGGAAGTCCCATAACCTGTAAAACCTTTTTTAGCAAGGTTCTGCCTAAATCAGAACCTTCCTTAAGCATTGAGTGGTCATTCATCCTCTATGAACCTGAAACTACTCTAGGAATAAAGTCTATTTGAAAAAAAGAAAAAAAAGTTAACACTGATGAATGAAGGCAGAACTCTCTTCGCTATTTCTAAGTTACTCAGATAATTATCTCACTTTTTATTTCATACTGATGGTTGAGTCCTGGCTGGTCAATACAACAAGTTTACAATGAGAAAGTAATAGGATGGGCTGAGCAATCATTCATGTGGGAGTGAGCCCAGCCTTCTCGCCTTCTCTGCACCGCAAGAAGGAGCCACTCATCGCTGGCGCTGTTTTCCCGCCTGGAGAGGATGGGGTCTTGCTGCCGGGGAGCGCTGGTAGATGGAGATGCGCAGGAGAGTGGAATGGGCAGGTTGTCCGAGAGAGAAGAGCCACTTGGGGCTGAGGGTGGAGGGAAGACACGGCACACTAGGAAGACGGGCAGTCGAGAGTACATGAGAGGCGTCTTTCAGAGGAAAGGGAATTGTACGAGAAGCTGTGGCTGTGTATCTGGATCCCTTTCACAGTTTTTTTTTTTAAATCACTCAAATCAAGGATTAATGGAATCTTCCAAAAATGTCTTCTGGTCATTTGACGGTAATTCTGCAACTCTGTCATCATCCCAGAAAAGTACTAGGCTGACTCCAATTTGACAAAGGATTCAGAAATAAGCTTTTAAACTTGTAAATCCAAATGTAATGGTCTATAGATTCTCTATTCCTAAAATATCAGAGCCTATGCTATTTCAAAATTTGAATTCCATTCCTGTTAGAGTGCCTTGCTCCCAGGCCAGAGTGCCTCCCTGTTTCCATTTCCTCCTCAGTCCCCCGCTCCCCAGTGGCTCCCTCTCTCCAGCGGTATTAAGTTCAAGCTTCTCAAATGGCCCTGACCCTCTACCACCCCTCCTCCCAAAGCTCTCCGCCCCACTGGCGCCCAGAACTTTACAGCAGGCCCCACAGTGCACCCAGGTCTTCCAGCAGACTGCTGCTTCTGCCTGAAACGCGCTGCCCACCTTTCCTGCCTGTGGAATTTCTACTAGATCGCCCTTAAAAACCTCCTGGCTGCCTACCCAGCTGTCCCACCTCTGTCCAAAGAGAAGAGAGCACTTTCTTTTGTAGCTCGCTCTGCCATGTGTAAGTCCTGGATTTTGCTGTAAATGTCAGCATTTATTAAGCAAGTCTACAGTTCAGTTCATAGCACATGAACTTGTCACATGGTGGACGCTCAGTGATGGAGGGTAGAATAAATGAATTAATGTGTTTATCAACACTGGGTCGTTCTATTCCTTTCTTTGTTTTGTTTTGTTTTTTAAGGAAACTTGGAGCATCTGATCACCATATTCTCATTGTTTTTAACCCAAAGAAGTTCAAAAGTTGTCCACAGGGATTTATTTTATTTTTCCCGTGATTTTGTTTTTCCATTTTGAAAATATATGGTCTCTCATTGGCTGCTAAGTCTTTAGAGACACATGAATGCTTTCAATCTCACGACCGAAGATCATTTAATGCCATGAACCCATATACCTACTGGGAGACCCTCTGAATTCATCTGAGCCACTCTGGAAGCCACAAGAATATTTTTCTATTTTCACAGAAACCTGTGAGTGCCTGGAAAAGCCCCAAAACTGGTGTAATATAATTATCCACCTTCTCCTTTGCTGTTCTTGGGCTGCTGAGCAAAGCTGGAGAAAAGTCACCTAGTGAATCAATTGGTCCTGCTATAATCTCTGGGTCTCAGGCATCATCAGGCCTGCAGCACTCCTTCTGAATTTCCCTAAAGAGCTGTTTTCCAATTTTCCAGTTTCTCCAAATCTTCCATCCCCTACTTTCCTAAGAGGAAAAAGAAGCCATTTGATGGAAACTCTAGTACTGATCTGCCACTAAAACTTCAAATATTTTTGAAGAATGCTTTCAGTTGCAAGTATTAGAGAACCTAACTCCACTGGCTTAATCAGTAAGATAATTTTATCAGCTCATGTATCCACAAGTGTTGTAGCAGGACCTCTGAGTTTGGTTTCTCAGTAGCTCAATGATGTCAAGGACCCAGGGTTTTTTCTACTTCTCTTCTCTACTATGGCAGCCTGTCAACAGGTTGTTCCAGGCATCACATCATACATGACAACCTTCAGTGGAAGAGAAATTGTTCCCAGGAACATTTCCAAGCCCCATAGCAAATTTCCCTTCAAATCTGCTTGGCCAGAACTAGATCAGACGCCCACTCCTAATTCAATCCCTGGCAAGAGGAATGATACTTCTATGTTTGGCTTCTCTTAGATTAAACTGAGAATTGGGTTCCCTTTCTCAAGAGGCTGATAACAGAACAAAATTGGAGGATGGACTTACCCCCAACTCCATCCCTCCTTTCCTAACAGTTTCACTCACTGCTCTTTCCCTGCAGATCGTACAAAGCTTGATTAATATGTGTTGAATACATGGATGAAGCTTGGCTCCTTGCCTGGGCCCTGCCACTAACCAACTGTGTAACCTTAAATTATTGATTGAACTTCTTGGACCTCGGTTTCGTCTTCTGCGAAAGGAGTGATTTTGTGCAGCTTAAGGTTAGCTATTGTTGGCTCCATCTCCATGACTCCCTATTGAATGAGAAACGTACCCATACTGCCCAGGGAGTGGCTGCGACTCTGACAATTTGTAGAAATCATCAGCAACAGTAGGTACTGATGACAAGAGGTGTAGCACTATCTTCTTCCAAGCCCATCCACGCATCAGCAGGCAGGAGTCCGCATGCCCTCAAGCCAGTTTTAGTTCCAGCTCGAAGGAGCAAACTGGCAAAGCCCTCCTAGGAATGCTGGCCTGGCCCCATCCTGCCCAGAGGACCCTCGCATGGCTTTCCTCCTCTCTGGTTGCGGCAGTTGGGAGTTTATCTCCATAAGCCATTGTTTTCATAGCACTGAGAGCTCTGGACTTTCCCAGGAATTCCACTGGAATGTAAACAGTCTTCAGATCCACGGCAGAAGCCAGCGGATTTCCTGGGCAGTCCAAAGTCCCCACGTTGGATCCGGAAGATTTGATGCTTTTTTTTTTTTCCATTTTAAAACATATTTTTGCTCATTAGGTATATTTCTTTTTCTATCTCTAAATATCTAATATACTTGACATCAGTTAATATTGTTTATCTGAAATGAAAGAATGAATCAACTGAATAGTAATTCTGTAATGAAAGATGTCAGGCAAACAATTTTCCATGTTTCTTAACTCTAGAAACAGTTAGAAACAAAAGCTCATCAAATGTCCACCTTCTCCTTGTCTCAGATGAAGAGTTACAATACTGAATCTGTTTGTTTGTTTATTTTTAAGTGGAATACAAATTTTTTTCCTTCCTATGCCAAAGTGCTTCAGCCATCTAGCACAGTGCTCTGCTCTAGTAGTGTGCTTCAAAGACAGAGGGCCACAGGAAGCCTCATGCTAACAGCTTAATGCCATCCTGTGTTGATAGTGACTATAGCTCTGATGTTTCTCTGTCTCTGTTCCTTAGATTCTCTTTGGGTCATGTCATGGCTTAGGAACCACATTCCCTTTCCCCGTTTCCTAAATGCACCTGTAGCCAGGTGTACTGTGGCCCATTCCTGTGAAAAGATCCCTTCAGAGGCAGGAGGATGTGGCTTTGAATCCTGAGTTGATCCTAAGTTGAACAGGACCGGTTCTGCTGTATGTCCTTGGGTAAGTTACTTAACTTCTCTGAGCAGCTGTTTCCTTCACTGTAAAATGAGAATAATAATATCACGTGGGATTGTTGAGAAGATTAAATGGGAAAGCATATGTAAAGTTTCCAAACATGACCTCTCACAAAGCAGTTCAGGAACTGCTAGTTCCCTTCTCTCTTCTCCACAGCTGCTGCTTCCTGGAGTTGCGGATATTTCTAGGTGAGTTCATGTGAGCCCACATGAAACAGTCCAAGAAATAGTCCAAATCTAAAGATAGCTTGGTCCTCAGCCAGACGTAACCTTAGTAGAATAGTCTATCGCAGTGAAGAATTATCTGGCCCCTTAATCGTGAGACCAAGAATTCAATGAAAAGAAGTTCAACTAGAAGATGAGGACATACAGATAAATATTGACCACATATTTCTTTCCTTTTTTGGTTTCCTTTTCCCTTGAAAGTGCTTTCAGATCTCTGAGACATCCCACTGTCTTCTTCCTCTTTTAAAATCCTTCATATCCTCCTTTCTATGAAGGGCTGGCTGGCCGCTGTGGATGCGCGTGCTTTGTGGGCACGCACGTGCTTGGCGGGCACGCACAGGCTCATGGCTGCCCAGCCTCCAACCATCCGGGACGAGGGCTGCAATTTCACTCACTTTTTCTTCTTTTTTTGAGACAGGGTCTCACTCTGTTGCCCCAGCTAGAGTGCAGTGGCATTAACATAGCTCACTGCAGCCTCAAACTTCTGGGCTCCGGCAATCCTCCTGCCTCAGCCTCCCGAGTAGCTGGGACTACAGGTGGGTGCCACTGTGCCCGGCTAATTTTTCTATTTTTTTGTAGAGATGGGGTCTTGCTCTTGGTCAGGCTGGTCTCGAACTCCTGACCTCAAGCGATCCTCCCATCCCGGCCTCCCACAGCGCTGGGATTATAGGCGTGAGCCACCGCACCCAGCCTTCACTCGCTGCTTTGGATTTATTTTGTGACATCTTGCTGAAGCGTCTGTTAAAATGTAACTGCGGAATCTGAATAGTCTGGTCGAGCTGGTATACCAGGTCATTTCTTTTTTTTTTTTTTTCTTTCTGTTTTTTTAAAGGCTGGTCAAGTGAAGCAGTGGGAGTGGAGATACCAGGTCATTTTGTGAAGACTCAAGCCTATTGAAACTTTTCTAGTAACTTGGGCCTTCCATTCCCTAGAGGCAAGAGTGAGAGAGTAGCGCAGCAGTTTTAGTTCAGCTTCTATCATGATCTAAAAGCCTTTCCTTGGATCTTGGTATTCTTTTCTCAGGCAGAGGGCTTAAGGATATTAGAGAACTAATACCCTAATGCTTTGGCATTCTAGGGCAAGCTGCAGAGACGATGGGAGGCTCAGAGGCCCATGCCCACCTGTGCCAACCAGATGTATCACGGAGTCTGGCTCAGACCAGATACAGCCACCTTGGTGATCCAGAAAGTCCTCATATCGGGAGTCACGCCCAAGGACTCTGGAGAGTTCGGATTCACTGAGAGATAAGGAAGCAGAGAGGAGGATGGAGGGAGATTCCAGAAAATCCCAAGTCTGGGTTGTTGGGCTGCCATTATTCACTTGTGGGTCTCCATCTTTTCTCATCGAACAGTCCTGTGCATCCCTGCCTTGCTGTCTAGGAACCAGAAAATCTCAATTCTTCTCTGGATACAAGTACTCTTTATCAGTGGTTCCCAGATTTTTGTTTATTTTTGAAAAGGGGTGGTGGTGGTGAATTGTATTAGGATTACCAAAACAAGGGTATTAAGAAAACCCCCAAAACTCCAAATACATCTAGAGTCATTCTTTCCTAATAGAAACAGTATTTTATCACCAAAAATGATAGAAGAGCTAGAAGGGTCTAAACCTCAGCATACAGGACAGTTCTTGAAACTTAACTAATTCACATTTAGAAAAAACTTTCTAAATTATCCTTATGTTTCTCATTTTGCCATGGATTGATGAAACTTCATTGCAAATGAACAGAGAATTAGAAGATCTGAGTTTAAATCTAGACTCTTACGCTATTTATGTCCCTTGGGCAAAGCAGTTATATTCTCTGCCCTCAGTTTTATTATTTTCTAAAGGAGAGAATTATATTAGTTGATTTCTTGAAGAGCTCTAACTTTCTTTGAGCTCCTATTTCTCTGATTATAATGTGGAAAACTGAGGTCTGTTTCTATCTGTACATAACCACACATTTTATACAATATTTCATAAGAAGTTTTGTTTCCCTGATTTCCCCATTTGCAACCCAGCTAACAACTCTCTTCATAAGATCAGTGAAGGCTTGTAATATCATACAAAACTCAGTAATTTTCCCACTACTCTGGGAGTTTCCCAGGATTTTCTGCCAAAGATTACTTTGGCACTTAACAACTTTTTTAAATTTTCCGTCATCAGTGTTATCATCAACAAAAAGTATTTCTTAAATTAACAAGGATAAGATTGAATAAAGACAATAAAGACATGGTCATATAATGGGTAAAAGTTCAGATAGTTGATAAAGAGCAGTTCTTTCTTCACATCATAACACGTTGAGGATTTGGGACAGGGATGACGGTGACCGTACTGGCAGCATTGGGGGTCACATATTGAAGTCGTTGGTGGAGAGAGAAGCCAGTGACTCCCTTCCAATCAATCCAAAAGTCATCGTGAAGAAAACAGGATTACTTAAGGAGTTGGTCTACGGGGAGGGCAGGAGAAGTAAGACCTTCTAGGACAGGATGTCAAAAGGCTTCCCACAAAATACAGCCATACATTAGACCAGTGCCCCAGTTAGACCAGAGACTGGGGGCGATGCTGCCCCCAAGGGACATGTAGTCGTGTCTAGAGACATTTTTGGTTGTCACAACTGTGATGGACGTGCTATCGACATCTGGAGAGTCGAGGCCAGAGACGCTGCTGAACATCCTACAAAACAAAAACACAACCATCCTGTGAGGCGCAGGGCAGCTCCCCACATTAAAGAATTATCCAGCCCCAAATGTCAATAGTGTTGAAGTTGAAAACGCCTGCATTAGCATAAACTTGGCAGTGAAAATGAGACTAAGAGCAAGAGGACATGCAACATAGGTGTAAAAACAGCAAAGGTGATAACTTCGAGGCAGAGACGAGGAGAGTGAGGAGGCACGTTCCTTACTGAAATCTGCAACATCTCCCATCTTTTCTGAGTCAGTCCTAACAAGCGCAGAGGACTCAGAGGCCAGGCCAGGTCTGTTGTCGCCGTGGAAGCAGAAGCATGGAGTAGAAGTGTGACACACAGGGAGCCACCGTGGAAATGTGCTGGTGTTACGATTGCTAGGACCACTCCGAATGAGGCGGAAAGGGAGCACGTGATGTGGAAGCCAAGTCGTCAGGCCCAGGGGCGAGGCAGACAAAGCATATCTGCTCCACCAAGATGTACATACCTAAGCCCCAGCTCTTCCCAGCCCAGAGTAGCTGCCCTGTTAGAACAGGGCCACACTGCTGCCTGGGTAGGCACACAGAAATCCCTGACTTAAAGTGCCCTGGGTAGTTAAATAATCCCAGGGTAATTAGGTAGTCCCGAGGGAGTCCCATAATTTAAAATTATGGGCTCCTGGGGGTCCCGTCTGGGCCCTAGAATCTTACTAGTTTTCTTAACCAGTATTTATTGAGTACCTATCACGTGCCAGGGCTGTCCAGCCATTGGGAATACAATTGAAAGTAGAAACAGACATAGTCCCTTCGTGCATGGCACTTACAGTCTTGTAGGGGAAACGGTAATTAAGCAAATAATCACACAAATACCATAAAACCCTACCTAAAATGTATGCTCTGAAGAACTATATGCTATGAAGGAGTATAATAGGGGTGGTTTTTAGCCATGGGAGAATAAGGAAGACTTTCTGTGAAAATGGGGTCAGAAAGTCTTTTTATTGAGGGGGATTTAGAGTCAAAAAGGCTGTAAATTTAGACTCTTGATTATATGTCCAAATGAAGTTATACATTCAGGCGCAGAGATCCTCCGATGGGACTGAGAAAAGTTGTTACATCCACTCCAAAACAGCTCTATGCCCTGTCTTTCCAGTCTCAGTGGATGCCAACTCAGTCTTCTGGTGCTCAGGCCAAAGTCTTGGGTCATCCTTGACTCCTCTCTTTCTCACATCTCACAATGAGTCTCTACTTAAATACTTAAATTTTGCTGGTTCTGTCTTCAGATTACACACAGAATCCAGCCGTTTCTCAACATCCACCGCGAGCTCAGTGCGAGCCACCAGCACCTCTCACCCGCCTGACTCCGGTAGTTTCCTAACTGATCTCCTAGCTTCCATCCTTGCTCCCTGAAGTCTGTTCTGAAAATAGCAGCTAGCATAATTCTTTAAAATGCTATGTTGGATCACATTCCTCATTTGTTCAAAACATCCCAATGACTCCCCATTGCACTCCAGAGTAAAAGCCAAAGTCCTCACTGAAACCCACAAGGCACGGCTCAATCCACCTTCCACGCATTGCCTCGTGGGCTCCACCTCCCACGTTGCCCCCAGCACACTGGCCTCCTCTGTTATGCCAGGCACACTCCTGCCTCAGGGCCTTTGCACAGGCTGCCTGCTTCCCTTGCCTGGAATGCTCCTTCTCCTCATACACACATGGCCAACTCCTTCATGAACCGCACATCTCTGCTCAGATGCCAGCTTCTGCGTAAAGTATACCTTGACCACCCAACCCAGAATTACAACCCACCCTCCACACACATTCCCCACCCCCACTCCCTTCACCCTTTCCCCATGGCTCCCATTACTATTCCATTCTCTCTATATAACCAACGTAATTAGTCTATTCATTGTTTCTGTCCCCCGCCATTAGAATGTATGCTCTCAGCGGCACCGGTGAACCACGGCTATTCACTCCATTGCTCTGGTGCTTTATAAATTAATATTTTAAATAAATCTTACAATTATATAATAATGAACACAATTGCATTTGTCCATAAAAATGATCATTTTTTTCGGTGTAAACATTTTAAATATAAAATTTCATTAACTCTATGTAGGCAGGACTTCATTTGTTTTTCAATGAAAGGAGAGCCTTTAAAAATGGAAGTTGTTGGTCGTTGACGTCCGGTTTCCCCTACTAATAAACAAACCCAGAGGACTATTCGAAATGGTGTAGAATTTAGAATCAACAGGCTTCAAAATAATCAGGGACTATGCTGTTTGTTTTAAAGCCGCCCTTTGCACAGAACATATGGTAATCTCAGGAGGCCCATGAAGCAATCGGCGAGATCTGAAGGATGAGAACAGTGTGTTCTTTGAAATTTCTCTGACAGGCAGACAGTCCCTGCTTCCCTCAAGCCATCCTCAAGGGGAAGCGTGTCGGCTTGGACAGGAATGAGACGGGGTGGGAATTCCCCCTGCCCCTGGGTCTGCTGTGCAGACGAACTTCATTAGGGTTAAAGATAGGTCATTGCCATCCACGGATTCTTTCACTTTCCCAGGATTCAAGGCCACCTGGGAAATAGAATTTTAGAGAATAGGTGAAATGAATTATAGTTTGCCTAAAATAAGACTTAAAAAAAAAAATGGCATTAAAAATTGCCAACGCTGAAACATTGCTGCTTCATGGCATCACCAATAGATGGCAGCAGGGGATGCAGCCTCGCCAACACGCAGCTTTCCCCCTACTTTTTCTGGTGAACGTCCACTGACAACTTGGCTTAGTCCTTCAGCTTTTTGACGCTCTTGGTGTCATCAGACAGCAATTTGAGGTGTGCAATAAAATCTTTGAGTTCCCCCCTTCTGTAGGCTAAGCTTCTTGGGGACCTCAAACCCAGTCACCAAGTCAACTGTGGTAGTATGACCTGGAAAAACAGCCAGGAAACTAAAAACAAAACCAAACCAAATCCATCCTATGTGCTTTGCAAGAGAGAACAAGCGCATGGCAAATAGGCAGCTGGCAAACTAAATTGGAGACAGTTATGTTCAGAAGAGTCCAAAAACAAAGGGGAACAATTTTTGTGAATTGCTTTTTTAGGATCACTGCATCCAAACACTGAGAGCTTTAACGTGAACACTGTCGAGTGATGTACTCTGCCCTGACCACTGCTGTTCCTTTCAGTTCCAAAAATCTCTGATCTGTGACTAGGAAAGTTTCAGTAGATATATTTCCAAGAGAATGAAATTACTAGGCTAGTGCCTATATGTATGAAAACAAAAACAAAACCAGACAAACAAAAAAACTTTATGTTAACCAAATATTTCTTAACAGAAAGGAAACTAAAACCTATCAGACCCGGACCACAAGAACTGTGTTTTTCGAACTGCAGGTCACAATGGATTCATGAAATCAACTATGTAGGCCATAACAACCATTGTATTATAGAATAAAATCGATCAGAGAGCATCTTTGTGTACAGGATTCTAAGGAAAAATTTCTTGCCGTGGGTCACGGCCAAAGTAAACTAGCAAAACTCTGCCATAGAGGGTGGCATCTGCCTTCAACTTTAATATATTCTATAGTCCAACACCAATAAGCTCCTCACCATCAAAAAATCTAATTTAATAAATAGAATGTTTGATGAGTATAAGTGGCATCAATCAGCAAGCTGAATTAAAGCTCTCCTCAATCACTGGCTTACAAATATGGAAAATTAGGTTAATTAGGTTATTTATTATCATCCTTTTTTGTATATCCATGATTTTCCAAAACAATCCCGATTTCTGGCATTGTGTCCTATTCTTCCATAAGCACATTCATACTCCTGATGCTATATGTTCTAAATTTCGGTTTGGAAAAACCTAGCTCCTGGTTAAGCTAATAGGCCTGGAGTCAAAACTTAAGTATCTAAAGGAGCCAGGCAGGTAAAATAAATGGGAGAAGCAGGCCAGGAATAGGAAAGGATTAAAACGTGGATTTCATAGGAAATGTATAGATTTTTTTTTTTAAGTTGATAAGTACTATTTAAAAAAGGAAAATGAAAATATATTGTGCTGGGTAGAAACCAGGTCTGCTATGGACTGAATTGTGTCCCCTCAAAATTCATATGTTGAAGTCCTAACTCCCAGTGTAGCCATATTTGGAGACAGGATCTTTTAAAGGTAATTGAGGTTAAAGGAGGTGATAAGGGGTGGGGCCCTAACCCCACAGGACTGGTGGCCTTATACAGGAAGAAGAGATCTCCCTCTCTCTCTCTGTCTCTCTGTGCATGTACCAGGGAAATGTGAGTACATTGCAAGAAGACAAATGTCTGCAGGCCAGAAAGAAAGCCCTCACCAGGAACCAAACTGGCCAGTACCTTGATCTTTGAATTCTCAGCCTCCAGAATCATGAGAAATAAATTTCTGTTGTTTAAGGCTCCCAGTCTGTGATCTTTTGTTATAGCAGCCTGAGCTGACGAATACAAAGCCTAAGGCCTGGATGTGCCCAGGGCCTGCCAGGTGGCAGCCTCCACTCCAGGTCCACTTCAGGTTGTATGAAAGACAGCCTCATGAGATAAATATCTGAACTCATTTAAGTATCAATACTTATAAGGGCTTTGAAGTCTCAATACAACTGGGACAAGGTATTCATTCATTGGACAAATATTTCAAGAGGATGTGATTAAAAGTAGTTTGGCTGTGAGTAAAGGGGTCCAAGGAACAGCTACTTGGAGACTATAGAAAGGAAATGTGACCATTTCCAGAAGAGGAGCTGATCATAGTTTCAGAATGAGCACTGTAACCTACACCCTTGGGCCACCATCCGGGAGGGCAGGGGCCATAGGGTTTGCCTTTCACTTTCATCTTCCTTTCCTGATCCAAGTCATCGTCTCTCCTGTTCTAGTGCAATTTGAACATTATTGGATTTGATCTTCATGGTTTTCGGAATTTCATTCACTTTTTCCATAATTATTTTTTAAATATATACTTTGGAGTTGAGGTGCATCGGTGAAGAAAAGAGCTGAAAATTCTTGTGTTCGTGTAACTTCTAGTTGGGTAAACAATAAACACAATAGATAAGTAAAATATGTTAGAGGGCTGTAATGTGCATTGGCAGTATTATATGAGAATATTCAATTCTGCTGTAGAAAAAAACAACTGGGATGGATGGAACTCGTATTTAAGCATTGGTAAGTAAATTAGTAACTTGTGAGACACGTTAGAAAGATCAAGTAGAACGTGTGTACACGCACATAGGTAGGAAAGAAAGGCAGGGCCTGCACACCTGACAATCAGTATTCATGAGTTCTTTATTTGGCCATCCATTTGTGACATTCATTCTGGCTCCAAGTGGCCTTTGCCCAAAATACACAAATAGAATCTTAGCTGCTCAGCAGGTTAATTGGCAAGCAACAGCCACGGCCACGGCCATGTACTTGCTTGAGACACCTTTTCTGTCTGCTGATAACCCATGATCGAGTTCCACTCTGGCCCTAGTAACTATCAGGGAAGGCCAGTATGGTAGGGAGACACGGACATCTGAACATTGCTGTAGCTGTGGAGCCAGGTACTGTGGTTCTTTCCCCCGTTTGTGTGCTGTGTTAAGCAGGTCAACTCACTCCTGCTGCTCCCTGTGTGAGTTTTGAGCTGATTTAATAAACCATGTGATTAGATCATCTTAACTTGATGTGGGACCCCTTCTGGGAGAGCTTGCCTGGTTGTGGACTTAGAGGCTGCCATTGCAATGAAATATTTCCCCATGTGGCAACAATAAAAAGTGCTACAGCATCAAAAATACAGTACGGAAGGGAGAAGGGGAGTGTTGGGGATGGGTTTCCCTCTTTAAAAGAACGGTCAGGAAGGCCTCATTCATTGAGAGGTAACATTTGAGCAAAGACTTGAAGGAGGTGGGGGAGCAAGATGTGCAGCTGTCGTGAGGAAGCTCATTCCAGATGTAGGGAACCTCAAGTGCAAAGAGCCTCAGCCATGAGCTTGCCTGGCCAGCTCCAAGAACAGCTCCTGCCTGCTGGTCTCCTTCAGGGTCCTTTAAGGCAAAATCTAACAGGGAGCTGACTCGGGGAAAATAGTGTTTTCAGGGTCCAGCCTGGTGTCAGAAAATAGGGTATAATCAGCTTTGTTTGGAGCTGAGTGACAATAGTGTATTAGCCACTACAAGCGATAAAATAAGGATAATAATACCTGCATTGAAGGTCAGATTAGATTATATGTGTAAAGATACTTAGAAAATGTGCTCTGCATTGCAAATGACATTATTGAGAAAGGCTACAGAAAGTATTATTGGACCAGTTGTAGAGGATTCATTTTATGTATAGAATTTTAATATTTTGCTTTTGAGCCACTAACATGTAGTATGTAAACAAGGTAAAGTTAACTTTAACCTTGACCATTAACTTTGGAGAAGTGTCAAACTGCTTTGTTCTAGACACTGGTAACCAGAGTGAGAGATGTGCAATAGCCTGACTATAATGACTGTGTGTGAGAGAGCCCTTCCCCCCCAAGGTATACGGCAATTTCCCTATTCTAGAAAAATCCCACTTCTTGGCTCTGGGATAGGAGCTATCTCAGACTTGCTGCTGCTCAACAGGTGGCCTGGAAGAAGCTGGGTTATGGCACTAGTGCACACGTATGTGACAATGCTGGAACAAACCATTGTGAAAAATTGCTTTGTTTCATGTTTGTTGTTTATGGTAGACATATTTTTTCAGGGTGATCTTGCCACATAGCCCTCAAACATATTAATATTTCCATTTCTATTGATTCAGTTCACAGAAACAAGTCCTGTATTAACATGTGGGTTGACCCACAAGATCTTACCACTGAATTATATCATTTATCTTTGAGAATCATTTCCTTTGTCTTCCAAAGGGACATTCATTTTGCATTTCATGAGACTACGTGTATTGCAGATTATACCAATTTACTTATTCCACAAATAATAATCAAGGGTTTACCATACACCTGCCCCAGTGCTATGTGATCAACCAAAAAGCAATGTCTTTGCCTTCACAGAGGTTATAATATATTGAGTGAGGCAGGAGATAAGTATGCAAACACATAAACATGAAGGTATTCTACAAGGTAAGATTCTTTGCCAACAGGAGTGAGGAGCATTGGAACCAAATTTAGCATGTAAGTTTAGAGAGGTCTCCTAAGGAAGTAATATTGGAATTAAGACCTAAAAGGTGTGCCAAGAAAGCCTGTTATGGGCAGGTGGGTTTCGTGGCAGAGTTGAAAGTAGAGGAGAGGACTACAAAACAGAGAAGAGCTTGGTACATTGGAGGGACAGTCAGAAGGTCAGTATGGCTGAGGTACAGCAAAAGGCCTTGGGGAGGTTGGAGATTGGCCAGACCCTGCATGTGTTTGGATTTTATTCTAAAGCAAACAGGAAACTTTGGGAAGATTTAAACAATGGGGTGACATCTTTGACTTTCGTGTGAAGAATGGATGGCAGGACAGGAGTGGACAGGGGAGTTTAACTGAGGCCACCCCCCTGAGTCTGTTGCAGGGGTGGACATTCACACAGAGGGAGATTATCATGGCCTGGACTGGGGGAAGAGTGGTAAGGATAAGTGGAATTCGGGTCAAGCTTTATTTCTAAGGTCTAATCTGCAAGCCTTGGTTATTCATTGCATTTGGAGAAGGATGATTACAGGTTCCTGGCTTGAGCCACAGGGGGATGGAAGAAGAAGGTGTTCCTGGAAGAAAGGACTTGTGACGAGAGAAAGAAATGAAGGAAGGGAGGCCGAAAAGGATGTCAGGAGTGAAAGGCATTGTACAACCAATCAACATATGCACACACACTTAAAAGAACCACACCCCCACATAAAAAGAACTCACATGCCCAAAATTAGTGATAAGCAACACACTGATTCATGGAAGACAGTAGGTATCTCTTTACTAAAAACTGTAATTTCTGCTAGGAACAACTTGAAGTAGGCCCGTGAGTTTTTCTCTACAAACTTACCTAGGTTAATTCATTGCCATTTAAAATAGTTAATGCCTCTTGGCTTTAGAAAATCGGGGGGAAAATCTCTGGAGACAATTATAAAATTTCAATGTATACATAAGCAAATCCTTTGGTGCCAACTTGCTCAGCACAAAGTCATAGTTCTAATATCTTGGAGAAAAAGAGCCTTTGTTAGAGATGATCTGTGATCTTTCAGAGGATATATTGGTTCAGAAAATGTCAGAGTAAGGATTAGAATCCAGGGGAAAACAAGAGTTGAATTCTTATGTAAATTGGAACAGATAATCAGAATTATCCAAAGACAAACTAACTGCCTCCTTTCAGGCTTCAATAATCCCACCTGTCTGTCTGTACTTCCCAGAGCCATTGAATTATTGTTCTGTGCTTTAATTTATCTGTTTGGATATGGGCATAGGCTTTGTAGTAGCATCTCTGGAACTTATGTAGATGAGTAAGATCATAATTATAGGTACTCCTTCAACAGTTCTTTACTGTACACTTAGAAATGATGGAGAAAAACTTCCTACTATAACTAACTGCCAAGAAAAAAAAAAGTAAAACCTAATTTGATTTCAAAGGTATTTCTCCAGTATTAATAATGATAGATCAAATCATTAGCTCCTACTGGGAAAAGGTTATAAATATAAAAATCTCACTGAACTTGACCATCGAGTGAGTGGCTTCTAACACTTTATTTTCAATATGTCTCAGCTTAATATAAATTGTCACATGAAAATCCTAGCTGTTGATGCCTGCAGATGAAAATGGGGCAGTGAGAGGTTGGCCTGTGACATAGCAAAGCTCTGTTCCTGGAGACGCTGCTTAATGGTTCAGAGCACAAACGTAGAGGCTTAACACTCTCGCTTTGAGTTCCAACTCCCCTCCCACCACCACCAAACTTCTAGCCGTGTGATCTTACGTAAGTTAACATCAACACTCTGCACCTGGGACTCTTCCTCAATCAAGATAATAATCTACCCATTCTTAGGGTCTTGCATGGATTAAATGAGTTAATGTTTATAAAGCACATATGACGTGCTACCTAAGTGTGAGCACAAACAAACTCTGGGTGACTGTGCAAGAGGTGGTGCTTGTTTGGCTTTCAGCTCTTCGTAAACGAACCACAGGAGGATGTGGTGACTTGATAATGGGGCACCCTACGAGCAAATTTTTGTACGTAATTCTTTATAAAACCATTCCTAGGTTGTGTTAGAACCTAAACATAAACAATATGAAAAAGCCTGTCTTGTAAAGGTGTTGATAATATTTGGATCCTTTTGACTCTATTATTTCTGACTTAGCTGATGAATGCTATTCACCTTCAAGATGCTTATCCCATTTAAGTATTATTGGAGTTCTCAGATGTGAATGAGGAAAAAAAAAAGTATTATTGGAGGAGCTTGTAAAACCCATAAATGATGGCACATACTTTTTAAATTAATTTGATATTTATCAGGATTCTATCATATGCAAAACACTTTACAAGGCTTGTGGAAAGTATGCAAAAATCCTAAAATATGAATGGTTAGGCTGAAGTAGTTTATAGTCTTATGGGAGAGGTGAATATATATTAAGAAAATAAATAAACCAAGGTGAGTAGTGGCAATGTTAAATGTACATAAAAATTAAAGCTTTCCAGTCCCAGGTACCAAATTGCAATCCTGGAGTTACAGCCTAGCAGCCACTTTTAAGTCCCAAGAATATGCCAGAAATAGAGAATCCCCCTGGGGCCTGGGGCAGTAGGTAACGGGCAGGATAGCAGGTCTTACAAAACAAGCTGCTGTTGAATTCCATCCATGGTGGGGCAGTGTGGAGAGTCTACCTGGCTGGCCTTGGAGAGTAGCATAAATATCAGAGGTATTTCTTTGGTACACTCTGATTTTTAGAAGCTTATGACCTCAGGAGAGAAATGAGTTGCATGCCAAAAAACTGATCATTTCCTTCCCCACTTAAAGCACTTTAATGTCCTTTAGGACAAAACCACAGTTCTTAGCAAAGCATATAGGATGTTGATGACTTGGTACCTATTCATCAGCATAAGTTACAGATGCATTTATCTGCAAGTAATGGAACATTCAATCAACAGTGTCTTCAACCAGTGCTTCTCAAGCTTTAGCATACCTTCCAATCACCAGAGCTTCTTATTAAAATGCACTTTCTGATTTAGGAGGTCTGGGGTGGAGCCTGAGACTCTGCATTTCTAACAAGCACCCAGATTATGCTGATTCTACTAGTCTAAAACCTACACAGTGAATAGCAAGAGCTTAAAAAAGCTGAAAAAGTGGAGTTTTCTCCCTCTCATATAACAAGAAATCTGAAAGTTGTTCCAGGCTTGATTCAGAAGATCAACGATGTCAGTGCCCTGGGACTGGCAGATCAGGGAGGGATTGGTAAACTAGCCCCCACAGGCCAAATCTAGCCCAAAGACTTTTGTAAATAAAATATTACTGAAATACAGCCATGTTCATCTGTTTATGTGTTGCCTATGGCTACTTTCATGCCATAATGGTAGAGTTACGACAGAGACTATGTAGCCCATAAAGCCTAAAATGTTTACCTTCACCTGGCCCTTTATTTTCATAAAGGTTGCTGACCTGGCTTAGACATTATTATCCACTCCTCAGCTGGCAACGTCTCCTCTCCCAAACTCAGTGAGGACTCCGTGGATGAGGAAGAAAGGGAGGGAGTAACAGTGTCTGCAACACGACTCCAGTCCTCCACGTCCTGCCATCCTCCAGGCTGGATTCATCTCACAGCTGTGCCAACTATGGGCAGTTCCCCAAAGCGTCTTGCTTCTCTGTGGCTTCAGAAAATGCCGTGTGGGTTGTGAGGACAATGAGAAGATCACTGAAGCAGAATGTTTGCCTAAGACAATGGAAAGGCTCACACACTGAGCAGGTAACTACAGGGGTGACAGAGAGGGTGGCCTCTGGTTCCAAGCTAAAGAGTTTGGACTTATAAGTCAGTGGGGGGAACCTTAAAGATTTTTAAAGCATGAGACCAGTTTAGCGTCTATGCATACAGCTCTGATAATACTGTGCCTAATGGCCTATTTTGTTGTCTGTTAGGACTGACATGAAATACCACAGACCAGGTGGCTTAAACAACAGAAATTTAATTTCTCGCAGTTCTGAAGGCTCAAAGTTCCAATCAAGATGCTGGAAAATTCAGTTTCTGGTGAGGCCCTCTTGCTGGCTTGTATATGGCCACCTTCTCTCTGTGTTCTCACCTGGCCTCTTCTCTGTGTGTGAGCAGAGAGAAAGCGTAGTCTCTGATGTCTTGTCCTCTTCTTATAAGGACACTGGTCCTACCAGATTAGGGCCCCATCCTTAGGACTTCACTGAACCCTCGATTACCCCCCAAAAGGCTCCATCTCCAAATACAGTCACATTGGGGGTTAGGGTTTCAGCACATGAATTGGGCGGTGGGGGGAGGGGAAGTGCACAATTCAGTTCATAACAGCTGCTGGAGGGAGAAATTGAGGCAAGGAGACAAGTTGGACTACCCATGAAATATCAGAAGCTGAGAATACAAGAGCGTGAGCTAGACAGTTGGGCTATAGGAATGGAAAGGGAGGAATGGGTAGCAAGAGAGATATTATAAAGAAAAAAATCTGTAGATCTTGGTAGCTAAATGAATTCAAGCAAAGATTGACTGACAGCTGCATTTAAAGCCTGGTGATTAGAATATGGAGCCATAGTTAACAGAAATATGAAGACATAAGAGCAAGCACTTCTTTGGGGAAATCCAGGTGTCTTTGGAAGACTACTAATTCATCTTCTCTTAAGTAAATGCTACCTAACGTAACTTTTATCAACAAATTGTCAATATTGAATTTTTTTGAAAAGTCATCGCACCCTTGTCTTGAGACCCATTTAATCAGTTGTGAGAATGACTATCAGGTTCTTCATTATCTAACCCTAACCATGTGTGTTAGGACTTAAACCAAGTTCTTTTATTCTGATCGGTGGGGATGGTTCCATGACCATAGCATTTCATATAGAGTATCCTCTAAAGAAATATTTAGGGGATATTCATTCATGTAGGCATTCAAGCAATAAATATATAGTAAATATAAACTGATCACAAGATACAGTTCTGGGCACTAGGGATTTAAAAGTATCTAAAAAGGAGCTAACTCTAGGCTGCATTGCAAGTGAGTTTAATAGCTCTGTTCTAACAGTGCTTACTCATTTTCTCTTCTAAGCTTTCACTTTCTTCGGTTTTCTTTCAATGTCAGGAAAGGAATGAGACAGCATTCTGAGAAGGATCTAGAAAGTTCTGCAGGAGGCTGGGGGAGGGGACAAGCCACGTGATGATAACTCTGGGAGTTGATCTGACAGCTCTGCGCGGTAGGACCTGGCTCTCTAAGGCAGCAAGATAGAGATGTGGCCTGAAGATTGGGGAGCCAAGACTGCATAAACCTATGATAATTATGTCTTAGATTGGCTTTACTTGTGAATACCATCTACTCACACACCAATGTAAGAATTCATCCCAGCTGGCCCAAGCCAAAGAGCTTAGTTTAGTCCTTGGAAAAAGAACAAGTCAGAACAGAAGACCTTCAGGATTCTTTCAGCTGTTTCCCATGTTTATCACTCTTATAATACAGCCGTCTTAAAATACTCTTTTAACTTGATGCTATGAATTCCAAACGTATTTAATGATAACTTCTCTCTTTGGTGGGCTACAAGACCCCTGGTGCCACTCTGCTTTCCCTTGGTTGGCTTTGGAATTTCCCTCCATGCACGCTCTGTTTTCTAGTATAATAACCCTATCCCAGGCTGCCTTTGACTATCTCTACTTTTGAAGCAATAAATATTTACTGTCCCCACATGGCAGGCACAACCTTGGGCCAGGTGCTGTGAGTTAAACAAAGATAAATGAGCCTTGGACCTTGCCCTTAAATATTCCAACCAGCCAGGACTGGTAGTTAAGCTCTGGACTCAGACAGACCTGCAGTAGACAGACCCTGGCTTTTCTACCTACCAGCTTGGGCAAGTTATTTAAGTTCATTTGAGTTCCCTTTTTCTTTCTCCACAAATGAACATAGTAATATCTGCCTCATAGGCTTATTGTGAAGATTAATTAAATAATTAACAAAGTGCAGGGCCTGACAGAAAGTGATTCATACAATTTGATTTTATCATTATTCCTATTGTCAGTATTTCCAGAGGGAAGAGGATGCTTAGGCTTTTCCTTCTGAATTCTTTCCGCCACCCGCCTTTTTCATTCTGCCTGGTAGCAGTGTTCTGCAGTTCTCTTTTGAAAGCAGAGGGAAAGATACTCTGATGAGGATCTGAGATCTGAGCATACCCTTGACTGCAGATGCTCGGGGACAATGGGAGATTATGTCATGCCTCTATCTAATCTGCTTTGGTCCTATTTTCATCTTCTCATTCCTGACATTTGAGAAGCACTTGTTGTAGAAAAGGACAAAGAACATGACTACACAGCTGGTGATCAGTCTCAAGGCATTCACTCAATAAATATTTATTCTGCAGCTTCTGAGTGCCAGACCCTGAGTCAGAGCTGAGGGCAGAGTGGCGGACATGGCAGCTACAGCCTCTGACCTCACGGAACACACAGCCCAGCAGATGGCAAACACACGCCCGAGGGAAAGTAGAGAGCTCTAGAAGCAAGTGGGGTGGGACTTCGCCTAGGCCGTCAGGCAGCACCACGACCTCCTGCCACAGTGGAAATCTCCTGTGCATGGTGGCAACTCTCAGTTAACCAAACTGGAAACTCAAGGTGAAATAAATAACCAAAAGCTTGCAGATCTAAGCAAGGGATTAAGCAGTAGAATATCGAAGTCCAATTATAACACTGGTTTTCAATTGAAAAAGAATTACAAAAGAATGGGACTTAAGAGATAGTCTTAAGCTCTCCAAACTGTCTTCTGGCCAGGAATGTTAATGCACAAAAAATAATCTGACAATGGAGGATAATGGCTGATATTTCCTGTGCCTTTTCCCAATCCTCAGGGTAACAATGGAGAGTAAACTATGAATTTGGACTCAAAATAATGTGGTACGGTTGGAGAGCATCAACTTCATCAACTGGATAAAATGGCTGGAGATGCTCTGAATTTGTAGTGTTAGCAGGACTCAGCCAGTCTCCATGAAAATGGTGGTTCTATTGGTCACAGGCTCTGCTGTGATTTCATATAAAAATAGCATTCAGCTGCCTAGCCATCTGGCAGGGAGCTGATTGCCATCCCTTGAGCTTCAGGAAGTCATGATTGTCAACTCACAGCTGGACACAGCTGGGGTGGGGGTGGGGGTGGGAGCTAAAGCCTGGTGTTAGACCCATCCTCCAGCTGGGATGAGTCAGGTGCTAGGTCAGCGCCCAACTGACCCTCAGATTCAGCCCCTGTACCCAACTCACTCTGTGATGGCAGAGGCTGCCCCTAACCACAATTTGAAGATGTCCCAAATGGTGGGTGAAGCAAACATTCAGACATTCAGAGTGGGCAAGGCTCAGAGATCCAGGCAGTAGTAAAAAGAACTAACATTTGTGGAGTACTTACTCTGTCTTACAGAGTTCTAAATTCCACTTGAATTACCTGGCAACCGCTATGCCAAGTGGTTAACATGAGGGCAGTCCTGTAGGGCAGGGAGTGGGGTTGAAGTGCTAGAAAAATCAGGCAGGGCCTATATCCTCGGAGGGCCTCAGTCTCCCAATAAAGGACTGTATAAGAATTCAGAAACTGAGACCAAAGCAAAGGTCCAGCTATGTGAACTGGTGCCCTCGAAAGGCATTAGCAGTCTGTGGGGTCGCCCCAACGTAGAGGCTGTCAAGAGAGTCAAGGCAAAAGAGAGCTGAGAAGAGGGCATAGAGGTGCTTGGAAAATGTTAAGGAAGGCTAGAGAGGAGTTTTGGGTTCCAGCTTCCAGATCAGTCTGAGAAAGAGAGAGGCAGAGATAGAGTAGGCGATAGAGAGACAGAGAGAGAAAGAGAGAGAGAGAGAGAGGAGCGAGCAGTTCCCGCCCTTCCAGCTGCTGAACACCCACCCAGCTAGGAAGGGGCTGCGGCTACTTCGAGCTTCCTGATTCGTGACTCTCGGTTCAGCGCCCGCCACCAGCAGCGAGCTCAGGAAGGAGGTGAGACCCACCGGCAGATTGTATTGTTAAGGACGACAAATCAAGGGCTGTCATTTATTGGAAAGGGAAGCCTGGTTCCCATGCTGACTAAGGCGCTTCTGAGGAAAAAGTGATGGCAGTACTTTTGGGGAAAATGTACTTTCACTTTTACCAATTAATAATCCCCCTGCCCCACTCCAAACAGATGTCCCTCCCTGTCCCCTCTGGGAGGGGCAACCTGACAGCACAGCAAATCTGCTGAGCTCTTGGTAGTTAGTGGGAAAGGAAGTGAAGTTCTCCTGGGTCCTTTATGAAATGCGGCTGTTCGTTCAGAGAGTGTGGCGGGCTGGCCAGCCCTCTGACAGCCTGGAGAGCGAAGCCGCACCACAGACAGCTAACAGGGACTCTTTGTGCTGTCCCCCTTTCTCCCCTTTGCCCAAGGAGCTTGGCGGGCACCATAGTGTGGGCCAGAGAGGAGACAAACAGCGTGGGCTTGGGTTCTAACACGAGCACTGCCAGCTCCTGACTCATGAGGTTGGGGGCGAAAGATCTGCTCTCTCTCAGCCTCAGTGTCTGTATCCCTCAAATGAGGGGGTTATGTTCTATGACACCGAGGAATGCTAAGATCAGATAAGACCCCCCCCACCCCCCCTCCCCGTGTTCCCTGATACCTCAACCAGAAGCCAGGGAGCCATGGGAGATGCCTTGACCCCTTGTTTCTTACCTCCTACCGTCTCCACCTCCTAAATCTCTCTTTGAGTCCATCTCTTCCTCTTCCTCCCAATTGCCCCTGCCTATGGCAGGCTGTCACGCTGTCTCGCCTGGATAAACTGGTTCCCAGTGTCCACTTTTACCTTCCTTTTCAGCATCTGCCCGATCCATTCCCACCCTCCCCCCACCCCACTATTGAAGAGTGAGAAGATCTGTCTTTTCTCTTTCAATCATGGGTGTCAAGCACAGTAATATGGAATAGACTGCCCCAAAAATGTTTGATGAGTGAATAGCTTGGTAGAGAAATGAATTAATCAAACAGTATGTGCAAGTACCTTTTTTACAAGATAGTGTACAAATGTGAGCTGCCATTCTGTTCAGTCAATAACCATGAGTATTTACTATGGGTTAGGCACTGTGCTAGTACTGAGGATGTGAAGGTGAATTAGACATATAATAATCCCTGGCATTCAACTACCACCCAGTGAGCAAGGCAGGCTATATTAGTCAAGGTTTCCAGAGAAACAGAACCCATAGGTTGGATGGATGAATAGATAGATAAATAGGGATGTATTTTAAGGAATTGGCTCATGCAATTTTGGGGGCAGGCAAGTCAAAATCTGCATAGCAGGCCAGCAGGCTAGAGACAGAGAAGAGCTGATATTGCAGCTCTAGTCTGAAGGCAGTCTGGAGACAGAATTCCCCCTTCATCAGGGTACCTCAGTTTTTTCCTCTTAAGGCCTTCAGCTGATTGGATGAGGCTCACCTGCATTATGGAGCGTAAACTGCTTTACTCAAAGTCTACTGATTTAACTGTTAGTCATATCCAAAAAATATCTTCACAGCAACATCTAGACTGGTGTTAGCCTAATATCTGGGCACCATAGCCCAGCCAAGTTGACACAGGCATATAGGCTGATGATGACAACACAGTGAAAACTAATGTATATCTGCAAAGTAAACTAGATCTTTCTTTCATGAGAAATTTGTCTATACCCTTTGCCGTTCCAACTAACATTTGTTAACGGCTCTCTCTCTATATGCCGCGCACTCTACTGGGTGCGCCCATAGGCATGTCGTTCAATCCTCACAACAGTCTGTGAAATAGGTATTGTTCTTACCTTTGAAAAGTGAAAGATGTCCAAGTAACTTGCATGAGGTTTTACAGCTACTACCTAGTGGAGCTGAGATTTGAGTCCAGGCCTCTGCACTACTCCAAATTCAATGATCTTTCTACTACATCATGATATCTTTAACAAACATATCTAGCTTGAAGCCTTGTTTTTCCAAAAAGAAGCACTTATTTAGCCAGGAATATTATAGTATCATTAGGTTTTGTAACAGGGACCCTCATGCCCCCTGCCCCACCACACACATACACACAAGGATATGACTCAGTACTTCCTGCCCATTTCATATTGGCTCTGCAGCTGGAAGGGGACCATGATTGGTCACAACCATATTGGATCATGCTGAGTCAGTAACCTGAAGGGGAAGCTTCTCAGATATCATTATTATGACTTTTTGTCACACACACAAAAATTGTCTCCTTAACTTTAAGCCAGCCGCAGAGCACATAGCCATTAGTCTTTCTCAATGGACAAGACAGAATTGTTGGTACTAGAATGATCTGTTAACTGTCTGCTCATTATATAAAGAATATTTTGCTTTAAACTTACCAAAATAAAGTAGGAAATGGACTGCAAATGAAAAATGCATTGTCTCTGGAGCTCCAACTTTCAAAAGGGGGGAAAAAAGGCACATGATATGTATATGTGAATTCAGTAAATATTTATTGATGGCCTACTGTAGGCCAAACACTGTTGGCATTTCAAGGGATACAGAATGAGTAGGACATAATATTACACCTCAGGGATGCAAGGGATGGGGAAAAAGGGGAGAAATAATGTTCACTTAGTGACTATTATATGGCAGTCATTTTATCCTATCTAATCTCCATAGCAATCCCTTGAGGTAAGACAGTATCATCTGCTTTACGCAGAGGAGGAATCTCAGTCTTAGCAAAATGGAATGACTTGCCCAAGATCATACAGCTGGTAAATATTGGGAACTTAACCCGGATCTCTCTCTAATCCAAGCTCATGAGCCTTACACTGGATCACATTGCAGAGAAGATAAAACAAATACATAAACCACTGCAGCTGGTATGGACATATAACACTGAGAAGGGATGAAGTACAGTTGGAGAAATCTGGTGGTGTTATTTGAGAGGGAATTCAGAAAGAACGGATAGTATGTTCCAGGTAGAGATGAGAAAGAGCATTTCAAAGGCAGAGCAGGAGGAGTGAGGGAGGGAGGCAAGAAAGGAGGGGACTTCAGAACGTGCCATCCTGAAAATGGAGCAGATCTGAGTTGTGACCAAGCATAAGGTGTGGCCCCTTGGGGGGTGGCTGAGACAGAACGAAAGCAGAGCGCATCCAAGCGGAAGAGACCAGAGGATTGTGGATCTGGACGTCATCAGGGAAGCTGGCAGTGACTTATATGGAGAGGAAGTCAGTGCGCCAGAGGCTGAAATCATTGAAGAAAGTGAGAAAAAGTCCTCAGAATCAGAGGTAACTGGGAGGTGGAAGCATAGTGAAGGACAAAAAAGTCGAAAGTTTACATCAAATCATAAAAAAAAGTGGAAAAAATGGATAGTGTGTTATCCTGCAATTGTAGGAGGTGTTTACGCCAGAAAAAAATTAAAGGTATTTCACTTCTAGCTTAAAAATTAGGGGAAAAACGACATATTAGGCATTCATGTAAAATTTTCCACATTTGCTGGCAAGGAATGTTAAGAGACGCAATGAAATGCCTCACCTTTCCCCACGTGGCCTATTTTTGCTAAGTCAATCACTTGCTATCACAGGAACAGGCTTGCGTTTTCAAGGACAGCCTGCCCATCTGTATAACTCGTGATGTCAAGTTGAATGGGCAAAGTGTTAGTTCAAGACACGCAGCCCGGGTGAATAACTTGTGATCAGCATGAGGTATAAGAGGAAAGTCTGTCCAGCATGGCGCTGAGCCTCATTCCAGCCCCATGACAGGGCATCAGGTTCGGCGACTGGGTCAGCAATTGTGCTCCAGTTGTTGCTTCTATTAACTACAGGGTTTTGCAAGTCTGGAACTTCCATCCACCCAGAGCAGATTGCCGAAGCTCATTTGGCATTTGTTAGTGCAGAGCTCACTGCATTGTCACGCATTGTCTGGCTCGGGCTTGCTTCAAGTGTCACATTATCCAGGGGAAAACGAAGAAATCTGTGCATTGATCTCAATGTAATTTCAATTTTTCTATTGTGAGTGCTCTGCCTGCTAGGGAGTTCCAGAAAGTGTTGCTCAATAACTATGTGGTAGGTCACAACAAAGAAATGAGTGGTGTAGCTATCAGTCATAAGGGAAGACTCAGGAAAACAGCCCTGATTGCTGGCAACTGCCTAGATGCATTTGCTTTGTGCTGACATTAGAATCTCATCTGCAAGTAACCTGGGAGGTCAGTGAGTCCAATTGCTCCTTCAAAGCAGCATCATTGGAATATGGTCTTTCAGGCTCAGAGAGCTGGCTACCTCATGGGACACGGCTGTAATACCAAAATGACCCTGTCTCCCCATTGGGTTTAGTTCTCATAACTGTATTAGGAGCTAATATTTATTGAGTGTCTACTATGTGCCAGGCATTGTGCTGGTTCTTTAAATGTATTATCTCAAATTGTCCTCACAATAAGCCAGTAAGGTAGATACTCCTATTCCCATTTTCCAGACGGGAAGCAGACTCAAGTCTTGTGGAGTCAGGATTTGAACACACAAATGCAGTTCTGGAGGACAATAAAACCCATGCTCTCTTCATGAATGTTCCATGCTGGTTCCCAGGGCCTCTGTGTTGTAAACTCAGAGTTGTGCAACTCAAAGGTTCTGTCAGCTCCTGTCTGGGGTGACACAAATCTACAGCTTCTTTCTCAATGATACTAGTAATAACAACAATAACAGGTTTTAAAATAATTTGCATGTGTATTATTTTATTTTATCATCACAAAAGTCTTATAAAATGGGTAGAACAGGTAGTATACAGTTCAGTTTACAAATAAGGAACCAAGACTCAGATAACTAATTTAAATTCCCTGAGTCACAGCTGGTAAAATGAGGAATCCGGGATTCAAACCCAGGTCTCAGAATGTGGCACCTGGACCACATCTGGCAACTTGTTTTAAATGAAAATTCTCACGGCCCACCACAGACCTAATAAATCAGAAACTCTGGGGTGGGTGTAGCCATCTGTGTTTGAACAAGCCCTCCAGGTGACTGTGTTGCACACTCACATTTGGGGGAGGCCAGTGTTTCTTCTTTTGCCCAGCCTGGTGTCCACTGTGTCACCTCTATCCAGTTCTGACTCTCTGCAATGTGTAAAAAGAAAATGAGGTAAACCAGCCTAACAGAATCTTTTGTACCTGAAGTTTTCACTCAGTAATTTCTTAAGATTATGCTTGAGATTCTTGGTGCTGAAAAAAAAAACAGGTCTCAGCCCCAAGAGAGGAGGTCAGTCAAGCCTGTTGAACTTATTTATTTTCTCTCAGGGAACTCAAGTGTAACAATCTTCCAAAATGGAGATTGCATTGTTTTTTCTACTTAGGAAAAATTTTATTTTACCTCCACAATATCATATCTGTTAAATACAGCACTATCATAATCACAAATGGTCCATTCAGGAGTTTTGTTTTTGATAGGATTTTGCCTATGAAACAGTCCATTGGAAAATATTTTCTGTATTTAAAATGAAAATACCATACCATACCAATCTAAAAACAGATTTTTTTCCCCAATTTTGAATGGAATGTAGGGAGTATGTCACAATCAATGGCATCTTACATTGGACTGTTTATTACAAATTGGCAATATTCATCTAAATATTAAATCTCAAATAGTCATTTAATGAGTAGTGGAGACTGGGGGGGGGCAGAAAAATGGTTAGAAAAGTAGAAAGTTTGGAAAGAAAGTTGAGAACCAATAAGTCTGACCAAGTGAGTGGCCATGAAAATCAGTAGAATTACCACTTATTCAAAATCAATACCCACTTGACAGAAAGCATAGCAGAGAGCAGAAAAGCAGGGTCTTTGAAATCAAATGGATGTAGGGTCCAGCACAGCTCTGCCACTTTCTTCCTACAGGGCTTAGAGCAATTAATCTACCTACTCTTGGCCTGACTCTTATGTGTTTGAAAAATGGGGATCATAATCGAACCCACTCAAAGAGTTGTCGTGAGAATTAAATGCACGCATACATGAAAGGCACTTAAGACACAATGACTAACACATAGTAAGGACTCAAAAACTGTTAGCAATTATTTTTGAGAATTAAGTGACTAATATTTGCCAGGTACATAGTAGATCAGATGCCAGAGATGTACAGTGAATGTCCTGCGAACCTTGCCCTCTGATCCTTCAAGTCTGACCCTTTCACTCTTATTCTACAAAATCTGTTTCTGTTTTGGTTTATTTTTAATGTAGCTTTTGGAACATATCCAGAATTTACCATATCACCTGGCAGGGCTAGGCTGACCACCAGTAGGACTTTCTTCATAAGTATCGCATTTTAACAAATTTAAGATACCATTCATTGTAAGATACATTATGTTAGGTATCATTATTTGGAAAGGAAAAAAGTGCCAATTATAATTGTAAGATGCCATTGATTGTGACATACTCCCTAATTTCAATTCAAAAAGTGGAAAAAATCTGTTTTTAGAATTAATGCAATATGGTATTTTTATTTCCCGTCACTGCCTAGAACTCACGAAGAAACATTCTGCCTGGACTATGTGGATATATGTGTTAAGAAGATGGAAAGGGAAGTGGCTTATGAAAAAGACATTTCACAATAGATTGGAACTGGCTTTGAGGGAAACTTACTGATTCAGAAAATAAATAAAATACCAGTGAGAGAGATTCTGCACTAAGAGGACAGTACATTTCTGGAGCTGCCTATGTGCCATATCAAAGTGACTGCAGTCAGGTCAGGTAAACATACACCTATGTGGCTCCTACTCTTTGCCATTCATTATTAGGTGTAGGGTTACTGGCAAAAAAAGTCTAGTCTCTCTAGGGGTTCACATATAGTAGGAGAGATAGATGAGTAGATAAACAGAACGCAGATGGATGGTTTCAATATAAGGAAATACACACAAAATCTAGAAATAGTATAGGGAAAATGACATGTTGCAGGGAGAAAGAGTAGGAAGTGTACATCAAAGAAGACTCTTTGAGAAGGCAATGCCTGAGCAAAGTTTGAAAGATAACCAAGAGCTAAACGAGCAATTTGGTGAGAGCAACAGCACTAACAAAATGGTGTGGGTGTCATCATGTTTATTTCAACCAGCTTTTTTCTTTCACAACTGTAGATTGGATGCCCTACATCAGCTAGTCGGGAGAGAGCGTGTGAAAGAGAAACACAAATATCTTTCTGCCCGAACCAGTGAATTTGCAAGCTCCTGTGAAGTAACTCGCTATTATTATACACATACACAAACAAACAAAAAGAACCTGGCACAGATTTGGTACTTTTTGCTTTCATGGAGTTGACAAACTCTTGCCTTTTTCAAAAAACAGCATTAGGATTGTATCTGAAAGAAAACCGCGATATCTTTTTCTTTCCGATTCTCCACATTGTACTCCGCAAGAGAAATGAAGGAGAAAAAGGCATTGTAATAAAAAACAGCATTTATCATGAAATTGATGGACAACATCAATAAATCACAGGGATGGAGGTGCATGTGTGATTTTTCTCAAAGGAGGGGTTTTGCTGGGGATGGTCTAATGTTAGCTGGTAAAGTGTGTACAGAATCGATTCGGTTTTTCTCTGGGCACTTATCCAATTCCGTCTCCTTTCCACCTTCAGTCAATGCTGCTGGTGCAGTAAAGCTTTTAATATTCAGAGAGAACTCTGGCCAACCTTGGCACTTCCAAATTTAGCACTTCATTTCTTTGACCCTATCCATTTGTCACTGCCAACATAGGGCACCTCTCACATGGCAGAAGTTACTTGAACCACAAATTTAGTGTTGGCACCTTCCTTGTTTCATTTCATAGGTATCATTCATCAGATTGCCTTCTTCCTACGTCTGCCACCTACTATACGCTCTTATTTACACTCCGAACAACACATCATATAAAACCAGTTTGATCACAGATTATATACCAAGGCAACCACATACCAGGTGATTTAACTTTGGACTTTCTGGGATTTCAGGGAGAATTTGTCTGCAAAGAGTGTATGCATAGCCCAGGTCCCCTCTGAAATAAAGTCCTGGATCAGGGAAATTAGGATTAGGGAGAGATAGACAAGAAGATAAGGTTATGGCTCCAATCAAGGAGACCTTATCCTATGTAAATATCTTTGTATGGCCAACATGAGATCATGAATGGAAAGCACTTAGCACAATGCCTAAAATGTAAAACCATCAAAAGGTTAGTTTTCCCCTGTGTGGGGCTATTTCATGGGCATCCCACCCTCATCTGAGATGACAGGTATTCTGGAAGGGTCCAAAGCTGTAAAAGAGGAAAGACATAGAGAAAAGAGCAAGTTGTTTGGTTTGTGTTGGTTTGTTTTTACCAGAACCTGTTTTAGCATTAAAACAGGGAAAAGCCAAGCCTGACCGTCTTCCTCATTATTAAACAAGCTTAGAAAGCTTGCAAAATCTCATTTTTTAACAGACTTTGGTAGCGTATGCTGTACATCAATGGAATTTCATGCTCCAGTTAAACCATAAAGAATTTTTTGGGCTGGGCACAGTGGTTCATGCCAGTAATCCTAGCACTTTGGAAGGAGTTTGAGACCAGCCTGGGCAACACTTTACACACTTGACACCATCTCTACCAAAAAGAAATTTAAAATTTAGCCAGGTGTGGTGGTACACACCTGTAGTCCCAGCTACTCAGGAGGCTAAGGCAGGAAGATTGCTTGAGCCCAGGAGTTCAAGGTTGCTGTGAGCTATGATGACGCCACTGCACTCTAGAGCAAGACCCTGTCTCAAAAAAAAAAAAAAGGATTTTTTGTATATAACTTATATATTTTTGTAAAGCAAAAGTTTCATCAGGAGGTTTCCTTAAGCCAGTGCCAAATTCCCTCTTCTTTCTGTCTCTGATGTGAGGTCACCCTGTTTCACTATTGGGAACGGTGGGGAAATAATGGGAGACAGAAAGGATAGGGAACTGGTGTGTTTCAATTTGTTTATGATACATTGGTAACTCACCTCTGCCTTCTCCACGCTTCCTGCTGGCTCTGTGGAGGTGGTAGTGGTAAAGGACTAATTACAGTGGAAGAAATCAAGTATGAATGATGGCTTTTCCTCTTCGGATGCCTTGTGACATGCTTATCACTTTTCCCACCAAGGTTTTAAATAAAGGTTTCTATGGTTTCTATGGTTCTCAGAGCTAAAGGTTTCTATGGTTGAAGTAACCCTCTCCTGTCAGCCCTAACAAAATGTCATTCAGCAAATTATGATGAGAACATCATTATGGTGTAGCATTTCTAATTAGTATTAATATTTTAAAATAAATCATTGAACATATGACAAATAATGTTTAAATATTTACATTATATTCATGGAAAGAAGTACATTTGGACCTTTTTTTAAAGTAAAGAACACTCTGAATAATTGTTTTTTGAAACCACTTTGAAGTATAAAATCATTACATTGTAGAGTTTAGAAAGTTCTTAGGCACCACCTAAGCCTATTCTGTTTGTTTTCTATAACAAAAATTAAACCCAGATCACTTATATGCCTCATTCAAAAACCACCAACACGATAGCGGTAGAGGCATATTGAGGAAGGAGTCATGATACTCCTGACTCAACCTCACGGATACACCACACTGAGTCATAAAAATTTTACAAAAGATTTAGGATAATAGAGTCTAAGGATCTTTTCCAATGTAAATACAATTTTCCAACATTTTCACTTACATTCTAAAGCAGTAGCCTCCCAACTAACAATTATTTCTTCATTTTGTACTTTTGTAACTGTCTAGTCTACCTTATTACTAACGCTAGCGTTATCCTCTATTATCTAAACAAGTGTCAGTGTCTGACTCATGACAATGTCTCTTCCCTGGATCTGTTTTCATGCTGCCTTGGCCATGCCTCAGTTACTACAATTTCTTCCCACTGCGGTTCCATGGCTAGCAAAAGAGGAGCGTGAGCACTAAGAAGAATACTTTCCAGTCCAATGAGAGGCAAAGATTTCTGTGAATTCCCTTTGACCGTTACACATGTGATGATTTACTCATGCATTCAGTTAAGAATTCTTTCTGAAGTCCCGTGCACTGGATTAACTGGTGTGATCTGAGTGGAATGAGACATGGCCCCTGGACTCCTGGAGCTCATCGTCCTGTGAGGGCCAGATGGGCAAATCATGCACTGTGGATGTAGACAGAGGAAGTGATAAATTATAGATGTGCCTTGGAGAATAGAGAGCAGGGAGCTGTATCTGGGGATGATGAGAAGAAGCCTTATCCAAATATGCAAAATCCAAGAAGTCAAGACACTCAGGTGCTAAAACTCTTCCAGGAACAACCTCATTTCCTCCCCAACCGCCACCACCGCGGGAGCACACAGCCCAGCTGAGAACTAGTACTGGGCATTCTGATCACAGGAATGGCAAGAATCGCTGCCTGATCACCAAACAGAACGAGGGGTGGGTCTCAGGACCCCTGGGGTGGGGATAGATTGTCAGAATTAGAGAATGGGCCAGGGAGAATATTCTTGAAGACCAAGCCAGCCATCTGTAAGGCCCTTGACAGATGAACTGGACAGTCCTAAAAATACCTTCTCAGCTGCCCAAGCAGGCAGGTGGATGAGGCTGGGCTGACGCTGGGAGATCTAATCAGTCACAGGTACATTTTGGGTGTCTTAAGTGCATTTTAGTCACAGGGGTACACTGTCACTTTATACACTTGAGGCTGAGGCATAGCAACTAGCACTTTCTCTTGACCCGAGCTGCTGCAAGCCCCTGGGCCAGTGTGCACTCACATCCGTGCCTGTGCTTGGGAGGCTCCGGAATGGAATCGCTGTCTTGCCTAAATCTCAGACCTCTCCGGCAACACTGGGTGGCTGTCAGGGCCAGGCCTAGGGTGAGGCAAGACAGGCACCTAGAATACAAAATATAAGAAAGTGCTCTCTCTCAGGTTCCTACCCTGCACTTGTACCATCTGGAGGGAGACTTTAATAGTTCTAAGGCAGGTAACACTTACTATGAAAGAGAAGTGGGACAGTGAGGAGTCTGGTCAATTTCCCAAGGACCCATGATTAAAAATTTCTATTGAATTTTTACAACAGGGAGATGTTGGTCAAAGGATACAGAATTTCAGTTAGATAGGAGGAATAAGTTCAAGAGAGCTATTGTACAACATGGTGACTATAGTTAACAACAATGTATTATGTTCTTGAAAATATCTAACAGAGTAGACTCTAAGTGTTCTCACCACCAAAAAAATGAGATGCATGTGAGGTAATGCAAATGTTAATTAGTTTGATTTACCCATTCCACACTGTACACACATTTAGAAACAACATGTGAGTGGTAACTGTATATAATTTTTGTCAATTAAAAATTTTTTTTTTAATTCCTGTTGATGGAGTCCCAGGCAATAGGTCCACGGAAATAACCACAAAATATTCAACAAATTAAATATATGGTTTAACAAGTACATAATCCAGAGAGAAAGCATAGACGTTATTAGGCTGATAATACATCTGGGTTTTTTTTTTTATTATCCAATTTGCCTCAACTTCATTATTTTCCTTTTTAAACAATAAGTCTAGTATTATCATAAACTTGTATTTGTGTTTTTCTTTTTGTTAAATTCTCTTTTTCTTATTATCTTCATTCACATTAAAAAAAAACTTTTTGGGAAAGAGGAAGAAATTAAGGGTAAAAATTATTTAGAAGGTAGGAGAGAGGCATTTCCTTAACAAGGAACCATTACTCCAAAAAGATTGTGTAGATTTTCTGCAAGGGATAAGAAAAGAACTAAACATATTCTATTTTGCAAAGTTACAGATTCTTGGATTCAAGAAAAAGGGTTCCATCTCAAAAAGAACACACTCTTCCATTAACACTTAGAGGGTCATAGAATCTCATAAAACAGCTGAGGACAAGCCCTGAGATGCCAAGTCCCTTTGTGCTGGGCTTCCAGGCAGAAGTCATTTTGCCAGTGAGCTGTATTTCACGCAGCTGACACAGGGAGTTAAGTAAAAGCCTCCAACAGCACAGAAATGTGGGTCTTTCCCTCAGTGAATCATCACTATCAGCAATCAGACAAACTGTTGCATAGATTCTGAGCATAAATTACTTCATCCCCACAAATTTTGCTTTAAAGACCATTGAAGTCTGAATGCAATTGGAGAACATCTACCTCATTTGTTACTATTAACTCCGGGATATTTTATGTGGCTAGTAACAAGAAGACAGAAGAGATGATAAAATATTGCAATCATCCAACTATAACTTTGAGAAATCTTTTCATGTTTATGGGAATTTTTAGACTTCTGAGACTGTTTCATCCAATTATAATTTATTAATAATATCCATCAATATCTGTGGATATAAGAAGAAACTGGAGGCACTTACCCAAACAAGTAGTAATAAAAAACCAGCCAACAGAGAAGCAGATGTAAAAAAAAAAAAAAAAGAAAAAAAAAACCAGCCAACAATTGCAATATCTTATTTCAATGAATCCTCACAAAAATTTTGTGATACAGCATTGAGATTCTAATCCCATTTTACAGAAGAGAAACTGGAAACTTGCCCAAGGGCACATCTGTTAGTAGCAGAGCTGGGATTTGAACCAAGGATGTTCTGAGTTCAAGTCCACATTCTTCCTAATATACTAGGCTGTTTAATCCAGATAATGACCAAGCTTACTATGACCATTTTGCTCAATGGTGGTAAATAAATATAAGAATCTGTAGCAGACAAGTTCTTCCTGTGTAGTCAGAAGAGTAACCTCATCTTAGAAGCACTTACCCATTAGGAAAGATGGCCTTGTGGATTATATCAATGTTGTGTCAACTGTGTAAGACTCATGGTCAGTAGGACATGTGAACAAACCTAGTTGTGCTGGAAATTCTGTTTCTTTCAGTTCTGCTCTCTACCTTCCCACCTGCTCTGTGTCCTGGAGGCTCACCCCTGCAAACCGCACCAAGGCTAACCCTTCCTCACCCTCTGGGGTTCAGCTCAGCCATAGAAGGCCCAGCAGGGGACAGCGGGTGGGAGGAGGTGGTGTTTGGGCTGTGCATTTCCCCTCCCTCTTGCCTGCTGGCCTGAGGGTTGACTGTGACTGCGTTCCTCCTCAAAAGACCACGCTTGGTTTTCTTCTTCTCTTCTTCGGCTTAGTCTCTCTCTTTGTCCCCCAACCTCTCCCCCTCCCTGGTCACCTCTCTCTACCCTTACCCCTTCCACCAAGGAAGAGCCTGAGACAAAGACTCATGTGTACGTGGTCTATTTGGGAACTCAGCTCAGGGAAGAGGAGTGAGGGGCAGGAAGAATGCATGAGGAGATTAGAACCCAAAACAAGGATGAATCTGAGTTGGCCACTGGTGCTTAATTCCTCAAAATCTTCGGAGGAGTCTTATGAAGTATATCTCAGAACAGTCTGCTCAGAAATTGAATCTAATGCATCAATTAGCTTCCATCCTTCCTTCTTCAAGGGGGGTGCACCCCCACTGACTCACCCACATTTCCAGGTTGTATGTGCCTGAATGCCCGGCAGGGTCCCCCAGGCGCTCACGTCACAGCCTCAGGGAAGGCCAGGACAGGACCTGAGAGGCATCACTAAGCAGGCCGATGGCAAGGCCGTGACCATGCATCTCTGGGAAGGGGAGGGCAGGAGGATTGGTGAAAATGGAGCCCTGCCATTGCTACTCAGGGGTGCTTTGCTGCCCCTTTGCTTGTTTTTTACTTAACCCTGACACACAGGTCCTTCTTTAAACTTGCCTCAATTTCCCCATTTGATGGAATGTCTGTTTTCTGTTATAACCCTGACTGCTTTACTAGTATTCTGTATCCTTTCAACCATTCCTTCGAGACTTTTCCTCACTATTCTCTATCCCCAAGCAGTTATACCTAATGGTTTTATTCTCCCCTCTTGTAGTGGGTTGGACAGTGTTTTCCAAAAATTCATGGTCCGGACGGGCACGGTGGCTCACGCCTGTAATCCAAGCACTCTGGGAGGCTGAGGCGGGAGTATCACTCCAAGTCAGGAGTTTGAGACCAGCCTGATCAAGAGTGTAACCCCTGTCTCCACTACAAATAGAAAAAATTGGCCAGGTGTGGTGGCACGCGCCTGTACTCCTAGCCACTCGGGAAGCAGGAGGATCACTTGAGCCCAAGAGTTTGAGGTTGCTGTGAGCTAGGCTAATGCCACGGCATTCTAGCCCAGGCAACAGAGTGAGACCCTGTCTCAAAAAAAAAAAAAAATTCATGGTCTTTCCAGAACCTCGGAATGTGACCTCATTTGTCAATTGTTATTGAAGTTGCAATTAGTTAAGATGAGGTTATACCGGAGTAGGGTGAGCCTTTAATGGAATATGATTGGTGTCGTTATAAGAAGAGAAGAAGAGACACAGAGACAGAGACACCAGGAAAACAGCCCGTGAAGATGAAGGTAGAGACTGGAGAGATGTGTCACGGAAAACCAAAGGCTGCCAAAAACCAGTAGGAGCTAGGAGAAAGGCGTGGAGCAGATTCTTTCTCAAAATGCCCAGGAGGAATCAATTCTGCCAACACCTCAATTTCAGACTTTTGGTTTCTGGAACTGTGAGAGAAGTTTTAAGCCACTCTGTTTGTGGTAATTTGTTATGAGAGCCTTAGGAACCTAATGCATCTCCTTCAAAGACCCACAGAGGTCTGACACACCCTATGTTTCATCTTCTCTTAACTCATCAAAACTTATCTGTCCTGGGTTTATCCTTCAAGGTCACATCGCCTTTACCAGCTGATAGTAAGTGAATAGACCGAGTGTCTTTGCTAATGCTTTAATCACCATTAGCCTGGTGCAACACAATATATCTCTTCAACTCTTAAACTCTCTATCTGCTTAAGGAAGCACTTTAAGAACCCTTAATGGCCAATTAGTGGAGAGTGATTTGATCTGCTCCTCAGACCAAACCCTGCAGGACAGCAGTGCCCCTGCACTGCCAGCTTGAAAGAGAGACTCAGCCAGGGTAGAGACATTCTGGAAATCCAAATGCCTGCCTACCTGTTAGTTATCCCACCAGGAACTACAGGCACCAGGACCGCAGCGGTGCAGTCCACTGAGGAATAAAACCCTGGATCAGCCAGGTGGGGAAAGAGAAACCACACTGGATTGTAACCGTTTTCCCATAAGTGCAATCACCTCTTGATATGCCCTTGTTGATAATTCCCCACCTTTGCTTCTCCCTCACCTTCCCTTGAACTCCTTTTTGGCACATAATTAACTCTCTCCAAAGATAAAAAGGTCAGGAGGAGGAATATGCAACTTGCTTCTCTTGGGTTTGTTGCTTTAATGTAGTTCTTTAGATGATGTATATCTCAGGCTAAAATGAGGCTTTGCATGCTGTAGGTGTTTTGTTTGTTTCTTATCATCATCTGCATATGTAGTTGGTTGTAAGGATTAAACAAGTGACTATGCTGATGGCACCATGCACAGTGGCAGGTGTATGATAAAACTGAAAGAATCCCTTCTTAGAGCTATTCCTTCTTTAAGTTCCATTTTGAGTCTCACTTTGCCTGGTCACTTTGACTGCAAGGTATCTCAGCGTCCTTTGGCACTAGTTGTGTATCAACCATTTATATACTTATTTCATTTTTTTCTGTCTTATTTCCCCAGTTTTATTACAAATTCAAGGCCAAACTTCAATATACATCATTGTAAAAATATTAATGATAATGTTTATGAGCCCATCCTGTGTGTCTGACACCACACTAAGCACTTAACCCTGACAATGACCCAGTGCATTAGCATATTAACCCCATTTTAGAAATCTAAAGAGTGAGGCTTAAGTCAGACAACTAGTAAGTGGCAGAACCAGAATTCACAAGTCTGTTCCAACTCTAGCATCTGCTCTCTTAAACACAGTGCTGTCAGGCACATAGCAGAAGCTCCAGTAATCTTTAAAAACTGGAAACAGATCCTAATTTATCAGATACTGTATGAGACACAAATATGCATGTTAATAACAGAGCTTACTTGAAAAAAAACCATGTATTAAATTCAAGTTTATTTCATAGTTATTTTTAAAATGTATTCTTCTCTTTCTTTTTTCTAGTAAACCCTCTTAATTAGGCTTGTCTCTGCTACTCCACAAAACTATGCTTATCAAAATCACTCAAGACCTCCATATCACTAATTCAGTGGTCACTTCTTAGTGAGTCATTTTCTTTCTTGATATCTCTGCAGCACCAGAAATGTTTGATTAGGTGTTCCTTGAAACATTCTCATCACTTGGCTTCCAGAACACCATGGTCTCTTGGGTCCTCCTATCTCTCCGGACAGCTCCTTTGCTGGCTCCTCTCCACCTCCGTCTATTAAGGTTGGCATGCCCCTGGGCTCAACCCTTGGCCTCTTCTGTATCTAGACTCACCCACTGCATGATCTTATGCAGGGTCATGGATTTAAAGCCCATACAGGCAGTTCTGCTATCACACGACATAGTGTTCCTAAAAATCACTGTGCCGTGCAAAATGTACACTACATCATGCAATAACAACCACAGAGGTTATGCAAAAAGTGTGATTGGGACATAACACTCAAAATGTCAGTGAAAAAAAAAAAGGAGAAGGAACCTAATAAAAAGAGTAGCATAATTTCATACATATTGAATGGTTAAGAAATGCATAAATACTACAATAAATATCATACTTTACCTTGACAAAGACCAGAATTTTGCTCGTGGAAGGGTCGCAGTTTGTGAGTTCATGTGAAGTGGTGGAAGGAAAGTTTTCTGAAATCAGTGGGGAAGTGGTAACAACAAACATGAATAGGCGTGGCTCATATCATGAGGTGAACTGAAGTTAGCTGGTAGGTGTTTGAGGTGTGCTGGTGTGAGTATTTTGAGTTTTCCTATGCAGTTCAGTTCAGTTGAGTGCAGTTTTGCGCATTTACTTAGTGTTTCTTCCAGAATCAATTGCACATAAGCAAATGCAAAGCTCGCATTCTATTTAAATTGTTCCCTAATATATCAACCTATATTAGGTCTTCAAAAATTCTATTTCCAAATAAGGTCACATTCACAGGTACTGGGAGTTAGGATTTTAACATATGTTTTTGAGGAACACAATTCAACCCATAACACAAAATGTGCCCCCAAATTTCTAGAAGTCCTACCTAATGTGTCACCAGCATCATTTTTTAACCTTTTATTGACAGCTACCCACAGTAAGAAAGACACTGCATCTTGTCCCAGCACACACACCCACACACCCCCCAACTGAAACAAAAGTTTCACAAAACTTTCTTTGTGTGATGAAATCTGACATTTTTTATTCTATTTTATCTGTCATTAAAAAGAGTGGATGCTAGTCATGACCCGCTCATTGATTTTATGACGCACTGATGAGTTGTGACCAACATTTTGAAAAACACTACTCTAGAATGAGAACAAAAGCTCCTGTTCTCATGATTAAAAATTGTTCTTGAGTCTATTTATTTGTAAGTAAAAAGCATGTGGTTATTGTTGATTGCATTACACGGGACACTTGTTGATTTGCTGTTTGATAGACTTTTGTTCATCAGGATCCTTTTCACTGTTTTAAGATTCTTTCCATTTGCATTTCCAGCAAGATTTTTTTGCTTTTTTTCTTCCAATTTGTTATATTATCTCACATTTTGGTCACTTTGTAATCTTAAAACTCTTCTTGCCCATTGCTATAGCACTTATCAGATTCTGTGGGGTTAATAGTGCTTATTAGGGCCTCAGAACACACCTTGAATGTAGGAATGAGCAGGAAGCTAAGGCCTGATGGCAGAGGCGAAATGACCACCTGGCTTTTACCGTCTGCTGTAGTCCTGCAGATTTGAACGTGGAGGTGCTTCTGTACTTTCAGCCTTTGGGTGATCTTGGTGGTCTTTGGTGGATTTAACCTCACTTTTCTTGCAGCCCCTTTGCATGGACGGCTACTATTAAGGAGCACCTCTTTGCTGGTGGGTGGCAGGTGCCAGCTCCTGCCTCTGACATTGCTCTTCACTCCACCCCAGAGGATGTGTTATGCCAGCCAAGGCCCTGAGGCCACTCTGCTAAAATGGGAAAAATTTCCCCCATCTTAACCCTGCTCCTAACTCACTGGGTAACCCCAAAGACATATAGCTCTGTCCTCCCAGCCACTTACATTTCTTGTGGGAGAGCAACCATCTATCTATGCTAATTTTGCAAAAGAGATTATTGAAGTCCAGCAAGCTTAAATAAATAATGTGCCCCTGTCACAGCACAAATTCATTGCAAAGTTGGAATTCAAATTCCGATTCCTGATGTTCCTGGGGGCTTTCCCATAAGCTATAGTGGCCTTTCTTCTATTTCACAATATTGCCAAGAGCAGGCCCTGTTTATCTTCAAGTAAACTGGGACAAGCACAGCTATTCAGAAAACACTTAGGGTTCTCTGAAGACATACAAATCCTAAATTTGTTGTAAATATTGACCAAGTCATGATCTTTCTTTTCTCATAATTCTCTTGGCATTTTTTTTTTTCTAGCAACACCCCTCCACCCCACCACCATCACCACTATAGCTCACATTCTTCACATTCAGCATGAAGAATCTGAGCTTAGATCTCTCTGGTAGAACAACAGGAACTACCATTTTCCCTCAAGACTAAAATTCTCACTTTTCACACTTTTGTTTTTGAGCTGGAGTCTCTCTCTCTCTTGCCCCGGCTAGAGTGCAGTGGCATCATCATAGCTCACTGCAACCTCCAACTCCTGGGTTCAAGCAATCCTCCTGCCTCAGCCTCCCGAGTAACTGGGACTACAGGTGCGCGCCACCACACCTGGCTAATTTTTTCTATTTTTAGTAGAGCTGAGGTCTCGCTGTTGCTCAGGCTGGTCTCCAACTCCTAACCTAAAGCGAATCTCCTGCCTTGGCCTTCCAGAGTGCTAGGATTACAGGTGTGAGCCACCAGCACCTGGCCTCACTTTTCATACTTTTGATCTTTCTGAAATTAGACCGTGTAAGAATTGATGTACCCATTTAATGTGGTTTGCTTCTTTCTCCTCAGAAGAAAACAAAAACAAAAATAAAAACTATGTTTAAATTGATGGTGCTTTGTAAAATCTGTGGCATCTTCAAATTTATATATATGTGTATGTGTGTGTTTGTATATGACTATCTCTGATGTGTCCACACCGTAAATGGGGCTGAAATACCTAACGTTACAAAATTTTTCATGAGTTTTCTGGTATTACAAGAATTACACTGGGAACAGGTCTTATAATTTAACTAATACGTTTTAGATAAGATTGTAGATTTTTCTCTGATGATCAAAGCTTCTGTCAAGACTGGCTGACAACTGAACCTCTTCCTCTTATCTTCCCCCACCTCCGCCCTGTTCTCACCTAAGTATCTTACATTCCATGTAATTCTATGTGAATGCTGTTGACAACTCGGCCTGTGACCTATCGTAAGTGTCTTCAGAGGCCAGCAGGTGTGACCATCCCTTTTTGGAGTTTGTAGTCAATGCTTCCTGGAAACAGGCTGCTTTTTGGGGATACAGGAGAAGTTAAGGGGTTTCCCTATAATTTGCACCCCTGACTGAACCATTCAATTCTTTCAGAAAGCCCCTCTGAAAGCATTTTAAGCATTAAAAACAAAGGTTTTTGTTTCTGCAGTGATACAGAACCTTGACATTTCAGAACCGAAAGGAACTAAACTCAATGACCCAAGAGAAAACAATGATGAGAAAATAAGTAAACCAAGTCTAGTGTAAACAGGCAGAAAAATATATTCTATTACAGAAATAAGACTTTTAAGAGTAAGCAGGGGTTGGGTTAAACATAAAAGTGGGAGATAATTTTTAAAAGAAAAATACTTGGCAAAGTTTTCTAGGCCAGCCTACATTAGCCAACAATTTATTTCTGGTCCTTTGAAGTTATTGCTTCAACTCAAGTGAAGGTTTTTCCATTAATAAGTCTAAAGAGTATCAAATAATAGAATAAAATCATTATCTATTAAAATATTATCAGTGTTTATTCCTGCTATTGTCAGACCTGTATGTGGTCTCTGTGAAATGAGGTGTTCATGGTTAGCCTAGGTAATTTTTTGAATTGCTATTATATTTGTTCAGCTGCAAGTAACAGAGAGCCTAAATACAGTAGTTAGAACAAACAGAAGCTTACTTACTCTCTCTCAACAGGAAGTTGCTTGGGGTGGTTGCAGTAACCCAATAATGGCAGGGCCAATGTCTCTGTGATTCCTTAGACTTGGTCTTTCCCTCATGATTACAAGATAGCTGCTGAAGCTCCAACTATCAGGTCTGTGTCCAAAAAAGGAAGATATGTGTCCTTTTTCATCCTTAATAATGAAAGCAAAGTTTTCAAAAAATCCCCAACAGATTTTTACTTCTGCCTCATTGGCAAGAACTCTGTCACTTAGCCACTCCAAGGAAGGATAGACATCTAAGTAGAGGCAATAAAGGGAGAAGAGGGTTAGAGATGGTTGCTGAATCAGCCAACTCATAATGTATGTCAGAGTTTTTGTCTGGATATTTCTGATACATGATAATATGTAATTAATCCTGGAAATAAATAGCTTTGATGATTCTGAGTCGCCTGACTTCAAAACACCAATGTTACCCAGGCTTTTGTTTTTACTGAAGATGAAAAATAAAATCTTAAAAGTGGCCACAGTGGACAGAATAATGGACCCCCAATCATGTCCACATCTTAATTCCTAAAACCTGTGACCTTGAGATAGAGAGATAGAGAGATTATCCTGGATAGTTTGGGGGGGCCCCATAGAACAATATCTTTACAAGTTTCCTTAGAAGAGGGAAGCAAGTGTGTCAAAGCCTCAGAAGGAAATGTGCTGATGGAAACAGAGGCCAAAGAGAGAAAGAGAGAGATTTGAAGATGCCAAAGAGAGAGAGAGAGAGATTTGAAGATGCTATGCTGCTGGCTTTGAAGGTGGAGGAAGGGGCTACAGCTTTTAGAAGCTGGAAAAGCCAAGGAAGTGGATTGTTTCCCAGAGCCTCTAAAAGAAAAGTAGCCCCACTGACACCTTGATTTTAGGACTTCTGACCTCTAGAACTGTAAGATAATAAATTTGTGCTGTTTTAAGCTACAAGTTTATGATAATTTTTATAGCAGCAGTAGGGAATGAATATAGTAGCCCAGATCAAATTAGAATGAAAGCTGCAAATTGCTCTTGAAAAGTAAAAATTAATGCCTTATAAGGGTATGGCTACAAGCCTTATAAATTATTTTCCATGGCAAATAGCAATGATAATTGCTAATATTTACTGAATATTTGCCATGTTCCTGGAAAATGCAAAGTGCATTATAGGCCTTTAATTCCCTCCTCACAACAACCCTATGAGGTACATACTAACAGTATCATCCCTTTTTCTCAGCATGGATGAACAGACTGCCAGGGGACAAGGAGGTGGGAACTGGGGAGTGACACACAGACAGCAACAGCACCCATGGGCAGCAGTGCTGGAACAGGCCAACCGATGGTTGGTAAGGAATGTCTGTGAGCAGTGGCACAGGCCTACCAGACTCCTTGGAAGTAGCTGGCTACTACACCAGTACCCTGGGAACCCAGGAGACTGTGTGGGACACAAAGGGTCACTTAGGAGACTCTCCTCACTCTTTTCATGAACACTGGGAAGAACCTGACCAAGGGCTAGAATTCTAACTGAACCACTTAGTGGAATAATGAACTGTACAGCATGCTCTTTCTGTTTGTTCTGCACTTGGAATAGACCAAGGCTGGTATTAACAGAGGCCTAAGTCTGATAAAGACAATCTAAATAACTTCTCAACAATTTCAGAGAAAAATGCCAATGCTAGCAGAAGAGAAAGGTATTCCAGTCTGCTACAAGTGATGTTTGAATCCTGATGAATTAATACAAACAACAAAAAAGCATACAGCAACCCTGGCTTTGCATGGTTCTGATATGAATGAGTTTCAGTTAACACAGCACTGTGCAAAGCAAGGGCTGCCCATATTAAGTTCTCAAAGGAGCCAAAGGGAAATAATCGAGAAAATTACTTTGCAAGGATTCAGGTATCAATAATATATTGGATGCTACTTCTTTGGATATTGTATCTATCAAAGATAAATATTTTAATAGTATGTTGAAAATTCTAAAAAGATACATAATAGAATAAAAGCAACTCTTCAAAACTTAATGTTATTTATAAAGAAAGCCTCCAAACCTTCAATTTACTATCAGCTTATTTGGTGTTTTGTAAAAAATGTTCCAAAACATAAGAGAAAATGTAAGTTTAAAAAAAGTGGTTGTTGCAATTATGGATAAGAATAGCTAAAGAGGCCGGGCAGCTTGGCTCATACCTATAATCCCAGACTTTGGGAGGTGGAGGTAGGAAAATCCCTTGAGGCCAAGAGTTTGAGACCAGCCTGGGCAAAACAGTGAGCCCTTTCTCTACAAAAAATTAAAAAATTAGACAGGTGTGGCTCCTGTAGTCCCAGCTACTCCAGAGGCTGAGGTGGGAGGATCTCTTGAGCTCAGGAGTCTGCAGTGAGCTGTGATCGCGCCACTGTGCTCCAGCCTGGGTGACAGAGTGAGACCCTGTCTCTAAAAAAAAAAAAAGGATAGCTCAAGAATACCAAGTACTTAATTTTATTTCATGTGCAAACATCAACGTGTGAGCCAGGCAGCTTTTATATTATCAGGATAAATATGGTCTCAAAGGGACATTTAAGTACATTGTTTAGCCTGCCTCAATGTGTTTTGTTTGTATAAAAAAGGAAAAAAGCAAACCAAACAAAAATATCTCCTCCCAAAGGCCTTGCCCTTTTTTGTATTTAAACTGGATTTAGAACTAGTCCAAAATTTTGTCATTGAGCCATGTCAAAAAGAGATCCTAAAATAACCACTGCTGTGTCCCTCAAGGAAAGAATTCTTATCTCATCAAGCTGATTTTGGGATCCTGATTTGGGGGGAAAAAAGCGTGTCTCATTCTCAGGAAACAAAAGGAGAAATACAGCCAAGGAAAGTCCATGATGGGGTGTTGAAATTCAAAAAATAAATCAAATGAGCTGTCATCAAGGTCGTCTCCATGACTTAGGGATGATTTTTTTGACATCTTGATATTTCAGACTCTTTTCACATCATGATCCTTTGTCCTAAAAGATGACAGTCCTGGCTGTTACTTCCTGTGGACATAAGGGTGGCTGAATGGAATGAGGCATAACCGGCAACCTCATCCCTGTTTCCTCTCATTTCTATGACATATTCAAACTGTGACTATGGCTTCCAGAACCTGCTGCTATTTCTGGTGATGCCTCAGACCTGGCACAATGGGCAGATTAGAATTAAACAGGAGTCCTTCCACTTGACTGGCTTCTTTGTCATTTCCAACTCTTGTCACCTGCATTGTGTGGCTTCTAATTGTGCTTACGATGCACTTGGAAGATCCCTCCTTCCTGCCCACTTTCTGGATATTGCACTGGCAACCTTTTTTTTGTTGTTGTTAAATTTAGCACAAGAATTTTAGGCACAGATTTGAAAGGACTAATAGGCTCTAAACAAAACTAAACAAATCAGAAATGATTACCACGCAGCCATCAACACTGCATAACAGTGTCTCCGTGTGCCTGTTAACTGTTCCTACATCATTTTTTCAGTCAACCTTCAACATCAGAGTCACTATTTGTAAGGTTAACTGTATACTACCCTGATTTTGTCCTCTTATACAGTTACAAAGCACAGCTTTTGCACATTCCAGTTACAGCCTTTAGAATGTTCGAATGTACCATTTTAATATTCAACTATGACCCTTACCTCTTATAGCCAATTAACCTGCTCTACCAATGGACCATCATCTAATGAGCTTGGTTCAGTGTTCTCACTAATAAACATCACAAAAATAAATTGTTTTTACAGCCAATAAATTTGGAAAATTGGTCACAATTTGAAGGCCCACCTGCAAAGGACTCTCAGCACAACTTTTGCTATGGCCCACCTCTTGAAAGTCACATAATATACTGAATTTCCATATACTTTTCTCATCTTCCTTCTACCCCACATTAAGGCTGATGTGAGACTGAGAGAGATAGCTCAAAGCAAGCCCTTTGTACACATGGAGTGTCCCCTTTAATGAATATTCATTAGAGTCCCATTATGTACAATTCAGAGGGAAATTCTTCTTTCTATTCCCTTGCTTCATATTAGATGAAAGGAAAAAAAGACAGTCCATCACTGGCTCTGAATTTGACAGGAAGGCTGAGACAAGTTTTTTAAAAAATAAATTTTGTTCTGTATATTTGAGGTTTACAACATGACGTTAGAGGATACATATAGATAGCAAAATGGTTACTATAGTGGAGCAAATTAACATACCCCAGTAAGAGACAACAATCCAAATGTACTCCTCCCTGCTTGTCTTTGCCCATCCCTACAGTGAGATGCCAAGGCAAAATTAGCTTGAATTCCCCAGTGATAATAGTGCTTGTAGAGAAATTTCCTAATGACAATAAAGCTAAATTGTATTAAACATTTATGTGCCAGATAATGATCTAAGCTCTTTACACAAGTTAATTCACTGCATCCTCACAGTTCTATGAGGCAAGGGCTATTATTATCTCCACATTAAAGACCCAGAAGCTGAGGCATAGAGAGGTGGGGTCTTGTGCCAACAGAGTAAAGAAATACCAGGAGCCAGTCATGACCACTACTGGTGTGGGGCAAGTGCTTAGAGAACAGATACGGTTGCAGGCACTGGAAGAGGTCTTCATTTTTTCAGACTAAGAACAATATTTGAAGAGGAAAGCCCAAGAATATTGAGTTCAGCACACAGGAGTCACCTACAACGATGGTGAGGCAGGGAAGAAGCCACTGTCTGGGTCTGTGTAGGCAGGCAGGTGACCGGTGGATATTGGGGAGCTCTTCAGCAGCGAGCAGGACCTGGCTGCGGGATCAGGGTCAGTTTCTGGGGATGGAATGTGAAAGCCCAACATGGACTTTAGCACTGAAACAAGTGTGGATTTTCTGTGCAGCTCCCAGAGAGGAACATGAAAACTGGAACCAAAAGAAATCAAGCCATCAAAACTAGAATATCAGATGGGGACTGATCTAAGGAAGTGGGAGACCAGTTATCCAAGAGGAAAAGGAGGCCACAAGCTGAAAAACAGCCCAGGAGACATGTTGAACCTCATTTCCAGAGCGGTCCTGGCCACTGGGAGCCCCGCTGTGCTGTTTGCACTTCCTGGCCCAGTGCGGTCAGGCGGCCCAGCTACAGGCCAGGAAGGGAAGAAGCAGCGGCCAAGGCCTGCAGGAAACCTAAAACCTAAAAACTCCCTGTGCCTTCCACACGACAAACGTCGACAGGACTCAGGTATCCAACACTAGCATTAAACTCAGTCTTAACTTGGCACAATCCTTGCTCTTTTGGGCCAGGGGAAAATAAGTTTTGAGCTCAAGAAATCTTAATGCTCAATTTTTTTAATGTGGAAAAAAATAAGAAACAACCAAAACATCATGGGATGTCATCAACAAAATCATGGAACAGCATTTGATCAAATAGTATGCAGTCATCACAAATCATATTTTCAGGGAATATTTACTCTCATAAAGAAATGCACATAATATAAGGGTAAGACCAAAAACAAGCTAACATACCAGAACGTGCTCTGGATTTGCTGAGAGAAGTTATATTTTTGTGCAATAAAGACATTGTACTTAAAAAATATAGCCTTGTTTTATATAATAACTAAATTGCCTTCATTCACACAATATTGATGATACTGTTATACTACAAGAATAGCCAAAGTTTGTGAAATATAAAAGTCTACTTACTTTTATAACACTGTCATGAAAGTTATTTTTTAAAAGCCTATCACCTGATGTGTCTAGAAATCTTAAAAATAACTTAACCATGGTTAATTTTTACCTTTTTTTGGTTAGCCTTTTTTAGTAACTTTATTTTTCTCCTTTGGGAACTAAATAAAAACTGTAAAATTTAAAATTACTACTTGGAAACTAAAATTATTTATGTAAAATTTTCCACATAGCAAACTAATGCCTATTGACCTTTACTTTTAATAGATATGAACAAAAGTAGTTAAAATACTTTTGTTAGGTTTTTATCTGATCTGACTACCTGTAGGAAAAAAGAAAAACCTCTTTGAGCATAATTTAATTGTTTGGGAGTTTTGAATGGTGCAGACTTTCTGTTACTATAGACTGAGAACCAACCAAGTATAGGTAGGTTTTAAGTTATGGAGACTTCTTTGAAACTGTAGAGCAGAGGTAGGGAACTGCGCACACTTTTGTTTTGTTTTGCATGATATACTAGGCAAGTATCTTACGCATGAAATGAACTTGCTTGGGCTACAGGCACCAAAGGGTTGCATCAGCTGTCCTCAAGCATTTGGGTGGGGGGGCAGTGTTGTTGATAAAAAAACTTCTTTTTCATTTTCTTCAAGTCTAATGGAGGGGATAGGAGTGGTGTGGCCTAAAGGGAAGAGGGGGCTTCGGTGGGAGGGTGCAGATTGCTTTTCACACACTGTCAGAAAGAGACAGGGCCCCTGAGCGACCGGGAACCCGAGGAGAGGCAAGACGGACAGGTTGAGGGGTGAGCGGGGTGGGGTGGGCACAGGTAGGGCACAGGATTCTCAGGGCGGCCCGGGAAAGGAGTGTGAGAGCTGGTGCCAAGAAGCTGAGGATAAAGAAGGAAGAAGAAAGGAGGAGGGACTGGGTCAGCCACGGGGTGAGGGAGCTGGAGCAGGGCACCGGGAAACCCTTGGTCTGCCCCAGAGTCTCATTGCACACTGCGATGAGTACGTCTTAGGGCTTCCACGGTCCCTCTCTTCTGTATTCTCTGTTCACCTCCCTCTCCCCCAAGAGATACCACAGCTAATTCCAGCACCATGGGACAGCTGGGAACCCGGGCTCCTGCTTGTCATCCACACACTCACTTGTGGCAGGAATGGGTAAGGTGAGAAGAGGCTGGGAGACTATGGGTGTTTGAGGGTAGTTGTCTACGCTATTCCCCACTGCTGCGGGGTGATTCTCACCAGTGTTCAGATTTGGCCCACCCAGTAGAGATCTAAAAATACAGCTATTACATGAGGCCCTGGTCAGGAAGACCTGCCCTCAATCCAATCAGCCCCACGCTTGCTCTCTTCTGATTCACCACAATCTCCTCCATCACTCATTATTCCTCTTTAAGATGTGCAGAATGACATCATTCAATGGCCAGAACAGTTCCCAATACAATTATTGGTTTATGGCTTATACTTCCAACTCCCCTCATCACCCACACCCAGTTTCAAAAAGGCTCTGAAGTTTATAAATTGATGTTCTATATAAATTGAAATAGAAAATGAAAAACCATGTGGAGAAAAGGGGAAACAAATATTACCAGCTGATGTAATTACTGTCATAGAGTCAGTCACAAAGAAAGTGACTGAGGAAGTTAAAACTACTAGATACTATTATGTACATCTACTAATATCTTAGAGAAAACTCATTTCAATAATACTAATGAACATCAATTTTATTGCATTTGATTAAAAACTGTGTCTTGTACCTATGAGGGAAAATAATCTCAAAGCTTAGAAAATTGGTTAATATCAGTCTCAGCAGAAAAGACCCTAGATAGCAATAGCTGTATGAAGGCAATCATTTGGCAAAAATCAAATACAAAAGACAAATATAAAAATGCTTAGTCACAAATGTGGAGCCTGAAAATCAAGTAAGGTGAAGCAGTGTTGAAAAACAACAACAAAGCATGGATTTAGAAATCAAACAGACCTCCTGGATTCAACTTATCTTCCCATTAATTAGCTGTGTCACATAACCTGTCTGTGCTTCAACTTGTCCGTACCTAAATCTTTGAAAGTTTGCAAGAAATAGCAATAGGTATCTAATGAACCTACTACAGTGCCTGGAACACAGAAGGTGCTCAATAAATGCAATGATCCAGGCAGTATTCTAGGCACTAGGATTAGAGTAGGGAACGGAAAAAAAAATCTTTGTCTTAACGAGGTTTATGCTGTGATGGGAGCAAATAGCCAACAAGTAAGCAAGGAAATAAGAAAAAATCGAGGAAAAGAAGGAGGAAGGAAGAAAGGGAGGGCATGAGGGAGAAAAGAGAGGTCTGAAGGGATATTTTCTGTGAAAAAAATATCAGAGTAATAGGGTAGAGAGTGTCTTGGGACAAGGGCTAGCTCCTCTAGCTAAGCAGTCAGAGAAGGCCTCTCCAAGGAGGTGATATTGGAAGTCAGAGGACCAGAACAAACTTAGCATTTCCAGAGACAAAGAGAAGCTGATGAGTAACCTGAGAGTTCTAGGTGGTAAGGGAGGGTACAGGTTGGGTCCAAGGCCTTGGTGGAACCAGCTCAAGTAAGCCCTTGAGGGCCCTAACAGAGCTTAGATTCTATTTAAATTACAATGGGAAACCAATGGGAGGCTTTTAGCAGGGGAGTGATAAGATCAAAGGTGCTCTTCACAAAGAACATTCTGTGTCCTGTGTGAAGAATGAAGGGGAGTGTCCGTGGGTGGAGAAGGCGTGGAAGCAGGCGGACCAGTTAGGAGACTGTGGGAGCAGTTTAGGTGAAAGGCAATTGCTGCTCAGGCAGCCTCGGAGCAGTGGAGGAAGTGAGACAGGGTGGATTGGGGATATATTTTGGAGGTAGAGAGGACAGGACTTCCTGAAGAATTGGATATGAAGAAGAGAAAGAGACGAAGGCCAATTCTGAGATGTCAGACCTGAGCCACGGGCTGATCGGAAAGATGATGTCATTTGCTAAAACAGGGAAGAGCCGGGGAGGGTCGATTTGGGATCGATAGTGTTAAAATTGCCTGACATTTAAGTGGGCATGCCAAGGAAGCAGTTGGACATAGAATCTGGAGATCAGGACCACACCTGGCACATAATATTTCCATAAAGTGTAATGCAAACTTGCATTATGCAAAACATCCAATTCAGTTTTACCAAATTGAAAAACAAATAAAAGCTTAACCCTATTAAGAGGTGATATTCACTGTTTTTGACATTTCACTGTTGTGAAATCTTCTTGAAAACTTTTATTTAAATGACTCTTAAGCTACTTTTATCAATACACAAGGGTTGGCTCAGTAAAAACCATAATTTCTCTGTGGTCATCAAAACCTGACAGAAGCAGGTAATGATTCAGTTGTGGTATCAGAAATATGGTTTTCATGTCAACAAAATTCTTATAAAACACAGGGTACTGATTCCAGATAAAATTTTGCTTCACTGATTCACATCTTCTGATGGGCATAGTTAAAATCCTTTCTTCTGGAAGGAAGAGAGGAAGAGAGGTGCCTTCAGAGTTGCATTTTTCTTGGTATCCTAATGCTGGCCGAACTAGCCTGCATTGATTATGAGAAACTGATTTTGGTTGAATTCCTCTGTTCTGCTCTGGGAGGGTGCTATGACTAACCCATTCCCAAGATCTCAGAGATGTGATAAGGGGTGATTAATCCCATCATGATGCTACATACCAAAACTCCCATTGAAGTGAGCATGGGGCAGTGATGAAACAGAAAAAATGTTTTATGTCTCTTTAAAACATCCCCCACTCCTTTTGGAGAACTAGGACCTGCATCTCTGCCTCAGGCCAGTGGTCCGGAGGGACAGGGGAATATCTGTTGTTCTTTGTGCCACAAGAGATGGCTCAAGGGAATTGTCTGGGCAGAGGTCATGAGATTGTCTTAACCAAAGATGGGATTGATCAGAACCTTTAAAAGCTCTGTACTTCTGCTCAGAAGCAGGATGTTGGTAGTTTGAGTCTGCCAACCTCCTCATTTGCCAGCAAACTAATAAACTCCTCTTTCCTTCTCCTCAAACCACTTGTCCTTGTTCTTCTGATGCGGCTATGGGGACAAGTGCCAAACTTTCAGTAACAGTGACTAGAGTTTACCTGCCTCTACTTTAATACCCAGTTAGAACCTATCTTGGGAAATCAACTATTTGCGAAGTGCCAATTAAAGTGACACTTACTATTCATGAAATGTCTGCTGTATGCCAGGCTTACACAATATCTCATTTTAACTGTCACAACAAATTTACAAGGTTTTTCTTTTAGAGATGAGAAAACTGAGGCTCAAAGAGATTGTTAGTTGTCCAGAGGTGGAACGTGGGTTTATATACAATTGTGTCCAGACCTAAATGTAGTTCTCTGCCTAGTTTATGATGTTGTGCCCCTCAGTAAGATAAACATCATGGAGAAGTTACAATGGCAATAGAGCAAGATGAAGATGTAGGGGTGAGTTGTCGCAATGATTGCAAGTTACTTTCACATGGTTCTGCAAACATATACAGCTAATTCTCATTATTTGCAGTAGCTATATTCTATAAAGTCTCCATGAACACTGCATTAGCAAAACCTGAATCATTGCTCCTATGGGAAACACAGAGTTAGGTTCCCATGAGCCTCTGGTCACAACATTTCTGTAACCAATCCACCTATAACCTGGTTTTACGTGTGTTACCATCTAAAGACAGCTTATTTAAGATATTTTAATATTTTTAATTAATATTGAACTCATGACCAATAACGCTATAACTCATGCCTGAATGAAGCTTTCTAACACATGTATTTTCTCCGTTAGGTATATCACAGCCTTCTAGAGCTTAGGAACACTAAACAGGACTTCAGTAGTATGCTCAAGGGCCATTTTAAACAGTGAAATCACCAACAGAATAAACAAAAATGCAAAAAAAAGATGGTACTGAATAAACTGTGAAAAGGACACATCTAATTGTGGGGGGTTGAGGGGAGATAGATACAAGATACGTGATCCCTACCATCAGGGAGCTTCTAGTCTGTTAGGAGAGACAAGATTATCCCAACGAAACACATGCAAGACAAGATAATTGAGCATATGAGTGGAGTGAGGAGAGTGTTTTATATTGAACTATGTGTTCTTGGTTGCTTTTGTCCTTCCCTTTCGCAGATTTTTCAAGCACTTTCAAGCACTTTTCAAGATACTTTCTATATGAGCTTCTTTAAGGGGAGGGCAGATCAGCCTAAAACAAAGAAGTCCATTAAAATTGTGACTGGATTTCTTGAATGCAGAGTAGAAACTATAACCTGAAAGCCGAAAGTCTTTTTATTTGTAAGAACCAAGTTTTGTTCAGTAAACTAAGTTGATTCCATGGAATCTAAGAGCTGAGCTTTAATGATCAGGAACCAAGTTTTGTGGATCGGGCACTGAGTTTGCACTAACCTCTGAAGAACGGTGGAGTGCCAGTTGATATATATGCATCTTCCTACCCAAAAAGGAAAGAAAGATTCCCCAGTGAGCAAGAAGAGGAAATTCAGACAGAATAAAATAGAGTGCTTAATAAGAATAAGATAGCTGGTAGCAAAATCTGTTCCCTCTTGTGGTCAAATCTTAGGTGAAATGTGGTAAAGACACTCAGATATGTTTAGGAAACTCTTAACAGTACTTTCCAAGGCAGACCCCAAGAGGACAGCCTGTATCTTAGCCAGCTCAGGCTGCTATAGTAAAATACCATGAACTGGGTAGCTTAGACAACAAACATTTATTTCTTCCTGTTCTAGAGACTGGGAAGTCTAAGAATAAGGTGCCAGCAGATTCAGTATCTGGTGAGGGCTCACTTCCCGGCTTTTAAACAGCACCTGCTTACTGTATCCTCACATGGTAGAGAGAAGTAGCTCTCTTGGGATTTTTATAAGAATCCTAATTCCATTTATGAGGGCTCCACTCTCACAACCTCACCTAATCCTAATTACTTCCTAAGGACCCCACCTCCTAATACCATCACATTATAGGGTAGGGTTTCAACACATGAATTTTGGGGGGACATAAGCCTTCAGTCCATACCAGCCAGTTTCATAGAAAAGCATTTATTTTGAAGGGCATTGAAGCAACATGGCTCCTGGATAATGGCTTAGCCATGACTGAAGGAGGTGGTGAGGCAGTCAGGCCTTGGCATAGCCTCACAAGGCTCTTCATGTCATAGGCAACTAAGGACAGGCAACTGAGAGTTTTTAACCCTCAAGGAGGAGAATGGAGGGCAGGTAGGAAAAGTAACAGCTTTTGCTATCAGTATAAATGGAGTCTATATATGGAGCTGAGTTGAGTTCAACTACAGAAAAATAAAAATTGTCACATTTTTTCACATCCAACTGTGGCTATAAATTGTAAACTGGCTCCATGTGCTACATTGTGATGCACCATCAAAAAGCCACATAGCCTTGCAAAGCTGAGTGAAGTGAGTGAAGCCAGGAACCGGCAGGGAATAGTTAGGTTGGGCCCTGGGTCAAAGGCAGTGCCTGAGCTGCATAAGAAGCAGAAACCTACTGGGGGAGACAGACAGCTGGGATCCTCAGGTGCAGCTGTGAAGTGATGAGTCACCTGCTGGGAATTGTAAGCACCATGGCAGAAAACTTAGTGGATTTGCCTACTCCAAAAAGCCCACTGCCTTCCAATGCCACCCTCAGTTAAATGGACTGAAGGTGTTCTACACACTACACACCAGACACAAGCAGGCCAATCAGTGGCCCGTTTCTGGGAATTTGGAATTGGAACACAGGGGCTCTAGTTCACCAACTCTCAAAGTTTAGCATTCCTAAGACTCATGCGAGATCTCCAAGCTCCACCGCCGTATTTTCAGGACTGGAGCCGAAGGATCTTTGATCTTCAGGATGTGCCTGGTACAGCAGGTTTTGAGCTCAGAAATCAGTATTTTAACTAGTACCCTGGTGAATCTAAAACAGGAAGGCCGTGGGTCACAATTTGAGAAATAAGCCTCTGGACTAGGAGGTTCTCTCAAGCTATGGTGGAAACCTTTGGTCATATCAATGATGATGCAGAAGAAAGATCTGGAGAGAGAGAAGCGTAGGCAGACATGCAGAGAGAAGTTGTGAGGACCCAGGAGTCAGGCTAATCATCACCCTTTCCCAGCCCTTCTCCCTTGCCTGCCTCACCCTCGCAGAGATTAGAAATTCTAAGCACCTTTGCCCAGTCTCCTTTGAAGCCAGGAGGTCATGTCATATATTTTGGCCGATGAGAGGTATGTGGAAGTCTGCTTTGTTGAAGGAGGGCATTTTGGGAAAGCTTTTGCTTTCCTGATGGAGGGTAGATATAGGAGAAGCTTCCTATTTTTAGCCTTCTTTTTCCTGCATGATGCCTGGAGCTGCAATACTCATCTTTAATCCATGAAGCAATAGGTACAACCAAGAGTCAACACACTAAGGATGTGGAGTGGGAAGAAAGGCCTTGAGTGACAGACTCAATGTCCCCACTCTTGCTTATGGCACATACATAGAGTAGAATATGTTGAAATCTTTAGTGACATATACTTTTTAAAAATCAGGGCCCTGAGAACAAAAGTGTGGGTGAGCACCTTCTCCAGGAATCCTGGAGTAGTATGAGTGACAGGTAGAGCCATTCCCTGCTGGTGGTCTCACACCATGACCAGGTAGAAATAGTTGAGAGCGAGGGGACATGTCTAATAACAAGTTCCAAAGGCATCCCAGCAAGGGCATTTTGAGATATTAAGTAGAGAGCTAACTTCCCAGCTAAGAGAGTAAATTGCCTAGATTTTCCTTCAAATTATAATGAAGTTTCAACAAGACATATATAATTAGCCCACAGACTATGTCATTATGGCATAGTTATAGGCCAGAAGAACTTACAGACACCTGGTCTCAAAAAAACTAAAGTCACTGGGAAAGGGAATTTAAAATCCCATGACAAAACCAGAGAAGATTATCACAGAAGGACCACACCTATGAACAGTGGCTCAGGTTCTATTCACCTTGGCCTGCACAACCAGATTTCAGGGCCCAACCAAGTCAACTGGCCAACAAATCCAGAATGTGCAACGTCACATTCTGAGCTGAAAATCTTTTATACTTGGGATGGTACAATTACTAAAATCCTAGAAGGGGACTTATTGAAAACCTAGGAAAATAGGTAATAAGATTAAGAAACAAAGTCACATCCATCACACTTTTTAAACCAGAAATGAAGTGAAGGTATTTAAACGATTTCATAACCATAGTGACATTTTATGTTGTTTTGCCTACTACTTAAGGTGTCAGAGAGTATATTAGTTTCCTATGTCTACTGTAACAAATTGCCACAAACTTGGTAGCTTAAAACAGCAGAAATGTATTCTCTTACAGTTCTGGAGAAGGACAGAGTAGTTCTAAATCAAGGTTGTGCTGCCTCCAAAAGCTCCAGGAGAGAATTCATCCCTTTCTGGTGGCTGTGGCATTTCTTGGCTTGTGCCTTCATCCCTCTGATCTCTGCCTCTGTGGTCACATGACCTCCTCCTCTTCTGTGTGTCTGTCTAACCTCCCTCCGTCTTCTCTTATAGGGACACTTGTGATGGGATTTAAGGCCCACCCAGATAATCCAAAATAATCTCCCCTTCTGATATACTTGATTTGTGATTTAATTTACTACAAATTTAAATTTATAATCAATGTATGAAAGTTTAAGTAACTATGTTCTTGATTTATTATTTGGACAAGAAGTGTGTGAAGGAAAGTCACTTGCTTTTAAAATTCAAATTTTGTATAAATTGATACAATTAATAAATTGGACTTTTAAGCAAAGGACAAAGAGTAGTGAATATTCTTTTTCACACAAAATCTCTTGGACATCAGCTGGGCATGGTGGCTTACACCTGTCATCCTAGCACTGTGGGAGGCCAAGGCAGGAGGATCGCTTGAGGTCAGTAGTTTGAGACCCACCTGAGTAAGAGTGAGACTCCATCTCTACTAAAAATAGAAAAAATTAGAAAGGCATGGTGGTACATGCCTGTAGTCCCGGCTACTCGGGAGGCTGAGGCAGGAGGATCGCTGGAGCCCAGGAGTCTGAGGTTGCGGTAAGCTATGATCACGCCACTGCACTCTACCGGGGTGACAGAGGGAGACTCTGTCTCAACAACAACAAAAAAAATCTCTTGAACATTAGTGAATCTATAATATTTTTTTACTTGATGTCTCCCTTCATTTACTTTGTGTGTGTGTGTATGTGTGTGTTTCAGTGACCCTCAGTAGAATATTTCTCATTCTTACCCTAAAAGATGAGGAGAAAATTGGACCCCTGCAAAAAGCAAATTTATGTAAGTGCACCCAGATACTCATCCCATTATGGACAAGAGTTAGGATGAGCAATGAACGGGCACTCAGCACCCTGGTTCATCTACAGCCCACTGTAGGGCTTGTCCGCGCACACCAACAGCCTCTGCAGGACTTGCAGAGCTCACCAATTAACTACTGTTTGTCTCATGATGACTCTTGTGTCTGGTGCTTGTGGATTCTGGTTCCTTTAGCAGTGGATCGTAGGGCTGCTCCAGAATGCTTTGTTTTATTTCTTTTCCTTGACCATGCTAAGCAAGTCCTAGGTTTTAAAGCTACTTTTTGAAGAAGGACATTTGCTGAGATGCATTTTTACAATGCTCTCTAGTCCATGAGGCACATGACTAAGTTCAGGGACTGCCCATTGTTATCCAATTGAACACCAGGGCAAGAAAGTTCTGGAAAACAGTTTGCCCTGAGGTATCTACCCCTCCCATCAGCATATTCCATTCCTAAGGTAATTCCTTTCCTGGCCACTGATACTTCTCCTCCAAAGATGTCCCAACCCTGTGTCCTGAAAGACTCTGCGTGCCTGAGCAGATAGATGAGCTCAGCTCACGGGATTTGCATAAGTTGCATGATGTGGGGCTGTCCAGGAAAGTGGCCATTCATCAAGTCTTGAAGGCACTGAGAGTGTCTTTCACCTCTCCAGTGTCACCCTTTTGGTTATTTTGTGTCTACTGAAACCACATCCACCACTGAAGGTTTTTCCTCTGGTTCTCTTTCAATTTGCTGTGTGGTCAAAATGTTGGACCCAGACTATATTTTATGCTGCTTTCCTTTTTGAGATCTATTCTATTGAATACTATGTACAGGATGAGACGTAGTACTTCATGGCCATAATCCTATAGGTTACAGCAAGCACTATAGGGTATTACTAACTATGCTATACATATATGGCTTTGGTCTTTAGGATGTGTTATAAATAAGAACTCAGTCACCTTCCTTAACAGGTAATCAGTTCAACATGTATGGCCCTGTTTTTTGCAACTTGGGAAATTGGAGGGAGATAGCTTATTTGACTTATCTTTGGTCACAAAGAGGCATGATGTGTCAGAGAAGAAATATGCTCTTTTGTGATGACTAGATAAACCAGTGGTATAAACCACTTAGAACTAGAAACACTTGAATAAAGCTAAACTTGTATAATTTTTGAGTCACTAAAATAGCATTTCCTGAATACTTTGGGAGTTTCTTTGGATGCCTTCCACCAGAGTACGAATGAGACCCAACCTAATGAAGACTTTGAGAAGGAATGAAGTTACGAGAGGCCTACATGGCCCCTGGAATTTTTGTTTCTTCAGCAGTGTGTCAATGGATGTGAGGGAAAAAGTAGTTAGGCAGGAGCCTTCCACCCAATTGAGGAGGATGAGGAGGTTGGTTAATGACCAAGACAATTCTAACTGGGAAGGCTATAAAATTTGCTTGTCCATTCCTAATAAGATTTATGCTTTCTCTAATGTTGAGTCTTCTAGCTCCTTAATGAAAACGACTGTAGAAAATTGGAGGGGGTGTGCAGAAATAGCACAGAGATTTGGAAGTCTACAAAGAATTTCAAGTTCCTGTTTGAAGATTACATTTTAAACACACCTTGATGGGCTTAGTCACTCAAGTACTTGAGCATTGCAGTCGTTTGTTTGCTGTCCAACCGTGGGCTTCCTCTGTGGGAATTTCTTTTTGTGCTGCTGATATGGTATATAAGAAATCTCCAAAAGCAAAGCAAAGGGTAGTGACTAACTTGAAATTCCTTAATGGGGAAATTTCCCAAAGGTTCCACCAGGGGTGGGAAATAATGAGTCTCAAAGTTTTGGGAACGGATCATATAAACACATAAAATAAAGGAAGAGTTAGGGTGGAAAAATTCATTTGCCAGATAGTCCTGGTAGCAGGAAAGCCAAGTCTTCCCACAGCCTGTGTCACCAATAAATCCCCACAGATTGGACCAATTTTACCCCAGAAAACACGACAAAACTCACATGGGAATCCACACTGTGTCCAGCAAAGTGCATTTCAAGATATTATTTTTGATCCAAATAAAATAAAAAATATTTATGTAGTTGGATACACATGCACACATCTATATAGATATCTGTACAGAACATAGTATAAAGAACACGGAATTAAGAGCCAGGGCACCGCGGTTGAGAACTGTATATAAATCCCCAGATCGAACCTCTCTTTTAGGTTTTCCCTTGTTTTCTGTGAAGCCCCTCTGTGTATATGAAATAAACTTCTTCTCTGTTAATCTGCCTTTTGTCAGTTTAATTTGCAGGCCCCAGATACTGAACCTAGGATAGTAGAGGAAAAGTTTTTCCTCCCCAACCCTTGCCTCTCACCCTCACTGGCTATTGCAAACAAAATAATTATTTCTTACATCATTGAAAACATGAAATCTGAAGAAAGAAAAATCAATAAGAGGTAAGTCCTTACTAATGGGAATTAGGAGTTGTAAGAGCAGGACCCAAGCAGCTGACCTTGTTTCTCAACAATTGGGAGGCCCTGAGCCTCCACCCAAATTCCTTTCTCATTCCATCAAAGTTCTCCTTGCCCTTTCTCTTGCTTCCTGCTGCTTTTCCAGCCCTCTCTGATATATCTGGGCCCTTTCTTCCCATGCCCCTTCTCCCATAGTTATTGTAAAGGAACTACTGTTTCTACCCACGAATCACTGAACTACGAAGGAGTTATTTTGCCTTTGTACTTAAGCCACTGGGATGACCCCTTGGTTAGCCCCATCCTGTATCTCTGGGAATGATTTAGTGATCTAAGACTTCGCCTCAGCAGGAAAAGGAACTAAGATGTTCCCTTCTCACAGAGCCTGTAATCTGATCTCCTTCTTAGAACAAAGACAAAGGGATGTGGTTTTTACTTACTGGCTGCAGGGCACATTATACGTTGGTTTTAAAGATGCTGAAAATATGGAAGCCCCAGAGAGACTGAAGATTTTATAAGGAGAATCTCCCAGCATGTCTTAAAACCCAGAGACAAGTAAGCTACACCTGAGTGTCAGGACTGCCAGGAATTTCCTGATACATATCAAAGGGTTCCGTAAACATAAATCACCCCGGGAAGACCGAGTGTGCAGATGAAGACAATTCCTCTGACAAGCAGGCTGCTTTGGTGCACAGAGGACTTTCACTTTTACAATCTTTTTTGATCTACAAAACTCTATGAGGTAGTCAGGCCATATATTATTATAATTCCTATTTTATAGGCGACAAAATGAATGCTTAGGGAGGCAAAGTGACTTCTAAAATCACACAGCTAGTAAGTGGTGAATAGGGTAGGCTTCTAATCCTGTGCTTTTTCTTCAAAAGAACCAGGACTGGAGTGTGGGGGTGGGGGGGAAAGAGAGGGCGGGAGAATGCAACCGAAGGCTCTGCCTGGTGAGCTGCTTCAGCAGAGTCACCCTGGGGACCTCAAGCACCTATTGACCCCTTCTGTCTGCACAGGCACCCCGGCCCAAGGTCCCCATGGTGAGAGCTATTCTCTGAGGTAGGGCAGGATCACAGATGCCCCAGCGGCTATAGTTTTGCTTGCAAGTCTCACCTTAGTCTCTCCTCTAGTCTAGTGCATTCAAACCACTGTCGATTCAAAGCTGTCTGGGAGAGCAGCACATAACCCATCATCATGTCTTCTGAGGTTGCCAATCATGTACTCAGAGCATGCTCTGTGCCAGCCCTTGCTGGGTGCCTGGAACAGGAGACTTACTAAGCCAGGAACTAAGTGGAAGGATGGAAAGGCAGAAATAAGCAAGTTCAGGGTTGTGAAGAGACAGCAAGAGCGGAGGGAGTGGCAAAGGAGAGCATCTCATCTCAAACACATGATCAGTTTCCTAAGCAGAGAGCAGGAAGGGAGTAGGTTTATGATCAGGATGGCTGACATCTCTAAGTTCCTGAAGGACGTCTCAGAATGAGGGGCAGAGGCACTACCTTGTGCTGAGGAGAAGGAAGCAGGTTCTGGAGACTGGCATACCTGTGTTCAAACCTGGGCCCTGCAATGTACCCCCACCCCACAGGGAGGCTAGTTACAGTCCTTCACTTTACCTATACTTCTTGGTATGTGAAATGGGGCTGTGGTAGTGCCTCTAGCATAGCACTGCAGTGAGCATTGTGTGAGTGGGCTTCACTTAATGAAGAGACTTGGAACAGTGATTAAGAGCACAGACTGTTGGGGTTCTAATCTCAGCACTACCCCTAGCGCTGGACCTTGGACAAGTAAATGTAATTGTACCGCAAGGGTCTCATCTGTAAGAAAGATTATAACAGTACTTCCCCCAGAGGGTTGACACGAGGATAAAATGGCATGTAAAGGCCCTGGCACATAGTAAACACTGGATGAATGCTAGCTGTCATTATTATGAACTGACCTACTGTCTACTAGGTCACAATGTCCCCCCTCATAATAGAAAAAATTGTCAAGGCAACACTTTTAATCCCTTTTCAAATTGGAGTTCATGCTTCTCATATGCAAATCAGGGCACAACATGGTTGTTGTCACTATGTTCACCTTTTTCTGGGTTGATTGTCACCCAAAAATACTCATGTTTTGAACCATGGCCAGGAGCCACACAGTCCATACACCTGATATGGTACGGGTCCTAACAGTCAGCAGCATACGCGCAGGTCCAGGGTTTACCTCTCATGTTCACTTCTACACCCCCGTGGATTCAACATGAACTTGTCTGAGGAGGAGCATCTCACCACCGCGGGTGCCAGTCTCAGGAGACATTGCTGAGAGCCCAGATGTCTTTGACAGTTAGGGATGCTGAAACAGAATACTGTAGGCTGGGTGGCTTCAACAAAAAGAACAATTATCTGCCATCTTGATCCTGGACTTCCCAGCCCCCAGAACTGTGAGAATCTAAACTTTATGGAAATTCATATGATTTGAGAATATTATTTGCCTTTGGAGAGTCCATATAATACCAGAATCACTCTGTTTCATTTTCTGGTATTAGAGAACAATAGGAAAAGTTGAAGAAGGCTGAAATAGTAAAATGTCCCTTTATTTTTTTAATGAGGAGAAGCTAGAAATCGAGTTTTACAAAATAGTGAGCTGATGTTTATTTTTGACAAATTTCCTAAACTTTTTATTGAGCATATGATTAAAATTTTTTAAAAAGTAGTTTACCCCTAGGGGCCCGTATGGGTTTTTAGAAATGCAAAATCCAAAAATAAAGTAATAAACTTTCTAGATGGTGGTTCAAAATGATTGCTTTTTATGCAAGAGACATGTAGTCATAAAGATATCACATCATTCAAACTGACAAGGGGTTTATCGTGGCTGTCCTTATTTAAACAGCCTTCTCCACTATTTCCTGGTTCCTACAATTTCTCTCTTCCACTGGCTCTGACTCTGTGATGGTTTCTACTTTCAAGACTTCCAACACCTTGTATAATAGTGATAATGTTTTGAAGCTATAACATCAAAGGGCTTTTCATTTCCCTCCTCCATATGTCATTTAGTCCGACAGCTATTCTGCCATTACAGTACAAAAAGAAAGGAGAGAGAGAGGGATGCTCACACTCAGTGAGTGTCCCAGTGTATGCTGGAGGGGAAGGGCACAGTGTATGCTATGGGGGAAGGTTCCATCAGACAGGAAGAGAAAGTGGAATGCCTGCCCATATGGCCTTGGTGGATAATGGGAAGGAGAAGAAAGAGAGATTGGGCAGAAGGTTCAGGCTTATAAGCCATCACTCTAATGACAAAAATATCTATATGGGTATTTTTGTCTGAATGCTTTTTCAGTATCAATTGAAATGATCATATGATTTTTGTCCTTTGTTCTGTTGATATGATGTATCACGTTGATGGGGATGTCTGTGATGCAGGCATGTCAGCATGGAGAAGGAGCCACATCACAGCATTGGTGGAGGGCAGTGGCTAGATAGCTGTACGTGAGGCAGCACTCCCAGTTCCCATGGCCTATACAGACCATGTGCCGCAAGTAGAAGTTTCCATGTGCCATGTTGAGGAGCATCGAGAATTGTGGTGAAAGAGAAGACAGTGTATACCCAGGTCCAAAGCCTCCTGTGAGTGGTGCCAGAATGACCACACAGGCACCATGCGATCCTTGGATCTTTCTTCCTGGTACCACAAGTCACATGAACATTGTCCCCTAGATATCAAGATGCCACCTTGGAAATGTACAGTGGGAGTCAGAGTGGGAAATCAAAAAGACTGAGCCATTACCTGAAATAGACTAGACCTGATGAGACAGTGATGTCATAAATTGTCATGCTTAAAGTTAGTTTTCCCTTGAGTTAAAGGATATATTTTTTGAAAGATAAAACCATGACTCTCATGTGTTACAGATTTTATTAACCAAAGTTATGCAGGAACTGGTAAGATCTTATAACCAATTCAAAGGAGAATTCAAACACACACATATACAGACCATCAGAAAGACTGAAATGACTGAACCAGGAAGAAATTCAAAACATGAATAAACCAATAAGAAGTAATGTGATAGAAGCAGTAATAAAAAGTCTCCCACCAAAAAAAAAAAAGCCCCGACAGCTTCACTGCTGAATTCTACCAAGCATTCAAAGAAGAACTAATGCCAACCCTACCTAAACTATTCCAAAAAATGGAGGAGGAGGGAATACTCCCAAACCCATGCTATGAGGCCTGTATCACCCTGATACCAAAACCAGAAAAAGACACAACAAAAAGAAGAAAACTATAGGCCAATATCTCTGATAAACATAGATGCAAAAATCTTCAACAATATACTAGCAAACCAAATTCAATAACACATTAAACAGATTGTTCATCACAATTAAGTGGGATTCATCCCAGGGATGCAAGGATGGTTCAACATATGCAAATCAATCAATGTAATACATCACATCAACAGAACAAAGAACAAAAACCATATGATCATTTGAATTGAATAAAATTCAACATCCCTTCATGATAAAAACTCTCAAAAAACTGGGTATAAAAAGAACTTCCTCAACATGATAGAAATCATATATGATAGACCCACAGTGAGTATCATACCAAATGGGGAACAACTGAAAGTCTTTCCTCTAAGATTTGGACCAAGATAAGGATGCCCACTTTCACCACTGTTATTCAGCATAGTACTGGAAGTTATAGCTAGAACAATGAAAGAAGAGAAAAACATAAAGTGCATCCAAATTAGAAAGGAAGAAGTCAAATTATCCTTGTTTGCAGATGATATGATCTTATATCTAGAGAAACCTAAAGACTCCCCCCCAGAAAACTATTAGAACTGATAAAGTCAGTAAAGTAGCACTTCTATATGCCAACAGTAAACAATCTGAAAAAGAAACCAAGAAAATAATCCCATTTATAATAGCTATGAATAAAATAAAATACCTAGGAATAAACTTAACCAAAGAAGTGAAAGATCTCTATAATGAAAACTAGAAAACATTGATGAAAGAAATTAAAGAGGATACATAAAAATGGAAAGATATTTCATGCTTGTGCATTAGAAGAATCAACATTGTTAAAATGTCCATACTACCGAAAGCAATCTACAGATTCAATGCAATCCCCATCAAAATACCAATGACATTCTTCACAGAAATAGAAAATTTCTAAATCCTAAAATTTATATGGAACCACAAAAGACCCAGAATAGCCAAAGCCATCCTGAGCAAAAAGAACAAAACTGGAGGAATCCCATTACCAGACTTAAAATTATACTAGAGCTGTAGTAACCAAAACAGCGTGGTACTGGCATACACACAGACACATAGACCAATGGAACAAAATAGAGAACCCAGAAATAAATCCACAGATTTATAGTGAACTTATCTTTGACAAAGATGCCAAGAACATACAGTAGGGAAAAGACAATCTCTTCAATAAATGGTGCTAGGAAAACTGGATATCCACATGCAGAAGAATGAAACTAGACCCTTATCTCTCACCATATACAACAATCAAATCAAAATGGATTAAAGACTTAAACCTAGGACCTGAAACTATGAAACTACTAAAAGAAAACATTGGGGAAACACTCTAGAACATTGGTCTGGGCAAGGACTTCTTGAGTAATACCCCCAAAGCACAGGCAACCAAAGCAAAATTGGACAAATGGGATCACATCAAGCTAAAAAGCTTCTGCACAGCAAAGGAAACAATCAACAAAGTGAAGAGACAACCCACAAAATAGGAGAAAATATTTGCAAACTACCCATCTGACAAGGGATTAATAACTAGAATATGTAAGCAGGTCCAACTACTCAATAGGAAAAAATCAAATAATCTGATTAAAAAATGGGCAAAGGATGTGAATAAACATTTCTCAAGAGAAAACATACAAATGGCCAACAGGTATATGAAAAAGTGCTCAACATCATTAGTCATCAGAGAAATGCAAATCAAAACTACAATGAGATATCATCTCACCCCAGTTAAAATAGCTTTTATCAAAAAGACAGGCAATGATGAATGCTGGCGGGGATGTGGAGAAAGGGGAACCCTTGTGCACTGTTGGTGGGAAAGTAAATTAGTACCAGTACTATGGAGAAGAGTATGGAGGTTCCTCAGAAAATGGAAAATAGAAGTACCATATGACCCAGCAATCCCACTGCTGGGTATATATTCAAAAGAAAGGAAATCAATATATCAAAAAGATATCTGCACTCCCATGTTCATTGCAACACTATTCACAATAGCTAAGATTTGGAATCAACCTAAATTTCCATCAACAAATGATTGGATAAAGAATTCATTGTGGTACATATACACAATGAAATGATATATAGCCACAAAAAAGAATGAAATCCTGCAATTTGCAATAACATGGATGGAACTGGAAAACATTATGTTAAGTGAAATAAGCCAAGCACAGGAAGACAAATCTCTCATGATCTCATACGTGGGAGCTAAATATTAGGAACTATTGATCTCATGGAGATCAACAGTTAGCAGAGGCTGGGAAAGGTAGTAGGGATGGGAGGATAAAAGGGAAATGGTTAATAGGTGCAAAAATACAGTTAGATAGTTAGATAGAATGAACAAGAATTGATAGCACAACCAAATGACTATAATCAACAATAAGTTAGGATATACTCTAAAATAACTAAAAGAGTAGAATTGGAATGTTCATAACACAGAGAAACGATAAATGCCTGAGGTGATGGATACCCCAATTACCCTGATTTGATTAATTCACATTGTATGCCTATGTCAAAACACCACATGTACCTTATAAAGATATACAACTAGTATGTACCCATAATAATTTAAAAATTTTAAAAAAAAAGACTAAAATGAATTTGTAGATGAGATTGGGTGCATTCAGGGTGGTATGGCCGTAGACAAAAATGAATTTTTAAAATTGGTCAATATCCATAGGGCAATAACTAACTTCATCTTCACCAGACACAATTGGCAAGATGCATTTGCACTAATCTTAGTGTTCTACAGGTTACAGAGTTGTAAAATAGCTCAAAGGCAATACAAGCAGAGTTAACCCAGAAGGGTGTACTAGATAGGACAGAAATCTTTTTTGCTCATTTCAAAGTCCTTCATAATTTTTCCTGATACCTGCTACCGAAAAGATGGGGACACTGACAGAAATCCAAATTAGTTATAGTAAATGAAGTTAAATTTTCTGTGTATATTTTAGAAGTAATGTATACTCTGCAACTCTCTATAATGTCAGCTTTTAGGGACACTAGTATCACCTGCCGTTAACATCCATCTGAGTTGTTCCTCATCAGTGCTCTACAGAACTGAAGGTGACTCACTTAGCCAAAGACTCTGAGAACCTGAAACTCTTGTGTGTGGAGCCCTCAAAGCCAGTGCTGCCAGGGTCTGGACTTTGATGAAGTGAAGAGAATACCCCTCCTTACTCTGAGTGCCAACCTCATTTATAGGAGTAGACCCAATGCCATGTTTGCATCATCTTAGAGAATTGTCCTTTGGATTCTGTTTGGAGCCCCTCTCCCTAGGACTCCAACTTACATTCTTATGGGTCAGGCCAAAGGGCCATCTGAGTGACAGATAATGATAATTAGATCCATATTTTTGTTCTTTGACAATTGAAACCCTTCTGTTTCCGATACTATTCCATCTATCCATCCGTTTAGCCTTTCGATTAGTCATATCAGGGCAGGCACTGGGCTAGACTTATTGAAAATTATCAGAAAGTTCCTAAATCCTATCAACTGATACCTTTCCAGAGAGTTCTGCCTCTTGATCCAGGGTAATAGCATGGCATCTTGAGGAAGCTTCAAGGTGCCAGAGTCAAAGAAATTCAAACTTGTTAGTTTGCTTGCTCTCTCCTGGCAAATTGTTACCGTTTGTGAAATATGGGGATGTTAATTGCCACCACCTCATAATGTTGATGTAATAATTAGGGATGCACTTGACAAATAATGATCAACCACTGGGTATGAATTCCTTTAGTCCACCACATTTACCACGTGGCTAGGTCTCAGGTTCAGCCCAAATGCTGGTAATGCTCTGTATCTCTCTCCCTTAATATTCTTATTTTATTTCTGCATTAGTCATTCATGTAAATTTTACATTCCCATTCTTCCTGATTGGTTTACTAGCATAATATTATCCTCTATCTTATTATAGCTAATATTATAGTCATAATCCTGTTAACCTATGTATAACCTCATTAACATCACTGCTTTGGGCCATAATCAACTCATTTTTCTCTTCTTTCACTATACACTCATCATAAATGATTTCATTTATTCCTTAGTTTTTATCACTTCCTTCTTGATTTCAGATTGCCTACTGGATTTTTCTAGTTTGTGATTTATAACCGGGATTACTTATACGTTCAAATCCAAAGCTGCCAACCTCTCCCAGAATCTGCTTCTCTTATTCTTTTTATTCTAAGCGTCATCTTTATGACCAGTACAGCATCTCAACTTCCCAGTTTGTTCATAACCTGGGCCCTTTCCAGCTTTCCATTGTTCTGCAAACATTGTTCGTTATCAGATAAGGGCTGGCGATATATAGGAAATAAAATGCCTTCCAGAAGTTCAAAGCCAGTGTATAGGAATTAAGAGAAACAGATATTTAATTCAACCTATGGAATAACTTTCTTAAAATTTTTGTTCCAAAAGTTGAATAAGCTATTCCAGGAAATGCCAAGTTCCTTTTGCTGTACTGTTCACGCTGAGACTAGCAGATCACAGACTAGCAGAGTGAGAGAGGACAAATAACGTAGCCTCTAAGCTTCTATGTTTCCAATCATCTCTTGGGACAATGAAGAACCAGCTCCAACCAGAGCAAGGAGATCAACCTCCTCCTTCGGCTCCATCCTAATGCCAGGGAGCCAAGGGGTGAGGAGTAGAGGAGAGAAGGTCCTTGGAGAAGGGTGATAAAGAGACATCCTTAATCCTTACTTTTACCTTATAACTTCCACAGGACTAAAAGACATTTACTCAACTATTTCTGTAGGACTAAAAGAGCCCAAATGAAATTTCTGTTTGGGTGCACAAGATTAAAATTCATATCCTTTGTCATTAAACAAATATTTATCTAGTGCTGGCCATGTGAAATGTCTCGTGAAGACTACAGGACAGACTAGAAAGGACACATGATAGAACAGCCCATAAACAATGAATGGAAGTTCCCTTTGGCCACCGGTGCTCTGTTGATACATTCATCACTGTGGAAAAGTCCTATTGTTTCAACTGAAGTTAGCAAAATCTCTCTGTCTCTGTTCTGTTCCTTTAAATTAAAACTAAAAGCTCCTCTGATCTTTAATATACTATATTCACAGCATAATAAATACCTGCAACATCACTCATGGGCACTCTGTATCTGTAATATATGGGCCCCTTTTAGCAGTGAAGAGGTATTTGCGTGTGTTCTTCCACGTGTTCTAGATATAATATTACTTGCCTGAGGACAAGGATTATCTTTGGATTTGCTTTAAGTCTAGCACAGAGCCAAATATATGAAATGTTTATAAAGATGTTCATAAAAATGACAAAGAGGGGACTTTCCTTCACGCAATGCTTGTTATTTTTCATCCTTATTCTAGATGAAGAGCAAAGTGTTCAATCAGGTCTCATTCCAGTTTGTACTGAAGAAAGAAAAAAATACACATAAAGACATAAATGTTTGACTAGTTGTACGTGAAGAACTCTTATCTGGAAAGGAAGATGACAATGCTAATGATGAATTCACGGAGGAAATGAATTAGATAAAGCAGATTCTCATCTTTTGTTTCAAATCATACAAAAGGGATGGGGACATACCTAGCCATAGTGTGTCAACCAAGAGGGTATTTTATAGGTTCTTAGATATGAAATTAATGATTGGGACTGGTTCCCAGCAGGCTATAACCACTGATTATTACCATCAGCTTTGTGATAAGTTTATTGTACGATCTCTAGTATCTCTGCTGCAGTCGTTTCTTTGTGTGCAGCACAGTTATGATTAACCTTGTTGCCTGGCTACATCCTGGAGTATTACTAAGGTCAGTGGTATGACATTCGCAAAGGACATCCAACCCTTGGTCATCAGCTTCAAAGGAAGGAAGCCGGGGCCATGAGTGGCATGAAACAGATGGTGTTGCTGAAGTGCCACAGCAGAGAAGGAGGCTGCAAAGTCTGCGGGGAGGAGGGTGGTGAGAGGCTCCCAAAGGCCCTTCGTCCTGACATCTCAGAGGCCCATCGGCAAGTATGAGCTGAAGAAAACCTTAGTTGGTGCCACTCTGAGGTTTCCCTGCTGCCTCGGTCCTTCCGGCCATCCTGCAGCCTTGCTGGCTCAAGCACAGGGCCTCGTGCAAAACCATGAAGGTGGAAGAACGTTTCTCGTGCCTCTTTCTGTCTTCTCTCTTTGTGCCCTTTCCTTCAGTTTCGGTGGCCCCCAACCAGGACCAGCTACGTAGTTTGTGGAGCCCAGCACAAAATGAAAATGCAGGATCCCATGCTAGAAACTGATGAAGAATTTCAAGATGGTGACAGCAGCGCCTTAAACCGAGCATGGGGCCCTGTCAAGTGTGGGGGTTGTGCGTGAACGATATGGTCACACACCCATGAGGCCGGCTCTGCTCCCCAGCCGCTCCCCAGCGGGCCCAGTTTCCTTACGCTGCCTCAAGCCTCTGTGAGCAGCTTCACCCTGGCTGCTCCAGGGGAACTGCCTTTGCAGGAGGGCCCCAGATGGCCCTCTTCTCCTTAATTTTCTCCTCCAGAACCCTGCTCTATGCCCCTACTCAGCTGAGTTCCTCTGCAATAAGGTGCTGATGGCTAACAATGCAAGAATGAGGAGCGAGGAGTTTGCATTTTATCTCACTGTAGAGTCGCTGGTGGAAGAATTTCAGAGCCTGGGACAAGCTCCTGTGGGGAGGCCTTTTCAATCCAATACCAGTCTCTTGCCTTTTCCCACCTATAGTTTGGCCACGAGTGTTAGAATGTTTTCATCTATATCCATCTGACATTTGTTGAGCACCTACTATCTGCCAGGCATTGTGCAAGGTTCTGGGAATGCAAAGGTGAATTAAGATTTGTTCCTGGCCTGTGAAGAGCTTCCTTCTACTGCGATTAGCAGATACAAAGGAGATAATCATACTAGCAGTGACTCGGGTGACAGATATGAGGCGGTTTAGTTATACTGGAGAATAAGGTGTGGGTGGTGAGGGGGACACGTTGTGGAGAGGGTTTTGTTTGTTTTGCTTTTAACTATTCTAGTAAGTAAAAGCTGAGCAGTACAAGACAGATGTGTGCAGAAGCACAACTTATTTTATTTCTAAATTTCAGTGTTGCTGTAAATCCCACGTTCTCTTGAAGCAGAGATCTTGTTCTGTACCATTCAATGTACTCAGTCCCATGTAGTGATTTTTTCAGCCAAATTCATATGTTTTACCTCAGTCATTGTCCAGCTCAAACATAGTCCTTTTGGAGGTAAATGCCCGGTTATTTAGGGATTCTTCCCCACCTCACTCTGACAATGACCCTCCTTTTACCAAATGTGAGTCGGGCCTCTCAGAGTCCTCTTTTTGACAGGCCCGGACCTCGGGCTTCCCCCTCTGTCCTTGCAGTTTGACCAAGAGTCCTGCTAAGTCAGTTTAGCAAAAATTCCCCACCTCTGGTATCTGTTTTCATCCCCCTCCTTCACTATTTTATCGCCCTGGCCTGCCTTCAGCAAGAATTCTGTTGCATCCATTTAATAAGAATTCCCCTTATCCTTGATGATTCCTCTTAGGAATTTTCCATCCACAAACTCCCACCCTGCTCCTTGGCTATAAATCCCCACTTGTGCTTGCTCGAGTCAGAGGTGAGCCCATTCTCCCTCTCCCCCACAGGCCCCACTGCAGCGGTCCCCACACCCATCGAGACAGTTTGCCCTGCTTAACAAGCATCATGGATGATTTTTGCTTTAACACCTCTTCTCCTGCTCTTCTCTAAGTTCCTGGGGCAGAGAAGTCACCAAGTGTCACTCTGTATTAGGAAAGGTGATCCTCGAGTCCTCCACTCGCTGCCAACTCACCTGTGTCCTCTCCAGACGTGGGCCTCTCTCCTGGTGGCCTCTGCTGAGGTGCAGCACGACCTGCCTGGTCACAGGACGCTCGGGGCCAGGGTCTCCGAAGGGAGTGGGGGCTGATCTGGGCATCGTCAAGACTCCTGCTGCTGACCCTGTCAGCGACCGCACACTCCCCTACGTTGGAAACTGCATCCTGTGTTGTGGCCTCAGAGTACAGAACTCAGCCAGGCTCCGGTGGGGCCCACCTTCCTCAGCCCCTCCCGCAGCTAGCAACCCTGTGCTGCCAAGTCACCCAGGTGGAGCCCCAGCTCAACGCTGTGCAGGCCCCCCAGCTACCCCCAGGAGGACAGGCCTCCAGAACGTTCTCATGTTCCCTCAAAACTATGTGCATCTACTTACCCCACCTCCACCCAGGTTCTGACCCTGGCACAGGAGCCAGAGGATTCTCTTCTCTTTTTCTGCTTCCTCCCTGCCCTCCCCCCACCCAACTCCCTTAGGATTTCCTCCTACTGTGTGGAGGGAATTTCCTCATATCCTGCATTCTTCCCAGATCTGTGATCTACTCTGTAGTTAGCCCTCTAAGTTTAGTTTCTTCATATGTAGACAGCAAACTGTGAGAATTCTCAGAAAACTCCTGTCTGTCTCTTGAAAGCCTGATTTCCAAGACCGTTGTCTTCCTAGGAGCCTTAACATCTAAACCCAAAGCTGAGCAGACAGCTGTGTCAGTCCTCCTCTTCCCTGGCGCCAGGCCTTCATAGCCTAAAGGCTACTGAGGGAAAAGTCTGGATTACTGGGAAGTGAAAATAAATCTATTTCAGATGCCACATTCTGTACAGTACTTGGAACTTTATCCTATAAATATTAGATGCCACTGAAGACTTTTTGGAAGAGGGGTACCACAGACCAGAGGCCAGAGCTCAGATCCAGGTTTTGTCTGTTCCAAGTAGTTGCAAGCATTTAAAAACCAGGAGATTTCACATACAAGTCTGTTTTTTTCAGCTTCTCTTAAACAATCAAAGATCTAGCAAAAGCAGATTGTCATTCCAGCAAAGCAGCAAATGGCTGGAGCCGAGGAGTGGTCACTCCTTTTGGATGGACACAGTCTTTCCACTTCATCACAGACCCAGCCAGCCTACTTCATTCACTCCCGGTACCTTCCTGGGCCCCATGGACACCAGCCCCTGAGGCCGTGTGAGAGACAGATTTGAGGAGCATCAAAAATAGTATGAAAGAAACCAGTCAGGATGCTGTTGCGGAGGTCAGGTAAGAACTCACGAGGTTTCACACTGGAGCAGTTTTAGTAGAGAGAGAGAGAGAGAGAGAGAGAAGAGTCGGACGAACGAGCGTGGGGAGGTGGCACAGACCGTACGAAGTGAGAGAGAAGAAGAGGACAAGAATGATGCCCAGGTTCCTGGCTTGAGTAACCAGGTGAACCATTAGCTAAAGGGTGACAATACTAGTGAGTTTAAGTCTGAAGATATTGAGTTTGAGGTCCCTGAGAGACAATTTGGTGGAGATGTTCACTGATGGGAAACACACTGATATGATCTAATATAGAGATGCAATTTCGATATCAACAGTATATAAGAGTAAATTAGACCGATGTGAGTTTTGTCAGGGAGGAAACAAAATTTTTCCTCAACCCCCATGAGTTCTTTCCTGGGAAGGACCCCTGCAAAAAAAGAGATTAACAAAAGAAAAACAAACTAATTTAAGAATACATGCAGCACACAACACACGGGAGAAACCTCAGCAAAAATTATCTCAAAGCAGTGGCTTAGAACCCTGGCTTGTATAGCATCTTCAAAAAAGAACAATAAATTAGTAGGGAAATGGCAGGTCAAAGGAGAGCGGTTTTAGGCTTCCAAAGGGGGGGAACTGTGGGAAGGTAAATACATAGGAAAAATCTAACGAGATAAGGTTTGTTGCAGATTCCTCTGGTGCCATCTCTGGGCTGATAGGAGTGTAAAGCTGTCCAGTAAAGGAGAATTTATATCCTGTCTTTAGGGAGAAAAGGAGGATAGGAAGAGCTTTTCCTTTGTTTGCTGTTTCTTAATTATCTTTAGCTCAAAAATAATTTTTATGTCAGAGGTGTGATATGAGAGACCAATATAGACACCTCTTTCTCAACTAAGACAGACCCTAAGGTCCGGCTGGCATGACAACTTCCTAAATTCCCATGGCTACAAGAAAAACCACACTCTTGCAAAACTTCCTAAAAATAGGAACTAACAGGCAAACTGTCAGACCTTTCCTAACTCAGATTTACAACCCAGACCACTACAACTCTGACGGGACAGAGGACTGGCCTTACGAACATTCTTTCCTGATAAGCAACTTCAGATCTCAAGCCAGTTTGAGCCAGCTTATAGAAACTGTGCACAAACAGTTTTTGTGTTTCATAGTTCACTTTTTGACATAAAGAGCCAAATTCCACCTCAGTTTAACACTAAAACCCTGCCTCAAAGCGAACATGAGATGTATGTTACCTATATGTTTACCCATTGTGCATGTGCTCAACTCCCCTCATAAATATGCATACCTGTCCCCCCACACCTGCTAAATATGTATGACTCTATTGTGTGCTAAGGGTCTTGTGAGGGATAAAACCCAACCCTGCCCTTTCCTTCTTCCAAGAGAAAGCACCTTCGGTTCATGCCACTCACTGTCTCTTCCCAGTTTGCAAACTGATGGCGCCAATAAAACTCTCCTTTCTACTATTCAGCCACCCTGGTGGTCTTCTGGACAACAAAGGCATATTTTGGGGTGACATATTCTGGTTTCCTACAGTTTCTTCTCTCATTTCCTTCTCCTCTACCCCTCCCCCACACCACACATAAACACATACAACATAGACCCTTGCTCTCAACTTTGATGTCAGGCCCCGTGGGTGCCACTTACCCCATTCAAATGAAGCAACCACCAATTACATCCCAGCTAACCACTGTCATGGCCAACAAACTCCAGAAACTACAGGAAAATTTCCCTTCATTCACTTCACCCACAAAAAGCGTATGAAGATATAGCTTCATTCGCACTTAGTGGGATATTACCTGGAACCCTCCTGCTCTTACTCTTTTCTTGGCTAACATCTACCTGTTGTTTAAATCTCTGCTTACATGCCCCTTCCTCTGCCCATGAAGGAGGAGCTGTGATAGGAATTGCCTTCCCACAGTAAACAACTAGGAACACAGACAAAATATTTAAAACAACTGTTTTTGGACACTGAAAAAGAGGCCCAGTTGGACCGTGATTCTCTGAGAGAAGAGAAACAAACGAGGTGACCCTCTGACTGCTCCAGCTTTGGACATGGAGGCAATTTCCAAAACACAGGAAGGGGGAAGACAGGCAGTGCTCAGTGGTCTCTCTAAATGGAGGAGACGGATGTAGAAGATTAGGGAAACTGAAGTATCTGTAATTTGTAGGGCAGAGTTCCAGAGCGGAAGAAATTACACAAGGAAAAGTCTCCAAGGGTCCCCTTAGACCTGAATACTAATGCCCCTTGGCTAAATGCTAATCTGTGCATGGTAGATTAAATTTCCATGAGGCTGAGGGAAGAATAACTGCCAGAATAATATGAGCTGAACAACGTCCTGAGCTCATACAGATCTTGGAGAAATTTAGATTCCTACCAGCCAGAGTGAAGGGGCCTCATTGAGTACCCAGTGCATTCAGTAGAGACCCCAGTGCATATCTTAGCAGTAAGGGCAGACTAGCTCTAGAATAAAGACTATTTTACACCCATCATAATGCTCCTTAAAAATAAGTATTCCAAATCAAGCTGATGACAAGTAATCTAATTGCCTGCTTCATAATTTTCAGCATTTTTTTGAGGGAAGATAACAAAATCCAAACACTCAACAGCATAGCATTCATAATGTCTAGCAGTCAATGAGAAATCACTAGATATGCAAAAGCAAAGCAACAAAATGTGATCTGTAATTAGGAGGATAATTAGTCAATAAAAATAGCCAGCACAGATGATGGAATTACCATATAAGGATTTTAAAAATGGTTATTACAATTATGGTCATGTTATTTAAAGAAAAATATAAATATAATGAGAAAAAAATGGAAGCTGTAAAAAGAACAACATGGATATCATAGGGCTGAAAATGCAATATATGAAATGAAAAATTTATTAGATAGACTTTATAACAGATTAGATACTACAGAAGAAAAGATCAGTGAACTTGAAGATACAGCAACATATACTATCCAAGCTGAATCACAGGGAGAAAAGAGACCAAAAAGTTAACAAAGCTCAGTGACTTTTGAGACAATATCAAGCAGTCTAACCTGTATAATTGGAGTCTTGGACAGGGAGGAAAAAGGCATATAAATATCAAACATATATATATTTTATATATACATTTAGAGAATAATGGCCAAAAAATTCCAAATTTGGTGAAAATTATAGATCCTGAGATCTAAAAATCTCAACCAACCCCGAGAATGATCCATACGCGCAGGCGCACACACACACACACACACACACTATACCAATAGAAAACATAATCAAATAGCTAAAAATCTGTGATAAAGAGAAATTTTTGAAAGCAGCCAGAGAAAATAGATGTTTCATCATCAGAAACAATGCAAGCTAACATGACATCTTTAAAGTGAAATAAAAATCCTGCTGACCTAAAATTATACACAAATATTAGGGAAAATATCTTTCAAAAATATCTTTCAAACCAAAACCTGAAAAAATTATCACCAGTAGAGGTAGTAAAGCTCTAAAATTCTTTAGGCTGAATGAAAATAACAGATGGAAATTGTAACCTATGCTAAGGAATGCTAGAAATGACAAACATGTGAGTAAGTATAAGATTTTTTTCCCTCACACACAAGAAATTCTCTCCAAGATAATTGTTTAATGCAAAAAATAATGACAATTTCCTTTGTGGGGTTTATAACATACGTGGAAGTATAAAAAAAGACAAAAAATAGCATAAAGAACGGCAAGAAAGAAGTGAAAGTATACCATGGTACGGGCTTTAATTACACGAAATGGTGTAATTAAAATGGTGGAAATTACATGAAATGGTGTAAAATCACTTGAAGATAGATTGTGATAAGTTACAAATTTATGTTCATAATAGAAACTTAGACAAAATAAAACAATGCGGTACCGCAAATAAGCCAGTTACGGAGATAAAATACTCAATCCAAAAGTTAGCAAGAAAAAAGGAAGGGAAAAGAACAAAGAAAGATGAGGCCAATGGAATGTATCTACCAAGATGGTAGCCTCAAACCTAAATATATCAATAATTACAATAAATGTAAATGGAATCTATTTTACCTTTGGATTTCACATTTTTACATTTACATACACCTTAATTAAAAGGCAGAGAATGCCAGACTGTATGATGCAACTTGTTACTACAGGAAATACCCTTAAACATAAAGACATGTATAGGTTAAAAGTAAAAAGATGAAAAAAAATTATACCATTTCAATACTAATCACAAGAAAGCTAGGATGACTATGTTGATGTCAGACAAATAGACTTCAGGAAAAAGAATATTATCAGGGATTAATAGTTCATTTCATAACAACAACAGGGTCAATTCAACAAGGGACATAAGAATCCTAAAAATACGTACTCTTGATAATAGAGTTTCAAAATACATGAAACAAAAACTGATGGATTGAGAGGAGAAATATTCAAATCCATAAGTATAATTAGAGATTTCAATACTTCTCGCTCAGTACTTGATAGAGTCAATAGAAAATCAGTAGAGACTTTAACAAAACTATCAGCCAACTTGGCCTAATAGAATGCAACCCCTAATAACAGCAGGATACACATTCTTTGCAAGTGCGCATGGAACATTTGCTAATATAGACCATATGGTAGACCAAAAAACACATCTCAATACATTTGAAATTACTTTACTCATACAGTGCATGTCCTCTGGCCAAAATGGAATTAAACTAAAAGGCAATAATAAAATGATATCTGATAAATCTACGAATATTTAGAAAATTAAACAACACAGTTCTAAATAACTCATGGGTCAAAAAGAAATTACAAAGAAAGAAAACACAGGATAAGATATCCTTACTTTGCACAGGTTCTAATATGCACGGATTTCAATTACCATAAATAACACCAGTCCCCCAACAACACGGCTCAAATTTCAGTTACTGCATTTCTGTTACTATGGTATTTTAACTGTAAATAATTCCATAAAATATAAACTTCACAATTAGCTTATCAGCCTATGAATAATTATACAAGTGACAGATGTGCATCATGATCAGTGACCAATCGCATCCCTTCCTCCAAAGACTGTTGGTGATTGGTTGGTGCACATCATTCTCAGCTCACAAACGTGGTAAAGCTTTTTTCTCTTTGTCTTCCACCGATAAACCCACATGACAGTTTATAAAGCTAGATGGCCAAAAGAAAAAAATTGGCCAATAAAGATGAAAGAACAGCAAGAAAACAAAAAGTGATAATGTTGCAAGTGAAACATTTATATTGAATGTAAATGGAATTACAGAAAAATAGCTAACATAAGAATGTTAATATTGCCACTTTTTGAGAGACTAGATATGCAGCCAGAGGACCTCAGTGAAGGTGACAAATGAGGAGAGCACTTATGAGGCAAAGGATGAAGATGTCCCAAAAGAAGTGACGCCAGCAAAAACCTTATATTAAAGAAACTCTCGGATATTTCACACCATTGGAAACACAAAGGATAAAATGTTGGAAGCCGATCCAAGTTTAGAAAGGAGTTTGACAATTCACAGAGACATAGAAAAGATGTTCGCTCCCTATCATAAATTATACAATGAAAAGGCAGCAAGCATTGTTCAAATTACTCCTGATTTTGTAAATTGTGCTAACATATACACAATATAAAATTTACTGTTTTAACCATTTTTAAGTGTCCAGTTCAGTTGCATTAAGTACATTCACATTGTGGAACTATCACCACCATCCATCTCCAGAACCTTTTCATTTTCCCAACTGAAACTCCAGATCCATTCCCTGATAAGCTTTTTCCCCCACTCTACAGAGTTTATTGGGTTTATAACTGGATGAAGTTAAATGTGAAGCTCACACTATCCCAAAGCAGAGTTAAAGAAATTAAAGAAAACTTTAATTCTTAATGGTTCTAATGTTTTACATTATAGTGTACTATAAAAATTAGTTTCACCATTTTTTAAATTGTCTACACATTTATGACAGACAGTAAGAGTTTTTGATGTCATTACAAAAAATTTTAAAGGACACAAAACAGCTGTAATTTTTTCCATTGATTATTAAGACTACTTTGCATGATTTCATGGTCCTTCCCTACCACATATAGCAAGGACTTGACTGTACATAAAAATTTGTGAGGTGCAAACTGGTCCTTTAAGGGAAATTTATAGTTTTACGTACTTACATTAGAAAATTTTTTAAAATCTAAAGTCGGCTATATAAAATTTCACCTTAAAAGCTAGAAAAAGAAGAGCAAATTGAACCCAAAGCAGAAGAAAGGAAATCATAAAGAACAGAAATTAATATACTAGAAAATGCATAAACAACAGGAAAAAATCAATGAAATCAATATTTCACATTATTCCTAAGTATTTATGCAACAGAAGTGAAAACATATGCCCACACAAAGACTGGTACTTTAATGTTCAAGAAGCTTTGTTCATAATATTCCAAAATATTCCATAATTTGCCATTCATCAAGAGATGAATGGAAAAATAAATTGTGGTATATCCATTCAGTGGGAAACTACTACTCTGCAATAAAAAGGAATGAACTGTAAATTTATACAATAACATAGATCTTAACATTTTGAAAGCATTATGCTGTGTAAAAGAAGCCAGACATAAAAAGGTACATACTGTATAATTCTATTTATAGAAAAACCTAGAATGGGAAAATGGAATCTACATTGACTGACAGTAGATCAATGCTTGCCAGGTACCCAGGGTGAGCTGAGGGGGACTGACTATCAAAGGGTACAAGGAAACTTTTCAGGGTGATGGAAATATTCTCTATCTGGCTTGTTGCATTGGTTACTTGGGTGTCTATGTTGATCAAAATTTGCCAAACTGTACATTTCACACGTGTGCATTTTATTGCAAATAAAATACAAAATAATCATGAGGAATACCAAAAAGTGAATTTGAAGGATATGCTTGTGTACTAGATTCTTGTCAACTAGGGTTTTGATGGTGGTAGAGGCGGGGGACATGTTTGCAACAATGCCTGTTTGTGTTCATATGTGTGTGTGTGGTGCTGGTGGTGGAAGTGTGTTCATTTCCCTACCTCCCACCATTCTGTCCCCAAAGGAAGCACGCCCCCCCTTCCCCTTTGCTTTCACTTACTCTTCTAAGTGCTTACTTGCCAGCAGGTGGGACCTTCATTGTATACATATTTACAACACAGAAATTCAGTCAACAGTGAGAAAAACTGCAGCCTTCTGTGACTTCCACCTTAAATGCATCAACAAATATGAGAGCTGAAGTCACATTTTCTGCCTATTTGTAATTTACAACCTAATGCTCCACTCCAAAGTGGGTCTCTCTATCTCCAAGTTCCCTAACAACAAGCCACCTACTTCCTCAGGGTTTTTTCCAGGCAACTGATGGGTGATACTGGCCTCCTTCTCACTCTTACCCACATACACTCTCACACACACACACAGTGCTTACTTCCTGGGGGAATTTAGACCCAGTCTTAACTAGTTCTGGATGCCTGGCAGTTCCTCCACAGCCCCCGGCCTGAGAAGATGTGGTGCCGCTGCAAGAAGCCCGAGGGAGACCGGAAGGCGGAGGGGCCTCCTAAGCTGTCCCAGAAGGTGCCTGGTTTCCTACTTTGAAAGATAGCACAGCTTTCCTTGAGCCTTGGCCCCAGAGCAAAGGATAACAGGCTGATTGCATTTCACTGGTCATCTCTTCCAAGCCCACACCTCTCGCTCAGCAACGCAGTGTTCAGCAGTGGGCTAGGCAGCCTGCCCAGTGGCACCCCTTCCAGAGGCAGTGGCCCACCAGGCTTCCTCCAGGACTGGACACCTGCGTTCTCTGCTGCTGTAGGCACATGCAGGCTGTACAAACTGCCTGGGTTCTGCCTCCCCAATGTCCTTTCAGTTTTGCTTCTGATCTTTCTTCCAGGTAGCACCATTTATAAAGCTCAGAAGCTGCCCACCTTCTCTCGTTAAACACCTTCTTCACAAGTCACTTCTTTTGAGTAGTTACGTATGATATTCCAAAGTTGCATTCACAGCGGCTCCTTCTTGCTCAAAGTCACAAACCATTGAGCTTGGTAAAAGTCACAGAACTTCTTATTTTCTTAATCTGCTACTTACATGAAAGTTAAGTAATAGACTAGGATAGACTACATCCAATCCTTTGATCCATAAAACCAGCATTCATTGATGATGTCCAATATCAAATATTCAATAGTAGTTTCCCAAACCAAAAAAAAGCTATGACTAGTTTTTTTCCAAGTTCTATGTTGTAGGATATGATGATGTCATATGAGAAAGACTGGCTCCTCTGCCGAGGCTGCATCTAGGGTGGGCTGCATGCCCACCACAAAGACAGACCAACGATACGGAGGTCTCAACTATGAGGCTTCTGCTGTGTGCCAGTCTACAGCTTTCTGTTGGTGATTTCAACTTGACTTCCAAGGTCTCTTACTCACCAATTAAACCAAGTTCATTTTAATTATTTTCAACTCCCTCCCACATGTCCCCGGGGGCCTGGATATAAAGAGGTAGACAAATGACATAGACATTGGGTCTGAAAACTCAAGACTGTAAAGTTTAATCTAAAACATAAATGCATTTTCTTTCATAAAAGCAGAATTTATTTTGCTCCCACAAAGCAAAATAAAATAAATGTTGGCTAAAAGAAGTTAATCCAGTCTTGAATTGAAAAAAGAAAGTCAGAAATAAATTTTTGAAATCTACCTGTCATTGAAAATATCTTTCACTGTTTTGTTCATTTATACTTTTGGCTAACTCTTCAGCTTGGAAAACATGTAAGTTGTTTCATTTGTCACAACCATATATTGGGTGAAAATCATATGTGTTGTCAAAATATGTATTTATATCTTCTAAAAATTCCTTGTGTTGCCTTTATAAAGTTTTTTAAAATAAATAATAAAATTATTTAATCTATAGGAGGCATCAGATTATGGAACCCTAGATTCGAAATGATAAAATTAGTATTGTTTTCTAATCTGAACAAATAGGTACCATCTCTCATAAAGACAAATTCACATCGATGTTATAGCAGTAGCTTGTATAACTAAGTAAAATAAGAATAAATAAACATCATATTTCATAAGACAGGAAAGATTTCCCCTCTCTGTAGAGCACATTGGGTACATTACAGGAGGGTTGCTTTGCTCTGGAAAATTATTACAATAAACATTTATCATACAACAGATAACAGCAACTGTGAGCTTAACAAAATGAGGTCTGGTCAGTCCTTTTTCCCCCAATAATATTTAAAAAAATTCCTTAAAATAAGATATGCATTGATATCACAACAACTTTCAAAACAAGGGTCCTATAATATTATCCTGACAGTGATCTCTGATTTAGTACTGGGGTAACAGATTAGGGGGAGCTAGGGAGGGGAGTGGAAGGGAAAACCACTTACCCCCACCTTTGGGAGCGCCAGCAACTGGTGGACATCTTGGACCTTCTCAAAATTTGAAATAGAGATACTGGCAACAAACTAGCACAGAACCAAAAAGAGTTGCACCACCAACTCCTTGTTTAGGTGGCTAAGCTATTGATAAGGAAAAACTACTTAATTAACCAGAAACTAGTGTGGGCCCATATAAACGTGCTTGAGTCCACCAGGTATCCATTATTAAAATAGTTCCAGGATGGGCAGGGTGGCTTATGCCTATAATCTCAGCACTTTGGGAGGCGGGAGGATAGCCTAAATCCAGGAGTACGAGACGAGCCTGGGCAACAGAGTAAGGCCTTGTCTCTACAAAAAATCAAAAACTTAGCTGGCTGTGGTGGCGCAGGCCTGCAGTCCCAGCTACTCGGGAGGCTGAGGCAGGAGGATCACTTGAGCCCAGTTATGGCTGGGGAACCCGTGGCCTCGGGACCACATGTGGCCCTCCAGATCCCCGAGTGTGGCCCCTTGACCAAATCCAAACTTCACAGAACAAATCCCTTTATTAAAAGGATTTGTTCTGTAAAATCTGGATTCAGTCAAAAGGCCACACTGAAGGATCCAGAAGGCCACATGTGGCCCCAAGGCCGCAAGTTCCCCAACCCTCTACATCATAGAAGGAAATCCAAGTAAAAGTGCCCTGACTTCCGGTGTCAAATAAGAAATAGACGAGTCAAAATTTCTGGGGAGAATGGTTGACTCTCACAATCAGAGCCACATTACCAAGATTAAGGCTGGCCTTGAGCAATTTATGTTTTCTTAAAAAAAAAAAAAAAATAGGGCTGACTTAAGTCATATAACAAATAAAGAACCCCATAGTATTGATACTTGTTATAAGGTCAGAATCACATTGCAAACCAAATCCTACTTAAGATATGTGCTGTTAACATCTGCTGCTCGTGTGCTAGTGTACGCTGATCAGGAATGAAAACAGTCGGGCTGCTCTCGGCTGAAGTGTCCTTGTGGTGCTAGAGCAAAATACACAGGCATGGCACGGGTACCTGTCCAGAAATGAAGAGAAGTTGCTAGAAAATGGCCAAGGCAATCAGCCAAGACCTTGGACATATTTTAAAGTTGTTTTTAGGTTTAATTTGAAGATAGCAGTGGTAGCTTTAGCCAACTGTCAAAGTGAACCAACTTAATGTACTGCTTTGACCTATTGCCACCTCTGTTTGATACAAGGCAATACAGCAAATCTTACAAAAGAAATCTTGTGTTTCTAGTATGTGTGTACCCTGCTGAGATCTAGAGAGAGAAATCTGGCGGGAGGGTTGGGAGTGAGGGTAGAAGTTCTTCTTAAACCCAAACTCCCCAGAAACTTTTTTCTTACAGTTGTAAAATTGTTGGTAATTTTTTACAAATTTACTCTATGTTTTACAAACATTACTCTTGAGAGCTCTGTCTCACCAGAAGCAGAAGTATCCAGTGTGCGGGATAATAAGGTCCCAGGGTATTTCCAACCAGACCGGCAGCAAGAAGCAATATGATCATCTAATAAAGGAAACATCATTCTCATGGATTACCTAAGAATTGTTCATCATCGACATGTTCGACTCAAATAAAGAAGCTTTAGAGAATGACGCGGAGATGGACTGACCCCCAAACAGGCCCCACAAATTTGGCATTTACCTTGGTGAACTAACACACCACTCTCTAAAATCTGGCCCATAATCTTGCAGGTGCAGAAACAATCTTGTAAGTGTCCCAGGGTTGGCTAGACTTGAGATGCTGACTCACTCAAACAAAGCCCCCAAGGAGATGATCACGTATAAAGCTAGAATGCAAATTGAGAATTTTACATTCGTGGTGGCCTGAGTAGCCCATTCTCTCCTTTTAAAGAAGGTACATGAACACCAAATCGCTTGGAAAGCACAGAGTGATAACAGAGGTAATCAGGGCGCAATGGCATTAGACTCTGTTGGCCAGTTATGGTCCATCTCCAAATTAGAGATAGACCTGCCAGACAAACCAAATACATAGTCACTGATAGAGGACCTCCTTCTCAGCCACATGCTTTTGTGAGTCTCCTCTTTGTCCATGTCCACTGCTGATTAATTCCCTTCCTGATTGGCATTTCTTTTCTCTTCATGTTACTACTTTCCGTTAAGTTTACAGATCGTCATTCAGTAGGGTTTCACTCTGTGGCTGTGCTGCTCGGCAGCTGATTTCTGAATTTCTTTTATTGAATGCAGTCTCATCTGTCTCATTTCAAGCTGTTACGTGGCACTTGGGGAAGTGCCACCTACATTCTAGAAGGATGTGAAGATATTTGATGAAAAGCTGAATACTGTGTGGTTCTCTGAGAGTTGGTAGCTCATGGGAGGGGACACTGCTCCAGACTAAGAGAGAGAAGGTGTCAGGCGCCAAGATGACTGTGTATTTGTGGGTTGTGTTTTTTCCTCCTTAAAGGGTTATTTAGCTACAGGATCACTAAGGTGTGACAACTGAAGGAAGAAGGAGAAAAGGAAAAAGACACTAATCAACACCCGTAGGTTGGAGGCATGGCAACCCCACAGCAGTTCTTGACAGCTTCCAGCTCAGTTCATTCAGTCCCTTCCTGAGCCTCTATCATATTCAAGGTGCAGAGCTCTGCTCTGTGAGGTTTTCTGAAAAAATGAGGATGACTTGTTACAAATGCTTAATCAATTTTGCTCTTGTTGCCCCGCCAGTACATCAACTTTTCTCTCATTGGACTGGAATATCTACAACTGAAGAGGGGGACTGGAGGATAGTTAGAGGGATTGTTAGAGAAGGAATCCAAAGACAGAAGGTAACGATCATCTCTGACATTCCATAAGAAGACTCTGCAGCATAACGTTAGCTTAACAAACTTGCCTGGTACCTTGAGAATAGATTGTCTGCATGTCTTTATCTACCCTTTAGCTTAGGGATGAGCCTGCCTGATCAACTAAATTGCTGAGTTTTACATAAGGTAATCCAAGAGCAGGACGTGGATTAGTGAAGGCCAGTGTGTGTGGTGGGAGGGGGACCTTCTCTTTCGGACCTCAGAGAAGTGGGAAGGAGAGGAAAGGGAGGAACAGAGGTGGTGGAGGCAAGACAGCCAGATGAGTGTCCCATTTGCCCCTTCCTGACTTTCAGCCTCAAGTGGGAGTACACACAGTCAATTTTTGTTATTTGCCATAGTTATGTTCATTATAGTCACAACTGTGGGAGACCTGAACATGCTGCCCCTAAATATGAAGAATTGCTGATCTGAAGACAATTAAGAAGAAGCTGATGCAGGAAAGCTCTCTGCCCTCCTTCTATTTGCCTAAAAGTAGGACATAGTTTATAATGACAAAAGGTATTGTGTCCTTCTCTCTACCAGGGAGAACAAAGGTTAACCACTGAAGGCAATTTAGGCCCCTTAGTGGCCTGAAAATGGTACCAGAGGAATCTGCATTAACAAGCTTTACTAACATTTATCTGCCATTTATTTGACTTCTCCCAGGTTGCCACCCCTAGAGGCTCAAAGTCCTTTTCCTTTGTCTTGTTACTTTTCTAAAAATGTACTGTTCTTTGATGAAGATGCTATATAAGTTGTAATTCAAAGCCACCACTTTGAGAACTGCTCATTCCCTAGGTGTCTCCCTTGTATAGATGATATATACATGTTTGCCAGGCATGATGGTTCATGCCTGTAATCCTAGCACTTTGAGAGGCCAAGGAGGGAGGACTGCTTGAGGCCAGGAGTTCGAGACCAGCCTGGACAAGAGCAAGACTCCGTCTCTACAAAAAATACAAAAATTAGCTGGATGTGGTGCGAGCCTGTAGTCCTAGCTGCTCGGGAAGCTGACGCAGGAGGATCACTTGAGCCCAGGAGTTTGAGGTTGCAGTGAGCTATGATGGTGCCACTGCACTCTAGCCTGGGCAACAGAGTGAGACCCTGTCTCAAAAAAAAAAAAAGAAATATACATGTTAATAAACTTCTGTTTGTTTTTCTCTTGCTAATCTGTCTTTTGTTACAGGGGTTTGTTCCAACTAAGAACCTATGGGAGTGGAATAAAAGGATTACTCTTCCCCTATACCGTGAACACTGAATTAGCAAATACTAAACCATTGCTCTTAGCGAAAATACAGGGATTCATTTCTGTGAGTTTCTGGTCACAACATTTCTTTTTTCCTTTTAAATAACTTTATTTTTAGAGCAGTTTTAGCTTCACAGCAAAATCAAGCACAAAGCACAGAGAACTACTATGTACCCCCTGCCCTCACTCACGCACAGCCTCCCCAACTATCAACATCCATCACAGAGCAGTACATTTGTTATAATCAATGAACATACATAATCACTCAAAGTCCATATATTAGGTTTACTCTTTGTGTTGTACATTCTAAGTGTTTTGAAAAATGCATAATAACATGTATGCCTCTTTATAGTATCATACATAGTATTTTCACTGCCGTAAAAATCCTCTGTGCTCTGCCTATTTAGCCTTGTCTTCCCCCTAAACCCTGGCCACCACTGATCTTTTTACTGTCTCCACAGTTTTGCCTTTTCCAGAATGTCATATAGTTGGGATCACACAGCATGTAGACTTTTCAGACTGGCTTATTTCACTTAGTAATACGCATTTAAGATTTTTCCATGTCTCTTCACGGCTTCACAGCTCATTTCTTTTTAATGCTTAAAAATATTCCAATCTCTGGATGTGCCACGGTGTTTTAGGTTGAATTGTGCCTCCCCAAAATTCGTATGTTGAAGCCCTAACCCTCAATGTGACTGTATGTGTTGATAGGGCCTTTAAAGAGGTAATTAAGGTTAAATGAGGTCATGAGGATGGACCTTGATTCAACAGGACTGGTGTCCTTATAAGAAGAGACACCAGAGAGCTTGTGCTGTCAAGGCCAAATGAGTACTTAATAAAGAGGCAGCCATCTGCAAGCCAGGTAAAGAGCCCTCACCAGAACCCAAATCAGCCAGGACCTTGATCTAGGACTTATAGCCTCCATAACTGTTAGAAAATAAATTGTTGTTTAACCCACTCACCATGTGGTATTTTGTTATGCTGGCCTGAGAAGATATCTTGGTTGTTTCCAAGTTTTGACAATTATGTATAAAGCTGATATAAACATCCATGTTCAGGTTTTTGTATGGACATAAGTTTTCAACTCATGTGGATAAATACCAAGTGAGACTGCTGGATAATATGGTAACAGCACGTTTAGTTTGGTAACAAACTGCCAAAATGTCTTCCAAAATGGACGTACCATTCTGCATTCCTACCAGCAATGATTGAGACTTCCTGTTTCTCTACAACTTCACCAGCTTTTGGTGTCATCAGTGGTCCAGATTTTAGCCATTCTAATAGGTATGCAGTGGCATTCCACTGTTGTTTTAATCTGCAATTCCAATGATATATGATATGGAGCATCTTTTTATGTTTATTTGCCATCTGTATATCTTCTTTGGTGAGGTGTCTGTTTAGGTCTTTCACCCATTTTTTCATCTGGTTATTCATTTTCTTATTATTTTAAGAGTTCTTTGTATATTATGAATAACAGTCCTTTATCAGATATGTCTTTTGGCAAATGTTTTCTCCCAGTCTGTGGCTTGTCTTATTCTCTTGATAGTGTCTTTTACAGAGTAGAAGTTTTTTTTTTTTTTTTTTAATTCATTAACCAATCAATATATAACCTTGTTTTATGTGTGTTGGGAAGAAGACTATAGTACAGAAGGGCCCACACCCACGTGTGGTCATCCAGGTACCTAAGAGGGTGGAAGGGCATGTGCAGACATGAGAGTCCCAGCTGGCAATCTGAAGCCTCCCTGGTTTCTCTTGCCCCCCAAGATGCTGACCTGAAAGCCAGAAAACTTGCCACAGGTGTGCTGTGACTAGGCAGGTGAGCCCACAGCCGAGGCTCTGGGTAGATGGCCAGGGCAAGGAGCTGGAGGGAAAACATAGCAGAAACCCAAGGGTCTGTAGCTCATTAGAGTTGAAGAGAAGCAGTCAATGAGCAGGAAAAGAGCGGCAAGTTCTTTTTTTGTTGTTGTTTCTTTTTGTTTGTTTGTTTATGTTTTAGTTCTTTTTTCTCTCTTTTCTTATTTTCTCTTTTGGCAAGTTCTTTTTAAGAACATTGCTGGAGCCAGTGTTCACCAGCTGCAGATTTCAGCCCCGAAGAACAACAGGGCAACAGTCCTGAATAACGGGCTGTCCGCTAAAGATGCGCACATTCCTGCCCATGCAAGCCATGAACCGCCATGAGGCCAGGGCCTGTCCACATCCCATCGGCACAACAGGGAACCAGTAAGTCTCGCTCTTTCCCACACTGACACCTGGACCCCACCATCTCAACTAGGCTGAAACGCAGCAGGTAAGACCAAGCTCACTGAGCTACTGAGCAACTTCATCCAATAGTGACTTCAGATAGCCTAAGGGACTGTTTAAGTTCCTGGAGCACTAAACTTTAAATCAGATTAGGCATTTAGCTTATCCCCAATTAACCAGTGAGTGGAGACTTGGAGGAAGGGCCAGTTTAGTTAAACAAAGTATAAAGAAATTCCTTTTTCTCTGTGTCTCACAGTACATGTGGTCCAGTTACATAATGTTTTGAATTGGTTATTCTCCTAATGGTGGTCACAATCTAGGGAGGGAATTAGATGTTTCATAACTAATCATGATGAAAAGGCAGTTTATGATGAACGCTCCCAGTGTTCCTTACATTGGCGTGTTTTATCCAGAGGGCAGCAGTGAGCTTTGGCAATGCTGTTAGCAAGGAAAGACATCGAACTGGTGCTCAGGAGAGCGAGTGCTATGCCCAATGTCTTAGGAAGGCTGTCGGGGGACATCTGGAGGTAATCCTCATGGTTCTCAGGGCTGACTGCAGAAGAGTCACCTGCTGGGTACACAGCACCAGAGCCCTGCCCTGCCATCTTCCTTTCTCCTTTCCTTTATACCTCACATCCCCATCCTGACTGCAAGATGCCAGGCCTGGGAAGTCTCATATCACTGATTCTCTTTAGCAGTAGTGCTAGTAGTTACCGCTTCCTTCTTGGTCTGCCCAGCAATTCTTTATGTTGGTGATTTTGTTCTTGAAATCTAAAATGTGCTGATTATTTTCCATTGTCACCCCTGTCTGCCCTTCTCTGCCATGTTCAGTGCCCTGGGAACTGCCTTTTGGGGTCCCATGCAGCCTCACTTGCCGGATGGCTTCCAGTTGGGTTCTACCACGGCAGGCACCCTCCTCCTCAACTTCTACCTCCCTGTTTCCCGGATATATCTGGCATGTGCTGTGCCCCTCCCTGGCTACAGCCTCGGCTGGAGACCTGTCCTCATCATTGCTCAGTGGGATTTAACGACATTTTTACATTCTTCTCCTTCTTCAGTCCTACGGGTGGGGATGACTTCCGGCTGCTGCCAGTCCCAGAGTGGGAGTGCTTTAATGACCCCCCTCGTTCCTTTAAACCTGCACACACTGCCATAATTTCCTCATTGAAATTTCCCTATTCAGTCCTAGGAGTTGGAGTCTGCTTCCCGCTGGAACCCTTCCTGACCTCCAGGCAATCTCAAATTTACTATTGTGATACTTCCTCCAAGCCTTGAGTTTTTCACATTTCAGCCCACAGACAACCCACTTTCAGAATCCTTAGATGTGCTTGCTAAAAATGCAAATTCCTGGGGCCCGTGTTCCTAATCAGAATCTCTGGGAGAGCCCAGTGGTGACTAGCGCATCTCCATTCCAACACACTCCCGACACGGATCACAGCCCTGCCGAAGCTAAGGGACCTTGTAGGAGGCTCACCTCTGCTAGGAGTCACCTACCATCTGAGAATGTGTGCTTGGGCACACCAGTAGCCTTCCAGAACCCTCAGGTAAGGCCCCTCTTTATTCTTTAAGGAAGAATCAAAGATTAACTACATGTATCTCAAGTGACTTAAACTTCTAAGAGAAAAAGGTATCTATAAATAAGATATTTTTGGGCCAAACCCACTAAATGTTTGGAGGCCTGCCTAACACGAATCCCTGTTTGCATCCTCAGGAACACCCAAAGCGCGTATATCAAAAGGGAGCTGAAATGTTCAGTTAGTTTGCTCAGGCTTGAAAGGGTCTTTTTTACAAAGCTACCCCTATCCCTCCTACACCCACTATTTGGGATCCTGAAAGAATTTTTAATTGCAGGAACAGTAACAGCTGCCTAGTTATCCTCTAGTTCAATTTACTAACTTTATAGAAGGGAAACTGAGTGAAAGGGATCTGCCCAGAGGCTTACTCCATGATTTCTATAGGTGAAAATTCCAGGCCCAGCCGAGCTGGACCCCCAGCTCAGGGTCTTACAAAACTGAAACAAAGGTGTTGGCCAAGCTGCATTCCTTTCTGGAGCTCAGTGTTCTTTTCCAAGCTCACATGGTAGTGGGCAGAATTCAGTTCCTAGTGATTGTAGGACTGAGGCTTCCGTTCTTTTGCTGGCTGTGCCAGGCTGCTCTCAGCTCCTGGCAGCTGCCTGCAGCTCTTGGTGGTATGGCTTCCCCCGTGGGCCCTCTCCCAGGCCCACTGAACTATCTCCCTTTTAGTGAAATCAAAGTCAACTGATAAATAACCTCATCAAGAAAGCAATAACCCTTCATGTTCACAGCTTCTTCCCAAACTACAGGGGAGAGAATTATACAAGGCACATATACCAGGGGCAGGAATCTTGGGGAGATCTTAAAATTTTGCCTCTCATTGGGCCTTTAAGCAGCATATTGACAACAAACATTGGTTGAGTGCCAAACACTGATCTAAGCCCTATACATGTTTTAACTCATATAATCCTTACAACAACCCTAAGAAATAGATACTATTGATACTATTATCATTATCGTCTTTTCATAGGCAAGTAACTTGAGGGGTATAAGGACAAATACAAATAAAAAATAAGAGGTTTAATTCTCCCCATTGAAAATAAGGAAAGAGGCACCCCACCCACCCCTTTTCTTTCAGAGCTGCTTCTTTGTTTTGCTTTTGTTTTGTTTTGTTTTGTTTTGTTTTTTGAGACAGGGTCTCACTATGTTGCCAGGCTGGTCTCCTGGGCTCAAGCAATCCTCCCACCCTGGTCTCCCAATTAGCTGGGATTACAGGCAGACACCAGCAAGCCTAGCTCTCAGCCCTTCTCAAATGTATGTGAAACTTTTTAATGGCTAAATAAACTTTTGGCCAAACTCACTACTCAGCAATGTTTCCTCAAGGACCTGGGAATCTTTTCTTTGAAATGGAATAATTAGGGAAGATAACCCCCAATCTGCCAGTGTCCCAGGAAGAGATAGACCCTACTTGTCACTTGACTCCAAATTACAAAACCCACTTAATGTAATGGGTTGGATCCAGTTAGCTATATAGAAGGATGAGATTCTTTCTGCCATCACATTCCCTTTAAGAGGTTGCCTATGATATGCATCACATTCTGGTTTAATACTTACTTAATAATAAAATGGTTTTCTTCTTTTCTACCTTTGTAAAGTGGTTTTGTGGGTTGGGAGGAAATTTTGTTTTTAATTATATGCCCCCAATAGGTGCAGAGAAGTTAAGTAATTTGTCAATGAGAGCTTGCTACTGAGTGGCAGAGTTTGCACTGTGAGCTCAGGTCTCTGGCTCTAAAGCCCATGTACCTACCACCTTGCTGTTTTTCAGAAACAACTTGGAGTATCTGCCTGTTCCTTACCTTAGGCTTCTCCATGCACCTTTCTGTGGCCTCTATACCTAATACTTTAGATCAGGTTCTTTCAATCTCAAGAATGTTGACATTTTGGGTCTCCTAATTCTTTGCTATGGCGGCAGTATCTCTGGCCTTCACCCGTGAGACACCAGTAGCACACCAAGTTGTGCCAATTTGACATGTCTCCAAAACATTGTCACATATTTGGGAGGAAAAGGAACAAAATCACCCCAAGTTGAGAACCAATCCTTCAGTTGTTCAGTGGAAGAAGTAAAGAAAACACACACACATGCACCCTACTTGCTTGGCAGGGAGACGGGAGGAAAGTGAAGGGGTCCCACAGACAGGAGCGAGGCTTTGACTTTCACAGAATGGCTGGGCCCATGGTCTGGCAGCTGAGGCTGCAGCCTTCCAAATCTTGCTTTCTCAGAAATAAGAAGAAACCAGGATTGGGTTAGCAAGGGCCTCATTATTCCATCCCATTCTTTCTTTGTTGTTGGATTGGAGACATTAAGTGTCAGAGAAGAGTGAATCATAATAGAAACTTTTCTCTTTATGGAAGATTTGGGCTACTCTAGTTTGTACCCTATTTCCCTTTTTTTTTTTTTTTTTTTTTTTTAGTAAAATTTAAGGTTTTGTTCAATCCCCTGAAGGATCATTGGGGGGGAAAATGAATGAGTTTGTACAAGACTGTACTTAAGATTTCTGCAGCTGCAGACCATAGCAAGAAGGTGACTTTATCCTGGAAAATTCTCAACTGGAAGCCTGGGAACAATCAAATAAGAGACTTTTTATAAAAGGATTATAAACGTTTTTTCAAACCTTTGTATCTTTCCTATACTAACAAAAAAATAGCGATAGATATGTCTTTGGGAGCTAGATAATTTATGAATTGAAAACAAACCTAATGTACTTCCACTCCTTTGCCTGAACATTCTGTACTTAAAATATCAGTCAGAACCATACTCTCTTTGTTCTGTGGCCATTTCCTTCCAAGCTGTATAAAGGATTTTTCCTTTCACACAGTCAACAATAAGCATGTGTTAAAAATCTGCTATCTCACTAGCACTTTAGAAAAGACAAAGAATCATAAGATCCAGTGTCTCCTCTCTCAAGTTAGGTCACTGCTGTGAAAAACCAGTTTTATACTTGAAGTGAAAAAGCATTTGCAAAATTTTCCAATCTAGGAGCTCTTCTACTCAAAAATAGGCTTGGTTTCAAAAGTTTATTCATCAATCATTTTGCTTATAAGTAAAAAAAGACAAAAAGTGTTTAATATTGCATCACTCCTTGTCAACAGAAAATAAGCCAAACTCTGTAAAATAATTTAAAGAGGTTTATTCTGAGCCAAATTTGAGGACCATGGCCCAGAGCCATGCCCAAGAAGCCTTGAGCAAGTGGACACACTGTGGTTGGGTTACAGTTTGGTTTTATACATTTCAGGGAGACAGGAATTACATGTAAAGTCATAAATCAATACATGGAAGGCGTACATTGATCCATACATGGAAAGTATACATTGGTTTGGGGCAAAAAGGCAGAACATCTTAAAGGAGGGGCTTACAGGTTATATGTGGGTTTAAAGACTCTTCGATTTGTAATTGGTGTAAAAGAAATGAAGCTTTGTCTAAAGGCTTGGAATGTTTTAAGTTAAGACAAGGAAGTCTGTTAATCAGAGGCAAGCAACTGGCCAAATACCCAGACTCAAGTGATTTGTTATGTAAATTGAGGACCTGCAGGTTTGTCTTGCATAGCCTTAGGCCTGTTGGGGCATGATGAGGCATGTCTGACCTCCCTTCTCATGGCCAGTAACTCAGTTTTATGGTAACCCCTTGGCCTAGAGAGGGTCCATTCAGTCAGCTGGGGGGAGGGTGGGCTTAAGATTTTATTTTAGTTCACATCCTTGATGTATTCCTACCAAATAGAAACAGAAATTGTTTTTTCATGCTTTAAAATTTGACATACGTTTTTCTCTTTACTTGAATATGTTGCAGTTGCATCAAGTATCTCTTTTGTGAAATAAAGTGGCTTCAACTAAAATGAAGATCTGCCCAGGAAAATCATCTCTCACTTGATGGTTTTTCCAATGTTCTACGAAATCCCTTAGCAACTACATTTTGATGTTATGTAAATCCCAACAGGCCTTACATTTACGGGAACCTCTGTACATTTTCACCACACCTAATCTTGGAATTTTAAACCTGCACTCTAGACTTCTCCTAAATTAATGTTAGGCTACGTGCCTTGCTTGGGGAGCCCTGGTGGACTCTGTTTTATTTCTGCCACCACAAGCCAAATGCAAAGCTGTCACACTGGTTCCTCCAATACTTTCCACTACGTGGCTGCCAAGGTCAAAGGCTATTTTCAAGGTCTCCAAGACAGGAATCACAGGAATCTTTGAACCCTGGGGAAATCTCTGCTGAATTGACTATGACATCACAGAAGTTAATATGAGGGGAGGCTGACCTGTCCTCCTCACCTTTCAAAAGCCCAGTTCCTAGAGGCGTTCTGTGGGCTTCAGGAGCCTCCTGCTGGACCTCCCATTTCTCTTACCCTGGCTGGGGGGTTATCACGACATGGCCCTCAGGGCATGGCTGTGAGGTCCTACATTTCTTGCTTCATTTGCTATATCTTAGTGGGGGAAACAGCATGGACCTTAGATACGTACTCAAGAGTATGGCTGACCTTCATATGGCTATGCCTGGCCCAACTCAATATTTATATTATATTATATATTTTTCCCCATCTCATCATTGTCTTATTCTCTCTATTTAAGGATGTACCTGGATGTATTACTTTTCACTGGCTGCATGATTCACTCTTTGTCCTTTAGAACTGCAGTCCCCAATCCCCCGGCCACAGAGGCCTGGTACCAGGGTACCAGTCCGGGGCCTGTTAGGAACCAGGCCGCACAGCAGGAGGTGAGTGGCAGGAGAGCAAGCGAAGCTTCATCTGTATTTACGGCTGTTGCCCATCACTTGCATCACCTCCTGAGCTCTGCCTGCCTCCCTTCCCCCCGCCCCATGTCCATGGAAAAATTGTCTTCCATGAAACCTGTCCCTGGTGTCAAAAAGGTCGGGTACCACTGCATTTCCCACTGTCCAATGATTTATCCAATTTGCCCTGCAGTATATGCCATATTCTCATCATTTTCAATTTATCATCTTTACTTACATTTTTGTCACAATGATACATTTCTTCTAAAAGGATGATTCTAAAACATCTTTGCAACCAAACTTCATCCTAAAGAAAAACCCAATGGCAAAAACTGACTGTATGTAACTATTAATACTATCTTTTGGTGCAAGCACAGTTCAGGTGTGTCTCTGGAATAATTTTATTCTATTTAGGTTTAAAAATGATTTAGCAGAAAGAGCTTCTGTGATGTTAATTTGGGGACAGCTATGCCTATCATTCTCCTCATCTCTTAGAAGATAGTGTGGGATAAGGGGAAGAAGAACAGGCTCGGAATCAAAGTATCTGTGCAAAAACAACAGCAAATGTCCTGAACCATTGTTCCCCTTTAGCCATACTATTAAGTCTGTACAAGTACTTGCCAGTTGAATTTTCTGTGATGATGTAAATTCTCTACACCCAAGCTGCCAATACTGTGTACCCAATACAATAAGGTGTCACTGTCCACACGTGATTATTGAGCACTTAAAAGGTGGCTAGTGTGACTGAAGAACTAAATTTTTAATTTAATTTAATTATACATTTAAATTTAAATTTAAATAGCCACACATGCCCAGTGGCTACCGTATTGGACAAGGCAGATCTATGATTAATTCCCTGTAGTTAAGTGCCAAAGACTCTCAAACCACAAATTTTAAACTAAAAATATCTTCCCCCTTATTAGTCTATTGTGAGTAAACTAGGTGAAGTTTAGCATCTTGTTTACTTTGCCAGAATGAAATTATTCATCCTGTCTTCAAATAGAGTACTGGTAAAAAGTCAGCACTAGGCTGGAAAAGCATGGCTGTTTCTAAGCATGAAAATGTAAAGATTTTATGTCACACATGTATGTTTTTTGTTAAAATTGCTTGCAATGAGTTATCCAAGTGGAAAGGGTAATGGTGTCCACAGATGCTGAGTACTAACTCTAATCTGTCCAGATTTTCTAAGTTTCTATTCAAATCTCCCTGAATATTCACCAGTGGCTTCAACCTTCTAGAAAACACAGGAAGTAAAAACCAAAAGCAAGGGGGAAAATATCAAAATAGTAAGTGTACAATAAGTTGGAGAAAATTGTACTTTTCTGAATTGAACTGGTTACCTACAAAATCTTCTTATTCGTGGTAGGTAAGGTTGGTGCTGAATCAAGGTAAGGGAGGCCCCTCTCTTGCCCTCTGCCAATCTTCTTCCCAGGATAGGCCTCTGGGACTTGTACTTTCCACACAACTGCTTCCCCGGAGCTTCTCGGTTTCAGCTCTGGTCCCTGCAGGTGGAAAGCCCTTCCCCTCGTTTCTACAGTGTCCACCTTTGGCTTCAAACTGTGGTGCACGGCTCTTAAAGGCTCCTTCACTTCTCTTCCAGGGTCTCTCGTTGTTTGGGGGCCCTTAAAATTCTACCTTTAGCTCTATCCCATTAATCTTCATACCAGGTGGTTTACTCGAAGCATATTAAACAACATGTAGAAACATGCAAGCATGTAAAAACATGATTCTACTTCTTCCATGTTTGGCATGAAGTAGCTACTGAATGAACATTGTGTGAGTGACTCATAGCCCGGGAACACTGATATTGTAGAATGAATGGTCAAGCCCCTCCCAGCTAGGGAATTGATGTCACCATCACCCACTTCACAGTAGTGTCACAGCTACTGAAATACTTTAAACATTTGTAACAGGGATAAATTTTTTGAGATATTGATTCAATATCTTTTTATTTCTGGTGATTCCTTTCTCCTAGTTGTTCCATAGGTTACCACCTACTGGACCAATGGGCAGAATCAGGTGAGAAAGAGATCCATTACTGCACTTTGTGTAAAAATAGGTCTTAAAAATTATAGATAGACAAAAGCCTGAAAACAAACATGTCTGTTTTACAAAAGCTGAGCTTTGCAGAGAAAAAAGGTTAAAAAAGACGTATGTGGTCTGAGGAGCCGGCTGCTGGGGGCTGGGAGTGGGGCAGAGAGGGGCAGCCTGGCCCACAGGACTCCCTCCCAGAGTCCCACCGCAGCCTTTCTGGGCTATAGAAAGGAGCCCAGTGAGGCAGGGACTTCAGAGGTCAGTCAGAGAGTTTTGGGGGGAACCTGTGAGCACAGTGTAAGCCAGGAAAACATCTGGCCTCTTGGAGACTTCCAGCCATCTTGATCTGGAGAGCAGGCCCAGGGCAGGCCCCAGGATCTCACCTGCCACAATGAGGTACTAAGATGGCAACAGGAGGATGGGAGTGGGGGGCAGACAGAGGACAGAGGTGCCAAGAGGGCCATTCAACTGGATGAGGCCTGGGGATGGGGTGCAGAGTCCGCAGACCCAGGCAGATGGTGTAAACAGGCCCCTGGCATCAGCCAGCAATCCCAGCACAGCATCCACGGTGCCCCTTCCAGCTAGGTACATGACCTAATCACCCCTCCATGCACGGCAGAGCCCAAAGCCTGCAGAGGACAGCACAGGGCCAGAGGCCATCCCCAGCACACACCCTCTAATCTGAGAGGAGCAGGAGAGGGAAAGTCTTGCGAGAGGAAAAATCACCCTGAAAGAGGGTTTGGACTTTAAATGGACTGAATATTTACCCCCAAGGAACTTTTTAGCCTGGAGAGAATGAAAATTGTCAAGGAAAAGACCCTTTTGTCAATGTAATCAGGGGCTCTGGGCAAGATGTGTTCAGTGAAGGAAAATTTAAAAAGATGCATTTCCTTATTTTTAATTTATGCATGTATTTGAATTGTGTATTTGAATTGTGTTTGAATTTTGACCCCACTACAAATACATCAATTATTTTTCTACCAATATGTTAAGAGAAAAAATGCTTCCCACTCCCCAAATGAGAAGCAATGATTATCAGATTGCATCTTAAATCTAGAAAACTCCCTCATTCAATATATACTAGGTTCTTACTGTATACCATGCAATGTATAGCTCTATAAGTCCAGATTAGACATGTAATGTTCATTTAGGACATTGAGAGCAAACTATTCTCACTGCTAGGGAAAACAAAATGATTATACCTGTATTCGTTACAAAATTTAAAAACAAATGTCCTCATCCTACTTCTAACAAGACCCCAGAGCAAGCTTATGCATGTGCTCATTGATCACCTGCATGTTGCAATTTGATATTTACAGTTAGCACCCCCACCTCCAACTCTTCCTCATAACTTATCCATGGGTGTTTAAATTACCACTGTAGTTCTTAAAGTTCAGCAGTATCTCTATATGCAAAATTACATTCCTAAAATCATCATCTATCACTATTAACAATAGCTTAAAGTTACTGTGTGAGTTATAGTTTACACTGTGCTTCACACTATTATTTAATCTGGATGGCTGGTAGTGCATCCATTCTACAAATGAAGAAATAGAGGCCTCTTCATTCAACAGTCTCAGTGAGGACTAACCCAGATCTTCCGACTCATGGACCTGTGCCACTAGCCCAGTCACACATCTGTGTGGTTGCTGCCCTTCCTGGAATAACTGATTTGATCCTTGCTGCTTTTCCATAGATTCTGTCTGCTTTCAGGTGTACTCCAGTTCTGCATGCACTGTTTGCACAAAAACTTCCCTGGCCCATTTTGCTCACACTAACCTCACCTTTCTCTGAATGCCCACAGCGTGTCTTTTTGACATCACCGTTTGGTAATCCATCACATTCTTCCTTGAAACAACTCTTACATTGTCACTCAACTGTAATTATGCTTACATCTTGTTGCCCCCAACTAGATGGAGCTCCCCAAGGATCTTTTCCTGTCCATTTGCCCCATCTCCCTTGCAGAGGACTTGGCACAACTCAGGTCCTCATAGATCTCCGGATTTGTCGATTGACTGAAACTGCTCAGTTCTTCTGTGACGAAAGGAAAAAAGCCCCATGAGATCCCTGAACGCCTGAGACAAAGGAAGAACTCCAAAAAGCAGGCAACCACACTGAGAGGGGCAATGTTCTGCTCCACATTCTCGCTTATGATCAGCCCTATGAAGACCCCCCAAATTAATTTATTTCTTAACCCAGCCCAGTGAAGATTGTGTAATTTCATTCTTCCAACCAAGAATGTTGTTCTTTATTTCATGACTGAAATATACTTGGGTACCTTGCAAAGATTATAGTAATTACTTGACATACAGATTAATGCATTCCCGGGCTAGTGCCTTGTGCAGAACTATCTAATGCAGTGGGGTTTCTAACCTTGTGACAGCTACAAAGTGTCTCTGTATTTCCTTTTCTTAAAAAGTACGTTCAATCTACTCTGGACTTTCCCATCTGTTGGTGCAGCTGGAGGTGACTTCCTGCTCTGTCAGCTGACCGTGAATCACATCACTGCTGCACTGCACGTTAGCGAGGCTGCTTCTGCATCCAAGGCAGCCAGGAGAGGGAAAGATAATTAGCTATCATACCTCCCTCTTGGTGGGATACTGTTTTTTTTTCCCCTATTTATTTAAAACCTCACTGTTACAGCTTTGCTTCCCAGTTTCTGCCTCTGTGATGATGCTCCAAAGATAGGAAAACCAGTTTCCTACATTCCAGAATGAAAATGACTTTCTAAAAAGTCCGTCTATGTAGGCAATGAATCATCTATCCGGGCAAACCCTTTCATCAAGGGGGTCTTTCCTTTGAGCCACATTTTGGGAATATCCTCAGTAAGGTTAATGGTAATGACTGAGTGCTTGTTCTGGGATCAAAATGATGCAAGTACAGTTTAAAAGGAATTTCAAAATCACAGGAAAGGAGCCATGAGGGTAGATAGGGTGGGTTTGAAATACAAATAAGGAAACTTCCTGGATTGAGAAAGTCATTGGAACAAAACCATGGGGAAGTTTGGGGCTCAAGAATAAGCAACCTCTAGGAAGTTACAGGAGACTGGAGACCGCTTCTGCCTCCTGCAAATATCTTGCGTATTATTTAGCCACTTGGGGGTTTAAACTCCTTCTCATTAAAAGAGGATAAAGGAGCACAAACATAACCTATCTTATTTGACACTTTTGAAGAAAGCCAACAAAGTATTATTGTGATGCACTCTGCAAATGCAAATAAATAAAAAATGCACTTTTTCCCAACTAGATCAGTGGCACAAGCAATCCAGTTACATTGTCATCACCTCTAATTTATACAGAGATATGGCTTATTAGCAGTGCCAGGATATTGCCTCATTTTTTATTTTTTCCTTCTTCCAAGGATTATTGGCATGAAAATGATTTGGAAAAGAAAAAACAGGTAAACTAGAGGTAAGGTAGAAGGGTGAGAAAGTATGCTCTCATTTACAGATCCTAACAGGAAATACAATTGTAAGGTGGGCAGGGGGCAGGAACTGGTCAGCTGAAGCCTTTTGAGACTTAGGGAGAGTCACTAACCCTGACATAGTGGTTTGAATGTTCCATCAGCATTCTACTTATGTCATTGTCACTAATGATTAAATTACCTATAACCAACCTAACCCAAACATGACCATCTCAACTACTGATATATAGGCAAGCTTCCAGGTTGGATTTTCTCAATGTATCTCAATTTGAAACATTCTTGTCCGTTTGCCAGACCATGCATTGATTGTATAACCTGATATTGATTTTAGAAAAATACGCGTCAGGTTTTTTGTCAAGGAAAATCAGGCTAATGGCCATCAAAGGAATAGGCAACAAGTAACAGGACTAGGCTATAAATTAACAATGGCTTTAAAAAGATAGATGTCTGTTTTTTCTCATATAAAAGTCTGGAAGTAGGAACGTGGGTCTGGTATGGCAGTTCTGTTCCCCAAAGTTGTCAGGGAGCCGGAATTCTTCCAGCTTTCTCTCCTGTTGTCTCAAAGCTATGGTCCCAAAGATAGCTCCCACCATCAGACCTACATTACAAGTAGTGAGGGAGATGAAATGGGAAGGCCAAGGGGCTTAGGGTACATGCCATCGGTCTGTTAAGGAAAGTTCCCAGAAGCCGCCACCCACATGGCACTTCCCCTTATATCCTATTAGTCAGAAGTTCACCAATTGGACACACCTAGCTGCAAAAAAGGTTAAGAAATGCAGTCCTTTTCTGCACAGCCATGGACTATGTCCATCACTAGGAATGGAGGAAAGCTAGTTATTGGGGGATGATTTACTATCTGGGCCACAGAACTGGTTATAGGTAATTTACTCATTAGTGATACTGAAATAAGTAGAATGCTGATGCAACATTCGAATCACATAGGCAGCCTTAACACACTTAACACACTGCCACTTAATGTGGTTATAAAGTCATCTGCATTTGGATAAAAAGTTGGTTGAAAACAGAAATAACAATTTAAAGTCAATATAATCATTTATGGATCATTTCGGGATTCTAGACAGGACATAGACATCTATTAGCTCCATAATATCATGTGTATGTCTAACTACTTCTTTATGCCAACCTTTCTAAATTGGTGATATTATAGACTCCTGTTGGAGAAATAAATGTAGCCATTAACATTTTAGATCAGATCAACACTTTAAGCCCCAAATAGAAAAGGATGTATTTAGGTCAGTGTTATATCTTTACAGCATTCAATCAAGTTATCCTTGGTATTCTGTTTTGGAGAAATTCAGATCTATTATACATTCGCATGTATGTTTACATATCTTGTTTAAATAAAAGATTTCAATTTTTTGTATTCCTTCTCATAAGGCCTAGTGATATATGGGCACTCCTCAAATGTTCATTTCATAAAAGTCCAGAAATCTCAGTGATATAGAGTGTGTATCTAGTACTATTGCATTAAATCAGAAAGTTCTAAATTTTTATTAAGGAGAAGCTTTACCAATTATTTAGAATGAATTGCCCTAAGATTCTCCACTGGCTTTCATTTAGGAAGACCCTGTCATAGGGCTTGGACATCTTAGTTATTTCTGAATTAAAAATGGAAACATGGTGGTCATTCTCTAAGGCTGAACCTGTTATTCCTAGAAAGGAAATGAATAACAACACTGTCAACAAAACTCAAAGTGGAATCATAAGGGAAAGCTTGTGAATCTTTCAATTAAAATGAGATCACATTTTTAAGATAACATATTCTGTTAAAAAATTTTTGTTCCTTGGCACTTACTTATGACCTTAGAGAACTAGCACCAGTGACTAAACCCCCAACCAGGCAAAAGCTAAAATTCTGCCCTGACTCAAAGGCAGAATTCCACTACCTGAGTCACCTACAGAACTTCAGCAGCACCCTGGATTTTCCTGAAAGGATCCCCAGCCAAAGATTGGGCAGGTTTAGCCATGTTCTCTTATGAAACCAGTTGATGATACAGTCACAAGGACTATGGTTATGGATTGGGTTAGTGCCAGCCCTGGTATGGTGCCCTCCATTCCGTACAGAGAGCACTAATCTCTAAATATCAAGACACTCTTTTAGATCAAACATCTGTGTTGAGTGCTCGTGGTAAAAGCACCACTTTTAGCTCTATCCTTTCACAATATAAAGTGTATTTAGTCCACCCTGGCTCAATTCTGTTCTCTCTTGATACTTATGAAAAACAAACGTTCATTTTAAGCTGCATTTGCTCATTTGCTTTTAATCATTCTTCTCTCTCTGGCTTGCTTCTAAGTAGAGAATCATTTCCAAAACCCAATATAAAAATCATCCTCAAGCAGCCATCACCTAGAGGAGCCTGAGAGTCTTTGACTTACAACACCATAAAGTTAGAAAGGACATTAAAGAGCTCCTGGTCCAAACTTGGTTCAAAGCAGTTAGGATGCCCACATCAACACCCCAGGGTGGGAGTGCAGTCAGAACAGGGCCCACAAAATTTTCAATGCACATGACTTTGACCCAACAATTACACATGAAGGAATTTAGTCTACAGATATACCCCAAAACGTGTAAAAAGATATATGTACAAGGACACTTACTGAAGCACTGTTTATAGTCAAGAAATATTGGAAACAGCTTTTGAATACGAAGATGCCTGTCAACAAAAAGAGGGTCATATAAAGTGCAGCGTCCAAACAAAGGAGACGCTGCAGACGTAGGAAGGAAGAGAGGCAATCTCTGGATCAGAAAAAGGTGTTCACAACATGATCCCTTTAGAATAATTCTTACATATGTGTGGGTGGAGGGTGGGGGTATGAACATGTGTGTGTGCATAGAAAGAGAGGAAGAATGCCTGTGGGCCTGTTTTAATAGCGGCAACCTCTCAGAAATACTATTGGCACAGCAGGGAGGGGGAATGGTTTCCATTTTATTTCATACACTCCTGTTATTAGTTTTAAAAATGAAACTATTAAAGGGTAAAAGGGACACAGGTGTGACTTCCTGACTCTAAGGTTAATGCCCTCTCCTTTAAAAGTGCTGGTGTGAACAATTTCCTAGAGTACTAAATATGCTTCTCAGAGGGCCCCTTTCCCAGCCGTCCAGATAACATAATATAAACATGTTTAACATCCTTTACTGTTGGCTAGTGCTGGAATTGTGGTTTCTGTAAAGGTTCAGTATGATAGAAAATGATTCATTTCCCCACGACACTCCCTGCAGCCTGTTAAGGTCAAAGCTCACTGTGGAGGCCATACAGGTAATGATACTGGAGTGCTATTAACAGTGTACCTTCTTCCCTTCCTGCCACACTCCATCAACGCCTGGGACGGACATCCGCTGGAGTATTTCTCTTTCTGAACTCTGTGCACGGGGATGACGGTATTAACACATTGTCTGCCACACTAGAAAAAAAAATTTTTCCTTGGAGCCATGGTGTTTTATTAAGAAAATAGAATAAAAACTCCAAAAACAAAACGATCCTTTCTAATTTAATGAGAAATTTGTTATTTTTTATTGTTTTCTGTGTGTGAGTCATATGCAACCTTAAAAATAGTTCTCGCGGCTTCCAGGGTGAAGAGACATGTGAGTTACATATGCTTCATGAGGCCCCAGGCTCAAGACTAGCGTGAGTTAATTACAACTCACATGGCAGTTAATGTGTAAATACTGTAATTCAAGTTTCCCCTGGCCTTACCACACTGTACAGATAACAGGAACAACCTTAACTCAAATTTCCCTGGTTTTTTCACAGCCTGAGGATGGTGGACCTTCAACCCCTTGTAAGGTGCCTTTCAAATATTTCTGGAGGTCCCTAGAAGTTGTCTCCCAGGTACTTCTGAATAACATCCCTTCTCCAAGCTGGCCCATGATTTCCCCTGGTCATTAGCTGACCATCAACGTCTCCTGCTTGGTACTTCCATATACTTCGGCAGCTGAGTCCTGGGAAAGCCACAGATGTCCATGATATGACATTCTATTTTAAGTAGGAGGAATGCTTCCTTCCCCCACCCTCTCATGCCAACCACAGTGAGAGCACCCAGCACTGGTTCCCAGCAATGTGGCTTCTGCTCCAGTATATTACAGAATTATTAGTAATTCAGAATTTCAGTTTCCCTTTGTATCCCACTGACTGCTCAGAGGACCTCAGCTTTTATTCTAAAATATTTATTGACTTCCTGCTCTGTGTAGACATGTGCAAGATGTACAGTGATGAACGGAACTGCCAAGGACCCTGCTACCATGGATTTTTCAGTCTAATCATGGAGAAAGATAATGAACAAGAAAATGCAAATAAATATATAGCTACAAATTGAGACAAGTGCCATGAAGGAAATAGAAGGTGTGACAGAAAATAACAAAGGAGCTAGTATAGGTCAGACGGTCAGCAAAGGCCTCTGAAGCAGTGATAGTTTAAACCAAACAACTGAGTCATATTAAAAATCCAGATTTGGAGAAAGGGAGGGGAGGAAATTTTAGAAAAAAGAGATGGGGGAGACCTGTAGAAGAGGGGGAGGAGCTAATATTTTGAGAAATTATTATGAACCAGTAACATTCTAAGAACTTTACATCTGTTATATTCTTTAATCCTAACACAATCCTGTGAAGTAGGAAGTATTGTTAACCCCACCTAACAGAGGCGTAAGATAAAGCACAGAAAGGTTTGGTGATTTCCCCTCGTCACACGGCTAGTAAGTGATGAAGGCAGAATCTGAGCCCAGGTAGTCTCAGACCCTAAGGAAGGAAAGATTTTGGATTATTCTGGTAATTTAAAGGCCAGTGTGGCTGAAGCAGAAGGAAAGAAAGGGGAGACGGAGTTGGCAAAGCCAGCAGGGACAGATCATGGATGAGTGAGTGGTCCTGTTTCATTCTCAGAGGACAGCATGGTTGATTAATACTGCTCCAAAGGAACAATGTTGTTCTGAGGAGCCAGCTATAGTAATGAAAATAATTATCACTTACATTATTTTCATAATCTGAGAAAATGAGAGCGCTTCCCTATACTGTGAATAAGAAAGGAAACTAAGACCCTGAAAACTGAATTACACTTTCTGACACATGTGCTGACTTGATATATAACTTAGGACTGTGGTCCCCAACTCCCAGGCTGAGGACCAGTACTGGTCTGTGGCCTGTTAGGAACGGGGCTGCATAGCAGGAGGTAAGTGGAGAGCAGAGAACCTTCATCTGTATTTACAGCCGCTCCCCATCGCTCGCATCACTGCCTGAGCCCCACCTTGGATTAACAGCAGCATTAGATTCTGCATTATGGTGAGTTGTATACTTATTTCATTATATATTACAATGTAATAATAATAGAAATAAAATACACAGTGAATGTAATGCACTTGAATCATCCCAAAACAATCCCCCCAATCCTACCCCAGTCTGTGGAAAAATTGTCTTCCATGAAATTGGTCCCTGGTGCCAAAAGGTTGGGGACCGCTGACTTAGGAAATTGCACCACCTCCCAGTACGTACTTGTAGCAACCTGTCTTCTTGTTATAGAATTACAGATGGCCAAATTCAACAATATTCCACTGGGGAGTGAATACTGAGTTAGTAATACAGGGATAAGGAACCAGTTATTTGGAGCTAACTTGGACAAGTCGTCCCTGGAGATGAAAAAGTACTGGTGTCTGGTGCACCCAGTAAGCTAAGTCCAGTAAGTTTTATCAACAGAGAAGGTGAGGTGGCAACAATTTGTTTATTCTTAAGGTCAGCATTCTGTTTGCTTGCTCTCCTGAATCCTCTTAGAGGATCCCTCCAACTTGTAGGAAATCTCAAATTCATCCAAAAAATGAGAATATTAACTCAGCCTAACCACCTAAACTGAGTCTAACCTCACCTCTAGTCACATAAACTAGGTAGACTGGAGAGGGGATTTCCCACATTCTGTTTCCTTGTGATGGTAAACCCTCATTGACTAACCTGTTCTGCTTGTTGACAGAGTGGACAGCATTCTCCACCTCCCCCTCTCCAGCAGCCCCTCAATTTCTGCATGGGGATCCACATGGTGCCTGAAAGGCTAATTCCATCTTACTGGCAAGGCGGGAGCACGTGGCCCGGCTAAACCATCAGCACATTCTATCCCCCTGGCCACAGTGATTGTGACCTAAGCCTGTTTGTTCAGAGTGAGTCTCAGGGGTTCTGCTTGGAATGCAAGATAAAGTCCCTCTGTCCCTCCTGCTATATTCAAATAAGAAGCCAAGGGGCAAGAGCCACCTGGGAACCACAAGAGGAGCCTGACTTAGGATAAGATCAACACCAAGAAAAACAAAGTAGAGACGTGAAGAGCTAGGGCCTAGATGACCATTGAGCCGAAGGACTCTACCTCATCAGAAATCTGCACTTTTTGGGGACGTGAGTTGATTAACCAATATTTGAGTTCATCAAATATTGATCGAGTGCCTCCTGGTGTGCCAGGCATGGTATTAGGCGCTGGGAATACATTAGTGCATAAAACAGGTAAGAAGCCCTGTCCTCAAGCAGGAGACAACAGGAAATGAGCAGAATAAGTTACATAATAGTGTGTTACAGGATAAGCGCTACAGGAAAAGGAAAAGAAGAGCAGGTAAGAGAGATGGAGAATGGGGGAGTGGTAGGGACCGGGCTTCTCTATTATTTAAGGTGGTACAAGTCAGGGGTCTCTCGGCCACTTGCCACCTCCTACTTGTTAACAAGCCTGCAATACCTTAGGACATTTCAAATGCTTGTAACCCCTACCCCCCAAACACACACCCAGTGGCAGCAATTTTAATAGATTTTAAGAAAACAAAGAAAAGGAATATTTTTAATTAGATTTGTCTAAGATTCAGGGGGTGGGGGAGGTTTTATATGAGTCCTGGATAAAGGTTGAACTAATCCATTTTAAAAAAACACAGATCCACATATTTTGGGCAGGGTGTAGAGAGACTTAAAATGCTACCATTTAAATCTGGTAGCACTTGGACATAAATTATGATATCACCCTGAAGTAACAAGGTTCTTTTACAAATCCCACTGTTTCTGCTTCTTTTTCTTTGTTCTTTTTTTTAAATAATTTTTATTTCAAAATATTAGGGGGTACAAGTGTTCCCTTTATATGGGTGAATTGTATAACACTGCAATCAGGGTCTACTTCTTGAAATTTAAAAATAATCACTTGCTTCTGTTTCCAACACTGATTTATGGAAATGCAGCAAATTAGTATCGGCAATGCTCTATAACTTGAGCTGTTAAATTGTGTAACTCCGATTTTCCCAGGGACCAACTTGCAAGAGCTATAATATTGTAACTGACTCAAAAGCCAGCAAGCAAGAAAGCAAGAACAAATTAACTTAATATAGAGATGTCTACTCCCACCACCTTTCTGAGTATGTGGCTAGTGGCTTCCTGTGAAGGAAACATTTTGTCAACTCTTGTCTTAGTTAAGACTGGCATTCCCCCACTCCCCTTTGTACAACTGTATCATGTTGTGTAAAAGAAGAAACCATCACCATAGAGACGCAGGTCTCTTGAACACTAGGAATAACTACAGATAATCTGTCTCTTGCCATAGCACTTAGTTTTTAGTGGTCACCTGTTCACAGGCCATGTGTTTTTAAAATGCCAAACTAAAGCTGTGCTCTGATAATGCCAGAAAGACACATTGATAAACATGGCTAAATTAGTCTGGTGGGCTTTCATGCAAATGCATTGTGCCTTTACCAGTTTCAGATCTCAAGTTTTCCCTAGATGCCCCAAGAGTTCAGCCTCAGTGAAGCTAACTACTGCTGAATGGAGGCACCCAGCGGGCAGAGCCAGGGAGATAAGTGGGGAGAAGCTACCCTGCCTTCTCAAAGGCTCTCCCTAAAACCTAGATGCTAAAAAATGACCAGGCTCACCCCAGGAAAACATACCTAAGCTGTGATAATATTGATTTTTAAATTAGTGAAAAGATGAACCTTAAATCACTGGGAAAGGAAAGATTCTACACATCATGTTGAGACAATTGGTCAGTCCTTTTGGCAAAAGAAGATTCTCCCCTCCTGCCAGATGCCAAATGAAATTACTAGTGGATAAGAACCAATACACATGCACAGAAATGCACACACACAAACACAGAGGCAAAGTAATCAAATTGTATAAATGCCAGGAAAAAATAGCTGAATATTTACTTAATCACTGGTGGTTTAAGAGTCATGTAAGAAATCCCAAGGGAAATGATGACAGATCTGACCATGTAAAAATGTTAAACTTCTGAACATTAAGAAGTTCATGGCATAAGACACAAACATCCAAATAGAAGGACAAATCTACGCAAACTGTAATCTAATATCTTTAAAATATATAGAGTTTATAAAAATTATTAAGAAAAATATGAAAATTTCAAAATAAAAATGGGTAAAGGACATAAGACAACTCACAATAGAGTAAACATAAATGAATAAAAAATATATTTTAAAAATGTCTATCTCTTAATGAAGGCAAAATTGAAACAGCAGTAGGAAACTTTTCTTACTACCAAATTAGCAAAAATAATTTCTTTTTCTGATAGCATTGATAAGAGCACAGTGAAATAGGAAATCTCATACACTGCTGGTAGGGTATGAAACTTTCTGGAAAGCAATCTGTTGTTTCTCAAGAGGCCTCTAAGTGTTTATATCCTCTGACCTAGTAATTCTACCTGCAAGAACTTATTGTCATAAAGTAATTTAAAAATTCCAAAATATGGACAAATAATCATGCATAAAAGATGCTTATTTCATCATTGCTTATAAAAAGAAAACAGACGCACCCTAAATATCCACTACTCATTTCAATATTTTTTTGAGCAACTAATGTGTGTCACACACTGAGCTACAACAGAAACCAAAGACAGACATGATCTTTATCCTTTGTAGAACTTACAGTCTGGGAGGAGATAAACATTTAATCGAGTAATTATGACTTGTGCCACAGGGGCTTGTAGCAGAGGGGACCTAACCAGAGGAAGTGACATTTAAATTAAAACATGAAGAATGTGTGAAGTTAATCAGAGGATGGAGATGGCAGAAGAGAAGAGTGTTCTGGGAAAAGGGAATAGCATATACCAAGACCTGGGCGGGGGGCGGGGGGTGGGGATGGATCTAAATTAAGTGTCATTGTGTTTCCAAGTGGCAATGAAGAGAATCCAAGTGTCTGTTTGGAAGTTTAGGACCTAGCAAGAAACACAGTGAAGTAGCTTTTTTTTTACTTTAAAAAAATAAAGATTTTTGACTTAAAAAAAAATAAAGCTATAACCTATGCAGCATGTTCATGGAAAAAAAAATAGCATTTGTTACAAATAAGATAAATATTACATAACCCTTAATAAGATTATTTATGAAGCGTTTGTAACGACATAGGAAAGTGGTTATGATATAAAATTAAGCAAAAGAAAAAATAAAACGCCAAATTACATGAATAGTGTATTGTTAGCTTTGCTTAAACACACACACACACACGTATAATCAAAAAATATATATATATTTTTATATATATATATGCACTCCACACTGTTAATGGTGGTTATCTCTGAATGACATTATAGAGGAGTTCTCCCCTACTTCTTTCTACTTTAATGTACTTTCCAAATTGTTAGGGTAGCATATTTTACTTTTATAAATGATTATTACAGATTTTGATAGTTTTAGAATGTTAAAACCTTAAGACAATAAGCTTAGTTCAGTATCTAGTACATAGTAGCACTACATAAATAATAATCAATCAATGAAGTAATCAACTTCATTGCAAGAGTGTACAAAATTGCCAGAACTATTAAAATGTTTTAGGAATGAGGCATGCATTTCTACTTACTTGTTTTTTTTTTTGGATTTTGAATCCTGTGAATTAGCCAAATTTATTAAGAATGCTTTATCAAATAAATCAACAACTTTTCTTCCAGAGCCCTGTTAACCTAAGCTAAAGACTAAAAAGCAGCAACAAAGTTCCGCCATTATCTGGTTAAAACTGACAATGTGAGATGTACGGATTGTTGTCTACAAGTTTAGAAACAGGAAACAGTGTGTGCTGCACTTGCCAAAGGGCATATAAACCAAGAAAGTTCTTATGTAGAAAATCAAGATCAGAGGGTAAGCACAAAAGTGTTCCTGGAGAACAAAACAGTTTGCAGTGACAAGCGGTGACGTGAGGTTGTGTTTATGTGAATACAAGCCCTCTCATCCCAAGCCTGGTGGCTTGAGTGTTTTCTTCCCACCGTGTTAATTGTGGAAGTATGTCTGTCACTATTAACGTGTCAAACAGAGGTGTCGATATTATCTGCAGCTGATCATTTGATTAGGTTTTACCCGCAGGAAAAGTCTGACCACAGCCTGCCACAGGACAGCCACGCGTGACGTACAGAAAGCCCTTGTCGTACCCCGGGCCAGCCAGAGTGATGCAGGCTAACAACATACCTGATCCCTTCGGGCCTCCATGGCAACAAGGCTGCTTGTCGGACCAGATGATAATGATCTATCATGTGGAAGAGGCTTACCCTGTGACAAGAGGGAGTTTTCAAAGGTAACGCATCAACAACAACGACTCAGCAACAGCTGTTTGTTATTGCAGTAGACAAGGACACAAACAGGGCAAGGCTGCCAGAAGATCTTGCATCTGGAACACAAAATTCCTGCCTTGGAAGAAGAAGCAGAGTAGACATAAATGTCCTCTTTCTTGGAAGAAAGAAGTAGACAAAGCATATGCTGAGTTAGAGGTTAGAGGCTCTATCCTTTGTAAATTGTTTGTTGGATACAGAGATTTCCCTTCTGAACATCTCAGCACCTTGTTGGGAGAACTTCAAATCTCTGCCATTTGGACTTGTCAGTTGTTAGTAAGAGAAACCAGGGAAGTAATCAGAGGAAAACTAATTAAGAACGGGTGGGAGTTCTCTTCCCTAAGGCAAGGTGGGTCCCTGCCCCTCTGGCCACACTGGCTCTTCCTCTGGGCCCTTTTGGCTAGAGCCCATTTGGGATTTGGTAGGTGTATTTGCCTGGGTGTCTGTCTTCCCTATAGTTCCTGAAGGCAGGATTACAGTCTCTTTTTTATCTTTGTATCTGTAATGCCTGGCATAGAACAAAATTTCAACCCACTTACCAGTTGCTGATGGCAATGGTGGTAGCTATGGAGAAAGCAGGATAGACAGCAGTATAGCTAAGCCATAGGACATTCTATTTCTAGGCCTTTGACAGTGTGGAGGTCTCTGGGACTAGCCGGGCTAGCCAAGATTGAGACCTCTCCTGGTGTCCTCTCCGAGAGAGACAGGAGAGTCTACTGGTTTAGAACATGGGCTCTGGAGCCAGACGACCCAGATCAGAATCCTGACTCTACTCCAAACTGTGTAAGCTTTGGCAACTTATTTACCTTCTCTGGGCCTCTGTGATGATGAAATGAGATCATTAGAACAATGCCTGGTACCCTAGAGGAGCTATTTAAGGTCAATGGACTCTGTTTCCAGTATTGCTGCTCAATTTAGGAAGAGGAAGGTGCAGGTGATGAGAGCCTTTTGCTTCAGATTTTGAGTTTCCCATTCAACCTTGCAGTCTGATCCCCTGGAAGGCCTCGGCTGGATGGAGATGGATCTGGCATCTAAGATCCTCCCTTAGAGCTGTCATTTACGCCACTGCCAAGCCCTAGGAGTGCTTCTCATTTCCTCACTTATCTCCTACAAATATACAGGCAAGTCACTTCAAAAGGAAAGATAAATGGTCCAAACCAATCCACTGTAATGCACTGTAATCCGCTATACATGACGCATTTAGTTTGCCCTTGAATTATTATCTCCCTTGCCAGGTGTGGCTGCTGTGATCTTGAACCATGCTAGGGACCATGGCAGGGACCATAAGCATCCAACATCCGAAAGGGTGAGGGGACCTAAAAGCAAGTCAGGGAAACGACGTGAATGATGGCCAAGACACGTACATGTCCAGAAAGTTCTCACTTCTCACTCCTATCCCCACCCACACGCTGAGCACACGGTGCTCCAAGGACACAATAAAACTTCCATGGGAGCTCAGGCTGAGGGAAGAGCAGCAGCGGCCAGCCATCCCAGCTTCTCCAAGGCTCTGGGCACACTGTGCAGGCACCCTGCACCTGCCCTCCCCGCCAAAGGCGCGGTGAAGGAAGAGCCCAAGAGGAGACTGGCGCGGTAGTCAGCTAAACCTGCCCCTGCAAAAGCAGACGTGAAGCCAAAAAAGGGGGTGCAAAGAAAGGGAAAACAGGCCAAAGGGGCTAACCGAGAAACCAAAGATTTACCTGCAGAAAACGAAGGGACTAAAACCAAGGTGTGTCAGCCTCTGATGAAGCAGGTGAGAAAGAGGCCACGTCTGATTAATACCATTTACCGTGTCTGATCAGTGGCCCCTGTGTCCTTTCTTGTACAATCCAAAGGAATATTTTCATGAAGTATTTTGTCAATGCAAGTTTTTTGGCAGGTGTCATTTTTAAGAAGCAGGGAATCCCACTCACCTCATTTTTTAGGTGTAAATGCATTTTTTTAAGAGGTGAAATCATTTGCCGGTTGTTTATTTTTTGGTACAACCAGAAAATAGCGTGGGCTATTGAATTACGGGAGGCTTTGACTGTCTTGGGTGTCAGCTTAACATTCCACAGATGGGGAATTCGTCTTTACATCCTGTGATACAAAGCACCCTCAATGGCAATATGGAGCCACGGTCCTGCATTTAATGTCTTGAACATTTAAAATTACTTCTATTCCCATGTTGTTTTTTAGCAGACTTGTTTCCCAAAGAAAACCACTCCTTGATCCTGGCTCTCCTGTCAGAATTGTGTGCACTCTGCAACATCTGTGGTCGTGGTCGTCCTGTGTTCCTAACAACTTTGTTAATGTGCTGTGAAGGATTGAAAGTTTGAGTATGTAGTATATATGATACTAAATTGTGAATTGGTGGGACTTACGTAACAGCTTATCAACATTTGAAGATACTGGTACTTGATATCGTCTTAAGAAAAATTTACTTCCAGATTTTAAACTGGAAAAGTCACTGGAATAACTTGAAAAAAGAATTACAATACATGGCTTTTTAGATTTGGGGTATGTATGTTAAGAATTGTGTACAAATTGACATGTCTGCGTACTGATCCTCAACACAGCCAATAAAACCTCAATTACGAAAGAAAAAAAATTTAAATGGATATGTGGGGAATTTTATAAAGTGTACTCTTGAAGCCAATGAAATAAGGTCATCCATAACCACAAACCAGCAGCCAAATATTGTCCTGGCAAAGGACTCTGACTCTTTCATTTAGACCACCTTAAGCAGATTCTCCTGAAACTGTAAAAAAGAAGAAAAGAAAAGAGAAAGAGAGAGAGAGAGAATGAATGACCTCCACTGTGATGGTTTCTGACAGGTATAATCAAAAGGTTAAAAATCTCTACTAAGAATATTAAGTCATTACAACAGCTGCCTTTCTTTTTTGGTTTCTTTTTTTTTTTTTTTTTATTGGAGACAGTGTTTCACTCTGTCACCCTGGGTAGACTGATGCAGTGGCTCATAGCTCACTGCAACCTCAAACTCCTGGGCTCAAGCCATCCTCCTGCCTCAGCCTTCCAAGTAACTGGGACTACAGGCGTGCACCACTGCACCTGGCTAATTTTTCTATTTTTAGTAGAGATTGGGTGTCACTCTTGGTCAGGCTGGTCTGGAACTCCTGAGCTCAAGCAGTCCTCCCGCCTTGGCCTCCCAGAGTGCTAGGATTACAGGCGTGAGCCACCACACCTGGCTGGTACCTTTCTTTACTAGGATTCTATTCCCACTGCATGGCTGCATCATAATAAATTGAGGAGTCAGCTACCTGTCTTTCATATCAGCTGTGAGTATGCTGAGATAGATAGATAGATAGATGCATATGTATCGATATCATATATGCATTTATATATAATATCTCTATATTATATGTATGTGTTTTTTAAGTCACAGCCCTTAAAAATTATTTTAAAGTTACACAATCACATGAGTCACACAATCACATTAGTAAAAGAGACAAAGTTGTGTTATACAATTTATCCTCCTCTATCCAGATAAGGATTCATTCAAACTAGAAATATTTGATTTTTTTTTTCCTTGATGCTCTTCAAAGACACTTCCTCTGTAACTTCTGTTCAGGAATGCTTTGTATTTTAGCAGTTAGGAAGTCCTGTTTTCAAATAAACTGTTTATCTTAGCACAGTTTTAGATTTATAGAATTATTGTAATTAGTACAGTAATGGTACGGACAGTTGCCTGCCCCACACCCAATGTCCCCTATTGTTAACATATTACATAACTGTGGTACCTGTGTCACAATCAATGACCCAATATTGATAGAGTATTTCCTCAGTTTTTCCCTAATGTCTTTTTTCTATCCTAGGATCCCATCCAGGACACATTACATTAAGCAGTCATGTCTCCTTAGGCTCCTCCTGGCTGTGACAGTTTCTTAGACTTTCCTTGGTTTTGATGACCTTGAAAAGTTTTGAGGAGTACTGGTCAGGTATATTGTACAGTATCCTTCAACTGGGATTCGTCTGATGTTTTTCTCACGGTTAGACTGGGTTGTGCATTTGGGGGAGGAAGACCACAGCAATAAAGTGCCATTCTCATCCTATCATATCAAGGGTGCACACTATCAATTACCTACCACTGTTAGGAGCTTCTTTTTAATGTTGAAAGTCAATCTGGTTTATTAAAGCAATGGTTCTCAAAGTGTGGTCCCCAGAACAGCAGTATCAGCATCACCTGGAACTTGTTAAAAATGCAAATTATTGGCCCTGTGGCAGACCTACTAAATCAGAAACTGTGGGGGTGGGGCCCAGCAATCTATGTTTGAACAAGTCTTCCAGGGGATTCTGACACACGTGACGTTTATGAACCACTGTGTTGGTGGTTGTCTAACATGTTTGGCTTCAATACATACAAAAGAATTCTTCTCCCTGCCCATCCATTAAGCCAATGGCTCTTAACTCTGCTGTAGTTAATAAACACCTATGCCAGGCGCCATCCCCAGAGACTGATTTCATTGGTTTGTGGGGGGGAGTTTATTGTAAAGCTGCCAAGTGAATCCAAATCTAGACAGGGTTGACGGCTCCACCCTGGCCCTCAGCTAGGAGAAGTCCTCCCTCTTCTGCTCAGCTTTCCATGCCCCTTCTGCTCTCCTTTCTTTCCCCCTCAGCTTTTGGAAGAATGGACCAATCAGTAGCTGATTTCTTAGAAAACATCTAAGAAGATTGAATACTCTAGAACTCTAGAGTTGGTAACAGCCATAAAGGTCAATTAGTTAAGTGGTTTTAAAACTTTTTTGAGCAGACTCTTTCTTCAAAGGAAGTGCTATGGGGAAACCCAACATAGAAAAAGAAAGCAGGGCTGCTCTGAGTGAAGGGGAAGGGGCTTCAGGACGCCATGGTCCTCCTGGCACTATCTGGCCACCACTGGTCTAGTTGGACCTTCCTAGTCAATGGCTGTCCACCTTCTCCTGATCACCTCCGGTGTCAGAGGCTTCTCTACCCAAGAAGCCACTTCCATCTCAGTACAAAGCTTCAAAACTTTCTTGCCTTTGAGCTCCCGTTGCCTTGCCGTCACTTCCTATCACTAGTCCTAGTTCCCTTCCTGGTGCTAAAGAGAAGAGACAGAGACTCCCATAAGAAGCCTCTTTTTATTTTATAATTCAGGCCCCCTGCTCCCTAAACAGTGGTTCTCAACCCAATTGCACATTAGAATCAACCAAGGCACTTTCAAAAAATCCCACTGTTCAAGCTGCATCCTGGACCAATTTGGGGTCTCTTCAGGGGAGCCCAGGTAGGCAAGTACAAGGTGCAGCCTGGCTGAGAGCCAGCACCTGTGTCAGAGACTCTCCCTCACACACACACCCCAGGCAAACAGGGCCACCCCTTTTACCTGTTCCTAGATTGACATTATTTTGAATCTTGTCACCATACCATCTGCTCTCTTTTGAGAATGCTCCATTTTCCAGATCCCAAAATAAATCAGAATAGCATAATTTTCACAAGCTGTCTTTATAGATTGAAGGCAAAAACCGTAAGTGCTGGATTGATATGATACCAAATTCTTTCTTTCACAAGGTAATTGGAATAAAAGATTTCTATTGCTTCCTACTCAATAATTTAACTCCTACCCACCTGTCCCTCTTCTGGAAAGATTGTACAAACCCTCCTGCCTTTCCCAGAGCAGACTTGGCTTTCACAGCTAGTTTACTTGCCCTGCCCTGGTTATGTGAGAGGTAGATGATGTAACCATTCTTTGACGAATGCCTGGAGCACCTCCATCCAGCTGGCCCAGTTGTGTGCTTGAGGAGGATTCCTCTCCTCTTCTGCCCTCTACGCCCATTAGTCAGATAATAACTCAGCTGTGCAAATGCAGGCTGCATAGGTTGTCAGGTTCGCCAGTCTTCAGGTGGCCCCTCCCGAGTCCTCCTAACCAGTATTTCCTGAATGAAGTTAAGATCATGTAGGCCAGAGGCCAAGTAGTTTAGCTAGAGAGGGTGGAGGGAAGTATTTCAAATACTCAAGAGCCAATGACAATTACTTGTCTCCACTAGGCTGAAGAATACTTCTCAGCCTTTCCTATCTCCGTTCAAAAACTTGTACCCTTCATTACATGACTCATAGCCATTAAGTCCAACGTGCATCACAAAGAGGATGGTGTTTACATAACCACTGTATTCTAAGTGTAGGTAAATTCAATCAACTGCTCGGAGTTGCAAAGCTTTGCTGAGGTAAACATGTAATTGTGCTGAGAGTTTCAGCTCAAACTCACGTGGTCCATCCTCAGTTGGACCTTCAATTCTCTCTTACAATTATTTGATTTTTCCTTACTTAATTCAATACTCTATGCCCCAAAACAGTGTTTCAGAACTTCCTTCCAAAGCTTCAATTTTCTTATCTCTAATACAGGGATAATCATAGCATCTACCTAGTAAGACAGTTCTCAGTATTAAATGAAATAATAGACAAAGTTCTAAACAAAAGACATATGTACCTAATAAATACTGTTGTTGTTGTTATTATTTTATTATATATGTGTTATTATATATGCTATTATTATATAACATAAATAATAAAATTTAAAAATATTCTCTTCTCAGAGTCAAGAAATATTTTTTAGTGTCAACTATCTGCCAGTTATGGTGATAGGCACTGGGATTTTCAAAAATTAGGAGGACATGGTCTTTACTCATCACACAGAGAGAAGGAAGTGTGGAATGCTTTTGAGTTAACATGACTCTGATCTGTACCTTCCCAAGATCCCAACTCCCCCTCACTGTCTTTCCCTTACCTTATTGTCCTTCTTCCTCACTAAGATCAGGGCAAGTCCATGGAAGCCCCTCAGTGTTTCTCTGTATCTCAGAATTTCTCCATGTCATCAAGGTTCTTGATTTCTCTGCCCTACTCCATGGCCTGCCTGGCCCTTCCCACCCTTAGTCTGGTGTCCCAGGGAGGATTTCCCTTGAGCCCCTCCTGGGAGCTCTGAGCATGCAGCCCACGAGGTTTCAAATTGGGTCCTTACTCTTGAAGAGATTAGAACAGAGTTGAGGTGACACACAACACACACACACAAAAGGAAAACCTACAAGATATGAATAACAAGTGCCAAATGAGTCATTTAGAAAAAAAAAAAAAAGAATGCTACAACCCAAAAAAAAAACGAAAAAGGGAACCATTAAGCCCCTGTTGAAAAAATACTGTTCCCCTCAGGAAAAAACATTAATTCTCACTAACTTTGTAATCATATGAATAACATTTTAATATCTCATAGTTTTTATAAAGTAGTTCACAAAGTTATTTCCTTTAAGCTACTTAGAGAGGTAGGTTAAGGAATATGCTGTCTATTTTACAAATGAAGAAACTGAGGCTGAGACAGAGAGAGTTAGAATTGCCACAGCAGGCAGCTAGTAAGCACTGGAGCCAGGGCTTGAGTTTGAGTCTTGGGAGCCTCTCCCCTGCTTTTCCTGGTAGGCCACACTGTCTTTCTGCAGGAAGACAATGCCATTTGTTCATTTGCTATGTGCCAACATTATACTGGGAACTTAGCATTGTTTTTCCATCTAATCTTTACAACTCTGAGAGGTCAATCTTATTACTTGTATTTTAGAGACAAGGATGGTTTTGTGAGGAGGGGGAGGGGAGGGCGTCTATTAAGTAACTTGCCCCAAATCCTACTGCCAAACAGATGTAGAGTTGGCATATAAATCCAGGGCTCACCAACCTGAATTTTATATATTATACTACATTTCTTACCTGCAAAGGACTTTTGCTTGTGAGAAAGAAAATACAAAAAATGATAGCTAAGTTTAGAACAGGTGGCAGTGACAGCAGCAAAAAATGGGTGATACAATCATGATTAGGTAATGTGTTGGCCGAGGCTGGGCCATAGTGCAGAATAAAGAGAAGATTCTCCTCCGTTAATAGCCAGAATTACCCAGCTATTCTCATAAACCCTAATTATTATTTATGAATGGAAAATGATTTAATGTGATTATCCCTTGGTTTTTATTGCTCTCTACCACGAGTTCCCCTTCCAGAATCCCTTCAATGACTCAGGTGCATGGCTGTGATCTGTAAGTACATTCAGATCTATCATTCACACAGATCTGCCTCTAACAAATGATTTGATGGCTTGTGTTTTTTGGATAAATTCAATTCTTCATATTACCTTGCAAGTGTAGACAATTATAAAAAGTACCTTAATTAATGTGAAGCTCGGGATGTTAGGAAAACCTCTTCAGGAAAAAAAAATATACACCAAGGAAGATATTATGAACCAACCTAAAGAATATGTATTCAACAAACTATGGAAAAATAAAAGTACTTAATATAATGTAGGAAAGTTTATGATAGGAGGTACTTGATATGGCAGCCTCTTTAGAATTTTAAGTATAAAAATGTTTTAATGGGTGAGCTCTCAAAATTCTAAAGTGTGACTGAATAATTTTCTACTGGGTATGCTGTACTTTTATGAGGATTTCTTCCTTTGTCCCCCCTTTTTATGTTCAGATTGACCTGGTTGATAACTATGACTCAGATGATACACTAGCTACTTGTGGTTTGAAGGGTGTCACTTCAGAACTCTAATCTCTTCTGTCATGGACCATCCCTGGGGATTCCGAAGTATTACTAGCCTTAAAGGAACTCCCCGTCCTCAATAAACCACAGCTCCCAACAAGAAATGTGCAACTTCTGATAGTGAAAATGGGACATTTTAGAAGAATTAACTAATAGTAAAACCAAGTCAAGAAAATGCTCTCTGATATATGTTATTGACCATATTAGGAAAAGATGCATTCGAGATAGACAAAAGCTTCCCAAGAAGTAAACTGGACTAATTTTATGAACAACTTGCTAATCAAAGACTTTTGTTACTATTTCTTTTCACCAATGAAATATACTGGAGGGGAAGAAAGAAAGCATAAATTATAACTTACATAAGAACCAATTATCCCACTTTTTTAGATCATACACAGAGAAAGCAAGTATTCCTAGCCATCTCTTAATCAAACTCAAGTCCAATAAACCTACTATGTGCATACCTACTATGTGCTACCCTATGTTAACAAGTATTGAGGAGTTAGTAAGACAAGGTCTTTCCCCTCCAGAAGCTCACTATCCAGTGGAGGAGTTCCTACTATATCCACAAAACTTTTAATACTCATTATTAGAGTTGATGCGTACTACTACCTGCTAGTGCTTTGTTCTGTACTCAGAATGAATACATGAGAGGATGCAGGGGCATGTGAAAGCCTTACACAGTCCAAGTTCCATATACTTCCTTACTATAGGCTTCCATTTGTGGTTTTATTTATTTTTTTCCTAATCTATTTCAAGTAGAGGCATATATTAATTTATTAGTGATGCTACAAGTACAATGTATACATCCTAGAAAAAACAAATTAACTCATTGTCAACCCAGAAATTTAAATCTCAAAAAGTAAGAGACTGATTGGGATCAAAAAAGAGCCTAAAAATGAAAAGGGTGCTGGTCAGAAAGTCAGCAGACATTAAGTTACAGCTAATTCAAGCCAAGGATTTCCCAGATACTGCCTTAGTACACTGAATGCATGGAGTGAAAATAGCGTTGGAGTTTGTACAAATTGTTTTTTACTCTTGTTATCACAAGTATATCATACGTAAAATACTTGAACTTTTCAGATTCATAATTCCCAAGCGGAATAGCAATTAGGAGTTTTTAAAGTGATTAAATGACTCAGCTTGATTATCCAACTTTATTCAATAAGTGTTTGTCTCAGTCTGCTTTGTGTTGCTATAAGGGAATACCTGAGGCTCGGTAATTTACAGGAAAAAGAGGTTTATTTAGCTCAAGTTCTGTAAGCTGTACAAGAAGCATGGCTCTGCATGTGCTCAGCTTCTGGTGAGGGCTTTCTGCTGCATCCAAACACGGTGGAGGAGGTCAAAGGGGAAGCAGGCACAAGCAAAGAAGAGAGGCCAAACCCAAGGGGCATTCTGTCTTTACAACAAACCACTCCTGGGAACCAATCCATTCTCCCAAGAACCAATCCAATCTCCAGAGAGAGCAAGAACTCACTCATATCCTCAAGAAGGACACCAAGCCATTCATGAGGCCTCCATCCCAAGACCCAAACACCTCTCACCAGGCCCCAGCTCCCAACCCGGCCACTCTGGGGATCAAATTTCAACATGAGATTTTGTGGGACAAACACACAATATCCAAACCAAAACAGAGTTTAAAAAGCAAACAAAGCACACACACACATAAAACATATCTGATTACGTCGGTAAAACACTCAAATCAGCCATGAAAGTTTGTAAATTTGTAAATTGAATCAAGCAGTGGCCCATAGAGTTTGGGACTGCATTTTCTATTTCCTTTAACTCCTACAATGATGAGCAGTCTTATTCCCATCATAGACCTTCATATTTAGTGAATATGGCAAAAAGGAAGCAGGGAGGGAAGGAAGGAGGGAGGGAAGGAAAGAAGGAAGGAAGGAAGCAAGGAAGGAGGGAAGGAAAGAAGGAAGGAAGGAGGAAAGGAAGGAAGGAAGGAGAAAGAAAACCTCTACAGGCACAGAGGTGGATATGGGTGTGAGGATTTGTGGGCTTTACCTTCTAAATTTGACAACAGGAAATTACCATTAACCAATTCAATATTTTCTAAATTTGCCTGCTTCAAAGAATGACCATGTGTCAAAGGCCTCTGTCCTGGAAATTCTAATCTGAAAGAAGATTAGAAATCTCTATTGTTAACAAGTAACTCCTGGTGATTCTTGTTATCAAGCAGATTTAGGAAATACTGAACTAATTGATTCACAATGCTCTGTTTATAATATTTCATTTGTTTGAATAAGATCTTTTTCTCCCGAGCAGTCTCAGTGGTTCTTCCTTCCATCTCAATCCCCAATTCCCTAAATTTTTCTCTCTCATGGGGTCTCATCTACTCCCTCTGATGATGGTGATGCAGCCATATCCCAATCTGTATCAGTAGCCTGAATCCTAGTCCACTTCCTCCTAAGCAGTCATCCTTGGTAACCCTTCCATTAGAATACTAAGGGTCAGAGTAACACATTTTCATTTCAAGAACTTTTAAAACCTTGGAGCTAGGAAATGATTTTATCAGGAAAAGCTGAAAACAAAAACAAAAACAAAAATTTGAGGAACTGAAAATGTCTGAGGCCTGAAGTCAGGGAATACACCAAAGGAACAAACTCCAAAATTTCTTGTTCACACTTCCTCTAGACTCACTTACAAACTATTTGCACATACCTACTTCAAAGGAGGTTATTTTCTGCTTTGACCAAAGTTTTCAAATATTGTAGATGATATTCATATAGTTTGCTTATAACTGGCTGGATATGCGAATGTGCTACTCCCACTATAGCACATGAAGAAATTTACCTAGTCATTCACTCAACAATTTACTAAATGCCTACTCCATGCCACTGTGCTAGTCTTTGAACTAGTGTACAGAGACTAACAAAATACAATACCTACCCTTAAGTAAATCACAGTTAATTGGAAAAATAGACATAAGCAAATAATTATACATTATGCTATAATGTGACTATCATATTAAGATGCTATGAGAACACAGGGAAGTATATCATGGTTATGGAGAAGGGTCACCTTTAGAGAGGAGATGACATTTTTTTGCAGTTATCTATTGCTAAGGCAATTTTTAATTTTATAAATAAATACAATAACATTATTAAGAACATTTTTTCACCACTTTGCACATTAACCATTTTCCTTTTCCCTTCCAGACTTTGTCCATAAGTGTGTGTATATATGTGTGTGTGTTAGAAAGTTGAAATCATAACATTCATAACTACGTGTGTTCTGAAAGCTTGCACACCTTTGGCTGTTTGAAACCTGACACATGGTTTCCTATAAAAACAAAATTATTAAAAGTTGTTAGATTTCCCAGAATGGCTATTTAACACACAACACAATTACTATACTATTGTAGTTGTACAGTGTTAAAATAATTATATAGTAATTTAAAAATATATTTCTTCTAATAAATTTCTCTTATAAAAAAGAAAACAATAAAATGATTTGAAAAAAATTTTAATGTGTTCCAAGTGTTCATCCTTGAGATGAGAATTTAATAGACAGCCATGGCTTGGTAAGAGAGGGATGTCAACCGGATGCTAGTGGGATGGGCACTTCTGTTGCTCTCTGATAACATTGTAGTTGGGGGATGTGAGCAGCTGAAGTTCAGAGCTAGTGAAAGCAGCAGTCAGCTCATGTTTCTAATTTAGAGATGTAGGCTCTCTCTGGGGTGAGGGAAAAATGAACATATATGGATCTAGGTTAGCCTCTGGCTGACTAGGAAAACCAGCATCCTAAAAAAGCAAAGGACGTACACAGAAGAGTGGGGAAAGAAAAGTAAAAACAAGTGGTCAGGTTCACACTCCAAGCGGTTGGTTGCTCTGGCTGCTGAGAGTTGACACCTACAGCAGGAAAAAGTAGAATGACTGACTGCAAGATATTCCCCATACCCTGGATCCAGGACCCTGGACCCTGGAATCTATGGATGTTGGAAAACAGGAGTTCAACAGCAAATTGGCCAGACAAGAACCATCATTGCTGTTGTTGCCTCCAGGCACCTGAAGAACAGCATACACGGAGGCCCCATTTCAGTGCACGAAGTATATCTTGGGACACTTGAGCTGTGCTATGGGATAGTTGTAAAGTTGACCTTTCCAATTCAGGGTACATCTATAGATATATACTCTGGGCTCAATTTTCTGAGCTATATATATGCAAATAAACTTCACTGAAGACCAAAGCTTTAAGTTAATTAAATTAAAAGGCATCTCTTTATTCTATACATTTCCTTCCATACCAGTTCAACCATAAATCAAAAAAAAATATGTGAGCATATAATGAATAATCCATTTGGCTAGAACGTAAAGTGAAGAATAAAGATAGAAAGTTAGGTTGGGATTATATTATGTATGGACATAAATGTTTAGTGGAGGAGTTTGTAAATTTGGCAGGCAATAAAAGGTATTTTCAAACTAGACTTGCATAAATTTATAATACTTAAGTCATGGTCATGGTACAAAAGTCAAACAGTACATTTTCTTATTAATCCTTCCAAATGTTTTCTATGTAGCAGAGGCTTTTCTTTGAGCAGAGGCTTGAGGTGTTCAAAACTGGTATTTCAGCAAGATTGCTTTATAGGTTATGTGAAGGCTGGTTCCAATGGAAGAGAAAGGATGGAAATTAAAAGTAGAGATCTTGCAATGGGATAATTGACCTGACGTGGTGACTGATTAGTGGGAGGTGCCAAGGAGGTAAACAAAACTAATTCTTAAGATCTAAGTCTATGTGAATGGGAGGATGATGCTTTCATTGGCTGAAATATGGAACTCAGGAAGAGAGAAGTTTGCAGATTTGTTTTTGCAGCATCCTGATTTGGAAATAAAAGGTCAACATGGAGCTCAAAAAGAGGCTGAGGGTAGAGAGGGAGGTTTGCAGCTCATTCACTTGGAGATCCCAGTTGAAATCTCTGGGATGGGTAAGATAAATGGGTTGCATAGCATTAGAAAAGACTACTTCCCAGAAAACAATTGAGAAGTTGAGTAGAGGAAGAGAAAAAGAGACAGAGGAATGACCAGAGGTATAGGAGAAAAACCAGGTAAGTGCATTCTCCCAGAAATCAGTAATAGAAAGAATTTCAAGGAAAGTTTATCAAATGCCCTAAAAATAGCAAAGCCATTTGGTTTGGTAACAAAGGAGTCATTGGCAAACTTTGAAAGAGCAATTTCAGGAGAGCTGTGGGCTAGAAACCAGAATAGGTTGGAAAAAGCACTGGAAGTGCAGAATTGAAGGGGGGTTGAAAAGAAGACAATAATAGGTTCATTTATTCATTTAGTTATTTGCTTATGCATTCATTTATCCAACAGGTGAATAAATCGTGTCTCTGCCCAGGGCACTGTGCTAGACATGGGAGCTTGGTCCCGGCCCTCATGGGGCTTGCGTCCTAGTGGGTACAAAAAAGTGAGTTAACAGGAAAATAAAATAATAGTGTCACAATGAGTACAAATAAGAAAATAATTAGGTAAATGAGAGAGTGGGCACAGGGGTAAGCAGGGAGGGGAAAACTACCACAGACAGGATGATCAGGGAGGGGTTAGGGAAGTAGATTCCTTTTATTATGATAGGAGAGAAACAGCCCAAGTCTAGGCAAGATGGAAAAGACAAAGTAGAAGAAGAAACAAAAAGTGGAAGACAGACGATCAGTAACTCAGGGAACAAAGGAGAGGAGAAACAGGAGCATCTTGGATCCTGGGCACCGGGCCCGAGGTTAACCTTGGCAAGGGTCAGAGACACTTCTTCCTCAAAACATGACTGAAGAAAGAGAGGAGGCATAGGACCCTCCTCTGGAAAGAAAGTAGAGGATAGAGACGGAAGCATCCCACATAGGGAGGAGTTAGGCTCGGAACGCTGCCCGTGAGATCATGCGCCAGCCAGAGGTCACCCTTTGGTCTGTCTGGTGATCTTGTCTGCATGGCTGCTGCGGGCCAGGAGCTGTGCTGGTACCAAGTGTCGACGGAAAAGAAGCTGAACTCTGTAAAATAATTTTAAAGAGGTTTATTCTGAGCCAAATTGGAGGACCATGACCCGGAGCCACACCCAAGAAGCCTTGAGCAAGTGGACTTGCTGTGGATGGGTTGCAGTTTGGTTTTATACATTTCAGGGAGACAGGGATTACAGGTAAAGTCATAAATCAGGACATGGAAGGCATACATTGGTTTGGCTGGAAAAGGCGGGCCATCTCAAAGGGGGGGTGCAGCTTACAGGTAATAGGTGGGTTTAAAGACTCCTTGACTTGTAATTGGTTAAAAAATGAAGCTTTGTGTAAAGGCTTGGAATGTTTTAGATAAGGAAGAGACAAGTCAGGGGACTTATATTTGTTGTGTAAATTGAGGACCTGCAGGTTTGTCTTGCATAGCCTTAGGCCTGTTGATGAGTCACAAAGGATATCTCCAAGAAGGGAGGGGGGCATGGTGAGGCATGTCTGACCTCCTCCTCATGGCAGACAATTTAGTTTTAGGAAATCCTCTTAGCCAGGAGGGGTCCATTCAGTCTGCCGGTTGGGGGGAAGCCTTTTATTTTATTTTAGTTAACACTAGCGTGCCAAGTCAAGTAATACATACACCCTGTTTTTGAGAGCTTATAATCATTTTGAAGAAGAGATATTTGAAAACAAATTATTACAACTAAGTATAATAAGTGCTCTGATAGAAATACTCACTGGGTGGAGTGGGACCTGGAGGAAGGAGGGGTCAGGACCGCCCATGGAGGAGGGAGAGAAGGCGGTTCACAACAGCGTCCTGGAACTCCTGTGGGGCATTACAAAGATAGCAAGCATGCAGAGTAACCTGGGGAGGGGGGGAAGACACTCGGACAGAGGAAGCATGATGTCCAGAGGCAGGCAACAGCATGGTGGGTCAGAGGAAGAGGGCAAGTTTGAACAGCTGGAGAGTCAGCTTTAGAGGCAGAATGGGGCAGAAAAGGGTGGCACACCTGGACAGAAAGGTCGGAGAGGTGGCCAGGCTACAGAGGCCCTGTTTTCCATATAAGGAGGTTAGACTTTCCTCCTATAGGTAATGGGAGTCATTGGCAAATTTAAAACAAAGCAGTGACAAGGTTAGATTTCATGTCTGAGGCCATGTGGAGGAAGGACTAGAAGAATTCCAGATGAGAGCAAGGAAAGCAATGACAGTCTGAATTTGGGAAACAGCTATTGGGATAGAGAGAAGCAAACTGAAAAGAGAGAGGCTAAGTTGATACAATTAAGGGGCTTTGGCCACTGTCTCGGTGCGAGAGTGAGAAGGGAGGAGTCCAGAGGACTCCTGGGTTCCTGGCACATGTAACTCAAGGGTGGAGTGCCCATCCCGGACATGGGAGCAGCTTTGGGGTTAGGGTGATAAGATTTGAAAGTTTGAAAGCAGTTAGGAGGAGTGAAATAAGCAATCAATCATAAATAAATGGTCATCAAGTGGCATGAGAGTCCAGCTGAAGCCAGTGGCATGCATCAGTAGTAACGTCGCTTGGAAGTGACCTGAGTTTCCCAGCAAAGTCCAAGAGTGGAGCAGAGAAAACAGGCTCATCTTTACTCTGGAGTGAGGTGTGGGTGTGAGAATGGTAGAAGGCCAGGCAGAAAACGAACTATCCCACACCAATAAGGGTACAGTTAAACATGGCTGAGTCTGAGCTCTGTGCTGCGGTAGACAAGGAGCTGCAGGGAACAGTGAAGGGAACAGACGGTTCTATGAGGCCAAATAGCAGTTCAGTGGGAGACGAAGGGATATGTGGCTGTGGTAAGAGTAAAGAATTTCAGCATTGAGGATGACAGAGGTGGAACACTTTCAGCTGGCCTTGAATTCTAAGATGTGGCCACACTTGGATGCAGGTTATTTGATGTTAGAAGACAGTGACCGTGGATATTGAAGTCACTATGACTTGTGGCGGGGGCAGGGGGAGGGCACCCTTTGAGGAAGATGGGAAGTACCATGAAAGCCCTTCCTGTGGTCTTCGAGGCCAGGCACCATCCCTCCAGCCCAGGCCCTGCCTCTCCTCTGCCCAGCTGGGCTTCTTTCAGTTCCTTGAATGCTCTGGACTCTGTTTCACCCCAGAGCCCTTACAGCGCAATTTCCTCTTCTTAGAATTTCTAACACCCTTCACCTTCTACTCTCTCTTCCTCCACTCCAATCAGATCTCATTTTGAATATCACTTCCCCAAGAAGACTTTCCCCGATCCTCAGGCCCTAAGTCCGCATGAGACCCCTCTGTTAAACTTCCCCATCGTACCTAGTACTTCTTAGCATTTACCACAATTGTAACTTAATATTTTGCAGTGATTTGCTCATGGCAGATCTCAGTGGATAAGCTTTTTGAGGGCAGACACCATATCTGCCTTGTCTACCAACACAGCCCAGTCCCTAACAGAGTGCCCGTTCATGTATTTTTACCTAGCCCTGGTCCATAAGGGCTGGAAGTGACACAATGCAATTGCATGGAGTATTTCAGTATAAAGTACTGAACCAATACTACATTAAATAAATTTAAAATATTAGAGAAAACATCTAAGTGAATGTGAAGGTAAATGGTTCATCAGATGGTAAAATAGATAATCTCCCAAATTAAGATATTATAGTATATAAAAATATAAGAAGCTGCTACCCAAAGGACTGCCTCTCAGTTTCTCCCGAAGTACCTCACTGCCAAATCAATCTACTTTAAACACCATTTTCATCACAGTGCTCCTGCTTAAAATTTTCAGAGGCTCTCTTTTCCCTTCCCTAATGCAGGGAAAGTCCCCCAGCTAACCTGCAGGGCCCCTACAACGTGGCCCAGCCCCAGCTTTCTTCTGCCCAACGCAGGCCAGTTTCTTCATTCTTCCATCAACTTGTTGAGCTATTTTCCCACCTTCGTGACTTGGCCCACGTAGCCTCCTTCCGGAAAGCCCTCGCCTTTCTCCAGAACCCGTCGGGCATTGTCCCTGTCATTCAAGCCCTGCCTCAACTCTCAGTTCCTCCATGGAGCTTCTACCCCTGGCGGTTTCCTGTCTCATCGGTATATCCTCCTTCGAATTCCTATAGCATTTGATACCCACAACATAGTACATAATGTATAGTGCCCTGGATTTCTCAGTATAGATTCTCGGGAATTATACATAGTCCATAAAAGATAATAAATTCCTCATCAAACCAAGGGGAACCAAAGCTAAAATATCCTAAATCACCTTTATATTCCCCTAGACTATGATGCTTGTCAGGTTATCTGTTTACTAAACATCCAAACACCTTTAGAAATCATTTTGCCTCAAGAATTTGTTTTCAAATTTAAAATATTTTAGAAAATATATTTGTTTTTTCTAATCCGCTGTGAGCAAATCTTAGGTAATGGGGTATGTTTGGGTTAAATTAGAAACAATCCCTTTCCAGAACACAAAATCAACATTTTACTGCCTTAAGGATCTGTCCCAAGTCAGTTACTTAAGTTCGTATGATATTTACGAGTGAGGCTGGACTGAGGACAGGAATTCCTGGTATTCCGTGTATTTTTCTAACTGACTGCACCGACTCTCATAACATATTAAGAAATTGTTACAAAGTATGTTTAAAGCAATTCAGGACTTTTCCTATGACTCTCATTTAACTAAACAACTATTTCCAATGATTGTCTTGGCTGTATATCCCAGAGAAATTAGGCAAGCTCTGCCTTTAAACCGCTGAAGGCATATTTCTTATAAAACTCAAATGGGTCTCATTAAAAAAAATCTCTAAGTATTAAATCGATAAAAAAGAAAACTGAAAAGAAATCTACTCACAAACGCCAGTTAGTTTACGTGTGTCTGTGTGGTTAAGGGCTCGCCATCATTATATCAATAAAAATATTAATTATGTGCAGGGCTAGAATCCAAGACATATCTATTACACTTTAGAAAATAATGTAGAGGCTCACAGTCACTAATTAGCTGGAAGAAATCCTTGGAGAATTTAGAGAATTTGAGATTATTTTGCTTAACCAGGACAGCTGACACAGAATCATGGTCAAAGCTTATGAATATAGTTTTTATATAACATAAAGATAGGTAGTTCATATATCATTCTTTATCCTTTGAGAAAAGGTAACATAAGATTTCTAGGTTTGGTGTCCCACTTGCAAGTAAAAAAACCTGGTGAAGGCAACTCTGGAATACCCAGGAAATCTGATCTCATTGATGAGGAAGCTACCAATTATGGGCATACACAGTGAGATCAATTTTCCAGTGCAAATCCTCTGAGGTAAGCAGAGTTGGGAATACCCTTATTAAAAATTCCTTTTCCATATCCAATTTTAGAAGATCTGTTTAATTGTTAGATAAAACAGGAAAACCAAAAAATCTTTTAGATTACTGATGGGAAAAAACAATGGTCATATTGTTTTTGGGGAATCACCCAAAGTTTTCGATAGACTCATAGGATCCAAGTAATCAGAGGCACTAATTTCAGGAGACCAGGTTCCAGTGACGTTTCCTTCTGCTCCATAACGGGCACCTTTCTGTTTCATATTGCCTGTGCACGGTCCACAGATGAGGCCAGGGCCATCACCCACACAGAAAGGAGACAAAAATATGTGTGCCACGCCCACCTGTTTCTGAAAATGAATCTACATCGAAATGCAGGATACAGTCTGAATTTGGACGGTGTGCTGTGTGACTAGACCAGGACTCTGGCTTGAGAGGTTAGTAAATGTGAAATATGAAGACAAAAAACTATTTCCATTTGCACATGAACCATATTTGCTATCTGTCACAACCTAGTGACATAAAAGGATTGCAAATCCCCACAGCCCCATTTGCGCCCTGGGAGGAGATCTCCTGTCCCACTGTCCCCAAGCCCGGCCAAGCTAATTTTATCCAGAGAACCAAGAAAGGCTGGGGAAAAAACTTCCAGCGTAGTGACTAAGAATAAGGATGCTGCAGCTGGACAGTGCTGCCACTTAAAGAAAGGGTGGCTTTGGGCATGCTGTTTACCATCTCTTTTTCTCGGTTGCTTCATCTGTTAAACGGGGATAATAATAGAGCTTACTTTGTAAAGTGATCACAAGAGTTAAATAGTTTTCTGCTTATAAAACACTAGACCATTGCCAAACACATGGTGAATGCTATCTAAATGTCAGCTATATTAGTTGTTCTTATTACGTGAATACCAACAGTGTCACTGTGCCTTGCCTACAGTTCTCCTGAGGGTTTCTGTCGCCTGCCCTAAAAAGACATCTTCTTCAGGACCGTGCATGGACCTCACCTCCACTTTATTGAATTGAACTTAGTTCTCAATTCCTCAAAGTGTTTTCCTCAAAATTGTATGGTTGTTTACAACTGCAGTGTGATGATCTGCAAATTCTCTCTCAGGTCACCTTTAAGTTGGTTAGCTCCGAGGTGCCATCAGGTTCTGAGAGGCGCTTGTCCTCACATTCTGCTCAGTCATTGATGCTAACATTACAATTCTAGCCTTGTGATTCATCTCTGCCGGGTGTCATGAAAGCTTTATTTGCATTAATGCATTTCTTTTCCTCATCACAGTAACCCTGTGAGGTAGGTACTCCTTTTAGCCCCACTTTGTACATAAGGAAACTATGGCACTAAGAGATTAAAAAGCTTTGCAGTGTTGCCTTGCTGGAAGGGGCAAATCTGATTCCACATCTGGTGTTTCCCATCTCAGTCACCTGTCTGCCACCTGTCACGGCTGGCAATGATCTCACAAAATCTCAAACCCTGGGCTATCCTCTTTGGGAAGTTCTTCACTTCCTTGAGATCAAGGCCACTGAATTTGCTAGACTGGAGGTCAGGGAACTACATTTTTTTTACCTTTTTAAATGGTTGGAAAATAATCAAAAGAAAAACAATACTTTGTGACACTTGAAAATCATGTGAAACTCAAGTTTCAGTGTCCATAAATGAAGTTTCCTTGGCACACAGCCATACTCATTTGTTCACGTGTCATCTATGGCTGCTTTCGCACTATGCATCTATGACAGAGTTGGGGAGATGTGACAGAGACCATATGGCCCACAAAGATGAAGATATTTACTATCTGGCCAACCCTGCTGCAGATTCTTGCTGTTCAGTGTGTGATGCAGAGAACAGCAATGTTAGCAGCATCGAGGAGCTAATAAGCAGAGCGGCACCTTTAAGGATTACTTGGAGGAACAGAGATACTGGCTGTACTGGACCTATCACAGTGACAGCCACATAGCAAGCATTAAATAAATTGAAACTGAATGGTAGCTCATAAGATTGTGAACCCTGACATGTGGGATGTGTGACTTCCTTAATATGAGGCTCCATGGAAACTGAGGAAACTGGCAAAACATTTTCAGTGTGTTTGATCAAAAGTGAAGTCTTAATAATAATGTCAAGCTGTCAGAGAATGAGTAAGGAACTACCTGACTACTCTTCATCCTCCTAATTTCCCCCTCCTGGGCCCTGCACCCAGCCACCGCACCTGCCACCAGCAGCTTCAGCCCCACCCCAGGCTCTGGGATAACCATGTCCTTAGTCATTGCTCAGGTGACTCAGCATCAAGTCAACCCCCCTCAGAGACTTGCTCTCACCACGTGTCCTACACCAATCCTGCGTGTCTGCCTTATGCCTCATTTATTCACTCCACAAACACTTAATTGAATATCTCCTATGTGCCAAGCAGAGGGCCTCCTCTTGAAGACAATGCAGCAATGAGCAAGACAGACATGTATACTTCCTAGGAACAAGCCTTCCCCTCCCACCCCACAGAGTCAGTTCTTTTGGTGTTTACTAAAACACCAAATACTCCACTTCCTCCAAGAGTAGGTACCAGATTTGATCTCCCCAGTTCTTCTAGGACAGAGGTACTCTGACACCTAGTCCGGCTACCATCTCCTGCCAGCTCTGTAACTATGTAGATCTCCACATACTTCAGGTCCCAGATTCTAGGCCTTTTCCCTCGTTGGACTGTCAACGTGACCTTCCAATTGCCCGACCCACTCTCCCAATGTTGGTTCCCAGGCCCTGGGCCCTCCACACCTAGCTGGAGCCCCCTCTCTGACAGAGCATCCCTGTGGGTACTTTAGTGACAAACTCTTATCCTTCACACAGCAGGCCTCACCAGCCTGTGTGGGGACAAGCCCATGGTGATTACATTGATGGAAACTAAAAAAGGAATTCCGGCGTTGTTCATTCACCTTTTTAGATCATGGGGTAGTCCTTATGTTTTGTGACTCATGTTAAAACGCCTTGAGTGTTCTCTTCCCTGGGCGATCAGTTTCCCCTGATTCATTAGCCACATGCTTTTCCCTTGGGGAATAAGTAATTCGCTGAACCATTTTTCCTATTTGCGGATATATTTCTCAGAGGTTGGAAAGGTTGCCTGGGAAAGGCCAAACGGAAGTGTGACATTAAATAAGTTTTCTACCAAATGAAGACAAATAATTGAATAGAGTACTCCTCGGGCATTGTGGCTATGGCATTTTCAGATCTTATGAAAATGTAAATCTTATCCCCTAAAGCAAATGCAACTGAAAAGGTAGTTACATTTCCTGGGACTTGTTCAGGCTGACTTTCAAGGACGATGAGGAACTGTAGCCCTCACTTGAGGTGTGATTTTATTAACAAAAAGAATTTGTACACTAATAATACCTGGCATGACAATGCTTCTGTTCCAGATGAAGGAGCTTGCCCTGACACGCAGTCAGATAGTGTCTCGATTTCTTTTACGGTTGATTTTAACTTCTTTGGAATGTGGTTAATAGTACAGATTTTGAAGACAAGCAAATCTCTAGCCACAGTTTCACCAGTTTCTAGATCTGTGACCTTGACCTTCAGTTATTTTATCTGTAAAATGGGATGATTATACCTACTTCAGAAGATTAAATGTGATAAAGCAAGTAAAACATTTAGCTCAATACTGAGTATACAGTGAGGGTGCTACAAGGTGTATAAAATATCTGTATAAGGGGTGCTGACTGTCAGGAGATGATAATCCACACTCTTCATGCGATTGACAACTGAGCAATCTTATCAAACCCCTACTATCCTATGGAGGGAGAGCCTCTACCTTCAGAAAAGAAATAAAATAGCTTTGAAATCTATAGTGTATCTGGCAATATTCTCTTCCTCTTGTCCACAGTTGTCAAGAGAGATGTGAAATGTGACTCCTATGCGGTGACCTCTTTCTGGGTGCTTGTACCTCCCTTGGGCAGGCAGAGCAGCCATACCCTATCTCATGTCCCACAAGGACGCCCACAGACACCCCTGCTGGGACTTCTGGTCGCCTCAATACACCTATTGTGGAGGTGAGCAGGACATAGGTGAGTGTGGCCTAGGTAGAATAATAGTTTCTACTTCAAGGGTAGAGCCAAGTGTGAGTCACAACCATGGAAATTTGAGATTATTGAAAGACTGACTTATCTTATTGGATTAGTCACACATAGTCCCGGATACAGCAATATGTACATTTGTCATACATTATATTTTTTATGTGTGTTAGGGCCAGGCACTGTATATTATCTTAGTTTAATCCTTATCAGGAAATCTTTGAGGTAAGTATCATTATTATGCCCTCTTCATAATATCTACACTTTATGACAAATGACTATGTATGTATGGAACATAGAGAGAGAGAAATATAGAAACTTCAAAATACTACTGAGGGACACAAAAATAGTTAAATGGAAAGACATATCATAGTCTTCAATAAAAAGGTCCAACATCATAAATATGTAAAGTCATCCTAAATTAATCCATAAATTTAATTCACTACCCCTCCCACCATACTAACTGATTTTGTTGGGGAGGGAAAGACTAGATAAGTGGATTCTAAAGTTTATATGAAAAAATAAACAAGCAAGACTAGCCAGGAAAATTGTGGAAAAAAACTAGAAGATAGACACTCTATTAGATAATAAAGCACATTATAAAATTCTAATTATTAAAACAATGGGTTTTTTTGCATAAGAACAGACCAAAAAATCAGTGGAACAGATTAGAAACTCCAACAGTATATCAAAACACACAAAGAAACTTAGTATATGATATATTCAGTTGGAGATTGATGTATTATTCAGTAAACAATACTGAAACAACTAGGTGGCCAACTGAAGAAATAAAATAAAATTAGATCTCCACTTCACAGCTTAAAATAATATAAATTCCATATGGATCAAATATTTAACTGTGAAAAATGAGGTCACAAAATACTGGGAAGAAAATTGGGAGATTTTATTTATTTTTTTAATTTCAGAGTGAGAAAATATGACATGATAAAAACCCAAAAGTCATAAAACAACTTTTTAAAACTGCTTGGAAAACTATTCCATATACAAGTTAAAAGACAAACTTTACATATACATAAATATGCATGTATATTTGCAATTCATACCACGGGCTAAGGGAGTTCATAATTCCCTATACATAAACAGTTCTTACACTTTGATAAGAAGGCCAATACCCAAGAGAAAATGCACAAAAGGCTTGGACAGTTACAGAAAGGGAAATAAAAACAGTACCTTACAGATACATATTCATATGTGTGAGGTGACCCAGCTGCATTGCAGCACTGGCTTCCAGAGCAAAAAGACTGGAAGCAGCCTAAATGTCCATCAATAGTTAGATAATGGTGCCGCCACATGACGGAATGCTGTGCAGCTGTTAACAAAATAACAAAGTAGATTGCGTGTGCTGATATGGACAGCTCCAAGATATTTTAAATCAAAAACAATGTAAGCCTGAGGAAAGAAGTTTCTAGAAGCTGAGTAACTTGCCTAAAATAACATTGCTATTAAGTAGGGTAGTTGGCCCTAGAACTCAGCTCTGTCTGAGTGCAAAGCCCTGCTTGTACCCAGCACTGGGCACTGCTGTTGTGCTCCTGTGGGAAAGCCACGTTGTTGACAAGATGGTGGGGCTCAATGGATGCCCTGTCATTGTGATTCTGTAGATCCATCGTTTCTTTGGACAGTTTTTCAAGGAGTAGGGGACAGGCTGTGAGGTGGCAGATTGACTGCAAGACTAATCTATTGAACCAATTTCCCCTTAATATCTGTCAGAGACATCCTGCACGAGCTGGGAAGGTACAGCTTCCTGATTCCTCTCGGGGTCCCTGGAACCTACTAGAAGCTGAGGGCTCTAGTGTTGGGAAATATGAAAATGTGCGCCCTCTACCCTCTGCTCCTTGGAAAGCATTTTGTACCCTGAAGAAAGTCAGGTACTTACGACATAACCTTTTCCATTCTGAAGGGAAAAGCACTCAGCAAACTACAGCATTGACAGTCGTTGAAGGGCATGTGGCAACATCCCAATAGAGTTTGCCAAAGGAAACGAAGGCAGAGTTCTTATCTAATTAAAACAGCTTGGGGAAAGAAAGTGGGCAAAGAGTAATTACCTACCTTGGCATTTGGCCTGGAAAAGAAAGGTTAGTTTTTCTTTTCTTGCAAAAACTGCCAGGAAACCTCAAATTATAACGCTTGCTTTAGAGCTGTAGGGAATTTTTCATTCCTGAATCCCATGGTAGTTGACACATATGAATTATTTGGCCCTTGGAATGCTTCCTATAAAAGCAATTATTGTATTCCTTTTTGTATAGATGGGGAAGTTAAATGAGATTAAGGTCTGAAGAACTTACAAAACAATGTAAAGGCCCAATCTTTGGCATCTTATCTAACCTCTAAATTCCAGTTCCCTTGGTTTAGGTTTTACTGCTTTTATCAAATGGAAGAAACTGTGGGGTTTTCTTGGTGGTGGTTGTTGTTTGTTCGTTTGTTTTTACTTTAATCTATTTGAAAGTTTCCATGGTAGCATGGTAGAATGTGGTCTATTGGGCAGTGAGGAAGCCTGGGTTTTATTTCCGGTGTGCTCTTAACCTGCTATGTGTTACTATGCACATCGACCCACCTCACTGAGGCCCAGTTTCTTTATGAGGAAAAAAGTCAATGAGGACATGTCAATTAAATCAGATAAATTCTTATCGAGAATTACAGTATATAAAGCAGATGGAAGCGAAGCCACTCTGGTTGAATTAGAAGCGACACCTTGGGGCCTCATCCTTCCTCACCCATCCTGCATACCGTTGAGGATCAAGACCCTTCATGTCATCTCCGAGGAGCTCTGGGATTCCTTTGTAGAACATGGTTTGAAAATCATCAGTCTTGATGGTTTCTAAGATGTCCTCAAGCTCTAACATTCAATATCGTTCTATAGTTCTATATTGTAAAAATAAGTAAGTGGGTCAAGGAATTCTTGAACTCTCTTGCAAAATAAAGGTAATACTTCTTCCCCCCAAATATGGAAAACACCATAAAATGTCTTGTTGTAGCTTTTAGTTTGATTAATTCCAAGCAAACCTTAGAATAAAAAGGCTTATCCTGTCAATAAAGTGAGCAAATAATAACTAACATTTCTTGAGTGCTTACTGTGTCAGTCACTGTTCTAAGCACATCACATGTATTAATTTATTTATTCCTCCTAATAACCGTAGCTTCTATTATTATCTCCATTTTTCAAATGCAGAACTAAAGCAGAGAAGCAAGTAACTTACCTAAGGTCATTTAACTAGTAAGTGGCAGAGGTGAGCTTTGAACCTGGCAGTCTGATTCAGACCCTATACTCAGATAGCATATTAATGTCATCCACTGGAATATTAATTCATACTCAATTTTCTTGATGGAACCATAGAAGGAGAAAATGTTGGAGTTGGGATGACTCTTAGGGACCAATGCATTCAAACCTTTCATTTTGTAAATGAGGAAAATGAGGCCAATTTAAGAAAGGAAAAAATAATCTCTTAATCTCTTGGCTCAGCTGAAAGTTCTACCATTTTTTCTAAAGTTTCTCAAAATGATTTCTATAAGAATTTGCAACTTGTAATGTTTCTTAAAAATTTTTAAATAGGTATTAACTCAGACAGACAAGAAGCTTTAAGGCTTAGAGTAAAGGTGCATTAGTTTGGAAAGGTTATTTATGTTTTGTGGTGGTGAGTTTTTCATTTAAATTACCTGATTTAGCCCTAGAAAGGCACTGTGAAAACACAGCAGCATCCAGAGTTCCGCACTGATAGTTCTGTTATCACAAAGAAACTACTGTAGCTGGGGAATAAGACATAACAGGCTGTGCACTTCTGAGCAATTGTAGTTAAAATGCCCAAGGCCAAGAACTTTGCAGCCACCCAAGAAGTATAATAATTTTCCTGAAGTTCAAAGCCAGGGACGTACATATATATGAATTAAGTTCTTTCATAATTTTTTTTTTAAATCTCAAATCCCACATTTGCTCAGGGTTGGATGTTTGACATCATTGGGAACCAACCAAAGAGTGACTGGTTCAACCAGAGAAATCCCAGAACCAACCATGAAAGCCTCAAGAGTCAAGGTATTTCTTCTCACGGGTTCATTTCAGAACTGAATTGTAACAAGTGGAGATTCGTTTTGGTACTTCTATAAGATACCATCAAAGTCACTTATTTCAAGAGAAAATTATACTTCATTCTAGAGAGGAAGCATAATGCCCATCTAGTTGTTTTCTCTAGAGAGCTGACAGATTCAGCAGATTTATTTCAAGGAAGAAAAACTCAGGCACCCCACCCCCACCCTCATCCCCCGCTCCCTGAAAAGCATATACTAAAAATATGGCAATTGCAAAATTTTCTTCTAAGTTTCTAAATGCTGTCTAATAAAAACTAGAAATCAACAAGGCTAAATTCTAAGGATTTTATGAGAACAGGGGCAGTTAAGAAAATAAGTTTTCCATAAGCTCATTTACAAATAAATGAAAAAATAAAGTTCACAAAAAAAATTGTAAAACTTCTAAACATTCATATGGGAAAATAGCCACTTCACTGTAAACAAAAGAATAAACATATATTAATATAAACATATATACTAAACATACCTGGCAGAGGGTCTGTGTGTCTCTTTCTTGCTGATGTTTATTTATTCAAATAAGAAAGCGGAAGACTGGTCTGGTTCTTTTCAGGCACACACTCTCTTGTTTAGAGCCAGATCATTTGCTTCTTCAATGAATTAAGTTTTACTTAAAGACAATTAGTAGCACATTTGGGGACTTAAAATTCAAAAGCAGTACCTCTACTTTTCTGGCCTTCTCTTTAGTCCCTTACCTATGCAAAAAGATAAATCACTTCATAGGATTAACTCAACACTTGGACTCAGTAAACTGCATTGATGTGTTGGGACTCCCAAAGTACTATATTCCCTCAATTTTATGACACTTTTTTTAACATTGAAAAATTTCTAACACAGTGATTAGTTTAAAAATTCATGTAAAATGACTCAGATGCCAAAAAATAAAGAGAGGTTGTTCTCATTGCCTGTGCATTTGCAAACTTAGACATGTACATGGAAAAGCTCTCTCTTCTCTTCATTCCCTCAAGTGTTTCATTCATATAACAAATTCTTATTTATTGAGTTCCTACCATGCAACAGGCACATTTCTGGGCACAGGGATACACAGTGAACAACGATAAGCAAAAATCTTGCTCTCAGAGAATTTCATTCCAGTGGGGAAAGATAGCTAAACAATCCATAAAGAATTTTCAGGCCGGGGCGGTGGCTCACGCCTGTAATCCTAGCACTCCGGGAGGCCGAGGTGGGAGGACTGCTTGAGGCCAGGAGTTCGAGACCAGCCCGAGGAAGAGCGAGACCCCGTCTCCACTAAAAATAGGAAAATTAGCCGGGCATCATGGCGCACACCTGTAGTCCCAGCTACTCAGGAGGTTGAGGCAGGAGGATCCCTTGAGTCCAGGAGTGTGAGGTTGCACTGAGCTACTGCACTCTACCCGGGGCAACAGAGTGAGATTCTGTCTCAAAAAAAAAACCAAGAAAGAAAAGAAAAAGAATTTTCCATTGTGATAAGTACTGCAAAGAGAATAAGAGAGAAAGATTAAGAAATGGGGTAATCAGGGACTTTTATATGATTAAATGACCCGTGAGCAGAAGGTGAATGCAGAGGACTTGAGGGGGGCAGTCCCTGCAGAGAAAACTGTAAGTGCAAGGGCCCTGAGGCAAACAGACCTGAGCTCAGCAAAATGAAGGACCATCAAGACTCACTTCTGCCGAGTCATTTTCAGTCTAGCTCAACAAAAGTTCAATCTAACTTAAATTTGGATTCCTATTTGTTGAATAAAATATCTTTCAAAAGATAAATTATTATGATGCTGTGTTAAAGCTAAAAGACAAAAACACAGAACAAAAGTCCATTATTTCTGGTAAAGCAAGAACCAAGGGTCTTTTTAGTCCCCACATAGAGATAAAGCTGTTTAAATGCATAATGGAGATATCAGCCAACCTTCATGATTAAAGGCTTAGATAGCACCAAATTCCTCTCCAAAGCTAGACCAGGTACCTGTCACTGAACAGAGCATTTTAAAGGACTATCTCTCAGTTTCCAACAGACCTTCGGGAGAAGCTTAAAGGAATATGTCATGTTGTGGTCAATCCTAAGGTTCTAAAGAGGCCAGAAGAGTCAGGTTACTGAAAACAGCCTATCTGAGCACTGCAATGCACAACCAGCAAGGGCCAAAATCAGCTCAGAAAAATCCTAAAACTCCAAGATGATTTAGAATCAAACACGGATGCTGACAGTGAAGAAGAAAGAGGAAGGTAATCACATCAATAAATGTAGGCTACTGTCAGTGAATAAAAGAAGGAACATGTATACATTTTATAAAAGGAGGTTTTTTCCTCCACCCCCCCCCACTGTTATTAAATCCATGGTGTGTTTTACAGAACCATAGAAATGTAGCAACTCCTTCTCCATCCTGCTAAGATGCTTGGAATTTCCACCATTAAGCTCTAGAAAGTTCTGGTTTCAATACAAATGTTTTCTCAAGAAATATAACACAATAACACATTGCAGTTTGTTTGAAAAATGAGCATGAATTACCTTATTAGCCAGTCCGAGAAAACAGGTCCCTGAAAGAATGAAAGCCAAGTCCCTTTTTTACGGAGATGGGGGTGGAGGGGAGGAGTGCCAAGGAGGCGGGATTATGAAGACCCCAAACTGGACTGAGGACACTGGTGGACAAATGAAGAGAAAAAAGCATGCAAGGCACATTCTCACGGTGGCCAGCCCTCTTCCAGGAACTAATTTATCTCAGTTAACATCCAGCTCACTGCTAAAATCAACACTGAACACCAGTTGGTTCCTAATAATACCCATTTCTGAGCTTTTTGTCATTGTTGACATTTGGCCATTAAGAGCAGCCTCCACAGAAACAGAAATGAAACCAGGAATCGAATATTGATATTCATGATGTAAAATAAAATTTCTTTGCCAAGTGTTTCAGCCAAGTGTTGACAGGAAATTAAACCAGAATTCACAGGGGCAATAAATTTTCTGACAAGTTTTACATGTCAGCATCCACACTTTCAGGCAAAGTGGAATAAGAAGAGCTACACTTGGCATTAAACCAGCTTGCCTCCCTTCCAGTGGAGAGTCTTTGTTCCTGTTACTAGTGACTCACTGGCTTACTCTAGTCGCACCTCCACCGTGGTGGGTCTTGCTTTCTCCATTCAGCCCAGAAAACACTTGTAAAGGATCTGAGGTCCCTAGGTAAGAAGTGGCATTTCAGTAGAATTTGGCATTCATATGATGATGAAATCTATGACGTCACTATTCCAGTTCTCACAGTTATAATCCACAAAGACCTTGTCTTGTATTCTCAGAACTACCCCTGGCAGTGGCCTTGAAGGTGCAAACGTTATTCTTTAGTAATGTTTGAAGCAGGATTTGAAAAATTGAAGCAGGATTCAAAACTACTCTGTAATAACTAAACTGCTATACTTATATAAGGCTGCTTTAAAACATGTTTAATATAAATCTGCCTTTTCAATAGAGCATAGTGCTGGGAAAAGGGGAGGGGACAATTGTATAACAGACACAAAATGTCCAATTTTAATTTGACCCATGATTGCCATGCCCTGGAATTCCATACACTCTCAGAAAGACTGATTTTTTAAAAATATACTTTCTTCTTTTTTACTTATTTATTTATTCTTTTTAGAGACTGAGTCTTGCTATGCTCCCCAGGCTGGACTCAAACTCCCGTACTTAAAGGATCCTCTGGCCTCAATCTTTGGAGTAGCTGGGACTATAGGCGCCTGCCACTGTGCACAGCCATCACTGATTCTTGATTAAGAGAGGCTCATGACCTGCACTGGAGCTGAGCCTGGTCCACTTTCCACTTGTCACATGTGCCTCACTTTCATCAGGTTTCTCCTGCTCCCCTATCTCGGCATGCACATCTTTTCCACTGGGTCATACAAGCATACAGGCTGCAGGTACGGTCCCACAGGTACCGCTCCACTCCAAGAGGTCATGTGTGCTCGGTTTATGCAATTCATGATGTATGAACACTGGCACCACAGTGAAAATGGCACATAACTTAGGAACTCCGCAAAAACACCCCATATAACCACAATTCCTATTTCCTCTAATAAGGAGACATGTTTTTTCCTCCTATGTGTCTAGATGTTAATAAATATCTCTTCCTCTTGGAAAAGTTCTGTCCAACTTGACAAGGTCTATAGCAAAAATTAAGGAAGGTCCCTTTCAAGGTTTTTGGGTACTCTATATCTCTTTGGTTTTAATTCCTTCAACAAATCTCCACAAATTTTATATTCCCTTTTTTCATAAGAGGTCACTCCATCTATACTCTCTCCTTCTTGGCTATTCTTTGCTTCTGAATCACCACCAAGAAAATTCGTATTGGTCTTGTTAAATAGTAGAAAGGGAAAAGCTACGTACGTGTCCAACCCAACAGAGCCCTGATTTAGAAGGCGGAAAGGACAGTAAAAACATTCCCATGCTCAATAGTAGAATCGTGGAAAATAGAGGTAGAACAAAATTGAGGGCTACAGACCACTCCTGTATCTGACTGCTACTACCCTTGTCACAAATCCTGGCAGGCAAGATGACAAAGCAGCCACATCGGGGCACTTGGAAGTGGCGGGTATGAAAGTGGCCTTTCAGACTTGTCACTCTTTCTTATTGCATTCCTAGCTCATCATGCCCGGGCGCAAGACGCCAGCTGGAAAGGGGCAATGGATGCAGCACAAAGCGTTGAGGCGTCAGAGCCAGACAGAGATGAGAAATTCTGTTTACAAAGGAGCGCCAGGGAGAGTCATCTGAGGATTAACATTCTATGCAGGGTGTTCTTTTACAGACATCATCTTCTTTCATCATCTCAACAGAAGCCCAGGGGGTTTCCTGAGGGCGGAACCAAGGCCCTTTTGCCTCCCAAGCCACATTCTGCCCAGGGGTCCATGTTTGGCTAAGTGACTGCAGTGTGTTGGAGAGACTGGAGGCCAGGGTACCAACAGGCCCCTGAAACTTGAAAACCTATAGGATCTGTCCTGAAAGGAAGTGTCTAACAGTGAAGACTTATCAGTATGGGCTTTAGAGAAAGGCAGACCTAATTACACTGGTGGCTCTGCCACTTTCTGGTTGTGTAGACTTTGGGCAAATGTCTTAACCTTCTCAAGCTTCATATAAAAGCACATATGGGCACACATGGGCATAAAGAGATGTGAAAGTCACTGGAAATCAAGAAGGAGTAAAAACCTACCTATCAGGTACAAGGAACACTATTCTATTCAGGTGGTGGGCACACTAAAAGCCCCGACTTAAGCATTGTAAAAGGCATCCATGTAACAAAATCATGTGTACCCCCGTAATATTTTGAAATTTAAAAAAAGCATATATAAGCATTTAGTAAGTACCTGATAAATGTCATTTTATATTACTAAGTTGACTATCCATTGTTTGAATACTGACAGCTGAAAACATTTGTGAAGAAGAGGAATAAATAATTTGGAGCTGGAAAAAAATTTCACCCATGGGTTTAAAAACACCAGGACCAGGCTTGGGCCCGTAGCCACTACTGACTGTCTGCTCTAAACCTCCCTTTGCCAAAAAAGTGTCACCGTCCATCCAGCCCCGATCCCAGTCTCTGCAGGTCCTCACTACAGAGAGGATCATACTTTTCTAATTCAAAACTTGCAATATATGGCCTGACAAGTATTCTTAAGTGTACTTAAGGGGACAATAGTACAAACTATTTCAACATGGTTCCAACTTAGCCATTCTAGTAAACGGTCCAAAGGGTACGTGTGCTTAGAGGGCAGCAAGGCAGTGAAAGCGCACCTCCACTGCCCAGGTGGCCGGCACCTGTTTCCAAGTGACTCACTGTCCGGATGAAGGCTGAGCAGCGCAGTTACCATGCCAGCCGGCGGCGCGTGGGGGGGGTGGCCACAAAGTATTAGCAGCCATTGGCACCCTGGGGTGAACTAATTATCAGGACATCTAAAAATACACCTAATAAAGCCTTGGAAACACAAGGCAAGGACCATAACCAGACTAAAAGCGCTTTCTAAACTGAAATGCTACTTAAATGTGATGCCACCTGGGCGCTTGGTGTGCAGAAATAGAGAAGGGGAAACGAGCAAGTGCGGGGGTCAGGGTGGGGGCCGTTGTGATTCCTCACTTTGTCCAAGACTGGCCTCGTCCCTGCGAAGCCCCAGACGGCAGGACCACGGGTCGGACGTCCCCTCGGACCTACACCTCGCCCAGCCTGGGGTCCCGGGTTGCACTGCTTCTTTTTCTCGAAATCCCCTCCGGGGCCCAGTCTAGGACTCCCCCTACGAGCTCATCACGTGCGCAGCTCAAACTTTTTAAACTCTGCCTGCGGTCCAGGGCGCCCGGGTGGTTTTTAGGGTTTTCTTCTTTCTTATTTCCCTTCTTCTTCTTCACAGTTGATGATTTTCTGCAGAAAAACGGCTGCGAAAAAGAACCTATTTCATTTCCAGTTCCCATCACCGCGATTTCCACATGGATGTGACGTTGGGCCCAGCTTCCGAAATGCCCAGGTGACTCACGCGGGGACACCCCGGGGCGGGGCGCAGGAGTTTCTCCGCGCGGCAGGCGGGGCGGGGCGGGGCGGGCCGGGCCGGGCGGGGGCCGCGCGCCGCTCTCCTCCTGCGCCCCCTGGAGGTCAGCCCCGGGAGACGCGCGCGTCACGTGACTGGAAAGTCCCTGGAAATCCCCGGCGGTCGCGGGCAGTACAACTGAAAGGGAAAAAAGGAAACTGCGCAGTCTGCAGCCTCCGCGGCGGGCAAGTGCAGAGAGCAGCGAGCCCGCGGGGGCGGAGCGGCGAGGAAGGCCGCCGGCAGAGATCACACCCCCGGCAGCCAGCGAGCCCGACTCCGGGCGTCCATGGGGCGCCGCCTCGGCCCGGCCCCGGCCCAGACCCCCGCCAGCGGCGCGCGCCAGTCCTGACCGGGACCTGGGACTTTGGGAGAGGATCGCGCGGTTCGGACAGGTAACCGCCGCGCCCCCCTGCGCCGTCTGCCTCCGGCTCGCGGCGGCCAAGGGCTGCGGGTGCGTATTGGGCAGCGACCCCCGCCCCGCGGGCTGGCCCCGTCTCCTTGGCATTGGCTTTGCAGCGGTCCTGGAGGGGAATTTGTTGGTCGTTTATTCCCATTCTAGGTTTTGAAGTGCAGGGAGTTGAGGTCGCCGCTGCAGATGTTGGGGTGACAGCCCTGGATTTCTCCAGCCAGCTGTTCCTTTCAGATAATGCTGAGAACTTAAGCTGCGGCTGACTGTTGGATAGTCGCCCCTCGGGCCCCTTGGGCGGTGGTCGTTGGTGCTTTGCTCCTTTTCGCGTCTTGTTTTTGCAATCAAGCGCTACATGCCCGTGGCCACGTAGACCTTGCAGAAGCACTGTGGCTTCTTCCCAGATTGTGCAAAGCCAGCCCAGTGGGGCTGAGGTGCCGCGGGGGCAGCCAGACTCGGCGAGGTTGGGGGGCTTCAGTCAGCCACCTTCCCGGATACAGCTTCCAGGGGTCTGTGCAGAGGGGTGGGGTCGGGGCTCCGGGTCCCTCTTTTTCGGTTGCAGAAGTGTAAGAGAAGTATGCATGTAGGAGTGCATTGCTAGCCTGCCTTTGGGGTGCTCCACTTCAGCAGCGATCTGCAGACCCCTGCTGCAGCCCCTACCCCACAGTCAGACAGTCTTTGTCAGCCCGGGTCGTCCCACATCCTGCCACCTGGCCTCTCAGGAAAGCAGTGGTATTAAGTAAGGAAGGAGCTTGGCCCTTTTTGAGCCCTCCTTCTTTTCACTTCTCCCTGCCTCTGATCTTCTTTCCTTGGAAAGCCAGTCTGGTCAAGTGTCTTAGGGCAGTATTTTGGAAGAACCATTGTTGATTAACGAGTCTTCTGGACCACAACCCTAAAGTCTCAGATCATTGGCCAGCCAGCTAGTGTTCCAGTCTCATTGTCTAAAGTGCTGCTTTGATTTTTTTTTTTTTTTTTGCAATTCTTTGTACAATTTTTGAATTTTTGGAGGAGTACTCCCCAAAATTTGGATGAGGTATTTGTCAATAAATAATTCATAGATTTCCACATCACAGACAAAAATGTTTGCCCAGAGTGGAAAAATAAAACAAGGGGGAGAAGAGTTTGAGTTATAAATAAGTTCTATAGAATCTCATTAATCCTTGTGACAAAAATTGGGAAATTTATTAAGGCAGTGAGGTAACAAATGTAAAAACAAAATGTTAAGGCTAATATTGTATTTTTTTGCACATAAGGACATTATAATCGTATGTCAGAAAAATTTATTCTTTAATCTTAAGTGTGGAGAAGTCCAGGAGCTGGAAACTTGGGCAGTGGGTTTTGATTTCTTTTAAGGAGGCAATTTTGCAGGCTGCGCAAGGCTAAATCTATGAATGAGGTCACACTGGGCTATCGAATATTGACATTTGCATGTCTTGCACATGGTTTCCACCTTTCACTATTTTAGATCTTTGCTGAAAAATCTTTAGGTCCAGAAGAGAAAAATAGAAAAGTCAGAAAAGCAACAAGAGGCAACACCTAGTTTGTTTAAAATCTTCCTACTGCTGGTCTGTCTCCATCTGAGAGCGGCAGGCACTGTAGCCAGGTGTAGTGTTGTGGGAATTGGAAGAGGCAGGTATTGGAAAACCTGGCTCCTGTGCAAAGCTCTGCTCCTGAATGGCTGTGGGACCTGCTCAGGACCTGTACCTTCATTGCCTTAGCTGCAGACTAAGGTGGTTTGTGACTTCAAGGCAAGGAATAGGTCATTTCTTATTTTTAGCCCCAGCATCAAGCATGGTGATTGGCCTTCATTAGGTGGTCAGGTAGTGTTTGTTGAATGGATAGATGCATGGATGGATGAATGATGTTGTCAAAGAGACTTTTGCTGTGCCATAAGGAAAAGTGTATGTGGTATTTTTGTCCCTTCATTGTGTCTGTAGTCCTCCTATGACTTTGCCCAATTCCACCTGCATGGAATGTCTAACATCATAGGAGAGATCACCATCTGACCCAGAGAATGACTTCTCCCCGGCCTCACCCAGCAATCAGATGAGAATCCCAGTCTAAAACGACCACCATAAAACTCCTCAGAAGCAACCTCAGAATCGTCTAATCCAAACTTTCTCCTTTGAGTGGGCCACAAGAGTTTAGACCACCTTATCAATGGCTTTAAGAGAGCCTGGACCCACCCAGGAGTGGTTTCCCTAAAATCCAGGTTTCTTCCCCTCCCTCTTACACAGGTTTAACATCTTTATCAACTGGGCTGCCCTGGCAAATAGTATGATGCAGGAGAGGGCTAAACGATTGCTGTGAAACTTCCTAGAGAATGTCTTTGTGTTCTGAAATCATCTTTGTCTTCTTGGAAATGAGGAACCCTGCTAAGGGCTAGTGAACCAGAGCTGCACACTGGAGAGATCCCACTTACATTAATTCACATCATCCCACGCTGTTGGCATGGGCCATAGATTCTCTTTGTCCGCACACTTCTTTCATTTGTCTTGAGTGGTCTCCTGGCTGAAAATTCTTTCCTTCTCTGCTTCCAGACTTTCATTTCTTCCACCAGTTGAATATGCTTGAAGATTTCAGGGTGTAGGACAGGGTGGAAATGCATCTGAGTGTTGGTACCTGGTGAGCGATGATAAAATTTGGTTGCGCCGTGTATGGTGGTGCCGCAGTGCCATAGTCCCAGCTACTCAAGATGCTGAGGTGGGAGAATCATTTGAGCCCAGGAGTTCAAGACCAGCCTGGGCAACATAGTGAGACGCCATCTCTAAAAAAACAAAAAAAAATAAAATTTTTAAAACTAAGAAAAAGTTTAGTTGGTAGTTGAGTCGAAATAATTAAGCTCCAATGTCTGTTATTAGAAGTATAGAATTTATTTGTTCTATTATTGTTGTTATTTTGTTTCTTATCCTATGGTTGTAAAGTCCAATGGGTAGGTTCTGAAGGAATGCTGACTGTTTGCTCTTAAAATTGTGAAGCATCTTGCTGGAAATAGACTTTTTTGTTGGTTATAAAGCATTCAGTTTTAACTCTTTATAAATATTGTAATAAACTTTATGAATAAAATCTTTACAAATACTTCTTTTGGGCTAAAGAGGAAACACCAACTAGCAGCCTAGATGACAGCATAAAATTGCAGGATTTTTCATAAAATATTTATTGTCATTCCAACATAGGGAGGGAGTGATAAATCAAGACTTTACCCAAGAGCTGGGATCGCTTGGTGGTGGTCTTTAGGGAAGAGCTACTATTGTGCCCTTAATTGGCGTTCAGTACTCCCCAAATCCAGCAGCTGTTCCCGGGTGGCATCTGAATGCAGTGAGGGCTTAAGTCGATTTTGAGGCGCAGTACCTGGTGCTGACAGACAGGCTTGGCTCCCTGACAGACATTACTGAAAACACGGGTTATCCCCCTCCTCCTCAGTACCCACTCTCCGCCTTCCTTCTCTTGTTTAGACTAATCTTTAAAAGTGATGTAACTTAAAACAGTCCAGTGTGAGTTAATCTTTGGGGCCAGCTAGTATCCTGGGAGTAGAGGTGACTAAGATCTTGTGCCTACAGATTAGGGTAATGACAAGATCAAACACTGGGGTTTCCTGCAGGCAGGTATATAGGAGTGGTATCAAAGTCAGGCTAACGGAATGGGTTTCTTCCCCCTCCTCTTCAGGTGTTGGAGAGCACAATGGCCGAACAACTCCTTCCCCAGGCTTTGTATTTGAGCAATATGCGGAAAGCTGTGAAGATAAGAGAGCGAACTCCAGAGGATATTTTTAAACCTACCAATGGGATCATTCCTCATTTTAAAACCATGCACCGGTACACGTTGGAAATGTTCAGAACTTGCCAGTTTTGCCCACAGTTTCGGGAGATCATCCACAAAGCTCTCATCGACAGAAACATCCAGGCTTCCCTGGAAAGCCAGAAGAAGCTCAATTGGTGTCGAGAAGTCAGGAAGCTTGTGGCTCTGAAAACAAATGGTAAGACTTGCTCTGTCGGCTTCTTTTTCCTGGAGGATGGCTTCCGCTGCTGGGGCCCCATTCATGAAGTTTTATAGCGCTAGGCCAAACTCACATCTCTTGAGGTTTAGCGTAGACACCTAAGTAGACACTCTATAAGGGGCATGTGATAAAAGCAAGCTTGTTTTGTGAACATTTTTGTTAAAGATATTTTCTAATTGTATCTGTTCAAGCACTTGGGTTTTGAGGAATGTATTTCTAAACACCATGCCCCAGTTAAGTGGTTTGTTTCTAATTCTTGTGACTGTTTAATCATCTGTAAAATACCCTTCCCTGGCTAGTAATGGAAATTTTAAAAGGCTTTAAGTTCAAAAGGAAAACATGGTGTGAAAACTATTACTGTTGTTTCCCATTGTCATTAGAAAATGCTTGTGATATTCTTACACTTTTGAATTGGTGGCATTTTAAGGATTAACCAGTGAATGGCTGTTGAGGACTGGGGGCTCCTTTTGTCTCCTCCTCCCTTATCTAGGTTCTATTGCCTGTGGTCCTGTAATATGGACAATTTTTTTTTTGGTCTTGTAATATGAAATAGAAAGATATTTGAGATTTTTAGCACAGACTGTAGACCTCTACTTCATTACTTTTAGGGATTCCTAGTCACTGAATTTCTTCCTGTCTGTGCCTTTCTGCCCAATGGACTTGACTACTAGTAGCTATTTCCTATTCCAAGCTCTCCTGTTTTGTCTTTTAATCATTTCCCTTGAGCACGAATATGTTTATCAACAGGAACATCCGAGCATACTGCTTCATGCAGGTGCAAAACTCTACTCTGTGGATGTAGATAATTATTCAGATAAACAAGTAGACTGTACAAAAGCAATTTAAAAAAAATTCATAGTTTAGGTCAAAGCAGGAGTCTCAGGCCCTTCTATCAATGACAGTCCTAAGCCATCCTGATCAAAGTAATACATCCAACAGCAGAAAATCCTTATTGACAATGATTATAGTAACAACATTAACTTAATTAACTAAGTTGGTGCATTAACTTTGGCTATTTTTGATTTGGGTAACTTAGAATGATTATGAGGTTTTTTGTTTTGATTCTGAGGGCTCTTCTACATCACCTCAACGTCTTGCTTGTATGTGTGAAAGGACTCTTAGAAACATAGGTAGACAGAAGACTAGGGATAGGTTCTGTCTACACTGCTCTTGGCATTGAATTAAGTGATGCCAAGTAGTAGGTAATTATGTTAAGTCATCACCAAAGGGTTTATATGCCTGACAATTGGTGGTTTTAACCCTTTCCCATTTTCTTACAAAAAAGAGAGAGAGTTAACTTTGGGAGATTTGGAAACAGAGAGATTCTCCTGAATTAGAAATGTGGTAGCAAGGGGAAAACCTTATCATCATTAACAGAATTAACTGACATTTTGCTCTATTTCCTTAAGAAAGGAAATGCTATGTTTCCATAAGAAAAAAAAATAGAATATAAATAGGAAACACTTATTTTGCAAACATAAGTCATTAAATCAACAAGGAGTCACACTATAAATTAAACTACAAAAGCAAGCGCGTTTTGATAATATTTTCCGAGAAAATAAGGATTTTTAGGCTCAGAATCCTTTTATTTTCCCACTTTCGAGAAAAATTCCTTAAAATTCTGAAAAAGGAAGAAAAGATATTTAAGGGAGGGAGGGAAAAACGAATGATTTTTCTTCTTTTATTTTTATTAGCACCTTTTTTTTTAATCCTCCCTCCCATAGGAGGGTTCTTCAAAGGCAGTGGTCTGTTTGGGGAGGGGGTGATTCACAAGTTTGCATTTGAGGATATGAGACTGCGGTGAATGAGGAAGGGAGTAGGTGGCATAAAATTGAAACTTCATGTGAAAAATTCCAGCGTCTATTGGCTGCAGCGATTTCACTTGTATAATGAGTAGCCCTATTCCAGCTCACCCTGGCCACACCCACTTGGAAAGTCCAGGGTGCACTTCGCAGTTTAAATGTCTACACACCAGAACAAAAAGTACAATAGCTGTTGCTCAATTGCTAGTCAAATAACTTAGCACTGGGGAATTCCAGATGTTACTTAGGGAATTTTATACTGGTGCATCTCAATAAAGAACTGAAAGTAAGCACAAGAAGAAGAAAAAAAGCCTTATCTTTGCTCTAGATTTTGCAAAGGGGAAATTTCAACAGAATGCAGTCGTTGCCACGCTTCTGCCAAGACACAAGGCTTGAGTGATTTTTTTGTTCCTTCAAATACTTAGCTAGTTTTTCCAAGTGTGTAAATTGAAGGAATACTGCCTGTGGACACATATTTGCGGTTTTATTGTTTTTTTTTTTTTTACAGTTTGATCATAATTAAAGTTTGAAAAAATTTCAAATAGCTTTATTATTGTTCTACTTATAGAATAATGTAAGAAACAGTTTAACTTTTTCTTTATAAAAACTCTTTTGCGCTTGTCAAAGGAGATTAATGAGTTAACTTTCTTTTGTTGTAAACATTCCCTCAAAATGCTTATTGTTTGAAGGTTGAAATACAATGCAATCTGTTGAATTATGAGTTTTAACCTGGAAAAGTCACAGATTAATAAAAGTAGACCGGTTCCTGTTTTTCTGTTTGTTTTTTTTTCTCAAAATGCCAGCCCTAAACACTGATTTATTTTCAAAGTTAGACATCCAGATACGTTTTAACTTTCAAAAAGGACTTTGCAATTGCTAATAAGTAAGTTAACATAAGGCATTTTGGGGGCCCTGGGGCTGGCAGGCCACAGGCCACAGGTAATTTGGTGTTGTCAACCCCATTCTATAAACCAGGAGAGGAAACTCCCAGGTTCCAAAGGCTAACGTGGAATGGTCAAGTCATTTGCTGCTGAGTCACAGCCAGATGTCCCTGTCTAGTAAACCAAGCCATGCCTGCTTCCTGGTCTGTGCATGCTGCCCTGTGCGTTCTTCCTTAGAGGTAGAGAGCATAGTGCCAGTGCCTTCACCAGCAGATCAGGGAATGTTGGAAAGGGATGGGATTTAGAGACCATAATCCAGTGCCCTCATTTCACAAGGAGGAGAAATGCCTAGAGAGCCTAAGGAATTTCCCCCAAGGTCACTTGACCGACTTAGGAGCAGACCGAGCTAGAACCAAAGTCTCCTGGCTCCTTTGCACTGTTGGCATCATTCATTAAGAAGAAGAATGAAAAGAATTATTTTTTTCCTTAAAGCTGTCATCGCCTTGTGAAATGTTATCAGTTGGCCCTTGACTGAGAATTTAAACCAAATTAAACCATTCAGTCCCCTATGATAGCAGTAGGGCTAGTTTATTCTGAAAACCTTTGCTGGGCCTTAAGAGCAGATCACTTGACTTTTCGTCTCTTCTCTTCTCTTCTGTCCTCAGGTGATGGCAACTGCCTCATGCACGCCGTTTCTCAGTACATGTGGGGTGTTCAGGACACAGACTTGGTCCTGAGGAAGGCACTCTTCAGCACGCTTAAGGAGACAGACACACGCAACTTTAAATTCCGATGGCAACTGGAGTCTCTCAAATCTCAGGAATTTGTGGAAACGGGGCTTTGCTATGACACTCGGGTATGTCTTGTTCCCTCATAATTACCTATTGACAGAGCTCCATGGTGGGCAAAGGGTACCCCGGGCCAGTTCCTGCCCTCAGGGATCATATGGTTGACTAGGTCACATGGATTTAGCTAAGTAAGACATACTCAATGGAAAACAGCAGACACCTCCTGTGGGATTAACCTGATGAGGCTTTTGCCACTACAGATTCCCAGCTTGTGGGTCTCTTCACTTTAACTGAAAGTCCTCTGATTGTGGCCTTTTTCTTTGGCAATTTTGTTGTTTTTCGGTTCAGCTGCCCTTGGCATGATTTGCTGAGCCAGTCAATCAGATGGAGACGTGCGTCTCACCTTCCTCAGTCACAAGCTTGGAGTTTTAGTGTACGTTTGGATGAGGGGCTTCCATGTTATGCCTCATCAGGGATTTTTTTGAAAGCAGGTGCTGTCCCCATCCTCCCCCACTTTTGAGTTTCCCTTGTAGTGGAAAAAAGTAAAGGAAGAGAACCAAAACGGGGGAAAAAAGGTGATCATTTGAATGATGGTTTCAAGAAAGGGGAAAAATAAGCTGAGTTGTATAAGCGAATGATTGTCGAGTGATGTCGGAATGGCTTTTTAATGCAGAGTGCGTTCAATCTTCTTCCCCTCCACCTTCCTCCCCTTAGAACTGGAATGATGAGTGGGACAACCTTATCAAAATGGCTTCCACAGACACGCCAGGGGCCCAAGGTGGACTTCAGTATAATTCACTGGAAGAAATACACATCTTTGTCCTTTGTAACATCCTCAGAAGGCCAATCATTGTCATTTCAGGTGAGATGCCTGCAGATCACTTATTTGTATTGAAGTGCTTTTCAGCTCTCAGGGGAGACCCACACAAGTTACAGGTAACGGTAGCTAAACGGAATTTGATGAAAGTCATCCAAGGGCCTTATTTTTCTTTCTCTTTCCTTGAACAGACAAAATGCTAAGAAGTTTGGAATCGGGTTCAAATTTTGCCCCTTTGAGAGTGGGTGGAATTTACCTGCCTCTCCACTGGCCTGCCCAGGAATGCTACAGATACCCCATCGTTCTTGGGTACGACAGCCAACACTTTGTACCCCTAGTGACTATGAAGGACAGTGGGCCTGGTAAGAGAACTGCATCAGTTCATACTCACAAATTCTGTTAAATACTGGAATGTCAGAGTTTGCTCTGTTGCTCCTTACTGAAGTAGTCTTATTTAAGCATACTGTTTTTACTTAAATATATCACTCTGTCATTTGTTTGGTTAGTAACAGGAATGTAATAGCAGTAATCATAATACTCCCATATCTTTTTGTGTGTGACTTGGAAAGTACTTTCAACATGTTAATCACAGGTAGAAGATATATTTATATATATCACTACTACTATTAATATTAATACATGATAAATTAAGGCACACAGAGCCCTTAATACAGTGCCTGGTATGGAACAGGTAAATGTCTGTCAAGTTAGCTATTATTTTAATAGCTTCACGTAGAGTAGGCACTACACTAAGTGCTTTAGGTATATTATTTTATTGCAGTATATCCTCATAGCATTCCTGTGAGATGTAAGCATTGGTAGCCTTATTTTACAGATGAGGCAGTTGAAGCTAGAAGAAGTTAAATAACCTGCCATATGTCACATAACTTGACAGTGACAAAGCCAGGATTCAAAACTCCAGTCAGTCTGATTCTGAAGCATGGGAGTTTAAACAATAAGATCCCCTGCCTCTAGGCTGGTTAATATTCTGTGAGCTTCCTGGAAACGATGCATTTTATGTTAGAGTGTAGCACACTTTGTTTTCCCATTTGGGTTTAACTGTGGCTGGATAATACTTTTCTGCATTTTCAAAATTTAATTATTTTATATATGACCTTACATAAGACCTCATTTAGTAGAATACTGTTTTACTTGTGTTTTTTTCCCTTCAGAAATCAGAGCTGTTCCACTTGTTAATAGAGACCGAGGAAGATTTGAAGACTTAAAAGTTCACTTTTTGACAGAGCCTGAAAATGAGATGAAGGAAAAGCTCTTAAAAGAGCATTTGATGCTGGTAGAAATCCCAGTCCAGGGTTGGGACCACGGCACGACTCATCTCATCAAAGCTGCAAAGTAAGCAGTTTGCGTTTAGCTCTTTTCTTTGTTATCTGTAACTATTTTACTTAAGTCACATTAGCGGCCACCACCCCATAGCTCAACAAGAAAGTTATCTGCAGCCAGTTTCCGCCAACGGGAAACAAATTCAGAGCCTTGTGCGTGGTTGCAGAGGAACACTTCAGGGAGTACTAACTTTGATTTCAAATGGAAACAAGGAATTTAACCAGAACAATTTTCCTGGATAAATGGATGCTAGAATTGGAGTCAGGATTATGGGTTTTAAAAGTGCATTTATATCAAGGATAGTTTTTTTTTAAATTGCTCTAATACATATTAAAAAGACTAGCAAGTGAAAACTCTTAAAAACAAAAGCCTTTCTTCTTGGTTTCTTGGTAAAGATGGACACGTCAGACACACCCTGGGTTGTAGAGTGTGTTTGTGTGACAGCCCATGATGTTGCCACATGGAAGTGGGAGGAGAGCCCCAGGGTACGCGCTGACAGATATCCAGTCTTGAAACACCAGCTTTATGTTAAAGAGATGACTGTTTCTGAGCACTTAAAATGCACAAGAGATGACAGTGAAGACATTAGAGAATCAGTTTCTCAAAGCAGAGATTAGCAAATTACAGAGTCAAAAGTAAATAGCGCTTTTGGGTGTGCCCGCCTCTTAGTTACTCTGGCAGTTAATGCTAGTAGAGACAAGACACAAGTTTGAAGTTAATAACAGCAAAATACAGAACGCAAAATTTCAAAGTAGTTTGTACTATAGACTAGTCCCAAATGAATAGCCTGAGTAATGTTTTACTAGAAATTTGATCTCTGAGAAGTTAGAAAGTAAAAGTGACTTTTTAAAGGACCAACAGAGCAATAAGAAGCAGAGGCAGCCCCAGAGCAGCCCTTTCTTTAGAACAATCTATAATTTGGTGTGGACCAAGATTGATTAAATGAGACTATGATTTTTAAAATAACAAAATCTTCTTAGCAGACTGACGTCATATTTGACTCTAGACCATGTTAGGAAATGTATTGTGTTACATTATATTTATCAAAGGCCTGCATTTCAATGAATGGTTATAGAGTTCTAAAAGTTTGTTCTATGAGCTAATGATATAAAAATCTTGTGTAGTCTCATATTTTTGCTTTTGGTCTTTAGGTTGGATGAAGCTAACTTACCAAAAGAAATCAATCTGGTAGATGATTACTTTGAACTTGTTCAGCACGAGTACAAGAAGTGGCAGGAAAACAATGAGCAGGGGAGGAGACAGATGCATGCTCAGAATCCTTTGGAACCTTCCATGCCCCAGCTATCTCTCATGGATGTAAAATGTGAAACGCCCAACTGTCCTTTCTTTATGTCCGTGAACACCCAGCCTTTATGCCATGAATGCTCAGAGAGGCGGCAAAAGAATCAAAACAAACTCCCAAAGCCGAACTCTAAGCCGGGAGCCAAGGGGCTCCCTGGCGTGGCACTTGGGGCCTCTCCAGGAGAGGCCTGTGAGTCGTTGACTTGGGGCCCTGAGGAGCCAGCTGGGGGCCCTCATTCGGCCCCACCGACAGCACCCAGCCTTTTCCTGTTCAGTGAAACCACCGCCATGAAGTGCAGGAGCCCTGGCTGCCCATTCACGCTGAACGTGCAGCACAACGGACTTTGTGAGCGCTGCCACAACGCCCGGCAGCGTCACGCTAGCCACACCGCAGACCGCGCGAGGCATTTAGATCCTGGGAAGTGCCGTGCCTGCCTCCAGGATGTCACCAGGACATTTAACGGGATTTGCAGCACTTGCTTTAAAAGGACTACGGCAGAGCCCTCGTCCAGCCTCAGCTCCGGTGGCCCTCCCTCCTGTCATCAGCGGTCCAAGTCAGATCCCTCCCAGCTCATGCGGAGTCCCTCCCCACGTTCTTGCCACAGAACTGGAAATGATACCCCATCTGGCTGCCTCTCTCCAGCTGCACGGACTCCAGGGGACAGGACAGGGCCAAGCAAGTGCAGAAAAGCTGGCTGCATGTATTTTGGGACTCCAGAAAACAAGGGATTTTGCACGCTGTGTTTCATCGAGTACAGAGAAAACAAACGTGAGTGAAATGGTCCTAAGGCAGCAGCTACTGTCTAGAGGGGGTTTCATTCCTGAACTTTAAGGAAAGGCACCCATCTGGGCAGTCGGGTAGGATGGTCAGAACCCACCGTGCCTTTCTACCAACTTGTACAGTGGCTCTGCCAACTGCACATGGAGGCAAAAGGCACTATGTGATTGCAGCAGCTCCTAGATTGCCATGTTCCAAAAACCGAAAGTGCCCTGTAGATAGAGGTCGTGGAATTTGCTTTCATAAGGCCGTTCAGTGTCTGGCATTTATAAGATAGAGTTTAAACTAGATTTCTTTTCGACTTTGGTATAATAGAGGAATCTCAAAACCTGAAGAGGAGTAGCTGGAGAGAGAGAAGTCTTCACTGACATTGTAAGAAAACATTTGTGGTTTTGCGAATCTCTAATTTGAAAGAAGGATGAGCAGTTAATGTCTGCTCTTTGCTCTGCTACTGCGACTGATAAGTGCTCCATGTTCAAAGTGAGAGATTTGTAAAGCCAAAGATGTTTCAATAATAGTATCATTATTAATTTTTTTGCTGAATTTATAAAAGGCTGGTCTCATATATATACTTAAGGCTGGCCTAGTCTGTATTTGGAAACCATTGATTTCTCCAATGTCAGTGTCTCTGTATCTGTAGGATGACCCATGTGTGGTACTCATTAGCATCAACTCTCTTGTAGATTTTGTCACTGCCTCAGGAAGAGCCAGTCCCACACCCTCCAGGTTCCAGAATACCGTTCCATGCCTGGGCAGGGAATGTGGCACCCTTGGAAGCACCATGTTTGAAGGCTACTGCCAGAAGTGTTTTATTGAAGCTCAGAACCAGAGATTTCATGAAGCCAAAAGGACTGAAGAGCAACTGGTGAGACATTTTGAGGAATTTCCCCCTCCTGTGTGTTGGGTCCTCCTAGTTGGAGCAGTTTCTTCTGACTGTGACAAGCAGATTTTCTTCTCTGCCAGGTTCTGTCTCCTCGTGGTGATGGATTATTTAAGAAAGTCTGTTGGGGGAACCTGGGGAAAAGTCCATGTCACTGTGGCTCCCCGGGTCACAAGTACCACTGTCAATTTTCTTGGCCTAAGTGTACTTTAGAATTTATTTTAAAAAGCAAGTAAAATCAGCATCCTCCAGATGCATCTTCATCCTCCAGAAAGCCAGGTGGTGACCAGAGACGTCTTTGGTATGTAGTGGAAGCACAGGCATCTTGAAAGCAAACTTTCTTAAATAATTTCTTAGCATGAGGAACAAGCAGGCAGACCTTCCCAAATGCCTCCACTTTATGACATATAAGAAAAGCAAACTTTTACTGATAGATGCTTCTGCTGTTGCCTGCAGAATGGTAAAAAAGAGCTGGGCCAAGTTTGCAGGCCTCCACGTTAGGATTGGTGGCTCCCCTCGGCCTCCCTGGGGCCAGGTCAGCTTTCAGTGGGCTTGGAAGGAAACACTCTTGGAGAACTGCAGCTTACAGACTGCACGTGCACTCCTGTTAACTTGCTCAGGCAGATAAAGCTCTTTGTAGAATCCACACTGTCAAATGAGGTCTCATTGTGCTCTCCCTGAGAAACGTGAGCAACAGTTCTGTCTGTTCTTTTCACTCAGAGATCAAGCCAGCGTAGAGATGTGCCTCGAGCCACACAGAGCACTTCAAGGCCCAAATGCGCCCGGGCCTCCTGCAAGAACATCCTGGCCTGCCGCAGCGAGGAACTCTGCATGGAGTGCCAGCACCTCACCCAGCGAGTGGGCCCCGGCACCCACCGGCCTGAGCCCGCTCCCGAAGGGCCCCCCAAACAGCGCTGCCGGGCCCCCGCCTGTGATCACTTCGGCAATGCCAAGAGCAATGGCTACTGCAACGAGTGCTTTCAGTTCAAGCAGATGTATGGCTAACCGGGAACAGGCAGGCCAGCCCCTGCGAGAAGAGGGGCCTCAAGTCGCCAGCCAACATGGTGCTATGCTCTAAACCCTCAGCTGCCGCTGGAGGGCCAGTCCCTGCAACAGTGGGCTCGAGGGTGTCATTGAGCAGGGGAGGAAAGATAAGCATTGTGCCCGTGATGCTTGGGTTTGGTAACTGGGGGGTGTTCCTGGGTGGCCTTAGAAAGCAAAGCTTGTGACTGGCAGTGGTTGATGTCAGATTCAGCCCAGGGCTCCTCCTCTCCTACCATGCAGGAGGCTGGGAACGTCTTTGGACTTGGAACGTGTGCTAGGACTGGCCGTGGTGCCTGCACCACTAGGACTGCTTTATCATCTTGGGAGAGAAGAGAAAAGACATGCAGTCGGGCGGGTTGGGAACCCCAGAGCCATTCCACCTGCCCTCCCTCGGCATTTCTGAGAGATGTGAAGCTGAATCCTCATGGCACCAAGGCCCTCTGCAAGAAGCTCAGGGAAAATGAACATATTCAGAGAGCGTCAGTAGTTAATGGTTTTTCCCTACCTGCCTAGTTCCTTTTCTGGGGACCCAGCAGAAAAGCAGAACCATCATGGACTGTGATTCTGAGGCTGCTGAGACAACATGTTCACATTGAAAAGAAAACAAGCTGCTCTTTACAATACGCACCTTTCAAAAATCAGAATTGTTTTAGTGGGAAGACGTGTAACTCTGGGTTATCACTGACTTCACTCCTTAACTGTTAGCTTGAACTGAGGGTGTGTAAAAAAGTGTACATATATACTGTACCCTTATATTATGTGTGAGGGATTTTTTAAGTTATACTGAAATGCTGCCCTAGAGGTATAAGTAGGAAGACTGAATAATAATAACCTATTTTCTGGTTGTTGTTGGGGCACTGTCTATGTACACAGCTTATATGAACTCAAACTAGCTGCCTTTTTAAAGGGAGCTCTTCAGTTGTGTCTGTGTGATTCACTTTATTTATTTTATTACAAATGTCAAGGTTATTTAAATGAAGATATTTCTTCTACTCTGGGGAAAATGCTGCAGTGTCTTCTTAAGGCAACATATTTGCTTTGGGTCAGGTTATGGGACCAGACAAGTCCCTGACCACAGTGGGGGAGTTGGCCTCTTTGATACACTTTGCTGGCCTCCCTAGGAAGGAAGGAATTGCATCAAGAGTACCTTCATTAACGTCTCATACTTCTCCTTACAAAACCCCAGCCAGATGAAAAGAAACTCTTTTCTGTGCTCTGTAGATGCTTCTGAGTATCCTACCTCCTTGGAGAGAAGATAGGGAAGGAGCAGAGATGAGATCCGGGACAGTCACAGAGAAAGGTGTGGCCTTTCATGATGGTTTTATTTGCTGTGTAAATGCAGTGTCCTGGTGGGCTGGTCAATTGACCCTGTGTCCTGGGACACCCCAGCATTGGGACAGCAAAACCCAGTAACCATGAGTATGAGGAAATTTCTTTCTGTCATTGGCCTACAGTCTCTCTCTGTATGTTGAGTTGCTGTCATACTTGCTGTAGAAGAAAAAGGGAAGTGCATTTTCCCAGGAAGAAAGGCTGTTATTCTTTGGGTCTGGACTTAGGATCTGAAACTATTTGTGATCCACAACTCTACATAGCCTTTACTCGTGTTATCTGATATTTTCTACTTAGAACTCTCTAAATTGTTTTCCCCAACACATAAACCTCTATAATTTCTTTCCAAAGGTGTCAAATAAACTTCAGTGTTTTCATCTAATTCTCTTAAAGTTGATGTCTTAATATTTTGTGTCTATCAATATTTTTATTCTTAATGTGAAAGAAATAGAATTATTTATACTTATTATAGAAAATATTTGAAATTTGCACATTTAGTTGTCCCTGATAGAAAGCTATCTACTCTTCGTTGGATTTCTTCAAGTTTTCCTAAATAAATGTAACTTTTCACAAGAGCCAAAATTTTAAAATAAATTATTTAAGAACAAATTGTGATGTTTTCTATTGATGAATGCTGGAAGCAAAAGATAGCCTCAAATATGAAGACTGTGCTTCCCCGGCAACCTCGTTTTGTTATCTACACCCGGGCGATGTGTCTGTTGTCACCCATGGATAGTAAGGTAGCTTTTTAGAAATAACAACGGCATGAGGTCAGGGCCATATACTCAAGCTCAGGCCTCAGGTTCAACAATGCGGACACTGAGGCCCAGAAGGGAGTAGGAAAGAGATGCTAGGACCCTGTGCTCCTCCGAGGGTTCCTTTCTTCCATAAAGTGAAGAAAGAGGAAACAACAGGGAGGAGGAGAGGAAGACAGGAAAGAGAAACAGGTGGGGAGGAAGGAAGACTGGTGTGAGATGTCCCAGGTCAGACACGTCAGGAGAGGTGGCACGGCTGTGAAATTATAAAATAACACCTCCCGCCCTCAAGCCTTTGTCCCCACCTTCCATCCAGTACAAATGCACCCACAGAGGATTGATTCAGGAGGGCTGTGTGGCTCCCAGAATCTAGTTTTTTAAGCTCCCCGGGTGATTCTCATGATCAGCCAGATTTCAGAATCACGCTTTAAAACAATTATTTATAATCTTTTTAACTTGTAGAAAACTTTCATATACAAAAATGTAGAAAATAGTATAATGAACCCCCATATATCCACCTTCCAATTTCAACAGTTATCAACATTTTGCCAAATATAGTTGTATCAATTACTCGCCCTTTTTTGGTTTCATCTCTTACCTCCCCCTTTTTTTGCTGGACTATTTGAAAGAAAATCCCAGATATTGTGTATTGTGTCCTCACACCCACAAATAACTTCCGCATGCACCTCTAATTGATAAGAACATGTTCTTTTTACATAACCACCATTATTACACCCAGCTAAATTATTTTATTCTTTAATATGATCCAAATCCCAAGTATGTATTCTAATTTCTCAGACTGTCCCCTATACAAGACAAAGTCCTGTTGCTTTTAATTGTTAAAGCTCTTTTATTCTGCAATACTCTCTTTTAATTTTTCATGCTATTAATTTGTTAGAGCAATTGGGTCATTTGTTCCATAGACTCTCCCGCATTCTGGATTTGGCTGATTGCTCTCTTGTGGTGTCACTGAACTTGTTCTTCTATACCTCCTATTAGGTTCTTGTTCAATGAGGCAAGAATCATTCGCAGATGGTGCTGTGTGTTTGTTTCCTATTGCATCGCATCCTGGATGAGCCGTATGAATGCTCGCCCAGAGGAGTCACAAAGTCTCAAAATGGATCTCCTCAGTTTTTTTCTCCGTTTTCTCTGCCATCTCTCACCCGGCATTAAGAAATTACAATTCTTCAATCGGCATGATGAACATAAGCATTTGACCATAAGTCATGAAGATATCTAAAATAGGAAATGACTTATAATTAGCAAATTATCTCTGACTCAGAAGATTGGCACATAGACAAGGAAATAGAGCAGGTTTAGAGGACATCGAGGGAGCCAGTTAGAGCGAGGCTCTCAACTGGGGTCATGGACAGACCTCTGGGGGCATGGGGGCCCCATAAATTATATGTATAATTTTATGCTGCAGTGTGTACATTCATTTTTTTCTGAGCTGGAACCCATGGCCGTCTTCAGAGTCTCAAAGAAATTGATAACTTTCCAGAAAGACAAAGAGCCTAGGGATTAAAGGGCTGAAAAATAAAGCTTGGAAGGAACTGGCTTTGCTTCAGCTTGCCCAGATATTCACTCCCAATGCTGCAGAATGCCGCCCTGTTACCACACAGGGGGAAAGCTCATACCATCCAAAATTGAACTCATCATATTTCATACCCACCCTCTTCTTTCTGTGCTCAGGGCAGGAAGGGCATTGTCATCTTCCTAGCCACCTGTGGATTTCCCCCCCACCTCCCGCATCTCAACTTTCAAGTGTCTCTCCAGAATGTCTCTCAAATCTGTCCGCCCACCCCGCCACCCTTCTGCTGCTCCAGTTTGGGCCCCAGCTTCCCTCTATCCCTTTGCCTCAGGTTCGCCTTTCCGGCCCACTCTTTTGCTGTCCCTTTACTAGTTACCTATGCTTGTTCATCACAGACCTGGGCATGCGCTTCCTCTAATGGAGACTCCCTGATGGCTTTCTAGGGCTCCCAAATCCCAAAGCAGGGTGCATGCGGTGAAGGAAGAAAATAGGAGACCTCTGAGTTTATTTTTTCATCTTAAAAACTATGATATAAATCACATTTTGCTAATGTTTGATATATGAATTTATGCTAGTGCTCTCCAACTTTGTCAGCATCAGGGGGTCACTGTCACTGTGTACGTTACTCAGCTGGGGGGGCGGGGGATGCCAGAGGCGCCTTCGTTCCATCCATTCATTCAGAGGCACCGTAGATGTGCCACCTGCAGACTCTCTTATCTGCACGCACGAGCTTGGAAACCAAATTTTCCAGTCTTTAAAAAATGACCCAAATGAAGAGTTTCAAAGGGTTTTGAGCCCATTTGCTGGAAATATCAGCTTACCTTCACACCTTCCCAAGTAACTGACATCAAAGAAGACAGGAGTTTACCAGCTGAGTTTCAACAAAGACTTTTGCGTATTTGATAACTGGGAATGAAATATAATTAATCATGAATTAGGAGGCACCACCCGACGATTTTTTTTAATCTTGTCTTTTTTTCTATCTTCTTGAGGTGTCTTCTTCAGCTCTGTCATTAACAGAAAGGATTACAATAAAGTGAACTTAGAATCAGATTTTGGTATGGCTTTATCACAAAGTGATAGATAATTTTTGTTTAAAAAAAGCATATTTATTGATTTTATTATTATTTCTTACTGAGGTCAAAAGGTGTTTTTACCATGAATAAAATACTGATTTTAAAATGTTGCTTACTTCATCTCTATCTCATTGTTTTAAAATTCTTATATTTTGTGATTTTTAATGTTCGATATAATAGTGCATTAGAATTGATTTAAAATAATACATACATTGTGAATGCATGTTCAAAAATATTTTTAAAGACGGTATGAGATCAAAAGGATTTGGAGTCCAATTTCCAACATGTTATGCAATGTTCTTTATAATTTGAACCAACTTAAGTATTCATTCTTGTCTCCTGCCACTACATACATACATATACGTATATATACACACACATATACATAACACATACACACACACATATATATATGTGTGTATGTTAAGGCTTCCTATTCCTCTAGAATAGAACACCTTTCTGGTCTCAGGACTCTCAAAAGTTATTCAGGACCCCAGAGAGATTTTGCTTATGTGTGTTATATATGTTTATATTTACCATTTTAGAAATTAAAACTAGGAAAATGTCAAAGCACAGAATACACAAGCAAACATTCCACCAGAACAATGACATCGTGTCATGTTACAGAGCCTCTGGAACACTCCACTGTAAGTACACTCTGGATGCTCTTCCTGCCATCCACTTGCCCTCTCTTCCCTCCCTTCACCAGAACCTAGTGGAGTTCCTGCCTTCTGTACTGCATTCTCCTAGATATCCTGGAAAGAACTTGATATTTTGTAAAGGAAATATTTAGGTTTAAATCCCAGCCCCGTTACCTGTTAGTTATTCAGCCTTAAGCAAGTTGAGTCTCAGGTTCTTCATCTGTAAAATGCTCATTGATGTTTAAAAATATATATTGGGGAACTTTTCCTCCTCACCCTACCAGAAAATGCTTTTTTTATCAATAGGACAGCTAATGGTTCTCAACCCTGGGGACATATTAGAATCACCCGGAGGGCTTTTAAGTGTTGCCAATGCACAGAGATTCTCATCTTTAACAGGGCAAGGGATGGCCCTCTCGGATATTAAATTATTTTTTAACTTCATATTTTTAAGTGAATCTAATATGCATACAGGGTCTGGAATCGCTAGTAGCCCAAAGAGTACATTTTCACAGAGGCAATTGGGTGGAAGGGAACACAATTACAGTATGCACCTGGGGCATCGGAGAGGACAGGTGCCTTCCTCTGCAGGTCACCAGCTCTTCATCTGTGCCTGCATGGGGTGGCCTTTATTACCATTGTGAATCCACTTTGGCATAAAAGGGGCACAAAACCGCAATGTCCCAGAGGCAATATCAGATTAACCAAGATCAGAGATATGCTACTGCATTGATAATTTATAGAAGAACCACTAATTACCAAAGAGGTACAAACACTTGCACTCTCTGGTCAGTGCCTCCCCTAAGATACACACTTTATGGGAATCCTTATTGTCCAGATGCCTGATGAGCCTGGAATCAGATTGAGGGGAGCTAGCGACAGACCGTGGATTGACGTGTGCTTCTGCATATTGGGCTACGTCCATCTCCAGGTCGAGCCCTTTAAGGCACTGTCTCCGTATATGGTGCTTGGATGGGTCCTGCCAATGTCTGCCTTTGAGACCCTGCCTGTTCTTTGTGTCACCACTACCACCTTCTTACTGGCCCATTTTCCTCTAATCCTTGTCAGCACCTTCAATTAAGTCTAAGTCTGTCTCTTCTGGTGACTTTGTACATTTTTGAACTGGTTTATTACTTAACCCTCAGAGGAAAATCTTATTTCCAAGCTATTACCTCCTCCAGTTAGTACCTAAAATCTCGAGTTAGAAGTTAGTCATTTGGGAAATCATTAGTTTGTTAGAATGAAATTTGATGTAGAGTTTCAAATATTATTGGAATCCTTTATTATAGTAAGAAGGACATCCTGCTACTGTCAGACTACACAGGAATCAGAAGAAGGGGAGACATGATGTACAGTACGAGGAAGCACAACAAACACAAGCATGAATTTCCTAATAGTAAGAAACTTGGAGTCCTGAAATGACTAAGGAAAGAATGGAATAAATCTCACTTGCACCGCCCCATCCACCCAACCCTTGCCTTTAAAACAGCACTTATCTGTGTATCTGGGTATTCTATCATCTTTCCGTCCTACGAGTCAGTGAAATTCTGCTCGGGTTTTAGAGACCTAGACTTTATTCAAGGGCTTGCCGGTGAAATCCTTCAGGTCCGGGCTGTTCTACACCCCTCTTCACACCAAGTTTTATGAAGGTGAAATCAATTAGCATGTTGGTTGAATACTAAACTAGTTTCCTGAATATATAATGCTTCTCTCTAAATTCCAGTTTTATAGATTTTCCAGTAGAATAATGAGTCAGAAAAGAGGAAGTAGCTAGCACTTCACACTTTTCATGATCATTTTTAGAAAACATAAACTTTAAAATGATTTAAACTGAAGGTTAGAAAACTCAAAAGTCTGGTGGTAATTTTATCTCTTCTTGAGGATTTAAAGATGTCTATAAGTTTGTGGTTCTTAAAGTAGATAATTTAAAGTAAAAACAATTATCACAGGTATTAAAAAGGAGCAGTCTTTTTCACAGTGAAAAAGAAACAAACAAGCAGGAGTAGTTTCCAAAAGTAGAGAGGAAATTATTGACACAGAGGCCTCTGACTCCACAAGAGGGTCACTCCCATGGTCCCACACAAGCTGCCCTCAGGGCCAGCAAAATAATTGGTGGGTCTGTGAAAAATATGCCATAATTATTTAACCACAGAGTTTAGAAATATATTACTTAGACCAACTTTATGCTTCTTTTGTTCTCTGTGTAGGATTTTGTGTTTTTAAGAAAAGGACAAATTGGTATTCCACATCTGGGTAAACACACTAATGTCTCTTCCGAGCCCAAAATACATTAAAGATCATACCTGACTGTCAGAAAATTTTCTAACAGATGTTATAATAATATAGTACACCTGTATTCCAAACCAGCAGGTAAATCAGTGATACTATAAAATATTATTAATGTTTAATACAAATGAAAATGAAATAAAATGTCCAGAAAAAAAAATTTAATGCAAAAGATTTTTAATTAAAAAAAAAAAACAAAGAAGAGAATAAGGGTTAAAATTCTGTTCATTTGGAACCCCTTAAACCTGACAGCTCTTCTAGAACACCATGCCCAGCAACCAGATTACTTCTCACCTCCTCCACCCAAACGGCTTTGTAGCTGGTCCTTTTATTTTTCAGCCATAAGCTCTTATAAACCATCCTCTACAGTGTAGCCAGGGGGATCTTTTTATATGTCCACATAATCATGTTCTCCCCTGGAGTCCCATGGAATGCCCTAGACCTGGAGAATTTCAGGGGCAAGGACTTGACGTCCAGGTCCCTAAATTCTGAGCAGAACTTCACTAACCATAGGACTTATTTTTAATGGCCCTCAATAGACTCCCCAACTCAGCCCAAGCCCCTTAGTGTGGCCCACAGGGCCTTTTGTGGTGTGGGCCTGCAGCTCTCTGCCTACATGGGCACCCACACAGACTCTAAGAATGCCATGAACCCCTAACCCAGAGCCTGCCTCTGCCATACCCACTACCTGCATCACCTTTATATCCTAGTCAACTCCGATCCATCCTACTGAACTTGACTCGAGAGTCTCCTAATTCATGAAACACACTCTGTCTCACATTCTTCAGTCTGGTGTAGCTGCTTTTCTTAGGTGCTCCCATTGAAATCTGTGTACCTTTTGTCACTATTTTGTAATTATTGATTAACATGTTTATCATAAATATGAATTTCTTAAATTAGAGAAATTTTACTTTTCTGTGTCTAAACTGCTTAACCAGCGTCTGAAATAGTTTGGACTTTCTCAGGAAGTAAATGTCAAGATGGTGTTTGAGGTGCAAGATGTTTATTAGGGATCAGAATTTCATGTTTTGCCCAGTGTCAGCCCTCTCTACCTCCAAATATGGGCTGAAAAAAATTTTAAATGTGGGTAGTTCTCTTGTGGTGATCACCACTAAAGGATCTCAATTAGAAGCCATGTTCACCATTGACTTGAACACTAATGAAGCATGGCAATGCTAATTTGCATGATGTACAAATATTCTTGTGATTTTTTAAAGAGGTCCAACTTCATTATAAAGAGGACTTTTTGGCACAGGATTTCTTAGTCAAGGTAGTGCTTAAATGTTAATAACTAGTTGACCCACAAAAAATAAGTCTAGAATTAAAGAGGAACACTTCAGAGATTTCCTTTTTTCCCCTATTCAGCATATTAGATTCTTCACTTGCTCCAAAATATCTCACCCTCCCCCAACTCAAATTTATTCTTTATGTTTGAACAACATTTATTGAATACCTATTATACTGCAAGCATTGGGGATGCAATGATAAATAAGACACATGCATGCCTTCAAGAGCTTTCATCCAGAGAAAGAAACAAACATGAATATCGAAATTACACCATGGGGAAAGTGTGATAATTGGTTAAAATTGGATCAGAAAAAAAAATACATGTGATGCTAAGATAACTGATAAAATTCCTAAGGGAGAGAAGCTCAGGAAAAATTACAGCTGACTTTCAAAATGTGTGAAAATGCAGGAATAACATTTTCTTTCTGCCTATACCCACTGCCTATAGCTGTCACCAGAGGATAATGGTTTCTCTTGCTTTCCAAATCTCTGGTGAGTATTTCTCAGAGGGGAACTCTAAGCAAGAACTCTGCTAGAAAGATAGCTTGGGAAATGTCGTTTCCAGTCCTTCGGCCCCCAGAAAGGAGAGCTCTGAAGGGCTCCTGCAGGTGGTGGCAGCTAACACTGCCTGTATTGGGGTAACTTCCCCACTTTGAAGTAGCCAAGTCATCTTGGGTCTGCAGAAACACTGTACGGATATATATTTCAAAATAGCTAGAACAGAAGATTTGAAACGTTCCCAAAACAAAGAAATGATAAAATATCACATGTACCCCATAAATATGAGCATTTATTATGTTTTAATATAAAATTAAATTTTAAAAGAAACAAATGTTGTACAGAGCCTTCCCCTTGGTAGGTCTGTGCCTAGCTGAGAAGCATATTCTCACATGGGGGGTTGGCCTTACATGTAAGAGACCAGGAGAAATTTAAGGGAAGTTGCTCAAACGTCTTTTTCATCTACTGATTTTTATCCTACTAACTGCAGAGTATCTAATATTTTTACCTTTCGAGTAATTATCTGGGGGGTAAAACGTTGTCTCGGGAGATCTAACTCATTAATCCATCATGCTAGAAAATTGGCTGCTTCCCTAAATGAATTGTAAGATCCGTTCAAAGTGGAGGTTAGCCATCCCCCTCAACCCCCATCCAATGGAAAAAACACTGAAATAAGAGACAAGGCCTAAGTTCAAGTACTAAAGAAGCCATTTATTAACTATGTGAACATAAATACATCATTAGACTTCTTAAAGCCAATTTCCTCTTCAGTGAAACAGAAATTTATCAAGCCTCCCCTCTGACCTCACAGAGTTATTTTAAAATTCAAAACTAGAATGGGGGCCAGGCACAGTGGCTCACGCCTGTAATTCTAGCACTTTGGGAGGCTGAGGCAGGAGGATTGCTTGAGGTCAGGAGTTCAAGACCAGCCTGGGCAACATAGCAAGGCCCCATCTCTACAAAAAATACACAAATCAGCCAGGCATGGTGGTGCACACCTGTGGTCTCAGCTACTCTGGAGGCTGAGGCAGGAGGATCGCTTGAGCCCAAGGGTTTGAGGTTGCAGTGAGCTATGACAATGCCGCTGCACTCTAGCCCGGGCAACAGAGCAAGACCCTATCTCCAAAAAACAAAACAAAACAAACAAAACAAACTAGAATGGGAAAATACATATAAATATATTTTTGTAAACCATAAATGTTGTAAAAGTCAGAACCCAAGAAGGCTTGCCTAAAAAATCTGCCATCTTGGCACATCTTGGCAAGGGGAACATGAGGACAGGAAAGGAAACCAGAATCAGTAGGGGTCTAACCCAGCTCTAGAACCTGGACCTAAGATGGGCAGCTAGATTTTCAAGTTACTATGTCAAAAGGGATATAGTAAGCTTGACATGGTATCAGTACCTAAGAGGTCCAGAGAGTGGTGATTTTCAGAATCAGGCATTTGGCAGGGTTGACTAGAGTCTATCTGGAACAATATCCCAGAAGCCAATCAAAGTCCATGCAGTAGCATCCCCTACATAGTAGCGTGGCACAGAGTAGGCAATCAATATATTTTTATTGACTTGACCTACTGACTAACAGAATAAATGAATAAACATATAGCAATAGGAAATCACATTGTCAAGCCTCCAGAGAAGCTGAGTGCAGTTCATGACCTGACTCCAGGCCCACATGGGGAATTTCAGTGTTAATCAGGACAAGCTACTCAGTGATACAAACTGAGCAAGCTCAGTGCAGGCTAGGAAGAAGAGAAAGGATGTAGCTTAGTGGGCTCAAAGATGTTGGAACCCATCTCAGGCACAATGGCCTTGGATGCAATACAAATTCAAGGTTGCACCTATGAGTAGGGTTGCAGCACTTGATGGACTTCACGGCTTGGCTCAGGACCAGGGTGGAGCTAAGAATGAAGGTGGCAGGTACCCAAAGCTTAACAGGAAATGGAAATATGTATTAATATATTATTGTACTGAGTTTTTAAACATTAACCACTCTCCTAAAAAAAATAAAAATTTTTATTTGGGACCCAAAAGGAGTTTCATATGGATTTATTTTAATAATCTTCTTATACACAGCTACTAAAATTCCTGTTACTGAATAACATTTAATGGCATGGGGAATGCTAATGAAGTAGCAAAAGAGTAGCTAAAATAGTATAAGCTGCTATGATCATAGTTGTGTATGAGTGCATGTGTGTGTATGTGTATAGATATATGTGTATAGAGATATGTGTGTGTATAGAGATAGATAAAAAGAAAATTGGACATCTTACAGAGATTGATAAAAAGTTCTAGAAGGAAATATACCAAAATATATTTAACAATACTTTCTGGATGGTAATACTATAAATTACTTCTATTTTTTAAATAATATTGGGTGTTTTTACAATTTCTGGCAGTGAGTTTATGTTACTTTTGTAATTTTTTAAAAAAAGGTTTTCTTAGAAGTGATACCTCATATTATCTCTACAAGTCATAGACAAAGACAAACATGCCACAGCTCATTCTGTGAATTCAGTATGACCTTGCTACCACTTTTAGATAAGAATAGAATGAGAAAGGGAAATTATAGGTATAATTCAGTCATCAATGTAAGTACATAAATAAGAAACAAATTATTAGAAAACCAAATCTAACTTGTATTTAGACAGATAATATACCAAGAGCTAGCTGGCTTCACCCTAGAATAACAATTTATAATAAATAATACAGTTTAGTATTGACACAAGGACAGACAAATTTTCAGTGGAACAGAATAAAGAGGCTAAATAAGAGGGTGTAAAATGATATCTCAACAGTCCTGATTTGGAGTTCCTTGCTCACCAGGGAGCTTGCGTATTGCTTCATGTGGCACATGTGTACATGGATATTTGTCACGTGATGTGGGTGTCATAGCTGAGCAGTAAAGAAAAGGAGGACTCTTTATTCAATGGAGTGGGAAAACTGATTATAATTGTGGATAAAATTGAATTTGGAGTCGTAGCTCTCACCACACTCAAAAATCCATTCCAGATAGAGTATGGAATTTGTATGTCAAAAACAAAACTTTAAATCTCTGAGAAGAATATATAGGTTAATATTTTTCTGACTTGAGGGTAGAAAAAAATTTCTTAGGCAAGACCAAATGGGCTATCCTAAAAGATTGATAAATTTGATAAACAACTCCACTCCACTCCAGTGCCTACCTCGAAAATCCTAAACCTAGACCTCATCACGTTTTTCAACTAAATAAATGTAACTTCTGTTACCAGCAAACATCCGCCATAAAAGGGATCGAAATTATAAATAACAACACAGTTCAGTACAGTATCTACTTTTAAAAGCAGTATTAAATTATAAGAACTATCTATCCATTTACCCCAGTTCCCGAGAAGGCCGTGTAGAAGAATCAAATCTACAAAGGTTAAATCTCACAGTTTTCTTCTGGAAGTAAATGTTAGCATCGTAGAGAAAAAGTTGAGGCCAATTTTCTTCTTTAACAGTGGGAACATAACTTGTTACTGGGAAACAGTCTATATTCAAGTATTTTTCACACAGCTTCTGTGAAATGCATTTTAATGGATAGGATCATATTGATTTGTGATGTCAAAATCCAAATCCAATGCAGATGTTCCCCAGAGGAGGTGAGGAGGAGGTGAGGTGACTTGTCACTTCTGCTCTGGATGCCAACACCCAAACTCTCCTCCTTAGAGGAGAATAGCTGTCCAAGTATCTTTCAGTCTCAGATCTGGGTTCCTTATTCCTCTGTGAGCGAGCAGCCTTTGGGCACTTTCTAGAATGTTCTGTCACTTACTGGAGAATAATAATAGTGAATTTCACAGAGAGTGGCACTTTGAGGATTCCCTCATCCTCTGCTTGGGTAGACAACCATCCCAGGTAGTTGTTCTCACAGTCGTATTGTCGATACAATTCACCCTCCTCAGCTAAGGGAGCCCTGTGAAGTTTTAGCCTAAAGTACTGATTTTCCTCTGGTGGTCTGGAAGGGTTCACCCTGCCTGTGAGTGTGAAGCTCACCCACTAGAAATGTGTCTCCAATGGACATCATCCTAAGACTGTCAGTGGGGACTAAAAAAAGATGGGGCATCTCATCGTCGTTTCATAGTCAATGGAGCATCTTATAGTTCTCAGTCCTACTGGCGGTCAACAGGATTTCCTCTGGTCGTGTATGCTGCTTTAGATAAGTCTTTCGGGTTTTGAAAACCCAGAAAGCAGGTGAGGGGACTGGAAATTGAATTTATTATTAGACCCTTATCTCAGAAATGTGTAGGGCAAGAAAGTCAGTGCCCTGGAGTCCTATCTGGTCTGTGAATTATTGGGAGGCACCTCCCAGAAGGTTCAGGTGCCACAGATACCCCTACAAGGTTCATCGGAAAAAACTCACCACTATTCTTATGCCTGAGGGGCTATGCTATGAGCATCCACAACTCCTCAATCACACAAGTTTTCTCATTCCATGCCTAGATAAGGCAGTTACTTTGAAACTATTGCATCACCTTGCTGCAGTCATGCATGATTAAATAGATATGCTGGAAAGAGAGAGGAAGGAGCCTGGTGACAGAGTTTAAGGAGTGTCATTTATGGTAAAACACATTTTTCCTTTACTTTGTAGTAAAATCAATCATAGGTGGTGGTAATTGCTACAACACGCTTTAGTATTGGTTTGATTTCTCCATTTCTAGATAGTGTTTCCCATTGGTTTTTTTTTTTTTTTTAAAGCGGCCCCAAAGAAACCTAAAATAAAGTTTTGACTGAGGGCGGGTAAAGGGGACATGGAGTATGGTAGTCACTTTTGTTCCAGTGTTAATTTTCAGAAACTCCGGATGTCTAATATTGAAAGCCAGTCCAGAGCGCTCAGTGTTAGAGAACTCGCTACCTACCCCTCCTCCAGCTGTGGGGCTGAATCACACAGGGTAAGGAAAGTCTGGCTCACTGCACTATTAATTCACTACTGTGATTTCTTTCTCTGTTGCTAAAGGGAAGGGAGGGAGGGGGTGGTAAGGTGAGTGGGCAGCCAGGAAATGTGATATTTTTCTTGGTTCCTTGTGATTGGAGGAAATTCTGTCTTCTCCTTTTAGTTCAAAAGTTTTAGCAACATAACCTTTTTTTGTTGTTGTTGGGAAAGTAGTTTGACTTTTGTCAGTGGCGGCTCCCCCAGCCCACCTCTCTGGGGTTGTAAAACCAACTCGCTTTGATAGAACTATCAAATGAAGTCATGCAGATGCTGTGCCCACATAAAACCCTGACCTCTGGAAAAGCAGGGTCTCTGCCTTTCCTCTCTGAACTTAATCTTACTTTTCTCCTTTATCTTCTTTTGATGGGAGGTGATTAATATGAATGATCTTCAATGCCTGTTGTCTGAAGACCCATAGTAATTCTTAGTAATCAAGCCTGAAGTGACGGACAAAATACAAGTTATGTGTAAATGGCCCATGCACAATGGGCTGTGAGAAACTTTAGATGATGTACAGCAATTATTTTGAGTTCTTTGAATAAAACATACTCCTCAAATTTGGGAGCAATATTATAAATAATGCAATACTAATTTAATATAACATCAGTATATTTCATTTCAAAAGACTGGTTGTAATTTCTATTTTTTTAAAACTATTCACTAATATAGTATAATAGTTTAATAATAATAACAATAAAACAAATATATACTTATGAGATGGCAGTTCATAAGATAGGATTTTTTAAAAAAACAATCGAATTACATCCTAACAATACATTATGAGTTAAGTATTAGCCCCATCTGACAAACAAGAAAACTGAGTCTCACAAATGTCACTCAAGCCAAGTTTAAAAATGCCACCTATCTATCTCAAAAACCCAAGCTGCATTGTCTCTAAGAGGAACCTATAGACTGCTCAAACGGATCCCAACAAAGTTTTCTCCCATTTTCAGTGTTTTTATTCTTTAACAAAAAAACCTGTAAATAAATACTTCATACAAAAAAGTATTTATAACATAAGTATAATGTCTAAAGAACAATAAAATGGATACCTGTATACCCACCACTGAGCTTAAGCAATCAGACATTAGCAACACCTTTGAAGTCCCAAGTACCCTTCCCCAATCTAGCCATCTTCCCCCACTCCAAGGACTTGCGATTTAGTGCCTGTGAATGAACCATTTCCCCAGTTAGAAAGTAGGCTTATTGAGAAAAGGACTATTCTGGGTTTATCGTTCCTTTGTTGTCCTTTTTAAGTTTTACCAAATAGGTGTACTGTTTGATTTTCCTTGATTTTGAACTTTATATAATTATTCTTTTCATTCAACATGATGTATGTCGATGAGTATAGTGTGTAGTTCTTCATTTTCACTGCTACGTAGCATTCAACTGTATACCACATTAATTATCCACTATCCCATTTATCTGCATCTGTGTTGTTTCTGGTTTTTGCTGTTACAAACAAATGGGCACTCTTGTCCAAGTCTCCTGGTACACACACGCTAACGTTTCCTTTGGGTACATATCCAGGAGTAAAATTAGCAGATTGAAGTGTATGTGAATGTTTAATCTTACAAAATGATGTAAATTCTTTTCCTAAAATCTTTTGAAAAAATATTTTTCCATAGTTTTTCTACTGTTCTGTTTGCCATTCATTTTCTTATTAATTTGTAGGTTGCCTTTATGCATTGTAATTACTAATTTTTTTGTTAGACATACGTTGCCAATATCTCCTCCACATTTTCAGCTGGATTTTCACAGAGAAAGTCTTCATTTTAACATCGTCAAATTTAAAATTTTTTTCCCTTTATGAGCAAAATCTTATTTAAGAAATCTTTTCCTGGCTGGGTGTACTGGCTCATGACTGTAATCCTAGCACTCCGGGAGGCTGAGGCAGGAGGATCGCTTGAGGCCAGGAGTTTGAGACCAGCCTGAGCAAGAGTGAGACTCCATCTCTACAAAAAAGTAGAAAAATTGGCTGGGCGTGGTGGCACACACCTGTAGTCCCAGCTACTCAGGAGGCTGAGGCAGCAGAATCACTGAGCCCAGGAGTTGGAGGTTGCAGTGAGCTATGATGATACCACTGCACTCTAGCCCAGGCAACAGAGCAACACCCTGTCACCCTGTCTCAAAAAAAAAAGAAAAGAAAGAAATCTTTTCCTTCCCAGAGGTCATAAAGGTATTATCCTATACTGTCATCTAAAAGTTTTTAAGTTTTGTTTTTCACATTTAAATCCTTAATATCTCTGAAATTGGGGGGATATGATAGAAAAGAGAGAAGAATTTTATTTTCGTTTTTTCCATGAATTCATGGGCGCCACCTACTCTGAAACCGGACCACCTGTGTTGAATAATTAAAATGTTACAATCTTCTCCATAATATTTTTGCTGCTCTCTTGAAAAAAGTTTTTCTATGTACCTTATGTTTTTAATTGCTTTTGTGACTACTGTTTTTTTAAAAAATTTTTATTTCTTTTTATAACTTGTTTGGTATATAAAAATGCAATTGACTTTTACATAAATATTTTGTGTTTTAATAGATTATCTGTAGATTTTTTGGGTTCTTCATGAATACCATTGTATCATCTGAAGTGTGATTTTCAACTTTTGTGTTTAAAGATACATTTAAAGACCAAAAAATATTATTTTACCACTTAAATAAAAATTAATTTATTTTTATTTGTTTATTTCATTCTTTGTCCATATACATAAGTTTTGATCTGTTTTCTCATTTTAAGTAATATTTATTAGTTGCAGAAAACTTAGGAAATAGGCATAACAAGAAAATCAAAATACCCATTGTCCCATCACATAATTTAATAAAATTCAGCAACATACTTTTTGAATCACTTACCATGTGATCCAAATGCATTATTTACTTCCTATTTTCAAGGATTTTGCTTTCTGGTGAATAACTACTGTAAATGTTTTGATATTATACACATTCAGGCTTTTTTCTAATAATAAATATACTTTTTTTAACACAAATGAGGTCATATTGTACATGCCATTATGTAACCTAATATTTTTCACAAACAATATATGTAATCATTCTTTTCACATTACTGAAAACTGTTCTGCAACATTATTTTTAATGAATGCATTTTATATTCCACTGCATGTATTATAATTAATTTATTTTATTGTATACAGACTATATTCAATATTTTGTTATTATAAATAGTTATAACTGTCCACTAGTCCATGATTATTTCCTCTGTATAAGTTTCTGGAAGTGTAATACAAAATTTTAAGTTTGTGGTTTTTTTAATAGTCTCGTCAAATTGTCTTTTTCCAGAGATTTTGTTCTAATATGGACTTCTACCAACTGTGTGTCTGATCTGATCCATTCTGTAATCATGTTCTGTCTCTCTCTCTCTCTCTCTCTCTCTCTCTCTCACACACACACACACACACACACACCCAAGACTCTAAACCTGAATCATAAATGGAACCAAAAACTTCCTAAAAGTTTCACTAAAACTACCTAGGAAAACTTTGCAAAATTACCCACCCTAGAAATTGCTATGCTTGCTCCCACTGTATTTAAAAAAAAAAAAAGTGTATTTATTTTTTGGATATTTTTCAATAAGATGAATAGTATATAAAACTTTATTTTTCCTTATAGGGTGGAGAGGAGTTATTTATTTTAATTTATTATGTCCGATGGAATCCCTTCATGTATTTATTGCTTTGTTTCTAAATATAAGTATGACAAGCTCAGTGCTGTCTGTGGTCACGTAGGGGTTTTTGGAAACAATTTTAACTTCGGGCATACCCTGAACGTGGGCAGCGCCTACACATTGTCATCTCAGCCCCCCCTTACCCTTTTGGGAAGTCCTGATACCCTCATGAGCAGATTTTTTTTTTCTGCGTTATTTTACCATTCTCAAATCAATGTGGGGTTTCCTTATATCCCCAGCTCAACTTTAGCTTACACAATTTTATATTGAGAATGCATGTTCTAGGATAATTGGTTCTCAGCTCCAACAACATATTTACTCACTTAGGGCGTTTTTGAAAAATATCCATATCGGAGCCCTATCCCTGAGACTCAGCTGTAATCTGTCTGGGGTGTGACCCCCAATCACTGACTGGTGTTCTAATGAGGGTTCTACCACCCACCGCTCTCCATGATCAAAATGGCCTCTGCAAAGAAAATGAGGCTGGACAAAAAGAGAGGAACTGAGTGGGGGAGGGGAGACTCATGCAGCAGGAGTGAAAGTCTCTCCCTTTTTGTGGTAACATACGATTTTAAAATAGAAGAAGGTTAAATCATGTTGGTTTATGAAAATTAGATGATGTGAGAATTTCATCCACGTGTTTGGTTTGTGCTCAGTAATCTGCTTAACAAATCATGAGTATCTTCAACAAAAGATATAACTTGGTAGTTTATGACCTCTCAGCTTCCTTCAAAGAAAGGAGAGAAGGCGGGAGGAACAGAGGTGGGGAAAGACAGAGGGAGGGAAGACACGACAAAGTGAGAAGGGCAAAAAGAAGGGAGAGCAGAGAGAGTGTGAGACCGCGGGGCGGGGGGGACCCTGTGAGGGGCAGGCAGGGGTGCCTGCTAAACCCCTGCTCAGTGAGGAATCAATGGGAAAGAAAGGGGTCAACGCAGAGGGAAACAGACGGAAAAGGAAGGGGAGGTACACAGAACACCAGGGCCTGGGGCTCACCTCAGACAGAAAGGTGAGAAAAATGTAGGAACCCAAGAATGCAGCCTTCCCATTTGCTCACATGCTCCTGCTCTTACGGTGTAAGTGGGTCTCAAAAGATCAGGTCATTCAACCCCCACTCTCAAACAAGACTGCAATTACTTAAGACAGCACAGACGGACACGCGACCACTTGCCTCGGTGATCTATTTATCTCACTATTCAGTTATTTCCTCGATGCCTTTCTCCCTCAGTAAAGTCTATGCATTCATAAATTGAAAAGAAACCTTAGTTATTTATCTCCTTTTATGCAATATTTGCATATAGCTTTATGGATCTGTCATAAAACTTCCACCTACCTTAATTCAAGAGGTAAAAGGGAAGGTGTGTCTTTAAGGGGAGGGTTAAGCTCAGAAAGTCTTGCTTCTACCAGTTGGCATCTTCCTTAATCCTTCCATATGAATTAAGAATGCTTTTATTGGCACAGACAGAAAAACCCATGTTTTCAGTGGGACTGTTTACAAGCAGTCTGGAGGCAGGCACTTTCAGAAGTCATGAGAGGGCTCAAAAACTATCATGCTACTCGACCATAGCCATCCATTTGCTCAGCTGGCCTCAAGATGTTTTTATCCTTTTGGTTGTAAGATTTGGTCCTCAGTTCAGCATCTCAAGCAGGAATCAAGGGCAAGGGAAAGCTTCTGTTCTTTTAATCAGAAAGCAAAATAACTTTCCCAAAAGTCCTCCTGCAAGTCTGCTTAATGCCTCATTCACCAGAAATGGGCAAATGGCCATCTTCAGCTACAAGGGAGTGTGGGAGAGAGACCATGTGCCTGTTCTGCTTGCCTTCTGGGAAGAGGAAAGAGAGAAGAGGGCCGAGGATGGCTTTGGGGAGGCCAACCCACAGTGACTTGCACGCCCTCGTCCCTGTTTTGGCTGGGGTCTCTTTCCGTTCTTCCGTCCCCTCCATGCCTTAAAGCACAATTTCCATAGTATATTCCTTTTATTGAAATACAAGCCTGTGAAATTTCCACTAACTACAACAGGGCCAGCACATCCATATATATTTTTAATTTTTTTCTTATAATACCAATACTGTGTTTTCCCAGAGGTGTTACTTAGCTAATAGGGATTCTAGGTCCCTTGCCTCTGCCTTGGCATCTAACACTTTAGCACTTCTAGCTTCATCTATAATGTAGCTATAGCTGTTCTCGCTGCAGCTGTGAGCAAATCATTTGCAGATTATTTATTGCTTTCACCTGTTAAACTATGTGTCCACAAATTCCATAACTTCTTCAGTCTCCCCCAACCCTATTATCTTTTTTTTTTTAGTAATAGGATATTTTCTACTCCCATTTTATGTTCCTATAAGTAAACAAAAGGTTAATTGTTTTTACTTTTTAAAAGTGCCTTTTATGGGCACTCAATGCTTATCGCCCACTAACAAGTCTTCCGTAACCCCCATGCTGGGCTGTGAGCCCCGCACTGTGCGCCCCTGGTTTCCCCATGTCCCCATTGTTCAGTCACATATTATAGACTCCACCATGAACCCCAGGTGCACATGCTGCATTCACCTCATGGTCCCCAGTGCCCAGCACAGCCTCCACGTTTGAGTGGGACCCCCGTGTAGAAACCGGGCGACGCTGATTGAATTGACATGAAGTGAAAGCATCTGAAATGCCCTGTGTGGTCATATGACTTTCAGCTGGTTGCAGCTGAAACACCCAGACCAGGTGCCACGTGTAAACCAAATCTCTCTCTAGCGTCGGTTGGCTTCGTCTCTCAACAGACTGTTCTTTCAGAATGAAAAAAACCCCTCTCTTCCCATCAAGTCAAGGAGAAAAACAAGTCGATTTAGGAAATGAATGGAAGTGAAGATTGATGGCTCAAGCTGCATTCCTCCCTGGCATCTTTACCACTCATTTGTGCTGGGGAAACACCTCCAGGCCACGAAGCAGGTCCATTGGCAGGGAATGTTAGGGCAACAGCAGAATCCGGGAGCCAAATCGTCTCTATCCTGCCCCTTAACTCTTCTTCTCTGGTGCCATGCTTTTCATTTTAATTCATTTCCTCTTTAGAGATTCTGCAAGGGGAGCCCCTGAGGGTGTACTGATGAGTTTGTCCAGCTCACACAATTGCTTCCTTTTTTGTCTGTCTACTATATCCTCCATCATTTTTAACTCTCTCTTAATCAAACTCTTTGAAATCAAATTGAACTATATCCAAAAGCAGTCATCAGTATAAATTGAAAATTCTACCTCTTGCTGAAAGACTTACCTGGTTAATCCTGCCCAGCTTTCTGATCACCCCTTAGCATTTATATTCCCAATTTCCCCCTTCAACTTGTTAGAAAGTAGGCTTCTTGAGAAAAAGAATGTGTTGTGTTCCATAATTTAAAAAATCTCTCTATGTAATTATATTCCTCCCCTACTAATGTTATCACCTTTCCATTGGTATATGCAAATGATGGTCTTGCACTGGATTTAAAATGGCCCTGTCATAGACCAATCCTGAACCGTAAAAACATTCTTAGTTCGGTATAAGGTCACTCGTATTCTTAGTGCTGAACTCATACAATGATCCACATGTTCTAAACACTGCATACTACTAACTGCTGTGAGGATATAAAAGGACATACATATATGTAGACATACATACATATACATTAGTTCAGATGATGATGAAATGCACTTGAGTGTGTACTCCATTGGGTACTGAGGATGACCACAGAGAAATTGAAAGATATATTTAAGATTTAATGTAATAATTGGGTTCCTCTTCCCTTACTATATTTTTCTCTTCTTTGTTCTTGATGTATCCCCTGGCACTAATGTAGTACTTACGAATTCATTGGACCAAGTGACTACTAAGTGAATATGCCGGGATTTGAGACAGCAAATGGCAGGGCCTCTTTCTCCAAAGTAGCAATGCCCATTCCACCAATTTAATTTCTTAGGTTCTGTGGACAGATCCAGGGGTCCCCTGAGTAAAATACATATAGTCCTGAGAAAAATGTACTTACTGATCAGGAGAGCTAGAATTGGAGGGGGAGATTAAGCAGTCATTGTGCTTGGGGTTTTATACACAGGAAGAGCTAGGGCAAGAGATAGGATGAAGAAGGGCTCTTTTATAATAAGAGGTTCCTCAGGCAGGCATTTTTGAAAGGATACATTCAACACCCTTTCTCAGTGCCCTACTCTCTTGCCAGCCTCCACTGTCAAGTCTGGAACAACTGAGAGTAGACATGTAACAGCCCTAGCCAATGAAATGTAAACGGAAGTCTGTGAGGGGGCCTCTGTCTCTTTCTTAATAGAAAGAATAGATGGGGCAGGTGCCACTGTCTTCTTCTTTCTGTCTAGAGTGTAGCTGTGATTACTGGCCATATTTCCATCTGGAGCCAACAAGCATGAGGACAGAAGGGCAGCCCACTAAGAATTAGGGAACTCAAAGCAAGAGAGAGCAAATGTCTGGTGATATTGCTGGACTCAAGTCCCTGCCTCCAGGATCTTGATGCATGACATAATTTAATGCATCTTTGTTATGAAACAATGCCTCATGCACAACTTTTTCTAGGGTCAGCACTGGTCTACTCTTTACTTACTTAATTGTAAATATAGTGGCCTATTGCACAAGTCAAGCTCTGTGTTTCTGTTATATAGGTGTGGGTCTCAATATTCTACTCTCCCATAAGATAGCTATTTAATTTATAAACAAATTCTACCCAGAAATAGAGCACAGTGTTGTGGAAAGACTATGGTTTTTGGAATTAGCCCAAAGATACACCTAAATTCAAATCTCATCTCTGTCATTTAGTACACAATTAAATTGGGCATGATATTTAACCCTTGTATACTTCCATTTCTTCAAGGTTAAAATGATGAAAGTAGCAATCTTTAAAAGCAGATATGAGGATTAAAAATAATGTCTATGAAGTCTCTGGTATAAAAGGAACACTCATGAAATGAATGTAGACACATATCTTATACTTTGCACAAAAATTAACTCAAAATGGATCATAGACCTAGATGTAGAACACAAAAACATAAAACTCCCAGAAAAAAAATAGGAGAAAATCTAAGAGACCTTTAGTTTGGTAATGACTTTTCAGATACAACACCAATAGCATGACCCTTAAAGGACAACATTGATAAGTTGGACTTTATTAAAATTAAAAATTCCTGCTCTGTGAAACATACTGTTAGGAGAATGAAAAGAAAATCCACAGATTTGGACAAAATCTCTGCAAAACACAAATCTGATAAAGGACTGGTATCCAAAATATACAAAGAACACTTAAAACTACAATAAGAAAATAAGCAATCCAATTTTTTTAAATGGGCAAAATACATGGACACCTCACCAAAGAAGATATACAGATGGCAAATAAACACACGAAAAGATTTCATGTCTCAATATGTTATATCATCAATCAAGAAATTGCAAATTAAAACAACATTGAGATACCACTACACACCTATCATAAAGGCCAAAATCCAGAACACTGACAACACCAAATGTTGGCAAGGATGTGGAGCAACAGGTACTCACACTCATTATGATGAGAATGCAAACTGGTACAGTCACTTTGGAAGACAGTTTACAGTTTCTTATAAAACTAAACATACTCTTACCATACAATTACAATTGCACTCCTTGGTAGTTACCCAAATAAGCTGAAAACTTATGTCCACACAAAAACCTGCAGCCATGTTTATAGAAGCTTTACTCATAATTGCTAAAATATTGAAGGACAATCAAGATGTCCTTCAATAGGTGAACAGATAAACTGTGGTACATTCACACAGTGAATATTATTCAGTGCTAAAAATAAATGAGCTTTCAAGCCACAAAGATATGGAAAAAGCTTAAATGCATATTGGTAAGTGAAAGAAACCAATTTGAAAAGACTCCTTGCTATGTGATTCCGACTAAATGACGTTCTGGAAAAGGTAAACTATGGAGACAGTACAAAGATTGGTAGTTGCCAGGGGTTTGGGAGGAGGAAGAGAGGGAAGAATAGGAAGATCACAGAGGATTTGGGGGGCAAGAAACTATTTTTTGTGATGCTATAATGGTGCATGCATGTCATTATACATTTGTCAAAACCCATAGAATCTATAACACAAACAGCAAACCCTACAGTAAACTATGGACTTTAGTTAATAATAATGTATCAATATTTGTTCACCAATTGTAGCAAAATAGCACACTAATGCAAGACGTCAGTAGTAGGAAAAACTGGGCAGTGGCTGAGGGGACATATGGGGACTTTCTGCTTTTCACTCAATTTTCTGTAAACCTAAAGCTGCTCTAAAAATTAAAGTATATTAATTTAAAAAATGAATGTGCATGAAGTGTCTGGTACACAAGGAAGCATCAACAGTAAATAATAGCTATTATTTTTTGCTGTCTGTCTCCCTGGTGAGCATGTCCATCACACGGGAACTTCCGTGGCCAGCTAAGCGTACCTATTATGTCAGAGTTTCCCATCCTCGGCACTACTGACATTTTGGGCCAGACCATTTTTTGTTGTGGGGTGCTTTCCTGGGCATTGTAGGATGTTTAGCAGCATCTCTGGTCTATCCCCACTAGAGAGCACCTGCTCCCCAACCCCACCCACCCCATCCCCATTCTGTGACAATCAAAAATGTCTCCAGACATTGTCAAATGCACCCAGGAGGAACAAAATCACCCCCAGTAGAGAACCACTACGTTAAGCGCTTTTGAAGAAAAGTAAAGGGGCCCTAAAGGCCTTAGTCAATACCTGTGTCACACTAGACCGGGATTTAAAAACTCGAAATGGGAAATGTGTGCCACTAGAAGTAAGTTATATCTGCTGGGGATTCTTCATTTCATGATTTGACCTTGGGCCCAAAATAGGCCAGGCGTATATTTTGGTTTGGCATTATTTGAAAGCTGGGAAGCTGATCAATCTCTGCTCTTAGACATTTCTGTCCTAACTGATCCAAATAAAACTAAAACCACATGGCCAGAGTAGGGGTATGACACCCACCTTTTTTCTCTCATTCCTTTTGAAATAAACACAGGAGCCACGCATGACAAATCCCTTTGCCAAAAGATCATTTTTAGCCTAGTTGTTTTGTCTTGTTTTGTTTTGTTTGAAGAATTACTTAAGACATTTTGATACTTCATGGCATTTTCCTCCCAAGAAAAAAGTTTTCAGATTAGTAATATTTTTCTTCACTAATCTCAGTCTTAGCCACTAAACCACAATCAAAGGGTCTAGAATAAAGCAAAAGACCCTGTTATTTGTTATTTGTTACGCTAAAAGGGGCTTTTCTGTGTGTGCCTTAATTGAGTTGGATACCCTACGACTGTCTTATTGAAGTTTGAAAGCTGGGAGTTTCCAGGATATGTGCTAAACTTGATTTGCCTGTATGTGTTTTTATTAGGTACCAGCCAAAAGATCTTATTTATTTGTTTATTTGTGTAAAGAACGAGGGATTCCGGCATAGGCCTCTGTCCAGGGGAATTCATGGTTCAGTAAAAACTAAGCCCCAACAGAGCTGGTGTTTCTCCCAGCCGGTTTCTTCCTGGGTTCCTTAGTAAAGGAAAACAGATCTTCTAAAAATGAACTTCAAATGAATCATTCCTTTTTGATGAAAACTTATTAGCATAGCTAAAAGATGCTGTCACTGGTTTGGGAGGCAGAAGGGAGAAGATGGGCTGAGGGTAGATGGGAACGTGTGTGAGGTGGCGGCTCAGGGGGACCTGTCCTCAGAGAAGACCCTGGGTGCCGTGCTGCCCTCCAGGCCCACCCCTAGCATGGCAAAGCTTCCGCGGGGCTTGTAAAGAGTGGATGTTTAGGGTTACAGGTTATGTAAGGCCAGCACTGAGCAGCAGGTCCCAAGCAACAAAGACACCCATGTGTTTTTCATTAGATTTATTTTTTATGTGTTTGTGAAACACTGGACTCTCTAAAGTGCAGGGCCTAGACGATTCTTACACTAAACAAATACATGCCATCAGTCACCTAAATCACCAAAGGTCTCCCACTCAGAGACTTCTAGGAAGGTGGCAAGTAGCCAACTCTGTCTGAGCATCAGAATCACCTAGAGAGTTTTTTAATACTACAGACATCCAACTTCTGTTCCAGCTCTTCTTAATCAGCTCTCTAGGGGAAAGGCTCAAGCATCAACATCAGTGTGAGGTTGGAAGCCAAGATTACATAGGCTATATGGAAACAGTGGTTACAGAAGGCCACCCAACCGTGTGTTCCATTCAGATGCGCAATGAGTAACAGAAGTTCACATCATGCCTTGTCCCTGGTGAGACACCATGTAGAGAACAAACGTGCCTTTCTTCCCTACTTCACCTTGGATGGTCATTGCCCCAAACTTTCTAATTCATTTACCATCTTACTCTCTATAAAACTCTTTTTACATTTAGTCTTCCATTTGTGCTTAATAAATTAACCAGTTAAGGCAGTAGAGATCTTATTCCACTCTCCAGGTCCTTAGCTCAGTCTTCTCCATCAGAACCTAAATAAATATTAAAAGCAGCACCAAAAGCTTGAGATTTCTGAGGGATCTGAAATAATCTCCTATGGGCAAAAAATAGTTCTCATAATAACTCTTGTGGTGAAGACTGGGGAGCCCTGCCAGAAGATGACCTTGCCGGGAGAAGGACCTTCAGAATTCAAAAGGTCCTTCTATGTAAACAAACACTTTATGTGAAAGAAGTTTTAAAATTATATTTCAAAAGATCCATAGGCCAGGAGCAGTGGAAGCTCTCGCCTCTAATCTCAGCACTTTGGGAGGCTGAGGCAGGAGGATCACTTGAAGCGGGGAGTTTGAGACCGGCCTTGGCAACATAATGAGACCCAGTCTCTACAAAAAATTTAAAAAATGAGCCAGGTGTGGTGCTGCACATCTGTAGTCCCAGCTACTCGGTATATTGAGGCAGGAGGATCGCTTGAGCCAGGAGTTTGAGATTACAGTGAGCTATGATGACGCCACTGCACTCCAGCTTGGGTGACAGAGTAAGAAAGACCCTGTCTCAAAAAAAAAAAAGATCCCTCAAGATCCCTTAAATACTGGATTAGAGTAGAAAAATGGTATATTAAGCAAGACACCTTTGGCCTTATCTAGGAAAGAACTAGAGGCTCCATCTCTGGGGCTGACGGCAGAGCAGCCAGCACAGTTGCTTAGAACTTGAGACCCTCAGCCCTGCCTGCCATGCTTTGTGGCCTCTGGGGTTCATAGCCCATCCCCATGGACGACTTCTTGATGCTGTCATGTAGAAGATAAGGGCTTTAGGATTCACTATACTGGGCAAACTCTGCCTCCAGCAGAGTCCCATGCAACAGGGTCCATGACAGTGGGCACCTGAGGGGGTTCAACTGTAAAATTTAATTGTGGAAATCATCTCACAGATCAAACCATAATCAAATGGATAAGTTGTGGTTCTGCCAGTGAATAACCCTCAGTGACTTTGGGGGTATTAATAAATTCATTCATTCATTCATTCATATACTTATAAAGTAACAGTTATGTGCCAGAAGTGTGGCAATAGCTGGGGATACAGCAGTAACCAAAACAGAGAGCCTCAAGCCCCTGCCTGGTGGGGAAAGAGACATTAAACAAAGCATCACAGAAATGCATGGAGAAATATAACTTATGATAAGGATTGGGAAAGAATGGTGTAACAAGGGGGTCCCTCCTTTAAACCGAGGGGTCAGGGAGGACCTCTCAAAGTAATCAAACTGAGACTTAAAGGATGACTAGGCTTTAGACAGACAAAATGGTGTGGGAGGAGGGTACCAGACAGCGACAGCAGCAGGCGTGAGGGCTGGTGTTCAAGGGAAAGAGCGTTTGGAGAAGTTATGAGTACAGTATCTGCCCCACCATGATGAAGATGATGGCCCAGGGGATGGAAGCCAGGCACGAAGGGAATGAAAGAGGGAGGTGCTGAACGAGGGCAAAGCGACGGGGTGCACTGGTGGTCTGACCAAGGCTGATGAGGTTGGAGAACCGGTGTGGTGAGGGATCTCAAGCCCGTGTGCTGAAAGGGTGAGATTTCTCACTGGAGAAGTTCAGGTTGGAACAAGGAACAGCAGCGGTGTCCAGGGGCTGGCAGTGGGAGGGGATGGCTGAGGTGGAGCGCAGGGAAAAACGTATTGGCAATGAGGAGGTTGCGAGAAAGAGCCCATTGCACGAACGGGCCTCTGGATGTTTATGTTTCTGAGAAGGATGAAGACTGGTCCAGGTGCTAAAATCTCCCGTGAGTGAGGGGGAGTGAGTGACCAGGAGGCTTGAAGACAGTCTCCTCCCTTCTCTGGGTAGCCCCTCAACATTCAGTTTTCTTAACTCTTTCAACATGACAAAAAACACACTAGACTTAACATTAGACCCAGGTTCAAGTTCTGGCCTGGTGACTCTCTAAATGTGCCCCTTACATGCTCAGACATGTCACTGTGAGCCTCATCTGTGGATTAGATAAATGACTCTCGGAAAGTTGCAGGGAGGAGGGGAGGGCATGACATGCCTCCCTAGGGAAGTACATCAGAATTTCTAGAGCAGTGGTTTTCAACACTCCTTGCATATGAGAATCATCTGGGGAACTTAAAAAAATTAGAAGCCACCCATGAGATTCTGAATTTGGTCTGGGTTGGGCCAGGCTTTTGGAATTTTTTGAAAGGTCCCCCAGTGACACTGCTGGGCAGTTTAGGAACCACTGCTCAAGGGAAACATATGCCATTTGAGCAGCATCTTTAACATGCACCATTGGAATATAAGCCCCATTTTTCTATTTTGTTCACAGAAATTACCCTAGTGCCCAGAATACTTGACACACAGTAGGCATTCAATAAATTGTGTTTGGGTTGTATTAATACTGTGATTATAAGGCAGATCACAGCAGAGCCCCAGGGACATTAATAAACTCAAAATAGTCACTGAATTTCATATTCAATTACTCAATTCTGTGGTCAACCCTGGGTGACCCTGAAGCCCCAAGCACAATTCTAAAAGATTAAGCTTCATTTACATATTACGAACCTCCTTTGGATGCTCCTCACATGCATACATTCAGTGGCCTTAATCTCGTGAGGAATCTGGATTCAGGGAATTTATTTTCATCACACCCCCAGGGAAGTCGAGGCATCTTCTCTCCTCTGCTCACATTGTACCTTGAGCCAGTTTTGTCCCTCAGCAATCTCAGAAAATCTAGAGCTTGTCTGTTTATAAATCTCCCTGTGTCTCCCCCGTTTACAGAAAGTTCCTGAAGCCAGAGAGTCATGTATTTCCCTTGTAATTCCAGCACTTATTGGTGGTGGTGATGATCATGATGATGATGTCCCTGGCTTTGAAACAATATTTTATCATTTACTGAACAAATTGGAATACTGTCTGGGACATGCTGGGGATTTTCCTCTGCTGTGTTTCCCCTCCAATAGAGAAAAAAATCAGGATGAGACCACAGAGCCCAATCTGAAATTTACTTGTAGCCAGTGATGGGGAAACTTAGATGCTGATACTTCTCTGGAATAAAGATAAGAAGGGAGGGGTGAATGAAAGCTTAGTGGACTCTGGCTCCTAAAAGCTGGCTGGTGGGCTCAGGTGACTGGCCTTTTCCCAGGGTGACTGCCCTGGGGAGGTCAGGGCAACAAAAGCACCATGTCTGAAAAGCGGAGAGCTCCTGTGGGGGTCAGAGGTGTCCATAGTTGCAAACTTTTCCACTCTGTGGCCTCCTAAAATAACTGGAGAATGGGAATTTGGAAAATCAGTCTCCAGTCTCATTAACCAGCTAAGTGACACTGGGCAAGCCCCTTAACCACTCTACGGGCTCCTTTTTTCATCCATAAAAGAAATGCCTAAAACTTGTCACCCTAATCACAGTGTCGTAGTGAAAACACAAACTATGTAGTACGTGTAAAACCTCTTAACAATGAAAGCCTTTCCATGCTACATGAAGTGATGTAGATAGCAAAACGCTGTCCACATCCTGTTATGGTCACTGGGGTGCCCAGGAGTTTGCTGCACAGGCAAGGGCCTCGTAGGCAGCCCCCAGGTCTAGCACAGAGCCTGGAAGTGAGCATGGGTGAATGGCTTTGCTGCCTGTGTTGCCTGTCCTTTTAGCTGTGAATGGTGCTATTGTCTCTGTTGAAAAGAGATGAGAGCCTAAGGGAAACAGGAACTTTCCAAGATACTATAAGCTATCTACTCCCTCCGCCAGCTGTGTCCAGGACAGATCTGTGAGGGGCCCTGAATGGCTGGGCACGACCCACAGTGGCCTTTGCCTGTCCTTGTGTTTTGCAGCTATTCCTCCACACCTTTTGCACAAGACTGGGTAACCCCTAACTGTCTGTCTCCATCCTTCTTGATAAAATCTAAATTGCCCAATAGCTGCTGCTACTCCGGAAGAACAATTCCTTCTTCTTCAGCGAACCATCCTTGACCGACTAGCTTTGAAGCCAGCTGAGCTTTTACCTACCCCTCCTGCTCAAGCCCCATGAAACATTTCACTTTCCTTCTCTAAGTTACAAGGTTCCTTCAGTCTTCTCACGCCTGGCATTCTAGAACAAAGGTTATGCTCCTGGTGTTCTAGGTATCTTCTTTCCATGGTCTAAGAGGCCCAGAGTCTGTCTTTATGGCAAATGGGTGCTAGGACAGGGGTATTTGGTGTTTTCTGACTTCCTTCCATAGTCAGTGGTAAAAAGATATATTTCCTTCTCTTCTTGCTATTGTAATCATTTAGATGGCTCTGAGCCTTCTATACCAAATTGCCATAATTTTGCTATACGATTGACATTGAGGACTAAACAAGTCTTCAACTTTGTTTTGGGCAGGATGGGGAGACTAGAGTGAGGCTAGTGAAGCACTTGCCTTGGGCAAAAAAATCTAAGGAGGTGGCCAAAAACTCAATAACCAAGATAAATAGTATTTTAATGCTGATTTTAAAAATAAAAATTAATACAAAAAATCCATGATGACCAAATTAAGATAATTTTAAATAAAGCTGAGGTCATATTATTGAATTTCCCTTTTACTGCAGGCTCCAAGGCGGCCCTTGCCTTGGGGATCTACTTCTGATTCCTTTTCTTCATGGGGGTCTCCCCTGGTTTACACTGACTGCTTCATTGTCCGGGTAGAGCACCTACCTCGGATGGGGATTTCCCTAAGCCACAGAGTCCTCAAAAGTCTTCGATGTGCTCTTCTCCCGCCTCACCTGTGACTCTATCCTCATGGGCGTAACCACAGCAGCCAACATTTCTCACCCCTGTGCCAGGCACAGAGGTAAGATCCTTGTATTCATTATGTCAGGTTATCCTCACAGTTTCCACAGGTACCAATAAAGCAGGGCCTGGTAGTATCCAGTTTTATGGGGTACAGCTGAGAAAGCGTCAGAGCGACGCTGTGACAGCCCGCGTGACACAGCTAGTGCGCAGCAGAGCGACCCTCACCCACCGCCTGCACTGCTCCTCACGGAGGAAGTCCTTAGCCTTTTCTACGTTCTTGCCAGTCATCAGTCCCATCAGTGTTCCTTTTCCAGGACCTGCTGACATTTCTTTTCAGGAGCTTTATGTTGAATTAGAAGCTTCACTGAAACTCATCTTGCAGAAATGGGAAGCTGGAAGGGGCCTTAGAGAGAAAGTATTTAATCCAAAGCATTTAATTCCCTCAGTTTGCAAAATGGGAAACTGAGTCCTGGGAGGGGGATGGGACTGAAATCCCCATCCGAGGTTGACAATACCAGTCGTGGCACCTGCTCTGTGGCTCTGCCTCTCCTTCTCTAGACACCAAACGCCAGCTCCTTTCCCACAGCACTGGGTGCTCCAAAACCATCCTGCCCCCCAGGAGTTTTCCCCTTGGTCCCCAGGCTGTGTAGTTCATTCCTAAAACTGCTCCAATGTCCTCCCCTTCAAGGCCAGTTGCTCCTTACTCCCCACAGTCATTGATCACTTTTTATGTAGGAGGGGTTTTACTGATATTGTAGGTGGCACTCTGAAAAACATAAACAAAAATGTGTCTGGCTCAGAAGAAAGTTGTTATGCTGAAAAACACAGGGGGAGGAGTGGGGTCCAGCTTCAGAGAGGAAATCACCTCAAAACTTTATAGTTCTCATTGGCTTCTGTGTATACTTTCGGGTGCCAATCACCATCTCTAAACTAAGCCCGGCTCTGCATGGCAGGGGGAATGGTGGCGCCAATCTCGAAAACATCTCTTTACCCTAACCTGCCAGGGCCAGTTCTTCCCTGTGTGAGCTGCAGTTACAGCCCTTTGAGTCAACAAACGGGGTGGACTTATAAGGTGTCATTAAAATGCACCTAAATTCCCTTTCACTCACTCCCAGAAGCTCATTAATAGATTAGTTGGTCAACATCTTGGAATGTGCCTTGGAAAAGGATACGACAGATGAAAGGAAAGTTTCCATGAGGAGAGAGGAATTTAGGGCCTAATGAGTAGCCTGAAATGGCCCGAGCTCTCATTAAAGACTGGCAGGTTCAGTTGCTGCATTGCCACAGAAGGTTCCTAAATTCCACCAACAGGGAAAGGGAGTCTGAGGTTTATCCAGAAAGGCTGCCCACTGGTAATCTTCCTGCTTATTCTGCCAAATGATTAGCAAACTGGGGAAAAGAACCAAGGGATTTGTTATAAAACATTTTGTAGCAACTTGGGGCCAGAATCGCACCAAAAAAAATTGGTCATTTCATGCTTGTTGATGATGATCAGGTAAAGGAGAAATATTTTTAAATATTTGACGCAAAACTACAAACACTGACCAGGGAGTTTGACATCATTCCTCCAAGGGAGGAAACGGGAGATGAGTAGGACTTCTTTATCTTCCACATTTTTTTTTGAGATGGGATCTTGCTATGTTGCCCAGGCTAGACTTGAACTCCTGGGCTCAAGGGATCCTCCCACCTCAGCCTCCTGAATAGCTGGGATTACAGGCCTGTGCCACCACACCCAGATCTTTCACTTTTTTAATGGAGACAAAGAATCAGCTTTTACGAATCTTTTAGCAATTCATAGCAAGAAAGAGCTTCTCTTGTCCCATCGGCTACAGGCTGGGGCTGCTGAGAGACGCAGCATATTAAAGTTGCACAGAAAGTCATTTTCAGGGAGGATAGGAAAAAAATAGAAACTGGTTTGGGCAGACCATGTGCCTCCCCAAATCCAAAATTAAATCCACGGTGATACATGATCTCCCTGTTTCCTCACCTTGCACTGCCCCGGGTAGTCAAACATGCCAAGTAAATCCTGCTGAGCTGGAAGTGGGCTATCATCTTAGCCTCTGTGAAAAGCCCATCTTTGAAAACTGACCTTTCCTTATGGGACCACCCATTTTAAAGGGATTTTTTTCCTTTTAAAAACAATATGTTGATTTTTACTTTTTAAGCAAAAATGCTCATTACAGAATTTATTTTTTTCTTGATTCTATTTTTGCAATTTGTGTAACTGATATTCTAGGAGGCGACACAGAGATTCCTGTGGCTAGCTGACTCCAAACCAAGCCTTCAGGGCTCCCAGAACCTAGCGAGCAAAATACCCGGCCAAGATCTGGGATATCTATATCCCACATAAACCACAACATAGACAATTTGAAAAGTAAAGAGAAGCCCGAGGAGGGGGAAAAAAAATCCCTTACCATTTTCACTACTTTCAGCATTTTGATTAAAATGTATTTTTGTCAATGCAATGGTTGCTTCGTACATTTTAGGAAAACATCTTGATTCCGAATTGAACTTCGGGGTAAATTAGGTCATTACAATTTTGAGGACTTGTACTATGCTGCAGATGGACTTTAAAAGCTATGAGGCAGGGGAAAAAAGCTTCTGAATATAACAAACTTCCCAAAAAGGCAATCTCAAACCTAACTGAAGTCATACTATTTTTGCAAGTGGAAATCCCCATTTTCACCACACAACCCCGTGGTCGAGCCATCTAAGAATTCAACTTCTGTGCCGCGATAGGACAAAGCTCCCCCTCTCCTGAATGCCACGGTCACTCCTCTTCCTTCCTGCCACCCACAGGGTCAGTAACAAGCACTATCAGTTAAACGTGACACCTGGTGTGTACAGCTGCCTCCGGTGGGTGCTAAATCCCATGTGCTGGTGTGGTCCCCACTTAAGTGGATGTTTTCCTTTAAAGCATTTTTTTTTAACCCCCATTTCAGTTCTGTGCTGGTTTCTGGACTTTTGCCAATGCTTCTTCATAAAACAGATTGTATTTGCTCTAAAAAATAAAAAGAGACTTGCATTTTGGAACATACGCTTCGGACATGTCTCTAATCTTTACCATGGCCTGAAGGAGAAATGTAACAGTTTCTTTCTGTACCTTTTAAATATAGGAAAAATAACGGTCACTTTATTAAAAAAAAAAAAAGGCAAGGTTGTACATGTCTTTACACTCTCCCTCAAAGTTCATGTCCACGTTCAATTGAGTTGGGCTATATTTAGAGTGCCAATGAGCCTGCCTTGGCCTCTTCTGCTCCCTTGGCCCCTGCTTTTTTTTAGAGACAGGGTCTCACTCTGTCACTCAGGTTGGGGTGCAGTAGCACAATCATAGCTCACTGCAGCCTCCAACTCCTGGCCTCAAGCGATCCTCCCTTCTCAGCCTCCCAAAGTGCTGGGATTACAGGCGTGAGCCCCTGCGCCTGGCCTACTTCTGCATTCTCGACATTTACAAGCATCCAAGCAGAAATCGGCTTCAGGACAAGACCGTGCCACCCAGAGCGAAGTTCCTCCTACCTTCCTCCACTGTGGAGCCTCAGAGTGACAGGGGACGTGCACAGGACCCCCCAAAAAACAAACTGCTCTGTCACCTACTTCCATATCATTTTGAGACATCGTTTCTTCACTTTTTCCACTGCTAAGCACTGACACAATATAATATTTCAAAAGCCCCTAAGCATTAAGAGAGAATACTTAAAATCACATTTTACAAAACCAAAGACAGAGGTCTCCTGCTGCTTATTAATGTTCAACATTATAATTGCTTACTTTGTAATATTGTGTATTTCTATTGTTGTTGTCAGGTTGAATTTCTGATTTATTCAGCCAAGGATCAAGAAATGGAGCCCAATTGAAATAGCCCAGCGAGGGCAAGGAGATGCAGCCCCTCAGTCCACACTGTGTCCCTCTAAAAATTAACTGTTTTTTCTTTTTTATGTATGTAATTCATGTTAACTTTGGAAATTTTAGAAAATATTGCAAAACATCAAGAAGAAAATAAAAGTACTGATAGTTATTGTCTCTCCCAAATTGTCACTCTAAACATTTTAGGAAATATTCTTCTAGAATTTTTTTCTATGCCTTTAAACATACATTGCCACCCCCTACTCCTCTAGTTGGGAACAAGCTACACCTACTATTTTATAACATGACTTTTTTCAGTTATGATATTGTACTTATCTTCCTATCATTTAATTTCATTCATCTATGATTTTATTTGTTATTATAAAAACCCAGAAAAATAGCCAGGGCAGATGTTATTAGCCTCATTTTACAGATTAGGGAAATGAGGCACAGAAGTGACTATACTAAACTCATAGGGCAGCTCAGCTTAGGTCTCCCAGAGGCCAATACAGGGCTCTGCGTTGATGTCAAATTAAAGCAACAGAAAAGAACAATTTAGAGGCATCAATATTCCTCTGCAAGGACAAGAAGCAATAATGATAGGTCATTGCTATAGTTAGTTCTTAGAGAAGAAAAAGTTAGATAATAATTTACTATTATAGCCAAAAATGACACTAATTTACAAATGAGAGAAAATACAATGTTTTCAAGACCTTAAAGATAATTGGGAAATGTTGGTGAAGATATGGAATTCTCATCCATCACTGGTAGGAGTATAAACTGGTACAACCACTTTGGAAAACTGGTAAAACATAATTAACGTACAATTATCCTAATACCCAACTTTTCCAATGCTAAGTATATACCTAAGAGCAGGTTCAACAAACTATCACCTGCGGGTCGAATATGTATGGTCTTCGTAAATAAAGTTTTATTGAAATAAAGTCACATCCATTTGTTTATGTATTATCTGGGGCTACTTTTGTACTACAATGGCATAATTGTGACAGACAGAAACCAAATGACCTGCAAATCCTAAAGGATTTGCTATTTGACCCTTTACAGAAAAAGTGTGCCACCCTCTGCCTAAGAAAATAAATTCATGTATTTACAAAGGGACATTTTAAAGAATGTTTATAACAGTTTTATACACAATTGCCAAAAACTGAAACCCACTCAAATGTCTGCCAACAGTAGAACAAATAAATGTTGGTATATTTGTATTATGGAATACTACACAATGATGAAAAAGAACAAACTATCGCTACCTACAACAAGGATATATCTCACAAGCATAGCGTTGAGTGAAAGAAACCAAACAAAATAATTCCATTTATATAAAGTCCAAGAACAGTCAAAAATTAATGTATGGTGATAGCAGTTAGAATATTGGCTACCTTGGGGATGGTTATTGACTGGAAAGAGCTGCAAGAGGGGCTTCTGGGGTGTTGGTAGTGTTCTACATTTTAATCTGGGTTGTAGTTAAATGGATGCATCTGTATTTTAATATCCATCAAACTCTACACTTAAAAGTATGTTAAATCTCAAAAAAAATTAAAGGAAACTTGTGAAGTATGAGAAATGTTCAGAAAAGATGGTAAAAGAAGTACTGGAAAAATCCACTATAATGTTGTCAGATGTGATGGTTACCGCTGTATTATTATAGAGGTCCCTGATTGGACAGAATAACGCATTAGCATTTTTGTTAGCAAAATTAATTCAACAGTATTAATGCAATAAGAGAAGTTCACACATTCACAAGAGATAAGTCTGTTGGCCTCGTAAATGTTCCTCACTGAATAATATGAAGGACCTAAAGCCTCCTCCAGGAGTGGGCAAAACCTCTGGGTTCTGAGGCTGCAGAGGGCAGGTTCTGAGGTTCTGAGGGTGGGCAGAGCAGTAGAAAAAAATGCAGAGGAGATGAAAGAGGGGACCAGGTAAGGAGACTCGATGATGCTATTCAAGCTGCTCTCATTTCAAGTGGACTCTCTATGGACTGATGGCTGATTTTATGGAAAATATAAGGAAATAATTTGCCAAAATCTCTGGGCTTGATGAGCATGCATGATCTACCAAAAGTAGGACTGTCTTTTTGATGATTGACGGGTCAACACCACCTCCCAGATGTTATGGACACAGGTCCCATGAATTGAATAAATGAACGGAGAAAATAAGCAGGAAGGAACCTGTAAAGCTTGGAAGGGAAGGGAGCAGTCTCCCTCCGTTCTTCTTTCCTTGACTTCTTTTATTTGTTTTCAACTGTGTTGTTATTTTACCTATTTATATTTACACAGGATGTTTCCTCTGCCTGGAACCTTAGTCCCCCGTACATAAGTATAGCTATTCCCTCATTTCCTTCAAGTCAGCTCAAATTTCACTTTCTTAGTCCAGACCCGCACAGACTCCCTATGTAAAACGGCTGCCCGCACTTCCATCTCGGTATTGGATTTTCCTGGGCCTGCTCTGGTTTATTTTTCTCCATTGTACATAGCACTTCCTTATATTCTACTTTACTTATCTACTATGTCTATTGTCTGTCTCTTCCCCAGTAAACTGTGAACACGCGAGCAGAGGCTCATTGCTACCTTGTTCACTTCAGCATCCCTGGCACAAGGTAGGCATGCAATAAATGTTTGTTTCATGTATAAGTAAATGAAAATGGCAGTCAACCATCCTTTCTGTCACTAATATTTAAAATTACCATGGTCCATAGATTCTTTCCAAAAAGATTGCAGTAATTTGTACTCCCAACTAGTAATATAGGAGCATGCTTATTTTCCCATATTCTTATTAGCATTACATGTTATCAGTCTTTTTAATTGTAGACAGTTTCTTGGGCATAAATATACCACATTGGTTTTTAAATTTCATGTGTTTATTAATCATTTGCATTTTCACTTGTAAGAATTGCCTGTTTATTTCTTTTGGTCATTTTTATTTTGGATTCTCTTTTTTTTTAACTTGAGGGGCTGTTTTTTAAATTTACTTCATATTTTATTTATCAGATATAGTCTAAATACTTTATTCCATTTTATCTTTGCCTTTTAAACATTGGACTTGAAGCATTTAGCTACTTTTCTGTTCAAAGAAATGTAAAAATATGAATGTTCCTTTTTATTATCCAGATGAAACAAAACATGTTTATTTTTCTACCCAAACTTTACGATGCCTTTTTGCAATAAAGGATTGTTTTTAAGGATCTGGGCTCTTAATCAAATTGCAGTTGTAGTTAGTAGCAAGGACAGGAAACTGTCAGCAGATGACTTTGTACATAAAGAATCTCCCTTCAGGAACAAGGAAAAAGAAAGAGTATTGCTAGGCTGGGTTTAAATAATTTGACCTATAGCAGAACTTTTTATAAGCAGAGATAAGCGACAAAGTTTTTCTTTTCCTTTGTTTTTACTAAAACAGAAAACCCAATTTGTCCTCAGGGTAATCAAGCCATGATTCTGTGAGCAGAGAATAGCAATTTCATAAAATAATACATTCCATTTGTATAATGATTTATAGTTTTTCGAGTACTTTCATAAATATTACCAAATTTGATCCTCAAAAACAAAACCATTTTTCAGGAAAGTAAACCAGAAGTTCATAAAAGCTAATTCTGGCGACCAGGATCCCATGTTAATTCTGTGGCAGAGCCAGAACCCCTGGTTCCTATGCAGGATTTCTATTCAACTGAATTATTTAGAGTTTCAATAAATAAAAATGTTAAAGTAAGAAAATGATGTTAGAATATTAAGTAGAACAGTTTGGGCCTGAAAATAGATTTCTCCTTTTTGTTCTAATAAAAATTTTAAGTTCTCATCTATCTCCTCTTGTCTTACAAAAAACTGGTGATATCTACCTGGTGCCTATTCTTGCCCCTGGTTAGTATTTACAGTTCATAGAATACAAGGCAACAGTGTCAAGATAAAAAGGTTCTGGCAAATCTTACTCTATTCTTTTAATATCCACTGTGATCTGAGGGGAGGCTACAGTACATATTTCCAAGGTAGGGCTCATTTATATAATCTGAAACACTTTGGGCTGGCTTAACTTTATAAAACAAGCTTAATTCCATATCCACCCACCTGTTCCTGACTCAGCTGGCCCCTGCCATTCTTAATTAATTCCGTTTGTGCCTGGTATTTTTAATCTTTTATGCCACCTGTTTCCAAGTACTCTTTTTATCAAGGCCTGGATGGGTTACCATTCCGTTCAACCCTTACTATTTTTGCTTCTTAGTTCTTGATTACTGTGTTTCAGAGTTTGGTTTCATTGAGTCATGAACTGGATAGCAGCTCCAACCTTCCCCTTATTTCAAATAATTCTGGCCTTGGGCACTTCCTTAGTATTTAGCTTGAGACATGAGAAGACCTTGGTCTGCCAAATAAGAGAGCTGGCCAGCAAGGTCATAGTCTGGAGACCAACTTGTATCAGCATTGCCTCCTGCCAATAAACAAAGGACTTCGGGCAGTGTGGGGGAAAGGTTCAGAGAATTATGTTGTTGTTCTTGTGCCATATATGATGATGGGAATTTTGGCTTAAAACCACATATGGGACTTGCTCACACAAATTTGTTACAGAATATCTACTTTTCTGCTGATAATGCCCTGCCAATAAAATAAAATAAGGCAGAGGTTTCCTAGGGTGCCCACAGTTACTTTCTATTAAGCCAGTCTTCTTGCATAACTTGTTTTTCTTCTAGAGAAAATTTGTTAACCCATATATTTTTGAATTGTAGCTTAACTCAATACAACTCCAAGGGCAGCAGAAATTTCTCTGGGGTGACAGCATAGCAAGAATGTTGAAAATAATATTGCAGTCTAAACACCAACTTTATAGCTTATAGCGCTATAGCTTTCCTCAAACTAGGTCACTGTCATCTGCCTTGGAATTTATTGTCAAAGACAGGGGCCATTACCAAATTCATTTATTCTAACAGATTTTGGGTGGAGTCTTTAAGGTTTTCTATATATAAGGTTATGTGATCTGCAAACAGAGACAATTTTACTTTCTGTTTTCCAACTTGGGTGCTTTTCATTTCTTTTTCTTGCCTAATAGGTCTGGCTAGGACTTAAAAGTACTACACTGAAGTGGTGAAAGTGAGTATCCGTGCCATGTTCCTAAGCTTATAGAAAAAGCTTTCAACTTTTTGCCCTGAGTATAATGTTATCTGTTGGCTTGTCATATATGGTTTTTACTATGTTGGGGTACATTCCTTTTATACCTAATTTTTTGTGAGTTTTTATCATGAAAGGATACTGAATTTGGTCAAATGCTTTATTTGTATACTATATTGTTTTTATTCCTCATTCTGTTAATGTGATGTATCATATGTATTGATTTGTGTATGTTGAACTATCCTTGTACCTCAGGGATAAATCACACTTGATCATGGTGTATGATCTTGTTAATATGCTATTGAACATGGTTGCTAGTATTTTATTGAGGATTTTTGCATCAATGTTCATCAGGGGTATTGGCCCATAATTTTCTTTTCTTGTAGAATCTTTGTCTGGCTTTGGTATCAGGGTAATACTGGCTTTGTAAAATAAGTTTGGAAGTATTCCCTCCTCTTTAATTTTTTGAGAGAGTTTAAGGATTGGTCTTAACTCATTTAAATATTTGGTAGAATTCACTAGTGAAGCCAACAGTTTCTGGGCTTTTCATCATGGGAAGGTTTTTGATTACTGATTCAATCTCCTTACTGGTTATTGGTGTGTTCAGATTTTTTATTTCTTCATGATTCAATGTTGATAGGTTGTATGTTTCTAGGAATTTATCCATTTCTTCTAGATTATCCAATTTGTTGACATATAATTGTTCATAGTAATCTCTTATGATTCTTTGTATTTCTGTGGTATCAGTTGTAATGTCTCTTCTTTCATTTATAATTTTATTTATTTGAGTCTTCTTTATTTTTGTGGTTAATCTACCTAAAGATCTGTTAATTTTTTCAAAAAACCAACCTTTTGTTTCATTGAATTTTTCCATTGTTTTTTCTAGCCTCTATTTCATTTATTTCTGCTCTGATGTTTATTATTTCTTTCTTTCTAATGACTTTGGGCTTAGTTAGTTCTCCTCTTTCTAATTCCTTGAAGTGTAAATTTAGGTTGTTTATTTGAGATATTTCTTTTTCTTTAATGAAGGCATTTATTGCTATAAACGTCCCTCTTAAAGCTGATTTTGTTTCATCCTATAAGTTTTGGTATGTTGCATTTCCATTTTCATTTGTCTCAAGATTTTTAAAATTTCTTCTTTGACTCTCTGCTGTTCAAGAGTTTGTTAATTTCAATGCTTATAAATTTTCCAATTTTCCTCCTGTATTGAGTTCTAGTTTCACACTATTGTGGTTGGAAAAGATACTTGACAGGATTTCAATCTTCTTAAATTTGTTAAGACTTGTTTCGTGGCCTAACATATGATCTATCCTGGAGAATGTTCCATGTGCCTTTGAAAAGAATGTGTATTATACTGCTGTCGGATGGAATGTTTGGTGCATGTCTGTTAGGTCCATTTCGTCCATTTAGTGTTATTCAAGTCTGCTGTCTCCTTATTGATTTTCTGTCTGGATTGTTGAAGGCAGGGTGTTGAACTCTCCCACTATTGTTGTATTGCTGTTTTTCCTTTTGTTTCTTTAAAATATTTGTTTTATATATTTAGGTGCTCCAATTTTTGGTGCGTATGTATTTACAATTGTTATACTGTTTTGCTGAATCTATCCCTTTATCATTCTATAGTGACCTTCTTTGACTCTCGTTAAAGTTTTTGATCTAAAGTGTATTTTGTCTCATGTAAGTATAGCCACCCCTGCTTTCTTTTGGTTACCATTTGCATGCAATATTTTTTTCTTTCTCCTTACTTTCAGCCTGTGTGTGTCCTTAAAGCTAAAGTGAGTCTCTTGTAGGCAGCAGATAATGAAGTTCTTATTTCTTTTCTTTTTTTGCCCATTTAGCCACTCTGTGTCTTTAGATTAGAAAATTTAATCCATTTACATTTAAAGTAATTATTAATAGGTAAGAACTTACTACTGCCATTTTGTTAATTGTTTTCTGACTGTTTTGCAGTTCCTTTGTTCCATTCTCTTCCTGTTTCCTTTTGTAATGTGATGATTTTTTGTGATAGTATGCTTTGCTTCCTTTCTTTTTATCTTTTGTGTATTTACTACAGATTTTTTTCTTTGGGGTTTCCATGAGCTTATATAAAATATTTTCTATTTATAATAGTCTATTTTAAGCTGATAAAAACTTAACTTTGACTGCATGTGGAAGTTCAATACCACTAGACCTGCCTTACTAGAAATGCTAAAGGGAGTCCTTCAAGTTGAAATGAGAGGCTGCTAACTGACAACATGAAAACATATGAAAGTATAAAACTAGCTGTAAAACTAAGAATACAGTCAAATTGAGAAAAACTCTGCACTTTAACTTCTCCTGCCCCCATATTTTATGTTATTAATGTAACAATTTACCTCTTTTATATATTGTGTATCAATTAGAAATTATTATAACTATAGTTATTTTTAATACTTTTAACTTTTATACTAGAGTTATGTGACACCATTACAGTATTAGAGTTTTCTAAATACTCCCTTTAGCATTTCTTGTAAGACAAATCTAATCGTAATGAATGCCCATGGGTTTTGTTTGTCTGGAAAAGTCTTTAGTTCTCCATGATTTCTGAAGAACAGTATTTCTTCAGGTTGTAGTATTGTCGGTTGGCAGTTCTTTTCTTTCAGCACTTTGTATATGTCATCTCACTCTCCCCTAGCCTGCAAGGCATCTGCTGAAAATGTGCTGATAGTCTTATGGAAATTCCCTTGTATGTGATGGGTTTCTTTTCTCTTGCTGCTTTTGAAATTCTCTTTGTCTTTAAACTTTGAGAACATTATTATTAATATAATGTGTCTAGGTGAGGATCTCTTTATACTTAATCTTTTCAGTGTTCTCTGAGCTTCATGGATCTGCATAATCATTTCCCTCTCCAGATTTGAGAAGTTTTCTGTTATTATTTCTTTAAATAAGCTTTCTACCCCTTTTTCTTTCTCTGTGTCTTCTGAGACTTCCGTAATATGTATATTGGTTCATTTGACAGTGTCCCGTAAGTCCCATCAGCTTTCTTCACTCTTTTTATTCTTTTTTTCCTCTTCTAACAGGGTAATTTCAAATGACCTGTCTTCAAACTTACTGATTCTTTCTTCTGCTTCATTGAGTCTGCTGTTGAAGCATCCTGTTGAATTTTTCAGTTCAATCATTGTGTTCTTTAGTTCCAGAATTTCTGTTTGGTTCTTTTCTTATGCTTTTTATCTCTTTGTTGAACTTCTCATTTGTTCATGTGTTGTTTTCTGATTTTGTTTATTTGTCTGTGTTCTCTTGTAGTTCACTGAGCTTCTTTAAGAGGATCATTTTGAATTCTTTTTCCGCCAGCTTACAGATCTCCATTTGTTTAGGGTTGGTTACTGGGGTGTGTGTGTGTATGGTTTCTTATTTCCCTCAATATTCTTACTGACATTTTCTTTTTTAATTCAGTGAACCTCGTGATTTCTCTCTTCTTCTCACTTGTTTCTTCCCTTATGAAAAACAAAAAGAAAACCCCATAACTCTAATGTCTCAATTCCCAGGAGGAATTTTACCAATAACTGGGCCCATTTTTTGACACTAACTAATATGCCTAGGTAGTCTCCTTGCTTCCTCCATCCCACCCACCCTAACTCTAGCATCCATTAGATCAAGCTGACCTCTTATGTTCTGCTATGGTATATGAAAGTTAAGACAGAGAATTCAAAAGGCTGTGTACAATTTCTGATCCTACCTGAAACCAGCTCTGTTTTAAACTCTGTAATAAGTTTCCTAGTATTTTCTTAGTATTTCCTAGTTTTGCTTAGTGCCATAGCCTATTAAAACATCCATAGAGACAGGGTAAATGTCCCTTTACTTTTCCTCTCTTCACTGAAATGGATTATAGAACTTGAAGGTGTTGACCTTATGTGACCATGAATAAGTCATCAGTTTTACAACTGAGACTTTTTTGTGGTTTATGGGGACTCCTCCCCCATCTTCTCTAAACCTTATTTTAGAAAAGGGGACTATAGGGGTATTCTGGTTATAACACCCCCACACACACACACATCCCTCTTCTGGAAGCTGCCAATGTACTATCTCTAGAAACCTCAGACAAATCTGAGAAACTCCTGATCCAACACCCTGCTAAGGTTTCAAAGGGTTTTTATAGGTCAGATTATGGCATAAATTTCCTGTCTCTTGTTGGACAGTTTGGGCTTAAACAAAATCGCTAATAAATATCAGATCATCCTGTGTTGTCTTCACTTTCCCAATGCTCCTATCCTGCACTTAAAGGAAATGAGCCAGGGTTTCCAGACCCAGTTCAGATGCTCCTAAGACAATCTGAGAAGCCAGAATCCCTTGGTGGATTTTTCACTGACGCTCAGGAACCAAGGAAATGAAGTGTCCCAACTAGTTGTTGGGAGCAACTGGACCACAAAATGAATACTGAAATAAAGTATGTAATTATATATAGACAATTTTTGCATACATTCATATTCAAAAGATTTGGGGAATGGAGTTTTTTGTGTAGTTATTAGTTAAAATATAGCTTATTAGTTAGAATACTGATTTGGCTACAGTAAAAATGAGACTCAAAATAACACTGGCTTTAAAAACATACATTTTATTTCTCTCCAATACAGAAGTGCAGGTTGGCAATCCAGGCTGATATATTAGCCTCACAATCTTGAGGCTCTTTTTGTTGTTGTTGCTCTTTCGTCCTCAACAACTGGTTTCCACTGAAAGTCCATAATGGCTGGTTTAGCTCCCATCACCACACCAGCTTCCCAGGCAAAGGAAGGAGCACAGGGGATGGGATGGCACATCCTTCCCCTTTAAGGGCACAGCCAACAGTGGCACACAGTGCCTCCACTCACAGCCCATTGGCCAAAACCAAGTCCATTGCTACACCTATCTGCAAGGAAGGATGCAAAATAAAATTTTTAGCTTGGAAACCATATGTTCTTGTGAGAAGAGAATGGGTATTGGAGGGCAATTATTAGCTCTGCCACGGCCTACTTCCCGAGGATTAGAATATAATATCTACAATGAATATAGAGAGTGGTCTGTAATTAACTTCCAATCCCTTTTCACTAAGATTGTTGAAAACTATAGTATGATTCCAAATGTATTTTTCTTAATCCTCTTCTGGTGCCCATAAGTTTTACATGCAACATTGGTCTATAAAGATATAGTCATTTCTTTACATATTATTTACATACTTTTATACTAAATGCAGATACTTTTTAATCTCTGGGCCTAAAATTTCTAAACATTCAAATTTAAGACTCTTCATCAACTACACTTCTATAGGTATTGATAATCCTGATTTGTATTTAAGAGAGCCAAACAAAGTGTGAACTTTAAGGAATCAATCTGGAGAAGTGGAAATATTGTACAGCTTAAGTCAGATTTCTCTGTATCAAGTCTCAGCTCAACATTTTACTAATTGCCTGATCCTAGACAAGTTACTTTACTTTTCTGAGCTTTGTACTTTTTAGTTTTAAGTAGAGGAGAGGGGAATAGAAATATCTCCCTGCAAGGTTATTATAAGGATTAAATGATCCATTGCATAACCAACATCTAGCAGAGGGCCTGCTATATAACAAATGCTCAGTTAATGGTAATTTGTATTGCTTGAATTCTTTAGACCCTTCATAAAATTTTTGCCATAGCCTTTCATCTAGAAATGATTTCCCCCATCTCTCTGCTCAGCATTGCAAGAAACTGAAGACAGCCCTGATATTTTGATGGCTCAAGCACCATTTTAAAGTGGTGTACTGCCTGAAGAATTCTTTCCCAGAGTACAGAAATCATTTGCTTTCTAAAACTAAACCTTACCATCCCTCACACTTTCTCCTCCAATGGTACAGAGCTGGATTTTACTATTTAATTTGTTTTATATATTAATTACTTTGCTATTTAGTTGTTTCATGCCAACCATGTATGAGGCTAAATGTACTTAAGTCCAGATAATCTTTATTTATCAATTTATATCATTTCTAAACCAAAAAAAGAATTTCAGGCAGCTTATAAAAATACATCTAATACAGTAATTTTTTTAAAAAAATAGAAGACAAAATTAGAAAAATGAAATACATGGAAAACAAAGAATTGGGCATAAAGGAAGCCAGTCACGAAATGAGTGCCCAAATGCACACAGCAAAGATCATAGACACCTCCCTCTGCCATTGGACTAGACATTATGTATTACAGCCTATTTTGCTAGAGCTGCCACAACAAAGTATCACAAGTGGGGTGGCTTAAACAACAGAAATTTGTTGTCTCACAGTTCTAGAGGATAGAAGTCCAAGATCATGGTGTTGGCAGGGTTGGTTCCTTCTTGGGCCTCTAAGGGAAGGATCTGTTCTTGGCCTCTCCCCTTGGCTTGTAGATGACCACCTTTATGTTCACATGGTGTTCTCCCTGAATGTGTCTGTACCCAAATTTCCCTTTCTTATAAGGATCACCAGTTATATTTTAGTAGGGCCCACCCTAATGACCTCACTTTAACTTAATTACCTCTGTAAAGTCTGTATCTCTAAATTAAGGTCACCCTCTAAGATACTGGAGGTTAGCAATCCAACACATATTTTATAAGGAGACACAATTCAACCCCTTGCTTTTGACAGAGGAAACTCAGAGCTTGTTGTTTTGTTATATTTTGTTTTTTAAATTTTCCAAAATCTTGCTTCAGGACTTGATAGGACGTTAGGGTAATCATTTAAATATTAATTACTGCATAGAGGGCCAGATGGAGGCCCCGGTCACGTGAGCTTTGTGGTCATTAGTATTCTGCTAAAAGCAGTGTGCTGCCTCTTGGACTAATTACACTCTAAGGGCCACTGGTAGTGGAGGCCTTCTCAGCTCTCTTATTCTGCATCTCTTTAGTCCTCATAACTAGCATAAGTAATACTTTCTTCCACATGTTCCATAGCACTTTCTGGAGTTCATGATTACTTCTGTATTCTAGTAGTTCTCATAGCAGTTTTGTTGAGTGCAATAATCTATCCAAATATCTATAGAATTTGGGTAAATAACCTTTCACACCACTGAGGGAAATGTCAGTTAAGAATCTGTCTGGAAATCCGAAAGGGAGAAAAATATTTTTACCTTTTAAAATTTTTAAATAAAAATAATAAGACACCACAACCTAACTTTTGTGGCAGTAATGCCTGAACATTTCTTAAGGGAACAAGAAGGTGCGATCAAAATTTTAGAGAAAGGAGGCCTCCAAGTTCATCTCCTTCTTTATTTTCAGGGGGGAAAACCGAGCCCAGAAAGATGAAGTCTCCTGGCTCCCAATCCAATATTCCTTTTATTAGGCTTTTTCTTTTAATTTATTTTTTTTAATTATCAGACCCAAATAGAACTGCTTCAAACACCATCTACAGGGGGACAGGAGAACACAGTACAGGTGCCCCTAATCTGAAATCCTTGAAGCCACCCACGTGTGTTTCAAAATTCAAAAAGTCTTTGAATTTTAGAAAGACAATTCAGTACAGACTATGCACCACACATCCGATAATATCCCCAGTAGGGTCAAGGGGAACACCTTCTAATCAAACATACTAATATTTCTGCAGAAGAGTGTGTGAATGTTCACATTATGCGCAATAAATAAGGATCATGCATAGTTTCATGTTACTTTATGGGTCAGATTTTGCCTCCAAATGAGCTATGAAAAACTTCCAGTTTTTAGGACTTTTTAGATTTCAGGATTAAGGGTGAGATTTTTGACTCTCCTTCCTCTACAAGTGAGATTCTAAAGCTTGGTTTTGCAGAAAAACCACTTGAGGTGCCCCAGCCCAGAAGCACTGAATCAGATTCTTTGGGGTGTGGCCTGGGAATTGGAATTTTTGACAAACAACCCAGATGACACTGATGCAGATGGCTGGGAAAACACTTCAAGAAACACTGCCTAGAGTGCAGTGCTACAGCATGGGAAACAGGTGGGAACCTCCGCTGGACTATTTTTATCACATGCCTCTCCCTACAGCTCCCTTTGACATTAGTTTGACCCCGCAGCCAAGTTTCGCAGAATTTTCTGTGACATTTTGATGGGAGGTGGGTGTCCAAAGGGCATGAATACGCAAAGAATCAAAGGGACAGGAGAGAAAAACAACGCAGAGAGAGGAAGGGGGAATTGCTATGCTAAACTCAAGCTACAGTCTGGTCATCAGATTATGTCACATGGATTCATTCACTATTTAGTGAGTGCACACGATGGGCCAGACATTGGTACAGGTCCTCGTACAACCGCAGAACAGTTCTATATCAAGTGGTGTTCCTTTTTTTGTAATTCACCTCGTTTCTCCCCACACCTCTTCTCATTACTAATTTTTTTTTTTTTTTTTTGAGGGCTGGGCATGAGCCACTGAAGCATACTGAGCCCTTCTAAATTGTAGCTCCATCTGCTGGAATACAAGGAAATTAACCAGTGTCCCACCGTTCTTTAATATAGATGATCCTTTGTGTGCACTAAATCAGAATTCACTATTCGATAACATCATTCGTACTAATGGAAGTTATTTGTTTGTTAGCTGTAGGTAAGCGTATGAGAGAATTACCTGTGTAACCCCATCGGAGAGCATTAGACTAATCTGCCAGGTTGAGAAGGCTTTAGTGTTAAATAGGTTAACACCCACTGAAATTTCCCTAATACAGCCTGTGCTTGCTGGAGATGAACTGACCTTCCTTGCAGGAACCCTCCCCTGAGCCTGGGCTCCTGAGAAGAGCCCTGAATGTGGCTCTCACTGCCTTGTGGTCTTAGCAATAGGTAATGAGCTAGGTGTAGAAGCTCAGGATACCACCAAAAGCCCTTTAGGGGGTCTTCTGGGCTTAGCATTCAGTCTGGGTATCCTGAAGTTGTTTTGCTGACCATTCATTTACCATCTCCTCTAGCCCTGTTCATTTTCTCTACAGCACCCATGTCCCCCTAATTCACTGTTTTGTTTTACTCACCCAAGCTCATGCTCACACCCCCCCTCTTCTGGGCACCTGTTTCTCTAGATTCATCTATTTGTGTGGGTTTGCATATGAAGATCTGGTTACCTCCACAGAGGTTTCTATGTTGATGCTCTGTTTGGAGGGCTCTCTGTAGGTGGGTGTGTATCCCTGTGGGAGACAGTAGAGGTGAGACAGCAGTGTTTGTGTTTAGATATTTCAGTGTTCATATGTAGGAACATGACAGAGGCTACTTTTAGCCTGGCTGGCTTCTATGGAAATGGAGGATTTGAATAATGGAGGGGAGGAAAGACAATGAGGACAGAGTGAACATTTGCGGAGGTGAGAACGAGTGTGATCTGTAAGGGGCCTATTCGAAAACTGGCATAGGGAAGCCCCTCCCCAGTGTCAGCTCCAGAGAGCAAGGACTTCATCTGCTTTGCTCTCTGGCATCTCCTCAGGGGCTTGAACAGGGCCTGCCCCACAGCAAGCGAGTGCTGGCTGCATGAATGTTACTGTTGTGACGGTTACTGTTATGTAAAATAGTATCCTACAAGTATCTAGAATGCCCTAAATTGTAGAGTGTTTAGGAACCTCTGTGGTGCCAGGAGTAGGTTGAAGAAGTAAGGAACAGTCAAAGTTGGCCCTGAACGTCAGGCTGAAGGGTTTCAGATGGAAGAGGCTGTTGCAGTAATTCAGGTTGCAGGGAGGGGACCTTCGGTGTGCCACACTCCGCACGACTCTTCACAAACACTGCACTGGCAATCACAGCTCAGCACCTTACTGACTGGGTGACCTGGGACAAGCTTCCCTTCTCATATCCCTGGATTCTTCTCCTGCGTGACCTACAGAGGTTAAGTTTCCTCAGCACTCAGACCTGAGGTGCCTTCTCTTCCCTCTGTGTGTTTTCACCTCCAGGCCAAAGGTTCTAAACACCATGTATGTGCAGAAAATCCTATATGTTCACCTATAGCCAGATTCCTCATCCAGATCCACGTATTCATTGACCTCTTCTGATCGACCTCTTCATTTGGATGCCTGGTCATCTTTTTTACATGGCCAAAATGGAACTCTTGATGGCATGTCCCATTTCTCTTTCTCAAAACCTATTTCTGCTCTAGTTCTCCCAACTCAGTTGTCGGCAATGCCATGCACCCAGGTGCTTAACCTAGAGGCCTCTTTCTGGCTCCTACCTTCTTATATTCCTCTACATCCCCCAGATGGTCACAAAGAGTCCACCTCAAAAACAGAGCCCTATCCCCTGGTATCCACCCTCACTCACCGTCTCCTGCCCCGACTGCTGCTGTAGCCACCCATCTGGTCTCCCAGCTTCCTCTCTTACACTGTTATAAGCCTTTCGCCACACTGAAGCCAAAGGGATATTTAGAACTTTAACGTAGATCAGTGATTGGCTGCTCAGCTTTCACGCTAGTCAGCCTTCCCCACTGCGTGAAAATAAACTCCAAACTCCTCGCACGGTGCACAGGGACCCCCAGCCTCATCCCCAACCTCCTACGCCCGCCTTGCTCCAGCCCCTGCCTGTCTTTCTGTCCCTCAAGCACGCCAGATCCATCCTGTTTGAAGGCCTTGGCACTCTCCCTCCATCCTTCTCAGAGTTGAACCCTTTCCTGTAGCGTATGTCTCAGCTTAAAGGTCACCTTGCTCAAGATGCCTTTGAGAATTACTCTACCTAAAGTGGGCCAACCACCTCTTACTGTCTCACACCAGGCTCTGTTGTCTACTTCATAGGACCCTTCATAGTCTGTAATGATTTTATTTGTTGACTTGGTTTTCCCCATGAGGTTGTAAGTTCCACAAAAGCCAGGACCCTGTCTTCGGTACTGGTGAATCTAAAGCTTCTAGAAAAGCACCTGGCACAGACTAGACACTCAGATGGGCCTCCACAAGCCTCATTTTCTTATTCTGTGACCTAAGAATAAAAATACAACCTACCTCATTGAGTAGTCATGAGGATTAAATGAGAAAATAAAAAGGGCTCCATAAATGTTAGCCATTATTATTACTGTATTGTTATCTTGCTATTAATACTAGTATTATATACTTATTATGACTAGTGTTAGTACTATTCTACCACATTACTAATACTATGATAATAATTATTTGAGTAGTTAATTTTAACTACCTGATAAGGGTTGCTGAAAAGAATAATGGTACTACCATTACTATAATAGTATTTTTATTTTCAATAGTATTATTCTTTTCAACAACCCTTATGAAGTAGTTAAAACTAACTACAATTTACAGATAAGGAAACAAAGACCAGAAATAAATATAAATAGCATACTCATGATTACTTAGCTAGCATACATTAGAGCTTGAATTTTAAGAGTAAAAAGTTACAAATAAGTACATATCTTAAGCCTGAATTAATTGAAGGAAATGTGCTACCAAGGGCATAAATAGGGTTTTTGTACAGAGGCAGCTCTATGAAAGTGAACTTGTGTTGTGCTGAGTGGACAGCTGGATATTCAAGGGAAGATGTCTCATAAACTATTGGAGATGTAGAACTTTTACTCAGATGAAAGGTCAGCAATTGGAGATTTGAGCATCAAAGGAATACAATCTCTCAGCTGTGATCATAATACCACACATACCTGGATACCCAGAAAACTGTATAGCTAGAGTCTGTTAGCAGGAACACACCCCGCCCACACACACACACACACACACACACTCCTTGGGACTGAAAGATGCTGTGTGCTCCCAAATGGGCATCGCCCTCTCTCTAATTTCCCACCTTCTTATAAACTCCTCCTACCCCACTGGCATTTCCTCCAGTCGTTTCTGTTTCTAGACCATATCCTGCAACATCCCATATCCATTTTGGAGGCTCACTATGAGGTCCTTAAGAAAGTAATAAACTTTGGGACCTTAAAGCTAGTCTTTACCAGTGACCTAAGATCAGGCTCAGGGGTTATGAATTTTTCAGAATTGAACAACCAAAACTACCACAAAAACTCTTTCTCTTATATTGATATCTCTAAAAATAGCTAAAATTTAGATAGCACTTATATGCCAGGTACTATTCCAAGTACTTTACACATATGAACTAATTCGTTCTTTACAACAACCCTAGGAGGTAGGCACTATTATTTTCTCTCTTTTATAGTGGAAATGGAGACACAGAGTAGCTAAGAAACTTGCCTATTGTTACAGAACAGTTGTGCTAGGATTGATTAGAAAACAAGTAAATTTGGAGTAATGGGAGAGAAAACCTGTAAGGAGATTATGGTTCAAGACAAGAACATACACAATTAAGATCCCAAATGGGAAATAATTCCCTTGGACCTATAACTCTTAGGCCACTTAAAAACATACAATATTAAAAATGTGAGCGCCGTATCATCTCTAAAGTTCAGTGACATTTGATGAAAAAAGAAGAGCAGCCACAGCTTCTTAGATCGGTCAGTAGATTCAGCTCTTCCAACAACCCGGCATGAGATTTTGGGCAAGTTCCTCTATAATCTCCAGGACTCAGATTCCTCACTTATACTAGAAAGGGGATTGACTAGTTAACTTCTGAGGACTTTTATGCTTGAATTACTACATTGGCTTGTTAGGCCGCTTTGCTGTGAACATCACCAGCCCATAATAATATTCTCCTTTAAGCGTGGGTTTCTTTGTGTTACTTCCCCACCCCAAAACACCTATTTGATGCTTTCTCTTGCCTCTACGCTTCCCTACCCCAATTGTCTGTGGCAATCTTGATATTAGAAATAGCTGCCTTGTGGGGAAAAACCTCAAGGTTCCCATTTGTTTTCTAGCATTAAACTAACAGAAGAGTTTACCGGTAATCCACGTAAAGAGATAGAGCCTTATTAAAACCAAAAACAAGTGGCTCATGGGAAAGCTTTTGTGCACTTGAGCATGACTCCTTGTTTGTGTCAGCCAAAAGTTGTCCCGACTTATATTGTCATGCATTTTAACCAAATTAAAGTATCACATCATCATTACAAGTTTCACAATTTGTATCCCAGAGCTGTCTTCTTCTTTTTTCTTTTACCAAGAAGTTGAGTTTAAGGTAAAATTTTAACCTGCAAAGCGAGCGGGCTCTTTTAGCACAATGGCAGCTGACCTACTTGTTACATTTACTTTTGCTCTTAATTCTCTTTCCTTCTCTCCTCTCCCCTACTCTCCCCTACTTCCTGGAAAATGTCATTCAGGTCAGAGTTCTTACATGCAATGTGAGATGGCTTTTATCTTGCAGACCGGGTGCTGTAGTATTTGGGACTGCCAGTTACTGTACCTGCAACGTTTAGACATTTGGGTTTGCAAGTGAGTACAGTCTAATGACAGAATCTTGTAGACAGTGCAGATGCCACAGAAGTTTTGAATTGCTTAGTTACCATTGAGCTTGGCTATAAAAGTAGAAACCACTTATTTAAAAATAAAAGCACCATTTGCAAATGAGACATACTGAAATGCAAAGAAAATCTTATTTAAAAGTCACGCTATTATTAGTAATAGCAATTATGGTGATTTATGCTATTCAGTACACTTCCACATAGGCTTCATATGTGTCCTTTGTAATAATCCTCGAAACTGTGCAGAAGGGGACTGGACACTCATTCCTTCACTCATTCATTCAGTCAACTGTCCTAGCTCCTGAGAAGGACAAAAGGCCACACTGCTTTTTGAGAGAAGCAGACAGGTAGTTTGAGGAAAGGTCAGGTATTTGCAGGGGCTGATTGCATGCTAGGACTCAGAAGGCCAAGAAGTAATGCACAGGGGACTCAGGAGCTGCCCTCATAATTTATGCAAATGATTCACACTAGAGTGAACAGCGCAAGAGTTGCAGAAACCTGACAGATGGACAGAGAGATGCTATTTTAGAGTCCAGCCAACAGGTGGCCATCACCTGGGATTCACGGTTGCATGCTTGCTAGAGCAGCATATTCCCACCTTGTCAAGAAGGGCCCACATTTAACATCAAAATGTCCTGTGGACTCCCCATATGCTAATTGTCGTCCTCTTTATGTCCGTTAATTGAGAAATATATAACAATAAAAATCAACTAGGAATCAACAGAGCTTTGAAATAAATTTATATTTCACTAATTGCACCAGTGCCACACCACTTTTCAATTTATTGCCTCTCAGTTCCAAATTCCTCTAGTAGCTGCTCTGCAAACATCGACTGGGGCCTTTAAGCATTTCTCCTTCACAGTGAGCATGTTCAGCTTTGTTAGTAGAGGCCACTGGGATGACATTGCAGGAGAAAGGGAGCTTCTGGCATGCCACTTTTTGCTTTTTCTTGCTCCTGTTGCATAATTGCACTGTGTGCAAGGCCATCCCATGGTGCCCTGCCCCTCCTATATGCCCAGAAGCCCAGTCCTAGGTGACTGTTTGGCCCAATCTTGGGACTGTGACTGCCTTCTCACAGCCCTGGAACATGTCCCCAGCAGTGCCCTGACTCTGGGCATCTGCCCACCAGCCTCCATTTGCCCATGCTCCAAGAGATTGTGTCCTGTTTGCCCAGCAGCGTGGACCAGCTCTGGTCCTGGCAGACAGCCATCTTCTCTGACATCTAGCAGACTGTCTACACACCTTCTCCAACCAGGTCTGAACCCAAGCCTTAGGGGGAGAACACTCTTTCCATGTTGTCCTTCCTTGGATGCTCTCTCTCAATCCTGGGATAACCTTTAAAGTTCTATTTACATTTTTATAGTTATTCTTCTATCACTATTTCATAATTTTTTATATTAAACTTCTCTTGTTTTATATTACTGTGTGGTTTCCCTTGATTGAACCCAGACTGAGAGAAGTTCATTTAGAAAAACAGCAACACCTATGTGTATGGGCCATTCAATCTACAGACGATAGTAGTATAGGAAAGGATGCTCAAATCCCTTGCATCTGCTGCCTGCTGCTTCCCAGGTGTCCATAATCACCAGGGCAGAAGACCCCAAGGTGGGACTAGACAGGTTGGCAGGAACAAAGGCAGAATCCTTGCCGTGAAAATGGAGCTTCAGGGCTGGAGGTGAGATGGGGGAGCCTGGAGTGCCAGGGGGCAGTGTTGGTGCTCAGCGCTCAGCTCTACCTCCTTTTGGTCCAGAACTTATGAAAGTCACAAAAACGGAGTCTGTCTTGGACTGAAGAGGTGGGAAGGAGAGGACTGGGGCTGTGCTCGGTCAGAATTGGCTCAGAGGCTGCACTGGGATGGAGCCTGCAGGCCAGGAAGAGAGGTAACATCAAACCCAACACTGAAGATCTGAGAAGGGCTGGGGAGGTGAAGGGCAGAGCTGACACCAGCATTTATGAAGCACCTGTTTGAAAGATGAGCCTGTAAGGCAGGGGGTTATTAGGTGAACGGCTCATGAGCATGCAGCTGATAAGTGGCACGTGTATGCTTGGAAAACAGGTCACCTAATTCCTAAATAGGGATTCCTCTTTGTCACATTGATAATCTTACCTGGGCTGACTATTAAGGGTAGGACAGAAGGTTTTCATCATTTGTTATATTCTGGAACATATTAAACAGCGCAGGAATCATCTATGTATAGAAGATATTGATAAGTCAGTTTTTCAAAATATCTGGATCTAGCTTCAGAAGGATTATAAATTCCTCTGGTTTTCCACCAGATTGAGGTTTCTTTTAACCATTCCTCAGTCAATTTTGGTAGTTTACAATCCCCCAAAATAATTTACTTCATCTAAATATTTAATTTGTGTGCTTAATGTTGTAAATAGTATTTAATTTCTAAGTATTTTCTATATCTGTGGTCAAAACCCCATTTCTTACACCAAATGATGTGTTACTGTGTTTTCTCCCTTTTCTTTGTGGTCACAGAAGCCAGGGGTTTACCTATTTGGTAGTCTTTTCGTACAACCACATCTATAGTTTTCATACCAATTCTATTCCATTGCTTTCTTTCTTGTAAGTGTGATAGGAGGAGTGTTATGGGGCATCTCAGATGCAGAGATGCGCTGGCCATACTCTCTCTTCTTTACAACCCTGTCATAATGGTTCTGTACAAGACACACAAAATTATTCTAATCATTTTATTTTTTCACTCTACCATAATCTCCACTCCCATTCCCTTCTCCTGAATAGACTTCTTCCAGTTCTTGGATCTGTGTGTATTCTAGAAAAAAAAATCATATTTTTAAAATTTATTTCACTTAACTCAGTGATTTTAAAATCTATCCGCATTGTATGCTTATATTAGTTTTGTGATATAATTAATATAATTCCTTAATTAGTTGCTGCTATAATAACTTATTACAAATTAGTGGCTTCAAATTATTCTGTTACAGTTCTGGAGGTCCGAAGTCCACAATCAGTCTCACTGGGCTGAAGTCAAGGTGTCAACAGCTCTGGTTCTTTCTGGAGGCTCTGAAGCCACCTGCATTCCTTGGCTCATGACTCCTCCCTTGTTTCACTCCAGCCTCTTACTTCCTTCATCACATCTTCCACTACTGACCATTGATCCTCCTGACTCCCCTCCGATAAGGCACCTTGTTAGCACATTGGCCCTCCTGGATGACCCAGGATCGTTTTATCTCCCCCATCTCAAGATCGTCACCTTAATCACAGCTACGCAGGTTCTGCGCATGTGGATGTGGCCGTTTTTGGAGGACCATTGTCCAGCCTCCCTCAATGTCCACCCAGTCCCCCTCTGCTAACAGCTTCATAGTAGTCCACGGGACCCCTGCACCATATTTTACTTATGCATGCCCTAGAGATGGATACCTGCAGCCATGTGTATCTCTTCAATGAATATCCTCTAATATGTCCCCTAATCATCTGTTTGAATTTCTTAGGAGTATACAGAGGGACAACGAAGGGTGGGGAGAGGTAATACTAATTCCCAACCCCCATCATCTGGAAGGCTGTCAAGGGTCTAGATTGCATAACAGCACAAATCCCACATAAAGATTTTTGCCAAGTCCACTCTTGTTACAAGACCTGAAAACCATTTTCCCTGCAGAGCCAAAATTCTACTCACTAGCTATGGGTTATTCTCAGAAGAACTATTACCAGCATGTCGTGTGTAGACACGTGCCACCTCTCTGATTCTTCCCAGGTTGCTCTCCAGAATGGCTGCATCATTTTACATTTCCACCTGCAGTCCAAGAAGTTTCTCATTTTCTGCACATCCCTGCTAATGCTTGGTAATATCTGATTTTCTAATTATTTACTATTCTTATGAGAATAAAATGGTGTCTCATTATTTTCATTGAAGCACTCTGATTATTAGTGGTTGACCATCTTTTGTTTACTTTGTTGATTTTTTCTCTAGAAACTTGAGTTGAATGTCTAGTCATATTAGTTTCATCTTTCAGGTTTTTTAATTTACTCAGTAAATGTGGGTCAAGTTAGTATTATTGCTTTGGTAAGAGATATTTTTGAACCTAATGAAAATTTTATTTTAAAATGTAATGTATTTTACCCTAAATATTTAACCAAGATATTTTTCTGCTTTGAGCTATTTTTTTATCTACTACTTTGCAGAAGTTAGGTGCTTTTACAAAAGACATAGATTTTATAAATGGACTAAAATAAACATATTGCTGGAAGTCACAGTCTGCATCACATACAGAAGAAAAGTAGGGTATCCAATAGCAAGTGAAAAGAAATGCTATCAAGTACAAACCAAGCTCATTCATTCCTTTTTACCCTAATTCTTCCTTTCTTTCTGTATGTTGCTAAATTTTTAACATTTGGAATTGCTCGAGGTTGTTGGTTTTACTTTATCTTTTATATATTTATTATTATTGTTATTATTATTTTGTGGGGAGACTTGAGGTCATTTGATTTTAAAAAGCTGGGAATAAAGAGGGGACTTGAAGGTCATTTCCTCAATTCATTACTGTCATACAATTATTGCAATGAGGCCGAACCCATTTATATGGAACCTATGTTTCAGCCAATGCAGCGGATATACTAGGTCACTAAATATGAAATGTCCGATTCCAAATCAAAAGTTTAGTTTATTATATCTCAAACAAGAAGCAATACAATTAATCAAAATATGTACTTAAACAATTGACACAGTTTTGCCATCTTAAGGGTAGCTTGTTGATGTCAGCAGCAAAGAAGCCGGGAGAGCGAGTAACGATGAAATCACAAAAGGCATTTTCCACACCTTGTTGAAAATTGAATATTTTTCTTTGCAAGAGGTGGTAGAAGGCCTGGAAGAAGTGGTAGTCAGTTACTGCAAGGTCTGGTGAATACGGTGGGTGACAGAGAGTTTCCAAGTCCAGCCTCTGTAGTTTGAGCAGGGTTGTTTGTGCGCTGTGGACAAGCGTTGTCTTGCAAGAGGATTGGCCTGTCTTTATTGACCAATCTCAGCTGCTTAATCACAAGCACCCTCATCATTTCCTCCAATTGGTTGCAACAGACATCCGCAGTAATCGATTAACCAGGTTTCATGAAGCTGAAGTGGATGATACCAGTGTTGGACCACCAAACAGACACTATTAGCTTTTTTTAATGAATATTTGGTTTTGGACTGTGTTTCAGCACTTCATCTTTATCCAACCATTGGGCCTAGTGCTTGCGATTGTCAAAAAGAAGCCATTTTTCATCACACGTAACAATACAGTACAGAAATGGTTCACCTTTATGTCGTGACAGCAAAGAAAGGCAAGCTTCGAGACAATTTCTTTTCTGACACTCATTTAATTCATGCGGAACCCATCTATCCAGCTTCTTCACCTTGCCCATTTGTTTCAAATAGTCCAATATTGTTGGAATAGTAACATCAAACCTTGCTGCTAATTCACACATAGGTTGAGATGGATTTGCTTCCACTACAGCTTTCAGCTCATCATTATCCACTTTGGTCTCAGATCACCCACGTGGCTCATTTTCAAGATTAAAATCACCAGAATGGAACTTCTCAAACTGTCGACATACTGTGCATTCATTAGCCACATCCTTCTCAAACACTTCATTTATATTTCGAGCTGTCTGCGCTGCATTGGTTCCACGACAGAACTCATATTTGAAAATAACATGAATTTTTGACTTATCCATGGTTTCACAAAAATTGCTATTAAAAAAATTTGAAAGATAATCACAGGCCAAAACGTGTGTTTGAAAGACTGAGGATGTACCTTCCCAATAAACATAAAATGAGAAGTGTTAAAGTGAAATGTCAGAGATATCAACTGTCAAACTTAGTACTTAAGGAAATCGGACATTTCACACTTAATAACCTAATAAATTGCAACCTAAGAAAGCAAAAGACATATAGAAGCCTAACTATATTTTATTCATTTGTTCATTCAACAAATATTTATTAAGGGCTTACCATGTGCCACTATTCTGAACACCAGGACTATAGCAGTTAACAAAGTAGACAAGATCCACACTCAGTCAAAGCTTTTGAAGGAGAGAAGCTGCAATAAAGAAATAAACAAACAGGCCATACGCAGTGGCGCACGCCTGTAATCCTCTCACTCTGGGAGGCCGAGGCAGGATGATCCCTTGAGCTCAGGAGTTCAAGACCAGTCTAAGCAAAAGCAAGACCCCATCTCTACAAAAAATAGAAAAATTAGCCAGGCATGGTGGTGCACGACTGTAGTTCCAGCTACTTGGGAGGCTGAGGCAGGAGAATTGCTTGAGCCCAGGAGTTTGAGGTTGCAGTCAGCTATGATGATGCCACTGCATTCTAGCCAGGGCGACAGAGTAAGACTCCATCTCAAAGAAAATAAAAAATAAACAAACAAAAATAAGGTAATTTTAGATACAGATATATCCCAGGAAGAAGATAAAACATAGTGACATTAGAACTAAAAACTTACCCAACAAGAAGCCAACAACATGGGGTTCATCTGGAAGAGCAAGGATGGAAGCCGCAGCAAGTGCAAATGAACTCAGCAGTGCCCTTCTCCTCTTGAGCCAAACGGCGACAAGAATCAGGCGTATTAGAGTCAATTGCTATAAATGAAAGAGAAACTATTTGCTCCATAAAGCTGTTCATCATTAAAATGTCACAAACAGGAATGACCGTGACACTATGCAGTCAGGATAGGAGTGGTGATGGGAGAAGTAACCCAATTCTGGAAAAATAAAAATGTTTATGGATTGCTTTTTTTTGGTACAGACATCCAAAAGGATAGATTTCTCAACAGGTAGTGACCATTTCACAGGGGATTCAGGGAAGGTTGACCTAGCTCTCAACATACAAATTCAAATATCCCAGTGCAGCATGTTTCTTCCACTCCTAAACTTTCTGTGCAGCTAGAGGGCTTCCTTCTTACTCCTTCCCCCTCCAATTTCCAGCTCAGCTGGCTCCAGGCTTTCACATTCCAGAATCTTTCCCCAGAAGTCTAAGTCTCTCTTCTATTTCTTACTCAACCATTTATTCCCACTCAATCCAACCTCCTCTGAATTTGTATGCTCCCAGCTAGACCCTCAGCAAAATAGAGGGCCCTTCAGGGACTAAGCCCACCCAGTAGAAGACAGTTGGGGAGTTATAGATGAGAACAAAATCCTTTTACAGCTGTATCTCCAATTGTGCTTTGGTATCTTATTACATCCAATAACAACTGCTTCTCTGTGTTGTTAAGATTTTATTTTTTTATTGACAAATTCATCTCTCTTCACTGATTTGAAATGTCAACTTTACCATAGACTAAATTTCTATACACAGTAAGATTCATGTGTATATTCTTTTATCAACACCATATTATTTATATTATTGTATCTTTAATATCTATTTGAAAAGTCCTTTCTCAACAACAAAAAACAGTTTTTTTAAAATTTTGAAATTAAATAAAGACAAATATTTAACTGATCTTGAGACAGAGAAAAATATGCATATAAGCACGGGAAAATAATATAAAGGAAAAAAGTTTTGACTATGTGAAAATTTTTTAAAATCCTATAAATAGCAAGAAGAAATACCCAAAGTAATTTTTTAAATTTCCATAAATTTATGGGGTACAAGTATAATTTTGTTACCTGCATAGATTACATAGTGGTGAAGTCAAGCTGTTTAGATTTTAGAAGCTACATAACTAGCATGTACAACAGTAACTTAATGGTAGGGACAAGTGTCTGTACAAATTTTGTTGATTGAAATGGTTCTGAAGCTGATTCATTTTGCCTTTCCTTGACTGACCTCATAAGTTACTTATTGCAATATATAGTCTGTCTCATGGTGTTTCCTAAAGTTTTACTTTTAAATGACAGCTAGTCTGAAGATAAAACGGAATAGAAGACCTTATCCACAGAGCATCTAAAAGGATAAAATACCCAGATAAAAAATTTGATAAGAAATGTGGAAATGTACAGGAGGAAACTTTTAAAGTACCCCTGAAGAACACAACAAACCTGAATGAAAATAAAGACATATCTTGGGTATCATGGCTAGGGAGGCTCGACCATAAGAAGCTGTCAGTTCTCCTAGGTCAATTTTTTTTCTTGTGGTAAAATACACATAACATAAAAGTTACCATCTTAACCATTTTTAAGTGTATGGTTCAGTGGTATTAAATGCGTTCATAATGTTGTGCAACCATCACCACTGTCCATCTCTAGAATTCTTTCATCTTGTAAAACTGAAACCCTATACCCATTAAACGATAACTCCCATATCCCCCTGCCCCCAGCTCCTGGCAACCACCAATCTGCTTTCTGTCTCTTGACTACTCTAGGTCCTTCACATAAGTGGAATCATGCAGTGTTTGTCTTTTTGTGACTGGCTTAGCATAACAACTGCAATATTCATCCATGTTGTAGCATATTTCAGAATTTCCTTCCTCTTTAAGGCTGAATAGCTTTTAAATGTAGCATTATCCCAGTAAAAATATCCGTATGTTAAGTTCATGAGGAAAAATAAGCAATAAAAACAGGCCAGGTGCAATAGCTCACACCTGTAATCCTAGCACTTTGGGAGGCTGAGGTTGGAGGATTGCTTGAGGCCAGGAGTTCAAGACCAGCCTGGGCAACATAGCAAGATCCTGTCTCTATGAAAAATACAAAAATTAGCTGGGCATGGTGGTGCATCCCTGCGGTCCCAGCTACTCGGAAGGCTGAGGTAGGAGGATCACTTGAGCCCAGAAATTTTGAGGTTACAGTGAGCTATGATGATACCACTGCATTCTAGCCCAGACAACAGAGATAGACCCTGTCTCAAATAAATAAATAACTTAAAAAGAGCTCCAATGTGTTGGAGTTCTACAAATGGTAGCTGTTATTTATCATGTACTCATTTATCCTCTCCTTACCTTATTCCAGATACTGCTTTAGAAAGCAGGCAAGTATTGCTTTCCACTCTTTTATGTAAGTAGAACCCGAGGCTCAAAGAATTAAGTAAATTTCCACGTTAATATGCCAAGTACTGCAAGTAGTAAAATCAGGATTAGAATCTGGGTATACCTTATGCCTATGCCCTCCTCTCCTGCCTGATTCACAATTAAATTATCTTCATTTCCCCCTCATAGAGCAAGAAAGATTTCTCTCTCTTGCCTGGCCAATATTCTTAAGGAGCTATTGCTGTGGAAATCAATCTGATAAAACTAAATGTGCTCTAGTGATAGTGGCTAACAAAGCTTTACTAATAGCCTACCATAGTAGCTAAGGTTTACTGAGCACTCAGACTAGACACTGAGCAAAATGCTTTATTTATACAATATTTTAATCTTTATCATATATTTAGGAAGTAGGCATTATTATTACTTTCATTTTATGAGGACATTTAAGTTTAAAGGGTTGAATGTTCCCAGGTTACATTAGGATGTGGCAAAGCCTAGATGGAGCCAGCCAGCACATGTTAAGCCCAGGTGCTTAGCCACAATACAACCCTACATCCCTCAATGATACATCCAAAGGCACTTATAACCAAAGATAACAGTCTTGGAAAGCACAGATTTAATCACAAGAAATAAATCTGTGTTAGTGACCCTCTAGCCTCTAGCTGGGAGATATTTGGATGCATAACGGGGTCTTCTTAGTACTTTTCCAGGTATTCCAAAAGCTTACTTTCTCTTGGGCTAGTCTTTGTTTCCCTGAAATCAGACCTAAGTCTAATTCCTACAGTGAACAAAATTTAAAAAAAAAAATTATTTCTCCTTAGGTCTCAAGAGATTCACTGTTATATGTCTCTAAAGAAATCATATCCACAATCCAGGCAAATTACTTCCCCACAATATCTGGTCAGTATGTAACTTCCAGGGCTAGTGATTCACCTTTTTTAGCCGCAAACTATTTCTTCCAGCTCTAACTTTCTAAATGTAATTTTCCCTATTGGTCAGGGAGGGGATGTTGAAATAACCCCAGCAAGCATTTTCTGAAGAATATTGCAGGAATCTTTAAGTCCATAAAATGCTCCGTCCTCTTCCCAAAGCAAGAGGGAGTTAAATCATTTGAGAAAGAGCATCTAGTGTAATGGCGCCAGCCATGTATTTTATTTTACCACAATTCAACTACACTTACCCTGCAAAAAAAGAAGGAGATGGCAGGGGAATCCTTTATGTCCTCTATTTTTCTTCTCCCATTTCAAACCAGACTTGGTCTTCACCGTCAAAGAAACAGAGACCCCTGAAATGCATAGAGACACAAAAACATTAATTTTTTGCTGCTGTGCCCAGCTATATTGCTTAAAGCAATTCTTGTAAGCAACTACTGTTACTTGAAGGGTCATTTCGACTGTATACTATTTTTGCCTTTTTCAATGTCTTTAGAACAGACCATTCTCCTTTTTCTGTAAATACATTTTTATTGGAACATGGCCACACCCACTTGTTTATATATCACCTATGGATGTGTTCACACTACAACAACAGAGTTAGTAGTTAAGACAGACACCATATGGCCCACAAAGCCAAAAATATTTACTATCTGGCCCTTTACCAAAAAAGTTTCCCAACTCTGCCTTAGAATTTTACTCCCTGCAAAACATGACCCCACTCTAGTGATTAAGGGTCTTATGCTGGAGTTAGAGCAAGGATTCCAATTAGAATCCAGTGCCATAGCTTTGTTGGCTGTGCCCTTAGCCAAGTTTCTTAACATCTTCTAAACTTTTGCATTTTTTAACCTATAAAACAATATTTGTAATAATAGCACTTACTGGTAGGGTTGTAAGGATTCAGTAGGTACAACATGTAAAGCACAAACTATATAGTATTTGAAAAGAAGCAAATCCTCAATAGGTATTAGCTATTATTATCAATATTATTATTGATGTTTTATTAAGGTTTACTGGCATATTGGCAAAAATAATAATCTGAGAAGAATTTTTGGAATAGAACATTTTTACTTTGTTTAATCCATCTTTACCCAAATTTCCATGACCAGAGAATGCCTTTTCAGTACTCCTTGGGACCCTCCAGAGATACTGCCCCACCTTAAATCATAAGTAGGAAGAGTGTGTCTTCCCCCAGGCCCCTATCTCTCCTTTCTCTTTGCCTCCTTCCACCTCTTGCCCCTCACTCTTTCTCCTTGTGTGGTCTAGCTCTTCCTGTGAAGTGCTCAATAGTTCCTCACCCCTCATTTCCAACAATTGCACTTGTCTTGAGACGGGTTCCCTGTGGATCCAACTCACAGCTGATTAAAATCCAGCCAATAGGAAAAGGCAAGCTAGTCCTTGCTAACATGTTAGTGTCTGTGGATGTTACCTCTTAGCAGTACAGTGGGGCCTTCTCGACACGTATTGCCTTACCCATAGCAATCGTTCTAATCAATCTGGAAACTTCAGGCTTCGGCGCAGTCAGCTAGGAAAGAGATGTTAGAGCAAGGGGCCATTCGCCACTCTTCCAACTCACAGTGTGCATCTGTCTATAAATAAGACCAGCCTAGGGTAATTGCCAAAGGAATACTTGGGCATGTGTTCTGCTAGGGCAGGTAAGGAAGGGGCCTGGAAATAATTGTCCATCCCCACGCATATAGGAATGATGCTCTGCCAAGCCTTCCCGAACTGGATCTTAGCTTCATCATGATCTATCCCATGCTTTTCTCCCCAGCACCATGTCGTATACTGTCCCCTTCAACTGACCACTCCATCCTCCTACTTTTGCTTCATAACTTTTTAACAGATTATTTTTCCATGTCTGTATACCTCTGCTAGACAATTACCTCTTTAGAGCAAGGATTGCGTTGTGTACATCTTAGTTCTGCACAGTGGCCGTGACATAATAGACACCACAGAGATACCCGTGGCAGGAAGGGAGGTGAGAAGGATGGAAGGAGGGAGGGAGGCAGGGACTTTTTTGTTAGCTTTAGAACTCTATCCTCAGTGAGTTTTTCTTTACTTGAGGCTTCTCTTGACTTGGTTTCATTTCATGGGTGGGTGGGAGGTGGTTTGATGCAAGGTGACATCTGACACAAATGGTATAAATAGGTGGCAGTTTAAAGCTCTCAGCCTTGACCAGAAGCTGGCAAGGACACATTCCCTAGAAGGGTTGCAGGATCTGGGATGTGAAGCAGCAATTGCTTCCCTCTGCAATCAGCCCTTGGCACTCTAGCCATAGGGGCACCTGATACAAGTTGGGCTATCTTCTGGGGAATTTGAACCACTGGTGGCGATCTCAGGCAGGGACAAATTTGGAGCTGCAGGTCCTGCGGCAATGTGTAAGGTGAGGCTCCTGTGCTGCAGTTGCAGGAGCTGCCCGGTTTCCACACTACCCAGGGTTGGTTGGTGAGCTCTCCTGTAAGACTGTGAAAGTGTCCTTCCTATAGATTCTTTTTAGCTTAAGTCAACTAGAGTCAGTTTCTATTGCTTTGCCCAAGGAACATTAAATAAAGAGGATTTCAAAGCCAAGATCAAGACTTTGCGCTGGAAGAAGATGCTCTTTTACTATCTGTGGCCAATGTTCCAAGGTGGCTTCTTCCATTTAATTAAACTTTACACCCTCCATGGGGAAGGCACTACGACATGTCTGAGGAATGCAAGGATGAATTCAACAGACCTCTGAAGACTTAGTAAGGAAGAGAAACAGAAATTCACAATAAATCAAAATAATGATAAATAACATAAAAGGATGTGCAAAGTATTATGAGCCACACAAAAAGGAGGAAAAGAAAGGAATTAATACTTATTGGATGTCTGCCAGATGTCAGTGGTAGATCTTGGATTCAAAGTCAAATCTGATGGCCCCCAAAGCTCCTGCTCCATCTGCCACACAACTCTGCCTCTTGAAAAAGACAGCTTTAGCCACAACTGAGAGTCAATCGGACTTTCTTCACCTCAAATCTGAATTTAATAACACATCCACTTCTTAAAATGTCTACGATGGGGGACTAAAGCGTGGTGTGCTTACCTAATGAATACAACACTTGCATATGATCTCACTCAGCTCTGCAGCAGCCCTGCTCCAGAACAAGAATGAGAATGACCACTCCTGCCTCTCCTGCTTCATAACATTTTATTGGCATATTTTCTCCACGTCCGTGTACCTGTGCTAAATGACTGGCGTCTTTGGAGCAAGGATCATATCCTAAATAACTGGAGCTTCCAGGCTCCACAGGCATAGCCTGGGCTGTATTTTCTTTCCTTCTCTTCTATAGGTGAGGAAGTGAAATATTTATATACACCTGCTAAATTTCCCTTTATTTTTCCCTGTGGATGGACCTGACCTGAAATGTTCAGAAAAACACAGTCTTAAAGAGGAACCACAACATGAAATGAAAGAACAGGACACAAAACGAATTAGTTCATTGGATCAACAAACCTATATGAAATGCTTGCTTTGTACTGGAGAGAGAGGGAGAAGAACAAGACTTTGTCCCCAGGCTTGAGTTGTCCAGGGGATGTGAAGAGAGGTAAAATAATAATTAGGAATTAATGACACAAAATGTTGTTGAAAAGCCCAAAGAGCATCACGGAATGAAGCGACAGTCTTTATATTGGAGCGTGCGTGCCCCCGGGGGAAGCAAGAAGTTGCAGCGGTATGTGCATGTGGACAGTTAAGATGACATTTCCAGGTCCTCAACATCACATCCTCTTTCCTAAAGGTGATCTGCATGAGAACTCACATTTGGTAGAAGTATCGTGTTGTATTTCTTTTCAAAAATAAAAATATCTCACATTGTGATAAAAATCTGTGGAGATACAGAAATGGGAATACAAGGTAAGAGAGAAAAAGAGATGACCTAAAACTCCCAGCTGTCAAACAAGAGCTTGTCTGTGTACTTCTTCTCAAAGGATGATGATAGATGTCAAAAAATATGGTATTTAATTTCCACTGGATACATTTTAGAAAGTGATATAACATTTTGTTTAAAAGTCTATTGGTTACAATCCCTTTGTAACTATTTAAGCTCTGATGAAAATTTTCAGAATATCTGAACGTATTAAAAATGCATGAGGCAGTACATCATTTTAAAAATGCTTTGAGGTAATCCAAAGTAAAGATGTTTGAAGGTCAGTGCTGGGAGAGGATGGATACCTACGTTAATCCCCAGGATTGAGCCAAGGAATGGGAAGGAAGAGGTGGGGTGGACTGGAGGAGGTGGTGATGGAGCAGTCCGGAAGGACTAGGCATGACCACCATGGAGGAAAGAAGACTTTCCTGAGGGGCACCAGCGTGTGCCAAGACCCAGAGGCAGGAGACAGGCTGATGTGTTTGGATACGACAGTCGTTTTTCACTACGTTTCATTTTTTGCCATTAAACACAGGGTAATGGTGACAAATGTGACAAGAAAGGATGGCAGAGATTTAAATAAGGAAAGAACAGCCTACTCTAGCAATGAAATCTTATTAACTTCTTTTGTCATGATCCTGGGCTTACTATGATGGCTGACAATGGCCTTGAGTCTACCGAACCTGGGATTGAATCCCAGCTTCACTCTATCATCTGTGAGAAGTTAGATACTTTTTCTCTGTAAGCCTTTGCTTTGTCATCTGTAAAAAAAAAGAAAGAAAGAAAGAAAACAAAACAAAAAGTACTTACTTTATAGAGCTATTTTAAAAATTAAACAAGATAAGTCATGGAAAGCCTTTCCCCCAGTGCCTAGCATACAATAAATACTAACAAATATTGGCTATTTTTATTATTATTTCTACCACTTAAGTCTGATCCTATAATCCTCTGTTTAAAATCCATGAATTATTCCCTTTTGCCTTCAGTGTCAAAATCCAAACTTGCTAATGTTATCTGAAGCCCTTCCCAGCCCTGTGGCTTACAGGCAGCATCTATCATCTTACTCCCCAGAATAGAAACGAGCATGGTCGTAATGAAGTATCACCGCAAGCAAGGTAAACTGCCACAAGTAATGCTGCTATGCTAAAGGGGCTAGCGGCCTCCTCTGAGTTCAGGGGAAACCAGGAAATCTATGCACGCACCCAGCACTGTCCCCAATCACTCTGCCATCCTAACCCAAGCCCGTCCCCACCATCACTCTGACGTCCCAGGCCCAGCCTGTCCCCAGTTTGTGCAGTGCAGTTTGTGCCTTCTATTATCAAATATTTGCTGGATTTGTTTTAAAATGATGCAGGAAAGAGTTGACAGACTCCAGTTCTGTAATGCCAAGGTTTTATTGAGGGATAGTCAGTATAGTCAGTGAAATATAGGCAGGGAAGTTCACGAGTGATTGTGAAATATGTGGTTGGACTTGCCTCAATCAAAATATCTTTAAGTTTCTTTTTCCTGCCTTTGTTTTCTATTTCATTTTACAACACTATTTAAGGGAGGAGTTTTGGATTCGGGTGGGAGACTTTGGAGGCACAGCCCTTATCATGAGTCTCACCCTCTTTTTCAATGCTGCCTCCCCAGTCTCTCCTCTTCCCTCCAAGGCAGGGGCTAACTGCCTCATCTCACAGGTGGCTAGAAGGCCTGGAACCTGGTACTTGTAATGTCTTGATCCTGAGCACAGCTTTCTACGCGTGTGCTCGGACATGAGTGTGTTTGTGTGTATGTTTGTATGCAGGAAGGGGTCGAAGCGGGAAGATGAGCAGACACTATCTCTGTCCCAACAAACTTAATATCTCACCCGTGACATCCAGAGGATGACAACAAAAGTGGAGAAGGAGAGGACACATTTCAGATACATCTTAGGAGTCTGATCTACAGCAATTAATGACTGATTAAATAAGGCAGATGAAAGCAAAGGAGCTATCTAGAAATATACTCACATTTCTAACTTTGGCAACTGAATGGATCACCGAGGCTGGAGTTATGAGGTCAGTTGTTTAGCTTTTAGACTTGAAGGCCTCATGAGATAGCTGAGTGGAGGTGTTTCTAGGGCAGAAGGGCAGACGAGAGATCAGGCCAGAGGTAGAGATAAGGTTGTTATTAAAGCTACTGCTGGAGAGAAGCTTGCTCAGGTAGAGAAGATAGTGTTGAGAAAAGAACAAAGAAAGACCCCTAGGAAATTGCATCACTTAAAGGTAAGAAACCACAAAAGAACAGACAGGGTTAGAATGAAAACCAGAGAGGCTATTGTCTGAGTAACTAATGAAAGAAGGGTTTTTAAAAAAGAGGACATGGTTAACCGAGTCAAACGTAAAAGAGGTCACAAATAGGATTCATTCATTCAGTCAGCCACGGATTCATTCATTCAACAGCCATTGAATGTCTGAGAAGTGCCAGAAACTGTTCCAGACGCTGACCACAGAGGTAAATACGAAACAATCTTGTTCCCCTTGAATTTAGTTTACCGAGTGAGACAGGAAATAAAATAGGCCACTACAATATAAAATGTAATAAGTAAATGAGGGTGTTATGAGCTGACGTGGGGGCATGACTGGGCCTTAGGGACAGCAGTTTCAGTGGAGTGACAAGGGCAAGTACAAGCTCGGGCAGATGTTGCATTCAAGGAACTTGGTTCTGAGCAAATAAGAGACCTAGGGCAATAATCACAGATGGACATGGGGGGGCGAGGTGATCTTTTTAAAGATAGAAACAACTTGGGTTTAATCCTGGAAAGGGAGCTATTGAAAGGGATCAAAAGGGATTCACTGATCTACAGATTTCCCTGGGGGGACAAGGAAGGAGGGAAGGGAGTCGTGGAGTGGGGGGTAGAAGGTGGAATTCAAGGTACAGGTGGACAAACTAGCTTTGGGGAGAAGGAAAAATTATCTGTCATGGGGATAACTATCAAGAAGAAGAGGATGGACGGATGGATGGATGGACAAATGCATGAATGCATGAGTGGATAGATGGGGATGCAGATAATCTTTGGAACAAGAATGATAGATTTTTAAATACTAGAAACTGTCAATTAGTGAATAGAATTATTGCTGTCCTCTTTCCCTCCACTCATACAAAAAAAAAAAATAGTGAGTAAATGGATTCACTTGAATGAACAACCTCAAAGGCCTTTCAAAGAATCTGGTAGACTTTGCTGGAAATACTTCAATCAGCAGCCTGAGACATGGGAACTGGGTTTGTGGGGCTCTGCTGGGAAGGGCTCGGCTGCCTGGCCACAACCCTCCAGGGGAGGGGGCTTTCTCCTGGCAGCAGCTGTGAGACACTGTGATCTGTAACAGGCCACCCGGGCGTGAGGAAGCAATACAGCCATTTCCTCCCCACACGCTTCCTCCGCAACATGAGCTCTCAGGCTCTGCCCTAGCTGCTTCATTGAAACTTATCCCTTGAAGATCACCAACGACATCTCTATTGCTAATTCAAATGGCCTTTTCTTCCACCCCATCCTCACCTTCCTCTGTGGTCTATCCTTTATCAAAATCATTTCAGTGACACAGTTGACCTCTTTTTGAAACTGTCTTTTCCCCTAGCTTCCACGACACTGCACTCCTGTGATTTCCCTCCTACTTGTGAGTAAAGGGTAACTCCGAGAGCATGGAAAAATAAAGTTGGTAGTACAGTTGACCCTAGAAAAAGACAGGGGTTAGAGGTGCCAACCCACCACGCAGTTGGAAATTTGAATATAACTTTTGACTCCCCCAAAACTTAACTACTAATAGCCTGCGGTTGGTTGGAAGCCTTATGGGTAACGTAAACAGTTGATTAACACATATTTTGTATGTTATGTGTATTATATACTGTTCTACACAATAAAGTAAGCCACAGAAAAGAAAATGTTAATAAGAAAATCATAAGGAAGAGAAAATAAGCAGAAATTGGTCATCATAAAGGCCTTCATCCTCGTCTTCATATTCTGTAGGCTGAGGAGGAGGAAGAAGAGGAGGGGTTGGGCTTGCTGTCTCGGGGGTGGCAGAGGTGGAAGAAAATCTGCATATGAGCGAACCTGAATAGTTCAGACCTGTGTTGTTCAAGGGTCAACTGTATAACTCAGTGGAGGATGAATCTGTGCTAGTTTTACACAGTTCTTACAATAGTCATAAGGCCCAGCAAAATCTGACCACCTCTCCTGCTAATCTCCACTCACCCACTGACTCCGCCCGGCCATACTGCCTTCCTGACTGTCCCAGAAACATGCCAGGTGCACTCTGGCCTTTCTAGTTCCTCTGGCTGGCATACTCTTCCCTTTGAATTCCTCATGACTAACCCCTTCACCTCTGTAATGAGTATCTACTACATTAGTTGAGAATATTCAATTCTGCTCTAAAAGAAGAGAAAAACAATGGGATAGATAAAACTCCTAAGATATGTTAAAAATAGTAAGTAATTACTCCATCAGGTATGTTAAAGAGAGATGTAATGGATGAAATATATGATTTTAAAAACATGGAATAATCAAGAGTGTTATCTCTATAAAGGGATAGGTGCTCACCATCAAATTGGTACTAGCTGATCAATACTTATGTGCACACATGGAAATAATATTCATCAGGGGTCGGGCAGGTGGGAGGGGGGAGGAGGGGATGGGAAAACTCACACCTAATGGGTGTGGGGCGCACTGTCTGGGGGATGGGCACGATTGTAGCTCTGACTTGGGCAGTGCGTAGGCAATATATGTAACCAAAGTGTTTGTACCCCCATAATATTCTGAAATTTAAAAAATAAAATTAAAAAAAAAATAGAAAGGGATGGAAGGACCAAATAGCAAGGTATGGATCATGCCACCTCCAGGTTGACAGCTGTGTCATCCCAAACTGGCCACACATTGGTGACATGTATTGTGATCCTTACTCTGACTCAATGAGTGTTCTTCCCAAGAGAACCGGAAAAGGCTCATAGCTATTCAACAGGCTAATAATGTACGAGCCACAGCTATCGGCCAAGAGTACTTGTCCCTGAGTTTCTCTGATGGAGCAAGTGCACATGGGCCCCCAGCACCTCCGTCTGCTGAGGAAGTCTGGTCCTTATAACCTATTAGTGGGGTGGGTGGGGGAACGGGGAGAGAAAGAGAGAGAAGGGAGCATATTAACAAGGTATAAACCAGGATTCACATAGTGTGGGCCTTCTACGTGCTTATACCTATCCTAAGTGTATTAACCTATACCATTTCTTTCCTATTGCTTCTCACCATGGGTTTTAGGTTGATTTGACAATCTGTATGATTTGAGCATCCTAATTTGGTCTATGAGCCTCTCTGTTCCATAACAGAACAGCTTGCCTGCTTCTGGGAGGTTCCCATTGCCTCGAGTAATTTCCCACAACAACCTCCTTCAAGTCTGCTTAAATGTCACCTTCTCAACAAGGCCTATGCTTCATACCCTTCTTAAAATTGCAATCTCCCATTGCCAGCCCTCTTGCCCCACTCTGTGGCTTTCTCCTTAAGCAGACATCATTTTCCAATACATACACTATAATTCATATATTTATTATGTTCATTGTTTATTGTCTGTCTCTCCCACAAGATTATAAATTCCTCAGGTTTGTCTGTTTTATTCAGTGATAGCTCACGTTCTTAGAACAGAGCCTGGAACATTGTAGGCACTCAGAAATATTTGTTGTCACACTGAGTTGTCACAAACCAGGCCTGAGTAAAGGAAATGGCATAGTGCTGGGGTGCTCACAGTTTACAAAGACATGAAAATCAACATCAACTCCAGTGTTGAGGAACAACAGTGATGAGAAGTTTGAAATACGTAGCCACAGGAAAAGGCTAAACAAACCAGGGGGAATTTCAGTAGAAAATACAGGAATAACAGGAAACGCTAATAACAATCTTAGATATATGGGGAAAGAGTGAATGGAGGATTAGCTCTTGTCTCTCATTCCTAGAGGACTATTAGAAGAAATAGCAGGTTTTTAACTGGTATTATCATTTTTAACTGGTAGATTCATTTTTTGAAAAACACTCCTTTCTAAATTTAAGATTGCAAATTCCACTGCTTATAGGGGCTAAGCAAATAATTAAATGAAGCAAGAGGAGAATAAAAGAATAGGGCATAGCATGGCTTTAGGTGAACTGGAGAACCCAGACCCCATTAATGACAGCAACTCCTCCTGGGCTTCAGCCAAGAGTTAAGATACAGGAATGTAGGCCTGAATTGGCACAGCTTATTGTTCAAGGATGTTCAGAAATCCAAATTCTTTTTTTCCCCCAAATTTTCCAATTTCTAAAACTCTAAGCTAAACAAAACTTACTGTCTTGACCTGTCAGTTTATTACATCTGGATAATTCTCCAGGCCTTCCCCATATGTTGCCAGCCTCTCTTTCTAACCTGTACGGCCCTTCCTTCTCAGCGTGGGTCTTTGGTTCCTTTTAGCCATCTCTAGCCATCTCGGTTCAGGCTGCTGTAACAAATTACAGCAGACTAGGTGGCTTAAAAACAAACATTTATTTCTCGAAGCTCTGGAGGCCGGGAAGTCCAAGATCAAGGTGCCAGTAGATCCGGCATCTCGTGAGGGCCTGTTTCCTGGTGCATAGATGGCAGTCTTCTCACTGTGTCCTCACAGGGCAGAGTGCAGAGACAGAGGGGTTAATTCTCTTCCTCTTCTTGCAAGAATGCTAATCCCAACATGGGTACTCCACCCTCATGACCTAATTACTCCCCAAATGCCCCACCTCCCGAGACCATTACACTAGGGCCATGGTTTTAAAATATGAATTTTGGGGAGACGCAAACAGGCAGTCCATAACACTACCCTATTCTGGCAATACCCTGATTCGGTCCCACTGTTCCATCGAAGATTTCCCCTCTATGAAATAGAATCTATTCCATCCCATCTCTCTAATCCTCCATTCTTTAAAAACACAGATCAAGACCCAGCACCTCCTCACAATTTCTCAGACCACTTTTGTCTACAGCAACACATCTTATAATTTCTAAGGCTTTTGGATTAGATTATGTATTGCTTTATGACAGGAGACAACATTCCTATGCATGTGCATTGTTCTCCCAACTAGATGATAAGATCCTCAAGGGTTAGTGCCCAGTGTTAGAGCACATGCAGCCCTCGGTGTTGGTGTTAGGTCAGGTTTTAATCTGGCCTTTCCACCTACTATTAATATAACATTGAGCTACTGATGGAACTGCTCTCAGTTTCACTTTCTCCATCTATAAAATGCAAATAATATTTCTTCAAAGAGATGTTGCGAAGTTTAAATGAGATGAATAGAAAATAGGCATCTCAATAATAGAAAAAGTATCTGGCAATAAACAGTGTTAATTGCTTTTCTTCTCTTTTCCTGCTTTGCATCCCCTACAGTGCTTGGTGTAGGTTTTTGCCCAAGAAAACATTCACAATAAATATTTGATTTCTGTTTCACATCAAGAACATTATCTTGGCAATAATAAGGGCATTTTATGCCTAGAATCAATGCTTAGAAACCTCTAAGAACATACATTTCCATGATGTTTCAATAAAAATTTTGCCCATGAACAGGACAGTATTGTTAGGTAGACAGTGAGGGATTTTGGGTCTCCTAGGGACTAAAGTGGGTGCCTTGCCTTGGTGCTGCCTTGAGCAATTGCGCCACCAGGGAAGAAGGACAAGGGCAGGCCCCAGGCCCACGTCTTCGTGCTCCCCCGCCTTAATCCTGTCCTGAGTGACTGCCATACCTGGGGGAGGGGGGAACACCCTGCCAATCTACCAATCAGAAGTTAGCATACCAACTGTAAAAGAATGTAGAGGACTCTCTAGCCCATGGGCCAAGAGGCATAGGTACAATAGAATCTGGAAAGTGACTTAGGACAACCTAAGACTAATTATCATGTCATTAGTTTAAATCTATGTTGCAGTTCACCCCCCCAAATGGGCTTTCAGAGAGGCTCATGGGAGAGATCCACATATGCAATAAAACTCAGGTCATATAACTCCCAATTGTCCATCAAAGTGGTTCCATGATGATGCCTGAACCACAGGAAGGTCCCTATCCAGACACTATCAAACAAGACCCAGACTATAACCAAGGTCTCTTTTGCTATAAGGGGTCCGGTTGTCATCTGTGGTGTATGTATCTTGCTCTGTAAACCCATATCTTGCTCTTGCTCTATAATCCTATCTTGTCCCCCTCAATAAATTTCAACTCGTGCTTGCCTTACCTTGTGTGTCTGGTCATTCTTCAGACAAGAACACGCCAAGAACCGAGAACACAGAACAAGATTGCCAGTCCTGACATATTTGGTGCCGTGACTCGAATGTTCCTGTCTAGGTAAGCCAGCTCACCTTTTTCCATAAAAACACTCTTGCTTCGGATCTCCCCTCCTCACAGCCAGCATTTGAGGGGGTGCTGGTGCTTGTTTTCACTTTTCTACCCTCGCTATTTCTCAGACTGCACAGTTGAGTTCTCGGCTGAGCTCAGGTGTGTGATAAGGAGTTTGGGAACATGTCCCTTGTAGTAGTGGGGAGAAGCCTTTCACTTTGTTTCACTTTAGGGAAGCAGGCTCTGCACTGTAACTTTTGCATTTTGGGGCTTCAAGATGGTTTTGGCAATGGACTTTTCTTTCTGATCTGATGGGGTCCTTGCAGCCCCTTCCCTGTTAAGGCCAAACAATGTTCTCTCCCCTGGTTTTGTCGGCGCTAAGCCATCTGGTGCCTGGCTCACTCTCTCAGAGTGAACTTGTACACCTGGTAATAAGGAAAGCAGGACTTGTTTAGTGCCTTTCAGGACCTGAGGGTTTACACAGCCCATGGACGTGCTGTACATGAACAGAGCTGGGTTACCTTAAGGCATCATTCTGCGTCTATCCCCAACATGTCTCTCCCACGTGGGGCACAGTTAAATACCTACACCCCTGGTTTTATTGAGCCCTTCTTCTTCACCCTCAAGCTGCTTCTTTCACCCCATCCCAGGAAGTGCCTTCCTTATTGTGGCTGGTCACCCAATCCCTGGTGCTTTTACAAACGAACCAGGTCGTTATACCAACAGATATCCTTGTCCTGGCACTTAAAAATGAGAGGCTTTTAGGTTTGAGGGGTCATGAACAGCCCCTCTTCCTACGAATAAGAAAAGAGATGTCTGGGCCAGTACTTTGGACGCGTGGCCCGGGTTGTTATCTGGGGACACCAGCTCTAACAGACCCCAGCTGGCAACTTCTGTCCTTTTTTGCCCCTTTTTATTTTCCTCCTTACTTTCTAGATGGGTGCACAGGAATCAAAAATCCCTCCTAACACCTCTTTGGGGCACATTCTCTCAAACTGGGAAAGTTTGATCCAGACACCCTGAAGAAGAAACGTTTAATCTTCTTCTGCACAACCGCCTGGCCACAGTACAAGCTAGACAGCGGAGAACAGTGGCCTCCACATGGGACTCTAAGTCACCCCACCATCTTACAATTGGACCTCTTTTGCAAAAGGGAAGGAAAATGGGCCCAAATACCATATGTACAGGCTTTCTTTTAGTTACAGGAAAATCTTCAGTGGTGCAAGGGGTGAACAAAGCCAAGTAAGACTACAGTGTTAAGAGCTCCTCCTCAGGTTCCCACCTGTTCTGAGCTGCCCCCTTACCCAGGGAGGCCTAAAGGGGGCCCTAAAGAGGGGGAGGGGATGCCATCTGTACTTGCACTGGGGGGAAAGGCAACTCGGCTCCTACCCTTGGTGGAAGCAGCGGGGGAGTTTGGACCAACCCTGGTCCATGAACCCTTTAGTTTAGTAGAGTTAAAACAAATAAAACAGGATCTGGGAAGCTACACCAATCACCCTGGCAGGTATGTAGAGACATTCCAGCATTTGTGTCTAGCCTATGACTTGGCTTGGAAAGATGTACATGTTATTCTAAGCCAGGCTTTAACTGATTTTGAGAAATCCAGAGGGTTAATGGAGGCACAAAAGTTTGCCACCAGATTACATCTTTCAGATCCTAGATATCCAGTGGGTGCAACAGTGGTGCCCATGACTGACCCAGGGTGGAATAATAATTCTTCAGAAGAGAGGTGGGAGAGAGAACACTTTCTAGTAACGTGTCCAGGCTGGCCTCACGGCAGCCAGGCAAAAAGCACTGAACTATAACGTCTCCTCCATAACCCAGGGGCCCGAGGAAGAGCCCATAGCCTTCCTGGATCTGCTACAGGAGGTAATAGAAAGATCCCACCCTTGATCTTGACTCCTATGAGGGATGACTGATATTAAAAGACCAATTCTTGACTCAAGCAGCACCAGATATTAGGAAAAACTCCAAAATCTTGTCCAGGACCCTACCACCTCCCTGGATGACATGGTGGCTGCTGCTAATTCTGTTTTCTATAATAAAATTTCTGAGCTTGAGTCTCAGGCTTGGGAGAAGGAGCGAAGGAAGGAGGCTAGGCATGCCCAGTTAATGGCAGCCTTGGCACCCACATTCAGACCAATGGCCAAAGCCTCCACCAAAAGAAGGGATCTCCAGTGCCACATCTGCCAATGGGAAGGTCATTGGGCCAAGAACTGCCCCAATAAAGAAAGGCCACCCAAGGCCCCTTGTCATCAGTGCCACAAACAGGTCACTGGGCTGCACTCTGTCCTATGGGATCATCCCAGGAAGGGAGTTGGTCCCCAGACCAGATCATAGTACAACAATGAAGAAGCCAGCTCCCATCAGCCCTGGCAGATAACGATCACTGGACTAGAGCCAAGGGTAACCTTCCTGGTGGCAAGCAAGCCAGTAAATTTTCTTCTTGATACTGAGGCTGCCTACTCTGTCTCCTCACCTACTCCAGAAAACTGAGCACTCAATCCTGTATGGTCACCGGAGTCTCTGGGGTCCCTACCAAACAATTCTTTACTCTCTCTTTGCTTTGTTTGTGGGAGGACACGATCACTGAACATTCATTTCTGGTAATTCCTACTCGTTCTGTCAACCCATGACTAGGATAGGCAACATGCTAGGATGCAACTTTCTTTCTAAACTGCAAGTGCGAGTTTCTTTCTGCCCTCAGGAAGAATCCAGCCTCACAGGCCTCTTAACAGATTCAGAGGTCTTGGGCCAAGATCATCAGGACTGGGAGGCAAATATCCCTGCAGTAGTTTGGGACATTGGTTCCCCAGGCCATGCCAGTATGACCCAGCCGGTTATGGTCCATCTCAAACTGCAGCAGGGATACCCCCATGTTAAACAATATCCCTTGCAGCCAGAGGCCCAGGCAGGTCTTGAACCCCTTACAAAAAAGTCCTAGTTTCAGATCTACTTATCCAGATGTGCTCTCCTTGTAACACCTGTATTTTACCTATCCAGAAAAAGGATGGCACTTACCAATTAGTACAAGACTTAAGGGCAGTGAATGAGGCATTGGTGCCTTCGCACCCTGTGGTGCCCAATCCTTATACGTTACCGGGCAGCATTCCTCCAGAGACCATTCGTTACAGTGTATTGGACCTAAGGATGCTTTTTTTTTGCATCCTTTTCCACCTTGACTGCCAAAATTTATTTGCTTCTGAATTGACACCCCTACATGGCACACCCCACCAATTAACGTCGACGGTGTTGCCACAAATGTTCCAGGACAGCCTTCATCTTTTTGGCCAGGCCTTGGAGAAAAATCTAGATGACCTTCAACTCCACTGAGGTGTGGTGATTCAATGTCGATGACCTACTGATCTGCTCCCTGAGCTTAGAGGAGGCGCAGGAACACGCCATTCGAGTCCCCTGATTCCTGGCTGACAGGGGTACAGGGTGTCCCATCCCAAAGCCCAACTGGCTCAACCTAAGGTTACCTACCTGGGGCTTGTTCTCACCCTGGGAAAACGAGAGCTCTCCCCAGGGCACATCCAGGCCATAGCCCACCTACCTGAACCCACCACTCGGCCCCTTCTGAGCTCTTTTCTTCGGCTTATGGGGTTTTGCCAAATTTGGATATCAATCCAAAACATTACATCTTGACTAAATTTCCCCAGCCTCCAATGCTTCGGACTGCCCTTCCTTCCCTTAAGAGCCAGTTTTGTTGGGGACGTCCACAATAGGAGATTAACCCCCTGGTGGGCCCAACTAAGGAAACATCCTGTACCACCCTTTGGCGCACAACGGAGGCAACATTACACTTCAGCCAGGGGCAGGGCTCTCTAATCTTGGAAAAGATCAATTCCTCATTTGCTCACCCCTTACTCGATCCCTTACTCGGAGCCACTTTAGCAGCCCAAGGAGATGAATGGCATGGCACCAAACTCCAGGGAAGAGGACCCCGGGCCACTGGCAAATCAACTCCTGTCCTGTTTGCCAAAATCAAGTTTATTGCCCAACTTCCTCCTGAGCAGGGGATATACTGGGTGTGTGGCACCTGAGCGTGCTGGGTGCCAGTCCCTTACTGGAGAGGCCACTGCTCCCTGGGCCTAATATATCCAAGTATGCAAATTGCCCAGGATTTAGCCACCTTGCCTTTCCCGTTGCACAGCTGGGACCGCCGACACACACAGGCGCTTCCCTTAATTCCACTTTTTGCCTTTATGGAAACAGCAGCCGCTGCCGGAGTAGTCACAGGAGGCACATCCCTGGGCCTGCAAGTCTTTGGCCATGGAGGCAGCACAAGGCTTGGTAAAGACTAACCATACACTCACCCTCTTGGTACAGTTGGATTTGCTGGCGGGAGTCACCTTACAAAATAGGTTAGCCCTCAGTCTTCTACCTGCAGCAGAAGGGGGCACCTGCTTGTTCTTAAAAGAACAGTACTGCTTCTTTAACAAGTCAGGACAGGTTCAGGACAACATCAATGCCATCCTAGAGTCTGCCTCCAATCTCTAGACACAAGGCAAGACCTCCAGGCCCTGGTGGATGTCCTTGGTAATTCTCTTGGTCACTCCGTTACTTTGCATCCTGGCAATTCTTAAATTGGGACCCAACCTCATAAATTTTCTAACTAAATTTATTTCATCCCATCTAGAGGCCATCAAGCTACAAATGGTCCTATCTCTGCCAGCCCCAGCGCTTACCTTTTCCTCACACCTACAACTACAACAATTTACCGAGAACATATACCGAAGTCCCCTGGAGAGACCCCGGAGAACCTTCAAGAGGCCACCCTAATAGGGATCGTCGCCCCCACTCAGCAGGAAGCAACCAGATGAGTCAACGCCCCTACCCAATGATTTGGGCCTCTAGAATAGAGAGATTGGGAAATGTTAAGTAGCTAGCTAGGGACCTCCGGCCTGTCCTGGGGACAAGGCAGGACTGCCACACCTGAGGGAGGAGGGAACACCCTATGAATCTGCCAATCAGAACTTAGTGCACCAACTGCAAAAGAATGCAGAGGATTCTCTAGCCCACAGCATAGGTACAATAGAGTCTGGAGGTGACCTAGAACAACCTAAGTCTAATTATGTCATTAGCTTAAATCTACATTGCAGTTCACCCCCCCAAACTGGCTTTCAGAGAGGCTCATGGGAGATCTGCATGCCCAGTAAAGACTCAGGTCATATAACTCCCAACTGTCCATCAAAGTGGTTCAATGATGACATCTGAACCACAGGGAGGGCCCAATCCAGACATTATAAAACGAGACCCAGACCATAACCAATGCCTTTTTTGTTACGACAAGAGGCCCATTCACCATTCTGTGGCAAATATATCTTGCTCTTGCTCTGTAAACCCATCTTTCTCTGCTCAATAAACCTTGTTTCGTGCTTACCTTGCTTTTGGTGTGTCTGGTCATTCTTCAGCCAAGAGCATACCAAGAACCGAGAACAGACAAGGTTACCGACCCTGAACTCCACAGTATCACAAACAAAACTTTTGGATTTCCTTCATTCCTGTAATGAGAGTTTATCCAAAACAGTGGTTCTCAAATGAGGGGGCGGGAAGGGAGAGGTTTGTCCCTCAGAGGATATTTGGCAATGTGTGGAGACATTTTTAAATGTCACAACTGGAAGATGTTACTGGCATCTAGTGGGTAGAAGCCAATAATTCTGCTAAATATCCTACAATGGAAAGAACAGTCTCCTGCCCCCTAAAAAAGAATTATCTGGCCCAAAATGTCATTAATGCCGAGTTTGAAAAACCCTGAGGTAAAGACTCAATGTCTGAGGTGATCACCATTCCTGAGATCTCTCCCTGGAACTCTCTGGAACTCTCTGCTAAGCCAAATTAACTAGACTGAGGAGAAAGCACATCGCTGAAAGGGTTACAATTTGGCCAAGTAAATGGTGCTTGGTCAGTGGAGAATCAAACAGCCAGTTCTGGAAGAATTCTTCTCAGCTCACAGAGTTTTAGGAGCGCTGAGCTGGAGGCAAACTTTTCATTTTCATCACATGAAGGCAATTGTTGTCAACGTGTGTCTGAATACAGTTTATTCTCTTCTTGAATAATTTCTTTTATTTCCCCATGCAATTAAACATGGAAATTAATATGAATAATCTCTTTGAAAGCTATTGAATAAAATCAGTTTTGAATACAAGCAGATAATTATGCTAATGTAAGGCTTACTTAAAGGGACTAGAAACCTTTGTAAATGTAAATTCATTCTCATAGTTTCCCAAAGAGACAACTGCTTTTATAAGAAGGTCAAATGTCTATCTTATACTCACACATCTAGGCTGTGAATAAATGTGGTTATAGCACTGGTTTCCTCTCTCGGAAATTTTCTACATCATCAGCTTGGTTGTTTTCTTTTCTTTAGCTAAATATAATCTAGTTGAATATGAAATTTTTCTTTTACTTTCATTTTTAATTTCCTTCCCTCCCTCAATTCCTCCATCCTATTTTCTTTCCTTCCTTTCTTTGTTACTTCCTTCCATACTTTATCGCTTCATTTCTTTCCAATTATTGGAACAAGAAGAAAAATTCCCTGTCATGTTTGGGGTCCAGCCCTCTATGTTTCTACCTGAGCTCTAGAAAATTATCTACTTTCTTTTATAGCATCATGCCGCCATCTGGTGGCACATTGAGATATTCAGTTAGTCAAAGAAACAATTCAGAATTACTTAAATACCTGAAAATGCAGAGCCTTGCAGTTGGGACCCCAGTTAACCAAGTGTCAATGTCATCTCACTTCATGATTTAAGTCCCAGAGCCCAAAGCTATATGTCTTCTTCTCCCAAAGCCTGTGATTTCTCCCAGGAAGGAGACATACTTTGTTTCCAAACTGAGTATAGAAAAACCTGAGTAAAGAACTAATCTTTTACTTAGGCCTATGGCATGTGTGAAGTCCTTAGAAAGAACTTCTGAGGTCTTGAGTGTTCAGAATTATTCTTGCTCAAGTCACCCCTACAGATTCAAGATCTACTGTATTAACATAAGGGAATTGTTCAGTTAAACCAGGATGTTGATGTTAACTTAGATGACTAACCAAAAGTCAAACACTTTGGGAAAGACAGAAAACAACACAAAAAAAGTTAAAGTGATATTTTTAAAGATTGAAATAGTATTTGCTCAATGAAACAATACAAATGTCTATTCCCTTCTTGTAGCGGGGGAGTGTCCTCACAAAATATAAAGTCGATATTTAATGAAAGTTCTCAACCATCTGGGTCCCTCAGCTGATGCTAGAACTCTAACCCAGCAGGTCCGAAATGGGATTCAGTCATCCATTTCCTCATTACCAGACCCCACACATCACCACACACACTCAGGTGCACACGCTATGTCAGAAAATGGCACTACCACCACCCAGCTCCTCAAAGCAAAACTCGGTGAGGCCTACCTGACACCCCCCTCTTTCATCCTAGTGCCTGTCACCAAGTCCCTTTGGGTTTGCCTGTCATCAATCCTCCCTCCATCCTGCGCCCTTCATGCCAGCCTCACTGCTATAACCCTGGTCCAAGCCACCATCATCTCGGACCCAGGTTAATAAAGGAGCCTCCTTTCACACACACCTGCGCACACACACAATATGGTCTCCACACTGCAGCCAGAATATCTTTTTAAAATGCAGATCCAATCATGTTACTAACTTTAAAGTCCTTCATTGACCTCCCTTGTCCTCAGATTAAAGTCCAAAATTCCTACCCCGGAGCTGAGTCCTGTCCACTTCCTCAGCCCTTAAACCCCATCCACATTTGCCTTCTTTAGGTTCTTTAGAGTACTGTGCATTCTCTCTCTAAACTGATTTCACTTTCTGCACACTCCTATAATTCTCCTTTTGTAACAAGCCTCAGACCGATAAGAAGATTTTTAATCTCTATTTTCCCTGTTACAAGAGGGTGGGACTATGGACATTTTGCTGGCTACATACTTAATGCTCAGGAACATTTTTTAAACTACCCCTGAGCATGGTTTTGAGCCACAGTGAGATAAGACAGAGTACTAGAGTGAGGAAGACCATGGCACATGCCCATTTTCAGATGAGAACCAGGCCCAGGGAGCCTGGGGAACTTGCTGAAGGCCCCCAGCTTGTCTAAGAGAAGGCCTGGAATTGGAATCCAGCCATCCCAACAACCAACTCCAAGGACGCTCTGTGGTGTAAGGAGAAGAGGGGAGCGTGTGCTTCCCCTGGTGCACATATTGAACTGAACAAGAGTCGGGGTATGCACACAGGTCTGGTTCAAGCATGGCTCTTCCATGAGCATGAAGCACCTGCAATTTCCCTTTGCTCTGGTTTTTTACTTTGAGCTCTGTGGCTCTTTGTTTGGAAACTCTAAACAGTTCAGTTCCATGACTGTGTGGTTTTAGGAGGGCCATTACAGAGTGACTCCGATGTGCTCTGGAGAAAGGAAAGGGAAAGGAAACTATTGTTTATGTTTCCAGAAGTTACAGCCACCCTAAAATACATCTGTTACTCTCCCCAACCTGAAGATGAGAAATTTTGGTCCAGAAAAGTCAAGAATCTTGACCAAGGGCCCTGTGAGAAAATAAGCCTCAGTGGCTGAAGTCCATGGCAACGCTGATCTTGTTTCCAGGAGAGGGGTCTGTCGGACATCAGCACTGGAACGAGGGGCTCTTAGGAGACCCTGACGGGAAGGAGGGGACCATCCTATTGTCCCTGCCAGATTCAGCCTTGGGAATTTGCCAAAAGCAGAAGTTTCCTTTCCCTATCACAGGCAGAGTCACAAAGCATAAAGTGAACCAAAGTTATAGAAACTTGTGTTGGGATTCTAGAAGCTCTGTACTATGCCGTTTTAGTTATCTGTGCTATATTTGTTATTCTTCTTTCATACTTGTGATAAGCAATAAATCCTTTACAATCAAAAGGACCTAAGGACTTATCTTCCACGATGGCTAGAAAAGGAGGGAATAGAAGAGGGGGTACGGGGTCTTGGCCCTCAAGGGACAGCAAGGAGCAGGAAAGCAGGCTGAGTCACCCAAGCCTGCCATAAAGGAAGAAGGGAAGAACCCACAGGTGTGTGCCTGAAAAGAGTGCCATGCTGAGTAAGAAGCAGAAAAGCTGTACAAAGTTCCCTGACAGGTGTGGGGCTGGTGAGGGAGGAACTACGGTTCACACCTGAGTGGGAACAACTAACAAACCTCTCAAAACCCTTTTCCCATAGAGGGGGAGTTGGTGGGTGCTAGGTTTGCCGTGTGAGTGGTGCACTTACTGTAAAGGGTTGCAGTGATGGGAGAGCATGATTGTTCCTGTTCAGGGCCCCAGGGACAGTCATCTGAGGCATCTGATAAATTTGCAGATCGTTCATTCTTCCTCTCTGAAACCGAGGCTTGGCAGCCACCAGACTGGGCAACTGGCACAAAGGTAAGCAGTCATCAAAAGCCATAGGATGCATTTCACACATTACTCTTGCGCCTTTTGTGTTGTGTTCATTTGTGCTGCATTTATTAGACACTGTACATTTAAGGCAAATCCCTTCTGAGGCACTCCAGTATCAACCTTTCTGCCATACCACCGTCCAGGAAATAATCAGAGCTTTGTCCCACATCACTCTGCCTCTCCTCTTTAGATAAATTCCTTTGCATCCACCATCAATGTCTATACCACTTTCTTCCTTCCTCACACTTGCCTGGCAAAAGCCAACTCTGGTGAAGTCCAGCTGTCTGTCACTCCATGCCTGCAACCCTGCAGCTACGCATGGGAAGAAAAACCACCAAACTGCAACAGCTAGTCTCATTTTAAATCCTTGGCAACCAACGTGTAAGGTTCTCTTAGGCCCATAGTAGCAGCTCTGCAGTGCCACCTCCACATCCACCCACCCACCTGCATCTGTGCCCAAATAATTTGCCTTTCCCCCAGAATTCTGGATGAACAGCCCAGGTACTAATAAACCCAAGGCCAATTCGTACATTTTGTCCCATCCCTTTTCACCTACTAAGGAATGCCCCCGTCCCCTTTATCTCAGGCGTCATTAATCTCCCTCCTCGCTGGATCAGTGTCATCGGCACACAGACGTGCTGTAATAGCCCCCACGTCCCCCGCCCACATGCACCCCGCACACACCCCTTCTGAAACCCACTTTCCCCCAGCTTTTATCCATTTCTTTTCTTCCTTTTAGAGCAAAACTCCTCAAAAGAATTTTTAACACTTTGTGATCTCTATTTCCCCACCTCTCCTGCTCTCTTGAACCCACTTCAGTGAGGATTTTGCCTGGCCATTCCCCCGAGACAGTTCTTGCCAAAGGTGCTAACTTCCACATTGCTAAGCTTAACGGTCAGTTCACAGTCTTCTTCGTCTTGCATCTACTGGCAGCACCTGTTGGTCATTCTGCCTTCTTGAAACACTTCTGTCACTTGGCTTATAGGTCATGACTTCTAGGCTCCTCTTTCTTCTCCTCTGAACTCACTGGCCTCTCCTTCTTAGTGTTCTCTGAGATGCATCCGCATGCGCCTGACCTCTGGATGTTGGAGTGGCCCAGGGCACAGCCCTCTGACCTCTTTTATTCTGAGTCTACGTTCATTAGCCAATCTCACGGCTTTTAATGCCACTACAGGCCTGCAGCTTCCATGCTGATATCTCCAGCCTAGACATCTCTCCAGGATTCCAGACTCCTGAATCTGTCTGCCAGACATTTCTGTTAGGCCATTTATCACAGTTGTTCTGTGTTTGGCCTCTAGAATCTATCTGTGAGTGAAGCTCAGTAATTCCACTTAATAAACCTATGTGCAGAAAAGAGTTGACACGTGAAGTCTGACTGCTGTCGTTACAAAGTCCTCCTTGCAAGGTTGGCTCGAAGCTGGAATCTGGCAACTTGGATTTCAGGAGGGTCCCCTCAATCTCCAGAACTTATAAGAGTGGATCACTGTGCCTAAACTGTTTGTGCAAACAAAATGATTTATGCTCAACACCTGCGTTCCTTCTGGGAGTCTGGAATTTTGGTACATGCTGGGCAGACGCTGCCTACCTGACCAGCCCCCAATAAAAATTCTGGCTGCTGAGTCTCTAAAGAGCTTTCCTGGTAGTCACCTTTTCACAGGTATTGTCACAACTCATTGCTGGGGGAACTAAGTGCACCCTGTGTGACCACATGGGGAAGCACGTGTCTGGTCTCTCCAGGACTTTGCCCCATGCACCCTTTTCCTTTGCTCACATTGCTTTAATCTTTTCACTGTAATCAATCACAGCCATGAGTATGACCATGTGCTGGGTTCTGTGAATCCTCCTAGCAAATCATGAAGGTGGGGGTGGCCTCAGGGATGCCAAACACATGTAGTTCTGAGCAGATCACTTCAGTTTTCCGTGCCTCGGTTTCCTCATCTGTAAAGTGGGAGTAATAATGGCACCCAACTAGGCTGTTGTGAGGATTAAATGAGTTAACACATGTAAAGAACTTAGAACTGTGCCTGGCTCATAATAAACACCCAACAAATATTACATTATATCAAACATAAATGTTCAAGAATAGTTAGTTAGATAATACAGGAGCTGGGGTAAGAACCTGAATACCCCTGATGTTTGTCTTACTGTGGAAGTTACACTTTTGTTATCTCTTAAACATTTAAGTTACTTGGGACTCTACATTTAAGTACACTCATCTATGTGGGATGATTTAATCCTGTAAGCCATGTATTGGTTTATCTACAGAAAAAGATGACTAGAAGTTCATCACTTAGTTTGATTTCCTGAATGGTCACATAAATATAAATATATGACAAATTCTGGTTATTAGAATATAATTACAGGACATTTTATCAGCTATGATCTATAACATTTTCATTCTGTAGAGCATTATACTGTTGATGAAGTGCAGAGATAGTTGTTTGAAAGGTTATGCCTTTACAACACAGTCTATAACTTCACTTATCAAGCATTTGTGAAGGCCACTCTGTGCAAAGCTCATAAAGATACAATGTTACTGAGAAAAGTCTTCAGTATTTCACACAGCTATCATCATCAGCCTTGCCACTTAGCCACAAGAGCCACCTGCCAGACACAAGCCACCAGACAACTTCCTTCAGATTTCAGGAAATTCTAGATAGGACTTCCAGCTCATTTCTCAGACACACACACAGAGCAAGGGAATGAGGCTCATTAATCCTCATTAAACTTGTGCCGGGGCACCCTGTGTTATCTCTCTCAGATCTTTCTCCAGGGCCAGGCCTGTCACACTCTACATGGCCCATCTTCTCACTTCTATGAGAAGTGACCTACTTTTAACAGGACCTACTCTATGACCCCACTCTCCTTGATGCCCATCTGTGACTGGGGGAGCAGGTTAGTACTGGCCAACAGTTTAAAAAACTTATTCTCCAGGGAAACTCTATAAATATGTCACTTGTTCCTGCCTCTCAAATAAGGAATACCAATTCATGAAGTTCCCTTCACTCCAGGTTCCCTCTTTCCCTGGTGGTGGCTGGGTGCACAGAACTGGGCTCTGACGTGTCACAGGCAGGGTGCTGGGTGCATAGAACCAGGCTCTGACATCTGTCATGGGCAAGGTCCTGGTGCACAGAGCTGGTCTCTGAAGTCAGTCTGCATGGGAGCCCTTCATTTCTGTTTATGGTCAGTAGGGAGAGGTGGGAGGTGAGGAAAAGGGGGGCAGGTGTCAACACCCAGGGACCTCCTTGCTTATGGAACATCACAGTGACCTAACCTTGAGAAGTAAAATGCTACTGAGATCTGGGTATAGAATAGAGCGTCTGGAATAACGAATTAAAGACACTTTGTACCCGTCCTAGCAGGTCTCTGTTTCTTGCCCTCCCTGCCCCATTCTCTATGTATCCTCAACATAGCAGCCAACAGTCCCTTTAAACCATAAGTCAGAACATGTCCCTCCCATACTTGAAAGCTTGCAAAGGCTCCCCGTCTTACTCTGAGGGAAAGCCAGAGGCCTTGGAGGGCCCACAGGCCCCTGCGTGGCCTGCCCCAGCCTACTCTCTGGCCGCATCTCCTGCCACTCTCCCTCTTGCGCACGCTGCTGAAGCCAGGCTGGTCCTCAAACACACCAGGCTGGGGCCTGCCCGGGTTCCCTGTTCTCGCTGCTCGCTCCTCCCCATCCTCCTCCTCAGCATCCATATGGCTGGCTCCCTGGCTTCTTGAGGACTATGCTCCGCCCCCGGCCTTTCTGATTCGTTTCACTGGGCTTTATTTTTCTCCACACACTCCTCTCCCCTAACATACCACATATTCACTCATTTATGTGCTTGTTGTCCCTTTTTGTCTGTAGGATGTCAGCCCCAGGAGGGGAAGGACTTTGCCTGCTTTGTTCCTTGTTTAATCTGCAGCACCTAGAACAGTTCTGGGTCTGTGACAGATGCTCAGGAAGTTTTTATTGTATGAATGAATAAATGCATGAATGTTCAAGTGCTCACAAATCTACAACTTAATTTATGTTTGTGACTGAAGTGTCATGTCTGAAGTTTTAGAGTTTTATTGGCCAAGTCTTTTGCTAAGAAGAATGGAGGCTTTAGAATCAAATTGACTTGGGTTTGAATGTAAGTTTCATCAATCACCAACTGGGCAACCGTGGGCAAGTTACTGAATTGTCAGGAACACAGGTTCCTCACTTTTAGAATGGGAATAATTGATGTTCAACCTTGACAGTAGAGAGGACAGTACAAGAGGTAAGACTTCGGAGCTTGCGAACTTAGATCCCAGTGTTTACATCCCAGTTCTGTGACACTAGCCATGCACCTTCCATAAATTACTAATATATTTACAGTTGTGCATCAGTTTACCCTATCTGTTAAATAGGAATAGCAATAGTATCTACCTCATGATGATTTTTGTCAGGATCAAATATAATAACGTGTGAATAATAGTGCTTAACTTTTAATAAGTGTTCAATAAATGTTAGATACATTATTAATAAGAGAAATGTAAATTGTCAAGAATGACATCTCACTTAACACCCATCAGATGAGCAAACATTAAAGAGTTCAACAAATTTAGAAAGTCTATTAATATCAAACACTGCCAAAGTGAAGGAAAATAGCTTATAATTCTTACCAACTGCTAGTGGGAGTATAAAATGATATAGACATTCTGGAAACAATGTGGCAGTATACAATGTTGAGGTAAAATAAAGTAAGGTGGATTGGAAGGACACACAGGACTGAGGAGGGTCCATGCAGTGGGGAGAAATGGGACACAGGATGGATAATGGAAAAGAAGAAGATGAAATTTTAAAAGCCAGTTCTACCCATGACAGAGAAATGGGTGTTGTATTTGGTGTTCTGCCACAAACTACAAAGATGAACAAAGTATACGAAGCAATTGTTTTCAGGAAATGGGCAACACATGGCATAGGGCTGTTATCCTTGAGAGGAGAAAAATACGTGAAGCAAGCCCACATTCACCCCTGATTTCTGCTTGAGAGAACTTTCTAAACTTCTCCCAAGGGAAGTAGTCTGAACAGAGACCAGTCTTGCCAGGCAGAGGAGACCAAGTTTAGAGTTAGGGCTACTGAAGCAGCTGGAATTTATGGGGCAGGGTAACAGAGAAAAGGGAGCTGGACAGGGCAGGAGCCTCAGAAATCTATCGGTATAGGATAGTCCTAAGTCTTTAGCAAATACTAAGCCGTATTTAAGCACAGTAGACTGCAGAAGGCCGGCCAGAGAACTGCTTCAGGAGGACTGAAAGGTGCATGAAAATTCTAGAGATTGCACAATATTAGGAGGCATTGGAATTTCAACAGCCCAAACAGGAAGACCTCATGACCAAACCAGGCATTCCTGTAAGACCATGGAAAGGCCACGACAGGAATAACGATCCTGCCCAAGAGTAAGGGCTACTCTTGAACTGCCTAAACAAAGCCAAATAATCTAATCCCAACAGGATCAAGGTGGTCTACTAACAAATTAATTGCCTTTCAGGATCCAAGTAAACACTCTTAAATGGAAAAAATAATCCAGGCTCATTCACAATCTCCAACATAGAGTGAAAAACAAATTGTTAGATATATAAAGAAAAAGAAAAAGTGACCCAAAATCAGAATAAAAAATTGGCAAATTGAGACACTCCCAGAAATGATATTGATATTAGAATTGGCCATTAAGGATTTTAAAACAGCTTTTATAAATGCATAATGATGTAAAGGAAAATATGAACACGATAGTAAATGAAACATTTTTAAAGAAACAAATGGAACTTTTAAAGCATGGAAATACTATAAATAAAATGAAAATTCACTGGAAAAACTTTACAGTAGACTAGATACTACGGAAGGAAAGATTAGCAAATTTAAACACATAACATGCAGAGGAACTCTGATAAGTTGACCTCTTGTCAAAAATAATGCAAGCCAGATGAAAATGAAACAACATCATTCAATGTAGAAAGGAACATGACTGTCAATCCAGAATTCCATGTTCAGTAAAAATATTCTTTGAAAATAAAGGCAAAGTAAAAAAGTTTTAGATAAACAAAATCCAAGAGAATTATTGTCAATAGACCTCCACTACAAGAAAGGGTAAAGGAAGCTTTTCAGGTTGAAGGGAAACAATACTATGAAAACACAGACCTACATGAAGCAATAAAGATTGCTGAAAACTGTAAGTGTGGGTATATATAAGACTTTTTTATGTTTATTAATGTACTTAAAATACAATAGATAGTTTAAAGCAAAAATAATAACAATGTTTTGTGGGAATTATAAGATATGTAGAAATAAAATGTATGACGAAAATAGCACATAACATATGTGGAACAGGAGAGGGATACATGGAATTATGCGGCTGAAATGTTTTCAATATTATGCATAAAATGGTTTAATATTAATTGAAGGTAGACAGATAAGTTAAGAATGGATATTGTAATTCTTAATGCAACCCACTAAATAAATAAAACAGGTATATCAAAAAAGCCAATAGTGGAAGTAAAATAGAATGCTAAAAATTATTTTATTGATCAAAAGGAAGGTAGGAAAAAAGAAAAACTGAACATAGAACTGACGGGAGAAATAGAAAACAAATAGCTTCTACTCAGCAATATCGATAATCACATTAAATGCAAAAAAAATTAGCACTGAAATTAAAAGGCAGACACTGTCAGGGTGAATAAAAAAGCAAGTCCCAACAGCTTTCTGAATGAGATTATACTATATAGAGACATAAGCTAAAAGTAAAAGGATGGGGAAAATATACCAAGAAAGTACTGGTTATAAGAAAGCTAGAGTGACTATATTAATATCAGACAAAATAAACGTCAAGACAAAGAGTAATACTGGAGGAAAAAAGGACATTTTACAATAATAAAATGGTCAATTCATTGAGAATTAAAAACTCTAAGTGCATGTATACCTAATGAGAAAGCTTCAAAATACATGAAGCATAAACTGACAGTACTAAAGGGAGAAACAGACAAATCCACAATTGTAGTTGGCAATTTTCCTGTCTCAGATAGGAAATTTAGTAAAGTCAGGAAGGATATGGAAGATCTGAATAATGACATCAGCCAGCTTAACTAGCTGATATTTCTAGAACATTACCTGTAAAAATTTCAGAATACAGTTTCTTCTCATATGCATATAGAATTTTACAAGATATACCATATGCTAGGCAATAAAACAAGTTTCAATAAACTTTAAAAATTTGACATCATACAAAATACATTTTTTGAAAACAACTGAATTAAGTTAGAAATTTAAGGAAAAAAAAGATATCTATTAAGTGCACTGTGGTATCTTGGATTGGACCCTGAAATAGAGAAAGGATATTAGTGGAAAAACTGGTAAAATCTGAATCTAGAGTTTAGTTAGTAATGTACCAATATTGGTTTCTTAGTATTGACAAATACACCATGGTAATGTAAGATGTTATTATTTGGGGAAACTAGGTGAGAAGCATGCAGAAACTACCAATTATATCTTTGGGACTTTTTTGTAAATCTAAAATTATTCTAAAATAAAATATTTATTTTGAAAATAGATTTCTTTTTTAAAATCCTCAAATATTTGGAAAGTAAGCTACACAGTTATAAATATTCCATGGTTCAAAGAAGAAATCACAAGGAAAATTAGAAAATATTTTAAATTAAATGATAAAAATCATAATATATTAAAATTTGTGTAATTCAGCTAAAACAGTGCTTAGAAAGAAATTTGGACCTGTGAATGCTTAGTTAGAAAAAAATAAAGGTTTAAAATTGATGATCTAAGTTTCTTCAAGAGGTTAGAAAAGAATAAGTTAAACCTAAAGTAAGTAGAAAAAAGGAAGCAATAAAGAGTGGAAATCAATAAAATAGGAAACAGACAATCAAAAGAGAAAAAATCAACAAATCCTGAAGTCGGTTCTTTGAAAAGATTAATAAAATGGATAATCCGTCAGCAAGACCATTTAAGAAAAAAAGAAAGAAAATACAAGCCACCATTATCAGGAACGACAAAGGAGACATGATTAAAGATACCACAGGCACTAAAAGGACAATAAAGAAGTAACATGAAGAAATGCATTCCCACAAATTCAACAATTTAGATGAAAAGGACAAATTCCTTGACAGATAACAAATTAACAAAACCAATACAAGAAGAAATAGAAAGTTTTAAAAACCCTTTATTTGTTAAGAAAAAAATGAATTCATAATTAAAATCCTCCCCATAAAGAAAACTTCAAAATGGTGAATTTTCACCATTCACTTCACTGGTGAATTTTCTTAAACATTTGAGAAAGAAATAATACCAATCATACACAAACTCTTTTCAGAATATAGAGGGGAGAACACTTCCCAACCTGTTTTATGAGGCCAGAATGTCCCTCACACCAATACCAGACAAATATATCACCAGGAAAGAAAACTTCAGACTAATACCCCTCATCAATATAAATGCAAAAATCCTTAACAAAATACTAGCAAATTAAACTCATCTATACATAGAAATAATAATATAACATGACCAAGTGGGATTTTTCCCAGGAATGCAAGGTTGACTTAACACTGGAAAATCAATTAATCAATGTAATTCACTACAGTTACAAAAAAAGGAAAAGCTATAGCTCTATATATATATATAAAATACATATACTATATATATACTATTGTAGTACATATCTATATCTAGTATAGATCTACATGATCTATATAGATCTATAGACTATAGGGTGTAGACTATATATATATATGACATAGGACTTGTATTCATACTATTTAAAGGATTTCTTCAACTCAATAATAAAAAGACAAATAGTCCAATTTTTTAAAATGGTCAAAACACTTGAATATTTATATGTATCCAAAAAGCACTTGAAAAAATGTTCAGCATCATTAGTTATCAGTAAAATGCTAAATAAAACCACAATGAGATACTATTTGACATTCATCAACATAGATAAAATTTTTAAATTGATAACACCAAATGTTGAGGTTGTGGAGCAACTAGAACTCTCATACATTGCTACTGAGGATGTAAAATCATACAACCAGTTTGAAAACCTGTCAACTTCCTATAAGATTAAAGATATGCCCACCCTATGGCCTAACAATTCTACTCTAGGTGTATATATATATATATATACACACACACACATACACACACACACATATGAAATTTTAAAAAAATCTATCCCCAAAAAGCCTTATATAAAAATGCTCATAGTAGCTTTATACATAATACAGAGAAAATATAGACATCCTAAATGTCCACCAAAAAGATAATGAATAAACAAACTGTGATACATTCATACCATGGATACTACTCAGCAATAAAAAGGAAGGAAGTACTGATACACTCAACAATGAGGATGAATCTTAAAAACATTATGTTGAGCTAAAGAAGCCTTGCTAAAAAGTGCACCTACTGTATGATTCTCTGTGTATGAAGTACAAGAAAAGGCAAAACTAGTCTCTGGTGATAGAAGGTGCCTGGGGTGGGAGGGCAAGAGGGAGCATTATCCAGCCATGGCAATGGGGTTCCAGGGGATGTGCACATTCATCAATAACTATACACCTAAGATCTGTGCATCGCACTATGGTGATTGATTATACATCCATTTTAAATGGGCTGGGGGAGAGGGAGGGAGGGAGGAAGGAAAGGAAGAGGAGAGGAGGGCAAGGAGGGGGAGGGGAGGGGAAGGGCACCTTGCCCAGGGACTGCAGATTGCCGAGTTTGTCAGACTCATTTCTGAGCTCAGGAGAGCCCACAGCAGTGGGGGTATATATTATCATGTGTCTCGCTGAGTTCCTGTGCAGATCATGTGATCTGGCCTAGAAGGTGTGTCTGAGAAGTTTTCTGCTGAATCTTGTGAAGTCGCTTCTATTTTAAGCAGTTCTTGCCTTTTTCTTTTTCCTTTTTCCTTGTTCTCCTTTTCCCTTCCCTTTTTTCTCTTTCCGTTTTTTTGCCTTCCTCTCTTGTTCTTTCTTTCCTTCTCCCTCTCTCTGTCCTTTTTTGGTAGTGGGTGAGGAGAATGATATGCAGATTTATTCAATGACATGGAACAATTTTCCTACATATTTTTAGGTGAGTTGGCAGAGTACCAAAAAAATATTTACTGTAATGTGATACTTCTACAAAATTATGCAAATACATAGAAAAATACCTACCAGAGTATTAATGGTACTTGCCTCTTGGCATTTGGGGCTTGCCACCATTTTTGTAGTGGAATCTTTCTAATCCATGGCCCCAGGTATCATCTAGGAGCTCTATGGACCGGCCACCCTGCGGATGCCCTAGGGGAGGCCTCCAGGAAGCTCCAGCACCAATGCCCCCTCAAGTTCTCTGGGGTTTTCACTAAGAATTCCTGTGTCTCTTCTCAAATATGTCTATGCTATTTGTATTTGTTATTGTGATATTGTACTTTAATTGAATATTATGTAATCAAGAAAAATGAGTGGCAAAAGACAGTTGTTTCTGTGTGAACTAACGATGAATACTTCACAAATACCCGATAAAGGGAAGTTGTTAAAAAACGAGTACTATCTAATTACGTATAGTTCTTCTTTTTACCCCTCTTTGTAAAGAAAAAAATTTGCCCTTCCTCTTCCCAGGGCTAGGCATTTACCATCAAAATTTAGATATACTTTTAAACTAATACCATATACACACACACACACAATAGGGAACAATGAGAAATATCTTTCTCATTTTAATATTTCTTTGGTATAGCTTTGCAGTAGTAATTATGGTTAATATAATAACAACTCTTATAAATATCTTTATTTACAATCTTCCCTTTCTAGAATAGCTGATTTCAATTGCTAAATCTCAGATCACCATAACTCCCAATTGAGTCTTCAGTACATCTTCCTAGACTTGTATTTTAATGTTCACAGTGATTACCAAGGGAATAAAAGATGCTGAAGTAAATTCTACAGTCATCAAGAAAATATTCCATTACACTTACTATACTACCAATTATATTTGTTGTGTCTTGATTTTTAGAAAATTGGTAAACAGTATGGGTTTGACATAATAAATTTCTATTCACCAGAATATTGAATAAGCCAGAATACTGATTTTCCCATTATCTTGGAAACTCAAGTTTAATGCCTTCAGGGCATAATGAAGTTGAAGTTGATGACATTATTGTACCAGAGGTACTTGTGAGTTCTACTTTCTCTTCAAAAAGGAGGCTGAGGGACTTTTTTGATTTAAAGCAGAGTGCATCTGTGCTAGCCTGAGATCCTGGAATTTCAAACCAGATAATGAATTTGAGGTTCAGTATTTATTCCAGAAAATAAAATAATTTTGTTGAAAATTAATGTGAGCATTATGTATTATGCCATTAAAGGAAGTTTCCTCTGAGGGCAAGAAAACCTTTCAACCAGATAAAAAGGTTCATAGTCATTTGCAAAGGACTATGTACATTCTCCTAGAGGAAAATTATACCACCATCCTATTTCCTCTCTAGACGTCTGTGAACATTAACCAAGTTCAACAACTGGATAAAATCCTTTGTGAATGGAAGGGCTCCCAAGAAGGTAGTAAAATAAAAAGGAAGTGTATGTTTAATGAAATATATTATAAAAAATGAATAAAATAAAATAAAAACCTGGAAATTCATTCATTAATTTATTTGTCCATGTATTCAACAAATAAATTTTGCGGTATTTTAGAATGTGTCATAAAAATTTCAGTTCACAAATTTTACAAATATAAAAATTACGCTGGATGTGAAGCTGTATTTAAACATATAATATCTGCCCAAGTGCTTTTAAAAGAACACATGGCATATTCCTTAATGATGAACACATTCACTTCTATTCAACCACACTCTGCTTGGAGAATCTGTACTTTAGAACAAGCTCTAGTTTAACAAACCCAGATTACAACTCCCTATTGAAAAAATAAAGCGATTTGAAGAACAAAAGTAAAGCCGTTGCTCCAGTTGAATGGCTCTCTCCGTTTTTTCCTCCTCTGCCCAGTGATAGACTCCAGGTGGCGCCAGAGGACGGCGGAGTTAGACCAACGCACACAGCAAGTGAATCAAAATGGGTTTTCGTAGAGTCCAGTCGCCAGCAGAGAAAGGTCAGTTGTAACTTGTTTATCTTTGCATTATTTTCATCACCTTTAAAAAATGCCTTTTATATATTCCGTAATCTGGCTCTTTTACCAAATTTTAAAGGGAGGAACTGTGAATGGTGATCTCTTCCGGACAGTAACTTCTTGAGTCAGTTAGCAATTCACGCGTCTATGTCTTATGATCCAACCTAAAATATAAGCTCCTTGAGGGTAGATTCCATTCTTCTTTGTGTATTTCCCCAGCTCTTAGTTAAATACAGTGGTGACCAAGACATTTTTACTTTAAAAAATGCAGAGAAGAGCAACACCATCTGAAACCGAAAAACCAAGGGGCTCTTGTGACTGCTGAGACCACAGCAGCATGAAATACAGAGGAGAGGTTATGCAATGGATTTGAAATGTGTAAATGGCATTGTCTTATTTAAAATGCCCTTAATGTGGTGGTAGTTGTTCTGTTTCATTTTAAATTGCCATTTTAAAACCATATGTCTCTCCAGCACTTCTGGGAGCCCACTTTCCTACAGAGAGTGCAAAATTCACATGCTATGTCCCATACTATCCTATACCCCAACAATGCCTAGTGGAAGCAGATCCGCAATATTTAGTAAATGAATGATGAATGATGTACAGCTAGAGAAAGTCCTAAATGTTAATTTGCATTAGGAAATTGTCAGTCCTTGAAGAAGTTGCCAGGCATCTTCCTTTATGAATTGGTCTGCATCCTCTTAGTCAATCAACCACGGATTGAAAATACTAAAAAAAAAAATTAATAAATAAAAAATAATGCAAATTAAAAAACAATACAGAACAGCTATTTGCATAGCATTTACATTGTATTAGGTATTATAAATAATCTAGAGATGTTTTATACGGGAGGATATGCATAGGCTACATGTAAATACTATGCCATTTTATATCAGGGACTTGAGTATACAAGGATCTGGTGTGGGAATGGGGGCCTTGGTGTGGGGATACTGAAGGATGACTGTACTAATCTATTTATTTATATTTACAAAATTTTTTCTTACATTACATAATGTGGCTCTCTCTATAGATCACATCTACCCAAAAGTTACACACTCCCTACTCCCAAGTGGTTCATGTCTTCTAAAAGAGTCTTATAATTAATGAGACTTTGGAAGAATTCGGGTCTGTACTTTTAAATAATTTTTGCTGTATATTAGAGTGTATCATAAAAATTTCAGAGTTTCACAAATTATGCAAACATAAATCACACTGTGTTATGAATCTGCATTTAAACATATTATATCTGACCAAGTGCATTTAGAAGAATCCATGGCATATTCCTTAATGTTCAGTGTGTTCTCTTAACACATTAAATCCCTACAGGATGATTTGCCACTGGCCAGTTAGGGCGGGGAAGGGTGGGGGGTTAATCATTTAAAAAACTATGAATCAGACTCTGGGCTTGAATTAGCTGAGCTGTTCTTTCTATAACAATTTCAGATTTATGCCGTATTCAGCAAATATGGACCCAACTACCTTGAAATATTAAGTATTTATCCTCTGGGACGGTACCTGAAGAAGCACCGGTGACCAACCATGCCTCATGGTCATACAGGTTCAAAATCAAATGACTAAATTAGCCCTGAAATTTGGGGTGGGGTGGGAACGCAAGAATGGAGTCCTGTATACAAGAAATTCCACTGGGTGGGGCCACGGGGAAGGCATTGATTGCTCCTAGAGAGCAACGCATCAAAAGTGAGAGACATGAAGACTTGAGTTATTTTGCCTTTAAATAAGGCAACAATATTTTTACTTTGACTAGTTTCAGCAAATTACTCAATAATGGAGTCAAATTGAGATAGAATCATAGAAAAGGATCTATAAAATGTATTTTCCAGCCAACCTTTCTTCCTGTCTAGTTTGATATTTTAATATCAATTATACAGCCTTTTATTATTTCCATATAAAAACATTTATCACATTATATATATGTGTGTGTGTCAGATAACCTTGGCTTTGAAGAAAAACGAAAATCCTGTTGTTACTTAGTCCTGCTCAAAACGAAGACAGCTTCACAGGATTTTTCAAAAGACACAAGTCATCTTGTTCCTTCCCAAGCAAGGATATTACAAAGAACACCATAAGAATAAATAGTCTAGAAAATGCTGCCTAAAGACAGATACGCATCGGAGGAGGTGATTTAATTAGTCAATTATAGTACAGCTTCTTACAGAGGAGTGAGGGGTAAGCTGATGGATTAAATTGTGAGTATTCCTCTAGAACACATGGTTTTCACTTAAAGCACAGGGTCACTGAAAGCCTGATTAGTTAAAATATACATATATATACACACACACACACACACACACACACACATTCTTGACCTGAGAGATTGTTTTAATTGATCATTTGAATTCAAGCATAATGGAGACATTTCCAGGGAGCACAAGGACCCAACTGCAGTTTTCTGCCCTCGGTAGACTCATGTGTGGTTTCTGAACATCCCACCTTCCAGCTTCAGGCTCTGTGCCACCCCATCCTCCTTCTCTGTCAAGAAGCAAGTAGGCACAGACAGTGGATCGCAAACCTGCAGGCTTCTCAGACATTTGAGGGTACCTGTTAAAGAAGCGGATTCCTGAGCCCACCTTAGACCTATAGAATGGGATGCTCTGGGGGCGGAGCTGAGAAGCCCCATTTTAAATAAGCCACAGGCTTAGTTCTGATGTGTGAATCCCAGCTACAGCAGTGACCAATTTCTCCTCTGTACTCTCCATTCCTCTGGCAACTCCCTTTGACAAAGGAGGCGGTGCTTCTCAAATTTTATCGTGAATTGGATCGCCTGGGAATCTTGTTAAAATACAGATTTTGACTCAGTTAGTCTGGGGTGGGGCCTGTGCCTCTGCATTTCTAACAAGCTCCTAGGTAATGCGGATACTGCTGCTCGTCCTGGACCTCATTTCGTGTGGCAAAGGATTTAGGGCAGGAAATCTGTGACCTTTTACAGAACGTAAAACTGAAAAATGGTCCTACTTAGGTTTTTTAAAAATTATGAGTTTGCTGGTTGAGCAATAAACTCTGAAGGTTGAACATGCACATACAGTGCACTATTCTAGTGACATAAAATGTACAGCAAAATTAGCTGTCATTTAACAATGTATCATCAATGTACGACATAGTAATTAGGCATAACTGCTAAGCAGGCCCCATAATTGCCGTAATTAATATTACTTTTACACAAAGCACATCTTTAGGTTTTCTCTTCTCTTTTGACTGCATTCCTCCTAATATAAAAGAGGTTTTTTGGTCATCATCATGTTCTCGCTCACCCAATGATGTGGATAAGTTTAAAGCAGAATACAAATGATTTTGTCACACCATTTTATTTTTGACAAGGGAAATAGGTTAGGAAAATAGAAAAGTGTCTGAAAAGTAAATCAATGGAGAAAAGAAAACAGAGTTTGAAAAAGTTAAAATCGAAACTTCCCAGATTCACAGTTTTGTCTAGGCTGACTTGGTCTTCATGAGCACCAGTGAATGACACAGGCTTGTCTATGATGAATCCTTAACTCAGAAGTCTTCAGAAAGTCAGTGAGCAGATTTTAACACCCACTGCCGACAGAGAGTGGAGAGAGGGCTGGAGATTAATAAAAGGGATATTTACAGTAAAATACCCGTATGAAAAGAAACCTCCAGGTGTACTTCAGGTCTTACATGGTTGTTTAAGATGGGGGGGTGGGGAAGGAGAGAAGCAGCCTCAGAAACAAAGCTTCTAGGTTCTGCCTAGACCTACCATAGGTAGAGGCAGGAAACAATTCAGGCATATCACTGCCTGCCACAGGAGGATAATGTCAAGTAAAATCCAAGAAAAGCAAGAAAATGGTAATATTCATTTTTTTGTAGTATTTCCTTCTCCAAGATTCTAGTTCAGCAATCTGCCCTAGCCATCAGGTTAGAGCAAGAAGAAATGAATAGTTTATCCAGCTGACTCTGCAGAGAAAATTAGCTCACAAAATGTAACCAATATAAGCTATTTTCTTAGAGAAATACAGTGGAGAGGATAACAATGTAAAATGATTTGCAAAAATACACCAAGAGATAATAACCCAAATGGTATTTTCATTATATTATGGAGAACAGAAAGGCTAGAAAAAAAGAAATAGGAACAAAAGCCCAGAAACAATAAAGAAATACAATCATAAATTCATGATCTTTTGTGGTGGGTAGACAGACTAGAAAGGACCCTTTTGCCTGAGGGCCAATCTTGCAACAGGCCTGAGTTACTGGGTCAGTTGTTGGTCCTCTGCCAGTGAGAAGATCAGAGGGGTGTGGTCATGTTTACAAGGCACTAGCTGGTATTCTTGATTATAGACTTCCCTCACTTCTGTAGTCTGGTCAATGTCTAGATCTCTTCCATTTATTGACACTGAAACTTTTTGTTAGAAGTTTCTACTTAAATTTTTTTTCTGCACAGTATATTTTAATTCTTAAGTTAATAATTTTCTATTCTTCCTATTCACAATAAAGTTTTCAGATAAGAAAAACATTTTAAGAGGAATTTCCTGTTAAGTTATTCACGATGGTGTTTAAGCAACAAAGCTTTTATAGAAATCAAGTTAGAGCATTTGAAGTAAGTTGTCCTTGGCAGCCCATCTACCCCAAAGAGCCCTAAGGTGCGTACACCTAACTATGACCATTCAGTTCTTTCAGCCCCTCCCTGGAATAAATCCTGATTGGACCCCCACCTCCAATGTGGTTAAGAACAGCCCTTCCAGCTTCCTTCTGCCCCTCATGGCAGAGACTAAAATTGTCCTCTAGCTATGAGTATTCTTTAGGGCCCCAGCACTAATTTTTGAAAAGAGTGGTTCCTGGCTTTTTAAGTGTCCTCTCTGTCCCTGGGCTTTCTAATTTGCTGAATCAAAGTTTGTCTAGACAGACTTGCCCATCACATGGTAGTAGTGGTAGTTTCATTTGAGTTAATGCTACAGTCTGCTTCATCGAGCAAAAAATGACTTATCTGGCCCAGGAGAGAGGAATGAAGCTGGGCGTTATGTAGTGTGTCTTTTCAAAGCATGAAAGTCAGTTTGATGTGCAGTAGCCATAGTGAGACTACCCTAGGATGGGTGGTGCCCACTTTACTCAAATCAGATCCAGCCAGGGGAGTCAGACCTAGCAAATTACACCATAGACAATTATGCCTCTGAATGAGAAATTACAATCTCAGGAGGGGGTAATTAAGGTTCCTAATTGCACAACATTATTCAGTTTCCCCCATCTCCTTCGATGAAATATCATGCCTCCATCGATCCAGCCCTAAAGGTGTACTGAAAGAGCTCTGGCTAGCTTTAAAAGAAATCAAGTTGTATATAAAGAAACTCACTAACAACTAAAAATGAAACCACAATTCTACTCTCTTTGCTATACTTCACTCGGGTTGCATAGAGGCACGCCAAGTTACACCATGCAATGATGCTAACCCAGAGGTAGGACTGGAGCAAAAGGAGGAACTCAAGATACTATTTGGTGGGACAATTCAGGCCAAAAGTGGAGCTAACCTTGACTAGGAGCTCGCAAATTTGGCTGCCCATTGGAAACATCTGGGGAGGTTTAAAAAATACCAACAGCAGTATGCTGGTAAACCGGCTCTTAATAGGGGTGGGGGCTGATTTGTTGTATTTGCCAATTGCTATGGTACAAATACCATATGGTGGCCTATTTTAAGCCACCAACACAATGTCACTGAACACGGAGTTGGGAAGAGAATTGCAGCGGGATGAGCGGGCTTCTGCACACTACTGAAGAGGCCGGGCCTCACCCTGAGACTGTTTTTAGTGGTAAGGGGTGAGGCCTGAGTGTGTGGACGTTTAAAACCTTCCCAGGTGATTCTAACGTGTTCTAAAGGAAGTTTGAGCAGCACTGACCCACCCTGTGTAGCTTTCTTCCAGGCTGCTTCTGCTAGAACCATTTCATCATCAACTCAGCAGCTACCAGGTCAGTACGTGCCTTTTCAAACACTGTTGCTGCTCTTGGAGAATGTGCTTAAGGGAAGGTCCTCCTCCTCCTCCTGCTCCGCCACGAAGCTGCCTAGTACGGCTGTGGTGCTGATGGTCTCTAAAAGGAGTTCATTTATTCAAAAACACACTAGGCCCTCAGGAAATGGGTGAAAAACACTGTTCCTAACTTCAGGGGGCCTGTAGTCTAGAGGGAGAGGAAGAGACATCAGCAGCAGTGTCAGGAGAACGAGGCAGAGGGCTCACTGTTGCAGACACTGTTGATCAGTTAACCCAGCACATTTTCCCAAACCCCTTTTGTCTCCAGGATAATGACTAGAACATCAAATGCTCTCTTCCCCAGCTTCCCTTAAAGCTAGGCATGGCAGTGAGATGGTTCTATCTAAGGAGAGAGATAAGCCCAAATAAGCTGTGAGCTTCCAAAGAGGTTTTTGTTTTTAATGTTCAAGAAAGAGAAAATAAAAGTATATTCAAGGCTGGTATAGCCTCTCTCTGGAGCTCAAGGCAACTGCTGGAGCTGTTGCAGCCATCTTATGACCATGAGGTAAAAGCCAAGAGAATCATAGATACACCAGCTCTGGCATCTTTTGGTCATTAAACCAAAACTAGAAGCTGCCTCTATTTGTATACAGGCGTGTAAGTCAGGTTTTCTCTGGCTAGCAGCTGAATGCAATCCCAAATGGCAAACTGGTACAAGTACATCATCCCAACTGGAAGGTGAGGATAGAATGCTTTCTGAGGTGGGGTAGAGGGGGACTGAGGAGCTAAATCTTAAAAGATGAGACAAATTAGTAATGGGGGGAAATAGGGAGAAAAGGGTTTTAAGCAGAAGAATAACATGAACCAGTATGTACAGACGCAAAAAAAAGCATGGCAGATTTTGGCAAAGGACAGGTAGTAGAGGCTCACAAGAGCACAGGGTTCATGTGAGGGCTTGGAGGGACATGAAGCTGGAGACCCAGATAAATGCCAGATCATGAAGCGCCTTTTGTGCTAACTACAGGAATTAAAGCTTGATCCTGAAGGCAAAGGTTAAATTTTGGAGAATTTTAGACAGAGGAGGTACATGATCAAATATATGTTTTAAAAAGATAATATTACCCTCTAATGCAGGATATTCCTTCTAGGAATTTTCTATTCAACTCCTCAATTTATAATATTAAAAATATTATAAAGAGACAATCTTTAGTAATGTTTAGAGATGACCTAAACATTACCAAAAGGACATGGTGAAATAAATAATGGTACCACCCTATGATGGAATATTTTTGCAATTATATTTTTAGGGAATGTATTATTATTCTAGTGGCATAACTAAAGAAAAAATCACAATCGAAAATGATGTGCCATAAAATCTCAATCTTTCAGAAAAACACATAGAGAAAAAGACTAGAAAAAAGAAATTAAGAAATTGTGCTTGCAGTTCTTGCTAGGTAGTAAAAATACTACTGATTTTTATTTTCTTCCTTTATAATTTTTATTTTCCATATTTTCTAAGTAAGTATTTTGATATTCAGGGGAAATGTTACTTGAAATATAAAAATGGCAGCTGTAGTGGGGGCCAGCCTGGAAGCAGAGAAATCAATTAGTGGGTGTTTACTGTCTGTTTTGCTTCTGGAATCCTGTGTCGGGCAACCCAGAGTCAGAAAATAGTATTGTCAGGACATTCTCTGACTCTTGCTCTCCCTGCCCCCATAGCTTACCTATGATCCCCCAGGATTTCTTGATTCTCTGCAGTCCCATCCTGGCATTTGTACCCTTAACGCTTCTAAGTAGAGTTTCACTTTGCTGGCTTTGTTAGCTCCAGTATTACCCATAACCTTGAGTGAGTTCCCATCCCACCCTCCTTGGGGGTAAGAATTCATATATTTCTGATGTGCCCAGGAGCATTGTGATGAGCATTTGTGTTCATGTGTCTGTCACAGTAACTGCTCTGACTACTGTTCCTGCCAGTTACAACCCTGACAGCCATGGTTTGTATCATAGGACTCTTCATTACCAATCAAAGTGTGGCAGACTAGGTTGGACACTTACTCACAGGCAGTTAATCAGTGGGCTGGCATTTGAAAACTGAGCCAGATCCATCCATTTCTCATCCTTGAAGATTTCAACTGGGAAGTACCGAGAGAACCAGGCAGCAGGTGCTCAAGTTGAAGTGACGTATAGGTGAAGCCAGGAGGTAATGTTGTGATCATAGGAAGTCGTGGCCAAGCAGTGATGAGAAAGCAGAAACTATGAGTAGGCAGATTCAGTGATGTGTGCAGGAAAAAAATATGCGGAGTAGAGGGAGGAAATGAGTTGCACTGAGAGAAGAACAAACCCCCAGAAACAGCAGATTCACATAAGTGGAGAATGAGAGTAAAGGTTCAGAAACTCCAGCTGCTGAGGTTCTCAGACATTGCTGCCTTGACAGAACACTGGCTGATCTACTGTGTCTTTTTTTTTTTCTTTTGGAGATGGGCACTCTGTCACCCAGGCTGGAGTGCAGTGGCATGATCATAGCTCACTGCGGCCTTGAACTCCTGGGCTCAAGCGATCCTCCTGCCTCAGCCTCCCAAGCAGCTGGGACTACAGATGCAAGCCAGCATGCCCGACTTCTTTCTTACTTTGTATTTTGGCTCATCAGCCTGTATTCTATGCATTTCCTTAAACTACTATACCCTACCGTCCCTCTCCCTTTGTACTTCATTTGACCTAAGTTATGAAAGTTTCTGTGCCTTGAAATCAGAAAGGCTGAACTCGATTTGATTGGTCCATTTGTTTATTTATTGAATTGTTTACTCCCTTGTTTATTCTTTCCTATATTCTACACTATATATTGAAATTGTGCCACTATTCTATGCACTAGGAACAAGAAGACATACGATACAATATCTGCCCTTAATGATTGTTCAGTATTGGCCCTTATGGTGGTGATAGAGAGAAAATAAATATGGGAGATATTTAGAAGGATAGAATGGATACCATTGAATGTGGGGTATGGGTGAGAGAGAATACAAGGAGGGGGCAGGAGGAGAAATTCAAGATTATGTTTCAGGACTCTGCCTGGGTCATTTAGAGAATGACAATACCATTCTCAAAAGTAAGGAATTCTAGAGTAAGGAATGATGAGTTTAAGGCCATCCAGGTCTGGGTATCTACTATGCAGCTGTGGAAAAAGATCATCACTTAAACAGAGATTTAGGAACAATAAATATTAGCAGTAATATTTGAATCTATGGCTTTTATAATGAGAAGAAGACTGAGAACAGAATTCTGGGCAACACCAACATTTAAGTGACAGCCAGAGAAGGAGATTTCCAGGAAGGGGCCAAGTAGGAGTGATCCAAGCAGTAGGAGGAGAACCAGGCAGTAATATGTCATAGAAGCTAAAGAGTACATCATCTCAAGTAGGAGGACAAAGACTCAGAGGCGGCGAGGAAGTTAGGGACTGAAAATGCCTGTTTTATTTGTAATGCAGAAGGAAGTTACTGGTGGTGCTGATGAGGCAACTTAGGGACAGAGTGTCAGACGGCAAAGAGCTGACGATCAAGTGTAGATGAAGCCAGACTCCAAAGGGGAGGAGAGAGACAGAGAGGATTAGAGTCGGGAATTAATGGAACCCGTTTATGTAACCCGTCTGTAGGTCTCCACCCTGTTGAGCATGACTTTAACTCTCAGACTCCAATGGAGCGTCCCCACAGAACCAGCCCTCTGTGTCCTGTGGTCCTCCTCATTTCTCCAGAGCCCATGATGAGCCCCTGTCTGGAGCTCCTGGACGCCGCCTGTCCCGCCAGGGCTGCTCCCTGTGCAGGACTAGAGGAGAACCACTCTCCCAGCCTACACCCTGTGTCCTTGGTCTTCACAGCAGTGCCGCATCTCACTATGTGATGTACGTGCCATTCTCTCCCAAAGGACTGGAGAAATTAAGTGGGAATTAAATTGTATAGAAGGAAATTAAAAGCTGTGCTCAGTAGTGTGGTCTGGTAAGAGAGGAAGCAGACATGTCCAAGATGGGCCGGGGCCCTCCAAGGCAGATCCCCAATTGACTTCCTTACATTTGTTGGCCCGTGTTCACACACCTCCCAAGGCAAACACTAGTTCTCAAAGGTCAGACTGGTAAAGAAGAATAAAATACAGTCTTAACTCTTTTACAGCTTTTTAGATTCTTCTCTTCATGGCTTCAATAAGGCACAATATTATCTCTTAGTTACACCAGAGAAATTTTGAGAGGAAATACTTAAGAACTCAACCTTTGGTGAGGATTCTCCTTAGTTTCTATAGGGGGGAAGGGAAGGAAATGCTCAATGCCAGCCTTGGCTCCCCTGCCAGGAGGGAAAGGGATGGGTGATTAATGGAACTGAGGAGGTAGGAGGGGTGTGGCTCTGGTTCTGGGCACGGTAGTGAACAGCTCACCTTCTGGGACAGAGGCAAGGGATGAAAGGATTAGGTGCAGGTGCAGATATGTGTGTAAATGTGGGAACAGGACAAGACAGAGTTCTCCATGATGGTTTTGTTTTCTTAGTGAATGTAGACAAAATCTGCTGGCAATAAAATTGAGGAAATTGGTACTACCACTACTACTAAAAGCAGATCCATATGTTGTACATTGAATATATGGATGTGTCCTATATGTACATTATCTTATTGGGCCCCCATCACAGCCTTCTGAAATATTCTTTGCGTAACTTTACATATAAGGAAAATGGGGCTTAAGGTACTTGTTTATGTCACCCAGCTAGTAAGTCCCCATATGGGGAATGGGGGAAAATGGCAACTCAAGAAGCAGAGAAGGATTTCTGGGTTTTTAAGAAGAAAATAGACACCACACATTTTCAGAGACACCATTCTAAGGATTGAGTGGTTTTTTCCAACTGTGTGATGGAGTTGGAGCAAGGGAACAGAGGAGGAAGAGGGCTGGGCTGATTTAGGGCTGGTATTTTACAGCGTGAATATCACAGAAGGACAAAGGGGCAAGAGAGTTGAGAACCTTGGCAAAAATATAATTAAGAGAGAGACTGTGGGATCCAGGCTCAAAAGGGAAGGAAATGCAGCCTATAGACAATGGCAGGTTGAAAGAAAGTGGAAGGGTTATAGAAGTGGCATTTGAAGTGATGTTAAAGAGTAAGTATTTGGAATTCAGAAAGTGAAAAAACTGAAATAATGTGAGGCTAATAAAGTCATGCTCAAAGAATAGGAAATTGTAGTTGGAGATTTTATATGGGGATCAATTCTGACCAGGTCAAGCATCACCAAAATGGAGTAGACTTTAAAAGCACAAGGAATTGAAGATCTAGGATGTAAAATGAGATAAATACTCTTATATTTATTTATACCTTACTTTATTCTTAAAAGATGAAGTATAGACTTCTAATTTTTCAAAAATGATGGTGAGACAGGCTAGAAAAAAATACTATAAATGAAATATATCACCAATAACTGTACAGGACACTCATATATTTGCTACATGAAAATGACAAAGAGAACATGGTTTTGCATGAAGCCGCAATAAAAAACACGAAAAAGTCTGACTTGCCCATGTGGCCTAGTGGTAAGAGGGTAAAGGAGAGTGCATAGCCCACACCAGAGAGGGCCACAAAGAAGCATCATATCCCGAAAGGAAGGAACACTTTTCCTCTAAGGCTGGGAGGAAGGGTAATCATCGTGTGATGAAGTTGACTGTTGCAGGAGGCTGGGCCTGCCCGAGGTGTCTGGGACAGTGTTGGCTGAGAGTTGCAAGTAGAAAGGGAATGACACTGAGTGAGGCCAGGGAGGATTATGAAGTGCTGTGGGAATGGTAGTGAAATCTTTAGTTGGTTGATTTATTTGTTTCTTCTTCCCTATTTAATTCTTTTTTTCAATCATTTATTTTGTCAGTGTGGTCTCATGGATTTTATACTTTAAGTTATAATCCAATACTTTGTTATTTATTCTGTTGATCAAATTGCTCAGCTTTGGCTATGGTTAGCCCTTTCAATTGGCTCCTATGTCCCTTCAACATATTCCTATTGTTTTGTTTTTTGAACACTACCTTACCCTCTGGCATTACAGGATGCTCCAGGATACTCATTGTGTATTAATATATTCCTTACACCAGCCCTAGAACCAGTCATTTCTCCCAAGAACCCAAGTCCCTTATCTTGGGGAATGGTATTAGTAACCAAGATCTGGGTGGTGGGTGTGTTTGTTGTTGCCGGGGTGTCATTGACACTAGGTCCTCTCAGCAAACAGAGCTAGGAAATATCTACACATATACTAACCCACATGTGTACACATAGCTATAATTATTTCTGTATCTCTCCATCTGTATCTATATTAAACTAGACATGAGTTCATCTGATGACTCCAAATCTAATCTAATCCAACATGGTTCATTCTGGCCCTGCCCTGTCTGTGCTCATCTGAACCTCTCTCTCCAACAGTGAGTAGCCTGGCTCCCACCATCTGCCATGCATTTATTCATTTGTTCAATCACACACACATGCACAGAAGTTTCAGAATCGTTAACTCATACCCTCATAAGAAGCAACTTTGCCAACCAGAATTCAGTGCTTATGTACAGTTCCCTTTACCTTTACTCTTATGGTTTCCTGTCAAAACACCATTTTCCAACATGATTTAGGTCAGCACTTTTTTCTCCCACTCCCATTGGTTGATTTTTAAACTGCCCTATTTATGTTTGGCTACATTATTATCAAACAGTTTTCTATTCTACTTATAAGTGTTGACTTCTAGAATTTCAATGAGCCTAATATTTTGAGCTTACTTTTTTAAAAAGCAACATGTTCCTTCATTCCCCAGTCTTTTCTTTAAAGATGTATTGTAGTGACATCAAGCATAAGATCATTTCTTTCTTAGCTCAAAATATAAACAAAAGATTATTGTGAAAAGACTCTGATACAGGTATATGTGATAGAAGTTGCCTGGAGTACACAGGTTCACAAGGAGCCTTGTGCAGGTAGAAAGTGATTCTCTGAGGGACAGAGCAAAGGGGTAAAAGGCTGGGAAGAGAGCATCAGTGATGGCTGAGGGTGAAGACAGCACACTGCCTTTCTTCAGTGTTACGTGCCTTGGGAGGAAAGTAGGCAACAGGGAATATGACTGGCCCATGGCTTTCCGGAAGGCCTAGTGTGACAATGGAGGTTTGCCAGTACTATCAAGAGAGGGTGATAGAAATATCGTCCTTTGATCTTTATCTAACCAAGGGGAATTCCTAGCCACTTTCAAGATTCAGCACATGGCATGAATGCCTGGGAAGTTAGGAGGATAAACACATAAGCAGGTGCACACTACCATTTTGCAGACTACTTGGAAGGATGGCAGGTGTATGCAGTCTGCCGACTTACTGTTTAGTCTAAGTATTAAGTGGTGTTTTCTGTTAAACCCTAAAGTATAGGTTTGTTAATAGAGGGCTTATTTAGTATTTTAGCTATTTCCCATCATTGCTAGGAAATTGGGAAATGCTGTATAGCAATATTCCACTGAATACCTGTGGGAGTTACCTGAAATACTGTAAAATAGATGTGCCACCCTACATTGATAGGCAGATTTGGCTTTTCCCATCATTTCCTAGCATTTCATAGAGAGAGACCCTGGCTTCTACAATTATAATCACATTGATGTCCAAGAAGCAATCATGACAATAACCTTAATGATAGAGCTTGAAGGGATCTTTGTAGTTTGACCTTTTTGTTCCTGATCATGAGACCAGCTGGGGAGGAACTTGGAGAACAACTTCTGGTACTAAATTGTTGGGATTTATCAGAAGTTTGGAAAAATGGAAAATGTAAAGTCACACGTTCTAGGGTCATCTCTTTAGGCTACAAAGTCAAAAGACCTGGAATTCCATTCAACCGAACCTGTATTAATGAGTGCCCATAATACGCAAACATTGTGCTAGACTTCAGGGCTTTCATACAAAAATGACTCAAATACAGTGTCGATAAGGAGCTTAAATTCAGTCAAGGGAACAAGAAAAATGCACACACAGATAATGGCTACGTGGACTTTATGGTGGAGGTAGCCTCAGTTGGGCCTGAAGGACAAGTAGGATGTCACCCGTGAGGATGAGAAGGAAAGCACTTCAGACTAAGCACAGATGACAAAAATGCAGGGTGTTTGAGGGAAGCGTTAGTAGTCCAGTTTGGGGACAGTAGTGGTTTTCAGAGTGTGGTTCCTGCGCTTCAGCATTACCTGTGAACTTGTTAGAAATGCAAAAATACTCAGGTTTCAACATATGACCCAGAGATTCCACACCTAGGTATATAGTCCAAGAGAACTGAAAACCTATGCCCATGTAAAAACTTGTACACGAATGTTTATAGCAGCATTATTCATAACAGGCAAAAAGTAGAAGCAACCCAAATGTCCATGGGCCAATGAATGGAAAAGTAAGGCGTGGTGTATCTACACCAGGAAATACTATTCAGCCGTACAAGGAATGAAATACCAGCACATGTTACGGCATAGACGCGACTTGAAAACGTAGTAGGTGAAAGAACCCCGTCACAAAGGACCACACAGTCGATGATTCCATTTATATGAAATGTCCACGATAGGCAAATGGATAGAGACAAAAGTAGATTAGTGATTTCCAGGGACTGGGGAGAAGGGGGATGGGAAGTGGCTACTAATGGATGTCTTTTAAGGTGAGAAAAATGTTCTACAATTAGATAGCGGTAATAGTTGCAGAACTTTGTGAATATACTAAAAACTGCTAAATTGTACCCTTTAAAAGGGTTACAATTATGGTATGTGAATTATATCTCAATTAAAGAGAAAAAGAAAAATTCTCATGTCTCACCCGAGTCTTAATGAATCAGAAAGCCGGGGGTGGTGGGGGACCCAGAAACCTGCATTTAAACACCCTCTCCTGGGGAGTCTGATGCTCACTGCAGTGTAAGAGCCACCTGACTAGAGCAATGGTCTCAGTCCTGTCTGGACATTATCACCTGGGGAATTTTTTAAAATATCCATTTCCTGGGCTCCACACCCAGAGATTCTGATTGATTGGGCCGGGGTATCAGTGTTTTTTGAAAGAACCACCATTCTGGGGCCTAAGGCACATACAGGTGGATGTTGCAGAGAGATTAGGGCCTCACTTTAGAAAGCCTTGAAAAACAGCCTTGAGGGGAAGAAGATCATTAGATCTCCCCTTTTTTGCCAGAATAATGTTAAGATTATTCTGGCAAAATGGGGAAAAGAGAATTGGGGTGTGTGGACACTGAGGACCACGTGATCACTTGGGAGGTCTGGAGAGGCAAGAGCAATCACGGATGGAAAGCAGAGTTTCGGCGGTGCAAGGACAAGGAAGGAGCGAGCAGGGAGAGACAGATGGATACATAGGCGTGAAAAAGAAGAGGACGGAGGATTGGGGGAGAGGGAGGAGTTGAAGTTGTCTTCAGAATTTCGAGTCTAGGTGACTGGATAAAGGTAACTCCGTCAAAACAAATGAGGAAATCAAGGGTTTCTGCGGTGTTTTGGGGGTGGAGGAATGCAAAGCGCAGGTCAAGGGGGAAAGGTTGGAGAACAAAGGTGTAGGTAGAAATAAGGAGCAGATCGTCCACAGCGCACCTGTTTCAAAAACAAAACAACAGCTGCAACTATTCTAGGAACAAATCAGATTCTGCCATATTTTTCTAAAATTAGCATTGCAACTATATTACTAAATCAAATACGGGAGCTTTTATTAGTTTCCTATGGTTGCCATGCACAAATTACCTCAAATGTAGTGGCTTAAAACAACATAACTATTACCTGACAGTTCTATAGGTCAGATGGCTGACATGGGTCTCACTGGGCTAAAATCAAGGTGTGGTCCGGGCAGCATACCTGTCTGGGGGGCCTAGAAGATAATCCATTTCCTTGCCTTTTCCAGCTTCTAGAGGCCACCTGTATTCCTTGGCTCTTTGGCCCTCCCTCCATTTTCAAAGCCAGTAATGGTGAGTTGAGCTTTTTACATATTTCATTACTCTGCCTTCCTCTTCTGCCTTCCTCTGCCACTTTTAAAGGACCCCTGTAATTACATGGGACCCACGAAGATAATCTAGATTAATTTCCCTATTTTAAGGTGTACCGATTAGCAACCTTAATTCCAACTACAACCTTCATTCCTCTTTGCTGTGTAACATGATATATTCACAGGCCCTGGGGATTAGACACAGACATCTTTGGAGGCCATTAGTCTGCCTACCACAGAGCCATTTCATAATACAAATTCAGTTTCTGACTTCCAGGTCTGTTCTAATATTTTATAATGTGCATGAAACTTTGTTCCTTTTTACAGAGGCTTTACTCTATGGCACTGGAACTACCTACAAAAAGCCAGATAACATTGGGCCATAGTTCAATATAGTTCAATATAGAAGAGTATGTGTATAAGCAAATTGCAAAGGATTCCTTACTATTATGATTGAAATCAAGAAGTTTCTGAATCACTTCCAGTTTAACTTCTACTTTTGTTCTGTTTGTGAGATTTGTGTTAGTTTGCTTGACTGCAGTAATAAAATGCCACAGACTGGGTGGCTTAAACAACAGAAATTTATTTTCTCGTAATTCTGGAGGCTAGAAGTCTGAGATCAAGGTGTCAGCAGAGTTGGTTCTTTGTGAGGGCTATGAAAGAAAGTTCCGTTCTAGGCCTCCTTCCTTGGCTGGTACATGTCTGTCTTCTCCCCCATTGTCTTTCCTCTTTATGTCTGTGTCCAGATTTCTTATAAAGACACCAGTCCTATTGGATTAGGGCCCACCCTAATGACCTCATTTTAATTTAATTACTCTTTAAAGACCCTATCTCCAAATACAGTTACATTCTGAAGTACTGGGGATTAGGACTTCAACAAATGAATTTTTATGGAAGACACAATTCAGCCTGTAACATAATAGGATAATTTTGTTATCCCACAATAGTATAAACCTATTACAAAATGAATCTCATGGGCTGACTGTGATGGTCGGTGGCTGGCTTAGAGCATCTTTGGGGAAAGGTTCTGATGGCATATCTGGGCTCGGTTGGAAAGAGTACTAAGACCAAGTAGCAATGACCACTACAAGCACTGGCTGATTCAGTGGCAAACAACATGCCATGGATTTGCAAACCTTCTCATTGACCCACTTTGCTAAGTACAGAGTAAGCTACTATCAGAAAGAATAATGTTGGATGCTGATGGACTGAGCCATCAGCTACCTTATAACCTAGAATTTATTGTCCCACCTCCACTAAAAGTTTTGAATGTCATTATTTGTATTATATGGTCCCAGACTGACTAGTATGTAAGTGCTTAAGTAATAATTAGAGAAACTAACAAGTCATTCACAAGCCATTAATATGAATTATCCATCCATAAAAGATGCCTTTTATAGGAAAATTGAATCATTAGAGAAGGTAATCATTACCTTGTTTTGATTCTACTATATGCAGCATGAATTCATTTAACAATAATACACTTAGACATTGTCCATAAGAAAGAATTAGTTAGAAAACTTTATCTGAGGACCTGATACTGTTTTCATTAAAAGTAACAAAGCATCATTAGCAAAAAATTAATATAGTTTTATAAGATTAATCCTGTGAAAAAAATTGGTGGGGCTCTAGTCCCCAGAATGGTTCAGAGTGCTTTTATATTATCAAAACTCTGCCGTAACTACCACAGCTTTGAACCAGCCCCTGATTAGGCAGATTTCTTGGTACTACCATTTCTGAGAGTGAGTCTACTGTAGACTTTTAGACAATTTGGGTTAGAGGCTTATCCCAATTATTGCAGTCATACATCTCTATTCTTATGCAAACAGTCAGGCTGAAAGGTGCTGCCAACAGGTAAAGCTATTCCAAAAGAGATGGCAAAAGGAGAATGGCTGAGACTTGGCATTATTCACTAGCAAGAGTCAATTCTGCTGGGATTACTGAGGTTTCAAAACCTGCACCAACAGACTCCCAGACATTTTACAAGATAAACTAGAATATATGCTGGGTGTATTCTATAGCTCATCTATTTTTACCACAAAAGTTAGTCTCTGCTGAGAATCGTGGAGTGAGACCAAGCTGGCTTCCAGCCAATCTGCTCAAGATCCTGGGGACTGTGTCATGTGAGGCTGGAACACAAGAATCAGTGTTCCATTGCAAGGTCAGCCAACATCAGAGTGTTGTGTCAGGGTGACCTGAGAACAGTGGAACCAGGGCTGATGGGAGTGACCACAAAGAAGGTGCTAGTCATCACCGCCCTCTACTCTCTCAAATGAATGGAGAGAAATCCCCTGGTAGTTCTCATTATTTAAGCTTATAAGTAATAGATGAATATGAATCATAGTAAAGAATATGAATATATGAATCATTTTTTAAATGTCAATACACAAATGTAAAAATATTTGAACTATATAAAATGCCCTCTTGCTGACCTTTCCTAATCCTATACTTTTTCATAGGTTGAACTGTTGTTTTCAGTTGTGTGGATATTCTTCCAAAACTGTATTCTTATGCATTTATAGCTCATCTTTATTTATATTATAATAATATTTTATATATTACATGATATAATATCTTTAATATAAATATAATATATACTTATTATTTGTAATAAGTATATATTATATTTATATTATATATTATGTTTATATTATATATGTTTTATATAAATATATGAATACAAATATATTGATGTCATATAAATAAAATATAAATATATAAATATTTTATATAACAATATGTATGTATATGTATATGTGTGTATGTATATAAAACATTTTACCTATTCAGCAACTTACATATTTTTTACTTAGCATTTTGTCTTGGAGATTTGCCATATTAATACGTTGATCTACCTCTTCTTTTTAATTGCAGTTGCTACATAGTATGATAACATAATATCAAATTTTAATAATTATTTCTCTGTTGCTTGCCCTATGGATAGCTCCCCACTCTCTGAGGCTGAAAGTGCTGCTGTGCCTTTCGCAGGACACGTGGAAACTTCCTTTTCCATGTCTCTGACAAGTGGAAGTTTTCTCTATAGTAGATTCATAAAAGAGCAAATGTTGGAGAAAAGGTTATTTTGTTTTTGTTTTAATGAAAACCGACAAATTGGACTCCCAAAATTCTGTTTCTGTTACATCTCCACCAGCAGTGTATGGGAGAGCCTTTTCCCCGTACACTTTTCCAACACTTGATATTGCCAATCTGTTTACTATCTTTCAATTTCATGGCCAATATTGGTAAATCATTGTTGTTTTAATTTGCATTTCTCTCACCTAGTGTTTATGCACCTGGTAACATAAGACAGAAACATCATGAAATGTTTAAACATGGTTTTAAAAAATTTTAAGTAAAGAGAGAGAGGTATCTCAACCTTTTCAGCAGGTTTTGCCAATAAAATGGTAGAAACAATATTGTCTTCCTCACAGGGATGATATAAGAAAAGGGAGAAAAAATACCATTTTTTATAAAATAAAAAGCATCATGCAAATATTACTTATTTATTATACTGGTATTGTAATTTTTGAGTTATTATAGTTTGATGAATTTTTATTGTGAATGGAAGGAGACCAAATAATTTTTCCCCAGTAAACAACTATAATCTGTTTATTCCTTTCCTATTGACTAGTATAGCAACATATAGCAGCAAAGCTAGGGCCACATGTGATAGCTTGGGAGTGACTAAAAAAAAGTTTTTATTATTAGACCACACCATTAAGCTTTAAGACTTGGAAATAAGATAGCAGGAAAAAATGTATCTTACAACTACTTGTATTATTTATTAAAACATTTTAGAAAGCTACATTTTAGGAGTGTGACTTCTTCAAAGCTGGTGGAGTAAGGAGGACACCAGTGTATCGAACACCTACATTACTCCAGTCAATGCACTAGACACTGGAGGTATAAAGATGTAAAAGGAAGAACAGTCCCTAAATCATTTTAATATTGTGTGTTGGGCCAGGTAGTCTGTAGGTATCACAACACAATTCCTGCTCCCTTCTAGGTACTCCCTGTACCATAGGATCTGGAAGCCTGAAAACTACGTTTCCATTCTCTCCTGTCAGCAACAGTCCAGTGTAGGTCCTGCCATTGAAAGGTGCTCATGTGAAATCTGGGAGTGGGAGAGAAAAAAGGTCATTATTGCTCCAGCGACAGTGGTCAGGCATGCCTTTGACAGGTGGCAGATAGGAAGTTTTACAATTTGTCCAAGATTCTTCCTGCAAATCACCCACTTTTGTGTTGCAGCCACCTGAGATGGTCAGTGGTGACTGCCAATGTTTCCTGAAATTCCTGATTTCCTGAAAGCCGGGAGTGGCTGGGCTCCCCTGCCCCTTTCCACTGTTACCTTGGAATTGAATTTCCTGTATTCTGTCCTTTACTACTTGAAACACCTTGAGTCGGTTTGTGTTCTTGACGGGTACATGAGACGGATGCGAAGGCAGAGTACACATGGGAGCTATGGGTTACAGCTTCTGGTGGCCACAAACAGCTTACGGTAAGGATATGCATGATCTCCCGGACAGCAGAAAGCTTGCATGACTTGGCAAGTGTTAAGGGCCCAGCTGAGCTGAAAGAGTGAGCTGAGCTGCCAGGTGTTGGAGTAGCCAATTAAAGCAACAAGCCAAAAAGAGTCAAGAGAGGCAGAAAGAACTAAGCCTTTAACCAGTTACTGCCATAGGTTCAAGAAGCACCTAAAACCTGGGAAAGTGCCAACCTCCCAAACCATTTTCCCCTAAGGAATGATATGCAGGCCCAGGGTCAGGAGGATCAGTACAGATATGGGTGTCATCTCACTGCTGGGAGCTCAGAACAAAAGGCTCCAGGAGTTCATGGGCCCTGGAGTCAGAGACATGTAAAGAGGACCTCTGCCCAAGGCCTCAGATAGAGACAACTAGGAGTAAAGGCACTGGGGATAGAAATGCAAATATGCAAAGAGTGGGACCTGAGGGCCCTGAGTCCTTGGCTGCATGTCCCCTCAGAGGCCATGAAGCCTGGGCTGTGTACCACATCTGGGGTGGGGAGAGCAGCTTTTCTCCTGAGGCCTGCCAGCCAAAGCCTTTGTCATTTCCTGTGGCCATGTCTGAAAGATCACACATAGTTTTTTAACCAGGAGCCAGACACCTCAGAAGGGGCTCAGAAGGAGCAAGACTGGAAGTTTCACACAAAGCTATGTAGATGGACCAAGGTGAATGGGCACAGACCACAAGGATCTTTGCATGTCACATAAATGCTCAGAGTATTCACTGCACGTTGCAGAGTGGCACCTAGCCACCAGGAGAAGAAGAAGACTTGGCCTATGAATGTCAGCCAGTCTCTCTCCTTGGCCATCACTGAGCTTGCAAAACGGTCCCATGAACAGAGACTGTATTGGCCCAACACTTGGGCTCCCTCTCACCAAGCGTGATCTAGCTACTGCTACTGGTGATTGCCTAAACTTCCAGCAGCAGTAATGGATGTTGAACCCTCAATGTGGAGCCATTCCTCAGGGAAACCATAAAGCCACTTGGTGACAAGTTGATAACATTGGCCCCTTCTGCGCTGGAAGAAGCGAGGATTTGTGCTTGTTGGAAGAGGCCATCTGCCACAGCCCCTGAGCATCCTGAACATTCTTGCTGGGGATGCCAAGAACTCAAGGTCCTCACAGCTCTTTCTCAAGCCATTCCTCAGGGCTGTATTGGCAGCAATCGACTTTGAGGAATAAGGTGATATCTCCCTCCAAGGAAAAGAGAAGGTTTGTTTACTGCCTGCTGTAAAGCCACGGTTCCCCAAGCTGAATATTCCTCAACTGTGATGCAAACCTACTGCATCTATCTGTGCCCTCTATCATACCGCCATGAGACTTGGAAACAGGGAAGTTGACATAAATCATGCCACTTGCTGTGCTGAGAGTAAAAAGCCTTTGTCTCTGATCTAAGAGTTTTGTGTCTTCTTCCAGCATCCATAAAATAGCAACAGGTTAACTTATTAACTTTGAAAGTAGGGTAAAATCAAATCCCACACCTGACAGTTTTTTGTCAGAATTGATACCAATTTCAGATATACATTTGCCTTCTCTGCTTGCAGTAACTCTACCGGCACCATAACCATGGCCTTGTAGGATACCTGAACTATTGACTTGGTACCCTGTACAACATTGCCTCAGATAAAGGAAGCTTTTTAATAGCAATGGAGGTACAAAAATTTGACACATTACCACTGTTCTTATGTGCCCCATCATTCAGAGGCGTTTGTCTTAACAGAATGATGGCCTGTCAAAGATTCAGGTAAGGGGCCAGATCAGGGTCAAAACCCCGTGGCTCTGGGATACCTGCCTCTAGAACGTGGTAGACACATCAAACCAAAGATTGATAAAGTGTGCTACATCCCTCATAGCTAGAATGCATGGGTCCTGAAACCCAGTCATGCAAGTAGAAATGGACCTTCTCACCATCCCTCCAAGAATTTCATCTGTAGAATCCATGCTTCCCTTCCTATGCTTCCAAGAATCTATGTAGAATCTTGCAGCCCTTGGTTCTGCCAAGTTAGAAGTCTCAGTTCTTTGGGAGAAACCTTCAGCTAGAGGACACAATAAGGATTCTAATGCACTATAACTATAACTATAACTACGACCAGGTCATTTAGCAGTGGGCCAGCATACGTAGAAAGGAGTTACACTACCATGGGAGTAATTGACCCCGATTAACATGAAGTTCTAGGGTTTTTACTACACAACAGGGCAGAGAGGAGTATGTTTAGAATCCAGGAGGCACACTGGGTCATCTCTTGGCAATTCCATGCCCAGTAAAGAATAATAAACGGGAAATTGCAACTATCGTAGCCCAGTAAAAGCAAGGCAACCTAAGGGCTCAGATATCTTGAGGATAAAGGTCTGAGCCAACCATCAGGCAAATCATCCAGGCCAGTTCAGTAATGATGGAGTAAAAGAACTCTAGAATGGACAGTGAAGCAGGCAGATGATGAAAGTCAATATGGCTACAGGACCAGCTACAACTTTGAGAACTATAAATTTGTTTCACTAATCCTCTTGCCTTCGATTTTTTCAGAGATGTGGCTGGCTACATCTTGAAATAAACTCTATGGCATTGAACTTATACTTCTTCTCTTGGGCAATAAGTAAGAATATCTGGTTTTCACAAAAGTGGAAGCTCCATATTTTAGTTATGAGTGTTGAACCATAGAGAGCACAACCAAATCTGAGTTGTGCAAGGGGTGGACGGTATCAAACACTTCTTAGGCACTGTGTCAGATCCTTTTGGCCTCACCTGTCTCTGAGGTCTTTGGCCACCTTTTCTACATCCCTGCATATGTTCTGAACAACTTCATGCAGCCACACCCAATAGCACCTGTCTCCTGCCAGTGCCACGTACTTTTTGCTACCTGCCCTGGCTTTCCTGTAGATACTGAGGCATAAAGCACCAAGAGATCTTGTCAGGGGGCTCATGCAACCCAGAAATTCAGGAGAATTAATGTCCCAGGGGACCAATATGTAACCCGTGGGAAAAGGAGCTGAGTGAATAAATTCTTCTCCATTTGCTGCCCACCCCTACTCCTTCCAAACAATAGATACCGAGAATTCCATTCACTTGAGGGGAAGTCCCACATCACCTCCCCGCCACCACTACCCAGCCTCAATGGTTTGTCTCTGTCCATGATCCCAAATAATTATGGTAATTATACCAGAACACAATGGTACTTAACAGACTCTGATATTCTCCACACACCAAAGCCCTCTAGGCAAGGCAGGATCAAGCAAAAAACCCTTAGTGCACAAGTCCTTTCCAGTTGCAGAGAGTATCCAGAAATTCTCCCCCTAAAGACCATCTAAATCTTCTCCTAGTCTCCTACACCAAGCCTGGCAAGCCAGAATTCTGATTCTTCCTGCTCTGGCTATGCTTGATCTTATTTCAGGTTTCCTCTTAGTAGACTTGATGCTGATGGTTAGACATGTGTCCTCAGCCATTGCCCAAGGCTCCCTAAGCCACCAGACAGGTAAAGCCTGTAGCATGCAAGAGTTGCTTCCCAGCGCTGGGACCAGTGAGCCAACCCGCCCAGCCCATCAAATTACGCCACAGGTCTCACTCCCAAGGGGCCACTCCTTGTTTCATCTGGAATGAATGCCAGGCACTTCCACTGCTCATGACTTATTTCACGTGGACCATGGGAGTGCAGTTCCGGACTGCAGCACTGCCTCAGTTGTTACTTGTTCTCCAATTTTCTTATCAGCTTATCTCCCTACATAAGCCCAAAAGGAGCCCCCTGCATTTTTGTTTCCCAGAATGAAAAACACCGAAAATACAGTCAAGTAGAAATAATGCTTGGAGGTGAGGGACACATGTGATCATAACTCAATTATTATTTTCTCACTTGTTTTTTAAGAAAGCACTAAAGGCTCCGGGGGGACTTGCCAAGGTTGTCAGTGACCGACAGCGCTCAGGGGCCAGTACGATGGTGAGCCTTAAGACTTGCTTCCCAAAAGCCTGGTTGGCACCTGCCTCTATAACGTGATTCCCAGGCTAGTGAAATTTTTAAAAAAACAAAATCAAAAAACAACTTTAGAGAATGACAGAATTTTCTTTTGTCACGTATAGGCATGACAAACAAAAGACCCTACCATTTATTCTCACGTTGTTTCTTAAATGAAAGGAAAGTTTAATATCTAAAGAACATAACTGAAATAAATTATTTTGATAAATTAATCAAATTAATTCCAAGAAAAAATATCACTGCCTCATCTTTTTCTTCATTTTACCCCAGGAGAATGTCAGTTGGTTAGACCAGATCTGCAGGAGTCCATGGACCAACCTTAAGGACCTCACCTCTGTAGCATAACTCAACAGAGAATTTGCATAGAGCTTCCTGTGCAGCGTTAGGAACCACATGGTGGGCACCAGGCTATTCTTCACTAGTTCTCGTGGTCTTTATTAGAGACCTGCTCCAGCCTTCTGGCGATGAGCAACAAGAAGCTGTCATTTTGCTTAGAATGGAGACCGTAACCACATGGAACCCAAACGAAGCTGTGCTATATAAACAATGTCACCTGTTTGGGATGTTTGTTTTGGTCAGTGTTGGTTGTTCCAGACCAGTTTCCTGGGTGTCATTTTGCTAACCTGCCTACATACTTGTTAGAAGTTATTCTAAATGAGAGAAATTTCTGTTGCTAGTCCAAGTAAAATTGATTTTTTAAAATTCTCTCTTAAGTCATATTTTAGATATGTTATTTAAAATCTATATGACAATGTTACAAGAAAAAACTCAAATGTAATGGAAATATTACCTTATGGTAAAGCGTTTTTAATAACATGAAGTATGAAATGACTAAGAAAACTCAAGGGAGGACATTAGAGTTAGAAGGGACCCTAAAAATCATCCAGTCCAACTCTCCACGTAGTTCAGGAATCCCTGCAACACACTGAATTCCTTACTCTGCCATATGGTTTACATGGACCCCAGAGCTGCTGTGCTTATGCCTGGCTCCCACAAAGTCTCTTTTATTCTGACCATGGCCCCTGGCTAGAATCTTAAGTCTCAACAAGGAAATAGTACTCTAGTTTTTGCTTCAACTCAGAATTAGAGAAAAGATAGACCTATCCCTTCCAACAAAGCTCTATCCCAAAGATGCTCTTTTCTCCTCCTTGAGTTACAGAATGAAGTCTCACATTTATATCTGGCTGGAAACAGATACAGGCATAAGGAGAAAGAAGAAGGACCCCAGCTCACCCATCAGAATTCTCTCTGGCAGATGGAATTTTATGTATTATTTTTCTATAAAGGATCTTCAGTAACTACCTCCATGGGAAAATAATTTCCAAGTATGAATAACAGAAAAAAACAATGAAAAGCAAAGTTAGGGTTTTGGCTGGGTGTTTGGAAGGCTGAGGCCAGCCTGGGTGAGAGGATGTGAGGTGACCTGTGACAGAGGAAAGCCATGTCAGGGAGGGGCCTGGGCAAGGAGGCGTGCGGCTGAGCTGCGAAGGGTGGAGTTGCTGCCACGTGAAATTGTTGGCTGAACCGCAGGCTGATCTGGCCGTTGTGCAGAGTTATTTGGAAACGTACATTTTTGATCTCAGCCATCATTAGGCAGTAGTGTCCTTATTCTAGAGGGCAACTCTGAGATCATTTTTCTACACTTTCCACAATATCATGAAACTGTGATTTTCTGAGCTCAATGGTTCATTTCATCCTGAATTATTGGCTCCTTTTCAGACTTGGCTGTTCTGCCATCCCCTCACTCAGCAAGACCCAGCCTGGAAGTCTGACAGGTGGGTTTGGAAAATAGCCCTTCTTGTAAATTCAGCTTGAAGGAGGAAACATCAAGCTGGACGATGTCTCCCAGAACCCAACCCTCTATTTGGTCTGATAATGTAAAACAATTAAGTCCTGCTTAGGGTGCACTGTTTTTAAATTCCTAAGTGATGTAGAGATGCTGTGAAGCAAGATTGGGCAGGTTCATACACGCCATTCACCAGAAGGAACAGAAAGTTCCCAGGAGAAGGAAGATGCTATTGAGAAAGCGTAGCTAAGAGCAGTTCTATTTGGGGAAAGGGGAAAAAAGACAGCCTCTGCACAACTGTCTAAAACTTCCATTCCCTGAGTCTCTAGGCTTTGGGCTGGACCAATGCCAGAGAACGTAAGTTGAACCAGCACATTTTGGCATAAATGAGGGGGAGAAAAAGTTCTGCCTGGTTCTCTGTCAACTTTACCAGGCTGGAAAAGAGACTTTACAAAGTGGTGACAGGACTTCAGGCCACACTCAGGGGCCTTGAAGAATGATGATTTCCAGGACAGAAAGCTTTTCGTTTATTCTGAGGCAACGACCTGAGTAACCTGAGCAAATCACATCCATAGAGTTTCTTCCCATTTCAACTAACCAAGCTGTATGATTGAGAATAAACTAAAATGAGAGATAACTGGATGAAGTTTTCCAGTTTCAGTTTGAAACTATCCCTCCAAGGCATCTATAGCTATGACCAAGTCAGGTAAGAATGATGCCATCATGCTCCAAGCTGGCTTCCCAGCAAGCACTCGCTCCCAGGTGCGCATCAGCTCCAAACTCTCCACTGTCTATCTTCTTTATATACATATATTAATATGTACACACTCACACCCCTCCCCTGTGATATTGTGATAGGTCTCTTTAAAGGGGCTGAGCTACTAAAAAGAACCAGAAGCATCAGGAACAGGGCCAAGAAATGCGGATGCTAAGGACAGCACCAAGCAACACACAACTGAATTGGAAGACTAGTCTACAAACTTGCAAGAAATGACTTTCTCAAGCTCTACATGCCCCCATCTTTCAAAGGACAATTTACAAAGAAACAAGATTTTATTTTTAAAAATACAGGTGTGTCCTCAAAATCAATGTCCTCACATATATACCAGATTCAGTTCTAACTCTAAAACAATTCAGCTACGTGGCCTTCACCTTAGAAGGCTGGCTGCCATTCCAGAAATGCATATTGAACCAGGCACTTGAATGAAAGGGCCAGTGGATATCGTTGGAGAGACGCTGGTGAATGCAGGGCGCTCCAGGCCCTCCAATTCAGCTTGGAACCAGCAGCCACCACTGGTCGGTCCTGCCCTGAGACAGAGCTCTTGGGGTGATCACTCTCTGTGGTTGGTTTGAGGAACTTCAAGACTGGCTGTCAGGACTCCTGAGCTAGATCAAACAACCTTGGAACACACCCAGGTGAGCCAAACTCAGCATAATCAGTGTTGTAACAGGGGGGTGGGGACAAACAAAATAAAAAAGGTGCCCCACGGATCATACCTGACTCTGCCCAAGTGTGGTGAACTCAGTTATCTATCTGGGAAAGCACTGGATGAAACTCTTGCTGTAGCCTGCCCTCCATAAGCATGGCTGGAGACCCATCAAAACACAAAGGGATGAGCAGCTGCCTCTCCCTCATTCCATCCCTCCTCCACAAACACACCCTCATGTCATGAGTGAGCTGCGGTCAGAGAGCCCCTGGAGCTGCCCACTTGTATGATAAGGTTGCAGAAGCCAGGAGCAGACAGCACAGGATATCACGGGCTGGGAAAGGCTCACAGATTTTGGGTGCCACAGAAGTTCCACCAGCGTCAGAGATCAGAACAGAGTGGTCGCCGTGCCTCTCTTAAGCTGCCTTGCCCACTGTGGCACTGGTCAGCCTCTAGAGCAGTGGTTCTCAACGGGGGATGATTTGCCCCCCAGGGACCAGTTGGCAATATCTGGAGACATTCTGGATTATCACAACTGTGGGGATGCTACTGATATCTAGTGGGTAGCATCTAGCTAAGGATGCTGCTAAACAACCTACAACACACAGGAAAGCCCCCCTCAATAAAGAATTATCCAGCGTGAAATGTCAGTAACACCAAGTTTGAGAAACCCAGCTCTGGAGTGTGTCACCAATGCTCCAGTGTCTAAAAAGTTGGCTCTAAGGAGGTTTCTCAGGGGTATCAGTGCTTCCCAACACAAGAAAGTACTCATAATATGGTCAGGTCTGTCCTGGTTGAGGCCTTTGGATTAGGCTTGGTATTTGCTAATTTAATTCTTATAAATGATTATACAGAAAAAAATATGAAAAAAAATTCTTGCAACTCCCCTAGAGAAAAGTTCTGAAAAATTCCACTTTCTGTCTCAGAGTCAATAGAAAAAGATGACACCACAGCACAGGGGGTTTTGTCTGTTTTGTCTACTGATACATCCCAAGGTCCTAGAATAATACCTGGTATGTGATAGGCCCTCAAAATATGTTCATTGAGTGAATAACAGCCTCAGATCCACCCAGAATCCCCCTCAGGCCTCCTCCTCACTGGAGGAATAATCACCAATAACAATGACATTATTGGTTGTTTATTAAATGCCAAGAACTGTTCTAAATGTTTATATTATCTAAATTAACTGAATTAATCCTCCCAACCACTTTATGAAGTGAACACCATTATTATCCCCATTTTGCAGATAAGCAAAATTGAGGCAAAGAGAAGTTAAATCCCTTGTCCAAGGTCACACAACTAGTGAGTGCTAGAGCCAGGATTCAAACCCAAGCGTACAGCCCCAGAGCCGGGCCTTTTAGGTTTGACAGCTCCATTTTTCCCAGGGAAGACATCATATGCATGGGTCCCACCCCACTGTGTCTCGCTCAGCCCCAGTGGGAAATATCACTAAAGGCAGAAAACAAGAGAGAACGTCCTGGCCTAGAACCAAGACCTAAAATTATGATAAAGATGCTAGTCTAGAAAAGGAAAGAGTTCTGGAAGAGCTAGAGAAGTCTTTGAGGCTGGGAGGTGGTGGCTGGGTGGGTTTGGAGGAGACAGTAGTGGTCTGCCTGGCTTTCTACGCTACGCAGCTTCCCAAACCTTTGTCCTTTACCATCAGCCGGAGTCTCTTCCCGCTCAGCACCCACCCACTGGCCCCATGATGCCTCTGAATTTCATCAGAGAGAACTGGAGGGGACCTGCTGCCAGCGACTCAGCTTCACTTTGATGTTAACCTTAAGATTAAGCTTCTCCTGACTGTGCTCCAAGTAACCCCCAGCTTGCACCCAGTTCCTCTAAGCCAATAACCTCCTTAACTCTACCTTCCTCCTCTCCTTCCCAGGGTGAGAGTTTTGCCCTTGAAACCCCTTTTTAACCTCTGTCCTGTTTTTTCTGTCAGACCCTCTGCCTGCCCAGGTCTCCTCAGATTGTTCTGGCTCAGCTGTCACTTCCCCACACACTGTTCCCCCTGCCAGCACTCTGACCTGCCTGGCCAGACCCCCTGGTGTCACTGCCTCCCTGGACTGCCACCTGGCATCAGTTGCCATTCTTTTCCCATGCCATGCTCCACCTGCCCGGACTTCCCGCTGCTTGCAGCTGCATTTGCCCCAAAGCATCCGCCCTGCCCCGCTGGGATGGGTGTGCCCTGTCTCCACATTCTCTCTTCTCGTCTGTCTGGGGCAACCACCTCCTGAGAGCTGACTCTTCAGCTACAATGCTGCTGAGAAACAAAGCTAGACCCATGTTGAGGTCAGCAAAACCACACCTCCATCCTCTACCCCACTTCCCAGAGTATGACAGCTGTGCCACCACCTCCAAGAAGGTTTGTCTAAATTCCCCAAGCAGAGTGGAGCCCTCATCCTTGGTGAACCAAGAGTACCCTGGATATATCTCTATGAGGACACCTGTCGCTGTAATGACATTTATTTTTAATACATGTAACAAGACAGAGAATATTCTCCTCGTTAGTAGCAGGTGTGAAATTTCTCTTAGGGAAAAAACTATTTTTGCTGGGAAATATTTTCGTAAGATTACTTGGGTTTAGTGAGTTCTTGTGAGAAATATCAGCTGGTACTAAAGCCTTGGACAAAAGAGCAAAATGACATCAGGCAAGGAGAGGGATTGGCTTAATCCTCAGAGCAAGTGGGGAGACTAAAGGAGGGAGAAACATGGGCAGGGACAGAAAAAGTGGAGCCATCAAGGTGCACAAGGCCACACACTCTGTGATGAGACCTTTCCCCCTGAAAAACCAACCTGCCTTATAAAATCCATGTTGTTAGTATAGATTGTTGTTAGAAAGCAACAATGAGTTTGACTTTGGCATCCAGGTTTATTTGAAAGAGGTGAGAAATAACATGTGTGGACACTGACCCAGAGACAGGGAAATCATGAGGTTGCAAGTCCTTGGGAGCTATATATGTGTGTGTGTGTGTATAAAATATACTGCTAAGAGTGGAAACTACCATCTGAATAATCATCATCACACCTTGTGAGAAATCATCTCAAGAGAGTTAGCAAGCCAGTGGTTACGTTTTGCTGCCTTGCTTGTTTGGACAAAGGGGCCACCATGCTCCCAGCCTCCACAGAGTGCCCGGGCCAGCCTTCCTGAGTCAGTGTGCAGGTGTGGCCCTGCCCTGCGGAGGGCCCCAGGTGAAGGGTGGGGATTGCTGTCAAAACCTGGGTGGGGCAGAGTGAGGTAGGGTGGGGAGGGGCCATTTCGGCTTCCCTGTGTGCGTGCTTGTGCAGTTCTCACACTCGCTCTCCTAGGCCAGAGGCTGGGTGTGAGCGCTCCGCACTATGCTGGAAACAGAGGGGACTCCAGATGAGACGTGAGAGCTAGAAGAGCTTCAGGATTTCCAGCCCAACATAGAAACTCCCACTGGACTCTGCTGTCCCTTTACCTGGCCCACGTTACCTAGCCAACTGATTGCCCGATATCAAAGACAGCCCTTCCAAAGTTGACCTCACTTGCTAATTTGAAGGCTATGTAGGTTGGTCCCAAGTAATAAAATTTCCACAGAAATGATAAGAGCAGAGACTCTAAGAGACAGAACTCTGATCTTATAATTGAATGAGCCAACCATTTACTGTTGGGGTTCTTAGTCACTTACTCTCTGCTCTAACCAAAAGACAAGGTACTCTCTATTTAAAGAGCCAGTTCATCTGATTTCTGATTGGCTGATTTCTGTGTGTATTCACACAAATAAGTATTTGTGCACTGTCTAGACTGTGTCACCATCCCGTCAGAAGCTCAAGCAATGTATGTTATGTACTAGAACACGTTATTTTCCTGGAAACAATTATAATAAATGCCACTTACTCCCTCTAATGAAAACACGTCTGCCCACGTATCATTCAGGAGGAGTAATGACAAGGAGGTCTTAAAAAGCCCTGAATGAGGCTCTGTGACTCTGGCCACATCACCTCTTCACAGTCAACTGAGTTCAAAGAAAGAATAAAGAATTGCTCACTTCGAGTTTTCCTTTAACTAGAGGTTGATGTCATGGCCGTTTAGGCTGCTGTGGGATAATATTCAAGTAATAATAACTGGAGTCATATAAGGAATATTTCCATCCGTAGCCTGAAGCAAATGTATATTAATTAAGCACTTAGGATTCTCACAGTTCTGCCGTGGGTCTGTTGAGATTGCACACTGCCTTGCCACCCAGTCCCCACAATCACTGCCAAATATTAATAACTTTGATCTTTGAGCACATACTCTTAGTAGGCAGTGCTCTTAGGGATCCCATGTATTGACTCATTTCATTATGATGTTGACACACTTACTACCCCCGTTGATAAAAAAGGAAACTGAGGCTTAAACAGATTAAGTAATTTGCCCAAGGATATATAGTTAATAAACTACAGAACCTGGATTTGAACTCAGGAAGCCTGACTCCAAGACCCACGTATCTAATCGATGTACACCAAATTAGATAAACAAGACAACTGAGTGAAAAAGGAAGACTGACATGTGAAGGAATAAATAACCAACATGAACTAAACTATCTGAACTGTGAAAACAGAGCAAAAGAAAAATCAGAGAGGAAAAACTATTCTTTCATCAACTCTATAGTTCCTTCTATTTCAACCTAACCTTGGCCTGCACTACCATAGGGAAATGGAGGCCATGGTTAAAACAAAAGGGAAAACCAAAATAGTTTGCCTTTGGGTTCAGTGTTGGGATAATGTAAGGAATTTTCAAGGGTAATTTGATTATCTTGTGTTTTTCCTTCCATGATGAATTTAGACCCTAACCCCCTAATAAAATGTGACTCCACTCAGTTGATGTGACTGATTTGGGGCAAACCTTGTAACATTTCTTTCATCACTGAGCATGGTCAAGAGGCATGATGAGAACTACCACCTGTAGCCTGGGTTGGCGCTCAGAGCTGTACCTTCCTTCGGTTGCTGTAGCAGCGCTTCTCCTGCTGAGTAGGTCACTGGGCTCGGTAGGTATTGATGCAGAGCCCACAAAATAATAGGAAATAAATAAAAGCAACACAGATTCACAGTCATCCGTGGATCAAAACTCTATTAAGTACTTCTCCATCATGCATAAGTCACTCATTAACTGGAATTGCTTTGTACAGAGCCTATTACTATTTTTGCTCAACTGTAAAGTAAAACATCTGCCCTCAAGTTGAAAGCCATTCCCATTGTGCAATGTCCCTCAGTGTCATTCAATGAAGGCATTTTGCCAAAAGTATGTTGGGCCCTTTTTCTGAGCATAGTATTAGTCATTACCTTTGCAGTTGGTTTCCTAATTAGTGTCACCATAAAAAAGCTCATTTGGTGTGAATCCTCAGGTAGAGAAGAGGGTCTCCAGATGGGAAGCAAAAACTAAGAAGCAATGATCTGGGAATTGAGGAAGAAGGTTCCATCTCCCTTTTGGTTTAGACCAGTAGTTAATCGTACACTTCAGAATCAACAGAACTAAAAAAAAAAAAAGAAAAAAAGAAAAAAATCCTGCTCCCCACCCTCAGAGTTCTGATTCTTTAGGACAGGTAGGCCAGAACCAAACATTTCTTTTAAGTTTTACAGGTCATTCTGATGATCAGCGTAGGCCACTGACAAAGTAACATGTTCCAGAAAGCCTTCTGTACTGCAATTCCTTTCTGTTAGTTCTAGACCTATTATCAAAATTTAATTTTTTTCAAGTTTTCATGTTTATAAAAGAAGACCAACTATTATTTAGCCTCTATTAATGTGAGATTATGATTACAAAATTAACTTTTTGATGAAATACCTATAATTTTATTTGAAATCAGAATGAGTACCACATAGGAGAAACTCCATACATTGACCATACCCTGTAGCAACCATCTTCCTGGTTATCTCTAACAAGAAAGGGGTTGATACATTTGATGTGTGCCTTAAATAAGAAAGAAAATGCTCTCAGCAGCATAATAATATACTTCTCCCCCCATTCACTGCTTCCCCTCAGAAGCCAGAACATATGCTGGGGAATGGGGAGGTAGAACATGTCACAAACTAGCAAATATCAAATGCAGAATTAATTCTTCTCCTTTCTCTAGCCTACTACTTCCTCAGGGGTGCTGACTGTAAACATTATCAGAAGCAGGAGACGTGGCCAGTGCCCAATATCTTCAAAACAAAAAATTTAACCAAAATGTAATTTCTCTTATTCTATGGGGAGATATTAAATAAAAATGTATTTTATTAGTTGAGTTAATTATTGGATTTCAGTAATTGTGTTTCATTAATAAAATTACTGCTATCTGTTTAAAAATGAGGTTCTGGTTAGTTTAATTCTGAAAAGGAGGTTTCCAGGCCAGGCACAGTGGCTCATGCCTGTAATCCTAGCACTTTGGGAGGCCAAGGTGGGAGGATTGCTTGAGGCTAGGAATTTGAGACCAGCCTGGGCAACATACCCAGACCCCATCTCTACAAAAAAATTGTTTTTAAAAATTAGCCAGGCATGTTGACATGCACCTTTAGTCCCAGCTACTTAGGAGGCTGAGGCAGAAGGATTGCTTGAACCCACAAGTTTGAGGTTGCAGTGAGCTATGATGACACCACTGCATCAGGTGACAGAGAAAGACCCTGTTTCTGAAAAAAAAAACAGGTTTCTAGAATGGAAACCTCAGATCCTCATGAAGTTAACCCCTATAGTAGACATCTCTTAATTGGATCTAAATATCAAGGATTAATGCCTAAGGGATTGGATACTAAGATGGTATCTGCCACATGCACCCAGACTAGGAACTGCAAAACAAAGGCTCTGTCCAGGATCTGTCTTTCCCCCTCATTCCATAACAAAGAGCAGATTTTCAAACCAGAACTAGGCTTATTTTATAAACCAATTTACCTAGGCCCATGGCTCTGTGTTTATTCCCCACATGTTATCCCCTAGTGTCAGTAAAGCCTTACTTGAATGTTCCAACCTGTTTCAGCAATGCTAGGACTCAAGGGAAGAGTCCTATGTCCACAGTTAACCCAAGGCATCAGGGAAAAAGGAATGCAGCCGTCCCCAACCTTTTTGGCTCTAGGGAACAGTTTCATGGAAGACAATTTTTCCATGGATGAGGGGGCGGGGGCAGAGCTCAGGCAGTGATGGGAGCGATGAGGAGTGGCTGAAAATACAGGAGAAGCTTCGCTAGCTTGCCCACTGCTCACCTCCTGCTGTGCCCCCCCACCCCCAGGTCTCATGGAAGACAATTTTTCCACAGACGGGGGTGGTGGGGAGGTGAGGAAAGGAGGCTGGGGGGTGGAGGAGCTCTGTGTCCCAGTCCCTAACAGGTCACCAGCCCTGGGGTTGGGGACCACATCTTTAGAGGCAAGAGCCGTTTTAGTTGAACTTGAGAGAAAGTGAACCTCGGGATACAGAACGAAGGTAGTAGGCTCCAGCTGTACCTCCCATCAGGAAATTCTTTCAAGGAAATATTTAGAGGTTTGAAATTTTTTTCCTTATTAAGTAAAGTTGTATATCCTACAGAGGTAATATCCCCATCTTACAGAAGAAATAGCTGAGACCAGGATAAGTTAGTTTCTTTCCCCAAAGCAACACAGCTGCAAACGGTAATATAAAAAGTCAGAATTGTACCGCTTAGAGTTTTACATCACTGTTTTCAAATTTTGAGGAATTATGGCATCCTTTTTGGTTTTTTTAAATTGTGGTAAGAAAAAAACCCACAGCACATAAAATTCACCATCATAACCATTTTAAAGTACACAGGTTAGTAGTGTTAAGTATATTCACATTGTTGTGCCACAGATCTCCAGAACTTTTCCATCTTGCAAAACTAAAACTCTATACCCAATACATAACTTCCCATTCCCCTCCCCAGCCCCTGGCAGCCAGCATTCTACTTTCTGTTTCTGTGAATTTGACTACTCTAGTAGGTACCTCATATAAGTAAAATTATATAGTATTTGTCCTTTTGTGACTGGTTTATTTCACTTAGCATAATGTCCTCAAGATTCGTCTGTACTGTAGCATGTAAAGGAATTTCCTTCCTTTTTAAGGCTAGAAAATATTCTATTGTACGTACATACCACATTTTATTTATCCATTCATGCATTGATGGATACTGGGTTGCTTTCCCCTCTTGGCTATTGTAAATCATGCGGCTGTGTACATGAACGTGCAAATATCTGTTTGAGATCCTACTTTCAATTCTTTTGTATATATACCCAGAAATGGATTGTCAGATCATATAGAAATTCTATGTTTAATTTTTTGAAGAATTGCTGGACTGTTTTCCACAGTGGCTGCACCATTTTACATTCCCACCCACAGTACACAAGGGTTCAGATTTCTCCACTTCCTTAACAACACTTGTTGTTTTCTGTTGTGTGTGGTTTTTGTTCATAGTAGCCATCCTAATGAGTGTGAGGTGACATTTCATTGGGGTTTTGACTTGCATTTCCCTAGTGATTGGTGACATTAAGCATCTTTTCATATGCTTGTTGCCATTTGTATGTCATCTTTGGGGAAATGTCAAGTCCTTTGTGCATTTTTAAAACAGGTTATTTGGTTTTTGGTTGTTGAGTTTTAGGAGTTCTTTTTTTTTTTTTTTTTATTCATGACATCCTACCATTGAAGGGAGTTCTTTATATACTCTGAATATTAACCCCTTATCAGATATATAATTTGCAAATATTTTCTCCCGTTCTATAGACGGCCTTTTGACTCTTTGATTGTATCCTTTGATTCACAGAAGTTTTTAAGTTTCATTTATCTGTTTTTGCATTTATTGCCTGCACTTTTGGTGTCATATCCAAGAAATCATTACCAAATCCAACGTTATGAAGCTTTTCCCCAGTGCTTTCTTCTAGGACTTTTATAGTTTTAGGTCTTACAGCTTTGGATTTATTTTGAATTAATTTTTGTATATGGTATAAGGTAAGAATCCAACTTCATTCTTTTGCATGTGGATATCCAGTTTTCCCAGCACCATTTGTTGAAAAGACTGTCCTTTCCCTGTCAAGTAATCTTGGCACCCGTATCGAAGATCATTTGACCTTATACATGAGGCTTTATTTCTGTGCTACATATTCTATTCCATTGACCCAAATATCTGCTATTATGCCAGTACCACATCGTTTTGATTACTGTAGTTTTGTAAGAAGTTTTGAAATCGGGAAGTGTGATTCCAACTTTGTTACTCTTTTTCAAGTTTATTTTGATTACTCAGGGTCCCTTGAGATTCCACATGAATTTTAAGATAGATTTTTCTGTTTCTGCAAAACACATCATTGGATTCTTGATAGGGATTGCATTGAATCTTTAGATCATTATGGGTAGTGTTGACATCTTAACAATATTAAGGCTTCCAATCCATGAATATGGGATGTTTTTCCATTTATTTGTGTGTTCTTTCATTTCTTTCAGCAATGTTTTGTAGTTTTCAGTGTACAAATTTTTCACCTCTTTGCTTAAGTTTACTCCTTAATATTTTATTTTTTGATTACAAATGGATTTTTTTTCATATTTCCTTTTCAAATTATTCATTGTTAGTATTTAGAAACACAACTGATTTTTGTGTGTTGATTTTTTATCCTGCAACTTTGCTGACTTCATTTCTTCAGTTATAACAGTTTTTTGTGCATACGTGAAATCTTTAGAGTTTTGTACATATAAGATTGTGTCATCTTCAAACAGTGATGATTTTACTTCTTCCTTTCCAATTTGGATGCCTTTAACTTATTTTTATTGCTTAAGTACTCTGGCCATGACTTCCAGTACTATGTTGAATAGAAGGGGCAAAAGTGAGCATCCTTGTCTTATCCCTGATCTTGGAAGAAAAACTTTCAGTCTTTCACCATTGAGTATGATGTTAGCTATGGGCTTGTCATCTATGACCTTTATCATGCTGAGGTAGTTTCTTTCTATTCTTAGTTTATTGAGTGTTTTTATCGTGAAATGGTGTTGGATTTTGTCATACATTTTTTCTGCATTAATCAAGATGATTAATGAAGGGTTTTTTCCACCTTCATTCTATTAATGTGGTGTATTACACTGATTGATTTTTGTATGTTGAAACATCCTTGCATTCCAGGAATAAATTCCACTTGGTCATGCTATGTAATCCTTTTAGTGTGCTGTTGGATTTGGTTTGCTAGTATTTGTTGAGCATTTTTTGTATCAATATTCATCAAGAATATTGGTCTGTAGTTTTCTTTTCTTGTAGTATCTTTTTCTGGCTTTGGTATCAAGTAATGCTGGCCTTATAGAATGAATTTGGAAGTGTATGCTCCTCTACAATTTTTTGGAAGAGTTTGAGGAGAATTGGTGTTAATTCTTCTTTAAATGTTTGATAGAATTCACCAGTGATGCCATCTAGTCCTAAGCTTTTCTTTGTTGGGAGGTTTTTGATTACCAATTAAATCTCCTTACTGGTTATAGGTCTGTTCAGATTTTCTATCTCTTCTTGATGCAGTCTTGGTAGGTTGTGTGTTTCTAGGAACTTATCTGTTTCCTCTAGGTCATCCTATTTGTTGGTGTACACATAGCACACTTTTGAATATGAGAAATTTTGGCAATTTGCTAAAGGAATTTAAAGACTCCTGACGATACTAAACCAGTCAGCAATAGATTTAACACAGTTGCTACTTTAGAATAACAGTATTTTAGTGTTTAGACAGGTGTCCACCCATAGTCATTGCACTATTTACTGGGTTGAATTTTTTTAGCACAGTGTCTCAGTAAAAGGGCTCACTGCCCCAACTAGGCTTCCTTAAAAATTTATGATTAAAGCTCCTACATGGTTTAGTAAATACAAGATCTTTCTCTGATCCTAAATTACTTTGTTGTTCCTTTACCTCTTAGGTATGCATTTCCATGGCATTAACTATAGTATTAATAAAAGAAACGTGCATTGATCAAAATTTGGTTGCAAGCCAATGATGGGACTGTAGTACATTAATGTGCTTTAGCATAGCAGTTGAGTAACACAATGCTATAGTGTATCCTCTTATGGAAGGTATTTCTTGGAATCTTAAGAATATTTCATCTGTCCTCTAAGCACAAAATATACAAACATTATTTAGGTACAATTTTTCACATATTACTTCAATTTTTTTAAAAAAATGGCTGCCATGACACCATGCTCACCTAGTTTTCTCCTTCCTCACCTGTTGCTCCTTCTCAACCTCCTCTAGGTATTGCAGACTCCAAAGTCCTGTCCTCTGTCTTCTTTCTCTCTTTTCCTATGGATTCTCATCCAGTCCCATGGCTTTAAATAAAATCATTTTGCTGGTGAGACCTGACTTCTCTTCTGAACTTCTGGTAGGTATACCCATCTGCTTACTCACCTTCTTCAGTTGAATGACTAGTAGACTCTTCCAGTGAAACATATTCTAAAGAGAATTTTTGGTTTTCTTCCCAAAATCTGCTTCTGCAATAGACTTTTCTTCTCACCAAACATCCCGTTGCTTAGGCCAAAATTGGAGGCGTTATCTTTTATTATATAATCTCCCTCATCATTCACCACCTCCACAAACCAAGACCATATCCAAGCAAGTACTGTCAACTCTGTGTCTAAAGTACATCTGGATTCCAACCCCTCCTCTCCACCTCCACCACTACTGTGCTAGCCAATGTCTCCATCTTCTCTGTCCTGGACTATGAAGCAGTCCATTAACTGGCTCCTCTGCTTCCAATTTCTCCCAATCACACCCCTTTGGTGCCAGGCCATTCTCTGTCAGCAGACAGAATGATATTCTAAAAGTATTAAGTTAGATAATATAATTCCCTGCACCCTCAATGCTTCCCATTGCAAGTAGAATAAAATGTAAAACCTACATGATCCAGTCTTTGGCTAGTTTACTGAACTTATATCCTACCACTTTCTCCTCGTTTGTTACAACCCACTACACTGGCATTCTTCCTGCTCCTCAGATGTGCCAAGTTCATTCCCATCTTGCTATTCCCTCTTCCAGGAAAACCTTTCCTGAAATTTTCTCATGGTTCTCTCCTCCTCAACATTCTTTTCCCAACCCAAATGTCACCTTCCTAGCTGGCTAAAAGATGTCACTATTGCCCAATCATTACCCAGATAGTTTTTTAATATCACTTGCCCCTGTTTAAAATTATCATATTTATTTGATTTGTTGGCTGATGGTCTTCCCCCACCAGAAAGTCAATTTCATGAGAGTATGAACTTTGTCTTGTTCACCTCTGAATCCCTAGTGCCTGGAGTAGCACTTGTAGCAAAGACCCTATTTCCAAGGTCACATTCATAGGAGTTAGGATGTCAACGTAATGGGGGTGGGGAGCACCATTAATAGAGGATCCATTCACATCCATGCACCCATCCTGAGATAGCTGCTTGATAAAGTGCTTTGCTATCATGAGGGGATAAAGCATGAATGAGAAATACAAGGGCTTGAAGAAAAGGGAAATCCAATTCAAGAGAGAGACAGAAGAAATTCATTCCCATGATGATGGTGAAAGGAGTTTCCAGAATGATAGTTGTGCAGCACATAGACAGGAACCAGGTCAAATTGGAGCAGGAGGTCAAGGCTTCCAAGAAGAATGTCTTAATGAAAAATGAAATGAATGGAACACCTTGTGCATTTTAACATATTCACAGGAGATTTTCACGTCTGTTGGGTTTCTAGATGAATTGTTGCTTAGTACATAGACAAACAAGCAAATGAAAAATGGGCCAAGAATTAATTCCAATAAAAACAAAAAGTTATAAAAGAAAGGAAATGAATCATTTATTATAAGATTGAGCCGAGCACAATACTTACATAGTCATAATGACGTAAAATGTGAATATTGATATAACCAGAAAGAGTGACATGGCACCATTGGGAAGTTGGGCAGAAGAGAATTGTCTGTATGTGTGCGTGTGTGCCTGGGCATGTGCACCTGTGTGCATTTATGTGTGTGTGTGTGTATCTGCGTATGTAGGGTGAGTGAGATGGATATAAAATGGATATCTTTCATGGTAAGACATCAATATAAAATCAAAAACTCCAGAAAAAAAAGACATGTTACTTTGAATTATGGAAGTAAACATCAAAAGAAGCAAATAGAACAGTTTTCCATAGTTGCTTCAGGAGCCTGGCCAGAACAAGAAGAGAATGGGTAGAATCTGCTGTTTTCATGCTAAGCCTTTTATATTATTTGACTTTTTAACTCAGTATATGTAACATTTTGACTTGTTTTTGAAAAGCACATAAAAAGCTTGGGAAAATATTTGCAATGTTTCTGGAAATGAATTAATGGACATTAGGGTTAAAAATAAATACACCTAACTGTATTTGTACTTACGATGCTGTCCTGGAAAGACTTTTACAATTTTTTTAAAAGTGAGAATGGTTGCAAACAGCTTAACAAAATTTCAGTTTTGCCTATTATAGAGATACATTGTTTATTTGGAAAAATGTTAAATATTTAGAAAAGCATAAAGGATACAATGTATATATATTTCTATACCATCCAATCACAAGTAAAAACGTGAACATTTTATTATTTATGCTTCAGATTTTTTTGTGTCAAAGATGTAGACTGTTATGGATAAATTTGAAGTCTCTTTCATTCTCCTCTCTAGTCTCATTCCCTGTAACTTCCACTGAAGACAATCATCAGCATAAATGTGCTATAACATAAAAGCACAAGGTGAAGCAGCAAATACTGATGTAGAAACTGCAACAAGTTATTCAGAAGATTTAGCTAAGATAATTGATGAAGATGGCTACATTAAACAACAGATTGTCAGTGTGGATGAAACAGCCTTATATTGGAAGAAGATGCCATCTAGGAATTTCATAGCAAGAGAGAAGTCAATGCCTGGCTTCAAAGCTTCAAAGGACAGGCTGACTCTCTTATTAGGGGCTAATGTAGTTGATGAAACCGATGCTCACTGACCATTCCTAAAATCCTAGGGCCCTTAAGAATTATGCTAAATCTACTCTGCCTGTGCTCTATAAGGGTTGAAATCAACTTCTTCCAAACTCCTGTTAATTTTGATATTTTGACCTCCTCCCATGAATCATGAATGTTCTTAATGACATCTAGAATGGTGAATCCTTTCCAGAAGGTTTTCAATCTACTTTACCCAGCTCCATCAGAGGATTCACAATCTATGACAGCTATGGCCTTATGAAACATATTTCTGCAATAATAAGATTTGGATGTCAAAATCACTCCTTGATCCATAGGCTGCAGAATGGATATGTGTTAGCAGGTGTGAAAATAACATTATTCTCCTTGTACATCTCCATCAGAGATCTTGGGTGACCAGGTGCATTGTCAGTAAGGAGTAGTATTTTGAAAGGAATCTTTTTTTTCTGAGCAGTAATTCTGAATAGTAGGCTTAAAATATTCAGTAAACCATGCTGTAAACAGATGTGCTGTCGTCCAGGCTTTATTATTTCATTTATAGTCTACTCCTTACTGACAATGCACCTGGTCACCCAAGATCTCTGATGGAGATGTACAAGGAGAATAATGTTATTTTCACACCTGCTAACACATATCCATTCTGCAGCCTATGGATCAAGGAGTGATTTTGACATCCAAATCTTATTATTGCAGAAATATGTTTCATAAGGCCATAGCTGTCATAGATTGTGAATCCTCTGATGGAGCTGGGTAAAGTAGATTGAAAACCTTCTGGAAAGGATTCACCATTCTAGATGTCATTAAGAACATTCATGATTCATGGGAGGAGGTCAAAATATCAAAATTAACAGGAGTTTGGAAGAAGTTGATTTCAACCCTCATGGGTGACTTTGAGGGAGCTCAAGACTTCAGTGGAAGAGGTAATTGCAGATGTAGTAGAAACAGAAAGAGAACTAGAATTAGAAGTGGAGCCTCAAGGTATGACTGAATTGCTGCAATCTTGTGATAAAAGTTGAATGGATGAGAAATTGCTTCTTCTGGATAAGCAAAGAAAGTGGTTTCTTGAAATGGAATCGACTTCTGGTGAAGATGCCATGAACATTGTTGAAATGACAACAAAGGATTTCAAATATTACATAAACTTAGTAGATAAAGCAGTGGCAGAGTTTGAGAGGATTGACTAATTTTGAAAGAAATTCTACTCTGGGTAAAATGCTATCAAGCAACCTTGCATTCTACAGAGAAATCTTTCATAAAAGGAAGAGTCAATCAATGCAGCAAATGTCATGGTTGTCTTATTTTTTTTAAATGTCACAGCCACCCCAATTTTCAGCAACCACCACCCTGATTAGTCAGCAGGAATCAACATTGAGGCAAGAACTTTCACCAGCAAAAAGATTATGACTTGCTGAAGGCTCAGATGATCCTTAGCAGTTTTAGCAATAAAGTATTTTTAGATTAAGGTATGTACACTGCTTTTTAGACATAATGCTCTTGCACACTTAATAGACTGCAGTATAGGGTAAATATAACTTTTATATGCACTGGGAAACCAAAAAATTTGTGGGACTCACTTTATTGCAATATTTGCCTTATTATGATGGGGAAAAAACCCACAATATCTTTGAGATATGCCTATCTATCTGTTGATCTACACACACACACACACACACACACACACACATACACACACACATTTCTTGGGTTTTTTTTTTAAATGAATGCATGTCAAGGAAATTTTAATAATACCCAGAACTGGTAGCACAGTAAAGGCCTTAGAAAGCAATATTGTAGTATATTTGAAAAACTGTAAGATGAAGGGAAGCTTGTGTTACATGCTAGGTACTGGAATATCTTATTTAATCATTTTAGCAAACCTATGAGATTGGTATATTTTTCCATTTTGTACATAAGTAAGCTGAAGTCCAGTGAGGTCCAAGCCACTGCTTGGGCCATGCTGTTAACTAGTGAAAGAGGCACAATTCTGTTTGATGACAAAATAAGTTCTTTTTTACAGCACTATGCTAGCTCTCATTAAAATATTGATTCTTTGTAACCTACCAGCTCCACTCCTAAGAATCTATTCCCAAAGAAAGAAATCTCATGGATAAATGCTAATGTTTATTGCAGCATTTATTGCTATTGGCAAAAGTACTATAAAAATCTAATCCCCCAACATAAGGAAATAATTTACCAAGACTTCTCTGGTAATGCGGGCAACTGTCTGTGGAATTAACAACCATGCCCTCTCAAGGAAATTCCCTGCTATGGCTGTTGCTGGGTAACAAGAAAGTAATTCTTTAGTGAATGAAGACAATCCAAGGTGATGGTGGATGAGTCCACAGTTGATTGAAGTGACTTTTTACAGAGGCAAATACTGTAAGGGAGTCATTCATTCATTTATTCAGCAGGCACTGAGGAACACCTCTATGCACCAGACATTATGCTCTATGCAAGTGATAAAACACAAAGACATGCCCACCAGCCTTAGGGATTTGGCAGATTAGGAAGATGAAACAGAAACATAGATGTTGAGGGGTCAACATTTACACTCTGTAAGTGACACAAGCATACCTGAGAAGCAAAATGTAGCTCTTGTGTTGTCCATAACTGATCCCAGCTTGCCCCTTGGTGATGAAAGGGGACAGACGGAAGTTGGAGCTAGATTTAAATTTGCCAATGAAGGGTAACTTAGCCTGTTCTGGTTTGACAGTCTCTTTTAGATGATTTTAATTCCTTTAGAGGTAAATATTTAGTTACCCAATGTTCAAACTTCTTTGTTTTGTCCTTTCTTCCAGGGTCTCCCATCCCTTTTCCCCTTCCTAGGGAGACATCTGTGTGCAGGGAGCATTCACCTGCCTGTGGGGAGGGTGGTCTTCACAAATGATGAGTCCTAATCTTCATAACTGACTCCCACTTGCCTCTATCTCCATTGCCAAAGGCCCATCCCTGGAGTGAAGAACGGTCTGTTTTCTTGGTTCTAGCAAGACATGGAGTCGGGTCCTCAGGGACCTTGGCCATCAAATGCTGCTGATGTGGCCCCTTCTTGGCCTTAGCTGGTGCTATAGGTACCTGTAGCCCTTGTGTGGTGAAACAGCAAAGAGGCTAAAATATGGGCTGTTTTGCTAGATAGCGTCAGTCCTGCCACTTACTAGCTCTGTGATTTTAGGCAAGTTATTTCACATCTCTATACCTTGGTTTCTTCATCTGTAAAATGGGATAATTTTTTAAAGTATCTATCTTGTTGGGTGGTCAGGAAAACGACATAATGCATGTAAAGAGACATAGAAGAGTATCTGCAATATAACACATACTCAATAAATGTGAGCCATTTTTCTGGCCTCTGAACCCATTGGATGATCAGATAGCCCCTTCATCTCCCCTCACCACTGCCTGATTAGCGGGGTGGGTGTGTTGGGGGAAGATCTGAACCCCTTCCATGTCACCTGAGGAAGATATCTTCTTTCTAAAGTTCTCAAAGTCCTCCTTTACATTATGGACTTATATTAAATTTGTATGCTTTTCATCTGTTAATCTATCTTATAATAAGTGAATGCTCAGGCTCAGCCAGGGATCCTAAGAGGGTTGCCTCCCCTATAACTATAACCCCCTTATCTGAGGCATTATGGAGTCCTTGAATTAGTGACATGAGATCTTATATATTTCCTCAAACTCAGGGAGCCAAAGGGTGACAGTGGGCACATGACCATGGGATCCACTGGCCTTTCCATATACTGCATCTCCCAGAAGCTGTGAGACTGATGAAACATTTAAACAACCTCTTACAGGCTCAACTAAGGTACCAGCTCACAGACAACAACTTTCAGAGCTGGGGATCAACCCCTTAAACCATCCCTCCCAGTGTCTTATTTGAGGGGATTTATACTCTCTGTAATAGAAAATTTAGGCTGTGCAGAATTAGAGGTCTAGGTCCCCAAGGGTGGTAGAAATGCTTTAACCAGGGAACATGGTAAGAATTCCCCTGAACCTAAAGCTACTGCCACTGGTCTGCCTCATGAAGGTAGACCAACAGACCAACAATCAGAGTTAACATACTGGTGAGGTTAATTGACATTGATTATCACAGGGAGATATAATTGCTGTTACAAAAGATTAATTAAAGCCTCAGCAACAGCTGCAGCTATGGGGACTTAATTGGTCTCACTAATTCTCACATTTTTTAGTTGTACTTTAGAGACCATGGTCCATAACTACATTGAAACATCAATGTCAGAGCCTACTCAATGTGGGGCAGAGATGATCTAAGCATAGCCAGGAGTGATGGACTGTAGCAGACAATGTTGATGTCCCGTCCATGTTTCATTGGCCCACGTCTGGTTTAACCTGCAGCTACAGCAGAGAGTTCCCATACATACTGACAGATTCCCACTCCATGCATCTGTCTTTCTGCCTCTTGGCCTGAGAGATTTACCTGGTATCATGGGAGCTTATTCATCCTGCACACAAGGCAGCCCAGATGTGCTGGAGATTTAAACCCCACTAAGCAAATTTCAACAAGGAAAGAGAGCAGTCATTGGATAAATAATCCAGCCTCCTATCCTTCAATAGAATGATTTTGAGGTGCATGCTACAGAACTCCTTAGAGCATCCCCAGCAATATAGCCCCACCTGCCCACAGCAGTGATCTTACTATAAGACATTTGATTGTCTTATTCTTTGTATCCCTTCATTTCTGCTTCCTAGGATTGCCTCCAAAATAAACCACCTACCCCCAAGTCCCTGTTCAGGAATCCAAATTAAGGCAGTGTGCCATTAAAATACAGTAAACATTCTGATGTCATAACCTTCTATTGATGATTAATAATTCATTTTTGCACATATATGGTTCTGTAATTTCTATTGTAATAAAAAACAAACTAAAAAAAAAAAAAAACCTTTAAACCTCGTTTACCTCTGTATTTCCCAAATGTATTTGAGTAGTGGTTAAGCGAATGGAGTTGGAAATCAAACCAACCTGGCTTTGAATGATGACTCCATTGTTTACTCTGAAAGTCACTAACCTCTCTAAGCCTCCGTATTCCTAACTCTGAAGTGGTGACAATAATATATCTATCTAATGGGATTGTTGTTAAAGTCAAATGAAATAAAGCCTGGCACATAGTAAGGAAGTGATAAATGGTAGTTATTGCAATTACTTGACCACAGCATTTTTTAAGCAACATCTAACATCTGGAACATGGGTATTTTTAGAACTTTTGATATGCATTCCTCTAGGGAAAATCTGATCTCTCATCTCGTACTGAAAATACTAGATCATAATTCTATATGATGGCTTTTCTTTTTGCAGAAGTCTTAAAGGCATTTGTAGAATTCAAAAGAAAAAGAGGGTTCCTATCAGTTAACTCCTGCAGATGAGAACCTGAGTTCAAATGCAGCCTGGCATTCAATGTAAGTCTTGCAAAGCTTCCTTGAGGATTATCACTTTGCCTGTTTTTGAAACTTCTTTGTTCAGTGTAAATGGTCTTTCAGGAGAAAGTTCTGTGTTTTAGAATGTAGAAGTTGTCTACATTTTGTCTGCCAGTCCTGACTCATGCTGTGGTGACTCACACTCTCAGGTATCGAGGAAAAATTGGGCTGTTCCGTTACCAAAATAAACAGTAGGGCCCAAATAGTGCCTTTCTCACTGACTACTCGATAACAAAAGACTGTAGAAAAGGCTGTCCTGGTGAGAACACGGAGAGCTGCTTTGTGGTTAACATCCTCCTTTGTTTCCAAAAGCAGCCCTAGGATTGCAGAGCTATATATTCTGAAAACTTTTCTAACCTCTTCTTAGAACAAAAAACTATTAAGTAAAAGAACAAGAACAACCAGGCATGTTTTATATATATGCCCCTTAGTGCCAAACAAGCTGAATTGAGGTGATTCAGACCGAGGGTCAGAAGCAGGCTGTTCTTGAGATGGCTTTGTTTGGCAGCTCTGCTTTGCCGTGGTCGGAGGATAGCACCACTCTATGCAAGAGTGAAAGAGACGACTCACCCAGAGAGTCCCAGGGAGCCCCACTAGGGCAGTAAGCTAATAATTAGCCAGTTGCAACTGGAAGCTTATTTGCTGTTAGTCTTCGCCATCGGGAAGCATGGAAGTTGCATTCTGAGCTGAGGAACTTCAATGTGGCGTTTGTTTTTTTTTTTAAACAGGGCATAGTTTCACTTGAGGTGCTGTGTCTTTGCAGCAGGTATGAATAGAAAAAACAAACATCATTTGACTCAGCTTAGACTTTAATTTGTGATATTTCTGAATGTTAATTTATGCTTCAAAGGCAATAACTGGAGAATGTGGGGAGGGGTCTATTCACCCTTGTACTACATCCCTGACACCGATGATAAAAGACGCCTCTCTCTGTGTTTCTAGCCTTATAGAAGAGAATTTGGGAGCGGTGGGTGTGGCTGTATCTGGGGTAAGGGAAGAGGAAGAAGACCCGACTGACTTCTTAAAACACTCCTGGCAGTGCTTTGCATCCCTCCCAGGCTTCCTCTTTGGACTACAGACTGTTCCACCCTAGTGTTTGGATGCCCAGTTCACAGCCAGCACTGCCCAGTAGGGCTGTGCAGCTGCACCCTGCACAAGGGCACCCAGCCCAGGGTGCTCCTGGTGGGAGGCTGCATCAGCACAGAGGAAGGGTCACCTTTTCCTAAGTTATAGCAGCACTACTAGGAAGATCACTCCAGGGTGAAGGCCAGGAGGGGTCCTGCCTTGCTAATGCACTGTTTTGAGACAAAAGGCATTGTGTTTGTTTGGGATCTGCCAGGGACTCATTTTATTGTGTTGATGTCTATAGTCTTGAAGTATCCCACTTCTGATCACCTGGACATCTTCAGAAGAGGATATTATGCCCATGGTAAACTCTGTCAATGTGAAATTAGTCACAGCAAATGCCAGCTTCCTTTGCGTATTCTGGTTCTCATCGATCTTCTGTATCTGCCCTGAAACCAGTTTTTCTTTAGTTGTTTTGCTTGTTTGTTTTGGTCTTTTTTCTTGAGAAAATGTTAGGCACAGAGGTGTTGCTCGACTTTAGGAATTGGGTGGGGTAGTGTTGGAAATGCATATTTTCACCCAAGCATTTCAATTTAAGAATATCCACTGGGTAACCAGAATAGGAAGGATAGCACAGAGAAACAGACTGTTTGGACATGGAACTTGCTTTCAAAGTCTCACTCAGCAATTTACTTTTACTGATGAAATTCAGAGTTTTAATTTCAAATCTAAGTGTTCCCTCTTGAAAGTAACTTATTCAAAAGCAGTTGATAATAGCAGGTTAATTGCCTTGAGTCTTTGTACTGGAAAAACTGGCTGGGCAAACCATTATACAACTGTCTGTCATGATTATTTGATGACTCACTATCACTAAGACAATCTTATGCCATTTAAATCAACAGGATTCCATTTCTTCACCTGAGAACTATCTTTAAATATACACACACTTCTGAATTTTCCTTTGTTTGTTTCCGCAGCTAAAGAGAGGAAGTTTTTGAGGTTAACAACGGAGGGCAGGATAGTACAAGTGGAAGATCATTAACATGACTGAACAGGAACTTCTTTTAGTTTCCCTTTTTTGGTTGTCTTTTTCCACACCTGAGGTGTTTTCTACTCATTTCTGCCACACCTAGAAAATCCACCCAGATACTAGAATTGCAAAATTCAGGAACAAGGTGCTATAGCAAGGCAAACCAAGCTCACTCAAGAATTATCTCAAAAAACAAAGGGCTCTGACCACCAACCAATGAACAGAGCTCAAGCCCAGGCTGTCTACAGGAATTTTCAAACCTGAAACCACTCTGCAGAGATAAGATAAAGCAAGCTTTTGACCCCAATGGACCTGTTTTTAAAACTACACTGCAGAAATAACTGTTGCAGAAAGAGTGGGGAAGAGAAGAGGGAATTTAAAAGAGGCAGCTGGGACTGAACCTATTCCTCCCACCTTCCCTAAGCAATCTGCACCTGCCCCTAACCGAGGGATTGGCAGCGGTTCCAATTACAACTTTACTACATATTTGCATGAAATATTCTTATTTAGTTGTCCCTTTTTCATAGTAATTTAGATTTCAAAATTGATTCCTGTTATGATTTTATTGGTAATATTTTGAATTTTTCTCTTTAGAAGAGTATTAAGTGTTAGAGGCCTATTAGAGATGTTTGTTTATATATTCTACCTAAATTAAAGTCAAGGTGTCAGGAGTTCGGACAGTTGCTTCTAAGGAGACAATGTCTTCCCTAAATGTGACAAGCTTTACTCATATCTGCTCTACTTTATTTGAAGATTGTGGGGTGAGGGTTGAGAGTTAAATAATGAACTTATAATTTAAAACATGTTTATATTAAAACGAGCATGACTATATTTCAGGTTAAATATTTATATAAGAATTTTAAGATAAAACATGGGGGTTATGCATTCACTTTCCTCTGCTTAGACGTGGGTGGAAAAGATTTAGATACAATGCTGCGTGAAAGTGAAAGAAGCCCCTCTCCCATGTGTGTCTACTACAATCAGGAAAATTCTATGGTATAACAAAAGCCAAAAGGATTAGCTATGGTGTATCCATATCTGTGCGTTCTATGTTTCATCTATGTGAATACCATGTGTTCATGATATGTTTTTTATCTGTAATACATATTTCAGAATATGCTATAAGACTCAACATTCTACATAGTTGATTCTAATGTCTAAAAACAAAATTGTACTTCAGTTAGGACCAGATAATCTGTAATACCAAAAGCAGTCATTTAAGAACAGCTAAAAATGAGTGCTTCAGAAAGATGCTCCTGGGATTTTATTTATGCTCTCCATCAGAGTACCGAATAAAGACTGGACCCTCTAATTTCAACCACAGTCCTTGGGTGATTTGGAAAATGGCTTATACCTGCCATGCTTATGAAGTAATGACTCACATGGTCCAATCACAGAGAAGTGCTCCAAAAGCAGTCAGTCTAGTAACAAAAGCTCATTTCAAAGCGACACGAACTGTGTTTCTCAAACACTGTGCAGTGAGGTACGTGGATCCTGGAAGTAGGTTTCTGACATCCCATTTTCTCTTTCTCCTACTCGTTTCCTTCTGCTGCCTCTCTCACCCCAGCTCTGCCCGGGCCCTGCGCAGGCCTGGTCTTTTACACCTTTGGCCATCCCACCTTCTCTGTACTTTTCCATCATGAAGCGTCTCGAAGCACACGGGCAAGGTGGAACCCTCCCTGGAGTATGAATGGAAGAGATTGAGGGACCCAGGCCACCATCATGGGAGGAGGGGAAAGCCGGGGAGTATCCATGGTGATGATGCTCACTGTGCTATGCCCTACTGCACCAAACACTCCCACGGCTCCGCGTCTACGATTCCTGTTGTTATTTACTAGACGTCTGACCTTGGGAAACTTACTTCACATTCCTATGCTTCCATTTCAATTTTGTTTTTTAGACATTAGAATATTTAAGAATAATTGAATCCATATGAGAGGGTCAAGGTGCGGTTTTGTGGGTTAATACACAGAAGGCCTTAGGACAGAGCATGCTAATTACTGAGCATGATCATCACCTTTGGTTTGTGCCTACAGGTAAATACCTTAGGCTAATTGTTCCACTCTGTGCGAGTGGAGTGGGGGTCTGGAGGGGAGAAGGGGAGGTCAGACCAACTGGCAAATGCCTCCTGGGGCAGACTTCTCCCTAATCTCTCTGGTTTACACTCTCCTCCTTTCCTATTCCTACTCTCTTTCTTGCCACCTCCAAGCTTGGCACCTCTTTGGCACTTACCAAGCAGCACAGCTGTTACTTCCCCAACAAACTTGAGTTATTTAGGGTAGCAGCTTTTCTGCACTGTTGAAAATGTCACTTATTTTTCATCTTCCAGAAATTTAACAAAATCTCTGGTCAGCTAATGGATCCCTCTCTTGTTATATGGATTTCTTCTCTCTGGTACTTGTTTACTATTTTATACTTTTTTTTTCTAGACTGGTCAGAAGAGATGTATTTAAGAGAATCCACTCTACCATCTTGAATCAGAAGCACCCTGAAATACAAATAAAACGTTCTAAGCCTTAGGGTTACTTATGCTCATGATAGAGTCTATCTTTACTTATTTAGCAGTGCTTCCAAGTAAAAAAAATTCTTTAATTTTTACTTTAAAAATCCTATAAATCTGAGAATTTGGAAGGAAAAGGAATAATTTGCAATCATTTTACAGGTGAGGATATCAAGACCATTGAGGAGATGACCTGCCCAAGGCTGCGCAGCTAATAGGAGCCAAAGTTGGAATGAGACTCAAATAAGCCCTTCCAGGTATACACAGAGAACAAAACAAGTGGATTCAGAATTTGTGTTTATTATATTAATGGGAATGTCTTTCAGTGGGAATTATAGCAAAAATCAACCTAATTAAGTTATTATGACTGTATTCTTCCATTGTTTTCATTTCCATAGAAAAGAACTTCATTGTCAGTTCTGCAGTATATGGTTTTGAAGCTAAAAGTTATTACACTCCACAGCTACCTGTGTGTCAGCTGAAAGACCTTGACATATTGTTTCTTTGTTACATTCAAAGTAAGTGGCACTCAGCATATGTAGCTCCTTATAGCTCAAGTGTGAGGTAATTGCTTAGGAACCTAGAACAGCTTATTTAAAGGGTGGGGACTCTTAATATAATTACAGAGCTAAAAACCAGCTCAGCTTCACCGTGGGAAATCTCATGCAACGCATTGTTAATCTCAGGTGACTTCTGAGTCAAAGTCTTCATTACTCTCCAGAATTCTCTGGGATTTTCCTTCTGTTTAAGACATAAAGATGTCTGTCCTGGTGAATCTGAACTGACAAGGAATGGAGCAAAGGATCTCTCCACTAGAAGGCTGAAAGAAGCCGAATATTTCAGGCTAAGTAATGACACAATGTACCTTTGTCACAAACGTTTCGGGTTGAAATGCTTGTGTTACAGCCACTCACTCATTGGTCCCGGAAAGTTGCGTTTTTCCTAAATGTGCACCATTAAGACATAGTGTGTTATTGATTGAGAGGGAAAAGTTTGATGGGAAACAATTCAAAGATAAAAGTGCATGTTTTAGAGATTACGCTCGTAATCTAAGTCATTTTCATGCATAACGGGAGACCAAGTTTCTTAATCTCTAGATATACATTATCTTTTTGCATTAGCTGTGCTATTATTTTCAAAGATGGTATTTTTAACATTTTTAATTACTAGTTCAAATTTTCCACCAGTCACAGCATAGTTGTGTGGGTCTGTGGGGTTTTTTTTTAAATTTTGACATAATCACCCAGACTACATTCCTCTAAATTTCTGAGAAACATTCACCTGGTATTTTGAAAAATATGGAAGAAAAATTCACTTCCAAGGACCAACTGACCAACAGAAGCACCGAGGAGAAATATCTCCATTCTTCCACCCAGCCACTCTGCAACCCTTCTACACGGTTACGTATACCGTAGCTGGACTAACCTACGACCAATGGTGAGAAAAACTATCAATTGGGAAGGTGGACGAGGAGAAAAGAAATAAAAAGACTGCTACCCCCACTACCTGGATGGAAGAAGACCCATCAAACGAGAAGGCTGTGCAAAGGAAGATGAGAGGAATAAACCTTCAGCTAAACCACACAGATGTTCCCTGGAGGTCTGCACCTACCAGAAATCTCTCAGTCCCTGTCCCTCTGGTGCCAGCACTGTAGAGATATTGTTTGATATCTGCATAGGGGGTATTGTTCATTGAGGGAAAAGTTCAGGGAGTAGACCGCTAGAACTCATTAGCGTTCATTCAAAAATTGTTTTTGGAAACCTAAAATGAGCAAGACCCTTAAAACTGAGACAAAGCAACTTTTCGTTTTATCCAATATCCTCACTACTCACTCAAAGCATTTTTTAAAAATTTCCTTCCCCAGATTTGAAAACCAAAAAAAACACTACAAACTAGAAACATGATTGGAATACCTGGTTTATTGGGAAAAATGCATAATGAAAACTTCAAGTGCTTATTCTGCAACTTACAAAATAATAATTTGATATATAAAATGACTTGGTTTTCATCATATAAGTATAAATGGTAAAAAATAATAATAATCCATCTGATATATCATATATATGCCATTCAGAGAAACTCACATACCTGAATTCTCCTGTTGCATGTTTTACACCAGACATTTTAAATCTGTTTACCAAGGAAGACCAGGTTTTTAACTATATGTAGGTTTCTGCTTATAGCTGCAATCTATCAGAACCTGTGTCTATGTGATTAGAGCCCAGTTAAACCTGATATTTAAAAAAAATCAAGCCATTTCTTCTCCTTAGGCTGTTTTAATGGCACTTTAGTGGTGACAGGAATGGCTCTCCTAATGCTTCACTACACAACCTCATCAGATCTGTCAGTCATGATAAATTAGAACCTGTCCGTCTTTCAATCCCATCAACTCTGGTTCTGAACATATAGACACAAAACAGTACAGATTTATTAATACAGCATTTTCCCACACCTTAACCCTATAAAGAACTTTAGAAGAGAAAATTTCATCTTAACATTTCACTACTTACGAAGGCCTTACTACTGCAACAGGTTTGGCTGTGAAACAATGCTTTCCTAGATGACACGTCAAGTCAACACGAAGCTTAGCAAAAACTTAATTATTCATGATATTAATTAGAAATTCTCACAAACGATATGCATTTAGGAAACTATTTCGCTTCTTTAAATAGCTGAAGGCTTGACAAAAACCTTTTTTTTGCAATTTTTTTAGACTGTTTGGTCACTGACAATTTTTACCAATTATATCCCTTTACTCCTTAGCCCTAAGAGACCCAGTCCATTCTATGTGCAAATAACAAAAACTTGATCAGATTATTAAATCTTGGAAGCCTTCCCATTTTTACCTTATAAAATGATAAGTTTCATGCTCATATTCTCTTACAAATGCAATATAAATGTTATGGATAGATATACAGAAATATTGACATAGTACAGGTAATTAGTGAAAAAAAAGTCTTAACTCCACAAAACATATATAAAAGATGAATATGAAACTGTAACACTAATTAGAAATATTTTCTACTAAATTATTTTAGCATTTTTGACTAGTTTAATAATATGAACACTGCCAAAAAATAGGTACAAAGTAGCCTGGGGAAACAGTTTCTTCCTCTGGAATCCATCTCGGCTGCAGAGATTTCCTTCCGCTCTCGTTCCCACGTTAGGCAGATGTGTAGAAGTACCTGGGCTTGGCGTTGCCCAGGAGGTCGTCTTCGTAGTTGGGTAGGCAGCAAAAGAAGAAGGCACAACCAATCAGGATAATCGTGGCCGCCCACCCGAAGCCGTAGGCCCAGTTATAAATGTAAGTGACAGCAAGGTTGTCATGAAGGTTGAAGGTCTGGGTGTACTTCACCGGGTAAATGACCAGGGAGATGATCTGGAACACAGCTGGAAGAAAAAAGCCCCAGATTATGTAAACGCATACCTGCATGAATGATTGGATGCAACTCCCTCTTCCACAAAGTTTCTGCCTTTAGAAAAGTGTTAAATCCACCTAAAAAAATGCTAAAGAGGCAGAAGGAATCAAGTTCCAAAAAAGATTATTGACTATTGTGTATAAGAGATAGCTGGCACTGAGCAATATCAAAAATATACCGCATATTGTGAAATACAGAAAACAATTAGAGAATCACCCTATAGTATTGTACATGTGTAAGCATTATATATACTACAGTAAAAAGTGCAAAATTGTGGCATACCATGGAAAGCAGGACAGTAAAGAATAGTCTAAAGAAGAGCCTGTTGGTTCTTCTTTGTGTTTCCTGTGCCAAACACATACTTAATATATTGAGTGTTAGCAAAAATTATATATATATATATATATATGTATATACACACCCCTTCAGGCATGCACACACACACGACTCAATACTGACATTCAATAATACATCCCTGGAATATTCATTCAATAAGTAAATGACTAAATGAAACAATGAACCAATGACGGAAATGATCAATGTGGAGAATCCCCAGAAAAGCCTGCAGAGGAAGTGGGAACGTTGGACAAGGAGGGGGGTGGGAAGGCAGGAGAAGGGTATTCGACCCGAGGGGAACAGAGGAATAAAAGGAGGGAATGATCACAGTGCTCAGGGAAGAGTAAGGGAGGATGTGGAAAGGAAAACATATGTGAGGAAGATTTCTAAACTCTTTGGTGTAAGAGTCACATTATTACAATTATTATTAGTTATTGTAATAGCATTTTAATCTACTTTAAAATAAAATTAACTTTATTGAATCTGAATCTGCTGTAGTAGTGTTTTTCAGCGAGCATGCATAATTTTATAAAGCGATAATGAGGATATACGTGTTGTGTTCTGCATTTTTTTTTACTTAATATTGCATACGTACATTGTCATGTCAAAGGGTCTGAGCAGATTTTAGCTCTTTTATATTAAGATACTACTGTCCACAGGAGGGATCAACTGGCTGGGACCCCACAAATGTATCAGGGAATGTATAGTCCTCACCATTATTTTTTCTATCATCTTAATTTTTGTCTACAGCTGTACCCTAGTTTTCCCTCCCTCCCTCCCTTCCTCCCTCCCTTCCTTCCTCCTTCTTTCTTTCTTTCTCTTTCTTTTCTGCTAGACAGGCTGTAATGTTTCCACATCTTGATTTGTTGCTTCTATTCCTCAGCCCAATTAAAATGTTCCCCTTCGCTAGCAATTTATGAAGGACAATCTTAGTGCAGATCTTAAATATTTCTCTACTTCTTATATATTTTAAATAGCAAACTCTTACTTGTCAAGCTTGTCATTTACTGCCAAATATTACGTAAGATACAAAAGTAATCCTTCTCTACACTGACCTCCAATTTTCCTAGTAATAAATATTAAATATTGTTATCCATTTTGGTTCATCTTACATGAAGTTCTTATAATGATGTGGACGAATTTCTACAAAATTTAAATTGTATCAGTATTCAATTTTTCTGATTTTAATTCTATAATACATATAAAATTTAAAATAACCATTTCTGTGAAATACATCTTAAAAGCCAACTAGGCCTTCTTCAACATTGTTATCACTAAAATGCATTGAGATTTCTAGACTTGTTATTTTTCTATATACATTTCCTCTTCTACTTGTCAAACTCTTTAAAGGAGAGGATGAGTATTAAATTACAAAATGAGAACACTGGGTTATGCAGGACCTTTAAGCTATAAATCTGCAGAAGCTCACTAGAACTAATTTTCTGTACAACAACTCCTGCTATCCTGTCACCTTGGGTGGCTGTTATTGGATCTTATTGTTTTAATGCTAAGAGGGAGCAATGGATGAAAGAGTTGTAGTAGGATATTTTTTACTGCAGTAAAATATACATATTTGTCATTTTCACCATTTGTAAGTCTACCATTCAGTGGCATTAAATAAATTCACAATGTTGTGTAACCATCACTACTGTTTACACCCAAAACTTTTTCATCATCTACACATAAACTCTGCACCCATTAAGAAATGTCTCTCCATTCTCCCCTTCCCCTAGCCCTTGGTAACTTCTGTTCTACTTCCTGTCTCTGTAAATTTGCCTATTCTAGGTAGCTCATGTAAATGGAATCATGTAATATTTGTCCTTCTGTGTCTGGCTTATTTCACTTAGCATAATGTTTTCAAGGTCCATCATGTTATAGCATATATCGAAGGTCATTCCTTTTTATGGCTGAATAATGTTCAGTTGTATGGATATAACACACATTATTTGTTCATTATCTGCTGATGGACACTTTGGTTGCTTCCACCTTTTCGCTGTTGTGAATAATGCTGCTATGCACAGGGTTTGCAAGTATCTGTTCAAGTTCCTGCTTTTAATTCTTTTGGATTTATACTAGGAGTAGAACTGCTGGGTCATACAGTATTTACTAGGATTTTTCAACTAACATTAATGTCCTAGTGTGTTATTAACATTTCTAATGGCAATTTAAACAGGCACCCATCTAGTTTTCTGACCTGTGAAAGGAAGATATATCAAATGTGTTTCTTTGATACGTCTCATAAATTTGAACTACAAAAAAACCCAAATAAAAGTAGAGGTGGGATTCAACCAGGTTCTTCATATCTTTTGTGACTCCAAGTCATTTCTGATTTTAAAATATTATTCAAAACTCAAATGTTGAAGCATGAGGAGCAGGGAAATAAACTTTATTTTTAATCAAGAGAAATTTAAAAATGTACCATGAAGAAGGCTGGGGCTGTGTCTGTCCTGGCTGGTTCTCAGAGGCTCCCCTTCCTCTCCCTCCCACCTTGTGGTGCCCAAGGCTGGTCGAACTTAACTCCTCTAAGCTCAGGGAACTCAGCACAAAGCGGCCTTCCTCCTGGCTCATGTGTGATCACGAGGCTTCTGCCCTGTTTCCGAGAACATCTGCTCACTTTGCATTTGTACCCCAGGTCTGTAGCTGGATTTCTGCTTTGGTCTCGGGAGCCTAACTAAGTTGGTGCCTTGAGAAATGGCCTGTGGCCTGACATTGCCCTTACCAGCACCTTCTCTTTTCCTGTCTTCAGAAAACCCGGTTTTGCTTCTGAATCCAATTCTGTGGCTAGGATCCAGCCCCTCTGACAGACTTCCCTACTGCCAGGCACCTGCCTAAAATTTCAACTAATTCTTCTAAAATCCTAGTTCCTATAGTCCGTTAATAAATGTTCACGCTGAGCCCTACCTACCTGCATAACTCGATTTCTTCACAACACCTGTGTCTGCATCACTGTCTCCCAGCACAGGCTCTTTGCTGTGGATTCCAGCTCTGTCCCCTCCCGGGGTCTTCCATCCCAAGGCAGAACACCCTTTCATGACCCACCACATCATGAGATCACAAAACTCTTTCAGCAAGTGAAATGGTCCCCTCAGCACGGAGCTCACAGCAGGCCAGGGCTGGGGACTACTATGGAGAACACTGCACTGCCAGAGCCGATGCAGGCTGGTGTCAGGGTAGGGGTGTCAGTGGATGGGGCCACCTACGAGAGATGGGGCACACAGAGTGACAACCTTGTTCACTTGGAGGGGGAGCACTGAGCACTGTCTGAGGCCCAGGAGGAAAGGGATCCAGGTCTGAAAACACATCTCTCCTCTGTTACTGCCCTTGGTGACACATCTTCTGAGAACAGATCAGAAACTGAAATTGTCACAGATCTTCTGTGTGGAATTGGCCATTACTATGTTGAGGCCTGCTGAAGGTATGAATGGAGAACTGCTGACAGACAGACTCACCAGCCAGGGCGAGGAGGCCTCCAATCACTCTTAGGAAGACAAGCATCTGGGGTCCACAGAGGGCAAAGAAGGAGAGGATGAAGCAGATCACCAGGATGATAAAGCCACAGAACAGCATGGCAGCAGCTGCTCTTCCCCATGCTGCAAGAAAAAACGAAGTGATGATTAACAACACAGGCATGCCAAGTTTAAAAACTATGTATCATAGCATCCATAGGGTTTGGGTGGGTTTTTTTTTTCCTACTAATTATATTTGGTTGGAAGGACAGTTTTTCTCTCAACCATACTTAAGCCTCTCTACATTTCAAGGGAAGAACAGGCAATGCATATGTAGGACATTAATATACTGCAACTCAGAATGCTTTTCCCGCTTGTTTTTTGGGCCAAGGTTTACATCTCTGAAATGAAAGTTACACTTCATTAAACTGTTTCTCATGTAATAAATTTGCCATGTAAGCAGGTATATTTATAAGATTCACCCAACTTCTAACACAATATGACCATAATAAACAACATTTTTGATACTGAATGGTCCAAATTGCAAATGCTTTAGGATATGTTTCAAATACCTTTAAAGGGTCTTTGTTTCATATTAACGTTTGGTTCCATGCAAAAATAATCATTAAAAAATATATTTATGACTAGGCAGAGGAGTTAAATAAAACAATTTAAGTGTGGGGAAGTAGCTGTGATTTTATAACAAGCTTGGTAGCAAGCCACCTTTCTAAATTTCTGCCTAAATTTTAATTTCAGAAGTATTCAGAATTTATTGCAGTAGAATTCTTAATTATTGATCTTTTCCCTGAATAAGAATTGGAATGAGCTGGAAATTGAGTTCTAGGCTTGAAGACCTACATGGGCACCTCCAGCCCTGGGTCATTCTACTCTGCACTGAGCAAACAAGGAGATCCATGATACACATGTGAACAGTTCCAGTCAATAATTCCTATCATTCAACCTGCGCTAATTTTCAAAATCTCTTCACGCACAGCTTTCCTCTAGAGGTAATAACTAACGCTGAGGACATGCATTAGCTCACTGAATCCTCACAACAACTTCTTAAAGTTCACACTATTCTAGAAATGAGGATATACTTAGGCTCTGAGAGTTCAAATAAACTGCCCATAGCCATACAGCTAGTAAATGGTTTAGATAGAGTTTGATTTCCAGCCTATTTAAATCCAAGACATGATTTTTTTTTTGAGATATAATTTACATACCATAAAATCCACCCTTTTAAAGTGTACAATTCAGGGGTTTTTACTGTATTCACAGGGTTGTACAGCCATCTCCACTAACAATTCCAGAACATTTTCATCACCCCCAAAAGAAACCCCGTGCCCGTTAGCAGTCATTCCCCATTCCCCACTTCCTCCAGCTTCTGGCAACTGCTAATCTACTTTCTGTCTCTATAAATTTGTCAGTTCTGGACATTTCATATAAATGGAATCATACCTTATGTGATCTTTTGTTAACTGGCTTCTTTCACTGAGCATAGTTCAACATGGTTCATCATGTTACAGCACGAATCATTACTTCATTCTTTTTTATGGTAGAATAATATTCTACAGTATGGATTTCCCACATTTTGCTTATCCATTCATTCCTTCAAGGAAGAACATGCACACTTAACCTAATAGTCTTTATTGCATTTGAAAAGGAGAGTCATGAATCAGGGCCCCTCCGCCCTGGTGTAACTCCCACTCTCTCAGGTGGCACAGATGACAATACTTATCCTCATTTAATTCTAAGTCGTTGACTGGTCAAAGTAAAGCAAAGATATGGGCTAGCAGAAAAAGCAACCTCACTTCTATTTTATTTTTATATTATATTTTATATTTATATTACATAATTTATTTTATATTTCTATTTTATTTTTATATTATATTTTTATATTTATAGTTTTTATTACTTTCCTCTAAGTCTTCTTGCTCTTCTTGTCTGATCAATGAGAGATTTTAGGAATAAGGTTAAAATGGGAATGTTTTATTTTAAAATAGAAATGAATACAGCCAAAATGTAAAATTGAGTAAGTCTCTTTTCTCACTTTTGCTTTGTACTTCAAGTGGGGTGACTTTTAAGAGAAGAAGGACCGTGCTTTAGAAAGAACATTAATTAATCAGACCTTCTCAAAGTATTAGCCCATAGATCACAATTACAAAATAAGCAGTGATGCTTATTAAAAATGCACAGATTTTTGTGCCTCCCTCCAGCCCTTCCGAATCAGAGTTTGAGAGGTAGTACCTAGAAATCTGCATTTTAGTAGTTTCTTATATCCATACTGAAGTTTGAGAACAACAAGACAGATGATTAAACTCCTTATAAAACAGATGCAGCACTGTCAAAAAGGAGAACATAACTCAGTACGTGACCCACTGTAAATTACAGTCTCATTTCTATAGAGTTTGTTAGGGTTTCTGCCAATCATTAAGTTCAATTAAATCCAATCATTAATTTCAAATAAGCAAAAACTTCTTTTTTCTTTTATGAATTGACAAATTTGAAACTGTGCAATGAAAGGCAACATATCCATATATGCATGCAGAGGAATGCAAACGTAATGGAAACAAATTACATAGCTGAATGTGCATTTTCAATAAAAACAGGAGAAACTTCCTAACAAGGAACTTATTTCAATTGCCAAACTTTTACAATCACAGATGAAGGTTTGAAAAGTCTAGCTAAATAAATTATGTACAGTATTTCCATAAAGAGTAACATTAATAATTTAACTATTTGAGGAAAATCAACAAAAACAGATTATTGCCGTTACTTCTTCTAACATTATAGCAGAATTATAATTTATTCTTAGTTTCAGGTACCTGGAAGGAATTAAATAAAAGAAATAGCAAGCCAATTCACCTAACCTAATACCAACAGGGGAACATAAATGAAAAACAGACCATTTTAAGAACTTTTCCTACACTATGTTAAAACAATTCAGTTAATGTCTTGCTTATTTAAAATGCTGAGTCTAAAGAAAATCAAAATGGGAAATTAAGCAACATTTTGTCTTGAGAAAGGCTGCCTTGGAAGTAGAACGTGTAAAACCTGCTCCTTGCAGCATGGAAACACCCACATTAAATCATTTAACTACCATTCAAGACAGAGATCTTGGCATGGTTTTAAAGATTCTGACTGATGAATAACAGACTTCTTCAAGTTAAGGCAATCTGCCTTTTCATGTCAATGACTATTGTTTTAAAATGATGAAATGGACCACACCAGGTCTGAGCAGGGTCCTCCCAGCCCGACAGTCTAACTGAGACAGGTCTGTCAGTCGAGGAGACTTAGAACACAGCTATTCTCCATGACATACATTTTGTAAAGTTAAGTCTACACCCTAATTACCTTTGGTCTTAGTCACCCAGAATGAGCCTAATATCTACAAATTGGAGCTGCTTATATTTCTAAATCATACCATATTTATCAAGCCCAATGGAAAACATCAATTTTTAGAACTTGTCCTAAGGCTACATCTTTCATGACTCAATAGATGGTTCTCAGTTCTTCAAGGGCAGACTGTCCATTTTTATCTAATCTGAACACAAGTTTGTCCTTCATTACTATTTTATACACCACATTTTATTGCCTTTCCTAATTCTGTGTGTGTGTGTGTGTGTGTGTGTGTGTGTATGTAAGGGAGTGGGGAGGATCCTCATTTGTCAATTGTCATTCTCTGAATGACATTTAAAAACATGCAGTGGTAGGCCCGGGCATGGTGGCTCATGCCTGTAATCCTAGCACTCTGGGAGGCCAAGGTGGGAGGATCACTTGAGGTCAGGAGATCAAGACCAGCCTGAGCGAGAGACCCCATTTTTATAGAAAATAGGAAAATTAGCCAGGTATGGTGGCATGTGCCTGTAGTCCCAGCCACTCTGGAGGCTGAGGCAGGAGGATCGCCTGTGCCCAGGAGTTTGAGGCTGCAGCAAGCTATGATGACGCCACTGCACTCTAGCCTGGGCAACAGAGCAAGACCATGTTGTAAAAAAAAAGTAAGGGTAAATAGATGCTGTTTTTCTACATAGGAATGTTTTTGTTTGTTTTGTTTCTTTAAAGGAAGAAAAATTTGGTGATTTATATATGTAATCTATATAAATTATGTCCTAAGTTCATTTTCTAAGTACCGCTAGGAGAAGTTCATGTTATCAAAGAAACCAGTAGCATTATAAATCCACTTTTAAATCAGTTCATTAAAGATCCATTTAGATGAACAATGGCACTTTGCTATTCCTTGCAAAGATTCAACATTAAATCAAGAACATAGAAACTATTCAATAGTCACTAATAAAATTAAGCTTTTCCTAGTAAGTGTTTTTAAGATTTTTGTTATAAGGAAGTATACTATATCTTTTTTCCAGAATTTACAAATGAAAACATAATGTTATTAGGCAAATACAGCTAGGAAAAGACCAGTAAGGTCAACTGATAAGAGCAAAAAAAGTAAAAATAAGTAAATACCTCCAATGTCAAGCTAGAAATGATAAACTGAAGCTTGAGAAAAGAAAAAAAACCTTTTATTTTAAGACAAGAAGAGCATTGCTAATATTTTTAATATCGTTGATAATATTATGGAGACTATCACTAATTTTCCCCCCAAAATTAGTACTTGTAATGGATTTGCTGCATTCCTCAGGCACCAAACAGACCAGAACAGTCTGTGGCCTACCCCTTGCTCAGTGCCCTGAAGACACCAATGTGTCACCCAACTAGAGTACAGCCCCTTTCCAGAACAAAGGATTCATCTATTAACTGTATCAAAGGCCCTACCTAGGGAATCCAATATTTTGTCAGATTCCTTCGTATTATTTTTATGAGGTTCTTTATGTCAAAAACAGGCAGAACTGAAAACTAGACAAAACCATAGTTTAAAAAATAAAAAAGATCCTATTTACAAATAAATATATGCATGGGAGGATGATATATTCAGAAATATGGTTTCACATATTCAATGAGGAAGTAATCTTGCAGTGATTTGGCCAGTGCTTCTGAAACTTCAAAGTGCTTTTACAAATCATCCGGGGAGCTTGTTAAATGCAGATTCTGATCCAGCAGGTGGGGCCCCAGACAATGAATGTTCAACAACCTCCCAGATAACACAGATGCTGCTGGTCTGCCACATTTTCAGCAGCAAAAACCTAGAGGACAACTCGTGCAGGCCCCCCAAAATCTACCTAAAAAGAGGCTATTCTGCAGAAGTTCTGGAAGGCAGCAGAGCAATGGCCCAACAGAGGGACTGCAGGAATAGCCACACAGGAGCACATTCCACAGTTGGTGTGAAATTCTTTACATGCTCCACATTTTCTCCTGAAACAGAGCCAGATGGCTACTTACCCTTGTGTCTTTTATAGAACTACACTTACTTTAACCCTTTGTGGTATTCTGGTGAAGGATTTAGCTAATCAATGAGGGGCGGAAACCATCCTACACAGGAAAAGGCAAAAACGGGAAATTTTACCCTGAAGGCAAGATAACTAGTAATGGATTTGGGATCTACCCTCAAATATTTGAAAATCTGTCAGATGAAAGAAGGTTAGAAAGTGGAAATTACACGGAAGCATATTTCAGCTCTGCCAGTATCAAAGAAGTACTTGTAAACAAACAGCATCTTCCAGGGAACAGAATTTAAGTTGCCAAATAAACGGAAGAAGCTCAGTCAGGGGTAGAGGGGCCTGGGCTTTGGTGAAAGCTTGACCTCAAAGCTCTTTAATTCCCTTCAAATTCTAACCATCCAGGAGTCTGTGTCCCTTTATAGGGGCACAGACAAGTTAGGTCCCTGAAAGGGGACTGAGGCTCTCTGAGGTGGCTACTGCTGAGAGGCAAATGTGGAATGAACTGGCCTGGATCACTGGTTTCTAGACTTGTAGTTTTACAAATCAATATATATTTTTTAAATCATTTCAATCGATAGAGTGGCCAGCTTTTTATTTTGCTATGTAAGAACATCAACACACACATGCTCATGCAAAGAGTAAACTACCTGCTAATGCCTAATTTCATAAAATAAGAACAGTTTAATACTTTATTCCACCCCCACAAAAAAAGCCACAAGAGCATAATCTCAAAATGAAGTCCTTAAAGTAGAATTTAGCCTGATGTAAACTACCGATTTCATACTGATTTTTCTCATTTCCTGTACATTTGAGAGCCATGGAGCTAAATAACCTAAAAATATTTCATATAATACTCTGATTCTTTGACTTCCCCAAGGGTCATTTCAACTCTGTGTAAAAAACATTCGATGCATTCTGTGGTATGCAAAGGGAGTCTTTGGTAAAAATGAGGCTGTGCACTTGGGATTCAAGATTCAAGATCCGGAGTTCAGATTCAAGGCAAATGCTATCAACCCTCACGGACTCCCCACTTTTGCTCTGGTGCATAAACTCATCTCCATTATTCTCCACCTAAACTAGCTGGAGCTTGCCTGGGATTTGAAATCTGCATAGCTGAGCCTCAAAGTATCTTCCCGATCTATTCTTTCTTAAAACCGGAAAAGGTGCCAGCGGCGCAAAGACAGTATGCATGAACATGCATTCAAATTTAATTTCACATTTTATTTATAGGTGAAATTTGAATGATCATTTCAATCATAAATCTAGATGTTATTTTCCTATTTTGACAAATATAAACCATGATTTTTTAAAAATTCAAACAAGTATCTGTTAAGCTAGGTGTTAATTTAGCTGTTACCATCATGTTAAAGAAAATATTAGCTCACTTATGAGAAAAAATGAGGCAATTTGGTCATCCGAAATTCTTTAAAAACTTCAATAATGATGAAGAATATAATCTGCTTTTTACATAGTTCTAAGGAACTATTTACTTTTATGAAAATGTCCATATTCTTTAGTATTATTGTCAATACCTGCCAGGAATAACTTGTGTCTTTACTACCAAAATGAAGATATTAATATTATGAATATCAACTAATAAAAGAGATAGTCAAACAGTTTGTAATAAAAAGGTCTACTTTCTTAAAATAGTTACAATGGTAAATCCAACTATTTATTTCCTAGTACACATCAAGAAGTTTTAAAACAAACAGATGTACACACTTAATTCTCTATATTGAGACAGAGAATTTTAATCAGAGCCGTCAACCTTACTCCTTGTTACACAAGGAGTAAGTTTGTACATACGTAGGAGTGTTTGTACATACGTGGGAGTATACATAAACTGCTTACTGCATTTTACAAACTCATGTAAATATATTGTTTTCAGCAAGGTCTCACTGAGGCTATCTTAAAATCTATAAAGTTCAGAGATGCCCAGATAGTCGACCTACAATGTAGGAATACACAAATTTCTACAGTTGCAAGGCAAAACTAGCCAACAGTGCACGGAGGAGAGGGGGTGAAGTATAATAATCACTTAAACTCATCTTTGACTATACGGCCTGCAGGTGGACCTCTTCTGGTGGCTTCATATCTGTCGTCTTCTTCCCATGGCCACCCTTGACAGCAGATCCTGGATTTATGATTTGATTCTAGGTCTTGAGCAAGAGCTGTGTCTAACGCATTACTGGCACTTAGTTACCTTTGCAAAGGTAAGAGGAATAACTAAATTGAGATGTTAAAACCACCAGCCATTTATGAAATTCATTCATGCTGCATCATAAAGGTAGTAACAGATTTTTCAAGATTCACTTGAAAAATAACTTTTTCCAAAGAACAATTTCTATATCAAATTGAAACATAAACTGGATACATATACCGGATCAGTGTTTTCTTTACAATGAAAAAAGTTAATGTTTTAGACTTCTATCTAATTAAAAAATCAAGCAAACTAAGAAACAAAACCTGTTTACTGCCTACCATATGCAAAGCACTATATCAGTCTGAGGTTGGGACAGCCACACCCTAAGAAGGTGAGCTCATGCTGCAAGTCAAGAAAAATAAAAAGGGCATTGTGCGTGTTTCACAAGAGGACCGTGGTCACAGCCAGAGCCTTGCAGGCCAAATCATGTCCCAGCAATAGTACTGATCATGGTTCTGCCAGGACCCTCCTCCCGTCCAAGGCATACTAGCTTCTTACTTCCAGGATTACTAAGTATTCTTTGGGTCTATATAATTATAAGAAGTATAATTATCAAACTCTGTTAAAAAACACAGGCCAGACCTGTTGTCCCCTACAAGAGACTGAGTTCAAATGCACTTTAACTAGAAGATACATTGTTTCAGACAAGTGAATACCCTTTAAAAACCTGAAAGACTTGGGATAATACAAACCCCGGGCAGCCATAGTGTTTGTATGTGTTTTCAGAAAAGAAAAAACACAAACTTTAAGGAAAGCTGGAATTTGCTGTGCAGTGTTTACATTTTATTACCTGCCTAAAGAGGACAGGCTTCCCTTTAGGGGAAAGTTCATTGTGGGAACTTCCAAACAATTCCACAATAGGCAAGATACAGCACCAAGCTGCTGATACAGCACCCCAAAACCACAAATAAACGGGATTTGGTTGGAAGCCAAAGAAAGAATCATGTCCATGGTAGTATGGAGGAAGAAAAAGGACAGCTTTCTTTAAACTCAGTTGGTAAAGCCCCTTTTGGCTTTAAGCTTTTGATTAAGCTCACACTTCCCTCCACCTCCACCCCCCCCCCCACATAGCTAATCACAATAGACCCCAGCTCTTCTTCACACGACCCCTAAGCAATGGGGGTAGCCCACTGTGAAGGGAAGTGCTTTCTCGGACAAGAGCAGTTCCTTTCCAGTCCAGTGTATTAACCAGTAAAGCACCGAGGCCTCCTGCATGCTGGAAAAATAGAATACAGTCCTTCATTTGCCATGTAAATATTCACTGTGTCCACTTTGCTTCACTTCACTGCTGTAGAGGATGTTTGCTTTTAGATTTCAAATCAGATTAAAGTAATTAAGTTTTTTAAACAGCAATGCCATGCTTAAGCCAAAAGAACAATCCCTAGAACAGGGGCTAACAAGAACTAGCCTGACTACTAAAAAACTGAAGTATCTATTGAAATCGTAACGGCTAAAATGCCTGAAAGGGTTTTTTTAATGGAAAAAGTTTCTCTCGCTTAGATCGAGTTAAACAAATCCAGCGATATTAGGGAAGGCACGTTATGTTAATACTTATATTTTAGTCATAAGAAACATAGGAGGAAGAAGGGGAATAGGAAGAAGTTTCAGATCTCCAAGAAAATATACCTCGTTCACTATGTTTACTCATCTAAACCTTTGCGATGGCTGAAATATAATCTTTTGCGCGTAACCGTCAAATCCTACGGAAAAAAATCATAGTTTGGACTAGGGCCATTTTTTTTTTCCGGTGGGCCACCCAAAGAAAGCTGCTGCTGCTTCACTGGGTTCAGGTCGGATGCACGAGCCTGAGATCCCTCTAAACAGACATTTTTTAGAGCACCCGCTACGCCTGACCCTGTTAGGGCTCTCCGCGCGCGGCGGCTACGGCAGGCCGCGGCCCCGAGGGCTTCCTGGAGGCGGCGCGGGCAGGCACTCACCGTAGTCCATGAGGCTCTGGCAGTTGTCCTCGTAGGACCCGCTGCCGCCGCCCTCGCTGAAGCATCTCCACCACAGCGAGGACGTCTGGCCGTGGTCGCTCGACTGCAGCCAGCCGCGGCCGGCCAGCGCGATGATGTCGAAGGCGATGGCGCTGAGCAGGAGCAGGGGCAGGATCCACCTGCAGCGCTCGCAGGCCAGGCCGCAGCGCAGCATGTCGACGGTCGCGGCGCGGAGCGGAGGAGCGCGCGGGGCACGGGCGGCGGCGGAGAGTGGCCCGCGAGTGCGGGCGCCGCGACAAAAGGGAAGAGGCAGCGGGGAGGCGGCTCCCGGGAGGACGCCGCTCGGGGCGGCCCCACCTAGATTCCGGTGACTCAGAGCGCGCCCGCCCCGACCTGCCCGGCCGGGCCGGGGCGCGCGCGGGGCGGGCGGGGCCGCTGGCAAACGAGGCCGGGCTCGGGTTACAGCGGGTGCGGCGCTTAACCCTGCCCGGGGCGGGCTGCGGGAGACGGCCACAGGACCCCGCGTTTCCCCGGAGCCGCCTTGCCCTCCTGCCCCGGGCTCTCTCGGCACGTGTTCGCCTTCTCGGCGCTGCAGCGTACTCGCATATTCCTCTGCATAACACCGTTGAATATCCGACCCTGACGTCAGATAGTGGCGTGATTGTCAACACCACCACGTTGGAGTTTGGAGCAGTTTGAGATGGGTGTTCCAATCGTGTCTGAGGATCAATGCTGCGCGCCTTTGCACGCGTGCACCCCAACCCAGAAGCCCGTCCCTGAGCCCCGCAGGCAGAGGTCACTTCCTCCCGGGCTCCCTCCACCTTTGCACCTTGGACCATTGCTGCCTTCCTACTCTTAGGTGTTTGCATGCCAGGCTTCCTGGCTGGTTTGAAGGCGGAGGTCATGTTTTATTTATCTGGGTGTCCCCGGTGTCCAGGCATCGGGTCTGGGTCATGAGGGGAGCTCAGTGAACTTGATGAACAAACACAATTTAACAAACGTTCGCTTCGTCTTAGAAGCGCTTCCTTTGGCTTTCCTGGATAATTTCACGTCGTCTCTACTACAGTCTGCTCCCTACCACAAATCTCTACCTATTTAAACCCCGCTTTACTCTTCATTTACTATTTTGAGGTTTCTCCAAATAAAAATTGTATGTCAGCATGTACCAGCATCTAAAATCCCACCCCTCAGTGTCCCGGGACAGCTTCTGTCACTGTCGTTACTCCTCAGGTATGGCAGGGAGAGTGGGGTGGCAGCCAGGTGTGGCGCTGAGGAGAAACAAGTTCTCAGTGTCAGGGACCACCGCAGCCTTGGGCAAATCATTGAAACATCCAATGGGGGTCACATCTTACCCCGTACCTCCAAAGGTTTCTTCTGAATCCCCTACGATTTCTGTTAATTTAATATAAAAGAGGTGGGAAATACTTAACAATATTTAAAATTTAATCCTCTGTATTTCAATTTGGTATTCTCAATAGAAACAGAATACTATTTTGTCTTATGCAGTTTTCTGGCAATTTTCGAGGATGAATAAACTAAAAGAACTGAGAAAGAGAGCGTATGGAATCACATGGAATCATTTCCCTAGCCTACACTTTACATAAATCAAGTTTTACATAAACCAAGTTCATATATTTTCATTAGAGGCAAATATCTTCACTTTTAAAGAATAGCACAAGGGGGTGTTCTGGCAAAAGTTAACTTCATACTGTGTAGATTGTGTCAAGAACATTGTGATATTTATGTTCTAAGGGTTTTCAAAAGTAATGAAAATGTTTGTGTAATTAGCTATGTATAATATATTTGCAAGAAAAGATTATCTTACAAATCAAATAGAGTACCGATCATAAGCAAAGTGGTTTCAGAGAAAATGAGAGTTTTACTGGTATCTCTGAACAATTTTGAACTACGTATAACTTCTTTTTCTTGTTCCAAGGAAACCGTTGCCAGTGAATTTGAGGAAAAGAGCTCATTAATGCTGAGGTGAATGCAAGGAGAGTAGCTCTTCAGAATTTCTGGAAGAAACCACACTGACCCTGGTTGGGTTCCAAAAATAATGTACCCAACACATGATACAGATTATGGAGATAATTTATGGATAGTTCAGGTTTAGGCGCTTTCTAATATTAGCTATGTGAGATTGGGCAAGTTAATTAACTTCTTTGCACCTCCGTTTCCTTGTCTATAAAATAAGTAGTGTTACCTCAAAGTGTTGTAATAAGTGTTAAAATAGCTAATATATATTTGTAGGGGTGAGGGGAAACTTGCCCTTTCCCCCGAAAGTTCCCTGAAAGATCAACTCACAATTAAGGCAGATTAATAAGAGAAAGGTTTATTTACCGTGAGCATGGAGAGAAATCACAGAATGATTACTCAGTATCTCAATGAATTTCGGATATTTTTATTCATGCCTTTTAGAGGGGAGGGGGAAAATGAGGAGTGTGGGTAATTCTGTTTAGGGGCAATGAATGGTTGCTAGGGAGAGATGAATGCATGGCGGAAACAGATTGACTTGTAAATTAACCTGAGAGACAGGTATTATGTTTTAAATGATTTGGGCCAGGTCTGGTTGCATTCTGCAACAAATTGAGATAACAGGAAGAGGAAGGGAAGTCCCACGCCTCCTTTGATCTTTTGATCAGGTCAGTCCCGTTTGTACAGATAGAAGGAAAGCCCCCTCCAATCCTTTGTTGATCTGGAGGGGTCTGAAATTCAGAATTCCTTATACCAAGAAGTCATATTTTGGGGTGAAATTTCCTGGGCTCCTTCATATTATAGAAAGTGCTCAGGATAGTGTCTGCATATTGTAAGCCATGACATAAGAGTTGATGATGATGGTGATAGTGATTTTCACACAGGTTTTCCACTTTAATAAAATTGAAAAGAGGGAATTCTCATGTTAATCAAGGGCAAATTCTATCTATGAATACCAACTATGATCACTAAACTATCTTAGACAATGCAGTCCTTCATCCTGGCCATAGTTATAAAACGGATTATAGTGAATGGTAGACAGTTGGAGAGTTCCCCCTGCTGGATACCGTAGGGATTGCAGAGCACTTGACAAAAGTGTAACTTGTACTTGAAGAAAAAGTTTTGTTTTTTTAATTAAAGTATGATTGACATGCAAAAGGGTGTACATATTTAATGTATACATTTTAATGTGTTCAAAGATGAGTACACACCCATGAAACCATCACCATAAAGAAAAATGTTTTATTATTATAATTTTGGGTTATTGTGGTTACAAAATCAATGACTGTTGCAAACAAAAATACAGAAATATATAATTTAAGAAGAAAAATTTGTAGTTGTTTTAATCTCCCATATAGAGAAAGTAGTAGTAGTAATAATAATAATAATATTAACAACAGCTACCTAACATTTGCTGGGAGTTTAGTATGTGCCAGTAAGTGTTTCACATCCACCTTATGAGGTATGTACTATCATCTTCATGTACATGAGACAATTGAGGCACAAATAGGTTAAGTAACTGCTCAACACCACCCAGTCACTGCGTGGCAAAGCCAGACTTTGGCTTAGGCAGTTTGATACCAGAGACAGTTAACTACAATAATAACTCATAAGAGTCTGGGATATATTTCTTCAAATGTTTTCTTGGTTCTTCCCTTCTCCTTGTCCTTCTAAACATCCAAACTATTACCAGTTCTCTCCCAAGCTGTAGTGAAATGATTCTCCTGCTAATGTTCTGGGCATATCTGGTAAGACCCTTAGGTCTTTGATATGGTTCTCTTGTGGCTGTTGAGTTGAGTCCACGGATAAAGTACCTTTCAGTGGATATGGAGTGTTTGCATCTCCTCTGGATGTGACAAATATTCCTAGTGTCACGCATGTGGCAAAGATGTAGGACCTTATTTTTCACATTTAATATTAATGATATAGCTTGATAGCTGTAGGCCATTGAAACTCCATAATAATAATGTGGAACTGACTTAGAACCAACAGCTAAAATCTAAGAACTCAAGTATGTCCTGTATAAATTAACAGTGACTGTGGGAAATACAGTAGACATCAACCCAGGTTTCCCCTCCTCTCCCTCACCCACCCACTTCTGCTTCTCTGACCTGGTGAACACCTACTGACCCCCAGATATCAGCAAAATGTCACTTCTGCAAGGAGCCTTTCCTGCTCCCAACTAGATGAAGTTCCCATTATATGTCCTCAATGCCCTGTGTGTCTTTCCTGTCACAGTTCGGTGTCCACTGCTGGACTTTGAAGTTTTGCCCCAGTTCTTGGGCTCCTGGCTTGGAACAATCGCAAGGCAGGCCCGCATGACGGAGAGAGATGACAGACACTCAGCAAGTATGCGTGAAGGATTTATTGGAAGTAGTGAAGTTATAAGATAGCATAGGAGAGGAAAGCAAAGACGTTTCCTAAGGAGAAATGGGTTGTCTCCGAGAGTGGAGAAGACCTTTTTATATGCTTATGTTTAGGTTAAGGTTAGTTAATAATTAGGACTGAATTCCTTTCTATGTTTGGGCATGACTTAAAGGTTTTGTTGTACATACTGTGGGGAAAGTTCCGTTTCCGTTCTCTGACTGGTGGGCAGTGTTCATGGCCTCATTACCCCATTCTTTAAGACGGAAATAACTGTTTCCCCGGGTTATTTTTCTCTAACTATTTCCTCCTTATTGTTTTTCTATAACTGCTTTCTCCTTTCTGTTTTTCTGATTTCCATCACCTCTCACTTGTTTTTCTGTCCCTAACATTTCCTTTAAAACTTTGCTGACAATTTTAATTGCACATTTATTTTTATTAATTTTAATCTACCCCTACTGCACTGTAAATTCAACATGGGCAAAAATGTTGTGCGTTACCTCTCACCATTGTGTCCCACAGCACCCTGTGCCCGGAACATAATAGGATTTCAATAAACACCTGTTATATAAACATGAGAATCTGGTCTCAATTTAAAATAACTCAGAAGATCTCTGAACACTCTTCCTTTTGGAAGGTCTCTTTGTTAAGATTGTCATCCTTATTCTAGCTCAGCTGAGTCTCCCATGATTTTCCCCCTTGAGATCATCAAGACACAGAATGAGTCTTCTGACATTGGATGGAGACTAATTTTTCCTCCGTTTCTCCTGCATGTCTTCTCTTTGGCTGGCTAAACATCTGCTGTTATTTCAACTTTTTCACTTCCTTTGTCAACTTCTTGGCTCTTCTCTGCACAACTTCTAGATTTTAATATCACTCATAAAATGTGGTGCTCAGAATTAAACTTTGCGCTCAGGGTGTGATTTCAGCAGTGGGGAAGAGGGAGAGCTTTTGTCTCCCTCAGGTCAGAAGTGACACCTCTAGTAATAGAGTCCAGGTATGCATATGCATTTTTTTGGTTGTTGATCTGTGCAGATATCCATCATAGTAAACTTGTGCTTAACTAAAACCCCCAAGATGTGTTTACTTGTGTAGTTCCTATTATATATTAATGTTTTTCATATGATACAATCATATTTATCCCTGTTCAATGTCATCATTAGAATCAACATTATGTTGGCCTGCCAGCATCTTCATCAATCTTTGATTTTAGTCAATACGTTAGCTCTTCATTTCAGCTTCTTGTTTTGTGGACATGTCTTCCATAGATTCATACAAGTTGCTGACACCATTGGGAAAAGGACCAGAGCTCTGTGGCTTATCGCTAGACACTCCACTCCAGATGGACCACATTGGCTATTGGACGACACTTCCATTTGGGGACAAAAGGTAAACACCTGTGTAGCCAGAGTGAGCCACAGAAGGCAATAGAAAGCTTCTCTGAGGAGGTGGGACTTTACCGTAGCACTGCACAAGGCAGAAAAGAGGGGAGGGCATTCCAGATGAGGCAAATGGCTCTGGTGAAGACATGGAATTGGCAATGGCTATAAGTACTTTTAAGGTGTTTTATTTTTCTTTTCAGGTAATGACTATCAGCCAACATAACCAGTCCATGATTCAGCATTCTAAGTCATGGAGACTTTTAGAAATACAAATCTAAGGAAGTTAATACCACTACCAAGTTGCAAACTGCTGGCAAATCAATTTGGTGCTCAGTCATACAATATAATGGTGTTTTTGTTGCCATCATACATCACTTCAATAATAACTTTCACTGCAAAAATCTCACTTGAGTACCAAATAAAAACACCAAATTTTTTATGGCAGAGCCAGTTTTATACAAATTAATATAACTTTTAAAATTATACAGTTTCCTTCTTTTAGACTGAGTTGGTTCCTACAAGCTGCTGGAGTGACTTGCTTCAGGGCAATTGTATGTATATAAAAGGTGGCTCTACTTTATTCTGGGCTTCCTCTAAAACCAGGTAGAATCCTGTGGACAAAAAGACTTAAAATTATGCCTTAAGGAGATTCAACATGCTAATGCCAGTTTCAGGCTAAAATAAATTTTCAAGCACTGTTAAGTCTTCCCGTAAGTAATGGAACTGTCAATGTGACCAGCACTAATTTCAGTTGATCTTTGATATTTGAACATCTGCATTAATAGCCACTCCTTATTTTAAAAATTGACCTAATATATAGTATATCTTTTAGATAAAAAAATACAAATAAACATTTGCCATCTTGGAGAGACCAGGGGATCTGTTTAATACCAAACCTCACCATCATTTCTCTACAAACGTGCTTACCAGCATGCCTCTCTTTGCTGAAGCCATCAGATCTTCAGTCTCAGCACTGAATGTGTGTGTTATTCATTCCATCCTTTCTCTGTCTTTATCAGCTACTGAAGATGCGGTCCTTGCCTTTGGTCTTCCTAGGTAGATCACAGAGGCCGACTCCTTTCGTTTGATTGTGGTTTCTTAAGTCAAGATAGTTTTTTGAGGACAAGATTTTGAGGACATGGTTTGCAGATAAGTCTCTCTTCTCTTGGACCCATATTTGTAAAAGAGATATTAGTAGATTTACATGCCATTGTTGTCTTGGGGGGATCAGCTACATTTGGTTTGGTTCTTGTTCCACCAGGAAGTGATTTGGTGATGGAAGGCCTTCCCCACTCTGGGCTGAGAAGTCTGTGCCTATGTAATCTTCAGTGGGATCTAAATGTGTGTTCAATACATCATTTCCAACACACTTGGGTTTTAGGATTTGGGTATTTTTGCATTTCCAGTGGATGGCCAAAATTCTTGCTCTGAAGTCCAGAATTTCATGGTGTCTGATACCTGCTTAATGCCCTTCAGATACTGAGGGACAAGAGGCAATACCTGCCCCCAGCCCCTCCTCTGACCAGCTATGCCTGCTTTATGCTTTTATGAAAATCTTTTCTCAAGAGCACTTGCACTTGATTCCAACAATGGAAGCAAGCATTTATTGAGTGCTTACTATACACAAAACGCTACGCTATGAATTTGACAAGTATTTTTCTCATTTCACCTCACTTTACAACCCTAAGAAGCAGACATTACTATTATCTCCATCTTACAGACAAGGAAGCTGAGGCTCATAGAGGTTATGTAAGTTTCCCAATGTAACAAGCTAACTGTTTTTGTCACAAGTGGCAAAGACAGGATTCAAGCACAGGCTCTCTGACCCCGAATCTGTGCTGGAACACATGACACCCTAACACCTTGTAAATACTCAGCATCTAATCCATATAACAATATTGTGACTAGGTATTATTATTTCCATTTTAGAGATGAAGAATTGGACATTCCAAAAGATTAAATAGCTTACACAAGATTTTTTTTTTAAAAAAGCAAAAAAAGAAAAAAGCTAGTCATTGAGAAAGGCCATGACACCATATGGCTGATGCCTAGAACCAAAGAGCATTTGCCTGGGGCCAGGGTATAGCTGAGCCCTGTTGTTTATTGTATCTGACTTTATTAACTGATTTATAAACAGAATAGGTCAGTGTAGGTCGATTTTACATTACAGAATTCTTTGTGACATGAAAGGCTTCTTATGGCCACTTCCTCATAAGACCTTTTTAAATAGCTCAGACCCTGCTTCTTGCCAGCCACCACCTCGTGGTCCGTACAAGCTGCCATGCTCTCACTAGTAAACAAAGCAGCAGCGTTCTTTCCTAACGAGACTACTCTAACATATAACTTGCAGGTATTTTTGCTTAATTTTGTTTCTAAAACAGTTAAAGTCACGCTTCAAGAAAACAGTGCACTTGCAAGTTGATAATTTAAAAGGTCAGCGATTTAAATAACCCACTTCAAGATAAGTGGCCGTAGTATTGTTCCAAGGGACTCATTCCTGCATCTACAGCCATGAGAGGTGGTTCATTAATATGGACTAGATCCTACTTGTAGCCACTCCACGCTCTCTCTCCCAACCTCCCCTACACACAGGCATGCATGTGCACACACATACACACACACACAGAGGAGTCAACTTTCTCTGGTGTCCATCATGGAGGAGACATGTCTCTCCTCCTAGCACCGCATGGTGCAGAAGAAACACTGAGCAGAAAACCAGGCAACCCGAGTTCTACTTCTCCCTGACTCTGTGTTTCCCCTCTAATCCTTGTTTGATCTCTCTTCTCCCCTGCTCATGTGAACTTTTAATTATGTCCACTCTCTCACCTCCTAGTCCTTTCTCAGCCTACTGTAATCTCTCTTCAACCAGATGGTGTGATGGTAAAAGTTTAACAACCAACTTGCCGAGGTAAAAAAAAAAAATCCTTAATTTGTAGTGTTCACCAATTTCCATGGTATAAATACTGCCCCAGTGGCTGAGTTCAAGCTACCAATCTGATGTCACTGAACACAGGGTTAGGAAGAAACATGCATAATCGGGTCTCTCAAGCTAGTAGTAAGCTCATACCACTGCTTCTGCCCCCAATATCTTACTAAAACTGCTCTCACCAAGGTCACTAGTGAGTTCACCTATGTGAAATTCAATAGATATCATTTTCCTCTTTCTTTGTCTCAGTAGATACTTTGATTTTCTTTTTTTTTGTGTGTGTGTGTGTGTGTTTTTTGTTTGGTTGGTTTTTTTAAATTTATTTTTTTAATTTCAGAATATCATGGGGGTACAACACTTTGGCCATACACATTGCCCCTGTTCTGCCCGTGTCAGAGCCACAATCGTGGTCATCTCCCAAACTGTGCTCCCCACATCCATTCAGTGAGAGTTTTTCCCATCCCTTCCACCCCCTCCCGCCCGCCCGCCCTCAGATGAATGTTATTGCCCTGTGTGATGTAAGTGTTCATCAGTTAGTACCAGTTTGATGGTGAGTACCAGTGGTGCTTGTTTTTCCAATCCTGCGACACTTCGCTTCGAAGAATGGGTTCTAGCTCCAACCAGGATAATACCAGATGTGTTAATTCACTGTTGTTCCTTATTGCTGAGTAATACTCCATGGTATACATATACCACATTTTATTGATCCACTCGTGTATTGATGGGCACCTTGGTTGTTTCCACAACTTTGCAATTGTGAATTGTGCTGCTATGAACATTCGAGAGCAGATGTCTTTATTATAAAATGTCTTTTTTTCTTTTGGATAAATACCCAGTAGTGGGATTGCTGGGTCAAATGGTAATTCTACTTTTAATTCTTTGAGGTATCTCCATATTCTTTTCCATAGAGGTTGTACTAATTTGCAGTCCCACCAGCAGTGTATGAGTGTTCCTATCTGTCCACATCCCCGCCAACATTTGTTATTTGGGGATTTTTTGATATGAGCCAATCTCACTGGAGTTAAGTGATATCTCATTGTGGTTTTGATTTGCATTTCCCTGATGATTAGAGAAGTTGAGCACTTTTTTGTATGTTTCCTGGCCATTATTCTGTCTTCTTTGGAAAAGTTTCTGTTCATGTCCTTTGCCCATTTTTTAATGGGGTTGTTTGATTTTTTCTTGTTGATTTTCCTAAGTTCTGTATAGATTCTGGTTATCAGCCCTTTATCAGAGGTGTAGCATGCAAATATTTTCTCCCATTCTGTAGGTTGTCTGTTCACTCTAGTGATAGTTTCCTTGGCTGTGCAGAAGCTTTTCAATTTGATCAGGTCCCATGTATTTATTTTTGTTGCTGCTGTGATTGCTTTGGGGGTCTTCTTCATAAATTCTTTGCCTAGGCCAATGTCCATAAGAGTTTTTCCAACGTTTTCTTCGAGAATTCTTATGGTTTCATGTCTTAGGTTTAGATCTGTTATCCATTGTGAATTGATTTTTGTGAGAGGTGAGAGGTGTGGGTCTACTTTCAGTCTTCTACATATGGCCATCCAATTTTCCCAGCACCATTTGTTGAACAGGGAATCTTTTCCCCAGTGTACGTTTTTCTGGAATTTGTCAAAGATCAGGTGACTGTATGAGGTTGGTTTTATATTTGGGTTCTCAGTCCTGTTCCATTGGTCTACGTGTCTGTTCTTGTGCCAATACCATGCAGTTTTGGTTACTATAGCCTTGTAGTATAGTTTGAAGTCTGGTAGACAGATGCCTCCCAATTTGTTCTTTTTGCTTAAGATTGCTTTGGCTAGACGGGGTCTTCTCTGGTTCCACATGAAGCGTAGAATTATTTTTTCTAGATCGGCAAAAAATGATGTTGGTATTTTGATAGGGATTGCATTGATTCTGTAAATTAATTTAGGTAGCAAAGCCATTTTTACTATGTTGACTCTGCCTATCCAAGAGCATGGTAGGGCTTTCCATCTATTTATATCCTCTGCAATTTCTTTTCTCAGTGTTTCATAATTCTCTCTATATAGGTCTTTGACCTCCTTAGTTAGGTATGTTCCTAAATATTTAATTTTCTTTGTTGCTATTGCGAAAGGTATTGCATCTTTAATTTGTTTCTCAGCTTGATTGTTATTAGCATATATGAAGGCTATGGATTTGTGTGTATTAATTTTGTATCCTGAGACTTTGCTGAATTCATTTATCAATTCCAGTAATCTCTTGGTTGAATCTTTGGGGTTTTCTATGTATAATATCATATCATCTGCCAATAGTGAAAGTTTGACCTCTTCTGCCCCCATCTGGATGCCCCTAATTCCTCTGTCTTGTCTAATTGCTGTGGCCAGGACTTCCAGCACTATGTTGAAAAGAAGTGGAGATAGTGGGCACCCTTGTCTGGTGCCAGTTTTAAGGGGGAATGCCTTCAATTTTTCCCCATTCAGTATGATATTGGCTGTGGGTTTATCGTATATGGCTTTAATAGTTTCTAGGAATGAGCCATCTATGCCTATATTGTTAAGAGTTCTTATCATAAAAGGATGCTGGATTTTGTCAAAAGTCTTTTCTGTATCTATTGAAAGGATCATATAATCTTTGTTCTTGCTTTTATCTATATGGTGAATTACATTTATAGATTTGCATATGTTGAACCATCCCTGCATCTCGGGAATAAAGCCCACCTGATCATGATGGATTATTTTTTTGATGTACATTTGAATTCGGTTTGCAAGGATTTTATTGAGAATTTTTGCATCTATATTCATAAGGGATATTGGTCTGTAGTTTTCTTTTTTTGTTGTGTCCTTTCCTGGCTTTGGTATCAAGGTGATACTGGCTTCGTAGAATGAGTTTGGGAGGATTCCATCCTTCTGGATATTTTCAAATAATTTCTGCAGTATAGGCACCAGTTCTTCTTTGTAGGCTTGGTAGAATTCAGGTGTGAACCCATCTGGTCCGGGACTTTTTTTTGTGGGTAGATTTTTAATTACTGCTTCAATTTCGGTGCTTGATATTGGTCTGTTTAGAAATTCTGTTTCTTCCTGGTTGAGCCTAGGGAGGTAGTGTGTTTCTAAGAATTTGTCCGTTTCCTCCACGTTTTTGTGTTTGTGGGCATAGAGATTTTTGTAGTATTCAAAGATGATGTTTCGTATTTCCATGGTATCAGTTGTGACTTCTCCTTTTTCATTTCTAATTGAGCTTATTAGAGTCCTTTCCTTTCTGCTTCTGGTCAACCTGGCAAGTGGCCTGTCTATTTTGTTTATCTTTTCGAAGAACCAACTTTTCGTTTCATTGATCTTCTGTATTGTTCTTTTGTTCTCGATTTCATTTAATTCTGCTCTGATTTTGGTTATTTCTTTTCTTCTGCTGGCTTTAGGATTGCTTTGCTCTTCCTTTTCCATTTCCTTAAGATGATTCGTTAGTTTACTGATTTGTGACTTTTCTGTCTTTTGGATGTGGGAATTTATGGCGATAAGTTTTCCTCTCAGGACTGCTTTTGCTGTATCCCACAGATTTTGATAACTTGTGTCCCCATTATCGTTTAGTTCGAAGAATCTTTTGATTTCAATTTGAATCTCCTCCTTGACCCAATAATCTTTCAGCAATAGATTGTTTAGTTTCCACGTTTTTGGAGGAAGATGTGAGTTTCTGTTGGAATTGATTTCTAATTTTATTCCGCTGTGGTCTGAAAAGATACATGGTATGATTTCTATTTTTTTGAATTTGTTTAGATCTGTTTTGTGGCCTAGGATGTGGTCAATTTTAGAGAAAGTTCCATGAGCTGATGAGAAGAATGTATATTCAGTGTTCTTTGGGTGGAGTGTTCTGTAGATATCTGTTAGGCCCAAATGTTCTATAGTCCTGTTTAGGTCTTTTATTTCTCTATTTGTTTTTTGTTTGGAGGATCTGTCCAGTTCCATCAGTGGGGTGTTGAAGTCCCCTGATATTATGGCATTGCTGCTTATTATGTTGTCTAGATCTAGCAGTATTTGCTTTATGTACCTGGGTGCTCCTGTGTTGGGTGCATAAATGTTTAGGATTGTTAAATCCTCTTGTGAGATTTTTCCCTTCACCACTATATAGTGTCCATTTTTGTCCTTCTTTACTTTTATTGCTTTAAAGTTTATGTCATCTGAAATAAGGATGGCTACTCCAGATTTCTTTTGGTTTCCATTAGCCTGGAAAATTGTATTCCATCCTTTCACCTTGAGTCTGAATGCGTCTTTGTGTGTAAGGTGTGTTTCCTGAAGACAACAGATACTTGGTTTGTATTTTTTAATCCATTCAGCCAGCCTATGTCTCTTCAATGGGCAGTTCAAGTCATTTACATTTATTGAGAGAATTGATATTTGGGGTAAATTTCTGATTATTCTGTTGGGTGGTATCTTTTGTTTTACCTCTTGAGTCATTGTGGAATCTGGTTTCCGGGGTTTTAGCTTTTGCGTAGTTTTACATAGGTGGGTGTCTGTTGCTCTGTTTAGTGTATAATGCAGGTCTAAGCATTTCTTGCAAGGCCGGTCTGGATTTCGCAAATTCTATCAGTGATTGCTTACCTGGAAACATCTTTATTTCTCCCTCATATAAGAAGCTTAGTTTGGCAGGATACAGAATTCTGGGTTGACCTTTGTTTTGTTTTAGGAGATTGATGATGTCTCCCCATTCCCTTCTGGCTTGTAAGGTTTCAGCTGAGAAATCTGCAGTTAATCTGATCGGTTTCCCTTTGTAGGTTACCTGCTCTTTTCGTCTTACAGCTCTGAGGAGTGCCTCTTTTGTGTTTACTTTGGTCAGTCTAATAATTATGTGGCGTGGTGAATGCCTTTTCACGTTGACTCTCCCAGGAGTCCTGTGTGCTTCTTGTGCTTGGATATCGAGATTTCTGGCTAAGCCATGGAAATTTTCCTCTATTATTCCTTCAAATAAATTTTCCAGCCCATGCAAATTTTCCTCCTCTCCCTCAGGGATACCTATGATCCTTATGTTTGGCCTCTTTACATAATCCCACATTTCTTGTATACTTTTTTCCTGCCTCTTGTTTTTGTGTTCTTTCTCTTCGGCTGATTTATTTAGCGCATAGGAGCTGTCTTCTAGCTCTGAAATTCTTTCCTCTGCATGGTCCAGCCTATTCTTAAGGCTTTCCACTGTGTTTTGTAGATCCTTGAATGCTTCTTTCATTTCTAGGATTTCTATTTGATTTTTCTGTAATATTTCTATTTCTTTGGAGAATTTTTCGTTCATTTCTTGCATTTTTCTTGTGGTTTCTTTGTGCTGGGATTCAATTTTCTCTTGAATTTCATTGAGCTTTCTTATAATCCATAAACAAAATTCCTCTTCTGTCATTCTACCCATTTCATTTGGGTTGGAGATACTTTGATTTTCACCCCCCACCCTCCCCAACCCCCGTGAAACTCTGCTCTCTTGGCTTCTGTAAAGATGTTAAAGCTCAGTGCTCAAAGACCACCAGGAACATACCTACAGTCAAATAAAATTAAGTTTTTTAACTTGCTGCAGCAAGGGAGACTGCACACTGTGGTGAACGCTATGTCACAAGGGCTAGTATAAGACTTACACTTACGTTAGGTGATTTTGGTGAGGGTTCAAGGAGGTGGATATTTTATTCTGTTATGTCAAGAAAGGGATATCTTATTTTGTTGCTGCATGGTGGTTTTGTTTTTTCTGTGTTCAGATATGATTACAGAGTGGTCTTGTTTTTGTCTTGTTCTATTACAATTACAGAGTGACCCTGTCTGATGTTGATATTATGTGAAATTATTTATGCTCAGCATAGGATCATCATGGCCTGGCTCTTGGCTGCCAGACCATCAACCAGCTGTCAGGGATTGAGTTTTTTTTCTTCCTTTCTCACTGGTTCTCCATCGTACCTTCCCTTTCTCCTTAACGTGCTAGTCTTCCTCTGCCCCCACCCCCGCCACATATTGTATTCTGTGGGGTTCTTTCCTTGAACCACTCTTCTTGTCTTTCTATACATTTTTTGTGTGTGTTACATCATTTTCGTGATTTCAACTCCTATCTATGAACTCATGACTTGCAAATATATATCTTTAGCTCATACTTTTCCTCTATGCTTCAAAATTTTATATCTAACTTCCAGCAGGATGGCACCACCTGGGCACTCCCTCAAACACTTTAACCTCAACCAGTACACAGTTCAAATTGCCCTCCTTTCTGCTAAACTAGTATCTTCTTTCTGTAGCCTCTGTAGCATCTCTGTAATCTTGGTCACCAACATTAAAACTCCAAGATCATCCTTGACTCTTTCTTTATCTCACACTCTATATCCAGTAATTTAAAATTTTGCCACCTACAATGCCTCCAAAATATTTCTGCCATCCAGACTCTGCTCCATCCCTACCACTCCTACCCAGGTACGTTGACTTTACTAACTAACGGAGCACTCCCCGCTCCTGAGTCCTTCTCCCATAAGGCTACTACAAGGATGAGGCTAACTGTGAATCTGACCCTGACACTCCATGTGCCACTCACTGGTTCTCAAGCACCTCTATGGTTAAATCTGAGCTTCCTAAAAGTGGTGGATGAATGCCCCCTGTCTGGTCCCTCTCCAGCCCCACCTGCCACCTCTGCTTGCCTTATACTTTCCAGTGGTTTTTATTTCTCACACACACAATACTATTCTTGCTTTGTTCTTGATGTTATTTCTGGAATACCTTTCTTCCCGGTCCCCTCCCTATGTACTTCCTACTGATCTTTTAAGGTTGGTGTCAGACCACACGTCCTCCAAGAAAGCTTCCTTGACTCCTGGCATATTCCGTATGTTCCTCCCTCCAGCCGAAGGTGTGTGTTCTTCCCTGGGGCTCCCAAACACTGGAAGCATATGTACTAGTCACATTGTTTTAAAATAATCACTTTTATGTCCCCAGTTAGACTGTGAGATCCTTGAAGAAAGTGACCATGTCTTATTTGTCTTTGCATCCCCAGCACCTGTTCTCATGCAGGTGTTACACAATTGTTTGATGAATATATGAATAAGTGATTGACTTTGTCAATGCCACCCAGGAGAGTTGCCCTTTCTGAACATCAGTGTTTTCATCTATTTGTTGCGGTGGTTAAAAAATGAAACATAAGGAAATTAATAGCTCTAAAATGCTATGAAATAGAGATAAATGAAAAAAAATCTCAGAATCGAAATTGAAAAACATGCATTTATTTGGAACAGTAGGTGGCAGTAGCACATTGTTTTTCAGCTTAGCATTTGCTGATGCATTCTGCTGTCCTAATGTTGGGTTACGCTGGGGGCACGGGAGCAGAGATGAAGGCCATCACTTGTGGTCCTGGAGCAATCTGCATAACCATTAAGAGTCAAGGACAGGGCTGGCTTCAGGCCCATTTATTCTTTGTGACCTAATTCTAACTAAATTCCAATTCTACCTTCCTCCCTGGGACCAGTATGGCAGCATTCCAAAAGTGACTGGTGACAGCTATTCAGTGGGTGGGAGCAACTAACATTTGTTTGAAACAACTATGTTCCAAGGACTCCCCAAGCTGTTTTCCAAATAAAATCTTTTTTTTAATCAACCACATAATGGTTCAGCAATTTCTTCTTAAATTCTTACAACTATGAGTTAGATGCTGTTAAGCCCATTTCACAGATGAAAAAATTGAGACTGAATGATTAAATAAATTAGCTTAGTAAACAAAGGGATTCAACCCCAAATCTACTTGCCATAATGTTCATGCTATGTCCAGTCCAGCACACTGATGTCATATTCTCTGAATTGAGCTAAAAGTTGTGACTTAGGTAAGCACAGCCTTTGGAACAAACAAGTCAATAGAGTTAATGAAGAGTTTGTATAGACATGTACTATCTATAGATAATGGTTAAATATTAACATCAGTTCCAAGCTTTGAAAGTCACTAGGTAAGTAGACAATGAAACATTGAGCTTAAATAATGTCATCTGGAATCCAAAAGTTTAATTAGAAATAATAAATACTAACATCAGTTGAGTGCTTCAGGTACATGGCACTATTCTAAGTACATAATATGTATTAATTTCTTTGATCTCAGATCAACTCAGTGAGGTAGGTACAATTATTGTATCTACTTTGCAGATGAGGATCCAGAGCCACAGATAATTTAAATTGTTTGTTTAATGTCACTCAGAAGGTCAGTGTTAGAGTTAAGATTGTCACCAAAAGCTCGGCACTTGTGCTCGAGGCCACATCAGAAGAACAAGGACAAATGGTTTGAGGAGAAGGATAGCGGAGTTTATTAATTACTTGGCAAATGAGGAGAATGGAAACTCCTGTCTAAAAATGCCATCATCCTAATAATAAGCAGAAACACAGAGCTTTTAAAGGGTGGGTTCTCAGCTTCAGGCAATTGCTGTTCAACTACAGTTGATGATTCTGATGGTCCCATCTCTGCCTGAGACTATTCCACAACCTCCCCCCAGGACCTCCCTCTGCCAGGTCCCCGCTGGTGCAGCAGTTCCAGCTGAGCCATCTCCTGTACCACAAAGAACAAAAGACATTCCCCTGCCTCTCCCACCGCTGGCCTGAGACAGGGATGGTCCTAGTTCTCCAAAAGGAGTGGGGGATGTTTTAAAGAGACGTAAAACATTTTTGCTGTTTTTTCAGGCCATTCCCTCTGTTATATATTCCCCACTCTCCGTATTACCCTTCCATATCTATGGGAGGAGGGGAAACTACTCTGTTACAAGAGTAGCCCCAGACCAACCTTCTTGGCACCTAGTGACTATGCAATTACTAATAGTAATAATAATAATAATAGCAACTAACCCTTACATAGTGCTTACTATGTGCCAGTCTCTGTTTTAATCCCACATCAATTTTTCTTATCCTCACAACATTTCTGTGAGGTTTATGCAATTATTGCTTCTATGCTACAGATGAGGAAACTGAGGCATGGGGAAGCTAAATGACTTTTCCTAGATAATACAGCTGGTAAGTGGCAGAGCTGGGCCTCAAGCCCAAACATTTACAGAGTCTGCACAATTAACTCCTAAAACTTTCTATTTTAATGTGCATATTCTTAGATTTAGTGGAGCACATTTGAAATTCGTAGTGCATTCCCAGTTGTCAGTATATATTTTAAGATTCTGCTTATCTCTCCAAACCAATTCCAGAGTGCTTGCTCTTATGCATGTGTTCTCTCTCTCTCTCTTCCTCTCTCATTACAGTATAAAAATTATTATTGTGCCTGGGTCTATCACAAAAATGCTAGCTGGATATCCTAGGGTTACTTCAGCCTGGAAAATTTCCAATAAATATTCAGCTAAGACCTAAATGTGAAATTCATGCTCTTAAAATAGACTTTTTATTAATATAAATATTCTCACAAGACAGGGAAGGAAATGAAAAAACGCAGGCCCAGGTGGAGCTGAGTTGTATTAAAAATTATACCCCCTTGTTTCTTGAGTGACTTGAAAGAGCCATCAATGTTTGGGGGACTTTTTGTATTTAAAATTCACACATTTCAGTCTGTTTCTGATATTGACATGTTGTTTTATTTGAAACTTTAAAAACATGATAGCACCTCTTGGTGAGTCCTTTCCTGCTTACCTGCGGCCCCCATGTGAGGCCACCTCAGCCCATATTGACCTCTCAGAGACTGCTTGGTCTCATCCCCTGCCCCTACACAGGTCTCTGTCTTGTCTCCCAAATGGACGTTAAACGCTTCGAGGCGAAGATTTGCACTTCTGTGTATTCCTACAGTACCCACTTCATCTGCCAGGCTCAATATCTCTTGATTTCAGGAAATAAAACTGCCAAATAATAAATTGGTTTGCCATGTGAATAGAGATGAGAAAGGAAAATATTCTAAAATATATGAATATTATGTCAACAGTGGTTCCTAAACTCATTCAGGAAATCTGCACTTGCCGGTGAATTCCATCCCATCATCACAATCTGGAGTCAGCTGACATTGTCGTGCAGAGAGAGGCAAAGTGGAGCAGTCAAAGGGTTTATTAATTTATTAATGTTCAATTAGAGAGTGTTGCAAGAGCTATGTTGACTCTTAGAACTCACATAGAATATTAAGTGGAATACAAGGATATCCTCAAGTCTGTTTGACAAATATTCAGCTTCATTCCTTGAGAGATGAACTTAGCAGAATGTGACATTTCTTGTCTGTCATTGTGTTGCTGTCACTGTTTTCGTTAATTGGATTCAGATGAAGATTTCTCCAAGTGAAGTAAAAGCTCTAAGTCTTTTTCTCATCCTCATGTCCTGTACACGTGCACAGGCACATAGCAATACATACAACCAATGTAAAGTAAAAATGCAGTGACAAATTTCTGATTTGAGAAATTTAATGAATATATGAATACATCATTTATTACATTTATAGAAACACACATTTACTTCATATAATCTTAGCATATAGTTAGAGAGTACCAGTGTGCCTAAGAGACATTTTTGAAAACTAAAACCTCAAATGGCAAAACACACAAATTAAGTGTGGTTATTCTAAGAGAATCAGTTTTTTACGTTTTGAAAGATTTAAAGCAATGTTTCTTTTAAAATTCTATGAGTTAATCAAGCACTTTATCAGTTGGATTTGTGGCAACTAGAAAGAAATATAGACTGTCCCCCATTTCTTTTGCATTTATAGTCTAATGTGGGGGACAATTCACAGTGGAATATACATGAAAAGAAATAGCATTACACAATATTTATGATTAAATGCCCAGTGGAGATATGCTGAGTAACCATTCAGAGGTGAGTTAGAAAGAGAATTATGTGGTAGGCAGGTGCTGTGAACTGAATATTTGTGTCCCCCCCAAGTTAATATGTTAAAGCCTAATTCCCAATGTGATGGTATTAGGAGGTGGGGCCTTCAGGAGGTAATTGGAGGTCATGAAGGTGGAGCCCTCATGGATGGGATTAGTGCACTTACACAGTTTCTCTCTCTCCCCCCTTCCTCCCTCCCTCTCTCTCTTTCTCCCTCTCTCTCCCTCTCCACCCGTCTTCCTAAGTGAGGATGCAAGAAGAAGAGGGCCTCCATCATATCCGCAGGCACCTTGATCTTGGACTTCCCAGCCTCCAGAACTGTGAGAAACAAATGTTTTGTTTTGTTTAAGCCCTGCAGTCTATGGTATTTTTGTTAGAGCAACCCAAGCTGGCTAAGACGTCAGGTGTATTAGTTTTCCATTGCTGTGTGACAAATTACGGCAAACTCAGTGACTTACCATGACAGCCAGTTATTAGCCCTCAGATCTGTAGCTCTGAAGTCCAGGCAGGCTCAGACTGCTACCTGGACTACTCTCTACTTAGGGGCTCACAAGGCTGAAATCAGAGTATCAGGCAGAGTAGGTTCTTATCCAGAGGCTCAGGGTGAGAATCTGCTTCCAGGTTGTTGGCAAAATCGAGTTCTTTGTCACTGTGTGTCTGAGCTTCCTGTTTTCTTGCTGGCTGCCAGCTGGGCCCTCTCTACTTCCTCACCTCCTTCATCTTCAAAGCCAGCAACACCACAGTGAGTCCTTGTCGTACTTTGCATCTCTCCAACACCCTCATCTGCTGCCAGCTGGAGAAAACTCCTCTTTTAATGGGCACCCAGATAATCTCCCTTTTGCAGTATAAGGTAACAGGATCACAGGAGTGATAGCTCATCGTGTTCAGAGGTTCCATCCACACTCAAAGGGAGGGTTATGTATCAGGGGCCATTCTTAGAATCCTGCCACCATAGAGCAGGGAACAATTCATAGAGAAGGGGGACAAGAGTGCATCTTAAAGCAAGGACAAGGGAAAGATCAATGAATGTACTAAAAGTTGATTCCAGAGAAAGGAACAGTCTATGAATTCAATAGATATTTATGTAGATATATTGATATCTGAATATTGGAATTAAAATGATTACCAAAGGAGACATGATTCTTGGCCTCACGAAGCTTACAGAAGAGCATGGCCCCAGGCAGAACTGTGTGAGTTTGTGTTCAGGGGACAGTGATAAGTCCACAGTTTGAGGGACAGAAACAGTTCCTCCAAAGAGGTACTACATGATAGAGTGTGGAGTAATGTGGGCGTGTTTCTAAGGCAAAGTATAGAGATGTGAAGCTGGAAAGTTTTTAGGAAGAGGCAGGCAAGTTTGCATAAGCAGCCCAGTGGCCTCTGGAAGGAAGAAGTAGCGACCCCTAACCTTTCTTCCAGAGACCTAAAGTTGTTAAAACCTGTCCAGGTGAACTGGGATGCTGCTATCTTAGTCCACCGACAGGGAAGATCAACAAGCTCCCAAATTTTAAAACACTGGGAATATAAAAGAAAAGGAGATGGCTCCCATGGGCTGGTCCCACATTGAATTGTATGGTCAAAAGGGAACAGTGGGCTGGGTGAGGTGACTCACGCCTGTAATCCCAGTGCTTTGGGAGGCTGAGAAGGGAGGATTGCTTGAGGCCGGGAATTCAAGACCAGCCTGGGCAGTATAGCGAGATCCCATCTCTGCAAAAAATAAAAAAATTAGCTGGGTGTGGTAGCAGTAGAACAGTGGCTCTGGGCACATGTGGTGGTGGAATCTGGAGTACATGTCACCCAGCCTCCTGCTTGGCAAGCTGGCACCTTGGGACAAGGAGATGTGAGCTGGGAGTTTGGGAGCCTAGGCTGGATTTGGTGTGGAGCATATTTGACTAAGCTTAGTATTGAGGGGGAAATTGTCCCGACACACCACCTCTGTAGCAAGGGCAGGGATCTGCAAGAGGGGGCAGAGATGGTCTTGAGCAGGAGGTTACATCCCAGCTGCAGTAGCCTCAGGCGGAGAATCTTTTTAGACTGTCAAGATCCAGAAACTTGTTTTAGCAGATAATGACTCTTCTCCAGCTTCAAAAGAATAAGGGTTTTAAGCAAATATACTAGCATTTGTTTCATAATTTCCCTGGGGCACTACAAAGTATAAGAAATGGTCTGGGCATGATGGTTCACACCTGTAATCCCAGCACTCTGGGAGTCAGAGGCGGGAGGATCGCTTGAGGCCAGGAGTTCAAGACCAGCCTGGGCAACATAGAGAGACCCCGTCTCTACAAAAAATAGAAAAATTCAGCTGGGCATGGTGGCACACACCTGTAGTCCCAGCTACTCAGGAGGCTGAGGCAGGAGGATCACTTGAGCCTGGGAGTTTGAGGTTGCAGTGAGCTATGATGATGCCACTGCACTCTAGCTGGGGTGACAGAGTGAGACTCTGTCTCAAAACATGTGTGTGTGTGTGTGTGTGTGTGTGTGTATATATATATATATAAAAGAAATGAGGTGATAACGCAATGACAGCTACCATTTATTGTACATTGGTTCAAGAGCTGTGGCAAGCAATTCCCCTACATTCTCTGCAGTCCTTCCAAAAACTGTAGGAGACACATACCACAACTCCACATTGCAGGTAAGGAAACTGAGGCTCAGAGAGGTTAAACAACTTGTCCAAGGTCTTGGTAGCCTTGGACCAAGGCTTGGTATTCCTTGTCCAGGGAACTGGTAGCCAGAACTCTCTGTCCTGGGTCTGTTCAGCAAAGCCTGTGCTCTCTAAATTGAACACCATGGCCTCTTGAGATCATGCTTTAAAAAGGATGAAATGCACTTTTTATTCTAATTTTTCAGAATGTCTAAAAACTTATGAAATAGCATATGACCTATGTTAGTTGCCGTGATGGCATGGTTTGAGGTTAATTTACTAATCAGAGCATAATATAAATAACTTTGGATGAAAAGGACAATTTCAGCTGGAAAGAATGTCAGAGAGAATGGCACTAAAGAAATTTGAGGCTTAAGACCGTATTGTGTCTTGCAAACACCAGGACCAAAGCATTGGACCATTTCTGTAATCTGGGATATGGCTCAGTTGGGTTTGCAGCATGCTGGTCATTGAACACTACCAGCCAGCATATTTGGGAATGTCTGGGTGAAATCAATTATCCAGATAATCTTAGCTTTCCCCCCAGAGATACCAAGAAAATCAGGACAAATGTTGGAGATGATTCCTGAGGGTTTTCTAGATAAATGCATACATTTACCTCTTTATCTTACATGTTTATATACAGTCAATATACAGTAAAATTTTTGCTGATGCAAAAAAAAAAAATGACAACCAACAGACCTCCCTAAATATTTGTAGAACCTGTGCTGAGAATAGGAATGGAAGCCAAATACCACATGTCTAAATATTTAAAAGTTAGAAGGCAAGACAACAATCTCAGATATAAAATATGTTCTATCCGTCTATCTTGACACGTATACCTTCCTAACAACCTGGAAGGTCAGGTTTGAACTGAGAAAGCATGGAAAGTCGGCTCCCACCCTCCCGTTGTTTTCCCCTGCGACTCCTTTCTGCGCTGGCAGGATCTTGCGCACACAGTGTGCACACCCCAGCCCACATGCCAAGCTCTGTCCAGATCCCCTCACACAGCTGCCCCTGGGCTACCACATAGGACTTGGGGTGCAATACCAGTAGGGCATTTGGACGAAGCGGGGATGGACCCAGGCTGGGGCTGATGAGGCAGGGAATCTGTGGGACATGGGTTCCAGAGCATGGTCTTGAGGGGGCAGATGAGGGTAGTGGGTGGTCATGTCCCCTTGGCCTAAAGACTTCTCACCCTGTGGGGAGGGCACAGTCAGAGGAGGGCCAGGGTAGTGGTATAGAACCCCAAATTTAGGCTCATGTACCGAAGCACAGCCAAAGCCAAACACTGTGACACCAGTGCTTGGAGATAAAGAAAGGTTTATTCTATATTTGGTCAAAGTGAGAAGATGGGAGAACAATATTTTTTACATCTGTCTTAACAAAAGGATGAAGTATGGAGTGTTCATGTGGCTAGGGAGCGAGGGGGAATGTGGCTAGGTAGTAAGGGAGGAGTTTCAGGAAACTGAAGGGGGAAGTCTGTGTTGTTTTTAGTCTCAGATAACACCTTGAGTAACCAGACTTCTGGGCGTCAGCAGCTAGTCACAACTTTCTAAAGGGTATTCATTTTTTCTGCAAAACAAACTCATACATTTTCCTTGTGACCCTAGTGTTATCTCTTCCTGCTTGACAAAAAACCAGTACATCAGTAGTTAATAATTACTATAAAAACAAGGGGTGTTGGACAAAAAATAAGCGATTTAACATGTATAAACAAACAGCCTAGTCAAATTTTATATTGTTATATTTCAGTCATTTAAAAAATGCTGGGATATTAAAACCTCAAGGAGGCCCAACTACTCAAAGGCCTCAAAGTAGGTCCCTCTAAAGCCAGGCCCCAGCAAGGACCATCTGTGCTCTGGGTCCACAAAGCTTTGACACAGATACCTGACAGCCCTACCCCAGAGGACTGACATCTGAGCGCCTGTTTCTCTGGTGGGCACGATGGAAACCTCCAGCCATGGCCTTTGAAGCCCCAGTGCACTCAAGGGAAATGTCTTACAAGAGGCTCTTGACACCCCTCCCACCTGCTTGTGCCCTACACACCCTCCCCATCTTCTCCTCTGCTCAACTCTGTGAGGGGCGATGTTAACCCACCAGCCCCTTCCCCCGTTTTGGGAAATCTGTTCTACTGCCATTATTTAATCGTATCATTTGATTTTGTATGGGGAAGTTTTTACTTTATTATTATTTTTTAAATTTGAAGCAATGCATATTTCATTATTTGGGTGTGGTGGTGGGCGCTTGTAGTCCTAGATCCTTGGGAGGCTGAGGTGGGAGGATCGCTTGAGCCCAGGAGTTCGAGGCTGCAGTGAGCTATGATGACACCACTGCATTCCAGCCTGGGCAACAGAGCGAGACCCTGTCTCTAAAAATAAATTAATTAATTAAATTAAAATAAAATTTAAAAATTAAAAAAAGCAAAGCACATATCTTTTTACGTCTGAGAGAGGACTGGAAAGACATAGGATATACAAGTATATTAGCTGATTATTTCTGGGTGGTGAATTACAGGTAGTTTTTATTTCCACTTTTTAATTCAGCCATATTTTCTAGATATTCTACAATGAATGCATTAATTTTTAAAAAGAAAGAAACATAATCATACGTTATATGATTTCTTCTGGAGATACTTAGGCACACACAAGCACATGACACACAAATGCTGCGATCTGGCACAAAAAGGTCTGCTTTGCTGCCTTAATAATTTTTTCAACATTGGTAGACACTGTTCTACCTCACTCTCTTTTTATTATGCACCAGAATTCCATGATAAAAGACAACCATAGTTAACTCAACCACTCCCTTATTGAGGGATATTGAAGTTGTTAGCTTTTTGCTGCTATAGGCAATGCCACAGCAAACATCTGCTGTATACTTTGGCAAGTACTTCCTTGGGATAAATCTCCAGCAGTGGAAATCTTAGGTCAAGGATGATATGCATATAAAACTGATTGTTATCAACAAGCTGGCCTCCAAAAGGTGGCACCTATTTTCATTTCCATTGGAAGTGCATGGGGGTTCTGGCAAATGTTTATCAGCGTTGTGTTTCATTCTTACCAGTCTAATAGGTGAAAAATATGTTATCTCCTTGACTTGATTTTCAGCTCATTTTGAGTGAGGTGAAACATAGGTGTGTTAGGCATTTGTGTTTCTTTCTAATAATAATTTAAAGTTAAGACTCTGCACAGCACTGAAGTTAGGGCTGCTGTACTGACAGCAGAAAATATAGAGGAGTAACCTCTCCCTTTGCTGAATTTATATTCAGTGCCTGGGGACCCACCATCTTTCCAGTGTTATTTGCTGACTGTTTCGTGTAAGATTTACACTCCTCTATAGAAGTGTTGGCCCCTTTATACAAATGACTTCACAAGCCTCAGGTTTATGAATGTAGCCAAAAAACAACAGAAACAGAACTGGGTGTGACTTCACACAGGCAAGACTCAGTTACTTATAATGAAATCCAAACTCCTTTCTGGGCCCTACAAGCCAGATCATTTGGCCTGTGCTAATTTTGCCAACCCTATCTGACGCCATATTGCCCCTTCCTAACCAGGCTCCCTCCTGGCCTCCTTACTGTCTCTCCGCACTCCGAGCACGTCACTGTCCCAAAGCCTTTGCAGTTGCCATTCCCTCTGCCTGGAACACAGTTTCCTAAGCTCTTCACATGCTCAGCACAACCTCATTCCTCAAGCTTCAATTCATTCCCCATCGTAAACAGCACCACTCCCCCCAACTCAGTTACTCTAACACATCACCCTGTTTCTTTCATTTAACACAGTCTGTATGTCAAGGGTCCCCAAGACAATGCTCAGACTAATGATTCACTAGAAAGAATCACAGGACTGAGAAAAGCTGTTACACTCATGGTTGTGGTTTATTGCAGTGAAGGGATACGGATCAAAATCAGCAAAGGGAGAAGGTGCATGGGTGAATCCAGGAGAAACCAGGCACGTGCTTTCAGGCGCCACTCCCGGTGGAGTCACGGGAAGATATGCTTAATTCTCCTGGTAGCAATGTGTGACAACATATGCAAAGTATTGCCAACCAGGGAAGCTCACCCAAACTGTGGTGTGCAGGGTTTTTATTGAGGGTCAGTCACATATGCTTGCAGTGCTCGTGTGACTGACTTTAGCTACTCAGTCTCCAGTGCCCCATAGAGGTCGAACAGCAGGCACATAAAAACACTCTTATTAGGTAGGATATTCCAAGGGCTCTGAGGTTATCCCCTGGAAGCTGGCCAAGAGAAGCCAGTCCTCCTGAAGACAGGCCTTTCTTTGGAAACAGCATTTGAACAACTTGAGCCTGCTGAGTTAACCCTTTTCTGTGCATTCTGAAATTACTTTGTTTATTCATTGCTTGTTGACTGTCTCCTTCCTTAGAAGATGATTCAACCAAGGCAGAAAGACCTTCTCTGTGTCCTAAGTGCTGCAGACCCAGAAATTAGCCCAGTGCCTGGCATAGATAAATGCTCAATAGATATCTGTTAATAAATGAATGAGTAAATGGAATTTTGAATAAGTATTTACAATAACTTCCTCTTACCTCAGCTTCTTATAGGAGTTTTATCATACTTATACACCTTGAAAGCTTAGAAGGAAGGTAAAAAGCATAACATTTTAACAGAGAAAAATAGTCCTCTAAAGTTAAGTCCTTATTAGCATAAAATTTCAAGCATTTTCTTCAAGTAATTTTTAAATTTCATAATTATTTGACTTGGCATGAAAATTCTATCTAAATATGTCAAAAGTTTGAAAAATAATGTTGGCATTGCAATGAATCTCACTTTATTGCAGAGTCTGCCCTTCTCAAATTATAGTAATAATTCTACTATAATGTTTCCTGAAACATTTATGAATTCCTTTAACTTATATTTCAGTAGCATCTTAATCTTTTGAACTTCTTGATGTAGAAATTTTTTTTATCTACTGTCATAATTTTTTGCAACATATTCCAGTGGAGTAAAAGATCCTTCAATAAATGAAATAAGTCTCCAATTTAGAACATTTCTGCTTTTTGGGGAGGAGGGAGTGTTTTATGATTCTATTACCTAATGCGTAGCTTTTTGCCATCTGCTCTGGCCACTAATTATAAATGAAGGGTGAATAGCTCACAAACATAGAAGAGATAAAAATGATTTAAAATCCCTATATGCTTCTTTTATTTTAAAAATGCTGTAAAAAACATAATTATTTATGATTCAGGCACAAATTATAAAGTGAACTGGTCATACACAACAGAATAATTTATTTCCTGGGCTAAAGATTTCCTAAAGCTAATATGATACTGGAGTGTGACTTCATTGAAAAGTGTGTAGCATCTTCAGCGTTAAGACACAACAGAAAGTGAATTATTTCAGGGATGATGCTTATGGCAGGGTTGACAACAGAGGCAAATAGTTTCAACTGCATTCACTTTGTGGGAATCTGTGTTTTGAGATAAAAGAGATTGTCGGAAAGAAAGAGAAGGAGGTGTGAGGATATATATAAATTCTGCAGATTTGTATAATCAGAATAAGAATAAATCCCGCTCTAATAGAATAAATCCTACTGTGGACAATGAATTTAAGCCTTAACTAAAGCCATAGTCTCATCATAGTCACACTGTTCCTGTTTAGGCAAATGAATATCCCCTTTGGAACAAATCATTGCTCTGTCCTGGTAGGTCAAATACTGATATAGCAGATTCTGTGCGAACCCTATACCTTGCTAATAAGAAAAAAGTCACCTAGATGCTTATTAAAATTACAGCTTCCTAGACTCTATACTTGCAGAACGTGTTTCTGTAGTAAAGGGAGGGGATATAAACTTCACCTTCCAAACGATATGCTGGGACAACAGGAAATGTCCTGGGCAAACCAGGCTTTGTGGTCATTATCAGTAGGTCTGGGTGTATATTTTACCAAGAACCTCACATGATTCTTGCGGAGAGGGAGCGAGAATCCTCCTAAGGGAATGAAGCTTGTCCCTCTATTCCTTGGGCTCTACAGTGCTTCTAGGAAGAGTTTCTACTTGATGGGAGCCATCTGCTGTGTAACCAGGAAGGGCCTTTCACGGAGAGTGACCCAACGACCCTGTTTGCCTGAGACTGAAAGAATACTCAGGACACGGGACTTTTAGTGCTAAAGCTGGGACGAGTTGGTTACCCTATCATTGATCATTGGGAACCAGGCAAAGGGGCTTTTCTAGAGACTTGGGAATGAGAGAAATTGACAAGAGGAAAAGTCAGAAAAAGAACTAAGAATTCTCACAGGAGTGGAGTTAATTCTATCCAAAGGGACAAAGGTACATGTGAATCCCTTTCTACATGAACATTGGTTTCCTAAGGCTACCATAACAAAGTGCCACAAACTAGATGCTTTAAAATAACAGAAATTTATTCTGTAATAGTTATGGAGGCTGAAAGTCCAAAATCAAGGCATCAGCATGGCCACCTGAAGGTCGTGTATATTTTTGGAATTTGAGATGTAAAAATAGAATGGAACTAACATTTATTAAGTTTTTAACTCTACTGAGTACTTCCCACATACTACTTCACTTAATCTTCGCAAGAACTGTGTAAAACAGGCATTATTAGGCCCAGCTTCTCATTGTTCTCTCTCCTCAAGGTTGTTTTACAGAGGGGCCTCAGTTCTCAGGGACTCCCAAGGCCCCCTCAGAGAGCAGGGATCGGTTCCCATTAGCTCCAGTGCTTTACCTTACTCAGAAGGGCAAAGGTTAGTACAAACAGGACCTGATGCCTTTGATGGTCTTGTTTCCCTGACTATAACTAAGTTATCTTCCTTCCATTGTTCAAATCACCATCTCCTTGCGCAGCCTCAGGGAGGCAGTTGGTTCTCCTCCCAGGCTGGGTCGTCAGGGATCTGTCCCCAGGGCCACACCATAGCGCGCCCTGTTCTCCTTCCTCAGCTCCCAAGGGTGTGGAACATAAACTGCTGTGTCTTCTCCTACACAGCTTGATTCCAAAGCTCTCACTGCCTAACACAGAGCAGCAGAGAAAAGGAGCTTAAGGTTCGAGGAACCCCATAAACAACGAGAGTCTCCTCGCATTTGGGGAAGCAGGAACAAATGGCCTTTAATAGGGACTCCCTGGAGGACAAGATCCAGGAATTTGCTGGGGCAGCCCCAGACCACCCATGGATCCAGACAGAAGTTGGAGGCACAGAGTCTGTGACCAAGGAGATGAGAAGATGAGGCGTAAGGGTCAAAGAGGTCACTAGAGAAAGAATTGGGAGGGAAGTGCAGGACTACACCACTGCAAGCTTAGCGCGTCCTTGCGTGGCGCGTTCTCGGCACGCGCATGCACCTGAGAAAGGTGCGGTCCAAAATAGCCATAGCTCCAGAGGGAAGAGTCGCGCAGCTCCGTCTGGTGGCTGGTGGCTGGTGCCTGGTGGCTGGCCGCTGGCCGCTGGCCAATAGGAACGCCTTTCCCGTGGAGGCTGGCGGTGGGGTGGCAGCTGTCAGCCTCTACACACTGTAGAAGCAGAGGTTGCCACCCCTGTCTGGCTCTCACGTGGCAAGAACAGTAGTAGCCACCATCTGAAACAGTAAATTGGTGATCTCAACGGCATTCTGTCTTTACAGAACGTTGCATTTCACAGTTTACTGGATGGAGCAGGGTATACTTTCTTCTAACCTTTCAAATTATCAGTTCATTGGCACTTTATCCGATTGCAAAAGGTATTTTCTTTAATGTATGGAAGGAAAATGTTCACTAAGTTGCAGTTGATTTTCACTTCTTGTAAGGACATTGTAATAGCTCATTTTGACATATTTTTATGTGACTCATAGGAAAAATATTTCAAGTCTGAGGACTTTCTAATCATGTTTTCTTTATATATGGGTTAGACATGGTTTTCAGAATTAAATTTGTAAAGAATTATGTTGAGATAGTTTCAAACATACCTGAGAAATATACAAGTAACTTCATAAAGTCTTTTCTGTTTTTTATATGTGGTATTGACATTACTTCCCAAAATATTTTTTGAAGGAAGGACAACAGCACACAGGTGAATTTATATAAACTTGGGGTCCAAGTATATTACACCTTTGAGATGACAATAATAGAGCATGCCAGAGTAAAGGCACTGATTCAGAAAGTGAGGATCCATGGGTTCTTACCTCAACTCTTGAGTAACTAATCATGTAAATATGAAAACTTCTCAAGCATCTTTATGCCTTATGAGTCTTTTCTGTAAAATAAGTGTATTCAACAAAATTAGTCATTTTCAAAGTGTGTCTCCTTGCCCCCAAATTCCAGCTGAATTTGCATTTAGACTTTTCTCAGTCATTCTTACTGGAATCCCTTTCTAAGTTTGGAAATAATTGAGCAATGGATTCTGGAATCTGATAGGTGGAGAGTGAAATATGGGTTTGAGCTGGGCTGGTAAAGGTAGCTTACATGTGTTACAGCACCGGGCCCGCTAGTGTATCTGTCACCTCAATCACTGGCCCAGTTGGACCACCTCAGCCTTGCCACACATCCTTAACATATGAAGGAACAGAGAATGTATGTGTCTTGCAGAGGGACCAACTCCAAAAGGAACAGAAGCCCATAACAGGCAGAGCCAAAACATCTATTCCTTTTTTCTAGATGTACCAACCACTGAGGCCATCCTCATGCCATGGGGAGGTGGGAGAAAGTAGAGAGAAGATGGGCAGCTTTCACCATGTTTCTCCCTTCTGGAAAATGGAGTAAAAGTTCCCTCCCCTCCATGATAATGTAAAGATGTGAGAATACATATTTTTTCCCCTTTTACGATTTATTCATTTTTTCATCCATTCAACAAATATTTATAAAACAACCACTTTGTGCCAGGTGCTGGGATAGACAGTAGAGATATAAGAAGGCAAAACAAATACAAGCTGTTCCCTCAAGGAGCTTTCAGTCTGCTGGGAGAGGAAATAGTAATTATGACAGGAAATATGTAATCGCAAACTGTAATACATACTATGAAGGAAAAGTATAAGATGCTCGAGAAAGAATCATATGAGGACACGATTTATATTGGGTGGGGTCAGGTAAGTCTTCTTTAGGAAGTGATGTTCCATCTCAAATGGGAGAAGTGTTGTATGTGTATGAAAATCTTTGAGGCTAGGAAAATCTGGAAGGAGGATAGTGTGGCCTAAGCAAACAGAGAGAGAAAATGAGTGGCCCGAGATGAAAAGAATTAGGCAAGATCCAGGTCAACAGGACCTATAGGTTATGTTAAGCAGTTGGGATATCACCCTAAGTATAATGGGAATCAACTGAAGCATTTTAAGCAAAATATCAAGGGATTAGTAATACACTCTATCCTAGTAGGAAGATCCTATGATCCTACAGCCAATACAAGCCCTGTTCCTCTCCATCAGCCTCCATTTCTGCTCCAATTCTGTCCTATAAAGGGAGCTGAGTCTGCAGGTTGGACTTAGGGGATATCAGGTGGAGAAAAAAGTCATGAAACTAGACTCATTGTTATAGTACCTAAAGTTTTCAATTCATATAGTGTTTGACATCAATCTGGAGGAACATGTTTATGATATGCCACAAAGCTTTGCCTTGATTATATTTTATTCAGTAAATATACAAAGATATATGTCTTATTTAACAAATACGTGGTTGACATAAAACTTAGAAAGAACAAGTATGTTGAATGACAAAATTTGTTCAAAATTCTTTCAAAATAAAGCAACTCTCTTGTTAAAATCTACCAGATATAATGCCAGCAAGAAATGAAAAGCCATGTATTTATGATCAAAATAAATTATAACACCCAAGAAAGTGACAGATGACCCACAGAATGGAAGAAAATATTTGCAACTCATATATTTGCTAAGAGACTTGTATCTAGAATATATAAAGAACTAATATAATATATTAGACTTGTATCTAGAATATATAAAGAACTCTTACAAAGAGTTTTCTTATAAGCAGACAAATAACCAATATCAAAAATGGGCAAAGGCTCTGAATAGACATTCCTCCAAAGAAGATATACAAATGGCCAATAAGCACATGAAGAAAATGCTCAACATCTTTAGTCATTATGGAAATGCAGATCAAAACCATGATAAGATACCATTCTATAGTGCTAGGATAACTATAATCAAAAACCAGATAATAAGTGCTGATGAGGCTATAGAGAAATTGGATCCCTCAAAGACTGTTGATAGGAATTTAAAATCACGCAAACACTTTGGAAAACAGTTTGGCAGTTCCTCAAAATGTTAAACGTAGAGTTACTATATGACCCAGCAATTCCATATCTAGGCATATACCCAACAGATATGAAAACCTATGTCCACACAAAAATTTGTACACTAATGTTTGTAGCAACATTATCCAAAATAGACAAAAGTGTAAATAACTCAAATCTCTATCAACTGATGATAGACAAATAAAATGTAGTATATCCTTACCATGGAATATTATTTTGCCATTAAAAGGAATGAGGTACTGAGACATGCTACAACATGAATGAACCTTGAAAACATTACGCTAAATGAAAGAAGCCAGTCACAAAAGACCACCTATGGTATGATTCCTTAACAAAGTATTTTCAGAAAAGCCAAACCTATAGTGAGAGAAATATTAGTGGGCCTGGGGAGTTGGGGAATACTTGGTGACTGCTAAAGTGTATGGGAAACCCCTAAAAAAGTTTCTTTTTGAGATGATGAAAATATTCTAGAATTGATTGTAGTGATGACTACATAACTCTGTGAATATACTATATAATAAAAATCAACATATTTTATGTTTTGAATAGATGTGTTGTCTAGTATGTGAATTGTATCTCAATAAAGTTGTTAAAAAATCAATTATATAAAGTATATAAATTGATTTATATAAAATTTATTCAAAGACACAAGTTACCAAAGCTCACTCAAGGGGAAATAATCTGAACAGCCCTATACTTATTAAAGAAGTTACATTTATAGTTAAAAAAAAATCTTTCCACAAAGAAACGACCAGGACTAGATGGATTCAATGGTAAGTTCAACTAAACATTTGACAAAGAAGTAACATCAATTCTATGCAGACTTTTCTAGAAAGGAGAAGAGAAGAGAAAGGAATACCCCATAACTCATCTTATGAAGCCAGCATTACCCTGACACCAAATCCAGAGAAGATACTATAAGAGAAAATTACAAATCAATATCCCTTATGCATATAGACACAAAAATCCTTAAAATATTAGCAAATTGACTTGAGCAATATATAAAAAATAATACATCATTACTAAGTGGGGTTTATCCCAAGAATGCAAGATTGAAAATCAATCAATGTAATTCCCCATAGTAAAATGCTCAAAAAGGGACAAATGTATGATCATTTCAATAGATGCAGAAAAAGCACTGGAAAGAATATAATGCTCATTTATGAGAAAAACTCTAATAAAATTAAGAACAGAAGAGAACTTCCTCAACTCAATAAAGGCCATCTACAAAAAAACCTTCACTAATATCCTTAATGGTGAAAGACAAAACATACTTCTTTCAAGATGAAGAAAAAGGCAAGGACATCAGTTCTTGCCATTTCTATTCAACATTGCACTGGGGATCTCAGCTAGTTCAGTCATGTAAAATAAATAAATAAATGGCATATAGTTGGAAAGGAAGGAGTAAATTGCGATCCTTAATGGTAGATGACACAAACATCTATATAGAAAGCTGTAAGGAATCTACAAAAAAACCTTGTATAATTAATAAATGACTGTCATAGATATAGGCTCAATGTACAAAAATCAACTGTGTTTCTATATACTGGCAACACACAATTGGAAATTGAAGTTAATAAACAATACAAATTACAATAACATCAAGAAACATGAGATATGAATATATACTGAAAATCATAAAACATCGCTGAGAGAAATTAAAGGAGACCAAAAGGAATGTCAATATATACCTTGTTCATGGATCAGAAGACTCAATATTGTTATATTAATTTTTAAAAAGATTATCTATAGATTCAGCACAACTCCAAACAAAATCACGGGATGATTTTTCAATCAAAATTGACAAATTGATTCTAAAATTTATATGAAAATGTAAAGGGCCTAGAATAGCCAAAACAACTCTGATGAAGGGACAAAGTTAAAGAACTTAAACTATTTACCTGATTTCAAGAAATACTGTACAGTTACAGTAATCAAGACAATGCAATATTGGCATAAGTATAACTATAGAGATAATAAAACAGATTATAGAGTCTGGAAATAGACTGTATTAGTCAGAATGCTCCAGAGAAACAGAATTAATACACTCTCTCTCTCATATATAAAGAGAGATAAAGAGAAAGAGCTCTCTCTATATATATATTTATATGCATATAGCTATATATATATATATTTACACACATGGATTTATTATGGGAATTGGTTCATATGATTATGGAGACCAAGAATGTCATGATATTCCATCTGCAAGCTGAAAAACCAGGAAATCCAGTGGTATAATTCCAGTGGTCCTCCAAGTCTGGAGGCCTGAGAACTAGCAGAGCAGATTGTGTAACTCCCAGTCCAAGCCCAAAGGCCTGAGAATTGGTGATGAGGGGGCACTGGTATAAGTCCCAGAGTCCAAAGGCCCTACAAACAGGGACTCTGATGTTCAAGAGCAGGAGAAGATGGATGTCCCAGCTCAAGAAGAGAGAGAAAGAGAGAAAATTTGCCCTTTCTCTGTCTTTTTGTTCTACTGGGCCCTCAAAAGATTGGATGATGCCTGACCACAATGATGATTTTCTTTACCCAGTGTACTGATCCAAATACTAATCACTTCTGGAGACATCCTTATAGACACAGCCCGAAATAATGTTTTCCAAGCTATCCCTTAGCTCAGTCTATTTGTGTTGACATAGACCAACACAAATATAGACAATTGATATTTGACAAAGGTGCCAAAGCTATTCACAGGGGAAAAGATAATCTTTTCAGCAAATGAAGCTGGAACAAAGTCCCAAGGTAAGGAAAGGGGGTTGAGGGAAATTTTTAAATGATTGATCTGTTCTGTATCTTGATGGTGGTCATGGCTACTGACTACATATACTTGCCAAAACTCATTATAAGATTAAATTGGTTAATTTTATTGTATGCAAATTTTACCTTAATAAAGTCAATTAAAATGTTAAAAAAAAGGCCGGGTGCGGTGGCTCACGCCTGTAATCCTAGCACTCTGGGAGGCCGAGGCAGGAGGATCACTTGAGCTCAGGAGTTCGAGACCAGCCTGAGCAAGAGTGAGACCCTGTCTCTATTCAAAATTTAAAAAAAAAATAATTAAAAAAAAAATGTTAAAAAAAATCAATTATATCAGCTCATAACAGAAGAGGTTTTACTTGAGAATAGTTTCTATGAAAGAAGATTTGTGAGTGAGTTTTAATTTACCATACGTATGGGCTTGTAATATAGCATGCTTATTTTTAAAGACAATGCAAATTTAGGTGATATTATTTTAAAAAATACTATAGTAGCCTGTCTCTTCTCTTACTAATCAGCCCATATCTGGAGTACTGTGGATCTTTTAAGAGGGGCATTAATGACCAAAGAACTTCAGAGTAGGAGGAACTGAATGTGTTTTGGTCTGGAAACCCTGATAAATTAAGACAATTTAGGGAGTTAGGGAGTTTTGTTGAATCATAAAATAAACCTATTGGGGAAAATTATAATCTTAAAGAACTTATAATTCATTCAGTAAGTATTTAAGTCCCTACTATGCTCCAGGCATTATACTAGGCATTAATCATGTGATGAAGTACAGAAAAAATTCTTATCATTATATGGAAATAGATTTTGGTTCAATAAAAAGAAGAACATTCTAAAAATTAGAGTTGCCAAAAAAATGAGTCCTTTACAAAAGAAGTAGGACATCTCAGTCTTTATGACTAAAGACTGCATTCCCAGTTGCCAGGGATAAGAGTGCTTTATTCTCTGTTGGGAGGCAGGTTGCCTCTGAATTTCCTTTCCGAATAAAGTTAAAATAGAGTTGTGTGGAACAAAAAATATTTCATATAGACATGATAAAGAGATACAGCATTTTTAAATGTTATTTTTCATATTAGAAAAAGATATATATTTCTGATTATGAATGTAATACATATGCACTATATTTCAGATGATTAAGTTGTATAGATGGAAGTGAGAAATAATCCATAATCCATAATGATACTCACCCGGAGATGAGTATCATTAACATTTTGTTACTCTCCTTCCAGATTTTTTCTATGCATCTATACACCATAGAGAGAGGAACACACATGTTTTTATCAAAATGTCATCACACTGTACATTCTATTTCTACCTGGCTTTCTCACTTAAAATGTATTATGGAGAGCTTTCTATATCCACAGAGATATTGACATTATTTAAATTGGATAGCATGTTGTGTGGAGGTACCATGGTTCTTTTACTCAATTTTCTATTAAGGGACATTGAACATCTTTGGATGTTTCTCTGATGATTTGCTTTGACCATATTTCTAAAAAGAATTGTATGTGTGTGTGTGTGTATACAAACTGCCTTCTAGAAAAGGAAGACTGTTCTCAATTTTGTTAATCTTTTACAATCTGAAAAGGGGAAAAATTGTTATAATTTGTATTTCTTTGATTACTAGTGATATTCATTCATTGTTTATTTATTTATCCAACAATATGTCTTGTATGACAACAAACAAAAGCAGTTTTGGTCCTTGCCTCATAGAGCTTACACTCTAGTGGGAGAGACAGACATTAGTCAAAGGATAACAAATAAACGTAAATTTACCACTGTGATAAGTACCATGATGGTGAATCAGTGCAATGAGTATATAAACAAAGATTGATACAATGATAATTTGGTTGGGATCTAAGAAGTCAAGGAAAGCTTCACTGAAAGAATGATGACTAAGTGATGTAGTAGTAATTGGCTAAACAAGGGAGTAGAGATGAGGGTTAGTGTAGGAGTAGAAAGGATTCCAGAGAGGGAACAGCATGTACGTGCAAAGGCACTGTGCATGTTCAAGGAACGGAAAGAATTCCGATGCGGATGGTGTGCAACAAGGGCCATGAAGGCGCTGGAAATGGAGAAGGAACCACATCACACAGGGCCTTGTAGTTCATGGTAGGTTGATTTTGAGAAAAGTGTTATGTATTCATATATTCCACTGGTGATATCTGTTCAAGGATTTTGATCTTCATCTGGAGAACAATGGGAAGTCATTGAAATATTTTAAGCAAGAGGGTCACATAATAAGATTTATGTTTTGAAAAAAAGTCACTCTAGCTTCAGGTTGGGAAATGTTTGAGGGGGGCCAGAGTGGATAGCCTTGTCCCAAAGCTAATGCAGCGTCTAGGAGAAAGATGGTGCCGGCTTTGACCGAGGTGGTGTCAGTGACGCTAAAAGGAGAACGGATCTGAGAACACTTATGGAGACAGAAATTGGTGAAAAATTGGGTTAGTGGGAGCGTGAAAGACGAAAAGATTTCTGGCTCTAGGGCTGGTGGTAATATAATTCCAGGGTACTCTGGAAGAGGACCACTTTTAGGAGAAATCATGTGTTCAGTTTTGAACATGTAACTTAAACACTTTCCATAGGTTTATTGGTCATTTGTATTTCTTCTTATATGTACCTCCTATTGTGCAGCTTTCTCTGATGTTCCTCTCTTTCTTATCCATATGACACCCCATTATTAGGGATATTAAACCTTTGTCATATATGTTGCAAATATTTTTAAATTTGTCATGTACTTCTTTGGTTCTTTGCTTTTAATTTTGTTTATTATTTTCAGGAGAAGAGTTGACATTTTTATAAGGTCTAACATTATAAATCTGCATTTTTGCCTTTTAATTTTTGAAATTAAGCTATAGACATCACAGAGAATTTAATTGCAGTTACCAGTCAATCAGAATTTTCATGCCAGGAATCCATATTTTAAAAATCTTCTCTGTATAGAAAGAAAAAGAGCTCCCCTCAATGAAGATATGAATAGCTTTGTATAAGAAGGTCAAGAAATTGAATTTTTATGACAAATGTCAACTTTGTCATTTCTTCATGTGGTATTTAATATATGTGGCTCACTTCCCAATAAAAAATTTAGAACTCTTTCATTCTTCCAAGTCAGGTACTTACCAAAGTCCTCAGAGTCAAATTATCTGTTCTACAACCCCTGTGAAATACTGATATTTGAGAGAAGTGGTATATATTCCACAGGTGATTCTGAAGGTCTCCCACGTCTTTTTGTTTTTTGCAGCTCTAAGGCTTAATGTAGCACCTGTTGAATAAATTTAACAAAACATTTTAAATTAGAATACTTAGGATAAAATATTTAGAAATGGTTATATGTACAAACATTCCCTGACTTATAAACGCTTGACTTAATGATACCTACAAATGAATAACCACTACCAATTGCCCACAAAGTCCTCCCCTATCACTGATGTCCTCTCCTCCAGGAACCTTCCTCTGTCATTGCCACCAGGATCCATAAAGCCCTTCCCCATCATGCCGTGGAGACCTCCAGGAGCCTCTGTCTGGGCCCTCTCCATCTCCTTCCCTGCCTTGCTTTGGGACCTCTCAAGCCAATGGTGCCACCACCCCATTCCACCCTGTTGCCAAAAGCATCAGGGATCCAGGAGCCCCAGGACTTATGAGTCTCAGGATTAGGACTCAGCATGTCAGGTGGTCATGATGGTGGTCAGGTCTCTCCTTCTGGGAATACTAAGAACTACAATCAGGAATATTTCAGCCACATGATAGATGAAATAAGATTTTGTGGGTTTGCCTGAGAATGTAGCCATCATTTATAACACTCCCCAACATAGACTTAACTATTTACATTTTGAGGTTGGGGGCTATGTATAGGGTGATCATTAATATTTGTAATAATTTGATTTGTCTTTTTCTTTGATAGAACATTAAGTCAAATGCACATTTTGTCTTTAATATTAAAGTCTAGTCCAATTTTAAGGATGAGAAGGGAACTGTTCCTTTCTGGGCATGCCTGCAGCTAATTCAATGGTTCCACCAACCATAAAGGCAAGCAGAGTTTCTTTTTCCTTCAAACACATGGCTTGTCGAATCACTTCTGTTTGTGTATTAAAACCTTAAACTTCTGAGGGGCATGGTCTGTACTTGTAAAACAATAAACGTACTTGTTCTCCCTAAATCAAAACATAACTGACTTACAGAGGAGAAGCATTCAGTCTTCTGCACTTCTGAATTTCTTTCAAAATCTCTTTAGTGTTTGTTAAACCAGAACATTTTTGCAGAATAAATTTCCACATGTGACAAAAGTAGATCAAAGCAGTATTCTAGAGAAGATGTCTTTATAGTTTTACTGCCCAACAGGAAATTTTCCTTTCCTTCTACTCCTAGGATCCAGGATTAGAGTTCTTCACTTTGAGTACCCATCCTCACCCCCAGCCAGAGGAGCTCAGCCAGCCGCTTAGAGTGCACACACTATTTCACCACGTGCAGGGACCCCACAGTCTAACGCACACACAGCAGAGTTGTAACCAAAGGAGCAGCATGTGGCTTGATCTAGTTTCACCCAAGTTATGTGTATTTGATTCTTGTCCTAATTTCCCAGTTCCCTCTGACTTCTATATCCGGCTATAGGTCAGAGCCATTTGAGATGAGAGAGATGAAGTCCATTCTGTTTGGTTCTTGAATCCACTACTTAGTTCCAAGAGAAAATTGCCTTTCTCTCAACCACTAAATTATTATGTCTGTGGGTCTCTTGGAGTCTGCTAACAAAATGCAATTCTTTATTCGTAAGTATACCTACCTCTAAAAAGATCAGAAATAGCTTATTTTTTTCTACAGTAAATGGAATGTTAAGGTTTAAATATAAGACAGAACATCTAATAGGAACAGAAAGATAGATGTTTCCAGACACCTGGAGTAATATAATTGTTCTCTCAGTCATTCATAATCATTCATGTATATATTAACTGAATAACCACTATGTGCCAGGCACCATGTTAAGCATTGGGCATGTAACAAAACAGACATGGTTAATTCCTTTTTGGCTCTTCAACCACTTGCACCTGTAAGAGACACCTGAACTGGAGCGTGATCAGCACAGTGGTAGCGTCAAAGGCTCTGAGAGTGGATGTGATCACCTATGGGGGATGGCATGGGGAGATGGAGAAGGAAGGCGCAGGGAGAAAGAGAGAGAAAGGAGAGAGGACTAGGATTGAGGGGTGAGGTTGCTCTAATGTTTCGAGTTTCAGCAGAGAAGAGAGAGCGCTAGCAAAGAAGATTCATAAAGGACTAGACAAATAGGAAGAAAACAAAGCAAATGTAGTTTCACAGAATCCAATAAAGGACTATGATTTCAAGGAAGGAGTGGCCCGTGATATCAAATGCTACCAAGAGATAAAATAAAACAGAGGGCTTGTCTTAGGTATTTACAGAAAAGTGGTATATAATGGAGGGGAAGGGCTGGAACCTGGTGGTGAAGGGAACCACGTGGCAGGGGAGGCACTGGGGAGCCCGGAACCCTTGCCCTGCTCTCCCCTCCCCTGGCTGTCTCTACTCTTCATTCAGGTCAAGGCTTAGCTATTGCTACTTGTGCGAGCCTCTTGAGCCCCAAATCTTGGTTAGGTGTCCCTCCTGTATGCCTCTGTAAGCACTGTTTACTTTCCTTCCTGGCAATTATCATATTTTTTTCTTGATTGTAAACAACAGCAACCAACTCTGATAAACTTAAGCAGAAAAGACAATTTGGGGGAAGGCTCTTTGGTAGTTCACAGAATCTTAATGTAAAGGTTGAAGAACTAGGTTTAGAAAACAGGCCAAATCCAAAGGAGACCAAGCCACGGAGATTCAGTCAAGGTCACATCCCCAGGTGTGCTGGTGGGTTAACCAGCCACCTCACCCAGCTCGCATGTGGCTTCATCACCGCTATGGCCACCACCAAATGCTGGGTGCCTCTGCCGTCGTATCACCACAGGAAAAAATTCCAAACTATCCCCTTCTCCTTCACTTTACTAAGCTGTGGCCAAAAAAAAAAAATCATACCTATGAAAGGGGGGAGTTAACATTTATGGGCAGTTTAAAGCATAATAAAGTGAGTGCCTCTGTAGCTACCGCTGAGCTATGATTTTGAAGCCCCTGAGTGCTTTTCTGATTACTCCCCCTTCACAGCCTTTATCTCAGAGATAACTAAGATCCCAGATTTGTTTCATCATTTTATCACATATTTGTGTCCCCAGACTATATACAGCATTGTTAGTTTTGCCTGGTTTTTTACTTCATATAAATGAAATCACACTATGTATTCCTCTGTGACGTGCTCTTTTTGCTCACTGCATGTTTTCACATGTTGGTGTGAAACAGCTATAGTTCGTTCACTTTCACTACTTTATTGTATTAATATGCCAGAACTAATTTATCCTTTCTACTGTTAATGAAGTAAGGGATTTTTTTCCCCTAGTCAACAATGCTGCTTATTATAAATACATGCCTCCTGGTGCACATATTAAATATTAATAATTCAGTGGGGTCTATATCAAAAGTAGAATCTCTAAGTAACAGGGAATATGCATATTTAACTTCACTAGGTAATAACAAGTTGTTTTCCAAAACAGCTGTAATAATTTCTTTTTAAAAAATTTTTTTTTTATTGAGACAGAGTCTCCCTCTGTCACCCTGGGTAGAGTGCAGTGGCATCATCATAGCTCACTGCAACCTCCAGCTCTTGGTCTCCAGCCACCCTCCTGCCTCAGCCTCCTGAGTAGCTGAGACTAGAGGAGTAGCTGGGACTACAGGCCGTGCCCGGCTAATTTTTCTATTTTTCATAGAGACAACGTCTTGCTCCTGCTTAGGTGGGTCTCAAACTCCTGAGCTCAAGCAATCCTCCCACCTCGGCCTCCCAGAGTGCTAGGATTACAGGTGTAAGCCACCGCGCCCGGCCCGGGTGTAATAATTTCTATTCCCACCAGCAGTGATAAGATTTCTTATTGCCCTACATCTCCATCAATGCTGAGCAGTATCCAGCTTTATTATTTTTGTCAAGCCAGTAGGAGCAACAGAGTGGTCTTAAGGTAGATTTCCCTGATTGCTACCAAGTTTGAGTATTTTCCTATATGTTTATAAGCCATACCTATTTGCTCTTCTATGAGATAACTGTTCATGTCCTTTATCCATTTTTCTATTGAGCTTTTTCTAACTGATTGTAGGAGTTCTTTACACACGTTGGCTAGGAGCCCTTTCTCAGTTTATAGCTTCCAAATATATGCTCCCAAGTTGGATTGCCCTTTCACTTCTTAGTGGTGTTTTTTGTTGAACAGAATTTCTTAATTTTAATGTAGTAAATTTCCATTATGTTTTCTGATTTTTGAATCTTGTTTCAGAAGTCCTTCTTCTGAGATAATTTCTATTTTCATTGGAAGATTTTAAATTTCTGTCTCTCACAAAGCCTTCATGTATTTGACGTTTTTGTTTTGTTTTGTGTTTTTTAGGTGTGAAGTAGGGATCCATTTTTTTTTTTTCCATATACATATCCAATTGTTTTGGCATCATTTGATTAAAAGATGAACCAGCACCTTTGCCCACTGATCCACAATGCCAACTCTGTCCTATATTAGATTTGCATTTATGTAAGGGTCTGTTTACAGGTTCTAGATTCTGTTCCATTGTTCTGTCTGTCCTGTGCCAGTCCCACATTGTGTTAACCTCTATTGCTTGGTAGCAATTCTTGATTTCTGGTAGCGCATGTCACCTTGCTTCGTTCTTCCTCAAGAATGGTTTAGCTCTTCCTGACCTTTGCTTTTTCAAATAAATTTTAAATTCAGCCATTTGTCTTCCATACAAAAACCTATTGGGAATTTTAGTAGAACTGCTTTTTATCCAATATTTCTTTCTTTATACAAACAAGGTATGTCTCTCCCTATACTTGGATATTCTTAAAGTTCTTCAATAAAGACTTTAGTAATTCTGTAAAAGGACCTGCACATCTTTTCTCATATTTATTCCTAGGTGCTTTATATTATTTTATGCTATTAAAAATTTTCTGCTATTGAATAGGAATGAAATTTTCTATTTATATTGATATTACATCTAGAAATCTTGCTAAACTCTTATTAATTCTGACAATTTATCTGTAGATTCTTTTGATTTTTTCATGTTGATAATTACATCATCTGTAAGTAATGACAGTTTCACTTATTCCTTTCCTAATTCCTACACTTTTTTTCTTGTTTCATTGTGCTGCCTGGGATTTTTAGTTAGTACGCTGTTGAATATAAGTGGTGATAGGAGCATTCTTGTCTTGGACCTATGTACCTCTATTCTCTTTGGCACTTGGTGCAGAATCAGAGTCCCAAATGGGTACATTTGATTGGCCAAGCTTAAGTCCAGGCCCTTCTAACTGCCAAAAAATGAAGAGAAAAATATAGGTCATACTTTCACTTCCATAATGTCATTTGTTTTTCTAACTTTCCTAGAAATTTCTACAAAATCAAAAGGACATTCAGATGTTGGACAACTAAAAATAATTTGTAATTGCCTGTATAATTTTCTTTAGGCAGTTAGAATCTAACTAATTAACCCAATTACCATGAATAATAATGTGCCTATGAAAGAACTTATTCTTCGTTTCAATCTGGAACTCTAAGAATACAGCTCCCTTCACTGTTTACATATCAGAATTGGGGATGCTCCCAGTTCCAAATCGTTTATGGAAGCTCCAATGGCCTGTTGCAGGGTATTTAAGAAGGTAAGACTTGGGGAATGGATGGGGATGAAGTATGGAGCATTCTAAAGAATGGGAATTTCTTGTCAGTATAAAACACCAGAAGTGAATTTTCAAAATTTTATCCTCAGTAATTCCCTCCCTCTTCTTCCAAGGATTTATCCCCTTCTGTTTCCAGTGCTATCACCTATAGGTGCACCCCATGTTTTCTGGTGCCTCAGCTACTGCTAAGTAGATCACAATCTCCCAGCTCTTCCTTTACTTTCACATCTGTGAAAAAGTTCATGTCCTTTTATGGTTTTCTAGAGGATTACTGCTAGCAACAATGATAAAGAGACTTAATAAAGAGGAACCTGCCACCAAATTAACACACGTAGAAAGAGAGAACTTAAAATTTCTATGTAGACAAACATAAAGTTAAAAAACAAATGACAAACAAAAAAATTGCAACATATGTATGGCAAAAAATTACTATCCCTAATATACACACAGCTCTTATAAATTGACAAAAAGAGATAATATCTGATTTTTTTAAATTCACCAAGGACACAGGCAGAGAAGAAACAATAAAAATAAGATTTTCAACTTCATCTTTTAGGTTTAGTTATAAACTAAAATAAAAATTGAATATAATTTTTCAACTAATAAATTGGCCAAGGGGGAAGATATCTTCAATACATTGTGATGATGAAGAGTAGGAACACAGGTTCTCTGTGTACTGTCGGTGGAAGCAAACGTTGGTGTTCCTTGAGTAGAGTCTGACAATATGTTGCCAAACCCTTTAACTGTGTATACTTTATTTTTTCATATTTCATGAGAGTTCATTCTATCAGAAAAACAAAACAAAACAAAAACTAGTTTTTAAAAAGTAAGCACAGTCTTTCTATGTTCAATTATTAATAATTAATACTTCACCAAATCTAACATACCATTGATTATAAGATACATCATTATTTTATGTACTACTATGAAAGAAAAAAATGCCAAGTGAACTATGACATAATCCTTTTTATCACTTAGAATGCTTTTTAAAAATTATTTTTTTGAATTTTTAATTGACACCTAATTATACATATTTATGGGGTACAGAGTGATATTTCCATACCTGCACACAATGTGTAATGATCAGATCAAGGTAATTAGCATACCCATTAGTGTTTATCATTTTTTTTGTGTTGGGAACATTCAAAATGCTCTTTTAGCTATTTGAAAATATACAGTAAGTTATTATTAACTATAGTCACCCTACAGTGCTGTAGAACACTGGAATGTATTCCTCCTATCTAGCTGTAATTTTGTATCTGTTAATCAACCACTCCTCCTCCCCTCCCCTTTCCAGCCTCTAGTACCCACAATTCTACTCTCTACTTCCATGAGCTCAGAATGTTTTTGTAGCTCACATGTGAATGAGGACATGCAGTATTTATTTTTCCATGCCTGACTTATTTTACTTAACATAATGTCCTCCAGGCTCATCCACATTGCCAAGAATGACAAGATTTCATTATTTTTTATGGCTGAATAGTATTCCACCATGTATATATACCACATTTTCTTTATCCATTCATCTGTTGATGAACACTTAAGTTGATTCCATATCTTAGCTACAACTGTGCACCACTATGCCCAGCAAATTTTTTAATATTTTTCTAGAGATGGGATCTTGCTATGTTTCCCAGGCTGGTTTCAAACTCCTGGTCTCAAGTGATCCTCTCACCTCAACTTCCCAAAGTGCTGGGATTACAAGTGGGAGTCACCGTGCCCAGCCTTGTTTGCTCATTTTATAATCAGAATATTTGGGGGTTTTGCTGATGAGTTCCTTGTATATTCTGAATATTAATCTCTTGTCAGATGAATAGTTTGCAAATATTTCCTCTCATTCTGCAGGTTGTCTCTTCACTCTGTTGATTGTTTCCTTTGTTGTGCTGAAGCTTTTTAGTTTAGTATGGTCCCATTTGTCTATTTTTGTTTTTGTTGTCTGTGCTTTTGAGGTCTTAGCTATAAAGTTTTTTCCCAGACCAATGTCCTGAAGTGTTTTCCCTATGTTTTCTTCTAGTAGTTTTACAGTTTTGAGACTTACATTTTAAATAGTCTTTAATCCATTTTGAGTTGCTTTTTGTACATAGTAAGAGATAGGGGTCTAGTTTCATTCTTCTTCATATGAATATCCAATTTTCCCAACACCATTTATTGAAGAGGCTGTCCTTTCTCCAATGTATGTGTTCTTGGTGCCTTTGTCAAAAATCAATTGGCTATAAATATGTGCATTTATTTCTGGGTTCCCTACTCTGTTCCATTGGTCTATGCATCTGTTTTCATACCAGTAACATGCTGTTTTGGTTACTATAGCTTTGTGGTATATTTTGAAATCAGGTAGTATGATGGCTCCAGCTTTGTTCTTTTTGCTCAGGATTTCTTTGGTTATTTGGGGTCTTTTGCAGTTCCATACAATTTTCAGGATTTTATTTCTATTTCTGTGAACAATGTCATTGATATTTTGATAGGGATTGCATTGAGTCTGTAGATTGCTTTGGGTGGTATGGTAATTTTGATATTAGTTCTTCAAATCCATGAACATGGGATGTCTTTCCATTTTTTTGTGTCCTCTTCAATTTCTTTCATCAGTGTTTTGTAGTTTTCATTGTAGAGTTCTTTATTTCTAGGTATTTTAATATTAATTGGCAGCTATTGTAAAGGGGATTGCTTTCTTGATTTTTTTTCAGCTAGTTTGTTATTGGTGTACATAAATGTTTCTGATTTTCGCAGGTTGATTTTGTATCCCACAACTTTACTGAATTTGTTTATCAGTTCTAAGAGTTGTTTGGTGCAGTCTTTAGGTTTTTCTATATATAAGATCATCTCTGCAAACAGGGTTAATAAGACTTCCTCTTTTCCAATTTGGATGCCTTTTATTTTTTTCACTTGCCTAATTGCTCTGGCTAGAATTTCCAGTACTATGTTGAATAAGAGCAGTGAAAGTAGGCATCCTTGTCTTTTTCCAGTTCTTAGAGGAAAAGCTTCAACTTTTCCCCATTCAATGTGATGTTAGCTGTGGGTTTGTCATATATGACCTTTATTGTGCTGAGGTATGTTTCTTCTATACCTAATTTGTTGAGAGTTTTTATCATAAAGTAATGTTAAATTTTATCAAGTGATTTTTCTTCATCTATTGAAATGATCATATGGTTTTTGTCCTTCATTCTATTAATGTGATTTATCACATTTATTGATTTGCATATGTTGAAACATTTTTGCATCCCTGGAATAAATCCCACTTGATCACGGTGTGCAATTTTTTCGATGTGCTGTTGGATTTGGTTTGCTAGTATTTTGTTGAGGATATTTGCATCTATGTTCATCAGAGATGTTAGTGGATAGTTTTTTCTTTTTTGTGTGTGTGTCCTTCTCTGGCTTTGGTATCAGGGTAATGATGGCTTCATAGTGTGTGTACTTTTTGACTAAGCATCTCCCCTTCTAGGAGTTTACTGTAGGAATATATTCTAATAGAGAAGTAATACAATGAGCAAAGCAATTTTCACTGAAGCCTTGTTTATAATAGTGAAACTGGAATCCAACAATATGGATTGATTAAATAAAGTTTGGTAGAGTCACGCAATAGAATAATAAGAAGCCCTTTAAAAAGAAAAGTTGTCTGTGACAAACCATTGATTAAAAAGAAGCAGAATGCATAATAGCATTTACCTCATTTATGTAAAAGTATACCAATATATACATGTACGTATACATGTCCATATACACAGATATATCATGGCTATGAAAAAAGATACTTATTAAAATTGTATTAACTAGCATGTGGCAAGTGTTTTGAGGTTGTTTGCTTTATTGTTCATAATATTATGTATAATTTTATGTAGCCTTAACTCTTTCATGATTCCCTTTTTCCTGGTACCTTGGTTCCTCAATTCTAATTGCCTGAGTAATTCTAAACTCCAATTATTTTCTTCCCAGACCTTGAAGCCTCTGATGCACTATGATGGGAACTAGCAAATGCTCCCAAGGAAAAAAGTAGCAGATAACATCTAGCTCGCTTATGTGCATTCTCTTTCTCTCTAGGACCTTGGTCCTTCAAGTCCTGGCTATCCTGGTTGTTTTGATGCCTTCAAACAGCTGCTTTTAATTTATTTTTTGTTTTTAATTATTATGGATACATAACAGTTGTATATATTTATAGGGTAGATGCAATGTTTTGATAAAGGCATACCATGTGTATCAATCAAATCAGGGTAATTGGGGTATCCATCACCTTAAGTATCATTTCTTTGTATTAGGAACATTCCAGTTCCACTCTTTCAGTTATTTTAAAGTATACACTAACTTATTGTTGACTGTAGTCACTTTGTTGTGCTATCAAATATTCTTCATTCTATCTAACCATCTCACTATATTTTCACACCCATTAACCATCCCCACTTTATCCCTACCTCCCCATTACTCTTCCCAGCCTCTGATAACTATCATTCTACTCTCTGTCTCCATGAGAGCAATTGTTTTAATATTTAGCTTCCAAATATGAGTGAAAACATGTGAGATTTGTCTTTCTGTGCTTATCTTATTTCACTTAACATAATGTTGTCTAGTTCCATCCATGTTATTGCAAATGGCAGGATTTTTATGACTATAAATTAATAATACTCCATGTGTATATACTACAATTTCTTTGTCCATTCATCTGTTGATGGACACTTTGATTGATTCCAAATCTTGACTATTATGAATAGTGCTGCAATAAACATGGGAGTGCAGATATATTTTTGATATACTGATTTCCTTTATTTTGGATATATACCTAGCAGTGGGATGATTGGGTCATATGATAGTTCTATTTTTATTTTTTTGAGGAACCTCCATAGTGTTCTCCATTAGTGGTTGCACTAATTTACGTTCCCACCAATAGTGTATGAGGGTTCCCTTTTCTCCACATCCTCGCCAGCATTTGTTATTTCCTATCTTTTTGATAAAAGCCATTTTAACTGGAGTGAGATGATATCTCATTGTAGTTTTGATTTGCATTTCTCTCATGACTAAGGATGTTGAGCATTTTTTCATATACCTGTTGGCCATTTTTTGTCTTCCTTTGAGAAATGTCTATTCAGATCCTTTGCCCATTTTTTAATTGGATTATTTGAATTCTTCCTATTGAGTTGTTGGAGCTCCTTATACATATATTATAGTTATTAATCCCTTGTCAGATGGGTAGTTTGCAACATTTTCTCCCATTCTGTGTGGTGTCTCTTACTTTGTTGATTGTTTCCTTTGCTGTGCAGAAGCTTTTTAGCTTGATGTGACCCCATCTGTCCAATTTTGCTTTGGTTGCCTGTGCTTTAGGAATATTACTCAAGAAGTCCTTGCCCAGACCAACGTCCTGAAGCATTTCCCCAATGTTTTCTTCTAGTAGTTTCATAGTTTCAGGTCTCAGATTTAAGTCTTTAGTCCATTTTGATTTGATTGTATATGGCGAGAGAAAGGGTCTAGTTTCATTCTTCTGCAAAGGGATATCCAATTTTCCCAGTGCCCTTTATTGAAGAGACCGTCCTTTCTCCAATGGATGTTCTTAGCAACTTTGTCTAAGATAAGTTCACTATAGGTGTGTGCATTTATTTCTGGGCTCCCTGTTCTGTTCCTTTGGTCTATATTTCTGTTTTTATGCCAATACCATGCTGTTTTGGTTACTATAGTTCTGTAGTCTTAATATAATTTGAAGTCAGGTAACGTGATTCCTCCAGTTTTGTTCTTTTTGCTTAGGATGGCTTTTGCTATTCTGGGTCTTTTGTGGTTCCATATAAATTTTAGGGTTATTTTTTCTACTTCTGTGAAGAATGTCATTGGTAATTTGATGAGGATTATATTGAATCTGTAATTGCTTTGGGTCGTATGGACATTTTAACAATATTGATTCTTCCAATCTATAAGCATGAAATATCTTTCCATTTTTGTGTGTCCTCTTCAATTTCTTTCATCATTGTTTTATAGTTTTCATTGTAGAGATCTTTCACTTCTTTGGTTAAATTTATTCCTTGGTATTTTATTTTATTTGTAGCTATTGTAAATGAGATTACTTTCTTGGTCTCTTTTTCAGATTGTTTGCTGTTGGCATAGAGAAATGCTACTGATTTTTTTATGTTGATTTTGTATCTTACAACTTTACTGAATTTGCTTAGCAGTTCCAAAGTTTTTTTGTGGAGTCTTTAATTTTCTCTAGATATAATATCATATTGTCTGCAAACAAGAGTAATTTGACTTCTTCCTTTCCAATTTGGATACCATTTATTTCTTTCTCTTGTCTGACTGCTCTAGCTAGAAATTCCAGTACTATGTTCAATAACAGTGGTGAGAGTGGGCGTACTTGTCTTGTTCTAGATCTTAGAGGAAAGGCTTTCAGTTTTTCCCCATTCAGTACGATACTCACTGTGGGTCTGTCATATATGGCTTTTATTGTGTTGAGGTATGTTCTGTCTATATTCAGTTTTTTGAGAGTTTTTATCATGAAGGATGTTGAATTTTATCGAATGCTTTTTCAGCATCAATTGAAATGATATTGTGGTTTTTGTCCTTCGTTCTGCTGATATGATGTATCACATTGATTGATTTGTGTATGTTGAACCATCTTTGCATCCCTGGAATGAATTCCATTTGATCACAATGAATAATCTTTTTAATGTGTGGTTGAATTCAGTTTGCTAGCATTTTGTTGAGGATTTTTGCGTCTATGTTCATCAGAGATATGGGCCTGTAGTTTTCTTTTTTTGCTGTGTTTTTGTCTGCTTTGGGTATCCGGATGATACAGGCCTTGTAAAATGAGTTTGAGAGTATTCCCTCCTCGATTTTTTTGGGATAGTTTAAGTAGGATTGGTATTCTTCTTTGTGTGCTTGGTAGAATTCAGCAGTAAAGCCAATAGGTCCTGGGCTTTCCTTTGATGGGAGACTTTGTTACTGCTTCTATCTCATTACTTGTTATTGGTTTATTCAGGTTTTAGATTTCTTCCTGGTTCAGTCTTGGTAGGTTGTATGTGTCTAGGAATTTATCCATTTCTTCTAGGTTTTCCAATTTATTGGCATATAGTTGCTCATAGTAGTCTCTAATGATTTAATTTTTAAATTTAATTTTTTAAATCCAATTTTATGACTACTTTCAACAGTAAGGTTGTTCTGATACAAACTGCTGTATCATAGACAAAAGTTAAAGTCCAGTTGTATCATATTAAGTGCATATTAACTATTACTAAAACAGAAAATTGTTTTGCAAATAAAGGAATACTTTTTCAATGTGAATAATTCTAAATATGATCTGTTTTGTGGGTATTTAAATTTTTTGTTAAAGAAGGATATACTATATTTTATACAAGTTACTTAAAAGGTATTAGATATAATCATTTACTTTTTTAAATGCTCAAGGTCATAAATGATTTTATAAACCATCTTCAAATTACTTTTTTCCTAGTCTGAATTTAATTCAAAATGGAATTTAATCTAAAAATATGCTGATTTTACTTTCAGATTATACTGCTGCATATTTGGTTATAACTTTATGTTGCAAACAACTTTCTTTAGTACAGTATTCTGTGAATTAGGCATCAGAGTAAGTGAAAAGATCAGTGATTTGAATATCACATAAAACAAGTAATAAAAGAGAGATTTGAGCTATAAGTATAGATTTAGCATCATGAACCTGGATGGTCAGCATCTGAAGCAATAGCAAATTCAGTAGATATTACTAGATTTGAAAATTTTGCTGGGTTGGGGTTTCTTCTTTAGTGTCCATAAACAGGGAACTACTTGGGTCTCAACACTTCAGAGAAACCTTCTACAGAGAAGTCTTAACACTTCAGAGAAGCCTCATTTCCTATTTCCAAACTTTGGGTCCTCTGTCTATTCATTTCTCCTCTTACATTTAATAAATGTCTTTTTGTGTCATGAGAAAAACAGAAGTCATCAGGTATAGCTCTTACAAATTCCTGTCTGCACATCAACAAACTAAACAGCATAAAAAAATCAACCTTCTATTTCCCCTCCATGTCTGTAAGTTGGCTGTCATCCCCTAACTGGGCAATGACTCTGTTTGTACTCTAGGTACCATCTTCCCCTTCTCCTTAGGGTACTTGTTTCACCCATTAGTCTGGCTTCCTCCTACCTCTTCAACCTCTGTTTTTATGTCTCTTTTCTTTCACTGTATAAACATGCTCCCCACCAATAGACTCTTTAATCTCAAATCTCCCTCTGGTTTGGTGTTTTTCAAACTCCAGGCCTCTACCTATTAGTGGGTTATGAAACTAATGAATGTGTTTCACGAAAATATATTCTTTTTAGAAATGAAGTCGCATGGAACCTACAACATCAAAATGCAACACATATATTCCAAGCAAGAGCTGTTCACATTGCAGCAAATCTTGCAGACAAATGAGTTGAGTGACAGCCGGTGAAGGGGGTGTAATAAATATATGCATTGGCTGAAAATTGCCAGCCAAACACTTTTCTGCTTACTGCAGTGTATTTGTTTTTCTGCATTTGGTCATAATTGTATCAGGAGAGTTCATGTTTTATAGTTTAATTTTATGGCAATGTAATTTACAGTTAATTACGAAGTGAAGTCTATAAGAACTTTACTGACGGCAAAGGTAGCAAGACTTTTCACCAAGGTTTGGCTATGAGTTAACAACTTTCAATGTGTTTTTTTTGATTAGGCATAATTGTTAGGCATTTATGACTTTGTGATAATTGTACATTTGATCAAACTTTCACAGATTATCCTTAAAACAGTTTATTTTATTATTAGAAGGAAGAAGAATGATCATGTGAAAAACACAGAGGCTTGTTCTGGTTGACCTGCCAGATCTGGACATGTATATAGTGACAACATTAGGAAAAATGTTTCTTCTAATCAATAAATTCTTTTATTTGAACCGTAATCCAAAAAAGTGCAAGCCATTTTAATAGAGATTAAATATAGTTTGTCAAATGCTGAAAACCCATCGAAGATGTATTATTTGTAATGATATTCTTGCATATAAAAGCTTAAGATCTTCAAAAAAAAAGAAAAGAAAAGAGTAAACCTTGGAAATACAATAAGCGTTCAAAGCGTTAATAAGGTATTCAAATATTTTCAAAGAAAGAAAAAAAAGACAAAGTTATCAACATTATTTCATGTCAATTAACGAAAAAGCATTACTATCATAGTTAGTAGCATATGTGTGGCAAAGCAGAAAATTACTCAAACAGTTGCTAAAAAAATTATTCTCAGCATACATGGATATAGTGAATATGGTCCTTGATAAATCAGCTAAGAAATTTAAAACTATACTTCTAAGTGGTAATATATTATAGTTCTAAAGAACATACAGAATAAAATTAATACTTATTTAGCAGATATGTGCAGACCCAGATTGTGTGATTCCACTTAATGAGAACACTAATATTTCAAGTTACTAACACTTCCAGTTTATGACAAATATATAAATGAAAATATGATTTTTCTAAAGGATTTATTGTGATGTTTCAACTTAACCTAACACAAAACACTATCTGAAAAACATAAATACAGCAGGAAAATTGTAATAAAATTGTGGAGTGGTTCAGAAGTAAAAATGACCAGGAAGCATAGTAGAATAACTTAAAATATTGTTAGAAACTACTTTCTACATTACTATTTAGAATCTGTGTTTCACACAAAGATTTGACATCCTAAGAATTCTACTGAATCTCTTGAATTTGAAAACAAAAATAGTGATTGTTGTTTAATTTCATTAAGGGAACCTTCACTTTTTGATACATTTTGTTCAGAAATTGGGTCTGTGGCCGAGACTAGTGGTCACTCACCAAATCCCCCTTGCTATGCCACGGGAACAGAGCTATCGTTACTCAGGTATGTCTCTGCAACTCTGTCTTCACCAGTGGAATATAGAAGGGATTTGTGTGACTTGTACTTTTGAGACCTAGACTCCTCTACTCTTCCTTTTCCTATGAGGGATGTGCATAGGACCCATCTTTGGTTCACACAGATGAGAACAACCTCCTATGGCATGGTAGAGAAGTAACATGTAAGGTAAATGGTCCTGGGATCTGCTGCACCAACCTAAACCACTGAATCAGAATTTAATTTAAGGGAGAAATAAATGTCTGTGTTCTGTAAACCACTGTATTGTTAGTCTTTGTTAAAACAGCTCAGCCTTTCTATAAACTAACATATGTATACATTGTATCATATTGAATTTATTGATTGTTACGAGGAAACTACTAATTAAGTTATATGAACTCAGGAATGGGTTTTACATTTTTCTGTTTGAAAAGCAATCTCATTTGGCTAACATGTTGAACATGATATTTCAGCAAAAGAACTGGCATATAGATCTCTTTTTGACATTTTTAACTAACTGAATTTGGATTAACAGCATTATTTAAAGGTTTGGATATATCCAACAGTTACAAAATACATTTAAATAATCACTATGGTTACTAAGTATCCTCACATTTTATAACACATGAAGAGAAAATATTGGTTAAAATATTTTGGATGGAATAAAATTGAAGATATTAATTTTATTATGGGTCTCTATTTCAAACTTCAGTCATTTCCAAAAGAGAAATTTGAAATATTAAGGAAAAATTTTGACAAAAGATCTATTTGTTTTCCAAAATTCTGAATCCATATTGAAGTTGATGTCCAAAGAAGAAAGCTAATTACTAATACTTTATTTGAATACATTGAAGAATGATTATAAATTTATCACCATTTTAGATTAAGATTAAAAAGAACTTCCTTTACTAAGCAGAATATACTGTTGTAATTAATAGCATCTACAGCAACTTATTTGTGTGAACCAGAATTTTTAACCAAAAAAACCTAACACCAATGGGAAGAAATAGGCATCAAAGCACAAACCACTGTGGTTGTGCATATAGTATTGTCCTCATGCCCCAGGCTGGAATGAATTTAGCAACAGGCAAGTGTGCCTGCTGCAATGAATAAAATCCTGTTTAATAGTAGCTATTATAGTTAACAGTAAGTATTGTTTTATAAATAAAACTTTTTTTTTTAGTTTTTAAACCTATCTACACATGTATGTATATGTACACTGGATGGTAATGCAAAGCGTATTGTCTACTGTGAGTTACAGAGAAAAAGTATAAGGTGCTTACTTTCCTTCATAGACAACATCTTGACTGGGCTATTTATATTAATACTTGTGATTCTAGCTGCTCTTGATGCAGTGCAGCCAGGCTCTCCCATCATTATTCTCCCAGGGCAGGCTTCCCCAGGATGCTAACTAGTCTGTCACATCCATTACATCCTTTGCTATGTTTATCTTTGTCCTTTCTCTGGCTTTTGACCTTCTGCCCAGATACTACTTTTATTTCATTTCTATACTAGCTTAAAAAAACACTATTTGCAATTATAAAAGTAAAAATGTTTAATGAAAAATAAGCTCAGCTATAACCCCATAATCACTGTTAATATTTTATTTGTATTTTCCAGATATATATGTGTATATATGTATGTATGTACACATATGTATGTATTTTAAACATATGTACATTTACACCAGATATTTAATAAAATTGGGATCATTTCGTATACAGAAGTAAATGCTATTTTCTAATCTGTTTAACTATATAGTATAAACCACTTTTTATATTATTCAATATTCCTCTCCTGAATTATTCTTAAAGGTGATATATAATAATGCTGCTTTATGAACACATCATGAGTTATTTATCCACTTCCCTGTTGTTGGACATTTAGTTTTCAAATTTTTTTATAATTGAAAGACACATTGAAATCCTTGTAGAAAAATCTTTATTCATTTCCATAATCACTTCCTTGGGATGAATTCCCAGAAGTGGAGTTGTTGGGTCAGAGCCATATCTATGCTGTATAGGCATCCAGATTCCCTCCAGGAATGCTGTACCAAGTTACACTCCCAACAGCACCCATGACATGGGAGAACCTTGTTCCCAGCTCCTTACTAACACTAGACATAGCATTTAAACATCTCTTAGCCAATTTGATTAATAAAAAAAATAGTATCTAATTTTAAAGTTTGTGCTCTTTTAATTAGTAGGTGCTTGAACATTTTTCATAACTTTATGGGTCATTTGTATTTCTTTCTCTGTGAATCCACTTCATATTCATTGCCCATTTTTGAATTAGAGTGTACATCTGGTTTTTAATACTTTGTAAAAGCTTCTTTACAAAGCTATTCAAACTTTATATCTCTAAAATTATTATAAACATTTTCCTACTTTGCGGCTTATGTGAATTGTTTTTAATTACAAAAATAATAAATACTTTTAACACATGAACTGCCATGTGAGTCGTATTTAACTCACGCTAGTTTTGAACCTGGGGCCTCATGAAGCAACTCACAAGTCTCTACCTTGGGAGCCATGTGAACTATTTCTCAAGTTGCATTTAACTCATACATAGAAAACAATAAAAAATTACAAATATTTCATTAAATTAGAAAGGATCACTTGTTGTTTTCGAAGTTTTTATTCTATTTTCATAATAAAACACTGTGGCCCCAGGGAAAAATTTTTTTTTCTAGTGTGGAAGTCAATGTGTTAAATAAACTAAAATATATAAACCCACATAAAATTAAAAGTTAGAGTTACCCTCTTCTTCCTTCAAGCTACCCCTCAGAGTGTCATTTGCTTTTTAATTTTGTATGGAAATTTTGACATCAAGATTCTAAATATTCAACTAGCCAAATCTATTGACCTTTCTTTTTTTCTCAGTTTCTGCCTTAGCTAGTTTGTTATTAATAGAAATAATCTGAATCCATTGAGATAAGTATATTCACTTACATTTTCTTCTAAACCTTTTATGTTTAATTCTTAAATTTAACTCTTTAATACATTTATAATTTATTTTGCTATATGATATAAAGTTGTGATCTACATATTTCTCCAAATAGTTAGCAATGTTGTTTAATGTAAGTTATACTATCTGCTGCACTGCTTTGACTTTTTTTTTCCTTTTTTTTTTTTTCAGCACTGCAAACCTTTCTTTAAATGATGGCTTGCCTCATTGGGTGTGTGGATAGTGGGTAGAAGGGTTCTTGGGGGCTGGGACTTTGCAAGTTTTGCTTCCTCAATACCAAGAGGGCTTAAGAAGCAGTCTAACATCCCCCATCTGTTGGACATGCTCCAAATGTACTCTCTTTCCTGGCTGCCCTCCCACACCGGCTTTCTGACTGCTCTTTCTCAGCCTCCTCCCTGGCCACTTGCTCCTTCGCCCATTCACTGAGGGTCAGGGATCCCTCGACTCCCTGTCTGGCATCTTGCAGCACCCTTTGCCAAACCCTAGGCATCAACAACTCTCTCTACTTGATGGCTTTCAAATCCTCATTGGAAAGCTCTGTCCTGAGTTCCTGCCAGTAAATAAAACACCCTCCAGGTATCTCATTGTTATTGCAACCTGAACATGTTCAAAACTGAACCCATATATTCCCTGTATTCTAAACCCTTCTCTTTTCTCCTTCTTTAACTTAAAGAATGGGGCCACCAATCTCCCAATTTCCTAAACAAGAAACCTGGAGGCCATCCCATATACTACCACCTGCCCCCCCCATTCAGTCATTAAATCCTATTGCTTCTGCTCCTTAAATATCTCTTGATATATTTTCCTTTATGTCCTTCCCTTCCCTTGCCCTAATTTATTTGTAGATTCCAGCAGAACCTTGTTCTCCCATCTGCCGGTCTGCCCCTCTGCAGACCAATCAGACATCGCTGCCACTACAGTTACGTTTCTAAAGAAAAGCGCGCTGGCTTTTCTGGGCTTCCAATCACACCTTTCACAAGGCCAGTGCTTTCCTCTCCGTCTTGCCTCCAGCAGCCATCCCAGGGTCTCCATCAGTGGACGAAAAACAGGGTGCTCTTCCAAGATTTGAGGCCCCGACTCACACTGCCTTCCCCACCGGCCACTGCATCAGCCTCCCAGGTTCAGCCCAAGAGCTGAGCGAAGGCTGGGGAAGCCTTTCTGTCCACCCCAGTTAGGAGCTCTCTGCTGTGTCTGCCCCTGTGCGACCCCCTTTTGTCAGAGGAAAACAATTCAGCGCAAGAAAGGAAGGGAAAAGGAGGGAAGAGAGATTTTTTTTTTTTTTAAAGGGCTTTGGATTCAGGACGTGTTTGGAGACCAACTCTTGCTGGCTTGGGAAGTAACAGCGTCTGTAACAGCCTCTCTCGGCCTGGTTTGCTTCTCTGTATAGTGGGGATATTAAGTCCCACTACCACCACCACGCGCGCACACACACACACACACACACACACACACGTGTTGAATGCTTGAGTGCAAGCTCCCTGCAGGTAGGGTCACTGTATATTCAATGCTGTACCGCTGAAGCCTGGCACAGGGAGTGGCCCAAAAAGCTGTTCACTAGTGAACGCACGAATTTTCTGGTTCCCGGATGACGGGATGCAGCGGGCGACGAGGCGACACCGCCTGGGGGTTCCGTGGTCCGAGCTGGGTCGCCCCGACTGCGCCCGCGGCGACCGTCGGCGCAGGGGCTGGGGGACAGCGACGAAGCCCCTCCCCGCAGGCTGCCCCCCGCCCGGCGGCGAGCCAGCTCCGGACATCCGCCCCACCTTTCCGCGGAGCCTCGGTGCCCTGGGGCCTACTCGGCGGCCGGGTCAGCCGCGGCGGCCTCCAGCCTCCGGCCCCAGCCCGCCGCCACCGCCGTCGCCGTCGCCGCGCCGAACGCACCTGACCCGGGCAGGCGGGCGGGGCGCCGGGGCGGGGCGGCGGGACTGACGTGGCCGCGGCATGGAGCGGGCGTGATTCATCAGCAGCCGCGCCGGGGCGGCATGGGGGCGAGCGCGGCGGCCGCCTAGGCGCCCGGGGCCAGGCAGCGGCGGCGGCGTCCGCGGCCCGGCTCGCGCGCGCTCCTCTCCGTGTCGGCGGCCCTGCGCCTGGGAGGTCAAGATGGAAGAGATCCTGAGGAAGCTGCAGAAGGAAGCGTCCGGGAGCAAGTACAAAGCCATCAAGGAGAGCTGCACCTGGGCCCTGGGTAAGCGCCGAGCGGGGCGCGGGGAGCGGGCGCCCGGCACCTGCCGGCGGCGGCGGGAGGGCCGCGCGGTCCGGGCCCACACGGCGTGTGGGGGGCTTTCGCCCGGCGTGGGTTGTGGGTGCAATTCGCGCAATTGCGAGAGTTGCCTCAGGAAATTGATGTGGGAGATGAGAGTCTTGGCTCGGGCGTGGACATCCAGCCGCCTCCCCTCTGGTCTCTTTATCTTCTCCCAAACCTCACCGGGAACCACTGTCCCCCCGCCAGAAGGCCCCCTCCTCCTGGTCCCCAGCGCCGTGCACGATGGTCACCCATCGCGGAGTTAGACAGGAGCCGGAGCCCGTGCGAATCCAGGGGCCTGATTCCGAAGCGCCTGTGGGGAAGAGGGAAGTTACACCAACAGCCCCGATGTCGAATCATTGGCGAGTGGAACCAGGAAGGAATGGCTTATTTAATTAGATTTTCCTGATAGAGGCCAGCCTGCTAAGTATTAGCTTTCGTTCTTATTGTACATGAAAAATAACATACGGGAGGGATTGTGTTACCGCTGCAATTCGGTTGTGGTCTGCCCTTCACCCAGGTGGGATTTTAGGTTTGTGACCTGTGCTAGCCCTGAAATAAGTTCCAGGGAGCAAATTTGTGTTTCCCATCAGACTCAGGTTGCGGAACTCAACAGTGGAAAAAACAGAAAGACATTTCAATTAGGCAAGAATTTGGGCAATCAAAATTGTCAGGATGGGAATGCAGAGAGATCAGAAGCTTACTTTGGGTGATAGTGATGCTTTCAAAAAAGGAAAGGCCGAGAAGAAACCAGAGCAGCTCTGTGGGACCCTTGCCTTGCCGGAACCTGATGTGATTCCTCAGCCACCACTCAGCTGAAAAATAACATTGAATCCCTTTCCCTCGCAACCAAAAACAATGAGTGTTTGTCATGACACTGTGCTGTGATGCAGCTTGAGATAGAGAAGTGCCATTAGCAGGCTTTCAACTAAATGTAGAATTCTGAGACTGTTTTCATTGACTCTGTTAATATTTAGAAGCTCTTAATTCACATATGTTTGGGTGTGTGTACAGACAATTATAGCAATATCATTGTTTTTACCTGTGCATATCACCACAAAATTGTCTAGAATATTGTCTAGGAAGTTTGTCTTGTAGGTAGAACCAGCACTTGACCATTTTAGTTTACTGTTACAGAAAAATGGACAGATATCCAAGACAGCAGCAAGGCTTTTAAAGCCACAGTACTATTTTTGCATTACCCCATTGTCATTCAGCAGAGTGATTCAGAGCAAGATTCCCAAATGCCTCTAATGAAGGGTCACAGATGGCTGGGTAACATGATAAAGCAGGGCCCGACTGTGTACTAAACATGCCATTCCTCGTATTCATTATTATTTGGCTGTAAACTAACCAGATTTAGATAAACAGGGAGGAGGAGAGTAATCTAGTATTTTTAATAAGCTTGAATTTTGATATTCAACATCTTGTTAAGTTAAAGTACAACATTACAGAGTTTCAGTCCTTAAAGCCACCAGGGAAGCTGAGAGCTAAGATAGGCAGATCGTTCGAGTCAAGCCTGGAATCCAGCCTGACTGTAAGAGTAGATGTAGTTCCTTTCCCAGTGATTGTTCTGTGATTAGCAAGAGGAGACATAAGTGCATGAAATAGTTAAATAGTAGTGTGGGGCATTCATTATGTAGATTGGAATGAGCAAACCAGGAATACAGGTCAAAGAAGAAGGAATGAATGTGGGGTCAGGGGTGTGTGTGTGTGTGTGAGGGGGTGGAATTGGTGTGAGCTGGTGGGGAAGTAGTCACCTGAAGAATAGGGTAGCTGTGGGTTAATGGGGAAGCTGTGGGTTCTTGCTTTCCTTCACTTATTTATTTAGCAAATATTTATTAAGACCTCCCATGTACTGAGCAGTGAGGTATAAGGATGAATAAAATGCTCCATATAAGGAGTTTGTTAGAAGGGCACCCTGGAGGCAGAATGTAGCATGAACAAAGGCATGGAGATAGGGTTTCCTCTTGTCTTTCCCACTCTGGTCCATTTTCCATTGCCCATCAATGTTTTGACTATAAAACACTTGCCACTCCTTAATCCTCTATAATTTCTTTCTAGATTAAAGTGTAAATTTCTTAGACTGCTCTTCAGAATCTAGCCCCAGCCTCTGTTCTTGTCACTCTCCTACCAAGAGCTCAGCGATCTAGTGGCGGTCAGCTGCATTTTCTTGGACACACTGTGCACAGCACACTTCTCTCTCTGCCTTTGCTCGTGTTAGTCCTTCTGGCAGGAGTTTCCTTTCCAGAATCCCCAAGGCCAAGCTTATATAGGAAGCATTTCCTGAGCATCTCAGTAGAATCAGTTGCTCCTTTGGGTGCAGAGTCCTGCCCTCATGACTCTCTTAGAGCACCTACTACTTTGGATTATAGCTGATTGTGTGCATACCTAGTCTTTTAGGTGCAGGATAATTGAGAAATATTTTGGGTGCAAGAGATCAAAAAAACTAGTTAAAGCTGACTTATGAAGAACAGAATTTGTTTGCACAATTAGCTAAAATATCCCTTAGAAGAATAGCTGTGGGTTCAGTTTGATTCAGGAATTTTATGTTTTTTCAAGGATCTTGTCCTGCTCTTTGTGGTTTGACTGACATGCTCTGCATGGGTCTCTACAGTTTTGGCCTCACAAATTACCACACCTAGACTGTCTCATGAGAAAGGGGCAACAATGCACTTTAACCATCTCAGGAGAGAGGGGTCATCTTTACACTTAGACCATCTCAGGATAGAGGGATTACCTGCACACTAAGACCATTTCAAGAAAGAGGGGTTGTCTCCCACTTAAACCATCATAGGAGAGAGGGTTCATCTCCACACTTAGACCATCTCAAGAGAGTGGAGCTTTTCCAGTCACTCCTGCCTGATCCTTGGTTTCACTTGTTCTCTCTTTGTCCTGATGTGTTGTGTGAATATCCCTGAACCAGACCTCCAGCCAAAGAATGGGATGGGCTAACTGGCTTAGGCCTGGGCTACAAGTCCCATTGAAACCCAGAGTCAGGGAAAGATGGTTTCCTCAAAGCAGAATTAGGGTGCTGCTTCAGAAGGCAGGGGAGTGGGTGCTGGTCCATCAGACCATGGCAACAGTGTAGTGAACTCCTTGAACACAGGCACTGTGGATTATACTTCTTTGGTGGCTTCTTCACCTATGGTTTGAGGCACATGATCAATAAATAAGTCAATACTTTAATGACTTGTTTGGGCTTTAAATAATATCCATTTTTTTCTATTTATAGGCATTATATATGCTCATGTTAGAATATTGAAAAATAGTAGAACAGTATAAAGAAAAAATAAAAATCACCTGTAATCTCCCCACCCAGAGATAACACTGTTGACGTTGTGGGGTCTTTCCCTTTTGCAAGCAGCCATAGCACATGTGGCATATTGTCACTTTTTCTTTTAACTTTAGCATTTTCTTATATTTTATCATATTTTTTCTTTAAAGTGTTTTTAACTTTAACATTTTCTTCTTGTCTGCTTTGTCATATCTCTTCTCTGAAAATCAGTGTTCTTAATGGCTGCAGAGTAACTAGCAAGGCATATGTACATATCATCCCGTTGTTTGGTGCTATCTGGACATTTTTTGCTGGGGAGGAGTGGTCTGACTAAGGAGTAGAAAAGAGTGAGTAGGATGAAGGGACAGCTTGGGGAGAGCCCAAAATAATGCTGTTATCCTCAGGAACTGGCAATCCTGGAGGCTTGTGAGCTGGGATGTGGAGGGAGGAAATAGAATGGCAGAACAGGAAAACTGGAAGGGACTAAGCCCTCCTTTTAGAAACTTTTAGTATTTTACATGTATCAGGGGACTTATGTAGAATGGATATAGAAAAAGGAGAGGGGAGAGAAAATTAGAGGCAGGAATGCCAAGTAGAGGAAGAAGGATCACCCATCCAGCCAGCACCCTTCTATTTACCTGCCCACTTTTCCTTCCAGCCACAGGTTCTGTTACCTTCATAGCCAGAATTCTTAAAAAGTGTCTATAGGAATTGTGTCCATATCCTCACTGTCTGCTAACTCTTCATCTCACTCCTGTCTGCCTTGCACCTCCATCGTCCCACCAACTGGCCGTAAAGAATAATAAGGCACACAGCTGTCCAGCTCGCGTGCCGTTCTCACTGCCGTCCACAGGGCCTCGCAGTGACGCGGAGCACACCTGCGCACCTGCCTTACCTTGGTCTCCGTGACTGCACCCTACCGATTTCACCCTGTCTCCTTTGCCAGCTGCAGCTCCTCTCCCCACCCTTCAATGTTTGAGTTTCTCAAGGGTTAGCCCTAAGCCCTTGTCTCTTACTCCCATCCCTTCTGGAGTTGAACACACAACACACCCAACAGCTTCAACTCAGTTTCTGAGAGTGTGATGCCCCCAGCTATATCACGAATCCACCTGACACCCAAGCCCCCAATGCAGCCACCTACTCGACATCTCTACTTGAATGGCTCCAAGGCACCCCACTCACAAGGCCCACAGTGACCGTGTGCTCTTTCCCATCCCCAGCTCAACCCCAGACCTCAGTCACCTCTGGTGTTTCTAAACAATCATTTGATACCAGCGTCTGTCCTGTTGCATAGACCTGAAAGCTAGAGTCATCCTTGATATATTTCTTAATTGCCATCATACCTGGTCCATCACCCAAGTTCTGCTCATTTTTATCTCCTACATACATCTGAAGCCTGTCCACTCTTCTCTGCCTCTGTCACCACCTCTCCAGTCTAAGCTGCCTTCCCTTTTACCAGGACTGCTGCAACTCCCTCCTGATGGCTCCTTCCTTGCCCACTCCAGTCCTTCTTAAACTATTTTCCAAGCAGTGTCACCTTGGAAATCCCAGTCTTATCATGATGTGCCATGTTAAAACTCTGAATGGCATCCCATTAGGATGAGACCCGAAGTCATTAATGAGTTCTGTCAAGCCCTGCCTGGCCCGGCTCCTGTCTGCCTCGCAGCCTGGGCCTTTACCCTTAACCCTTTGCTCTGAGTTTCAGCATACTGACCTACTTCCAATAACCCCAATACACTGTGCTCCCTCTTGCTTCATAAATTCAGCAAATATTCAGTGAGTACCTCTTATGAGCCAGGTACTGTTGTAGGTGTTGGGGATGTCACAGTGAGCAAAACAGGCCAAGAGATCCTGTTCTGCCTTCATGGAGTTTACAGAATCATGGAGGGATGACAGCCAATGATCAAGATAAGTAAATAAAATATACATGACAGCCCAGATGGTGTTAAGAGCTAAGGGAAAACATGAAACAGTGAAGGGAAACAGGAGGTGCCTGGAGGGAAAGGGGAGTGGTAATTTCAATGGGGTGTTCAGGGAAAGGCTTACCAAAAGGGCAGCTCCTAGGTGGGAAAATGTCTGATGGCTTCCAGAAAGAGCAAGGAGGGTGGGCTGCTGGAGCCAGGGGAGAGGTGAGGGCCAGTCATGAAGGTCCTTGTGGAGCTCGCTAGGGAGATGAGGGGGGGAGTCACTGGGAGCAGAGGAGAGAAGTAGAAGTGCTCTGGCTTGGCTCTGGACAGGATCCCTCAGGCTCCTGTGATAAGCAGAGACTGCAACCACAGGGCCAAGGCCAGGAGCTGGCAGCCCAGTAAGGAGGCTGGTGCCGTCATCTAGGCAGAGAAGGTGGTGGCTGGGACCCCAGTGGCAGCATGGAGCAGATGAAGGTGGTTGGGATTCTCCATGCATTTCAAACTTATTTTTCCCTCTATTTGGAATGCCCCCCTTCCCTAATTTGCATAGTCAATTTCAGTCTCATGACACCCTGCAGGAAGCCCCGACCCTGACCCCACCGTCCGCAGTAGGGTCTCCTGTTCCACATCTGCCTAATTCCCTGCGTTTTCCTTCATGGCATTTATCACAGTTTGAGATGAGAATGTACACTCCATGAATTCTCAGACCATGTCTGTCCTAACGATTGAGTCCCTAGCCCAGTACCTGGCCCAATATTTATTTATTTATTTATTTAAATTTATTTCAGAGTATTACGGGGACACAGACATTTAGGTTACATGTATTGCCTTTACTCTGCCCGAGTCAGAGCTACAAGCATGCCCATCTCCCAGATAGTGCACTCTGTGCCCCTTAGGTGTGAATTTACCCATCCCCTCCTCCCCCCTCCCACCTGCCCGACACCTGATGAATGTTACTTCCATATGTTTAGACAGCGAGTCAAGCAAGGGAGGTCTAAGGACCATGTCAGGCTCTTTATGATCATTCTTGCACCAGCTCCTCACAGGAATCTCATGAGGCAGGTGTCATTGTCTTCTTTTTAAAGATGAGGGATCCAACTGAAACTTAGGGTAAGTGACTTGTCCGCATCCCCCAGTGTCACAAGCTGGTGTGGAGCTTGGAACGGAACCTGGCTCTCTCTCCAGTTACCGTTCTGTCATAGGCAGTTACAGCAAAGCTGCAGCCTTGCCCTCCTTGCCCCTTGGGTACTCTTTGCCTTGGTTTCCACTCTTGTCCCCTCCCCTGCTGGCCAGTCTCACTGCCACTCACAGAGGCATGGGTTCTCCACGGCTGCTTCGTGACTGCTCTTTCTCTTTTCCCTTTCTTCTGGCTCACTCTTAGCATTTGTGGAGCTGGGCACTGTTGCACATCCTCAATTGGATTTAAACCCCTCTGTCTGGTGAGGAACAGCACACTGATTTGGGGAGCAGCATCAGCTTGTCCTGGGCACTGGCCCCTGCCGTGACGACTGCTGGGCCTTGCCGGCCTGTGTGGCCAGTGAGCTGTTCCCTGCACCTGCGTCTCAGGGCTTCCTTTTCTTGTCATCCTGTCTCATCTTCAGCACTGACTGCAGTCCTTCAACCTCCTCCATTGGCCTTGTCACCATGGGCCTTGCTGAGCTCATCTTTTTGTTTTGCTGATTAATTGTCTTTCTTAAATCCACTGTTTTGTCCCATTGGCCACAACAGGCCCAGATCTTATCCCACTTTGGCCTGATCTTAGTCCCGAGTCTCAGGGATGCATTTGGTGTCTTATTGTTTCCTCTGATCTCTGAGCAAGGTTGGAAGAGATGCTTCTCCTTCCCCAGTGAAAATAATTCAAATTGACAGGGCTGTTGACTCCTGTGAAAAGAGGAGTCCACACAATTTGAGCTGAAAAACTGGATGCAAGTTGGAATGATTGAAATAAAATTGTATTTGGGGAAAAGATTAATGAGCTTTTCATTATCTCTACAATTGGAGGCAGCAATAGTGTGAATAATCCACAAACAAGGGGAAAGTATTGAACATCCAGGTTGAGTGAGATTTGCTAATGGGCCTCCCAATCTGTATCCCTGACTGTAGTGTGATTTTTTTTTAAAATTTAAACTACCGTGTCATAAATGCGTGTGAGAATAACGATATGTAAGTGTTTTGTGAACTCGAAAGTCTTTCACAAGTATGAGTTATTGTTTAAGGATATTTAAGTATTTTCAAGGAAACAGCTTTTCTTTCTCTATTTTTATTGCAAGAATATAATATCTTGCCAGTTGTAAGTAGATGAATTTGGCACTCTGGTTTAGGATAGGAATTTAACTATTCATTCTTTGTCTCTATAGGGAAATGTGTCCCAATTTTTAACTCTCCCTTCCTTGATAGTGAGGCAAGGTTCAGGGAAGTCTCTGGGGCTTTCAAGGGAAAAGGATTTTAAAATATGAAGGACTTGCTTGCAGATAATTGAAAATTGACTAATTAATAATGAGAGAAATTCCCAGGGGAAAAAAGAAACTAACAGTGAGATTCATATACAATGTATGTTCTTGGTTTTTAAATATTTATTTTTAACTTTGTAATTTTCCTTTTGCAGAAACCCTGGGTGGTTTGGATACTATTGTTAAGATCCCTCCACACTTGCTGAGGTAAGAGATGGAAATTACATAAGTCAAAATTGTCCACTGTGTTTTCTTGAAGGCCCAGATAATGTCATTGGTTTGCAGCATGTCTTACTCTGTTTTGTGTTGCTATAACAGAATACCACAGACTGAGTAATTTATAATGAACAGAAATTTTTTGGCTCATGATTCTGGAGACTGGAAAATCTAAGATCGAGGAGCTGCATCTAGCAAGGGACTTCTTGCCGTGTCATTCCATGGCAGAGGGCAAGACAGAGAGGAGAGAAGGGGACCAAACTTGCACTTTTACAACAAACCCACTTCCATAATAATAGCATCAATCCATTTATGAGGGCAGAGCCCAGATCACCTCTCATTAGGCACCACTTCCCAACATTTTTGCATTGGGGATTAAGTTTCCAACACATAATTTTGGGGGACACATTCAAACCATAGCATTTTACTCACTGACTGATGCCTGTTTTGCATCCATGGGCTGGGATATTTCTTGAGGTTAGCATGGTGGGAACCTGATTGCATTAGCTCCACCTCTGTGGCGTGAGTGAAGTCAGTGATCCAAAGGAACAAGCCATCAAAGCCAGTGGTAAAAAGATCAAATTGGTCAAGGAGAGAGATGAACAAGTAGATAACGGACAATATCTTCCATTGTGAATGAGAAAATTGTGCCCCCTTTAAGGGGGGGAGATGCAGCCCTACACCAGGTAGGGTGGATTTAAGCTCTCACTGGTAACCCTGGCTGGATGCCATCTGGCTGGTTGCAAACTCTGCAGCCACACGTGGCAGCCCTGAGACAGTGAACCTATTTCCCCACCTTCTTCACCTCCCCCACACCTTTTTCTCCCCTCATCGAGAGAAAAATACCTGCCCTTTGTGGAAAGTTTGGAAAGAACAAAGAACAAAAAAAGTTGTCCATCATTACACCACCTCAGAATAACCACTGAAAATAGTTTAATAGATTTTCTTAACAGTCTTTTTTCCATGTACATATGTTTTTACAAATTAATATGAAATTTATTTAAAACTTTGTTTGCTGCTTGCTTTTTTCTCAATACCATATGAGTAACATTTTCTAATGCTGGTATGTGTTAGTCATATTAAAATATTGCATACACTTCCATTATATGGCTGTAGCTTAATGTACTAAGTGATTTTCCTATTTTTAAACATTTGGACTGTTTCCAGGTTTTTCCTTGAGATTGTAAAAAATATTGAACTTACAGCCCCTTGTTGAGTATGGTTTCTGTATTGTCAAGATGCTATGATATATTAGGTATTTTTTCTCTTTTCAAGTAGATTGAACAAAAATTGTGTTTTTGTCTTTTTAAAAAATCCATACTTCTCCTATAGTAGCTGCTACAGGCTTCTGTATTGTAAGAGAATTCATGTGTTAATCAGACTGAGTGCACTTTTGTGTGTATAAAGTTTATACATGGACAGAATGTCTGGCAACAGCATATCTGTCTAATGGAAAGGTGTTCCAGCTGGGGTATCCAGCCCATGGGAGGATGTGAAGACTTTCTTTCTTTCTTTCTTTCTTTTTTTTTTTGAGACAAAATCTCACCCTGTCACCTGGGCTAGAGTGCAGTGGCATCATCATAGCTCACTACAACCTCAAATTTTGGGGCTTGAGTGATCCTCCTGCCTCAGCCTCCTGAGTAGCTGGGACTACAGGTGCATGCCACCACACCTGGCTAATTTTTCCTTTTTTTTATAGAAATGAGGTCTTGTTCTTGCTCAGGCTGGCCTCGAACTCCTGACCTCAAGCAATCCTCCCACCTCAGCCTCCCAGAGTGCTAGGATTACAGGCTTGAGCCACCGTGCCTGGCCAATGTGAAGACGTTCTAAGAGCTATGAAGGCATGGATAGTTTAAGGATGTCGATTTCCTGGTCCCCAACTTCTATAAGTCCCCCTTTTAAAAACTGATTTGCTTCAAGAATGACTTTGCCACATCTCCTTTTCCATCTCACCTTTTACTGTCATTCTGCTCCTGCTTGACAAACGAAAACCATGGCTATGATCCATCCTGCATCTTACCATGGTGTGTTGTCCTGGGGTGCAAAACTCTTGTCCCACCTACAAAGGACTATGAAAATATTAGTGTCCGTGTTGGTAAGGGGAATGATTCTAAGGACCAGGAAACACATCTTTGTGCAAATTAGGTAGGTTTGACTTCTTGGCTTTCAGCAAAATTGAGGAAGGACCTGATCTAGTTATAAGATGATAGACAAAAGAATTTTTTGATGATGTGTCCTTCATTCCCTTATTATTTATGTAAACAAGGTTCCTTACTGCTTAAATCTATAAAAGTAAAAAAGATATGGAATTGATGCTAGACCCTGCCTTATTATAGCAATAAGTAATACTCATCCATAGGTGTATGAACTAATTGGGGGAAAAAAATTAGCCCCATCCATTTCTTTAGAATTGTATTTTCAGTAAAATTATATTTTCCATGTTAACCATTTTAACATTCTGATAAATGATTATTAATGTTCTTAGGATCAGTTGTGTGCATTAATAATGATAGCTCAAACTATAAGAAAATTAAACACTTTTAAACCTTGTGGCCTTTTTAAAAGGAAATTTTAAAAAATTACTTTATACATACTTTGTTACAGAGAAGTATAATAGGGAGATTAATAAAAGCCTTTCAAGCATTAAAACATATTATATTGAGAGAAAATTCTTTGGGGAAAGTGGAATGAAAATATGAGTTCAAGGAGAAAAGAGAACAATGCAGCATTTTTCCTGTTAAAGAAGAGTTCGTTCATATATTTTTTAATGGATGAAGGTGATTTTCAAGTTGCTGTGGTATTCATGAGATACATTTAAAGAGTGGTATGTTTTAATTAAAAATTTTAGTAATTCCAATATGCTAGAATTATAGCCTTTCAATTAATTAAAATTATGATGAAAAATTTAAATGCTAACTTACAATATGTGAAAAACAGAATTTAAAAATTTTCTTGGTGACCAGACAAGCAAAAAAGTTTGATCAACTCTGCTGTAAAGGTTGTTTCCCGATCCAAACTGTTCTTTAACCTGCCAGTGAGGCTTTCTGTTCTGGGTTTGTGATAAAAGGTCCACCTTCAATGTGAGGGGCAACTAGGTGGTAATGATCCCAGAGGAGGTTCCTCACCCACTGGATGGGAATATTCATCAAAAGGCAGCTGGTAATTTCTGACTCTCGGTGTGTGTATGTGTGTGGCCAGATGAGCTGGAGAGAATACAGTTGTAACATATGCCTGAGGACATATGTTTGTTCTTCCTTTTAGCCATTTGGCTCTACTTTATTTAGTGATCTTTAGCTTTCCCCCAGAGCCAGCTAACCGTCTTGTGCACCCATAGGAGGTGTTTACAAAATTGGTGGGAGGGGTGCCAGATTTGAGACTGTGGATGAATATATATGCATATGTCTTTACAAATGTTCACCATTATTAGAAATACAATTCCAAGTGTTTATCCTAATGATAAACAGCTGGTGACATCATCCTTGTTTTCAAAAGAATGGGCATTATTGTATTTCAGGTGCACAGTGAGATCTATCAAGCATTCTTATACAGGGAACCAAACCACATAAATGAGACATAGCAGCTTCTGAAGGAGGAGAGTGAAGACATACAAAAACGGGAAAACACTGTTATGGGGTAGCAAATGTAAATTTATTGTAGACTTTTATACATAAAAGAAGGTTACAGTTTGGCTGTGATTCACAATAGTAGGGAGCCTCTCAAAGCCTCTTCTAAGATATAGGAAGAAGCCATAATTAGAGCAAAAAAGAGCTGTTGAATCAATAACAGTCTGATTTACTATTTCATGTCGCTAATAGGGAAGTGATACAATGAGGAGATACACAGTAATGGGCTCTTCCCCCTGTGTTGCGAATCAGTCTTCATTTAATCCTTCAGTTGATCTTCCAGGCACTTTAAACCCAGAGAGCACTTACTCTGTGGAGTTCTTATGTTTAACGTGGCATCCTTCTATTTGAGAATCTGCTCAAAAAAATCTAGGCACTGTAAATATTTGCTCATGAGAAAGAATTTGGATATGTTAATTTTCTTTTCTTCAATTCTTATACTTAATATATGGGAAAGAAACCAAGTTTATAAACTGTCTCTTGCATTCTCCTGATTTTATTTTCAGATGTAGTTTTTATGTCTGTCACCTGGAAGTGATTATTTGTAGATTTTTTTTTTTTATTGATGTCTGTTTTGGAAAGGGATACAGGGATCATTCAAAATCTTGAATACTTTTGCTGTGCTGTTTTTCCTATTTTTCTTTTTCCACTTATTTCTTTCATGTTAAATGTATTACCATTCTGGTTAATAATTAATAATATTGCTTTGATCAGTTGTGTACATTAGTAATGGTAGCTCAAATCAGAAGAACCCTTGAAAGATATATGTTGGAATTGAACCCTTGAGAAACCTATGTTGTATTATCTTTCCTTTTTTCCTTTAGTCATTGATTGCTCTAAGGACTTCTTGTATAAAACTAAGTCCAAATGTCACACGAATGATTTAAGCGATTGGTGACTAGATTCAGTTATGCATAGGACATTCTAAGAGAGCTACTGGTGACAAAACATTTCAGATGGAATTAAGACGTGGTCAGGAGACATTGCTTATTTGTGCCCAAGGCTCTTGCCCTGAGCAAATCCTCGCTTTCCTTGCTGTGGTGAGTGACAGGGATAGGAATTCGTGCAAAGCGCCCATAAGGATTCAATGTCAGGGATGGAGGAAGGCCCAGGGAACCAATCCTATGGAATATTTTCTCAATTTGTTGGTAGGTAGTCATGTGAAAATCTTTCCACCTTGCTGCCCTTAGTCTTGCTGTTGTTTTTGGGGTTGAGATTTAAGGGTCCCTATCTTCCTGCACGAGGAGCCTGGACCCTTGTTGTCTATGCTGCACTTTTCCCTCTTCTTAAACTTCAAGGTCTCTTCTTATATGTGTCTTTGCAGGGTTGAATAAACCTATGAATTAGTGGCTGTTGCGGTATCCATACACTTAAGAGACCATCAGTAGCTCAGGCTATTACTTAGATTAGGGTCACCATCTCCATGTCCTTCTTGTCAACTCAGGATATTCCCTAACAGAGACATACTTGGTGAAATACCTCTGACCAAGTCAAATTGCCTCTCATAGTCATGGACTTACTCCATCATGGTTAGCCACTGGTTTTTCAACCAAGTGATAAATAAGACCTGGAAGCTACTGATCAAGAACAACTAGTAGCTGTCTTAGTATGGTCAGGCTGCTATAACAAAATACCATAGACTAAGTAGCTTTTAATCAACAGAAATTTATTTCTCAGAGTTCTGAAAGCTGGGAAGGCCGAGATCAGGGTGCCGGCATGGTTAGGTTCTGGTGAGGGCCCTTTTCTGGGTTGCAGACTGCCTACTTCTCCCAGTGTCCTCACGTGATAGAAGAGACAAACAAGCTCTGCCAGGCCTCTTTTATAAGGGCACTAATCCCATTCATAAAGGCTCTACCTTCATGACATAATTACCTTCCCAAAGGACTTAACTTCTAATACCGTCACCTTGAGGGTTAGGATTTCAACATATGGGACACAAGCCTTCAGACGATAGCAGTAGTTAGTATCATTCACTGCTTTCTGTTCTCTGACAGCCCTCTATCTACTTTTCCCTCCCACCCCCCTACCTTCCTGCTTTTCCTCTGTGGCTTTGGGAATCAAGTGATAGAACCAAAATAACCTGGTCATTTTATGGAGTTTTTAGGGTGTTGTGGTTTTTGTTGTGAATTTTCAGAGCTGATGGCTGTGCTTTATTAGGCTATCGCCAGCCTTATCTGGCAGGGAGCACCTGGCTTAAGTCTGCCTTGAGGTGCCAAAACTTCTATAATGTTTAGCTTCTTGCACGCCATTGCATCACCCATCCTCCTCCACGTCCCGCAGTCCTGTGATGGCTTGGTTATGATGGTACCTAGATCTGCCTGATCCTTTTTTTCTCTGAAAATTTGGAGAGCTTACACTTTTTCCATCCCTGTTTGTTAAAAGCAAAAGAGTTTGTGCCTATACTATGGACCTTTCAGTACCATTGCTGTTTGCAGTCACTACTTCATCCAGATCACTCTTGCCCTGCTGGCCCATTCCTAGGGAACGCTCTTCCCTGTGTGATGGACACCTGCAATACTCTTCTGCCTCTGAACCTGGGCTGGGAGTGCTCAGCCCAGCATGTGGGCTAGAATGCCCAGCCCTCTGCCCTCTCCAGTGGATTCAAAATTCCAAATTCTGGTAGCTGTGGGTTTGGATGCACTAACATAACTCTATACAAATCTACAAGGAGGGGACTTTTCATCCCATGCCAAGACCTTAGACCTCTACCACCAGATGTCATGGCTTTGCTGGCTGGCTCTCTGATATACAACTCCAGGTTCCTTATCAGGTTTCCAAACCAGGTTCACTCCCCCAGGGCTGGGACCAGGGTGAGGTGAGTGAGGCTGAGTTGTGCAAGTACAGGGCTGGATCCTGACTTTATTTAAATATTTCATATTTTGTTCATCATAGATTTTTTATGTATTAATAATTTTGATTTTTTTAAATGGCATTAAAATATTATTTATCTTAATTACTAAATTTTTTAGTGCTCCCTAAAATTTTGTGCCCAAGGTCAGTAAGGAGAGGCTCACCTCATCCTAGGTCCAGCCCTGCACTTGCACAACTGTTGGGAATGTCTCCTACCCACTGAAGCCTCCCACTATCAATTCAAGCTTTGTTCTGCCTCCCCAGGGTCCTACAGACTATTTTCCACTAAAGACCTTGGTTTCTGTCCTGCCCTGAGTGGAACATGTGCCATCAGGAAAATAAGCTCTTTTCCACATCCAGGGCCATGCTTAGTAAGTGCCCACCTTCCAGGGTACTTTCTCCTGCATGCAGAGGGTTTTACTGAAGGCACTTCCCAGTCCCCCCACTCTTATGTCCTGGTGCCATCTCATAAGTTGGAATACAGCACCCTTGTCACTGGCCCTCATCCTTCCACATGCCAAAGCCGAGACAAAAAGCAACAGGTCTAGAGGTGTTTGGTTAATAACCCAATGCCTCTCCTTTATATGTGGCACTAAAATATTAGGGGGCATGTTCTGAGCTGCTCTCTTCATCAGGATTGACCATGGTATGCCTTTCACTGTCACATCCTACTTATCCTTAAGGACTGTGCCGAGGTGTCCTGAAGTCCCTCCTCACCCTCCCAGGTGATCTCTTGCTTTTTTTGTGCCAGCTCTGTATGCCATACCTAATTCTGTAATGGAGTTTGTCATCCGCCACACTGGCAGTTGTTTAAAGGTTCTGTTCTCGGACCCTATTCTCAAGGAGCCCATCTATATAAATTATTCATCTTTGTATCCCCTAGCTCAGTGCCCTAGAAATGTTTGTGGGATGAAACTGCCTCTCCAAACATGCGTTGCATGTCCCAGGGAGCCTGTGCTAGATTCTTGGAAAATGCAGTACAGTTGACCCTTGAACAAACACAGGTTTGAACTACATGGGTCCACCTATTTGCTGATTTTTTTCAGCCAAATGTGGATTGAAAATACAGTATTTGCAGAATTCAAAACCCTTGGAGGTCCAACTTTTTATATGTACAGGTTCGGCAGGGCTGACTGCAGGACTTGAGCGTGCTTGGATTTTGGTGTACGTGGGGGTCCGGGAACAATCCCCCACGTATACCAAGGGTAAGCTGTATTTGGAAGAATCTGCACCAGAACAGAATCTCACTCAGCTTTGGCAACAGAACTGATGTCTCACTGACTGAGAGGATAGGTTCCAAAGAGTAGACCCGGAAGCGCAACACCCAATCCACTGACCTCAGCTAGTGTAGACTTAAATCCCCCGCCCTCAACCAAAGCCATGACCAGCCTAATGTGTATTAGATCAGGGGTTGGGGGTGGGGGTGGAAGTTATGGGGACCCTGACCAACATTCCTTGCCAAAGGACACTGAATATACAAAGGTTTCAACTCTCATTAGTTCCCTATGCAAAGTCCTTGGTCTCCCTGGAAGAGGCATGTTGCCTGCCCTACCCCTATCCCCACCATGAATTTGACTTGGAGTATTTCTGTTCTAAAGAAATATCCTACCCCAGTCCAGGGTTGTCCCTTCCTTTGAGCCCAGGTGACTTGCAACAGGACTGGTCCCGATCAGATCAAACTGTCAAGGGAATCCTCGAGCTATCTTGTTAAAAGGCAGCCATTGACAGCGAACCTCTTGCTGGCATGACTCAGTGCCCCTTTGGGAACAATCCCAATGATTACTCCGGCCATAGCCCAACTGCCATTTTGCTTACCTGCTCTGTGATTCTTCAGAGCAAACCTCAGCCTAATTGTTGTCTCTTGCTGGAGGTACTTTCCAGAAAGACTCTACCAGCCCTTCTTCCCACTTGTCCTTGTCTGGGTCCCCATCCACCTTCTGCCTCCTCCCTAGCTGAGCCACTGCCCCGCTCTCTACTTCATTTTGCCTGCCTGGTCCAGATACTTCATTCCTCCCAGCCATATTTCTCCTTGTCTTGACTTGGGGACCTCCTGATCTTTCATGCAGGGTGGGAGCACATTCATCAGCATTTATGCTTGGAGAGAACCATCCATAATAGTTTTCCATTTTTCATGTGGTTTTATTTTAATTGCTTTCTTGCTTCATTGATCTATTTTAGTGCTTTAGTTCTGTGCTTTGAACCCTACACCCTGCAGCAACTTCTGCAGGATGTGTGAGTTTTTTGACTGAAGAATGAAGCATACCTGCATCAACTGGGAAGGACTTCGTGTGATTTAAAATGATATGGACAGCAAATACCTCAGCAGCTGTTTTTGACAGGCAGTTTCAATCTCATCAGTGTTGTTTCTGCCTTTCTTATGTCATGGAGAAGTGTTGGGCTCTCCTTGCTACTTCCCACTGTCAGGAGGAGGAAGCAAAGGATGCCTGTGTAGAATTCCCAGTCCATGTTTCCAGCCTGTGCTAACTAATGGAGGATATCAGCAAATGTGCGAGACAGGTGCTTCTAATGAAGCTTCCATGTTATTCCAGGTAGATTGCAAACATCTGTTCTTCTCCTGGGCATAAACTTGTCTTGAAGTCTCATCTCTTGCTGCCTTCTTCCTTCCCTTCCTACTACAGCTGACTTCTCTTTGCAGAGTCATGTAAATATAGGTGAGTTTTGGCTCTGTTGAACCAAACTCTGTTTGAGTTTTGCTGGTTCTGCACCAGAAAAAAAAAAAAAAAAGAATAGGAGCTTTATGACACTTTGGTTATTCTAATCCTGGCTCATTTTTAGTTTTAGAGAATTGTTTATCTCAGTGAGCCATGAAAGGTAATGTGGGGAAGACATTGTCAGCCTTGCTGGGGCTCAGTGGGGACTGTTTAAGTAAGCAAGGGCTTGTTCTGGGGTAGGTAGACCTGAAGTGCTTCCAATTGCTGAGATCAGGCTTGCCCTAAACAGGTGAGCAGAATGGCATTTCGGTGTTGGCCACAAAACCCGTCTGCAAGGAGAAAGTGGCACATGGAGTAGCCTTTAGCAGTGGGGGATGCTGAACTCCATGTTAGAGATCAAGGTGCCATGAAGATCTAGTTTCTCTTTTTCCTTTCCCTGCTGCTATGGAAGACAGAGTATTCCTGTCACCTTTTAATATAGTATTTCCTAACTTACAAACAGCTGCTTCTGTGTGCTATCTGCCAGCCTGTAAGCCCATCCTAATGGCTTTCGTGTTCCATTCCTGTTGATAAGGAAGACTTACAATTAGCTCTCCATTATAAAGCTTTTCCTTGTTACTGACCTCCACCTAAAAGCACTTTTTAAGTGATGGAGTCATCACTTAAGTCACCACTTAAAGAAATGCATAAGCCACCCAAGCTGGGATGTAGTGGGTATTGACGTGAGTGATATTGTAGGATGTGACCAAGATATTAATGTTCAGAAACCAGCCATGGCCACTCATCCTTCCTTTAGCACAAATAGTTGATGTCTTTATTTTATAGCACTTGGTTAAAGGGAAGCATTAGAAGGAAACAACTCCATTTTGAGAAGTATAGCAACCCAATCATGAATTTTGTTTCTTAGGCCTGTTCATTCCTGTTGAATGGAGTGAAGGTAGGACTTTTGCTGTGTGGGTTATTGTATGTGTGGTTTTCATAATTAAACTCTGTCTTATAGGCAATTAAGGCACAAATTTCCTGCTTTAATTTTTAAGCACGCCTCTGAGAAATTGTTTATATCGATGGGTTATAAGCGTGGATTCCCAGAGGTGGGTAGAGAAGCTGATCAATTCAGTAATGTCAGTGGGGTATTTGTATCTCTCTTTTTTCACCCTCTAGGGCTATTTTTCTGGGGAAGGTCTGGTGTAAAGACTACAGTCATATTTCATTTCCTTGGAAACCTTTGTTTATTAAATATTTTATAGTATTCTTTTTATTTTACTGTGTATTTATGTATAGTTGAACTATATATAAATCAGTAGGATTATGCCATTATATAATGCCCTGATGTATTTCTTTCAAGGCCAATAAATTTGATACGGGAAATTTTTTTTTTTAACCTATTTTATAGTCTGGTACTCTGTTAATAAGATGCTTCTTATATATGCTTAACGGCCTTATGGTTCACAGTTTCCCATATAAATTTAGGACATATAACACAAGTTAACATTTTTCAAACCTTTGCTCTGTGCCAGGCAGGGACTCTCCTAGGTGCTGTGTATGCTGGTTTCACTTGATCCTGACAGAACTCCTGGGAGACAGGTGGAACTCTGAAGCTTGGAGAGGCTGCATAGCTGGCCAAGTTCCCTGAGCCAGCCCAGGGTAAAGCCAGGGTTGGGATCAATACCTTAACCACTGGTATTGTAACAAGAGTTATTTCTTTGCTTAGGAGGGCGTATATGCATTCAGGGATTGATGGCCCATTATTGAAAAACTGGAAAATTGTGTTCTCGCACTACAGCAACTTACCATGTAAGAATGTGTATTAGAGCACTTTGTGTTGAAACAACTTTAAATGTGATTTCTGAGGATCCAGAGCTTTTAAGAGAGGGGGTGTCCTACCTTCAGACTGAGGGGAGAGTAATGAATTAGTAGAGCTATTGAAATTAGTGTATATACAATAGCTTTGCCAGGAAATGACTTTTCCTCTGTGTAAGGAAGAAGGAAACTTTCAGATAAAAGAATCTTTAGTCTGGAATTATTGTGAATACCCACTAGGGAAGCCTGAATAATTATGTAATTAAATAACTAACCCTTACCTCCCTACCTTCTGCTCACTTGACAGAGGGAGAGGCTAGGTAGCAATTAATATAGTTTCTTAAGGAGGGTTAAGGTGAGCAAACTTGCAGAATTATTGACAGAAGATTTATGGTGGGGCTCATTTTTAGGCCTACACTAAAGGAATGCACCTGGAATAGATCATATTTTGAGTGGCAGTGGGCCTATGCTAATTTTCAGTTTAATGAAGTCCAGAGAGAACTGTTGTGTTTAAATCAACTTTTTTTTCCTGAAACTGTGACTTCCCCATGGTGTGCTTTATTTTGTAAACCCTATTTTCATTTTCTGTATTTATCAGTTGGGAGAAAATCCTTCAAAAACAAAAGGGGTTTTGTTTGCTGATTTCAGAGGCTGGTTGGTAGGGCAGAAGCCAGGACACTGTGTCCAGTTGTGCATGGGCCATGGGGGAAGAGGACCCCATGACTGGGAAGGGGCAGAGGGAGGGGGCTGAACACAGAAAGACCCGCAGGACTGAGCAGCAGGGAGGGCTGCTGGATTCACCTTGCAGGATTTTACCTTCAGCTCTGAAATAACACTGGGCATGGAAGACAAGGCCAGCAACATGACCTTTGCTGACAACGTGGAGGGAAGCATTTATGTGCTTCAGAGATAGTAAAAATAGAGATGTAATTTAAAGTCAACAGGATATTTGATTAAGAAAGAAAACAATCGTTGGGTTAAGGTGTGCATGCCCAAGCATCCAGTACAGAGGATGCCTTTATAAATGTTTGTTCAAGACGATTGCTTGGCAGCTCTCAGTTTTGAATGTTGACATCTCGGACACTGATCACACTCGGAGTGTGATCGGGTGTGGGAAGACAGTGTGGGGGTCAGGGGTCTGGGTTCTGGTAGAAGGGGCAGTTGGTTAGTTGGGATAGGGGACCTGGGTTTAGAGTCAGAGCCAAACAAGCAACATTCTGCATGCTAGAAACACAGTGAGGAACAGACTCCCCTCAAACACATACTCTCTCCCCTGAAAGAGACTGCCACTTGCTAAGGGAAAGTAAGGAGGTCATCTTGATACAATAAACCCTGGGTACAAGTCCTGGTTCTCCCACGTATGACCATTGGGACCTTGAGCTAGTCATTTCGACGGTTGGCTTCTATAAATGAAGATGGAACCTGAAATGTGGGGAGGTTCCTCTGTTTCCCCAGTGTGACATGTCTGGAGAGATCCCATTGCAGGCCACAGAGGTGGGCCCGGCCTCTGCTGCAAGGGCTTGGCATGTGTCCATGCTGGGTCTGTCCTGCAGGAGCCCCTCTGTTTGACCCTCCTCCTCTGCATCTCCTCTGCATGGGGACAGGAGAGCAGCTTCTACCCCACAGGGTGCACTCTCAGGCCCTCCCTGTTACTGGCATGGATTAAGGCAGCAAGCACTTCTCAAACATTTTGGTCTTAAGACCCTGTACACTTTTAAAAATTATTGAGGACCCCAAAGAGCTTTTGTTTAAAATTTGGATTATGTCTGTTTACCATATTAGAAATTAAAACAGAAATTTTAAAAAATTAATGCATTAAAAATAACAATAGCAAACCCATTACATTTCATGTTAATATAAATGACTCTTTTTTTAATGGAAGATAACTACTTTTATTATACTTCTACCATCCCCATAGCTGTAGGATATTATTGCCCTAGAATATACCCACAAACAATGTACTCCTTGCTGGGTTCTTATGAAGATTATGTAAGGTATCAAGTAAGACGGTACTTTGCAGAATGCACAACAAATTGTTAGTGAAATATCACTCTAGTAAACAGGGTTCCAACGTTTTGGAAGTTTGCAGCATGATTAAGGCTTTTTTCCCCCTCCAGTGCTGAGTTTCAGAGCGTGATTTTAGATAGGAAAACAAGGGTAGCGGGAACAAAGGGGCAGATAAGAATCTAGATTTAAATAGTGTTATTTCCTATTGCTAAGGACATAAAGTGGCCTAATTGGTCCTTGGGAATTTTAAACAAATCGGCCTAAGCAGGCAATATCTGGAAAACTTGATTGTGGCAGTCTTACACATTCCTTAAAATAAATTATTTCGTCTGAAATAAGGGAAATCGAATCTAATGCTGCTCTATCAGCATGTTCCTCTTCCATTTTTACTTACCAACTCAAGAAATTTCTTTGAGCTGGCCTCTCTTGTGGCAGTGCATGACGAGGCTGGCTGCTGATAGAGTTATAGTTGTGGGTAGTAAGGAGGACACATTTCCAGGGGTACTGCAGCACATACCTCCCTAAAGATAATGGTTTGGTTTGGTTTTTAACCAGAAGATGTGCAGGGGATTTCTTAGTTTAAGGGGGTCATTATTGGCATTTGTAAATTCTGTGTACCTTCCATCATTTTCCAGTGGAGAAACCACTGCTTGCCTACCCCACATCCAACCGCTCCCTACTCCCCACAAAACCTGATTGGATATAGGATCTGCCTTTATCATCAGCCCTGTTCTGCCAAGGAGGCTGGCCGTGGGTGTGCCCTGCGTCAGAATATGAGAGAGATGCTATCTCAGTCTCGTAAACGTGAAGTTCTTTCTTCCTCTGAAACTTATCCTATTCAAATGATGCTTGCAGTGGCTACAGCTGTTTGTAGCTGTGAGGGGAGCCAACCAGGGGATAAAGCTGACACATAGAGGGTGGATCTGCAGGAAGATGGAAAGAGCCTGGTCATAGGAGCACTGAATTACCTAAACCTAGAGTCACACTGCCTCCTTGTAAGCCACTTAGGGAGTTGGATCTTCTGTTGGATGTGCAGCTGAAAGCACCCTAGCTGATATACTCTCCCTAAAGGAATTCGTGTGACCCTCATGGACCTATAGAAGGGAGGCTAGCCCGGGCAGATGTAGCAGCTGTAACCAACCTGAAGGTCTATCTGTCGGATCCTTTTCCTCTTGTCTGGCTGCCTTTGGCCATTTTATTGTCTTTCTATTTCTTCTGCAGGATAAGGAATTGAAGTTATAAATTACATGTTTGGTAACCTTAAATTAAATTAGGGAGGAGAGCTGAGACATCTGTGGCATTTATAAGGTGTGGGGTCTCAGAGGTGGGAACTTGGTATTCTTTCCCACACCCTGAGCATGGAGGTGCATATCATAGCCTTGCCCTGCCTCCATGAATAACTGGCTGACTTGTGTGCTCTCCCAGCTAGACTCTAAATGCCATCAGCCTTATACCCATGGCCCCTGGCACAAACTGCCTGACCCCCAATATTGAGAGCTAGGATACCGATTACAGAGCATTGCTTTGTGCCAGGAATTATACTAATGGCTTTACCTGCCTTGTTGTATTAAGTTTTACAATAAGTACAATAGGTACTAATATAATCTGTATTCTAATGATAACAACACTGAAGCTTGAGTGATAAAGTCACTTGCTTGAAGTCCCACAGCCAATATACGATAGGGGTTCAAATACAAAAGACAAAAGTCAGAAGGGCAGTACCAACTAAACAGGTCTGATCCTTTTTATCAGTAAAGCAAAAGTTTTTCCAGAGCTGCAAGGAAGTTTGGGAAAGTAGGAAACAAGATTGTTGGGAAAGGCTTGGATCAATCCTGATCTACCACTTGGGGCTGACCATACCGTTCACACAAAAGAAAGTTGGAATCTAGTCACCAAGGAGAAGGCTGCTCACACTGGCAGCCGTACGTTTGAAAGTAGAGACTGTTAGAATTTGGAGAGGTGGTAGAGATCTCCCCATCCTGCAAACAAGACAGCGGAGACTTGTAGGGAACACAAGCATCTGAGCCAGGACAAAGGAAGAGGGCTTGTTTCCTTAGACTCTGTGGCTCTTCTCACTGTGCCATCCCTCATGTTTCTATAAAGTGTTTGCTTTCATATCTCCTACTCAATTTATTCCTCTCTTTCTTTTGAAGGAAGCTTGGAAGGTCAGAACTTTCATAGTGTCTCATGGATAGAAAGTGATATCCAGATAGAGCCAAGTGACATGCCTAGGATTATACCCTGCATTTCTTCAGAACTAAACTATGGATCTCCTAGAGTTGGGCCACATTCTTTTAACAGACCCCATTGCTCTTTATGATACTGTGGTCTCCCCTTATAGTCTTTCTACTTACACCAGAGCAGCGAGGCTCCCTGCTCAGACACCCTGGGCTTTCAGGGGCAGGCCCATCTGCCTTGGCACCCCAGCAAGGAAGGCTCTGGCTCTCCAGAGACAAGTGGATAGAGCCCAGCCTGCCTAAGAACACTGGCTCCCCGTGTGTCCCCGGGAGGGAGGAACACCACCTAGTATGGCTATGAAGTGTGGTGATGAGTGAATACCCCGTAAATTTGAGTATGAATGTTTATCTCCCAGGTTGGTTTGACCTGGGCTTTCCATGGGATTCTTGGTAATTTTGACCCTGTTCAGCATGTTCCCGTGTTTCCAGGCTGGAACAGAGAGTGCCTTGGTGCTTTATGAAACATTGGGAAAAATACCATGGCCCAGCTCAGCATCCATCTGATGTGAATTGTGTGTCGAGTCACCCTGGTAACAAGGCATTGGTGCAGCTGGCAGTGTGTTTAGATGGTGGAGTCAATTACTCTGTTTTCCTCAGTTTAGGGACTTTTGCCCAACAATATTAGGATGGGAAATGAGTGGGGGTCCTTTTTTTTTAAACCTTGGAGAAGGAGAAACACCTTTTCTTAGCTAGAAGTGACTATATAGTAGGATTTTGCCGATAAAATAATAATTACAGCAGAATAATTATGGTGTTTAAAAAACTTGACTATAAATTTATTGACAAATTCTTCTTTCCTCCTTGTGAACATTTCTATCAGCCCTCAGGATCTTATCTTGTTTTCACTGATTTTGTGGGCATGCATATGTGTACTGCTGCAAATTCACTAAGTCTCTATTTGGATGTAGGGCATTTACAGGGAAGCTTGCTGCAAATGACTGTGTTGCATTTGCTCTTTGTGGTCTCTGATCGATGGGTATGTATGGTGAGAATAACAGTGTCAGCAGGCTTACGTCACTTCCCTCCTTCACCACCATAACGAGGCTCTCGAGAGCCCTCCCTCCCCGTTCAAACAGAGCCCTCCATCCTCTGGACTGGGATTGTCATCAGGAAGCTTTTACCGTCTTAGTTTTACTGTCTTTTGCTCTTTAATCATTTCACTAAGGGAATAGTCTGCTACTGTTTTTTCTTTTCAGTATGTTAAAAAAAGAATACTGAGCATATTTGTTTTTCTTCCAGCACCTGTCTGATTTAGAAAGGTCCTGCAGTTATATAGTAGATTTGATATCACTCTGGGTGGAATACAGCAGCCCATTGCTTATGTATTGCTATAAATCCAACTGCTTTTGGGATGATTGGGTTATACAGCCACTGAAAACAGGCTGAAGGGTAACTGTAGTGCTCAAATACAAACCCAACCTTTAGCAGGAAATTTATCTGGAGAAACAGTCTTGTCTTCACATCATATGGGGCCAGATCTGGGGCTACTTGTTTGGCAGGTTAATGTAGATCTTAATTCAGCCCACCATACGGGCTGGAAGAGAGAAGTATAGAGTTTGTGATATGTTTAAAGCAGGAAGCTAATAAGGAACCAAACCAGTCTTTTTGGCTCCCACCCAAGGCCTATTTTTAAAAAGTGCTTGCAGTGCAGAATCTATTGGGATGTTCAGTAGTTGAAGCACCACAAACATGTTACTTCTGGGAGAAGTTGCTGTTTATGGGAAAATAAAATTTTACGTCATTGTTCTCTGCCTGATGCTTATTGCCAAGATGAATTACTTAAGGGGAGTTATTTCTATACATGGATGGATGAAAGTGATTTTCAATGCCTATGGAGAAAGAATTGCAGAGCTTTTAACAAAGGGCAGAGGATATAACTTCAAAATGTAAAAAGGTTTCAATTTGACCTATAGAAACACACCTATTTTAAATTATTTAGAAAATAAAAGAATAAACACACAAATGTTACACTTGTGAAAAAGGAATGTTGTTAGGGTATGAACTAACTATGTTCTCACTATAGAAAATTCAAAAGGCTTGAAAACATGATTATCGACACGCACAGTCATAGCACTTGAACTTTGCGGTAGGTTTCATTACATCCCTATATTATAGATGAGGACATTGAGGCTTTGCGAGGATAACTTGCTTAAGGTTACCTACCTGGTAATAACTGGTAAAATCTAAACTCTAACCCTTGACTATTTGGTGGGTGCAAAAGCCACATCACCTAGAAATAACGAATCTTAATACTTGGCTTCTTTTCTTCTGCAAGTATATAATGAAAACTGGGGCATGTGGTGTGTAATGTTTTATAGCTTTCTACTTTCACTTAGCATTATATCAAAAACATTTTTCCAATGTCATTAATGGTTCTTTAAAAACATTTTAAGGGCCATTAAAATTCCATCAAATTGATGTGCCATAGGGGGGAAAAGTCATTCTAATATTTACTTCATAATGGTAATGATTTTAACTATTGGTGAAAAATTGACATAAAAAACTAGATATCTCCTCCTCTTTGAAGATACGGTCTCAGTGTTTTAAATTTATTATGCCATTGTAATACTAGGAAGGCAGTTCACTCGCTTAGGGGAGGAGTTCACAAGGACATTCATTGCTAGTAGATTGTAAACCAAGCAAGATTAATATGTTCCCCCCAGAGTTATTTAATGATATTCCTAAAGCCACCTGTATATAACCAGCCACCATATCCTGTGTCATGGGGATGGGGGAGTCACTAACTCTGCCAGGAGGGGCTCTGGGAATGTTAGTAGGGCCAAGCAGAAGTGTGAAGGAGGGTGGCATTCGTAAGAATGAATGGATGTATAAAATGGACATGAGACCTAAAAGCACTGAGCATGTGTTTGATGAATCATTGTTGGCCTTGAGTGGTACAGTCAATCTTAGCACCGGAGATGAAGCTTTGAGGTACTGTCCTTGGCCTTTCCGTATATTCAAACTAGCCTGAAGCTTAGTTTTTACTACATCTGAGGCTAAATTTAGTGATTTAATGCTGAAAGTTTTATTGCTGTAGATAAAAAGTCAGTAAAAGAGTGAAGGATGCATATTTTTCTATTTTCTGGAGCCTGTGGGCCTGCCCATTTTATATCTGAGTGTGCTGTTCAGACAGAAACAGTTCTCATGCTACTTGTCCTGGGAGAAGTGGAGATTATTACATAATGGCTATTGTGTGCTGGGTTGTTTTGGGAGAGAACATAGGAAAACTGGAAGATTAAAATTTTTCATTACTTTGGTTAATTTCCAGGGGTGCCTGTGCTTGTTTCCATGTTGTGAGGGCCTTTGCCTTTCCCCTTTAGCTTTTGTTTCCTCATGGTGGAGAAAGAATGTGTCGCTATGGAAAGGGTGTAGGCTTATGGGTCATATAGCCTTTACATTTGAGTCTGGACTTACCCATTTAACAGCTCTGTCCATGGGTACACATGACTCTGGGAACTTCATGTCTTGAGCTGTAAAATGGGTGTGATAATACCCACTGCCCCAGTTTCTGTGAGTATTAAATGAGATAATATGATGAGAAAGTTCCTAGCTCACAGCTGCTTCCAATAGATGGGGACACTACTTCTCTTCCCTCACTGCCTACTCCTCTTGAGCAGTGACTAAAGTGTGCCTAGTTTTTCCTAACTTTTAACAGTAGCGTTAAGCTTCTAACGGGACCTCATGCTTTATAGTAGTTACGTGACAAGGGGCAAGTTGCTTACTGTCTTTGCCCCTGTCAGCTCATTGATAACGTGGAAATCATTATATAACACATGGTGTTTTAATTACTAAATTAAAGGAGAGAATGGATGCCAAGTCAGAATGCCTGGCACAGAGTTGGCACCCAGTGACTGGTGGGTACTAAGCACTAAATGGATGTACCTTAGGACAGCCTTCCTCCTGGCGGCTTCCTGAGCGTCACAGCCTCCTCTGACTTCTTTGCTGGTATCCTTTATTCTCTCCACTCGCTATGTGGAGGGATTTCTCAGAGCTCTGTCCTTTTGTTCTGCATCTTGTACTTTTCTTTGGAAGTTTCATCCACTTCAAGGCTTCAGCTACCATTTTTAGATTGATAACTTCTAAATTTTTTCTTAGCTTCAGTACATCCAATAGTTTACACATTGGCACCTGGATGCCCAAAGGAGCCTCGAACTCAAAATATACAAGAATATAGTTATTATCTTTCCCACTTACTTTCTCAAAACAGTTCTTCCAGGAAGTCTTCTCTACTTCAATTCTGTGCTCTCTAGGTTGTTTTTCCTCATTTCCATTCCTAAATACAGGCACCTAAATGCAATTTCAGTACTGGGCCTTTATGGTAGAGTGGAGTCTTTCCACCAAGCTTTCCTGCCTCTTGTTAATGATGATGACAACGGCAAAACTGTAATAACAAGACAACTGTGACAACACCATAATCACAATCATTTTTTGAGTATGTATGATGTGCGAGGCATCATCAGTGCTACCCTAAGTCCTGGGTGAGGTGGGGCCCTGCCCAGGACCCATGTTGTAGAGGCTTTATTCTCCCTCTCCTCAGGGCCAAGGGAATGTTCCCAACCAAAGCCCACCCTGCTTTCTCAGATCATGGTCTGGATACTTGAGACCTCAGGATTCCCTGCTCAGTCTATGTTGACCCTCCTTCAAGAAACCACATGTGGGGGCCTCTTCCCTGGCTCTGTCTTTCAGAAGGTAGATGGTGCCACAGGTGTGTGCATCCTTAGGCCCAAGGGCTGGCCATGAAGCAGATGTTTGCAGGGGTTGTGGGCTTAGACCGGCCTGCAGGCTGAGATGTCCATATCGATGCCTGTGAGACTCCCCAGGGCAGGCCAGAGCCTGGGGTAGGTAGAGAAGGGGGTTGGGGCTGGGGCCTTCAGGAGTGCCTGAAATGTTAAGATGACCCTGGGCAATCAATTAGGACTAATGTAGCTTCTTATCTAATCATTATAACACTTCTTGAGGTAGGTAATATTCCTTCCATATTTTTAGGTGAAGAAAGTGAGGGTCAAAGGGTTAAATACTTAGTACACAGGTTGTAATTGGCAAAGCCTGAATTTGACCCAGATTAGTTTGACTCCAAAATTTTTTTCTATGATATTATACTTTCCATTCTCTACATTATAGCCAGAGTTCCATTTTGTAGAAAATGTCTGAGATTACATTATTTCCTTGATTAGAAATCTTTCATTAGCTCCTCATTTTCAACTGGCTAAAGGCCAGTATCTCTGGCATGGCACTGAAACCTCTTCAAAACCTGGCTTGAATCTACCTTGTGAAAGTCATTTCTCACCAGTCTTCCCACGATGACTTCTCCATCCAGTCGTGATGAGACTTGGGCTCTTCCATGAACCCACTCTGTGCCTTTGCACTTACGACCTCAGTTGGGAATGTCCTTTTCCTCTTCTTCACTTGGCTGACCAAGTCCCATTCTGTCCCCTCCAGCTCAGGGCCAAATGAATATCACCTTGTCTATGAAGACACTTACATTTTTCTAGACAACCTCCACTCCTAATATACTTTTATGGTTGGTTTTGTGTACCTTAATATAGGTGTTTATGACCTTGTACTTATGTGTGCATAGTACCACTTGTCTGTTACCTCTCCTAGCCTATGGGTTCCACCAGGACAGGAACTGTGTGTCTCATTCATCGTTATATACCTAACATTTCATACAGTGCCTGGACATATAGTAGGTTAAATAAATATATATGTATTTTTATGCACTTCTTACTTGAGTCTTTAATTTCTACCAGAGGAGTACATTGCTATAAAAGCAGCCTCCAAATATAATAATAATTGTAATAACCACTGAAAAATGTAATAATTATATTGATAAAGAATTACTTTTAGCCATAGAGTAATATAAGAATACTTATTGATTTCTGTCAATTGTTACTGTCTTTCTTTTTTATTTTTATTTTTTATTTATTTTAATTTTTTAATTTTAGAATATTATGGGGGTACAAACAATTTATTAAAGAAATGAGCTATTTATTACTAAAAATCATATATCATTCTCACAAATGGATTATTCATCATTTTGGAATGCCAATCTTAGTTCTGACTGTTGGGTTGATCTGGTAATGGACTGTTTTTATGAGGCACTTTGACATCATAACTGGAAATTTCTATTTCATAGAAAAGTATTATTTTATATTTAGTCTACCATTTTACTGTCATGGCATTTAATGCATAAGAAATTGTAATAAATGTATACATGTATTGTCTGTGAGCTTTAGTAGGCCAGTGAGTCCTGAACAGAACATGAAGCCAGTTTTGTTTTCTTTTTCCTCAAAGTGATTAGTTTTGTTTTTAAATTACCACCTTTGGTTATATAGACTTTTCTGAAATATATTTATGCCATAGAGTTGCTGCTTTTCAAGAGGTAGCTACATATTTGCATAAGGTTATCAGCATATAAAAAAGACTGTTATGGTATTGTCCAGCTACTTTTCTCTTTTCCTCTAAGATTTGAGGGTTTGAGTTAGGAATCTGTAGTTGCTATTTCTACTTGCCACTCCATGGTGGAGGGATGCTGTGCTCCTGCTGGAGATTCTGGGCAGAGAGCTAAGTCTAGATTGCCAGTTGGAGCATTTTCATCATGAAAAAATCATTAAGCAACAAAATGTATGTGGTCCCATGATCCAGGGCAGGGCAGAATGATTTCCACAGGCACGTTTCGCACTGTGAGTATATTCACACTCTGAGCCTGAAAGCTTGACTGTAGGAAAACATGTCATAGAAAGAAGCAATATTAAATTAAGTATACTGATTTTAAATTATACATTTAAAGGCAGAGACACATTCTGGAGGTGTTTGGGGGAATTTCTTTCCAGTGTCTCTTGCTCCCTCTTCCACCCACTCTGTATGTATATGTAGTTTTTTATTCAAAAGTGGGAAAATGCATTGTATATATTCTGTATTGTATTTTCATTTTTTTGCATAACATTTTCAATGCATTTTCCTGTGTTAATAAAAACTTCAGAATACTTTTAGTTATTATTCTATTCTAGATGATTTAACCTTATTTATATTATAAATAAAACTACAGTAAAAATTTTTACATATAAAACTTAGCTACATCTATGATTATTCCCTTAGAAAAAGTTCCTAGAAGAAGAAGTCCTGGATCAAACCATATTAATATTTCCAAGCTCTTGATATATGCTGACAAATTGCTTTTATGAAAACTGTGAAGAGTGGAAATTTTCCACGGTGCCAAGGGAAGTGGCTCTGTGAGGAATAGTGAAGTGTCCAGTATTTCACAGTGGGAAGTTGTAAAAATCAGCCTGTACATGATTGGTGTGGGAGATAACATGAGGAAATGTGAAGATGGATTGACAATGGACAGAAAGAAAGGAGTTTCTTGGTGAAAGATTCTTCACAGTCTTGCTGGGTGTAAAACGCAGTTCTTGGAATACAGTTTGAGATTGACAAATGGTAACCATTAAGGTTGCATATTGCCTAGAGCGTGAGCTCACAGGTCCAGTGCCTGACCTACCTCTTGTCTAGGGGTGAATTTTCTTCTCTTTCCCTTGAGCCCTTCATCAGTAAATGCCAATAACAGAGTCATGAATGGCTTAATGATGGGGATGTGTTCTGACAAATGCCTTCTTAGGTGATTTTGTCATTTTGTGAACATCGTAGAGTGTATTTACACAAACCTAGGTGGTACAGCCTACCTATGACACACCTAGGCTATATGGTATAGCTCATTGCTCCTAGGCTACAAACCTGTACAGCAGGTTACTGTACTGAATACTGCAGGTAATTGTAACAAAATGGTAAGTATTTGTATATATAAACATAACTAAACATAGAAAAGGTACAGTAAAAACACAGTATAAAAGATAAAAAATGGTACACCTGTGCAGGGCACTTACCATGAATGGAGCTTGCAGGACTGGAAGTTGCTCTGGGTGAGTCAGCGAGTGAGTGGTGAGTGAATGTGAAGGCCTAGGACATTACTGTACACTATTGTAGACTTTATAAACACTGTACACTTAGGCTACACCCATTTTATTTAAAAATTTTTCTTTTTTCAATAATACCCTTAGCTTACTGTAACTTTTTTATTTTATAAACTTTTTAATTTTTTAAAACTTTTTGACTTTTTTGTAGTAACACTTAGCTTAAAACACAAACACATACTTGCTTTCTTTATATCCTTATTCTATAAATTTTTTTCTAAAAATTTTTTTTTTTTTTTACTTTTTCAAATTTTGTTAAAAACTAAGACACAAACAAATACATTAGCCTAGGCCTACACAGGGTCAGGGTCATCAATATCACTACCTTCTACATCTTGTCCCACTGGAAGGTCTTCAGGGGCAATAACACATATGAAGCTATCATCTCCTATGACAACAATGCCTTTTTGTAGAATACCTCCTGAAGGACCTGCCTGGGGCTGTTTAACAGTTAACTTTGTAAAAAATAAGTAAAAGCAGTACACTGTAAGGTAATGATAAAAAAATATATTTTAGTAAATAGATAAACCATTAACATGGTCATTTGTTATCATTATCAAGTATAATATTCTATACATAATTGTACATGCTATCCTTTTATACGACTGGCAGCATGGTGGGTTTGTTTACACCAGCATCACCACAGACACGTGAGTAATGTGTTGTGCTACAGATGGCTATGACTTTACTACACAATAGGAATTTTGAGGCTCTTTTATAAACTTCTGGACCACCGTGGTCCATCATTAGTGGAAACATCATTATGCTGAGCATGACTGTATTTGTCCCTCATACTGAGTTGTTGTGAGAGTTTACTGGGATAATGTGCCTGACCTCTTAGCACAGGAACTGAAACACTGGAAGGTTTTAATAAATGGTACTTCTGTGACTTCAGCTGCCATTGTCCCTTGCATCAGCCAGGAATACTTTGGATGAGAGTGATAGAACACTTGACCCAAAGAAAACAGCCAATATGTGCATTCACCATAAAGTGTGTGTCCAACAGAACGAGAAGGCCACTTCCTTAGAACAACCTTCTTTAGGACTAAAAAAAACTTTAGTATTTTTTCCACTGATTATATAGAATTTATATCTTATGGCAGAAGTATTAATATTGGTAATCCTAGATTTTATTTTTCCTAAAAAATGTTTTATTGTAACAAAATGCTCAAATATTCAAAACTGGGAAAGCGTACAGGGTGGGGCCAGCTGGTTGAGGCCTCTGGTGTCTGTAGCTGCCTAGTAGGGGGAGGGAGAGGTGGTGAGCAGCTGCTCCAGACACCACTGGACTTCCTCCCGGCCCCGGTAGGCCCGCTTCAGGCCCCTGGGAAGGCAGCGGCAGTTCTCCAGGTTGAGATACAGCAGGCCTGGGCAGCTGCTGACCACAGAGCTGACTGTGCTTGGTGTGACCCGGGTACCCCTGAGATTAAGGGAGCACAGGGCCGGGTATGAGCCCCCAGGGGTGCCTGAGAAGGCAGCAAGGGCTTGCTCCAGGTCCTTCTCGCTGAATCCTTGGCCACTCAAGTCCAGTTCCCGCAGGGTGTGGTACCACTTCTCAGTCAACAGGGGACTGCCCTCCTTGGCTAGAGTCAGCCGGTCTGACATGCCATATAGGCCCAGATGAAGCTGCTCCAGCTCCTGACACGGGAGACTGTATAGGCCAGTAGGCGTGATATGGGCACAGCCTCTAAGATCCAGCAGGCACAGGTTGGGGGAACCGTGGAGCAGGCAGCCCAGGACCTCGTTGCTCACAAAGTTGCAGGTGGAGCTGGCGAGGCAGAGCTCCTCAAGGGTCGGGAAGCCTGGTCCAGGAGCCACCCCTCGCCCAGAAGGCTTGGGCAACCACATGAGGTTCAGCAGCCGCAGCACCTGCAGCTGGGGGCAGCCCTTCTGCAAAGCGTCAACAGGCAGCTGGAGGGGAGTGCTGCTGCGGTTGATGCCAGCCCTCACCTCCAGGACCTGGAGCTGGGGGCAGCAGCTGCTCAGCAGCGCGCCCAAGATGGCTGTTGTCTGGGAGCTGTAGGTCAGCCATAGGTTGCGCATTCGGGGCCCTGCTTCCTCCAAAAAACTCACCACAGCTGTGGATTCCACCACAGCTATTATGTAAATACCAAGCTATTATCTATCTTTAATTTTTTCCCAAATGAATAAAAATTTACTCTCCCCTACATAATAAATTGTCTTCTCAACCTATAGTGTTTTATATTTTTAAATATTGCAAGAATAGTAGATGAAAACTTTAAAATGAAAAAGATAAGCCCATTGATAATATAACAAATGTTTTTCTATTTATGTTGCTTTCTATTATTTTGCAACTTATATTTAAAATTAGACATATTAAATAGCAAAGATAAAATCCACTATTTACAAATTTTCAGAGGCTTGATAACTTTACTTTATTGTCCTTTTATTGTAAAACATCTATTAGCATAGTGAGGCCAATAATGTAAATGGAGGTTTTCTTTATGAACAACATGTTTAATTGCTATAAAGAATACTTGGACTATTGGTGTAAACACCAGAAAGAAAAGGAAGAAAATGAATTTTATCTGTAATATTTTGTCTCTATATAGGCAAAATTTACTCACCTTTTTGAGCTGAGCAGGAAAAGGAAATGCTATGGTGGTCATTTTTGTGAGGAGCCAATGGCTTTGTGGCTTTAAAAAAATATTTTCTTTAGATTATGCAAGTATACTCTAGAGTTATTATATAAAAATGGGTACAAATAGAAAGTATAAAAAAAGAAAAGATCTCCCACGCTACTATCTGGAAATACCCATTGTCAACATTCAGCTACACTCTTTCTTAGATAGTGCCCTAATTCATTTCTATTGCTATATATATCCTTTTGTACTATTTGAATTTTTTATATACATGTATACCTTTTATAAGAAAATGATAAATAATAAAAGTTTATATCTTGAGGTAAAATATGGCATAAAATTCTTTTTACTAGATTGAATCATACAAAATTGCCAATTTTCAACCTGTTCTGACCTACAAAAATGGCAATTTCATATGCTCAACTTAATAATTACAATAGACTTGCTAAGAAATCTTGAAAGCCCACAGGAGAAAAAGGATTTTATGTTGTTCACAGCTATATCCCTCGGGCCAAAAACAGTTCCTGAAGGATGACTCTAATCTTTGTTTTGAAATAGAAAAGGGTGGATACTGATAAAAAAATAATTTCATAAAAATAGAAATAAAATGGAAACTTTTTAACTGCACTGTAGAGAAAGTCAATTAGGGAACCAATTTAGTTCCAATTGGCTCAGTGGAATTGGCTCTGGCAAAAGCTTCATCAATGAAAATTCATCAGTGTTGGTGTGAACTGTTTAAAGCATCTATATTCATAAACACGAGTAACATCCCAGGTGTCATAACGGGGGTGAAAAACTTTCTGTACTCAAGTTAGGAAGGGTATGGCTGTGGCTTGAACCCAGCAGCTGGTTTCAAAGCCAAATATTTTCCACATATCCAAACTGTCTATGCCTTTTTATAACTACACACCAACTGTCAAATATAGTGCATTGCTTTATGAATTATCACTCAAGATAATTTACATTACTTGTTTGAGGCCTGTTTCCACTCTTAACATTTGAATTAATGACATTTGAATTGCCATTTTAAAGCAGTGTGCCATATGCATAGTTGATGGGGACCTGTCTACCCCTGTAGGCATTGTGGTGTAGGCTTGAGGACATGGGTTTTAAAAACAGGCATTTACAAACACGTGACCTTGGACAAGTAACCTAATCTCTCTTATTTTCAGTTTTGTTGACAATTAAATATCTACCTTCAAAAGCTATAAATAAATAAAATAGTAAATATGAACATATGTAGCATGGTACTTTGCACATATTAAGGAATGTATAAGCCATTTCAACCAGAGCCATGGTTATTATGTGAAGGAATTCAGTTATTTACTAAATGGCTTAGATCATAGAGTTGTAGTGTGTAAGCAGACCTTAGCAATGTAAGGCATCTTCGTGTTCCTTCCCACCCAAGGCATTAAAGAGGAATCAGCCTAACATTCAGGAATATATTTGGTTTTACTTGAAGTTCCTATTTGTGCTCATGTTGAAAGGTACTTATCAAATCTGAACTCTTCCCCTATTCACCTATTTTAATTTCCCTTTGTCTATTGTTATCTTCCAGACTAATAAAGCTGGCCTGTGAACCGTGACGATGCAGTTAAGGAAATAGGTTCAGTCTCCTTGACATTACCAGACGCAGTGCCACAGTGCAGATGATGTCTTCCTCATGCATATAAGACATAATTTTTCTTCTTTAAGAAATAATGGCATGTCAGGACATGAAACCTGGGGCCACTGCCTTTATTTAATTAGGCAAGAATGAATTTGCGTGTGCCTGTGCATAAAATATAATCATTTAATTTAATTGAAAGTTGGTTCTTGGTATGCCCTTTTCCCAATGAGGCAGCATCCAGAAAGATCAAAAGATGACTTATTCTAATACAGGATGTGCAAGGAGGACTGGGTGTGTGCCATGTTGCATCTTCTTTATAAATTTTATCCTGAGACCCAATTAACAGGCCTGTTATTCTCTTTCATTAAAATCACTTTTTAAAAAAATGAAGGCAGGAGGGTTTTCGTGATATCACAGAGCAGCAACAAAATTAGTTATGCCCCATGTGTTTCCTTCATTTCCACATGTGTTCCTTTCCAATTGAAGTCAGAATCTGAGGCTTGTGACAATACTCTAGGGAGCTGCTGGGTCTGAGGGGATGACAGGCCTTGGATAGTAAGGAGAGTTGGTTGTCCTCCTCACCTCCTACACACACGCACGCACATGCACACACACACAGAAGGAGCTACCTCTCTGCCCAGGGCTCAGTGTAGCAATACAAAGGCCATCCTAACAGGACCCTAAGCCCAGCCAGGGAATGTGACCCTCTTCTCTGATGCATACCTTGAATGCTGGGCAAAGTCTTTTCCCCTAAGGGCAGGGGCTCTTAACTTGGGATCCATGTGGAATTGGAGTTTGGGGACCCATGAATCCCCTGAAATGATATGTGCCCTCCTCTAAGAAGAGGGTCTTTTGCCAGATTATTTTGTGTTTGTGAACCAAAAAAGGTTAAGAAGCACATCTATTCTAGCTTTGCTCTGATCTTCTGAGACCAAAGGAGATTGGAAGGAACTTGGTCTTGAGAGTCAGATGGATTTGGATTTGAGTTGTCTCCAACACATTTTAGCTAAGTGCCCTTGGGATGTGGCCTTGGACAGACTATAAAACCTCTCTAAATCTCCATTTTCTCAAGTGTAAAACAAAGGTAAGAATGCCTATTTTAAGGTTGTAGCTATAAGTAAGACTAGAGAAATAACAAGTGCTAATTTTCTTTTTTCTCTCTTTCATCCCATGAATACAAATGACAGAAAGTACCTGTTCTGTCATGTTCCTTGCTAGATCTTCCCTAGCACCCAACATGGTGTCTGGAACACAGTAGGTACTCAGATGGTGGTTGAATGGATGACTGAATGGATGGTTGGATAGATGGAATGTCTTGGTTTAGTGCCTAGATGAAACCTTTTGTCTGTAGTGATATTTCCTCAAAGCATGTATTTTCTGAGAGAGATCTTGGTGTTATAATTGCTTTTGCTAAGACCCTCCCAAGACGTTAACCCCTGTCCTGTGCAAGATCTTTCTGGATACACGAAAGGTTAGATCTGCTTATCCTATGCTAAAAATCATGATCCATGTCGGGCACTTTGTTTATATTAAGGCTGGGTAAACTATAGCCTGTAGACTAAATCTGGCCATTTGCCTGTTTTTGTAAATAAAGTTTTATTGGAACATAGCCATGCTGATTGATTTACTTATTGTCTATGACTGCTTTTGGGCTTCAGCAGATTTAAGTAGTTAGGTCAGAGACTATATGGACTGCACAGCCTGAAATATTTATTATCTGGCTCTTTACAGAAAAAGTTTGACAACCCGTGGTATATATTATCTGTACTCTCTGCTATAACCTGCAGGATTGGTCTTAAGGGATAAGGGAGCTAAGACCCAACAGAATTAAGTATCTTGATTGAGATTATACAACTTATAAATGATTAGGGTTTGAATCCAAGTCTGTGTGATTCCATAGCCCATGTTCTTTCCACTGAACACCGATACCAGTCAACTCAGCCAAAACCCACTTGGACCAACTCCATCTACCACAGTGACCAGGACTGACATGGGGAGCAGTTCAGTGATGTCCCCTGAAGTCATGGTGCAACTTGGTGGTCCTGGCATTTGTCAGTAACCTGGCTCAAGTCAGCAATATCAATTGTGTGAATGTATAAGCAGGTGAGAGAGTGGAATAAGGATTTTGAAGGCTAATACTGCAGATGGCAGAGTAATACAGATATGTAGTTGTTTATATGCAGACATCATGCTGCTTCCCAAGGGTCAACAGGTTGAGCATTTACAAAAGGGTTTTTGTTGCTGCTGAATGTGGCATCCACTTTTGTTGGGTGCCATTGGTGAGTGATATATAAATACTTTTATATTTTTAGACCACAGCTACTGAATATATGTCCCTTTCTCTGGGCTAGTAGGCCGTGAGAATTTTGGACCTCCAAGCTTGGTCCCTGGTACTGTGCCCTCATTGGCAGATCTGACTCCAAATTCAAGACTTAAGTTCTTTCACAATGAATTACTCCCTCAGGAAATTTGTTTCAAGGATTTGCATAAGAAGTTCTGTGCTGCTTCTGCTAACACTCCATCTGCCCATGATTCCTACTTCTCATTCTACTTTCACCCTTTCAATTAATTTTTCCAAGCTTATAAACTGGTTATGATTGAACAAAAGAAACAAAATTGGAAAAATCAGCTATTCCTGCTCTAATTAACTACACAGCAGTGTTTGCCTTGTAACTGTGACAAGCTGACAGTAAGAAAACAGTGACAAAGTTATAGCCACCCTACTGGATGTAACACAGTTGGCTATATCCATCTGTCAAAGGATGTATCTAAAGAAAATCACTGTAGTATTAATCAATTGCCATATAAGAATGGCTGTTGTGACGTTGGGTTGTTGAGAGCAGAGATGAGAAAGACGGGGAAGACAAATTTCTTCCTGGTAGAGTCTGTTTTCATTCAGCCCTTGTGGTCAGCATTAGGGAGTGTCTGTGACTCTCCCTCATCTGTGGTGGACCTGCTGACGGAGATTCCATGGGAAAGCAGATGGACAGGGAGGAATCAGAGCTATAATTAACTTCCTGTTTCATTGTGTTCTACAACAGTGACCCTTATTTCTCTCCAAAGATGAAATCCTATAGTCTAACCCTGTGGCTTTCACACTCTCTAAAATCAATGAATCTTTCAGTTTATGCTGAAAATATAAAACAGATAAAAACGGGGCTGCTCTGGTTTAAGTGTGGGTGGAGGAAGCTGGTAAAATGAAGTAACATTTCACTTTTGTGCAAGTATAACTCCATAGGGAAATAATGGAGTTGATTAAAATTCTTGGTCTATCGTTTAATTATTTAGAGTGGATGCTTCTAACAGAAAGACATTTTTATCTTTGTAACTCTTTTGTTTTATTCCTAACATATTTTAGTGCCCTGTTTTTCTTTAACCTTTAAAATATCTAAGTAGCGCTCCCTGGTTTGTTTGGTTTTTTTTTAGTCTCTCCCTTGACACTAGGAAATGTTGCATCCAGGTACCTCTCGTTGGCCAGTGCTACTAATGGTTCATTTGTATTTCTGTCTTGGAAACATATTTATTAAGAACCTGTCACAAAATTTAGATCTACCTCTTGATGGAGACTATAGAGCAAATTTTAATATTGTAAATGACTGTTGAATACTTTGAGTTGGGGAGGAATTGACAAATCAATAGAATTTCAATTTAAATTGATATGGCAGAGGGCCAATGGTGATGCAGTTACTTCCTAGGTAAGGAAGAGGTATAAGCAAGGCATAGAAATCTACATAAATGGTGCCTCCTAGAGTTGTTCACTTCATGTGCACTGGGTGTGAGCAATGTCATTAATTTGGGAAAGAGCAAAGCATGTTCATGGACTGGTGATAGTCCCAATGTCTGCTAATTAGTGTACCAAGTACTAATTAATGAACATCCTTGTGTTTGCTCCTCCTGTAGCCATATGAAGAAGGCAAGCTGCTGATGTATTATCATTTCTGCACAACTTTTTTGCTGTGCTATCTTCAAACCCACATGCATTTTCATTTTGGGGTATTATTTTTGTGTATGTGTGTGGTGGTGTTTGAGGGTGGGTGTACATAAGGCTTATATCGCTTGACTGCCAGCTTTGCTGAGCTCACATGTGGTCCTTATTTATGTTTTTGCCAGGGAGAAATGCCTGCTGCCTCTCCAGTTGGCTCTGGAATCCAAGAATGTGAAGCTGGCCCAACATGCTTTGGCAGGGATGCAGGTATGGCTTTGACTGAATGCAATGGGGTGACAGAAATTGACAGGCCATTTTGGCATTGAAAGAACAAATAGTTAACATTTTAAATACTGGCTGTTTAAAGATCCAGACAGAAACTTGATTGAACTAAGAAATAACCATAGAGGATAACAGGATTTTCTTATATTCACCAGAATTTCTCTGTGTACAGCATTATTTTGTTGAGCCTTTGTAATCAGACACTGATTCATGGGGGCCTAGGTAAGCCCACACAGATATGAAATATTTTTCATGACATCCAGTTTTCAGGAGAGTAAGGGATCCCAAGAAAGATACCCTAAGTTCATACAAATTCAAATCTTGTATGCATTCACCATCTATGGTTCCATGTAATGAGAATTGTTGGGAAACTGGAAAGGTTTTTTTTTTTTTTAGTTCTACAGTTAGGTTGGATTAATCTCTTTTGTTTCCAGAGCAAGACTGGGAAGAAAAAGAAATTTAGTTTAATAAACAAAGTCAGATTTGCTTGAACACATTTCTTTCTCTGAGCATTTGTTTGTGTTTTACACCAAAAATCATGGGTCTAATTCCAACAGTGAAAAGGTGATGATTATATAAATACATTAACTTTTTAAAGGGGTTTTGTTTCTAAGAGACAAGTATTGCAAAGTTGAAGCCTGCAGGTGTTTGTTCAGCATGGCCATGGATTGACGGCATTTGTCACATGTCTTTTCACATCAGTGTGGATTATTCCATAGTTAGCTTTTTAAGTTCAGAAAGGTCCCTAATACCTTTTAAGAGTTAATATATAGAAAGAGTGAGACAACAGCTCTTTTTTTCCCCAGTGGATTAGAATTAGGTAGTGTAAATTTTAATATGCAGCAGCATTTGAAATTTTTAAACACTATCAATAATGTTATTAAAAACCTTTTGCTTTTCTCCAAGGTAACTGGGCCACCATAAAAATGAATGAGAATTTGTTTTGACCTGCCACTTTTGTTCCTTTATTTCCTATTGATGGTATTGTATAGAGTTTTCCGTTCAGCTTCTCTTGTTTTTAACCCCGCAACATTCTAAGTTGCAGTACCATGTTTTTAAGGGCTTACTGAGTCGTGTTAACTTCATTGACTTGGTAGGCTGCCTCCTGTTAACTTTAAGCACATTTTTAGGGCTTCCTAGTCTTTATTATTTTAAGTAAAAATAGCTTTGTGTATAAACTTTAACCCTGGGCTGTCCTGGGTGTACTACGTGATTCTAAAAAAACTCCTTTTGAAAGAATAAAGGCAAAATATCAGGGAGTCTTAAGTATGCAGGTTTGAAATACTTGTTTCCCAGATTTGCAATGGCATGGTAAAAGAGGGAGTCATTACACTGGATGAATCAGAATTCCAAAAGTTCTTCACAGTCTACAACTCTAAGCCACATTGGAAAAGAATAAATTAAGCAGGGATAAATATAAAGTTCTATGGTGGGGTCTCAAAAATCAGTTGCACCAGAGCAGAATGGGAGAACAGCTTAATTGCAGCCCTTGTGAATGAGAATTAGGGGTTGCAGGGTGAGGCAGCATAAAATGTGCTGTGACTACCAACTAAGCTGCTTTGACCTGAGACTGTGATTCAAGTTACGCATCCCTCTTTAATATTGGACCACCCTTGAAGTATTGTGCTCACTCTGGAGATCACACTGTAAGCAAGAGAGCACAAGTGAAGCCTTGTCATATAGCATTTGAAGGAGTCTGAGGAGGTTTACTATGGAGCAGAAAAGACTTAGGTGGCCTTGATGGCTGACTTAAGACATTTTAGAAGCTTAATCCATGTGCTCCAGGGAAAGATGAAGAAGTAGAAGTTGTAGACATGTGGGTTTGGGTGCAATCTGAGGAAGAATTTTATGAAAGATAAGAAATAGAAATAGACAAGGGCTATCCTGTGACATGGATTCCTGGGAGTCCTCATGAAAGTGAATGTCTTCTTGTTTAGGATTTTTGTAAGATTCATTTTCTGATGGGGAAATACATTAAGATTTCTAGATTCATGAATAATTCCCAGGTAAATGACAGCTCACATTAGGAAGTAAAAAGATAAACACCTGAAAAAATGAATTTGTTGTCTACAAGACCTTCTCCTCTCCTGTGACAAAGCTACATTCAGAAAGGGTATTTGTGTATGTGACTATTGTGCAGGGCTAGATTCCTCTTGGCATGTTCATTCCCCATCCCCAGCACCTAAATAATCTATATGGCCGGCACATTAGAATTTCAGCTCATGAAATTTAGAATGAATTATCTAATGTCAGGAAAAAGTCTTTGCCAAGAACAGTTTACCCAAGGTTGGATGCATTTTTCTTTTTAATGGCACATAGCGTGAATTCTTTCCTAATGGCCTCCAGCTATGTGCCTCCCGAGTAAAAATGATCATCAATACGTAATAAGATACAACAGAATAAGGCGGCAGGGGAGAACCTGTCTGTGATCACTGCCTTGTGCCTCTTCACAGAAGCTTCTGTCAGAAGAGAGGTTTGTATCCATGGAAACAGACTCTGATGAGAAGCAGCTGCTCAATCAGATCCTGAATGCCGTGAAAGTGACGCCTTCGCTCAACGAAGACCTGCAGGTGGAAGTGATGAAGGTTGGTTTGACATGGCCACCAGCGTGCGTCATTGGGATAGGAACACATTCTGACCCCCAGTACTTGTTGTTATCTTGAAAATGCCTCTGCATTATGGTCATGCTAGCTCATCTTTCATTTGGAACAGATGGTTATTATCCTTGCTTTTGGTCCCCCCAAATCGCCTTGATTGTTTAACAGCAAAAAGGTACAATTTCTATAAATCCATGAGACTTTCGGCCCCGTCTTGCATATCAAATGTTGTTAGGAAGCACATTTATCACCTTTTAAGAGAATATATGTGAGTAGCTCCAGCTTGGAGTAGATCTGATCATTGTGCGTATTTTGCCTGCTTGTATATGTTAAAGCAAAGCAAAGACCTAATAATATTTTGCTATATACTGAAATATTAGAATGGCCAGGTTGGGGGGAGAAAGACTGCACTTGGGAGGCATATGAGAATCACATCCTTTTTCTCCTCCCTCAAATTATGTGAACCTTATCTCCCTCATTCCAGTTACCACGTACCTTTTAGGGGTGGCATTTCTCTGTCCCCTTTCCCCTTTCGTTCCCTTGAGAATCGTGACTGGGAGTCCCTTATGCTGACTGGAGAGCATCATATTCTGTGAGTGAGTGGTGAGTTGGGCAGAAAAGGATGGAAATCTCTGGCCCAGAATAACACCTTGGTCAAAGTAACGCAGCAGGAACCAATAAGACGGCTTTTAATAGTGCAATCTGTCCTTTTCCTCCCTAGGAGAACATATATAGAGGAATATTCAAGAATAGTTTGTGTTATATAATGGCTGATTTCTCCCTGAAAATGCACCAAGGGATTTTTGTCTTTGATAAAAGACTTCACTTCTCTGGGTTTCAATTTCTCCATTCAGTTGTGACATTTTCTTGATGCCCAAGGCCTCACCCTAACCCTGCTGGTGGGTAGTACAGGGTAGTGATTAAGAGCTCAGACTCTGAAGCCAGCATGCCTGGGTTTGAATCCTTATCCCTCTGCTTCCTAGCAGGATGTACTTACACGGATTCCTTAACCAGTCTGTGCCTTGATTTCATCAAGGGAAAATGGTAGTACCTACCCAATGGGATTGTTTTGAGGCTTGAATGAGGTGACATTTGTAAAGAACATAGCACAGTGTCTGGCACAAAGCAAGTGCTTTAGAAGTGTTACATATTACTACTGCTACCATTATTGCCTACTGCTGCTGAACCAGAATCTCAGTGGATGGGTCTAGGAATATGCAGTTTGTGGTGTCCCAAGTGATTCTTGGACACAATAAACATTGAGAATGCCCAAGCCGACTGATCTTTAAGATCTCATTCATCTTCAACTCGCTTTGATTCTGGTATGTACAGTTTCACCTTATCCTTTGATGTAAGTTTGACAGCTGTGCATTTATAGGACCCACGGAGTAACTCCCTCTGGATTTGTTGCACCTCTCCACTACCTCTGTGCCACTCTTGAAAGAGAGGCCAGGCTAACTCCCAGGCTAATTGCTTTTGTGACTTCCAAGTCTAGCCTATGAGTCTTTCTTCTGCTATTAGGTCTCCAAATACTGGAGGGCAAGCTTTGGTGTCATACCGGGAGACATACCTCACAGATTATATATTATCCTGGAAATTCAGGAATACGTTTTTGTGAAATACAGAAAACTGTATTAAAAATTACAGTGAGAAAATACCTGTTCTTTTAGGAGCTTTGCACAAACAGAATGTTTAATGCTTATGTCAACAATAACACCTGTTTTGAAAACTTGTACTTGCTTTCTAATTCCAGCCCAGCAGTGCCTTCTGCTAGCCCTGCTCAGGACAGGAGTTGACACATGTTAACTCTACTGGAAATTGTGGAAAGCCTATCTTAATGGACTTTCTAAAGATACCATCATAGACCTTGGTACTTTTAGTTAATACTTGGGAGGAAAATCAGACATTGTCAGAAAAAAGAAAAACAATCTGGGCTGTTATTCTTTACAAGGAGATTTTCAAAATGCTTAAAAAGATGAGGGCCTTTGCTACATGCTATTGTTTTTTAATTGACAGATAACATAGTATGCATTTATCGTGTACAGCATGGTATATATACACATTGTGGGATGTTTAAATCTAGCTAATTAGCAAATGTATTATCTCACATAGTTATTATTTTTGTGGTGACAGCATATAACATCCCCTGTCTTTACATTTTTCAAGAATATACTATATCGTCACTAACTATAATCACCTTACTGTACAATGGATCTCCTGAAATTTATTCCTCCTGTCTGGCTATAACTGTGGATGAACCTGGAAGACATTTTAAGTGAAATAAGCCAGGTACAGAAAGACAAATGCCACATGGTTTCACTCCCAAGTGGAGTCTGCAAAAGTTGATCTCATAGAAAAAGGAAGTAGAATGGTGGTTACCAGAGGCTGGGGTGGCTGGTGGGGTGTGAGGTGGTTAGGGAGATATTGGTCAAAGGATACATGCTGTTATTTTTCACTATTTAAATGTTGGAATTGGGAAAAATATTTCACTTCACAACAAACTGAATCTTAAGGTAATTGCTTGTGGTAGACTCTTACCTTGGGCAAACATTTTTAGCCTAGCTACTACAAAATTAACAACGAGATAACCATACTTCGGGTGATGTTATTATTAACATTCAATAAAACTTTGAAGATGGTTATCTGACTTTGATGGGTCACAGGTGAGGGCTCCCTGATCATTTCCTCTTTCTGAGATTTAAAATACTTGTTTGACTATGGAGATTGATTCAAATTATAGAATTTCTGGCTTAGAATAATAAGTTTTATCTCCTTTCTCTATGCACGAGGAATTTCTATACCAACTTTTTAGTAATCTCCGGAAGCTAGCACCCCTTTATCTTATAATCCTGTAATACTTGTAATAACCCAAGTAAAACCTCTTAAATAAGTCCCTGTTTTGCTAATATCATTACTGTATTAAAATGCTTTTACCATATTTTCCCAAAAATTATCTTTAAAAAAAGAAGAGAGAATTGGATGAGTCCTCAGGGAAAAGATTGGATTTCCGTTACATATGAAGGGTGTGTTAATTTAGTCTTGGTGCTTCTACATGACTCATTCTGATGATAAATTATTTAAACTATATATTTCCTGTAAAAGTCTTCCAGTCATTTTATATAAGTGTTTTGTAGGCACAGAAAATCTTTTGTAATAAGATATGGTAGACATTTTCAAATGTTGGTCTGGGTATACTGTTCAGGAGGGATAATAAAGCTACACCATGCAGTTTTTATTTATGTCTGTCTAACCACAGCATAGAACACTTTTATAACAGATCCTAGGTGTTATTTTTTAAAGTTATAGCATGCATTTTATTTCCAAATTGGTATCTGTTAGTGCTTATAAACATGAGAAATTGAACCATATCACACTCTTAAGAGAATGTAGCAGTTGTATTAAATTCCTGGAGAGAAAATAATATGGTTTCCTCTTTTAGAGATTTCCTTGAGATTAAATAGAAACTAACTAATAATGAAACCCAATATTCCAGTGGTAGTGTTCCCATTTAGAAAGAAGGCCCTAGACTTTTCAATCACAGGGTTAAAAAAAATCAATGATGCTTGCTTCTGACAAATTAAGTAGGAATTAGGTGGAATCATTTAGCCCAGGAACTATTCTACATCGTTTTACTATTTAACAGGAGGGAGAGAAAAGGCAACTTTGATTTATTGAAATGGCTATGGAATCCAAATAAAAATTTTATAGCTTGAGCAAATAAACTGTCAGAACTGTAGAGAATCAGAAAGGTTTCTCTGAAGATAGATTAGCTTTGAAATGGATTAGTAGGTGGTAGGGAGCTATTGAATATTTAGGTTAAATACTTGTCTGCCTTGGTAACATTTTCCCGTGGTGTGTGCCATTTGCATAAATGCCAGGCAGACTTTATAGGAGCCATGTACATAACTAATGACATTTCTAACTAGAGTAATTAGGACTTTTTCCCCTTCTTTCTGATGGATAACCTGTAATGAGGTTATTAACTGATACAGCTGGCTGAGTCTTCAAAGACTGAAAGGGATTATGGCTGGCTGGCTGCCTCTCTAAGCACGTGAGAGATGTGAGTATCCTATCTGGGGAGGGCAGGCTGGCTTCGGCAACAAGGAAGGATATGATACTGGACACTGAGAAAGCATTTGATGAGGATTCTATTATTGGATGTCTTATTTTATGTGCACCTTTAGATAATAGAAGTGAATATTGGTGGAGTGCTTTATAATTTTCAAAGGAGAAATGACAGGGACTGATCATTTAACATTTATTATGCATCAGACACTCTGGTAAGTACATTTATACTAAGGTCACACAGCTAGTGAAATGATCGGGCCAGTATTTGAACCATAATTCAGCCTGAGGCGAAACCTGTGTTCTTAAACAGTGGGTTTACCTGGCCTTCTAAGGCTATCCTGAAAGATAGGTGGTAGTCATCACTATCCCGTTGTATAGATGATCAAACCGAAAAGTTACAAGCTAATGAGGGGCAAAGCTAGGAGTGGCTCAGAGCCCTGTGTGTTTTCTGTGTCCTCCCGTGGTAATGCTCTCCCCTCCCTAGTTCTATGAGCCAGAGTCAAATATGAAGAAAGAATCAAATAAGGTCTCTTTCCCACCAAATTAGCTAATTAATGGCTCTGGTGTATGTGTGTGTGTGTGAGTGTGAGAGAGAGAGTTGGGGAAAGGGAAAGAAAATGTTATTTACTGTGGAAGTATTTTTATATAGCAAAAGTCTAACAAATGTCTACAGAAAATACAGAGGTGAGTGAATTGTAGACAAAGAGTACTGTTTGTATGGCTGGTGGTCCTGAGCTCCAGGGTGTCCACTTAGGGTGTTACAAAGTGGAGGAGTGTGCTTTTAAGTTATGTGTCAGTACTGCAGTCAGTGCCTTGGTCTGGGAGCAAGAAACAGGCCAAATGGAAAGACCAGTTTTAAATCCTCTCTCAGTAATATTTTAATGGCAGAGTCTCATATTTTGGAAATTATCTGAATGGTTAGTTTTGATGTTCTTAAGTCTGGGCATTTGGTCTTCTAGAGTGCCTTATTGAAAGAATGATCATTAGTGAAGTTTAAGGGTAAAAGGGCTAATTTGTCTTGTTTCTCGTAACAGGGAGAAATCCTTTCTTAGCCTGAAGCCACTGAGACACTTTAGAACACTTGCAGCATTCTCTAGCATTAAGGAAAAATCCAATGTTTGATGAAAAATATTTAACTCCCAAATGTATTGTGTTGGAGATTGATCTAAATAGCTTACAAACATGTTGTCTGTGCAGTTAATGCAAGGAATTATCTCAAATATGTGGTTCTGCTATGTAGATGGTTCTTCTCTGCTGCTAAGGTCGAGTGAGTGATGATAATCTTTTTCTGCTTTGCATACACTTTGATATAAGTCTTACTGAGCTTTCCTCCCATGTTTCTTGACCCTTTGTTATGACTGCCTTAGGCAGATGATAAAAACATGAAAAAGTAAGGAACAAACATTGACAACTTAGAGATGTGATTCTCCTTCAAATAGTTTATGTATTGTTTTTTGAGATGAAGAGATTTGCATATTACCTATTCATTTCTTTTCTTTAAAGCACCACCATTTCCAAGTGCAATGCCATCTGAATATATTTGAGAACCACTCTACTAAGTGTTTTAACACTTGTCTCCCATGATCTTATTTAAGCAAGCATAAATGCAGAGGCCCTCAGGACTTACTGTGGATGTTCTAGAGTTCCAAGTAGAGTGGGAAGATCTTCTGATTTTTTTCAGTCATTTACTCAGCAAATATTTGATTGTTTTCTGTATGCCAGGCACTGTGCTGGACATGGAAGAGCCTGTGGTGAAGAGAAGAAAACCAAACAAAAACAGTCTTTGTTTGGAGGCTAGTGATGGAGACAGAAAGCAATGAAATACATAAATACACTAGCCAACCGTCCCCCCCAATACACGGTTTCACTTTCCATGGTTTCAATTACGTCTGGTCAACCATGGTCTAAAAATATTACACGCAATAAGATATTTAGCGAGAAAGACCACATTCACGAAACCTTTATTACTACAGTATATTGTTATAATTGTTCTATTTTATTATTGTTAGTTTCTTACTATGCCTAATTTATAAATTAAACTTTATCATAGTGCTATGGTTTGGATATTTGTCCCCTCCAAATTTCATGTTGACATTTGATCCCCAGTTTTGGAGGTGGGGTCTAATGGGAGATGTTTGGGTCATGGGGGCAGATCCCTCATGAATAGATTAATGCCCTCCCCTGGGGATGAGTTCTTGCTCTATTAATTCCCTCAAGAGCTGCTTGTTAAAAAGAGCCTGGCACCTCCTCACCCCCTTCCTCCTCTCTGGCTGTGTGATCTCGGCATAAGCCAGTTCCCCCTCACCGTCTACCGTGAATGGAAGCAACCTGAGGCCCTCACCAGATGTAAATGCCAGTTGAACTTTTCCAACCATCAGACTCTTAAGCTAAATAAACCTCTTTTCTTTATAAATTACCCAGCCTCAGGTATCACTTTATAGCAACATAAAATGGACTAAGACAAATAGGTGTATATATTTAGGAAAAGACTTGAGAGATATATAGGGTTCACTACTATCTGTGGTTTCAGGTATCCACTCGGGTCTTGGAATATGTCCCCCATGGGTAAGGGGAGACCACTGTGCACATAAATTGTGATAAATGCAGTAACAGTGATTTAGGAGCTAGAAGAGTATCCCTAACAGAGCCTGAGAGAGGGCAGGTAAAAAGGAGGACAGAGAAGGCTATGCTGAGGAAGTGACTGTTAGAGGGAAAAGCATAAGTAGGAATCAGATAGGCAAGGAGGGATGGGGTTGCAGAGAGGCGGGAAAGGATTGCAGTATTAGAATTCATTTTAGCTGAAACAAGGAAGAATTTTATTTTTCTTTCACATAAACTTAGGCCAGTATCAGCTGCACCACATTACCAGAGACCCTCATATCTCAGATCTTGTTTCTCCACCTTGCGGTCCATAGGCTTCCCATCCCCAGCCAGCACATCCACACTCCAGCCACCCAGCAGGAGGAAGGGGAGGGAAGATGTCTCTGTTCACATCCCCTTCGCCAGAATGTGGTCATGTGGCAACGCTCCATTGTGGGAAGTGTAGTCTTCATCTTGGGCAGCCCTGTGCCCAGAGTTCTGTTCTTGAAAAAGGAGAGGATAGTGCTGAGCGATAAGTGGCAGTTTGCTGGGTCACTTATCACGTGAGAATCATAGTCTGGCTTGCTTTCCTCCAGCCACAGGCAGCTGACACATCATCCCCTCTGCCACCTCCTGCTCTTTTCTCACTGCACTTTTTTCAGAGGGAAGGGATGACAGTGTGTGCAGAGGTATATGAGGTTAGCTGAGGCACAAAGGAGTCCCCACCATGGCCTGTTTGGGGAAACTGCACACTGTAATCCCTCCAACTAGTTACTCCTCAACTTTCGACTCAGGCATGACTGGAAAATTTCACTAGTTAGTAAGTGAAAACTAATGATATACTGTAAGTATTGTTTTTATCCCTTTGGTGCCTAGTAGAGCATCTGGCACATGGCTAATTGCCTGTTAATTTAGTTATTGACTAATGGAGAGGAGAAGGAAACGTGGTATTTTTCAGTAGCCCACTAGGATAAACAACAAACTAAAGAAACTAAATTGAGATTGTAGATAATAATCTGTGTGAGTTCAAAAGTGAGAAAGATAACACGGATTTGTATTTTAGAATTGAAGTGACCTCCTACATCATTATATTCCTTTCATAAGTAAATCGAAGTGGTTCAGTTACTTGGCTGGGCAGTCATTGGTAGCAGAATTGCTTTTTCAACCATTTGTATTTTTCTGGAAAGGCTTTGTAGCAGGGCTAAGAGTTGATATGGTCTTTGGATAGGTGGACAAGACAACTTTCCAGACCTAGGGAGTTGAGTTAACTGCAAGGTCAATGTGAGTAATACGGCTTCTGGAAGATAATGAAACATAATGAGAGAATGGAAATCTGTTACAATACATAGGTATTCATTGAGGAACCTTTAACAGCCAGGTGTGTCTGCAAGAGTGGAAGAATGGCCTGGTGTGACTGTCCTATGAAATAATCAATGGACTCTGTTGTCTTCTTGTTACTTTTTCTTCTTTTCAAAGTATTTGGTAGCAGAATGGTAAGAGCACAGCTTCTGGAACTAGAATGCCTGATGACCTAGGGAAGTTACATTATTTATCTGTGCTTCAATTTTCTGATCTATAAAATATTAACAATATTGATGCATACCTCCTAGGGTGGCAGTAAGTCTTAAATTAGTAAAAATAAAAGAAGTGCTTAGAACAATGCATGGCAGGGGGTCATTTTTAGCTTCCATTTTTGTTACAGTTATTAGAAAAGAATATATGTAGCATAATGATAAAATGAACACCTCAGAACTCACTCGAGTCATGAACCAGAACACTGAGAATATTGTTGCTTTATGAGTTTCTTCTTCTAATCTCTTTTTAATCTATAGCCCCTCCACATACAGCCTAAAGCAGGGTAGTTTTCCTCTATAGTAATGGAAGAGAAGAGTAGATGTCCCCACATATATTTCTGATTCCTAAAGAAGGACCTCATATTTACTACTGTTGAATTATAGATATCTATCAATAGCTTAAAAGCAGAATTTCGTAAAATACTATATATTAGTTAGCCACCTAGATATATTTAGGGTCTTAACCATTAGCTATGATTCCACAATCTAGGGAAAACACCCACTATTTAGCTAAGCCTGTAAATTTCTGTTCCATCCTAATAAGTAGAATTCATATGATTTGGATATTCTAGAAGAGCTTTGTAATTATTAAATGTTTCACATATAGAGAATAAAGTTGGCTCTAGCCCTTTAAAAACTCTGTCTTGAGGGGCTTGATTGGTCAATTCTATAAGCATCAGCTGTAAACTTATCAAAAGCCCCATGTTTATGTGGGCAGACACCATGCAAGATGAGGCTCCCATTCTGGGGAGAGTCTGAAAGGGAAAGAGGAAAGGAAGGAGTAAGGGTATCAACTGGAGCATATCACTGAAATTTGACTTCTTAAAAATCAAGCTGTGAGATTAAGTCAAAATAAGCTTGTTGCAGGTTAAACTAGAAAAAATAACTCACTGAACTTTTAAACAACTTTGTTGTTTTTTAGACTTTATTTTCATTGGTTTATTGAGTGAATATATTTTTATTACCAACATAAACATAGTGTATAAAACTATGTAGGGTTAAAAGCAAAGCATTCAAAGACAAGGGTTTATAATCTAGTAGGAAAGACATAAAGAGGTACACAATTACCACAATTCAAGGCAGCTGCGTATGTTGCAGCAGAAGAAAGGTTCAATAGGAACACTCAGAAGGGGAAACCATGTTCAGCAGGGCAGAGCACCATTTCAAGGAGGGGATACTATTTGAGTTAGACTTTGGAACGTGAGTGGGATTCAGATAATTATTTTGGGGGAGCGGTCATTCTTGGTAGAGAAGAAAAGTCCTGCAAATGGAAAAGCACAGGGTGTGAACTGGGATCAGTGAGGGATAGTGGATGATGAGCCTGGAGGGGAGGTTGAAGAAGATTCTAGAGGGCCTGATCAGAGTAAGCAGGAAAGTGATATATCCAGAGCTGGGTGTTAGACATTGAAGGTCGGGGGAGGGATAATCTGGCAATCAGCAGAGCCAAGTCAGTGGCCCTGTGAAATGGCTCATTGTAACAGCCTGAGCAAGAGGTCCCAGGACTTAATCCAGGCTGGTGGCAGTAGGAAGGGGCCATTGTGGCTGAATGCAGAAAACTGGCTGAGTGCACTGAGCTGATGTGCAGAGAGAGAATCAGGAGCAGCTGGTGACTGGCAGTGGCATCGGTGGTGAGTAGGTGGGAAAGAGAAAATCCATGTGACTACAGGACTCGTGGCCAGAGTTTCTGGTTTAATGATGGGTCTTAAGCATCTAACTTAGGGGAGAGATACTGAGTTCATATTGTCAGATCTCAAAGAATGTTAATATTTTAAAAGACTAATTTAAAGAAATACCAGTAGTTTAATATTATGGGCATTCCAAAAGAGAAAAAGTTAATTGTAAATCCCATCATGGTGGCTGATTTTTGTATATTCATTTCTCATCCTATCCGTGTGTTTATAGTTATGTTTGTTGTGTACATTGGATTTTATTTCTTTTCACTTAACTTTAAATCATAAACATTTTCTACATGGCTATATATTCCTTTAAGTATTTAATACAATTTTAATGGTAGCATAATAAAGAATTTCATTTTTTTCTATTATTTTCCATTTTATTCATTGCAAATATAGAATATTTCATCTACGTCTGGATTAAACAGCCATCTGTAGGCTGCCCTGAGCACTGAACCATAACTTATATCTTCGTTTCTATGAGAAAATATATCCTGCACTCCACTGAGGTTTTAGGAGTCTATTTCTAAAACATGAACTACTTATACAATGGAACAAAAAAATAAATCTTTTCCACTCAACTTTTGGGTGCAGATCGTCATACACTTGTTGGTCTTCATACTGAAGCTTCATATTTATAGTATTGACTCTGCCTTTCCACAGTATTTCATTTTCTTTTTCTCATCCTGATCATGAAGTATTATCACCGAGCAATAATCAAAACATAACTGACCAATCCAGTTTGTTCTTCATAAGGGCTGGAGTGACTAGATCTCATCTCGACAACTAAGTTGGCTTGCCATATAAACACATCTGAATCTCCTAGAATTCACTTGAAATAATAAAGCAAACTCATATTTTAAAAAAATATAGTTGGGACTGTGCCTCATATATCTGAAACCACCCCAAGATGTGGTAGGCAGTTTGGGCTGGGCTCAACTGTGCTATTCTTTTGCTGGTCTCAGCTGAACTGCTCATATGTCTTTGGTCAGTTGGTGGGTTGGCTGGGCTGGCTGACTTAACACATTAACTGCCATGTGAGTTGTATATAACTCATGCTAGTTTTGACCCTGGGGCCTTGTGAAGCATATGTAACTCACATGTCTCTTCACCCTGGGAGCCACAAGAACTATTTTTCAAGTTCCATATAACTCATGTGCAGAAAACAATAAAAAATAACAATTTTTCATTAAATTAGAAGGATCATTTTGTTTTCGAAGTTTTTATTCTATTTTCATAATAAAGTACTGTGGCCCCAAGGAAAAAAATTTTTCTTTCTAGTGCGGCAGTCAATGTGTTAAGATAGCTTCACCAGGTCCGCCTGGGAAGACTGGTGCCTGTCTCTATAGGGTCTCTTATTTTCTGGCAGACCAGATTATATGTGGGATGGCGGTGGCAGGGAGAATTAGGAAACTCAGACCCCAAGTGTTTTTTGGTTTTGTTTGTGTTTGTTTTTATGATGTCCCATTGGTCAATTCAGGTTAACGGTCGCTCCATACCCCATATTTAAGGAGTGGAGAAATAGATTCTGGTTTTGATGGGAATATCTGCAGGGGTAATTAAGAATTTTAGAGCAAGAAATGTTTAGCTGCTTACCATAGTAGAGACTTAGTGAGGGTGATGTGATTTTCATGAAATTGCATATATTAATTTGTGGTATTTAGAAAATGAAATTAGGGAGTGCCACCCGGGGAAAATGTTGGCTCTAGAAATAGATTTGTGAGGCCTCTAGTTAGAGGTGACAGTTACAAGAGTTTGCCAAGGGAGTAAGTTTATTTACTTACTTTTTAAATTATTTACTTTTTTACTTCAGAGTATTACAGGGGTACAGATATTCAGATTACATGTATTGCCTTTGCTCTGCCCAAGTCAGAGCTATAAGCATGCCCATCCTCCAGATAGTGCACACTGCAGCCCTTAGGTGTGAATTTATGACCCCAAAAGTAATCACAGCAACAACAAAAATAAACAAATGGTACCTGATCAAATTAAGAAGCTTCTGCACAGCCAAAGAAACTATGACTAGAGTGAATAGACAACCTACAGAATGGGAGAAAATTTTTGCATGCTGTACATCTGACAAAGGACTAATAACTAGAATCTATATAGAACTCAGGAAAATTAGCAAGAAAAAATCAACCAACCCCTTTAAAAATGGGCAAATGACACGAACAGAAACTTTTCAAAAGAAGATAGACTAATGGCTAAAAAACATGAAAAAATACTCAACATCTCTAATCATCAAGGGAGTAAGTTTAGAAGGGAGAAGAAAATAGGAATACAAATGGTTTGTTTATTTGTTCAAGTGAATTATCTAAGTTCCTTGTAAATATTTACATATTTTTCCTGCATTGGTACAGTGTTTCCTAGAATTAGGTGGTAAGGGCATAGCCAGTGAATATCAGTAACTTATTACTACTGGCAATAAATGAAGGCCAGAAAAGAACCTGAAACAGGACCATAAATGAAGAAGTAATTTGAAAAGTTTTCCAAACTGGGTACTCAGGAGCTCTAGCAAAAAATCTTGTGTTGACTAAAAAATCTCTCAGAATTTGGGCAATTTGAGCCAGAAAGTGATTTGTCTAATTACCTGCCATTAGTGATAGATATTTTATGAGATGAAATAACTTGATGCATTTTCTTAGGGTCAAAATAAAGATTGGGGTTGTAGCTCAACTCCCCGTTGTTCCCTGCAGTCCAAGATCTCTGAAGCAAAGTGAAGGACCAGTGGCTTATCCCAGATCCTCCCTGGAAGTCTTGTGTTCTAGCTCTGACCGTTTTGGGAGCAGGGTAGTATTGTAGAGGTTCTTAGCTATGTCCACAAGGCTTGTGGGGTATAAATGATCTGAAACAGTGGTTCTCAACCAGGGGCAATTTTGTTCCCAGGTCACGTTTGTCAGTGTCTGCAGACATTTTTGGTTGTCACAACTGGTGTGTGTGTGTGGGTGGAACAGGAGAGTTAACACTATGATCTATTGGGTGGAAGCCAAGGATGCTACTCAATATTCTACGATGCCCAGGACAAACCCCACAAAGAGACTTATTTGGTACACAATGTCAATAGTGCTGAGGTTGAGAAACCTTGATCAAAATAAGAAAAAAATGCTTATTTTTGGCATCGACATTTTAAATTTAAATAAGGAAATATCCTCTGAAATTCTGATGTTCCCTGTTACCCCTCCCCTCCTTCTCTCTAAAGATACACATTCTGCCATTTTTCTAATTTCAGAAGACTGAGCCTGTGTTGCTGTTTGTACCTGGACCATGAGGGAAAGAATCTCTGCTTCTGTTTCATGGTCTAGGTACACTTTAAGCACTTCATACTCCATAAGGCTGTGCGTGTGGAAGTCCAGCATGCCCCACGCCCTATAGAGGGGCATTGGTGTCTCAGTATTCCCATGTGTGGAACTGAATTTTTGTTCTTGGTGTTACCGAATTTGACAGAGTAAAAAAAGAACTGGAATGTTTCTAAAGAGAAGAAATTATGCAATGATTTTTAATTTTATGAAGTTTCAAGCCAATATACATGAGAGGCCATAAGGAGATGTGCATAAAGTAACAAAGCTAAATTCTCAGCCAGAGCCAGAGCTGGGGTTTGAAATGTGCCTGGCATTAAGAATGTCTTCCATGTACCAGGAGAGATAAATGCAAGGCCTTCTGTGGGCTGTACTTGCCTGACCTCTAGTAGTTTATTTTGTTTGGTGTGATTTATGAATAACATCTGGTATTTTGAAAAATGAAACCACAATCACTCCAAGATGCACTTGTGTGTAAATTAAGGTTATTTTAATAGTTTAAGAAAGAGGGGAAAAAATTTTTTTATTCATTCCGTGTGCCCTCATGTCCTCCATGTGCCTTAGGGGTAGGTTGACTCCCCAAAGTCAGCTTACTTTTTGATGATACCCCTGTCTTCTTCCCTAGGTTTAACTTATTAATTATATGGGTTACAACATGTTGAATTTAGAGTTCCATGAAAGGATGAATACAGCATTAGAACTAGTTTGTTATGTGCTGGACCCCAACATGCCTTCCCAGAGCACGGTACACTTTCCCAGTCAGAATGTTCATCACCACTTATTGTAGTTCCTTATTTTATGACATTCATATCAGATGTTACCTCTGCAAGATCAGGGATTGTCTGTTTGTTCACTACTGTGTGCCCAACACCTAGCACTGGATCTGACCCCTAGTAACACCTCAATAAATATTTGTTGAATGAATGAATGGGAACGTGGTGTAAACACAGGTAGACGTAAAGTGGATAGGCAGTTGCTATCTAATAACTTTGGGAATCATTTCTTCACTCCTGAATCCCCTGGAAATGGCCCTGCAGAAGACTCTGTTAGAACTTTGACACAAATGAACTCTTCAACTCATAAATCCTATACAAGTTACCATTTATGATGGTGAGTGCAAAAGATATGTTCTCAGCAGAGCATAACGGGAAATGTCAGGTGGGGGAACATTCCATAAGTCTTTTGGGAGATGCTTTCTGGTTAGTAAGAAACAGTTTTTTCCCTGTCCAGAGTGAGGTCCTGCCAGATTGCTGGACATCCTGAATACCAAATTATAATTGCCCTAACCAGATCATCTGAAACTCCAGTATTAACTTATATGGTTGCAAAAACTGCTTTTCCCTAATCACACCACCTGGATCCGACATTCAGATTCCTGGAACAGTTTTCCTCTGTACCATCAGGGCCATTTTACTACATTGTCTACACATTTTATAGTGATGACTAGGCACATAGATGCACAGTCCCACTGAAACTCTGTGAGGCTGATCATTCATGTGTACAGTTCATAGGAGGATTGAACATGGGCTGGGACTCACCACGCCTCCCAGGGCCCAGCAAGGTGCTATACAATGGTGGGCATCAAAAAAGGTAGACCTATTGCTAAGCTTATACATCTAATGGGTGTGTGTATGTGTATGGAGGGGGCACACAGATTTAAGTAGTACATCAAAACTGCTCACAATAAATGGTATAGGATTAAGCCTTTTGAGTTTTCTGCCCATTCTGTAGCATTAACGTTTTGTACATGCATTTTGAACAAGTTATATCTTTGTTCTCCAAAGCATGTTACTTTATTAATATCTAATATAAAGCTTTTTAAAATACATAGGAATGGTGGGATATAGAGATTTCAGTCAGGTTGACTAAAACAGTAGGGGTTGATGGGGAGAGCAGTGATAGGATGATAACCAGGTTTCAAATGTGGGTGACTATTGCCTTCTACTTTGGGAATTTCCTGCATCTCTTGCCCAAATCTACCCCAGCCAATTTGTTGCCACTGGAACAACTAGGATCTGTCTTTAACTTTATCTACATCTTATTAAGTGTCTGCTTTATCTCTCTGACTTCCAATTTTCCCTAGTACATCTAGTTTTAGTCATGATTTATTGGCCTGAGCAGCCCTAAGATAACATGTGCAAAACACTTAAAACAGGGCATTTAAATTGACATGCAATAAGGTTCCAGCCAACCTTTCTAGCACCTTTGGCCTCCACTTCCGCACTTCCATGCCTTTGCTCGTGACATTTCCTTTGCTTGGTACATCTTTCCCTTCCTTTTCTCTCCTGTGTCAGTGCTTTGTTCGCATGTCCTGTCCTCTGTAAAGTCTGTCTTCTCCAAAGTTACTATGTCGTCTAGCCTTCAAAATCATCATATACCTCACAAGTGCAGCAGCGCTTGTCACAGTCAGCCCTGAAGCGTGGTTGTGCAGGCATTCATTCCACCCATAGGTGGTGAGGTTTCTTTGATGTCAAAGATTGTGCCGTCCTTATATTTGTGATCCCACGGCAATTAGAACCTTAGTGAATAATGACTTGAATTGAATAAGGACCCAAAAGGGGAACATAAAGAGGGAAGAAAGTGAAGCTGGGTCAGGAAGGTAAGGACTTGGGCAGTGATAAATAGTGGAGTGCAAACTCCAAAAGATTTGTACTTTTCGGTATAGATCATCTGATTTTTCTAATTTACTTTTCACTTAGAATGAGCCTCATCATTTATGTTGGAAGAGCTACCATGAGCTACATCAAATGAGACTTGTTTATCCTCTGTGAAAAGACAGCCTAGAGATATGCACTATTTTTTAAAACATTAATTTATTTGTTCCTCTAAATATCCTTGTGAGGTGGGATGGGAATTTTAAAGATAAGGTGCTAGAGGACTTAGGCAAAGTCACGCTGTGGTTAAACACCGAATCACATGTCCTGGTCACACTTGTGGCCCTGACATCACAGCCCCTGCTCTGTCCTGAGCAGGGCGCAGGGCGGGGTGTGTTCAATGGAGAAACGCTGATCGTGACCACAATGTGCCCTTGGGAGAGGAGTAATCCGGGATGTTCCCAGTCAGAAGAGCACACCTGTGATCTCATGTGCATCATCATTCTTTATTCATCCACATCTGTCCCTCTCAGTGCCTCATGTGACCGCGTTTTCTACATTCTTATCACTGGTGCCCAATTCTTGCAATAAATCAGCTTCACTTTCTCCTTTCCAGTCTAATTCTAATCTTTTTTTTCAAACCCAGGGTTACTATACACATTTTAAATTGAGGGATTACTTCTTTCAGATACTGGCTATTCAATTATTGGGCTTTTTGAAAAATGATTTGGGACTTTTGTGAGGTATTGTAATGATTTTTCCCTTTCCATGGAAGGCTTTGCCCCTGTTTTCCCTATTCCCTTCAAGCTCTGTTGTGGAGGCAGCGCCAGCAAGCTGGATTGCAAGATGCTGCCTGTCACGCAAGTTTTTGCTGTTCAGTGGTGATTTAGTCAACATGGTTTAATGACCCTGTAAAAAATATTTTTAATAAAATTGCCCTCAATATTTAGGTGCTACTGTTTTCCTTGGGGCCAATGTGCTCAGAATATATAATCTAGACTTTTTGCTCTCTTATTATGTAATGGAAGTCAGGTGCTTTAAATTAATTTGCTGTTGCCCTAGGTTTCCTACATCCAGTCTGTGTTTTAATCCAGTGAATTAATGCATGCTAGGCATTGGGAACATTAACAGTTTCTCCGTTTATCATTTTTGGTAAGTCATTTTTGTCTGCTGCATCATCCTGGCTAGACACTATGCCCTTCATATATCTTGTGAGTCCCGGGGGGCACATCAGCCCCCCATCAGCCCTGGAATGAAAATCTGCTCTTTCTATACAACAAGCAGCATGAGCTTAAGGAGCTGGCTTCAGTAATGTGCTTCACTTTCCTTTCATTATTTCCTGTTGTTTTTAGGGTTTTTTTTTTTATAGCTCAGTGAGTCTTTGAATATTGGTGGCTAGACATTAGATGTGGAAAACTTTTCTACAACCATCTTTTGAACACAGGCAGCACTGCCTGGGGGCCTGCGTACAGGGGTCCTCAGCTTCCTGTGGGCCATTATGGGGAAGCTTCCCTCTGCATATACTGAGCTTCCTTGCAGCACAGGGAGTACCAAGCTTCCTGTGTTCCTCTGAGACTCTCAGTTATCAAATACTGCCAACCCAATGTCCTCATGAAGCCCTCACATAGGCACTGTTCCTCCTGCCTCCAGCCTCTGTGGCCGAAAAGCAGCTCTTGTTACAGAAAACTGGATCGAGTATTAAGCACTTCTTTCTAAACCTACCCTTATGCCCCTTGTGTGAGTGCATGGAGCAATGGAAGGCAGAAAGTGCATCGTCAGCCCTATAAGTAATATTAATAATTAACCAGTGGAGACAAATATTTGCCATCATTATTTTCATATCGCAGTGTTGCCAGTTGCCAGTCTTTACTGTCAACACTTAAAAAAGGAAGAGCCCAGATGGACCTAGTGACCTCCACTGACTACCACTACCACCTCTGCCAGCCATTCTCCCAGACCTTCCCACCCACCCCACCATGAAACATGAGAGAAAAAAATAAACAAAACACCAACACTCAAGAAATGGAAGCTGTGCGATGTAGCAAAAAATTAAGGAAAGCATCATATGAGAATGCCATGAGGGCCTTTCAGAGGCCAAGTGGATGGGATAGTCTAATGGGAAGATTACAAAGAAGTAAATAAACAAGTAATTCGTGAGACTGATGCATGCTCTGAAGCAGTGAAACAAGGAGCTGTGACAGAGACCATTCTAGAGAGGGTGGTCAGGGAAGGGCTCTCTGAGAGGGTGACATTTGAGTTGAGTGCTGAAAGATGAGACTTGAAAGAAGCCAATCAAATAAGCCACATGAGGATCATGCATAGGAGAAACCAGGGATGGGGGTTTCAGGCAAAGGGACCCCACCATGTACTTACAGAAGCAGAGAAGACAAAGCCTCCCTCCAAGCCCAGATTGGGTCCCCAGGACCTGCTGTCCTCAGCTTTCATCCCTCCCTGCCTACCAAATCCTGACTCCCAAAGATTATCATGAAACAAAAAGAAAAGCCATTTCTTATGAGGTCAAAGGGCAAGCAGTTGCTTCCAGAGTCCCCTTCCCACCACAGCACTGGAGTTGACTCTTGAATGTAAGTCTCCTTAAGAATGAAGGAGCATACCCACAATTAATATCTAACCTTGTGACTAAAATTGGCAAAGATATCTTTTTATCCCCTTTAATTTACATAGGTATTTGCATTCTCCAAAGGAGCAACTGTTCCTAGGGATGGCCTAGCTAACAAACAAGACTAAGAGACTGGGAGAGATTTCTTGTCTCATCAGACAATTGCATTTTTTGGCATGCTGATTAGGTGTATATACTGTATTAGGTAAATTTGCTAGGCTTCACTGCTCTCTCACAAGTTGGACAGATGAGAAAAATCCTCAGCAGGCTGCCACTGGCAGGCCAGGTTGCAGGCAGGGCTTGGCTGCTGGGTTCGAGATCAAGGAGCGGTGGGCAGCACTTTTATGTCTGTTTTCTGCAGCAAGAAAAGTCAGAAGCCAAGTGAAGAGGGGAAGAGTCTGGCCTCTTATCTACAAAACTAGAAGCAACTCTTAAAATGTCGTGGGCTTTTATTGATCTGCTCCCTAATGGCTGTACGAGTAGAAAGTGAAATTTTTAATGGTCTTTAAAGATGTTGCAAATGTCATCAACCCATCGTCTATATGTCTTGGGGAATCAGTAAACCCTGTGTAGCATTCTGGGGAAAATTGCAAGATGGAAGAGGAAAATGCCATAAAAGAGTGTCTAATCCCATGTGGATTTGGGAAGGGGCTAGGAACAGAAAGTTACGGTGACATTTGAGTCTAGGAAGAGGTGGACACAGTATTGCCCAGATTACATGAGTTCAAAGCTCAGCTCCACAACTTGTTATCTGTGTGACCTTAGGCAACGTATTTAATCATTCTGAGTTTTCATTTTCTTATCAGTAAAACAGGGACAATAATAATAACACTTATTTAAAATATCAGCATAGATACTTCATGTGAAGGCATTGAGCCTGGCTGTTTTTTGAATTACTACTAGCAAAAAACTGTTTTTCGGTTTTTGCTATTATTGGACAGACCTCCTGGAGTTGTTGAGGAACAAGACTGGCTGTTTCTGGCCAGTCTTCCAGTGGTCCTTCCCATGGGGAGAGGTTAGCAGCCTTTACTTTTTAAAGTATAGTCTCTATTTTATTAGGTGATATGTGGAGCTCCCACAAATTAGGGAGCAGTGGTGGGATAGAAATAAACATTAGATAAAGCAAATAGCAAAGGAATCATAAAAATAGGGCTACACCCCGACATTTGACCTGAATGGGAGCGCCGTGCTGAAGATCGCAGAGGTGAGTGCTGCGTGTGTCTGTGCTTCCTGCTCACAGCTGCCTTTCCTCTAACCGGGGTAAATATCGGGCTGGAGCTGAGCCCCAGAAGCGGGGCGAGCCCTTCCCTGATTATGACCGTGGGGAATTTCCACTAAGGAATTGATCCGTGGGAAGCATGCCATGTGGTCCACCGTCCTTAGCTATACTGCTGTGTGTTGTAGGGCCCTGCATGCTTGTGTTTGCTGAATTTGAGGCCTCAACCATGGAAATAACAGCATCAGTTCCCCTTACTGTGCTCTACTAGGCACATTGCTTTCTCAGTCTCTTTTTCCTAAGGTTAATTGAAAAGCATTTGATTTAAAAAAATGGTTTTTAAGAGACCACGGATGAGATTTAGGGAGATGTTTATTGATTAAATCCCATCCCCATCTCCCACATCCTGACAAAAGCATTTTGTAGCTACCATTGAAAAGCCTTCTCTTGTCAGTCTGCGTTGCTGCCCAGAGTAACATGTGCCTTCCAGCACTCCGGAGAATACGTCCAACAGGAAACTTGGCTTCTTGAATGTCTGGCATATGCCTTTGGCTTTTAGAAACACCTTCATTTCAAAGCTGAACTTTAATATGCTCAGAATAATTTTCCTTCCATTTCTTGAAAACAATATCTTCAGGATTTGTATATTCTGATAAGAGTACACATTCAGACCACAAAGAAGCAAGGATTTTTTGAATTTTGAAATTATGGAGAAAAAGGCTAATTACCAGCACTCATGGGTAGTATTTACATTAGCAGATACATGTGCCTTAGTGGTATCGTGTGGTGTTAAAGAGTGAAAATTAAGAGGCAATTATTTTTGAGCATGTAGAAAATTTATGTGTCTATCAAAAGAAAAAGAAGCAGCCAATCAGCTGACCTCTCACTATAATATAAATCACTTTTTAAATATGTGTTGATATAAAGAACACTTGTTTAACTCACTTATATGTTGTACTCTATATAAGTAATAAAATAGAATAGTTATCAGTATTTTTTTTTAATCACATTTTAAGAAATACCTGTGAGTGCTCTTATTTTTTGCAGGTTCACTTTTGAAAGGACAGTGTAATTTCTGAAAACAGCAAGATGCAGGATTGGCTTGTAAGAGGCTAGTTACCCATCTGAAGGAAGAGAGGGGAAGTGCAGCGGCTCACTGCTAAGCCGCAGCCCCTGCTGATGGAGCCAAGGCAGGGGCACAGAGAGTCCCAGGGCCCTCAGGAGGGGAAGCCTGCCAAGGAGCTCAGAATGATTCAAGATGTAATTCCTGAACAGCAGGCATACACCGCCAAGGTCAGCACAAGTGAAGGGTGTTCACTGAGAGAATCTGGAAGCCAGAATAGAGACTCCGCAGCCCTGTCCAGATAGGATGCAATATCAAAACATGGTGGTCTTTTCCAAAACCAGAAAAGGAAAAACACAAGAAAAAAAAAATCTTAGCCAAAGAACAATATAAAGATAAAGGCATTTGAGCTTGGTGGTGCAAAGAATGGGCTCTGAAGTCACACTGGATATAAATCCTGGCTCTAGCACTTCCCAGTGGTGTTGCCTTGGATACCTCTCTGCACCTCATGTTTGTCCTCTGTGAAAGAAGTGATAAGTAGTACCTATCCCATAGTGTGGTTTTGCCAATTAGACAAGAAAAATACAATCCATGTAAAAAGCTTTTCCTGCACGTCCAGCTACGTAGTAAATGTGAAATGTTTGCCATTGCCACTTTTGAAATCATTAGAAAAACTTATAAAAGCACCTTTAAAGAAACCATTTAAAACTTCTGTGGAAATGTTAGGAAAGAATCTAGTTGTTCTTTCTTACTCTTATATACATTGACTTATTACTCAAGAATAATGTTTACCCTGAAACCTGTTGATCAGGAAATGGGATGTGTATTTAAGTATGAAAAATGAGGCTATTTCCCCATGGTACTGCAGAAACTATAAAAGGATCATTAAGCTTGCAAAATGTAAGTAAGAAGGCAGCCTTTGTTTGCGTGACTAACTTTAACTTGCTTAATTAAACTGCAATAATGAAAGTCTTTTTAAAACAGCATCCTCTGTGATAGAGGAAGAATAAGAAATATTACCTGATTTAAAAATGGACAGTTATGAAATATCCAACAAGTGTTTTCTGTATAATTTCATGGTCAGTCATTACCAAAACTCCATATGGATGCATAATCCTTCTCTTGATTGATTGAAAACTGAGCCCAAGATTTCTCTTAATATTATGCCCAGATTAGCAGATATGTTGAGTTTTCCAAAGAAAGTAACCTTAACATAGGGAAAAGCTGTGGGAGTAGATATTGCCAAGGTCTTGGAGTAAAGGGAAAGGTGGAGCAGTAGCCAGAAGCTCTCTGAAACCAATTTGAGGATGGCTAATGCTGTCGTTTCATTGGAAAGATTTAGGACATATTTTCTTGCCTACTGAAGCCTCCTCTATGGGATTTCTCAAAGGCAGAAAGCCTAGTTTATGAGTGTGTATTTACTGGTTTGATCTAATTGACTCATGGAAACTTCCAGTCTTTGATTGTGTAGCATGCTATCAGGTGCAAGCAAAATCTGTCTCAAAGACCATTGAAGTTTTTTCCTCTAAGATTCATACCTCCAGGAACCTCCTTTTCTCACTCTTTCCATCCACCCATCCCTCCTTTCCAAAACACTGGTTAATATAATAATAGCTACTAGTCATTGAGTCCTTAAGGCATGGCAATAAGTGGCATTTTTTATATATATATATATATATTTTCTCTTTTAATCTCTACCACAACATAATAGAGAACCCCAAAGGTTAATTTGCTTGCCCAAGTTTCTACAGCTAGATACTCAAATCCAGACTTTTTATATTGCAAACATGTGCTGTTAACCATTCTACTGTTGCTTCTTGACTCAGTCTTAGAAAATGTTTGTAGAATGTTGCCATAATAATATTGGAAACAAACCGAAGTTCTTAGGAGTCTTATCTCCTTAAACCTTTACAGGCATTTAGTTAGATAATTGCTACATGGTATTTTTACATATGAAACTGAAGTATTGATGCATTTCACTTTTTTGTGACCATAGAGTCAAGCGGCCATTAGGTATATGTCACTTCCATGGATATCTTTACATATTCATCGTTTATCTTTTCTGAGCATTGTATGACCATCAGAGGATCTGGGGGTTAGTAATAGTTGCGCTTGTTACCCTGTGGAGCTTAAAAAAACATTGAAGCTTGAGACCTGCCACCAGTGATTCTGATTTAACAGTTCTAGTTGTCACTAAAGTATTTTTTAATTGGGCCGATTTATAACTCTTAAAATGTTCAGTGATACTTTTTTTACTCTGATGTGATAGCGTCATTATTTCTGAGACAAACCTCAACATATTCTACAATTAAGAAACAGGTAGTCTCCAGCTATAATCTAGAAGAAGAGTACACAGATGCCCTGATCTGTTTATGTTGCAAGCATGTTCTTACGTTACGTTCTCTGTAAGACTGGGAGGAGTAGGCCCACCTCCTGACAAGAAAACTAGGCAAGGGAGCAGGACCACTACCTCGAACTGGTGAGACCACTAGAGTAAGGAAATCCCATTCTAAGGAGCTTCTCTTTTCCTTCCTGAAACCCTTTCTTTTCTTCTCCACCTGCCAGTCTCTTTATTGATTCTGGTTTGACTCCTCTGTGGTGTCTGTTCTTTGATTACTTACTGGCAGATGGGCTTTGAGCAAGCTAGTGCTTCTTTTGCAAGAAATTTCTCCTTCCTTAAACGTCTGTCTTGCATGGCTCTTGAAGAACTTATTTGAAGTTAAAAGACACACAGCAATGCGAGATCCTCTCTACTTCATTTTGGACTGGTTCATAGGGCAGAGGCTGGGTCTCAGGAGATCTTCTGCAGACTGAGCAGAAGGCACCTGGGAAGGTGTGGGAATTGACGGGTTAAGGTATCTTAAGCCATTTTAATATGCCAGCTTAGGCCAAGCAGAACATGGAGGAGGAAGAGGAAAGTGACAATCAGAGTGTTCCGTGTGTGCTTGGCACCTTAAAAAATTTCCTTTAGAGTTGAGACCCAAAAGGAAAAGCAGCAAACTTCACTACCCAAGAAGGTGATCAGACTTACTTATACACATATTTTCTAGGAATAATAAAACTTCAGTTTACTCTGTGTGTGTGTGTGTGTTTGCATCAGCAGGACCCGCATGTTCCATGCACTGCTTCAGATTTAATAATTCAATGATTCTACCCTGGGTTTAACCTAGTACTGTTATTTATCAGTCTACTTCCTCAATGATGTGAAACTTTAATTGCTTATATATGGCCTGCAGACTTGTGTTTTCTTGTTCTTTTTTCTTCTACTTTTGGGATTTATTTTGCTTTTTTAACCATTTGTGTTTTTGCTCTCAGTTGTATTTAGCATGTTGTAAAGCTGGTTGTCCACAAATGCATGAAATGTTCAAAGTGTCCATTCTAAACCTCCTCACTGCCCTGTGTCTTTGCATGTTCCCTGTGATCAGAGCCCTGCGGCTTGTCACAAGGTGTTTGACTTGGCCCTTCAAGCCTCTAGCAGAGGTGCAGAACTAGCCTTTCCAAGTGTCAATGCTGCATTATGAAAGCAAAGGGCATGGGGAGGTAGAACCAATATTGGGGAGACTAAAAGAAGAAACCAATGAGCCCTTTCCCAGAAACTCAGCTTGTCTTTGGGCTTGGTATTCTCTTGGCTTCTCTGATTCAGTGTGCTCATTTTAGTACTGCCCTGAGGCAGAGGTAGAAGAGGAAAAACATTCACGTAGTGAAAATTCATTGGTCTTGAATACAGTGGTCAGGTTTAAAGTAGAAATTCTAGTTCTATGAATCTGACTAGTTTACCAATTTATTATTATCGTTATAGCAAGTTTAAGAAACTTTTTTAGAAGATGTCAGGAGAGCTGATAGAGCGTTTCTTTCTAAGTACCTAAAGGTAGTGGTGATATCTTCAAATACATGGTAATTTTATATTTAACAGGATATCTTTTTGTCATATTCAATATTTATATTCCCAACTTGAACAGAATGGGCTTCTTAAATTAATACTTTTTTTCTGAGTAAACATGCTCACCTTTTCCCTTAATAAAATGCCTCCTGCAGTGTCACATTCAATGTTATATATCTAGTATTAGCAATTAAACATTAAAACTGGAGGTGACATTAAAACTCAAAAAGATATATTTGGTATTTGGAAAGCTCTTGTCTGTTTACACCACTGTGTTATATAAAATCAAGTTCCTCATGTGTGCTTTCTTTCATGAGTCTAAAGTGACTGATGTAATTTTTAAAGGGAGGTTGCATAGTGGGTATGGCTCTCAATATTTGAGAGAGTTTATATTAAGTGGGTAATGCAGCTCTCAAAATAGCTACTCTTTCATCATTAATGTTTTTAAGACTTAAAATTCCCCCTTAAATTTATAATGTCAGTGCTTAGAGATCAACAGTTATAATGATTTCTTGGGAAAATGTAAGATTTAAAGAAAACTCTGAAATTATGAGGTACAAGTGGTACTAGTATGCCTAATTACATGATGCAGAATTCAGGTTTCATCAAAGTGAAATACCGCACTCATTTAGGTGTATTTTCAAGGTTTTTAAACTATTTTATCACATGCAAAAGTAGAAGCCTTTGAGGATTAAAACATCTTTTTTTCTAAGTATATATAAATTATTTTACCTTCAAACCCATTATAAACCGTGATCATTTGAGAAAATGTATTTAAAATTCGCATGCCCTAAATAGTTTTATGAAAAATAAATATTTTGTAACTTGCTTTTATTTTGAAACTATGAAGTGAATTAATCTAGGCCAACTTTCACATACAGGTTTCGGGGTTTTTTCCTAGATTGAATAGATTGTCTTTATTTTTTTTTTCCAACACAATTTTAAGTTTCAAATGCTCCTTTGAAATATTAGGCATTCAAAAGGAGATAGATTAAACTTTAAAAAGTGTTTAATTTTACCTAGATAATTTTACCAAAAGATAACGTGAGGCCTGCAGAAAACTCCGTAGCTTAAGCAGGGGCAGCTACAAAGATTAGCATTCAGTCTCTCACCTGTCTTGGTCGTCAGTCATCAAATTAAATTTGCCATTTAGGTGAGAAGCCTCTATTTTCGTTTTAGGTAATCTTGGATCTATTCCTAGAAAAATAACTTACGTACATTAAATGCCTCTTTTTGTTTTTGTCTAAATATGCTTTGTAAAATTGAATGCCTTACGGAAAGCAAAAAAAAGTGGCAAATTTAAAGCATGTACTGTCATGCCCATCCCTGTAGCTTCCGGAAGAATTAGAGGCAATAAAATCTGAAAAGTCATGACTTTTAGCATCATCATTATCAAATGAGGGATTTTTTAAAATTGGGATTTTTCCAAGTAGTAGCCACCAGGGAGTCATTTTAAGCTCAACTAGACATTCAGACTCACAAGACTCAAATAGGCCACAATTGGCATTATGTTCACTTAGCAGGACAGAACAGAAGCAGGAAAATGTTAGGCATTTATCTTTCATAGGGATCTTCACAACAGTCCAGAGAATAATCTCTGGCTCTCTAATGACAGTGTAGGTGCAAGATGAGAGCCACCTCGGTGAATGCAGAGTCACCTTAGGCCTAGGAGCCCCATGTCCCAGATAAGAACCAGTATTTCTGAACTTTATGAGCAGAGCTTGCAGAGTTCCTTCGGAGGACATGATCAATTGCAAGAGTCACTGTACCCAGGGAGGCCCAAATCTGTGGCTACCCACCAGATACTTAGAATTGATTCACAGTTATCCCAATTCAGATGCAGTTTAGTAATCAGGAAACATTTTTACCATAGCCATGCTACCTAGTAACACAGCTGATGTTCCACCCTTATCAAATTTCCAGAAGAACACAGCTAGAGAGTTAACCTAAGGTCAAACTCATTCATAGAGCAGGAGAAAGGGTTTTGTTAACTCTTTACCCATACTTCATAACCCAGGAGTTAATAAATTCTATTCTATTTTGCCATGTAGGGAGCTTTTCCTGATTAATATCCAGCCACCTGAGTTTGTTCTAGATAGAATTATTTGGCACATCTGAAAACCACTAATTTGCCACTAATTCTCCTATGATGCTCAGAGGGTAGGTTGTAAAAGTGGTATTTTTCCTATATGCTTAAAAACAAATTTCCAGGAATTTTAAGTATGTTTAGTTATTTTCATTAATATCCAGTCCTAAATCAGGCTGACTTTCTGTTTAAGAGGGACTTGATATTCTCTCTGGTTAATTCCAAAGAACATTGGTAATAAACTGATACCTACAGAGCATTTGTGTTGCTGTCTTATTTCTTTACCAGGTGTGCATTGAGACATACATATGCAGCTGTCACCAGCGTAGTATAAACACTGCTGTTCGGGCAACTCTCAGCCAAATGCTGAGTGACTTGACTTTACAGTTACGACAAAGGCAGGAGAATACGGTGAGTCCGTGGCACCCTCACCCCATTCTTGGTGGTGTCTATGTGTCCCACGCCCTGGGGCCCCTCCTGTCAGGGCAGCTTCCCACAACTGGAAACAGTAGGAAGGGCTTGCTTGTTTTAGAACATTTATTTGCATAAATTAAGCTCTTTAGATTTTTGCCTGTTTCACCCCAAAAGCTTCGAGAGTTGTTTTTCCTTACAGTTTCTGTAATTTTTTAGTCATTGTTTTAAAATTTGCTTTTCTTTTGAAATCATTTTTTTAAAACCTCTTATATTGAAAGTGTTATTAAAAATGTGATATATTAACAAATACTGGAAGTAAATTTGAAATTAAGAAAAAGAAATAGAATTCATCATATACTTTGAGATTTGATATGTTTCTGTGTCACCTAAAACATTGTGGCAGGAGGTCACCCCCACTTGATGGAGCCTTCAGGGTAAAGCTGAACTTATCTTTTCTCTATCATCAAAGTCCACTAGAGCTTTTTGCTCTAAACTTGGACAGATTGTCTAAAATGAGCATTTCAGGGACAAATGTAAATGTAATTGGCTGCTTATATATATTATCTTCTGGGAATGTTAATGAGAGGATGACTTCTCTTCAAAATTGGTGTTTTGTGTTGTTTTAAAATCTGCCTCTGTAATAAGTCAGATTAAAATCCTTTTGAAGTCTGCAAGGAGTGTTCTGAAATGGCATTAGTTAATTTTTAACATGGGAAATCTCAGTTGCAGTCTGAAGTAGCTCAGAAATTAATTTTACAGAAATTAAGATTTCATGTTTACCTTCAGTTATTTGTAATTTTTAATTTCAATTATTTTTATCAGTTTTAGAAAATCTTGGAGTTGAGGGGAACCTTAGAGATTATCTAGTCAAATTCTTTTATTCCTCATTTTACAGATGAGAAGATGATGCCCAGAGGGGTGAAATTGAAATCTAAAATTAATGAGCCAGTGAAACAGCCAGAACTAAACCCCTAACTGGTCTCCTAACTATTCCCAGTCCAAGTTTCAGTTAATATGTGTTCTGGTAGCCAGTGCTGAAAAACAACACTATCTGAAAAATAAATGTTGATTTTTTTTTCTTTTCTGTTTGCTATATCCAAAGCCCAATTTCTATTAAGAATTATTTTAACTTGAGATATTTTTATCACTTTAGCTTAACCCTTGTTAAAAACAACTTCATTTATATTAAGATTTTGAATATGGTGGTGTGGAATATTAGTTTAAAAGAAATTAAAATCTATAAATAGAAAATGTATTAAGAGAAAAAAGTGTTTTTATTGGAAATCTAAGATGTTGAGGATTCCTATATTAATATGCAGTCATAGCCCATCCTTGCTAAATGGCAACATGATCAAATTAATAACATCTTAATGTCTTAAAAATGAAACATTTAAGTGAAACTTTGTAATTTCAAAATACTTCCAATTATATTAGTTCATTTAATCTTTAAAATTTTAAGTGGGAGAGATTTAGGTTTCAAGTCAAATGCCTCAGCCTTTCAGCTGCCGTTGCTCTTCTGTAAGAATGGTAACAGGGAGTTGCAGAGTTCTGGATTATACTGCAGGGGCGATCTGCCTCTGTCCTGGGTATCATGTGGCTTACCAGCCTTCTGGTCCTGCTCACCACCGACCATCTGGATTCACCCCAACCGGAGGCAAGATCCCAAATTAGGTGGAAAATTAGTGTTTCCTGTTATATCCTTTCTATTACTCATGCAGTCCCTGAATGTGATTCCGTGTCCCAGAAAAAACACAATTCTTAGGACACTAATATTTGTAGTATTTGTGATGTTTAGTGAAAGGAGACCGATTTAGGTACTTTTTAAAAAGCTATTAAAGGGGAGGGACCTATAGGAATTATAAGGATTGCTCTAAGGAGGCTGTGTGTTCTTCTGGGGGACACTGAGCATTACCCAGGGAAGATGTATGTATTTTCTAGCATGACCCATCACTGGAAAGACATCTTGGGCCACCTCAGAATTAGGAAGATTTAAATACAGTGGAAGGAAAATAAATAATGTAGAATGCCAAAAACATAAGCATGAACTATATCTTCGACCTAACGTCTTTCCCCATCCCACCCCCACCCACAGGGCAGATTACAATTCTGATTTTTATAGCCTTAGAAACCCTGCATATTATCCAGCTTTATTATTGAATTATTTCAGGTGACCAAAGCCATTGTTAAATTGTAAGTTACTAATTTCGAAAAGCAAAATTGCCACATATAAATATTTGGGGCTGGGGGGCAGGGATTCTCCTACCCTTAAAATGATTCAGATATGTTTACTCCATAAAATATTGTTCTAAATTTGTATTTAGCCATGTGCTGAGTGGTAGACACTGACATAACATTTCATAAAAATTGTGGAAGCAACTGAGCCTGCAAATTAATGAATAGAGAATAGTAGAAATATGCGCCTATAACGAGTTTTAAAAAAAATCAGCACCATGGGATGATTCACATGTCTAGTAGTTAATTGGCATGAAAATGCCTTATTATTATCTCTTGGTGCAAAGAGGTAGGGAAAATAAAGTGCTTCCTTCCTAGTCTCAGCACGGTAGTTGCTGAGTTACCCCTGCAATGGGAAGTAAGTCTTATAATTTGTAAACATCTTTCCCTTCCTATTTTCCCTTCCCTCAAGGCTCTGTCTCTGCCCTGATATTTCTGGATCTATCTAGCAATAACCAAGAGTAGCTGGTCTGATCAGACAGTCAGAAGTTAATCTGTTCCCCCAGCAAATAGGAAGATGGTGCTTCTGGCTAGTGGTCATCTTTGGATCTGTATTTTGAAGACCAGGAATCCTTCTTATGGCCGAGAGTCTATATTTATTAGCGTAGTCTGTGGCCTTGGGACAAATTGTTCTCTGTGCAAAATTAATTCACCTCTTTAGGCAGACATTGCCCAAGTCATAGCCCAGCACCTAGGAATCATAAAGTGCACCATAGGGCTTAAATTTTCAGGAATTTTGTGGACTCTTGAATGAATTATTTTTGGAACTGATAAGCTCAGTTCCACACATTATAGTCTTTCTCATAAATACCATGAATAACTAAATGCTCTCAAGAGCTGGAGGGTGTGCTTAGTTAGGCAAGGAAGCTGAGCCCAGAGCACTCAGGATGCCATGTTGTTTCCTAGAATTTTCCATTGTCTAACGGTCAGGATTTTTCTTGCCTGAATTTCCTAATTGTCTGTGTGTATCTCCCTTACTAGATAATTGAAAACCCGGATGTCCCACAGGAATTCGGGAGTCAAGGTATTGGATTTGATTTTTACTAGTTCAGTTTTAAAAGTAGAATGCCTACTGCGCGCTTGGCGTCGGGGGTGTAAAGATGATGAGGAGCTCCGGGTCAGTTTGCCGTTCTCTTGGAGCTTGTGCTTAGCTTTGCCTCATGTGGTATTATTTAATTAGCTGTTGTCTTCCTTCTGTTCCTACACTCACTTATGCCAACCACACCTATTCCTGGTCCAACTGTGTGAGGGAAATTAACTCTTCACATACCTCTCCTTTGGAGGCTGCTTTTGTTAATTACTGCATTTTCCACAAAGTCAGGTTTCATTGCTACAATGAGAATAATTGGATAGGATAGAGGTTTGCAGAAGCCTGATTGGCATAATACAGTGCTATTGCACCAGAATTATGTTTGTCAAATACTAATTTTTTGACATGAAAATTGAGTAATCTCACAGGGAATCTTGCAGACAGCCCAATTTAAGTAGCTGATGAAATCAAGTTAAGGAACTTTCATTCTGACCCACAGGAAAAGAAAAAATATGGAAGTCTACGGATAATCGACAAGCAATTTAATTTTTAAAAACAGGTTTGGTAGTATTATATCCTGAAAGAGATATGAAAAATTCAAGTCATCTGATTAAAAAATTGAAATGTAGGTTTTATTTCAGACTTTATTCAGTAATTTAAAAAATATTGGAAAAATCTGCTTTGCTTTTACATTTTTACCAGTTAATGACGGGGAGAAGAGGGGGTCGGGGGGAGAAGATGAAAAGGGAGGGAATGAAATGGAGAGAGAGAAACAGCTAAACAGCCACAATTAGGATAAAAAGAGTAAATCAAAGAAATAAGGGAAATGCTTTAAGTCATTTTCCAGAGCATTTGGAGTGTACTGTTGTAGTTACCTCCTGCTACGTTCCCGGCTGTGGGCCAGAAAGTAGCCTTTTCAGCTTTGGAAGCTCTCAATGGTATGCTCCAAGATTTCCCACCTGTCTTTTCCTCTCTTTTTAGCTATTGCGCTCTCCTAAAAGCTTTACTTTAATGTAGGATGATTTTATAAACTAAAAAGGAGGTCAGAGTCCTCTTGGTCAAGGATGCATGTCTAAAAATTTGTAAAAAATTGATGGAGGGACTCATTTGAAGTTTATCTAAAATTGAGCTTAAGGACTACTTGTGGGTTGTATTTATTTTATACTGTATTTTATTATTGTACCTTATAATTTCTCAATTTTTCCCCCTGCATCTAAGATCTTGAATTCTGAGAGTCAGCCGTTTATTTCTTTTTCCCTTGTCTTCCTCCAGCTTCACTTTCCTTTTCTTTTCTTTCTTATACTCTAGCCATTTTTTCCTCCATCTTCCTCGGCTTCAGCGTCATTTATACATTTATTCATTCGTCAGATTCTTAGCCACATTTGCATAGGTCTCTACAGAGTTTTATTTTAGGAAACAAATGCTATTTGTTATTTAACTTGGCCTGACAATACTGTGAATTTGGCATTATGTATCCCATTTTGCCAAAACTGAAACTTGTCCAAGCTCACACAATCAGCAAGTTGTGGTGGCATAAGGGCTTCTCCACATCTGAAAATCATCTTCTCAGTCCTGAAAGACATCTAAAGTGGAGGATGGGAAGGACTGTTCAGGAAGCTTGTGATGTCTAATGCCAATGTCACCTGCCGATGTCTAATGCCTGTCACCTCCTCTGTTTTGAAGGGCGCACAGTAGAATCCCTCTGTGATGATGTTGTCTCTGTACTCACTGTCCTGTGTGAGAAGCTACAAGTCTCCATAAAGTAAGTGCCTTAACCATTACTACCCTTATTCACCAAAGGTCTGCTTCTGAAATAACTTTTGTCTACTTCGTCCCTTAAAATTGAAGATTATAGAGACAATAGTTTCTCTCCACAGGTATTCGCCTGCCATTCCTAAGGAATATATTCTGAAATTTTGAGCAATCTCAAATTACCAAACACTATTACTAAAGTATATAATTTCCTGATGTGAAAATAGGAAAACAATACCATGCAAAGAAGAGTTAATCCCTTGAATATGGAGTTGGGTGGGGAGAATGTTGGGCTAAGGGCTGGTTGGTGTAAGGGCTAGTCCTAACTCGGGCACATCCCAGCTGCGTGCCTGTGAATGACTCTTCTCATCCAACTGTGCTGCATTTTCTTCTTCTATCAAAGGCAGGGTTGGACTGTGTGACCTTTCTCTATTTCTTCCAACATTCCCTGAGCCTATGAGCTCACACACCTATCTTTAAAAAAAGCATGTTGTTCTGACTTTTATATAGTTTTCCATTTTTGCATGCCAGCTTTATCAATGATATGAGTTCATTTAGGTGATGTCTGCTGCCCCAACTCTCTATGTAGTCAGTTAATAAGACAATTTATATACCTGCAGTAAAGCCAGATCATTAAAAAACAAAAAACAAAAAAACACAAACAGACTTTCAAGATGGGATGAAATGTTTCTACTATATCCATGTGTAGTGAATTGTGAAATTCTACAACACAGTAAGATCCTGAAGTGCCCTTCAAATTATGAAAGACACATTAAACCATCAGTTATTGGTAACTAGAACATTTGATAACACAGAAAACGTACTTGTAGAATTTTAAATACAGGAATGAGTTGGGAGAAATAGTGTAGTTGCAGACATGACTGAGTCTCTCACTGTGCTGGAAACATTGCAGAAACTTGGTTTTGTTGTTGCTTCTTTTTTTGCTTTTTCAGAAACTCAGGATTGGTTTTAAGCTAAGTTTAGGATTACTCTTAAAAATTGTTGCCAAATAGTTTCTACATTGATTTATCCCTTGTTCCTCTAGGTCACCTTCATATTTTGACCAAATTAAACTAACTTTACATTAGGCACTTAAAAGGTCAAACAGAATAAAACAGTGGTTATCAGGGTTGAGGGGGAAGGAAATTGGGAGATGTAGGTCAAAGGATACAAAATAGCAAAATATGTAGGATGAACAAGTCAAAAGATCTAATATACAACATGAGGACTATAGTTAGTTATAGACTATAGTTAGTTATAATACTCTAGTATTATATTCAGGACTTTTGCTAAATGAGCAGATTACAGCTGCTCTTGCCATGGGGCTGGGGGAGGGGGAGGGAATGGTAACTGTGAGATGATGGACATGTTAATTTGTTTCCCTATAGTAACCATTTTACTATATATACACGAGGTATATATCTTATAACATCATGTATATCTTAAATATACACAATAAAATTTATTTTTTAAAAAATAAAAAGGTCTATTTAATACATGGGTAGAATAAACCAAAAAGAAATAGCACTTAACTTTTTCCCTACCCCCAAGCTCCAATTTCTCCCATCTTGGACCCTAGGCTGTCAGTAGGTCTGGGCTTTTTTTCGCCCTCAGGAGGGTTAAGTCTAATAGCAGATAACAGTTCCTGCTGTACCTTGCTCAGGTCCCCATCTTTCCTGATTGTGGAGTGCTGGAACAGTAGAGCTGGCACTCAGATTGCCATCCTAACCTGAGGGCTATAGCACCAACTACAGTGAGCCCATCTGTAGGGCCCCTGTGCCACATGGTTTGCTTGGGACAGTCCCAGGTTATGCCTGTTGTGTAATAATTATAATCACCCTCTTTCACTCTCAAAGGTGTTCTAGAGGTTATATCTTCACTCTACCCATCATGACCAGGGTTTTGATTTCTTCTAGTGCTTATTCCTCCCCAGCCCTGCCCAGTTCCTTTCTATCATAATGGAGACAGCTGTCACATCCGAGCTGGGATATGTTTTGAGTGGCATATTTTCTCCTAAGACCCAATCAAGAGTGAGGTTTTATCACTACTGTCTCAACAGCATTCCCTTTATTGGATTACCTGGCTTAAAACCCCTGCTCTGCCCCTTACTAGCACTGGACTTTGGACAAAGATCTCAACCCCCCCAAGCTTGTGTATCTTATAAAATCATTAATATACTATTTATTTGATAATTATCATAATATATATAATATAATATCAGTAATATAAAATATTTTAGGATTTTTGTAAGATGAAAATGAGAAAATTCACTTAAAAGAGTGCCCATGCCCATCAACCAACGATCACCCAGAGCACCTGAGGTTAACAGAGTAGGTTTATTATCTTGTCATATGAGGGAACTGGTCCACTAGGGAGAACCACGGGGCATCCATTAAAGGATGTTATAAAGGATTGTTATGGTATTTGAGCTTGAGATAGGTGGTGATCTTAGAGTGAGTTAACAGAACTGAGGGTTCTGTTCAAGGATTGGGCACTGTCAGAAAGTGGGGACAATTCTAGCATTGGGCATCTTAATTTTTATCTAGCAGACGGGATGAACAGATGGGAGCTAGAGTTGTCATTCAAGAAGAAGTAGGACTCACTCCCAGGGGAGGGGGACATTCGGTCATTTTTGTGGTTGTAGAGAACCCTTTTTTAAAAAAGGAAAGTCTCTATTCAGGCATGGTTGCTGTCTGGCTTTCATCTTGTTCCATCGTAATAATGGCGAGTCCTTGTCTAATGTTAACATCTGTAAACTTCTTTATGTTCACCAGGGAACACCACAGCCTAGCTGGTAGCAACCAGGTGGTTGCCAGTTGTCAAGAATGCTTGTTCTCTATACCCACCCCCAGGTCTTAGCATTGTCAGGAATAAAATTAAGACTATGAGAACTTTGAAAAATATAAAGACTGTGTTCATTACTTCACAGGCAAGGGCAAACAAATTAGCTAAACATTTTTTCTGAATAATTTTCTAGGGGAAAAATCTGGAGTTTTTAAGTGCTAAAAAGGTGGTAGAGGCTCATGGTAGTTATACCAATTAATAATTAAAACCTTGCAAGCAGAATAACTCAGAACGAGTCTGTAGGTCCATAAATGATAGGCTTAAAATGTACCATTGTTCATTAATCAGAAAAGAGTCTTCAACTAGGTCCAATAAGTGCCTGGCATTCTGGGATTCAAGTTCATGGTTCTTTAAAACCTGGACAGTTCCAACATCAGCTGCAGGAATCCCTCATCTGTAGGGCAACCATATAACCTGGTTTACCTGGGATAGTCCAAGATTACGCTTATTGTATAATATAAGTATTCAGTTTTGACATCTTCTAGGAAGTACCGCTGTAAGTGGAATTATTTTTAACTACATAGTGCCTAGCATGTAGTAAATATTTGATATATATCAGCTCTAAACTGGTTTGTTTGCTTGCAGAATTGTTGCTGCTAATTCTAGTTTATGATGCAGTTAGGAACATGGAACTTCTTACATCAGAAATTTGACTGTAGATTGTTAGCAAAATGCAATGTACAAACATACATTGCAAATGTGTACACACACACACATTAGAAACTAAATGTCATAGATTTCAAGCAGTCACTGAAAAACAAAGAAAACATTTCTTAACCATATGACTTGAGAATAGGCTTTAAATGGAGAAAGTAATTCATGACATGTACATGTTTTTCTAGGATTTCTCATTGTACATTGGATCATAGATGGCTTTAGGCATGTTATTACAGAGCTTAATGATTTTTATAGGATTCTCATAGTCTTGCTTGGTTTTCCAATGCAATCCCGCTGGTCATAATTCTGCCTCTAGAGATTGTTTGCTTTGTTTGATTTTGATCTTTCCCATTGTGATTCTGCTACCCTAAGACAGGGGGGCCTGCTGCTAAGGATGCTGGGGGTACAGTATGCTTAGCACAGCTGCAACGGGAGAAATTTATGTCCACCTGGTCAAATAAGACTATACCCTTGGCTGCTCTTGGTCTGGTGGTTCTGATCATTCTCCTTGTTAAGTTTTCACGTCTTCACCATTTCTTATGATTTTACTACCTAATTCCTTTATTTCCTTTATTTTCTATTAGCTAAACTTGATGCCTCTTCTACCTTTTAAACAGGTTCTTCCTTTAAAACGTTACCCTGGTCAGTACTTCCCCTAAACAACCATTTCCAAAATCAGTGCCCAAATACTTCACAGGGCTTTAGCTCTGAAGGAGTATGTATTCATGATATGTTCAGTCTCTCAGGAGGATTCAGAAAATGTATTCAGGTATGCGAACAACTCCCTCATGTGCCTTGGAGATGTAGTATTAATAGAGTTCTATATTAGGTAAGTTGAGTTATATGATGCTGTTTAAATCCAAGAATTTTTGGAAGGATAATTGGGTTTAGAATGATACTTATTTATTCTCAGCCTGCCTGTCTCCTGCCACCCTCACCCTGTATCCCTCTCCTCCTGGTACAGGATGTCAGAGCGGAATCTACACCAAAGCAGCCTTGGAATCTCTGAGGCCTGCACAGGCGTTCCTATCACTTGTTCTAATTCCATTCTACTCCTTACCCAGTTACTTAATTTCCTGTCTCCTTTTTCTAACCAAATTTGCATCTGTTTCTGAGGGAGGCAATTCAAAATGGTTCAAAATAAAACTCTAAGAACTGCAGAGATCTGAAATGGGCTGCCAGCTCACCCTCACAGTACCCTTGCTGGGGAGGGTGGCTGCTTTGCCTTCACGGCCCGCTGGTCCCCGCGTCCACGCCCAGCAGTTGTTCTCCACGGAGCGTGCGCCTGGGAGGAAGCGCAGCGATGAGCAGAGAATGAGACCAGCAGATACTGAACCTGCCAACCATGAAATGCTCAAACAAAAGACCAGGAAAAGTGACTTATACCCCTCCTAAGTAGACAGGTTTTTCCCTCATGTGTTTTGAAAGAGTTGTCTCGTTTCTAGGCTACTTTCTGCCCTGTGCATTTTGCTTATTTGTCTGCACAGTCAGACAAATATTAAACACATACACACTATGCATGTGCACGTGTGCATGTAGTGAGGGGTGTGGGTGGAAGGTGCTTACGTTTCAGACAGCTCCTTTAGTGACATGACTCATGCAAAGCCACGAGCACTTGTTTCCCAGGCTCCCGCAGCCCACAGAAAAGCTGCCGTACTCAGTCTCCACGGAGACTGTTGGGCCAGTTACCTTGGCAATGCATTCCCTTTCAGCGAGTCTGATGCCTTGGGGTTGTGATATTTGCCACGCCACGTTTTGCAGATACTCATGGGAACCTTGAATGCTTGTAGCTCTTCTATGTACTTATTTTCATATTATATCAGATGTTGAGAATCTTTATTGACTATAGTTATTTTAGTTTTGTGATGCTAGACTGACAGTTCGAGAGAGAAAGAAAAATTTTTGAGTTGGGGCATTTATTATAGTGATTCTTCTTAATGGGTCAAGCGATTGGTCAGAAAGATTAACCTGAGACTATAGTGAAAGCAATACTTCCAGAACTGATTCTTTAAAGGCAGCTTATAGTTGATATCGTGGCCCTCTGTTTTGCACTCTCTAATCTGTTCCTTCTAAAAGCATCCAGAATGGGTGTTCTAAAACACAAACCTGGTCCTGTCAGTCTTCTGCTTTCAGAATAAAGCCCAGACATCTTAGCATGGCCTGCAAGACTTTCCTGACTGGCCTCTGCCCACCTCCACCCCCACACTCTATGTTTCAGCCACAAACCTCTTGGCCCGAGCATCTTCCCCCTCTGTCCTCATGCTTTGCACATACCCTTTCCCTAACTTTGCCATGTAACAGGCTCCTACTTCAAATTTAGGTCTCCACTAAGACACCATTTCCTGTGGAAATTCTTTCTGGATCTTTCTGAGGAGGTGCCCCTCCTATATGGTCTCCTAGAACTTTGTACTAAATCATTCATTTACAGCACCACCCACCAGTGCTTCATCTACTTGCTTATTTGCCTCTCTAATCCCAAAAGCATAAGAACGTGGTGCTTCCGGTCAGGAACTGTGTCTTGTTCGAAAATGTGGGGGAGCTTGTAGAAGTAGGAGCCTAGAAATGTAAATTCCTTACCTGTCCCAAGAATGGCTAATTATTTTTTTTTTTTTTTTTGCCTGTCTTACTCTTCTTTCAACCATCACCTTCCTCTTGGCAAATAGTTATAATTTTTGTGGAGATTCAGCCTTTACCCGTCTCTTCCCCCACCCTCAGAGGGTGTGGTGGAGTATATCCAAATATAAGCGGCATTCCCTTTGCAAAATAATGACATTATTTTAATCAGTGTACAGTTCTTTTTGGACAAGGGAACTCTTAGAATATAGGTCAGCAACCTTTTTCTGTAAAGGGCCACATACTATCTGTGTCTCCTGTTTGTCTTTGTTTTTGTTTAGTTTTAGAAGCTTTTAAAAACGCGAAAACATTTTTTAGTTCACAGGCCACGGGCAGGATTTTTCCCTTGAGCTGTAGCTTGACAACAGGTTTTAGAGCATAATATCAATGTCAGGGCATTTAGCATAGCACTTAAATGAGGGACTACCCTCCACCCCCCATCTTGCTATCCTCTGTCTTAAAATTGCACAGTCTTTCTCAATTTGGCAGTTGTATGGATGTAACCTCTGGCCTTTGGGATGGTCTGGTGTTAACTTTTCTTTGCTTCCTTCCTATCACCTTAAGTTGTTGGCTTTTCCCTTCCACTCCCTTCTCCTGGGAGTGATTTGAACTGTTAAAGACACTAGGCTTCCTATGGGCATTTATTTATTTTAAATTAGGAGAAAAGAGACACAACCAAAAATTATTTTTATAAGCAAGGTTCTCCTTTTTCTGAATTCCTGAGTGAATTCTCTTAAAAGGATTTATTACATATTTTTAGTAAATGTGTCCTTGAAAATTAAATTCTTCCTCAGCCCTATCTGTTACTTTTGTCACCTTCCTGGATTTTAATAGTTTCTGGTGGGCTGGGCAGAAAACTTAATCTGAATGTAAGAATGTCTTCCCATAAGGTTATCTGTTTTCTATCTGGCTCTATTGAGGAACCCTGTAATAATAATTTGGGAAAAAATAATCTGTCCATTGAAAAACCATGTTTCCTCAATAAACAAAGAAGAAAAGCCAAATGCAAGTTAGCAAAGTGTTCACCAATTAAAAGATAATGTGGTAAATGGTCTCTTGAAAAGTTTAAATAATTAAATACATTAAAAATTAACAATATTTGTTCATTAATTGTAGCAAATAAGGTATACTAATATAAGATTTAATACTAGGATAAACTGGTTGGGCACAGTGGCTCACACCTGTAATCCCAGCACTTTGGGAGGCCGAGGCAGGAGGATCTCTTGAGGCCAGGAGTTCAAGATCAGCCTGGACAACAAAGAGAGACCTCATCTCTACAAAAAAAAAAAAACACCAATTAGCCGGGCATGGTGGCATGTGCCTGTAGTCCCAACTACTTGGGAGGCCAAGAGGCAGGAGGATTGCTTGAGCCGGGGAATTCAAGTTTACGGTGAGCAGACCGGCCACTGCACTCCAGCCTGGGTGACAGAATGAATAAATAAGATAAACCATGTATGAGGGGTGGGTAAAATAATCACTCTCTGTTTCATGCTCAGTTTTCTATAAATCTACAACTGCTCTAAAAGGTAAAGTTTACTAATCAAAATAAAAACACCCCAACTGTATTAGCTTGCTAATGCTGCTGTAGCAAGTACTATAAATTGAGTACCTTAAACAACTGAAATTAATTGTATTACAGTTCTGGAGGGTACAAGTCCAAGATCAAAGTGTCGGCAGGGTTGGGTCCTTCTGAGAGCTGTGAGGGAAAGGTCTATTCCAGGCCTTTTTCTTTGGCTTGTGGATGGTTGTCTCCTTCCTGTATCTCTTCATACTGTCTTCCCTCTATGTGTGTCTCTGTCTCCAAATTTCCACTTTTTTAAGGACACCAGGCATGTTGGATTGGCATCCACCCTAGTGAACTCACTTTAACTTGATTACCTCTCTAAAGACCAATCTCTAAATAAGGTCACACTCTGAGGTGCTGGGGATTAGGATTTCAATTTATAAATTTTTGGTGGGGAAGGGACACAGTTCAACCTATAACACTAACCACCTTCTGTAAAAATGAGCGCTTCGGTCATGCCTAACATTTTTCTGAGTGTTTTTCCACGTCACCTTTTTAATTTTACCTTGTATTTTGTCTGCGTTTCTGTGTTGGTTCTGCTGTTCTGCAGTGACAACCAGCAGCTGCAGCTTCTGTACCTGGAGTGCATTTTGTCCGTGCTCGGCAGCTCCTCCTGCTCCATGTATCTGCACAGGGGCTTCACAGACCTGATCTGGTGAGCACCCACCCTGACGCCCCCCCATGCCCACCCGAGGGGTCCTGCTGGCCGTGTCTCTGGGTTCCTTTCCACGTATCCATGACCCGCTGGTAGTTTCATCTGCGCATAAATGTTTTAGAGGGAAGGCAGGGAAATTGCTCTGTTTACATGCATCAGACCAAAATCTAGAGAGAAACTGATGATTATTATAACAGAATATGCTTCTAAGGCCCTCTTACATTCTGTTTACATCATAGGATCGTGAAAGACAGGAACCAGGAGATTTCCCAGGTTCTCAGTTTGTTCAGAAAGTATCTGTAGGCACCAGAGCCTTATGCAGGGGGCAAGAGATTGTGAACTTTATTCTTAGCCCTACCCTGATACATACTCCTTCTTAACTTGAATACTCGTCACTTTTCACAGTCAGAGATTCCCAGAAGTGACAGGCCCCGCAGGCAGCCAACTAGTTGCTCTGGGTCCCTGGGCTTATCAACAGGGAGGAAGTCGAATGACAGGTGTCAGAGTGGAATTTGAAATTAACTTCTTAAATAAGAAATAATTTTTTTATTTATAGTAAGATGAAGCTTGATAACTAAGCCATATAGCATGTTGAGTCTATTTCTTCACATAAGATGGTTTCTTAATGCTTCTCTTGCTGTTTTATGTAGTTCATCCCAGCTCTATTTATGAGGAAAAGTATTCTGTTAATATACCCAGAAGTGGTGGAGAGACTTGGAAAACTGGGGCAGAGCGTAGCCAAAAGAAGGAGCAATAAAGGACCCCATTCTTACTAGTCCTTTATGTGGCATCTGCTATTTACCCACGTGGCAGTATTCATGTCTGCCTTGTGGTGAAACTTACTTTTCCCTCTGTCTCTTCCCAGGAAAAACCTCTGCCCTGCTCTCATCGTGATCCTGGGGAACCCGATTCATGACAAAACCATCACCTCCGCTCACAGCAGCAGTGCCAGCACGAGCACGGAGTCAGACTCCGCGTCTCCAGGAGTTTCCGACCATGGCCGGGGATCAGGCTGCTCCTGCACCGCGCCAGCCCTGAGTGGGCCCGTGGCCCGGACCATCTACTACATCGCGGCCGAGCTGGTCCGGCTGGTGGGGTCGGTGGACTCCATGAAGCCCGTGCTCCAGTCCCTCTATCACCGAGTGCTGCTCTATCCCCCGCCCCAGCACCGGGTAGAAGCCATCAAAATAATGAGAGAGGTGAGGAAGGTACTGAATATTGCCTCTGGGCTTGACTAGGGGGTCTGGACACAGTGCCCTGCACACAGGAAGCTCTCAGAAAATGCTGGCTAAGCACTCACTGGAACTTCCTTGCTACCACGTGGTCTCCAGTGACAAACGGTATCTCTAGAGTCAGTGTATGTACATGCATGGGGAGCCGTTTAAGGAAGGGTTGATAATGCTCACTGATGCAAAACCATTTGATACTGGAGCCACGTGCTTTTTAAAACTCCATTAGACGTACACCTACACATCTAACGTGTACACGTCTTCTCTCAACCACATTTGTGCGTTAGCCAAAACAGAGCTGTACCAGTGTCTGGTTGCTAAAAGGAATCCCTTCACCCCGTTCCTTCTTTTGCCTCATTTCTCCCAAATGTCATGACTCCAGGGAGAACATAAAGGTTGTCCAGCCTGTAATAGCCATCCCAGGGTGCTACTTCATGGTTTCGAGGAGGAATTAGGGTTATTTTGAAGGTACTTCAAACAAAGATTCTTCTGCTTTCTCTCAAAGAACCAAAAAAGAAAAGTTATTAGCATTTTCGTATTTGTGAACTTGTTCACAAATGTCAAATTGCATTTCCTTTTTGTACCTAACCCTTCCCAAAACCAGAGTAACAAGATTCCCTTGTTGATGTTTTATTGACGTTAAGCAATATTTGCCAACAACCAATTTCTGAAAAGTTAAATTTGAATTGCTTCTTAGTATTGTTTTAATGAGATTTGATTGCAATGAATAACGGAAAGTTCTGACCCAACGTTTCTAGAAATGAAGGAGTGGCCCAGATTTAACAGCTGGTTAAGAAAATCTATGCAAATACGAGAAAAACAGCCATTCTTTTTGTTGCCTACTATATGCCAAGCACTTCGCATATGTTATCTTTAATATTCATAATAACTTTGTGAAGTTGTATATCAACTTTATTTTTACTGGTGAAGAATATTACTTGTTTTCCCCACCAGAATGTTCAGGCAATGGAGATCAAAAGGCCAGCTTTAAGAACTGCTCTCCCCTAGGTTGGTGAACGCAATACAGCTTTGGAGGCCAGTGAGACTAGATTACTCTGTACATAGCAGGGCCCTGTCCCCACCCCCATTAAACTTACAGCCGGTAGGGCAAGAGGGGGCTTCCCAGATAGGCGGACCCCCAGGAAGAGGGGACAGGAAGGGGCTGGCCGTGCATGCTCAGCTCCGTATCCTAAATTCACCAGTCAGACCAGGGCTTTCCCTGCACCTGGGAGAAATGAGAGGAGGGGAGAAGAGTGGCCCAGAATGTTACTCCACTTGATAATCCTCCTCCTAGAAATCCTATGCCAGGGAAAAGAAACTCCCCTCCCACAAAGAAACTAAGGCTTTAAGAGGCCAGATGACTTTCCCCAGCTCCCAAAGAGAGAGAGAAGGTGCAAACCCTGGTGCCCCTGACCCTAAACCATGGTCTTTTCCTGTACCACATTTATGACTGGACTCTCATATTGCAGTGCAGACAATTCCAGAAGCCCCTTTCCTGGTGCTGCTTCAGCTACTCATTTCACGAGCCTGAGTTTAAGAGTTAGGATTCAAATCCTGTCTCTGCCACTAACCAGCTAGGTGATAGTAGGTAAATCATTTAACTTTGAACTGACTGTTTTCTCATCTGTACATCATTAAATTATAATATTCCAAAGGTTACAAATTCAAAGTGAAATACAGTTTGTATAAATACTTTGTAAGTATAAAGTATTAAACAGATATTTGGTGCACTTATTGCTACCCTAAAGAAGAGGAAAACAAAACGTATGGAGGCTGAAGATAACTGGTCCCGTCCCACTCCTGCCTGTCTGTCATATTCCCTTTGTCTTACCGGACTTGTGTTCATAAATCACCACTGTTAACAATTTTGCCATTGCCCAGGGCTCTCTAATGGCTTGTTATTGCCTCTCCCATCAAGTCTGAATTACTCTGCCCGGTTCCAGAATCATCTTCCATCATTCCCATTCCCTGTCATTTCCCAGGGTACAGCTTCACTCCATCTGACCCGCTTTGTTCAATTCCTACCTTCCTGCCTCATTCAGGGCCCCCCCCCTCTTCCTGTGGGCCACTTCCCCTTAACAGAGTTGAGTGGTTGATTACAACCTAAGCTAGACACTTCAACACTTCACATTAGTTTATTCACAAACTCCCTTCCGAAGACAATATTATGCCCATTTCCCAGATGGGGAAGCTGAGGCTCTGGGGAGAGAAGTCACTTGTCTGAAGTCCTACACCTTGTGAGGAGTAGGGCTAAGACATGAACTCAGGTGTTTTAAGTACAACTGCCTCTTTGCTATCAAAATCCTCCTCCTTTACGGTTCTGTTTCCTCAAACCACTCACCTTGCTCTTTTTAAAATTCCTTCCCACCATTTAGCAATTGATTATGTGTCCTGTCATGCTGATTGTTTCACAATATAATGTGAAACAAGCTCCTTCTCAAATATATTTTTGTTTATATTGCTTTTGTATACTTACCCCGGTATTGAACACTCCAGTGCTTGAGGAAGAATAAGTGTTTAATAAGTTTTGACTGAATGATAGATGGACCTGGACACAAAATGTCTGCAAAGAGGCTATTTTGTAAGCCCCAGAAACCTTTCTTTTTCCCTCAGAATTGGCAGGCATTGCAGCTGCCCACTGTAGACCCATTTGATACCTGAATGCTAAGTAAATACTTGGCATATGGGGTATGTAGGTGTTTAAATATATTTTAAATAACTTCTTTACTACTACAAAGGAAATTAGTCATGTTTTTCCCTTTTTCATAGATTTTCTAGCTTCCCCAGGTCATTTTACAGTGGTGAGGCTAGACTTGGATGCTAGCACCTGAGTAACATGTCCAGGCAATGCTGCCCCATGGAGCCTGGCAGACTAATTTGGGCCAGGGTGCTCTGAAAAGCAGTGTCTCCACTTTATATGGCAAAACCAATAATTTGGAAAAGTTGATAACCTAGATACCAAAACATACAGGGCTGTGCACACAAAGAAAACCACTGGGTACACAGAATGTTGGCTTAGCCTTTTAGAGTTTCAATGCTTCGTATGTCACTTCCCTGTTCTCATTCTAGTTTGTCACTCTGCCATGTGCATTGTGTGCCTGTTAATCAAGGACATACAGGACAGTTTGTTTTTCAAAGTAAATGCCCTTTTCTGTTTCCACTTTCCCCAAAATGAACAGTAATGAAAGAGCATGCCTTGCTTCCTTTTCTCTCTCCTGTGGCTCAGCTGTAGAAGGAGTCTGCTAGTCTTTTCAGACCTGTGACACCTTAACCGCTGATCCCACATGCCTCGTTCCCACCTGAAGAAGCTGGGATTAGAAGCATCTTGCCTTTCTCTTAGTGTTTGCTCAGGGTCTTTCAGAAGCCTGATCAGAACCCAGATTCTGAAGCAGTGGAGAAATAAACACAAGATAAATGTAGGAATTAAAATATATTATCTAATTTATTCCTGGTGAAGTTGGATTAGAGAATGTGGTGGGATCCCAGGAGAGAGCGATGCTTCCCACTCCATCCTGGGGAACTGCACGTACCCTTCTAGCAAGAGCAGCTAGAGGCCGGTGGGACTAGCCACTTGACTGCAGGCCTGAGGAGAGCAGGCAGGAGAGACAGAAGGGGAAGAGAGCACCTGCCTGACTTGGCCCCAGCATCACCACTCCTCTTGATGTCAAAGAAATGAAATGTGGAGAGCAAAGTGGAAGCTTCGTTTCTATTCCTCCTAGACAGCAGAAGTTTCCAATTTCTGCGGTAAGAAAGAAATATAAAAAGAGGACAAGAGGAGAGGTGCTGAAAATATAACTTTTTCCACATAATATACCTTTTCTTGCTTTGCTTGGAGTATAAATCACTGGAAATGAATGACATAATGATGGGATGTCTGCTCCGCACACACTCCATCAACCATTCTTTCCTTGAATTAATGCAGCCTTGAATTGAAATTTTCTATAAAGATTTGTAGAAATCTTCTCTCTGTCATATGGAAATAAACATTGTTTAGAACTGAACAATTATGAAAATTCTACTATACATGAAAACTTGTGAACAGGTAGCCAAAGCCACGCACAGGGGGATATTTATAGCTTTAACTCCTTGTATTAAAAGGTCAAAAAACCTAAAATTAATGACCAAATTCTCCAACTTAGGTAGTTGGAAAAAAAGAGCAGAATAAATTCAAAGAAAGTAGAAAGAAGGAAAAATAAGGATAAAAGCAGAAAGTAATGTGATAAAAACAGATATGCTATAAAGGATGAAACAGCAAAAAAGGTTAGGACTTTGAAAAGACTAAGAAAATTGAAAAACTTCTCTCAAGAGCAATTCTAAAAATTCCAGAACAGGTACAAAGAAACAGAATTAAGAATGAAAAAAATGTACCCAACTATAGATGTTACAAACATTAAAGAAATAAAAGAGGATATTAAGGCAACTTTAGGCCAGTAACTTTGGAAACTTAGGTAAAATGGGTAAGTCCCTAATAAATGATATAACTTTTAAAAATTGGCTCAAGAAAAAATTGAGGAACTGAGTAGTCCTATACTCTTTAAAGAAGTTAAACCTGTAGTAAAGTCTTCCCATACCTGCTCCAAACAGCTTTAGAAACAAGTTATACCAAGCATTCAAGGAACAGATAATTCCAACTTCCACGAATTTTTTCAGAGGGGGAATACTTCTCTACCCAGTTTATGAAGCTAGCGAACTTGCTAGCAAATAAAACAGAGTGCAGGAAATTTACATTATAGGCCAATCTCACCAAAGAACAGAGATCCAAATGTTTTCTAGTTCTGTGCTATAAAATATTTTGAAACAATCCCTCAGAGAATTTTCTTTGTCCAAGCCACCCCTGAGCTGGGGAGCTGGGAGCCCAATGAGCACTATAATGTTAAGAAGAATACTTAAATCAGTTTTATTAAGATTTGAAGTTCCAAATGGTTGTGTTTCTCCTTATGTAGTCACTCAGTAGAGAAAGTACATGTTTATTTGATCTCATAATTCAAACTTGTCCTTTTTTGTGATATTCACTTTTCTGTTATATTTTCCCATTTTTCTTTTTTTAAATTTCAGAATATTACGGGAGTACAAACGCTTTGGTTACATACATTGCCTTTGCACTGCCCGAGTCAGAGCTACAAGCGTGCCCCTCCCCCAGACAGCGCTCACCCACCTGTTAGGTGTGAGTTTACCCATCCCCTCCTCCCTACTCCCACCTGCCCGACACCAGATGAGTGTTACTTCCATATGTGCACGTAAGTGTTGATCAATTAGTACCAATTTAATGGTGAGTATATGTGGTGTTTGTTTTTCTATTCTTGTGATACTTCACTTAGAAGAACGGGCTCCAGCTCCATCCAGGATAATACAATAGGTAGTTCACCACTTTTTTTTTAGGCTGAGTAGTACTCCATGGTATACATATACCACATTTTATTAATCCACACCCTTTTTCTTACAGATACTCGGGAGCCCACAGCGTCTCTGTGACTTGGCAGGACCCAGCTCCACTGAACCAGAGTCCAGAAAAAGATCAATTTCAAAAAGAAAATCTCATCTGGACCTTCTTAAACTGTAAGATCCATTGCCCTTTTAGGTCTTTATTGCTTGCTGAAGACGTTTCTCTGAATACTTTCCACTTTGCTTGAAAATCCCTGAAATTTTTACAAATCTACATGTTATGAAATGTGACTAATAATTTACCCACAAGCCATTGTGAGAGGGCCTATCTCAATTTATTATAATCATATAACTTTCCATATATAAAGTGAAATGTAAAAAATTATTCATTGGGATTATTTTAGAGAATAACTTTTTGATTTACAATACTGTTGCTATAGGATTCCTTCACATGTAGTCCCCCTAGAAAACTGAACATTATATGATTTCTAATAGTTGCATTCACATACATCTGTTCAGGAATATGTTTATTTGGCAGAGGAAGGTCCACATTATTGGGTAGCCATTATAACTATTTTCTATTTGAAAAACTGAGCACAATACAAAGGTGAGATTGTTCAGTGCCTGTCCTTGGGAAGATCATAAATTCCCACTGGGAGTTTTTGTCTGTCTCCAGATAAACCAGCTTTCCAAGAGGGGATATGATTCAAGGTGGACCACTTTACCTGGAAGTTTTCCTCTGCTGGCCTGAGCATGTTTGTTTTATTTATTGCCCAGACCATTTAATTTTATGCAAATCAGGCTATCTGTTTTGAATACTATATTGTTTGCTAGGATAACAATTCTTGTTCATTTCAGAGCATTTTTCTGTGTTTATGCGTTGGTGCTGTTTTCTCTTTTGAACGCTGCTTAGCATCATGGACGGCACGACCGAAGCATGCATCAAGGGTGGTATCGAAGCTTGCTATGCAGCCGTGTCCTGCGTCTGCACCCTGCTTGGTGCCCTAGACGAGCTTAGCCAGGGCAAAGGCCTGAGCGATGGGCAGGTGCAGCTGCTGCTTCTGCGCCTGGAGGAGCTAAAGGATGGGGCCGAGTGGAGCCGAGACTCCATGGAGATCAACGAGGCCGACTTCCGCTGGCAGCGGCGAGTGTTATCCTCAGAACACACACAGTGGGAGTCAGGGAACGAGAGGAGCCCCGACATCAGCATTAGTGTCACCACAGACACAGGCCAGACCACTTTGGAGGGAGAGTTGGGCCAGACTACCCCTGAGGACCACTCAGATCATCACAAGAGCAGCCTTAAGTCACCAGCCATCCAGGAGGGCAAGGAGACGCTGACCAAAGTGTTGGAGCCAGAAGCAGTGGACCAACCAGATGTCGTGCAGAGAAGCCACACAGTTGCCTACCCTGACATAACCAACTTCCTGTCCGTGGACTGCAGGACGAAGTCCTATGGATCTAGGTATAGTGAGAGCAACTTTAGCGTAGACGACCAGGATCTTTCTAGGACGGAATTCGATTCCTGTGATCAGTACTCGATGGCAGCAGAAAAGGACTCAGGCAGGTCCGATGTGTCAGACATTGGGTCGGACAACTGTTCCCTAGCTGATGAAGAACAGACTCCTCGGGACTGCCTGGGCCACCGGTCCCTGCGAACTGCTGCTCTGTCTCTAAAACTGCTGAAGAACCAGGAGGCTGATCAGCACAGCGCCAGGCTGTTTGTGCAGTCCCTGGAGAGCCTCATTCCTCGGCTTCTGGCTCTCTCCAGCGTGGAAGAGGTAGACTCTGCACTCCAGAACTTTGCCTCTACTTTCTGCTCAGGTTTGTAAACAACTTTTTGCTGTATAGTCAACAAAACTATTTAGAGCATTTTGCCTTAATGGGCAATTACCATCATGCTTGTAGTTTGAAGTGCTCAGAGCATATTAATGAATCTTTGGGTTTCCCCCATTTAAAGACAGCTAAGAAATCTAAGACCTTATTGATGGTGGTTTATTTGAATTCTACAGAAGTCAGTGGCTAGAATAGACTATGAAGTTGATAAATGTATAGGCTGCAAAGTAAAGAATGAGAAGTAACTGTTACTGCCCAGCCGGGTCCCTTTCCCACTGCCCAGATAAAGGCCAATATACTGAGATAGCAGGAGTTACAGCAGAGAAAGAGTTTAATATTGCAATGTGCCAGGTGAGAAGATGGGAGAAACTTCTCAAATCCATATCCTCGAGAATTTTGGGGTTAAGATTTTTAAAGGTGGTTTGGCAAACAAAAGGCTAGAGAATCAGGTCTGGTGATTGGCTGGGGATGAATTCATAGGGCTGGGAAGCAGAAATTGTCTTCTTGGCTGAGATAATTCCTAGGTAGGGGGTTGCATGACCTGTTGGATCAGTTCCCACGCATAGCCACTGGTTAGGTAGACATCAGTTGATCCCCTGAAGTGCAGAGTCTGGAAGATATGTCAAAGACCAGTCTTAGGTTTCACAGTAGCAATGTGATTGGGGAAGTCACAGATCTTGCCCCTGTCAGGGATATGTGACACTTAAGCAGTGAGCAGTTACAGCAGTAGGTAAGTCAAGGAACAATGGCTGGTTAACTTTTAGCTATGTCTATACTGCTGTAGAAATCAGACTTTTACCATGGTTCTTGCGTTATGGTCTTACATTACTTTAATATAGGTGGTTTCAGTCCCCCCGGACTTGACTACACCTCGTTCCTGAGGTGTGGGCCAATAGGGTGGAGAAGAGCCAGTGACTGCTCTGGCTTCCTCCTGCTGACAAGGGGTGTAGTTGGGGTTGGACCTGGGGTGACAGGAATGGAACTGCTTTGCAGCTGTCTGTAGGTATTCATGGACGCCTGGTTGGGGACCCAAGGTTTGCATGACAAAGACATCAGTGCTCTTAACCACTGTTTTAGTACAACACTTAAGGGAGCGGTGGACGATAAGGTGAATAAGGAGCTCTATCAGAGGAAGCAGAGTCCCAACCTTAAAAGGCTGTAGAACTGATCTGAAACCTTGGGCTATCCAGGTGAATAATCCCAAGAACCAATCAATCATGGGGTCACATGTGAACTACAACATGGGAGGGACCTGTCGTAGCCATGCAGCTTGTGGGGAAACCTTTTCTATTCAGGTTTCAACTTCTCCTGAGGAATTTATGTAGGTGCAGCGTGTGGTATTTAGCACTGCACAAACTCCCTCTCTAGCAATACTCTGAGACAGATTGGCTATAGCATTGTCATGCCGTTCTAGGCCGTGTGAGAAGAGGAGAAAGGGGAAAAGAGTACCTAAGGTCACCAGATTAAAAGGTGGCGTCCTCAATAAGCCTAAGTGGTAAGAGTATCTAACTAAGGGGAGGCAAGGAGCTATTCTTGTGTGGCACAAGATGTCTGGAATGCAAAGGATTCCAGCAATAACAAAAAGCAAAGCAAAAATTAAATAAATGTATGGATTACACATCTAGTAGGGAATGAAAAGTAGGTGCAAGTATCCCACCTTTTTGCACAAAGCAACAGTGATGGTAAAGATTTCTATGATGCTCAAAATAATGATTATTTTCATTTAAATTCTATTAAAAGGTTAAATAAATTATTTATCTAGGATTTTTCTCGAAGAGATACTGAAGGTCCAAAGTGTCTTCTTGGTTTTTGCTGCTGAGCCAGGAGTCAGGCAGGCCTGGCTTCACTCAACTGTGATGAACCCGGGGCTTGAATCCCACTCGTTTGACAGAGGAGTTGGTCACCAGCAAGACTTCATAGGGCCCCCTCCACTGGGGCCATCGTTGGTCGTCAGGATGTTGATTTCTCCAGGTCTTAAGCAGTTCCCACTCTCCAGGCCAGATGTGATGTAATTGAACGTCCACTGGGAACCGCAAACTGCTAGAAGCAAACTCATGATAGCAGTTAGAGTCAGACCTGTGGGTTGTGTACAGCTAACGGTATCTAACCCTTTGATGGGTAAGCTGTCAGTGTGTCATAGTTTAGAGCTAGAGAACAGGAAGGGTCTCTGATATAGAATTTCAAAATCTCTCAGCTTGATCCCGCTCCTAGGCCCCTCTAACTCTAAGTAGAACAATAGGCAGTGCCTTATCCCAGGTCAGTTTCCTGGCAGATTTTAGATAAGGATTTTTTGTAGCATGTTTCACCTTTTCAGTTTTCCCGGTGGACTGTGGGGTCCAGGCTATATGGAGATTCCAAGTTATACTTGGGAAACCTCCTGTGTGATCTGGGCCACAAAGTCAGCACCATTGTCACTCTGAATGGAAACTGGGACTCCAAACCAAGGAATAATTTCTTTTATTAAGGCCTTAATGGCTTCAGAAGCTTTCTGTCTGGCAAGCAAAGGCCTCAACCCAGCCCAAGAAGTTATCCACAAAAACAAGTAGATATTTGAAATTTCCTACTACCCTTGGCATCACAGTGAAATCAGTTTGCTAGTCCTTTTGGCCCTTCAATCCTGACCTGAACTCCCTGTGCTAATGGTGGGGTGGGGGGAGTTTTAGGGTTGTTCTGAGAGCAGAGGAGACATTTTTCTATAACTTTCTGAACGGTCCTTTTCATATGTAGACCAATGATATATTTCTGCATCCATCACAGGGTGACATCCCTGCCACAGCAGGTGGAGTCATGAATATGCCTGACAGTGTCATTCATTAGATACCTGGGCACCAGAACCCTTCCTGTCTCATTGCACATCCACCCATCCCGAGTCCTGGGGTGCTCTTTTCAGGCTCCTCTGAGTATATGGGAGGTCCAAGGCCCAGACCTACTCCAGGCAGCAAGGGCATCAGTAAAGTCTTGGGGCCTTTTTCCTTGTGCTTCCTTCATGGCCCAATCTACCTGATGATTGCCCCTTGCCACCAGATGGTCCACTGAAGTCCAAAGCAATGCACGAGAGCTACTTCCTTGAGGGCTAAAACGGCATCTGGCAAGGCTAGGATTTCTTTAGCGTGTTTTATTTCTTTATTACTGGAGGTTAGAAGTCCCTTTTCTTTCCAGATGGTCCCATGAACATGAACAAAAGGAAAAGCATACCTGGAGTCTGTGTAGATGGTCTCTCATGCTCTTTACCTAGCTGGCGTGCCCTCATCAGAGCTGTGAGTTCTGCCTTCTGTGCTGAGGTTCTGGGGGGAACAATTCGGCCTCTAATGTTTGTCGATGAGTTACCACCACATACCTGGCTCTCTGTTGTCCCCACTCTGTAAAACTGCTTCCATCGGTAAACATCTCTAAGTCTGGGATTTCTAGAGGTATGTCTGTCAGATCTGCTAGGCTAGAATAAACTTGTTCAATTATTTGTAAACAGTCATGCGCAGGTTCAGATGGCATTTGAGGAAGTAAGGTGGCAGGATTTAAAGTAGAAACCGCTCTCAATGTTACCTTTGGATTGTCTAGAAGGATGGCCTGACATCTGCCGAGCCTCTCAGAGGTCGGCAATATCCTCCTTTCTGTTCCAGCAAGGGGAGCACACGGTGGCGGGTATGCATGGTGGTGGGCCATCCTAATATAAACTTTTCTGCTTCTTGAAGCAGGTCACAAGTGGCAGCAACCACCCGAAGGCAAGAAGGCCATCCTTTGTAACAATGTCCACTTGTTTTGAAAAATAAGCAACAGGTGTCTTAATATTCCCCAGGTCCTGAGTTAACACTCCCAGACTCATTCCTTGCCTCTCATGCATGAAAAGGTCAAAAGGTTTTCTTATATCTGGGAGTCCCAGTGCTGGGGCAGTCAACAGCTTTTCCTTGATGTTTAAAAAGGTCTTTTGACAGTCCCTAAGGGTTCACTATCTCCCCTCCTTAAGGGATCATATAGAGGCTTAGCAATGAGCCCAAAGTCAGGAATCCACATATAGCAGAATCGGGCCATGCCTAGGAAGCCCCGCAGCTGTTGGTAAGTGGTGGGTCGGGCTACTCTGGTGAGGGCCTCGCTCCAATCAGGGAGCAGGTTCCTCTGTCCTTAGGAAAGCTCAAACCAAAGATGTTTAACCGAAGGCTGAAACTTGACCCTTTTTCTTGGATACCTTGCGCCCTTGCTCAGCCAAAAGTTTAAAGTTAATATAGTGTTCTGATTGGTCTCCACTTACGTGATGCTAGCAACTAATATGTCATCCACATATTGCAATAAAATCCAATCCTTTAATTGGAAGTCTCAGAGGACTTTAGCAAGGATTTCCCCAAAGATGGTAGGGGAGTTTTTAAAAGCTTGCAGAAGGACTGTCCAAGAGTATTGTTGCTTTGCTTTTGAATCTGAGTCCTCCCATTCAAAAGCAAACATTTCTTGTGATTCTGGCCTCAAAGGGATGCAGAAGAAAGCATCTTTTAAATCTAAGACCACGAACCAGCAAAGTTCACCAGTCAGAGTTGTGAGTGGCGTATAAGGATTGGGGACTACTGGGTGAATGTCTTCTATAATTTGGTTAATGGCTCTCAGGTCCTGAACAAATCTATATTCCTTAGTCCTGGGCTTCTGGCCTGGCAGGATGGGTGTGTTATGTGGTCTAATGAGGCCAGACTGAAGAAAAACAGACAACAGAGACTGGATTCCCTGTTGTCTCTGTTCCCTCAAGGGGTGTTGCTTTAAATGTGGCAGTGCCGTTCCTGCACACACCTTGGCTTACACTGGGACAGTGGCCTTAGCCCTTCCTGGTCTCCCATCCACCCACACCTCCTGACTCACCTCTCGGAGTATCTCTTCAGGAATGGGAGCAGGTCAGAGGCTTCTGGTTGTGGCAGGGCAGCCTGCAAGGCACAGGCCTGTTCTGGAGGCCTGGGCTGAAGGTAACTTCCGTGTGCAGTTCTGTTAAAATATCACATCCCAGCAAAGGAATGGGACACTCAGGCATATAGAGGAAACTAAGTTTTAAGCAGATTTGGCCTACTTGGTACTCCAAGGGTTGAGGAATGGCCTTGTCAAAGTTTCTCCTGAGACTCCAGTCACTTTTATAGTTTCTGAAGACAGTTTAGACAACTAGGTATTTATTACCAAGCGGTACCAGTATCTACCAGAAAGTCCAAAAGTTGGTTTCTCATTGTCATCATGACCCAGGGCTCCATGAGGGATATATGGAGGGTGTTGCTTGGGTCAAGAGGAACCCCTGAGCCCTGTCATTCCTGGTCCCCATCCTCAATAACCTCAGCTTCGAGCCTCCTGGCTAGCTCAGGCATCTGGTGCACAGTGGTGGGCTGGCTAAAAGCAATTAGCCTTTTTAAGATATAGGCACATTGCCCTTCCTGTTTGCAGTAGGCACATTGATTAGGACCCACAATGGGATGTTCCTTTTTGTTGGGACTCTGGGACCTGGGGGGTCCTACCTTGGACAGAGCACCTGAGAGAGGTCCACGCTATGGTCCTGCCATTCCCTGAAGCAAAGCATTAGCCAGAAGGCTGGCCTGCTGTTTCCTCTCCCGTTGTTCTACTTTATGTATCACCTTAAAAGCAATGTGTACTAATTGAAATACAGGCATGCCCAAAGCTCCATCCAGTTTTTGTAATTTTCTTTGAATGTTAGGAATGCTTTGGCCGATGAAAGTCATATTTCCCATATTAGAATTTGCTAAAATGTTACAATGCCTGTGTACTGTCTGTATGCTTTGAAAATCTGCTGTAAGAATTGCAAGGGGCCCTGGTTAAGATTTCTGCCTAATTTCCTATACTTTATTAAGACTCCTCTGTTTTGGCACCCACTTGAAGAGGCCAGCCAAGATGCAGTGTCCGTAATGCTCAAGCTTAAGTCTGTCCCTATTGTTTACATTCCATCCTGGGTCCGAGGCGGGCACTGCAACCTGAGCAGCTGCCCTTACCAGGTTACTGGGAGAGTCAGCATGGCCTTGTCTAGAACCATTCTCCATCCCTCTGAGGTCAATAAAGTGCCAAACAGATTCTATACATCTGCCCGAGTGGAGTTGTGGGTTGCAGAGTATGGAGAAAAACAAGCTTTCCATTTTCCTCAGGTCATCCCGATATATAGGCATCTTGTTTTTCCAATTAAATAAATCAGAGATGGAGGATGGAAAGTGGACTCAGATAAGCCCCAGGGGCTGACCTGTGGCAGCATCAGTACCCCCTGTAGGTATCTGCCAAAGAGGAAATTGCCCTCCAGGAACTACAGTGGCACCCTGACCAAATTGGGTTCCCTGTCGGGTGTTGGGGGGAGATCATTCCTGCTGCCCTGGCCCTGTGGAAGTGGGGACCCTGGTTCAGGGGCTGGGGGCACAGCTCCAGCCGCTCCATAAGGAGGGGGAGGGAGAGCTGCTGGCTCATTTAACTGGATAATCAGGATATCATCATCCTTTTCTCGGGGTTCAGGCAACACAGGCTTTTCCTCATCACTAGCCTTTTGGCTCCTGACCTTTTTCATTGGCTTGTTTTGCCAAAGTCGCATAAAACACGGCACAGAGGTGATCTCATGCCCATTTTCTTCTCTTTTACAGAATAAATCTAACTGCAGGATTGTGTTACAGTTGAGGGATTCATTCACTAGCCACTGTCCTCCCGACCCCAGTGAATATTTTGGCCAAACTGTGTTGCCAAGAAAAACTAACTGTTTTGAGTCAGCGGGGATATATCCAAAAAAGTTCCAGTTCTTAAGGAGGCATCCCAGTGGGCTTGCCTCTGGAATGGCGGACGCCTGGGTCCCATGCTATTCATTGGTAGAAATTTGTGTCCAGCTCCTGAGAGAGAGTCTCCAGGGATATGCAGAGATGCCCGATCAGCTAGACTGGACCCAAATCAACTATTTAATTCTCTCTGCCTAATGGGAGGTCCAAAATGCCAGAGGGGGCACTTGGTGGCTTCCCCGCAGGCCAGAGACAAAACGAGCGCAGGCATGGTCCCACAAAAGGAATCGAGGTGCCTTCCCTCCTGCTGTGAGAGTGCCTCACGATAACCTTCGCAAAATAAATCTCGCAGGGATATCGTAAGACATGTTTCCACTGCTGTTGAACTCAGTCCCTAGCTCCCAAAATAGAGATGCCTTCCGAGTCCAACAATCCTCTCAGAAGAGCTGAAGCAACCGAGGGAGGGGCTTTGCCGGAACGGGGGACAAAACGGTGGCTCGGCTCTATGTTGCCAAGGGGAAGAGTGTACTCCAAAGGATGGCTGACAGACACTACTGAGCCCCTACCCCCTCGTCCTTCAGGAGACACGTTAGGGAGCAAAGCAGAGGAGAGGCATGTGGACACAACAGGATGCCACGATCCAAGCAAACAATTACCGCATACACAAATAGATTCAGACATAAACGGGACAGATCAAATGGAAAAATAGCCTTCCAAAACAAAGTTCCAAACGGACAATTCTCGAGTATTCTTCCAGACAGGCTCCCTATCCTCCATCCAAATGGGGACAAATCACCCCCAAGACAAGACTTTCCTTATAAGGAGAGACAACCAAGACCCATGAAGGGCCACAATGCCTCCAAAAGAAGTTGACAAATCAGGAAAAGGCGGGTGGTGGTGCTGGGTGTGCTTAGAATACTCACCATTTTTCTAGTCCCAGAAACCATTTCTCTGCTGCAAACCAAGTTTTTAAGCAACGTGGGTCGACAACATCCCATGGATGGAGATGGTGCCAGAGATGGCCCTTAGTCCAAAGCGACTGTGCAACCACGAGGGCACACCCTTAAGTCTACCCCACCATGAGAGGTGGAATCACAGGCAAATGCCCACAAGGGCAATCCCAAACAAGCCCCCAAATTTGTCACAGGCCAACCAGGTCCTTGCCCACTGCCCAGACAAAGACCAATATACTGAGACAGCAGGAGTTGCAGCAGAGAAAGAGTATAATATCACAAGGCACCAGGTGAGGAGATGAGAGAAATTCCTCAAATCCATCTCCTAAAGAATTTGGAGGCTAAGATTTTTAAAGGTGATTTGGCGAACAAAGAACTAGGGAATTGGATCTGGTGATTGGCTGGGGATGAACTCATAGGGCTGGGAAGCAGAAATTGTCTTCTTGGCTGAGACAGTTCCTGGGTAGGGTGTCACAGGTCCTGTTGGATCAGCTCCCATGCATGACCACTGGTCAGGTTGACATCAGGTCCCTCCCAAATGCAGAGTCTGGAAGATATCTCAAAGACCAGTCTTAGGTTTTACAATAGTGATGTTATCTACAGAAGCAAATGGAGAAGTCACAAATCTTGCCCCTGTCAGAGATAACGTGACACTTATTCAGTAAGTAGTTACAGCAGTAGGCAAGTTAGAGAACAATGGCTGGTTAACTTTTAGCTGTGTCTATACTTCTATAGAAATCAGACTTTTACCACAGTTCTTGCCTATAGTCTTACATTACTTTAATATAGATGGTTTCATAACTGCATTTTAGAAACTGCTACTGATTGAAACAAAATGACAATCTACAATTCTTAAAACACTGAATTCTCAATGTGCTTCTATACCTTGGTGTCTAAAAATCATAGAGTGATTCACTTTTGTTATATCAGAGTGTAAACTATTTTGAATAAGGTCTTGGGTCAGATGCAGGCCAAGTCCTCCCAATATATTCTGAATTCCACCAAATATCCAAACAACATGTGCTATTCCAGTGTAGATTGGTGACATCCCATTCTGCCATCTCAGACCCTTCCTGTCTGTCCAATATTAGCATTGTGACCCAGACTATATTTAAACAGGAGTGCTGAGGGGAGTATTGGCCAAAGCACATCAGAGAGTTATGCTACTGCTATTGAAGGGCAGAAGATAATCACCTAGAGTTTCAGTGGAGGAAGAAGATAAAGAATACAGGGAAGTAGCATTTCACATAGTAAATCACTTATTTGAAGATAGTTTTCTTGAAGGATAATACAGAATGAAAGCAATTAATGGCTACATAAAGTTTATAACAGGAATAAATGATCGCCTGATACCAGGCAGGTCAACTATGCCTTTCCCTCAAATACAAGGGTCTCTTGACCACAGAATACTGAGGTGAATGCATCTCCCTAGGCTTGTGCTCAGATATAAAGGGCTGACCCTGGGGACTGCCAGAGAACTGCTAAAAGCCAGGATCACCACTTATTCTTCTACCCTTGAACCTTGAACATGTGTTTGTCATGATTACTTCATTTATTATAGTTATTTGTTAATGTTCCACCTTCCCTCCCTATTTTCTCAGCTCTATGAGGGCTGAGACCATGTCTCATTCACTTTTTATTTTCCAACAAAGAAAACATCACATATGTACATGAAAAAATTCTAGCCCGGTTACTCGAACGTTGTAGAAGCTGACTGATGTGCTTTATAAGTGTCTTTAAGAAGCTGACCAAATTGTCCTTTGTCAAGAGGACAAGAAAAGGATCTAAGTGTATATAAGAAGGAACATTCTTAAATATGAGAATGATCCAAAGTTGTAGCAAGCACCAGAGGAGACACTGAGTTTCTAATCCTGGACTTTTCAAATGACTCTATGACCTATCGAAAGGATGGAAAGAAACAGTTTCTCAATTTTCCTAGTTCTGATTCTGATTGGGAAATTCCTAATTTCCCAATTCTTTTTAAGACATGAAAATATTGATTTTTAAGACTACCCAACATAACTTTTTTCCTCAATATTTTTCCTTTTGGAATTAGATATAAAAATAAACTTTGGATTTTTTTATTTGTGTGAAGGAACACACACACATGCACAAAATTCCCGTGTTTCACTGTAAGACTGGGAAAATGTATAGCCTTCTTTAAAAATTGTATTTCTCCCTAATATCTTTTATACCACCATCATTCAGTTTGACATTCTCTCATTAAACATTCTGGGGGGGTATGTTTTGTGTGCATTTACGTCTGTCTGTCTGTCTTCCACTCTCTCGCTCTCACACATACACACAAATCCTTCTTCAACCAACATAGAGAGAAGCTGCGTTATGCTGTATGCGAAGGTCCTGAGATATGTATGGTTTATTCTCAGTAAATATTTGTTGATTATAGACTGATGAAGTTACTCTTTGGTCTCTTAAGATGTGAAATAGTTCGTGGGCTGAAGGAGTCACAGGTCAGGCCTCTGGGTGGGGAGGAAGACAACCTGTTCTCTGGAAGGGGTCGGTGGGTCCTCTGCATCTCTGCCTCTTCCCAGCTGGAGAAGTTTACGAGGAGAGGCCCTTGGCAGTCTTAGCTGCTTGGACCAGCTTGGTGTCCCTTGTGCCAAAGCAGAGAGCCCAGCAAAAGTTGGTGGTCCCCAGTGTGTATGAGAGTGCAGTGCTGCCACTGGGGGTAGTAGTGATGGCCTTGAACCATCAAGAAATGGTAAAATTATGGTTAGGGCCTTCTGTTTAAAATTAAAATTATCCATACAAAATAACTCCACTGCAAAAGTTTCAGCATTTAATATATACTATTTAGGCTTTCAGATAACGTCATGTTTATAAACACCATCCCCCAATAATTTCAAGTAAATGAGTTGTCACAGTGGTGAAGACAGACTTCCAAGACCCTCCCTCACTTCTTATGAGAATTAAGAAATATAATCCTGGCATGGTCTCTTATAAAATTTGAGGCAAAAGCAAATCTTCAAATTTGTGTTTTTGTACCTTTTGAATCAATACTTATTTATAGTACATGTGAAATAGGGCTTGTATGAATTTTATATGTGGCAAGAATATGGCCCCATGACTGTTGCATACTGCCCAAATTTTAGAGGTCTGTAAAATGTCCCAGCAGACTCAGTGTGTTGTGTGAAATTATTTTTCCCATGTAGAAATCAATACATTGAAAAGAAACTTTATACATTTTTGGTAGTTTCCAAATATAATTTTTATAAATTATAATTTATAACTGTAATTAAGTTAGTTGTTTGTCTTTTTAATTCTAGTGGCATCACAGTGCTTTTACCATTTAAAATTTGGACTTTATTGCCAAATTACAGATCCATCACTCTGTGGTCCTGTTACCAGTAAGTTGTGTGCCATTACCGCTATGGTGTAACTGATGGCACTGACCATCACTGTGGGTACGCCAAAGCCACTGGACACTGGCCTGTGTCTACCTTCTGGACTAAGGCACGTGTTCTTGCTCTCCTTGCACGTGCTACCTCCATGATTAGAAATTAACAAAAAGGAAACATTCGTGCTCCACAGAGACAGGACGATGGCAGATTTCCTTTGTTCTCTCGAGAGAAAGTTACAGAAGTAAAAACAGGAGAAAGGGAGAAGAGAAAGAAACTCCCTGAGCTACAAAACAGATCTTTGACTCTTTATTTATTTTGATGTCAAAAATTTCAAACCTTATTTTGCCAAAAACTTCCATCCAGCATTTGTCCCTACCCTGTCATCAGGGGTCTGCTTTCTTGGCTAAATCACAATCACACAGTGTTTCTCAGTGATTCCTATCCTCAGACAGCTAAAATGCCATTGACATGAGCCTCCTTAATTCTGTATGATTCAAGAAAGCTTTTCTTTTAAATGAAATTAAAGTTTCTTATGGTGGGGGAGTTTGAAAGCATTCAGACAAATATGGTTGTTATCAAAACAGTACTTGACGTGAGCGGTGATAGCTACAGAAATGCCCCTTTGATCACGCATAGGACAAAGTAGCATCTGTGTGAGGTGGCTCCTTGGCACTGAAGGAAGATCCAGACTTGCACAGCACTTGATAGTGGGGCACAGGCACTTGCTTTGCTGTTCCTTAGATTAGTTGTTTTCAGTTACAGTCTTGAGATTTACTGTGACCAAATCTAAGGTTTACTGCAAGCAATATGCTATTTATAAAGTACCAAATTTCATAAGAGGTAGTGTGGCAAGTATGAATCTCAGTTGTGTAAGAAATATTTATTTCTTTAAATTAAAACAAGTCTGACTCTAGACCCCTAGCTGGGAGGACATTTGGTCTATGCCTTTCCTCTGCTCCCCATTCCAGGGTCATATGAGGCTGGAGTTCATATGGGATCCAGAAGGGGAAGCCCCTCACCTCTCACATTGCCAGGGAGCCCCCACTGTCCCAGGTCTTGGGTTCCCTGGGGGTCTTGTGAATTTGCTACCTCCCTGCAGTCTAGGGCTGGGGATGTTCTGGCAAGGCTGGGAGCCCCTGAGCACCATCATACGTCCTCCTCTGGGGTCCTGCCAACCCCACACATACTACCAGGCAGCAGGGAGCCATAGACCTGCAAGCTCTGCCCAGCCAGGGGCTCTCCCATTGCTGTTTCTTCTCTCCCGTCACTGCCCTCTGAGGAAAGGGCCACAGTCTCTGCAAGGAGCGCTGGCTTTGTGAATACAAAGCCAAGAAGGCAAATATGTTGTTGCCAGCTTCAGTTTTTGGTCCTGTGGTTTAAACACCTCCAAAGATGGTAATACAAATATACCTTACTATCTTTGTATATTACAGAAGGTAAACTACAGGAAGAAAACTTTAAATGAACAAATGAGTATGTTATCCTGCCTCTGTCAGTTAGGATTAGGTTTGTTTGCATATATAGAAAACGCAAATGATTACTAAAGAAGGATAGAGATTCATTTTCTGTCCCCTAAATTGAGTCTGAGGTTGACTGTCCAGAGCTCCAAGATGATCAGGGACCCAGGTGTGCCTGAGTCTTTCTGTTCTACTCTCATTAACTTTCATCCTGAGGTTTCCCTGTGAACCGAGATGGCAGGTGCTGGGGGAGTTGCACCATCACATCCATGATCCAAGCAAGAAGGGGGAGGGCAGGGGCAGCAAAAGACACACCTAGAGCTAAATCAGGCTGCCTTAGGGCGCTTACTGGAAACTCTGCGTGACAGCCTCAACTTCGTTGGCCTCTCCCAGGAGACAGGGCACATTGCAATCGCCAATAAAATTATGATTCTCTTGCTAAGAAAAAAGAGAATGGTATTACACAGCAACCAGTAGTTTATAATACAGCACTATATTTTGTTTTAAAAACCGATTGTGGATTCAGAGTTGTCCTTGTAGTATCGTTAGTGACTTCCCTTCTCAAATGTTGTCTCAGACAGAAAGGGATAGAATTAAAGCTAGTTTTCAGAAAGTTTACATAGACATGTATATTTCTGAGATCTAACTTCACATCCCAGCTCTACCACTTAACAGCTCTTGTGACCATGGGCAAGTAACTTGCCCTCTCTCTACATCACTTTCCCTGCTTGTAATGTAAGGTTGACAGTAATACTTAACCTTATTTATTCTGAAGATTAAATGCAGTAGTACAGTGGGGGAAAGGTAAGGATTCATTCAAAATCTGGTGTAGCAGAAGTGGTTGGGCAAGCCAACAGGAAGACTTGGGTCAGAGAGTGGGCAGTCTGAACTGGTGACGTCTTAGGTAGAACATCAGAGTGCAGTGACTTGATTCAGAGTGTCACTGTAGGAGTTGGTGGGGGGAGGCAGAATAGAGGGAATGATCAATGACATGGTTGTCGAGGATCTAAGAGGACCTGGTGTTGAATGAGTTGGCCATGTAGAAGCAGAAGTCTTGCAGGATGATGGCAGGAGGGGCAGGAGGCGTCAGGGTGAAGAGGAGGCCACACACTCAGTGCCAGAGTCATCAGTGAATGTGGACATGCCTGGCACGTCACAGAGGAGAGTTTCAAGGACAGGTGGAAAATGTGGCCGGATGACAGGAGCCTCACAGGACAAGGGTTTGTTTGCTTGCTTGTTTTAATAAAGGGAGGAAGAGAAGTATTCTAGAAGCAGAGTTGGAGAATAAGTAGTCTAACAAAATCCTCCTCCAACACCCTGGCATTTTTGGAATATGAAATTTGGAGACTGTAATAATATAGAGACAAATAAAAATAAACAATAATCACACCACCTAGAAGTTGTCTCTGAAATATCTTGGCATCTTTTCTCATGGTCATTTTTCAGCATTTCCGTGTATCTGCCATAATAATAACCACTAATGCTACTTAGCATTTCCTGTGTGCCCTGCATTGTCTAAGGGTTTTACATATATTAATTCATTTAATACTCATAACAACTCTATAAGGTAGGTAGTATTATTATCTTCATTTTACCGATGAGAAAACTGAGACAGGGAGGTTAAATAGTAAGTCACCCAAGGTACACAGCTAGGAAGTGGCGATGCCAGGATATGAACCTAAGCAGTCTGGTTCCGGAGAACATGATCTGAATCATTACCTTACCCAGTACTAGGATGGGGGCAGAGGAATGAATATGTTATATATATAATTTTGTAACTTTCTATTTAATATTTTGTTAGCATGTTCCTTGTATCTTCACTTTTTGAAAATATGACTTATGATGCTTTATAATATCCATTCCTGTTAACTTAGCACAACGTACTTAATTTCTCCTTTTGGTGGATCCTTAAGCTTTCTCTACATGCACCACCTAAAAGATTTTTAATTATTTAGGAGATGCTGTTTAAGAACACAAAAACCTCTGGAGTTGATTTGCTCTGGTAAAAAAGCAACCACAGTGCCTATAAAACTGTAGCCCAACAACTGTGTGACAATTTTTCAAGTCCTGACAGATAGCAGTGGATACCTAGCATCTCATGGACTCCTGGGAGGCTATGCTAAGGGAACAGAAACTCGGGCAGAGATTTATGTATTGATATGTATATAGTAGCATTATTTAACAGCAAAAAATATTAGAAATAACATAACTGCCCAAAAATAAGAGAAAGGTTAAATGAGTTATGGTACATACATTTATCACATTATATAGCCATTTAAAATGATATTTTCAAATATTTAATGATGTGAAAAATGGTCAGAATTTATTTTAAAAAGGATTCAAAATTCACATTAAAATGTTAGTACTACTTAGAATGGTGTTATAGATTTTTGTTTTCTTCTTTGTACCTTTTTCAAATCTCTAAAAATAATTTCTTATAACATCTGTCAGAAAATAAAGCAGTAATGTTCTGTAAAAATTAGAACAATAGTCCTAATTTTAAAAATCTGTTTCTAAGCAAAGTTGTATAATCTTATTAAGAAGGTTTAGAAAGTTAATAATGCCAGTGTTGCTGAGACTACGTAGGTATAAGAGTGTTCTTATGCACAGTTAGTAGGAGGAAAATTTGGTACAAAACTACTTGGAAAATATTTTGGCCATACCTATCACACTTAAAATATGTATTTATTCTGCTTTTAAGGAATTTACCCCACAAATACACTTGCAGAAGTGGTAACATTTATTTCATCATTTCAACTTTTTTCATAATTGAAATAACATAAATGTCTACCCGATAGAGCATTAATTAAATAAATCACAATGTAACCATGCAGTGTTGTATGCACAGTCATTGAAAAAGAATGCGGCAGATCTATAAGTGCCAATATCAAGAGATATCTAACGTATATTGTTAGAAAACATCAAGGTACATTCCCCAGTGTATGTAGTGTGATCTCAATTTGTGATTATATTTCCATAAACACAAGGAAATTTCCATATACACAAGGTATCATTGGGCCTTAGGAGAAACATGGACTATTGTTCTTATTTTTTATACTCTTCAATACTGTTAAATGTTTTAAATTAAGTATTTAATGTTTATCAAAAAAGGAAATATCTAATTATCTTAGATATGGAAGGACTTACAGAGGTTATTTGTGCTAAACTTGTATCTAATCCTTAACTGGTAACCAGTCAAGCTGGTGATCTCCACCCTCCTGTTCTGACAGTAAGGCACTTCTTAATTACAGAGAGAGAGAATGAACTTTAGTTACTGAAAACAGGGAAATGCAAATTGCCAAAATATGTTAAAGGTCATATAGTTCCTGCAGTTTGTCATTCCAAGTTGGATAACACGTCAATGAGACCAACCAGAAGGATGAATGGAAAACAGAGTATCTATTAGAGAGGGACAGGATGCAGTGGAATCTTTCCACAGTATTAGAAATAAGTACAGCATGGTATAGTGCAAAACGCCTGGAGTTTGGGCTCAAAAGGCCTTTGCCAATTTCTAGCTGTATAACTTTGGACGAATTATTTAACGTCTGTTAGGCACTTTGCTTACTGGTAAATAAAGATGGAGCAGGATCAAATGAAATAATGTATGAGAAGAGATTAGTCTTGGGCAATAGAAAGCATTTATTAAACTATAGTTATTAATATGATGTTATTTTAATTATTATTAATATCACCAGTGAACTATATCTGGTATAGGAAGAAAATGGTTGTTTTCCTTACGTTGATAGAATAGACCTCATTTTGTTTTATTCTCAAATTTTCCAGCTCTTTGAAATTTAAGAAATTAATCTGCATGCAGATATAGGCCAGTACCAACACATTGCCCCAACAAGTCCAACAAATTATTTCAGAATTAGGTGTCTGCTAGCAGTGCCTGCAGGGCTTTGTCACCTCCGTGTTGATGATTTCGGCCTCCATGTCAGCGGTCACATTAGCTGCATTTTTCACTTTCAGCAACTGCTCAGTTTTCCAAAACATTCCAAGGTAAATAGTAATTGGTTTCAAAATTTTTAATGAAATTATTACTAATGTCTAATATCAAAGCCACTTACAGATTTTTTTTCTTGCCTTGTTCATATACTCAAATGTACCTTTTATCTATGATCCAAGATAGTTTAAGTACCCAACCCCAAATGCTGCTTTCTGTTTTACCACGGAAGGAGACTGATCTTATACCCTATGTCTCCTCCAGAGAACCGGAAGCAACCCCATTAGGACCTTAAGAGTGCCAGGGGCTCCCATTGACCATCAGGGCCGAGACACACTGCTCAGGTCCTGACCAAGGATGTAATTTTCAAATGCCACTTTCAACCTTCCTTTTAAAATGTACCTTAGCCCATGATTACAAAATATTCTCAGTCAAAAAATCTCTTAAGTCAGCTGCAAAGTTCTTAACTCTATACAGCAAAGCAGAGGTAGTGCCAAACCTTGGATTGTTGGAGGTTGTCTTATTGACGTAATATATATACTTCTACCAAAAAATGTTTATATTGTTCTCAAAGGTCTTGAATTTTTTTCAACTTTGAAAGCTTTTTCTGGTCCATATCCTGACTTGCATATTCATTAAAATGCACATGGATAACGTCACTGGATAAACATGCCAGTTACAAATCTGTATTTCTTGTTTACTTGACTATTAATTCTGAAAAACTTGTACATTTCATCTAAGAGGCATATTTTTGATTAAAGGGTAATTTTAGACATGGTCTGAAAAATGTGTGGACATGTTTAATTTGCATGTACATATGTAGGGATGGACTGTTTCCCCCACATCCCTAACTCTAGCCTCGGAGTGTTTACAGAAATAAATGGAGCATGAATTTAAAATCTCTTAAGGTGCTCTGAGAGGAGTGGTGCTGTGTGTTCTTTTCCACTCTGCTCGGGACTGCCATTGCCCGTGGGGCTTCAGAGGGTGGAAGGAGACGGCAACGTGAGGGCGAAGATGTGCAATTGCACAGACAGCACTGTGAGCCGCAGAGCTGCCCGCCCTGCTCCAGACAGAGCGGAGTATGTGGACGTGAGGGCTGGAATTGGCTTCTGCAGGTGGCCCTGGGACTACAGCACAGTACCACGTGCAGAGAAGCTGACTTGGGTAATTTTGGTCACCCAAGCTCTCCATGAAAGTTTGAACAAGGCACCAACGCTCTGGCTGAATGACCCCATCTTTGGAGTATGAGATACAGTTGTTGATTTGTTTGCTTTTTCAGTTAATTCGTATAAAGCGCAAAGGGCCTTTCAAAATGAAAACTCCATTAAGCATAAAATATTTTATATAATTTTTTAAGAAAAAATAGTAGGGAGGAAATCAATAGCGATTACTTATGGTTTTTGATTTCCTCTTGATTTCCTCCTTTCTTAACAGTTTTACTGAAAGATAATTCACATACCACACAGTTTACCTAAAGTACACAATTTAATGGGTTTTTATATTTTACATTATTATTTGTTTTAATCACAATATTGGGCAAACATCCCCACTATTTCCAAAACTTTATCATCCCGAATAGAAACTACCCTCCCCCTAGTCCCTGGTAACCTCCAATCTGCTTTCTGTCATATAAATGGATCATACATATTTGTCATTTAGTGCCTGGCTTATTTCACTTAGAATAATGTTTTCAAGCTACTTCTATGTTGGGGCGTGTATCAGAACTCTGTTCCTTTTTATGGGTAAATATTCCATTTTATGTATATGCCACATTTTGTTTATCCATTCTTCTGTTGATGAACAGTTAAGTTGTTTCCACCTTTTGGATATTATGAGTAATGCTGCAGTGAACATTGATTTACAAGTATCTGTGTAAATCTGTGCTTTTAATTCTTTGGGGTATATAAGTTGGAGTAGAACTGTTGGATCATATGGTAATTCTATGTTTAGCTTTTGGAGGAACACTATTACCTTTTGAAAAGTTTGTATTTATGAGTAACTGTCCTAAGCATCTTACATGCATTATTGCATTCTAGTTCTCACAAAAAGTTTGTTCATTCATTCTTACTTATTCAGCAAATATTTTTCAAGGGTGTGCCTGTACCAGGCACAGTTCTAGGCACTGAGGATTCTGTAGTGAACAGAACTAACAAATTACCACCTTCTCATTGATCTAATAGTGGTGATATCAGACAATAAATAAATATATATTAATATAATGCTGAGTAGAATAAATGCCATTGAGGCCATTAAAAAACAGCAGGGTAAGGAAGTAGAGTATTGGAGTGTAGAGGGGTGAATGCTATTTAGATGGATTGAAAGGGAAAGTCTGTCTGACACTTGAGCAGAGACCTGGAAGAATCGAGGGAGCGAGTCTTCCAGAGATCTTGGGGGACCATTCTAGGGAGCAGCAAAAACAAATGTAAAGGCCTGAGGCAGGTCTAGGCTTGATGTGGTCAAGGCCCGGCAGGCAGGACAAGGTGGCTGTGGGGACGAGAAGAGAGGAGGGTGGTGAGGTCGGGTGTTATCACACTGTGATGGAAAGCCACTGGAAGGTTCGAGCAAGAGATAGAATGCAGTCAGGGATTCTCCCTATCTGTAGGGAAAGAAAGTGAGACAGAGAAAGTTTAAATGATTTTATCAAAGTTGTAGCTGCTAAGTAAGGGATGAAGATTCAGGCCCAGGCATATCTACTCCAGAGTGTGTGCACTTTACCGCCATGCCAGGGTGTGTATCTGGCCCCAGTGATATTCCTGGCTGGCTGTCGTTGCCATACAGAAATGTTCTGCAAGATACAGTTTCTATTGCCAGGATTGGTTCATGGCTCTCCAGAAGCCAGTCTTGCCAAGCACAGTGTTTGCAGCCCTAAAGGTCTCTTGATTCTCTCCCTTAGGCATGATGCACTCTCCTGGCTTTGACGGGAACAACAGCCTCAGCTTCCAGATGCTGATGAATGCAGACAGCCTGTACACGGCCTCACACTGCGCCCTGCTTCTCAACCTGAAGCTCTCCCACGGTGACTACTACAGGAAGCGGCCGACCCTGGCACCAAGCGTGATGGTGAGTGTGCAGTCCGAGTCAGACACCCCAAGGGCAGGCTGTGGCCTCCTGGCTCTACATCTGGTTGGTGCCCTGAGTGGTATGGTGAGGTGTGTTCTGTCCCACGCTGCTCTGGACTGGTAATGTCTGTGGGGCTTTGGAGGGTGGAAGGAGACGACAACGTAAGGGCACAGGTGTGCTATTGCACAGCACTGTGAGCTGCAGAGCTGCCCACCGCACTCCAGACAGTGAGGGGTGTATGGACATGAGGCCTGGAAAAGGCTGCCTTTGGATGGCAGTGGTTTCATCTGGTGGCATTATTAAACACGCATGTGCAGAAAACATGTCAAAAACACATCATCAACATGTTCAGTGAGATCAGAAGATGTGCAGGAAATTTGCTGAAAATGGAAGTGTCCTATTACAAAAACTCTTCATTGTATTCAAAAATGTTCTCAGACCTACCGGTGGCCCAGAACTAAGCTTACTGACTGTTGATAGCAAATACCTCCCATAAGGTGTGCAATGAAAATAACGTTATTTGTCCTGCAGTTGGCTCCCTTGACTGAACAAGCCACTCCATGGTGTACCAATTGTTAGTTCCTGAGCTGAAATCTATGGCTCTGCATGAAAGGAATAATTGTTTGCTTAATAAGTTGTAAATTCCCAAGGGCAAGTGTATATATAAGTGATATAAATGAAGTATCTCTTGAAGTGCACCTGTTCCTTCGGGGAGCACATTCCATCTCTGCTGCTGTTGGGCCAGTGAGAAGAGAAGCTCTGTTACAGATGTCTGTGTCGTTGCTAGCCCTCCCACACATCAAAGAGTAAAAATATAAAATGCAGCCTCTCTAATTTTTCTACAGGGTATCTGTCAAGGTGTCATAAGTGAGAGGAACTTAAGGACATAGGGACCTCTCCATCTCAGCTTCTCCTCCGTCGCTGCCCCCTACCCCCAGTAAACAAGCCTCAACTGGCTTTGGGGCTGTGTTACATAAAGAGGCAGCAGAGGGCTCAGGAGCCTGTTCGTTTGCAGGGGATTTGGTGTTTGGTCACTTTCACATGTGCTCTCTCTCTGCAGAAAGAGTTCATGAAGCAGGTGCAGACCAGCGGGGTGCTGATGGTCTTTTCCCAGGCCTGGATTGAGGAACTCTACCATCAGGTGCTGGATAGGAACATGCTGGGAGAGGCTGGCTACTGGGGCAGCCCTGAAGATGACAGCCTTCCCCTCATCACGATGCTCACTGGTCAGTGGTTCCTCTTGAAGTTGGGGCACCTGGCAGGGTGGGATGGCTCATGCTTCGAAGTCTCTTTCAGAGAAACGATGGTGTTTCGAGCAGACTTTGAAACAGTATCCCCAGAGCTTCCCTGGCAGTTGGTGACACTTCCAGGGAAGTGTCATGCATTCACTTCACAGGAGTTTTCTGTCCTTTCTCCATGTGAGAGTCTGTAAGATTCACTGTGCCCCACTAGATAAGGACTAACTTAGTACCTTTGTCTTCTGGTGTAAAACTATAGGCCTCTTCTGTGGATAACTAGTACTTTCTGGGGACAAAGGCTGGAATTATTCCTAGCAGCTCTCACATACTAATAGATGCCCACATCATTCAGCATTCCTGGGATTTTACCAGTGATGTAAAGTGACTAGTTTTTAAGCTTGGCTTCATTCCCATATTCTGTCCATATCAGAGGTCCTCCCTCCCCTTCCTAGCTATACCAGAACTAAAATAATGCCAAACACTTGCCTACCCACCATCTTTGTCTTCAGTGTCCAGAGAATTTTTAAAATCCTGTTTAACTATTAGAAATTGCACATGAGAGCATAGAGAGGAGTATGCAATATTGTTGTGAATCAATTGTTTTTGGCAAAAGCAGCATTTCATGGCTTCTCATGGCTCAGCCATGATGTGAAAGTTCAGGAAGTGCTCAGAAGTTCAGTTTGCTCATTGGTAGCCTTATTGAGTTAGATCTCCAGGCTTCTCCTGGATTTGCTCTGAGCTCCCAGACTGGTTTTGGATCTCAGTTCTCCTCACCTGGCTCCAGCTGACAGGAAATGCAGAGTGTGGCCCTGTACCAGATACACACCTCCCCCGCCCCCGTGGTGTCCCACACACAGCTCAGCATGGCTCTGCACCAGACAGAAACACGACTGGTCTGGGCAGGGCAGTCCAGCTGGGAGGTAGAATCTGTTGTCCAAAGGTTATGTTACGTTGCCTGTGGTTGGTGCTGGAGGCTCTTACAAAGGTGGCCGAGTGGACTACCGGCAGGTGGAACCCAACAATGAAGAATTGGGGGTGGGGCACTATTTAGGAATCAGGCAGGAGCTGAGACATACAGTGAGGTCTGTCCACAGGCAGCAGGGTCGTGGTCATTGTCTGGCATTTGGGGTCTTGCTTCCAGAACTAGGATGGAATTGGGGGACTGAGTCCAAAGCCTTGGGGATCGGGATCACTGGACAGGTGACCAATTTGTATTTTGCTAATCATGATAGCATTTACATTCATTTGAAAACTAATCATTCAAATAAGTGTGAGATATTTATTTAGTTTACTTATGAGCAATGCTTAGTTTCCATCTGTTTTCACAAACTCCTTTCAGTAGGGATGGAAGGTACTGCCCAGAGCTTATAAGTGCCTTGGAATTTGGATGAGGATCCTAAACATTCCAGCTTTAATTTTCAAATACCATAGTTTCTGCCGAAAGTAATCTATGAATCTCTTACCCAGACCTTAATAAAAGGAGTCATTCAGTAGATGTAAAATGAACAAATAACAGACTAACAGAGTATTCATAGTTGCCATACTCATCAGTCATCACTGTTAATTGGCCATCTCTTTTATAACAGAACAGTAAGCTCAATCATTACATCCACAGGAAAGTTTATTTAACTTTAGATTAATGACCAAAAAAGTAGGCTTTTCATAAAAATTTGACGAAATAAGTGTCTATGATTCTTTGTGGCAAATTCCAGGTGTTAAGGGATAGGTGGATTTCAGCAGAAGTTAACCTAGAGTTTGGAAACTTCTATCTCATCTTTTCATTATGTACAAGGAGAAACAATAGCAGCAATCCAATTATCAACACGATGCTAACTGTGGTTATTCCTGATGTCATGTCAGAGTGTTCTATAGAATTGTGGAATTTTAGCATGGAAATAAACTTTACATTACTTGAATTCATCAGTAATTTACCTAGCACATAGGAAACATTATAACTTTGATAAATGAAAGCTTCTGGTCATTAAGACTATTTGACCATAAGTCAAATTAATTTCAGAGAACCTGGCCTCTCCCCACTTTAGCAGCCATATAGATTTCTCCCCTGTTTTTGGTTCTGATATGTTGCCCAGAAGCCTCTAGATTTCTTGTAATATCTGTAAGAATCAAAGATATAGTGAAATAATTTTCAAACACCAAGCAAAGAAGTCTCATCCTATTGGGGTGAGGGTGAAGCCCTAAACTCAGGGACTACATTTATACCACCCTCCTTTCCCGTCCCCTCCCTGTGTTGTATTCACCTATGTTAGTGCATCCAGTGCAAGTCTTTCAACTCCATGGTCATTTATCCAATGGTTACTTCCTTTATACTGAGGAACTTGGGGCCCAGAGAATGGAGTGCCTGGCCCAGGGTCATAAGGCTACCTAAACCAGAGCCTAGAATAAAGCCCAGCCTTCTCAACGCCACGCCAGCCAGTCCCTTCGTGCTAGAATGTTAAGGAGGGATTAGTTGAGCTAAGTCTGTAGATGAGAGTTTAACAAAAATTTAAACAAGGTAGTTTAGGATCCCCAATTGAGCTGGAATATGGTCTCCTGTAGAGAGGCCTGGCTGGGAGTCAGAAGACATGAATACTAAGTCTTATTCCTTCTCTTACCAGCCTCATGGCCTTGAGCGATATACCTACTTTAAATACACTCATGTATCACTTTAGTGAGGACAGGGACACGTTCTGAGAAATGTGTTGTTAGGCGATTCTGTCATTGTGTGACCATGTATAGAGTGTACTTGTACACCTAGGCGACATGGTATGACCTGTTGCTCCTAGGCTACAAACCTGTACAGCATGTTACTGTACTGAATACTATAGGTAATTGTAACACAAAGGTAAGTATTTGTGTATCTAAACATAGAAAAGATACAGTAAAAATACTGTATCATAATCTTATGGGACCACTGTGTTATATGCCGTATGTCATTAACCAAAACATCATTTTGTGGCACATGACTATATTTGTTTCCTCCTCTGTGAAATAGGAAAAATAATACCAACCCTGCCTACCTACTTTGAGTTGTTTGGAAGATTAATGAAAAGTGTTATGTGAAAACACTTTGAAAATTGTGAGTTATTATTGTTGTAGTTTGCAATCAGAGGATATGATTACCTGACCAAAGAGGCTTATTCTCATCTTAATTCGTATGAGGAAGCTCTGAAAGAAAAATCCACATTAGGGTAACATAAAATTTGATTTGAGAATAATGCCATGGTTTTGAATAAAAAGAATATTCAAAGATCAAAATATTCTAAATCAATGAATTTTCTAACAGAGAAATAATAAATAATTTATCTTTATTTTTCAAACTAAAAATATACAATATAACAGAAAAATACTCTGACAATGAAAGAAAACTGGGCCAAATAAATAAAACAAAATTTATAATATTCCGATAAAAAGTTGCTACATACTTCATACACAGTAGATACAATGGGTATTTGTTAACAATGAATATTGTGGTGGTCATTTGTTTTTGACCAGAGTGTGTTATTTAGGGGTAACCTCACCCTTTTTCCTTGGCAGATATTGACGGCTTAGAGAGCAGTGCCATTGGTGGCCAGCTGATGGCCTCGGCTGCTACGGAGTCTCCCTTCACCCAGAGCAGGAGAATTGACGACTCCACAGTGGCAGGTAGTGACTTGGGTCTTGAGTTTATGAATATACATACATTGCATGCATTAGCAGCAATTACGTTATTATGTGGTGACATAAGTGAATCAAGATTTTTGTCTTGGTAGAAAAAATAATTTATGAAGTTATCATCCACCTAATGATGCAACATTCTCTATTTACAAGCACAAAGTAAAACACAATCCCATATAGTCCATTAAATTTTATTTCCTGTTATAGAATTGCGTGCAACTCAGTATTACTAATTTGATGGCCAGAGAACCCCATTTTATTCATTGCCAGGTTGTTTTTTTCTATGGAAAGTGACCCACATCCCTTCATGTTCCAGGCGTGGCATTTGCTCGCTATATTCTGGTTGGCTGCTGGAAGAACTTGATTGATACTTTATCAACCCCCCTGACGGGCCGAATGGCAGGGAGCTCCAAAGGTCTAGCCTTCATTCTGGGAGCTGAGGGCATCAAAGAACAGAACCAGAAGGAACGTGATGCCATCTGCATGAGCCTCGACGGGCTGCGGAAAGCTGCACGGCTGAGTTGCGCTCTAGGTACCAGCGGAAGTAGTGTTTCTTGGCCCGTGGTTCCTGCAGAACTCACTGGGAATGACTCTGGTGGAAAAGAAGTTCTTTAGAAGGGGTTCTGCTAGGTGAATGATTACAGAATACACTCAGTCAAGGGGTAACTATTTGTCTCCTCTAAAGGGGTTGCTGCTAACTGTGCCTCGGCCCTTGCCCAGATGGCGGCTGCCTCCTGTGTCCAGGAAGAGAAAGAGGAAAGGGAGGCACAAGAACCCAGTGATGCCATAGCACAAGGTAACAGCTGACGGGCCAGCATCCACCTGGTGCCTTGGATGTGGTGCACACACACCTGCATCAAGCTGACACTCATCCCCATTCTGTGTACAATATGTAGTAATGTACACCACTGATCACAGGATCCCATTGGGCTACAGGCTTGGGTCTGTTTGATGTGTTTTACGGAGTGCTTACAGTACACCCCTCTGGAGATGAGACATGCTGGCCCCTTGCGACAAGGAAAGTGCAGTTTACTGCTTACTGCCATGGGCCCACTGCTTCACGGAAGTGTACACTTGTAGACCCCACAGGTTATAGTTGGGGAAGGCAGATTGGCCAGTGTTCCGAAGGGGCAAATCAAACAAATGGAGGAAATTCATGAGAGGAGGCTCATTTTTCTCTTGTCAAAGAAAAATCCAAGCTTTGTGAACTCAGGAAAGAGCTGGTTTTTAACTTGTTAAAATCAGTGCGTCAGTGAAGCTGATGATCATCTAGCTACAAGAAAAGAGAATGACCTTCCTAATAGCAATGGAAGATAGAAGGCAGGCAGCAAGCAAAAGGAGAAATGCAAGCTTGGCCCAAACTGTGCTAATACTGTCTATCAGATATGTAAGATAGCCAGTTACAGAGACAGTTAGACATGTTTAGCTGAGAAAAATCAGTTCTTGCAGCTCCCCAGTGTTTACTGAAAAAAGGGTTTCACAATTTTACTTAAGTGTTGTACAACCATGAACCATGTAAAAATCCTAACATTTATAGTTCTTTAAAAACCACAAAAGAAAAACCAAAATATTCAAATTATAGACAAATAAAAAATAAAATTGGTATCACATTCATGAGACAGATGATGTTTTGCTAAAAATCACTTTGCTCTTTGCCAACAGTAATGTGGTTCAGATTCCTCTGAAAGTTAGCTTGCTGTATTTTATGGTTCTGGACCATCACTTAGTTATCCTATGAGATATGATGACTTGAAACCTTTATTCAAGGAGAACACAGTGTTGTTTGGCCTTGCCTTGGCATTTTATGTTATTGACATCTTTGGTTACCTCCTGGGTCCTTTCTCATTAGTCATCTATAATTTTTAAAAGTATTATTTGGAGCTCACAAATACAAATATAAACTCAAGGAGTGAAATGATATGGTAATTTTCAGTTATAAAGCAGTTGTCCTAGTGCTCAGAGTGTACATACGTGAGTTGTTTTAGAGATGATCATCATAATGAAAGCATAAAAACCAATCTCAGAGAATTCTTCTGTATTACCAATTTGAGGGGAAAAGTCAAGGGTCTGGGCACAGACGGCTTTAGCTGGATGGGCCTGCAAGGAATTACACCTGCCAGCTCAGGATCCGTTCGACTTCCAGAGCTGCAGAGCTGGGGTGGCCAAGGTGTGCTGGCTGGGTAGTTTGCATGGTGAACAGCGGGACCTGCCACAGAGGAGCTCGCTGCCAGTGAAGTCTGCCGTCCCCCTTTGCCCTTGCATGACAACACATTCTTTCATTTTTATTCTCTCTCTCTCCCTTTCTGTCTCCCTTACTCAGACTGTTCTTTTAATAAATGTCTTTCTGGCACAGTGAAACTAAAAGTGGAGCAGAAACTGGAGCAGATTGGGAAGGTGCAGGGGGTGTGGCTGCACACAGCCCACATCTTGTGCATGGAGGCCATCCTCAGCGTAGGCCTGGAGATGGGGAGCCACAACCCGGACTGCTGGCCACACGTGTTCAGGTGCATGACGGGACCCCGCACCGGGGGCAACCCCCTGCCTTGGGAAGCCTTGGGGGGAGGAGGAGACTCAATAGCTTTAAATAGACTATGATGATTCACAGAGTTTGAATAAACTCCAAATGAGAGATAAAAAGAGAACAGGGAATTGGAGCCCAACTGAATCTATGTTTTGAAGAACAGGCAAGAGAACTCAATTTAGGGCATTGTGACTTATCTAGTGTCATTATCTGTAAGAGACAGATGTGTTGTACCAAGGAAGAAAAACCAATTTCTTAAATAGCAGATGGTAGAAGACCATGTAAGTTGAGTGAATACTGTACAAATCTAAAAACTGGTCACGCGTCAGCAATGTAATATTGCTGTATGTTTATCAATGTTTTCTTTATTTAAAGAAGGATTGTGGATGCCCATGGATACATGAAGTATAAGATGCCTACTTTTATTATAATTTAGCTAGACAAAGAAAAAAAACAGAATAGTACATCTGTGCCAAAGACCAAAAATTTGTCTGTAAGCATTGTAGCATCAAAGTGAAAAGAAACTCCCAGTCAGTCATATATTAATAGTTCATGGTGCCTGTAAGATGAAAACAAAGCGATAGCTCCAGAGTCCAGGTCCTCCTATGGCTAAGACAAAAAGCATGTCTCTCAGACACTGTGTCAGGGCAGACCCAATACAATGGAAGAAGCACTGCTCATGGAGCAGGCCTGGGGCAGGGCTGGCCGGCTGTTCCTTCTCCTCTGAGGCACAGGTCCGAGAGGCCTCACTCACACCAGGCCCAGGTCAGGCAAAGCAGCCAAGGGGCAGGAGCCAGGATGAGGGCCAGGGCACTGGGCAGATCTGGGCTCGGTTTGACATCTTCAAAGCAAATATAGCCACGAGTGTTTGTCAAGTTTCAAAGAGAGAAGCACACAGATTATTTAAGGGTTGAAAAATGGATCTTGAGAGGAGCAAGGACCAGGATGCATCAGCCAGGAGCAAAGTGGGTTTAACATGGAAGCTGGTGAGCTGCTACTCTTCACTGCCTTAACAAGAAAAAAGGAAAAAAGAAAAAGGCTCAGATGGTACCCCAGCAATATGTATGGGATCGAAAAATTCCCTAATTATAGAACATCAGAGTGGATTATCTAGGGTGTTCTTTACAAGTAACTGGACTCACTCTGGAATGAGGGACCTCTTATAAACCATCTTAGTCCCAAGTTCTGTTGGGTACAAACAGCTTGGAAGTTGGCAGTTGTACCACAGGTTGTGACTCTTCTCTGTGTTTGCCATGATTTGGTCTCATCCCCTACCCCTCATGTCCCACCCTGACATGAGTTATATGGAGCTGTCAGGACCAGGCAGGACATGGCTGGGCAGAACCCCACTGTGGCCAGAGGGCCTGTCCGTCATCTGCATGCTCATTCTGGGACCCCATCGTAAGGAAAAGCTTTCCAGCGTTTAATCAGAGCACTATATAGGGGGCAAGAAGTTCCCTTGGGAAAACTCACTCAAACAGCCAGAGTCCAGATAAGCCAGTAGGATGGACAGGAGGGAAGCGGGTGGACGGGTCTTCATTGCCTGCTTTTCTCCCATCCTGGGGTGAGAGAACCTAAGGAACCCCTTACCCGTTTTCAGGCTGTCTGGTCCAACTCAAAATAGTAATAATAACAATAATATTAAGTGCAGTGAGAAGACAGGAGGGTGGGGGCTGGCTGTGGTAAGAGGAAAGGATGAAAGTGTGGGAGGGCTGCAGAGCTGTAGGGTTGGGAGCTGCGGGTCCTGACGCTCTTGTCCTGCCTGTCCCCAGGGTGTGTGAGTACGTGGGCACGCTGGAGCACAGCCACTTCAGTGACAGCACCGCGCAGCCCCCTCTGACAATCAGCCAGCCCCAGAAGGCGTCCGGCGGCTCTGGCCTCCTTGGGGACCTGGAGCGCGAGGGCTCCCCCCAGGAGCAGAGCCCAGAGCAGGGGCGCCCCCTGAGCACAGCCCCTGTCGTGCAGCCACCGTCCATCCAAGACCTCGTCCGGGAAGGCAGCCGGGGCCGGGCCTCTGACTTCCGTGGCGGTGGCCTCATGAGCGGGAGCAGCGCGGCTGCGGCGGTGCTCACCCTCTCCACGCAGGCCGACAGGTGCGCGTCCCAGAATGTCTGTGTGTCAGCGACACCCACATCCGTCTGTCTGCTCTCAGAGTCACTCCAGGGACAACTTGATCCATCAGCCGTTCACTCACATCTCTTTGATCTTTTTCAAGCCTAGTTCCTCTTCCACCGGGCCCCACACTTAGCCTGAAATTTTTCTGTGGCCTAACACTGCAGGGGCTGAGGCAGGCCCCCTGTGGCTAAAGGTCTGCACCTCCCCAGGCCCTATTTTCTCCACTGGTAAAACAGGGTGGTTTTTAAAAGTAACTCTCTCATAGGGTAGTTTACTGCACTTAAAGCTCCTAGAGCAGAGCTTAGAGAATGGTAAAAATCTACTATTTTTATGATTGTCACTATTTACAAAATCCCACACCCAGTAGTATGATATGGTATTTATTGACACCCCGCAACTACGTGAAGGTGAAGAGGGAAAAGTAACAATTGCCTCCACTGTTCGGTGACACTTCTCGATGTTGAAAGTACTTTTGGTCACCAGTCACACATTCCACCACCTCAGTCACCTCCTCTGCACTTGGCCATGCTGCCCCAGACTCCCCGGCACAGGCACAGTGAAGTTTATCCAAGGAGGACAGACAGGGAGGGGCTAGGGAAGGGGGAGAGCACTGGCTGGGCTGGGCTCAGACAGACCTGGGTTCTTGTCCTGGCTCTGACACTTCCCAGCTGCATGGTCATGTCTATACACACAGCTGCACTGAGGTTCCCTTTCTCCACCCACTAACTCAGTGCAGTATGCACACGTACTCACTCAGTATTCCTGCTTATGCAACAAGCTGGCTGTGAAAGTGTTCAGGAATCTGGAAAGTGATATGCAGGTATCAGGTAGGGTATAATATTCACCACTATTTTATTACTAGGAAAGAGGGAGAAGAAATGGTTAATGAGACCCAGAAGCCAAATGGTATCAAAATTGGAATTACAAAATAGCAAGAAAAATGTCTTTGTTTCTATAATTTGTGAATGTTTAATCCACTGATTCCCATCTTAAAACTTGTGTGTCTCATTTTGCTCCTTCAAAAAGGACCCATGATTCCATTGCCATTAGAGACTTTCTCCCCGGAGCAGCACGTGGCACCCCATAGCACGGCATAGCTTGCCCTCTGCTGTCACCCCAGGCTTGGAGGACAGGCAGCAGGATGACCCAAGAGCAATAGAAGGCTGGCCTGGTACATTCCCCGTGTGGCCACATGAAACTGATGTTTGATCTTTACATTCCTTATTCCGGTGACCCTCAGATTCTCTTCTAAGTCCTGCTGTTGTTCTTCCCTCCTCCTTCCTAAATTTTTCTGCTGGAAATGTTTGTGCCCAGCTGAGTGAAAATAACCTGCAAGGTCCATTTTATTAGGGAACATTCTTTCTTCCAATAGATACTTCAGCTCCCATAACATCCAGGGCTCTGGGTATATGAAGCCAGTCCCCAACCTTGGGGGGCTCACAGGATCTGGAATTAACTGCTTTTTTATCCTCCCCAGTGTCAAGCCCAGCATTATACTCATAACTCATAGGCAAACAAAAACCTCTTGATTAATTTACTGGGTTTTGTTTTTTAACATAGTTTATGAAATTGAAGCAAATTCTAAGGATTCTGTTCCCAGTTACTCAGTTTCTGGGAGCAAGGGTTTGCCTTCTTTCAACTTCTTGCCAAACATCATTTTGTGAGTGCCCACCATGGCTGAGCTAGACCATAAGGATCCAAAGATATTATATTTTAAAAAATATGTTTTGTGCCCTTTGGATTAAAATCTCACGGTTAGAGCAGACTTGCACACAGTAATAATAGATACAATAGTACCATACATTTGTCTACCATGTTTACACAGCATTTTCATTAATCACATCAACAAAATCACCATAATCATTCTGCCAGAAAGACCTTGCTGACATGTTTCCAAATAACATCTCTTTCTGTTTGCATCCAGGCTCTTTGAAGATGCTACGGATAAGTTGAACCTCATGGCTTTGGGAGGTTTCCTTTACCAGCTGAAGAAAGCATCACAGTCTCAGCTTTTCCATTCTGTTACGGATGCAGTTGATTACTCTCTGGCAATGCCAGGTAATCCGTTCCCTGAAGAAACCATGCTGGGAAGTTAGCAGGAAACAGCCAGGTCTCTAACACTGGCAGCGTGCCCGAAAGTTTGAGTCCGTATTCCCTTTGCACACGCTCTCACAAGCTAAGCTCAAGTATAGATTTGTTTCCGAGTTTTGAGGCACGGTGTGTGAGGGGTAGGGTAACTCTTTGTGAGTGGAAATGTCGCTGCTGCCACGTCTGCGGGTGCTACTGCTGGAGCTGGGCTAGGTTGTTCTGCTAAGATTTATGCTTGTGATGTACAAGTTGTGTGGCTGCTTCCTAAGGTGCAGATGAGGGAGGGAACCTTTCTCCATATCACAAACCACACCACTCACCTCTGTCCAGCCAACTTGTAGAAGCAACCACTGATTTCAAAAGGGATGGTGGAAAAGAAAAATGGAAGACTTAACAGAAACCTCAGACCACTCTTAACAAACTGATCTTGGAGGCATAGCCCATCGATGGTGGGTCAGTATCACTGTCTTCACCGCAGAGGCCAGGTGGAAAGATAAGGCCCTCTTAAAGGCCAACCTTGTGGAAGAGAGAGTAGAGTTGCCCAAGGGTCCCCAGTGAGTGGCAGGTTGCTCACAAATGGAACTGTTCATCAGCAGCACAGATGGTTGTACTGAAACAACGAGCATCTTGTCTTGGACGAATTCTGGCAGAGACATGGAGCCACATGCTGGGGACGCACCTTGGTGGCAGGTTGGACTGCACAACCTCTGTGGTCCCTTCTATCCTTAGGAATGTGAAGTTCTAAGTGCAGTATATTTGTCCTTTTCATTCTCGTTGCAGATTGGGACTTAAGAAGCACAGTTCTTTCCCCTCTAGTTTTTAGTAGACTTTAAAACCTTAGTTATATAAAGGCAACATCCCAGATGTGTCAGACTTCCAGAGCATCTCTGAGCCCAGGGGTAGCCTTCAAAGTCTTTTGTGTAGGCTCTGAGCTCACAAAAATCAGAGAGTAGGATTGGGAGGAGGCATCAAAGCTGGGAGAGGGAGCCTGGCTTGGAAATCAGTCCGCCGTGAGTCAAAACCCTGCCTTCCCCACTTACCAGCCACCATGTCTGAGGCAAGTCTTTTTGCCTTTCAGACAATCAGTCTTCTGTGTGAAAGGTCAATAATTATATTTACTTCTTAAGGTTGCTTTAAAAACTTAAAGTGAGTAAAGACATAAAGAACCAACACAATGTCTGATGCAGAGTAAACATCCAGTAAATGTCCATGATTATTATTATAGGTTGAGCATCCCTAATTTGAAAATCTGAAATGCTAAAAAATCCGAAACTTTTTGAGCAGTGACGTACCATCACAAGTGGAAAATTCCACACCTCATGTGACGGGTCACAGTCAAAATGCAGGAGCAACAACGCACGGTTTATTCAGGGTCCTCAAGGGAAAAATAAAATTACGTGTGAAGGTGTATAGGAAACACAAATGAACTTTGTGTTGAGACTTTGGTCCCATTCCCAAAATAGCTCATTATATATATGCAAATATTCCAAAATTTGAAAAAATTTGAAGTCCGAAACACTTGTGGTCTCAAGCATTTCAAATAAGGGATGCTTAACCTGCACTGTTATTTTGAAGCTTGATACAGCAAGACTGATTAGAAAGGAGGATTGTGGTTGGAAGAGCCAGGTAAAGGTCAGCATCCCATAGGAGGCATAGGGGAAGCAATAGGACCTGAGCAAGAAGGCAGTGGGAAGACTACAGTGACAATGGCATAGAAGTGGCCTGAGATCAGGGTAGGCAAGGATCGTGCTGCAACAAGCCAGAGCAGGTCAAACAGCATGTTACTGAGGAGCAGAGGGCCCTGGTCTGCTCGGCAGTGGCTTCAGAGGTGCCATTAAGGATTGGCAAAGCAGATGATGACTGTGAAGGGTGACAATGACAGTAATACTGGCTAAAAACGTTGGTCGGTTAGCATGTGCCAGGCCCAATGCTGAGCACTTTATGTGTATTATCACATTTAATCCTTACGGCAGCTTGCAGAAGTAGGTGGTATTTTCCCCAGTTTTGCAGATGAGTTAATTAGGGAGGAAAATCTTTGGCCCAACATAACACAACTACCAAATGGTGGAGCCAGGATTTGAGCCCAAGCAGTCGTACTTCCCAGACCTCCTACTTAACCATTATTCCAGCCTCTCTTATCAACAGGAATTGTTCACACTGGTCATGTCCCAGGTACTAGGGACACAGTGGTGAATGAGAGAGAGGTGCTGGCCTTGCTGAGTGAACCACCTGGTCCTTCTCGAATCCAGGGCTCTGTCCCACCTTTGTTACCCCACACCAAATAATCCCACTAGTCTAAATACAGTACCTAGATTTTCAACCTCTCTCTGTGCTTCAGACTGTTTGAGTTTGGGCTTTCTGGCTTTTGTGGTCTCACCCCTCCCTGCAGGAGAAGTTAAATCTACCCAAGACCGGAAAAGTGCTCTCCACCTGTTCCGCCTGGGGGATGCCATGCTGAGGATCGTGCGCAGCAAAGCCCGGCCCCTGCTCCACGTCATGCGCTGCTGGAGCCTCGTGGCACCGCACCTGGTGGAGGTGAGCACCGAGAAGGTGGGAAGAGGCTGGAACTGACAGCGAACAGCAGAGCCGGCACGGTGGCTTCCAGTCAGTGTGTGGACAAAAAGAGCTGTGCCATAGAGCAATAAGAACTTGCCCCATCATCAGGCCACAGACATCATTGTTTTGTGATTATACCTCATAGCATCTAAAGAATCACCCCAAAGGGCAGTTCTTGCCTGGTCTCACAATGACCCTCTTTCTCTACAGTTATACAACTCAGCTAGGAGCCTCACACAGCCAGTTTTTCCTTCTTTATGATCTGGTGTCAACATGAGTATTCTAGAACTGAAAGACAGTAGATGATTCTTATATCTTCATTTTTATACAGAAATATAACAACATCTTTGCTTCCTGCCAGTCCCTCTTTTCCAATAGCTAAATATACTCAGGTTGGCATCCTTTCTGCAGGGGAACTACACGTCCTGGTTTTCCCAACAAAATTAATACTAGGACCCTTTCATTCTTCAAAGGAAAGCAGTTCATGTGATCAATGTTATGGCAGCTCTACATCTAAGCATCTCAGTACATGGAGACTGGCTACTTCTAAGTTGACAGGGAAAACTCTTGCCCTGTTTTGCAGTGATAACTATTCTTAGTAGCCCTTTAGCACTTTTCTGATAGAGATTTATCATAAAATATTTCTTGGAACTTAAATCACAAACCTGAGAACATTCTAGTAAGGAAAGGAGGTAGCAAATAACAACTTAGTCATGGTGAAAGAATATATCAGTTATCTATTACACTATAATAAACCACTCCCAAAACCTGGTGGCTTAAAACAACAACTGTTTATTTAGCTCATGATTCCATGGGTCAGAAATTTGAGGTAGGCACACCTAGGTAAGTTCTTCTGGTCTGAGCCAGGCTTGGCTGACCTCAGGGGGCCTTAATTGTATATTTCTGGTCAGCTGGTACAAAGACTGGGGCCAGCTGGTTCATGATGGCCTTAATTGGGAAGGCTGGACAAATAGGACTCTCCTCTGCGTGATCTCCCATGTAGACTAGCCTGTAGCAGACTAGCCCTGACTTGTTCACATAGCATTCTTAGGATTCCAAAGAACAGCAAGAGGGCAAACCCCAAATCACAACTACTTTTTAATTATATACTTACATAATGTTTGCTTTTGTTTCACTGGCCAAAGCAAGTCACATGTCCAAGCCCCGGGTCAGTGTGGAGAGGACCACAAAAGGGCATGGATACCAGAAGGTGAGAACCAGTTAGAGCTATTGTGTGGCAATGGCCCACCTCGCTAAGGGACAAATGACTCATCTGACTTTCATATGTTTGGGGCATGGCTAAGGATGAAACCATGAGGAGTTCCGGTGTCTTTATAGTGACCATGTTCTATACCATTTAAGAAAACTGTCACGTTACAGAAAAAGAAATAAATTACTAGGAATTTATTTTTCCCAGAAACATTAAAGTGAAATTGGAGTTGTGTCTGATAAGCTGGTTAAATTTTTTAGAGTGCAATTGAGTGTGCAGTTCATCTATACTTATCCTTTAGAATTTTTCGATTTTAACAGAGTTGCCGCTTCCACCTCCATGTAATGAGGTGGGTTAGGAAAGCCTTTAGCAGCCACATTCTTACTTGCCTGATGTACTGATGGTGTTCCACTCTCTCATAAATTTTGCAGGCTGCCTGCCATAAGGAAAGACATGTGTCTCAGAAGGCTGTTTCCTTCATCCATGACATACTGACAGAGGTTCTCACTGACTGGAACGAGCCGCCTCATTTCCACTTTAATGAAGCACTCTTCCGACCTTTTGAGCGTATTATGCAGCTGGAGTTGTGTGATGAAGATGTCCAAGACCAGGTCCGTGTGGCATGGTAATCAGCATCGTCACCGCCCTGGCTGGCTTTTATTGAGTGCAGTGGCAGGCACTGTTCTATGAGTTCTGCATACTTGCTCTCTCCAATAATCCTCTGTGGAATCTGTGACAAAGAGAATAAGCAATTTGGTTAAGAATACATAATTAGTGATTGGTGGAACTGGGATTTGAACCTAGGCAATCTGGCTATACCGGTCTATCTTCTTATCCCTAGCCTAGACCCCTAACCCCTGCCATACTCTCTTCTGAGAGGCAAACTGTAAAGAAACTCACTGGAGACGTCATATCTACCATATTGGTAGGCTAGGAACAGAGACAGCCTCTCTGTCTGAAATTCACTAACAATGTTGAATAAAGGTTTAAAAATTCCTTTTAAATACATTGACATACTGGCAAGAAGGTAAGGAATATTAAGACACCCAAAACTAAGTGACACCCAAAACTAAGCTTACCAGAGAGGTAAGCAGAGCCCTTCAGCTGGTTTTACTGTGTGAAGGAATTTGCTGTCAGGTGAAGCAGAAGTTCTGGTTATCACACTCTTGAGGGCACAGGAACAGCAGACAGATCTCAATGCAAACCTTATAAACCTAGGTGCACTCAGGCCAAGGTTAAAATAGAAATGAACCCAGTACCACGCCCCTGAGGATGCTATCAGCCTGTTTCTAACATTGTCTCTTCACGGAGATTTTTCTTTTCTGTCTCTTAATAGCAGAAAATCTTCCCACAAAAAACCCAAGCCCTATTGGTTTCACTGGTGAATCTAATAAACTAAGGATGAAATAATAGCAACCCTACACAAACTCTATCAGAAAATAAAAGAGGAAGGAACATTTCCAAACTTCATTTTATGAGGCCTGTATTACTCTGATACCAAAGCCACAGGAAAGAAAACTACAGACTAATATTCTTCATGAAATTAGACAAAAAATTCCTTTAAAGATTATTAGCAAACTAAATCCAACAACATATAAAGAAGATTAAACATCGTGACACATGGAATTTATCCCAGGATAATAAGGTTGGTTTAACAGCTCAAAATCAATTAATGTAATATATCATATTAGTAGAATAAAGGATTAAAACCACGTGATCATCTTAATAGCTAATAGAAAAAACATTGGAAAAAAATCTATCACCCATTTTTGACAAAAGCTTTTAAGAAATGAGAAATAGAGGGATTTCTTCCATCAGATAAAGGGCATCTTTGAGAATCCTACATCTAACATCACACTTAATGAGGAAAGACTGAATGCTTTTCGCCTGTCATTAGGAATAAGGTGAGGATTTCCATCTTCACCATTTCTAGTCAACATTAACTTTTACTCATTGTCTAAAGAAATTAAAGGCATTCAGAGTTGAAAAGTAAAACTGTTTTAGTTCACAGAAAATGTGGGGTTGTGTATAGAAAATTCTATGGGATTTACCAAAAATTTCTAAAATCATAATAGTTTAGCAAGGTCATTGAATACAAGATCTACATACTAAAATCAATTGACTTCCTATATATGATAAATAAATTATCCAAAAATAAAATTAGAACAATTCTATTCACAAGAACATTAAAAATAATAAAATATTTAGGAATAAATTTAGCAACAGAAGTTCAAGACCTATACATGAAAACTACAAAACACTGCTGAGGGAAATTAAAGAAGATTCAAATAAACATGAGCTATACCACATTCATGGATTGAAAGACTCAATATTTTTAAAACAGCAAATTTCCCTAAATTGATGTACAGATTTGGTACAATTCCTATCCCAGCAGACTTTTTTGAGGAAATTGTCAAGGTGATTCTCAAACTTACATGAAAGTGCAAAGGATCTTGAATAGAGCAAACAAATTTGAAAAAGAACAAATTTGGAGAATTTATACTGCCTGATTTCACAACTTCATGAATCAACACAGTGTGGTATTGGTGTAAAGATAGACCCATAGATCAATGGATCTGAAAAGTGCAGAAATAAATCCTCATGTTTATGGTCAATTGATTTTTGACAAAGATGCCATTACAATTCAATGGTGGGAGAGGATATTATTTTCAGCAAATGGTGCTCGAATATATGCGATAAAAATAAACTTACACCCTTACCTCCTACCATATACAAAAAATAACTCAGAATGGGTCATAACTGAAATGTAAGAGTAAAAACTATAAATGTTTTTAGAAGAAAGCATAGGAGACAATCTTTGAGACCTTGGATTAAGCAAAGATTTCTTAGAAATGACACCAAAAATATTGTCCATTAAAAGAAAAATTGATGAATTGTACTTCATCAAAATTAAAGACTTTTTAAAAGACACTATTAAAAAATAAAAATAAAAAGACAAGCCCAAGGCCGTGAAAAAATATTTGCAAATCATCTGAGGAATACATAAGGAACTCTAAAAACAATAATAAAAAGATAATTACGAAACATGAACCCAATTTACCAAAACAGCAAAATATTTACAGGTGGCTAATCATGTGAAAAGTTGCTCAGCAACATTAGTCATTAGTGAAATGCAAATTAATACAATATGGCTGATTATTTAGAAGATTTTTGAGTGAGTTTGTCTGGGTTCTGGTTTTTTTTTTCACTACTCAAATTAATCCCAAAATAGGAGGCGGAGAAGTGTATCACCCTTCCCAGAAATTCTGCCCCTTGTAAGGAGGGGATTCCAAATGCCACCTCCTTTGCTGTGCCAGGTTGTGACATCCATTGGTGAGCTGGTGGAAGTGTGTTCCACGCAGATCCAGTCGGGGTGGAGGCCCCTGTTCAGTGCCCTGGAAACGGTACACAGCGGGAACAAGTCTGAGGTGAAGGAGTACCTGGTTGGTGACTACTCCATGGGTAAGAATGTTTGGATGAGTCTTGCTATACAGCATTAGTTCTCTGTGCCAAGTTTCATGGTATCAAAAAAAACAAAACAAAACCAATTGAACAACAGGGAAGGCAGCCATGCAGCCATATTTTATCAGCAAGAAATCGTATGAAGTAGCAGGGACACGAGTTCTGCATTCTGCTAGCAGGCCGAGAGCTCTGAGCATTGTCAGGCCCTGCTTTCACCGACAAGTGGACAAAAGGCAGAGAGGTTTCTGTTGTTTCACTTACACATTGCTGTGTTGAGTTAATTCCCAAAGCCAAAAGGAAAAATGTTATCCACTGGCTTGTAAGAAGCAGAAAAGTATCATAACACAGGGGAATCAGAATTAGAGAGATTAGGTCTGGCTGGGAGTGGGTGGGCACCATGGAGCATGCCCAGGACCCAGGGATGTTGTCTTGGAGGTCCCCGAGACCACCCGTGTATTCAGAAACACACCAGAAGGACTCATGGGACCCAGCATATAGTTACGCTAAGATTTATTACACAGCTCAAGTCTAAGATTTATTTTGGCAATGTAGTAAGGACATAGATTATAAGGGAAAAAGACACAGAATCTGGAGGAATCTATGCTCTGGCTTCCATATGGTCTCATGTTCCCATGAGGGATCACTCAGAGCACACTCTTCCCCCAGCAGTGAAACATGTTTGCAATGTTTCTGCCCAAGGAAGCCCATTAGAGACCTATCCACGGGCTGGTCATGTAGGCACCCTCTTTCTTGCACATACCAAAATTCCAGACTCCCCACAGGGAAGCCTGTATTCAGCATAAACCGTATTGTTTGCACAAACAGTCTTGGCACACTGAACTACCCTTATCAGTTAACTGTGGCCTGGAAATATTCTGAGAGCCAAGTTCCTGGATGCCAGCCAAAGGTCAACCAAGCAAGCCTTTCTAAAAGGATAGTGGTCTCAGGCCCTGTATGTTAATTCTTTTCAGCACAGGTATGAATAAATTGATATATGCCATCAGAGGTTTATCTAAACCTGCCCTGCCCCTCCCTGTAGATATTCTACAATTATCTGTGCAGGAGTATCATAGTGGCCACATAGTTCACTGCCCTATAGACCAACACAGTGTCTCAGCCCTGAATTCAGCCAGCTTTGCCCTCGTTTCTCTCCTGAGCTCACTCTTCCTGGTCTTTCTATGACTTCCCTGGAGGCAAAGCTGGGAAGGACAGCATCAGAGCCAAGCCAGCAGCCCAGTCAAAGAGCCAGGGACTTTCTCCAGTAGATCTTTCCCGAGGCCCTGTGGAAGGTTCTGGGAGTATGGGCAACCTGAAGGGTAGAAACTTACTTTCTTAAAATTCTACAATCTTCCTCCCTCAGGAAAAGGCCAAGCTCCAGTATTTGATGTATTTGAAGCTTTTCTCAATACCGACAACATCCAGGTTTTTGCTAATGCAGCCACTAGTTACATCATGTGCCTTATGAAGTTTGTCAAAGGACTGGGTAAGTAGAGTCCTCCACAGGTGAGGACCCTTTCCAGGGCAGTTTTGTGTGGCTGGAGACAGGGCACAGACTGCCTGGAACAAGCAGGCGTCCTGGGTATAAGCCGATGGTGGCGTGCTGTATAACCGAAAGTAGATTGGATCTTGTCCAAGGTTGATACTTTTTATTGTGTTCATGGAATATCTTGTAATGTAGCATATCTTCAATCTATATTTTATACCTACTTCATTTTCAAAGAATAATATCAACCATATATTTGCCCTACTTAAAAAGGTTCTAAGGCTCCCAGTCTAAGAGCTCTCCATGGTGAAACTCTCAAAACTTTTAAGTTTCTTCTAAACTTTTGGTTTAACTAACTACCCTTCCCATTCATTTCACCCCAGATAAACCTGTGCTATATAAAAATCTTCTATAGCAGGTCATGTTGTATAGCAAAAGTCTATTGTGTTAAAGTGTTCCTAAATTAAGTATAAAATTAGCTAGGTAGTTCCTGAAACACATGAGGCCTCAATGTATGGGGGGCTTCTATACTTCCAAAATATATTTACAATTAACAAAACCTAGGGCAGGAGGCGTTGTTAACTTTTGCTAAAGAGCTGGGAAATTAACTCAGGCTGCTAATTATGTGACATCGAGGAGAGTAGATTTCTGCATAAGGGCAATTATTGAATATAATATTGAATATTCTGAGCTGAAAATTCTAATTTTATTCTAATTTTATTCTAATTTTAAAATTCTAATTCTTAAAATATTGACATGATTATGGAGGCTGAGAAGTCCCATGATAGACTGACTGTCTGTAAGCTGGAAAACCAGAGAAGCTGGTAGCATGGCCCCGTCCCAGTTTAAAGGCCTCAGAACGAGAGGAGCTGATGATACAACTCTCAGTCTGAGGCCAAAGGCTGTAGAACCTCCAGTTCTGATGTCTAAGACAGGAGAAGAAGTTGTTGCACAGCTTTGGAGAGAGAGAATTTGCCTTTCGTCTGCCTTTTGTTCTGTCCGGGCCTCAGCTGATTGCATGGTGGCCAGCCACCTTGGGTTAGAACAGATCTTCCTACTCAGCCCCCTGATTCAAATGGCAATCTCTTCCAGAAACAACCTCACAGACAAACCCAGAAATAATGCTTTACCAACTGTCTGGGTATCCCTTAATCCAGTCTAGTTGACTCCTAAAATGAATTATGACATAGAGGATGTTTAAAACAGGTTCCATTTTTCATCTGTGAATCACAAGGTGGAGGTAGTTGTGTGGGGCGTGGGGGTCAGCGGAAAAGGCAGAGCCCCCAGTATGGCCGTAGTGCCTGAGTACTGCCTGGCTCCAGGGAGTTCCATTTGCATAGACTTGGATGTGTAACACAGCAGCCAAGTAAAAAATTTGGGAACACCTGCCATAGTCATGGGTAGGAAATGAACTTACTGTTTACTCCCACCTGCTTATTTCAACATGAATTTGGCCTGGTCTATGTTTTTGTATTATAAGGTATATTGATCTAAACCAGGAGTTGGCACACTATGGCCCACATGCCAAATATGACCCACTGACAGTTTTTATGAATAAAGTTTCATTGGAACACAGCCATGCTCATTTGTCAATGGCTGCCTTCATGCTACAGGAACAGAGTTGAGAAGTTACAAAAAAGACAGTATGACCTACAAAGCCTAAAGTATTTACTATCTGGATTTTTGCAATAAAAGTTTGCCAACCCCTGAACTAAAACATAAGAAATGTTTATCTTTCTTTTTTTTTTCCAAAGGAGAAACATGCCTCTTTGCTTCTGAATTTTAACTAACGCCTACTAATTATGTCTATTTACCCACAAGGGATGGTGCTAGTTGCTACAATTGTAGACAATTAGAAACAATTATAGTACTGTGAAATGATTTTATTAAAAGTATAGAGACAGAGTCATTATGAGAAGAAAAATTATAATAATGCTTGTTACTATTCCTATAGAAAACCTAGATGCTCCTCTACAGATGTGTTAAATCTTTAGATGTATACAAAAAATAGAAATCATTTAAATTCAATTAAGTAGTCTCTGTCCCCAAGCCCCAGATGTTTAGATTGTTCCCAGAGTCCTCATTTATCACCACCATTTAGTGCTATGCACTGGCAGTGATCAAGGTCTTTTTCCAAAGAGAGAGAGGGAGTGCCTCATTCCAGCCCAATCCAGGCCTTATTCTTTGTCATCAAAGCTTCAGAAGTCACACCACCCAACAGCAGGGCCTGGAGATGTCAATTCCAGTGTGCCCATGTACAAAAGAATACCACCCAGCCACTGAAAGTACCGCGGAAGAATATGGAAGAAATGTTCATTGTTCAGTGAAAGGGGGAGTTACAAAACAGAACAATCCCAACCGAATAATATGTACAGTATGGTCCCAACTGTATCTAACATAGACACTTGCGGTGGGGAAACAATGACTGGAAGGATCTTTCTCAGGGTTTTCCTCAGGGTTGTGCAATTGAGGGTAATTTTTCTTCTTTTCTCTCTATTTTAGTAAATATGTGGTGAATTAATGCTATGTGATTAAATAGGTCTCCTGTTATAAGGATGCAAGCAAGGGTAACTTTGTTGGTCTCTGTCCCCCACGCTGTCCCAGGGGAGGTGGACTGTAAAGAGATTGGAGACTGTATCCCAGGACCAGGAGCCCCATCCACAGACCTGTGCCTCCCTGCCCTGGATTACCTCAGGCGCTGTTCTCAGGTACGGGGTAATGCCCGATCCAAGGTCTGGCCCAGAAACCTGCCTCAGAAGATGTCAGCAAAATACACTTAAATGTCTTTTGCTGAAGCCCAGGAGAAATGCACTCTGCTGTCTCTGAGGAGATTAGGGCTCAGATTTGGAGTATAAATTTTTATCCCTACCCTTTCCACAAAGAAAAGTAAATAATGAAAATGTGCTAGAACACACAGTTGGGTCCTAAGATCCTGGGACTTCTCCTCCATGCTCAGAGGCATGAACTGCCATAATCTCTGTATTTGCGTCTGGCTGTAGGGGAAGGGGTCACAGGGTCGAGGGAAATCTTCCTGATGGTACCAAAAAGTGGAGGGGGGGGTGCAAACAGTGAAAAGGGACATTAAAAAAAGAAAGAGGGACATGTTCAATCAAGACCCAGTAATGAGAGCCACTTTGTCGGCTTATCAAAGTGAGCAGTGACCTTCATGCGCCTTGCCCTTTCTGCCTCAGTGGCCAACAAGTGAGAAGGTGTTCCCTGCTGAAGCCCTTTCTCCTCTAGGCGTCAGTGACAGGCCTCTCTCAATAGTTTCTCTCCTGTCTCCCCAGGTTGTGTCCCCAGGTCTCTTTCTGGGCTGTGTTTTCACCTCCCTCAGTGGTAGCATTAAGCCCCGTGGCCTTAGGAAGGACATGCACCCTTGACCTCTCCCTTCAGCTGCCTCCCCCAGGCCCCGTGTGACGTGCCCTGCCCACCTCTCCTTCCACCCTTAGACCCTTCCCTCCAACCACACTGACTTTCTGCCCCCAAAATACACCAGCTTCTCACTGCCCAGGGCCATTGCTGCTCCCTCTGCCTGGGTGCGCTCTCCCCGGATTCTGCGTGACACTCTGTATCTTACAGATCTCATGCAAAACATCACCTCCTCACAGGGACCAGGGCTAAAAGATCTGCCAACTCCTGCCAACGTTCCCCCCATGCCCCCACCACTCTTTCTTGTAGCACCTGTTCAGGTTTTCTTATATCATTTGTGTCAGATTTTATTTATTATTTGTGAAATAATTCTAGTCTTTAAGACCCACGAGAACAGGAATTTTGTCTGTCTTGCTCACTTGTTTCCCTGGTTTCTAGAACAGTGTGTGCATGGCAGGCCACAATTCTAATTCATGAAGACATAAGCATCCTTGGGAGTTTGTCCCAGCAACAGGGATCCCTGGGGGCCTGGGCCCTCATAGTGAGAGGGGACTAAAGAGCCCAGGCCCCTCTGTCAGCTCTGCTTCTGAGACCTTCATCTCTCCCACCTGGCCCCAAAGTCCTCCATTTCTCCGGTCATTCTTGCCCCCGTGTTTCCTTAGAGGTTGAGTCAGGCGAAGGGGAAATCAGAGTCTGGTATCGCATTTGCCTGCAGACTCTTCTCAATGATCCCCACAGAACATTTTTTCCCATAAGCAAAAATTCTTGATATATTCCATGGTTCCCTTGGCAGGTTTATAAAAGTCTATAAAACCCATATGTAATTAAAATACTGAAAAATTATCCATAGGGTCTTTTTTCCACTTTTTGGTTGCCATTGAATGCTATTTCACCTGCTTCATGGGATGAATGCTTCTTGTAAGCTACCTTTATAAATCCAAATCACAACCACCAACTTCGAAATGTTTGTACATTGGGAGCGTCTCTAGTTTCCTGTCTGCCTTTAGTACTGGTGTATAATTTCATGTTCTTTAACACCTGGAGTACAGCTTTTTCCAATATATAATTACAGGGGTTTTTTTTTTTATTTAGTTATTGGCCAAAATCTACAAAATGCCCTTGAAGCCAATATTCCTTAGTGGGCGACTTGCTAGCTTGCCTCGAAGACTTCAGGAGCAGTCAGCCAGCAGTGACGATGGAATTGAATCCATCCTGTCTGATTTTGATGACGACACTGGTAAGTTAATTGATTGGGCTAAACCAGTTTATTCTCTATGTTCATATTCCCAGAAGCTTAAGTCATAAATTCAGTAGTTTATAGATTGTCTTAGTCCTTTTAGTGCTGCTGTAACAGAATTCCTGAGACTAGGTACTTCATATAAAGAACAGAGATTTATTTCTTATACTTCTGGGGGCTGAGAAGTCCAAGGTTGAGGGGCCTGCATCTAGTGAGGGCCTCCTTGCTGCATCATCCCATGGCAGAAGGGCAAGAGAGTACTCAAGAGAGGGAGGGAGGGAACTGGACTCCTTCTTTAATCAGGAACCCACTCCCAAGATAATGATATTAACCCATTCATGAAGGCAGAGCCCTCCTGACCTAATCAACTCTTAAAGGTCCCAGCTCTCAACACTGTTGCATCAGGGATTGTTTCCAACGCGTGAACTTTGGGGGATGCATATATCATATGGCATATATCATAAGAATAGTCATCTATTTTTGTCATTATTTTTTATAATTTTATCAGAACAAGTCTATGTAAAGTTTCCACGGACTTTCCAAAAACATCATTTTACAATGGATGCCTCCAGACCCGTCCTTGTTAGATGGATGCAGATTTGCAGATACCACTAAATGTAGTTTCTAACTATGAATTCTCTTGACTTTAGCAAATTGGAATGAAGTTGCATTGGTGCCTTGGCACTTAAATTGGCTGGTAATTGTCTTTAAAATCTTTTAGGAAACACAATCATTATATAATTACTTCCTACAGGACTATTTGGTTAGAGACTGGGGAAATTAAGCCATTACTAAAGAAAGAATCTATTTGTGACTGGTGGAGCTGAAGGCTCATGGAAAGAATAATTTTAAAGAATTTCTTTCAAATTAGGTCCCATGTGATCTCCCGTGAATCAGAATTCAGTCTAGTAACTGTGGATAATTTTCAGATGGATTAACTCACGCTCATGCCTCCTGTCTCAGAAAACTCTGTCCTGTTCTCCATCTAGAAATGGAAATCATACCCTAAAATAGGTGTAGTATCTGGGCATGGGTTTTTTTCAAACCCTTGTAAAAAGGACTTTTTAGTGGAGGTTTTATTTGTTTTTGTTTGTTTTTATTTTTCTTTTATTTTGTTGTTACAATTTCATTTATGGGGTGGCTGGAAGATTTACAGTTTTCCATGGAGATTATTAACAATAAAACTTCATGAGTTCAGATAAGTTGTGAGGAAGAACTATAGGAAAGAATAAATATCTAATATAGAAAACAATTAAAGTATTGGAAATTGGCTAGATGTTGCCTAATAGAAGTTTCAGTTTAATGATTAATTTTTGCTTAGCATTTTAAACCTCCAACCCAGATAATTATAAGCAGAAGCTAATGCTGTTTATCTATAATACATTCTTTAAAACAGTTCTAAACAGTTGTGTATGTAACAGTGAGCATTCTTCTTCCCATTTGTGTAAATCATTAATCCATTTTTTTTCTAGGAAGCCCATCTTCTAATAGATAAAGTTCAGTCAAGCACCTATTTGAGTTTCCCACATAAGCAATTCATTTAGGACTTTAAAGTTATAATTATGTGTGAAACATAGTAGATCAGAGAAAAGAATAAAAGTAACAGCTTTAAGTTAGTATTAAAATTTAAACAATTCTCAGCATTAACATATTCTCAGATATTATTTCTCTGGTTTCCAAAGGCAAATAATTACTTTTTTCCCCTATAGAAATTTCAAATGCAAAACTAGATAGCGTATATAAAATATATACATATACAGATATGCATATATAGAATATACAAAACTAGATAGAATAGGATAATGTACCCATCACCTGCTTCAACTATTATCAATTTATGGCCAATCTCAGATCGTGTATATTTCTTCTCTCTCTCTCTCTCTTCCTCCATATTATTTTAAGGCAAATCCCAAACATTACAGCATTTTATCTGTAAATGTTTCAGTGTGTGTTCTTTAAAGATAACAAATACAACCACAATACCATTATCACACCTGAAAATTAACCGTAATTTATAGATTAGAAGTTACAGGGGCTAGAGGGAGAATGACTGCTTAGTGGTTACAGAGTTTCTGTTTGAGATGATGAAAAAGTTTTGGAAATAGTAGTGATAGTTGCACAATATTGTGCATGTAATTAATACCACTGAATTGCACATATTAAAATAGCTAAAACAGCTATTTTTTATATGTATTTACCACAATAAAGTCATTTTGTAAAAAAAGATAGACTAAGGCAATGGAAATAGGAGGATATTTTATTTTTTTGCTATCATCACCTCCCAAGAAATCTGACAATCTTTTCAATGCAGTAAAATTTACATACCATATCACCTTTTTATTAAAGGAGAACAAGAAATGTTAGCAGTTTCTTTTCCTTTGACTTTGTTAGAGGAAATCATAATCTGTCCATGCCTACGGGCGCTGAAGGGTAACACACTGGGTGATGTCTCACGTCTGCATAGCCCTTGACAGTTCAATCAGATCTTGTGATGATGCTACATTATATCTAAATAGATTTCATAGAGGTCTGCTTTTTGGTTTCCAGGTCTGATAGAAGTCTGGATCATCCTGCTGGAGCAGCTAACAGCAGCTGTGTCCAATTGTCCACGGCAGCACCAACCACCAACCTTGGATTTACTCTTTGAGCTGTTGAGAGATGTTACCAAAACACCTGGTAAATAGTTCTATGTCTGTTTTAGGGGGGAGTTGTTATATATACAACTTTTTCCAGGAAGGTATTTCTGCAGGTATCTACCTGTTTTCATTGTTTCCTAGACCTAGCACAAAACTTCACACATAAAAGAGGCTAAATAATTATTTGTCGAATGGTTATGATGAAGTGATGTTTAAGATATGTCCCATGTGTTGTTTACGTTTCTTCCCAGAAGTCCATTTACAAATATCATGGCCAGTTAGTTGGGTGTGCAGGAGCCCCACGTTAATTGGGCCGTGGCTGTGGTATCAGTGTCTCCAGGAGCCAGTTAGCTGTGTCATGTTCCATGATCACAACAGCCTTCCTTTGCAGCAGGATCTCACAGTCACACTCTCTTGATCCCAGGGCTGTGGGTTGGGCTCACCAGGTCTACCACTGACATAAACAAACTGCTGGTAAGTATATGCAGTATCCAGACAGCAACACTTTGTGTAACGGTCACAGGTGATTAGATTTGGAAAAAGATATTTAGTGCTCACCTAGTATAGCCCCCTGATAGTATAAGAAAAGAATAACCCTTAGAAATTTTCTTGTTCTGAATTAATCAAGTTTAGTATACACATTCATTCATCCCAGTTTTCCTAAGATCAAAGAAGCTTTTTATAGAAATTTAAGCTTTTAACTAACAGAATGCTAAATGAAACCACTAATTAATTCCATAGTAAGCAGAGGAGGTCTGTATTCATTATAATAAAGACTTGACAATTGATACTTTTTCAAAATCTATACCAAAGTTTGTATTGGAATTTTTTAAAAACAAAATATCTTAGCTACTCCCACATGTTAAAAAGTTAAAAGCCTTCCATCAAATAATAAGCAGATATTTTATAGAATTACTTGTATGCTACTATTTCTAAATCTGTTTTACTGGTCAGCACCATTTTCTGCTTTCACACTGATTGCCACTAAATGTATGTGAAAAGCATTTAACCTAATACTTCTACTCCTAGGAGTCTGTCATCTAAGGAAATTAACTGTAACAAAGACAAAATGTACATGTAAGATACTTGCTGAAACATCTTGAATACAAAAAAATTATGAACACCCTAAATGGAAAGCAGTTAAGTAAATTATGGTAAAAGCATTTAAATATTCTACAGGCATTAAAATTAACATTTGTGAATAATATTTAATGACATGAATAATTATGAAAAATGCCACTGAAGACCATATATTCCCCAATCAGTGGTAAATTCTTTTTCCTTGCACTGTCTCAGAGAATGGGGAGAAAGAGATCAGCAATGCCAAGCGATGGCAGGGCATTTCCCTTTAATTACAGGCTGTTGCTCATGTCACAATTTTGACTCTTACTTTTTTCTTTTTCAGGACCAGGGTTCGGTATCTATGCAGTTGTTCACCTTCTCCTTCCTGTGATGTCCCTTTGGCTCCGTCGTAGCCATAAAGACCATTCCTACTGGGATGTGGCTTCTGCTAATTTCAAGCATGCCATCGGTCTGTCCTGTGAGCTGGTGGTAGAGCATATTCAGAGCTTTCTGCACGCAGGTATCTATAGTGCCAGAGCAGTTCATTTTGAATATTTCTTTAGTAGGCAGCGTCATTGCCTAAAAGGGCTTAGTAAATACCTAATGCAAATATCAGTACATGATTTTTGTCCTGGAAATTATTAAAACAGCATTACATGGTCCATGCTAGCCTTCTAATAGTAGATTATCAAAGAGAAAACTGGTACTCATGTATCCTCTACAAAATTATCAAACAGAATACTCAAAATACATGTGTGGTTGAAAATAAAATACCTAATAAGAGGTCTAGGATATCTGTGCATTAGGAGAGGAGAAACAAATTCTAGTATATAATAAGTAAAAAAGAAGAAATATCCCTGTAGCCCGGGGATGGAGAGGGAATGTATCTTGCCGTCCTGCTTCAGCTTGGGAGGCTAAAGGGACCAGGTAGGGTTTTAGAAAATGATCCAATTATGGGCAAAAAGTAGCTTAACAGGCTCAAGATGAAGAGACGGTTCTTAATATCTGTGGCACTTTGAAAAAAGATGTGAAAGTGTGGGCTGGACTGTATGTTGAACTCAGCAGACGGAGAGGGACCTAGAGGCAGGGGGAATGTATCTGCTGTGATACCAGTGGGGCCACACACGTGAAGATCTGGAAGTTTGGGAGCAGAAGAAACATCACGGCATCACTGCTAGCCACAGAGCTTATAAATAGAAGGCAAAAGTGTGCAGAAGTTAAAGGGGAGAGGTGTCCTTGCTGGAGAGGATAGAGAAACTAGGAGAACGTTGACCCCCAAGGGAGAGTCACAAAGCAAAGAAAAGAAGCTGTCTCTACCAAGTTTAGCAAGGACAATTTGACCTGCAAAAAAAGAACACTAATTGAGAAAGAAAACAAGTGGGTTTTTCCACATGTAGGTGGTAACCGGTGACCATATCCCTGGGGATCCATGTTCTTGACCAGGACGTTGCTTTGCACAGCGTGGGACCCTGGAGGATTCCACTGTGAAACTTGGTTGTGTATGATTACAAGGACCTTGAGGAAAAAAATGCAGATGTATTCCTTGAATTGGGCAAATAGAATGTGATTTTTAAAAGTGTTATTTTCTTTAGTCTGGAGCTAGTATGCAGACTGAAGCCAGACTGACAAGGTTCAACAAGTGGTAGGACTAGAGATTTTTTTGTTTTCCAAGAGCATTTAATTCAATTTAGTTTGGTATCAGTAGTAAGGAAGGTATGTTTTACTTTATCCTTTTTTAAAAAATACTTAAAATTTTTACCAGCTAGTACTTAAGCTATATTTAGTAATATGTTCAATCTATTCTGTTTAAGTAGATGAATTATACACTTAATTTTGAAAAATGTTTATCAACACATAAAAGTGAACCATATATTTCATCTTGATTTACCTAGAAATGAATGAAACAAGCTAAAATTGGATAAAAACCCAAAAAAAAAGTTTCACTTTTTTTTTTTTTTTGGTATGGCCATTTTTCTCATTGTTCTGTTTTTCTTTCTCAGATAATTATGCATCTTTTTTTCACTCAGACTTTCCTCTTTTGCTATACATGGCTATTTTAGTCTATCCCTTTACACTAGAGTTGAGTGATACCTTGATTCTTTCTTTTTTCTGTAGACATCAGGTATGAAAGCATGATCAACGCCATGCTGAGGGACCTCTTCGAGTTACTGGTAGCGTGTGTGGCCAAGCCCACGGAGACCATCTCCAGAGTGGGCTGCTCCTGTATTAGGTGAGAAAAAAGTTTCCTGACTCTCCACAAAGTTGAATTTTCATTACAAAATCCAAGAAAATTAAATTATCTTTGTAGTAGCAATCTACTTTTTGGATTGCTTTTTGTAATTAAAAATGACTATGTGCTAATAATTCTTTATTTCAGTGTTCAGGCAGCAAATATTTATTGTGTAAGGCATCACACAGAGTACTCTGGTTCGGAGAAAGTGATAAAAACTAAAGTCCCTACCCTCGAGGAGCTTAGAGCCTGTTTAAAATGATGTAACAGAGAGCAGGTCACATGAAAAATGATACTAGTGAGGACTAAGCGGTAAATGCCAAGAAAGGACAGGAAGCTGCCAGCAAGGGCTTCATCACAGCGACGACACTTGGTCAGATCCTCTAAGGTGGGCACTTGATAGGTGGGGACATTCCAAGTAGGAGAACAAATGAACAAATGCATGGAGTTAAGAATTATACGTGACAATGAAAGGGTTTGCGGTTTGGTTTGTCTATTATTTGTACAGGAGTGGGGGAAAATGCAGCTAGAATGGAATAAGTGCAGAATACATGCAGTCTTGCGTACAAGCCTAAGTTTAATCATTGGCCTATTTATAGCAGGGATCCATTGATATTTTTTAGTAAAATGGTTTAGGAAGTAGCATGTTGACAATGGAATATCAGAGGGGTGGAAGGCATGAGTGATAACAGACAGGAAGACTTGCAGGGAAACTACAGAATAAATCTAAGCATGAGTCCACAAGGGCCTAAATTTGTGGCAAGAAAGTGTCTGGATTCCATCTCTCTTTCTTTGAGCAGGTACGTCCTCGTGACAGCAGGCCCTGTGTTCACAGAAGAAATGTGGAGGCTTGCCTGCTGCGCCCTGCAGGACGCGTTCTCCGCCACACTCAAGCCAGTGAAGGTAAATCGGTGGGAGGAGAGAGCCAGAATGGTTCGAACCTTCCTTAGCTCCCTGATGCCTCATCAAGCTGGGCACCTGGGTTCTGCCTGCCTCCTCAGAGCACAGGGTGAGAAAGAAGTTGCTGGGTCAGTACTTTTGTCCTAGGCACAGTGACGATGTCAGATCCAAGACGGGGCCTGGCACTGTGAACCAGGAAGCACCCGGTGAGCATCTGCTCTGTCTCCCTAGGACCTGCTGGGCTGCTTCCACAGCGGCACGGAAAGCTTCAGCGGGGAAGGCTGCCAGGTGCGGGTGGCGGCCCCCTCCTCCTCCCCCAGTGCCGAGGCCGAGTACTGGCGCATCCGAGCTATGGCCCAGCAGGTAAGGCCCAAGGCTTTTGATCTCAGGGATTCTAGAAACTTGAAATACATGTTGGGAGTCCTCCCTGAAGGTCTTGCCTCACCAAACTGCCTTTCATTCCCTTAGGGACATACACTTCTTGAGAACCATTCTTTTGCCGTTCTTTATCAGGAATGACTTGAACCCAGTCAACAGCATTATCTCTTCTCCACCATCTCTTGCCTGTTGCATCTTCCAGTGCCCAGATCAAATAGAGTCCTTTCTGCAGCCTGGCCACTATACTTTTTCCATAACTTGCTTCAATTACTTATAAGTTTTTGCTTAAATATTATTGTTACTGCTAGACTATAAGTGCCTAATGACAGCAAATTTACAGAACTTAACCTTTAAACGTTGGTTGTGAACACCTGAGGAGCAGAGAACATGTTCTGTATATTTACCTTGGTATTCTTAGAGCAAGGCATAGAGAAGATGCTTAGTATGTGTTGAATCAATGAATTACTGAATCACAGGAGACCTTACAGTATTAGCACAAGCTACAGATATGCCCCTAAGTGGCATGGCAGTCTGCCTGTAAGAAACCCTGGATGGGGCTTTCAGCAGCAGTATAACAAAGTGCTATCCCTAAATTCACATATATTCATAACAATGCTATTCATAATAGTGAAAAAACAAAAATGGACAAAATTCCCAACAGTCATTGACTGGCTAAACACTCCATCCTGGCATAGCAACAGACATGCTTGAATTGTGTCTTCATATGCAGGAATTATTTTGCGTGTATGTGTGTGTATGTATTTACAATATTAAACAGGTTTTACAAATGTATGTGAACTGTCAGATTTGCATTAATTTTGAAGAAATAAAATGCATTGGAGGTTATACTCAAAAGGCTCCTTTTCTCTGTAAGTTCTGCTTGAATTCTTAATAAATTTTTCTCTTAGCACACTTACAATCTAAGATCCCCCGATTACACATGTAAGGAACTCAGTCACTTTCACACTGTCCATAGAGAAGTTTCCTTCTGGCATCTGTAGGGCTTCCTCAGGTAGTGAGTCAAGAACTTTTTACCTCCAGTTTCTCACATCATCTGCTGAGCACATTTATAACATCCAGGACTTGATGATTCTGCTGGTTCTGAAGGGAGGGCACTTACCCCATGGAAGCCCCCATGGCTGGTCTGCAGAAGTTAGGACAGAGGAACAGCTATAAGGCTGCAATAAAGAGCCACCGCCAATAGAATGGCAACTGTGACTGCTGCAGCTCCGGTGTGGGTAAGAGTGACAGCAGAGAAACCAAGAGGGTGGCCCTCTAGAGGAATAGCTTCTCTAAATAAGAAGCTGTTACACCCAGCTAGATAAAGACTTTTCACATGTGCATACAGTAGTCTTTTGAACCACATCCAACCATACAGAGAGAATATGAAAATGTTAATGGATTTCTCTTCTGAAATAGATTGTTAATGGAGAAGAATAGCAGAGGACTGTTCAGTGAATCTTTAGTTTCTTAATATTTCTGTCTTTCTTCCTCAGTCTGAAACCTTTCTCCTCTTTTTGCTCTTAAGATAACCCCATATTCATTAATCTGATAATTCTTACAAGATTTGGAAAGAAAAAGTTTCTTTAAAAAATTCTAATCTTTCCAAAGTAGAGTAGTGAAGGTGTTTCAAGTCATGTAAAGTGAAATCATTTGGATCAGAGATCCAATAAGTGGTTACTATTTTCTTAGTCATGTCTGCCATTGCCTAGTAGAGTCACATGGCCACATCAGCAGTCCTGACAGAAGTCCTAATTAATTTATTATTCCTGTGTTGAATATAATAGGATACCAAAAAGACTCAAAGTCAGAGATGACCTTTTACAAATATAGCCCCTCTCTATTTACTCCTAATTAATATTAAATGTCAGTACTTGCTATTTGGAGCGTAATGAATTGTCGCATGGTAGAACTAGTAGTGTTATTAGCGTCAGCAGCTAACATTCGTTGAGTATTTATTCTTCTGTTCTAATGCTTTGCCTGCATAATGCACATAAATCAACTCACTTAATTCTCTCAATAAACATACCAGGTAGGAAACCATTATCATCCTCATGTTATAACTTATGAAATGAGTAAAGAGATTAGCCAGGCCATCTAGCTAATCCCTGGTGCAGCCAGGTCGAGGGGGGTGGAGCTCTGAACTGTGCCTTTGTGTACCCATGCAGGTGTTTATGTTGGACACCCAGTGCTCCCCAAAGACTCCAAACAACTTCGATCATGCTCAGTCCTGTCAGCTCATTATTGAGCTGCCTCCTGATGAGAAACCAAATGGACACACCAAGAAAAGGTGAGCACCTTAAGTTTCAACACGTAGGGCACTTAAAAATAAGAAAGTTCATCTATTCCCAGGTCTTGCTCATTGTAATCCAAACTTCAGCCAAGAATACTGAAAACATTTGTGGAGTCATTTGGCAGAGGTTTCCATAAAAACTATTAGCCTTTTAACCAAATTTCCCACATTTCACATGTATTAGTTTGCTCGGGCTGCCATGACACAGTACCACAGACTGGGTAACTCAAACAACAGAAATTTATTTCTCACAATTCTGGAGTCTAGAAGTCAGAGATCGAGGTGTTGGCAGGGTTTCTTCTGAGGTCACTCGCCTTAGCATATAGATGGCTGTCTTCTTCCTGTGTCTTCACATGGCAGTTGTTCTGTACGTGTCTCTGTCCAAATTTTGTCTTCTTATAAAGGCACCAGTCATATTGGATTAGGACCCACCTTAATGACCTCATATTGACTTAGTAATCTCTTTAACAACCCTTTCTCCAAATACAGTCATATTCTAACGTACCTTAGTACTTAGGACTTCAATATATGAGTTTGTAAGGGACACACCTAGCCCATAACATCATGCATATTATAAACTTTTTTTTTTTAAATCGTAACTTGAAGCATGGTTCAGATTCTTTCAGTGAGAAATACATAAACTTCTCCATGAATAACACGGCTGTCAGGAGACAAATAGATCTGTGCCCTGCCACAAGAAACTTGCCCTTTTTAAATGCTATCATCCTGCCAAAAAAAATATTGTTCCTAGAGTTGAAGATGAAGGCAATGGCTGACAGTTCCCATTTTGAAACTTCCAACACACTAACAGTAACGATGAGAAGTATTTGAGCAATGTGAAGACCAGTGGGTAGATGTTTCCACTTCCATTTTAGCCATGACGACACATTTAAAGAGGCAGGGTCACTTATTCAAGGACACACAACTGCAAAGTGGTAGAGCCAGAATCAGAACTGGGTCTCCTGAATATAAGGCCTCTGCCCTTTCCCCTTTCCATTTTAGGGAGAGAGTTGGTGCAATGGACTGAATGTTTGTGTCCCCTCAACTTCATATAATTTAATCCTCACCCCCAATGTGATGGTATTAGGAGGTGGGACCTTTGGGAGGAAATTAGGTCATGAGGGTGGAGCCCTCATGAATGGGATTAGTGCCCTTAAAAGAAGAGATGTGAGACAGCCCTCTTTCTGCCATGTGAGGATGGAATGAAAAGATAGTTGTCTGCAGTGGGGACGAGTGCCCACCAGGACAGGACCATGCTGGCACGGCACCCTGACCTCAGACTTCCTACCTCCATAACTGTGGGAAATCATTTTCTATTGTTTAGAAGCCACCCAGTCTATGGTGGTCTGTTACAGCAGTCTGAGCTAAGAAAATTGCTGTCATTTCATGAACTCTGAGAGGTTTGTCCAAAAGTTAGCTGGTTAGCATAGCAATTTGATTAATACAACCATGTGGGTGAAATTCCTAAGTAATAATTTTTTTTTACTCAAGAGTTGGTACATACAAAAGAATATGTGGAATAAAGCATGAATAAAAACTAAAATAAATATGAACCTGCTACCCAAGTTCAGAAATAGAACTTTCCCAATATCCCATGTAAATGTATCCTCCCCAATTCTAGCCCCTGCCTCCCTCAACTGCCAGTCACTAGTTTTTAAGTGTTGGTCTTTTTTTAACATCTATTTTATATACCAAAGATTGTGCAATCCTTTCACGTCTTTAAACATTGACCGACTTCAGAATTTCAGTTCTTTTTCTACCTCTTCCTTTTTTTATATTTCTGGTTCCCATTCAGCAAATTATTCTTACTGGAGCATTTTTGAAGTAAAAGTAGGGAAAAAGGAATAATAATAAGCTGAATTCAAGTTACAAATAAAACATAGGAAAAATAGAATAACCTAATATAGGAAAAATAGAATAACCTAATATTCTTATGTTATTGGTTTAAAAGGTTAAGATTTAGAAATATATCAACATCGCTCATAAATTTACTTAGCACTTTTAATAGGCAATTACCCACTCACTGTAGTTAAGTAAAACAGGAAAAGCATATTAAATTTTTTAGCCAATTCCACTGAGCCAAAAGACATTCTCTAACATTCTTTAATAGTTCTCAGCCAAACTATATATTTTACATTCTTGAATTTGACTTTTATTAGCAGAAGCAATTCTTAACTTAGCATAGGATGCAATGGAAGATCCTTAACAAACCTAAGGAAAGTTTGTTATATACTGGTCAGGTGCATCCTGAAAGGTCCATGTTAAAATCACCCATGGAAAAAAAGACCTAAACTAAAACCAGATCAGAGCACTCAAATAAAGAGAAATCTGTGTTTATTTGTTTTAATAGCTTTGACATTGATAGCCCCAAGCTTTACTCAATCCACATAATCTTAATTAGAGCTTTAAGATGTATTTTAAACTATGAATGTGTTTAGCTCTGATACTGACATTAGCAAGTTTTAAGTCAATGCTTATTGTGCAATTAACTCTCAATTATCCAATCTGGAGGGCTGGCTTTCAGAAGCAGGGAGATCACAGTCCCCTTCTTAAAGGTGTGCTGAGAAAAAAAAGTTGAAACACTTGGGTACAATGAATTGGAAAATTTGTTGATTTTGTTTGAGATCTTTCTTGCCCGTCAGCATGGAAGATTAAGAACTACATATCTATAAAGTTATTTCACTATTTCTGTATCTTTCTGAAAGTTTCCCCTTCCCCTCTGTTTCCTTCTTGCTGCATCATTTAGCTCAAACCTAAAGTAAGGGGTATGTTCTGTGCTTTCATACATGCACAGTTAGCAACTTTATATCTTAAGCATCAAAAAGATGGTTTTGGTTAATATATTCCACAATCCAAACGTGGCTTTGTGTTAGCCTTCTCTTTAGGTGTTTGCTGGAAAATGGATTTCCATTTCTCAGGGAAGTAATAGAAAATATCCTTGTGGGCCAAGGGTTTTACACCTTCAGAAGGCTCATCCAGCTCATCCCTCTGGTGTGCTTCCTGCTTCAGGGGTCTGGATCCTAGGGCAGTGGCGTGGAAGTGTCAAAGCCATTTCTTAAGGAGAGCTTTTCCTCCAGGCAGCCGTCTGTTGAGCAGCCTGCACCCAGGGCTTTTGTTGTTTGTTTTGTTTTGGAAACTTACTGAGTGCTGCTCTCACCAGACGTTTTCCCAGTTACTGGGGTCAAGAAAATAAGTAAGATACTGCCCTTTCCTTTGAGGATGTTACGGAGTCATGAGGAGAGACTTGTATGATCAGTCTTCCCTTCTTAGTTAGGGTCCTATAGTGTGGACAGGAGACACCAGACCAAACTGGTAGGTTTTAGAGCCCTCTTCAGAAGAATGCGTATTCGGGTTTCCTAATAACTTAGGTCACTTATCAAAAGTTACTTAAGTAGGAGCTGAGAGTACAGGGAATGGAGAGTTATTGTTTAATGGGTACAGAGTTTCTGTTAGGGATGATGAAAAAGTTCTAGAAAATAGTGGTGGTGCTCGTTACACAACATTGTAAATATACTTAATACCACTGAATTATACACATGAAAATGGTTAAAATAGTAACTTTGTTATGTATACTTTGCCACAAAAAAAGTTAGTGATTTATTTAAAAAGGTTACTGTTTTTGAATGACAGTCCTTTGTTACTCATTTCATCTTCCTTGAGAGTAATGTGTTTTCCCTCAGTGACAGCTACACAAAGGGCAAAGTCAGCATTTAGATTTATGTAAGATTTTTATTATTTTCTGCTAGTTAAAAAAGTACTTTTCCTGCTAATTTATAAAAATAATTTTTAAATTCAAGGTCAGGGTGAGACAAGAATAAAACAAGTTTATTAACATAATAGGTGCACCTTTGAAATCAATATTGTTAATAACAGTTGTCATAATTTTATAATTATCCAGTTTGGGGAATTAGTTGGCAATATAATGGCATGAGCTATTTTTACAAAATTCTAAGAGCAATGAAAAGAAAATGAAACCATAAACCCAAAACCACATTGGTGAATTAAAATGTTTGGTAAACGTAGAACAGGTTGAGCATCTCTACCTCCAAAAATTTGAAATCTAAAACGCTCCAAAGTTCAAAACTTTTGAGCACCAACATGATGCCACCAGTGGACGTCACCTGACCTCATGTGACAGGTCACAGTCAAAATGAAGGTGCACAACATACTTTACTTAACACCCCCAAGGAAAAGAAGACCCTCCCTTCAACTGTGATGTATCTTTCCCACACATGCCCAGATTCCCCCATCCAGTAGTTATGATTAAAATGGTTACCACGTAATGCCCCCAGAAGTTTGCCCTTTTATAAGGAAGACATTTGAATAAGTTTAGTTTGTAATTTCACCTATATCATTCTGAAATTGGTAATGTCTGCATTGCCTTGAAATAACTGATATAAGACAGAAGACCATTAATCAACCCCTTTCTTTTCATGTGAAGCGTTTCTTTCAGGGAAATCGTGGTGAGCTTGCTGTCTCATCAAGTGTTACTCCAGAATTTGTACGATATCTTGTTAGAAGAGTTTGTCAAAGGCCCCTCTCCTGGAGAGGAGAAGACGCCCCAGGTGCCAGAAACCAAGCTGGCCGGCTTCCTCCGCTACATCTCCATGCAGAACTTGGCCGTCATATTTGACCTGCTGCTGGACTCGTACAGGACGGCCAGAGAGTTTGACACCAGCCCCGGGCTGAAGTGCCTGCTGAAGAAAGTGTCTGGCATTGGGGGCGCCGCCAACCTCTACCGCCAGTCTGCGATGAGTTTCAACATTTACTTCCACGCACTGGTGTGTGCGGTTCTCACCAATCAAGAAACCATCACCGCCGAGCAGGTGAAGAAGGTCCTTTTTGAGGACGATGAGAGAAGCACAGATTCCTCCCAGCAGTGTTCCTCAGAAGACGAAGACATTTTTGAGGAGACCGCCCAGGTCAGCCCCCCGAGGGGCAAGGAGAAGAGACAGTGGCGGGCCCGGATGCCCTCCCTGAGCGTCCAGCCCGTCAGCAACGCCGACTGGGTGTGGCTGGTGAAGAGGCTGCACAAGCTGTGCATGGAGCTGTGCAATAACTACATCCAGATGCACTTGGACCTGGAGAACTGCGCGGAGGAAGCGCCGACCTTCAAGGGTGACCCGTTCTTTATCCTCCCCTCCTTCCAGTCGGAGTCATCCACCCCGTCCACGGGCGGCTTCTCCGGGAAGGACACACCTTCCGAGGACGACCGCAGTCAGCCCCGGGAGCACACGGGCGACTCCCTGAGCCTGAGGGCGGGCGGGGGGGACACGCCGGTGCTGCCGCCCAGCCCCAAAGTGGAGAAGAAGGACCCCAGCCGCAAGAAGGAGTGGTGGGAGAACGCGGGGAACAAAATCTACACCATGGCGGCCGACAGGACCATCTCAAAGCTGATGACTGAATACAAAAAGCGGAAACAGCAGCACAACCTGCCCACGTTCCCCAAAGAGGTCAAGGTGGAGAAGAAGGGAGAGGCGCTGGGCCCCAGAGGCCAGGACTCCCCGCTGCTTCAGCGGCCGCAGCACTTGGTGGACCAAGGGCAGATGCGACATTCCTTCAGCGCGGGCCCTGAGCTCCTGCGACCGGACAAGAGGCCCCGCTCGGGCTCCACCGGGAGCTCCCTGAGTGTGTCGGTGAGAGACGCGGAAGCACAGATCCAGGTGGGTGCCCGGCGGCCAGCGCAGGCCCGCGGAGGCTGGCCTTCCGACCTCGCCCGGTGCCGCGCTCACGCACGCGCTCTAAGGTGCGGCAGAACCAGCAGCGGGTGTAGACCAGTTTACCCCCCAAGTCAGAAGGCAGACAGCCCGAGCCTCAGATGTGGGTTCAATCCGTATCAATGCACCAGTGCGAAACTGAAACTTTACTCTCAGATAATTTCAGGAACTGTTTTTCTCCATTGTGACATGTATTAGTGAGAATTAGGACCCCACCTCTATAAATAAGGTGGAGCTAAAGCTTATAAAATGTATGGGCCTAGTTTGTCATTGGAAAATGGCCCTGAAGAAATTCTATAGTTATGAAGCTTTATGTAAAGGAAAAAGGCGAAGTGAATATTATTGTGTGGTTATGCCAATGAATTGTTTTCAGCTCAAGTTTTTCTAACCCATCCTGAGCACATAAAAATTCTCATTTTTCAAGGGGCTTTGAGTATGTCTGTTCCTTCGTATATTTATTATTTGTAATTCTATGGTATATCAGAGTTAGAGAAGAAAACAGTGTTGGTACTGTTTGGGCCAGTTTGAGAAGAAAGGGATATAGAGAAAGGCCTCTGAAAAATAATCTGAATGTTTATCTTAAATTATAGTTTCCTATCATAGGCATGTATTCTTAGAAGGAACATAAATTTGGGATTACCATAAATCTTGCAAGATGCCTTGTTTTCCTCTGAAGTATACTGAATATAGAATTAAAATTCATAACTCAGAATCTGCAAAAATCACCTTAGACTAGACCAGTCAAACTGAGACGTATGGTTATTCTTTAACAGACGACCTTCGTGGTGACTCATATTATCTTAATTGCTTTTTCATGTCTTGGGGATTTGCTTATGATTTTAAAAGTTATCCTAAATTAAGGCAGACTTAGTCCAAGTTATCTGGGCATTATAAAGACTGCTGATTAAACATATCATATGACTTATGGAAATCTCATTATGAGAAGGCAAGAGAGTTTTTTTAAAATCTAAGTTATATATAAGATTTTAGTAGTTTGTGAAAGCTGAAAATAAGGTATTTCTAATGTTATATGAGTCTCTGCCCGCCCTTATATATGTGAAGTTAAAACTACAGTTTATTATAGGCACCTTAAATTAGTGAAAACTAATTTATTGCAGCTAGAGCCCATTTACAGATTGGGAGGGCCACACCCAAGTGTTCAAATGAAACTATGGGGGAAAGCCACTAATTCTCTTAAATCCTTTCTCTTAGGCGTGGACCAACATGGTGCTAACAGTGCTCAATCAGATTCAGATCCTTCCAGACCAGACCTTCACTGCCCTCCAGCCAGCAGTGTTCCCGTGCATCAGCCAGCTGACCTGTCACGTGACAGACATCAGAGTTCGCCAGGCTGTGAGAGAGTGGCTCGGCAGAGTGGGGCGAGTCTATGACATCATTGTGTAGCTGACTCATGTTCTGCTCCTAGGAAAATATATTAGGGAGGGTTAGATTCGGCCTGCCAATCCAGCTGACAGCATTTTCCCCACCACCAGCCCCACTTAAACTAGTGTCTCAGAGAACAATGTTTCCTAAAGTAAAAAAGCCTTTCCAGCCACTCCCTAAATAATCAGCATTGGGGCCATTCTGGATACTAAGGTTGTATCTTGATGACACAATGATAGTTTGATTTTGCACATTATTGTACAAGAGTCTACATTCCTTATACCTTCCCAAATCTTGAAGTTTATTTTCCAGTGCTTTTGCTTACAATGTTGTCCCTAGATGGGTCATTTTCAAGGACCACTCCTTTGAAAACACTACATTGATCCATTTGATCCATCATTTTACAAATAAATGCAATTCCTAAGGCAATATCTGCTGGTAAGTCAAGCTGATATATAAACACTGATCCATCTAGTACTAGACATTATTAATTGCAGGAAGATTTATATTATGATTATGGGTTTGGCTGGGAAGAAAACAAAAACAAAAATATATTCTTGGGTGTCATAATCAAGACAAAAATGACTTCCGTTATAAAATAATCCAGAACATTTCAAAATTATTCCTAAATTAAGATTTTCAGGTATTTACCAACTTCCCCATGTAAGGTACTGTTGTGCCTTTATTTCCCCATTTCTGAAGGAAGAAAATTCTTTCCTACCAGGGTTTTAAGTCTGTGGCTTGGCAGTCTTTGACACATATGTTGTCAGGAGACATAAGACTGGCTACTCTGGCAGTCCCGTTGTTCTTTGCTTCTGCCCCCAAGGCAAACACGGAAAGGAAAGGAAAGAGAAAATGGTGCCTTAGTCCTTTGTTGCACAGACATTTCTGTGCCCCACAACTATCTGAACATGGGTACATCTGGTTTTTAAGAAAACAAAACATTAAAATGCAATTCATTTTATATCAACACCCTTGCAGGAAAGGAACTCAGAGTCCTCCATGCATCCAGAGAGCAGACTTCTCAGGGAAGGGAGCAGGGAGTGTGGGGTAGGGAGGGATGATGATGAAATCATTTTAAATCTTAAAATACGATAGAGCAGTCATATGAAATTGTGGCGTCAGTTATTCAAGCACTAGTCTCAGAAAATAAAACTAAAGGAGAAGGGGACGCTGAAGTTAGAAAATTAATTTTTTCTACTTAAAATATTTCTCCTGACTAACAAGTAAATTTACCCTACGTTTGAAGTCTTTTTATTCAGACCAATATATTAAGTGGATATTTCTTTTCCTAAGTATTACTAGAAAATGAATCTGAAAGCTTTATCTTATTACTTATAATATTTTTATATTTCTTACATTATAATAATAATTGAAACTCCTTACTCAAGCCCACTTATATTCTAGAGAGTAGAGTTAGTTGCTAAGGCGTATGTTATAATTTCCCAGCCCTTAAAAATGTATTCATAGTTGAATACATCCTTTAAAAATAACACATCAATTGTATAGTATTGAAGTAAGGATTTAAAAGGGATGGAACTTTATTCAGTGGTGGTAATTGTAAACTTTGCCCTCCTTGGGAAACATGGAGGGAGCTATCTACAAGGTTAAGGGGAAGGCAGGGTTCTCTGACTTCTTTAGGTGATCTAAAAGATCCCTGTCATTCAGTGTGCCATCTAGAGATCACCACAGAATCTGGAAAACATTTTTCCAGTTTTACAAAACACTTTCTTTCCTTCAGTTTTTACTCACTAGACAATAATTTAAGTTTAGAAACACATCATCAGTTATTTGATCTTAACAGGCAATGAATTGCTGAGATAGCAGTGAGCCATGTGCCATACTTCTGAATTTTTATACTTTGTAAACAGAATCGAAAGTCAGGTAGATACTTTTTTCCCCAAAAAAAGCAGTACACCATGGTTATTTGTTTCTTTTTATAGCATGTCTAAGGCTCAGTTCTCCTTTGCGAGCCTGTGAGTACTCTGTAATTTACTGGGGAAAAAAGCCTTTGTATAAAATTAGAGTGTGTATACATAGCAACTTTTCATAAAGTATAAAAATTCAAAGGAAGCTGTCTCAATTTATGAATGTCACCTTCCAGAATTACGTTAGTTAATTGTTTAGAAATCAGAATACATTCTCCCATAGATTCTTTATTATGGGGTCCAAGATTGGTTCATGAAAATAAACTTATCCCGTACTGTGTCCAAACACTGTTCTAGTACTAGCCTGATTATGGGTCCCAAGAACAAAAGGATGAGAAAGTATACATAGCTCTTTCCCTACAATTTTGTAAAAGGTTTTGGGTACCTTCCCATCATCTCTTCTGTAACCCAGTCCGAGGCCCACATTGATCTTATGCCCACCTCTGTTTCTAACACCCTCTGCTCCAGAGTTACCTGACATCCACATCAGATTTCAACTAGAAAAGTAGCTAAGTCATAGCAGTATTTCCCAGAGATATTTGCAGTTTCCAAAAAGGATATTGCTTGATGCAAAGTAGTCTCTGAAGAGTAGGACTTCAGTTGACTCTTTCCAGTGGGGAGAAGAAGGGCGGTGATTAGGGACACTAGGGACGAGCAGCCCCTTCCCAGACTGCCCGGGCCAGTCCCTCTCACTGTTCCTGGTTTCTTTCCTCCCTCTTGTCCTTCACTCCCTCCCACAGTCTCTGAGGTGTCAGGTGTTTTTCTCTTCACAGTCCCTTTTGTGGCAACAGTAAGACCAAGGTCAAGGCAGCCTTTTGAAGTCAAGAACAGTTATTAGCATGTATTTACAGATCTAAGCAGGACAAAATTTTACACATTGCTTTTAGTTGCCTGTCTTTACTGCCAAAAGTGTATTACACTAAAGTTGAGATTTTTTTCTTCTTATATTTTGGTAAAGTGTGCCTCAAGAAACAAGCTTCTGGAAAACTCCAAGTGTAAGGGAACTCCTGATCCAATGGCCCAGCCGAGCGCGTGCACTCTTTGCCAGAGTTGTCTCTGCCATTAAGGAGGACATAGGAAGATGGAGGGCTAATGCATTGTTCACAGGATCTTGCCTAGCTCTTGCACCTCCTGATCTGCTTTTAAAGACGTTTAAGACTGCCTCTTTCCACCATCTGATTATTTCTCCCCTCTCATGATTATTTTCCGGCCTTCACCATAGGCCTAAAACCAGAACACCTTTACCATTTGGGGGCTATGTAATGACTGAATAATAAGGACCCAGGCAGATGCTAACATACATAACAGCTCAGATTAGAATATTTTATATCAAACATGACAAAAATGTTAACATAATTTAAAAGTACCTTGAAATTGAAACTTCTTGGTACAGTGATCACCAGGCTTTTTGTTCTTCTTGTTTTAAGGAGGAGGCTTACGCAGAATCAGTTGAGAGAGTCCAATAGCCTTAACTGTAAGAAGGTAATGCAGCTATATAATAGATATCCTTGCCAAATACTTCAGAATATTACTGATATAGGAAAGTTTTATTTCTCAGAAAGGATAATCCATTGTGTCAGTCCGTCAAACTAAACAGAATGAAGAGCTGATAGCAACAGCAAACGTTTACAAACAGCAGGGAGGAGGTGTGGGGAATGTTGCTGTGGATGCAAACCTTTACCTGGATTATCATACTTACTTCTGACAATAACCTTATGAGACAGATAGTATGTTCCTCATTTTTTCAGATGAGGGCACATTGCCAAAAAGGTTAAGAAACTTGCCCAAGATAACAAGTAAAAGGCAAAGTTGGTTGCAAAAGAAGTGTTCCTGAATTCAAAGGCCATGCTCTCTCTCCCCGATACCATACTCTAAGTCCATGGAGTAAGCACTCTAGTATTAGAGAGAGACAGTTTCAAGGATTTAGGCAATTAAAATGAGAGTTTTTGGTTGATATTCCAGATCTGTCTGGGATGTCATGGGGGTTTTTGAAAATAAGGTTAAAAAATTTTTTATAATAGTGTTTATACATAGAAATATCATGTATAACATTCTGAGTGTCTGAAAATAAAGGAAACCAAAATCTAAACTTTAATCTTAAAGCAGACATTCGGTGTTCCTTTAGAAAACTCACCAAATTAGGTGAAAGTGATGGAATACTACTGTTCATGGCCAGCCATGAATGCAGAGAAGCATGGCAGTCTGTGTCTGGAATGGCATGCGTGATTTGTAAACCTTTTTCAAATACTATTTAATCAGCTCAGGATAAAGTGCTGTAGCCAACAGTGCCTCTTTACTTGCTTCTCTGGGAAATACATGGTACTAAATTTGTAAGTCATCATCAAAGTTTAGGAATATGCAGAATAAATGATAACTGTTTTTCAAAATGTATATTCCCTGAAGAGGAAGCAACTGGTTGGACATGATTGTTTAAAGAGCCAGGTGCTGATGGCATCAGGTCAATATCCATGATAACCATGGGCCATAACACCTAAATATTTCTACTTGTTTTACAGACAAGGAAAAAGGGCAGAAGGAAAATCCAGAGTCCTGAAGCAAGCTGATGACAAAACTTAAATATGCTTGGGTACCATTTAGGTGACTCCAGTGAGACTTAGTGTGGCCTTAGGAAAGCAAAAGAGCACTTTCTGTTGCAAATAGGAGCTTGTTACTGGGAAAGATTTATAAAATTGGTCAAGAACTTGATTTATAATTATACCTCCTCCCAAAAAAGAGTGTTTTCCTTACTAGTGGAGCAATCTAGAAAACATACCTTTGTTTGTTTGTTTGGGAGATACCCTTCTTCTGGCTGTACTGTAGTGTTTGTATCCAATGTAGAAGTAACAAATAACTTAAAATTTTGGAACAGAACACCATTTATATTTCCAAAACACAATTATTACTTCAGGGAAGACAGCTTAAAAAAAGTCATACCCTGAGATGGATTTCCTTATAAATGGTGGCACCAATTACTATTAATAATCTAAGAAAAACCACTACCACACCACTAGCACCATACCAAACCTTTTCCCTGTATCTTTGTGTAATAATGCAAAGGGGTTCCAGGGAGGAGACACTGGCTGACTATCTTAGTGACAAAACTGCACTCAACTGCTGGTGAATCCATCCACTTGTGACCATCCCATCCTTTTCAACCACCAAGAACTGTCTGTACTGTTAGTTCCTATCCTGAAGGTTTAACCAGTGGTTGTCTAGTAGCTTTTGTCTTTAGAAAGTGGTTCTCAAACTTCAGCGCACATGAGAATCACTAGTAGGGCTTTTGAAAACACAGGTTGCTGGGCTCATGCCTAGAGTTTCTAATTCAGTAGATCCGGAAAGTTGCAAGTTCCCAGGTGAGGCCAATGCTGCCATTCTGGGCACTATGCCTTGAGAAAATTTCCAACTACTCCCTTAAAGATCAGCCTGACTTATCAAGCACTAGAGAAAAACCGAATTTACCCTTGGCAGACAACTTGGGATTGGATTCTCGACAGCATTCCTGCTCACTCTTCCCAGTTTCCGGTTTTATTATACCAACAATTAGTTTTTACAAACTAGAAGACAATGAATGTATAAGTTCTATGGAACAGTGAGATAAGTCTAAGCTTCTTGTTTCTGTACTTAGAAACATTGATTCTATGGATGGTCATTTGTATCATGTTGACCCTTTGACTTGTACTGAAGGTGATTTTAAGTTTAAGTATGTAGAATTTGAATTTCTACAGTCCATGTAGTTTTAATGCAATGTTTCCATGTTAGCTCCATTACAACCTTGGCTCCTGGCGTACAGTGATTTTTGAGTAGTTGCTCACTTGCCAGTTATTTTACATCTCTCATTGGACACCAAAATATTGGCAGTTCAGATGATACGACACTACTTGCTGTACCTACATCTTTCATTTAACTGTCTGGTGTAAATTAATATTTTAAGTTTGTATATATCTGTAAAGAGTCTACCAAATGGCCTGATGGAAATTTGCAAAATGAACCAAATCCCTTTTGAGCAGTAGGTATGCCTGTTTTGATTTTTCAGTAAATATGTTGTGTTTGTACACATATCTGCACGATGGAGACCATATTCTTTATATCATCTTCCAAATGATGGGGAAAATATAAAACTGAATCAATATGCTTTGGGAATACAGTAAAATCGTGTTAACACAAATATAGAGGGGGCCTTAGTTTATCTCTTAACTCTTTATTCAATTATCTAGCTTTGGAGAGTCTTTTTCCATTAAAAAAAAATTAAGGACCATACAGGGAATGATTGAAGAGGAAAAAAATTAGGTACCTAAAATCATCACCCATTTATAAACTATATTACACATATTTCTTATGGATTCAATAAAGTTTCTCTAAAGACTTCTGCTTACTAAATACCCTGACATCATTTAAATTAATTTAGACTATTGTATGAATCAAAGGTAATAATTATATTTACTAGAATTAGTAAGATCAGAAAGAATATCAGAGTGTTAATGGTATCAAGGATTCAAATTCTTACCTCTGTGGATGGAAATAATTGAGGAGTTTTTTAGTTCAGTTTTGTTTCCCATAATCATTTTTTGAAAATTATGTGTGCATTTAGTTCTTTTAATAATAACTGATTTTAGAATTAAATTTAAAATATCAATCTTTAGGAATAATTTACTTTCAAGTTGTTTTACCAACCGGTACCAAAAAGGGGAGGGGGAATCTGAAAGCCAATCTTTTCAAATAATATGTAAAATATTATGTTTCCTCTTAAAGTTAGGGGGGCTCAAACCCTGACACTATGAGCCACCAGTGATTCTGCACAGCTACCTTGCGATCACGCACAAGCTCCCCTGCGAGTCTTTCATCTGGGTCTTGTTAGGAGAGTTTCTCTATAATAAAAATTAGTTTCTCCCTAAATGGGCAAAACTGGACAAAGATGGATGCTTTTGATATTTTTTGTTTCACTTCAGTTGAAACCATGTGGTGGAATATCCAGGTGTGGCATGATGGGGCAAGAAGAGGTGCCTAGAGGGAAAGGTTATTTTTGTTTCTTGGTTTGTGTTGAGGGGTGGGAGAGAGCTAAGAATAAGATGTTTATTGCCCTAATCATGCCAAAACACTATTATTCAAGATGCTTTTCCTGAATTTCTGAGAATGATCTTAAATAAATTACATTATAAACAGTTCCCCTACTGCCATCTCCCACTCTAAATAAAGCCAGTGGATGGTATGCGTCCTTTTATCCTTTCTTGTATTATGCCAAAGAATCAACTTATTTTCACTGAAAATGATAAATAAACTAAGCTTGGTATAGCCATAATGATCTGAGTCAATGTACCATTTTACCTATAAAATACAAAATCCGTCCTTGCGACCCCATTTACCAGGAGCCTTGAAGCATTTCGTTTACTCCAAAGGCCTTGTCAAGGAAGTATAATTTTTGTTTTGCCTTCTTACTTACTCAGTTTGGTCACATTTACTTAAAAAGACAAACATAAAGTCACCCTCATATTTATATGTTGCTATAACTGTTTGATTTGATACAATCTGTCTGTTTCTTGTTTAACAGGTCTCTGTAAGCAAGCTTGCAAGTATTTTGTGTAAATTTTATCTGAGGTGAAAATGAAAATTCTAAAGAGAAAATATTTTAAAAGATATTGTATTTATGTTGCTTGTGTTGTAGAATAAAGATTCAAATGCATTAAAAATCTGATACATGAAACAATTTTATTTACTGAATAAATGTATCAAAATAATTTATGTAAATAGCTTGTATTTACAGAATTCTGCCGAAAGAACTAGGTGCCTTTCCATGGCATTTCAGAACTCTTAATGTAAAAGGCCCTTTTCAATCCTATAACATGGAGATAGCCGCTACTGACAATTTGGTATATGCCTAAAAAACAAACTTGCGGAAATATATATACCATTGTTTCTTTTTTCTGTTTTAAAAAATGAGGACTTATTCTATAATACTGTTTTGATTTTTTCTTCATAAGAATGGATATCAAATTTATATTATCAGTAGATATTGATGTTCATTCATTTAAAAAATCAGAGTACTACCTTTTGTTCTTAGACAACTAAATCCTCAATTAATAATAATATAAAATTATTATTAAAAGGGAATATTGACAAGAGAAGTAGAGCCACTTTTAACTTCACGGTCTTATTAGATTGCAGTTTTAAGTGTACAAGTATCAAAACATCACACTGTACTTCATAAATATGTATAATTATTGTCAATTCAAAACAAAAAACTTTCTTAAAAAAGAAAATAATTTTTTAAAACAGATTAGCTGTTTCAGAAGTCTATAATAGCATAAACTTAGGAATGAATCATCAAGCCCAAATCATGGAAAATTGCTGTTTGGCCAAGAGAAGGATAAAAGACATACAAATTGCTGTAGAAATGAAATCTTTGCATGTGACTTTAAATCACGATTCTGTCATTCCATCATACATACACTCTGGTAATCTCACAGTTATACCACCAAGACTGAATCACTTCCATCATAAGGATGAAATAAAACTAAAATAGACATTAATGTACTTGGCGTAAGTACGTCACAAACATAAGGGACCAACCGTGTTCACGGATGGAGATCTCTGTGGCAGAGTGGAGAAGGCCTTGGACCATAGCTAGAAAAGCAGAGTTCACATCCCACATTTTGTCCCTTTTTGGGAGTGGTAAACCTGGACAACACGTGACTACTCAGAGCTCAAGTGTCCTGCTTTGTAAAATGAAAATCTACTCTTACCTCAAAGGATTGTTTTAAAATAATATGAAAGCTCAATGTTGTGGTGCTTTGCAAACAGTAATGCCTAATCAACACTAAGTACTATGTGTAGGAGAATAACTATTTCATAAATAACCCCACTGTTTTGCAAGTTGATTTATACTTGAGATCTAATATGTACATATTTTTGCCATTCATATCCATAAACATACCCCAACACAGAAAGCTTGGCATTTTACACCAATCTAACATGAGGAGGTTAGCAGATCAGGAGCACATCTCTTTAATCAAACATTTTTAGAAATAAATTATAAGTCAATGACCAATTCTTCAATTATTAATATCCAGCAATGAATATACTATGTGCATAAATCTATACGTATTTCTTCAAAACAGAGACTTGATACAGTTCAACTATTTGGCTTATGATCAAAACTTGTATTATAATTTAGCTCTGATCTATATTTCATATTACTCATTAAAAAATTCACTTTTCTATCCAGCTTAAAGGTAGGTTCAGTAAGCAAGTGAAAATAAAATTAAAGCATAATATTGTGTTTACATATTGACCAACATTCCTGTTATCACAAGCCTTTGAAAGAGCACTTTAAGCATGTCTTCTATCTTCTCCTTGTTTTTATTTATAGATTCCTAGTTACAACATCAAGACATTAGTGCCCTGAGCCTGCCCTGCTAACTTAATCTGGTTGCACCAAATGTTTTGTTGTCAGAGAAACAAGCTATCCAGTTTAATGATCTCATTCAGACTCAGAGATCATACAGGCACAGTTAAATCCCAAAGAAGTTTATAAGCAGATTCTCAATCATTTCTTTAAAAAAAAAAGTACTAGTTTCTTTCTATGTGAACATGAAGTGATCATTTGAGCACAACAGCTTAGAGCGGAGAACTCAAATACTAGAATTTCAATTCCACTTCATATGGTTTCTTAGCCCCACTTATACCAGCATATAGGGAAGCTATGTTGAGCTATTGTAACCAGTACAAACAATGTAAGGAAGTAAACCAACATTCTCTAGTGGTATCTCCAGCAGAGAATAAATAAGAAACAACAAGAAAATGAAATAGATGTTGAATATTGTGATGCAGAAGGTTCCACTTATGACTCGCCTTGAAAAAATAAGTATTGAAGCTAACTTACTAATTATAAAGGAAAGATATTGTTGGCTATATTATAGTTAAAAGTTCAGCATTCCAAGGTTCATCTTAATCTGCTCCTGTGATAGCCATCGAGTCCATAAATTCTTGCTGGCTTTTTCTAATATAACAATGGGTTATAAAAATAATATTCTCCTAAAGTCTAGATTTTTTTCAAGTAGAAGAAATATATGATATTATAGACCTCTCAGATCAAAACCATTTAGAAACGGGTTTCTTGGAAAATGAACTGGGCATAGTTGATGTTTGTTCTAAGCACAATCAACTAAAGACACACGTAGACAAGACATCAGTACAGATTTAGAGGGTTAAAACAGGTTATTATATTGGTAAATTTAATTTAACTAGCTCTTATTCCTATGGGGAAAAAAAGCCTGTAAACCTTTGAGGATTGGAGCATGGCCTCACCAAGTCTCTCTGTTAGCCCCCTGCTCTGCTTGGCTAGGGGCAGTAGCCCTCCCATCCTGTGCACTCAGGTGAGCACACCTGTACACTGTCTCCTTACCTGCTCACACTCTTCCTAGAAGTCAACTGGAAATAAGTTAAAATAATCATAGAGTTGTTTCAAAGGATGCTCTTGAAAGGATGCACAGTATTCAGTAATTATCAGAACTATTTGGATTGTATCTTTCGTAAAATAGTGGACTGGCCAAAATTCAGGAATGGGCACAGGTATGGACTGGAAGGACCAGATCCCTGATCCAAAGATTGTAGATGGATGCTACCAGGCCCCCTTTCTTCAATACATATTTTTCCTCAAAAGCATTAAAAATATATTTAGCTGAAAAGTATATTTCAGATATTAATCTTTGGGTTTTTTACCTCCCAATATTCCCCACCCCATTCTTTTCTCACTATTCAAGTAAACAGTTGGCTCAGGAGGTCATTGTCTCAGGGGAGGGAGATGGTGCAGCCGAATGCCAGGAACTGCCTGTGAGCTTCTCCAGCTCTTGTATTTTAAAACCCTAAGCCCTTCACACATATATTAAGTTTGTGCCACCCTAGCCAAATAGAGGCTTAGAACACTTTTTAGTTGAGTTAGAGAAAAAACAATTAAAATCTCAGACATGAAGTATGTGGGCTGAGATTTTTACCTGCTTTTGTAGTGCATAATCTAAAAATCACTGTAAATCCTTATGTCTGGTTTTGTAAGGCAATTGGAATGGCAAAAAACAAAAAACAAAAAACAAAAAAACACCTGTTCTCACAAATGCAAAGTTATTTCCAAGGAAGCATGAACAGAGTTGGCAATTAACAAGACTTCTTAAGTCCAATGTCAGTGGCCCTTGGCTTCAGGAAGCTGTCTGTCCTCTTTGGGAATAAGGCTGCCTCATCAGGTCATCTTCCTTTGGGGTCCCAAAGCTCTCCCCTTGAATGTGTGAGCCATTTTGACAGTAGAATTTGGTTCCACCCACAGGGCAGGGACCCATTTGGGGCAAATAAACCAAATGTGTTCCCCCACCCAATTCCATAGCCTCCATGTTGCTTGCTTCTGGGTGACCTTGGACACCCCATGTCCACTTCTGCCAGGACTACAGCAGCCCCACTTCATGTTTAGGTTAACAGCAAAAGACACCTCCCACTCTATGTGAATACAGCCAAAATCAGCTTTAGAGATTCAAATCGCTTCTCTATATAATCTTCCTAAGGCCATAACTGTTTACTGAGTGATTCAACCCCTATCAACACCATCCCTCCCCTCTGCTTACCATAACCCCATCCCCAGCTCACTGAGGCACCTGAACCAGCTCAGCCATCCTAGATAGTCTCAAATTCTAATGTCCCTAAGAATTAACAATTGTTGAGTGTTGAACTTGCTGGTGTCGTAGGCCTTGCCCCAGAAATTCTGATCCAGTTACCACGGTGCGTGGCTCAGGAATCTGCATTTTGACAAGGCTTCAAAATGCCAAGTAGATGTTGTTCAAGTATTCTATTCCCCAGGTAGCTTTACTTTAGAACAGAAGTTTGTAACTTGGGATATGCAAAGAAGTAAGGGGCCCATGAACAAGGAAAAGAAAAATATATAGCCCTATTTTCACTTACTTCTAACTGAAATTTAAAATGTTCTTCCATTCTGAAAAACTCTTATGGGCATTGGCCTAGGCAAGGAATTTATGAAGAAGACCCCCAAAGCAATCACAGCAGCAACAAAAATAAATACATGGGACCTGATCAAATTAAGAAGCTTCTACACTGCCAAGGAAACTATCACTAGAGTGAACAGACAACCTACAAAATGGGAGAAAATATTTGCATGCTACACATCTGGTAAAGGGCTGATAACCAGAATCTATACAGAACTTAGAAAAATCAATCAGAAAAAAAATCAAACAACCCCATTAAAAAATGGGCAAAGGACAAGAACAGAAACTTTTCAAAAGAAGACAGAATAATGGCCAACAAGCATATAAAAAATTGCTCAACTTCTCTAATCATCAGGGAAATGCAAATCAAAACCACAATGAGATATCACTTAACTCCAGTGAGATTGGCTCATATCAAAAAGTCCCAAAACAACAAATGTTGGCAGGGATGCGGACAGATAGGAACACTCATACACTGCTGGTGGGACTGCAAATTAGTACAACCTCTATGGAAAGTAATACGGAGACACCTCAAAGAACTAAAAGTAGAACTACCATTTGATCCAGCAATCCCACTACTGGGTATTTACCCAAAGGAAAAAAAGACATTCTATGAAAAAGACATCTGCATGTGAATGTTTATAGCAGCATCATTCACAATTGCAAAGATGTGGAAACAACCCAGGTGCCTATCAATACACGAGTGGATTAATAAAATGTGGTACATGTATACCATGAAGTATTATTCTGCAAGAAAAAACAACGGTGAATTAACACATCTGGTATTATCCTGGATGGAGCTTCTTCGAAGCGAAGTATCCAAGAATGGAAAAACAAGCACCACTGGTACTCACCATCAAATTGGTACTAACTGATCAATACTTATGTCACACATGGCAATATATTCATCAGAGGGTGGGCAGGCGGGAGGGGGGTGGAAGGGATGGGAAAATTCTCACTGAATGGGTGCGGGGCACACAGTTTGGGGGATGACCACTATTGTAGCTCTGACATGGGCAGTGCATGGGCAATATATGTAACCAAAGTGTTGTACCCTCATAATATTCTGAAATAAAAGGAAAAAAAAATGTTCTTCCATTCTGAATGTAGGCAACAAACCACAGTGATGTTGGTACAACCTGCAACCTGTTGCCCAGTAAAGTCAATTTATTTAAAATATGTCCTTTCATTCTCACCAACAGTGTGCAAGGTGACTTTTCTGGACCACATTTTACAAATGGAGAAAGGAAGCACTCAAAGAAGTGGACAGAGAAATAACTTGCTGAAGGTCACATAGCTAGAAATTGGCCAGAATTTGAACCCAGTTCAGCCTGACTTCAAAGCCATGTACTCTCTACTATGGCATGATACCTTGCGGTAAAAATGTAAACGAAATTAACAGCCTGGCTGAAGTCTTGCCTAGTGCCGTATCTCCAACCTCAATCAGTTGAAAACCACCCACAAACTTAAAATCAAACCTGTTTAAAGTCACTACTCACAAAATAATTGTGTTTATACTAGTCCCCACAATGAGAGACTGAGTCTGGTCTCATAACCACAGGAAACACGAAATAAATCCATCTGCTATATGAATAAGCAGCACACAATTCAATGAGTGATTGAGTCAACCTGACAATTTAGCATTTGCCAAAAGATAACATGAGAGAGCTAGTATCAAGACAAACTTAAAGGTCATTTTAAATATTCACAATTTTTAGAATTTCTAATTTTATCCCTGCATTAAGTTATGCTGTTGAGGAACAATGTATTCAGACCAAATTACCTCAGCTTCCTTTAGAAATGCCTTCATTAAATTATGATTTAATGTTATGCCACAGCTTTTAAAGAGAGTCGATATAAGAAATCACCAAATTTGTCTTCCATAAATCTATATGAACAGTAGGCACCCATTACATTACTCATTTGTTTTCTTATATAAGGGAGCATGAGCCCAATTTTTCAAGAATTCAAAGCCAACGCCTTTGATGACATTTATTTGATCTTGTGATAGATATTGACTTTTTAAAAGGGGAGGTACCTGTTTGTTTTTGTATTTGTATTTTGCTTTAGCTACCAGGCAACCCAGAGCTAAATTCAGTTTCAAGTGGAGTGTTCAGGTGTGAGGGGAGTAAAACACAGGCATCGTGCTACTTACCGCATCTCACCTTACAGTTACTCCCAACAATTCAAGCAGTGGCTTTAATTCACTTTACCTCGTGGCAAGGATAGTACTGACAGAACTTTCCTAAGGTACCCAGCTAGAAGACAGTCAAGAATTCAAGCCTGGGTCTGAATCAAAATTCAATTTTTTCAAACATGTTGAAAAAATTGTTTCATCCTAACTCCCTGCTAGCACCCATTTGGTTATTAGTTTTGTATTGTTTTTATTTATGAACAATCTTAAAGCCCTTTTGGTAAGTAATATGTAAATCACATGTAATTAAAATATTCCCTCAAGAAATATGTGATTTAGCTAATTCTGTGATATAACTAGCGTATGTACCTATGGATACTTTTAACAACCCAAGGGCCACCCCAAATACCCGAGGATTTCAGGTCCATACCAGCCAGAAACTGTTTAATGACAAAAATCAGTGGCATAACCCAGAGAGTCTGAAGCAGGTGTCCCCCAATCCCACGTGGGTCCCTCAGCACCCATAGGGACAGGACAGGATTATGGAGTTGCCAGTCTTTAGAATACATCCTTGTCTAAGAAGAGGATTGTGACCCAAGAGTTCTCAGAGTTAAATTTCAGTTAAGTATGCCAATTTTCCTTTAACAATAGACACAGTGTTTCCTATCATCACAGTAGCTAACATTAAGCACTTATTAACTACAAAGCATTTTACATGAATTATTTTATATAATCCTCTGAACAGTTCTGAGCTAGATATTATCCCTATTTTACAGTGGGAAAACCTTGGGTTTAAAGAAATCACCTAATTCACCCAAAGTCATTCCTGTTTGAATAGTAGAAGTAGTATTCAAACCAAACAATCTGGCCCTAGAGCCTGTACCTTTGACTACCAGCCTATGGGCCTGTTTATAAACCCAGCAGAACAAACTAACCTTAAAATAACCTTAAAAATTATAAAGCTTGTTAAAAAAATTTCACCCAAATATTAATAGCATTTAAAATTTTTTAAATTTTTAAAATTTTTGTTAATCAGGAATAGGTAAAATTCAGTAGGAATATTGATCAAATATTTAATTCTCATAATGGCACTAGATGGTCTAAATACTTTTCAATTTTTTTAGTACGTGTGGTGCTGAAGCAAGCACTAAATACTTTTCAGAATAGCAACAGATTAAAGTTTTCTATTAAATAGTCTATTTTATGCTTCAATCCAAAATCTAATAAAAGGGACTTGAGTTATCCTCCAGAGCTGTACTTACATTGTTTTGATTCAGTTGTGGTGGTGATGCATACTGCTCTATTATCAGCAAATTTCCCTTCCTTGGCAATTTTTTTCTAGACAGCTCCTTCCACTCCCTCACCTTGAAAACCAGTTTTTCCTTGATGATCTCACATTCCTTAAAACTTTCTAAGAGTCAGGCCAGAAGAAGTATAGGAAGTCTCCAGGCTCCCACCATGTTTCCAGAACATTGCTCTCTTTTACTTTATCAACCCTCTCCTTTGAAACCTTCATCCCACTTCAATCTGCAGATTGTAGTCATCAGTCTCTTGCCTCGTGTTTATCCCACTTTATGCCCCAGGTGAGCAGTCACTAGGTTGTGGACTAGTCCTCATGGTCCAGTCCACGACAATTACAAGAATCCAGAAAACACTCCTCCAAGGTTGTGGTTCAATGCAAGTCACACTGACAGACATAGTTCACCATTCCTCCCACCTGAAAACAACTTGTTGAACAAATGCCCACTTCTGTGCCCAAATATGGGCCCCCAGTCACGAAAGGCATAAGGAGCTTAAATTTATTGTATATAGAAAACATCTTGAAGTCTAAAGGGACAAATTACATTGCCATTGATTATCAAATTTTTACTAAATAGAAACATCTCTAGTCTGAAATCTCTGCACTTGGGTTAATTCCTGCAGTTTAGAACTTGCACCAGAATGAAGACTATCTTTTAGCACAAAGGAAGACACTATCCTAAAAAGCAGAAACTAGTTAGTTACAAACTCCAAAACTGCAGTTTTCCAACTTCAAAATCTTTAGAATCCATATTCATATCTATTATGAATAATGCTTATATAATGTTTTTATACATGTTTTCATTTCTTTTGCATAGATACCAGGAATAGAATTGCTGGGTTATATTGATTAAGCTTTGGTAGTTATTTATCTATTTCATTTAAGTTGTCAAATTTATTGACCTAAAGTTATCCATAATATCTCCCATTAGTCTCTAAATATCTGTAGTAATGTTCTTCTGTTATTCCTGAAGTTGGCAATTTTTGCCTTTTCTCTTTGCTTCTTGATCAGTCTAGTTAAATGTTAATTGCACTAATTCTTTTCAAATAATTTGAATTTGAATTTTATTATTTTCTGGGTTTTGTCCATTTTTTATTTCTTTGATTTCTGTTACTATATTATTTCTTTCACACTGCTTACTTTGTGCTTAATTCACTCCTTTTTTCAAGTTTCTTAAGGTGGCACTCAGGTCAAAATATCTTTTAATTTTTCCTGTGATTTCTTCTTTAATCCTTGCACTACAGAAAAGTATGTTGTTGATTTTCCGAATATTTGGAGATTTTCCAGATATCTTTCTGTTGATTTCCCATTTAAATTCCAGAGGACATGATTTCAAACCTTTTTAATTTATTAAGAGTTTTTATGCCCCATAATATGGTCTGCCTTGTTGAATGTGCCATGTACAACTGAAAAGAATGCATATTCTACTGTTGTTGGCTGGAATGTTCTATAAATATTAACTAAGCCAATTATCCTGGGAGGGAATCTTACAATCTCAGCCTATAATTTTGAGTTAGTTTATTTCTTCTTTTAGTTTCTTCTGGTTTTGCATCATACATTGAAGCTCTGTTATTACAGGTATACATATTTAGGACTGTTACATCATCTTAACAAATTGACCCCTTTATTATTATGTCTTTTTAAATCCTTGCTAATAGTTCTTGTGCTGATATCAATTTGTCCGATACTAATATTAATGATATTAATCATTTGGCTAATATTAATAATTATATGGTATACTTTTTCCATTCTTTTCCATTTAACCTATTTAGATCTTTCTATTTAAAATTGACTTTTTGGAGAGAGCTTACCTTGGAGTCCAACCAGTTGGGCAAAGACAGAAGTCTATAGAAGAGCTGCTCTCAGAGAAAACTGAGAAAGAACTACTGATTAGACTGGAGGAGAACAGAGTCAGGGTGTTTCCAAAGTCAAGTGAGCACTTCTAGAAGAGAGCTTTCAGCAGGGATCAGTGCTACAGGATGAAGACTGGAAATAGTCCACAGTCAATTTGAAGGTTTTGATGACTTTCATCAGACCAATTCCAGGGCAAGGGTGAGGGCTTTGGAGAGACAAGCTATTGGGAGAAGGGAAGACAGGGATGATGAAACAAAGCAAAGTGTAGACGGATGAGGGCCAAGGAAAAGGGTTAAAGTTCCTACTTTGTGTATTTCAAGATAGGAGACAATCTAAAGCTTATGGACTGAGGGGAAATGATTTGAAAGAGGCTAGTTACCATCCCCTAGGGATGGGGGTTGTGTGGAGGTAGCATCCTGTGGTGTTTGAGAAGGGGCCAGCATGGTGACCTTGGGGTATGTGTGTGTGGGTGTGGGTGTGTGTGTGTGTTGGGGAAAGGGAACAGGATCACAAAAGGGAGTGTTACGTCATAGGTTGGAGTGGGACCTGGGTGGGCACGACTTGCTTTGGACAAAGAGGACAGCTCCCACCATGGTGGATGAGGAACATTGACAAAAGTGAGGACTTTTTAGGGTTCCAGTGGCTCTTTGAGCATACAACTGCCCAAATGCTTCATGTTGACTTCTCCATGTTGATTTACATATCTGTCCTCCACATGATTACAAACTTCTTTGGTCAGGGACTATTTTATATGTGCATATCATAATGCCTAAAACTTAACAGAGACCCAGTAAAAATGTTTGCTTAATGAATGACATAAACATGTTGCCTAGTAGGAGAGTATTTGTACCACTTGCTTGGTGGTTAATTCAGAATTTGAGGCCCTGAACTTACACTCCACAATCTAAGAATCCTCCAAACTCCAGCATTCTATAATTCAGTGAGTGAGGGATAACGGGTCTTCAAATTTCAATTCAATACTGATGGCTCATGACATTATAGCAATAACAAATATCTATTTGCAGGGAGAACTACCAGCAGCAAAGTTTAAAATACCTGGAAAGAATAATCAAAAGATGTAAAGGCAAGAAATTGAAATATAAAATTCAGTAAAGTTTTGAGTTATAAATACTGCTTTTTAAATAATGAGGTTTACAATGGGAGTACAGATTGAAGTGCACATTTTAAGTCCAATGTCCCCAAATTAAATCACCAGTATACTGATTGTATGTCAAAGAATAGGACTGTTAAATAATGCATATTTCAATTCAAAGGCTTTCATCTGGATAAATTGGCCTTGCCCCTCTGTATTTCAACAGCAATACCCTAGAGTATACAAATGTATTTCTAAATCACCTCACCTAACTGGGAAATTATACAGTATATACTGTACCTTTAACCAAGAACAATACCTGTACCTTTTATTTTTGATAATATCAATTTCACTGTCCCCGCAAATTGAAGATTTTACTTTCATTTATTTTAATAACAATCTATAAATCTGCCTCAAGATAGTCAGTTGTTAGAAACATGCCTAACGGTAGGACACATCATTTTCATCAGGGAAAAACATGGATGTTCCATTTATGGAACTTTCCAGTGTTAGAAAGTACACTGGAGTTATGATGTAAATGATTTTGCTCTGGCTATAATACCTACTCATTGTGAAACATTGGATCAGTCACATAACTTCAGTTTTCTTCCAAAATGAAGGGATTGGACTAAAACATTATTGCTCAAGGAATGGTCATTGAAAAAATAAATTTGAAAATTATTCCTCAAAAAAAAGCACTCCATGCTAAAATAAGATGAAGAAATGCTCTATAATATAGCAATGCACAGGAGGATACAGATAGATGCTCCTCTATCTGTATGTGGTTACATAGCTTAGCCTAGCCTACCTTAAACATGCTCAGAACACTTACATTAGCCTACAGTTGGGCAAAATCATCTAATAGAAAGGCTGTTTTATAATAAAGTGTTGAATATCTCATTTAATTTAGTGAATAAATTATTGCATATTGTAATATGTGTATCACTTTCACACCATCATAAAGTCAAAAAATCGTAAGTCAAACCATCATAAATCAGGAAACTTCTGTACTTAAGAATCTGACAAGTCCTCCAGTGAAGAATATTTTCTAGCCATGACCTGGCATTTGCCATAGTTATTTGAACACATAATCTTTGTTCTCCTCTTATGTTTGTTAAAATATGAAATACTAACAACAGGCAGAACATCTTTGGAGAAACCATGACCTAGATAAACACTAATATTTTCAGTTGTATGTTATCTATGCTAAGTGAGTAGATCTGAAGCTAAAATATTCAATATAATAAACTAGAGAGATATTGGGTGTAGAAAATTAATCATGTGGCAACATGGTGGACCAGAAACTTGAATGGTCCTTCTATTAGAACTCTGCTAGATCCGAGATATATAGCAGTGACATTTTTGATGCTTTGCAGAGCACACTAGAAAGTAGGGCTGCTCTCTCCAGGCAGGGTGAGGCAAAACTGAAACCAAAGCAGACAGCAGCAAGGTAGAGTTGCTTCTATCACCATGTAATTGGAAGACTGAGCTTGAGGTTTCTGACAAGGTGAATAAGCTAAATCTGCAACTCCCACTTTTAATCCTGAATTGTCAAGTGTGGCTAACGTGATCCCAGGTTGGTGGTTGCTCCAATAATACTGAATACAAATCATCCCTAGAGGAAGAATCTTAAATTTAGTCTCTGCAGATTCCTGTAGATCAGATTCAACAAAATACGAACTTTCAGTTTAAAGAATTACCAAACAAACACACAGGGGAAAAAGCCATTCTCACTGTCCTGAGACAGATTAAACAAAAATAAACAGACTTTGACTTTAAAGGACTCAGATATTTAAATTATCAGATAAAGAATAAAAATGAAACTATATGAGATATTTAGTGAATAATAGAATCCAAAAAGTTAAGGATTCTAGGAATAAAATGCTATAAAAAATTACTAACTACTTTTGAGGGGGGGAAAAGCCTTTTTGGGGAAAAAAGTCTAGATCATTATTAATCTTAAAACTTAGGGATGGATATGCTTTACAGCTGATTAGACTCAGCAGAGGAGAGAATTTCCAATGAGTCAGTAAATGCAGAATGCAGCACAGAGTCAAAGAGATGAATCATGGAAAATAAAATTAAGAGACATGGAGGACAGAATGAAAAGGTCTAAAATATATTTAATAACAGATTCAAAATAAAGGGAATGAAAGAAAGGCAATATTTCACAGGATAGTAACTTCAAAATTTCCAAAAGCTGTTGAAAGACAACATGAGAGTTCTCCAGAGAAACAGAACACACAGATACAGATGTAGATAGGTAGAGATAATGATTTATTATTATATAAGGAAATGATTCTCATAATTATGGAGGCTGAGAAGTCCCACAATTTTCCATCTGAAAGCCAGAGACCCAGGAGAGCCAGTGATGTAGTTCCAATCTGAGTCTGAAGACTCAAGAACCAAAAGAACCAATGGTGTAAGTCCCATTCTGAGGGCAGGAGACCAATATCCCAGCTCAAGTAGTTAGGCAGAGAGAGTGAATTCTCACTTCCTCTGCTTTTTTGTTCCATTCAGGCCCTCAACAGATTGGATGATGCCCACCTGAATTGGTGAGAGCAATCTGCTTTACTCAAGCTAATCTCACCCAAAAACAGTCTCACAGACACACCTCAAAATAATGTTTAACCAAATAACTGGGCACCCCATGGTCCAGTCAAGTTAAAACATAAAATTGACCAGCACATAGATGCATGAAACACAACTTATAACAAGCATATTTAAATAAAATAAATCTTCACCTTTAATTTCATAGTCATATTAAAGATCAAAAACAAAGAGGCTCTTTAAAGGCAGCCAGATAGAAGAGACAGAACAATTACAAGGATACAGCAATTATAGTGTTCCTCAAAAATAGCTGAAGACAGCTGTATAGTATCTTCAAGATGCTGATAAAAAATATCTGTCAAACTGGAAATATTTACTCAGAAAAGCTATCTTTCAACAATGAGGATGAAATAAAAGTATTGTAATTTTTTTCAAAGAGAGACTTTATTCCTTCATGAAAGGAAGATGAAAAGTTACCTCCTCTGAAAGAAAGTCTGAGACAGGCGCAGGACAGAAAGCAAAAAAATTGATAAATATATAGGTAAACCTAAACAAGAATTATCTGAACAAACACACTGTCTTTTTTGTGGACTTGAAAAAAATAGAACTGAAATGAGCTATCAAATCACAAAAAGACACAGAGGAACTTTAAATGAGCTAACACAATATGTGAAGAGTATTTATAACCCTAAATATTCATATTAGGAAAGAATATGAATTTACTGCTGCTAAGTAAAATAAATCAATATGAAAAGGCTAAATGCTCTATGATTCCAACTACATAACATTCTGGAAAAGGCAAAACTATGGAACCAGCACAAAGATCAGTGGTTGCCAGGGGTTGGGGGGAAAAGGGGTGAACAGGGGTAGTACTGAATGCAAATTACCCCTAGAGGATTTTTAAGGCAGTGAAACCATTATTCTGTATGATACATGTCATTTCACATTTGTCAAAATCCATAGAAAATACAACACAAAGAATTAGCCCTAATGTAAACTATGGACTTCATTTAAAAATAATTTATCAATATCGGCTCATCACTTGTAACAAACGTACCACACTCACGCAAGATATTAAAAACAGGGGAATTGGGGGGCAAGGGCAAAGGGGTATATGAAAACACTGTACTTTTCACTCATTTTTTCTGTAAGCCTAAAACTGCTTTTAAAAAACAGTCTTAATTTTTAAAAATAGAACTAAAATATCAGATCATTCAAGTCGGGAGGTAGGGCTAAGGTGATCTAAAATCTTCATATTCTTTGAAAAAATAATGGGTTAAGGTCTGATTAACATGTTCAGAAACCTACAACCAATAATTAGAAAACACATGGTTCTCAACCATACATAGAACATCTAACAAACAAAAGCAAAAACCACATACTTATATTAAACCATAAAATTTTCAAGAGTTGGTATCACACCAACATGTTCTCTCAAAACAATGACTTATTTATAAATCAAAAACAAATGTAAATGAAAAATCCTCTTACAGATGGAAATAAATAAAGTCTTGGGTCAAATAATAATAGTTGAAATTTTTAAAAATTCAGAACTAAATAATAAATGTTTGACATATTAAAATTTTTGGGATGCAGCTAACACAATATTTGGAGGATACTTATAGCCTTAAATATTCATATTAGGAAAGAAAAAAAGATTAAACATTCCTGGAGCAAACATTCATCTCAAAAAATTTAGATCGGAACAATAAAATACATTCAAAGAAAGTAGAAAAGATGAAAATAAGAATAAAAATTAAAAAGAAAACAAAGATACAATCAAAAAGCCAAATATGGTTCTTAGAATGGATTAATATAATCGATAAACCTATAGTATTGCTCAAAAAAAAGATTAGAAAGCACAAATAAATTGGGAAAGAAAAAAGGGACACAGCCCTAGACACACATGGGATTAAAAGAGAATTAATGTCAATGATGCCAATAAGTTTGAAAACATAAAATTGACCAATTTCTAGAAAAATATAATTTTTTGAATATGTGAAACATTACCCTGGTTCTAAGAGTCAAGAAAAAGGTTTACTCAGAGAAGTACTGCCGCCTTCTCACCCCTGTTACACATTCCCACTGCCCCGTTCTTTCTATCCTGTTCCTTTACACTCCCTGGGGTTATATTTTTTTCCCTTCCTGTATTCAGTTTGTACAAATGAGTAGACAGACGTTTATTTTCTCATATCCCCTTCTTTCTTACAGGAATCAACTACTCAGGGATCAACCAATTAAAGCCTGAGGGCCATACCTGATCTGCTGCCTGATTTTTGTTTGTTGTTTTCTTTTAGGGACAGGGTCTCACTCTGTCACCCAGGCTGCAGTGCAGCAGCAAGATCACAGCTCACTGCAGCCCCCAACTCCTTGGCTCAAGCAATCTTCCTGCCTCAGCCTCCCGAGTAGCTGGGAATACAGGCATGTGCCACCATGCTCGGCTAATTTTTATATTTTTTGTAGAGATGGGGTCTTGCTTTGTTGCCCAGGCTGGTCTCGGACTCTTGGCCTCAAGTGGTTCTCCTGCCTCGGCCTCCCAGGGATTACAGGCATGAGCCACTGCACCCAGCCTGCTGCCTGTTTTGTAAATAAAGTTTGTTTGGAAAATGGCACCCCCCCACTCTTTTACGTAGGGTATATGGCGATTTTTACACTACAACTGTGGTTGAGTAGTTGCAACCAAGACCATGTGATCTACAAAATGTAAAATATTTGCTATCTGGCCCTTTACAGAAGAAGTTAGTTGACCAGTGGTCTGGACACTCTTTTACCCTTTGCTTTTATCATTTTTATATATCCTGGAAATCATGCCATACCCAGTTCAAACAGAGATGTTCCTTATTCTTTTATACAGCTGCATAGTATGGCCATTATGAGGATGCATACATATGCGCGTTTGTCATTCTCAATATTTTGCACTTACAGTCAATGTTGTGAAGAATAATGTGATATTATAGATCTTTTCTAAACTACCCCCATACTACAATTTCTGACAAATGTTCAAAAATAAAACTAGTTTTCATGTTTTATACAGAAACTGATTTCAAAACAGATTTTGAATAATTTTTATCCTTTGTGGTTTTTTAAAGCTTTTATTTTTCCTCTTGATTAAAACCTCCAAACAGAGTGCAGGATCAGGAAGAGAAATATAACGTGGGCCATGTATAAGCTGTCTCAGTAAGTTGTTGCCTTACAAGGACTCTGAAGGTATAATGGGCTGGCCACGCAAAGATGACAGGTTAGGTGTCATTTATGTCCATTTCCAGTATTAAAGAGAGTCCAGCAAAACATCACTATTTTGAATGTTTCCCCATGTTCATATTTTGATTGAGAAGGTAGTCCTCAATGCATTGTTCATACTTATATTTTGATTTTACAGGACTGATGGATGGAAATTAATTGTGATAGAATACAATAAAACAGAAAAGAGGTAAACGCCTTGAGGTCAGGGACTATCTTTTCTTTTTTGTTTTTTCCTCCAATGTCTTGTATAATCTGATTATACCTATAATTGTGCTGTGCTCTTTAGAACTTAGTTATCAATTGTTGCCTACACAAGCAGTTTTTCATCTCTGGTTAGTTTGATATGTGAATAACTTAGTACCAAAAGAAAATACAACCTCACATTGCTTGACTGTCTATATAGTATTATTTAGAATTAGTAGGACAATATTCTTAGAATCACAGGTATGGAAATATTGCCAAAATGACCCCCTTTATTTTTTGCATATATAAAACTAAAATAAGACAGTAAATGGGATTATTGCTATGGGTTATTTAACCAAAAAAGTAAATGAAGAAGAGTACAGATAAATAAAATTAGGAGATTATGGCAATCCAGAAGACCCCTTCAACTAATATTCCTTAAAATAGAATTTCCACAGTCCTATTATTAATCACAAATCCACCAGAGATTATATTCTGTTAGCATAAGTGTGTGTTGGCCAGGGGTGGAGGGTGTGTTTAGTTTTAGTTGTCCAGGCAAACTGACGTAAGTATTGACTGATGTTGATAGAGGAAAGAATATTAAGAATCTATAAATTGTGACTTTAGTTATATAAGTATTTCCTAAACTTATGGTTTTTTAAAAGATGAGATTTTGCTTCAATTATAGGACTATACAGTCAAGATGTATTTGGAATTCATTTATCTTTGATTTCAAATCATGTAATCAAATCTATGGAGCATTCATAATATTTCTAATCAGAGAGAGAACACTTAAATATAAACAAGGACTCCAAAACATGTACATAAATCAATTAGTGGGTGCCTCTATTTATTCTTTTCTATGTCCAACATTAGCCACTGCTTATTCATGAACTGTAATATGCCTAACATATGTCAGTTATATTATTTGTTCCATCTCAAACTACTAGCTAAATTTCTCTTTCAGATTAAAATTTCCCAAGGGCATTTTAGATAATATTTTACCTGAAACTGCTTAAAGGTATTTTATTGAGAATATCTTTTGCAGGATTCTGGTGAGCTCAGGTTCACTGGCAGTACACTAACTCAAGTCCCAGGAACTGCGGAGTTGGAATGAGCAGAGCCCTCCCCAGAGCAGGGCCTGGATCCAGTGTCTGGATGTAGTTCCAGCAGCACCCCACAGGGCAACCCATAGGCCCCCCTTGCACGCTTCAGGACCATGCAATCCAACAGGAGCCTCCTGGGGAGGCTGTCTTATAGACAGCATTCAGAAGAATACACATTACACATTAAATGAGACTTGAGTACTTCATTCTTCCAAAAGCATTAGAGTGCCTACTATATGGCAGGCCTTGAGGAGAATATAATTTAAAAGAGCATTCTTTGCCTTCTATTAGTAAAATAATGAAAGGCTTGCAGACAATTTCAACACAGAATATACCATATGAAGTAACGAAAGCACAGATGTGTCCTAGAAGCCGTCCAGGTGAGGTGGTAGCTGACTGTGTCAGGGGCTGGTGGTGACAGAGGCAAATCAGTGGAGGTGTCACAAAAGAAATAATGCTAAAGTAAGCTTTAAAGAAAGAGTTTCTGAGGCAACTATGTTTTCCTGTGAGGCTTTGTATTTGTAGTCATATGACATTTGCCATCTCTAGGTTTTGGCACCAAGGAATAAGGCTGCTACATTTATTAAAAGAGGGACAAACTTCTTCATCACCTAAAGTTCCTTTGCTTCAGAGAAGGCGAGGTATAGTTATATCTAGACCTCACTCCTGGAATTATATAATCTTGGAAAACCTTGGAAATTTTTCCCCAAGATTGTTTAATGCAAGCTTTAAATTCTTAATCTGCAAAATAGGCTAATTATTATAACCTAGAGTTGTTGTAAAAAAAAAAAAGGTAAATAGATAATAAAATAATATTTAAAAATTTAGGTATTAAGTAATGGCATTCCTCTACCCCATGAATAGAGAAAATATGCCTAGACAAATTACATGGGCATTTTTAGTATAAATGTCTATGATTTTCTTTTTAAATTCAAGATTATTATTTTATCTTCCAAAATTTGTGATCATTATTATATTTTACATATACCTGTATTTTCCTTAATTCCAGATAGGGAAAACTCTAGGCCAAGTATTTGAAAATACCCTAGTTCATTACCAGAGAATACCATATGCTTATAAATTTCACATCCAGTTCCCTGATTTTTCCAAAGAATTGAGACCTTAAAAAGCTTTTCCATTGTAGGTAGAAATCAGAGAATAGTTGATCAAGAGGTAGAAGGAGATATGATCCTGAAAAGGTGGAGGGATATTTCTGGGGTGATACAAATGTTTTATATCTTGTTTTAGGTGGTGATTACAAGTGTGAATGAAATGTCAAAATTCATCAAACTGAACAAACAAGATCTTTGCCTTGTAATTTAGCTTAATTATTCTTCCACAAAAAATTTTTAAAATTTTCTGTTCAAACCTCCAATTCCTTAAATGCTTATATTTTTTCAAAGTACACTCCATATCAATAGTTTTCATTTTTTTTTTTAACCGTCATTCTTGGTTGGTTTAAAAAAATCACTCTGGGGTCCATACTGGTAGCGGGTTTACTCAAACCGTCTCTTTCCTTCCAGATTATCAGGACCAAGTTTAACGAAAACAAAGACCAGATCTGTGACCCTTAGATGAACCCCTGGGTCTCCATGGAAGTCTGATTAAGGCAGAGTGATTAGTCATAGTGGCTTGTAGTCTACTGAGTAGTTTTTCTATTGCCCTAAGCTTATTTAATTCTTGCAGTAGCATCTTGAGACCGTGTACTGACCAATTTGCTAAAATTCAAATGTATTTACTAATTTAGAAACTGAACGTGGGGGAAATAAAAGCTGCCTTTTTATAGTCATCTAATTTACTTGAATCTTCACTGACCATTAGTGTTCCGGGATTTTTTCTCCATTATTAGCCCAGAAAATGAAATGTATAACAGAACACCAAACTTCCCTATGTACAACTAAGCACAACCAATAAAACCAGAAAACATGGAAGTCTCGGTAGCTCTTGAAAATAGCAAGTCAACTGTGTTGAGTTCAAGGGAATTAAGAAAACAAAAACAAAGACAAAACCTGAGCAGGCGAATGACTAAAGACTTCGACTCATTTTCACAAAAGAGAGAAGTAAAAGAATTAAGTAGAAAATATAAATACTATTCTATTCTTAGTTCTGAAATACCTAAAGAAGTTTTAGAGGTAGCTAATCTAATTTCGGATTAATTGTTGTCAGTGTTTGTATAATTAATATAAAGTCATAAAAGTCCTAAACAGGAGAATGTGAGATGATCCAAAAGCTCACAGAAATAAGTGTTCTGCCTTTTAGTGTGAAAATAAATAAATAAAACAATGAACATGTATGTAGAGATCTAAAAAACAGATTTTGATCATTAAAATTCACACAGATTTTAGAGTTGAAATATGACCACATTTCTGTAAGTAGTTATAGAAAATCCAGGATATTGCTCTATAAGGCTAAGCAAATCTTAATAAGCTATAAATCAGCAGAGATCATGGTTTCCTTCAACTCCTCAGTGAGTACTTTTGTAAGTTAACTAACAATCCCCTAATTTATTTTTTAAATAATACAATGCTGACTCAAAGAAGTGCTATAATATGGGATTAACCAACATGCTGTGGGACTTGAGAGGAAATAGTGATTCATTCTAATTCAGGTGGAGGGCAGGAAATTACAGAATATTACCGCAGAGTGGCTTTTATGTAGACTTTCAAGGATGGGAAAATCTTGGAACTATTATGTCTTGCTCATATAACACATGTCTTGTTTATATAAAACATATTCATAGAAAAATTACAAAACATAGATCAGCAAAAATAAGAACATAATCCCATGAAAAACAGCCCATAATCTCACCAATTAGAAAAATACCATTGTTAACACTGACTTTCTTTCTACATGCAGAGACATGCAACTTTATAATAAACATGCAGTTTTCTGACAAGTTCCTTATATTATAACATGTGAACATGTTTACATCTTTTGGTATTTATTTTCAGGTGATAATATCTCCTTATATGTTTATATCTTAACTTATTAACCAACTATCATTTTATGAACATTTTCTTTTATTTCTAGTCGTTTGTTATTACAGACATTTAAGATGCATTAAAACACCTTTCAACAGTATATATCTTTGAGTACTTAGCAGATTATATCTTTGAGTATCCATCAGATTATTTCTTTTTTTTTTTATTTCAGAATATCGTGGGGGTACAATACTTTGGCCATACACATTGCCCCTGCACTGCCCGTGTCAGAGCCACAATCGTGGTCATCCCCCAAACTGTGCTCCCCACATCCATTCAGTGAGAGTTTTTCCCATCCCTTCCACCCCCCTCCCGCCTGCCCGCCCCCTGATTAATATTATTGCCCTGTGTGATGTAAGTGTTGATCAATTAGTACCAATTTGATGGTGAGTACCAGTGGTGCTTGTTTTTCCATTCCTGTGACACTTCGCTTTGAAGAATGGGTTCTAGCTCCAACCAGGATAATACCAGATGTGTTAATTCACTATTGTTTTTTATTGCTGAGTAATACTCCATGGTATACATATACCACATTTTATTAATCCACTCGTGTATTGATGGGCACCCCATCAGATTATTTCTTTAGGAGGAATCCCTCAAAGTGGAATTGCTGAGGGTTGACATCGGGGTTACTGATGCTCTCTTTTCTCTATAATCTATTAACTTGTTCTGACAACTCTCTTGACTCTACTTCCCTGTCCAGCTACTGCACCATTTCTCTGCTCCCTTTTAAGCAGAGTAACTCAACAGTTGTTTATACTCACTATCTCCAATTCTTCTCCCTTTCTCTCTTAAAATCATCCTAATCAGGCTTTTCCCCAACTACTCCATCAAAACTACTCTTATCCAAATAACCAATGATCCCCACACACACACACACATTTTGTTAAATTCAGTATTAAATCTCACTCATCATATTACTTGATCATACAGTGACTTTTGAGATAGACGATGCTTCCCTCCTTCCAGGAACATTTTCTTCACTTGGATTCCAGGACACCACACACTCTTGGTTTCCCTTCTCTGTCCCCGGCCACTCCTCGTCTCCTCATCCTATAGACCCTCGTTCCCTTGGGGATCTCATTGAGTCTCCCAGCTCCCACTACCACCTCCCTGCCAATGATTCCAGCTCGCATCTCGAGTCCAGTCCTCTCCCTAAAACTCAAACCTCCAAACCTATACACACTAGAAACTTACCACGTCCAGAACTCAACTCCTGACCTTTACTCCTCCTGCTTTAAAAAACAAAGCCCCACTCCACCCCACCCACAGTCTTTCCCCTCTCTGTAAATGACAATAGTCATCCTTCACAATTACTCAAGCCTAGAACCTTGGAATCCTTCTAGATCTTTATCTTATACCACCTTCAGTTCTTCAAGAAATCTTGTTGCCTCTTCCTCTAAAATATATTTAGAGTCTAGATTCTTACCACTTCCACTGCTACGATTCTAGTCCAGTACTTCTCCCCTGAATTATTAAAAGAGCCCCTAACTGGTTTCTTTGCTTTTGCCCTTAATCCTGTATCTACGTACAACACAGAGGCCTGAGTGATCCTTTTTAAATGGAGGTCGGGCTTGTCACTCCTCTGCTGAACACTCTGTATGCTTCCTCCATTTCACTTACAGTAAAAGCCAAAATTCTTACCATGCTCTATAAATCCTGAACTCTATGGTACACCCCCCACCCCCCACGTATCGCCTCTGACCTTATCCTCTACTTTTCCCCTAACTCACTGCTCCAGCCACCCAGACCTACCAGCCATTTGTTGAAGCTACCAGGGCATGTGTCTGCCTCAGGGCCCTTGCACTGGCTGTTCCCAGCAATGCTCTTCCATCCTGTATCTTCATGGCTCAGTCCCTTGCCACCTCCAGATCTTTGCTCAAATACCACTCAAATAGGATTTCCTATGAGGTTTTATTTGACTTCCCCCTTAAAGTGCCCCTTCCTTTTGTGTTTACTCTGTCCCTTCTCTGCTTTTTCTCCATAGCATTTGTCACCTTCTGATATATATTTTGTGTAATTTTTTGTTTGTCTTTGACCCCAAAAATGTATCCATAAAAGCAGGAATTTTTGTCTGATTTATTCACTACTAGAAGAGGGTCAGTGTTACAGATGCATATTTAATGCTTTTAATCCAGACTTCCAATTTGCTTCTCAAGAAATGAAGGTACAGTATTTAATAAGTAGATAAGGTGGAGAAGGATGGTCTACGTTGAGGCCATAATACTGGCAAAGCCACTGACATGCAAGAAAGCAAAATAGTGTACTGGTCACCAGGTATTTCTGATGTATCGGGGTGGGGATATAGGATTTACTTAATGAAAGGACAGTCTTACTAACAGGTTAACAAGGAAATGTAAATTTCTAACTGGCAGCCATTTAGAATAGCGTGAACCCTGCCTCTAAGGTTAGTAGCATGAATCTCTCTCCTACAGAGATGTTTACCTAGCAATTAAAAGGAGCTGAGCTAACAAAGGAAAGCATAAATTCTCATTAACATTGGGCAGAACTGGTCAATTCACATTCTAAAAGGGAAAGGAGTCTTCAGGAGAGGCAGGGAGAAGAAAGGGTAAACAATCTGATCAACTGTCATTTTAGATTCACTACCTATAGACAAAAAAGTTTTTTTCTGCCTTTGTTTAAACAGCCTTGAAGGGTTCCTGGGTGGACAGCTGAGGCATGCGCTTCCCTCACTTCTTCAAGGAGAGACAGAACCAGATGTCTCCCGCTATCAAGAAGAAACAAGAAACCAATTCCTGTTATCAACCTACAGAAAAGGATGAACTCAGCGGTTTCTCAGCTGCACTCTACTAACTGGGCTACAATCATAACCCCCCACTCCGCAGCCTGCCCTTATAAAGAGTTAGAGTCCTTTGGCCTCAGGGCCAGCGCCTCTCTTTATTTCTTGGTGCTATGCCCTCTTTCTCTTCGGAGAAAGAGTAAATAAACTTGGTGCTTCTTTCTATCCTAAACACTGTCTGGGAATTCTTTCTCTTCCCAAGTAGGGACTTCATACCCTAACACTTAAAATAGAAACGCATCAATGGAACAAAGCAACATTTTAACTGAAAGTACGAAATCAGCTTACTGCACCATAAGAAATAAAAAGACAAAATGAAAAAGGAGTTCTGAACTAAAATACTGATTGAGGTATGGAACACTTAATGAAAACTTTTACCAAAAATAAGAAATTTGACAAAGTACCAAATTCTATTGGGGAGGGAGGCTGTCTTTGAAAAGGTAATGAACTCTACGGATGCTCCCAAGAAAATTGCACACATATCTACAAAGTTTAGAGAGTCTACCATCCCCTGAAACCTACCCATAGACCACCATGGGCCAGCAGTTGAGAATGCTAACCGAGAAAAAAAAAAAGGATCCCAGTTAAGCAATATTATTTCAGCATCATGACAATCACTTGGACAGAAATGATGCTCAGATAAAGATGTGGGTAGTTGCAACATTGAGTTCTAACATTTTGAGTAAATCTTCAAAGCTGAAGTTTACTTCACTAAAAGAAAGAGAATTCAAAGACCATGTCTTAACTGTTAAATAATAAATATATAAGATCAAGCATCCCAAAGTCAACTCAGCAAACATTCAAACTGAAACCTTCTTATTTTAAGCTTGATCAATAATTTTATAAAGTTCACATGATAATCAGAAGGAAGATTATTTAGGTACTGGTAATTTGAATTTTTAAGAAATTGAAATCAGCAAATATTTCATCCAAACAATCTAAGCTATTTTCTGTCTGGCCTCTGTACAATTTTATCATTAGGCATCTTTCTTCTAAATAATTCAGTAAAATATTAATAGTAAGTCCTTGCTTCTTTACCAAATACCTCTTCTGTCTGCACCACAGAATCCAGAAATAATTCAAGGGAATTCAGCTTGGGTAGTTTTTCTTGATCAGATCTGTCTCTGGAGAAGGGTATGGTAAGGGAAGGGAGAGGGTCTTATTTACATCCTGAATATAAACAGCTCTTTATTCACTGAGACCATTCTTTGCATGGTAATAGTTCTAATGCAGAAAACTCCCCACCAGAAATCTGTTCTCTGTCTGATATCTGATGCCAACCCTTATAGTGATAAAGGCCACAGAAACAAATCCAGAGGCACTGAATCTAATAAAGTCAGTCCTGAGAGGTCTCTCTGCTTGGTTTCTTTTCCCCATTGCCACTAATCAGAAGACGAGTTTACCAATAGCCATCAGCCAAGCACATCCAAACTGGATCCAGGCCAAAAGCGAGCAGCATTGTTGGAACTTGGGCAGCAAAGTGGAAAGGTGGTTGGGGCCTCAGCTGGATGAAACCATGCAGGGACTGCTGGGCAGCAGCTGGAGGAAGTTTGGCCACGCTGGCAGGGGGACACACGAGTGGTTAACGAGCGAACCAAGCCTGCCTTTTCTGGAGACTCAGCTACAGGTCTGTACCTATGGTTTAAGCTTTTTCTTTGTCGGTTTTAAAACCAACAATGCTTATATTTTTAGGATCTTAAAACTTAGTGGCAACATTTTGCCTTATATATGAGACAAAAATATGAATTCACTGATCAGCATGGTCTAAAGGGAATAATTTGAAAGTTGTATTTTTCTTTTTTTTGACAATGATACATTCAAGTAAATCTTGGCACAAATATATACTAAGAACACTTGATATATCAAATATATTTAAGAACACCTGAAGCTAGGAGTCAACACATTTTCATGTCTTGGCGTGATGACTTTGTTCTTTGCTCAGTAGGCAATGGCCATATATGCAAAAATGAGAGACTCCCTTTAGTTCTGGACTATATAATGACCACTGTTTCTAAGAGTTAGCAGAAACCAAGCATCGTACTTCAGGAAGGATAACAAGGGGTTAAAGAGGGGGTTGGTCTCTCACTCAGAAATGCAGCAGCTGCTTTGCTTTGTCTGGCAAATCACCAGAGGAGTCTCAATCTGAGGCAGCAGTAAGGAAAAATATTTGTAGAAACCTAAAAACTAAGAATTTTACAATCAGAGGAGGAAGGAGTGACGACACTGACTACACAAGAAAGGGGGAAATCAACCTGCTGTTTTCCAGAAAATCAGTGGGTGAGATTGTGGTATATAAGTTGTCCAAAACCACCTTTTACAGAAAAAAAAAATATTGATACGTAGAGATAGATATTGATATATCCTTCCGCAGTTATACCTTTAACTGGACATTTTGTTAAAATATTCCCTGAAAAGCAAAGCCCTTGAGTCAATAAACACATCAGAAAAATATTAAAAGTTAAGAAACAACTTTGAGGCTAATGAATAAATTAGAACATTTGACTAAAAAAGATATTCTTCCTGCATTAAAAAAGAATCCAACAATTTTAACCAATATACCATGAATGATAAGCAAACTTAAGGATACCATATTGAAATTGTCCTATAGGTCTGTGCATCTCTAAACTGGAAGAGTTATCTCAAGAAATTGTCCAGGTCTGCTGTATTAGACAAAAGTCTTCTATTGCCACTTGGTATATGGACAAATTTAAATCAACCAATGGAAATAGTGATCATAGCAGGGACTGTGGTATTTTTCCTTTCCCAAATTTTTATAATTAATATTGATAATATCTTAAGTAGCATAATTATAAACAATAGGATTTATTACATAAAACCTTTTAAATGGAATATTAAGTATCTTTATTCCATGCATATTGAACTTATGGGATATAACAGAATTTAAAATTTGATGACCACAATTGATCAGAAACTATTATCTGTATTATTGACAGAGAATGAAGAAAAAATAGGTTATAAAAAATGGTCCATGTTTTTGGGGTTGAAGTACTACAAGAGGTAGTATCTTTAATATTTTTAATGATTCATCTAGAGGGAGAAAACAAATTATAGTTAATTTTTTTTACTCCAACTTGATTTTTTAATAATTGTAGCAAATTTTGGGGTGCATCTATTCTTATGGGTTTTGTAATCAAAGTCCTTATTATGTCACAACAGATTTCAAGTTAAGAATTCTGATATTAAATTAGATTATCTGTGAGAAAACAGAAGGAATCCATAGTTTAGAAACATAACTTCACAATTACATATATAAAACATTAATACTGCTAAAATATTTCTGAAAATATATGTTTATTAAAACATTAATTTAGTAATGCCAGATTTTATCTTCACTGTATTTTCTAGCCTTATCAATAATTTTCTAGGTTTCTTCTATTATAATTATCTTTGGTATTTTATGTTTAGTAAATTTGACCATTTGAGTCCCTGATATTAATTCATTTAATTTTCATGCTAACCCTCAATAACAGATGTTATTATTTCCATTTCAAAGAGGAGAAAACTCAAGCCCAGAGAAGGTAAGTGAATGGTCCATGGTCACACAGTATCAGAAGGTTGTACTGGAATACAAAGCCAAGCTGTCAACTCCCAAAGACCATGCTCTGCTTCTCAAGAAAACCTTTAATTTATTCTCTTTAAGCTAATATATCTTAACTCATATCTTACCTAGGACAAAACATCTGGCAGTACAAATATTAAATAAACCATCTAATTCTGAGTCAAAACAACACACATAGTTGTAAAGTCTTCAAGGAATGAAAAAAAAAAAAAAGATTACACAATCAACGCTAGATACGCCCTCTCTTATGAGGTCATGACCAGCAAAACATTTGTCCTTTCTACCAAAATCAAGGAGAGAACACTGGCTTTCATAGTTTAATTATTAGGTTTTCTTTTAAATAAGTAAGTGAAAAGCTTAATATTTTGTTTGCTTATTTTAAACACAATTATAAGATTCTAAAATGTTTTCTTCTCCTCTATAGTAGTGGATACTAACATTTACACTTTTTACTGTATACTTTATAAAATAGAGAAACTTTGTAATACTTCATTATTTCTTAGTAGCTTTATTAAAAGCAGTGTCTATGCAATTAGGAACAGTATTTTTTTTTAACATTGTTTTCCTACCTTCCTGTGGAAGAAGCATTTCATGCCCATTATATTATTTACACCATCAGGAACCATCATTTATTTATGTGAGCTAATGTTATAAAATCAATACCTTTTAGGTTGCATAAGAATGTATCTATAATTCTTTTTCTTTAAAGAGTTCAAAAATATCCACATTTATTCTACAAATATTACAAAAACAAATTTAAAGAATTAAAAAGATCTCATTCATCATAAGCACCAGCTATCAAATCAGACTTCAGACATTATTTATGTGTGATATGAACACAGAATGTGAGATTTTGTGCCAGAATTAAAGAACTTAAATCCCATATGATCTTTTTGTGGCAAGAAATCACAATTGGTTTCATTCTAAATAAAATAAGTACATAGAAAGAGTTTCCATTCAAAGAATGAGTGATGGACCTACCAACTAAAATTTATTCTATTATTTTTACTTTTGTGGAAATTTTTTTAGGATATCATCAATGTGTACTTTTTAACATTCTGAACTCACACTTTATCATGTGAATTAACATTGTTTCACGTAGGCTCAAGCTCCTTGGCATGAGTGAATGTTGATGGTGATTTTGAGAGCGAGCAGTAACGGTTAAGATGAACAGCAGATGCCTTGCAAACGCAGAGGCCTCTCCCCATCTCCTGACTCAGTGTCATTCCCAGGGCACCCAGAGGCTAAGTTCCTCCCACGAGGACGTGGAGCCCTTCCTGTGCACCCTCCTTCCGGCCACCATCCTGCTCTTCCTGGCCTTTCTGCTGCTGTTCCTGTACCACCGCTGCAAGTCCCCGCGGCCCCAGGGCCAGGTTTTCAGCATCGACCTCCCAGAGCGCCCGCCTGCAGGGGAGGTGGCTGACTTGCTGCCCAGCCTCCCATGGAGCAGCGAGCAGGACTTCCCCTACTGCCCTCTGCCCCCCAAGGTGGCCCCACTCTCTGGGTGTTTACCGCCCTCCTATGAAGAGGCCACCAGGAATCCTCTTGGGGAAGAGGCCCTGGATATGGTCCTTCAGTATGAAGGGGGTTCACCTGGACCAAATGAGCAGACATAAACTGCTCTTGGAAACCTTTTAAAAGAGCCCCCCTGAGAAGGGGGAGAAGGCCCCTGGCAACGGGACACTTCAGGCTGGGAGAAAACCTTGACAAATGCCCATCTAGTTAACTTATTTTCAGTTTCCTTAGGGAAAAGTTCCCTAGGTTCTTCTAAAGATGACTTGGCTGTCCTAAAATGTACAACACTCCTGAGAAACATAGGAAAGTTCTACATGAGTTGAGGGGGGAAAAAAAGTTTTGAATTACTAGTGAGCAAAGGAACCAGCTCTGAAGGGCAAGAAAAAAAAAAAAATGGTGGACCAGCCTAAGTTAGCAGCTTTTGCAACCAAATAAAAATTTTCTTCCTATACCAGTTTTTCAGGGTTTCATGGTTTGATCCACTTCTGTGTGAATGCTTCAAAATGCACAGAGAGCTTCAGAAGGATGTAAAAGACATCTCTAGAGCTGCAGGGATCAATCATTGTAAATAATGGTAAAATATTAACAATGAAACAATATTAACAATGTACACACATTTGCAAACATTTCATTTAAAAATAATAATAAAGCTTTCCAAAGTTAACTCCTTTGTAGTGTCACCCTTGCTTGTCTTCTGATTTGCTTTCTAGAATGGGGGAGGGATTTGGCGTAGTCATGTGGGAATGTCTCATAGTCCTGTGGCAGAAGTGAGAGTAGCTACAATAACACATTGTCTTAGCATGTATCATTGTCTATCATCTCATTACAGAGCACGACTATACAGCACTATAGCACTATGATTTAATTTGTAGCCTTCACCAAGCAGCAGACAGAACAGAAATCAGTTTAATATGGGAAAAAGAAAGTCAAAATTTTGGATCATACGGTAAAGAGAAAGAGATTAGCTCCAACAGGGACATTATAAGCCACATAGTGCAAACTCTTGCTTCATAGGCATCAAAACTAGAGCTCAGAGAAGTTAAGTGACCTGTCCAATGTTACCTAGCTTGTAAAAGGCAGAACTGGGACCAGAGCCTGGCCTCTCTGTCCTGGGCAAAAGCACCTTCCACTGTGCCGGATGCTCTCCCAAGAAATTGCAAAGTTGGAATTTCTGCCCATGCTCCTGATGTGGGCAGGTGCTCAGCAGGTTGAGCACAGTGGAGTTAGGAATTGATATAAATCTCCCTCAGTGGTTTTTCAAATGGGGAGACAGAGGTAGGTATTACCACTGGGGAGGTATATCAAAACACCCACAGTGGTGGCAGGGAGGGGAGGCAGGAGTGTGGCATGTATTGCATAGCTCTCAAAGTCTTATTCAATGCTGTCATTCTTTTGAAAACAATTTTTATCCTTCTCACAACACAAAATGCAAAACTAGACAATATGTGATGGTTCAAAATGAACAAAAACTGATGGCTTTTTAAAAAATCATTTTTGGCATGAATATTTTATGCTAGATATGCAATGTGGTAAAGTTTAAAACAACAAAGTAGGAAAAATAGAATACATTTCTTTTTAAATGTGATCTGACAAATAATAATTGTGTCTTTGAGGACTAAAGCAAAATATAACATACTTAGGTGAAAATCAATAAGATTACTCTTCGGGAAATTGTACTGACCAATTCTCAAATGTTCTTTAAGGGAAATAAATACATGGAAATTAGAAACTCAGCACACAGCTTTCTTCAGATTTTTTTAATCCCAAGAATTTAGTTCTGTGTGAGACTTAATTCTTTCCCAACTGCCATTCCTTCTTCTTCCTTGCTAACAGAACCCTGATTTGGTTCTGGGATCCTAAAACCACTTCCCTAAGGCAGGCTGGGTCCTTCCCAAACCCAGGGGGTACATCACAACAATTAATCATGGTGATCTTAATTCCTTCACCAAGAATTTATTTGGTCTTTGGGACCTAAGGGGAGATTTATGAGGGAGGAGGGACTTATTCTAGAAAAGATGCCTCACTATTAAAAATCGAAATATGGAAGGAAATACTCCTACTCTTTGCTGGATGTTATGTGTCTGCGTGTGATACATGGGACAGCTACAGCCATCTTGCAACCATGAGGCAAGACATCAGTCATGACTGGAAATGAGAATAGTAGAGTAGAAAAACAGGAAACACCTGGGTTAATGACACTATAGCCCAGCTGAATTAACCCTGAAACTGCCTACATTTTAATGACAGAATACCTTTCCTACTGTTTTAAGCCATTTAAACCAGGCTTGCTACTTGTAGACAAAAGCATCCCAACTGCTACAATTTCTAAGGCTACTAAGAAAAGGCATTGCCATGTTTAAAAATGTTCTGATAAGACTTATTTAAAATAAGCAACCAATGCTAGGACTCATGTAAAATGTTATCAGTGTTCTAGGGAAAGAAAGATTTTATTTTATGGAACCAAACTGAAGCAGTGATGCAAACTATAAACCAGGGGTTGCCAAACTATAGCCCACAACCAAATCCTACTTGCAACCTGTTTTTGTACATCTTACAAGACAAGAATGGTTTTCACACTTTTAAATAGCTGAAAAACATTAAAGAATAGTATTTCATGACACATGAAAATTATATAACTTCAAATTTCAGTGTCTTGAAATAGGTTTTATTGGAACACAGCCATGCCCACTTGCCTATAGCTAGTCTTGTGCTACAAGGTCAGAGTTGGGGCTTTAGGCTTGAACTTCAAAGCCTAAAATATTTGCTTTCTAGTCCTTCACAGAAAAAGTTTGCTGGCCCTTGCTATAGATCAGTGGATTACAATCCTGATCACATAGTAGAATCAATTGGGGAACTTTTAGAAATACTAATACCAGGACCACCCAGACCAATTAAATTGAAATAGAACCAGTGATTCTAACATGAAGCCAAGGTTGAAAGCCATTACTCTAGGTAATGTGAGTGGGCCACAAAATACAGGTGCACTTCAATGTGAACAGATGTAGGGTAACAGGTTCAGAGAAAACTAGATCTGTAAATACAGCTTTGAGCCTTCACTTATAACTCAACATTCTCTGTAAACTGTTTCCTGACGCCAGCAGCCTAACGTGCAGCTGCAGCCAATTCAATTCACAAAGCAGGATTTGCAGGCAGAACATCAGGAACAACAGTGTAAACAGTACATCCTTGTTTAAATGTTGACACAACTGGCAAGCATGGGTAGTCTGGTTGTTAGCACTCCAAGGAAAAGTGGAGTTGAAGAAAATCCACAAATAGAAGAATTAAATTATTAACAACTAAGAAGTATTTTGGGAAGAAATCATTCTAGCCAAAAAGATTAAGAATAGGAGGGCATATAACAGAATCAGTGAATAGAATGTGAACATTTTCACTAAATTCTACACTGGACCACAAAATATCTTTAAGCCATCATTTTATAAAAAGAAAATAACGTCTGCTTTCTACTCTGACTTGTAAGGAGCTCGGAAGTCATTCTAACGACAATAAAAAGCTGAACAAACTGAAAAAAATCAACAAATCTTCCCAGATTCATTAGATAACTGAGGTCACAGGACAAATCACTGGCCCCAAAGTTGGAGAGACAGACAGGTAGATACAGAAAATCACAACTTACTGAGCAGAAACCTCCAGGACCCAGTGCTGGGGCAGGAAAGCCTGAACCGTAATTGATGAATTGCTGGAAGCTCCTTGTGGACACCTCTGAGAGTTAAAAAGCCCAGGGTTGGGAGCCTGGAGGGCCACACGTTTTTGTGAGTTTTACCTCCAGCTGTCCTACCAGGTTCTCACACTGAAGATCAGAGAAAAATCCCCCTGTGCTTCTGGCAGGGGCAGAGGGCATAACCACTTTGAAATACACCAGAGCCTGCTATTCCTCTTAACAAGGCCTGCCCTCAGGAGAAACTATTTTACCAAAACCTGACTGACCTGGGGAAAGCAAAATCCCCAGGTGGTTTGAATATTTGTCTCCACCAAAACTCGTTTTGAAATTTAATCCCTAAAGTGGCAGTATTGAGAAATCACCTCATTTAGGAGGTGATTGGGTTGTGAGGGCTCTGCCGGCATGAATGGATTAATCATTCATAGATTAATGGATTAACGGGTTATCATGGAAGTGGGACTGGCGGCTTTATAAGAAAAGGAAGAGAGAGAGAATAAGCTAGCACACTCAGCCCCCTCACCATGTGATGCCCTGTGCTGCCTCCAATCTCTGCAGAGAGTCTCCACTGGCAAGAAGGCCCTCACCAGATGCAGTTCCTCAACCTTGGACTTCCCAGCCACCAGAACTATAAGAAATAAATGTTGTTCCTTATAAATTACCCAGTTTCAGGTATACCATTATAAGCAACAGAAAACAGACTAAGACAATCCTTCTCTAGCCTTCCACGTGAGGAAAGAAAATACTCAACTCCAGCCCCTCAAGCCATCCTGCCCTACCTAAAGAGCAAGAGAAATACTGAGAAACACTTGCGCAGTTCGCAGCCCAGGAGCACAGGCCCACTCAAAGACTGAGACCTAATCACAAGACTTTAGAACACACCCTGCCCCACACCTTATCACCACATCACTAAAGGCCTGACTACCAGGGTTCCTTTTACCTAGTATATCATGTCTGCCTTTCAACAAAAAATTGCAAGGCATGCTAAATGGCAAAAAGCATAGTTTGAAGAGACAGAGCAAGCATTAGAACCAGACTCAGATACGGCAGGGATGCTGAAATTATCAGACCAAGATGTAAAACAAATATGATTAATACGCTAAGGGCTCTAACAGAAAAAGTAGACAACATGCAAGAACAGACGAGAAATACAAGCAGAGAGATGGAAATTCTAAGAAAAAAATCAGAAGTGCTGGAGATAAAAAATACTGCAACACAGTGAAGAAGGCCTTTAATGTGCTTATTAGTAGACTAGACCCAGCTGAAGAAGCAATCTCTGAGCCTGAGGATAAGCCAATAGAAACTTCCAAAACAGAAAAGCAAAGAGAAAAAAAAAAACTGAAAAAAAAAGAACAGAATATCCACGAATTGTAGGACGATTACAAATGGTGCATTATTACATACGCATAATGGGGATACTAGAAGAAGAGGAGAGAAAGGAACAGAAGAAAATATTAATATTTGAAGCAATAATAACTGCAAATTTCCCCCAAATTAATGTCAGACACCAAAGCACAGATCCGGGAATCTTAGAGAACACCAAGCAGGATAAATGCTCCAAACTATACCTAGGCATATCATAGCCAAACAGCAGAAAATCAAAGATAAAGAAAAAATCTTGAAAGAAGCCAGAGGGAGAAAACACCTTACCTACAGAGGAGCAAAGATAAGAATTACATCCGACCTCTTCTCAGAACCACGCACGCAAGTGGAGTGGAGCAAAATATTTGAAGTGTTGAGAGGGAAAAAATACCTAGAATTCTGTATCCTGCAAAATTATGCATCAAAAGTGAAGGAGAAATAAAGACTTTCTTAGAGAAACAAAAATATAGGGAATTTGTTGTCAATCTACCTGGCTTACAAGAAATGTTAAAAGAAGCTCTTCAGAGAGAAGAAAAATGGAAAATGACATATGTCAGAAACTTGGATAAAGAAAGGAAGAGGATTAGAGAAGAAATAAATGAAGGTAAAATAAAATTTTTTATTTTTCTTATTCTTAATTGACCTAACATGTAACAGTTGTTCAAAATAATAATAGCAACAACATATTTAATTATGTGTGCCTATGTACATACTAATACATGTGCCTACATATGCTTACGCATAAGTGAAATGAATGACAGGAGGGGGGAATTAGGAATGTTTTATTATTATAAGGTACTTGCACTATTCATGAAGCACTGTAGTGTTATTGGAAAGAGGATGTGGATACTTGTAAATATATATTGCAAACTCTAGGGCAACCACTAAAAAAAGTATACACTTGACCCTTGAACAACATGGGTTTGAACTGCACATGTCCACTTACATGTAGATTTTTTCAATCAAACTCAAATATAAAGTACGGTATTCACAGGATGTGAAACCCAAGTATACAAAGGACCAACTTTTTGTATACCTAGGTTCTGCAGGGCCAACTGTGGGACTTAAGTATGCACAGATTTTGGTATACTCTGGGGTTCTGGAGCCAATCCCCCTCATATACTAAAGGGGTGACTGTAATTGATATGTTTAGAAATGAGAGAAAATAGAATCATATAAAATGCTCAATTAAAACCACAAAAGGCAAGAAATTGAGTCAATACATAATATCCTTCTAAAACAGAAAGCACCAGCCCCAGATGGGTTCATTAGTGAATTCTACCAAACATTTAAGAAAGAAATTATATCGGCTCTCTACAATTGCTTCCAGAAGACAGAATCAGAGAGAATACTTCCTAACTCATTTTATGAGGCCAGCATCACCCTGACACCCAAACCAGACAAAGCCATTACAAGAAAAGAAAGCTACAGATCAATATCTCTCATGAACATAGATGCAAAATCCTCAACAAAATATTAGCAAATTAAATCCAGCAATGTAAAAAAAGAATTATATATTATACACCATGACCAAGTGTGATTTATCCCAGCTATGCAAAACTGGTTCAATAGTTAAAAATTAATTAATATAATCCATCACATCAACAGGTTGAAGAAAAAAAAGTAACATGATCATATCAATAGATGCAAAAAAAGTATTTAACAAAATCCAACACCCATTCATGATAAAAAACTTTCATTAAACTAGGAATAGAGGGGAATTTCCTTAACTTGAAAAAGAACATCCACAACAAACCTACAACTAACATTATACTTAATGGTGAAAAACCAGAAGCTTTCCTTCTAAGACACAGAACAAAGCAAGCATGTCCCCACTCACCAGTCCTTTCAACATCAAAATGGAAGTCCTAGATAATTCAGTAAGACAAGGAAAGCTAATAAAAGGTACACAGATTGGAAATGAGAAAAAACTGTCTTTGGTCATAGATGATATGATTATTTATATTGACAATTTGAAAGAATTGACAAAAAAAAGAAGGTCCTGGACCTAATAAGTGATTATAGCAAGATTCAAAGATATAAGGTTAATATACAAAAGTCAACTGCTTTTCTATAAAACAACAATGAAAAAGTGGAATTTGAAATTTAAACACAACACCCTTTATATTAGTACTCCCAAAAATGAAACACTTAGGTGTGTACAAGATCTATATGAGGAAAACTACATAACTGTTATAAAAGAAACCACAGAATCTCTAAATAAATGGAGAGATAATCTAGGTTCATGAATAGTAAAGCTCAATATTGTTTAGATGCCACTTCTTCCCAACTTGATGTATAGATGAAACACAATCCCAACCAAAATCGAAGCAAGTTAATTTGTGGATATCAACAAACTGTTTCTAAAATTTATATGGAAAGGCAAAAGAGGCCAGGCACAGTGGTCACGCCTGTAATCCTAGCACATTGGGAGGCCGAGGCAGGAGGGTTGCTTGAGGCCAGGAGTTCAAGACCAGCTTGAGCAAAAGCAAGATGCTGACCCTGCAAAAGATAGAAAAATCAGCTGGGCGTAGTGGCGTGCACCTGTAGTCCCAGCCACTAGAGAGGCTGAGGCAGGAGGATCACTTGAGCCCAGGAGTTTGAGGTTGCAGTGAGCTATGATGACACCACTGCACTCTAGCCTGGGCAACAGAGAGAGTCCCTGTCTCAAAAGGAAAAAAAAAGGCAAAAGATACAAAATGGCCAACACAATATTAAAGGGGAAGAGCAAAGTCAGAGGACTGATATTACCCACTTTCAAGATTTACTATAGAGCTACATTAATCAAGAGAGTGTGGCACTGGCAAATTAATAAATATATCAATGGAACAGAATAGAAATTGTCCAGAAATAGACCCACACAAATATAGTCAACTGATCTTTGACAAAGAAGCAAAGGCAATACAATGGAGAAAAAGATAATCTTTTCAACAAATGGTGCTGGAACAATTGGACTTCCAAATGCAAAAAAAAAAAAAAAATCTAGACATAGACCTTACATCCTTCACAAAAATTAATTCAAAATTGATCACAGACCTAAATGTAAAATGCAAAACTATGAAACTTCTTGGAGAAAATCTAGCTGACCTTGGGTGTGGCAATGCTTTTTAGATAAAATATGAAAAACACAATCTATAAAAGGAATAATTGGTAAGTTATACTTTATTAAAATTAAAAACTTCTGCTCTGAGAAACACACTGTGAAGAAATTGAAAAGACAAGCCATGGACTAAAAGGAAACATTTGCAAAATTCATATCTGATAAAGGACTGTTATCCAAGTTTACAAAAAACTCTTGAAACTCTACAATAAGAAAACAAAAAACACAATTAAAAAATTCGCAAAAGACCTGAACAGATACCTTACCCAAGAAGATATACAGATGGGAAATACGAAAAGATGCTCTAAATCATATGTGATGAGGAAAATGTGTATAAAACGAGATATCACTACATACCTATTAGAATGTCAAAAATCCAAAACACAACAGAAAATGCTGGTGAGGCTGTGCAGCAACAGGAAGTTTCGTTCCTTACTAACAGGAATGCAAAACGGTGCAGCCACTTCGGAAGACAGTTTGGCAGTTTCCTACCAAACTCAACATTCAATCCAGAAATTGCACTCCTTGGTATTTACCCAAATGACTTAAAAACCTATTCCACACAAAAAACTGCACACACATATTTATAGCAGCTTTATTCATAATTGCCAAAATGTGGAAGCAACTAAGATGTCCTTCAGTAGGTAAAGGACAAACTGTGGTACATTCAGACAATGGAATATTAGTCAACATTAAACAAAAATGGGCTAAGAAGCCATGAAAAGATGGAGGAACCATAAAAGCATAGCAAGTACTAAGTAAAAGAAGCAATGTTAAAAGGCTACATATTGTATGATTCCAACTATATGACATTCTAGAAAGGGCAAAACTATGGAGACAGCAAAAAGATCAGCAGTTGCCAGGGGCTGGGAAGAGGGAGGGATGAATCGGCAGAGCACAGAGGACTTTTAGGGCAGTGAAACTACTCCATATGATACTACAATGGTGGATACATGTCATTATACACTTGTCAAACTCATAGTATGTGCAACACCAAGAGGGAACCCTAATGTAAACTATGGACTTTGGGTGATAATGATGCGTCAATGTAGGTTCATTGATCTGGTGCCAGATGCTAATAGTTGGGGAGGTCGTACACCTGTGGGGCAGGTAGTATACAGAAATTCTCTGTACTTTTGACTAAATTTTGCTGTGAATCTAAAACAGCTCTAAAAATTGTCTTTTTTTAAAAAAGGAAATGAAAATAATAGGTTATGTAAGAAGAAATTATTTTCTAAACATTGTTATAGCAAGAAGTAATTATTCATTACATATATACATGGTATACATTTACTATATACACATACACACAGAGATTGTTTTTAAGAAACAATATTAAGTATATCTGTTAATATTAAGTGTGTATCAAGAGCTGAATTCCTTCTCAAATTATTTCTAGATAACCACATACAGTATTTATTTTCCACTCCTCTAATATCAGACATCATAAGCATCAAAAATTCTGGAGCCCCACAGTGTTCTCTATGCTGGATGGGACTCTGCAATACAGGTAAAATACATCTTGTCCTCTAATTCCTTGAAGTTCTCAGACAATGCAGATAGCTGGATGTTTTAAAGGGCCAATATTAGCATTCTTCTTCTACTGGATTCTGAACAAGGTAAAGAAAAAATTAAATATTCTGATTTTAAGCATTGATTCTTCATTATTTATTATTCCTTTGTCACATTAATAGGACCTACCTCAGAGGGTTGTTGGGACAATCCAATGTTGAAACATATGTCTGCCCTAAGGACACAGTAAGTATTAGCTCTTGTCTGTATTTATCATCCCATATACTACATGATATGTTATCACTCTCTCATAAGGAAGCTAAAACATCTGAATTGCTTGAGGTGGGACCGGGCACCATCCCCAAAGCTCACATTATTTTTAGGGGTCCATGAAGATGTTTTAATTTCCTTTAAAATCAAAAGAAAAAAAAGAAACTTTGGGGGTTAAAGATTATATTCATCTTTATACCAATACAGTCATAAAATATAATTAGTTTATTTTATAATTTTAGAATGAGGGCCTTGGGCCCACAATAGTCATATTGTAGCCCTGGGAAGGTGGCTATTCCAATTCAATGCAAGCAAACTTAAGGAAAGGAAACAAGAGAAATCATAATTTTTTCAGAGGAGATAGGAATTAATTTCTCTCCTACCCTCCACACGTTCCACGGTTCTAGCCACACTGCCACTCCCTCCCTTCCTCCCGTTTTGTTAATGCCATCATAACAATAAGTTGCCAAGTGATCTCAGTAAGTTTTCTTCTATATGTAGAATGTACATTGGTGTTCAATGGGCAGAGGACCAAGCGAGTCCAATGAACAGATTTCAGTTCTTAATGAAAGGGCCCAGAGTTTTTATTCATAAAAGACCATCCTAATAACCACCCTTTTATCAGGACACAACATACAAAGTACTGGGCTAAGAGATAACTGGACGTTACCTCTTGGAATCCTCAAAAGCATATGAGGTGAATACCGCCCATTTGTACAAATGAAGAAAGAGGTTCGGTGAGGCTGAATCACACAACCAGAAAGCAGCAGAGATCCAATAAAAACCCAGATTCTTAAACGTAGGTTTAAGCCAAGAAGGAGGTGTCTTCTTCTGACCTGGCAGAGGAGTGGCTGCCCACATTGAAGGACATAGGCTGTGTAATGTGTGACTATGACAAGATTGAAATCACGGGAGTCCAGAAACCGATGCCCAATTCCAGTGCAATGGAATTAAAAATATCCCAACACTTACACTCTCACAAGTGGAATGAATCTTGTACTAGCCACAGACAGAGGCATTGCTTTGATTGTCCTAAGACTTCAAGTGAAGGTCCAAACTCAGGGAATTCTAGCTGTGAAAGCAACATAAATAGATTTCAACATGTCTGTACCTCATCCATTAAGTTCTCCTGCCTGGAGAAGCTAATAATGTCAATACATCATGCAATTAGCCAACGTGTACAATTGTGAACCTGGGAAAAAAGCCCCATATTCCTAAACATTAAATAAATAAATAATAAAGCCAAACTAAAATAAAGTTTTATATAATGTATTTAAATATGAATTTACAGCAATAGAAATTGAAGAAGATAGAACACAAACATAAAATCCATGTTAATATGTAAATAATCTTCCTTAAGTGTAAATACAAGCCAGGTATCCAGAGAGTCAACCCCAGAGGTACTGCAAAGCAGAATGGTTGGAGACCCTAAATCAGGTTCCAGCTGGACAGGAGACTGGGACAGCCATCTAACTCAGCGCTCTTCAAAGCATGGTCCGTGAACTGGTGCTGGCTCACAAACTATTTGTTACCAGTCTGAGACAAGATAATTACACAAATTGACAGTAAGTGTGTAGAGACATGTATAGCAACTTAACATATTTACAAAATCCATGCACGGGATCAGTGGACACATCTCACTGGTACTGGTATAGAGCGATTAAATTACCGTAGACCTTGTGGATTAAGTAGCCTATAGCAGGAGTTGCATATAGTCTTGTGCACTAGAATCACATATTGGTTTATGATGAAATGGAAATTTTAAAAATAAATAAATAAAGGGTCTTTCATCGCAGATCACTTGAGAGGCACTGATCTAGAAGATGAGACGTCCCAGGCATTACTGCTAAACCTTTTCTCCATCTTGGTGTCAATTTTTAATCTGCTACTTACCTCTCCCATGCTTGGATCTCACTCTGTACGTGCAGACTCAACCAAACGCAGGTGTAGAACTGAGAGACCATAATGCAGGCCTTACAAGCAGGCTGAGAATTGACTGGTTCACAGGTCGGTTCAAGACAAGGGCAAAGAAGCTCCTCTTCTGGGAAGTGGGACATTGAACCACTGTGACAACCTTGTTCTAAAAGTCATTAGGAAGTTAAGTCCAATTCCTCTCAATTCTTTAATTTGTCCTAATCAATAAGTAATGTAATAATTCTAATGCAACAGTAAAAAACCCATATGTAAGAGTTTAAGGGAATGTCTTAGCTGCCCTAAGTTTCTGGGAAATGATCTTTAATCAAGTGATCTATTAGAAACATTTTATCATAGCCACAGCAAGGATTAGTTTCTTTTATGTGCTTCTGAGAATGTGAGCTATCTAGTTGTGATTTGTTTGGTTATCTATTTTTACTTCAAAGTATGAACCTTTTAAAATCAGTATGGATGTCCCTCTCTTTTTTCATAAACACCTACTACAGACTCAGAAATTATATCAAGGCTCACTCTGGATAAAATTGATGTTTTAATTTTTAAAGGCATTTCCAACTTTAGATGTTAGCTTTTTTAGCTTCCACCCCACAATTTAATAAATGTCTCTTCACCTTCTGTGGCACATAAGGAAGGTGGTTCAGAGGTGCTCCTAAAAACACTCAATCTCTCTTTCTGTGTCTGATAAATCCTATGACTGGCACTCATTCAACATTTATCACGCAATTACAAATCAGGCACTGACCAAAATGCTCAAGTGTAAAAGGGGCTTCATGGGTTGCCTTGTGTCTAAATAATGGATGAGTATTATAATTCTCAATAAAACTAAAGGAAAAGCCAGCCAAAAGAGATTAATTTCTTGTTAGAATACCAAGTTGCTACGTATTTTACAGTTATCACATTTGAGACAGTGGTAACTATAAAAAGAACACATAGTTAATTATTTAGGGGGGAACAGATGACCCCGGAGTAAAAGGTGATGTGACAGTACGATATGTGAAGGCTGGGACCAAATTCTGTTCATTGCTAAAACCCACCAACATGTACTAGAGCACTACACAGAGTAAATACTTTCAAATTATTCTTTTTGAAAAACAAATCACCCCAAATTTAGTATCATTTTAAAAATAACCATTTTATTATTCTCACAGTTTCTGTGGGTACTGCAAGGAAAACTTGTATCTGCTCTGTGACCATTGGGACCTCAGCTGGGAAGACTCGAGGCTGTGTGGAGGTGACTCAATGGCAGGGGGCTGGAACCATCTGAACACTTTATCACTCACATGTGCCGTGGTTAATGCCAACTTTCAGCCAGGACCTCACCCAGGAACCTATCATGGCTCTCCATGGAGCTGCTTGGGCTTCTCTTCAGCATGCCTGTGGGATTCTAAGAGCAAGTATCCCAAAGGAAACTAGGTGGAAGTCTTTAATGATCTAGCCTTGGAAGTCACACAGTATTACTTCTACTGTAGTCACAAGCCTGCCCAGTTTCAAGGAAAGGGAAGATAAATCTCTGTCTCTCAATGGGAGCTATGTCAAAGTCACATTATAAGCATGTTGGAGATCATGTTGCAACCATCTTTGGGAAATAAAATCTGCTACAAGTATGGAATAAATAATCAACCAATGAGTGACTAAACGATATTATAGACAGTACTTTTCTCAAATATTTTGAGTTCTCATTTGAGAACACAAAGTGATTACACTTTCACACCCCCTTGATATTAATCAAGTCTGAGTGAATTGCTTTGGTTCAATGAAACGTGGATGGAAGCAACTTATTTAACTTACTGAAGGAAACGTTTACAGTTGATCCTCATTATTCACAACTTCTGTATTTGCAAATTCACCTAATGCTAACATGTGTTTGTAACCCCACAATCAATACTCACAGCACTTTCTGGTCACTCACAGACATATGCATGCACAGAACAGTGAAAAATTTGGGTTGCCCAGTGCACATATTCCCAGCTGAGGTGACACTCTGTCTTCTTGTTTTAGTTCTCATACTATAAACAATGTTCTTTCCACAGTCTATTGAGTCTCATATTTTCACATTTTTGTGCTTTTTGTTTGCTGTTTAAAATAGCTCCCACGTGTAGGGCTGAAGTGCTGTCTAGTGTTCCAAACTTCAAGAAGGCTGTGACATGCCTTACGGAGAAGACATGTGTTACCTAAGCTTCATTTAGACATGAGTTACAATGCTGTTGGTCATGAGTTCAATGTTAATGAACCAAAAACACATATTAAATAAGATATCTCAATACAGAAACATACATAAAACAAAGTAATGTATTAAATCACCTTGATGCTAGAAATATTGTGACCAGAGGTCCACAGGAACCTAACTCTGTATTTCCCCTAGGAACAGTGGTTCAGTATTTGCTAATTCAGTGATCATGGTGACTTTAAGAAAAGTAACTACCATGAATAATAAGAATTCACTGAAATTTCTGCTGTGGGACTCTCAATGCTCTCTTCTGGCACTGGGGTGATTGTGGAGGCATCTGTTGATATAAAGGTGTCACGCTGCACCATCTCATAGACAGGGGCTGTCCTGAGGCCTCAGTTGGACTGGGTGAGGACTTTGCATGAACAAGAAATCATGTGTAAGTTATAGCCAGTACTATCTGAGGTTGTTTCCACAGAATAACTTAGTCTTTCCTGACCAACACAACACTAAATATCTGCTCCTAAAACATTGCTTGTGAATTAATTAATTGCACATAAATATTATTTGAAAGACTAAAAAAAATAATAATAAGAAGAAACATTTTGGTAAACCCTCCTCTATCAGTTTCATTGAATTTTTTTTTTTTTTTGAGACAGAGTATCACTCAGTCGCCTGGGTAGAGTGCAGTGGCATCATCAAAGCTCACTGCAACCTCAAACTCCTGGGCTCAAGCCATCCTCCTGCCTCAGCCTCCTGAGTAGCTGGGACTACAGGCATGCACCACGATGCCTGACTAATTTTTCTCTTTTTTGTAGAGACAGGGTGTCGCTCTTGCTCAGGCTGGTCTCAAACTCCTGAGCTCAAGTGATCCTCCCACCTTGGCCTCCCAGAGGCCTAGGATTACAGGCGTGAGCCACCGCACATGGCCCCTTCATTGATTTTTAAATGTGGAAAATATGACTTATCCCAAAACTTCCTGTAAAGGTTAAATAAAATATCTGTTTCATAGTGTCACATAAACATTGATTAAATATGAGCTATTAAAAAGAACAAATTTACCATAATTAATCAACAAGAAAACAAACTTGATCATTTTGAAATATGGGTATAAAACTTGAACCTTTCAAACTTTATTAAACTTGTTCTAACTGAAATCCTATTATTTTAAAATAAATCATTTTCTTTCCTTCCTCTGTTATTTTATTAATATATGACTAGTTACCACCTTATAAATATAGATAATTCAGCCTAATTACCTGCTATTATCTTCATTAATTGCAAATGCCAAACCCTAAAAAATGAATGTCTCCAAATTTAGCCTCAGATTTTCTACAAATAAAATGCTCCCCTCCAGAAAAAGCATTGATAACTATGAAAGATACTCTGCAGATTAAAAGAACAACAGATTTCTTAAGCAACAATGTAAATTACTTCCTTTTCCTTTAAAAAAACAAACCTGCAAAAAGTTATATTGTCAACTTTGCAAAGTCACCTAAGCAATGGATCACACCTGTTACATAGTGAAACAGGCTATTTTTAAAAATAAGTCTAATTGTTTAGCCTTCACTAATTCACACTTAGCTCTGCATAATAATAGATATGATATAACCACTAGAAGTGTCCTGTGTCCTCAGGCCACTGCACAGTTATTAGGGCAGGGAAAGGCAAGGGAGAGAAAAGACATCAATTGCTTTAAACACACCAGGCCCGTACAATGGCATATTTTTTGGTGCTAAAAAGGAACGAGATGCTGGCACGTGCCACAACATGGGTGAACCTCGACAACATTGCACTAAGTGAAGGAAGCCAGTCACAAAACATCGCATTTTATATGATTCCATTTGTATGACACGTCTGGAATAGGCAAATCTGTAGAGACAGAAAGTAGATTAGTAGCTGCCAGGGGTTAGGGTGGAGGAGATGGTGACTCCTAAGCTACATGGTGTTTCTGTTTGGATTGATGAAATGTTCTAGAATTAGATAGTGGTGATGTTTGTACAACATAGTGAATATACTAAAAAGCACTGAATTGTCCACTTTAACACAGTGACTTTTATGTCATGTGAATCATATTTCAAAAAAAGTTCTAAAGCACTAGGCACACTGTTTTAGCCCATTTTCTGTTGCTTATAACAGAATGCTTAAAACTGAGTAATATATAAAGAAAAGGAATTCATTTCTTAGAGTTATGGGGGCTGAGAAGTCCAAGGGCGAGGGGCTACATCTGGTGAGGCCCTTTTGCTGGAGGGGACCCTGTAGAGTCCTGGGTTGGCGCAGGGCATCACAGGGTGAGGGGTTGACTACGCTCTCTCAGGTTTCTCTCCCTCTTCTTACAAAGCCACCAGTCTCAGTCCTGTGACAACTCATTAATCCATTAACCCATTCGTCCATTAATCCATGAATGGATTGATTCGTTCATGAAGACAGAGCCCTCATGACCCGACCACCTCTTAAAGGCCCCACCTCTCAATACTGCCACCTTGGGGATTAAGTTTCAACACGAGTTTCAGAGGGGACAAACATTCCAACCTTAACACACCCCCACTAGGATAATTATAATCAAAGAGCCAGATAATAACAGGTGTTGCCGAAGATGTGGGGAAATAGAACGCTCAGACCCTGCTGGTGAGAATGTAAAATGGAGAAAAACCAGTTTGGTAGTTTTTCCAAAAGTTCAACAGAGTTGCCAATGGCCCGAGCACTTCCACTGCTGGGAATGTACCCAAGAGAAATGAAAACACACATCCGCACTGAAACACGCGCACAAACGTTGACAGCAGCATTATTTTTAACAGCCAAAAGTTTGAAACAATCCAAATGTCCCTCAACTGCTGAATGGATAGATAAAATTATCCCATGCAGTACTAACCAGCCATAAAAAGGAATGAAGTCCTGATGCTACAACACAGACGAACCTGGAAAACATGTTGCTAAGTGAAAGAAGCAGTCAACAAGGACCACACGCTGTTGTGAGTCTATCCACAGGAACTGTCCCCATAGAGACAGAGAGCAAATCAGTAGTTCCTAGGCCAGAAGGGAGGGGAGGGCGGAAAATTGGGGAGTAGCGGCTAAAGGGTACAGGCCAGGGTGTCTTTAAGGGGAGGCGTGAAAATGTTCTAAAATCAACTCTAAATATACGAAAAACCATTGAATAGTACCCTTTAAATGGGTGAATCGTATGGTATGTAGAAATCTCTTGGAAAAAAATAAAGAATACATCTAACCAAAATTTTTAAGAAGCGCTGCTAGTGTCTGGCCTCGGAAACTCCCCGCCCCCCGCCCTGCCCCCTGCTAGGGCAGGTGGGATGACTCGCAGGGTTTGGGGTCATTTCGGGGAAAAGTCAAGAAGCCAGGGCAGTGCAAGATCTCCGCGGCCCCACCTGAAGGCCGTTTGGGACCTAGGCCACCTTCTCGGTGTGAGCAGGGCCGCTCGCCCAGGCTGGGCCCACAGGGGCGCCCTCCCGCCTCTCCCGGAGCGCGCGGCGGGAGCCACCCCGAGTGACACTGCCCCCTGGCCCGGCCGCCGCGTCGGCAGGAGCGGCTCTCAGCGCGGGCGGGGCCGCGGGAGAGGCGCCCGAACGGGTTGCGCAGAAACCGCGCCGGCCGGCTGCGCCCCGCGGTGCAAACGCCGCGTGCTGTTCACCCAAAACAAGGGCGGGGGGCAGGGACCCCCAAAGACAGCCGGCGGAGGCGAGCGCTGCAGTCTGGTCTCCAGGCTAGGCGCCCTGTGCCCTGCGGAGGGGACCGGGCAGGGGACGCAGGCCCGGCCGGAGGCGCCCGGGGTCCGGTCGGAGCCCTGTCTTGGTCGCGGCGCCCCCTCGCGGCCCAGAGCCAGGCGTGTCCGGCGGGCTCCGGTATCCCGCACTGCGGGGAGGAGGAGCGGAGACTGGGGGACCTCCGCGGGCCCCTCGCGGCGCGGCTGGCCAGGCTCCCGGAGCGTCGGCGCCGCCCATGGCCGAGGTGCTCCAGCCAGACCCCGGGGCGGCCGAGCGCGCGGCGGCCCAAGCCGTGGAGACGCCGGGCTGGAAGGCCCCGGAGGACGCGGGCGCCCAGGTAGGCGCCGAGCACGGGCGCGGAGGGGCCCTGCCCGGCAGGCCGGGGGCGCGGGGCCGCCTTCGGGCTGACTCGTAGTGCGATCGGAGGTTCCCGTAGAGTTAAATAAAAACTATAGTTTTTAAAATGGTCCCAGCCGGTACCCCCGAACCTGCGCAGACGGGAAAATGCGGTCGTTTAGCCCTGCCCCCGAGTGCGGGCCACACCTCAATTTCTTGTCTTTGCGAGTGGGGGAAAAAAGGAACGGATTACGTCCCAGGAACTCGCGGTGGGACCCTCCGGGCTGAGGAGGCGTAATAAATAGATGCTTCTTGTTGTTGTTGTTGTTGTTGTTGAGTTGTCGGGGGCTAGAGCCCCCGGGGTCCCTAGTCCCAAGGAGGAGGCCCAGGGTACCGGGGTTGGACCCCGGGGCGGAGCAGCCCCTGCACATGCCCACTCCAGGAAGACCCGAGATCAAGGCACGTATGTTGTATCTCACATCCTGCCCTCTTAGAATTCCTTCTTCTCGAAGTTTTCTCTGTTCCATTTTAGCCCGGAAGTTATGAGATCCGACACTATGGACCAGCCAAGTGGGTCAGCACTTCCGTTGAGTCTAGGGACTGGGACTCAGCCATCCAGACTGGCTTTACAAAACTGAACAGCTACATCCAAGGCAAAAACGAGAAAGGTACAGGCAGTTCTCCTTGTGAGTACGTATATTGTGACTGAATCCCCAGGCTTATTATTGAGTTTTAGCTTGTTAAAGAAATATCCTTTGTAATAGAAAAATAACCAGATCATCAAATACTTAATGTTTTCAGGCAACGACTCTCCTCTGGACCCTTAGCATAGGCTAGAGGAGGGTCAGCCTGGGGTGGTACTTTCCCACCTCTGTTCTCTGTGTTTCTGCTGGATGAACTGGGGCTGGGTGTAACTAGGGATAAGTCCTTTTCCATGGCTAATGCTTCAAGATAATTTGGTGACAGGTAGGGTCAGAGACATAAGGAGGCAGGAAGGTACCAAGATTAGGGGTCTCAAGTTATAACTTACTGTTCTGGCTCTGCTGATATTTGTATTTTAGCAGGTCTCTTAGCCTAGGGGACCTCATTTTCTGAATTGTAAAGAAAAAAGAATTGACTGGGCCATGTACTCTCTAATTTCCCCTTCATTCTCTAAAAATGTAGAATTTATTAACCAAAAATATCAATAGTACAGAAGGTGTTTAATGTGGGCAGTGAATGATTGAGTAATTTTGGCCTTATTTTTTTAAGATGAAAATTAGAGGTAAATATTTATGTCGATAGTGTAAAGTAAACCTAGAGACTCAGATCAAAAAGGAATAGGTTAAATTTTTAAATGTAGTCATAAATACTCTAAATTTGCTTTCATTTTTATGGCACAGAGATGAAAATAAGGATGACAGCTCCAGTGACAAGCTACGTGGAACCCGGTTCAGGTCCTTTTAGTGAGTCTACCATTACCATTTCCCTGTATATCCCCTCTGAGCAGCAATTTGATCCGCCCAGGCCTTCAGAGTCAGATGTCTTCATTGAAGACAGAGCCGAAATGACTGTGTTTGTACGGTAAGTGGCAGATAAGTTATAGCCCTGCTGACTGCTGGTTTTACTTGTGTGCACTCAGTTTAGCTCCTATGCAATTTCAGCAGGCTTTTCACCCTCCATAAATAAGGTCTAATACATTTTGTGGTGTTTTACTACTGGTTTAGTTTTATATGTTACTAAGGTCTGTCACAAGATATAATCAATTCATTTAATGAGAAGTGTGTTGCATACCTTTCATCTATAAGATACAATACAAATTATATCTTCCCCCCCAAAAAAAATAAGACTGCCTTTACCTGCAATCTAATTAGACCTGAATGAAAATACCTTAAAACAAAGTACATGATACCTATCTTAATTTATTCAGGCAGCTATAACAAAATACCATAGACTGGGTAGCTTATAAAAAACAAAAATTTCTCAGTTCTGGAGGCTGGGAAGTTCAAGTTCAAGGCACTGGCGGTTTCAGACTGGTGAGGGCCCATTTCCTGGTACACAGATGGCACCCTCCTGCTACATCCTCACATGGAGGAATAGGCAAGGCAGCTCTCTGGGGCCTTTTAGAAGGGCACTAATCCCATTCATGAGGGCTCTGTTCTCATGACCTAGTCACCTCCCAAGGCCCCACCTCCTAATACCATCACATTGGTGATTAAGTTTTCATCATATGAATTTGGTGGGGGGATCACAAACATTTGAGTCCACACCATTCCACCCCTGGCCCCACAAAATTTATGCAAACATGCAAAATACAAATTTTTGCAAACATGCAAAATACATTCATTCCATCCCAATAGCCCCCAAAGTCTTAACTCTTTCAGCATCATCTCAAAAGTCTAAAGTCCAAAGTCTCATCTGAAGATCATCTAAATCAAATCTAGGTGAGATTCAAGGTGTAATTCATCTTGAGGCAAATTCCCTCCAGCTTCGAACCTGTAAAATCAAATGTTTTGTGTGCTTCCAAAATACTGTGGTGGGACATCCATTCTGATAGGAACAAAGAAATGGGTAACAGGTCCCAAGTAAGTCCCAAATCTTAAGACTTAAGATTAATTTTCTTTGACTCAGGGCTCTGCCCTTCAGGCCCACTAGGGTGGAGGTCCCAACTTGCTGGATAGGGTTTGGGCCCTGCCCCATGACTTTGGGTGGCCCCACCCCCACTGCAGCTCTACTAGGCTGGAATTGCATACTAGTGGCCCTACCAGTCTGGTGTGCCCTTCTCCCATGGCTCCAGTAGGCGTTGCCTTACAGGGGACTCTCTGTAGTGGCCCTGCCCTTGCTGTGGCCTTTTGCCTAGGTCACATGCCTGAGGCTCTGAGCAGCTCTATCCTTTAAAATCTGGGTGGAGGTAGCCACACTCCCACAGTTTGTGTATTGTGCAAGCTGGCAGAGATAGTACTGCATGGATGCCACCAAAGTTTACTGCCTGTGCCTTGCAGAGCGGTAGCCCTTGCAGCCCATGCCACTCTTGGCCCAAGGGAGCTGAACCTGGGATGGCCAAAGACTGCTGCAGTGGCCCAAAGGGTGCAGAGCTGGGAGGCGGTGCTAGGCAGTGAGCTCTAAGGCCCCACAGGTGCCCAAGGCCCCTCCTTTGAAATTATTCTGCCCTCCTAGGCACTGGCACTCAGGGGCCTGTGATGGGAGGGACAGCCCCATAATCTCTGAAATGCCTTTGGAGTCATTCTTCCACTGTCTTGGTGAATAGGTCCTGGCTTCTGTTTAGATGGCAGTTCCATACTAATCTGCTTATCAGAGGGTTGCTTGGCCACACCCTTGTTCTCTCTCAAACAAGCGTTCTCCTATCTTTCAATATGGATAAGCTAAGAATTTTCCAAATTTTAAAATTCTGTTTCCCGTTTGTTTAAAAGTTTAATCTTTGAATTTTCTCTTCTGTGTTTTACTATAAGCATTCAAGAGAAGCCAAGCTACACCTTCAACTGTTTGCTTAGAAATTTCTTCAGCCAAATATCCTTTCTCATCACTCACAAGTTCTGTCCACATTACACTAGGACATGAACACAATTCAGCTGAATTCTTTGCCACCTCAGGACAAGAATCACCCTTCCTCCAGCTTCCAGTAATGTGTTCCTCATTTCTGTCTGAGACTTCATCAGAATGGCCTTTACCTCAAACCGCCACAATCTAGTACGACTCCCACTGACTCCTTGGAACTGTCTTTGCCGTCCCCAGCGTGCCCTTGCACTTGTCACGTGATGCAGTCCTCTCCCCTGTGACCCCTGCAGCATTCTGTTCTGACCAGTCTGTTTCCTTAATACTTGTTCATCCTTTAACTTTCGGAAGGTCACTCTTTGTCATTCCTTTATCTTCGTGGGCTCCCCCTGGACTCCCACTCCAGGAATCACTGTTGATGTCCACTGTTGACCCTCCTGTCATAGCCGACTTGCTCTGGCTGGTCATTCACGTTGCTTCAACTCCTGAATATAATGACCCTCAAATCTAGGAATTATCTCTAGATCTGTTTCCCTCCTTGTTGGACATCTCTATTTAGGGGTGGGAGTGGGGGGACCAAACTCAACAGCTCTAAAAATGAGCCTTCCCCCAGTTCCCAAAGCCCTGACCTTACAGTGCCTGTCTCAGTAAAGGGCCTCATCAGCCATACTGTCTCCCCAGCAAGGAGCTTTATAGTCATCACCACACACCCTTGCCTGACGCTGGTCCCCAGATCGGCCACTCACCTCGGAATGATTCATGGTCTGGTCCCTGCTCTCCATCCCCATCGTCACTTCCTCAGCTCCTCATCTTGGAAGGACCACGCCTAAGTCATCTTTGCATACCCCAGTGCATGCCTGACACTCCCAGCAGATACTGGGATGTTCATAGATCTCCGTTGAATTCTTTCTTGATGATTTCACATCAGGAGCCTGCAGACTGTTTTCACTGCCACCTGTCTTTCCCCCTCCTCTTCCACACTGGAACTGTGATCTTTCGTACAACAACAACAAAAACCCCGGCCTGTTACTCCATTTGAAAATCTCTGTCGGTTCCCTCTTGCTTCCTGGGGGAAGCTCAGACTGTTCACATGGTGCACAGTGCCCCCTGTGATGTGGTCCTGTCCCATCTCAGTAGCTCCCGTTCCTCCCACATGGGCTTCACTGACCTGCCCACCCTTCTCGGAACATGCCATGCTCTTCCAACTTTCTTCACCTTTGACCTCAGGCAAGTTACTCCACTTTTCCTTGCTAAAATCTCCTCACCTGTAAAATGTGTATAATCATAGTGTTTACCTATCTCTTAGGGTTGCCATGGAGATCAAATGAGTAATTCACGTGCAACACTCAGAACTTGTGCAGCATACACTACCGGCTCTAGCGCTCTCTCTCTTTCTCTTCCTGAAGAGTCCACTTTCATCCTATAGGACAAATGACACCTCTTCTGTGATGCCTTCCTTGGTTTCTCCAGTCTGCCACTTACTCTGTCCTTGGTGCCCTTTCTTCTGTGATTATTCTTGTAGGGTACAGTGACTGACTTATACACTGTAACTTCCTCAAGAACATGACAGCATGTTACTGTGTCCATATATTCCAGCCTCTAGCAAGACAGGCGCGTGGGGGTGGGCGGCACAGTGTATGTTTGCATACTGAATAAAGCTGTGGATAGTTCGTTGTAGAACAACATGTATTCAGAGAACAAAGGATGACTTCTAATTAGAGGGTTCAAGATATGATTTAAGGGAAAGAATGGTATCTGAAAACAAATTCCCTTTATACAGAATATACTAATTATTGGCTGTTCATTAAGGAAATAAATAATAAATTTAGGAGCCAAAATGTTTCTTAACACATGGTTCAGAATTATATGCAATGGACATGATGCAAATAACAGAACAGAAGAGTTGTATCAAACTCACCCTCAATATTTTATTATATATACATGTGCACACAGAGATCCCTACACTTGCAGATTCATAGAGAACTGTGTGCCTGCAATAATTCTAGGTGCTGGGGATACGTTGTTGAATAAAACAGACGTGCCTTGTACCCTTGAGAGTTTACATCTTATCTGAAGCATGGTAGGATTGATTTTTTTGCATTGGCACGTTGATAATAAGACTTATACCAAAGAAGGCATATTAGGAATATTTTTGGTTCTCAGTGTTTCTCTTATTTTTAACCTTCAAATTCAAATTCATTGTGCTTGTATGTCAGCAACTCAGCTAGGTCACTGTGCTGTCATGATTTAATCTCAGTATATTTTCATTTATATACTTTTAAATCTATACTCAAACTTTTATTCTTTTTCCACTTTTTGTTTACATCTTTTGACTGTCATTTCTTCCCCACCCTCCAGCAGCCTCCTAACCGGCTCCTCCTTGCCAATCTGTTTTCCATCTATCTGCCTATATTCTTAGCCAGGTCTGATCAAGTTACTTTTCTGCTCAACATCTTTCAGAATAATCTCAAAAGTCCTTAGGCTAATATATTACACGAGGTTCTTCCTTCTGGCCCTGATTCACCTTCCTGACCTCATTATATGCCTCACCGTGAAAACACTTTGTATTTTTAGACTTCTGTTCCTTTTCCTATCCCTCCCCTTTCTTTGTTCAGCAAAACCATCCTCCATTCCAGGCCCAACTCAGACGACACCCCTCACCCCAGATTTCATCATGTCCTCGGTGCTCCTACAGCACTTTGATCTTGTCTCTGTTAAAACCCTTCTTAGGATGTCTAGAGAGAGCTGCCAAAATGGTGGTCTCTTCCATCAGAATGTAAATTCATAGAGGCCAAAACTCTATCCTGTTCATCTGGAAGCCAGTGCCTACTCTTTTCCTGAGGAGAGGAAGAAAGGGGCAATGTTCAGGAGAAAACTGAGTCTGGAAGGGGGGCTTCTGCTGGGGGTTCAGTGTGGTTCTCCGACCAGCAGCACCAGGGTGTGTCTGGGAGCTTGGTAGAAAGCAGGTTCTCAGACCCCACCCAGACCTCCTGAATCTGCATTTTAAAAATTTTTTTGTTTTTAATTATGGGTCCATAGTTGTATGTTTTGATAAGGTACATGTGATGTTTTGATACAGGTAATGTGCTAATAATCAAATCAGGGTAATTGGGGTATCCATCACCTCAGGCATTTATCATTTCTTTGTGTTAGGAACATTCCAATCCCGCTCTTTTAGTAATTTTAAAGTACACCCTAACTTATTGTTGACTATAGTCACTTTGTGGTGCTGAATCTGCATTTTAACAAGATCTGCAGGTGACTTGTATGCACTTTAAACTCTGAGAAGCACAGGGTTAGAGCGAGGAGACCGTGTAGGTTCCAAATCTGCCTGTCAGCAGATTGGAGGGGGGGACATGTCCTCCTGGGCCTCGTTATCAATGTGGCAGTCACACGGAGCCTGGGAGTCCAAGGGAGGGGGTGGCCAGGTCAGCGGCTGAGGGCTGAGAGCGAGCGGCTCCGAAGCTGCGCCTCACCCAGCGCTCGTGGTGCCAGCTCCTGCTTTTCTTTTCAGACTGACATTCGCATCAGTATTAAAATCATTCATGGTTACTTACTTTCTTCTTTGTAGGTCTTTCGACGGATTCTCTAGTGCCCAAAAGAATCAAGAACAACTTTTGACGTTAGCAAGCATTTTGAGGGAAGAAGGAAAAGTTTTCGATGAAAAGGTTTACTACACTGCAGGCTACAACAGCCCTTTCCAATTGCTTAATAGAAATAATGAAGTGTGGTTGATTCAGAAAAATGAACCCTCCAAACAGAACGAATGAGAAAATGAAAAGAAGTTCCATGGCCAGGGGCAAAACTTCTCTTTAATATAGACATCAGCGCTACCTATTAGTGTGCATCTGGTCTCTTCTACTTGAGAGTGCTAGTATGAATTGAGCTTATTTCCAATGTGCCTTTTTAATGCTTGACACTTTATCTAGATAGACAACAGGGGACAGTAGTCTATACACAGGCAAATCAGTCATCTATCTCTGTGTGGGTGTAGGGAAATGTCACTTACTTCCCTTTTCCTCACTGCATCATAATCATGTTGCCTTTTTCTGCTTAGATTTGTGTCAGTTGGATGTTCTCTCTTCCAGATATTACCAGAAAAATATTGAAGATTAATCTTGTGTGGAACTTGTGTCAGGCCTGAAGAGGTGAAATTCAGTTGGACACAAAAATCAAATTGTCTTTAGTGGCTGTCAACGCTACAGTCCCTCTTCCCCACCTGCTCACTGCCTCCGCTACACAAGGAAACTCTCACCCAAAAGTGTTGGTTAACCTCCTGTGACAGAGAATAATAAACCTATGAAGTAAGGGACTTCCTATCCTATTTGATGTTCAATAAAGGCATGTTTTTTGAAGAACTGTACACAAACATATAATTTTAAAATTCACTTGAATTTTTAATGTACTTCATGTAGTTTTAAGGGTCTCCAGGAACTACAGGAATTCAACCAACTTAAACAGTCAGCTCATTTTGCAGCTTTTTTTGTTTGTGAGCTACCCAGCTGGCTAGAACTAGCCCCTGACGGACAAACCCTGGCAGTTTATAGATGAACTCAAGGGAACTTTCCCCATTCCCATGCTAAAATCCCCACTGCGGGAGGAGCTACAGCTTCATTACCATAACGTGACCTATGTGCTAGCATGTCGGACTCATCACGCTTGTGCAAACGGAACCCCTCCCGCTACATGTGATGACATCTTTTTCTTTCTCTATTGCCCCATAAAAACCCCCACGCCACTTTCCCTTGGAGAGACACGGCTTTGGAGAATATTCCTGGTGCTCTCCTTACTGTCTGCAAGTGATAAAACTCTTACTGATCAAGACCCACGTTCTCCTGGAGAGTCGTTTGTTGCTCACCAGCTGAACGAACCCCGATCTTTCAGGTAACAAAGTGTTATTCAAAGAGTGGGTTGCTGCAAAATCAAGGTTAGAAATCTTTGCCAAATTGTGTTGGAAAATGCTTGTCCTGGAGAAGATAAAGTCACAGTCAGATACCTAGAAGCCTGTCATGGGAAGGGCATCTGCTCTGCTGTAGGCTTCCGGAGGCTGATGGCTTTAGGAGCAGGAGCCTGGAGCTCAGTAACTTCCCAGCAATTACAGCTGCTTGTGAACGGCGCGACTTCCAGTTCCCATCGTGGCATGTTTCATTAGAGACCGTGCAGTCACTTATCCGGAGACAGTGAAGGAGAGGATGGGGCCAGGGGATGTCTAAGGTGCCTCCAACCCTGACATTACATGATCGCTGTCAAAATTAATTTCCCCAACCTGGAACCTGGATACAGTAGACCAACGTACCTATAGTTAACAGTGTCCATGGCTAATATTTATGGATTGCTTTCTAGATGCACTGTTCTAAATGCTTCACCTGAATTATCACACTCAACCCTCCATTTTATTGTCTCCATTTTATAGATGAGGAAATTGAGGCACAGAGATGTTAGGTAACTTGCCCCAGATGAAACTGTGAGGGCAGAGGCTGAGCCCTGGGTCCATGCTGTTGAATAGACCACACCCCACGGGCAGCAGCTCTCAGGAGCTCCATCAGTGGGCTGGCGCTATATGGTGGGGCTCTTGCTGCATGATTACGACTTCCAAGATACCTTTGAGACTATAATTTTTGATACAAAACAGGCTAGATTTTGGGTTTTGAAATCATTATGGATGTAAATTTTAAAATTCCAGGCAATTAATTTCCAAAGGTATTTGCTTGAGTTGCTTATTGAATTTATTGATCCCTTGCATTTTTAACACTTGCCAAAAAGAAATGAAATTTCTTTTATAGCACACTTACCATTGCTGCCTGGAGGATCCCTCCCAGCCCTCCCACTGAGGCACGGCCACTGCCCTACCCTCCACTGTCATGCAGTGACTATGTCTAATATTTCCTCTATAGTCCTACATGCAACATTAACCTCTTATGCAATAAATCCCATTTTAAGTGAAAGCAGCACATTTCTGATGACCAAGATTCAGTTGTAATCGAAAAGATATTCAAGAAAAAAAATGGGTTTGTACCATTCGAGTTCAGGGTATTCCATTTTTCCCTCTTCCTTAAACCATAACTGAAACATTTTTCAGCACTAAATTGATCAATCCAGAAAGCATTTCTCACAGCAACGAGTCACTTTAATTATGTGGCTGGCACCGATTATGCAGTGTCCCTTATGTTTAACGTGTCTTTTGAGTTTTTCTTCTCTTAGCTGTAGGAACTCTGTGTCTAGACCGTTTGTTGAGGCTGCGCCTTCCACGCGTGCTGTTGGTCTCATTCTTGCTCCATCAATTGCCTCCTCTCCTCCCCTTTGCAGCCTCTCCCTCGCCACGCGCTCTGTTCGCTCTGCTCACCAACAGCTCAGATCTACCTGACTGTTCCTCCCAAAATCCTAGTTCCCCCGAGACCCTGCTACAGGACAATAATTCCCATCTCTCCCTTGCCTGGGTTATCCAGCTTCTCTGGAGAGTTGTCCAAAGTCTTCCTCGGAGCCCTAGGTCGTGAGGAGGCATCTCAGGGACCATGACAGGGAGTTAAGGTGGGCAGCCCTCACCCACCACTGTGCATCCCACAGAGCGATCACGTGTGTTTATGTGTATGTGAATCTTTCCTAAGATTAGGTGTTTTAAAAAGTCTGCAAACAATTCATTTAAACTTAGTGCATTCATTCATTCCTTTCTAGTCATTATTTAATCCCCTAAAAGTCTTGCTTTGTCCCCTAAACATTTCACAGAAATGTCATTTCTTTTCATTCAGTCTTTAAGGCATTACAGAGTCCCTCCTGTGTTCCAGGCACTACACTGGGGACTGGGAAATGGAGGTGAGTGAAACCACTTCCCCAGCTCCTCATCAGGGACTTCCTGTTCACCAACTCCAACAACATCTCGCACTGTTCTGTTTAGTCCACCTTCCTGCTAAGAATACAGCAGAGAACACGACAGACAAGGCCCCTGCCCTGTGGAGTTTACATTCTAGAGAGTGAGGCAGTTCAAAACAAACAATGCTATTCGAAATGGTTGCAAGTGCTGTCAAGAACTGAAAGGGGGCATTGGGGTAGGGCATGGTTTGTTGGGTTGACGTCACATGGGGTGGCCTGGAGAGGCCCTTCTGAGGAAGAGACAGTTGAGACATGACTGATGAAAGCAGGGGTGGAGGTGGGGGGGGCATCTTGGGCAGAGGTGACAACGTTAGAGGAAGAGGCCTCGTTCAGTACCCAGAGCAAAATGCTGTACGTGCTGCTTGCTGAGCAAGAGAGCTCTGTGCTTGTAGCACACACTCTCCAGATAAAGAAAACGCTGACCTTGCACAGCGTCCTCGGAAGTGTAGAGTTCAAGGATTAACGGACTTTCCAAAAGCATTTAGGGATTGACTGAGCCTTTAGTTGTGGAGGTGTGGAGGTGCAGTTTGGTTACCAGAGTGAGGCCGCTGCTGATTAGCGCGGTTTAGAAGTCTGGTTTAGAAGCGAGGTTACTGACGCAAAGTTGTCACTGATTGTTTCTGGTAGTTATCTGTTACCGTGGCCAAACAATGGTCATTTCTGTTCCGGGATTTGGAGCTGTGGCAGACAACCACATGGGGGTATGCCATTCAAATTTACCTTCAAGAAAGTACTAGCTGTCCAGCTGTGAGGGGTGTGGTCAGCCAACAGTCTCCAGCTGTTACCTTCTCCAGGGTGCACTTCAGATTTCAAGATAAGGACACACTATTGAGGGGAGGGGCGACCTAGCCATCGCTGAGCAAGGCAGTGGTAGCTGACAGCATGCTTTTTTCCGGGCAACTTCCAGCCAATGGCTGAGCAAGGTGGTGGTACAAGACCTAGCCATTTCTGCCCAACTCAGAACACCTCTAGTGAACAGTCTTTGCTCCAGAGCTGTTTAGTGGACTGGTAGAGATTTTGTCAGATCTGACAGCTCCTTTGTTCAACCCTGCTTTTCCCTTTTCCTTTCAGAGGTGTAACTTCACCATACATCTTTTGCACGCCTAGTTTTATCTCAGCCTCAAATTGGCACAGTTGGTACTAGTGGCCCAAGAACATAGGTGGTAAGACAGAATTTGAGACTGAGTCACTCACTGGCCCACTGGTTCTGAGGCCCCCATCCTTGTTGGATAGACAGCCCCTGGCACAAGAAGGCCGTGCACACTTGAGATGAAATAGCATGCTGGTACAAGGGAATGCAGTGACTGGTGGACGAATCAGGTGTTTCAAATATGGGGGGAAGGGTGGATAGTAACTACAAGGACAATGGACTTAAGTGGTTATTACTGAGTTGGATTGATGTCCTACAGGTGGATAATGAAAAGCTGAGGTCAATTAATAAGCAATTTAAAACTAAGTGTGAGAGTCAGAGTCACTTTGGTAGCTTGCCAACAAGTCCTCATCCCACGTGGTAGCCAAACAGAAAAAGCTGAAGGGCAAGCACAGGATTTGATGGTAAAAGTAGCTAACCACCAACAAATGTTCAACCAAGCCAGGTCTTTTGTGTCAAGGTCAGAAACAATCCTGGGAACCTAAAACATGATGGAGACATCTAGTGGATGTCCCCAACAATTTTGACTTTCTGAATATTTTGAGCCCGCAGAAGAGACCCACTCTTCTCCGTGAAGAGCTAGAACTACCTTCCCTCCCTTCCTCCGTCCTAACACAAGAAAAGACAACATCAGGGTCTTTCCCCCATAAGGCAACAGATGCCCCTCAGGCGCTGTCCCCACCCCTTCTGGCTACTAGGCCTATAAGCAGAGTTAACAACATAATCTGGTTGGGGCTGTGCTGGGTCTGATGAGGGAAGAAATGGACTATATGCCAAAGGAGCTGCATAAGCTAGCTAGCATGTACCGCAGGGGCTGGGAGAGTACTCTTGGGACTCGATTCTGAGGGTACTTGGTCAAAGGTGCCAGATTCACAAAACTAGATAAGGGAGAATTTATTGACTTGGGGATATTTCTCAGGATACAGGATTTAACACCATGAGAAAAATGCCAAGAGATAATGCAAACTGACTGCTCTAGGGCGGCTTGGTAGAAGCCTAGAAAAAGTGATCAAAATGTTGAAATGCCTGAATTGCTGAGACAGACAACAGAGGAAGGGATGAAAAGGCTCAAGGAAGGGGGCATGCTGGGATGGATACATGAGGCAAGGTGCCCATCAGAGGATTATGCTTCACAGGAAGGTCCAGAGCACACGTCATTCACCAAAGTCCTTGGACTGCACTGATGACAGGGGCTCAAGCGTCACCAAGAGCTCAGTGGGGGCACTCCCCTGCAGTTGGGCTGGCAGGAAAGGCTGTGATGGAACTTGGCTTGCTGAGAGCAATGTGGATGATGATGAGACCTCAGAGAGCCCAGGTGGCAGTGCTAACCACGGAAGCCAGAGTGCCATCATTAGTGTATTAACCACTAAGAGCAAAATGACAGCCAAGGGACCTGGACGTGTAAAGTCTTATGGAAATGGTTAATAGAAGATGGCATCCCTAGGGACAAAATAGATGGGTGGTTAGCAAGGGTAATGCTTGACATATAATCAAAGAGAGCAAGAATGGATGAGCAGGGGGCTGAGAGAGAGTACTCCAATAAAAAGAAACCCATGGTTCCTTTGATTCCTCACCAGTTTCTAGACTGAGCCGGTTTTCTGACCCAAAGCTCATTAACTGAAGAGGTGACTGGATCCTGGGGGAGAGGTCCCTGCAAGTGTGCACAGTAATGATTCCCCCAGCCTTTTTCTAAAGGGATCTATGGCCATTTACTCAGGTGGCTTCACACTGGGGAAAGAGGAATACCTGGATATATCAGGGTCCAAATTAACATTCGACATCCCAAAACCCAAAGTGTCATTATAGTTCCTCCTCCCCCATTAAAATGGGAGCATATGAAGTTTAGAAAGTAAATGTTCTAATCAAAATTTGGCTTACAGTAGGTCCCCTGGGTCTGCAGACCCAATGTTGGTTATTTGCCTAACCCCTGAATGTATAATTGAGACTGACATACTTGGCAGGTAGAATAACCCCACACTGGTTCCTTGACCAGAGTGTAAGCCTTGAAGACCCCCCTTTCCCAACCAGGGTAGTAAATCTAAATCAGTATTGCCTTGAACAATGTTTTTTAAGCTCCTCAGATGAACATCTGCTTCTGGCCATGATGGTGAAACAGGAACCCATTTTATCTTTCCATCTTAAACAACTAAAAACCCAAACAAAATATATAAAACAATGGTCTTCAGACATTGAAAGTTCATAGCGCAGGACTGTGATCTCTGAGAGAAGAGGAAAAAATGAGGTGAGTCCAGTGAATGTTCACGCTAATGGCTTAGAGGCAGTTTCTGGGCAGCAAAGCAGGGGCGAGGAAGCCAGAGACCAGTGGTCTTGCTGAATTGAGGAGACAGAGATCAGTGTTCCAGGAGGCCAAGGTGCGTAGAATTTGCTGGGCAGAGTAAATGAGAAGGGGAAGTAGCACACACAGAGAGCTCTGTAGATCTGCAGTGAGTCCCCTTGAGTCCTTGGCTTAGTGAAGGTGTGAGAAGAAACCACCCTAGCCAAGAAATGAGTAACTGGAAAATAGTAGAATAATTTACAGATCACATATGGGGCTGGGAAAAGTCTGTGTTTCCACTAGCCAGAGTAGAAATAACTCATAATGCACAGGGCATCGGGTAGAGTCCTTAAAAGGGTGTTGCCTTAGTAGTGAGGTTAAAGTATCCATAGACCAAAGCCTTCTCTGGACTTCCCCTAACAAGGCTTAAAGAGCAAGTCTTGGAAAAATCAAACTAATTTCAAGAAACTTGGCTGGGCACCATAATAAAGCCCAATACTGTCTAAAAGAATACAACAAAATCCATCAACAAACAACATAACATTCACAATTCCCAACCTCCAGTAAAAAATTACTACCAACACAGAGAAACAGAAAAATACTGTCTATAGTTAGGGATAAAAGAGTAATCATTAGAAGTAGACCCAGAAGTGAGAGATATGAAAAAATTAGTAGCTTGAATCATGATCTGGCAGACCTTATGGTCTTGGAGGTGTCAGTGGTGAAAAATAGATGCAGTGTGGAATACATGACAAGACCCAAAGGGAAACTCACAAAGCAGGTCCCTGGGGTCCTGAAGCAAGGTTGTGCTGACTTGCAGGAGAGAATTACATGCTCTTTGAAAAACAGCTTCTGGTGTATTAATGGGCCCTGGTAGAGGCGGAACTCTGAGACATCAAGTGATGATGTATCCAGAACTGCCCATCTTAGCTAGGTCCTGTCAGAACCGTCAAGTCATAAAGTTGGCGGAACCAGCAGCAGTCCATCATACGGAAATGATATATACAGGAGCGATTTTAAGCAGGACCAGAGGACATAAGCAAGCTGCATGAGCATGGAATTCAACCACCATGTATGTCCCTGTGGTTGCACCCACATCCCTCCTTCCATGTGGTTGTTTGGAGGACCTGTATAATTCACTGAAGGGAGAGAAAATGCTTGGCTTTGGTTTATTGATAAGTTAGCTTACTCTGTGGTTTAAGCTGACAATTGACCTTCCTTCAAGGGTGACGTTGAAAGACAGCTGCAGAATAAATCTTTTATAATCTTTCTGCAAAAAAAGGGCATGATTTTTGTTGGTACACCTGGTCATTCACTTTACGAGGGAGGAGAGGTAAAATACTAATGGAATCACAGCAGTGGCGAATGGCCTGGCCAGCTGGTCGGGAGTTTGGGAGGAAAAAGAACAGACGAGTGAGACAAGGAGGTCTGGGGTAGAGGCATATGGACGGGCATGTAGGAGTGAGTGCAGAACATGAAAGACTTTGTACCACACGTTATTGCCCACCAGAAAGCACCCACCAGAGAAGAGGCACTAAACCACCAAGTAGGTAAAATGACACGGCCTGTTGCTATTAGCTTTTGACAGTGCCAACCCCAGTGCTAGTAAAATGTGCACACAAATAAAGTGGCTGTGGTGGCAAAGATGGAGGCCATGCATAGACCCCCACCAACCTGGGCTCCCACTTACCAAGGCTGCCCTAGACATTGCAAACTCTGCATGTCCAACCTGTCAGCAAGAGATACCAATGCTGAGACCCTGGTGGGGCTGGGAGGACCAACTGGTCACTTGATGGCAAATGGATCATTCTTTCCTAGAAAGGCCAGCAGTTTATTCACACAAGGACAGACACCTATTCTAGGCATGCAGTTTCCTTTCTTGCTTACAGGGTTTTGAATAGCATCACAATCTAGGGACTTAAAAAAGTCTGATATACCAACACGGACTTATTGAATGTGTGATCTACACATCTTACTATCCAATCAGGGAGAGTTAGCCAATGGCCACGGGCTCCACTGGTCCTATTACATACTGCACCACCTAGATGCCGCTGGCCTGACAGAACACTGGAATGGCCTACTTTAGTGCCAGGTTGGAGGCAACACCCTGCCAAGATGCCAAGATGGGGCACCATCTCCTGGACACAGAAACACTATATGGTGCTGTGTCCACAATAGGAAGGATACATGGATTTCATAACCAATGGGTGGAGACAGGAATGACCCCACTGACCATCACACCCAATGAACCACTGCAGGACTTAGTTCTTCCCATTCCCACAACTCTGGTTCTACAGGGTCAGAAGTCCTTGTTCGCAAAGGGTGTATGTCCTCCCTGCGCAATATAGCAAGAGTCCCATGGAACTACAGTCTACTGCTGCCACGTGGGCACTTTGGACTCTGTGTCCAGGGACCAGTAGGCAAGAAGCACATCTAGTTAGGGGTAACTGACCCCGAACTGCAAGAAGAGGTAAGCCACCTCTTAGATGATGGGGGCAGGGAGGAAAGTGTGTGCACTCAGCTGGTGCGCTGGAGGCACCCTGTGTTCTCCTTGCCTTCGGTAACTGTGAATGGACAAGTGTAGCAACCCTGGTCAGAGAAGGGTTTGGCTCCCAGGATCTCAGGACCCTCAGGAACGGGAGCTTGGTTTACACCATCAGGAAAGACACAAGACCAGCAGAGATGACAGTGGAGGGTGAGGGGAGTTTGGAATGGAGGGAGGAATGATGAGGACCCACCGTGCCCTCAAGACCAATGGCAGGAAGGTGCTATAGTTGGTCCCACCAAACTCCTGTTTTAACATTTCTCCCCAGGAAGAGAGGAACATCAGAGCCCCAGAACAGCTGCTCTCTGCATGTGCATGGGGAGGTGGATCCACTTGGGGAAAGAGGTGGACTGGGGCAGGCACGGAGATGTCACTTAGATCCCCTACAAGAAAAGACTGGCCATCCAGCCGGGAGGAGCGTGGGTAGCTGGCAGTCCTCCTTAGCTCTCAAGCTAAAGTCATGCTATTTGCAAGGAAGGAGGGCGTTGGTGGCCAAAGATTTAACTAAACTATGGAAATCAAGAGGATGTTTTACTCAGGGTGGCTTCTTGCCAGCGACCAAGCAAGGCAGTGGTACAAGGACCTGCCATTCAGTCCAACACAGGGATTCTCCAAAGGGTGATCTTTTCCCCTGCGTCCCCACTGGGATGACAGTCTCTGCTCTCCTGCCTAATCCTGCTTCCTCCCTTTTCCCTTCAGTGGTGTCACACTCCAGTAGCTCTGTCTCAGTGTCCACTGCCTGAAGAACCTAAACTGGCAGAGGAATGTAAGCACGTCAATAGTTAAAGGCTCTAAGGCAGCAAGTAGCTTCCGTCAAGGGACAGAAAGAAGGCAAATAAGGCCAAATCTTCATGAGGGGAACAGTGGCAGATCTCACAGCAAGGTGTTCCAATTCTGTTCTAATTGTAACATCCAATCTTCGACAGGTTTCAAGCAGGGGTGCTAGGAATTATTTTTAAAAGCTTGTTTTGTGTGCTGAGCTGAGAGTGGTCGAAGATGCATAGTAAAGGCAAGGAGGCCAGGTGGGAGGCTTTCCCAATAGTTTGGTCAAGAGAAAATGGTTTGCACCGGAGCGGTAGCAGTGGAACTGGGGAGAAGTGATTGGATTTGTGATCTAGCTTGGCAGTATGGCTGCTTTAACTTACTTACGGTTTTACACATGGGGTGGAGGGGAAAGAGGCCACAGGACGCCCCTAGGTTTGGGGCCTGAGCCGTTGTGTGAATAGTAATGCCACCAAGTGATAAGGGAAAGGACTTCAGGAAAGTAGGGTTTGGCTCTACAGTCACACGCTGCACAATGATGTTTCAGTCAATGATGGACCACATTTAGGACAGTGGTCCCATAACATTGTAACACTGTATTTTCACTGTACCTTTTCTATGTTTAGATACACAAATACTTACTTACCATTGTATTCCAATTGCCTAAAGTATTCAATACAGTAACATGCTGTACAGGTTTGTAGCCTAGGAGCAATAGGCCATACCATCTAGTCTAGGCATGTAGTAGGCTTGTAGTACACCATCTAGATCTGTGTAAGTACACTCCGTGATGTTCACACGATGAAATCACCTAATGATGCATTTCTCAGAAACATCATTAAGAGAGGCATGACTGTATTAAGTTTGAAACACCTCTAAGTGCAGATTTTGAGTAGGCAGTTGGTATACTAATCTGGAATTCATGAAAGAAGTCCAGACAAGAGATATTTGGGAGTTACCAGTATATATTATATTTATCTAATGCTAGGGGATTATATAAACTCACCAAGGGACAGTGTAGCTTGAGAAGAGGGTAAGAACCAAGCCCTGTCACATTATTCCCCTTCTTAAAAACCTTCATTGTTTCCCCATACCATGAAACAAAACCCAGATTCCTTGGGATGACATCACAGGCCCCTTACATTCTTGCACCAGATGACCTTTCCTGTCTCATGTCCCATTGTTATTCTAGACTTCCTATTTTAGCTACATGGTTTCCTCTAAACACTTGCCTGTGTCTTTGCTCATGCTATCCTCCCCATTTGGAATATCTTTCTTCTGCCAGCTGTCCCTGCTAGGTGAAATCCTCCTCATCCACAATGTCTTACTTAGCTCAGGTTCACCATAGCCAATCCCTCCCATCTACCCACTCAGAAGCAATGGCATCTTCCTCTGAGAACATGTCCCTCAACTGCAAAGTGAGTGAAAAATGACTTACCCAATGGGTCTGGAGGTGGACAGCCCATGGCTGGTACAGTGACTCTGGATGCTATCAACAGACCAAGCTCCTTTCTCCTCTGCCACTCATGGTATGTGGCTTCCATCCTCACTGGTGCCTCATAGATTGTGGGATTACTGTTCCTGCTCCAGCCTCCCACCCATCATAGGAAGAAACAGGAGGAAGGATGCCACAAGAGGAGGGGATGGCAAGCTTCCCAGAAATTCCAAGACTATGCTCATGTCTCATTGGCCAGAACTGTGCCCATGGCCCTGGTGACCACAAGGAGGCTGTGAGGTACAGTGTTTTGTCTGGGTGCATTGCCAACCTGAACAATTTTACCCCTTGGTGATGGATGTTGGGTGAGGTCCCAGCAGGGCTTGCCTGAGCCCAGAGTGCTATTCCTTTGGGACTACTGTGATGTTGATATACATTTTGCAGGATAATTGTGTGTCTTTTTCACTAGGTTTGAACCCTTTACTGATAGCTCATCCACACTCTTCTGTCGTAGGACCCCCTCACCCTTCCTTACCCAGCACGCAAGAAGTATTTACTAAATGACTTTTTTTCCATCGCTGAACAATGACCACAGATTGCTCTAGCCCTTGTTCTGTGAATAAAGCTGGCCTCTGTGGAAGGTAGTGTAGAGCAGCTCATTGAGAATAGCTGTATCACCGTTACCGAGTAGCTTATGAAGGAAAATGAACCTCAAGAGTCAGGTTCATGTTTTATTCAAAAGACCCTCCTTTCCCCCCAGCAGCATCCTCATAGCCACCAAAGTACATTATCACATTGTGCTCATTTTCTGATGCAATCTGAGTAATATAAACAATTACTCCCGTGGATGCTGAAAACACTACGGCAGAACCAAGAAAGCCAATCCAGTGCTCCCCTGTCCTTTCCTCCCAGGACGCCCACAGAGTGGGGGCGCCATCTGCAGGTGGGGGAAAAGATGGAGACACAGAAATGCCTCCTTTTCTTTCCTTGTCATTGCAATTCTCCAAAGGAATATACTCTCATCCCCACACAAGCAGCAACAGAATTCAATCAAGATTCTTCAGAAATAGTAAGAGAGCACAAATCAGACTACAGTTGAGGCTGTTTCCAACTGACAGCCCAACTGCTCACTTGTTTCTCTCCCAACTCTTAGAAAAAATAAAGTGGATATAATTTAGTCCTGGGGCTTCTGTGTTTATCTGCAACTTGAAGTCTTGGGGTATAAGAAGGGCCATCAGTCTACCCTCATGGAGCTTTTGAATAAGACACAGTCCACAAACAGAAGTGAGCCCCACAGAGGAATCAAGCAGCAAAGCTAAAGACGCCATTATGTTTCAGGCTAGTTTCTTGTCTCCCTGTATTTCATCCACGCCTGTGAAAAGTTCTCACATCTCTCCACGTGCCACGTCATCTGAACTGCCAGTCAGTAAGTTATTTGTATTTTATTCTAAAGTACATAGGATATTGTTTGGAGTTGTTTTTCCATGTGTCCTTTTAAATGGCACCAACCAGTGTCTGTGATGTTCTCTCCCTTCTCTATTGGATCCCCACCTCCCACAGGGACCTTCTGGTCTCACTATTGTTGTTCTGTTAGTACCAAGCAAAGCACTCAACAATTCTGTATAAGATGACCTATCTCAATATCCAAAAAAACGCATGTAGAAACAAAGAGAAATAAGTTCCAAATATTTACTTTAAAGTTGTTTTATTCAAAGCAAATTTAAAACCTAATAGATATTTTTCTTTAAGAATGGGAATTTTTAAATAGTTTTATAATTAGTTTTGATGTTGCTTATCTTACCTTCGAATAAGTGATTTTTATATTAAGTTAAAGATTTCTGATATCCATGTCCATTCTCATCTTTTTTAGGTAGCTATGAGATTTCATAATCAAAAGCCAACACCACTTTTCTAAAATTTAGAAGAAACAATCCTTGTGCCAATGTAGTAGACAATTACTCCAAACGTCAGGTCTTGATTTCTGCTTGTATGAAAAGAAGTGTTTTGTTTTCTTCACAGAAGGGAAGGAGTCTTAATTCTTTAGGTTTGTTTTTGCCTCAAAGACATGTCTAAAATGGGTATCTAAAGTTTTATTTTATAAGCCTCATGATGACTTGACCTGTGTAGTCCAACTGTTAGATGATATTTTCATACCCAAAAAAATGGCCATTTGGTAACTACACTGGATTTAAACCAAGAATCTCAGCATTGTCATCTTAGGTCCTTCTAATGAAGAAAAGACTCTGGCTTATTTAACTAACAAATAAAGGAGCCAAAGTACAGGGAGGTTGGGAGGGAGAGAGGGTGTGGGTCCCAAGAATATTACATTAAAGTAAAGACTTTACATACTTTTCTCCCACGTCTAAAAGTGTTGAAATTCTGATTGGGGAAGATTAGAAGGTAATTAGCAACTCAATTATTTAAAAACAAATATAAAAACGCACAAAACAAATGATGCAAAACCCCCCTTTTTAATCTAAAAATTCATTTCCCAGGGCTAAATAATAGCCAAGCCCTATCCATTTTTATCAGTTCATTTGCCTAACAAGAGCTATTCAGCATTTTCTTCAAAGTAAGATAATATATAATAGATTTTATAAACCTTTCTAAAGTAGGACATGATACTGCAGGCAGTTCAAGGAAAGAAAATAGCCATAACTTTTTCTTTGGTGTAACCAAAAGGATATCCAAAAGTTAGCAAATGTTGACATTTCAAGTGGTAGGAAATAGCCAAATGGAAGTTTAAACTCTGGTAAAAAACTGTTGTAAAAGGAAAAGCTCCGCCCACAGTTCGGTAGTGCAAGTTTTCAAATTTAATTCTGCAAAATAGTTTTATTTATTAGGCAGGAAACCAATTCCAGCAGTGTATCATCTACTCCTCTCCTTGTTACCTCTCTCTCCCTGTCTGTATGTCCGCAGGTCACTTCAGTTCTCAAAGAAGGCCTCAGCTGCTACTCAAGGAAGAAGTGCGTTTAAAAATTCCCCACACTTCTAAAAATCAGGCTGAAAGTTCTGTGTATGTGGCTGCACAGCAGCAGGCACCAAGTTACAGTGTTGCCACTTCCACGTTTGTCATGTTTACAAAAAAGAAACAAAGCCTCTTTCCCCCAGAAAAAAAGTACCTGAACCGATTAGTCCCTTAGCCCTTTCCCAGCTTCCCTGTGCTCATCAGGACGTGCCTCTCCTCGGCAGCACACATGTGCATACATCCACGCGTTCTGTGCATTAAGAACCAGCAAATCTACCGCCTCTTTCTTAGAAGCAACTCTTCTCCCTTCTCATGGAATTCACAAGTTTCCATAAACAGAATGCTTTGAAAGCGGTTACCACCTAGTCCAGAAGCCTCCCAGCTTACTCTACCCAGCTTAACCCTGGCTTTCTTTCTCCTATTTCTGTACATACTGTTTGTGTGTGTGTATTTTTTAAAATTAAAAAGTGTTCAAAATGCACACACACCCCCAAGCACCCCCCGACACACCCCCAGTATTTAGAACAAAAAAAACAAATCTTCCCCAGGAAGCACTTTCAGAAGTTTAAGCTTCTACTTGCTTTTAAGCCACAGGGCAAGTGCCAAGTGAGTCCTAAATAACCTTCCGCTCACACTGCAGGGCTGGCAACGCTGGGGACCACAGCACAAACACAGAGCGGGACCCCGGGGCAGGCCGGGCAAGGGCACCTAGCAGGCTTCCTAGAGCGACGCATTGCTCATCTCCCCCACATCACCTGGGAGAGTCACGTTCTTGTCCCTAACTCTCCTCCCTCAGAGAACCTGCACGCTGCTCTGACGGATCCCTGCCCTGTGCACTGGCTGTCCCATCTGCGGGGCCAGGAGCCTGTGGCCGCAGGGAGGTGGCAGGCTCCTGGCCGCAGGGCGGACCGCCCTCGTCCATCGCATCCCCCGCCAGTCCGTCCAGTGGACATCCCTCCGCAGCGCCCAGATCCCCGCGCGCTCTGCTGTCCGCAGGCTCCGTGGCTTCCCCCTCGCCCTCCGAGATGACGGTCATGGGGCTGCTGTGGATGCGGTTCCGCATGCTGTACCTGCTGCTGGCTGCGGACGGCGGCGTTCGACTGCGGCCGTACCTGGGGCCGGAAAAGGACAGACTCCGAGGCATCAAGCCTTCGTTCTTGGCCCACTCTTCCTGGGCCCTTCTGTTCTTGCTTGGGGAGCAGCTTGACGGGCTCTCGGGGGTGTCTGGGGAAGGCTCCGACCTTGATCTCTGGAATCGAGGGTCTGTGTTCTTGAGCATCTCCGCCGCCGACATGCGGGCGCTGGTGTCTGAACGACTCCCCTTTTTTAGCAGCAGAGCTTTGAAGTTGTCACTGCTGGTGCTGCTCTTTCGGACACTTCTCTGAATCGACCCCACTTGCTTTGGGGAGGCCAGGCTCGGGGCAGCGCCGGTGGGTGTCACTGGCGGGGAGGGAGAATGGTTTCGGGCGTGATCGTCCTCTGAATCTTTACGGCCAAGGACTTTCCTTTTGGATCTGAGATTTAGTGACATTAAAATAAGTTAATTCCCAGTAGGCCACAACCATGCTACTTCCCTTACTTATCACATCCTCAGGTCACCATTTACTTCATATTTACTTTAAACAACTTATTTTATGTGTGTTTTCTCCATGATCAATACAATGAAAAGCACAAGTGAAAAAAAAGAAAACCACCTTATTTTAACTATGGAAAGCTCAAAACACCCACGCAAAAAAGGACAGTACATTGTTTAACCACAGGAGCCCATAACTCATCGAGGATGATCATTAACTACGGCCACCCTGCTTTTATATCCACCCTCACTGGATTATTTTGAAACAAATCTTAAACATCATATTAACTTACTTCAGAGAGGACCATTTCCAAAGTTTTAAATGATTGCAGTTTTCATTTAACTCTCCTAGATGGGTGATCCTGAGTGAATTTCACTTGCTGACCATCCTTTCTTTCTACTCTTCCTTTTCATGTTTGGTGCTAGTCCTTGAACAGGCCTAATTAGATAAGCAACACCCAGAGTATCCCCTGTGCTAAGATATGCCCCAGCCCAGGTCGCAGAACAACTCTACAACTTTATATTCTCACTCATTCTAGAGTTTGACATAAAACCAGTCTTCCTCAGCTTTTATAGGACCATATGCCTACTTCTAGAAGTCCAGTGTTCCACGCAAGAGTGAACCTTCTGGGCTGGATCCTGTTTCATGATCAGCTTCAGAGAGCCTTGCACTGACGGAGAAACACAAGGGGCAGGAGTGGAGGGGGTGGAAGGGAGGCCGACCAGGGGAAGTAAATGTTTCCTGCAGGTACTTCTCATCTTCAGTCTCTAAGGACCTCACTGTCCAGTATGTTTTCTACTGCTAGTGACAGGGAGCTGGCATAGCCGATGAGCCGAGTGGCCCCTTGCCGGTCTCTTCATGACAACAACTCAGTGTGTGTGCAGCTCTCAGCTAAACACAGGTGGACTTGCTTCAGGAAAGCTCGACACAGTTAATGAACTAAAGATGTGGGTATATGTCTTTTCCTGCTACAAAATTCTAGAATATGCAGCAGGGAAAGGTTCCATACGTGCAGATGAAGAGTTGAAACTGAGTGCTACCCACTTTTAGCTGTATAGCCTGGCACAAGTTGCCCGTCCATGCTGCACCTCAGTTTCCACACTTTTTATAAAATGGGGGTGTGACAATACCAACCTCGCAGGTGTGTGAGGACTAAATGAGATAAAGAACCTCTGGGGTTATATACATTCCATTGCTAAAGTGTCCTTGTTTCTGTCACCTTGGGCAAGTTAAAATTTCTGATCGTGTTTCCTATCTGAAAAGTGGGAATAACAGTGTATAGGCCACAGTTTGTCAAGAAAGATGAACGTAGTAACAGCCATAAAGTATCAGGCATACAGCAGGTGCTCAGGAAACCTCTGAATGTCATATAGGGAAGAGAATTCTTTCTTCTTGCCACCAGGGCAGGCTTTGGTTTTCATGTGGCCTAGACAGCAAGGCAGAGGGGAGGAAGGGCCCATGTGGGATGCCCTGGGCTTGGTGCTCCCAGGGTCATTTCTATGATTCTGGCCAAAAACAAGCCACCAAAGCAGAGGGCAGAAAGTGGTAAGGACCCAATACAGAGTCTGAAGGGTGGGTGGAGCTGCCAGAGTACCAGCCCCTTTGGGACTGTGGAATGTGGCCCATGATACTTGGGTTCCATGGTCCTACTCAGTGGTCAACAAGCTGTGCCCTAGTAGAAGTTAATGACTAACTAATAAAAATCACAGAAATAATGGCATCTCCAAATTGTACAGCTGGAAAAGACTTTAGAAAATGGTCTAGTCCGACCACTTTGGGTTTCAGAGACAGTAACAGAGGCCTGAGGAGTGAAGTCATACAACTTGTTAGTGTGACAATTAGGACTTGATGGGGTACCTTTCCACATGCAGCACGTGGCCTCACCACTTACACTGGCCACTCCCCCAAAGCAGCTCTGCTCACCTCATCCTTTTAGGTATTGGCTTGTGGTGTGATTTTTTTGGTTTTCAAATGGTGAGGGTGTGCTGAAATCCACAAAGCAAGCCACAACTAAACTTGATTAAAGCTATGGGCTTTAATTGTAGATTTAGAATTAAGAAAGAATATGGGATTTTATAAAAGCATTATTGTTTCTGAAGAGCAGCTGTCCCCTAAAATGAGAAATCTAAACATATGAATTCTTTGCATATATGTATATATACATACACACACATATATACATACATATATACATACACACACACATATACATATGTATATATGTATTTTTAAAGAAAATGGCTATAAAAAGTACTTAAACAGTTAATACTGGCTTAAAAACTAATTACTTCAATAAATATAAAAACTTCACACCTCAACTGGTGTTCTACATTTTCCATCTGGCTTTAAATCCGAAGTGAATTAATTTGCATTATAAAATTTGAAAGCTGTGTTTCAACTTAGTCTTTAAATTATGAGCTTAAGTGCTAAAGGACATAACAATAAAGCCTTAAAAAACAGACATTAGATGGATCTTTACTATGTCTAATATATTCTCAACACTACAACAGAAATTGGCATGTGTCCTTGCTTTCTCTTTGCAATCCACTCCTAAGGCCTACTTGGCCTTACTTCTCTCATGCGTACACAGAATAATAGAAACTGACCAATTTCTACATCTGCAGTAGGAAAAACCACAGATTTTTCAGTGCCTTAAGAAGGTTGCCAAAACAAAATATAGAGTAGACCTTTGGCATATTCTTAGGAAAGGGATGAATGGAATTTGGCCCCACAACAGTTGGGTTTTCTTCTTGGAACCAAGCATTTAATACACAGAGCAGCCAGGCAATGCAAATCTTCTCTATGGATTGCCATTATAAATATGTATATGCCTGTATATTTAGCAATCCAATGCATTCCATATTAAGTGAGATACTTTGAGTCTTGGAAGGATCTCCTAACAGCTAGATTCCAAGTGGTTTTATTTAATTCAAAAAATATTTATTGAATGCTTATTACGTATTTAGCATGGTTAAAGTTAGAAACATCTGTGTAAACTTCTAGAAATGCCACTAAAGTTGTTTCAAAGGATGCATATTTTTCATTTCCCTGTCTTGAGAAATAATTGAATAACTAGCTACCTTTTTATTTCTAATGAGATCAAAGAAACCAGTCAGTGCTAAAGGGGGCAGTCTTTTTCTGATGCCAGTAGATGGCACTAATGGTATACAGTAACAAATTTAATTCCTTTTGCTCCTGCTTAAAAAGAGATGTACTCTTTTATAGAAACATTTAAGCAGCCAAGAAATTGTACTATAAAATCCTGGATTTTCTGAAAAATGAAAAAGATAAAACAAAAAAACTAAAACAGCCTTAGGAAGGGAGTCCTATAGAGCTAGTCTGTGCATCCTAAGTCCACAGAACACAGCATTCCTCGTCCTGCACTGGACCACCGGCTGCTTTAATCCAACTCTTGTCAATACTCTGTCTTACGACTGACACATTGCATTTCTTGCCAGCAAGAGCAGCGCCCACCAGAAGGTATCACGTTTATGTCCCCAATGTCATAAAAATCAGTGGGACAAAGTAAAACAGAAATTGAAGTCAGAGGAAATAAAACTATAGAAACCCACTTAAAAAAAATCAGTAATAAAGTTAATGAGTCACGACTGGGAGACAGAAGAAACCTTAAGAAAGAAAAAGAAATTGAGGAGCCATTTGGAGAAAAGAAATTATAAAATAGATTAAAGTAAGAGGAAGGTGTTTTGAATACCTGTGAATAGCTGCAAAAAGGTCTTCTGTGGTCCTGGGTCTACTGGGGGTCATCACCTCATCACTCCCATCTTCCCTGGGGAAGTCACAGGCCTCTGAGGAGGAAGCGGCTGTGCTGGTCTGCGGCACCCCGGCTATAGAGAAGCAAGCCAGCAGGCACAGAAGATACACAGTGACTAGAATTTCAGTCCTCAGCCAAGCTTCCAAACATGCTGCTTCCCTGCCATTCCTGACAATGTGAGGACCACAGGGAGACGCTGTGGGGTCTGTAGTTTGATAGTTTACAAAGATGGGGGAAATGACCCCAGCCCCAGACCTCGTTCTTCTCTGTTAAAGTCTAGAACTCCCACTCAATCTCTCTTTAAATTTGTTGCAGCATTTCTTTGCAGCTCTTGAGAAGGGAGATTACTCACTGCTATTTAACACCCAGCCTGCTGCACAACCTCCCCATCCCCCTACTTTCTATCATTCCTTTAGGTCTAGATTTTTTAAAAACTTCATAACATGCAAAGTTGGTAACTTACCCTGTGCAGTAGCACAGGAAGCCCACATACTGCTGGCTTTAACGTGAATCTAATCGGATCTACCTGGGTTCCACGTGGGAGCATTGGACAGCCCTACTTGGCTCAGCTGCATATGGTCAGAGGGCACAAAAGAGAGAAGCCAGACTCACCCCCTCCATCCTGTCGAGACAGGCAGCTGTCCACGTCGCCCCCACCATCCGCGCTGTGCTCGGCTGGTTCTTCCTGCTGTGGGGCAAGTGAGGCATCAGGCTGTACCATGGGGACATTGGTTTCCACTCTGCCGGGGCACACGGATCCTGCAGCTCCTCCCTCAAGAACCGAGCTGCCGGGGTGCGTCGCATGAGAGCCAGTTCGGGCTGCAGAACTCTCTCTTGCCTCTTTGCTGTGTGGAGAGCCCTCCTCTCCCCTCGTGGGGCTGGGCACGGCTTGGAAGACTTCGCTCACATTCTCTGCGGGCTCCACTGCAAAATCTCTCTGCGGAGGTGGCACCACCAGGAACAGTTTGGGCTTCTTGGAAATGGGGGGTGGCTTCCTGCTGGGTGAAGAGTCGGGAAGCGGGGCGGTCCTGGGCCTGGGCCGAGCCTCTGCCTCCCCGGCGCTCGGCGGGCTGCCGTGCTCGGCTGCACTGCCATGGTCACCCTGACTCGAGCTCTTGGCAGGCGCCGGGAGCGAGCTTGTCACAGAGGCAGGCTGGCTTTCACTCTCCATTTCATGTGTGCTATTTCGGGATTTCAGGAAGGCAGATGGCTTTAAGTGGTACTGTGGAGCAACTGGAGTTCGTTTTTCCTGAGCTGTTGGTGCAGACGACAGTGCGGCCCCGGCGCCTGAGTTCTTCCTCACCGGCCTCAGCTGCACCATCTGCAGCGCCTCCGTGGTTATGAGGGGCATGGGGGGTCTGCTGCTCTCCTCCTTGGTGGGAGGTGGCCTGGAGGGCTCCCGGGAGGAGTCTGGGTGGCTGGAGTTGGGGAAAGAAGGCCTGGGATCTCTCATGAATTTGGGGTCGAGAGGCGGGGCGGGCGGGGGCTCCAAGGAGGGTGGGAAAGGTGGAGGCGATGGCAAGGGCGCAGAAGAATCTGGAAGAAGGGGGCTCAGTGAAGTGGGGGCAGGAGGAAGGCACCCCTCAGTGGGGGAGCAGAAGGGAGTGAGAGCTTCTGGTGGCGGAGGGGGGAACACGGGAGAGGGAGGCAGCGCAGAGGCCTCGGGACAGTCAGCCAAAGGCGGGGGAGGCGGGAGGAAGGGGGCTGGCAGAGGAGGGGGCGGCGCCAGGGGACAGGCTGAGGCTGCATCCAGCTTTTTCATAGTGCCGCTTCCTTCCGTCGAAGTGTTAGAGGACAGAGAAGTGGACGATGAGGAAATGGACACTGAGGATATCAGAGAGGACTTTCTTTCTGGTACCTTGGGCTTGGGCTTCCCCTTCCCATTTGCTGGTGACATTGATTTTAAAAACACAGGCACAGGGGTGAGTGCTGTGGGTGTATTTGACTGGCTGGAATACCCACTGGATGGAGAAGTGACTCTGTGTGACTTCTCCGGTGATGTGATCTTTGGTTTGATAGAACTGTTGGGCTCTTGGGGCAAGGCGGCCCTGGGCCCTTCCTGGACGTGGCGGACTGGCCCGTTCCCAGTGGGTGCCCCACTGCTGGCCGAGCAGGCTGCTCCTGAGGTGCCCAGATCTTCCTGCAGGCCCGTGTAGTCAATGTAGTAGCCCCAAGGGTCTGTGTACTCTGATTTGACGCTGCTGGTGTCGCTCTGTGACGGCGTGACCCCACACAGGGAGTAGACATTGGGGGTGGTGGCAGAAGTCATGCTGCTGCTGGCACTGACCGTGCTCTGGCTCCTTGAGCGGGGCAGCCAGGGCTCCTCCAGGTCACTGCAGGGGCTCTGGGAGGGCGAGCTGCCACCCTTGCCCGGGAGGCTCAGCTGCAGTGAGTGCTGGAGCGAGGCGATCAGGCTCTCGTTGAGCACCTGCCCGTTAGACTGGCCGCTATTCTTGGGAAGCCTACGGAGGGAGTCTGTCCGGGAGGGTGGCAGGGGAGGCTTCTTTGCTTTCTTCAGAGAGATGTTTCTCGAAAGGGATTTATCATGGCCATTTGACCGGTCCCCTTGGTTTTTCTGAGCTCTTCCATCAAACACATTGACCACGCTGTGCCTGGGGTTCCCAAAGCCATCACTGATGTTACACAGATTCCCAGATCCACGTCCAGAGTCGGTGTGCATGGATGTGCAGTAGGCATCGTGGTCTTCGGAATACAGCGACCTTGCATCCTCTTTGTTGGATGTTTGGTCCAAACTACAGCTGCTCATGTTACTTGCCGGAGTGGAGTACCCAGGAGTTGCCACATGCAGCTTCAGTGGGGATGCCCGCCCATTACCCGAGGCTTGGTATTCCCAGGGCTCTGAGCTGCCCTGCCCTCCGCCCCCTGAATAACTAGACTCGCTCCTGCCGTCCACATCCTGCGGGTGGGCTGGGAACCGCAGGCTGTTTCTACAATTATATGGCACAGCTTGGGACCCATTCTCCCTATTTGCTGGAGCATTTAGACAGACCGCCGAATCACAGAGGGACAACAGTGTGGCTGCACTGGGGGAATGGGTGTCTAAGGCTTGTGAAAGAATGGCGGGGTGACCCTCATTCCAGTAACAGCCAGGAAACTGAGGATCATCTTTCACAGCGTGCCTGGAGATGAGGTGGTCTCTGGATTTTAACTGTGCATATGAGGATGAGCTGGTAGTTTTACTGTCCAGCAGCCCTGAATTCTGAGCAGGGTGAATAACAATGACCTCTGAAGAGGAAGACAGTGTAGCATTTGGGATGATGCTGGTGGAATAGGTCGCATGAGGAGAAACCATACATGCTGGGCTTGTTATGTTTTCACTCTCAAAGTGCCTCAGCTCCTGGGATTTGGGCCTCAAAAGTATTCCAGTCCTTGAGGCACCCCCTAAATGTCCTAAGTGTTCATCTACTTGTGAGTTACACCCCTGGTAGGAGAAAGTGCCATCCACATCTCCTGCAGGGCCCAGGGCACCCAGCCTCGGCTCAAGGGACTGAAAGCTCCCCCTTGCTCCAGAACGTGGCAGACTATGGAAACCAGCATCGCTGTTGAGGCGAGAAGGGAACACGATACCCGCGGAATCGCTCAGCACAGACATGTTGCCAGAGGAGCCTGAGAAGTGGCTCATTTGGGCAGCAATGCCTTGCCCCTTCTGTGCCCTGATTCTTCTCATTGATGGTGGCACGACTTTCACATCCTCAGTCTGACAGCTGGAGTCCCTGGTTTCTGAGTGCTGCCCGGCAGACCGGTACGTATCAAGCCTTCCTAGTGTCGAGTAGTGGTCTGGCGTGAGCACTGAATGACCACCAACATCATCTTGACCAGCACCAGATGCTAGAGATAAAGCAGAAAGATGCTTGTTACTGGCAAATAAAAATCCATAGTTCATCACTTGTACCCTCACCCCCTCTGTGGTAATTTAAAAAAAAATCTTTTCTATTTGATTTAGTTTCTTTTCTCATATAGGTACCTAAGTATATTTAAATAGTTACTGATAGCTCTAAAATAAAATCTTTATTATGAATTGCATGTACTTCTCTTAATCTGTACTTCAAATCCCCCTACAGCTTGAGTGCTGCATATGGAATTCAGGTAAACCCTTAGAGATCAAGGGCGCTGAGTGCTCTGTGGAGTATGTATTTTTCACCTTTCAGTAAAGTCTTCAAGGTATCCTTTCCCCTACCAGGTAACTGCACAGAGCATCTATCAGGCAATGATGCCTCTTTCCTAAAGACAGATGAATATAGTAACTGAACAACAGGGTCACAGAGAGACCACGTATGAGGGATACTGGTATAAAACAGCATTCATTACATTAATTCTTTATATCACAAGGAAATCCTAAGAAAAAGAAAATTGATTTACAGGCCCATCTGTGTTTCAAACATTTCATTATCCATCTTAAACCATTATCATCTGTCTGTTGGTGACATTCAAAACTCAGCAGCAATCTGTTGTGTTCTGATGAGGGAAAACCAGCAGGAACTGATCCAGTGAACATTTCCTCAAATTAGGGTTACTCATTTGTTGGGACTTTACAACCAGAGAATAGTATGTTAAAGAAAGAAATACAAGGAAGAGCAGAGTGGGTGGTGGATGAGGGAAAACCTTCCTTGCAGACAAACAGATTTCAAGCTACCCAGGGAAGAACAGAACTTTAAAAGAAAAACATCACAAAGCCAAGAATTTACCCAAGTGTACTGAGAAAAAATAAGTCAATCCTTAGGACAATTCAAATCTTTAAAAATAGAGGTAAAACCACAGTTCTCGCTATATTGTCTTCATCCAGCAAGGACCTGAAAGTGCCTCAAGCCTGGGCTTTGCTGAGCAATGCTAGTCCAGCATGAACACCTGGATGTGACACTGGTATGATGGGATTCCTCACTTCCCTCCACCCTACGTAATTTAACCATTGCACGCATTGGATATATAAAGCCTTCTGCTCATCTGGGTAGCTCAAATGGCAGCAATATGCTTGTACCAACCTCAAAGGAGATGTCACCCTGCAAGGAGGGCTCCCTAGCAGAAAGCCCTTTCCTTCACCGTGATGATGGAGAGTCGTTTTCATACTTGTATCTTTAGCAAAGAGGATCTATTTCTTGTCTCTACCATCTGCCAAGTACTCACTCACTGAACGCAAACAGATAGACACAGAGGAGGCGCGCTCTCTTAGAAAAAGGAGAAGTAAGCAAAAGAGCAGAAACAGAAGAAAAATCCACTTTGAGGAAAGAAAAACAAAAGGTGCAAGTTTTTGCCATTTGGCAATTTAGAAGATGGGAAGTTGACTTGTATTGGCATATCAGTTTATACGAGTTCAACTCCAAACGTTCAAAATACTTCATTCCATTCAACAATGGGTTTTAATATCTTTTTCTCTCAAAATTGTAGTAGCGTTTGCATGGCGTTAGGTGGTAGATTTTTAACTGTCTTTCAATGCCATAAACAAAATCCTGATACTTTTGGATAATAATTTTGAATGTGAAACTATTTTAGGTTTTTGAAATAGAAATGTAGCTAATTCTTCATCATCTAAGGCTGAGTATAATGTTCTTATTAAAATAACAATGTTTCCTAAAGATTTTAAAGATCTATGAGAAACTAATATATAATTTATCATAAGGACCATCAAAATTCTATTCCCGAAATTTCACAGTATTCCAATATTTTCACAGTATAAACAGTTTCATAATATTATAGGCCACAGATGAATGCTATACAGGCATACTTCATTTTATTGCACTTCACTTTACTATACTTTGCAGATAATTGTTTTTTGTTTTTGTTTTTGTTTTTTTAACAAATTGAAGGTTTGTGGCAACCCACTGCGGAACAAGTCTATTGGCACCAGTTTTCCAACAGCATGTGCTCACTTCATGTCTCTATGTCACATTTTGGTAATTCTTGCAACATTTTAAACTTTTTCATTATATCTGTTATGGTGATTTGTGATCAGTGATCTTTTTTTTTTTTTTTTGAGAAAGAGTCTTGTTCTGTCGCCCTGGCTAGGGTGCAGTGACATCATCATAGCTCAGTGTAACCTCAAACTCCTGGGCTCAAGCGATCCTCCTGCCTCAGCCTCTTGAGTAGCTGGGGCTATAGGCGTGCGCCACCACGCCCTGCTGATTTTTCTATTTTTTGTAGAACTGGAGTCTCGCTCTTGCTCAGGCTGGTCTCAAACTCCTGACCTTAAGCAATCCTCCCACCTTGGCCTCCCAGAGTGCTAGGATTACAGGCATGAGCCACCGTGCCCGGCCAGTGATCTTTAATGTTACTATTGTAATGGTTTTGGTGTGCCATGAACCACACTCACATAAGGCAGCAAACTTCATGGATGAATGTTGTGTGTTCTGACTGCTCCTCCTATAAGCTCTTCCCCCATCTCTCTCCCTCTCCTCAGGCTTCCCTATTCCCTGAAGACACAACAATAATAAAGTTAAGCCAATTAATAACCTTACAGTGGACTCTAAGTGTTCAAGTGAAAGGAAGAGTCACACGTCTCTCACTTTAAATCAAAAGCTAGAAAGATTAAGCTTAGTGAGGAAGGCATGTTGAAAGCCAAGACAGGCTGAAAGCCAGGCCTCTTGCTCTAAACAGTTAGCCAAGTTGTGAATACAAAGGAAAAGTTCTTGAATGAAGTTAAAAGTGCCACACTAGTGAACACATGAATGATAAGAAAGCAAACAGTCTTACTGCTGATATGGAGAAAGTTGTAGTGGTCTGGGTAGAAGATATAAGCAGCCACAACATTCCCTTTAGCCAAAGCCTAATCTAGAACAAGGCCCTAACTCTCTTCAATTCTATGAAGTCTGAGAGAGGTGAGAAAGCTGCAGAAGAAAAGTTGGAAGATAACAGTTCATGAGGTTTAAGGAAAGAAGCCTTCTCCAGAACATAAAAGTGCAAGGTGAAGCAGCAAGTTATCTAGAAAATCTAGCTATGATAATTGATAAAGGTGGCTACACTAAACAACAGATTTTCAATGTAGATGAAACAGCCTTCTGTTAGAAGAAGAAGAAGATGCCATCTAGGACCTTCATAGCTAGAGAGGAGAAGTCATTATTTCAAAGCTTCAAAGGACGGGCTGACACTCTTGTTAGGGACTAATGCAGCTGGTGACTTTAGGGTGAAGCCAGTGCTCATTTACCATTTTGAAAATGCTAGGGGGCTCTTAAGAATTATGCTAATTCTACTCTGCCCATGCTCTATAAAGAGAACAACAAAGCCTAGATGTTTACAGCATGGTGTACTGAATATTTTAAGCCCACTGTTGAGACCTACTGCTCAGGAAAAAAAAATTCCTTTCATTGACAATGCACTTAGTCACCCAAGAGCTCTGATGGAGATATATAAAGAGATTAATGTTGTTTTCATGCCTGCTAACATAACATCCATTCTGCAGCCTATGGATTGAGGAATAATTTTGACTTTCAAGTCTTATTATTTAAGAAATATATTTTATATGGCTATAGCTGCCATAGATAGTGGTTCCTCTGATGAATCTCAGCAAAGTAAACTGAAAACCTTCTGGAAAGAATTAACCATTCTGGATGCCATTAAGAACATTTGTGATTCATGGGAGAAGGGCAAAATATCAACATTAACAGGAGTTTGGAAGAAGTTGATTCCTACTCTCTTGGAGGACTTTGAGTGATTCAAGACTTCAGTGGAGGAAGTAATTGCAGTAATTGTGGTAGAAAGAGCAAGAGAACTAGAATTAGAGTGGAGCCTGCAGATGTGACTGAATTGCTGCAATTTCATGATAAAACTTGAACAGAAGAAGAGTTCAAGATGAGCAATAAACAGTTATGGATGAGCAATAAAAGTGGTTTCTTGAGATAGAATCTACTCCTGGTGAAGATGTGAATATTGTTGAAATGACAACAAAGGATTCAGAATATTACATAAATTTGCTTGATAAAGCAGTGGCAGGATTTGAGAGGATTGACTCCAATTTTGAAAGAAGTTCTACTGTCGGTAAAATGCAATCAGACAGCATTGCATGCTACAGAGGAATCTCTCGTGAAAGGAAGAGTACATTGTGCGGCAGACTTCATTGTCTTACTTTAAAAAGTTTGCACAGCCACCCCAACCTTTAGCAATCACCACCCTAATCAGTCAGCAGCCATCAACATTTAGGCAACACCCTCCACCGGCAAAAAGATTACAAATCTCTGAAGGCTCAGATGATTGTTGGCATTTTTTTTAGCAATAAAGTATTTTTAAATTAAGGTCTATATAATACATTGGGTTTTTTTAGATAATGCTATTACATACTTAACAGACTACAGTATAGTATAAACATAACTTTTATATGCACTGGGAAGCCAAAAAATTCATGTGACTCATGGTATTGTGATATATGCATTATTGTGGTAGCCTGGAATCAAATCTGCAATATCTCTGAGGTATGTTCCTATTATCGATTAAAAAAGAAAACAAACTACAAACAAATGTAGATCACTTAGGCATTGCTCAAAATCTTGGTGGGATTTATCTGATTTTAAAACATAATCTAAAGAAATAATTATGTATAATTTCTGTTTCTTGTTAATAATACTGTAAGACATCTCCAATTTCTAAAAAATAATTATAATTAAGGATAAGAATTTATGAGTTAATTTATCTAAGGTATAGAATATGAATTTTTAAAAAGTCTTGTCAGGTTGTCAGTAATGTTCCTACTACAAACTATCAAAAATTATTTATAAAGGGATTCTTTTAAATGAGGCTTTTTCTGCTTAGGGAATCTGTATCGGGATAAGATCAGTAGCCAAATGTAATTATATACCAATGAAATAATCCTATCTGATTCTAGAAGATGAAACCTTATAACGTGATGTTCATATAAGTTTCTGGGTAGTTTTAAGATTAAAGAAAAAAATGAAATGTCCAATTCATTTAAATGGAAGACAACAAATTGTAAGTTATCAGATATATTTTGGAGGTAAACATTAAATATACCTTGATTTGAAAGGGCTATATATTTAAAGGGTTAATATATGACTATATGGTATATATATATACAATACAATAATAAGAGTCCACTATTTATGGACTTTCAAGTAAACACTCCATATAATTAAATATAACTTTCTAATTCATGGGAGCACCTCTGTATGGTTAGATTTTTTAAAATCCAAAGCCCCTGGCAACTTGGGCAATCTCTAGTGGAGAGGGTAGATCTTTCCTAGTGTACACCTTTCCTTTAGATAATCATTTTCTTTCTTGTCTAATTTGTTTGACTTCTCCATACTTCCCCCTTATATTTTATATCTAGAGGAGGACTAATTTTAAAGAAAATAGGTAATATCTATTTTTGACAATCACTAGTTAGGTAGTACCAGACTTCCAAACTAGAGTCCTTATAAGTGCAAAATATTGGGAGAAAAGGCGAGATCAACCAAAAATCTTGAAAGGACAGAGCAAATAAATACATGATCTAATTTTTTTTGCTGAATAAAACTGTATTCAAATGTTATCCCCTCATTCTATCCACCAGTCCTCCAACCAGCCTACCTAGAAAGCTGGAGTCCTTATCTAATTGTCCTTTTTGTCCTTTTTTTTTTTTTGTAGACTAGCTCTAACTTAGATACGGTTGTCTCAGTTGACCTCCAGCTGTGATCCCACGTCATGTCACTGACTGCAATGTCATCAGCAGTCTTATGTCTGGCAATAGTCACAACACAGATGATGTGGGGAAAGCTATTTTCCTTCCTCCAGCATTAGTGTAGTTCCATGTACTCAATCACTGATTTTAAAAATACTAAGTTTATAGAAGATATGATTTACCTAGCTGGCCAGATCATTCCAGTAAGATCAAAGAAGTAGCTGAGTTATTGGCTCCATACTGGTTGTTTCAGTAATAAAAGTAATAAAAAAGTTTACCTTTCTCATTCTAGTTTCATATTACATATGTGTATAGACAATTCATATTGAATATTTATGTGTATGTGTATCTTTATCTGAGTCAAACTCTCCTTACACTCTTTGCACGAGGTCATCCAAAACCTACCTATTTTGGTTGGGAAGCCACTTGAAATGTAGCTTACCTCAAGACAGCAACTTTCTAATCTTACAAGGGGCCTAACTGCCTGTCTGTAAAGTCATTCCTTTATGGCACATCTCCTAAAAAGACCAAAGTATAAATGTTACCGGAGTGCTTTAAGAAATTAGCCCATTAAATATCTACAGAACATATGAGTGCAGATTAGTTTCTTAAATTAGTTAACTGTCACCTCAAGAATTAAAAAAGAAAGAGTCTGAAAGAATAAGACACAGACAAGTCGAGAGGAGAGGGAGAAAGTACTATGCGTCAGTAAGGCGTAGGTGGAGGGACGGTGCCTGGAAGCCTTGGGTAGCACCAGGAGAACTGGCCCACTAAAAGCAGCAGCATGTGGGCCACGAGCCAGACAGACTTCACAAATCCCATGGGGCAGTTGCAGTTTTGCCTTTACTGCTAATGAACCCTTCCATTATGCAATAAGACAAGCATCTGTATACCATCCGGGTCACTGGAGCTACCCGGGGCAGAGGCAGAGCACTGCTCCTCTTGTCCAGTTGCTGCTACAGTCTAGAAGGCAGACCACATATACTGCAGGATTGGATGGCAGTAAAAGAGAAAATGCCAGGTAAAGAAGAGTGAGTCTGCCCTCCCTAATACAAGGCATTCAAGCAGGGCTACTGGGGGGAAAAAACACATAAGCACAATGTCTGTAGCACCCAGAAGCTGAAATGCTACCTCAAGATGCTGTAACAGATATATTACTATTGCTAAGATAAACTCGTTTTTACTAAAAGACTAACAGACAATTTCAGAAATAACGACTCTGAGTTTCTAGAGTGTAACCTTTGATAGTAAATAAATAAAAGTAAATAAAAACATCAGGTGAAAGTAACTATTAGGAAATAAGTCCATAGGATGGCTGAAGAGGAAGAGGCAAATTTCAAGATAGGTGGTATTAAGTTCCCTATAATAATGACCACAGGAGATATTAATATTATGATTACAGTAGTGCCATTATTACACTAAGTGCTTCACATGTATAAATTCATTTTGTCCTCAAACAACCCTATGAAGTAGGTTCTATTAACATCTCCAACCCCGATTTGTCGAGTGAGGAAGTAGACTCAAAGAGGCGAAGTAACCGAGGTCACCCAGAGTGAGTGGCAGGGTTAGGGTTCACCTCCAAGCAGCCCGGCAGCAGTGCTACTCCTGACCCCGGAGCTATGCTATGCTGCTCTGCAGACATTCCTGCTGGGCCCCATAAAAAAACAGGGAGAGGAGGTTAATACAGAAAGAGGAAAACAAAAGGATTATCCCACACATATAAACACAAGCAGAAACAAAATGGATAGAAACAAAATGAATAATGAACTAAACCCTTTCCATCAGCCAAAATTTTTTTTCTGTTTCCTGTTTTTATCACAGGTTGAAAATACTGAATAAAAAAGTTACGAAATTGTTTCATTGAAAGTAATGAAGGCATTATCCAACATAAATGACTATTTTCTACCATATTGACATTTACTAATAATCCCCGACTGCTGTTTCTGATGACAAAATACCACCAGTATTGTTAGGATAACTAGTAAAGTCCATATTCATAATTTGAAGTCTTAGAATGAGTTTTCAGTTTCACGAAAACTTAAGATCTCAATGAGAAGTAAATTTAATTGTGGAACTAACAAATATTCAAGGTACATAGAGATGATGATGTAACTATCAATTTCTATCATCCTAGTTAATAGTTTTCACATAAGCTCTTCTCCCTGTACCTTCTCCCCAAAATCCAGTAAACCGCGTCTGCACGGGATGTTAAGATTTGCACCTAAGGCCTCATTCAGGAAAGAAGCTGGCCCTTTGGGGCACCAAACGGCTATCAGAATGTATCGATTTTATAAGCACCACAAATGACGTTAGCGTAGTAATGCCGAGCAGCACTGAGGGGCAAGAGAATACAGTTCTGATGAGCCATACCTAGCTCCTTCTGTATGTTGTCAGGGACTCCTGTAATAGTCTTTCTCCTTTTGACTTTCTTCGGTCGTCTTACCAGAGTGTCTGTGTAAATTAGAGACCGCCGAAGGCTGGCCTGGCGATCGAAATTCTCCCCTAATGTAGAGTAGTAGAACAAGCAAAGCAATGTTATTTTCAAGCAAGCTGACACCATGCACTTTCTTCCAGAAGCTCGTTGTAAAATGATAAGAAGGTATTAATAATGATGTTAGCTAGTCATATGATGATGGATGCTGAAGGGCAAAAAAAGGAAGAAAAGCACATTATCATTGTAAGGCGGTTTGCCCATTTGTGTGTCCTTCCAAGGCAAGTACCTTGAGCTCATTTTCAAATGAGCTGGAGCAGCACATGCGAATTTGTTAATAACACGCTGGAAAAGCAATTGTGTTATTTCAAAAATGGATCATTTTGGAAGTGTTTCATATATATCCTCTGGTCACCAAAACCACTCTACATCAGCATGTATGTGGTAGTGGCAAGGAATATATTTTATTTATCTGGTCATCCCCCAGAGACAAACATAACGTCTTGCCTTGGGTGATGAAACAAGTAACTTAATCAAGTTGAATGGAGAACTTTTTCTTCAATCAAGGAGTCTGGCAACTAGAGCGAAAAATGAAACGCCTTATAATGACAAAGTACTTTTGCCACAATGACACCCAGTAGCACTGCTGTTGTTAAAGCTGAAATGCTTCTCTCTGTTTCATAATTACTTTTTAAAGTTGTTCTTAATTCAGACATTTCAGGTGATGTTGCAATAAAACCTGGAATGCCACATCCACGGGACTTTTCTTCCTTCTAGAGTATAAGCTTGTGTGATTAATACACCATGAGAAATGATAAAATAATAAAGTGTGTAACAGTATTAGTTATTGATTGGTCTGCTTTAAATTACTTGCCAGTTTAATTAAAGAAAGTTTCACAGCACTGACCTTTTTGAATGGTTATTCTCCTCAAAAAGTGATTTTAAAAATACATACACACACTTACACACACATTACAAACTCCCATAATTTTATGCATAAGAAGGATATAAAAACATTCACTCTTTTTAGCAATATTGACACAGATTCAAAGTGGATATGCTGTGGGCAATGTAACTTCTACTTTGATAGGACTAAATCGTGAACTTTAACCAAAACAGAGGATAAAAGATGTGAATGATCAGAACACATTTCATCTACTGAGGAACCCACGTAGCTAAATGCTTGCAACTCTGTTGCTAATGAAGAAAAATAGAAATGATTGGGAGAAGACCCCGAAATACCAGCAGGTACCACTGCTGTGAAAAATGGGTCACTATGTGCAATAGCATAAATGGTGCTTGTAAGGGGCAAGCCATGAGTTCAGTGATTCACTAGTTCCCTGCAGCACAGGAAAAAAATTTCCTTGCAGCAAGACATTAACAATGGAAAAAACAGCATGCGCCTGTAATCCCAGCTACTTGGGAGGCTGAGGTGAGAGGATCGCTTGAGCCCGGGAGTTCGAGACCAGCCTGGGCAACACAGCAAGACCCTGTCTCAAAAAAAAAAAAAAAGAAAAGAAAAAGAAAAAGAAGAAGAATAGACAAAACATTAATAGAAAGTTGCATTTAGTCTCCAGATTTGCTTCTTAGACAAAAACAAATGATAAAACCACCCAAACTCCAAGAAAATTAAGAAACAAGCCGTAAGATGAGGATGAACATCTAAAATATACCCCCTTAAAGGCATCAAACTCTTCATCTTGCATTGTAACCTAAAAAGACTGTCTCCTCTACTGCATTATACATTTTTTGGGACTATGATGCATGTACTTCAGCACCCCCTATGGCACATAGCTAATGCCTGGCACACAGTAGTTATTCAATAAGTATCTGTTGAATTTAATTCCTCCCTTCCACTGAAAAAGGGCATTAGTCATGCTTACTGTTTAGAAATAAACTTAGGTAACTCAAACATCAGTATAAAGCCAGTTTATAAAAATCATTTAAGTATGTTTACCTGCTATATTTATCATCCAGGTGGAAGAGTTGTTATCCCACATGGCAGATTATGGAACACACTTACATGTACATTTTAACTTAAACATTTTTTTCCTCCTCACCTCTTATAACATGCCAAGTGCCCACAGAATTATAACTAAAGGGATTAAATCAATTTTCAAGCCAGCAGCTCATTGTGCTAATGTTCCACCTCTGTGCCTGGTGGGTGCACTCTGGATTTGAAATACTGTATTTATTGGCATTTTTTTTTCCTGCTAAGCCTTACTAAAAATCAAACTAGAGGTTCAATGTTCACCCTAATTAACGAGCACATGACAATTCCCTACAGGAAGATACATTTTTATCTTAAAAATCTTCTAGGACTTTAGAAATATATAATTCACAGAGCAGGATGCTGTATAAGCTATGTCAATTCAACCACCAAAAGTGAAAATTTTAAATTTATCGCTTCTTTATACTACATTAGAAAAACTAATCATTTAAGAAATATATACGTGTGTATGTGAACACACAGATCTAGAAAATGGATCAATAAATATGTAATTAGGTATTATATGTAATTTTGACATTTCTACAAAATGTTAATCACTCAATTAAAAATAAATTGCATTTTGACATAACTCATATTGCTCTTTCTTTATTGTCATTCACCTTTCCTGTGTGGCATTTTAAAGGCCTCCTTTTCAGCTCTATCTAATTCTTATCTACTTAGTCATCAAACAGGAGAGAATTAAAGCTCAAAGATATGACATTGTCTTCTGTTGTGACAGTGTAATTCATTGCAAATAATTCTTTATTCCTGAAACTCTAGTGACTCTATTTTAAATCTCCTAATCTCAAGATTTTGCATTTCACCCTAATTCCATTAAGGATTGTCATATTTCATAGCACAATCTCCTTATCTTGTAATATTATTTCATTGGCATTTAATCATATGTAATGTAATTACATTTCTCCTAAATTTAATCAATCAAATAATATAATTCATTTTCTTATAGAAAATATGCACCCATGTATTTCATCAAGCAATAAACACTATACTTTGTCCTGAAACGTAGCTACTTTTAAAAATAATCTTTAAAAAAATGTGATTTAGGGGTAAAAACTTACTTATCAGATACAGCAAACACTATTCTGGTGACGGGCACTCTAAAAGTCCCAACTTAAGCTTTATACAAGGTACCCACATAACAAAAACATGTGTACTCCATTAATATTTTCAAATTAAAAAAAATTTTTTAAAATGTGATCTAGGTAAATAAGAAACACATTCAGAAAGATCAACAATATTATTTAGAAAAAAAAAAAGAATTAAAATGCCCTGTTATTCTTTTAAGGTTTAAAATAATGTGGAAAAATGTATGTTGAATTAAAAATCATTCATCTACTTGTTTATTAAATTTCTACGGAATTCAAAATGAATGCTAAATGTAATTTCTAAACATCCTATAAGGTTTTTAAAAAAATCTTCAGTAACTATCAAAATGTTATCAGCCCCTTACAAACTCACCAATGCCATAGCAAAAAGCAGCAACCTCAGAAGCACAGCAAGAATGCTATGGGTTTTCATCCTAGTTGTTTATGAAAACTCTTCCTTTTTGGCCACCTGATTTTTTTTTTAGGTTCTGGCTCTATGGGCCCTGCTTTGTATGGACTGATTACCAATGATGACTATTAGCCATCTATTTCCATTGAACACACAGTCCAATGGTTGAAGCTATTAACTCTTAACACATCTATTTCGCACTTTGTACCCTCCCAAAACCACTGACCCATGCTTGCTGTGGGCTATGGAGGTGATAAAGCAGGAAAATTTTGATATCTTTTTAACAGCTCTTCTAATTTCATGAAAGATCATCTTTGAGCTTTATGTACCTTGTTAATTAATATTCATATTCCAGAGACTGTAACATATTCTAAACATGTTATATTCAGAAGAAATGAATTTTTGTTTGAAGATTGTGGAATTCAAATTATGAAAATCAAAACATAACTGTGTTACCCTATTAAGTTTCTAAAAAATATTTTTATAGTCATTATTAATTCATTTGATATTTTTAAGTAATTTTTCCCTTTTTCCACTTGAGAAAATAAGAAGAAAATCTATTATTCAGAAACATCACTAAATGATTATTTCTTCATTTCTACATATATTACTTTAAGTAACCCTTTAGAAGGAATATATAATTTTTCTTAACCAGGACCACATTTAGAAGATGTTTCTATATAACCAAAAGCTTATTAAAGAGCAATTTAATTAAAAAAACACTCTTTAGATGAATAGTTGAACCACTGAGTTCTTTGACACCAACCTTGGTGACACAGTCTTCTAATCTAACAAGTAATACATATTTTATATGCACACACATATGTAGTTTTAGTGTTCCCTTCCTTAAATAAAGAGCGGGAAGCCAGACCTCAGCTATTCATCTTTGATGTATAAATGAAATTCTAAAAACATATAACAAACAAAAAGCTTGTCATTCTCCCAAGTACACTCTGAACCTGTCTGACCAGCAAAGCATACCAGTTATGTTAATAGGAACCACATCAGCCTGGACTGTTTGGGCTTGCTGTCGCATCTTCTCTTCTGGTGTTGGCAGTGGAAGTGACTTGGTCCAGTTCGTCTGAGTATTAAGGTCAGAGAAGTCACTTGAGGTTGGTGTTTTAGGTCTCCTGATGGAAATAAATCTTTCTTCTTCTGACGAAGAGAGAGAACACTGCAGAGAAAAAAGAGGCAGCAGCCACATGTATAAACAGCTGACAGAAACATTCAAAAATACATTTCTTAATTTTAAAAAATTAGATTGATTTAAAGGGAGCTTAAAAAAAAACCCAAAAACTGGACCCTTTAGGAACAGAAGCAATGGTTTGCTCATCCTCTAGGGTATGACCCATAATATACGTGATTCACACTGACCTTAGTCTGAAACTATGAGGACAGCGAAAGGTTTTGCTGACCCACAAGATCTTTGAAGTTCTTCCTGTTTTTCCTCTATGTACTGTGGTCAGAAAGCTTAAGGATTTAGTTTCACATTATAAGCCTAGAGAAACATCATGGCTGTAGCCATCAGTTTCCATTTTTATTAAAATTTAGTTCTGCTCAAAGTAATTTCTAGCCTCAATCTTATTAATATTTCCTTTAGGCTCGATTCAAGGGACATTTCAAAAATGATAGAGCTATTGTTGTTCAACTATCTGTGCTCTTCTGAAACCATTTATGTAGGGAAAAAAAATCAGCGTGAAATTGTTACATTATAAGAAGCTGACTAAAGCTCTGCTCTGAGCCTTAGCAGAATTTCACGAAAACATTTCTACCAGTGTCTGTTTTGATACAGATTAACTATCCTGACTGAAGAGCTCTTCTTCAATATCTTTCTTCCCATAACACCTTAACACATTGACTGCCACACTAGAAAAAAATTTTTTCCTTGGAGCCATGGTATTTTATTATGAAAACAGAATAAAAACTTCAAAAACTAAATGATCCTTTCCAATTTAACAAAAAATTTGTTTTTTTTTATTGTTTTCTGAGCGTCAGTTATACGCAACTTGAAAAATAGTTCTCAAGGCTCCCAAGGCGAAGAGACGTGTGAGTTACACATGCTTCATGAGGCCCTGGGCTCAAAACTAGCATGAGTTAAATACAACCCACATGGCAGGTAATGTGTTTAAAAAGCGTAAGCAAGAAAATTGTGTGGCAAGCATTCTACGATGGACTTCACCATGGCTCCATGGCAGCTGGTTCTGTGACAAGGAAGCTCCAAGAACTCAAAATGAATACAATGTGCTTAGGAGCAACAACAAAAAAGGATAATTGACTATTGTGGGGAAATGGTAATACAAATAAAGGTATAAGAACTGCTCTTCAAGTCTAAAGCATTTAAACTATCACTTGTGAAAATAAGGCTTTTAGAAAGAATTTTACTAAAGAATAAAAAGTCAGTGAACCTTCCCAAAAGGAAAACCTGTCCAACTAGCACCCAGATCAACACAACACCCTATCCCCTGCACCAAACACTCCCGAACAAGGGTAACTGCTATCTGGACTTCTAACACCACAGCCGTGTTTTTGTCTATATTTAAACTTTCTATTAATATAAAGGGAATCATGCTGTCTGTTTTCTTTTGTGACGTTTTCTTTCATTTAACATTATATTTGTGAGGCTCTATCTATCTTTACAAAGCATGGTTTGAAGCCTTTCTGGATTTAATGCAAGTTTCTAAGAGGACACAGGTAACAAATATACAGAAATGCGTTGGTTGGAAATCTCAAACACAAGAACACTGTCATCATTGTTTATTGCCAATGAATTCATCTTGCTGCAAAATACCTGTATTTATTCTACAACTACTAGAGCTCCACCAATCTGAAAAAGACTACATAAGAGCCAATGAAAATAGTTTGGTGTTGAGCATAGGGCCCTAGACTAAGAATCCAAACCTGAGTTTGTTTATAAACCTTGATGGTTTCTTTGCTGTAACATGGGGCTATATTGCCTACCTTCTGCATCCACAGAGTTATTGTTAGGACCTAATGAGCTGCTAAATATGAAGTGTCTATGGCTGTTGAATGTCATGGATACGAAGGTGGTGCTCATATAAATATGACTTTAATAAAGCAAAATCATAAATTGACAAGTACCCATTTTTTTGTTCCATTGCAAGGAAAGTAACAATAATAAAGACATTATGGAAATAAAAATATAAAATAAATCATAACTAGATATCTCAATATATTTACCTTATGTTCTTAATTTAATAAACTATATAAAATGATCATTTAGTTTCTTGCCACCTAAGCAAAATGTGATATAATGTTTGTAATTAAATTGACAAATATACTGCATTTATAAACTGAGCATACGTTACTGATGTCTTATGATACTGAATTGTAGTATATCCATTTATATTTGATCTGATCCTGGTTAAAATGGTTATAACTCACACAGATCCTTGATAAACAGTCAAAGGAATTTTTGAGTCAACAGCAGCAGCTAAGCCATACTGATGTAAATCAATTATTTCCAGCCTTTTTGCAGTTAACACTTAAGTCTGATTTCTATAAGGTACACATACACAAGGAAACTGAAATTAATTTTATTTAAGAATTTCATGGCAGTTTGTGTAAAGGCCACATGGGTGAGTTTGAATCTTTAAAAAAATTTAATTAGCATGTTGATATATTTTTTAAAATGTTATTATTTTCTTTTATTTTTTTAGAGATGGTGTCACAGACCAGAGTGAAATGGTCTGATCATAGTTCACTGCAACCTTGATTTCTTGGGCTCAAGGGATCCTTCAGCCTCAGCCTCCTGAGTAGCTATGACTACAGGCACGTGCCACCATGCCCAGTTAATTTCTCATTTTTACAATTTTTTTGTAGAGACAGGGTCTCACTATGTTGTCCAGGCTGGTCTCAAACTCCTGGCCTCAAGCGATCCTCCCACCTTGGCCTCCCAAAGTGCTGAGATTACAGGTGTAACCCACGCTCAGCTTGAATCTCAATCTAGTAAATTAGAAGATTACTCCAATTTCCTGATATATACACATAGATATAACTTTTCAGGCAACCTTGAATTACAGCATAAATTTTGAAGACAATAAGAAACAAATCCTAACCAAAAAGGTTTAAAAGAAAGGTAAGTAAAGCTTTCAGGCTGATGCAGAACAGCTGTCTACCTCCTGTAGCGAGGGTTCCCTTTTCCATGTGACGTCTGCCAAGGGAGCATGGTGCAGCTCTGATTTTCCATGTGTAAGCATCTCAATGGTGCTCATCAGCCCCACTAACCTACTTCTCTTTTAGTTGACTGATAGTGTCAGAATCAATAACTCTCCCAATGAAACAGCATTCCCTAGAGGCTTGGTTGCCGTGGGATGGTCACCAGGGACCGCTCCAATATGACAACTGACAGAGAATCCATTTCATAAAGTGCTCCCTTCCCTTGCAAGAAAATTTCCCAGACAAGCAGGGCACAGATGAAGTTGTATGCAAATGGAACTGTTCTACAGTACCACAATCTATTAATACTAAAGAAAAGTAAAACACAGGGATGGATGACTCTCAGAATGATATGACTCCAGTTCCTTCTAGTGTTTATAAACACAGCAGGGGCACAGGAAAACCCTCCTGAATCTCAATGGCAGAACACATCATAATTACTCCATTAAGATGGATAAGATAACACTCTGGATTATTACATTAGCCTCTGAACTGATCTCCGTGCTTCTTCCTTATTGACCACACTCCCCAACTACTCCCCTTCCAACAGTCTATTCTCAACACAGCAGCCACAGGCATCCTTTTAAAATGTAAGTCAGATAACGTTGCTCCTCTGCTCAAACCCTCTGAAGTTCTTACTACGATTTATAAGACCCTGCATGATCTACCAAGTGGCCCACTGTTCTCTGACGGCATTTCCTACTATCCTAGCCCTTATTTATTCCACTCCAGCCACACCATCTTCCATGCTGTACTTTGTACATTCCACACATGCTCCTGACTCAGGGCCTTTGCACTTGAGATTCCCACCAGCTGAAATGCTCTCTTCCTTTAGACATACACACGGGTAGCACCTTCTTTTTCTTTCGGTGTTTACTCAAGAGTTTCCTTGTTTGGGTCTTACCTGTTCACCTATTCAGTTTCGACTTCTCTCCAATATTTTATATCCCCCTTCCCTGCTTTCTTTTTCTTCTTTAGTACACATAACTCGTGTGCATATGTATTTTTATGTATCTTGTTTGTCTCTCCCATGAGAATATAAGTTCCATGAGGCTTTAAATTAGAATTACATGCAAAGCTATTTCAGAATTTCAGCTTAAAGAGGGTCACCACTTAGTAACTGATTGCTATATGCCTTGCCCCGGGTTGCAGGCTTTACAGGAATTGTTATCCCATTCAATCTAAACAGTGTTAGCTTTGTTTAATAAATAAGGAAATGGAGACTCGGAAGGGTAAAGTAACTTTACTTCTGGAAAGTTCACAAGTGGGCAGCTGGGATTAGAAGCCAGATCTGCCCCCAAAGTCTTTGCTGTGAAACAGTGTAAAATAACAACTTGGCGATATTTACAATAAATTATTACATCTTCTGGTCTAAAAATAAAATCTTTTATATCTGTAAATAAGAACAAAACCTTTTGAAAATCTATAAAAGCCAGCAGTGTGGTATAGTAGATGGAGTGAAAAAACAGTGGCATCCCGGCCCCGTCATTTACTAGCCGTACATTTTGATCAACTTAATCTCCCAGTGTAGAGAAAAGAATGACCCAGGTAGCACTGAAATGCTTCAGATTTATGGAATCCCTCAATACAGAGTGAATTACTTTTTTTTTTTTTTTTTAAATATTGAGTCGAAAACTGCCTTGCTTTCTTTCAGAACTTAAGTGCAGCGTTTAGATCTGTCAATTGGTCAATAATGTTCATCAATACCCCATATCCTGGTCCTGGAAGGGATGGAGAGTCAGGAATGAAACGTAAGAAACCATAATTCCTTGAGTCAAATGGCTTCATTTAGAAAGGGAGATCACCTGGAACACCCACAGTTGCTCTGTGGCTTTGGGATGCTGTAAGACCTACATTTTAGAGACTACTAGGTCCTGCCTGGAAATTAGACAAGCTCCCACCAGATGGGCAGTAGGGCCTGAAATGTGATCTCTTTCTCCTATGATCTCATATGAAATATGGTCTCTCTCAGAACAGCCAAGTGATACAAAAGTGGGCTTAACTACGAAACACAGACTGGCCCAGTCTTTTTTGTTTTAGTTTGCTTTGTTTTTTTTAAAAAAATAGAAAACTGAATTATAACCAGAGCTAAACTTAGAATTCATTTAGCAATTATTACATGAAAATAGATGGAGAACAGATGAAACTACATAGAGCACTACTTAAGAAGACACCAACATACATTTCACTCCTTTTGGGAGGACACCTAGTCTTTGGTGTTTCTCCTCCTAGAATTAAATAAATCTCCCTTGTGCTGACTCTTGCATTTCAAGATCCTTAACAGTTTTATAAGGTGCCAAAGCTTTGCAGTCTCTTTTGGCTATATGCTTCTTCTGCCTTCAGTATACTTAGACACAAGAGATTCTGACTTATTTCTGTTCTCTGTATATTCCTTTTTTTCCCCCCGCCAGAGCCAACAACAACAGAAAAAGTAGGGATAGTGGAAATGAATCCATACAGAAGCACAGTTCATGGCCCATCTAGCAACTGTATGATGGGGAAGAGATGATTTCCACATCCACATTATTAAGTAACCTTAATTGTTCATTCTTTCCTATTCAGTCCCTCTATAACAAACCCAGTCCCTTTATCAAGAGCTCTAAACTTTACCACATATGGATTTAAAATGAAAACATTTTGGATTTTAACTATCCCATATTAAGTGATTCCTCAAATTAATGAAAATAGTTAATTAGAACATAAACATTTAAACTGATAAAGTAATTTCTTATTTTTAATCATCTTTTTTAGAATAACAAATTATATACACAAAATATACAACATACTGAATATTCAAGAACTCACTACCCAACCCATGACCTAAAATACTACTAATAACCTGCATCTACTTCTACGCCCTCCCAATCCTATCTCCCCACTTCCCCAGAGGTAACCACTAGCCTGCATTTTATGTTCATCATTACTTTACTTCTTGTTATATGTATGTGTGTATGTATAAATATGTCTAAATTACATGTTTAGATTTGCTTTGACTTTTATAAAAATAGTATCATTATCTTTGTAGTGTTTTTGACTTACTGTTACCTTCCTAAGATACATCTATGTAGTTGTGTAAGCCTATAATTCATTCACTTCATTGGGGTATACATTCCACTCCAGTACCACATTTATTTATTGATTATTTTATTGATGGACAATAGGGTTGTCAAAGATGTTCTTTGTATTATCTCAATAATTCAAAACTCCCCTTAAGAGAGTGATCAGGAGGAAAGGGCTATAGCAAAGGCTCTATTCCCCATATACTCATTATTGGAAGAAAAACAGGGGCTTTGGAGTTATAGATCTGGATTTAAATCCTGGTTTCACTTTTGGGGGTGATGGATGTGTTCATTATCTTGATTGCGGTGAAGGTCTGGTGTGTATACAAAACTTATTAAGTTGCATACTTTAAATATGTATAGGTTATTTTTTAATGTAAATTATACCTCAATAAAGCTGTTTTAAAAGAGAGAGAGATCGATCTTGTTTCAGTATTTAAAAGCTATGTGATCTTAAGCAAGTGACCTAATCTCTTCAAGATACAGTTTCCTCATCCACGATATGGGCATCATCAAAACTACCTTGCATGGTTGCAGTAAATACTGAACATATTCACATAGAGCACTGAACACAATCTCTGGCACCTGAGCCTTTCCATGTGCCAGGTGCTTGACTCCAAGCTGGGAACACAGAGATTAACAAGATAGGGATGCTGTCTTCTAATATAGAAGAGAAAGCAGACATGAATGGAGGCTGATTATAGTGTAGTGGGATGTGTACAGCAAGAGAAACTGGAACACATCACTGGAGACTGGTTTGCATGCATAAGGTCTGGGAATGACAGACCCCAATTTTCTCATCCTTGCTTGCAATGGTACAGAGTAACATGGTGCGATAATTGCAGAGCAGTGAGCACACAGAGCCAGCATTGACTCCTTTGTGTTTCTTCTGTGTCCTGAAATTACTCACACAGAGAGACCCAGTAACACATGAGTGCATTTAGAGTCATCATTTCTAGACTATAAGCTACCTTAGGCCAGGGACTGTGTCCATATTAAGTCCAAGCAGCACTTAAATGTTTTCTGGAAAAATAAAATGACTGAATGAATGTCGGACAAGCCAAAGATGGAACAGGAGATGACAAAAGCAGGCATAGTGAGAAGGCATTGGGTAATTTAGTGATCTTGCCCTTTTATTTATTTAACCAACAATGAACAATGGTGCAATGAAAAGAAATGAACTCCAAGAAGCCCTGCATTTCTATCCTCCCTGATGCCTTCTAGCTATGTGATCTTGAGAAAGTAATTTCATATTTCTGAGCCTCTGTTTCTGGATCATTAACATGACAGTAATAGCTATTACAATACCTGTTTCATGTGGGTTCTCATGGAAAATGAGATATAATTTATGAAAAAGTTCTATGTTGTAAAGTGTTCCATGATTATTATCAAGTTAGCAACAGCATGACCACTGGTAGTTCTACATATAGATAACCTGTAAAGCCATGACGATCAGAATTTTTTAGTAGCTGCTGAAACCTTTCAAATTCATTGCTTTTAGGCAGCAAATTCTACATGGGTGGGATAAAAGACAGGATGAGTGGGAAAGTGCCCAAATTTTCATAAAAACAGACATTGTCTATTGAGTCATTTTCCTTAAAGTCTGGTTTGAAAAACCAAGGCAGTTTAATAATACTCATCATCATCATTTGAGCATATATTATGTGCCAAGCACTGTGCTAGGGGTTTCATAAACACTAATTTACTTCAACCTCACAAGAACTCTCAAGGGAGGTAGGATAACTGTGTAATTTATCATCAAAACCAGAACACCTTTGAGAGTGAATGGGGGTGCAATTAATAATTACACAGAATAGCAGCTGTAAACCAGGGCTGAACTGAGCAAACCAGAGCATGTGGCTTATCTCTCTTTACAGTGGAGTAAAGTGAAGCTCACAGAGGAAAGCAACTTACCCAAGGCCACCCAGCTTCAACAGGTGGAAAAGCTGCCCCAAACCTGTGTTCTCAAGCATCATGTTAAATAAGCCTCCTGTGTTTACAGTTACAGGAGCGAGCCTATTGCCCTTACCTTTTCTTCAAAGTCCTCCTTCGATTTAAATATTTCCTACCCACAAGGCCTAAAACAGAACCCCAGGTGCCAGTTGAAAGAATAACAGGAAACAGAAGGAAAATTTCGGTTTCTATCACTACCATTAAAGCTGACCGTTTATTGCCAACATCTAGGTCAATACATCTTTTTGGAAGTGAATTTTATGCAAGAGATTGAGTAACTCGTGACTGACATCCTTTCTGCTAAGACAATGGGGCCTCTGTGAACGTTTCCCAGATTCAATGAACATGCCATCAAATATAACCCCCGGCGATGGCAGTTAAAGAAATTTCCTATCAAGTAACAGGAAGTATTTTGGCACCTATAACTGACCTCCCTTCATCTGCAAGAACCTCTTTAGTAGTACCTGGTATACAATGAAAACTGAAGAAAAAAAAAAAGACTAGAACAAAAAACAATAACTTACTCTTTGATTTCACAATTAAAAAGAAAGATATTTCCAAAGTATCTTGATGGTGGCAAAAAAAAAAAAAAAGGTATTTTCTGGAATTTCTAAATTCCTTGGCCAACAGCATTTTTCCATGTATCATGTTTACTATTTAGATGATATATACAACATACATACAATTGGAAATACTTTAAACAATTTTTTTCTTGCTATACTACATCACCACTTTGAACATCAAAGATGCGTGTGGATATCATTAGCAAAAGATATTTCTTTCTTCATACTATAAACACATTGTAGAGTCCTACTTGGTAAGTGTTCTGCATTAGGATAATTAGGATAATTATCCTAGAACAATTAGCCAGAAGAAATAACCAGAATAGACGTCCCCTAGGTTCTCTTTTCTAATTTATGTGTGCTTAGCCTTTGCCTTATTAGCAATTCTCATTTTAGGAAAGTGTTTCTATCCTAAGCACATAGTGGATGTTTAATATTTGTTGAATGCAAATTAGAAGCTTTTCATTGTAAATACTTCTTTGATGTCAAATCATTTGTAGCCCAAGCATTTATTAACTCATGTGTTCTCTCTTCTATCTAGTCACTGCTCTCCAAGCTATACCCCTTCTGCTCAATACCTACCTAGGAAATATAAAAGAAAAGGGTTTTCCTAAGAGAATTTTCCCTCCAAACTGACTTCTACATACTCTAAATTTAAAATGATCCCAACTGTTAGGGTAACTTTAAGAACATGAATTGCAGTTAGGTGTCTTGGTCTTAACACAGAGGACCATAAACTGCTGGCTTGCAGCCCCTTTTAACAGTTACTGGGATTTCCACCTGATTTCAAATGCCAAATCAATGATATACTAAATCTCATGAAGATTTAGGTCTATTTCTTGACTTTATATTCTCTTTTTGATACTCTTTTCTACTGGTCTGTACATTCAGGTGCCACACTGGAGGAATTCCTGACTCTCATATTTTCATACCAGGTAAAGTCAGTTCTTCCTTATTGCTCTTCTGTTTTAGAGCCTTCCTAGCTACGAACTTTAGATTCAGCTTCCCCAGTCTGTTCCCTCCTCTCCTCATCCCTAAAGTAACTGCAAACCAAGACAAAAGAGAGCAAATCTACTTGCCTTTTTATTGGTATTGTGTTAATTTTATAAATTAACATAAGCAGAATTGATAGCTTTTTGATACTGAGTCCTCTAATCTAAGTACCTATGTCTTTCCATTTATTCAAATCTTACTTGTCTTCTATATTAAATCTTAAAGTTTTTTCCCTAAGGATCTTTGTACTTTTCTTACTAAATTTATCCCTGTTACTTTGCCTGCTATGGCTATTTTAAATAGATTTTTTTTCTATTATATCTTCTAATTTGACTTTGTAAATATACAAGTTATTGATTTCTGTATATTAATTTTATATCTTACTGTATCATTGAACTCTATTATTTACAGAAGTTTTAAAATTTTATTTTCTTGGATTTACCAAATATACAAACTGACCATGTACAAACAGTGATAATAAACCTCAGTTCTTCCCATTTTTGCATTTCTTATTCTACAGCTTTTCTAGTTAGTTCTTCCCATGCAAAATGTTATTAATGTAATAATTACAGTGAATGTCCTTGTCTTATACCTCATTCTAGTGAGAATGACCCATTAAAAATTCTGTTGGATTTTGGAAAAAGGCAGATAAACTGTTAAGTTATGGGAGTACCCACTTGTTTCAATATTATTTTTATCAAGAATGATTGTTACATTGTACCAAATACCTTGTCAATATCTATAGTTTTGATTATATGATTTTTCTCCTCAGATCTCTTAAATGATTAATATATGATTAGATTACCTAATATTGAACATCCTTGCATTACTATTGGAATAAACCCCAGTTGATTTTGGAGTATTTGTCTTTTAATGAGCTGGTAGATTATGTTCCCTAATGTTTTATTTATGATTTCTAATGCCAATATTCATGAGTAAGTCTGGCCAGTTAATTTTATGCTTTGTGCAGTCTTTGTCAGGTTTTGGCATCAATGTTAAACTAATTCATTAAAAAGAATTGCACCTTTTCCTTTTTCTCCTTTGTTCTAAACAGTTTCAAGCTCTGGATTTACCTACTCTTTGAAATCCCCGCCCCCACCAAGGAAACCATCTGGGCTTGGTGTTTTTTTCAATTTGGTACAAATTTTTAATAAAATTTTCTTTTTTTCATGGTAATTACTCTGGTAAAATATTTCCTGTCTTCTAGGGTTAAATTTGATATACTACATAAATTAGAAAATCAGTTTCAAAATTATTTATATATTTTCCATCTATCAAAAGATGATACAGAGTCAGCCCTCCGTATCTACAGGTTCCACATCCATGGAGTCAACCAACTATGGATTGAAAATATTTGAAAAAAATAGGATGGTTGTGTCTATACTGAACAAGTACAGATTTTTTTCTTCTCATTATTCCCTAAGCAATGCAGTATAACAACTATTTATAAAGCATTTACATTGTATTAGGTATCATAAGTAATCTAGAGGTAACAAAATATAAGGGTATATTTTAAAGTAAAAGATGTGTACAGGTTATATACAAATATCATATACCATTTTATAACAGGGACTTGAGCATCCATGGATTTTAGTATCTGTGACGGGTCCGGAAATCAATCTCCCATGGATACCAAAGGATGATGGTATACAATTTTTTTTCCTAATCATAAAATGCTCTGCTTAAAAAATGTATTAGTGATTTCCTATTAGCTATGGAATAAAGTAAACTTCTTTCCTTGGCATTGCCCCTCTGTGATCCTATGTCAGCCTCCCTTCACCAATGCTCCTGTCATCATTCCTGCCGGACTCAATATCCACAGGGCTCCTGCTGGACTCAATAGCCACACCTGCTTGGGTCCTTCACAGCCCACTTCCAACCTGCCTCAGCCACCTACTCTCACGGACATACACCCTAACCTAACCATGGCAGGATAGCTGAATTGAGGTTTGGGCGGTGCTTCACAAATTGGCACTCCTTCAGGATTTGCTGAAGGTGTGAGAAAAAGAAAAGAAACAAGAATGAGCCCAGTGTTTTTGACTTAAGTAACTGGTAGAAAGGAGTTGTGGTTTACTGAGGTGGGGACTACAAAAGGAGCAGGTATTTTTTTGGAAGAGGGATGTTAGAATCATATATTTGGATTTTGACATTTTTGAGATACCTGTAAGACATTTAAGCAGAGATGGACAGTAATCAGATAAATGCATGAGCCTGGGCTAGAGATATAATTTTAGGAAACTTCAGTGCATGGGTTTTAAAACCTTAGAACTTGATGAAATCACCCAAGGAGTGAGTCTGTTACAGAGGAGCAGTGGTTGAGCCCCAGGGTTCTTACCAACTTTTAGATATTTGGAAGAAAAGGAGCATCCAACAAATGACTGAGAGGCAATGGTTAGTGAAGGCAGAGGAAAACCAGGAGTGTACAGTGTCATGAAGGCCAAGTAATGGAACCATTCTCAGAAGAAAAGAACGATATGCAATGTCAAATGCTGCTGCGAGGTTGAGTAAGATGAGGCCTGAGAATTAACTATTAGATTTAGCAATGTGGAGGTGACTGGTAGACTTAACAAGAATAGTTTCAGTAGCGTGCTGGGGATGAAAGTTTGGAGGGGCTTCAAAAGAGACTATGAGGAAAGGCAGTGGAGATGGCAAGTCTAGACAGTTCTTTGGAGAAGTTTTATTATAAAGAAAAACTAAAAAATGTGGTACAAATTGGAGGGCCATGAAAGGTCAAAGGATGTTTCCTCAAGGAGAAAGAAAACACAGCATCTCTGTATGATGGTGTTGTGATGCAATCGAGAGAGAAAATTGATTAGGCCAAAGAGAGAGGGATAAATTGCAGGTATGAAGCCCTTGAAAGGTTGGCCTTATTCATCCAAGTTGAAGAATACTGAGTGCCTATTGTGTGCCAGGCCCTGATCTGGGATGCAACAGGGCAGAAAAGGACTGTTCACCCATTGCAATGGCAGGAAAGGGTGAGAACACAAAGGAAGAGATGCATGCAGTTTGAAAAGGTAAGACTTCTGATTGCTTTTATTTTCCCAGTGCAGTAAATGTCAAGTATAGTGTCTGAGTCCATTTTGTGTTGCTATAAAAGAATACCTGAGACTGGGTAATTTATAAGGAAAAGAGGTTTCTGCAGGCTGAGAAGTTCAAGGGCATGGCCCTGGTTTCTGGAGAGGGCTTTCGTGCTGTGTCACAACACAGTAGAAAAGCCAAGGGGGAAGTAGACACATACAAAGAGAAGAAAATCTGAGGGGCCCTGGCTTTATATCAACCCACTCTCACTGAAACTAATCGATATCTGCAAGAACCAATCAAATCTCTTGAGAGTGAGAACTCACTCACTATGGCACGCCCTGGCCATTCATGAGGGATCTGCCCCCATAATGCAAACACCACCCACTAGGCTCCACCTTCCACCACCACCACACTGGGGATTAAATTTCAACATGCGTTTGGGTGGGGACAAACAAACCACATCCAAACAATAGCAGACAGGATCTGTAAGTGAAGCAGAGAAAGTTGCATTTGGAGATTTGAGAAAGTGTGAAATATAACTCGGGAGAGGTAAGAAGGAACTGATAAGTTAATATGGTAGGATTGCTGGGCAGCACTTTAGACTCAAGGTCATACATTTACAGCAAGACTAGCAAACACAACCTCGTGTTTTTCTCTAGCCTCGTTTGGCTAATCAGACTTTAGTGCAAAGCAGCGGGAGAGCTGGATGAAACTGGAGTTGGGACTTTGCCAGGAAAGTGGCAGGAGTGGAGCTAGCAGAGCTGAATGTGTGTGCAAAGAAGTGAATGCAATGGTGGCCCATGTAATATCAGCTGGGGAAGGATGAGCGTGGACATGAAGAGGGTGGGGTCAAATAATTTCTGTAATGAGATTCTAGAGGGACCATGCTGGAAAAATAGCAGATGGAGTCATCCTCAACTCTTTTCTTTGTCTCATAACTTCAGCAAATCCTGTAGGACCCACTTTCAAAATAAACCTAGAATCTTCCCCATTGCCACCCTGGTCCAGCCACCATCGCCTACCTCTTGCCTGGATTATTGCAATAGCCTACTGTCTCTCTGCGTCTATCTTCCACTCCCTGTGGTCTAATGTTCATACGGTGGCCAGACAAATCACGTGAAATAGTAAATCAGATCATGTTACTTCCCTGCTCAACTCCTCCAGCAACTCCCCATCTCACCCACAAGCAACAAATCCAAAATCCCTACCATGGCTAATTAGGTCCCATGTGACCTGGCCCTTGGTTATCTCCCCTAAAGGTAGTGTTACCTCTCTCCCCCTGGCTCAGTGCGCACCTGCTTTGCTTTCTGGCTATTACTCATGCAGGATAACCACATCGCAGTCTTCAGGCCTTGCACACGTGGCATTCTTACACTTCACCTGGAAGTCTGCTCTAATGACAACCCTCAGAGAGTCCTTCTTGGACACTCAATACAAAAGGGCAGTCCCGTCGCTCTAGAACTCTCCTCACCATTGTTTGATTTATCCTAACACTTATCACTACCTGGTGTAATATTATGCTTGTTTGTTCACCATCCCTTTGATGGCAGGGACTTTGTCTCATTCACTTGACAGCTTCCCAGGACCTAGAACAATGCTTGGCATATTGGAGGTGCTGAATAAATATTTACTGAGCAAATCAATGAATGAAGGACTTGTTCAAAAAGATTGCAGACAGCAATTTTATTCTTCTCCCACTTTCTACATAAGGAAATCAATGCCCTGAAGGGTCTGTGATACATCTAAAGAAACACAACAAACTTGAAATTGGTCCCCTAACTCCTAGAATGCCACCACCTCTTAACTGCCCCCTGCCTCAGCATTCACATGGCTACTCTTTCGCTCTGGGTCCTCAGTTACCTCTTGCCTGTTGTGGATCCTATACCTAGTCTCCTTACATACTTCCCTCTCTCCTAACCCCTCCCCCATTTTCTGACTGCCCAAGTCAGAAGAATTTCTTTGTCACATATTACTATATACCAGACACTTATGGCAGCAGGTCATATAGAAAACTTTTTATTCTGCTTAGTTCTCCCTACCCCTGAGAGCTGTAAATTCCTTAAGGCAAGTATAGATACCTTATTAATCTTTTTATTTTGCAGTATCTGATATATAACATATATCCCTAAAAAACATTTATTGCGGTGGTTTCATCCTCTTTCTGGAATATTCTTCCAGAAATACATGATTTTTGCACGGCTCACTCTTTCAATTCCATTCACCTATTTGCTCAGGGAAGCCTCTCCTTCTAACTTAAAATTGCAACTGCCCTTCCCTCTGGTTTATTTTACTTCACAGCACATCACTTTCTAACACAGCAAGATTCTACAGTCATGCACACATAATGACGTTTCAGTCAACAATGGACTCATATACAATGGTGGGCCTGTAAGATTATAATGGAGCTGAAAAATTTCTATCGCCTAGTGATGTTGTAGCTGTCAGAACACCACAGGACAACACATTACGCCCTTGTTTGTGGTGATGCTGGTGTAAATAAACCTACTGCTGATAGTCATATAAAAGTCTAGCACATACAATTACATATAGTATATAACACTTGATAAAGATAATAAATGACTATGTTACTGTTTATGTCTTTACTATACTATACTTTTTGTCATTATCTCAGAGTTTACACGTTCTACTTGTAAAACAGCCTCAGGCAGATCCTTCAGGAGATATTCCAGAAGAAGGCATTGTTCTCATAGGAGATGACAACTTTGTGCATGTTACTGTCCCCCGAAGACCTTCCAGTGGGACAAGATATGGGGGTGGAAGACAGTGATATTGGTGACTCTGACCCTGCGGAGGCCTAGGTTAATGTGTATGTTTGTGTCTTAGTTTTTAACAAAAAAGGTTAAAAAGTAAAAAAAATTTTAATTTTAAAAAATAGAGAAAAGCTTATAGAAAAAAGATATAAAGAAAGCAAATATTTTTATACAGCTGTACAATGTGTGTTTTAAAACTAAGTGTTATTACAAGAGTCAAAAAGATAAACAATTTAAAAAGTTTATTAAGTAAAAAAGTTATAGTAAGCTAAGGTTAATTTATTAATGAAGGAAGAAAATATCTTTATAAATTTAGTGTAGCCTAAGTGTGCGGTGTTTATAAAGTCTACAGTAGTACATAGTAATGTCCTAGGCCTTCACATTCACTTACCACTCACTTGCTGACTCACCCAGAGCAACTTCTAACCCTACAAGTGTCATTCATGGTAAGTGCCTTACACAGGTACATACACCATTTTTTATCTTTTATACCATATTTTTACTATACCTTTTTTATGTTTAGATATGTTTAGATACACAAATATTTATCATTGTGTTACAACTGCCTACAGTACAGTAACCTACTATAGAGGTCTGTAGCCCAGGAGCAATAGCCTGCACCATCTAGCCTAGGCATGTAGTAGGCTGTACCATCTAGATCTGTGAAAGTATACTCTATGATATTTGCACAATGATGAAATCGCCTAACAGTGCACTTCTCAGAACGTATCCTTGTCATTAAGCAGTGCATGACTGCATTTGTTCTTAGTGTCTCCCCATGAAATCAAAGCTCCATTGAAGGCAGGGATTTCTTTTGTTTGGTTCACTGTTACATGTCTAATACCTATAATAGTCCCTGGCACACAGGAGGTGCTCAATAAGTACTTATTTTACAAATTAATTACAATTCTGTGCTTAAAGGAGCTCTTTTTTGTAACACATTGAGGAGGGCTGAGGAATGGATCTGGGTTGAGGAATGATGGCTACTGGTGGCTGTACATACAGCTTGGGTGCATTAGGGCATCACCATGATCTAGAGAAGGGCGGTAAGGGTGACAAAGATTAATAAAGACTCTGATTCAGGGCCAATATTCACCTAGCAATAAGTATTCAATAAATTGTTGAATGGATAAGCCCACGGAGGCTTAACTTCCCGCAGAGTTTAATGTCATGGTATGTAAAGAGCTATGTGAGAATTTAGAAACTATTTTTCCATTTTCCAGAACATATTAGGATGCTGTCAAGATAATGGCAATTTACCAGGGACTCTATAATACTCTTGGATATTCACAACTTGTGCAATCATGCTGCACCCAGAAATCATCTTTGTCTTACTGAGCCCCACTAGAAACTTTTCTTCCTTCTCTGAGCATCAGTGTAAGGCTGAGGTATATCTGGATAAATAAAAGTCTCACTATACAATTCACCTTCTGGTTTTCATTTTCCTTACCCATGCCAACAAGAGAAAAATAAAAGTTTGCAAAATTAAAGATCAGACCAATTTTGAAACAGCTGCTTTTCCCATTATTGTAAGATGTTGTCTTTTGGGCCAGGCACAGTGGCTCATGCCTGTAATCCTAGCACTCTGGGAGGCCAAGGTGGGAGGGTCCCTTGAAGTCAGGAGTTCGAGATGAGCCTGAGTAAGAGTGAGACCCTGTCTCTACCAAAAATAGAAAAAATTAGCTGGGCGCAGTGACGCACACCTTTAGTCCCAGCTACTCAGGAGACTGAGGCAGGAGGATGGCTTGAGCCCAGGAGTTTGAGGTTGCAGTGAGTTATGATGATGCCACTGCACTCTAGCCCAGGCAAAAGAGGGAGACCCTGTCTCAAAAAAAGAATTAAAAAATTTTTAAAAATTATCTTTGTATATTTTAAAGTCTAAAGGATAAACCTAATATGTAAAAATACCTTTAAAGAAATAAGAAAAACATTCTGTAATAAAAATCCGGGTGAGGAGGGAAGGAATATAGAGTTGTTGATCAAAGGATGCAACGTTTAAGATAGACAGGAGGAATAAGTTTTGAGATCTACTACACAGCAGAGTAACTACAATCAATAATAATGTATTGTATATTTCAAAATAACTAAGAGTAAATTTCAAATGTCTTGCCATAAAAAATAATAGGTAAGCAAGGTGATGGATATGTTAATTAGCTTGATTTAATTATTCTACATTGTATACATATATCAAAAACATCACACTGTATCCCATAATGTATATAATTATGATTTCTCAATTAAAAATACTAATTAAAAAATAGGAATAAAAAAATCTAGGTGAATATTCATTTGAAGACCAAAATTTTAAGGTAGTAATTTCCCATTTTTTGATCAACTATTGTCTTACTTTGTTCTCTGAAGTTACCTATTTGATGAAAAGGATAATAAATTCTGAATTATGTTTTTCAATAAGACATTATGTATTGACCTAATTCCACTAAAAGTTTTTAGATGAATTAAAAATGGTTTCTAAACCAAATGCTGTTCATCAAATCTTATCTTGTTTAAGTAATTCCAGTGTCAGTCCACATTGCTTAATAAAATGAAATATAACTGCATAAATCAAAATCTTCATACATTTTTATTCTTTCATATTCATTTAATACTGAGGGAACTATACCTAAATAGTTGATGCATATCACAAGAGATGGTAGAGAAAAAGGAACCTAAATGTAAGATAGCATCACTAAACAAATTAGCCAGTACAATAATAATAAGTAAAATAACTGCTTATATTCAATCTATATTAAAAACACTGACCACTTATGAAACAGTGGCTTTTGCTACTATACTTAGAGTTCTTCTTTGTGATATAACTGGATTCTTGGTCATATGAAAAACAAAACAACAGAAATATGATCTGTATTTTTTCTAACCAAAAAAGAATATTCGAAATGGACAAATATACTGACTTTATGTCTCTTTAATGAATTCCTCGGATTCTAACCTTACTTTTTTTCAATTATAATAATTTTATATTTACAGAAAAGTTCCAAAGATAGTATTGAGAGCTCCTTGTGTGCCCTTCACTCAGTTCCTTCTTATGTGACTATCTTACATAACCATGGTACATTTGTTAAAACCAAGAAATTAACTTGGGACAATACTATTATCTAAAATATAGACTTTATTCTGACTTCACCAGTTTTTCCACATATGTCCTTTCTCTGTTCTAGGATCCATCCAGGACCCCGTGTTGAACTTAGAGGCCTTACCCTTTGATCTGTTTCTTCATCCTCATCTTGATAATCATCGCAGAGTGGGCTGGAGTTGGCTGCAAAGGTGGGTCCCTGAGAATAGTACTGAGAACTTCGGTAGCCATCCCGCCGCAACTTATCACATTCTGCAGAGGTACAGGTGGGGAGGGCAGAAGGAGCATTAAAAATCAGAATGTTTACTCTTCTTTACTTTATTATTTTAGTAATACTTTCCTAGGCATAATAGGATTTTAAAATAACAGTATTAATAATGAAAATGATGATAAAAACAACTAAGAATTATCAAAGCACCTACTACATACCTTATTAATACACTTTAGATGGATCACCTTAAGAGTTCACAACAACCCTATGAGGTAGATATTATCATCAACTCCACTTTACTCATAGGAAATTGAAGTTTAGGATAAATATATTATTTGTTGTATAACGTTATGCAAGTAAGCAGTAGACTCAGAATATAACCCAGGGCATTAGTTACTATAGCATAATTTTTGACACAAAACAATTGATTATGTTATTCCATATTTTAAAAAAATACAGGCCAGGCATGGTGGCTCATGCCTGGTAATCCCAGCGCTTTGGGAGGCCGAGGCAGGAGGACTGCTTGAGGCCAAGAGCTTGAGATAAGCCTGGGCAACATAGCAAGACCCTATCTCTACAAAAAACAGTCCTAGTTACCCGGGAGGCTGAGGCGGGAGGATCGCTTCAGCCCAGAAGTTCGAGGTCACATTGAGCTATGATTGCATCATCACTGCACTCCAGCCTGGGCGACAGAGTGAAACCCAGGCAATTTTCATGCCATGCTTCCTTGCTCATCAGCTGGAAGTGACACAAGAGATCATGGATTATAATGCTCTCATTTTATTTTTAGTTCTCAACTTAATTTTGATGCCAAACAGCCTATAAACACTGTGTGGAATTTAATATGAAGCCGGGTGCCAGCCTGAGATGTCTGCCAGTCCGCAGAGGGAATGCGTGGCACAACCAAGTGAAAGGTACCCAGGGGCCATGGTGCTCTGGATCGCAGCAGACCAGGGCAACGGGCTGTGTGGAGACTAGGATTTTCTTCAAGGGGAACCATTGTACTGAGGACTCTCATCAGTGGGAAACAGTGCTCTAAGAAAAGTTCTAACGGCTTTTTAAAGCCAGACACACAAAGGAGCATCTGCCTCGCCAAAGGATGTGCCACAGAGTTCCTTTAAATATCCAGCTTTTCGTGCTTGGTTTTGCAAAAGTTTTCCCTTTGCACAGCTTTACAAAACCATTCACCTATAGGCATAGAACTAAACTAGGGCATCTTCAGAGTTCCTTTCTGACATTAGGATCTATGATTCTTCCTCAAAGAGGAGACAGCGTCACTTCAGTAGAGGGATAAAAATATTAGACTGATTTTAAATGAACCAGGGAATAAAAAATCCTCATTCTTCTTTGCTACCTCACAGTGGGAGTGGATACAGAAAGCTTCCAATTCAGAACTGCAAATCAGATAAAAATTAGGATCTATTAGAATGCCAAGCTAACTAAAAAATACATAAGTAATCATAGGAGTTAAATAAGACCACTTCAGTTACTTACAGGTCAAAAAACTTATGGTCTGGGCTGGCAACTACTTGTAATGTTGATTAAAATAGATTTTTTTTTTTAAATTGCTGAAACTTCCAGAACGTAACACATTTTAAAATGAGAATTTACTCATACTAATATAACCCTTTATAATCCGAAATATTTTCACATTTTCTCCAACATTTGACAATTTTTCTAAAATAAATAAATAGTACAATCAGAATCTTTACTCTCATGCTATAGAGAGACAATGTTACATAAAGTATGATTAGCAGTTTTTAAACAATGTTTTCTGCAGAGTTCTAGGATTCTGTAAATATTTGATCTGATTTTCTTTGAACAATAACTAGCTATGATAAAAAATAACATTGAAGTTCAGTACTTTTACATACCAGATTTTAACACAATGCAGGGAATTAATTTATTAACTTGTGCAGCTCAATTAACTTTCCTGTGGTCCTAGAAATAAAGCTATTCTTGCTATCTCTGTAAAACTGAAGTCTCCTAAGGATTAGGGTGAACCTTGTAAAATAAACCAATATAAACTGTTACCACTTGTAGCTACCTATCTATGTAATCAGGGTTTTCAAATACTTTACAAATAAAACAAAACACAGATAAGGTGGAGGCCAAGGCCCTTTTAAACTAAGTCCTTTTGTTATTCAAAAATGGTCTTTTTTGCTTTATTAATTAACCCTATAAGAAGTTTAAGTTATAAAATGTAACACTATTCAAACATTACTTTTAAAAATCTGTTTTATGTATTAGATACCATTTGAGATTGTATTTGGAAAAGAGATCTCTTCTCCTAGGAAATAAGACAAGACTGCCAGGTGAGATCATTTCTAAGGGTGATTATTAGTTTGATATTCTTGGCAATAATATTAAAAATAGCCAAAATGACTTGACACATATTAAATTTTAAAAGACCAAATATCGCAAAATCGTTATCCATGTGTTAAAAACATGAAAGGCTGGGAATTATTATTACTTCCAGTGTGTGTCACCTTTTTAAGCCCAGTTAAAAAGACAACACATCTTTTTTCCACCATGAAGTTTATGTCACAGAAATGTTTGAACAGTAATATAACAAATAGTAGTATAACAAAGGAAATATGATGCTGGATCTAAGGTTAAACTAGGCAGTATAAATTTGTGGCAGATGACCAGTTTTTTTTACTCATCAAATTTCTGAAATCTAGTAAACTTATCAAATTCCATTGTCACTTATTCCAACTCTAAAGGAAATCTAGGAAAATTTCCTCTTGTCAAGTTGCAACAGATCTCAGTTTCTAAAACCATGGCTTTGTTCATTAAAAACTGAGTTTATTGTCTATGGAGTGAGACATAAGTAAGAGCAAGCCATCCTGAATAAACAAAGACTTTTCAAACACTAAACTGAGAGAGAAACTACAAGGCACAGCATAATTTAAAGCCAGGTTATGCCAGCAACTACAGGCTAGAAACAAGATACTAAATGTAATAGAAGAGCTATCTTTAACACATACTCTTTTTGCAAAGAAATTCAGAGTAAAACCGTGTTATTGTTCTCAGGGTACTGCCTGGATAAAGGTATCACTGTTCGTTGTGTCGTCTGGTTTCCCAATCACAAATTTCCTCCTCCTTCCTTTCATGTTAAACCATTTTCTTTAGCACAAGGACAATAGGCAAACAGTTCTTGGTAGACCAAAGTTGTAAATATAGAAGCAAAAAAATAATGTCATAGAGCTAGATGGTTATTTGACCATCACATGAATTTAGTATGGCTTTGGCCTCCAAACCTTGATGCATTAAGCTATTCTTCAGATCTTCAATTTTTAATACAGTTTTTCCCCCCTTATCCTTGGGGGATACATTCCAAGACCCAGAGTGGGTACCCTGAAACCACAGACAGTACTGAACGCTAGATACACTGTGTTTTTTCCTGAACATCCATACCTATGATAAAGTTTGGGGTGTGACAGCAAAACTAGCATGAGTTTCTTTTCCTTCATCGTTTCATGAATAGAAGATTTGTTCTTACCATAGATGTGAGCAACGTCAGCATAGGTTTTTGTTTTTTTCTGTCCTTATTAAGTCAAGAACTTTCACCTTTTCACTTAAAAGAAGCACTTGACTGCTTCTCTTTGGCATATCCAAACGTCCAGCATCACTACTCTTGTCATTTGGGGCCATTATTAAGTAAGCTAAGCATGACTTGAACACAAGCACTGTGATACTGTGACAGTCAATCTGGTCACCTATCTGATCATTGAGAAGGCTACTAATTCACTACTGGGTGGCCACAGACCCACTGGACAAAGTGACGATTCACATCCCAGGCAGGTTGGACCAGGACAATGCAAGAGTTCATCACACTACTCAGAATGGCACACAATTTAAAACTTACAAATTGTGGCCAGGTGCGGTGGCTCATGCCTTAATCCTAGCACTTTGGGAGGCTGAGGAGAGAGGATCAATTGAAGCCTAGGAGTTTGAGACCAGCCTGGGAAACATAGTGAGACTCCATCTTTACAAAAAAAATTTTTTTTAATTAGCCAGGCCTGGTGGCATGCACTTGTAGTCCCAGCTACTTGGGAGGCTGAGGCAGGAGGATCACTTGAGCCCTAGGAGTTTGAGGCTACAGTGAGCTGTGATTATGCCACTGCACCCCAGTCTGGGAGAGGGAGCAAGACCCTGTCTCTAAAAAAATAAAAAATAAAAACAGAATAAAAATAAAACTTATAAATTGCTTATTTCTGGAATTTTCTACTTAATATTTTTGGACCATGGTTAACCATGAATAAATGAAACCATAGAAAGTGAAAGCTAGGATAAGGGAGGGATTACTTTAGACTATTTTATATATGTTACCTGTACGAGGAAAAGCAAGTCACTTAGTGATGCTAATAAAAGCACATGGACATTTTTACCATTGATTTGTGTAATTTGTCATAACTGATTTTTTCATATGTATAATTCTGTGAAAGAAAGCATACTATGCAGTGAAAATTTCCCTGAGTTTATTATACAGATTCTGAAATATAATCTTAGGGGAAATAGTAACCATCCACTTAAGTTAAGAACTAAGTATGACTTGCTTAAATGAGAGGGAGAGGGAGATGAAGAAGGAAGAGGAGAGACAAATTGATTGCAAAGTGGGAATAAAATGAGATTTGATTTTCTATTCCCCAAGGAAATGATATGGGAAGATGAGTGGATGCCGAACGAAAAAAAGTAAGAACTTTGCTGATTTCTTAGATTGTAGGAGAAAGAAGAGAAAGGAATGATGAAAAAAGTATAGTCATCCCTCAGTGTCCAAGGGGGACTGGTTCCAGGACCCCAGCATATACTGAAATCCAAGCATGTTCAAATCCCGCATGCTTGAACATGCGGCTCAGAACCCATGCACGGGAAATGCTGGTTTTCCATATACTCGGGTTCTGCATCTCACTAATACTGTATTTTCCATCTGCATTTGGTTCCAGATGCAGAACCTGCTGATAGGGAGGCTATTAATTGAAAAAAATCTGTGTATAAGTGGGCCCATGAAGTTCAAACCCACATTGTTCAAGGGTCAACTGTATTTGAAACAAGCACCACTGTGTGAAAAGCCAGAAGGACCAGTTCAGTAGGTTAGTCTGTCATAAACTCCTAGGAAAGTTTTGAAACATTCAGGTCAAAAGCACAAATTTGGTATTTCACAACAGCACAGTATTCTACACATACCATATTTTAAAAGCTGAATGTGGTTTATTTTTTAACAGTATTAAATCATTTATAATCTTCCTCCTATAATCCAAGGTTATTATACACTGGGAGGACTCCGGTTCCAAAGTCAATTATAAAAATAATGGTCACGATGTGCTGCTTTGGTGAGAATGTCCTATGATGAGCCAGAGTCTAGAAAGTCTTTTTCAGATCACTGATTTTTAAAGCTAATAGTACTGACACTTTCCTAAACTGAAAGCCCTTTGCCATCATTCTTTGATTTGTGTTTAAAATAATTCTGTTGGAATTGAAGGAAAGCAGATATTATATCTGTCTTATGGACTATGAAACCCATGTGTAAAGTTTCTGGTAGATTCAGGTTTCTACACTTTTATCCCAGTTAATAACCCATCAGATTATTAACAACAGGGTAAAAGGCCAGTTCTACCATATGTCTTCATCTCAATTCAGGAGGGCTGAGAATACATAAGACTACAAACATTTATGTTTAGAAGAAAATCAAGTCCAGTCCCAAGCTGTATCAGGTATCACTAAAGAATCTAGTTTGAGCTTTCAAGCAAGCACATAGAAAAAACTGACTGCACTTAAATATTACATTTTGTAAACATTAGAGAACTTATTTCCTCAATGAAAATCAAACTAAAATGCATTTAAAAATAGAAGGAATTTACCTACCACTTCATTAAATTATGGGGTTTGGTAATACTGGAAAAAGAGAAAGAAATTAAACTGACACTGTAGTCAAGATTCTGCCTTGTCACTCATATACAATAAATTTTCCAAAAATATATTTGAATTTTCCATAAATTCTTCCAAGCAGTTGAACTTCAATTTATTTACATTGTCTTCAAGAATAAATAAACTGGAACATTAATTAAGACACTGTAAATGTTCAAACATTTAAGTTACTTAGTTATTTGTAGCATATCAAGGAAGTTGAAAAGCTGTGTTAAATCTTAAAGACACTGTGGGTTTAACATAGATATTTTTAATAGATATTTTCCTAGATAATTTGATAGCAATTTTAAACGATAGGTTTCAAAAAGTTATGCCCTTTGGTTTATTATTAGACTAATGATTCATTCTTTTCTCCCTTTCCCCCTTTCGTAAGAGTTGTTATATAGTTACACAGAAATACTCACAATGGCATAAAAGCATGTTATTACATATCAATTATTAAACTCAAATTTATCCCCTGATAAATGCATATTTGAGCCTACAAGATCACATCTTGACCAATCATCACTCCAATGACACGTAGCATTCAAAGCAACATAAAACATGAGAGGATAAAAAGAAATTATATGGCTTTAATGATTAAGCCCAAGCCATTCTAAAGGTTCTAAATGTAAACATCTCATCTCTTAATGACACATACAAAGACAAAACGTTCCAGAGTACATCCAGAGTACAATTTGCTTAACTGCAGGTGACGCAAGAAAAAGAGGGCCAATCAGAAAACATGCCAACTATCATCCTGGTGTCAAGGAAGAGGGAAGTTTCCCGAAGGGAATGAGTCTTACCTTGCCTTAAGAAGGGGGAAAAAGTTATCTAGACTTTTATTCTGGCAGGAAGTTGGAAAAAGGGGAGTCACACTGGTGATAATTATGTTTTCTTTCCAACCTACAGGTTCTATGATTCTCCTGACAGGTGCTTTGGCCAGGCATTGCTGTCTAAACCTCTGAATACTCTTCAGATAGTGCTGATTTGGAGAGAACACAGAATGAATAGGCAGGGGCATCAAAACAGAGTTTCTCATGTCACCTGCTGCTACCCACTAGAGAGAGGAGCAGCAGCAGTTAAGAGCTCAAACTCTGAAATTGAGTAGTTGTGTGTTCGAATCCTAGCTTGTAATGAGTAGTGGGGCTCAAGGGTTAGTTCCAACCTTCAAGGTGCTTACAATTTAGCTGCCTGATTAAATATTTCCACATGCCTATTTACAGAGCGGTGGTTTTCCAAATTAAGGCAAATGGGAATTCCTTGGAGGGCTTCTTAAAAACCTTGCCAGGTCCATCCCCACGTCTGACTCAGTAGGTCATCAGGGTGGAGCCCAAGAACTTGCATTTCTAACAAGTCCCTAAGTCAACGCTGATGCTGCTGGCCTGCAAACCACACTATGAGAAAATTGTTTCAGAGTAAGGTAAATACCTGCAGAGAAGCAGAAACAAAATTAAAGGGGGTCGGCATGCTACCCATCTGGGTGGAGGTGAAGGTAGAAGAGGATTCTCTGCTTAGAGGAGGTGGGGGGGTGGGGCTTCTGAACAGGGCAATAGAATTTTAATATTTGGAGACTTCCTACCTATTCCTCGTGAGAAATGACAAAAGGCCCAAAGAGGAAAGAGGGTTGGTCTGTTTCTTTTGTTATGTCACAAATGATCCACATTCGCCAAGAGAATAACCTAACAGGAAACACAGGTTGAAGAATTTAGCCGATAGGGTACAGACCAATTGGGAGCTGGGGGAGATACTATATCTGGCACCTACTTTTAGCCCCTAAAGAATACTGTTTTGTTTCAGGAAAAACTTTAATTTTGCTACTATTGAAGCACCTTACGTGACAAAATTTCCTTAAAATGCTTGGAGGGTTCTTGCACTTATTTTAATACTCACTTCAGCTCCAGTTGCAGAGGAAGCTTCCTGAGCAGGCCACCACCATCTTACCTGCTTACCGTGGTGACCTCCACCTGGTCTCCTACTCCCACACCCCACTCTTCTTACTGTGAACTTTTAACATGGAACTAGATTGATCCACTTTAAAATGATGAGTCAGATTATGTCACTCCTTAGTTCAAATCTCTCCAATGGCTTCCCATGTCCTGAAAGTAAAAGCCAAAGTCCCCCTAATGGTTTCTAAGCCCTACATGACCTGGCTTAGTGTGGGTGGTTGGCAGGTGCTCAGTGAGTTCATTAAATGAATGAATGATCTGTATTCGCACAGCAGTGCACTTGAAAGGGTACTGTAATTATATGATAGAGGTGCTGGCCCCATCCCTCACCCAGGTGGATTTTATCCCTAGCCACACTTGCCACCTTAATTAACCCAAGGCATATGACCTGTCTATCTATCCGGTAGTCCATATCTTCAGGGTTTATTAAGCATAATTTGGGGGATATGGGATGGGACCAGCATCAATACAGAATTTAATGCCCTCCCATTAAATAGGCTCCTCCTCTCATCTACACTCATATATTTAAGAAATAAGAGGATGGGGGAGGAGTGGGTGGGGCAGGATGAGATAGGGAAGATGAAGTTCAGCGCTTGATCAGGGTTATCATCTATCCAAGGAAATTTAGTCTCAGTAGAATTTCAGGGAAACTGACCAAATCCAGAACTAAAAAGCTAACCGCATCATAACTCCCAAAAGCTTTCTGGCCAGGCAGAACAGATGCCACAGGAAAGCTGCACTTTCAGAGAACGCTCCCAGACAAGTTTAGGGGAGGAGTAGGAGGGAAGAGAGACAGCTATAGAATGCCACCTTTGAAATGAATGGATGGGTTTCTTAGCAGTGGGAGAAGAAAAATGAATGACAGGCAGACTGCCTAAAAATTATTTTAGTACAATTCCAAGTAACTTCTCATTTCAATCTACATAGTTTATTTGGCAAAATAAAATGACCAGGATGGGGAAGGTGGAGGACCACAGAGGGAATACACTACTGATTGTCATCAGCTCAACAGTCAAACTGGAAACCAATTTGCTTACTAGTATTAACACATACTGGAAAGAGTCCCCCTGCCCGTGGTCTCTCTCATTTAATGTCAATGAAGGAGACCATCTCATTGACATTAAATACCCTAGGCAATCTCATTTTCTATAAAAGGATTTTTTTAAAAAGGCCATTTTGATTAACATTCTCCCTCTATGGTTAATTTCTACTAGAGTGAAATAAAAACCTACCCCCAAAACTTAGGAATTAAATATTAAAACTTAAGCCATTGGATAAACTGTTAGCTTTGTTTTTCATTGCATACCATGGCAAGAATTACAATTAAGATGCCATTTGCCATTGCAGAAAACCAGTTTTTAACATTTCTTCTCTTCACATGACCAAATAAATTTAAGAAGACTTAAAAAACAAAATCTGATTTAAATTAAGGTGAAAGCTTTCTGATACCTATGATTAATGCGAGTGTGCTAAGAGTCTGCAAGTTCTAGCTGAGCACCACCAGAGTGCAGCCAAATTGGAGGCGATCTTATTTCACTTTAGAATTAAAAAGTCCTATCTCTGGCAGGCAAGGAGCATCACCAAGGTTACTCAATATCAAATCGCCTGCAAAGATTCTAAGCCAAAGCTAGAGACTTCAGTTGTACCATCAATGATAACAGACCTTATCCACAGTGCCTTCAATGTAGCATTTTCATGCTGCACTGAGTGATTTACAGAGGCCACTCAAGTTACTTACTTTATCAAGAGTTAAAATAGAATTGCTGAAACAGCAGACTGGCTACGGGACACAAAAACAAAACAAAAAGCCTTTTGTCGAAACAATCCATAGTGCTTTGTTAAGACCTGGATCATTTAAATGGCTGTCTTTGCCATTCTATCTTTTGTGTGTTGCTTACCATTTTAAAAAAGGGGCAACATGTCTCTTTAACTATCTGAAAAAACAATGATTGTTCATTTTTCCTTTGCTCTTGCATCTGATTTCCCTCTCACAGGTTAACTGTGCTGAGGGTTCTTTCAGCGTTACCATACTTGAAGCAGTAGTTAGTATTACAGACAATTTTGTGAGCCATCAAATCTGACATGAGAAATTAAACAGCCCCTTTTGTATATAATTTCCATTCTGTTAATCCCATATTTTTTGCTGTTTGCTCTTCTCTCTTCTCAGTAGGGAATTTAATCCATTGTTTCATCAGGTTGGGCAACTTTCCCTCAGGACAAAAATTCCAAGAGTCCAATGAAATACCAAAAGTATATTTTTAAAAAGCCTTTAATAACATTATCATTTGTCTTTGAAAAGTCAACCTACTTAAATTCACAAGAACTGAGTGAGAGAGCACCAGATAAAATCATCCTTTTCGCCAAAGAACTAACAACATGGTGGGGCCGCGTCTCTATCGGGGCTTCCACGCCACCTGAAAAGAACAGCCTCGACATTCTTTCCCGCTTCCCTCTCTGGGAGAGAGAGGCTGCAACCTCCCACCCTGCACCTTGCCCGAGTTCACTGCCTCCTGCCTCCTCAGGGAACACGCTCATATCTGCAATCCCTTCCCCTCCGGTTGGCCCCTTTTGTCTACAACCATGTTTTAGTAGGCCCTAGTTTTTAAAATAAGTAATAATATTAGCTCTACCCAGCCACCGTTTCCAAATACTGCCTCTTCCCTCTCTGCTTTTGTTGGCATCATTCATTCACCTTTATTTATTTCTTTATTTTTTGAGACAGGGTCTCACTCTGTCACCCTGGCTAGAGTGCAGTGGCGTCATCATAGCTCACTGCAACCTCAAACTCCTGGGCTCCAGCAATCCGCCTGCCTCAGCCTCCCGAGTAGCTGGCAGTATAGGTGCACGCCACCACGCCTGGCTAATTTTTCCTATTTTTTGTAGAGACAGGGTCTCGCTCTTGCTGAGGCTGATCTTGAACTCCTGACCTCAAGCAATCCTCCTGCCTTGGCCTCCCAGAGTGCTAGGATTACAGGCATGAGCCACCACGCCTGGCCTATTCATCTTTATTTCTTAAAAAAATACTTTTATTGTTTTTCTGCTTATAAAGATAATCCTTATCTCATGAAATCTGGCTTCTTAATTTAAAGGCTTCCTTGAAACTGCCCTGCCTAAGGTCACCAATGGCCAATTCAACGGCCCCTGCTTCTGATGACTCCCCATCCTTGAGCACCGTGACAACTGCCTCATCCTGGCTGACTTTCTTCTTTCCCAGGTGCTCTTTTACCAACTGCTCCTTCCCAGCCCCCTAAAACAAAGCCTTCCTCGCCCCTTGCTCTCTCCATCCCCAATCTCGTCACCCTCATGTTCTCTCCTCTCCAGTTGTTCCCTGGCTTTGATTCCGCTCTCTCTCCTGAGTTCTAGATGACCTTTCCAAACATTTTTCAGGACCTCCACAAATGCAACAGTATTTACAGTGCCACACTCCAGACTGTGTGCTGGGGACACACAAGTGAAAAGACAAGGTCCTCCTCCCAAGGGTCTTGTTGTCAGGAGGGGACATAAATGTGTGAACACAATTACACAGCATACCATAAGCAGCTTAATGGAGGGGTGTAAGGTTCCGTGGGGGTGTGTGGAAAAGTTAAGGGCTGCCTGGCGCTGCCCAGGGGAGTCTAGGAAAGCTTTGTGGGGGCTCCGGCCCCCATAGGATGACTCTCAAAGGAGAAATAGGAGCTTGGCCAAGGGTGAGAGGTGGTTCAGTAGGGAAAAGCCATGGCTTGGGACGTGCAGTGGAGAGACAAGAAGGCAAGACAAGCTAGCATTCCAATTGAAGGACTTTATCCTTCCACGTGAAGGCACAAGGTAGAGAACATGGCTGGCGGGTAGAGATGCCTAGAGAGAGAGGGTGATTTTGCAGATGAGGAGAGAAAAATGGGTCAAGTCATGAAGGTTCTTGCATTCTAGAGGGCTTAGGTTTTATCCTGTCAGTGATGGGGAGCTGGTAAAGAATTTTTAACTAGGGAGAGGCATGACCTTAAAACAAATGAGTTTATGTTTTAAAGACAACACCCAGGGGCAAGGCAGGGGGAGGTTCCATGATACCACTACCATCAACCTTGGGTATGAGTTAGTCATACATACACCTTATCTCTCTGGCCAGCTCTAAGCTCAGGAAGAAAACACCAATGTCATCATCTTTGAGTGCACTGCAATATCCAGCCCAGTGCCTCACTTGTAGTATGCGCTTAGAAAATTTTTATGTCAATACAAGCTTGATTTTACACAACCCTGCTTGTTAGGACTTATTGCTCAGCAGTCAGTTATATCTTTGTGTCAATAAACTTCACACACATCACCCTTAAACAGTTAAGTACTGAGAGGCCAATCAGAATTTTAGAGCTTAGATGGGAACGTAGAGATCATAAATTGTCTGGTCTCCATCCTGAAAGCATGAACTTCAGGAAGCCTCTGAAGTTTAGGTCTTGTTCAATTTTTTTACCTAGATAATGGTTACACAGACGTTCACTTTATAATTTGTTCTTAAATTGTACATGTTTTATGTACTTGTCTGTGTTATATGTCATTTTTTTTTAAGTGACAGAAAAAGAAAAAAAGAAGAATTCAAAATGGTTAGCACAAAGTGGGCAAAGCGGATATTCATCTTGAGCCTGTCTAAAGTGGTGGGCAGATGCATCATTCCAGGGAAGAGAGCTCTCAGTCCATGTCCACAAGGCCCTGCCTATAAAGTCATCTCTCAGACAGTCCTCTGAAAAGTGCCACAAGATCCCCAAGAGAAGAATCTATAGCCAAAGACAGAGGGCATCTGTGATATCCCAGGGACCCATGTGTCCCAGGCAGATGGATAAGACAGCCAAGGTTCCTCACCACATCCAGGGAGAAGCCCACAACCTCTCCCAAGACAAACGTATTTGTCTAGGCCATAAGGGAACCAGGAGGCTTCATGACAATGAACGGTAGATGAGTCACCCTCATATAAAGTCTGGTGTAAGGAGCTGTCAGAGAAACCTGGCTGGAACTACTTGGAAACCTAGTCCATAATTTTAGGAAAGTTATACCATTCTTTAAGGATAACAGGGTAGTATGTGCACACACACACACAATTCTTTTTAGTCACTTGGTTAACATTGTCATTTCTTCACATGGAGAATCCTCAACTCTTCTCCTTCCAGATATAATAAATCTTACCCTCTGGCTGTGAATGAACACAGGCCAAAGTCAGCACTCCTCCCTGCACCCAACTCCTAATTCTAGAGCCCAGAGCAAGCTGACCTACTAAAATGGATTTCTTGAAAAAAGAGCTGTGACTAGAGAACATTTCTGATACCAACAACAGATGCTCTGTGAACTAATTCATGCAGGAGTATACACAGAGACAGTAACTAAACTGCCTGTTAAACAGACTGTGAGAAATTATGTTGTACTCTCTCTCAAGTTGGGCTTTTTGGGGATGAAGTCTTAAAAATGATGTGTCTTTATTTCAGCCTTTAATATGCTCATAATTGTCAATGGGGTCTACAGGTATAAAGAAACAAAACCTGAGCCTCTCATCGCACCTACCCTACCCCTTGACTCCTTCCTTCCACTTAATTGTGGCCCTTTCAGTAAAGCCAAAAAACTATGCAGATAAAAATTTAGTTAGATCTGGACGCCGGGCCTACCGCGGGAGCGTTCGGGAGGCTGCGAATTCTGTTTCCAGTCTTCTGTGATTCCGCGGAGCAAATACCATGAGCAAAGCTCACCCGCCCGAGTTGAAAAAATTTATGGACAAGAAGTTATCACTGAAATTAAATGGTGGCAGACATGTCCAAGGAATATTGCAGGGATTTGATGCCTTTATGAACCTTGTGATAGATGCATGTGTGGAGATGGCAACTAGTGGGCACCAGAACAATATGGGAATGGTGGTAATTCGAGGAAATAGTGTCACCACGTTAGAAGCCTTGGGACGAGTATGAACAATGGCTGTTCAGCAGAGAAATCCATGTCCCCTCTCCAAAGGGCCTGTTTTACGATGATGTCAAAATCTGGTCATGTACATTTTCATATTAAACTTTGTGTTAAATTAAAAAAAAATTAGATCTGAGTTACTTATATCACAGCTATCACCAATGAAGTTCATGAAGGGTTCAAACAATTATGGACATAAAAAGAATAAAATTCTTCTGGAAATTCAGTAAGAAGCTGAATGAATTCTTACAGATAATGGGATCCATCTTTAAAAATTCACTATTCATTGCTACTCAGATGTCTTATTGAACTAAATATCAAAATACTACTTTTAAATCTAGGTACAGGTTGAGAATCCCTTACCAAAATGCCTGGGACCAGAAGTGTTTTGGATTTTTTCAGATTTTGGAATATTAGCATTATACTTACTAGTTGAGCATCCCTAATCTAAAAATCTGAAATTTCCTTCGAGCGTCATGTTGGTGCTCAAAAAATTTCACATTTTAGAGCATTTTGGATTTTGGGTTTTCAGATTAGGGTCATTCAATCTGTGCATGTCTATATCTTCATTAGCAGTAAAATCATTAGTTAAATCTCTAGTAACAAATTAACAAAACCAAGACATTTGACCACCAAATTTTATCGAAGTCTCCATAGACTACAACAGTAAATATTAATACAAAAGATTTCTACTGTATTTGGACAGAGTAGAGTGAAATTGCACATGGAAGACACCATCTCCTCTCCCACGTAAGGGTGAGGGAATGGGACAGTGCGGGGGGGGGGCACTCATGTCTCCCAATAATCTTCTTTTCCCGCTGACTAAGCCTCTCTGCCTGTGTGCCCCTTGTACATTGTGCACACCTCCAATACACGATTGCCTGTTTACTTCTATCTTGACACAAGACAACTAGCTTGGCTTTTTAAAGTTGGGGATCCATGAATTTTATCATTTTAAAACTCCTGGAAGAGTATAGAATTGATGCTCAAATACTGGTTAAATTGTTTCTATTATCTGCCTTTATTTACTAACTCAAACTTAGATTTTTCATAAAACATTTTCCAGTAAACCCATGCCTTCCTCAGTCACTCTATGGACCACTAAGCATTTCTGCATTTCTTTAAAAAGTATATGGTTACAACATTTAGTATTAATTTATCAGTACTTGCTGTATCATTTCCCCCCACATTTTATGGTTCTTAAGAGTAGAGCCTAGTTCCCCACAAAAACTGACAGAATAATTCACACAATGAGCATTTAATGATGATGAAAAAGTAACAACCTGTTTAACATTAAAGAATGGCATTTCTTCCTTAAAATTATGGACAAGGTCATAGTACAAATAGAAGAAGGAACAAAATAGATTACTTGCTGTGAATAATTAGCTACTTTTCTATATTTTTAAGTAGAGAATGTTAGGACTGAATTAACTTAGATAACTGATACAACACCAAACCTTAATAGTGCCACATATTTAGGGACTGGATTTTTTTTTAATCTTCACTGATAATGAGGCAATAAATACTCTGTACTCACGCTGTGTTTATCTCAGGTTGCTAAGATGATATAGGGGAAGTGGTATGTGAAGTTCTGTACATGTGATTAAAAAAACTCAGACACTTTTTCTCATTTCATCTTTCCCAACCGCTGTTCATAAATTCATTACTTATCTAAAAATCTCCTAAGGAGTTTTAAAATCCAGACTTTAAAAGTGGAGTTCCAAGAATTTTCCAAACTTATTAATTTTATTAATAATAAATCCCTTTGATGAACCATTTCAGGGCATTAAAGCAATTATGAAAGCATTTATCTTATCCAAATAAAATTCAAGTTTAGGCAAAACCAATGGTGATGATATGTCACAGGGATGTACTACATAGTCAAAAAAAAAATAAAAGCAGAAAAGTCTATATACATATGTTCAATTTTTTCGGGGAAGAAAAGTTCTGATCTGCAACTTGAAAATACATGAAATAGGTAGCACAATTTCCTGGAGAGTGATCAAAAAACCCTTGAGCCTGAATATTCAAACTCACAAATACCTTCACAAAAGCATTTTCTACAAGCCAGACCATGCAGTGCTCTGTTGCTCAGGAGCTGGGCAGAGAAATGCTAAGGAGGCACTGCCTCCGGGATTTGTCCCGGGAACAGTGCCATTTAACATTCTCATTAATTATTTGGTGGAGGGAGGTGAGCTAGAAGTACAGAAGATCCTTGTTGAAATTTACTAAACATAAATCACCAGTAACTAAAGGGATCTGGAAGAAATTTTGGTTGGGTTTAGGTACATGGAGGGACTAATATCGTGAAGGCAACAAAGCTTAAGGCACAACTCCAAGGCCACACAAATGAGACAAACTAATGTCACTCTTCTCATTTAAGATTTAAGATTGTAATCACTCAACATGGAGGTACTTAGGCTAAATGAAAGTGGGAACCCAATAATACCCTCATTTATGGACAGTCCAGTGCCAAGACTATAAGATACGAGAAGATAATGTAAGATACAGGAGATAATATAACGATCACAAAAGATTAAAGAAAGAAAAAATAGGGCCATGATCTAAAATGTTTGCATAGTTTTGTTCAGAATACCAAATCCATGGTGAATCTAATGGTAGCTATCCCTTCTCTCTCCAAACAGAAATTATCTGCTCTTATAAACTCCCATACAGCAATTTTTAGCATATCTCCTGAATATCTTTCATATTGTGATTTGCACTTTAGATACAAGTATAAATTCCTTCAGAGCTAGGACCTGCTTTGTACTCTGCACTTCTGCCAGAATAATAGATTTCCAACAAATAGTTGTTAAAGGCAGTATAATGTAGCAGTTAAGAATATGAGTTCCACAGCCTCAGATTGTCCAAGTTTAAATCCTGGTCCTATTACTAACTAACATGGAGATCTTGGGCAAGTTTCTAATCTTTGTACCTCTATTTTGTCATCTGAACATAGAAATAAAAAGTAGTAGGATTATTGTGAGGATTAAGTGATGTAATACATTTAGTGGGCTCAGAACAGTATGTGACATTAAATTGTTTAATAAATATTAGCTAGTAATCATAGGGATCATGGTAGTAGTACATTATAGAATGAATCACTTAATAAATGACTGATGTACAAGTAAAAATTACCATAAAAATTAGAGGGGTCCTCATGCTAGGTTTTCCTTGAGTCAATGACAGAATTTCTTGCAGATTTAAGTCTTCCACAATTAGATAAAATACAGTATGCCCAGTTAAATTAAATTTCAGATCAACAACAAATACTTCTTTTGTATACTTATATCCAAAATATTGCATGGTAGGAGAAATCTGGTAGGAGCAGCATCTGTTAGAATAAGAGCTTTGTTTTGTTGTTCTAAGAAAAAGTCTCTGAATACAAGTCATTCCTTCCTCTTTGAAGAAATTCCTCCCTTATCACCTTTAGGAAGTCCTTTTTGGCACAGAATAAGTTGAAGTAAAAATGAAGTAAAAATGAGAATTTTAAACTAGATATAGGGATGTACTCTTCCTATATTTTCTACCAACCACAGTGCACCTTGCCCACCTGCAGACAGAACCTATGCTCATAGGATGCCCAGTTGGGTGCCACATAAGTTTCCATAAGTCAAACCATTTAGCAATTCTTCAAGGTCTCTATATAAGTCCTCTTTCCACCCAGCTTGAACTAAACAGAATAAACAAATTTGTTCAGAAAAACAAATTTACTTTGAATATTTAAAATGGTTTTTAAAAGGCAGTGGCAAAATGTCCCGTATGTCAGCAAGGGTTTATTTGGATCAAATTATACTGGTGGTTTAAACATGCTAAAGTGTTTTTAAGCAGGAGTGAACTCTTTGAAGATAGATTTGCATATGTGTAAACAGGCAGGTTTCTGCAGAGACCAGAACATTTAGGAATGTATAAGGTTGTATTTATGATATCTTATAAAGGCATGGCATACTATACATTCAATATAAATAGACCTTTCACAGATAGAGATCAGATTTATACTTTCAATTCTAACAGTCAGTAATCCACGAAAACAAGCTCGCAGAGGATGCCATCTTACCCCTCAATACTGATTTGAGGTTGAGCTTGGCTTGGCGGTGCAGGTCCTCAACGCAGGGGGGTCTTGTGGTAGGAAGGAACACATTCTCCTGCTGGTGCCATGGAGCAGTGTAGTGGACTGTCCAACGGCTCTCCTCATCTAGGCTGGAAACTGCTATAGAAAGAGAGATAGAATAAATGCAAGCATTAAATTAAGCTTCAATGGCTCCAAATTTATTACATCAACATGGCATTTTGGTGCCTAACACTTCCATGGATAAGGGCCAGCAAGGGGAAAATGGAGCAAATTCTAAATGAAATTTAATCTTACCAGGGGTTTTGCCCACAGTATTTTAAAAGTCTGCAAAGGAAAAGCTGAAAACTGTCCATCCTCCATACAATGTTTTCACAGAATTATTTGCTCAGTTAATTTCTTTCCAGCATTTTAGGTCCTCCCTCTACTCCAATATCAGAAAAGGACTGACAAAATTGATAGAGACATCCAATTCCTACTTAATCCCACCATAACAAATAACATTTATTCAGTTGTATAATGCCATTGCATCAGTAAATATTAGATTGTCCTGACAGAAGCAAATTTCCTACTAGGAGGTTGACACAAAATTTTTCCCCTCTAATGTATTATTTAAAAAGCATCACTGTTATAAACTCAATTACATTGAAAAAAATTAAGCATAAACATTCAATTTAATACATTTAAATGGCATATCTAATAGATGTGGAGATCCATTTGAGCTATAAAATTTTCCCTGCTTTTCTTGCTTTCAAGGAATACCTTTATATTAAAATGTCTTTTTAAAAAATTGCAATGTGATTGACTTTTCCCAACACAGTCCAATTCAACTGAATTTTCCCAACACAAAAGATACCAAAACATTAGAGGGGAAAATGATAAGCAATCCTGAGACTAAGATAAATCTCTATAATAATTTTCCTTTAATCCCCCAAGGCTTGGGACTTCTTTATTTCATTTTTCCTGACAACACAACCTAAGTCGGGGCATCAGTGGAAGCCGAAATGAAGCTGACAGCACGAAAACAAATTCATCAACAATTTTTTTAATACTTTCTATATATCTGCTAGGTAACCCAGGCATGGGAGCGACTGGAGAAGTATAGGAGAAAAGTCACTGTGCTGAGGCATTTACTTGAGGTGACAAGTCTAACTTCTGTAAAACCAGCAGACACTCAAATTGTGGGTAAGGGGCAAATCTTCCCTGAGTCTGACCTACGCTATAGAGTTCACATTAGGCATACCAAGTTCTACAACATAACATGTACCAGGAAACTAGATCACAAGCCAGATTCTCAAAGTAAAGTGAAAAAAAAGCATGCATGAAATATTGAATCTATTTGAACATGTTTAAAATTAACTAAACACAGCACAGTTATTAGAGCTGTTATAAAGATGAAATGAACTAACATGTGTAAAGCTCTTAGCTCAGGAAATAACTCATAGAAAGCATGGTGGTGGCAGGAAGAGTGAAAATTATTGTAAAGGAGCCCAAACTTAAGAACCATCACTAAGGAGAAACTGTGCCTTTCTCAGCTCCCCTGTAAGTCTGGGCCACAGGTTAGCTCTCACCCCATGTACCATCTTTTCTACAGCTACTAAATTTTACAATCCTATGAATCTGAAAAGGAATAATTCATTTTTTAAAGGATCCCACCTTCTCCATAAATTGCTACATGAGAAAATAAACATTGAGAAGTAGATATCGAATTAAAAACAGAAATGTCCTGTGTGCTTTCTGCACAAGACATTTGACAAAAGAAGCATGTATATTAGCCACCCAGTATTTCGCATAATCTCTTGTTGAACAAATGTTTTGCATGGTGCATATAACTGTCAATCTTAATACATGAAAACCACAAAGACCTGACTTAACTCTCATTTGTGTTTCAGAGACTCTAGCACAGTGCCAAACTTGCCATATGTCCCCCAAAGTGTATCCAGAGTTCATTACAGTGTTTTATGCTGGCGTCCATTTATTTTAAAGATTGAGTTACCATACTTCACAGTCAGAAAATATTGAAAAATTGAAACTTTTCCTATTTGCCAATTACAAATCAAATCCAAGTAATGGCATTCGTGACTGTATCATAATCACACCATTAGCCCCATTGCACAGCTACCAATTGGCTCTTATGAAAGAGCAGTTTTGTCTTCCCTGCTATACCTCACTCTTGCCAGGGCAGATTTTAATCCGTCCATCCAAAGACAGCCCTCAAGCAAGGGAGCTGCAGAAAATGAGCCCAGAGTCCTGTTCTTTGTTGCTTTCTCCAAAGCTTCTCTTACCAATGCCCCTAACTCATGCACATGTATCCAGTTTAAGTCATTGGTCAAAAAACTAAACTAAACTAAACTAAAATAAGCCACTAACTATGTAAAAACAAAGCCATGTAGTTATAAAAATTATATTTTCAAGAGAATGAAGAAGCACCTGCATTAAAGAAATTTAAACCAACACTAAGTACACAATGAAGCCACACCACAAAAGCTTTGTACTTTACAACAATCACTGATCAGTCTAGACAGTTTGTCCGCGAGCTCTTAAATACATAACAGAGAGTGCCAGAGAGTTTTAGGGGATTATCGCCACCAAAAATATGTGATACATTACACAGAGGCTCCCTTACCTCAGCTGCACATTTAGCCAACAAATCAAAAAACCACACACTGTGTACCAAGGGAAACATAAATTAAATATGAGGGTTTTCTCTTTCTTCAAAGGACTTCTTTCGAGAAGCACAAAAGAAGTGAATTCACTTAAAACCCCAACCATAAATAAATAAGACATACTAAGATCACATAATTCTGTCCTAGAGTTACAAAAGTCTGAGGTATTTAAACAGCCTGGTATAGAATGGAGTTTTACTCATGCCAATCATGCTGTTTCACACCCTAATTTCATCAAACACAAGGACGAAGTAGGACATAAAACACACACCCCCCCCGCATGGACACATACGCACACAGACACATATGCACACAACAGGTAGTGTGGAGAAAAGGGACTACTTACTTTTCTTCTTAAAAAGTTTAATGAAAGACTTAATCTTTGCGTTAATGAAAACCACCATTTCCAGGGCGCCTACATAGGGCTTAGAAATTTAAATCACATTAAAAGCTCAGTCCAGTAGGCAGGTGGCAAGCTGCATCCTTCTGCTCCAGATTCTAACTTTCCTTCCTCCGGTCTCATATCCTCAGACATCTGTCCAGGCTGATGTAACTTTGAGGTTGAGCTTTTTGTCAGGCAGTTACAAACCATTAACAGTCCTTGAACCTGAAAAACTCCCACTGAAACCTAATCTTTAAGGCAGAGAGCAGCCAGTGACATCCTGCCACAGAAAGAAAGGGAAAGCCAATCACAGTTCTTATTTGCATGATAGCCACATCAGGCTTTCTGCCTTGGTGCCCATTCATTCAGTTCTCTCTCCAACAGATCAGAAGTTTCTCCTCTCTGGAGTCCACAAAAATAGGGCAGATTTTCCTCTACGGAAGTCAAGATGAAACAAACGTGTTCCCTATTTCACTAGGTCACTATGAACTTCCAGATCTTTTTACAGGAGCCGACAAGTCTGAGAGCAATTCCAGTTAATTCAGGGTGCATGGGATTTGAACTGATTTAGGGGGGGAAAAAAGCCAAACTATTGTTTCCCAACCACGCCCCTAGGCTCTGCCTCCCATACCAAAGGAACATGTACAAGCAGTAAAACTTTGGAATAGAATCTCCAAGAAGCTGCAAATGATGACTTGGCTGTATTTTTGTGCAAATTAGACGTCCTGTCTTCCCACCCTTCACTGCCAGTGATTGAGAATCATCATTGTATGTTCCACAGTGTGATCTTACTTACTTCTAGCTGCCATAACTCTCAAAAAAAAAGCCCTAAAAAAAAAACCCCAAATACAACTTCCCCATTCCAAATGAGAAATTAGATAAAGTATCTTAATCATTTTGATCTTTATTTTAAATGTAATTCTCACCTTAGCACCCAGTTTTTAGAATTCCACAATCATCCTCCCCTCCTAGTAGTCTCAAACAAACATTACTCAAGTTACTCTTTAACTTGAATATACTGTATGGAGTTACCAAGTTCCAGTACTTTTGCCCATTTGCAATTAACCATAGAGTACTGGGAAAACACAAATAGAGACGGAGAAATCAGAAATGGGGTATAAGTAGGCAATGGAGAAATACACTCCAGGAGCAAAGGGATAGGAACAGAAAGAACACAGAGCAGGAGATACTATGTGAAGAGGGGCAAAGGCAAAAACTCTTCTCACCATCTCACCCCAGTTCCACTTCGTGGCCAGACAGTTTTGAAACGATTTAGACAACCTCTTATTTCATAGCTTTGGGCCAGACTTACAACTGAATGGAAAAATGTAATAATCCACTAATTCAAAACATTTAGTTTGTAACAAAGGCTCTTAGTCAAAGAATAAAATTTATATAAGGGGCTCTCTCTAGGGAAAGCTTTGGAATGATTCCTTCTCAAATCTTTTCATCCCCTTAATCTTGTTTTTTGAACAACAAAAGCACACCAAAAAATAAAGAAAATAGAAATATTACCATATTACCATGCATATTATCACAGATTTCCAATTTGGATTCTTTCATCCTAGACATAGCTTTAAAGCAATTAAATTGCCAGATGGCAAATGAGAAACAACTGAGACTGTAAGTCAGCTTATATAGCTGCCTTAAATTTGTGGGCAAAGTTCCCCTTTGGAAAACAAACTTATCTGCAAGAGTGACCTCGCTCTGCTCACTACATCAGAGACAGGTAGAGTTCTGGGCAGAAACACTCCTATTCGTAATCCACAAGTGTTTGAGGTTAAGTGTCACCATGCACACTTCCAATTGAAAATAGAAACTGCTCTTTCAAGGAAACAAACCCTAAATACGCTCAATCCTCCACAACATGTAGCTTCTCATGTACTCAACAATGGCACCCAAACATAGATTCATTCATTAAAAGCTAAATATTGAGCACCTATACCAAGTGCCATTCTTTCATTCAGGTGGGATACACCATTGGACAAAACAGGTGAGATTCCTGCCTTCCTGGAGCTGACATTATTTGACAGTAAGTACAATTGCATGGCATATCAGAAGGTGATAAGTGAAATAGACAAAAGAAAAAAGTCGAACAAGATAAAAGAGGGTTTGAGGGTTGTAGGGTGGCCGTGTTGCAGCATTATAGGAGTCAGGGTAGTCCTCATTGAAAAGGTGAAATTTGAGTAAAACCTTGAAGGAGGTGGTGGCAATAAAACAAAACTCTGCACAATCAATCCTACTAACTCTCGTTTTAAAGAGGGAGAGGTATTCTTCAGGTTGTGAGACACGTTTCCAATCCACTGGAACAGGAACTAGAGAAGTACTCTTCCCCCTCTTAGAAAATCAACTGTATGTAGTAAGAGTCACACATGGAGTTATTTCCTTTCTCACTCAATATTAAGTCTGATAATAAGTGGCCACAGTTGTGGAAAGACAATGCCACTACAGTCGGCCCTCGGTATCTGTTTCAGGACCCCCTCGGATACCCAAATCCATGGATGCTCAAGTCCCTAATATAAAATGGTGTAGTATTTGCATATAAACTACACATATCCTCCCATATACTTTAAGTCATCTCTGGATTACTTTTAATACCTAATACGATATAAATGCTCTGTTATATTGTGTTGGTTTTAAAATTTGTATTATTTTTTATTGTTGTATAGTTATTTGTTCCTTTTTCAAATATTTTCAATCTGTGGTTGGTTGAATCCATGGATGCAGAACCCTTGGACACACAGGGCCGAGTGTATTTGAATATACACACACTAGTCAGTGGTAAACCTAGGGGCAGGAAACAGGCTTCCATCCCAGCATCCTAGGGCACCCCATGCTCTATGCACTATTCCATGCTGCCTCATAACTCCATAAATCCAGATCTTCAGGTAATAAACCAAATAAATTATCACATTTATTGTGTTACATATTAAGTTGTATTCTATAAGAGCTTATTCATTGTAAAGTTTTCCCCAATAATATTGTCATCTCTTTATAACCTCCATATAAACATGAGAACAGGGAAGTGTCTTCATCATATAATCTGCATGCCTCAATGTCATGGTTTATTGAAGAGCTATGTCTTTATCAAAGTGGCTAGTATTTTCAAATTGTTCAATCTAGTCCAGAAAAGGTGGCTGACACCTATAAGCCCAGCACTTTGGGAGGCTGAGGCAGGAGGATCACTTGAACCCAGGAGTTCAAGGTTGCAGTAAGCTGTGATGGCACCACTGTACTCCAGCCTGGGCCACAGAATTAGACCCTGTCTCTAAAAAAATAAATAAAATAAAATAAAATAATAATAAAAAAGAATTGTTCAATTTATTCATTCAATAGAAAAGATATAAATTCATGGTACTCCCTATTCCAACTTCAGCCACATAACAGCAGCAATAACAAAAAAAAAGAAAGAAAGAAAGAAAGAAAGAAAGGAGTTCTAATATCCTAGACATGGAAAACTTGAGAGCACAGGATAGTAGTGAACCATCCCACTCATGTTACTACTAGTCACTCATTAGAGGAAGGACCACTCCATGCCTTGGTTTGTTCATCTGTAAAATGGAGTAACAGCAGTATTTATATCACAAGGTTATTACGACAATGGAAAGAGTTATTACTGATAAAGTCCTTAGAACAGTACCTGGTATATGGTAAGTATATGTAAGTGTATGTTAAATTGATGAATAAAATCTCAAGGGATTATTAAGCAGCCTGAAGCTTAATAAAGGGTCATGCTTCCATGGAAGGGAATCAACCGTGCAAACTCCACAGTTGCCTTCCTACTTGTCTCCGAGTGAACCTGCCAGCCCCCGAATGACTGCTCTACACCCCCTGCTCCCAGTTTTTATCCACATGTTTATGTTTTCTATCTGCTAATATGCTTTATCTTTTCTATCTCCTAACATTCTATCTCTATTAGTTTTTAAAAAAATTCTCAGTGGTCATCAGTGGACTTCTGACTAGTACCAATGGTATTTTTCTTTCTCCTTATCTTCTTAATCATATACTGCTAACCACCCAACCCTTGAACTCTTCTTCATTGACACTGTAGCATGCTAGTTCCTTTCCTACATCTGATCGCTCCTTCTCTGGATTCTGACAACTCCAAACAAGCTTCAAAAATCTAGTCCTTAAACCTCCGTCCTATGCTATTTACTTATTCCCCCTTGAAACTTGAATGATTTTGTTGGTATAAGGCAGAAGTCAGCAAACTATGGCCCTTAGGCCAAATCTAGCCAGCCCATTTTAAATGGCTGAAAAAAAAATTAAAAGAAGAGGAGTATTTCATAACATGTGAAAATTATATGAAATTCAAATTTCAGTGTCCAATAATAAAGTTGTAATGGAATACTACCACACTCATCTCTTTCAATATTGTCTAAGGCTGCTCTTGGGCTGCAATAGCAGAGTTGAGTAGCTACAACTAAGACCATGTGGCCCTCAAAGCTGAAAATATTTACTATCTGGACCTTTAGAGAAAAAGACTGCTGACCATGGCTTAAGCTACTGCCTCCCAACACTCTCTTCCATCTTCATTTCTATTATCATTCACCTGAACTTCAGTTCCATTTGCTAATCTCTACTCAAATTTCACCTTATCTCAAGTTCAAGATATGTAATTTAGCGCAATCTGCTCCCCCACCCAAATTGCTTCTCAGGAACTTTCTTACTTCTATTAGGGCTATAGTTATTTTTTTCAATGAACCAGACAGGTAAATCTAATCCTCGGTTAAAAATGAGAAAACTGGGCTGGGCAGGGTGGCTCACGCCTGTAATCCTAGTACTCTGGGAGACCAAGGCAGGAGGATTGCTTGAGCTCAGGAGTTCAAGACCAGCCTGAGCAAGAGCAAGACCCCGTCTCTACTAAAAATAGAAAAAATTAGCCAGGTGTGGTGGTACATGCCTATAGTCCCAGCTACTTGGGAGGCTGAGGCAGGAGGATCACTTGAGCCCAGGAGTTTGAGGTTGCTGTGAGCTAGGCTGATGCACTGCACTCTAGCCCGGGTGACAGAGTGAGACTCTGTCTCAAAAAATAAATAAATACATAAATAAAAATGAGAAAACTGAGATTTAGAAGCTAATGCAAATCAGAGCTAAAACAAGAATCTAGATTTCCTGATTCCTCTCTCATTAGTACTTAACTTTTGAAAAGACATCTTTAGTTAGTACATTCAAGTTAATATATCTCACACAAGAGTCCTTATTAAGACACATAAATAATAAAAATATTTAAGAGTAAATCATTGTTTTCCAACAATATTATCAAATATTACAGAGAAAAATATGCTGTGATATCACTTGAATAATCCTGGTGGCTTATCCTGGTCCAGATTTTGGAATTCTATTACCAGGAAATAAAAGAGCTAGAAGAAAAATGGAAAGCAATCAGTCTCACTTAAAGTGAGACATTATGCTGTTCTCCCCTCTCCAATAAGTCATGATTAAATAATTAATAATAATGGGAATGTGCCAGATTAGAAGAGATTTAAGGAACATTACAACCAGATACACAATCCTGGAAAGGATACTAGTTTTGGATAAGCCAGCTATAAAGCCTTTTTTCGACAAGTGGGAAAATTTTAATATACACGGGTATGATCTCACTCTTACGCACTCGATTTTTACAGTTGCATAATGAGGTAAACACACACACACACACACACACGTTTAAAAGGTAATGTTGCAGAGATACTGTCCACAGAATGAAAATATGGATCTGATAAAAGATACTCAAGAAGAATTACTTTAACTGTCCCATGAATCATGTTATTTTACATTAAAAATCACCAATATTCTAGAACTTCATTGCTACAATGATCTTTCCTTTCTTCTGCTTCTGAATTAATCTTTAATGATGAATCATATGACATATTGGAAAAAAGACAAACGGAAATCTCTCTCTTCATCAATATGGGGTGGGGGGAATGGTTGGGTGCCCAAAGGGAAACCTTAATAGATGATAATGTTTCAATTCTTTCAAAGGAACTTGATCTGGCGTCCACTTTGCCAGTTAATTTTGATGCTAGGAAACACTCTCCACTCTGCATGTGTTCAAGCTAAAGGCTTCTGCTGTGGATCCTAGTTAATAATTTAATCCAATACCATTGCTACCATCTGCTCGGTCCATTTCAAAGCGTCTGCTATCACTGTGACTAGTTCAGTCAAGCCATAATATTCATGTGACAAAAGATGAACAAATGAAAGGCGAGGCAGACAGAAAACATGCTATGAAAAAAAGAAACCCAAATCAAAAGTCCAAAACACAAAGAGAGCCCTGCTGACACAGCATTTGAAATGCAGCCATGCCTGCAGTGATGAAAGGTACACAGTCTGCCTGGTGCAGAGCTGGGATCATCCAGAGACGGTCCTGAGATGGTGGAAATTAGGTGGGATAGACAGGGGAGAGCTTCATGAAGGGGACTGGGCCTGAGGCTGGATTTAATGGTGAGTACCGATATAACATGAGCAAGTCAAAAAGGGGAGATTTCATAGGTTCCCAGAAAGTTAGAGCTGAAGAAAGTCATAAGGAACATTTAATCCACTCCCTTTATTTGACAAATAAGTGACCTGCAGTAGACCACAGACCTACCCAGCATCTGCGCTAATTCTCCATCTTGTGATGCACTTTTCAATACACCCCACTACCTGCAGCCTTCACTGGGCAAGTGCCGGTGAGGCAGGGGATCCAACCATCCACACTCATTTCTGCCTCTGTCCCTTTGTACGTGCTATTGATCTACCGGGAGGCTTGACTGCTGACTGATCTACTCGACATGCCTCTATTCATTTTTCAAGTTATGATTCAAATGTTAACCTTTATAAAGAAGCATTCCTTGACAGGGCTTTAGTAACTCTTTATTTAAAAAATATGTCATTTTATTTCAAGGATAACTTCCCCAAAAGTGAACTATGTCTGTCTTGTGGAAAGAACATAATTTCATTAACTGTAACCTTTTATACTTGAACCAATTATTCTTCATGGCATGTTGTATAGCCCTAATCCATCTTCCCAAGTAGTACTGATTCATCTAATTCATTCTCAAAGGCTATATTAGGTAAATAAAGGCTCATTTCAGGAGAGAAACATGCATATGAATACAGCCACGTACCGATGGGCTCAACTGTAAAGTTAACTCACTTTACCTTTCCCAATTCAGTCATTCAAAACACATTTTCTGAATGAATATAAAGGGTATAGCACATCTTAGAAAAGAGAATAATTCTAAATCACTTGGAAATTAAAATATATTTTCTGTGCTATTTAAATTTAACATAATTATATACTCTTACAATAAAAATAACTTGAAAGAAAATGAATCTTAAAATTTGAAAACAAAAAAACTGATGCAACCTTTCTTCTAAAATCTTCAGGGAAGAAAAAGAAAATCTCATTTTGGAATGAAAAGCCCAAGTACAATATGATGATCCTTGAGCTCTAATTTTAAAGAATCTTGTGATTAGCTAAAGTGCTTTTTATACTCTGAGCTCTCTTGTATTTTTAAAATGGGATATTACCAAGGACCTGCTTGATTAATGGTGTTACAAAACCTACAAGGAATCTATACCTGAGAGGAATTTTCTACTTAGAAAAAAATTGAGGGCAAAGGAAGACTTTCTAATAAAGAATACCAGAGGAAACTGACAAAATAAAGTAGAAGGTCGCCACCTACAGGAAACACCATGACACTCAATGAGACACTGGTACATGAAATTGATTCCCCTGCTGATTCCCCATGCCCTCTGGTTTAGCATGCTCTCATTTGTGGTCATGCCTCAAGAGAACATCCTTGTTTTCTGCCACCTCAGAAAGACCATATTTTATAACCTTTGTGCCCCTTTAGTTTAATCTCACTTTGGATAAAGTTTACATCATACCTCCAGAAAGATTTGTGAATATTCATAAACTACCTAGTATCTGCAACCAAGCTCAGATTAAGGAGTTATACAAAACATTTCTGAAACAATAATGGGTCAGCAACATTTAACTGAACAACTAAGGCTAAGACAAATCCACATCAGTTTATAACCAAAAGGTAAAACCTTACAACAAAGGAATCCAAAAAAGAATGTTTTCATTTGGAGAGAACATGACCCTGAAATCACACTATCCAAGAATACAAAACATAATTAATTTTAAATGACCAAAGGCAAATCACTTTTATCATTGCCTAATTTCTTCCCAATTAATGATCAATAAGTATAAATATTTAGAGAAAAAGGACGGCTAGAGCTCATTATTTAGTAAGAAATGGAACTATCCCTGTGAACTAGTGTTCTGAAGATTTAAATGGCTGTTCAGTTTTCTTTTCTCTTGTTTCCTATGATTTCTTGTATTGTTTCACATATGGTTAAGATGAATGCTACAATTAATAGGCTGGTATGCTCCACTGCTTTTGTTGAGAGGACAGCTGGTTCACATGCAAAATGAGAATGAGAAATTCAGACAGACCACTTTGGTTTGCTGATGAACCGACAGCAATACCTATAGTTAAAAGTCTCCAACTGTATTTGGTTTTCTAGTAATGGTCAGGGTTAATCTAGCTTGAGTATGATATTTTATTTGATTAGTGCTGGGTTTTTTCAAAAAAATTTTTACATTGTCCTAAACTACTGAATACACAGCAGCAGAATTCTTCAAACAGCAAAACCATAGTTCCTTGTTAAGCATGAGTGCTACCAAGGTTTTGTAATTAGGCTGGAGCAGAAGCATAAAAGCAAAGAAAGTTTCGCATAAAATGATATTTGGAAATTCATCTAGAAAGTACAGAACTTTCATTAAAGTCAGTCAGTCAAAGACTTTTCATGTAAATAAAACCTTCCTCTAAACTCAACTTTTCATATTCTTTCACTGATTTTTCTTTTCAATTCAGAAAGACTATTTTTAATAAATGACAAATGAGAGCAAACAAGAATAAAAACATTGATTACTGTATGAAGATATATTGTTCAGTATCTGTAAATTCTAGTAACCTCGTATTTCTAAATCCAGGATTTCACAACGTAGATTTCTGGACTGACACCACAGAAGCACCTCCAGGCTCACTGGCATTCCCTGCTACTAGAGGGCAATACAATTAGGACACAGCTGGAAGGGAAGGGAGGCATGTTGATTGCAGAGCTTACATAATTAGACCCACACAGAATTTGAGAAAAATCAAATAGTAATCAAAACAATCATGCTAATGGTACATAATGACCACGGACTTTGTAAAAATGACAAGCTTAACTCTTCCCATCAGCATCACGGAGGCTCGAAACAGAAACCAGAAAATACAACAAAGGAATTCTTCACATCTCAGCAAATAAAATAGTATCAAGAGGATTAAGATCAGCAGTCTTCCTCATGTACCTAACAATAGTTTTAACCTGCAGCCAAAATTATAAAACTTGGAATTGTAAAGACAGGTGTAGATATTTCAAAATTTGGTCCACTGTTTGTTTTTTACTAAAGAAAAAGGGGAGGTAGGTAAAAATTACTATATGAATTTGACCAACAGTGAAGACATAAGCAATCAATGTCTTCCTGAACGAGGATAAAAAGGAAAGTAAGATATTTAGGGAGAAAACAAAAGAAATACGATCTTACAATGCCAAATAGTTTTTCTGAATCTCTCTAAAACTGCATAGCAGCTCTCAGAAGACTCAGATCGACCCACTTTTATCACTTATCTGAAATACCTATCTCTTTGTGTGCTGCAATCTATATAAATCATTATATGATAAAACAAGTTTAAATGAAGCTGCCACAATCAATTTTCATTAGCAAATCATATTTAATTAAGCATACATTCAGGCTATTGCAGGTGGTTGTAAAATACCTGCACTCTCCCATACTTGTCTTGATGTTTACACACATTCATTTTTAATCTGACTGAATTTAATTATCTTATTACAACTGCTTTCTGAAGAGAAATACTCACCAACTGCACCCCATGGGGTAGAGGAATCAGCCGCAGACTCCAGACAATATATTACATTCATTGTCAAAATAAATCCCAGAGCATCTATGGAGAACTTTGTCTGGGAGGGTGTCCCATGTTGAAATAGGATAAAATTCACTTCCGTGCTCAGTACCCTCCCTCTTCCTCTTCATCAATGCAATGATAACTGCTCATCAACAGGATAACTCTATATTCTGAACTTTCTAGCTTCACTTGAATTGTGTTTAACACCCCCTCCCAAAACACGGCCTCTTCCTTCTGCAGCTGCTGAATGCCACAAATAGCTTCTTGTATAATTTGACTTAGAATGCACACCAAACTAGACGTGTTGAATGGCAACGTGAATGCTTCATTCAGAGAGAACCAAAATGTGTAGAATGTCCTAAAAACATCACAGTGGCAAAGGGGATCATTAAGAAGTCTTGGGGCAGATGACTGCTTTCAGCAGTCGCCTGCAAATTCTTCTCAGGTCTATGCAAATGGCGAGAGAAAGGTTTCAGAAGATTCCCACAGTGATCAAAGGAGGACTAGCAAACTCCCCCCCAGCCTGCCCTGTCTAGATGGGGGTTTCCCTGATGTTGCCTCCCTTCTCTACAACAAATGCGTTTTCCTCCTGCTTTCCTAATAAAATGTACTTACCCTCAATCTATACATGTGATGGCATCAATTATCCAGTCCAAAATTAAAACACTTTTTAAAATTTTTATTTAATGTGCTATGTATTCTCTAGATGGCAGGACCCTCCTGGATATTTCTGTGAGCTCCCGGAAGCCTGGAGCCAAATCCATGCCCTTCACTTTGCACAAGGCCAACCTTGGTGTCACACAAAATCAGGTGTTCTGGAAATCGATGCCATGGCACAGCACCTAACATTCACAGAAATGGGTGGGGGAGGGAGGACCTGGAGAATTTAAAAGCGTTTGTCGTACAGTGCCATAATTTTCTAACTTCTACAAAAACTTTCCTTAAGAAATACCTTGCAAATACTAAACAAAAATGTCCACACAGATATTGGCTATCTTCTCCTAAAGTGTATTCGTGAATGTAAGTAACTTCTTGAAAAGCTTCCCTGTGTGTTGAAACGGGAATTTATTCTCTTGAATACCAGGCATACTGGCAATCAAATGATTACAGGGACTGGTGGGCGAAGGGAGAAGGTAGGAGTTAGAAGAAAAAACTCTTCTCTCAGTTGCTACGTAAAGATGGAGACAGAGAAACAGTGGATTGACCTCTTACTCACTCTCTTCCCATTGTCCTTTAGGTCTCAGATGAGTTTGCCATTTCTTCAGGACAGCAAATCTCTCCTGACCCTTTGACTCTGTTTAGACCTCCTATTGTTCACTCTCATTAAAACCCCTATTTTTCTTTCACAGCACTACTACTTGTTTTTGTGTAGTGATTTCTTTAATGACTAAATCTCCCACTAGACATACAATCTGGACCATAGCAGAGGCCATGGCTCGCTGAATCCACAGCATTGAAGGGCCCAGTGCCAGGTTTGATACACTGTAAGCAAGTGATTAATATTATTTTATTAAATGAAGGAATTACAGCAAGAAAAGAAACAGCTTAAAGAAAATAATAATCAACTCTAGAGAATTTATTCTTATGGTATTAAAAAAATACAGTCATCCCCCCTTATCCACAGGGGATATGTTCCAAGACCCCCAATGGATGCCTGAAACTGCAGATGGTACCAAACCCTATATATTCTATGTTTCTTCTTATACATACATTTATTAAAATGATAAAGTTTAATTTATAAATTAGACACAGTAAGAGATTAACAATAACTAATAAAACAGAACAATTGTCACAATATACTGTACTATATTCACCCTTCTTTCTGTGATGATGTGAGATGATAAAATGTCTGTGTGCTGAGATACCGTGACAGTTGATCTAATCACAGAGACGGCTCCTACGGACTAACCAGCGGGCCGCGTCGATAGCATGGATCTTCTGGACAAATGGATGATTCATGTCCCGGGTGGGATGGAGCAGGAGGGCAAGAGATTTCTTCACAATACTCACAAGAGTGCACAATTCAAAACTTGTGAATTGTTTATTTCTGGAATTTTCCATCTAATATTTTTGCACGATGGCTGGCTGCAGGTAACTGAAACCATGAGAAGCGAAACGCAGATAAGGGGACACTATTGTAATGTTTAAGAATCCACAGCTTCTCAGACAGGTAGACAGCTTTTAACTGGAGACAAAAGTATATTTCAAAGAAATCGTTTCATTCATCTCCAGCCTTGCCTCATTCAATAAAGTCTCAACACACCAAATACTACTCCAGGCACTGGAGATATCACGATGAAAACAACCTTCTCTTATAAAGCCTTCCTTGACCTTTGCATCTCCCATGCCCTCTGCCCAGGAGAGTGGATTGTCCACTTCTGTGTGGCTTATCCACTCCCTAATTGTGCTCACCTGTTTCCCCTAGAGGACAGGAACTGGGTCTTACTGGCTTTGGAGATGCATCAAATGATAAAATGAAAGAATAAACAATCTATTTCTTGTCCATAAAGCATTCCATTGGATAGAAGACGACAGATACTATAAAATGGTAATAAGGCACATTTTAAATTAGAGGGTGCTTACCTCTAATGGCTAGAAGAGAATAATATCAAGGAAAATTTGACACGGAAGGTGACATGTGAGTAGACCCTGATGGGTGAATAAAGGCTTGCTGGAAGGAGAAGGATATGAAACACATTCCAAGTTGACAAAAGAGCAAAGGCACAAACACAGTGTGTGATCTGTGTGCCAGGAATACTGAGTCATGTGTGTAATGATAGTGTGCACTGCCTCTCACAGTTCCCAGTCAAGCCATCTAATCAAGCACACTACATCTGAGTGGCTAGAAGCTGGAAACCACATTTCCCAAACTCTTACACCTGGGGCTCTGCAGCTGGACTAGTATTTGCAAAGCAGGTGCATGTGGTGAACTTAGCTGACCATGTGAGTCCTCACTTCTACACTCCTGCTGCTTCAGCTATTTCTGCTGGTAAATCTGACTAAGGTAACTGCAATCTCAGAGTCCAGTCCCTACTTTCATGGAGGTGGGAGGCAGGGCATGTGGCACTCATTTTGCTGGAAAGGTACACAGGGGAGGCAGTGTGGTCTGGGATTCAGAAAGTGGGTGCCAGCTTTGATTGCAGCAGAGATAACAAACAGCTTCCCTTGACCAGCCACTCCTGAGAGAGTCATTCCTGGTGTTCAGCTTGGGCCTGTCTCCCAGGCTTTTCCAGTGATCATGTCAGTACCATATACCCTATTTTAAATCCCTTTCTGCTTACATTGCTGTCTGCAACTGAACCTGCCTGAGCCAATCAATCTGCTGGCCTGATAGGATGACAAAGTGGGGTTCACAGTGACAGCTATAGGAGATATGGCTGGAAACGTTAAGGCAGGACGGTGGTGAGGAACCTTGCCTGTCAAGCTAAAAATGTTATTCTTCATTCAGTTAGCAATGGCTGAACAAAGTTTTCATGCAAGATAGTGATCTGTGTTTTAGAAAAATTTTAGAGACATGGAAAACTGAATTGAAAAAACAGACAAACTGTTTAAATCCAAGGTGTAGTGCTAGCTATAAGGGAGGATGAGGCAGGAGGATCACTTAAGCCCAGGAGTTTTAGACTAGCCCAGGCAACATAGTAAAACACCATCTCTAAATTAATTAATTGGAGAAAAAAGAAAGAAATGGAGTTAAACAGTCTGTCCTCCACATATCAGTGATTTCCTCCATGTCTAGTCTTTGTCTGTGTCATAACACTTTCTGCCTCTCTTAAGTGCTTTGTCTATTACAGGTATGATACCAATAGTGTCAGGAGTAGGATACTGTCACCTACTGACTCTGGTTAACCTCTGGTCTCACCAGTCTTTCTTTTGATTTCATGTTGTTGGAAAATTTGGGATGAATATTTTAGTTCCTGATTATTACCTGATTTGTCAGACTAATTTTTTTTTCAAAGAGTGGGTTTTGCAGAAACTGTATAGTCATGATCAAAGCCCATGAATCAAAAAGAACAATAACATAAAAGGCTTTCTCTATATTTATTTTTTAAATGTTGAGTTTTCCCCAATCTGTTATATATGACTCTAAAGCAGGGGTTCCCAACCTATGGTGAGTTGTATAATTATTTCATTATATATTATAACATAATAATAATAGAAATAAAGTGCACAATAAATGTAATGTGCTTGAATCATCCCGAAACCATCCCTCACCTCCCTGGTCCATGGAAAAATTGTCTTCCATGAAAACAGTCCCTGGTGCCAAAAAGATTGGGGACCACTGCTTTGAAGTACTGCATAAATTCTGACAACGAACACATAAGAAGATCTAACCACTGTCAGTATTTAGGGAAAGAACATCACATAATTGAAACAAGACAGCCAGTGCCTTGTTAAAGAGGATATGAAGGAACAGCAGAGCACTTAGAGGCAAACAACAGAATCTATTGTCACAGTAAGCAAAATTTATTTATTAAGGAATATTAAGAAGCTCTCAGAATCTCCAGAAGGGCCAGAGGGTAAGTTTCCCCACCACACAGCCCGACTGTGACAGTGAAACGCTGCTGCTGCTGCCACCTACTGGTCATCACTGATCATGCACAAGTGTGGATGCCAAGTGTCCACTGAAAGCCACTCCCAGGAGAGCAAGAGGCCAGTGCTGCCAGGCTTGCCAGAAGATCCAAACAACACACTCGGCTACTGCCTAACATTCCTCAGTTTGGCATCCAAATTCAATGAGTGAGATTGGCAGAGTCTAGGTTACATACCTGCACTCTAGCTGCAAGGGAGTCTGGGTGGTGAAAGCATTAGCTCTGTGGCTGGTTAAGAGAGGAAGTCAGGTCACACGGGGTGGGATGGGAGTTGAGTGAGAACCTGCTGCAGGATTTCTGGCCAAGTTCTTTAGTAAGAACAATTACTAATATGTTCCCAAATCAATTGGGATTTGTAGTCTCTTACTGTAGTTTTGATTCAAATCCAGAAATACGGTTATTTACATCTAAACTTTCTGAATCAGAAGCTGAGAAAGTTAGAGAAATCTTTTACTCAAGTTGTATGAGTGGCCCATAAGAATTCACCTGGTAGTATTTAACAGTGTCACCTGCTAAGTATATAAACTCAACACAGTTTAGAATTTGTTTCTTTCCAAGGACGCTCTTTCTTAAGAACTTAAAAAAAATAATTACACCAGATTTTTTTAAAAAAAAGACATACTCAAATTCACATAAGACAAATAATAGAAGTGGGGGCAGGGAGTTTGCAGGAATGGTTATTTAGAAAAACCAGAGCGCTTCATGGGTTGCTGCAATCTCACGTCACAAGTTAAAAGAGCAAGTTCAATAAACTCATTCTTCCAGTTACTCCACGTAATTCAAGTCGGAAAAAAATACAAACAAAACTAGAAAAGCTTATGTCTGGCCTTAACTCTTCACTACATAATATGTTCTCATGGGGAAGACAGTAAACAATCCAAGTAATGGCATAGTAACTTCAACATTCACACATTCTAAAATGCCACTGAAGAATAAAACACTTGATAGCTAAGTATTAGTGAGAAAATACAACTTTTCTGAGCACAACTGGATAAATAAGCGTTCTCTGAATGAGGCAGAAAAAAATGCTTTACCAAGTATATAGTAACATCTTCAATAGTATCTTTTCAAAGCATAATTTGGTAGCAATAATTTAAAGGAAAGTGAATCTTCAAAAAAAAATTCTACTCTGCTACCTAATATTCCTTTTGATAAAGTGATGACCTTAAAAAAGTTTTATCAAAAAGCAAATGGAGTTTTTATGTATCTCATAACTCAAAAATATTTATTTCTTCATAAACACCCAAATATTATAATAACACCATCAAATATTAATATTCTTATCCAGTTTTTAAAACCAGAGAAATATCATCTTGGATGAAGAAAGTAATTTTCTGCCATCGTGATACATGAATAATTTAATTTGTAAGGCTAGAATGACATTTGTACAAGGTGTTTTTGCAATTGTCGGTGATATATATTCCCTCTCAGAAGATCAGCAGAGGAACAGGGGCAAATCCTGTGAACAATCTTTACAATCAAGCACAGTGTCTACAGATTGTTGTCTGGTGCTAGTTTCTTCCTGCACTTCAAAGACGACACTTATCCTCACACAGCTCGGAGTCTCTATCAAGGTAGCTGGAGAAAGATCCAGAACAATTACATTGGCAGTATTTCTTATTCCCTCCATTTCAGTACTCAGAGTTGACTGACAACTCTTTGCTTCACTTTTATATTGCTGAACTACTCCATCTTTAAAAAATACATATTTCAGAACCATCCTTTCAAAAGTTGATAAAGAAGAAGATTGATCAAAAATTTCCCTACTCCCTCATAACTTTTTTTACATTTCATATTTTTCCAGCTGCCTTAAATCCTTTCTGGAACAAGGTGAATACCCAAAGTTGGGTTTTTTTCCATAAACTTTGACATTCAGTATATAATTCATTATTGCCCCAAATTCAATTATGTTGTGTGGTCTTTAAGGTTAGTGATGAAAAATAACAACAATAACAACATAACAAGGCAAAATTAGCTTGTTTTAAAAGAAGAAAATTAAATATAAATATACAGAACGTTGGCACACAAAATCATACCAAAATAAATAAACATAAGTCTTGAGAACTAACCAACAAAATTTCAAAACTGGGCACAACTCACCCAACATTGTGTGCCAGGGCACGCTGCCTGGTTTAATTCTAGCTCTACACTTGGATGTAACCTTGACCAAGTTACTTATTCTCTCTGTGGTGGTAAAAATCGAGATGATACTTCTCAAAAATCTTTTCTAAATATTTTGCCGCAGATACTGCCTACACCAGAGCCTGAATGAACAGTTGGCCATTTCCACCTTGAGCTCTACTTTTGTAACAAATACATGGGCTTCAATCAGATCTCATTGGCCACTGTGTGGAGAATAGATTGTGTACGGGCACAGAGAAGTAGGAAGCTATTGTCATAAACTAGACAAGAAATGATGATGGCTTGAACTACTGTTGAAAATGAGACAAATGGGTAGATTCAAGATATATTGTGGAGGGAGACTAGTATGAAAGTTATCAGTATCAAAACGAAGTCACTCATGTCAAACCCTAACAAAATGGAGCTGGGAGGCCACAGACGAGGGGCCTTCACACACATATGCCTATGACAAGAACAATGCAAGGAATTCCTCAAAACCAAAGTTTTCCAGATAAGCCCCTTGCATAAGGACATGCCTAACAACAGCTGTCTCCACCAACGAGCTAACACCAACTCTTACAACAAGCCCCTGTAACCAATGGTCTTCGTTTCAAAACGGCTCATGTGGACTTCTCCTTTTTGTCTTTAAAAGCTTCTCCTTGCTCCAACCCCCTCAGACGTGCCTATGGTTTGCCATAGCAGGAGTGTTCCAGACTGCAATCCCCGGCTTTTCTTGAACAAACTCTTTGCTTTGGAGAGCTGGTCTCTCTGTCGCTCATTTTAGGCAGGCACTAGAAAGGATGAGATGTGAGACAGAAAGAAAGGGAGGAATCAAGGATGAGCTGAGTCTTTTGCTTAAGGCGCCTGGGAGGAGGCTGGTGGTGCTATTTATGCATTGAGAAAGAGCGGCAGGAGGGGGAAGAAATCCACACATTTAGACACGCCAGTGAAAACTCTCACTTGGGCACAAGAGTCTGAGTCATAAGAGAGGCTGGAGCAGGAGATAAAAAACTTGGAAATTAGCATATAAGAGGTACTAAAAACCATTAAAAGAGCGATCAAGGGGAAGAGGACAGGAAGAGAAGAGAATACAGGACTGAGCCATTGGGGAAGTATGGCCAATGACTTCAGGAAATACAAGAGAGGAAACTGTTTCAAAAGTAGTAGTCAAATCCCCAGAATATGGGGCCATGTGGGAGCTGTGAGTGTCCTGGAGGAGAATCATGCTGTGAAGAACCAGGAACCCAGAGTCACAGGCCCTGAGCAGTGAAGGGAAGGTGGGGAAGCAGGGAGATCCGGTGTGGGATACTTTTTTTATTATTAAATTTTGCTCTGAAGATAAACAGAAAAATGGATGGGCACTGAAGGATATGTGAGGCCAAGAAAGTGATTTCAAAAATTGGAATACGTCATTATAACTTCCTTGTTCAAAAAATGTTTGGTTTCTCTTCACGCTCTCTTAATTTGTTTCTGAGTCCATGGTGCACTGAAAATGAAAAGCCTTTTTAGATTCACATAACAAAACAAGATTCAACAATCTGGGTTAATGAATGACAATAATCTTCAGGAAGAAAGGCTGGGAGTTATTTTCTGAATTAATGAGTTTCATTAATACCAAAAAAAAAAAAAAGGGACGTCTCCATCCCCCCCACCTCCACCCTATTGTGATCTTTCTGTGCAACATTCTGCAGTCTCTGACCAAGTAACTGGCTGGGTGCAGGTTCCAGAACATTCCTGAGAAGAATCGCTCATTTGGGCAGAAGGTACCCACTAAGGCCATTAGTGGAAGCCAGGCCCGCACCACTTTTGCAGCTCACCTAGCACTGTCTGTATTTATGAAGAAAAAATTAACTGGAGGAGGAGGGGTAGTGAATTAAAGAGAAGTTTTAAAGATAAAAAAGCTGCAGCAGAAAGCTCCAGGAATAGAAGACAAGGACTGAGACAGGAGAATTCTTGATTGGTTTTACTGACAGGAAATCATCATGAATGGGAAGTACTGAAGCAGATGAGTAACTTAGGACATGAAATCTCCTTTGAGGATTTAAGAATGAGAAAGCCCAAACCCTATGGCATGGGTCTATGCTGTAGGTCTAGCCTGGGGCCAAATGGCAAGAATACTTGTATTTTAAAAGCACAGAATAGTCTTTAGGGAAACAAAATAAAAGTAATAGCTAAAAGTTAATCAGCTTACTCTGAGTTGAGCATTTTATGTGAATTATCTCATTGAACTCACATGACAGCCCTGGGCTGCGTGACCTGTTATTTTCCTCATTTTTGGAGTTGAGGAAATAGAGACTAAGAAAGAAGCTAAGTAATTTTCAAAGGCCCTAAGCTTGCCAAGTGGTGGGGCAAGAATTCAAACCAGGTCTGGGACCCTGGAGTTTCCCTGCCAACTATTTACCTCTGGGAAATACCTATGGCAGGGATGAGTACTTACCTAAGCAAAAAGAGAGCAGAGCCTCAGACTCGCACAAAGCAGGAGCACTGAAAGCTAAAATTCAGCCTGGATTTTAAGTAAACTTTTTATTGGAAGAAGCATCTATCCTGCTTCTTTATACTTAAAGATATGTTTTTATTGGGTATAGAAAAGTGCACAAATTATGCATGCTGCTCAGTGAATTGTCACAAAGTGAACACCTACCAGTGTAACCAGCACCCAGATCAAGACACAGCTCATTACCAGCTCCCAGAACCTCCTGTTCATGCCCTGGCAGTCACCATCCCCAAACACAACCAGTATCCTAAGAGAATAACCATAGATTAGTTTTGCCTGTTTCTGAACTTTATATGATTGGAATCACACTCTTCTGTGTTTGTGAGATTCATCTATGTGGCCGCATGTAGCAGCAGTATGTTGATTCTTACTGTTGTATAGTAAGAGAATTACTTAGCCATTGTATTACTAATGGACGTTTGGGTTTTTTCTAGTATGGGGCATTTAGAAATAGTGCACTATGAACATTCTCATACATGTCATTTGGCAAACGCAGGTATACCCTTACGGTGGGTATATCCCTTAGAAGGGGAATTTGCTGGGTCAGAGGGTGTACATATAACTTAGCTTTAGGAGATATTGCCAAAAAGTTTTCCAAAGAGGAAACACTAGTAAAGCGATTTAAAAGTTTTCTTCCATAGCAAATGGGCACACAAGTAAAAATAAAATTTTAAAACATTGAAGAATATCATAAAAATTATCACAAGGCCATTCTTATATATCAGATGTAAATGAAAAGAATACTTAAAAATCATCTGAATGATGGAAGCCCTGCTTGCAAAATCTTCATGTTATAAAGCCTAAAGATAAATTTGGTTGAAACCATCTTGAAATAAATAAATAAATAGCAACTGGGCTGGCTACAGACTAATGGAGACAGAGTAGCCTTTGGCCAAGCAGCAAAATTTCTAGTTCTCATCTTGCTATGTGAGACCTGGAACCTTAATAACATCTCTGACCCTTGGTTTTTTTCACCTCTGTAATGATAGGGTCACATTAGTTGAGCTCTAAGTTCTATTTTGGGCACAATACTGTGTGATACAGATAAAAGAGAGAATGTTTCTAGCCTGTTAGAAATAGCAAGGATTCAGTCCGATACACTTACTATATAACACACCCAAAGCTAGGATAAAAAAATCACGGATGTACTTTGTTGCCAAATAAAAAACAAACCAAATAAAAATGAAGGTTGGCTAGGCTGATATCTGTGGGTATGCAGGGGAGTTTAAAGGACAACCTAAGTGTTGGAGAAATACTGTGGGACCTGGTAAGTCTTTTAGGAAAAAGAATAATTTGAAAATATTTGGCCAAAATGATCACGAGAATAAAAATAAAATTTTAAATGTGCTTTTGGGTTCCCAAGTCATAATGCTAAAACATCCTATTTTGCTATACACAGCCCCTACTTTTTCTTCTTTCTTATATATATGCCATTTCCTCTCTACCTTTAACCCAGAACACCTGTAAATATGCAAAACAAATTCCAGTGGGCTTGCCATGTTTCTCCTATTTCCATTATACGCTTTTTCAGTAACTATGTTCCTTTACCCTTTTCCTTGAGTTGAGAGCTTAATTTTTATTCTTTTTTGTTTAAAAATAAAAATACGTAAGTTCACTAATTTTCCTCTGCAAATAATTTTGGCCACATCCCATTAGTTTTGAAATTTAACTTTCTCTATATCATTACTCTCTCTACAGACTCCACTTTTATATTTAAATATCCTCTTTTCCTTGTATTTTTAACTGCTATATTAATGAATTTTACAATAAGCTGACATGTGGTCTTAAGTTGAACAAAATCTATTTCTTGATAGTATCAACAAAAAGTTTGTCATTCTTGAAATTCCGCCAGCATCTATCCTGCTTCTTTATACTTAAAGATATGTTTTAAAAAGGTACTCCACCCTGTCATGTGTCTGACATTAGCGTCTTTGTCTTTGCTTTGCAGTGTTTAAACAAGAAAGCAAATTGCGCCAGCTGTATAAGCAGCACACAAATCCAAGCCATCACTCTGCAGCCTCCTCCTCTTTATCCTATTGACATACAAGGTCAAGACCAGCCCTGTGAGGCTGCACTGGATTTTATACAGACAAGGATTTCTTTAGTAGTTACATATTTTGGAAACTTAGATTAAATACAGAAGGAAAAAAAACACTATGAAACGCCAAAAATCATACAGACATTTAGAAGATCGTTCTGAGTTTGTTCACAAATGGCAGTCCGGGAATCTGAAACAGGGAAGGCACAAGTGCAAAAAAGAAAAAAGTTTCTTTTTTTAATCTGAAGTGACAGAAGAGTAATAAGGCTTATAAGGCTTGCGGCACCATGAAAACAAATCCCCTCATTTACATCTATGAATAGCGGCTGAATTTATAGCTCAAGATAAATGGCAAGTCAGAGTGCAGCAGATTACCAGTGTCCAGGCATTTGTTGAAAGCATTTACATATGAACAGTAGAAAGAAGTGGGTACATACTATGCCCCAATCCACTTAGGAAACTGAAAACTCAAAGTGAAAAGATCCTCTTTGACACTGTAGTGTGACAAATACCAGTTAGATTTTCAGAGGCTATGTAGCATTCAACACACACATATGACAGAAAGAAAAATAGTAGTTAACAGTTATTGGGTCTAGCCAGGTTTCAGGCAAGCTTTGCATGCATTACCTAACCATTTAAAGTTCATGAAGCTCTTATGAGTTAGGGAATTACCATTTGTATTTCAGACATGAAAGAGCTGGGACCCAAGGAAGTTAAGTGACTTGCTCCATTGCCACATACTTCCACTGGCTGAGCCAAAGTCATAAGTGATTTGAAAGCCTCAAACAAGAGCTTGTGAACTGGATGCCAGATCTTGCTCCTTATTTATTTCTTTTATATTACTCCTTTGAGGTGGGCCATATTCAAATTCATATTTTGTAATCTACTAGAAACTGGTGAATTATACATATAAGACTCAGATGGGATGACTATGGAGAGAAAGCAAGTTATTTGACACAATAATTATAAGGCTGTACAAGTAAACTTAATTCCAGACAATTACATGATAAGCCTAAAATACCAAGATATTATTTCTTATATTATTATTACTTTAAAATATATATTTCTAATACTTAAAGAATAGTTGGAGTAATAGAGAAGTAAAAGGAGAGTAGCAGAATAGAGACAGAGAGAGGAAGAACCAAAGGTTTCCATTCAGAAGGAAAGGATGAGGTCATCCTTACAAGAAGAAAAATCAAAGCTGATCTGGGTTGACAATTGTGCCAAGTCTCAGGGTCAAGGGAGAAAGGAAACGCAGAGTGACAATTTACCTGCCAACATAGCCTGTCTTTTAAATTTTCATTCTTTGACTATTTGTTCAAGGAGTTATCTATAATCTTGGTATTTGGTGTTTTGAGAGGAATAAATATATAATTCATGATTTGTTCTCTAGACAAATGCAGGCAGTAGCCAGTTAATTTCTATAAAGGTGAGGGATTAAGTAGAATTATCAACTCTCTTAATTTCTAACTCTGCTATTATCATCCTATGCAGACACAATCATTCACTGTTTTGATACCAAGTCAACTATTTTAATATTTAATGTGGACAAATTTACCACATTTGCAAGAAACCCAGACTTAAGTCTTTGTCCTGTACATGACAACTAAAATGAATGGCTTTTAGAATTGCAATAAAAGAGTAAAGTATTTCTGAATGAAGTCAAAATCAAATCCTCTCTTTTCATTACCAAGATGAGAATGTTTCAAGTATTCAACAGGGCCTTCAACAAAGAGCATGGCTCTCATAAAGACAACGTTAGAAAAACAGTGCTGAGAAGAAGTAAACATCTCAAATGTTCTACTTTCACAGAACACTTGGAAAAATTGAGAATGGGCCTTTGATATTCTACTACCAAAAACAATCTTCATTCCTTTGATTTATTATTGTTAACCTTTCCAGCACAAAGTCAGCATCTTAACAGTGTAAGATCCCCTTGGTTGATTTTTCCACTGGGGCCCTTAGAAGTCTGAGACCCACTCAGGAGCATGCCTTGGGTCAACTATGATGTTCCAGAGGTCAAGGAAAGATATTGCATCACCCAGAAATAAAGATCCCTTACCGGTGTCAGAAAGGGCATTCAATTTTAGTGTTTGTCAGACATAGTCAACTCAACATTAAGGTCTACTGGAAATCAAATCTTCCTAATAGAAAGGTTGCCAAACCAAGACGCTCCTGTCCCTTGACTCCATTTTTGTTTTGTTTTGTTGGTGTAGTAGTTTTCTACATCCTTTCTAAAGGCTCATTCTCAATTAATGTTGCCTGTATGAAAGCCCTGTCACATGCTGTTATAACAAATTACCACGAATTTAGCACCTTAAAAGATTACCCATTTCTTATCTCCCAGTTCTGTAGGTTAGCAGTCCAGCAGGCTTGGTTGGAACCCTTACTTAGGGTCTCATGAAGCCTAAATCTCGGTGTCAGCTGGCCTGGGCTTGAAGAAGAATCTGCTTCCAAGCTCACTGCTGGCAGAATTCAGTTCCTTCTCACAGTGTCCTGCTGCCCCTTCCATCTTCAAACCAGCACCAGCACACAGACTCCTTCTCACACTTAGAATCTCTCAACTTCCTCTCTGCCATCAGCCGGGAGGCAGCTCTACTTCTAAATGCTCCTGTGATTACATTAGGCCCACTTGGATAATCCAGGCTAATCTCTCTTTGGTAAGGTCACTAATTAGTAACCTTAATTACATCTGCAAAGCCCCTTTTGCCATGCAGTGTAGCATTTTGACAGGCATGACACCAGGGGATAAAGCTCACAGGGACAAAATTTTTGCCTATCATAGTCAGTACAGTGGAGAAGGAGTTTTCTATTATTGGGATTCCTCAATTCCAGGAGACTTAAACAGACCCTTTTACCTTAATATTATGATCAATTATGGATTGCGATGGACTGATATGTTTGTGTCTCTCCCAAAATTCTTATGTTGAAATCCTCACCCCCAATGTGATGGTATTAGGAGGGAGAGCCTTTGGGAGAAAATTAGGTCATGAGGGTGGAGCCCTCATGAGTGGGATTAGTGCCTTATAAAAGAGGCCCCAGAGAGCTCTCTCTTTGCCATGTGAAGATGTAATAAGATCACAGTCTAACCTGGAAGAGGAACCTCACCAGAACCTGTGCTGGGACCCTGATCTCAGACTTCCGGCCTACAGAACTGTGAGAAATAAATTCTCTTGTTTATAAGCCACCCAGTCTATGATACTTTGTTATAGCAGCCTGAACTAAGATATGAATCAATCATTAAATTGTTTATCTGTACTTTTTTTGAATAGGTTCATATTTTTAGTTTTCACTATCATTCCAGGTAATAAATACTACCACCCCTCGCTCTGAACACCTGGCTTTGGTTGACAACATCTATGTTAATTTACTTTTATATTAATAGAATATTGTGGTATTATATCTCAAACACAATTTTCCAGGTAAAATCCTAGTTATTTAAGGATTTCTTGTCATAGTTACTTCTCTTTTCCAGCTAAACAATCTTACTTGAAATTCTTTATGCATTTTAATCCCATAGAAATTATTCAGAGAGAATAGTTGGAGCAAGCCATGGTATCCCACATATGAACAATTTATAACTTCATAAAAGGGGGCAAGGTAATGCTTTATAATACTAAGCCAGATGATACACCAGAATTTTCCTTCCTATTTTTAGAATTTTTCAATTTTTAATGAATTGATTCAGCCAATATTCATGTGATTCTTGGCATCAAGGATAATGAATAATACACATTCCCTCCTTCTAGGTTCTTATTGCCTAGCACAAGAAAACAGAGAGATGTACAACAATGTGATCAGCAATAGAGAAGGGGTTAGTAACTGGCTTTGAATATTACAGAGATCTTCCAAGAGAAGGTAACAACGGAACTGAATCCCATAAGTCCAATCTATACATCAGGTTGAAGCAACAGGACAGAAACAGACATTCCTCGTAAGCAGAGGATCCTGGCACATGCTAAGAGAGGTGAACAAAAGTGGGGCATATGTGTGCGGGAAAAGGCTAAGGAGAGTTGAGGCTGAAGAGGAAAATAGGGAGGTATCCTTTCATGAAGGGCTGCTCTATGTCATGTTAGGGAATTTACACTTTATTCTGAAGGCAGTGGGATGGTGGTGATAAGATTTGAAGAATTTTTAACCAGAGAAGAAACAGTTATGGTCTGTTATTCCCATTCTGCATAGAGTTCGGAGAAGGGAAGCTAGGTAATTAGCCTAGAATCAGTGAGCTAGGAGCCTGATAACACAACAAAGGCTTGAGACGCTAATAGTCACCTCACTAAGACAGTGTTGACCCAGGGGATGGAGAGGAGAGATGGGTTCCAGGACATATTAAAGAGGCAGAATTGACAAGAAGTGTAAGAGAATGGGAGAGGAGGAAGCAAAGAGGATTTCCAGTTTCTGGCTTCATTCTGGGCACCTTATCTTACTTGATCCCCAAAATCACCTGTCAAGTAAGCAGGGCAATCACTTCTATTTATTAGATGGGAAAAATCAGAGGGGTTAAGTGGCTTACTCAGAGACAATTAATGCTAGACCCAGGATCAGAAACTCTCTGATTCCTTGGTTAAGGGTCTTTTTGCTTCACATGCAGAAATTTTGCTCATGGTTAATAGCATCATGGAAGATTTCAGGCTCATCCTGAATGTATAATCTAATAAGATGTCAACTGGGCATTAAAATGATGGATCTACTTACAAGACAGAAGCTGAAAAGATAACCTATCATAGGTCAAAGTTCCTATAGCTTTTAATAACCATAACAGTTTAGAAATAAAGGGCAAGGAATAAAGTCCCTAATGCAGCTAAGCATTCAATCACTCAAGAGATACTAATAGAGCACCTCTAGGTATACCCTGACATAAGGTCTTGAGTAATAATCTGCTTGCTCAAATAGTACCTAATACAGACAGAAATACACAGTGATCAGATTGTAAACATAGTTAGAGACAATGGGGAACAAGTGTCGTAATGGCAATTGAATGAAATGCATACAAGGGAACCCTAGAAAATAATCCAGTGTACCAAAAAATTTAGAATAAGGGGTAGAAAGACTCAATGAAATAAAATTTCAATGAGTATTAAAAATAGATATTATATGAAAAAATCATATATTTAAATGATGATTTGCTAAGAGAAAATAATCCCATATTTCTAGAAAATAAGTTTGTGTGTGTGTGTGTGTGTCTGTGATCAATTGCCCATTCATGGGACTATGCATTGGAGTGTTGTTTTTTTTTAAACTGAAAATCCAAGAGGGAGGAGAGTGCTTAGATAAAGGGTATGTTTCTCCTCGGTGAGTAAATCTTCAATCCTTTAGTCAAGAGACATGTAACCACTTCAGAGTGGTGCTTGAGAGGAGCCAGCCGGGAACTGGCCATTTCCCAGAGGGTGACCTGCCACTTCTAAGACCAAGAAGGGACACGGAATACATACCTCCCTCCCTGTCACCACAACGCCCAGACTCATTTGTTCTGAATGTCTGAATTTCTAGAAACACATTAACTTTTCTCCTCCTCTACGACCAGCTTACCCCTCTTACAAGCCATTAATGACTGAAATCATTTCATTAGATTTTTCTACTGGGTTGCTATAAAAAAATAAAACTCAGAATTAAAAATCTTTCTGGTGCTGCTTATTGCCTGTGCATTTGCAGTTCTATTGAGAGCAGTAAAATCTTTTATATTTTAAGCTATCTGCAAAAAAGTCCACTTAATTTCATAGAATGGTGGTTAAAGACCTTTTCACATGAACTAGATTACATATTTCATTCCATTAATCAACAATTATCTATTGGAACCCTTGACCAAGTTAATGGGCTAAACCCTCCAGAAGCTTACAATCTGGTAGGGAAGCCAAAGCACCTCAGCACATCACTACCACACAACAAAAAGGGGTTCTTGTCCCTAAGAACATGCAAATCCCATTCAATGAATTGAGTTGGAACCTCCATTTTAAAATGCTAGGAAAGAAAAAGAGTACTTTGAAAGAATAGAATATCCTGCTGTTATTGTCAGAGGACTTTTTGATATACTTTATTATACACCAACTTTAGCACAACAGATAATATGCATCAGAACAAAAACTGAACTGCTTAAACATTTAAGTTAGCTTTCTAATTTGGATAGGCTCCCTACTGTTGTGTTCTAACCTAATCCCTATCAATAAAGCCATGGGAATCAATTTTTCAAAATTCCAACAGAAACTCTATCAAACTTACTTAATAAAGCCCAAAGGTAGCTGCACCGAGCACACAGATTGCTATTTTTAAGGATAAAATGAGACAATCCTCACTCGCATTACAGAAAAGACGAAGGAGTCTTATTAAAGACCATGCCTTCTCCAGGGGACAAACGAGAACATGACTCACCTGGGACTGTAGTTCCGGCAGGGAAACGTTTTTCTTTTCTGCCAGATGAAAGATTTGACACAGCTGCAAGTTCTGTAGTTTAAGAACCAGCCTCTCCCCACCAATGGCTTAGTTTTGGCCTGTGATTGAAACTCTCAAAATAAAGAGAAACTGCCAAGATGAGCTTTTACTCTGAATGAAATGAGGTTTTAAGCAAAGGAGTGGCACGATCGTGCTTATGTCTTAAAAGATTTACTCTGGCCACTGGGCTGAAAACAGGCTGTAAAGGGAAGCTGTTGTCAGAGCCCAGGTGAGACTCAGGCCAGGCAGGTAGCAGTGTCGGTGGTGAGAGGTAGTCCGATTATGGAAAACTTTTTAAGAATAGAGTCAATAGGATTTTCTGACAAATTGAATGTGGGGTATGAAAGAAAGAGGAGTCATAAATGACTTCAAGGTTTTTGGCCCAAGCAACTGGAGGGATGAGTTTGCCACTGAAATGAGAAGGTCTGTGGTGGAATAGATAGGGGGTGGGGAGGAGTTTTCTACGTTCATAAAGTCAATTAGACATCCAGGCGGAAATGTGGAGTAGGCAGCTGGACGTTCATAAGTTTAGTGGAGAGGTCTGGGCTAAAAACAGAAATTTGGGAGTTACCAGCATATACCAAATACTGGATTGCTTTACTGGAAAACAGCAAGGGACTCTCACGATTGACTAGAGAATTATCTTAGCGTTAAAGTGAGAATTCTCATTGTGCAGTAAGGAAAGCTCCACTCTGAAAGAGAAAGCCTGTTCTCTGACTTCCCTCTGGGGCACCCATACAGTCTGGTCCAATTTTAGACATCACACTGAGTTAGTTGCTGGAGGCCAATGTCAAGCAGGAGACAAAGGAAGGTAGCTATTCTTACGTTCAGAGCTTGTAGGCCACTTTCCAAAGTCGAAAAGTGGGAAAGGGAAAATTCGAGTAAAGGAAAATCTAGTCAAACACAGTCCAAAATAGCAGTCTGGGAGAATCCATGTGGTATGTCATGTGCCAAAGGAATCTCATCTATTTTAGGGGCTCCAGTTTCCCCCCAGCTCACAGACACTTTATCTTTTGCAGATAACACAATAACAATGGATCTAGTCTATGATATCACAAAGGTGAGTGAGGGTTGAGAGCAACTAAGACAAATTCATTTTCAGCCAATGAGTTATCCTGAGTCAAAAAGCATACAAATGAAGATTTATAATGTTTGCCATACCAACCAACATGAACTTTCTGTGGCAAGGAGAAAAGGCACTGGATGTTCACCATTAGATGTTTTCACTGGGTGAAAAGAAGCTGTCTCTATAGGAGTAGTCTTATAAACCCAAACCTAAAAGGGATGGCAAATATCAAATCAATGTTTCATATTTAAATCATGCTTAAGGCTGTCACAAATTTATTCATCTGTATTCAATCCTTTCAGCATTTATGAACTCTGCATTTTTGGAGGGATAAACATGTAATGTCATCTTTCCAATACACTTCTTGTTTTAAACTTCCATTATAATTTACTGACAATTCAGTTGGACAGCTCTTAACACTTATGCCTGTTCTCTCTGAGGTGAAAAACAGACTGCCAATTACTGGTAGAAGAATAACTATAGGGAGAAGAGAAATAACCCAATGATTAAGAGGAGCTCATTACCAATTCCTCAGCACGGCGGTCAGCCTAAAATAAGGACATTTCCACCTATGTAAAGATAAAACTATCCACTGATAGATTTCTCTCATCTAGAAGTAGAGAGATTTTGTAAAAATAAAACAATTTTATAAAAGCCACCCTCTGAGCAGTCCAAATCTTATTTTAAGTTTTTTTCAAGTATTTGTTCTGCCAGGAAACATTTCCAAAAAGAAAAGGTTTTGTCTCAACTGCTGTGGCAGCAAACACTTCCCTTGGAGCCGTTAGAACAGTATCAGGATACTCTCGCTGGCTTACATAGCTTTCAAAATATTTGTGTTGCTACAACGCTCCTTTGCCAGTATATGTGACTTGTAATACTTTTTATTCATCTGGATGTATTTAAACAACTGTGTAAGTCCAGAAAACTTTTTAAAAGTTGGCGTAAATATGCTGCAATGAAAAATGAGAAATACATCTGCCATTCTCACTATATAGTAACACCATATTTGCAATTATAGTACAAATCAGTCTTTACTTTCAGAAGCCCAAATCAAGTCTAATCAGTAACTTTTTGTAAGCGCATACTGAGGTCAAATTTAAATAACATTACTACCTATTTGTGAGAAAATGCCCAGCATCGTATGCAAGTTATTATTTAATCCTCAATATTTTATTAGGTCGATTCCATTCTCAGAGCTAAGGAGATCTTTATTCACGGGGTAAGCTGATATAATTAATGGACAAAGCTGGGATTTCTTGAATCTTCTTCTCTAACCTATGTTAATTATTTTTATTATTTTGGTCATGATTAGCAAGGAAACCCTTTGAAAAGTCTCTGGCTTTGCTTTGTTACCAAAGTCAAACTTGGGAAAAGAGGAATCCCCAAAAGTGGGCCAAGCGGTTGCACCTTTAGAGTGGACAGGAAAGCAGCCAGAAGTCCTGGGGCTGCAGAGAACCGGGCGTGGGAGAGAAGTCCGAAGCATCAGAGATGGAAGGGGTAGGGATGTCGCCTGGCACACCTGGCACGTGCTAGGTGCCTGTCAATATGCAGTGAATTAACCCTTACAGCCCCAATTCTATTGAAACGTTTTGGTCAGATATGATGAACTTCAGAGGTATTTCAAAATATCATCAAATCGTGGATAAATTTAGATATAGAAATTAGCTACCTTGGGATAATACTGGCCTTTTTGGCATAAAATACTGGGTATTCTGTTACAGCAACACTTTTCCAGGAAAACAGAAGGGACTAGAGCTTCCTTTGTCTCCTTAAAATTAGGAAAGGGTGTGGACAAAGAGCACATGTGAATGCGTAAGAGAGGGTAAGGAGGAGAGACGGAGTACCCCTGGGTGCTAGGTGCTTCGCAGACATCGTTCTGCCACGCCATCTCAGGTAGCTAACACCAAGACATTTTCTGAGGCCCTTTTTTTTCATTTGTTCAGGAACCTTTTCTATTTAAAAACAGAAAAGTCACCAGTCTCAATTACTGGTGTAACCCGATTTCCCCAGCGGATCTTCTACCAACTCAGGAATCCCCTGGGTGCCCGCCTGGCTCAGCAGCCAGGCTCCTCTGGCCCTGTCTGCCTTCCCTTTCCTACAAAGACCCCTCATCAAGTCACTGTTCATCCTCCTTTGGCTCCTGTTCCCAACATCAGCTCTCTTGGGAGAGCGGAGGCATCTGTCCCAACTTTTATTCTGAAAGTTTCAGCAACAATGAAGCTTGCACAGTTCACTCAGTGAAACAAAATGCTAAAGAACATAGGTGCCCTCTTGTCATCAAAGCAGACATTTTCTCTTTTGCTTTCAAATGCTATCTGGCAAAATTTCAAAAGTACAAACATATGACATATAATCTGACCTTCTGAAAACTATTCCTCATGTAAATATAAATTCACTTATATTGCAACTCGTGGTTCCTAAAGCTCACTTTATGCTATTTATATCTTTTTGTTACAAGAAGACATTCCAAAAACAAAGTGGTGATAGGAGCTTACACTTCTCTATCATGCACCCCTCCCTCTATGAAACCCACGGTAGAGTCAGCATGGCCTTTTGTTTCAATGGCTCTCAGGATTAACCACATTCTGACAGTAACATCAACAAATTCTAAACCTAATCTAAGTTAACAAAAACTGATGAGTGTCACATAATTACCAGATGGAAGATGAATGCTGCTGCCATTATACCAAATAGTTTGTCACTATATTGCCTGTCAAATTAAGATCTCTTAATTTTAAATTCAATTGCTATGTATGATTTTATAAAATAATTTACATTCTCAATTTAAGAATATCCACCTTCCACCCTGTATCCCCAAGACCATATCTTACCAAGCTGTTTAATCATGCAAAAGCTATTAGTTGCTTACCCTTAGGTTGTTTTCAGCAGTATTTTCTTCTGATGTTTAAAACAGAAAAATACATACCCCTGCATACCTTTGTGCCTGGTTAATGGTGGTGACATAATGTCCTGAGTGGTAAATTGCCTTTATCACACTGATCCATCTGCCTTCGTCTATTAACTATCACCTTTACTAACACGTGTGCAGACTACTGATGACATCTTCGAAACTAGAGGGAGGAGTTCCATATGGCTTAGGTATAACACAGCTCCCCCAATGGGCAATCAGAAGACAATAGCTTGGGGGGTGGGGGGAACTCAAAGAGAGAGACGTGAAAAGCAACAAATACAGGAAATAAGAACAGGTAAAAATGGAACAGGAGATATCCAAATGGAGAATTTAACTGAAATCTCTGCTGATGCTTTCAGTAATTCAAGTCATTTGATTCAGTTCCACCAAATTACCAAGAGCGTTATCCTTGTAGAGAGCATGCTCCAGAAACAAGCAGACCCCAAGTTCACCTTGCTTCAGGCAGCAAAACTCTGTCAACTGCTCTTTCAGTCCTTAAGGATAGCATCTCCTAGTTTATAACGTTACACAACCTATTCAGCATGGTGATCTGGCTTCTATCGCAACATATTTAAACACCAGATTTTAACTGTTAGTGAAAGGAAAAGGAGAACTAAAAAGCATGATAAAGTTTTCAAGAGAAAGACAAAATAAATAAAGGGCTAGCTTTGTTTGTCTTATTAAATTTCAAGGGCTTTCCCCACCAGTTTGAAAAATGCATATTATCACCAGTGTGTTTATTAAAAGTGCTACTTTAAATTGCAGATGGAGCAAATGTGAATTCCTCTTGTTAGCTGTAGATTATTGACTAACAATTACACGCAATTTTTAAATGAAAGGAAGGGGAAGAATAGGGAAGACTTGCAGGTTCTAAAAGCCACTGCTAATTTATATAAAACTCAAAATCTGGACGTATGAGAGTAAAATGTCCAAAGTCTCACAGATGCAACATTCCCAGGGTCGCTTGGTGTTCTGATTTTTAAAAGTCTTTCAAAACGATGCTCAGAATCAAATAGCAAAAATAGCACAAACTTTGCTCACTGATTATCTGACAACTTATTACCGGATTTAAGAAGGGGTGAGAGACCTTCCAGAGCAAGTGGTTGCCTGCTGGCTCACTTGAAAAATGCACTTGTTCTAGCACAGAAATAACAAATCTGTTTCTGATTCCTGACATTATTTCCTAAATGCTGCCAAGAAAAGAATCTAAGGAATTCTTTTACATATACAACATACACAAGACAACTGGAAAGAGGCCTGTGATCTGTTCCAGAGTGCACGATGAGGAAGAAGAGAGTTGAATTTCTAATATGAACTGCCCTTGTGGGAGCAGAAGCACATGCCTGAGATTGTTCATAGCAGTAATCTCCAACATAACTCTTTGCTATTATTAGACAACGTAAAGGCTTTCCTAAATCTGTAACTTGTGAAGCAGAAAAGGGTATGGACAAGACCCTATCATGCAAGGCATGCAGGCAGCTGGGAGACAACCAACTCCATAGAATTCACCATTTTTCTGCTCCATGAAACTAGATTTCTAGATCTTGGAAGACACACAGAAGCTGGGAAAGGGAAAGAACCTAGTCTAACACCAAAGCCAGGTTTAAAATCCCTAGAAAGAATACAGAATCAGGTAAAATCTAATATTAAATTCAGAAACTTAAAGTCCATGATGTTCATAAAACATACTATAATTATTCTTGGAGCATAAAAGGATATATATGTGTATATATATAAAAATCCTTTCCATATTAAGAGCAGTATCATTTTTAAAATATTACCTTATTTTTATAACTCAACAGCACAGATAGTCTGCTTTAAAATTTTCAACATTACGTGATGATCAAACCAATGATTTCAAAAGTACATAATTTGGTATGCGTCACTTCTGTGGTATTAATAAGGGGTCTTAGCAACAGACTCCACTCTGGAGAGAAGGAGAATAAGCAAGAGAATTTTAAAAGACTGAGTCATCCAACAGACTGAGCCATCCAATGTAACCGTTTAAAATTTTGGCTCACGCTGAGTTGAACGCAGTGAACTAAGTTCAGTTTTATTTTTTTGTTTTCCCCCTTCTCAGCAGGATAAGAGTTCATGAAAGAAACTGAATTGCTTAAAGGAAATAAAGAGGCAACATTTTCTTTTGCATGACTAATGACAATGGGTACATATATTTTTCAACTCTTTTACCTACACATACAAACTTGTCTTAAACTTGCATTGCCATAGTTCCAAATGCATCGTCAAAACAGCTATGTTGGTCATTCTTGCAGCCCTCCATTAAACACACCTCCTATTAAGCTACCCTCAATCTATGTCATTCTACACGCAGCCCACTAGACTGGGTGGAATAGTGTCCCCTCAAAATCCATGTCCACCCACAACCTCAGAATGTGACCCTATTTGGAAACTGCAGATGTAATTAGTTAAGATGAGGTTATATACTGAATTGGGGTGGGTCCTAAATCCAAAGACTGGTGTCCTCATAAGAAAGCCATCTGACACGAAGACACAGAGACACAGAGAGACACACTGGAAAGAAGGCCATGGGAAGACAGAGGCAGAGATTGTAGTGATGCTGCCACAAGTCAAGGAACTAGAAGAGCCAAGGAAAGATTCTTCCCTAGAGCCTTCAGAGGGAGCATGGCCCTGCCAGCACCTTGATTTCAGACTTCTAGCCTCTAGAACCGTGAGAGAATAAATTTCTGTTGTAAGCCACTCACTTAGTGGTAATTTGTTATGGCAGCTCTGGGGAACTAATACAGCTTTGTCTACTAACCAATGCCAATAGGATAATGCTTTGTTACCAGTCCACAACAAGATTAGTACAGGAAATGAGATTAAATGTTTAAGGACTTTTATAGTTGTCTGACACTGTGATGACATCACACAAACACAAGATTTTATGTTTTACAAAATAGCAGTCTATGATGGATTGGAAATTTTAAAAAAAAAGGCTTCCCCACAGTTAGAGAAGTACTGCAAAGATAATTAATATTTATAAAGATGCAGCTGATGTACTATAATTAAGAAATCTGCATTCTGAAGCATCTCAGAGAAACTTAATTATGTTCCATGTAGCTTTAGTGGTAAAAACATTTTATTCTAATTTTTTAAATAAAGTAATCTGTGAATGGTATGCTACCTACACATGGTAGTTTGCTGTTAATCATATTATTTGATTAGCCAGGAACTCAGTTCCCAGATCATTGATTACACAGTGAAGGAATAACACACCATACCTTTGTTAACCACAGGGACTTTGGCAGAACTTTATAGAGAATATCTTCCCAGAGACGGGCGCACAAGTGTTGCTCATACAAATTGCAATTGGGTGGAGCTGCCGTATCTGAGATTATTCAATGGCAATAGCAAAGAGTGATTCCAACTATATGAGTTACTATAGCGACAGTAACGACAAAGATGACATCCTTCTTCCAGGAAGGCCAAATCGACAAAAAGCTAAGTAGACTTAACTTCAGAAAAAAATAGTCTAAATGGAGAAAAAGAAACCCTGCATCAATGTGGGAGGCTATCTGATTTGAATATTTTCTTCCAGCAATTACAAGAAACACACAGGAACGTGATTTAAACCAAAAGAAGAGCAATCATGTTTCCGTTAAAGTCAATGCTAATCACAACCACATATCCAATAGCCCCTAGGACCTCGGCTAGCCATAGAAACAGGTCAATTAATGAAAGCCTCTTTTCCAAAGTGAGAACACAAAACATCAACAAGTAGCTCTTAATATTCCTGTGGGGTTTTTTTCTTTTTTTCTTTCGCTTCATTCCTAGGCAATATTCCTGTGTTTAATCTCACTCACCATCATTTTATCATGGCTTTGCCTCAACATGGAGCACAAAGGACAACCTAAAAATCATTACTTTAAATCAAGAGGCTATAAATCACAGGAAGAGAGCAACATGTCAACTGTCTGTCCTAGCTGCTGGGAGATCAGAAAGCAAGCTTTAAGGGGTGCTGTTGTGGATCCCTGATTATAACACACACTTCAGCATAAAAGTACTCCGTTGTCATCACATGCCATACACTTGAGTTTTGAGAATTTCCTAAGTTACCACAGAAACTAAGAGTCCATGAAATTGATAGATTCTCTAATAAAATGAAATGGCTGTTATGGGAATGGGTGGAGAAAAATATGTTGAAGCTGCAGAAGTCATACCCAGTAACAATTCCACACCTGCATTCAATTAAAAATCATAAACAAACTATCATTGGATCATAATGATTTCAACTGCACTGGGGAAATTATGCTAGATTAGCATGTACCTTCATCCAGTTATACTGTTGATTCTTTATAGCTAAACTTTTTTTTCGGGGGGGGAGCGTTTAAGAAACAATCTCATGAGAGCTCATAACTCCTTTCATCCGAAATCATTTTTCAGAAATACTCAAATTCATATCAGCCCATGCCTGCTTAGAAGTCCATTGCAACTAGATACTCTCTATAGTAGAATTAATTGAACGCTTGGGGAGAGAAAAATGTGATGTTCCTTTTTGTTCTTACTCCCAAATCTGAAACTATTATATAAACAAATATCCCAAATCAAAGTTTAATAGTAAAGACTGGGTTTTAAGGTGTCAAATTAGTGTTGAAACTGCAAAAGCTAAGACCACAAAATCTATGTCTATACCTCATTAACAGACTTTGAGGACAAAGGAACAATCTACAAAGCAAGCAGCCAAGACCACTTTCTTTCCAAAAATTGAAAGGCTGTCAAGAATTTCCCATCAACAGAATGACATACACTGAAAGATATGAACAAAATAGTCTACTTCAGTTCCAAGGAAATTCATCTTAAACCAGTCTCCCCCATTTCAACAACCTCATAGACAAACACACTCTCACATGCCTAAGTTAATTATATTATGACAAGAGCTAGATGAAAAATAGAGTTGAAGACAAAAATAATTGCCTAAAAAGAGAAAATACTCTTCAACTAATCAGGGAATCACTACATATATTCATATTTTCACCATCTTATAGTAGTTAGGAAGTACTACAATCCACTTGCAGCTAGAACAAGAAGTATGTTCCATGGTAAAATTAATTTCATTCCTGAATTCATATATTAAAGCTTAAAGCAATGGAATAATCCTTTTCCTATTTCTACCCATTCTAACACTTTACACAACTCATTATATGAAAACTTTCCTAACAGGACTCATACTACAACTGTAAACTATTCCCACATTTATTATTTTTGTTAAAAAACCTTATTTTATTCTAAACTTTTAACTACTTTTGTCTCAAACAAAACACATTCAAATGGAGAAATATCCTTTCTGTCTAAAAGAGAATTCCATCTCCCCAGCAGGAGGTCTTTCTTCCTGTTTGCAACAAAAAAGAACAATGACTTTTTCACTTTCATACTTACAAAGCTCCCTCAAACTTTGATTTTACTGGAACCAGCCCTGTGATTTAGACTCTGATGCTAAATGACAACCTTCCCTAACTATAACTTTCGACCCAAATGGGCCCAAAGCCCCCTCACCTTTCAGGCAGAACATGCTGCAGCAGTTCCATGGAGTGCCCGAGCTCTGCGGTCCGCTGTAGCCTGCAGTGCTAGGCACAGCTGTCTCCCAGCCCACCTCCTCAGCCTTCGCTGCCAGAAAGTGGGGCAGCCAGCCAGCGCCTGTTACTACAGGAAGCCACTGCCCAATCCCCAGCTTTCTGGGCTGCACTGCGGACACCTCCCTATCTCTCCTAGGTTATTTCACACCACGGAATCAGCCCAGGATCATCTTGAAAGGGGAGGGGAACCAGGGGTTAGTGGTCACCGTTCACACAGTCCAGTGCAGAGCAGCACAAGGGCGAGCCCATTTGTTTGTGCTTATCCCTCCGCATTTTCCATCACAGCAGATGTAGCTCTTACGTGATCAAAATGACACAAAAAAGAAATCACTCGATTCAGTTTGTTTGCTATTAATTACGACTTACTATTCATTAACTTCATTATTCCTTTTCTGTTCATGCTTCCTTTTTTTATTGTGATATGGAACAACCCATATACGGGTACATAATTAACACTAAATATTATGATATGTAACTTTGCACAAAGTCGTCTTTGAGTCTACACAAATGGGTAAATATACGTGAAATGCTCATAGTAGTGCTGGACAAATAGTAAGCGCAAGTGTTGACTATCATTATTACTATTACTACATACTGCTATTAACAAACTTAAATATTAGGATAAAAATGTGAAGCATGTTACACTTCTATAGCATTGTCATTTTTTCAGATGAGGAAACAAAGGCAGCGTTGGAGTATGCAAATTTCTATAACTCCACTGTAGCCATAATCAGATCATTAAATTTCTTCCCCTCCACTGGAAAGCTAAATTTACTCTGGCAAGCTCAGAGTAAATTTGTACTTGACTGTGAATTCTTGAACACAGGTTAAAAGTGAAAGAAGGAATCTTGTGACAGATCTGAAGAGTCTACAAATAGTCTACAAATATTGCCTCAGGAGCACTCTGCTTGAAAAGTGCAGTCTGAACCCTGAGTGGCCCCATGGTCCTTCCCCACGTAGACTGGACAGTCTCCTGGCGCAGGAAGTGGCCATTGTTCACAGCACTCATTGCTGTTTGCAGGTCTTCCTTTTGACTCCACAGGATGCAGGAAACTGACTCACAGAACCAATCTTTCTATCTGTCTGTGTCCTGGAGTGCTCGCTGCAGCCTTTGCTACACAGTATGGATGTTCTATGTTCTTTTGGCCTTCAATACATGGTTTGGCACATCCTACTTGGGTTTCTGCTCCTTGTCACCCTGTATTGCCAACAGCACCTGGTTAATTAGTTGTCTACCATGAGGAAGGTATTGTACTAGTTGCTGTGATCACAAGGATATATAAGAAGAGATCCCTAGCCAGAAGCTAGTTAGGATGGAAAAAACCTGCATTTGGAATGATAAATAGTGATATTAACTGTTAGAACAGCACTGGAAGAAACCTTATAGCTCATCTCATTTGGTAAACCACGAGGTGATTCACCCACCTAACCAGCAGTGCATCAAGATCAAAACCAGACCAATTGACTCAGCCTTTTCCATTTTACCATGTGACACTCTCCACGGCTGGTTGGAGTCATTCCCTGTCCTCTCCTATTTTAAGTGGTCTTCCACAAAATTTATGAATTGCAACGGTATTCCTGAAAATACTCTTGTGGGTTAGATTCAACTTTTCAAATTGTACAAATTGTCAAGATGAGATGATATTGCATACTGGGGTGGACCTAAATCCAGTGGGAGTGTCCTAATAAGAGGGAAAAGGACAGAGACACAGAAAGGTCACATAAGTATGGGACAAAGACTGGTGTGACGCTGCCACAGAAAGGGAACACCGAGAGCCAGGAGAAGCTAAAAGAGACAAGGAAAGATTTCTCCTTAGAGCCTCTGGAGAGAGCATGGCCCTGCCGACACCTTGATTTCATATTCTGGCCTCCTGAACTGAGAGAGAATAAACTTCTGTTATATTAAGGCATGGCATTTGTGGTAATTTGTTACAACAGCCCTTCCTAACTAATACATTTAGTAAGGTAAGAATTATGGTGAAGAGGCGCATGATTTTTTTTCTTTTTAAGTTACCTTCAATTTATGTTTACATGGGCTTAAAATTTCACTTGAAAAAAAATCTCCCTATAATATAGCACTCCTGAACAGCACAAATACCATCTTCTATTAGATTAGTGGAATTAACAGATATCACCACCTGAAAACTTCACAGCATTAATCACAAGCAATGAAAATGGAATGGGCCAGGTGTAGTAGCTCACGCCTGTAATCCCAGCACTTTGGAAGGCCGAGGCAGGAGGATTGCTTGAGGCCAGGAGTTCAAGACCACCCTGAGCAAGAGCTGTCTCTACGAAAAATAGAAAAATTAGCTGGGCATGGTGGCACACACCTGTAGTCCCAGCTATTTGGGAGGCTGAGGCAGGAGGACTGCTTGAGCCCAGGAGTGCGAGGTTGCACTGCACTCTAACCCAGGTGACAGAGCAAGACCCTGACTCAAATAAATAAATAAATAAAAGGAATGGGCTTTTATTAATGTCAAATATAAGATTATCATTTTTTAAAATCCCTTGTTTTTGACCATAGAACCACTGTGAATATGTGAGAAATAAAACATGAAAAGGCATATTGTTCAAACTAGGGAAAAAACTAAGAACTATCCATTAAAATTATTATTGTCTGCCACCCCTAATCATTGCTACTGAGACTGAAAAATAAATACCTAGGAAGGCTGGATAAAAGGGAGTAGGCCCAGAATGAGGTACACTCACAGCATTTACAGCCCTCTGGACAGGACAAAGGTCTTGCCTTTGCCAATGATGACCTTAGGGCGGCAACCACTTTTCTCCCTTGTAGGATTACAACATCTAGCATCATGTTAAAGTTTAACATTATCATCTTTAAAAGAGGGAGTAGTAGCCACACATACAGCCAAAAATTTTCAGATAATTAGGTCTTCCAAACCCCTCCAGTGAGATTTCACTTGCATGCTAAAATTTTATTCTGATTTCAATAAAACAGTAGGAATGAGAATAAATTAGGAATTAATTTGCATAACATGTAGAATTAGTGAGCCTAGATCAGCTCAAAATTCTACTTCATTCCTGGAAAAACACAAAACAAAATTACACAAGAAAAACAGGCAAACCATATCTTCTCCCTACACATCCTCTCTTAATCTTACCAAAAAAGCCAGACAAGGAAGGAAAATCCTTTCTTCATACCCATTCATGGGTTTGTTTAGCATCAAGTACAAAAAGTAAGTACAGTAGATCCCCCTTAGCGGAGGTTTCGCCTTCCATGGTCTGTTATGCCCAGTCAACCATGGTCCAAAAATATTAAAAGAGAGAGTGATGTTAAGACAGAGAAAGAGAGAGAGAAAGACCACTTTCACATAAGTTTCATTACATTATATTATTATAATTGTTTTATTTTATTGTTGGTTATTGTTAATCTCTTACTGTGCCTAATTTATAAATTCCGTTATCATAGGTATGTACGTATAGGAAAAAGATAGTATATATAGGGTTTGGTACTATTGTGGATTTAGGCATCTGCTGGGGGTCTTGGAACATATACCCCAAGGATAAGAGGGAACTACTGTATACAAACAGGCAACACCTGTTTTCATATCTGTATCTCTAGACATGCTTTTGAAGCACGAGGAACTTCTGAAGTCAGAAGAGACTGAAGACATATTTGCAATCACCAGTGCTTTCCATTTTCCCCTATATTGCAAGAGATTGAAGATGCCGAAACCCTCTGATAGTTTTAAGATGAGAATGACCAGGTTAAGCCAGTTCCCTGGAGAAGAATCCACTCTGGTGGCACCTGTGACCTTCATGATTGACACCATCCTACCCAAGTTTTAGTCATTACCAGCTCCCCTATCCACCTCCCGGTATTCTAGAACACTCTGGATTCTGAATCTCTCAGGCAAGAGAGAGACTCAGTCTGGGTTTTTCTACTTATTACCACCACAGGCACAACAGAAAGAAGAAAAAAATTATAGCATTACAACTTTAAATTGGCTAATTTCACTTTTTTCCTAGTTAGTTTAAAACTAATCCCCTATTCTTGTGCCCCAGTCCGGCCACCTCTGCAGGCAGGGAAATCTGGAACACAGGGCTTTGTTCTGCACACTTCCTCCTCCTAACATCATCTGGGCCTGTATCCTGTTTGATTTTTCTGCTCCCTGGAGCAAGGCCTGACCTCCTTGGCCCCAAAGGCAGCCATCATCCTCTTTGTGCCACTTTTCTCTTAGGAAATACCTGAGTCCTGGGTTATTTTGTGCTGGACACAAACCAACTACGGAGCTATAAGGCAACCAGGCAAATGCTTTGCTGAGGTTCTCCAATAGCGTCTGGCCTCAAGTAGACTCACTCACGTCACTATATTTCCCCCTTGAATCACAGGAATTCTGGTCTAATTGACCATTTTAAAATATACTCTCCTGAGCCAATTCTTAGGGTTATTTCAATCTTTTTTTCCTGCACAGCCAAATCTAGACATCTTGATATCACAACCAAGAAAATAGCCCTCATTTGGTTCTTCTCATAAAATTTGTGTCTGCCCTTATTCATGGCACCCTAGCTAGCTCTCCTAACACTCAATGGGTTTGATTTTTTTTAAAAGAACTTTTGGGTTCTTCTGGTTCCATCTTCCCAGGAACCATAATAATGAGACTCTAAGTTGACCCGGGCTCTTAGCTTAGATGACCAATCTCCGACCTCTCCTGACTACGCATAGATGTGGAGAGCTGCCTGGACCCCTGTGCTGCCCCCTGGGCTCCAGTCTACAGCTCCACCCATTTCCTTGGGAGCACAGTGACACCTATTAAGCAACAGCAGCAGAAAGGAGTCCTTACCATGGAGTCTTGTGCTATTCACCCAGCCCTGATGTCACTTCAAAGCGTAGTGCCTATGGCTGAGTTGTTTCTTCGAGCTTGAACACTCTTGGTACCTTTCTGGCCAATTGTTTTTTTTCTTTCTAAATCTGACCTCTTAACCCACCTTCACACCTGCTACATCTTTCCAAAAGAACTCTGATTGCTCCATTTTCTCCCTTGGAGAAAAAAAAAATGTTTCCACTTAGGTAAAAAACACAAGATAAGGATAAATGCCAAACTCCCTATCTAGCAATAAAGGCCCTTCTGGACTTGGACTCAATTCTTTTTCCAAACTATTCTGGAGATGTCCTCTTAAGTGGCTCCCTCAGTAGGCTCTGCGCCACGTCCCACAGGGCCTCACACCTCCAGCATCTCTGATCCGTCTATTACTGTCGTGTCTGGAACGCAGTCCCCACACCACGCCCTGCGCCACTCCTCTGACGCCTCCTTTAACCCGGCTCCTCCCAGCAGCAGAATCAATCTCAGCCTTGCACTATGTCACCACGGCCCTTTATTCACGCAGCTGTCATGGGCTGACAGTTCTGCCCACCTAAAATGAGAATTCCCTAAAGCAGGGACTTGCTCATTTATATTTAACTTCCGGTGCTGTGCAGGGTACCTGGAACGTGATAGGTGATCAATGTTTGTAGCATAAACATATAAAGCCAGAATTATTATTACTTCACTATTTCATCCAAAAGCAAATAGTTGGTGGAAAGCGTATAAAACTAGGAGGAGACACATAACCAATAGCATATTGATTCCTATGAAAAGTCATAAAATATCTAATATACTCCTTAAGATGAAATAAATGGACACTATTTTCCCTACACACAACTGTATTGAAATTCATTACTAAACGAAAGTGATGAATCATTAATAGTTAAACTTTATGGTGGAAAACTTATAAATCATCATTTCTTTAAAGATTAATAATAGTCTAAAGAAGTCTCATTTTCAAACACACACCATTCTCTCTCAAGGCAGGTTTACCAGAGCAAACTTGGAAAGCAGCTTTTCCTGCTCTCATTCTGCCTGAATTAAATATTTGAAGCATGATGGAAGTGGAAAAGGAAAAAAAAGAGAATTTTTCTGGAAGTATCTATTACAAGAATATTGATGCAGTATGTCCAGCTGGAGGGAGATGTCATAATAATGACCCCAAATCCCCTTTCTCAGTGAACTCATAATGACATGTACTATAAGAGAGGAAAACAAAACCACTAGAGTTTAAATTTGATTCACTTAAAGCTTTGCCATTGCCACTATGCCTAATATATGTACATTATATTTTGGAGGGTCTAGGTTAAAGCGTATAAAGATAATCTCACAGGAAAGATGCAGCATTATGTCCTTTCATGCTATATATTTCATCAATGTGCTCCTGGGGAGACTGACTCCCAAAACACACAGACCAATGGGAACCTCCCCTCCACCATAAAAAAAGTAATCTAAGATAAAGAGGCCATTTGTGTCATTTTCTCCTAAGCATCTGTGTAATCTGAGGAAGTAAAAAAAATACAACCAACCTTCAACTACAGAAACAGGTACAATACTTCTGCCTACAAAGTCACAGTCCCTAAATCATTTTTTTTTTTTTTTGAAACAGTCTCACTCTGTCACCAGAGTGCCGTGACATCATCAAAGCTCACTGCAACCTCCAACTCCCGGACTCAAGCAATCCTCCTGCTCAGCCTCCCAAGTAGCTGGGACTACAGGCACGTGCCACCACACCCAGCTAATTTTTTCTGTTTTTAGTAGAGACAGGGTCTCGCTTTTGCTCAGGCTGGTCTCAAACTCCTCAGCTCAAAAAATCCTCCCGCCCCAGCCTCCCAGAGTGCTAGGATTACAGGCGTGAGCCACCTCGCCCGGCCCTAAATCATTCTTAAAAGAAGTCAGTCTACAAATCAGAATTATTCAAGTTCATGTACCTGCCAACCAGAAGGACCACGAGTTCTGCCACAATTTATGTCTCAATAAAACATAAGCCCATAACCAGAGAGAGTAACTGGAACATAATTACTTTTAATCATCAAGCAAAAAGATAAAATCCCATTAGATATACTAAGATATTAAAAGGAAGATATGCCAAGTCTAATGTCCAGCCTCCTGATAATTTCTGTACAGATAACTGAATACATTACTCTAATATTTAAATTATTAAGACTCATAAATTTAAAACATTTTGTTTTGAAGCCAAGTAAATATTTGAAAAACCTCAAAGCTCTGTAAAACTACAGAATTTCTATGAAAAAGGTAGTTTATTTCTAAAATCACCACATTCACCAACTTTTGACCCACTTTAACCTTGGTGACAACACTTCAAGGAAGGAGCTAATCACTTCCCTTTCAACTGCCAAGTCTTCTGAGTAGTTAGGCAGTTTGAAACTTCAGGAATAGTGAGTTATTTCAGGACCCATAGGATTTACAAACATAATGGTTTGAGGAAACCACAGCATTTAGGCTCTTTCAGTCTTTTTCCCTGTCCTTAGGAGTTTAAAAATAAGCAAGAAAATGATGCTTCAAATTAGCAGACCAATTTCAGGGGTGGAGTCTTGCCATGGTGCATGATAATCACAGAGTTACAAGAGCCACAGAGTATAGTACATCCCACAAAAAGCTCTCTTCTGACCTCCTCTTTGATCACGCTGAACATAATCTGAGCCTTTCCCTTTCCTTTTTTATTCTTGTTCTCTCTCTCTCTCTCCCCCCCCTTAATGTCAATAAAGTTCTAATAGAAGTAACTTACAATTCTGTTAATGGTAATGGCTAAGATTTCCTTTGTGCTCCATTTTTATTTAATATATCTCTGTAAATTCAGCTATCGACTATAATAAATCTATAGTCACTCAAGAGGAAAAAAGTTACATGTCAAAAACAGAATACTAAGTTTAAAGTTTTAAAATGCATTTATTGCTTTTGAGACAGGTGTGCTTCTGATAGCTCTATAAAGATGTTCAACTGTCTCTAGGGACTTCATTTCATACAAAAGAAAGGCGGAAGCCTGGGGCCCTTTGGGTTGTTGGTGTGTTTTTGTTTCTGTTTTTGTTTTCTTCTTTTGTTCTGTGAAAATTGAATGAATTTTGTTCTTGAATGGAATAAAAGTGGCACCAGAGAGCCTGTTTTCAAGGCTGATGTTCCTCCACTTTTGCCTTTGCTATTGCTAGTAAGTTGCTGGTCTTCTGCACATCTGCTTGGAAAACTTTCTGCATGACCCAGGGTGAATAAAAAGCTTCCAAGCCTGCTCTGTAAGGTCAGCAAAGGAATCTGTCACTTGACCTTCACAGGACAGTCAGGAATGTCAAAATTAAAGAAACTAATGGAAAGGAACACACGCTCAGTACCACTTAAGAGGGGAGAAAGGAATGTAAGGACATAGCCTCCCAGGGCCCCTGCAGGTAGGTAATAAGGTCTTGAGCAAGCTAACTCACCTCTCTGGATCCTTCCTTTTTATTTGTCAAACAACGGATCAGACAGGGTTATCTCTGAGGTTCCTTCCAGTCCTAACATGTTAGCCTTGTTAAGGTAACTCCACTTGGATCCCTTCATACCTCCAATTTAGAAACCACATACAAATATTTACTAAAATGCTCTCAAATGGTACCGACAGGAAAATATGTGGCCATTGCTTCAGTAAGATCTCTCTCTAAATAATTATTAAAGTTGGTTTCTCTAATTAGGTAAACACAAAACAGTCAGGATTCTTTGAATATTTCATTTCATCAGAAAAGAAAGACATCTTTAAAATTGTCACTGTCTCTGAGATTTTACAACCAAAACACAGAGTACCATGTTGGGTACCAAAAACTTTTCTTATCGGGAGTGAGCATCTTTTGTGATTCCTCCATGTTTGGAAAGCTAGAGAAAGAACAACAATGCTTTTTGAAATTGTTACTTTTCACTGAGCTTCATTTCTTAAATCACAGAAATTTTTTTAAAAATCTCCACTTTCAATTAATTTAAATTGCATTCCAACATTTTTGTATGTCTCCTCTGTGTAAATCATTGAGCACCACTGTGGGCCTAGAATGCAAAACGGGGATTATAGCATTTCAACACAGACTATTAAAAGGTCATGTGAGTTCTGTACACTAGGACATTAGTGGTTTATTAAGAAATTCACAGAAAAACAGAAACTCAGATCAGCCTTTTCAGTAACATTTTATATAATTTCCATTGATATTAATGATGATCAAATGTCATTTAGAGTATTTGGGCCAAAAATGTTTAGTGGAGTAGAACTGGTTTTAAATAATAGAAGTATGTCTTATCTTCACCATTTCTTGACTTTTTAAAAGCAGAGAGTGTGAAGAAAGATATGAAATAGAAATGTGGGGGAGGCAATTTCAACTATATGAAAAATGAGTAAATATATTTGCTGTCCAAATATCAAAGGGAGAGAAGAGAGACAGTGAGAATCAACATGTTATTAGAGAAAGTGGGTCCTGGTAAAACCAAAGCTTAAAGGCTACACTTGCCTACTAAGTGAAATAATGCAGTAGATGTTTATCCCACTTGAAAACTCAGAGTGATTTTTACAGAAGTGCTTAAAATTCAATGTTTACAAAAAGAACTGGGGTGACCAAATATAGTCACAAGTCCATAACAATAACACAAACATCTACTTTATCCCACTGTACCAAAAAGAAAAGCCAACAGAAGATAAACACGTAAAAAAAAATTTACATATTACAGTAACATCCACTTAAGGAGAGATCACTTTTCTGACAAACTCAACCACTCAAAATATGGCGAAGAAGCAAGAAGTCAAAATGGCCTCTGACCAGTCGGCATCACTCACAGGACTGCAGCTCAGGATCTCATTAGACTTCCAGTCAATACTGTTGCAATAAATTGGATTGCCAGACCCTTCACACAAGGTAAGAAATTATAACACCAAACCATAGAGTAGTGAGGATGATAATAGGCAGGCACAAGAAGGCCAGTGAAAAGAGAAAGCCTTACAGCAAAAGCAGACTATAATGCAGTCACTACAAGTCAAAGGACATGGCAGTGGAGACCCACTTTGTGCCAAAGCAGAGATCCCTGCAAACCTCAATGGCCACCAGGGCATTGCCAGATTAGTACAAGGTTCAATGACTATTTTAAGTGACACCAAGGCATCGAAATAAGATTAAATTGTACTCTGCAATTGAGCAGAGTTGTTGCACAGTGTCATGGAAAGAGTGTGGGACTAAGTCACAAGAAGTGGATTCAAATCCAGGCTATACCAATTATCAATGACTTCAGGCAAGTCACTTAATCTTTCAAGAACTGCTTTCTCACCATAAAAAGGGGCAATGCCACCTGTTCTGCCCATCTCACAGGACTGTCATCATGATGAAATAAGACCATATGTGAGTACTGTGCAAACCATGTCCTATAAACAGGCTCTGTAATATAGGGTATATTTTAGAAAAATATTCATAAAAAATATTTTGAATTGTTTTAGAATTCTGAAAGATGAATAATTAGGCAAGCTTCTGTTATATGGAAACAAAAATAAGTAAAAGGCATATTCCTCTAACATTATATATAAGCTAAAATCTAGTCCACATGATCACAATTTAGGAAAGTATCTCTAACCAATCCCTAGTTTTTTACAATAATAACTTTATGTTTCAAAGAAAACACTGCTTTTTTTCCCAGTTCAGACATAGGAACTCCGATACATACAGGCTAGAGCCCAACAATTCAAAAGTAATGTTAAATGAACTAAACTTCACAACTAATTTTCCCCTATGGGGAATGGACAGTAGGCCAGGAAACATAATGACAGAGAAACATAGAGAAATAAGGCAGATATTGGTCAGACACTGCTGTTCATGAGCTTTCCCTGGGGCCAGTCAGCAGGTGTGAGGAAGCAGCCTGAGCTCATAGCAGGCCCTCCCACGCTGGGCAGCAGCAGGCAACAGGCTCACATTGGAAATCACTCGGTCCTGCTGCCAATTTTCAAGCATTGCGCCTTACACATCAACCTGTCGCAGGCTAGGGGCTCAGAGGGAAACCCAGAAAAGGACTTACTATGGTGGAGGAATGGGTAGGTGCTCAGAGTCACAAGTCAGTTTTTGGACCAGATGGTTCTCCAAGATGCATCACCCATCTGCAGTGTATCTGCAGGTACTCCTGGTGTGCCAGGCCTTTCTACAACACTAAGACAACAGTAGACTATCTGCAGCTTGTAATTTCTAAATATTGGGGAAAGCTATCTGGTACACAAGCATAATAAAACCCTACTGAAAGAAGTGAAGTCTATTGAAAGCACCATTTTGCCAATTGAAGGCTGTGGCCTAATGGAGAGTCATAAAATCAATTTTGTAAGTCAGGAATGACATTTCCTGTTTAATAGAATAGAATAAAACAGAAGAGAAATACGGTATCACGTGTAGACGTGTAGTAAAGGTAAGTAATTTCACAGAGCTATTGTGTGTGTGTGTGTGTGCTGAAACTGAGAACTAATGCAAAGTGTATTTATTACTCTGGACACAAGCAAAACTTTTAAAGTCTCTGACTTATAAAACAAACTGGAATTAAACTTTTTGAGCACTGAAAACCCCAAAACATTCACACCATAGTTCCTTATAGAAGATTCTTTTCCCCATTTGAAAGAAACATTTATTGTGGAGAAAACTAGCTCAACTTTCTCAGAAACTAGAGAAAAATTTACTAATTGGATTTTTGTTCAGACCTTTATTAGCTGATGTTGGAACATAACCTTCAAGATTTTTAAAGTCAGTGGCATAAGCTTTCTGGCTACAGTGACATAAGAACACAGATCAACTGAATAAACCAACACATGCTCCAGAGTATGGGATGTAACCAAGGTCTGATTATCCAAAGGAATGTAGAAGGAGAGAAACCCAACCTCCCCAGCTCACAAAGCATCAATAGCACACAAATGAGACAGGGTGGCTCAAATTTGCTTATAAATGAAACAGAACTAAGATCCCTAGGACAGAACAACATTCAGGCACGCATACTTAAAGACAAAAGAATTGGACTTGGGAAGCTAGCAACGAGAAAATTATTAAAAACATCTTTTTATAGTAGGAATGGAGTATGTTGATTAACTCAGCAATAAAATTACTGTAAGGTAGAAATCAAAGTTCTTTTTCCAGGAAGTCAAAGCACTCTGTGTACTTTCTATTGGTGAAAAAAATTGTGTAAATAAATAACTACCAGGCAAGATGATCACAGCGACCAAACCAAGCACCAGCCACAACCACCCACCAAGGTAAATTCACAAACTGCCTTTTGTATGATTTGTAACAGAATCCCCAACCAATCAAGACTAAAGCAATACACACCTGTGTTCAGGTAAGAACTCTGGTTTATCTCAAAATATAATCCAAAAACACCATATACCCAGTTTCTACTTTAGCTGAGGCGTTTCTAGTTACAAAGTGAAAGAGAACCTTACAGGCAAGGGAACTGTACCAACAATCAAATATATTTATTTTAATTTTCTCTTTTCAAGTTTATAGAAAAGACAAAAATCAAGTGATATAGTTTATTGAAATCTCAACTGCTTCTGGATTTTACTTACAAATGAACTTTCCTTCAAGAAAGATAAACATATATTGAACCCAAACCTGACAATAATTTACTTGTACCACTAAAATTATTTTAACCAGTGAAGAGATTAGCCTTTATCCTTGTCCCACACCTTGTTCAGTGATGTACAGAAAGTTTATTAAGCTATGCCTTAAAAACAAACAAACCTGCAATACTACAAGCACACAATCAGTCACGCAAGCAGCGTATTCCGAAACCCAACTGAGTGTCCACAGACTGCCCTCACTTTACTGATTTAGGAGATGAGATCAAAACGTTCTTACAAAGGGCAGGCAGAACAGAGGAGTATGGACACTCATTATCTCTTCTTTCCTTATAGCTTATCCCCTCCTCTGCTCTCCAGTTTATTGCCATCTTCTTCCATGATATTCCATTCATTACCACCCCTAACCCAGTCTTTTTAAAAAATAAGAAGGTGTGAAAACGGTAGGATAAAGTCCCTCTTCATCCCACCGCCCTCATGGGTGCCTGCTCTAGGAAAGGCCCTGGAGGCCAGGTGGCTCCAGGCAACCTCACAATTCAAGCCATTTTCACATTGAATCTAGGAAAGGCGAGCTCCTCAATGTGGCTTTCTCAAAAAGTTGCTTTATATCAAGTCTACAAGGCAATAGGAGCTCTCAAAACATGAGAACCCATGCTGTGCCACCCATAGGAAGCACACACCCAAAACATGCGCCCAGACACTAGGAATGAGTCTAGCAAAGGGTGGTATTGGCAGAGGAAGCACCAGCTGGGAAACCCAGCTCACAAATCCTCCTCCCAAATCCCCCTTGTCGGGGGATGGTCTCAGACAACCACTTGGCTGGGCAAATGCTCACCATTTATAATACATGTTTAAATATCCAAAGTGTGATGTGGCCAGTACAGTGATGGGTTTTAGCAAGAACTAAGTGTTAGTTTAATAGCTATGACAACTAGTTAGTCATCAAACGTCAGCCATGAAATGATAGTAAACACTCAGAGATGTTGAATTTGACGGTACACAGAAGAGGTGTGGTGTGGGCTGCAGAGGGCTGGACCACAGATATCACTGTAACCAGCTTCAGGCTCCCCCAGCCTTGCACCATGCACACTGTGTAGATGAACAGGATGTATGTTGATTATACATAAGTTTTCCAATTACATTTATTAAGACAGTGGTCGTCATAAACATCATCTTTAATTAGGAAGATTAGAAATATAAGGTAAGGACTACCCATATTTCATAAAGCTAGAAAAAGTGTAACTACACCTTTGAAAAATCACAGATGCCATTGCTACAGGAACAAGTAATTATTAAAACCTGTGACTTCCTTAATAAGGATAGCCTAGCATAAAAATCTGAAGTTTCAGAACTGCTTTTCCTCGTGTGCCTATATAATCACTTCAACCAGCACTTTGTTCTCAACTACTACAGCTCCTAGATGACCTGGTTTTCGTCCCTAATGTTCTAATCCATTCTGCAGGCCATAACCAGAGAAGCTCTCTTTCAACATTGCTTTGACCGTGTATTCATGCAATGGATATTTGCTCACTATCTGCAAAGTGCAAGACACTGGATAAGACACAGGCTAGACTTTAAAGAGCTTCAAACCCAGGAGAGGTATGTAGCACGTACCCAAATATTCTCAAAGCAGAGTATTTGCCCTTAAACCAAAAGTTATTGAGTCCATGACCCCAAAATGCCCTAGGTATTTTCAATGTCATTTCTCCTTCTGAAGAATTGTACTTGGCTCCCTGTCTTGCCACATACATCTAAGTTTCTCTGCCCAGTTTTCATTTCTAATGATCTGACCCTCCTTTGCTTATCTAACCAACTGTTATTTTTATTGGATACATACCGTAGCCAGACTACATTTATTAAGTTAATTCATGTAAAGTGTTAATAATAGTGTCTAGCCATAGTAAGCACTCTCTAAATATTAGCTATTGTTAATACTTATGGGTGGTTGACTGAGTCAGATATAACTTTCAATTTAGTATTTTAATCATTTCAGGATTTGGCATAAACACTGAGGTACAAATTCCTTGAAGGATTATGCAAAGGAAGTGATAGCTTCCACTGGAGTTACCTAGGTTATACAAGTACTCAAAAGACATTTATTTCTATACTGAAAATTCAACATACTAGTTAGTATATTTTATACTAGGATAAAGACATTTTTTGAACAATTACCTATAGATAGTGAAGAGATTGCCAACCCAACGGCCAATATCATTAAATACAACTAGATCCAAATTGTAGGCTGACAGTGTATCTATAACACAAACACATTCATTCAAGAAATAAACTACTTGCTACTGATATGTATCATGAATAGGCACTACCCCATTTTACAGAAATGAAAACTAGAGCATAAAGACATCATGTGACTGGGTCCAGGTCATAAAATTAGCAAGTGACAGAGTGAAATACCCAGATGTCCTGACCTAGTGCTCCTCACACGACTCACTCATTCCTTCAACTACAATTTATTGAACACCTACTATGTGCCAGACAAAAATCTCTCCCATCCTGGAGGTTAAATTCTAGTTGGAGGAGATGGATAACACTAAAAATAAATATACACAGTGCATAGTATATTAGATGGTGGCAAGTGCTTTGGAGAAAAATAGAGGTGTGGGATAGCAGATCAGGATGAGAGTAAGATGTTACCATTTTACATATGGTCACTAAGATGACTTGTGAGCAAAGACCTACAAGAGGTGAGGGAAGAACCAGGTGCACAGCTGGGGCTCTGGTAGAAGGGAAGGTCAAGTGTACCAGTGTACCTACCGCCTGTCGTAAAACCAGCAAGAAGCCCAGTGTGCTGTAGAGGAGAGTTGGGGGGAGGTGTGGGGAGGTGATGGGCTGAGGGAGGCAGACTGCAGAGGGCCTTAGGGAACACCGCCAAGGCTTAGTTATTAAGCTGCCTGAGAAGGAAAGCCACCGAAGGGTTTCAAGCAGCAAAGTTACACGGCACGACTTCTGTTTGTTGTTTAATAGGATCACCGAGGCTGCTGTGTTAAGGTGAGCCTGATTGGGGTAGGGTGGCGCACACAAAGGTGGAAGCAGGGAAACTGGTTAAGAAAAGACTGCAACAGCACCAGGCAGCCTCATCAGGCCTAGCACCATCAATTCCCCACCTCCTCTCTGCTCACTAACGTCAACTTTACTACTTGGTCAAAATGGCCACAATCAAACGTTTTTGCAAAATGTTTGATACGTGCATAGGTTGAGTGGCGCAAAAGTAAACGGCAGGCTGCCACCAAAAGGGTTCCCACAAACTGAACCCTCTCTTTTGCTACACTCAAAAAAGTTCAGAGTTGGGAGCGCTGGTAATAAGCACACAGTGCTACCTAGAACCCAACATTCTTTAAGCCAAATTCAGGAAGCATTTGTTTGACACGTTAGCCTGTGCAAATAGCACTGTTAACAGAGTCCCAGATAAGTTATGTTCACCCATTCAGCAACCATTTATTGAGCACTTAGCCTTGGGGCTAAAAAAGATAAATGAGACTAGGTCTCTGTCCTAAGAGAGTTCACAGTCTAGTTCAAGACACAGACAAGGAAACAAATAAGTATAATGCAGTGTATGATAAATGTAATTACACAGAGAGGAAGAAGGTAGAGAAGTAACACAGACGGGAGTAATTAGATCTGCCCTGAGGGGATCAGGGAAGCCTTCACAGAGTTTTTTTTAAGGTTAAGTAGGAAGTCATCAGGCAGAGGAGGGGACTGGAGCAGCCTGGCACAGGGAATGGGAATGGGAGGGAATAGGAGATGCAAATTTCTAGAGTTGTGGTAGAGCAATGAACCTGATGCTATTTTTAGAGGGCATCGGAAGAGGCAGATGGCGTAGGGTTTCACGCCATGTTAAATGATATGGGCTTCCTATCTGTAGGCAAGGGGGAGCCGCAGAAGAGTGACCCAATTATATTTGTATTTTAGGAAAATCATTCTGGTAGCAGTGTAGACTCAAGGATGGATCAAAGGGGGACAACAATGGAGATAGCAAGAGAGGACAGAAGACCATTCAGAGGTCCAAGTAAGAGCTGATGAGGACCTACTCTATAAGGATGGACAGATGGGTGCAGACACAGCAGACCTTCAAGAGATAAAACTGATGAGAATGGCATTAACTAAAAGTAAGTGATAGGGTATATTGTAGTTTTTTTAAAACTCTAATTTGATAGAAAATATTACAGTTAAACCAAAAAAACCTGAAATTACATGGAAATAAAACACATATTATAACAATTGCAAGAGACTTATAAAAATTAACCCTAATTAATGTGCAGGGTCTTTTAAAATTATTTTAAAAATAACCGTTTGTAAAGATCAATTTCAGAAAAGTTTTCACAACTCAGCAAATATATTTCAATGGAAAAGAACACAGATTACTCACTTCCAAACCCAAACCCTGACAGTAAGTTACTTCTTTTATCACTCTAAGATATTTCTAGTAATCTAAATAAGTGTCTAATTCTCAAAACAAACCCACAAATTTTTTAAACTAATAAAAGAAGGATATTAGATAAAACATCATTTCAATAGAACTTCAACAATTTAATTACCAAATAAAGACATTTTTGCAATAAAACAAGGCAGTGAGATAACAGAGGTTCCCAAGTTCAAAAGAAAAAAATAATAAAAGGTCAGTAAAGGGCAGTCTCAATGGACCAGATAAAATATTAAGTGGCACTTGCTGTCTGTCTCTTTCACAGAATGTCAACTTCAGTAGGAAGTAAGTGGGAAAACATTACATTCACTGATCTCTTTTGTTAAGACACCAAGAGAAACACCTTCAGCTATTTTTCTGATGTATGCAGTAACCCTCAGGATAAATAAAACTTATTTATCTAGTTTTACTCATAAATTTGGGATGCTACTTTGACAACATTTGCCAATACTTTCTAGGCTTCCCTGATGCCATAAAGAAGCAATTCTTAAGTCCCATAATTTTACAGATTTTATTATCAAAAATAAATCACGGCTATTTACATGGAAACAGGATCTTGACTCTTGACCTTGCTGCTTTTGGTCTTGCATGCCATTTTTCCCCATTATAATATCTGAAATATTGCTAACCTAATTATACACAAGTATCCTGCTCTCTGCAACTATTTTATTAGAGGGGAAATTGAAATGAAATTACTTTAAATACAGCCAATTCCCACATGAGAGATTGATTATCTAGTGTATGGATTATTCATTACCCTTGACACCTAGTAAGGCTATTCTCTGGCCATTTTTGTAGTGGCTGGGAAGGAAGGGCACTGACTTTCAAATGATTCAAATCTGGTAATGTTACTAGCCCATAATGATAAAGTCCAGAAGGAAATAATGAAACATGGTTTTAAACAAGGCTTTGCATGTCAATGACCCTCTCTATCTGCTGATCTGCCAATACCAGGATCATCAATCATGACCTGTCCAGCTAAATGGAAAGCTGGGGCTACAACAAAACATGCTCTCCTCAATGAGAGGATACCCCATTATTATTCCACCTCCTTTGGTTTGATTTGAGCAAGCAAGAAAAGGGAAGCACAGAATAAACACTACTAGTCATTAGTTTTCCTCGAAAACCCTCTACAATGAGTGCTGGAAAAGAATCAGGTACTTGTTAAATCACGTTTAATTAAATGCTAACAGCCATAAAACCATGCAAAACATGAAAATGTTCCAGATAAAGTACCATTATCTGGACCTTCTCATCTAGGTCATTCCTGTTACACTGTTTCACAATTATCTTACATTTTCTCTTTAATTCCCCTTTAGATTTCTCATCTGCTTCTCCATTTTAAGTATGAACTCCCTGATTGCAGGGCCTGTGGGCTATCTTTCTTTGTATCCAGCACACAGTACTCAGTAGTAATTCCTCCAGTAAATGCTCTCACAACTCCACATGGAAAGCTACTTACTGTCTCATCTACAACTGCATTCTACTTTTTAACTATAAAGAAGATACTGACTCATATCCTTGATTTTTGGCTAATTAAGTCAAAACACCATCTACTATTGTAATAGGTCATATCACACTAAGAATGTAAAAACTAATAATTGCTGTTAACCAATTCATTATCTCCCTGAGTACAAATGTCAATACAGAGAGTTTTGAAACTTGTCATGTGGTGTAACAAAAGAAAACATACAGGTGCTTACTGGTAATTGCTTCTAACATACCAATATGTATCTTCTTTTTTTTTTTTTCTATTTTGAGACAGGGTCTCACTCTGTCACCTAAGCTGGAGTGCACTGACGCAATCATAGCTTACTGTAGCCTTGAACTCCTGGGCTCAAGTGATCCTCTAGCCTCAGCCTCCTGAGTAGCTAGGCCTACAGGTGCACATCACCATGCCCGGGTAATTTTTTTTTTTCTTTTTAGAGATGGGGCCTTGCTATGTTGCCCTGGCTAGTCTCTAATTCCTGGCCTCAAGCGATCCTCCCACCTCAGCCTCCCAAAGCACTGAGATTACAGTTATGAGCCACCATACCCAGCCACAATATGTAGCTTCTAATTGCTTTTTAAGCTCAGGAATAGTAGTCTAAGTAGAAAGATGCATATTAGTAGCTTCTAATCTTATAAAAAGATACTCCAAAAGAAATCTCAAGCATTATAATTTTATTTTTAGTTTCTTGACTATAATGGGCAACATCAAATCATAAAGCTATGGGTTTGTTGTACTGATAGAAATCCATAAGGGTAATCACTTAAAAACTTTATTCTGATGTTCCTGAAAAGCAATCCAGCATAGAAATTTCCTATTAAAAGACCTTCTGTCTTAGAAAATGAATGTGTGTCTTTTACAACATACTAGCCACACTGATAGTAGGAACTCAGCGGACTAATGGTGCAAAGCAATGATACCTGGAAACAGTGGGCAGGGAACAAGCAAGCAGTGTGGCCCTGCAGCAGCTGGTGGAAAAGGAGAAGGCCAGGAGGCTGTAGAACCAGACTCCTGCCAACCAGAGATCCCATGGGGAGACCACTGATGCAAGCCCAGCTTGTTAAGCTAAAGTTGCCCTACCTCTAGCTATCACCACTTGATAGGAGTGTGTTGGGGGGGGGCATGGAGGGAAGGGGAGAGAGTAGGATTTTAGAAATCTGTGTAAATCAAAAAATGTTAGCGTAAGATAGGAAGGTTGGGGAGTAAACTGAAAGGAAGGTGGATTAGGATGCACATGATCTGGGCAGATAGATAAAAGATGCTACACAGTCCCACCAGACCAATGTGTCTTCCAATGCATATTTATTCACAACCAAATCCTAATGTGGCCATTCTTAGCACTGACCAATAATCCTTGCTAGAGTTTCCGCTTATTTGATGCTCTTAAGAAAGAACTTCAATCTGTACAATTTTTCTTACAGACTTTTCCTCTTCTCATCTGCTAGAGTAAACAAATGTCACTTCTGCACTTCTCCAAAGGAAAGAATTATGTGGAATAAAGATCAACTGTTATAACATGCCCCTGAGACAATATGTCAAAGTTGGAAGCCAATTTTCTTGTGTAAGTCAAATGTGACTATAACACTATGGATTTTTGACCTATCGGCAGCTTTTTAAGGATTCCCACTAACTCCATATGTCAAAAATGATAATACTATTCATGCCCAATTATTTCTAAAAACCACATAAAAACTTACACACTGTATTATGCCTCTGTTTATCTTCATGAGGCTACCATATCCCCTATTACATTAAGGGATAAAGGGTACAATATTTGGTATTGCCATCTTAGCAAGTCCTCCCTTTACTTTCCAAGTCACCCTGTCCTTTACAATAACTTCTTTATTTTCCACAAGTCAAGTGTAGAGTATTTGCTTTATTTCCCAACTAAAACTAATACATGCAAATTCAGTTGCTTCCCTTTCAACGTTAATTTAGATAAAGCACCTACAATAGAAGTCCTAAAGCCACATGCTCACATATACACAATCTTTAACGGAAACTTGACAGCGGTTGACTTAAAGTAAAACAAGTCCTAAAAAGCAACCTTCAACAAAGACCAAAGGAATCAAAACTACACTGTCTTGCAACCACAGTACTACTGTATCCACCCTTCAGACATGCAACCCAACCATTTACCAAAACCACAGCTTATTCCTGACTTAGAAAAGTAAAGTTCACAGACTTACTAAACTACACAACTCCAGCCAGAAAGCACAAATGCCTTTTCTAAGCCTGGCAATTATACAGCACCTGAACTAAAAACCCACATTTTACAACTCAGAATGAGTAGATCACTGTTGACCACCTTCTTGACATAAGAAACAACTCACATCTTCAAAGAGTATTAACTAGTCCTCTAGTGCCATAGTTTAACAGGCAAGAACAAATGGTTTAACACACATTATCCCTGAAGGAGGGTTGCATTTAATTCTCAGTCTGTGCAATATAATTACTGTGCTCATAAGCACGTATTTAACTTAGCTGATTGTCTCACATTTCAGCAGTTTTGCTTCCCAAAAGAGGAGGAAGAACAGGTCCCTGAAAGAGTCCAGTGAGGTTTCTCTTGGCACGGGGAAGAATGTGATAAACAGGGAAAACACAATCACGAGGAATGTCTGGACTAGGTTCCTCTGTAATACTTAAATAGCACTCCCCTACTGGGCTTTGCCACTGCACCAAATGAAGAAACCATTTTAAAGCTTAACAATTCAGTCTCTACACACTCTAACAGGAAGAACTCAGCAATTCTAAATATAAAATAGGGGTGTGTTAAGAAATATTGAAATATTTCCCTCTCTTCCAGCAGGACTGGTATTTTTCTTCACCTTGAGGGAGGCAAAACATGCTAATCCTGAGAACAGAGACCAACATTGGTCTGAAAAGAAACTTGATAGAAATCCAACAAACTCCTTTTGGCCAAGATATCAAGGGTAAGCACCTTGTGTGTTCATTTTCCCCAATGTCATAGCCCAACACCTGTTTAATTCAAGCTTTCATGTAATTCATCAATCTTCTTAGAAGAAAGAGGCAAAAAGATTGTCCATGATTCCCAAAGTTTTCTCAGTGTCATTTTAGAAGAGAACTCCATGTTGTAACACCATCGTTGTAAGAGCAGAAGATTCTCTCTCTGATGGTGGTTTACCATTGAACTTTTCACAAGTCACATGAGCATGTGGATCTGACAGAGGAAGGGAGAGTGCTGAGGACAAATAACAGCTATTTTATCCTTCTTAGAAGGATACAAGCTCAAGCTGAATCTAGCTGGAAGAGCATTTTTATTTTAGACACATAAACAAATGAATGACGCTGAATTCCAAAAAAACAAACAAAAAAGAAACTCCTAAAGGGGGCAAAAATCATGAAGGGAAATCACTGATAGAAACAAAGACTTCTACATAACAAACTTTTGAAAATGTTTGAACAAAAAAAAAAGATCAAGTCACCTTTTCTGGGCTGGGTTCTATATATCCAGTTTTCATCATCCGCTTCCACCTGCTGCCCACAGACCGAGAGCTCTCCATCACTGCGAAACAGCCTCTTTGTCTGCCTGGACAAGGAGGAGAAATTTATCCAACTCACAGCACGTGAGAGAGAACCTGCATTTGGCTTGAGTCTGAAGGAACCTGAAGAGCGTTCCTTTTTCATCTTCTTTCACATCAAAATCGACTAGAGACAAAGGACGGCCCCACAAACAAAAAGCTCTGTTTTCTAAATCGGTCCGGGTCCTTTACTCGAGCCAGCCTGCCGCTTCCCACTTACTCAGACAATGTTGAGCGTCAGGCACAGCATTATGCAAAAAGATCGCTTCTGTGCCACCCAGTTAAAAAGAAAAGGAAAATAAGGGGTTAAGAAAGAGAAAAAATGTTTCACCCTAGCCACACTGTGGTGCTCAGTTTCTAGATCAGCGATATCCACGGCCACAACAAAAAAATAAATAAAAGTACAATTTCAAAAATGAAGCAGGGTGTTCATTTCAGGAGCATTTGTCAGGACTTTGCGAAGAACACAATCAAGGCACTCCGACTGTTTGGTGTGTCCCTAGCATCCCAAACTGTAATCCTACTCCGCTCCCGGGCATCCTTCCCCACACGGGCAGAGAGCTGGCCGTCTGTTGTAGAAGGAAGTAACTCCTCACCCTGGAGAAAAAGATTGATTGTGAAGCCTGGCACCCGGTCTAAAGTTCACCCACCCAGGTTACTCGGGAGATAGCAAAGCGTTCAGCTCACTCGCCCCGGCGCAGCGCAGGATCATAAACCGCCCACTTGCCTCCTTCCCTCTGCGCAGCGCTGCGCTCGCTGGGAGCCGCAGGACTCCGCAAACAATAAAACAGGCGGCGTGGCTATTGCTCGGATTACCGAGCAAGCACTCCTGAGAAAGAGGATAGGCTTTCGCGACACCAAAGGCACCTCATTGGAGACAGAAAACCCCGCCTCTCCACAGTCAACACTTCAGTGGCAGCTCAAACTTCTGAACTCCAGCAAAGTTATGGATGTGCAAGTCCGTGCAGAATACAGACTTCTGTGGATAAAAAGAAAGAACTTGCTCATTAATTATCAGACCATACTTCTGAAAGTGCGATTTTGAGAAGGGGTTTAATACAGGATATAGTTATATACATACCCAGCATTTCTAACTGGATTTAGGAATGCCATCATCCGAGGAAATGCACTTCCAAAGAGAGTAACACCGACCCAGCTATCACTGCACTCCCAGCTTTCAGCAAAGGTGAAATGCAGCCATTATGTACCTGTATTGCCTCTCCTGCCTGTCACCAGCAGAGTGTGGGGCTGAGGACTCTCCTCTGCTCCCTCACTGGCAACTCCTGGGAGTCATTCCCCTCCAGCCTTGAGTGATCATCCGATCATCAAGAGCCATCATCTCAGAGCTACGACAGTGGCAATTAGCCACAGGCTCTTGCCCTGAGACTCCTCTGCAAACTATCTAGAGACACATCTTGCAATGCATTTGGGTGCAGCATTTCACCCAAGGCCAACACATACAGTGATTCCAAGGTCCTAGGAGTGTTTAAAGTCCCTGCAACTTTCCATCATAGAGACTTCAGTCAGCATCCTCTTCCCCAAAGTGGTATTCGGAGTAAGGCAGATAAGTAGAGAACTAGGTCCATCACACTTTGCTTTACTCAGCATTGATCAATTATATTAAAGCTAACAAATTGCAATAGAAAATAAACTTTTATTAAAAATTATAAAAGCAGGAATTTGCATCATACATCTACCCCAATTCACTGAGATTTTTTAAAAAAGGCTCTACAAGCTTACCAGGACTGGACCATTTATAGAAGAAAATAAGAACATCTAGAAGTGCTCCTAGGATGGGCAGTTCATACTACACCATGGAAATGACAACAGAGAACAGGTACTACTAAGGGTAAAGCTACAAAACAGCCCAGGTGGCACAGATATAGACTCAGTTTAAAAGCTAAATGGGCCCTTAAGAGATCATGTAGTTTAAACCACTCAAATTACGGATAGGGAAACCCAGGCCTAGAGAATGGCACATAGAGGAGTCAGTAACCAGGACCAGACTGTGTCAGACATCACTGGGATCAGAGCTTCCCACTTACCAGGGATGCTTGCTACATTGCCAAGTGCTCTGGGCCTGTTTCAGTTATTAATTGGAATGTTAATTCTACTTTGACCACTATTATAAGGGCAAAAATGATATAATTATGCATAACACACCAGTAACTAACATCAAAGTTCAAACATCTGGTATAACCTTTCTGAGTGAAAGAGACTTTCTGAGAATCTCAAAATATAGAATAAAAAGTAAAAAAACAAAAAAGAATACCTCACCAGAAAATCCACAAATACCCCACATGCTGTTTACCATTTCAGAGGTTCATGGGACCCCCGACAGACATCTATGCACACTCAAAGGGTCCACAGAGTCCAAACAATGAACGCAATTTTCTCTCCTCCCAGTTGTCTACATTCTGCAGCTGTATTTTTAATTTAGAAATATCTAAGCTCTGTAATAAACCTTATGCTGTTCTTTATATACCAGAAGTGCTGTTCAGCACTTTTTCTCAATTCCCCCTCCTTGGAGTGTGCACATATACAATACCATAGATGAACTGGTGCCATTAGTAACCAGTGTGTTTTCCTTTGGTACTCCCTGTCCCTGCACACAGAAAAGAGCTAATGGGAGGGGCTAAAGGAATATTTACTGCCAACCAACCAAAAAATGATAACTAGTCCATTCAGGGACTAGATTAATGACTCTCCCTCAAAGTAAGTGTACATTTATGCTGGATTTCCAGAAACTGTGTTCCCACAGACCACAAGACCTAGGGATACACTTGCACAATAACCAATTCTCTGTCTACTAGTCCATGTTTCTGTCACATTGGGCCTTGATTATTAAATCATTTATGTAAAAAAATGTCAAATAAATTAACTACTTTTACAACTGGATCAGAGTTCCTATTGGTCAAGAGAGAATGTAATGGTTTAAATTGGCTTTTGGGGAAATATTTAGATTTTAACTATCCATGTTAGATATGTACTACGATTAGCTTAGAAAGTCCTAAATCGGCTTCTTAAGAGCCGTTACATTCATTCAAACTATATGTATTTAGCAACTACGATGAAGCACACATTTTAATTACCAGGACTATCCCACCAGCAGGGCCATGGCTACTTTGTGCCATGCACAAAATAATTGGTTATTTTCAAATAACTTCAGTTATAATCTTCAAAGTAGTAAAAACATCTTAATTTAACCATTTTTTCCCCATGAAAATCTACAACAGAACACACTCTCCGTACACCCTGAATGCAGACATGCTGAACAGATTTGATCCATGCTCTAACTGTGCTGCGCTTCCCCACTCCCCTTTCACTGTCAGGCAGATTTTATCCATGCTCTGACTGTGCTGCGCTTCCCCACTCCCCTTTCACTGTCAGGCTGTCAAACTGACACTCCTGCTGTCACCACATGTGCCAATGCTGCTCCCTGCCTACCACTTTGCCATGGCTGAGCTTCAGGCATTGGGCATCAGATAAATAATCTTGTTTAAATTACATGTTTAGTGGGAGTCGATGAGGGCTCGCAGAATAAAATGCATAGCCTTCATAGAATGGCTTTGTCACAGCTGCCTTCAGGGCCAGCATCCTTGTCCTTTACTGCCGGGATGGAAGCCCAAGGGTTGAAGTGGCTGGAGGAGCAGCCCCTGGATAATGAGTGACCCGAGGGTGGATACCAGGTTCATGATTCATTGCCTGTTTCATATCAAGTTCTCAGCACTTGAGGGTCACTAACCCATCACTACCGACAAAAAGACAAGACATTACTCTATGTTATCTCAGAAATGATTTAAGTAATACATTAAGGAAAAGTTAACAACTATAAAAACTAGAAGCACTGGAACATATTACTAGGGGAAGTTCTAGAATCCTCTCCTTTGGGAATTCCTAAATCAAATACCCATTAATTTGGAAAGATTTATTTATGTTTCTACCAAGAATCAAAGGGATAGACCGAATAAGTTTGGAAGGTCCTTGCCAAAAGACACGGTATTTTATGTTTCAAAAATACCAGCATTCTAAAAAAGGAGCTTATCTCAAAGGAAAGTTTTTGATTCAGTAAAAATTGTTACACAGGAGAGGAGATAGGATTAGACAAACCCCTCAACCCAATCAGGCATGTGATTGTTCTACTCGCCATCTGTGGAAAATGCCAGCCAAAGTAGGAACTAATTTCAAGTGCCATCAGTTTTTTGGCCTCACAGGCCACAAATGAGCACAGTGACTTTTAATTTCCATGTGTAGCTTGTCTGCCCTGTCAAACCTAGAAGGGAGATCAAGGGAGGCAGGACCCTGCAGTTAGAAATCCATGGAGAACAGTGCTGGCTTGTTAGACTTGCTGGGGTTGGCTGGTGTGGCAGGGAGTGGGGCACACACACAGAAGGCAAATGAACAGAGACAACGGTGGAAAAAAACCCTATACAGCAGTGAGCAGAACTGCTGTAAACTGTGTCCTGTTCTAAAGCAGCCCCGACTGGGCAGGGAGCAGTGAAGTGTGCCCCTCATCAGATTACCACATGAATCACCCAGACAACCCACAGGGACCTTTAGCTTCTAGGACAGGCCACAGTAGGTTTTCCAACTGTCAACTCCTGTGAATAATTTAAGAGTAGATTTAAATGGAAATCTTTCTATGAGGTAATTTGTACACACTAATAATGAAAGCTTATCTGAACATCAAAAGTAAATAGTTTGAGCCAGATATTTATAGCTAAAAAAACAAAACAAAAAACCCCCAAACCATATTACTCCCAGAACCACAGCAAACAAGCTCCCCACAGTACACTAAATCCTCCCTCCCTTATGCACCCCCTACCCCCCGAAGAATTAAACAACTGGACTCAAAGAAGAAGTCATGGAACACAAAACACAGCTAATTACCTGTTCACAGCCGGTCCTATTTTCGGGTTCCCTCACCTACCACTGCCTCAGTATTTAAAAGAAAGAAAAGCACTGCCTTTTCATTAAACCCTAGTTTAAAAGTCATAGGTGCCTTTCAATGGAATTACTGGTATTGCTCCCTTCAGACAGAAAGATTAAATGCAAACACTTATGCATACAAATCATCACAAGCCCAACTGCCACCTTTCAATGTCTTCGTGTCTGAAAAGGACTCCAAACAGATCTGACATCCTAAGCCTTACCACACTGTCCCCAGGGGATCGCTTGATACAGGAGCAATATGGCAGATTACGGCCCTCAATCCCCTGAGGTGGAACGCACTGCAAAGGGGTAAAGGCTGTCCCTCGTACAGAAGCCGCCACTGACAGAGAACAGGGGCTGTCAGAGGCTTGGTGAGCAGTCAATAACCAAGAATGCAAAGTCTGTGCCAACTTTAACCCAGAAAATGTCCCCAATCCTAAAATTTAGCACCAGCTTTGAAATTCCTCTGATATAAGAAGACCAAGGGCAAATCTATTCTAAAATAGAAATAAAATTCCAAACAAAAAAAAATTTTTTAAATCATGACCTCCTTTGTTCTTGACACCTTTCCTGTGGCCTCTCCAGTGATCCCTGTAGTTATTTTTTCTACCTAGTCAACCAGGTTTTTTTTGTTTATTTGTGGGGTTTTTTTTTTTGCAAACTTTTTTAAGCACATAAATCACAGGAGATCTTATTGAAATGCAGAATGTGATTCAGGCCCGAGGAAGGGGCTGAAATTCTGAACTCCTACAAGCACCCAGATGAGGCCAGTCCATGGACCACCTTTAACTTAGCACAGCACTAGAGGCAGGGAGCTCATCTTTCATCCTTCTGTCCCTTACAGCACCTTACACAGCCAGCATTTAACTAACGCTGGTTACAGGGTGAGCAATGGAACCATCCATCATTTCCGTGTTACCTCTTTCTTTGGATCTTAATATATTTCAAGGCAAGAAGATAATTAGACCTTTACAGTGATCATTCCTTTATGACTAAATCACAAAAAGCAAAAGCAAACCTTATAAACTGGCAAAAAGTATATAATCTGAATTAAAGGGTTAATAATAAAATCCCATTATTTATATAGTTATACTGTTTCACTCAGGGAAGAACGAAGGTTATTAACAGATAGGCTGAATGCTTTTCTTCATTTGTTAGGACATCTGCACTGCTTCCATCCACCAAAACTCCAGAATCCAGTGATGCTGCCCAGAACTCCCCAGTACAATCAGCAGTGAGTCAAGATCAGAAAAGCAGCCACATTCTACCTGATAATACACACAGATAGGCTATGACTGCCCGGGTTCCACCAGGGAAATTTAATGGCTCTGTGACAGTGGAAAATTTTTTTTACATCAGTTTTTCCTGGTAGATATTCAAGATAATTTTTTAGTCAACCTTAAGTGACCTTCCAAAGAGTTTATTCTATTTAACTCTATATGTAAATCTATATTCACTATGACTCTATAGTACTACCCTGAATACATCTGATTTTTTAAAGACATTTTACCAATTCAGCCTACTTTTATTATGCTACTACTACATGCTAAATGCATGTTCTATATTGCTGATACCAGCAGCGATTTCTAGTGAACCAGATAAATCTTACTTCTAACAATATAAGTTAACAGAATGGGTATAAAGTACTTAAAATTCTTTAATCAGTGGCACCCAGTACCCAAATTCAAGTATGTCTCCACACAGGGAAAGAGACCAAAATGCAAATACATATATTTAGGATTACTGCAACCCCATAGGCCTCAGTATGTGAGTCATCTCCGGAGATGGGCAAGAGCCCAGTTAAGGGATCGGTTCACAAATTGATTGAACTCTTGCTGGGACATTAGCCAGGCAGGCTGATTCTAAAGCACAAAAGATAGGGCCCTGACGTAGAGGAGTATAAAATGAGTTGTAGGAGACAGATATGCACAGTTACTTTCAACATAATGCAAAAAAGGAAATATAAGAAACAAGCTGGAGGTCTGAGTCTAGCCTCTGGGGGTCTGAGTGGATTCTTCGGGATGAGAAATACTCTCCGAGTGGACTTTTCTAGTATTTAGAGGGCTTGGGCCAACCAGTGGTATCTTAGTAAACCCGCTCTCTGGGGTGGAGGCAGGGGGTGTGGCAAACCATGATTTGTAGTACCTATTTGCCAATTTCCACAGTATAAAGACTCCCCCCATGGCCAATTTTTCAAGCTACCAACATTTTAACAACCAGCTTGCTAAAATCTTGAAAATTTAAGAACTGCCTCTCACAGACAGTATGTGCTGGCTCCAGTATACTACTGAATTTGGCAAACATGATAATTTGGTAAAATCAATGACTTGGCATAAAGTTAACAGCCCCAAAACCACTCATTTTTTAGCATTAGAGGGGTGAGAGAGTGGAATCTATAAATGTTACCTTACATAGAAAAAAGGTATATTGGTGTGATTCAGTTAAGGATCTCGAGATGGGGAGATGACCCTGGATTATCTGGGTGGGCCCTAAATGCAGAGAAACAGAAGGAGAATTTGGCCAGAGGAAGAAAGTCCACAGAGGCTGATACTGGAGTGATTCAGCCACCAGAGCTGGAAGAAGCAAGGAACAGGATCTCCCCTAGAACCTCTGGAGGGAGTGCAGCCCTGCCAACACTACGATTTCAGACTTCTGGCCTCCAGAAATGTAAGAGAATAAATTGTCATTGTTTTCAGCCACCAAGTTTATGGTAGTATTTTACAGCAGCCATAGGAAACTGATGCAATGGGGTACCAAGGGGAGTTTTGCGACCTGTTGTATCTTCAACCATTTCTTACAAAACGTTTGTTTTGTAAGAATTTTGAGGGTTTTTTGGGTACTCTTATACCTTTCAAAATTTCAAATTCGTTTTTAGCCATTTATTTTGTGCTCCTTATAAAAGGAAAAGTTGGGGAAACTTGGCCTAATAGGGGATTAGTTGAAGCAACATAAATTGCCAAAATTTGGCACTTTATAGAAATTTTTGACAGAAAAAAAACCTAGTAACAGTCCCCAAGTATTTACACCAAGTATTGTGAGCAGCTGACACTGTTGGTGCTCTACAGGGTGATCTTAGGCTCTTACTTTCTGAATCTTGGTCTCTTGTCATATCAGAATGCCTTGAATAAAAAAAAAACAAAAAAACTTGAAAGACTGGAAGTTTTGAGGTTCTACTTTTTAAAAATTCAATTTTAAGCCAATAACACCTCCTGTGGTTGTGTGGTTGTTTGAACATATATTGTTGGTTTTGCATGTGTGAGGTAGGTCATGGCATGATGAAAAAGTGTTACTTTCTTAGCCAAAGTGGTGTTAATTTGAAGAGCAATTTTTAAATTATTGAAAATATGTAGATGAAATACAGTAAGTAATCTTCAATTACTTCATGGTATTCCATTTCCTCAAGCCCAAGTTATTCCCCCCTGGAAATAACTGGGTGAAAATAAATAAGAATATAAAAAAATTTTTTTTAAAAGGCAGGACAAAGAAAACATTGAAAAATTCTGAAACTAATGAGCAAATAGTCATAGACCCACACTGTTCTAGAAGCACTGCTGTCATCTTAATAAGTGTAGATGTATTTTATAGATGAAGACACTAAGGAGGAGGGTAATAAAGTAACTTGCCTATGGTCCCCAAGTTACTAGGTAGCAGAGCTGAGATTCTGCCCAACCCCCCAACCACTGGCCTTCCCTTCCACCGTGCTGAGGGCCACTGCTCACAGATGTCTCACCCGAGCAGCTGCAATGCCCGGAAATAGGGCCACCCCACTTTCCGCTGTGCCCCCAAACTCTGTCCTCCACACTGCCAGTCACACCACACTGTATGCCTCCAGCTCCTCTAGCTCTGGAACATTTCTCATGTTTTCCACCTGCTTAACTTTCACTTACCCTTCAAACCTTCTGCCAAGACCTGCCTCAGTTCAAATAAGCAAATGTTTATTGGGCCCTATATCACTTAACCATTGCTGCATAAAAAACTACTCCAAAACTCAGTGGCTTACAACAATCATCGTTTATGATTTCTCATCAGTCAGTGGGTGGTCTGGAGGTCAGCTAATCTCGGCTGGACTCGCCTGAGGGTGGCTCTGCTCCAAGGTGGCTGTCCCTGTGTGCCTAAGACTGAGGAATTTCCTGGGACATGGAACTTCAGTTTTAAAATGGGGAACAGTCCCAGGCACACCAGGAGGGTTGGTCCACCTTAGTGGTGACCTCTAGGTATCTCTCCTCCCCCTCCTAGGACCCGCAGGCCAGTCCTCACTTACCTTTCCCAAGGCCGTGGCACCAGAGAACACAAGCTGAGCTGCATAAGCCTCTTCAGCAGGAGGGCTGCCAACGTTCCACTGGCCAAAGCAGGTCACATGCCCAAGCCCAGCAGCATCAGGGGAGGGAAATATGCTCCACTCGAGGAAGTGAGGGCGGAGGGGCAGGGTTGGTGCATATTTCTGAATCTCATCTACCACAAGCATGTGCTGGGCAAGTTACAAGGGTTAAAGACTCCAAAAACACCATTCCTGACTGCAGGGATTAGACTATGTTAGGTGCCCCTGCTACGAGTTCCCATAACACCCCACGTAGAGAGATGCTGCTCTTAATCTATCACATTTGAAATTACGTATTTGCCACTCCAGACTGTAAACTGGCCAAGAGGGAGAATTGAGGCTTCTGTCACTGTGTGCATGGTACCTGGCACACAATAAGCACTATATCAATGCTTGTTAAACTGAACTGGTCGATTATATGCTCTTCATCATCATGTTTAACTCTCTCCTGACAAACATACTCCAGTTTTTTTACTAGACTTTGATATTCTCTCACATAAAATGCTGAAGTAGATACAAGAGCCAGACAGTAAATATTTTAAGGCTTTGCCAACTCTATGGTCTCTGTTGCAGCTACTCAATCTGTCACTGTAGCAAAAAAGCAGCCAGACAATATGTAAACAAAGGAGGGTAGCTGGGTTTCAATAAAACTTTATTTACAAAAACAGGTGGTAGGCTTAATTTGATCAATAGACTATAGACTCCGGATTAGAGTTGTGGTGCTCAGAGTTGTGTGGACTGCACAGGCAGGGAAAGTTCAAACCAATGTTTCCCCACGTGTGTTCCTTAGGACACCTCTACCAGACCACCTTGGATTGTGGTGGGGGAGTCGGGGAGAAATGCCTCTGGGGAGAAATCTAGGAATCTACATTTAAACAAGCCTCTAAGATGTATCTTATATACATGTTAAGATTTGGGAAAATCACTGATTTCAAACTGTTATATGACAATTACAAGTAAATATGCAGAGTTGAAGTTTCTACTCATAATTTCACTGAAAATGCACAAACATTATACCATAAGTATAAATATAGTACAAAATGAATAAGGGATAGACGGATGATATCCTGAAAATATTATCAGTGGATATTATAAGCAGGACATAGCATAATGGGTTGTTTTAATTATTTTTTATTTTAGCTCTTGTATTTTTCCATCATTTGTATGCTAAACATACACTGTAAACTTTTTAATCATCTAATTTCTAATTCTTCTTTAGAATTATTTCTTTTTTGTTTTTGTTTTTGTTTTTGAGACAGGGTCTCACTCTGTTGCCTGGGCTACAGTGCAGTGGCATCATCATATCTCACTGCAGCCTCAAACTCCTGGCCTCAAGTGATCCTCCTATCTCAGCCTCCGAGTAGCTGGGACTACAGGTGTGCACACCACCCCAAGCTAATTTTTGTATTTTTTGTAGAGACGGGGTCTCACCATGTCAGAATTATTTTAAACTAGAGAAAAGGAGAGAAATAGGCACTGATTTAATCATTAACAGTTTGCCATATTGGCTTCAGTTTCTTTAAAATAAAATGGTACAGATAAACAAACATCCCTTCCTTCCCTCATCTCCCAGTGGTAACATTATTCTAAATTTGGTATTCTTCCCAAATAGGTTTTCTCACACTTTTTCCAAATACCTATGTGTTCATCAACAAGATGTAGCAGTAGTGTTTTGTGTGTTTAAGCTTCACAAATAATATTATAAATGCCCAAATCATTTTAAAAGTTATTTTTATAAAATAATATTAAAAACTTTCCACTCACTCTGCAACTAAAGGAACCATGGATGTGGTACCTCTCAGAAACCAGGTCACCTGATCCTTTTCCTACACCCTTGTTTGAGTAATTAAAGGAACACTTCACAGCTGGATATATCTAAAAACTGATCTCTGTGTTTCTATATGCAATACACAAATCTGCTTAAGGGCATGGCCTTTTGTGTTTCTCTCACAAATTTATTAAAGTTAAATCTATTTAAATTTCACTCATTGTATAAGAATGTTTTCTTTAAAAACTTAACAAATTTAAGCTTTCTGGGACACATGAAAACACACAAGCAGAATATAAAAACAGCTTTATCTTTATATGTTTTTCTCTTCCACGCAACAATTTTTAGAGCCATAGGCACTGCCAACCCTCTCGACAGTACTCAAAATCTCCAAGTAAAAAGTCGATTTAGAGAAGGGGAATCCAGTTTGATAAGGACTACTTCAATTGTCCTTGTGCAATCACATTTGTCAAAGTCTTAAAGTAGTAAACTCATTTGATAAGGAGAAACTTAGAAAACAAAACGCCTAAGGAATACTTAAGACACTCAGAAATTTAGGGTTGAAACATTTATTCCCCAGAGTCAAAACTGAACATGTTAAATCAAGAGAACTTCTGTTACTATAATATGCTACTCTAAGATATGCCGTCAAAAAGAACTTCAAAGAAGGATGAAGTACTTTTGCAAAATAAACACCAGGCCCTTCCCACTGATGGCAGACTACAGTGGGCTGATGGAGACTGGCAAGCACAAAGGAAGGCATTCGTTCTAGAGAGTGTCCTTTCTACCTGCCCTCCTCCCCAGCCAGCACACTGGAATTTCCCCAAAACACAGGAGAACTATGACAGAGCTGCCTCAAAAAGTGCCCCCGTAAGTAAGGACCACAGGGCCTTGGTTCTTATTGCTATGCTCAAACCCCGGCATGCCTAAGACACCAAGGATTTTATTTCTTAGAGTTGTTATGAAAACTAAGTGAGAAAATACTGACATTATTAGCGCTCAATAATTGGCAGGTTATTTGCAACAGCAACAGCAGCAGCAAAGAGGTAACAGGTGACCTACCAGTCCCTCAAGTAGATGTTGCTGGTGGACAGGCAGAGATGACTGACTAAGGCCAGAAGGAGTGATTACAACTATAGCCGGCACATGCAGGGGAGGATGGAGAGTCAGATTCCCATCAGGAAAACATTTTCCCTCAGGGAAATATTTCACTCATGCCAGAATCATGAGGAAAAGAAGAGAGCACCCAAGTCTCACCTATAAAAACACAATTCTAAAAATAACCTCAGTTGTGTCACTTTGCCTAGTTGTTGGACACACTTTTTTCTTCCCAAAATGATGTGAGGCAATGAATGGTTCAAAGAAAAGTGTGAAATCCTGACAAGTTAAAAGAAATTACTACAAAAATAGCATAGGTGTAGTTACCTTACCTTATAAGGAATGTCAGTTATGGAAAATAGCTGAAAAATTAAAAAATAAAAAACTCCAAATTACACACACACTCACTCACTCACTCAAAATGTTCCAGGTATTTCTAAAGTTTGCTTTACTGATAATTTTTCTAAGGAAAAATAAATGAACACAGAAGAAAAGTACCAGTCACTGTACAGTTCCATAAAATACACATTATCATTAGAGTTGATAAGAAAATGCTTAGCTAAAAGTAAGTTACATTTTAAAATAAGGGGAAAAAAAGGTAATGGTATCAACAACGTAGTACAACACCAGTTATTCAGCATGTAGGAAATTATAGCAGGGTATAGCCTGTATTTGAGATACAGAAAGTGACATCATTTAAGAATTAACTAAGTCACTTAAGAATTAATGTATACATATATAAGTAATAATATGTAAGTAAATGGCTCAGCTATCTTCAGAAGAGGCATCCTCTACAAAATGCAATCACAGGGAGGTCTGAGGAAAGATCAAATTCTAATTTACTTAACTGTGATATTGCCTCATAACACATATAACTAAAGAAATCAATAGTTTAATCAAATGTTTCGCCAGTAGTCTAATAAAGGTGGGTGGGCAGGGTGTGAACAGAGGGATGATCAGTAAGTATTTGTGGGTGTCCGGGATCCAGTGCCAAGCATAGTGCCTGGGACACTGTGAGTCCCATGTGTTTGATGGCCTAGCACTGCTCAAAGACAAGAGACACAGGATGGCCAGGCCTAACTGAAACTGTATTACTGCTTTGATTCTCAACTGTGGCTGAACATCAGAACTATCTTTCATAAGAGATTCTTATTCAAAAGGTCACGGGTAGATTTGGGGGGTTTTTGTTTGGCACTTGTGTTTTTAGAAAGCTCGTGGTGTGTGTAAGCTACATCCCCTACCCCTCATTTAAGAACCACTGACCTTTGAAAAAGTTTACATTTTGTTTATGGATAGAGCTGCCAAGCAACAGTTCTGTGTTTCCGACATTAATATTTAAGAAACAAAGAAAATGAAGAAGTCTGCCATTTTTCCAATTCTAATACTTAAAAATGTTTAAATGTGCATCAAATGCAAAGCCTCAGAAGCTTCTTGTACAGCACACCAGAGTCAATGGGTCTCTGAGCCTGAAAGTCTGCCACCATCAGGAAAGACACAATAACACACTGCGAACCCAGTTACCAGGAAAACTAAGTCATACGCTTCAAACTATTTGTTTATTTAAGTGACAGAAGCTTGGGACCAAAGGAGATCTTTGAGACAATCCCGTCATACACTTTCACCGTACAGATGAGGAAACACCTGAGAGGTCGTGTCCTGCACTGTGACACCAGCTTCATGGCAGTGGGGATTACATCGAAGCAGTTTACCACTGTGTGGCCCAGCACCTAGCAGATACTCCACAACATTTTTAGAAACTAATTAATTGTCAGGGCTAGCTTGTTGGCAAAGTTGGGGCCCAGAGCCAGGTATGGTTTAAAATCATAATAATATCAACTCACTACAACTACATTGAAAACAAATTGAGCCTAAGAGAAGTAAAGCCATTTTCCAAGATCACACCTCTCCACCAGTACAGAGCTTGAACCCCCCCTCTGTCTTCACCACTGCCTTGAATCGCCAGAATCATCTATCCGTAGGATAGACACGCGGCATATAAAAAAACATCCCTTCTGAGATTAACACAGCAAACTGATCTCTTAAAATGTTATTAAATTTTAACAGCTGGGCTGGAAAAAAGCTTCAGTAGAGGAAATTAACTTTGTCATATTGCAACATTAAGTGTACAAAGTTTAACTTAGAGCAGATGGCTCTATTAGAAATAAGACTGTTCACCTCATCCACACTCCATTGAAAATCATGTTTGAATTCGCGTCTCACATACGGAGCCATCCTCAAAACATGATGTGGTTTGCCTGCAGTTGACCAGCAGGTGGCAGAGGAGAACAAGCCCTCCTTAATACAGCCGCAGGGAGGGAGAATCGGGTGGATTCACAGGGAAGGCGTGTTGTCTTCTAACACCGCCCAAGATCTGGGTTAGGTCCTGGCAAAGGATCCTGCATCCAGCGAAACCTGAGGGTAGCTCATAAAATAAAAACAGTCAAATATCCACTCACTTCAACAACCTAGAGGTGAAAATTCAGAAGTGTCCTTTGTACTTTCTCTGGACGGCATGGGTGGAGTGAAAAGGAAGGAACAGTACAGAGGGCGGTGTGTTCCAGGCTTTCCAGCACCCGAGGGGCTCAGATTAATCAGTGTTTCCCAAACTGGCCTGAGCCCAAAATTACGTGGGGGTGCTTATTAAAATACAGACCCCTGGGCCCACCCCAGATGCACAGACTCTCTGGGGAAAGGGCCAGAGACACACCTGGGGGCTTATTAGACAAGTGTGGGCCCTGCTGGCTTGTGTGCTACCTGGAGGGCACGTGCGCCCACATCCTCCACACCCTAATATGTGGTTGGGAGCTCTGCATTGTTAATAACCTGCCCACGTGTGAGGACTGCATCCAAGACTTGCTCAGAGTAAGTAGCAAGAAAGTGGCTAGGCAGGGACTAACGAAGCCCTCACTGCTCAGCACACACAGGGACCTTCGGTCGGTCCAGTGGGGTTTCTCCACCCACACCCTCCCTGGCCCTCTTTTTCCCCCCAAAACCTCATTTCTGTTCATTCTCACCTCCTATTTGCAGCATGAATGAATTTGCTCCCTACTTTTGCATCTTCAGTCTCTTCCTTTCTGACAACACTGATCTCCTCTACTTCAAATAGCAGATTGCCTCTCAGCCACTTGCTCTTCAGCACAAATTCTGTCTCGGTAGGTACAGTCCCGGCCTCCACTTCCTCAGCACACCCTCTCCCTCGGCCCCCTGCCCCTTGGAGTTCACTCTAATCCTTCCGTGAGGGCCTGACCACCTCGTAAATAAAGAAGCTGAAAGTGCTGACCGGCCTGACTTCAAATTTGATTTCCAGCCTCTACTGGGCCCTCATCTTTCTAATATTTCTACTCTTACATTTCATGTTGCAAAGGTTGTTCCAAACCTTTAAGTTTTCCCTTAAGCCTACTCCTACCTTCTAAACCCAAACTCAAAGATAACCTCCCTTTGAACAAAGCTGAGAAGAGCCAAGACTACTTTTCTCACTCCTTCCCCAGAGGAAAGCTCCAGCCACACCTCTGTCCATCTCGTCCCTCCTTCTGGCCTCCACATCCTGCCCCGAGAACCTCCAGCCCCAGCCCTGATCTTGTCAAACTGCTGCTCCAGGGCCTCCACCTAATTAAACCCAAGCTTCTCTGCCTTCAATTTAGGCCCATACGGAGTCCAACCTGCCCGTCTCTAGAATCTACAGGGGTGGGGAACCATGGTCTTAAGGATACAGGTTCCCCACCCCAGTTCTCCTTCCTCTGTAGCATCATTTCTGACCCTCCACAGTGGCTATTTGTTTATTCTTTTCATTCTGAGACCTCTCATGGCACCACAAAGCCTGGTCACATAGGATTTCCTTAGGTTACTAATGTCTGGCCACCTACATCATCCCTCTCCTGTCCACCAGTGATGACCAAGTCCTTGAGAAGAAAAATTTTAACATTGTGGGTGTTCAGTAAAAATTTACTGAACAGGGCCAGGCATGGTGGCTCACACCTATAATCCCAGCACTTTGGGAGGCCGAGGCAGGAAGACTTCCTTAGCCCAGGAGTTTGAGACCACTCTGGGCAACAGAGCAAGACCTCATCTCTACCAAAAACTTCCTGGGTGCAATAGAAAACCCATCAAGTCTGTAGTCCCAGCTACTCAGGAGGCTGAGGCAGGAGGATCGCTTGAGCCCAGGAGCTCGAGGCTGCAATAAGCTATGATCGTGCCACTGCACTCCAGCCTGGGCAAAAGAGTGAGACCCTGTCTCTTAAAAAAAAAAAAAAGTTACTGAATAGATAATGTAAGAAGCAAGGCTTTAGTACGTTCCTCTCCCCTCTCAAAAACATGCTAGAACAACGCAGAGAGGCAGACAGCAAAAATATTTGAACCAGGCAGAGCTGGATTCTGATCTTGACTTCAGTACTTCTATTTATGGTCATTGGATCTTGGGTAAGCCGCTCTGAACCACCTTCCCCAGCAGGAAAAAGAACAGCAATACCGCCACCTAGTGGGGTTATAAGTCAAGCACGGAGCACTTTAGAAGGCGCTCAATACACAGAATCATTATCATTGTCAGGCATATCTTTTTGAACTTGAGAATTTGCAGGATATAATCAGCAAAAGGAATAGGTAAGGGATTATTGACACCACTTATTTAAGGGGGGAAACACTGGCAGCAAATATTATACTGTGGCTTAAGCTGCAGGGAAAAAAGGGGTAAAATTATGAAAACTTCCAAATATTATTTAAAGTAGTCTCCCCCCTTATCCACAATTTCACTTTCCACAGTTTCAGTTACTCAAGGTCAACTGTTGTCTGAAACTATTAAATGGAAAATTCCAGAAACAAACAATTCATAAGATTGAAATTGCACACCGTTCTGAGTATGGTGATGAAATCCCCTGCGGTTGGGAACCTTCCTGCTCTGGACATGAATCGTCCCTGGGTCCAGCGAGCGGATCCACACTGTATGCGCTACCCGCTCCCAAGTTACTTAACAGCCTGCTCGGTTATCAGGCCTAAAAAACATAGTGCATGAAGAATTTGGTACTATCTGCGGTTCCAGGCATCCTCTGGGGGTCTTGGAATGTATACCCAGAGGAGAAGAGGAGACTACTGTAATTTGAAAGTTACCATTTGAAAAAAAAATTTTTTTTTTTTTGCTCAAGTATTCATCACCCTCAAGAAAATTGCACTGCCACTGCTCCCCAAATTATAAAACTAAATGAGCCAGATTATCACTTTTAAAGAATGCATAGGTAATTTCTAACAGGCACAGCACCAACATTTCAAGGCACCTGTTGATTTAGTGTCAACTTAGCCTGCATGAAAGAAAATAACTGCATGAAAATAGTAGAACACAAGATGCTTCTTATACAATAGTGACTCTGAAAAAACTATGTAGCCAGAGCTCAAAAGTGAATGGTGGTAGGTATGCATTTTCTTTTCTTAAGAGAAAATGTCTGTGGATATGTTCTAGTAGGTTGGTCTAAATATTTTCTAAACATGGGAAGGCATATCAAATAGGGCAACTAGGAGCTATTTTAGCTTTTTAGAAGAAATTCTGATGGAGCAAAACTTTTGCCTGTAGACAATAATTAGCTTTTCTCCAAAAGCATCACATATGCATCACTCTATATGCCAAATGCCACAGCCACAGGAAATCAGTTGCCCACAGCCTTATAAATCAAAATTTACATGCTTCCTCATTTTCTGTTATAGACTTTTGTAGCCAAATTTTGTGATCGAAGTTCACTCCAAATTTTAAAAATAAAGTTTCATTTAATGGAGCCTTGATGAATCCCATCTGAAGGCCATTAAAACATACACACCCACTCCATGCAAACTAGAAAATCAGTAGAATTCAAAGACTTATTGAATCTTGAAGCTGGAAAGTACCCTCGTAACAAATAATTCACACATCCTATTATGCACAGAAGGTAGATCACTGTCACCAAGGTGGTCAGTAGCACTGTCAGGACTAGAATCCCTGTTTCCTTGCCCCAGTCCAGGCTCTGTTAAAGTCTGGCTCTGAAATTAAGTGATTCCCCCTTGATACTCTTCATGTACATCAGTGAGTCATGTTTCCATTTCCTCTCACTGTTCTAAGTAGCCTTTGGTAGCACAGAGTTCATTCATTCACAATAATGCTAATTCACTCTTACAGAGTACTAATATACTTAGGAATCACAACTTACCACGCAACCCTCAAATCAGTGAAGCCAATGGCCAACTAAATCTAAAAAAAAAAAAAAGAAACCTAACCCTTAGCACTTAAAATACTTCCTTTCAACCTACTGTAAAACAACCACCTCACTTTCATTAGGAGATGAAAAGTGAGTCATTTCTTTCATCCAGCAGACAGTCTCCCCAGGCACAAACTCATGCACATTATACTTCATGGGACCTTTTAAATATTTACTTGTTAACAGTATTCTTCCTTTCGGGTCAAAGATTATAGTACTTAGCAACACAAAGAAAGCAGAGGGATATAGTTATGAATTAGTAAACTTCTTTGCCAAGCCTTCCATTTGTTAATTCAGTCCAACATCAAAGGGGAGTTTATAGAGAAGTTCAGCTGTCAGAAATTAACCCTAAGAAAATTACTGAATCAAAAAGTGACTTGCGCAGTTTTTCCCAAACTGATGTTAAGGAAAAACAGTTCCGGTTGTAGGTACAGGAGCAAAAAGTCTTCCTCCTATGAAATAAGTTTGTTTAATGCAAACAAAGTTTTTGAAAGTTTTGTCTTGTTAATCACAGGATTTCCCAGCCCTTGATATGCTAATTTTTCTGTAAATTTCCAAGGACGGGGCTGAGGTCAGTTTATTTGATTGCATTAATTATCTGGAAGGGTGGACAGAAATAAAATAGGAGAAGTGTACCACACTTATTCAGTAGCTCCTAAGCAACAAAGTGGAGAAAGGGTTTTTCTAAAGTACCAGTATTTTTGGTCTTCAGTAGCAGAAAATAGTTAGACTCCCATTCACAACTATTTCAGGACAAGGTGGGAGTTTCTATTAAGTCAATTGGGAGAATGAACCCAAATAGAACTAAATCCTTGAGAGCTTAACTCCTCACTGCCAACAGGACTGCCAGTTTCACTGGGTTTCTACAACTGCTCCCTGGCTCTAAGCAAAAACATCCCCTAGACCTGCTCTTGGGGAATAAAGTAGAGTCATTGTGTATTTTCCCTGAACTCTTTGATCTGCATGCACTAGTCTATTTCAATGTTTTTTAACCACGGCTGTACATCTGAATCACCTAGGGAGCTTTTAACTCTACAGATGTATGGGCCCAATGCCAAATCTACAGAATCCAACATGATTCCCAATGAGCAACAGCCAGAGCCGAAAATCACTCTTCTGCTTCCTGGGAAGATCAAGACAATAGACAAATAATTGATAGTGCACGTACCTTATGTTGAGCACATTGACACTAACAAGGAAAGGGCTACACAGCAAGATGTTAATGAGTCCCCAAATTTACAAACAAATCTCTATCACTCACAAGTGGGCTTTTTCTTTTCTAGGCCATTTTCACAAAGAAAGAAAAATGTATTATTAATACTTGGAAAGGACCACAGTGCTTGAAACAAGGAGTGCGCCACAAAACTCATTCAGGTGCAGACAGCTGCAGCTAGGGGGCTGCTGGTTCACATGACAGCCAAGTCCCTGTGCCCCACACAAACCCCGCCCAGCATATGACCCTAGTTTGTGACTCAACATTTCACTACGTGTCTTGGATCATTGGAAGTCACCGCAGAAACTCAAAACCAGGAATGTTCACTGTGCCAAAGCCAAGTTTGCTGTATGATATACAACACAGGGTATAGGCCTTTGTGGGTCTTGTAAGTCAGTTAATCACCTATGGGAGATAGAAAGGGATTTTTGAAAACTGTTCTCTTTCTAAATAATACTTACTTGAGCTATTTTCTGAATATAGTCTCTAGGCAGTGTACATCAGAAAGGAGGGAGAGTTAAAATTAAAGATATATTAAGTCTTTTTAGTAGAACCAACTTCAATATAATAAGGGACCCTGGAATAGATTACAAAAAGAATCTCTCCCTCTTTCCTTTCTGAATTTTGTTAGTCAGTGGAAAAGATATTTATGCACATTGAATGGGTAAGAATAGCACAGCATAAAGGAAAAGTTGAGAGATTGTTAGGAAACAAAACCATGAGTTCTGATGGAGATAAAAGTTGAGAGAAAGTGGAAAGTGAGGGGTCCACAGGCTGCCAAGGCTCCGGCTGCCACACTGTCTCTGCACATGTGCATGCTACAGGACTTGTGTAACTGACAGGCAGAGTGGCTCCAACATGGCCTGACTTCCTCCTCCTTGGTAATAGACATGGTGGTGTTTCTGGGTCTCCTTCCCTTTAACACTACCCTTCTTCCCAACCCCAAGGAGAAAAAAAAAGGTCATAAACCTCTCTTTGGAAGCTAAGACCAAAATATCCAGGACAAGAAGTATGTTTTCCTTTGCAGTTCTCATGCAAAGCAACTAGAAAGGCATTTCTATCATAATGACCTGAATGTCTTCCGGTACTCAAAGGTCAATCCAATGAAGGCAAAAGAAGAGGGCGTAGGAGGCAGGATCTAGCATTGCCTGACAGGGGAGTAAATCTGAATAAGCTGCTGAAAATCTCTGGCATCAAGACTCTACAATGAAGAGATTAAATTACCAACCCTGAGACTCTTCCAATATTCCACCTAGGTTCCCCGACACAGATCCAGATCCACCAGCACTAACTCTACTTGGCAGCTTTGTATAAACAATACAACATCTCAACTATTGTTAAACTCCAATGGGAGGCCTCCAGGGTCATGTGGAAATAATTTTTTAAATGAAAGCGTTTTCATCAACTACACGAAAAGCAATTAATAAATCTAAAAATAGACTAAAAGGATCATATGAACAAGTCAAAATCTGATTTTGATGGACTAAGTGGATTGCTAAAATATCATGACATATTTAAAACCAAGTGAAGAAACTGAACAGTATTTCGTTTGCTAAAATGCTTAAGATGGGGTGGTACATTTGGCAAGACACCGAAGGTTCTTGAAAGAATCAGGGCACCACAAAAAGGCCATCCCAAGGAGCTTGCTGCAGTTAATTTAGCAGAGCTGTTCCTAAGAGTTAACCAAGCTTTTTAAGTTTTTAAGTTCACATCCATTTCTCACCCACGTTCAGTAGGGGGAGGGGGAAGCTCTCAAAGCTTCAATGAGATAATCCTTTAAAATAGTCTCCAGAGACAGCAGCAGTAGCAAATTATTCCTACCTTGCATGAATTAAGCTCAACAGAAACACTCTCTCAAGGAAAGTTTCAAGAGCTCAGGATTCCCACCCTGCAATTAAAAAATTAAGACCTCCAAATAGTGAGCAGAATACACAAACCTAATGAAGTGCTGGCATATGAGGCATCAATGCATAAAAATGGCTGGTTGGTTTCTGAAGTTTTCATCGGGTATCACATAGCATAAAGAACAAAGAATTTACAGGAAATGATTTTAGGAGGCCTGCCATTTTCATTCCTTCTCAAACACTGTTATTTCCTTCCAATAGTAAAATCAACATAACTATCGATTTGACAATTTCTCATTCGGTTGCCTTTGCTTTTAATTGTTACAGAATTATAATCCAAAAATCAAACCAAATATCATCAGATGCTTTACTTCTAAGAGGTCCTATGTAAATGACATTCCTTGTTTGTGTTATTTTAGTGTGAACATTGCCCTTGTCACTTCCTTTAGCAGCTGCACACTAGGGAGACCCAGAAGTGAACATTATGGTCTGTTAAAGTATGTGCAAGAAGCAGGATAAACCAATCAACTCTACTGTGAGAGTAGACATCTGCAAGGTAAAAAGCAACTATGTGCACTTCCCAGTATGCATGTTATCTTCCAATGAAAAATTCCAAAAAATAAATTTAAAAAAATATATATTGTTCTCTTATGTAACATATAGCCTTGTATCAACTTGACAGTGTTATACTTAAATATAGAAGTATCTACTAGATTTACCAATAGGCCCTCTTGGGTTAAAAGTAAGACACTGAAGAGAAATGCAGGTTTGTAATCAAAAGCCAAGATAACATTTCTAATAATGTAAAAACCTAATGTAAACTTAAGATTCCCTATTTTTTAGTTCCAACTCCAGATAAAACAAAATGGTACATACTTTATTGAGCTAGTGCATTGTTGATCAAGTACCTAGGATCCTCTAATGAAGACTGTAATCTCTTAATTTTCCTGCATTAAATGGAAACGGAAGAACACACAAAACATGTACTGATTGAGGGCCACTGTCTACCAGGCAGAGTGGGAACTGCTAAGGACCCAGGGATGAAGTAAGATAACACACAGTCTGATCTAGTGGGGTTAGCAGTCAAGAAAACAGGAAGGCATGGGAATGTGAGTTAGCAGGCATTATTACAATAAATGGTACACACAACTTTGAAATTTATGAACTGCATGGGTTTATTTTACACATACCCTTTTATATAAACAATAAAAGAGGTGACATGTATGAACATTACTCAATGAAGAACTAAGTAATGGAATTCATTAATGAATAAAGGGAATTCTTTCCTTTCATTTCCATTGATATTCATCATTTTTAGGTGGTTGGAGGGTCTCCCCTACTCTATCCTTTGTATTTAACTTTCCTGCATTAATATTTGACTTTCTCATCTTCTAGTCTAGTTTCAAATTCATGCCTTTCTTGCTTCCTGACACTCCCATATCTAGGTTGCTTAATTGTTCTTTTAGTACTGAACAAGTACTAGTGACCTTTACTGAAAGAGCTCACCTTTCTATTACCTAAGTTTTGTACCCCTAATTGCCACCCAGTGAATGAATTTCTACTCCTATTATTTCATTTACACATCTAACCCCAGACCAAACAGGACCTCTGTGCCTCTTATTGCCATTTACAAATTTATTGTTTTACATATTATCATTCACTTAATTCAATAATGCAGAATGCTTGGCTAATTCCATTTTTAAAATTCCAGGAGATAGCCTGAATTCCATTCCTGTATTACTTAGCTGATATTTTGAATTCATTTTGTTAGAGATTTTTCAGGAGAATGGATGTGAGGTATGAGGTGGCTTTGGATTTAGAGACACCGGGGCTTCTTTATTGGCTCAACCTTGTACAAGTTGCATGAATTTGAGGTACACAGAAAGATATGGGAAGTAGCCTAACTTCTTCTAAAGTCTCACAGGTTTGTGGAAGGGCTGAATCAGACCATGTATACAGAGCGTTTAGCCAGTGCTAGACATTGTGCATGCCTCAGTGAATACTAGCTATTTTAAGTAGCAGATCTTTGGAGGAATGTGGATTTCCCCCTTCCTATGAGAATATTCCTTCCATCCTTCCTTCCTCTCAATCGGTCATTCTCTTCCCTTCTCACAATCTTGAAGGAACAATCTATACTGTTGCCTCAGTTATTTTGATGCATGGTTCTTGCCTCATCCCACAGCAACACAACCTCACAACGTTCTTCTCCACCGTGCTGATAAACATGGAGTGTGGTGTTTGAAGCTAACTGCTCCATCGGGTGGCCACTCCTCTGCCTTCATCTTCCTTGCTGACCTTTTTCTTCTGATGGCCCCACCAAAGGTGATGTTCATAATCGGCCCTTTCTGGGATTCTCTCTTCTTCTCCCTGCTGATAGCTTCCAATCAGCACGGCTTCCACCACCACGTGTCACAATGACTCTCCAAAATGCTGGCACCTGCACTCCAGTCACCATGCCCAACTTTCCTGGCTGTCTCCACCCTCAAGGTGCTCAACTCAGCACTTCCAAAGCAGACTGAGTCATTCCTCAAACAGGACAGTTCTCTGTCTGGTTAACACCAAACCATCAACCTCACTGGCTAAGACAGAAAGTTCACAGTCAACATGTTTCTCGCTCTCACTCTTTCTTTGAATCTCTTTAATCCAAGTCCCTAATTCAGGCCCTAATTAAATGAAAGGGCTTGTTACTAACAGGTACCCTGAAAAGGACCACAACCCCTTAGCTCCATTCTTCCTTTCCCCCCATCACTTCATGACTCCATGACAATGGGCTTCCCTTTTCCAGTCCATCTGACCAGTGATGGCTTCACAAAACCTGGAAGGTGACATCCAGATCCTTAGAGTTGCAAACTACAATGCCTGTCCCAATTTGGTTCTCTGTTAGTTAGCATTCCACGGCTAAAAATAACATCAACCAGCCTAAACACATTAACGCAAGGGGAATGTATTGGAAGCCCGCAGTGGTAGCTCCTAGAATCCAAGACTGGGAATGCAACCGAGCTTCAGGAAAAACTGGAAATGGCAACTCAAGAACCTGTGCTGCCATTGCTCTCCACGTCTGGTTTGTGCCTTAATTCTTTCTCCCTGCAAATCACTTTCCTGTACTCCCCAGTCCATACAGCAGGACAGTGGCTTAGATCACCTCTTATGGGCTGCATTGTGCCCCCCGCCGCCGCCAAAAAGATATGTTGAAGTCCTAAACCCCAGTACCTCACAATCTGACCTTGCTTGGAGACAGCGTAATCAAGTTAAAATTACAGAAGTAATCAAGTTAAAACAAGGCCATTAGGATGGGCCCTGATCCAATATGAGTATCCTTATAAAAAGCGGAAATTTGGACACAGAGACAGACACCTGGAGGGAACATAACACGAAGAGATGGCGGGGAGAAGACAACCATGCACAAGCCAAGGAGAGAGGCCTGGAACACATCCTTAGCTCACAGCCCTCAAAAAGAATCAACCGGCCAACACCTTGATTTCAGCCCTAGCACCCAAATCTACTACCCCGAAGGATAGGAGCTCTCATTCCCTCCCTCTCGGTCATTCTCTCGCTCTTCCTCTCTCTCCTTCCCCCCTTTCAATACCAGGTCTAGGAAGAGACCCTGCCAGCCTGGGGCTAATGTTCAGTCCTGTCCAATCCACTGCAGCTGGGATCAGCCTCCCTGAGCAAACCCGGCTCAGAGGATCGGGGTAGGATGAGGTGTGTAGAGAAGCACATCCTCATGAGGTGCAAATCTGAAATGCAACACAACTGGCGAGATCTGGGGACAATATTACAGCAAGTCATTGTTAGTATGTTACAGCAAATACTGTTTATACTCTATCAGTTTGATGGCTGGTGCACACTAGTCAAACACAACAACGCTTTGAGTCACACCCAGCTGTCATGACTGATTCTACTGTGATGACCAAAACTAGGTGGGTGCCAGACTTTGAAATTTTACCTTCAATAATATTAAATAGTTAGGTGTTCCTAAGAAAAATTCCAATTAACAATCCTCTCACAATAGCATTTAACATAATCTTCAGATTAACTATGAAGAAAATGAGGTCAAGCAAATAACTAAAATTTTTTCACTTGCTTGAAATAATGCAAGTAAATTTTTGCTTTGCATCAAATAGTGATTTGAAGGGACAACGCACTATTAAGGAAACAGTTCCATTTTCCCTCATGAATTAATGCAAAAACACCTTCAAAGTACTCTCCAAGGACTCTTCCCCACCACTACAAACTATAATCTTTTATCTCCTCCCGTCACTTTACCCCACAAACAACTACACCCTATGAAAGTAGGAGAAATTAGGAGGTATGACAGAATGCCTACTTCAGAAAAACAAGGAAATCTTCCAAAAGCAGCAGGAAATGAATACAAGTTCTCGACAGGAGTAGCACCTCTCTCTAGTGGGCATCTTGGACATGTGTGGGGCATTCTGGGTTGTCACTGTAATTGGGTAAAGCCACTGGCCTTTGGTGGGCAGGCAGCAGGAATACTGGCCATCTTGCAATGTGTGCAACAGTATATTGTTCAACATCCTGATAGATTTCAAAAGTTCTAGATGTTTATGTTGGTTTAAAAACCTTTCTCATATTATCATGTTTTTATTACATAAAAATAAAATGCTTGTGCTTGACTTTTTAACATATACCAATATTCCCAGGAACACAGCTAACACTAAAATAGAAAGATCACTTTCATTTGCTTAGTTTGGAATTTTGCCAAGAATTGTTCACCATTTCTGAAAATCACATCACTGACCACTCCCCCACTGAGACTGTTTGAGTCACTAGGTATCTCATGGTGCAACTCCACACACATGTGGACATCTAACCATTTCATTACATCTTCTAGTAAATATAGTTTACTACAGGATAGAAACAGGATATTACAAATTATTTGTTATGCGTGAGAAGAGCTGCCTGCCTGCCCTTCCAAACCTTGATGTTCGTTCCCAGTAGAGCTGGCGCAGATGAAGTTGTCTGCCAACCTTCCTAAAAATCAGTATTTGCCTTTCTTCTAAGTACTACCAAAAAAAATACCTGAACATTGACCCTTTCTCCACAATGCTCACGGATTTGGATTTGCTGACTAGACTAAAATGTCCAGCTTTTCCTCATCTCTTGTTAGTAGGGTGGGAGAAACCATACGATTCCACCAATGCTGAATCTTGCCTTCATTCCTTCCAAGACAACAGCATCCTCACACTCTAAGCACTATAATGAAGCTGAAATTACAGTAAATGGCCCTCTACACATTTCTTTTTAATTCAGGTCACCCCTGTGTTTTTAATCATTGATTGAAAAAAGTGCAAGAGTCAAAGGCCAGAGGTCAGGGCCTGGATTTCCATCAGATTCCCTGTTTGATCATTAGCAAATCACCTGCTCTGTGTGTGTCCAAGCTTATCTAGCTATAAAATTCAGATCCAATCTGTCTGTTACCTTAAGAGACAGGAACACAGTAAAACCTAACAAAACATTCTGAGCCACCTAATTGTCTTAAACTCTGTTACCTATTTTTTCAAAACAAATTCAATGTAACATAGTGTTTCAGGGTAACCTGTTCTATATAAAAAAAGATTTAGAACTCTTTAAAGTCTTTTTTTTCTTGTATAACATATGCAGAAATAATGGTGCTAACAAAATTAGAATTGGCTTATCTAACCAAGCGTGTAACCTAGATACCCAAGAAACCTCCAGTTTCTCATTGAGTGCTTGAGATACCTTGAGATTGTCAAATGACAGATGTTCAGTTGGGTCCAACCTGATCTCAAGGCAAGGTCTCAGGTGGGGTTAGTACCTGTAGAAGGGACAAGAAAGTAACTTTCCAATGTCACCTACCTGTCTTTCCTGTTGATTGGTGCTGGGAGAATTCAGGATACCCAGAAGAATGAAGTAAATTTAAAATGAAGCAATTCAGAGGTATTTTGTGATTCACTTACTGCCTGCCTTCTTTCCATTCGAATTAGCAATGCCTACTGCAAAAATATCTGTGTTTAGCAGCACTGTAAAGGGTCATTTGACTCTAGGTTGCTGAGTGACAAAAACTGAAGAACCTTCTTTCCTAATGCTTTTAAACTTTTACTTTACCTTTCACTTTTTAATCAAAACAGAACATTGCTGAGCAAAATCAAGTGCAATCCTTGCTTCTTCAGGTTTAAACCATTTGTTTTTTGTGGAATTACTATAAATTTAAATGGAAAAATAATTTTTTATATTTCAAAAAATTCAGAACTGGGCACAGTAGCCTATGACTGTAATCCCAGGCCCTTGGGAGGCAGACCAGGAGGATCGCTTGAGGCCAGGAGTTTGAGACCAGTCTGGGCAACATAGCAAGACCCCATCTCTGAAAAAAATAGCCAGGCATGGTGATGCTCACCTGTAACTGCTATGACTGCACCACTGCACTCCAGCCTGGGTGACAGTAAGACTCTGTCTCTTAAAAAAAAAAAAATCACAATTTTACTTAAAATTTTCTTATCTTATTGTTTTTAGTAAACAGAGAATTCAGATACTGAGATTTTAATATCCTTATTAGAATTTATATGTTTGGCAATTATAGGGATGAAAAGCTGTAATCTGTAAGAGGGGAAAATTATGTTTTAAAATAACCCTAACCTTCAATATTTCAAAATGCTCTTTAGAAAATTCATCCCACAAAAATGGCCACTTCATTGTAACATGATATATCTACATGTATCACTGTGCGTCAGAATACAATATCCACTTGGAAAGGGCTGCCTCAATTTCCACGTCATTTGTAAAATCATCTTGAAGTATTTTATCATAATGATTATAAAAGCATTAAATTCAATAGAAGACAAAGGATTCTATTCTAATGTTATGCACCTTCATTTACTTTTTAAGGGACTAAATGTACAAGATAGAGTCTGGGTTAACTGAAAAGAAATGAATACAAAATCTGGTTCTACTATAAATCTAAACCACTTATCCCAGAACTTTTTTCAAAAGTAAAACTCACCAGGATTGTTGGGCATCTTTTGATTACACTCCTTGGCCTGATATTATTTAACTCTTTAATCCTAACATAGCAACCATATCCATTGTTATTTTTTAAATCTGTTCAGTTATGGTCTACAGTTTTATGTACATGCAATCCCAAGCTAAACCAACACCTAGATCACGCAGGAAATGCAGAATATTGTTGGCAATCTTTTGGAAAACCCTTAACCTTTTGTTACATATTCAGCTCCATCCCTGGACACTTGTGTTGCTACTGTTGAATTGCACCTGTCATGCAGAAAACTCATGTGAGAGGAATGCTGTTTTTAAAAAATTACTCTTAGGTGAATTTAAAATGATGACTAATACTGACCATAAGAGTTTTTCTTCAGTCAGGCAATACTACCACAAAAACTCAAGAATTCACTTATTTTAACAACAAAAACAAAAACTAAGTTTAAAGAAGAAGGAAATGTATATGCTTTAACTTTTTCATGAAAAGATCTATCAGATGACAAACCCCTAAGTGTATCATTATTTCATAGGGCTACAATGAGAAAGCACCACGAAGAAAAATGATAATTAAGAATTCAGCTGGAATTTTTAAGATATGAGAATGAAGCATTAGGCTTATGTTTTTAAACTTATTATTTGGAAATTGCTATCAATTTACAAAAAAGCACAAAGAAATGTACAGGGAAGTCCCATGCACCCTTCACCCAGCCTCTCCCACTGTTAACATCGTATATAACTATAGTACAATATCAAAACCAGGAAATTGACAATGGTACCATCCATACATCTTATTCAGATTTCACCAGTTATATATGAACTCGTGTGTGTGTTGCTCTATGTAATTTCATCTTGTGTCACTTTGTAGAGCCACTACCACAATCAATATAACCTCACCACAAGACTCTCATGCCACCCATTTATAGCCACACCCACACCATCCCTAAACCCTGAAAACCACTAATCTGTTCTCCATCTCTATAATTATGTTATTTCCATGAACGTTAAATAAATGGAATCATGCAGTATGCTTCCTCTTGAGATTGACTTTTTTTTCATTCAGCATAATTTCCTTGAGGTTCATCCAAGTTGTTTTGTATATTAATAGTTCATTCCTTTTTTAAATTTTTTTGTTCTTTTTTACAATACTTTGAGTTGCTGTTTTAATAGTTCATTCCTTTTTATTACTGAATATTATTCCACCATATGGGTATTTCACAGTTTGTCCAACCACTGAAGGACATTTGGGTACTTTCAAGTTTTGGTGTGTTTTTTTTTTGGGGGGGGGGTTTGAGACAGAGTCTCACTCTGTTGCCTGGGCTAGAGTGCAGTGGCATCATCATAGCTCAATGCAACCTCAAACTCCTGGGCTCAAGTGATCCTCCTGCCTCAGCCTCCTGAGTAGCTGGGACTATAGGTATGCATCACCATACCTAGCTAATTTTTCTATTTTTTGTAACAATGAGGTCTCTCTATGTTGCTTAGGCTGGTCTCAAACTCCTGGCCTCAAATGATCCCCCTGCCTCAGCCTCCCAAAGTGCTAGGATTACAGGTGAGCCACCATGCCTGGCCATTTTTCCAGTTTTTTATTATTACAAGTAATGCTGCTATGAACACTGTGTGAAAGTTTTTATTTCTCTAGGTTATATGTCTAAGAGTGCATATGGTGAGTCACATGGCAAGTCCATCTTTAGTTTTAAATGGAAATGCCAAACTGTTTTCTAGAGTGGCTGTACCAACAATGGAGGAATAATCCAGTTTCTCCATATCCTTAATAGCATTTGGTGTTACTGTTATTTTTTTATTTTAGCCATCCTGAGAGGTATGTAGTGGTATCTCATTATGGCTTTAATTTGCATTTCTCTAACAGCTAATGATGTTAAACATCTTCACGTGTTTATTTGCTATCTGTGTATCCTTGTCAGTGAAATGTTTGTACATATCGTTTGCCCACTTTCTAATTAGAATGTGCTTTTGAAGTCAAATCTAAGAACTCTTTGCCTAGTCCTAGGTCCTGAAGATTTTCTCCTATGTTTTTATCCTGTAAGTTTTATAGTTTTATGTTTTACATTTAAGTCCATGATCCATTTTGAGTTGATTTTTGAATAAAGTGTAAGATTTAAGGTAAACATTTTTTGCCTATGGATATTCAGTGGCTCCAATATCATTTATTGAAAAGGCTATCCCTCCTCCCTTGAATTGCTTTTGCTCCTTTGCCAAAAATTGAACATATTTTGGTGGATCTACTTCTGAATTCTCTATTCTGTTCCACTGATCTATTTCTACCCATCCCCAGTACCATAATGTCATGATTACTGTACCTATCTAGTGGGCCTTAACACTGGGGAAGACTAATTATTCCTATTTTTCTTTTTCCAAGTTGTTTCACCTATTCTATGACCTTTCCTTTTCTATAAATTTTAGAATAAGCTTGTCTATTTCTAGTAAAAAATTGCTGAGATTTAGATAGGTGTTGCATTAAATTTATAGAACAATTTGGAAGAGAACTGACATCATTATGGTGAGTCTTCCAATCCATGAACATGGTATGTCTCTCCAGGTATTTAAGTCTTATTTGCTTTCTTTCATAAGCATATTGTAATTTTCAGCATACAGATCTTGTACATGTTTTATTAGATTTATACTTAAGTATTTGATTTTCTTTGGAGCAAATAATGGTATTGCATTTTTAATTTCAGTTTCCATAGAAATGCAAATGTTGATAGATTTTTACAAATGTTTATTCCGTTTAATTTTATATATTTTCAAATAATATGGGGCATTTGTTATTTCCCACAGATAATGCAGCAAAGAGAATCCACTTGGAACTGAACATGGCACCCTTTTTGTTCTTCTCATCATCAGCATGCGTAAATGTTTAGAATCATTAAGTGCATTAAGAATCCATGCACTCAAGAGACTGTTGTGCTGTGAGAAATTAAAACAGAATTCTTCCCTGACAGTTCATAAATCTAAAATGGACATCACTGTGGTTAAACCTTTGAAGCACCCACAGAGAAAGCCCTCCAAACAAACTGAGAGAAATTACAACATGAACAAAAATTAATTCAGCTCACATTATTGTTTTCTGGTCTCAGTTTCCTTTTATGGAAAGAAGAAAGATGCCTTCCACTCCCCAAATTATCTACTTAAGCAATGGCCAACATGTAACCATTAGTTTCAAGTTTTTAAAATGAAAGAGTGTACTGAGAGAGGAATAGTATTTTATGCACACCTAGAGGAAACCATGTGAGGATTCTGAATATTTTAAAAACAAAACAACACTCAGTGCTCTAGTTGCCAAGTTTCTTTGATTAGTGCGAAGATTTCCCATGCATTCCTGAGTGAGCACCACAAGGTTCAGTGGTATCTGTACAGTAGAAATAGTGCTTAAATAAGATGATCTTGTAACAATTCCTGAACACCAGCAGGCTGCCAGACCCCACACTAGGAGGTGGAGAACAAACACGAATGAGCTCAGCCCTTACCCCCAGGAGCCCCCTGTCTAATGACAAGAGACAAACTTGAAAGTTACCATTATAAGTTATTATAGGTATAGCCAGACTTAGTTGAGTCTAAAATCCCCTTCTCCAACTTTAAAATCTCTTATTCTAAGAGCATCTCACTCCTCTAAAATGGAAACATGTCAAACCAAGGAGCATATCTACTGTTGCAGGGCAATGTAATTTGATAGAAGTTACAGATTGGTTTTAGTTTTTCTTTAAGTGAAAAATCATACACCTGTACCAACCATATATAGAAGAGAGAACATGTAAAATATATCATGAATTTTAAGCTTTACCTGGAACTCATTTAAAAGACCACACAGACTCTGAATAACAGAGATGTGTCAGGTGCGTTGGCCCCGTGGAATGGAGGGGGCAAGAAAAATATATTCAGTGCCAATATAGTGTTCACTATTACACTTCACACAAAAGATCCTTCAGAAGCACTTTAGAAATTTATCAGTGTAAGCTTTGCTAAATGAGTTGTCTACCCCAAAAATCACAGCTAATGTTGATCAATCCAACAGCTCTAAATATTTTTTTTAGAAAGTCAAACCTTTTCCAAGTATCCAACGCCTTTACCATCAGTCAGCTAAAGAGAAACATAAAGAAGTTTGACAGGAAACTTGCACAGCTGGTTTCCCAAAGACAATTAATCGGGAGGCTAATGCATTCAGGATGCCAGAGGCTTTTCTGTATTCTGAAATTTCTTTTCAAAATCCATGCAAGAGAAGTAATTATCCAAGGCAGCAGTCCTTAAACTTTGAAAATCTGAGAAACACTAAGGACACTTTCTGCAGAAAGCATATATATACACAAATGTTACCCCTGCAATGCATGGCTTGGGGTTAGGAACTTCTGCTTGACAGCTGAGAAGCAAAGGGAGGAAGCCTCTTTCTGGTTAACCCCTTGCAGAAAGGCACAGCTCCTTTATTCTGCAACTAAAATGATGCCTGGCACAAAGTAAAGAACTCAATAAATATCTGAATGAATGAATGATGAGTATATATTATTTGCCCTATGATTCAGTCATGACAAATTGTTTCAAATCTTAGGAAAATACCTGATTTCTTTAACTTTACTGACATATCCTAATTACTTTTCTTTTACTTTTTATTTTGAAACAATTATAAACTTTCAAGATGTTGCAAAAATCAACAGTAGAGATCAGTGTACTCCTCCACCCAGCTTCGCCAAGTAGTGACATCTTACATAACCTACAGTGTATTATCAGATGCAGGAAACTGATGGGCACACAGTATAATTAAGCAGACAACAGATCTAACTTGGATTTCACCATTTTTTGCAGTGTATTGATCTAATTATCTTTTTATGTAAACAAATAAAAATATAAATGCTCACATTCTCACCTCAAAAAAAGGGGTTTACCAGAATTAAAATACTGTAGCAGTCAAAAATAGAACAGGTTTTCGTTAGCTGTAAGCGTGTGGCCAATAACTACTGCATAGAACAAGACAAAGGTGTTAGTTCTCTTACAACTGTTCCAGCTCAGCTCACACCGTGCCTCCCACCCATGACTTTATTATTCGATTTGAAGGGTATTTCTAAGACATTAAGCACGAACATAAAGGCAAAAACTCATCAAAGAGAGGCATCATATAACCAAATATTTGCGCTTCTAGAGAACAAACCTATATTCACTTCATTAAGGTAAGTTTCTATATGTGAAGAATCTGTCTATGCAACAGTCTCTGTGCTGAGGGAAGTTACTTGCAATGCTCAGAGGAAAAGTGCCTGGTTTTCTGAACTGCTATCAAGCAAGGCAAAAATGTGGTAATATGGAAAGTATGTGAGCTCTGGAATCACAAATTTGGAGGTTATATCATATCTTTCAATTCCTAAGTACACATTCTGAAACATCTCACTTAACTTTTCTGAACTTCAACTATAACAAAAACTGGAGAGACTTACTTTTCTTCTTAAATAGGGATTTTGTGAGCTCAGAATTAATAACATAGATGAAGAGGCTTCATAAAATAACACACAAGTGTTACTGCATTCTCATAGCCCTCCGCTTTGCCTGCCACCCGCAGAACAATAAGCCACCCACAAATCACAACTCACATGTTCCTCCAGCCTGAACAGGCTGCAGGGGAAATAGACTGCACTTTCCTCCTCTTCTTGCAACCAAAATACTTCATTCCCCACAGGGAGGGAACTGTTACCATTGTCTTCCTTCCATCTGCCACAGACTATGATTAATTAACTTCATCAACCATCATCATAATATTTCAAAACAACAAAATGATACTAAGTCACACAGTGTCCATTATGATGGATTTTTTAAACGTCTATTCCTTTAGCAAGCCTACGAAATCATCAGCTTCTTCAGTATACTGCCCATGTCATTCCTGGTTAATTCTCCAAGCTGGGACCAAATCTCCCCTGTATGCTATACAAGCAGCTCCAAAATAAGGGCCCTGCCCACTTCATGGGGCTCTTGACACCAGCCACCTAGCACTGTGTCCCCAGTGCCTGTATTCCCCAGCACGCAGCATGGTTGCCTCTGTGCTTTTTGTGATTGGCAGTGTCCCCACCCCGCCTTCATCTGGCTTACTTATGCTACTTTTTTAATCAGCTAAGATAGGACCTTCTCAAAGAGGAGGTGCCCTCAGGTGCTCCCACTAAAACCTATGCATCTGCATGTAACACTCCACACTGTTCGGGAATTATTCCTCTTCTTTATCTCTCTCTTCCATCTCATTCAACTTTTTATCTCCAGAAATCAGCACCATTCCTGACACTCCTAAGTGCTCAAGTAAAAATTTCATTCATTCACTGAATGCAATCTACGGTGTCAACATTTTGAAAAGAAAGATGAAATCAGCCATAGTCTCCCTCTTATAAGCTTCTGACATCATTGCTATAAACATTATTTCTAAATATACCATCTATCTGATAAAACCAACCAAAAGAAAACGTAAGTATTCACACAGATTAGCCCTGAAACAAGTACAAGGGCAAACTACTTCATCTGGTTCATAAACAAAAAAGCAAACAAATAATCTTGTAGTGATATGGTTTTCAATTTGGCACACTAGACCTTAAAATTGTGCATGTTTTTTTGAAGTTGAGTTGGAAGTGAGATGGAATATAATCAGGATTAAAATTCTGAAGCTCTGATTTTTTTCTTCGGCATACAAAAGCTTGGGGAACTCTAGAAAAACAAGTTGTGTCACATGGAAAAAAGAAAGAACTAATGCTGTGGTGAATACCTCATAAATGTGAGGGCTGTCAGGAGTCATAGCCACTGAGTGGAGTTTCTTATCAGCCTCCCTCCATCCCACGTGGCTTGAAAGTTAAATGCTGAGGTCGTTTCAGAAGAACAACTACTCAAAGGGAATATATTTGGGAGACCAAATGGATGCTTTGTAATGTCTTTAAATTCATACCTCCTATGAAACACACTCAAAAGTCCCACGACCTAGGCTCCAACAATAAGTGACACAATGCCGGGAGACACTGTGGCATTCCCAGAGCACCCCAGCAGAAGGGCTGAGCTCCCCCAGGTCCCACGATGCTGACCTTCAACCCTGTCAGTCCCACTCACTGTCTAGCCTCAGGATCAAGCAGAACAGCCCAGCAGGGAACACTCTTCTGCACGAGTGAGCCCCAACAAAAGAATTCTAGACCAAGAAACTGCTTTATCAAAGGACATGTTTTAGTTCATCAGAGGTGAAATCTTGTTAAATGGAGCCTGTAGTTTGTTTGAAAGGTGCTAACATGTCTGTCGGTAAGAAGATCATGAAAACTACTTTGAATGACATGTTTCTCATACCGAGTAATTTCTGAGATAAAGGAAGTCAGTTTTCAACAAGACAGTCTCAAGATTTTAAGTCTCAGCGCCAATAATCCAAACACAAAAGCTGTAATTCATATATGAAGCAGAATTTTAACAGTTGGCCTTTAAAAAAAATTAGCTCATTTTCAGGTTCCATATGTGCAAGTCAACTGAAATGGGTAAAAAGTAGAGTTGGAAATTTTAAACTGGTTTCAATGCAATGTGAATCCAACAGTTCTCACTTTCTCTATAAAATAGGCATCGTTATAATGTGGTAGGACTGTAGCACAAAATCATATCGTGGGCCTATTAAGTTTGATAAAACTTGTTACCCATACTGAAAATTTTATTTCTATTTTGTCCAGTTAACATCCCATAAAGAAAATTCCTGATCCATTACTATGGACTACAAACTGCAGTAACTACTTGGAACAAGGATGATTTGGCAAAAAACAAAGCACAGAGGCCTCCTTCAACTGCCGCTATAAACAAAACTATTAATACAATTTCTAGAACAAATAACTGTGTTAGTTACATCATAATATACAAACATTCAGTATAAGATTGAGACTACCCATCCCTTCTAGGGGATTAAAAAGAAGCCTTAAACACAGGAAACATATTTACATGACAGGAACATTTCATTCAACCCCACTGTCTTGCACACCTACTCTGTTAGTTACTACTAGAAGATATGAGGCATGTGAAAGAAACAAAGGTTTTCAGAATATTTATGAGCCCATGAAACTATGTAAATTTACATGCATACATTGTATACATTTTCTTGGTAAGAAGAATAAAGCTTATCCAAAGGGTCCATAATTCCAAAAAGATTAAAACCTGCTAATACAGACAATACATGCTAGAGAGTTCCCAAGAAATGTGTTACTTCCAAATAAAGTGACCAAGAAAAGCAGACAAGCAAGTGGATGTTCTATAGGCCCCAAAGGGTAAGCAGAGTGCATAGGCCAAAGCTAATAGAAATGGTGTTAGGAACAGTGGGAGGGGGAGCTGGGACCAAAACTGCAGAGGAGCATGGATGTCAGGAAGAACGCAGGACACAGCACAGAGGCTGCTCAGGCAAGCAGGAAATACTACAGCACCAGGGATACACACAGTCCAGGAATCAGACTACTCAAGCCCCACTCTTGCCACTAACCATGTGACCTCGACCAAGTGTCTTAACTTCATTTTCCTCTATAAAATGGTGGTATCCATGTCACCTATCTCAGGCCATTGTTATGAAGATTAAACAAGATCATGAAAGTAAAGTGCTTAGCACAGCACCTGGCACACAGCAATATGGCTATACCACTACCACCAACACCATCCCCTGGCAATGTCCATTTTAAGGGGGAGATGTGCTCTGCTGTACACCGCATCTTAGGCCCCCTGCCATACTCCTCCCTTATATCTGATCTGAGAGTTTACCATGAAACTCTCAGCTTTTCTGCCCCATATCACCCCTACCTGCTTCAACTTGGACATGAGAGAGGTTAGCTGTTTGTTCCCACAGGGCCCCACCAATGCCTCCTCCCAGAGAGCCCAAAACAAATTTCTAAACCAAGACCTGAGGAGAAAGAAAAGTGAGGTCTGGAGGCTATATGTTAGGTATTCAGTAGCAAATACTAGAAACACAACTTAAAAGACATAAGCAAAAAGTAAAGAGTCCAGAGATAGACAGCTCAAAAGATAAGATCACAAAACTCTCTTTCTCTCAGCTCCGTTTTCGCCTGTGTTAGTTTCATCCTATCTCGGCAGTTCCAGCCAAGGACTCGCAGCTGGTTCTCACTGTCTCAGTGAACCTAAGATGGTAACTGTGGCCAGGCCTGGGGCATGTGCCCACACTTACTCAGCTGCCCCAAAGGCCACATAAACCAAGAATGAGATAGGTAGTCTCCATCCCAAAAATAAAGGTGTTATTAATAGAAAATGTAGGGAATGCATACAAGAAAGGCACAAATAACACATGCTCATCAAAGGAACATGTAACTAGATCCGTGCCTTAAGGAAGAAGCACAGTAATTGTTGGTCTTATATTCCCATTTGTTTAATTGTATGTTAGAATTGTTTGAGCTACAAGTAGCAAAAATCCAACCCAAAATGACTCAAGCAGCAAGATAATTTACTATATAACTGCAAAATTCTGGGTAAGACTATACCAGGAGGTAAATCTTAATTGGTCTAATAAGCAAATCATGAAAATTGTTTTCCCCTATCCCTGATATCAGACTTTTCAGCTTACCCTTGGGGTAAAAATGGCCATGTGACCTAGTTCTGGCAATGAGATATGAGAGCCAGTCCACTGAGAGGCCTGTGCTTTCTGCTAAATGGAAGCTCCTTCTCCTTGACCTGGGGCAGCCCTCTCGTGACAAGGAGGTAAAGCATAAGGGGGGAAAAAATCAGCATATAGAGGGTGGAATAACCTAAGCCTTGCTGTGCCAACATAAATGAGGAAAAAAGCTTCTCTATTTAAGCCACTTCAGTTAAATGTCTGTTTCTTGCAGCTGAGAGCAATCCTAGCCAGTTTCTTTCCATCTTCCCATTCTACCATCCTCAGCATCTTGTTCTTATCAAAAGATAGCAGCCACTGCTGTAGGTGTCACAATGAGAAATAATACATGCAACATCAGAGTACTCTCTTCCTTTGTGTTTTTTAAAAGGGCAAATCTCAGAAGTCCTACAGCAGGTGTCTTGCCATATCTTATGGATTAGAACTACATCATATGCTTACGCCTAAATTCAAGTGGCAAGGAGAATGGTATTTCAATGATTTACCCCTGAATTGGGGTCACTTTTCTGTAGGAAAAAAGGGGTGGGGGGATTCTGCTAATAGAAAGGGACGGGAGGATGGATGCTTGGTAGGAAACTATCAACGTCAACTATAAATAGCAATCAATAAGTAGCATTTTAACAGTATTTTCACCCACATATACCTCACTAAAGGAGAGAGACTTAAGGATGACACAATTTCTTAGTGTACTGCTGTTGTTTCAGTGGTATAAGAGTGATTTAATATTTACCACTATTTCAAATTAAAAGCATTACTAAATGCGTATGTATTAAATGTAACCCCAGAACATCCATATAATAAAAATATATATAAAAGCTAAACTTTAAAGGCTGCCTTACAACATGAAAAGAAGTGCCACATAAAAAAGTATGTTGAAACTCTCATATACGTACTGCTGACGGGAGGGTACTTTAGTACAGCCACTTTACAAGGCAATTTGAAAGTATCTATTAAAATTTGAAATGTATATACACCCTATGCCTCAAATATTTTACCTCTCAATATCTATCCTGAAGAAACACTCACACATATGTACAGAAAGACAACTACAAGAACTGCATCATTGTAATACCCAAAAAACAAAGCCAAAAACAAAAACATCAGCAACAATGCAAGCACGTAACAACAGGGGAAGGACTAAAACTATGGTATATCCATAATATAGCATACTGTGCAAAAATGGAAAAGAATAAGTATAAATATACTGGTATGTAATGATCTTCAAGATAGATTGTTCTGTTAAAAACCAAAAGTTGTTAAATGCACAGTATAATACTCTATGCTGGTTTTAAGGATAATTTCCATGGGTACATATAAATGCATAGAAAAAAGTCTGGGAAAATATATGACAGAGGGAAAATACTGATTACCTCTGAAGAAGGGCTGGTCAAAGAGAATTGTAACATTTGAAAGTTTTACTGTGAGAAGGCTTCTATATATAAAAACAATTACTAAATTAACCACACACTGGTCTTTCAATCATCTTCCTTTTTAACTAGGTCAGTAGCATTTACCTTTTTTTTTTTTTTTTGATACAGGCTCTCGTTCTTTTGCCCTGGGTAGAGTGCAGTTGTGTCATCACAGCTCACTGCAACCTCAAACTCCTGAGCTCAAGTGATCCTCCCGCCTCGGCCTCCCAAGAGTGCTAGGATTACAGGCATGAGCCACCGCGTCTGCCCAGCATTAACCTTTTACTTATGAATTTAAAAAATCTATCTTCACTGTACTAAATGAGCTGGTTTGTAGAGTTTACATAGCACTAAATTAAATATAATTTTTCAAAAATTAACTTTCCTTTGCTGATTCACTGCACTTACAAGCCACTTGACTGAGAAAAAGAATCTTTTTTTTAAAGGAGAGGACATGCAGGTACCACTTTTATCTTAACCAGACCACAAAGCATTTATGCCTTCATAATGAGCTGGCCTTAATTGAACTTGTGCTAGTTCTGTATTGAGAGCTAATGGAATTAGAAATAGATTTGAAAATCGTGAGAAACCACCACACCAGAACAGAAAGTTTGCTGCTTCTGGAGGGGAAGTGTGGTGGCTGCAAACAGGTATGGAAAGCTACTTCAAGGTTGGCTGCTATTGTGCTTTTAACTAAATGCAGGCCATAATACTGGCTATTAATAAAGCGGCCTATAACAAATCCTGAGCCTATATTTTAAGTAATTGTTCCCATTATTTTCATTGTTTCTGATTGAGGTGGAGTTTTGGATGATGCCATGTGGCCTCCTACCCTCCCCCAAATTCAGAACCACTGACTGATGTATGACATGAGCACGTCACTCCGGTGATGGCCACCACAGATGGGAAATGCTATGCCTGGGTCCAAGAGTGTGAGCCAAGTTCTCCCCTGCTGACAAATGCAGGCAAAGGCTCTTTTTCCATCTCATCAACACCCAGCATGGGAACGGAATGCCAACGAAACTGAGGAAGTACGCAGGCCTAATAATTTGATCAGAGGAAGAAAAAGTGCAGCAAGTGGACAGCTGGACATCCAGCACCCAAAGGCATGCTACCTGTCCACTCCCCACCTCTTGTGGCTAAACAGACTGTCCTGCATCCTGTCTTTAGTGCTGGTAAGGCCACCAGACTTCCACTGCCTCCAGGTGCTCCCTCAAAGCACCCTGGAATTTGTGGGCAACAGAATAGCAGGAAAACATCTGACAAGAACATTTAAGTCCTAGGCAGTCATGGGAGAGGGCAAGAGGATGAGGCTGAGAAAGCAGGAGACAGCTGTAGAATGGGTCAGTAGTAGGCTCACATCTACTCCGGGATGGCCTGGAAATGAATGCTGCTGTTTCTGCATATTTCCCTGATTCCTAATCAGGATCCTGACGCCTACTTCCTCCAAGGTCCCTATCTCTAGAGACAGCCACATTCAAGGACAATTTCTATGGTAACAATGTCGAGTCCTGTGGCAGATGCTGTGGATTTGCCTACCCAATATCCCTTTTCTAATTCTTCTTTACTACCAATAACCACCTAGATGTTTCGGGGGATGATAATATACCCAATTTAAAAACTACATTTCCTTTCCTCCCTTATATAATAGAGGAAAGGTTGTAGGATATAATTTTGGCCAACAGGATATAAGTGGAAATTGATGGGTGGGGCTTCTGGGAAATCTCTGAGAGGCAAATTCAGCTGGTGCTCTCTGACCTTCCTCCTTTTCCTGCCTAGAACCTAAGAATGATGCTAGAGGTAAGGCAGCCACCTTGTGACTGTGAGGTGACAAAGACACACTAAGGATAGCAAAGTGGAAATACTGGAGTCTGGTAATGGCCTCATGAAACCACCACAGCAGCCCTGAGCTGTCTACTTCTGAACTTCTCATTACATGAGAAAAATAAACACCCACATGTGTTCATCACCTGTTTTGGGAACTATTACTTGTAGCTGAACAGTGACTAAAGGAAGCAAGTGCTTGCTATATAGCAGGTTCTGTTCTAAGTGAGTTACCCACTGAACACTCTCAATAACTGTACAAAGTAGCTACTATTCACATCCTTGTTTTCAACTGAGAAAACTGAGACACAGCAAATTTAAATAACATACACTAGATCATAAGGCTAGCAAATGGCAAAGCTGGGATTTGAGTTCAGACAGTTGAACTCAGCCCTCCCCAGGTCTCAGCCTGCACCTTATGGAAACCTCGGGCCCCACAGGCTGCTGCAGGGTGAGAGCCAGCTCAGCACTATCATCTGTGCTTTCTCTCCAGCCCACACCCTCCACGCAGCAACGTGACCAAATGGTGTCCTTGTTGCATGGTTCGAGGCTCTCTTATCATATGCTTAAAATGTTGCCTTCCAGGCCCTTCTTGTCAATGTAGCTATTTTGCTGGTGAAAATTAAGAATCTGTCCATAAACACACTCCCAATCTTCTTTGGCAACAAAAAGACATTCAAGTTATATGAATGGAGACGCCATTTTAGGAAACCACTCTTAGATACAGAAACAACCCAAGTAAGCCAACAAGTCAGGTTCTTAAAATAAGAATAAAAAGAATAAGAAGAGGAGAAGGAAGAGAAGGACTGTGCAAATCCAAACTGATACCAACTGACGAGAGGTGCAGGACCCAGATTTATGCTGGCACCTGTGACTCCTGGGTACAGCTCTACTAACTTAGAAGATTTAGGACTCTGGTTCAAAATATCTGCTCTAATCAAATTTACCAGAAATAATAAATCTAAAGTCTGGTCTGTTATTCTTTTGAAACAGAGCAAATAATTAACATATTCATGCACAAGTTTTATTTTTTATCAATGTTGTTTGTGAAACACATACTGAAGAGACCACAAGCAGACCATATACATTGTCGCACAGCAATATTACTACTGTATGGCTACCTAAGGTTAAAAAATTGCAAGTGTGACTTCATAAATATTACATGCTTAGCCTAGAACTTTGTGTTTCTTGAACACCAATATACTAGTTAATGAACACAGTTAATTCAAGGATAAGAAGCACTCTGCTGAGTAGCAAAATTTACAGTAAGGTCAGTACAGGCTAGTTTGTGATATTACAAATTCCTTAGTGAGAGACGATGGCCGATGGCGGGGGTGAGGACAGAGGGGTGGAGAGAAGATGCGGGGGAGACAGAGAGAGAAAGGGAGAAAGTTCCTTCAGTGGACCTTCCCATCCTAAGTATTTGGGTCAGCATTCAGCAAGTGTAGGGGAGCTCCTGCAAGTCTGGATAAACCAGACCATACAGCCCACCTGACCACATCTGAACCGGAGGGGAGAGGCCAGAACAGGTCCTGCTAGATCTTTGGAATTTTTGAAACCAGTCTATATTCCCCCCTCCTCCCACCAAGACTACTAGCAAACTCTCTAGGAAAAGAGCCTAGTCTGCTAGAACCAGGTCAAAGAAACACAACGAACTTAAGTTACTGCTGTTAGGGCTGAGCAGTCAAGGGGCAGAGGTTGATCTGTCAATCATCCCTCAAGCCACCAGCTGAAAGGAAGTGCTCCTCTGAGCTCTCGCAGGACCTGGAAGCCCAGCACAGTTCTCACAGGTACAGCAGGGAGTGCAGAAGTAACCCAAAATGCAGCACTATGATTTAAAAGGTTACTGACTATTGGAAAAGATAAATGACCTTGCTTACATAAAGCAATAAGCAAATCATGAGTGACTATAATTCAATACAAAAGTGGGTAGGGCAACTCAAGTACTACAGTAACAGGGGAGAGGAGAAAGACCAGAGAACAGTGGAATGGGTGACCACATGGCAATGGTGACACTTACATATGGTGCAACTTTTATATAATGACTGAGACTTATATATCATGGAAAATGCTGGCTAATCAGAGAGGGAAAGGAGATCTTTCGGGCAGTGGGAAGGGGCATAGGTAAAGTGTACACAAAGTCAAGTCAGTGCTCTTGTTTGCTAAGAGAGGAACCTCACAGGGAACAAGATAAACTGCATTCTCCCACACCCTGATGAAATTCACGTTACCTCCCAGACTCATGGAAAAGGTCAGTTTCTCTGTCTCTCTCTCTCTCCTTCCACCCCAGCCACCGCTCCTTATTCAGGGGCATCAAGTACACCTTGCTTTCACTCATCTATCTATTAATCTATTCCTCCCCCCCTCCAGTAATTGTTTATAGAGGAAACACTGTTTTTTTGAACAACATGAGTCCTCCCCTTTGACGACAAATGAGAAGAGGAAGTCATCTTTGTGAAACAAATAGACAATGAAAAACAACACGCAAAAAATTAAGATACTGGACAGCTATTAGCTATTAGATTGCCAGAGCTTCTGAGTATGCCAGGAATTCTACAGAACTGAAAGTACCATCTTCCCATTACTCCTGGAGGACAGGCTGAGTCATACAGAAAGGTGTGTGCCCTGCTCCCATCAGATCTCAACACAACACAGTCCCTCGCTGTTCAAACTGACTTGTGCCCAGCAGGGCACGGTGAACTGCAAGGTGATGACAGCTTCACTCTCACATCTGCGGCTGTCACAGATGCACAAGTTTTGGATCTGACCACCAACATTTCTCACAAAGTATTGTGGAGATACAGAGGCACAGCTAAGGAGAAGTGTCAAAAATAGAAAAAACTCATTAGTAAATTCATTAATTAGGGGTATACTGATATTTTCATATGGGTATGATTTTATATGCCACTATTTAATAAGCATTAATTTATGGAAATTTATAATGGAGACTTGTTCCTGCAGGGAACAGCTATGCAAACATTCTTGGTAACGCTAGAGAAAGAACACCTATTAGATCAGCACTTCCTAACCAAGGTTGTAGATCAGATTAGCCACCCAAGGAGGTTTTGCTAAGAGCTACATGCCGAGGCCTCTACTCCTGGGGATTCTGATTCAGTGGGACAAGAGTGATGCTCAGATGTGTATATTTAGAAAAAGCTCCTCCAACTGGTCCCGACTCTGTCTCAGATGACTGAGAACACTTTGGAGAATCTGTAGGACACTCACCAGTAGTTGTGTTCCAAGTCCCACCCAATTCAAAAAATGAAACACTTTTCACATAATAAATATACCAAACTGAATGCAAAGGGTTGATTGAAAATATCACTTTCTAACTACTGTTAAAACATTGCAGAAAAGCCACTCACCTGTGTAATATGACCAGATAGGCATAGGATATTTTGACAACAAGCTGTGAAATCAATTTTTAAGAAACTACATATATAACTATAATATTTAGAAGAGGAAGGTGGAGAGGGAAATGAAGAAACACCATAATGGTAGGGAAGAATATTTTTCCTTCTTCTTCCTTCTTCCTATATAGAATTTTCTGCTCTTCTAAAACACTTTTGTATAAAAGAAGTAATGACCTGCACAGAGTGACCTGCCAGTAAGGAGGTATCACGTCAGTCCCATCCAGATGAAACAGGATACCTGTCGGACACCTGGCACAGAATTGAGCAATAATTGTTTGCTAAATCTGTCATGCTGGGCATTAAAAATACATATGAATCATCACCGAGGAAGCCAATGTCTACACGTCATGACCCTCTCATTCTCTGGCCATTTGTCTGAGCCAGATGTCACTGTACCCATCATAGGAGTTCCTACCACTTCCTCCGCCTTTTCGTCTTCTATAAGAGTGGGAAAGAGGAGGACACAAGTTACATAAAATAAAATGAAAATATGTGTAAGTACCAATTGGTCTATCAAAATTTCCCCAAGATCAATGCCTATTTATAGAGGCAGCACACAATACTTAATGTGATTATTAAAAACTAGTTAAATTAGAAGGACAGAAACAATTAACTCCAGCAGTTATAGGAGAGATTGATTGAATGTTACTTTTCATACAGTCAACCACCATTCCCACCTAATTAAAGGACCTGACAAAGACATCTACAATATAAGTTTCAGTGAAAAGGCAAGTTTGAGCAGTATATATTTAGTATGTTCTCCATGGAGTTTTTAAAAATAGGAGAAAGAATCAAAGAGGAAAATGGGATTCATGAAGATTTAAAACAATATGAACAAAAATCTCAGAAATAATTTTTTTTATTTCCAGAATGAAGAGATATAATTAACAGGCAATCTCCAAGTTCAAACCACTCAAACAAACAAAAGCAAAAACAAAACAACCGTAACCTAATGGTCAGTTTTTTAACTGTATTAAGGAAGAAAAAAGAAAAAGCCAAGATATTCCTCACAACTTGTCAAGAGAGATGTGATAACATTTCAGATGCAAAGAAAAGAATCCTTCAGATTTAGGTGAAGAGAAAGAAGAGCATGAAAGAAAATCTGCACAAAGGAAATGATCACCACTGGCCCAGGACTGAGGCAAAACTCTGTTTTTTGAAGATAGAAGAAAAATATTTCATGACCTAAATGATCTGAGACAATCTGTCAACAAGACCACATCTGAGGTGGTCACAACATAAGCAATAGAGTAAAAAGAGTTTATGAATGAGACTCATGCCCATCCCCAAAAGAATTTAATGTTAGCAAATGTTGCAACTATTTATAACATTAGTCCATTATTTTGAGAAGAACAAGGGCAACAACAGAATTTCACAAATTCCATTACTACAATGATGGCATATGACTAATTCAAACAGCTAAACTCTGTATCATTTCTAGAAAAGAGGTCAAGATGGTAGTTGCTAATGTAAAACGTGAAGAATTAATTTAAACAATTTTACTGCAAAAATTAATGGGAACAATGGAAATACAGGCATTTCCTTTTTATATTTATAACACTATTCCAAAAGCATGTTGAGAAACATCTAACATTAGAACAAATAAATACATTTTTGAATTCCGTGGGGAGAGAATTCTAGAATTTCTTTTGAAAAATATGTAATAATATTCCTGATTATTCCAGCAAGTATGGCTTCCTCCAGCCCCCACAGCACATGGCAATGTTTACTAGAGGTCTCAGGGTGGGAAACAGCTACAGAGGCCTGAGACCAAAGTAGGTAGATCTCCCAGCCGCACCCATCCTGTGAGCCAGTCTCCAATCTCCAAACTTCATCCCACGTGCTGGGAACCTAAAGCAGAAGGAAGAGGGTGCAATTCCACTTGGCTTTGCACACAAGCCACAGCTGGGAAGGACAGATGGGCTGAGTGAGGGGATGCCCACTGGAGGAGCCTAAGGAGCTAGTGTGGGGGAGAAGGGAACAGCACGGAGGAGGAGGAGAAAGCGGACAGATCATGCCCCAGTGGCACCACTGTGCGTGCCTCCTGCCCTTCTTTCAGCTTCCCCCAGAGTCGCTGCTGCGATATCAACATCACAGTTGAGAAACTTGAAGATGGAATCTTCAATAAAGAGATTATTGAGAAGGCTTATGTATACTACAAATGGTATATAAGTCAAATATATAAAAGTGCAAAACTGCCTATAATAGGCATCTGATTATCTTCCAATTTAGTTCCATGGAAAAATCAAAGCTTCAAGTCCATCCCAGAAGGGCAAAGGCAAGAAAAATGCAAAAACTGAAAGGATAGTGGAGAATAACACAAATGTCTCCATTACATCTGGTAACTTCTGTTTTGAAATATCTCAAAAAAAAAAAAATCAATAGAATGAACTTCCTAATGCCTATTTTTAAAAAGTACCTTTGAATTTTACCTACCAAAAATAAAAAATGCACGCATGCAGACTAAAAATTAGGGGATAGTCCCAGATGTAACCAGTCTGCGCAAATCCAGAGTAAAAAACATCACTGTTACAGCAAGGCCATGCTTCAGAGCCAGCACTAGGTCTGGATCCTTCTCCTACTAGGCATGTGACTCGGGGAAATGTGCCCAACCTCTGAGTGCCTCAGCTTCTGCCTCTGCAAAACAAGAATATAATTTATTATATCCCAGCTATAAAATGCCATCTATAATAACTTGCAGGAATCCTGAGAAGATTAAATGAGATAAAGTACATAAAAGTGACTACCCTAGCGTAGTGTGGGTGTTCAAATACGCCAGCTATTATGAACTCACAGAGCTTCAAAATGTTGTAAAGCAAACAAGGAAATTCAAGAATAAGTCATTGAGGATGGGAGAGGTAGAAGGTAAGCAGGGAATGATATGAAGAAGGAGTACAAAAGTAAAGATTAATAATTACTTATTGGTTTTCATGTGGGGGGAGGCTTATAAGTGTATACTAATTTACTACTAAACAAACAAAACAAAAGGGGGGCAAGTATGGACCAATGATAAGAATCTGCCATAAACCAAGGACTATGATTAATCTAATTATGTGTGCCTGAGTTCCAGAAGGGGCCGGGGGGAAACTTAGCTATCTAGTAATAATTCCAAGAAAGCAAATGAAATTTCCTAGTCCGTGTAACCCATTCAAGTTGACAAACATCTGTTGATTACTCACTATAATTATCAGACCCTGTGCTTGGTACACTAGATATCAGAGATAAATAAAAAATACAGTCCCTGCACCCAAGGGATTCGCGTTCTAGTGTGGGAGAGACACGGCCACACCATGAGCATCCCTTGGGTGGGTGCTACAGAAGTAGTGGAGTACAGGACAGGGAGGTGGTCACGAGGAGACCCCTCATGTAACACTACTCTAAGGGAAAAGGAGGACAGGAGAAAAGGAGAGATCAGGCCAGTGTAGAGAGTGTGCAATACAGGGACCTGCAACAGCCAGGTGTGTTCAGGGAGTGACTTAGAAAAAGTGAGCAGCGAGTGATGAGAAGCAAACCAAGGATATTCAGCAGGTGTGCGATCTGGATTTACAAAACTTCATTCCATTAATCAGGTGGATCTGAGAGCAACGAGATGAGAATGTGGGCAAAGGCCAGTGAAGGGGCTCTTGCAGTCATTTAGACCAGGGAAAATGAAGGCCTGAACTCAGGGCACACTGCTTAGAAACTCAAGGCAGGCAGACAGGAGACCAGGGGACAATGGGGAATGGCGGGGCCTGAAATGCAACAGAGAGCTGCAGAGAGCTAATCCCTCAAAAGTGCCTATCTGGTTTATTGTTTGTTTATCCATTTATTTATTTTAATTGACAAATAAAAATTGTACATAATTATGGTGTACAACATGGTGCTTTGATATACGTATACATTGTGGGGTGGCTAAATCAAATGAATTAACATATCCATTACCTCACATACTTATTTTTTGTGGTGAGAACATTTAAAATCTCTCTTAGCAATTTTGAAGAATGCGTTGTTATTAACTATAGTCACCATGTTGCACAATAGATTTTCTGAACTTATTTCTCCTCTCTAACTGGAATTTTGCATCCTTTGACCAACATTTCCCCAATCCTTCCCTTTGTTTTTTAATAGCTTACAAGCCAAACCCACTATTGTGAATATAGAGGTTATCAAAGAGGTACAATCTTTTGACATTATTGATTGATTGGATGTGAGGAAGTGGGACAGATGGTGGAGATTAAGACAGTGCATCTCTAACTTTAATGTGCACAGAATTCCCTGGAGAGCTTGTTAAAATGCAGATTCTAATTCAGTATGTCTGGGGTGGTGCCTGAGCCTCTGCTTTTCTGACAAGCTCTAGTGACACTGATGTTATCAGGGACCACACTTTGAGAAACAAGCATCTGAAAACACCAGCAATCAGAGAAAAGAAAACAGAAGGAAGGTAAGTATAAGAGTTCATTGTACGACACAAGATGACTCTGAGTCACTGAAGTTGGATGTATGAGTCTGTAACTACTCTGTCTCCTTTCCAGATAGTAAACTCCCTGAGAGTAGGATTTCTTTTCTTTCTCTCTCTATAGTCTCAGAGAATAGGACAGTGCCATGACTACAACGAAAGCTCAAAACTGTTGGTTGAGTGAATGTCATTTCCTTATCTTAGCTTTTCTCAGTGGAAAATTACTGTTGAGGAGTGTTTTTCTTCTGCCTTTAGCATGAGTCCAGCTTCTCATCCCAGCACTGAGGCATTGCAGCTGTAACAATCCATTGTTAGAATCAAGAAAAGGCAGAAGGCTGCCTCCAGACAGTCTGGTTTTAATTGATCAAATGATCCCTGGCACTAAGGTGTCCAACTTATTCCCTTTGATTTCTTAGACAACAAATCAATGTTGATCTCAGAAAGAAACATCTGGAAACAACCATCCCGTCCTGCCTGATCAGTCAGTCCACTTAATTCTAAAAACTCACTCAATTTTTGTAACCAAACTCTTTTAGGTACAATGTTAGTGCAGGAATCTCTTCTCTCTTAAGGCAAAATCTTAAAAGAGCCACAGTTGACACTGGTAGATGGGTTTATTACGTAGCCTATAAATTTTGCTAAATCACCAGACACATCTGACTTTTTTCTGTAACTAAGTGTTAAAAACACTTTTGTATCTATTAAAATACAAAAAAAAATTAAAAACACCTTTTTAAGCCCTTTGGGATTGAGAGCTCAACTCCATGTGGTAAGTTGCTGTATTTTCCAAATTTTCAGCATTAGCAAATATTGTTTACATAAATCAACAAAACTTTTTTTAAAATTGTGACTATCACTGTTAACACTCAATCAAGACTAAACAAAAATATTATTGTATATCATATACACCTTCTTACTGAAAGTCTAAAATTCTGCTTAAATATAAAATACCCAAGACAATGTACATATACTTTCTACTTTCCCCACAGAGAAATTCAAAACACTTGCCATTTCTTTCTCCCTTAAGGACAATATTAGGACTAACGAGATGTTGATGAGAAATTGTCTTCTCTATGCAACATTGCTCTCTGCAAGAATACCAAGCTAATGTTAAACCTGTTTCCAAGAGGAATAGGACTAAAATTCTACACCTAGAAAATTCAGTTCTCAAACTATGCAGTTTGTTAATTTCTGTAGGTTACTGTAATCAAGAAAATTATATCTCTTCTGGCCTATATGTTAAGGATAAATAATTAATATACGAAAAGTTTTTTTGTATGTGCCAACAATATTACTAAATAGAATGGACCTGAATCTATTCTCCTTTGTAAATAAAGACAAGGTCTAGAATAGCAAACCTCCCCCACCTCCCACCCCCAGCCTCATTTGCTTCCTTGGGGTTTCCTATATTAGAGATACAAAAAAAAAAAAATAGTGATAACTGTAAGTTATACCAACACAGCCCGCTGTATTAACATTTTAGACTACTAATATGGTAGTGGTTTAACTATTAATACAGTTGATTTTGTATTAAGACAAAACATCTCTCTCACACACACATATACACTATACACACACACACACACACACATATATATAGATAAACTAAAAGAGCTCTTCAATCATCAGAAAAGAAAAAATCTGAATTTTCATAGTATTCAAATATAACAGTAGTATACGAGACATAAGAAATTCATTTATATGAGTTCTGCAGCTTATTTAAAATATCCTTGTCAATATATTTTATCCGGAAAAGCTCAAAGTACTTTAAGCTTTCAAATATATATATACATATATATACACACACACATATAAAAAACACATATATCTATAAAATCACTCATGATAAATATTTATTAATTTCTTATAATCCATCTTTAAAATGTATATCTTGGAAAGCATGTTAATGTCTGGCATTACAAACAGCAAGGCAAATTTGAGTTACTATATGGAGTTGATGACTATAGCTTTATCCTCACACTTTGTAATGCTACATCCTACCCTGGTTAAGCAAATTCTATTTCAATATTTTAATTTACCCTGAGTACCCCTGACAAGAATTATTCAATTATGTAATACAAATATTTATTTTGAATTTATTTAATTAAAAACTATCCCTCCATTTTTTTCCACAGTAGCCAATGACCAAGACTAGAAGTCACTTGAACCCACCCTTGTTAGCAGAAACTGTTTCTACAGAAATTTAATAACTCCAAGGAAATTTTGTCCTTGGTACATAACTGGCACTTAGTAAATATTTATGAGATAAATGAATGAATGCTGAATAAACTCTACCTTTTTATCAAAACACTGACAGGATTGAGAGGAAAACATTAGACATGTCATTATGGAGCTTAATTCCCTTCAATCATTCCACGTCAGCACAGGTAGAATTCCAAAGATAAAGCACAATTGTCTTCCATGCTCCCAACTTCAAAAAAAGAATTCAAACTCAAATAATCCTAAGAAGCTCTGCAACAGCTACACATAGGAATATACTCTTTATAATGTGACTCAATATAGTTAGCCGCAGAGAGGGAGACAATGGTATTTACTTCCCTCCCATCAGCTCTGCCCGGAAACTACCAGTCTGTTGGGCAACTAAACTGTAAATGAAATAGCAAGGAATCTTCATCCCTAATTATTGCAATGAAGGTCAAATCCCATTATGACTTGAAAGCACGGAATTTATTTGTTGCTCAATAATTTTTATATCAATATTACTTAAAATTAAAGAAAAGGAATTGCCAGACGTTTTTAATGCATAGATTTAGTTGTGGTAGCAATTATTACAAAAGCAATTGTGGTAACTGGATTTTCTTCTAACGATATACGAAGCCTCAAACCTTAATAAGCAAATACATAGTAAGTAGAAATTGATCTCTATAAAACTAGGCTTCATAAAGTAGTATAGTCTGCAGAAATAATGAACACACTCTTTAATTATCTATTTTTCAGATTTTCTTCAGTAGTATACAATCACTTTCTCCCAAAATAAACAAACCGAAGTGTCTATTAAAAGATTCTAGACTGTAAAGCTCTGTAAACTACATATGTTGATTACTCTTTTCAAAGCCATCTTTCAAAGAAATAATTATATCCTTGGATGAATATCTAAATGTGTTTTTTTCAATATGCTAAAAGAGAAACAACTCATTCTGAAGTTTTAACAGTCTCCATTTTTATAATCAATTTCATTTCAGTCACATTGCTGACAGCAATTCTTAAAACAACTTAATATTTGTCAATCTGTATAAATACGCTTGAGCTAAGAAATGTGCAATGCTTATCTTAACTTGATTAATCATTTTATTTTCAACAAGAAAAGCATACTTACTGTCAAGGAGGCAGAAAAGTTAAGTCCTAATTGAATCTACATCAAAAGAAAAAGGAAGAAAAAACTTTCTATTTAAATCAGTTGAAAGCTTTAATTATTCAACTGACCTGAGAAAATGAAACTTGGATATACTATTTATTCCTGGGGACATTTGCATCTTTCCTCAGAAAGCCTTCATAGGATCTTTTACTGCACTAACTTCCAACCCTTTGCTGCCTTCTCAGCCACTATGGATCATGCTGCATGTTAATGAGTAAAAGCAGCCGGAATATAGGAAACTCAGCCAAGAATACTAGGACAGACAAGAAAAGGGCTCACTATTTTCAAGAAAACATCTTTTAAGAGTTCTGGGCTCCCAGAAGTCAGGCCAAAACAGAGCAAAACTGCCTTTGGATGAGGATAAATAAGTTTGAGCTTTGCCCATAGGGGATGGTAAAAGACTTTTCTTCTTTTTTTGTACCATCTGTTTTAATAAAGTTAAATCTGGGTTACAGGAAATTCATACTTACATTAGAATTACTTGATTTGTCTGGAGATACAACAAAACTCATAGCATTAGGAATCAAGAACTTGAAGGAAATTTATTATTTTTATAATGGCCAACTGGAAAGGCTGTCAAATTACTTCTTTTCTCCACCTACTCCTGAGAGCAATTATGGATATTCCCTGAAAACATCTTAAGGATAAAACATATTATCTAAAAACTTGAGAATCTGGCATAAAGTATATTTCATTCACCACAAAATTAATTCCCATATAACAACTTTTACTGATTGAAACATGGACATATACAAGTTTTTCGTCCTTATATACAAACTATTTTTTGAATTTTAGCTATTTTTTGAAGAGATTCAGCTTTTTGTCCAGAATGACATATTTCATCAAAAACACCCATTAAAGTTCTATCCGCATTTCAAAATTCTCATCACTGTATTGCGCACACTGTAATTTCATGGAGAACTGCGAACAATCCTATCTTTGAACTTTTTGTGTCACCGTGCAAATTGGTGAAGCATCACGCATTTCTGTAACCTTTCCCCCTTCTGAGTGATCTACAGGTCTTATTGTCTATACCAAGTATTGAATAGTTTTTCTCTATCTTATGGCATCTTGATGTTCATCCAGTCTGCACCCTCCATTATACAGTTATGGAAGTCTTGAAGCCAAAAGTTCCCTCACATTACAAAGCATCATAGCTAGAAAGTAAAAGGAACCTAGTATTCTGACTTCTAGGCTAGGGCAACCAAACTTATTCTGTAATTTCTTAGTATTTCTTAGAATTCTCATAGCACTTATCAAAATGCCTAGCAAGTAGAAGGCATTTAAAAAATACTACTGACCATTAAACAGCACAGGTTTGAACCCCTGCGTGGGTCCACTTATATGCGAATTTTCTTCCACCTCTGAGACAGCAAGACCAACCCCTCCTTTTCTTCCTCTTCCTCAGCCTATTCAACATGAAGACGACAAGGATGAAGACCACTTCCACTTAATAAGTAGTAAATATATTTTCCTTATGATTTTCTTAATAATTTTCTTTTTTCTAGCTTACTTTATTGTAAGAATACAGTATATAATACATATAAGATTCAAAATGTGTTAATTGACTATGTTATGTTATGCTATTGGTAAGGCTCCCAGTTGACAGAAGGCTATTAGTAATTAAGTTTTGGGGCAGTCAGCAGATTTTCGATTGTGCAGGGGTCAGCACCCCTAATGCCCCTATGGTTCAAGGGTCAACTATATCTACTGGTTGGTAAAACCAAAGCCACCTTCAGTCTTGAGTCCATTCACGTACACTTGATACAGTCTGATATATTATCAGACTGAATTCTCTAAACATACACAAACTGTCAGCTTTGCTGATATAAACAGGCAATGTTTTTCTAACTGATAAATAATGTTTGCAAAATATTGTAGACCTGGTCAAAAGTAGAATTTAAAACAGTTCTCCCATCCCAAAGCCAATCTCAGCCGATGACCATTCTTGCCCTCTTAGTGGAAATAAGAAAATAGCGGCAGTCAGGGGAACTCTCTGCTGCCAGTATGCCCCACCCAAACCACCCATCACCGCCTTCCCCTGAATACTGCACCTATCTTTTCCTCCACCCTTAAAAGGATAAAATGTCCCTTATTCTTTGCTAAATTCCTCTGACCTGTGAAGATGTGGAGCCCCTTCCTACCGCTATCCAAAAAGACAACCCCTCACTGTCTACCCCTACCTCCTCCCCTCTCCTGTATCTTTAATTTCCATAAATATTTCAATAGTTCTTCTACACAAAAGGTTTTTAAAATGGAGTTAACAGGTAAACTTCTTAATTAAGTACTCTGATTCAATGCCACCATCTTCTTAACTCCCATTTCCCCTCAGTTGACTACAATTTGGCTTCTACTTCCTCCACTCCAAACAGATATCTCTTGACACCTTAGCAATAGCTTCTCTGGAACTTTACACTCCAACGACCATTCCCTCCTTCCTGAAACTCCTCCCATAGCTATATTAACACTGTCTCTACTTTTCTGGTGGTTGTTCTTTGTGGAGGTGGTAGTTCTCTATTTTGGAAATCAATATCCTCTGCAGATCACTGAAAGTAAGTTTTCCCTAGGGCCCAAATTCTGCCTTTTCCTCATGGTGTATAAGCTCTCGTTGAGCAATCTCAACTTCACCATAGCTTCAAGTACCACTGAGTGCTTCCAAATCAAATTCCCAGCTCAGATGTTCTGGCTATTGGCTACCAACACATTCAAATAGATACACACAAAGGTTCTTTAAGCAATAAATTCATTTTTCTCTCAAAATGGCACTAAGGCCAGGCATGGTGGCTCACACCTGTAATTCCAGCACCTTGGGAGGCTAAGGATCGCTTGAGCCCAGGAGTTTCAGACCAGCCTGGACAACAGAGACTCTGTCTCTACAAAAAATAAAAATAAAAAAATTAGCTGGGCGTGGTGGCACATACTTGTAGTCCTACCTACTCAGGAAGCTGAGGCAGGAGGATCACTTAAGCCCGGGAGTTCGAGGCTGTAGTGAGCTATGATGATCGCAACACTGCACTCCAGCTTGGGTGACAGAGTGAGACTCCATTTCAATCAACGAATCAATCAATCAATCAAATGGCACCAATTCCCTGAACAGGCTATGCTCTTGCACCTCTCAGAGCTTGGTATATTTATTCTCCTGAGACACTCTGCCCTCGAATGGCTATGGGTAGGCTACAAACATTCTTAATCCCCTTCTTACTCTCCACCTACCACTACAGAGACTTCATTTAAATATTTACTAAGATACTTTGCCAGACTCCCTTGCAGGAAAGGATAGTGAAGTAACCTAGTTCTTGTCCACAAGACATAGAGAGAGAAGTCTTCTGGGGGGACATGGGCAAGGGACTTCTGGGAAAGAGAAAAATATTTCTTAGAAGATAAAAGTAGAGAACATACAATAGAAGTTCTTACTTGCTGCCTGGCCTCCACCCTCCCCACCTAGCCCCCAAATTCCTGTCTTTACCCAGTCCTGTAAAGACATAATGTCCGAAACAGCAGCAACTCTCTAGAATTGTTGCCTCTGAGTTCCCAAGAACAAAAAGCCAATACGAGCTAATATCCCTAAATCATATAGCTGACAAAGGACTTATATTCAGAATATATAAAGAACTCCTACCACACAATATAGATAACCCAATAAAAATGGACAGAAGGCTTGAACATTCACATATCCCTAAAGGAGATATACAAATGGCTAATAAGCAGACGAAAAGGTACTCAACTTCAGGGAAGTGAAAATTCAAACCACAATTACGTATAACCTCACCCACAATCGAGAGGCTAAATTAAAAAGAATGACAATATTAGTGTTAGCAAAGACAGATAGCAACTGGGATTCTCACATATTCCAAACACTTTTAAAAAACTTTGGTAGTTTCCTATAAAGTTAAATATATACAGACCCTTTGACCTACTAATCCCAGTCCTAGGTATTTACTCAAGAGAAATAAAAACACTATCTTTACCCAAAGACTTGTACACAGTGGTTCACAGCAACTTTATTCATAATAACCCCAAACTGGGCATAATCCAAATATCCATTAACAGGAGAACAGATAAACAAATTTAGTTATGTTCCTACAATGAAACGCCACTCAGCAATAAAAAGGAATGAACTACTGATACATATGGAGGAACGTGGATGAATCTCAAAGATATTACATTAAGTGACAGAAGCCACAAAAAAAAAAAAGAGTATGTCCAATGTTATGCCATGTATATGAAGGTCAAAATCAAGATGTGGCTGCAGAAATCAGAATGGTAGCTGCCTCTCACACGGAAAGGGCGTTGTTTGCCAGCAAGCAGCACACAGGGAACTCTGGGAAGTTTTTGAGATCATGGATATTCTGTATCTTGATTTGGATTTGGGATGTTTGGTGAATAGACATTTCTAAAGACTCATCAAATTGTACACTATGATCTGCACACTTCACCATTTGTAAATTACATCTCAATGAAAGTAATTTTTAAAAGCAAAAAACAACAACAAAAATCAACCAAGCAAATATCAAGCACCAGATGCTGGACAGTTCCCAGCTCAAGACAGTCTTGAATGTGAAGCTGAAGAAATCACATTTGCTGAGTACTGATGCCCTTTTCTACTTCATCCTTTCTCCCCATTTTTTTCCCATTTTCCTATCAGAGAAATCTAAAATATTTGAAAATTATTTGAAAAATATTTCCTCTTTCCCATCAACCTGCAATAATCTAAAGTGGTAACAAATTTCATGTTCTCTAACATATCATTTCAGACTACAAGAAGAAAGGAAAATTTAAAGCATCATATTTACATTTATTACAATTGAGTTTTTTAAAATAGTCTGTCGAGTTGACATCTCATTAAATTTTCCCTTATTATATTATGCTCCCAAATTCATATAAAAATCAATTTTAAAAAATAGGAGTTTAGAGAATCAAATCATGTAAATGTTTGAGTAGTCAGTACTTGGCTAGATTCTTTTACAGAATACCTAATTTTACAAGAATTTATATTTATCCTCAAATGTAATTCTAAAATGAGCACTTAGTACTTTATAAATACATTCTCTAATTATTTTACAATTTTATACATGGAAAATAGAAAAAAAAAAAACAATAAAATCTGAGTGAGTCAGAAAAAGACTTTGAAGAGAACATAAACTTGAATACACCCTTGCAAAATAGGCTTGACTTAAGGTAGGGAAGATGAGGAAGAAAAACGTAAATGGAGAGAATGGCACAGGCAAAAAAGCTTCAGGTGGCTGGGTGTGGTGGCTCATGCCTGTAATCCTAGCATTTTGGGAGGCTGAGGTGGGAGGATCGCTGGAGCCCAGGAGTTTGAGGTTGTAATGAGCTATGATCCTGCCACTGCACTCCAACTCTGGCAACAGAGCAAGACTCTGTCTCAAAAGGAAAAAAAAAAGCTTTAATTAAAGAACGCACATGAAATGTACAGTGCTGGTGCACAGTCTCCACTGAATGGTTTAGCAATCATGGAAAATCAAACTGAATACAGAAATAATACAGTTCCAGATTGTAGTGAATCATGAAGTTTGGGCAAAGGAGTTCAGATTTGGTAACAAAAAGCCAATGTAAATTTTAATAAAATAAAAGGGTACAATGGTGTTTTAGAAAATTGAGTCTGGCAACAATGTACAGAGTAGAAGGGGGGGAGGGAGAGCAGACGAGGGAGGTATAATTAATGGGAGAGCCAATAGGAGGCTACGACAGTAATCTAGACAGAAGGAGATAAGAGCTGTGGGTCACTGAGGGGAAAAGATTATAAAAAGGAAACTCAAGAGTTCAAAGAAAGACACTATAATTAAAGGGTAAGCATTCCCAAAGTATTTCACTCTAAGATTCCTTTAAATATTGGATCTGCTTCACAAACATACTCATTAAATACTTAAATGGCTATTTTCAAAAGGCTAAAAAACAGAATAGGGGCAGGTAAGCAAGCTTAAAATATCAGGTGGAAGACATCTTAAAGATGAAAACAAATCAAGCCAAAATAAGAGCTAATAAGTGAGATGATTTTTTTATTAACAGGAGCTACCATTTCTTGAGGGTCTACTATGTGTCAAGCACTATCCTAGGCCTTCTCCCAACATCATCTTTATTCCTCACAGTATCATTAGTTCCATTTTTATTTATTTTTTTAAGACTTTATTTTTTTAGAGCAGTTTTAGATTCACAGCAAAACTGAGAGGAAGGTACAGAGATTCCACATATAGTCATTACCCCCACACAGGTACAACCTCCTCTATTATCAACATCTCCCACAGAGTGGTGCATTTGTTACAATTGATAAACCTACATTAACACATCATTATCACCAAGAGTCCATAGTTCACATCAGGATTCATTTTTGGCGCTGTGCATTTTATGGGTTTGGACAAATATATAATGACATGTAGCCGCCATTTTTTAAAATAGGGAAACTTAGCCTCACAGAATTAAGTAATTGAAAGGTGCCTTTACTAATAACATATCTAACAGAGAAAAATAAACTATCCAACCGAAAGTAAGAAAAAAACCCACAACACAACTACCCCCCTTTTTTGTTTAATTAAAACACCTGTGGTCTAACTCGTTATCTCTAAGATTTCGTTTTCTCAGCTTTCAAGAGCCCTAAGTGGACAGTAGGGGTGCAAACTCCCCACTCCAACCGTCTGCCTCAGTTCCTGCCAAAAACCAGATTGCAAGGACTCAGATAAGCCAGAAAGGACACCTCCAACAGCTTCACTGCTGCTTCTGTTATCAGTCTGCTGAAGCAGAGAAAAAAAAAAAGCCATTTTTACCCTTTAAAACTCCAAACAACTTTCCCTCAGCACCCGGCACTTGCTTCCTCTGTGTGCCATGGTCATTCCTTCCTTCTCTCTCTCTCTTTCTCTCTGTCTCTCTCTTTCTTTCTTTCTTTCTCCAGAAAATAAATAAGCTTTGTACTTCTGTATATCCTAATCACTGTGTGAGAAATCTTTCTTAGCCTGAGTACGTACTTCATACCCTTTCAGTAATTAACCTGAATAAGCATATACCTTTAAAACTGACAGAGCCAATATTCAAACCCATACTCATTTATAGATGTTTAAAGACTATATGTATTACATAAGATGGAAATACACCTCCATTAGCCTAGACAACCTTTGGCACACAGTAAGCCTTAAATAAATATATCTCAGTCTTCAAAATCATGCTGTAATTAGGTATCATTACATTTTAACAGAATCAGAGGATTTGCACTTTCAATAAAAGTTAAGCAGCTCAAGTGCCTTCAAAACAGACTATGTCTTGGGATTTAGAAATTTTAAAAATTAAAGTTTAAAAATTTTATCTTTTTACTATAAACAAAACATTTCTCAAATTTATATTATCAGTCATTTTAAAAAGAAAATCACAGAAAGACTGAAAAACTTTTCAAATTATAATATTCAATAAAAGCAATTTCTTCCAAAGTATCAAGTAGTTGAAAAATTCACCTGTATTGGAAAGCTTAAAAACATGTTACACACAAAACAATTTTTTCAAAAAAGAAACACAGGCATTGCTGTATTATTAATAATACAGTTTTGATTTAAATACGGTTAATACGGTTTTGATTTAAAAGGAGCAGGGACTATGAGATAAGGAAATAGGGTGATAAGCAAAATAGAGAAGAGACAAAAGATAAATTATTTTTAAATAAAAACTTAAAATTGACATGTGTTTTCTATGAGAGTATATAAATATTAAAATGTATCTTGTTCTAGATTCAACTAATATCTGTAGAGTACTTACTATGTATAGGCAAAGGTTTAAGGAATTGTACATCCTCCAACTCCTTTATAGATGATTTATGTGGTCCCTAACCTGGAATACAAAGTCAATAATTTTGAAACCTAAACATTAAAAGGCCTCTGGGGCCTGACCAGGAATTCAAGAACAACAGTTATCTGTCACTGAGGCACTATATGATTTGTGTAAACCCTCAAAACCATAAAGGGCAAAAGAAAAGTTTCAAGGTCACATATTATGTGGCTCTATTCTAATAATTTCTCTTTTTAGTGTTATTTTTATGATTTGATGATAGGATGATAGAGTTATATGTAATAATTATTTCCAATAAGGCCCACAAATGCCAGCATGATCTGGTAGCAATCTGGACCACACTGAATTGTCAGAGCATTCCTCAGGTGCAGCAGGCAGGCTGGGCCCTGAGCACTCGCTCAGCCCTCTGGCCCTTCCTTCAGCCAGAGGTTCTCCCACCACACATCTTCCCTCTCCTCCTATCTTTGCTGAAAATCACCATTATGAAACCTACCTAGCCCATTTAAAATTATAACCTAGTTTCTCTCCTAGATTTCCATTATCCTGCTTTATTTGTTCCATAGCCCTTACCACCTTATAACCTACTATACTATCCACTTTTTGTTGTTGTAGTTTTTGTTGGTCTGCCCCCACTGCTAGAACACAAACTTCCCCAGAGTAGGGATTATGGTCTTTTTGTTCACTGAGGAACCTGAAGAATTTAAAAGATATCTGGTATAAAATTAGTACTTAATATATATTTGTTAAATTTTTTTAATGAATGAGAATATGATATAATCTGAGCAAAAAGATAAACCTAGAACCAAAATGTCCTTATACTCTTTCAGGTAGGAGAAAAATTTAAAAACAAGCAGTTGCCATAGAATCTTAGTACAAGTTCACAAGAACCTAAAAACTTTCTCTTGTCATATAATTATAAGAATACAACAGCCTTTCCAATGCATCTCTCTTACTCAAGCATCTTCCAACTCAGTAATTCCAGAAACATTTTAACATTCTTAACATACCACATAAATCCCTTGTTACATACCACATAAATCCTTTGTTATAGGTTTTCAATAAGGAATTAAGAGAAAATTAAAATACACCAATATTTTTAACCCCTAACTCCAAAGAACCTGGTATAAGGATTAGAAATAACATATTGAAAAGACCCAGCATATATAAATACTTGAATTAAAGCTAAATTTGTCCAGGAACAGTGGCTCACGCCTATAATCCAGCACTTTGGGGGGCTGACGCAAGAGGATCACTTGAGACCAGGAATTCAAGACCAGCATAGGCAACATAGCAAGACCCTGTCTCTACGAAAAAAATTGTTTTAAAAATTAGCCAGGCATAGTGGCACATGCCTGTCTGTAGTCCTAGCTACTGGAAAGGCTGAGTGGAAGGATCTCTTGAGCCCAGGAGTTCAAGGCTGCAGTAAGCTATAATTGCACCACTGCACTCTAGCTGGGCAACAGAGCGAGACCCTGTCTCTTAAAAAAAAAAAAGTTAAATTCATTAATTCAAACAATATATATTAGACCGTGGACTTACAAATGCCAGGATCTGTCCTACGTTCTGTGTTTACAGTCATGAGCAAGTAATAACATGACTCTGCTCTCCTGGAGCTTATAACCTAGTAAGAAAATGTTTCTCTATAAAATTACTTTTATACAATCATACAGTTTAATCCCAAGAGAAAGGAAACACTGGTGTATTCAAATTCAAACTGTTTGAGCCCATTAAGAATTTTAATTAAAAGAGAGCACACTACTGCCTGAAAAAAATAAATTATGAGATGGGGGAATGCTTTAATGTAAATGTTGTTCTTCTTGTATCAAAATAGTGATTCCTAGTTTTACAAATATCTGTGATGGAAGAACAAATCACAGCTCATCAGTTGTATCCACTACAACACAGGATCCAAGTGTCAGCCTCTCCTTTCTGTACTAATACTCAAAAATAGTGAGTCACCAAAGGACCAGCATTGGTTACCAAAATGAATATATTTTGTTCTGTAGTTTCCTGTCCCAGGGGCAAAAATACAAAACAAAACAAAAAATGGAGCAACATACAACACAAAATATTCAACTCAAGGCATTATGCCAAGAAAGCAACAGAAAGTTTTACACTTTAAGCCAAAGACTCTTGGGTTTCTTTCAAAATTTCAAATCGTGACAATTATCTTGATGTTTCTTGATGAATCAGATCCGTCTACAGAACAAAAGCTTGCTCGGGAGTTTTGTGTACTTTGAGGAATAATTATTTCCTAAGCTTATTCACTTTTTTAAGAAAGCAGCTTACAGTCAGATTTAGAAGCTGGTGTGCTTGAGTGAAAACATTTGTAATCAGTCAACCTACAGAGGGATTTTGCTTAAAAACGTCAATTTAAAATGATTTTGTGAGGAAAAAGAATTTAAAAACTCATCCCATCAAAAAATAATATTTTTAATTTTCTTACATACATTTCCCTTCCAACTTTATGGTTTAAATTGTTGCCAAAATTTTCAAAGTCATCACTACTTTATAGAGTTATGGGGAAGCTTGTATTTAATTGTAAGAGCATGAGTGGCATTCAAATGTCCTCAATTTCATTTGTTTCCTTCCCTCTTAATGTAACTATATTAGTAAAGAGCACATAATACATTGATAAACATATGTTATAGCTGATAAGAAATAATTTACATTTTATTTTTCTAGCACGTACACACAAATTATTGCTAAGTAGCTGTTACTGAAATCAAAAGGGGTTTACAGTCTAGGTCCAGTTACTGGTCGCACAAAAATCCAATTATTGAGATAACAGGATTGCCAAGGAAGAAAGGAATTTTTAATATGGCACATGTCTTGCTGGGAGAACAGGAGAAGCTGCCTCAAATCAGTCTCCCCAAATAAGTGAAATCATGGGCTTTTAAAGGAGGGGCTATGTGCCTTGGGGCAGGTCATGGTGTATCTCACAAGGGACTACATGCATTGGGGGCAGGTTGTGGAGGATGGTGAACCTTGGCATTAGGAAGTCTTCCCTGTGGCCTTCAGCATCACAACTCCTTTGTCTTATAGAAAACCCATCATTTCGGTCTAGGTGTGGTGGCTCATGCCTATAATCCCAGCACTTTGGGAGGCTAGGAGTTCAAGTCCATCATTTCTGGGAAACAATTCAAAGGGTCAAGTAGTTAGTTAAGGGAGAGGATTATAAAAAGCATAGGCATTCATGGAGCCAGTTACATAGCTATTAAAATGTGTCTATCAATAAACATCAGTGTAGGTTGGTTTTCATTTATCTACTGCTGCTAAAACTTAATGGCTTAAAAATAATTATTTGATTTGCTCAAGATTCTGCAATCTAGGCTAGGCTCAGCTGGGCAGTTCTTCTGTTCATCTCCCCAGCCATCACATGAGGCAGCATTCAGCTGACAAGGACCAGCTATGACGCTTGGATGGCCAGGTGTTCTTCTCCTCCCATGTAGTCCTAGGGCCTCTCTCCATCCATCGTCAGATTTCCATTAAGGTAACTGGACTTCTTAGATGTAATTGCTCAAAGGTTAGGCGTGGTTGCACAGTATGAATTCTGCTAATTCTCTCAAGCAATGTTTTAGACCCAACCCACATTCAAAAGAAGGGGCCTACATGATGGTGTAAATCCTGAGAGGAATAATTTCTTGGAGCCCCCAGTGTAACAGACCGTAAGGGCAATTTACATTCCATCTTCAGAACTTACAGTGTATTTCTTTGGGTAGTACCATGGAAGAGGAAAAAGTTTTTTTTTAATTTCAGTCCCCTTGCCTGAATCCACACTTCACAGAACAAATCCCGTGACTGAATTTGGATTCGGTCAAAAGGCCGCACTCAAGGATCCAGAAGGCCACAGGTTCCCCAACCCACCACTAGAATTTCTCATAGACCACTAGCCTGGGAGGCTGTGGGTTCTAATAAGCCTCTTTTAGTCAGTCTCTCACTGTGAAAAGGCAGGGGATGTTCTCACTCCATGCACCCTTTGTATTCAGCAGTTTTACTCCCAAAAGTCAAAGAAGCCATTCTGAAATTTGATACTCTATGGCTCTTCCTTAAATTGGACCTATATATAATATGTCTTTTAAATCTTTATTTCCTTCTATAAAACCACTGGGGAAAAAAACAGGGAATTCTATTTCTGAAAGGCTTTGTGTGCGTCTTCTTTAATTAGATCAAGTTAGATCTATTTGTAACAGTTGTTTTAAATTGCCTCATATTTTGATAAATGCCACAAAACTCATCTGTTAAGCCTTAGCACCTATACATGCTAACCAACTTAATGCAGTATCTAATATTTTTCAAAGAAAAAAACTCATATATATTACAACTGACTTTTACTGGCATTTCTTTAGTTCTTTCTAATGTTGACAAGCCCCTTTACCTTTAATTTAATATTTAAATTTGGGGAGGGCAAGTCTTAGAGAAGAGAAAAAGTTTAAGGAACACAAAGAATTCTATTCAAAGAAACTCATAAATTGTGTCATGACAGCTTTCCTTTTCATTTCTAAACATCTACTAAAAAGCCTCTTTTTGCAATATGCAAGCTTCTTTCATCAAACCACCTGGTTTAATTAGCATTTACGTCATTTTAAGTTATGACACAAGTTAACAAAATAGAACAGTTGAAGTGGAAACAATGAAACGTCAACACTCACTGAGAAATCACCTAAACCTAACCTTGTCTTCTCTTTCCAGATGCAGCAGCAGCTTCTTTAGATGAAAGGTGAATGGAAAGGAGTGTTTTCCAAGAGGAAGGGAGGAGTAATAACATGCATCCAGAGGATATATACTATATACCTGTCTGAAGGGTTTCCTGTCTCACGAAGTTCCAGAAGCCACGTGACAGAAATGTCAGCCATCATATTCACCACCAGCCAAGAACTCAAAGCTCTTACATGAGCAAACTTTTGCTAAATTGACAGGAGATGCTCAGCAGAAATCACAATAGATATCATCAGACACCTTGGTACCACTGGCCAAACACTGAGATGAACAAAAGATGCCATCTCATAGATATGATTAGATTGAATATGTATAAAATTATTTAAACTCTTTTTGTGTTAAATGGTTTTACCTAAATTTCAAGTAACACAGTAAGTATACTCTATGTTAACACTGCCTCTCTCTGTTTCATATAAATAATATAGACCATTAGAACTATATCAGAACATTAGTACTCAATAATTTTATGTGGTGGTTAATAGCCTTTAAAGAACTTTCACTTTCATCTTCTTTGGTCAATGAATATTTATTATCTTGTGTTTACCTTTGCCAAAATGTATCAGTAATACCTTACAGAAAAAAAAAATTTTTTTTTTTGAGACAGGGTCTCACTCTGTCACCCAGGCTAGAGTGTAGTGGCATCATCATAGCTCACTGCAACCTCAAATTCCTGGGCTCAAGCCATCCTCCTGCCTCAGCCTCCCAAGTAGCTGGCACTACAGGTACGTGCCACCACACCCAGCTAATTTTTCTATTTTTTGTAGAGACGAGGTCTCACTCTTGCTCAGCTAGTCTTGAACTCCTGACCTCAAACAATCCTCCCACCTCGGCCTCCCAAAGTGCTAGGATTACAGGCATGAGCCACCACGCCCAGCTGCCTTATAAAATTTCAAAGAAATTAATGTATGGCTATATCACATAACTTTAAAAGCCTAATTTTTCTAACATCATTATTTACAAATCTAGAAAATAAGGTTATGTTTCCATTCATATCATTTTTATGAAGATGCAATTACTGAATAAGAATAATTCAAATAAGAAAGTTAGAATTGAGGTAAAACAAAAAAATATATATAACCACTTAGGAAACACATAATACAATACAAATTAGTTAGACCATCACTGTTACTCTCTAAGTGATTGAAAATACCTATCTATAAAAGAAGAAAAACACAAAAGCGTGGCCAGAATTTCTAACAGAAAGGCCATTGTTTACCCATAAGTTTCACAGTCTAGAAATATGAACACCTGCCAGATAATTAAATACACCCACATGCAGAATGTTCCATCACTTTCTTAAATTTTAATTACCACCATTTACTATAATCACCAACAGGTAATTTTCTAGGCAACACAAGATGAGCAATGGAATTGAGGTGAGCTGAATATTCTAAATTAGTTTAAGCAAGTACTCTTGGATGATCACTTGCACTTGTGTCCTCACACAGGGAGAGGCTGTTGAAATTCAAGGATTTCCTCTGCATTCTCTTGCCTGCACAGCCACACAGCTACCAGAGTCAAGAGCAGTAACTGCACTGCAGCAAGGAAAAATTAAATTGCTCAGTGAAATTAAGTTTAGCAGGGTGTAACACTCAGTTTCTTCACTCCCAAGACAATTTGGCTTTCCACACCTATTGTATCTCCAGGTCCAATTAGGTGACATCTATTCTTAAGCATTTAAGTTCTTCTAAAAAGCTTTAGTCTTTAACCCTTTACAAAGTATTGATACTATTGGTAAGTTATTTTCTTAAATGCCACAATCAAGTATGAAACTGCTGCCTCAATCAAGGCAGAAATAAACTGTGCTTTGAATAGATTTTTAAAGCTAAGATTCTTCATACCAGCATGCCTCAACGCACAGAGGTATATTTTATATCAAAATGCAGTACTCAGACCTATTACACCTGGATACATAGAAACACATAAATACAAAACACACACACAAATACATATGAAATAAGTGTCACAAAACATGTCTTATCCTTACTCTCTGATACTCTCCAATAGTTCCTATTCTACTTCTTTTTTTTATGTTGCTCATGATCCCGAATTCAATTTCACCAGCCCACAGGTTTAGGTGGCAACCACAGTTTGGAAAACACAGCTCCCCATACACAAATACCAGTTCACAGTTCTTCATAAAATTCACTCCTGCCAATCAGAATCAGTAGATGGATCTGCAAATGGGACTAAAAAGACCCTCCAACAAGGTGACCCATTTGTAAATAAGTCTGTTTTTGAAACATGAATGAAATAGGCAGAGTAGCCAAACCAGACAAGCACCAACTACGTTATCTCTAAGAGCAAATTAGTCATTTATTGCCTCACTGAATGTAAGTTAGTAAACGCAAATTTATCACCTCATTGAACGTACTCTGTCACAGGCGTTTTTGGACAGGAAAATGGAAATTTAAACAATACTTTATTTTTTCTTATTATGTTGCCAAAAAATTTTTAACTGATAATATCAAGTGTTGAAAAGGATGTGGGAAAATTAGTAGTGTAATTTTGTACAGCCTTGTTGGAGAGTGATTTGGGAACATCATTAAATTTTAAATGTGCATACTCGTTGACACAGCATTTCTAGTGGTCTGTACTATGCTCTTGCACATGCACAGAGACAGATGTTTAAAGACACTGTGAGATGTTCAAAGACCATCAGTGAGAAAATAGTTGCGGTACGATCACTTTTTTTTTTAATTCTGTAAAGAAATGCTAAGAAGACCAGGTATGTCCATATCATTGTTTCTCAATGGGATATTATTGGTTATTCTGGGCAAGATATTTCTTCATAAAATGCCCCCACATATATTTTTAAAATCCCTGGAGGAGGATGGTACCATCCTTGATTGAAAAAAACACTATTCCATGTACACTGAGGAGAAAAGAATCAAAAAAAGATGTTGGGGGTGGGGGGAAGCCAGTTGCAGAACAACACGTATAGTATGATTCTAATTACGTGGAGAGAAACCAACCACGCTGCACGCGTGTGCGCATAAACGCAGGGAGTGGCGGAAGTGTGAAGAGAGATTACAATGTCTGCTCTGTGGGTGCCAATATTGTTTGATTTTTTTTAAAGAATTTCTTTCCATAGTAATGGTTTAGTTTTATTAAGTTAACAACGTTTTATTTGGGGGAACTAAATGAATCCATAATATATTCATACACCTTAAGTGGCTATTTTGAGCCCTGGGATTTAGTAGAGCCTATGGCAGAGCTGCAAAACAAGCAGGGAAAAAAATGGAATTAACATGTTTCTAATGACATCCTTGAATCCTAACGTCCTTTTTCCTTCCTTATTAAAGCGATAAGAGCTTTCTTTAATATACTAATGAAACTTGTAAAAATACAATTTAAAATGTGGAAATAAAATAACACTACTTGTGTTTTATGTCCCCACTGTCACCCTCTTCCCATGACTTGCAAAAATATTCCCTCTAACCTCCTTCCCTAGCTTGTATTTCACGCTTCCTTTCATTACAGTTACCAACTGCTCTCCCTGCCTGGAGAGCAGATTAGAAGCCGTGAGGTCAGAGAATACTTATTTTCATCCACTCTGCATTCCACCTAGAAAGGCGGCTGCTCAGTAAAAGGCTATGGAATGATGATTTTTTAAAAATCTGTGAAACAAACACCTAACTTGGCATGACTTTTAACTAGTTTATATATATGTCAAGATGAGTCAGAGAAAAATGGATCACAGTCAACAGCAATAACTGAAAACAAAATTACAACTGGCCTTTCTTTTCTAATACAACGAATACTAAGTTTTTTTATTTTAATAACTTTGAAAACAAAAAAATTTAAGCAAAGCCACATGAAGTACTACTATTTTATGTAAGTAATTATTTCAAAAGGATTATATCCAAATCAAATCAGCAGAATATCAGCATTCTGTGGCACACACTGCATGGCCAGTCCACCCATCCCCTCTCTTTCTTACTAATGCAACATCAACTACTTTCCAGGGCAGCTGTGTGCCCAGATAAAAACACAAAACCTCCTTGAAGTTAGTGGTTGACATATACAGTTCTAGCCAATGTGATGTGGGCAGAAGTCACCAGAAAGAGCTCACCTCCCCTAAAAAAAACCAAACCAAAACAAAAAAAAAACCTCACTAGAAGAAAGCCTTCTCCTCCCTCTCCTTTCTTCTTCTTTCTGCCTTAAATAAGTTCTGGAGATGCAGCAGCCAGCTTGTGACTGAGGAGGAACCCATGTGACAAAGACAACTCCCCCTCCTAAACAACAGGAGAGGCTTGGTCCTTAATCACATTGTTGAGCAGCTACACTAACCCTAGACTGAATGACTGACTACCTGCTGGACCTTCTGTTTCATGAGAAAAAGAAATGTCTGTCTGTGTACCCCAATACAGGGGTTTTCTGTGGCAGCTGAAAGCATTCCTAATGATACATTATCTATGGGGGAAAATGAGCACCACACTCAACATTGATCCTGTTGCTGAGACTCTAAGAGCATCTAGAATAATATGGGGAAAGGGAAGATCTGATCTAGGTAATAAAAACATATAGGGATGCGAAAGGAAAAATAAAAGCCACTAATGTGATGGCAGACACAGGCGCAACGGTGATCAGCATTTGCAATTCACGCCTAAGTAAAATCAGCATTCCATCTCCAGGCTTGTATATATAGTTAGTCTTCCCTTCTTTTGGCAACTTCTTTTGGAGCTGAACGCTTTTTGGATCACATCAGTAGCACATCCTAATTAGCCAGCTAGGAAAACATTAAACCTGAGGCAGGTTCTCAACACCATAAATTACCCTAAGAGGGCAACCACGAAGAAAACTTATGTTTCCTCACATACTATGTTTAAATTACCCATTCCCACATTTATCAGCTGCAATAATCAATTCTCATTTAAAGGACTTAAACCTGACGTACTATTGCTTTAATCTGTCTTCACTGTCCTCCACCCCATAAAATACACACGCACACATTTCAACTCACAGGTGGTGTTCTTCTGCAATTGGAACTGGATTTCCATGCTGGCCATAATCGTGCATAATTAGGCAATCACACTCACAAATGCATTGCTCTGAGAAGCTGTCAAACAACTTCTTTGACAAAAAGATGCCTATACCAAGGCACCTGAAAAATCAACACAAATTTTGTTGTTGGAAATCCAGATTTTATAGAATTGGAGTTACTGGGTTTTTAATTCACATTTTAATCATCTTTTCCGTAATTTTTTAAAGAAACTCATACAAATTTTCAGAAAAATTTTATAAGCAAATTTTCAGCAGCCGTGGATGACATTAGAAACTCAGGGCCAAGGACTCTTCTTTGTAAATATACCAGAAGAAATCATTCCACCCAAAGGAGCCAATGCTCAAGCATTCAGAAGATACGCACTTGCTGGCAGGCTGTCAGCACTAAAATCAATGCTTTTTTGTTAAATAATAAAAATGATCAAATATGAGAAAATTTAAATTGCATTTCTCATACTACACTTTTACCTTTTATCATGCTTGTTAACAGCAGTAGAGAGAGGGGAGCAATTCTAGGGCTGATCTACCTTGTCTCTATGAAAGCATGTCTTCAATTTCTGTCTAGAAGTTGGGTGCTTCTAGAATATTCCTGAACTATCTGGAAAATCAACTAAATATAGGTAAGGAAAAAAGTCTAAATAATTTCAATAAGAAAACAACTGCTAAAGGAGTTTTAAGATATATTTGAAAATATTAAAAGAAAAAAATTCCAGAACATATATTCCTAGTTTAAGATATGATGAGGAAATCATAAAACTACCTTGGCAAAAATCTTTTGCCACCTCTTAAAAGTGAAGCCTCTGGCTATCACTGAGTTCTATTATGGTTCATAAATGAGATTGTATGAGTCCTTCTAACACCCTCCCTTGAGCTTTACTGAGGAATAAATGACAAACAAAAATGTATATATCTAAGGTGTACAACGTGATGATCTGATATCCATATACACTGTGAAATGATTACCACAATCAAGCTAATTAACATATCCAGCACCTCACGTAGTTACCCTTTCTCTGTTTGTGTTTGTGCGTGCGTGTGTGTGTGTGTGTGTGTGTGTGTAGTGAAAACACCAAAGATCAACCCTCTAAATAAATGTCATGCATTATTATTATCTATAGTCACCATGCAGTATGTTAGGTCCCCAGAACTTATTGATCCTGCATAACTGACACTGGATACCCTTTAACCAACATCTCCTTATTTTCCCCACCAGCCAGCCCCCAGTAACCACCATTCTGCTCTGTACAAGTTCTCTGTGGAACTTTTTAAAAATCCATGTGAGTGAGATCATGCAGTACTTGTCTTTCTGTGTCTGACTGATTTCACTTTGCATAATGTCCTCCAGGTTCATCCATGTTATTGCAAACAGCAGGATTTCCTTCTTTTTAAGGCGGAGTAACATTCCATTGTATACCTACACCACATTTTCTTTATCCATTTATCCACTGACAGACACTTAGGTTGTTTCCGTATCTTAGCTATTGTAAATAATGCTGTAATGAACATGGGAGTGCAGACATCTCTTTGAGATAGTGATTTTATTTCCTTTGGATATGGATCCAGTAGTGGGATTGCAGGGCCCATAAATGAGATAGTCCAAATCCTTCTCATTTTAAATTGGGATTAAAAGAATTTTAAATTAACAAAATCCACTCTCATGACAAAAGGAATTTCTTGGAGCTAGCAGGAAGGAGGGGGATTGAAAAAGTATGTTTCTTTTAATTATAGTGTACCTGTTTCCAACATTATGTTACAGCCTGGTAAAGACTGTGCTACACAGCAGCTGGAGTACCTACTCAACATTCACACACACTGGCAAGGGGCAAGAGAACAAGGAAGTAGCTATGCATAACATGCTTGAAATATTAACTGTAATTCTTAACTTTTATAAAATTGCCCTCATACTTCTCTTGGCTACTAGTGAAAGTATAAACAAATTTAAGACATTTAGCTGTCAAGGAGAATTAATATTTCTTCACAACCAAAGGGGAAAGCCAGGTTAATGCTGGAAATCTGCCAAGTTATGCATCTGGAGTTAAGAGAATGATGCTCTAACACCTAACAATTGTCTCTTTGGGGATTGAAGAGCACAAGAATTATAAAAATACCCAGTGGTAAAAATACCTCATAATATTTTTATTTATTAAATTAATTGAATATCATTTAAGTCAGGCAACTAACATAATGAGTTAATTAAGAGAGGGAGAGTTATTTTCCCCACCACATCCTTTCTAAAACACTTGTATGATGTCCTTTCTTTGCATAACACATCACACTTCCCTTACTCCTTGGCTGATTCAAAATACTGTATCTCTATAAAAAGTTTGCATAACTGAAGGCCCAGGAGCCCCAGTGGTTTTAACCTAGCAGTTTTAACTCCCACTAGCAGTAGGAACCATACCTATATAACTCCTTTTCTGTAGTAGCATACCTAGTATCGGTACTGTTTTTAAATCATTGATTCATTTTTGATGCTCTACCTCTTAATTAAGCTGTATTGGAACACCTAAGGTGTCAATAATCTAAAACTTAAGTCTGAGCACAGAAAGTTTCAGTTAACATGTGTCTCAGTACTTCCACTTGAATATTTAAGGAATCAAACTCACAGACTTAGTTACACAGAAACATTTTTATAATAAAAGTACTCTTCCCTTGAAATCAGGGAGAGAAAAATATAAACTCTGACCAAAGACACAGAAAGCAAGATTTATTCCATCTCCCAAGCCCCCTTAATTTGTAAGTACCATGGGAACTACTTTAAATTATCCATACATTTCCAAAATTCCAATAATTACTTAATGATGTTTAATCACAATAAAAATTGCTGAACATGAGAAGATTTAAATTTCATTTCCCATATTACGAATTTCCCTTTTATTACATTTGTTAACAGCGGTAAACAGAGATAAGAAACACCAGGACTGATTCTGTTAAAACACGTCTTCATTTTCTAGCTAGAAATGTAAAGTTTCTAGAATGCCTGGCACTAAATGGAAAATGAAGTAAATACAGGTAGGAAAAAGACTCTTGAATAATTTCAGTTAGAAACAAATTTATTCCTAGAATAAGCCTGTTTTTCAAAATAAAAAGATCTTAGAATAAATGAGTCTTTTATGTTAAATAAGTTTATCTTTATTAAAAAAAAAAACAAGAATACGCACCAGCTTTCATAGATTCCTTCCTATTCTAAAAGATTCCCAGATTATCATTAAATAACATTATAAATGTAGTTTAATTGTAATCCATGAGAAAAATTCAATTTGAGGCTACAATATTATTCTTTAAACATTTCTCCTCAAAGACACATTAAGGTACAAACTGAAAGGTTATGATCCTGGTTTTGGGGAAACCATTATTTTTAACTGATAGTTGTATCATTTCTTACTAGTTTGGAATTTTATGACAATAAATATAACATGATTGAATGTGCTACACTATATCCCTCAAAGGCTGGGATTGGGGCCAGTCCTTTGGTCTTACATGCCATATAATGTCTCCTTTAAAGAAGATTCATAGTCATTTGACTTGCCTCCTCCCATGTTTTCTCATTTGAAACAAACAAGTGAGTCATTCATGAATGCTGCAAGACTGGCTACTCATATTTTGGATGCTTGAGTATTTTGTTCAAACAAGCATGGATATATGACGACTATTAATTTATCCTGGTAGAATCACCCACTAATAGGCTTAACAGGTTGAACAAGATCTTATGCAAAATATTCAAGACTTAAGAAAAAGGGAACTGTCTTAGAAGAAAAAACCAAATCAGTCATGTACCTATAGCTATTTTAAGAACACATTTCAATTCTCATACACTGCTGGAATTAAAGTATATTTACCAAAACTAAGTAAGTACTTGCTCAGTACTGACTGAGCAAGAGTAGAATTGAATAACTGCCTGGAAAGAGAAGAATTGTCTGTCAAAGGACTCAAAGAATCAGGGATAGAACTAAATGGTAAAGAACAAGCTCATTAACATTTCTGGAGGACATTTAGGTAACATAGCAAAAACCTCCTTTTAAAAAACTGGTTACCTGTTACCCCAAAATTCTACTTTTAACAATTCATTTTCAGGAAATAATAGCCAAGTACACAAAGATACATGTGCAAATATGTTCACTGGGCCCATGTTGAGAATAGTAAAAAAAAAAAAAAGGAAAGAAAGAGAAACAGATTAAATGTCCAATAGTAAGTGGATTGGTTAAATAATATATATTTATTTCCCTGTAGTGGAATGCTATGCAGGTATATAAATAACATATAGTTACTAACAGCAAAAGATGTTATGACATTTACTTGAAAAAAGCAAGTAACAAAACATCATATGACATGTTATCATTGTATATGTTTGCATATATTAAAAATTATAGGACAATCTACACAAAAAATGTTCATAGTTAACCATGAGTAATGAGGTTATAAGCATTTCTGTTTCCTTCTTAATGCTTCTGTCTTTTCTTGAAAACATCTCTATGCAATATTGTAAAGTCTGACTTTATCTGGCCATCACTGGGTGAGGTCACATCTGAAAAACAATAATTAACAATATTTTTGAATTTTGAAATATATATTTGAAAAACAAACAAATGCTCATTAGATAATGGTCACTGTGGTACTCCAAATCATCACAATACATTCGACACCTGCCATCAGGCTATGATCCAGAAGATGCTGACAATGTGTTTGCCACCCTCTCTTGGAGCACTTTCCATTTTAGTGCTTCTCCTTTTTATTTCTTTTCTAGTGTCATACTTAGGAGTCAGGTCAGAGCTAAACTCTTTTATTCAATAGACACGTAGCAACAAATTCTTACATGGCAAGTAGGCTAGGTACCCTAGTTACACAAGCTAGTAGGAGCAGGTGCTAGTTTGCAGGAAGCTCAGAGATTAATTTAGGGAAACAGGCACACATGCCAACAATTACAGTAATATAATGGCATAAGAGAGGTACACACAAGGTACTTATTGAGCAAGAGTAGAATTGAATAACTGCCTGGAAAGAGGAAAACTGTCTGTCAAAGGACTCAAAGAATCAAGGATGGAACTAAATGGTAAAGAACAAGCTTATTAAATAGAAAACACAACTTTGACTCTAGCCATGTGGAAATCTGTATTACTCAGGGTCCTCCAGAGAAAGAGAACTAATAGGATGTATATATCTATGTCTATCTATATACACATAGACATACATATAGATAGGTAAATCTATCTATATCTTTATCTATGAGTGATCTATCAATAGATCCATCTAGAAATAGAGAGGTTTTCTTTCTTTCTTTTTTTTTAATCAGTTCATGCAATTATGGGATCTGGCAAGTCCAAAATCTGCAGGACAGGCCAGCAGGCTGGAGACCCAGGGAAGGGCTGATGTTGCAGCTCAAGTCAGAAGGCAGTCTGGAGGCAGAATTTCCTCCTGCTAGAGTTGTGGGGTAGGGGGGAACCTTAGTCTTTTTTATCTTAAGACATTCAGCTGATTGGACGAGGCCCAGCCAGCTTCACTCAAAGTCTACTGATTTAAATATCAATTACATCTGAAATAGAAAAAAATTTCCTTCGCAGCAACATCTAAACTGATATCTGACCAAACATCTGGGCACCACAGCCTAGTAAGTAGACACAAAAAAATTAACCATCACAGAAGCCAAGTCAGAAATACGGAGTAAGGCTGGGTGCAGTTGCTCACACCTGTAATCCCAGCACTTTGAGAGGCTGAGGTGGGAGGATGGAGTGAAGCCAGGAGTTCAAGACCAGCCTGAACAACATAGCAAGACCCCATCACTACAAAACATTAAAAATTAGCCAGGCATGGTGACGCATGCCAATAGTTCTAGCTACTCAGGAGACTGAGGTGGGAGAATCACTTGAGCCCAGGAATTCAAGACTGCAATGAGCTATGATTGCACCAATGCACTCCAGTCTGGGTGACAGAGCAAGACCTTGTCTCCAAAAAAAAAAAGAAAGAAAGAAAGAAAAGCGGAGTAAGAGGCAGATGCAATAAAATTAGGTTTTATTTGGCTCTCTATCTTCATCCGTTTTGTCTATTTTCCATCTTCCCTTTTCCCTCACCCAAATTCAGAGTTTATTTTTCAGTCCTTGTACATACTTCCAATAACTCTTAGCTTCTGTGCCATGCCATAACACAGATCAACTTCACTTTCCAATGACTCAGAATCTAATTCTTTGCCATTTTCCACTTCTGTGGCTTCAACTATCACCTCCACACAGATTAAATGCAAAATGTATTTCAAAAAAACGCATATTGCCAACATCCTGCTGAATACCCCCGGTGGTTTAACATGTCTGAGTCTAAAAGCTAAAAAAACTGTCCAACAAAACCTATTGCTTTTTCCTGCCCTTACAATTTCTGTAGCTGGCATCATTCTAAAGGCCATCTACTCTCCAAACCTGTTTAGCACCTTTGGCTCATGCTCGTCCTTTGCAGCTTACACCATGCCGGGCTCAGAGTGCCACCCAATAAGTTGGCTAGATGAATGGATGGATAAATGAATGAATGAATGCTGAACTCAATCAGTTGCCAACTGTGGTAAATTTTATTCCAAAATATTACCTCCTTCCTTCTTCCATTATCACCACACAAATATAAGCCAGACCACTTTCACCATATTCTGATTTGTTTTTCAAGGATCTCAGTTTTCTATTTCATCCTATAAATTACTAACACTTAATCTTTCTAATTGGAGCTATAATCCTATTGCCCCTCTAATCAAAAATCTTTATTTCCCCATTGAATTAAGCACAAGCTTTTCTTCCTAGCGATCAAGTTCTTCCCCTATTTAAGGCCCAGGCTCCCTCTGTAGATAACCCCACTACTGTATGCAGTCATGTATTTAACATATACTGTGTCTGACTGAGAAGAAAATGATCCATAAGACAATGCCAGTTCTGAAGGCACTCAATCTGCAAGGACACATGCAGTAAAGAAAGAACCACAATACAACCTACAAGACAGTTAGGTACAAGGTGCCAGGAGAACACACAGAACACCGATGAGGGATGGAGAAATCAGAGAATAGCTCATAAGTTAGCTCAAATGCCACTTCCTTGAAAGAGTAAGTAGATTTAGCCAGGTTGACAAATTGGAGAATGGGCAATCCAGTCAAAAATACCACCAATTACAACATGGGGGAAAAGTCAATGAGGAATCAAAATAAGTTTATTTAACTAGAGGTTCAGAAAAATAACCTATTATAACTAAACACAATTCCAAAGTCACGTCTAGTATAGTTGTCTGATTATAAAATAAGGAGACAAATTAAACACACATTCATGCACACACGAGTGAACGCATGTGTGCACACACACACACCCTCCCAGGGAATGGTATATCCATATAAGTACCATCCTTTAAATTAATAATCTTGAGACATTTATTCCAGCAATAAATCTGGAAACTCTCAAAATTAGAATTCCTGAAGAGCTTGACCATCAAATTGGTTACTCTATAACTTTAGGCTGCTCCCAATAGTCAAATCCACACTCCTCAAAGGACAGCTTTATAGTAGTGCTAGATATTGTGAAGATTGTTTTACACAATGAGGTAGGTACAAGGATGTTCACTGCAACATGGTTTGAAAGGGTCAAAATTGAAAAGCATCCCAAACGTCCATCAATAGGAGGATGACTAAACAAATTGTGACATTCATACAATGGGGAACTAGGTACTCATGAAAGAATACATGGTAAATTTATATGAACAGACGTGGAAAACTGCAAGACATACTATTAGGAGAAGGAAAAGAACTCAAGTCACAATTTATATATAATATGATGCCAATCATTTATTGTAAGAGAGAAATGCATATGTGTGTGTTGATATACAGGAGGGGGATGATATGGAGGATGTGAGGATAGACACCAAAATAGGGAATAAAACTCTGTAACATGGGAATCTTTTCAATGGGAATTTAATCATACAACTAATATGAGTACAAACCAAAAATGTAAACGTACTAACAGATTCCAGATTCAATCTTTTTTTAATTTAACAATGTTTTTAGCAACACCAGCAACATTGGATTAAATACATACTCTCTCCATGTGACTACTATAAAAAGAATGCTTTCACCAAAATGTATAGAATAATATTTTTGTCAGTTTTTTAATGTCCAATTGCATCTTCCCATTTGCAATCATTAGTGTTCCAGAGCTGTGTTCCATGGGATCATTTGGGACCCTCAATGCTACTGCTGTTAGTATCCCTTTAATATGGCAATTCCTGAGCAAAGGCAAAGAACTAGAACTGCAACCCCAGGCAGAGCTCTAAATGTAGCAAGAGGCAGCAGAGTCCCATTTCTAAATTTAATTAACAGCACAAGCATAGCAAGGAAAACCAAAGTAGAATATTACTAATAAAATGCCTATTCCCGGGCTGTTTCAGAGTTCAACAGCCAACAGCAATTTACATCAATTCTTTAATTAAAGGTTTATTCTAGGACAGTAAAGATATACTCTGCCATACAATAATGTCTTTCTTAATGAAATTAAAGAATATTTCTTTCTTTAACTGGTCAATAGGAAGTAAATGGAAGGAAAGAATTTTTTTTAATGCAGCAACTTTTGGCATTGTTAAAAGGCAGCCTGATGTAACAGAAAACTTCAATACTAAGAATTGCCCTCTAGTCTACACAAAACTTTGGATTTTCATATATTATGTCATAATCTGAGACAACGCAAAAATTATGTCAGTGAAACTTCTGTTCAGCTATATATAAAAAATTAAGGAAGATAGCACAACCATCACTCAGCACAACATAATTTCTCTTAGATGAGACTGAAGGGAAATGCATATACTTGAGACATTATTCTAAAGTAGGGGAAAGACAAGGAGGATAAAATGTCAATGTCTGTTCAACCACAATGTTTTCAGTTCACTTCTAGAATTTCATTCACTCACCAAATTCCAAGTAAGTCAAAATGCAGAACAGCTAACGACAAGAATGCCAGACTCTTTAATTGCCTCCTCAAGGAATGTATCTTTATATTGTATATTATTTTCTCTCTTTTCATGTCCTTTCCATATTCTCACCATTAATTTAGAAAGGGAAATATCAAATGAGGTATTGATAACTAGAATATACTCTTGATTTTCAAACTCTTCTGTTCAATACCAACTGCTAATAGTGGTTACATCTGAGGATTAGGACTACGAAGAAAGTTCATTACTCATGTTACATAGTTCTACAATTTTAACAGTTAATATTTAACTTTTCCTTTGAAATCAGAAAAAGAAATTTCTAATATCTTTGTTATAGACTGTGAGGTAAACTTAAGACCACTCAGGAAGAACTCATTTTAGTGGACACACATGCCAAATGCAAAGCCAGTGTGGACAGCCCCTCTAGGAACACTGGGCCCGGTGACTTGTAAGAGAGAGTGAGAGACCCTGTTAAGAAAGAAATTGTTTTGCTAATTAGCCTGACTTGATCATTCTACAATGTATACATGTATCAAAACATCCCATTACACCTCATAAATATACACAATTATTACTTGTCAATTAAAAATAAAACAAAACCGAAAAAAAGAAAATTAAAAAAGAATTAAAAAAAGAGAAAGATATTGTTCACTGGTTGGCTAGGTACTGGGGGGAGCAAGGGAAAGGGAAAAGTCAAAGCTGGCCTTTAAGTTCTGGCCTGATGGCTAGAAGAATGGTGGTGCCCTTCACAGGACAGTAGAGGTGATTAAAGCACAGAGGGAAGGTGTTCTGTTTGAGGAGACAGGAAAACATACACATCAAAAGTGTCCAGGAGTTCTAGCAAAGGGGGTGAACTGAACACAAATATCAAATCTAGATCCCTCTCAAAGCTCTACTAAAACTGCAACCAAGGGATTATTTTAAGAAGATGGAGAGAATGGGAGAAGAGGTGACAAGAAATTTTTTGGAAAGTGGAGAACAAAAAGTTGAGCAATAACCAACCAGACTTCATAAAGCCAATCCTAAACCAGCCTGGGGGGAAGTGAAGAACCTACACGATTTATATTGCAGAGTTCTCATAGCGCAGGCTTTGGTGGTAACAAGCACTTCTGGATGTAGAGGTAAATTTATGTTCTTGGGGAGGAAGGAACAACTAAAATAAAGATTAGTTGAAAATTGCTTAAGCAGTTTAACCCAACATCCCCTGACCCCACTCCAAGCCATCAGTGACCACCCCTCCCATCCTGGCAGAAGATTGGATGTTAATTCTTAGAAGAGGTTAAAACAAAGGGTTTCTGGCCTGCGACTACAAGGCACAGCTGAGAACCTACTAAAAACAGAGGGATTAGTGAATAGATGTATTCTGAATGCTGAGGCCGCAACCTTCTTTACACACAGCTCCTGGAAAGCTGACAGCCAGGCCTTACTCGCTAGCTAAGAGATTATAAGGGTCTTCTCTGGAAAATCTGAGCAGCCTAAGATGACCTAAAGTTACTGACAGGCGCTCTTCCCCACAAAATCTGTCCAGTTGACAAGCCCTGTCCAAATGCTCAGACCTTCCAAGGAGCTTTTTAGTTCCCCCACTCTCAAATGAGTAGACAACCAAAGACTACTAGACACCTCAGGAAAGTCACTCAAATAAAAAGCAGAGACTCAAACAGAAAAAAAACAACTTGGAAGAAATACTGTTGAAGGTGAAGAAAACGTTAAAAACTCACTATTCTCAGAGATAAGAAGACACAGTACCTCAATGAACTAAAAGAATACCGAGAACAAAGAAAAAGAGCTCTTGCAAATGAAAAATCTGATAGCAGAAATGAAAAGCTCATAGAAGAACTGAAAGGGAAAGAATAAGAAATGGCCCAGAAGTAAAACAAAAAGACAACGAGATGGAAATGCACAGAGAAAAGAGAGGAAAGTTTGAGGATCAGTCCAGAAGATCTAACATCTGAAATATAAGAAGAGAAGGAATTTAAAAGAAATTAAGAATTAAATGTGAAACTTCTTTCAGAACTAAAGAAAAAGTTTCTAGATTCAAAGAACTTATCAAGTAGCCAAAAAATATTAATTAAAACACACCCCTCCCCAAGAGACATCGTTGTGAAATGTCAAAACACTGGCATTGAAGAGCTGATCTCAAAAGCTTTTAGTGAGGAAAAGAAAGTTACATACAAAGGATCAGGAATCAGAATGTCTTTAGCTTCTCAACACCAACATTGGAAACTAAAAGACTAAAGAAGCTAAAACAGCATTTTGAAGACATTCAAAACAGAAAAATAGAAAGGGTAAAAAATGTTTTAACCTAGAATGCCTTACCCAGCAAAACTATCAATCAAATGAGAGGGTAGACATGCAAAAAATATACCTCTACTACTCTTTCTTAGGAAGCTGCCAGACACAGGGCTCACCAAAATAAAGAGTAAACCAAGAAGGTGTTAAGGGAGACAGGCATCAGAAGAAGGAGAAAATCTCCAGGACTATAAGGAAGAAGATCACAGAGACAGCCAGGACCAGCCATAGGAAAAAAAATCAATCTAGATTAGATTAGATCAGATCTGAAAGCTCTGAGAGTAACATCTCCAAAAAAGATAAAATTGACTGAATTCTTAAGGTAAAAAGAAGATATGGATTGGGTAGAGTCGGAAGTTGAAATAATAACACACACATAGAAAAACACACACTATAAAGTTGACACGCACACACCATTGTTAATGCCAGAGAAGACAAAAGTTGTATAATAAAGGAAAAGTAATCATGTTTCATGATGTGGCTCTGCTCCGAGTGGCGTACACTGTCATGATGTGGTAAACACTGAATGCTGAACTAAGCAAAGCAACGTATGTGTCTACGGAAGATGTGGGGACGGAAGGAATATGTTGGGGGTGGACTGAGGGGAGGAAAAAGAGCTAAATCCTCATCTTGAAAAGTCAACAGATCACACTGGAAACTGAAAAACCATGGAATAGCAAAACAAGTATGACGCTTAGCGATATGAAAGTTAATTTCTTAAAAATCAGCTAAAAATTTTAAATGACTACCCATGACCACAGGTTTTTCACATGAGCCAATCCCTGCTGCTCATGTTCATGGCCATGAAGTTGGCTCATTCATCCAAAGTGTATACAGCAGGAAATGAAAATTTATTCACCATAAATCCTCTACAGCCATTAGGGGAAAAGCCAAAAAATCTCATAGCAGTTACTTACTCTTTGAATGCTAAGGAGAATGCATTACCTTTCAAGGTGCTGCAATAACTACTATTAGCTAAAAAACAAAAAAAAAGTCTTATCACTACATCCTCCTTACGATTTTCTTTCTCCTTCAGATTTATTCCTCTGACACCTACCAACTACTTCAAGCTAATAATATGGAATTATTAAATTATAATCCAAGAAAATAAAAAACCACAGTATATCAAAAGAATACTTCAGCTTGGTCTAGATCTGAAAAGCCATCTGAGAGGGGTACAGTCTAGTTCTAACATGAAATGTACAAGAAAAATATCTAAGCAAAAGAGACATAACAGGTAAATCTGAACACCTTCCAATTCTTTCTGAAACAGATATTCACCAGGGCTCAATTTAAAGTACTACATTATGCCTCTCAAAACATGACATACATTCCTTTTCAAGGACTTAGGGCAGTAAAAATGTGTCTAGATTATTCCTATTAACTCTCTTCTCCATTAGCTCAAATATCAAGAAAGAACGAATAACCGATTGAAATTCCAGTAACTTAGAATCCAATAACTTGATTGGAATTTCACTGTAAAAACTGTATGATATTTCCTAATTATGTTAAATATTAATTTTTAGCTATTCATATGTTTTCAATAAGAAAGTCTGAGGAATTTGCAAAGTGATATCACGGGGGGGAGGGGAAGGAGGATATTTAACCAGGAAAAAAAGACTCTTCTTATTTTGTCCTTCTCCATTAATATAACAGACATGTATGTAGCTAAGATTTAAGTGACTAGAACAGTTTCCCAGACTCAGCATTTTTTAACCTCTTCATTTTCATAGATATGAAAAAAACTGTCAAGTTTCCTTTCTAGCTACAGAGAGGGGGAAGCCTAGTTCCATATAACACAATCATTGCACAATTCTAAAAGCTCTTCATTGAATTTTTTTCAAGTTTAAGTTAAAAAAACAGAAGTTCATTTTCACTTTGGAAATCAAACTTGAAAGAAAAATGTGACCTCCCATTATTTAATTCCTTCCAAGGAACTCCCACAGGAACATAAATTGTTAAGACATGGCCGCTTGGGGAAAACATTTTCAAGTCATGTTTGACATGTGAAGCTACATGGCACTTGACAGGAGTAATTTTTAACAAGCTCAAGTCTGTCTTTTCTTTGCACATTCAACATGATTTAAAAATATGTACTTTACCAAAAGCTTGTAGGATTCTATAAACAATTCAGATCCTTTTACAAAGAATGCACAGTAGAAATGGAAAGGATCTTTAACGCCTTGCATATTATTTGTTAAAACACATACAGGCACCACAATCTTTGAACAGAAATGAAATGTAAATGGATGCCCATATAAAACTGAACGAGTATTTTCTTTTATCTTATCAGTAGGTAAAAAGGCATAATTACAGACATTAAGCTATAGACTACGAGGTATGGTTGATGAAGCAAGGATAAAACTACATACACATGAAAATAATCATTTCCAGCAACAGAGCTAAGTAAAACAAACAAAAAAACAAACTTTAAATGGGTTTTTAAAACTGATAAAAATTCTGGTCTCATCCATTTAAAGTCCCACAAGAAGAAATTAAAAGAGGCACTATAGCCCCCTACTTACAAACACTCCATTATAAATGTTCTGCATATAGTTGGCAACTGCCCCACAGTGAACCTGCAGGTGGCTCAACTTCCCTCAACTGGCCTGGAGCTCTCACCTGTAATGAATGCCCACAGTCAAGACTCTGCTGGGCATAGGGCCTAAAGTTCTCAGTCCCATACACCTAAGCACCCTGGAAATTACCCTACCCCCTGCTTCCAATGCTTCATACCCACACATCTTGCCATCATGATATCATAGCGCTCCCCCGCAACATGTCCCAAAAATGGTACCTGAAGGCCTGACCCAAATCATTCATGTCACAGATGTGGCCAAAGTCACACAGCTAAGGGAAGGGGATGGGAGGAACAGAACAAGGTCACCTTGGTATCCTGACTGTCATTTATAATCCATTTTTCCACAGACAATTCTTACATGAGGATTACACCCCATGGCACTGTAGGTCTCGGTATCTATGTTTCAGGATGAACAGGCTTTTGGGGCTGCCCTGTGCCTGGTCATGCTTTGAAAACATGGTTTATAAAAGGGAATATATTACAAGTTCAAAATAACTTACAAATTAACTTTTGTAACTTGACAGGTTTCTAAATTAAAGATTACATGCATGTAATAAAGCCAACTCATTGGAACCCAACAAACCAAAACCCCTAACTTAATTTTATCTGATTGCAATTTGAAAAGAGAAAATGACATCAAAATAAACGCATATTAGAGATGTAATCAAAACACCATATTTAGAGAACAAGCTGAATAAATTTAATCCAATATTCTATACTTTCAGAAATGAATTATCATGATATCCAAAAGAATGATCCAAAAACCTTGAAATAACCCAATTTTCAAAACTAACCATCAGCTATCTGGAAAACTCAATTAACTATAACATAAGCACACTCTTTAGGGAACTGTGCACTAGTAAAGTCCAATCAAATAATTAAGTCCAATCCTTTATCCCAAAATCTTAACTTTACACTTAGATTTTAAAATATACTCACAAAGAAAAAAGTAAAAATCATTTTAAAAAATAGTAAGGTCCAGTCCAAAGGATCAGCTAATATTTATTATTTGTTATAGACGAGGCACTGTTCTATATCTCCTTTTATCTGCACAACCATTTGAGGTATCAGCACAATGCCCATTTTACAGAGGAGAAAATTTAAGCACAGAGAGGGTAAGTAATTTATTCAGGGTCACACAACTAGTAAGTCTTGTCTCTTAACCACTATGCTCTGCTGCCTTTTATCAAAGTTTATCTTTGACCTCTCCAAATTACAGTGGATTATACTGTACTAATAGCTAATTTATGGATTACATAATTAAGTAAGTAATAAATTATAAAGCTGAATTATATTGGGTAAAGCAAAACAGGACTCTGCTACAAGCAAAAGAACACAAACTGGCTGGGTGTAGTGGCTCCCACCTGCAATCCTAGCACTCTGGGAGGCCGAGGCAGGAGGATGGCTTGAGCCCAGGAGTTTGAGGCCACAGTAAGCTATGATGACGCCACTGCACTCTACCCAGGGTGACAGCGTGAGACTCTGCCTCAAAAAAAAAAAAGGAAATTGAACCCTCCTCCTTACTCCCCGCCTTCATATAAAAAAAAAAAAACCACGAACTACTCAAATAAGTTCATGCCTGTAAATTTTTCTCATGTTTATTCAAATGTTTATGTCCCCTCCACAAGTAAAATTTCCCATGTCTGCCTCAAGTTTCCCTAGTTACATTTTTTAAGAGGCACTCTCTCTAAAATATTGAAATGGGAGGTTTTTGTAATCAGTATTTAGGAAGAATAATCCTTTCTCCTTGGATTTTGTTTAGAAACTATGTCCCTACCCTGTGATTGTGTTGAGTCACCTCACTGCTCTCTGGATGCTGTTTAAAGTTCCTGGGAAAACGGAAAGCAGAGACTCGCCTTAGCCCCCAGGCCAATGAGCAAGCCAGTGGCCAGGTTACTAATCTCCAAATAGTGCAGGCCTGTACCAAGTGTGCCTCTAAAGCACGCATGGGCTCCTAAAGCAAGACGCTCATTGTTGTATGGTAATGAAGCATTATTTCATAAGCCCCAGACTGTCCTCGACCAGAGGCAGCAGCTTTTTAAAGAACCGCCACAGGAATTAGTTTTGGCAGCTCCAGTTACTGCCCCAAGCACAGCACAGGCACTAGTGTCTCTCAGCAGATTGACTCCTGTGGCCCAGGGCTGGTGGATACTACAGACAGTGGTTCCAAACTCCAGTGTGGTTAGAATCAATCACCTGAAGGGCTCTTCACACAAGCCTGCTGGGCCCATCCCTGAGATTCCCATTTAGTAGGTCTGGGCTGGGGCCCAGGAGATGTTGATGATGCTGGTCCTGGGGCCACACTTTGACAACCACTGATTTAAGTTAATGGTTATGGGCCACAATTCTCTTGGCTGGTGGTGCTAGGAAGCACCACACAGTTTAAGGTACTTTCCATCAATAAAGAGAGAGCAAAGAACTGGAGAGCTGAGTAACGACCAGCTAGCTAGTCTCCCCTGCTGCCTCTCATCCTCCACTCATTAGCAAATAAAAAACTAAGCAGTTTCCTGGAAGTGTAGGCTGGAGATAACATTTTACAGTGTCATAGTATTTAAATATAGCAAGTTTGTGGAGAGAGGGGAAAAGGAAGAGAATTTTTTTTCTGCATAACATATCACAAAATGAAAATAAGCCAGAAATTGCATTTGTTCCTACATCACCTGTCTTCTGACACTGATCGTGAATGTCTGGGCAAAGGAAAAGAGGCCAGAATGATAAGAAGCACTAACAAAAAGACTTTGTATTTAGAAACTAGATGACCTTTCATGGGTGCAGCTGAAAGAACCAGAGAAACTTCATTAATTCTCTACAGATTCATAATAGCATTGTTGCATGGGCCATTAATTCACCTCCATGGATCACGCCATTGGGTTAGCGGCACAGTGATTTAAAATAACCAGAACAAAACAGAAAATACCTATTAACCACTAGCCAAACTCAGAAATTTTTCAATATTAAAATAAATGAACTTAAAAGCTCACAAAAATTAAAACATACAATTATTCAAATGAAGTGTTTAAACACATTACAAAGGTAGTAAGAACTCACCTATACCATATTTTGTCTCTATCACTTACCAGCTGTATGACCTTGGGCAAATTACTTTACCTCTCTGTGCCACTGTTTCGTCATCAGTAAAATAGAGGGCTGGCAATATGTAGTTTTTATGAGGATTAAATGAAATGGGCACATAGTAAGTATCCTATAAATGTTAGCTATAAATGTTATCCTATAAATGTTAATGTTATTGTTCATAATATTTTTATTGATCAGAACTTGCAATTTGCAAACAATGTTTAGATTATATTAAAAAAAAAAAGTACTAGTTTTAGGTATGCAAAGGCATTTCTCCCATCCCATTTCACACCTTCATCCCCTGCCACCTCTATCACGAGTGAATTAGCCCAGAGTCCCCCAATTTTTCTACAGCCTATATATTTTTCAATTAAGCCATCCGACATTTATAATAATAGCAGATCTAAGCTTGTTCCTGTCTTTCCACAAAACAAGAGCCAAAGCTGCACTAAGAGATAGTTGGAAGACCTTTGTTTCAAATTCTTATTGAGCTAAATCTAAACAGACCCCATATGTTGATAAGCAGGCACCCACCAAGGTGAGAAAAGTTGAGACAGATGTCTGATTGCCATTTTGGGGAAGGGAGAAGGGAAAACTTTATTTGCTTTTTAAGGGGAAAAGAGAAACATAACTCCAAAGGAAAAAAAGCAACATAATACTTTATTAGTACAACAGCCATGCTGCTCAACTGAAGAACCAATAAGGAAATAAGGAGACAACTATCTTCTGACTCAATGATCTGTTTGCTGTAAAGATACAGAGAACTATCTTTGTGGGTTAACGATCTTAGACATAAAATATGGTGAATTTTTCTAGAAGATGGTTATGACTTCCAAGAATTAGCAATATACTGTGCTAATTGATAGGACTCCAACACATCTTCTAGACTCTACATCATGAGTGCAGTTTAAAGGTTCACAAATAACTAAACCCATGGAGAAGAAACCGTAGGACGATCCAGAAGAATAACAAACTTCTGTCCACTTGGTAATTCTTGTGCGAACACACAGGCCCCTGAGAACATCAAAAGGGCTTCACTTGGAAGCCAAAGCAAAATAAAGAGATTGTCAGAGAGATTCATCCCAACCCCGCTCCTATTTAGAATGGCCTCTTTACAACTGTATCTTCGAGTTCTGAAAAAGAAAATAGAAAGCCTCTGGATATTTACAACATGGTGGAAATTCTCACTATATAAGTTTTAAAAAATCAGGACATAAAACTATATACAGAGAATAATGCCTAGTTCTGTTTAAAATACCATTAATTGCTATACTTAAATATAGATAGATCCAAACATACAGCTATATTAACAAAAAAAGAGAGTAAAAGCACTCTCTAGGTTATATTTTTTTCTTCTTTATGTTTTGTGTACTTCACAGGTTCGGACTTTAAGAAGAATATACATTAATTTTATAATCAGAAATATTTTACAGCATACTTTGTAACACTGAAAACTTTCTAATGTACTTTTCTTTACATAAAACTCACATGGTGGTCTATGTAATTCAGTGATCATGTTTCTGAGTCTGCATTCATGAATAATGCTTTGATTAGTCATTTCTGTACTAATTCAGCACAAATCTGTGGTCTTAAGTGGTTAACAACTAGGCAAAAACAACTCCACTGACCACAGTTGCTTCATTCCAATGTCTGTCAGTATCACTCTGCACTGTGATAGCACCACCTAGTACACTGCAGTCAGGTTGTTATAACCAAGCCAGCAAAATTAAATATACCAAGCAGATCTCATGATCAAATGCATTTATTTAGCAAACAAAGTTACCAAAACATTCCACACTAAAATTCAAACTCAGTCCTAGATACTAATATCCTACTCCCAAGTCAGGAAGTAATTCACATTCAGCATGCAGATATCCAGATAAAGGGCAGAAAATGCCTGCTTTTAAATAAACTCAGCTTACTGTGTTGTTACAGACATTTAACAGAAGTCCCTCCTCCTTTTTCCTTTCTTAATACAGGAAAAATTTAATCATCTCTTGGGAAGCTTATATTTAAACTATTCCTAAAAATCAAAGCATTAGCAATAAAAAAAAAAGAAGGAAGAGTTTAACAATCTATTCCAATGCTAAATAATCTTGTTTTTCCCACATCAACTGTCTTCTCTAACAACAACAAAATGCAACTGGGATTTCACAAATAAAAAAGAAACCAGCTAAAAGACACAAAGAGCAAGGAAAATCAGAAATTATGTATATGGAAAATGGAGGGAAAATAACACCAATGAAATATTTTTATGTTTGCATAAAAGAACCTTGGAATAATACGAAGAAACTAATAAATGTGGTTATGGGGGCAGTGGTGGCAGATGAGGAACAGTAGTAGCACTGAGACTTTTCACTGCATGGACTTTTACATATATATTTACGTATATATAGAGAGAGAGAACAACATAAATGTATAGCCTATTCAATAAGTTAAATGAAAACTTATGCTAAGATTATTTGGGCTGCATCACGATTTTTCCACTGACCTTTGCCCTCTTGTAATGTACAGGTAAAAACACAGGCTATGGAGTCAGGCTGCTTGGAGCTGAGAGTCCCCCAGGTAGCAATGAGCACAATTGCAAAATCCTGAGAAGGAGGCTAGTACCTTTGCCAAGATGGTCATCCCAGCAGCCAGACCATCAGCTGGGAAACTGGGAAACTTCAGTGTACCTCAACAGTAGTTCTCAGATGCCAACATAATCAGGCATATTTTGATTATGCATAACATAGCCCCGCTTAATTCAATTTCCTTTTTTTTTTTAAACATCATGGTCTTTGAGTCCTCAGAACATTTTATCAGATGTCTAATACTGTCACACAGAAAGCCACCATATTTTATCATGTGTTATTGCAATTTAAATCAGTTAGTTGCTACACAGCCCTCTCTCTGCATATTACTGATAACACTTTTATCAATTTTCAATCATAAAGGGAAAAAAAGTAGAGGAAAGTATAATAAAGGACTTCCCTGCAGGAATAAAATGAAACAGTTGTCTGTCTTTCCAAAGTAAGATACTGCTTTTCTACATGGGTGGAAATGTCTTGTGAAACAAATCAGAACAGTGAGAATAAAGCAGTACTAACAGAAGAAAATTTTCACCATTCCACAGGAAAAAAAATCGTATTACAGGAGCATTTATATTTGTTTTTTAGAATATACTTTTTAGACAAAATATTCTGTGCACATTTAAAATCATTATTTTATATGTGTGGGAGTACCACCATCCCACAAACTTACAGGCAGGTCTTATACATTAGATATCTTTCAAAAATCCAATTTATTAATAAATTGGCAATTTGGAATTCAGAACAGATTTTCTTCCAGAAATAATGTTAGAAAGAATGGTTCATTCTATTCCTTATTATTTAATTATATATCTAATCATCCATATGAAACTGTCAAGTTCCCGAAGGACCCTGTGTAATCCTCACAATTTAGCACTAGCAGAATAACCCAAAATATACTTTATAAATGGATGAATGTCCTGCCACCCTGAATGAACAAGATTCCTAACACACAACATAGACTGGTGTTTCCAAAACTCAGTTCATCAGAATCACCTGGGAGTACTTGTTAGGGAGGCATATTCCCTGCCTCACCCCAGTGGAGCTGATTCAGAATCTCCAGGGGCGGAGTCTGGGAATGTTTGTAACCAAGCCCCCAGTGAATCTGATGATTCAGAAAGTGTGGGTAACCCGGACATGAATGAAATAGTGCTAACAGTTGCTGTGAGTTCCAAGAGACCCAAGGAAAGCTGAGGTCCAGCCTGAGCCTGTCAAGTTCTGAGTGGGAACATGAAATCGGGTTTGGATGGGGGCTCGGAGAGCTACCCCCAGCCAAGTGAGGCAAAAGGGACAGTTCTTCCATAGCTAGGAAGGTAAGTGGGAGTTGAGTGGCTCTCCAGTTCCCACAATAGGAGGAAACGGAGGTGAAAGGGCTCTCAGAAAGAAAGAGGACATCCATATAAAGGCCCCAGGGGAAGAGCTGGCTCCCCCCACCCCCGTGGGGGGGGAGAGAAAGCACCAGCCCTTCACACATTCCTGTCGGGAGCTACACATACTTTCAGATCCCTGTGCAGAACTCCCTGGTTTTGTGTTTATCTCTGACACCAGCTCTCCTCTGGATTTGGTCAGCTTTCATCTCCCAGGCTTCAGTGGCACCACCTCCCATGGACTGGGCCATCTGTGGTGATACAGGGACATAAATGTACACACAGATGCTAACTCAGCCCTCGATGTCACCAAAACGGCAGCAAATGTTAAATAAATGTTAGCTATGTGCCAGGCACTGTGCTAAGTAAGTACTTTAGATGTATGTCTCAAATTTCTTGGCCATCTGCTAGTAGTTTGAGAGGTTTCAAAACAAAGACAGAAAGAAAAGGGAAAAGCCCAAAAGCCTCTTGTTTTTCTCTCAGATATTTCACAGGCTTTCATCATATCTTCTTGGCATTGTTTTCCCTCATCTGACTACGGGAATGTCATAATTTGAAGTTAAATCAGATAACACAGAGACAGTGCCGTGCAATGTTCGGGCAGGCTAACCCCAGAGACAACGCTGTTCAAATCCCAGCTCCACTGCTTACTAGCTGTGGATGTGGGCAAACGAATTATTTGTGCCTTAGTTGTATCATCTGTCAGGCAGAAATAATAATAGTATCCACCTCATAGAGCTGGTGTACATATTAAAGTGTTTGGCCTACGGCAAATACTCCAACATTCATTGACAGTGTCATCAGGCAAAACAAAATCGCCTCAAAGACAGTCTGATGCCAGAAATCAGACTTGTGCTACGACCCTAGCTATTGATATCAGTAATGACATTTTTTGTTTGGTGATGCCAAAGGTGCTCACAGACACGTCATTTGCCCACGAGGAAAGGGACTGAAGGCTGGGACCTCCAGGCCCTTTCCTCAGACAGTTCCTCATTCAAAGATAGACGCTCCAGCTCTTCTACGTTGGCCCAAAGTGCTGCTGAGGTGCGTATTATGACAAGTGCAGACCACAAATGTCACCAACACATGAAAGCAAGATGGTCATCATCACCGTCCTGTTGATTTTAAACTTCAATTCCTGCAGAATTCATTCATTCCAGGATATAAACCAGCTTAAGGAGAAACAGAATTAAATAATTAAATAAGTTACTAGGGGCCTAGTTAGGTGCGAGCCATTTTATTTTATACTTAAAACTTGATTTTTTTTAAGATATAATATTAAAATGACAACCAGAGGCAAACATTACATTATTTCTTCTGTTTCTGAATTTTCTTCCCAAAATATTAAGAAACTCAAATTTCTCTTTTGTTATTTAAATTTTTTCATTTGCCAGTCCCAATCCTAAAACAATACACACAGCTGAAATTTTAATATTAGGGTTTCATCTAATATAGTGAAAACTAGATTATTGCTAGATAAATAATTTCAACATAAATGTGGTTAGCTTTTTAAACCAGGTTGTTATTTTCCCAATACTCAGTACTCAATGAGTAAATTGATGTTTTGATTTAAAGGATATACTCTCATAATTCAAAAACTAAAACTTTTTTTAAGAAATATAAACATTTGGCAAATGCATTTAAACACAATTCTCTTTCCATAATGACATCAGCACTTTTTAAAGATGAGAAGGGAGCTATGCATGTACTGTGGGCAGAATATACACAAATTTGAAACAAGTACCTGCCTTATCTGTTTGGAAAATGACTAATCCCTCAACACGTGAAGTTCCATGCACTCTGTGTATATAAAATATTAGTTAAAAGAGTCCACACAGTCATGAGGAGTTTATTTCAGACACAAAGATTTTTTTTAAATCTCTCATCATAAGAAGCAGAGAGGGATTATTGATCAAAGTTGTATTTACAAGTTTACCCGAGCTACTAAATAGCAAAAGTCAAATTTAAAGAAGCAGAAAGTAGAATGGTGATTACCAGGGGCTGTAAGAGGACGGTACTGGGGAGATGTTGGTCAAAAGATACAAAATCTCTGTAAAAAGGAGGACTAAGTTCAAATCTATAGTCAATATGGTGACTATAGTTAAAAACAATGTATTATATACTTGAAAATTGCTTAGAGAGTAGAATTTAAATATTCTCACCACAAAAAAATAGGTATGTGAGGTAATGCATAGGTTATTAGCTTGATTTACCCATTCCACAATGTATAATCAAGTATCAAAACACCATGGTTGTATACCATAAATATATGCAATTTTTATTTGCCAATTTATTTTGCCAAAATAAATTTTTTTTAAATCCCTCAGTAGAATCATAAAATGCTAAAATTGGAGAGGCCTGTAGAAATCATTTTAATCAAAGTCTCTACTTACAGATAAGGAAACTAAGGCCTAGAAGTGTTGAATAAATTGTTCAAAATCTGAGTTAAAAAATGGCATAAGGCCAAGCACGGTGGCTCACGCCTGTAGTTCCAGCTACAAGGGAGGCTGAGGCAGGAGGATCGCTTGCCCCTGGAAGTTTCAGGTTGCAGTGAGCTATGATGACACCACTGCACTCTAGCTGGGGCGACAGAGCGAGACCCTGTCTCAAAAAAGAAAAAAAAAAAAAAAAAGAGGTGAAGCCAAATTCCCAACTCCCAATCTAGTGAGCTTTCAAGTCTATTGCAGTGCTCCTCAATTTGCCTGCCCAAAGGATACTGTGGCACTTGCTAAACATACTGGAGACTCTGGCTCAATAGGGCTCTGAAAGGGTCTGGGAATCTCTAATTTTAACAACAGTTCCAGGCAATTCTTAAGGTTAGGCAAGTATAGGAATCACGTGGCCTCCTTAACCTGATGGTGCAATCTGACCACAGTTACCGTCAGTTTCTGTTAATAAATTTAGGGACTCTCCTGGGATTAGAGGTGGGTGGAGGTAGGTGTCAATGGAAGTAAATCTTATGCCAATTTCACTAGACAAACATTTATGAGCAGGCAGGACCAAAACAGCCTCACAACCTGTTCTTAGAAGTACAGTGAAGTCTCTACTCTGTCTTTAGAACTCTGACAAGGACCTTGCGTTAAAGATATTCTGATACCAGGACCAGCCAACCTTCTGGTTAGGTCAGGGGACAGTCTGTTGTGAGGTAGGACAATGCATCTCAACACCTAGAATACTACTCAGAAGTGTGAGCCTACTGCATCTGGCAAAGTTTCACATCTGCTTATGCAAAGACTGCATTTGCAATTGTATAACGGTAAATACGTACAATTGTTATGTATCAATTAAAAATAAGTAAATAAATAAATGGGTACAAAGCAACCTGGCCTTCCTATTTCACAAGGTTTTTAATCAAATAATAAATATGAAAGATACTTTTTCAATAAGTAGAGGGTTGTTGTTAATTATAAAAAAAACCAATCATGAACTTTGAAAACACTGTGCTAAGTGAAAAAAGCCAGTCACAAAAGACCACATATTGTATGATTCCATTTGTATGGAATGTCCAGAACAGTCAAATCTACAAAGGCACCAAGTAGATTAGTGGTTGCACAGGAGTGGGAGGGTTGAGAGGAAATGGGGAATGGCTGCTAATGAGTATAGGGTTTCTTCCGGGGTAACGAAAATGTTCTAAAATTGACTGTGATGATGGTTGCACAACTCTGTGAGTACACTAAAAACCATTGAACTATATGCTTTAAAGGGGTGAAATGTATGGTATGTGAATTTTATCTCAATAAAACTCTTTAAAAAAAAATCACACAGGGCTTAAAAATAAAACAGGACTATTAGGTTGAGTGTCTATTGATTTCTGCTTAGCAAAGTCTGTTTTGATTGTTTACAGAGCAGAGATGTAACTATTCACATTGGCTGTTGTCACTATTTTCCATAAGAACTTACTTTGTCAGCAAAATTAATGAAGTTTGACTTTTACAGAAAGGAGCAGAGATTGGCGGTTAAGCACAAAACTTTAAAAAGGTAGAAAGTTTACATTTTCATTTGTTTTTAAAGTAATTGTCTTGCTCACTTAGATTTGCAGCAGTCAGTATAGTACTTCCTCCCTAAGGTTTTTATAGTTATTCCTAGTGACAATAAGCACCAAGAAACTAAATATCAGTTCAGTTCAAATATCTATTGAGCTATCACATTCCAGGCACTGCTCTAAGCTCTAGAAAAACAAAGACATGGCCATCCTGGACCTCAAGGAGCCTGCTGTCTAGTAGAGGGGAGCAGAAGCAGATACATAATTTCAGTCCCCCTGGCAAATGTGGTGATGGACAGTACATACCGATGCCCAGATTGGACGCCGGAGGAGAATTCCCCCAACCTAGGGGTGTCAGGAAAAGTGTTAGGGGAGTCTTGAGTGAATAGGAGAAGAACAGTAACATGTGTTCTCCCCAACTTAGGACAAAAAATTATTTTGGATGACTTCCTACCCATGAGATTTTAAGGAATGGCAAACTTGATGAAATATTAATACTTCTCAGAATCACTGAAGCCAGCAGGGCCGGCCTGCAGGACTAAAATGCTGTTACTGTACTGCAAAGAGAGTCTGTATGTTTTAAAAACTGTTCCACTCACATCCTTCATTACGGTGGATACCCAACAGCCAATGAAATATGCTGTCTCCTACTGCCCCAGGCTTTTGGTGAGCTACTGGATTCTGTTACTTTCTTCTGGGGAGACTCATTAAAAGGTTTATCTGACAAGAAGGATGACATTAACGGTCATAGTTATCCTTAGGACTGTTTATGGAATGTATCTAAACTGTGCTCCCCCTTTCCACACACCCCTAAAGGGAAGCGACACACCCAGTGGGACTGCAGGCCAATCAGAAGGTTCGGGCTCCAGGCCCGGATGTGCCATTAACCACAGCCTAACCTGGGGTGACTTACTTCAATGCTCTTGGACTCCGCTTCCTCTCTGATTCATGAAATAGATGGCCTTTAGAGTCAATTCCAAGTCTCAAAGTCTAGGCACCCATACTAATCAAGTCCATTAATGCCACTAAAATGACTTCGAAATGTAGCTGTTACACGGGAACAAGGTTTGAGGCATTGCTTTAAAAGAATCCTAACAGATGGTAAATAGAATGAATGCATAGGCATTTCACTGCTTTTTAGCATATAAAAAGTTAAGTGTGTGAAGGTGAAAAAAACACAAAAATTAATGTCTACAGCTTTCTTTTCTACATGTGCACTTATACACTCAGGCATGATTATATTCAAAAAAAGCCTTCTTTTGAGATCATAAAAAATAAAATGGTGAACCAGGATTTCTGGTATAAAATCAAAGCCATTTAAGATTCAAACAAACTTGTGAAAAGTTTTGAAAAAGAGTTATTTCAGTCATTGTAATTAGGATAACTTTAGTTATTTTAGAGAATTTGGGGGATTTCTGACCATACACAGTAGCCTATTGGGGCATATGCATGAAAAGAAGAGAGAAAAGTGATACATTTAAATGTAAAACAAATCTAGCAAAAGGAGGAGTTCTCGACCTTCAGGAAGTTTTTTCTTGTTTTTTAATTCCCACAATAGATCAGTTCACCTAGCACTCAGATCTGCCTCATCACATTGTTTGTCAAGGGTGAAATTCTTGTTCACCCACGCACATACACCCTACACAGACAAGGCACAGAAGCAACTAGTGATCCCCTTCTTGACCGTGACATTCTACTATGACAGTATATCCTTACACATGAGGTCATTATTCCTATTAAGTAGATATATTCTGATTATGTCCCAAGGACTTTATGAGATCACTTTCATTCCCACCCTCTAATTTTTTTTTTCTTGAAAGGGGAGACTCTCCCAGGTTGGGAACTGTCCACAATTCATAAGGATGTGTTGACAGCACAATCAAAGAGATGAACTGTAAAAATGTAAAACCATCACAAGAAAACTATACAACTTGGAGAAAGATGCATTATAGCAAGCAATGTCCCTGGAATTAAATGACTGAAATTTGAACTCTTCAGTTGTAAGGTAGTTAAAACATAGCTAAGTTTTTCTAGCAAGCTGGAAAACCAGCAATTCGAGATTGCACATGAAGTGATTCTAAGAGAGACAGTATTTCATCAAGAGCTGCTGAAATCTAGGTGTGTGTGACACCAACAAACATCTCTCCCACCCTGCAATCCATCAACCATCTCCAATTTATTCTTTACAATTAGGATTATGACAAAATCTACGTACTTAAAAGGGAGAAACCACACAGACATCACACTGAAAGTCTCTCTGCTTTGGGCCAGCAGGAAATTCCAGTTGCTTCATTCGCCAGAGCCAGTTAAGCTGCTGAAATGAAATGGGTGCTCAGAGAGATCACTATGTCAGGACACAGACTTGATTTTCAGGGTTGGAGGAGGCCATACAAAGATGAATGGGATTCAGAGTCTGAGCTCAAGGTCTGAATCACAAAGAGCTGGTGGGCCAGTCTGGGGGAAGAAACAAAACGCAGCGCCAAAAGGGGAAACTCTGAACTAAAAGTCTGCATACTTTTGTTTGCAGGTAAGTACACAGGTATGCGGCAGGAAGAGGTGACAAGCAACTCACCGCTCTCTGAGATCCCCAGAGATTTTTACAAACGATTCTCCTGAAGTCTCAAGACCTGTAACCACTATATATCCAAATTTTTATTCTCCCCTGGCTTCCCGAACAGACTACCTTCCTCTGACTCTTTCCCACGACCTTGCCTCCTGCTACAGGGCCTCTGGGTCTCCTCTCAGCCTCCCACACAGACAGAAGGACCGGACAGGGGGACTGGGGCAGCCCAATTTCCACACTCCGCACCCACTGGCTCAAGGCAGCCAAGGACCTCCCGGAATCTGAGACTTGGAGAGCGCCACACGCGCCCGCCACCTGCACTGCCTCCCTCTGTCTCCCGCCACCGCCCCCCCAGACCCTGACACTCGCGGGGCGCCGGGGCTCCCAGGTTCTGCGCCGCGGTCCCCGAGCCGGCCCCGGGCCGCCAGGGGGCGGGAGGGAGCAGCCCGCCGGGTGCCTCCCCCGCCCGCGTTCCCTTCCCCCGACCCGCCGGCCACTCACGGATTTTCACTCGGCGGTGGTCTAGGCGCGCGGCGGCGGCGTGCAGGGCGTCGAGGCGGCGGTGCAGCGCGGCGGTGCGGTGGCCCAGCGCGGCAGCCTGGCCCTCGAGCTCGCCGAAGATGTCCCCGGCGCAGCGCGACAGGTCGGCGAGCTGCGCCAGCAGGCAGACCAGGGCGTGCGAGCTGACCTGCTCCAGCGAGCGGAAGAGCGGCGCGTCCGCTGCCCCGGCCGCCTCCGCCTCGGGCCGGCGTAGCCGCGCGGGCTCCACGGTCCTCTGGTGGAAGGGCATGGCGCGGGGCGGGCGGGCGGCTCGGGCCGGCGGCGCCGGGGGCCGCCCGGGCGAGCGCAGCCCCTAGTCCGCCCCCCGTCGGCGCGGGGCGCGAGTCTGCATCCAACACAAAGAAAAGTCCCGGGCGGCGGCGGGGCGCCTAGGGGAAGCCTGGCGGCTCCCGGCCGCGGGGGAGAGGCCAGGCAGGAAGGACAGACGGACGGACGCGCGGGCGGGCGGTCGGGCAGGCACCCGGGGGGCCGCGGGAAGGGCTCGGGGGTGCGAGCCCGGCTGCCTGGCGCCCGGTGGCGTCCTTCCACCCGCCGGGGATCCCGGGCCGCGCGGCCAGAGGAAGTTCCAGGGGCAGCTCCCAGGCGGGCGGCGGTGGCCGCGGCGGCGAGTGGAGCCGCGAGTCCCGCTGAAGTTTGCAGGCAGGCAGGAAAGAGCCGGCGGCTCCTTCCCTCCCTCCCGATTGGAGAGGGAGGAGGAAGCGGGGGAAGTGCCGCCGACACCGGGCGAGAGGGAGGGGAGGCGAAAGAAAGGAAAGGGGGAGGAGAAAAGGGCCGGCCCGGGGAACCACCTGCGGCTCCCGCGGCCGCCGCGCCCAGCGCCCGCAGGCGATGGCGCCCCGGCGCCTCAGCGCACCCTGCCGGGGCGGGCACGGCCGCACAGTCCGGGGGCTCCCACGTCGCCGTCCCGCTCCCCTTCGCAGCCCACGCGCGGTGGGGCAGAGCCCTCGCCCGCCCCCCGGGCCGGGGCGGAGCGCAGCGCGGGCGCCGCGGAGGCGGAGGTGCCGGGACTGCCGCCCCTGGCCCCGCTCCCGCTGCTCACCTGCGCGCCTGTCCGCCCCACGGGGAACGCCCCGGCTCCCTGCGTGCCCCTGGTCTCTCCACTTTCCCTCTTGAGGGCGGCCAAGACTTCTGGGCCGCTTTGGTGGACCTCAGAGGGGACTTCATTAAATCGTCCAGTGATCCGGGGTTCTGTAGCCGACTAGGAGTCCGCATCCGAATTGGAAAAACTTCTGAGGACCTATTTTCAGGGGTCTTCCAGAGAGTTTTTCTCACTGGACCAACTGGAAAGGTCCAAACTGCAATGTGCCTAATTAGTTTCTAACCCCAAGCCTGAGAGTTGAGGGGTAGGGCACCAGAATTTAGAACCCCGAATTCGGGGCCTGGAAGACGTTTAAGACAACTGCTATTGAGATCATGGTCTTGGGACACCACGCTAACTCAAACCTTCTGGTTAGAAGTATTTCAGAAAGACTGAGTCCAATATCCCGAAGCTAAAATCCCACTGGCCTCATCGCTGTGTTTGCTCAGAAAAGGAATCTTGGTTCTTTGGTTTCTGCTCCCCAACTGACCCTCACTGCTGTACTATTTCGTGACAGTTTGGGAATCAGTCTCCCAGAGCAGTGCTGATTGTACTAAGAAGTGCATTCCCTCTCTCTGGGGGACAGGGGCAATGCAAGACAAATGGGCCTGAGAGAGCACCTCCAGATAAAATTTAGTAGACAGAAACGGGTTTTGCCCCCTGATGTACAAAGGCTCATTTTTTACAGTATGGGCCAGTAACAATCTCATATCACCTACTCTGACCACCAGTCAGGGTTGTTATGAGGCAAGAAGAACTGCTCTCTGGGGGGAAAAAATGCTTTGAAATTTATGAAGCACTGTATAAACATCAGGAACAGTATAAAAGTGTGCTGCTTCCTCAAGAAATGTTTGTTGAGTGCCTGTGTGTTAGGCAGTGGCTAGAGACAAGGTTATGTGCAAAGCTGGCTCTATCATCCCTGCCATCATGAGTCTCCCAGCCTAGCAGACCATGCGTAACATTTTAAAATTATATACAATATAATTTGCCTAATTAAAATATACACTTCAGTGCTTTGTAATAGATTCAGTGTCATCCAAACATCACCATAATCAATTTTAGAACATTTTAATCACTGCCACTCCTCAAAAAACCAGTTCTCTTTAGTACTCACTCTCCTCTCTCTAACCCTTTACTAGCCATTTGCAACCACTCGTGTGTCTTTATAGATTTGCCCATTTTAGACATTTTGTATCAGTGAAATCATACAATATGTTATCTTTTGACTGGCTTCTTTCACTTAGTGAAATATTTTCAAGGTTCATCCATGCTGTAGCATGATCAGTACTTCAATTTATTTTTTGGCTGAATGATACCCCATGGTATGGATATGCCGCATTTAGTTTATGCATTCATCAGTTGATAGACATTTGGGTTTCCACTTTTTGGCTATTATGAGTAATGCTGCTATAAGCATTCAGGTACAAGTTTTTGTGTGGACATGTTCTTATTTCTGTTGGGTATATACCTAGTAATGGCATTCCTGTTTAACCGTCTGAGGAATTGCCAGACTGTTTTCCAGAGTGACTGTGCCATTTTATGTTCCTACCAACAATGCATGAGGGGTTCAGTTTCTCCACAACCTCAACAACACTTGTTATCTGTCTTTTTTATTATAGCCATTCTAGTGGGTATGGTATCTCATTGTGGGTTTGGTTTGCATTTCCCTGATAGCTAGTTATAATGAGCATCTTTTCATGTGCTTATTGGCCACTTGTTTATATTCTTTGGAAAAAGATAGCATTGGAGAAATGTCTGTTCAGATTCTTTGCCCATTTTTAATTGGATTATTATCTTTTTATTACTAAGATGCAATAGTTCTTTAAATATTCTAGGTGCAAGTCCCTAGTGTATTACATTTCCTTCCTAGTTGCTTTAACAGCCCGTTGTGGTTTAGCATTGTTCTCCATTCATTCTTCTCATCCTTTGAGACTATCTTCTTGGCTTGAAAAGAAATATGGGTTAACCACATAAATTAATATAAGGAGAGCAAGGATATTTTTGTAAATTTGTGATCTTGGGGCAATATGAATAGAATTTTTTGATAAAATGATTTCACTGCTCCAGAAGCTGAATTTAAACTCTGTACATAACCAGAACGTGGAATAAACAGGATTCATGGCTGTATCCATAAAAGCAACTTGATTTCTAGTCTCCTACTGTCCCTTTAAGAGTCTGTTTAGTGAGGATAGTTCTTCCTCTTCCACTGAATGACAACTCAAGCAGTCCCATAACTTTTTTCTTCTCTCTCAGGTAATAGAAAATCCTACTGCTCTCAATTCAGTAATTAAAATATTGCCCCCTTCCCCAATAGAGGCCTTCTGTGGGCAGAAGTGTGGGCAGGGAGCTTTGTTCCTACCCCACCCCTCTCCCCCAGCCAGCTTGCTGGCCACAGTAAGGGGAAGGAGTGGAGGGGGACAGGGAAGTGTGTCCTGGACTGGCACTCGGGTAATATGGCATCACACCCTCTGGGCTTGGTGGGCTTTTGAAGCTGACTCTTCCGTGAACACTTTTGTGTTCCGTCACTGGGAGTGTTTGGCCACACTCCTGACACACAGGCAATGAATTTTCTCTGACTGCTTATTTTACCCCTACCTTGGTTTTCCTTCCATCCACTCCACACGCAATCTCACCATTGGGGCCCTGTAAGCCCTCTAGTGAGACCTTTTAGGAAGAATTACTTTTAAAATGACCTCAGGCCAACTGCCCTTCTGTGGATTCCACATAGGGTCTCTGAGACTCACAGTTGAGAGAGAGGACAGTAACCTCCCAGGCACAGCCCTCCCCTCTGCTGCCATAGGATGTTGTGCCTTCCTCAGGTAGGAGTCGGGCACCTGTCCGCTGTTGGCCAGACACATCCCCCATGCTCTCTGAGAGGTACAGGGAAGCCCTCACTCAGCTTGGTGTCAGATGCCAGTGTCCCCACCCATTGTCAGGGGAGGGTAGGACTCAGTGCAGCTCTGCCCAAACAAATCCTCAAAAAGCCCTCCTCATCCATGTGATAAAACATTTGTACCCCCTAAATCTATTGAAATAAAAACACTTTTTTTAAAAAAAAAGCCCTCCTCAGTCTTCAGTCACTTGACCCTCTATGAATGAGCATCTAACCAGTCCTCAACCAACCATTTACTTTGAAATTTCCACATTGCAGTCTTCATAATTGATTTTGGTGTCTGTTATCTGTCATTTCTTGGTGCATCAGTCACAACTTCCGATTAAACATTCCATTATGAAATATAGAAAAGAACAAAAACGTTACACCAACTTATTCCAAGAAGAATTTAATGCCACTTACTAAGTTCAGTGGTTGGGCTCTGCCCCATGACTCTGTTCATCTCTGCTCAATAGTCATCAAGACCTGAGAAAGCAAGAAAGCAGCCCTGAGGGCCTAAGCCCCATATGTGTGTAAAAGCCTGACACCATTCTCCATTCCCAGTTTTCCATTAACACCTGAAGAGAGAATATATATATATATATATACACACACACACACTCTCTCACTCTCTCTCTCTCTCTCTCCAAAAACAAGTGGAAAGTAAAGTACAGATAGAGTATATATTTTTCCCAACTTTTTAATATACAGTACAGATTGTTCCTGTATTAAAAGTCTAGTGATTGATACATTTTTAGTATTATCTTAGTCACTACAGGGGAAAAAACAACAAATTATCATGATGTAAAAAAGATGCAGTAGGCCCTGTGGGGTGTAGCATGTAACGTTCTTCTGGCCATGAAATACTGTGGTTTATATGCAGACTTAGCCAAGTGGTAGAAACCTCTGGCCAGCCAGTCTGGAGACCAATAAACCAAAAAGAGACTTTCCTGCTTTTAATAGACATAAACAGGCAAGTGGTAATTTTCCAGCAACTCAAAAATAACACTGGTCTTTGATTAGCCAGAGAGATCTTAAAATGCAAATCTGACTGCATCCCTCCTAGCTCAAAAACCTGCAAAGCTTTTGTCTCACCTTAGGATTATCCTTAATGAGGGCCACAAGCCCAGTTTCCTGCCTCCACCCCTCCTCTACTGCCTCCCGCACCGTGTGGTGCAGGCCATACACACTCAGCGTTTTCTTTATTCTCCTTCCTCTCTCTCTTTGTTAAGTTGGCTCTTCAGATTTTGGTTCAAATGTTACTTCCTTGACAAAACATGCCCTCACCTCCCAGACTAGATCAGACCTCCCTATTATAGAATAAATACTGAACAACTTCTTGAACATATGAGAATTTGTATTTCTATATTTATATGATTTTTTAATTATCTATATGAGTCAGGGCCCTGAAAGGAACAAATCAATTCAGATGGCTCAATTAAGAGAGTTTAATGAAGACACAAAAAACAGAGATGCTGAGGCCCCCAGGAACTAGCAATAGCAGGACACTTTTGCCACCCCTTGAGTTGATGGGGTATAAGGGAGCACTGCCTAGATTCCCCTCCAGGCTTGAACATTCATCTACTAGCAGCTGGGAGTGCTGAGGCCAACAAGTCTCAGGCAAATCCCTCTCTAGGGGTGTTCTCGACTAGAACTTCCTCACCTAAAAGCATGTCCCCTTCCCCAGGGGTTGACCTCATGCAATGGTCTATGTGGACATATAAAGGTCCAACTCATGAGAGGTGGTGGCACAGGCCTGTAGTCCCAGCTACTTGGGAGGCTGAGGCAGGAGGATTGCTTGAGTCCAGGAGTTCGAGACTGTAGTGTGCCATGATCCCACCTATGACTAGCCATTGCACTCCAGCCTCGGCAGCATAGGAAGACTCCCTTCTCTAAAAAAATAAATAAGTCCAGCTCACTTGCCCCAAGTTGGCACAACTAACTGCACAGCCATCCCAGCCCACTCTGCCCAGTCCTGATTCCCTGAACATTCCCTCACCCCAAGTGGTCATCCCAAGAACACTCCCCAGCAAACCTCCCACAGGCCCAGGATCAGAGTCTGCTCCCCACAGAACCTCACCTGGAGAAAGGACCAGGGGGAAGAAAGTGTCACCCAAGTCAAGGAAAAGCAGCACTTTGAGCATGAAGGGAGTGGGGAGGAAATATCACAGCCTCTCCCCTTCTACCTTTCTATCTCTTGCCTGGCCCTTCCACTGGTGGCTGGATGATATAATCCCTATGGATCAGCCTCCTGCGGTAGACCAGAGCAGAGAATAGATATGGTGGGGAGAGGGAGGCAGAGACAAATAGAATTAACCAGAACAGTGCACACATTTTGCCCCTCAGTATCTATTCTTTCTCTTCCCTCAAAGGAAGAAACTTAGACACCCAACACCTGGGAAACACCCTCAGTTACTATCAGCCACAGGGCCATGTCAGTTCAGTCATATTCTGAGCAGGACCTAAATTGTGATGTTAACTACCTTCAGTACTTCACATAGGGTACAGGAGAGTGGAAGGATTAAAAAAACAATTAGCATAAGTTATACACCCACCTTTATAACTAGTCATGGGGCCAAAGCCAATAATCACAACTCCTTTCCTCTACTATCTACAAGAACAAAATTTCCCCTTAGTAATCTGCCAATACATACAGTGGCAAAAGGAGCCCCAAATAACCAAGAAGGCAGTCCTAGCTTCCAATGGAAGCACGACTCTGTTCTCTGGCAGAAGGCTCTTTCCTTCTTTGTTAACAAAGACTTTCAATCAAAAGCCTGCTGACAAGGGAAACTGAGGAATGCTGCATAAATCAGCCTTCTCAGGCTTGAAATATTGAGCAGGAGGAGGAGAGACAGCATGTAGAAAATAACCAGCACAATGAAAAGAAAGAGAAGAAGTGGCTGCCACTAGAGAAAGCAGGGGTCAGGTGAAGGGGCTTGCCAACTATCTAAGATGTGGAAGAGAGCATAGGTGAGTTGTGAATATAATGAGTTAAAATAATTATACCACCTGGTGGATGATCAGATAGAGATATCCATCAGGCCATTGGAAATGAGAGCCTTATACTCAAGTAAGAGGAACAGGATGGAGAATAAGTTTGGGAGACAGATTCATGGAGGTCATAAGTGAAGCTCAGGAAGTAGGTAAGATTTAGATTCAACAAAGATTTCTTGACCACTCTCCTGGGTACTTCCATACGATTATCTTCATCTTCACAACAATGTTGTGTAGCAAGTTGGATTCTCTCCATTTTTGAGATAAGGAAATAGACTTAGAAAGATTGACTTTCTCAAAATTGCACAGTGGCAAGGAGCCTGAGTCTCTAGGGATCACCAAGGGAGAGAGAATAGATGGGGAGTTGTATTTCTGAGCATCTCTTATGTGCCAAGGGACTGTGCTAGGCATTTTGTGCATGTTATCTCACTTAATCCTAATGTAATACTAAGTTAAGTTTTACTGTACCCTCTTTATAGATTAGGTAACTGAGAAGCTCAGTAAAGTTAAAGACCTTGCCCATGATCACAAGCTAGGAAGCATTAGAGTCAGAGTTTGAACCTGGGTCAGGCACCAAGATCCCTAACTGTTCAACTATAACACACTACAAGGGGGCCCAGAATATAATTAAATGGGGAAGAGGGAAGATGCAGAAAAAGGAATAGAAAAGGGTTGCTCAAAGAAGTCTGATAAGATCCAAAATAACCTAGTGTCTTAGATGTCAAGGAAAGAGAGAGTTTTTCATTGGGAAAGGACATGATGTCATGGAAAACACAGTGGGTTCTAGTTCCAGAACTGCTACAAATTGGCTGGGAGACCCTACACCAATCACTTAGCTTATCTGGGCCTCTATTTTCTCATGATGGAAAGCTAGAGTTTTCTCCTCTACCTACCAACTTAGAAATTCATACATTCATCACTACCCTCCTCCATCTCAAAGCAGAACCCCAGTTCTATCCAAGATGTTCTATCCACCTGTGCTTAGGAGTCCATCTGTTCCTGCATCCTCCAAGACCTTGCACCAAATATTACCCCCTTTTTTGTATCTTCAATTTCTCTTTCTCCATTTGCCACTCAACATTTAAAATACATTCAAGTCTCTCTCATTGAAAGACTAAAACTCTTCTCTTCATCCTGGTTCCCTATTTAACTAGCCACAACCCCTTCTTCTTCCTTTCCTTCATGGTCAAGCTTCTATAATAGAATAGACTGCATTATAGGTTTCTGGGTCCACAACCATCCACTACAATCTGCTTTGTCACCCATCCTTCCTTTGCAATGGTCCTGATGCTCCAGTGCCTTCCTGCTTGCTTTGGTCCTTGGATGTATGTGCTGCAGCCCACATTACTGACTGTTCCCACTTTTGTGAAACTTCCTCCCCAGGTGGCTGCCATGATCCTCATATTTAATCACTCTGTGTGATACTTTCAGAACTTTGGGAGCTAAAAGCTATAAATATAGTCTCCAGAAAATGCACATAGACCAGAAATGTGACTTTTATTTTCCTGGACATTTAAAGTCAACATATAGATCCTCTAGGAATTGATGTCCCTCAGTTCTTACAGGCAACTTGAGCAACTCAACCATGCCTATGATGACATTATCTATCACTTAATTACTGGTCATGCCCAAATCTATATCTTCAAGCAGGGTTCACATCTCAGTTCTTACCACTCACCAGCTGTGTAGCCTTGGGAAAAGCAGTTCACTGCTCATATCTCAGTTCCTCATCTGTAAAATGGAAACCATAATGAGATCATCCTTACATGAGTTACAACATGTAAAGTGCTTATGTTAGACTAGGAGATTAGGAGACAAGGCTGGGACTGGATGCAGGGGCTTGCAGAGTGGGTGCAGGTGTTAAAATTAACAACCTTCAAGCAGAAGGTATCTGGAGGGGCTGATAACTGCAGGCAAGAACTGGCTTCAATGGGCTTGTCAGCTATCTCTGCCATCTTACATGAACTTTTGCTGAATATAATAGCATCTGCATTGTGGTTTTAAAATTTCTCCACCCTTAAAATTGCCATGACAGTTCCAAAACAACCATATAAAGTAAAAAAATGGGAGGGAACCCAATTCTAGGAATTACTACGCAAATTTTTAGTAAAAGCCAACCCCTTTGCCTTGAATATTCCTCCTGTCAATTAGTAAGACTTAAAAAGACCACAAAGCAGATCCCCTGGTGCAGCTGCTCTTTTTGAGCCTGCCTGCTCTCTCTCTTGAGGGCACATTCTTGCTTTCTATCAATAAAAAACTGCTTGCTTTGGCTTATGTGGTATGTCCTGAAATTCTTTTCCCAAGGATAATCAAGAACCCGAAAGAACCTTCACTCAGAGGACAGTAACACTTAGACATCACCTGGTACATAATTGGTTAGTATTTAACAAATGTTTGTTATATAGCTAGGTATCTCCTCCTTCTTCCCCTTCCCCTCCCCCTCTCTTTCATATATTCAACTGATAAATGACATTTCAACCCAAAATTCCCACATACATGTCCAAAACTGAGCTTATCTACTCCACCCACCCTTCCTTCTGCATTTCCTATACCTGAACTATTCCTCACAGCACACCACAGAGTCTTCCCTCCACAATGATGGCCTAAATTCTTGGCTACAAATCAGCCACTCAAATTATGTTCTTCCATCTTGTCTATAAAGGTATCACCAGTGTCTATTAACCTTACTGAAATCATGTTGCCATTTTTCTGTTCTACAAGTAGCCATCTCAAAAAGGAACTAAGGATCTGTGGTCCAAAGACAGAAAATATCTATAGAAAATGAAACACAGCAAATAAATATCCTTTAAAATATACACCAGAGTGGTTAGAAACAAATTCTCTATAGTTATTCAACTATAATGCATAACGTTTACAAAGAACAAGTACAAAGAGAAAAGGAAACCTGATTCAGAACTAGGGCAAAAACGTTTCTCTTAGTGAATTTTACCAACGCCATATTGAGAAGGAATTGGAAGTACCAGAATTGTGTTAATAGTACATATTCTTTTTAGTTTGTTGTTTTCATATTTATGCTTTGGTTAACTATTTAATAAACTGTATGTGGTTCATTCCATAATATGGATTACTCCCTGCAGAACTGTTTTCAGAGACTCAGTAGCCTTTTGAAAATTCAGCTGGCCTTTGTCAATTGACAATACAAGAAACAGCTTATAAGTCCATTATTTTGTTTGCTGTGAATATTCACTTAGGAAATTCCTTTTTAAACTGATAGTAGGAACAGCATTGCTTCCCAGAAGAAACAAGTACTTTTTTCTCTCATGATTAATTAAAAATTAAAACTAATCATAGTTCTCTTTTCACTTGGTTTCTATAACAAATTTGGTTTCTGAGACAAATTCATTATATTATGGTATCTGGACAGACCCTCCAATGGGATATATGTGTTCTATTTGCACTCAATACCACCACCATCTTGATTACTAACCTTCTATTCTATTTTCCATGGCCATGCTCTTCAAAATTTTTGTGTATATTTTTTACATGTGTATCTGGTGAATTGCCTCAAATCCTTGGTGAAAAAGGTGTGCATTAAATTTAATTTTTTGCTGAATTACTTATTTACTATGGGGTGCCATCATTCTCGATTAACCCCTCTTATTGTTTTTAATGTTCTGAGGTTGCAAACATTGTTTATACATTATCCAGGGGAGGCAGTTGAACCCATTAAGCCCATCTGACAAATGCAGTGACCACCCTACTGCCCAGACTGGACAGACCAAGCAAGTCCCTGAATCCTGCCTGTGCCATCTGGGTGTGTTAAATCCTTTTATCCAAACAGGAGGCCCCTCTCTCCCAGTGTCAATGCTCCAGATATAGTTTGAGAAGATGATGAGGTGGGCCAGACAAATTTATTATTCCATAAACTCCTATTATCTTCCTTCTCCAATTTCCCTCATTCCTCATTTCCAGACTCCTCATTCTGAACCTCTCCCTCCTCCCTCTTTTGGCCATTTAATTATTTCATCCTTTATCCTAAGAAAGAAGAAATGGGGAAAACATTGCCAAACATTAGGCTATTAAAATTGTGTGCCTGAGACAGGAAAAAAATTAAAGAACAATGCTCTTTAGTCAAAATAGAAAATTAAGGAAATTCCTTTCTTATTTTGCAAAGCTTTGGGAAAAAAGTTTCTTCTAGAATTATCTGTAGAGATTGTATTTTCTACGTGTAGTAGTTCTCAAATTGTCTACTTCTTATTGACCATGAGGACCTAAGCAAGGCATGAAAAATTGTCTTTCCCAGTTATGGAGAAGTTATTCTAAGTTTAGGTTCGTTGCTTTACTCTTTATTTTCATTTCAACCACCAGTTAAACCTAATATTTGTATGTAACATTCCTCGAGGAAGTATGTAAATATGAGCAAGATACAATGTTCTTACTCATTAAATCTCCAGAAGAGAAATCTATACTGAGAGAAAAAATGCTTTCAGATATGTATAATCCTTTACTTCCATTTCTCATATCTCATGAAAGTGGCTAATTGTAATTTGGGCTATTTCTTTTGAAAAATGCAAAATGTTAGAATTTTAAATGACCATACTTCAGCAAATAAAACTTGGTAAGGGAAAACTGTCAGTAACAGATAATTTATTATCTTGTGCAGGTAATGGATTACTTGTAATATTGCCCATCTCCAAGGATCAAACCCAAAGAGTTTTTTCATTAATATGAAAAACTGGAGCATTTTCAAAAATTTCCACAATCATATACCTTAGCCAGAGGTGGGTTTACTGTGAAGATGATAAAGGTAAAACCTCAGGAACCCTAATTTGCTTCTTGTTGGGCCCTGCAAGGAGGCCTTACCAAGGTAAGTGTTCCATCTTTTTATAAATTTGGAAAAGTTGACTATTTGGGTATTCTTTTTTCTTGATGAGGGACTCCAAAATTGCATAAGCTTTAGGCTGAATAAAACCTGGATCTATGCCTCATCTCAATGAAAAGCAATTCAGTAATTTATTTTTCTCCACAGTAAGACTATGACTACAGCATACCAGCTCTCTTATATAAAATACTGATTTAATTGTATAAGTTGAAGAAAAAATGTGTGTCTAGTTGGGTCATTTATATAATGCCATTATTAAAGTAATATGGAATATACAGAAGAATGAAGAAGATGGCTCACCAGGGGCATTTTGTACACACTTTCTCCACAACTAAAATAGTGAGTAGATAATCACACTTTGAATAGATCATCCAAGAGAGAACACTGGAGTTCAACAAAAAAGTGATAGGCAATACTTAAAGCACAGAACGAGAAGGGAGTGAGGCAGCCTGCATGGCTGGGACTGGCTGGGTGCGGGGAGAGACTCCCCCAATAGGGGGAAAGGGTAAGTGACAGACCCTCAGGGATCCACATTCTCACCTTCTCACCGTGAACTTCTGCAATCCTAGCCACAGGAGAGCCCCTCGACCCTCAAGGGCACTGGAACTAACATAGGGAGCTGCTGGGGAGATCCTACGATGGCACCGCTCCAGGGAGGAAGCTCATGCTGGGACCCTCACACTTCCTGAGACCTTAGAAGCTACAGCAAGGTGCCATTTTAGAATTTGCACCTAAAAGACTGCACACCATCCTACAGCCCAGTGGCACAGGGGCTGAGGCACAAGAGAAGCAACATCTGCTGCCCCTGGGCTTAGGTGTGAGTGACTTTAGGCTGTCACACCCAGGGCAGAGGGGGTCAGTTATTTATTTATTTATTTATTTTTCCAGTTGTTTTAGATGAGCTAAGTGAGGTGTCATTTTAGAGTCCTGTCCTCAACAGATTGCACACTGTCCTGGAGCCCAGCAGTGCTGGAACTGAGGCCCAAGGGAAGAGCTGACTGCTGACCCAAGGGCTTAGGCCCAAGCAACCGCAGGGTACCACACCCAGGGCTGAGGTCCAAGTACTACTGGGGCTGAGGTCCAAATGGCATGTGCGCTCCCCTCTCAACCCACCAGCATGGGCTGCCATCACTGAATGTGCCCCTGCCCCTAGTGTCAGGGCAGCAGCATGGCCTCTGCTGTTCCCTACCAGAGCATTCAGCTGGTGGCCTGGGGACTGTCCTGCCCCTGCCTACCAACAGCCAGCACCTGTACATGCTATAGGGAGGCCTGCCTTCACCCCTCCTCCCATGCCAGAACACACAGTCTGGAGGCCAGGGATTTTCAAGGCCAGTCCACCACTGTTGGGACCTGAACACTGCTCCCAGGAGTCTGCAGTTGGGCCTACCTACCCAGCTGCTATCACCACAACTGTCACCTACCTGCACACACCACCTGCAGGCTTGGAGACTGGTCTATCCAGCCCATTGCAGCCAGCACCAATCCCAGCACAGACTGCTTAGGACCCTGAGGGTTATCCTGACACTGCAACTGCCATTGCTCACATTACACCAGCTACCCAGGGGCCTAAGAACCTGCCACACTGCCTGGCTCATGGCTGCAACTACCAGCATCTGAGAAAGCCACCTGTAGTCCCAAGAATCAGCCTACTTGTACCCCCTAACACTGGTGCCAGTGTACACCACCCTGGGGCCCAAAGATAGACATGCTAATACCACAGATGCCAGCACTGGGATACAAAGAACTTGTCTCCCCAGCAAAACTGCACCACAGCTTCCACTAATAACTACACCCTAAGCCACCAAGGAAATCTCAGATACCACTGACACTGTATACAGCCAAAGAAATCATACAGAGATACACTATTGCATGCACCCAGAATCAAAGCCAAAGTGCCCCACCCAACCAACACCATAGATTAATCCTCAGGAAAAAGTCCTCCTTTACAACAGCAAATTCAAAAAACTGGAAGAAGCAACTATTACACAAGATATTCAGATATCAATGTAAGGACACAGAAAGCATGAAAAAGCAAGGAAATATTACACCTCCAAAGGAACTTAATAATTACATAGCAACCAATCCCAATCAAAAATAAATTCATGAAATTCCAGAAAAAGAATTCAAATTATTGATTCTAAAGAAGCTCAGTGAGATACAAGAGAATTCAAAAAAAAAAAAATACAAAGGAATCAGAGAAACAATTCAGGATATGAATGAGAAACTTACCAAAGAGATGGATATAATAAAAAAGAACCAAACAAAAGTTCTGGAACAGAAGAATTCATAAACTGCAAAATATATCTGAAAGCTTCAACAATAGACTAGATCAAGCAGAAGAAAGAATCTCAGAACTTGAAGAGGTCTTTTGAAATAACCCAGTCAGATAAAAATTTTTAAAAAGAATAAAAAAGAATGAACAAAGCCTTTGTGATATATGGGACACAGTAAAGCAACCAAATAGACAAATTATCAGTATCCCAGAAGGTCAAGAGAGAACAAAAGGGTTTGAAAACCTAGTTAACAAAATAATAGATGAAAAATTTTTAAGTCTAGCAAGTGATTTAGACATCCAGATACAGGAGGCCCAGGGATCCCCAAAAGATACAGTGCAAAAAAGGGGTTCTCCATGGCACATTATGGTCAAAATGTCTAAAGTCAATGACAGAGAGAATTTTAAAAACAGCAAGAGAAAATCATCTAGTCACCTATAAAGGAACCCTCACAGACTAACAGTGGATTTTTCAGCAGAAACCTTACAAGCCAGGAGAGAATGGGATGATATATTCAAAGTGCTGAAAGAAAATACTGTCAGCCAAAGATACTATATCCGGCAAAATTATCTTTCACAAATGAAGTAGAAATAAAATTTTTCCCAAGCAGGCAGAAGTTGAGGGAATTCATCACCACTAGACCAGTTCCATAAGAAATGCTCAAGGGAGTCCTAAACCTGGACATGAAAGGATGACATTTACCATTATGAAAACATGTGCAAGTACACAACTCACAAAGCAAACACACAAATGACAAAGAGAAAGGATTCAAATGGTACCACAAGAGATAACAGCCAAACCATAACAACAAACAATAAGAGAAAAGAATGGAAGAAAGAATATACAAAACAACTAGAAAACAATTAACAATACGACAGGAACAAAACCTACATATCAATAACAACTTTGAATATAAATGGATTAAATTCTCCACTTAAAAGATATAGGTATGTTTTTGGCTGAGTAGATTTTAAAAATGATCCAAGTAGGCTGCTTAAAAGAACACATTTTACCTGTAAAGACATGTATAGACTGAAAGTAAAGGGATGGAAAAAGATATTCCACATAAACGGAAACCAAAAGCAGGCAGGAGTAGTTATTATACAATTATATCAGATAAAACAGACTTTAAGCCAAAAACAGAAAAAAGAAATAAGGTTGTTATATAATGATAAAGGGAACAATCTAGAAAGAGGAAATAATTCTAAATATATATGCAACCAACACTGAAATACCCAGGTTCATAAAGCAAGTATTGCTAGACCTAAGGAGAGTATTAGACTCCAAAACACTAAATGTGTGGGGACATTGACACCCCACTGCCTGCATTAGACTGATTATCTAGACAGAAAATCATCAAAGAAACAGTGAATTTAAACTGGACTTTAGATCAAATGGACCTAACAGACATTTACAGAACATTATATCTAACAACTGCAGAATACACATTCTTCTGATCAGCTCATGGAACATTCTCCAGGAAAGACCATACGTTAGGCCATAAAAGAAGTCTCAACAAATTTAGAAAAATCAAAATCATATCCAGTATCTTCTCAGACCATAATGGAATAAAACTAGAAATCAATACCAAGATGAACTATACAAATACATGGAAATTAAACAATATGCACCTGAACAACCACTGGGTCAATGAAGAAATTAAGATGGAAATCAAAAACTTTCTTGAAGCAAATGAAAATGGAAACACAACATACCAAAATCTGTGGGATACAGAAAAAGCAGTACTAAGAGGGAAGTTTATAGTAATAAACACCTACATAAAAAAGTAGAAATATTTTAAATAAACAATAATGATGCACCTCAAGATACTAGAAAAACAAACCCCAAATTAGCAGAAGGAAAGACACAATAAAGATCAGAGCAGAACTAAATGAAATAGAGACTAAAAAATAAAATACAAAGGATCAATTAAATGAAAAGTTGGTTCTTCAAAAAGATAAACAAAATTAATGAACCACTAGCTAGACTAACCAAGAAAAGGGGCGAAAAGACCCAAATAAACAAAATCAGAAATGAAAAATGAGATATTACAACTGATACCACAGAAATACAAAAGATCAGCAGAGACTATTATGAACAACTATAAACTAGCAAACTGGAAAACTTAGAGGAAATGGATAAATTCCCGGCCACATACAACCTACCAAGATTTAATCAAGAAGAAATAGACAACCTAAACAGACCAATAATGAGTAGCAAGATTGAATCAGTAATAAAAAGTCTCCCAATAAAGAAAAGCTCAAGACCAAATGGATTCACTGCTAAATTCTACCAAACATATAAAGAAGAACTAATACCAATACATCCTCCTCAAACTATTACTAAAAATCAAATATGAGAGAATTCCCCTAACTCATTCCACAAGGCCAGCATTACCTTGATACCAAAACCATACAAGGACGTGACAAAAAAAAGAAAACTACAGGCCAATATTCCTGATGAGCATAGATGCAAAATCCTCAATAAAATACTAGCAAACCAAATTCAACAGAACATTAACAAGATAATATACTGGGATCAAGTGGGATTTATACCAGGGATGCAAGGATGGTTCAACATATACAAATCAATAATCATGACACATCACATCAACAAAATGAAGGGGAAAAAACCATATGATCATCTCAATAGATGCAGAAAAAGCATTTGATAAAATTCAACATTCCTTCATGATACCAACTCTCAACAAACTAGGAATAAAAGAAACATACCTTAAAATAATAAGGGACATATATGACAAAGCCATAGCTAACATCATACTGAATGGGGAAAAGTTGAAAGCCTTTCTTCTAAGAACTACAACAAGACAAGGATGCCCAGTTTTACCACTCCTATTCAACATAGTACTGGAAGTCCTAGCCAGAACAATCATGCAAGAGAAAGATATAAAAGGCATCCAAATTGGAAAAGAAGTCAAATTGTCCTTCTTTGCAGATGACATGATCTTATATAGAGTAAAACCTAAAGACTCCACCAAAAAACTCTTAGAGTTGATAAACAAATTCAGTAAAGTTGCAGGATACAAATCAACATACAAAAATTAGTAGTGTTTCTATACACCAATACTGAAATAGCTAAAAAAAAATCAAGAAGGCAATCCTGAGCAAAAAGAATAATGCTGGAGGCATCACACTACCTGACTTAAAAATACATTGCAAGGCTATAGTAACCAAAACAGCATGGTATTAATATAAAAATAGATACATGGACCAATGGAACAGAATAGAGAACCCAGAAATAAATCCATATATTTACAGTCAACTGATTTTTGACAAAGGCAGCAAGAACATACACTGGGGAAAGGACACCCTTTTTAATAAATAGTGCTAGGAAAATTGGATATCCATATGCAGAAAAATTAAACTGGACTCCTATCTCTCACCATACAAAAATAAACTCAAGATTTTCATAGTTTTAAAACTATAAAACTACTAGAAGAAAACATAAAGAAAAAACTTCAGGACATTGCTCTAGGCAAAGATTTTATGGCTAAGACTTCAAAAGCACAGACAACTATTATGAAACAAAAATGGACAAATGAGATTATATTGAACTGAAAAGCTTCTGCACAACAAAGGAAACAATCAACAGAGTGAAGAGACAACCTACAGAAAGGGAGAAAATATTTTCAGACTATACATCTGACAATGGACTAATACTTGGAATATACAAGGAACTAAACAACTCAACAATTAAAAAAAATAAACAATCCCATTAAAAAGTAGTCAAAAGGATATGAATAAACAATTCGCAAAACAAGACATACAAATGGCCAACAGGTATATGAAAAAATGCTCAACATCAGTAATCATCAGGGAAATGAAAATCAAAACCACTATGAGATATCATTTTACCCCAGTTAGAATGGCTATTACCCAAAAGACAAAAAATAACAGATGCTGGCAAGGATGTGGAGAATAGGGAACTCTTACACACTATTGGTAGGAATGTAAATTAGTGCAATGAATATGGAAAACAGCATGGAGGTTCCTCAAAAAACTAAAAGTAGAACTACCATACAATCTGGAAATCCCACTACTGGGTATCTATCCAAGGGAAAAGAAATCAGTATATCAGAGAGATACTTGCACTCACATGTTTATCGCAGCACTATTCACAGTAGTAAAGATATGGAATCAACCTAAGTGCCCATCAGCACATGAATGGATAAAGAAGTTGTGGTATATATACATAGTGAAATACTATTTGAACATAGAAAAAGAATGAAATCATGTCATTTGCAACCACATGGATGGAACTCAAGGTCATTAACTGAAATAACCGAGGCACAGAAAGACAAATATCACATGTTCTCACTCATATGTGGGAGCTAAAAAAGTTGATCTCACAAAGGTAGCAAGTAGAATGATACACACTAGAGGCCGGGAAAGGGAGGTAGTTGGGAGGGGGGAATGAAGAGAGAGAGGTTAATGGGTACAAACATACAGTTAGAAAAGAGGCATAGTTCTATCACTCAACAGCAGAGTAGAGTGACTATTGTTAAAAGCAATGTATTTTATATTTCAAAGTAGCTAGAAGAAAGAACTTAAATTGTTCTCAACACATAGAAATGATAAATACTCAAAGTGATGGACACCTAAGATACCTGACTTGATCATTACACATTCTATGCATGTAACAAAATATCACCTGTACCCCATAAATATGTAAAATATTATGTATCAATAAAAAATAATTTAAAAAAAAAGTAATATGGGGCCAGGTGTGGTGGCTCACACCTGTAATCCCAGCACTTTGGGAGGCCAAGGTGGGAGGATTGCTTGAGCTCAGGAGTTCAAGACCAGCCTGGGCAACATAGTGCAATACCGTTTCTTTAAAAAAAAGAAAAGAAAATACAATCTGGTGAAATGGCTTTTTAACTATTCAAACAAGTCCCAACATAATTTCAATAATTAGCTTTTAACTTCTGTTAATAATATAGCCATAATTCACATTACCTAATAAACTAGGGAAATTGGCAATAATTCAACATTGCAATGATCTTGTCATAGATATGACCCATATTTTTAGAGGCACAATATATCTACATTGTGCCTTTAAAGAGTTGATATAATACCCCCAGCATCTCCCCTTTCAGAACAAGGTATATTTTTTAAAAACACCGATATAATAAGACCATAAAAAATTACATGTCCATTATGACCTGTTGGCAAGGAGATTAAAATTTTATCAAATGAGAACATTTATGAAGTATGAGAATTTTTCATCAAAGGGTACTCTTTCTGTAGTTTAAATCCAGCAATTGTAATCCCAACCATGCTTGCTAATCTTAGCTACCAGGAAGATAGAAAGAGAGAAAGGTAATTCACAAGACAGCTTGGTACCCAAAACCACCTAGATTTTTGTGGTCCATAATCAACACCTCAAATTATACTGAGAAACAAACGGGCAGCGAAAGGGAAATGTAGAGCACACCTCTGAGCAAGCTATAATTTTATGCCTTGTAGTTTGTGCCTCTCCACTGTAAAGTGGCTCTAGTTTGCATGATCTGCAGCTTCCAGTTGGCCCCTTAGAGTGTGCTGCAGACACCCAGCCCCAAGCTTATGATGACCATTTAGTATAGTGGTCCCAGAAGCTGTCACAGAGTTCTACCCATAGGAGGTGCTCATCCCTAAATATCTGTTGGCAATGATACCATGACAATTATGACAAGCCAATACTGACCATATATTCCCTGGCTGACCCTGCCCACAGTCCCACCTGGATCAACTTCCGTGTCCCTTCCACAAGGTCGCTTATATTATATTTGAATTGTGGTCCTGATTCCATAGTTGAAATAAAAGATTCAGTGAAGTGCTTTTGCACATTGAGAGTGAAGAGATTAGGTCAAGGTCAAGTGTATCAAACTTGAGGGTAGGAAGAGTGGGTAGAAAGCTGATAATATGAGAAAGTATCCTGATGTCTGAGTTATAACGGTGACTTCCTGCTTTAAAAATTACTGACAGTTTTGAGGCACCTACCATGTACTGGGCATTATGCCAAGGGATGTTCATGCCTTACCTCATTTTATATCTACAAACAGGCCTGTGGAAAAGGTTTTATTATTACTGCCATTTTTCAGGTAAGGAAACAGATTCAGAGGAGGGGTCTAACAGTGAACAGCTAGTACGTGAGGAAGGGGCACTGGATTTAAACTTGGCCTGTCTGACTCAAGAGTTTGGACTCAGGAGCTTAGAAACATTATGCGAATGATTCCCAAAGTTTGAAAAAGAATCTCTGGCAATCTGTGACAGGATTCTATTTGGTGCACAGATGCTTCATTAAATATTGAGAAAGTCATTTTTTTTTAAGGTTTTTCCATTTGTCTTTCCCTATCAAAGAGTAAGACTCAGTATGGTACTAAATCACCAACACCTGTCTAACCCTTGCTGTTCTTTCTTTGTAAACAATGAGACCAAGCCAGGGCTCAGCCTTTGGCAGGCAGTTGTATGTAGCTAGAATTTAACAAGTTTTTTCATGAAATTTCTTTTCATTTATTTAATTATAGGAAGGAATATGGGTTTTTCATTATGCAGTGAAACACATTTTTTCTTTTCAGTAAATATATTTAAATAGTGATCATATTTAAAGAAAAATAGTAAGTAAATAAGACCACCTTTATGAGTAGGCTATAGTCCCTAGTTTTCCAATCAAACGCTAATCTAGGCGTTGCTCTGAAAGCATTTTGTAGATGAGGCTAAAGTCTCTAATCACTTGACTACAAGTAAAGGAGATTATCCTAGATTATCTGGGTGGGCCTAGTGTAATTATGAGGATGTGTATAAGGGAAAAGAGGGAAGCAGGGGAGTCAGAGAAGGAAATGTGATGACAAGCAGAGCTCAGAGTGATGCACTCACAAGCCAAGGAATGTGTGCAGCCACTAGAAGCCAACAAGGCAAGGAAATGGATTCTCCCCTAGAGCACTCTGAAGGAATGCTGCCCTGTTGACACTTTGACTTTAGCCCAGTGTCAACTTAAAAATCACGAGATCTATACCTTTTGAGAAGACAGCTTTGTTTTTTACAAAGGGTTATAGCCTGTAGGCTGGCCATCCTGACAGGCTGGGAAGCATAGCTTCCAGCAGAAACTGAAAACAGGCACTTTGAAGGAGGAAAGGTGAGACAGGAATTTATGCTGAAGGGTTTGTACATATTTAACAGGAGGAGCTATGAATATTCACCAAGGGATGGTGCGTGCATGCATAGTAAGCAAATATGTTTGTTACATATGCCCCCATGTTCACTTTGGGGTGGAGATCTATCATTTAAATTATTAGAATTAGGCTCTATATGTCAAAAGGTAAAGCTGAGGACACCAAGGCATTTAAGTGCATAGCCTCTGTAAACTAGCCAGAACTAGTTCATGGTCAGTGGTCTCTTATCAAGAGAAAGTTACTGAAATCAGTCTCTTGTCCAATTAAAGCTGTAGTTATGGCTCGTGGAATGGGGCTGGGGTCAGTCAGTCAGTGTCTGGTGGTTGGTGAGCTGAAATTGTTTCAATATTGGTCATCTTGAGGCCAGTGCTGGTTTAGCTGCTAGAAAAAAAGAAAAAAACCTTGTGGCAGATAGAACATAGTTTATTCTTTACATGTAGGGGTGCATAATTTAACCCTTGCCTGGCATGGCCACAGGCCTTGTTTATAATTTGGTATCTTATTGCCACAAGGAGTCTACTCTGTCAGTCTTATGACCTCTATTTTAACACCAGTGAAACTGATTTTGGATTTCTGACCCCCAGAACTGTAAGAAAATAAATCTGTGTTGTTTTAAGCCACTAAGTTTGTGGTTTCTTGTTACAGCAGCAATAGGAAACTAACACATTAGTCTATGATTTTTGCCAAGCCACAAATAACAGAGTAAGCCAGTTGGTACCTAGTTGCAATATCTGCCTAGAAATCTAAGACTCAGAACTGCTTATTAGACAATTTAGAGAGAATAGCACTTTCCTCACTTAGTATTGAAATATGTTAGATGATGCCTGTTAAAATGTTATTTGGGGCATAGTAGGTGCTTAGTACACATTTGGGGAGTACATGGATGATAGGGGTGAGCGAGTGACAGGGAAAGAAAGGATACCCTGTGAACAAGCTCCAGGACTTGCTCTCCCTGGAAGGCTTGTGTTTGCCATGTCAGGATGGCCACCTGCCTCAACAGGAAAACTAGAAAGGTAGCCTGGGTCACCAGTAGGAATCAGTCTTAGGACTCAAGGTTTGCTGCTTCTTAATGAACCTCTGGGCAGATATCAACTTCCAGGCCTTTTGATGCTCTGCCCTTTTGTTCGCTGTGAACTTCTTAATGATCTTTAGGTTTGACCACCAGTGACTATAACTCTTTGGTATGGCATTTTCCTAGAAAATTGTTCTCCTTTCTGATTTATAACTTCCCATTTAACCTAAACTTCTTGGTTTGTCCTAATTTCTATTTCATTGTCTAGTTGCTGGCTTTATTCTTGTCTAGATCTTCAATCCTTATTCGAATCTTACAGCATTCCTTGAGGAAGTAGCTTAATGCATCTCAGGCATTGACTTCTGGTCACTCTACTTGACCCTTGTCCTAGACTTTAAAGTTAGAACCAAAGACTTTTTATTTTTTAAAGTACTATATAACCATAGATTATTTATTTTTAAAATAGTATTATATTTAAAATAATATATGTGAATTTAAAACCATTACATAGTACAAAAGACATTGAACTCACCTTGAACCATAGTTCCTTTCTCCAGAAGGAGGGTTATGTGTGTGTGTGTACATGTGTGCAAGAGAGAGAATTATTCTTCCATAAATTTTCTATGCACATAAAGGCTATATCTGTATCTATATCCTTTAACAGTAGCAACATTCTGTACATTTTTCTGTACCTAACTTTTTTTTTACTTAAAACATACAATAATAATAATACTTCATAGGGTTTTTGTGCGGGTTAAATGAGTTAATCTTTATTTCATCCTTGAGCACTCTATGAGGGTTAAATAAAAAACATAGATTTCCTTTAAAAATGAAATTTCTAAGACTCTACAAGATGTTATTTAAAATTAGAAACCCACCCTGTTATTAATTTTTATTATTCCATATTCTCTTCAAATAATGCTTAATAAACGTATTTTATACTCCCATAATCAATACAAATTTGCAAGTTTGGTTGCTTTTTTAGGAATTACTTTATGTAGAGTTTGTCATTAATGACTCAGCCTGTAAACTTGTAACTTGATATGATTTTAAAATGTACATAAATCATAGTTTGTGTTATCTTTTCCCTGATTTTGAGCATTTGTGTTCTTTCTTTCTTTCTTTTTTTTAGACAGAGTCTCACTCTGTCACCCAGGCTGGCGTGCAGTGGTGTGATCACAGTTCACTGCAATCTCCAGCTCCTGGGCTCAGGCAATCCTCCTGGTTCAGCCTCCCGAGTAGCTGGGGCTACGGGTGCGTGCCACCACAGGCAGCTAATTTTTAAATTTTTTGTAGAGATCGGGTCTCATGATATTGTTGCCCAGGCTGGTCTTGAATTCTTGGCCTCAAACACTCCTCCCACCTTGGCCTCCCAAAATGCTGGGATTACAGGCATGAGCCACCATGCCCAGCCATTTGTATTATTTCTAACCTTTTGCTATAATATGTAGCACCACTAAAGTAAAAAAATCTTAAAATAGAGAGGAATCTTAGAAGTCATGTTTCCTTAATACAGCATATCCTATGACATTCCAGATTGTCTAGCCTCTGCTGAACACATCTTATGAAACTTACCAGTTCACAGAAAAGCCCATTTTATTTTTATACTGTTTTGTTGAACTGTCGTATTACAAAGTACTATACCTTTAACTCCACCTTCCCCTTGTCCAGGCCTAATTCTATCCCATACTTCATTTCCAGCCTGGCCTCCATACCTGAGGTCAAGGCTCTCACCCTGTTCCCTAACCCATAGGCACCCACAGTCTAACAATGACATGGACTTTTAAAATATAATCCCCATTTTATATGGAATATTTTTAAAAGAGTTTTATAATATGCTTAGTTTTGATATGTTCACACTTTTACAAAAATGTTATAAGAAATGTATTTGCTAGCTGAACAAATATAAAACAAATATTTTATACACATACACACACACACACTCTGATATGTACCATGGAAAAACTGGATAGGAGTGTCGCTCGGTATATATTTTCAAATTAATTTATCTTCTTAAATTAATTCTGGATAATTCAATTTCCAAAGTAATCATTGTCACTAAGTGAGCTACATAAAGCTCTTAAGACTGAATTTCTGACACAAATTCAATTTAACACACCATCAGCTGCTCTGCTAAACAGAGAACTAGAAGCTGTCCGCTGATGGCTCAGATGAGAATAAACTGGACTATGTAATCACTACAATGAATCAGAAAGTTGTGAAAAGTAGACATTATTCTTTGTTTTTCTGATATTCTTTGTATGAGAACTCTTAGCCCCAGGAATTCTGAAGAAGTTTAAATGAATACTGAAATAGCAATTCAAAAATTCCAAATTTCAAGAAGGGAATGGAAAAAAGTTAAAAATAATTTCATAAATGGAGGTCTTTCCAGGATTTAAAAGGAAAATGTTATCTTGGGACAATCTAGACACAATTATAATAAAATGGTAGTTGGGAGCTGAATTCACTGAATATAAAATCCCATGGGTGGATTATAAACTCCACGAGGGCAGGGAGCTTGTCTTCCCTGTACTCTGGGACAGCCCTTTCACACAGAACAGAGCCTGATCCATTGTAGGCACTGAAACAAACAAAAAATCCAATTAAAAATGAGACATTATTATGCTAAGATATATAAATATAAACATATGAATAAATATTCAAACCTATAATAAGTTGTTAAGTATTCCTGAGAACAAAGACTAAATCATTTTTACCACAAACTTTATATTTTATTGAAACATACAAAAACTGAAAGAACTCATCACCAGCAGACCCATGCATTAAGAAATATTAGAGGAAGTCCTTCAGGCAGAAGAAAACTGGTATCAGATAGAAATATGGATCTACAAAAAGGGATAAAGAACACTGGAAATAGTAACTACATGGGTAAATTATAAGGGTTTTTTCCTCCCTTCATTTAAGTCTCTCTAAATGACAGTTGAATGTATTGTAGCAATGTATTATAGAATTAATACCATATGAATAATTAAAATGCATGACACCAATCACATAAAGGCTAGAAGGGAAGTGTGTTAGTCCCTTTTGTGTTACTATAAAGGAAATATCTGGGGCTGGGTAATTTATAAAAGAGGCTTATTTGGCTCATGGTTCTGCAGACTATACAAGCATGGTACCAGCATCTGCTTCTGGTGAGGGCTTCAGGGAGTTTCCAATCAAGGTGAAGGCAAAGGGGGAGCAGGTATGTCACACAGTGAGAGAGGGATCAAGAGAGGGGGGAAGTGGTGCCAGGTTCCTTCAAACAACCAGCTCTCATGTGAACTAATAAAGTGAGAACACACTCATTATTGCAGGGAGGGCGCCAAGCCATTCATAAGGGATCTGCCCTCATGGCCTAAACACCTCCTACCAAGCCCAACCTCCAACACTGGGGATCAAATTTCAACATGAGATTTGGAAGGGCCAAACATCCAAACCATATCAGGAAGAAATGAAAGTATACTATCATAAGTTACTTAAAATATGTGAGGTAATATAATATCATTAAGGTAAACTGTGAAGAGTCAAAGATGTATACTATAAACCCAAAAGCAACCCGTAAAATAAAGAAACAAAGAGTTATAGCTAATAAGCCAATAATGGAGATAAAATGAAATTCATAAAAATAATATTCAATTCAACCCAAAGATGGGAGAAAAAACAGGAAAAGGAACAAAGGACTGATGAAACAAATGGAAAACAATAGCAAGATGATAGACTTAAATCTAAGCATGTCAACAATCACATTAAATGTAAATGACCCAAACATCCCAAATAACAGGCAGAGATTGTCAGGTTGGAATTAAAAACAACAATAAGAATCAACTCTATGTTGCCTATAAAAAACATACTTTAAATATTACTAGGAAAAAAGATCATTTCATAATGATAAAGATCAATTCATCAAGAAGACATAGCCATTGTAAGTGTTTGTATTCAAAAACAGAACCTTAAAATACACGAAGCAAAAACTGACAGAACTGAATGGAGAAATAGACAAATTGACAATTAAAGTCACAGATTCCCATATTCCTCTCTTAACAATAATAATGCAAGTGGACAGAAAAACAAGAAAGATATAGAATATTTGAACAGCACTATCACCTTGACCTAACTGACGTTTATAGAATACTTCACACAACAGCAGCAGAATACATAACTTTTTCAACTGGACATGGAACATTTACTAAAACAGACCATATTCTTGGCCACAAAAAAGTCTCAATAAATTTAAAAGTATTCAAATCACATAAAGTATGTTCTCTGACCACAACAGAATTAAATTAGAAATTAACAACAGAAAGATGTCTGAAAAACCCTCAAACATTTGGAAACAAAATTACACACTTCTAAATAATCCATGGGTCAAAGAGTAAAGGAAAGTTACGGCACTAAACACCTATATATTTAAAAAAAACAAACAGTAAAACACCTCAGCTCTGTGACCCAGTTTCCACCTTCAGGAATTAGAAAAAGAAAAGGAAATTAAAACCAGAGTAAGCCCCTACTCAAGAGGCTGAGGTGGGAGGATGGCTTGAGGCTGGGAATTTGAGGTTTTGTTGTACTATGATCATACCTGTAAATATCCACTGCACTTTAGCTTGGGCAACATAGCAAGACCCTGTCTCTAAAAAACAAACAAATAAACAAATAAAAACAAAAAACTAAACAAAAAAATCAGAGTAAGCAGAAGAAAGGAAATAATTAAGATCAGAGAAGAAATAATAGAAAACAAAACAATAGAGAAAATCAGTGAAATCAATATACAAAAACCAATTATTTTTATATATTAATAATGAGCAATTGGATACTGAAATTTTAAAAATACAATTTACAATAGCACCAAAAGCTTGTAAAATACTTCAGAATAAATCCAACAAAATATATGTAAGACTGCTACATTAAAAACTATAAAACATCGCTGAAAGAAGTTAAAGACAAAAATAAATGGAGAGATACCTTGTTTATGAATTGGAATACTCAATATTGTTAAGATGCCAATCATCCCCAAATTGATCTATAAATTTAATGTATTCTCAATCAAAATCCCAACAGGTGATACCTCCTACAACATGAATGAACCATGAAAACATTATCCTAAATGAATGAAGATACAAAAAGGCATATATTATATGATTTCATTTATATGGAATATCCAGAAGAGTCAAATCCATATAAACAGAAAGTGGTTGTTAGAGACTGATGTGAGGGTAATGGGAAGTTATTGATAATAAATACAAAGTTTTTTTTTGGAGTGATAGAAATGTTATGGAATTAAATAGTGGCAACAGTTGTACATCTTGTTAATACATTAAAAACCACTGGATTGTACACTTTAGAATGGTTAAAATGGTGAATTTTACATTACTCAAAAAAAAAAGCAGCTAAAAAATTCCAGCAAGCATTTTGCTAGTAATTGATGAGTTGATGCTAAAATTCATATGGAAATGCAGAGGACCTGAATAGCCAAAACAACTTTGAAAAAGCAGAATAAAGTTGGAGGGCTAACTAACTCTACCTGATTTCTTTTTTTGTTGTTGTTGTTGACTTTGATTTCTGCATCTACCTGATTTCAATGCTTACTATAAGGATGCAGTATTCAAGACAGTGTGGGATTGAAGTAAAGATAGAAAAATAAATTAATGAAACAGAATAGAGTATAGAAATAGACCCACACATAAATGGACAACTGATTTTCAACAGAGGTACAAAGACAATTCATTTGAGAAGGGAATATCTTTTCACCAAATGGTCCTAGAATAACTGGACATCCATATACAATAACAATAATAATAATAACCTTCTATCCATACCTTCCACCATATACAAAAATTAGCTCAAAATTGATCATTGAGCTAAAAGTAAAACCCAAAGCTTCAAACTTTCTAGATGCTATCATAGGAGAAATTCCTTGTGACTGTGGGTTAGGCAAAGATTTCTTAGACACAACACCAAAATTATGATCCATTAAAAAAATTAATAAATTGTATTTAATCAAAATTAAAAACTGCTCTTTGAAGGGTACTGTTAAGAGAATTAAAAGATAAGCCAAGGATTGGGAGAAAATATTAGCAAAGCAAGTATCTACTAAAAAACTTGTATCAGAATATAAAGAACTCTTAAAGAAAGAAGTTGCCCTGCAGTGAAAGAGTAAAATTGAGTAGGAAGATAAGTTCTGGTGGTATTCTGATCTTAAGTGCTGGTTGCCCTAAGATGTAGCTAGACTGGGGCCTTCCCCACAGTCTGTTCAAATGAGCCAATAAATGACCCTTTCTGTCTAAGTTGGTTCAAGTAAGTTTTCTACTAATTGCAACCAAAAATTCATCTTTAATGTGAGTCTTTTAGAGGAATAGAAGTATGGGAGAGAAGAACCAAAAGATGGAATGTCATAATGATTTTCTGTAACAGTAACTGTTGAGAAAGAAAAGATTTGGTGTGATCACAAGGAACTGGTGGCAAACTTGATCATGCACCTGGCTATGAGTTCATTTTTCACTGAGTATCTATTAAATTTTTAAGGCATACACATTTCAACCCAAGAAATGGACTGCTAGATATCTACCCTAAAGAAACATGTGCACAAAAAGAAATGTATGAGGATATTTGCCACAGCTTCATTGTAATAATAAACAATTGCAAACAACTGAATTGTCCATCAAAAGAGGACTAGTTATATAAGCTATTGTAGATCCATATCATGTCATACCTGGCAGCAGTTCAAAAGAATAAGATGGATCTCTTTGTAGTGACGTGGAAAGAGCGCCAAGACATACTGTTATGTAAAACAAACAAATCACACTCATTAGCATATTTTATGTTTTAAAAATAAAACACACTATAAAAACCCTCTATATTTCTATATGAGGATATGCACATGTAAGTAAATGTATAGAAAAGAGCAGGAAGTTTCCACCTCCAACTGATAATTGAGTTGACCTCTGGGGGCAAGGATTGGGAGCAGTTAAAAGGAGCCTTTCACTTTATCTGTTTTGTTTGAATTTTTTGCACATGAACAACCTCACTAGAACTTGTTTAAAACAAATGAAAGACTATGAAAAATTTTTACTGAGCATAAATAGTGTACTAGCTACTATGTAAAATAGATAAGGTCCCTGCCAAATGGAAATGGCTAAATGTACACAATTTTAGAGTCAATATATTAGGGACCTATGCACATAACTTCCAATAACAAAGTGATCAAATAGGACTAAAAAAGAGGCTTTTTTTTTTTTTTTTTGGAGACAGGGTCTTCTTGCTCTGTTGCCCAGGCTAGAGTGCAGTGGAGTCATCATAGCTCACTGCAACCTCAAACTCCTGGGCTCAAGCAATCCGCTTGCCTCAGCCTCCCTAGTAGCTGGGACTACCGGCACATGCCACCACACCCAGGTAATTTTTTCTATTTTTGGTAGAGATGGGGTCTTGCTCTTGCTCAGGCTGGTCTCAAACTTCTGACCTCAAGCAATACTCCCAGAGTGCTGGGATTACAGGCATGAGCCACCTTGCCGGGCCTTCAGACTTTTTTTAAAAAAGCCAATTAGGATAGGACATAAGGAACATACAATGTTTTATATCTACGAACAGAATATCTGACCAATGGATTCTTTTAAGAAGCTCATCTATGAGGTTCCTTGTTGGAAACTCAGTGCATTTTACCACAGAAAGAATGTTTAGATTTCCAAGTCGCAAAATCTGTTGTATCAGTGGTCTTCGATAGGATGCATCAGAAACACTCTGGAAATTAAGGCAAAAAATTTATTGAATGCTACAGAGGAGCTCACAGAACCTAAGGAGACATGACATTTCAACTCTCAAGAAGAAAAAGAACTAACGTAGCTCTCAAATACTAATGGACAGGTGGGTCAACAGGCTTTCCTGAAAGTCAGAATCTTGAGTCAAGTGATATAAGGACAGAAAAGTACTGGCAAGACCTTGAGTCTGTTTGCTTTGGCCTCCTAGATTCCTGACACTGCCTGGTCAGGTCCTGAGAATGTCGAAGTTTTGAAGATTTTCAGAGTTCACATTCAGCTGTGCTACTTACCATGTGACTTTGAGCAAATTATTCAACCATAACTATCTTCATATATAAATACGGGGATAAAACTGTACCCAGCTCCTAGAGTTTTTGAGAGGATTAAGTTATATAATACACTGGCAAATTATTGGCATAGGGTATGTATTCAATTAATATTAACTATGATTATTTTCTATTCATAAACAAAAATACATCAAAATGTTAAGTATTCATAATAATGGATTATGAAAGGATCTCTCATTATTTACAAAGTTTCTCTAATGAAAGCTTTGTATTCTAATTGTAAAAGGAAATATTTTTAAAGCTCTGAGTTGCAATAATCTGATGACTAGAATTATAGTATGATCTGCTATTCAAATTAGATATTTTTATCATCAGTCGACAATGTTCATATGTCTTTAGCAGAGTTTGAAACTACAATGTGAAATTTTACCCATGTAAATTAATAAAATTTTTGCTTCCAAAGAAAAAGATAATACAGTTCTTTAACTGGAACTGTCTTAGTTCAATAGACCCAAGTGAGTTTCAAAAATGTATATCTCATTGCTTGGCTCTTTTTTTGTTTATTCATTATTCATGATGATTCTGTCTTGGTTTTGAACAAATAAACATCAGAATATTTCAAAATACTGAACTGCCTGTCCTGGCAAGAAATACATCCCAAATGACTAAAACCAAAAGGTCACAAGATGTTTCCCTTCATTTTGTCATTTGATCTTAGATAGGCTGCTCTCAAAACACAAGCTACAATAAGTAGCTATTTCGAGACAAGACAGCCCAAATCTATCATTTAAAGAGGAAATAAGTGGTGAGGACATTGCATTCCTAAACCAGAACTTCTGAACTTCAAACTTTTTGTTTGTTTAAAGTAATCCACATGACAAGGAATCAGTAAGAGAAGAATCCCACATGAGTGGTGGCAGATATTAAAAGCTGCCTCCCTCCCCACACACTTCACCACCTTTCTAACCAGCCTCCTCTATTAGTATGCAGGTTGGAAAGTGAGACACTTGCCTCCCTAGACTCCGTTGGATGGAAGTAGAATAGCCATGTGATCCAGTTCTGGCCAATAAAATATAAACAGAAGTCTCTTCTTGAGGCTTCCAGAAAAGCTATTTCAAAGGCTGGGTTGGCAACTTCCATTACACTTTGCATTTCCTTCTTCCTCTTTCTTCCCTGTTGGAACACTGACATGATGCCTAGACTGAAGCTATCTTTCAACCATGAAATGAGAGCCACATGATGACATGGTTGAGCCACCATCTCAACCCTGGAAACTTTCCCCTAGATATCTTGTTGCTTGAGGCAAATAAACTTCTTACTTGTTTAAGCCTCCCATTCCTGAGTCTTTAGTTGCTTGCAGGCAACACATTTACAACTAATAAAAGTAATACACCAGGGAAAATAGATTGCTGTCTGACAATACTAACTTATTTTTCCAAAAACTATAAAGCACCTAAGAAAAGATGTTTTAATCAGATTGCATTAGGAATGCCTGAGAAACTTGATTTACATGATGTGCAATGTGAATTTTTCTTTTCTGTGTTTCTGTGCTTATTACCAGAATCAACTCTTATGAAAAATAAAGTTAACATTTTTTAAATTTTCATTTTCATGGAGAATGAATACAGTTGCCCCTCAGTATCCATGGGGGATTAGTTTCAAAGCCCCCAAGGATACCTAGATCCATGGATGTTCAAGTCCCTGACATAAAATGATGTAGTATTTGCATAAAACCTATGCACATGCTCCTGTATACTTTAAATCATCTCTAGATTACTTATAATATCTAATACAATGTAAGTGCTACATAAATAGTTGTTATACTGTGTTGTTTAGGGAATAATGACAAGTAAAAAAAGTCTGTACATGTTCAGCATAGAAGCAATTTAAGAAAATATTTTTGATCTGTGCTTGATTGAAACCACAGATGCAGAACCCATGGATATGGAGGGTCAATTGTAAACAATTTCAAGAGAATTCAATGAAATTGTAACACATGGATATATAATGGAGTTAGTCTTTTCAGTTCATTTTCCTTAAGAAGTTAAAACCATTCTTCGCTACTAAGTTGAAATATCACAGTGTAACGATTACATAATGTTTTTCATTCTGGGGGTGTGGTGGGGTAGATGAAGTAAGTAAATACATGCATCTCTTAGAACCAAATACAGGAATTTTCCAAGCTCTACCACTCCCTGCCCTACCCCTTTACCCCTGAGATAATGTACATTTTGGAGACAGCTCTTGGTTATTTCTAATTTTTATAATCAAAATGACTTAATTGGATCTTAAGCTGGAGAAAAAATTCCTACTATCCTGATTAGGTCAATTTCCTCAAAAAGAGACTTTTGATCTACAGGCAGGGTTTACCTGCCATGAAAGGGCTTAGCATCCATCTGTGGGATGTACACTTCAGACCTGCCAAATAAAAGTTCTCATCCCCCGGGATTAAGTTAGTGGTTGAGCATCACATGTACAATTTAGGGCATAGGGTGGGGTCACTCAGGGGCTACCTCAGGGAAAAAGACAGAAATGGAGGAAGAAAAGACCTTGTACCATCACCACCTCCACATTTGAGTGAGAGCTGCCATGCAGTTACACTTAAAGGGATATGAAGTAAGATTTCATTTGCAGCAAGTTTACACAGCCTCAAAAAAAAAAAGCAATAACTGGATTAAGATATATCCTAGTGCCAGTCACAAATGCAAATATATATCTTGGGAGGAGAAATACATTTATTCAGCAACATCCCCATACACATTTTTACTTGAGTTAGTAAATTAGAATGGTGGACCAGTCTGGAACTGTTCATTTGACTTTCAGGTTGTTAATTCTTCAATCACATTAAATAAAAACTAGTGAAACTTATATTGAACTTACATTCACATTCCAACAAGTGTTTAATCAATCAATCTCTTAATAGTTTCATAAATGTGGGCAAGTTAACTTGCCTAATTTGTAAAAACGTAACTACTAACACACGAGGTAATTGTTTACAGTAAACATGTGAAGGACCTAGAAGCATAGAAAGCCTCTGCTCCCAGGTATCTTGAGCACGAGTGCTGCCAACTTATCCTAGGGCACTGGAACAATAATCTGATATTTTTTCAAATTCTACTGGTAACTCTGTTGAAGCTCTCTCACTGCTATACTTAGAGCAACCATTTCAGGGACACTTAACAGGTCAGTTTACTCCAAATCCTGAACCCCTAGCCATTTACCATCACTAATCTGCCTCAGCACAGCATTAGGGTCTCTAGATAGATATGATACAGAGCCCTTTTGAGAGAAATGCACATTTGCTATTCCTATGACCAGAGTTTCTGCATGATATTCATTTCTTACTCTGTAAGCTGGGCTAGACAAGGTAGAAACCACAAGTATGTCTTTCTCTTAGGCCCAGAGCAAAGCCAGGGCATCTTTTCTCATAAGCTCAGGGCTCTGAGAGTAAAGTCACAGTCCAAGGGGAAACAAACCCTCTTTAAGTTCTATAGGAGAGAGGGAAGATGACTCAGCACAGGAGAAAGAGTGTGTTGATGCCTTTGTTCCTTCAGAAGGCTGGCCCCATTGCGTTCCTCACATCTTTGATGTGTCCTTTAATGCTGACCAGAGCATGACGTTAGATTGGGGGGCAGGGGAGGGCCTGTGGTCAACACATGCTTTCAAGGTTCGCTCTGCTCTCAAGTCCTCAGTTCATGTTCATCCTTCCCTGCTATGAGGTCTTGTAATACTTGCCTATTCTAATTTACAGCTCTCAGTATTTTTATGGGAATAGCTTTTCTCCTTAGGTTGATGATAAACTCTTTGAGGACTGGATGGACAGATTAGAAGCAGATTGTGAAGACAACAAGCACCTGCTAAATGTTCATCATTGATAATCAAGAGGATGATCCTCTTGTTTAGGAAAACTATTTGATAAAAGTGATAACTCCTGCCTGGTTTAGAAGGAATTTGAAAGTCTTCTTATGAATTAAGAAATGTCAAAGAATAATGTCTGGAGGGGTCACCAGACTAGGAAAGTGGGTCGAGAAGCATGAGAAAAATAAGACATCCACCAGAAGAGGAAATGGATTTTGAGTCCAGGAGTAAGGTCAGTGCTGCAGACACTGCAGGAATAACAAGGAGAAATTCCAGCCAGGAGGGGCCAACGTGTCAACTCAAGCCCAAGCCTAGGGAGCATTTAGTGGCTAGATCTGCATTTGAACTGTTCTTCGGGGCCTCTTATGTGGCATTGGGGAATACCCATTGCATGACTTTGGACCACTGTGATTTGTCTATTGCAAAACATTGTTCATAGTTGTTGTTTGTTTATCTGTAAATAAAACTTGGTTTTACTACACTGCAATTATTGAACTTGCAAGTGGAGTTCATACCAGCTTTCCAATGGACAGTTTTCTCAGGTTTTGGTTCATGCCAAAGAACACAATTTTGGAGTCAAAAAACTCCATCACTTAAACTTTCTAAGCCTAGTTTCCTCTTTTCCTAAATGTGAATATTTCTTATCTTAACAAGGTTTTGCTTTTAGCACTTTACCAGGGATATAGTAGACACTTCATGAATATTAGTTTCCTTCCTCTCTTTATGCCATAAGTATATCAGCTGAGATGATCATAAGTTGAGACATTAGTGCATATTTAAGTTGTAATAAATGTTTCCTATAAGAGAGCAAAGGAAATTGCCTGAAACTTCAGAATCATTGAAGAAAGTCCAAGAAGGCATACAATTACTTAAGTACTGTTCTCCTAAACAGATGACCTATGATACAAAGCAAACTATCTTTAAATGAAGTTCTTTTTGTTTTATGATATGTTCAGTTTTCATAAAATCAACTCTTGGAATTAATTTACTTCCTTTTAAGAAGGAAATAATCTTTAAGCAGCACCTATTCTTTTTATTACCTTTCTCATGTATTATGATCCTTCTGTATCTACACCATACATGATTTTAATTTTAAATGCTATTTAAATGTAATTTTAAATGGCATTTTCATTGGCTGATATTTATCATCTTGAAAATTAGTAGATTTTGCCTATATTGGCAAATATTTCTAACTATACATTTAGACATTCTCTTAAGGACTCTTATCACATCAAAAAGATATATAAACAAATAATTTTTTAAACAAAACTGAGAATATAGTAACTGTGTTACCATCTATATGTATTCCATAACATCATATTGTAAAACTCAAATAGACACAATAAATTTTTTTTTTTCTTTTTTTGGAGACAGAGTCTTACTCTGTCTCCCCGACTGGAATGCAGTGGCATGATCATAGCTCACCGCAACCTTGAACTCCTAGGCTCAAGTGATCCTCCTGCCTCAGCCTCCTGAGTAGCTCGGACTATAGGCATACACCACCATGCCTGGCTAGTTTTTTCTATTTTTAGTAGAGATGGGGGTCTTGCTCTTGTTCAGTCTGGTCTTGAACTCCTGACCTCAAGAGATCCTCCCACCTCAGCCTCCCAGAGTGCTGGGATTACAGGCGTGAGCCACCACACCCGCTGACACAATAAAACGTATTTTTAAAAAAACCCAAACTGAGAAAAATGGCAAGCAACAATTTTTTTCTTAGTCTCAAAAAGAACAAACACAAACTTATCATTTTTCTATGCATGACATTATAAACATCTTTTTGATGTGGTTAACAGATACCAATAAAGTCAAAGGATATTGATTATATATACATCATTACATTAAAGAAGGAAATGTCTATTCAGGCCCCAATTACTATCTGTTAATTAGTAATAATCATTAGTAAATAATAATGTACTTGGATCAACAAATATTTCTTGAGCATCTATTATAAGCCCATAGGTCCTATAAATCTGGGTCTGAATGAGACCCCTTATTTCTTACTAGCTACATTGTATATTTAGGTATACATCAAATAATAGAAGCATGTATGCTTTATTTTTTACTGCATTAAGACACAAAATTAGGCCAGGCACGGTGGCTTATGCCTATAATCCTAGCACTCTGGGAGGTGGAGGTGGGAGGATCACTTGAGCTCAGGAGCTCAAGACCAGCCTTAGCAAGAGTGAGACCCCTGTCTCTACTAAAAGAAAAAAAAAATAGAAAAATTAGCTGGGCGTTGTGGCATGCACCTGTAGTCCCAGCCATTTGGGAGGCTGAGGCAGGAGGATTGCTTGAGCCCAGGAGTTCGAGGTTGCAGTGAGCTATCATGATGCCACTGCACTCTACCCAGGGTGACAGAGTGAGACTCTGTCTCAAAAAAAAAAAAAAAGGAAACTGAAGCCCCTCCTCACTCCCCCCACTTAAAAAAAAACACACAAATTAAAGCTTAATATTTTAAAATATTAATTTTATCAGAAAAATAAATCAACAAAGAAGCCAGAAGGTTGAGGCAAAATGGAAACTCAGCTATAACAGCTTCTAGATTGATGGCCATTAAGCTATCTAGAAGCTATTCTCTTCCTTTAAAATCCGAACTAGTTATAGGAAGCCCTTTCTCTCTCACAGGTCACATTAGCAATAGCAACTGAGATCAGAGGGTTGGAGGAGCAAAGACAGAGTTCACACAATGTACTAGATGGGATTATCGTCCACAACTCTTCCCCCCATCCCTCACCTTGTAAACCCACAGCACACTAGAGTGGGTGGAGTATATTCCCTCACTTTATTGGTGATGTGCCCATGCATCTTGCTCTGGTCAATGGAATGTCAGTGACATGCACAAAGGACTTAAATGTGCTTGTGTTCTTTGGCTTAGACTCTCAAACCCCTGTGATTGCCATGAAGAGAGAGCATACACCAGCCAGCTGCTGTCCCTTCAGTCTGGGCCCCAGAGTGAGACACAGGCAGTGAGACATGCATGTGACCTAAAATCTGCCAAGCCACCAAGACGACCCACAGCCTGAAGCAGACCTACCCTAGCTGACCCACAGACCTGTAAGCAAAAAAACAAATGCTTTATGTTGTAAGCTACTGAATGTTTTGGGGATATGTATGCAAGATTTGGGGGATCAACAGGTGACTAATACACCATTGCTGGTTAAAATAAACAGCACAAGTTTGTTCACATTGGCAGGTCCAGATTATAGCACCCTAATAGTATGAGGACTTCATGGATTTTAGACAAAGAGACTCTAACAAATTAAACTAATTTTAAACAATTAGTTTAAAATCTCTAATAGAAGTAATAAACTACATCAATTTAGAAAATTATGCAACACAGGTGGGAATCAGTAGAAAGTACAGAAACAAGGCCACAAACGAACAAAGCAGGTCTAGTACATCATAAGCTTGTCTATTAAGTTACTGAGAGCTGGCACGTCCTGATGGCAAACTGACACAATCATCACACTTGAATTCTTTTCCTGTTAACGACACAAAGCTTCTCTTTTCCATTTATAACTGAAATACCCTTTCATAGATCAAAGACTTTGGCTTAAGTAATTTAATAAAATGAGACTTTGATATCAATATAATTTGAAAGGCAGTGAGTGATGTTTTTCTTTGTTTTAGCTACTTAGGAAAGTACAGAGGCACATATTATGTAAATTACACATCTGTACCAAGAGAAGGTTGAATGTTGTCACAGTGTGCTCCGTGAATGAAGGTGTTGCAGTGGCTCAAACTGAGAAAAATGATGTACATAGCATATACCCTACGTGTAGGACACAAAGGCATGCAGAACTCAAAACAACCCACAACATACTAGCTACCGCCATATTCACATTGGGAGAAGAAGTTTAGTTTCAGTAAAACATTACCCATAACATGTTGATTTGAACTTTTCTGGTTTGGTGGTTGTGTTAGAGTCTCATTTTAAATTTTGTTTTTGTTTTATAGATACAATAAATGTAAGAAGTAAAAGGAGTTTTGCCTCAGTTAGTATCCAGTTGTGCATGACAGAGAACCCAACTCAAACTCACTTTAACAGGAAAGAAAAATTATTCATATAGTGGAAAAGCCTCAGGGTTGTTTAGTATCATAAGCAGCTTGACTCAGGAGCTCCAAAAATGTAATCACAATTGGTTTCTTTTAGTTGCTTGGCTCTGCCTTCTGCTGTGTCAGCTTTATTCTTAAGATTCACGTGGTGGCTTTTGGCAATTCCAGGCTCATATCTTTCTTTTCACTACAAGTTCCTGTGGAAAGAGAAAAAGTAGACCCCATACGACTGCAATATTCCCCCTGATGTCCCTGTAGCATCACCGGAAGTGTATAGACTGACAGTTTTCAATGAGAACTGGGGGTGAGGGAAATATTCTCAGAAGGAAATTAGGGTCCTATTAGCAAAATAAAGGTGATTTGGGGTAAAAAAGGATGAGCAAGTCTCTTTTATAGCAGGGGTTGGCAAACTATGGCCCATTGGCCAAACCTGTCCCACTACCTGTTTTCATACAACCCACTAGCAAAGATAGGTTTTTAAATTTTTAAACAGTTAGGGAGAAAAAAGTTTAAAAGATTTTACGACACATGAAAATGATATGAAATTCAAATTTTAGTGTCCATAAACAAAATTTTATTGGAACCCAGCCACATTCACTCATTTATATATTGTTTATGGCTGCTTTTGCATTGCAGTGGCAGAGCTGAGTAGTCATGACAGAGACTACAAGGCCCACAAAGCCTAAAATATTTACTATCTGACTCTTTAGGAAAAAGTTTTCTGACCCCTGCTATGTAGGTTTATACCTATGATTTTATCTTAGTACAACATAAAGTAGCATTATTGTTGAAATGCTTTAAGTCAAGATGAGGTCTTCAGCAGTATTTGTTCCTTTAAAGTAGAGAACTTCAGTTTCATTAATAGGACATTAATAGAAAGAAGTAACTCCAAGTAGGAGTTCAATAAAATAGAGGGAAAATGCATATTACCTAGAAAATGAGGATTCTGATAATGACAAGTACATTTTGAAATGCCTCTGTGACATCACTTCCAGATGTCCACCCCATAGGATATAACCACATCAGGTGAGACACTTTTGTTCGTAAGGGAAGAAGAGTATGTATGCCTGGAAGTCAAGTATTAAATTGTTCTTACATGTAGTTATGCATCTCCCATGTCCAGTGTCTGTTCAGAGGAAATGACCCTGCCCACAGCACTGCTGCTGATTCAGTTCTAAGCACCTTACTCAAGGATGGCCAATTCATTGCCTAACCTATGGCCTGTGAACATTAAAAGCCCTCAGACATAAGCTGATATGTTAGTTTCTGCGATGGTTAATTTTGTGTGTCAACTTGACTGGGCTACAGGTTGCCCAGATAGTTGGTCAAACATTGTTCTGGGTATTTGTGTAAGGGTGTTATTGGATGAGATTAGCATTTGAATCGGTAGACTGAGTAAAGTAGATTGCTCTCCATAATATGGGCCTCATCCAGTTAGCTGAGGCCTGAATAGAATAGAAAGGCTGACCCTGCCATGAGTAAGAGAGAATTCTCCAGAAGACTACCTTGGACTTCACAGGCACCATTGGACCTTCAGCTTGCCAGCCCACACTGCAGATTTGAACTTGCCAACCTTCATAAATGCATGAGCCAATTCCTTATAATAAATTTATACATATTTATATTTAAAATTTATGCAAATTTACATATATACATATCCTATTGGTTCTGTTTCTCTGGAGAACAGCTTCCTATAGGTGCCATAACCAAGTACTGCAAACTGGGTGATTTAAAACAACAGAAATTTATTCTCTCATAGTTCTGAAGGCCAGAAGTCTAAAATCAAGGTGTTAGCAGGGTTGATTCCTTCTGGAAACTCTGCAGGTGAATCCACATGATGCCTTCTCTCCTACTTTGTGGTGGCTGCTGGCAATTTTTGGCATTCCTTGGCTGTGGCCACCCTCCAATCTCTGCCTCCACCTTCACATGTCCTTTTCTTCTATGTGTCTCTATGTCTTCTTGTCTGTCTCTTATAAGGCAATTCATCATTGGAGTTAGGGTCTACCATATTCCAGGATCTCATCTCAAGATCCTTACCTTAGTTACATCTACAAAAACTTTTCTTTCAAATAAGGTCACATTCTGAGGTTTCAAGTGGACACAAACATTGGGGGAACACTATTCAACTCACTATAGCTGGGTCAAACAAAATCATACTCTAAGAATTTAAAATAGGAGAGTATACCTGAGGCAACTAATATTGGGAGCCGAAATTTAAAAGCAGTCCTAGGAGGAGGGAAGGGACAGGAGGAGCCTGGAACAATCCAAACTTACGAGAAGGAGGAAGGCCTGGAGAATCAGAAATGATAGATATAGCAGAAGCTTTGAGGAAGAGAAAAAGTATAGAATAGACTGTAAGGAAGTCAGTTGTTAGCAGAAAAAGAAGTGAAAAGGCACTAAGAAGAGCAGAGATCAAGACTATCAGAGTCATGTTAATAACACCAGAGCACTCAAGTGACAATGGTAAAGTACTGTCCCTGTAGATGTCTTGGACATGTTCCAGATTCTGAAGATATCTGTTGGTCTTAAGTTTCTTTGAAAGTCTATGTCTCTTTTTGCCAAATATATATTTATAATAATCACCATTACTAGACCTTGTTGAAGGATGTCTTTTTTATTAATACTTAAAACCTAAGGAGCTTAACAGCTTGACTATATTTAAGATAACTGTTGAGTAAAACTTATGTAGTTTATGCCCACTGAGGTCCCAGTTCTTTTAATTAACCTTTTTTTGCTGTATTTATAAAAACTCTTGAGTTAAAAAACTGCTTTGGGTTATTATAAAAGACAGCTATGTGAGCCAGATCGACCCAACTGATAATTGCAATCAAAATGTGACTGTCGGCCAGGCGTGGTGGCTCATACCTGTAATCCTAGCACTTGGGGAGGCTGAGGCAGGAGAATTGCTTGAGGTCAGGAATTCAAGACCAGCCTGAGCAAAAGCGAGACCCCCATCTCTACTAAAAATAGAAAAATTAGCTGGGCGTCGTGGCACGTGCCTGTAGTCCCAGCTACTCGGCAGGCTGAGGCAGGAGGATCACTTGAGCCCAGGAATTGGAGGTTGTAGTGGGCTACGATGATGCCACTGCACTCTACTCAGGGCGACAGAGCAAGACAACTGTCTCAAAAAAAAAAAAATGTGACTGTCAACAATGAGCATGCCAGGCATATTAGTCAGCTTTTACTAGTAAGGCTGCCATAACAACTCCCAAATCACAGTGGTTTAAAACAATGAAGGATTATTTCTCATTCACATTGAGCAACAGCCATAGGTTGATGGCAATTCTTGTCCTGCTACCCGTGTCTTCTTCAATACCTGAGATGTGCTATTTTCAGGGCAGAGGAAAAAGAGGCAGAGAGTTGGCAAAAACACACAATGATAATTGACACTTTTATTTAGACATAATATAAGTCAGCTCCACTCATATGCCACTGGCCAAAACAAGCCACACAGCTAAGACCAACATTAATGGAGCAGGAATGTTTACTCCTTCCATAGAAAGCCTGTGAGTTATAATGGACAGGGATATATAATCTTTTCACAAGAAGGGAAATTACTTAAAACAATAATAAAATTTGCCAGGTTACCATGGAAACTATAATACAGAAAATATATCAATATATTGATATGATCTTTTCCTGATGATGTGCAATTATGAAAGCACATTGAAAACTATAAAATAATACATATATTTGATATTTAATCATGCATATTCTTATATGTAAATTATAACTGTTATCATTATCTACTATGCATAAGAAACTGTGCTAGATTTTACATATATATGTACATATATGTATGTAATTTGTTGTTTCTCTAAAGGAACTTAAAACCAATGGGAGTATTTGTTTTCATAATATACAAACTAGTTACGAAGCATTACATATATATTTAAAACAGTAATGAACTAACCAATGGAAAAGTTCAGAAATAGTACTACACATACACACTGCCATGTGCATGCATGCATGTGTCTGTATAATAAATTGGTATATGAAAAAATCGGCACTTTAAACTAGTGGGAAGAGGATGGATTATTAAATATTTGGTGATGAGATAACTGACTAATCATTTTTTTAAAAGTTAGGTCCTTATTGCATAATTTGTACCTAAATAGATTCCAAGTGGATTAAATATTTGAATTTTTAAAAATCATAAAAATATTGGAAGAAAACATGAAATGAATGTTTTATAATCATGGGGTAGAGAATGGCTTTTTCAGCATTACACCAAAGATAGAGGTTTTGATAGATTTGATCAACGTAGTGCCTACCTCAAAAGGTAGTCCTCTCGGAAAGGGAGTTAGCTCTGGAGCCAACCACCCAGCCCTCCACCCCATCTACAGAACTGGACTCTCAGCAACTGTGTTAGAATCACGTGACCCTGCTCTACTGGCCCTCAATACCTGACCCAACCTGAACCAATCAGGCTTCCTTTACAGGCAATTTGGATTTGGAACAAAGAGCTTCTGGTTCACTCTCATTGTTATATTCAATAGGAAACATTGTAAACACAAAAGAGCTGGGATGGTCATTTTCCTCCCACCTGGTACTTGTAAAGCAAAGAAAGTTGTAGTGCCAGGAGATGAAAGTGAAGCAGATGCACCAAGAAAGGCAGATATGGAGAGAGTACCTAACGGGATTTCAAATACTTGATTTCAGATACTTTTTGATACCCGGCTGCATTGTCGTTCTTGGGTCCCATGAGCTCCTTTTCTCTCATCTTAACTGTGATACAAATGATTCCACATGGGCTTCGACTCTTTTTCTCTCTCAATATCTCACCTGAAGAGTGGGCCACACACTCTTGCTTCCTGCCTAGGGCTTCTGTGGCATTGTGGTGTAGGACAATGCAGGAGCCCACTGGGACTGACTCAGGCACCCCGAAGGGCACACCAGCAGTGGGGGAAATGCTTCTTATTTTGTCTCTTAGACAAAGGTCGGCAGAAGGTCTCAGCCAAGGACCTGCACCAATCTTCTGCAGCAAGGCCACCCAAGAATGCAGTCTAGCATTGCCTTTCTCTTCTTCCCTGCTTCACTTTCCTTGGTCCCTCACTCCCGCTGCCTAGAATCACATACCAAATAAAGACCTGCATGCAACCCTAGCCCAGGCTCTGCTTTGGGGAAAACTCAGAATAAGCAAATGGATGTCAGAAGTGGCCGTAGAAAGAAAACCCTCAAGACAGATGCTAAACCTGGATCACCCACTGGTCAGGCAGCAAAAAGAACCCCATTGCTGGTAGTATGTGAGATGGTCATAATCTCCGGTAGCTTCACAAGTTGCAACCGTCTATATTAGATTGGAATGTGGTGGCACTAGAAGGTGAAGGATGGGCTATGTGGTATTTTGGCACTGGAAGAGGTGGTAATTATAAGAATTGTAAAAAAAAAAAAATAATAATTAATAGAATGGTTTGGCTTTTGTTAGCTGCTTTTAAAGTCTTGATTTTTAAAAAAAACTAACATACTCATGTCATTCAGCTATCAACTCAAGGCCCGCTATAAAAATAACAAGTCCTCTATGGCAGTGTTTAAAGAGACTCCCAAATAAAAGATGGGTCTTTTCGCTAATTGGTATAAAACAAATTTTGATGCGTACTTCACACTATACCCCCAAATTAATTCTAGATGGATCATGGACCTAAATGTAAATGGTAAAACAATATCATTTCCAGGAGAAAACACAGGAGAATGTATTCATGACCTTGGGGTTAAACAGAGCATAAATAACACTAGTTATAAGAGTGTTATAAAGAAGAAGAAGTTATAAATTGTACTTCATTAAAATTAAGAACTTCTGTTCATCAAAACACACTATTAAGAGAATTAAAAGGCAAGCCAAAGGCTTGGAGCATAATTCAACAAAGTACTTAGATCCAAAATATAAACAAATTCCTACAAATCAGTAAGAAAAAAACCCCATATAGCCCAATTTCTAAAAACTGCCCCCAAACTCTTTTCATGAGGAGGATAAACAAATGGCAAAATGCATATGAAAGGCAATTAACATCATTATTCATCAAGGAAATGCACATTAAAACTACAATTTGATACTATTACACTCTCATAAGAATGACAAATGGAAAGGACCGCCAGTGGCAGTAAGGACGATGATGATGTGGAGCAACTGGAACCTTTCATGTTGCTGGTAGGGGAGTTTACATCAGTATAACCACATTGGAAAACTGCTTGGCAGTTTTTATTTAAAGTTATAGGCACATATAGCCAATAACTAAGCAACTTCTACCAGAAAATTCTACTCCCAAAAGAAATGAATGTTTATGTCCACCAAAAGTCCTATGCAAGGATGTTCATAGCAGTTTTATCATAATAGAAAAAAACTGGAAATAACCCAAATGTCCATCAATAGAAGAATGGATAAATGAATTATGATATGCTATGTAATGCTAAACAGCAATGAGCAAGAACAAGAAGCAATGAACTGCTTCACATAACATGAATGTGTCTCACAGACATAATGATGAGCAAAAGAGTACTAACCATGAATCCATTTATATGAAGTTAAAGAATAGGGAAAATGAATTTATGGTGAAAAAGTTCAAATAATGATGCTATTGTGAGGGGAAACATTGAGGGAAAACGTGAAGAAGCCTTCTGGAATACTGGAAGTGGTCTGTATCTAGATTGAGTAGAAATTAGAAAAATTGGAAAAATATTGTGGTCTCTCACCCAGTTTTAAGCCAGTTCATAGAGCAGAGCCCATGATTAAAGGGGAGTATAGGTCTCCTTGAGGAAGGACCATAAAATACCTCCTCACGTATGCATGATAAATATTCCCCCAATTATTCCCCTAAAGCTCTTGCAGCCATTTTCTAGAGAAAGTGTATGCTGGGGAAAGGGGTCTTCCCAGACCTTTTGAGGACTTTTATACAACAGGGGCTAAACTGATGCTGAAACGAACAAACCCAAAATGCCAATATATACCACTGGGTAGAATAAGGACTTATGGAGGCCAGGTGATAAATGCAGTTCTGGCCTTAGTCCATGTTACTGTGAGTCCAAAAATTCTGCAGAATAGAATCCTGAAGAATAGGAAATAGACTATTCTGTGGTTATTCCCCCAGTTCTCAAATGTGAAATTTGAACAGACACACTTATCAGTTGGCAGAACTTTCATAGTCCCTGACCTATTGTGTAAAAGTTATTATATTATTGTAAGAAGAGCTAAGAAAATGTCCCCGAAAATGCCCTCCTACCACTAAAGTGCCAAGATAGAAAATCAGACACATATTCCAAGAAGAATTTTAGAAATAAGCACCTCTCTCAAATATTTAAAGGAGGCAGAGGTGTTGGTTTCCATCATATTCCTGTTTAATTTACTTGTATGACCCTTACATAAACCAGATGGATCATGATGGTTAATGGTGATATATTAAACTTAACCACTTGGTAGCTCCAACTGCAGCTGATGGGCTGAGTATAGCATCTTTAATAGAAGAGATCAACACAAGCTCTGGCACATGGTATATAGCTCTTGATTTTATAAACATGTTCTTTTCAATATCCGACAATAAAGCGGATTAAAAAATTTTACCTTTACAGGAGAAAGTCAGCAGTACATTTTACTGTGTTGACCCAGGGTCAATAAACTTTTCTGCTTTCTTCACAATAGAGTCTACAAAGTTCTTGATTATCTTGATATTCTCTAGAAAATCAAGTTGGTCCATTATGACATCATGCTAAGTATACTTGGTAAATATAAAGTTATAAGTACTCTGGATGCCCTAGTAAGACCCATGCACACCAGAGTGTGGGAGATAAACACTACAAAGATTCAAAGACCTGCTGCTTCAGTGAATCTTTTGGAGGTCCAGTATTCTGGGGTATCATGGATAGTCCTAAGGAATAGGACAACTTGTTGCACCTTGTACCCATACCACTAAGAAAGAGGCACAGAATTTGGTGGGCCTTTTTAGATTTCAGCATACACTGAACTTGGGAGTATCGCTCCAACCCATTTACTAAGTGATTCATAGGGCTGCCAGCTTTGAGTGAGTCCCAGTGGAAGAGAAGGCACATCAGCAATTTTAGGCCACTCAGGTCATATGCTAACTATGAATCAATGGTGTTAGAGATATCCTTGTTATTTAAGGATTTAAGGATATTGTGGATTGCTGGCAAACATTAATAGAAGAGTTGCAACCCAGACCGTAGGATTCTGGCAGAATGTGATGACTCCTGTGGCAAAGAACTACTCGTCATTTGAAAAGCAGCTCCCGGTGCACTACTAGGCCCTAATAGAGACTAAGCTTCTGACATGGGACATCAAGTAACTGTGTGACCAGAGCTACCTACCATGGAGATTATAAGGGCCATTAACCCATAAATCCTGATGAATATAGCAGCAATCTATCATGAAATATAAGTGGTGCATACAGAATAAGGTCCAGCATGTCCACAGGGTACAAATAAATTACATAAGCAGGTGGCCCAAGCTCCCATGTCACCTATTTCTACTGCAGGGATATCTCACTTAATACCTTTGACCAACTGATGAGGAAGATAAGATTCAGGCTTGGTTGTCAGATAGGTTCACTCAGTATGTTCACATAAGCCAAAAATGGACTGCTGCAACACACAACCCTACTCAGGAATGGCGCAAAAAGATGGCAGTAAAGGAAAATCCTTCTACAGGCAGAGCTATAGGTACTAATGAAATTTAGCATTTTTTTAAATTATGTAGGTAGATAACAAACCACAGTAATATTGACAATATCTTTGATATTGTGATGAATAGAAATCATAAATATTTTCATTTTACATTATTTATGGCTGTCACTACTTTGAAATGGTCATAGTTATTACATCTTATTTAATTCATTAATAAAGAAGCATATATTTACTGTATATTAATGTCGAGTGATTTCTTTTGTAAATTCTATGTACTTTATCTTATACATTTAAGAACATTACTTTGAGTAGGCATTTACTTAGTGGTCAAGTTTAATGGAAAGACCAGTATAAGCACTAGCACATGGTATATAGTGCTTGATCTTACAAACATGTTCTTTTCAATACCCAACAATAAAGAGGGTGCACTAAGTGGTTAAGTTCAATATATCACCATTTACCATCATAAGCCATCTAGTTTTTGCAGACTAAATGGATTATGCCTTTGCTGTGATTCTTTTGCTAAAGGAGTCACAGCACAAAAATGGTTGAGAACTCTGTCCCCAAAAAACTCACACAGAGGTGTCTACAGGCATATGTAGGGATGTTCATACTAACATTGTCTATCACAGAGGGGAGCTGGTGGTAAACTATGTGTTCATCATTAGAAAAGATAAGCTAAATGCTCAAGTTTATTCCATTTTATGGAATATTATATATACACATACTAAACATGAGTTCATCTTAAATTCACAGCATTGAGTGAAAAAGAAAAGGAGTATAGCAAGATCTATAGCATGGTAGAATTCATGAATATTCATAAGATTGCACACATAAAATACTATGTATTTTTATACATACATATTTAAAGAATATACACACATTCAAAGACATGTATTAATGGCATCATATTTTAGAGCAGGAGCCCAGGGCTGGGGGACAATAGAACTACAGGAGGATATTGGAAAATACAAAAAAATTGGTAACATATGAGAGGTGCTTTAAATGAAAGAGGGATAATACTGTGTCATAAACCAAGAAGTATGTGTAGTCTATCTCTCTGATTTAAGATCAAGCAAATAAACCAAAAAAACTGTATCATGAACAGAATGCAAAGGCAAATTAAAAACTATTGAAAATAATTGTAAAAAAAGCAAAGGGTTAATATCTTTAATACATAATAAGCTTTTATCAATAAGAAAAATAAACATTTTAAATAAAAAATCAAAGTAGATAATTAATAAAAGAAGATTTACAAATATACACCAAGGAGGGGGCAGAGGCTCACACCTATAATCCTAGCACTTTGGGAGGCCGAGGTGGGAGGATTGCTTGAGCACAGGAGTTTGAGATCAGCCTGGGCAACATAGAAAGACCCCATTTCTGAAAAAAAAAAAAAAATCAGCCAGGCATGGTGGTATGTGTCTGTAGTCCTAGCTACTCAGGAGGCTGAGGTGGGAGGATCACTTAAGCCCAGGAGTTCGAGGCTGCAGTAAGCTGTGATCATGCCACTGCACTCTGGGCAACAAAATAAGACCTGCCTCCAAAAAAAAAAAAAAAAAAAAATTACAACAAGGAAATGTTTAGACTCGCAAGTTATGCAAACTAAAATGGCAGGTACTATCAAGGGAAGGGAAACTCTAACCTCTTAAACACTGCCAGCAGAGAAAAAAAGGTGGTACAAATTTTCTGGAGGGAAATTTAGCATATATTCGAAATGCCATGAAAATATGCTCTAAAAACCTGCAAATCCTTGGCACAGCATTTTCACATCTAGAAATGTATCTTAAGGAAATAATAAAAGTACACAGATATTTAGTTACAAGGATGCTTACTGTGGCATTGTTTCTCACAACTGAAATGTGAAGAAAAGGTGATTAGATATTGGCAAAGTATATTGTAATACATTCATGTAGAATACGATGAGGTCACTGAAGTAATATTAATAAGATAGGAATGTGTTTAAAATATAGCAAACTGGAAAAACAAAATTTGTGTAGTATGAACCATTTTGTGATTTAACATTTTAATAGCATTTTTAATCATAAAAGTTTCACATTTATTAAAAGAATTTAGAAAATAAAGGTCAAAGAACACAAAAGGCACCCAAAATTTCACCAACCGGATATATTTATTATTTATACTTTAAAGTATTTTATATACATGAGAATCTAATGTTAACAAATATAATAAGAACATGTTCTTTGGGAACCCAAATGTCAAATATAATTTCTAATCCAAATGTTCACGAAGGAGGAAATTTTTGCAAAGTGCAAATTACCCAGGAAAGTATAGAGATGCAATTGAGTAAATTTTCCATATTCTGATCAGGAAGCAAATGTGATTGGAAAAAGGTAGGAAAATGCATGGAACAAGGGCTACCTATATTTAACATTTGTTGACCTTTTACCTAAACACTGCAGGCCTGAAACATGAACGAATTCATGATAAATTACTAAGATAGCATAAGTTAAGATTCAAAGCTGGGGTTCTGGAAACAGGCTGCCTTGGGTTGAATCACTCCTCCACTACTCACAAGCTCCATGTCATTGAGCAACTTAATCTGTCCCTCACGTTCCTCAGAATGGAGATGGTAACAGGCCCTACCTTTTGGGTTGCAAAATATGTAAAGTGCCTAGAACCATACCTGGCTCTTAATAAGCACACTGTAAATGTGTGCTTTGCATACTATTGGCTTTGCATACATCAGTGCGGCAATGGAATCACATTTAAAAAAAAAGCAATCTGAAGCCTTTCACATTAATGTGTACTGAATTAATGACTCAGAATGAAGCTGCATACATGTCACATTCCTCCCTTTCAAGTGTGGCTCAGGAGAGTTGTTTAATACAAGTATAGATACTTATGGCCACTACCAGAACTATTACAGCTGAGCATGACAGCCCTGCAGTCATATGTGTGTAGATATGACATCTAAAAATCAGTATATAGTATCTTAGTGGGTTAACTCTCCCCTCTTCTTTCTGAATTCTGAGAATCAGATTGTAACATATTCTTTGTTCAATACACTATTATGATGTTGGCTATAAAGACGTGTAAGGCTTGATACCCATCTTCTTAGAATTTACAATCACTTAAGAGAATGTTGTCAAAATACCTAAAAAGATAACTAAGTAATCCTAGTATGTTAGTTTTTTATTCCTGCTGTAACAAATTACCACAAATTTAGTGGCTTAAACACAACCAATTTATTATCTTACAGTTTGGGAGGTCAGACGTCTGAAATGAAACTCACTGGGTTAAAATCAAGGTGTCAGCAGGGCTGTATATGTTCTGGAGGCTCAGGGAAAGTATCTATTTCCTTGCCTTGTCTAGCTTCCATAGGCCACCCACATTCCTTGGCTTGTGGTACCCTTCAAAGACAGGAATGTTGGGCTGAGTCCTTCCCATGCTGCGTCCTTCTGGTTCTCTCTTTGCCTTCCCTCTTCCACTTTTAAGAACTCTTGTGATTGCATTAGGCCCACCAGTCTGATTCAGGAGAATCTCCCTACCCTAAGATCAGCTGATTAGCAACTAAATGTGATATACAACCTCAATTCCCTTTTAATATGTAACCTAACATATTCACAGGTTCTGAGGAACAGGATGCGGACATCTTTGGGGGCTGCTATAGACAAATGTTTATGTCCCTAAAATTCATATGTTGAAACCTAATCCCACATATGATGATATTTGGAAGCGGGGCCTTTGGGAGGTGATTAGTTAACAAGGGCAAAGCCCTCATGAATAGGATTAGTGCCCTTATAAAAGGGAGCCAGAGAGCCCCCTCATTTCTTCTGCCTTATAAGGACACAGCAAGAAGATGGCTGTGAAACCAGAAGTGAGCCCTAACCACACACTGAATCTCCTAACCCTTTGATGTTGGTCTTCCTAGCCTCCAGGACTACGAGAAATAAACTTCTGTTGTTTAGAAGCCACCCAGTCAATGGTATTTTTGTTATAGCAGCCCAAATGGACTATGATCAGGGCCATTACTCTGCATACTGCACCTAATAAATGATAAAGACCAAGGGAGATAAAGAAATGGTACAAGATAGTTCAGTGGCATTTAATGTCACTGTAGCTGGGGATACTCTCCTCATCTATAAAATGAGGCTAAATACTAGTGCTTACCTAAGAAGACTATGAGCATAAAATGACAAAATATGTGTAAAAAACTTAGAATGGTGCCTGGCATATCGTGAGTGCTCAGTAAGTGTTTGCCCCACGTATTAGAGCAGTGGTCTTCAAAGTGGGCTCAGGCCTACCTGGCTCTAGTCACCTGCCCCCTTGCTTTTTCTCAACCATTCCAGGAATCCTCCTGCCTCAAGGTCTTTGCATGTGTAGCTCCCTGTGTCTCCAATGTTCTTCTCATATCTGCACGACTGGCTGCCTCACCAGTCCAGGTCTTGCTCAGATGTCACCTCCACAGTGGGATCTTCCTTTACCACCCAAGAACCAACTACAACCCCCCATCCCCCTTCTCTGCTTGATTTTTCTCCATATCACATGTCGCCATCTCTTATACATCATATTTTTCTTATTTAAAAATAAATCTGTCCACTCCTCACTTCCCACCTCCACATTAAAAATATGTAAGCTCTGTGAGGGTAGATATTTTTGTTTTGTTTGCTGATATATCTCCAATACCCACAACGGTACTGGCATACTACAGGTGCTCAGTAAATATTCACTGAATCATGAATAACTATTTCACAATATGTCCATTCTCTTATTTAGGCATATTTAGAAATGTCTATTGCTTCCAATCTTTGCTGTTACAAACAATGGTGTGATAAACATTTTTGTATATATTTCCTTGTGCACATGTGAGTTTATCTAGAAGTAGAACTACTATATCATGAGTTAAGCACATCTTTAAATTTACTAAGTATTACCAATCAACTCTCCAAAGCAGTACTTATTTGAATCCCCACCTGCAAGGTATGAGACTCCTGTTTCACCTTGACAGTGCTTAATATTGTCAGATTTTTAAAATTTTTGCCAATCTGAGTAGGCACGGTATTTCACTTTAATTTTAATTTGCATTTACCCAATTACTAGTGAGTTTGAATATCTTTTCATGTGTTTATTGATCATTTTTATTTTCTTCTCTGTGAATTATATTCTTATATCTTTTGCCTACATTTTTAATACATTCTGGAAACCAAACTTTTGTCAGTTACATGTGTAGCATGTATCTTCTCCAGTGTCTACTGTCTTATAACTTTTTTTTATTTGAGATAGGGTCTCACTCTGCCACCCAGGCTGGAGTGCAGTGGCATGATCATAGCTCACTGCAGCCTCCAACTCCTGGGCCCAAGCAATCCTCCCGACTCAATCTCCCAAGTAGCTGGTACTACACGCGTGTGTCACCATGTCCGGCTATTTTTTAAAATTTTTTGTGGAGATGGGGGCTCACTATGTTGCTCAGGCTGGTCTCAAACTCCTGGGCTCAAGTGATCCTCCCACCTTGGCCTCCCAAAGTGCTAGGATTACAGGCATGAGCCACTGTGCTCAGCCTTGTCTTACAACTTTTTAAAAGTGATTTTTGATGCATAGAAGTTGGCATTTCAGTTCTTAAAGGCAAATTATTCCATGCTAATTATTTCTTAAAGGTGTTTAGAAATTTTCTTACATATGTAGATTTAAAAATACATTTTGGAAAAACTACACAGGCATCTATTTTTCAGCAAGATCTATTAATATCTTACAGAGTACTAGTCTTCCATGCACAGATTTGGGGAAATGCTTCTCTAAGAAATATGGAAGGACAGGAGGTTTTTGAGCAAAGTAGAGACATGATGGAAACAGGTATAGAACAGAGAATAATTCTTACTGTTCTCTTATTGTTTTATGTGGGGAATTTTGCCTCTGCCATCTTGAGTTTACATAGTTGGTTAAAATATCTTGACTGATTTATATAATGGCTGAATGAATGGAATAACCATTTGAAGGTCTTGTTTTATCAAAACATTTTACAAAGCTGAAATCATTCTGCATGCTACTCCACCAAGGGCCTGGGAAACCTGTTTTCTGAAATACAGAATTATGTATTCTGAATACATTATTTCAGAAATTATTTCATTAATACATTATTAATTGATGTATATACATTATAATTAAGGTATTAATTAATACATCCTTATTCAGCTCTGTATGCCTAACTTCATATATGAAAGGTTTAATGTTGTAATATTCTGGTTATTCCAAAAGATTCAATATTCTGGAATAAAGTAATGGGATGCAGTCAGATATGTTCACTTTAGTTTACCTAAATGCCTGATGATTACCAATTGATTATTAAATGCCTAAACTCTAGTGTGACAGAGGAGGCTATGAGCCCAAAGTTCCTTTCCTCAGATTGTCAAGGAAACACTCTAGATCCCTTATCAAATTTGATCCTTTAAAGATAGGAAAAGTAGGAGGCTGCTTCTTGAAACTCAGTTCTGATCCTCTTTTTTCCTTCTCAATTACAGTCTCAGGTGGACACGATAATTTAAATGATGTTTAATTTCCTCATTGATTTTCACCTTCTATTTCTTTTGACCTCTATTCATCTCAAAACGATTCCACATCCTAGATTATTGGAGTTAAAAGTAAGGTGGTCTAGGCAGTTAGTGGAATAATATAACTTATTCAAAGCAACAGAAAGTGTGCTATGAGAACATCAACTAATTTATCTTCAATAGAGAGTATTACCTTTTCAAGTGACATAATTATTATTGATAATGTTCTAATGAAAGAAAATACTGAATAATTTCTAAGTAATCAAACTAAGACAATAGGAAAAATTACTAAAAATACAAGAAAAAAACTAAAGACATAATTTTTAAGCATTAAACTTAAATGCCTATAACTCCACACGTGTGTAACAGAAAAATAATTTTATGATAAATTAGCTGATGAACAATCAGGAGCAATGGTTTGTTTCACTACAAAAAGCTTGTTTTAATATTTTATCACTATCCTGTACACTCTTTTTTATGTAATAAAATACCATTAATTATTTCCCTCTGCTGATAGATTTAGCTATTAAGAGATTCATTATAGACCACAAAAAGATCCAAATTATAAAACTAATTTTAATACTGCAGAACTTCTTACTCCAGGAACCTGTCTGGCTCTTTGAATTTCTCTTCATCATACCCTAATATATGTCATGATATTTCTCTCTCTCTCTCTCTCTCTCTCTCTCTCTCTCTTTCTCTCTCATACTGCTAATTTGTGGAAGATTGTTTTACTTAGAAGGAGAGATAAATTCTGTCTCACAACTTGGGGTCTAATTTGTCAGGCTATACTGGAAAGGCTCTGCCACACTGTTGGGAGAGGTTAAGTAATAACCAGCAGAGATATGGGACCTCTGTGAGGCACATATGGCAATTCTCAGATGTGAGGTATACTCTAAATAGCATCACCTTAAGAAAATCTCCCACTGAAAATTGAAAAAATTAACAAATTGAGAAGTCTACTGAATTACCATCAGGCCTCCAAGAATATTTTTCTTTTTTCGGACCTTGCTAAATGAGTCAACCTTGCAAAACTGGAAGACAAAACTAAAAAATGTAACATGAAAACACAGATTCCTTTTCTTTCTGTACAGTCCTCTTCCAGTGAGTGACAAATTGAAACAGTAACATTTATTGTTATGTTGTATATTACATTTATAAGTGATATCAAGATTTAGGAAGAGCAAAGTATGGGGAGGAGGAGAAAGTAAAGGTTTTATTAAAAAAAGGATGTAAATTAAAATACTGGAGAAGAGTACAGAAAAAAAGAACAATAAAATTTTTGGCAGCTATGACTAATGAGTGCTTGGCAAGGTCACAAAGAAGATGGTATTGATTAAAAGAAAAAGATCTGAAAATCACAAATATACATAACTGTTTCAAAAAGCTGTGAAATGGGAATATATGAATGGCATTTCAGCTTAAAGAAACTATAAGGTGATCCTCCCTTTCAGAGTTGGTGAAATAAATCCTTACCATTGTTCTTGTTATTTGAGGAAAACAGTAAGATCCTGTTTAGCCTCTTTCAGTCTAGTGTAGATTTCTCTTCTACCTGGTCTGAAGCTCACAGGAGTAGAGCCACACCTTCAGATTACATAATACATATGGGGCCTAGGCCCAGAGGATACAATTGCACCCAGTGATGGTGAAAACACTTCCTCTCCTTAACATGGATTACCCTGTCAGATCACACAATCACTTTTGGATTCAAGGCCTCTGTCCTCCTCTCCCTTCTGCTGAATCTATTTTTTTCAGGTAGTAACTTATAGATTCTGGGTACCAAAAAACGAATAGGATATAATCTTTTTCCTTTTTCCTTTAGCTCAATGTCTAGCAGAAGAAGCTACTGGGGAAAAAATTAAATACAATACAACACGATACATTGTTCTACTACAATTGACAAAGGTTGAAAAGAAAAATAATATCCAGTATTAGCTAGAATGTGAGGAAACAGAGTACTGAAACACTATTGTTAGAGGCTCAAATTGGTAACAACTTTTCCTGGAGGGCAATATGTACCAAAAGCCCTTTAAAAAAAACAAATGCAGTTTGCTTTAGCCACCCTACAGCTCGCAATTATCTAATGAAATAATCAGACAAATTTGCAAAGATGTTTGCACAAATATATATATTGTAGCATTTGTTACAATAATGAAAGCACTCCAGTGAATCCCTAAGTGTCCAATAGTAGGTGATGGGTTAAACTAATTTTGCTATAACCATACAACATAATACTATTATCATCATTAAGAAGGCTACAAATTAATATATTTACCAAGTAGAAAATATGCTTTTGACACATTTTTGAGTGAAAAAGTAGGTTATAAAACATAATAGAGATGTGATGAACATGGTACTTTACCTCTGTGGTCTTCCTCCCAAAAACCTAAAACCTCAGCCTAACCATGGGAAAAATATCAGACAGATTCCAATTGTGGGGCATCCTACAATATACCTGACCTCAAAGCTATCAAGGTCATCAAAACAAGGAAAGCCTGAGAAACTGTCACAACCAAGAGAAGTCTAAGGAGATATGACAACTAAAAATAATGTGGTATCCTGGATGGGATTCTGGAACAGAAAAAAAAGTTAGGTAAAAACTAAGGAATCAAAATAATCTATGGACTTTAGTTAATAATGTTTCAATACTGGCACATTAATTGTAACAGATGTATCATGCTATTGTAAGATGTTAATAATGTGGGGGGATAAATACAGGAACGTTGTACTGTCTTTGCAATTTTTCTGTAAATCTAGAAATGCTCTAAAAATAAAGTGTATTGAATAAAAAGTATAAACTATTTTTAGAAGACATATATTTATAATATATATGCATAGGAAAAAGTATGGAAGGATATACAGCAAGGTGGTAATTTTTTTCAGTCAGGTTTACTGAGATATAATTTATAAATGGTGAAATGTGCTATTTTTAGTGTACAGTTCTATTAGTTTTCAGAAATATATACAGTCATGTAACTATTGAATACTACCACAATCAATATATGGAACACTTCCATTTGCCTTTTGTAGGCCAGCCCCGGGCAACCACTGTTTCTTTCCCTATAGTTCTTGCCTTTTCCAAATGTCATATAAATGGGATCATACAGGATGTACCCTATTGATTAAAATTGTTTTTCTCCCTAGAATGTGGGATTATGGGTAATAATTTCCTTATTCTTGTTATCTTGATTATATTTTCTAATTTTCTACAATAAACATTACTTTCGCAACTTAAAAAAATAAAAGCCAAAAGGAATTATGATGGATAATAAGTGAGGAGATAAAACTAGCAAGGTACATATGAGGAGAATTTTGTTTAAGATATTTAAGTTGCAGAACTACATCACTAAGGAGTTCATTTTGAGAGACAACAGAATTTAAGAGGTGGGCTCTAGGACTGGCCAGAGCTAAGTAAAATTCCTAGCTGTCCTACTGACCAGTGTGTGACTTTGGGAAGGCTAGTTACTATCTTTTACCCTCAATATACTCATTTAAAAATAGGATTAAAGGCCGGGTGGGGTGGCTCATGCCTGTAATCCTAGTGCTTTGGGAGACCGAGGTAGGAGGACTGCTTGAGACCAGCCTGGGCAACATAGTGAGACCCCATCTCTACAAAAAAATTTTTTTAATTAGCTGGGCATGGTGGTGTACACCTATAGTAGTAGCTACTCAGCAGGCTGAGCCAGGAGGATACCTTGAGCCCAGGAGTTCATGGCTGCGGCGAGCTATGATCTTACCTCTGCAATCCAGCCTGGGTAAAAGAGTGAGACCCCATCTCTTAAAAAAAAAAAAAGGGTTAAAAATACTACTTGTCTCCTAAGGTTGTTAAAAGGCTTAGATGAGACTCTGCATGTAAATCGCTGGTATTTATTATATTTAAGCTGCTGAAATTATTTGTTTTGTTTATTTGGCTATTCTTCTCACAGTAATATTATCATGATCTCTGTTGAGCTCTCAAGAGGGGTTTAGATATGGAAGAGTATTCTAGGTCAGGGAACATAATGTGCAAAAGTATAGAGTCATGGAAGTGCCTCCAAGGACAGAGGGTGGTAAGTAGGGGCAGAGAAAAGGTGTGTGGGTATCACAGAGCCTAGGCATAAAGGACCTGGTCAGCCAGTTTGGACTTCATCCTTAGGCCCAAGGACAGAAACGGCAGAAACTGTTTTGTTTGGCCTTGGCCGTGTGTGTGTGCGCGCGTGTGTGTGTGTCTTTTATGTCTCTAACTGAACGTTTTTGCCAGGTTAGTCTCCCTTTCCCATCTTCCCCTCCCTGTGCTACCAAAGCATTTTGTTCATCTCTGTAATACTGCACTTACCATGTGACACATTATAATCACTTGTTTACACACCTGTCTCTCCCGTTAGACTAGGAGCTCCTATAGACTACGTCTTCTACCTCACAGCAGGCCTTTGAGAAAGGCACTACAATGATTCCCACTTCACAGGAAAGAAATGAGTCACTGACAGGTCAAGTTATTTGCCCAAAATTACACATCTAGAACTAGGATTTGAATCCAGACAGTCCATCTCTGCACCCAAGCTCCTGGCTAACACTAATATATTATTGTATACAAAGTAGATAGTAAATAAATATCAATAGGTCCTTCCCTTGGTCAACAATCACTGGTGGTAAGTTAGAGAGGCCCCTGTCACGGCCATAGACTAGTACGGATCACAGGATGGATCACCCCTGCCTCCCCCGTCAGGATCTGCATTCAACGCTCTCGCATATAGCACCCCACCTAATCCTTACAACAAACTCATGAAGTGGGTAAAATCATCCCTGTTTTCACAGCTTAGTAAACAGGGGCTCAGAGACTTTAATTCACCAAAGGTTAGAGAGCTAATTAGGTGGCAGGCTCAGAACTCTTCCTCTAACAATCAGCCCAGGACTTTTCCCCTCCACCCTCACTCCCTCATATCTAACTCTCTGGGAGAGGAAAGGGGGTGGAAGGAGGGTCCAAAGACAACCAATTTGGGGTCAAAACGTGACTCTTCCCTTAGCACATAAGACTATCATCTTGAGTAGGGGCCTCTGGGGAATGAACTATAGCCATGACTGTGGTGCTCGAACCACCTCAGGTTACCACACACCTAAGCTAGTCAGAATTAACAATACTACAGGGTAGTGTTCCCCCACTTCCCCTTCCCTTTTCATGTAGATAATTGTGCAAAGTCAAATTTTTCTCTCTTTATTTTTCTTTTCAGGTCTCAGTTATTTCCACCTCAGAAATCACTTTCTCACACTGTACAAACATGTACTCTTTAATCCTCTTCCACCTTTTATTAACTATTATCCAGTTACCTCAGGTAAATCTTTCTCCCTCTTTCTGACAGGCTTTGTTCCATTTATAAACTCCATTCTGGTTGAAAAGCACAAAAATAGTGTTTATAATACACCTAAATTGAAGAAAAGACTAGCCATTCACTTTGAACTGCTCTAGGCTCAGAGAACAATACCATGTACCACCTTGGATGGTGATCAGATGTCCCCTTCAGAATCTTCTCAATGGTTCTGTTACTGCTTTATTCTAAGTTGATGAAGCTGTGGTGTACAGCGGTTAACTAGCTGTGGGCTGGTTCAAATCGCAGTTCTACCACTCAGTAGCTGTGTGACTTTGGGCAGCTATTTAACCTTTGCCTCAGTTTCCTCATCTGTAAAAGGGGATCAAAGAGGAATTTACCTCCTAGGGTTATTATAAGAATTAAAAGGGTTAATTCACATAAAGCATTTAGAGTGGCTCCTGGTACCATGCAAAAGCAAAATAAACATGAGTTATTGATATTTTTTCAAACATCAATATTCACTATTTCAAAAACTTTTTTCTCTTTAATTTTTACTTTTTAAAATACTGTTACAAATTTTTAGAAAAACTATATTTTAACTGCAAATACAGTGTTTCAGCCATATACTCAATTAAGTATACACTTTTACTAGGTAACTGGGAGATCTGACAACCAGTTATATTGTTTCTATGGAAAATTTATTTTGAATTCAGAAATTTATTTACAAATGAAATTCTGAAGCATAGTTTACCTGGAAGATAGGGAATGTTTATATTAAAAATATGAATACAAATGTACACAAATCTATGATATCTCATTTAATTTTCCAGAAAATTCTTTACTTTTTTGAAATAGAATCTATTTCATGAGCAATTCATCTATTTCTTTTGTCATAGCTACTATAAACCAAGTAGCCCTAAAGAATATAAATCAGAGGGGAAGGGCTCTAGAATCTCTTCAATTGTTCACAGGGTTTGGCTTTTGCAACCAGACACACAAGTGCTATAAAACACTATGTTTATATAAAATAACTGCTTTAGGCTTCACCATCAGCACTTTCTAGAGGGCTCAGTTTGCTAAAGTTAAGCTACTCAGCTGAGGGATTCTAGTATGCATGGGTAGAGTACAAACAGCAATAAAGTTAGACTTACAAGGAAGCCAACCCTATTAGCTACTTCCTTTTTATCTTTCCAGATAAGGAAGCACCATTCTGCTTTGCCAACTTGAAATTCTGTTTATTTTGGAATTAGCAACAACAAAATATTTGTTGGTAAGGTTGTCAGAATTAGTAAAGAAAAATACAGATCTCCTAGTTAAATCTGAATTTCAGATAAATAAGGAATACTTTTTTAGTATAAGCATGTCCCCAATATTGCACGGGACATACTTATATAAATGAAGTATTCCTTGTTTATCTGAAATTCAAATTTAACTGGCTACTCTATTTAATCCGGTCACCTTATTTTTGGGGAAATGAATTATTTCTAGACATACTACTGTGCCCATGTTCTCTGTCACACACACACACAGAGATTTTCATACTTCAAAGTAATACAGGTGTTTTATAAACATAGTACACCAATTTGTATTTACTCTCAAGATTGTGGAAACCGGTTGAATTCAAGAACTACCAATAATTCTTGTTTGTGTTGAAATTGGGGGGAAAAATATATAATCTCATGTAATTTTTTAATCTCTTATTCAGTTCTGTACAATTACAGAAATGGCTACAGAACTGAATTTTTATCTTAATACATTATATTCTCTTTTCTCAAAAGGTAAATGGAATCTGGTGTCTCCAAACAATTTAATATGAGAAAATACTGCCACCTGGAGATCAGAGGCAGGTATGACTAAGAACAACCTGATTTCTAATCCTGGAATAAGAAATCTGAGTTATGGCGACACCTGCTTTAATAATGCCATTCTGCCACTTGCCATCATATGCATCCATTTCTTCTCATTTATTCATTCATTTAATGAACATTTGCTAAGTTTCTATTATATGTCAGATACTATGCTAGACTTTGAGAATATAAAGATGTATAAAACCTAGTTCCTTCCTTTGAGTTGCTAACAGACTAGTGGGATTACCAGATGTCATCCCAGGTGCCCTTGCCCTTTAAGATTGAAATGCAATTCAATCTAACCCCATTTTTATACAGTGTAAAATGCATATCTCTCCCTCTTTCTAACATTGTAGGGTAGAAGGTGGTTTGTAATTTTCCCATTCACCTTGGACTCTAAATTCCTGACACAGTTCAGTTTATGGACTACTTTATTGTTACACACATTTTGTATTTGTTCTCCACCAAATCTCCCAGAGATGTGGAACACAACCCCTTTCCCTTGATTTCCATAATGATTCACTCACGTAAAGCTCTGAGTGTGCAGAAGACTTATCTTGATATTTGGGAACATGGAGGACAAGAGAGTGTGTGTGTGTGTGTGTGTGTGTGTGTGTGTGTTGGTATGTGCATGTGTGCATTTGCAGCAACACTAACGATTACAAATTGAATAACAGACTTCCTTGCCCTTTTTAAAGTCCTCCTCCTCCCCACCATTTCAATGGGTCTTTCTCCCTCTGTCCCCTTTTTTTGGCTGTCTCTTAGCAACAATTCCCAACCCCCACACTCTACCCCAGGGAACAATTCTTCCAACTTCATTGTACAGAGTAATTCAACTTTCTCAATCTCACACTCTCAAACTCAGCCCCCTGCCCACCTGTGTATATCCAACTCTCACTGTTTATTAGGACACTATAATGGCTCATCTACTTAGAGTCTCATCCCTGTTCTTGCCCCTATATTTAAGATTTCCCCACTGACAGCAATTATGCCAATTCCTTAAAAGAAAGAGTGGTAGCAGTTTGGATTTTAAATAACATTTTAAAATTTCCTTGTTATGTAGATAAATAAGCAAAGTGTGATGGAAGCCCTTCCTTTGCTTTCCTTTCTCTCTCCCTCTCTCCCTTGCTCCCTCTCTCCCTTCCATCTCCTTTCTCTGCTACATTGGAAGTTATCCCTACAGGTATTTCTTAGCAGTCTTATGATAGTCCATGCTAATATTACTGAAGTTGGACTAAAATTCAAGAAAGGGAAAGAAATCTGAAGGGAGGGCTGCAATGCAGTGTAGCCAATCTGCTGACCCATGCATGGTATACTTTGTTTTCTGGTTAAAACTACAACACAAGCCTTCTTCTAAAGCTGGAGTGTTCCTATGACAAGAACTTAGAGAAAGAATATTGGAAGGATGAATCATTCTCATACCTTGCTGCTAACCATTCCCTAATCCTGCTAACTACTCTTGGCCTTAAAAAGGAAGTGTGAACTTGAAATTGGATTAAAAATAAGATTTGTAGAATCATAAACTGAAACTATCCCAAATATTAAATTTTTTTAAAAGAGCCGGTCAACAATTTCCCTAAGCTTTAGAATTGGATACTTCATCACCCCTCTTGGCAGAAAGGCTGGTGTAGCAAAACACGAACTGCTCTGCCAAGAAAAAAAGAGCACTTGCCGGGGCAGTAATGACGCCATATGATTGGCATTGTGACTACGCCTACTTGGGTTTAAAGAGGGATTGCCTGAATCACTTTACTTTCAGAAATAAAATTAGGGAATTTCATTTACTCATCACACATACATTTATTGAGCAGCTATCTTATGCCATGTTCTATGCAATGTGCTTAAGATACAAAATCAGGCAACATAGCAAGACCCCTTCTCTAAAGAAATGAAAAAAATTAGCTCGGTGTGGTGGTATGTGTCTGTAGTCCCAACTACGAAGGAGGCTGAGGTGGGAGGATCCCTTGAGCCCAGGACTTCTAGGCTGCAGTGAGCTATGACAGTGCCACTGCATTCCAGCTTGGGTGACAGAGAAAGACCCTGTCTCTGAAAAAAAAAAAAACCTAAAAAACAAAATCAAATAAAACATATTTGCCCTTAAGGAAGTTATAGCCTAATGAGGAAGGCAAGTTTATTAAAAACCACATATGTAAGAATGTCATAAATGTCTGTCTTTATAACTTTTCAGGTCTGTTCTTTACCCCTTGTTTTTTTTTCCAAAGCAATTAGCGGTAAAATGCTTAAAATGATAAGGGCCTCTGTGTTTATTTTCAGACCTCTCATTAATGCTTAAGATGAATTCTTATAGTAGACAAGAAACAGGGTTTTCCCAATTCCTGGTCTGGTGCACTTTCCATGACACCACACCACGCTTCCTTAAAAACGGTGGCTCATAGCTGTTCACCCAGCAGTTCCTCCTTTCAGTATTAGCAGTTTCCAAGTTTCCAAATGGTTCGCTCATCTCTTCAACAATGGCAGAGTTCTCTGGAGGTCCTCAGTGCTGGATAGTTCAGATTCAATCTCTCAGAAGATTACAGGGTGCCTCAAAGCAGAAATCTTACTAAGCTTTATAATGGTAGCTATAGAAATAATACATCCTTTCAAGTCTCAGCCGAGAAGCAAGCCTATATAACACTATACTGTAGCCTATTTCTCCTAACTGGCCTCCTTGTTTCCATTCTTCTGCAGAATAATCTTTTAAAAATGTAACTCAGACCATGCCATGCTTTAAAACCCTCCAGTGCTTACTGTTGCACTTAGGTAAAAAATAAATAAATAAATAAATAAATAAAGATTTCTTACCTTGACTTAAAACCCTTCCTGATTTGATCCCCTGCCGACATTGGGGACTCCATCTCCTACCACCTCTAGTTGCCTCCTGCACTCCAGACTACTGGCATTCTTTCAGTTCCATGAACATGCAAAGTTCCTTTCTGCTTTATGGCTTTTTTTTACTAGCTGTCTCCTGAGCCAGGCATGCAAAGAAGCATTGAGCAGTGACCTCCCTTGGCCAAGGCATTCTGGTATGGGAGGAAAAGACGTGGAGGCACACTTAGTAAGTGATGGATAGGCTCCCAAGTAAAAACAAACAAATAAAAACAAAAAAAGCCCTCTTTCCTATAAGAACTACAAGGGAAAACAAGGGGATGGTTGTTTTTTCAGGCACTAAGGTAGATTATCTATTTGCATTGAGTTGGGATACCTGCTTTCCCCTTTAGAGTGTAAAGTTCTCAAGGGAAAGGACAATGCATGTTTGTGGCTCAACAAATGAGGATGCACAACAGTGGCTTCCAAACCCATGTATCACCTGAGGACCTTCCAGAAAGGGAGATTCCTGATTCAAAGAAAATGTGAAAAAATTCTTGACACTTATGATGCTCATGGAAATTTGAACACCAACTGGCTATTTAATAATATTAAGCAATTACTGCTGTTTTAGGAATAATAAAGGCATTGTGGTGAAGTTTCTAAAAGTTTTTATCTTTTAGAGAGCCATATTAAAATATTAGGGATTAAATTATATCTGGGATATGCTTCAATATAATATTGGAGAGGGGGAAATGTAGGGGAGGGGCATTTTTTACAGGTTTCATCTGAGTACATACCTACCAGACAAATAGTACAGGTTATCACATCACCTAACTACATTCAGCTTTGCAAGACTAGAAAACAGTTTTCTGACTGCAGTATGAAATCATTGCATTGTATATATGATGGGCAAAGACAATGACAGTTTCTGTGTGATTTACTTCAAGCTGCACTTGTGGGTGTGTTTATGTGTGTACATGTGAATCACCTGGGATCATGATATCAAAAATCATACAAAGTATGAATTTGGTTACAATTTTCTTCTGACACCCCCATTTCTTTTCTTTATTCCCAAAGCACCCTAAAAATACACAAGTGGCAGGACTGGTACAGTGAAGCTAAATAGTACATGTAGGGGAAAAAAACAGAACAAAAATTCCTTTCCTCAATGCTGTGTGTGGAAACTAAAAAAAGAAAAAAAAATTCCTTACCACATAGGGTCAGAGTCAACATCATTGGCATCAAGTATAATTGACATCATTGGCCAGAAGTCAATAGCTGGATAAGGGGGGTTCATTATACTCTTCTGTCTTCTTTGGTATATGTTTGAAATTTTCTGTAAGAAAGATATTTTATAAAAATAGAGATATTCCTGGGTCTCTAGCACACTCTGGGTCAGTGGGTCTAGAATCTGTGACTCTGTTAGGTTTGCATCACCACCACTACTAGGAGATTCATCAACAGTACTTCTTATTGCCTACCTATGATTAGTGCTGGGAGGTGGGGGGAGGGTCTTGTTAGTCAAAGCTTTCATCCCCTAAATATCATCCTTAGGAAGAAAGTATCTAATTAGAGTAATTCACACAAGGTGTGCATTTAACAGTTAATCCAAAGGAGGGATGTTTGCAGTTTAAAGGAAAATCTAGCAAATCTGAAAGAACAACATTTCTTTCAGGGAGGAACTCTAGATTTCAGATTAAAGAAATCACAGTCAAAACTGTACCTCTGCATCTCCATCTCACATCATTCTGTCCCTACGTCAGTACAATCCAGCCACACTAACTCCTTGCTCCTCAAACATGCTAAGCTCATTTGTGCCTAAAGACCTGCATTTTAGCCATATGTTTTGTCCAAGGATGCTCTTTCCCCAGATCATTCCATGGCTGGCTCATGCACTGTATTCACATCTCAACCTCAAAGTTGCCTTTTCAGGAAGGCCTTCCCTGACACTCCTCCTTCAGTACCCCACCCCTTATAATAACTCCCTTTGACCTTAAGCTGTTATTTCAGGGCACTTAGCACTAAATGAAAAACCATCTTATTTGTCTACTAATTTATTGTCAGTCTCCTTTATCAGGAATATAAGATATCTGACTATAGGGTTCTTGTCCTTTTTGTTCACAGATACACCCTGACCGCCTACCACAGTGTCTGGCCAAAATAGGGACTCAAATAGGTATTTAAAACTCTGAATACCTGAAATATGTACATTTAGAAGGGTACTTTCCTGTGTCCCCACATTATATCACAGGATGCAAACTCAAATGCCACAGAGCTCAGATGGGTGCTAAAGGCAAAGAAAAACTAGATATCACTTGAACTGACCTAAAGGAGGTAGCTGCTCTTCAGCTTGAACCACTGTCACCAGGCTACAATGCAGATCTAGTGTGGTCAGATCTTCCCATTTATTCATGAGATGTCAAAGATCCATTTTTTTTAATTCCTTCAATTTTAACTGTTAGCAATCAATTTGAAAAAAAAATAGCATGTGAATTACCAGTTTGCAAGCTCATACAAATAAGACAATTACAGATTAGTTAAAAGGAGACATTGAGAAAAGACGTTGAGACCATTGTGCCCCACGGTATTGTTCGTAATGGTGAAAAATGGGAAATAACCTAAATATCCATCACTATGGGAATTTCTAAATAATTTTTGGCAAACTTATTTGATAGAATATTATACAGCTAAAACAAATGAAGTCTAGCCATATGTATCAATGTGGATAGATCTCAAAAACAGAATTGGGTGAAAAAATCAATTTGCAGATCAATACATCAAATATTCCTGTACAACTTCAGAAATCCAAAGCCATTCTACATACTGTTTATAAATACATAGTATAGAAACCTAGATTGGCAAGATACATATCAAATTCATGATCCTACTTGTCTCTAAGAAGGGAGGTGGCAAAGTAGGAATGGGAATAAGGGGCGCCTGCCTTATCCATACTGTTCTATTTCTTTCATTTAAAAATATGAAGTGACAAAACGTAACAATTGTTCATTCTGGATAGTGGGTACATAAGTGTTTGCTCTGTGCTTTTCTTTTCGAAACACTTTAGAATTTTTCAAAAATGGAGGTTGGTAGAACATCCCATACTTGAGGCCAGAAGACTTTGCTCGTTTTTGTTCGTCTCTGCTCTGCCTCTCTGGCATAAATATAATCTCTAGATACAGTTTCCTCATTAGCAAATGCGGGAGGAGGACGTGGTGGCCCTGCAGTCCCCTCAGCCTAACAGCCTATGAATCTAAAACCTTCCCACTCCCAACCTCCACACCAGGAGGGCTACCCAGGCCAGGGAATGAAACACGGATTTCTTCCCTCACTTAAGACAGATTCCTCTGTCTCAACCCGCAATTCTTTCTCCTGAGGCTGCAAGTGTAGTGGATGGAGAACTGTCTTTGGTGACAGAGACACCTGAATTGATTAGCCTTTCTGAGCCTCAGATTCCTCGTTTCTAAGATGGGGACTATAACACCTACCTCACAGAATTGTAGTAAGGTTTAAGCATAATGTATGTCTAGTGCCTGAAAAGAGTTGCTATTAATAGTAGTAGTAATAGAATCTCATTTACGGGCTCAGCATCAGAGTCGCTGAACAGAATCACGCTTTTCACTCTACCTTGTAAACCAAAGTTAGTTTAGCCGAGCGAAGCCCGAACAGCGAATCGGAAACAATCAAGGATAGTTGCTATAGCGACACTCTGGGTCCGCCTCTGGGTTTGCTCGAATAGCACGCTGGGAATTGTAGTGCGTGATAGCTGACACTCACCGAGGGCGGGGCAGCTTCCGGAAAGGGTACTGCATTTCCCGTTCCTACCTCCCACCGCGACCCCTTATTGCGCCCTGCTTCTGAGTCATAGAGCCTAAAATGAGACACCCAGCCCTGGGTCTTCCTTTCCACGCCCTCCGGAGTTATAGCTGAGGGCACGACAGGGGAAGCAATGAGATGCCGAGGCCGGAGACGAGAGCGACACTGGGGCAGCAGGAAGAGGCGGGGCTCCCGCCTAGGGCACGGAGGCTCCGCCTCCTCGCGTCACTTCCGTAAACAAAGGCTGCTGCGGAGGCGCGGGTCTCGGGATGTGATCCGCGCTCTAGCTGCAGCTGTGGTAGTAATTTCGGAGACTCCTGGGTCTTTGCAGGCTGAGGAAGGGGGCCCCGATCCCTCTCTTCTTCAGGTACGTAGTGGAAGCAAAGGAACCCCCGCAACTCCCCTTTAGCCCTTTCGCACCACCCACCCTGGTCACTGCTGGGCACTGGGCGGTGAAGGGTCATCGCTTCGGCAGGTTGGGGAAGGGAGACGAGGTGAAGTCAAGAGCGACCGCCCAGTAGTAATGCTTGGAGGCAGGACCTAACACTCAAAACTAGTGTGTGAGTCAGTAACTATGAACAGTTTACTTAGCCTTCTCTGAAATGTCCCTTGCTGCTTGGTATACAAGAAAGATTTCGGCTCTGTGACAGATGTTACCTTCGTAAACTGGATCAATCTCCAGCGCTGGCCCCTCAGAATATCGTAGTTTAGGCCACCATTGGTTTATTTGCATTGCTTTACTTCCTAGATTTGTTTTTTTCTTCTTTTTCTTATATCGCCAAATGTGTTATTAGCATCTTTAAATTTGAAGGCCAGTGTGTTTATGTGTATCATAAATTTATGTAGATCCTTGCCTTTTCGGAAAACTGATATCCCATCGTCTCTATTCATTGGTCTTTTAAAATTCCATTTAATTTGTGCTGCATGTTGAAACAACTCGCAAATGACTGCTTTGTTACTAAAAATGCTTCTTAAAGGAAAAATTGTTAGCCAAGGTTTAAATGAATTTACAGTTGGTATCTAGGGTTAGAGACTGGGCATTAGAGCCTTTCCCAGAAAGCTTCTTCTGTGGAGGTATCGTAGCTCCAGTTGTGATTGTCTAGGGTCAGCTTGAGTCAATTTGAGCTCAGTGGTTTAAATTTCAGTGCTAGTGGCACTGAGTCCAGACAATAGCAAAACAATCTATTTTCATTAAAATTCTCAAGTAATTATTTTCAGAGTGACAGCAATGGGTTTGAATCTTTTTGAATAGTCACAGCATGATTAAATTCAACACCGCCAAGTGTTTAAAAAAAAAACCTTAATGTTTCTAAGGCAGTTTACAGCCTGAGGTAAGTAGCTGTGTAAATTTCTTATCTTATGATACATCAAACAATGGAATTAAGAAAATTTAACCCTATGCACAAATAAAAAGGAAATATAGAAGGATATTTTTAGATGGATGGGTGTTAGGAAAATAAAGCTGGTTAATACATAAAATAAGGGGAAGGTATAGGGATAGATAGGTCTTACACATATTCCACATAGAAGGGCCATCTGTAACTTCATAGTGTTAACTTTTTTGATATGGGTAAAACCAAACATACATCATAAAGATTCATGTTTCCTTGTAAATGGGTTGAGAAAATATATTCAAAATAGACAAGGAACAAGTTTGATTTTACAGAACTTTTTCACTTGGTCATGGAACTAGAATCAGTATTAGGCCTAGGCAGAAACTGAATTTCTGCTTGGTAGTTGAAGTAAGGCTTCCAGTTGCTGTTTAAATTACTTATGTCCCTGACAATTATACATCTGTTTGAATCTAGTTGGTTCTTCCCAAAAATACATTTTGGAAGACAGACCTAAAGTCCACCTGAAGCTTGAGTCAAGCTGGGAATATTATATGGATGATTTATTTATTGTTTGTTATTTATTATTTATTATTGTTCCCCCTGTATAATATAGGCTTCTTGAGGATAAGGAATTTGTTTTGTTCAGTGTGGTCTCTGCGATACCCACAATATTGCCTGGCTTGTGGGAAAGAGCTAATAAATATTTATAGGATGAGTGAATAAAGAAAATGGTAAAAAAAAAGAATTGTCTACCAGACAGTTTTGCTAAGGGCTTCTGTGTGCATAATAAATAGATTAAACTTAAGAAATCTGTATTCTGACTTTCTCTTATGACCTCTGAAATTCTTGATCCTCTTTCAGCCTGTGAAATGGGTCTTTGAATCTCTTTCATTTTTGCATATTATGGCATACATATGTGATTGCCGTATTTCCTTATTTAGGTCTTAAGAAGCTGGCCTTGGTGCAATAAGGATCTTAAAACAATGGAAGAGCGGAAAGTGAAGAGGAGGAGTCCTAAGTCTTTTAGCGCCCACTGTACTCAGGTTGTTAATGCCAAAAAAAATGCCATTCCAGTTAGTAAAAGCACAGGGTTTTCAAATCCTGCATCACAGACAACTTCACAGCGACCGAAGTTAAAAAGGTGAATTGTTTTCTTTCATGTTTTCACAGTAAAATACTATTAAGGTAAATCCTGAATCAACTTCTTCTTATAACATTTTTTCTCTTGCTTTGACTTTTAAAATAATTGAGCAGCCATTATATGTGATTTAGAAAAAAAAATTTATGAAAGTTACAGTGTATAGAGATTAGAAAATATGAAATTAATATTGGTTAGATGAACCTTACTTTGTCTTATATTAAAATACACAGATAATTTTCCACCAAGGAGAAAAAATTTTTAAAAAATACACAGAGCAAGAAAACTTGTAGAAAACTTTGATGAGCTAGCCAGAAATGGGAAAAGTGATGAAAAGCCAGATGGTCTTTTTTTGTTTTACTAAGATGAGTGTTTGTGCCTTGGTAGTTTTTATTATTATTGTTATTAATATTATTTTTAATATATATTTTTAGAGATGGGGTCTCACTATGTTGCCCAGGCTGCCTTCAAACTCCTAGGCTTAAGCAATCCTCCCACCTCAGCCTCCTGAGTGGCTGGGACTACGGGTGTGCTAAACCATGCCCAGCTTGTAGTTTTTATTTTTAAAAGAGTGATGTCATTGTTTTGTAGAAATGATTTGTATTTATTGTAAAGAATTGTAAGAAATTCAAAACATTAAAATTCCACCACCTAGAAATAATCCTTATTAATATTTGAAGACAAATGAACATCATTTGTTTTCAGGATATTTAAAGGAAACAAGTGACACGTTTAAATGTGTCCTGTATTACTGTTGAATGTATGTGAGTATTCTGTAGTATTAGATATCTAGAGGTGAAGATTATAGCTTTAGAGAAAAAAAGCATTGTATAATCTCAATCCTCTTTCTAATTATTAAATAAATGTACTCTCACATGCAAGCTCACCGTGGAGAATGAGTTCAGGATGCTGTAGTGCTCTTTAGCCATTGAGTTTACAGAAAACAAAAGATGAGATTGTTGTCTTGATGATCTCTCTTTGCGGAAATAAAAGGGACATAGCCAAAGACACGAGAACATTTGGGAAAAAGTATTCCAATAAGTATTAAACGATAGACAACAAGTGTTATGAGGGTTTCCTTTGAATAAATTATTAGAATGAGAAGGGGTTTTCCTCTTGGAGGAGTTTAATTTAGAGCCAGAGCTTGAAGAAGGTTTTGGTTGGTGGAAAAAGAAAGCCAAGAGATTAAAGATAATCACTCCTTTCTCTAAATTTTTAATAGTACCTTATTTGTATCATTGTCATTGTCATTTTTTTACCTGGTAATTTTATTTCTATACCCTCTTCTAGATGTTGGCTTCCTAGAGTCTGCGACTATATTGATCTTCGTTGTGTGCCTGATGGTACTTACAGTGGAGCTTTGCACATAAAATAATTTCATTGTGTGCTTTTTTGTTGTTATTGAATTATTTTAACATAAAGTGAGACAGTGTGACATAACAAAAACATTGAAGTAGGAATAAACAGGTTTTTGTTTTATCTTTTGTGTTTGTTTTCTGAGAGGGTTGTTAAATGATGAGCTGATATGAAACCTCTACTTGGATAAAACTTCCAAAGTTGAAAGGAAAAAAAATGTTTGCTATACTGAAGCCTTACAATCTATAGTAGTTTATCTCAGATTTTAATGTGAATATGGATCTCTTGGAGATCTTTTTAAAATGCAGATTCTGAATCAGTGAGTCTGGGATGGGGCTTCAGATTAGCATTTCTGATAAGTTCTCAGGTGTGGTTGATGCTACTCATGGATGGCACTTTGAGTAGTAAAGTACTAGATAATGTGATTTGACACCATGTATATAAAATGCAAACGTTGCTTTGTGAAGAACTGTTACTGATTTACTGTCAACAGCGTTTGTATTCTAATTTTCTTTTTAAGAGTATTAGTTTCTTTCTTGTGCCCTGCGTTCCCTGGTCATATATATGTATATCCTTTTTATCTTATCCTTATTATGGTGAGTACAGTTCTGGGGAAGATGTCCTCATTCAACATTATGTAAAAATTAATTGAGTACTGAATATACTTACATGTCAGTATCTGTAGTATGCATTGGGTTATAAAGATAACATACAACTCTTTCTTCCTTTTTGCTTGTTTAACCCCCACTTGTTCTTTATTTTTTATTTTAATTTTTTAAAATTTTCTGGAGAGACGGGGTCTTGGTATTGCCCAGGCTGGTCTCAAACTTCTGGCCTGAAGTGATCCTCCCTCCTCAGCCTCCCAAAGTGCTAGGATTACAGGCATGAGCCACCACGCCCAGCCCCCACTTGTTCTTTCAGCTTTCACTCACATGTCACCATTAGGAAGCCTTTTCTGGCTGGCCCTAGGCTGAGTGAACTGCTCTTTCTCTCTGTTCCTATATCACAGTGTATATATCATCATCACTGAAGTATTTGGGAGCCTTTTATATGCTAGACATGTATAATAAGAACTAATTTAGTCTGGGGGTTCCAAAAAGGCCTTCTGAGGAAACTTAAACTGAGGCTTGAAGGGTGTGTGGGAGGTAGCCTGGCAAAGATGGCAGTGAGTGGAAGGATGCTAATGTAGGCAGAGGATGAGCACGTAAGAAGATAACAGAATAGATTTCTAGGAAGCTAAAGAGATTCAGAATGGCTACAGCATAGACAAGGGAGAATAGAGTTTCTTAAGGATGTTAGACTTTATCCAGCAGATCATGCAAAGCTACTGAAAGGTTTGAATTAAGTAAATTATATGATCTGATTTTACTTTTTAGAAATGGACTTGGCTGCCCTGTGGGGAGAGAAGGAGGATCACAGACCACACACATAGGCAGGGAGACTGGTTGGGAAGCTGTTTGGTCAAGAGAGAGGGTGGTAGCAGGGGAGGAGAGAACTAGAGAGATGAGGTATTTTATGGGTATAATCAATAGGACTTCATGACTGCATGTGGGGGCCTTTGGAAGTTGGAGGAATCAAGGATAACAGGTTTTTAGCATTCCATTGTATGGTGATTATGAATTTCAATATCTTCCTTTCTTTTTAGGGCACTCCTGCCATAATGTCGGCTATAGGGTAGGGACCCCATAACCACTCGTTGAACTACTGATAGTTCTTGGAACAAATATGATAAAGTTTAGAAGGGAAAAATGTAATACTTTTTACTGAGAAATGAAATTTGAAACATAGGATAGTAAAAAGATTAGCAGTTCTCTTTTCAGTTTTTTGCAATCCAAAGAATTAGCATATTATATAAATGTATTAATCACACTTTTTATATGCCTTAGTAGTTATATTTTATACATTTGTTTGAGATTTTCACAACCTGTTCTTTTTTTTGGTTTCTAGCTTGAAGTTCCTGGTTTTATTTAGTTTTGACTTTATTCTGATTTCTTGCTGTTAAGGAAAATTCCATTTAATTCACTAAAAAATTAAGCAGAAGCTTAATCTAGAACATCCTGAAAAGATATAATTAAAGTTAATTACATCATCTTTGCAGAGTGATGAAAGAAAAGACCAAACCACAGGGTGGAGAAGGAAAAGGTGCTCAGTCAACTCCGATTCAGCACTCCTTCCTCACTGATGTCTCAGATGTTCAGGAGATGGAGAGAGGCCTCCTAAGTCTTTTGAATGATTTCCATTCTGGAAAACTTCAGGCATTTGGTGAGCAAGAGATGTTTCTCTACTATTTTTTTCTCTAAGATGTTTGCATTCTACTTTCTGTATTTATTTTGCTCTTCCTTTTTAAAGTGTCATTTTCTTTTTTGAAAAAAAAAAAAGAGCCCATAGGCATAAAATGCAGTCATCATAGATTTTATTTGTCATGGAATATAATTTGCCTTCTAAAACTTGTGGGAAATTTTTTTTTAAAAAGGAAGGGTTTGGCTGGGTGTGGTGGCTCATGCCTGTAATCCGAGCACTCTGGGAGGCCGAGGCAATAGATTGCTTGAGCTCAGGAGTTCAAAACCAGCCTGAGCAAGATTGAGACCTTGTCTCTACCAAAAATATGAACAAAAAATCAGCCGGGTGTTGTGGCACGCGCCTGTAGTCCCAGCTACTCGGGAGGCTAAGGCTAGAGGATCACTTGAGCCCAGGAGTTGGAGGTTGCAATGAGCTATGATGATGCCACTGCACTCTACCCGGGGCGACAGAGCAAGGACTCTGTCTCAACAAAAAATTTTTTTAAATAAAATAAAAATAAAAAGGAAGGGTTAGTTGAAATGTTAAAGTAGGATTGCTATTATATAGTAAATATGTTGAAAGTTTAACAAATGAAAAGGATAGTCTTGTCAGTTGAAATATTTTAGACTTCGTATCTTAGTCTGGAAAAGTATCAAGATCATTTCCCTTTACCCTTTTAAGCTTAAACTTGTTTCTTGCCCAGGATTCCTGATTTAAAGTCAGTAATTAAAAGAATTTGGTTTTCTTGTTCTTTCATAAAGATATAAGCATAGTTAACTGATTATCCCAATAAAAATTCTGAATATTTTTGATATTCAGAGTTCACAATGGATATTGTCAGATTTTTCATGTACAGTCTACAGCTTACTTTATAAGCTTTTTCTAATGATAAAATTATTTTCAAGTATTTTTAAAGCAATTTTAAAATTATTAAATATGGACATGTAGAATCTTATACAAATGCATAAATGTCATTATCATATTGATTTTTTAAGTGTTGTCTTTCCCTTCCCCATGTCTTTGTTGCTTGACTTCCATATTCTTTCCCTGTTACTTCCCCTACCTAACCCTCTGTTGCATCCACCTTCCCTCACCCCAACCACTTAACCATGTTAACAATCAGGTATATATCTTCTCATATTTTTCTCCAGGTTATAATACAACTATATATGTGTTGTAAAATATAAACACACACACACAAAGACACACAGACTTTTGTTTTCATTGTTTTACACAAAAGGTATCTTACATATACTTTTCTGTGTCTTGCTTTTCTCCTCTAAACAGTATCTGATGGTAATGTCTCTAAGTCACTTAGTACAACTCTAGCTCATTGGTTTTTTAATGGCTACATAATATTCCAAGTTGTGAATATACTTTACTTTATCCAACCATTTCCCTATTGAAGGGCATTACTTTGTTTCCAGTTTTGAGCCACTAAATAAAATGGTGCAGTGCTGTGGTCCACAACCCCCCAGGCGGTGGACTGGTACTGGTCCGTGGCCTGTTAAGAACTGGGCCACACAGCAGGAGGTGAGCAGCGGGTGAGGGAGTGAAGCTTCATCTGTGTTTACAGCCCTCCCCATTGCTCGAATCACCACCTGAGCTCTGCCTCCTGTCATATCAGTGGGGGAGTTAGAGTCTCATAGGAGCGCGACCCCTACCATAAACTGTGCATGTGAGGGATCTAGGTTGCTCACTCCTTATGAGAATCTAATGCCTGATGATCTTAGGTGGAGCTGAGATGGTGATGCTAGCGCTGGGAAGCAGCTGCAAATACAGATTATCATTAGCAGAGAGGTTTGACTGCACAATAAATATAATGCGAATTACATCCCAGATCATCCCAGAACCACCGCACCCACCCACCCCCAGTCCGTGGAAAAACTATCTTCTGTGAAACCAGTTCCTGGTGCCAAAAAGGTTGGGGACCGCTGGTGTAGTGAACATCTTTTTACTCATATCCTTATGCTGGTCCTTTTATTTCTTTGGGATGGATTCTCATGAGTGGAATTGCTGGGTCAAAGCATATATGTAATTTTGATTTAAGTAGAAGTATCCATATTGCTTTCCAAAAAAACTACAGCCCTTCTAGGTTCCATCAGCAATTTATGAAAGAACCCTTTTCCCTAAATTCCCACCAGCAGTAGGTATTATCATTCTTTTACTTTTTGCCAGTCTGTTGGTATAAAGTGAGATTTCTTAATTACTATTAAGTTTGAATATCCATGTGTGTTTGGTAAGCAGTTGGATTGCTCTTTTCAGGATCATTACCCAGTTTTCTATTTGGTTATTTATCCTTTTGTTGTTGTCAATTGCTAAGAGTCCTTTGTATGTTTTAGAGACTAACCCTCTGACCTCTATTATTCAGTTATTTATTTATACTAAATTTATTGTCTGTGGACTTTGTTTATGGTATATTTAACCTTGTAAAAGTTTTAAATTTTTATATATGTAAATATGTCTGTCTTTTATAGTTTCTGGGTTTCCAGTCTTGGTTATACTATTATTTGAAGAGAAGACATTAAAAGCACATTATTTATTTTACATTGTTTTATTATACCCCTGCCTCCCTATGTTAGCCCATCCCAGTAAGGTGGCCTCTACAGAATACTTTCACTTCACCCTGTCCTCCTCTCTTCTCTCCCGCCCTTGAGATGAAATCTCTGGATCACTTTTACTTCTTTGCTTTCTCCCAGCACCCTCCCCGCCTCTACTCTATGGTGACTTCGTATTTTTGGATTGAAGTCCTTTTTTATGTATGTCTGTTACTCGACTGATCTGATTGCTCTCTATAAATGTTGCAGATGAGAATTCCATTGCCAGTCAGATTCTTTCTTACTAGGTAATTTATTATTATTATTTTTTGTCTTGAAGCTTAAAAGAGTTTTTTTTTTCTTTTTTCTTTAGAGCTTAGGCATTTACCAGGAGGATATGCTTAGGACTGTGTCTTTTCTCATCAGTCCTGCCTGGGAATCGTATCTGCTGACTCATCTTTCCTCTCATGGAATGTATTTTCTATTGTTTATTATTTCTCCTCCATCTATTCTTTTTTATCCTTTAGAGCTGCTGTTGTTCTCATGTTAGGTCACCTAGATCCATCCTCTTATTCTCATCTTTTCCCTTTTGTGATTGCTACCTCTTTTTATTTTTACTGTATCTCTCTCTCTCCCCACACGCACAAGCACACACATACACATACCTTGAGGTATTTCTGTTTCTTCCACTTGACCTTCCAGGTTACTAATTGTTGGAAAATATCATTAAAATAGAGGAAATGTGATATATTTTACTATGAAGAAAGGATGATTTTGAGAGAGCTTTGGTATTAGTATTGCTTAACATAATGTAGTGTAGTCAATTTATGAAGATGTTATAAAGCTGGCTAGAGGAAACTAGTATAATTTACATTAATTCATATTGATTCAAGATATGCACTTCAACTTTAGCTGAGATGTGGTATACTTCTGTAGTATCTTTATGAAAAATCAAAAGTTTTTTTTTAAAAAAATTATAGTATCAGGAGGTTGCAGAGTCTGCACTTAAACTGGATGAAATATGTCATATATATAAATTAGTTGCTCTGGGCAGATAATGTCACTTCAGAGGACTCTACTCAATAAATAATGTGATACTTACCCCTTAGCAAGGAAATTATCATGCACTACTGTATATATACCATCAAAAATATTACATTGTGTTGCTCATGCTTCATAACATTTTCATGCTTCACAAATATTTTTTATTTATATTTCTTAAAGGAAGAATACATAATTGGTTGGCAAAATGATTCATGGTTGAAGTTCTTCTAGAGCTCTTAATTTCACTCAGGTTATTATAAAATGTTGGGTTACTCAGTTCAAATGGCAGTGTGTCAAATTGGACATGATTAGATGATGCTATTGCTTCTATGTTTAATATTACTATTGAAGAAAATGTATTTTCTCTACTTAAGGGATGATTTTGCTTTTTTAAAAAAATCTTTTCTATATGATTTTATTAAGTGCCCAAGGCCATTTCTTAGGTTGGTCATTTTTGCTTTCCTGATCAGAAATTTGATTTGTTATTATACACGGAAAATACAATCATTAACAACCTATTTACAAAAGAAAGAAAACCGATTTCTTTTAGAGCACCTAGAGTTTAAAAGTTTTTCCTCAAGGCTGTTGGTTTGAACTGTCCTAATCTCTTTATTAATGTTCTGGAATGTTCCCCAGGAAATGAATGTTCCATTGAACAGATGGAACATGTTCGGGGAATGCAGGAGAAATTAGCTCGCTTGAATTTGGAGCTCTATGGGGAGTTAGAGGAACTTCCTGAGGATAAAAGAAAAACAGCCAGTGACTGCAATCTGGATAGGCTTCTGTCTGATGTAAGTATAGTTCTTTTTCTTTATTCTTAAAAAAAATTTTTATATTGCAAAAAAAATTCACCTTTTTAACCATTTTAAAGTATACAATTCAGTGGTTTTTCGTATATTCACAGTGTTGTGCAGACATTACCACTGTCAAGTTCCAGAACATTTTTATCACCCAAAAAAAAATCCCATATCTCTCAATTCCCCCCCTCCCCTAGCTACCCCTAATGTACTTTCTGCCTTTATGGATTTGCCTATTTTGGACATTTCATATAAATGGAACCATACAATATGTGGCCTAAAGTAGATTCTTTCACTTAGTTTAGTGTTTTCAAGTTTCATTCACTTTGTAAAAACTACTCTTTTTATAAAGTAATATATTCCAAGGAAATTATAATATTTACATCTAAGTGTGTATTCTCAGAATACAGATACTGGCAAATCTAAAAGTGAAATATTTGCTTCTGTACATATATAATAAGATCTTAAGATATAGAAGATAGTAGTCAAAAGACCTTTTCCTGGCATGATTAGTATATTTTGTGTTATTTACTCAGGTGGTGGTCACTTTTTTTAAAATACAGAACTGTGTTTGGTGTTTATGGTAATTTAGTACATTGACATGTGTATTACTTTGCTAGGGCTGCCATAACAAAGTACCACAGATTGGGTGGTTTACGTAACAGAAATTTATTTTCTCAACAGTTCTGGAGGCTAAAAGTTGGAGATCAAGGTGTGGGTAGGGTTGGTTTCTTCTGAGACCTCTCTTCTTGGTTTGTAGGTGGCCATCTTCATGTTCATTCTCCCTCTATGCACTCCTGTGTCCAAATTTCCTCTTCTTACAAGGGTACCAGTCACATTGGATCAGGGTCCACCCTAATGACCTCATTTTGACTTAATTACCTCTTTAAAGGCCTTATTTCCAAATACACTCACATTCTAAGATACTGGGTGTGAGGACTAAAACATATGAATGGGTGGGGGGGACACAGTTCAGCCCATAATACCATGTATGATTGTGACACTGAGAAGTGTTCATTAAATTTGCCTCTTTAAATCCTTTTTGGAACAAAAATAAATAAAATTGAATTCAACACACTTTAGTTTTAGATTCCCTATTCACCAGTGACAAAAAGGGTTCATTTCTGTTTTTTCCTCTATCTTTTGAATAAGTTAATGTGAGGGACTTTGTATGCCCATCCTTTTAATATTTCAAGCCTATAATATTTTTATTTCAAGTCTTTCATGTTCAGTCTTGCAAGTATTTCCTTTTACCAGTTCATGTTTTATTTCTCTTAACAAATATAGGCTTAATTTGCTATATACATTTAGGAGAATAACTGCAGTATGGTGAAAAGAACACTGAATTCAAACCAGAAAGCCTTTGTTTAGTCCAGGGTTTGCATTTGGGTTATAACTGTGTAACACTGAGCAATTTAGTCAACATTTCTGTAATTCAAAATTTTTTTTTTCTGTGAAATAGGAGTGCTGTGGTCTGAATGTTTGTGTCCTCCCAGAAATCATATGTTGAAATCCTAACCTTGAGGGTAATGGTACTAGGAGATGGGGCCTTTGGGAGGTGATTAGGTCAAGAATGGGATTAGGGCCCTTAAAAAAGAGGCCTGAGAGAGACTGCTTAGCCCTTCCACCATGTGAGGACACAGTGAGAGGGTCCTGTTCTATGAACCAGGAAGTGAGTCCTCCCCAGACATCAAACTGCTGGCACCTTAATCTTGGACTTCCCAGCCTCCATAACTGTAAGAAATAAATTTCTGTTCTTTGTGAACCACCGGTTAATGGTATTTTGTTAATAACAGCTCAAACAGACAAGGGGTGATAAATTCTACTTCATATAGAAAACTGAATGACGTGTGAAATTTTTTTGTAATTCATAAAGGCTTTAAAGATTTTGTTCACTAAAATGGCAACTTTTTTCTTTAGAAAACTGTTATTAGAGGCTGAGCGCGGTGGCTCATGCCTGTAACCCCAGCACTATGGGAAGCTGAGCTGGGACAAGTTTGAGACCAGCCTTGGCAACATAGTAAGACCCCTGTCACGTCTCTACAGAAAATTTTTTAAAAATTAGCTGGGCCTGATGGCATGTGCCTGTGGTCCCAGCTACTCAGGAGGATGAGGCAGGAGGGTTGCCTGAACCCAGGAATTTGAGGTTACAGTGAATTATGATCGGGCCATTGCACTCCAGCCTGGGTGACAGAGCAAGACCCTGTCTCTAAAAAAATAAAAAGAAAAAACAAAAAATTGTTATTGGGGGTGATTGTAATTATAGCATGGCTTTAGGAATACCTACAGAACTCTAGTTTTTATGTTTTTATCATCTGATTTCATTCTTTCCTCATATTCTTGTTTCATAAATGTTAAAGCTACTTTATAATTATTTCACAAAAAGGAATTTCCCAGCCTGGAAAGTTTTTGAAAGTTTTTTTCTTTAATATTTTTATTTTTAATTTAAAGAAAGGTTATATGAAAAATAATTTATTTTAAAACATATGGTTAACTATCTACTTATATTTATCTTATAAAAATTAAAATTAAATTTGTTTCTTTGTGTTACAGTTAGAAGAATTGAATACTTCCATGTATCCTTTGCCTACTATCAACAGTGAAAAGTTTACAACTTATAATTTCTGGTGAATAGTCCCAATCAAGTTTTAGAAATGTGTATTATTTAGATATAGTGAACAAAGACATGTAGTATTATTTACTGGGGCCATCACTCTTCTGTGGTTTCCAAATAGAATTTTTCTCATTGTTTTGTATGCTGAAATTTTGTTTCTTTCTGGTTTGTTATGCTTTGCTTTGCTTTGTATTGTTTTTGAGTTTTTAAAACAAATTTATTGTTTTTAATCATGAGAATTGAGGACTCAGCTAGTTGCTATGTAAATTATTTTCAATCTTAGGATTTTGAGGCTAACAGGCAGATATCCAGAAATAATATACTGTACTTAATATCATCATATAGAATATTTTAACTGCATAAAATTGAAAATTAAACATCATTTAAATGCAGCCTTCAAGGGTAGCTTGTGAAATGACATTTCATAATTAAGTGTCCTTAGTATATTATAGGATTAGCTTAAAGGAAATTACCATGGCATATGTGGAATATTCAAGTTTTTACATTTCAATTTAGAGCAATTATGTCAATAACTTTTCAAAACATAATTTTGAACATAATTATAGGCATAAGGGTGAGGTACATAAGAACAATAAGAAATGATCCTGCCTATCAAATAATTTAATTTGAGAGGTAATATATCCCCTTTTAGCCAGGTATTGAGATAGAAAGGATACTGGTTATGAAGAGTCTACAGATTGAATTTTTGATACTTGGTTCCACATTTTGATAATGTAACATTGGGCAAATTGTTTAACATCTCAGAGTGTCCTTTATAATATAGGGTAATTGCTACATGTAATGATGTGAATGTGAAATTTTCCAAACTATTATATACAGACTATATAAAAATTACTATTATTGGTATAATATGTACATACTGTTATTGATGAATTACGCAGTAACAATTAAGAAATAGGGAGGTATACCTCGTACACAAATCCAATAATAGCAATTAGTAACTAATCTTTATGAATACTATTTGCCAAGTATTATGTGAAGGGTTTTACAGGCATTATCTCATTTGATCCTACCCTTCAGAGTAGGTGGTATTATGCCCCCCGTTTTGCAGATGATGAAAATATTTTGAGAAGCCACATAAACTGGGGAGAGATTAATGTAAGATATTATTATCAAGAAAGACTTAAAGAAGTGGGTGAGATTTGAGTTAATCAAAGGATTTTTCTTAGAAGTAGTTCCTGGTTCTTTGTTCTTTTCATTATATTCATTCAATGCGTTGTATTCTTTCTGTGCTATGACACATAAGGATCTTCTATCCTCTTACCTACGTTTTGTTAAACATTTAGACTTAATTGCTTCACCACTTTCCATGATTCAACCTGTGGTGGAATTTATCTACCACAAACAAAGCAACATGGTACCTTGTATAATAAAAGAGCATAGGCTTTGGAATGCTTGGTTTTAAATCTTGGTAAGCAACTGTGTAACCTTGAACAAAGTCTGGCAACCCTAGTTTCCTTATCTTTATTAAATGTTCTCTCTGTACTTAAACTTTACCCTCCTAATTTCTCTATTTGTCATTATTGCCTCTGTTATTTCAGTCTCCAAGATTATATACCAATTCCTCCTATGACCGTGGTAGACATCACTAATCAGTCATGGCACTTTCTGCCATTGAGGCTGTGGACATGAAATCTATTTGCCACCTCTTTATTACAGTTGTCAGGCATCATCAGTTCTGCTTTTATTCTTCATTCTCTACATGATAATACGGGCCCTCGTCACCTGATTCAATAACTTTTCAATTTTCTGTTCCAGCTCTAGAGCTACACTGTTCAATATGATAGCCACTAGCCACACAGCTCTTGAGCACATGAAATGTGGCTAATATGAATTGAAATGTGCTATGAGTGTAATATACACACCTGATTTCAAAGATTTAACATAAAAAAAATGTAAACTATCTCAATTTCTATAATGATTACATGTTGAAATAATTTTTTTCAATATATTGGGTTAAATATATATTGTTAAAATTAGTTTCACCTTTTTCCTTTTTAATGTGGCTACCAGAAATTAATAATTCTGTGTGTGCCTTGCATTATATTTCTATTAAACAGTATCATTCTAGACTTTAGACAGTGCTGCTAAATTAATGTTCCTAAAACATCACTTTCTTCTTGCCATTCCTATTTCTTACCAATTTTTGGAACCATGTCAAACCTTTTAAAGGCTCTTATAATCTATACATCTTGTTATGGTTTTTATTATTTTTCATTCCCACCGGACTGGTTTTCTGGATGCCCAAGAACACTTCATGTTCATTCTCGCCTTAATGCCTTTGTTCAGGTTTTACTTCCTACCTAGGGTTGCTCTGACTTCCCTATTCTCCTTATAAAATTACATTCAAGCTTCCCACTTCTATAAAGCTTTTTGTTTGTACCTCAGGCTAGATCTGTTGATTTTTATGTGTATTAAATTTCAGCCTTCCAACTGGATGAGAATGTCTTTGATGGCTCTGCTATGTCTGTACATTTTTGCAACCTCTGCCATACATGTATTGCTAGCATTTAGTTGGCTTCAGTGTATTCATATCATTGTTTGAATTGGGTCTTGAAAAATAGCTAACAGGTGGATAAATATAGTTGGAAGAGGAAAATGGAAAGCAATGATGATGGGAAAGGAAGAGAATAATATATGCAGGATTTCCATTCTATTTTCAATCATCTTGAGGAAAAATTAAGAGGATTATAGAAAAGATTTTAGAGCTGTGATGATTTGATTTTATTTTTGGACCTTTACAAAGAATTGTTTTCCTAAAGATGATAAGGTGGTATCTTCTCAAATGATTTTTTTAATCCATTGTCTTTTCATGTTTGTCTCTGATCAGCTCCTTACCAACAAAGTGATTCATGATGCATTGAAAATAATTCTGTGCTCTCTTGGAACCTGGAACATAGTTTTGATTCAGTAATTTTTAAAAAGTCTTCAAATTCTACTAGGCAGTATAATTCACTACATTTAAAAATTGTCATTCTGTCTCAAGCAACACAGGAGCTTTCCCTTTAAGCATGTTTCTTCCTTTCCTTTTTTTCTTTTTTCTTTTTTTTCTTTTCTTGACTTGACTTTTCTTTTCTTTTCTTTCATTTTTAATACCTCTGTCTCTTAACTCCTGAGTATAATTTTCAGAAGTTTAAAAGAAGTACTCCTGGCTGGGCGCCGTGGCTCACGCTTGTAATCCCAGCACTTTGGGAGGCCAAGGCAGGAGGGTCACTTGAGGCCAGGAGTTCGAGACCAACCTGAGCAACATAGCGAGATCCTGTCACTACAAAAAATTAAAAAATTAGCTGGTGTGGTGGCGCTTGCTGCCTGTAGTCCTACCTACTCAGGAGGCTGAGGCAGAAGGATTGCTTGAGCCCAGGAGTTCGAGGTTACAGTGAACTATGGTCCTGCCACTGCACTGTAGCCTGGGTGACAGAGCAAGACCCTGTCTCAAAAAAAAAAAAAATACTCCTTATAGAATGAAAAAAAATTTTTTTGAAAATTTTCTTAACTGATGAATTCAGACAAAAACTTCATTTGGCAGATGCACAAGATGTTCCGAATACTTCTACTAATTAAAATGAAATGCAGTTTGCTTTCTTCTGAGTTGAAGAGAAGCAGCAGTCTTTACTTTTCCAGCCAAATCCAGTAGCAGAATCATCCACAATAAGGAATTAAAGTAATTAAAGTGCAAGTGCAATGATTGTTTTCACATCCTGCTTTTAGTAAATTTGACTCACTGTAATTCACCATAACTGCAGGCCTGGGTCTTGTTGAAGGCTTAATCAGGAAATGTGAGGCGGAGGTTGTGCTGCTATGCTTTATATTTTGTTGCCTTATGGGGTTATACTTGAAATGCATTGTGCTAATGTTCCTGATAGGGCTGAAGGATTTATCCTTCCTGAGCTCACCAGACTCATTCCAGTGTTGATCATAAGTTGGTCATGCACAGGCTCTTTGTGGCAGCCCAGCTTCAGTTTACGTTAGACAATCAGTACAACGCTGGTGTGTTTTCCAGTGGCCAGTGACAACAAAAGGTTAAATATGTATTTGTGAGATTTGCTATTTTTAATAAAGTGATTGTTTTAAACTAGTCTCTGTGTGTCTGTTTTGAAGAAACCATGCACTATTCGATCTGGGAACACAGGTTCAATCATCAAAAGTAAACTGTGTTTATAAAATTTGAGGTTCTGTAACTTCCTTGCAAATTCTGTGCCCTTGTAAGGACTGGTATAATGAAACACCATGGGCTTTAAAGTTACTTAGACCTTGATTTGAATCCCCCTTCTGCTCCTTAGTGTTGTGTTATTTACATTTATCCAGGTTGAGTTTAATTTTTGTTTTTAACCTAGAAAATGAGGTTAATAACCAGCGTGGTAGTGGTTTTATGAGAAGTGAAACAGTGTGTATCAGATGCCTAGCACAACAGCTGACACCTGAGTATAATTTTGATTCTCATGCCCAGCAGACATTAGCTTTATCACCTTCTAAAACCAGCTTTATTGACGCCAGGCCCTGTGACTCACGTTGGTAATTCTACCACTTTGGGAGGCTGAGTGGGGGGATCCCTTTAAGCCCAATGGTTGGAGGCCGCAATGAGCTATGATGACACCACTGTACTCCAGCCTGGGTGACAGAGTGAAAAAGAGCTTTATTGAAATAATTCATGCCATAAAATTTATTCTTTTAAAATATGCAATTCAGTGGCTTTTAGTAGATTCATAGAGTTGTATACCCATCACCATGATCTAATTCTAGAACCTTTTCATCACCCCAGAAAGAACGGCATTAGCAGTCACTTCTCGTTCCCCAAACTCCTCAGCCTTTAGCGGTTGCCATAATCTACTTTCCATCTCTATGGATTTTCTATTCTAGACATTTTATACTTTTACTTAGCATCATGTTTTCAGAGTTTCAAGATTCATCTATGTTGTTGCATGTCTCAGTACTTCATTTCTTTTTGTGGCTGAATCATATTCCATTGTATGGATACACCACATTTTGGTTATCTATTTATAGGTCAGTTACCTGTACCTTGCAGAAGATGCCCATGCTTCTGCCTTATTTTTTTCAGGCCACAGAAATAAATACCTGATTGGGGGAGGGGAGAGACACATTGAATGATATTTTAAAAATCTTGATTTTAGTAATTTTTGGGATTCTGAATTATAAGTATTTTTGATCAGTTTATCTAATTGGTCCTTTTAATACCCCTTTTAAAATTACAAAATCACAGAGCATTACATACATTTGAAACTTTTCATTTGTGTTGAGAGACTAGGGATTTTAGGGGAAAAATAGCATTCCTAGAGTCTGGCAGTGCAAAAGGAAACTTTGTCATGTGACATGTTTGTCTTGGATGGGTTCTGAGACACAGTAAAGCCAAATCTGTTTCCAATGGGTTAGTGACAAAGAAGCAGATTGATCTCGTTTATTCACTTGGTTTATGTGCCCTTTGTGTTAAAGGACCCCATGTGGGTCCCAGGTAGCAAAATTTTAGTTTATCTGATTTGTATCTTTTCACACTCCTTAAACATATGTATATTAAAGGCAACAGGAAAAAAATGAGGTGACTGGGTTAGAATAAAACTTTATTAGGGCCAGGCCCAGTGATGCATGCCTATAGTCCCAGCCACTTGGGAGGATCGCTGAGCCCAGGGGCTCCAGGCTGAATTGTCCTATGATCCCGCCTGTGAATATCCACTGCACTCCAGCCTGGAAAACATAGCGAGACCCTGTCTCCTTTTTTAAAAAAAACTTTATTAGAATAAAATTTATTGTTTATTACATATATATTGCATAGTCATTGTAGAAAAATTTGAATTACAGGTGATTTTTAAAAACCTACTACTAGAGCAAACCATTTAACGTACTTGCGTACACATTTCCAGACTTCTTAAACATGTTTATTTACAAAAAAATAGATCATACTATTCATATGGTTTTCTCAGCTGCTTTTTGTACTTAATGTATTGTGAACATATTTCCATGGCAATAACTATTACTACAAAATAAAAAAACTTAAAGGCTTTACAATAAATAATTAAAGGCATTTTGACCAGAACTATTTAGAAATTAATTTGGAAGGGCTTTTCTTTTTTTTTTAAATTTCAGAATATTATGGAGGTATAAACACTTTGCTTATATATATTGCCTATGCACTGCCCAAGTCAGAGCTACAATTGTGAACATCCCCCAAACTGTGTGCCCTGCACCCATTAGGTGTAAGTTTTCCCATCCCCTCCACTCCCCTCCCACCTGCCCAACCCCTGATGAATATTGTTTCCATGTGTGCACATAAGTATTGATCAGTTAGTACCAATTTGATGGTGGTGCTTGTTTTTCCATTCTTGTGATACTTTGCTTCAAAGAATTGGCTCTAGCTCCATCCAGGATAATACCAGATGTGTTAATTCACTATTGTTTTTTATTGCTGAGTAATACTCCATGGTATACATATACCACATTTTATTAATCCACTCATGTATTGATGGGCATTGGGTTGTTTCCACATCTTTGCAATTGTGAATTGTGCTGCTATAAACATTCGTGTGCAGACGTCTTTGTTATAGAATGTCTTTTTTTCCTTTGGGTAAATATCCAGTAGTGGAATTGCTGGATCAAATAGTAGTTCTACTTTTGGTTCTTTGAGGTATCTCCATATTACTTTCCATAGAGGTTGTACTAATTTGCAGTCCCACCAGCAGTGTATGAGTGTTCCTATCTCTCCGCATCCCCGCCAACATTTTTTGTTTTGGGACTTTTTTATATAAGCCAATCTCACTGGAGTTAAGTGATATCTCATTGTGGTTTTGATTTGCATTTCCCTGATGATTAGAGGAGCAGAAGAGATCAACCTTTCACTCTTTGCTGACGATATGATATTATATCTAGAAAATCGCAAAGATTCAACGAAGAGACTACTGGAATTGATAAATGAATTCAGCAAAGTCTCAGGATACAAAATCAATGCACACAAATCAGTAGCCTTCATGTATGTCAATAACAGTCAAGCCAAGAAACAAAGATGCAATACCTTTTGCAATAGCACCAAAGAAAATAAAATATTTAGGAACATATTTAACTAAGGAGGTGAGAGACCTGTATAGAGAGAACTATGAAACACTGAGAAAAGAAATTGCAGAGGATGTAAACAGATGAAAAACCCAACCATGTTCTTGGATTGGTAGAATCAACATTGTTAAAATGTCTGTACTACCTAAAGTAATTTACAGAATCAATGCAGTCCCTATCAAAATACCAACATCATTTTTTGCAGATCTAGAAAAAATAATTCTATGCTTTGTGTGGAAACAGAGAAGACCCCATCTAGCCAAAGCAATCTTAAGCAAAAACAACAAATTGGGAGGCATCAATCTACCAGACTTCAAACCAGACTACACGGCTACAGTAACCAAAACAGTATGGTACTGGCACAAGAACAGAGACATAGACCAATGGAATAGGACTGAGAACCCATATATAAAACCATGCTCATACTGTCATCTGATCTTTGACAAAGTAGACAAAAACGTACAATGGAGAAAAGAATTCCTATTCAATAAATGGTGCTGGGAAAATTGGATAGCCACATGTAGAACACTGAAACTAGATCCACACCTCTTACCTCTCCCAAATACCAACTCACGATGGATAACAGACATAAACCTAAGACATGAAACCATAAGAATTCTAGAAGAAAATGTTGGAAAAACTCTTACAGACATTGGCCTAGGTAAAGAATTTATGAAGTAGACCCCCAAAGCAATCACAGGAGCAACAAAAATAAATAAATGGAACCTGATCAAATTAAAAACCTTCTGCACAGCCAAGGAAACTATCACTAGAGTGAACAGACAACCTACAGAATGGGAGAAAATATTTGCATGCTACACATCTGATAAAGAGCTGATAACCAGAATCTATACAGAACTTAGGAAAATCAACAAGAAAAAATCAAAACAACCCTATTAAAAAATGGGCAAAGGACATGAACAGAAACTTTTCAAAAGAAGACAATAATGGCCAGCAAACATATAAAAATTGGAAGGGAGGAGGAAAAAATGGCGGTCTGATAGAGTCCTCCCACCTCACCGCTCCCAGGGAAGGAGGTGAAAAACGCCATTGGCTGCCTGCACGCACAGACTGCTCACTCTGAAAACAGCATTGTGAATTACAGAGAAACATCGTGGGACACTCAGCCCAAGAAAACAGGTGACAAAATCATTCACAAAGACCGGAGAGCGCAGGGAGTACAATAGAGCCCAGAGCACGGGAAGGACTCGCTCACCAGGTCAGCGCAGCGCGACCTGCCCACCAAGCAGTTACGCACCTTCCCCACAGACTCCCCATCCACTCAGTCAGGGACAAGCCCAGGTCCGGGCAAAGCTGTTGCTGGAGACAGCAGACTCTGTGGAGAGGCAGCAATTGTGGGAGCCAAACGGAACTCTCAGCTGCAATATACAGAGACCGCTCAGGGCCGGGTAGGGACTGGGCGGAGATCAGCTTCCCGGGACAGTGCGCGGGAACCCGCAGGCCGGCACTGCACCACTGGAAGTCAGTGGGACCAGGGCCCAGGAGTTGAACGGACAGCAGGACATGCCCTTAGGGGCTGCCAGCAATTGCCTCCGGAGAACACAGGCCAGTTGAGAAAAGCTGCGCTCCCGGGCACAATCGGAGCCCTGCTGTGCGCCAGGCTGGCGGCAGCAGCCATCTTTAAAGCCGCCCACCTGGAGCTGTGAGCCGGGTCTCTAGCTCCACCCCGCCCCAGCCCGGGGCTCTTCCGCTGGTAGCAACAGGCTTCGCCCTTGGTGGCCAGGGACAGCTGCATCCAGGGGTTCCAGGTGGGATGAGATCCCGGAACTGTAGTGGCAGAAACTTTGTGTATTGGAAACAGTTTGCAGCTCGTCCATCTGATCCTGCTACCCTGGTTCTGGCCTCTGACGTTCACTATGTGCTGGTCCTACTGCCCGCCCTTCAGGTCCCAGCCCTCCTGTACCCCAGAGATCAGTCATTTTGAAGGTTGCTGGTTATAGTGACTCGTTTTGTATAAGTACCGGTTCTCATGGCAACCGAATACCTCAAAAGCCACAGGCTGAACCAGAGCAGCTCCCCGTAACCCTGCCCACTTCATTAGGGAATTCCGCTCCATCCAAGAGCGCCTGCAGTGGCCACTATTCCCCCCCGTGGGAACATCCCCCTGGTGGAGACTGCTGGGGATAGAGACACCCACCCACCTTGCCTTGGGGTCTAGTGGTGGAAAAGGGGTGCACAATTGGACATCTCCCTATCAGCCAGTGTCATGTGGAGACGCACATCAGAGGAACAGACACATGCGGCTAGATAAGCAACCTCTGAGCTGTATAGAATTTTTCCAATTCGGTTCTCACACTGCAGCCAAAAGAAATTGTTTTTCTACCCACACCTAAAGAGAAGCAGGGTCAAAGTAACCCCTAGGAGCTACAAGGTCCCTCCCAAAGCTCGGGGCTTTCGCATACCCCACCTGGGGGATCAGAGTCTGCCATGAACATAACAGAATACCTAGCTATTAGGGAGCTGTGGATTCATACCCTCAAGTACAATCTACCAGCTTGGAGCTCAAGCTGGGAGGACAATCTCACTACACTCCACCGGGAAGAGGAGAAGACAACAGGTCAAAGGTAACCCAAGACCCCCCATACTTGCTAAAATACACCTAAGGCAATATAGGCCACTACTCCTCTCCCTGGCTCTGCCAAGGAACAAACCTTGAGGGCTTGGAGACAGGGCCATGAACTAGCCCTAACACTCCCAGCTCTCGACCAAGAGGCCAGGTGAGAAAAAACCAGCAAAAGAACTCAGGAAACATGAAAAATCAGAGTGAAAATCACCCCCAAAAGAAATCAGCAGTTCCACAGCAACGGATACCAACTCAAATGAAATGGGTAGAATGACAGAAGAGGAATTTTGTATATGGATTATAAGAAAGGTCAATGAAATTCAAGAGAAAATTGAATCCCAGCACAAGGAAACCACAAGAAAAATGCAAGAAATGAATGAAAAAATTTCCAAAGAAATAGAAGTATTATGGAAAAATCAAATAGAAATTCTAGAAATGAAAGAAGCATTCAAGGATCTACAAAACACAGTGGAAAGCTTTAAGAATAGGCTGGACCAGCAGAGGAAAGAATTTCAGAGCTAGAAGTCAACTCATATGTGCTAAATAAATCAGTCAAAGAGAAAGAACACACACAAAAAAGGCATGAACAAAGCATACAAGAAATGTGGGATTATAAAGAGGCCAAACATAAGGATCATAGGCATCCCTGAGGGAGAGGAAGAAAATTTGCATGGGCTGGAAAATCTATTTGAAGGAATAATAGAGGAAAATTTCCACAGCCTAGCCAGAAATCTTGATATCCAAGTACAAGAAGCACACAGGACTCCTGGGAGACTCAATGTGAAAAGGCATTCACCACGCCACATAATTATTAGACTGACCAAAGTAAACACAAAAGAGGCACTCCTCAGAGCTGTAAGGTGAAAAGAACAGGTAACCTACAAAGGGAAACCTATCAGATTAACTGCAGATTTCTCAGCTGAAACCTTACAAGCCAGAAGGGAAAGAGGTGCCATCCTCAGTCTCCTAAAACAAAACAAAGGCCAACCCAGAATTCTGTATCCTGCCAAACTAAGCTCTTATACAAGGGAGAAATAAAAACTTTTCCAGACAAGCAATCACTGATAGAATTTGCGAAGTCCAGACCAGCCTTGCAAGAAGTGCTTAGACCTGCATTGTACACTAACCAGCGCAACAGACACCCACCAATGTAAAACTACCCTAAGCTAAAAATCCAGAACCCAGATTTCACAATGACTCAAGAAGTAAAATGGAACAAGAGACTACCCAACAGAATAAACAGAAACCTACCCCAAATATCAATTCTCTCAATAAATGTGAATGGCTTGAATTGCCCATTGAAGAGACATAGGCTGTCTGAATGGATTAAAAACTACAAGCCAAGTATCTGTTGTCTCCAGGAAACACACCTTACACGCAAGGACACATTCAGACTCAAGGTGAAAGGATGGAATACAGTTTTCCAGGCTAATGGAAACCAAAAGAAATCTAGAGTAGCCATCCTTATTTCAGATGATATAAACTCTAAAGCAATAAAAGTGAAGAAGGACAAAAATGGACACTATATAATGGTGAAGGGAAAAATCTTACAAGAGGATTTAACAATTCTAAACATTTATGCACCCAACACAGGAGTGCCCAGATACATAAAACAAATACTGCTTGATCTAGACAACATAATAAATAGCAATGCCATAATAGCAGGGGACTTCAACACCCCACTGATGGAACTGGACAGATCCTCCAAACAGAAAATAAGCAAAGAAACAATGGACCTAAACAGGACTCTAGAACATTTGGGCCTAACAGACATCTACAGAACACTCCACCCAAATAACACTGAATATACATTCTTCTCATCAGCTCATGGGACTTTCTCTAAAATTGATCACCTCCTAGGCCACAAAACAGAGCTATACAAATTCAAAAAAATAGAAATCATACTATGTATCTTTTCAGACCACAGCAGAATAAAATTAGAAATCAATTCCAACAGAAACTCACATCTTCATCCAAAAACATGGAAATTAAACAATCTGTTGCTGAATGACTATTGGGTCAAGGAGGAGATTCAAATGGAAATCAAAAGATTCTTTGAACTAAACGATAATGGGGACACAAGTTATCAAAATCTGTGAGATACAGCAAAAGCAGTCCTGAGAGAAAAACTTACCACCTTAAATGCTCACATCCAAAAGACAGAAAGTTCACAAATCAGTAAACTAATGAATCACCTTAAGGAAATGGAAAAGGAAGAGCAAAGCAATCCTAAAGCCAGCAGAAGAAAAGAAATAACCAAGATCAGAGCAGAATTAAATGAAATTGAGAACAAAAGAACGATACAGAAGATTAATAAAACAAAAAGTTGGTTCTTTGACAAGATAAACAAAATAGACAGGCCACTTGCCAGGCTGAATAGAAGCAGAAAGTAAAGGACTCTAATCAGCTCAATTAGAAATGGAAAAGGAGAGGTCACAACTGATATCATGGAAATACAAAACATCATCTTCGAATACTACAAAAATCTCTATGCCCAAAAACACGAAAATGTGGAGGAAATGGACAAATTCTTACAAACATATTACCTCCCTAGGCTCAACCAGGAAGAAACAGAATTTCTAAACAGACCAATATCAAGCACCGAAATTGAAGCAGTAATAAAAAATCTTCCAACAAAAAAAAGTCCTGGACCAGATGGGTTCACACCTGAATTCTACCAAGCCTACAAAGAACAACTGGTGCCTATACTGCAGAAATTATTTGAAAACATCCAGATGGATGGAATCCTCCCAAACTCATTCTACGAAGCTAATATCACCTTGATGCCAAAGCCAGGAAAGGACACAAGAACAAAAAACTACAGACCAATATCCCTTATGAATATAGATGCAAAAATTCTCAATAAAATCCTAGCAAACCGAATTCAAATGTACATAAAAAAAAAAATTCATCACGATCAGGTGGGCTTCATCCCCGAGATGCAGGGATGGTTCAACATATCCAAATCTGTAAATGTAATTCACCACATAAATAAAAGCAAGAACAAAGATTATATGATCCTTTCAATAGATACCGAAAAGGCTTTTGACAAAATCCAGCATCCTTTTATGATAAGAACTCTTAACAATATAGGCATAGATGGCTCATACCTCAAAACTATTAAAGCCATATACGATAAACCCACAGCCAATATCATACTGAATGGGGAAAAATTGAAAGCATTCCCCCTAAGAACTGGAACCAGACAAGGTTGCCCACTATCTCCACTTCTATTCAACATAGTGCTGGAAGTCCTGGCCAGAGCAATCAGACGAGAGAGAGGAATCAGGGGTGTCCAAATAGGGGCAGAAGAGGTCAAACTTCCACTATTCACAGATGATATGATATTATATCCAGAAAACCCCAAAGATTCAACCAAGAGATTACTGGAATTGATAAATGAATTCAGCAAAGTCTCAGGATACAAAATCAATGCACACAAATCCATAGCCTTCTTATATCCTAATAACAATCAAGCCGAGAAACAAATTAAAGAAGCAATACCTTTCACAATAGCACCAAGGAAAATTAAATATTTAGGAATATATCTAACTAAGGAGGTGAAAGACCTATATAGAGAGAATTACGAAACACTGAGAAAAGAAACTGCAGAGGATGTAAACAGACAGAAAACCCTATCATGCTCTTGGATAGGTAGAATCAACATTGTAAAAATGTCTTTGATACCTAAAGTGATTTACAGAATCAATGCAGTCCCTATCAAAATACCAACATCATTTTTTGCTGATCTAGAAAAAATAATTCTGCACTTCGTGTGGAACCAGAGAAGACCCCGTCTAGCCAAAGCAATCTTAAGCAAAAAGAACAAATTGGGAGGCATCAATCTACCAGACTTCACACTATACAATAAGGCTATAGTAACCAAAACAGCATGGTACTGGCACAAGAACAGAGACATAGACCAATGGAACAGGATTGAGAACCCAAATATAAAACCAACCTTGTACGGTCATCTGATCTTTGACAAATTCCACAAAAACATACAATGGGGAAAAGATTCCCTATTCAATAAATCGTGCTGGGAAAACTGGATGGCCATATGTAGAAGACTGAAACTACACCCACACCTCTCACCTGTCACAAAAATCAACTCACGATGGATAACAGATTTAAACCTAAGACGTGAAACCATAAGAATTCTAGAAGAAAATGTTGGAAAAACTCTTATGGACATTGGCCTAGGCAAAGAATTTATGAAGAAGACACCCCAAAGCAATCACAGCAGCAACAAAAATAAATACATGGGACCAGATCAAATTAAAAACCTTCTGCACAGCCAAGGAAACTATCACTAGAGTGAACAGACAACCTACAGAATGGGAGAAAATATTTGCATGCTACACGTCTGATAAAGGACTGATAACCAGAATCTATGCAGAACTTAGGAAAATCAACAAGAAAAAATCAAACAACCCCATTAAAAAATGGGCAAAGGACATGAACAGAAACTTTTCAAAAGAAGACAAAATAATGGCCAACAAGCACATAAAAAATTGCTCAACTTCTCTAATCATCAGGGAAATGCAAATCAAAACCACAATGAGATATCACTTAACTCCAGTGTGATTGGCTCATATCAAAAAGTCCCAAAACAACAAATGTTGGCAGGGATGCAGACAGATAGGAATGCTCATGCACTGCTGGTGGGACTGCAAATTAGTACAACCTCTATGGAAAGTAATATGGAGATACTGCAAATAATTAAAAGTAGAACTACCATTTGATCCAGCAATCCCACTACTGGGTATTTACCCAAAGGAAAAAAAGACATTCTATAATAGAGACATCTGCACGCGAATGTTTATAGCGGCACAATTCACAATTGCAAAGATGTGGAAACAACCCAGGTGCCCACCAATACACAAGTGGATTAATAAAATGTGGTGTATGTATACCATGGAGTATTACTCAGCAATAAAAAACAACAGTGAATTAACACATCTGGTGTTATCCTGCTCGGAGCTAGAGCCCGTTCTTCGAAGCGAGGTGTCACAAGAATGGAAAAACAAGCACCACTGGTACTCACCATCAAATTGGTACTAACTGATCAACACCTACATCACACAGGGCAATAATATTCATCAGGGGGTGGGCAGGTGGGAGGGGGTGGAGGGGATGGGAAAACTCTCACTGAATGCATGCGGGGAGCACAGTTTGGGGGATGTCCACGATTGCGGCTCTGACACGGGCAATGCATGGGCAATATATATAGCCAAAGTGTTGTACCCCCATAATATTCTGAAATTAAAAAAAATAAAATTAAAAAAAATACAATAAAAATTGGAAGGGCTTTTCTTTTTGTCTTTGCACCTCCTGTATAATGCTAAAACTGGCAATAAGTATTAAAAATTTCTGAAGATTTGCTGCAGATGAACATGATAAAGAATTAGAAACTCCACTTTTGCCATCACACGGCCTTAAAATTGCTGGCTTTATTTGATACCAAGCAAACTTGGACGCTGGGCTTCAGTGTCCAAAGGTCTTCTTGGGGTCCCGTGGCCTTGCGTCTGGCACCTCTGCTCGGCGCCTTACAGGGCTACGGGAACGTGCAGTGACCGACCTGGTCCCAGGGAAGCTTTCTCCCGCCGCAGGCTCCCTAGGGGCTGGAAGAGGAGCCGGGACCGCCTAGCGGTGCTCGCTGCGGCCCGGGAGAGACGGGCGCGCACCCCCAGGTGCGGCCGCTTGGCTTTGGGCGCTCCAGCAGGGAAGGTCGGGGTCGGCCCCGGGAGCGCAGCGCTGGGCGGGGCTGCAGATCCGCGTTGTCGGGTCCCCATGGAGACGGAGCTGTCCCTGCCCCACTGGTCTCCCGGGGCTGCCGAGAGCTAGCTCTGGCTTTTCACTGCGCGTCCCAGGAGGAGACAGCCGCCACCGCGCCGGCCTCTTGGCCACTTCCCAGAGGTAAAGCGCTTGGCTTCTCGGCCGCGCGTCCTTTGCTTGGGGCCGCTCGGGGCACAGCGCCTGTGCCCCTTGGTTTCCCCATGCGGCCCCAGGAAGACCCTAAGCAGCGCTGGGGCAGGGCGCCGGGCCCTCCCTCGATGTCCCTGGAGGCCCTTCGCAGCTCCGTCGTTAATCAAAGGACCCTCAAGAGGCTCTGGGGAGAAACAAAAACGATCCACGCGGACGGTCAGGTTTGAGTTGGGCTGTGGCGAGGAAACTCTTACCTCCCCTAGAGCGCTCGTGTGGGATAAAAGTGAAGCGAAGTTCTTGAGCATTTTGGAAAACACTGATTTTCATGGGACTCCTAACTGGCTCACACCAGCTCCTTCCCTCCTTATGCCAGTTGGCACCCTCTTTCCTACTCTGGGGTCCAGAAATGTAAGGGGTAGGGTGTGGGGCAGGGGAGTGAAGGAGAAATACAGAAAATCTACCGTGAATACAGGTCGCGGTTATAACTACAGCTCTAAGAGTTAATATGCTAAGATTTGATGAATAGGACAAATAAAACAGTGGTACTTCTGAATATTTATCTTTTTAAAAGCACTGATGCTGTGCTTACTAATAAATCTTGCCCTAAGTATCAGAACAGAATATCCTGACATCATTTGTATTAAAGTTCAGTGCAACCCTTGCAATTGTATCCAACCCGTCACAGTGCTCTGCAGCGACTTGACATTTGGACTCCTCGGGCACCTCAAAAATCATGTCCTAAAAACAATGATTGCAGTGGGAGAAAGCGGACTTTAAGGACTTGAAAGTTCTATGGCAACAACACAGTTTACTTTTCCTGAAAGAATTTAAATAGTGTGGTTGCTTTTTATTTGTTACAGCTTTAATTTTTTTTTAGCTTTAACCTTGTAAATCTGTGAATATATCCAGCACTTGAAAATACCAGCACAAGGATGGTATTTTCTATCACCACCTGCACTATCAATAGTGCAGATTTCCTCAAAAGTTGCTATCACTTTTATTATCCATTGTTTATTTGTGTGCTCAGTACAAATTATATATTGGTTTACGTTTTACATGCCCAGAGTGTGGGAGATTTAACTTAAGTGGAATTGTCTTTCATTTCATTTCATGTGCACCTTTCTTGTGCTCCAGTTATTTTCTGCAACCTTTGGAACCAGACAACCTCTTGGAAAGCATATTTAAGGAAGTACATTTTAAATAATAAAATATATGAATCATTGCACAACCTACACATGTGAATTGCAGAAATACTCAAACAAAGGTATATACCTCTGTGCCAAGGAACGACGTTTTGTAATCTTCTAAGCCACTGTGTCCACTGTGGTGGAGCAGGACCAGGCTAACTTGCATTTCTCCAGCTGTATAACCTTTGCAAACATAGTTAGCTGACATCATGGCTCTTCCGATTTATCCCAGTGGTGATTTAGCTCTCTGTATAGACTGGCATTTGCTCAGCCATTGTATCCCTAATCTGGCTTTGGTTGTTATAAGGAAAAAAAAACCTGTTTTCTCTCTACTCTCACATACTTGCTTAACACAACATTTCACCTCTGGTCACCAAAATATGTGGAGATTTCTCCCCACCCACAACCAATTTTCCAGTGTCCACCAACTCAATGTCCTATACTTTAACTCAATTCTGACACTATCTACCTGGAGCATCAGATCCCACAGGTTAAGGAAGGACTCAGTCCCACAAGACTGCCCACTGCCTCCGATGCCAATCACAATTCTCAGGTTGTGACCTGTGCTTCTCACCTACTGGCTATAAACCCTGGTTCTTACGTTTACCCATTTATTGTAAAGAATATTACAAAGGACACAGGTGAATAGCCAGATGGAAGAGATGCACAGGGCGAGGCCTGTGGGAAGGGGTGGGAGCTTCCATGAGCTCTCCTGGCTTGCTACCCTCCAGGTACCTCCACATGCTTAGCTGTGTGGAAGCCCCCTGAACACTGTCCTTTTTGAATTTTATGGAGGGTTCATTACGTAGGCATGATTGACTATCTCATTGGCTATTGGTGATCAACTCAACCTTCAGCCCATCTCCCCTCCCTAAGGTCAGGGGATGGAGCTGAAAGTCTAATCCTCTAATCATGTGGTTGGTTCCCCTGGCAACCAGCCCTCATCCTGAAGCTATCTAGGGGCCCATCAAGAGTCACCTCTTTAGAACAAAAGATTCTGCTATCACTCAGGAAATTCCTAGGGATTTAGAAGCTCCGCGTCAGGAACTGGGGTCAAAGACCAAATATTAGGAGCACCCCTATCTACAAGGGTTTTAGGAGCTCTGTGTCAGGAACAGGGACAGAGATTAATAAATACATTTCTTATTATTTCACAATATCACAGATTGTCACACAACAGGCCCCTCCTTTATTTCTCCCAAAGCATAGAAGTGCTAATGTCAATTGCCAAGTTCCTCATCAATATGCCAGTTGTAAAGAATAGTCGGCCATGACATAGAAATTGCATTCCTAAATACATCCATAGCAGTCTTATATCCAATTTGAGTTACACTCACTTTAGGAAAAATCCAGTATAATTTTTAAACTTGATAGCCAATTACTACCTGTGTGACCTTGGGCGATTTTCTTTACCAGAGTTTTCTCTTCTGTAATCTAACTCCCAGGGTGAACGTGAGGGTTCAACAAGCTAGTGTATGGGGAAGAGATTTACTAGTGCAGTGCTAGTCAGTGTAGACACTCAAACAAAAATTAAGATGTTAATTTTTGTGTCACATCTGTAACAATTTATCAACTTGGTGATTTATTACATTTATTACACATCCCCCTCCCCATTTTGATTTTGTTACTTGGTATGTTTGTTGGATCCAGTTACAAATGAGAAGAGCCACAGATTTGGTTTCCTATATTATTCCCTTCTTTCAAAAAACTGTAGAAACATTTAGGGCCCTTGTTTTAAAGAGTAAGGTAACTAAGAGGTTTCCAGTTTGCATCACCCACTCTGGAGTTTCAATTCAAAAGCAAAAATTGGGCTGTAAGTGGGAGGGCAGCCAGGACCTTAACTTTTCCAGTAGTGATATGGCACTTTGTAGAAAAGAACAAGACAATTCTTAAATGATCAGAGAAGAACTTCATGGTACAGTATTTCAACTTTTGGAGAAAGGACACATAGAAAACATGAAAAATGGATGAGAATTTGGTTTTATACACTTAGGTTTTGAATCTCTTTTGGTGTTGGAAGATATTAGTGACTGCCATATTGTAAACATAACTCACAATAAGTATTCTTGCCCCAGAATGAATTCTCATCTCATCTTACAATGCTTCCTTTTTAAAAATTTTGCTGATGTCATGAAAGAATAATCTGTCATATCTACATATTAATTCAATTCTAAACTTATTTTACCATATGACTCAGTTAACATAATGATGGAAATTGCTAATAAGAGAATCACACAAGTTGATAAATTGTTGCAGTTGTGACACAGTTGTCAAATCCTAATAATCAGTGAAGGAATTTGTTTTTTTCTTCCTGTTAACTTGCTTTTTAGCCCTTGAATTTGGAAAATTGGTAGATGCATGTCTTAGTTTGTGCTGCCATAATGAAATACCTGAGACTTGGTAAAAAAACAAAACAAACAAAAAACAAAAACAAAAAAACAAAACCCAGAAATTGTTTTCTCATAGTTCTGGAGGCTGGAAAGTCCAAGATCAAGGTGCCAGCAGGTCCAGTTGTCTGGTGAAGGCTGCTCTCTGCTTCCAAGATGGCGCCTTGTTGCTGCATCCTCCAAGAGGAATACTCTGTCCTCACAGGGCAGAAAGCAGAAGGGCAAGTGAGTTGAATGATATGTGAAGCCTTATAAGGGCCTGAATCTCATCACAAGGGAAGGAACCCTCATGACCTAATTACCTTGTAAAGGCTCCACCTCTTAATACCATTACATTGGCTGTTAAGTTTCAACAACTGAATTTTGGAGGAGACACATTCAAATCATAGCAGTATGAACAATTATTCGTTTATTCATTTAGCAAACACTTGCCAAGTGCCTACTCTATCGTAGATGCTATTGTGGTAGGCAGCCTCTAAAATGGTTCCCAATGACCCCAGCATCCTGGTATTTATGCTTTTGTGAATTCTCTCCCCTTAAATGTGGGCTGGACTTGCTTCTAATGCAGAAGTTGGCAAACTTTTTTAGTAAAGGTCCAGCTAATAGATATTTTTGGCTTTGTAGAGACCATGTGGTCTTTCTCCCCATTACTCAATTTTGTTGTTATAATATAAAAGCAACCAGAGACAATACATAAATAAATGAGATTGGCTGTGTTCCAATAAAACTTTATTTATACAATCAGGTGATGGGCCAGATATGATCTGCTGACCGTGTTTTCAGACCCCTGTTCTGACTAATCAAAAAGTGATAGTATGGCCAGGTACAGTGGCTCACGCATGTAATCCTAGCATTTTGGGAGGCCAAGCAGAAGGATCTCTTGAGGCCAGGAGTTTGAGGCCAGTGTGAACAACATATTGAGACCCTGTCTCTACAAAAAATAGAAAAATTAGCTGGGTGTGCTGGTGTGCACCTGTAGTCCCAGCTACTTGAGAGGCTGAGGCAGGAGGACCACTTGAGCCTGGGAGTTTGAAGTTGCACAAAGACTCTGACTTCTATCTTGCCTGCCCTCTCTTGCTCTATCACTTGTGCACTTGGTGGAAGCGAGCTGCCATTTTGTGAGCTAAGCTCTAGCGAAGCCCACATGCGGAAGATATCTTTGGCTGATAGCAAACAAGGAACTGAGGCCCTTGTTCCAACAGTCTGGGATGAACTGTATCCTGCCAACAACCACTTATATGAACGAGAAAGTCAATTCTTCCCCAGTCCATCTCTGGGATGACTACAACCCCAGCTGACACTTGGATTGTGAGAGACCCTGAGCTGGGGGACCCAGCTAAGTGATGCCTAGAATGCTGACTCACAGAAACTGTGAGATAATAAATGTTGGTTATTTTAAGCCACTGAGCTTTGGGACAAGTTGTTACACAATATTAGATAAACACTATGATAACCACATTAGATAATCAATACATATTATGATAGGCTCTGTATAACAATGAACAAGGGAAAATGCTGCTTATTATTTTCTCCTCTTGGAGATTCATTGTGAACATTAGCATATTACAACTTTCAAAACATCCTACAAAGAAGAAACAAGTTTAATTTTTGTTCAATCAATCATTTGCCAATCATATTTAATCACAGATTCTGTTTTCTGGGAAAATACCTATTAATGTCTTATGGAACTACTCTTTGGAGGAATATAAAGTGCTGGAATAAGAAAAGAAATCATTCCATTAAAGAAGTGGTAATTGCCAACCTGTTATTTCTCTCTGGGTTGAATAGCTAGTCAGAAAAATTGACATCTTACATAATGAAAATAATCTTGTGGAAATTTATACATAGAGGTATGTACATACACACGTAATGTACTGTACTATGCTCATGTATTTAAGCCCACCATCTGAGACAGCAGACATTCTTTTTGTTATGTTCAGTTCATTATGTAACTCAGTAATCCCTTAACACAGAGGCTAAGAACAATTTTGAGAACTTGCTAAATAAAAATGCTGTATGTTGGCTCTTGGAGGGATTTCACATAACAACAGCTGGGCATCTTATGAAACTAAGAATTTGTTTTGATTTCATGTTGATTCAGAAGGAGGTATTTAATTTCCCACATTGCCATGAGGTTTTTATCTGAACAACACATTATTATAACGTAGTTTGCCAAGACACATCACTGCCTTGCAATACACATGAGGAAACTGAGGCTCAGCTACTAAATTACTTGTAAAGCTTCAATTTGGGGGAATCAGAGCAGGGATCCAAATCTGGCATTCACTATGTCATGCTGCTTTTCTAAAATTGTTCCTAATATGGTATATGCCTTTCTGATATATTCATTTTAAAATGTGCTTCTACCTCATCAAAGTGTAGTAAGAGGAGAGGCGCTCCAAATGTTTGTCTTATTCTGGAATTCCTCTGACTCTTTAATAGTTTCTTCATCTACTCCAGGCCATGTTGTGCTCTTTCTTTTTGGAATTTATAGCAACAGAGGATTGCTTAGAAACGTAGATGTTTCTGATGCTTGAATCCCAGCTAGAGTATCACTGACAAGTGGTCATCTACCTTGAGCTTCACTGTCTCCATTAATGGGCATAATCTCCTGAGACAACCAGAACTGTGAAGTGATTTTCCCCCCACTTATACTGAGCCAAAATCTTCCTCTCTGACATCATCCATTGTTTTTAATTTTGTCTTCTAGGGGTTCACAAACCATGTGTAATTGATTTTATAATATATATATATGAAAAGCCTTTAGATAGTTGGTGTGTATGTGTATAGCATGAGAAAGGGGCCCAATTTCTTTTCTCTTTTTTTAAAAACAGATAATCTGTTTTCTATAAAAGGAAAAATCCATCTCTTCTCCTTTTGATTTGTTATCTAACAAGTGCCCGTGTACACCTGGGTCTATTTTGGACTTTCTCTTCTGTTCCACTGGCTTAGTTGTCTGTTCCCAAACTGATACCACATCATCTTATTACCATAGCTTTGTAGTAAACGTTAACATCTAGAAACATGTCTCCCTTCCTTGTTCTTCCAGATTGTCTTGACTGTTTTTGGCCCTTTAAACTTCCATAAATATTTTAGAATCAGTTTTGGAGTTACACACACATACATACACATACACATACACACACACATACACACACACCCCTCATAATATCTCTCTTTTTTTACTGAGATTGCCTTTAATCTATAGATCAAGTTGAGAGAATTAATCTCTCATGTACCAAGTCCTCTAATCCATGAATAAGACATATCTCTCCATTTACTTAGGTCTTTAAAATATTTTAAAATAGTTTTATAATTTTCTTCATAATGTTTACACTTTTATTTTTTCTAGTGACTTAATAGTGTTTGATGTTCTCATAAATGACATAACTTTACAAACTTCTTGATTGAAATAGAGCTATAGAAAAATATGCAAATCATCAGTGTAGAGCTCCATGACTTGAGGGAGAAGGGAAGTATGGGCTCCCACCTCTAGGTCAGTACCAGCACCTGGGATCACCTTTCACATCCTCTCCCCATCACTACTCTCTCTTTCCTCCAGGATTAACTCTATCCTGACTTCTAACACTATAGTGTATAACTTTGTATAAATGAAACTATACAAATGTATTATTTTGTTTCCAGCTTCTTTTGTTTAATGTGGTATGTGTCTGATTCATCCATATTGTTGTGTAGCAGCAGATTATTCATTTCATTGATGTATAGTATTCCACTGCATGAGCAGATGAGAGTAAATATTTACCTGTTCAACTACTGATGGATGCTTGGGTTGTTTCCAGTTTGGAGCTATCCAATGCAGTTGGAAATATTTATTATTGACATATTTTAACCCACAAGTGTATTTTTTTTGATGGGTCAAGTTTGGCATTATTTAGGAAATAATGCCAAACAGTTTTTCAAAGAATTTGCACCAATTTACACATTCACAAGCTGTAGGTGAGAGTTCTGGATGCTCATCAACACATGGTTTGGTCAGTCTGTGCTGGATAACAAAACCATCCCAAAATTTAGTAGCTTGAAACAGGAATTATTTATTATTTTCACAATTCAATGTGTTGGCTGGCCTCGGCTGGGCAGTTTTTCTGCGTCATGTAGGCTGGAGTGATTCATGTGGTTGCATTCACCTGGGAGCTTGGTTGGAACTGATATATCCAAGATGACTTCATTCCTACATCTGGTACTTTGACTGGGGTGGCTGAAACATCTGGGGGCTGGCTTAGCCCTTATCTATATGGTCTCTTGACATTCAATATTCTAGCCCAAGCTTATTTACATAGCAGCTGGATCCCAAGAGTACAAAAATAGAAGCTACAAGTCTTCTTAAGTCCCATGCCCAGAAGTCACACATCATCACTTCCACAACATCCATTGGTTAAAATAAGCCAGTGCTAGTGCAGACTCAAGGGGAGGCAGAGGAATAGTCTCTACCTCTTGATGGGAGAACTGTTATTTGTGTAGAGGGATGGGAGTAATTGTTCATGGCCATAGGTACAGATAATACCGTGTTCCTCCCTCTGGCCACAATTCACACCTGTAGTGTGCAGAATACATTTGCCCAACTCCAAGACACCCAAAGTCTCATCTAATTATGGTATCAGGCTTGAAGTCCAGTCTTTTTTGTGATCTGCATCAGGTCCAATTGCAAATGAGACTCCTAGTGCATAGTTCCTTTTGATCTGGAAACCTGGAAACTGAAAAGGCAAGTTGTCTGTCTCCCAGACACCCAGCTTTCAGAGATGACTCAGAGACTTTTTATTTCAAATTTACTTAGTTTTCGTCGTTGTTGTTGTTGTTTGTTTTTAATTTCAAGCTAGTCATGCCTTCACCAGAACAACTCTCTTGACAATTTTGTATGTATCTAATTGTAATCTATTCCAGTAGACAAAAGCTATATCCACAATTCTCTTTGAGATAGGTACTCCTTTGCCTTGGGCCATGAATCAGTATGTTGTGGGACAAAGACTTTAAGATTCTTTGAAACTCTTTTATAGTTGACCCTTGAACAATGCAGGAGTTGGGGTACTGACCCCCTTTGCAGTCAAAAATCTATATATAACTTTTGACTCCCCCAAAACTTAACAAATAGCCTACTGTTGACTGGAAGCCTTACTGGTGACTTAAACAGTTGATTAACACATATTTTGTATGTTATATGTATTAATATATAAACTGTATTCTTACAATAAAGTAAGCTACAGAAAAGACGTTATTAAGAAAATCATAAGGAAAGGAAAATACATTTACTATTCATTAAGTGGAAGTGGATAATCATAAAGGTCTTCATACTATCTTCACATTGAGTAGGCTGAGGAGGAGGAGGAAGAGAAAGGGCTTGTCTTGTTGTTTCAGGGGTGGCAGAGGCAGAAGAAAATCTGCATGTAAGTGGATCCGCACGGTTCAAACCTGTGTTGTTCAAGGGTCAACGGTATTTTTAAAATAAGAGGATCTATGAGGTACAACCTTAAATCTTTCAAAGACCTTATTGAAGAGTCTTAACAGTCTCATCCTTGACTCATCCTTGATTTGCTCTTTGCCCTGAGGCCATTTATTACTTTGAGATCCTTTTGCCTCTGGAGATACTTTACTAGACAGTCTTTATTTCCACTAAATTTTGCCCCAAAACTAAATAAACCTTTGAAGTTAATTCATATCTCTCTTACTGGACAGCTAAAGAAGCCAATCATGGCTTTCTACATCCTGCTTGGAGTCTCTTTAGCCAAGTCTATATATTCCTTGGTACATTTTCTACCATCCACATAAACGCAAGAAACAGTGTTACTAAACTTCCCATTGCTACATATACAGGTCACCTTCTCTCTAGCCTTTCATAGCAACTTAACCGCTCTTCTAGACTCCGCTGAACAGTCTCCTAAACACCCTTTAAATTTCCATTTGCTGCCCACTCCTGATGTCAATGTCATATGTTTTAGGTTAGATTATGGAAATAATCTACTTCCAGATACCATTTTTTTTTGTAATTGCTGAATAACAAACCATCCCAAAATTTAGTGGCTTCAAACAATAATCATTTGTCATTTCTCATGATTCTGAGGGTCAGCGGGGCCCAACTGGGCAGTTGTTCAACTTCACTGACCTGGATCATCCTTTTTATCACTGCTCTACAGTGCCACCACCTTTGTCACAAATCGAGTTCCATATAGAAGTGGGTCTGTTTCTGGACTCATTGATCTGTTCCATTGGTTTATTTTGCTAGTCTTTTGCCAATATCTCATGCTCCTATTTACACTAGCTTTATAATAAATAAGTCCTGATATCAAGTACAGTAAGTTCTACCACTTTGTTCTTTTTGAAGTTGTCTTTGCTATTCTTGACCCTTTGCATTTCTATATACATTTTATAATCAGTTTGTCAAACACATACACACACACACATACACACACGCACATACACACACACACAAAACACCACAACACACCTGCTGGGTTTTGATGAAATTGTTTGAGTAATGGATTAATCTGGAAGAACCAACATCTATACAGATGTATATTCTTCTTGGTTTTAGATCTTTTAAAATTTCTCTTGATAGAAGTTTTAGTTTTCTATGTGGAATACTTGTTCCTCCTTGATTTAAATTGGATTTTTAAGTGTTATTATAAGTGATATATTGTTGCTTAATAAAAGTTTGTTGTTATTATACAGAAACACAATTGACTTTTATATGTCAATCTTGTGTGCAGCAATCTTGCTAAGCTTATTTATTAAATCTGACAATTTATCTGTAGATTCTTTAATATTTTCTATGTATAATTTATATTAATAAATAATAATTTTATTTATATCATAAATAAAATTATTTATAATAATTTTATTTAAAAAATTATTATACCTTTTTTTTGGTTTATCACATTGGAAAGAACCTCCAGAACAATGTTAAATAAAGGTGATAGTAGTGATCAGAGAGAAAGTTTTAACATTTCCCCATAAGTTTCAGGTTTGCTATAGGTTTATAGTATATGCCCTTATTTGGATTAGAAATTTCCCTTCTAGTTCTAGTTTGCTAATTCTTTTGCCATGAATGGGGTGTTAAAGCTTATCAAATGCCCCTTTTCTATCTACTGAGATTATCATATTATTTTTCTCTTTTGTTTTGTTAATGATAAGAACATTGATTTTTGTAATGTCAAACCAAATTTACATTTCAAGACTGAATCCAACTTGGTGGTGATATATTATCTTTTTTTGTATATCTAGGTTTGGTGTTCTAATATTTTGGTAGGATTTTTGCATCTATAGTTGTGATAATAAAACTGTAATATTTCTTTCTTGTAAAGTACTTGTGGATTTTGGTATCAAGGTTATACTGACTTCATAAAAGGAGTTGGGGATAATTCCCACATTTTCTATTCTCTGGAAGATTTTGTGTAAGTTTAGTGTTACTCCTTCTGTAAATGTTTGGTAGATACAGAAAATGTTTCCAGGAGTAGGAGGCTACCATAACAACAGCAAGACATTCCAAATTACGTGGTATTAACATCCAGTCTGACAGCATGAAATTGTTATTGGAGACATGAAAAGATGGCAATCCATGTTATGCAGTGGAAAAAATTTGTAAAACCATAGTCTGGAATAGATTAAAGGGCATATTATTATGTACCTAATAAGCGTGTACTTTACTCAAAGAGGTAGAAAATGAATGTTATTAGAATGAGTTTATTACTACAGGATGCATTTGCCAAGGTACTACAAGAAATAGAGGAGCTCAGAAAATATTTGACTGGTTTGCAAACAGGAATGAAAATGAATTCAGAGAAAGCCCCCAAACATAGGAATTTGCAAGGTTGGAAGGAGCAATTGATTCACATCTTCAACTAGTAAAGAAAAAACTGAGAAGGCCTTTAAGCAACAAATGCTGTTTAAAACTCTGCTTAGTGGCAAGGACCAACTGAGAAGTATGGTTGTCACACCACTGTTAGGATCTCTGAATGGAACAAGGTGGTACCCAGCAAATACTTCCAGTTGAAAAAAAAATCTCAGGGAAGGGAGACTTAGTGTTTGGCTCTTCCTAAGGAAGCCTGATAGGTAACTTTATATAGAGAAAAGAAATGTCTCTAAACAATTGGGGAACATTACATTTCTTAGAATCAAATAACTTGAGATGTATCATGAGAAATTGGCATTGCCAATGGAATCGCTGGCATAGTCTAAAACACAATGTGATTGTTTGAGACTAAAAATGATAATTGAACCTCAGCCTTCTATAGCAGGATTTCAGAATTGCTATGGACCCTTTTATATGTCATCCTTCTCCTTTAAAAATGGCAATATCTACTACAGTTCTCCTTTCTCTGTTTATACCATTACATATATTGTATGTAGGGGCAAGGACCAGATAACTTATCTTTTTAGTTCAAAGGTCTCTGGATCAAGGGAAACTATATGTGACTCTGTAGACAGTGTTGTGAGTCATTCTTATCTCCTGGACTCCGAGCTAAAAATATTGATGAAGTGGAACATTTGGGTTGTCTCCCTTAAAAAGTGGGTGAGTGTGTTCTGCATGTGGAAAAGGAAGGGAACTGACCCAAAGGGTGAACTGTGATAGATTGTGTTACTGTTCGTGCTTTTGTATAATCCTTTCCCCTTGAGTGTGGGCTGGACCTAGTGACTAGCTTTTAACCAACAGAATATAGCAAAAGTGACGGGATATCACTTCCGAGGTTAGGTTACAAAGAGACTGTGGCTTCCCTCATGTGCCCTCTTTTGCTTTCTCATATGCTCACTGTGACAGAAACCAGCTGCTATGTAAGCTGCCCTGTGGAGAAGCCCCATGTGGTGAGTAAGGCAAGGGAGGCCTCCAGCCAACAGCTAGTGGGAGCTGAGTTCTGCCAGCGACATGAATGGGCTTCAGAGCCTTCAAATGAGACTACAATCCTGGCCAACACCTTGACTGTAGCCTTGTAAGAGAACTTGACACAGAGAGACACGTGTTATGAACTGAAATGTATTTCCCCCGAAATTCACATGTAGAAGCCCTAACCCCCCATTGCAGATAGAGCTGATAAGGAGGTAATAAAGGTTAAACGAAGTCATGGGGCCTCAATCCAATTGGACTGGTGTCCTTATAAGAAGAAGAGACACCAGAGATTTCTCTTTCTACATGCACATAGAAGAAAGGCCGTGTGAGGACACAGTGAGAAGGGGCTGTCCACAAGCCAGGAAGAGAGGCCTCACAAGAAACCAGTGCTGATGACACCTTGATCTTGGCCTTCCAGCCTCCAGAATTGTGAGAAAATACATTTCTGTTGTTTAAGCCACCCAGTCTGTGGTAATTTGTTATGGCAGCCCTAGTAAACGGATACAGTACCTAGATTCTTGAACTACAGAAATGTTGAGATAATAAGTGTTGTTTTGAGCTGTTAAGTTTTGGAGTAATTTGTTTTGCAGCAACAGATAACTAATACATCAGCCTGATTTTTTTCCCCTTTATATCCTTGTTGACTTCTGTCCTTAAAAGATGGGCAGATAGAATGTTCTCTTCCAGCACTTCAAATTCTTACTTTCCAGGGAAAGAAAAAGTCAATCTTCCTGGATGATAAAGAATCATGCCAATTTCTGAGTCATTAACAGTATTTCCTGAAACATTTTTATTAACCTCCCATTTTCTCAGCAAAGTGAAAAACAACTTTTGCTTAGATTCAGATTTGAATGCAAGTACATAAAGATAATAACTGCAATGATTTGGAGTTCATGGGTATATTTGTATGGCTTATTATATATATAAAAACATACACACACATATATGAATTATTATAATTCTATATATATATCTCTATGATTATATATATGAATTACTGTAATTATATAATTCCTATATGGACAACTTCAATATATTGGATGTTTCTAGGTGGTCTTAATTATACCTCTATTGAAATAAACCCATAGTCGCTAGAGGTGGAAGAAAATAATTTGCTGAGATGTCAGCTGGGGAGTCTTCCTGGAAAACACCAGAAGTGGAGAGCTACCACACAAGATTCAGTGCCTGGACACCTTTTAGCAACAAGTCATTGAATAGACAGGTGAGTTACATATTCAGACCGAATACCCACTGATAGTTAACAACGAGGTAAAACCAAACACCTAATAAAAAACTTATGAACAAAACTAGTTTAATTTGTAAGGTTAATTTTATTGTGATATATTGGGTCTCATGTTGCCATATTTTTTAAAGAAAACCCCTCTGAAGAATTTAGTTTTTGAGTCAGTTTAAACAAAAGTAAACCTAGCTTTGTCTATCCCAGAGACAGTCTCTCGTCACCCCAGTCCCCAGCTCCTACTTATGGGCAGTTCCAGATCTGCCTCCCTTTTCCCTCTGTACCTCCAGGGATAAAATAGAGACCTCAGGGACACACATGGGTTACTATAGCAGGGAAAAAGATGAAAGGGAGGTGCTTTTAATGGTGGTGGTGGTGTGGGAGTGTTCACACATGTCTCTCTGTGTGTTTCTGTAATCTGCTCTTCCTGCCTGTTCCAACTGCATGGTTCCACATGGCCTGGAGATGCCCACTCCTATTTTAAGGTAATGCAGGAAGTCATCATGGAATGGTGTAGGGCAGCTCTGGCAATGGAGAAGGCAACTGGGTCCTCAGAGCTCTTGTGGGTTCAGCCTCGTTCACAGGGAAAGGAGTCTAGACAGCACCAGGCCTAAAGCCTGACCTATAATAGACACTGAGTTTGTCTATGTCCATTTGAGCAAAGCTGGACTGAAACCCAGGTTTGGGAACTCTGGTCCTTGGTGTATGTCTTCCCTGGAGATACTGCTAACAATGGCTATTTAGCAATACTTATTAACTTCCAGCATGGTGGGTGCTATGAGGATCCAGTGTGTGGGTTAGTGAAATCATACCTACTTTAAAAGGTCCTGTTTTCACAATTAAATGAGTGCAGCCTGCATGTGTTTTCAAGATAAAATGTGTGGACTCTGTTTCCCTAGGCCGCCTCAGCCTAGGTAGAAACAAGAGCCAGGAAAAACCTCTTTGTTTTTCAGAGGGCTTCGGTAATTATATCCCTGCCAGTGTTTTCCACCAGCCCACCCAACAAGCCTGAGCTCGTTGGTATCCCTGGGCAAAAACAGTTTAAACTGAAAGGAGAGACCCCTACTACATAAGTGAAAGCACTTTGTGAAGTGTAATATGCTATGCAAATATTAGTTGTGAGGTTGCTGGTAGATTGTCTAAAGATTGTTTAGCAGCTAAGACCATGCTGAACTGCATAGCGATATGTCATTTTTTTCCCCTTACAGCTCTTTCAGGAAAGAGTTGCTCTTATAAGTCATTGGTTTGACCTCTGGACTAACAAGCAGCGTCAAGAATTCTTATTCACAATTTTTTTACGATGCAGTAAATCACAATTAAGGTAAATATAGCCTAATGATGTAATTATCATTGGTTCTTAAAGAAAACAAAATATAGTAAAATTTTATATAACCTTTAAGGGTTTATTTTTTTTTCCCTAGGAAAAATAAGCAATTGCTATTTTAAGATTTATAAACAGACTCTGCTTCCTCCTGGAGGCAGAAGTGGAGCTGCCGTGGGGGGCTTTAACATATCCTTGCGGGACTGTTTCCTTTTGGCAAAAACTTGTCAATGGCTTCAGCCAGTGAATTTTTAACACCCTCTCAGGATATTAAATTCTCCTGGGAACTAGAAGACAGACAATATATTTCAAATGGATATCTGGGACATAGGTAGGAACTCTGTAAATAATCGTTAAGTAAATGGATGAATCTGAAAAATATATGACAAGTGACAATGGCAGCAACATTTAGGAATATTGACAAGACTTGTACACCAGTGGTCTAGGACTGCCAAGAGGTTCTTGTTCTTATTCCTCCCTTTCCCTCACTTTATGTCTGTAATTTACTTTAAAATACTCAGCATAGCTGGTGTGACATTTGTTAGTTGAAATTACACCCGGGGGCAGTTAGTGTTCTAAACGACTCTAGGGATCATTAGCTAGCTCTAGATTGGAAAGGTCAAAAAACCTCAGTTTACCAGAAACTTTGCTAATTAGCATAGCAAATATCAGACATTAGTTATTATCAGAGCAATCAGTGGCTTGTTAATGAGCCAGATGAATGTTAGAAACCCACACTGGTTGGTGAAATTAAAGATATTTGTAATGCGTGGACTGACCGAAATATTCCAGAGAGCCCTCCAGCCGTGCCGGGACCTGAGTGAAAGACTCCAGGTAGGCTGGTAGCAGGTGCCTCGAAGAATGGTTTCCCAGGCTTTGTCCCCAAATAATTGGCCTTGTATCAGTCTGGGGGATTTCTAACATCCTGAGGCCAACAGCGAGGGTAATAACAGAATGCTATTACATTGTGCTTTCTCAGTTGAATGAACCTCTCACCCAGAGCAGGGAGAGCTTGGACTTCATCGAGCTTATAGAGGAGACTGTATGATGTGGTTTGGGCTTATTTACTAATGTTTGTTTAGGAAAACTCTAGGTATTCACTAGAACCTGGTGGTGAGGTAGCTAACCTTTGGATTTCTTAGGAAGCTACTAAAAAGGATCTGAGAATAGTGCATGACCAAATTGGCTTGTTTTTGCTTACATTACCTGCCTCCCACTCTTTCTTACACTTTTTCCTACCCATCTCTTTTGATCGGCCATTTCTGCTCTCCTTCCCCTTGTCAGCTACTTCTGCATTCATGGGTGTAAAGCAGATTGTTAACTGACTGTCCCTGATGGAGTCACTGGCAGGTGCATTCCTGGCTCTGTTGAAAGAGGCTGCAAAGACAGGCCACAGAAAAATAAACCCTTCAGTTGATGTTTAAAAATCAGGAGGGAAGGACATTTTATGACAGTCATTGGCTATCTTTCCTTTTCCTCCAATTTTGCAGCTTTCAAGATAAGAAGATAATAGACCAAACTCCATATTTATAACTGCTTTGTGCATCATATTCTAGGCTCATGGACCATAAACCAGGCAATTTTCGTTGTGACCACTGGAGGTCATTAGAGATCTTGTGGTATATTTTGAGGCAGCTTAACCTTAGGTCTGACATTTTTGTCACTGGAAATTGCATCCTTTGTCTAGTACTGAATTCTTCCTTCTTTGGGACAAAAACATGGCACTAACCTGTTCAGTGAAATTACTTTGCTTTTTTCGATAGCTATATTTCTGCAGAGAACAGTCTGTATTTCATAGTTCCATGAAAATTAGTGCAATCAACTTTCCTTTAAATGTATTTATTGAGATATAATTCACATACAATAAAAATCACCCATTTAAGGGTACAATTCAGTGGTTTTAGTACAGTCACAGAGTTGTGTAACCATCACCACAATCTAAGTTTAGAACATTTCAATCACCTCCAAAAGAACCCCTCTACCCACTGGCAGTAACTCCCCATCTGTATATACCCCTGGATCTGGGAAAACACCAATATACTGTATAAAACACTGTATATTTTTATATCCATTGTATGGATATGCCATATTTTATTTATGCATTCATCAGTTGATGGATGTGTGGGCTGTTTCCCCATTTTGCTTATTGTAAATAATGCTGCTATGAATATCAGTGTCCAAGTTTTTGTACAAGGATGTTTTTATTTCTCTTAGGTATATATTTAGGAGTGGATTGCCAATGGTAACAGTGCAATCAACTTTTAATTATTAAGAGTTTCTTTTGGATCATATTTATTCCTATATTCTCTCTTCCCCCATAACTATGAATAAGCTTGGTATAAATAAGAGAAATTAATGTTACTTGAATGCCTGAAATGTTTATAGGTAAGCTGGGCTATATTTGTGCAATACCTTTTTCCAAGGTAGAGAGGCCATTGTTTTAGATGCTATGTTTTATAATTTCCAAATAATTTCGTTTTAATTTAGGCAGGTACAGTTATAAACAGGGTATTGCAATATTGGTGGAAAATATGTCATCACAATTTTCTATAAAAGTTTCTTCTTAATCTCTATGAAATATATTCAAATATCTAACAGTTTTCTGTCCTAATAAATATTCTCTGTTATTAAGTTCTAAGGTGATTTCTTAAATGGAATTTTATGATATTTAAGACTTTTTTTTAAAAAGGTTCAGCTTCTTAAACCATCTTTCTGGCAAATTCTCCTCCTCACCCCAACTTAAATGTCACCTCTCCTGGGAAGGCTTCTACATTCATCTTTCATGCCCAGCGATGTTTACATACCTCAATTGTGGCTTTTCCCCAGTACATTAAGCTTCTGTGTCCACATGACTAATGGTTTCCAGTGGTGTCTTTTCTCTGCCACTTGACTAGTTTGACCTTTCCTGTGACTCCTTAAAGGAAACTGGGCTGTTTGTGTCTGTCACACTTGAAGAAATCTATGAGGAGTTTGAATCAGTCTCCTTGCCATACTGGTGAGACCAGTTTCAAATTGTCTCTGCTCAGCGGCCAGGGGCAATGCCTTATACAAAGGCCTTTCATTCCAGGGCTGGAGCTGCTCAAACTTGTAGCTTTCCTGGGTGGGTGGGGCAACATTCATGCAACTGCATGCCCAAGAGGGGGCTGGATTGACCCTGGGGTGTGTGCTTGCGTGTGTGTGTGTGTGTGCGCGCGCGCGCGCGCGCGTGCGTGCATGTGTTGGTGGAGAGGGAGACCACGACCAGTCCACGAGGGGTTAGCTCTTGTCACTTGTCTCCATTAGAACAGACTGGAAATGGGGTGGGAGGGCAGAAAAATGTACCAACAAATGTGTATTTCAGAGAGAAAAGCCCCCACTCCCACTTTAGGACACCCCTACCCCCAGCTCTCCCCAAGCCGCCCCTGCAAGGGCTCAATCGAGGACATCTGTCTCACTTGTGATCTGTGAGGAATCAGGTGTGTAGTTTTCAGAGACAACATACTTCCAGGTTAATTTTAAAAATAGAACAGCTGCATCACTCTGAGTTACTGAATGTCCATTTAAAAGGAGAATATTTTTGTGTGGAGTTGGTGGAAGTGTTAAAGAAAAGAAATCATTCAATGACCCTTGTTAGAGCACAGTGAGGTGGACGTTATTCAGGACCATCGTGATAGGTATAGGGACCACTGCAACAGGGCCATGCCGTGGGGGACAGAGATTGGGTTCTACTCTAAAGACAGCACGAACAAGGGAGAATTTACAGCCACGGAGCGAGCCGGGTAGGGGTCAGTGGATGGAAAATTACTAAGAAGCCACATCAGAGGGAAGGGGGGACTCTTGCTAAAGACAGGCCCAGGTGACAGACGTTGCTTCAGGGAGGGTGGAGGAGGAGGAACTCGATCACATACTGAGGGTGGGGAGTTCTTGCGAAACTGACTTAGCAGGGTTCTTTGCTAAAACTGGATTTTACAAGGAAGTGCCCAGCTGGGCCAAGGAGATTTGGTCAAGCAGAGAATCTTTGCCAGAGAGGAGAGGGGACTATTCAAAGATAAACTGTACAGCTGTTTTAAAATTACTGTTGTTTAAATATCCAAGGCAAGTCTGGCAATTTAGGTCATTCTGACTCCTCCTTCCCCTCAGTGTTCTGGACATGTTCCTGTCCTTCCACACAGGTTGGCTGGTTATGGACACCTATATTAAATATTAGCATTTTGTTATTGGGATGGTTTTTAGGGGTGGATGAAGCTAAAAAAGAAAATTCTTGAGTTTAAAAGGAAAGGAGAAACCAAAAACCCAAAGCTGTTTTAATGGGAAGGGGATCGAGTCAGAAGGGATGTACAGAAGGGCACTGGCTTACATTAGGCAAAGTCCATGCACTTGAAGTTCTCCCTTTATCATGTTTAACTTCTCTGTACAGCACTTAGCACCACCTGACATTTTGTTACATGCAGTACTTGCTTGTTTATTAACTGTCTGCCGACTCCACTAGAACAACAGCTGCATGGTGACTCTTTCTGTCTCTAGCACTTAGAGCAATACCAGGCACACAGCAGCCACTCCATAAATGCTTGTTGAATGAATTCAGATATCTAAAACACTCCCAATTACAAAAATAACAAAAAGATAATCAGAAAAAAAATTTTCATTTGGTATTTCTCTATGAAGAAGAAGTTTTTCAAGATAAGTTTTAGAATATAGGCGATTACTAATACTTTGCTTCATTCAAGACTTTTCATTATTTCATTGCTTCAAGGTGGCTGGATAGATCTTTCCTCTTATCTCTCTTCAATTCCTGCTTGGTAGGTTAGATGGTTGACTACCTGCCCAACCAAGCCATTCCACATTTTTCTCCTTCTTCCCGACAGAAGCTCTGTTTTTTCTCCCCAGGTATATATGCTTCAAGGGTGGCTGGTAACCCCACCCCACCAAGGGTGAGTCAGAGTTGGACTGAATTAATCATGCAGACATTGATGGTGTCTGGTTTAGGAAAGGGTGTGTAGATATTAATTCTGACCCTGGAGACATTGGGGATGTCTGCTAGAGAGCTTCTGGAGAGTTTTCTTCTCTCTTAAAGGAACTTAAAAAGGGGCTTGAGGAAGGAACATGCCCTCTTCCACCCTGCTAGCTTGTGGTTGCTGTTGTGTGAGGATCAATGCTCAGAGCAGCTGGTCATTTGGGAACCATCTCAGGGGACAAGCCTGAGAACCAAAGCAAGCTGTTGAGGATGGCAAAGTGACAATATGAAAAATCCTTGGCCCTTGATAACGTCATTGGGTCCTTGAATTCACTAACCCTGAAGCTGCCCTTATTGTTCACGAACAGTGAAAGGGAGATAAATAGGTTTGAGAATGGTCCGTCATAGTCCCTTTATCTAGTAGTCACTTCTCTGGTCATCTCAACTCTTCAAACTTTATCTGAGAATCAGGAAGGAAAAACAAAAAGCATTTGGCAGTCATACAGATGCCCTTTACACATAGGAGAGAGCCCTTCAGACTCTCATGCACAGTCTAAGTATTTAATTAATTTGGGACTTCTATAAAGTGATTGAAAAAGGAGTTATGCATACTCTGAAGACCACCACATACATATTCAGGGCTTTGTACTTGACTTCAGCATAAGCACCAAGATCTGCTATACTGCCTCTTCCTTCTACCAATGGGAAGTCAAGTTCACAGACGTTGAGAAGAGATGGCCCATCAGAATCACTTGGCATTTGTAAAACAGACAATGAGCTTCACCCATAGAGATTTCGGCTCAACACAATGGAACAGGGTGGAGGAAGCTGTTTTTACCAAGTTCCCAGGTGATTGGTATACAGCCAAGGGGAAGACACAGGCATGAGTGACCTGAAGGCCCAAAGCTGCTTCTACCTCTTGATTCCACCATCCCCAGAGGCAGGAACCCAGATGGTGTGAGCTGTCTCATCCCTTCTATTCTCAGTGCAATGAAACAAAATGATTTGTTCAGGTTCTGTGGGTGCCTCTTTCATCTTACCCTTGTGATGCTATTTAGTGGTTTTAGAATGTACTTCATCGTAGGGAGCCCTAAACTTGACGTGAATAATAAAGGAAATGTTTTACTGTCACATAATTGAAAAACCTAGAGGTAGGTCTGGCTGCATGCGAAGCTTACTCCAGTGGTTCAGTAACGAAAGCAATGACTTGTAGTTTTCTGTCCCTCTGCTCTGTCTCTGGATGCTTGGCTCCATTCTTACAATTCCTCAGTTGTGTCCAGAAGAAAAATAAGTTTCTTTGGGATTCACTCTGATTTTGGACTAGTTTAGGTCCATGCCCACTTGTGACCAATTGCTGTAGCCAGGAGATTGACCTATACCTTGATCGTGTGCTTTTTAGAGCTATAGAGTCAGCTTCTGAAGAATGTGGACCACCAAATAGAAATTGAGGTTATTTTATCTAAAATAAGGGTAAGTAAATGAGGCATGATAAAAGCTAAAGCTTCTTCCTTTAACATTCAACAAATACTAAGTGAGTGCCTACTACAGGATCAAGCACAGTTCTGGGTGCATGGGATTCAATAGTGAACAGAGTGTAAAAAGTCCTGCTTGCTGCAGTTTATATTCTAGTAAAATAAAACTAAAATATTAATAAAGCAAGGGAGATAACCATGTCTCTTGCTGGATACAACAGTCCTCCCCTTATCCGAGACCCACGGTTTCAGTTACCCGTGGTTACTCATGGTCCAAAAATATCAAATGGAAACTCCTAGAAATAAACAATTCCTAACTTTTAAACGGTGAGCCACTCTGAGTAGCATGATGGAATCTCGTGCCATCCTGCTGCACCCCAAGTGAAACATTCCTTTGTCCAGCAGATCCACGCTGCAGACGCTGCCCACCCGTCAGTCACTCAGTAGCCAACTAGGTGATCAGATCCACTGTTGGTATCTCAGTGTTGTGTTCAAGTCACCCTTATTTGACTTCCTAATGGCCCCAAAGCACAACAGTAGTGATGCTGGCCATTTGGATACACCAAAGAGAAGCCATCAAGTGCTTACTTTAAGTGCAATGCTTTTCGAAAGGGAAAAGCTTTCGACTTAATAAGGAAAGAAAAAAATCGTATCTTATGCCAAGGTCGCTAACATCTACAGTAAGAATGAATCACCTATCCATGAAATTGTGAAGAAAGAAAAAGAAACGCATGTGCAGTACCTATAGAGTTCACTACCATCCGTGGGTTGTATTATAGTATTCCCTGGGGAGCTTGAAACATGTCCCCTTCAGTAGCCCCACAGTGAACATTTTGGGGGTATTTCCCATATCTCAAAAGTTGGAGTAGTTTGGTAGGCTGACCTAATGACCCCCAACTAAGTCTCTGCCTTAATCCCTGGGACCTGTGAATGCTACCTTCTCTGGCAAAGGGACTTTGCAGATATGGTTAAGTTAAAGATCTTAACCACATCTGCAGAGAGATTGGGACATTATCCTGGATCCTCTGGGCTGGCCCAGTGTCATTACAATGGTCCTTATGAGAGAGAGGCAGGAGGAGTCGGGGTCAGAAGAGGAGGTGACGAGCTGAGGGGGGTGACAGAGAGATTGGGAGCTGCTCTGGGCTGTTGTGACGGTGGAGGAGGAGGCCATGAGCCAAGGACAGCAGGCAGCCGCTCGGAGCAGGAGAAGGTGAGGAACTAGTCACGCCAACACCTTGACGGTAGCCGGGTCAAACTGACTTAAGACTTCTGACCTCCAGAACCCTAAGAAAATAAATTTGTGTTGCTTTAAGCTACTAAATTTGTGGCAATTTGTTACAGTGGCAACAGGGCACTAATACAAGCAGTGATTTTTTTCTAGTTTTTACCTTTCAGTCTTTATTTTAATTTACGCACATTTATTTAGCTTCAGCCAAGCTGCAAGCTCTGTGCCAGCCGCCGGGGACAGAGCAGTGAGCAAGACAGCAGTGGAGACAGGCATCAAATGGTGAAGGAGCCTGAGAAAAGTCAAAAACGGTGCTTAGATTACACTCCGGCGCACATCAAGTGTGAGGGACACAGGCTTCAGCAGAGGCTCTGGGGTGGCATTAAGCAGGAGTGCTCAGTGAGTGACAGCCAGCCTCCCCGGGGGATGTGTTTGGGCAGCGGGAATCGCCAGCCTGTTGGGAAGATGGGGGGATTCTGGCTGTACCCCAGACCTATCACCCTAAAACTCCACTACCATCCCCTTATCTGGTTGCCTGTATGGTGGCCTAAACAGCTTTCCACCGGCCACAGGACTTGGACCTACTGTCCCAGTTGCAGGTATGATTTCTTTCTCCACCCCCAGCACCACATTGCCCAGAAATTATTACTGAGTCTCACACATAGGAAGTCAAACTGCAATTTTATAACAACTACGCGTCTGTATACATCCATCGCCCTTTACTTCCCACAGTCCGAGGCAGGTCTGGCCAGCCTGACAGGTATCAAATAAACAGCTATGACTGTGCTAAGGGACAAAAGAAAAGTAATAGGACCTCACCTGGTCCCGGGGATCAGGGAAAGCTGCCCTGAGGATGTGACATTTATGCTGGAGTCTGAAGGATGAGTAGGAACAGGACAAAGACTTGGAGGATGACCGTTCCATTTGGAGGGGACAACACGCGTGAAAGGGGCCTTCTTTGCCCACTCAACAGAAGGCTTTTGTAGTATTAGAGAATATAGATAAGAGAGGAAAATGCCAATAGCAATAATCCCACAGCCCATATACACCTTCTAACTTTTTACACTTCTGTCTATCCGTATAACTATATGTGGATTGGATTATACAAATTATCCAAAAATATTTTTCTTAAAAAATTGTTCAATCACCCTCCTCCTTGCTTTACCCACTCTCACTCGCGGAAGGCTTTATCACATGGCTCCTCGTTTCCTTTATATCCCAAACCCAGTCATTACTGTGTGTGATGCTGGCACCATGGGGAAACCACACCTAATACCCTGGCACTCAGTTGAGCTTCTTACCCCACTTAGAGGCCATAGCCTGTCATTTCAACACGTGGCGTTCCCATTCTCTCAACCCCCTTGCTCGAGCTTTTCATCATATTCACCTTCCAAAATTCCAGTCTTTGATCAACCCAACTTTTTCCTCCCATATGCACACCAGGCACTTAGAGTTACTGGAGAAAGCCACCAGCAGGGTAGATTGTTGATTAGAAATTATTTTTCCTTTAACTTTATTTTGGAAATTTTCAAGCTTAATCAAAACTATACAAACAAAATAGTTTATACAGGTGATCCTCCCACCTCAGCCTCCCAAGTAGCTGGGACTACAGGCACATACCCCCACACACAGCTAATTTTTTTTATTTTGTAGAGTTGGGGTCTTGCTATGTTGCCCAGGCTGGGCTTGAACTCCTGGTCTCAAGTGATCCTCCCACTTCAGCCTCCCAAATTACTGGGATTACAAGTGTGAGCTACAGTTCCTGGCCCTAACTTCTTTTAATGTATAGATTCCCTTCCCTCACTCTCTTTTTTCTAGAAAATAACTTTTTTAAAAAGTTACAATGCATCATGAGTTCAGATCCATACTCTCAATTCAAATTCAAGTCAACAGGGCTTTTATTTAGCCTTTTATATTATATCTGTATCCCCCCTCACATAGGAAATCTTGGTTCCCTGTGACACTAATATAAATACTCATTTTCTTTGTTCCACAATACTGCATGCACAACACTCCCAGAATAACAAAACTATCACTACCACTTACAATATAATTACTGAAATCAGTTAAAAGAATTTTTTTGCAGTTCTTTTTGTCCTTAAGGTATATCACATTTAGGGATGGATAAATTTCGGTGCTTTAAAATGAAATAGTTCCTACCTGCATGGTTATGCAATTAACTCAATACACAATTAGATTTGTTTAATTTTGTTTTTGAATTTTAGAGATTGCTTTTATCAAATACAATTTTGTTTGATACTTATGTAAAAGACTTACATAGTTACAGAAGTCAAATCTAGAAAACAGGGCATATTCAGAAAAATCCAGCTTCTACCCTTGTGTTCTCTGCTCTGTTCTCTCCCTCCGAATCTCTTTACAACAAAGGCAGGCAAACTTTTTCTGTAAAGGACCAGATAGTAAATATCTTAGGCTGTGTCGGCCATATGATCCCTGTTGCAACTACTCAGCTCTACCAATGTGGTGTGAAAGCGCCATAGGCAATATGAAAGCGAACGGGTGTGGTTGTGTTCTAATAAAATTTTGCAAAAACAGGCGTAAGAAAAACACGGCCATACCCCTGCCCAAGAGTCATCTGCAGCAACTGTCCCAAGATCCTCAGTTCCAACTCACCACTTATCCCATCCTAAACTGGTTTCTGCCCTCATAATCCATATGGCTGAATCTCAAAGACATTTTCTTCAGCTCTTATCTTTTTCAATCTCTTTGCAGCCTTCAGTAATATCAAGTACTTGCTCCTCAAAACACTGTCTTCCCATGGCTTCCATGAAATTGTGTTTGCCTGCCTTTCCTCCTACCTCTTGGTCCTGTCCCTTCTGTGCTCTTTGTCTGATGACACATCCTCTATTTGTCAGTTAATGTGGGCATTCCTTCAGCCAGTTTTAACCCTGCTTCTCTGTTTAACCTAAATTCTCTTTCTAGGCCACCTAATCCATGCCCATGATTTTATTTGACATTTTCTACACCAGTGACCAGATAATTCTAATCTCTGGCCCAGACATCTCCTTTGAGCATCTTATAGTACATCCAGCTGCTTACTTGATATTTATTTTTGGATGTCTTGAAGACACCTCCAGACCAACACGTCCAAGTATATATAATTGTCTCAGGTAAAACTTGACCGTTTTCTCTATTTTAATAAATGGCACCATCAGGCACTCAGCTTTAACACTTAGAAACCCAAGAGTCTTCTAATCATCACTTACTGCGTCACCCCATTCTGTCTCACATCTGTTCACTTCTCTACATCTCTACCGACCCTGCCTTAGGCCAAGCCACCATTCCCTCTCGCGTGGGCTACAGCCATGGCCTTCTAAGTGTCTCTCTGTCATTCTGGACTCCCTCACCCCTCACTGTGCCATCTGTGTTGTTTTCTCAAACTGCACTGGGACCATGTCATCATGTCCCTGTTTAACATTTTTAAGTTAAATGACTGTAACCCTTAACATGGCATCCAGGGCCCTGCAGGGATATGGCTCCGCCCACCCCTTCAGTTCCACCTCTTCCCACTTTCTCCGTAGTTCTTTGTGCTTCGGCCACACTCACCTCCTTTCAGCTCCTCAGTGGTGCCACGCTGCCTTTGCTGACCTTGAAGCCGACCTCTACCTGGGAGGCTCTTCGACCTCCACTGCCCCCTTCCCCCAGTTGCCTCTAACCCACTCAGCGTCAGTAGGGAAGTCTTCCCACAGCTCTCCGGCCAGCTGCTTCTCTTTCTGTACTGTCATAGCACCATGTACTTTTTCTTCAGAAGATTTACTGCAGCTGTAATTTCACATTTATTTTTTAGATTTTTTTTAATTGATGCTTTCTTCCTAACCAGACTGTAGGGTCCATAAAGGTGGGAATTGTGTCATTTTTCTTTTTCTTTTTTTTTGTCTCACCATTATAAGCCCAAACTATAAAAAGGGATCCAAAAAATATTGATTTAATAAGTGACTCAATGAACTGTACAACCACAGCAAACATGCACGTAACAATTTAGTTCTTAAGCCATTTTGCATCATGTACTCCTTTGAGATGGGGTATTCAAACCATGCTTAAAAACTTTGAATCTCCCTAGAAGAGATACACAGGTGCATATATACAAAATTTGTCTGAAATTTTAGGAAGTTCGTATGCTTCATGAAGCTCACATATGGAGAACAGTGCGTGGAGCCAAGTTAAATGTCTTCAACTTTTATCATCATTTTTAATGACTTTATAGTATCCCACAGTCCACATTTTGCTTGAGATTCTCTAATTTCCTCTTCTTTTGTTTCAAATCTATTATCTATCTCATGCAAGTAGTTTTCTCTGAATTTTGAAAACTTTTTTTTACTTCTAGAATATCTGTTTTTTTCTTATTTTTTCCAAATGAACATTTAAAAAATTCACTCCTATTATTACCTGGCTTGCTCTTTGAATATTTTAAGCATACTTATGTTAAAATCCTTTGTATGTTTCATTACCTCCAGTTCTTGAGGTGACAAATCTCTCATTTGTTTCATTTGCTGACCTTCCCTCGTGGTGTTTTGCTTTGGAGGTTGTCTTCCACGGGCAGCGTATCCGCCCTGGCTTGTGGAGCACACAGAGTGGTTTCAGGTTTGTATCTGCCTCTCTGGAGACCCCCTGGGTTTCTCATTTTCTCACCTGGTTTTTTTGCTTATATGGTAGTCTGGGGTCTCAAATGTGCTAGGAGATTCGATATGGACCTTGTGCCTATGTGGGCTGCAGGCCTGTCCTGATTTCCCCCACATCTCCCTTTTAGGAGAAGCCGCACTTCCTTGCCTTTTCCCCTGGGGTCTGGGCTTTTCTCAGTAGGAAGGCACAGGCCTAGTCATTAGGACTGGGCCCCACTCTCTTGTGAAGTTTAGTCTCCACTTACCGTCTTTGTGTGTGCGTGTTTTTTAATTTCTGTAACTTGCTGATTTCCTTTTCCATTACTTTTCTTTTTGAAGAGATTATGCTTCATAATCTTGTTGTTATATTCCCCAGCACTTCTAGGTATTTGAAATTAGTGCATAGATTCCCTTTACAACTTAGTCTACTAGTTTCTAGGAAGACGTATTAGATTTTATAGATACACCATAACTTATCTCACACATTTAGCTTGTTTCCACTGGCTTTTGCTGTTATAAACAACACTTAGAAGAAGATCCTTTGAGATGAAGAATAACAACAGCAGCAGCAACAAGCAAAAGAAGAACATCCTTTAGCTAAATCCTAGGCTTAGATATATCTTTAATCATTGTTTTGGGATAAACCCCTAGAAGATAAATTGTTGGGTCCAAAGGCACATTTACATGGCCATTGGTATTTGTCACTTGCCAACTTGTCTTTTTTTTCCATGCAACGCAGGAGTTGCACAAACCCCTATGGTTCCAGATGTACGTGTTTCACTTGCCCTTGTGTCTTCTCCTTGAAGCCCCATTAAAACGGGCACTAGGGACTAAAACTGGGGCATGAACAGCACTGCAGACCCTTACCATGCCATAAAGTGTTTGTGAAGAAGCCAGCAGACAAGACTTAGAGGTGCTACCTAGGCAACTAGAAAATAGGGCTCTCTGCCAAATCCACTCACCCCTCTCCAGGCCTCTCCAAGCTGTTCTCCCAGTCATTTTCATCACGATTTTGGCAGCTCCTTTCTACTCCTGATCAGAAATTTAAGAGCAGAGAATTAAATTCAAGTCCCACATTACTAAGCTTTGTTATTTTTGCAAAGTACACGTTGTACATTCAGTGGCACGCTGCAAAGCATTATCATGAATTATTTAAATGAAACGATCCTTGTCACAATAAATGAGCAAAGCACATTTTGTTCATTCTCTCCTTACATGTTGTTATTGCTCTTCACAGATTTCTTACTTTGCACCATTAACTAAGATGCAATGAGCCGCAATGTCATTACTGCAAACTACCCTAGTTCTGTGCTCATGTACAGATTTTTTTTTAATGTGATGGAAGCATTTTCCTTTCTTCCTGCTTAAGATTCATTATACTTGAATGGTCCTTGCAGCAGTGTAGACTAGGAACAAATATAAAACATGTATAATTGAGGTTTACTTTTTAAAGTAACTCATATTCAGTTCTCCTTTGCTTCGTGGGGATGGAACAATAGATGCTGAGGGGGGAGGAGGGAGGAGAGGAAAATCTAAAGATACTGAGACCCTTCTTTGGAAAGGAGGCTGGAAACATTTCTGTTTTGCCTCTTTTTTTTTTTTTTTTTTCAGAGACAGGGTCTCACTCTGTTGCCCTGTGTAGAGTGCAGTGGCATCATCACAGCTCACTGCAACCTCCAACTCTGGGCTCAAGCAATCCTCCTGCTTCAGTTTCCCAAGTAGCTGGGACTACGAGCACCCGCCACCACACCCGGCTAATTTTTCTATTTTTTATAGAGATGAGGTCTCGCTTTTGCTCAGGCTGGTCTCGATCTCCAGAGCTCAGGCAATCCTCCCACTTCGGCCTCCCAGAGTGTTAGGATTACAGGCGTGAACCACCTTGCCCAGCCTTGCCTCTTATTTTATTAATCTGTTTTATAATTCTAAAGTAAATGAGAGTAAATTTTATCTCAAAGGCTAGCAAAATGACTCCGAAGCCTACCTCAGGCCGTGAGGAGTTCAGATAGCCATCCATTGGAGATTAGCTGTTCTTGGTGTTGTGACAATCTTGTTCAGCTTGAAGGTTGATCTCTAACTGAGGAAATGGCACAGTTATTACATGTGCTTTATCATTGACACCAAGGAGATCTCCAAGTGACACTTTTGTCTGGGACACTACATGCTACCAGTATAGGTACAACCCCATTCTTTGCCCCTCTGCTTATAGACACACGCACGTGCACACACACACTTTCCTCAGACTGGCATGCCATCAGGTTCATTTTAAGCCACTCTGTTTTGTCTCAGGATGTGACAAGGCTACATGGACAGGGATCAAGAAAGAGCAGTGACTTAAAGCAAGGCCAGGGGAATAAGAACTCACAAAATAAGTCAGCCATCATTAAACCTTGGAAGTGAAGTAGGTAGCCTCTTCTTTTTTTTAATCTTAGTATTTTGCAATAATTTCTAACTTACAGAAAAGTTGCAATAGTACCAATAATTTCTTTATACTTTTCACCTGGATTCCTCCATGTAGTTAACATTTTAATAATTAACAGCTTACTAGTTAACATTTTACCATTTTTTGCCTTATTATTCTGAATCCTTTGAGAGTTGGTTGCAAACATGAAGCCCATTACCCTAAGCATGTCAATGTGTGTTTTCTAAAAAACAAGGACATTCTGCTGAAAAATCTAAGTACATGCATCCATATCAGGAAATCAGCATTGATATACTACTACCATCCAATTCATAGACTCCATTCAAATATTCCTGATTGTTCCAACAACATCCTTTATAATCACCCTTTCCTTCTTGGTCCAGAGTCCAATCCAGGGTCATCTGTTGTATTTAGTTTTCATGTCTCTAAATCCACCTTCAATGTGGAGTAAATGCTCAGTTTTTTCTTGTCTTTTATTGAAAGTTTTGAAGAGCACAGGCCTGCTACTTTGTTAAATGACCCTCAATTTATGGTTGGCTGTTGTTTCCTCAAGATTCTGTTCAGGTTATGCATTCTTGGCAGAAATAACACAGAAGTGATGCTGTGCTCTTCTCAGAGGATCATGTTGGGGGCATACCATGTCGATTCATCCCATTGTTGGCTATGTCTATCACTTGGTTAAGATGGTTCATTATTAAGTATTTTGTATTTATTAATTAATAAGTAATTAAAAAGTATTTGAACCTATGAAAATATCCTGTTCCTCATCATACTTTCACCCACTAGTTTTAGCATTCATTGATGGTTCTTATCCGAAACAATTATTAGTATGATGGCCTCCAAGTGGTGATTCCCTAATCTCTTAATTCCCTCCTTGTGTTTTAATTGGTATTCTGTTGCAAGATAGTTTTCTTGCTTATTTATTTATTTATGTATATATTTATATCAGTATAGACTCAGAAACTCCCATTTTATTCAATAGGCTGTAATACATTACATTAATTATGTATTTTGATGCTCAAACTATTCTGTATTTCGCCAGTGGGAGCCCCTTTAAATTGGCTTCTGTGTTCTTTTGACATATCCATCATTCTTTAAGTACTTTCTTACTATCTGGAGTCACAAGATATTCCAGACCCATCTTGTATTTCCTTGCACCTGATCTGGTACCAGCCGTTTCTCCAATAAGCCCTGGTTTATTTTATTAGAGAACGGAATTGAGAAACCAAGATCTGGGTTCATTGTGTGCTCATTGCTTCTGGGATCATTGCTTCTAGGTGCCCTAAGTGAACAGGAAACATATGTATACACACGTGTACATATCCACCCATCTGTCTCTATTTGTACATCATCTATTTATATATATATATTAAAAAACATGAGACTTTACACTGATATCTCCAATTTCAATCCAACTCCATATGGATCATTCTAGCCTTCCTCCTTTACATATTTGTACATCGTTTTTCCAAAAGTGAGAAGCCTGGTTCCTATAATCTTCAATAGATTTATTTTTTTTCCAACCCCCCGTAAACAACCAGTCTCCCGTCCATTCAGGGGCCATCTTCTCCTCCCTCTCCCCCTCTGCACATGGCAGTGATACTAATGAGTCTCTCCCCATCCTTCCTGTGGCCATGCCAGGCTGAGAAAACCCTGTCACTGACCCATAAACAGCAGGCTAGTCTCCTCTGTACCTGCTACCCAATCAGGAAAAATAATTGACATTTCAGAGTGCGGTAAGTTTTGTCTCAAAAGAAGGATTAAATGAATCATATAATATAGTGTCTTAACTCCAGTGGGGAAGAGAATTTGGTCTTGTTTCAGAGGTAACCACTTAAAAGGAAAAGATAAATAAATTTCTTCCGGTAGTACTGGTCTCAAAAAAAGAAAAGAAAAAAGAAACACAAGAAAATCTCAGCGAATATATCTTTGCTTTGAATTTCAACTCCATTAAAAGTCTTGAGAGATGAGTGTAATGGCTCACCCCTGTAATCCTAGCACTTTGGTGGGCCGAGGCAGGAGGACCACTTAAGGCCAGGAGTGTGAGACCAGCCTAAGCAACATAGCAAGACCCTGTCTGTACCAAAACATTAGAGAAAATTAGCTGGGAGTGGTGGCATGCGCCTGTAGTCCCAGCTACTCAGGAGGTTGAGGCAGGAGGATCGCTTGAGCCCAGGAGTGTGAGGTTACAGTGAGCTATGGTGATGCCACTGCACTCTAGCCCAGCTGACAGAGCAAGACCTTGTCTTAAAAAACAAAAAACTTGAGATCCAGTTTTAAATTGACAGGGCTAAAATATTCATATAATCTTTTTCTCTTGAGAATCACTTCAAAACAAACAAAGAGGAAGCACAAATACATACTACCTTGGATAAAACTAAGAGACATCTGTAACCACAGTCACGTATGTGCAAGTGGAAGCTGAATGGAGAAACGGTAAATAACAGAATAACAAGAGGATAGTCGAGCCTCATGTGCACAGAGAAGGAAATTGATGAGAAGTAAGCCAGTTCACTGCACAGAACCCTGTAAGCGTTTGGGAAGTGGAGACTGAAATCGAGGAGATTATTTGAAAGTCTGCGGAAGAACAAGTTAGACTCCCAGGTGCCCAGCTCTACCCTGAATATTCAGATCACTATTCCTCCTTTCCGGTGTAAACAAATCAAAGCATGTAGGAGCCTCTCAATTCTATGCTTTTGCATAATGAAAACCTAGAAGGTGAACTTTCAGAGCCTGACTTCTCTCTAGTAGATAGTGAGAGGGATTTAACACATTTAGTCCACACATATTTACTGAGTTCCTGCTGTGTGCTAGGAATTGTCCTCTGCCATGTAAAGGGGTTACAGACACACACAGTTCCATTCAATGCAGATATAGAATAGCATATATTGAGAAAACCCTTATGAACAAAGGAGTAACAGAGCACATGATCTCTTCAACTCTCATCATCCCACAGATTAGGCAAGTTGGAGACAGACTGTATGAACCTCGGCCAATGTGTAAGTGTGAGTAGAGACTCTACACTCATAATGGTATATATATTTATAGAGTGTGGGAGGGGAGCAGGAAACATTTACAGGACTAGGTAACAAAGGTGGCTTCTTAGTCAAGGATGCTGCCTTGTCAAAAAGGGAGTCTTAGAATTTAGCTGTTTTTCTTTCATTGAGCTAAGCCAGATCTGCCAAGCCTGTCTGCTAAGCCTATGAAAAGGGGCCATCAGAGTCTGTCTCTTCTCAGTCCAGCCCCTGAAACTTGAGGCTCATTTAACATAATTCTCTACGTCGTCTTTAACTGACACTGAATTATGGCGGCTATCATGTTTTTGTTCACAAGTAGGATGTCAATAAAATCTCATAAGGCTGAAAAGTTGATCTCATGGAGGTAGAGAGTAGAATGATAGTTACCAGAGGCTGAGAAGGGTGTGTGGGTAGGGGGAGGGATGAAGAGACGTTGGTTAATGGGGACAAACACACAGATAGAAGGAATAAGTTCTAATGTTCTATAGCAGAGTAGGGTGACTATAGTTAACAACAATGTGTTGTATATTTCACAGTAGCTAGAAGAGAGGACACAGAAATGATAAATACCCAACGTGATGGATACCCTAAATACCCAGACTATTACACAGTCTACGCATATAACAAAATATCACATGTACCACATAAATATGCAGAAATGTTATGTATCAATTTTTAAAAATCTGATACAGCTGGGCCAAGTGTGGAGCAACATCTCCAACATTGCAAGAGAGTCATGGGAGGCTTCCGGGGGCGGGGAGCAATTTGTCCGTATGTATAATAGAAAAGAAAAGAGTTTTTTGCACTCCTTTTTAATCCTTACCTACTTCTACCTACTTCCCCATCAATCAAGGCCTATCACCTCCCCTACAGGATGAACCAGACTGTCCCTTTCCTGGATTGATGAGTTCCACAGGAATGTAGGAGTCTTCATTTTACAGTCATGAGTGACTTCTGAAAAGCAAAGAGGGTAGATATAGAACCATCCAAGGCAGTCAGGGTCCAAATTTGTGTGCACTGAGGTGTCTTCAGTCGGAACTATATGAACTGTCCATTTATCTGCTGATGTCAAACCAGGCATGAAAAAAAAAAGAGAGAGAAATGTACTGTTCCTTTACATATGAGTACTTTTCAAGCAAGGAGGGAGAGATGTACTAGCCCTCCTCAAATTCTCTTCTTTACCACCTAATAATTCCTGAATACCAAAGTAGCTCAGCCAAGGATGAGGGAGAGGATGGTTGTATGCAACTTATAGTAACTGAAGGCACCTGGAAGAGCCAGCCTTATGGAGGTCTTCATCCAGAGTGTGACATAATTGACAGATTATACAAGCCTTGTGAGTAACAATGACTTCTGCATGGATCAAAAGAATTTCTTGTGGGGCATTCTAGTCCCTTATGGTAGTACCACTATTGTAATTCTTTTGAGCATAAATCTAGCTGGGAACTTGGATTTATAAGTAAGAATGAAGAGCACAGGAAGTGGTAAATGTGTGGGAAAATGTAAAATTGTTAAATTATTTTAAAGACACATGACTGTTTAAAGCAAAACAACGTATTGTGGGGTTTATAACATATACAGATGTAGTAGATATGACAACAAAACACAAGAGATGGGAAGGACTATATTATTAAAATGTTCTTTAATTTTATTTGAATATTGACTCTAAGTAGACTATGAAAATTTCAAGATGCATATTGTACTTTCTAGCAAAAACTTAAAAGAATAACACAAGAGGTATCACTGAAAAGCCAATACAAGAATTAAAATGGAATACAAAAAAAATTCTTGATTAGCTCAAACCAAGGCAGGAGAGAAGGAATAAAGTTGTAAAACAGATATAGAACAACCAAACAACAAATAACAAAGTTGAGACCTGAATTCAACCATATCAATAGTTATATTAAATGTAAGTGGGCTAAACTCTCAAATTAAATGGAAATACTTGTCAAATCACCTAAAAAAAGAAGATGTAACTACATATTGACTATGAGAGACATACATTAAATATAAAGACACTGAACACTGATGGATTAAAAGTAAAAGGATGGGAAAAGGTACACATTGCAAATAGTAAAAATATAAATAAATACAGAATGGCAACATTAATAATTGACAAAATGAACTTCAATACAAGTAATATTACCAGATAAACAGGGAAATTTTATAGTGATGAAATTCATCAAAAAGACAAAACAGTTAAAAACATATATATACCAAATAACAGAGTTTCAAATTACATGAAACAAAAATTGACAGGATTAATCAATAGAACAACTAAAAAGAATATCAGTAAGTATACAGAAGACCTGAGCAATCTTCCCAACTACCTTGATCTAATTAATATTTATAAAAAACTAAACCCAACAACTTCCAAATATATGTTCTTTTCTATGGGCAAAAATAATATTCATCAAGGTAGATCATGTCTTGGTCCACAAAATAAGATTCAATACATTTCAAAATTCTGATTTAACAATAATGCAATAAAATTTAAAATTAATAAAAATAAAATATCTAGTAAATCCCTAAATATTTGGAAATCAACTCACTTCTAAATAACCTATGGTCAGAGAAGAAATCACAAGGGAAATTAGAAAATACTTCAAATTGAATGATGATGAAAATAGAACATATCAAAAGGTGTGTGATGCAGCTGAAGCACAGTGTCATGAGAGCTTTATAATTTTAAATGATTATATTAGAAAAGAAAAAAGGGTTTAATATTAATCTTCTTAATTTCCACCTTAAGAAACTAGAAAAAAATAGCAAATTATGCTCAAAGTAAGTAGAAAGAAAGAAATTATAAAGAGTGGAAATCAATAAAATAGAAAAAGGACAAATAATAGAGAAAAATCTATGAAAACAAAAGCTGGTTTCCTGAAAACAGCAATAAAATTAAACTCCTGACAAGAGTAATAAAGGAAAAAAGAGAGTACATAAATGATCAATATCAGGAATGAAAAAGGGGATATTGCTACAGATCCTATAGACATTAAAAAGATAATAAAAGAAAATCAAACAATTTAAATAGTTGTTTTGCAGATTCCTCAGTTGTTTGTAATAGCTGCTTTGAAGATTCTGCATACATAATACATGAATTGAGACAGTTTTACTTCTTTCTTTCCAATAGGTGTGCCTTTTTTTTTTCTTGCCTTGTTGAACTGCCTAGGACCTCTAGTACATGTTAAATTGAAGTAGAGAGAGTAGACATTCTTGCTTTGTTCCTGATGTTAGGGGGAAGGCATTTAATATTTCACCACTAAGTGTGATGTAGCTATAGGTTTCTATTATAATTGCATTGGGAAGTCGTTGTAGTGTTTTACTTGCATGAGTGATATAATCTAATTTACATTTTTAAAAATCCACTTGGGCTGCTGTGTAGAGAATGAACTCTAGGAAGACTAGAATGTGGACTCTTCTCAGGGAGACAAACACACAGGCTGTTGCCATAGTGCAGGAGAGAAGTATAAATGCCTTGGACCAGAGCAATAGCAGTGGAAATGGACAGAAGTAGTTGAACTTGGGGATCTATTTCAGAGGTAGAGCTGACAGGACTTGCTGGTTTATTGAATTTGCAGTAAGGGAAAAGGGAAACAAAAACAGGTTTATGGCTTAAACAATTAGGTTTATTTTAGATTTTTTTATTCCTGTGAATTTTATGTATTTTTATTATTCATCTTCCTCTTTAGAATGGATAATTGAAAGTAGATACAGTATTTTTAAAAATCTACCCTTACATTATTTAGGATTTTATTATTTTTTATAGGTAGAATATTACAGAAAGAATAATGACCAATATTTATCCTGGATTTTTAGTCAATTTTAGAAATTAGTGTTCCGAACTAAATTTCTATATCTTTCTTTTTAGGTTTGTCCAAGACTGGTTTTCAGAAAGGATGCAAGTGGCCAAAATGGATTTCTCTACAGTGTTACCACGTTTCATCTCTCTATATATCTTTTCCTTTCTGAATCCAAAAGATTTGTGTGCAGCTTCCCAAGTCAGCTGGCCCTGGAAGTTTTTAACTGAACAGGTTTACTACTTGTCACTTCCTAGTAATAGGGCACAAATACAACTGTAATCTGTAATGAGACTATTGGGGTAACTACCTTCCGTGCAGACAATAGCTGAGGGTACCTGAACAGTAATTAACTTATCCTTAAGAGAAAAAATGGGGATAAATGAAATAGAATAATTTATTTCTGTAAGTAAATAAGGGGCTATACACCATTCCAATAATTCATGTAATTAAAAAATCTTTAAATATTCAATGTTTAATTATTTAGAAAACATTTTATTTTGGTTAAAGAAGTTCATTTTTCTTCATGAAAAATAATTTAAGCTTTGGGTTTTGTATTATATAATTTTATCTATGATAACTCAGCTTTAGAAAATTGCTACACATCCACAGCTTCAACAGATTCCTCTTTGGCTAACATCTACTGCAGAACATATATCTAGGATCTTTTAACAGCAATTAAAACAGTTAACAGCAGCAGCTGTTTAAAATCAACATCCTCTGCCATTAATTCTGCCTCTGGCCTATTTGCCTCTTCATTTTCTTTAAAAAGATTTAATAAAATGTAATGTAATGATAGACATAGTTTAAATACAAGTCAATAATTTAGTTTTTTAAATTATACACAATTTTTCGCTGGGTGTAGTGGTTCACACCTACAATCCAGCACTTTGGGAGGCCAAAGTGGGAGGATCACTTGAGGCCAGGAGTTCAAGACCAGCCTGGGCAACACAGCAATACTCCCATCTCTACAAAAATTTTTTTAAAAATCAGCTAGATGTGGTGGTTCATGCCTGTAGTCCCAGGCATGGGACTTGGGAGACAGAGGCAGGAGGATCACTTGAGCCCAGGAGTATGAGGTTATAGTGAGCTATGATTGCACCCACTGCACTCCAGCCTGGGTGACAGAGCAAAACTCTGTCTCTAAAAAACAAAAACAAAAACAAAAATCAAAAACAAAAACAAAAAAATAAATTATACAAAATTTCCAGGGTAGGCTTTTTTTTTTTTTACTTTCAAGCTTTCTGTGTTCCTATATTTAAGGTATGTCTTGTAAACAAAATATGGTAATGGTGGTTTTTGGGTTTTTTTTAACATTTGGCAATCTTTGACTTTGGAGTATTATATTTATGTAAATACTGATATATTTAATCTTACTATTTACTTTTTGTTTGTTCCACGTGTTTTATGTTTTATTTTCCCCTCTCCTTGTCTTCCTTTGGATTAATTAAATATTTTTTCCGTGGTTAATTATAAATTCTTTAACAGTTCTTTCATGGTTACCATAGCATTTACAGCATATAGCCTTGTGTTATCTTACCATTTCCAAGATAATGCAAGGAGCTTAGAACCCTTTAATTCCATTTACTGCCCCCCCACCCCAGTTTCTATGCTTTTGTTGTCAAATGTTTTTATTATGTATGTTTATAAAATAAACATATATAATACAAAAACACATATCTCACAAAACTTTATTACTATTATTTTATATAGTCAATATTTATTTATATGTAACCATATATTTACTTTTTCTATTACTCTTCATACCTTCCTGTATCTCTGTGTTTCTACTTGGGATCATTTTCCTTCTGAATTCTCTTTAATATTTCTTTTAGTACAGGTCTGCTGCCAACAAATTCTCTTAGTTTTTGTTTGTCTGAAAATACCTTTATTTCACCTTCATATTTGAAGGATATTTTCATTGGGAATTTCAATTCTAGGTTGGCAGTTAATTTTTTATAGAACTTTTAAAATATCCCATCATCTTCTGGCTTCCATAACTTTTTCTTAAGAATTCAGAAGTTTTATTGTTGTTCCTTTAAAGGTAATATTTCTATTGTCTCTAGTTGCTTTTTGAACTTTTTTCCTTGTGTTTTTTTTCCAGCAATTTTATGATGTACCTGGGGTGTGTGTGTGTGTGTATTTATCTTGTTTTGCAGTGATTTTCGACTCTGAGATTGTGTCTTTCATCAGTTTTGAAAGTTCTCAGATTTTATCTCTTCCTATGTTGCTTCTACCCTGGTCTCTCTCTCTTTTTCTCCTGGGATTTCAATGCTTATATGTTAGACTAATTTACCATGCCCATAAGTTTCATATTCTCTTATATACATTCTCCATTCTTTTGACTTTGAGTGTTTCAGTGCAGATTTTCATCTGACCCATCTTTCAGTTTACTAATTATTTCTTTAGCTAGATTCTAATCTGATCGTAAACCTGTCCATTGAGTTTTAAGTTTCAGTTATCATATTTTTCAGTTCTAGAATGTTGATTTGATTCTTTGGCCAAAATTTTCCACCTAGTCATTTACTTTCTTAAACATATGAGTTATAGGGTGGTTTTTTCCCTCCCAAAGTTCATGTCCGATAGTTACAATGTTTGTATCTCCTGAGAATCTCTCCATAGTTACTGAAAACCAAAAAAAGAAACAAACAATTCTTGTCTATTGTGTGTTCTATTTAATTTTGATTGATTTTAATTGAGTACCAGATATTGAGTATAAAAAATTGATGTGATAATTTGAGTCTCTGGATGATGTTATCTTCCTCCAGAGAGAATTTACTTTTGCTTCTGGCATGTGGTTAGGCTAAGAATAGATCATGTAAATCCAATCAGGGAATGAAATGTTTCAAAGCTCCCTTCAGTCCTTGCAATAGTCTAATTCAGTATCATCCTTCCTGAAAAGGATCTTGTCTGAAAGCCTGGTGTGATTACCAGGACAGTTCCTCTTAGTGGGCTCTGAACTTCAATTTGTGTCCTCTCTTCCTCTGACAATACCTAATTTTTTTTTTTTTAACTTCTAAGCCTTTTTGTCATAGCTTTCTGCTCTGCTTCTCAGCCTAACAAGCTTTACTTTGGAACTGGCAAATGCCTTGAAGCAAAAAGCAATGCCAAATATTAGTCTTACACCTCTGGGTTTCCCTTCTCTCTGGGGTATTTGTTGCACAAGTCCTTGCTGCGTTGATAGCACTACAATATATTAATAGCTTTCAAATAATAGTTTTTATAATATTTAGTCTAGATATTTGATTAGATTGAACCACATGAAATTTTCTCTTTTCATATTCCAGATGGTTGCGTATTGGCAATATCACATGGTTCTATCCAATTTATTCTCAATGGGAGGGTTGGTCTGAAACAAAGTATTCCACCATTGCTAGAAGCTGAATTCTTGGAATCTAGGGTTAATATAACCAAATGCCATGGGAATACTGAATAAGTGTCACAAAGATAACATACATATATTCATATATAATGTATACATTCATTAATGAATATTTTTCCTATGGAGTAAGATATGCTTCTTACTTCTGAGTCAAGTTTCGATGGCAAATCAATTGCACTAGAAATCCCAATGTAATAAAAAAAATTATCCGTGTACTTGAAAACATCATTGCTAAAAAACTGTCCTAAAAAGTTTTGCAACTCATCTTTCTCTCTCTCTTTTCTTTTCCTGAAGGATTGCTTATGGATGCCCAAATGCATTAAGTTCGGATGGTTTCTGCCCTATACTCCAGCAGATAATGAGTTTGGGGCTTGGAAGCACCATTATATTGCTTGTGTGTCCAACTTAGATTGGCTAACACCTAGGGAAGCTGCTGCTATTTATGGGACGCTGAATGAACCCAAAACAGAAGATGAAGAGCTAGAGGAGAGACAAAGAGAAAAGTACATAAGAAGAATAATTTGGGAAAAAATTGTACTACGTAAGAGTGAGTAGCATTTAAAAATATATCTAAGTATTGTAGAAACAAATAGGTTTACATGCAAATTCCCACAGAGGATGATAGCCCTGTCTTTCTAGAATAGTGTGTGGGTGGCACTCTTTATAGCTGCGGTCCCCAACCCCTGGGCCATGGACCAGTACCGGTCAGGTCTGTGGCCTGTTAAGAACCAGGCCAGACAGCAGGAGGTGAGTGGCAGGCAAGCGAGGGAAGCTTCGTCTGTATTTACAGCCGCTCCCCATCAATCACATCACCGCCTGAGCTCCTCCTCCTGTCAGATCAGTGGCAGCATTAGATTCTGCATTATGGTGAATTATATAATTATTTCATTATATATTACAATGTAATAATAATAGAAATAAAGTGCACAATAAATGTAATGTACTTGAATCATCCCAAAACCATCCCCCCGCCCCTGCCCCAGTCAGTGGAAAAATTGTCTTCCATGAAACCGGTCCCTGGTGCCAAAAAGTTGGGGGATCACTGCTTTAAAGTATGTTCAAGATGACCTCTTTTTTTCTTTATTGTGTATTTCAAGTTAATTGATAAGAAAAACAAAAAGATTTCAGATGACATATATATGGTTAAATATCAGTGCCTCCACTGCCGTCCTAGTTCCTTGGTTTATAAGACCAAAAAAAAAAAAAACACGAACATAGGCAAAAGCAAACAAATAGGTTCAGAACAGAAGAATTAGGATTGGTGAAAAAGGAGATATGAAAATGAGAACAGACGCAGGAAGAACGGCGTTTAAGAGAGAGAGGCAAGGGAGCAGAGGCAGAACATGCTTTCAGCTAAGCCTTCAGATTTACATGGTGCGTAAAAGCAAGCAATAAAACTGATTTGAGTTCCACCATCTTTTCCCCCCCACTCACCCTCTGGTGAGATCTAACAAATACGAAATGACTTGAAGCCAAGAGGGAGGGCACAAATGAATGTGAAGCCTATAAATTGATTAACTGGTCTCCACTAGAAAAGAGTTGCTTGTTCTCCGAGCTTTGTTTCTTGACCCGAAATGACTGGTAACTCGCAGCCACGGTACTGAGAGGATAAGAAATCCAAACAAAGTGTGTGAAAATGGCTATAATTATTGTCATTTGGAATATTGCCCTGGTACAGCTTTATTTTTGATGCCTTTATCTATGTAGACTTGGCTGGGGGAAGCATGAAATAATCAGCCCAGCCTGCTGCTGTTTGTTTTTCAGAGGAGTTATTCAAAGTTCGACCCCCTTGGGTGAGTGGAACATGCTGCTCTAGTTTGTTAAAACCCAAATGCCAAGCACGCCTCTCCCAGACTGTGAGAGAACAAGCGGGATTACACGAAGCTTTGGAGAAACAGCTTGTTTTGGCATCGTTAGAAGCCTTGCCCAAGCGGTAAGCAAACTTCCATCTACGAAAGACTCAAGATCATCCTGTGATACCAAGAATTCATTCTAGAATAATTTAGCTAATATGCAGAAATCTTGCATAATTATATGGCTCCTATCCCATGAAATATCAGTAGAAATAATTATTTGATTTCCAAAAACAGTGGACTTAAACGTTCTTTCTGAAGAGGGAAATAAATAAAGTTCAAAACTTATGTTTCAAATATTCTTCTTTTTTTTTTTGAGACAGGGTCTTGCTATGCTGCCCAGGTTGGTCTTGAATGCCTAGGCTCAAGCGATCCTCCTGCTTGCAGCTAAGACTATAGGCACACACCACTGAGCCTGGCTTTAAATATTCTTAACCCTGCAATGAGGCTATGTTGTGGATATAGCACAGTTTCTGTATAAAGGTATTGAACAAAAATCACATTTTCCACAAGTGTTTTTCATGGAGTAAGAGTATCCAAATGGTATCCAAATATATCCAAATATAACTCCCCTTTATATTTGTATGTGCAAATGTCATTCTCTTTTATTATCCAAAATAGAGAAACACTGGCTGCAGTCAATGACCAAAGTCATACTATATAATGAAATTGCCAGAAATAAAATTCTTACCCTATGCATCCATTCTATCTAACATTAATAACTAGCACAATTTGTGCAGCTGCTTAGAAATTGTTTTTAAAAAAAACCTTTTTACTCTGGATTCCAGAGATCATGTAATCTTACTCACCTATGTTTCAAATGAGGAAACCGAGGCCTAGAGAGGTGACATAACTTGCCCAAGTGTTAAAATGTTAAACAATAAAACCTAAAATCCTTAAAATTCCCACCCACTTTCAACTTCACCCATTGACACTACGTGCAGATCTCTCGTGTCTGAACATTTGGTGAGCGTGGGCATGTGCATTTACTTGTTTAAGACATGTAAAGAATCTTAAGAAGCACAGGTCAGCTCCTGTTCTTGGTAATGTGGGTTTGGGGATGGCTATGGAGAGAGTGAAGACATTACTCAGAAACCCATGAGCCTAGAAAGAGATTTCAAAATCTCACAGCTACTCCTTTTTAAATGTTGTTTTGAAGCCCTAAGTATGTCATTATATTCATTTTAAGTGCCCAATAAGAGCTAACTTCCAAGAGACCTTTCTAGCATCCCGCATATGGAAGAGGAGAGGCTCATAGGGCAGATTTGGCCCCACTCCGCCTGGCTGCCCCATTTGCTGCTGTCCCCCCAAACCACAGGGAGAGTCTAAGGCCCTGAGGCCATGTGCCTTGTACAGTACAGATGCGCAGAGGACATACGGTGCTCGCTTACCAAACATCAAGGTAAGAGAAAATGAAAACTTCACCTATTCCCCTTTTTTTCTTATAGGAGCAATATTTCTGGAAGCCATTCCTATCCTTTATTATCAAAGAAAAATTGGCATGGAGTTTATAAAAATGATGACAGCTCTTCATGCTCTTTCCAGCCACATTTCATATTAATATCATCTCGCATTCCTGCATATGAGGTACAGCGTGTGTTATGAGACCAGCCTTTTCCTGAATCGGTTTGTTTTTATCAAGACTAGAGGGTATGTGGCAATCTTTTGGCCACCATGAGTATGAAAATGATTCATCTCCTAAAAGGAAAACTAGGTGAAAATTTAGACTCAAAACACATTTAAAAATCAGAAACAATAAGTCAAAATTATTTTGAAAAAGCATTCAAGGCCCAAACTGCCTTGCACCTAGTAGGTGTTCAACAAATTCTTATTGAACTGAATTTGTGACACTTAATCCAAAAAAAGAGCACAGTGATTAAGAATTATTTTAAAACTTCTCTGGAGTGGCTGAAGAATTTAATAATATTATGTAACCAAACTTCCTGGAAAACAAGAATGTCAGAAATCCAATTTTATGATCTATTTAATGAGGGTGCCCTTAAATTAAAATATGCTCTCTCTGTAATGAAGTTAGATATTTTAATTTTAATGTAAATAATAAGAAAAATAAAGCAAGCACAAAGAAGACCTAGGAAAACAAATGTATCTATGTATGTGAGTGTATATGTATGTACATGTGTGTACATATATGTATTATTACAAACACATAAGGACATATACTTATTTTCAAAAAAGTTCCTATTTGTAACAAAATGGCTACTTTCAGGATATGAAATCTCTTCTTCTGGGCATCTAGGAATTGGCTCTAATCACTGACAGCTGGTGAACTCAGTGGATCAGAGCTTTGATCTCCACGTGGGCCACAGATCATTCCCGTAATGTTTAAAAATGGATCGTGCTGGGCACAGAGAGTAATTGGCGACAGAGTGTGGGTGAACAAACCAGTGAAGTTCATCCCCTGTTTGTCCACTCTACAAGATGGCATGAGTACTTATTGGATCATGAATGTGGCGGGGGTTTAGGTATAAAACAGGACATCACTGTGTGGTTGTTCTCTATTCGGTTAACTGTGGCCTTCAGAAAGCGGCATGAGGTTTTAGAAAAAAATCAACATCTTCAATGACTTTCCAACCTGCCTGCTGCTATGAATTAACTTTATCACAATGAAAAGTCTACCTGATTATTGAATTCAAAGAACAGTGGTTTTAATATTTATTTAAACAGGAAATATTTATCAATCAATATTGAAAATTCAAAAATTCATAATTAAGGGGAAATGCAAAACAATGTGATGTTAATTTTATAACTTTTAGAAAGTCGTTGATATGCCCTTGTGCATGGTGTGTACAACGACAAAAAGGCTGGAAGAAAATAATCTAAATTATTAATAGTATTTATTTCTGAGTGATGGAGTTATAAGTGTACTGAATTTTCTCCTTATAATTAGAAAATAAACAAAATAATTTAAAAAGAAACAAATGGAGGAGAAAGCTTATCTTCTTCTTTCCCTAATTTCTGAAAAGAAAATTCTTTAGAAATCACAGCATATATATATCCATTATGTTTCTTTTATTAATAAATGTTCTAAAATATCAGGCTTCAATTCCTACAGCTTTGGTTTCATTTTTCAGATGGTGGTAGAAAGCGTTAAGGCAGGCGTCATCTCTGTGGTGTATGAACACAGCGGCATGAGCTTGGAGAGCCTGCTTTATCTCATAGAAAAAGCTCTAGATGGGCGGAAGGCACAGAACATGGGAATATTTAGTGATGGAGATAGCAGGGAAATCAATTTACTCCAAGGTAGGACTGGGGATTGGCTATGAAGAACCAAGCAACTTTGTGCCTATGCAGCGTTTGTCCACGTGTGACCTTCAGAGTACTATTTAAGTTCCAATTTGCTAAGAAGTGTTGATTTTGGCTTTATGAAGAAAGTGAAGCAATTTTTTTGATGATCATTTTTTTAAATTGTGATTAAAGAATCACATAACATAAAAGTTACCATCTTAACCATTTTTTAAGTATGCAATTCAATATTGTTAAGTATGGTCACATTGTTGTGAAACAGATCTCTAGAACTTTTTCATTTGGCAAAACTGAAGCTCTGTACCCACTAAAAAACAACTTTCCCTTTCCCCTCCCCACAGCCCCTGGCAACCACAATTCTGTTTCTGTGAATTTGAGTACTTTAGATACCTCATGGAAACATATAGTATTTGCCTTTTTGTGACTGGCTTTTTTCACTTAGCATAACATCCTTAAGGTTCATCCATGTTGTAGTATGTAGCAGAATTTCCTTCCTGTTAAAGGTGAATAATATTCAATTGTATTTATATACCACATTTTGTTTATCCACTCATCCACTGATAGACACTTGGATTGCTTCCACCTCTTGGGTATTGTGAATAGTGCTGCTATGAACATGGGTGTGCAAATATCTCTTTATAATATCCTGCTTTCAATTCTTTTGGATATATACCCAGAAGTGGTATTACTGGATCATATGGTAGTTTCATTTTTAATTTTTTGAGAAACCTCTACCCTGTTCTCCATAGCAGTTGCATCATTTCACGATCCCATCAACAATGTACAAGGCTTCAAATTTCTCTACATCCTTGCCAACACTTGTTATTTTCTGTTTGTTTGTTTTTTAATAGTATCCACCCTAATGGATGTGAGGTAATAAGTTCTTTGCACATTTTTAAAGTTGGATTATTTGATTTTTTCATTATTGAGTTGTAGGAGTTCCCATATCCTGGATGTTAACCCCTTATCAGATATATGATTTGCAAATATTTTCTCCCATTCCACAGGTTTCCTTTTCACTATGTTGATTGTGTCCTTTGATGCACAAAAGTTTTAAGTTTGACAAAAGTGAAGCAATTTTAACAGCAAATACCAAGATCTATAAATTGGCGTGCACTGACAACATTTGCTATACTGCAAAGGAAAGGAATGGCTGATAGTATCCTCCTGTTATGGCGCAGCTTTCAAAAATCTCAATGGTTACCCTTTTTTGGGGGAACAAGATGATGAAATGTTTTAGAAGCAAACTTCCAGTTTCTATTTTTCCTTATAACTTGCATCCTTCCTTGCTTATATTTAAAGTAGAATTGTCTTAAATTTTACTAACATGAAATCCTGGTGGGACTGCGGAAGGAGGGAGTAAGATGGCCTAGGATGTGGCTGGCAGGAAACTAACAAAATGGCAGAGCGAGCCCCTGAAGCGCCTTTCAAATTGCCATCTCTGTGGCTGGAACGCAGCATTCAAGGAATTTTCAGCAAAATTTATTATTGGCAAAAATTAACTGCTTTTTTGTTTAGCTTTACCTTACTTTTAGCTTTCCTTGTTTTGTTTAACTGTGCCTGAAGCAAATTGTGTTCCTCATCAATTTTGTATATCCCCCCAAAGGAAAGGACAGATACCATTTTGGGGGGCTTAAATTCATAATTACTTACCTGGTAATTCTTCTCTAAATGGTGCAGAGGCATCAGTGGCAAGTTTACACCATCGGAGTCAGTTTACCTCACATGGAGTGGCCTGTGAGAGTTTCTTCATCTCGGCCTTTTTGCTCTCCAGATAAGAAAGGTTTACAAACTCTGCCTTTTCCTTATTTTCTTTTTCTTTCTTTTATTGATTTATTTCTTTTCTTTTTTTAGAGACAGGGCTTACTCTGTCGCCCAGACTGGAGTGCAGTGGCACGATCATAGCTCGCTGCAGCCTTGAACTCCTGGGCTCAAAGGATCCTCCTGCCTCAGCCTCCTGAGTAGCTGGGACTACAGGCGTGCGCCACCACGCCCTGCTAATATTTTATTTTTTTGTAGAGACAAGGTCTTGCTATGTTGCCCAGGCTGGTCTCAAACTCCTGGCCTCAAGAGATCCTCCCACCTTGGTCTCCCAAAGTGCTGGGATTACAGGCGTGAGCCACTGCACCCAGCCCTTTTCTTTTTTTAAAAAACAATAGTAACAATAACAAAATACGTCAAAAAAACTTTACTTCTACGTAATTGTGATGTTTTCCCAAAAGCTTTTGCTTTAAAACAACATCAAAACAAAATCTCTTACCTCATCCCTGGAAGAGCTCTTTCCATTATGCATGTAGACTTCTCAATGGAATGGCGTGAAAAGTCAGAATTCTTGTGCCTGACTTTGTTTTCATGTCGTTAGTTACTGGGGTGTAGGGAGGGAGAGCTTCCAGGACTCCTTTAGAAATGGGTGCAGACTCAGGCAGCCTAGTGGCATCATCACACTGAATTTCTAGGAAGTGAGAGAAAAGGAGAGTTTCAGTTGATGTGTACCATGTCTGGGAGCCTTACTTCTGCTCTGAACTACTTATTTTTTGACTGACAATCGTGGGAAATATTTCTACTTTGGAACTTGGTTGCAAAATCCCAGGACTTGACTAGCCATCCACCCTGAACCCTGCACGAGACTGGTAACTCACCCCACTGCGCAGTGTGGGCAGAAACACAGTGTCCTAAACCTAAGTGCACAGCGTCCAGGTGATCCCGCGTGTGAAGGGAACCATGGCCATGGTCGTGGCCCTGAGATGGTGCAGTATGAAGCAGAGGTGCCTTAGAGATCTTGGTCCTACAGGCAGATGTTGCCTTTTTGGATTTGTGGTTGCGTTTTCACAAACTGCTAACAGTTTCCATTCATGATAATGTTACAAACTAATATGACATTTTGATTTTTTTCCTCAGGCTATAAAATTAGTATTAAAAATTTGCTGAGGCCTGAAGTGAGAAACTTCTGGGAGAAATTAGGAAGTTATGTGGCTACTGAAGAAGAAGGGGGTCATGTGGACATCTTTGTGCCCCTTGGAGCATCAGGTTAGCTTGGAACATGCTATAGACCATGGTGTTATGCTGATACGCTGTGAATTTGTGACGTGCCTCCAGGTCAAACGACTCAGTAACATTTCAATGTTTGTTTTTTTCTCTATTTATACCTCACATACCCAGGTATTTGGGGGAAGTAAGGGTTAGGGATAGTGGTTAGAGTAACCTATCTGTGCAAAGATAAAGTCACTAATGGCAAGACCCAGCAGTATTATTTATATTTATTCTGGAAAACACAATAAAATCAGCCTTGATAATATAGGGGAAGGTGACTGACCAGCATAGGAACCATAATCATTCAATCTGAGAAACCCCCCCTGCTGAGTTCTGAACATGGAGAAATTATGAACTTGGCGACCTACCAAGGACCTGAGCTCGAGTCTGCCCTGCCACTTCTTAGTGTGGCCTTAGGCAACCTTGTGGACCTCAACTTCCACATATGGAAGATAGGATAATAGTATTATGCCTTGCCTTACTTTAAGGACTTGTGAATATCAAGGTAATGTAAATATTTAAGTAATAAAAAGAAACAATACTGTAAATACTTAGATAGTATTAAAAACAGTGAGGTGCTCTGTGAAGATGAGGGTGATTGGCAATCACTGAGGTTGCTGATGTCACTTGAAGGGTCTGCCTGTCCAGAATCAGCCACTATGACTCAAAGTTGATTTCAGTGCGTGAAGAGAAACTTCAGAGACATTAAGTCAAATTCAGTCTTTGGATATCTGTTAAATAAAAGTTCTGTATTCATGGGCTATGTTGTTTTTCCAAGCAGAGAAGGGGACAGGGAGTATGAAATTAAATTATCCATTCCTTAGGGAACTGTGAGTTTTAAAGTTCTTCCTAATCCTCAAGTTTCAGAGGACTATTCAACATAGAGAAGCATGCCCCAGGCAGGCTTCGGCCAGGGGAAAGGAAAAACAAAAAAGATGGGAAGGAGTTTAAAAGGAAACAAAATACAAAATATTATAAAAATCTTTTTGTAAATAATTTTACAGTTATTCCAATTATATGTTTATTTGTACAGTACATGTATGTGTGTATATATAATCTCAGCTATGTAGAAAATATGCACAGAAAAATCTAGAAGGAAATATACCAAAACATTAAGACAGCACCTATTTCTAGATGTATTTTACAATTTTTCTACTTTTGAAATCAGGTTTAAAAGACAAGGTTACAAAGAATATGGATAGCATGATCCCACTGTTTAAAACATACATATGTGTGGGGTGGCACACATATGTGTAGAAAAGGGCTTGGAAGCGTGTACACCATGGTGTTAATGCTAGTTGGACAGAATAAGTGAGTTTTCCTTTCTTTCTTTTTCCCCTTTTAAAAATTTTCTTTTGTTTGCCTCTCTTTTCTGTAATGAACTAATATCACTTTTATAATGAGGGCAAAGCAAATGTTTTGAGTGGAATAGAAGGAAAAAAAGAATACGGGAAAGTAATGTATTGGAAGGCAGAATAAGAGCAAAAGGAGAAAAGAACAGTGGGTTTGGTGACATAAAAATTATCTCAAGTGAAACTTAATGGCAGCCACAAAAAAAAAAAAAAAAAGAAATTTCCTACCACCTCTCTGGGCCCTAACACCGTCCCTAAAATTCTCATCAAATGTAATATCCGCCTGGATGAGTCATCCAAGACACTTGACTTCTCAGTCTGAATCTCTCTTTTTCTACCACTTCAGCATCACTCTTGTGCTTGTCAGCCCCAGTAGCTGTATCACCCCTGAAATCTTGATCTCAAGCATTTGTCTTTGAGCACCACCTCCAAATCATGTACTCAAATATCCCCGCTCCAGCAATTCCTTGCCTAAGACCTCCAGGCTACATGCTCCCCCTTTTCTGGTCCCTATCACCATGCGTGCCCCCTTGCTCCCTTCCTTGTTAAGCTTGGGTTTAATGGGCCAACATTATCATCACTCCCTTGCAAAGAATTTGAACTTCCTTGTCTCTTCCTCCTGGTTAATCCCAACTCATTTGGTTAAATCCCAATGCTGGTTAAAACACAACTCTCTGCACACCTACTCCTGCCTACACTAAAGCAGCTGAAGACTGTTGGAGAAAGTAATATTAATACAACTGTATTGATTGGTCTAACTTTACTTTGATGGCCAGAAGAGATTGCAACTCTGACGAGCAATCCTTCCACATTTTCTTGGTAAATTCATCTTCCCACTCTTTGAGATGACAATTTTATCTCTTCTCTTTAGACAATCTTTCAATAACCCTGTCTCTCAGCTTTTGACCTCACCTTTTACTTCCCTGAGAAAACTGAGTCCTATGAGAGCTCCCTAATTCTCCTCCCACCGTCAAGTTCACCACTGGCCTCACCTCATACTTGCCATTCTGTCTTCCCTTCTGTTCTGACGAACGAAGCACCTCTGCTCGAACGAGACCAGCCACTGCACGTGGACTCTATCCCGTCACCTTCCACCTCCGCAAGCCGTCACTGCTACACTCCACCCCTCTCCTGTGGCCTCATTTCTCTCCCTTTGTTGGATCATTTCTATCAAATCAGGAGCATGTGTAGGATCTCCTGTCTTAAAAAAACAAGAAAAGACAATAAACTTTCCCTCACTTCTTTTTAAATTGACTAAACCAGTGGTTCTCAAACTTTAGCGTGTATTCAAATCACTTGGAGGGCCTGTTAAACTACACATTGCTGGGCCCCACCTGGAGTTTCAGCCTCAGGTCCTGGATGGGGCTGGGGAATTTTCATTCCTAACAGGTTCCCAGGTGATGGTGATGCTGCTCATTGCCTCTTCCTCCTCGCCTCCCATCCTCTCCCCATGCTCCTCCAAGGGGTCTCTTTATCTCCACTGAACCTGCTTTTGGAAGACTCAGTGACTTGCACGTGCTCAAATCCAGTGGTCCCTGCTCCATCCTCACCTTGCTTTGACTTCTTAGAGGCATTTGAGGCAGGTGAACACTCCCCTCGGAACATTCCTTCTCTGGGTGTCTCCTCTCCTTGCTGCCTCCTACCTCAGTGTCCCCTTCTCAGTCTCCTTTGCAGGCTCCTCTTTCTCTGCAAGACCCTTAAATATGCCCCAGGCTTGATCCTGGATTCTCTCCTTTTCCACATGTACGCCCTCCCCCTGGGCGGCCTCATCTCTTCCTATGACTCTAAATTCCATCTATACGCTGAAGGCTCCCATATTTATGTCTCTAGCTCTGAAATCTCTGAGCTGCAGACTCTTGTATCTAATCCCCACTTGACATCTTCACATGGATGCTTAATTTGCATGTCTAATAGACATCTCAAAGTTAACATACCTAAAACAGACTCTTGATTACCTCCCCAGCACCAAAACTACCCCTTCCCCAGATTCCTCAGTAAAAACATCATCATTCACTCAGTTACTACACAGGCCAAAAATTTAAGATTCATCTTTTTGGGGGCATTATTTTTAAATTTTTAAACAGCTTTATTGAGGTATAATTAACGTACAATAAACCGTACATATTTAAAGTGTGCAATTGGATAAATATTGATATATATCTACCCTAAGAAACCATAAAACAATCAAGAAAATGAACACATTCATTATTCCCAAAAATTCCCTCATGCCACTCTGTAATATCTCTCTCCTGCTTCCCCTACCCCCAACCTGAGGCAACCACTGATCTATTTTCCCTCACATTTGCATCTTCCAGAATTTTCTATAAATGGAATCATACAATATGTATTCTTTTATTCAGACTTCCTTCACTCTGAATCATTATTTTAGATTCATCCATTTGATGGATGTATCAATGGCTCCTTCCTTTTTACTGCTGGGCACTACTGCATTGTACAGATATACCACAAATTGTTTATGCATTCATCTGTTTATAGATTTTTTAGTTCTTTCTGGTTTCTGCTGTTACAAATAAAACTGCTACGAACATATGTGTGAACATATGCTTTCACTTCTCTTGGAGAAATACCTAGGAGTAGAATGGTGAGGTCATATGATAGGTATATGTTTAACTTAAAAAACCAGCTAAACTGTTTTCCAAAGTGGTTGTACCATTTTATATTTCCACTAGAAGCACATGAGAACTCCAGTTGCCTAGCACTCCAACACTTCATTTTAGCCCTTCAAATGGGTGTGTAGTGGTATCTCATTGTGGTTTTAATATGCATTTTTCTAATGACTAGTGATGCTCAGCATCTTTTCATGGCTTATTTGTCATTCATGTGTCTTCCTTGGGGACGTGTCTGTCTCAATCTTTTGCCCATTTTAAAATCTAGGTTGTTTGTTTTCTTATTAAGTTTTGAGAGCTCTTTATGTATTCTGGATAAGTGGTTTGCAAATATTTTCTCTGGCCTGCGACTTATATTTTCCTTCTCTAAACAGTTCCTTTTGAAGAGAAGTTCTTAATTTTGATGAAATCAAATGGATGAAGTTTTTCTTGCATAGATCATGCTTTTGTTATCATATCTAAAAACTCTCTACATAACCAAAGATCGCAAAGATTTTCTCCATTTTTTTCTAAATGATTTATAGTTTTAAGTTTGACATTTAGATTTGTGATCCATTTGGTTCATTTATTTATTTTTTTTAGAATATGAGGTACGGATTGAGTTTAATTTTTTTTAACATATGGATACCTAATTGTTCCATCACTATTCCTTGTAACTACTATCCTTTTCCCAATGAATTTCATTTGCACCTGTGCTGAAATCAATTGACTATATATGTGTAGGCCCACGTTTGGACTCTATTTTATTTCATCGATCTATTGTTAGTGAAAATATGAGACGCCAGTAAATGAGAGACATTCCAACCTTTCAGCTAATGTCATCTTGTTTCCAGAAGTAACTGAAGCATTTTGGAGTAATTATTTATTCTTGGACCACAAATAATTAAAATAAATTACCCATTATATTAGTTTCATTCCAAGTAATTCAATCTGTATGCTGAATTCAATAATTAAATCTATATGTTGTGTCACTGAAGAAGGGGTGAAATTAATGCCCCACCAAACTTTAACCATCACATTCTATCCTGTGTTTAACTGTTTTAAATCTGTCCTCTTACAATGAAACTTCTAGTTTGAGTCAGACTATTTTATTTTATTTTTTATTTTTTATTTTTTAATTTATTTTTTAAATTTCAGAATATCATGGGGGTACAACACTTTGGCCATACACATTGGCCCTGTTCTGCCCGTGTCAGAGCCACAGTCGTGGTCGTCTCCCAAACTGTGCTCCCCACATCCATTCTGTGAGAGTTTTTCCCATCCCTTCCACCCCCCTCCCGCCCGCCCGCCCTCAGATGAATGTTATTGCCCTGTGTGATGTAAGTGTTCATCAGTTAGTACCAGTTTGATGGTGAGTACCAGTGGTGCTTGTTTTTCCAATCCTGTGACACTTCGCTTCGAAGAATGGGTTCTAGCTCCAACCAGGATAATACCAGATGTGTTAATTCACTATTGTTCCTTATTGCTGAGTAATACTCCATGGTATACATATACCACATTTTATTGATCCACTCGTGTATTGATGGGCACCTGGGTTGTTTCCACAACTTTGCAATTGTGAATTGTGCTGCTATGAACATTCAAGAGCAGATGTCTTTATTATAAAATGTCTTTTTTTCTTTTGGATAAATACCCAGTAGTGGGATTGCTGGGTCAAATGGTAATTCTACTTTTAATTCTTTGAGGTATCTCCATATTCTTTTCCATAGAGGTTGTACTAATTTCTAGTCCCACCAGCAGTGTATGAGTGTTCCTATCTGTCCACATCCCCACCAACATTTGTTATTTGGGGATTTTTTGATATGAGCCAATCTCACTGGAGTTAAGTGATATCTCATTGTGGTTTTGATTTGCATTTCCCTGATGATTAGAGAAGTTGAGCACTTTTTTATATGTTTGCTGGCCATCATTCTGTCTTCTTTGGAAAAGTTTTTGTTCATGTCCTTTGCCCATTTTTTAATAGGGTTGTTTGATTTTTTCTTGTTGATTTTCCTAAGTTCTGTATAGATTCTGGTTATCAGCCCTTTATCAGAGGTGTAGCATGCAAATATTTTCTCCCATTCTGTAGGTTGTCTGTTCACTCTAGTGATAGTTTCCTTGGCTGTGCAGCTTTTCAATTTGATCAGGTCCCATGTATTTATTTTTGTTGCTGCTGTGATTGCTTTGGGGGTCTTCTTCATAAATTCTTTGCCTAGGCCAATGTCCATAAGAGTTTTTCCAACGTTTTGTTCGAGAATTCTTATGGTTTCATGTCTTAGGTTTAGATCTGTTATCCATTGTGAATTGATTTTTGTGAGAGGTGAGAGGTGTGGGTCCATTTTCAGTCTTCTACATATGGCCATCCAATTTTCCCAGCACCATTTGTTGAATAGGGATTCTTTTCCCCAGTGTACGTTTTTCTGGAATTTGTCAAAGATCAGGTGACTGTATGAGGTTGGTTTTATATTTGGGTTCTCAGTCCTGTTCCATTGGTCTACGTGTGAGTCAGACTATTTTAGAAAATACATGTAGATCTTTCTCTGTCTTTGGGTTGAGTATTCCAAATTTGAAAATAAGCCCTGGGTCAAACTTCATGCCCTCGTTCCTCACCCTGTTGCTTAATCCTCATATATTAAGTGCTTCAGTATTTACAGGTGAACTATAAAATATTTATGGACTGTTCACTGGAGGAGTTTGAATGGAAGACAAGAACTGCTAGTGGCCTTTCTTGGCCAGCTCCTTAGTGCTCCTAAGTAATATTAACTGTTTCATGGCAAAACCTGTGAGTAAATTAATGAAAGTATTTTTGACTATGCAGAGGCAGGAATGGAAGTTCTTTCTCAGCTGTCTCAACTAACTGGCACGTTCTTTACTGCCCCCACTGGGATCGCAACTGGCTCTTACCAACACAGTAAGTGAACATGGGAGCTGACCACCATGCCCAATGACACGCCACCTCTAGGATCACCAGAAGACAAAGTACAGTTCAGGGTACTGGTATGGCCAATATCAATGACTGTCTTTCATTCCTTCTCTGAAGAAATGCTGTCACTTCCCAAACTAGGTGATCTTCCATCACTCAGTCATTTGCTTAGAAGGGGATTATTTATTGCAAATATTTTGCTTCAAACCATCATTTGCAGAACTGTTGAGAACACCATCTTTAACAGTTAAGCAAAGATGTATAGTTGCTGATCTAGATAAATAATAAGTACAAAGAATAGTTTTGCTTAGTAAAATACAATCTATATCGTTTTATTTGGGAAAATGAATTGTAGCCTCAAAGAGATGGCAAAGAGGCTCAGTTAGGTTCCATTTCTGTAGCATTATCTGAGAGGAGAAAATATACCAGAAAGCAAAGTTTCATTTAGATACTAAAGCTGCAAATTTGGATCAAAATGTAACACTGGCTGACCAAGAAGAGAACCAAATTGCTTTGTTCAAGCAACACCAATCATTTTTCCTTTTTAAACACCAGGATTCCTCTCAAGCAGGGCTTGGAGTGATGTAGAAAGTATACAAAGCATGGCTTCTCTACTCCCACATGCCTTCCAGAACTGGGGAGAGCTGGCGTGATGGCAGAACTTGTAAAGGAAAAGATTCTATGTAGATATAACAAAAGCACATTGACCTAACATAGTTGTGAAGCAGAAGCCACTGTTAATTTTAGTCAATATAGCAACATCACTGAATGACAGCATATTTGGCCCTGCAGGGAGTGGGATGGGCCTAGCACAGCGCAGCTGGGTGAGGATGGCTACCTGCAATAGGCTTTCTTCTTTTTCTCCTCCTCTGCCTCCCTTTCCTCTTGTTCACCCTCCTCTTCCATCCCTTGTCTCATTCTCCTTATAAAAGAGCACGTTATAAAGCTTTCCACATGTCTGTCAACAAGAGTAGAAGAAACAAAGCAAATACTACCTTTCCATTCAGGGCAGAAAATCAAATTTAACATACCATTGCTTTGCAAGGACAGAAACTTTCTTAAGCACCTGCTACAGTCACATAGAGATATTATAGAGAGAGGTGGCACTCTGACATAGTTTAAGAAAGATACAGGGTTGGCTACAACAGGCTTGACTTTCAATGGCCTGATGGGAAAACCAGGCAGTGTGGGATTTTCTTGTATTTTCACTTTAGACTGGAAAGATAAAGCACTACATTCTTTCCTAGATGACCACTCTGCTTCCTGATGCAAAATTCAGCAGCTATTTAATTTTTGACTTTAACAGACTGACTTGCACACTAGAAAAACAAATTTTTCCTTGGGGACATAGTGTTTTATTATGAAAATAGAATAAAAATTTCAAAAACAAAACAATTCTTTCTAATTTAAAGAAAAACAAAATTTATTGACTTCATTTAATCCACATTTTTAGAATTAAATTGTCAATATTAATTGTAACAATAAGAACATCAACAAGCAAGATTTTCACAAACCAACTGCAGGGTTTTGCCCAGGTTTTTCTTCACAAGGCCCCGGGCTCAAAACTAGTGTGAGTTAAATACAACTCACATCGCAGTTAATGTGTTAAGTAGAATATGTCACCTGTCTATCACAGAGTAGGCAGTCATTGGCAATGATTCATTGAGTTTCTTTGACTTTTGAAAACAGACTATGGGTGTTTATTATAGTCTTCTAATGACAAAGGATAATAATCCTGATGCAAATACAACTAAGTGTTTGTTGTACTTTAAACACGAAGTAGAATTCTTTCATCCAAGTTCAAGTCTGCAAGAATAAAAGGAGATAATAATGTCAGTTCTCAGTGACTGGCTGGGACCACCATGGGAAAGGGCGCCCCCTTCCATCTACTTCAGCCAATGGAAGCTACAGACGTGGTCCAGCCTCACGGACTTCCTGGAAGACACCTTGAAATCAGTAAGGAAACAGTTCCGTCCTCTCTTCAAGGAGCTACAGAAGAGCATCAGTGGCAGGATGATAGGTAAGAGCTCTTGCTACTTCTTTCACAGGTTCATCATGAACTTGGTTTCATACCCAGAGCAAGTACAAGTTTAGGAATGGTGCTAGTAAATTTTAACTCTTAAACATCTTCAGTAAAACTTTATCCCGTGTTTTTCACATTGCCTTTCAAATACAACCAATACCCACTGAGAACAAATATACTTGTGTTAGAATAAAAATGCTGAAGCTACTTCCTACTTTTAAATTTTACCATTTTATTAGTTCCTATCTATGTCTGTCAGTTATTTACCTAGACAAAATCTGTGTTTGCTAAGCCAGAGAGCTGTGTCCTTTTCCCACCAGAATTTTCACTAAAAATTAAGCACCTTTTACACCACAGCACCTATTGCCTAAATTGTTCTGCAATTTAAGTTCTATTTATTTTCTATAATATGTAATTTGGTGATGGGCTCCATGGACCTTTGCTGAGCCTATTGGACATCATTGAGTTTATTTTCCCCGTCATGCTCCATCTCCATGATCCAATGATCACAATAGAGCCTTTTGGAAACAATTCACTACCTCAACTTTGCAGCTTCACCTAAATTAGTCCATTTTAAAAAATGAAGTATTTTTCACCATCTGGGTAATGAGGGGTTTTTCCCCCCACCTGTAACTACCTATTCAATTTTTTCCTGACGTTTCCCGTGTGACTAAAACACAACTTATCAATGAGGTCATTCTATATCTATGCTTTTCTTCTTTTCCTCTGTCCAACTCCTTTCTTAAGGTCTATTGACATAGTTACTGTTTATGCAAGAGCTGTAACACACACATGTGCCTGCCGATATTTTATCTTTCGATATATGTCCTACATTTCTTTACATAAATGCCTCCAAAACAGGGATTTGTCTTCTCGTGTTTTTGTACTACCCACTCTATCACATTTAGGAGGTGTTCAACCAATATTTAAAAATAGTTTTGAAGCTCTAAACAGGGAGAAATTATTTCTCTTGGTTCTTTCATTGATATTAAGGACTAGAAAGAAAACAGAAAGGTAAACTTTTTAAATATAGAACTTTTTTTGATGATACATGTAGGCAATGAGAAGTCAAGGGGAAAAATCGTTTTCAAATAAATGCATGTTGTTCAAAGTGTTTAAAAAATTAAAAGATGTCTGTGTATGTATGTGTGTTATTTCTATGGACTTAAAATATTCATGTATTTTTGAGCACAAAGATAAAGGGAGTGTAGAGGAATTTTTGGTAGGATTGAAAATCTAACATTTAAACATACAGGAAACTTACAGGGTTCTTTTTCACATTTTCTCTCCTTATTGTCCAATTTATAGATTTCACTTCAATATCAGCTTTGCCAGGGTGGGTACTTTTTATATACTGCACATTTAAATTGCTTTGGCTCATTTTATATCTTAGCATAATAGAAATCCTCGTGGCATAATGGAATTTTTACTTCTATTTTTTTGCATTTTTTCTAAAAAGCAACTGTGCGGACAGAGTTGTTTTCTTTTTGATCACACCTCTTACATAAATTAATTACAGGGCATGTGGCCTTATATTTACAGGGCAGTTTATGTTTGACACCATGAGTATGGCCCACATCCTGAATAACCAAGAAATTGCACAAGCTCTGGCAGACGGATTGATGGAGCTGTCGAAAGAAGATTCTGTAAGTGATTCTTTGAAGAAAGAAGATTATAAAAACCCCAACATTTAAATAAATCCTTAGTTTGCCTTTATCATTTTTTACCAGTTTATTCCTTTCAGAGCACAATCCTCAGAGAAATTACATCAGTTTATAAAAACAGCCACTGAGAGATTCTGGGCACGAGATGTATTAGGTACACAAAACAGACAAGTAGGAAAATCTTCTAGGTTATTTAAAGTTTATTAACATTGTGCACTGTTTTCTGTCTTGTGCTTAATTTCAGTCAGAAGTGACTTCTTTAAAAAAATGTGTTAGTGCTTTTATATTTCACATAAACATTATTCAACAGTGAAACCAATTACTAGAATGAGGAAAAACCTGAGAAAGGGTGAACCCAGATATAATGAGATGAAGAGAAAGGGGCTAGGTGAGAGAGAGAGAGAGAACACAAAAGAACAGAACTAAGCAAATCAGTAATTTGGTTGGGGATGGGGCAGGGGGTGGGGGGGTGGACAGCCTGAAGCAACATTGTCATCAGAAACGAATCCTGGATACTCTCCTAGAAAAGTCTACATTCCAGAAAACAGTGAGGAGAGGCCTGCTCTCCCAGCCCTGAAGACGCAAGGTTATAGGAAAATGAAATCTGCACCTCTCCGTTTTGGGGAAGCCGGGACCAGGATGGGAACAGGGATGATGTTTACATACGTGATGCTCTACAAGGTCTTTAGTTTTCCAGGGAAAGATTCTCAAATTGTTCTCTTCCACTGTCATAATTCTACTTTGTGGGTGGATTTAGCGTGATCTCTGTGCACGTTCTCTCTCCTTATTGTCGTGTATCTGCTCTGATTTCAACTTGGCTTCCTGGGTCAGCACCACACATCTGCAGGCTTAGCTGGCCTGCATGGTGTGGATCCTGAGGAGCTGCAGTTTGCTGTGATTTGTCTCCTCCGAAGACAGCTCGGCAGACTGGCCAAGGCTCGGGTAGCCCAATGAGTAAAGGCCCTGGCAAGCTTTGCTGACAAAATGAGCAGGGATGTTCACAGAGATGACCCTGCATGTCCCCCAAGATGCCAAAGAATTACTAAACATATTTGGTGTAGGTTCAATGTACTTATTCCCACCTAATTATTTAAAAATAACCATGTGTGATATAATTTCGATAGTGTTCAAAGCTATAAACTGAGAGGGAACCAAATTTGAGAGCCTCAGAATGTTTTTCCTGGCGGTTCTGCTGCTGTTGCCTCTTCCCAGGCCTTCTCCGCCCTGAAAACAAGAACCCCCCCCCCCGCCCCTGGTCCCCTTTCCTCAGTTGGCCAAGAGGTTGGTGTGGGTCACTTTGGTTCCGAAGATCTTGAGAGACCCTCCCACAACCTCAGGTTCTTCTGTGTGGATGTTCCCTGGTCCCCCGGTTCCCAGTGTCAAGAACGAGTACTGTTACCCAGTCGAGCCGATGACGGCGTGATCACAAACACAGAGCAACTTAATACAAACAGCTTATCGCATAAAAGAAAGAATGAAAGTAGAGGAAGCTACACAAAGGGAAAATACATTCCAGAGAGAGTGGAACGGGTCATTCTCCAGGAGTGGAGAAAGACGCTGGAGGCTGAGCACAAGTTGCCTTTTATAAGCCCACTAGTTTGTCCCGCCTTTCCCCTGGCAGGATTGGTTGCCATTTCTCACCTTTGGGGGTGATTGACAGGTTGGTGTTATATAACAGATCACGCAACAGGTTACAGAACAGGATATGTTATATAACAGTTTCCCTTTCTGCACATGCATCTTTTCTAGAATTCTCCACGAAGCTCCACCCATGTTATGCTAATTAGATGGTAATTAGCTCTAAGTCAGTCAAAGGTTACTAGGAACTTTGTACTAATGTGTGTTTCCACTAGGGAACAGTTCCTAGCCACAATTTGGTTCCTAGCTATAATTCAGTTCCCACTCTCCACCCTTAGCCACTTCCTTGCCATCTTTTTACCCTCCACCAGACCTAACAACAAGATTTCAGCATCCTAACCAGATGGGGACAAAAAGTTGAAAACCAAGAATATATATGGTAACTGGAATATAAGACTAACTAGAAAGTCCCATTTACTGACTCTAACTGAGTAATAGTCACTTGCTTTCTGGACATGTAAATTTAGTAGGTAGAAAGCTGAAAACTCTACTAAAAAATGTGTTCTCTTTGCTGCTGCACTTTTGATGAACTGTATTTCAGATGACTGTCTTAAATAGGAATTTTTTTGGGGGGGGCATTTTTTAGGACAGACCTTTGGAATTTTTGTCATATTTTCTACTGAAGAAATGTGATAAAAAGAGCGAAGATTTTGAAGGAAATGTTATCCTGACACAACGTGACCCAAAGGCAACATTGGATTTATTCATGAAGGTAAACTTGCTGCTATATTTTTATGCCATTGCTTTACTGTAGAATTAGGCACGTGTGGTGAAGAAATTCTTAAACAATAATGTTAGTACTACCCAGAAAGCTTTCAACTTGTTATTTCTCCTAAGAACTTCATTTTCATGGACTACTATAAAAAAGGGTGTTTTGTAGTTTCATAATATGAATAACATGTAAGCTACATAAAAGCATAAGCTGCACCAAGTTGACTTAAAGAACACTATTTAGTTGTGGGGAAGAATTGGAAATTTGCATTTTGCTTGGCCACTTAGTTTAGTCCTGAGGTAAAGAGAATGTGTGTGTGTGTGTGTGTGTGTGTGTGTGTGTGTGTGTGTATGAGGGAGAGAGAGTGAGAGAGAAACTAAGAATGGTTCTTTTTTTACTTGGGATTCAAATTCATAAAAGAAAAAAAGTGGGTTTGAAGCTAGTTCTTCAGGCAAAAAAGGATAGTTTTGCCAGTACTATATTCAGAATCCATACATTCTTGGTTACGTGAAATAACCAGGATTCAGGAAATGCTGAGAATTGCATTATCATTCAGAGGGCTGATTTCTATGTAGGGGGAAATGTCATTTTAGAACCACTTTATGTTCATAGAAAAGTCACCTATCTTTGATGTTTGAAGGTGTGGGATGCCAGTTCCTAACACAAACTCACCGTGGAGACTGTTAGCAGGAATGGACTTGTGGGTTCCCCTAGCAGGCACTATTAACCTGACATTCTGGCAGTATTTGCTCATGATCCTGGAGAGGATAGCACAGGGCAGGGCAAGGGCAGACACGGAGGACTGCTGGTGGCAGCATCCCCTCTGCCAAGCTGCCCTTAACTTGCTCAGCAACACCAAAGGCCTTCAGTTGTTCAGTCTTGCCCTTTGTTTTTGTTTTCTCAGAGACAGGGTCTTGCTCTGTTGCCCAGGCTGGAGTGCAGTGGCGTCCTCATAGCTCACTGCAGCCTCAAACTGCTGGGCTCAAGCGATCCTCCTGCCTCAGCCTCCTAAGTAGCTGGGACTAAAGGTGTGTACCACCATTCCTGGTTAATTTTTTTATATTTGTGGAGACAGGGTCCTGGTTATTTTGCCCAGGCTGGTCTGAAAGTCCTGGCCTCAAGCAATCCTCCCTCCTCGGTCTCCCAAAGTGTTGGGATTACAGGTGTGAGCCATTACATACAGCCTAGACCCACCCTTCTGCTGTTACCACTGCCTGAGCCTTAGTCTAATTCTTCCCCACCAAAAATATCTCCCTGAGAGGACCCTTAATAAAGACATTTCCGGGGCATCTCAGCCCTTTCTAGATCAGAACCCTGCTTGCCTGCTGCTCCTCCCTGAAATCTACCTTTAGTCTAGACTTAGTTCTTTTCAGGAAACTCTCATGGACCTCTTCTTAGGGAGAGGGCATTTCCCCATCTTTTTAGTTCAGTTCCCTAAATATTTACAGGAGCTAACCGTGTGCTGGGCACTATGCTAAACCCTGAGACTAGGCAGCAAGATAAGATGCAGCCCCTGCCTTTGTGGCGGATGAGACCTGCACATAAACAGATGCCACAGTGTGATTAGTGCCCGTTCACAACATGCACAGGCAGGTTGGGCATGCCAGGGTGGTGTTGAATCCAGACTCCCTTTTCTGTCCCTCAGAGTCTGCTGCTTTTGCCTTGTTATGGCAGCTACTTTTTTTTGAGGTTCTCGGGGATTATTCTCCCACAGGGTGATGTAGTCTCCATCCATCCTTCAGCCTGTGAAAGCCTTTGAGAAATAGCACCCAGGCCTCTGTAACACTCACTCTCCCCTGGTTCAGTAAAGGGAAGGATCAACAGGGAAGCACATCACACAGATTCCAAATTCTTCCAAAGTCCTTGCAACTTCAGCTGGTTCCTGCCTCCCTGGAAACCTACTGGAGCTCTTTCCCCCACATTTATTCCTACAGGTAAATCTGTCACCCCAAGCCCCAGGCAATTAGGCCTCAGAAAAGCCCCTCTTTGGAGCAAGAAAACTTGAAGAAAGCAGTAAGGGCAAAACTATAGGTGCTTCATCCTCTGAAGCATCACTTTTATGTTTGGAAAACCTAATGATTGGTGAGAACCATTTCTAGAATGTTTGACGCCTAAGGAAATGGTCACTTGGGGAATTTCCTCTCAAAGTCACTTTTACCCTTGGACTATCTTAGATTTCCTCTGCTGAATATAATAAAATTCACACTGAATCAAGTCTTTTCAACCTGCTGGTGACTTAAACATCTAATCCCGTTAATAAAATAATACATGAAATTTGGGCTTAAAGTTGCCTCACTGCTGGAAGTCAGGCCTGCTATTTTTACATTGTCTGCCTGTAATAAAACCAGAGAAATGCAAAACTCCTTAATGCCTAGAAATCTGATTTTTTTTAATCAAATTAGAAAAAATGTGTGTTAGATTCTCATTAAGTTTTCTATGACTTAACACTAAGAGCTTTTGCATAAAGCCCACAAAACAAATTTGGGGACCTCTAGGGGGAAGAACTACAGCTTCAATGTAAGTGCTGAATTAGGATAAAATCGAAAAGGTGATTTTCTGCTCACATTAGGATTTATTTTTAAAAGTACGGATATTCGTTCAGAAGCCTCAGGAGCCATAGTAGGGGGAAGTGAAAGTTTCTCTGAGATTTGTTTTAAAGACCCTTCCCTAGGGGCTTGTGAAATAGGGTTGTTTGTCAAATCGAGGACTCTGTGTGTGTATCTAGCTAGCTATCTTCTCTCTTGCTGCCCAGTCGTTAGTTATTCCTGGTTTTTGTCTGCCTGTAGTGTTTATACTGACACCATACAACCATGGTGATGAGTGGCAGCCAGAATCTTAGTTCCTGAGCTCTACCTGTCATGTTCACAACTATTTATGGTCCCTAATCCAGGCAGCCGAGTGTTTTCTGGCAGAAGCATCAGCAATGACTAGAATGTGTCTGGAAAACGCAGTGTCTGCCTGTGCTCAATTTTGGAGGAGAATTCCTTCCATGTGCTCAAAGCCTACTTCTGCAAGCTATTTCTTATGGTCTCCCTTATGTATGTCATGGAGATAGCTGAGGAAAGACTCACCAACTCAAATTAATAGTTTTTTATATAAATGTACAAAGTTTGTTGCCCCTGTTACTTCTTCTAGATTTATCCCTAAAAACTAAGAGATGGCATCTTAATCTAAAAAGAAGCTCAAAAAATTCTAGCAATTAAATGTATATTATAAAATGAGTGAAGTTGCCAATTTTAGGTTCAAAAAAAATTACTATGCCCAATTAATTTCCTAACCACAAAGAAAAATTTATATTTTAAAACTTTGCTGCTGACCAGAGGGGAAACAAAGCCCTGTGGTGAGCAAGTGGGGTTCTAAAATAGCCAAGGTGGGCTGGGGGTCCGTGCCGACACCTGAATTTTAATGCATGAACATTCAAGTGAGCCTGTACAATGGGGTGGCATCCCAGGTGAAGACGGCTCCCTTATCTGTGAGATCCACACTATGATTCTGTACTGTTATGGGTTATCTTAATTTTGGCCTGAACAATGTGAGCTTGATTTTCATTTTATATCTGCAACCACTACCTATACAACCATTGGTGTCACCACTGACTCGTTGAAGTTCTCTCTCTACTATAAATAATCAGCACTATCATTTATTTAAAAAGAAGAGGGTGTTCCACTCAGACATTTTGAATTATTTTGTCAATTCAAAGTAGATTTTTTTCCCCAGCCATAAGTATAAATACATGCCAGGCTGGTATAGGGAGGAAAAAAGAAATGATTGAAAGACTCCCTGGAGCAGACACGACATGTTTAGGCTCAGACAGGGCCTCCTGATACCCAGGGCTAGAGCTGGCTGCCTGCAGCTCAAGGACCAGGGCTCTTATACAAAGGCTGCGGGCTGCCCTAAGGAACGCAGTAGCTATAAAATAAAAATTCATTTTTGCCTGAGTAGAGTAAGGCAAAGGAGTCACAGATACAAACTGATGTTTTTCTTCCAGCCTCGCCCCTGGACAGCAAAGGATTCCCACTGGTAGTTTTATCTTCGATTAGGAAGGCAGCAGCAATGACCGTTAATCACCTTCGTCTCTCAATGTAAACATGGGACCACTGTTCCACTTCTAGGTGGACATTGGGATGCTGCCAGCAGTAGGGGTTGGGGCGTGGGCTCATATTTTAATGTGTTAAATTATATGGAGGCCACAACAAGAACAACTGGCAAGGTAAAGCGGAGCAGCAGGCCTAGAAAAGGTACTTGAATTGTTAATGACACATTTTCATTAGGTGAAAAAAGGGGAGAATTTTATAAAGTGTTAGCTTTTCTTCTGTCATCTTAAAAATAAGATAACCTATTTGCCTTCAACTGAAAAGCTACAGAGCAGAGCTGAGGCAGAGCCTGTTACCCAAGAATGTGTGTGATTCTTTAAGCCTGGGGGGGTGGGTGGAGCCGGCATAGCAGTATCACTCCCTCCCAGGGAAAAGGGAGCTTCAATGAATTTAGTTTCTCAAGTATAATGTAGTTTAAAGGAAGACAAAGGCTATTTCTTTAAAACATCAAATTTAATTTAAGAGAGGCATCCCATTTGTCAAACTTTTAATTCATCGTGTCTAGGGCACACTGTGGTCAGGGTTGCAGGCAGATAACTTCCGAGGGCCCCTCTGGGCCACAGTACCCACTGGGCTTGCAGAGATCCCAAGGCCTACCTCCAAATAATCAACTCTCCATTTAATCTTCAGGAAAGAAATGTCACAGAAGACAATTCTCAGGACACAAAGTCAAGTCTCAACAAAAATGATGTAAATCTTGAAGTGCTGGTGAAACTGGTAAGCCAATTATTACATCACATGAACTTACCATTTGTTTTGCTCCTGACAGCGAAGCTTCAGCCTTTATTCTGGTTAGTTCTTTGTTTTCCTTGAAAATTTCCCTTCGGGGGATTAAAAAAAACACGAATATAAGTGGGGGACTCCAGCTGGTAGATTTTTCTTTCAAATAAGTTCTGGACTGAAAAAGAAGTTGAGCCAGAAGAATGGAGATGCAACATCTCGGGAACAAAACCGATCTGTATGTTACTCCATAGTTTTCCAATATGATACTAGGATGTCATTTAAGAAAATGGCACATGGACAAAGGCTCACAGTTTCTAACTGATCTACCAACTTATGGTCTGACTTCAAAAGTTGACTCTGATGCAGATAATGTCTAGGGCTCCGTCTTTCTGTCTAAAAAGGGTAGTGTGTGGAAGAAGCCACAGCACCTGGAGTAGTTGGTCCTGTCCTACTGTAATCCCGGGCATGTGTGTTTGTTTTGTATTCTTCAACACACGTACACATTTATCACATTTCATTCTCAGAATCCTGTAAAGTAGATGTTACTAGCCACATTTCATAGAAAGAACTAGAGTTAGAAAAGTTAAATGGCTTCCCTAAGGTCAGACAATTGGGAGAGAAAAAAACCCTAAATCCTGCATCCCTGAACTCAGACCCAAGGGTCTTTCCCACACCCAACACCCCAGGTGTGTCCACTTACTGCAGATGGTGTAGGCTGCGGACTCCCACAGCATGGGTGCTCACTCACCCCCAAATCCATAAGGAATCACCAAGGAGGAGTGTATTTACATAGTGCAGTGAATATGATAGTATTTCATCTGACTATTGGTAATAATATCTGACAATGGTTTTAAGACAACAATGAAAGGTTTGACAATGAAAACCTTAAGTCAAAATGATTGTAAATGTTGGATAACTCCAATATTCAAACATATATACATACGTAAATGCACAGAAAAAATATAATAACGGACTACAAGCCAACCGCCAAGTGGGTTGCAGATGTAATTTTTAACTCATTAGATATGTCTAAATAAGTATTATATCCAGATCATGCGTTTGGAAGATAAAACTTAAGTAACCAAGACCAGTGTGTTTATACTATTCAAACCACGTGAGTTTTCTCATTTTTCTCTTAAATTACTTTTTACATTTTAATTTTAGTTAATGAAATTATGATTGACTGATCTTGGTGAAGATCACATAACATTACACTTAGTATTGTTACACATATGTATATTTTTCATTTCAAACAAGACATTTATTTAAATAACAAGATGCTTGACTTGAAGGGAAAACTATCTAGAAATCATTTTTTTCAAGTAATTTATTCTCACTCAAAGACAGATAGCCCTCCATGTAAGAGCTACATACAAGAATGTTATAAAATTGTCCTTGGTTTTACAATGATAATTGAAAAACATCAAAATTCTCCAACTTAAGAAGGTATGCAGGGATATATACAGAGAGAGTTAAAACAGTGAGAGCAAAAAAACTTATCGGAATATAAAGATAAGAACTGAATGAACATGCCACCAAGGGAGAAAGGGAGTCTTTTCACAGAACCAGTATTTTTCTCCACCCCACCTCCATTTGACGTTGATCAGCACATACCATTAGCCATTAATTTAAAAAAATGCTTGTGCACACACACCACTTACTTGATAAACAATAAAGGAATGGGGAAGGGAAAAATGAAAGAATAAATGATCCTGCAATAGATATCATGGAACCAAATTGCAGTTTTCTAATTGAGAATGTATTCTTGGTCTGTAAGAACAGCCTTCTGGAGTAAATAGCAGGTTCCCTTTGTAGTAGACATCCCCTGTCTGCCACTGGAACACATAAATTGTATCATTCACCTCCATTTCCAACTGTGCTGGTGTGTTTGTTTCATTGATTGGGTGCCTGTCAAATTGGAACCTGATCTGCCTCACCAACAAACCCTGTCATTCTCAATAGGCTTTCATTAGTTTACTCTTAATCTTAAACTGCACCTGAGAACCGTCCTGCCCCACCACCTTCAAATTAATATGATCCACCTTGACTCCTTCCTTGGGCTTTTTGTCGGTCATGGTGAGTGCTGGAGTCTCCTTAGCTGCTGCTTCACAAAAGAGATACCAGGTTCTCACGGCATGAGGACATGAGCAGCAGCAGGAGTAGCAGAAGCAGTAGCATTTTATTTTATTTGGGGCAGTGTGGGCTATACTTAGGGCTGGAGGGAAAGAGGAAATTGTGTTCTAAGAGTATTAATAGTTCTAGGCTCAAATACAGGGGCATTACATTTTAAAAAATTAAATATTGTAACTGTTTTCTATTATAAGATGTTCATCTTATAACTTCTGAATTATACAGATAAAAGGAAAAAAACACCTAGTTCCAGCAAAATAAAACAAAACTTGGAAATATAGAAAACATAGGACATCTGGCAACCCAGCTAGCCAGAGAGGTGGGCTCACAGCTCTCAAGTTGGATACTTTTTCCTAAATATACCAAAAGAAGAGCATATGTTTCAGTGTTTCATAATATGCCAGTAGGAAGCAAAATAGTTCACAATGAGAGGGTGTCTTAGTCTGTTTGTGCTGCTATAATAGAATACCTGATACTGGGTAATTTATAAAGAACAGAAATTCATTTCTCACCATCAGGAGGCTGGGAAGCCCAAGATCAAGGTGCCAGCATCTGTGGAGGGCTCTCTTTCCGTGTCCTTGCATGGAGAAAGGTGGAAGGACAAAAGAGGACTGACTCCCTTGACAAGCCCTTTTATAAGGGCACCTAATCCCATTCACGAGGAAGGCACCCTCATGGCCTAATCACCTTTTAAAGGCCCCACCTGTTCATGCTATCACATTGGCAACACCTGAATTTTGGAAGGGACACATTCAAACTATAGCAGAGGGCTGGCTCATTTCAGTTCTTCTGTCTGCAGGATAATCAATAAAACACTACTGGGAAAAAGAAATAGGAAGACAAACAAGAGTGGACAGCCCAAAGGCTTCATCACCAGACTGTAACCTCCATGCAGGCAGGAATTTGTCATTTTCTTATCGTTGCATAGCCAGCACCCAACATAAGACACCTAAAACACATTTGGATGGATAGATGGATAAAAGTAAAGTTTCCGTCTACCCTCCTTGAGATCCAAGATTAAAAGGCCCCTCTCTACAAAGGCATAAGGTTGGCCTGATGTGAGGGGCTATTTGGTGGTACCGGGGACCAGAGATGGCCAGCGGGTCCTCCATAGTCCCCTGTCAAAGGTCCCTTCAACCCTGCAGGACACAAACCAGGACCCCTGACTGCTCAATACTTCCTCTTCTCTAACTCCATGGACTGCCAGGTTTCTTGAGGCTATAGGCCTGAAAGGAGTCATTATGCTTTTTTCTGTGAGTCCTTACTGTTTTTTACAGGAGAGGAAACTCCAGATGGACTCAGCAGCAAAGAGAACTAGAGTTGTCAGGGAACTCTTACAGAGTGAGAGAAAATACGTGCAGATGCTGGAAATTGTGCAAGATGTTTATGTAAAGCCACTGAAAGCAGCATTGTCATCAAACAGAGCAATTCTGAGTGCTGTAAATATCCAGATCATTTTCTCTGATGTTCTGCAGATTTTAAGTCTCAACAGGTAAACCCTGAATATGTATTTTTTAAAATATTCATCGTGCAGTGGGAGGAGCCCACACTTTATTGTTTTAAAAGATATATGGAGGCTCAGTCCTTCTCTGCCACTTGTGGGGACCCCGGCCATCTCGGAGAGGAGAGAGCCTCCTTGTCATATCACTCACCAGGCAGCAGCCAGGAGTGGTGATTCCAGGCCACGCCTTCCCTAGTTCACAGCCATGGTGCAAGCAGTGGCACTCAGAGCCTGGGCGTTGGTAATTGACAGACTGTTCATGCAAAAGACAACCGGAAGGAGAACCACGTGGAGCTTTTCCTCATCAGCAGTTGAGCAATGGGAAAGATTTAATGGGAAGGATTTAACGGGATTAATCCACGAGGATCTTTTGCTTAGAGAGCCCAAGGCTGGGGGTCAGTATAATAACAGCATATTTTCAAGAGTATAACATGAGAGAGGAAAGTGATCATTTCTACCTGAGGTCAAGGAAAACAAACTGAGCATGTGCATCTCTCACAGTAGCTCTCTACATAACTTGGAATAAGTTCCTTACCCTCAAGGGGCCCCAACTCCTTCAAAATGAAGAGGTTGAACTACACTGTTCAGTTTTCAAGGCCTGTGATAGCTGAATGAGGGGTTTCCCTTGATCCAGGAGTTATGGCATTTAGCTGTGGAAGCAAGTGGAGCGCTGCCCTCTGAACGCTGTGTGAACCTTCATGCCTGCCTGTCTGGCGGCATGGGAACGGGACACTGGGGGCAGCTGTGTGGAGGCCAGTGCGGGGTTGCGGCTGAAGGAATTAAGGTGGAGAGGCGGGATTCCACCACAGCCAACCTGCTCCCTCATGGCCCAGCTCCCCGTGCCCGGCACATCTGCACTGCTCTGTGTTAAGAACAGAATACTTGACCAAAGCCCTGCTGTAAAGCACTAGGCTGAAAAAGGCTGCAATTGACAGTGAATCAGTTGTTTACATTTGTAGGTTGTCCTGAGCTAATATTTCATGGCTATGCTTTTCTCACATTGCAGGCGGTTTCTAGATAACCTGAGAGACAGACTAGAGGAATGGAGCCCTGCTCACTGTGTGGGAGAAATAGTCATCACGTTTGGAAGCCAGTTGAACACATATACCAATTTCTTCAACAATTACCCTGTTGTTTTGAAAACTATTGAGAAGGTAAATGATTGAGTTGCAATCCATCATTCTATTAGAGCTTCTGAGCTGGAAAGGAAGTTATGTGTGCAACCCAAAGGACTAGAGTTAATAGGAAAGGTTCTCTGCTCTCAGCTTCCAGCTCTCTTCCCATATACTGTGAACTCTTTGAGGACAGGGCCCCTGACTTAGGGGCTAGCACCATGCTTGATGGATGGCAGTGCCCGGGAACTGGTTGTTGAACTGAACTAAACCTCATAAAAACTGCCAGACTTTCATCTGCCCCAGACACCTTGTGTTTCAGTTCCAGGAAAAGGTTCAACAATTGCGTAGAAGCAAGACTGAGCCTTGATCCCAGTCTGCCGCTGCAATCCTGTGTGGCCTTGACAAGTTCAGCTCTCTTATGTAGAAGGTGAATTAATAATCCGTATATTTCTTGAAATAAGAACATTCAACTGATGAAATCTCACTATAAAATAAGGAACTTTTGGGTCTTATATTTGGTCTTAACTTTCCTAGAGAGCTCACTGTGAATAATTCTCCCTGTTGTGACTTATGCCATTATTTAATCTGAGCAGGAATGCCTAATTCTCTTCTGCGCCACTGCTGCTCTTGTTGAGATCTCTTCTGATGGGAATAAGATCGCTCTCTCTTCCCTCCTCAATTTGTATCGAAAGTGTGGCAGCAGAGGCTATCTTGCCACATGGCAGCCACATGGCAGTGCACTTTGTCAGTATCCACTGTGCCCACATGTCTTCACCAAGGCCCTGCAGGGAAGGCCTGTGGGCTGGGAGGCCTCTGGGTGATTCCTGCCCTTGGACATCTTCCTGTGTAGTATCCCTCCCACCCTACCCAGGGAGTTTAGTCTCTGCTGGACAACTTGATGATGCAACTGACCTTGAGGACAAGACTTGGAGCAAAGCATCACATGGTATCAGAAACAAATTGGTGCCAAAAATTTTATAGCTGTGGATAATAATACTTATTTCACTATCATAGTGTGTGCATATAAGCACTCAGTAAATGTTACCTATTAATATTATTGAAATCAGTGAATATTTGATTTCTAGTAATTAGCATTACTGACCTCTTTTAGGCATGTAAAAGGAAATAACTTCATAGGTGCTCTAATAGTGATGAATGAATACATTTTAAAACAGATATTAAGTACAGTGGAACACCCGTGTAATATTGTTATGGAAAACATGTGAAACAGCAGTATTAAAAATGAATGCCATTCATAATCAAGCTCTTGCTATAATGAAATAACATTTACTGCATGATGGGCACTTTATGGGTAGGATTGTTTTTTCCCACACCCCAGAATTAGATATGATATCCATTTTACAGATGAGAAAGCTGAGCTTCAAAGAAATTAAGTAACTTGACAAGGTCACATATTCAATTTATTCTAATTAGAATCCAGGCCTACCTGGTTGCAAAGTCCATTCTTATTTGTCTATACTGATTAAGTTCAATGAATAGGGTCAGATATATAATATAGTTAATACACTATAGTTAATATGTTAGGAAGATACCAATAGCCTAGTAATACTCTGATCAGATGTAGACGTTGCCTTTTTGCTTCGAGTGTTCCATAGATCATGCTTGCTCGGTGGAACAGAAGGCTATACAAAGGGCTCATAGAGCAAGATTTGACAATATAATTCTCACCTTTTAGTGCAGAGAAATGATACCAGCATTCCGAGCTTTCCTGAAGAGGCATGATAAGACCATTGTTACCAAAATGCTGAGGTGAGTTCTGAGGGAGAGCACAGCTGGAGCCCCCTAAGGACAGTGCATTCCTCGACCTTCAGATAGAGAGCAGAGTTCCCTTCCCTCTGCCTTGTACAGCCTGCCGGAGCTGCTTTTGTACCCATCCCGAAGATTTGAAGAATATATTAATCTTCTCTACGCTCTGAGGCTTCACACTCCTGCAGAACATGTCGACCGTGAGGACTTGAACACTGCAGTTGACCAAATAAAAAAATATAAAGGTTATATAGATCAGGTTGGTTGCTGATAAGAATCTGTGTCCTTTAAAAATGTTACAATGCTTTTGTGGTACTCTCACTCAAAGACCCTGAGATATTTTATCTTCTTGTGGTGTTCTTTACTTCAAATCTTTTATCCTTTTAAAGCTAAATCAGTAGTTGTGTTCAATGATTTTGAACACTGAAGGCATCTATTCTAAGCCAAACAACATGAGACAGAATGTTTTCAGATATCTGTACAAATACAATAAAACCTCTATGAAAGTTTGAAGAATCGGGTATTTGGATTGATTTTTCTGGATAACTAAAAGAAAAAAAACCAAAATGTAAACTCCTTTGTTTCTGAAAATAATTTTTAACATATTAATTAGCTTTCCTGCCTTAAGTAAGTACAATGATCATAATTACTCTTTGAAGAAGTAATTAAGCATCTTGGATTACAGCCCTATCGTTCTGAAAATACCATCGTTGTATTGTGCATACTGTACAGGAGTCTGGGCTGCTAATGTAAACTGCTAACACATTATGCCCCAGAGATGCTTTCTTGAAGACAGTTTTGTTACTTGCCTTTGTTTTAAAACATTGGGTACAGAAAATTGAAATTTTTATTATAACATATGAAATCCTAAGCCCTATATCAAGTGCCATAAAATATTTTAATATATTTCTTTTATGAATAAAAATGTCACAGTTTTAGTTTGCCTAAAATCACTGTTTTTTCCTAGATGAAGCAAAACATCACTATGAAGGATCAGCTGTCAGATATACAGAGAATCATCAGGGGGTGTCCAGTACGTATTCTGATGCACTTGCTATATCTCATGCTCATGATCATAACTTCAAGTCATTGGCAAAAGAAGACATACAGATCCTGATGCAGCTAACATTTGTGGGGTCCCCACTGTGTGCCAGGCACTGCCAAGCTCTCCAATTCCACACCCTTGTTATCTGCAAGAGTGCTCTGTAAGAGGAGGCACAAGGGAGCTTGTCCTTATCCCATAACTTTTCTGCCATCTTTGCTCCTTTATTGGTATTCCTGTAGTCATAACCCCCTTTGAGGAAAGGGGCCATGTGTCCTGTTTGTTTTCTATCTCCTTGCGTGTAGCACCTGGTGCAGGATTCTGCACACTGAGGATATCTGAAAAATTTTTAGAAGTCCTCTGTTAGCTATCTGTTACCTATAGAATGCCACCTGGCCCCCCATCCTACCTTCTCTCTTACAGCTTCCCCTACCACCTTAGCCTCACACCACACAGATCTGCTCATGATTCCCTAAAAATGTTAGGCCTTCTTCACACATCTGTGCTTTGCACATACTCTTTCTTCCTCTCCTACTCCACTGGATAAACTCCTATTCATCCTTGAAAACTCTAATTCAATCATCTTCTTTGCAAAGTTTTCCCCAACATCTCCAGCTGTGAGTTGCTCCTTCCTAAGTATTTTGTATTCTGAACATGTTACATTTTATTGCAATCCTTTAGTCACAAAACTGGGAGCTCCATCATGTATGAGCTACGATTTATGTGTCTTCTAATGTCTGGCACACAGTAGGAGCTCAATATACGAATTATGTTGAATTAAAGTATCAGTTGAATGGAGATGTTATTTTTATTAGTTCAAATTGGGGAAGTAAGGTGGAGTTGCTTTGTCATAGTTTCAGTTTGCACATTTGGTAGGAAAAGAGAACTGGAGTTGACTGGATTTCAAAAGTCCGGAGTCTCTGAACTTTATCTCTGGATCACTGTTCACACCCAGAGATCATCTCCATGACTAGGTCAGTACAAGGGCCTGACCTTTTAATCTGTACTAATTAATTCACTTCCTTTTCTTCATAGCTCCCTTCTAACCCATCCCCAACTTTGTTTTTGATACTAGGAAAGCGTTTACAAATAAAACAATAATTTCAGTAGTTTAAAAAATTTGATAACATCCTCAAATATAGTTTTCTTTATCAATACCGTGGTGTTTCTAAAGAAAGCTTGTTTTAGAAACAATGAAAACATTCACTTTTTCATATTTGAATGAGTTTTAGTCAACACTTCCATATTCTGGGGTGTAAAATGGTTCTGCAGTAGTGAGATTTTTTAATTTAAAAAAATTTATATATGCTTTCAATTTTGTTTTTGATTTTGTAGACTCTTTCAGAAGTAAACAGATATCTGATTAGGATCCAAGAAGTAGCCCAACTTCACTGCTGTGATGAGGAAATAAGTTTCTCTTTAAGGTAAACAACAATTAACTACCCAAAGGCTGTGAACTCCTATGAGCAGGTGACTCTCTTACTCATCTTGTATTCCCAGCATTCAGTGCAATGTCTGACATATTGTAGGTTTATGATAAATCTTTGCATTGAACTGAAAAGTTACACACATACTCTTCTGAGATAGTGTAAGGTACTTTATCACCATGCTCCAGGCAGCTACTGGGTAGTATGAGAGAAAATAAATTGTCCCCGTTGGGACCACAAACTCCACAGAAACAGGAATTCTGAAGGTTGGCCATTTTCCTACTTAGGTAAGATCCAAGTGTTGATGTCACACCGATGATCTGCTCAACTATAAGAAAGAGAGGACCAATTTTTTATAATCCTCAGATAGTTATTGAGGTCAGTATTAAAAATGACCTCATGATGTCTAGTTCGCACAGTGCTTAGAGTAATGTAAGGACAAAAGATGGAAGGATGCCAATTTCCATAAATTAGCTACCCCTTTTCTCCTTTATCACAAGGATAAGCAAACTTTCTCTAAAGGTTCAAAGATAGTAAATATTTCAGGTTTTGCTGGCCAAATGGTCTCTGTAGCAACTACTTAACTTTGCTGTTGTAGCACAAAAGCAGCTACATAAATGATACAATACATAACAAGTAATACAGTATTCATAAACAATACAATATGTAAATGAACAAGCCTGGCAGTGTTCCAATAAAACTTTATTTACAAAAACAGGTGGTTGACAATACTTTGCTGATCTTTGTTTTAAAAAACTATTTGTCAAACTATGTTTTCATTATTAATGGAAAGGATAATGACTCAACAAATAGCAACCAAAAGGAGGGGGAATTAACTCCTTTAATTTGTCCAACTCTAATAAAGGTAAGAAAAATTAATTTGTTATTTCAAGGAATATTTCAGCAAATGTTTCCCAAAGGCACAGGGCAGCAGGGTAGGTGGAAGAAATTAGTCACCTCACCTCCATCCTCACATGGACTGGCTCTTAAATGAAAATCAAATCACTCGACTGTGTCACTTTTCCCAATGTCAAGGCATTTTTGTTTTCTTTGGTTTTGTTGTTTTTGGTTAGTAGCAGTAGGAAAGAGCTACAATGATTGAAGGAAACTAGCTGCCAAACCAGCAATTTTAAACACACCGGTGTGGTAGGAGACATGGTAGGGATTGTTCCAGTTTTTGGTTATTAGATTATTTTAACTTCATGTATTCCTTCTCGAATACCCTTCCTTTCTTTACGTAAGTGTGAGTTTCTATATCATTTTCCTTCTCTCTGCAGAACTTCTTTTAACATTTCTTAACATTTTACTAAGGTGTACTGGCAATAAATTCCCTACATTTTTGTTTGTCTGATATATCCTTTATTTCTCCATGTTTGAAAGAAAATGTTGCTGGATACAGAATTCTAGGCTGGTGTTTTGTTTCTTTCACCACTTTAATTATTTCACTTCACTCTCTTCTTGCTGCATGGTTTATGAAGAGAAGTCCAATGTAATTCTTATCCTTGTTCCTCTATAGGTAAGGTGTTTTTTCTTTGTATTGTGGATTCTTTCAAGATTGTCTCTTTGTCTTTGATTTTCTGCAGTTTCAATGTATTACACCTAGGTGCAGATTTTTTGGTACATATTCTGCTTACTGGTCTCTGAGCTTCCTGGAGCTGTGGTTTGCTGTCAATAATTTTTTTTTTTTTACCTGTTATAAAGAATTTTTATTTGCCAGTTTTTAAATATATTTTTTATTCAGACTATCAATCTTTTAATTACCTATCTTATTGCCCTAAGCAATTATTAGCTAGGCAACAATTTGCCTTTTAAAGAGATGACTTCTAGGGGTAACAAGGAAGAAAAGTTATATTTCAAAAGCACAGAGCTAAGACTTTAGGCCTAAATATTGTATGATCATTTGCTCATACCAAGGAAAAAAGGTTGTATGTAAAGTTCCAGCTAAGACAAGATGGCCAGGAAAAGTACCCTAAACAAAAGTAAGACTTATCATTTAGAATAATGGTAAGAGTTTCTAGTGACTCAGTCCTCCCTCTCAGACACTCTTATAAATGGAAATTTCCTTTATAGATATAAATTTCTCTTATAAAGGGTTTCAAGATACCCAATTAAGGGCCAGGAGCCATGGCTCATGCCTGCAATTCCAGCACTTTGGGAGGCTGAGGTGGGAGGATCACTAGAGGCCAGGAGTTTGAGACCAATCTGAGCAACAAAATGAGACCCTGTCTCTGCAAAAAAAGAAAAGAAAAGAAAAGAAAAATCAGCTGGGTATGGTGGCATGTGCCTGCAGCCCCAGCCACCTGGGGAGGGGAGGATCACCCGAGCCCAGGAGTTTGAGGCTGCAGTGAGCTATGATGATGCCTCTGCACTCTAGCCTGGGCAACAGAGTGAGACCCTATCTCAAAAAAAAAAGATATCTGATTAAATGCCAGAGAGGTGTGTTTTAGGTAGGTGGTCTTTTTAACTTAGCTACCATTTTCTAGCTAAAATTACTGAGTTCAGGGTGGAGTCCGCTAAGGAATAGGGTAAAAAAAAAAAAAAAAAAAAGGCATTTCTATACCTGGACTTAACAAGGATAGATCTGAAAAAGAAGCAAGTCTATTTTGCCTGAGGGCCTACCTTTTGTAAATGCTTTATCCAGGATAGCTCTATTTTTGCCTTCAGGACAGGATAGTAACTGAGCCAAAAGGTTAGCAGATTTAATTTTTCATATTAATTAGTTGTTTAAACTTTTTACTTGCCTTTTGTAAAGAGACTTTTAAATCTTTTTGCAAGCTTCTGCACATCAATAGGCATCCCCAGATGATACTAATTCGAGGGCCCTCATTTTTTAATGCACTTCTTAAAATTGTCCATTTGGGACATTTCTGTAACCGTTTGCTGCTTCTGGGGCCTAATACTTACACATGTATAGGTAGGCATAGGCAGAAAGTAGAGTACTTAGTTCTTCAGAAATTAAGGATCCCATTTTTACCTTGAATCTTGGCTTTGGTTCTCAGATCTCCATGATCAACTCAGGCAACGATTTTTCCTTCCCCAAGCATGCAGGAAAAAGGAACAAAGGGAAAGAACATGGAAATCTCTGCGAATTCCTGAAAGCTGGAGTTCGCACCCCCTGTAGTATTGCCATTTACTGCCAGTTTCTGCCTGACCCAGTGAGACATCTGAGGCTCTAACTGGATCTAAGCCAGTTAATTATTGGATCCAATCTGATCCCAGACCCAGTCCAGTTTCTATTGAGACTTTGGAACCAGTGAAGATTAAAAATTTGCTCAAAAAACTCGGAGAGCTCAAAACACAAATGTGTGGAGCTTTGGAATCCAAGAGAGAACTTACCTAGAGTTACTTTGAGAGAGCAATGGACACAAGGGGCCCAGTAGGTACCTCACTTGTTCACTCGGTGCTCCTGGGGGTCTCTGGGAGTTCTATTTCAGAACCCACTTCTGAAATATTAAATTTAACAGAGTTTAATTGAGCAAAGACGATTCATGAATCGGAAAGCCCCCAAACCAGAACAGGTTCAGAGGGACTCCAGTGTTCCCACGTGGTTGAAGAAGATTTGTGGACAGCAAAGGGAAAGGGAGGTACAGAGAGTGGAAATGAGGTAGAGAAACAGCTGGATCGGTTACAGCTCAGTGTTTGCCTGATTTAAACACAGTTTGAACAGTTGGCTGCCTTTGATTGGCCAAAACTCGGTGATTAGTAAAGAAGGAAATGGAGCTGACTTCAGCCAGGACAAACAGCTGACATTTTTGCTTTTGAACTTTTTAACTGAAGTACCCATCTAAAGTGAAACTGATAAGCCTTATCCCAGGTTATAACTTAATCAAGGAAGCAAGAAATGTCTCTAAAGAGGTGGAAAACAGTTTTTATGAGATCCAAAAAAGTCATAAAAACAGCTCAAAGATAGAAAAGTCTCAGTAGCCATAAACTGGGTGTGACCCACATTTCTGTCCGGGCATATTTTCTAGGGTATCAGCTTCCCAGCTGACCATTTATACATAAATGTGTAAAAGCCCCACATGCCCCCACAGAATACAGGAAATCCAAAGCAGTGCACAGAAGGGAAAATAATCAACAATGGCTCGTTTTTACACAAACATCAAACCAGGACAGACTCATCCCTTATGTGGGAATCAAACCTAGGCTGCTAAGGTGAAAGCATAGAACTTTAACCATGAGGCTACAAGGTAAATTGGCCTCTACCATTGTTTCCACAGTGGTAGTGTTCAAAGGATTTTTATCTTTGTCTTAGATCACATATTTGCTCTTCAATTTTGTCAAGAGAATTTTTAAGGCTAGCCACGAAACTATTATGTGCTCTTCTTTTAGTTCTGATCTTTTCATAAATACAAACAAGGCAATTGTTTAGAATAAGAGATCTCTAAAATCTATTTATTTTTAAAATTGAGGTGGCTTTAATTTAAAGGATCCATTTTTGGCCATTACATTTTTAATGATGTACTTATTTTAAAGTGACTTAATCCAACAGCCTCCCCAGATGTAATCCAAAGACCCCTCAATCTCCCAGAAATAGGCTAAGATAGCAATAAAAGTTGAGACAACAAACACCCCTTATGAATGGGACCTTTTATGAACAACACAGAAAGACACAGCAATAAGGGAAAACACTATTTCTGGGAGGAAAGGGAGTCACATAAATATATATATCAATGCAAAAAGTCCTTCCAAAACAAATGAAACCAAAAATTCAAGAGTATTCTTCCAGCCACACCCCATATTCTCCATCCAGTTGGGGAGAAGTCTCCCCAAGACAAGACACTTCCTATAATATAGGAAAAGCTAACCAAGAGCCATGAAGGAGCCACAATACCTCCAGAGAGGCCAAAAGTTGGAGAAGGAAGGAGGGTGCTATGTGTACTTCAAATACTCACCAGGATGTCTTCTAGTTCCAGAAACCTTTTCTCTACTATAAACAGGTCCAAGCACCATTGATTGACAATGTCCCACCAGCAGGGATGGCACCAGAGATGGCCCTCAGTCCAGCAGAACTGAGCAGCGACCAGGGCACATCTGTAAGTCTGCCCCACTGGGGAGAGGCTGCAGAACCACGGGCAAGTGCCCACAAGGGCTATACTGTATGAGCCCCCATTTTGTTACAGCCTTACCAGGTTCACTGCCCGCTGCTCAAGAACTGAGACAGCAGGGGTTACAACAGAGAAAGAATTTAATATTGCAGGTGCTATGCGAGGAGATGGGAGGAAGTTCTCAAATCCATCTCCATGTCAATAATTTTGAAAAATTTTCAGCCATTATTACTCCAAATATTTCTTCTGTTCCTTTCTCTAGCTGCTGCTTCTGGTGTTGCCGTTACACATATGTTATGCCTTTTGTAACTGTCACTGTAGCTTGGATAGTCTGTTCTTTTTTTTTCCCTCTGGTCTTTTTTCTCTCTGCTTTTCAGTGTGGGGAGTTCCTATAGCCATATCTTTAAGCTCACTGATTCTGTCCTTGGCTGTGTCTAGTCTATTGATGGGCCCACCAAAGGCATTCTTCATTTCTGTTATAATATTTTCTATTTCTAGCATTTCCTTTTAATTCTTTGAGTTTCTGTCTCTCTGCTTACATTATCCATCTGTTCTTGCATGTTGTCCACTTTTTCCATTAGAGCCCATAGTAATTATAGTTATTTTAAATTCCTAATCTGATAATTCTAAAATCTCTACTATATCTGAGGCTGGTTCTGATATTTGCCCTGTCTTTTCTGTCTGTGTTTTTTGCCTCTTAGTATGCTTTGTAATTTTTGTTGAAAGCCACACATGATGTATCAGGTAAAAGGAAATGAGCTAAATAGGCTTTTATTGTGAGGTTTTATATTCATCTGACTAGGAGTTAGGTTGTGTTTATGTTAGTGACCAGGTTTGTTCTGCACATAAGCAAGCCAATTACTGTGACGATGGGCTTTGCAGAAAAGATTTTACTCACAAGGTCACTCTGTGAGGAGACAGGGGAACAAATCTCAAATACGCCTCCTGAAAATAGAGCTTGGGGGTACTTACGGGATAGAAAGTAGGGTGGTCTAAATGTGGGGAAATGGCTGGTAGAAAAGGTGACGAAATCAGGGTTTCTGTGCAAGTGTAATCAAGCTACATGTCTCTTCACAGGATGTAAGTGCAGAAAGTGCCAGCATTAGCACGATCTGGGGGTGGAGTTTTTGGGCCTCTGACGTCAAAAGGTCACTCTTCTGGCTCCTGTGCAGGCCTAGTTGAAGGATTGGTGGTCTCAACTGGCTTGAACTGGACAAGAGCTACCCCCCAGTTCCTGAAAATCAACTTTAAGCACCTGTTGCTATAGTGACCCACAATCAGAGATATTATCTATAAGGAAGATAGTGGGAGTTTAGTTATGTATTGTTTGGTTACGTGACTTGCTAGTGGGAGTTTTAAGATCAACTAGAATTTATTAAAAGCAAGAAAGGCAGGTTAAGTTTGGAGGGGTTAATCAGATTAGCCCTGAGTTTCATTCACTGCTTGTTGTAGTTTGGTATCAGAAGCTACAGTTTTCTCTTGTGTCCTTGCTTTTGTCTTCCTTATTGTCTTCAGGCTTCCCTAGAGATCCTTTCTTAAATAGGGTCTGAACCTTGCACCTCTTTTTGCTGTAATTCCACTGTATTATACAGGAGCCCTACTGCTTTGGTAGTAAGATGTGAGGGGAGGGGAAACATTCTATAGTTCCATGGTCAGTTTTCAGTCTTTTAATGAGCCTGTTGCTTCTGGGCTGCGACCTTCATAAGCTTCTCAGCTTTTTTTTTTATTGTTCCCCCACCTCTGAGACAGGAAGGCTAGGGGTGGCTGGAGTTGAGTATCTTCCTTCTCCCAGGTTGGTTAGCCTCTGGTAAAGCCCAAGTTGGTTAGGTTCTGGTAAAAGTTTCCCTTGAGGGCAGGCCACTTGTTAAGGAGAACAAAACTTTCTGGACACATTTCAAAATGGCACTCCCCCCACCCCCCACCCTGGGAAGAATCAGGATTTTTCTCAGCTGTTCACAATGAGAACCAGTGGGCTCCTGGAGGTAAAACACACCACTGTGGGAGCCCCAGAGGTTTTAATTGCTTATACTAGTCCACACTCAATCTCCAGCAAGTAGTCAATTACCCTTTAAGTATTCCTACTCCATGCTGGCTCCAGCAGGCAGTTTCTGTTTCTGGTAAACTGTGATTCTCTGTATCTGTCTCTCCAGCTTTTGGGGTGGTGGTGGTGGTTTACCCTGTGACCTCAGTTCTCTGATAGATCTGAGAAAAATTGTTGATTCTGAATTTCTCAGCTTCTTTTTTGTTGTGAGGATGGGACTGACAACTTCCAAACTCTGCATGTTAACTGGAATCTGGTAGTCTCAGTTACTAGAATTTATACTTCTGTCTTCAGTATTTGAACAACAGAGGAGAGTACTTTAAGGATAATACAAAATTATTTTATACTCTAATTATGACATAGATTTATATTTAGTAGGTGCTGAGAAAAGAAAAATAGCTCAGAGTGGTCTGAGCTACGTGAGGTATGTGCAAAATTTATCAGGTCCAGAGAGACATTAAGTGTGGAACTTCAGTCATCCCTCATCCCCACCTTGCACCCATGCCTGGGAGCAATTGTTTAAAGGCATTTTGTTCCTGAGTAGTTGCCTCACCCAAGATTTTCTTGCTCCTGGAATTTGTGATATAATGACAGTGTATAGCTAACCAATAGCTTATGTTATTTAAATGTAAATTCTTGGTAAACAACTCAGGAACTGCCTCTTCCTTGAACTCCTGGCCTCCCAAGTAGCTGGGACTACAGGCACATGCCACCATGTCCAGCTAATTTTTAAATTTTTTGTAGAGACAGGGTCTCACCATGTTGCTCAGCCTGGTCTCAAACTCCTGGCCTCAAATGATCCTCCTGCCTCAACCACCTAAAGTGCTGGGATTACATTTTCCTTTAAAAATCCACTTGTAACTGCTGTAATTGGAATGTATATTCAGGGCAACTTGAATCTATGCTCCTGGGTTGCAATCCTTAAGCTTGGCCCAAATAAGCACTTCACTTATATTGATTTTGCCTCAGCTTCTTCCTTTTAGGTCAACAGTACTTTCTCAGTGATTCCATTTGACAATAAATACAAACGTAATTTCACATTAATATTTGAAATTAAGTAAATGCTAACAGGCTCATATTCTAAAAGATATCAATCAATATTAGCCTGCAACCTTTTCTGTCATTTTAGAAAATCACATAAAATCCAAGAAATGCTATTCCCATGATTTCCATCAGGAATTTTTACTTAGAGGAAATATACTCTGCTTGTATTTATACGTATAGTACTGATTCACATGAGTATAAGGCCTTACAGTTTACCATGTTTTAACTGCTCTCATTTGACAAATTTATTACAATTACTTGGTGAGGCAGGTAGGACAGGAATCTGGCTTAAGTTGCCTGGGGTCACAGAACTAGTTAGTGCTAGTCTGGAATTCCGAACCGGGTCTCAGTGCAGCAGCAGTGCTGTTCCCACCAACTAGACTGGCAGGTGGAAAGATGGACCGACCTTCCTCATAATAAACTAACATAGCAGCAATACTAAACAAATAATTAGTAAACAAGAGGTATGACACAGAATGAGTAAATGTTTGTGTTCTAAACAAAAATCTTTAGGATAAAGTTGAAGTAAGAGAGTCATTTTAAGAGCTAGCAAATTCAGAGAACATTTGTTCCTCTGTGGACACAGACCAGAGTTTTGGGTATGGTAAGCTTTTATAATACACTGTGTACCTTGGAACTTAATTATATTATTGTTTTTTCAGAAATACTGATTTTCATTTATGTGACTTTAAGCTTGCTGATTTTTAAGCATGCTTTTTTTTCTTCCAGTGGGGTCTGGCCAAAGGCACAGAAGTGGAGTTCTCTAGGCCTGGTGACTCTAGGACTGGCTCTCCACTTCCCAGACCCAGAGTCCCCTTGAGGAAAGACCCTACTACACTGCCAAAAAGGCCTACTCGAAACTTTCCTCTTAGCCTTCCCCAGAGGGACCTACAGTCACTTACCAGTGTAACTGTGCACTGGGGAAAGGGTCCCCAGACTTCTCAGGGACATCAGACTCTGGTTTAGAATTGACTCTTCTCCTAAGGACCCAGAAGCCACTGTGACCCACCAGAGTGTGGATGTCCAGGCACTGGGTGATAAAACAGTTTTGGCTCAAGTCAACATATGGTGGAGCTGATGGCCTGCTGTTGTCTATTCATTCCAAAGTTTCTGTCCTAAAATTTCTTTTAAAGTTTTATGTATTTATAGAAGCTGGATACTTTTGTGCCTTTCTGTGTCTTTTGGGCTGGTTGATGCAGTATTTCACAACAAAAAAACACTTCTACAATAGAGTTAAGAATTTATATCATAGCAGCTGTGTTCCATTTTGTTGACTCTATATGTAAGTAAGCAAAGAAACCCTATCCAAGTTCAGGGGAAAAAAACCACCCTTGGAGTTGGTTCTGAGTGTGAGCAGAGACATTTCTGAAACACTAGTAGAATCCACTTCAGCTGCTCCATTATGTCAATATTAAAGGTGAAATCACAGTTGGCCTTCCTTATCTGTGGGATCTGCATCCCTGCGTTCAGACAACCAAGGATCAAAAACATTCAAAAAAACTAAAAATAAAAAATAATACAAATAAAAAACCAATTAACTATTTATATAGCACTTACATTGTGTTAAGTATTATAAGTAATCTAGACATGATTTAAAGTATATGGGAGGATGTGCAAATTCTACATCATTTCATAGTAGAGACTTGAGGATTCTTGGATTTTGGCATCCACAGGAGGTCCCGGGACCACATCCCCATGGATACTGAAAGACGATTGTATTTGCTTTTGCATATTTAGAGGAATTGTTAAACTTTTTAAAAACTTCTGGTGTTTTGTCTGTGGATGAAAATTGTTGGAGAGATCCAGGGCAGCTTAATTTAGTAAATGGCTTCTGAAAAGCTTTTTTCTAGATAAAAATCAGATACATATATATTTTTAGGTAGCACTCTCACAATCAGACTGAAATAACCTTGTGTGCTTATCTTTCCCTCACTGGCGTCCTCAGATGACAAAAGGCCTCCCTGCTAAGCGTCCTGAGTGTGGGTCGGTGTGGCTGCCCCTTCCCTTCCTTGGGCCAGTCATCCGCCTGGCCCATGGGGGTCACAAAACTGTAATTCTCTTTCATTTGCCTCTGCTCCCAATGTCCCACCCAAAGGAAAAAAACCAGGACATCTATCTACCAAAGCAAGCACCTGTTTGAATGCCACTTCAAAGCACTGTGTAGGCATATTCCCTGATAATTCAGATAAAACAGCAAAGTTTTATTACAACTTTAGATATTTTTCTAAACTTGTATGATAGGAGAAATTTTGTATCAGTGATATGATAAAAATATTGTTCCTTCTCCCCCCTAAAAAAACAAGAACATGGTAGAATTCTTTTGCCTATTTAAAGTGGCCACTCACCCCATACTACCCAGCGCATACAGACTGAAAATGCACCCTCCTCACCTTTCCTGCTTCCTCTCTCCCTCGTCCCTAGTTCAATACACTCCATTATTCTCAGAATAACCTATCAACTTGATCTAAAATATTATTTCTTGCAAGATATCAATAACATGTGAAGGACTCCACTCCTTCCAGCCTAAGTCATAACCAAAGACAGGAAGGAAGGGTTTCAAAGGACAAATGGCACTATGGTTGGGTGACCACTGCATTTCCATTTTATCCATACACCTAAAACAAATCCTACAGTCTCCAAATAGCTGAAACTGAAACATAGTACTCCTTGAAATGTTTTAGCTCCCTGATCCAGTCCTTTGCCCAGTTCTTAAGCATGGCTAAAACCATTAAATGACTTTAGTGCCTTATTGCTCCAAGTGTGGCCTGCAGACCAGTGGACTCAGCATCACAGGGAGCTTGCTAGAAATGCAGAATCTCAGGCTACCCTAGCTCTACTGAATCAGAATTTGCATTTTAACAGAATCACCAGGTAATTTGGATGCAAAATGAAGTTTGTACTATGTACCAGTCAGAGTCATTATAATATAAAGTGAGTTATAAATGTGAATTATAGTGCTTTTATGGAGAATGACCTGGAAGTCTTTGATAAAAGTACATACAGTGGTCTCCTCTTATCCACGGGGGATATGTTCCAAGACCCCAGTGGATGCCTGAAACCTCAGGGAGTACTGAACCCTATATATACTATGCTTTTTCTTATACATACACGTACCTATGATAAAGTTGAATTTATAAATTAGGTACTGTAAAAGATTAACAATGGTAACTGGTAATAAAATAGAACAATTATAACAATGTACTGTAATAAAAGTTATATGTATCTTTACATCTGGAATTTTTAAGACCTCGGTTGACCACAGGTAACTGAAACCATGAAGAACGAAACCATGGATAAGTGGGGACTGCTGTACCCTTTGATTAATCAGTCTGTCCTACTCTCGGGAATCCTATCTGACAGAAGTAACAGCAGATGCAAGGCATGTGTTTATATGTGAGGAATCAGTTTATTGCAACATCATTCATAGTGGCAATAAAGAAAAAACACGTGAAAGGAGGGACAGGAAGGGAAAAACAGGAAGGGACCCAAGCCTCTCAATAAAGCAAAAGTCCACCAAAAGTGGACATCCATCAATAGAGGAAAAGTTGAATAAATGATGATCCATCCACACCACGAAGTACTATTTAGCCATTAAAAAGAATGAATTGAAGTTATACCGTTAGCTTGAAGAGATTGCCATTGCTAAGGGAGAAAAGCAGGGAAAAAATGGGGATAATCTTAGCATTTTTGTAAAGTCATGACAACCTCCCCGTAAACAGATGTGTGTGTACACATGTGTGATTACCTGAGCAAGCGCAGAGTGAAAGGACATGCGCTAGGTTGAGAACCTGGGTACCTGAGTGAAGAGAGTGAGCCAAGCAGAGAGGAAAAGTGGAGGCAAGCCAGAATACACTAAATAAGAACTGGAGTACAGGCTGGTGTCACTTAAGCATGTTCTACACTGGCAATTTAAAAATCAAACAAAAATGGTGAAGATTAAAAAATGAGAGATCCCCCTGAACAGGCATAAATAAATGAACTCTTCTTTAGAGTAACTTCCTTCCGGTTGCTTGATGCTTCTAAGAGGGGAAAAAAAAATTATCTTCTATTAAAACATTTACCTTGCTTCACTTAGCCATTCCTGGTGGGCAGTGGGGCGGGGTCCCCCCAGCTCCTCCCTGTGTATCACCTGGTGCTCCGCTAGAGTGCTCACACAGGATGGATAACCCACACTAGAGCCCAGTGAGACCTGCCGGACACAGCGATCGGGCTCCAGCAACAGAACAGCAAAGAGGATAACAGAAGGGAGGTTTAGGACATCATATTTTGTCCCTTGATAAATATGCCTACAGGTGACCAAGTAGCAACCTCAGTGAAAATGAGGAACTGTTTGATTTTTACCTTTCATACTGATAAAGCATATTAAGTTACCTATCAGTTTCTTTCCAATCAAAAGTAAAAATTTTTATATTTACTTCTACCTAGCAGTTTAATGCTTCCCCCCAGCCCCCACTTTCTTCTCCTTAAGACACCTCATGCCACATTGGTTCTTGTGCTTTTCTCTACCCCAACCTGTTGCCCTTAAAGATGAAACAAAACGTTTTCTTCAGATTGCCCCAATACATCAAAACACCAAACTCGACAAAAGTTTAACAACACAGCTATAATGTGATTCATTTCATAAAGGATGGAAAGTTCAATGTTCATCTTTCCCACATTGATTATGAAATACCTGTCCAACGGACAAGCTCAAACCACTCTACCAGGAACCTTGATGGCCCACAGTGTTGGTCTAAGACAGACAGAGAAGGGACTAATCACATCAGGAGGAATATTATATTGAGAACTTTAACAAGCTACTCAAAAGGTCTGTAGTGAGGTCAAAGCCTTGACTAATGGCTAATCAATTTCAAAATGGCTAACTGTGTAACAAAGCACATATGTACCTGTGTTATTAAAACTGTCCCTTCTCCACCTTAACCCAGGCTCTATGAACACGTCCGCGATCTCAGCCTTTTCCTCTTCAGTGATGCACTGCTTGTTTCCAGTCGGGGCACATCTCATGCTCCATTTGAAAGGACTTCACAAACCACCTACCAGTTCATTGCATCAGTGGCCCTTCACAGGATATTTGTAGAAGATATTCCAGATTCCAAGTGTATGTATTCTTTTCCTTCCGAGAGACAAATACTATAGCTGTATTACACAAAGCTCGTTAACTAATAAAAAAGTAGGAAAAGGACTGGAATTATAATTTACCAGTTTGCAAATAATTTTCCAAATATTAGGATTTCATGAATAATGTAAACTTTCGTCTACCTGTGAAATAACAAAAGACAGGAGTACTGGCATTGTCAGACATTAGGAAAACAGCTTTCACAAATCATAAGAGGCAAGACCCCACATTATCATGAGTTCTTTGAAGCAGTCTGACATGAAAGCTGGAGCTCTTAATCACTATTCTATACTGTCTGAAGATGCTACAGCTTTGAAGCATATTTTAGACATTTATCTATTACTTTTCCATTCTACTGGGACTAAGGGATTATTACAGATTTGACTATACCTTTTTTTCCTTAAGTTTGCATTTAAACTGGGAGGTTTTTTTTTTTTTTTTATATAAAGGATTCAACGTATTTGCAAAGGATGCTTAGTAACTTAAACATTTCATTCATAATAATTGCAAGAGAAATAACATTTGTCGTAAGAAATCCTACTTAAAACTATTGTACCTATTTTTAGTTATTATCCTACACTCTACTTCCCAAGCTTAAAAGGATCCATATCTCTTTCCTATATTTCCGTTAGGCCAAACAATCTGCATGTAACATCTCCTCTTCTAATATTTTTCACTGCATGTAAAGACAGGATTTAAGGTTAAAGCTGGAACCAACCCAATCCAGAAGTAACCAATCTAAATAAAAGGGCTGCTTCCCAATGGTTTCAGCCCATTCTAAATCTGAGCCTGAGAAAAATGAACACCAAGTGTGGAAATAAATATTTCCACCTAGAAGACAAACTCAGGTAAAAGGAGTTAGTTACTTATAACCACTGGGTATGGTTAAACCATACATGAAACACGTCTCCTTTAAGTTCCCTCCCACCATGATAATCAGAACACTGGTATGTAACCTAATAGATAGTGGGTATTCAGCCAGGTACATGGCTTTAATTCTGTCACTGGCCCTCATACCAAGGTTGTCTAGGTCTAGTTTTCAGCATCTCTACCTACAGTAACTATCAGTAAAGACTGCTACTGATTCCAGTTCCTTCTGGAGTGGTTGAAACAAGAAATTAAAGAACATTACATCATCTATCATTTAGTCTTTAAAATAACTGCTAATTACAATAACTATAATATAAAAGCAGTATTTTAGATTATATTTGAATTATTCAGTAAATTTAGGACATTATAAACTGCATTTGTATTTGTTTTGAATCTTTTTAAATTTCAAAAATTCTTAAAGATGACTTAATTTTTGAATTTTAAAAATATTTTCTTCTTTTCTTTTGATTGGTACCTGCGAAGATTAATTAGTGTACCCCAAATGCTTTTACAGATGTCAAGAACGCATTTATTCTTCAAGGTCCAAAACATGAATGGATTTGTGCTACAGAGGTAGAGGATGATAAATTCCTATGGTTGTCGGTACTCCAAAATGCAATCAAAAGTAGTATGGAGAGGTGAGACTAAACGTAAAGAAAACACCAGGGGTGCCAATTCTCCCTGGCAAAAATAGACAATATGTGTTTGCTGTTCCAGAATATCCAGTAAGAAACAGAATGATTATCGGTCATGGATGATGAGAGGATGAACTAGGATGACCCATAAGTTTCCTTCCAACTTTAAAACTTTATCATCTATGCTCACTTATGTAGAATGTATGTATCAAGAACAATTTGAGCCCAAAATTTTGAACCAGTTCTTTTGGCAGTTATTAATATATTTCATAGATTATATTTTAGAGTAAGTTGACTGATGTGATGAAACCTAAAACAGAACAAGCACATTGTTTAAAGTTTTGTTTATGATCTAATAAAAAATAAAAGCAGACTGAAAAGTGTTTTTTCTTAAATGATCAGTCTAGAAAAGTATTTTAATTTGTTGATGACTTACCAATCATCTTTAACATGTTCATGAAATAATTATTGATTTAAATATATGTACAAGAAATATAAATGGCACTTTATTAAAAAACTTGTCATATATATCCTTAACATGAATGTTCTCCTCTAGAGAGCATTAAAAATATACCACTACAGAGTACTAAAAAGTTTTTTGTAATTTTTAAGTGTTTTTGTTTTGGGTAGCAAAACTAAATTCTTAGATCTTCCAAAAAAGAAGCTTTAAAAATATCTGTGACATTGTTAAATTAGAAAGTGATTGAAAAAAATCAACTTCTAAAAAACAAAAATAAATGGAAACCTAGCAAAACTTGCCTGTAATGGAATTTAGCTGAGTAAAAATTTAAAAAGACAGTTCTGTTTAAAACAAAGAAACAGCAAAATAGGTGTTGAGTAGATTCCTGGGCCTTTAAAGCCTTCATTTGGTTATTTAACAAACTGAAGCCATACTGTTAGCCACCTGGAAATTTTAGCTGATATGTGTAGTAATAATATTTTTACCTAGTTGTTGCTAGATGAAAGTTACATTAATCTTGGAAGCTTTAGGTTATCACTTTCCTTTTTGCTTCATATTCTCATTTAAGGTAATAAAATTGACTGGTCCAGTCTAGGACTGTGAACCTAGGCTATTTAAATATTTTCTTCTTTCAGCAATGAAAACACAAATTCCTTCTAATCTTACTTTTTTTAAAATTCAAAATAACCTATTTTAAAATACAAATTCCTTCTAATTCTTAAACATTTAAATTCTTGTTTAAAAATGTATGAAAGTATTGTGTTTTATTAATGTAAAATCACACTTATGATTCTGCTAAGATATATCCATTCAGTTTAACATCTATGATCCTATAGACAGAATAAATCTTAAAGGGGATATCTGCTGTTAGTCAGCAGTGAATGCAAATTTACTAATGTGATCAAAATGTATGTATCCCATAAAACAAATTCTAAAACAGTACATTATCCTGAACAGGGCACACTTCAGAAACTCTCTGTTAATAGGAAAAACCTGTCTATTTGGCCAAAAAAAAAAAAAAAAAAAGTGAGTGACAAGATGGCTGAAGGTAAACTAGAAATCTTAAAGAATTTTCATTTATTCTGTGAATAACTGACATCTTCAGAAGTTTTTAAATATGTTACTTGAAAATAATCTATGTAGATTAATAGAGTTAATAGAGAGTTAAGTGCATAAATCATGCAAAAAGCGGTGATGTTTCCAAGTAGACAGTACTTACGTAGTGGACTCACACTTTCCCTTCACTGCAAAGGACAATTAAGAAAGGCCTATCTTCATAGCTACTTCATAAGTTTATATGACTGCTGCTGAATTAAAATCTCACACAAAATAATTCTAAGTCACTGATGAAACCGATCAAATACAAAGAAAATATACAATCTGACTTTTTAAATATTTGTCACAAGTTGACATGTAAAAGAGGTCCGAAAGTACCATCTGACTCCTGAAGAATGTTGATTACTGCGGCGGAGAAGACGACTTTTCTAGTACATTAGCGTACAGTGAAAACTGCCTTATCCAGTACAATTCTTTAAAACCAAAAACTAAATAGGAAACTCATTTTAAAGATTTTTTATAGAACAAATATAGATGCTTTATGTAAAATATTAAACCCAAAAGAGGACAAATTGACAGTTTACATTTCCTTTTTGCAAAGATTTCTGAGTCTGTGGCTTGAGATGTAAATGAGATGCCCATTCTGTAAATCAAATAAGCGTGTGGTTTTGTCCATATAAATATAATTGACCAATATTATGTATTCCTGATGCTATGGAACAGCAAGGGTGAGGTGTGCCAACAAACACAATATACCCTCCAGAAAAAGTTATCCTGACCCTTTTATTGTTGAAATTAAAAAATAAAAGATACTTAAATACAATGGTGAACATATAGGGCAAAACAGAATCATAAAATTTAATGTTGAATTATGCAGTGAGCTGAATGTTTGGGTCTCCAAATTGGCTTTGAACCCCAAATCACTTAAAAATGGTTGTGTTCACAGTTAACGGCAATTGGCTTATAGGTGAGAGAATGGTCGAAGTTGTTCCAGTTGAACTTCCAGGGAAATTCTCTCCTCAAGAACATCCTAAAAAAGATGAAAAGACCAAGTTATGTTTCAAAGTATATAAAAATGAAGACACATTTAACAACAGCTCTACTTCAAGAGAACAATTTAAATTTGTCAAGAAGGCTAAGGGAAAGCTGTTCCTATTTTAAAAAAGTATACTTCACTTTAGATAGTTTATAACATTACAATATGATTCTAGTAATTTAAATCTTTTTCTTATTACATGAATTAGGGTAATAAAATATTTTTTGTCTAATTAGAAAAGCCAATATTTGCAATGATGGGTATTAATGCATGAATTTTGCATTAAGTGTGCCCCTGAATTAACTGTAGATAAATTGTTAGTATAGATTCTTTCCCCTAGTGATGACATCTGGTTATGGCAACTCCTGGATCTCATTCTGAGTTCCAGCTTCACAAAGAATAAATTAATTTTGCATTCAGAATTTTTAATCATTGATTTGGGGCAGTCTTTTCATATAGCCACCAAATTCTAACTTATTTATTTTCCTTTTTTTCTTTTTCTCTATCATACTGATAGTAACTTATTTTAACCAGAATTACCTCTTCCTATTTGGTACCTCACTTCCTATTTTCTGTTCTCCAAGTTCATGAGAAAACTGATTTTTAAAAATAGCTCCTATATACCTGTTTCAATGGTTTTCCTTAGTTCTTCAGAAAAACATGCATTACCAAAATTTTCATCTTCAAGGTATGATACTAGGCAAGCGTCCTTATGTTTTGCATTCTTCCTTTACAATGGACTAAATTCATAATCATACAACTATAAATGTCTTCTCCGATCAAAGAGTTATACAAGAATATCATTCATTCAATAGACATTTATCAAATGCCTAACACATGCTGGGTTTTGAAGAAAGAGACAAGATGGCCGTAAGTTTATCTAGGACAGTCCCAGTTTATACCTGATGTCTTGGCCTAAATATTAAAACCACCCTCCCTCTTTTCTCTCAAAAGTGTCTTGATTTGGACAATATAGTATATGGTCTTCCTAAACAAAAATGATTATGATTTACCTCCAATGAGTTCAGTTTAGTAGGACAGAGAGACAAATGTGTCATAGATAATAATTCTAGGACAGTGTGATAAATACTAGATGAGGGATATGAATCAACTCTGCATTCATTTTTCATTTCCATGGACTCTGCTCCTGATCTTTGTGGTTTACAACCTTGCTATATTCAAAGCAGGGCCAACAATCTTCCAGCATCTCCATTACCTGGAAGCTTATTAGAAACGCAGAATTCTCAGGTTCCATCTCAGACCTACTAAATCAGAATCTGCATTTTAACACGAACCCAGATTATCTGTATATATATTAAGGTTTAAGAACCACTGGTTTATAAGACATGAGTCTTAATAATGTTGATGAACCATAAGTGATTCTGGGAGTAATTTTTATTCACAGGGATTCAAAGAAATCACAGTTAACAGAAGAACAAACTCATTCCTCTCAAATATTAGATGACAGTAGTACACACTGTACATAAGCAATATTTAAGACTGTCTTTTCTTTTTCCACATGCAAGATGATCTAAATTGCCCCCACTCCTCCTCTTCTTTAGACCTGTTTAAGTCCCTTTAATAGAATCTGAGTTATCTTTGATAAAAGGACAAACTAATCACAGTCAAATCATTCAGAAATTAAAAGGAGTGTTAGGGGGCCACCTATGTGATCTTGGAGGTACCCGAGGTTACAACATTTCTTCTCTTTAGGTTTCTTTATGAGAGAGAAGGAACATTATAGAAATAGTGATGCCTTTATATATATGTAGGATAAAGTAATGTATACAAAAATTGAGCATAAAACATTCCTTTTAGTACTAAAAGATTTAAAGGCTCAAAAAACATTTTAGATACACATTTCTCTTGCTACATGGAAAGTTTCATATAAGAATCGTTGGATCACTTCTAAGTTTCCTTTCAACTCTGAGATGCTCTTAGCCCATGGAACTTCGCAAGTAAAGATTCAGAAAGTACATTACCTTTAATTGTTGCTGCAATTCACTATTCAATCTGGCCAAAACTGTGTTGGTTTCCTTATTGCGTCTAATTGATGCCTGAATAGCTTTCTTATCTTTCCCAACAGATCTGAGAACATAAAGGGAGTAAGAAAACATAACCTTCATTTCTTATCTTTAAATTTTCTCTATTCTTCCCTAATTTATTTCTAGACATGGAAAGCAGAGGGAGCATCTTTTTCCTTATTTGTACAGTCCAAACTCACTTGCTCAGTTTCAATGGTAAACCAAAAGTATCTAAGCTTAAATTTATTATTATTATTAATTATTATTCTTTTGTGGAGTCACCTGAGTTTAAGTTAAATAGTGTAGAGCAGGGATTGGCAAACATTTTGTCTAAATGACCAGATAGTAAATATTTTAGGTTTTGCAGGCCATAGAGTTTCTGTTACATATTCTAGTTTTTTGTTTCTCTTTTCTTTTTTCTCTTTTTTACAAAAAAGTAGAAGTCATTTGTAGCTCATGGGCTATAACTAAAACAGGCCATGGGCCAAATCTGGCTCATGAGTCTTAGTCTGTTAACTCCTGGTCCAGATACACCATAGTTAGAACATTAGTTTTACTCTACACTATCAACTTTAAAAGCGTCTGCTCCAGGGTCTGCGACAAGGTGTTAAAATGGAATTGGAATTGAACTTAATGATAAAGGGGAAAAGTGGAAAGGAGAATCTACCTACTCATAAATGAGAAAGCTCTCAAAGAACAGATTAGAACCTTTGTTCAACTAAAGAACTAGTCTGACCATAATTTCTTTCAGTTTGGTATTTTTAAGTGTTACACTTTTCCTTCCTAGTAATTAAATGTACTTAGGAATAGCTTTTATTACCTAGGAATAGAAGGTTGTGATGCAAGAACAGCAGCTAAGACACCTGTCTTTTGTGTATGTTCGTCAACTTCTGGCCTTAATTCATCTTCTGATTTTAATCTTCTTCGAACAGGTTTAGGTGGTGGAGCAAGAGGTGTTGTGCCTTTGCTCTACAAGACAAGAATTCCACTGATAATGGCGTTTTTTTTTTTTTTTTTTAAAGACATTCATAGTTAGCACTTTGCCAACACCATTTGCTTTCTTTAAGCCATTTGCTCCTGAAAAATTCAAAGTCATGTGTCCTACTTTAAAACAATTTATGTATTTGTGGCAACAGCTAACTGAAATTATAGTGGGAAAGGATGTTTCTAGTTGACATCACTATCATGAATGTATTAAATACATACAATATAAAAAATGCTAAACTACATCACCTTAATGAATAAAACAACTTATCATAAAGAGGTGGAAAGCTAGGCAACTCTTTAAAAAAAACAAAACAAAGTAAGATGAACAGTAATTATAACTCTTGAACATGAGTGGACATTTTGTTGGAGATTGTGAATGTGCCCCCCAAAGAATTAAATGTGCTGTTTCAGTATTTACCATAACCTGATTTACCTTTAAATAAATAAAAACAATAGTCAACTGCCATCTCTTTAGTTAGGTGCTATTTTTAATTTGTTGCTGTGAGTTGACGAAAATAAAACTAATAATTTAAAAACATCACATAACTATTAATGTAGTAAAAAAGTGTCCAGAAAGTAGAATTTAAGCACTTTCAGAAATACATGCTGTTTTAATAACTATTCGGACTGTCTGTATGATAGAAAAATAAAGTTACCAAAATTGTTTCCTCAAGGAGAAAGTGTACTGATATGTGTAATATGAAATGCATAAAACAGATAAGGAGCAACAGAAGGAACGGAGAGAGATGTGGTAAAGCAACTTATAGTAAAAATGTAAATGGTGTAATCAAAGCAGTGAGTTTATTGATGTACAAAGTAAAATTGTTTCAACTTTTATGTATGTTTAAAATTTTTCATAATAAAATGTCAGGGAAAAAATTATCCCTAAAACAGTTAAAGAAAAAGTTAAGAGCACAGAGTATAACGATAACCTTTAGCGGGTTGATCATTTTTCTCTATTATACTCAGGACTGCAATAAAAGAAACTGAATTTGACCTATAAAGAAGTTCTACTTTATATATGTGAAAGAATGTAATAGCCACTTTAATTTTGGGGAACCTGTGGCATGTACTAAAATAGGTTATAGAATATCACCTATTTTAGGTGATTTTCTATAAGTTGAATAAATATAAGTAGAACTTATTCTGAGACAGACTGAGTATGTAAGTTACAGGCAGTGAAATGGGTTAGATGATTTCTAGTTGACCTTATTTCTAAAAATTATCTCATACAACTTTTTGTATGTACAAAATTATCAATATTATAAAAGACTTTTTGCATACCACATTGGCAGGAGCACTAGTAGCTGTCTTTTCTTCAATTTTACTGTCTGTTTTGGCAACTCGAAGAGAACTTGCAGGATCAGAAGCTTTTTCAACCTAGAGATGAATACATCACTATAAATTATATGTAAGTAATATATAATTATGTATAAATATAGAATATATAACAAATCAGAGTAAAATGTTAAGAAAATATTCATTCTGGCAAGAAATCTGAGATGAAGAGGAGAACAAACTTGAAAAATGACCCTTCTCTGCTACTGAAAGGCAGAGAGGAGGGAAGGTAATAGATATGCAAGGGAGGCACGGGCTGGGTAAGGGCACAGCCGCTGCACTACATCTCTAGGTGGCTGCTGCTGGGATGTCCTTGTGGCTGGGGGAGGGAGGAGGTGCAAGCACCCAGGGGAGTGAGCACAGTACTCTGTGCACACCTGCACTTGCCCTCAAGCCCACCCCTGCCTCCCTGGCTTCCCCTAATGGGCTTGGCAGAAAGTTACAGGTACCAAAAACGGGCTAGTAGGAAATTCTCCATGGATCAGATCCACATGAAACCTTTATCTAAACTATGCCACTATGCCAGTCAAATAAACATGGATTTTTGGATTATTAGAGAGGCTTAATACGGGTTGAAACAATCAGAATAACAGTTTCAGAATTCCTCGGGGCCCTCCAAGTCCACATTTATGCTCAGTGATTTAGGTCGGGGATTCCCAGAGAAGTTCTCACTACTAGAACTACAATAGAATCTCCTGGAACACTATCTGCAAAGATTAAATTTTGACATCCTGTAGTCTTTAAGTCTGCCTCTAATTAAGACAATTTACTCTTGTATAAACTGAGTGGAGCTATGGTAACCACAGCCTCTGATCACATGGAAATCTTCACCAAATCACACAATTAGATGCTTAGCATTAAGTTGAAACCTCCAGAACAGTGTTTTAGCCAGGATCAGGTGGTTGTGTCTGTGTATTCTCACACTATAGCTACCCCTACCCTGCACCTGATTCTTAGTAAGCATTATACTGCAACCAAGAGGTGTCAGAGGCCAATAAAGAAGTTGGGAAGTGCTGACCTATGGACTACATTAATAATTCTAGAGGATTAATAATAAATCCTCTAGAAGAGGTAGCAGCAGATATTTTACTCACTGATGTCCCCTCTAATATCTGCTCTCTTGATAGACAGGCTTATGAGCATGATGTGGGAAGAAACTGCCAGCAGAAAATTAGCCAAGCCCTTGAAAACTGACCGGCAAGACCTCTGGGTGTTTCTCAGCTTCATCATCTTGTTCTTCATTTACATTTGATGCAGCAAATACTTCAAATTGGCTGAAATCTGCAAAATTTGGTTGTTCTGGTATCTGCTGAGGTGAGGTACTAGTGTGAGTTATGAGGCCATCAGCATCCACTGGGCGATGCACAACGGGACCAGGACCCTGCACAATGGTTTAGAAGAGAAGAACAGACATTTTGTGGAGTATCAGTTTCACAGAGTCACCTTCTTTTTCTTTGAAAATATACCATAAAGATGCTCTGTTTTATTATCTGTAAATTCACGGAGTTGTACTACAGTAACACTTGGCTCTAAATAAATATTTAAACTGTAAGTGAAAAGCTAAGACACTGAAAAAATTAAGATGATAAACCTCCAATAGAAAGATACTTCTCCAAAATTTTTAATGCAAAGTACACACACTGGAGGAGAGGGGAGGGTCTGGCCCTACCCTAATTCTCCACTTGCATGTTTTTTGTTTTTTCTTTTTCTGAATTGGGCTACTGCACAATAGCCTATTCCTCAAATAAGTTTTTTTTTTTAAATGTTTCACTTTTTTTTAAAAAAAAGGTGGTTATTTTTAAAGTGTGAAAACCACTGCTATAACTATTCTTCCAACATGTCAAGCACACTTCCCTTCAATTCATCATCTACTCCCTTGCCAGACCAATGCTGCTAAAATCTTCAGTCTAAAAATACATCTACTGAATATCTACTTTGTGCCAGGCACTACGGATACAATACTGAGCAAAACAAATGAGGCCCATGCCCTAATAAAACTGACAGTCCAGTGCAGGATAGAAGATTAAGTAAACAAGGAATTAAAATAGAGCGTGAGATGTTTTATGACAAAGGAAGTAAAGGATACTAAAGAAATAAACCTGCAGTTTCTTCCCTTTAAAAATTCTGCATCTTCTCTAAGAAGAACTCTACCCTGCTTAGTATGATTTGGGAGATGCTCTGCCTCCTCCCTCCCTCTCCAGTTTAATTTCCCGTCATCCCACACATCTACTGCAGGTACACTGACATGACTCATTTTTCCGAGGAACATGCCAGGCTTAACACACACCTCCATGGCTTTGTGGATGCCATACCTTCTGTTTGGAATGTCCTCTCCCCAACAAATACCACTTTATCTTTCAAGTCCCTGCTCTCGCCTTACTTCCTTCATTTTACTTACACCTTCTCAATGTGACCCTTGATTTTCCCAGCCACTAAGGCTGTCCCAGAGCATTTTCTAAATACTTCTACTGCAGCACTTCAATTTTGACCGGAAAGGATGCAGGTCATTAACACTTCCTTAACTGATGCAGTAACACCTCCAGAGAGATGCTGTGAGTCACTGTAAGACCCAGGACATTAATGGACATCTTTTATTTTTCAATCCATTGTTCTTTCCACTAAACCCTCCTTTGTTAATATATTATTGTTTCACTTTTAAGGTTCTTTCAAAAAGTAACTCAGAACATTCTTGAAATTCTTATCTCCAAAGTAAGATTTAGCTTCACAGAATTAAATGCTCATTAAGAATGACCATTAGGTAATTCCTGACCTTCCAAATAATTCGAGACTGGAATTAAACACCTAACAGACAAATTGATCATGGGGACATTTCGTAATGAACACCTTGGAGAATTACCTGTGAGGGCTGTGGTCTTGGAGGCACTGCAGGAGGATGGGCAACAACTCCAGCCTGTTGTTGTCCTGAGTGAATATACAAGTCTTCTTTTTAGTAAATATATAATCACTTTGCTAATAGAAGAAACAGGCTGAATGAATGTGACCACATACTAAAGATTTCTAAGAATGTTTGATAAGTATTGGAAGGCAGATAATATCTGGTTAAACGGTCTACATGTGATCTAATGGCTATATCTCACGACCTTTAATCAGGCCTCATTCCTTGTTACCTCTATTGCATGGTCCTGCCTGTTTCCATAAAAGTATACATTCTGGGTTTTCTTCCCATATTTCTGAGTGTTCTTTAGCTATCAAACATGAAGACTTCCAAATTTTCTCTTTCGTTTAACACTTCACTCTCCCATTTCTATGTAAATGATTCTCAAATAATACACCAATCTTTCTCAGCTCAAAAGTCCAACGGCCTGTTGATTATCTACCCTTTTCCTCACCATTCCAAACATATAATGACTAAAACATAATAACATCATCAGCCTCTGCCCCTAACTTTTCTATTTCAATCAGCGTAATAACAATACTGCCAATACCCAAAAATCGAAGGCTTGGAGTAAGTTACAACTCTTCTCTCTCTTTCATTAGCCAAATTAAGAGCTATTAGTTTTACCTTTGATATCATCACCTTTCTTTTTAAATTTCCTGTGATGTCTCTCAGGTCGCATCTTTATTATTTATACTCAGACACACTTTAGATAGTTGTTAAGAAAAAAAATTCCCTCTCATCTGGTATCTTTTTAATCCAAAATTTTTCTTCAGATAAATATTTTACAAAGACATATTAAAAGAAACAAAAATAAAATGTTTTGTATGTGTCTTGGATTAACTTTAAAATCAAACGATGTACATTGTGATTCTCCGGCCCCTACCTGTGGTGACTGTAAAGGTCCGATTCATATCTAGAGACGACGACCTGGAATGAGAGGGCTGCGGCCGTGGAGGGGGAGGGGGCGGTGCAGCGTTGTCAGGCGACGTTCCTGAGTGAGACCTGCAAAAGTCACCCGTCACTACTGGGCATGCTACTTATACTGGAGCTTTTTTCTTTTTAGGCATTCAAACTTGGCCAAGCAGCAAAGGATCTCATTAGCATGATATTTTCTCAAGTAGGTATACAAGCATCACAATAAATAACGACAGCACTGTTAATGACGTGTCCCAAACAAGTGGTTATTCAATGTGACAAATAATTTTTTATACAGTTATACATTAAACAAAATTTCAAAAAATTTGAAAAGAAAGTTGTCAACATGATTTTAATATGGACTACAAACCTAGTATAATGTCGTTCCATTCATTTAAAATTAATACTAAACTGAAAAACTATCTTCAAAAAGAGGAACTCTACTTTCCAAAATGGTTAGCTTTCAACCTACTAAAGTCTGGAGTTTGGTGAGCTGAGGTACAATGTGGCTCTACTATGTGAGGTGCTCATTTGTGTGTCCCCACCGGCCATCCCATTTTAGAGGTGACTACACTCAAGCTCAACTTGCCCCAGAGATTCACTTCTTTGCTACCAAAGTCTTCCGTATTCTGAGAAGAGGACTCTGGAAATCTGATTTTCTCATATAGGGATAAAAAGCAGAATAAATGCCAAGATGACTAAAACACTAACACAGGAAGAATTACATGAAGAATCAGAAGGAAGACAGACAGCCTTGGAGATTCTAGATTACTAGTCTCTCTACACCCTCCCAGCATGTGGCAAAAGAATACTTCCCACATGCAAAAAGCGAGGAGAGAAAGATGCTTCTGTCCTGCACATAGCTTTTAGTGGACGGTAAAGCCCTTTCAGACAAATCTCTTGCCATCCTCCACCCTATCCCACACCTTTCGTGTCTGTGCCTGAAAGGTTATATGTAACGCAGAAATTCAGGGTGGGTAGGCAGCCCACGACTGCGCTGTGGTTCTGGATGGCGTTTTAAAGCATAATTCTTTTGGTAGTTGCCATAGGTTATACATTTATCACTTAACAGACTCTCACTATTTAGCTACAAAAACGACTATAGTAAATTTCTCCTGCTAAGGTGTAATCAGTTCTTTTTAGACCTTCCACAAAACACCATGAAGAAAATCAGGATTCCTTTTGTTTTTCTATTCAAATTGGAAAGAATCAAAATTACTTGTCTTTTACATAAATCAGTAGGTAACCTAACAGCCTTCAGAGAACAAAATAATCTGTGCTTGGTTCTAAATAATTTTTAAACATTAAAATGCAACAAGATATTTTAACATGCTTTTCATTGACATAAATACTGACCTTTGACGAGTTACATTGCTCCCGATCTGTTCTGGGTCAGAAGTAAAAGAGTCTGAACTACTGTAACCATCTGCTGATAAATGGGATATGTCCTATTTAATAATAATCATTTCTTTACTTTTTGCTCTATCTACCCCAAACAAATATAACTGATATACTGTTTCAAGTCAGAGACATTCAAAGATTGGCTAATAGGCTAAAAATTCATCACACTGTTATTAACTTTAAAAAATTAAATATCAATTAAATAAATCATGGCATATTTATACAGCAGACAGAACAATTTACAGTCCAGAGAAAATAGTTAATGATACAGAAATATTCACAATAAGTCACAAAATGGTATATACACTGTCAGCCCTCCATATCTGTGGTTCTGTATCTGTGGGTTCCATATGAGGATTCAACCAACTTCAGATGGAAAATATTTGAAAAAATAAAATAATAATACAACAAAAAATGCAAATAAAAAACGATATAGTATAATGACTACTTACAAAGCACTTACACTGTATTAGGTATTATAAATAATCTAGAGATGATTTAAAGTACATGGAAGGATGCATGTAGGTTATATGCAAATTCTACCCCATTTTATATCAGGGGCTTGGGCATCTGCAGATTTTAGTATCCACAGGGGGTCCTGGAAACAATCCCCCATGGATATCAAGAGACAACTGTATTACAATTTCACATTATATGAAAATATAATTTACATATGTACAGAACAAGGACTATGGTTGACAATGAATTTTTTAATCACAGACATTTGTGGAATAGTGAGAATATGAATAATTTTCTTGTTTTTATTACATTTCTACAATAAGGTGTGAATTACTTTTGTAATGCAAAAAGGTCATTTTTAAAGAACAAAATAGACATATTTTAAATAAAACTAATTATAAAATTTTTATTTGAAAAATTAAAAATTTGACATGGGAATAAAATGTGCTTAGACAATAATAAAATTTATGAAATTAGCCAGCGGTCCCAGATTTTTCTCCAGAGGAAACATCACTTTCAATTTCATCAAAGTCTTACAAAGCAGCAGAGAATACCAGAAGTAGATTAAGAGTTGTGACAGAATAAAGAAATTTTAAAATAGAAACTCCAGGGACAATTTGAAGGAAGCCTACAAAATATGTTCAAGAGTTGCACATTGAAGGTATAGTTTATTTGGTTTCATTACATTTCAAAATGTATCCCTTTCCTTTTCTTGTAAATCACGGAATTATTTAGTTGGTGTAAGAATGACACTAAAAATGAACCTATCTCTATTTGCATATTCTAATAAGCATCTCAAATTTAATAATTCTACAACTAAACTCCTATTCTTCCCTCACAGTCCTGCTGCTATCACAGCCTTCCTCATCTCCCAGTTGCACAGGCCAAAAACCCTGGAATTACCCTTGACTACTCTCTCTCTCACATCCTACATCACAAAGGTAAGCAAATCCTGAGGTCTTTTCCTACAAAACGTACAAACTTTAGCCAGAATCCAACCACTTCCCAACACCTCCACGGCTACCACCTTAGACACTAAGCTGTCATCTTCTCTTGCCTGGATTATTATACCTATTTCCTAAATTCTCTCTCCCTGTTTTGACTCTTTCCTTCTTCTGGCCTTTTATCATTAGAACAGCCAGCATGACCCTGTTAAAAAAAGGTCAGATCATGTCACTCCTCCACTCAAATCTTCTAATGGCTTTTCATCTAACTCAGTAAAAGTCAAAGTCTTACACTGCTCCCTGTTACTACTCTACCTCTATCTGCCAAATTTAACTAATTCTATTCTAGGTGTTTACTTGCTATTCCAGTAGAAGCAAGTTTCCTGCCTTAGGGCTTTACATTTGCTGTTTGCTGTGCCTTAATTGTCCTTCTTTCAGGATTCACACAGCTAACTTCCGCTAAGTTTTAACTAAAATGACATCTTTTGGTAAGGCCTGCCTTGACCCCCTTATTTAAAATGGCACTCACTTTCCCCTTTCCCAGCTTTATTTTTATCCACAGTGTTAATTACTTTCTACTATAAGAGTTACTTTTTATCCTTGTTTTCTCTTATCTCCCTTACAGAATGTAAACTCAGTAAGAGCAAAGATTTTTTTCTGTTTTGTTTACTGCTAAATCCCCAGTGCCTAGAACAGAACCTGGCACACTATATCCAACTAACATTGTGTGAACAAATATATACACAATTTCTTGTGAGAGAGAAACAAAGGAACCAGTGGGGAAGAGCCAAAGACCAAAGCCGGCTATCCTGAGAAGGACAGAAAATAGGAGGCCTGCCTTGAAGCAAGTGGCAACGGGCAACCTCCTTCATACACAGGGTAGGGTGTTTAAAACAGTTCACTATCCTCTACCTTACTCAGTGAAGACAGTTGTAAATGGGTATACATTTGAATCATTCAGATTCTAAACCCATACTTAGTAAAATTCAAATGGAAGATGTAATGATATTTTTTACTCACCTACAGTATTTCCAGAAGCAAATTTCACCGAAGAATTTATCTTATTTTCTTCTGAAAGGTCAGATGGTTTCACGAGTAATGGGCTAGTGGGATTAGTATGATCTAGTAGAGAATTAATAGGCAAAAACATAAAGAGTACAAGATAAGACTTCATTTAGATATCCAAAGAAGTGGCAGGTAAATCCATGAGATATAAGATACAATAATATTTTTTAATAAAAACAAACATAAGCGTGTTCATAAAGAATTTTGTTTGCTGCCATAATAGAAGATACTGTATAATGAAAAAGTTTATTTGCATGTTTACATTTTGTTAATTTTATCCCTATAGCACAATTACTTAAACAAAACTCCACACATATAGGCTATATGTTAATTTATGATGCTGACTTACACGGAAAATAAATCTACTTTTGAGAAACCCTAACTAAAACATTTTGTCTAAGATGAGGGGAAATTCCAAGAATTCAAGCAAAATATACAATTTCAAAGCCAAAATTTATTTTAACATATACTTCTTCAGTTACAGTTTGAACATACTTTAAATGTAAATTTACAATAGTACAATAAAAACCCACAGAGTATTTAGAAATGTCATATTTTCAAATGTCCTTATTTTAAAACTTTGTAATTTAAAATCAATACTTTCCTTTTAAAAACTGCAATATAAATAAATAAATATACATGAACACACACATATAACTGTACAAAGTACTAGGTTAAAAAATAAGCAATTATGAATGAAATCTGAATCCAGACAGAATAATTATTTGTATATTTTAGTTTGCTGCTAAATGAAAATACAGCCCAGGAACAGCTTCCTTACCACTGCCAGTTCTTTTAAGTTCCATTTCCTGCATGTGGATTTTGCTTGGAGTCATACGAATGGGAACTGGGTGAACGATAGCAGTATCCTAGAGGTAAAAGGGAGGAAATACAGAATTTGTATTAAAAATGTCAAGCTAATACCATGAAATAATCAAAACCAACAACACTGTAAAAACTGGTGGATAGGCTTTCTCAATCACACTAAGGCAAGCATGAAAATCAGATTTTTAAATTAAAAGCTCTAGAATTGGATTAAGAAAATCAAATTCACTATACGTCTTATAATCAGATTTTATAAAAAGTAATTTAAAATTGATTATAAAGATTTACATGAAAAAATGCTCCTATAAAAATACAGTTCAAGACAATATTCAAAATCAAAGTGAGAAATGATCTGATAAAATTATGCCAATGTGAGCCTTTGAGGTTAAAGTGCACTATTTCATGAGAATCCAAGACTAAGTAACAGACTGAAAACTCATTTTCACTAAACTGTCCAAGAGAATTTAACACTTTTATTTTTCACCCATAAAACAAAGTCAATGAGACACCTGATGTATTGCAATACATAATAGGCACAATACATACTTTCTATAGATTAGTTTGAACTGTTAAAATTTGATTGTCTCAAAATTTAGCATAAAACTTCCACAAAGGAATCCGTTTTTTAACAGGAACAAGTAAGACTCCCATTCTAACATGTTAATACTTTTTGTAAACCTTTTTCATGACTATAATACATCTAAAGTTCATGAGAGGCAAGTCTAGTTAGAACAGCAAAGGAATTGATTGTATAGACTTTTGAAAACAATGAAAGTACAAAGGCAAGGAAGAGAGGATGAAGACAATGGTAGTCTCTCAGAAAGAGAAGGAAAAGAGAGAGTTGTACCTTGGGACACAGGTAGGCCTGGCCTCAGGGACTTAGACCCCTGGGGAGAAACCAGAGCCAGATCAAGCACCAGGCCTAACAGCAATAGATCAGCTGAAAAACATTGCTAAGGGGCTCAGCTCCTTCTATGAGAAGTCAGTTCCTACTTTGCATGTGCTGCTGCTGAAGACTGAACTTAAGTGCTTAAATTTCAAATATCTACTGAAGAGTTAAAGCCTGTAATTTAGTGTGCAGGATAATGACCTTTCAGTTTAAGTAGACATTCTTTTGGTGACAGCACTGTGCTAATACCAAGCCCTCGCTAGAGAGAGTTAAGTTCCAGCATACCATCTTCTATTTGACTGGTTTCCTTAGCTTACTTCTCATAATCTCTACATTCAATCAATTTATAACAAAATGTTTATGGCTATTCTACTGACAAATTCATTCAAAGTAATTTGAATTTCAGATTTATAAAGCTTGTAAATCTTTACAGTTGGAAATATTAACTAGCATTTTTATATATTTGCAGTACAATAAAGAGAAGTCACAATCAAGACTCCAAGAAAATTAGGAATGTTCTAAGACTTCATCCTCCAAATAACTCACTTAAGTTTTCTGTACCAACAAATCCATTTTCTATAATACACTGTAGTCACACAACTACTGGTTGCTGTGGGCCTGCAATGGCTTTAGTCCAGTGGATCCTGCTGCTAAAACACAAGGTGATTCTCTGATGCGCTTGACATAGAGGACCAGGTCTAATCTTGCACTAATGTGTCAGAAGCTGCGTTTGTGACTATGATGTGCAGCAAGATAGAGATTTGACTTTAAGTATTTTAATATCCAAGTAAAGAACCACTAATGTCTATAAGCCTCTGAGTCCTGAGCCACAAGATGTCAAAGTAACACTTTCTTTGCTCCAAACTAGTGTTCCCCACCCCCATCGCCAAAAAAATGAAAAGAAAAAAGAAAAGAAAACACCATAAGGCTCTGTCCACTTTCTTCTACCTATTCAAATCACCCAAAGCCTTCAGGAAATGCATTCCTAATCACTCATGGCATATCGGTATCATACATTTGGGCACCTGATTTTATATAATCCAGCACTTCATTAAATACTGTCCTATGCTCATTTATCTATATTTTCTTTACGCCTTAAATCCTATCATCCCTACCTGTCTGAATCCAGCTCTGCCTATTTTTCAATCCTGTGTCACCAATTTAGTTAAGGTACTATCTCCTTCACCTCTCTTGATCTAGTCACTTGTTCATACTGTCTTCTGAGTGATCTTCCCAGCTATCCCTTCCTCGCCTCCATCTTGTCATGGTATTCTGTGCTAGCTCCTGGTGCCTATGAGATGAAGTTCAGTTCCTTAGTCTAGCATACAAAGATCTTCCCAATCTGGCTTCTACTACTTCTGTAGCCCTCATCACTCCCCACTATACTGAACTGATCCTGCTCATAATATCCTCTCTACTTGGAATGCCCTGCCCTTGTCCACTTCAGCCAATTCTTACTTTCATTCAAGACTCCACATATAAATATAACCTCTTTTGTGAAAACTTTCCCAAATATACTGGGCTTAGTTAGTCAACCCTTATTCTACCCACAGCTATACCGTGAAAACTACCACAATTGGCTTTGTTATAATCATCAACTTTAAAAATAATTAAACTACGGTATACTTAAGGCTGGAATATTGGTTTTAACATGTTTGTATTCCTAGAGAATATCACAGGTATTAGAAGGGGGCACCACCAAATCAGGTGCATTGGCTGGCCACAATCAGTGATCAAACTCTCTTTTCATACGCTGAATTGTTTAGAAGTTCTACAGCCCTCAAGACCAGGCATAAATCATGGCAAAGACTAGTGCATTACACTTCTCATCAGTCTAAAATTTCCTTGGTATTTTGACTCACGTAAAACTTAGCAGAAGTAGATTCTATCAGAAACTATTAACTGATAAGCAGTTCAAGAAAGAAACGAGTTCATTAGAATCTCGATTTCACCAAAACTCCGGAAGCCTAATAACTAATCACCCCAGTTTGCAAGTGATGTCACCGCACTCCCTAAGTGCTACAAAGCTAGTTTGGAATTCTTCATAGACTTTTACTTTATTGAGCAAATGGCTAATTATCAACATTTAGCTTCTTTTTAATATTCCATTAAATATTTCCAATACTGTAAGGTACGTTAAATTCATATTAGAGCTGCAGTGTTTTTTTCTCCTAGGTGATTCCCTTCTAATCTGAATGGGCCTTATTTGCTTACTTATAATCCTTGTTTAGAAAGAATAATCTGAGACTGTGGCTACAAGCTGTGGTAGTAAAGTTCAGATTTAAATTTGCCACCATAAAAGGAAAAAGATATTTCTAGGTATTGGATTATAAATATTTAAGAATGTCAACTTAATCAAAATCAGAGATCTAAATTTATGTTTAAAATGTCAATTAACCATTCTTTATTTTCCTAGAGCCTCCTGCCACACTAGAGATAACAAAGGAAAGTACCGAGCCATCATATTTTACTTATTTATTTTAGAGACAGGGTCTCCCTCTGTCAAGCAGGCTAGAGTGAAGTGGCACGATCATAGCTCACTGCAGCCTTGAACTCCTGGGCTCAAGCAAGCCTCTCACCTCAGCCTCCTGAGCAGCTGGGACTCTTGGAACATACCACCATGCCCGACCTGGGCCATATAATTTTAAACACTAGAACTGGCATTCATAAATTTAGATATTATAACCAAGAAGTTTGAAGAACATCACTGTTATTCAGCCATATATTTCGCTCATTTCCTGCTAGTCATGAGTCAATTTATTTTGTTTCTGAGTTCTAGATTTTTATATCTAATGTTTTTGCCTGGCCTAACAAAGAATCATAATACTATGGGCGAATATTTTCTTTATATTTTAAGAATAGAGTTTCTTCATCGCTACATCAAGCCTTTCCTCCCATAAAATGCTTTCATAAGTATTTTAAATAAAATTACCTTGGCTGTCTGATAACAAGGAGATAGGAATAATATAGAGAATTAAAACTTAAAGCTTAAAGGTAAAACTTTAAGCTTCAAAAAGGAAACTCAAAGGTAAAACTTTTAGTTCACAGAATTTGTTTCTTCCCAAGAGACCTCAATTATAGCTGCTGATAAGCAGAACTTTCAAGTATTGCCTTTTATTTCTCCTACATTTTTCAGAGATTAAAATCAAAGATAAATGCCTTAAATGTAGCAAGAAAAGAGAAGCAAAAGGCAAAGACAATCTACATATTAATTAGCTCCTGATAGGCTTAACAGACTATAAAATAAGCATTTAAATAACACCCATACATTATCTGTTTGAATTCAATAAATAGAACAGCATCCTCTATATTTCAAATAGATACAAACTTTTAAAAATTACAAAACACACCAGAGATCCATTAATTTAAATTGCTGAAGATATATTTTATCTTTAAATGCTACTTCTCCAAAATCCTCATTAAATTACAAGACCATTTTTATATTTAATTAATAAATGCTGGCTGTCTTCAATCAGAAACATCTAAAAAGAATGCCTTGTGTCACTTTCTCTGTATCTTTCTACTCAGTTCATTTTTAAATACCTAACCTTTACACTCTTCTTCCCTTCCTACTTATCTCCTCTTCTTTATGGAAAGTGGTTAATAGTAAGTCTTTCTCTTTAAAAGAAAAAGGAAAAGAGAAAGAGAAGTGAACAGTAAGAAGAATGATTAACAGCTAAGATTTTGAAGTTTTCAAATAACTTGAGGGACAGGTAGGGCATTTATGAAATTAACTCTATGGGAATAGAATTTATTTTTAAAATCAGGATGTGAACTTTGTAGCATTTTCAAAGCAACACAGTAAACCACGAGAGGACAAGACATAGGCTCCTTTACACAAGGGAAGTCAAGACCAACAGCTCTGTATTGTTTTGCTGAACTTGATTCTCTCTAACAGAACTCAACATACTAATTAAACAAAAGCCATACCATTTGGAGTGTCAAAATAAAGATGACATTGCATAAATATTTACATACATAGAACATATTACATAATGCATAAGCATACAAATAAAATAGTATTTACATAAGTGTCATTACACCAAAATAAACAGTATGTTTAATAATAAAACATACACTTAATTAGCAAATGACAAGGTTAACCAAATCAACTGTGACAAAAAATGCTTCTTTAGACACATGTACCAGATTTTAAAAACATAGTTTTCTCTCACCAAAATAACTAGAAAATATAAGGAATGGCAAAAAATGTTCTTTCCACCATTAAGCACACAAAAATTGAAAAGCCTGCCACCACTTCCCTCTAAGCACTCCACTGAATCATGCATATCAGCTAAAAACCATAATGAATGGAAATTTGGGTTAATAAAATTAATTTCAAACAAGCAAGCTAAGTGATTGACTTACAGGATCAGCTGGTGCAATGTTAGAATCAAATTGGGTCAGAGTTTGTGAGCTTGAAGAGCGTTCACTAAATGTCTCCCACTGCTGAACAGACAGAGGAGAGACAAGTCAGCATGATGAGAAAGATGGAGTAAAAGATCACTGGAGAAGATTTAGCAAAGTAATTCAGAGGTTGCACTGCCAGTTGTGTTTCATAGGTCTAACAAAATTCTGTAATTTCTATGTTTCCATCAACATTTTATACTTATCTATTCTGGGTCATCTTGTAATGTAAGGTGAACAGCTTCACAATCAAATGTATAGTAATAACTTCTTGCAATCTCTATGTAAGAGATTCAAAACCTTACAGAATCAAAACAGAACACAATACAGGAACAGAGTCTAACTGATGTAAATAACCACCAAGTGAAAATGTAAAGGGATTTGTCTTGACTAAAGAAAGAAAGAACAACTTCAAATACTTCATTGAACATTCAAGTCTTAATGTATTGATTTGGTGATGCTAATGAACCAAAGTTTTTGGTCAAAACAAAGCAAGTCAGTGCAACTTGCCAGTGCGACCCCTGAAAGATGATTCCATTATGTACGTGCACATATTTTATACATATGTATAGATATTTAATAAAATATAATTGAGATAAAATGCAAAGAATTCTGGAATTAATATATGTTTGAGCTTATGTCAATCTGTAGCAAGTCAACCCCTGCAATCAGCACTACAAACAGGGCCATGCCAGATCACAAGAAACAACTGCCAATCAGGCACCCGCCCCACCCCATGCTATAAAAATCAGAATGCGGCCACAATGAGAGCAAATCAAGCATCTGAGCATGTATTATATATAGAAGATGTATTTTGATATGAAACACTGTTCTTCTAAAAGAGGTACACAAAGAAATATCATACCTCTTAAAATAGGTGGAGTGGTAAGTCAATATTAATTATAATAAATTCCATTTGTTTTGGAGATCTTAGTAATACAATAGCATAGAACTTTTATATCAAAATTATATTATCATTTAAATTGGATTAAGAATTATCAGTTATCCTCTAAAGAAGGAAAAACATCTACACACATACAATATATACACACAAATGTTTACACACAGACACAACTACCCCATTAACCAAAACCTTCTTTTTATAATTCAGTTTGGAAAAGTATACATTTTTATGCTTCAAAGTTCAACTTACTATTTAAAATAGTGATATTCAATTTGAGAAGGTATGTAGAAATTAAATATTAGCAAATGAGCACATTGTTAGCAATTATCTACACAAATGGCTAAAGCGATCATTTAACAACTTTAAGTTTTAATATGAAAATTAAGATATACTGAGAAATACTGATGCATTCAAAGTGTCTCATGAATAAAAAAGCCCACAATAATTCACTTTTGTCATGGGGCATAACTTCAGGGAAGTGACTTACCAGGATTTGTTAATATAGTTTCTTCTTCAGTAATTAATGTTGCATGGATACAGAAGGAATTTTTAAAATCCTAATTATCTAACTGTGGAGAAAAGTTTAGATGCAGATTTTTGCCCCAAAAAAGGTATTTACCTATGTTCCCCATTTGGGTGGCATGAAGTTTAACTTGGTTTCACAAGACTATGCATAAGCTACCTAGAGGGCAGAGAGACACTCTTATCTTCATGACTTTAGTGTAATGGTTAAGAGTACCGGCTCTGGAACCAAACTACTGGAATCCTAGTTATGCTGTACACCTTGGGCAAGTTGCACAACCTCTCTGTGCTTCAGTCTCACCATCTGTAACATGAGACTAATAATGTCTACCTCTTACGGTTGTTCTGAGGATTTAAGGAGTCAATATATATAGTCTTTTGAACAGAACCGGCATGTCAAAAGTGCTCAGTAAATGTTAGGGATTATTATTAGTGTTATTCCCTATGGTGCCTCATCCATATCCACAGATGCTGAATAAACATATGTTGAAAGAATATTAGTGTTTTGCGGTAGACAACTAAAATATAACCTAAATTCTGTACCTTAAGTAGATGTTTTTATAAGTATTATTAAAATGTCTTAAAAATCAATGTTTCACTAGCATTTTGATTTTTCACATATAGCAAAAAAATAATTATGCCATTCATGACCTTATTACCAAATAGTACAAAATAAAACTTGATTGACACTGCTCTCCTCTCTACTAGCAAATTCTTTCAAGGCTTAATCCCTCTGTCTAGAAAAATACTTATATTAATTGTTTTGCATTCACGGTAGGATTGGATGGTATGTTTTACTATTAGCCTCAGACACAGGTGTCATTGCTGTGATTATGTCATAAAGCAGCCAGTAGTGTGAAACTGTACTTATTTCTCTGTTTTCCAACTGTCCAAGATTAACTGGCATGGTATTTAATCCATTACTTTCCTGGCTCGAAAAGACATGGAAAGCACAGAAACTTAGAACTTTTTCTGAAAGTCAATAAACTTTTACTTTGTAGCACTACCTAAAAGTGATACAAAAAACCATAAGGAAAAAAATGTAACTTGTCACAAAGAAAACTGTTCTAACAGGCTAGAGCAGTGGTTTCCAAATGAAGTTCTCCAGAGCACTAAAGTTTACACAAGGGCCTCAAAGGGTGTTTTAGGGGGGTCAGGGCCTCAAGCTATCTTCCCTTATTCTAATCTAAAAGGGAGTGACCCTTTTATTGTTTTATATAATGGAGTTCCAAAGTAATGGGGAAACAGTGCATTTGTACCAAATTCCATTTTGCATACTGTGCTTGGTCACATGACACATTTTAAATGCATTTAATATGGTAAATCATTCCATTTTGTATTGAATAAAACTAGTTATAAATAATGTGGGTTGTAGAAAATACTTTTTTCATGTGGAAAGCTGAATTAGTGGCTTCTCATATCACTTTCCATGCTAAGATTCCAAATGCATTACCACATACCTTGCTTATAGGACTGAAAAGGCAGTGTGACACAGTGGACATGGCAGTTGACTAGATATCAAAGGACTAATGTTCAAATCTTAGCTCTTCTCCCTGACTGGATATGAGACCTTGGCCAAGTCATTTCCCCCTTGACTATTAACTTCCTGCATCTGCCCCCCTGAACTTACAGGGTTTTAGCGGGGATGAGTGGTGGAAACCAAATGGCAGTATATATACTTTGAAAACCTCAAAAGTCACATAATTAAATTTATTTATCATAATCATATTTGATATGTTCTCAACTATGCATGCATGCTGAAAGAGCTATAAACTGCTATTACCCTGTTTGGAACTTCTTATCTTAAAAAAGTTAACTTTTAATGAAAGAAAAAAGAAGCTTTGCTAACCTCACTGCTCTGATTCAGCTCAGGCCAAGTCTGGTTCAGTGATGGCATAGATGGCGACTTGCTTGGAGGAGCTTCGGCAGGAGAGCCTGAATAACCTACCTCACCTGGCTGATCCCCAACATCTGCAATTTAAAAGTAGAGAAATTTTCTATAAAGAATATATTTTAGTTTAGGACTATTTACTTATAAAAAAGCTAACAGATGATTTTCACAAGTACTAATTTATAATCTAAATTTCCTTTCCTCACGTTCCCAGAATAAACATTTTAACAATCAGATACTACTTATTTCTGCTACTTATGGTCTACCTGCAACCACAGCTTTTCACGAAAATAAAATCTAGTTAGGAATAAACAGAAGAGTGTTATGCATAATAATAATGCAATAGGTCACATGCTTTGAGTCATTTTCTGACAATGAAAATAGATTTGTACCAGCTTCCCAAAGTGTATTTCATGGAATACTAGTCAGTAAGGTGGCTTTGAAAAATTAGGTTTTCTGCTGAAGTAAGTTTGAGGATACAATAGTTCCCTGTTGGAGCATCCCTATGCACAACTGTATACCAAGACTTGTGATGTCCCAGAGTAAATAAACTTTGTTTAAATCAGTTTTTCCCAGACACACATCCTTTTCATCAAATAAAACCTCTCAATATTCCCTTGGAATATACTTTGGAAACTGCTGATTTATACTAATTCATTCACATTTTCTCTACAAATCTCCCTTGTTACCAAAAAGCAACACATATGTGCAAGGCAGACAGCAAAAGGAGAGTCCCCAGCCATGGACAAAAAGCAAAGTCAATGAGCCCATATGAAACTGAAACTTCTATCATTAGGCTCACCAGCACTCAGACACCTAATTGAGAAAGCTACAAATCCATGATACTATTTCAAAATGATTTTTAAAGTATTCTGAAGTATCATATTCTACTTTTAATCATAGTTAAGCCTTCATTTAAAATATCTCTAAACTGTATTTAAAAATAGAAGGAATTTCAAGGGTAACTAAATTCTCATTCTAATTCTTCCAAGTTTTATGTGGCTTTGAATATAATCCAAGTCAAGAGGGAATACCTAATCTGTTTAGAACTCATTTCAAAAATATGATTCCAGTATCTGTCACTGTCTCTCTGTTTGACCATGGGCAAGTTGAACAAAACAGCACCTGAGTTTCTCCATCAGAAAGAAAGACATTAGCCATTACATGTTAGCACTATACTTCAGATTTCTAAATAGAAAGCCATATAATATTAATATATATTAATAATATAACCTAGCAGTGCAAGCTTCCAATCTATTCATTAGTAAATCCTTCAAGTTTTAGTGCCTAACATATGACCTAATACATAGTAGCACTCAAGTTTCTTAATTAAATTGCTTTGTTTGTTCTTTTTTATTTAAATTCATTCTCCTTTACTGTCAATTTCCTAAAACCACAATTAACATGTAGTTGGAAAAGTTCTCAAAATTTTCCTTTTGCCTATTCTGTTATATGACTCCTTCAAAATATTTCCCTTTTACTTACCCTGACATTATACCTTTATAATTACACCACACTGCAAATTCTAGTTTACCGTCCATCATTATATTTCAACTAATTTTTGTTTTCTAAGATCAGGAACTATTTCTTAGTCTTATACCTTATCAGTACAAGTGTCAGGGTAGTACATGTAGGTAGAAAGGCTTCAGATATTGTTCTATGAAGACCTCTTAACTCAAAGTGAAAAAAACATATTTATAATAAATAGCAGCAGCAAATTCCTCACTGGATAGTTTGGGGCTTTCAGTGGGAACAAAAACTATGGACTCTTTTCCCCCCATGATAACAAAGGGAAAGGACGTTAAGGAAAGGAGGACAGTGGCTATAAATCTGACAGTTTACTGAAAGTGAAAGCCTGCCAGGAGGAAAATGAATGAAGAAGTATCTTTAAGAGATCCCCCAAAGCTGATGAGTATTGAAGAAAATAAAAATAGAATTAAAATAGTATTAACTATAAGATAATTTTCAAAACAACTTATTTAAAGCTAGACTCTACTACTCTATTTTTAAACACCACGTTAGGGCAATCTGGGACCCTGGTTTGGCTTTTAAGATCACAGTTCTCCTATTGACAAATTTAGGGCCAGACCTTACCACACTGCCAACTCAGGATAGTTAGGATTTAGGATAGATTCTGGGAATGTCTCTGGTTCACTGGTACAAAGCTACAGTGGGTTAACCTCTAGAGGCTGAGAACTGAAATGCTATTCACCCAAACAATTATACTTTATAATTATTCTAATACAGTTATTTTCTTAGAGTAGCAGTTCTCAAACCATGGATCATGGACTATTTCCTGGGAGTCCTCTTCTAGGGGGCCTGAAAAGTCAAAATCATTCTTGCGATAACATTAATAATGCTTTTCCCCTGTGCTGACATTTGCACTGATGGTGCAAAGACAATGGTGGGTAAAACTGTTAGCTTATCAGCAAGAATCAAGTTAGTGGCAACAAAATATACTAATAGTTATTATATTCTTCACCCCCACACATATCACTATAAATATAATATAAACAAATATACATGCTGATCTCACTGATGAATATTCATGAAGCAGTAAAAATTAATTTTATTAAATCTCAGCCCTATAAACATATCTTTTTAATACTCTGTGTGACAAAATAGGGACTATAGATAAAGCACTTCTGCTGCATATCAAAGTACAATTGTTGTCAAGGAAAAGTATTATACTTGTGTGATTCAGTTGTAAGCTGAACAGACCACTTTTTCCACGGAACACCATTTTTCTTGAAAGAACAGCTCATAAACTATAATTATTCAGACTTGGGTATTGGGAGGCATTTTTCTCAAAAATGAAGTGAGCCTGTCATTTCAAGGAAAGCAACTGTTTTCAGTATTAGTTACTAATGACAAAGTTCAAGCTTTCAAGCAAAAATGAGAATTTTGGAAAGTGAATATACATGTCCATAATCTTTTAAGAACTTCTCAGCACTTAAAAGACTTCTCTGCTAAGAAAGGTTTTAATATTAACAAATATGCTTTTTTGATATTTTATAATGAAATATCTCAACATCTGGAAGATGTGTATAACTCAATGAACTGATATGTTGCAAATATCCAATGCATTGTGTTACAAAATCATAGATGGATAAAGGGTTCATTCAAAGTACAAGACAGACCAATAGATTTTAATGTAACAGTACAAAAACTTCATTAATATGGTTTCAGCTTCCACATTGCAACCAACCTTTAAGAAATTACCATTTGTGTCTTGATATAATACCAAAGAATATCCACAGTATCTGAAAAAGCTATAAAATAGTCTTTCCTTTTACTGTGTAAGGCTAGATTTTCTTCATGTATTTTCTACAAAGGGCCAGACAGTAAATATTTTGTGGCTATACAGTCTCTGTTGCAGCTATATTCAACCCTACCATTATAGCGCAAAGGCAGCCATAGACAATTTGTAAATGAATGAGCATGGCTATGTCCCAATAAAATTTTATTTATGGACACTGAAATTTGAATTTCATACAATTTTAATGTGTACTAAGATATTATTATTCTTTTGATTTTTTTCCAATGATTAAAATGAAAGAAACATTCTTAGTTTGTAGGCTAATCAAAACAGGCAGCAGAGCAGATTTGTCCCAAAGGGCTTAGTTGTCAGACCCCTAACATACCTCAAACGAAATAACATATCCAGCACAATGAACACAGAAGCAAATGTGACAATCTAGTTGTCTTCTATTAAGCCAGATATAATATAAAAGAACTTTTCAAAAATGTAAAACAATGCCACTTTCTTCATAATTTTATTTATTTTGGAGGATAGTTATTTTCCTAAAAATATTTATGTTAATATGTAAGGGGTTTATTATTGCCATTTTTAAATAAGGTAATAAATATTTTTAAATTAATCAGTTTTAATTTCTAATAGGGTAATTATTGATAGCTCTAACCCACATAAACAAAGGCTCTTGGGGTCCACAATTTTTAAGAATGTAAAGAGGCTTTAAGATTAAGAGGATTGAAAAATTATTGCCCTAGAGAATCCAAAAATTATTTCTGAGATTAATTAGTAAAATTATACATTGTTTTTTCCTACGTTCTAGAAACTAACAATCAAGAGTCTGTGGAGAAGCATTAGGCCTGGAAATAAACTGTACCTCCTTCAACTTTGCTCCCTACAGATACTTCAACAAAGAGCTTCCTGCCCACCCACAAACATTAGTCTTTAAGACTATATCCTTCTGGAGGCAGGGGTGTAGTTTTACTCTTACCTGATGCAGTGTTCCAACCTAGCCTCCTGCTGGAACACTGTGTCAACCCTGCCTCCCTCCTGAGGGTTCTGCTCTGCCCCTGACATCATCAGAGCATCAGGGCTGAAAAAGAAGAGCATGAGCCTAAATTATTTGTTAAAGTTAACCTCACAGGTGTAGCAAAAGTATTCCACGTAAAGTTGTCTGGAAGAACACCAGATTAAACGACAATGTGTATTCTACATTATCTGTTTATAAAACTGTAACTTCATCCATCGATCCTCAAAGTAATCTGGAAAGTTATTCAATTCAGTTCAGGTACAGCTACTGTCTGAACACTTTTCTAAAGAGCTTCATTTATCTAGTTTGTAAAATCATCCTAAATTTCTATTAGTATTTGAAGACTAAAATCACTCAGAAGTGACTGCCAGCTTGTTATTAATCTTACAGTATCATATTATTTCCCCTAAATCTTATGTTTAAACTTATTTTGCTTCTCAAGACAGGTAAGTTTCTTCAGCAAATTAAAGTTTATAAACTATATTTTACTTTTGAAGAATATTCTTACAAGAAAAATATAAAAATAACTAGTTTTGGGAGAATATTAGTCTTACAAGGAAAAAATAAAAGGTAAACGTTTTCAATTTATACTCAAAAGAGAGAACTAAAGGAACGCTTTAAAGAAATTAAAGACAAAATTTAAGATATGTTCTGTTTTGACTTGAGTGATATTAAATGCATCAAAAAACTAAGTTCTGTTTCCAAAACAAACTCCACTTCTCCCGAACACCTCACAAAATGGAAACTTATTCAGTAAGCTGATCTTAAGAGGGTCTATTATACAGAAGCCTAACAGTTTTAAATCAAAACCTAAGGCTTAAAAAAGTAAAAAAGTATATAACAAGGTTTGAAAAGTAACAAAACATTCACCCAAAATTCTAATTAAATTGTACCTGCTGACTTTTTTACAGTGCTGATCAACATTTGATAGCACCTATGATCTGACTCAGCTGTATTATACTTAAAAATATTACCTACAGATATAGAGGAGGTTCCCATTATCCAAAGATGGCTAAAAATGGAAAAAATCCATTTAAAGTTAACCCACTTAAAATAAGGATCAGAATTTCATAAAGAAGAAGAAAAATAATTGGGGCTTTGTCTTAAAAACTTACACAGAAAATTGTGGAAATACTGTAAAGAACAAAGAATGAAAGATGATGTTATTTTTAGGGGGGTAATTTGGTGGCAAAATTAAGAAGCACTAATTGAGTCAGTGAACATTTACTGGGGGCCTATAGGGTTCCAGGCTCTCGAGATACAGTACTGAGCAAGACGACAAGGGTCCTATTCTCATGGAGTTCTCTTTCTAACAGAGGAAGACAAAGATGACCATCCTTCATTCACTTTCGACTTTCACAGCACAGTCATAGAGGAAAAAAGTCATTTCTACAAAAAATTAAGGATATCATAATTATTCCCAAGGACATTTACTAATCCGCTAAAATTGAAACCATAATCTTTTAAAGCCCCTACTGCTCTCATCATCCTCATGGAGTTTTTCTCCTTTATTATCTACCCTTGTTTGTCAATGTCTTTGCCAGGTTTTGAGGAGTTCTAACTACTTTGACCAATTTCATTAAATGGTATATCTTTGTCAATATTTGTAATTCAACTGTACTGATTTGTCAGCTACAATAACCAACTATCTGGAAAAAATGACACTAGTGTTAAGACTGTGTATATTTGTGTTGGGGGGAAAGGGGTAGTTTGAGAAGTAATTCCTTAAGTGAAAAGTTAATGACAAGTATTAGTGCATACTTTTATTATTTTTTCCTCTGCAACAAAGGACATTTGGATAATGAAATTTCAAGAACAAAAATTTTGAGTTATTTGTACAAAACAAAGATGCACATATAAACATGTTCACTGTAGCACTGTTTTAAAAGTAAAGCCAGGAAACAGCCCCAAAATCCATCAATAAGAAACTGGTTAAATTAAGGTACATCACAGTATGGAATACCTTGGATGATAAAGAATGTGACAGCTGTACATGTGATTTAGTGCAAAGACATCCAACATTTTAAGGAAAAAATCAAGGATGTACAGTATGATTGCACTTGTGTAAAAACTGATAATCTATGTGTATAGGCTTTAATTTATATGTTAAAAACTTTTGGAGGAATACAAGAGAAACTCTTAACAGTGACTGACTTGCATCAGGGTAGTCTCAAGTCTGAATTTACATGAATTTCTAGTAAACAGGTCATGAAAAGTCCCATGTGCCTTCTCTTCCCTGGCTTTTAAAAATATTCACGTTGGAAGTATTGCTTAGAGTCTGGGGATCTACGCTACGTACCCTATAAAGAACAATGAAACATATGCCCAAGTCAACTGTGTAAATGCGGTGATTACAGAGGAGAAGACAGAGACAGGGAGCACACCCCTTTCTCGCTTTCAGCATCTCAAACAGAGATTGCTGAGTTGTTCATGTGAGCAGTGTGATATGCAGACAGAAAATAGTTAAAAACCACTGGCTCAGTCATTTAATCATTTCAAAACTGTGAACATCTACTAACATACTCAATTTGCACCATTAGGTGCTGAGAGATAATGAACAAAACTGATCCAGTGCCTGCCTTCCTAGGAGCCTCTAGTCTAGTTTGAGAGAGATGTATCAAATAGTCACAAAAATACATGTAAAACTGCAGCTGTGCTACAAAAGAAGATTCTTTGGACATTATTGTAGTAAGCTAGCAGGTTACCTTACTCTTTTTTTTTTTTTTTTAAAGATAAACATTCTTAAAAGATAAACATTCTTTCTTGAATTCAGCTTCAGAAAGCTGTTTCTGCAGATGAATTTTTGTATGCTTTCTTTTGTAAGACAACAAAAACCTAGTTTCCCTTTCTATTTACTCTAGCTGCTAAATTCAGTGCTAATGGTCTACATAAGTACTTCTACCTATGATCCTTAGTTGTTCTATTTTATCTACTATTTAAAACTGCAAACCTGTTCAAATAATTTTGGAAAAAATACATATACCCCACCCCACCCACGTTTGCATGCTTATGGGAAGCCTAGCTTGTTATTCCAAAGAGCTGTAACTCAAGTGACCACTGTTTACCATCTATTTGCCTCTAAGAGTTAAGCTGTAAGTACAGAATACTTGTGGAGGTAATATTTTACTATGTCCCAACATTACAAACTTAAGATAACAAATCACTGTATTTTCAAAGGTAGAAAATGGCAAGAAAAATATCTTACTTTGAAATGTTTACTTTGAAAATGGCACACATTGAGCATTAATTCATCCAATAATTATTTACTGAGTGATTCAGTACATGCCTGGCAAAGTGGTAGGATACTATAATAATATACATTTCCTTTTTTTCAGGGAGTTCAGAGTGTAGTGGTAGAAAAAGAAAAAATAAAGAAACAGGATTTAGTGTGACATGTTCCATAATAAATACCACATAAAAGATGCTATGAGAGATCAGAGAAGACAGAAACCACCTTTGCCTGTAGTCAGAAAGGCTCCACAGAGGGGTTATTTATGATAAATTCTAATACCAGCCCATATAAACTATTTTCCCCTTAAATGTGAACTTCTTAAAACAGATATCTATAATGATTTTTACAGATACTGACTGACCCACAGTGTCACAGGACAATTTCTGTATTCAAAGGACTTTGTGTCATATGAATCTCAGGTTTGTAATAGAAAAAGCTTATAGTGCCTCAATTAGCAGTATTTCAAAATTTATCATTTATACACATGTAAAGCAGATTTGAATCTAATAAAGTATGATCAAAATGTTTACAATAAATTTGATCATAAAACCATATATTATGTTGGGAGGAGAAAAAAACTACCAGAGTCTGTGATACCTTTGGATTGTTACAGCAATAGTACACAGATATATCCAGGCAAAAAAATCAAAGTCTTTCTTTGTTAAACAGATCTAAGAGGTATGAAATTAGACAAAAGATAAATGCCCAGAAAAAAAATTCTTCTGAACCATCAGCCTTAAAATTTAGGCAGCACATCAAATTTATAAAGAATTGGATTTTATTTAAATTAAATAAAGGAAAAAGAAACCCACTAACTACATGCAAAGCCAGATTCATTGATCTGAATGCAACAGATGACAGAATCAGACAAGCCTGTACAAGATGACATAGAACAGATTAAATCTGATTTAAATAGTTTTCTTGTATTACTATGCTATCAGTTTTCAAAGGCCTGAAGTCATATAAAAACTCTAGGTACAAGGCTCAATTTTTAAATCAATGATGTGGAAAGTGTAAAGCTATCACAATGTCTTCTCTTTTGGCTACTATCATATAAGCTAAACAAAGAAGTTGTTTTTATTTCTTAAGTAGGTAAGTCAAAGTGCTTTGAAGCAAAATGACCTAACAATGATATTTAGCTTTCAGCTCAAGTTAGAGATTAACTGATGCTTCACAACTACTTAAAGTGATCAGGAAAATCCTAGGATTCTCATAGAAAAGCGTTCCTAAAAAAATTAAAATCAATGCTAAATTTTTTAAATCAACCTATTGGCTGATAAAAGTCAGTGTACAATTCGGGTCCTGAAATGTGAATGGCATCAAATCCACATTCAGGTGGAGAAACAGAAGGGGAAAATAGAGTAAATGGTTAGAACTTGCCCAAGGTCATAGGCGAAATTAGCAAAACTAGAAGCACACTCAGATTCTTGACTCCAAGGACACTGTTCTCTTAGTGACAGTAATTTCATGCATATGATTCCTTCTGTATAATTTAGACAACAAAGTCAGATTATATACATTTCTGGGTTAAAGAGATGCTGCCTGATAGATAAACGCCCGTTTGAAAGCTAATTGTTTTAACTTCCCTTTAAAACTATAAAATTCCTTCCATTATCATATCCAACAGAGAATTTAGATAGGAACACTAAGGACAATAATTTAGTTTTAATTAGACTCATTAAGAATTTAACATTAGATTTCCTTTTATTCACCCAGAATTTAAGAAAAATGTACTAATTTTTACCCTTGATATTCTTTTTCCTTTTAAAGAAAGCTACCGGTGAATATGAACATAGCATTCTTAACAAAACAGCATTCTCTAAAATCGAAGACAAAATTTCCAGATTTCTTCGGAGTCTGCAGAAAAGAGCTTGGCATTTTAAAGGAAAACGTTCAAGATTTCAAAGGCCTAATGACGAACCAGATTATTTTCCTTCAATAAATTAAGATGCATTAAATGGAAAAATGTTTATAATGAGGACAAGTTATTTTACCCACCAGACAATATAAAATGCAATTAAAGGTGGCAAAATAACAAGACACTGTGAAATACTCTTCAAATCTCAGCAAATCACAAGTGTAAAGGTGAAATAGTGGCACATATTCTTTATCTCTATTTTTCAAAAGTTGACTGAATAAAACAAATCCAAGTTAAGCCCATACATCTTATTCTGATGGCAAATCTATGTACCCTTGATGAAATGTCTAAGCTATTAAGCTAAGTGTCAACATCTACCTTGATTTTGCTTTCAGAATCAAGCATGTTTATCAAGTCATGCAACTAGCTCTCTACAGCTCCCAGTCTTACCTGCTGAATCTTCCAAATCAATCAGTTTGGGCATTAAGCTTTCGGGGAGTTTTTCCGGTAAGTCATAGCCATTCTTCCTAGCAACCACCAGATGAAAAGCAGCACAAAACTCATCCAGTGTCAATGCACCATCTTTATCAAAGTCTGAGAGTTCCCTAGAAGACAAACTTATAATGAATATAATCTCATTCTGCTTTGGATCCCTTTATTTCTCAAAAAGAAGAAACAGAAATACTTTCCCTGAGAAAGTGCAAAAAGTCAGTAATTTTTTAAAAATCCCATAGGTGGAAAGATGTATAACAAAGCAAATACAGCAAAATGCTAACTGTAGAATCTAGGTGGTGGGCACATGGGTGTTCATGGTACAATTCTTTAAACATTCTTGTGTGCCTGAAATTCTCACAATAAAATGCTAAAAAAGAGCCCTAATAATTAAGGTCACCAAAAAATGACCTGTAGCCCATACACATTTTTAGGAACAGGGCTTAAAGTAAGGCATATGCAGTAAGTCACTGAAATTTTTAAAAATTTTGCTTTCATTATTATCAAAGTTCAACATGTATGCATTTTAAAGCATTGACTAGAACTATAAGGGTTGATACAAAAATATAGCCACCTTCCCTTCTGTCCCTGCCATTTCATAGATACAGAGGCAACCACTTTTGTATTTACTGCCTTGAACTATAAAAAGCATGCATATATTGCTAGTTCTTGATTTTTCAGTTTTAGGCTTTATCTACTTACTTCCTACTACAGTACTCCATGCTACTAAAAACCTATTAACAAAATAATTTAGAATACAGAGAACTATACTGATATAAAGTATAATTAACATTTATGTTTATCTGATATTTGTTTTTAAAAAGTAATTTGTGATGATACTCTGTGTTCTAATGGCCAATTCCAACTATATAGTAGCTATCCTGTGTCTGTATTTAAATGGGAGCAAAGCACTGTTCCTAAACTTTTGGCTTGGTATAGAACTTATTAAACTTGATAAAAACCAAATGGGATAAACATAACCATATATGTACAAACTAGCTTTTATTCCACGCATTAAGCTAGCAAGAAGAGCAGCTAATATAGCTTAAAGCATTTTAGCACTTTAGAAAGAACTACTGTACCTGTATCACTTACTTCTTTTTCTACAGAGTGAGAGAGAAGCTGGCTATTATTGTAAGGCAATACTGAGTTCTTAGAGAACATTTTCGAAGAGGTTAATCTAATAGTTTATTTTTTAAGGCTCTAAAATCTACCTGCTAGAAACTCCTTTGGAATAACCCACATCACCCAACTAATGATATACCACACTTACCAAATATGAGAAAGTTCAAGAATAGGAAGTTTTGATTTTGTAAAAAACTCTTTAGCTGCAGATCCTGAAATATTAAAACAGTGTTGTTTAATGTTATTCTGAACTTACAGATCTAAGAACAGAATGTGAGGTAAGAGCCTTAGACGTTTTCACTGGGAAAAAGGTAACCTTAATGTGTGACTATGTCATGATTTTGGCCCCCAGTGATTATAAGCTTTTTAGACAAATAATTTGAGAATTAATTATCTTTTATAATTAAAATCTATAATGAACAAAACAGTGTCTCTGAGATTATGAAATTGAGATTTTTGTCCTGTCCCATCTTGAAGAACTTCTGTTTTTAACAACTCACCTGGAATAAATCCGTTTAGATCAGGCTGAATGGTTTTAAACTGATTTACATAATACTGTCTTTGTTCATCTGTTATTTTCCAGGGATCATCATAACTACTGGATTGCCTACGAATTTCATTGGCAGTTGTAGCTGATGCTACAGTTCGTACTGTTGTCTGGTCCTGTAATGAAACATTTTTTCCTCAGTACAGTATCTATCTATATGATTATATGGACCAAGATTGCTAGGTTACTTATCTCTGAAAGTAAAACTTGCTTTTTGTAGACATTTAAAATGTAGGAAGTCATCAGCAAACCACGTATTTGTTACAATCAGGTTATTGGATATGTTTTGCACAATGATTATATAAATGTATAGAATGACAGCAATTACATTAGCAACAAAAAGTTATGGAAAATGTGCTAAGAAAGCCAAGCAAATATATTCCCAGATGCAGAAACCTTTCAAAACTTCACTGGGGAATTAGAAACAGAAATAAAATCAGCTGAAACATTCCAATGATAACAGACTTGAAAAGACACAGAGCAGAGTTCTGTTTTCTTAAATAAAAGAGAGAACTTGCATTTATAAAATTTACAGCAGCAAAATATAAAAACAATGACTGCAGCAATACTCTGAATGAAGCAAATAAAAATGCAATACCAATAAAATGTCACACCTGGGCAGAAGCAGGATGCATGGTTAAAAGAGTACTGGTTGGTGGAGTATCTGCAAAACTGACCCAGTTTTCTTGAAGTGGAGGTGGAGAATGCCCTGACCACACTGCATCACCAGCAGAACCACCTAAAAGAAGAATGTGTAAACATGCTGTCTCACATTTGAAGAAAAAAATAAAGTCACCGGGAAGTTCTTTCAAACTCTAATTTTGAAGAAATGTAACAATTTCTAAAATGTAATCTTTTCAATTTAAAATTATACTTCATTTAAATCTTTTTAATTATTTTGTGCTCTCCTTGTCAATACTAAGACTTATATAATATGTACCTAATATTCTGGGAAACAATTGTTCATTTTACCTTCAGAGAATCTCATATCCATGAACTTTTATCTAAGCATCACAGATATATGTAAATGCAATTACCACTTTTCAAAGTGATATATATACTTATAAATTTTCATAGTTGGCTTTTGCTTCTATTAACTTACAATTAAAAATTGTCTTGGAGACAACTCTTAAAGGAATGTTTATCAAGTTTTCTTCGATTTACAACTATAAATAATTGTTATTTATAAAGAATCTCGAAATACCTGATTGTGCTTCACCAAAGGGAGACCAAAAGGGTCCAGGTCCTGCAAGAGGCCTGTCACTATTCCCCCCACTGGGATGACGGTTGTGCTTCCTCCACGTGTGTGGAGAAGTTGGCGGGGACTGCTGTGGTGAAACTACTGGGGATGCGGGTTCCTAGAAAGAATATTATTATTTTAAAAATTTAATTTTAAGGAGACATTTTAATTATTATGGTACCAATAAATGTTTTAGTGGAAGCATCTACACAGGACACCAACTGATAATATTTCCACGCATGTGATTACCTGTGGATCTGCAGTCGTACGAGGCTGAACCGTATCATGGCTTACGGATCCCTTTTTCACTTGCCCCCTGCCAGGTGGCGGGGGAATTACTCCAGAATAAGACCCTTGATTTTCAGAATCTGAAGAATATGAGGCTGCATGGCGAGATTCCTGTTCATTCTTTGAAGCAACAAATCTTGGCAGAGGAAGGTCCTTTACTGTTAACCACAAAAATTATTATTACTTTAAAATAAAAAAGTACACACACATTAAAAATGCAAAAACTGACACAGAAACAATAGGCACAAAATGTTTATCACAGCAAAATTTGGACCATCACATCTCCCTTAGATTGTTTAGGGATACTCTTACTAGAAAGTAGAAGTAAAACCAAATTGTCCTTCTAAGGGGTGATAACGATAGCTATATTAACTGTCTACTGTATGTCTGGCCCTGTTCTTATCATTTTGTATTTATTTCATCTCATAACCACAGCAATCCTGCAAAGCCCCTATTTACAGATAAGGAAATGGAGGCTCTGAGATGCCAAGGACACACTAGTAGTAACTGACTGACAGAATTTGAACCTAGGTTAGTCAGACCCCAAAGCCTAGGCTGCTTCCTTATACAAAGTCTCTAAAACACAGAATATGCCACTAAGTTTGAGACTAGTTTAATTTAGATATTTTCATGGTGAAAATTCCTAAAAATACCTTACTATCCACCTATCAAGGACATGGTACACAGCGTTCTACCTGTCCACTGTGGTCTGGCTTATAACTCTCCTACAACCAGATATTCTACATTCAATTTTAAATAGAGGAGAAAGATGAAAGACTAAGAACTTCTCTGCAGGTAAATTATAAGTCATACTTTCAGATTAGAACAATACAGCTACAGAATTATTTTCAGAGGAAAGTATACTTCCCTCCATTACATGATTACCTTTGTCTCTCTTCAGAACCTCCATACAAAGGAGGGAAACTATTAAGCTTATTCAGTATATATGTAAAAGAATTCAAAATTACCTCAAAAGAATGCAAACTCTCAACACTAGAAGAATGATGTATGGCAAACCCGAGGTCCACGATAAAAACTTCCGGCTGACTAAAAAACTGAGGTGGTACTTAAAGCAATTTATAAAAATTCTGATATTTACAGAATTTTACAGAAATTTTTCTGTAATTTACAGATTATAGAAAATCTCAATTTTGTCTTTCTCCTTTTCTTTATGCAAACTTCAGAACCCTCTCCATTTAAGTGCCTATCTTTATAGAATTTCTATCTTCTTCCACGTTAACAAGCCTCCAAATAATTGAAAAATGAATTATCTGAGGTGACATCTGTAAGGTGGTCAGATGTCTGTGAGTAGGTTTTGGTCTGTCAATATTTTAACATTATCTCTATCCATCAGAAAGTTTGGTTAACTGATACTTTCTAATTTCAAGTGGAGCCTCCACAGCCTTCCCAAACAAAAAACCACAAAGTATAATGTTTTATTAGAAAAGAAGAAAACAAGGAAGCTATATATGAAGATGGTCACTACAATTCATCATTTACCTTAATAAAATTAGACACCTAAATTCTTTCTAAGCAATTTTTAGTAAATTAATTCTGAAAAAATTGCCATTCGATTAGTATGTATGAAGTCCATATTGTATACCCTAATGGATATAAAATAGACATACTTTTCTAATCTTCTCAAATGAAAAACGCAAGGTATTCGGAATAAAGTCATGACACTTCACTCAAGGTCACAAATGCTGCTATAATACCAGAAAGACTCAAGAGTTTTATTGACTTTACTTCATTTATAATAGAAGCCCATTTTCATTTCAGTTACTGGTGTATTCCCTATTTACCTGTATTTATGCTTTCCACTCTTAAAGGGAAACCAGACTGGGCAACAGCTACAAGTTTCAAAGCAATGTAGAACTGACTTCTTCCAAAATAACCAAGTCTTGTTGCACCGCAAAGCTCCATGATCTATAAAAGAACACAATGTTAACATTAAGATTTATGACAAAAATTCTGTTAAAAAAAAAGCAACAATCCAACTTATTTGTAACTTGTCTAAAGTATGTATCTAATATATGGTATGTTACTCTCAACTGACAACCAACTTCCTCAAGTTTCAGGTTCTTATGTTTGAAAACAAAAAGTCACTGACTTTACAATAAGGTCATCATTCTCCTCTTTATCAAAATCCATGTTATGAGATGATTAGAATAATTGTTTCTTGTTAAGAGACACATTTTTTCCGAAACAACGGAACATTCACTCTTCTTCATAAGCACTGTGCATACAAGGCCACGTGACTAACAGACTGTCATGCAGCCATTTAAAGTAATAGTCATAAAATGATACAACATGAGAAAATGCTAGAAGGATATATTAAGTGGAGGTAAAAAGAAAGATATATAATTTTAACCACATAAATACAAATGTGGAAACTACATCAAAAACCTACTGGCAATTTTGTTAGCTGAGGTTAAGAATAGGGTTTTTTCTTCTTATTTTCCAAATTGTATTTAATGTGGTTACACTACTTTTCTTTAAAGCAATAACAAAAATTTTTGTTTGTCCTTTTTTTTTGGAAGCATGAAAGTATTCAAGGATCTACCTTGATTACTCTAGTTATTCAACAAGTATTTCTAGGCTGGATACTACGAGAAAATACCAGACTTAAAAAAGAGGATTTCAGGTTATGAGATTAAATTATAAATGCAAAAGCTAGAGTGGATTTCTACTATACAGACATTATTAATTGATCTTAAAATAAAATAAGCACTAGGTGTCCTTGCTGCATCTTCTCAAATAATACAAATTCTTGTAGAGAGTACTAGGTTTAGTTTATTTTCTTTTTTCCAAAACACTCAAAGGAAGATAAGGTACCTGAGATGTTATGGTATTAAGTCTGAAGAAAAGTATTCACAGAATTGCAAAAAAAAAAAAAAAAAAAAAGCACCTATCAAAGGTTAAACAATGTACACAACAATAATACCATTGTTTACACGCACAAAAAAAGAAGACTCATTTTTGCTGATTGATCAGCACTGGAAGAAGTTCCTGTTCCTGCCGCTAAGGGGCTGTGCTTCTGAAGGAATTTAAAAGGGCAAAGAGGATAAAGAGGCAGGTTAACACCATTAACAGAATTATGAGGAAAAGGAGTTAACAAAGGAAGACTACACAGCCTTGCAGGCACTTTAATTGTGATTATTGGCCTTATCCGCCACTCTTTTAGGGGATTATTCTTAGGGGATTATTCCACACTTAGATACCTTTGTTTATAAAACAAATCATCTAATACATCAGGCATTTGTTAGATAAAAGGAAGATCTGCAAGGAGACCACAGTATGTAGTTTGTGGACACTCAGGGGAGATACCCAGGGAATGGTTAGGAATGAGGAGGTAGTGTTCAACAAGGGAGCCAGAATCTCACTGCTGTTTTAATTAGTGTTCATTAGAAGTTTTATGTTTGTTACCATTTACATTTTTTTTTTTTTTTGAGACAGAGTCTCACTTTGTCGCCCTGGGTAGAGTACAGTGGCATCATCATAGCTCACTGCAACCTCAAACTCCTTGGCTCAAACCATCCTCCTGCCTCAGCCTCCCAAGTAGCTAGGACTACAGGCACCACGCCCTGCTAATTTTTCTATTTTTAGTAGAGATGGGGTCTTGCTCTCACTCAGGCTGGTCTCAAACCTCTGAGCTCAAGCGATCGTCCTGCCTCGGCCTCCCAGAGTGCTAGGATTACAGGCATGAGCCACCACACATGGCCTGCATTTCTTTTCCTGTGAATTATCCAACTTGTCCTTTATCAATTTTAAAATGGGTTGTTAGTCTTCTTTATTCATTTTAAGAAGCGTTATTATGGATAGTGACCTCTAAACTGCCATGGAATTAATTCATTTTTTCAATGACTATTTACTAAGCACCAATTATGTGTCAGACATTGAACCTACTACGTGTGTAAGTGTGTGGAGGAGGGGTTGGGGAGGAGGGGCATGGAGCAACAGCAAATGAAGCTGAACAATCAGGCAGAAGCCAATCATATTGTACATGCTGTTTTCCCCAGTTTATCTGTTTTTCAAGAAAGCTGTTTTGGTGGTACAGAATTTTACAGTTTTTATACAAATTTAAATTTTTACTCCTTTATGGCTTTTGGGTTTGCCATACTTAGAAAGGCCTTTATAAATGTTTTCTTCTAGAATGTTTATGATTAATATTGAAATATATAAGTCTGAGGCTGGGCATGCTCATGGTAAAGTAAATAAAATGGTACTTAAGGATATAGAATTAAAAGTGCCCACAGTCCCCATCAGAAGTAACAATTTCTCCTAGCCAGAGTAATCAGGCTAAGAGAAAGCAAGAGAAAGAAACAGAAAGCATCCAAGTTGGAAAGGAGGAAGTCAAACTGTCCCTGTTTGTAGACGACATCCTCTTATATACTCTAAAGACTCTATCCAAAAACCTCTCGTATCTGATAAATGAATTCAGTATAGTTGCAGGATACAAAATCAACATACAAAAATATTTCTATACACAAACTATGAACTAGCTAAAGAAGAAATCAAGAAGGCAATCCCATTTACAATACTACCAAAAAAAAAAAAACCTAGGAATAAATGTAATGAATGAGGTGAAAAACCTCTACAAGGAAAATTACAAAACACTGATGAAAAAAATTGAAAAGGATACAAACATGGAAAAACATCCTACGTTCACAGATTGGAAGAATGAATGTTGTTAAAATGACAACACTGCCCAAAGCAATCTACAGATTCAATGCAATCCCTATCAAAATACCAAAGATATTTTTCTCAGAAATAGAAAAAAAATCCTAAAATTTGTATGGAGCCAAAAAAGACCCCAAATAGCCAAAGCAATCCCAAGCAAAAAGAACAAAGCTGGAGGTATCACATTACCAGACCTCAAAATATACTACAAAGCTGTAGTAACCAAAACAGTGTAATACTGGCATAAAAACAGACACAGAGACCAACGGAATAGAATAGAGAACCCAGAAATTAGTCCACATATCTTTGGCCAACTGATTTTTGACAAAAGTGCCAAACAACACCCACTGGGGAAAGGCAGTCTCATCAATAAATGGTGCTGGGAAAACTGGATAACCATATGCAGAAGAATGAAACTAGACCCCCACCTCTCACCCTATACAAAAATCAACTCAAAATGGATAAAAGACCCAAATATAAGACCTGAAACAATAAAACTATTAGAAGAAAACAGAGAAAACACTTCAGGACATTAGTCTGAGAAAAGGTTTTTATGAAAAAGACCTCAAAAGCACAGGCAACAAAAGCTAAAATAAACAAAACAGGATTATATCAAGCTACAAAGCTCCTGTACAGCAAAGGAAACAATCAACAGAGTGACAAGACAACCTGTAGAATGGGAGAAAATACGTACAAACTACTCATCTGGCAGGGGATTAATATGCAGAATATACAAGCAGCTGAAACATCTCAATGGCAAAAAAACAAAAAAACAAAAAAACCTGATTTAAAAAATGGGCAAATGATCTCAACAGACATTTCTCAAAAGAAGACATACAAATTGCCAACAAATATATGAAAAAGCGTTCAACATCACTAATCCTCAGGGAAATGCAAATCAAAACCACAATGAAGTATCATCTCACCCCAGATAGGATGGCTATTATCAAAAAGACAAAACAAAAACACAACAAAACGAAAAACTGCTGGCAAGAATGCAGAGAAAGGGGAACTCATACACTGTTGGTGGCAATGCAAACTAGTACAGCCACCATGGAGAACAGTACTGAGGTTCCTCAAAAAACTACAAATAGAACTACCATGTGATCCAGCAATCCCACTATTGGGAATTTATCCAAAGGAAAGGAAATCATTATATCAGAGACACATCTGCAGCACTATCCACAACAGCCAAGATATGGAATCAACCTAGGTGTTCAAAAACAGATGAATGGATAAAGAAAATGTGGTATACATTCACCATGGAATACTATTCAAACATAAAAAAGAATGAAATCCTGTCATTCAAAGCAACATGGATGGTACTGGAGGACATTGTGTTAAGTGAAATAAGCCAGGAATAGAAAGTTAAACACTGTGTGTTCTTACTCTCATGTGGAAATAAAAAAAAGTTGATCTCGTAGAAGTAAAAGTAGAACAGAGGATATTTAAGAGTAGAGACTGGGAATGGTAGGGGAAAGGGAAAGACAGGCAGAGATTTGTTAAAGGATACAAAATTACAGCTAGATAGGAAGAATAAGTTCTAGTGTTCTATACCACTGTATGATGACTACAGTTAATAATAATATATAGTTTCAAACAACTAGAATGTTCCCAACACAAAGAAATGTTAAATGTTTGAGATGATGGATATACTAATTACCCTATACATTACTATGTACTCCATGAATATGTACAATTATTTGTCAATTTAAAAAAATAAAATTTAAAAAAGAGGTAGTTACATAAGACAGGTAACCTTTTAATTCCAAGGTATCCTACTAGCTATACAATATAAATCTGAAAGCAACTTTTAATAAAGATATAATATTGGTAAACTTTAAAAAAAGTAACAATTCCTTTCATATGTTCTTCCCATTTTTTCCTGCATGTATACAAACACACAAGCACACATAATACACACATTTTACACAAATAGGGTCATACTGTGTATGACTTTTTCATACAATATTATTCAAAGATCTTTCTATCAGCATACATAGGTGTCTCATTTTTTTACAAGGTATTTCATTGTATGGATGGATGTAACTATCACAAATTAACCAATTCCCTACTAATGGTTAGTTTTTCCAGTTTTCTATTACAAATACTACCATGAACATTTTTGTGCATGTTTTTGTGCACTTGTACAACTACAGAACAAATTTCTGTATTTGGAATATACTTTAAAATATAACACAGTCAAGTACTAAAAATTCTGAGTGACTGTAACATCTTACTGACCAGCACAGGATCCTGGTTGTGTGGTCTGAGACAAGAGAAGGTGGTCAACGTTTTCATTAACTTTTTTTCGCTTCACAAATATATATCAGCCCTAGATAAGTCAGTACTGACTTCTTTTCTAAATGTTCTATTCCACAATATCTACCAAAAAGTCACTAACTTCTAGGAAAAAAGATAAACTATAGTTCACTTTAATACCAGCACAGATCAATGTGGCTAGGAAATCACTGTTTACATTATTCATACAGAACTTGAGCAATTATATAACTTTACTGTGCCTCAGTGTCCTCATATGTAAACTGAGGAAAATAGTATACTACACCTCATTCAACTGCTGTGAGGATACAATGAGACTGCATTCACTAAAGCACTTTAACAGTGTCTGGCCCATAAATACCATTATTACTTTCTATTTGCTATCCTGATCATAGTGGACTTTATATGGAACTTTATAGTTAGGGACTTCAGAGACTAAGCCATTCTTGAAAACCACATTTTCTTGAGAGCCAAGAGTTAATGCCTTTAAGTACTAATACAAGTGTTATTACAATTTTTGATGTAAAGGCTTCTAAAATATAGTATGCTTTCATGTCTTCATAAGTATTTGAAACTTCTGTTTTAAGACAATACACTGAGCACAGGAATTTACCTCCTCTCCCTTCAGGAATCTTATTAAAATAACAATAAGCAAGTAAGTAAACCCACAACAATAAAGGGAAAGTCAGCTGACAGAAAATTTCAATAAATTTTAGCAATCAGAAAACAGAATGAATAGTGACTACTGAGGTAGGGTGGAAGAAATGAGTGCCAAGAATAGCCATGGAGAAGAACTAATTTGCCCAGCAAAATTCAGACTCACCCAGAAATGCTAGGTATGACTAAGGATGGGATTAAGACAGAGGATGAAGATCCCCATCTCTACTGTTGCTCACAGATACTAGTAACCAGACTCTACCCTCCATGAAAAAGCAAACAAACAAGCAAGCACTGGAAGGTGTATCTCTAAAGAATGAAATATTAGACAAAAAAGTAGTACAGCTGGTGTGGAGAGGGAGGGCTTAGTGCCCCAGTGAAAGGTCTTTCTAGCATTGCCCATTCCCAATAAGAGTTGGCACCTGACCCACTCCTCCTCAAAAGGCTGAGAAGCTACGCCCAAGTACGCAAAGCTCAGTTTTTCTATTGCCTCATCCTTAACACATTAACTGCCGTGTGATTTGTATTTAACTCGCGCTAGTTTTGTGCCTGGGGCCTCAATGAAGCAAAACCCTGCAGTTGGTTCGTGAAAATCTCACTTGTTGATGTTCTTATTGGTACAATTAATATTGACAATTTAATTCTAAAAACGTGGATTGTCTTGCATAAAACTCACACAAAGGAAACAATAAAAAATAACAAATTAGAAAGGATAGTTTTGTTTTAATAAAACACCGTGGCTCCAGGGAAATTTTTTCCTCCTAGTGTGGCAATGCGTTAAATATGAACAGGTTACCAAAGATCAATACACAACTAAGGAAAGTCTATAAAGTGAAAGCAAACTGCCAAATTTACAAACTGGGAAAGAAAAAACTGAGGAAAAGAGATAGTTCAGGGAACAAAGAGCACTTAAAAATACTCCAGTGGGTATCCTCTGACAGATTTAAAACAATACTCCATTCATAAAACAGGAACAGATACTATGGAAAAATATTTAATAACAAAGAACAAGATGTCTTAAAATATACAAAGTTTAATAAAAATACTAGAAGATAAAACAGAAAAAAATCTCTCCAGAAATAGAAAGAGTAAAAATGAATTGGAAAAATGTAAGAGCAAAGAAACAAAGAGGATTAATCTATGAGGACCAATTCTTATTAAAATGAGCTTAATAGGCTGGGACCATTGGCACTTTGGGAGGCTGAGGCAGGAGAATTACTTGAGGCCAGGAGTTCAAGACCAGCCAGGGCAACATAGCAAGACCCTGTCTCTACAAAAAAAATTTTTTTAAAAGAAAAGCAAAGCATGGTGGTGCTCACCTGTAGTCCCAGCTACTTGGGAGGCTGAGGTAGGAGGATGGCTTGAGCCCAGGAGTTTGAGATTGCAGTGAGCTATGATTGCACTACTGCACTCCAGCCTGGATGACAGAGCAAGACCCTGTTATCTGTCAATCAATCCATTCATTCATTCATTTGTTCATATTATTTTAAAAAAAAGAGGTCCACAAAGTGTTGTACCCCCATAATATTCCGAAATTAAAAAAAAAGAGGTCTACGAAGAATACAGAGAAAATAGAAGAGTAAATAATTAAACTAAGAAAAGATTTTGCCCAAAAGCTAAAGGACACAAGCTTTCAGATTGTGAAGATCTACTGAATGCTCAACACAATGGGGAAAAAAATTCCTAAACACATTACTGTGGAACTTCAGAACAGCAAAGATAAAACAAAGATTATAAAAGCACCCAGAATAGGAGTGGGAGAAAGGAAGATGAAGAAGCATTAATCACTTAAAATATACTAACCAGAGTGGAATCAGAATTCTTATCAGCAACACTGAATATCAGAAAATAATAAAGCAACAAACAGAAGGTTCTAAGAAAAAAATCTTTTCAACGCAGAATTCTGTATCCAAACTATCATCAAGATGATGGAAAGAATGGACACTTTCATACATGGAGAAATTTTTTTAAAGTTTATCTCCTGTGAATTCGTTCTTGGGAAAATATTCAAGGATGTCAGTGAGCAGAATCTGAAGACAGAGCATCCGGGAAAAAGTGGATACACCCCAAGAAAGCAGAGAAATAAAGTTGCAGGAAGTCAGCTATACAGCTGGCCTAGAGCAACCAGTCAAGATTAGAGTAAAATGACGTAAGTCTCCAGGAGGAAGCTTTCAGGAAAAATAAAGAGGAAGCAGAATTCAAGGGCTATGAAGGCAAACAGTATGAGAAAAAAGGGAAGACAGTTGAGAAACTCAAGGGGGGAACGCTGTAATCATAGTACAATACTGAATACTTGGATCTGCAATAAAATGCTTATAGTCATAATGTAAGTGTTTTGTTCATCTTCAACTTTTAGATTTCACCTAAAGTCAAAACACATTAAACAATTAAGAATTATGGTTACAGAACAATATGCAAATGTTATGAATATTAAATGTGTAAAAGTATGGCTAACAAGTTGAGGGAGAAGGATAAAAAAAGGTGAAGGAAAAAGGCATTGGCTCATATTCTCAAGAAAAGAGTTAACAGGACAAGAAACAAGCAAATAAAGTTTCAAAGGTAACAGAGAACCTAAAAATAACATAAAATTGGGAGAACAGGAAGAGAGAGAAGTAACTTGAATGAAATCCTCATTTACTGTAGTAGAATAATGTCTACAATTGATAAGCCAACGTAAAGTGGGGTTTTTAAAAAGAGATATGGAAGTAATCATTGAAGAAAGAGTTTAATAAGTTCAGAGTGATTTCTGTAGGAAACAACACTAAGTATTACAGGAAAGAGGGAAGAAAAAACTGATGCTTTTTATTATAAGCCCTTGCAAACTATTTGATTTTTTTAAATCATGAGCAGAAATTATTTTGATGAAAACCAAAAATATAAACCTTTAAAAGGTATACTAAACACAGATTTATATTTTTGACAATGCAGATTTTGGAAATAAATTTGTACGTTGTACTATACTGCAATTATGTATTCAGGGCCTTTAAGAAAAAGTGAAATGTTTTTCTTTTGTTTTGGTCTTTGTAATAATTTGTGACTTTTCTCTTGTTGCCAAGCTCTCATTTTTTGCTCTATCAGCAGTCTCTAGTTGTTGCCCTTCTGCCTTGTATGCCATAGGCTTAGAAATAGAAACAAGTTTTTAAAACTAACAAACAAGAATAAATAGTTCTTTAATAAGGACCCAAAGAACTCCCCAATGAGCAAAGTACATAAGCATCATTTTTTACTTCTGGATATACAAATGGGGGTGGAGGGGAATTAACATTTATTGAGAACACACAATGTTAAGTATAGTGCTAAATACTCAAGGTGTTCCCATTTAATCCTTAACATAATGGGGTAGAACTGGTATTATCGTTTTACAGAGGAAGAAAGAGAAATAGAGAAGTCTGGCCAAGCAACTTGGCTTAAGGCCACAGGGCCCAACAAAGGGTAGAGTTACAATTGAAATGTATGCCTTTCTTTTTTCCACCATGACATACTGTATGTGGTCCTTTTACCAGGATAATGTCAGCTTCCTGAGGGCGAATACCCTCAAGAAATCCTATCTAAATCATGTTTTATCTTCCACACAGTGACAATGAAAGGGTTCAGGAAGTCTCTCTATTCCCATGCTCAGAATCCAAGGGCGCAGGGAATGCTAAGAACAACAGAGGTGCATGGAAGTTGCTTCTTATTTGAGGTGAGAAAAGACCAATGTAAAGTAGATGCCTAATTACATGTATGAGCTTGGATCCGTAAGTTGAATCACAAAACCTAAGAACTCAAAAACAGAATAAGGAATGTATTGAAACTATACATATACTGAGATAGGATCATCCCATTAAACTGCCAATATTATCTCCAAAATGAAATTTTATGAATAATTTTAACATAATCAAGTGTAATAGAAAGTAGGATCCTCCCTTTTGGGTCATTATCAGGTTAAAAATGAGACGGTGACTTTACTGCTTTCATTTTTATAAAAATTCTTCAGTTTAAGTGGGACTGGGTCAGTGAACATGCTAACTATCTTTTTTGATGGCTTATAAGCCTGGACACTTTGGTCTACCTATATGCACAACACTGGCTAGCCAGCCACTGTAAATTCTATTGTTCTACTAACTTGTTAGACTAGTCCCTACAACTCTGTGACTCACTAGCTTTAGTAACATGAGAATACTTGTAATGGAAATTCACATCTACTAGAAAGTAGGGAACAATTATACTCAGTATCTATTGTGTTTACTTATTATCCCACTTTAAGTTCAGAACAATTCTCTAATGATGACTACCATTATTCCCAGTTCACAGGAAAGAAAACTGAGGCTAAGTGGCAGAGCCAGGATTCAATGCCAGGGCAGTCTGAGTCCAAAGCCTCTCTGTTCCCAGATGCCTCCAGGACATAGACAGATCTCTAACAATGGCTTGCTTATGGAGTAGCAGTTTCAAAATGTATTCCAAAGAACACCAGTCAGATTAAAGGCTCTGTAGTCAAGTAAGTTGAGGTATATTAATAGCCCCTTTGGAGATTTCAGAACGCATTTTTAGCCCTTAAAGGCACTAAAAAGTCCTACAGTCTAGAAACAAACCCCTTTTTGGTTCAATACCTATTAAAGTGCTTTAGAACCAGTAGTCCATATACCAGATACTCTGTATAATACACTTTGGGAATCAATGTTGCAGACTTTAAAGCAGTGATTCAAAACTTTTGGTCTCAGGATCCACTATACATGCTTTAAAAAATTATTGAGGATTCCCCCTAAACTACTGCTTTTGTGGATTATATTTATTGACATTTATACCATATTAGAATTTAAATTGGGCAATTTAAAAATATCTATGAATTCATTTAAAAACAAGAATAATCCTATCACATATAACAGTTTTATAAAAATAACTATTTTCTAAAACTAAGAAAAAAATTAAGTGAGAAGAGTACATTATTTCATATATGTGCAAATTTTCTTAATGTCTAGCTTAAGAGAAGATTCTCTTACTGACTTCTGTATTCAATTTATTGTGATATGCTGCTTTGCTTATAGAGGAAACTCATACTTCACACAAATACGTGTTGGAATAAGGAGCATTTAAATAGCCTTTTCAGATAATTGATTCTTTGATATATCAAAACTCAACAAGTGGTAGGTGCTTAAAGGTTAGTTTCAATATGGAATCCAAAGCCACATCCAACTATTCCAAAAGTGACACATTTTATTTATGAAATATTTTTTAAATTACATTTGTTAATATCACCATTGATCCCATCAGAAAAGTTATGAAGTACTGGGAAATAGTCAAGCACATGATGACAGATAAAAGTTCTCTAATTTTCACAGAAAGCTTGAATTTTATCATTAGCAACAAATAGCATCAGCTGTTTTCCTTCAAGTGGCAGGCACACTTCCTTCATTTTCAAGAAAATATCTGCCCAATACTCAAGTCAGCTATTCTTTCAAGAAAAATGGTATTCCATGAAAAAAAAATGGTTAGTTTAGCTTACAACTCAAATAACATAAACTCAAGGCAATCATTATGGAGGAGAAGTACTTTATGCACACTCATCATTTTATCACAGAAAATATTAAAAAGATGTACACTTAGCATCAAGATTTTTAAAAATTAGTAATTTGTATTGCGACATAAAGCAAATTTTTAAGTGAAACTGGCTTCTTTACTGCGTGGCAGTACAGAATACAATACTAGTACAGTCTGGTGCTACTGATTCATGCTAAGGAACCAGCAGTTTTATCTACCATTGCTTTTACACCATCAATGCAAGTGTCAACACAGTTAAAAAAAAAAAAAAGGCAAAATAGTGTCTTACCATTGTTATGAAAATAATTTTGACCTCACAGACCAGAGTCTACAGACTACACTTTGAGAAATGCTGCTATAGAGTACACCCCCTTCTTCTACAGAGTGAAAAATAGAATACAGTGATAAGAAGAACTCTTGCTTTGATGCCACTGCTGTGTACCTCCTTCAAAGCAGCCACTGTAAACACAATGTCTATGGGTGCAAGTAGTTAACATAAATTAGTGAAACTGGCAAGGTGAAGAAAGTAGTGAACTAAGGAATGCAGGTATAAAGGAAGCAGCTGCTATTCAACTCCAGCTGACTGCTATAGAAGAATATTACCCAATGATGCCATCTTTAGATTTTTCTAAAGTTGGATATCTGGAATTTTCTATGGCATCTTCCCATTTTCAAACGCTAATGTGGACTCAAAATAATTTTTTTAAAAGTATGCAGACCACACAAAACACTTGGACCACCTATCTGCACATTCTGTCCCAGAGAGTATTCTGTAATACTGGAAAAATGGCAATAAAATAAACAGCAAAACTGCAATAGTATCCCCTTATGTCCTCTAGCAAGTAGGTAAGGGCAGACAGAGTGGGAAAAGAGGGTGGGACCAAGTTTCATGAAAGATTATCATATACATAGGCATTATTATATATTAACCTGCCCTCATCATATATTGGTCCTAGAGTTTCAGCTATCTAAGATTCTGGGTGCCCAGAAAAAAATTAGTCTCAGGCCATCAATAAAATTATTATATAATAGCTTTATATAAGATTTTGTTATCTGGCAAAGTGACTCAAGGTACTGAGACAACTGAAGAGTAACCAAGGGAAATCAATTTCTAAAAAAAAATGCATTATCTCATCCTTCACTGGTACAGTCCTTAAATACACATTCCAACAGTTATAAATAATACAAGAATTCTAAAATACATTTTCCCTTTTTTCTTCAATAAGTCAAGACTGTTCCTGCTTCAGGGACTTTGCACTTGCTCTATCTTCAGCATGTTTTCCCCTCAGAAGGGAAAAGCTTGGCTGGCCTGTTCTGTCATTCAGGTCTCAACTCAAATATCATGATCTCAGAGGCCTTCCTTGAGCACCCTACTATTAACTTATTTACTGTCAGTATCTCCCAGAAGAATGAGACTCCAGAGAACAGGGAAGGCCTCTTAGGTCCTAGCACCCAGACCAACTCCCGACACTATCAATATATATTTGTTGGCTGGATGAATAAATGAATGAATGAACGAATGAAAATATTATTTATGGATTAGCTCTGCCGTAGTCTCTCTCCACTCCTATACACAGACCACCAGACTAACAGTCCTTAAGTATAGCTCCAAATAATTTTATTATATTTTAAAGAATTTCTAAGTCTAGCAATTCAAGGCTTTCTATATTATAATCCCAATCTTACTTCGCCAATGTAGACTGGGCTTTCCTACCCCCATACTTTTGTTTTTCTCTCTCATGAGATCATGCTCTAACCTATGTTTGCCTATTAAAATTACACCCTTCCTTCATGACCTACCTTAAGACTCTCCTCCTTCCCACAGTAACATTTTGCATCCATCCTACTTCATAACCAAATGATCTTTTCTTTCTTTCTACTAGTATCCCAACTTCTATTATTTGAGTTACCTGAATCATCTGTGTAATTATATTATCCACACCACACACTCCCTACCCCTCATCTCCTCCACTAAGCTCCTTCGGGGCAGATACTATATAGGCTTAGTTATACTAAAATTCACTGCAAGGCGTCGCAAGCGGTAGGCATTTAATATTTAATGTCTGTTGAAGGGATTGTTCCCCATGGTGCCCACATCCTCCTGATTCACCAAATTCATACTGTTAGACAGTCTTCATCTGAATCAACTCTTCAACTTGGAAAGATTTTCACCATTTCTTTAAAAATTAAACATTTTCTAATAATAAACATTGTTTGCTTTGTCCAAGGCGGATTACCCACAATCCATGCACACTTTTTTATCATTTTTACCACTGCAGTACATTGTTGCAAAGGGAAAAGGTCAAGGAAAAAAGTCAATGACAAAGAAGACAGGGGCATACACCAAAGCCCAGTCATTCAAATGGCTTAACTTCCTTTCAGCTATCAAGACAACTTTTAGTGGACACACTAATCTCTACTATTTTCTTTTGCTACAAAAACAATTTAATTTAAATACTTAGCACAATCCAACAAGCAGGTAACTCATCTCCACTACTGCATTCATGACCCATGTTTGTATTCCTAAATGACTTTTGCTATCCCTCAGTGACCAACTCTACTCCCAATTCTCCCCTAACCTCAGGTCAGAAGTGAAATGTAATCTCACCAACCCTTGCGAGATACCAGTTACAACAGAGCAAATATCTCACCGCACTTTCACATTCCTATCCAAAACCTTTAATTGCTTATTGCTTTGCTTACATAACTCAATGATCTGTGTTTTCAAGCCTGTAGGTCAAGACCACATTGCTTCTTTTCTTTCTCCTGCTATGATTTTATCTTAACACTTATGTAAATAGACATTCTCTTGATTTTTTTTCTTCCTTTCACCCAAACTCTTATCCTTATCTTCCACTTCACCTTTCAACCACTTTCCTACCTCAGTAAGGGTAAGTTCTCCAAGTCTTTTCCCCAATACTATGTCCTTAGGTAAAACTGTCTATATGTTGTGATGTTGACATATGACGTACATTATTTTACAGAACTGAAAAATAAATGTGAAAAATTTGTCACAGAAGAATTACTATAAAGTAGCAATATCAGACTTTTATTGAGGCACTGAAATATAGAAATATTAGAACCATAAAAAACAAAGCATGTCAGGTAATGCATATGTTAAATAGCTTGATTTAGCCATTCCACAATGTATACATATTTTGAAGCAACATGTTGTACATGGTAAAGTATATATAACTTTTGTCAACTAAATTAATATGGAAAAATAAAAAAATGGACAAATATTACATAAGTACCTGATAAATATTCATTTCCTTTCTATACAACTGTTTGTATAGAAATATAAAAAGGTATATTTCTCAATGTAAAGAAAAATTACAAATGTCTTCTGTAACTTTTCAGCACAGAGAGGTCAAATATATATATTCTTTTCCACCTAACATTATCATAGAAATTCATCAAAAAAACCCTCACCGTCACAATATAGGTTACTGCTTAAGGACCCTCTTAATATTTGGAAGGCAGATTTTATGCTATCTGGCTAAGGAAAGGAATGTGTTTGGTCAAATAATTGACATAAAAGAGAACTGAGTCAGCTTTTAAAAGTTTATAGAGTTCTTGACTTGAACTTCTGGATAGTATAGGTTGTTAAAGTGATTTCCCTTAGCAATATCTGACACCTAATTCTTTAGCTATAAATTCTACTTGCTTTAGGCAATATAAGCTCCCACTGACAGTCTACTATGATAAAGTAGTACATAAGGCCAATAAATATTCTACCGCTTATAATCAATATCACTGTCATTAGTTATCTAAACAAATAAAACACTTCTGACAGCCTCAAACATAAGAACTCTCATGTGAAAAATGATATGACTACCTTTAAAGTTTACTGGTAGTTCAATTGAGGTCTGAAATCCCAATTAAAATAATTATTTGTATTATCTACATTAACAATGACCAAAAAAAAACTTAAAAAAAAAAAGAAACTGAAATATAGACTAAAGGTAACAAAGGAGAAAAATCACAAAAATGCAAAAGTGGTTTGAAAAATACTACAAACCATCTAAAATTTAAGCATAAAATAATACTATTTGCCTTTAGAAAATACTACTGGGGTTCGGGGACAGTCCAGATCTGATCAGTAACTTATACTTAGCGTGACCATAAAATTTACATCCAAACTGGGACATGTGTAAGAGTGAAAGAGGCACTATTTGTAATTATGCCTGAACAAGAGGTATAAGCCAGGATTGTCTTAAGCAAACCCAGACTTATAATTGTCCTTCTAAAACTCCATCAAAGATAAATGATCCCATGTGACCAATTAGGTGCATAAGGTAATACAAGAGCCAATACTTGTGACCTATTCCCTTACAACATGCCATATAAAATATTAATGTATTGATTAAGGAATTTTTTTTTAGGAACCAGTTACTAATATAATCAAACCTCTCTGTTTTCTTACATGGAAGCCTGACTATTCGAGAGCCACATAGCAACTCCTAGTTAATCAAAACTTTAAAATAATAGTAATAAAACATTTAAACACAATGGGCCAGGCATCATTCTAAGCACTTTATAGCTCATTTAATCTTCTTAACAGCCCAGAAGGACAGGGATTTCTGTCCCTGTATTACAGCTGAGAAAACTGAAGCACAGAGAGGTTAAGCAATCCACTCATGGTCATAGTAAGTAGTGAAGGTGAAGATTCCAGAGTGTGTTATTACCTACTGCATTATGTTGCCACTACTGCTCCTCCAGTGGGAGAGCCAGGAGCCCACAATTTTTCATAAATGCATGGAATGGAATAGAGCTCTGAAGTGTCTGCAGTCAGTGAGTAAAACCAGGCTTAAAGAGAGTTACGTACCTATGATATAATTTTGTTACCAGGGTGTCGAGCAGAAGCAAGCATGGACCACGGAAATATCTTTATTTATGATAAAGGGAAACTCATGTATTCCACTGTTAGGATAATGCACTCGCCTGTGCTATGGTTTATACAGGGTGAGGATGATGACAAAAAAATTATGACAATGACTACCATTAACTGTGTATATACAATGTGTCAGGTACTGTTCTAGAAAAGAGAAACTGACCCTTTGGTCACTTGCTCAAGGACACACAGCAAGTAACAGAACCTGAACTGAAACCCATTCTCTTAATCACTGCATTATTTTATAAGGGATCATATCTGCCCAGTGGTATATATAATATAATAAGCTATATCATAACAGAATTCTACTGTTATATCACAAAACAAGAGTTAAGTTTTTGATGCATAGGCCATAGAACCAAGTTTTGATAGGTGCTTGCTATGTGAATACGGGTGCCATATCTCAAATTTCCTCATAAAAACCAATGCAACAGTGTTGAGTGCCGGCACCTATAAAAGGTGATTATGTCATGAGGTTCTGCCCTCATGAAGGGATTAATATCATTATCAAGGGGAGAGGTTAATTATAAAAGGAGTTCACACCTCCCTTACACGTGCATGAGCTTGCTCTCTTGCTTGTTCTTATACAACCCTTCTGCTTTCCACCATGGGATGACATAGCAAGAAGGCCCCTGCCAGATACCAGACCCTTGACCTTGGACTTCCCAGCCTCCAGGACTTTAAGAAATAAATTTCTTTTCCTTATGAATTACCCAGTCTGTGGTATTTTGTTACAGCAGCACAAAACAGACTAAGACAACATCTAATCTTTAAAAATATATTTGTGCCAAAGTGCCAGACATAGATTAGATAAGTGACTCCTTGAAAAAATTACACAGATATATATTTAAAGTATTATGATGATCAAATATACAAGGAGTTAAATTCACATTTTACTCAATTAGAAAGTACTGTAGCACACACAAAAGTTCACGACAATTCAACATCAGGTTTATTAGTGGGGTTTATTAGTGTCCTCCTTTTGAGTTTCTGTAACTGCATGCTGCAATAATTTTAGGGTAGAGGTAGCTCAGAGTAGTTCTGTGAAGACCATATTCTCCCTTGCCTATTTACCATAATCTTAGTACAATGATGCTTTACGCTCAGTAGGTATTTAATGAACAAACATCACAAAACATACTCCATCCCCAACTCATAAAGATAAGAACAAGGGGACAAGGGAAAAAAGCCTTAGGATCTTTCAAAAAGCTATTAAATATATTCTTGCTAGGAGAATAACAGTATAATAGTAATAGCACTATTCTAAGTACCAGGCACTATTGCAGGTACTTTATGAATGCATTCATTTAGTTCTCAAACAATCCTATGATGCAGGTGCTACCTTATTCTCAATATGCAGATGAAAAAATGAATGCCCAGACAAACTAAGGCCCAGAGCAGTTAAGTACAGATACTTCCAGATTTACAATGGGGTCAACAACAATAAACCCATCTGAGTTGAAGATATCTTAAGTCAAAAGTGAGTTTTCGACTTACAATGTTTTCAACTTATGATGGGTTTATCTGGACGTGACCTCATTATAAGTTGAGGAGTATACTGAATGCATATCACTTTTACATCATTGTAAAGTCAAAAAATCGTAAGTCAACACTGTAAGTCAGGGACTGTCTGTACTTGCTTGATGGTAGAAACTCCTAAAAATTAAACTGCAACTTTAAAATTCTATCAAAGATTTTTAGCTGACTGAGGAAATAAACAACAAAGTAATAAAAATGATGATGATGAAAAAGCTATCACTTATTGAGTGGTATATCAGTACTTCTTTAAGATAATCTTCAAAATGACCCTAAAAAGTAGGCATTGTTATTTTCATTTTACATATCAAAATAATTGGCTGACAGAAAGTTCTTGTCCAAGGTCACAGACTAGAAATAAGCAGGGCCAAGATATGAACTCAACTTTAGCTCCAAAGCCTGGCTTTTTTCACAATGCCAGTGTTTCCCAAATGTGAGACACCAGCATACCACCTTCACAAATTCTGCAATGTCCATGGACCACTTACACTGTTATGTACTTAATATTTCTTCTTTAAATCAGACATTTTTTTAAAAAGTAAAAAATTTATTTTACAAGGAACTTCGTATCATGATATAGATGGAAAATAAGCACACTTGAAATAAACAGAGATAAAAAATAATAATTTCAATGAAAACAACACTGTTATTTAATTTTAGCCAAATACTACTGTCTGCTAAATGTGCTTGCAGCCACATCAAGGCCTACCTGTCCTTTATTAAAAGAAGAGAGTAAACAGTAAGAGAGGTTAAAAACCTACTAGCACTAAGCTGAAACTTTCTCCTTAAATAATCAGATTTGAAAAACAATTAAAAAGGGAATAGGCTTTCTCATTATGTGTTTTTGCATCTTGTTGGTTACACATCCCACACTCCGGGAAACAAAACAGAAGGCCACTCTACTGCCTCCCTTGATTCAAGTATGCAGCCATGTCTGCAGTCTTTCCTGTATTTTCAACACTGTGAAGAATGCTCTAACATAAGGATGGCAGACTGGTTATTGTACTTAGCAGCACTATAGGAACACCTCATCAAAATGTTCTCCTCTTAAGTACTCAAATGCAATGTTCAAAAACACAAAGTTCTGACACACAACCCTTGTTCTCAAAAAACTTTACCTAGTCCCAAACAACACAACCTAAAAAGATAAGCCATGATACAAGGCTGTAATTTTAAGCATCAAAATGGTTGGTGTACTCAGCACAAGTTTTGTCATCCAATAGAGGTGGATTTGAATTACAGCTCATGTTGAGCATGCAGCCTTTCTGGAGCTCCAGGTTTCTCAGCTGAAAAATGGAAATAATACCCACCTCTAAATTTAAAGTTAAACATATGTCAAGTAGCTCAATGCATGGCCCATAGTATGTGCTATATAATTAGTACTTGCCACTATAAGAATTAGAGAGAGATTACTCTAGGTTAGAAAAAAAAATTTTTAAAAGGATCCTGATCTGGACCTTAAAGAATGAATAGGTTATTGGTAAGTCAAAACAGGATGGGCAATCCAACTGGGGGGTGCCAATTGGTCAAAGCAAGAATTGTAGTGGTGGCTAGGTGGTAACATGGAGCTAGATGGTGAGGGCTCTAACTACCAGCCTAATTTTCACTGAACATTTCTGAAGAGTATCATATAACTTTTAATTCACTTATCTATTATTTAGCAATTACAGAAAAGCTCATTAAGATTTAGGACACCACTGCAGTAATTTAGCAATGAAGTGGTCAGAGCTAGGCTAAGATAATGCCAAGAACAGAAAAGAATGATTAGCTGGGACCTTTCAAAGACAGAGAATCTGAAGGACTTTGTAGGCTGGATGTAAGGAAAGGAGGAGTCAAAGCTGACTCCAAACATGAGAAAGAGTAAGAAGACAATCAGGATGCTAAAGACTGAAATACTTTAGCCTCATGATGAGCAAAAAGAAGAGATAATATCCACCAAGAAGTAATTCAGTAATTGCAAGAGAGGCTGTAAAACAGAATAAGACCTAAAAAAAGATCCCTGGATTTGGTGAGTAGGATTAAAGTGAACTTTAAAATTATATTAAAAAAAAAATAGGAAGGGGAATATAAAAGATTATTAGTGCTTAAAGAGAATAGGCAGGGTATAGGCAGTAGAGAAGAAATCTGAGTTATTTGTTATTTGGCAGTAAAAAGAAGAAGAAAAATAGGAAGGCAGCTAGATGGGTGTGCAGGGTCAAATGAATAACACCAGAAGCAAAAAGGAACACTATGTAGAAAATAACCATGATACAATACAATTAGTAACTATAACAATTCCGTTTTTGCCATTTGTTAGGCACAAATGAGAAACACTAAGTTTGGATTTACCCCAGAATCAAGTCTTACAGGGAAATGTGATTAGGGAAGTAAAAGATTTCTATCACTAAGGGTTCAAAACCATGGATAGTAAACAGAAAACCTAACTATAAACTCCCTTCCTCCAAGCCATTAAATCATTAGCTTTCTGAAGGCAGGCAAAGAGTACAGCAGACTCTTAGATTTCAAAGTTTAAATCTGCAGTTTCTTTCTACTATTCCTAGGAGACTTACCCAGACCAAGACAAGTAGTATAATCTGTAAGCCAGATGTGGCACAAGTCTCAATGGCCTGTGCTAGGAAATGTGCTATCCCTGTGCAAAATCCTGTAAGTGTGACATTACCCAAACCACTACTCTCATCTCCAGATTGTGGTCCTCCACTTGCAGCCAGGCACACTGAAACTCTACAGAAGTTGTGCTTTATTACATTTTTGAAAGAAAGTATATGCTATAGTGCCAAGGTATCCATATTCAACCACAATTTATTTTTTTAGTTGCCAATAAATTCCTAGTTATTTTTTTAAACTTCTTATAATCACTGTGCTATTAAAAAGGGGGGGGGGATTCTGAAAGGGAGGAAGGGGAAATTGGCAATGTCTGTCAGCAAACCAGCAAAGTCAGAGCTCAGAGAATTCTGTGCTATTTGTTCCTGTTCTTGCTGCCTCCTTCTCTTCTCGTGTACAGAATGTTGATTGGGGTGGGGAAAGAGCACCCACAGTGCTAGGCAATAGAACACCCAAGGCTGCAAGCATCACCACCCCCACTTTTTACTTCCCTGGGTGATGAGCCCAGAATTGCTGAAACTCATCATCCTAATCACGTCTATGAATGCACAGCAACAGAAGGGCTAAGCAAAAGGCTTGCCCTAGAAAGTTGTATGTTTTCTAAACATCTACTATGCGCTTTTGCTGCTCTTTACATCATGAAGTTATGAGAGAAAAGAAATGTGAATTTCTTTTTCTATGTGTTCTCACTCAAAGAAATCGGAATTTTATTCACAATTTGCTTACAATATTGTTGGGATGTAGATATATTGGAGAAGCAGCTAAACTATGGCATAAATAAGCTAAGCAATAGCATAAATGAACAAAAATCAATACAGTGCAAAACACATACACCAAAGGATGGGTAGGAGGCAAATCAAAGTCTCAGAGGGAAAGTAAGTTTGTCTGAATTAATTTCCAAAGCCTACAAAAGTCAAGTCATGTTTTGAAAAAGGGGGAGGAATAAACGTGGAAGTGGGGAGAGGGTACTGCAGATAAGGAAAGTAACATGATGAAAAGGGACAGATGAAGAACAAGTAAGCTGTGTGAGAAACAGAAAACAGATCTGCTGAGTTGAAACACAAAGTCTACATCAGGAGAATAATCAGAAACAAGTCTGTGAGAAGTGGGGGTGAGTTGACAGAAGGTTTTAAGGCTGGGTAGGCATGATTCAGATTTGATATGCTTTTTTTATTGTCATTCATTGTATGAGAATCCTACACTTCCCCTTCAAAAGAGTTAACTAAATTAAATGAGAAACTCCATTAACCTGTTTCCTTATTTAGATTATATACTTGTCTACCACTACTTGCTCACTGTCAAGTTCAACAACTGAAAATTATGCCTCTGAAGGACTGAGAAACTCATGTGAGTTTACTACTAAAAGTGAATTATGATATTTAAACAAAAATGTTAAGAGAGCAGAGCCGGGGGCAGTGGTGCATGCACCCATAATCTCAGCTACTTGGGAGGCTGAGGTGGGAGGATAGTTTGAGCCCAGGAGTTTGAGACCAGCCTGGGCAACATAGTGAGAGCCTGTCTCATTTAAAAAAAAAAAAAAAAAAAATTAAGAGTACAGCCTTGAGGTAACAATTCCTCAAAGTCATTAGTATGTATGCTCACCATATCTGACTAGTGTCACTTGAACAACTTCAAAAGCATTAACTAGAATACTCATAGTCTAATTGAAAGCACTATACAATCTGGCCTCAGAAGTTCCATATTGTTCAAAAAGGCTCATTAGTTGTCATTTGGAATTTTAAAAGTGGTATGATAAAATGAAGATGCTAGGGTAGGATCCATCAATGTACTAATAAGGAATGAAGTCCTAAAGTACCAATTAACCAGTATAATAGGTTTTGGGTGGCTATCATGAACAAAGTGGTATGAGGGAAACAAATAAATTTGCCCTCAAGTTGTTTGCCACCTATCAAGGAAAACAGATACATATGAAGAGTACGTTTAAAGTACAAGTTGTACACAAGGGCAAACATACAGATCCATGTTGGAAGATGGGAGGAAGAACGAAAGGTTATCTGGTTGGGATGATCAGGGAAAAGTTCAAGAAGTAGGATCTCAAACTAAAAAAAAAAAATGTGGTAGTTTATATGAAAGTTTTAAAAATTATTTCAAAGACCTTCCTAATTCCATGAAAGACAATATAACTTCCTAGAGATATTCCTTGATGATTCAGATTATTTGGATAAATATGCCTGGGATAAAAATTATGACAGAAACCAAAGGACTATAAAAAATGAGCTAGTTTGTACATATCTCAATAGACAAAAGAATTCATTACTGAAAGAATTTGCTCTGGATCCCAAAAAAGAATACAATAAGTTCAATAAAACCTCAGCAACAATGTAAAGAATATTAAAAAAAGAAACAAACTAGAGTGAATTGGTCAAAAGTCTGAATCAGAAAACATCTTTGAAGAAGTCATATACAAACTTGTCAGGAAGTAATCTGACTCTGACTCTTATACATCCATGAAACATACCTACAGCGTAGTGGTTAAGAGCAAGACTACTTAAATCCCAGCTCTACCACTTACTTACTAGCTGTGTAATCTTGCAGAAGTTACTTATTCTATCTGTGTCATTTTAAAAATAGGGACAATAAACTCTACCTGCTTTACATCACTGAGCATGAAATAAATTAATATATGTAAAGGGCTATGAATGATGCCTGGCATATAGCAGGCACTACCATCAGTATTAATTATTACTATTATTTTGACTGGTTGGTCATATGTATTAAAGTTAGTGATAAGCAAACATACTTTTGGGGAAAAAAGGATAAATCATGTTCACTCATTCAACAAATATTCACTACTAACAGTGTGCCAGATATATAGTCATGAACGAGACAGGCATAGTGGCCCCTGCTAGATTCTCAGAGCTTAGAAGAAATGATTAGGTTTTCTAGGAGGACAGGAACCATGGCTCCTTCACTCACCTCTATATAGCCAGTGCCCTAGGTGCATACCCTGGGGCATAGTAGTGTTCAATGGTGTTTGCTGAATTCATGAATGATGTAATTATGGGATATTACATAGAAAAAAATATTCTGAATATATGGTGAATTAGAATTCAACAGAAGTATCTCCTGAAGAAATGGTACAGCAATGCTACAGCATAACTAACTCTGAAGTAATCTGTCCAGAAACCTTTAAGAATCTACCAATTCTTGAGCATGACAGGAGCATACATTTTCTTACTAACGAAACAGGGATAACAGTACCTGGCAGGCTTATTATGAGGATTAAATGAGACCTCATGTTAAAAGAAAACCACAAAACTGCAATGAGACACTGATGTCAAGAGTTAGGCTAGACTCTTCCAGCTGCAAGGCTCACTTCTCAGCTAAATGCAATCACTGTGTGTCCAGGGGCTTAGGGGTTGCTTACGAATAACTAAAACCTCTTACATTAAATGTACAAATGCTTTCTGAGTTTAACGTTTAAGGTGCCTTTTAAGGGGTTTAACATTTAAGGTTCAACTCTGGAGGCTGGACTAATTTCAGCTAAAGAGACATTATATTCCACATCTATCTTGCCTTCCTAAAAGTCTCAAAGTTTCAGAAAAATTCTGAGGTCTTAAGTGAGAATACAAACCTAAATCCTTCTGAAAAAATATAATTTACCATTACCTTTGAAAGGCCATTTCAAATATAATGAAGTCAAGTTTGTATCCCTCATTTTTAGTGAATAGGCTCATTCAGGAACCACCACCAAGTCTGCATGAGCTTCTAAGGCCACCCAGCTGCTACTCTCAAGCTTTCAAATGCCCACTAACCTTGCTGCCCAGATGGAATGAACACGGCATCGTACTCAGTACATCCAAAATTCAACATAGTGTCTTCCCCACAAAACTAGCCCCCCCCTTGCTTCTTTATTTCTGTTAATGGCATCAGCATTCTGTAGGCCCAAAACCTCAGAATCACCCTTTACTTGAGTCATTTAGTGGTAAACTTCAGGAGAGCAAACCCTTAAATTAACTACACAGTAAAAGGGCAAAACAAAAGGCATTACTGACAGGATCAAAGAATTGGGGACAGCATTATTCAGTACATACAACAAAAACAACAAAAGGTATAATGCTAGGTTTGAAGAACAACGCACAACTTTTTCTACTTTTTCTATTAAAGCCAAGATCCTACAAATCATGAGTTTTCTCATGTAGCTTGAGAGCTTGAGTGAGTGAACTTATGTGATTATCTTCTAAGAACCAGGTACTATGCTAGATGTTACTTCAGTTTGGTATTAAGAAACCTTTGGAATTGGTATTATCCTCAGTCTACAGACGAGGAAATGGAATCTCAAGAGACATTAACTTACTTGCTCAGGGTGAGAAGTTAACAAGCACCAAGAGGAGATTCAAATCTAGAATTGTCACATTCCCAAATCTATGCTATTTTGACTAAACTTAATACTTGCTGACAGAAAATTACTAGGGTGTTGTAATTACTTTTCTATGGAATACAATTAAGTGTTTTAGAAAAAATATGAATTCTTCTAATCAACTATTAATAATACACGGTATCAATAAACGCTCTCTAATTGAAATAGTCAAACCTCTGATCCCTCTAGTCACAAATGAGACACCAAGAAAAACCAATAACACTCTTAAATAGTTTCTAGACAATAATTCCTTTTTTTAAGGATGTAGATGTTTCTATTTCCACATACAACATTTTTTATAACCCATGGGCAAAAAGAAGCAATCGCTCTTAGATCAGCACAACTATTTTTTTTCCAAAGGAGTAGTGCGCTCAAGATTTAGCTACTTATGCAAACTCAGATTGAATACAGCAATTTAGAAATACAAAGACACCAAATCAGTCCAAGTAACATAAGAAGCTTTTAGCCCCCAAAAAGATTCATGACAGTGACAGTGATTATTCCAATGGAAGAAAGCAACTTGAAGTAGTCCTGTAGATTGGAACTACTATTTCATTAAAATTTTTCCTTGTCAGGCACAACTATTTCAAATTCACATTATTTTTGAGGTATTACATTTCTGTAATTTCCCATAAGTTAATTAAGATCTCTGAGTTAATTATATATAAATTCAGCATACCACCCAAAATCACTGGATGGAACACTGTCTCAATTCATTCTAAATCACATTATTTTCAGCCCCTTCTAAATCTAACAAATAACTTATAAAATAAGTTAATACATATAAAGCATGCACTGCAGTCCCCGGCATATAGAAAGCAGTGAAAAATGTTAGCCAGAATTATTTCAATACTGGTCTTTCAAGTAAATATATTCAGTTTAATGAATCATCATATGGCAATTTCCTCCACACACAAAATCTATCAGTATATCACCTTTCAAAACATAAGTCCCTTACCAAATGGCAGATTACCTTATTATGTTGAGGTTTTGTAATTAAAATTATATTATATAAGCAGTATAGAATCCTTCATTCTCCACCATACTCAACCTTTACCTTCTCAAGATGACTATTTCATAATTTTTCTTAATTTATAGCTTTAATTTATACACCGTAAAATTCAACCATGGTAAGTGTACAATTCATTGAGTTTTAAGAAAATTTATAAAGTTGTGCACTATCACCACAATGTAATTTTAGAACTTTTCTATTGCCCCAAATATTTTCCTCCAGACTGTTTCTCCTGCCCTGGCCTCAGGCAACCAGTAATCTGCCATCTCTATAGATTTGCTTTTTCTAGACATGTCATATAAATGCAACCACACAATATGTACTCTTTTGTGTCTGGCTTCTGTCACTTAGTATGTTTTTGACATTCCTCTTTGTTGTAGCATATATCAGTAATCTGTTCCTTTTTACTGCAGAATAGTATTTCACTCTATGGATATACCATATTTTATTTATTCAATCACCATTTGATGGACATTTGAATTGTTTTTCAGTTTTTGACTATTGTGAATAAAGCAATCTACATACAATTCTTTGTACATGTATTTTCATTTCTCTTGGACAGATTCCTAAGAGCAGAACTACTGGTTCCTATGGTAAACATATGCTTAACTTTTTAAGAGACGGACAAACTTTTCCCAAGTGGCTGTGCCATTTACATTCCCAAGAGAAGTCTGTAAGCATTCTGGTTTCTCCATAATACCAATACTAGGTATTGTCAGTCTTTTTAATAATAGCCATTCTTGTGAGTGTGTGACAGTATATCATAGTGATTTAATTTGCATTTCCCTAATGACTAATTATGTTGAAAATCTTTTCATATGCTTATTTGCCATTCATATTATCTTTTTTGGTGAAATATCTATTAGTCTTTCGTCGATTTTTAATTTTTTCCCTTTATAATTGAGTTGTAAGATTTCTTTACATATTCTTGATTATTCTAGATTAAAGACCACTATCATGTTTGTAATACACAAATATTTTTCCCAAGTCTGCGGCTTGTCTTTTTATACTTTCTTAAGTATCTTTTGAAGTACAAAAGTTTTAAAAATTTTTAATAAAACCCAATTTATCGTTTTTTTCTCTTATGGCTCATGCTTTTGGTGTCATTTCAAAGAACTCAGCCTAATGCAAGGTCACAAAGATTTTCTCCTATGTTATCATCTAAAAGTTTTATGTTTCACAATTAAGTCTATAATCTATTTTGAGATAATTTTTGTGTATGATGTGAAGTATATACAACAATATATTTAAGTTCTTTTTTTTTTTTTTTTGAGACGGAGTCTTGCTCTGTCACCCTGGGTAGAGTGCAGTGGCGTCGTCATAGCTCACTGCAACCTCAAACTCCTGGGCTCAAGCAATCCTCCTGCCTGAGCCTCCCGAATAGCTGGGCCTACAGGCAGCACCACCACACCCTGCTAATTTTTCTATTTTTGGTAGAGACAGGGTCTTGCTCTTGCTCAGGCTAGTCTCGAACTTCTGACCTCAAGGGATCCTCCCGCCTCAGCCTCCCACAGTGCTAGGATTGCAGGTGTGAGCCACCACGCCTGGCATCAAGTTCATTTTTTTAAACATATGGATATCCAATTGTCCCAGCACCACTGGTTGAAAAGACTATCCTTTCTCCATTGAACTGTTCTGGCACTTTTTCAAAAACCAGGTGACCAAAAATGTAATGGGTTATTTGTGGATTCTCAATTCTGTTCCATTGATCTACATGCTTATACTTACGCTGATCACACCATTTTGATTACTGTAGCATTAAAGTAAGTTTTAAAATTGGGTAAAGCAAGTCTCCTAGTTTGTTCTTTTTCAAAATTGTTTCTGATTATTCTAGGTCCTTCGTATTTCCTTGTAAATTTTAGGATGGCCTTGACAATTTCTAAAAAAAAAAAAAGCCTACTGGGATTCTGTTAAATCTATAGATCAACAATAGATGAGAAGTGCCATCTTAAAAATATCCAATCTTTAAATCTATAAATATAGACTATTTAAATCTTTAGTTTCTGAGTAATGTTTTGTAGTTTTTAGTATAAAAATCTTGGTGATTCTTTTGTTAAATTTATTCCTAAGTATTTTAGACCTTTCTGATGCTATTGTGGATGTATTTTTTTCTCACTTTCATATTCAGACTTGATGTCACTATTACACTGTTAATCCTGCCTCACTTTGCAGAAAAAAAATAAAAGCCATTAGGCCAGAACATCCTAATTTCCCCCCCACTAAATCCACATTCCTATTTGCCTCTGTACCCATATTTTTTTCTTCCCCCCTGTTGAAATTGAGGAAATATCCCCTTCCTATGAAAGGACTCTGTGTGCAGTCAGCATCCTGACCATTCTTGCTTTCTCAGGGTCTTCTCTTCTTTCTTACTTCCCTTATCAATCCTAACAACTAAAATCATTCTGCAGTATTTCTTGTGCTCAAAAAAAAAAAAAAAACCCAAAAAAGATTTCCTTTATATCCCCATACACCTCCAGCTGCTACCCTGTATCTATTCCTTTTCACAGGCAAAATTCTTTAAAAAGCTATCTATATACCCTATCTCTAGTTCCTCAGCCACTCAAATCTGGCATCCATCTCCACCAGTCCATGAAACTGGCTCATCGGAGTTAGCAATGACCTCCAGGTTGCCAAATCCAATGGCCACATTCCTGCCCACATCTTTTCAACCTCTCAGCTAAACTCAATACAGTTGACTATCCCTTCCTTGAAATACTTGCATCCATGACATGATATACTGTACATTATATACTTGAAATACTTGCATCCGTGACATGATATACTGTACATTATATACTTGAAATACTTGCATCCATGACATGATATGGTGCACATTATAAATTTCCCGATTTCCCTCCAACCACTGTCTGTCCTTCTTAGTGTCCTTCCAGTTTACCCAATTTAGAAATGTTCAGCATTCCTCAGGGTTCCATTTCTAGCCAATCCTTCTTTCCTCTTTATAATCTTTTCTTCATTGATTTCATACACTTTCACTGCTTTAAATATCACTAATATACGGGCAATCTTCAAATTGAAGCCAAAAATCTCTGCATTCCTCAAGATTTGTATATCCTCTCTGGTGGAGACCTACTTGACAATCTCACAGGCTTCTGAGAACTAAGATGGACAAAAAGGGAACTCCTGAATTCACCATTACCCCTCCACCAAAACAACCCCTCAAAACCCACTCCTTTCCCAACCATCCAACAATGACAATTTCTAGCAACATCCTTGAGTTCTTTCCTCTCCCTTATGTTCCATATCCAATCTATTACCATGCCTTTCTATTTCTACCACCTAAAAAAATCTCAACTGTGTCCACTCCTCTCCATTCTACTGGCACTTTGCTAATCTGAGCCACTGCTGTCTCCTGTCTGGAATACTGCGTATCCACTGGCCAATCTGCTTCTACTTGCCCCAGGATTCTCTTTGTTTACATAACAGTCAGATTAATCTTTAAAACTATAATTCAGACAAATCAGAAACAGAAAGTCAAATACCACATGTTCTCACTTATAAGTGGGAGCTAAATAATGTGTACACATGGACATAGGAATAATAGACATGGAGACTTGGAAGGGTAAGAGGGTGGGAGGGGGGTGAGGAATGAAAAATTACTTAATGAGTACAATGTACACTATGCAGGTGATGGTTACACTATAAGCCCAAGACTTCACAACTACACACTATATCCATATAACAAAACTGCAACTGTAACCCCTAAATCTATAAACATTTTAAAAAGAAAAAAGAAATATAATTTAGATGATGCTACTCCCCCAAATAAAAACTTTTAGTACTTTCCCATAAAATCCAAACTCCTTATCACTGTATACAAGGCCTTGTGGTATGTGGTCCCTGCCATTCTCCCCTTTTGTCCATAATGCTCCAGCTTTTCATCTCCTTAAGCACATCAAGTTCTTCACAGCTTCGAGCCCTTCACACACAGTCCCCTTTACATGAAACATCTCGTTCTCCCTTCCCCTGCCCCTTATCCATGCTTCCTCTAAGGGCCTTCCCTGATACCTAAGTAGGTCCCCCCCCCCCGGCCCCCCGCCTCCTCACCCAGCAATTCTCTATTACCATACACAGTTCTTTTCCTTTTTAACAGTAGCACAAGTTATAATCCATGAAGGCAGAAAAGATGTCTTAATTTTTCACCACTGCATATATACCCCAAATATAAACAGCAGCCACAAAGAAGTCTTTGTTGAAAGTATATAAAACTGATTTAGGAAAGATGTATGTTCAGCATTTCCCAGGACAGCCTGCTCTTCCTTAAAACTGTCTTTATGTGGAGGTCTATAGTATGAGCGTGACTAGATTGGGAGAAGGCTGGAAACCTCAAACTGGATGCAAAATTTTGTTAACTATGTTTTCTAAGCAGATTTCCATTATGTGTACCAGAATCTCAAAGGAATCAACAACCCAAAAGATACACACACTATTTGGGTTATGGGCACACTAATAGCCCTGACTCAAGCATTCTAAAAGCTATCCATGTAACAAAAACATGTGTACCCCCTTAATATTTTGCAATTTTTAAAAAAGAAACCTAACAATACAATAAAACTAACAACAACAAAAAACAATACATGTGCTCATAAATTCTGGCATCATTATCTAACAAGATAGACCTCAAATTCAACATATGGTCAATTCTTAAAACAAAATGGAGAAGTGAGGTAGTATTCTTAACCTTAAAAAGCCTAAATCCTGTAAGTTATCAAATTTCAGTGAAATCTGGTATATGGTTTATCTTGCATCAGACAAATTTCTTACACAGAGTTAAAGCGGGAAAAGACGAAGATGCACACAGCACAGCAAAGGCTACAGGAAATGAAATATACCTGAGGGGAAACATCAGAAATGACAAGTCTTATCGTCCATTTCAAATTCTCACTAGCCAGATACCTTGACGAATAGACTTATAACCCTTTCATCAGTTTCTTCTCATATATTAATATATAGTCACTTCAGCATTCTAGGCTTAGAGTCTCCTCTTAAGTCCCTCAAAGAATGTAAAAGAAATCAATTCCAGTGTCAGAATCGTGGAGCAACTAATCACAAGTCTGTGTGTTACTTTCTTAGGGGTATGACTGAATAGAGTAGCCACCCCTAAACAATGACACTCTCATTTGAGTCAAAAATCATGAAAATCCAATCTGATCACTAAAACACAGACATTCAGTGATTTTGTTCAAGGTCACAAAGCTAGCTAACGCCAGGACTGGAACTTGCCTCCCACCTTTCATGGTCCTCATACCAGCTTCTCATGCTCTTGTATAGCTCCATCAAATGCTTAGCATGAATTCCCAAAATACTCAAACACTAACTCTGGGCTATTGATTAAAGAAAAAAAAGAGAGAGAGACTAACACTAGCATGATATGAAACTCGGGGCAACAGAAATTTTAAAAGTAAATATGACACTATAGAAAGACATTAACTGTGACTTCATTCACAAACAGCATCTTTTCCAATTGTGTATAGGATGGTGTCTGATTAAAGCAAGATTATTTTTGCAGTTTATTATAATTATTTTAATGACTCAGAAATTACACTACTCCAGAATAACAAACCTGGCATTTATTTTTATTAAGTTTATAACTAATGATGCACAAATGAGGCTCTGGTTCCCCATTTTTAAACCTATCACTAATGAACAGATCTTGTAATTGACTTGAACAAGTTTCAAGAGAAAGACAAAATGGTTTATGTTTCATTGTTGTTGTTGTTTTTCTCCCATTAAAGTTATGCCAGTTATTCAAATATTCTACCAAGATATTGCTCAACACAAATGATCTGAAGATTTTCAGCTTCATTAATAGGGTACATTGCTTACAAACTTCAATAAAAGAACAGTTAGTACTAGAACCTTTTACCAACCTATTAGGCATTCAAAGTCTGTATGAAGTCTTAAGACATTTCCCAAAACAGAGGCTTTAAATGAAAGATAAGAAAATATACTGATTAGTGTAGTAAACAGTATCCTTTTCCTAATCTTTAAAAAATAAATTACTTCTGGAAAAGCTGACCTTTAAGCCACAACACAAAATATTTCCTTACCCAGCAGACAGCAAAATTCCTCAAGATTAAATCCTATGAGCCAGATTTTTCTCCCCCAGTACTACTCCTATGTGGCATGGGGCATAATTTTATAAAGTGTTAACTCCTTCACTTTGTCTATTGACATTCTGTCTTCAAAAATAAACCCTTAAACTCAGAATAGATTTCACTCTGCCATTCCAAAGCAAGTATAATGAACATACCTTAAAATGTTTGACAGTTGTGATAAAGTATTATAAAACTGTGTCTGTGCATGCCTAGGATACCAACTATAAGAATCTCTCTCTGAAGTGGCTGTGTTTCAAGACATCATACATTCAACTATTTACTATGCAAAAGAGGAAATCGATATGTAATGCAAAATCAAATAATCTAAAATCCCTGCCCTTCTTAAGAATTATGGGCAAATCAAAATCAGACTGACTGAATTTTATTCCTCACCTTGCCCCAAACTACGTGAACAGCAAAGGTAAAGAGCTGGGAGGTGAATAATGGTAAAGGAGTTACCATTCACAAACAAGTTATTTAACTTCTCTGCCTATCAAGTTCCTAGTTAATAAACAAGAATAATACCCACTTCACAGGGTTGTTGCAAGGATCAAGTAAGTTCTTGCATGAAAATGATTTGCCTGGTAAAAGGAACATAATAGGCCCTCAATAAATGCTGGCTTCTTCCTCCAGTTCTGAGCCCTCTGTTCTTTGTTCTCTACACTCATTCCCCCAGATGACTCCGTCCTCTCATGACTTTTATTAACAACTGCTGAAAACTACTCTCTCAATCAAGGTCCTGATGTTCATGTGCCTGCCCACTGTCTGTCCCCTGTCTCCAAGATACTTAGGTGAGGAAGACAGAAGAAGTGACCCCAAGTACCCGAACGTCACTGTGAGAACCAGCATTCAGGGTGGACAAATCTCCACTCATTTCCAACTATCGCCTGGAGATTTGCATTGCCACCTCAAAATGCCTGAAATCAAACTCATCGTTATCACTTTAAAAAATCAGGCCCTCTTCCTGCCCGTTTTCTAATTGTGGGTGGTGCCCGGCACAGAATAATCCTTGCCCCATTCTTCTCTCACCCAATTATTGCCAGATAACCCAGGCCTATCAAATTTACCCTCATAATCTCTACTATAATATATCTCATTTTCTGTCCCACTGCCACCACCAGAGTCCAGGTCACAGTTTCTCAGTCTCAGCACAACTGATATTTTAAGCTAGATAATTCTTGTTGTGGGGACCGTCCTGTGCATTGTAGGATGTTTAGCAGCATCTCTGGCCTCTACCCACTAGATGCTTACAGAACTGCTCCCTCCCAAGTTATGACAACCAAAAACATCTTTGGACATTGCCAAATGTCCCTGGAGGGGGTGGGGTGCAAAAATCACCCTCCCCATTATCTCCCTCATTCCCACATTTGAGTACCACTGGCCCAGCTCCTCACCACTTCATGTTAAGTCTCCAGTTCCTTTCCTTTAACTCCTATGGTACTAAGGCCTCGTAAAGCACTGCTTTATGAGTCGTTTCTCTTAAATCTACTACTCCCTGTTACCTTCACAATTAGTTCAAAGCTCTCCACCCATCCTTGATAATCTGGCCTCAAACATTATTCCGCAAAGCACCTCACATAGTGGCTACCCAGCAGTCCCTCAGTAACACATCCAGTCCCTTCTTTTGTATTCCACTGCTGTCACCTTCACTTGGATGCCCATTACCTAGCAACCAATCCAGGCCACTAGAAGAGCCTCCTTCCCTGGCCTCTAATCTCTCCACCAGTCAAAGTCAAAAGCTTTCACTGCCTACTGAAATATGAAATCCTCTACCTGTCTTCAGAGTTTTTCGTAATATGGCCTCTTTATGTTCTGTTGTCCCCAAAACATACTCTAGCGTCAGCAAAACCTGACTACTAGTCCTTGAAAAGGCTTCTACACTTTCTACCTTCCATCACGTTTTTCTCCTGCCTGAAAGCCCTCTTCATCCCACCGCTGTCACTCCACCCCAATTTAAAGTCCATCTGAATTAAGTCAAGAAGCCTTTCTTGATCACACCTCGTGTTTACATAATACTTTGCACCTGTCCTGTGGCGTTCACATTCTACTTTGTGTTACACATGAAGATTCCTATTACTTACAAGATCCTTGAGATCTTCTTATTTCCCTTTTGATGCTGTGCAATGCTTAGCCCAGGGCTAAATAGAGAACTCAGTATTACATGTGAGTTGCCCCAAATGTTTCCCATGCAGAAAGCAATGGAGGGCTGTTTTTTCAGACAATCCCAAACTCCCTTAAGGGAATTAAGCCCATATTCCCCCCTTTTGTCTCACATTTCTATGTCTTAGGACAATTTTTAAGTAAATTGCCTTCCAGATATCCAGAGTGCTATTTAGCATATATTACTGTAAGAGTTCTGCTTCAAGGAATTCCTACTAAAACTTCCAACTTGTAACCAAATCCTGAATATGTGAACTATTTAAGCTCTCTCTTTACATGAAAAAATAGAAATTTATTTTTGAATCTTAATAAAATTGAGCAAAACATGAAAATAACTTGGATTGGACTAAACATATTTCAAGTAAAGATTAATTAATGCTGACTGGTCTGTCCTAAATAATACACCTGAAGTCCTAAAGTCTTCGTGCACCATTACAAAGATGAAAAGTCAGTTTTATTTCAACTCCCCCTCACCCCAGACATAAATCAAAACAACACAGAAGCTTCTCCTTAATTTCAATTCCTAACTAACTTGAAGATATATTGTTATTTCTACATAAACAGCAGTATCATTAATGAGCATGTTCTGACCAGATCTTTCAGTCCTATTCCAAAGCCATATGAGGAGAGTATAGTAGCCAACACTACCACCACCATTCTTTAGTACAGATAATCAAGCTACAGGCCCCGTTTTGTATATTCCGGAGCTAAGAATGGTTTTCACATTTTTAAAGGATTATAAAAACAAAGACAAAGAAGAATATGCAACAGAGACTATATGTGGCTGGCAAAGCCTAAAATATTTACTATTTGTCCCTTTTCAGCAGCATGAATTTGGGACTCCTAGTTGTTCTTCACTGGCACATAAAACACTCAACTTTTCCTCCAAAGGTTTTAAAAAACTATATATAAAACATACAAGATTATGCAAAAAGATAGAACTCATTCAACTTAGTCACAGTTAATGCACAGGTAACTTCTAAAACAGAGGCCTGTGTGTGGACATATTTATACTTCACAGAATTTTGTTAGAAGAAACTTGACTTTCATTCTAAAGAAGAACATTACTTATGCCTGAAGAGGGAAGGTGCCTGACCCAAAGTCAAGAGCAGAGTGGGGTCAAGGACCCAACACTCAAAACTCCTGGTCCAATGCTCCGCAGTCCACTACATACACCTATGCACGTGGCTTTAAGTTTTGGAGATTTGGATAACTGGCTTGGGTCAATATAAAGGTGAAAACTTAAAACCTATTCCTGATATGCTGTTTAGACAGACACTTACTAGCAGCTATGAATCATTAAACAGAGTAACATTAATGCTCACCACATACATTAGATAACTTCTAGGAAGCCTTCTTTTTAAAAAGCAGATATGATAAAGAAGCCTTAAAACTTACTCTGCTTCCTCCTCCAGGACTTCAGATTGAGGCAAATAATGTACGTCTGACTTCCAGCTCCTCAATACTTATCTCCCAACCCAAATCCACATTTGTGGACAAATGTAATCGAATGCCCATCGGAAAAACACTGTCCAGGTTACATCACACACATGTTCTACAGATAATTACAAGTTCTTCTCAGGTGTACTTGCAAACTACTGGCTAGAAGTTCAAAATTTTTTAATCTCCCTAAGAATTTCACTTCCTTTAAAAAAAAAAACCCTGCTTCTTCGATTCCTAAATCTATAAAACTCACCTTATCGCATCTTCTCTCGGTTAATTCAAGAATTTAAAAAAACAAAAAACATTCTGCCCATACTAATAACTTTACTACTCTGCAGGAGATCCAAAGGGCTATGTATATACCAGGATCTAAAATTCAACCCCAGTTAACAAGTCAAGGTCCTTCCCATGAAGTCGCTCGTCCAGTGTTGAAAAACACAGATTCTCGGCGGCAGCCGAGGGATCCAGAGCCTCGGCTCCTCACACCCCCACCCCCACCGCAGGAGTCGCGTCCTCCGAGAGCGACCCCTCCCCCTCGCCCGCCCGGGCACCTGCGGCCCCTGCCCACAGCCGGGGAGCCCGGGGCACCAGTCCACCGCCGGCCCCGGGACGCGGCGTTACCTGGAGGACCACGTCGTTGGGCAGCTGCGCGGCCCGGAACAGCTCCAGCACCCGCCCGTTGACCACCACCTTCTTGCTGCTCTCAATGTCGCAGTAGGAGAAGAGATCTGAATAGTATTTCTGCTCCGCATCGCTCAGCGTTAAGCCTTCCATCTTCGCCTCCGGCTCGCGGCCGCCCCGCCCCGCATGCAACACCCAGGGCCCGGCCCCAGGACCGCGGGGCGGCGGGGGCTGCGCGTGGCCGCGCGGCCCGGCCTCCTCCTCGCTCCCCCAAAGCCGCCGGGAGCCCCGGCCCCGGCCTCACGCGCGCCGGGTGCGCCCGGGCCACAGGGCCCGGAGGTCGCGAGGAGGGGGCCCGGCTGGGCTCGGCGCGCCGCCGCCTGCGAGGCCCTGCGCAGCCCGGCGCTCGGCTCCGGCTCACGCGCGGGGAGGGTGCGGGGAAGGAGGCGGGGGCCGCGGAGGCGCGAGGCGCTGGCGGACTCCGCCCCCGCCGCGGGTTCGAGTCTCCCCGGCTCCCCGCCGCTTCTCCCAGACTTCCCGCCTCGGCTTCCCCTTCCGTCCCCGCCTCCCGAGCGGCAGCACTTCCCAGAAAGTTGTGGGGCTTCGAGTCTAAAGTTTCGGGGGCTCTGGGCTAAACGTGGCCGCCGCTCCGCCTCCCGCCGCCGCCATTTACAGCGCCCGGGCCCGGCCCCGCCGCGCCCGCACCGACACTGACAGCGGCAGCCGCGCTCCAGACCCGGATGTGAGGCCGGGAGGAGAGAGCGCGAGAGGGAGAGAGAAACACCCACCGGGCTGGCTCGGCCGCTCCCGGGAGAGGGGGCCGCAGCGCCCCCTGGCGGCCGGAGCCCGGCGGCGGGATGGCCGAGCCCGCGGCGCAGAGACCTCAGCGCGGAGACCCCGGGAAGGGGGTCTGGGTGGGGGAAGAGCATGCAGCTCGTGAAGACCACGAGAACTTAGATGCGGCTTGCAGCGTTCACGTTTCGCAGTTTCTGGTCCTAAGCGTTGAATAACTATGATTGAAAGGGGAACGTTGTTCAGGTTATTATTCTATCTGTACCTTTTTGGTGTGGATGTTACTGAAGATAAATTCAATATTTCTGTCTGCTCTGAAAGGCTATGAACATCCAATCTGTTCGGGAACCCTCGTCATCGAGAGGCTGAGACTTAACTCTCACTGCTGCTCCAAGCCGTGTTTACCTGAGAAACAATATGTGCCAAACAGAGGGGGAAATTGGCAAAGTTGTCCTCTGGGTACAAGGTCATTCCAGTCACTAGGAATTGAGTACTATAGATTTATACCATCAACTCTGTAAGCTCGAGTAGGCCCTGGCAGACCACGGAGGCTGCCACTCCTTAATTTGCTCATTTATGAAAATTATATAGTTGCACTGTTTAAATCTGCACCTGTCTCAGGGGATTCTTAGACTATCTCAAATAGAATACCTTAACAAGAGTTTATGCTTAGCAAATATGAACTATTTCAAAGACAGCAGCCAAGGAGAATTATACAGAAGATTTTTCGGGTTTGGTTTTTGTCTTCTGCATGTTGTTCCTCAAAGTGATGATCCTACAAATGGCACATAGGAGGAGACTATTACAGGTTCACTCACAATCATTTATTTGTAATTCTACAATTCAAAGAGCACTGAAAACCTAAAGGTTTTTTTGTTTGTTTGCTTTTGGTAACATTTTGGCAGCAAAACCTGCCCTGCCTCATTTGGAGGCAAAATCTTAAACTCACCTGAAGCTATTTATAGCCTTTATGGATGCCACTCTGTGTCAATATTTGTTCATTTTACTCCAGGCCTTAATGGAATGGTAATATATACACAGTAATAGGCATTATATTATCTTTCCTTTTTTTGAAAAAGGTAAGGGATTTTGGATGTGTAAATATTGTCTAAATTGCCTAGTAGTATTTTATAAAGATAAGTATATAGTACCCTATTAAGCTCATTTCCCTGTCTCTAAAACTTTCAGTTTGCTACAGCAGCACCTCACATATCCTTATACCTGCCCAGAAGTGGTCAGAGCCCCACAGACAGCCCGTCTTCCAAAGGTGGAAAAAAGAGGAGCATAGTGGGGTAGGATTGGCTTACAATTGCCTTTAGCATCTTTTTCTCTGTAGCCTTTTCTAGCCCTTGCAGCTCTTTTCTGCCCCAGGGCCTTTGTTCCTGCCACCTGAAAAACTCCTCCCACAGGTTTTATTCAGGTACCTGTTCATATGTCACCTCCTCAGAGAGGCCTTTCCTCAACACTTGATCTAAAGTAGTCCCACCATGCACTATCCCCTTATCTGATTTCTTTTTCTTTATAGCACTTTTCACACCTGACATTAAAGTATATATCTGTTCACATTTTTTCTTTAGAGACAGGGTCTCACTTTGTCACCCAGACTGTAGTGCAGTTGTGCCATCATAGCTCACTGCAACCTCCAACTCCTGAGCTCAAGCGATCCTCCTGCCTCAGCCTCCCTAGTAACTGGAACTACGGGCACACACCACCACACCCAGCTAACTTTTCTTATTTTTTGTGGAGGCAGGGTCTTTCTATGTTGCCTAGGCTGGTCTCAAACTCCTGGCCTCAAGCAATCCTCCTGCCTCTGCCTCTCAAAGTGCTGGGATTACAGCTGTAAGCCACCCCACTTGGCCTGTTTACATTTTTAATAGCTAATAATCATTGAGTACTTACTATGTTTCAGGTACTGTTCTAAAACTTTACGCTAATTACATTAATCACAACAACCCTAGGAAGTAGGTACTATTAGTATTTTTTTGACATATTGGTAAACTGAGGCAAAACGGGTTAAGTAACTTCCAAGTCATGTTATAATTAAGTATCTGGATCTGGGATTCAAAACCCAGGCTGTCTCAACTCTAAAATCACTACCCTATACTGTCTTTCTTATACTTGTTTATTAAGTCCCCTCAGCCACTATTCCTGTATTTACCAGAAAATATTTCTTCATTGCCACAGTCCCAAGGCCCAGTATGTGGCACACAGTGTGTATCAATAATGATTTGTTGAATGAATGAATGATTGAGTGATTTTAACATTGGTGTGATGAGTCAGTCAATACAGTAAGTCCGGACAATGTCCTCAATAGATCCTTGGAAACAGTGATTTTAAGCACAACGACGTATAATGAAACCAATTTTATAACAGGCTAATTGGTATAAACAAGAGTTAAGTTTCTATGGCATATTTCTGGATACAAAAAAATCACCAAACTTCTAAATAAAGACCAAAACACTTCTAATATTAAACATTGAAGTAAATGTGAGATATACATACATCTAAGAAATATTAATAAAAACTAATAAGATAATTATTTACCCAATTTTTGGTGAATCATTGAGTTGTTGTGGTGGTGGTTTAAATCAAGGAATAAATGTTTGCAAAGTGAAAATTGTCAGGATCACCTCCAACTCCGCGAAGTTCAAAATCAAACATCACAAATCCGGCAGGCTCCCGAGGGCTATCGTGCCACATTGTTTGTTGTCCCAAATCTCTGTGATTATCATAGGCTTTTTAAAATGTTTATTTTATAATCATTTGTATTCATTCATTCATTGATTTTCCTACCTGCTTATTTCAGTTCAAGGTCGCAGGTGGCTAGAGCCTATCCCAGCAGCTCAGGGTTCCGGGAGCCAGCCCTGGACAGGATACCATCCCATCGCAGGGTGCACTCACACACACCCACACCCACTCAGGCTGGGAACATGTAGACACACCAGTGAACCTAACACACACATCTTTAGGATGTGGGAAGGAACCGCAGTATCCAGAGAAAACCCACATAGACATGGGAAGAACGTGCAAACTCCACACAGACAGCGGCCCTGCCATAGAATCGATTTTTTTTCTCATTAATCTTGTAATGAAACGACATTGAATGAAACAATGTTATTCGAGGACCTTCTGTACTCTAATGTTCTCCTAGCTTCGCACCCTTAATTCTATAATAGAAACCTCCAGCAACACTCCTCTTTAGCAACCCAAAATAATTATAGGATCGCCTCACTTTGAAGTTCTGGAACTCTGAAATTTTCTTCTCAGTCCATGATATGCTATCCATTTACTCTCGACTTCTATTCCTCAGATAAGCCTGCTCCTTATAACCTTCATATTCACCTTGATACCAGCACGTATTTCATGTATTCAAAAATATACTTTGAGCATTTTGTGCCAGTGTAAAACCAACTGCCTGATCTTGTCTTCAGGGATCATACAGTCTAGGGACCTTGTTGTCAGCCCTGTCAAGGGTATTCTGCTAGCACCCTTGGTTCCTTCATGCATTCCTTCCCCTGACCCCTTGCCAATTGCTAATACAGAATGTGCCACAACATACATGTTATAGGATGTTGAGAGGGACTCTTCCTGTGGTTCTATTGCTCTGTGAGGCATTCCTAATGTCATAGGACATGGAGTAGGAGTTTTCTCAAGACGAAGCTGAGGACCAAAAGTCACTAGTACCACACATTCTAAAGAAAAACAATAAAGTCAGCCCCTCCTTTAAGGGCTTACTGAGAAGCAAATGAATGAACCCTACCTCCAGCAATCACTGTCTGGGCCATCAGACCCACTTCCCCACATGGAAGTAAGTCCTGGATATTGCTGGTCTGTGAGGAGCACTGTGTCTGTGTGAGAGCCCCTCCAAACAAACACATCCTCCTCCATGGAAGCAGGAGTTCAAAGAGACAGGGAAGCCTGCAAAAAGGGAGCCTGCCTCCTCAGCCCCCAGCTGGGTACTGGATGGGCTGGGTGGTGGAGGGCTTAATAGTTTCACAATAAATGAGATTTTTCTCTATATCTGTCACTGAAATTTATATTTCCGGGTATGAAGGAAAAGAAATACAATTTAAAACATGAGCCCTTTGAGGTCAAGTCTAATTTCTTTCCTATACAATTTCAGAAATATCAATTTTAGAAATGACATCATGAGAAAGCTATTTTAAAACAGATGGTCTATACTATGTAGCTACAGACTTAAAGATACTGGTTTTCAGGTAAAACCAAATAGTTGGTTACTGCCAGCAAATGCACCAGCTGTTTCTTAACTGAAAAATCTCTAATTTAGTTTCTAAAATAAATTACATCCAGCAAAATTTGACAAATGCAGATAGTTATGCAGCCACCACCAAAATCAAGATGCAGAACCATTCCATGATCCAAAAAACTTCCCTTGTGCTGTCCTTTGGTACTTAACTCCACCCTCAACCCCCAGCAACCACTAATTTGCTTTCTGTTCCTACGCTTTTGGCTTTCCCCCAAAGTCATATAAACGGAATCATGTAGTATGTAGCCCTTTGAGTCTGGACTTTTTCACATAGCATAATGCATTTGAGATTTGCCCATGTTCTTGCTTGTATCAGTGGTTCATTTTTTAATTGCTGAATAGTATTCTACTGCATGGATGATTATAGTTTGTTTATCCATTCATTAGTTGAAGGACATTTGGGTTACTTCCAATTTTGGGTGATTATTAATAAAATATCTAGGAGTGGTAATGTTTAGTCACTAGTAAGTGTGTGCTTAACTTTATAAGAAAGTGCCAAACTGTTTTTCAAAATGGCTGTACCATTTTGCATTCCCACCAGCAATATATAAGAATTTTAGTTTTTCTACCACCTTATGAACCATTCTAATGTCATTCTAATAGGTGTATAGTAGCATTTCACTGTGATTTAACTTTGCATTTCCCTAAGGCAAATGATATCGAACACTTTTTCACATGCTTACTTGCCATCTGAATATCTTCTTTGGTAAAGTATCTATTCAAAAAGTTTCCCATTGCATATTGGGTTGTTTGTTGTCTTATTGTTGAGTTTTGAAAACTCTTTAGACGTTCTTAATACCAGTCTCTTGTCAGATATGTGATTTGTAATTATTTTCTAAAGTCCGTGACTTGCCTTTATATTCACTTAGGACTGTCTTTTGCATAACAGAATAGTTAAAATTTGGGTTAAACCCAACTTAAGGGTGGCCCTAAAAGACATTAGTGAGGGAAAACCCATTGGGGAAGGTTTCCATTAATGTACCTGGTCATTCACTTTGTATATGAGAGGTGGTCCAAGATAAGAATATACGTTAAACCCAGGGGCAGTGATGGATGGTTTGGCTAGTAGGTCAGGGGCTTGGAAGGATACAATTTGGAAGATCAGAGAGGAGTAGGTCTGGGGGGAAAGCATGTGGTTGAGTTTATGGGAAGGGCCATAAGGTGGGAGTATCTTTGTATTGCATGTTCACACCCACCAGAAAGCATCCACTATGGAGGAGGTACAAGACAACCAAGTAGACAAAATGCCCTGGCCAGTTGCTGTCAGGCTGCCCCTGCAATTAGTTCCTTACCCCCACCCCAGTGTTGGCACATCGGGTTCAGGAACTGAATGGCTTCTGTAGCAGCAGTGGAAGCTATGCACAGGCCCCACACCATACGTTTCCACTCACCACAACCAAATGTCCAACGTGCCACCATCAGAGACCCAAGTTGAGTTCCTGATACAACAGCATTCCTCAAGGAGACCAGTCAGACACTTGGTGACAAGTTGATTTATCTTTACCAACATCAAACACGTTCTGGGCATACTTTTGTTTTTCTGCAAATAGGGCTTCAGCTAGCACCACTATCAGAAGGTTTAAGAGTATTTTTATCACCAACTTGGAATCTGTGTAATATCACTTCAGAACAAGAGATTCAACTTATATCAACAGAAGTGCCTTAGTGGACACATGACTACAGGACCCTCTGGATCTCTCCCATACCACAGCATCCAGAAGCTGCTGATCTGACAGAGTGACAGAATAGTCTTTTGAAGGTACAGCTATGTGTCAGCTTGGAGATGATATTCTTCGAAGAGGGGACTCCCCATTCCAGAATGCAGTGTGCACACTAAATTAATGACCATATATGCCACTGTGTCCCTAGTAGTAGACTATATGAGACAGGCAACCCAGCGGTGAGAGTAGGACTGGTCCCACTTGCCACTTGGGGAATTTGCACTTCCTATTTCTTTGATTCTAGGCTTTGAGCATCTAAATGTCCTGATTCTCAAAGGGGAGTGCTTTCACTAGAAGGCTTATTCTTAGTCCCATTAAATTTTCGGTTACAAATGCTGTCCAGTCACTTGGGGCTTTTTAGTGGGGAACAAAAGAATTAACATACTGCAGGGGAATTGAACTTACTCATCAGAAGGAAATAGCATTTGTTTTACACAATTGAGGCGGGAAAGAATGGGTTACACACCCAAGAAAGATCCACTGGGGTGTCTTTTGGTACCTCTGAAGAAGATTTTTCGCTTGGTCAAACTTTAGTTAGGCTCCAGAAGCTTCTCCTAGGGCCATCTGTGCACTTCCTTGTAAAATCCAGTTTTAGCAAAGAACCCTGGTAAGGCAGTTTAGCAAGAACCGCCCACCGTCAATATCTGATCACCCTGGACATCTGATCCGGCTCCTCATCTCCCACTCTCCCCTCAGGAGATGTCTGGTCACTCTGTGCTATCTTTAGCAAGAATCCTGTTAGGTCGGTTTAGCTAGAATCCCCCTTACCTCTGATGTTTCTTCTTAGTAATTTTCCATCCACTGACCCTACCCTGTTCCTTGGCTATAAATTCCCACTTGGCAAGGCTATATTTGGAGTTGAGCCTAATCTCTCTACCCTACTGCAAAATCCCATTGCAGTGGTCCTTATACCTCTCTCAATGGTCCTGAATAAAGTCTGCCTTACTGTGCTTTAACAAGTGTCATTGAATAATTTTTTCTTTAACTCTTCTCTGTTCTCTGATGGTACATGGACAAGTGTAACTGCCATAGTCTGAGAAGGACAAGGTGACAAGGGACTCAGACCTCTCCAGGACAAGAATCTGGGCCACCTCACAAGGTAAGCCACCTAGAGCAGCAGAGGTGTTGGCTGAGTGTATGGAGAATCTAGAAAAGTAGAGAGGACACAATGGGTATCAGATTGCCATGAGCTGTGATGGTGGCAGATGTAGTTCATTCCACTAACCTTCCTCTTGTAAAATTTTCCAGAAATAGAGACCAATCAGAATCCTGGGGGAGTAGTTTCCATATAGGGTAAATGTATTATATGAAGCAAGTGGATCTGAGTGGCACAAGCATGGGCTGTGGTGGTGGTGGTTGTATGCTGCCCAGATTTCCACACCCCCCCAGGACTGAGGCACTCATTCTTTTAGTCACTTGGTGACCGGGAGTGTTGAAATGTCAAGGGCTAGCAGCTGAATACCTCTCTAGGAATCACAGTTGGGAGAAATAAGTTGCCTTACTCAAGTTATACCCCTGCCCCAAGGGCAGCCCACATCCAATGACTAATCAGTGGATTTAGGAGCCTAAAAGTCCTTGCATTGTTTTGGGACAACTTTGAAGAGTTAGCTCCAGAGCTCTTCCTGGGATTGGTGAGGACCTCCATTGCTACCACATTACCAGTTTCCCTCTGCTCAATTCTGGGCTTTCTTTACTTCCTTATGAGTGCTGTTCTTGACAATTATTAGTGAACTTCCTGTCTGCAGATATTCATCCCAGTGTCTGTTCCTGGGGAACCTGACCTAAGCCACCTACACACTTCTGCTCCCAATAGTTGAGTTAGTGAGTGCTTACCAACCTCTTATACTTATTATTGTAATTATTATAATTGGATTAAATATTACATCAGCAAATTAATTATGAAAACAGAAAGATGGGTTTTGCTTCTATGGAAAACAAGAATGATACTTTGGGAAGGCATGATGATGGCAAGTTACTAAGAAAAGTTGCTGTTGAATTAGCTGTGGAATTAGCTCATGACAAAAAGACATGGAAAAAACAACATGGTGTCTGCATGTTTGGCATGTAATATATTCAGCGTATGCTTCTTGTTTGATGTGGTTTAGAATGGAGTGTAATTTCTTACCTGTAATCATAATTTCTGTTTTTATTTTTGATAAATCTATTATTTTTGTAAAAATATACACACTCATTGTAAAAACTTGAAATAACTCAGCAAAGAATAAAGAAAATATAAAAATGACCTGGATTCCTACCATCCACAGGCAACCTCTGTTAACATTTCAGTGACTATCCTTCTTGACATCATTTGTTTAAAATACACAAAAAAGGTATAGACATACAATACCAAATAAATGGATGTGTTATATATATAAATATACATATATACATATTATATTATACATATGCCTTATATACATATACATTATATTAATATAATCAAATATATCAAATAAATGAATGCATTGTATATATTACTATATATTGTCACTGTATGTTATATATTATATATATAAAATGCATCCATTTATTTGATATTGTATGCTTATATTTTTGCTATATCTTTTGTAACAGGTCTTGTTGAATCAAAAATAGATTTATTTATACAAAAGTTGTCTTTTATTTTTTAAACTTAATTATGAATTTTATTTTTTGCGTGTCATGACATAATAAGATTAACTTAAAAAAAAACCTGTATCCTCTAGAAATGATATGAGGCAATCTTATATTACTAATGGGATATATTTTTATTACCTAAATACAAGAGAATCATAAAATTATTATTTTCAGATGTTGCAGTAAATTAGTGGTTTAATAATGAGACAGAAAATGTCAGATAAATTTAAGATCCCATATTAGTGTTAGATTCATCAGGAGCAAAGGCACAAACCTCTATAAAATTGTTGGCACAGTAAAAATAAATCAACTCTTTGTATAAATAGAATTCTCAGGAGAGATTAATCAAAAGTAAAAAATATTTTTCCTTTAAATAAAAGTGAAACCAACAAATACTTATCACTTACCTACTCTATGCAAGGCAGTTTTCCCCTAAGTTTCCTTTGTAATTATTCGCAATTTAATGTGCTTTCAGGATTTTGAAATTTTTTTTTTTTTTTTTTGAGACAGGGCCTCACTCTGTTGCCCTGGGTAGAGTACAGTGGCATCATCATAGCTCACTGTAATCTCAAACTCCTGGGCTCATGCCATCCTGCCTCAGCCTCCCTGGTAGCTGGGACTACAGGTCTGCACCGCCATGACACCAGGCTAATTTTTCTACTTTTTTGTAGAGACAGGATCTTGCTCTTGCTCAGGCTGGTCTCAAACTCCTGAGCTCAAGCAATGTTCCTGCCTCAGCCTCCACTAGGATAGGATTTTGAATTTTTAACACGGAAAAAGTAAAAATGGTCTTCTCCTTTCTTTATAATATTGAAGCGTTCAGAAGTAGTTGTAAGAAAAGCTAAATGGATGTTTCTTACCATTGGTAATGTTTTCTAAAGCAAAAACTTTGCACTTGGGCAGGGTCACTTCCAAACACCTGAACTTTTCAAACTATTAATTTAATAACAACAACAACAAGTAACCTGACCTTTGTTCTGCTTCTATAAACTTCATTATTTTCTTTAACTCCCTATTGGCCTGCCATGAAAATATTTCACAGTGTCATGGGTTTTATAACCCTTCGTGGTGCTTAAGAGCTATAGGTTCTCTGCTTTGCAAAATCTATTTCCATTTTAATCCTATAGCATGCTTTGCTGTTGGCCATATTTCAATGTCTATGGATGCTTAGAGGTTGTCTCTGTGCAATCTTAAAAACTAAAAATGTGGAAAATGAAAATGAACATAAATCTTGATTTTCTATAGCAATAGGAAGACAACAAGTTGAAAGAGAAATAGAATGGTCCTAGTTTGAGGTCAGACATACCTGGGTTTGACACCTGATTCTGGCAATTATTAGCCAAGTAATCTAGGACAAGTTTAACCTCTCTCAGCCTCAGTGTCTTCCTTTATAAAATAGGATGCCTTATTTGGTCAGTGTAAGAATAAGAGATAATATGTGTGAGAGGTTGTTATCTAACTGATGTTTAACAACTAGCAGCTATTATCAAAGAAAAATATAATCAATTAAAATCTGGATTCTCTGTATTTTTCTTGCTCATTGTTCTAATAATTCAAACAGCCAGGAAGAGATCATTTATGAAGACAAAGTAATTATTTACAACATGTCATTAAATCAGCTATAATATCCATTTCCTTGTAGTCTTTAAGTTGTTACTGTTCTGTAAATCCACTGCACAAAGAAAGCCTGACTATGTCTAGTAATTTGGGTACTAACAAGTATTACAGCCAGTAAGCATTTAATGCTTAAAATACACTTGTCTTTTTGTCTTTAAATAATTATTTTGATACTGATATATAAGTATAGTGGAATCAAACATTCTAAACACTATACGTGGCTTTTTAGTTTTCTCTGATGAATATAATCTCCCTCAGTAGCAGCATGGGGGTTGAACTTAATTTTATCAGTTATCTCAGGATCTTTCTGTTAAAGCGTGGTCGTTTAAGTAATACAGGCTCTTCCACTTATACACTCAGCCTTTTGCATTGCTTCCTCTTTGCTCTGCTCTTCTCCCAGGTGTCATGAGGGTTTGCGGGGGTGGGTGGTTGGGATCAGCCTATGTGATTTCTTGTCTGTGAGGGAGAAGGGGGCTTGAATCTACCGGCAAGGGTCCTTGTGCTGTCCTCTGGCTCCACTGCAGGACGGCTGGTGTGGCCTGAGCCCCAAGCCCATGTTGAGGTGTCTTCAGAGTTAGTTAATCCAGTCCGGCCCTTTGGAGTGTCAGGCTGGTATCATGAAATCACCTGTAGTCTTTAACCTCCAATCAGTAAGTCTCTGCACTTGGTAGCCTCGTTGCTCCACCAGTCCTCTCAGTAGTAGTTCCACTGGTCCATATCGGAATTTGGGAAGTTAATCCTTGGAACTGAGAATTTAGTCTAGGCAGATGGTTTGGTTAGCTATTGCTACATAACAAATTACCCCAAGATGTAGCAACATAAAACATGATTCTGTGTATTGGGGATTTGAGAAGGGGTTGGCTAGGCAGTTATCTTTTGCGGTGTCTTATATCTGCAGTCACCTGAAGGCACGACTAAGCTGGATGTCTGAGATAGCTTGCTCACATGGATGGCAGCTAACGCTGGCTGTCATCTGGGAGCTCATCTGGGGCTGTTTCCTGGAGCACCTCATGGCCTCTCCATGTGCTTGGGCTTCTTACAACATGGTTGACTAGGTTTTGAGAGGGAGCATCTGGGTGGGCACGGTGGCTCACACTTGTAATCCTAGCACTCTGGGAGGCCGAGGTGGGAGGATTGCTTGAGCTCGGGAGTTTGAGACCAGCCTGAGCAAGAGCAAAACTCCATCTCTACAAAAAATTGAAAAATTAGCCAGGCGTGGTGGCAGTGCCTGTAGTCCCAGCTACTAGGGAGGCTGAGTAGGAGGATCACTTGAGCCCAGGAGTTTGAGGCTGCAGTGAGCTGTGATGATGCCACTGTACTCTACCCAGGGCAACAGAATGAGACTCTGTCCCCCCACCAAAAAAAAAAAAAAAAGAGGGAACATCTGAAGGGCAAGATTTCCGAGAGATCAAGGCAGAAATTATGCAGCATCATCTCAATGCATTACAGGTGAGTCATGAAGTCCAGCCCAGATTTAATGAGAGGAGAATTATATCCCACCTCTTGATGGAAGGGTCCACTGTTTTCCATTATAGTGTATAAGGCAAGTAAAATGATTTGTCCTTCGAAACCATTTACACTATAACTGACAAAAAATGAAAGCAACTAAGCAGGGGAATTTACTTTAGGTTAGATAGCTCCCTGTCAGTCAATTTCACATCCTTCTATTCCGCAACAGTTGACGTTGTATTTGTGCCACTTCCCCATCAAGAAAGATTATGTTTAATTCTCCAAATTAACTGGATAGTCTTTTTTCTACTTAACATGAGAATTATTTACCTATAAAACCATTTGATATTTTAGGGTGGTATTTCTTTGCCAACTTCATCGGTTTCTTCCTAGATTATTTGCCTGTTCAGATTTTCTTTGTCTTGTTGAATAATTTTTTTCCCAGAAATTTATCCACTGCATTGAGATTTTCAAAATGACATCAATCTTTTTTAATATGCCCTTTGTAAATATTTTAAACACAGAATATAATTAAGTTTCAGGATAGAAGATAAGTTTAACTATTTTCTTAGATTACTTAAAAATAGATTTACACTCTCCTTTTACGTTTTTAAAAATTCTCATTGTGAAAATGTACTATTTAGTCAGTGCCAAAGTTGATATTACCAAGATACGGTAAAACTATATCTAAGAACTACAAAATTTCAGCTAAGAACCATAAAATTTACCATGTGCTACTTTCGGTAGCATATCATAAAGACACTCATGAAGGTCAATCCAAAAAAAAGCTGATAAGTATCCTCCGTGTCAGTGGGCCCAGCACTCACAATACAATTCCTGGAATAATACTTTGATTTAAGACAGAAATTTATTTTACCGAAGTCATTTCTTTAGGAGAATTTTCTCTTCTAATTCAATAAAACAGTTTATTCATTCAAAGTGAATCATTTTCAAAGAACTATTTGTGAATAAGGCAGTCATTAAGATAACCATTATATGTATAAAGAGAAATAAAAGGATAGAGAAATGCATCTACAAAGTCAAAAATAAAAATTTCCCTTAAGTTGCCTGATAACCAAAATAAAGTTTATTGTTTAATTGGTTAGTTTAGCTTATTGTTTGTTGTTAATGGTTGTATTTGGAGAATTTGGGACTCTTTCAAAAAAAACCAAATAATTGCTTTAATTTCCTACCTTACTTTGCAGGCTGGAACACATCTTCCTTATATGAAGCACACCTAACTCTGAGCTGTGCTCCCTAATTACCCAGGTCATTTCAAGTGACCACGCTGAGGAGGAGTTACAGTGACTTTGTCATAAGAGTGCCTATGAATAACTGGTTTCCACAAATTTAGTATCATATTCTTCTCTTTTTTATGCATAGAATTTCCCAACTAACTAACTTTTTCCCTCCTCCTTCCTTCTTTCCCTTTTTCCTTTGCTCCTGCCTTCTCTCTTCCCTCCTCTTTTTCATTCATCAGTTATTAAGCACTTACTATATGTTGGGCACTGTGCTAAGTTGGAAGATTGAAGAAAGCTTTTCTTGCCTTTAAAGAGCTAAGAGGCTAGTGAGGGTGACATTCGCTATGAGTAAACCTGTAATTACAATACAGTGTGGTGCTCAGTCTAATAGAGAAACAGAGTACTCTTAGAATATATAGAAAAGCTGCCCTACACAGACCTGGCGTGGTGAGAAGTAGGTCAATTTAATCTTTTGACCCCTCCTTCAGGAGGAAACTGTAGGATAATTCTTGACACTTTGGCAGCTTGAATAGGCCACGTGAGAGTTAACAGGACAAAAGTGATGGCATTTCAAATCGGGCCACGGGAGATAGGGAAGTAGAGAATGGAACTAGAGGTGATGTTGGAGGTGGCAGTGTTTTTTACACCCAGGTACTTTTCTGCCTATTTCCTTTATCATTGTCTTCCTCCTGGTTCTTCTCAGGACTCCATTGGTATGCATTCATTTAATGTTTTAATATATCTTTAACCACTAAAAGTTCAAGAGTGATCTGAGGTGTGTAGGGTTTTTAAGACATCCTGGAGGATTTGGTACCTACAAATTCTTCCCATGAGAACAGTTTGGTAAGTTTAGTTCATTTCACACACATTTATTGAGCATGTGCTATGTGCGAATAACTGTACTAGATGATGAGATCAGAGGTTAAATAACATGATCCTTGCCACTGAGGAATTTATAATTTAGTGGAGAAGACAAATATATACTATTTAACTTTTCTTTCCCATGTTGTACTTTTTATCTATGCATCCCCCCACCCCCACTTTCTACTTCTGAGTCCCAAACTTGGTTTTGTTCCTGGTTTGAGAATGTCTGGTTCTCTTCTAAAGGCCTTTGATCCCCTTTGATGTGCACATTTTGCGGGAGCTTATGAACTTTCAGACAGTTTACTATGAAAACCCAGCTTCTCTTTCCTTGTCTGCACCGGAAAGATAGAATGCAAACGTTTCACCTCACTGCCAGGGGGATGTGACGTTAAGCTTTCCCTGCTCTCAAGGAGAGTGAAATTTTCAGTTTTTAATTAATAAATTAATTTCTAAATTCTCAAGATCTATTGTGAAAATGCCACAGGAAAAGAAGGCAACGTGAAGGGAGACAACAGGCAATGCCTCGGAGGCAAACAAGAAGTAGAGGAGGAGGGATTTCCCATGAGAAGGGCCTACCAGAGGGCTGCGGGGGAGTCTGGGAGTTGCTCCTGGAGAAGAGGCCTAAGGAGGCTTTGGGGCATTGCTCAGGGGAAGCAGGGTGAGCCAGCCTCAGAAGGGACCACCAAGAGGCGCACTGATTGAGGGCCCATGAATAAGAGGCTAAATCTCAGAGCCCCTGACTTCACTGGAAAACTCTTTTCCCTAGGATCAGAGCCCAAATCAGTCTTTCTTCTCATCCACACCAGTGAGAACTTTACTTCACCCATGGACTGCCTGGCAGAGTGAAGTTCATTCAGGCTTACTCCCCACATGATTACCCAGGAGGACTCCCACATCGAAATTGCAATGACCTAGACTATCCACCTACCCAAGAGAAGAGGGCAAGGGCTCTGCTCTTGCTGGGGAGGGGAAGAGGTGGAAGTTCCCCATACTTGATTGGGAACTGAACCACAGAAGTTTAAAACCAGCCTAGGCTGAGATGACAACTGACCTCCCTGTCACCCGTCTGCTTTACCTCAGGCCCTAAACTGTGCTCACCCAAACACCATTTGCCACCAACACCTCTTCAGTCCCCATAACAAGTCATTGCATGATATTCTAGAAAATTTTTCAGAAACTCCATTTCTTTTCTTTCCCTTTTTTTACCCCTCTACCACATTGATTCTGCCTTTTCTTATATTATCTGCCTTTTCTCTGAACTTGACCTTGATACTAGACCTCCCAGATTTGGTGCTGTCTATACTTCTGGTTTTTTGGACATTGGCTATCCTGCATGATTTTGACTTTTCCTGCCCCTACAGCCTCGGAGTGTCTTGCCCTAATGAAGCCCCAGCCCAATTCCTGTCCCTTGGCCATGCCCTAACCAGGCTGTTTTAACCTCTCCTCACCAAAGGGAAGGGAGAGATTCAGACTGTCCCTGAGCCTTAGGACAAAGTCCAGGTTGTCGGCACCACTGTCCCGTTTCCAGTTAAGCTTACCTGTAGGGCCCACCTGTCAAGTCCCTTTGAGTTACCATGCAAGTCAGTTTTCTGAACCATACTAGCTTTCTGGCAATTACAGAGGAAGAACTTCTTGTATTCTGCTCTAAAGATGGAAAACCAGGCTCTGGGTAAGCTGCTGTGGCAAGTGACAAGGAGAGTTTAAGACACACCCTTACCTGTCCCCTTGAGCACCTGATATGATTTTAAAGGATCCCTTTGCAAGTCCTGGAATGTCTCATCCAGCTGATGGGAAGAAGGCCCAGGGGGTTCCTATATACCCACACAGGTTAAATTACAGATTAGCCCCTATATAGCTAAACAGAAAATTGAGTTACCACATCCATGCAAGATCAGAAGTTCCTGCTGGGATGGCACAACAATTTCCTTTAACCTCCTGGGTCCCTACAACATGCAAGTCTGCACAAGAGACATGGTACCCACTTTCTTATCTTGGACCTAGGCTGCAACACACACATCCCACCCATCAATTCCAGAAGAGCCTTCTTGGCCTTATCCTAGACAAGCGGTCTTCCAAGGCCTGGACAGACAAGCTCCATCATTTAATCACATAGTACGTAAGGATAATGGTTACTAGTCATTGAATAATTGCTTTGAAGGGCTAGGTACACCTGAGCCTTGCAATTATTCTACACAGAAGGTGTTATTATTCCCATTTCATATATGAGGGATCTGAATTTTAGAGAAATTGAACCTGAGGACACGTATTAAGTGGTAGAGCTGGGATTCTATCCATGTCCTGTTGGGCATCAAAATATGTGCTTTAACATTTTCACAAGTGTTGGAAGAGGGCACCACCTTCACTGGATCCATTTTTTTTTCTAGTGAAAAAAGAACTTTTTGATAATAAAAACTTGGAGAGAATAAAAAGGCTACAGTAAACTTCTAGCTTGAAACATTTAACTTACTTTATAACAGGAATAAAGACATATATGTAATTTATGTATCTTAAAACAATAATCTATAAATCATAAAATAGTACAGTAAGTTAATAACTTAGTAAGTATGATGAAAGTTATTTAAATAGGATAGATCCTCTGGGAGCATATAATGAATTAAATGTTACCACACAACAAATTTGAGGTGTTTTTAGTACATGTCATTTGGCAGTAGTTTTTTGGAAAATTATAGGCCCAAAATGAAACTGATACAAATACACAGTGATGCACAAACAATTAATAATGATGTACTTAACCAAAAGTCACTTATAATTAATCATAAACATACTTAAATATACATTTATATTCATTAAAAAGCAGAATAACAGTAACTGAAAACAGTAATTATCACAATAGTGATGCCTCACTGATAATAAAATGGCCTTCCTGATATGACCAGAATTCTAACTCTTTGCCTGTGGAAATGCAAGTAGGTGCATGGCAGCTGATATTCTTAATAGAATTTTTTTGTTTTAATTTTTTTTTTTTTGAGACAAATTTTCACTCTGTTGCCTGGGTGCAGTGGTGTCATCATAACTCACTGCAACCTGAAACTCCTGGGCTCAGGCCGTCCTCCTGCCTTGGTCTCCCAAAGTGCTAGGATTACAGGCATGAGCCACTACACCGGGCCCTTAGTAGAATTCTTACCTCAAATCTTACCACACTAACCGCTGCCTATCCCACGTGTATATTACGGCCTCTCTACCCTTAATTAGTTTGATAATAAGCCTGGATTTAGCCAGCTCTCAGAGACTCTCTACTCTTGAGGGGGACAGAACAATAGTTGAACAACTACAATCAAAAGCTTCTGGAGATCACTGTAAAATATTGAAAAGGGAGAGTTTAACGAGACTTACACAATCTCAAGTCAAGCATTATCTAGTAGCTATTTCTCCAACAAAGTGAACAGTCCTAGATATCAGACTAAAAACCCCTTAATAGGGTGAAAAGGTGACCTATCAAGTTCATAGCAGGTACTAAACAAATATTTGTTTAATAAACATTTGGTGGTTACAATTACTACTGACAAATATAACTATTTGAACTGCTAAAATATGAGTATTAAATTCTTGCCGTACTATAACATACCTACTCACCTTCTTTCTTTTCTCTGATAAGTTTTGAATCTTATTAATGTACCAGGACTTAGATAACCTCTAGGATAATCCAAATTATTTTGTCTCTAATTCTGTGATTATTAAAGCCACTTTTGTGAAAACCAATCTGATTTTGCATGTCCAGCAATACTGTTTGTAAATTGTAGATGACCCAAGGTGGATAACTAATCTGATTTTTCATACAGTTGCTGTTCTTACTGCATGCTCATATTGATATTTCAAAGACAGTCTTCTATGTACTAGGTTAACATTAGCCAGTCTTCCCGACATGTATCATGCATGGAGGAGCCCCCTGAAGCCACCTAAATACTCAGAAGAGAAACCTATCTAGAAATACCTAGATGTCTGAATTTTTAAACTGAAATCTGTTTGAGTGACATAACCTGTCAAAATCAATTGGACTTCATAAGCCCAAGGAAGGTAATTAGCTATTGTAAGGAAATTTGTGGCAATGAAAGCCATGCTCTGAGTTTTTAAGAAATCAGTGAAGAGAATGGAACTAGTCCTAGAAAAAAAAAATCTCTATTGATCAAAGAATTCCTATGGCTTATTTAGAACATCCCAAACAGCTTTAATCAACACTGCTAAGACCAAGAAGAAAAAAATGACGCATATGTGCCTTTCCCACATATTTCGTTGTTTTTATCTCAATTAAATATACAGAAAAAAACTGCCAAAAAGACTTTTAAAATTTACTCTTCTAGATAGATCTTTTAAATTTATATTCATAAAACATCAAACCATATCTTTGCTATCTGTCTCTGAAATTTCTCTCAGGAAGAGTTAATACAAGTGTATTAGGAATTCTTACCAATAACTGATAATTAAAAGGCAGTTATTATGAAGGATTTTATATGCAATTAACAATACTTAAAATTCACATCATATTGTAAATTATAATATCAATGAAAACTTTCCTTGTGGTGATTACTTGTCACTTTAGACCATTAAAAATGTATTCAACTAGTTTTTTACAAATTTTGGTGGCTTATTTCAATTGAATATGGTCTGGAGACAGCAAGGACAGAGATACTGGACATCAATCTCACAATAAAAAGACAGTGGAAATAGAATATAAATGATGATCATTATATGTGCACAACACATACTAAATTTTTTAATATTACCTCTTCCCTAGAAACTTGTTTAAATTTTGTTGAAAATAAAAAAGATATCCAGTCTACAATTTCTAAGATAATAATTGGTTTATACATTCAATCTTTCATTTAAAATAGCTCCAAGGGGAGTCAAGAGGTTAGACAGTCAACCCTCAAATCCATTCAACTAAACAATTATGGAGCGCCCACTCCCTGCCAGGCTTGGTGCCAAGCATCGCGAAGGATACAAAATGAATAAGACACTCAAGAACTCTACAGTCTACTAAGGAGAAATGACTATGGTACAAGTTCCAACACAAATTTAAACAAATGTGTTACTTAAAAGAACAGACTATAGCACTTTTTGTCTTCTAATTAGGTTGTCATAATTCACCACACTAAGAAAATAAGTTGCTATAAAGCTTACTTTCACTGATAGAGATTAGGGCTGGAGAGGAACAAGAAAAAAAAAAGGAAGAAAAATTTAAAAAACAAAAGGCCGGAGTAGGCAACTTTTAAAGCTTCTGCCAGGTCTTCCAAGCTGACCAAGGGTCAGAGGCAAAGGTTCTTTTTTTCAGCAGAGCACATTATCGCGGCTTTGGATTTTGGACTAGAAAGCTAAACTGCTCTGCATAACAAAGGAGGGAGCTGGAGGTTCTGGCGCCTGAGGGTTAGGACCTTGGAAAGCAGACTGGGGGAGGCCAGGACAGTGCCAGGCAGCAGGTGGGAGGCTGGAGCTAGGGAGAGTGGGCCCTGAGCAAGTCCAGAGGCAGGGTGGCTCGACGGACTTTGGAACTGGCACATCTCACATTCCATTGCAAGTTGCTTGCATTGCTCTAATATAAATTGCCTTTGGTAAAGCCTAAGAGTCACCACACTTGCCAAATATTTGGTTTTTTTTTTTTCAGGTGGGGAGAGATGTGTGGGGAATGAATTAAAGAAATGGAGCTCTTCCATGTCCATTTTAGGAGGAAATGGTTTAACATCCATGAAATGTGAGAAGTAATTGGAATTAGAGAACTCAGAACCAGCAGAAAGCATGAGAACATACATCCCAAGAATTTGCAAAATTATAAGGGAGAGCATCAGACTTCCTAGAGGATATAGAGCAGTGAACTTGAGTAGATTAAAGGTGAGGGTGACATCTGCACTACATAAGATGGCAAGAGATAACGATCCTAAAAGAGGTTCAAAGTGCTGCAGGACTCCCAAGAGGGGGATATGACATGAGGGGAATGGAACAGAGGAAGGGAAGCAGGGCTGACCACGCTTCCTATATTACTTCATTTCCCCTCAAATCCTTTTGGAATGAGGAAGGATACTTCAATAAGAGACACAATTTTATTTCATCAAGACAACAACCCTGCAAATAAGTTTTATTATTACCGATTTCTAGATTAGAAAACCGAGGCTTGTTGAGGTTGGTAACTTTTCCGAGGACACACACAGTCAGGACTAGAGCCAGCCTGAGTGACAGGGTCACCTCTGCTTTACACATACACTTGGAACTTTATGTGAAAACTGGCATTCAAGTTAGGCCTTGGATTTCAGTAGAAAAAGCTATGGTAGGAGGGGAGAACTCAGCAGGTAGAGGAAACAGTCTGAGCAAAGGCAAGAAAGTCCTAAATAAACCTTCACAGAACAAAACTGATCTCCTGCCCACCCCTCACTATACTTTGGACCAGATGTGGGAACAGGATGTAGTTCACTTTGACAGATCCATGGTTTTCACAGATTGGAGAATCAGGAAGCTGGAAGGTAGTATGAACCAAGTTGTGAAAGTGTTTAAAATGCACGATGAAAAGTTTATACTTAACTTAATGGACCATCTGGAGACACTGAAGGTTTCGAACAGGGGTGTAACATAATAAAAGCTGTCCTTTCAGAAAATTAACCTGGCAGTAAGACGAAGGGGAGCCCAGAACAGAGCATCTCAAACTTAACATAATGTGGCTGTGTTTTCCTAAGCCTGAAATTCTATATTTCTAACAAGCTCTCTAGAGATTCTGACACGGGGAGGCTGATGTGGGCTCAGCAGACTTAAGTTTAGAGCTGTGAGCACTTCCTTTGTTTAGGGCTTCAGGGCAGGAAAAGCAGCCAGTGAAGGGGTTAGAGAAGAGATAGCAATGGGACAGCAGTGGCTCTTTGTTACACCCTTGCATACAGGAAAGTGTCCGAGCTTGTGCACTGTTACGTCCCTTCCAGGTGTTTCTGTACATACGCTCAGTGATTTCTGGTTGTCAGATGATTTGTACAGATGATTAAAGGAAGTTGAGGCTGTGTGACTCCAGCCTTTCCCAGAGTCCCCTCTGAAGGGGAGGGATCCCATCAGCTTGGCAGTATTCACTGCATCTTACTTTGAGCCCTAGGTGTGCCTGTTGGGGGTCTGACTTATGAATTCCTCTGCCTGAGCCTCAGCTTCCTACTCTTTCCCTCCCTCCATCCCCAGTCCTGGACATCTGATCCAGAGTATAGTCAAGGGATGGGTGGAGATCAGCTTTGTTCTGTAAATGTTTGTTTAGCCCTACTTTCTGTGTGCTGGGCATACAACCATGTACCTTCTCTCCCAGGCCTGAAGCCTCCAGATCCAAACCCCAACTCTGAACTGCCGTAGCTGGGCTTCTTTCATACTCAGCCTTAGAATACCACTTCCTCCTCAAGAGACCTGTCTTCTGCATCCCCTACCTGCGGCAGTTCACAGTCACCCTCTTCCTGATCTTCAGCAGTCTAGATGCCAAGCCAGCAGTATGCCTGAGCCACTCATTCTCCTTGTTGGGGGATGATCATGACTGAGGGGATGGGTGACAATGTCAAGTGCTACTGAGAGCTGCAGCACAATGAGGGCTGGGAACAGGCTGCTGTGTTTCCTAACTGGGAGTCATTCCTGACCTCAGACTGGGGAGAACAGCTTTAGCAAGAAGGTGAAGGCAGAAGCCACATTACAAGTCGTGAAATAAATGGATTTGTGAATAAACTGGAGTTGTCTGGTTTGTAGAAAGAGAAAAACGTTCCAACGGAGATAGGAGAGGAAGAAACCCTCTGTTTCTACTCCCGGGGACGTTTACATTTTTGAAGGGACTTTTCCCGCCTGCAGAAAGATTTCATTTGGCCTAGACAGTGTTTTAAAAACATTTTAATGAGTTGTCACATTTTTTTAAAAGTGGAAGTTTTGTTTAAAAAAATTCCAGATTTCTATCTTCTCTTGAAAAATGGTGAAATCTAGCAACACTGGGTGCTCACTCCCACACGCAGTTGAATAATAGCTACCCTCTTCAAAAGGGGTGGTCGACCAGACTTCTTTTACTCACTTACATGATTTGCATGTCTCTATAGGCACTTGATTTTGCAAACTCTATAGTTATTTTATGCATTTGTGTGTGTGTATATATATATATGTATGTCATCTATACTGATTGGAATTCCAGATGAAAATGATGATGGTAGAAATATTTTGGGGGAAGAGGCTCTCCTGAACATTCCTTGAATCTTGCAGTATAGCTGGGCCCCTGTCTTGCCAAGGTATAAGATTGTCCTCTGCTCATCCTGGGAAAGTGCCCCTACCACTTTCCTACGAGTAATGGCGCCTGGGAAGAGACCAGAAGAGGCCTTCACATTCTGTGGGATAGACTAGAAAGACATCAGCAAGGTACCCTACTGAAAAGCAGCAGATGTTTTTTTCAATTCCTTGGAGAAATGGCTGCCATGAGCTTTCACTGGCTGCTGGTTTCACAGGCTTGTCTAGACCAGTGGTTCTCAATCTTGGCTACACATAGAATTTCCTGGGGACCTTAAAACATGGGTGTCCCAAAGATTCTGGATTAATTGGTTTGGGTGGTTATTAAGTACTTCTTTTTAAGCTTGGCAGGAGATCCTAATGTGTAGGCAGATTAACGACCACTGTCAGGCATTGACCCCTTCTACTCCAGAGACACTGTCTAAGCCCCCTAGACAGCATCTTGGGCATTTGGATTAGAAATTGAATTTCTTGGTGCCCTCCCTGACACCTGACTCTACAGTGATCACCATGGCTGCCTGCCTGGCTGCTCTTTGCACATAGCACTTAACCCCTCATGACTGAGTTTAATAATCTGGAAATTTGCTCTCCGCTGGCAGCACTGACCATTTGGCCTAGGCTCGATAAAGGATAATGTATCCTCTCTCACTTGGGCTACAACAAAGACTTAGGAAAAAGAAAGTGGAAGAATTGTATACCAAATGAAACAAATCTACAAAAGAGAAGGGTGAAATATGGGTAGGGTGACCAGTTGTCCTAAATTGACAAGGTCAGTCCCAGATTTTACTGTTTTGATTAATTATTGGGGGGTAATAATTTAAGTTTCTTATCAGGAGACTAGGTAGCCTAGAACAAAAGTGATTTGTAAATTTCTTGGTTGGTGGGTTGAAAGTGGGGGAAGAATTAGAAAAATAAATAGTAGTTAGCATCTTATTAGGGTTCTTAGCAATTTTCCAGATTTTCTTGATTTTTTTTAAGCCATCTATAACAACTCTGTCCAATAGAACTTTCTGAGATAATAAAAAAGATCTGTGTTATTTAATAGAGTAGCCATTAATCACCTGTGGCAATTGAGCACTTGAAATGTGGCTACTGTGACTGAGGATCTGAATTTTTATTATTATATCATCTCAATTAATTTAAGTGTAAATGAAAATATCCATGTGGGTGTAGTAGCTACTTATTGGACAAAGCGCATCCACAGAGTTGCTGTTATCTGTGGTAGACATATTTTGGGGTAACGCCTCTCCCATACTTCCTTCACGGAGAATCTATCTTACTTACCTCTCTTGGAAGGAGCAGCCCTGGTAGTGGACATAGCAGATTTGACTGGGAGTAATACCAATCCAAACTAGGTCAATTAGATTCTCTCTTTAAAGAATCTGGAATCAAGATACTGAAAGACTGAATCCATTAGGTAATGGTGAGTTGAACAAGTACAGTTGGCACTAGAGACTGCCATGGAAAACCAAAGGCATATGCAACCTGAGTTATGGGGGAGTGGGTGGGGATTAGAACCCATGTAGTGAAAGATGGGGCAGGGGGAAGAGAGAGACAGAGAGAGAGAGAGAGAGACTGTGTTGTCTCACGAGAGATGGTAATACCTCAGTCCTAACTTTTCCATTCTAAGGCCAAGGTCATTTGCATATATTTTGTTTCCTATCCTTGGATGTCCATGAGAATTTCTGTTGTAATCTTTCAATAATTCAATTACTGGAGCTAGTTTACCATGTTTCTATTTCTTACAACTAAAGAGCTTTGTTGAAGACATTGTTTCCAATTTGGGAGTTAGAGAAGAGAAACAAATAATAAAGCAAGATACAGAAAAAGGATAAAAGAAAAATTAGGAAAATACCTTAATGAAAATTCTAGAAATAATGATTATACACACACACACACACACACACACGTATATATTGTAATAAGCCAGTTTAGAAGAGTCTTCTTGTTCATTTGACAAAGAAAGGTTCTGCTTCATACGGGAAGGCTATTGTCTTTGGCCAAGCTTTGAGAGAAGGACACATGAGACTTGGCACACGATGGTTTTCAATAAATATTTGATGACTGAGTGAAAGAACAAAGTAGCAATGGCGAAACGCAATACCTTCCTGGAGCAGTCAGATCAACCCTTTTGTTCACCAGGTTTTTTTTTTTTTTCAGCTAAATCATCTTTATTTGCTTTCTGATTTAGCTTTTAATTATTAATCATCTATTAGCCTTCCCATTGTTTCTTTTTTTTAAAAAAAGATCAAATTGAGATATAATACACATACGATAAAATTCACTACTTTAAAGTGTGTAATTCAGTGGTTTTAGTGTATTTGCAAAATTATGCAACCTTCGCCACTACCTAATTCCAGAACATTTCTAATAACCACAAAAAAGAACCCCACGCCCATTAGCCGTTAGTCCCACTTACCTCAGCAGCTAGCAACCACAGATCCATCTGCTTTTCCTGTGGATTTTCCTGTTCTGGACATTTCATATAAATAGAATCATAGGATATGTGGCCTTTTGTTTCTAGCTTCTTTCATTTAGCGTGTTTTCAAGATTCATCCATGTTATAGCATGTATCAGTGTTCATTCCTTTTTATGGCTGAATAATATTCCATTGCATAGACCACCTTTTGGCTACTATAAATAATGTAGCTATGAACATTCATGTACAACTTATTGTGTGTGCATATGCTTTTAATACTCTTAGGTATATTACTAGAGGTGGAAATGCTGGGTCAAAGAATGTAAAATATGTGTTTAACTTTTTGTGGAACTGCCAAACTGTTTTCCACAGGGGCTTCATTATTTTATATTCTCATAAGCAACGTATGAGGGTTCAACTTTCTCCACATCCTCACCAAGACTTGTCATCTTCCTTTTCTTTTTTGTTTTCATTATGGCCATCCTTGGGGCTGTTAAGTGGCTTCTTATTGTGGTGGAGCTGGCATTTCTCTGATGACTCATGATGTCGAGCTGCTTTTCATGTGCTTATTGGCCATTTGTATGTCTCCTTTGGAGAAATGTTTTTTTCAGATTTGTCTATTTTAAATTGTCTTTTTATTGATGGGTTGTAAGAGTTCTTTATACATCTGGATACAAGATCTTTATCAGATATATGATTTTCAAATATTTTCTTCCATTCTGTGGGTTACTTTTTTACTTTCTTGATGTTGTCCTTTGAAACATAGATGTTTTAATTTTTTTAAATTTTTATTTTTAATTATTATGGGTACATAGTAGTTGTATATCTTTATAGGGTACATGTGATGTTTTCAAACAGGCATACAATGTAAATTAATCAAATCAGGGTAATTGGGGTATCCATCACCTCAGGCATTTATCATTTCTTTCTGGTAGGAACATTCCAATTCCACTCTGTTAGTTATTTTAAAAGACTTGTTGACTATAGTAACTTTGTTGTGCTATCAAATATCATTCATTCTAACTATGTAACTATATGTTTGCACCCACTAACCATCCCCACTTCATCCCCTCTCCTTGCTACCCTTCCCAGCTTCTGGTAACCATCATGCTACTCTCTGTTTCCATGAGATCAATTGTTTCTAACATTTAGCTCCCACTTATGAGTGAGAACATGTGAGAGTTGTACTTCTGTGCTTGGTTTGTTTCACTTAACATAATCTTTTCCAGTTCCATCCATGTTGTTGCAAATGGCAGGATTTCATTCTTTTTTGTGGTCATATAATATTCCATTGTGTATATGTACAACAATTTCTTTATCCATTCATCCAAAGATAGACACTTAGGTTGAATCCAAATCTTGGCTATTGTGAATAGTGCTGTGGTAAACATGGGGGTGTAGATATCTTTTTGATATACTGAATTTCCCTATATTGGATGTATACCCAGCAGTGGGATTTCTGAGTCATATGGTAGTTCTATTTTTAGTTTTTTGAGGAACCTCCATCCTGTTCTCCCTAGTGGTTGCACTAATTTACATTCCCACCAGTAGTCTACGAGGGTTCCCCTTTCTCCGCATCCTCACCAGTATTCATTGCCTGTCTTTTTGATAAAAAAGCCATTTTAACTGGGGTGAGATGATATTTCATTGTAGTTTTGATTCACATTTTTCTGATGACTAATGATGTCTAGCATTTTTTCATATACTTGTTGGGCATTTGTATGTCTTCTTTTGAGCAGTGTCTATTCAGATCCTTTGCCCATTTTTTAATTGGATTATGTGCTTTTTTTCCCTATTGAGTTGTTGGAGCTCCTTATATATTCTAGTCATTAATCCCTTGTCAGACCGGTAGTTGGCAAATAATTTCTCCTATTCTGTGGGTTTTCTCTTCACTTTGTTGACTGTTTCCTTTGCTGTGCAGAAGTTTTTTAGCTTGATGTGATCCTATTTGTCCAATTTTGCTTTTGTTGCCTGTGCTTTGGGGGTATTACTCAAGCACAGTATTACTTTGGGGGTATTACTCCTTGCCAAGACCAATGTCCTGAAGTGTTTCCCCAATGTTTTCTTTTAGTAGTTTCATAGTTTTAGGCCTTAGATTTAAGTCTTTAATCAATTTTGATTTGATTTTTGTATATGGCCAGAGATAAGGGTCTAGTTTCATTCTTCTGCATATGGATATCCAGTTTTCCCAGCACCATTTATTGAAGAGACTGTCCTTTCCCCACTGTATGTTCTTGGTAACTTTGTCGAAGATAAGTTCACTATAGATGTGTGGATTTATTTCTGGGTTCTCTATTCTGTTCCATTGGACAAATGATTTAATTTTGATGAAATCCAATTTATCTGTTTTTTCTTTGGTTGCTTGTGCTGTTGGCACCGTAGCTAAGAAAACACTGCCTAAACCAAGGTCACAAAGCTTACACCTGTGTCTTCTAATGGTTTTATAATTTTTGCTCTTACAGTTAGGTTTTTGATCCATTTTGAGTTTTTGTATATGTTATGAGATAGGGGTCCAATTTGTTCCTTTTCATGTGGTTGTCCAGTGACTCAGCACCATTTGTTGAAAATACCACTCCTTCCCCCATTGAATGATCTTGGCACCCTTGTGAACAATCAATTGACCATCAATGAATGGGTTTATTACTGGACTCTCAATTCTATTTTATTATCTATATGTTTATCTTTATGCCAGTACTACTTACTGTAGCTTTGTAGTAAACTTTAAAATCAGGGAGTGTGAGTCCTTCAAATTTGTTCTTTTTCGAGATTGTTTTGGCTTTCTGGGTCCCTTTCATCTCTATATGAATTTTAGGATCAGGTAGTCAATTTCTGCAAGAAGGAAGTTAAAATTCTGATAGGGATTGCATTTAACCTGTAGGTCATTTTAGGGTGTATTGCTATCATCACAATATTGTCTTCCAATTTATGACTACAGGATGTCATCTTATTTAGTTAGGTTTTTTTAAAAAGTTTTTTTTCTACAATATTTCGTAGTCTCCAGTATACAAGTCTTGTACTTCTTTAGTTAAACTTATTCTTAAGGCTTTTTTAGTATTTTAACAGATTTTTAAACAAGGTACAATTGACGAAATTGTATATATTTAGGTGTACGATGTGATGTTTTGATAGATGTATACACTGTGACTTGATTAAATCAAGCTAATTAACATATCCATCACCTTACATATTTCCCCATTTTTTGGTGGTGAGATCATTTAAGATCTAATCTCTTAGCAATTTTCAAGTGTACAATACTTTATTATTAATTATAATCACTATGCTCTATCTCCAGAACTTACTCTTTCTGTCTGCTTTCTGTCTGACTTATTTCACTTAGCATAATGTCCTCCAGGTTCATCCACGTTTTTGCAAATGACAGGATTTCCTTTTTTTTTTTCTTTTTTAAGGCTGAATAGCATTTCATTTGTGTGTGTTCACTTTCTTTACCCATTCATTTGTCATCGAACACCTAGGTTGATTCCATATCTTGAATAATGCTGCAATGAACATGGGAGTGCGGACATTTCCTCAAAATACTGATTTCATTTCCTTTGGGTATATACCCAGATCATATGATAGCTCTATTTTTAATTTTTTGAGGAACCTGCATACTGTTTTTTATAATGGCTGCACCAATTTACATTCCTACCAACAGTGCACAAGGATTCCCCTTTCTCCACATCCTCACCAACACTTGTTATCTTTTGCCTTTTTGATAGTCACCATGCTAACAGGTGTGAGGTGATAGCTCATTGTGATTTTAATTTGCATTTCCCATGATTAATGATGTTGAGCATTTTTTCATATACCTGCTGGCCATTTGTATGTCACCTTTTGGGAAAAGTCAATTCAGGTCCTTTGCCCATTTTAAAATTGGGTTGTAATTATTATTGTTATTTTTTGCAATTGAGTTGAGTTCCTTACATATTTTGGATATTAACCTCTGATGAGATGTATGGTTTTGCAAATATTTTCTCTCATTCTACAAGTTATCTCTTCACTCTGTTGTTTCCTTTCCTGTGCAGAAGCTTTTCGGTTTGATACAATCCCATTTGTCTATTTTTGCTTTTGTGGCCTGTGTGTTTATTCTTTTTGATGTTATTATAAATAAAATTGGTTTCTTATTTTCATTTTCAGATTTTCCATTGCTAGTATATAGAAATACATCTGATTTTTGTATATTGACATTATATCCTGCATCCTTGCTGAACTGGTCTATTTACTCTATTAGCTTTTTTGTGGATTCTGCTGCAGACATCCTTGCCTTGTTCCTGATCTTAGGGGGAAAGCTCTCAGTCTTTCACCATTAAGTATAATGTTAGCTGTGAGTTTTTTGTAGATGCCCTTTATTAGGTTGAGGAAATTCCCTTCTATTCTTAGTTTATCATGAAAGGGTAATGGATTTTGCCAAGTGCTTTTTCTGCATCTAATAAAATGATCATGTGGATTTTTCTATTTATTCCATTAATATAGCATATTACACTAATTAATTTTTGTATGTTGAACCAATTTTGCATTCCTGGGATAAATCCCTCTTGCTCATGGTGTATAATTCTTTTTTCATTATTTATTGAAGGCACAGATTTTACTTTTACTTCTTTTGTATCATCCAAGGCACTCAGACAGCACTACAATTGGATCGAGAACTAGGGCCCAAGACATGTAATCATTATTATTATTACTATCATCATAAATATTAACAAGAGCACAAAGTGATGACAGTCTGAGCTACAGTAACAGGTCCAAATGAGAAAGCTCATTTTAAGGAATAAGATAAAAGTTAGAGACTATTGGCTATATAGGATTATTACATTTCCCAATGTTGTTGAACTATCCCTATACTCCAGAAATATACCTTGCGTGGTCATGATCCTCTATTCTTTATTTTAAAAGCCATTTTATTTTTTAAAAAGGAACATACCCACAGGAAAAAATATATTTATCTTAAGTGTCTGGCTTAATGAATTCTCAAAAATAAAACACCTGTGTAACCAGGACACAGATCAAGCACAAGAAGCAGAACATTATCAGCACCTCATAAGGACCCCCGCTATGCCCCATCTCAGCCCCTCCCCCTCACCACCCAACAAGGGGAACCACTGTCCTAACAACAACTTCAACTTCAACAACTTCCTCTTCTTCTTCCTCCTCTTCTTCCTCTCCTTCTCCTTCTTCTTTTTGTCCTAACTTCTACCACTGTAGATTCGTTTTACCTTCTATTAAAATTTTGTGTAAAAGGAGTAATAGGCTCATTTCACTCACCATTGTATTATGAGATTCATGATGTGGTTGCACGTAGTTGCTGGTTGTTCCTTCTCCTCGGCAGGTAATAACCCACTATATGAATATGTAATTTAACCATTCATGTAAATTGTTAAATATAAATTTAACAATTTCACAATCCATGCTAATGTCACTGGGGATTTGAGTAGCTCTATTTTAGACATATGAACAGTGGTGCTGTGAATACTCTTGTACATGTCTCTTGGTGAAGATATGTTCCTTTTCTGTTGGGTATATACCCAGGATGGAACTGCCATCCTAGACATCCTTTACAAGATTTTTTTCTATTCATTACAATGGAGATAGTTACAATTTTTAAAGACTACTTCAATTTTCCAAGAGCCTTTAAATATCATATTATTATTTTTCTCATTCCAGGAACATGTAATTTCTTAAGTAAAATTATTAGCATATAATATCATGCTTTATTCTGGAATTGTTTATAGTTATGCTGTCCAATACAGTAGCCACTAGCCATATAAGGCTATTGAGCACCTGAAATGTGTAGTAAATGTAAAATACACAATAGACTTATATATAAGACTTAGTATAAAGCAAAGAATGTATATCTAATTAATAATTTTTAAATATCCATTACAGGTTAAAATAATAGTATTTTGTATATACTGGTTAAATAAAACATTATTAAAATTAATTTCATCTTTTTATTTTTTTAAAATGTAGCTACCAGAAAATTTTAAATTATGTACGTGGCTCATAATTATATTTATATTGGACAGTGCTGGTCTATACTATGCAATTGTAAAATGGACAAAGATTACCTTAATATTTTATACGTACATTACTATAAATTCTGTTTCACAAAGATCACGCTTTAGGCTACTTTGTACCTTTCAGTATGGGCACATTGCTGCTGGCACATCCTTAATATTTAATAAATACTTTTTAACTGTTTGACAAACTTTATTATTTGCTTTTCATGTTAAACTTCCACACTGTTTACATTGTACATGATGGTAATATTCCTAAAAGAACAAGAAAGGATGGCAAAAGTCTGTATGGAAACTGAAGGAGGAGAAATTGGGTATGAAAAACATTACTTGAAAAAAATTTAATATTTCTTTAATGAAAACAACTGTCTTGAATTGCTTATAGAGTAACATGAAGTTTATGTTGTGCTTAGTGTAGCGTATGTATAAGGCAAGTATTTTTTAAGAGTGAATTTATTTTTCTATTAACAAGGACATTCACTTAAATAATCTATTTCTTTTTTTTTTTTTTTCTGATTGGCAGAGTACTGGGAGACACTAATTGTTGGCCATAACAGAAGCGGCACACTACAGATTCATTATTCCCTGTCATTGGATATTATCTGACTGACGAATTGTGACCACTACCATAGGCCAAAATAGCTAGGTCCTGCTTGGGGAATTGCTAAGTATGATATTTTTCTTGAATTATAATTTTTGTATCATGTAGACTTTGAAAGATATAAAGTACAACTTCTCAGCTTTCCTTTAGTGAGGAAAAAGATAGGCCTCCAAGGATCTTGTAGTCACCTTGAACTTCATCTGGCATGAGCCATTTAGGACAATCAGACCTTTGTTGAAGATTACAGAACAGAGACTCATTCGGAGTCACACCCAAGTGTTTACTACAAAAGGGTAACTAGAACGCAGGTTGGCAAGTGGGTGGATCCGGGGCAGCGCCAGGGACCTGGATACTCGTGTCCCCCTGGGAATTAGGTTTTTGCTGCCCTCCTTCCATCGCTGGGCCTCAGCTTCTCTTAGACTCTGCTTCTGGCACCTGCTTCTAGCGTCTCCCCCTGCCCCCCAGCTGCCACTACATCCTCGTGGTTTCTGCTTACCCAAATGTTTTGTTTACCTGACGCCCATTTTGGCCCCTTCTGCCTCGCCCTCTCTCAGCTTCGACCTTTCTGTCAGACTCATCATTCTGTGTTCTTCGCTCTCAATTTCCAAGGGAGAGTCTGCTTGGCTTACTGGTTATCAGAGACCCTGTTTGGTGAGAACTGTTTGTTCCAGGTCACCCCACAGGATGATGGCCAGTTTATGATTGTGCGCTTTTAGGTCATATGATCATTCTGAATCCAATCAGTGGGGATGAGGGTGGGCAGGGAGTAGGCGACAATTTTTTGTAGTTATTTGTGCAATTCCTGCTCTAGACATAGTTTGGGTAACTTCTCTCAGCAGGGCATCAGGTTTTCTTTCCAAAGGGACTCTGGGTACAGCAAGCATCTCTCTCTCTCACTCACACACACACACACATTAAAATAACAGTGACTAAAGTAAAGGGAGTATGAATAAATTCAATTATGAAGTTAAACGTGGGAAATAATGGGTGAAGAAGAGAAGAAACCAATACTGACCCAGGATCGAGAACTAGCTTTGTCCAAGTAAAATTTCTTTGCAGTAGAACAAACTGGTTTTCAAGAATGCATTTTGTTTTGCGAATCAGACCTTACTCAAGTCGTTAGTCGGAGTTTTCCGGAGGCTCCAGCTGCAGGCATGCAGAACCAATGAATGTCAAGTTCTTCCCAGGAGACCTCAGCATTCAGCATGTTGGGGGCGCTTTGTTTCTCACGTTGGGAGAGAAATCCTGGCAGGAAATCAACGCCCAGGATCAAATGGAGGGGGTTGCGGACCGTTGGCGCCGAGCAGCACGGTGGAAAGGTGGCGGTAATCGAAGCTCTGCGCCCGTTTTCCTAGAAGCTTCGGCCGCCCCGCCACCTGTCCCTTCTGGGACGTCTGCTCCCCAGAGTTTCCTCCTCATAGGCTTGTCCCTGGGAGTGTGGGCGGCCGCTTTCCTGAGCGCATAAACTCTTACTTTTCCCCCACGCAGCTCCTCCTCCTCCTCCTCCTGCTCGGCCGGCTTTCTCTTTGCCTCCGGCACTTCCTTCCTCAGCCTCTTCCTCCCTAGTGCATTGCAGAAGATAACCCGGGCCGGACGGACGCGGGGCCAGTTCTTCACAGGAGAGAAACAGAGGCGGGGAGGTGAGTGCGTCCCCGGGGACGATGTGGCTAGGTATAAGGATAGATGGGGGTGTCCGGTGGAGGCCAGGCAGCCGGCGATCGTGGGCTGCGGGTGAGGGCAGGGGCCGGGCGGGGGCTGAGGCGCGCGGAGGTTGTAAGTGGTAGGGGACACGGTGCGGGAGGGGACCCGGTGGGCGCGCGCCTCCCACGCTCCCACCGCTCGGGCAGACTTCCGCACTCGGCTCACGTGACGTTTTGCCGGCCGGGGGCGGACGGGGAAGCGAGCAGAAATGGCCTGATTTTTACCGCGGTGCGACGTGTCGCTTTGCACTTGGCGGTGGTTCGAGAACCAGTTCTGCAAAGCCGGGTGGGGAAGGGCTGGGGGCGAGGGGAGAGGCGCCCCGAGGAATTTGGTGGCCTCAGGGCTCTGCGGCGCTGGAGGTGGGTGCGGCTCTTTGCGCTCCAGGTCGGGGGGTAGGGGTAGTGAGGGGACCCCCGGGGCTGGTGGAGCCCCAGGCAGGGTCCGTTTTAGTCGCCGGGGCGCCCGGACCCTGGCAGAGGCGGGCGGGCTCTCTGGCCCGTGAGCAGCGGAGACAAAGGCTTCCGGGACGCGGCCCTTCCAGGGAGCTCGCTGTGCCGCCCCGACACAGGGGACCGAGCTCGGCGCCCCCCGTCTCTGCACCCCTGCCGGTGATGACCTTGTGATGCCCTGCAGGGCACAGGGTTTGGGGACCCTACCTGGCAGAGCCCCAAACTTGGAGCGGGGATGGCCAAATATGGAGTGTGCGCGCGCCAGCGAGGAGGGAGGAAGGAACCCTGTCATGGTTTGACCCGCGCCCCCTGCTAGTCAGGGATTGTTAGGGCTGTAAAACAGTGTTCAGCCCTAGTGTGTAAAGTTGGCTCCTAATTCCCAGAGGTCCCCCGTAGGCTTTATTTCCTTGGACATTAGGAAATCTCCATGTATTGCCTCCAAACTTTTAAAAAATAACGCTAAGGAGGGTCCTTAAATATGTTCTTAAGTGCATATTGATGGTGGGGCGTTTCAGCATATGCCCAAGTCCTCCAACATACTTTCTTTGTGATTTTCATGCACAAAGCCTAATTCAATTCTGCGGCAGTTAGAGTGCGGGACTGGCATCTGCCTTCGCCTGCCTTCAAGTCCCTCTTCCTTTCTTCTGGTGGAGCCCCTCACTCACAAGCTCTTTCTTCCCTAGAATCACTCTGCTATGGCCTCGCCTTATTGTTCTTGATCACCACAGTCCCAGGCTTCTGTCCTTATGAAATGTCACAGACCTTCCAAGGATTGTGTCACAATGGGTATTTTCCCCCTTTGTCCCTCTCCTCCTTAAATAATAGGTAAATAAAACATGCCAAATTATGTATGCTAGCAATTGTTCCTAAACGTATTACTTTCCTATTTATAGTAGTTAGGCAGGGAGCCTTTCTTGTCTTGTAAGTGTTCTGCCTTAATAAGTCCTCCGCATGTAATATTTCATACAAATACAACTCATTATTATATTTAGTGAATTTACATAACAGCAAAGAGGAAGAAGAGGAGAAGAGCCAGAATGATGTGGTAGAAACAGCATTTCATTGTGGGGAGTTAACCCCTCTGAGCCTGTTTCATTATCCATAAAATGGGGATAAATAATAAATACTTTGCAAGGTTCTTAGAATTACATAAATTAAAATAGATAAGGCAACTTGATGTGTAATTAATTATAAAGAAATGCTGGTTGCCTTCCCTTTTTAAAATTGGGTGAACATATGCCTGCTTAATATAAATAACACAGGTATGCATGCTATACATAGTAGGAGGATTTCCTCTTTGATTGTCGTTACTAAACGAGAGCTCAGTCTGAAGTGTGTTGCTGGTGGTGGGTGGAAGGAGTGACTAAGGGTGTGAACTTGATATATTTTCAGGGTGGGGGAAATCAGAGAATCTGAGAATTGGAGAGATCCTTAATCTTCTTGGACATTTTGTTCTCCCTTCTCTCCAGTGAGGCTAATTTCCTCATCATCCCTCGCAGATCTTACTACTTCTACATTAATGCTTCCAGGAACAGGGTGCAAACTTTATTCATTGTTTGGCAGTTTTGATTGCTAGGGAATTTTTTTTATAATGGCTCCCAAATCTGCCTTTCTATTAATTACATCTATCCATCCTGCCCAGTACAGCAACACAAAATAAGACTATTCACATAAGTACATTAAAAAAACGCTTTAGTTTTTAAAAAATAGTGGCAGATCTTCTCTATGCTAACTGTATGGGTCAAGATTCTTTAAAGTGTGAGTGATAGAAACTCAATCAGACCAGCACAAGCAAAAACAGGAAAGATACTGGTTCTTGTAGCTGGAAAGTCCAGGGCTTTCTTGTATGGGTTTAGTCATTGTTACATGGCTGACTTTTCTTTGTGTTAGCTTTATTCCTGGCAGGCTCTTTCCACAAGGTGGCTGTTGACATCAGGGGCTGTAAACTTACATCTTAGAATCCAGTGGAAGAAGAGTGTCATTTTGCTAATAGTTCTAGCAAAATCTCAGGGCTGAACCTCACTGTTCTGGGTGGGATCACCTACCTTATGCTGCAAACCAATTATTCTAGCCCAGAACCACTTCTGGAGCCCAGGGTGAGGCTCTACCCAAGATACATGGGTTTAGAGTAAGGAGGAGAAGGTTCTATCCAAACAAAAACTAGCCTGCAGCTGCCAGAATGGGGAATGGGGCAGGCAAAATAACAGCTGTCCACCACACCGATGTTAACAGATTTTTTCTATTGTTATTCTCGTGGCATGGTGTTCAGAACTTCAGCATAGTGGCTGTGTTCTCTGGGTATATTTTAGCTTTTTAATATCTCTTGTAAACCGTCTTCAATTGCATATAATGTTAGAGATATGATTTCACCAATACAAAATCCCTAACATTTGGACACTATAATTTTTGACAATAGGTTTTAGGAAGATGCATATAATTGAAGATTTTGCATTTTATTGCAACCCAAGGTCCTTAAGTTATAATATGCACACAAAAAACGTAGCAGATGGTAGTGGCACTTTAAATTATTAGCTGATAGAAAATCTTGTGTCCCAATCAGTATCATTTAAACAGGTAGTATGTAGTCATAGATGTCAGTCTTGATTTTAAAAGCTACTAGGAATTAGTTGTAATCCTTCTGGATAAAGTTGTTTCTTCCAAATCATCACCCCAAAGGCAACCATACATGCAACTCCACTTTTTGGGCCCTTATTTGATTTGAGAAACACGATTTGAAAACAGACTGAATTGATGCACATTCTGTCCAGTTGTTCATACTTTCTGACCCTCCTGCAGGTTTAGTTCCACCCTCTGTCATGAAACCAAATATTTCTTTACCCCGTACTCTTGGTGCCAGACGGGATACAGCAGTGAGCATTTGTCAGACTCTGCAGAGAGCAGCTTACCTGCTAGTGGTGAAAGCCTGAAACCGGTCATTCTGATGGAGTGAAATGAAGGGGGACACGCAGGGCTGTGGGAACACACAGTGGGGGAGCTCTCCTGCTCCAGGGGTTCAGGGAACGCTTCCTGGAGGAAGTTGTATCTAAGCTGGGCCTAGATGTGTGGGAGTTAGCCCCAGAAAAGAGGAATAGTGATAGTCTGGGTTGAAGCAACAGTATTTGTGAAGCCTGGATGTGAGTTTGAGGGCCATTTGTGACATAAAAAGAAGCCCCATGTAGCTGCAGCCTAGAGATCAAGGAGGTAGGGTGGAGGCTGGACCGAAGGGCAGAAACCTAGCCCGTGGAGGACTTAGTGAGCCAAAGAAAGGCTAGCTCCTGTTACATCCTGGACTCCTTATCCTGAGATGAATGGTCTTCACCACAAGCTCTCCATTGCAGTCAGATTTATTGGCCAGAGAAAGATATGATGCCCCTGCATGTGACCCACAAGTTGTCACTGCCCTGACCTGAGGGTATCAAAATTGCCTTTGTATGGATCTACCTCTCCCGCTAGACTACGAGCTCCAAAAGGGCAGGCAGTATGTCGGTTTATCTTGGTATCCCCAGCTCCTAGCTTAGGGCCTGCCTCAAGTGTGCTACACATTTTCCCCTTTGCTTCTATGCTTTTGCTTTTTTTATACCCTTTCCCACTTGCCTGCCTGGTCCTCTCCTCCCCACTGACCTCCACGAAGCCTCCTTCGGCTACCTTCTTCGTGCTTCCATAGTGCCTTGGACCCACCACTCAAACAGTGCTTGTCACATTGCTATTCATTGCAGGCCTTTCTCTGCCTTTGGAAGGTGAGGTCCCTGAGAGCAGATCCTGCGCTGCTCCCTGCTTGTATTTTTGGTGCCTAGCAGGGCGCCACGAAGAAGACCTGCTTAGAGTGAGTAGTGGGAGTAAGGAGAATGGCTGCATTCTGCTCACTGTGGAGACCGGGAGTGGGGGCAGCCGACGGGGCAGTTACAGAGGTAGGGGGAAAATAGGGATACTTCAGTGCCAAGTACATCACAGGTATTTTTAGGAAGAGGGACATGGTAAATTAATAGTGACAAGTTGCATGAAAAAAAGAAAGGGCCCTTGGATTTGGATGTGCTTAATGGAATGTAGAAATGGTAATAATTTTGACTCACTTTCTCTCTCTCAGGCAGCAATGAATGTGGATCATGAGGTTAACATCTTAGTGGAGGAAATTCATCGTTTGGGTTCAAAAAGTAAGTATTCTAACACAGAATATTTCTTTGGAGTTTGCCTCAGAGCAGGCAGGACTAGCATTCCGGAGGAGCCTGTGAAGGGGTCACCCAGGGCTTCAGCACACATTTATGGCAGCTCTGCCCACAGCCCCTTAGCCTTAGTGGCATCTGGAGACTCAAAACCCTCCGAGCTTTTGGGGTATTGTGATTCTGATGCAGAGAATGACTGAGGTATTTCATTATCCTTTGAATGGGAAGAAAATTGCCAAGCTTCATCTGACTGCATTGTAATCTGGTAATTGAATCATGTTCAAATTTTTATTTGTCACACTATTAAAATTCATGTTTTCTGCTTTACCCTGCCACCATTTCACAAACTTCCAAATGACTACGGACTTCAATTGAAATAAACTAAATTGTCTTTATTTTCTCCAAATTCTTGGGTTTTGTATAATCAAGTATTTTAGTACAAATAACTAAAACAAAACATCCCTTAGGTAGTCTTTTTTTTTAAATCATCTTTTTTCCCAGCAACAATTAGGCAGCTTCTGTGAAGATAGTGACATGTAAAATTGGTAGTATTAGTGTCGTTTTCCCAAGTTGTAATGCAAGTTACTATTATACTTACAGCTTGCAGTATTTGATATATCTAAGACAAGGTATGCAAGAATTTGAGGAGCATTTTGAAAATAATAAGAACAATAGACATACTCAGCACCGACTAGGATAATGGAACTCAGAGTTTTAAAGTTACATCATATAGGTGAAAAACAGCTTTAAAAGTGCCTCATAAGAGTTATTTTGTCATTATAGCTTGATTGTTCTTACTTAAAGCTGTATCTGCTTATGAATCACAAATCCTTTGAAACAACAGGACACATTTTGAAAATTCCATTAAGCCATTAATATCAAATGTCCCCTGCATTAATTTTCTGTTCCTGCTGTAACAGATTACCACAAACTTAGTGATGTAAAACAACACATTTAGTATCTTAACAATTCTGTAGGTCAGTAGTCTGATAAAGGTTTTGCTGGGCTAAGATTAAGGTGATGGTGGGGTACATGCCTTTCTGGAAGTTTGAGGGGACAATCTGTTCCCTTGCCTTTTCCACCTTCTAGAAGCTGTCCACATTCCTTGGCTTAATTTTCAAAGCCAGCAACAGCTGCTTGAGTCCTTACATTGCATCACTCTGACCTCCTCTTCTGCCTCTCTCTTCCCTTTTTAAGGACGCTTTCACTGGGCTCACACAGATAGTCCAGGATAATCTCCCCATTTCAGGGCCCTTAATTGAATCACACCTGAAAAGTCCCCTTTGCCATGTAAGGTAACGTATTTACAGGTTCTGGGGATGAGGACCTGGGTATCTTTGAGGCCATTATTCTTCCTACACTTCCTCTTTGATCTGCTCCAGTCACTTTATTTATTACAATAAACCTGAGTCATCATTACTGAGAGGTACCAAGGAAAGAGAAACGAGGTGTATGAAAGTTGGTGTGGACTCAACAACCAAGTGAGTTTGATCATAGGGTTAGTTAATATTTGTTGAGCTTCTGTATATGCCAATTACTATGCAAGTATAGGTGGTATAAGTTGTATTCCTTTTCCTCAAGGCTCTTACTACGTAGTTGATGAAAACAGATAAATACTCATGAAGCGATGGCCAGAAAAAATGGTATGAACTGGGAAGTGCTGACATGTAGCATGGTCCCAGCAAAATAGATTTATTGAAAGCTGTAGTAGTTGGGGGCACTTAATTAAGTCCTGAATCTCAGGTAGGAATTTGAAGTGCAGGGCAGGTCAGTTTAGGAGGAAACGCATGAGCTGAATTTGGAATGGGAATGAACGTGATGTTTGCAGAGAACACCGAGGAGACATGAGAAAATGTAATTTATTTAGTTTTGTAATCAAACAAATGAACAAGCTTTCCTAACCCCGTTTTCCTTCCCCCCACTTCACCATATACACTTGATGGAAGTTTGGTGAGTCCTATTTCCAATAGTGATGCTCCTCTCTGTGTTCTTCCTACCACAGTCTCGATTTCTCCTGAGCTCAGCAAGGTTATGTTACTTTTTTTTTTTTTAGTTATTATTTTCATTAATTAGATTTTTTTAAAAAATTAATTTCAAATTTTAAAGAAGACCTTGCTCTATTGAGGCAGCAACCATTAGAAATATCAATAAAATTCTTAAATTGATACTTTGATTCTGGAATGAGACTTGATTTATACATATCATGTAAATAAGATCCCAAATGCCAAATTAGAATTTTCACACATAAATTGCAAATTTTTATTTTACCATATAAATTGCCATTACTTAATATTACTAGTTTTACTGTATGTTATAGCAATGTCTAGATACATATAGTATTTCTTAATTTCTTCTTCCTCCAAAGTTTTCAATGCTCAGAAAATATAAAGAATACAAAAGCAGTAATATACTACTCAATCATGAGTATTCCTTGAACTATATTGGTTATAAAATAGTTTCTGAAATTAGTTTGGAGTTTACATGTACGTGTACTGTTGTGTGGATTATTAAAGGTTTTAAAGGCATAGTTCCAAAGATTTGTAGGATTTTCTTTTCTTTACCCACATCCGCCTCGTGTTTATTAGTCAGATTCAGTTGGTTTTTAAAAATTCTAACCTATACACCACTAGAAGAATGTCATTATTCTATTAGGGCAAACTGAAATTTCACTTCAAAATTAGCAGCTTTAGAAATTAGAAGACTTAAGATAATTATCATAACTTCTATAAGCATGAAAATACTTTTAATGTTGCAGCTTCATCAGGGCACCTTGACTTTCTTGTTCCTGATAAAAGACTTACAGAGTTGGAAAGCATGTATAGAGATATGTTATCTTCTGACATGTCATGGTTAATTATTTAAGTTGTATCTGGAGTAATTTTGACTAATCTACATATGATGTATGAGCTTAAGCTGGAAAATGATTAATTTAATTTTTTCTGTTTCATTTGAAGTCAAATTCTTTAAAGTCTCATTTCTCATCTAGTAAAAAGGATTAAGCGGAGAAGGATGATTTGGAGATTTAATTTCTTTTACTCAACATGTATTTCTTGAGTGCACCCTTTGAACCCAAGTGATGGAGTTGCAGAAATAAACAAAATTCCATCTCAGCCCTTCGGGTCCTCTTTAGGTACCTGAAAGACAGACACACTGGAAGCATGTATTCGGAAGTGATTAAGGGCATGGGCCCGGGGGCCAGACTCTCCGGGAATTAATCCTATCTCCTCTACATAGTTGCTGTGTGACCTTGTAACATTACTAAGCTTTTCTGTGCCTTGGTTTCCTTATTTGTATAATAATAATAATTCTCTATTTCAATGATTCAAAGCCACTTTTTTCACATTTCAAAATCTCTGAAATAGAGCTGGGCATGGTGTCTCACACCTACAATCCTAGTACTTTGGGAGGCTGAGGCGGGAGGATTGCTTGAGGTCAGGAGTTTGAGACCAGCCTTAGCAAGAGTGAGACCGCTTCTCTACAAAAAATAGAAAAATTAGCTGGGCATGGTGACGTGTGCCTGTCGTCCCAGCTACTTGAGAGGCTGAGGCAGGAGGATGGCTTGAGCCCAGGAGTTGGAGGATGCAGTGAGCTATGATGATGTCACTGCGCTCTAGCCAGGGTGACAGAGCAAGACCCTGTCTCAAAAAAAAAAAAAAATCTCTAAAATAAGGATATATCGTCTAGTATACAATGTGCTATAGTTAAATTGGCAGTTTAATTGTAGTATAAGATGATGGTGCTTCTTGCAATCAATTGTATCTTATCTTCCGCGAAGTGAGGATTGACTGAATTTTAATGACTGTGAAATACATTGAATGATTCTAGGAACGTAGCAAGTACTCAGTAGATGATAGCTATTATTACTGTAATTGATAGTGAGTGCTTTGATAGATATATACTCAGCGCTGTAAGAAGAGTTAATAGCTACTAACTCAACTGAGGGAACCATGGGGGGACTTCTCAGGGAAAGTGACATTTGAGTCCGTTCTTGAAGAAATAGAATCTAAGTAGGGGAAAAGATCTGGGATGCTGGGCAGATGGCTCAACAGGGGCAAAATTACAAAAGCAGGATCTCTCTTGTCACTTGGGCACAGCCAACAGCTCATTGCGACTGGATCAAAAGGTGCGTGGAGTGCTATGACAGAAGACCAGGTAAGCGACAGATGTGAGGCTGGAGGATGAAGAGTCTTATCTGTGAGGCCATGGACTTCACTTTAAATTGAAGGTGACAGGGAGCCATTGAAAGATTATAGTAGAAGAATATCAAAGAGGTTTGCATCTTATAAAGTTTTTTCCACATTTTTTATTCCACACCAATGTGGAGGATGCAGTGGGGGACAAAAAAGGGGCAAAGGAAGCTGGTAAGGGGTTATCGGTCACCAGCTTGCGGTTATCTAGGTGAGAAGCAATTAGCCTGAACCAAGGAATTGTCACTGCAGAGGGGAGGCTAGAGCTACAGAAGACATGAAGACGGTGGAAGCACCTGGACGTTTGTCAGGGTGAGGGGTCAGGGGGCAGAAGAACTCCAAGATGACACCCAGGTTTCTGCCTTTGGTGCCTTTACAAATTTACAAATCTAAACTAAGAGAATTTACTATATGCTGGGCACTCTATAAAAGTCTTTACGTCTGTTTATCTGTTAATTCTTGCAACAACCCTGTGGGGGGTATTTTTACTCTCACTTGATGGATAAGGTAACTGAAGCTCAGAGAGATGTCAGGCAAGTCCTCCAAGCTATACTTCCTTATACCGGACAGCTCCAGTTATATCTGTAATCAATGGTATCTTAGTTTACTTCGGGTGAGTAAATCACTCACGCTAGTCACTGCTTCCCCAGCCACCTGGCTTGGCACTGCATACTCTCCCCATTTGTCTCTTCCTTAAAGAGGCCCTTATCACCGACAGAGCGCCTGGTGTGTGCTGGACGCTGTGCTGCGTGCTTTAGAACGGTGTCCCCCAACAGCACCGGTGTCCCCCAACAGCATCGTGAGGAAGGTATTCAGATCCCCACATTACAGAGAAGGAAACCAAGTAAGATTAGGGAGCTGTAAACAAGTTGCCCAAGGCCAAACAACTAGTAGGTGGCAGAGATTTTGACTGCAGACTGTCTCCCGGTCTTTAAAAAGCTCCATCCCCTTTATCATCCCCTTTTAAGTCGAGAACAGGTGCTGTCTTCTCCCAAAGTGCTGGGATTACAGGCATGAGCCACTGCACTCCTCCACGAAGTCTTCCTTACCATTTTAGCCCAGAGACATCTTGCCCTCCTCCAAACTGTAGGTGTATATTGTCTTTGCTACTCATTTGGCATCCAATCACACACTGCTTTGTACTGTTGCTTTACTTGTTATGTGTACATTTCTTATTTCCTCATAGGAATTGAAGGCATTTCTTTGAAAGCTAGAAAGTGATTCTATATACTTCCTTATACCTGCCTCTAGTGCCTAACAGTGTTGCGCTGGCAGCTTGCAAAAGTCTAGGCTGAGTTTGCTGAGCATCAGGTTGGAAGTTCTAGCAGGGGAGCACAGGAACTCAAGAATCCTTGTTCGAGGAATGGTCCTTCCCTTACTGTGATGGCCATCTTCTTAACAGTGGGTGCAGCTTTGGGAGGGAAGGACCTGCAGCAGAGGGTAGGAAGAGGCCAGGGGTTCAGCCAGGTGATCAAAAGAATCACCCAATGATGGGAGGTGTCCCAACTTACTCTTATCCCAAGTTTTAGGTGCTCTTGATCCTGGATTTCTCTTTTTATTTGTTGTCTTTATTGATTTGACAACTAACATAACAATTACAAAATAAAAATTGAGAGAGAGAAGTTCATCTGTGGTACTAGCGCTGTAGCACATTCACCTTTTGTAAATGTTTTTTGGTTGTCTTTCAGTCTTTGTCTAGATAATACTAGGGTTAAGAGGTGTATAACACATTGTATTTATTCCATCACTTTTTGGATCTGGGAAGAGGATACATTGGATTTATGTCTGTGAACGGTTAAATTATAATCTTGGTAAATCCATAGTTAGATGTTTATTAAAGATTTTGTAAATCTGCCATACATGAGGGCAAGAAGCAGACTTTGCATTTGCTAACATTATATTTTTTCAAATTAGATGCTGATGGAAAGTTAAGTGTGAAGTTTGGGGTCCTCTTCCGAGATGACAGATGTGCCAACCTCTTTGAAGCATTGGTAGGAACTCTCAAAGCTGCAAAACGAAGGAAGATTATTATGTATTCAGGAGAGCTACTTTTGCAAGGTGTTCATGATGATGTTGACATTATATTGCTACAAGATTAATGTAGTTCACATATCTTTATGAATTGCTGTTTTTTGTTTCTGGTAAGCTGGAATATGAAGTCAAACAACAAATGTTTGAGCATACTTAATGTATTTTTATAAAACTTTGTAAACAAAAGGAGACTCGTATTTTAGAAGTCTGTCCTTTTTTATATCTTGAAAGAAAATTTATGTATTAAACTGTAAAATGAGAACAGGTCCTATTATTTTTCTTAAGAATCCAGTTGGGAAATGTAGGCAATGAGGCTTTTTTTTTGGTGGGGATAGAGGAGTATTTGTTTCATAAATCATTCTTAGACAATTTCTACAGATATTTGACACATTCTGTGAAAGCAAGAAGCAAACTGAAGACCAACTCCCATGAAAAATATTATAATGTGTCTATGTAATAAAGACATGTAACTGTCTTAAAATTGCCTTATTGCCTTATTTTGTCAATGGAGTATTTTTATGCCTCTCAGAATTGAGTTTTTGCATCAAGATTAGGTAATTGCAGTAAAATTTATTTTAATTTGAAAAAAAATTCTCTTAAAACTGCAGAATTTAAAAAATAGGAATGGTTAGTGTCATGGTTGGACCCCATAAAAAGTATTTATTTTGATGCTGGATATGTGCTTACTGCTGAATTAGGAAACATGCCCAAAAAATGGAACCTAAAAACTTCACTTTCTCATTGGGTTAGACCTACCCAGAGCAATATCGATTATCTATGATTGCATGTTGCAGCCTGTAGTACAGAATTTAAAATGATTTGGAATATCAAGGAGAGTAAAATCAGTGAAAGCCATGGTGGTCAGGGAAGGTATCACAGAGGAAGCAGAACTTGCATCATGCAATGATTGGAACTGATTATCTGGAGGGAAAAAGATGGGACAAACTCATCCCCAAATCCTCAGATGATGACTGAAGGAAGGACAAAGGGACATGAATCAGCAAGGACCGATCTTTTGAAAGGTAGGATATCAATCTGACTGGAACGCTAGGGAGAGAGGTGATTCAGATCAAACAATTAAGGTGGAACCTGGAAGCCAGGAAGAGAAGTCTGAACAGAAATCAGAGTGGGGACATTCCCTGAAGAAAGTGATACTTAGTGCAGCTCACTTTGGCCCTGGTGATTCGGGTGGATTGTAGAGTGAAGAAGTAGTCAGACAAGGCAGCTAAAACACTGCTCAGGAATCTCATGGGGTGATGATAACAGAAAGACAGAGGAAGGAAGATCTCCAAGCACATTTTTAAGGAAATTGAAACCCTTTCGTCAATACTCTTTCTGTTGTAAGTGACTGGACCCCAATTCAAACTAGATCAAGCAACAATAGAATTCACTGGCACTTAATGGTCACTGCTAACATTTATTGAGAATTTGCAATGCTAATTCTCATATATCCCTGTGAGATAGGTACTAATATTATCTCCCATTTTATAGGTGAAATAAGTGAGGCACAGAAAAGTTAAGTAACTTGTCCAGGTTCACCCAGGTAGAAAGTGGTAGAGTCAGGATTTTGAAATTTGACTCATCTAATTGCAAGTCCAGGGATGGGATAGATTTTGAGCATGGCTAGCTCCAGGGACTTAAACAATGTCAGAATGCTCTGCCATTCCATATTGGCTCTGACGCCTTGTGTGGTTCGATGTCATTCTCTTTCTACTCTAAATAGACTTCCTGCATAGAGCTGGGAAGATGCCTGCTGGTAGTTGCAAATAAATTCACTTATTCTTAGATTAGCAGTCTTAGTAGAGAGAGAATTTATTACAATATCTAATTACGAATTCCAAGAAAGGAATTCTGCTTGGCCCTACTTGCAATGTAAACCTACCCCTTTGATCAATAACATTTGCTAGGGGATAAGATACCAGGAATTGACAGGCCTCAGGTCACTTGCTAGTTTCTCAGATACCGTGCTTGACAGCAGCCTCACTGCCAATAAGAGAGGGATAGTTGCCCAAAGGAAAGGATGCTGGCTACGTGGGAACAACATAAGTTCACTATAGAAATGAGACCTTTTGAAGAATGAATCCATAGAACGATGTGGCAGAAAATAAAAGATAAATGAGGAGCAGTGATAAAAAGCCACCACCATATGTGGCCTCAGTGACTGAGAGAAAAATATATTTAGTTAACAGAGACAGGAAAATTGGGTGGAGGAGGAGGGCTAGTTTTAGGGAGTTTCATTTGCGCATGGTGAATTCGAGGTAGTTAGAGTGGAAATGTGTAAATAGGTGAGGATTTGGTTCTAGAACCTAGGTGAAGGTTTAGGAGTGTAGACGGAGATTTGAAAATGATGGTTCAAGGTTGATGTTCATTTTAATTTTGATTTGTATAGATAATCCTACTTCTGCCTCTCTTATAACTATTAAGTTGAAGTTTTAATTATCAGGCACTTAGAAAACATAAAAGACACACAATCTACAGGCTTTATAAAAGTCTAGGCTGAGAAGTTGAAGCAACCTCTAGAGGAAAGCAATCTAGGAAGCCCAAATATGTCTGACAGAATTTTATGACACGGGTGACCTCACATAATCAAAGAGACTTTGTTTAAAAATCTATAGAAATTGAAATTGTTACTCAATTTGTCACTGCTATTTGTTTAATGTCTTCTTGGTGAGCATCAGATGACGTTTCATAGTTTCAAACCCTTCATAATTTAACGTTTAATAAATATCTTCCAGAAAAGTTATACTCATGTGATTGTTTAGTCATTTTAAGAACATTGACAGAATGGCATTCCTCCCTGTCACTGACATCCATGATACAGTTCAAGTATTTTCCTTTAGATTCAAGATGGTCAATTCCTTTGTAACAACTTCATATATGGATAGTTCTCTTATTTGGATCATGGTCTTAAAATTTAAAATCATAGATTTGATTTTCGTTTGAGCCAGATTCACAGTGAAAATAATCCTTCTTGGCCATAAACTGCATTCCAGTTAATTACCCCAGTAATAAGTACTATTGGTTATAGCCGGGTGGGAATTAGAGATTATGAACAGTTGTACACAAACATTCCTTCCTTCATGCAACAAAAATGTATTAACACCTACTGCATTCAAGTCACTGTACTAGGCATTAGGAAATACTAAAGCAAAGCAAAGTAAGAATAAACAAAGTTTGATTCCAGTCCTCAAAAAACCCCAATTTGTACAATATATATTAAATATTATAGAAGAAGCTTTGGGTAAATGATATAGGGATACAGGTGCAAAAAATGATGAATTGTTCCTGGGGGGACCAGGGGACTTTCATAGATGAAGTAAAGTTTGTTTGGGACTTAAAGCAGTAGAATAATAGTGAAGGACTTCAGGGGTGGAGTTGCTCCTGCATACAGAGGCAGAGATAGGCAAGTGACTTGAGGAGTATGAAGGCAGGAAAGAGGAGTATGAAGAGCTGAGATGCGAAAGGAAAGTTGGGACATTATTTTGTACTCTTAGGATAGAAGAAACAATCCTAAGCGTATGTCTTAATCATGGTGGATTACAAAGAACTGTACATAAAATAATTTGGTAAGTCCCATTAATTATGCAGTAAGTTTAATTTTTAAGTTCTGTAACAGTGCTACTTTGTATATTGAGATTATGTAAGACAATCTATAATTATAGCCTATCATCTTCATAGTGAATGACCGTTAATTAAAAATTGATTAAAGTTACCACTTTTGCATACTCACATTTCCTTAAGTCCCATCACGGAAAATCCAAGCACCCCTTAGTGTCCTGGAGTCACAATTTAAAATAAGTTACAGAAAGGTTGATCTGAGGAATTTGTCTTAATTGAACACTAACATCCCAGATTTCCCCGGTGTCTGAGCTACTTCCTACGGTTCCAGACAATAAGGAGAAAAAGGGCTATGAACTGACAGACAAAATACAAACATATGTAACGGCAAAGGAACAAACTGGCTTCACTGTGTGGCATGAGGTATTGGACTCATTAATTTATAGCCTCATATATCTAGAAAAAGTCAAGAGAAATGCATGTACCTTTAATTTATTTGTAGGCAAATCATCCCAGGGTTTCCTCTTCCTTAAAAAAAATTATAAATAACTCTTCAAAGAAAATCAGTTTCTCAAGAGCCTTTTATGATGAGGAATCAGAAACAATCATACTTTTCTGGAAGATGACTCCATCTAAAAACCTGTAGTTTTTATCTCTAAGCAGCCTCAACAAAATGTTCCTTAAAAATTTTTTTTCTGTAGTCCTCCTTTTAGTGAATGTTTTATTTAAGACACTGTGAGCTAGAAGGAGTGGAGATTCACTTAGCTACTAGAAAAAGGGAGTTAACTGTCAGGATGTTCATGGGACAATTAGGAAGATACGGGACCTCACTGAAAGCCAACAGAGGGAAGGAAATGCACCATGGTGAGAGCTCTCGAGACAAGGGACTCCTAACCAGAGTGTCAGAATGGCTTTTGTGGCTCTTTCAACATCTAAATACTCTGGAGGTTTTGGTTCAGCAGATCTGCCCGGGACCCAGCGCATCCAGGAGGAAGCATCTCTCAGGCTCGTTCTGATGGGCAGCTCTGATGGAGAACCACCCTTTTCTGCACTGGGGCTTCCCAGTTAGACCATACCACTGTTTTCATAGATCCAATTCATTCTTTTTGCTTCTTCTTATACTTCTAATTAGCTTCCTCATCCTCTATCTTGTCTCTAATTCATAGCTTCTACTTAAGCTTTAGTCTGTTCCCTCATTACTTTGATTTATTGGCGTCCGTTCTTGCCGCTAGCTGTCTCAGGCTGTACGAGGTCTAAATTCAAATGCCTGATGGAAAGAGTCTGAGTAGCTTAGTTTGTCCCTAGTTGACAACTTTTTGTGCCAGGCCACCTCACAGGTCATTGGCCAGCCCAAGCACCGACTGGGTCAGCTGCCTACCCTAGTCCAATGAGTCATGGCTGTGGATGGAGGGTGGGGAGTTAGGCATGTGGCACAAAACATGGCTGTCTAGTGCTACCACAACAGTCTGAGCTGAGCTGCCGTAGCAGTGCCTGGGGGTCTGGCAAGCAGTGTGACTGCATTCTAACAAGCCTCTCCTCAGAGACTCTCTGTGATTTATAGTAGATTATGAAGACAGTAACTTTCCATTTGGAGGATATGACCACCTTTTTTAAACACACACACAAAAAAATCACCCTTATGTGGTTAGTTGTACTTGCAGTATTCATGATTAAGCAAATACATAACACAATATATAATACAAAAAATACAAAATTCAAAAAGCTATTTTAACTTCAGCAAAGATTTTACATGTATTTGCATGTGAATAATCAATAAAAGCAGTACTTGTACTTTTAAACTAATAATACAATTATTTATGTATACAAGGTACATTATTTAATCTACGGAAAATACTTGGTACACATACGGTTCCCTGGATCCCTTGAAATAACTCTATGGCTCCTTAGGGGTGCTCTGCCCACAGGTTAGGAATAATTTTGTGGTATAATAAGCACATTTCCTACACCAGGAAAGCCTGCATTTGAGCCTCAGCATCTACTACTTGCTCGCTTTATTTCTCAGAGCCCGTGGTAGTTCTACATTTCCTCCCCTTGAATCTAGGCAGTCTTGTGACTGCTTCAGAAAATAGAACACAGGATAATGATCCCAGTGATTTCTGAGGCTGGGTCATAAATGGCCGTGGAACAACTACGCGGCACATGTAGTAGAATGTGGAGAGAGAAGGAGGGCTTTGGGGATGGTTTGATCAAGCAACTCAATTTCACCCAGATCCTGATTTTTTTCTGTTTCTCCATTCTGCCTTCTGCAATATGTTTCATTTATTTCTTTCTAAGTCTGGCTTTCTTCCTGCTCAAAAAATAGCTGCCAACAATTCTTGGTGTAACATGACTCCTTGGACCGAGAGAGAAAGAGGGACAGAAAGAGAAGAATTTGGGGAGGGAAAAGCAGCATCAGATCCGTCACCAGCTAGCTGCCAGTGCTGCTGTTGAGAAGTCAGACAACATTTTAATTTCTTGTCATTCTTATGTGACTTTTAAAAAATTGTCACTTTTAGGATCTTTTTACCCTTAGTGTTCTAAAGTTTTGCCAGATTGCACCTGGGTATGGATCATTTTTTTATCGTTTATTTTGGGCATTGGACTGACTCATTCAATCTGGAAACTTACGTTCTTTAGTTTAGGAATGTTTTCTTGTATAATTTCTTTGATAATTTATTTACCTGAATTTTGGTTTTTTTTTTCCTGGAATTCCTGTTAGTTGAATGTTGATACTCTAATTTTCTAATTTTTTCCTCTTTTGTCTCTTTTTGTTCTCTTTTCTAAGAGATTTACTTGACATTATTGCTGAAAATTAAAAGTTAAAGATTTATTTTCATATCTTAATTTCCATTACTTTTATTATAGGATAGTATTCTGTTCCTATATCATGTATGTAATATTTTGTCTCATCTTTCTGAGGATATTAATTATGATTTCATTGATGTTTTCTTCTGTTTCCTATATTGTCTTTTTCAAATGAGGTCCTTTTTTCAATTTGTTTGTTTGTATCTCTCTTTTTATGTGTTTATGCTGGGGTATTTCCTCAAATATCTAGAGATCTTTGGTTCTCTATTCGTATTTAACAGTGAGTCACTAGAAAACTGATCAGCGGCTCTGTGCTGGTGGGCAGTTTTTGCTAACATGTACTAGTGAGTTTTGCTATATGGTCATCACATGGCAAGCAAGTTTTTCATTGTGAAAATCCCAAACATCGAAATCGTAGGGTTTTTTTCTTCTCAGTCTGAAGCCATTCAGTTTCTTTTGAGAAGAATTTAGCTATTTTCTGCTTGGATGTGCTGACATTTCTGGGAGCAGATAGGGGAAGAAACTGGGGTCCTACTGTTCAATCAGCAAACTTTATTCACTCCTCTGTTTTCAGCTCTGCTCACCACCCTTGCTGTTTACTATACCTGGGGTTCTCTGGGGTGGAACTACTTCCTTTCCGTTTTTTTCAGAGACCTTGGTCTCTGTGTGTAGGGAGGTCTCTGTGTGTATCTGTATTCACAGGAAGGGAGATGGGGCCTGGGGAAGGTCTACCAGCCCCGTGTACACGTGACCAACCAACCCCCCTGATTTTCATCACACACCTTATTCCTGCTTTAAGGGTTCCCTGGAAATACCGTGCTCTGAGCCTCTTTGGGCTTCTGTGAGGGTAGGTTGGCTCAATTTCCTGCTGGTATCCCTACCCATAGGCACTTAGGTGGCAGTTTTTCCCAGTCTACTACTACTCTTCCATTTGCTTTCCAACCTCCACAAGATAATTGATGTTACTCATCAGCTATTGCCTCCTCTCATATTCTATTTGTTCTTGCGAATTTGTGACTTTCTTCATTTATTTTTGCTTCGGTTAAGAATGGGTTCAGGAGTAAGAGAATATTAAAAAGCTGCTTGATTTGACATATTTAGCTGGAAAACCTTTCTCTTTTCCTTAGTCCTAAATTGTTTTCTCTAATCTTTTTGCTCTAGGACTCCCAGATCACAAATGCAGAAAATCCAGAGTTCATTTTTAGCTCCACTCTGCGCCACCTGTGGTGCAGATCACTATCATAGTGACTCTCTAGCACACTAGGCATCTGTAACCCTCTCAAGGCAACCTTTGTCTGACTTCCGCCTCCAGGGCATCCAGACAGAGATGAGAATCAGGAGAGAAGGTGTGGTATGCCAGGAGAAGCCCAGAAAGATCTCATCAGTGAGGAATTTGGGATTTAGGCTATTAGGGAATACAGTCTAGGCTCATCATATTTCATTTCACATGAATGTGTTCTGAAGAAACAGAAGAAGATGAAGAGCAGGAAGAAAAGGAGAAGAAACAGCACATCACAGCAGGAAATAATAGATCTTGCAAAATTAAAAAAAATAGGAATAAAAACAAAAGACAATGATTTGGGGGCTGATTATGGAATTTATTGGAATAGCTTTATCTAATTGCCATGAAGTTCAATAACAATTATGTGTCTCCTTAAATAGGTACCAAATTAACTTTGTAGAACGCACGATTTGATTAGAATAGTAAATAGTGTACACATATATTCAATATTTATTGTCTATTGATGTAATCAGCGGAAAAGGAGCTTACGGACAGTTGGCTACAGAGAGAAGCATAGAGTATTAGCACAAAGGGCCCGTCATAAAGATGAGGTATTTTTGGAGCTGGAGTCAACCACGGAGTTCAGAACCCTACCATTAGAGCCAGGAGGCATTCAGCAGATCAAGGAAATAGATCCTTGTCTTGGAATGGTGGGCAAATCTGATTACCTCTAAGATTTGGTCTTTTCTTATCTTTAAGGTGGGGAAAATAATAATTTTTTTTCTTGTATGAAGCCATTCAGTTTCTTCTGAGAATACTAACTCTTAGGATTATTGTGAGGATTAAGTGTCTAAAGTATAGTAATTGCTCAATAAATGTTAGTTATTGCTATTATTATTTGTCTTGGCAGGGACATTGTTCTTGGGGTTGTAATTGTTACCATTATTTGTCTCATGAAGTACTGAAAATAACCTGAACATCGAGGATGACTTATGGCCAACGGAGAAAGTGGTCATGGCCAAGGTCTAACTGCATTGGCTTTTAAGGGCAAGAAACAAAGGTTATTGAAAATCACAGGACTAAATCCAGAGACAAATTTACAGTTGATGTTTCTCCTTTAGTGTATTTTTGCTTGAAGGCCAAATCTCTGCCTTCTATAACTCACGATACCTTTGTCCGTCCTACAGAGATTTTGTCTTTTTATTTACTGATGAATCTCCAGTGACTACAACATTACTGGCACATAATAGGTGTTTAATAAATACTTGCTAAGTGAATGAATTTAGAAGAGCTTGGTTGCTGTTCTGAGCATCAGAAGCTCGTGTACCATGGTTACTTGCAGCTTAAAATAATAAGAGAGCATATGAGTTGGCAATTGCATTTCTTTGATTGAAGGGTGTGCTATAGTTTTGTTTTTTTGTTACATCAGTGTTTTGGCAGCTTTTATTCTACAGTGTTTGGATGATAAATGAGTACTTTTTTACAGAAAAGTAACACATGGCTCCTGTATTATGTTATGAAATAACAAACTCTTCATTTTATGGCTGGATTTTTAGAGTATGTTTCATAATTATAGAAATAAAAATGAGCCTTTGCAAGGCTGTGCCAAAAGTGAAAAGTTTGGGGATGAACCCAGAACATTCTAGTCTTAGGTTTGTGCATCTCAGGGAACTAGAGCTTGTCCTGCAGGGGGAGATAGGATGGCAGCTGTCTTCCCAGAGAGCTGTGGACGACAGAAGATTCCATGATGGATCAGCCTGGCCCATGAGGCTGTTGTTGAATGGAACACTCTCCAGGTAATTAAAGAATAAGAGTAAGGAATGGTACATCTGGATAAAGGTGAAGGTTTGGAGAGTCCTCAAACTCTGGGTTGAGAGAGAGGGAATGACAACGAGAGGACCAGACAGTAAAATTGAGAAAGGGGAGCTTATGTAGAGGGTGTGGGGCAGAGACATCAATAAAGGAGGAGCAGAGTAGCAGACAGCCTCAAGGAACAGTTTGCATATTCTAGGTTAGTACCTAGAACATCTTCAAATGGTCCTCAAAATGGGGTCCATTGTAGGGTCCTGTTGAGGAGCCCCAAACTGATTTAAACATGCCAGGTATTTCTTTGGTGCTTCAGGTCAAGTGCCTTTCATTTTACATAGGGCTAAGAGATCCTCACTAGTAACCTAGTAAGAAAGCTGAAGGTTGCTAAGCTTAGCTATTTATAAACTGAAATGAATGTGCTATTAGAGAGTTGACGAAGAACCTAATTCAGTAGTCTACTGACAAGTCTGGTTGATACTCAATACCACATATGTATATATTGTGGAGCTTGTATTGCATATGCACATGATAATGGTTGGAATTCCCATACTTTTTTTGTTAACAGTTTATCATCAGTGTTTTCTTGAAATGGTCATGATTTTTAATTGCAACCATTCTGGCTCTTTAATGACTGACTGTGAATTTAGCTTCATTATTATAAATGTGTTGGTTGTTTGATTAGAACATTTGCAAGTAGTGACACATTTGCAGTAATGGTATTTTTTTGCCCAATTTTTCCCCAAACTAGACCTTGAGATATGAATAATCAATACTCTATTGCTGGAGCACAGGTACATTGTATTTGCTTATGGGGTGATAGTTTTATTTTTATCACTCCGTTCTTTCTCCTCCTGAAAAATGAGGTGTAGGGGTGCTCGAGGTTATTTTCCGTCCAAAAAGTTTGAGATACAATGTTTAAGCAAATAGTTTGATACAACTTTTAACAAAAGATAGCTACTTCTTATATGTAGGTGACATTAAGGAAGATATCCCAAAGGGCCAAAATTCCCTTGAAAATCATTAGGTTTTGGTAAGAGTTTTAGCTTCACTTCTATCATCAAGTACCTGGAAGTGTAGGTATCATGATTCAGGAAGACTTCATTGCAAATTGTGCTGATAGACCAGTGTCAGGCAGAAGGAAAAAAGAGTGAGCAAGGAGCTGGTAAACCTAGGGCTAAGGAAGAAAACACCCTGTTGCTTGGGTTTCTAAGAAGTGGTCATGGTATCTGGGTAGGTGGGAAATTCCAAATTGAACTAATTAGGTTGAAGATATCAATCCCTACAATTCAGAGAGGCTGACACCAGGGGCTACTTGAATCCAGGAATCTAGTAGACTGTTAGCTGGGCAAAAGCATAGATGACCCTGGATTATTCATATTCCAGGCTTGGCTACCCCCTGCATGTCTGAGGGGCCCAACCCAACCCAAATCTAAATGGGACAACATGAGAAGTAGGGTAGGGAGGGACAAGAAGGCTGGGAATGAAGGTCTGAGGCCAGGAGTGATTTTCTAAGCAGGTTCAGGTGTTCTCAGGGGCTTTTTATGAGTGACTTATGTAATGGGAGAGGGGAGAGAAAGGGAAAGACCAGAAAAAGCCCCCCCCAAGGCAACTTACTAGCCTCTCTTTTAGGATCTGCCAAAATCCAAGATGACTTTCCATTTTGGGCTAGACTATGGGTTTCTTTCAAGTACAGTAAGAGAAAAGTTGAAGAATACCAAGAGATAGAGAACTGTCAGAGGGCTTATTCTCTTTTAATTCCCATCAGATCAAACGCTAAATATTCAAGTATGACCCACATTGCTTTCGGCCCTCTGCCAAGAGTAGAGAGCTGTGACAGGCCTGCAGCCCAGGGCAGGTGTGGCCCGTTTAGAGAGAGGGCAGACACAGAATAGTTTTGCCCAACTGGGCAACTGTTCCAGCTGTGAGGGGAGGAGGACAAGCCCTGTTATCGCCTCCCTCGGAGCAGAAATCATGGGCCCATGGGACATTCTATCATTATTTTAGATGCAAATGGAGACGTTTCTTCCCAGTTTATTTGTAGAGACACCAATATCAAAAGAACAAGAAAGATTTCTTTAAAAAGAATTTTTAAGCAAGAGATTTGCAGGTGCTACATTTTCTCATTCATTGGTGCAGTCTGTCTCCAGGGAAGGTGTGAAAAGATCTTGGCACACTTCTTTCACTAACGGTGGTCACAGCCCATCTGGGAGGAAAAATCAGTACATGGTGATGCCAGATACCTCAGGACTCAATTAGGAGATTTTCCTGACAGTCTCCTGTATTCCTTTCCTGAGGGTTTCATCTGCTAAACACTTACCACCCTTCACACTAGAACAGGATCCTCAACAACGCAGGGCTTTTTGGGGGTCTGTTTTGTTCAGACTTGTGTCCCCAGTGTTTAAAACAATGCCAGTCACATATTAGGTGCTAAATAAAATTTGTTGACTAAATGAACAAATGCCCTTCACCTCATTCACCCTGGATGAAGGTAATAATAATAGTTAACATTTATTAATCTTTTACTATGCACTTGGCAATGTATTAAACACTTTACATACATTATTTTATTCAATCTGTACAACACCCAAGAAGTACATGTTAATAATAATAGTCTTGTGGCTGGACACAGTGGCTCAGGCCTGTAATCCTAGCACTTTGAGAGGCCAAGGTGGGAGGATCACTTGAGGCCAAGAGTTCAAGACCAGCCTGGGCAACAGGCTGGTGAGACCCTGTCTCTACCAAAAAAAAAAAAAAAAAAATTAGCCAGGCATGGTGGCAGTGCCTGTAGTCCCAGCTACTTGGGAGGCTGAGGCAGAAGGATTGCTTGAGCCTAGGAGTTCAAGGCTACAGTGAACTATGATCATGCTACTGTTCTCCAGTCTGGGTCACATAGCAAGAACCTGTATCAAAAAATATATATATGTTTTTATTATTCCCACTTTATTACTCTGAGGCTAAGGGAATCAGTCTATTAACTCTACAGAGTTACTCTGCTGGGAAGTAGCATAACTGGGGATCTGAGCTCCCCACCACTATTCTACACTGTCCTCAAGAAGTTTACAATCCAGTTAGGAAGATAAAATCAATGCATGTGAAACAATTAGTTTTGCTGTTGTCTCTATTGGTGCTTTTCTTTTCCATCCAGGGCATATGCGTGACTCCTGAAGATCTTGTAAAATGAATTACCTGAATATCTTATAAAATGCAGATTCTATTTCAGTAGGTTTGGAGTGAGCCACGAGACACTGCAGGTCTAAAAATCTCCTAGGTGATGTCAACACTGCCGGCCCCCAGACCACACTTTGAGAACTAAGAGTCTATCTCTGCTTTCCCTTCCCCAGATGCTGCTGTTGCTAGAGGCTGGTAAGGGCAATGTGTCCCAAATGTCTCTTATAAAGTGACTCCCACCTTCCTGGTTCTTACAATATCCATGGAACACTGGAATTATTCTTAACTAAAAATTTTTTTTTTTTTTTTTGCGACAGAGTCTCACTCTGTTGCCCCCTGCAGAGTGCAGTGGTGTCATCACAGCTCACTGCAACCTCAAACTCCTGGGCTCAAGCCATCCTCCTGCCCCAGGCCCCCCCCCCAGTAGCTGGGACTCCAGGTACGCACTGCAATTCTCGGCTAATTTTGCTATTTTTGGCAGAGACGGAGTCTCGCTCTTGCTCAGGCTGGTCTCGCACTCCTGACCTCAAGCAGTCCTCCTGCCTCGGTCTCCCAGAGTGCTAGGAATACAGGCGTGAGCCACCACGCCTGGCCATATTCTTAACTAAAAATTTTTGATTAAATAGACTCACCTTTTAAGAATAAAAATGCATTTATTTATTTCAAAGTGTATTGATTTTTCTAGAATATTTGATAAAGTACATTAAGTCTTATGTGTACAGCTCCATGAATATTTACACCACACACATACACACACACACACACACACAGACTACCACCCATATCAAGATAGAAAACATTTCTAACCCCAGAATGCTGCCTTGTGCCCCTTCTCTGTGAATATCACCCCCTCAAATAACTGCTATTCTGACATCTGTCACGACACATTAGTTTTGCATCTTCTTGAACTTTGTAAAAATGGAAACTCACAGCATGTATTCTTTTGTGTCTGCCATCATTGCTCATCACAATGTCTGAGAAGTTTGTCCATCTTGTTGCACATAGCAGTAGTTTATTGGGTTTTTTGTTGTTAATATGTAGCATTTCATTATTTATTTATACATTCTATTGTTGATGGAAATTTAGGCTGTTTACAGTTTAACTATTAGGAATAAAACTTGTGCTTATGTTTATTTTTTGGTGGATATGTACATAGGAGTAGATTGCTGGGTCGGAGGGTAGACATATGTTTAGCTTTTGAATGATACCTATTTTTAAAAAGGAACTTCTATTAAGGGCTTGATATGCTAGTTATTTTTTCCTAATACACATTAAAATAAAAGCATAACTATTAATCTTCACCCACATACCACATAAAATTATTTCACACATACTACTTTTAGAAACATTGGTACAGCAGAAAGAAGGCCTGGCTTTGGAATGAGACACTCCTAGGTTTGAATCTTGGCTATGCTGCTTACTATAGCTGTGTGTGTGATTGTGGTCAACTAAATTATATGATTTAAGTGATGCTTTACAATCTCTGAATCTGACATTAATGAACAGCAATTTTATGTTTACAATGTGGATGAATCTTAAAATGATAAAGTTTGAAGGGAAGAGGCTGGATCCGAAATAGTGTGCGTTGTATGAGTCCATTTAATATGCAGTGTACAAACAAGCAAACCCCCCTTTGCTGTTGGAAGTCAGGATCGTGGATACCTTTGGGAGGAGGCAGTGACTGGAAGAGACTCAAGGGAGGCCTTCTTGGATGCTGAAAATGTTTTATATCTTGATCTGGGCAGTGGCTAGATATATCTGAGGATCTTATTAAAATGCAGATTTTATGTGTATGTATGTATATATACACGCATATACATACATTCATATAGGTGCACACATACACGTTTATATGCATATATATAAAATATAATACTCAGGAACACTTTTGGGGTGTTGCTAATGTTCTGTTTTTTGATCTAGGTACTGGCTACACAAGTGTGCTCGGACTATGAAAATTCATCAAGCTGTACATATGTGATATGTGCACTAAAGATGGTTTTCTTCTCTGTAAAAATGGAGGTAATAACAAAAATAATGCCTACTTCAGAAGTTTGTTGACCAAAGTATAAAAAGTGTCTGCTGAATAAATATTAGTTCCTTTGCTCTTATTTCCTGGGGGACTAAGAGATACAGCCAATGGTAGAATTAGAACTTGTAATGCAACATGAAAACAGCCACACTATAGAGCATTAACTTTACCCTATTTGCATTATTAGAGATAAAAGCCTTACGCTAAAGAAACAATGCTTTAGAGTAGAACTGATGAACAGTTGGGAGAGACTGATGGGAGGAAAGGGTACCAGTAAGATTATATATATATATAAAATTAGCTTATGTGATTGTGGGGGCTGGTAAGTCTGAAGTTTCTAGGGCAGACATGCAGGCTGGAAACTCAGGCAGGAATTCAAACAACCTTAAGGCAGAATTCCTTCTCCTCTGGGAAACCCCATTTTTTACTCTTAAGGTCTTCAACTGATTGAATGAGACCCATATACATTATGGAGGGTAATTTCTTTACTTGAAGCCAAATGATTATAAATATTAAAAACATCTAAAAAATACCTTCACAGCAACATCTATTTGGGTACCATAGCCTAGCCATGTTGACACATAAAATTAACCATCACAGTATCCACAAATCCTGCTTAAAGATAGCTTTGTACTCAGCTTAAATGACCCTGACTATATATTTGGTCAGAACATATCTATCTTCTGGATGATATTTATATCCTGTTCCAAGTGATATATGATCTTATGGCTTAGTGTTGCATGGGCCACAGGCAATGATACTAATCTTGGCTGAAGTATCTTAGTTATAAAGGAGACTAGATATTTATGTTATATCAAGAACATCAGATAGCTTTCTAAGTCTTCAGGAATTCTCCAAAAATTTTGTTAGATCATATCTCATAGAAAACCCTCTCTTATCAAAATACCAGACATAAAAGCATCCTTCAGTGAATGAAGGGGTTGAATTCCAAAAGCTTGTTTCTTTCTGTCATCGTTATTAGAACTTCAAACATGTTTTTCCCCCCATATAATGTTATAGATGGTGGTTATGATGTTCCCAGGTGTGCCCAAAAAGCTAGATAGTAGCTCCATTTGTGTAATTTGACCAATTTCCTTAGGTAATTCTTTTCATAATTAATTTTCTGAATGCCTCTTTCCCTTTCCCAGACTGCCTGAAAATATCAGAAGTGGTGATCAGGTGCTTTCGCCACAGAGTTGTATGAACAGAAAAAAAAAGTTTAACTGATAAATGGACCTATGGATTAAATCTGGCCCACAGAAGTATATCATTTTGATCCATATGTTTAAAAACAATAAGAATTAGTTGTTGACATGTGAAAATCAGGAGATTTCTCAAAAAAACCTAGACTCCTGGGTTCTCTTAAAAAATAAAACAGGAGACCTGGCAGGAAGAAGGTAATGACAGCCCCTGGCTTGGGCTTCCCCAGGTGACCAGAGCCACCCCTGGCTGGCTTTACCATCATGTTACAAGACTGACCCTGTAGGCATTTGACTTGTGACCTCTGTCATAGAGAGCTTGTAGCTGTCACCTTGCTAGGGCTACTGTCACAGATCCAGTGTGTGCCACTGGGCTTTAAGGCCTTTACTTCTATCGTCCTGCCAGCCAAGATGATACAGCCTACAGAGTAGCCCTTGCTCCAAGGGACACATGCTGCCCAGCACATGAGTTGCCAAAGCCTTTTCCACAGTGGCTGGAGGAGGAAGGCCTAATTCCCTAACCCCTTGGGGATCCTTATCCTTCCTTCTCTTCCCTGCCCATCTGCCTGCCTGTCTTCCTTTCTCTCTTCCTCCTTCTCTCCTTCCTTCCTTCCTTCTTTCCTTCCTTCCTTTTAGATAGGGAACCAGCAGGCACTGCTTAACACAGAGTCACAAAGCCCCTAACCACCCTGATCAAAGACAGGATGCGGTGACAGAACAAACTAAGACCGGTCGAAACCAAGATGGCAAGGAAATTGGCTGCTGCTTAACCTTGCAGCTCATTATTCATTATGGCCTAGCTACAATGTATCAGCACGCTAAAAGAAACTCCCACCGCCACCACGACAGTTCCGGGAGGGAGGGGCCTTATAAAGTAAAGAAAGGGGAGGGTTCCCAGTTTTAAGAAATCATCACCCCTTTCCAAGAAATAACATGAATATTCCTCCCCTGCTTAGCCTATGATTAAGCCAGTGCTTAACAGAAAAATCAAAAACTGCCAAGGTGCTGTACTCCTCAGCAGGGAGAAGCAGCCTCTACTCTGCCTGCGGAGCAGATCGTCTACACTTCCGGAATGAAACCTGCTTTCGCTTTACACAGCCAGCTCGCTCCAGGCTTCTTCCTCACGCGAAGCCAAGGACGCCCTCGGACTCCCAGTGATTCCCAGCGTTGGGAATTACTTTCCTGCGCCCCTTCCTTCCTTCCCTCGCTGCTTCCTTCCTTCCTTCCTTGTTCCTTTCTCTTCTCCCTTCCGGCTCCTTCTCTTCTTTCTCCCTGTCCCTCTCGTTGTCTGGCACTGTTGCCCCCTCCTTCCCGTCGTCCCGGCTGCACGTTTCTCAGCGGCGGGGCAGGGGGCGGGCCTCCCCCGCCTCGGATCCCCTGAAGTCCGCCGCTTGGTGCGCGGGCTGGGCGCCAGGGCTCTGGGCTGCGGGCCTGAGCGACAGGGGAGGCGCGGGGAGCCCCGAGCGGATTCCCCTCCCTTCCCAGCCCCTTGGCACTCTCTGACAGTCACTGCTCTTCACGGAAATGTGAATGGGGAGGAAGATTTGGCAAGGGGAGGATTCTCTCCGTTTCCCCCTTCTTGGCCCATCTTCCTTTCTGATCCGCTTCATCCTACTTCTTCCTCCCATTTTCTCCCACTGTCGAACAATCTTGCAGACTTTGTTTCCAGACAGGCACTTGATGGGGATGAACAGCAGAAGACCGTGCTTAGTGGGCAGAGTGAGTGGTGGCAAAGAGGACACTGGGCTGTGGCCCTCTTTGGAAGAAAGAAGGAGGAAAAGAAAGTTCTGTGTACCGCTGGGACAAAAAGCCACTTCTAAAGCAACTTGACATTTGGGCTGAGGGGCAAGGGCGGATGCCTTTATCCTCTGTATATATTTTATACCACACTCCTGGAGCATTGTGCCCTGTCCCTTTTTGCAGGTGTGTTACAATCACATGAATAATTAAAAATAAATGTCCAACAAACTAAGGAAATAGGTTCTCAAGTCCCAGCTCCTTTTTTTATTGGTACATCATACTAGGCGCTACAGAAAGAGCCTTTAAAAATAGTTACTAATCATTGTATATTATAGAAAAACAAAGACTAGCCAGATGTTTAAAACTTAGTGTTTATTTTAATATAGACAAACAAAAATCTGGGCATCATTATCTCTTCTCAACTCAGAGTACATAATCAACACATAAAGCATGATGCTGTCTGTATTGTAATGATTAAATGGTCGATTGACATTGTTAGTACACAATTATCATCCCCGAATGTTTATTAAAGGCTGACATATTGATGGAGCTGTGATTAGACCCTACATAAATCAAATTAATAGACAGGTAACCACCCAGGCACCATTCGCTATAAAAAAGATTAACAGCAATGCCAATAAGACATACAAAATAATGACACTAGTCTAATAGGCGATTTTTAGAAATTATTGGGCTGATTCTATCTTACCATTAGCTTCTACGAAAACATTAATTTCAGCTGTTAAAGAAAAATAAAAATTGGAGGCCACAGTATAGATATACCTCAAGGCCATTTACCCACAGTCATGTAGCCAAAATTTAAGTCATCCTGATTTTCCCAAAATGCTAGCTGTAATCATAAATGAAACACAAAGTGTAAGCTTTACACCCTTATCAGCATGATTCAGCGAAATTGAATCAATTAGCTATAGACAAATCAGCTTAAGCAGCTCTGCTTGCCTTAAAAAGAATGTTAATGTATAATAGCCAATCACAGAAGAGGTCAAAATACTTCCTACGTTATGCCTTGTATCTGTTCTGTAACTACTGTGAGTGGGGCTTCTTACTATGCCTGGTTTGAGGTCTCCTAGTTCTCCAACTGTTCTTTTGTATGCAAGATAAACTTCCACAATTTAAAAATTCTTTTCATCTATTATTGTTCAACAAAGCAAAGAAAGCCATGGCTTAAGGGGAAAAATATCTAAGGAAAACAGGACAATATTTTTTGTGAGAGTTGCCTATACAAGAAATTCCAGTAAACCAAACATCCAACGTATATATGTGCACACTACACATGATTTCCAGTGAAATTGTGCCAGTGATAGAAAATGTTCTTTGTTAATGACAATGAACTATTGCTGATATGGGGAGTATTTGAACAGGTACTTTCCCCAGATACAATTTTTAAATTTGATCTGATTTTATTTTTAACACAGCAAAGCTATGAAATCCACAAACAATTATGTCAGCCATAAGGGGATTAATTTATGGTATAGTTTAGGTTAAAATCAATATATGTATTGTGATATGTTCATAAATTCATAAAATTAGTAAGTTCATAAAATTTCACATATCTTAAGTAATATAGATCTGTAATTAACACATTGCCACACTAGAAAAAAAATTTTTTTCCTTGGAGCCACAGTGTTTTATTATGAAAATAGAATACAAACTTCAAAAATGAAACGATCCTTTCTAATTTAATGAAAAATTGGTTATTTTTTATTGTTTTCTGTGTGTGAGTTATATACAATTAAATTGTCAATATTAATTGTAACAATAAGAATATCAACAAGTAAGATTTTCACCAACTAACTGCAGGGTTTTGCCCAGGGGGCCACCCATCACATAACATGTATGCTGCAGCATGGCAGTGTGAGTTGTGTGCGCACCACGCGGCTCCCAAGGTAAAGAGATGTGTGAGTTACATATACTTCACGAGGCCCCGGGCTCAAAACTAGCATGAGCTAAATACAACTCACATGGCAGTTAATGTGTTAAGTAACGTAATATGAAATTCTGGCTGAGTGGAGGTTTGTCTTTCTCCTTAAAATGGGAGAAGGACTTTTGGGAAAGTGAGTGTCAGAATGAAGAACCTTCATAAACATGGGGGCCGGTTCTCAGGCAAATCAGTTTCAAGTAAGAGTATGATTCCTTTAAACCTATCTGCACTCACATGATCCCAGTCTTCGGGTACCCCCAGGAATACTCCAGTTTGAAGATCACAGCTATTTAGAACCAAATAACTGACCTGCTTTGACATCTAAAGGAAGCAGGTACATAATCAGCAACAATTATTATTATGCTGAGAAGGGCCAACTGCCATTTATAGACATATTATATATATGTATATTTATATGGTTAACAACAATTTTCTATACCCATTAGTAGATTGTGGCATTTTAAATTCTCATTTCTCAGAAAGAACAAAATAATGAAATCATTTTATTAATCCCCTAATTATCTTTCTTTATGTGTGTAGGCATCAGAGGAGTGGAACCAGGAAAACCTTCAAGAGTGATATAACTTGAATGTTAAAAGAAGAGTAGGTGTTTGCCATGATGAGGTGAGGGATGAAAGTTATATTTCAAGGGACAGAGGAGAGAGAGAAAACAATGGACAACCTAGTCTAGCTCAGTTTGTCTACAGTGAAGGATGGGAGAAATGTGGTAAGAAATTAGTCTAGCAAGGCAAACAAGAGTCAGATCATATGCTAAGACCTAGTGTTTCACTTTAAGAACTTGGTGCTTCATTCTACAGGCAACAGAGGCTATTGAAAGCTTTGGTGCAAGCTGAGACTCTAATAGGAAAACATGGCCACCAGAAAAATGGAAAAACCAAAAGGCAAGGGCTCAAACTAAGGCAGTGGCTATAGGAGAGGGAAGGTGGAACCTACAGTAGAGATGTTAGGGAGATAAAACAGTCAGGGCTTGGGTACCAGGTGGATGTGGGGAGTGAGGGAGAAGGAGTCGTGGAGAATGGTCCAGGTTTCTGGGTTGGTTATGATGTCAGGATTGTGCTTGGCTAGAAAAGATGACAATGCAGTCTACTGCTGTTCTGCAGATTTGTGATGCTTCTCCCAGCTTTCTGCTCAGTCATCTTTAGCATGGCCTTTCATCTTCATCCTTGTCATATTGTTAATGTAAGAAGTATGTGCTACTCCCAGCATCACATCTGTGGTACAGGCTGGATGAAGGAGGTTGAAGGGCAAAAGGCCAAGACCGCCTTTTTTAAAAAGAGCTTTCCTGGGCTCTTCTTTTTTCCTGGGCTCATGCCTGTAATCCCAGTGCTTTGGGAGGCTGAGGCAGGAGGATTGCTTGAGCCCAGGAGTTCCAGGCTGCAGTGAGCTATGATCACGCCACTGCACTCCTGCCTGGGCAACAGGCATCCAGCTTTCCTGGATGTCCCACTCATGTCATTATAATCTGCATTAGCCCGAGTAGTGTTTGTATAGCTACCCCTGGTTGCAAGGGAGGTAGGGAGGTTCTTTTTTATACAAATGTCTTTATTTGTTTGCTTTATTATCTTTTAAAAATAGAAATGCTATATATTTTCAAGAAAGTTTTAAAGCTGGGTAGATTTTTTTTTGAATTAAATAGTGGTTCTGTTAGTGAAGAATGGATATTGAATGGACAACAAATGTGTTTTCCACAGGTCATTAAGTGGATGCTAGTTTTCTGCTCTGAGACAGGAAATATAGGATGAGTAGCAGGCCTCAGCATAAAGGCAGTGATTCAGTTATGGATTCAGTTGTGTTTGGGGTTGCTGTGAGTCATCCAGCTGAGATATTCAGTTGAAGAAACATGACTGATGATAATTTGGGGGATCCTTGGCCTGTAAATGACAGTTGGCCCTTCTCAGCATAATAATAATTGTTACTCATTATGTGCCTGGTTTTTTTTAGGTGTCAAAGTAGGTTGGTTATTTGGTTCTTGATAGCAGCAGTCTTCAAACTGGGGTACTTCTGTGGGTACATGAAAACTTTCCCAGGATCATGTGAGCAGAGATAATTTTAAGGGAATCAATTTCTAGGCTCTCAAATCCTGTACATACTCTTACTTGAATTGATCTGCCTGAGAATTGGTGGCCATGTTTGTGAAGGTCCTTTATTCTGATTCACTGTCCCAAAGTCCTTCTCCCACTTTAAGGAGAAAAATTGACCTCCACTTGGTCAGAATTTTATATTATGTCACTTCATTATAGAATTGTTGTAAGAAACAGCATTATGTTCTTGTTTTATAACTTATAAAAATGGGAAAATTAGTTCTATTACTTCCACATAATTTTAATCTTGACTTTACTACTTTTAGTAATGTATTTTATGAAATGTGCTTTATAATTTACTTTTCAATGGTTTTCATAATGTTCCTCAAAATCAATATTAACATATTTACTTGAATTGGAAACTAAAGTCAGAGTTTTCTGAAGAAAGTGAGCCCGATATGACTGTCTTTGCCAGTTAGGTTAGATGGTGAACATTTTCCACAGATTCAAAGAGCTAAATCTGTTGTCTTAGCTCAACGAAATTCTGATGCAAAATAGATTAAAAATGTGATAAGATAAAAATAATTTTATTAAACATTTTGAGTTGCCTGAGGTACATTAAAAGGAAGAATTTTTCTTTTCCCAACCCCTTTGAATATATTTTACTTTAGAAAATAACTAAGTCAAAAGTAACATATGTAATTAATAGTCATTTGATAAGTCTTGGCAAAGCTTTCTTGGAGAAAATCCTTATAACTGGAAAAAAAATTCTTTTGCAAGCCAGGTGGTTTCCAATTCTTTTCTTCCAACAAAACTGAAGACAAGCCTAATCAAGTTGTCATTTGATAGAACATGAAAAATAATGTTATGACAAATCACTAGGTGATTTTTGACATAAAATTTAGAAAGAGTTCAAAGAATTGAGTGACTTTGTTTCAGCAAAACTTTTTCTATCCCCATATATTTATTTATGTAAGCAAGACTTCTTAACACTTACATTTATAAAATGAAAAAATGGGAGCAAATATTATGCCACATCATTTTCATATTACTGATAAATAATATTTATGGGTAGACATAGGAACTAATTTTTAAAAACAAAACATCATACATTTCTTTAGCATCATTCATTTCTTTTTTGTTTAATAATTATCTGTCAAAACTGTCAGCATACTAATACTATTTTGATCAACTGTGTACTAGTAATTGTAATGATAGGAAAATATTAAGGGTTAGAGCATTATGAGCACATAAATTAAAAAATTTTCAACATATATACACAATTGTACAGATAATATAATATGGTGATCTATAAAAGATTTTCAAGCATAAATTTATACCACATATTTGGATAAATTTATGTGGAGGAGGTAGAATGGAGTTAGCAGGAGACAAAGTAAAATTTCTGACTGCTAAAAGGAACTTCTTGCTCAGATCTTTTAAAAAGAGATACTTGTGGGTATTAAACTGCTAGGATATTTAGATTTCATTGATTACTTTTTTTTTTTTCAGAGACAGGGTCTTACTCCATTGCCCAGCCTGGAGTGCAGTGGCCCAATCATAGTTCCCTGTAACTGTATCCTCAAACTCCTGGCTTCAAGCTATCCTCCTGCCTTGGCCTTCCAAAGTGCTGGGATTACAGGTGTGAACCACCACGCCTGGCCTCCATTGGCAACTTTTAAAAGGGCAATGCACACTGGAAATTATATCCATTGCAAGTATTTAAAATTATAATAAATTTGTTAAGGTTGTGGAGCAAAATGTAGTTTGAAAACCACTACCATATTGCATTGTCATTCATGGAAGCTGGCCTTTTACATGTTCCCGGCACCAGGGCCCCTCCCTGCCTGCTCCCCCTACTAGCTCTCCTGGGGCTCCTCAAGAGCTGGTTCTGAAGGCATTCTGAGACCATGAGGACTAACCAGAGTAGCTAGAGAGGGGGATCCAGGACCTCCCTGGATGCCACTCTACAATGGGGACTTGAGGCCTAAGTCTTCTCCTGGTGAAACTGAAGACTGAGTGTGACACCCAAAGACAAGAGAACAGGTTAGAAGGAGCTTGTACAAGTGTCTGTGGAAGGACGTCAGGAGTTCTGAAAATGGAACCTGGCAGCCACTGTTTGAGGCTTTGAGGCCTGAATAAGCAAAATATTATTTGGTGCAACTCATTTTTTAAAAAGAGAAAGAAAAGATGTTTTTAATATATAGGAAAATGAGAATATTATGAGAAATGTCCATGTTCTACTTACCAAAAGGGAGTGTTCATTATCATTTTACTATAATATATTTGCTTCAGCTCTTTCCCAATGAACTTATAACTGTATCAGCAATATATTCAAAATTTTGGGCTCTTGGTGCGCTGCGACCCGCAGGCACCAGGCACGCACCCTCCCCACCGCCAAGATGCCCAGGAGGAAGGTTGGCTGGGCAGAAGGCGCGGTGGAGGAAGAGCCCAAGAGGAGATGGCACAGTTGTCAGCTAAACCTGCTCCTGCAAAAGTGGAAACGAAGCCAAAAAAGGCAGCAGCAGAGGATAAATCTTTAGACAAAAAAGTGCAACCAAAAGGGAAAAGGACAGCAAAGGGAAAACAAGCCAAAGTGGCTAACCAAGAAACGAAAGATTTACCTGCATGAAATGGAGAAACTAAAACTGAGGAAAGTCCAGCCTCTGATGAAGCAGGAGAGCAAGAAGCCATGTCTGATTAATATCCTACACCATGTCTTATCAGTGGTCCCTGGCTCCCTGCTTGTATAATCCAGAGGAATATTTTTATCAACTATTTTGTAAATGCAAGTATTTTAGTAGCTCTAGAAACATTTTTAAGAAGGAGGGAATCCCACCTCATCCCATCTTTTTAAGTGTAAATGCTTTTTTTAAAGAGGTGAAATCATTTGCTGGTTGTTTTTTTTTGATACAACCAGAAAATAGTGTGGGATATTGAATTATGGGAGGCTTTGACTGTCTTGGGTGTCAATTTAACATTCCATAGATGGGGGTTAGATTTTATATCCTATAATACAAATCATACTAAATGGTAATATGGAGCCACGGTCCTGCATTTAATGTCTTGAACACTTAAAATTACTTCTATTCCCATGTTTTTAGTAGAATTGTTTCCCAAAGAAAACTACTCCTTAATCCTGACTCTCCCTGTCAGAATTGTGTGCACTCTGTAACATCTGTGGTCATGGTAGTCCTGTGTTCCTAACAACATTGTTAATGTGCTGTGAAGGATTGAAAGTTTGAGTATGTAGTATATATGATAATAAATTGTGAATTGGTGGGACTTAAGTAACAGCTTATCAACATTTGAAGATACTGGTACTTGATGCCCTCTTAAGAAAAATTTGCATCAAATTTTAAGCTGGAAAGTCACTGGAATAACTGTTTAAAAAAGAACTACAATAAATGGCTTTTTATATTTTTGGTATGTATGTTAAGAATTATGTACAAATTGAAATGTCCGTACTGATCCTCACACAACCAATAAAATCTCAATTAGAAAAGGAAAAAAAATTCAGGTTAGGAAAACTTGATACATTGGTGTGAAAGAGATTTTAAAAAAGAAACACAGGAGGTGTTCATCATATCCTTGAAACTTACTTTTTATAGTGAGATTCTAGGCCTTGGTTGTGTGGATTTCATAATAATATACAGTTGAAGCCTTCTATTTTCACTTTATGGCTAACTTTATCTTTGAAGTCCTTGAAGTATTATCAGTATACTTAAGGAACTCCTTTGTAGGTTACTAATTCAAATTCGGCTTGAGATCACTGAATTGGCTGCAAAATAATTATTATTCATGATGTTCACTGACATCGTAAATACCATTATTAGAGTAATTTTCATCTGTTTCCAAAATTTTATGATGAGTTCCGCTCACTGATCCAAACAATCACAAATCTTTTGTCCAATAAGTGTGAGAGTGGGTGTTACGTTGAACCTACACGTGGCTCAGGTCACTTGTCTACTTGGCATCTGCTTGGGACTTATGTGTTCAGTGTGTGTTGTAGTAGTTTGCTGGTATTGTGATAAGGGCATCCCATGCCCCTTTCAACTAGAATTAAAGGATTTCATATTTGTGATCATGACCTACAGGAAGAAATATATTTTTTTATTGACTCAGTCCTCACACACACATATATTTTACATATACATATATATATGAATTTTTTTTAACACTACACATTCACACGGAATCTCAGGATGTGACCTTATTCGGAAATAGGGTTGTTAAGATATAATTAGTTAAGATGAGGTCATACAGGAGTGGGGTGAACCCTTAATCTAGTATGATTGTTGTCCTTATAAGAAGCGGAAAGGAGACACAGAGGCAGATATACACACAAGGAGGAAGGCCAAGTGAAGATGGGAACAGAGATTGGAGTTATACGGCTGAAGCCAAGAAAGACCACGGATTTTCAGCAACCCACCAGAAGCCAGGGAGAGGCAAGGATTCTCCCATAGAGCCTTCAGAGGGAACGTGGCCCTGCCAACACCACTCAGTTTGTAATATTAATACTTTGTTATGGCAGCCCCAGAAAACTATATAAATACATATACACACACACACACACACACACACACCCTGTTCCAATATTTTCCCCAAATAATGCTTACCTATATTGTGTACCATGTATTCTGATATTTTATTTCTTAGTGTAGTCGATTCTATTTTGTTTAACTTTTATTTAAGATTGGGCTATGATAAAATCAATTTCATTAGGTTGCTAGGCTCTCTTCAATAAATCTGCAGGATGGAAAACACTGAACTAGATGCTCCTAAAGGAAAGAGAGGACATAATATATTGGAAAATACCTAAAGTGTTTAATAATTAATGCAAGAGAAAAGCTACAATGTCACTTGCATTCTATTGGTATCATTACTACATTAACTTAAAGTCCCCAAAAAAGCTGAAGTGTTCATGTGCTTCCAGAAATATGTGAATATTTATGTGCCGTGATTCAGCACATAAATAGCTCCACACAGAACACAACTAGGAAACCCACTTTTCTATCCAACTCAGTGACACCTGAAGTTACTCTAATAGAGCTGTGTATAATTGTATATCTCTAAGTTTTAAAGTCAGAGGTTCTGATTTTTAGCCAGGTCCCACCAGTTACTAGATAAGTGACTTTAGATGAAATTAATAAGTTTCTCAGAGCTGCACTTTTCTCATCTGAGAAATAGTGATGACAATACTGTCTACCTCGCATCATATAAAGTGCTTAGCAAAGTGTTAGGCATGGAGGAAGTGCTCACTACATGGAAGCTGTCTTCTGTTCCCCATCTATACAGAGAAGGGGACAAGGGGGAGATCACAAGGACACCAGCATCTGAGAAGAGAGAGGAAGAGACGGAAATGAAGATGCCTTAAGGATCACCATAGACACCACACAAGTGCACGGTCCCAGGAGTTGTAATGGTAATAACTGGTAATTAGTATACATGCTTCTAATTTCTCTCTCTAGTTTGGCCAGATTTTGTCCTAGGTTTAGCTATCATTTACTTTTCTATATGTTTCTGCATTAGTATAATAAAACACAAATTTTAGAGTACAACATAAGCTTTTACAGCAAAGCAACCCAAATATACAATGGTTTGAATGAGACAACAGACTAAGTCTGTCACCCAACAGTCCAGAATCATCAGGTCAGTGCCAGTGGAGGGCTCTGCCATCCTCAGTAAGTGTCTTCTCTTCCCCATCTCCCACGCAGCAGGAAGGGGGAAAAGGCAGGTAGTGCACACACCTTCCTTATGGGGGCACCACTCTGAAGAGACAGAAATCACTCTATCCACATCCTATTGGCCAGAATTTAGCAACATGACAACACTAAACTGTAAGGGCTGCTGAGAGATATATTTGTTACTTTGGCAGTCATATGCTCCCTGGTACTCGGGAGTTCTATCCTTAAAGGGAAAAATGAATTTTAGTGGACAATTAGTCTCTGCCCAGTTCCTCGCCTCTTGCTTTCCAAATACGCACACTCTTATTCCCATGTGTTGAACACATTCACTCCGTCCCTAAAGGAGACAATCCAAACACCCTTCCAGCTACTGCAACCAGCTCAAAGTCCATGGTCTCTGGGTGCTGTGCAGTCCTCCCCAGCAGGGCTGGAAGTGGATCATTTGATTTGCTGGCCCACATATGAATAGAAAAGTGTTCTGCCCTCCACCCCAAAATACGATGGAGAAGTAGAAACAGGGTAACTTCAATACATGTTTTCATTTAGAAAAGAGAAGAATAAGAAGCACATGGTGGTCATTGGTTAATGGGAATTATGAATTCCCGCTAGGTAGGAATAGGGAAAACTTGAACCCTGGTTATGAAGTGAGGCCCTTGGTTAGACCCTGGATCTGATTCCTGGGAGGAATGTTCCTGTCCACTGTCCTCCACAGCTCATGCCTTTGCTCTCTTGGTCCATTAGCCTCACTGGTTGATCTGAGGGGTGCTGGAGAGTGTGCCCTCCCTGCAGCAGACAACTCTTACAGCTGCCCCTGTTGGTGCAGGATTAAAGGCCTGGGTTGCTTTAAGGGTCCAAAAACAGTATGGATCTGACACCCTGGGGAGGTCCTTCTCCTCAGACTGCTGCTAGAGCCATGAGTTCAAGAACATAGCTTTGCAGCTGTGTTCCAGTGGTCAGGAAGCTGGAATCAAGATGTGACCATTGCTGCTTCAGCTGCCCTCGACACCCAGGAAACTGAGAACAGGTGCTGGAATATTGCTGTAGAAGAAAATGACCAAAACATTGGCAGCAATATGGCCTCCGCCTCATTTCTACCTTTTACTTCTTACAAGATAGCATCTACTGGGCAGAATGCAACTCACCTCCAGAACCCTAGCTGTAAGGGAGTTTTGGCAGGGGTCATTTTTAGGTTTCTAATCTTTCCAACCAGAAGGAGGAGGGGTTGCATGTTGAGCTAGCCAACCCACAGTCTCTGTCACAAGGTTTATAAAAGAGTGTCTACTTTGATTAGGAAGTTCACTGTGAGTCTCAATGATGTTAATTTAAAAGAACTTGGTGCACAGTTAGAAGGCCTTGAGTCCTATAACTTAAGGTGTGTGAGTTTTTGGAAAATTCCAGAGCCCCTTTATATACTCAAAGGGAATTTTTGTGAATGTCAGCATGTAGTGGTTGATGCATCCAAGACCTCCAGCCAAGGCAGGCGATACAGATTGTAACAACACAATTCTCCAGGGGCAGTATTGACTGAAATGGCAAAGTGCGAAAGGGGTTAAAGAGACCCAATCACTTTACCATCAGTCTAGGGACAAATTAGAGCTTCCTGGACTTACTCTGGGGCTGAACAGGAGTTATTCACTTCTTTCCAAATAAATGGCAAGATGACGAGATGAACCATGTTCTGGTTTTGTAGCCTTAATAACACCATCCCCACGTAATAAATATAGTATCATGATTGCTGCTGCTGCTGCTTCTGCCACAATGACTCACTGCTAATGCTATTATTAACATCACAACCCTTTTTTCAATGAAATCTGGGTAGAGTGGTTGCCTATGTGTCACTCTGAAGTGGCAATGCACCAAATGGTAATTTTGTAGGTTGAAAAAATAGAAAAACTTAATTCAACTTCCTGGCACCTTACCATTAACACATGATTTGGACATAAGGAGTTATCTGACTCATTTGCTATTTGTTTCTCATGGACCACATTTAAATAATTGAAACAAATCTGATTGTTAGTACTATGTCTTAAGAAATTTTCTATGACAGTGTAAAACTATATAAATGATGGGTTATGTAAAACAAAAATACCAGCATATTTTTAAGCTTACTATATGTAAGTGTTTTGAATCCAGAATGAGGGTTTCTTCCCAGTAAACTATTCTGGTGAGAACCTGTGGTTTGTTATGTTCTGGGTATCTGATTCATTCTCTCTCTCCCTCTTTCTCTCTCTCTCTCTCTCTTTCTCTTTCTATCTTTCTCTCTCTCTCTCCACACACACACACACACACACATTTTTATCTTTATCTAGTTTGGGGAGGCAATATCACGTAGTAGTTATGGTAGTTATGACCAAACTCCATGGTGGCCTAGCTCTGAAACTATAAAGTTATTTAAAGAAGTTATTTAACTCCTCTGAGCTTCAGCTAGCTCACTGGCAATTATTATTATAGTACCAGTCTCTTAGTGTTGTTGAGGAACTAAATGAGATAATGTCTATAAAGAACTTAGTTCAGAACATGGCACATAGTAAATGCTCATTAAATGTAAGCTATTCCTTTTGTTTTTAGCCACAGTGTGAAATTTTACTGGACTTACATTTAAATTTTTAAAGAGTCATTCATTTTTGGAGGAAATGGCATTAATAATAAGCATATGTCAATATATTATTATCAGAGCATTTGTAAATATCTTATGATAAAATAACAGGAAAATGGTGTTTACTATCAGCCCCAAAATTCAAGTCTATATTTTATAGTATAACTTAGGTACTTAAAGAGCAGCACCTGTTCTTTTAGTAACCTGTAGTTATGTTAAATATATTAAAAAGTACATTACATAATTTATAATGTGGTGATAAAAATTTGTAACTTATATGCAAAGGGGCAGAACAAGAAAAAGTAAAAGAATTTTTAGGTATTGAAAGGGTTTTCTGCAGGAAAAGTAGTTGGAAGGCTAGTTGCAAGGTCTGCATATTAAGTACAGATCTTTTTGTCTCTTGCCTTGAAGCTGTGGAAGAAGACAGATCTTTTCAAAAAGGATCCAGGAAGCAACTATAGAGAAAGAAGTCATCTATTCCTAAGGAACTTAATCCTCCCCACCAAAAACCACAGGGATGATAGAAATGGCTCTTCCCAGGACAGTGTGAGCAGAGACACAAGATTCAGGAAGACAACAGAAACATTGAGAGCTGAGAAGCAGAGTGAACCATAAAGACACCCAGGAAGAGACCAAAAGTCTACCAAGGTTGGTGGTAAGAATGGGCCAGAGGGTGGAGAGGATCAGAAAGGGGTTCGTGACCTTGTGGTGCTGGAGCCAAGGTGCTTTCCTTGGAAGATTGTCTTCAGGGCCTGGCAGGCACAGGGAAATCACCACTTTGAGAAGGCAGAGCAAAGAACAAAGAATCATTGATCAAACCAGGAGTCCTATCTTCAGGACCTGCAGAGAAGGGTCCTGTGCTCAGTGACATGTGTAGGACTGTGTATGAATGTACACAAATGCCAACAGTGGTAGGAGATACCATATAATAGCACTGAAGTTACTGTGGTCACCTGAGGGAAGGTAAAAAGCTTAAGGAAATTGGGGGAGAATCTTGCAAAGTTACAACTACTTCAAAAGAGAAATTTGGTGAGGTCAAGTCTAGAATTGTGGAGAGGGTAAGGCTGGGGACCAAGACAAGGATGAGGCTCTGCCCCCACTCAGCTGTGGCAAGAAACATTTACCAGTCTTTTAATGAGAAGGCATGCAGTGACCGCATGGAAACCACCCCTGTGCATTACTCCCTATCAATGGCAGGACACGAATGTTTGCCCAAGCTAAGAGCATGGCAAAGCCATAGTGTAGCCTGAATTCCTCTCAATTAATCTCTATGTATTCTTAATTTCCAAGATAAAAAATTCTATTCAGATGTTATTAAAAAGGAAACCAAATGAAAATAAATAATTGAATCTCAATGGACCCAGACGACCATTTGCTTGAAAAAATAGTACAGTTAATTGCAATTTTAATAAGAGCACATGTTTTAGAATCTTCCAGATCCAGGTCTGGGACCCATCTCTAGCACTAGGTAGAGGGCTGTGGGCTCATTTCTTAACCTGTACTGGCATTAATTCTTTATGTGTAAATTGGGAACAATGATGCAAACCTTGCAGGTGTTTTTGGGTTTTTTTTTTTTAAGATTGAATGACTTTGTACATAAAAAGTGCTTGGAACAAGATAGGTGGCCAGTAAATGTTAGTCCCCTTTCTCTTGATTTTGCTATTGCCAGAAACCTAGACTCAGATACAAGTCTGATAGGCACCCTGGCAGGTGTGAACCAGGGGCCAAGTATCGCCAAGTTGTGCAGGCTTAAAAAGGGACTGCTAAGGTCTCTGGAGTCAGACTGCCCTGGACTCAGAACCACTCAGTAGTTGCATGACCTGGGAGAGGTTACTTATCCTCTCTGTAATTTGGATTTCTCACCTATCAAAGAAGATGGCAATGCCCACCTCACAAGGTTGTTTTAAGGCATTTGGGATGATCTGAGAAGGGCAAGACTGATGCGAAATTCATGGAAGACCAAATTCCAGGGATGTTATGACAGTCATCTTGGGAGTTGTCTAGCTATGTGTTGGTCAAAGGTTTAAGATACTGGGGAGTGCGCTCAATATCAACAAGGGTGAGAGGGGTAAAGGAAGTAAGATTGGGCAGAGGAAGGCAACTGATTCTGTGAGGTGCTCCGGAGCCAGATAATCCTTCACGGCTGTTTGCTCTGGAGGGAAGGGGACTGGGCCTTTATAAGCTGTCATCTGCATAGCCATCAGTCACTGGGCCAGGTGTCTCTGTTCAGCTGAGGGTGATTCATGGAGAGTAACTCAGCTGAGAGCCTTCAGCTGCCAATATTCCACCAGCTGGGAAAATCAGCACCCCAGTCCTGAAGGAGTGATTTGGGCAGCGTGCCATGTATCCAGTGTGGTTGACTTTATTCTCAGGCAGTGTCTGTCCATGTGCCAACAAAGATGGCCACCAGCAGCTAGGCTTCTGCGATGCTTGGCACTTGCAGTCTTTCCTGGTAGTCATAGTGAAAGTCCCAGGAGGGTTTTGATTGGCTTGATGTGAGTCATGTGCCCATCCCTAAGCCAGTCATAATGCCAGAGAAAGATGCTTCTCTGATTGCTCAAGTATGGAATATTTGTGTACCCCTGGAAGTAGTGGGGGTTACTGAAAAAGAAGACTGTGGCTCAAGAAGCAAGTGCAATGGAGCTGACTAGGCAAAACTAATAGTTGCTTATACAAGCTTGTTATGGGATGGGTTAAATTGCGGACCCCACCCCACAAATCCATCTCTTGCAGACCTAGTCCCCACTCCCTCAGAATGTACCCTTATTTGGAGATAGGGTCTTTAATGAGGTAATCAAATTATAGTGAGGCCATTGAGGTGGGCTCTAACCCAATACGACTGATATGACTGATGTCCTTGTTTGGACACAGACAGCCACGGAGGGGGAATGCCATGTGAACATGAAGATGACATCTGTAAGCCAAGAAGAAGAGGAGAGAGGCCTGGAATAGCTCTTTCTTTCCCAGCCCTCAGAAGGAACCAACACTGCCAAAACTTCGATTTCAGGCTTTCTAGCCTCCAGAATTGTGAGACAATAAATTAATTTAAGTCACCCCATCCAGTTTGTGGTACTTTGTTATAGTGACCCTAGCAAACTAATAAAAACCTAATAGCCATTAAAGTTTTTAGGGCACAAGATTTCCTGAGGTCATAACACAGATGCTAAAATAGGTTATGTTGGCTGTCCAGTACTTAGTGGATTGAAACAGCAAATTGCTCAAAGAAAGTGGCCTGTAGTGTAATCTATGTTAGCTATTCTCTGTTGCTCTTCTCAATTAGGATTTCATGACAAGATTAAGCTTTGAAGCAGGTACTCAATGTATGCAATGAATTAACCTCTTTACTACGTGTCTGTAATGGCACTAGCAATGTATCATGTGAGGGATAATTTAGAAATAATCAGCCAGGTGCGGTGGCTCACACCTGTAATCCTAGCAGTCTGATTACAGACTCCTGGGAGGCTGAGGCAGGAGGATCACTTGAGGCCAGGAGTTGGAGCCTGAGCAAGAGTGAGACTCCACCTCTACAAAAAGAAGAAAAATTAGCCAGGCGTGGTGGCAAGCGCTTGTAGTCCCTGCTACTCGGGAGGCTGAGGCAGGGGGATCACTTGAGCCCAGGAGTTGGAGGTTGCAGTGAGCTACGATGACAACACTGCACTCCAGATGGGGATACAGAACAAGACCCTGTCTTTAAAAAAAAAGGACAGAGAGAGAAATACTCATTGCAATAATTTTCTCTAGAGCTTAATTTTCCCACAGAACCCTCCCTGAGAATGGTCACTAGACTACAGTGGTATGAAATGCATCTGAGTCATACATTTATATTTTGATTGACACACATTCTCATTTATGCATCTGGCAATTTTCTTGGCCTGATGAGCCAACATCATTGAGAAGAAGCAATTGGGAAAGGTAGCCACTGCCTCCATCTTCTTATGGCACTATGGCCATAAAAATAAAATTTTTAATGCTGTCTTGAGTTCACAAGGAAGAATGGGAAATTCCTAAATTCCAGAGACTGAGAGCGGTAAATGCATAAGCTAAAACTATGACAGCCCCATATGGAGGTATTATCAGATTTAGTATTGGCTTAATAACTTGAATTTTGATGTCTACATGAAGACCAGAGACATTCTGGGCTATTGTGGCTATTCTTAACTATCTATTTTGTACATTGATCTCTCATGATCTGTTTAATTCTTGTGCCAACCCAACTGTAATTGGATATATAGTAAGTTCTCAACATCATAGATAGTTTCTTAGAAACTGTGACTTTAAGAGTGACAATCTAGAGCAGGTCTTCAAATAACTTTGTTTCTTTCAATGTCGTTTCATTATAACATTAATGAGAAAAAAATTGGTTTTCTTATATGCTGTTTTGCTTAAAGTCACAGTTTCCAAGAACCTACCCACATTGTTAAGTGAGGACTTACTGTATTTTCACAGCTGGAAAGTCTAGTTTCTTCATATTACCATTGATTTTCATTTTTAAAAGTTAATCTCACTCATTTCTTTCTCCAGCTAAATATCAGTATCTTTTAAGATCCTTCTCCAAATTCCATTGCAACAGTGATCAGGATTGTAACAAATCCATCAATTAATTTGAAAATATTGACATCTTTATAATAGTGGGCTTCCCATCTATCTTTATGATGTGTCTCTTTCAGTTATTTATTTGTTTCTTTCATTTTTTTGAAACTTAGTTCAGAGAGTTGAGTTAAACATGCTCCTCATCGTCTTTGGTTTGTACAAAGCTACTCTCTTATTTTATTTATTTTTAATCACCTTTTATTTCTGAGAAAGTCCCTCTGTAGCCATGGAGAATCATGCTGACCTATGGAGAGGAACAAAAAGAGAAGTGGAAAACAATGGCAGGTGTACTCTTCCTTGGTCCCAGTTGCTGGTTTTCTTCTATTACAGAGGCCTGACCACATCCCTAGTCCTGGACTCTGTATCAGATACCTCTAAAGTGCACCACAGAGCCTTTCAGCCCTCCCTGTCTCCAGGGTCTTTGGCCAATTGTTGTCGTGACCAACACGTGACTAGCTCTGGGTGGGCTCTAACTCACTCTCATATGCACAACCTGACAGGGCCCCGCTGCCTGCTCACTTTCCTCCTCTCAGCTCCTTTCTGGGGCTTCCCTTTTGATGCTAAAACATGAGAGATTTCAGGATCTGTGTGGTGTCCATTCATGACGGTGTAACCCGGAAGTACAGAGAAGTCAACTCTTTGTGGGGCAAACCACAGTCCAGTGGAGTCAGGAGCTGTTGGATAGACTGTCCTGATATTCAGTCATTCACAAAGCCTCTTGGAAGATAGAGACTCCCATCAGATCTGGTAGTCTGTCTCTTTTGATACCAAGGAATCAACTTTGAAAACTGGGACATAACTGATTGCATATAACCACAGCCTAGATATTATTCATAACTTCTGTACCCACAACCAGATGTCCAATGACATAGCTACCTAAAGGCAGCTCTTGCAACCATAAAACGTAATATATGCATATGTTAAATGCATATATTAAAAAAGACAGAGGTTTGAAAATGAATGTTCCAAATATCAATCTCAAAAAGTTAGAAAAGAACAATATAGTAAACCAAAAAAGTAAGAGGAAGCAAATAATAAAAATGAAGACTGAAATTAAGAAATGAAAAAATGTGTAATAGAGGATCAACAAAAATTAGATACTAGTTCTTTAAAAAGGTTAACAAAATAGATAAACTACTGGTGAGAAAGACAAGTGGAGCCACATAAAAAATTAAATGAAAAAGAGGGCATAACCAATATATGAGGACTGTCTGGAAAGTATCCAGCCATTGTATCCATGTATCCATTGTATCCATGGCTGGATACTTTCCGACAGCCCTCGTATAGTAGGTATTTTAAAATCATAACATGAAAAAGTATATACCATAATTATGAAAACACAGGTGAAACATCAATTTTATAAAAAAAGGTAATGTACCAAAACTAGTTCAAAAAAGACACACAACATTTAAACAGATGTAAGACCGTTAAATAAATGGAATCAGTAGTTTAAAAAGGTTACCTACAAACAAAAGTAAACATTCTAAGGTCAAGGTGGTTTTCATAAGCAAGTTCTACTTAATCTCAAGCAACAGAAAAGGTAATCTCTGTCTTATATATACATTATTCCAGAGAATGGTTAAGTAGGGACAGTTCCCCCAGTTCATACTATGAGAATAATGTAACCTTGATTCTAAAGACCAAACAAGAAAGGAAAATTATTGGCTAATTTTACCTAGGGACACAGGTACATATGCAGCTAGATAAGAGTGGTTTAATGACATCATTGGCATTCCCAGAAGGGGAGCACATGCACAGCATCCATCCTTCTGCCACCTTCTTTTGAATGATTGAGTAGTTGGGCTTGCTGATCAGGTTCTGATCCAAGAACCTCACTGATGCTCTTTAGTCTCTCATAGTATGGATAGTCAGGTTGGTACCTGTTACGGGTTGAATTTTGTGCCCTCAACCCCCACCCCAAATATGCTGAAGTCCTAGCCTCCAATATCTGTGAATATGACCTTATTTGGAAATAAGGTTTTTGCAGATGATCAAGTTAAGATGAGGTCATTAGGATAAGCCCTGATCCAATATGACTGTGTCCTTATTAAAAGGAGGAATTTGGACACTGTTATAGTCACACAGGGATAACACCATATAAAGAGGGAGGATTGGAGTGATGTCTCTACAAGCCAAGGAACACCTTAGACCACCAAAACTAGACAAAAGGCATGCAGCAGATTCTCCCTCAGAGCCTTTAGGAGGAGCCAACTCTCCCAACACCTTGATTTTAGAATTCTAGCCTCTAGAATTGTGAGACAATACATTTCTGTTGTTTTAGCTACCTAGCTTATGGTACTTTGTTGTGGCAGCACTGGGAAACTAATACAGTGCCCATAGCCTCAGTTCCAAGGCAAAACGAAATTCCCCCACTCCATGATATGCTGGGATTGGAGCCAAACTGGTGTAAAGGTGAGACCTTCCTGGTTTCCACTCCTCTGTTAAATTGGATGGGTTTCCAGATACCTATGCCTAAGGGTGGACATAATTGTCCAGCCTGCTGTTGTAGTATTTTATGGGCAATCATCAGGTAGAGATGTCAGGGAAGGCATTGTACAGGATTTTACTACCTCCCTCCAATATCATACCTTGGTGGAGATCTCCTCTGGGGCTGAGAGGAGGTTTGGCTGGTGCTTACGCCTTCCCTCCCTACTCCTACATAATCAGAGAAGCTAGAGCTGTAACTCTCAACTCTGCAGTGTAAAGGAGGGATACCCTTGTACCATGGATGTCAGAATCTCCAGGAATGGGTGGGCTACAATACATATTTTTTAAAAACATATTCAATATTTTAATTAATTTAGTCATGTTTTCCCATTTTTTTGTTTCATAAAATGTATGACTCAAATGTTTTCCCATTTTTTTAGCTTTTTATTTTAAAATAATTACAGAAGCATAGGAATTTGTTTTTCCATTTGTTTTGAAATTTCAAATAGGATAGTTAAATAGTTTGCTCTGGCTGCCATAACAAAGAAAGTACATGGCTTAAAACGACAGAAAGGTATTGTCTTGTAGTTCTGGAGGCTAAACGTTCAAGATCAAGGTATCAACAGGGCTGGTTCCTTCTGAGTGAGAATCTGTTCCATGCCTCTTGCCTCGCTTCTTGTGGTTTGTTGGTAGTCTTTGGCATTTCTAGACTTGTAGATGCATTACCTTAATTTTTCCCTTCAACTTTACAGGGCATTCTTGCTGTGTGTCCAGATTCCCCCTTTTATGAGGATGTAGTCTTACTGAATTAGGGCCCACACTAATGACCTCATCTTAACTTGATCATTTACCTGCAAAAATTCTATTTCCAAGTAACATCACATTCATAAGTACTGGAGGTTAGAACTTCAACATATTTTTGGTGGGACACAATTCAACCCATAACAGTGTGTATAAGTTTTTTATGTTTATCAAAAGGGGATATTGGTTTCAAAAGATTAAGAACTTTGAAGCTAAATGATGCAACCCAGCTGAAGGCTTGTCACTTAGGTCCCTCTAAGATGCTTCCTAACTTGCTGGCATGCATGACGGCCATTTAAGCTCTTGCTGTAGAATTCTGTTGCCCACCCTCACCCACCTCAAAAAGTCAGTGGGCCAGAGGGTTCCTAGGCCTCTCTGGGGCAGCTTCCACATTGTAAGTTTGGGCTTAATGGCAAGCAGTACTCAAGAATAATTACCCATGTAGTTTTAAAAAAAAAATTAAGTTCATAGGTGGAGAAAAAATATAATTAACTTTATTTACAAACCTGAATTATGGTAGCAATATGCAGCTCCCCACCCCAAACACCCAGAGACACACACTCATGAACCCTTGCATCCCCAACAGGAGCATGCATGCATACACAAAATGCAGAGCTGAATTTACTGCACAAGAGTTTTCACCAAGGACACAGCAAGGCTCCAGCTCAGTTTGAGCTCTGCAGGAGGTGTTCTTGGCTAGTTTCAACGCCTGGCACCAGGCAGCAGATAGACTCCAAGTTGCATAGAAAAGAGGTCCCATAAAACCTGGCCGTGACCTCCTCTGCCTCATCTACAGCCTTCTCTCTGAATGCAGTGTCCTTCTTCTGACTGTGTGCAGGGCTGGTTCCTTCTCACTCATCTCTCACATAACCCACTGTTGACTACCTTCATAACATTTACATTTCAATTTTTAATTATAATTTTTTAATTTGTTTAACTGTTTATTGCTAGTTTCCCCCCGCTTAGCTCCGAGAGAGCAGAGAATGGCCTGTTCTGTTCAGTGTCTGGCTCTTAGTGCACCCTCAATAAGAGTTTGTTGAATGAGTGAACTTATGATTGAGGGACGGTAGCACTAAAGACAAACTGACAGTTTCAGTGTTTTTCAAGGTCAGATATTGCACTATTCTCACAGATTGTACTAATGGATACAGCATGTTTTATGACATTTCCACCTAAAGATTATAAGGATCTTTTGTTCTGCCATGTCTTGCTACCTGTGAATGACAAGTACTGTAAGAGCTTGGTGCTTTGATTTGATGCTGGGGCTATGGTTTGCTGATCTTTGAGTGTTGATTGCACAGTCCCCAAGGGAAGATTTTATAGGAAGGTCATGTTTGATTGTAAGGTAAGTCTCATTAAAATTTCACTTTAAATTCATTATCCAGTGAATAGTTTCTTCATATATCTCATAAACTATCCATATTCGACTTAGCTCTCTACTGAAAAAAAGTAATATTTAAAACAGGATGAGAAATGTTTTACAATTTTTCATAAAGGAACTAGGCATAACTCTTAAGGTACAATTATATTCTAAAGTTCAGTGGAAATATTTTATTGCAATATAATCCTTTTTTCCCATGGTCATGGGGCCATCATCATAAGGACCCTTAAGGGCCATCCATTGTTTGTGCATATTGGGAAATTTTATAAGATCTCAAGGTTAACTTTTCTTCGAATGGGGTTAGGGTGACATTTGGTCTGCTGAAAATAATAAGTGGAAGTTCTTATTTTCTACATAATAGTATGTATTTTCCATTCATTGTGCAATAATGTGTGGTGGGAAGGGAGAATGAACAGAATAATCCATGGGTTTTAGTATTTGTAAATCTTTGAGAGCAGACCCAGGATTAAATGGATACAGTGATAAGTACAAAACAATCTGAGCCACTTGATGGTTTTCCATTAAGATTATTTCAATTCAGTTACAATGAAATTTAATTATTACTTACTGAGTGCCTAGAGGAAACAAAGTTTGGATCATGGTTTCTTGGTATTCTTTAACTGTTCTCAGTTAAAAGCTCTGTTCAGCTCTGAACATAATTCACTCTTACACTTCTAAGTTCCTGACCTGATCTTGCCTCTTCTATTCTTGTAATAAAATCATACTGTGTTCTTTTTAAAAACTCTGCTGAAGCTTCATCTCCTTTAATAAACCTTCACCGACTAATGCCAATTTCTTTAACAAAAGCAGAAATGTAGACTTGCAAGAGGAGCCATCCTCTGTCTAGACCCCTTTCTCCAACCCCCTCCACAGAGCCACCCTATACATCCCCCATCAGTGGCTCTCAATCCTGAGTGCACATTACAATTCCCTGGGGAAGTTTTAAGAAGTTATTTTTAAGAAATTGAAGAAGAACTTTTAATTTGAGAACCCTTTGACAGGCTAATCAAATCACAATCTCTGAAAGTGAGGCTCCCACAGTTTTGTTTTGTTTTTTTTCAGATCACTTAAATATTTGTTCAAGAGTGAGATTTAAAAAAAAATTTTTTCAGGTCACTTAAACAATTGTTCAAGGGTGAGACTCTGTCTTATACGCAGCAGGACTCTCACATACCTTAATATGTCTATATTTAAGTATATGTTTCTTTGTTTCTTTTTGCATTTTTTTAATATGTGATCTCACAGAATCAAAGTTTTAGAGTTATATTAGTCAGGGTTCTCCAGGGAAACAGAACAATAGAATATATATATATTTAAAGATTTGTTATGGGAAATGGCTCATGCCCCACAATCTGCCACCTACAAGCTAGAGAACCAGGGAACCTGATGATGTGATTCAGTCTAAGTCTGAAGGCCTGAGAATCAGGCCAATGGTATAAGCCCCAGTCTGAGCCTGGAAGCCCAAGGACCAGGAGCACCAATGTCCCAGGGCAGGAGAAGATGAATGTCCCAGCCCAAGCAGAGAGAGCGAATTTGCCCTTCCTCTGCCTTTTTGTTCTATTTGGGCCCTCACTGGATTGGGTGATACCCACCCACATCGGGGAGGGTGATCTTCTTTACCTAGTCTACTGATTTAAGTACTAATCTCTTCCAGAGACACCCTCACAGACACACCAGAAATAATGTCTTACTATCTATCTGTGCTTCCCTTAGCCCAGTCAAGTTGACATAAAATTAACCATCACAAGAGTTGAAACCTGTCTTAGAGATAATTTCTTCCAAATTATCTGTGGAAATTTTCTGCAGAGGATCTGACTTACTCAGCCCATAGATTGAGAACTATTTGGAAAACTTCAAGACTTACTAGCATGCTTGGAAGATAATAATTTAGAAAGCAAATGCAAGAGTTTTTTTAATTTGGATTAGCAGACCAAAGTGAGCCCACAGATCACTGGAATAGCCAGGATATAGTAGATGTGCCTGAAGTCATGAGACCCATTCAATTTCAGCTCCTGGGATGTTGGGCATGTCTCAACTCTTCCTCTTTAAGCCAGTTTCCTTATTTACAAAAATGTGGAGAGTAATGCTCTAGGCTTGTTTTGAGGATTAAATTAGATAAATATTTATGAAAGTGGGTGACATATAATTTTTTTTAACAGTTGTAAAATTGTGAGAACCTTCTTTTACTGACTTGAAAAGGTGAAGAGAAAAATAACTATTTTGCACTTAAATATTCTGTTAGTTTTAATGATTATTAAATATCTGAAAGTTTCCCAGCATAACCTGGATCAACCTGGCCATTTGGATTCAAAAAATGTTTCTGGCGGGCTTCCTAGAGCTTATTCTGCTATAGTCTTTGAAGCGTCTGAAAGAAATATAAACCCCATTGTTGTCCAAAAGGAATTTAGCATATTAGTAACCTATGAAAGAACAAATATATAATGTTTAAAATATATTCCTTTTGACATTTGTTTAGAGGGAAAAAAAATTACCTAACGTGAACAAATCTCTTTTATAAATTTATAGTTACAAAACCCCAAAGCAGATATAGGACATGGTGATTTACCCATCACTGATGAGGAAGAAGAGTTAGAAATGCAACAGCAGTGTGGGCCTCAAGGCCCAGGGAGACTAATGCTGTGTGTGTGTGTGTGTGTGTGTGTGTGGAGAGAGAGAGAGAGAGAGAGAGAGAGAGAGAGAAAGAGAGAGGGAAAGAGAGAGACATATTGCATGTTCCTGATTATCTTTCAGTTTGAGCCTTTAGTAAAGCAAATATCAATCACTTTTTTATTTTGTTCATGAGAAGTACCAAGACAGCCTACCAGAGGTAGAAAAACAAGAGAAGATAAGATCTTACTGTAATCAGGACAGGCACTTGCTTTTAACCTCAGAAGCAGGGGAAGTGGTAGAGTTTGGTGTTGTTTGCAAAGTCTGAAGTTCCACCCAAGGTTGGAGCAATGCAGATGTCTTCCAAGGCCTCTCATTACAAGCAACAATTTCAACATCAAATTTATTGGACTGGAAAATAAATTCCATCCCCCAATATATTCTGGGAAAAAATTCTTGGAAAAATTATTTCCCCTATGTCTCCTGCTCCCATAGCTTTTAAGCTGCTTGGCTTTAGGCTGGGGAGGTTACAGGAATTACATCAACATAAACTAAATGATGGCAGTTGAGTCTAGTTAAAGTATCACATTGTATTTATGTGTTACAGATCTTTAAATCTTAACTGTATATACTAACTCTGAATATACCTTGAATATAAGTTAGAATAATGAGCTATGTTATTTATTTAGATCCAAAAAGAATATAAAATATGTATCTTTTTTCTTTTTTTTTTCTTAGATCAGGAATAAATAAAAGTATGTATCTTATTTCACCTCTCTTAATTCCCTACTCTTTGGACCTAGGATATCTTAAATCATCATCCTATCTACCTAAAGGCTTCTCCATAAATTATAATATAGCACCTGCCAGGTAGCAACGCCATGATCAATGGATAGAAATGATAGAAATGCAAGATTCAGCTCAAGGAACTTTCTGGGAACCAAAAATGTCCAATAATATAGTAGAGTACCTTACAGAGGGCTTAGCTCATGGTCATGGAAGGAATTCAAGCTAAATCTAAATGCTTAGACTAAGTCTAGAGTCAAAATAAGACTAAATGATCATCTGCTTAGGATGTTATGGAAAAAATTCCAGTGCCTGACAGGAGGTTGGATTGCAAGGCCTCTTCCCAATATAAGATTATATAATTTGGAATAAAATGAATCTGGCACTGAATACTGATTTTAGAAGATAACTCAATTTATCAAGTATTTATGATAAGACACTAACTTAAAAGTGAGAAAATAAAGAGTATGGCCTATTTGTACACTGGAGACCCACTGTGTTATATTGGGAGTTCCTTAGATGACTCTGTTAGTACTTTTAAAAACTGAAATATCACCCAGTTTATGGTCTTGGAGGATTCCTTTAATATGTGTTTCCCTGGCCCCCCCTTACCTCTTACCTGCCAATGTGCTCTTCTGTTTCATATTTTACCTATTCATTATACCTGATTACAGGGTACTTTCATAGAAGATTGATTTCCATTGCAGCCTAAGTGAAATCACACACATCTTTTTTTTACCAATAACCTCTGCAGCCAGAAGTCCTGTGCTCTATACCTTGAACATTAGGGTCTGTCATTGGTGGCTTGGGTGAAAAATATATTGCATAAGACACAATTTATTTCAACTCATTAGGAGCTATTTAAAAGCTGATAGCAAAGTATATTCCTTACCAAAAACAAGGGAGGCTGCAGATAAAATGAAGTTCTCCTCGTCAGCAGCACGTGTGGGGACAACAGCTGGCACAGGAATATTAATAGGCAGCCACCTGGCTGGGGATCACAGGCTGACACCATAACCAGTGCAGCTGCAGGGGCTCTTGTCAGATTTTTCTGAACCACAGAAATGAGAAAGTAATCATTTTAGGTCGATGACACACTAGTCTCCATGAAATACCTCAGATATTCAGGAAGGATACATGAAGTATAAAGTAAAATAAAATTAATTTGAATAGTCTCCAAACTCTTTAATCCTCTTTTCTATTATCTTAAGAATAAGCTGGGTGTGGTGGCACATGCCTGTAGTCCCAGCTACTCTGGAGGCTGAGGCGGGAGGATCGCTTGAGCCCAGGAGTTCGAGGCTATAGTGAGCTATGATCTCACCACTGCACCCCAGCCTGGGTGACAGGGCAAGACACCATCTCTAAAACAGAAAAAAAAAAAAAAAAAAAGAAAAGAAAGAGAATAAAGAACACTGATTGTAAAGAAAACAAAATAGAAGAGGTTTTTGAGTAAGAGAAAAATATGGGGCTAAACAATGACATTTGAGTATGTATAAATGCCGTGTGACTTAAGTTCTTAGAAGGTACAACTGAGACACCCATTCCAAAGAAATTGAAGATCTGGTTATGGAAAAAGGGCATGGAAAGGCTATTTTGAAAAGAAAGAAAATGAGACTTGTACTGAAGGCCTATTACATACCCCACGTGAAAAGACACTACAGAATTTCTTCCGCTCCTTCCCTTCCCTTCCCTTTGCTCCCCTTCCATTCCTTTTTTCTAGTTTTTTTTTCCTTCCCTTTGTCCTTTTCTCTCCTTTGCTTTCACAAAGATTTCCTTAACACTATTTGTGTATAAGACTTTCTCAAATCTATAAAGTTGAGAAGAAAGCGGCCCTCATATAGCTGTTGCTGCACTAAGGGATACAGCATCTTCATAAATAACTCAAATATAAGCTTGGACAGGCCCAGTGGTATAAATGAAGTACAGAAAGTGTGGTGGTTATTAAGAGGTGGAAGAGATTGCATTCTGCTGGAAGTCAGGGAAGGTCACACAGGACATGGCAGTGGCCATAGAACAGAGGGACATCTACATATGAGGGACTGTGGAGGCAGAATCCACAGGACCTGGGATTTCGAAGGATAAAGTGGGCAAGAGTGAGATGAAGTCAAAGATGCCTGCAGGCTTCCAATTATTCCTGCTGGTTTGTCAGAGCCAGGTGGATGTGCCTCACCTCTCACGGCAGCCTACGGTTTAAGGCTACTATTAATTTCCAGAAGAAAATCCACCCCAACAGCCAGTGCTGAGAAGCTGGTATTTTACTTGAGATTTTATATGTGTATGTGTGAGTTTCTGGAGACTGGGGCGAGTGGAAAGTGATTACCAGGCAAGACATTTACCTGACACAGGTCTCCTCCAAATCTCCTTCCTCCCCCAAATTACCTTCCCTCGCCCACCTGATGGGACTCTGCTCTCTTCTTCCTCCCTCCCTCTCATAGAGTCTCCAGCTTCCTTCCCTTCCCGGTGTCCTCTCCACCAGCCTTTCCACTCTCTTATGCATGGAAATGTACCTCGCCCCCTCCTCCTCACCTGTCACTTAATACTGCCTTCAAGTGTCTGCAATCCTGAGGGTGACTTCATTTGTGCTCAGCAAACAAAAGATCCTTTAGCTAAAAGATCTTCCCTCTTTACAGAGTGGCAGTTGGATTTTAAACGCTCAGTTTTTATTTCTGTGACACACCAGGATGTTGTCAACCTTGGTATCTAAGGCACTGCTGGGTAAAGATTTTAAATGTGGTTATGTCATCTCAGCAAATAATCACTAGTACTCAGAGGTAGAGGAGTCAATGCATATGTTTGAAGGCTCTCTGCCTGGTGGTCAGCACATAAAATCTCAGATTTCTCATCTGTGCCAATCATTTCCTTTTTGTGCATTTTTATCTGTGGAAATTTGATATTATTCTTCATTATCTGGTGTTAGTGCCAGTCACATCGCTATGGAGGTCTCTTCTGCCACACGCCTGTACAGGGCATAGACGCTCCTCTGTATCTGTCGATGAGGAAGCTAGTCATAGTATTAAGAAATTGGAAAGTGCTACATCCCTTTCATATATGGCTGAATCCCAAAGAAAAATACTACCTTCATAAAACCAACCATAGAAGCATATTATATTCCTTCTATTTGTCTTTTGCTTCAGGGCAAATCTTATCACCCCTTTTTATTGACTAGATTAGAAATCTAAGACTTTTTTTTTGACACCAGATGTGTGGATTGTATGTTCAGAACATCCTTTTCTGTTTTGCTCTTTCTCTTTCTATTATTAGGTAGAAATATAACCTTGAGCATATTACTTTTTAAAAATGCAGTCCGACATGGAACCAGAACTATTCCCCAAAGAACACCTAACATTCTACGGTCTTAGATTCCTGTGGGAACCTACTTTAAACTTGATATAACTGTAAATCCTCATCAGTTCTTTGGGCACCCATCCCTCAGGTAGGTAGACTATATTTTCTTAATTTATTATTCATTACATTCAATAATAAGAGTGAGCCAAGATATATAAAGTACAAAGAAAATTAGAATCTTTCAATTAAAGGCCTATTTTGATTTCTCCATGCGAAGGTCACTGTGAAGAGATAGCCTTTTAAAAACAATATTCCACCCATAATAAATATTTGCATTCTAAGAAAGTCAGGTGTTCGCAACAAAATCCACATACTTTCTTTGGAAATTGAATAGAAGTTCCCAGAACTCTCCTCAATAAGATTTCTGCTCTATCCTTGAATTATAAAACTGCAATTGTGTTCCCTCTGTTATCACATAGCACTTTAAGCCTATTTCTAACACTGTACTTACCACCTTATAGTGAAATTATCTGCTTAGGTAAACCACGGTCAACATGCTTTTCTGAACTGGGCTTTGGTAATAAACCATCAGCCCACACTGAGATATGCAGTAAGAAACAGCTGCACGACATTTGCTGTAAGGACACTATTGAAATGTTCTTCTGTATATCACATAGTATTGCCTTTGGAGGAGCCTTGAGGGTTTTGTTTGTTTGTTTGGCCTTATGTCAAGAATAGGTTTGTTTTTCTTGAGCAATTGGTCTGTTTTTATCTGGTGGAACCGGTGGATAGTGTAACTGATCATGTTTTTTCCCTTATAGATTGCTAAAAAGAGATTGCTAAAAAGCTTAGAGCCAAATTCCCAGTGGATCCTTAGCAAATACATGTAGGTCTTCGTTGTGTTTATTTTGTGTATTGGCCTGCCTCTATCACATGATCCCATCATTCCTTTCCCTTTGCCTTATCTTTCTCACTTGTTTCTGATTGACTTTATTTTCTTGTGTTGTACTTCTCTTTGTTCTCCTCTGAAAGTCCTTTTGAAGAAAGGCATGAGAAGAAAGATACATCTGCATCTTTCTCTCAGGTGGCTATGACCTCCTTGAGAGTAGACTGGGGTTGTTTCTTTATCACTTTGCACTTGGATCTCGCACAGACTTTATTGTATGATCACTAAATATTTTTGGAAGTAAGCTAAATGAAGTTGCCATTATAAAATAGAAAGGAATCATCTGATAATTTGACCAATGCCAGTTTTCTCCTTTACGGTAAGACAAAAGGAAAAGGATGTAAATCCAATTGTCATCTACAAATAGGAAGGCAGAAGATATTCCTTATGAGTCAAGGATAAATAGATGAACTCAATTTAAAGTTTCTTCTTTTTTAACCTGTTGATGATGTACTCACGATAATTTTGTGGCTTATAAACCAAGGAAAATGAAAGATGTTTGTTGTCCATCTATCACAGAGCTTTGCACATAATTGATACTAGATAAATACATGTTCAGTTAAGCTTACCTCTTTGATTATTAGGCTGGGAAAAAGAGTCATCAGAATGCTTGGCAGGAAATGTCTGGAACTTCTTTTTTCTCAGACTGAAACCTGAAAATATCTCAGGAAACCATTAAACTCAGGATTGTTGATTTAATCCAGAGTCATACCAAAGACATCTAGATCACTGGTCAACGTCTTTTAATAACAAAATGCCCTATTTCACCTAGAACTTTCAAATCTTGATTTATAGTAGATAAATTTTGTTCCTATAAAGCAAACAAACATAGCAAATATTGGGTTCTTTTTACCCTTCTGGGCTTTTCTAGAATAGAAAATTCTAGCAACTTATTTATGAGTATTGAAATTTATGGTATAGTCAGAACAGAATAATATGTTGGTGGGATGGCTTTTCTTTAAGATCAAGGTTTTCGTGTTTAAGTCCTATGATTTCTTCCTTCAAAATGTCTCCTTAATTCATCCTTTTCCTCTAGTTTCTCCTTTTAATGCCTTAATCCCATATTCTCGTGATCTCGTCCCAACAATGATAGATTTCCAGCTGACTTCCCTGTCACCACTTTTTCTATCAAATTGATCCTCAATGTTACTACCGGATTATTCTTCCAAGTATTATTTTCATCATATCATTTCCTATCTAGTAACTTATAATAACTCCTTGTAGCTGGACAAATCAACTTTGAACCTGGGCAAAGCATTGCTCCTCATAATCTCCTCCCATCCTGGCTCCCGACTTTGTACACCAGAGTGCGCTCTGTTGCAATCTTAGCATCCTGCGTGGGTCGCTGGTTTTGACTGTCCCTTTAAGGTATCCGTATTTGCATGCAACAGGAAGTGGGGTGTGGCGTGTTCTTGGATGAGACTTAAGTTGTATGCTGAAAACAGTTTATCCTTGACCTAGAACTAGCACTGCTTTCAGAAAAAAAGAATCTTGTTTACCGTTAAAAAGGAGAAAGTTAAATAGCATTTATAGTTAAAAGGCAGAAAGATAGATAGCAATAGGCAATGAATATAAACTTTAAATGCTCCTGGTAATAATAATATTAATAGCTATTATTTATTGGGAGCTTACTATGTACTAGGGGGCACTACACAAACACTGTCCGTCTGAACTCTGAAATAGATACCATTGTTACCCCCATTTTAGAAATACCTTGCCCAAGATCACACAGCTAGTAAGCCAAGACTAAAACCCAGAAAGCCTGGTTGCATACAGAGGCTCCTAACCACAAAACTGTAATAACTTTATTTTTTTGACAGCCCACCTGTGTCTTGAAGTAATAACTCTTGATCGAACCTAAAGCCAGCATCTACCCTGAAACCTGAGAAGTAGCTGCTTTAGGTAATAACACAGAATGTTTTGCTCTTAAGCACTAGAAGGAATTCCCCCTATCTTGAAGGAAAAGGTTTTTTTCCTGAACAAAAGCACACTCTAGCACGGGCCCAAGCATGACATAGGTAGTATTCTTACCACCCTTGCTTCCACTTTTGACTAGCTCCTTTAGTTATTGTTCAGTTGTTTCATTTCACAAAGAAACCCCGCAGGTTAGCAAGGGCAGCGTTTTATCCCCAACCAGACCATTCACCTCAACACTACAAATTTGAGAGTGTTATACTATTAGTTGGAAGTGGAGTCCATGCTGTGATCCTCTGTGCGAGCCTTTTGACTAAACCCAACTTGATAATTTTAATGGTGCAAAAAATGGCCCAAGTCAGGAAGACTGCAGAATCCATGCCTCAGCACTTAAAGAAGCAGCTTCCAGCGGAAATGTTACCACAATATACAAGTGGAGAACTATCACTGGGTGGTCAACAGAATACAGGAAATGGCCATACCTGGAATTTCAGGAATAAAAAGACATTGTACACGGGATGTTGTCTCCCTTGCCTATCACAATGTAACCAACTCCCGCTGGCTCACAAGAGCTGGTTGTTGAGTTGGGCATACCTCTTCCCAATCTTGAATTCAGCAGCTTATGTTGATAGCCTAAAATTGGCCACAGTAGGAGTATTTATACCATGGACAACTGGGAATGCTACAGATCAGGGCTCCCTCCCACCTCTCTCCCCAGTCAGTTTAGCAACAGCACAGCACTAAAACTACCCCAGTAGTTGCTTAAAACAGCAACTATTTATTATTTCTCACAATTCTGTGGGTTGACTGTGCTCATCCGGGCAGTCTGTTCCATGTGGTGAAGCTGTGGTGACTCACATGGCTGTATTCAGCTAGGATAGGATTTCTCAACCGTGGCACTAGATTTGGGGCTGGATAATTCTTTGTTGTGGAGGCTGTCCTGTGCATTGTAGGATGTTTAGCAGCATCCCTGGCCTCTACCTACTAGATGCTAGTAACGACAACTAAAAAATGTCTCCAGACATCGATAAATGTCTCCTGGGGGCAACATTACCAGGGTTGAGAACCACTGAGCTAGGAGCTTGGCTGAGGCCGGAACATCAAAGACAGCTTCTCATCTTCCAGCTGTCTAGGATCCTTTATTAAAGAAAAACTTTATTAATGACACTTGTTAAAGATGGTGAGGCAGACTTTCTTCAGGGGCACTATTACAATGGGGTTTTGTAGTAGGGGAGAGAGATCGAGCTCAACTCCAGATACAACAAGGAAAAGTGGGAATTTATAGCCAAGGAGCAGGGTGGGGGTCAGTGGATGGAAAATTACTAAGAGGAAACACCAAGGTGAGGGGGATTCCTGCTAACCGATTTGACAGGATTCTTGCTGAAGGCAGGCCAGGGTTACCAGATCACAAAAGTCGGGGATTTTTGTGAAACTGAAATATTCTTGCTAAAAGTAGACTAAGCAGGCCAAGGACAGAATCCAAGGTTGAGGCCTTGTCAAAAAGAGGACTCAGAGGAGCCTTGGTCAAGGAGAGAGTCTTTGCTACCTTCTCCATGGGGGCTGTCATCATTCTGTCATCGTCTGGCTCAAGTTTCTTTTCAACATGGTAGCTGGCTTTTAAGAGAGCAAAAGCAAAAGTTAGGGTCCCAAATTGGAGCAACTGTACTTTTGCTGCATTTCCAATTGGTCAAAGCAAGTCACAAGGCTAAGTCAGATTTAAGGGGAGGGGAAATAGACTTCACCTTTTGAAGAGAGGAGTAGCAAATTCGTGTTCCTCTTTAATGCATGCAGTACCATGTTTGCATTCAATATCTTAGAAAAAATATTCCACAGGGCTGGGCACAGTGGCTCATGACTGTAATCCTAGCACTCTGGGAGGCCAAGGCGGGAGGATCGCTTGAGCTCAGGAGTTCGAGATCAGCTTAAGCAAGAGCGAGACCCTGTCTCTACTAAAAATAGAAAAAATTAGCTAGGTGTGGTGGTGCACGCCTGTAGTCCCAGTTACTTGGGAGGCTTAGGCAAGAGGATCACTTGAGGCCAGGAGTCTGAAGTTACTGTGAGCTAGGCTGACACCATGGCACTCTAGCCAGGGTGACAGAGCAAGACTCTGTCTTGAAAAAAAAAATTCCACAGGAGGAGAGGAAATCTTAAGGCAAATTCTATTCAAGATCAATAGAAATTAACTCCAGAAACAGACATAGTAGTCCTTATTACTGGACTAAAGGTGAAAGTGATTGTTCATGTGATGGTAAATTTTTGTTCAACATAACAATTATAGCATCATTGAAGTTTCTGAAAATGGAAGCACTATCATGAATGTTGACCTGTTCACATCATTTAGGATTAGTATTTAATACATTTATATCATATAATAGTTGGAGTTTATAGAGTTTTAAAGATATTTCCCAAGAAGATTTCTAAAGAACTGGTTGTTTACAAGAGGGATCCAATGTCTATTTTTCCACTTGAGTTGTATCAACTCACTTGAATGCTAGTGCTAGAAATAGATATTTTTTGTTCCAAGGCACTATTTGCTAAAAAAGTATTTAGCAGGGCCCTAGTTCCTCAGAATGTTAATGGACATTACACATAAAGGGGTTTATAGGTTGTATAAATTTGGGAAATTCCAAGTTGAAAGTAAACAGGTTTCTTTACTGCTGGACTTCTTAGAGTCTTTACTAAGCTAATGCATATTGTGACTCATAAAATATACAGTGTTTCCTAGACTTATTTAACCACAGAAATAGAGGCACATCTTACATAACTAGTGTTCCTCAGAATACTCTTGGTAGAAATTGTTCCAAATAGAAATAAAGGAGGAAGAGAAATCTTGAGAGAGAATTCTAGTCAAGATCAATCAAAATTAACTCCAGAAACAGGCACAGCAGTAGCCCTGGCACTTAGGAAACAATAGGTATCCTTGAAGCAGACCCTCAGATCCAACAATGTACTATACTGATTGTGCTTGTTCTAAAAGTCAATAGTGCTTTAAATACAGAGACCTGAAACACTTTAAGCAAACATGTTTTGCAAAAGTTATTGTAAATTCATGAAATTTAATCATCCAAGATCATCAAAGATGGATTAGTTCAAATAGTCATGTAGAAAGGAAGAACCACAATAAGTTCTTGCCTTTTTCTACCCTTCTTATCTTATCAACTAAACTTGAAGCCCTTGAAAATTAGAATTTAATTGCAAGAAGTATATTAACATTTTTCTGGTAGGTACCTTCTAAGATGGGTTTTAATGATCCCCATGTCCTGGTATTCATGCCCTTATATAATCTCCTTCCCTTGTGCTTGGGCTAAACCTAGTGACTTGCTTCTGAGAAATAGAGTATGGCAAAAATAATGGATGTTACTTCTGAGATTAGGTTACAAAAAAGACTGGCTTCTGTCTTGTTAACTCTCTCGTGTTCTCTGGCTTGCTCACGTGGATGAAGCCAGCTTACCCTGTTGTGAACTACCCTATGCTGGGACTTATGTGGCCAGCAGCCCACAAGGAACTGAATCCTGTCCTTGGGAGACTCACCTTGGGAGTGAGCCTGGAAGTGGATCCTGCCCCAGTTGACATGACTGCAGCCTTGGGAGAGATCCTGAACTAGAGGATCCAGCTAAATTATGCCTATGTTATTGGGTAACAGAAACTGTGAGATAACAAATGCTCATTGTTTTAAGCTGCTAAATTGTGGGGTCATTTGCTAGGCAGCAATAGGTAACTAGAGCAGTATTAAAAGAGGCATTTAGAGAGGGCCTATGCTGTCTTATCTAAGTCAAATCTTGCAGACAGCCTAAGGAAAAACTAAAAGCCCTGTGGTTAAATCATGCTTTAGAATGGCAGCATAGAAAAAAATCCTGCTTCAATTGGGAAGAAACATGGGGGATCTTGAAGATAAAATCTAGATAAAATCTAGGTAACCTGCTTACTCTCAACTTAGAATCTCCCAAATTCTAGATTTCCCAAAAAATCTCACTGAGTCTTTGAGTTTTCAGTGCCACTTCCAGAGGAGATATCAGAAATACAAGGCGTAAAAATTGATAATTCCATGGTCACTGCAATTGCTGAAGAAGATATTGCTGTCCTATGGCTCCTTGTTATACAAAGCTAACCTCATATACAGCCATCCCCTTTTGATTTAAATATTATGCTAGCTATGGGGGAAGGGTGTTATGTCTACCAAGGACATAAGGATGTGGTTTTAGAAGGCTTCTTCTTTTTTTTTTTTTTCTTGAGGTCTGGCTTAAATTATTCCATTTAGGTGCTTCTCTGTAGGCTTTTTTATTCCACAAATGTGTATTCAACACTTACTATCTGCCAGGCACTGTTTTAGGCACTGAAGATTCCAAAGAAAAATCCTGACCCTCTTAAAACTTACATTCTAGTGGGGAAAGACAGACAGTAAACAGTAAATAAACATTAAAACAACATAAATCATGTAGTAATAAAAATTTTAAATAGAGTATAGGAATGAAGTAATACTGGGAAAAAGAAAGCAGAAAAGGGAGACAGGGAGGGTGCAGTGAGTTCTGGCTTCCTTGTCAGTTATCAAGGTCTGGACTACAATCAGCTGTGTCCACAGTAGCACTGGACCCATCTTGTTTCGACTGTTTTCTAACTTCTATCGAAAAAACACCAGAGTCTCTGGGGCTTCCTCTCTCTTCTGTATGCTCCATACTGATTCTTGCTTTCATGCCTTTTTAAAAAAGCTTCCTATGAAACCTTCTTTGACAATTCTAGCCTCTCCTGGCCCTCCAATACTCTAGAAGATCTGAGGGAACCATCTCCCCTCCAAAACAAAAGGAAACAAAACAAAACAGAATCCAATCAATCCCTCCTCCCCACATACATATATATGCATGGTAATTTTGTTTTCTTTATTTTCAGGTTAATAGTTAATTAATTTGTATTTGTTTCATGTGCTTGTTGTGCTGCACACCCCCTCTTTCAGAATTTAAGGTCTTTGAGTTTTGTTTGTTTTTGCACGTGTATGGAACTTGCAAGCAAAGCATTCTTGATGATATATTGACAAGAAGAAATATAAAAGTCAAAAGATATGATCTCCCAGTCTTTGGACAATTTCAAATATATTTAGGGAGATATGGTGCTCTCCCTGATGTAAGAAGACAGTGGAAGGACCGCCTATAAAACCAAATACTTGATGGCATGGTATAGCAAGTGTCTTTCAGATTTTTTTTTTTTTGCCTTTTACCCACAATGAGAAATGGATTTTACATCATGACTCAGTATATAATATTCTCATACATTATCTGTGTGTGTGTGTGTGTGTGTGTGTATAACCTAAATTTTACAAAATAATACTTATGTTTTACAAAACAATACTTAATTTTTATACGCAATGCACTCTGATATTTTCTACTCTGTTCTTGTTTTCTAAAAATGCTGATGGAAACCCTCTGAATTGATTTTACAATCCACCAACAGAACATGACCCACAGTTTGGAAAACATTGGTGTAGCTAGGTTGTGAGCACAGGGAAGTGTGCAGAGACAGTATGGAGTGGTAGGAACACAGGGAAGTCTGTCTTGGAAAAGATTATACTTGATCTATCTCTTGAAGGAAGTGCCCTTTGGGATTACTGGGGTCTAAGACAGTGTTGATGCTGAGTTAATACAACAGTATGAACAAGGAAGGCACAAAGGTTGGAATAAGCAGTAAGTTCAGAGGTCGCTGAGAACAGAATTCTGACCCCTTTTTTATGACTGCTTTTATAGATTATGGAAATAACATAACAGCGATAACTAAAGGACTGCAAAAATATTTTGAGGGCAAATATTTGAGAAAAATATTAATATTCATAATTGGGAACAGCCTCATGGGAGAGCAGATCTATGGCATTTAATAATCAACATCATTATTTACATTAATATTCCATTTTCCAAAGTTTTTATAATCACAATTATCATTATGTGGGCACAGGGGAGGCTATTTCCAGAAGAAACTGATGAAGGCAATATATTGTTCAAGGTATACTTACTTCAAGTGACTTTTTAGCAGATCAGGTTTAGCATCTTTTAGCTTATGTTTCAGTTGTGGATATATCCTCATGTGCATTCCTGTGTCATCTCTGGAATTCCTTCTGAGTTCCTATATGATTTTTGGATCAAGCTGTACTTTAATACTTGGCTTCTCACCTTTTGTTCTATGTCTTCAAGTATACTTAACATATATATTATGTACCCTAACCCTAACCAAAACTTAGCTGACCCCAAGAGCTCAGAATATAGGTACAAAATATCAAACAGACAAAACTAGAACATTGAAACAATGATTGCTTATTCCAATCCAGCCCTAAGGATTAGCACACACTTTTTCTCGAGGGTGTAAATTCTTTGCCTTCAATGGCCTTAATTTGTTGCTGGGTTTTATTTCATTTTTGCAGAGAATTTGGTGATAGGGTGGGTGAAGTCTGGAGGAAGGAAACCTGGGATAGAAGTCTGTTTCAGAGCACATAAGTTGTGCAGGGAAACTAAAAAATGAGGAGGCAAGTGTAGAGTAGAGAGCACAGTGGCTTCCTCAGTTTCCTAGAGCTCTTTATATATTTCCTTCTGGAAGTGTCTGAGGGGAGGGCTCTGTCGCACCATCAGCCATCTTTTGCTTTTTCAGTAGGTTTTCTCTTTTGCCTTCAGAAATGGTGGGAAAAAGAAAAGGGCCAGAGCAGCAGGATTCCTGTGAAATGCCACACATTGCGTGGAACATAGGAAATGGAGTCCTTTTAGCTTTACCTAAATTTTGTTTCTAACATCTTGATTTTAGTATATTGTCTTTGTAGCAATAAAATAGGAACTATCCTCTCTGCATCAAATTTGACTAACATTAAAAATAGAATAGCGAGGTCGAGCATGGAAATGGCCCAGCTTCTCCTTCCTCCTTTTCATTTTGTTTCAGTTTGAATGAGGAGGTGGCTCACACAATTAACCAGAACAGCAACTGGCTGGATGTCTATATGCTTTTAGCCAATTAGGATTTTTGTGGGAAAGTTTCCAATTCTTAAGTCTCAGTTATGGAGAGGTGGGAGGCAGCTGGTGAGAATGTCTGTCTGCAGGGTACATGCGCACTTACTCTGATCCAATATGGCACGACAGCAATTTGTTTATTCAAGAAAATAATTATCTCAATTTTCCTGTACTCTAATCTAAAACATCTTTGTCTCCATCACTTAAAAAAAGAAACGGAAAAAGAAAAGCCAAAGCTAATGTCACCAAAATATTTTGGGATCTCTCAACCACCTCTAGTGAGGCATGTCAGTAATGAAGTTAAACAAAGTCTGAAAGGGTAACAATAACTTATTATCTTCCTCTACAACTCCACTGTCCTCCCCCTGAAGTCTCCATTTAATTAACTACCATCATCATTTCCTCTGTTTTTCAGAATTTCTTGACTTCACTCTCTCCTTCATCCCTTGTCTCCAAGTGGCCACCAAATCACTACCAAGCTGTTGTGGTGAGGAAGGTGCAGGGACTACAGGGTGCCAAGTCTAGTTTTGGGTTGTCAGAGACAACTTCCTAGAGGAAGTTTAGAAAAATGTAGCCAGAAGAAGAGTGCTTTAGGTATTTTCCATTCAACAAATTTTTACTGAACATTTACTGTGGGTCAGGCTTTATGCTAGACTCTGCAGTTACTTAGAAGAAAGATGGACACAATCCCTGCTCTCCTAGTATTAATACTTAGAGGATGTTAGGGTAGGGGAAAAATAGACATGAAAATCTAAGAACAAAATATCTATCTATATGTCTATATAACTATCAATAAGGTCCTCTGGGTCACTCTCCTCTAATATATATTAGGGAGTTAAAGTTTCATCACATTTCCTACAAAACAGTCCAACCAGCAATTCCTCCTGAATATCCAGGGCTCTTCCCTGCTGCTCCAGGCTCTGCTCCAGCTGCCCAGAACTCCCAATCAGAATCCCCCCATTAGGTGAATGTGGGGAGGGCACTTGTCCCTGTACTTTCCTGTCTATCCTACACAACAGGGCCACAGAGCCTTTACTGAACAGCTGGGTTAATTACACATTACACTATAAAAGGAGGGCACTGTAAAATTGTCAGCTCAAGTAGTCGTTCCTCCATAGTTCATGGGAAAAGAACCTAATTCATACACTCAAAAAATTTATGCCAGCTGTTCCCTGAAGTGGCCGAACCAGATAAAATCCATCTACGAAGGTTTCATTTGAGCGACAGGGAGATAGACAAGAAATATGTAAATATATACATTGCCAACATAATTAGAGATGGACAAAGGAAACAAACAGGGTGATAGTTCTGATAGCTCTTCTGGGAAGGTGCCTCCCTCATACCACTCTGAAGGAAGTGATACATTTCAGCTGAGACTTCAGGGGTGGGAAGGAGGTGCCCTGTGAAAAGGCTGAACAGAGCTGCAGAAAACAGGACCAGAGGAAGCTCTTCCCAGGGGTCCCGGCCCTCAGGTCATTTCCTCTCTTCCAAGGTGTCCCCTAATCTCTTGCTCACAACCTGGCCACCTATCTTTCAGGACAGCTCAGTCCTACCCACAGGGATCGGTTTCCTCCCAGGCAGGGCCGCTTCCTAGTCGCAGGCAACACTCAGTGACGTCCCCGGATGGCGGGTCCTGTCTGAATGAACTGTTTTCACCATCACTGTGAAGGCTTCCCATTCAGGACCCCGCTGTTCAGCCCCATTGTCTAGGGATATTTCAATTACTGTTACTGAATGGCATAGCCTTTGAACGGATAATTAATCCGAAATCCTTTGTTTTCAAATCCTATTCTAGTTACCCGCTTGATTTTCCAGACCATATTGTTCTAAGCCGCAATTACACTAAGGTCAGAAGGCCACCGAATACCTTCAGATGCCGTGGTCTTGGCGTCTGCAGCCACCTCAAGAAGGGCGGCTCGCAGACGCCCGGCAGCTCCGGAGACCGGGTGCGGGCGCCGGGATGACGTCACCGAGGCGGGCGGCCTCGCGCGGGCCGTGACGTCACGCGGGCGGGCCTGTCCGCCGTGAGGTCACCGTGTGGGCGCGGCCAGGCCGAATCCCCAGTGTCGTCACGGGAGGGGGTGGGCCCAGAGCGTGTCAGCGCAGCCGAATCAAAACAAGCCGGGCACCCGCCTTTTCCCTCCTGCTCGGGAGCGTCTCGCTCCCGCCCCGGGCCCGCGGCGCCCGCGCGGCTGCGAGCCTCGGTGGCCGCGCGCCGGCTCCAGGAAGCTGGGGAGGGCGCGGCGGCCGGGATGGCGCGGCGCGGGCCGCGCGGCTAGACGGGCGCCGAAGGAGCCGCCCGCCCGCGCCCTCCGTCCCCTCCCGCAGTCGGCTCCGCGCGGGGCCGGGAGCGGCCGCGCCGCGGGGAGCCGCCTTCCTTGACGCCGGGCACCTGGACGCTCGCGAGCGAGATGCCCAACCCCAAAAACAGCAAAGGCGGCCGCAAAAACAAGCGCGCCAACAGCAGCGGGGACGAGCAGGAAAATGGAGCCGGGGCCCTGGCGGCGGCGGGCGCGGCGGCCGGGGGGGCCCTGGCGGCGGCGGCCGGCTGCGGGGCGGCGGCGGCGGCGGCTGGCGCGCCGGGCACCGGGGGCGCGGCGGGCGCAGGAGGCGCGGGCACTGGCGCCGCGAACGCCGCGGCCGCCGCGGGGGCTGCAGCCGCAGGCGACGCCAAGAACGGTAAGACGGGGCTGGCGGGGCGAGCGCCAACTTCCTGCCCGACGGGGACGGCGCGGTGGCGGGGCCCTGGGTGGCGCGGGCGGTGCGTGGACAATGCGAGAGTCAGGAAGTGCTCACCCCGCCCCTCCGCCCCGCCGCGGCTGCCCCTTCGCGGTCCCCACGCCTGGCGGCGAGGACTGATCTGCGGCCCCTGCGTGGTGTCGGCGCCGGGGGCAGGCCCGCGCCCCGGACTCCGAGGGGCGCCCGGCGGCAGCGCTGCCCTCCGGCCCTGCCCGTGCTGGCAGAGTCTGGGTGTGTGCCCGGGCCGGAGGGAGGAAAGAAGGAAGGAAGGAAAGCGCTGCCCAAGTTGAGAAGAATGATCCGATTGAAAACTTAGGCTCCAGTTCATTCTCCCCGGTGCTCCTACCCACCCGCCTTTCCCCCCGAGTGAAGGAGAGCCTTAATTCCCAGCGCATCCAGGCTTGCTGGGTTGAGTGCCACAGGTGAAGAGGCCCCGAGGCATGTTTTACTGTAGGGCGTGTGTGTGGAGGTTGCTCTTGAATTCGCTCGCTCGCTCGCTCGCTCGAGGAAGGAAGAGAATCTGAACTCGACTTCCGTTCCCAGCCCGGAGTTAAAAAAAAAAAAAATCATCCTCTATATAATTCTGCTTCACATTTTTAGTAGGAAGCCTAATAATCTTAGGTAGTGCCTGAATGCTGCTTTTGAAGGGACACTTAGAGAATAGCCAAGATGTGACAGGATATCTGTTCTCACTACTTGGTTTTCGTTAGAGGGTACTGGGCATACACGTTCACTTGTCTGGCCAGTTCTTTGAATTCCTTTGGTCAGGCGGTTTTTCCGGGAACAGAATGTAGGTATATTTTAATGAAGGGAGATTTAGAATTGGTATGTCTAGCTTTTAATTTCTAGCTTCAGCTTCATCTAGCCATTCTTGATGTAGATCAGTGACTTTTTAAACAGGGCACCTGCACTTGCGAGAACCCCACAGTGCTCTGAACGTAGGAGATTGAACATAGCCTGTTGGAAAGAGAACCATAGGCCCCACGGGCTGTCTCTCTGCAATATTGAAATAGGGAGATTGATTTATTTATTTTCAGGAACAAACTTAACTCCATTTGTGAATGTTTAAGATAACTTTTGGCCAGCCTGTATTCTCCATGTGCTTTTGTTTTTTTCCTAGCTCTAACCTTCATTTTGGTATTGATGTGGCAGAGAGAAAGGTGCCCAGACTCTGGGTAAGACAGTCTCCTGGCTCAGCCGTTTAGAACTCTGTTATCTTGGGAAGGTCAGTCCTTCTGAGCCTCAATTTCCTCATCTGTAAAATTGAAGGAAAAAAAATTACACCGGCGCCCTCATAGTGTTGTGGTAAGGCTCAGAGTCCCTTCCCTATCAAGTCCCCAGTTGTTATATTAAAGGCTTTTACATCTGTAATGAACTTAGTAAAGTTCCTCATAAAGAGTTCATGAATAGTGATTGATAGCTATCATTTATTCATTCAAAAAATATTAACCACTTACAGTGTTCTAAGTACTGTGTTAAATACTTAGGGATACAGTGGTAATCAAGACAGGACATCCTGGTCCTCGTGGGGCTTGCATTCCTCTTCTGGTGGTGGTTCTGGTTTACTCTGTTAATTATTTAGTTATTTTTATTGGCCTATGTGGAAACTTCCAAGTTGGCCATTTCCTTTTTGTTCTTGCTCCAAAAGATTAGACCACTTTAAGGTGGTATGAGGAAATTTTTTTCTTAGGCCGGTGGTACCTCCTAGTTCATAAGCATTAAACTGGTTATGGTACTCCTATTATTACTCTCTGAAGTGGCAAACTCAGGTACATTTAGCAGTGCTGTATGTATCTGTGTGAAGCTATGTATTTCTGATTAGGAGCTTATTATATTAAGGAGGGGGAGAAAGAAATAGGGCCAAACATTGCTATAATCAGGATTGGAGAAGGTACAACTTCATGTTAGAGCAGTGAGGTGAATTTTATGATGCCCAGTTCTTGGTTCTGTGATGGTGTGAGGTCTCAGTGAATGATTCACCTTGATTTGAAGAACCCCTCATGAACCCCTCACTGCGTTTCTATGATTCATGATGTGGTTCATGCTGAGGCCTCCTGTGTGCAAAATCAATGAGTAAGGAAATTATTAATACAAATATGCCTTTTTTGGGCTATTTAAAGATGTGCTTTATCATGTAGGGGTGTGGGAGAGGTGGCAATGGTGAATTTTTAAAGGAAGAGGCAACAGATGAGTAAACTGTCAACTAAGGCTCAATTTTTGAATTTTAAAATGACATTAATTGGACTATTAGTATTTTAAAGTATATTTCATTTTTTTACTTAACTGTGACATTAGATTTTGTGATTATGAATATTACAAATCAAAATAATTATTCCAAGGAAGGAGGTAATATACATTCTGTTAAACTTTTAAATGGTTTGTTCTCACTGTTCAAGTCAGTTTTTGTCTGCATCTGCAAACATGCAAACTTAATGACTTCACTTAAGTTAGTAGTTTTATTTGTAGTTGTTTAGATTTTATAGGATGGTTTTATGTCTTGTAGCTCTTGGGCAATGTGGCCAGCAGGGCAGGGTAATATTAGCTCTTAGTTGTTCACTGTCAGTAGGCATAAATAACTACTTACTGTGTAAAAGAAGATTTGCTAGCTAGGGAAAGCTTGGGGAAGCTATGGTATGGTTGTAGTTGAAGAAGTTGAACTGGTTGCATTTGTGCGTCTTGATTAAATTGAATATTACTTGTAAGGATATTGTGCCTCTAATAAGAAATTTTATCAGATACTAGTTTTTAGATACTAGTTTTTGAGGCTTTTTGCAGGGATTAGAGTAAAAGACAAGGAAGCATGAGGAAGTGCTATCCTCCTCCTACATAGTAAACATCTGCCTGCACCTATTGTAGCATTTTGATGGTAGGTGGACAAGTTATTTTTAGGATCTAGTAATCATGTGGTAGATTATATCTATGTAGTTTCATTCTGGAATTCTGGTTGCATTAGGCCTTTGCTTTTTTGCTTCAGACCTAAAAATATATGAAACCTTGATCATGGTGTATCTAGTTTTCAGTGGGCCTGGATCCCAAGTATTTTTTATAAATTCCTGTTTTGTAGATGACCCTAGTTTACCACTCCACTCGTTCCTGACTGCCACCAGCACACCTGGGCTGCTGAGGCTGTCTTAATTCACTCAACAACTCTTTTCAGTGAATGGAGTTAGTTTACATAGTGATGTATGTTGTAAGATCTCTCTCTATATCTATCTATTATATATATAAACATATATATTTATAATGTATATATTAGAGCAGTGCCTGACTTATAATACGAGTTCAAGAAGTGTTGCTGTTTGTCGTAGATCCTGGGAATAATCTTTGAAACAGAGATTTGTGTGTTAGAGGTTTACTGGGGAGTGCTCTTGGCTTCATTCCTAGTGGAGGAGAGAGGAGTTGAGCTGTGCTGTGGCTGCAACAGACCCCAGCTGATCTCCCAGTGGGGAGCTCTGGAGCTGGTGTTATTTGACCTTGAGGTATGGGGCAAGTCCTCCCCCACCCCACTGACTGGTCATTTGGACTTGGGCTGCCCCAGGAAGAGAGTATGACCTTAGAGGTGGCATCTCTTCAGCTGTGAGCCTTTGTGGGTGGGGACTTGGCTGAGAGCCTTCTGCTCAGAGTAAAAAGAGAGCTGTTCTTACTCCCCTGGCATCAGCAGTGTCTTCACTTAGACCACCAGTACCAGTCCCATATGACACAGGTGTGGGATAAGTATTTCTCACCAACAACCGAATAGACCTTGTGAACCCAACTGGGAGTTAACCACCATTGTAACAATGTTTCAATGGGAAAATGTGTTCTGAATTCCATACATCTGTTTACAAGTATATTTTTTTGGAGCACCAGTTGTACCCTATGGACAAGATTTGTGTTTTGCTGCATACTTAGGCCACTAAACATAATTTTTGTAACAGTAGGTTTGCAGTGTATTTTAAATAGTTTCTCTTTTTAGATACTTAATTCCTACTACATTTAAATTTCCTGTACCCATCAGAAGGAAATAAAATGTTTGCCTGCTGTTTATTTTCAAATCAAGGACTATATCTATTAGGGTGTAAGATATGTAGAGCACCATTTGATCTTTGAAGGCATTTTCTTACTTTATCTAGAAGTCAGCTTTGCCAGGTCCTTAACAAATAACTGCTACTTCTGGACATTTTCTTTTGAAACCCACCTTTGTAGGGAAGGTTGATTAAAAAATACTGTCTCACCCATCAAAGAGTCTTCCTGTGCACTTTGTATTACAGTGAAGAACTCTTCTGTGCTCTGCTAATGGTGCTTTATGCACAGTCTGGTCTCTCTCTCTTTTTTTACTTGTTACAGGACCTTTAAGTTCTAGAAACGAAACCTTCAATGTCAGTTTTCCTCTGAGTCCAAGAATACATTTCATTGCATGGAGAATTGAAAACAGGAGATAAACCTGGGAAATCTCTTCAGCATAATCCTCCTGTGAGTTTACTTCAGGCTTTTAGCTGTGAATATTTAGTTAAAGAACTTGAAGTTGTCAGAGGGAGAACTTCAGGGGGAAAAATGTCTGTCCTGGCTGCTTTGGCATTTTTAAGGGATTTATTTAATTAAAAATATTGTATTGTTTTACCAGTAATAAAATAAGCATTGTGGAATATCTTTTAAAAAGGAGGAAAAGTTTTCTTTGACTTTCTAATTAAATACATAATTCTACCATTTAGAGATCGCCATTGTTAACGTTTTTTTTTTTTAAACCAACCTGACCTGGGAAAACATTTTGATATATATTCTTGCAGCCTTTTAAATTTTTTTCATACAGACTTCTGAAAGTACATATGTAGTTTTTGTAAGAAAAAAAAAAGATTGTATATTTTATAATCTGATTTTTCCACTTAATATATTCTGTGGATGTAGGAGCAGAGCAGTAAATATACAAGTGGATCATCTTTTTAAATGATTGTGTGATATGCCCTCATATCTGCACCTTGGATAATTTGATTGTTTCATGTTTTTTACTTTTAGGTTCTCATTCTACAATGCTGGGTATTTATCTAGTTAAATACTTCCTATAGTTTGTTTCTGCTGCTATAACAAAATACCACAGACTGGGTAATTTATAAACAATAGAAATTCATTTCTCACAGTACTGGAGGCTGGGAAGTCCAAGATCATGGTGCTAGCAGATTCCGTATCTGGTGAGGGCCTGTTCACAGATGGCATTTTCTTACAGTGTTGTCACATGGTAGAAAAGGCAAGAGGGACAAACTTGTTCCCTCAAGTGCTTTTATAAGGGCACTAATTCCATTCATGAGGGCAGAGGGCCTGTGGCCTAATCACCTTCTAAAGGCCCTGCCTCTTAATACTGTTGCATTGGGGATTAAGTTTCAACATGAATTGTGGAGGGACACAAACATTCAAACCTTAGCCCTTCCTTAGGACAGATTCTTACTGTGGACTTGCCATATCAGAGGATATGCATATTTTTATGACTTTTAATACATGCTGACAGATTGCCCTATTGAAATGTTGTACCAGTTTGACATTGCTGTGGTCACAGTACCTTTTCCCCGTGGTCTTGCCAGTCCCTGGTTCTTGTTGTTTTAAAGGCATGCTGGTGAATTGCTGGCACCCCAAAATGTCTCAGCAACAGGAGAGATCATTTGGATCCAGAGCCTGGAGCAGATGCTGTCATACCTAGGGGGACTTTTCAAGGCTGGATTTTTTTCCGCTGGAGACTTCTGTGGTCTTTAGTGATTTGGTGGCAAAGATTCAGCAAAGTATCTGATAGTGGTGAATGATATTTTAGTAGCTGATGAGTTAGTGAAGATGAAAGCATAGGCCTTTGAAATTCTGTCTGCATCATTATTCCAATCTTGTAAAGTAAGTAAGGTCTAGAGTTTTTAAAGTTTTAGTCAAAAAGCGTGGGGTTTGAACAGACCTGGGTATAAAGCTAGGTGCTACAACTTACTAGCAAAGTGACTTTGGGGCAAGTTATTTAACCTTTCTCAGCCTCCATTTTCTAAATGCAACCCTTTGGGTTTGTTTGTTTATTTATTTATTTTTTTTTTTTGAGACAGGATCTTGCTCTGTTTCCTGGTCTAGAGTGCAGTAGTGGCAATCATAGCTCACTACAACTTCAAACTCCTGGGCTCAGGCAATCTTCCTGCTTCAGCCTCCTGAGTAGCTGGGACTACAGGCACCTGCTACCATGCCTGGCTGATTTTTCTATTTTTTGTAGAGATGGGGGTCTTGCTCTTGCCGAGGCTGGTCTCGAACTCCTGGCCTCAAGCAATCCTTTCCCCTTGGCATCCGAAAGTGCTAGGATTACAGGCGAGAGCAACCGTGCCCAGCTTGGGGGTGTTTTTGAAGGAAAACAATATATGTGAAAAATCTTGGCACAGGGCCTGGCAGATATGGGCTCTATCAACAATAGCTTTGTAAGTTTTGTGGTTTTTTCAGCCATATCCAAGTACAAAACTTAAAGCCTTTTTGCTGTTGAGAACAGACACTGAGAGACATTAAGATGGTAAAGGGTCTGTAAATATTAATTAGAAAAAGACTATGGTATATCATATAGGTTGGTATTCAGGCACTGTTTTGAGTATGAATGAATACGAATTCTTCCACCATCTTCTCTCTCTGATCATAGTTTACCTGGAAAAAAATCAGATGATTTAGGAAAAAAAACCCAAAAACCAAAAACAAAAAAACCGCGTAACCAAAAACTAAATAAATAAGTAAAAAGAAAAGTGTGAAAATGATTATGTCTTCTTTATATAGAAATAAATGCAAGTAAGTTATACCTGTGTTACACTAGGGCAGCTGTGAAATAGAGAGCAGGAGCACATGAGGAGGAATAATACTGGATTAAATGTGGGATTGGAGTTAGAGATGGGGATGTGAAATGAGTGTGTGGAGTTGATGAGTAGCTGCAAGGATGGGAGGAGCCCAAGGTGTTCTTTGAGGATCAGCCAGGGCTTAATATTACTGAGAATTAAATAAAAGATCCTTTCTTCTCTCCAGGCAGCAACTGGAGAATTCATTAATTTATTTGTTCTTCCATTGTTTTGTTTATCTGTGCACTCACCCATTTCTTAAACATTTATTATGTGCCTGTATCTTCTATGACTAGAAGTACAATGTTGAATTATGCTTGGGAGCATCAGAATCCACACCCTCGAGGGCTCATGGTGAAGCTGGCAGAGAGGTATGTAAACACCAGGTGCCACCATAATGTGCTGTGGATGCCCACTGGAAAAAATGATTTGTTTCCTGGAGGAGGGGACATTTGAGCTGAGTCTTGCAGGAAGAGAGGCAGTTAGCTCTGAAAGCAGAGAAACGGTTGCAAGCAGAGGGAATGGGAGAGGGCCTTGAGTTCTGGTTGCTGCCAGGAGTTTGATGTGGCTGGTGTGAGGTACAGGTACGACATGAGGCTGGGAAGGATGGGGCCAGACAATCAAATCTGCATATTTTGTAGCCAGTGGGGAACCATCGACAGAGGTTTGTAAGCAGGGACATGGTCAGCTGAATCTGCAAAAGGGGATCATCATAAATTATTGATAAACTCATAAAATTATTGTACATTTTAACAGAATGGGTATCTTTTGATACAGCTAGTCAGGGATTGGAGGCCAAACCTGCCATGGACCCACAATTGTGATTTCTCAGTGAAGTAGGAGGCACATGGCACATGCTGCTTTTCTGCCCAGCAGAATGGCAGTGTCACAGCACCCAAGGCTACTGTGTGGAAAGTCTGTGTTAATTGTGGACGTCAGCATCCCTGTGCTTTCGAAGCCATGGGAGGTTAGCCAATTGAAGTTAACTTCAGAGAACTAAATCCCGCAGGGAGGGGTTGGCACCATCTGAGCAAATAGGGTTTTCTCTAGAGAGGGGTTGGAGGGGGCTGGTCCTACAGTTTATTTTTCATACCTTGGTAGAAAGTGTGTATCTCTGTGCCAAGTTGGACTAATTATCTTGGTTTATCATTTTTTTAAATCATCAGTTTTAACATAACAAACTCTAGTGAGGGGAGATGTCATTGTTTTGTACAAAGTGACTGTGTTTTAATTTTGTATATTTCAGAAAGCTTCCAGTTTTCAGTGGTTGGTGAAACAGCTTTATTTAATCAACAGGATGTTTTAGCTTGATTGTACTTGAGAGCTTTCTATAAACTGGTAAAAAGTGAGTAGCATTTTTAATCCTTAAAAATATGTTCTGATTTTTCAGAAGTAGAAAGGGAAAGCATTATTTCTACTAAATTATACTTGTGAATATAATACACGAAAATCTAAGATTTAGAGACAAGAAAGATGTTCAGAAGAAGTTTAAAGAAAAGTGAGGAAAGGGGAAGTCTGAAGTGTTCGTCATGTAACTGCTCAGGCTGCGTTCAGTAAGGAAGTTAGGACGGCTCTCAGATGTACTCATAATACAGCGCATTTCAAGATTTAAATCATCAGGGAGGAAAAACTTTTCTGTACCCTCTTGGGTTTAGTGATTGAGGGGCCTGTATATTAAATTGACAAAAAAAGAGATTAACAAGAGAAAAGATAGGTTTAATCATAGAAAAATGGGACTCAAGGAGGTGGTTAGAATTTGGGGCTTACATATCATTTTAATAGGGAAAGGGGAGGGGAGAAAAGGACAGTTAGGGGAACACAAATGACTTTTTGTAAAGATAAATGGGCCCTTAGGAGAATAGATGGGTGATAAGATGGTTTTGTGATAATGTCTTGTTTATTGAGGTGTGGAGACGTGCAATCTCTGGTGATGAGAATCAATCTTCCCTGGTTGCTCTCAGGGAGGGGACTTATGACAACTGAGTTCTGTTTGGGAGGCTCAGCTTTAGATAAGAGATTTCAGGAACTCAAAAGCTTTCAGCTCAAAATAATTTATATGCCACAGTGGCATATTCTGGACCCCTTTAAAATATATCAAAATATATTGCCATTCAGTTCATATCACCCCCAAAAGAGCAGTTACAGATAGTCAGAGAGCAAAAGATGGTCTGGGTGTCATAATTCACGATTTCTATTAATTTCATTTTATTGGAAATTCATGAGAAATAGAATGCCTTAAGGTATATGCCTTTATAAAACTGATCAAGAGGATGAATTTAGGCAAAAGTTAGTAGGCTATCAAATTGCTCATGTAAATTAGGGAGCTATTTGCCACATTTAAAATGTATATTTTTCCCTAGGGATAAGTATAAGTTTGCTTATTCTTTAGATCATGTCCCTTCAAGTTACAAAAGCATCTCAGGAGAGTCTTTCAACACTAATGTTGAAACTGAATCATAAGCTTTTGTTTTAGTTTTCTAAATGAGCACTCCTGAGTGTAATCATTATTTCAGTGTAGTATTTAGTATAACACAACTTCTTATTAAAGTAACACACTACTTGTTATGCCTAACACAGCTCAGTGTCTAGGCAGAAATGGAAACTGGGGAATGTACTGAATCCAGTTCTGGCTATTTTTGATTGGCAGCAGGTGCAGTCTCTAATCTGAGAGGCTAAGCCTGAGATGGCATGTGATGGGTGTCAGTGAACAGACATGGAGAGCCGAGAGCAGTGCTGCCAGAAGCCATGGAGAGAGCCCAGCATTGAGAAGTAGGAAGTGCCCTTCAGTGGTAGAGGCAGAATGTGCATATCTAAAACACAGGGCAGCTCAAAGAGTTCTTCCAAATGGTTTTCAGCTCCTCTGATCTGTTCTTATTGGGCAGTGCTTACACGTTGCAATGACTTTTGCCCTGTACTGATATGGTTCCACTATATTAGGCATTTAGTTTTAGTAGTGAAGATAATGTGTTGCAGTATAGAAGCAAATTAGGTAGGATTGCTGGGTGATTTGTATATTGCGGCTGCAGAACCTGCAGAGCCAGAGAAAGGAGAAGCAGCCATTCCTAGTGACAGGAACAGTGAAGATAACCACAACTGCCCTGTTTGAGTGCTTGCTAGAAGATAGGTGCAACACCCTGTAGTTTGCAGTCTACATTTGAGGATGAAGACAGTAAACTGCAGAGATGGGCTTCTTCCCCTTTTGCAGAAAAGGTGTGCTTTGGCCCGACCACCATGCTACAGTTGGATCCTAGTTGACGTTGAGTCCATCTTACTCTCACACATAATGTGCATAAATAGTGAAAAACTATATGCAGGTTTTTCAACTAGAGGAATTTAATTCAGTAGAAAAACATCAAGGAAGCAATAGGAGCTTTTAAATTACTTTTAAAAGGCCTCATGCTTGTCATTGTGGTACTTGAATTGAAATTAAATTTGTAAAACAAGAAAACACTTGACCAAGGAAGTGCTTTACTCACACTTTGTACATACATGTTGATTTTATTCTTTCTTCTTCTCCTTATAACAGAAGGACTTCCTGGTCTTGGCATTTTAGAGATTGTGAACATTTGAACTGGTACTTCCTGTACTTAATGAACCAGAGTACATAACTAGGATGGGATTATCTTCTTTAGGGTAGAGTCCTGGACGTGGGATCACAGGTGTGATACATACTGCCAAACTGCTCTCCAGACAGGGTTTGCCTGTTTACACTCTAACACTGGCAGTGCACGGAGTGCTCATTTCTTCACACTCCCTAATGTAAAGTTTGAATACTATTTTCAACTTTGGCAATCAGATAGATGAAAAATCATATCTCATTGTTATATTTATTTGCATTTTTTGGGTTGTTAGTGAATGAATATCTTTTTATATGTATACTGATTATTTGTATTTTTTCCTGTTTATGATTTTTGTCCATTTTACTAATAGGACATTTGTATTCTCACTAATTTGCACAAAGTCTTTGTATATTCAGGATACTTTTTGACATATGTTTTCCCTAGTTTATTATTTGTCTTTCAGCTTTATTTAAGGTGTGCTGGTTAGAAGTGTTACAGTTTTGTGTGATCATCTAACATCCACGTAGTGACAGAATCTCATAAAGGAAGGGGAGAGTGAGGAAGGTTGTGAAATGACTCGCAGGCAGCATGGTTTGGGTGTGAGGTTAGTGACTCCGAGTTCATTTCGATACCGGTGCACAGTAATGCAGTCATTTGTGAGGTTCTGTTTACTTTTAGTTTTTAATTTGGGAGGCTCTGTTTCTCAGAACTGATTGCAACCCCTGCCCCTCTCCCTTCCTCCTCCCTAACCCTCTGCATCTATGGCCACCACTGTCCAGTGGACAGCCCAGTTCTGGTACTCAATACCTGTCTCTTTTGCACATTTCCAAAATCCCCTGTAATTTTTATTCCAACTACCTAGGATTTTGAAACTTGTAGATAAAGGCCCATTATTTACTTGTAATTGCCTCTTCTTTAGAACCACGCTGCAAACTGAGGCCTCTTGAAGCTAAGTTGCCCATAGCTCGCTTGTGGTAACAAACTAAGTGAGTCAAAAGAAAATTCTCATTTTTCTCATTCTGGCACTTGAACTTAAATTACATGTGTATATTAATAAAAATGAGAACATAGCACTCAATTGAACCGCGAGTTTTTTCACACTCTGTGCATCATGCTGATCCAGGCAGCCTTTGTGCCTTCTCGAATGCCTGTGATTTGGAAGAGGGTCCCAGACTCATTGCTTGTTCTGAAGAGTGTGAGATTTGGGAGATACAAGTTGTAGCTGGAGAACTGGCTCTACTGTTTTGCAAGGCCGGTGAACCTTTCCAAGTCCAAGTTCTATCTGCAGAAAGTGAGGATAACGTGATATTGTTTGTGGCGAACTCTGCAAACTGTAGAGCTGTTTGGAAAAGGAAATTATTTGGGGTTTTTAGTGTTTTCTAGGTGAGTTTTTGGTTCTTAGTTTGTGGTGTGGTAGTGTGGGGCTTCCCAACTAGTGATACATACACACTCTGACCTTGGCTTCCCCCCAGGGAGTTTGCAGCACATGCTGATCATCCAAAATCTGTATTCTGCTTCTTTGGAGGAGGCTTTCCGTTCTCTGCAAGCTTGCATCTAGTAGCTCCTGTTGTGCTGATTTCCCCCTGAGAATCTGCAGTGTTCATTCCTTGGCTGGTCTCAGGGCAAGCCTAGTTCCTTGAGTGAACCCTTCTGGAGTTACTGCAAAAGGCCTTTCTGACCCCTCAGTGGGGAAGGACTGTGGCAACTGAAACCTTGAGGAAGGTTCTTTCACCAGCGTGAGTATAGCTGACTTTGGGATTGTTTTGTTGTGATCTGTGAATCATCCTGTCCTCAAGCTCTCCTGGTTTCATTATAGCAGCAGAGTCCACTTTGAACTTAACCATTTGATTAACAGAACCTTGCTTTTGGCTTGTTGTACTGCATGATTTACTGTGTATGCTTGGATTAGTAATTATGCCTCACATCGTTTATATTTCAATTCACTTCAGGCTTTTCTGCTTTCTGCTCTTCACCTGCCTCTAGGGTCCCATGGAGTGGGAGTTTAAGTGTTGTAAAAGTGTTTTGAAATGTTCGTGGGACTTTCGTTGTATCCTTACCTCCCTTTTAGATTTTGCACTTTAAATTAGGTTATAGAATTGCAAATTTACCAAATTATATTATGGATTTTATCCAGATAATTTCTATAGGCATGAGATACTGGATGTGTATATGTACCAATATATGTGTATTAACGTGTATGGAATCATTGTATTTCTTGGAATTGGGTTGATAAAAAACAATTTTTTAGCTTCATCCATGAAAAATACTCAGATTTGAAATTTTGGACTTTGGAATAAATCAGTTTTCCTCATAACTTATTTTTTAATGTTCTATGAGGTACATCTAAAGATGATTTCAATTTTATTTATTTATTTATTTTTAGAGACATGGTGTTGCTCTGTTGCTGAGGCTGGAGTGCAGTGGTGTCGTCACAGCTGACTGCAACCTCAAACTCCTGGGCTCAAGCGATCTTCCTGCCTCACCCTCCCGAGTAGCTAGGACTATAGGTGTGTGCTACCACGCCTGGCTAATTTTTAAATTTTTTTGTGGAGACAGGGTCTCATTATGTTGCCCAGGCTGGTCTCGAACTCCTGGGCTCAAGTGATCCTCTGACCTCAGCCTCCCAGATTGCTGGGATTATAGGTGTGAGCCTGCAGCGGTCTGAATTTTTAAGAAATTAGTTGTAAATGTTTATTCTCTTGATGAGTTTGGAAATACTATTTAGAATTCATTTAGAATAGAATTATGTACACATATATTCATACATTTTAGTATGATTATATTTAATAGGACAAATTCTTTTATGGCAAAAAGAAATTTCTAGTTTTTTCTGTATATTATTTTTTACCTCTAGTTTTGAAATGAATAGTTTTGTGTCTTAGGTAATGGCCATTCTATAAAATTATATCTGTGTTCCAGGAAAGTTAGTAATTGGAAAAGGAATGAATGTCTAGTTATGATAACATCACTAGCTGTTCTGTAACTTCGAGTTCCTTAGTTTTCCTTAGAAAATTTTATGAAATACTCTCTTGAAAACAAGTCATTAAATGTGTATAGGTGGTAAACTGCTAGGCCAAGACATAGTTATGACTGGTTCTTGGGTCTAGTTTTCATTTTTAGTGAGGTATAGTTAAGACTTAGACATGCCCTCTTCTTTGACAAGTCTTTCCTTGTTGCAACAGATTCTATGGCTTGCTTGTTGATTGCTGATGCAGCTTCTCAGAAGTAGGCTGGGCAGTGTGGCCCCAGGCAAAAGCTTTGTCTTTTCTCCCTAGATCCCAGCAGAATGACTGCCAGGCTGATGGCTGTAAAGCATTTTACCAGGTTATTTTGAAGGCAAGGCAGGGGAGCAGAAAGAGTGTATATTTCAGGGAGTTCAGCAGGGCAGAGAAGGCAGTTGGAAAACAAAAGCATAAGGATTTAGTTTATTTTAGGGTATGGATAGGGTAAAGAAATTAATTTAGCTACATTGTGCTGAGATTTTATTGATTTAAATACAGTAGTCATAAAATCATCTTGGGAGTTGTTATGTTAACCCAATTCATTGACCCAAACAGGAGGCAGGCAAGGCAGGCTGAACTTCTGTTTCTCCCTGTCAGTACTTTTTCTGCTGCCTAATGTGATATTCTCCATACTGAGAGAATGGTGTTTTTTTACATTCTTTCCAAGGAAAATTGCTTTATTCTCATTAAATGAGAAATGAGCCTTTGCGCATGTCTCCCTCCCCCTTTTGAGTTTAGCAGTTCTATTACTAGAGTAGACGTACCTTGTTATCTTAGCGTAAAGATGGGGATCAGGAAACCTATATACTATAATTGAGTTTAAGTACTTGTTGCTTTTTTTTAGAGGCAGGGTGAGACTTCGTAGCCCAGGCCTGGAGTGCAGTGGCGTGATCATAGCTCACTGCAGCCTCCGACTCCTGGGCTCAAGTGATCTTCTTGCCTCAGCCTTCCGAGTAGCTGGGACTACAGGTGCTGCCACCACACCTGGCTAATTTTTAAATTTTTTATAGAGATGGGGTCTCATTGTGTTTCCCAGGCTGGTCTCGAACTCCTGGACTTCAGCAATCCTCCTGCCTTGGCCTCCCAAAGTGCTGGGATTATAGGCGTGAGTCACTGTACCCAGCTTGATACTTATTTCTTTAATTTGGTTTACCTTATACCTAGTTTTAAGGTAAGTCTGAAGATTAATGTGCATATTGAACATTCTGAATAAAACACTATTTTAGATTATAGAACTGCATGCTGTGATCTGATTACACAAAGTGTTGGTCACTGCCTCTCCATACATACTGGCTCTGTGCTCTTGGTTGACTTGTGTGTAGTATGGGTGGGAATGGAAGAAGGAAGGCCCCTTACTAGCTGTAGGAGGCTCCATGTGTTCAGTAAGTGTGTGTGGAATCTGAACCGAAGGATTGCCCTGTTTCTACCTGTGGAACTTTGGTATTTTTAAGAAATAGTCTAGAAAAACTATGAGACCATTATCTTCATCTTGATGTTCAGCCTAAATCAGGCATATTTTGGGTCCATGTCCTTTTGGGTCTTGACATGGTGTCTTTGATAAGGAAAATAAGAATTTTCTACTTTATAGTCACTATTTTTGTGGATTTTTTTACTGATATCAGAGTGTCGGAGCCAGAATGGAAATAAAAATGTAAAATAGAAGCCTGCAGTTTTCTATTTAGTTTGAATTTGAGGCTGGGTAGGCTTGTGGGTTTTAATTGAAAGTAAGAAAAGAGTCCGTCTAGGAGAATAGACTGGATATATTGAGAATGTTAAAAACCTAAGCTGGTTGGTTTTTTGTATGGGGTTTTTTTGTTTTTGTTTTTGGTATGTGAAGCTTCCATGTTTATTTGGATAGAGTGGTTTGCCTGAGTAAAAGGCTTGTGTTTAAACCCTACTCTATGCAAAGAAAAACATGTTTAACTGAACTTAATCGCCATGTACTCAATTTGCTTCCCACTTTGGAGCAGTTTCACATACTAAAATAACATAAGGGAGGTTAAACTAAATCAGAGGTTAAGACAGATAAGCTGAAGTGATCTTATTGTAGCTCCTATGCTAATTAAAACAAGTTGACAAAATATTTTTGTAAGTACTAGCTTTCCTTTATGTATAAGGGCTTAGTGTCTTATTTTTATTTTTAGTAGAGAAAAAGCATCAGAAATATTTGAGAAAATTTATATTAAAAACTTTTGAATTTTCACTTAAAAAAATACTCACCAGTTAATCAGGAAATGATTTGTAAACACCTAGTGAATTTGCAGTATGGTGTGGGGCCCCGAGGGGCTGCAGGTACCCTCTGTGCCCACGGCTCACCCGTTGCCTCTGATTTCTACGTTGCGACCACAGGGAGGGGTCGAGGCTGAAACAGAGGCTTTGCGTGTGGCCTGGTGGGTGATCGGGTGGAAACACCTGGCTGGGACCTACTTACTGAGCTCCTTGAACATAACCTAAGTACTCGGGGCTTTAGTCTGTGAGTTTCTGAGATTTAGGAATGTATATATGACATGATCTTAGTCCAGTTTTCAGAATGCTGATCTGAAGGTAGAAATAAAGCTTTTTTGCTTGTGTATCCCCTAAAAGAATTAGAAAAACTAGAATTCCCCTTGAACATTTTAATTTGTCACACCTAGTTTTTTAAAGGTTTAAATAGGTGCAGAGGATGCAGTTTCCAGTTTTGTCATATACATGTATTCAAATAGAATCGTAATTTTCATAGTAATTTGATAACCATTATTATCTGTTTTAAAAATAATAGACATTTTACATTTTTTCTTCATTTCCATTCAATTTTTACTCAGAATTTGATCCTAAGAGAGGGTATCATCCTACTTTAAAGTCTTTTATTGATCATCCTATCATATTTTTCTATAACAAAATATGCATATAAACTTAAATTTATATTAAAAAGGACTTCTAGAATGGCAGAGTAAGGGCTTCCAGAAATCTTCATAAAAACAATAAGAACACTGGCAAGAATTACCAAAAGCAACTTTTACAGAACCTGGAAATTAACCAAAGGCTTGCAGTAGTCCTAAGAGAATTTATTTAGGAGAAATGATTGAATCATAGTAAGAGCAGTGAGCTTTGAGGTGTTTTAACTTGCCCTATTGCTACCCCCTTTCTCTAGCTCTGTGCTAGCTTTCAAAACCAGCATTCTAGTAGTCATGGAGGATGAAGAATAGGTTTTAAGTTCCCCCAAAAGCCCTAGCCCCAGAGAATTGTCACTATTTGACTTGTCTAGAAGCTCTCTGGTAAGCCTCATTGATAGGGCATGTCTTTATTTGACCTGACTCAGAGCTTAGCATTGGTAAAAGCCCTGTTCCTAGGGTGTCTGTTGAAAACAATTAGCAGCAATTATTTAACATTACAGCTGCCAGCGATACCAACTGGGGAAAACAAGAGGTGGTCTAAGAAACTTAAAAAAGAAAATCTTGGGAATGAGATGTCCATAGGGGGCTTTGAAAGCTCTGATATATTTCTGGTGCTCTAGAAGGCTGTGTGCATGCCCAGGAAAAACCTGAGGGGGCCCTAATTCTCATCTCTGGCTGGCCTTGAGGCTCTACACAAGCAGAAAGTAAAGGCTAAAACAGAGTTGTAAACTGCTAAGGCCTTTTGAAGGTGTGCTCTGACACATACACAGAGCTCCTCTGCAAAAGGTGGGAGACTTATTTGCTCAAGTCATTTAAGGAGGTCTCTGTCTAGGTATTAGCTGACTGCTAAGATAACTGAGCAAAGACTTTGGTGACTGTATGTGACAAAAAATACAGACTTTACAGAATTAATACAGGAAAGTCACCAAACAGCAGTAACAACAAGCAGCAATAACAAATTGTTGGAAGAGAAGTAATTTGATTTTCAGAGTTGCCTCCTTGTATGATTTAAAGTGTCCGGTTTTCAACAAAAAAGTATGAGGCAAACGAAGAAACAGGAAAGTATGGTTTACTATATTTTTCACCATTTGCGTCCCCTACGCTAAACTCCCCTCACAAAACAGGTGTTCAAAACATTACTTGAATTGACTTACATTGATTGGCAGCTGGTTGGAAATAGGTTATTTTCAGAGACCCCATGTATGTTTTTTTCTTGTGCAATAAATGGTTTAATGCTAAGATGAACCTGGTGATTTTATTATGTCTCCTAGAACAGGGTTCTTATTAAACGATTGTTATATATAAAAAAAAAACCAAACCCTTACATTTGCCCAAATAAGTGTTTATTAGTATCCTGGAAAATTTGAAGGCTCTTTCCTCAGGCAATTATATACAACAAACCTGCTAAGAAAACTGACTTATTCAGGGATCAGATCACTTTGAAATGTTTCCCACATGAAGTTTATCTTTATAGTTTGAGTTTTAAAAGCATCTGGGGAATATAAGTATTATACTTTGCAAATGTCTGTATTTCTAGTGACCTTCAGTCAGGTACTCAGATTATCTTGTATTTGATTTCTTTATTGTAACAATTTAGAGGATTTTTCTGTGTCAGGCCTATTAAAGAGTGTTAATACTACTTATCAGCACATGCTGATAAAAAAAATCTGGCCTCAAATCCATTCATTTGTGTATATTTTTCTCCATTTACCATCATACTCTTTTGCTCCAGCGTCTGACACAAAAAGGTGAAGTAAACCTATTACACTGGCAAGCCTCAAAATCGTGTGTCACTGCAAACAAAAGATGCTCACTGAGTTTGCATTGAGGCCAAGTAGGCACCCTTCTGTTGCTGACTCTGGAAAGTGAGTAATTTTGGCACCCATCAAATATGGACTTAAATGCATATTTGGCAAAACTGATGTGAAAGTTATGAGAAGAGGTGGTAAATGGATTTTGTATACCCTCCTTGTTCCATAAAGTGGCTTTCAAAAGTTCACGTAATACTATAAGATAAATAATAAATATGGGGATATTGGTAATAGGGACAATACTATTAGGAAAAATAATGCATGTCCTGAGTCATAAGAGGTAGGTCACAAATTGAGCTTTCAGATTTCTAGCACACAGAGAGAAGATGCAAACAGGAGCAATGGTGTGCTGTATAATGTCCATCAGATTAGAAAACAAAAACCAGTCACTTAACCATTTATAAGGTGTTGTAAAATACTGAACAATGTCCATGACAATATCCTTTCGTAAATAAAACAAATTTATGAGGCCTGCTGTCATCATTAAAAGCAGTCTGTCTGGGGAATGAAGTAGAGTGGTGGAGGTAACCAGCTCTCTGCTGATCTGGCTTAATCATGGTTGTGGTGTCCGATTTATCTAGCACACGACTCTCACGACCAAATGCCTCCAGGGGCCTGGCACATGAGTAAATACAGTTGTCTCTTGGTATCCACAGAGGATTGGTTCTAGAACCAGCCCCCATGCCAAAATCCGTGGATGCTCAAGTCCCTAGTGGCATAGTATTTGCATATAACCTATGCAGTACTTTATAAATCATCTCTAGATTGCTTATAATACCTAATAGAATGTAAATACTATGTAAATAGTTGTTATACTGTATTGTTCAGGCAATAATGACCAAAAAAGTCTGTACATATTCAGTGCAGACATAACCATCAATTTTTTTTTCCCTGAATATTTTTGACTGGCAGTTGGTTGAATCCATAGATGCAGAACCCATGGATACAGGGTGTGGGGGGTGGGGGCAACTGTATATGTAAGGTGGGCTGAGGTGGAGGCCTGGCTGTCTGGAGAGTAGATGCTGCACCCAGATAGCATTCTGATTCACATTCCCTGGGCGGCTTTAATAAGACACCCTGCAGGCCAAATTGCCCCATTGGACCTCTGGTCTGGAGGAATGTATAGTCACTGCTTCTCATTTGAGCTTTTGGAAGATACTGAAGACCAGGGAGTTATGGTTGTATTGTGTGATGGGTACCTGGCCTGCAGATGGCCCATGTTGCCAGTTAACTGTGCAGTTGTATGCTTTACCTGTTGGTCACGCTAGGGAAGAGATAAAGTTATAGTCCCTTCAGCTGAGGTCATTGGAATTCCAGAGGTAAGGGAAGAGGGCCAACTCTCATCTGGCCTTTGGCCTCCAAGGCACCATTTTGGGGCTCATCAAGAAAGCAGCAGCAGGTCCAGCATTTGGGGATGCAGTGCTATAACTTAGGTGGTAACTGAAAGTCACATATTTGAATATGATTAAGGAATTTTGATTATGGCCAAGTTTTGAATATTTGTGCTGACAAAGGAGGACATTGACAAGGGTAATCAAGGTCAAGCTCATTTTCGTAGCAAGGAAAAGCCTTAACATTGGAATGCAGTACTAAAGAATGACGTGAAGTCTTTTCTGGAGTCCTTAAAAATGGGATAGTTTAACAACTATCTGGACAGTTTCTCTGCAGTTGTGTGTATATATAGTCATGCATCACTTAACGATGGGATACGTTCTGAGAAATGTGTCATTAGATAATTTCATCATCAGGTGCACATCATAGAGTGTACTTCTGCTCAAGTATAGCCTATTATACACCTAGACTATATGGTATAGCCTATTATTCCTAGGCTACAAATCTGTACAGCATGGTACTGTACTAAATACTGTAGGCAGTGGTAACATAGTGGTATTTGTGCATCTAAATATGGAAAAGGTACAGTAAAAATACGGTATAAAAGATATAAAAATGGTACACTTTTATAGGGCACTTACTGTGAATGGAGCTTGCAGGGCTGGAAGTTGCTCTGGGTGGGTCAGTGAGTGAATGTGAAGGCCTAGGCCATTACTGTATGCCACTGTAGACTTCATAAACACTGTACACTTAGGCTACACTGAATTTATAAAAAAATTAAATAGTTGTGCTACAATGTCACAAAGCGATAGGAATTTTTCAGTTCCATTATCTTATGGGACCATCGTTGTGTGTATAGTTCATCCTTCAACAAGATGTCGTTATATGGCCCATGACTGTATATGTACACTTCCATATATGCATGTGTGCACTTATACATATACTTAATCTGGAGTCCTGTTCCCATCTTATGATATTGTGACTTGGTTCCAAGAGCTCCTGGATCTACCTTTCCTTCAGAGTGCATCATGCAGTGCATGTATATGCTCGTGTGCTGTGTAGTTTTTAGAGATCTAGTACCCTTAAGATCTAAATCTCCAAACAAGAGGAAAGGCAGCCTGCTAATTTATTTTCTGGTACAATGTGATCCCATTATATACAAATTGGATTTTGCAAATTTCAACTAATGACACATAAATAATATTAATAAAGCTTCACATTATGTGCAGAATTTCAACGAACACATTCCCTCATATTTTGCATCAAGTCATCTCGTATTTTTAAAGCTGGCAGGTCAACTGAATTAAAATGCTTTGTTACCCAGTGGCACTACCTTTTCTTACAAACAGAAATACTTACTAACCTTTGGTAATATGTGAAGTCTTGTTGATAGAACTTCTTCAAGGATTTTGGTGACATTTGTGTTATTATTTTGATATTCACTGTTGCAATTTGAAATCTATATTATAGCTTTCAAAATAACATCCAAATGTGCTAATACTGGTGCTTAAAAGCATCTTGAAAATCATTAACTTTGGAACAGACGTTACATGTGATAAAAGACACCATGACATGCCATGCTTTTAATTTGTGAGATAAAAACTGAGAAGTATTAGAGATAATGCTGATTCAATTAAAAGCATCAGTAAAGCAAAAATACAACACAGTGACTACAGATTTATGTGTTCTGAGCATGTATTCCCTGGACTCTACCTCCATACTATGGAATAATCTTGAATTATGTAAGTTCTACAGGACCACATCCCATGAATACAATTCAGCCATGCTTTATGAGTCCTTGTTATCCAGGCTTGGAAAAGATAGCTTAGGTTGAAAAAGACATATAACAGGTATTTACTTATCTGACACTGGGGAGAACATCTTTAAGGGGTAGAGGATTTTGAAGGTCACCTTTTCCTTCTACTTTTTTGAAACTAGTCAGTAAATATTGAATGAATTATTTTATGCATACCATACTGCTTTGTTTGTAGTAGGGAGGAAATACATTTCTTGCCCTTCATAAGCTTAAAATACACATGAGAAATCACGATTGACAAAAGAATAAGTTGGAAAAGCGTGCAAGACAGTGGTAACCTCTGACTCAAGAGTAATATGAGAGTTGAGGGCTGTGGAGGAGAGATGGTATGGACTAGCTTTCCCAGCCAAGAGCCGTGGGCCCCTCTCTGGGCCCGGGAGGCTGTGGAAGGGATTTGGGGCTGGGAAAGGATGGAGGAGAGGCTTCGGTCGGAGGAGGGTGTGTGCCTGTGTGTGGCGAAAGGGAGCAGGTGAAAGTAACACAGGAGCGCTCAGCTCCCGGCAGGCCTGCGCAGACCTTACACTTACATGTGGAGGAAGCATGGTCGCCTTCTGGTTGTGGTGTTGCCCTGAACTCATTCAAAGACCCTTGCTTTTTACATCAAGTAATGTAAAGTGATGTGGCATTTAATAACAATTGCTGGGCTGGGCATCAGTGGCTTACACCTGTAATCCCAGCACTTTGGGAGGCCAAGGCAGGAGGATCACTTGAGGCCAGGAGTTTGAGACCAGCCTGGGCAACATAGCAAGACCCCTGTCTCTACAAGAAATAAAAAAAAATTAGCTAGGCATGGTGGCAAACACCTGTAGTCCTAGCTACTGGGGAGGCTGAAGTGGGAGGATCGCTTGAGCCCAGGAACTTGAGGTTATAGTGAGGTAGGATTGGGCCACTGCACTCCAGCCTGGGTGACAGAGTGAGACCCTGTCTCTAAAAAAACCAACTAAACAAAAAACACAATTGCTTCTAGTTAAATGGTGCTTAGGTGCCAGGCAGTGTTCGAAGTGCCTTAGTAGCGCCTTTAATCCTCATAGCAACATTTTGGAGTAGGTACTATTATTTCTGCCATTTTGCAGGTAAGAAAATAGGGGCACAGGGAAGTTAAGTGATTTGCCAAAGGTCTTAAAACTAATAAGTTGAGTCGTGGAGCTGAGAGTTAAAACCAGGCAGCCTGTCTCCATAGTCTGTATTCTCATATCCTCATGTCTGGAGATACTCTTGTCAGAAACTTCATACCCTGAGGGGAATGAGCTCCCTGCAAACAAGGGGATGTGTTTCCATATAAGAGGATATACTGTATGGAAAAAATCAGCAGTGTAATAAAATAATTGCTCAGAAACCCTAAAATTTGGGTTTGGTGACCTGGGTACAGAGGAGGGTAGCACAGCTGATGTTAGTTTGAGGAAGCGAGTGTGAGGGCTGGGCTCTGCCCTGACACAGAGTGGATTGAGTCTAGAAGACCTGGTTCCAGCTCCCAGCTGCCAGCCCCAGCCCCTGGGCTGCTTCTCCCCTGGGGCTCACCCCTTCCTCTGGTACTTCAGCCACCGCCAGAGCACCAAATCTGGTTGGGTCATTCTTCCTTCAAAAGATTTATTAAACATCTAATAGATTTTCACAGTAGTGGGTTTATAAGGGTGCATATGATGAAGCCCCTACTTTAGATTTAGCCTAGAAAGCCTTGTGTAACTTCAGAAGACCCTGCACTTCGCCCACCTTCCCACCTGCTTGTGATGCTTGCAGCTTTTTTATTTTATTTAAAATTTTTAAAAACTATTTTTAAACTTAATAAAAAATTTTTAATCTTTTCTTTTTCTTCCCCCCCCTTATAACACATGATGCAGCTTTTCTAAGAGGGGTGAAAATACTTAATTTCACAGTTAAAAAGCTGAAAGTAGCAATGCTTGGTTTACGGGGCTCCTCGGTTAGGATGAATTTGTCAGGGCAGCCAGTGTGAATGACTCTGCCAGGGGCTTCCCTTTTAATAGTGCTGAGTGTGGAGTCCTGAGGCGTGGGGGCAGGTCAGACTTTGCCCAGGTGCCTGCAGCCGAGTTACACTGTTGAGACTTGAAACTCCTTGAGCTTTTGCACAGTATGACATGAACCCTGTTTATTTTCACTTGGGCAGGGAGAAACAGAAGCTGGGTACTGAATGCTGGATGATGAACCTGTAAAAACAGGCCTTGGAAGGTTTATAGACTTTTTTTTTTAATAAACAATGCTGAGTCTGTGTAAAGGAACATTTTTCCATACTGCTGTTTAGTCAGGTTATCACAGTTTAGAGTGACTAATGCCCAAGGGGTGTTTGTGTCATAAGCCCACACTGAATGTGGGGTTCCCTCTCTCTCTCTCTCCCATTAAAGGTTTAGTTGTATCAGATCAATCTGTATTCTATTTATACCTTTGTGGTACTGCTATTCTTAAAAACTAGGGATTTTGTAAATGTATAGCTTTCAGGAAGCAATTGAATATTTCTGCATCACAACTAGTTTGTTGCAGGTCTGATTTGGAATGCCGCCAGTGCTGTTTCTTAGAGTTCCAAAATCTTCTCCTGTATGTTTTGTTTAATTGTAAAACCTAGGAAATTGAAAAAGAGGGGTGGCATTATTCATTTATTTACTTGGTTTCTAAACACCTATTGTTTAGCATGTCTAAAACATTAGGAAAAGTAGATAATATATTGGAGCAGTTTGCATTTATTTGATGAGTCAGATACACAGGCATAAAGTTATGGTAGAAGTAGGATAGAAGAGCAAACGTTTTTATTGAACTTTGTTTATGAAGTGTTTTACACATACATTTGAGCTGAGTAGGGCAAGCATTTTTATCCTCACTTTATAGATGAGGAAACTGGTCAATGGCAAACAACAAATCAGTAGCAGAACTGACACCCAAACCTGTCTCTCCTGTTACTGCCTGCTGCCTTTCCAGTGTGGACAGTGCAAGGGGGAGATTAACTAGGGAGGGAGATAAGTTTGAACCAAACCTTGAAAAAATATAATGTCTATGAATTTAGAGGCCAGCACACCTCAGCAGAAGCATTGTCAGAAGTCCTCTCACTGGTCCCAAGGCTTACCCTGTTACCTCATTTCACCTGCCTCCTTGGGAGCCTCACCCTCAAGGATGGAGCCGTACAATAGGGTGAGGTGTCTCTTGCTCTTATTACTGGATAATTAACAAGCTCTTGGCTTTGTACTTGTTTTTGAGGCCCAGCCACAAAGCCACATCAAAGTGGCTGACATGTCAACAAGCAGGGCTGGCAAGTTGGAGTGAGGCCTCTTCATATGAGGAAGAAGCTTGGAGGGAAGGAGGCAGGTGAGCGTGGCGGTGATGATGATGCTGTTAGAGGGACAGACGTGGGCAGAGGTGCGATACCCCCTCTGTGTTCCGTGCATGTACTTCTATTAGAGCTCTTAGCACAAGTTACCAATCTTTCCAGCTGGAGACCTGGTATGTAGGAAGTGCTTAGTATTGGTTAAATGATATATTTGCTGCTTTTTAAAAAAGATAGAAATAGGATTTCCCCCCCGCCTTAGTCTGCCTTTCTTTAATGTGAAAATACTTTCAAAGGAAATATCAAGTCAGTCTCAGCATTTACATTTTGAATATTGTGGGTGCAAACGTATAGTTAGGCCATCCTTTAATTTGATTTTATTGGTCCGGGGTTAATACATTTTAGTTATTGCCATTGCATTTCAGAGATATTCCCTTTGAGGCTGTTCCTCTGAAGGACTGAAGATAAAAACAACTGAACTTAATAGACTAATTAACATTTTAAAGGACACTAAAGGTCATAGCCCACATGACAGTGTTAATTTACTCAGAGTTTCAAACCCCTCTTCTTTTCCACTTTTTTCGGTGGGGTTCAGTATGTTCAGGTCTCTCTCTGTCTAGGATAACACTTCTCTCTTTCTTTTCTTTCTGCTCCTCTTGTAATGTGTGGGTTTGATGTGCCAGTGTCTTCAAGGCAACTTTCTTCAGCACTGGATTTGTGTGAGGCCTGGGTCTAGTGGTGCCAGGCACACGAAGATGAGTAAGAGGAGGCCTCTCCTGAGTCATCACCGCATGAGGGTCCCCACAGTGAGGGGCTTGAGTAAGATTCAGAGCAGACCATGCTGGGGTGGAGTCAGGTTACAGGGGAGGGGGAGACCTGGTGAAGTTGGTATCTAGGGATGGGCCTTGAAGGAGGAGGAGGAAGGGGAGGAAGTTTAGTAGGTGCCAGACCTGTTCTAAGCACTGTATGTGTATCAGTTTTTTTCATCCTTATAACCATCACGTGAAGTACTTTCTGTTATTATCTGCATTTTATGCAGAGGAAACTGACATGAAGAGAAGTTAAGTAGCTTGTCCAAGAGCCCACAGCTCAATCAGTGTACTGCTGGGATTCCAACCTAGGCACTCTGGTTGCAGAGTCTGTACTGTGAATTGCTGTCCTGGGCTGAATGGGATTTGGACAAATGATGAAGGGGAAGCCACAGTGATCAAATATATTGAGGTAGACAAATTGGTTTAGGGCCATTTTGCAGAGGCCCTGGAATCCCACACTGAGGGGGATAATTGTAACCTATGACAGTCAGCACTGATGTTTGTACAGGCTTTATGGGTCTTACCACCTTTGCTGATTGATTCTGTAGAATGCTGTATTTGTAATTCAGTGGGCAGTGGTAAGCTTGTGAAGGTTTTGAGCAGGGGAATATCATGGTTGGTTCCCTATTCTGAGTCTTTGGTGTTCGTTCCCCATTCGTGAACGTACTTAGGTCTCAGCCTTTGCCGTCCTCTGTCCCCTGCCCATTCTCTTTCCTTCCCTCTACAGTTATACTCTGGAAAGAGTTTTCTGGAGAGTCACCACTGTTTCTGCCTTTCCACCTCACCCTCCATTCCTCACCGTCCTCCTCTGACCTGCCTGCCATCGTCTCACTGGAGCTGTCCTCCCTGAGGTGGCAGTGCCTGGCTCCCTGCTCATTCTGGCAGGACATTTAAGGCTTATTTTATCCAGTGGTTCTCAAGCTGGGGTGATTTTGCCCCCGGGGGATGTCTGGCAATGCCTGGAGACATTTTGCGGGGACATTTGTGTCATTGAGGGGGGTGGTACTGTGGCATCTAGTGGATTGAGGGTGGTAGGGATGCTGCTGAAGATCCTACAGTGTGCAGGATGGCGCCCACCACAAACCGTCATCCAGCCCAGCATGCCAGTAGTGCAGAGGTTGAGGAACACGATCTTACCTGGTACTCTGGGACATTTCACAGTCCTCTACTCTTAAAACTTTCCCCTGACTGCCTAGACAATTTTCTCCTGACTTGTCTTCCAGTGAATTCTCAGTTTGTTCCTTACCAATCTCTGTGAAGGACTTTTCTCCTCCAGCTTTGATCCAGTCCCTGCTTCCCTTGCTTTGCTGGTCTCTCATCTCTGCCCACTCCTCACATTCCTCTTGGGCGTCTCGTTAGTCCCAGGGATTTGACCTCTGCCTCTGGGCGAGTGACTGCATATCTGTATTCACAGCTCTGGCTCTCTCGAGCTCCAGTCAGATTCATGTCTTTTTCCACCTCAGTGGTGCACAAGCACTTCTACCTCAGCAGGTCCAGAATAGGGCAGAGCAAAGTCTTCCATCCAGCCTGCTGCTGCCACGTTTGCTGTCCATCAGCGTGGACACGTGTACACTGAGTCATTTTACGCTGCTCCTGACGCTCAGGCACTCATCATTTCTCAACCTGGATTACTGCGGCCCCTCCTTCTGGCCTCCCTGCCTCCAGTCCCGTGCCCCACACTGCCACCAGGGGAGTGGTGTTCTCTAGTGCAGAACTCTGAGGCTGAGAGTCTTCCTTTAGCTTCTCACCAGTAAGAGATACAGTCTGAACTGCTATGCATGGCATGTGGAACTTCGTGATCAAGCCCAGTGCTTCCCAATTGGGAGTAGTCCTGACCTTAAAAGGGGCCTTTTGAAAACATGGATGTTGGGGTATTATGACAGGGAAGGTAGGGAGGGTGTTGGGTACAGATATTGAGCCCTCAGGGTCCAGCGATGCTCACTTCCTGTAATGCACTGCATGGTCCCACCCCACAGAGAATTGTCCAGGTGCCAATAGTGCCCTCAGTGAGAAATGGCAGATGTAATTTTTAGCCTCTGCCTATGAGAAGTGAAGAGAAATGCCCAGCACTAGTCCTGGGAGCACTTATTTTGGGGAATGGGAGGTAAAGGAAGAACTGGATAGTAATACAACAGCCCAGAAATGCCAGGGAGCAATGAATTGTATTGGAAATTGTAGAAATGCAAAGACACAGTGGGGAAGGCTGTTAGTTGCGTTGCTCTCTGCAGTGCCCTTCTTGTCCCTGGCCTGTGAGTGACACTCAGCCCCCACTCCACATGGCTGACAGCTCCTAGTTTGGGCCTGTGGTATCAGGTCTCCTTCCTTGGTCCTGCACTGCCAGACTCTCAGTCTCCCAGTGTGGCCACACATTTGGTCAGTTTTGCCATCTCTGACATCTCCCAGTGTGGCCTCCCCAGCCACCTCTTTACACAGCTGGTTTTGTAAATAAAAACATCCCAAGCTGTATCTTACAGAGTTGGCTAATGACAAGAACGACAGCAATGACATTAATGAACCCTTATGTGCCAGGTACCATGCTAAATGCTTTATAAGCATTTCTTATCTAATCCTCACAAAAATCTTTACAAGGTAGCTACTATACTTAATGCTCATTTATAGTTGAGGAAATTAAGGATTAACCAGATGGAGTAACCAGTCCACTTTTACACAGCTAGTATTCCGTGGAACTGGGACTTACACATGCCTTTTTTTTCTCATTTTAAAAAATAGATTTTATTTTTAGAGCAGTTTTAGGTTCATAGAAAAAGTTGAAAGTATAGAGAGTTCCCATATACCTCCTGCCTCCCTCCAGCCTCCCCCACTATCAACACAGAATGGTACATATGTTGTAATCTATGAACCTACATTGACACATCGTTATCACTCGGTTCCATAGTTTCCATTATGCTTCACTCTTGATGTTGTACATCTTAGGGCTTTTGACAAAAATATGACATGTATCCATCATTATAGTATCATACAGAAAAGTTTTACTGCCCCCAAAATCCGCTGTGCTCCAGTTGCTCATCCCTCTTTACGCCCCTCACCACTGGCAGTCACTTACTCTTTTACTGTCTCCATCACATCTTTTTGATATTTAAAAAATAAGTTCTAAGCTCAAGTATTCAGTTATCACTGAGAAGTTAAAAGGAATTAGTGGAGTTCCAATCTCCAGAAATCACATTTACTCCTTAAGAAATGGGTTTTACTTTGTGTCACCCTGTTTTCCTTTTTTTTCTGAGAACCTGCCTGGCTGTCTGGACCCTGTGTGTGGGACTGTGTTTAAAAATAGGGTAAAAATATCTCCTCCTCACTTTCCTAATAGCTTTGGGAGAGTTCTGGGTTTTTTTTCCATCACAACCTGGTAGTATAATTCTGTGTAGACCAACAATTAGTTTGAGCAAATATCCCTGCCATTAGGTATCAGACTACCCTAGAAGAGAATTGGAGATGAGGCTGGGCTATTTTCTAGCTTCTTTCTGGTATTTAGGACGTCCTAAAACCTGTGATAAAGGGCTTTGAGGGCCCCTTGGGAGATAACCACCAGAACTGGTTGGTTAAGTAGCTTCATCTTATTATATCGTAGTTGACTGGAGTGACTCCTTTTTAAAGGAACTCTGGAACTGCTTGTCATTACACCCACATCTTAGAGCAACCTCATACCATACTGTTGCAAGTACAGGTTGAATATCCGTAATCTGAAAATCCAAAATCGGGAATGCTCCAGTGAGCATTTCCTTTGAGCTTGATGTTGGTACTCAGAAAGTTTCGGATTTTGCAGCATTTCAGATTAGGGATCCTCTACCTGTACTGACACACAGCTAATTGCACTGTGAAGGATTTGAATTTTTTGAAGCTCGTTGGTATGTTTTTCAGCAGATAACAAATATCAGAAAAAAAATTCCCTTGGCACAACATCATACTAGAAGAAAATGGTAAATGTTTTCTAATCCTGTCTGGTATTTATTCCAGTGGTAGGAATCTTGACACTAAGAAAATTGTTCCTTTGGCATGAATGGACTAGTGCGGATGACAGCTCTGCTCTCTGCATTGGTGTTGGCTGGGATCCCTGTGTCCTGTGACCTGAATCTCTCATTCTCTCTCTTTTTTCCTCCCCCAGAAGCACCCTGTGCCACGCCCCTGATCTGCAGCTTCGGGAGGCCGGTGGACCTGGAGAAGGATGACTACCAGAAGGTGGTGTGCAACAACGAGCACTGTCCCTGCAGCACCTGGATGCACCTGCAGTGCTTCTATGAGTGGGAGAGCAGCATCCTCGTGCAGTTCAACTGCATCGGCCGGGCGCGCAGCTGGAACGAGAAGCAGTGCCGCCAGAACATGTGGACGAAGAAGGGCTACGACCTGGCCTTCCGCTTCTGCTCCTGCCGCTGTGGCCAGGGCCACTTAAAGAAGGACACGGACTGGTACCAGGTGAAGCGGATGCAGGACGAGAAGAAGAAGAAGTCTGGCTCGGAGAAGAACACAGGGAGGCCTCCTGGTGAGGCTGCGGAGGACGCAAAAAAGTGCAGGCCCCCGAATAAGCCCCAGAAAGGCCTGAGCCACGACCTGCCCCGGCGGCACTCTATGGACCGGCAGAACTCCCAGGAGAAGGCGGGTGGCGCTGCGGCCTATGGCGCCCGCTCCCCGTGTGGCTCCCCCGGCCAGTCCCCACCCACCGGCTACTCCATCCTTTCCCCTGCCCACTTTAGTGGCCCCCGCTCCTCCAGGTACCTCGGGGAGTTCTTAAAGAACGCCATCCATCTGGAGCCTCACAAGAAGGCCCTGGCGGGGAGCCACGTGTTCAGAAACACCCACTTTGATTACAGCCCGGCGGGGCTGTCGGTTCACAGGGGGGGACACTTTGACGCCCCCGTGCAGTTCCTGCGGCGGCTGGACCTCTCCGAGCTCCTCGCTCACATCCCCAGGCATAAGTTGAACACTTTCCACGTGCGGATGGAAGACGACGCCCAAGTGGGCCAGGGCGAGGATCTGCGGAAGTTCATTCTCGCGGCCCTCAGTGCAAGCCACAGAAACGTCGTGAACTGTGCTCTGTGCCACCGGGCGCTCCCGGTGTTCGAACAGTTCCCACTGGTGGATGGAACTCTGTTCTTAAGCCCATCGAGACACGATGAGATTGAATATGATGTTCCTTGTCACCTTCAAGGTATAGGTGTTAATTCACCTTGCCTGCTTTCTGTGTGTTAAAAACCAAACAGCCGACAAGATGAAATTGCTCTGTTTTGGCTTAATTTTCATTGATTTTCTTTTTGTTCTAGTCAGGTGCTAGGTAACATTTGACTATTTCAGCTTTGCCCAGTGAGGTGGTGGTGGTTTTTTCTACTCTGATGTCACTGTACTAAGTACAGTTGTCCTGGTGGCTAATTTTATGTTTTTGTTCTGCTGTAATTTGAAGAGAAGACTGCTGGTGTATATTTTTTTTGTAATTGGGAGGAAATTTAGAGAAGGAATTGCATAACTGTCTCTTGTAAAACAGTTGCCTTTGAAACCTGTTTTAATGTGCCAGGCAAGCTATGTATTCTCTTTGATCCTTGTAGACTTGACAGTGAGGCTAAGTAGGGGTCAGAAAGGGCCAAGGTGTTTTTAGATTAGTTGAATTAATTTTGAAATTTATGAAGGATGAGACTGTCTTGATAGCAGCGAAAGGAAAACAGAGGATTATTGGAAACTCAGACCGTAGCCTGGTGGTGCTGGTGGAGGGAGGGGGTGGTGGGGAAGCTTATTATTCTTATGAATGACATACAAAGACTTGGGTACATTTCAGCCATAAATTGAATGACAAGGGTTGGTTAGTATAAGTGAGAAATCTGACAATTCATGTGAAACTACTGAACTCCCATAAAGATGAGATACATGACGTATAACATGCTTATATTTTAAGCATGTGCTAAAGAAGCCGGTAGTAAAAGTGGTATATCCCCACCTCCCTTCTTCCCACCAGCCCCTGCTGTCTCAGTTCCCTAGAGACACTTTCAAATCTTAAATACTTCTTCAAGTTTTTAACATCAAATTTTAAATAGTGCTATCTTCATTCTCCAATTTTAGATACTAGTTATAGACTCACTTTTTAAGGCGGATGACTACGTATCCCCCTTGTCCTTTGTCTCTGGATAATATATCACAATTCTTGGTTAAATCCTTAATGTGTTTACTATTGTGAGTATGTAAATATTTAATGTTGAGCCAAGAAGTATAGGGTTATTTCTTATTATAGAGGGCAGTATATTCTAGGACACCTTTTGTTTTTATTAGAGTTAATGATTGATTCACGTTTTCATTTGCATGGTTTTTTTTTTTTTTTGGGAACTTTGGGTAGTTCTCATTCTCCAGCAGCTTCACAAACCACCTTTCAAAAACATTTCCACATACCTGTCAGGCATTTTTTGGAATTTTTTTTTTCCTGAAAATAACTTTCGTGGAGACTTTAATCTTTCTGCTCCTGCCTGTCCTGGCAAACTCAGGACCTGCTGTTCTATACACTGTCCTCCTAGGAATGCCTTCATTTCTTTCTTATTTTTTATCTTGTTTCCTAGATCCCATATTTTATATTTTCTTGGTGTGTTCCCTCAATTTGTTAGGAAACATCTCCCAGGAGCTTTCTGGGAAAGGGAGCATGGGAGTTGCTGATTTGAGATTTTGAAAGTCTGAGAATATCTTGCTTCTTGATTGCTGTTTAGCTAGGTATAGTCTTCTAAGTTATAAATATTTTCCCCTTAGAATTTTGAAGGCATTCTCTACAGTCTACTGTCTTGACATGTCACTATTGAGAAGTCTGATATTCTTATTCCTGTCCCTGCCTCCACCTTGAAGGTTTTAAGATTTTTCTGTTTATATCCCTAATATTCTGAAATTTCACCATGATGTGGTTCTTTTTTTTTTCTTTCGCCCATTCATTGTGCTCTCTGTACTCCCTTGGCCCTTTGACTTATGGTCTTCCATTTGGAGAAATTTTCTTTCGTATTACTCTTTGATAATTTTCTCCTCGCTATTTTCACTTAAAAAAAACTGTGGAACCCCTATTAATCAGATATTGGGCCTCTTAAATCTTTGTTTTGTGGGGGTGGGGGGATCCTTTATATATACATATATATACACACACACCCCTCTATTTTTGGCCCCGTTGTTAATCTGTCTTTATTCTTCTTTATGTCAAATTTCTTTGACCTTAGATTCCAGTATTTTTACTGAGCTTAAAATTTTCTATTCTTATATTTTTAATTTCCAAGAGCTCTTTTTAATAGCATTCTGTTCTTCTTTCATGGATGCAATTTCTTGTGTTGCCTTTCTGAGCAAGGAAAGGGAGCTGAAATTGCAGGGAGTATAGTCTCATTTGTTTTGAGAATTTTAGCTAACCCCTTGTATCTTTTAGCCTTCGTTGTAAAGCAGAGCACTCCAAAACTTAGTGGTTTAAAACAGTGATGAGTTAGTGACTTCTCACAGTTCTGTGGGTTGGTTAGTTAGGACAGTTAGGTTGACCTGGGAGTCCTCAGCTGGAATGCTTGCCTGGGTTGCATGTAGTCTTTCATCTTCCAGTAGGCTAGCTTGGGCTTTTTCACCTGGTGTTCTCAGGACACCATTCAAAAGGATGAGAGGGGAAGCTGCAGGATCTCTCTCTAGAGGCTTAAGCTTGGAACTGAGTAACGTCACTTCTATTATGTTTTGTTTGTCAATGTAAATCCTAAGACTAGCCCAGGTTCACAGGATGCTGAAGTACTCTGCTCCTTGATGGAAAGAGTAGCGTAGACTTTATGGTTGTTTGTGATTTACTGCACCCTACCGTTTCCCTTTCAGCACCTCATCCTACCCTCCCCAGTGCTTGTTGTCCAGTTTCAGAGCTAAACCATTTACCCTTCCTCCATCCAGTTTCTGACCTCACATATTTTGGTTCAGGATTGCAGGTACCTCATTGTTTCATGATGGAGTTCGTGGTTTTGTTTCTTGTTCTTTATCCTGCTTGGGGGTAATTTTAGAGGGAGGAGGATGGAAACACCTTTACTTCATCTTAAAACTTGAAACATTCTTTATGAAGATGAATGAGGGTACAGGGGTACAGGGTAGATGAGAGTAGAATTGTTCTTTTTCTATTCATGATGGACACATTGTTTTGACGTAATCCATTCACTAACTGGGTGCTTGCCTGCCATCAGTTTGGAATCTTAGGATATAAGATGCTTTTATAAAATGTAACTAACTTTACCAGGCCTAAGGTTCTAGTACCACATGTGGAACTAGTAACACCTGGATTTTATATACATTAAGTGTCTTGTAATTTCTAAAGAGGAAGGAGCCACTTTGGGCTGGCTAATCAAAGGAGGCAGCGTGAAGGCAGGTGTGAAAAGGTGGGCTGGATCTTGATAAGCAGAGGATCTAGCCATGTCAGGTGTGTGTTGATGAGGAGAAGGAGCAACGTGAGCAAACGAAGGTTGGTGGAAGAAAAAAAAGGACAGATTGTGGTCAGGAGCTAGGGAGAGAACTGTTTGGTTGGAGCCGGGTGTCCTAGAGTGGAAAATGAGGAAGATAGTTAAAGAACAGATTTGAGGGGTGGTCCTTTCTACCCATAATGAAGAGCTTTGCCATGTTCTTTTTGAATGTGAGTTGAAGGGCTTTTAACATTTTTTTAAAGCAGTCAGTCACATGGAGAAAAGTTTGAAAGGGGAGGATCCTGGAGAGAGAGTTGAAACTTTCTCTAGCCTAGGTGTGAAGAGGTAAGAGACTGCAGGGTGGGAACAGTGGATGGAAAAGAGGGGGATGTCTTCAAGAGATTATTTTAAAGAAAATTACAGCTTTGGGTTCACCTTGACTGTAAGGATGAAGAAGAGTCTTTGTTTCTTTTAGACCAAGAAGCTCATGTTTCTTTTAGACCAGATAAATGGTGCAATCACAGACAGAGGTAGAGAAAGTTACAAAAAGGACCTGATTTTAGGGGACAGAGATGATACTTATGTGTGTTGGGTTTGAAGGGATGTTGGGACTTCTCTGTGGAGATGTCTTGCGAGCATGGCTAGAAATAAGCACTTGGGATGGACACTGGGGAGCTTATTTTATGATAGTGGTGGTTAAAATCTCGAGAGTGGGAGAACTCTTGAATGGAGAGAAGAGAAAAAGAGAAGAAAAAAAGGAAGAGGATATGACAGCCCATGACTAATCTTGAGGGTACCTACCAGGGAGAGGATGGAGAAAAAGGTGAAAATTAGATAGGCCTGAGTACTAGTGTGTGTGTGTACGCATGAGCGCGTGCATGCACATAAACATAATGGGTGTGCTATGTGTGCACTATAAAGATACTGAGAAGTTGAGCTATTGATTATGAAACCTGAAGATCGGAGTGTTGAATCAGTACTGGAGAAGTCATCAGTGCCACAAGTGAGGCCTTGACTGCCTATCAGCATTTTTATTGCCATATCTTGGAGAAGTCCACGTGCTTTTATTTATAGTAAGCTGGTGTAAATCATTTCTTCCATCACTCAGTCTCGACCATGTGTTCTTTAAAACATTTTCAACTCCAATGGAAAGGCCACGTTCCAGGCCACAGGATTATACAGCCTGCGGTTTATTATGTGCTGTGAAGTGCTTACTGTCCTCAGTGGTGCACCCTGTGGGTTGTCACTCCTGTGCCCTGCCATTTCCGCCTCATTGTCCTCACCCGGCTCTGCCCCTGGCCTCTGTTCTCATTCTTCCTCTGAAAAAATGTTTTGTTTGGTTTTAATAGTTTATTAAGATTGATCTAATTAGGACATTCTTTTATTGGTTGTCTTTACCACTTTGAAACACATGTGATTGTTTTCTCAAGAATCTGCTTTTGTTTAAACTCACAATCCTAGGGTTTAGAAATTTAGAATTCTCTGTACTTAGGACAATGTATAACTGAGACAAATCTAGACACTCAGTCCAGGCCAGGTGCTCCTGTGAGTTTGCCTGTAGGTTAGGAGTCAGACATGAGTTTAAGGCTGAACTTTGGACTTTGCTGCTTATTGTGAACTTGGGCAAGCTGCTGCCCAGCTCTCTAGCTTCAGCTCCTTCTACCTAAAGTGGGAGGAACAGGAATTTACTTTATTGTGTTGCTATGAGGGCTAAATGAAATGATTCTCATAGAGCTGGTAGCACAGTGCCAGACCCTTGGTAAGCACTCGGTAAAAGTGACTTGTCTTCATTGTCATGGTCATTGTTATCAGCACCTGGCTTCTGTGTCCACCCCTGCCCTCACCCTTCCTGGCAGCAGCTGGAGAATTGCAGTAAGTCTAGGACAGACAGAGACTACAAATGAAGTGTTTTCCTGTGGCTCCTAATACTTGAACTGACTTCCTGACATGCCCCCAGGCCACTCAGAGTGGGGTGGCACATGAGACCTTTTTATTTCCAGTGTCCTAGCCCAGCAGTGGGCAGTATTGTAAGAAGTACTTGTCACCCTAACCATTTTTTGGCACAGAGGCCCTCAAGGTTATGCTGTCTTTGGCTATTAACATGCCCTATCCATTCACCCAACACACACTTTATTGCTTTCCACATTCCAGACTTTGGGCTAGACGCTGAGTCAACGAAGATGAATAAGAGACATGGTTCTTGCCCTCAAGGACAGAGAGAGTCACATGAGCAAATATAGTAGAAGGGTTCCCTTTAAGTACTGTATATAGGGGTAAGGAACAGGTTGGTCCTTACTACTTGAGTGGTGAAGACCTGACTGACAGCAGTGAGTAGCATGTTCTAACTAAGAACCACTTAAGAGTCTGTGTTCTGATTCCTGGAGCTCCGTGGTTCCCGCAGAGAGCAGAAGTGTTGCTGGTATACATCACCCAGGCAGCCCCTGGACGTTCTGACTCTTGCACAATTACTTATTTGAACTCTGACCCTTTGTATAAACTAGGATGACTTCTTTCCTTTATAAGCATTATGATGTTGATAAATAATGGAGGAATGGGGTGTAACTTTTAAGAGCCGAGAAAATATTAATAATAAGACATTGAACTCCTTTTAAAAAATCACCTACAAGTAAGATATAATTCTGGTTCCTAAATTAGATGTGATGGTTGAGCAATTTGGGGGACAAGGACAGTTTACATAGTAATTTTGGCTGTAGTGTAATTCTGGGCTGTCAATTCCAAGATAGACTTTGACTTTTTTATGATGGGAGTTGGTGAGTGAGAGCCCATGACAAGACCAATGGTGTTGGTTCAGGCTCCGTATGATATGCAGTGACTTCTGAGCAGAAAGTCCTGCATGAATATAGTACAGGCTGGTTTTGATTATGTGTGGCTTTGTTATTGGAATTTGGATGGACATACTATGTAAACCCAGCAGCACTTTTTGGAAAAATGAATTAAAGCAAGTTTTTAATAAGTTTGAGCCTAACATACATGTTTTATGACAATAGTTAGTAATTCATAATTATTCTAAATGGATGGCTTGTGTGATAAATACCTGTTTTGCTTTTTATGTTTATCCAAATGCTAAAGTATTTGCTTATAATTGGTAGATGAAGCATTTTTATCCCTTTTGGAGATAAAATATGATTTCCATGATGGCTGCTCTGAGCTTTGTGTCTTCTGTGCATAGGGAGACTCATGCACCTGTATGCGGTGTGTGTGGACTGCCTGGAAGGGGTTCACAAGATCATCTGCATCAAGTGTAAGTCGCGGTGGGATGGTAGCTGGCACCAGCTGGGCACCATGTACACCTATGACATCCTGGCCGCCTCTCCATGCTGTCAGGTTGGTATCAACCCCACCGAGGTGAGCAGGAGCAGTGGGTGAGATTAGGCTTCTGTCCCCAAGTAAATATAAGAGAAGAAGATACTTTTGACAGTAAAGAAGAAATTCAGTTATAGAACTTCCCCAAAGTCTGGCAGTGATGGCTGATTTACTGTATTGTGATGTAGCCATTTAGTGGAATACTATGCAATCATTAAAAGGGATATTGTAGAATAAGATAAAACTGTGTGGGAAGTATTTCCAGTATATTAAGTCAAAAAAGCAAGTTATAACATGGCATAATAACATGCTTGCATTTGTACATAAGTGAACGTGAAAAGGAGACTGCTAATGGTTTGTCAGGTGGTTACAGATGGGTCTGGTGGTAGGAGGCCGAGTGGTTCCTTTGGTTTTCTTTCTGTTTGTGTATATTTTCTAATATTTTGTATGATTAGTTTATACTGAATTTCTAATGAGAAGTTATTATTTAAAAGGAAGAAGAAAGTTTCACTTTCTTTAAGAGACAAGATTTTCTTGTTTCTTTTCTGTGGGATGGTGCAGTTACCAGGAATTGTCTGCTTTGTAACGTGTTTGAGGTTGACATGAAAGATTTGTAGTGCTTAAAGCACTTGTAAGAGGAGGCATTTTCTGATGCTAAGAGAGCATCTGGAATTTAGCAGTCATTAGGAAAAGAGGGGGAAGTATTAGCATATGAAAACACATTACCCAAACGGTACAAAAGCAATTTATGTAACCAAAACATTTGTATCCCCGTAATATTCTGAAATTTAAAAAAAAAATTAAAGCAAGAGACAGAAAAAAAATAAAAAACCACATTAAATAAACCCATAGAAACACAAGAGACAAAATCCTTGGAAATGTCTTGGTTTATTTCCAAGCATTTGGGGAAGAAAATAACTTGTTATGTAATACCTTGATAGTCGTGGGTAGGAGAGAAATTTTCCTTTGCTCTTTAGTGTCCAAGCCTGGCTTTTAATACAAATAACTGACGATAGTTAGTTATTAGTTACTGCATAGTTTTGTACCTTTAGCATTATGACTTGATTTTTGTAAAGAGAATATCCTTATTATTTTCAGTTTATTCTAAAGATGTCCTGTGTCTGTTGAATTGAAAAGTTGTTGGAGTCAGTATTTTAGTTACATTTGGTCTATACTAATATTTTGCAGAAGAGGAATATAGTCGTGAGAGATATAAATGGTCAACCGTAGCCTGCCCATCCTTTGATTCCAGATAGGATTGACTAATTTTATGCTAGTTCTAATGCATTGACCACATTTTTATTTATTTGTTTTTTTAGAGACAGAGTCTTGTTCTATCACCCAGGCTGGAGTGCAGTGGTGTGATCATAGCTCATTGCAGCCTCAAACTCCTGGGCTCAAGCGATCCTCCTGCCTCAGCCTCCCAAGTAGATGGTACTACAGATGCGCACAACTGCACCTGGCTAATATTTTTTGTTTTTTGTAGAAACAGGGTGTCGCTATTTACCTAGGCTGGTCTCAAACTCCTGGTCTCAAGTGATCCACTTGCCTCTGCCTCCCAAAGTGCTGAGATTACAGGTGTGAGCCACTGCACTGGGCCAACCACATTTTTATTGTTAAACTTAGCTTTGGAAATGAGGGATCACAGTCTTTTAGATATTTACTGTAGCATTTTATGATAGTCTTTGTGCCTTATTGCTAGCTCTTGAGATGAGAGAAACCAAAGGAAGTGGCTCCCCTCTCTGCACACACACCACAGAGGGTTATTTTTTAAATTAAAGAAATAAGGAAGTGAAAGAAGTTTGGGCCTGTGAACTCAAAGAATATCAGCACTGGAAAGAACCTGGAGATATAGTGCAGGCTCCTTGTCTTCCACATACAGTGGAGGTCTAGAAAATGTGAATGCTTTGCCCAGGGCTACACAAATTGTGGCCATGACAAACACTTAAAATTCCCATTTTGGTGTTCTATCCGCTGCACCGTGGAAAGGCAATGGCATTAGTTCTGTATCTTTAGGGGGAACAACAGAATAGCATCCTGCTACACCCAGCCTCTTGGTACTCACTATATATTATATTTTTTCCTTAAAACAATTTAAGCCCAGACCTTTATTTGCTGGGCCCCTACTATTATAAAATGGAAAACATGTTTGATTACTGGTTTTTTTTAAAAATCAATTGACAATATTCCTGTGAGGATACAAGTGTTAGACACTACTAAGGAATCCAGAGATGTCTTCCAATAAGATGGAGCCAAAGATAAACAATAATTTGTTATTAGAAAGATATAACAGGTTAAAGAGAGAGGTTTGCTTAGAACCTCACTTTTAATGTTCAGAGAGATGAGTGGGTAAAAGGAGTTTATCTCAGGTTACAGGAAAGTAGTTCACATAGTGGCTGAAAGTGAGCAGTGGAGCAGGCCACTCTGGGTCAGGTCTCAGCTCTTCTGCTTTCTGACTGTGGTCTTGGGCTGTGTACTTTATCACTGCGTGCCTCAGTCTCGTTTTCTAAAACGCAGATGATACTGCCTACCTCACAGTGTTTTGAGGACAAATTGACATTATACTTTTTTCTTCCATTTTAAAAATGAATCTACATTGAGAGTCTGTTTTATTTGTAGTTTCTAGTTATTTGCTGAAGTCCTGGATGCATTGCTGAAAGGTGCCGGGACTGTGCTGCTGAAAGGGGCTGAGCCTGAGGGAGGTTGTGGTGTGCGGGTGGGTTCAGGCAGCGTCCCGGTCAGCGCAGCACTTCTTCCTGGATTGCTAATTTTACTTGAGTATTTTAAGGGAATTTTATTTTTACATCAAAGATAACACAAATGTTGTATGGAGTAGAATGAAAAATGTTATGTGAATTTTAAAAATAAACCCAGAATCTTCAAAGAAGTTTCATGCAGGTTTGGGTGAGGGCAGTGGGCTTCAGGCACTCTTAAAATCCACAGGAAGGGTTTCCTATTGTTAGGGGAACTTTAGTGGAGAAGGTTAGACAGTACTATTAAATCGTTGAGAATTTTCTTCTCACCAGTAGGTGAAACGACTAGCAGGGATGCATATCACGAGAGAAATTGGGACTCTTTCGGGCATATCCTGCTTTTGGTAGTAAAAGGAATGCTTTATTAAACCCTTGATCATTTTCCCAGCATTTTGCTCTAGATGACTTTGACAAGTGTAGTAGAAGCCAGAGGGTGTTGTGGCTCATGGTGTCTGTTTTCCCCAGGCCCGTCTGAACTGTAAGCACTGCGGGAAGCCTGTGATCGACGTGCGGATCGGGATGCAGTACTTCTCCGAGTACAGCAACGTCCAGCAGTGTCCACACTGTGGGAACCTGGACTACCATTTCGTGAAGCCATTTTCCTCCTTCAAAGTTCTCGAAGCTTATTGATGAAAGCTTTGCTTTAGGAATAGCTATTTTATTGATATTATTACTTTATTACATATCTTTTATAGGGAAACATTCTGTGACATTAATTTCTTTTCTAATTTAAAGGAGAGTTACTTTGTGTATGTGCGCCACTAAAACGGGGGCTGCCCCTTGCCCTGTCTCGATTCCTGAGTGTTAGTCTGTGGTTATGACCAGAGCCCAGGTGGGTAATCCTGTGAGTTTGGGTAGGGGTTCACTCTCACTAAGAGTCTCTGATGCAGCTTTAAGGTGATGGGGATGATGGCATGAGTTTAAGAAAGGGATTATGTGGTTGTAAACTAAAAAGCATGATAGGAGTTGGAAGGAAACTCTTACTAAAATCTTAACTTTCTGAAGACCCACTTTTAGATCTTCCTTGGGTCTTGGGAAAAATATGTGACAAGTGAATGTAAGTCTGTGCCTGGAGAGCAAATAGTGTATTAGTCCATCTCGGCTTAGTGTCCTGCAGCACATGTTGTCATGCAGTTTACTCGCACCAATAGATGCTTTGAAATTGGCATAAGTGCTGTTTCTATCACTGTTGTAATTTAACAGTCAGTTTTTCATACTGAAAATAATACCCAAATTGTAAGACATATTAAAGATACTGGTATTGCAAATATTTTTAGGTAAGCTGACCTATAACAGAATATATGAAATGAATTTGGAAATAATGCATACTGACTGGAGGGCAAAAAGGCAGAATTATCTCCTTTGAATTGTGTCTTTGAAGTTCATCAAAATAGCTCTTAAAGAGAATCCATGAATGACATGATTTGGGAAGTGATGATTTATACAAGTTACACTATCAAAGTGCCATTTGGTGTCAGATTCTTCTCACAGGTAAATCTTATAGCCACAGAATCTAACTGGTGAGTTTCAGAACCAAAAATTGCCATATTTATTGTCCCCAAAATTGCTTATGGCCACATTTAACCCATTTGATGCTGAGTTTCCAAAATCAAAGATTTGACCTTAGGAGGGAAAGGACAAACATTGTTTGAGAGGATGATGAAGAAAAGAATAATTTTAATATTTATTTTAAAAGTGTGTTTTATTTTGGAAAATCACTGATTGTAATGCATGACAGTATGTTTGAAAAATAGATCATTCTAAAGATCTCATGATACCTTACTGTTGGTGAAAAAAGATGATCATGTATAGAACTTGATTAGTCAGAGCATTGGGCATTCCAAAATACAACCTTCTGTTCATTAGATCTTAATGATTTAAATAGAATGACATCCTATACCCTTACAGAAGTGGAATATTTCTCAAAAAAGCATTTGATAATTTCATGTATGATAGGCATATATGGTAAAAGAAAGCTGAAAACATGATCATTTTATGGCTAGCCAAATTTGGGGTTGATGTGAACATTTTATATTACTAATTTGGTTTATACCATGTTTTTTTCAGTGGGATTTTTCATTTCAGAAGTGTTTAGGCATTATTGCAAGTGAGTTTCAGTTCTACATGAAATATTTGATGTTTTGTTTGAAACAGCACAGCATTAAAAAACCAATGCATTAACTAATATTTTTCATCTTTCAGTTTGGAAGATTGTTATTTGGTTTGCTGCATCTAGTTTGGTGGTTGATGATCTGAAAAATATTTCACAGTGGGGGGAAATGCACAAAATGCCTATAAGAAGCAGAAAATCGTTATTGGTCTGACAGTGTTTGATGCAACTAAAAGAAGACTGTAAGACATGACCTCTTGCAAATTTGTCTTTACTATACAAAGCTGTAATTGTGAATTAACTGTTTCCCTATTGATTCTCTCATGTATCCAAGTCTAAAAATTGGTAAGTTTCTCTTGTCTTTAGAATACCATTTAGTTTTTATTTCTGAATTTAAAATAAATAGTAAAATATTTGTAATGCTGGTCTTTAACCCACCTAAATTTTTATAGTGAAACCTGCTTTATATTGTTACTCTGAAGCTTAAAGTTGACGTGTACACTATATTCAGTAAGCTCCTGAGTTTAAAACTGCTGTGGGCATAGTGTATGCTGCATTCCGTATTTTCTTTTTAGATTGTTTTCTACCCCCTGAAAAATAACTATGATGTGGTTTCACTATAATTGGGTAAAATTGCTTCTGGACATTATTTTGATGATAAAGTTAGGATTCTATGGATATATGTAGCGTGTAAAAGGAGAAGCATATCATACCCGAGAATATCTATTACCTTTAAGATAATTCCTTCTTACATAAAAGGGAAATTTTGTCTGAATTGGGAATAAAATATAATTGAGTATGCAACACTATAAAGATAAATCTTATTTTGGAAATCTGCTGACCTTAATACCCCACACTTGCCCTGAGTACCTTGATTGGAATTGGAATATGTCAAGAAAGATAATTTTTTTGTTGTTGTTAGGATATTAGTTACCCAAGAGGTCCAATTTCTGTTTTTCTGATGAATAGTGTTCAATAATATGAAGCATTTTTCATCTACTCTTAACATTTTTTAATCATTTATTTTTAGAAGTTTTATACCTTGAACAAATACAATTACCTGCTTTAGTGAGAAGACAATTTCTGGTTGATCACCGTCTTCAGGCCATCTCAAGCTGTCCACTCTCTCCTGATTACATCTGCAGCAACTAATATACCAGGTTTATACCTTGAAAGATAGACACGGTGCCCTGAAACTGGGGAGTTGGGTGAATTCCCATTCTGATTACAAAGGAGCATTCCCCAGATGCCCTTTAATTTCTGTTTTTTGTGGAAGTTTATTTTCAGAGAAACAGTTAATTTTCACATCTGTTTGGGGAAAATTAACTCATCAAGAATCTTACTAGGTTTTCAAACCCTAAAACTAGTTAATAACAGATTGAGTGATATATAACTTATTAGAGCACCAAAACTAACTTGCTCAAATCTTTCGTTTAGTCCTGCAAGACCAGTGCTTAACATGCAGTCTGTTCTCCTATGGCCAGGTCGGTGACTCCAGTTTGCTTTTCTGTTTAGTCTCCTGGTCACAACTGTTCAGTCATTGTCGTTGGTGGACGGGGAGGAGGTGAGGAGAAGGTGCTCTTGTTTATTAGTGTTTTGTTTCCTGTAATGGGATGCTGCCTCAGTTCATCTCCGTGTCCTGTTGACTTTATTATTATTCCAGCTAATTGAAAGAAAATATAATGAATGGGCACAATTAAAACCTGCTCAAAAATATCTTCTTGTCAGTAAAGATTGCTTGTCGGGATGTCTTGGATTGCACTTTTGTTGAGGGAAGACAGTGTAAATAGTTAAAGAATGTTGATAAAATTGAAGCATTTGGTTGTGGAATTGTGCGTGGTGTTAGAGGGTTTCTGTTTGTGAAATGTATGTATTAAAAATAATAAAATTTCAGAAACTAACATTGTACTCTCTCTTTAGTGTGTCACTTTTTTTTTTTGTTGGGATTTTTGAGCTGTGGGATTGTCTGGTCAAAAAAGATGTAGAGAAGGCTTTTGGAGTTTCTGGTTACTATTCAGGTAGTCATTTCAAAGTCAGTACTGCAGCTAATAAAACCTGTGAACTTTTTGTGCTGCTTGCAAGTCATGTATCACAAGTGAAATCCCTTTGCAACAAATGCATTCTATTTAACAAGTTGATTCTATAAGGATAGTCCAAAATTATTGTTCTGGTTATAGGGAATTCTATTGAATAGATAGTGTTAAAGAAAAATAAAAACAGAGGCCACAGTCTAGATATACCCCAAGATCAACCGCCCTATAGCCACCTAGCCAAAACTTAAGTCATCCTGATTTCTCAGAAACACTAGTTCTGCTCATAAACAAAACACAAAATACAAGCTTTACATCCTTGCCAGCAGGATTTGGTGAAATCAAACCAATCAGCTACAGTAGTCCCCCCTTATCCGAGTATCTGAGGTTTTGCTTTCTGCAGTTTATTACCAATATGGTCAACCTCGGTCCAAAACTATTAAATGGAAAATTTTAGAAACAATTCATACAACTTAAATTGCACACTGTTCTGAGTAGCATAATGAAATCTTGAGAAGTCCTGCTCTGTCCCTCCAAGGAGGTGAATCCTCCCTTGGTCCAGCAGATCCACAGTGTAGATGCTGCCTGCCCGGTAGTCACTCAGGAGCTGCTGGCTCAATCCCTCGTAGTACTGCAGTGCTTGTGTTCAAGTCACTCTTGTTTTACTTAATGGTTGCAAAGCACAAGAGTAGTGATGGTAGTGTATTTTTTTTATTGTTAATCTCTTACAGTGCCTAATTTATGAATTAAATTTGTAAATTATACGTACGTATAGGAAAAAACATTGTATATTAGGGTTTGGTACTACCCTTGGTTTCAGGCATCCATTGGAGGTCTTGGAATGTATCCCTCAAGGATAAGGGGAGACCACCGTATAGACAAATCAACTAAACTGCTCTTCTTCCCTTACAGAGAATGTTAATGTATAATATAACAGCAAGTCACAAAGAGGGCAAAATATTTCCTCCTTTATGCTTGTAAATGGTGCTGTAACAGCTGTGTGTGGGGCTGCTTACCACTTTGGTTTGAGGTCTTCCAGTTTGCCAACTGTTCTCTCATGTACAATAAAATTCTACAATTTTAAAATTTGATCTGATTTTATTTTTGACAATAAATAATCCTATTCTACAAATGTTTTCTTTGGTTCCTTGGCCTGTAACAATTTTCATGGTGAAAAGACTTGATTGTGTGCTGCTTTAAAAGCAAAGTGAAAACTGAGTCTGAACTTCTTGCTGACCTTGAGCACTGTGGTAATTTTATTAGCTCAATCTGTCATTGCTAAGCCTCAGAAACAGCAAAAGTAAAAAGAAAGCACTTTGTCTCATGAAGTTCAGTGGAACACCACTGGTTACATTTATCAGCATTCAAATGGAATTGGCCGTCTTAGCACCATTTCTTGGTAATGGGTACCATGTCAAGTGGTTCTGATACACTTGATTAAAAATTCAGATGATATCTTAAAATCAGGTTTAGAACTGTCTAATTGTATTCCTAATAAACCTAATTATTCTAAAAGTGAAAAAGTCATAGTCATAACAGTCATGGAATTTAGAGATGCCAGAGTTTAAGGCCAGTGCTTTTTGTTTTATTCACATAGTAAATATTTGTTACATTACTTTGACAATTGTATTCATTTTGGAGATTAAAAAACACTGAGGCTCAGAGAACTTCAATCTAAGTAAGTTCACATAGTTAATGGCTAACTAGGAATTAAATCTGGATTCCCTCTCCTAGTCCTCAAAATGAGATTTTGGTAAATAAAATCTTAGCTAACTGTGGCTTAGAGATAGAGTATCCATGAGTTTTGCCTTCTGTTTTATGTTATCATTTGCATACAGGCCATCTCTAGCATATTAATGATCAGATTTAGACATCAGATGCCTGAAAAGATCTTTGTGTTACTTGAGAAACTGTTTTAAACATGAACTTTATCTAGATCCTGGAATTAATTTTGTTTTTTGTTGCTTTCATTTTGTGTTTACTGATTTTTATTTTCTGATGGTAATGGTAACAAGTACGGGAGCCTAGATGAATATCAGTTATACTTCCATAAAGGGAAGAAAATGTAAAGTACAGGCATATACACTTTTACCAGATGTGTAAGTAGGAATATATCCATCTAACTTGTTTGAAGGGTGGGGAACCTGCAACCTTAAGGCCCTCTGTGGCCCTCCAGATCCCCAAGTGCGGCTCCTCAACTGAATCCAAACTTCACAGAACAAATCCCTTTAATTCTTGTATGTATCAGTGGATGGGTACTTTTTTCTGTTGAGAAATAATAATTTTTTTAAGCCCTACCAGGTTCTCATTCAGTTGAGAAATAATTTGGGTTTGTTTTGACAAGGCAACAGGTGTAGAAGTTGCCTTTGCTTCAGCAACACAGGTGCTAAAATGGACGTAATTCTGCATGGGGTGACAAGTACATTTGGAAGCATCCCCTATTTTTAGAAAAAGAAACAATACTTTCTAAAAGGGAAAAATAATATTTGAAACCAATAATTGTATCTTCCACCTCATTTTTCATGCATTAATTTGTTGATATCTATTCCCTTTTGTTAAGATAGATTATTGCTTGAGGAGAACTATGTCTAGGCGTAAGGTGGTGTTTTAATAGTCTACACTAAGAATCCATCATTTTATTCACTTTGGGATCTAACTTTGAGTTATTTTTGGATTCAAACATGTCAAGCTGTTGGATTTGATAGCATTGATCTATCAAGTTTGGGCAGGGTTTTCTTTTTTGACTAACTTGTCGAACAGTCTCTCTAGGTGTGTTTGATTTTCAGTTTCTTGTGATCTTGTCTGAAGCTCTGGTATCCCAGACTTCTAGGAGTTACTTAACCTGATCATTGTTTATTTGAATTCCACCCAGCCTTATAGGGAAAAAATACTGGTTACATGTTTCCCTTAGAGAATTAAGAGAATTAATTAAGGGGCTATCCCTTTAGCTAACTAGTAATACTCCAAGTTACTGCAAAACCATGGGTTGAATCAGTGCTTTACACTTTCTTGTTATTTTCATCATATTAACAAAGCACATAATTTTCTGAAGCTCTGATGACACAGCAGGTGAGTGATGAGGTATGTGAAGCCAAGTGAAGCCTATAGGCTAGTGTTTCTCTGAGGCTCCACAACCCTATGGTTCTAAAAAGAGTGATTTGGGTAGGGAGTGGGATCCTGGGGGCTACTGTGAATATTTCAAAAAGCTTAATGGAGATCATAAAGTTACCCACCCCAAGGCTGCACGGGATATGTGTTACAAAAGATCAGTTTATTTTTGGTAGGAGTTATAGCAACCTTGGTTATCTCAAGCTGCTCAGAAACACTGGCATTAACATATGCCTTTGATGAATAATATATGAGAACACAAATGAATTATTACCTAATAAATGCTGTTACTTTATAGACATAACCTTTCAAAACATAGGATAGGGTCATCCTGGGTGGAGGGTGGTCTTTGGTGATGGCAGAATTGGGAAAATGTCATTTTTAAAAGTCCTACTTTTTCTAGTCCTTTTCCTTTTACCTGTTGTGGTACGTTTGCCTTGTCTTATCCCTACCTGACCATCTCTGTCTTTCCTACCTTGTCCTTTCTCTTGCCTTCCCTGTTGTATCAAGTTTCTTAACCATCAGGGTACAGTAAAAGCCCCCTGACAAACCCAGACATGAGTTGGTCAGTAAGTAAAAATTAGTTAAGAAAATAGATACCTAACAATTGGTATAAAGATAGACAAGTTGATCATATGGTCAAATGATTTTTAACAAATGTGCAAAGACAATTCAGTGATAATGTAACATGGAGCTGGAACAATTTGATATCCATATGCAAAAAATTTTAAAAACCAAACCTGGATTTATACTCAACCATATTAAATAAATGAACTCAAAATGGATCATAGATATAAGTGTAAGAACCAAAAATGGATAAGTGAGATTTTACTAAAATTAAGAATTTCTCCTCAGAAGAAATTAAGAGAATTAAAAAAAAAACACAGACTGGAAGAAAAGGTCTTTGTATCCAGAATATATAAAGAACTCCCAATATATATTAATAGTAAAAGAAATGGCCCACTTCAGAAAAGGGGGGCCAAAATATTTGAACAGACACTTCGCCAAAAATAATAAAGGAATGATGAACACAAGATGCTCAACATCGTTAGTCATTAGGGAAATGCAAATTAAAGCCACAAGTGATACCACTTCACACCCATTGGAATGACTAAAATTAAAAAGACAGAATACCAAGTGCTGGCAAAGATGTGAAGTAACCAAAATTCTATTACACTACCTTTGGGAAACAGTTTGGCAGTTTCTTAAAACTCAAACATATGTGTCCCAGCCATTCCACTGCTATGTATTTACTGGAGAAATGAAAGCATGTGTCTGCACAGCCGTGTTCATGAATGTTTATGGCAGCATTATTTGTAATAGGCCCAAACAACAATCCAAATGTCCATCAGCAAGAGAATGGATGAACAAAAACGTAATGTCCATACAGTAGAATACCACTCGGCAGTAAGAAAGGAACAAACTCTTGATAGATGCAACAACAAGAATGAACATCAAAATAATTCCATTGGAGTGAAAGAAGCCAGAGGAAAAAAGAGTACATACTGTATGATTCCATTTATGTAAAGCTCTAGAAAATGCAAATGACTCTATAGTGATAGATTGGTGGTTACCTGGGGGACGGGGCGGAGTGATGTTAATGGGGAGGGGAGAGGGAAAGTGCTTGCAAAGGGGCACTTCTGGGAGTGACTGATGTGTTCATCATGTTGACTGTGGTGATGGATGGTTTCACAGATACGGACACCTGTCAAAACTTATTAAATTATATTCTTTCAATAAATTCAGTTTATTGTATGTCAATTATACTTCCATAAGGCAGAAAAAATATCCAGCCCCCAAAGGGATAACTTATATACCATAAATATTTTAGTTAAATTTAAATCAGAAATCCACATTCATTTGACAGGTTTGATTCTTTTGTTTGTTTGTTTTAATGTGTGATCCTAGTTGTGGGACCATATTGCCTTTCTTGCAAAATCTCCATTTATGATGCATTCTTTAAGAATTCTTCTCATTTTGGAGCTAGAACCCATTCTTCAAAGCGAAGTGTCACAGGATTGGAAAAACAAGCACCACTGGTACTCACCATCAAACTGGTACTAACTGATGAACACTTACATCACACAGGGGAATAACATTCATCTGAGGGCGGGCGGGCGGGAGGGGGGTGGAAGGGGTGGGAAAAACTCTCACTGAATCGATGTGGGGAGCATAGTTTGGGGGATGACCATGATTGTGGCTCTGACATGGGCAGAACAGGGGCAATGTGTATGGCCAAATTGTTGTACCCCCATGATATTCTGAAATTAAAAAAATAAATTAAAAGAAAAAAAAAAGAATTCTTCTCATTTGGTTCTCTTTGAAGTGGAATAAGAACTTAAAGACACATGAGAAACACTAGAAGTGTAGAACCTGGCTAGACTTTCAGGATTTCCGTTCCCTAATCTTTTGCTGTTTTCTCTCCATGTTTAATGCAACAATATTTTTTGTGTGTATAATTTGCCTTAACTGTTCAAAGAATCCTACTGAGTTATTGAAACAGTATTTTCTTTCTAGAATTCTATTTCATTGGTTTCTGCGCTGTTTTTATTAAATTATATCATTGTGAGGACAAGCATAACTGGCGTAAACAGATTTGGGAACAAACACGGCTCACTTTTGGTAAGCGTACAACTTTGCTGGGGGAAATCATATGCAGACTGTGCCTAACAAAGAGGAGGCTCCCCGATACCAGCATTCATCCAGCTGAGGTCATCACAGTGTAGTTTTACAAAAATGAATCAGAGTCAGTCAATTTGCTGGATTGGTTAAGTAAAGGTCCATTGAGAGAGATTCTACTGCCCAAGCTCTCCAATCCTCATTTTCCTCATCTGTAAATATTGAGTCCCTACCTGGGGGTGGGGTATTAGTAAGAATTAAATGAAATAATGTAAATAAAGTGTTTAGTGCAGTCCCTGGCATGTAGTAAGTGCTAAATATGTTCTTTATTATGATCATTTATATTATTTCTGGAAACATTCTTATAATGTTAAGGCAAGAAGGAACTTACAGATTGTCTGACTCAACACCTTTGTTTTACAGATGTGGAAAATTGTTCAATATTATATATCAGTGGATAGGGCTAAAGGGCTTTCCATCACCAGGTTGGTAACCTCTAAGGAAGTTGCCCAGGGGGCTTCTTACTAAGGGGCTTCTGAGGACCAGAAGACTCTCTAACACTAGTGGAGCAATTGCAGACCCTGAGTCAGACACATACAGGAGCTTATTTTGAGAGCAGCTTTACTATATGTTTCTCAAATCTATGGGTCTGGGAAGGAAGGCAAAACTAGGCCTCAATGTGGCAGTGAGGGGAGAGGGAGGTCAAGGGGGTTGTGGGACTGGTAGGCAGACAAAATCAGGCTCAGTAAGGTGGGTTAAATGTTTTGTGAAAGCTATTACTTGGTTTTCCCTGCTTGTGTTTAGCTTCAAACTAATATCTGTGCTCAAAACCTATTTCAAAAACAATCCATTCCTTTCCCTTGGTGTGAAAACAAACAGCTGTTCATCAATTGAGTTATACTGATTGTTTTTTTATCTGAATTATCCTGTGAAGGATGGCATCCACACTCCTGACTTAGTGCAGTGAATGTCACTTGCTAATGATAACATGTGGAATGTGATGGAAGCAGATTATGGTCACTCTGTGCTGGCCAGAATAATGCCCTTTAGCATTGGTGTTTGCCTCCACTGGTCTGATCTGGCTTAGGGAGTGTTATGGTCTGAATGTTTGTGTCTCCCCAAAATCCATATGCTGAAATCCTAACCCCTGAGGTGATTAGATCATGAAGGCAAAGCCCTCTGGAATGGAATTGGTGCCCTCATAAAAGAGGCCCAAAGGAGCTAGTTGGCCTCTTCCACCATGTGAGGACACAGCTAGCAGGCACCATCTATGAGGAAGAGGGCCCTCACCAGACATTGAATCTGCTAGCGCCTTGAGGTTGGACTTCCCAGCATCCAGAATTTGATCAATCAATTTCTGTTTATAAGTTATCCATTCTAAGGTATTTTGTTATAGCAACCTGAGTGGACAAAGACAGTGGGTCTAGGTTGCAAGGTGCACCCTCTGAAATGCTGCAGGTTTGCTAACCCATGACAGGCATCATCTGCACTCGCTCAGCCAACCAGGGCCAGTGGGGTGCATGGCAACAGTGCTGGTCTCAGACCTGAAGTCTGGGTTTAAATTGTGACGGTCACACACTCAATCAAATCACTTAACCTTCTGGATCGTGTTTTCTATTACAGCATGAAAACACAAATACCAACTTTCTAATATTCTTATAGTGAGATTTAATGAATTATTAGTCTAAAAGAATTTATAAACTCTTTAATGAGAAATAGGCATGAGGAGTTACTAAAATACCTTTGATCTTTGGTGTTAAGGAGCTGTGTCTGTCTTGCCAAAATTAGTCTTTTCACACGCCATGCTTGATATGCTAAATGCTATTCATTTCAGCATTTATTGAGCACATACTATGTGTGGTGGTAGGAGCTAAAAGGAGCCATGATTATTTTTTCAGAAGGCTTCTCATCTTTAATAGCTGTGAACATCTTTTAAAAATGTTTGCCGAATTCTAATTTTGAAGTGGTGGTGGTGTTCCATGAGAGGTGATAAGACTCCTGGTGGTGTATGCGCCTAAAATAGTTCTTGCTGCGAATTGCTGTGTTCATCTGTGATCTTCTACCTAACACTGAAATGAAATTTTAAATGTAGATCCATTAAAAAAACTGATTGAAATTCTAACAAAGCATTTGACTTATAAGGTTTGCATTTTTAAATTAAGAAGTATTTTATTGAACTGAGAAAATTCTAAAAGAGAAATTTCACTCCTGGTATGTCTCTCATTTACATTTTTGTCAGGTTTATTAATGCATACGTAGCACTTTGTGTGCAGGGAAGCAAGAGATTTTTGAAGAATTGTGTTGGAATCTCAATCATTTTCCAGATGTCTTTAATCTGGTGTTGTGTGTAGGTGGGATATGGCCTGTGGTTCTTATTCTTTTGAAATTGAGGTTTTAACATTAAGCATTCATATGACGCATAGTGTAAGAAGCTAATGTTTTAGCTTTCAGGGTAAAAACATTGCAAAGGAGATGACAGGCATATTCTGTTGCTAAAAACTTTATGATTTCTCTTAAAGCTGATGCTTTTCATGTTGCATATTGGATTTGCATTAGTTGAAAGTTCTAAGGAAATATCTCTAGCAAATCATCTAAGCTATGTGAAAAAGCTTATTCAAAATTGCTAAGCATTAAAATTCAAAAGTGATGATTTTATCTATGAAGAATAATGTTTAAAATAGTCAAATTGATGTTTTTTGTTTTTAGAACTGCCTCTATTTTGAGGTTGGAGCAAGTATTTTGGTATATAGTTTTCTTGGTTTACATTTAATTTTAATTAACAAGATATTAATTATGAGTCTGAAGATTTCAGAATTTATTATTAAACCCAAAAGAAAGGAAATAAGAAAGGTCTGAAATAAATGGAGTTCTCAGCTTGTGGAGATGTGCTTTTTTTGAAAATATAGACTTCCAGGTCAGATTTCTAGTTTGGGCAAAGGATGTAACTTTTCAACTCCTCAAAGACATTGCTGCCTTTGCAGCTGTGGGAGGTGTGGGTAGGGAGAGGGCAGAGCCAGATGAAAACAGTTTTAAAGGATTTAGTAAGGATAATCTTGTTGGGCATGCAGTCACTCAGATGTGGTACAGACATGTTGCAGATAAAAAAAAAAGAGATATTGCTAAGTTGTTGTACTCTGGGAATCACGTGATGGGATTCTATGTAACTATCACCCCAATTATGGCTCTCCTTAAGGGTAGGGACTATGTCTTTGACATCTTGTATTCATAATGCCTGCTACAGGGTTGTGTCCATTAGCTCTTAAATAAACAGGTGAAAGTACTGGCAGCTCTGCATACTAGGGACACAAATGAGGTTGGTTGTGGAAGAATTCAGACAGTTTTCTTCCCTGGTTTTGTGTTTTTGATGGCTGCTTCTTTTGGGATTCCTTTCAGAAAGCCAAATGTCAAAATATTAACAGTAAAGAAAATGCCTGGATCGTAAGAACTGACTTCTATCCTGGACCACTGGTTAAAAAAAAAAAAAAATCACTTCATCTCTCACATGTTTAGAATAAAGGTGATTGTCTTAGTCCATTCAGGCTGCTATAACAAAATATCTTAGACTGGGCAATTGATAAATAACAGAAATTTATTGCTTACAGTTATAAAGGCTGGGAAGTCTAAGATCAAAGTGCCAGCAGATTCAATGTCTGGTGAGGGCCTATTTCTCATAAAGGGTGCCTTCTAGCTGTGTGCTCACATGGCAAAGAGGCAAATGAGAACCCTGGACCTCTCTTATAAGGGCGCTAATCCCACTCATGAGGGCTCTGCTCTCATGACCTACTCACCTTCCAAAAGGCCCTCCTCTTAATACCATCACCTTGGGGGTTAGGATTTCAACATATGAGTTTTGGGGGGATACAAACATTCAGACCATAGTAGTGACCCTGTCTGAGATTATTTAAGTAGTTAAGATTAAAAATTTAGAATTTAAAAATGTCAGAAATAGAAGGCTTAAAAATTCTTTCTCAATCCCTGTACTGTATAGAAAGAGAAACAGATACCAGGCTTGCTTAGAATGAAGGCCTCTAGAGCTGTGCCATCCAGTACAGTAGCCACTAGCCACTTGTGGCCATTCAAATTAAATTAAAAAATTTTTACAATTAAAAATCCAGTTTGTCAGTTGCACTAGCCACATTTCAAGTTCTCAATAGTCACATGTGGCTAGTGGCTACCATATCGGGCAGCCAATGATAAAACATTTCCATCACTGCAAAAAGTTCTATTGGATAGTGCTCACCCAGACTTTTTTCACCAAAGATCTTTCCTGTCTACTGTGTCAGCCTTAATGAGTGAGTTCCTGATACTTGGCCCTTAACACCGTATCACATATTTCAATAAATAATTTAAAGTTAGAAACAATGTATGAAATGTTTTTTGTATTTATTATTCATTTTTGGTTATCCTGGGAGGGAGGTGTACCCAGGAAACCTATAGAGTATGTGGAGTTCATTCAGACATCAGTAGCCTTAGGTGAACAGTCACAGGGACTTATTTCTGAGACAGACCAGAAATGGGCTTACTTGGCCCTTGTCTGCCTCATGTGAAACGTAAGGTTAATTTTAGGTCTGTGTCAAGGGAAAGTAACTTCCTAAAGCTGGAGTTCTTAACATCCCTGCTCAATTTATCCTCTTCTATGAGCAGCTAAGCATACAGTTAAATCAGTTTTTAATAACCTAATATTAATGGGTTTTTGAGTTGATAATCCCTTATGAATCTTCATTGGACTTAATCCAAGATGATTTTTTTTTTGTTGAGTGGTTCTGGTAGATCGCAGTACTAATTGGATTATTCTAAATATAACAGGGAAATAAGTGGAGGCTGAATCTTGGTTTTTACGTCTGATTTATTTATTCAACCAATTAACATTTTGGGAAGCCTCTAGAGTCACAGGTCTTGCAGATATACGTGATTGCTTAATGCCAGCTGAGGGTGAGAGCATTGAGAAATAGAAAATCCTGGAGTACAGTCTTGGATCAGGGAGTCAGCTCTTTAAAGTTATTATTCAAATGTCACCTTTTTACGAAGCTGACCCTGACCATGCTATTTAAATCACAACCCTTCTGGCACTCCTGATTCCCTTCTCCCTGCACTCTCTTCCAGTAACACTTATCACCTTCTGACTCATTTATTACACTTACTGTTTATTGTGTGTCTCTCTCCACTAAAATCTAAGCCCGTTAAGGGTGTGGGTTTGTTTTGGTTTTGTTTTTATCTGGGGGGTTTAGGGGATGGGTCTACTTCACTGGTCTATACTAACTAGAATAGTGCTTGTCCCATAGTAGATGCTCAAGAAGTAGTTATTGAATGTATAAATTAATAAGCGAATATGATCACAAACAGTGATTGTTTTTATTTGATCACTGCATTAAAACTACTGTTGTGAAGACCACTGGTGACCTCCATATGTGAAAACCAATGGTCATTTCTCAGTCCTCATCATACTTAAATTATTAATAGGCTTTGATACAGTGACCACTTCCTTTTCCAGGATTCCACATGTTCCAGTTTGTCTTTCTACCTTACTGGCCAGCTCCTTCTCAATTTCTCCTTGACTGGTCCTTCTTCCTCCCCCTGTCTCCTAGCATTGGAATATCCCAGTGCCCAGTCTTTGACCCTCTTTTCTTTTTATCTATACTCATTGTCTTATTGATTTCAGCCTGTCTTATGGCTTAAATGCCAACCACATAATGAGGACTTCTAAATGTATATACCTAGCCTAGACTTCTCCTTTAAACTCTAGACTGTATTAGTTTGAAAAAAATAACCCTCAAATTACAATGGCTTAACCTGACATTTATTTCTAGCTCATGGGGACTGCAGCCCAGCTCCAGGCTGTGGGTCAGGTTTAGATTTTCTCCTTGTTCCATAAGTGAATTTTCTCCACCTGTCTTCTCATTCTAGGACCCCAGGCCGAAGGTACCATCTCTGTCTGGTCTGTGCTATTCTCCTGTAGCAGAAACCAGGAACAAGAGGCAGGTAGAAATTTTTGATGTCTCTAAACATGGCACATGTCACATCTGCTCACATTCTATTGGACAAAGCATGTCACATGGCCAAGACCAAAGTCAATGAGACAGGAGTATACTCCATCAACAGGAACAGGAGTGAATGATTTGAACAGCAATACAGTCTCACAGGATATCTATTAGACATTTCAGGCTCAGCACATCCAACACTGAGTTCCTGATCTTTCTCTCCAAACTTGCCCCTTCTACGTTCCTCCTCATTTCAATTACTGACAACTGTAATTACTTGGACCCAAATCCTTGGAATCATCCTGGACTCTTCTTCTTCATACTCCATACCTAATGTTTTAGAAAATCCTGTCAACTCAGTCATCAAAATATGTTTAGAATTCAACCACTTCCCACAACCCAGCACAACTGCTTAGCACAAATCATAGTGTCTTGCTTAGCTTATTGCAATAGACTTCCAGTTGACCTGACTGCCTCTGCCCTCGTGGTATACGAGGGCTGTCCGGAAAGTATCCAGCCATTGTTAATATAACAAGAATGGTTACGTGGCTGGATAGTTTCTGGACAGCCCTCGTATTTTCAACACAACAGCCCTGTGCAAAACTGTAATGTTTTCATTTTCCTTTCAGAGTAAAAGTCAAAACCCTTAAAACAGCCAACAAGAATCTACATGATCTGGCCCCAATTTACTTCTCTAAACTCATGTGTTACTACTCTTTTCTTGCTGACACTGTCTCAGTGACGACTCCAGGCTATTCCTCTAACATACCAGATGTGTTACCACTTGTATTAGTTTTCTATCACTGCTGTAACGAATTGTCAAAAACACAGCACAAATTTATTATCTTAGAGTTCTGTAGTCAAAAGTCTGACACAGGTGTTGGCCGTGCTTCATACCTTTCTTGAGAGCCTTTGGGGACAATGTTTTTCCTTGCTCTTTTCAGTATCCAGGGGCCATTCACATTTTTTGGCTTGTGACCTCTCCTCCATCTTGAAAGCTAAGGTGGGTTGAGTCCTTGTCACATTGCATCACTCTAACCTCATTTTCTGCCTCCCTCAGCCACTTTTTAGGACTTTGTGAGCACATTGGGCTCCCCCATAATCCAGAATAATCTCCCTATTTTAAGGTCAGCTGATTAGCAACCTTGGTTCCATCTGCAACCTTCACTCATCTGTGCCCTATAATCTAACAAGTTCACAGATTCTGGGGATTAGGGGGTTTTGAGGCAGGGTTGGCTATTATTGTACTATTCTACCTTTTCAGGGGAATTACCCTTGCTGTGCTCTTTGCCTGAATTACTTTCCCCCCAGTTATCTCCAGGTCATGTCCTCTTATAGGGTTTACTGAGATGTGTTATTCTCAGCCAGGTCTTTTCTGACTGTTGAAAACCACAACTGCTACCTAACTTCTGTCTTCTTACTAATTTTATTTTTTCCAAGGCACTTATAACCAACTCACATACTATGTATTGTATTTATGTATCATATATATTGTCTGTTTTCCCTGCTAGAATGCAAACTCCATGTAGGCAGAGATGTTTGCCTATTTGTTCACTGCAGTGTCCCCAGCATCTACAGCAGTACATGGCACACAGTGAGTGCTCAATATTTGTTGAGTGAGTGAATGAAGACTTCATCTTTCATCAGTTGGAGGTGTGATACATTACAGTCAATTAGGGAAATAAAGCAATCAGTCATTGATTGACAAATATTCCTTGAGAATTATATGACTGAGAAGATATAAAGCAAATGGTCTCTGTAGTCTAGGAAGATTACACAGAGGAATCACAGGAACCTGTGGAACCTAAACAGATGTTAGGTTATTAAGTCAGTGTCTTAGCCTGTTTGTGCTGCTATAACACAATACCTGAGACTGGGTAATTTATAACGAAGAGAAATGTATTGGCTCACAGTTCCGGAGGCTGGGAAATCTGAGGTCAAGGAGCCTGCAAATTCGGAGGCTGATGAGGCCACTCTCTTCTTCTGGGCTGGCTCTTCACATACTGTGTCCTCCAGAGGGGAGGATGGCTGGATCCTCATTTGGCAGAAGGCAGAAGGGCCAAGAGAAAAGTGGAACGAGCTCACCCTTTTATAATGGCATTAATCCCACACCATGAGGGCAGAGCCCTCATGGCCTAATCACCTCCTAAAGGTCTCACCTCTTGATACTGTTACAATAGCAACTAAATTTCAGCATGAGTTTTGGAGGTAATGAACATTCAAACCATAGCAGGTGGTATATGAGGAAAAAAAAATTCCGTGAGAAAACTCCTACCATTTCTCAGTAAGTCCATCTCTGGCAATGTTTCCTCAGGCATGGTTTCAGGAGGGCCTGCCCAGTATCCATTCTATACTTTTTTTTTTTTAAACTAAAAAATGATGATTTTGTTCTGGGAAGCAACATTCCCAGCCAAAATATGACATACATTTTCTAGTCTCCCTTGCAGCCATGGGTGGCTGAGCAAATATACGTGGGAGTCCTGGGTAAGGCCACTGGGCAGCTCCTTAAAGGGCCCTACTCAACCAGAAGGCACCCACCTTCTTCCCTTTCCCCTCTTCTTTCCTGGAATAAAAGTGGGATGTCAGGAGCTCCAGAAGTCATCTTGGAATGGGAGGTGACTGTAAGGAAGGAAGCCAAGTGTTAGGATGGTAGATCAAAGAAAGACAGTAGGAGCCTGGGTTCCAGGGGACCAGGGAGCCGGCATCTCGTTCCTGGGGTGCCTCCCTCCAGACTTGCTATCATGTGAGACTATTAAGTCACTATGTTGGTTATTTCCTTTCTGTAGCCCTCTTCCCCAGACCCATTCTCCACTCTCTCTTCCATGATCTGTGGCTTATGAGGCTCCCTTGCCCACTGGCTTCCAGTTGGGTTTGGCCAATTGAGCCACTTGGCAGGAGATGAGCGCAAGAGAAGAGAAGGATTATTTTCCCCACTCACTGCTGGCATAGTCTTGTGTCTAGCAGAGAGCCTCCGTGCATAGCACCTGCCAGGCCTCTCCGAGCTGCTTCACACCCTCTCATGTCCCCTCAGTCTGGGGGTGGTAATGGCCTCCCACTGCTGCTAACCCCAGGGAGCTTCACCTCCCCAGTGGGTTTCCTTAACCCTGCTGTCGCACCTCTCCAAATAGTGACTTCTTTAAATTTGGTTTCAGTTAAACCCTTTTGAATGTGCCATTTCTTTCACCCTGGGATCCCCGACTGATAGAGCTTCACATTTAGGTTCCCTGCTGTATGCAGCTAAATTTAATCCTGACTGATACAGCCTACTGGGGCCATGTTGTTTGAAAAATATCTATATTTAGACCCTGGATTCACACTCAGTTCAGCAAAATGATCACAGTGTTAGTATGATCTTTGCTTTAACTTTTCTTTGCAAACTAAATGATTTTTTGGATTTTCCTTTCTAAGTCTCCTGTTCTAGGTCTCTCACTAAGTATTTTCTCCTAAGCTCAACCTTATCTAGCATCTAAGCCCACGTATTCCCTAATTTCTTGCTAGCAGTCCCTTTCTACCTGATGTTCTTTTACTAGTCGATCAGCCAAATGGGGTATTGAATATTTCTTGAGCATTACCCTGTGTTAGGCCCTGGGGTCCGGTAGGAAACAAACATATGGGCTCTGCTGTCATTGAGCTACCTCAGTGAAGTCAGATTCTAGAGTCTAGACAGATCCTTACCTGTGTGACTCGTTCTACAAGGGAGAAGAACTGACCACTATAGGAGCATATAACGACACATATAATCCAGTCCAAGGGAAATAGACAGGGGAGTTGGGGAGATGGCATTTTATTGAAGACTTGAGTAAAGACTGGGTAAAAAAAATATAGCTAGGCCTGGCTGGAGGTAGGATCAGGGCAAGCTTTCCTGGTAGCGGATGCAGAATTAACAAAGGCCTTGATGGGGAAGACAGCACGGCGTGTTTCTGGGACTGAGTGAAGTCTGATATGGCTGGAACAGTGAAAAACCAGGGTAGGGTAAGGCTGGAGTGGTGGCTGGAGGTCAGAATTTGTAGGGTCTGTGAGGCTTTTTTAAGGATTTCAAACTTTAGCCAAAGGGTAATGGGAAGCCATTTGTAGTGGCCTTAAGAATGGGCCACACAGACCACCAATGACAGGGAGCAAAATCAACCAAGGGCCCAGCAGCTGTGTTTGTCCTCCGAGGCAGGTACAGGCAACTCCAGCCAATGCCGACCACAGCGGGGCTATCAAGGATCAAAGCAGGCCCATCCTTAGCTGAGGGCCCTCCCCCCTGCAGCCTTGCCTTGTTTTCCTTAGACCCCATGGTGGTCCAGGGCACTTCTGGCCACCTCCTTCCTTCTCTCCTTTGTGTGGGGTCAGACTTGCATCGCGGTCTGACAGCTCTTCCAGAGTCCTCTGTCTCTCCCCTGTTTTCTCTCACAGGCGTCTCCCCTAATAACACCCTTGCATGTTTAATCCTATCTTGGCGTCTAGGATCTGGGCTGTACATTTGAAGAGGGACATTTGCCACCTGGAGCATGTCAGATGAGAATGCCTGCAGGGTGAGAGAAATGCAAGCCCATGTCCCGTGCAGTGTGGCTGAAAGGCTCCATGTTTAGTGAGGATACTGACTAGCACACCGTGGAAGGATTTTGAGCAGGCAAAAGCGAGAGAGGTTTAGGTATTTAAGGAGCAATTTTGGGATGCTGTGATCAATGGTGGATGTGGGGGGATGAGTTGGGAGGTACGGGATGCTGGCGACCCTGTGGTGAGAGTGCAGGTGGAGAGAGGGGGAGAGGATGCAGAGAGATTTAGGATGCAAAGACAAAGGGCTTAGTGGTTAGGCTTGGTGGGAAGTTCCTATTGGCTTTCGAGTTTTTAATTTTCTTTTATTTTTCCGTTGACAAAGATTTATTGAGTGACTGGTACCCCAAATCCAGCCTAGACTTCATGGCCTGTTGCTTCAATTCCCAACTTGCCAATACTATTCTTGTTACTCTCTGTAATGTAAGTGACAAAACACCGACCCTAGAGCACCTTCTCCACCTTCTCCATGCCTGCACATGGCCTGGGCCACTGCTGCGGAACACCCCACACCATAAATTTGGGGCCATTTTACCTTCCTTGTCCATGTCTGGTCTCAATCAGTCTATAACTTCTTGCTATTTTATCAGTTTTCCTCCCCCGTTCTCCCTGGCAGGTTTTTATTTTTTATTTTTTTTTAAATCTCTTTGTTCTTCTCTTTAAACCTAACCCACCAACCCCTCCTCCTTATTCACAGGAGATAACTTTTGCCTTTTACTTCACCTTGAAATAAGTTAAAAAATCCTTCAACTTCTTGCCACCAAATTACCAAACTTCACAATATTCATAACTTTATTCCATCTTTCTTACCTTTAAAGAGTTGTCCATTTTTCTCTGTTAAGTGAAACATATGGAGGCCATTGTTTTGAACTGAGCCCCTGTACTAGGCCCCAACAGAACAGACCAAACCAAGATGGGTCTAAAGCATGTGAAAGCTCCATGTCACCAAACTGAAACTAAGTTGTTTATCTAACCTCCCAAGAAATCAGGAGAGAGATGCAGCCCAATCCCCAAATAGGCCCGTCTTAGCTGGCAGGATAAGGAAATCCCTTCTGCTTTAACCCTTAGAAAGACAGTAGCCTGATACTAATTAGTCCACTTTTTGTATTATGCTGTTTCCTTGTTCCTGCTCAAGCTACCTTATAAAAACTGACTGTTCTGCCATGCCCAGAATAGCATCTCTCTATTTTTAGATGAGATGCTGCCCAATTCATGAATCAAAAAACAAAAAAAGCCGATTAGATTATTTAACTAAATTTGTTGAAATTTTGTCTTTTGGCAATGCTAATACCTTTTACAAACTATTTCCTTCTGCTGTTTCAGAGATTCTCTTAGTCCAGATTCTTCCAGAGTTCCCTGTGGCTCTTCAGTGCTTGGGGTTGGTTTGTTTGTCTGTTTATTTATTTGGCTATGTGAAAGAAGAAATAGAAAACAGAGAGCATGACCCCCTGTTCACACTAGCTAACTCAAACACTTTGGGATAAACACTGAACTGCCATGCTGGAGAGAGGCCCTAGACTGGCCTCAAAGCTGCAAATACCAGAGAAAATCAAATGCTTCTTACTCAGTGTAACCTAACCTTTCTAGAATGCTATGGCCCATTACCGACTGTATTATCCCTACTGCAACTAATGCTTTCTCGTCTAACAGTGATATATATATACACACACACACACACACACACATATATATATTCTTAGTTTCATTATTTTCTTTCGATTGAAATGACACTATATACAATTTCCATTTGAAAGTTTCTCAATTGTATCTAGTTACATAGTATAGTTTAGAAACCTGTCTGAGACTGACTTTATCAGGAATCTAACCAACATAGATCATATCCATATCTATGTGGTTATACATTCTTATTCCATTGGACTAACCCAGGACCATTTCAGTGATGCAAATCATGTGCCCTTTGGTTTAACTGAAACAGTCTTGGACTTCTCAGGAACCTTGATGGAATCTTCCACTATTGTACAAATTGGCCATTTTAGGAATTTCAAACTTTAAATGATCATTTGGTTCCTTTTCTGTTTTATTTTTATTTTTATTAGAGCAATGGGACTTAAACAAATGAACTTTGATCTTTGTCTTAAAGTTTATTAAAAAGTTGTGTGTGTGTATGTACATATAGCTCTTCAAGACCCGTAGCTTTCACTACACTATAGGATATGGGCTCTGTGTAGAACATATAAAACTGCAGGATAATTTTCCTTGAGTGCTTTACACTCTTAATTTTATTGTTTTTGGTAAATATTTTTAATTGACACGTAATAATTTTATATATTTATGGGGTACAGTGTGATATTTTTATATATGAATACAATGTGTAATGATCAAATCAGGGTAATTAGCATATCTATCACCTCAAAGATTTATCATTTCTTTGTATTGGGAAACTTTAAAAGCCTCTCTTCTAGCTGTTTGAAAATATACAATAAATTATTGTTAACTATAGTCACCCTACAGTGCTGTAGAGCAGTAGAACTTATTCCTCCTACCTAGCTGTGATTTTGTATTCATTAACCATCCTCTCCCTCTCTCCCCTAGCCCCACTTCTCGCCTCTAGTAACCATAATTCTGCTCTACCTCTATGAGCAGTTTTTAAGCTCCCACATATGAGTGAAAAACGTGGTATTTGTCATTCTGTGCCTGAATCATTTCATTTAACATAACGTCCTCCAGGTTCATCCATGTTGCCGTGAATGGCAGGATTTCATTCTTTTTTATGGCTGAATCGTATTCTACTGTGAGAGAGAGAGTGTGTGTGTGTATAAATACCACATTTTCCTTATCCATTCATGTGTTACTGCATACCTAGGCTGATTCCATTTATTGGCTGTTGTGAATGGTGCTTCAGTAAACATGGGGGGGGCAGATATCTCTTTGATACACTGATTTCTTTTCCTCTGGATAAATATACTCTTAATTTTAAATCTTAAGAATTCTTCCCTGGAATTTACATTTACCTTCAGTTACTAGTCTTTCTCCCTCTCTCTGTTCACAGCCTAACTCAAAGAACCATCTGAATTTTCTCTCATTAGTGCTTCACCTACTGCATGCTCACTTCTGCCCTCACCACTCTGGGGAAATTGCTCTAATCAAGGAAGCCAGTGTCCCATTATTGCTAAATACAATAAATGCTTTTCATTTCTTAGCTTAACCTCTTAGCAACACTTGATAAAGCTGCCTACTCCCTTTTTCTTAAAACACTTTCTTCCCTTGGTTTCCATGACAATTTTTCCCCCCTACCTCTCTGGATGCTTTTTAGTCTTTCTCTACCCATCTCTTAAGTTTTCTTATACTATATGCCCTGTCAAAGGGTGGAAAGAGAAATCACTCAGCAGTCTGACAGCTGTCTTCAAAGACCTCCACTCCCACCAGTGTTTTCTCTCTTCATCATTCTAATTTTCTCAAATATAAGCTAACAGTGCTTGACAGACTACTGATGGTGGTTTGAGGCCACCTCCTAAGAAAGTTCTGCAAAGACACTCCAGCTCCACTCTTTAGAGAATGTGGGGTGCCTTAGCACTTCTACTCAGTCTCGGGACTTAAGCTGAAATCGGGGCAATAGGAAAAAAAATCTCATCTGATGTCCTGGTATACATATGAATCTTTTTTAACATTCTTATTCGAAGTCTTGCTTTACAGCCAACAGTTCTTTGCTGTAAACTTCAAATGCATCTCTCTATACCCCGTTTGACATGTCAGACAGCTTGCTGAAACGAAGCTGCCATTAATGTCCTAGTTTTCACATTCTTCCTGGTGGACATGGGATTGTGCTCTTGGCTGCGTGAATTACTAAGAAGAGAATGAGTATTAAATATCTCCAGAAGTCAGGATGAGTTCAAGAAGAAATCATGGTAGATTGATCTCATGCTGTTTCTCAAAAAGTTGTTAGGTAGTTCAGGGCAGTGTTAACACACATTGTGAATATGTGTTGCAACAAGAGATTTGACAAGGACTCTCATGAAATTCTTGTGAACATGATAAAAATATTGTCTTGAATGCAAGGACAGTTGCAACCGAAAGACTGTATATAAAATGTAGGTTCATAATGGATGTGTAAGTGGAACAAAGTTTCAAGTGTTGCTCCGTGTGCGTGTGCCTGTGTGTGTATGTGTTTCCCTGATGTGGAAAGTGGTCTAGTCAGTAGATATGAGTGCAGGCTGTGCAACCAGATAGTCCCGGGTTTAGATGAGATGTATATAGAGTGCTGGAGTGCATAGTGCAATTCCTGGCACTTAGTAAGCCATCAGTAAATATCAGCTACATTTATTACTATTGTGTCATTAGCTGTATTCTGTGAAGATATAGCAAGTATGCTTAGCCAACTTGCAGGTGACACAAAGCATCAGAGGTCCTTAATATTCTGAATGACATGAGGTGACAATTACCAGAGATAAATGTAAAATATGCTCAGGGGTCCCAGAGGCCAACTGCATATTATAGGATGGGAATGACATAATCCCTGAGAAGGTGGATCAGGCTGTAATGGAGAATAGAGAATCTAGAACTACACTCTTCAATACTTAGCATTTACCACGTGTGGCCACGTAAAATAAAATCAGTTAGATAAAATGTAAACTTTTGTTCCTCAGTTGCAGCAACCACATTTTCATGCGCTCAGTAGCCAAGCGTGGCTACTGGCTCCTGAGGAGGACGGCACAGTACAGAACATTGCCATCCCTGTGGAAGGTTGCATCGGACAGCGCTGCTCTGGAATGCCTTTCTGCACTGCACTTGTCAAGCCACATCCGGGATATGATTATGTTAGCATCTGGGTAACACAATTTGGGGGGACATAGACCAAATAGAGCATGTTGGATTAGAGGGCCTGGAGATTGAGGGAAATAAAAACCATGTCACATGAGGTGTGTTGAAAGACCTGGCTGATCAGCTAGAAGAAGAGACAGCACCTCTGACCTCTGTCATGTGGAGGAGGAATTAGATGCCCTTAGGGCTGAAGGGATAGACCAAGGACCAATTAGTGGAAGTTAAAGGCAGGAATCATTATCCTATGCAGACCAAATAATTTAGAGGGGTTCTAGAATCAGACAGCTGCATTCCAATCCTGTACTGTCTCTTCCTTACTGGATGACCTTGGGCAGGTTATTTAAACTCTCCCAGCCTCAGTTTCTTCATTTGTAGAACAGAACAATAATAATATCTTCCTTATGGCATTATTGGGGAGAAGAAACAAAACAATATACGCAAAATAGAATATTTAACAAATATTAACTATTATTATTGTGTCATATTCCGGCTGATATAAGGAAGACTCATCTAGACATTGACTGCGTTGCTTTGAAGTTAGTAAGTTCTCATCGCCAGAGGTGTTTCAGACTTTTTTGGCAGGGGGTATAAAGGCCACAGAAGCACTGAGTAAGAGGTTGAATTGGAGTTTTAAGGTTCCTTCCCATTTAAGAATCTATGGTTATTTTATTTCATTTTGTTTCATTTCATGTTTATTTTCATAAAGGCTATCCTCAATCCTTAAGCATTTTTGACTTGGTCAGGTGACAGTTAACAGTTCCTTGCTGACCTTGAGGCAGGAGGGAGAAGAAAGGAGGATGGAAGCTGATGCCCAGCCTCTGTGTCCTGTCCAGTTTTGTATACCTCAAAAAGAGACCTGAGGCTGGGTGCTGTGGCTCATGCCTGTAATCCTAGCACTTTGGGAAGCCACGGTGGGAGGATTGATTCACGTCAGGAGTTCGAGACCAGCCTGAGCAAAAGTGAGGCACCATCTCTACAAAAAATAGAAAAAGTAGCCAGATGTGGCGGTGCACATCTTTAGTCCCAGCTACTCGGGAGGCTGAGGCAGGAGGATCGCTTGAGCCCAGGAGTTTGAGGTTGCAGTGAGCTACGATGACACCACTGCACTCTAGCCCAGGCGACAGAGAGAGACCCTGTCTTAAAAAATAAAAATAAAATAAATAAAAAGTGAAAAAGAGACCTGGGTGAGCTACGAGGTATATCCTCAGAATAGTGTAGATATTCTGGCAAGAATGAGACCTGGAGTGGCCTCAGAATTTTGTGGAAGGCTCCAACAGATGTCCAGGGTAGTGTGTGCCTGTTCTGCCAGCATCACACCCAATGGCTCAATGTGGATTTGTAGCAGCTGACAGCAGCCTAGCGCTTGTACGGTTACTGTGCTAAATCCCCCTTTTGACTGAATCACGGGAATTAAGAAATAAGTCACATAAGAAAAGTCTATCAGGTCAACAGCTGAAAGATGGAATGGAAATGTGTTTTCAAAACTACTTTGCACAGAAGCTTGCAAAACGAAGAGGGTAGGGATGGGTGGGAAACATGATGATTGAATATTTATAGGTGAAAATAAGAGCTGACATAAACGCTTAATACATAATACTTAAATTATTGTCCACCTGGACTCTATTCAAAAGTAAAATCATAGTAAAATACCAGAAACTTTAGCAGGATTAACATCTGTCTCATCCTACCTCACATATAATTCTCACAGTCGTAGCTGAAAAAATTTTAGTTTAGTTTTCGAATACTGCACTCTGAAATCTATGAATTTCATGTCCAACATGACACTGCTTTGCCCATTTCCTATTATTTGCATTTATCTGGTCTCCTCTTAGAGTCACACCTGTATAACTCATTAGAATATGCTTGGACGGCAGCTGCGCACAGAGGCCAAAGCATTAGTCCCTTTCAGTAGGTGGGGGTTCCTCCCAGGGTGTTTGGATTCTGCTGCCCAGCTGCAAATGTGTGACCAAATCAGTGTGTGTTGGGTTCTTGACTTAACAGGGTATTTAATTACTAACTTAAATAAGTATGTACACATGTATGTATTTAAGTAAGGTTTTCTGATGTCATTAGACACTGAAAACATTAAAAAATGTATTTTATTAATTATTGTCAGAAGTGTGCTATTAACACACAGAGAGGCGTTTGTGAATTCAGGTAAATTGAGCACTTTGAGAGTTGTCCTAGCAAGGTTTTCTAAGAGGCAGGCCAAGCAGATACTTAGGGGATCTGCAAAGTGGCTCTTTTGTGAACAAAATTCCAAATATATTATTTGTTGATTGATGATTTAAGAAAACCCAAAAAATCCTTGAAGAAGTCTTCATGACTTCTGAATCTAAGCTTGGTGACAGTAGCAAGAAAACCTAGGGAAAAGTAGAAAATGCAGATCCCCCAATTCCATCCTTTGAGATGCTCCCTGTGAAGTAAATTATGGCTGAGTTCCTTGAGTGTATTTTGTGAATCGTGGGATACAAGTATAGGTTTGCTATCTTTCTATTCCTTCTCTAGTGTACGTCATTCATACTTCTATTCATGGTGCCTCACCCAGTGTCTAGCACAGGGTAAAGTACTTAATAACTGTATTCAGTGTTCCACTCCACATTTGCAGGCTCGCACATTTCTGCTGAAGTGAAATGCAGCCTGGATCCCCACTGCAATTTGGTTTTATTTGTTCAGAGCAGAATAAACTTCCCTGAGACTTTTTCAGCCTAACAGTGCTAAACAATCACCGAAGTTGGCAGAAGAGGAGGCCTACTTAATCACTGGACAAAGGTGGTTTTCAGTCCCATTGCTGGGTATGGCAGTCCTGCCAGATTTAGTGACAAACAGGCCTGAGCTGCCCGAGATGCTGGCTACATCTCCAGCTGTTCAGTAGGTGGCACTGCCGTTCTCTCTGTGCTGAAACTGGCCGCAGCGGGGAGGCTATATGTTTGGTCAGACAGGAATGCAAATCATCAACTCAGAGCAGCCTTTTTGGGCAAGCAGCAGCACAAACCCATTATCAGTGTGGTGGCAGCTGCTGCTGTTTGTCCCTGCTTACAGGCCGGTTCAGAGCAAGGGCCTTTGGAATCTGACTGTGAGACTGGAGACATCAAGAAGCTAAGCCACTGGGCTAAAATAAGCAGGTTAGGAGTCAGTTATCTGGTTCCCTGCAGACGTGTCCGGGAGCAGCTGGGAGGCTGAGACAGCAGGCAGGCCCTTCCCTCCTGTAACTCTGGTCTGGAAAATCTCATCAAAATGGCCAACTCTCTAGAACCCTACCTTGGAACCAAGTTAGTGAAAATCTAGAATATCCTGAGTCAGCAATGGAATTATATTTATTATACCTACATGCTGGCTTCTCCTAGTCAGTCTTGATTTCTAAAGCTTTGTCTTCTTGCTGATAGAGGAAGTATTAGGCAGTGTCTGACAGTCTCTCTACTTGTGGTTTAGAAAATATAATTACCCTTCATTTCTTGACAGCTGAATCTCAACTGATGTTGTGGACTGCATGTTGGCGTCCCCCGCAAAATTCATATGTTGATATCCTTACCCCCAAGGTGGTGATATTAGGAGGTGGGGGCTTTGGGAGGCGATTAGGTCATGAGAGTAGAGCTCTCATGAATGGGATTAGTGCCCTTATAAGAGAGGTCCAGAGAGCTGCCCTGTCCCTCCTATCATGTGAAGACACAGGGAGAAGGCACCATCTATGAATCAGGAAACAGGCCCTCACCAGACGCTGAATCTGCTGGTGTCTTAATCTTGAACTTACCAGCCTCCAGAACTGTAAGAAATAAATTTCTGTCGTTTATAGGCTACCTAGTCTATGGTATTTTGTTATAACAGCCCAAACAGACTAAGACAGCCAACAATGTGCTCTCTTTCTATCTAGTTCAAACATATCAAAGTCTTATACAAAGTGATGGGAAACCATGAGTCATTGGGATTTGTTGTTTACTAGTATTTTAGTTTATGGGGTGAATATCTGTCATGTTAGCAAATCCTTATGCACCTTCAAGAGAGAGGCAGGGGAGAGGTAGCAATGTCTCTTAAAATTTAAGTGGATACAGAGCAATTCCTCAGAGAGATGGATCCACTATGGATCATCACTTCTGTGTCTGACACATGCCTGGTATATGTGCTGCCACAGCCCCTTTTTCTAGGGTAGGCATTATTAACTCATCTTGGCACACTTTCCTCCTGGATGAGTTTTGTCCTTAGACTCGTTGGCCCATGAGATAAAACTTATTTGCCCAGTTTCAACCATGGTTGACCTTTAATGTTTCCATTATATTAGATAATGATAAAGGTCAAAATCTTAGCTAAAATAACAAAACAGACCATCCGTAGTTGGTTCTTAAATAAAACAGAAACTTAGAGGAGCCAAAATCATAGGGAATCATTTAATTTTAGAGCTCAAAGGAAATATGATGACTCTCCAGAATCCCAAGATGATGAAACTAATGCTCAAAAGACAAGCTGGTTGGGAATTCTGCTTCTTAGAAGGGGGGAATCAGTTGTTGCAGGGCAGCCCTACATCCAAGAATAACTAGGAAAGCTTGATAACATGCATAGAATACCTGTTTGAAGGCATTGGAGAGTTACCTAGGAAGCAAAAATTTGAAGAGCCAAGAAAAGGAAAAGTAGAAATGGAGTGACATTCGACCAGTTCTCTCCGTCCAGGCACTTGCAAGTATGTGACAGAGAGGATGAGAAGCAAAGCTTCCTGTAGGTTTACGGGGCTTTGGAAACAAAAATTGGAGTTTAGAGACAATGGTTTAGGGCCCTGGCAAACACTCGAGGCTTTTAGTTGGGACCCTCAGATGACTGCACCATAGGAAATAAGCTACTCTAAAAAGGCTGAAGCCCAACTTCAAATCACCTCAATTTATGATTAGGTAAGATAATCTGCTCTATGTTAACTACCTGCTGGAAGCAAAAATAAATACCCTCTTCAGGAAGATAACACTATACAGAGCTTTAAATTATCTCAAAAAGTTTTTTTTACAGAAACCATCCTGCATTCAAGTAAATATTTAGTATGTCTCTAGGAAAAGTTGCTTAAAACCAAGGAAAAAATCCCCCAAGAGATCCAGATATTGCAATAATCAGGCATGGACTTTAAAATAATTGTGATTAGTACATTCAAAAAATTAAATGGTGAGATAGAGAATTGCACAAGAAAACTGGAAACTACAAAAAATCAAATGGAATATCTAAAACTGGAAAATACGTTAACTGAAATGAAGAATTCAATGAATTGGTTTAACAATGGCTTAGATATCGTTGAAGAGAGAATGATCATAAACTGGAAGATGAAGCAGACGACGGCGGAAAAGGATCAGATGGAGTTCAAAGGTTCTTAGGCCTTGCGTTGGCCAGGAAGTGGCAAAAGCAATATATTCATTAGGCTTTAATAAGTCAAACACGAATGTTGCAATTTCTATGGTAGCCACTAAAAACATAATGAAAGATTGAATAACAGAAAATAGCTAACAGAGAGGGAAATGGGATAATAAAAATAATAAAAATTGATAATCTAAAAGAAGATAAGAAAAGGAAGGAATACAAAGAAACATAAAATAGATGGGACAAATATACAACAAATAGCAAGGTGGTGAGCTTAATTTTATATATACCAGCTATAATATTATATGTAAATGAATCAAAAACTCCAATTAGAAGACAAAAATTTTCAGATTGGATAAAATGAAACAAACAATCACAAAACAAAACAAAACTCTATGTGGTAGAGAAGTGCATATTGCAAATTAAAAGACTTTAGGAAAATTGCAATAAAAGGGTGGAAAAGATAAAGCATGCAAATATTAACCACAAAAAGTTCATACACCTATACTTATATAAGGCACAGTAGACTTTAGGCAACAAGCATTACTGCAGATAAAAACATATTTCATAATAAAGTGGTCATTCCAATATAAGGATATTACAAGTATAGATTTATTTACACCTAATAATATATAAGACAATAGTTGGTTAATCAAAATGGAGAAATATAAAAATCTACAATTATATTAAAAGCTTTAACTGATAGAACCAGTGATCAAAAATAGATAAATAAATAAAAATCTGTAGGGATAAAGAAGATTTGAACAACATGATTAACAAAATTGACCAACTGATATATATATATAGAACACTGACAGCATTCAACAACTGCACATGGGACATTTGCCAAAAATTGACCATATGCTGGACTATAAAAAAGTTTTAACATATTTCAAATAATTTAAATCATACACAGTATGGTCTATGATTGTAATATTTAAGCTACTAATTAAAGCTAAAAGTTCAGAAATTAGTCAATATACTTTTAAACATATGCCAAAGAAGAAATCACAGAGAAAATTTAAAAATATTTTGAATTGAACGATAATAAATATAATGGATCAAAGCTTGCATGATGCAATTAAAGCCATTCTTAGGTAGTCTTAAAATGCGTCTGTCAGGAAAGAAGAAAGTAAGAAAATCAATGATCTAAGACTCTAGCTCAAGAAAAAGCTAGAAAGAGCAGGAAAAAGAAATAGCAAGAAAAAGCAAGAAAAAGAATAGCAAATTAAGTAACACAATTAATGAGATAGGAAACAAATGTATAATAGAGAAAACAAAATGGAGAAAAGCTAATAGTTGGCTCTGTCAACAATGTAATATAATTGATAACTCTCTGATAAGACTAATAGAAGACATAGGAAGAAGGCATAAATAACACTATCTGGAGTGAAAAAGTGGAAAATACTGTAGATACTACAGAATTTGAAAAAATTAAGAGGATATCAGGAATAATTTATACCCATAAATATGAAAATTTAGATGCAATGGATTAATTTCTTGAAACATATAGCATACCATAACTGACACAAAAATACAAAAATTTATTAAAGAAAATTAAGTCCATAATTTAAATTCTTTCCACAAAATATTTCAGACCTAGATAGCTTAACCAAAGAATTCTTCTAAACATTTAAGGAAAAAAGAATACTTAACATACACAAACTTTCTCCCCAAAATAAAAAAAATAAGGCATACTTCCTGACTAAAATGACAAGAACATTATAAGAAAAGAAAATCACAGGTAGTCTCTCTCATGAACATGGATGCAAGAAGCCTAAACAAAATACTAGTAAACCAAATCTAGTAATATGAAAAGGATATTACTTTATGACCAAGTTGAATTTATTCCAAAAATTAAAGTTAGCTTGACATCTGAAAATTAATCACTATAATTTGCCACATTAATAGAAGAAAAAGAGAAAAATCATGATTATATGAATAGATATAGAAAAAGCATTTGATAAAATTCACACCTATTGATGATAAACACTCATAACAAACTTGGAATAAAAGAGAATCTCCTTAATCTGATAAAAAATGTCTACAAAAGTCATATCATACGGCAAACATTCTATTTAATAGTGAAATAGTGTAAGCTTTCCCCTGAGATCAGGAATAAGCAAGGAAGCCCTCTATCACCATAAATATTCAAATTCTACCAGAGGTCCTTATAAGTACAATAATGCAAGAAAAGTTAATAAAAGGGAAAATGAGTGGAAAGGGAGAAATAAGTGCCATTATTTGTGGATGACATGATTGTGTGCTTAGAAAATCCAAAGCATCTACAAACAGCCTATTAGAATTAACTACTGAACTTGATAAGGTTGCTAGGTACATGGTCAAAATATTAAAAAATTCAATTATATTCCTGTGTACCAGCAGCAAACCATTAGAAAGTGAAATTTAAATAACTATGTCATTTTTAATAGTATCACAAAACATCAAACACCTAGAATTAAACCTAATGAAAAATGAACAAAGACACCCAGAAAACTATAAAATGTTATTGAAAAATAATCAAAGAAGAGCTAAATAAATGGATACATTTACCACATTCATGGAATAGAAAACTCAATATTGTAAAAATATCAATTCTCCTCAAATTGATTTATAGATTAAATCCAATTCCCATGAAAATCCCAGTGTGTATGTGTGTGTATACGTGTGTGTAAATTGACAAGGTGATTCTAAATTATATATGAAAATAAAAGGCTAAGAACAGTTTAGACTATTTTGAAGAACAACATAGGAAGACCTACATTATCAACTATAAAGACCTGTTACAAAGCTACAGTATTGGTGCAAGGAAAAACAAATAGATCAGTGAACAGACAGAATAGAGACTCTAGAAAAAGACACACCCACACATGGACATTCAATTTATGACTAAGATAGGATAAAGATGGCTAAGACAGGATATAAATGTATTTTATAAAAGGTAAAAGATTGATAAATTGAACACCATTAAAACCGAAATTCTGTTTATTAAAATATATCATTAAAAGAATGAAAAGGCAAGCCACAGAATAGGAGAATTGATTTGCAATTATATTAATTAATAAAGTACTCTTTTCCAGAAATATAAAGTACTCTTACAAATGAACAAGAAAAAGACAAATGACCCAAGAAGAAAAGAAGGAAAAAATCATGAATGTGCATGTCACAAAAGAGCATATCCACTTGGCCAATAACTGTACAAAAATGTGATCAACCTCATTAGTCATTAGGGAACAGCAAAATTAAAGTAAGATATTACTACACACCTCCAAATGGCTAAAATTAAAACAACTGCTATACTATGGGTTGTGGAGGACATGGAGCAACTGGAGCAACTCTCATACACCGGTAGTTGAAATAATTGGTACAATCTCTTTGGAAAACTGATTGGTAGTATCTCCTATAGCTGAATAGACACATGCATATAACCCACCAATTCCTCACCCAGTTTTATATATGGTAAATGTCATAGCAACATTATTTGTAGTAACCAATAACTGGAAACAATTCCAACATCAATTTACATTGGAATGGATAGATAAATTGTGGGATATTCATACTATAGATTACCATATGACAATGAAAAAGAATGAACTACTCCTGTAAGCCACAATATGGACGAATCTCACATATATAGTTTTGAACAAAGGAAGCCAGACACAAAAGAATACTTTCATAAAGTAAAAAAAAAACCAAAAAAACTCCCCCTTTCACACACACACACCCATGAACACACACAGGCAAACAAATCCATGTTTAAGAAAGTGGTTCCCTCTACAGAGGATGACGGGCCGGGGGGTGGGGGAACTTCTAGGATGCTTGACTATGCTCTATTTCTTGACCCAGGTGGTGGGTTACGTAAAAGAATTTTGTAATAATTCATCATTTTTGCAATAAAGAGTTTTTAAAGATAAGTTGAGAAATTAAAATGAAAAAGGAGATTTTAAAAATATTTTGATATAAGGCAATTATTATAATTTTGAACTCTTTTCTTTTTGGTGTGCCACCACACTTTAGCCATTCGATCTCATCTCTGTTACTCAGAGCTCTTTAGATGCAGATGACAGCAACCCAACCACATCTCCTTAAAGAGGGAAACTATTTGATCTGAAAAGACCAACTGGAGTATGGTTGTCGGAATTATGTTTCTCCTCTCGTCTTGCAAGTTCACTCACCTCCTCTTGACTTTACTGCATTCAGGCTAGTTCCCTTTGGTAGGCAGAATTCCAGCAGGAAAAAAACCAATAGCCGGAATAGACTGGACCCTTCTTAGTAAATTTGGGCACATTGGATTGGAGGGGTTTCAGTGTCTGCAACCCCCCAGGTAACATATGGATAAAAACAATGTGGTTGGCATGAAGCAAATGTAACTTAATGACAAGTCAAATAGCCTGCTTCTCTTTCAACAAGATTGCAGTCCTTAAGCCTCTCTTCTATGGAAATTTTGGAGCTGCCACTGTCTGTGAACTTAATACTGTCTCAAGTGTTAAGCTGTTGAAGGTCCCCACCCCTGAGATCAGGACTGGGAGAAGGGAGGGCTCTGAGCTCGATGGCCCCATCCGTACTGTATGTATCCAGGGCAAAGTTCTTCCTCCAAAGTGTATTCCTTGTATGTATGGGCAGGCAAAAGCCATATGTCCGCTGCTTGCTAAATAATTTTTATTTTTGTACATTAGAAAAATATGACAAATACTGCCAAATTGCCCTTTGAAAGAACTCCTACAAATGGACAAGAAAAAGACAGATGACCCTACACCATGCCCAGTAGTTTACGAGTGTACCCATTTGCCCTCATCCTTGCTAATTCTGGGTATTATTGATATGTAAAGTTTTGTCAGTCTAATGAGCGACAGTGATAGCATCTCACTGTTTTATATTTTGATTTGCCTGATGTGTTTTAGTTATTTGCATTTCTCCTTCTACAAAGTGCCCATTCATATTCCATGCCAGGGGCTTACAAACGGGAATGGGGGGGCCCACGGCGAGAGTGATCATCTCTGGCAGGGGCAACAACTGCCACTGACATTATTTAGGATTGCTGTGCATGATGATCATTAAAAAGCAGATCTGGCTTGTAGTCGGTTTCATTACTATTTAAAAATCCTCTACGGACAATGCACCTCCCACCCCATCACCCCCTCCTCTGCCCATTTTCTTCTGAATTGTTTGTTTTTTCTTATTGCTTTGTACTATTTCTGTTTGTGTTCTGGCTGTTAATGCTTTGTTGTATTTATTGTGACTGTCTTCTCCTGTTTCTTGTCTTTTAATTTTATTTATGTTTATTTTATTTATTATGTTTATGTATTTTATTTATGTTTATCTGCCCCCTTGAACTTCTGAAGATCATCTGTTAACTTGTATGACAGGCAATTAATATATTATAAAAAGCTTTCCTTCTCCTTCCTTTGGGTATTGCTTTAAATTACTCCCTGACTGAATTGGCGGACTTCTAGATCACTTTTCTAATAATGGGCAAAGGAGCAGCCAGATGGTGCAGCTATGACAGCACAGTTAGTAATACTAGATATTTTGGGGTGATGAATTGTATCACAGCAAAAAATCTCCTGGTGAAAAGAATGAGTCATGGGCATGACTGAGTGTCCACTAGGACCTGCAATCAGTCCTGGTTTGCTACCGTCTGACTCACTGATTGAAACATAAATGGATTGGACACTCTTTCTCTCTGGCTTTTAGTTCAGGGAAACAGTCTTAACCTTCAGGGGTGTGGTTTCAGCTGGATGAGAGAGACTTTAACTCTGCTTTCAAGGATGTCACCCTGTTTAGAGACAGTGACCATGTGAAGAGCTCCTCTCTCACTTAGGAAGGCTAGAATCAAATTAGCCTGTTTGCTACCAATTCTGGTGCTCCCTCCTCTGTAGCTGGTCTCTATGAGGTATGCCATGGAGAATTTCTCAAGACATCCTCGTTGCCTTGCCTGGGGATGGGAGCTGTGAGTCCATGGTGGCTGTCACCCTGGGCTGGAGGTATGTGCAGTTATTTCATGAATAGCTGCCACTATACTTGCAGTCTCACCCACCTTCCTGTTTGTTGAGAAGGCAGATTGTCAGCCAAAAAAAAAGTGAGTCTTGTGATATTGTAAGCAAAAGAGGATTAGTTGAGCAAACAAAAGTCTGCAGCAACCCGTGATCCTATGAAAAACCAGCTAGCTATGTGATACAGGTCACATCTGCAGTGTTTCCACTTTTCAGTTCCCAGCTCCGATATACACACACTGTAAACTTGCACACAACTATATACACTTATATAATACAATTTATCATGCACAAATACACATATACTGGCACACATTCCACACAAATATTCACACATACCCTCACACACAAGTACACACTCACACATGTATACATGCACACACAAATAACTACACACACATTTTATAACAACTCTAATTCTGGACCAGGAGCCCAAACTTTTCCACTTGGTGATCTGGTATCATTTGTAATAAAAATGCTCCCAGGGGTCTGTCTCCTTTCTGTTTTTGTTTTAGTTGCTCAACATTTTGGGTTGAGTGGGACAGCTCAGAATGTCTTCCAGCCCCTTCCTGTGGTACCAAGTTTCCACCGCAGGTAGTGGGAGGAATCCTCAGGCCTGAGTTAGAAGACAAGGTGCTCTGATCCTGAACAGACAGAGTCAAGGTGTGGGTGGTCCTGAAACCCTTAGTTTGGCTTTGTAACCAGTATCATCCTAGGGCCTCGCACAGAACTTCACACTTAGAAGGCCCTCAATATATGTTGAATAATCCTTAATTCTTCCTTCTTCTGATTTTTAATGAAAAATATTTATTTGAATACTTCTTGTCTCCGTTCCCTTGTGTGACTTTTAAGAGAAGTGCCCCAGGTGATGTGCAGGTCTCTTAGAATAAAGCCCTCCTGGGAGAGTGGAAAACCCTACATAACTTCATAATCTCGTGAGGATTTAATCAGCGACACCAAATCCTCAGATTTCATCTGGTTCAAGGTTCCCATTTTATAGAGGAGTGAAGTGAGGCACAAAGATGTTGAGTAATCTTTCCAAAGTCTGGTTGGCAGCAGAATAGGGACTAGAAATTCAATAGCCTGATTCTAGGACTAGTGTTGTCCTTGATTAGACTTTGGTAATTATATTCCAGGAATAATTCTTTGATAAGAATGTTAAAAAAGCAAGTGAATTGAACATGAATTTCTTGACTCAAAATGTCACAATAGTCTGACTGTGAGGAATTACACTGGTTTGGGTACAGCATTTACTATATTCTGATAAATCTGGCCTATGATATCATGCCAGTGGTACGATCATCTAATATCATATATATTATATAACCTCATGACTTTAGGTATGATGAAAAGGGCTGCACTATTTCTATAAATTTCAACTCTGGCTTTTGAATGTTTTTAGTGTATTGAATTTCTGAATACTCTGTGGCTTGCTACATCTGCCTGGTACATATGTTAGAGCAATCTCAGATTCACAGTGGTTTTCAGCGTTGCCTTACTTAATAGATATGATATAGCTAATGCTGGTGACCATCACTTCCCTAGAGCAACAAAACCACCGTCTTATCAATTTTGAAGAGTTTAGATTTGTTTTAGAACCTTGACCTTTATTTAGCCAATGCTATGATTTATGGTATTGTCATATTTTTCTTGTCACTTCACAAACAGGAATTTGGCTTTTTCTCTTGTTTTGTTATTTACTGTATTTATGTTTTTCTAGAGTTGGTATTTTATTTATTTTTTTTGAGTGGCGAGTTTAAATGTCTCACTGTACCCCAGGTCCAGGAGGTTTACATGGAAACCTGTATATGCATGGTGGAACATTTAAGGGGCAATGTGTGGCATATCCAACATATGTGTATGCTGTGCATTTGTATTTACATAGTCATGTTTATTCCATAATTAATGTAATATGCTTCCCTGTTTATATAGCAAAGTGTATGAAATTTGAATACACAGTGTAAACACTCAAGTCTGGTAGCTATTAATAGCTATTACTCTCACTCGAACTGCTGTGCCCTCCTCAAAAGCCAAACTAACATAATGTTCAATTTAAAAAGACATTTCACTAATTTAAAATCTCCTATGATATAGTGAATGCTGACAGTGGTTAAATTAGGGTAATGGAATTATGGGTAATTTTTCTCTTTTCTCTAGTTCCTAAATGTTTTGTAATGTAATTTTATTATTTTTATAAGAATAAAATGCATTCATTACAAAGAATAGAATGCACTTATTATTTTAAAAGAAAGGTAAACAAGAAGAAAGACAAAGCAGCAACACCAAAATCATGTTTGTTAAAATACCCAAGGTTGGAGTTGGGGTGTTGAAGTGTATTAAAGTCATTGTCCTTAATTGCCATTCTGCTTTCACAAAGGGCCCACAAGTTTAGGAACCTCTTCCTTTCATGTTCTTAATAGGCTTAAAGTTGTATCTTTTAATTTTTCCTTTTATATAATAGCTATAAATCTGAACTCTCACTTTCAAGTTTTCTTTGAAAAAATATATATGTATATATGTACATCATATATAATAACTATCAAATTGAAAGTCTTTTTTTCTCTTCCTTTCTCTCTCTTAACATTATGTCTTCTTGCTTGGCTTCTTTGGTGGTTTTTGTGTTATTTGACATGGAATGTCATCAACTGTCAGTTCTAAAATAATGAGTTTAACATGTAGGTATGTTTTAGTTATGATGTGAGGTAATTGAACGTTATATCGCTTTTTAAAAAATTCAAAGTTGATATGGGATAGACGTTGGCATTAATAGAAATCTTGGGCTCTAAAATCCAGCAGGAAGAAGACTTGCATTTGGATTTAGCCAACCAAGCTTGATTGTGCTGCTGAAGTGATTTATCCCTTCTGTTATCTCCTGGTAGGGTGAAATAGCTTCTGTGAGTAATTTTTGTGCCACGAATCAATGAATTTCTAGGTTTATTTTGCTAGTTAAGTGATTCTATCAAGTATCTTTATTCACACAGGAAATGATTCTTTTTTAGGGTTTGTCCTTGTCACAAAAGATAATCTTAAGTATCCGTTGAAAATACTGGTGTAAATACCTACAGGAACAGAATCAAACTGAGATCAAATTTTATACATGTGTATTTATGTGCATGTGTGTACATCCACATGCACATGCAGCAGCAACTAGCATTTGTGGAACTTCTATCAGGAGACAGCACCAAGGAGACTTAACTTCAGGTATTGAGGATACAACTTAGCAGAGTGGAGAAAAACCTTCCTTACTATTACGTGAAAGCTTCTGTTCCAGTGGAGTGCCCTCATGGTTGATCTAATGATAACTTTAATTTTCAGGTTCTAAAGTACAGAAATGGAAATTGTCTAAACCTTGTGAAAATTGAATGCTTACACCCTACTTGCCTCCTAAATGCTCCTTGACAGTTTATGATGGGAACAGGCTTTGGAGGCCTGAGTCATCATTTTTATTTCATATTTTCTTTTGGCCAATTCTTCACATTTTAAATTATTTTATTTTATTTTCTAAATTCTGGGTTTAACCACTGGTTAGAGGAGAATGGGCTGAAGACATTTTCCTGAAACAATCTTGCTCTCCTGTTCTTGTTAGTCTTCTTGAAAAGCCTCACTTCTATAATGGCTCAAAAAAAGGGGCTATTTTAAAAGTGTCTATCTATATCAGGCAAAAAGGAGCAAAAGCAGCCAGCCTCAAGGGCAAGTTTAACCTTTTTTCCCTTTCTAGCTAAGTAATCTTTTTCTCAAAGCATGCTAGGAAATGCCTGTTGAGAAACTCCTCTGAGGGAAAAATGCAAGTTCCCCACCACACAAAGAAGAACACTGTGCTGTGCTGGCTTGGAGTGCTCAACAAAATTGTAACAAATAGATGAAGCAAATGCCAAACGATGGTTACAAGGCACAAGAGATATGCCTTAGCCCTTTCTTGAGGTGGAGACAACCAGTGTAAACCAGCCCTGACTGCTTTAGAACTGCTTTAGCTGACCTGTAATATCCTTTTGCTAATTGTAATACTAAAATATGCCTGGGGAGAATTATAATATCATTAATGTAACATGGGTTGTATGAAGGTACATGATGATTGTACCGGGCTTGCCTGATAGGTTTCAGTGGGAACATGGGATGATACAGTGTAAGAGCTCTGCCTCTCTCATGGGAAGGGATTTAAAAGCAACGCCAGGGATGGGCAGATGCAGAGAGATCTTACTCTCCAAAGAACTTCTGCCGCCGCCCAGGAGTGTGTGCGGAGAGGTCCTGTCGTGGCCGGGAGTGGACGTCTGGAGGATTCCTGTACTTACCTAACTGCCCAAGCTGGACTTGTCTGAGTCATTCTTTGGTCTCTCAGCTCCATCTCAGTTTAGATCTAGGCTGGTTTTTATATACTGTCCCGGAATTTTCCTGAAACACCCTCCCAGATCAATATGGACTGAGAAGAGAGAAAAATCAAAAGGCAGAACAGCTGGGCCTCTTCAGTTCTTGTTAGAGAAAATTCTTGGAGCAGTTAGGAGAACTGGACAGAGGGAAAGTGAACCGACACCTTCTGTACTCCCTTCCTTACTCCTCAGAGTGTTTCTTGGAGGAAACATGGCAGAGAAACCTGTGAAAACATGGTCTCATGGGAGGCTGGTACTGAAGAGACACATTTTGGTCTGTGGTAATTGTCCACCAGCGGCTGGACAGCCTGGCAGAGGAGTCTGGGTTTTGTTCTGTCATTAGCCCTGGGCATTCTGCTTCTAGCTCGTCTCTCTTGTAGGCCTCAGTAACTTTTGACTGTAGCCTCATTGTCATGTTCTCTGTCCCTCCTCCTCCCTCCCTCTCTCTGTCAACGCTCTCTCTCTGTCCAATATTTTCAAAGTATCGACTCCATGTAATTCTACTCAGCGACCACAAACAACCAGCGATAGAACAAAACCATAATTTTTGTCAGGTATTGTTGAAACATATAGTAACAGAAAGAAAATAAAAATAAGTGAAAATAAAACCACTACTAGAGAATTGGGAAGAGAAGTACCTTTTTAATAGATACATAATTTATAAAACACCAACAACTCTAGTGTTTCTAGAAAGTAGACTTGGCATCTCTAAAAACAGTTAATTGAACTCGATAAAGAACAGATATTTCTTCTGCTTTCAGTTCTTTATGAGTTATTGTTATAATTAGTAAGGCCAAAGTCTAACACAAAGGACTATAATAAAACATTCTTGGAATATTAAAATAATTCTCCCAAAGCCTTTACAAATTTTAGGCAAGTTATTCTATCTGAAACTCTGCCCAAGATATACACCATAGTGAGTAATGTGTTGCTATGAAAGCCTTTTGGATGAACATAATGAACTTTGGGTGTTGGAATATTTGATTTACTGGATTTTTGCTACTCTCCTGCCTGTTTCTCTTGCTAAACATTCAGAATGAGACTTTACTATGATTATCTAATCGTACTCCATTCTTGGAAGTTCAGCCTCTGTAAATAGTGGGGAAGGAGACCCTCCTGGATTTTTATGGTGAATATTTAGCTCTGAATCAAATGAATGCTTAAATCTCTAAGACTTCCAGTAATGTTGAATTTGGCTGGGTACCTTGTGGTTATAATATTTTAAGCCTTTAAAAATACACAGATTCTCAAATAGCAACATGCTTTTTTCCTGACATTTTTTCCTGCCTAGCAATTTTGTTATTGCCCTCACTGTCTACTTCAAACAAATTGTATGCAGTTTACAATTCTTGTAGCATATGGCTGCTGCCTAGCAGCGCTTTGTGTGCCTTGGCAAACAGCCACATGCAGCACTGAAGAATGATTTCCTGGATGCGTAGTAGAGAATCTTGCTTTTATCCATATTTCTACTTGAGTTTAACTTTTAAGGTAGGATTGGGTTAGACATTTTTTTCCTTTCCTCTCTTCTCCCCCTTTCCCCTCCCTCCCTCTCTTCCTTCCTGTTTCATCTTCGCAGTCTTCCTTCACCCTAGGTGGAGAAATTTGCGCTGTCAGTATCATCAGAGGTTCTTGCCAAGCAATGATAATGTAATACTCATGTAGACAACCCCAGGTGTTTCCAGCTTTTGCCTTCTCCCGAATCCTCACCTATTTTTCAAATCATTTTGAGTAGGGATCCATTTATGTTTTTGTACTCTGGTCTGCAGAGAAATCCTCAAAGCAGAAAACGTGTTGGTTTGTAAGCCTCATCACTCATATTGAGACCCTGTGTGGATTTCTGTTTTGGAAAAATAATAGTTTTATTTAGCATTAATTGAGATGAGGGCTGGGTGTGATTTCCAGCTGCAAAGGAGGGAGTTTGGAAGGAGGGAGCAGATGCTTTGAGAATATAGACGGTGACAACAAGAGGTGAATATTCTGTCTTGAGACATTTGTAGCACAAGAGGCAGGGGACCAGAGCACAGCCTCTCCCCAGTCTGAGGCCCCTCAACACCTCAATCCCTCGGTCCCTTTCCCAATTCTAATCCTTTCCTTGCAGGCAGCCCAGAGTGGGTTGCCCGACCACAGGAGGGGGCTGCAAGGCAATGGGCTGAGCCATCATTCCCCTTTTCTGTTTAGGGTCTCTTGTGGCCATCTTGGTGTCCACGCTATCTGCACAGACTTGCGATCTAACCCAACTACTCTTCTGTCATGTGATCAGTTGGTTGAATTTATTGATCTACCACTGGGTTACTTATTTTTGCCCAATGTAATGATAGTCTAAATACTTGTGTTCTGAACCTACTTCTGATTCATAGAGCATTAGTCTGTCTTAGTCCCAAGTGCAAGAGATAATTTTTTGATTAGCATCTAAATATTTTGCATACAGAAAAATCCATAAAGGAGAGAGAAATATATGTGTAATATATACATTTATATACATGTATATAAAAATGTATACATGTGTATATATGTGTATAAATTTATCTGTATATTCATACACCTATACATACATATATACATTTACACTTAAACACAAATGCATATATTATATATGTATACGGTTTAAATGGAACCTGGACATCCATAAATTACTATGGAACTTATTAAACTATATGTGGAAGTAAATAGAACATCACATTTTCAGTATTTATATATTGTAGTGGAAGTCTTTAAACACCAAATATTATTATTGACTGAGACATTGAGTTAAGTATCATCTTAATGGAAAAGTAATATGATTTTGCTAGTGGTATGTGTTGTTGCCATTTGGGAAAATTATATAATACTATCAACCAGTGTTAAATAGAAAAGCTCCAAATCAGTTATAAATTGAGAACAAATAGCAAAGCCTGAATGAATGCACTCTGCATAAAGTAAAAAATTGTCTTGATCCTAATTCTCTTCCATTTGACATGCCTAGCCCTTAATGCCTCTTTCAGAAGACCGTCCGTTATGATGAAGGGGCAAAGAGTCAAGAAGAACAGGCTCCGAAGGCATGGTGAGGCCTAGTCTATGCCTTCCAGATTGGTGTCGGTCACTTCGGGCAGCTGGGGCCCGGCCAAGGCCTCTGGGAGCAGCAGCTCCTCTGCTGCTGCTGGAGGCTGCCTACTGGGCTCACCTCCGGGCACCCCAGCTGGCCCTTGCCCATCTGCTGGGGATGGTGGCACAGGACCACTCGCCTCCACCCCCTGTAGGGGGGCCTCGGCTGTGGACTGAGGGGCCTGACCCGAACCTTCTGCCCCTGGCTCACACGACTGCTGCTGAGCCTGTGCTCCAGCGGGGAGACCCTTGCCTTGCGCTTCTGCTTCTGACCTGGCAGGGGAATTGCTGGCCTTGGAGGGAGGTTCTGCCTCACTGCCTCTGGGAGCTTCAGCTTGAGGAGTTGGGGGTGGCTGGGGACTCTCCGACTCTCCTGAATCAACCAGACAAGGTTGCTCTGGCTCCTTGAGGGCAGTGTCAGTGCTCCCATGAGGACTGCCGAATTCTGGTTGGGTTTCTTTGGACTGTGGTGGGGTTGACTCTGGATGATGGATTACCATGAAGGCCGTGGCCAGATTTTCCACGGCGTTTTGCACACGCTTGGCCTTCTCTGCATCAATCTCCTCATCTACAGAGACATTTGACTCTGGCTCTTCATCGGAGGTGTGCTGACTTTGGTCATCCTTTTCAGATGTTTTTGCCTCTCTGATTTTTTTGTAGAGTTCATTTCTCTCTTCTTGTAAAGCACGACACAGATTCTCCAGCCTCCCAATTTTCATCACGAAGCACTCGTATTCTTTAGCTCTCAGCGCTTTCTGTGATTTGAAAACACACAGAAACACACATGCACATAAACTGACATGAAAAGCAAAATTGCCAGGATGTTTGTTTTCTGGAGACAAGCAAAATCATTTATTCTGGAATTTGTCTGCTAGGCTCTGGGACCTGGCCACAGAGTGGTGGCTGAACAGATACTTGGTCACGGACACCACTTCTTTCTTGCATTGTGTGCTAGACTGGTAGAATTTTAATCACCATATTCTGTGCTTTAGGGAAAAAAAAGATGGCAAGGCTTCTCATCTCTAAGATGAGATGGTTAGAGCCTGTCGTCTTAAAGTAGATGAATTTTCTGCTTCTAAGGCTAAGAAGGCAGAAGCAAAACTTGTAGCAAGCTGAATGAGATGGATTGGGCCTTGTCCCTCAGCAATGCCTAAACTCTTCCATGAATAAACCGCTATGTGCTAATCCCAGCAACAATTTGATTCATGTTGATGAGTAATAAGCATATCTCTTTGGAATTGGTTGCAATTTGGGATGCATTGTTAGAACAGTAATTACAACCATAGAAACTCACCACATACTAATTCACGATGCTGGCTGCTCAAACTGTTCCATTCTTTTCTCTAGAAATGTTGGTGTATTTGTGCATGAAAATGTTCCTATTTATCTCACTCTTTCACCCCTACCTTTCAGTTACTCTTTACCGTTAAGACCTTTTTCCCACTTGTTTACATGGAGAGACTTTCACCTGTAAGCCCTGCCTCTCTCAGGTCAGGGGCCATGTATCTTTGCCTTTAGAATCTCAAAACCTAATCAAAGCCTGCTTGATATCAGGATTTAAATGCCTGTTGGAGAAATTAAAAAGATATATCTCCATATCTGCCTATAAAATAGCACATGCACTGAGTGGTTGGGTGGGTATCTTCTCTCAGTATATTCAAATCAATGAATTAACTTATTCTGCACCTGTTATGTGCCAGGCAGTGGGGAAATTCAAAGTAAAGTAAGCCACTCATCCTACCTGTAAGGAATTCACAGGTGTGGGGACAGCTGTTGAATCAACAAGTAAGCACGTGACAAAGCTCTTGATGAATCTGGACCCAATTCTAAATGACCTTTGCTCTTATTATTTTTATTAAAATTTAGTATGTCACTGCTCCAAAAAGTTCAGCTCTTTTTCAAACATAATCATTTGTAGTATTATCAGGTTATTATAATCTAAGTATGAATATTTTGATTAGACATGGAGAATAAAAGCAGAAGGAAAAACTTCCTCACCTCTTCAATCATGTCCAATAGAGCTTTGTTACAGTTCTCAAACCGGGCTTTCCACGTGGCTGTGTCCTTTTCCAGCTTCTTCATTTTCTTAGTTGTCTATAGAAATTAGAGTGTTTTAGTGTTAATCCTGAAGAGTTAATACATCAAGGAAGCTATTAATTCCTTGTGTGACATCAAGAGAAGTCCTTCTGTTACCAGCTGCTGAAGCAAACAAACGTTCAATGTCAAGAATGAAGATTGCAGGAGAGTCATGATTTATTTCCGAGCCATCGGGTCAGTGGTGAGCAAGCTTATTTGCACCTGAGCCAATTCTGGAAAAAGGAAACTACTTAGGGACACACTGTTTTGTCATTGCTTTTTCTTCCATTTAAAAGAGGAATATCTTTATTGAGTCCCATGAATAAGCTTGTAATGTAGGTTATTTGCTTTATTGAATAGAAGACTATCGCAGCGAGAAAGCTGGCGTGGCCTTTTAGCCATTAAAATGTTGATAATATCTGGGCACATTTAAGTAGCAGCCACACAAAAGCAGCTTTCTATTTTCTCAGCCTTTACATTTGTAGAGTGAGGTCAAGTTCACAAAATGTAGTTACATACATTACTTATCTCATCCTTGAAATAGTCGCACAAGGAAGGTTCTATTCTCATCCCCATTTTATAAGTGGGGAAACTGAGGCTCCAAGAAGTAGAGTAATATTAAGGTGAATTAACAGAAGAGTGGGGCTGTAGTTATTTTGTTCCATTTAATGCAACATGTGCAGAGTATCTGCTGGTCATGAGGCCTGGGGCTGGGTGTAGGGGATAAAGCAGTGATATAATGCAGCCTGTTTTTTTCCTGAAACTGAGACTACTTATGTTCTTGGTTGTAGGATCTCTCTCTGCTTGGATGAAGTGAAGAACAAGGCATGCAATCAGGTGTGATTTCCCTGGATGAACCAGACCTGGGCACTTGCTGCTTGGTGCTAGTCTGCCTGAGGCAGGGTACCCATGGAGGCCATTGGCTGGGCCTGGACTGTCAGCCCCTGGCTCTACAGAGAAGCTAGGTTTTTAAATTTTGATCATGTATTAATCAAATTAGTAGTTTATAAACTTTTTAAGCTCATTGATCCCTTTAAGAATTTGATGAAATCCATGGGATCCTACTTCAGGAAAATGCAAATATGCACATCAATTTTTTTTGCTAATTTCCAGAGAATTCTTGGGTCAACTACTTAAGTCCATAAATGAACTCCAGATTGAGAACTCCTGGTTTAATATTTATTCCAACCTTAAAACTATACAATTTTGAAGTAAGAACATTTTTTCTGTTCTAATATTTATTCCAATCTTAAAACTCTAGCATTTCAAAAAATTTTTTTTAAAATGGGTAGATTTATCCTGGAGTAGAAGAACTGTAACTTTTAATAAGTGTCAACCTTCTTAAGTTGCTCATTTAATTGTGAAATTTATCAGATTATTTTATGAAAATATTTTTTAAAGGATGCTTTCTACACTTAAAAATGATTAATGCCAATGCCTGCTCAGAAACAGTTCCGATGCTGATTGGGAAAACACGAATTGAACAAGATTGAAACATTAGATCCAATAATAATATTAGTACCTTATATTTGTAAAAGACTCTTAAAAAATTTAAAACCCTTCTAAAATACATTAGTTTATTTGAACTTCACAATGTTGTGTGGTAGGCAGGCGATGTAATATCTCTATAGATAAAATAAAATAAATTCAGGGAAGTGAAGTGAATTGTCCAATTCTACTTGATGAGCAAGAACACACCAGAACTCGAATTCAGGCTTCCATCTTCTTATTCAGGGCTCTGTCAATTATATCATATTACATATCTTCCCTTCTAAGAAGGATCCCATACAATGATATTTCCTACTGTACCATTCCACTTTTGTATATTTGTATAAAAGTTGTTTTTTTAATATTTAGATTAGATATTTTTGGACTTCCGTATATACAACATAATGTCAAATTGCTAGCTCTTGTATTTTTTTTTTAAGCTATTTGTGGAGTAGGAAAAGAATTATTCTTCCTCAGAGTGAAAATGTATCCTAACATTTTTGGACTCTTGCTCAGATTAATTCACCAGATATTTACCAGTAAAAAAAAATGCAGCCCAAACTTTAATCCCACCTATAAACATTTCATTACTTCAGGAAATGTGCTGAAATAGTGAGAGAAAAATGAAACCAAAGGAGAATTGCCTGTCAAGATAGAAAATGCCAATATTTTGTGGGTGATAAGCTGTAATACTCACTTTATCCATTTCCTGTTTGAAAGTGGCAAATACTTCATTGCTTTTTGTTAGTGTGCTCTGGAACTCTTCAAACCTTCCTGAGTAGAGAGTAAGCTGTAAACAGGGGAAAGAATAGATCTATTTGAGGGCTGCTTTCAGAATGTGTCCAGAACAAAACAACATGTCATTGTTCATTATTTGAGAAGAAAAGAAAAATGATTTCTCAAAAAAGGAATTCTCGATATAGTGTTAGTAACATGCTTAGCTATTTTGTTTACTACAAGATCAACCTAGGTCAGTGAGCATGATTACAGTGCTGCTTTCAAGAAATAGAACCAAAAAAAAATGAAACAAAAAGGAAAAAAAAGAAAAATATGAAAAAGAAGAAAAATGCAAAAATAAAATATATCCTCATCGTATCCTCATTGTATCATAAACTTTTACCAACAAATATTTATTGAGCACTGAACATGTGCATGGACTGTGTGTACAAAAGTATTTAACACATGGAGCCTGCTTTTAAGGGATCTGTACTTCTAATGCGAAGTCGTTCTCAAAGACAACTTGACTTTAGGACAGTTGACTACAAAGTGCCAAGTCAGTTAAGTACAGCAGGTGATCAGAAAAAGCATGGCATAGGTTCGCATTGCTGAGTACGTGGCTCACCAGAGGGATGTGGAGAAGAGTCTTTGTATTTCCATGTCCTTAACTCCAACACTTGCATTTGGGGTGGCAATGGGGAAGCACAGGGAAGGAAAGTGCATAAATTCTTGATTGTTAGTGACAGTCATAAAATAATAAAATCTTGCTTTTGAAAATAATATTAGGGTGGCATGGTTTGAGTGAGTGGAGATTTAGTATGGATGATTCAAATTAATAAATCTTCCATTTTCAAATGAATCTTTGGTACTCTTAAGTGTCCAGAACAGTCCCAAGTTTTCACATGGGCACAAAAACATCCTGTGTGAAGAAGCAAACTTGCAGCATCCGGCAATAAACAAGAACCCATGGCTACACTTGCTAGACTTGGAGGGCACCAACTGACCACCTGGTAGTGTCAGTGGGACTTTTTTTCCCCCCCAGCCCCTGGTGGGACTTTTTTATACAGAAGAGCACCCTGACTGAAAGCTGGCAGATTGGAGAGGGAGTGTGCATGTGAATCAAATAACCCCTAGAGCCCAGAAAATTGCTTATCTAGAATGGTTTCTTCACCAATAATTCAGAATAGTAGAGGTTTTACCGCAGTAAACAACAATAACAAAATGATAACATAACTCCTTTCTGTAGAATATAGATTATCCAAAGAAAAGTCAACAAATGGCAGCTGACCATTGTTTTGAAATCACTTATTAACACTGTGAGTATGTAACAGAACTGAAATTTGTTTCTCATGGTCCCTTGGCATACATGTTAAAGAAGACAGAGTAGAGGGACATCAGGGAATTCATGGCCAGGGAGCTGCCCTAGGGTTTACATACACACACAGACATAGTGCATAAAACAGTATTTACTCTTATGTGAAACATACTCTGACATATTCTATTCAATTGTGTTTCATTTTTTCCCAAAGTACTGGCTGGGGCCCACTGAATTGATTTCAGGTCCCATGAATGGGTAAGCTCTTGTGGGACTAGCTACCTAAACTGCACATTATCCATTGGCCCAGGGTGGGGACAACTACCCCCAGCAGATCTGGTCACCTTCTATCGCAAAATCTGTTCATTTGTATTCTCAGCCAAGTCCCTTCTGTTAGCCTTGTTCCCTTACTTCTTCCTCATTCTTTTTCCAACTTATTAGTAATTCCAGCAGAGTTACATAGGGACCTCAGATCCTATGGTGTCCTGAGCTGGTCCTGCCTCTTGCAGCTCTGTAATTACAGGCTGCAGACAGGCCAGGGCAGTAGTGAACACATGTACAATCCACCCCACAGATGCGATCTTGATGGAATCAGTAGGAACAATGAACCACACCCAGAACTTCAGCTTCAGCATTAGCTGACAGGCACCAAAGTGTTCTGGCTAGATTGTCTTTACTCAACTGTGATCATGTCTTACTTTTCTACATGTACCTGTAAGATTTTCCCATCATGTCTCAAAGTAAAGGCTTTAAGGAAAAAAAAAAAAAAGGCACAGAATGTTCTTTTTGGTGCATTAATTGGGCAGATTTTGTTTCCCTTTCCCCATGTTTTCTTGTTGTTGGGGAAGACATGGAAAAGACAGACACACTCAGAGTGCCAAGAAGTAGTATCTCGCTTCATCACTACCTCTTCTGGGCTTTTTCTAGTGACTGTTTTTGTTTTTGTTTTGTCTTCCCTCAACTTTAAAAAAAAATTTTTAATTGTGGTAAAATACACATAACATAAAATTTACCATTCTAACTATTTTTACGTGTACAGTTAAGCATTATTAAGTATTTTTACATTGTAGTGCAACCAAACTCCAGAACTTTTTCATCTTGCAAAATGGGATGAAAACTTTATACCCATTAGACAACAACCCCATATTTTTTCCTTCTAGTGACCAGTCTTTAATATTTTGCTTTTCTTCCTGTTTCACCTCTCTGTCAGGTGGCAAAACCTGTGTGGATTATACATTTCTCAGATAACTAACTCTAATACTCTTTTCTTATACTAACTAAATATTTGTACTTCCTGTTTACTTATTGAATATTTGTTAGGTAGTGTTTTCCCTGTGACTATTATGCTGACGTGATGCACATTTGGTTTGATGTGTCATTTTCTCACTTTCACTTGGTATTTCAGAGGAGCGTGGAAGAGACATCCAGAGGTCGTGTGCAGTATTCCTCCTGCCAGAGACGGAAATAGAAACAAACTATTCTATGGTTAGAATAACCATAATCGCCTCACTATTTCCCTTTTAAATGGGCCTAGTGACAAACACATTCTTTTAACTGAGCAGCAAATTTTAATTACAAACATTCACATAGAGTATAGGAAACAGAACTGTGTCCAGGACTGTCTTAGTAAATCTGTGAGATTCGGTCTGGGAGCAAGTCCTGTTACAAGAGTAGTCACAGGGGCTCTCCACTCACCTGTGTCTTGTGAAGAGTTTGGATGTTAAAGACTATGGTTACATGCTTTTAACAATTTACTCACTAGTCTTCCCCCTTGGGTAGTATTTTGTGTCTGTGTAGTCAGATATTGCCGACTTTCCACATCTACTACTGTCTTCTTCCTTATCGATCCAATGGGTACTCTATTTGTAGTGACAATTGTATCCCATTGAGCATCTCTGATGCTTATTCCATTGCCTCGGTTTGTGTAATTGAAAGCCAGACATCTCTTCCCTGAGTGACAAACATGCCCCCAACTGGCAAGCAGTTGTCTCATGACTGAAAAGTGACTTTTGTCTAAGAAAACAACAAATAATGTCTTTAATATGTCTCTTGCTCAGATCTGAAAAAATGCAGACGAAGGGCTTGGCCTCCTGCTATTCCTTCCCTTATTTAAAGACTGTGTAAAGCCAAGGGAAGCGTTTGAGTGCTATGCAAAATAATCTGTGATAGCGTTTTTTTTCCCCAAGGTGTAAAAGTTTTTAAAATATAATGTTAATACTTTTTTATGGGGAACTTGTTTAAACATTATTACACATATGGATTTGGGATCTCTATTTTCTTCCTGATGTTTAAGTAATTTTGGAGTTTTGAAAGTGCCTTGGAGACAAAAGAGAAAGACAAAGGAGGGTCCTGGCAGCTAGCGAGGCTGCCTTCACTGTGTTATACTGTGGGTCATGGAAAAGAAGGCACAGTCAGCTTAGCTTAGGGCCACACTTCTTCAGCTCTGGAAGTTCTCTATGTTCATGAACCGGAGCTGAACAGGGTCTTGAGATCATCTTTTCCAGGAGTTCTTCAACATTTTTGCAACTCAAGACTCCCTTTGGCTCATATTTTCTCATATGAATCCTTACCTATAAAATAATACTAACACTAGCTCATGTACCAATTAATAATTTGCACTTTTATTGACATTATTGTTATCACTAGATTGTGAGTTCAATTAGGCAGAGGTTTTTCCCTCTCCTGTTGATTACTATGTCTCCAAACCTAGAACCATGCCTAGCACTTAGTAGGTGCTCAATAAATATTGGTTGAATTAATTATGCTTGTTATGGGCCAGACACTGATCTAAGCGCGTTGCGTGCATGATTTGAAAACAAACTGCATATATTACATATTCATTAACTCATTTTTCTTTTAAAAGCTTAAACATACGAATAAGTGCCACCCACAGATACTGAGCAAGAGCTGATCTAATGTCAGAAACAACTACATTTTAGATCATAGTTGCTGCCCTATGTGCTGTTGTTTTGGAAATACTGAAAAGTAATGGGCCTCTCAGAGGTTGGAGGTCTCCAGCTTGGGATCATTGATTCATTACAGCATCTTCATTTTGCAGACAAGGAAATTTAGGTCCAGAGAGGTTTAGGTGAGTCGCACAGGGTCACACAGCTTTTCAGTAGAAGAGCCAGGACTCTGCCCCTACAGCATGGACTCCCAGGGATGAATGAGGAATGACAGCAAGTCTAGAACCCCTGGTAGATGTTTTCTCAAGTTTGAGGGAGTATAGGTGGGAAACTGGATCACACCTTTATATTCTTATTTCACAGGTCATTAAAGGCCTAGATTCTGATGCCAGCTGAAGGAATCACTCTGTAGTCCAGAGTTTAACAATATTAATCTACTCTTCTCAATTCATTATCTTCATTTAGCATAGAGGAGTAGTGATTGCAGGTAACAGACGATGTGAACAGTGCACAAATTCAGGTAGTATCCATTGTCCCCCTCAAGGCTGTGTTGTGAATGAGGCAGAGAGAGTCAGAAGCCCCGCTTGATTCTTTGGGCTCCCCCCTCCCCTAGACAGTGGGGCCACACCTCTGTTCCCCCCTGCTTGCCTCCTGGCTAGAGAGCCCCTACTGCCTGCCACCCACCCCACAGTGGGGTTCAGTGCCTGCCTCAGGGTAATCTTGAGTTTGTAACTCTGGGCCCTCTGATTCTATTAATAGTCAGAAACATGATGGTTCTAACCTCTATGTAATTAGTATTTCAAAACTATTCTTACATATTATCAGAGAATAGACCATACTGGGGAAGAAATTCATTGTTGCATCCTATATCCACATTGCAAAAGTATGCTTTAAGAAGGCTAGATATGAAAATGTTCTCTGTGCTTTTGTCTATGCAATGATATAATTTGCTTTTTTTCTTTTACAATGAACATGTATTTCTTTTTTTACAGTGAACAAATATTCAGCAGTCAGTGCATAAACATTTACAAATCTTAAATTAATGCTGCTCAACTTGGAAGGCTTATGATTTCCTCACCTTCTGCAAATTTGCTCTATGTGATCTCGCAGTCTTTTTAGCACTTGGGCATTTCCCCTGGCAGTGGAGCTAGGGCCCCTCTGTGGCCTGTGGCAGGATGGTTCTCCTGGAACCTCTGGGGACCATTTGCCATGAGGGGCAGAGCCCCAAGCAGGGGGAAGATGAATAGGTCAGGTTTTTCCCCAGTGTCGGCTGGGGCGTGAGGCTTTTGTTTTTTGAATCTGAAATAGGAACTCCCACAGTCTAACTGAAGCACACAAATGGCATCAAGGAGCCAAATCAAAATGGTTCCTGACTTGCCAGCCACTTCTTGTCACTCACTACCCTCCAGGCCAACCTCTCATAGCACAGAAACTTGGGTGCTATTTTTCTCATTTTCTTTTTATTATAAATAGTATCAAAATGTGAAGGCATTTTAAGAATTCCTACTCATGGGTGGTGCACCTGAGCAGTTTACATTTTCTTTTTACCTTAATAGGGTAACGGGAGAGGAGAGAGAGAGGAAATATGAAGGGATAGATGGGAAGCTGGACACTGGTTGATTCTGACCACTTAGGTGCCATCATTTGTCGGTCAACAAACCTTTGGATGTTGCTGGTGCTGAGCATTTCTTTTTTGTAGATATAATATTGTGCATTTATTTTCACTTAAAAATAATAAATGTGAAGTTGTCCTTCACTTCCAAGCCCTCTCCCCCAACCCCTGCCACTTATGAGGCCTTCTGCAGACCACCTGTGGTCCCAGCCGTGTCACCTGGGCACCGAGCAGAGCACACCCATGCGTTGTCCTCGCCCCATTCACCTGAGCCTGCAGAATTGTCTCTTGTTCCTTCAGCACTTTGGCCTGAAGTTTCCACTCTGCCGCCTGGTTCAGCAACTATGGGAAGAGAGAACGTGTGGAAAGACTGTCAAATTGTCTTTTAGATTGCTGTGATTTGTGTATAAAACTTAACAACTTGCTCATTAACTCTCAAGTAATTTTTTTGAACTTTGTAAAGAATCTAAGAAAGCTAAGAAAACAAAGTGGTCTAAAAAGTTGGATTGTCAACTAAAAACTTGTGGTTTTAATTAAAAAAAAAAACAAAAATAGTCTTCAACTCAAGCATGAATCACACAAAATTCAACTTCCCGCCAAATTCTGGAAGCTTTTCTAGCAATCCTGACCAACCATCATTCAGCCTCTGCTGGAACGTCTCCAGAACATGCCTAGCTGTGGCATTGTCGTCAGCAATTGTTCCTTTATATTAAACCCAAAGTTAATCCCCTAGACCACTGTTCTCTACCATAGCATGCATGATACAGTAAGAAACAGGTATCTATGTAGTCTGTCCCTGGTTCCTGACACAGAGCTTCTGACATGCATCAGAATCTCCTTGGGAACATGTTAAAATGCAGATCTCTCTCAGAGGATATGATTTAGGAAGTATAGGGTGTGGTTGAAATCTGTACTTACAGCAAATACTCAAGATGGTTTGGCTATTGGTGGTCCATGGATTACATTTTGAGAAACACTAGGTTAAAGTTTGACCTATTGTTCTAAATCCTGCCCTCTGGGAGCTGATGGGTTAAACTGAAAAGCTGGTTTTGGCATAAAAAGACACACATATTTAAAACATGTAATTTTAACTTAAGATGAATGTTCATTTATTTATCAGTTTTGATGTAGTGCTGTGGTCTTTGTTTTGGGTATGGATCTTCTGATTGAAGTTCAGAGTTTTGTTTTGTTTTTTAAAAAAATCACATCCATAATGTGTCATAAAAGATTTCTATGTTGTTGGGTGTGTGTGTGTGTATGCGTGTGCTTACCAATAGTGCTAGGACCTAAAAATACTTGTGAAGCAGCTTGACTGGATAATTCTCTGGAGTTTTCATTTTCCCCCCAGTCTTTGATAGCTACTCACATATCTAGTTTGACAACTGTTTTTTGCTATTTGCTTGCATCTAGTCTTTCAAAGTATTAAACATAGTTTTCGTAGAAAAAATTCTTTCTTTTCATACTTATATTCCATCAGTTTATGCATCATTCTGTTGATTCCCATGATACAAAAGCAAATATAACTGGAAAGAAAAGATTTGCACAAAGAGCTGATTCTTGGTAAGCTCCATCGTACTGAACTGGGGAAAATGTGCGTAGCCATCCCAGAGAGTGGCTTAGTTGACACAAAAGTCGACATGCTGTGGGCATATCAGTGCGTTTTAAGAGAGGATAGTGGATATCAGGGATCGATCTGGTTAGTCAGCCTGGTGGTCATCGTTTAAGAAGTTTCTATTGTATCTGAATGTGGGCTGATTCAATTTTCTTCTTTTTGTTTATACCTATTGTAAAAAATGTCCACAAGGTCTATGTATTACATATGTAATCAGAACCAAAAATAAATAAATAAATAAATAATCATTATTTTTTAAAACTTGAAGGCATCTTTTTCCTTATCCAAGTTTGTCTTTTTCCTGTGGCTCAACCTCTCCATTTGTAGAATGGGTTATATTTGCTCCTCAATGCCTCCCGGGGTGCAGTGAAGACTAAATCTCACGGAAGCGCAACTGACTGGTTGGATGGGAGGTCTGGGGCAGCTGCAGAGTAGAAGCCCTACAGCGCCTCCTCTGACCACCTCAGGGTGTGCCCGGCCTGAGCCAGCTGTGACTCCTTACTGTGGTGGGTGGTCCCTGACAGGTGCTGTCTATTGTGCTTGGGTGGACTTGGTATGTCTTCACTTTCAAAAGGAAGTGCTGGTGCCAGAGCTGCAACCCCGGTAGGTGGTGGCTAGCTTGGAGGGACTGAGGAGAGCTACCTCTCTTTGACTCAAATACCCTGTTTCGCTAAACTGGGGGAGGAAAATTGGTCAGTATGTTAGTTTCTTGCCAAGGCTGAGTCACTGTGAATCTGCTCTGCAATATCTCTCATGTGCGTCTCTGCCTAGTTGCTTTCTCTTTCATGTCTCGTATATTATATTCCAAAGTAGTGATATCCTGTGGGAAGCATATTTTATCTGAGGGTAATTACACCAACAGTGGAGTATCTATTTGCTTGAACTCTGAATAATAATTGAATGTTTTGTTTCTTACTTTGTGAGCTAGGTTGTAGATGGATTTAATAAATTAATCTTTTTCTTAAGAGAACATGGACTTCCGATTTAAAATTATCCAATGTCCACCAGGTTATGTTCCCCAAAGTTTGTCTTTTTGTTGCCATGTTTGAAAACTAAAGTTGTCTTAAAATTACTGTTCTAACCAATTGAATTGATTCAGGTTTGATTTTAGGTAAATGGAAAGCGCATGATCAAATGTTAAATGGCCAAATTTGGATAATTGGCCCGTTGGCTATGTCTCACAACTCTCTCTCTCCCCAGCAGCACACGCATGCTTAACTCCTGCCTCTGAACCACACCTCTCACTTGACGCACTGTCACAGTGAACTGGGCTTTGGGAATGGACGCATGTGGGACTGAAATGCATCTTGCTCACTGAGCAGTGTGTGACTTTAAACAAGTTGCGTATCTTCTGAGCCTCAATTCTCTCACCTATAGGACGGCCCGGTAGCTTTTTTGGGGGGTGCCTGAGATTAATGAGTTATCAATAAGCATCACCACTCTGTTTCTTCAACCCAAAACTCAGGAGTCATCCTTGAGTCATGTGCTCCTTTCCCCATTGTCACCAGCTTCAGGTGGTGACACCTGTTGGGTTTACACTGACAACAACTTTTATCCATCTCCACCTCTCTTCTTGTCCTATCTCATCCGGATTGCTACCAGAGCTTCCTAACTGTCTTCTCGCATTCTTGTCCCTCTGCAGTCCATTTTCCACCCAGGAGCCAAATTAATCTTTTACAGATGCAAAGCCGATTATGTCACTTCCTTCGCTAAAACTACCAAGCACTTTCCCATTATATTTAGAATAAAATCCAAATGACTTTTTAAGCCCTATAAAGCTACACAGTGTGGCCCCCACTTACCTGTGCAACTTCACTTTGAACCCTTTGCCCATGCTCTTGCTTCCCTGACCTTTTTCTGTTTCCGGAGCATGCCAAGCTGGCTCCAGCATCGGGGCCTTTGTTGCTGCTGCAGGTGCTGCTGCTGGAGACAGCGCTCCACGTTCAGCTTCTCATTGGACAGGGCTTGGCTCAAGCATCCTCCCCTCCAAGGGCCTTCCTGGTCATCCAGTCTAAAGTAGGTCCCCCGCTTTGGCCCCTTCTCAGTTCCTCCTTATTTCCCTAGCAGCCACTTACTATCTGAAATGACCCTTCCTGGTTTGTTTGATTGTCTATTGCCTGTCTCTTCCCAGTTAGGCTGCGATCTCCATGTAGGAGATGCCCTTCTCTGTCTTGTTCACAGCTATATAAATCCCAGCACCTAACACGGTGCTTAGCAGATAATCAGCACTTTGAAAAATATGTGTTGAATGGATGAATGAGTATTTTATGTAAAAAACAGTGTAGGTACAGTGCCTTGTATTGGGATGGCCAATTTAGTTCTCCAAAGCAGCTCAGACTCTTCCTCCATCAGCCTAGTTCTCTTTGACCATTATCCAAATAACTTTCTCAGAGAGTTTCTGACACCAAGGCAAACCAAATATGCACAGTGACTAAGATGATAAGTACATATTCCTTTTCTCGTTTGTGGCGCTCCTCGGCTTCCTTCATCATTTCTTGTGCCTGTTCGAGTTTTGCATCCACCAGCTTCTGCTGCAGTTCTCTGTGTTTAAATATTTTGTCCAGATGCTAAGGAAAAATAAAGTATACATATAAGGATTGGTTTATTATTGGTGCTTAAAATGTACAATAAAAAATATTCACACGAACGCATATTCTCCAGGTTTTAAGATTTAAAAAGAAGAGAGAGAGGGATAAATACAATGGCATCACATATGGCTTTATAGTAAAGCCATAAATTGATGAAGCCCCCCCATACTTTGCACTACATGAATGTAGCTGCAAAAGGTGGAGGCGCCAGAGTGCAGCGGTGTTAATGCCGCATTATTTTTCTAAATATGGTAACTATTAGATATGATGCTATTTATTATGCTAGACAGCACAATGATATATACAGCAAGGGCTACATTACTATCACTTGGTATTTGGGCTCTTTCTATGAATATAAAACCACTTTTAATCACAACATTAGTATAATTTATCATGATGAATTCTCCACATTCTTGCCTCCAGGGTTATGAGGGAGCCTGGGAGCACCAACGTGTGGTCCTAGTTCTGGGAGTGAGGCCCCCTGAAATCTATTCTGTTGCTCTGGTGGGGCTGACAAGGCCTAAGGTCACAGATAGACTGATAGGCAAATGTGCAGACTTCTCCACACATTTTGATCTCTGGACTTGCTTGGTGAACAGAAGCTTCTGGCTCTCCCTGAATGTGGAGAACTTCTTGGTCATTAGGAGGTCCCATCAGAAACAGCCCAGGAATTCTACCCTTGGGCTTTACCTAGAACAGCTAGTATTCCAGGCCATTCCCATCTGAGGTCTCTCTGAAGAGTATGGACATTTTCCCTTCACCCCTTTCTTCTTCTTTAGTCTGAACCTCTCTTCTGGAGCGGGATCGATCCTTCTGACAAGACAAACTGGTCGCGTGGCATTTTGGCTCACTGTGAGGAATTTCTTGATTTACCTAACTACTGCAACCATATGCTATTGGCTCTGTTTTTGTTTTTTCTTGATAGAATCTTAGCATGTTGCCAACAGAGCCACTTTGACTAACATGGTCAAATGTTCCATTTTAAGGCAGAGATTTAAAATTTGGGTGTGATGGGGAAAGGAATATGATATATCAAAATCCTGAGGGGGCATCTAGAGTCTTAAAAATACAATTTTGGGATAATAAAAGATCATTACAGTCCTTCTAATATAAACTATCGAAAGCAAAAGTCTTTTGGCTTTTGTGACTATGGGTAAGTGATTAATCTTGTAGCCTCTGCTTCCTATCTATAAAATGTGGATAATTTATTATCTAGTGCATAAGATTGTTGAGATAATTAAATGATATACTGTGTGTAAAGTACAATACTTAGCACATTGCCAGATATGAACTAAGCACTGAATAAATGATATCATTATTATTACATTAATAATATTAATACTATTATTGGCTTGTAGGGCCAATAATACAGACCCTTAATTTAGACGACATGGTGATTCTGAAGAGGGAGTGTGTGAGTTATTCTTGGCTGCATAGAAAGGATTTTTGAAAGACTGAGAAATATTGTTTTCAGGCAAAACTGTGCCCACAGCCTACCACTTTCTATTTATTGCTTTTACTTTGCAGTGATTCCAGTTTTGAAGAAATCCCATAAGACTTTCAGTCAGGTATTTTGGAAGACCATCTGTCTTTATTTTGGCTCATAAAAGAAATCCAACCCTAAATTATTAATCAGTTGAGAGGGCTGGCCATAACGGTCTTGTTAACCAAGATCCCGCCTTCGCAACCCAGAGCCGGCCTGTGCACAGGTCTTCTGCGCTGCTGGGTGTGGTTCTCACCTCCTCCCGGAGCTCGTACTGATCGATGATGCTTTTCAGTTTTTCTGCGAGCTCCGTGTTCTCCTGACAGAGCTTCATGTTTCGCTCACTCTGCTGCTCGATCTGAGCCTGGATGTCCGTCAGGGTGCTCTGGAAGTGACTTGTGATCTCCTTCCTTTTCTCTTCTTCCTCGCGTGCCCTCTGAAGGGTCTCTTCCTGAGGACAAAAAGCAAAATATTTTGTTATGCTGGTTTAAATGCGCCCTGGGTTCACGGACTCAGGATTAGGTCACTGAAAGGAGATTAGTGTGCAGAGCTTAAGTTGCTCAGTCCCAAAATAAACGTGTGAGCAAAGGTTTCAGCTGTGAGTACATAGACACTCAGAGCAGGTGCTCTGAGGGCCTGCAATTTGAGAGTTGGTGATGAATAGGCTTGTTTTAAAGATGACAGGTCTCCTGCTGAGTGAATGAACTGCAGCGATTTCTCACAAACAGGCAGTCACTTGATTTTGATCTCTTGGCTGTGGCCTGGGAGAAAGGCCACTAGGTTTTACTGATTGATGAGACAGATCATACGTTCCTTTGGTTTCGTACAAGAAGAAGAACAATAGATCTCATATTCCTCTATAAAAACCTGACATAGTAACCACATAATTGTATTACCCAAGTTGTGTAAACAAAAGTGATCATAATATAAATTTTCTCTTAGTGAGAAAAAACTTTCTTCAAAAAACTAAAAGGAAACTAAGATAGCTATAGATCAAGTACACCATTCAAGAATATAAAAGGAAATCTTTCCAAATATGCTGGGTAGTTTGTTTCTGAAAGAACAATCATTACACGTGTCACATAGGGTAATTAAAATGTTCAATGTAAAATTTGAGTCTGAAAGCAATATTAAGTTTCAACTCTTCTTTAACTCTAAAATGAAACATCTAATTTCCCCCTTCCGCTTTGTTAACATTGAAGAATTGGAAATTAACTTTTATATCACTTCTGTTATTTTTTCTCCTAAATCAAAACTCTCTATTCATTGCTAACCACTAACAATATGCTCAAATTTCCTCCATATCTATATTGAGAATTGCTTTGTGATTGTTCAGCTCATTCTTTTAGAATAAAAGGGTTTAATCTTGCTACATCATACCAAAGATAGAGACACATTACTGACAAATGATACAGACATTTTAGGATTCCTTTCAGTTCTGATTAATTGTTAATATGAAAGCCTGCTTCATTGTTGGCAAGTAAAATTATACTGCATTTAATTGCCTACTAAGTTCAAATTATGTAATAGGATTTTTAAAAAGAATAATATTAACAGAAGAAATTGTGCAAATCTTTATTATGATAGAATAATGTGATCAAAATAAAAACTGATGCTGAAAATATATGCTCTGGAAATATTTTATCATTAGATTTCTTCTTTCCTCTACAATATTAACACATTTCCTAACTTAATATGACTCCTGATATCAGAATTATAATTTATTCATGTTATAAACTTTTATTAAGCAACAACTTCTCAGGGATATCAAGAATATTGATAATCCAAAGGGATTAACTGCCTGAGATGTTATTTCCCTGAACTTTGTATATGAACACTTACTATATGTATTTCACTAAAAATGACTGTGGCCATCAGCTAAGAGCAATTAAATATACATATGATAGGAATTGTCTCCTCATAGCTCCTGATTAAGCCTAGAAGTCAGCAAGTTTGAAATCATAGAACTATAGACCATGATCTGATTCCATTTGTATTTATAAATATTCCATCCACAAACGAACAAATGAAAGAACCACTCCATGTACCCCAGCAAACCTGAGTTTTTCAATGGGAGCTGGCTACAGAATGAAAGTACAGGTATTAAGATGGCATTAAACACATTTCAAACCATCATAGCACCCAATCCTGGCCCATAACACAGCATCTTGCATTTTACATTATATTGTTTTTCAATGAGACAAAAATAAATCTAGCAAAAGCTTATAAAATTTGATAAAGAATTTGCAATCATTTGGACAGTATCAGATAAAATTTTCTTTTCTTTATCAAACACATTAGTCAAAGTAAAAATTAATGATGTCAATAAGATTGAGGGATGAAGTCTGAAATAACAAAGAAAAAAACTTTGCAAGCATCATTGTGCACCTTAGAACTGGTGCTGTGCCTGGCACATAATCCATAGGTATTCAGTAAATGTATATTTAATGAATCAATGAATTATTCATTTATGTGCAGACATATGAGTATCTTGGACTAGATGATTCCTGTAGACCTTTCCACATTAAAATTCTATGATATTCTGATAACAAATGCTACTTATTTTTTTTTAGGAAAATCATGTTCCCTGAGACACTTACCCCTCTCTAACTAGGTAGTTCTTTTTCAGTAGAGTTTGAGGTTCAGATTTATTGCTTCAAATATAGGTAGTATTTTGTTGAAACAAGCCCATATGCCAGACTTTCACTGGCCTTTTTCTAAATTATCCTAGATTGTGAGATTGTGTGTGTGTGAGACTCATTGAAGAAGCAATTTTAATAAAGAATAGCAAAAGTCAAAATTTATGGTGGTGGAAAGACCTGGTTACACATTCTCTTTCTATGTCTTCCCAAGCTCCTAGCACATGAATTTTAGATTCAGGTATACTTAGGCTGTTTCACTAGTATGGCCAAGGAAGCTCATACTAAGTTGACCCTTCTGCAGACAACAACTATAAATGCTGGATGAAATGACTTAAAGGCACTGGAGAGTAAACAAAATCAGACAGATTCTGGAGGGAAGCTTGCACTCGTATATAATGTAAGCTTCACATTTTTTATAGCTTTTAGCTTGCAGGAAGACTGCAGTTGGCAGCAGCATCAGGTGGGCAAAACTCTCATAGAAAACATGCTATCTTTGTGGTCTGAAGAATGAGAGTATAGAGTTCTGGACAACTATAGCCACTGGAAGGTGAGGGGAGATCACCAGGAAAGACAAAGTCAGAGAAGTAGAGCCCTAAGTTCTGTGAATAAACTTTGTTCAAATCTCTGACTTACCCTGAACCACACACGTTCAGGGTAGACTCAAGCAGTCTAACTAAGGAAAAAAGAACTTATCTAAGATTTGAGCTGCTGCCCAAAAGATGAAGTTTATAGTTTAAATCTAACAGAATTAATTGCCTGCTTAAAGAAAAATAATCAAAACTCTTCAAGGTATAGTAGAATCCATATTCTCCTCAACATTAACAGTCACAACATCCAGGATACAATCAACAATGACTTGACATATGAAGAACCAAGAAAATATGACCCATTCTCATAAGAAAAGGCAATCAGAGGAGGCCTGTTCTATAATGACCCATGTGGAATTAGCAGACAAGAATTTAATGCAATTTAATTATTTAATTTATTTATTTTTAATTTTTTTAGAGACAGGGTCTTGGTCTGTCACCCAGGCTGGAGTGCAGTGCCCTGATCACAGTTCACTGTAACCTCAAAATCTTGGGCTCAAGCTATCCTCCTGCCTTAGACTTCAGAATAACAAGGACTATAGGCGTGTGCCACCACACCCAGCTAAGTTTTAAATTTTTTGTAGAGACAGGGTTTTGCTATGTTGCCCGGGCTGGTCTTGAGCTCTTGGCCTCAAGTGATCCTCCTGTCTCAGCCTCCCAATGTGCTGGGATTTCAGGCATGAGCCACCACACCTGGCTCAGGCAAGAATTTTAAAACAGATATTATAACTATGCTCAATGATGTAAAGGAAAATGTTATCTGAATAAATGAAAAGATAGGAAATTTCAGGTGAGAGAAATAATCTATAAAAAAGAACCAAATGGTCTGGGTGCAGTGGCTCACAACTATAATTCTACCACTTTGGGAGGCCAAGGTATGAGGACTGCCTTGAGGCCAAGAGCTTGAGACCAGCCTGGGCAACATAATAAGACCCCATCTCTACAAAAAATAAAAAAATTAGCCAGATGTGGTGGGACATGACTATAGTCCTAGCTACTCCAGAGGCTGAAGTGGGAGAATCACTTGAGCCCAGGAGTCAAGATTACAGTGAGCTATTATTACAGCCACTGCACTCCAGCCTGGGTGATAGAGCAAGACCCTGTCTCAAAAAGAAAAAAAAAAAGAAACAAAAAATAAAAACCACCCCAACCAAATGAAAATTCTGGAATCAAATATACAGAATCTGAAATGTAAAAGTAGCTTGATAGGTTTAGAGCAGAGTGAAAATGACAGAGGAGAAAAATCAGTGAATGTGAAGATAGACCAATAGAAATGATATAATCTGAAGATAAAAGATTAAAAGGATTGGTGAAGGACATGAAGAGAGACTTAAAGACTTGTGGGACAATATCAAAAGGTCTAACATACATAGAATTAGAATCTTAGAAGTAAAGGATAAAGAGAGAGATAGAGTGGTGGGAATGGGGCAGAAAAAAATATTTAAAATAATAATGGCTGAAAAAATTACAAATTTGGTGAAAGACATACAATTACAGATACAAAAAGCTTAGCACATACCAAGTAGGATACATATGAAGAAAACCACTCCTGGGCATACAGTAGTAAAAGTTCTGAAAACCAAACATTAATAGAAAGACCTTGAAAGTAGCCAGGGAAAAATGGCATATCACATACAGGGGAACAATAATTCAAATTATTATATTGTTGATTTTCATCAGAAAATTTAAAGGCCAGAATATAGCAGAACATTTATATAAGACTGAAAGGAACCTCCCCTCCCAAAAAAACCCCATCAATGTAGAATTTTATATCCAATGGATATAGCCTTCAATAATAAAAGCAAAATAAAGACATTTTAAGGATAAAAGAAAACTAAGAGAATTGATTGCCAGCAGAATTGTACTATAAGAAATACTAAAGGAAGTTCTTCAAGCTGAAGGGAAGTGACACAAGACAGAAACTTGAAGTTTTAGAATGAATAAAAATTATTAGGAATGGTAAATATCTGGGCAAATAAAAAATAGTTTTTGCCTTTAATTTTTAAAGAAATGCATATGATTGTTTAAAGTAAAAATTATAACATTGTCTCATGGGCTTTATAAATGTATGTAAATGTAATACATATAACAATTATAGCTTAAAGGTTGGGGAAGTAAATAGACCTATTTAGTTGCAATGTTTCTACATGTTATGTGAAGGGATACAGTTTTAACTCCAGGTAGACTATGAAAAATTAAGAATGTATATCATAATCACAGAACAACTACTAAAGATAATGCAAAGAAATAAGGCAGGAAAAGAACAGAAGAACAGAAAGCAGGGGTGGCAAAGAGTAAACAAATAATAAAATGGTGAACATACGTCCAACCATGTCAATAATTACATTAAATGTTAATGGACTAGTACTCCAATTACAAGTCAGATACTATAAGAATGAAAAGAAGCAAGATCCAGCTATCTTAAGAGGATGCACTTTAAGTATAAATATCCAGGTTGAAAATAAGTGGATGAAAAGAGATATACCATGCAAACAATAAGAGTAAGAAAACTGGAGTGGCTATATTGAGATCAGATAATATGGATATCAAGGTAAAGATTATTCCTAAAGGACATTTCATAATGATAAAATCATCAATTCATCAAAGAGGAATAACAATGAATGTGTGTATGCCTAATACCAATGCTTCAAAATACAGAAAGCAAAAATTGATATAATTAAAAGAAGTAGACAATTCCACAATTATGCTAAGAGATTTTTAACACCCATTCCACAGCAATTGATAGACAAAAATTCAATAAAGACATAAATGATCTAAAGCTAATTGTTACTCATAGAACACTACACTCAACATCTAAACAACAGACATTCTTTCCAAGTATATATAGTATCAAAATAGACCACATACAATAGGCTATAACAATTTTAAAAAAACTTCCAAATAATCCATGGGTCAAAGAAAAAAATGAGAAAGGAAATTAGAAAATATTTTGAATTTGAATACTGATTTTGACACATAAAATATGCAGGACCTTGTACAACTGATTTGGATTGCTGGGTGTCAGTTTCTTCATCAATAAAGTAGAGATACTAACCCTCATAGGGTTTTTGTGAAGATTAAATAAAATAACATATGTAAAGCACTTAGCACAACTCCTGGCATAATAATAAGCCTTGATGTCATTGTCTGTACTGTAAACCATTACTGAGGGTGTGCAGGTGCACCTATGCGGTTTCCTGCCACTTCCATCATTCTGACTTTGAATGCTATCCAAGGAGACCAAGCTACATCATTCTACTCTTTAAATATCTTTGTTGATAAATTTTCCCACCCTATCTAATTTAATTTTTATCTCCTTACTATGTAACATTACTGAGAGCCAGAGATTTATGTGAACACAGAGTACTATCACTTGGATACATACCTTGAGTTGAGGATAATGCGTCTATCCCAGGCCCCCATCCAGCCTGGGTTTCCAAGTGTCCCTAGTGCAGTTGTTGAAGAGATACCAGGGACCCATCTCCTAAAACTTGTGATTTAAGATTTAGAGTTCATCACACTGGCCTTCCATATCCCGGATATCAAAAACTATTATCTCTTCTATTTTTCTTCCTAATTCATTGTAAAACCCTTAGCAATGATTTTCATGTCTCTGTTACTTGAAGTATCTCCTTTTGGACACATGTAATAGTAACTACCTCACAGGAACAGGGGTGTCTAACTAATGATTGTTTGTCAAAAGCTTTAGGATCTTCAGCTGGAAAGGGATTGGGGCTCTATTAAGCAAGTGGCACAGCCAGTATATGAACCTAAACCTCTCTGATTCTAAAACTTACACTCTTTCCACAAGTAGCAGAGTCCTGTGTCTGTGCGCCATGCAAGAAAATATGTTGTTTTGAGGCAGGGTGACACATACCTTCAGTGTCTTGTTGTGTCTCTGCAGCTCCCGGCATAGACTCTCCAGTTTGCTTCGAGCGAGGATAGCTCTGCTGTGTTCACTTTGTAACTGGTCCTTTTCTTTTTGGATTTGTACTTGTTTCTTTTGTAAGAGCTTTAACTTCTTTTGCTCAGTGCGGTGTTCGTCCAGCTAGACATAGAGGTGCAAACATGAAAGAAAATGGCAGGAATCTCTTTGGAGTTGATAGAAAAGAAGCAAAACCTAAAGATCACTCAATGGTTGTTTGGAAACTATGGTTTTTTTTGTTTTTTGGTTTTTTTTTTGCTATTGTATGTCCCTCTGGAAGTAAATGAACTTCACAAATATCACCTTTGCAGTACTAGTAGGTATAGTTTTTAGAGCACAACATTTATAGGTTTTCATTATTATTATTAATCTCTTCTTACTTCAGTCTTTTTTGGGGTGGTCTGTAAATATTTTTCTTGAGTCTATCTAGCAATGCCAGCCAATATTGAAAAGCATGTCTCAGAATTTGTAAACTGCCAGAATTCACGACAATACCTTGCAAGAAGGCAATAGTCAACAGTTTATCTGCTTGGGTTACATTTATTTCTCATAATTCTTTCTCAAAACAAGTTTATAGCATTTTTATTTTTATTTTTTAATTTTATTTCAGCATTTATGGGGGTACAAATGTTTTGATTACATGTTTTGCTTTTGTGCAGTTTGAGTCTAAGTTATAAGTGTGCCCATCACCAAGGTAGAGTGCATTGTACCCGTTAGTTGTAAATTTACCTGTCCCCTCCTCCTCCCTCCCACCTACTTGGTTTCCATTGAGTTTTAGTACCATATGTGCACATGGGTGTTGATCAATTAGTTCCAATTTAATAGTGAGTACATGTGGTGTTTGTTTTTCCATTCTTGCCGTACTTCACTTAGGAGGATGGTCTCTAGTTCCACCCAGGTTGTTACAAAAGGTATCAGTTCACCATTTTTTTTATGGCTGAGTAGTACTCCATGGTATACATATGCCACATTTTATTAATCCACTCATGTGTTGACGGGCACTTGGGTTGATTCCACATCTTTGTGATTGTGAATTGTGCTGCAATAAACATTCTAGTGCAGGTGTCTTTATAGCACTATTTTTAAAAAGAGGAAAGAGAAAAGCAGCCTCCTTGGTAAACAGAAGATGAAGTCCTCTTTTTTATAATTTGAGCCCTGGGTGTGGATTGTTTGGGTGCAGATTGTTCGGGTGCTGGAAAGGAGGAGAAGAGAAAGTACCCTTCTGCTACCTAAGCATAGACAGGTTTTCACCAAAGTATCAGAAATAGCCACTGCATAACTCAACAGCATGAATGGCAAATATCTGTAACATGCCCTGTACCCCACCCCCCCGACCCCTCTGTGCTTATAGGGAATAAATCATGACGCTGATTTCTGCCGAGCCTAGGTGAGCTCTTCTCCCATTCCGCCAGCAGCCATGACTAAAGTACTGTACCAGGGATGTCGTGGAAAATGAAACCAATTTACCACTGTACTTTCCACCTTGGGATGCTAAAGTTCTAGGGTAGGATTGCCAGATAAAATACAGGACACCAGTTAAATTTAAATTTCAGATAAATAAGGAATAATTTTTTGTGTGTAAGTATATCCCAAATATTTCATGGGACATATTTTTACCAAAAAATTATCTGTTGTTTATCTGAAATGTAAACTTAACTGAGTGTAATGTATTTTTATTTGTTAAATCTGGCAATGTTATTATGGGGTTCTAGGGCTGGGGGAGTGAGGGTGGGGATCAACCTCCAGGTGCTCCTGGTGCCTCACAGAGCCTGATACAAATGGATACACATGCCACATGAGCCCAGACACATGTCTCAGTTTCTCCATTTTGAAAAAGCATTTGTTCTTTCTGAGCTAGATGAACAGGACAGTCACATTTTCTTCAGTTCACATCTTATTTCACTCCTTTCCTCCCTCCCTCCTGCCACACTGAGATAACCATTATAAACCCTTTGGCAGATTAAGCTAAGGATATGCATATATGATATCCTATCTTCATATTTATGTGCAATTTCCACTTAGTGGGAATTGGCATTGGAAAAAACAAGACCCATGTTACTAAAACTATTGATTGACATTGATATCCTCCTTGGAAAATCAATGATATCTTGTTTTATATTTCTCATGCTAAACTCTTGTTCATAAAATAGATGTGGTCCTTTCATTTTGCAGCATAGTTAGTAGATGGGGTGAAATTTCTCATGCGTATATTTGGATTTTAAATGACCTATTGTCCTTTCTTGAAGTTTCTATATTGTTATTATTTTTGTTGCCATTGTGGTTTAGACTTCACCTTTTGAAGATTAAACCATATGTCTGGGCTTCTCAACCTCAGCACTATTGATGTTTTGAACCACATAATTTTTTGTTGTGGGCATTCTCTTGTGCATTGTAGGCTGTTTAGCACCATCTCTGGCCCCTACCCACCCACTATATGCCAGTAGCACCGCCCAATTGTGACATCCCAAAATACCCCCAGACAGACATGCCTACTGTTCCCTGTTTGGGGAACACTGCCCTATGTGGCTTTCTCTGAGTGCAGGAGCAAGATACTCTACACGTGTCTCCTAAGTTGGAAGAAAGATGATTCATTCTTGTTCCCTGGCCATTCAATGTTTCAGTTTTACTGCAAGATCATACAAACTTAGAATTTAGCTAGGTCTATCTTGCTTTGCTCTAAAATAAAAACCCTTAACTTTCTGACTTTTTTAAGTGTGTGGATAATTTTGTTCAAATACTTCAGGCCCATATGAATGCATATGAATGCATGGAGTTTCTTCATGAATGAAAGCACCTGAGTCAACTTCAGTCAAATGCTGGCTTTGCGATTTAACAATGCTCGTAGGCCTCGCTCTTCTGTACAATTGTAACAGGCATATAGGAGTTGTATCTGCAATATCTCTTGTTCTTTCTTTTTTACTAAGTTAAAAAAGTAAAATTAATGCCAAGTGCCAAATTAAAATCATATTAGTGATGTTGTTTTAACTACATAAAAATTGAGGAAATTTGCAAAAAATATTTCTCCCAGGCCATTTCTTAATTTAATCATGAGGTGTACTTATTTATTAATGAACTTATCCTTATTTATTAATGAATACAATGGCAGATAGTATTACGGGATTCAGACTCTGTAAGGATGAGTGAGCTGGAGTGGCAGTTTGATTCACAGCTTTGCATTTGATGGTTTATTCCATGTGAACACTTATATTTCAGACATTTGCTATATTAATATCCAAATCATTGGGCAAGGAAATAGACTTTAGTCTCCAAGTAAAAAATTAAAATTCCTCATAATTTTTCTTTTCTGAAAAGGACATGTGATGGTTTTTTTGGCTCAATTTTCTCCTATTCATTTTTCCTAGAGCAATCTTTTGAGTTTGAAAGCTTTTTATAGAAGATGATACAAATGCTAAAGTATAGCAAGTAAGGCTTGAATTGAGTAGGGTATCTAAAAAAATAAGCTCTGCAGGGGTGATTGCTTGGCCAGGAGGATGAGTAGGTTCAGGGAGTTTCCTGAGGCCAGGTGAACAGCCCCGGCTCATGGAGAAAGTCTTGGTACAACTGGAGAAGTGATTCTTCTCCAACGTACTGTTGTGGGACTACAACACTGTGGATTATCTTTGTGTGCTAGTCTAGAATGCTGCCCCGTCCAGGCAAGTATAGAACATGGTACTGGAAACTAAACATGAATGGCCTTGGTAACTGAAGGGGCAAAGGAAAAATGACATGGAATATACTAAAAAACAGCAAGGGCAGATAGGTGTGAGTAGTATGGAAAGGTGAGAATGGGGACCAAATTTGGGGTGGGAGATGTTATTTTTGACAGCTAACATTTCACGGTATTAAAATTGTTACTGACCAATGCTATACAAGTTGCAATACAATTGATACACTGATACTTGTTTTGTAAATGTCTACTACTCTTTTGGAAAGCAATATGGCCATAAAGTTTAAAACCAAAAAGCATTCGTCTTGTTTGATTTAGTAATCCAATTTCTGGAATTTTTTCTTAAAATCATAAAAGCGAAGGAGAAGGAACAAATACAATGTGTGATGAAGCTCACTGCAGCAATATCTGGTAAAGCAAAACAGTGCTAGGAATCTAAATGTCTCCAAATTAGTGAATCAGAAGATATAGCCACTTAATGGAATATGACACAACTTTTACAAAATATAATTATAAAGACTATAAATTACATGGGGAAATGTCTGTCATATGAACCAAGAAAATCAGATACCAACTTATATGTACCTTTTGACTGTAATTATAATAAAAAGTATCTCTGCATACATAGCAGAACTGGAAAAAAATGCGTAAAACAAAGTTTGTGTTTCAGGTGGTGGGATTAGAGATATTTTTGTTTGTTTTATGTATTCAGCATTCTTACATCATGACGATGCAGTTTGTGTGGTTAAAAAGTAATTAAAAAGTATTGTTGGCAGAGTTAAGCAATCAGACAGTCACTTAGAGTTTCAGAATTTGCCGGGTCTGTTGCATGACAATTCAGCACAAGGGGATGTGTCAAGGTGGAAGGAAAGAACAAATAAAGATCACAGGACTAAAGTCAGGGTGAAAAACAAACAAGGCACTTGCTAAAGTCTACTCCCTACAATAGGGATGAAGCTTATTCAGTTTTGGAGGCTCTTTTTAAAAAAAAAAATGAAGAGAGAATTAGGTCCAGGGCCTCAGAGGGGCCCATGCAAGTGAAAGGCTTTGAGGTTTAAGCTTCTTCAGCTGCAGTGATAAATCTGCGATTGGGGGCAGTTCAACCTACTGCCTGGAGGAATATTTTTGCTATGTGTAGTCTTAAACTTCATTCTCCTGTCACTGTTTCTCCAAATAAGTGAAAAAAAATTTTAAGAAAAGAAGCAGAATTAAAAGAGAAGGCCATTGCCTAGCTTGCCTAGAGAGGCTGCTGCCTCTCAGCTGTGGGTCTCATAATCTGTGGGTTTTATAATCTGCAGGATCAGCTCAGACGTCGCTATTTTTGGTTCATTCTCAGATCAGCAGGTGTTTGTGAGGGTTCATTGATTGAAACTAGAGATTCTGGTCTCACTAAGCCCTCTCCTTTTCTCCAGATGGCCAATTCTAGAGTGCTGGTAAGGAGACAGTCCACTTCAAACATTCTCTGACGGTTGGGAGTGGCTTCCCTTGCTCTCAGTGGCCCTAATTTATTGGAAGGGAGGCTGCATGGGGAGCATCTAGAACCAGGCACAAAACAATCCACATGGAATTCTTTGCCATTGAAGGCAAGGGGTGGAAGAGGGGATCACAGAGAATAAACACATAAATGGGCCAGATCACACAAGAATGTGCGTGAGCTGAGGGTGGCATTGACTCAACCCCTTTAGTTCCACCCTTTGTACCCCTCAAAAAACCTGGGTATGAGAACGGAACGAAAGTTTGAAGATTTATCTTTATGTCAGGCGTATTTCTATTTTATTGCAAAGCAAAGAGAACTTCAAAATATCAACAATTTTTAATCATCTATACTTCACTCTCCCATCCCCAAAATTACACACATAATTGAAGGTGGAATCAACTCCAATTCTATCCTCTGTCTTCCTTTTGCTGTTATTTTTCAGCTTTTCTTTTCCTTAAAAGATTCTTCTTTTATAAATTTTAGCTTGGGCTTGTTTGAGGTTACCAGCCAACGTGTGCAATGATGTACATAAAAAACTAAGTCTCCTTTTCTCAGATCGAACCAGAGCCTGAATCTTTCTCACAAAGGGAGCTAATCAAAAATCTTACCAATTCAGCATACTTCTTGAATAAAAAATCAAGCTTTTCTTCAGGTGTTTGCAACTTGTTCAGATTTTGCATTAGCAGGTTGGCTTCTTTGCCTTAAAAAAAAAAAAGACATTTGGAAAAATAAGTGTTGAACTTGCAGCCAAGTGATAAGGGCTGAAGTCTCAGATTAACCACTTGCTAATTACTACCAACCTTGGCCAAGCCACTAACCTATCAGATATAATTTTCTTTTTGTGTAAAAAGGATGACACCTATCTTACAGAGTAACTGAGGATTAACTGAGAAGTTTGTGAAAATGTGTGGTACAGTGTCAAGTTCATGGTAGCCTCTCAATAAACGTTTGCTGTAATAGTCCTCAAATTTTCAACCCAAGAATCCATTCGTGTTACCTCCCCTCTGTATTCTTAGTAATCAAAATATTTTATTTATGGAAGAATAGAGCATGCATTTTCCCACTTTAATTAACAAAAAAGAAGCGAAACAGCCAAAATTTCTGACCAGTATGAAATGGCCAGTGTTGATACATGGAATTGTTAGGATTCCAGCCAAAAGCAGAGAAATGTGATAGTGTAGTCTGCCCGATTTTTTTCCTCTGGTTTTTGTTCTTTTGGTATCTCTTTTTTGGGGAACCAATTCTCTCTTTTCTGTGCGTAAACCTATTCCATGAGGTTTGGATGGGAATAACTCTGATCATATTTCCTATCAAACAGAGAATAAAATCAATAAAGAAGGAAAATGGAGCCCGGACATGGAGAGCCTTTCCACAGGCCTTTTTGTGACTCTCTCTATGATATGATGCTGGACTCGGTCTTCCCGGGCCTTCCTCTCTTCCAACCAGGACTTAATCTCTGTTAGCAGTTTCATTTTATGTTCCCAGTTGGAGTTCACGCTACCTTTAAAAATTCATCTGTTCATGATTACTTAACAGGGAGCCTCAGGGTCTTTCCTTTCTTTCTCCAGTGTTCTTCCTGTTGTATTCCTCAGCTCACAGGGCCCATTTGCCTTTCTGCAGGTGCCTGGAAATCTTGTCTTCAATCAACCAGTGGGGCTGAGTGTCTGGAGGGAGGAGCAGGATGCTGAGGCCTATGTTTACCACTAAGTCTATTTTTTCAAACAGTCCAATCAAGGTGGAGCATTTTCACCATCCTCACCTTTCTGTGAAAACCACTCTGTTGAATCAGAGTAGGAAGAGCAAGCCACACAATAGGGCCTGTTTCCTGATATATATCTGCTTAAGAATATTAAACTTTGACAGCCTTTCTCCCAAGAACAGACACTTCTCCTTGGCTAGAATATTTTCTTTCATCCTGAAGAGGCAGATATATCATGGAATTAGGGTTTCCAGATGAGCTATAGAGCACAGGACATACTTGTACTAAAAAATTATTTGTTATTTACCTGAAATTCAAATTGTACTGGGTATCCTGTATTTGTATTTGCTAATCTGCCAACCTTACATGGAATCAAAGAATTTTAGGTCTAGAAGGAACTTCGAAAGAGCATGCAGACTAAATAATTAATTTTATAGATTGAGTATCTAAGCCCAGAAAAGTCCAAAGTTACATGATTAGTGCTGGCATAGCCACGGCTTATATCTGAGGCTAGTCTACTTGTTCTAAATCTCTGCACTCCCATGTGAAAGTTTGATGCCAGGGAAACCTAGAGAAATAAAACTTTTTTTTTTAAAATGACCTCATTTCTAACAGTTAGTTTTGTCTATATTTGCCCCATGAGTCAGTTCAGATTAGAGGCATGGCCTAAAACAGGGGGAAGGTGGGTGTGAGTGGGGCCCTCCCAGCTCTCCAACTATGGCCTGTGGCATAATGTGTTGCCTTTTGCAGCTGATAATCACTGCTGTCCCACCCCTGCCGGGCATGTGCTTCTAGTTATTCCTCTAGAAGTGGGGATGGATTTGCATTGGTCAGAACATTCCTTCACTCTTGTCTTCAGTCCAGGGAAGGTGCCCACATGAAGGCCACTGTCTTGAGTTAGAGTGTCATCTATCAAAGGCAAGAGACCGTGCTGTTGATCAGTCTTGGCCCAGGCCCCCACCCCTTACCATGGCAAGTAGTCAGTAAATCCCGATACAAATAGAATAAAACAAAACAACTAACCAAACTGGTATCATGTGAATCAAAGGAACACTGTCCTGAAAACTGCTGTGTCACTGACTAGAGGCAAGACAGGCCTTAATCTCACCTGTGGCATTTAATGTATGCTGGGACACCTCTCAGTGTGAGTACTGACATGTAAAACCATTACATGTCTTGTTAGGGGGGGATGGAAACAATTGAGGGAGTCCAATCGGTCTCTCTTTCTCCCTAAGTATGCTTAGGTTTTGCTTTTTATAACTGTGAGAGTTTTGTTTTGTTTTTAAATCTTTACACTTGCTAAGGTCTTTTTTTGCTCTAATAATCTGTCATTTTGTACAGAAGGTGTTACGGTTCAGATGCATTAATATACATTCAAAAATTATTTCTCCCTTCAACAAAAAGTCCAAAAAGTTGGACACAAGCATGTACAGAACTCATAAACTTGTGACCTAATTTTAGACTTCCATTGGTTTTGTTGGACTAGGATGCTGTGTGGGACAGTTGTGGGGGAGGGGAATAGAGAGAGAGGTGCTCATCTTCTAAGAAAAGGTATCATTACATCTCCACGGAAACAGGGTCATTTGGTGACAGTGTCAGTGTCAGACACAAGAGGAAGAACTGACTTTATTCCGGGATATTTTATCAGTAGAAGATCTCTTGCCTTTGCCCTTCTGTGTCATTCCAAAGTAAGCTTCATTTCTTCCCCATTAAAGCTGGGGAAGTCATGTGGTGGTCATGCGGCCACCACACTGCAAAATGCTCAGTTTAGTGGGAAGTCTCCATGAAAGTAGAACCAACTGTGCAGCAGGAATGACAGTGTCACATATGGCTGTGGTCACTGGCAGAGTTGTATTGGAATATGAAGGAATTATTTTCACTTGAAAGAAATTAAAAACCTTAAATCAAAAGGCAGCCAAACCAGCTGTAGAAATGTGGACCAGGGTTTTTCTTGAACTTTCAGCAGAGTAATGAGTTTATATTAAGTTTGTTTATACTAAGTTTGGTGACAATTTATGCAGATTTAATGTGTTCAAAACTACGTTTTTTCTCTTTCAAAATTATTTTTTACAACTTTGGGACTAAGATTTGGTCTTGAATACACACTTGTGTACCTCTCTATCCCCTTCTAGATTTCTATGTATTGTGGCAGAAGCTTAAAGCTGGAAAAGATTGTGAATATCCTCTTTCAAATGTTAGACCCAGATTCATATTTCAATGTTAATTTTATTTTCCCTCTAATATGATTAAAAATAATGAGTATGAGACAAGCAATTAGATATATTTTAAGGGAAATAAGATTCATGTGTGAAGGATAAGAAGGATGGTATCATTAAATTCACACTGGTCTAAGGCTAGGAAACCTGGGTTCTAGAAGTGATGCTGCCATCAACTAGTTGAGAAAGCTTTTTCGAAGACTCTTAAACTCTCTGGCCTCAGTTTCCCTGTCTATAAAATTAGTGGATTGACTAAATGGATTCTGAGTGTAGCCATTAAGATTTGGGGATTATACAACTGAAATAGCTTTAACCATTTTTAGCTTGATTTAGACAACAAAAACAAAAGCATCATTGTATGAATGGTACATTTGTTATCCTAGAATGTTTCATTATACTTTTTAAATTTATAAAGATTCTCTTACCCCTCACTGTCACCTCTGATTGTCATGGTTTTTGTTTTTGTTTTTTGGTTGTTTTACTTGGCTTTAATGCCTCTATCAGTTTGGAAAATACCACCCTGCCTGTGTTTTCTGTCACATTGTTTTTTATTTGGCTGACATTTTATATCTCTCGTATTTTAGTGACCTTGTTATATTTGTATTTGGAACTTTGGCCTCTTACTCAGTTGGGGGGTGGACCTGGACTTCTTATAAGGTCAACTGATGATATGTTTAAATGATTAGCAATAATAAAAAATAAAAATATCAGAAAAAGCAGTAAAATATGCATCTATCCATGTCCTACTCTGGTCAGAAAAGAGTACTAATCATTTTGCTCAAGAGATATTTTTCTCTCCCCTCCCGTCTGCTTCTCTAAATCCTCCTCTCCTGTCAGGATCTGGCCTGAGTTCTAGCTTCCCTGTGAATCTATTCATGAACTTTTATGGCTCTGCTGATTCCTCTTTCCCTTGAATTCCCCTGATCTCCTTCCATAGCCTCCAGAAAGTTTAGCATTTATATCAGAGCAACAGGTTATTGCTCCTCAGAGTAACTAGGATCCAGCTAAAATGGATGCAACAGACCACCTGGGAAAGTGACCACTCAAAGGAAGACTAAATTAATGGGTGTCTGAAGACATTGCAGAATACTGACATCCTAGTCAAGGGCCTCTCAGAAGGTACAACTGAAACTTATCTGTACCTAGAAAGACAAAATGCACTAACTGAGCTATCGTAAATGTTCCTCAACCAATATGCTGTTGCTTCTATATACCTTTGGTCCTGTGATGTCAGTGACATGAGGTCTGCCCCTTGCTTTCCTTATGACTAATCTTGCAATCATATCAACTAGTTGAGTAACCTTTTCTGGCAGACTCAAACTCCCTGGGCTTCAATTTCCCTGTCTATAAAATTAGTGGGTTGACTAGATGGATGCTGAGCTCGGAATGGACCATGGATCAGCTTTGTTTTTCCCCCAGGCTTAATGCTTCAAACCTATGATTTCCTATTCAATCAGTTACAACCTAAATATCAAAAGGTATATTATATTTTATTCTTGTTTTGTGCTTATTATTATGTGGTGCTTGTGTAGCCCACATGATGTTGTCAAAGAAGTGATTAATAAAGTTATTAATAAGACACTTGTGAACCTGGAGGATGGTGGTGGGAGATGCAAGGGGGATACTTTAGATGTTAACAGGACAGATCATGGTGCTGCATAATGGAAAATCTGGTTTTGTTTCTTTTAGTTAAGATTCGAAGAAGAAAGTGAATCTACCAGCTAAAAAGATTTTAAAATGTTCACCCAACTGCTCCGGTATATAGTGTGTTGATTGTGGGAGAATATATAGCCTCTAAAGGAAAAACAAGTCCTGAGTGCTTGGGTTTAAAGACATTGCCCAAATATTCAAGGTGCTCTGTGAAAAGGAGTCTCATTAGTCTAATAAGTTTAGGAAATAATGAAAACTATGTCCTTCAATATTTGAGATTTTCAGTGTGTGTGTGTATATATATACACATACACATATATACAACCTTATATATATAAGGTCAGAGAATCTGGCAATAACTGTTTAACTTTGAAATTTCATTATTTGAGATTTTCACTGTGTGTGTATATATATATAACCGTGTGTGTGTGTGTGTGTGTGTGTATAGAGTCAGAGAATTCTGGTAGTAAAGAAAGTATTCAACTTTGTTTGAAATTTCAAATATTCCAAATTACACACTTTGGAAAATTTTGGATTAGAGAGTCAAAACATTTCAGCATATCAAATATACCAATAAAGCAAATAGTACCTGATAAATACAATAATTAAGGACATCTTTGAATAAGTACATAAGCAAAATCTAAAGATGTATCTTCAGGCACAGGTTGAATGACTTATTACAATTCTATAAAAGGTCCAAATAGGTTCTAAAAGAAGACTGCAGCCAGAACTTTGTATTTTCTCCAAAAGAGTGGATGGAGCCCTTTTTGCCACATCAGAACCATTGCTTTCACAATTGGTTTGTGTCAAATTACCCAGGCTGCCTTGGCCTCACTCCAGACCTACCAATTCTGAATATCTATGTGTTGGGGCTCAGGAACAGCATCTATGACAAATTCTGCATTTGATTCCAATGCACAGTTAAGTTTGAAAAACACTGGTCTAGACAATAGTGCAGTTCCATTTAGTTGTTAAGTAGCCAAGAAGTCTGCCAAAGCCACTTACAGACAACTGAAATAAAGTTTAAAATGGTAGTTACACGTATAGGTTAGCCTAAAAATGTTGTTTTAATGCATAATGTAGCTGAAATAGTAGTGTTTAGAAGAATATGTTGATGATGTTGAGTGGGATGGCTCAGAAAAATCAGCACCCTGCACACTTACTGAGAGTGGACCACCTGGGCACTCTGATTCACAAATATTGGTTCTGGTCAAACACATTCAGTTGGAATTTGGTAACTTGTAGATAGTGGCAGAGTTGGAGAGGTGGAATTTTTTCTTACTCTAAAAAAATCATTCTGAGTATTTGGTAATTGTGAGGTTAATACAGATTATGAAACAACTCATGGAAGAGAAAAATAGAAGCTCAAGTTAGTTATCTTTAAGTTTACCTCTACTTTCTTCACATCTTTCCTCTCAATATACCACACACACACACACACACACACACACACAGCGCCACGCACAAATTCCTATGTAAAAGTTTTAGGAAGATAAAAGTACTTTTCTGATTAGGAGCACTTGAAGTTGTTCACTTCTGGAATGAGATTTTCTATACAGTCTTATGGAAACTTTAATAATGACTAATGCAAAGAGACACATCTGAGATATTTGGTCAGAGAAGGAAAAAATTGCTCGGTAACACGGAACAACTCTATTATGTTTCTCTATGTTCCAAAACACTAGAGTTATTCCAACCTTGCAATTTGGAACTTGAAGATACTTTAGATGTATTATCTGGGTTATTTTAATTTTTATGCTAGGTGGGTCACGTATGCTATTTGAATGTGTCTTTAGCCCTTCTTGAAAGCACTATAGCAATGGGTTTTAAGCATCACAGTGATATCTGCAGGAAAACAGCCTGTTGCGTGGCAAGACTGATGCCATCTGGAAGAGAAAGCACCATGATGACCACAGTTTGACTCCTGCATATGAAGGTGTTTTGCAGCAGGGTCTTTAAACAATGCCTGTAGCATAGACGACCTCTAAAGATGCTTATCTAACCTCCCCAGTGGTCATGAGTTTTGGCAAGAAAGTCTGAGACATGAGCAGCTGCACGTCTTTACCCTGAAAGTTTGCTCCATAAAGGATGTTTCTAGAGGGCCAGTGTGGGGATCCACTGTCTTGTGGCCACCTGAGTTACCACTTCTGTTTGTAAATCCCTATTAAATATTTCTTTCTGAGAAATTGGATTTGTCAGCCTCTTTTTTTGGCCCCTCAGCTCTGTTGGCCTTTGGGGGTAGGTTTGCATAGACCTGCTCATCGCAGAACGATATCCTACTCCAGTATAGACATACTTCTGGGTTTACAGATTATCTGTTACTGGAGTTTGGTATTGGAGTTCTGACTCCAATAACCATGAACTTTCACTCTACCCCACTGTCTTCCAGAAATAAATAATACGTGGTCACTGCCCTTGATAGATTCTTTATCTAGCCTGGGAGGAATATGAACAAGTGGTTGCTAAATTAAAAAAAAAAATTTAATGGAGAACTAAGGAAGGTGATGCTAGCTCTACCTGGACATGCCAACGAAAGTATCACATAAAAGGTGGTTATTTGTATGAGTGTTTCCACCAGGGAAGACAAGCAGAGGGATTTTCTCATGTGTAGTAACATGCTTTCACTCATAGCTTTAAAAATTAACCTTCTTACCCTTCTTTTGCACCATTGCTGGTGCTGCCAATCCCCCACGCTCTCCTAAAAATTTTCCTGTGCCTGTTCTTTTCCTTATCCTATATAACAATTAGTTTACATGTCTGCTTTTTTTCTCTATACCTAGAGCTCCCTGACCAAAGGGTCATGACCTATTTATCTTTGTGCACCTAGCACAGTGCCATATAAAGACTAGGGATTAATAAATATTCAGTGGATATTGGGGAGTAGGTAGAGATTTCTAGGTAAAGAAAATAAGATGTGCACAGGCCTTGTGAGGATGGAGCATAGCGTAATCTAAGAACCAAAGAAGATCAGAATGACTAACTATTAGGAAGTAGTCAGTGGTGGTGGTAATTGTGGCAGAGTGTTCAGAAAGGGGATGTTGTGGAGTGGAGTGATGTGAAATAAAACTGGAACTGGTTGGGATTACACCATTAGGAACTTGAAGAACATGTTAAGAATTTTGGTCTTTGTCCCAAGAGCATTGGGAACCCACTGGGACAGAGGGTAGATGGGTAATGTGTTGAAATGTTCACCTGAGCCCTATTGAGGGGAAGGGGTTTGAGACAGGTACATCAAGAGAAAATGTAGGAGGACTCTGAAGGAGGCTGTTATAGTAATTCAGATATTAGATGTGGCTTTTAGTAAAGGTTGGAAGAAGTGCCCCTTCTCAGGAATAATTCACACAAAAAAGTCATATATTAGAACATAACTACTTGCCTAATCCTTTTAGGATTTTCTTTTCCAATTTTTGCTCTTTGTTGCTGACAGGCTCTTTGACGGTGTATGGCTCTCCAGAAGCAACTGGTTCTTTTCCAGCCTCTTCGTTGGTTTCTTCACAGTCTGCGTCCTCATTGTCAGGCGATTCTGCATTCTCAGGCCGCTCCTTGGCCTTGGCAGGGCCCTCTTCCCCTGCTGTGCTGGCAGCAGAGCCATATGTATTTATGATGTCTTCCAGCTGTCGATTCAACTCTTCAGAGATATCAGGGTGTCCACTTGCCTCTTTTCCTGGTGCGTGGAGTGGGTTTGAGGAATCCTGGCCATTGTGCTTCTGCTGGTCGTTTTGACTGGGTAATGATGAGCTGTCTCCTGCGGGGGTTGCCTGTGGTTCTGCTGAGAGCTGTTCAGACTGACTAGTCTCCATGCTGGGAGTAGAATCTAGTGGTAAGCACAGTTAGGTTTTATGTAGTTAACCCAGTTGCATATTAATGGTAAGGATATCCCCCAAGTGGGTACCAACTAATTATGATTTTTAACATAGAATGAACGTACTTTCACAAACCATTGTTATTACAATTAGTAAGGTAGGAACAGTGGGAAGCCAGTTTTCCAAATCAAGTCATACTACTAGCATATTTTTCTTTTTGATCTTCAATTTTCAGTAGAATCTCTTAATGATGTTAAGAGACTAATTCACACTATTGTTTCTCATGGCCATATTTGTCATCTTGTTTAGACTAGCCAGTTTGTGTTATCATTTTCTTATATAATTCTATGTAGATTCACAATCATTAGAGGTACATGGATGTATACCTTTAAAATATTTAAATTTTAAATGGTGTTAGTTTTCTTTCAAAGTTAAGATATTTAATACAAGAGTCATTGAACTTATTAAAATAATTCATAACAATAACATCCCTAAACCCTCTTTTGATCCATAAATCAAGATTTGATTAGTATGATTACTTTGATGTAAATGCATTATTACACCGGATACAGGAAGTATTTCTTGCTTTTCTGCTATTTTTTTTTTCCCAGATGAGCAACATGTCATCATCAATCAACAGAACCTTTTTTCTGAGGTTCAAACTAGCATCATTTTTGGAATAAGACAGGGAATGAGAAAAGGCATAAATAAACCAACTAGTATGAAAACATGGTGATACTTATAATAACAATTCCTTAAATTTCTATAATATCCTTTTATGCCAATATAAAAAATGACTTTTTAAAAGAAAAAAAAAACAGATTACCACTTTCTCTTCTAAGTCAAGAAGCTCTAGGCAAACTTAATAATTTTTAAGAAATAGCAATATTTCATAAACAAGGAGGGGATGAACTAGGGAAATAATTCAGATATAAGAGGGGCTCTTAGGAAAGGATGAGGGACAAGCTGAGTCAGAGACTCCAGGATTTCCAGCTATTACCATTTCTAAGGTTGCAATAGATTTGGCTTAGGCCTTTACATCATGGTGCATCTTATTTGTAAACAATACTTAATGGTGATGCTACTAATTAACAGCATAAAAAGAAGGCAAGATCCTTGTAATTCACAGGTTCTGCTCTTGCAGTGGCATGAAAGTGAAAACAAAAGTGTACTGTTCTACAAACTGCACAGCTTCGTCTTCCCATTCTTGGGCAGTAGATGTCAAAAACTTGGACACCAACAAAAATGGAAAGTTCAACGTACAGATGTTGCCACCCACTTATAGTGCTCACCAAGGACTCATAACTTAGAGAAAGTTTTTTTTTTCTTTTACCAGTTTGAATTCACCAACTTGATTATAAAATAATGCAGTAAATGGCTTCATTGTCTTCATCACTGGAATTTATTTATCCTGACCTCCACTCATCTATATATAACTTACGCTTTCCCTGAACTCAGAGAAAGACACATGGCACCTTCTGTCCAGCCAGAAGTTATTTTAAGCTATTCTAAAACGAGTCATGGCATTTAGCACTTCATCCTTGAAAATCATGAGAATAATTTTTCAATCAAATTGAAAACAGTAAACATTTGCTGGTTTAAATCCATATGTGGGTTTTAAAGTGTTGGGGAAACTATCTTAGGATGAAATAAAATCTAGAGTAAACCAAACTTCAAAACAACGAATTTTAAAACGTCCATAGGAATTTTACTGTGGTTAGTCTAAATGCAAGTTTTTTGTTTGTGTTTTATTTATTTGTTATCAGATGCCACAATCACTGATTTTTGAAATACTTTGATATTCTTCAAACTCCTGTTCCACATTTGCTTTAAAACAGAATAACTGAATCATTGTAAACCCAGGACAAGTCAATTCCTAGTGCCTCAAGACAAATCAATAAGAGGAAAAAAAAACTAACAAAGTCAAAGAACTTTGTTACTTTTCATTTATCCCTTTTATATGAATTAATTTTACAGCAAAGAAATTATTTCTAAATTTTATGTTATATAAACTTTATTGCCTTACTTTCCCCTTCCCCGGAGAGAGAATTTTTTTCACTTGCGTTGGCAGTCCCAGGGGACTATCCTACACACGTCCCTTCCTGAGCAACACGTTTTAATTATAAATATAACAATGGAAAGTTCTCCAGCAGTTCACTGGCAATCTCAAAGTTGCAAGTTTCGGACAGCACAAACCGCACCCTACATCTCCTTACGGGGCTTGGGGGAGTGTTTGTCATACTCACCAGAAGGCAAGGAGCTAAGCAAGAAGAGAGAAGAGAGGAAAGAGGCAGCAAAAAGCAAGTCAGGGCAGCAACAGCAGGAGAAGGTGGGCTGGCTGTGTTCTTACCCGGGAGAGAGAAACCCAAGACACACACACACACACACACACACACACACTCGCTCACGCTGCACAGGCAGCAGGAGGGAGGGGGTGGGGTGGAGAAAGGAACATCAGATGACAAAGCAAGAGGGAAATACACCAAGCTTCTCTAGCTGTCGCCAGGGGAAATATCTCAGAAAAGAGAAGCAGCTGGTAGATCTCAACAGATTCTCCATATTTTGTCCTTTCAAAAATTTAAACTCTGAGTATAGAGCCCCTTTTGCAAGTGCAATTTCTCACCATTGTTGTTCTTTCGGGCAGAGATCAGTCTTTCTTATTTCTTGGTTTATCTCCAGTGTGGCTGATGAGTCATCTTTTTTTTTTTTTTTTCCTTCTTCTGTGAGCCCAGTTAGCGTCAGGTTTCTTATAGGAATCGTGGAAAAAGACAAACAATGCCATAAGAACAGGGAGGTTGATAGAACCCACCTTATTTCTGATGTCATTGTTTGGCTTGTTTGCAAAGTTTGAAATAAAAATGTCTATGGCTATTTTGGAACCGGGTTGAGTGTAAGCTTCACGCACGTGGTGATTGGTGTGACCCCAGAACACAGCCTTCCGCAGGTGACTACGTTCACGGCTCACACAAGCCCTTTGGGAAGCAGTCTGCTTTTCTCCCTTATTTGGTGGCTTTCCCACCTTCCACAGCAGCTTTCCCACTCTTCCCAAATCCTCAACGTGCTCCTTAAACCTCCTCCCAAAAAGAACTTCCTTATTTACCATAAAACGCCTCTCTCTTAACTTGAATCCATTCCCCTTTTCTTCCTGTTTCTGGAGAATGTTCTCATCCTTCCAAAGCAGATTCCTCCATCAGAGTTTCTGCTCTGGGGACAGGCTGGCCATAGTGGCACTCCTTGTGGTAGGCAGAATAATGCCACACAAAAGATGTCCACGTCCTGATCCCTGGAACCTGTGAATACGTTACTTTACATAACAAAAGGGACTTTGCGGATATAATTAAGTCCTTAGTGGTTATTCTGGATTATCTGGATGGGTCCAATGTCATCCACAAGGGTCCTCATATAAATGCGAGAGGGAGACAGAATGATCAGAGTCAGCAAAGGGGATTTGGTGACCGAAGCATAGGTCAGAGTGATGTAGGCCATGAGCCAAGGAATGCAGGACGCCTCTAGATGCTGGGAAAGGTAAGGGAAAGGATTGTCTACTACAGCCTCCAGAGGAGTGCAATCCTGCTGACACGTTGGCTTTAGCCCAGTGAAACTCATTTTGGATTTCCGACCTCCAGAACCGTAAAATAATAAGTTTGTGTTGTTTTTAAGCCACTAAATTTGTGGTAAATTGTTATAGCAGTAAAAGGAAACTAAATAATTCCACCCCAAAACTTTTTCCTACCCCTTTCTGTGAATTTGGGGGAGGCAGAAGATATATATAGATGAGTGCACCCAACAAGTACAAGGTGGGATAAAGAAATTCCAGTGATGAAGACAATGAAGCTGTTTACTACATCATTTAATAATAAAGTTGGTGAATTAAAACTGATGAGAGAAAAAAGTACTTTTTTCTAAGTTAATGAGTACTTGGTGAGTGCCACAAGTTGGGTGGCATTCCATCCTGCAATGTAGCAAACTGACCCAATCAGATCTTTCAAAAATACAAACAATAAGTCAGTGCTTCCCAAATTTGAGAAATGTACAGATTCTCTTAACAGAATAACTTAATGTTGAAATTATTTAAAGGATTATATTATTATTTGCACCAATATGTACGAATATGAAAACAAGGATAAACTGCTTGTGCTAACACTAATTATACAACATGAATTTTAAAATACATATATTTTTAAAACTCTATAAAACCAATAAATACAATTCAAATTAACAATACATTTATGTGGCAGATAGTGTTTTGCTGAACCCAAATTGCTACTTGCAACATGAATTTGGTACTGACTTCTGGCTTTTTAGAGTTCGTGGTACTCTTCTACGATGTATTTTGGGAAGTGACACAATTTCCTCAACATTTGATCCATTCTAATTATTACAAAATTTGTATTCAATGGCCTGTTATGATTTCATTTGGACTTCATTTGATACTAATGCATCATTTATTGCTTGTTATAGCCTGAATATTTGTGTCCCTCCAAAATTCATATGTTGAAATCCTAATACCCAAAGTGATGGTGTTAGGAGATGGGGCCTTTGGGAGGCGATTCGGTCAGGAGTGCACAGCGCTTGTGAGTGGGATTAGTGCCTTATAAAAGAGGTCTGAGAGAAACCCTTGCCCCTTCTGCCGTAAGAGGTTGCTATGAGAAGACGGGCCTCCCGTGAGGAAATGCGCCCTCACCAGACACTGAATCTGCCTGCACCTTGATCTTGGACTTTGCAGCCTCCAGAACTGTAAGAAATAAATTTCTGTTGTTTATAAGCTACTCAGTCTATAGTATTTTGTTTCACAGCCTGAACAGCCTAAGACAGTGTTCTTTCTCATTTTCTTGCAACTATTAAAGTACTGCTAATTGCCCGTAACTTGAATAAATATACACATAACAGTTGAGACACCAAAATGACAGTTATATTGTGGCTACCCAGAAGATCCAGAATAGGCTTGTGCATTTTCAATTATAGTTGAAATGAATACAAACACACAAAATTGGGGCTCTCAAGAGTCCAACTGTGGCCTGATAGGGGCCCAAAAAACTAGAGTAGGTTAAAAAAGAAGACAAATTCACAGAACTCAGTATAAAATCAACCTTAATTGAGCACAAATTATACTTCTAAGCCTTTGAACTATTGTAAGGAATACATTTATTTTTTTAAATAACATTTTAATTTTTATGCAAAATTACAGAAAAATAGTTGAAAAAGGCAAACAATGCTAAAAAGCTTATCCCAAGAAACAATAATCTCTTGTTCCCCTCCACCTTCCTCCAAAGTTGTCGTGTTCTCCAGACGTAATAACATTAAATCATTGTAGATATTTTTTATGAGATTTACAGTCTCATTTGTAAATAAAATGCCTATATTGCTGTCTACAAACTCATCAATTTTTGCCATTACTTCTTATCTTCCCATAATGACAGATGAAGATTTTTCTCCTCTTTTCCTCTCATCCTTTTTCCAATAAAATTACATTTCAATTTTTAATTCATATTCTATGTTTTGATTGTTGAAATAATGTTTGCTGTTAAACCAGGTAGAGCACTGTGATTATAATTCCATTCTTGTGCAACTTTCTGTTTTTCCTGGAGTTGATGATTACCTTTTCTTTTCATGTGCTTAGTATTGGGAACATTCTGTCTTCCCAAACTGCATAAGAGGTCTGTAAAGTATCACTCAATTTTCCCCAAGGTCAAATCTGTCTGATAATTTACACATTCTAGTATTTTCTTGGAGATATCATCCTCACGTGCAAACACCCTCAGAGCCTTGACCTCCTTCAGTCTGGTCTCCTCCAGTCTGGTGGCTTCCTAGGCCTGCTGCACAGCTGTGGTCCTGGTGCTTCCTCTGCTGTCATCCTGGGAATTCTCTTCACCTCCCTCCTGTTTCCTGACTCTCATTCTTCCTCTTTCTTGGTTTACTTCCTCATTTAGTGGAACATCCTCTGGTGGCTTCCTGAGATAGCGTGTATTGGAGGCTGTGTGTGTTTGAAATGTCTTTTTGATACCCTTATACTTACTTGATTGATAGTTTGGCTGGATGTAAACTTTTAGGTTGAAAATAATTTCTATCGCAAATGTTGAGGCATTTTCCCCCTGTATTTTAGTTTTCAATTTTTCTCTTAAAAGCGCAAAGTTCTTCTTATTCCTGATCCTTTGCATATGATGTATTTCTGTTTTCCTTTCTGGAACCTTTTGGGATCTTCTCTTTATCTCTGATGTTCTGAAGTTTCACCATGGTAAAATTTGATGTGAGTCTGTTTTCATTTATTTTGGATGCTTAATGGGTTTTGAAGTCTGGAGACTCATGTTTTTAACCTCCTTCCCCTTTTGTCATTGTTCCTCACCCTTGACCTCCTCTGGGCCTCCCCTGAGTCCAGAGCCTTCTGGTGAAGGTTCTCCAGAGAACAATCTACAAGTATCCTGAAAAGGACTTGATTTTGTGGTGTGGGATTGGGGACTCTTTGTTCTAACTGTTCCTTCTCCTAATTAAAATCAAACAGACAAGCTGGGTGTGGTGGCATATGCCTGTGGTCCTAGCTACTGGGGAGGCTGAGGCAGGAGGATCAAGTCCAGCCTGGGCAACACAGTGAGACCCTATCTCTTGAAAGAAACAAACAACACAACAGCCATTAAAACATCCTACTATTTATAGTCTCCTGCCTTACTACCACTTTCAGTAGTACCTCCACTTGCTGGGTATTAGCCTCAAATTCCTTAGCTTTTTCAGAGTCTACCAGGCAAATTAGCCTACTCTCACTGGCAGCCTTTCCCACTGACATCCAGCCCTATTCCTGTGAACTACCCTTTTCCTGTCAAATCATTTACCACTGAGTGCTTTGTTCTAGTCCTCATCTGTTGTGGTTTGGGGTTTATGGACTCAATTCTTCTGGTTTCCCTGATGTTAGAGTTTCCTTTTTTGCTTTTTGTTTTTTTGTTGTTTGCTGATAAATTTTAGAGTAAAAAGAAGACAGAAATAACTTTGCACTGCCATTTGGGAGTCAGGAAGGTCTATTTAACCATTATAGCAGTCCAGTAGTGAAATAAACTATTCCCCAAAATAAGAATCTCCAGCATTGGAAATATGCACTAGAGATTGGCTATTCTTTCTTTCAGGAATACTAGTGAAGAAATTTATGGAAGGGAGAGGAATTAAATTAAATGACTCACTTAATATCTCTTTCAATTGAAGAGTTTATAAATTCTATACTTTTTTTACCATGGGGTGAAGGGAAGCAGAGGTCATATAATAATTAAGATTATGAACCTTAAAGTCAGGCAGCTTCCATGTGAATTCCAGATATGTGTTTTACTTGAAATATATTTTAATTTCTTTAGCTTCAATTTCCTACTCTATAAAATGGGGATTACTCATTTTATATGATTGGTATAAGGCTAACACAGTAAATGTGGTCTAATATGAACACATAATCTCTGTTAACTAACTCCAATAATGATGTGTTTAAAATAAGCCGTGAATATTTCCTACACTGATAGCATTTTCACACTGTTGCTGCCCAAAACCAAGTTGAAGGCTGAGAATCTATTGTATCATCTCTTGGTCATGGTATATACATACACTTGACCTGAGTTACATCTGGCTTGGGATAGAGGTGCAAATCTTTGTACACTATTCCTACTCAGGACACATCACCTCTGTTTTTCTAAAATGGGGTAAAAATGTGGGTTTGTGGCCAAGGAGAGATTATTTTCTATTAGTCTAAATACAAAACCATGCAGCAAGTTAAAATATTCAATTCCCATGGTGACAATTCTTTAATTTGTACTGGTTGTGTGCCATTGATTTCCAGAAGTGAAATATGATTCACACCCTGTGAAAAGAATTTGGTTTTATTACTTTAAGGCAAGAATTAGGCATTTGCAATATTTATGGTTTCTAGTAAAAGGTAAAGTGGACTAGCTTTCATGAATAAAATAATTTGAAATTTGTACAAATATTGGGTGCTACATTTGTACTTGGAAAGAGTTCCACTTAAGTAGCCTTATTAAATTACACTTTTTTTAATAATAACAATTTAATCATGAAATTCTTCTTATAAATAATGCTGATAAATTCTAGGCTAAGGTTCTTTATAGTGATTCTCTGTTTAATCTGAATCAACAAGATATTGCTGCATGCATTCTATAGGGGAGATTTAGCTCATGTCAATATTTTCTCCAAAAAAAAAAAAATCAGAATAAGATGCGTTATTTGGCAATAATATTGGACCTCCCTATCTTTGAAGAGCCCCTCCTTACCCCATTGCTGGATGTAATAGAGATTCAGGAGCACAGGACTGTGTGTTGACTTGTTCATTCAGTGTGTCCACTGAGGGTAGAGCTGGGTCTGGTGGCTACTATGGGCTGAAGTAATAACATTTCCCTGGAGCAGGCTTTACTGTTCCAACCCCTGTGTGCCAGCAAGTGGGCTCAAAGGCCACATGATTGAAGAATGGAGACATCTCTCCTCTTGGTCCTGATTAAAGCATGTGTCATCATCAACTTGCCCAGCAGAGTTCAGGCCACTCCTTTGGGGATCTACTAGTTGTGGCACATGGGTAGGAAAGGTCTGCTGGCATTTGACTACTCCTAACATAACCCTGGAGGCAGAAATTGCTGGACTTCAGGGGCACAAGTCACCTTTTTTGTGGTGTCCTATTTCTTCTGGCTCATGTTACCTACAGGAAATTTGGGAAATATGTTCCACTTGAAAGAACTCTGGCCATGAAATACCAAAATGAACCTCACTAATGACAAGAAGAAGGCAACGATGCAGATTGCCTGAAATGTCAACTGCCGATGGTCCCAACTTGGACGGTGCCAAGCCACCCATAGTTTGGACTGGTACCTCCTGCCAGAGATATTTCTTCCCTCCCTCCCGTCTTCTCATTCCTTCCATCCTGGAGTTTGATGGCTGCTGTGGGGTGTGCAGAATCCGGGTGAGGAAGGGACCTCACAGATGATCTCTCCACCTCCCTCAGACTCAGAGGTCCTAGATCCATCCTGATCTGTCCTTGGGTAGATGACATTTGATGCAAAAAATTGGCCTTTCCTAATAAGACAGCACTACTTGCTAGTAGTTAAATAAAGAAATAAAGTCTCCAAAAATGATAGATCCATGATGTTTTACCATACAAGCACTGTGCCTCCTTTCAAAGGTTTGATAAAGGCATCCCTTTCAAACAGCCTTTTTGAGGTTTTCTAACCAATGACTACAAGGTTCATCTTTCTGTACTCTGTTTAGTATCGTAAGCTCTTTTGATTCTCTTCCCTGAAGTCATGAGTTGTTTTCTCCCCTATCTGAGTGTTGTGAGGCCTCTCCTCCCCTGCCCTTCACAAAGCAATTCATGGGGGATGGGGTGGGGTGGGGTGTGTGTCTAAGATTGAACTTGTGTTTAAAGGAAAGCCTGTCATCATGATGTGTTAGAAACCACCTAGTTATGAGCTGGTGGGCACGCCTCTTTTCTTCTTTGGCAATGCCGTTCTTATCAAAGAGCATGGACCTATTTTAAAATCCTAAATACATGCTCTTTTTCTCCACAACAATTTGGTATGGCTTTGATAAGACCTAGAACAACACAGATTCTGAAAATGGTGGAGATGGTCAGCGGGATAGGTACTGAGGGAGCAAGCCCTATACCCCTGGTATCTTGCCTTTTTGTCTTCCTGATCTCTTTTTCACCTCCCTTCCACAGTGAGGGGATTCTTAGGCTAATTGTCCATTGCTAGGCTTGGTTGTCTCAGAAATGGGCCATTTCCTGAGTCTGTCTATCTGCCTGTCTAGGCTTTGAGAGTCTTTCCTGCTCCTCATATCTCTTATGAGACATGTTTGTCCCTAGACTAGATTAATCTACCATGTATGCTCCTTAATTCAAGTTCATGGACTATAAAGAAAGCATCACATCTCTTCTATTCTTTAAACCACTTTAGGGCCCCCATTCTGTATGAATTTGGAATTGTACCAGTTAGGATCCAAACTGTAGTTGGATCTTGCCTGAGCTGCCTTATTACCTAACTCCAGGGTCTCTATTCACACCAAATAGATGTGGGGCCCCTGGGTGTGTGGAATATGGTGTTCCTAGACTCAACAGCAGGAACCATGGCCAGACGAAATCATGGTATCTGTGAGAGGGACAAACTCCTAATTGCCTTCCTCACAGATACCCAGGAGAGGTTGCAAGATTATTAAAAACATGAAGGACAAATTGCAGGGGAATCCTCTCAGGTGTGTCTACAGTGCCAAGTGCAAAAGATGACACCTTAGAGGACTCTGCTGGGGGGAAAATGTAGCTATTATTAAAAGTAATGATACCGAGCAACATAGTGAGACCCCATCTCTACAAAAAATAGGAAAATTAGCTGGGTGTGGTGGCGTATGCCTGTAGTCCCGGCTACTCAGGAGGCTGAGGCAGGGGGATCGCTTGAGCCCAGGAGTTTGAGGCTGCAGTGAGCTATAATGACACCACTGCACTCTAGCCCAGGCAACAGAATGAGACACTGTCAAGTAATGACACTTGCTATTCCCAGGGATGTGAATACCTGAGCAAACCACTGCAACCTCTAATGTTGCTCTGAGTCCCAAATCTGCCTTCCTATAAGATCGCCCCAAATCCCCAAATGTCCTTTCTCTAGGGCTGCTAGGAAATCTTCTGGAAATAAAAGTAAATCCCTGAAATATGACCACCGAGCCTCCCAGGGATTAGACGAGCATATCCTAAAAGTAACAGGCTTGGAATACTCAGAGTACTTCTCAAAGGAAGTGCTGTACTGCAGTGTCCCACATGGAATGGGACAAAGAGCCCTCACCAGACGTCTGTTCACAGAAATCAGTGCTTCTACTGCCTGGACCTTACTTTCACAGTAACTGGATATAGGTAAAAATGAACAAATCCTCCCCACCCCCCATACACATTGAAGTATTTAAATATGTATAATTGTAAGCAACTCTGTGTGCATTAACAAAAAGGACTTGTCTCTTCCCCAAAACAAAACAAAGAAACAAAATAAAGCAAGCAACACTTGGCAGGCTATTAAAATATTATACATTTTTAAATGTCAGAGGTCTTAGGATTTAAAGAATGAGTGTCTTTTGTAGGGTTGGGGGGAGAGGCAACAACATGCAAACAAAAAAATACGCTTAATTGAAAGTAGGAAGCTTTATTGGGTGAAAGCATACTGATACAAAAAATTTGTATTTGAATATTTTGCTTGAATGAATTTATGTATATGTAGCTAAAAACAGGATGACAATATACATGTATGTATATAAAGTTAAATGTTATATGAGTTAAGCTATTTTAAATGAGTACTTTTTTGTATGTTGAAGACTTAAGCTCACAAAGAGAAATTTAACTTTGTGCTAATAAGAAAAAAATAAGGCCAAGAAAGAGATGAGAAACTTAGGCCTGAGAGAGACAAAAAAGGGACTGTTTTAAAACTGTCCTGACAGCAAAATCCCCAGTTCTAGAAAGATAGGGGTTGAACAGCAGCAACAATAGCAATTAATCTAGTGGGTTTTCTATAATATTTATTCCAAAATTGGGTGATTTTGTATTAAAAACCTGTTAAATTTTGAAAGGTAATCATATCTATATTGTATAATAAAACTGGGACATTTAATGTGATTTTGTGTTTTTCTCCATAAGGATAAAGTGACACAAATTCAGATTTCTGCATAAAAACTGACAGGGAAATATGCAATTACCTTATGTAAATGTACATAATATTTCTATTAAACTGTCTTATTTTGATACATTCTGCTTCTTTTCTGATATTCTAAAGTGGTTTGTGGAAGTTTGGCTTCATAAAATATTAAAGTCACAGATATTTTTATTTATCCAAAAACCTCTGAGAAATTGGAGTTCTAGTCTAGTGTCATCTGTAATTAAATTAACATATGTGTTTTTTGATAAGTGAAAATCCATCAGATGATATATTCAAAATATATGAATTTTGGATCATGTGCCAAAGCAGAGACTTTTAGTCTAAAGCTCACAAGCCTGAGTTTGCATGTAATGTTATTTGCAGACAAAGTCTTTCCTTGATCTTCCTACAGAAAATTAAACACTTTGAACTGGCCTGGCACTGGGTGGAAGTAGTACTAACCAGGCAAATCACTTGGGTTCATAAAATTCGAACAAAACATTCCATGATGTATTAGGTTGCTGAGGGAATGAGGAAATGTTGCATGATGTATACAAGAAAGGGTTTATGGGTCAGGAGACGGAGCAAGATATATTTTAAAAGATTTAAGATAAGGGCAAAGTTTAGGAGAGGTAACATTTAATTGAATGTGTGAAATAGAAATTAAAGAGGGGTGGGCGGAATTAATTTGCCCAGCATCAACCTGTGTAAATGAATTTGTACTTTTAATTGCACAATATGTCATCGTGAATCACAAATAACCTCTTTCCATCCTCTCAAAGTAGACCAGACTAGCTCTTGGCCTTTCTTCCAATAGCTATTAGTACAAGAAAGAAGTAGTAGCCCAATGCCTCCACTTAGAGAGGATGCAAAACTTGCAGCTGTGAGGATGCTAAAGAACTCAGATTAGAATGCATTGAAACAAGTGAAACAAACTGTCTGTCAAAGAAGCTCCTACCTAGCCACAGAGAATGAAGGCTGAAGAATGAACTTATTAATAGAACCAAGTACTATAGTTGGAATGCGTATCCTTTCCGTATCTCTTCTAAAAACAAAATAGCTACATAGAAAATGTTGAGCTTCATTCAGTACTTTATTGTTCATATTGATATTGGTATGGGAATCTTGGAACTCCTAATCAAATAAAGAAAATAAGTAATTATTCTTATTTGTATAAGAGAAAATGTGCTACAATTATAGAATTCCTCAAAATAAAGAGGAACATTATCATTTTAGAACAGAATTAGAACTATCAATATAAACTTTAAAAGAAAAATTTTATAGTTTTGTTACAGAAATAACATAGGAACAATGTTACCTCATGTTGTATCCCATAAAAGAAACTAAAGATCCTTAGAGAAACATCTCAGCCTATGCTTGGCTCAGAAATGTACAAGATAGCTTGAATCATCTTGTGCTGAAAAGCAAAAAAGCTTTCAAAGATTAAAAAGACATAGGAACCTGGCTAAAAGAAGCTACCACTAGCCAAAGTTCTACCATTAAAAATTATGATAAATCCTCCAGTCAACTGAAATGCATTCAATCTGTTAAAAAGCCATGATTCCATAACAATGAACAAAAAGAAAAAAATAACATAAAATATTTGAAAAGAAGGTGAAGAATTTATTACTGCTGAGCCTTGTTATTTATTTTGGCATTATTGGCTCATCTACTCTACCCATAAAGAATACAGAAATGAGTAATGCTAAATGTATCAGGTAGATTATAGCAGTCCCCAACCTTTTTGGCACCAGGGGCTGGTTTTGTGGAAGACAATTTTTCCATGGGGGGTGGGGTGGGGTGAGGGGGGTGGTGGTGGTGGGGTGGGAGCGGGAGCTCAGGCAGTGATGCAAGCCATGGGGAGCAGAGCAGCTGTAAATACAGATGAAGCTTTGCTTGCCCACCACTCACCTCCTGCTATGCCTCCCGGTTCCTAAATTTCATGGAAGACAGTTTTCCCACGGACAGTGGGGTGGGGGAGAGGGGAAGGTGGAGCTCAGGAGGTGATTAGCAGCCTGGTTCTTAACAGGCCATGGACTGGTACCGGGCAGCGGCCTGGGGATTGGGGACTGCAGAATTAGAAGGCACTTTCTGACACAAGGTGAGAATATCAGTAGAAAGACTCCATAACTTGTGGCTGTAGGTCAGGCAAAAGTCATGGAAAGTATTCAAAATTCAACTGCACCAGTTTTTAAATGATGCAGACGATGGGAAGAAACGTATCAGGTAAAAATGTCTTTAAAGGTAAATGGAAAAGGCGAACGTCACCATGATGCACAAAAGGAGGTCACTTCAACTAAAACAGCAGTAAAAGGAGTACAAGAGGTGATGGACAAGGTTGTCAGCCATGCCTGCTCCTGCAATTGAAAAAAAGCTGCAACAGGCAGCAGGATAAAACAAATCTTCCGATGAAAATAAACGCAAACAAAAGAGATAGGCAGGGGTAGCTCACCAAGATCCTAAGAAGACTCCTCTGCAGACACCAGAGAAACTAAAAGTGAAGGGAATCCAGTCCCTGATGAAGAGAGTGGAGAAGAAGCCATGTCCATTAGTGGTATAAACCAAGTCTCACCAGTGGTCCTCGTGTATCTTTTCTTGTTAATACAGAGGTATTTGCAGCTACTCATTTATTTTATATTATTTATTTATTTTTATTTCAAAATATTAAGGGGGTACAGATGTTTTTGATACTTGGCTTCAGTGGGGGCTATAAGTGCATCCATCACCCAGATTCTGTTCATTGTACCCATTAGGAGGGTTTTTGCCCTGCCCGCTCCCCCCTGCTTGATTTCCAATGACTTTTACTTTCCTCTGTGCATGTGTGCACATCAATTAATTCCAATTTAATAGAGAGTACATGTTGTGTTTGTTTTTCCATTCTTGAGATACTTCACATAGGATAATGGTCTCCAGTTCCTTCCAAACTGCTGCAAAAGGCATTAAGTCATCTTTTTTCATGGCTGAGTAGTACTCCATGGTATGCATATACCACATTTTGTTAATCCACTCATGAATTGATGGGCACTTGGGTTGATTCCATATCTTTACAATTGTGAATTGTGCTGCAGTAAACATTCAAATGTAGGTGTCTTTTTGATAAAAAGACTTCTTTTCCTTTGGGTAGATACCGATTGCTACACCAAATGGTAGGTCTACTTTTAGTTCTTTGAGAAATCTCCATGCTGTTTTCCATAGTGGTTGTACTAATTTGCAGTCCCATCAACAGTGTATAAGTGTTCCTTTCTCTCTGCATCTGTTCCAGCATCTATTATTTTTGGACTTTTTAATAAAAGCCATTCTAACAGGAGTAAGGTGATATCTCCTTGTGTTTTTAATTTGCATTTCCCTATGATTGGTGATGTTGAGCATTTTTTCATATGTTTACTGGCCATTTGTCTATCTTCTTTTGAAATACTTCTGTTCATGTCTTTTAATCACTTTTTAATGGGATTGTTAATTTTTTTCTTGCTGATTTGTTTGAGTTCTTTGTAGATTCTAGTTATCAGCCCTTTATCAGAAGTGTAGATTGCAAATATTTTCTCCCATTCTGTAGGTTGTCTATTTGCTCTGTTGATTATTTCCTTGGCTATGCAGAAGCCTTTTAATTTAATCAAGACCCGTTGATTTATTTTTGTTGATGCTGTCATTGCCATTGGAATCTTAGTCATAAATTCTTTGCCTAAGCCGATGTCTAGAAAAGTTTTTCATACATTTTCTTCTAGAATTCTTATGGTTTCATGCCTTACATTTAAGTCTTTTATCCCTCTTGATTTAATTTTTGTGAGTGGTGAGAGATAGGGGTCCTGTTTCATTCTTCTGCATGTGGCTATCCAATTTTCCCAGCACCATTTATTGAATAGGGCTTCTTTTCCCCAGTGTGTGTTGTTGTCTGCCTTGTCAAAAATCAGTTGGCTGTAGGCAGATGGTTTTATATCTGGGTTCTCTATTCTGTTCCATTGGTCTATGTTTCTATTTTTGTGCCAATACCATGCTGTTTTGGTTGCTATAGCCTTGTAGTATAGTTTGAAGTCTGGCAATGTGATGCCTCCAGCTTTGCTCTTTTTGCTTAGGGTTGCTTTGACTGTTTGGACTCTTTGCTGGTTCTAAACAAAGCATAGAATTATTTTTTCTAGATCTGTGAAGTATGTCATTGGTATTTTGATGGGGATTGCATTGAATCTGTAAATCACTTTGGGTAGTATGGACATTTTAGTAATGTTGATTCTACCAAACCATGAGCACGATTGGTAGGAACAAATGGTTTCTCCATTTGTTTGTGTCATCCACAATTTCTTTCCTCAGTGTTTTGTAGTTCTCCTTGTAGAGATCTTTCACCTCCTTTGTTAAGTATATTCCTAAATATTTTATTTTCTCTGTAGCTATTGTGAATGGCATTGAGTCTTTGATTTGACTCTCAGCTTGACAGTTATTGATATACAGAAATGCTCCTGATTTGTGTACATTGATTTTATATCCTCAGACTTTTCTGAATTTATTAATCAATTGCAGGAGACTCTTAGTGGAGTCTTTGGGTTTTCTAAATACAAGATCAGATCATTAGCAAAAAGTGATAGTTTGACCTCCTCTTTTCTGATTTGGATACCCTTTATTTTTTCTCTTGCCTGATTGTTCTGGCTAGGACTTCCAGCACTATGTTGAATAGAAGTGGTGACAGTGGGCACCCTTGTCTTGTTCCAGTTCTTAGTGGAAATGCTTTCCACTTTTCGCCATTCAGTATGATGGCTGTGGATTTGTCATATATGGCTTTTATAATTTTGAGATGTGTTCCATCTATGCCTAGTTTGTTGAAGGTTTTTGTCGCAAAAGGATGCTGGATTTTGTCAAATTCTTTTTCTGCATCTATTGAGATGATCATACAGTCTTTGTTTTTGCTTCTATTTATGTGGTGAATCATATTTATTGATTTACATATGTTGAACCATCCTTGTATCCCTGGGTTGAAATCTACTTGGTCATGGTGGATTATTTTTTTGATGTGCTGTTGAACTTGGTTTGCTAGTATTTTATTGAGGATTTTTGCATCTATGTTCATAAGGGATATTGGTCTGTAGTTTTCTTTTTTCGTTGTGTCCTTACTTGGCTTTGGTATCAAGGTGATACTGGCTTCGTAGAAAGAGTTGGGGAGGATTCCCTCCTTCTCAATGTTATGGAATAATTTCTGCAGTATGGGTACCAGTTCTTCTTTGTAGGCCTGGTAGAATTTAGCTGTGAATTCATCTGGTCTGGGGATTTTTTTTGTTGGAAGACTTTTTATTACTGCTTCAATCTCACTGCTCATTATTGTTCTGTTCAGGAGTTCTATTTCTTCCAGCTTGAGTCTTGGAAGGTTGTGTGTTTCCAGGAATTCATCCATTTCTCTACATTTTCTAGGTTATGTGCATAGAGATTTTTGTAGTATTCATAGGTGATATTTTTTATTTCTGTGCTATCAATTGTGATATTGCCTTTTTCATTTCTGATTGAGCTTATTTGGGTTCTTTCTCTTATATTCCTAGTTAATCTAGCAAGAGGTCTATCAATCTTGTTTATCTTTTCAAAGAACCACCTTTTTTGTTTCTCTGACCTTTTGTATTTTTTTTGTTTTGATTTGTTTTCCATTTTGTTTAGTTCTGCTCTGACCTTTGTTATTTGTTTTCTTCTGCTGGCTTTGTGTTTGGCTTGCTCATCCTTTTCTAGTTCCTTGAGATATGATGTTGGGTTGTTAATTTGTGATATTTCTAACTTTTGGATGTGGGCATTTAAGGCTATAAATTTTCCCCTTAGGTATGCTTTTGTTGCATCCTGAAGATTTTGATAGCTTATGTCTCCTTTGTCATTCAGTTCAAGGAATCTTTTGATTTCCATTTAATTTCATTATTGACCCAATAATCTTTCAGTAGCAGGTTGTTTAATTTCCATGACTTTGTGTAGAATTGAATGTTACTCTTAGAATTGACTTCCAGTTTTAATCCACTATGGTCTGAGAAGATACATGGTATCATTTTGATTTTTTAAAATTTGTTGAGACATGTTTTGTGGCCTAAGATATGATCAGTCTTGGAGAATGTTGCATGTGCTGATGAGAAGAACGTATATTCAGTAGTTTTTGGGTAGAATGTTCTATAAATTTCTGTTAGGTCCATTTGTTCTAGGGTCACATTTAAGTCCAGTGTTTCTTTATTTATTTTCTGCTTTGATTATCTGTCCATCTCTGATAGTGGGGTATTGAATTCCCTGCCAATTACAATGCTATTATTTATTTTCTTGCTTAGTTCTAGTAGAATTTGTTTTATGTATCTGGGAGCTCCTGTGTTAGGTGCATATATATTTAGGATTGTTATGTCTTCTTGTTGAATTGCTCCCTTTACTATTATATAATCACCATCTTTGTCTTTCTTTACCATTGTTGATTTAAAGTCAATTTTGTCTGATATGAGAAAGGCTACACCTACTCTCTTTTGGTTTCCATTTGTGTGGAATATTTTTTTCCATCCTTTCACTTTGAGCCTGTTTGTATTCTTGTGGTTTAGATGTGTCTCCTGGAGGCAGCAGATATTTGGGTTGTGTTTTTTCATCCATTCTGCCAGCCTATGTCTTTTGAGCAGTGCATTCAAGTCATTAACATTAAGAGACAGAATTGATATGTGTGATGCTGTTCTGTTCATCATAATGTGCAGTACCTTGTTGCTTTGTTTTTCTTCTTGTGCTATTGTTTTATGGGAGTTGCGAGTTTTGGGTATTTTGGATGATTTTACGCTGGTGGGTAATCTATTGTGCTGATTTGTATATAATGCAGTTCTGAGTATTTCCTGCAGGGCAGGTCTGGTCATGACAAATTCCCTCAATGTTTGCTTGTCTGGAAAGTACTTAATTTATCCATCAATTGTGAAACTTAGTTTTGCAAGATATAAAATTCTAGGCTTGCACTTGTTCTTTTTGAGATTTAAGATGGGAGCCCACTCCCTTCTGGCTTGTAAGGTTTCTGCTGAGAAGTCTACTGTTAGCCTGATGGGTTTTCCCTTGTAGGTCAGTTGTTGCTTATGTCTAACTGCTTGTAGAATTTTATCTTTCATTTTGACTTTGGCCAAGTTGATTACTATGTGTCTTGGAGATGTCCTACATTTGCTATAAATCTTGCCAGTGTTTGATGACCATCTTGTATCTGGATGTCTGGATCTCTGGTGCTACCAGGGAAGTTTTCCTGAATAATTCCCCTGAATAGATTTTCCATCCTTTTAGCTCTATCTTCTTTGCCCTCAGGGATACCTATAATTCATATGTTAGTTCACTTTTCATAGTCCTGTATCTCTCTAAGTGATTGCTCTGCCTTTTTTGTTGTCTTCTCTGCCTCTTTAAATGACTGGGTTAACTTGAGAGCCTTGTCTTCAATCCCTGAGATTCTTTCTTCTCCTTGTTTTAGTCTGTTGCTGAAACTTTCTGCTGTGTTTTGAAATTCCCTAAATGACTCTTTCATTTCTTTAAGTTCAACTATATCCTTCCTTATTTTGTCTAGTTCTTTAGTGACTTTTCTTTAATTTCCTGAAATTTTTTTGGCTTCTTTTTGCTGGTCTTCAACTTTCTCTTAAATTCCATTCGTCTTACTGGCCATCCATATTCTGAATTCCATTTCTGCCATTTCGACAATTTCCTTGTAGTTGGAGTTCACTGCTGTAGCTCCATCATGATCCCTTGGGGGTGTCAATCTGTTTTGATTTTTCATGTTGCCTGGGTTCTTTTGCTGGTTTCTTCTCATCCGAAACCTCTTTTGTCAACTCAAGGCTAGTAGGTTTGCAGAGCACCTGTTCCTTGCTGGGAACTCTCCTGCCTGATTAGAAGAAGGGGAGCTCCCTGGATGGCATTTTCCCACCCCACTTTGGAATGTTGATGTGGCAGAGGAGGGGCATGTGCACTAGAAGCCTGTAATGCAGCTGTTCTGATTTGTTCCACTTGCCTGTGATTGCCTCTGCTCAAACTTGTGCTGAATACTTTTTGTCTTGGGTGTTGGGTTGTTCACCATATAGTTGTAGGATGTTTGAATTGGGAGCTGGGGGAGGACCTCTTCACTGAGGCCGGTGTTGTGAGGATTGCTTTACCCAGGGTCTCCCTGCAGGGGTGAAAGTAACAGCTGGGTGAAGCTATCTGGGTAGTTGATGTGGGTTTCCAGGCTGTGGGCATTTACTCAAACCAGGCCTCAGTATACTGGTGGCTCAAGGCTGGGGTTTCCTGGTGGGGCGTTGGACTTTGGAGCAGTTCCTCTGACCCTATGGTGATGGTGTAGGCTCTGGGGTGGGATCTTAGGTTCCAGGTTCAGTGCTGGAATCTTGGGGGCAGTGTCCCAGGCCTGTAGCTCTAGAGCTACAGGGGTGGAGCCTTGGGCTCTGTGTGAGAGCCTCAGAGCCAGGACTGGGGAGGAGCCTGAAGCAGGGCTTCTGAGCAGGCCCTCAGAGCCAGGAGTAGGGCAGTGTGGGCAGCAGGGCTGATCTGACCTGGAGGGCAAGGTCAGGGCTGAGCAGGTGAGAGGCAGTTGGGGCCTAGAGGGTGGAGTCAGGGCCAAGCAAGTGGCAGGCTATTCTGCAGCCTCAGGGACTGTCCAGATGTCAAGTCACATGGGCAGAGGTCTGTTCCAGCAGCCCAGGGACCCACCAAAGCAGTCACCCAAAGCCTGTTAGGTCGGAGCCTGCTGCGCCCCAGTCAATTCCTGTGCTCATATCCTGTTGCACTGTAGGGGGAAAGTGCTTGGCTACCAGTCACAGGATATGGCTCAGGGAAGCCTCCTGTTAGTCCACTTGCATCCACAGTGCTGACCTGGAGCTGAGCACCTGAGAGCTCAGGATGGCTTTAGCTGCTGCCCAATCCCTACTGGGCCTATTGTCTGCTGCAATGGCTCTGCACAGACTCCAGGCAGGTCCCCAGTCCGACCAGGTGGCAGTGGAGGGAACCTTCTCACAACTCACACAGCGCTAGTAGGGTGAGTGTGGTGCTCCAGCACTCTATCCTCCTATTCTTCCCCATGTGTTCTTTGATCTTGTGATATATATCGCACCATCACCTGTTTTGTTCCACACTGAGTGTCCCATGTTGCTTCTCTGTGATTTCACAATATTGCTTCAGAGAAGAGTGATCCATATGAAGGCAGCTGACTGCATTTTTCACTTCTTTCCTTGGGAGCTGTGTGCTGGCAGGCTGCTTCTAGTCCACCATTTTTTTTCTTTTCTGTATCCATTCTTTTATAAGAACAGGTTTCTGGTAGCTCTAGGAGGACAGGTTAAAGGACAAAATCCCACCTCATCCCATTAAAAAAAAAACAATTTAGGCAGGTTTTTTTTGTTATGCAAATGCTTTTTTTAAAAAAGAGGTGAATGACCATCTTGTGTGCCAACATTCCAAAGGCTGCAGAAGGGCAGTTTTGATAACTTGCAATATGAAGTATAACTAAATAGCAATTTGAAGTCATAAACATGCATTCAACATGACTTAAATATTTTCAATTACTTACCTTTTTCACTCACTTTTAAGTAGAATTGTTCCCCCCAAAAACTGCTCCTTGTTTTAGCTCTCCCCATGGAACTGTGACATCTTTGGCAGTGGTAGTCTGGTTTTCCTTATTACTTGATTGATGTGTTGTGAAAGATTGGAAATTTTTGAGCATGTGGTGTGTATGTATTAAATCATAAATTGGAGGGAAATGAGATCTGGCAGCTTATCAATATTTTAAAATGTTGGTATTTACAATCTTCTATTTAAGGACAATTTGCCTACAAATTTTAAGATAGAAAGTCAATGGACAAATTGCTATGGATTGTAACTATATGCATTTTAAAATTTTTGGTATTTGTATTAAGAATTGCTTACAAATAGTTGTATAACATCTGTGGGCTGACCATGGAACAAAATCTCATTTATAAAAAACAATTAAATGGAAAATCGTCTATATATTTTAAGACATTATTGGTTTATGAGTCTTTGGAGTCAAAAAGATATTTACATATTTTTAAGAATCCCAAACACATTGAATGGATCATCCTGGACAGGAGCTATAGATTTCTACAGGAAAATAGAAGAATTAAATACTGTGTAAATATAAATCCAAAGAAGTGGGCTGAGTGAGAACTTCTGTCAGAGTTACAGAATTATTAACATAATAACTCTAAGTACAGTTTTGCATGTACCATCAGGTCTGGGGGAAGGATCCAGGTCCTCCATCTGTCTCTGATAGCAAATAATCTCAATTAATTAGGAAGGGATTCATCTTTAATAAGTATGCATCTTTTAATCCCCAGAAGATTTGGAATTAAGTATAGAAAAATTAAAAAGAATCAAAACAATTTATTAGTATTTATGTCAAGTAGGGAACTGCAAGATCTACCTAGGAAAATAGCTCTGATTGTAGCATTTCATCAAGTTTCATTAGAATGATCTATCTGCCTATATTACCATGAGACTGTGAGTTCCTTGGGAACAAGGATGGTGTCTTTTATCTTAGCCTTCTCAACACAGGGCCTGGTGCAGAGTCAGCACCCACTAAATATTTATAAATGAGTAAAGGAAGTCCTTAGGTTGTAGTGAGATTTGGTTCTCATCAGTAGCTCCTTCCGAAGAGATCAGAGAAAAGTCTGTCTCATTCCAGTACTACTGAGCTGCTCCCATTTTGAAGGTTCCCTCCTGTAGCCATTTCAGAATGTAGTAGAAACAAAGGAAAGATTTTCTCTGATGTTTTTGATGTTTAATCCAGGGCATGCTTACAGATGCAAAGGGTCAAACTTCTGGGATGCTCCAGAGACATAGCCCTTGACATTCTCTGTGGAAGGATGTGCTACACAAAATGTGCCTGCTGGCAACTGGGCTTGAATGATGCATGGCTGAAGCATGAAGACAGTTTTCCTTTCAGACCCTGGCTAAGCATTTGTTATCAGGAGCCACAGAAAATACATTTCAAACCACTTCCTCATGACAGCACTTCCAATGTTTGAAAATCATATGGGCCTTTTACCTAAGTATTCCTGCTTTCTACAATTGTTACTCATATGACACAGTCTCCAGACCTTTCCTCAACTTGGTTTTCCTCCTTTAGTTTTTCCCTGTTTCCTACATATTGTTGTGAAGATCCAGAAGTGAGCATGGTATGTGGGATGCAGCCTAACCAAAGCAGAGAGCAGGGGACCACTGCCACCCTCCTGGGCAGCACACTTCCACTGAAGCCAACAGCTGTCATCTGCTTGGTGACCGTATCATGTTTTTGACTCTCACTGTACTTGCAGCCAACTCAAGTCTCTGTGTTTTGTTTTAGGTTGTTGTTTCTTTAATGTGATGCTTTAAAAACGTGATTCTCCAATTCCGTGCTTGTGTAGTTGCTATTTTGAACCTAAGGATTTAATTTCTATCTCTATTAAACTGAGAGAATTGGCTCATTATTCCAACTATTGTGACATTTTGGAACTGTGATTTCTACCATTGCATGTTTTAAATCCCAAGCTGTTGTCATCTATACTTTTGATAAGCCTATTGCCATATCTTCATCCAAGTCGCTGATGAGAGTATTGACCAAGGCAGGCTGAGCAGAGATCCCATGGCACACCACGGGCACACCACTAGTGCTCAACAGACATTTGTGAATTAAATCATGAATGTCACTGAGGGAAAAAGGAGTAGATTCTAGTTTTTGTCTGTAGTACCATGCTAAGGTCAGCTTGTGCCCTTTCAATTATCCTCGTAAGAGGATATAACATATTTTTCCAAAAGATAGTCTTCTTGCCTTTCTGGAGGTCTCCAGGACAACCTTATTGTTCTCGCTCATTTATTTTCTCCTTCACTTATTCTTGTGCAACAGAGTCTTCAATCTTAATAACACATGACATTTGTGGTATACTTTATCAGATATCTAGTGCTGCATATGTAACCACTCCAAAACTTAGGAGTCTTAAAACAATGACTATTTATCACAATTTTGTTGGTAAGCTAGTCAGTTCTGCTGCTAGAGTTACTCGGACTCACTCTTGTGGATGCGTGAAACTGATGGGTCATCTGGGTGCTGGGCTCAGCTAGGACAGCTGGAATGACTGGGTTTCTTCTTCAAAGAGGCTAGTTTGGGCTTCTTCACATGGTAGTGGCAGCATTTCAGTAGGAGAAAGTTCCATGTGAGGTTTAGGGGGCAACATTAATGTAACAATTAACCACAAACACTTAAAGTTTAGGACTTAGGATAACATGCCTTTTAATTTATGTTTCCTTATAATTGGCTTTAGAGAGAATCTCTATTGCTATCAAACTTTACTTAGCATGTGATATGGGAGGCCTTTTGTGAGAGAAAAACTATTGGATAAGTACAAAAAAACTAAAATTAAAAGTGTCCAGCAGGGCATGGTAGCATGTTCCTGTAGTCCTAGCTACTCAGGAGGCTGAGGCTGGAGGATCGCTTGCCAGAAGTTTGAGGCCACAGTGAGCTATGATCTCACCACTGCACTTCATCTTGGGTAACAGAGCAAGAACTGAACTCTATTAAAAAAAATCTGGCATAAGTTGGATTTTTACAGATCTACTAATATCTAAAGCATATTTTCCATTAATTTATTATCTTTGTGATGAATATCTCAAAATTTCCACCCTGCTGTGACTGTGCTCTAATACATAGGGGATTAGATAAAATGGATTTGCATACTTTTATTCTTTGGGTATCTAATCTAAACAAATGGCTTTTTAAAGGCAATATTGAATTTATTTTAACAGTTGTCTTTAAAATACAGGAATTATCAAAGCCTAAGAAATAATTGTATCATTTTTTCTGTATAAAGGTCTTAAAAACAATTTTGATAAATTGATTTTACCCAGACATGTGTTTTACCACAAATTTGCTCCTGATTAGTCAGAGCATGTGGGTCTGGGAGCCCAGAGTGAAAGTGGGGGAGCACATTGATATTCTGGGTTCTGTTGCATTCAAGACTTCAGAACCCAAGTGATCAACACTTCCACAGGGCTCTACAGCAGTTCTGTTAAAATGAAAGCTGAGCTGACACCTAGCTACTTGGAGCTCTAGACGCTATTGAGGGCTCTGATGCTATTTGCATAGAGGCAAATAGTTGGGGGGCAGAGAGGGGGGTATGTCTGGTGGTGGTTAATTGTTTGGAGTCACTGATTCCACTGTCAGAATGTACGGTTGTTGCTATATCATGGGGGCAGAGAGAAGTATGGGTGGAACCTAAGGGATACACCTGCCCAGCTGCAAAAATTAATGAAGACCACTGCATTGCTATACTGGAAGGACCTCCAAAACCAAGCTCTGACCAACCAGGATGCTGTCTGAAAGCAAAGGGAAGATGCAGTGGGTAGTGGAAGAGGGAAGTCGTAAGTACCACACACATCATAAATACCTTATAAAAAGTTACAGATATGACTACTGTAGCTTTTATTGTGTTTACTTCTTTGTTTTGCCATTTATTTCAAATAATCCTTTAAAAAATTTTTTTGCTGTCTTTCCAACCACACTATTGTATATGGATTATGTTGTTAGTGGTTTACTCTATAATTTGGTCCACAGTTACATTATATAAAGATAGGATTATATTAAAATTGGAAGAGGAATGAATATCACTCAGAGATCTTAGATTTGCAGCTGAATGTAGAAACCATTGATACTCTGGGTCATTTCCCTTTAAGGAGATGAATAAATTTTCACTATGTAATGGGTTATTGTATTATGTTAAACAGAAACATTTATTTTAGCATGTAAATGTTTATTTTAACATAAAGGACAAGTGGTGCATATAGATATTAAGAAGCCAAAGTGGTGGACAACAGTGAACTTGGACAACAGTGACCTCTGGCCATTTTGTTGGCTGTCCAGCATCCAAATCTTCTTTCCATTTCACAGCTTGAATAAGGAATAAGTCTTGGTGAAGGGCAGGCTTCTGCCTATGCCTCTGAAAGATAGAAAGGGGTGTATATTTCATTTCTTGTTTGACAGATAGGAGTGAGCATGTGACCTGACCTGTCCACTCACATTCCCAACTGGAACTTTGAATCTGGAGAGTTATGCAACAATGCAAGGAACAAAGATTATTTCCTGGGGTGTTGCGAGTGTCCAGTGGGGTGAAGAGTCTCCAACATCCATAGTGCTATGAGAAGGTGTTTCAGCAGCATAGTGGTAATCACGGTAATTCTGGGCCAAGATTCTTCTACTTAGATTTCCCTGATTCCTTACCATTCCCAAACCTGATTCTCTATAATTCTTAGATTCAGTGGGCTAGCTAGAATTCCCTTTCTGTTTAAATATGCCCAAATCAGTTTCTGTTGTTTGCAACAAGATCTCTGAACGGTACAAATCACAGGCCTTTGTAGATGCACAGTAAATGTTAATTTATTTTCCTCTTTCCTCCCTTTCCCAGTTGCATTATTAGCCCATTAGGGGCCTATTTGTCTTCTAACACCCTCCAAAAGTGTGTTTAGCTTGTTTTACACAAAGAAGTCTATGTTGCCTCTTGTCCCAACTATACACTTAGCAAAGTGAAATTCATCACTAATTCCCCAAAGGTTCTAGAAATTAAAATGCAAAAAGGCCCTGGCAACTCAGAAATAAACCCAATCATATATGGACAACTAATTTTTGAAAAGGGCACCAACAGGGCACAATGGGGAAAGGACAGTCTCTTCAATAAATGTGCTGGGAAAACTGGATTTCCACAAGCAAAAGAATGAAATTGGACCCTTATTTTATAACCTACATAAAAATCAACTCAAAATGGATAAAAGACCTAAATGTAAGACCTGAAACCATAAAACTCCTAGAAGAGAACACAGGGGGAAAGCTCTTCAACATTGGCCTTAGCAATGACTTTTTGGGTATCACATCAAAAGCTCAGGCTATAAAAATAAAAATAAATTAATAGGACTACATCAAATTAAAAATCTTCTGTACAGTGAAGGGCACAATCAACAAAATGAAAAGGCAACCTACGGACTGGGAGAAAATAATTGCAAACCACATATCTGGTAAAGGGTTAATATCCAAAATGTATAAAGAACTCTTACAACTCAATAGCAGAGAAACAAATAACTTGATTAAAAAATGGGCAAAGGACCTGAACAGACATTTCTCCAAAGAAGTCACAAAAATGGCCAATGAAAAGGTGCTGGACATAACTAGTTATAAGAGAAATGAAAATTCAAACCACTATCAGGTATCACCTCACATCGTGAGGATGACTATTATAAAAAGACAAGAGATTAGTGTTGGCGAGGGTGTGTAGAAAAGGGAACACTAGTACACTGTTGATGGGAATGTCGATTGGGGCAGCCATTATGGAAAACAGTATGGAGGTTCCTAGACAAACTAAAAATAGAACTACCATATGACCCAGTAATCTCTCTGCTGGATATATACCCAAAGGAGACAAAATCACCACCTCGTACAGATATCTGCACTCCCATGTTCATTATAGCATCATTCACGATAGCCAAGATATGGAATCAACCTAAGCGTCCGCCCACAGATGAATGGATAAAGAAAATGGTGTGTGTGTATGTGTATACACACACAACAATGGAATATTGTTCAGCCTTAAAAAAGGAGATCTTGCCATTTGCCACACTATGGATGGACCTGGAGGACATTATGCTCAGTGAAATAAGCCAGACACAGAAAGACAAATATTTCATGATCTCACTTATATGTGGAATATAAATTTTTTTTGGAAAAGAGCTCAAATACACAGAGATAGAGAATGAAACCGTGGTTACCACAGGTGGGGTGAGAGAAAACGGAGGTGATGTAGGTCAAAGGCACAAAATACTGTAGCAAATACGTAGGATAGACAAGTCTAGAGATCTAATGTATAACATGAAGACTAAAGTTAATAAAATTATATTGTATAGTAGTTCCCCTTTATCCCTGGTTTCATTTTCTGAGGTTTCAGTTACCCATGGTCAACCATGATCCGAAAATATTAAATGGAAAATTCCAGAAATAAACAATTTCTAAGTTTTAAATTGCATACTGTTCTGAATAGTGTAATGAAATCTCATGCTATCTGGCCCTATCCCACCCGGGATGTGAATCCACTCCTAGTCCAGCATCTCCACACTGTAGACATTACCTGCCAAGTAGTCATCAACACTGCCTGCTCCTGACATCAACATTGCCATGGCTTGATGGGCCAGGACCACCTGAAGCAGATGCTCCTCCTTCTGACATAGAGTCAGAAGGTCAGTAGTAGCCTAATGCTACGGCACAACACCTCCATCATTCACCTCACTTCGTCACATCACGTGGGCATTGCATCATCTCACATCATCCCAGGAAGGGTGAGGACGACATAATAAGATAATTTTGAGAGACAGAGAGAGAGAGAGAGAGAGAGACACCACATTTACATAACTTTTATTGCAGTACATTGTTCTATTTTGTCATTAATTATTGTTGCTAATCACTTGCTGTGCCTAATTTATAAATTAAACTTTATCATAGGTATGTATAGGGAGGAAAAAACATATATACTATATGTATTTTGTACGTATGTAATATGTTCTCATTATATTAACAATGGCTGGCTACTTTCTGGGCAGCCCTCATATACATGTATATAATCTACAGTTTCAGGCATCCACTGGGGGTCTTGGAATGTATCCCCCTTGGATAAGGGAGGAATATTGCATTAGGGATTTTTATTGAATAAGTTGATTTTAGCTGCTTTTGTCACAAAGCAGCAACTATGTGACATGATAGATATGTTAATTTGCTTCACTATGGTAACCATTGTACTGTCTATATATATCTATGTATCTACATGTATCCCACAACATCATGTTGTAAACTTCAAATATACACAATAAAATGTATTTATTTATTTATTTTTTAAAAAAGGGCCCTGGCAAGCAAATTAAAAACATAATTGATGATATAGTTCTGGTTAGTTTCTTTGGTTACAAACATTTATAATGCAAGGAGGTAGGAGAAGTTAAATATGTTTATCTTTACCTTTTAAACAATATGGGTGTTGGGCTTGCTCAGGTTGGCAACTTGAAAAAGGTCTGGAACAAATGGGGTAGATAGGAACTCAGATAAGGACCACAGGGAGGATGAAACAGTAGCCACACGGGTCTGGAGAATCCAAAGGTGGTAAAGATCAGCGGCTGTTCCAGAGAGAACTCCCCGACCCCAAACTTTCATTCAAACCTTCTATAAAACTCACCACTTTCTCCTCCTTAGTGTGGACAATCTTTTCGGCCTCCACTCACCTGCACCCAGGTCCCCAAATAAATGGCATTTTGCTGTATCTCAGGCCTGAGTGTCTTCCTCTCGGCTCTGACCTAACGATGGGAACTCCTCCTTAAAATTTTTCTTGCGGCCATTAATTTCTAAGAATGACTCTGAAAAAAATAAAAGGGTGCTTCTATGCATGAACAGAATACATTTTAAACTGGGATCATTTTATTTCCTTTAGTGATACCTTTAAAAATTTGTGCCATTTCTTCCTTGAGGACCTTAACAATTAGAAGCCATCTTAGAGGCTGCCATCCACAAGGTAGTTCAGGAAGTCTTTTATGTATTGGTGACATTTGAGCTGAAACCCAAATGATTATACAGAATTGGTCATATGAAACACCATGGCAGGGGGGTCCAGGCAGGTGACAAGCAGGTGTGCCCCTGCCACTCCTTATCCTTGGCCCAGGGCTTTCCTCTTTTCCTTCCCTACACATGCTCTGTGCTCCCCGTACGTTTTTTCTTGTCACATGGGGGAAACTGACAATTTCCTTAGGATTAAAACATCCTTCATTAGAGAAGCACTACTTTGCATAGGACAATCTTTAACAGCATGCTTACCCTCTCAGGCTGAAGCATTTGCATCCAGGTTTCTCCAGCCAAGCCCGGAGCTATCCAAAGGCAAATTGACTTTGACATGCTCACTAAAGTGAAAACTTCCAAAACAGAATCTACTACCGTAAATACAATTTCCTAGTCCCACAATTCACACAATGCAATGTATCAGAAGTAAGTAAATTTCTGGCAGCTTAGGGATAGCTGTTCTGTCTATCCAATTACGAAGCCTTCAGACCAAGCTCAGAGCACCCAGCTACCTAATGAAGAAGAGTTTTAATTATGAAAAGACACATATATGTCTTTTGGGGTACATTTTAATATTATTGCACTAGAGAAAAAGTCACTGTGTTTCAATACCACACAACTGTTAATTCTTACTGTATTTGTGTATAAGTACTAATAGATAAAAATTGATGAAATAATGGTTTAAGTATCAGTCAATTAATCTATACCTGAGGCAAACACACAAGTTTTTCAGCCTCCAGAGGATCTGGTCAGTTCTCTACTCCCTTCACCTATGCTGTGCCTCGTGTCACCAGGAATTCTGGTTGACTCCGTGGCCCTAATGCTTTTTGAAATCTTGATCAGTAGAGTTGGAAAAGCTTTTCAAAAAGTGGCAAGCAATTCCGCTTGCTAAAATAGAGACTTCAGTTTGTCTCTGAGCCATACTGTTCGTTCCTTCGTTTTGCACAAAACCTCTGGAATGGATAATTTACTTATACAAATGCAAATGGAGAATCTGTGGGTGGATCTGCATGCAGGACCTTATTGCAAAGCGTTCTATTTGGTGATCAAACAATAATGTGTCCACAAGCCCAGGCCATGCCTCCGAGACTACTCTATGATTGTATGTGTGTGTATTTGTGTGTGTGTGTGTGTGTCTAGGATTATGAATTTAGAGTCTACTGCTGAAAAAGACCCTCTTGTATGACCTTGTGAAGCTGCAAATGTTCTGCCTTAAGTAGTTTGTTGTTAGTTTTATTTTTACATGAGATGCCCTGAAATGGAGGGGCCTGAGGAAAGACATCCAGAAAGAATCTTTACCTCATGTAGATGAAAAATAGTCAAGTGAACAGGACTGGGTTGTTTGCAGCTCTACCTGGACTGGACTGTTTGAGTCCTGTCTGAGTCAGTTCTAGCAACAATAAAAAAGTACCATAGCCTGGGTGGCTTAAACAACAAACATTTATTTCTCACAGTTCTAGAAGTCTGAGATCAGGGGGCCAATATGGTTGGGTTCTTAGTGAAGCTCCTCTTCCTGGTTTACTGATGATGTATTCTCACAAGGTAGACAGAGTGAACTCTATTCTTTCTCTCTTCTTATGAGGGCCTTAATCTCATCATAAGAGCTCCACCCACAGGACCTAATTACCTCCCAAAGGCTACACCTCATAATGCAATGTCATTGGGGGCTAGGGTTTCAACATGTGAATTTTGGAGGTACGCAAACATGTAGTCCATAACATGTCTTATATGCTATATGAATTTAGAGTGAAAAATCCAAGTTGATTAACACTATACTGTTATGTTTTGGCATTGTTTTGATGGGGTCATGATATAAGATCACACTCCTGTGGGGATGGGGCAGACTTTTTTGTGAAGGAGACATTTCTTCTTCTTGAATAAATGGAATCAATCTTAGGACTTTAGACTTGAGGAAAGGTAAAAATTAATCTTTTTTTCACTCTCAACTTGTCCTAGATGATCTGGACTCTTAGACACAGTTATTTCAGAGAATTCCTGGTAGTTGGAATAATCTGACCCTTACTGTGTTCAAGCTGGCTGGGGGCAACCCTATGAGGACCCTGAAGGCAAGTTGAGACTAAACTGTGAGAGTAGCCACCTCCAGTAGCATTTGTAGGATACCTTTCCATTTGGGTACACTGAATCAGAGAAACTATAGTATACTTTTATTAAATGCTGCAGTCTGAACTTAGTTGCATGATGGAGAGTTAAGGGAAGTGTCTGACCCCTAGGCCTGGGTGGTGTTGGCAATGGCCATCATTTATGGTGTTATAGGAGACCAGAATATGCCACCCCAAAATATGCCTCTGGCATAAGGATTATTTTGAGCTGATTATTTTGAGAAATAGCATACACAGAGAAGCTCTGAAGACAGAGTATGAGTTACCCTTTTGTAAGGAAAATTTATATTTATAAAGGAAATCTCCATTTGTGTGGGGGTCTCCTTCTCTGTACCAGGAAGACAAGACTGACTATAAGTCACAAGAGACTCCTATCTGGGAGAAGGCACTGGTTTAAATCTGCATAACAAACCCTACCCCTCTTTACCATACGTTTCCCAGTCATCTTCCCATAATTTACCTCCTCACACCCTTTGTTTCACCTGAAGGTGGCATTTAAGCCCAAATTCTAGCCACCTCTTTGAGTTACTCATCTCTGAGTTTCTCCAGTGTACATATTCAATGTACGTGTTAATAAACTTCTTTTGGTTTTTCTCTTGTTAATCTGTCTTTTGTTATAGGGGCCCTACCCAAGAATCTAGAAAAGCAGAAGGAAAAAAAAATTTTCCTTCCCTACAGAGTGTAGCTGCTCTTGCATTATGGTGATTTCAGAATGCTTATCAGGAGAAAAGACAGGGAAAGAGTACCTTGACCAGGAGTTCGGGGCTGAAGAACCATATGCAGGAAGTGTTGTTGAGCATATATGAGAAAGAGCTCTGTGTGCTTTCAGAAACAACTGAGGGCAGTTTGCTATTGGAAAGTTTGTGCTGGAAAAGTAAATTTTGGATATCAGTCGAACTGCAATATTACTTTTAAAGTCATCTGTGTGGCAGGCAGCCCTAGTATTCATTTATAAGATTTTTTGTTGTTCACAAAATGGGATTTCAAACTTTGTGATAACTTGTATCTGGAACAATACTAAGTAGCTTGTTTCCCCACTTGTTACTGACATGAAAGAGAGTAAATTATGAGTAAAATTCATGATTTATGAATTCTTTGAATGAAGCCTGCATCCATGTAATTATTTGTTAGACCTCTTGCCGAGAATAGTACTGACAGGAATGTTGTAATAAAGAAACACTATTTGAATACAAATTTCATACAAATAGAATATTTATAACATCCCAGACAAGTTTGAATTTCAGAATCTCTTTAAGTAGAACATATTATGAAAATTGCAAAAGGCAAGGATGGATATTCATTCAGGCAAGGGAGTTTGAAATTCTTTATGAGAATAAAACAAGTGATAGAAAAAAAAGAATTTTTACTGAGACGAATAAAATGTATGTGGGCCAGTTGTTTAAAAATCACAATTGTTTCCTTGTCATTTTAGAAATAGAGGCATTTAATGAAGAGAATTACAATGGATGCTATTTCAGACATAGAGAATTTACAAAGAGAATTTGGATTATGAGATCAAGTTACCAGCCAAAAAGAAACAGAATTTGTAACTGATACGGTTTTAAGTAAATAGGAAGAACTGTGAAAGCTAAATTATGTAACATAATGGTAGTAGGAAAATTTCATCAAGCTTAAATAATAAGTGAAAAATGACAGCGAGAAAATATATTTGGTAAGAATATACGGAGAAGAATGCAAAAATCTCATTGGAAAATAGGTTTCTTCAGACTAACTTCCCTTCTCCGACAAGTGACCAGGATTCTTCACTGGGCAAAACTTTAGTCAGGCTCCTGAACCTTCTCTGAGGCCCATCTGTGTACCTCCTTATAAAATCCAGTTTTAGCAACGAACCCTGCTAAGTTGGTTTACCAAGAACCACCTCCCCTCCCTGCTTTTGATATCTGATCACCCTAGATATCTGATCAGGTTTCTTGTCCCCCTCCCCCAACCCCACCCCAGGTGATGTCTGATCACCCTAGCCTATCTTCAGCAAGAATCCTGTTAGATTGATTTAGTGTGAATTCCCTTACCCCGATGCTTCCTGTTAGTAATTTTTCATCTGCTGACCTCCCCACCCTGCTCCTTCACTATAAATTCCCACTTGCCCAGACTGTATTTGGAGTTGAGCCCAATAATTCCTACTGCAAGACCCTATTGCAGTGGTCCCTATACATGCTATCTTAATGGTCCTGAATAAAGTCTTCCTTATTGTGCCGATTTATCAAGTATCATTGCATAATTTTTTTGTTAACACAAGAATAACAAAAATATAGTAAAAAGTATTTTTAAAAAACAGCTTTTGCAGACATCTTAGAACAACTAAGGCTGTTGCAATTAATGGGACAAATTCTAGAGACAAGGAAAATGCATTGATGTAAAGCTGGCATTATTTACTGGTTGTCCTCTCAAGCCATTTTCTAATACATAAGTGGCACAGTGAAGAAAACAGAAGGAAAAGGCTTAGAGATTTTTGAGGCTTACAAATCTGGAGGGGCAAAAGTTGAAGTTCAGTACTACCAGGTAGCCAGGACTTGAGGAACCAAGACTCTGGAGAAGAGGGAATTGCAGAGAAGTGGGCTTGAAATTTTGCAACTCTTTTTCCCTCAGGGCATTTGATGATACCTAAGCTGCACAGCACATATAAGCAATAAAGCAGAAAGTAGAAGCTAGGAGGCTAAGATACTAAGCACAACTTGAGACAGTTTCACAGTGTTTGAGAGCTATGAAAACTGGATTCAGACATTTCCAAGGACCTCTTGGATTTTAATCATCTCAATCCCTGATTTGATTGAGATGATGTGTAACTTCTCTGTCTTTCAGAGAGAAAAAAATCCTCTCTAAAGGAAGATATCATCCAGAGACTGTATAATTCATCATATACAATGACTGGCATTAAAGAAAATTACCAAGCATTTTAGGAGACAGGAAAACATGACCAAAATCAAAAGCAAAAACAATAGATGATCTATATATTAGAGCTATCAGACAGAGGCTTTTAAATAATAGTGATTAATAGACTTAAGAAAATAGATTAAAAAAATACGGAATTTTGCCAGAGAACTGGAACCTATAAAAATGGTCCAATGGAAATTATAGCTGATAAATACAAATAATCAAAATTAAGATCTTATCAGGTGAGTTTAACAACACATTAGACAGTAGAAGGGAGGATTACTGAACTGCTAAGTAGGAAGTATAAAATAAAAAAGATGAAAAATACAAGAGAAGAACAAATATATGAAAAATAGTGAGAAGTTCTTACACATGTGTAGTTAGAGCTCCAAAAGGAGAAGAGGAAGAGAATGGATGATAAGCAATAATTGGAGAGACACTGGCTGAGATGTTTCCAAAACCAATACAAGACATCAAGCCAAAGATTCAAGAATCTTTAAAAAGCCCAAGCACCTAGACACACCATAGTAAAACTGCTTAAAACCAAAGACAAAGAGAAAATCTTAAAAGCATCCAAAGGACAAAATGCATTATTTCCAAGGAGAAACAAAGCGATGAAAGCTAGGAACAATGGACTGTTATTTTTAGCACACTGCCAACTTAGAATTCTACAAGCAATGAAAATGCTTATAGAATTTAAATGAAGGTCAAATAAAGGCAATTTTTCAAACAAAATATGAGCGTATTTGTTGCCAACAAAACCACATTAAAATTGATTGATGCAGAGAGCCCCACAAATATCACTTTACATAAATGGATAGACTTAAATGATAAATTCACAAATGGTAGTTAACCATTTTTGGAGCTTAAGAAAGTGAAGATTGTTCAGGATTCATTAGGTTGTCTTTCTCTTCTTTTAAAAGGAGCAACATGAGAACAAATAGATCCTTGTAAATGAGTACTTTACATTAACTAATGAATGACAAGTCTATCTGAAGTATTTGACTAACAATTACAACAGGAAATGATGGGACAAATTTAAAAAGGCTTAGCAACACACAACATACCAAAATGTGTTAAAAGCAAAAAAATTATCATTTTAAAAGTACATTTCTACTACTTTATAAATATTTTACTTATGGCCATAATATATAAGTAAAATATCTTATAATTTGTAGGAGTTTTTGAATACAGTGGTTTATGTTTTTTGTTTTAAATTAAAATTTCTTAAAATTTAAAAAATCTTATGTATTATTAAATTATTAACACTTTTAAATAAATATTAGTGCCTGGTTACTAACTTCCTCTCTCTCTGTCTTATCAATAAAATTTACCTAAGTAACACCTTTCAGTTGGTGATTAAGTCTATATGTTTTTTAAAATATTGTATAATATATAGGTCTTAATTCATCAATTTGGGAGTATATAATTAGATCACATTCTTATTAATATTATCAATTTTGAGCACTAATCTTATTCTTCCTTTAGGTTTCTGTTTCCAGACAATTTCTGGAAACCACAAAGAATATTTACACAATCAGTGGGATAATCACCTTCATGGTTAGCTGGTTATGGCCTGCTAGTCTCAGTTCTAGAGAAACACAGCTATTGTCAGTGAACTCAGTTTTTTTTCCCCAAAAATGTTACCATCACCTAAAATCCAAATTCTTGGGGCTGGGTTGGAGATGAGGCACTGGAAATCAAATAGGTTCCTGTTTATTCAGGTTATTGTTTATGTAACTCTTACAACTCCACTTTTGGAGCATTTTCTGTGGGCAGGAAATTTTCTGAACACATTATCTCATGTATTTTTCATACCAACCAAGAGGTAAATAGTGCTATTGTTCTCATTTTCAGAAGACAAACCTGTGGCAGAGACAAGTGAATCAACTTGCTCAATGCCTCACAGCTGTGAATTGGTGGAGACACAATTCTCAGTCAGCAATTTGGCTTCAGAGTCTATATTTCTCCTCTCCATGCTGAGTTAGCACAAGTCATTGGGGGTGGCACTTCCAGAAAGCTCTTCTGCCCTTTCCCACTTTCTCCTTCTTCCTGCCTGACATGGATGTATTGGTTAGAGCCACAGTGGCCATACTCCATCTCTGAGGCAAGAGGAAGACGGAAGCCATGGGCTTGCAGTGGCAAAGCAGAGAAGTAAAAGGAAACGAGGTCCCTGTTAAAGTCATGGACCTGCTACTAGTCCTGGAATACTTACCCCCAGACTTCTGTGTTTTTTAAGATTCAGTTATTTGGGTTTTCTACCATATCCGGTGGATTGAATTTTAACTAACACATACCCTATCAGTGTGGGAGTGTCCCAGGGTTCAGCTGTTGGAACTTGCTATAGTCTGAATGTTTGTGGCCCCCCAAAATTCATATGTTGAAATTCTAACCCCCAAGGTAATAGCATTAGGAGCCTTTTGGGAGGTAATTGGGTCATTAGGATGGAGCCCTCATAAATGGGATTAGTGCCCTTATGAAAGAGGTCCAGAGAGCTGCCTTGTACCTCCTGTCATGTGAAGACACAGGGAGAAGGCACCATCTATGAATCAGGAAATGGGCCCTCACCAGACATTGAATCTTCTGGCCCCTTAATCTTGGACTTCCCAGCCTCTAGAACTGTAAGAAATAAATTTCTGTTTTTTATAAGCCACCTAGTCTATGGTATTTTGTTATAACAGCCCAAACAGATTAAGACAGCAAAGATGTGCCCTCTCTATCTAATCCAAACTTATCAAACTCTTATACAAAGTGATGGGAAACTATGAGTCATTGGGATTTGTTGTTTACTAGTATTTTAGCTTATGGAGTGAATATCTGTCATGTTAGAAAATCCTTATGCACCTTCAAGAGAGAGGCAGCGGAGAGGTACCTGTGTCTTTTAAAATTTAAGTGGATACAAAGCAATTCCTCAGAGAGATGGATCCACTGTGGATCATCACGTCTGTGTCTGACAAATGCCTGGCATGTGTGCTGCCACAGCCCCTCTTTCTAGGATAGGCATTATGAACTCATCTTGGCACACTTTCCTCCTGGACCATTTCTGGCCTCAGAAACTTTGGCATATGGGATAAAACTCATTTGCTAATAGTTTTCATACTGCTACAGTGTGAATATTTGTGACCCCCCTCAAATTCATATATTGAAGTCCTCACCCCCAAAGTGATGGTATGAGGAAGTGGGGCCTTTGGGAGGTGATTAGGTCATGAAGCCAGATCCCTCACGAATGGGGTAAGTGCCCTTATAAGAGAGGCCCTAGAGAGACTCCTTGACCCTTTTGCTGTGTGAGGTTAGAGCGAGAAGACAGCTGTCCATGAGGAAGTGGGTCCTCACCACCAGACACCAAATCTGCCTCGATCTTGGACTTCCCAGCTTCCAGAACTGTGAGAAATAAATTTCTGTTGTTTATAAAACACCCAGTCTATGGCATTTTGTTATAGCAGCCTGAATGGACTAAGATGGACCTCTTTTCTTTTTTATCTATACAGACTCCATTCATATTCTGAAGACTTTTACATTTATGTGTTTAGCCCAGACTGCTCATCTGGACTCCAGATTCATATACTCAACAGCATATTGACATCTCTACTTGGGCATGGTCTTAGGCTGTTTTGTGCTGCTGTAATAGATGATGAAGAACTGAAATTTATTTCTCACAGTTCTGGAGGCTAGGAAGTCCAAGATGAAGGCACTGGCATGTGGTAAGGGCTTCTTTGCTGCACCCTCACATGGTGGAAGATGGAAGTGGGGGTGAATGCTGTGTCCTCACATGACAGAAGAACAGAAGAGGGCAAACCCCCTCCTCCTGCAAGCCCTTTCCATAACGGCATTACTTCATTCATGAGGGCAGAGCCCTTGTGATTTAAACACCTCCCACTAGGCCCCACCTGCCAACATTGTTGCATGGGGGGATTGAGCGTCCAACACATGCATTTGGGGGGATCCATTCAGACCATAGCAGGCATATAACATTTATAATGTACAAAATGTATCCCTTCATATTCTCCTTTAAAAAAGTTCCTCCCCCAGTCTTCTCCATTTCAGAAAATGGCAACTGCATCCTTTAGTTACTCAGATCAAAAACTTTGAAGTCATACATGACTCCTCCCTTTCTTGCCCGTCCCACATCTGACCCAACACAAAGTCCTATTAGTTCTGTCTTCAGTACATGTGCAGAATTCAACCACTTCCCATCCTCTTCATTGCCAGCACCCTGGTCCAATAGTCATCATCTCTCCCAGGATTATGAAAATAATCTCTTAACTTGTCTGCCTGCTTCAAAACTTTCCCCCTTCCATCTACTCTCAACACTGCAGCCAGTGTGATTTTGTTCAAACGTAGGTCTGGTCACATCACCCTGACACTTAAAACCTTCCAGGGGTTTCCTATCTACTCAAGATAAAAGCCAAAGCCCATACAATGCCCTAGAAGGGTCTAGTGAGCTGGCTTCACACCTGGTTCCCCTCTTTCCCTGGTTGACCCCACTGCAGCCATGGGGCACTGCCCTCCCTGCCTTCCCACCAACACTCCAGGTGGGCTCCTGCCTCAGGGCTTTTGCACTTGCTGTTTGCTCTGTCTTGAAAGTTTTTTTCCCAGATAACTGTAGGGAGAGTTCCCTTACTTTCTTTGCCTCTTCATATAAAAGGCATCGTAGTAACAATTGCTTCCCTGGTTGCTCCTTTAAAATAGCAATCTCCCCTGCCCCTGCCCCCCATATCACCATTGTTTGGTTTTTCTCTTTAGGAAAAACATACTGTACATTTTATTGTACATTTTACTTATTTCCTTTATTTATTCTATGTCTCCTCCTATGGTCTGTGTGTTGCATGAGGGCAGGAATCTTTGTCAGGCTTTTTCCCTGGCTGAATCCTCCGTAAACATTTGCTGATTGAATAGTGACTGTCCCAGGACAGAGGCCTTGAGGTGATCACTTTTTTAATGTCCATTTCCTTAATCCATTTATCCCCTCTGGACCTTTCCTTCTTTTGAAATACTAAAGTAGGATTTCTGTGAGAGACTAGAAATAATTTCAATTGTCTTTTCAGTAAAAAGCTTCATTTTGGACCAGAGACTATGCTTTTCCTCACTTAAAGACACAGAAAATCATTTTCTTGGTGTTGACATTTCTGGTCAGCACAAGCTGAAGAAGGGATGTGGATCAGAGTGTGGAAGGGGTCCTTTTGTTTGCCAGGAACCTCTAGAGATTTATTACAGTGACCCCAAGAAAAAGTGTTTGTTTACTTTTTTATTTACTTAGATAATAATAAAGAAACATGTGGACTTGAGCTTGGGGAAAGTCACCAAGAATCATGAGGTGCAGGTTTTGCCTCTCAGCATTTTGGCTCTTCACATCTGCTCCATCTTCCTCTCCAGGCTTACTAACCAACTTCCGCTGCTTACTCATAATTTCTGTTTCCTCTTCATTTTTCAAGGGCCCTAGTCTACCTCGGGGCTTCTGTTGGCGTCAGCTCCCATCCCTCGCATCTGACTGGTGCAGCCTCTGTATCTCAAAATTAGACCAGCTCTGGTTTCCAATAGGGGACAGTCCTCGGACTACTCGTCCCATGTCCTGTCTGGTGCAGTCAGGATTTGGAAAGGGTCCCATAAACCAAAACATGCCCCCAGAAGCTTTGAGCAGGGATTGCCACCCCATTGTCATCTCCATAGAAATGGGTTCCTGTTTACTCAGATTACTATTTACTTAACTGTTACAGCTCTGCTTTTGACTTTGAAAAGTGCCCTAGGACACTGACATTGATTTATGATTCTCATCTTTGGTTGCTTTATCCTAGCACCAAATGTTAAACATGCAGCCTTAATGCTTGAGGTCACCTTTGTTTTTGGAAACCTCTGCCCAAAGTTTCTAGTGGATTGTCTTTCAGCTTCCTCCCAAGTTCTGGGGACAGGGAGTAGCCTTTCTCCTGAGGAGAGTAAACGGTGTAGATTTACCTTTTTACTATGACCGGTTCATATTTTACAAAATGCCTTGCTTTGTCTATTATTGTTTCTAGAAAGAAAAGTTTTATTAAAACGGTTTTAATTTGAACATTGAATAATTTTCTTTTAAAGATTAGGGTTTATTTTGAAAAAATCTTAAATTTAGTTCAAGTGTATGCCAACACTTTCCAGAGGCAGGTACCATTAAGAGATTGTTGTTCTCAATCAGCTGGCACAGAGAAAATTCTGGAATATTTATATTCCCATTGCACAGCTAAACCATAGCTGGAGTCTTGTCTTCTGCTACCATAAAGAAACATATGGAAAAATATGTGGGTAAGAGCAGAGCCCCACAAATTTGATATCTGAATATTAGTCACATGCTATTTTGATTCAGAACATCATCAGCGACTGGAAAATGAAATTAATTCCTTTTTTTCTTTGCTTTTGTGATACCGTGTTTGATTCCTAATGTTCTGAAAAATCCTAATCTGTGTTTTTCATAGTGAAACTAAAATACATTTCCTTTAAGAAAACAACAGTCTGAGCCCAACTGTAGAAATTACAGTTACTTTGTAAATGAAATTTGTTGCTAGCCTCTGCTTCTGTGGTCAGAGATGGAAACAATTCACTAACTGCAACACTTACTTCCTCATTCTTTAAGGGGTGTTAATTTTATGCATGCTTATAGCCACAATTTCCTTCAAATGCAAACACGGAGTCAAATAATTTGACATTTAATTGTCAAATATTTTACATTGTAGTTATAAAGCATAAATTGGTTTCTTAAAAAAATCCCAACCTCCAAGCTGCATGATTCTCCATGTCAGTAGCACCTCCATTTTATGACCGAAATAAAACCAATAGTCCTTGCATGATCAAGAACTAGGACAGAATTGCTCTGGACAATGCTGACATGGCAGCGCCAAAACAACCCCTTCCCCACACCTGGCTGAAGTGCAGAGGGTCAGCCTCTGTTTGTGTATCTTGGCTAGGGAATATTTTCTTTGCCACCAGAGCCTTGGGCTTCTGCCCAGTCTTCACAACTGCTTTACCCACATCATTGTGGCCATTGTCTACCATTGCTGTCTCCCCTCCCTCCTTTATGGAATGGCCACCTCTGCCACCGCTGACCTATGAGTAAGTCCCAGGTGTTTGCCTGCTTGTTTGTCTTTATCTACCCTAGACTCCAGGTTGCTTGAGAGCAGGAGAGGTGTCTATCCTAATCATCTTTGTATATCCAGCCCTAATACAGTGCAGGTGCTCAATAAATATCTGTTGACTAATGAGAGAATAACTCAGCATAAATTAGCAGCAAGCAGTCATGTACTTTTTCTCCTTTTTTGGAAAAACTCACTTTATTAAAAATCAATACCGTATGCACATATATTAATGTTTAATTCACTACTCTAGCAATGAGAGTCTAAGGGTAATCCATTCACTATATCTATTGCTTTCTTGTTGGGACTCAGAAAATGACATCCCAAAATGAAGGCCTCAGAAGCAAAGTTTCTCTCTGCCCTTCTCCTGCCTTCCTGTCTCTCACCCCTCATTCTCCCCTGAGGCAAGCCAGAGAATCTATTAATAGAATTTCTCTTCTGCAAGGTGGGTCAGAAGCCCTTTTTCCCAAAGCCGGCATAAAGCCTAAAAATACTACTCTAACTTTCCCCCATCTTTCTGTGTAACAGCTCACCATAAAGAAATTAAGACCCTCATTCCTGAGGGGTCCTGCCTCATATCTGGGGGAAAGGAATGCCACACAGGGAAGCCAAGAAGAATCTGAGCGGACAGGATTTCTGGGTTTCTCTGCTCAGTCTATTTCCATTAACTCACACCCTTTTGTCCAATCACAGTTCTGCATGACTGTCCATTCTTCATTGAACCAACCTACGCATACCAATGGATAGTTTTCCCTGTATCTTTGGTCTTCATTCTGATGGTTCCTGGGCCACGTAAAACTACAATCAAATAAATTTGTTAGGCTTTTCTCTTGTTAACCTGTCTTTTGTTATAGGAATATCAGCAGTGACCTTCATGATAGGTAGGGACAGGATTACCCCCTTTCTGCCCCTACATTCTTTGCTCTGATCTGACAGTTTAAACAGGTGTTCATTTCTGGGCCACCTCCCCGTCTCTGCTCTAGCTGCCACCATACTGACCTTTCAGTTCCTTAAACGCACCAAGCTCCTTTTTGCCTCTGGCTACTTTTCCCTCAGCTTGGAAGTTTCTCCCCCTTGCCTTCCTTGACTTGGCTAACTCTTGCTATTCTTTCAGACTCCAGCCTAAATGTCATTTCCTCAGAGTTGCTTTCTCTGATGCCCTGATACAAATGATCTCCTAATACTCTGCTTTTGAATTCTGGATAGCACTTATCATTTTATAATGATATATTTATCTGACTTTTTTTTTTGTTTGTCTGTTTGATGCCTGTCACCTTCATTGGGCTCTTAGTTCCATAAGAATAGGGTTGAAAATTTAGTTCCCAGTATTTAGTGGGTACTCAATAAATATCTATTGAAAGAATGATAAATGACTGAATGAATAGAGTACTCCCTTCCTCCCTTACAGCTCAATGCATGTTAAAAGGGCGGAATTACTCAATCATTTTTTTCAGATGACAGTATAGACACAATATAAATCAAGCAATGAATAAACTAGAGCAAAACCAATATCAAGAGATAATGTGGTATTCCACTTCAGGTTACCTCCCTCCTTATTAATTATCACTTAACTGGAAGTTGTGTTTACTCATCAATTTTTTGAAAAAAAATCTTAAGCCAATGCTTTGTGGTTTGTGAACCTTCATGGTACTCTCCATTTACACAATGCTTTTGGCTTTAGTAAAAAAAATTCTTGTACATACTTTCCTTTGACTTTAACTATGTGTAAGTTAGGAAGTTAATACATACTTACAATATATTATTATACCTTTACATCCAAATAAAATTTGAGGCCGCTTCCATACTGTTAAGACATTTTCAGACATCAGACAAAATGGTTCATATAAAGATTACATCAATAGTCAGAATTTTAAGAGAAAAAAATTGATTGCCACAGAAATCTCACATTGTATTATTAATGTAATTTAATATATAAATATAATTTGACATGAATTTAGCTATATATATATATATATATATATATATATATATATATTTTTAGTTTCCTGTCAGACAAGACCAAAAAGGAAACATAAAGGGTTCTAGAGTTCCTTTATACATTATAAAAGAAACATATGTATTCAGTCAGAAAAAAAAAAATCAGTATTCCTAACATTGTGCTCTAGGCAGGAATTATATTCCAGGAGAAAATCCTTACATGGAGCCATACAGAGGAACAATTGCTAACACAGTGAGCAATACCTTAAAATATTGTTTCGTAGAAGATATAAAAAGGTCTATGAATGGCCATATCTATTCAACCTTTAATAGATTCTGAGAAGATACTATTAAATTTTTACAGAAGCATTTCAGCAAAAAGCTAAGATAATATATGTATGTTGCTTTTTGATGAACTAGTCTAAAAGAAAGGAAAAGTTGATTAAGAAAAGAGATAAGTAGAGGTCAACATGTCCTTGTTAAATATCACTTATAATAATAGAACTCTAAAATAAAGCAGAAAAAGTTATTTTCCTCTACGCTTCCTACCCAAGTTTCCATCCTGAGCTTTTGGGTTAAGTAGGGCATTATTCTAAATCTAATTGTGGTTATAATTACATTCTGATAATTATTTGCAAAATATACCATTACCTGCAGGATAAACTGGCCTGTTAAGTGGAGTTTTTTCTTATTGTCCGTGTAAATTTGAAATATGTCCCAAAGTGTTTTAGTATAGTTTATCCTAAGCTTAATCTTGTGAACATAATTAGATAGTGAGTTTAGCTGCATTCTAACTGTCCTCATAGATTTTTATACAAATATTTCAAAAATGAAAGATAATTCTTGTCTTCTGTAATGTACTTTTCATAGAGGACAGTTGCTTCCTAGCATCTGTTCACCATTTTGGTAATGGGAATATGTGGAGCCAATCTGCACATTGCATGCCTTGATTGGTTCAGAGGTGGCCAGCCATTCAATCTGAGTCAAGGGGGTATGTTAACATTGCTGATTTCTGGGAAAAGGGTCTTCTTCCTAGCTGGACAGGAAGCTTCATGGAATGGAAGGCCTGGAGCTGCTATTCCTAGTTTGCTTCCATGAAGAGCCAAAGATGACAGGCTACACAGTGTAGAGCTGAGTGGAGAGATGGCTTGATGACAGCTTTGAGCCCTAAATCCAGCCATATTTTGAGAAACATCCCTTTTGTTCAGGCCAATTTAGGTTCATTTTTCTGTTGTATGCAACCAAAAACATCTACCTAAACATCTTCCTATTCAGAAGGTACGAATACTTATATTTAACTAAGATCTAAATAATATCCTTCACACCCCCCCCTCCATCCACACACACAAATTGGAAGGACTAAAATATACTCAAGTTCTAAAGCATTGAAATTAACTCTGTCTGTCAGAATGTCACTGTTATTCATTCCCATTCTGCCAGAATGTTACATACTGGCTGGAAAAGAATCCAAAGGCTGGTTTCTGTACCAAGATCATATACATGAAAAGAAAACTAGTAACGATGTTTCATGAATGCCAACACGACTCTGACATTAATTTGACTACTTCATGAGACTGGAGGGAAAATAAAACAGTGCTCGGTGGGCAGATGGTTGTGTTTTGTGCTTTTTTTCCCCCTTGCAAATGATTGAGAAACCCAAACCTGAAGTCTGAAATCTGTCCTATATTTTCAAAGGAAGAGAAAACAGACTTATGCATTTGTAACTTAAAGTAACAACAGAGTTCTTGAAGATTGATCCTCACAGAGTCCAATCTGAAGAAACTATACCTAAGGTATTAAAGAAAGTAAACAGTTGACCAGGCTTGAGATTTGCCACTCAGGATAGTTTCTAAAAGATTGTCTCTTGCGTCTCTGTTCTTGAGGTGGCTGAGCAGGTATATTTGTTCAAATAAATTATTGAGTGGGGAGAGCCCCTGGAGATATGGAATAAGGAGAGATTGTTGTCATCCTGTAAAGCTGAGTAAAACAGCTCAGTTGGTCAGAATTGGAATTTGTGCTTTCATGGTGCTCTTACAAAAGCCATAGCTTGGGCAACCGTGTTCCCCAATCTATATTCATTATTGATCCTATTAGCTATATCCAAGATCCTTCATTCTAGTTCTTTTTAAAGAAAATGTGGATTAAATATTTGAATTTAATACATTTCAATATTTTAAAATTGATAGCTATGTATATAGTTTATAAATGACAAACACAGCTATCTATGCTTTTAAGTTGTTTTGTTTTCTCTCAGATTAATGGAAGTTCCCTTTGAAAACTTGCCTCTAATAAGGATTTAATTAAGATATAAAATGAACATGTGGCTTCTTAAATAGCAGAGAAGCTCAAATGCCAATTAGGATTTTTTTTTTTAAATTGCAAACATTTGAAAATTAAACTCTAACTTAGTATTTGATGTTCCTTTTGATGAAATGAAACCATCCAGGAAGAGAGCCAGTTTTAGGTACCACTTGATTCTGTGCTCAGACAATGCCACTGGTGTCCGTTTCTGGGCTCTGCACTGTGGCCCACACAGATTCAGACATATATTATTCTACTTTCAAGCTCTGCAGAGGGAGAGTCACTTCCTGCAGCTTCTTCATAATTCCATGGATTTACATACTCTCCCTCTGGCCCAGTTTGGGTCAATGTACTCATCCCATCCTTCAAGCATTTGCTGTGGCTGGGCCTGGGTGGGTGGGGCATGGTGGTGAAATGAGTTCCTTGGCTTAGGCCTCATTTGAAAGTAAAGTAGAGTCACTTTTTTCTGAGCACATGCAGTGGGAATGGGGTTGTTCATCAGAAGCAAAGTTGGGGTGTTGTTACCATCACAAGCGGGGGTGGATGCACTGGGCAAAAAGAACAAATATTTACTCTAAGATAAAACTCAGGTGTTCCAGTAGAAGAGCTAGACAGAGTTTGAGGTCAATGACCTTGTAGGACTCTTCATGAAACTTTTCCTTCTGATCTAGGACTTCGGGAATAAAGGGCATAAATATCAGTGAAGATATTAAATATTGTTGTATCATTGCTATGGACTAAATTGTGACCCTCCCCACCCCCAACTCATATGTTGAAGCCTAACTCCCAGTATGATGGAATTTGGAGATGAGGATTTGGGGAGGTAATTAGGATTAGATGAGGTCATAATGGGATTAGTGGCTTTATAAGAAGAGGGAGAGAGAGAGAACGCTTACTCTGTCGTATGAGGACACAGGGAGAAGGCAGCTGATTGCAAGCCAGGAAGCCAGCCTTCGCCTGACACCAAATCTACTGGTAACGTTTGATCTTGGACTTCCCAGCCTACAAAACTGTGAGAAGTAAATGTGTCTGATTTAAGCCACTCAGTCTGTGTTTTACTATAGCTCTCTAAGCAGATTAATACAATTTTATTCAGGAAATGAATAATTCAAAGAACTTTCTTCATATCCCAAATGTTCTTGTGGGGTAGGAGTTATTCTAGAAAGGTCAAGTGTTTCTATTGAAAAAATTTTCAAATGTAAAGTTTCCTTTAACTATTTAACATGTTTTTTTCACATATCTATCTAACAATGGTAATATGCAACCCAATCCATATTTTATAACCACAAAGCATCCTGATTTGGAAATATGTACACTACATATTTATATTGCCTATAGGGTCTAATCATTTAGAAGTATATTTTACAAGGAAACTAGAGGTCCCATATTTCCATTTTGTCAACAAAGTCTCTACCTCAAGCAATTCACTAATGAGAAGAGAGGTTTATTTTTCAATATCAAGTTTATGACATGAACATTTGTTTTGCAGCTAATATTTACCTGTTTTTTCCATCTTCAATTCTTGGGCCCCAGGTAACAATGACAAAGTGAATCACACAGTCAAATTAGCTGATTTTGCATAAGCTTAAAGAGAAGAGTCTATTTCAGAAAAATAATTTAATTCTAAATCTGTGTCTGAAGAATGTCATATATAGGTTTTAGCTGAAAACTGTTGTAGGAGTATAGAGGTATTCCCCGTGTTTTTGGTTGTGTTCATCCTGAAAGTTTCAATTTAATCACAGAAAGGTTTGGGTCTTTTGAAAATAGCAAGAAAATCAATTATTCAATTTTCTCCAGGCAATTTTCACCATTTCAGCATGCCCAAGAGAGAAACGACCTATCATTTTGTTATGCTGAAGAATTTGGCAAGCCAGCTAATGGTCTTACTAAAAGAGCCTTTAGTGGCAGTTGCAGGAAGTTATGTCTGAATCTTTTGGAGCCATTGTAGAGAAGGCTTTTCTCCTGAAGAGATTCATGAGGATTTTCTTGGGAAGCAAAGGATGTCTGAATATTCTTAAACCTTGAATAGATTTATCAAATTCACTGTGTCATTTAAACGTTTGCCAAATGGGACTCATCTTCCATCAAACAGACCTCTCCCTGGGCATCTTCATCTTTAGAAAATTGTGAACTAAAATTAAATAAAAGGCTTCCCGCCAACAGGCTGACTGAATGGACCCCCTCCTGGCCAAGGGGATATCCTAAAACTAAATTGTCTGCCACAAGGAGGGAGGTCAGACATGCCTCACCATGCCCCGATCCCTTCTTGGAGATACCCTTTGTAACTCATCAACAGGCCTAAGACTGTGCAAGACAAACCTGCAGGTCCTCAATTTACACAACAAATATAAGTCCAGTGACTTGTCTCTTCCTTATCTAAAACATTCCAAACCTTTAGACAAAGCTTCATTTTTTAACCAATTACAAGTCAAGGAGTCTTTAAACCCACCTATAACCTGTAAGCCCCCCACCCCCCACCTTCGAGATGGCCCACCTTTTCGGGCCAAACCAATGTATGCCTTCCATGTATTGACTTATGACTTTACCCCTGTAACCCCTATCTCCCTAAAATGTATAAAACCAAACTGTAACCCAACCACAGCAAGTCCACTTGCTCAAGGGTTCTGGGGTGTGGCTCCGGGTCATGGTCCTCAAATTTGGCTCAGAATAAACCTCTTTAAAATTATTTTATAGAGTTCAGCTTTTTTTCTGTGGACAAAATCAATGCTAAAAAATCATCTTATGTTTCCTTCACTGCTATGGTGATGAAATTTGTCTCAAAAGAAAAATTTTGTGTTGATTTTTATAATCTTAGAGGCTGTAACATACAGGTAAGGCTGTTACTTAGAAACATACTCTCAAAAACGTTTTTTGGAGGTTTTTGGGGGAGAGGGGAGAGGGAAGGACTAGGGAAAGCTGGATGGTGAGCTGAACGGCCTGAAAGCACGAATTAAGGTAAAAAGCAAAAATAAATCAAAGTGAAATCATTGAACATTGGTGACTATCAAAAGCAATTGAATCAGACTACAGAGGAAAATTAGTAAATTTCGTATCCATAAATACTCTTAATGGGAAGTTCTATTAGCTTGTCTCCCAACAGAGGTAGGTGAAGTAATAGTCTCCAAAAGGTGGGGCTATCACCTCTGCAGGTATTTAGAACTGGTCTGAACAAAGCACTTGCAAGCCTTTTGTGGGGAATAACACTGCAGCTGAGAAAGCAAACATAAATCTTCTGACTGCCTCTGATTTTGCCCTCCTTGTGTACAGGAAGTTTAAAAATCCTGTTGCCTCTTTCTTGCCAATTTGAATACAAATTCTTCCTGGCCAGAAAACTGATCATTTGGTATACAAGCTCCTTTTATTTTTTTTGTTTCCTCAGGTTCTCCACATATCACCTGGCATTCTGCTATACAAACAGTTATAATTTTAAGTAAAATGAGTTAAATACTAGTGCCAGGCACTTACAGATGCTATCTCACACTTCAAGATTGCTATAATCCCTCTTTTACATAAGATGCAATGCTGCCCAGACACCAAGCTAGTGAATTGGAATTCAAACTCTGAACCATCTCATCAGAAAAAGAAGGAGAGCATAGGTTTAAATTCAAATGAACTTTTATGTGAATTCTGGCTTAGATTCCCCGTTTTTGTCCCAGAGCCTTCTTCCAGTCACCTCCTTTACCCTTGCGGTGGAATTATTTCAAATTCTAGCTTGAGGCTGTTTCCTGGGAACTTGTACAATTCACGCTATCATTGTCCCAATGAGACAGTCCGGGAGCCTGGATGCAGTGTGGATGCAGATGTATCAATCCATGACTTAATCATGCACAAAATAGAGCTTTTAAAATTTTTCTATAACTAAATTTAATTTCTGTCATAAAGCTAATTTGCATCTGGTAATGAGAAATTTCATTTTCCAAATCCAGAATAAACCTAGTCAAATTGGGATTTTTAAAAACATTATTTCAGAGTAAATTCATTCAATTTAGGCTTCCTCCCCTGAATTTCAATTTTGCCCAAGTGGCATCTAACTTTAGGGAGGTGTTTTAGAGTAAGTAACCCCAGGTTATATGCATTTCTTCTTTTTCTGAGAATGGAAGTAGCAAGGTATAAAGTGTATAAATGGCTAGTCATTTGTAAAGAAGTAAGACTACTTTACAGGATGTAAGCCAGCTAGCCGGAAATGTATATTCAGTTAAGTGCCAAAATTGTACAGCATTAGCAGGAAGGAAGTCCCTGAAACTATGCCAGCAGAAGCTGCCATGAATTTGGCAGTGGCTGCTGTAGCCTTGAGGCAAGGTAGGTTTTTGCCACTGGATCAAAAGAGAGATTGTAGTAAGCTTTGGATTTTTGGTTCTTTCCTTGTAATTAAAGCTATTATAGAATCAGAATTTTGTTTAGAAGCTTCTTTATACCAATAAAAAAAGACGGTACTTTCAACATTAGGAATTTACTGCTCATTTGCTCTAAGAACACTGTAGGATGGATAATTTTAGAAACATATAGAATTCTCCCAAAGTGGCCACTGTAATTCCAAATCATCATTGATAAAATTGTGCCAGTTTGTGAGATGCATGCAAGAATTTGAGCAATAATGAAGAAGCAGGTGTCTGGACTGGCAAAGTGCAAACTTGGGCTGAGACTATGCTTGGAGAAGTGATCATGGTCTGTCTAATGTGCGGATTCCACATCTTGTGTCTTGAGCCCCTAACCAGTGGTTGGCCATCTTTGACAAGAGACTTGATAATATGTGGCTCTCAGCAGGTAGAATTTTTGAATATTCTATCTCCTGTATTAACTCTTAGGGTTGTGAACACAGAAGAGAGGAAAAATAGACCTTGTAAAGTTTTGGTTGGTGACTCAAAGTAAATTTGATCTACTGGGGAACATCAGCTTGATGAAGTTTTTATTGATGGCTTTATTGAGGTTTAATTGATACACAATAAGAGGCACATAACTAAAGTATGAAATTTAGTAAGTTTTGACTTATGCATGAACCCGTGAACCCATCACCACGATCAAGATAATGAAAATATCCATCACTTCCAAAAGATTCCTCCTGCCTGTTGGTAATACCTCCTTTCTTCTTCCTACTCCCCCACCTCCGAGTTCCCAGGCAAGCACTGATTTGTTTTCTATCCCTATACATTAGTCAGTGTTTTCTAGAATTTTATATAAATGGAATATAGTATGCATTCTTTTCTCTCTGATGTTTTTCATGAGGCATAATTATTTTGAGATTCTCCCATGTTGTTGTGTGTGAGTCAACAGTTCACTCATTTTTATTGTTGACATGTATTGCATTAGATGAGTATACCACAAATTGTATACCCAACTGAACATGAACAGTCAAAGATTTTTCAGGTTTTTGCTTTTTCAAATAAAGCTACTATAAACATTTGCATACAAGTCTGTGTGTGGATATACACTTTGTTTTCCTTTGAGTAGATATCTAGGAGAGGAATTGCTGCATCATATGGCAAGTTTATAATAAGCTTTTTAAAGAAATTATCAAACTGTTTTCCAAGGTTGATATACCATTTTACATTTTCATCAGCAGTGTATGAGAGTGTATGAGAGTTTTAATTCCTCCATTTCCTCACCAGCACTTGGGTGGTCTGTCTTTTCAATTTTAGCTACCTTAATAGGTGTGTGTTGGTATCTCTTTGTGGTTTTAATTTGCATTTCTCTAATGACTGATATTGAACATCTTTTGTGCTTATTTGCCATCTATATATCTTCTTTGGTGAAGTGTCTGTTTGATTAAGACTTATGCCCATTTTTAAATTGGATTGTTATGGGAGTTCTTTATATCATCTGAACACAGGTCCTTAATCAGATATATGACTTATAAATATTTTTTCCAGTCTGTGGCTTCTCTTCTCATTCTCTTGTGCCTTTCAAAGAGCATAGTTTCTTAAATTTTTTTTAAAAAGTATATTGTAATTTTTGGGGTTATGGCAAAAAAATCTTTGCCCAACCTAAGGTCACAAAGATTTTCCCCCATATTTTCTTCTAGAAGCTGCATAGTTGTAAGATTTACATTTATGTCTATAATCAATTTGAATTAATTTTTGTATGTGGTGAGAGGTAAGAATCCAAGTTCATATTTTTGCATATGGATATCCAATTATTTCAGCATAATTTTTTAAAAGATTATCCTTTCTCCATTTCATCAGTGTTGAAAATCAGTTTTCCATATATTTGTAGGTCATTTCTGGACTCTCTGTTGTGTTCCATTAATGTATTTGTCTATATTTACACAATTAATCTATTTGTCTGTCTTTATGCTGAACACATATTGTCTTGATTACTGCAGCTTTATAATAAATTGTAAAATATGGTTGTGACAGTCTTCCAACTTTGCACTTCTTTCCAAGTTTGTTTTGGCTATTCTAGTTTCTTTGTACTTCATATGAAGTTTAAAATCAACTTGTCAATTTCTACGAAATGCCTGCTGGGATTTTGATTTGGATTGCATTGACTCTATAGATCAATTTCAGAACTGACATCTTAACAGCACTGAGATTCCAGTCCAAGAACATAGCATTATCTCGACATGTATTTAGATCTTGTATAACCTCTCTCAGCAGTGTTTTCTAGTTTTCATTGTACAAGTCTTTCATATACTTTGTCAGCTTTATCCCTATTTCAAATTTTTGATGCTATTGCAAATGATATTGCTTTTTAAAATATTTGATAGTATAATTTGTTTGTAGACTATATATAATGAATTTGTTGCTAGTATATAGAACTTCAATTGATCTTTGTATATTGATCATGTATCCTGAGCCTTTCTAAAGTCACTTACTAGTTCTGGTAGCTTTTTAATAGATTCCATAGGATTCTCTACATAGACAATCATGTTATCTGCAAATAGAGTTTTACTTCTTTATTTCCAATATGGATATCTTTTATTTATTTTTTTCTTTTTGCCTTTTTGCACTGGCTATAACCTCTAGTGAAATGTTGGATACAAGTGGTGAGAATGAACATTGAGAACGATGTCAGCTGTAGGTTTTTCATAGATGTCCTTTTTCCCTTTATCAGGTTGAGAAAGTTCTTTTGCTGAGAATTTTTATTAGGAATGGAAATTGGCTTTTGTTAAATGCTTTTTCTGCATTTATTTAGATTATCACTTTTTTTTCTTTTTAGTTTGTTGATATGATGAATTACATGAATTGATTTTGAATGATAAACCATTGTTACATTCTTGGGATAAACCCTACCTTGGTCACGATGGCCTTTTAATATATTTTTGGATTCAGTTTACCGAAATTTTGTTTAGTAATTTTACATCTATGCCATGAGGGATAATAGGTCTGTAGTGTTCTTTTTTGGTACTGTCCTGTACCTATTCTTTTTTGGTGTAGGTAATGCTTGCCTCATTGAATGAATTGGGACGTTTTCCTTCTTTTTAAGTTTTCTGTAATATTTTGTGTATAATTTGTTTCATTTCTTTCATAGGTGTTTGGTAAATTTCACCAGCAAAAATAAGGGCTTAAAGTTTTCTCTGTTGAAAGTTTTTTAACTACAAATTTAATTTCTTTGGTATGTATAGAGCTATCCAGGTAATCTGTCTCTTCTTGACATTTGGAAGTTTGTGTATTTCAAAGAATTTTTCCATTTCATCTGGGTTATTGAGTTTATTGGCATAAAGTTGTTCATAATATTCTCATGTTATCCTTTTAATAACTGTATAATCTGGACTGATATTGCCTCTCATTTTAGATATTGGTAATTTATGACTCCTTTCCCTTTTTTTTCCTGGTTAGTGTAGCTAGAGACTTACCAATTTTATTGATCTTCTCAAAGAAACCACTTTTGGTTTTATTGATTTTCTTTATTAGTTTCTGTTTTTATTTCATTGCTTTCTAATCTTCATTATTTCCTTCCTCTGTTACTTGCAGTATTCTATAAATTTCAATCAAGTCAAGTTGGTTGATTGCGTTGCTAAGTCTTCTATATCTTTACAGATTTTCTGTCTACTTGTTCTATCAACTATTGAGAGAGGATTATTTAAAACTCCAACTATAATTATGGATTTGTCTACTTCTATAGTTCTGGCAGTTTTTCCTCAATGTACTTTGTTAGTAGGCGCATAAATGTTTAGATTTGTTTGTGTCCTCTTTATGTATTAAGCCCATTATCATTATGAAATAAACTTCTGAAAATTCCTGATAATTTTCTTTGCTTTGAAATCTATTGTGTCTGATATTACTATAGTCACTCCAACTTTCTTTTAATTAGATTTAGCACAGTATATTTTTTTCTATCCTTTTACTTCATACACACACACACACACACGTAGTGAGAGAGAGAGAGAGTACATTTCTTATATGCCACATATAGTTAGGTCTTGTGTTCCTTGTACATTGCACAATCTTTGCCTTTTAATTGAGATGTTTTTGATAATTTAAATTTAATGTGATTATTGATACAGTTAGGTTTAAGTCTATTATCTTGCCATTTATTTTCTATTTGTCTGTCCTTTTTCCCCCCTTTCCTCACATTTTTGGTTGAAGAACTTCCTTTAACATTTCTTGTAGAGCAAGTCTGTTGGTGATTAATTTTTTTCAGCTTTTGTATATCTGAAAAAGTCTTTCCTTCACCTTAGTTCTTGAAAGATATTTTTGTTTGGTATATAATTCTAGTTTGAATTTTTTTTTAAATTTTGTCAGTACCGTAAAGATGTTGCTTCACTGTCCTCTCACTTGCATTTTTTCTTACCAAAAAAAACAAAAACAAACAAACAAAAAAACTACTGTCATTCCTGTCTTTCTTTCTCTGTATGTAATGTGATGTTTTTATCTGCTTTACAATTTTATATCACTGGTTTAGCCTTGGTGTACTTTTCTTTATATTTCTTGTGCCTTGGGTTCATTGGGCTTCTTGGATATGTAGATTTATACTTTTCATTAAATTTGGAAAAATTATTGGCCATTATTTCTTCAATTTTTTTCTGCCACTCTCTCCTCTCTTTCAGACACTTCTATTATATGTACAGTAGGCATCTTGAAGTCATCCACAGCTCACTAATGCACTGTTTTTAAATTTTTATTCTTTTCTCTTTCCCTTTTATTTTGGGTAGTTTCTATTTCTGTGTCTTCAAATACACTAATATTTTCTTCTGCAATTTATAATCTACTCTTTAAATTTTTCTATCGTAAAAAACACATAACATAAAATTTATCATCTTACCCAATTTTGAGTGTACAGTTCAGTGGTGTAAGTATATTGTTGTGAAATTTCTAATCTACTCTTAATTTCATCCAGTGTATTTTTCATCTCATCACTAAAGTTTTCATCACTAGAAGTTTGACTTAGGTCTTTTCCATATCATCCATGTCTTTACTTAATTTTTGATCACATGGAAAAAATAGGTGTTTTAATGTCCTTGTCTGCTAATTTGAACATCTAGCTTGTTTTCAATTGGTTGACTTTCCTCTTCATTAAGGATTGTATTTTCCTTCTTTGTATGCCTGGTAATCTTTGATTGGATGCTAGTCATTGTATATTTTTTTCTTGTTTGTTGCTGAATGTTTTTATATTCCTAAAAAGATTCTTGACCATTTTTCTGGGATGTAGTTAAGTTACTTGGAAACAGTTTGATCCTGTCATGTTTTACTTTTAAGATTTGTTCAACAGTCCTAGGGCAGTGTTTATTCTAGGGTTAATTATTGCCCACTACTGAGGCCAGACACTTTACCAAAGGCTTGGTGAAATATGAGGTTTTTCAGTTTGGCTAGTAGGAATGGGCACTATTCCCAGGCATGTATGAGTACTGACTATTGTTAGCTCTAATCCTTTTGGGTGGTTCTTTCCCCGCAGCAATCACTAGTACTGTGGCCTGTAAACTCTGGGGCTTACTTTCCCCAGACTCTCAGCTCCCTCCCCTCACCTCAGCGAGTCTGCCAGGCTCCTCCTCGGTGCTCATACTCTGTGCCGTGGCCTGTAAGGTGAGGCAATCACAGGGCCATTTCTCAGCAGTCAGTGTTCTTTGTTGCCTGATACCTAGTAATTTGTAACCTGTTGTTTCATATGTTTTGTCCATTTGTTTTGGTTGTTTTAGGCAAGAGGGTAAAGCTGCCCTTGTTACTCTATCTTTGCCATAAGCAGAAGTTCTTGGGGCCATTTTTTTTTTGTCATGGAGTTAGAATTATCAGGACTCTGTTGATCATTCTATATTATTTCCCCTCTTATTGACAGATAATGTTTATGAGAAGACAGAACAAAAAAAATTGAGATTGGATGGAGAACACAGTATCACCAAGAATTTTTAGTGACACAAGTCTAATCAGAAAGTCCAATATATCAATGACTAAAATATAATTTTCTCAGGACAAAAATAAAATTCAGTGCTTGGAAGCTTCAATGAAATCATATCTCAAACCCAGCATATGATTCATCTCTCCCCATAGGCCAGGAATCTCAAACAGAAGAGACATATAGGACCTTGAGGAATGCACACAAAAATTGTGTTGCTCAAGGGTCCTGGTTATGGCAGGAGAGTCAGAGCTGAACCTTGGTGCATTCTCCAAACTGTGGAAAACCTACTCCTCAAATAAAGAAACCTGTTATGATATAAACAAATGAACTTTATAAACTTATAGAGATAAGAGAAAACATTTCAATTCTGAAATAGCATCTCCTTAGGGGAAATGGCTGCACAATTTTTATTGTTCATTGCTTGGTCTTGGGATATGAAAATCCAAGGAAAAGTCCTTGGATTGGTTGGTTTCTTAATGTCAGGATTGATGCAGGTGATGTGAGGTTCTGAATGAAGAAGAAAGTGTTATGTGAGTCCTAAGACATTCTAAGTTGAAACTGGAAGTAGTTCTTCCAGTTCTCAGTTTTGCGTGATTGATGGAGGTGGTTCTGATTCTAACCTGTTAACATATGATAAGCCTTGTGTAATGTTGGCTGTTATTATACATGCAGACAGGGAGAACTAGCTCAGCCGACTGTAATCTGTACTCTCATGGCAAGGCACATTTGGGTAGCATGCCCCAAATGCTCTCCTCTATACTATTTTGAGTTTAGTTGACTATGTGTTGCAACATGGTAGTTTTCTTTTCCGTGGCCTCTTTTTATGTTGTTTATTTTGGGCTTGGCAAACAGATTTGATGACAGGGTTTAAGAAAAGTGAAGTAGCTGGGCGTGGCAGCTCATGCCTGCAATCCCAGCACTTTGGGAGGCTGAGGCAGGAGGATTGCTTGAGGCCAGGAGTTTGAGTCTGCAATAAGCTATGATCGCACCACTGCATTTCAGTCTGGGAAACAGAGTAAGACTCCGTCTCAAAAAAAAAGAAAGAAAAGAAAAGAAAAGAAAAAAAAGTGAAGCAAAAAACTCTCATTCTGGATATTAAAATGTAATTTTTACATTAACTAGGGGAACCTTCAAAGAAAGAGATGTGGAAATAGGCAGTTAGGGATTGGTGGCTATCTATTGTGATGTGTACTCTACTCGTAAGTACAACCTGTGAAAATTGACCAGAAATTGAACTAATGGTGGTTGGGAAAAACATGTTCCAGAGGCATGTTATGGGGAGATTTGAGAACAGGAGAGTGAGTACCAACTTGTAATGCTGGGGGATGCATCTCCATGGGGACTATGGTATAATAATGTCAGCCATAGCTGAGGCAGTTAACACTGTCATTTCTAGATGCACATTTCTTCTATGAAACAAGACATATCTACCTGATATGTCATATTGTTTTGATCTTTAAACTCCTGCTTAAGATAAGATAGGCTGGGTTATACTAGGAATAAATAACCCCAAGTTCTTTGCAGTTGAACACAACAAAAACATATTTCTTGTCAATGCAGTCTGCTGCAGGTCCAGGCAACTCTTCAGGGCAACTGCTATTCATATGGTGACTCAGTGATCTAGGCATGATCCTATAACCTGTACCCTCTGGATAGCACAGACCCCTCTGTTAAAGGTCAGGGGAAGAGAGAGACTGTCTTAGACTGGAAGTGCTGCATGTTGACTCCTGCTCATATTTTAGTAGACAGAAATAGTCACATGGCACTGCCCAAAGGGGCTGAGAAGTAGAGTCCTCTGTGAGCAGCCAAAGACAGGAAAACTGGCTATTGGAGAATACTAGGCACTTACCTTCTTGCCTCCAGAGTTGTGACATATACTTCCCTGTGCCTAACTTACCACTCAATTTGGCTTGGCTAATACCCGCTAATATTTCTGGCTTCAGGTTAATGATTATTTGCTTCATGTTTACCTTTCCCATTAGACTGTAAATTCTGTATTACTTATTCTGTCTTGCTTCCCAGCCCATAACACATACAGTACCTAGTGTCTAATTAGATGGATATTTGTAAATAAATAACTACTTTGGATAAAAACAGAAGGCATCTGGAAATTTTCCTTCTTGATCTTGTCCGTAATTTCTATTTCTCTGGCTACAGAAACATTTAAAAGTATATAGACAGCCTGATTTTACAGGTGGCAGACAAGAAGTTGGGAGACATTTACATGCCTGTACGGCATAGGTGCTACATATTGTCAATATCTATTCTAGTTTCTGATACTGGGTAATTGTCTCATTTGTCTATGGCATGTAATTCCACCAGATAATATTGTTAATTATTAGAAAGATAGGTTATTAAAAATTAATACTCCATTTATTTAAAATTTTCTTTAATTATGTATTATAGAAAGATTGGAAAGTATATTGGCTATAAAGAAGTCTTAATTCCAGTGTTCAAAAACCATTGTATTATCATTTAACATATTTATTTTCCGACTTTTATTAATTCATATATTGTCACATGGTTGAACTCAAATGGTAAAATAGATTTTTATCTTGAATTTTTTTTAACATTTTGTCAAGGCATTTTAATAAATGAAAGTTTTTAAAAACATACATTTAAGTGGCTACATAATTTGTCTTTCTAGGTTAAAATCATAATTTACTGAACCATTTCTTTAACAGTGGACATTTATATTGTTTCCAAAAGCTTTTTACTACATAAAATGCTGCAATGAATGTTGTAAGGTATAAAGATTTTTCTATATTTTGGGCTATTTTCTTAGGATAGATTCATAGAAGGCAAACATAAACTAAAGGCTATGAACATTTATATAGTCATTGGGCACCTTTAAATGAGTCAGTGGTTTTAAACAAATGTTTTGGAATCATCCACCCTGCTTACTATTTAATATTTTCCCAGTCAGAAGTGTGGAGTATCAGCTCCAGGGAGTTCAAAATACTTAGTCTTTTATTGTTTAAAACATTTTTATTTATTTATTTATTTTTAAATTTCAGAATATTATGGGGGTACAACACTTTGGCTATATATATTGCCCATGCACTGCCCGTGTCAGAGCTACAATCGTGGTCATCCCCCAAACTGTGCTCCCCACATCCATTCAGTGAGAGTTTTTCCCATCCCCTCCACCCCCCTCCCACCAGCCCACCCCCTGATGAATAAAATTGCCATGCGTGATGTAAGTGTTGATAAGTTAGTACCAATCTGATGGTGAGTACCAGTGGTGCTTGTTTTTCCATTTTTGTGACACTTCGCTTCGAAGAATGGCCTCTAGCTCCAACCAGGATAATACCAGATGTGTTAATTCACCGTTGTTTTTTATCACTGAGTAATACTCCATGGTATACATATACCACATTTTATTAATCCACCTGTGTATTGATGGGCACCTGGGTTGTTTCCACATCTTTGCAATTGTGAATTGTGCCGCTATAAACGTTCGCATGCAGATGTCTTTATTATAGAATGTCTTTTTTTCCTTTTGGTAAACACCCAGTAGTGGGATTGCTGGATCAAATGGTAGTTCTACTTTTAATTCTTTGAGGTATCTCCATATTACTTTCCACAGAGGTTGTACTAATTTGCAGTCCCACCAGCAGTGTATGAGCGTTCCTATCTGTCAGCATCCCCGCCAACATTTGTTGTTTTGGGGCTTTTTGATATGAGCCAATCTCACTGGAGTTAAGTGATATCTCATTGTGGTTTTGATTTGCATTTCCCTGATGATTAGAGAGCAATTTTTCATATGTTTGTTGGCAATTATTCTGTCTTCTTTTGAAAAGTTTCTGTTCATGTCCTTTGCCCATTTTTTAATGGGGTTGTTTGATTTTTTCTTGTTGATATTCCTAAGTTCTGTATAGATTCTGGTTATCAGCCCTTTATCAGAGGTGTAGCATGCAAATATTTTCTCCCATTCTGTAGGTTGTCTGTTCACTCTAGTGATAGTTTCCTTGGCTGTGCAGAAGCTTTTCAATTTGATCAGGTCCCATTTATTTATTTTTGTTGCTGCTGTGATTGCTTTGGGGGTCTTCTTCATAAATTCTTCACCTAGGCTAATGTCCATAAGAGTTTTTCCAACGTTTTCTTTGAGAATTCTCATGGCTTCACATTTTAGGTTTAAATCTGTTATCCATCGTGAGTTGATTTTTGTGAGAGGTGAGAGGTGTGGGTCTAGTTTCAGTCTTCTACATATGGCCATCCAGTTTTCCCAGCACCATTTATTGAATAGGGAATCTTTTCCCCAGTGTATGCTTTTGTGGAATTTGTCAAAGATCAGATGACCATAGGAGGTTGGTTTTATGTTTGGGTTCTCAGTCCTGTTCCATTGGTCTATGTCTCTGTTCTTGTGCCAGTACCATGCTGTTTTGGTTACTATAGCCTTGTAGTATAGTTTGAAGTCTGGTAGATAGATGCCTCTCAATTTGTTCTTTTTGCTTAGGATTGCTTTGGCTAAATGGGGTCTTCTCTGGTTCCACAGGAAGCGTAGAATTATTTTTTCTAGATCAGCAAAAAATGACGTTGGCATTTTGATATGGACTGCATTGATTCTGTAAATCACTTTAGGTAGCAAAGACATTTTTACAATGTTGATTCTGCCTATCCAAAAGCATGGTAGGGTTTTCCATCTGTTTACATCATCTGCTATTTCTTTTGTCAGTGTTTCATAATTCGCTCTATACAGGTCTTTCACCTCCTTAGTTAGATAGGTTCCTGAATATTTAATTTTTTTGGGTGCTATTGTGAAAGATATTACATCTTTAATTTGTTTCTTGGCTTGATTGTTGTTAGCATATATGAAGGCTATGGATTTGTGTGCATTGATTTTGTATCCTAAGACTTTGCTGAATTCATTTATCAATTCCAGTAATCTCTTGGTTGAATCTTTGGGGTTTTCTAGATATAATATCATATCATCTGCTAATAGTGAAAGTTTGACCTCTTCTGCCCCCATTTGGACACCCCTGATTCCTCTCTCTTGTTTGATTGCTCTGGCCAGGACTTCCAGCACTGTGTTGAATAGAAGTGGAGATAGTGGGCAATCTTGTCTGGTTCCAGTTTTAAGGGGGAATGCTTTCAATTTTTCCCCATTCAGTATGATATTGGCTGTGGGTTTATCATTTATGGCTTTAATAGTTTTGAGGTATGAGTCATCTATGCTTATATTGTTATGAGTTCTTATCATAAAAGGATGCTGGATTTTGTCAAAAGCCTTTTCTGCATCTATTGGAAGGATCATATAATCTTTGTTCTTGCTTTTATTTATGTGGTGAATTACATTTATAGATTTGCATATGTTGAACCATCCCTGCATCTCGGGGATGAAGCCCACCTGATCGTGATGGATTATTCTATTGATGTGCATTTGAGTTCAGTTTGCTAGGATTTTATTGAGAATTTTAGCATCTATATTCATAAAGGATATTGGTCTGTAGTTTTCTTTTCTTGTTGTGTCCATTCCTGGCTTTGGTCTCAAGGTGATATTGGCTTCATAGAATGAGTTTGGGAGGATTCCATCTTTCTGGATGTTTTCAAATAATTTCTGCAGTATAGGCACCAGTTCTTCTTTGTAGGCTTGGTAGAATTCAGGTGTGAACCCATCTGGTCCAGGACTTTTTTGGTTGGAAGATTTTTTATTCCTGCTTCAATTTCGGTGCTTGATATTGGTCTGTTTAGAAATTCTATTTCTTTCTGGTTGAGCCTAGGGAGGTAGTATGTTTCTAAGAATTTGTCCATTTCCTCCACATTTTCGTGTTTGTGAGCATAGAGATTTTCATAGTATTCGAAGATGATGTTTTGTATTTCCATGATATCAGTTGTGACCTCTTCTTTTTCATTTCTAATTGAGCTTATTAGCATCGTTTCCTTTCTGCTTCTGGTCAACCTGGCAAGTGGCCTGTCTATTTTGTTTATCTTTTCAAAGAGCCAACTTTTCATTTTATTAATCTTCTTTATTGTTCTTTTGTTCTCAATTTCATTTAATTCTGCTGTGATCTTGGTTATTTCCTTTCTTCCACTGGCTTTAGGATTGTTTTGCTCTTCCTTTTCCATTTCCTTAAGGTGACTCATTAGTTTATTGATTTGTGACCTTTCTGTCTTTTGGATGTGAGCATTTAAGGTGATAAGTTTTCCTCTCAGGACTGCTTTTGCTGTATCCCACAGATTTTGATAACTTGTGTCCCCATTATCATTTAGTTCGAAGAATCTTTTGATTTCCATTTGAATCTCCTCCTTGACCCAATAGTCATTCAGCAACAGATTGTTTAATTTCCATGTTTTTGGATGAAGATGTGAGTTTCTGTTGGAATTGATTTCTAATTTTATTCCACTGTGGTCTGAAAAGATACATGGTATGATTTCTATTTTTTTGAATTTGTTTAGATCTGTTTTGCAGCCTAGGATGTGATCAATTTTAGAGCAAGTTCCATGAGCTGATGAGAAGAATGTATATTCAGTGTTATTTGGGTGGAGTGTTCTGTAGATGTCTGTTAGGCCCAAGTGTTCTAGAGTCCTGTTTAGGTCCATTGTTTCTTTGCTTTTTTCCTGTTCGGAGGATCTGTCTTGTTCCATCAGTGGGGTGTTGAAGTCCCCTGCTATTATGACATTGCTATTTATTATGTTGTCTAGATCAAGCAGTATTTGCTTTATGTATCTGGGCGCTCCTGCGTTGGGTGCATAAATGTTTAGGATTGTTAAATCCTCTTGTAAGATTTTTCCCTTCACCACTATATAGTGTCCATTTTTGTCCTTCTTTACTTTTATTGCTTTAAAGTTTATATCATCTGAAATAAGGATGGCTACTCCAGATTTCTTTTGGTTTCCATTAGCCTGGAAAATTGTATTCCGTCCTTTTACCTTGAGTCTATATGCATCCTTGTGTGTAAAGGTGTGTTTCCTGGAGACAGCAAATACTTGGCTTGTATTTTTTAATCCACTCAGCCAGCCTATATCTCTTCAATGGGCAATTCAAGCCATTCACATTTATTGAGAGAACTGATATTTGGGGTAGATTTCTGTTTATTCTGTTATTCTGTTATTCTGTAGTCTCTTGTTCCATTTTACTTCTTGAGTCATTGTGAAATCTGGGTTCTGGATTTTTAGCTTAGGGTAGTTTTACATTGGTGGGTGTCTGTTGTGCTGGCTAGTGTACAATGCAGGTCTAAGCACTTCTTGCAAGGCTGGTCTGGACTTCACAAATTCTATCAGTGATTGCTTTTCTGGAAAAGTCTTTATTTCTCCCTCATATAAGAAGCTTAGTTTGGCAGGATACAGAATTCTGGGTTGGCATTTATTTTGCTTTAGGAGACTTATCATGGCTCCCCATTCCCATCTGGCTTGTAAGGTTTCAGCTGAGAAATCTGCAGTTAATCTGATAGGTTTCCCTTTGTAGGTTACCTGTTCTTTTCACCTTACAGCTCTGAGGAGTGCCTCTTTTGTGTTTACTTTGGTCAGTCTAATAATTATGTGGCGTGGTGAATGCCTTTTCACTTTGAGTCTCCCAGGAGTCCTGTGTGCTTCTTGTACTTGGATATCGAGATTTCTGGCTAGGCCATGGAAATTTTCCTCTATTATTCCTTCAAATAGGTTTTCCAGCCCATGCAAATTTTCTTTCTCTCCCTCAGGGATGCCTCTGATCCTTATGTTTGGCCTCTTTATATAATCCCACATTTCTTGTATGCTTTGTTCATGCCTCTTGTTTTTGTGTTCTTTCTCTTCAACTGATTTATTTAGCTCATAGGAGTTGTCTTCTAGCTCAGAAATTCTTTCCTCTGTGTGGTCCAGGCTATCCTTAAGGCTTTCTACTGTGTTTTGTAGATCCTTGAATGCTTCTTTCATTTCTAGAATTTCTATTTGATTTTTCCATAATACTGCTATTTCTTTGGAAATTTTTTCATTCATTTCTTGCATTTTTCTTGTGGTTTCTTTGTGCTGGGATTCAATTTTCTCTTGAATTTCACTGAGCTTTCTTATAATCCATAAACAAAATTCCTCTTCTGTCATTCTACCCATTTCATCTGAGTTGGTATCCATTGCAGGGAACTGCTGATTTCTTTTGGCGGTGACTTGTCTCTCTGATTTTTCGTGTTTCCTTAGTTCTTTCACTGACTTTTTCTCATCTGGCTTCTTGGTCTAGAGCTGGGGGTGTTAGGGCTAGTTTATGGCCCTGTCTCCAAGCCCTCGAGGTTCATTTCTTGGCAGAGGCAGGGAGAGGAGTAGTGGCCTGTATTGCCTTAGGTGTATTTTAGCAAGTTTGGTGGATCTTGGGTTACCTCTGACCTGTTGTCTTCTCCTCTTCTCGATGGAGTGTAGTGAGATTGTCCTCCCAGCTTGAGCTCCAAGCTGGTGGATTGTACTTGAGGGTATGAATCCACAACTCCCTAATAGCTAGGTATTCTGTTATGTTCGTGGCAGACTCTGATCCCCCAGGTGGTGTATGCGAAAGCTCCGAGCTTTGGGAGGGGCCTTGTACCTCCTAAGGGTTACATTGACCCTGCTCCTCCTGAGGTGTGGGTAGAAACACAATTTCTTTTGGCTGCAGTGTGAGAACTGAATTGGAAAAATTCTATGCAGCTCAGAGGTTGCTTATCTAGCTGCGTGTGTCTGTCCCTCTGATGTGTGTCTCCACGTGACACTGGCTGATGGGGGATCTCCAATTGTGCACCCATTTTCCACTAGACCCCAAGGCAAGGTGGGTGGGCATCTCTGTCCCCAGAAGTCTCTACCAGGGGGATGTTCCCACAGTGAGGGGGGAATAGTGGCCACTGCAGGTGCGCTTGGATGGAGCAAAATTCCCTAATGAAGTGGGCAGAGTGATGGGGAGCTTCTCTGGTTCAGCCTGTGCCTTTTGAGGCATTTGGTTTCCATGAGAACCGGTACTTATACAAAACGAGTCACTATAACCAGCAACCTTCAAAATGACCGATCTCGGGTACAGGAGGGCTGGGGCCTGAAGAGTGGGCACTAGGATCAACATGTAGCAGACTAGTGGGAGGCCAGATTGAGGGTAGCAGGACCAGATGGATGGGCTGCAAACTGTTTCCAATACATAAAGGTCCTGCCACTACAGTTCTGGGATCTTGTCCCACCTGGAACCCACAGATGCGGCTGTCTCTGGCCACCAAGGGCAAAGCCTCTCTCGACCCAGCGGAAGAGCCCCAGGGCTGGGGCAGGGTGGAGCTAGAGACCCGGCTCACAGCTGCAGGCGGGAGGCTTTAAAGGTGGCTGCTGCCACCAGCCTGGTGCACAGCAGGGCTCAGACCATGCCCGGGAACGCAGGTTTTCTCAACCGGCCTGTGTCCCACGGAGGCAATTGCCAGCAGCCTCTAAGGGCGGGACCAGCTCTCCGTTAAACTCCTGGACCCAGTCCCGCTGACTTCTAGTGGCGCAGTGCGGGTCTGTGGATTCCCGCACACTGTCCGGGGAAGCTCTATCTCTGCGTGGTCCCTACCCACCCCCCCCAGCGGTCTCTGTATATTGCAGCTGCGAGTTGTGTTTGGCTCTCCCAATTGCTTCCTCTCCACAGAGCCTGCTGTCTCCAGCAACAGCTTTGCTCCAACTCTGGGCTTGTCCCTGACTGAGTGGATGGGGAGGTGCGTACCCACTTGGGGGTCAGGTCGCGCTGCGCTGACCTGGTTAGCGCGTCCTTCCCACGCTCTGGGCTCTGTTGCACTCCCTGCACTCTCTGATCTTTATGAATGATTTTGTCACCTGTTTTCTTGGGCTGGGCATCCTACGGTGTTTCTCTGTAATTCACAATGCCATTTTTGGAGTGAGTGGTCAGCGCGCCCAAGCAGCCGATGGCGTTTTTCACCTCCTTTCCTGGGAGCAGTTAGGTGGGAGGACTCTATCAGAACGCCATTTTTCCTCTTATCCCACAATACTTAGTCTTTTAATGTAGCAATCAAAAAAATATTATAAAGTGACTCCTACACCATCAGAACAACCTCATTGAATGGGACAATAATAACATGCCCAGCATTTCCACACCTTATGTAGCAGGTTCTTAACATTCAAGAAAGAAATATCTAAACCCTTCTGCAATCTTTCAAGTTACAAAATGTCAACATATAGTTGCACTAGCTAAAGCACTTGCTGAAACAATTTCTTCATTCTTTATTCCTTTCCTATTGAATAAATACAGCAGAATCATTGAGATAACAGGGTCTAGTCACTGCCCAATTCAACATTCCAGTCTTTTATTTATTCAAAACTGAATTTTTCTGACTCATAATGGTCAATTTACTTTCTCTTCAGTTTTTCAACAACACTTGCAGCTGGCTTGCTTTGGGGGTCCATGTTTAACAAATAAACACAGTTTGTATTACTCAATGTGAGTTTCCAATGATGAGAAGGGAACCAAATAGCCTGGACGAGATATTGTTCCTGGACAGTTGGACAGTTCAGGCACCAGCTGAATGACTCTCTCAGGTACCATCCTCAAACATCCACTAATCCAAAAATGACAACCTACTGCCTATGTCAAGGACTTCTAGGAACTATGTGTGAATGTATAACCATGAACAATAAATGCACACATTCCAAGGATCCATTGTGAGTTTTCAAAGCACATTAATAAGTGGGATGGTTATCATTATCCCTTTTGTGTAGAGGAGGAAGGTAAAGCCAGTACATAGGTAATTGTCTTGGCCAAGGTCATATTGTCCACAAGTGGGACTGCTGGGATGAGTCTCAGATTCAGGAATAGAGCACATTAGCAACATAATCTTCATTATATACATGAGCAGATGGAATGGAGCTGAGTAAGACATTATTCCTCAGAATCAATGAGATGTAAATACAGGTGGAAACAAGAGTAGACAAGAGAATAGGAAATCAAATCATACTACAGAACAATCCTTACAGAATAATGACTGCATAAGAAATGACCTCAATTCACTCATGAAGGGAAGAGAAAATGAACTGATATTTTTGCCATATGCTTGCTGAAGATATGTGGAGGAAATAGCAAGCCGATTTGAGTTGAAGGTGCATGGCAGGAGCTGACAGCACAATTTCTTTTCCCATCAGTTTTCACCGCTGCCCCCACCTCCACCCTGCAAGGGACCTGCCAATGTAGACATCCAAAAAAAGTGTATCTCAGTTCAGAATAGAATGTTATGCTGTACAGTGGAGCAGGAAAAAGAAAAAAAAGAAGTTTCCAATAGCATCTAGGTTTTACCCCCTGGGGAATTTATGTAATTTTATAAATAGTACCCTAGCTAAGAGTTAAAGATATTTATTTTTTAGAATGTAATACACATATTTGTCTGTTCAAATATTTGTGTAATTAATTGAACAAAATTCTCTCAGTTTTCTAATTCAAGGTTAATATTCAAATGCATTATGTCTTAGTGATATATGAAATAATACGAATTCTGTCTTGTTAAGCTTGATTAACCCTTATTGAGTCCAAAGCTAATTGTGCTACTAGAACTAAAAATATTAATTCCCTTGTTACTGACTTAAGCCATAATTCCCAGTTGGTAGCCATATGAAACAGAACTCCGTAAACAGTGTATGTAAAAACTAAGCATTTCTAGGGTTGTGACAGGAGTATGACTACTTCAATTTTAATCTCAGCTCTAACATGTAGGACTTCTGGACCTCAGTTTCTCCATCTGTGAAAGGGGGATATAATGATATCTACTCTTCCTACCTCCCAGGGTGGTGTGAGGATCAAGTGAGGCAAAGTTCAGAGATAATAAAATATTATACTGATGTAAGATATTATTATTGATGTTGTTACAATCATTATTATTTTTTATTTTTTAAAAAGGAAATTTTATTAGAGAAAAAGAAATTATTGAAGAGAAACAGTTGTAAATTCTTGAACTGAAAAACACAATATCTAAAATAAAAAATTCACTGGATGTTCTTTTTTCCCCCCCCAGAATATTATGGGGGTACAAATGTTTTGGTTACATGGATTGCTTCTGTACTGCTTGAGTCAAAGTTATAAGTGACAGTGTACATTGTATCTGTTAGGTATGATTTCACCCAACCCCTCCTCCCCCTCCCACCTGCATGATTTCCATTGAGTTTTACTTCCATCTTGCACATGAGTGCTGATTGGTTAGTTCCAATTTAATAGTGAGTACATGTGGTGTTTGTTTTTCCATTCTTGAGATATTCCACTTAGGAGAATGGTCTCCAGTTCCATCCAGATTGTTGCAAAGGTATTAATTCATTTTTTTATGGCTGAGTAGTACTCCGTGGTATATATATACCACATTTTATTAATCCACTCATGATCTGATGGGCACTTGGGTTGATTCCACATCTTTGTGATTATGAATTGTGCTGCAATAAGCATTCAAGTGCAGGTGTTTTTTTGATAAAATGATTTTTTTTTTCCTTTGGGTAAATACCCAGTAGTGGGATTACTGTATCAAATGGTAGGTCTACTTTTAGTTCTTTGAGGAATCTCCATACAATTTTCCATAGAGGTTGCACTAGTTTGCAGTCCCACCAACAGTGTATAAGTGTTCCTATCTCTTTGCATCCATGCCAGCATCTGTTGTTTTGGGGCTTTTTGATAAAAGCCATTCTCACTGGGGTTAGGTGATTTCTCATTGTGGTTTTGATTTGCATTTCGCTGATGATTAGTAATGTTGAACATTTTTTCATAAGTTTATAGGCCATTAGTCTATCTTCTTTGAAAAGCTTTTATTCATGTCTTTTGCCCACTTTTTAATGGGGTTGTTTTATTTTTTCTTGCTGATTTGCTTGAGTTCTTTGTAGATTCTTGTTATTAGCCCTTTATTAACTCTATAGCATGTGAATATTTTCTCCCATTCTGTAGGTTGTCTATTTGCTCTGTTGATTGTTTCCTTGGCTGTGTAGAAACTTTTTAATTATAGATCATCTCAATATATGCAGAAAAAGCATTTGACAAAATTCAGCACCCTTTTATGATAAAAACTCTTAACAAAATAGGCATAGAAGGAGTATACCTCAAAATTATAAAAGCCATATATGACAAACCCACAGCCAACATCATACTGAATGGGGAAAAGTTGAAAGCATTCCCACTCAGAACTGGAACTAGACAAATGTGTCCATTGTCACCACTTCTATTCAACATAGTGCAGGAAGTCCTAGCCAGAGCAATCAGGCAAGAGAAAGAAATCAAGGGTAGGTATCCAAATGGGTAAAGAGGAGGTCAAACTATTGCTTTTTGCTGATGATATGATCTTGTATCTAGAAAACCCCAAAGATTTTGCCAAGAGGCTCCTGGAATTGATAAACAAATTCAGTGAAGTCTCAGGTTACAAAATCAATATACACAAAGCAGTAGCATTCCTATACACCAACAACAGTCAAGCTGAGAATCAAATCAAAGACTCAATACCTTTCAAAATAGCTACAAAGAAAATAAAACACCTAGGAATATATTTAACCAAGGAAGTGAAAAATCTCTACAAAGAGAACTATGAATCACTGAGGAAGGAAACTGCAGAGGGTGTAAACAAATGGAAATACATGTCATGCTCAGGGATTGGCAGAATCAACATTGTTAAAACATCCATACTACTCAAAGTGATTTACAGATTCAATGCAATCCCTATGAAAATACCAACATCATTTTTCACAGATCTAGAAAAAATAATTCTATGCTTTGTTTGGAAGCAGAAAATAGCCCGAATAGCCAAAGCAACTTTAAGCAAAAGGAACAAACCTGGAAGCATCACTTTATCAGACTTCAAGCTATACTACAAGGCTATAGTAACCAAAACAGCATGGTACTAGCACAAAAACAGAGACATATACCAATGGAACAGAACAGAGAACCCAGATATAAAACCATGCACATATTGCCATTTGATCTTTGGCACAGTAGACAGCAATATACCCTGGGGAAAAGAATCCCTATTCAATAAATGGTGCTGGGAAAATTGGATAGCCACACTTAGAAGATTGAAACAGGATCCACATCTCTCACCACTCACAAAAATTAATACAAGATGGATCACAGACTTAAATCTAAGACATGAAACCATAATAATTCTAGAAGAAAATGTTGGAAAAATTCTTCTAGATACCGGCATAGGCAAAGAATTTATGAAGAAGACCCTAAGGGCAATCATAGTAACAACAAAAATAAATAAATGGGACCTGATTAAATTACAATCATTATTGACTATAGAATAGCTCTTTTTCCACAGGCTATTTGTAAGGTGACAACAGGTTTGGTTCACTTTGGCCATTCAGAGAGTGTATGAGAGGTTAGATTTTGGAACATGAGAAAAGGACAGGCTTTTTTCCCTGAGAACTATCTCAAATCAAATCAGAGTTCCTAGTAGAATCTTGTGTTTGCTTGGCTTAATTATTCTATTTTTTGTTGTGAAAAGTAAGCAATGGTAAAGTAGATGCAAAGCAAGTTCACCATGCCCTGGTTACAACTTCAGCCCACTGCATCTTGGGCTGTGTTTTTATTACCTGCTTGAGTCCAGTGGAGTGGGCCAGAACACTCGCACACACAACAGGTTATACAAAGTGAGTTTATTATTAATACTTACAGATAGGCAGCAAGGGACAACAGAAGCCTAAGATTCAGGGCAAGCTGTTCCCCCACGGATCAGGAAAGCTGCCACGGGCAGATGGAATCTCATCTGCAGGTGTTCCACCTGCACTGCAGCTGAGGAACCTTGGAAAGCAGGTTGCCTTGGGTTTTATATCTCAGGGTGACATGAATTGCTGGGCTAAAGCATTGAAGAATGTCCTGTTTCAAAGGGAGGTGGGGTTGGGGGTGGGCGGCTAGGAATAGAGCCTGGGCTGTGCCAGCCAGTTCCTTCTTACCTCAGGATGTTGCATTCCCAGTGCATTGTACAGTTATTCTTAAGAACTACAAGCAAGAAAGTGGGGAGAACTGGGTTGCTCCAAGGCCACAGAGAGAACTGTCCTGCAGTGGGTTAATGAATAACAGAATGGCAGTGGTAAATGTGGTTTGGCCTCAAATAAATTCTATGGTCTATCCCAGCTCACATATCACTCCTCCTATTAATTAATTAATGCATTCATTCATTTAATATTTATGAATCACCTACTATGTACTGATTTTGGCTTCCTATTACTCTTCCTCATCTGAGCACATTGCTGAGCTATATGAAGATGCCTGCTTAAGTTGTATGTCTCCAATGAGACTGTGGACTACTTTAGGGCAGTACACATACCTTATACTTCTATTATGTCCTCTATAATGCTTAGCAGAGTGCTAAGGAAATGTAGGGAGCCATTCTTAAAGGGCCACATAATATTTTCACTGTTTGATGATTTTTAAAGTTTTGCGTTGCAGGTTGAGTTCCTTAGGGGGTGGCCCCTGAGATGGAGATGAGAATTCTGGGAGTTGATTGAGGAGTGGCCTTGGAAGCAATATCTATGGGAGGAAAGGGAAGGGTAGATTGGGTAGGAGATGATGAACCTCGATGTAGCCTCAATAAAGTCCTCAGTCTACTCCGCAGGAAGCTCTGAAGCTAGGACGGCCTTTCAGAGTTGTCCCGAGTTGAGGTGAGGGAACCAGGCCTTTATTCCAGACACTGGCCAGTCATTGGAGGCAGGCTGCCTTCAGGAAAGGGTGTGACCTTGAGCAGGGTGAAGAGGAAATTCTGAAAGAAGGTGTCAGCTGAGGGCTATCTGCTGGCAGCATTCCCAGCAACTGAGGGAAGAAGTTCTTCAGTCCTGAAGGGGGTCTGGGCTGTACATCACAGCATCCGTTACTCATTGTAATATTGGTGCCGGAGGACGCTAGGAGGTTATCTGAGGAAAAAACAGTGAATTTGAATACTGACGTGTTATATATCTCATATTGTTTACTGAAAAGATCATTTTTAATCACTCCCAAATGTAGGCATAAAATAGAGATTTCCCCCAAACATATATTTCATTGAAACATTAAAAACAAAACAGTGGAGATAAAATTTGTGTTACTATTAGTATGTATTAGTCAAGATGATTTTGTTTCATGTATTTAAACCCAACTCAAATTAGTTTGGGAACAGGAAATTTTATTGTCTTATGTAACGAAACTTCAGGAAAAGCAAAATTGCAACTAGACTTCAGGGACTCAGATGGTAACAGGTCACTTTTTCGTCTCTGCTTTGCTCTTCATATCATCTTTAATCTCCCAGACTTGCTTCTTCCACACTGCTGGAACATGGCTAACAGTGGTTTCCAAGCTCATAGTTTCAACACTAGAGAGGGCTTAAAAGTTGATCTCTCTGTTGTCAAGTTAAAAACTCCTGGGGAAAGGTTTCCATTGGGTCAGGTGTTATCCACAGACCAATCAACTGCAGCCAGGAGGATAACGCATAATGATTGTCTCAACTGGGTCTTTCTGGAAACCCCTAACCAACCACAGCAGGGTCATGTAGGATTATGGGAATTCTTATGTGGACATTCATAACTGAAGTAGAGACAGGGGCATTTTGTGGAAGGGTAGGGCAAGCAATGAGTGGACAGAACAAAAGACATTCATTGCCATGTATTAGATTTCTCTTACCTCCCCTGTTTGAATCTTGCCAGACTAATTTTATATGCTTTTTGGCTTTGCCATATGGACCAGTGCATTGTATTATGGAAATAGATTATATAGCTATCAGTAATTTGTTCGTAAATATTAGGTTCTGTTCATTTTGCACTGAGATTAATCACCTGCCAAAATGTACATGATTTTCTTGGTTCAGAGAAATCATTATTAATCATATTAACAAGGGAATATCAAATATGTTTTTGAAGGGCTAGAAATGAAGACATAATGACTGTATATTTCTTTTCAAGAGGATATTTATTTCTATTAACAAATGTCACTTTATAGAAGACATTTCAACATTTATCAAATAAACCTGCTTTGAGTAATTTATAATATAATTTTGTTAGCTATCCATCTTTATTACATGAAGAAGACTTGAAAAAAAAAACATTAAAAGTTGTTCCTGTCAATTGCAGCTGAAAATCTGTGCTCGGAAACAAAAATTTCAGAAAAAGTCTGGTTTTTTTTCTTTTTCTTTTTGTCATTTGCCAAAGCTGTTAACTCTTCTGGTGATGGAGTTGCAGGTCTAATATCCACTCCACACCTGGGTGACTAGTTTGAGTCCATTGTGATAATCCCATCAATTCCATCCCATGATAAAACCTGTCCCCAGTGGTTGGTTGGTTCAGAAATGGATCTATGACATGATACATGAAGAAAGGGATGCTTCTGCAAAAAGTTTTCTCTTCCCTACATGTCATGTGAGCTCTGCTAATGCCACCTGTCACCAGTCCAAGGTGTGACCAACACTGATGGCAGCCCAGTGGAGAGAGGAGAAAAGCCTGAGTCCCTGTTGACATTATTGACCCAGTGAATTAATCACCCTGGAGCCCGCCCTTCCATTGACTTATGACAGATAATATATTTCCTAATGGTTTAAGCCAGAATCAAGATTTCTGTTATTTGCAGCTGAAAATGTCTTGATAGATATAATTGCAAAGTAGAAGAGAGAAGCTTATTATCAAATAATTGTAGCAATGTATACTATAATCAATATAAATGGAGGTATTTATAATATATAGGGGTGCTGCAAAACAGGAAGTCATATGAAGAGGTTTCTCAGGGAAGAAGATGCTTGAGATGGATATTGAAGGACATTTCAACAAGCGGATGAAGATGAACAAGAGCCTTTCACAAAGAGGGAACAACATATGTAAAAAAGCACAAAATGATAAAATAGGTGTTCTTCTCCAAAACACTCAAGTTAGAGCAAATAAAGAAAGGTCTAGGGATATTTTCTAGGAGCTATGGGCCTGATGGGTACTGAATGAGGGAACTATAATAGAAAGCTGTCAAGGACAGATGTGTCTTCTCTCTCCATCTATCTTTATTTGGGGTCTCTAACTATTGCTTTTTTCAGACCACTGTCCTGATGACTTCTGTGAGGTAGTTTCTGTGGTCTTCTGTAAAAGTATATGGCTCCCAGAGGACATCACAGGCTCAACTCTAGATAATTTCAGTGGAGGCACCACCACGATATGACTGTGGTTTCTCTGTCTCTTTGTTGGAACTTCCCAGGCCAGCCAATGTGCTAGTCCTTTTCAGACAGCCACTCACCCCGGGTCCAGTCTGTGATATCACTGGGAAGCAGAGTCATTATGATATAAATAGGTCTGCCCAGATCCACCATTTCAGTTGGCCTAAGCAATAGGATCAAATCTATATTTTAGAATAACTCTGAAGTATGAAGCATGGATGGTAGGGGTGAGTTGGGAGGAAGTGAGACTAGACAGGAAGTTATAACAGTCTGGGTAAGAAAGAATGAATTTCTGAACTAAGGCAACAGGAGAGGGATGCAGAGGAAAAGAATGATACAATAAAGGTGAAATTAATTCAGTCACTCATTGATCCACACATTTATTCAATAAATATTTATTGAGAACCTACCACGTACTAGTATTCTTTTAGGTACAATGAACAAAGCAGAGAAGAGTCCATGCTTTCATGGAGTTTATATTTTAAAGAAGGGGCAGTAATCAAGAAATAATTATTTGCATATGTAAAATACGTATTACGTGAGATGGTGGTAAGTGCTACTCAGTCGCTGTTACTATCTAACCAAATATCCCAGCCCCACCCCATTTACCCTTCTTTTATGCTCATGGATTCTGTGGATCTTGAATTCACAGAAGGTACAAGGAGCATGGCTCTTCTTTGCTCCATAATATCTGATCTCTGGGGCCTCCACAGGGAAGATTCTGCAGCTGACAATAACCCAACAGCTGGAAACTGGAAGCAGCTGGAGCCATCTTCACTCATACATCTGGAAGTAGACACTGGCTGTCACCTGTCAGCTGGTGCTGTTGGCAGACACACCTACACACGGCCTTTCTGTGTGGCCTGGCTTCCTCACAGCATGGCAGGCAGCCTCGGGTAGTTGGACTTCTTATGTTGCAGCTCAGGGTTCCGAAGGTGTGTGTCCCAAGAGAACCAGGAGGAAGGTGTGTGGTCTTTTCTGACTGGGCCTCAGAAGTCACACAGCAGGGGAGTCGGTAAGTGAACCCCAGATTCAGGGAAGAGACCTAATGCCACCTTTGATGAGATGAGTGTCAAAGAATTTACAGACACTTTAAAAACCACCACAAGCCACTCTGGAGAGAAACTGAGCAAGTTTAAGGGGCTAGACAGGCCATGGGGAAAAGCTGGGGGTGGCTTTCCGTTTCAACCACTGTGGTCACTGGGGAAACAGATTCTGACAAAGACCTGAAAGCACGTTTTAGACAGAGGGACAGCAAATGCAAAGAACTTACTGACTGTAGTAACCAATTAGCTTGGTGGGGGCTGGTGGTGAAGAAGAAGGAAGAAATTGAGGAGATCTCTAGATTTCTGGCTTGAGTGTCTGGATGGACAGTAGTTCCATTACCTGGCAATGGGAACGCAGGAAGTGGATGAGAGAGGATTGAATTCAGTCTTGGACATATTCTGCTTAAATGTGTCTCACAGGGTTGTGTGTGTGTGTGTGTGTGTGTGTGTGTGTGTTCATTCAGTAGTAGGCAGAGCTAGAGGAGGAGATCAGAGCTACAGGTCTGTGTTTTGAAATGCTCAGTACGTAGATGGTCTCAGAACCCTTTAGAAATGGATGAAATTTGCTAGTGAGGTGAGGTAACAAGTCTGGTGAACATCCATATTAAGGTAGGAGCAAAGGACCTAGACTAGGACATCCAACTGGACTGACTTGAGAGGCAGGAGGAGACACAGGGGAGAGGAATAATTTCAGGGTCAGATAAAGATAGGGAAAGGCACAAGAATCTTCAAATATCTTTCTGACTGATGCACAAAATCCTACCATTCAAAACAATTTGCTCTCTCTCTCTCGTTTCTCTCTTGAGATATAAATGTCCCAGCAGGGCAGAAAATTGAGTCACTGGTACGTGAGTGAATAGAAGGCAGGAGAGCATTTCAAAAAGAGAAGGGGACAAAAGGGGGGAAAGTGGAGGGTTGCTCCGAGATACCTTTTGTCACTTTCATATTTTTATTGGATTGTAGCGAGCAATGGTGCCTGGGCAGAGTATGTTTAGGTGACCCTGACATATCTTTAATTTTGAGGGTTATAATAATTCATATAGAATATTTTAGGTTTCAATAAAACAAACAGGAGATGGGATGTGTGTGTGTGTGCGCGCGCGTGGGCACAGGGGGTGGGCGGGGGGTGCAAGTTCTTTAAGGATGTGACAATCTAATCTTGTAGCTGCTCAGGAGAAACGTGCAAATATGAATTTATAGACCTTCTACTCCATCTAGTGGCTAAGTAGTAAAAGGAACAAATATTTTGTAATCATATTTGCCATGGTTTAGTTATATTACTTTTACATGTCAGTCAAGGATTATTTCCTGGGTAGTTATGTGTTATGTCACACAGCTCTCTTTGTATAAACTATTTTCAACTAATCTATTAATTTGAATCCAGCTAAATAGGTTAATTGATTTCCCAAACTGGAGGGATGTGGTGTTAGGAAGGTGAAGAATGGGGAAGAAATAAATGGACATGGACATGTGCCTCTTAACTGCTGGAAAACTCTTATGTTCCAACTTGTAGAGTTTACCCCCAGCCATATGACTCTACTTTAGCAGTGTATATGGGATTATCTCTTTGAGAAAGTAAATAATAACACAGCGATGATAATGATGATGGTGAAGATGATGATTATGGCCTAGGAAGAGTTGTTTGAAGGAAAGAGAGTTCAAATATTTATTGAGTGTCTGTTATTTATGAGGTTGGAAAAATGAAATTAATTTGTAAGAAAATAGAACAATCTGAAATGAAGAATTAATCAAATTATTTTCAATATGTAACATATCCATAATTTAAACCACTGCATCAGGAAATTGCAAGTGTTGTGCACTAGAAATATTTTGTGGTAATTTTTTGGTATTTGATTGCAGCTTGATAAATTTCAGTAGCCAACACTTGTGGTCAGTATGGCAATGAAGGGGAATATTTACAAAGATGATTCCAACCCATGAAGAGTTGACCCAACTGGGTCAAGTATACAGCATATCCCTAGGCTCAGAGTTAGCTTGGGAAAAAAACGGTAAGAAATGATGAAACAGGATCTTATAGTATTGTACCCCATCCTTCCAGAGGAGGAGAAATGATAGGAATGGGCTTATGTTTCCTTCATGAGAATTTGAATACAAGATGTATTAATTAAACATCTTCATTTTACTGATGGAGAAACTTGAGCCAACGGTGATTCAATTACACAACTATTTGGTTGCAGAGCTAAGACTACAACCCATCTTTTTCATTCCTGATCTACTATTCTTTTCAGTACAACTATTAATGGAAGAGTTCTCCGTTTCCACAGAAGACTGAAGTTCATACCTGCATCAAGAAAGTTTAAACAGATCAAGGAAGATTATTTAAGTATAAAGTAACTAAATGCTCTATTTCCTTTATTCTAAGATGTACTTTTTTTTGCATATTAACATTCTGAAATCAGCCCAAATCTTATAATCAATGTTAAAACATAATTGCTGGCTGGCAGTAGGGCAAGTTGTAAAGTAGTTATTTTCACGTGTAAGAACTTAGCCACTAAAATTTTCATTTAATAGATGATAGAATAGGCACAGCTGAGGCATTGGCTTAATTTCTGAAAGAGATTATTTACTATCCAGTAATAGGGAATTCAATTAAGGAAAAAATCCAAAATTGCAATTTAAATCACTGATATTCTTTCATTTGGCTTGAAGTGCTAACGAGGTGAAGATATTAAAGAAGGGTTAAGCAACTCATGGACGATGCTACTCATGCACTTTTTCAGGGCTCCAACTTAATTTGGAAGGATATTTAGACTGGGTTTGAAAAAGCGTAGACCCAAATCCTGTGCATTCCAAAAGGAGATTTATTAAGAAATATTGACTGAAGGGTAAATTTCTCTGATTTCGTTTCATGCAGTGTTCCTTACCATTTAAAAATCCATGCATCATCAGTTAAGAAGATTTTGAGAAGTCTTTCTACATTTTGTTTTACTAAAATAATATGTATTTAAACATTTTTCCAAATATATTACAGTATGGACTATGTTTTTTAAAGTTACTGCTGTCCTCTCAGCCCTCTCCCCATTCTGATGGGCCTCTTAGAGGGGTGGCTCCACCCAACTGAGAATCATTGATCTAAAAAATGGTGTCAGACAGAGATCTTGGAAACATTTAGATACTTATTTTAGATTCACATCAGGAGCATACCAGTCAGTTCAATCGCTTTTCACCTACTGGTCTCTTTGTCCATATGTTTGCTAAACACATTGGATAAAGAGAGAAATATGGAACTGGTCATCACCTTGCTTATCCTCCTTCAAAGAGTTATCCCAAATACATGTAACAGGGCAATATTTACAAGGTGACCTAAGGACTTATATACACTATTTAAGTATTATGTGTTTGTCAGCATGGAGATATCAACTGTTATGAAGCCAAAAAACCAAACCAAAACAAACCCAAAAACCAGTGGGTTACAAGATATTAAAAAAAGCCACCTGGCCCAGTTGCTAAGGAAATCATAAGGCCAAATTTTACATCAGTCCCTAGGGAGACAAAAAAAAAGAGAAAAGAATTCAATAGCCCCTATTGTATTTCCTTCACTCTAGCAGGCTGTCCCCTTCAAGTGTTCGTAAAACAACCTGGAGTTGGCTGACTTTTTCTGATTTTGTGCTAGTTTGACTTTCACTCAAGCCTAAATTTGGCTCCTCATCCAGCATTCAACAATGGACTGGCAGGATTCTTTTAGCACTGTTAACTTTTCAAAAACCACTCACCTATTTGCATATCACCACCGCCGAACCTTGCCTCGCTACAGGCTCCTTAAGAGATGGAATCCTTCGTAGGCTTTGTTCAGCAACCCAAAATGTAATCAAGTAACCACTCTCTTGTAGAAGGAAGAAAGGGGGGGATTTCAGAGTGGAGCACAATGGTGATGACATGGGAAAATTCCAAGAATCCTGTGAACCACAGTCCTCACCCCCCGTTGTACCCCTACTCACTAATCTTTCAGATTAGTTCAGCCTAATGAAAGCTAGCAACATGGAAAGCAACTAATAATACTCATCCTCCGTCTTTCATGTGCTTTAGTTCACTCTGCAAGTCCTCATTTAGCCAAGTTGAATTCTCAAAAAGCACCACCAACTGTCTCCTGGGGCTGCTTCTGACAACATTTAGTGCTCATCTTTGGGGAAGGAAGTAACCGCTGAGGACCCAGCCACTAAAAAGCCATTATTTGTTCACAGAAAGTATGAAAGGGGTTGGTCTGGTATCCTCCCTTTCCCAAGGACCATGGATTCAGTTCCACAATGCAACAGACTCCTATTTCTGTTATCTTTTCTTTTATTGAGTTTATAAATACCAAAATAAGACAAAAATTCTCACCAGCAGCTCTTAGAATATTTTAAATTTATTATTTAGCATTATTTATGAGTTTAATTTCTTCCTGTGAAGGGAAAATGTTCTTTATTTCAGGTGTCTTAGTATTTTTCAAAAATATAGATGGGTTTTGTTTACTATAAGGTAAACTAAAACTATCAACAGTACACTATTTGATAGAAAATGTTCTTATATTTCCTTTTCCCAGTTTAAATTATAAGTATGGCTACCAGGAAAAAAGAACCATTTCTCTCCTTACTGCGTAAAAATAGGTCAAGTAATTTAAGCCAGTCCATTGCAATTAAAATTCTGACATTGCCATTGTTCCTTCTATTCTGGGGGGAAAAGACAAACAGAACACACGGTAATGGGGTTCATTGGCTAAGTCATTTGATGTGCTACCTATTGTTCTCCTGCTGAGGTTCAGCCTCAACGTGCCTGGGAGCTCTGATTTTGATGATAGTGGTACAGTACCAAAGTGATAAATACCATCTCCGTAACACCTCTTTTATGCTAGCAAAACAGTACTACTGAAGAGGAAAAAATTGCCCACGGCATGGGTCCTAAATTCCTTGAATTCTTAATTTATTTATCTTTTGGAGACAATGTTATCTGCCGGGTTTATTTTAAAGTAAATTTTACTGATTCAGTTAGACTGCAACATTCATTCTCATTAAAGATCTTGTGTTCCTTTTCACAAGATTAGGGCCGGTGGCTTGGTCACATTCCAATGTGGATAATTACATTCTGCATTCCTGGATATTTCCCTCCACCTTTCCAGCCTCATACCATCAAATACATTATTTGCACTTATTACAAATCAGCAGTCCTGTTGTGGGGGTGCAGAGTGTTTGCCATGCCCACGTGGTTGACAGGCTAAGGCATTGGCTCAAACCACTGCTCATTACACGTTCAGAAAGAAAATCCCTTAGCTAATGCATATTTTCAAATATGAGGCAAATCTCAATTATGCATGCTTAATCATAGGTTAAGGTCGTTGGTAAGTAAAATACTCTTATTTTTTATAAAGGGTGCTTATTCTGGAAACTTCTTTGATAAAAAAAAATTGTTGCTCAAATATATGCTGTTTGCTTCAAAAAAGAAAATGAAGTCTTCATGAAAGGGCGCAAAACAAACAATAAAACAAAAAACCTCTTGAGAAAACAGGTTTTTTTCCTTTGACCTTCTAAATAAATTCCACAAGGGGGCGAAAACACCTAATGGTCCAAGACTACAAAGTTTATATTTCAAAGCCAGCCACCCATAATAGATTAGTGAATTAATATTTTGCTCTAAAGGATCTGGCCTTTAATGTTGACATCAATTTATAGCCATCCCAGGCGTTTACAGTAGTAAAAGTCATGGAGACCATAAACTGCACAATAGATGTCAGCCTTCTGGTACTAGTGCCCTAGCCTAGCACCCCATAAACAGTGGTGATTAGGTAACTGTTCTTCAAAGACCCATCCATAGCTCTAACGTCTTTATCGGCTCCAGCAAAGATACTGCCACCAGGATTTTATCAGGCACAAGGCAGAAGTACAAGTTTTTATTAATGTGGACTTATTTTTCTGACATGTACCTATGAGGTTGTGCTGTTGTTTATCATTGATCTCTTCTTGAAAATCAGGCACGGAGTGTCTATTTGTGGGCAAAACTTAAAGAACAGAAGCTCTCTTGTACCATATTAGAACTTTTTGACAAACAGCCAAGGTACAGAGGTCAAATTTCCCCATATGCTATAAGCAACTTAGTAGGAAGCAAGACCACAGAAGGTTTTTGCAAATGTCTGCCAGTAGCAGGGTGATCTAGGTCACTGTACAGGTTTCATTAATCAGGTTGTTCAAACAAGGAGTTATTTTTCTCTCCTTAAGAGACCTGCAGATATCACATAGAATCTGCTCAATGGTTGATCAAGAAAGAGTTTTAATGAAATAGAGATCATTCAAGTGAATGGGGAGAGGGGGTGGCATTTGTATTTGTATTGAAGACAAATTGTGCTTTTAGCCCAGCTCCTCTGTTTGAGTCCTCTGTTCTGGCAGGGATGGGCTCAAGATCTAATAATAGTTCCTTGAGCTCTGCGTCCCCACATACGTGTTCCGGCCTTTGAGCAGCAGGAGGAATTTAGTGACAGAGCAGGTGTTGTGGCTTATTCCCTGGCAGAATAAACGGTGAAGGGTGGCGACAAGACAATTCTTTTGCTGCTTTATGCAGAAAACAATGCCCCCAATCTCTTTCCTTTTTTCCTGGCACAAGTGGAAAAGCACTAGAACTGCTGTATTAATATGTATGCAAACATATTTTTTCACTTGAGCCTCTGGGAAAAAAGAAAGAAAAAGGGAAAGAAAAACTGACTGTGAAAATGCTTAGCCAGGAAGATTTACTGCTGATTGCAGATTTAGTATTGACATATATTAGCTGAAGAAAACTTCTGCTTCAACTATTAGTGTGGAAATCTGGATCAGCTTCTAAAATGGGGTGAAAAGAGTTTTGGATGATTCAGTGTATTCTCAGGGAAATTATTTATTTAGAACATAATTTTAAATAAGAAAGTGTCAAGTATAGAGGTATAAAAACCTAGTGGAGTGCATGCATCTTAATTTTAAATGGCTTGCCTTGGAAATAGAATTATAGAATGTAGGTGATCTGAATTATACTTAAATCAGCCTTTATGACTGACTCACTCTCATATAACACTCACCCCTCCTGATTTATTATGAAAGATGGTATTTAAGATGAGAATCTAAAAGTCTAAATGCAATGTTCTTTTAAAGCATTATTTGTAAGATTTTCCTCAGTTTACTCTTTTTTAAACTTCCTAGTAGAAAACAAAATTATTTTTAATTAGGTTTGCCTTATCACATAATAACTGAAACATAAAAGAAAACAATAATTCCTCCTTACACTGGGATAATTTGAGATTTTAACAATATTACTTTTTCCTTTGCTTGATTATATAAGGCAAAACTTGGCACCCGCTTAACTGCAGTTACGGTCTTCTTGATAACTCATCTAGGTAAAATTAAAATGATCTTATCCTTATGTGCTTTGCACCCAATGCATGTAACAGAAAAAGCTCAGAATTCTGGAAAATAGGGCATGCTTGAGGGGAACCTCTTGTGAAGATTGTAATTTGACCTTTGAATCAACCTCTCTGAGTAAATTTTAAATATTATAGGAGAACAAAACAGAAAGCCTCAAGGTGGAATTCCGCCCCCTCTTCCCCTCTGAACTATAAACCAGTCAGAAGCTATTTCAGAGATTAAGCAAGAAAATGTGTGCCTATCCTTGGCACTTCTGCTGAGAAATAAAATTCACCACCAGAGATAAAGGTAGATTTATATTTAATGCCAACCCCATCAGTCACTCAGTATATTATTCCAATCTACCTCCATTTAAATAGTCAAATCAGGTATAAACAGAAACACTGATTCCCGCCCCCCACCCCCCCAAGTGAAAAAGGTGGTGTTTAGTATTGCAAACCTTTCGAATTCTGGAGTACACTTGCATGTGATGGCAATTAAGAAAAAAAAAAAGCACTTTCACAACTTTGCAGCTTTTGATTAAACCACACCAAGAGGCATGTTACAATGATAACAATGAAGCATTATGCCAATTATGTTAAATCCTGCTCTCCGCTTAAGCTCATCGTGACCTGTTTTGGTGTCCTGTAATTTATCCTTTGGAATGCTTACTCTCATCAATAAAGTGTTCAACTTAAAGACAGGAAAAAAAAAAAAAAAAGCCACCAAAGGAAACAACCACCCCCAAATGACTTCTAGAAAACAAGTATTTCTTAACTTTTTATTGACATTGGCAAATTAAAATAGAATAAATTAACAAGTATTTTTTCAAAAAAATGTTTTGTACAAAAATACTGTCAAAATTTCCTAAAAAGCTTTCAACACAGTAGTATCTTTTCATGTACTGAATATAACTATTAGCACAGTGTCAAAAATGTTGAAGACAGAAACAAAATAAAAATCTGTGAAATGTTTGCCACTGACTACATTCCACACCCTATTATTGTCTGTACATATGGGGGAGGGGGACAGCCAACTTGAAAGTGAACAGTATGACTTTTCCTGATCCAGAACAGTTTGGCCCACATCTGTTTAATCTTCCAGTTTAGCATATTTTAAAAATTAGTCTGTACTCGAATGCATAGTTAAAAAAATGAAGCGAGATGGCAGAGTTTGTGCAGTAATATCTGCCCTTCAAAGTTCATGCAACCAACTAATGCAATTTTTCCTTTTACTCGTAAATCTGAATGCAGTTCAGTCATTTGAAACCATCTACAAAATCCACAAGATTAAGCAGTTTGCCAAGATTAATATCTAACAGTTGAGCACTGGAGAAAGTGAGGAAAAGGAGTAAAAACAAACAACGAAAAAGACCAAGTTAGCTAGATATTTCAACTACATAAAGGAGGTGAATGTCAAGGCTACAAAAACGAAACAAAAACAGAAAAAACAAAGTGGCATTAATTTTTTTAAAACCAATTTGTACAAGTTTATAGTTTACTTTGTTTCCAAGTTCTCAAACCTTTCAAGATCTGAAAAGTGAGATACTGTGTCTAAGGGAATGTTTTTTTTTTTTTTAAATTCACACCGAAGAAGTTGGGGGTTTGATTTCTTTCGCCGGGGTTTTGATCGAGTCAACAGCTTACTCTGCTGGGCTGCTGTTTGCACACGAAGTCCGTCATAAAATCAAACTCGTTTTGCCCCAGCCAGAGTTCGGGCAGCTCCTTGATGCGGTCCAAACCCATTTCTATCACTAAGGACATAAGCACTTCCTCGTCGATGAAATCAGTGTCTATGACATTGGGCGGCAGCATTGCAGCGGGGACGTGGGCCACGGAGGCGGGCATGTTGCTGCCGCCGCTGCCGCCGCCGCTGCCGCCGTTGCCCGCGCCGCCGCCCGAGGTGCCGCCGGAGCCGCCGGGGGTGCCGCTGCCGCCCGAGCCGCCGGGGGTGCTGCTGCCGCCGCTGTGCTTGGGGTTGCAATCTCGGAAGTGCTGGTTTGTCCCGTTCATCTGGTGGCCTGCAGCAGGGTGCAAATCCGGCATGTAGTGGTTGTGGGGGTAGGGGTGATGGTTGAAATACTGGTTGTTGAGCTTCTGCAGCTGCATGCTGGCCGGCAGGGAGCCTCCCTGGCTGGCCACCGGGGGGGCCATGAACTGGGAGTTGTTAAATCTGGCCGCGGGGGCCAGCGTGCTCGGGGGGTGCCCTCCGTTCACAGTCCCCGGCCCCATCGCGTGCCTGATGCCGCTCGTGGCATTCATGTTGCCCGCGCCGTAGTGTATGTGCTCGCCCATCAGGGCGTTGAAGGCGTGCTGGGGCTGCTGCTGCTGGTGGTGATGGGGGCTCGGGAACTGCCCCATGCCCATGCGGTGGGCAGGGTGGTGGTGCAGCCCATTGGTGCCGTCGGGGAAGCGCCCGTGGTTCATGGCCATCATATGGTCTGCCATTTCCAGTCCTGAAAGTGAAAAGGGCAGACGATAAGATCCGCGCCACACGTGTCGCCCACCACAGCGCACCCCACTTTCTCTCGCCTCAGCCCCCCAGGTTCCCCGAGCGCACGTCGGCTGCAAACCACTACCCCCAGGATCTCACCAGTAGCCTGGGCACCCGGGCTCGCCGCCACGGCGGACCTGCCACCCACCACGGAGCCGGGGCGCTGCACAAACAGCCCCTTCCCCTGCGATCGGGTGGGGGGTCCCGAGCCCACACCCCGCTCTGCTCCCCGAAGTGGTCTAATAAAGGAAGTGCCCCGTAGCCCTGCCGCGAACTTCAGGCATCGAACCAGCCCTCCTCATCCTGTTGTTGCACATCCTGTTGTTATTCCCCAGCTCCGCCTCACGCTCTTCCTCCGGGCAAACCCTGCCTTCGGAGGACTGGGCTGGCAGGAGCCCCAGCCCGCTGCGCCCGCCGCACTTACCTTCCGTCTTTGCGATTTCTGCTCCGAAGACCGAGGGCGGGATCGTCGGGTCCAGGACCGGCTCAGCAGCACATAGAGGGGGCCTTCGCGGCGTGCAGGGCGCTCGCTGTCGCGACGTAGGCGCCGAGGTCTCGCAGCGGCCGCTGGGGCAGATTCGGAGCCGTTCCCTTTTATTTCCCCTCCGCTGCCCTCACAGCTCGGCAGGACCGCCCGGCAGCTGCCAACAATGAGCTGTGTTTCTTAGGGCTTTGGCCACAGTTAATATAAGGGATTTCAGGAAGGGCGGAGCGAGAGCCTCCCGGGCGGGCGGCGCGAAAACGTGGATTCAGGAGGCCCGGGCACACTGGACCGGGTCCGGGAGCCGAGTCCCCGCGGCACGTGCGCAGAGGCTGCGGGGCCCAGGCACCGCCCCACCGCCCCCGACTCTGGTTTCCTCCCGGCCCAGAAACGCGGGGCCGGCTTGGGCGCTCCCGGGGCAGGGGAAAGTCCTCCCCGGCTCCCAGCCTGAAGGTAGCGCCTGCCTGGAGAAGAGGGAGGAAAGCTCACCGCCCCCCTCTACCGGGTCTCCCTACCCCCCGCTCTGCCACCCGGCTCACCCAGCGATCTGGCCTGCCCTGTACGGGAACGGGGTGTTCGCCCGGCGTCCCCGCCCCCCTGAGTGCGCTTCTGCCTCCCCGCCTTTGCACAAGCCTCCCCAGGCTGCAAAGAATGGCTGTGCTTCCCCGAGTTGGGGTTTAAAGCCCCGGACAAAAAATGTTCCCTCCCCTGAGCGCGCCTTCCTGAGCCGAGCCTTTGTGTTTGCACGGGGGCGACAGGTAACCTCATCTAGATACCTGCGTGTAGATGCATTTTCCCCTGACTCCTTTCAAGGACAGGAGTTGGGGGCGGGGAGCGGCAGCGGCTGCAGGTGGACGGAGCGCGCTAGCGGGCCCCGCCGCCTCCGCTCCGGCGCCCGGAGATCCGGTCCGCGCTTTCAGGCCCGCTCGCCGCTCCCGGGGTACGTGTGCTTCTGCTAAGTTTGCGTTTGCAGCTCTTGGTAGCTTTGGCATCCGAGCTGAGGCGTCTCTGCTCTGTAAACAAACTCAGCGATCCTCGTCCCCAGATCCACCTTTTTGCACATACACAGTTACTTGCTTCTGCTGTTGCCCTTGATCCGGGAGGTGGGGGTGTGTGCAAACTTGCACAGCCTCCCTCCGGGCTCTGCCTGACGGTTTGGGGTTGATTTAGAGGCAAACGGGTTTGTAATTAAGAAATTCGAGGGCTGAGTAAGGCTGCTGTTGCTGGAAAAGGAAAACAAATAGATAACATGGTAATCGCTTTGTAAATAAAGTCGTTCTGGAGGTGGGCACGTAGCTGCACGTCCCGTATGGCACCACGCGCGCACACATACGGCCGGGACTCTTCCTTTTCAGTGAAATTGTTCAGTGGGGCAATAGGCGATAATAATAACCTTGCTTCCAGAACGCGGCACAACGAGCCTGGTCGCCCGTTTGGTTCATTGACTTGCAAATAAAACCCCTAACACCGGTCTGGGCTACTACCCAGTCGGAGCTCTGTTGCTTTCTCACATGGGGAAGCCGAGTTGTTTCCCCAACACCACGATGAGGCTGCTCTGAGCTTTTATATTGCTCTTTACGTGGTAAAACCGAGTTTAGCACTCCGAATAAGGTCTTCTGGGCAGACTTGTTTCTTCCTAACTCGATAGCCATTGAAGACTTCCTGCTGCGAAGAGCGAGTCCCCCCCCTCCCCACCCCCTTTTCTCCCTAATTGCTCACAAGACTTTTTTAGGCCCTATTTTTTGAGCACTGGAAATTCTGATACATTTCTCCGTTCAGGAATTTGCAAAAGAGACCTAATCCTGATTATTTACGTGTATTACCCCTCTGTTTTCCTCCAGTTAGGCATATTTTTTTTAAACGTTGTTACTTTCTGTCTAACCGTGTATGCAAATAATTTTTAAACCTCAAAAAATATTTACTTTTTGGAGACTTGAGCACGGAACGCATTGCATTGTTAGTTGCAACAATTCCCTATTCTCCTGTCCACCCACCACCTTTGCCTGTAGGTCATGGACATGCAGTTACAGAATCAGAGGCTTGGAAGAGACCTGAAGGGGCCACTTCCTATCAAAAAAATAAATTCTGAAATATTGTTCAACCCCAGACTCAAAAATAACTGGATAGATTGTTTACTTCCCTTCCTTACACTGCCGTGTTCTTGCGACATAAGGAACAGCTTTTGAATGTCTAATCTAAATTCCTCTTGCAACCATTAAGGAAAGGTACAGCTCCATCCAGCTCCAGTGGTTCTACATGCTATTGGGAAATCCCTGGAAAGGTCACCTCCCCATCCCCCATCCCCTAAAGGATAAATAGTTCTGGGACCAGCTGGTTGGAACATGGCATGCTTTGTTCATTTATTCCTATCCATCCCTTGACTGTGCCCCAAGTGCCAGGCACTATCTTAGTGTCTGGAGATACAAAAAGATAGGAACTCATGGTCAAAAGGAGGAGACAAACTAACAGGAGGAGACACACACTGTGATAAATGCCACAACATTAAACACAAGGGCTTTGAGATCACATAGGAGGGACATTTAACCTAGTCTTGGAGACATTGGGAAGGCTTCCCAGTGGAGATGGTTGACTAAGTTGAGGTGTCAGGATGAATAGAAGTGTGATCATGCAGGGAGGTGGGAAGGAAACTTCTGGCCAAGGAGTAAATGCAAAGATGAGAAAAACAAGGTTAGAGAGGCACACTGGGGCTGGATGATAAGGGCTTTGTGTCCCCAAGCTGAGAAATTTGGCTATATCCCAAAGATAAAGGGAGACAGGTGAAAGCTTGTGAACCTATGAGATATGATCAGATTTTGGTTTTAGAGAGATCGGGGCAGTACTGTGGAGGATGGTTTAGAAGGTAAGACTGGAAACAAGGAGTCCTGTTACGGGACGGTTACAGTAATCCAGGGGTACAGGAAGTCCTGTGTAACTAGGGTTTATCCTGTGAACCTGGGTGGGAGAGTGGGCTGTCTGTGACTCTCACAGTGCTAGATGGTTATATTAGTTTCCTAGGGCTGCTGTAAAAGAGTACCACAAACTTTAAGCTGATTAAGTTTAAACAACAGAACGCTATTGGTTTATAGTTCTGGAGGCTGGATGTCCAAGATCAAGGTGTTGGCAGGGTTGGTTTTGAGGGCTGTGAGTGAGAATCTGCCCCATGTCTCTCTCCTAGCTTCTGGTGGTTTGCTGACAATCTTTGACATTCCTTGACTTGTAGATGCATCATTCTGATCCCTGCCTTCATCTTCACATAGTGTTTTCCCCTGTATGCGTGTCTCTGTGTCCAAATAAATGTCCTCTTTTTACAAGGACACCAGTCATATTGGATTAGGACTTATCCTAATGACTTCCTTTGAACTTGATAACCTCTGTAAAGACCCTAAATCCAAATAAGATCACACTCAGAGGTACTGGGAGTTAACACTCCAACTTACCTTTTGATGGTGGGGACGGGATTCACAATTCAACTCATAACAGTGGTGAAGAAACTGAGTAAATAAGACCTCTGCTGCTAAGAAAGAAAAACACCATCTGGAACTCCTTTCCCAGATGTCCTGCTGGCCCAAGTTCTCATTTCTTCACGTCTCTGCTCAAATACCACCTCAACGAGATCTTCCTGACTATCCTGTCCAAATAGCAAGATCCCACTTGTTTCCTTCCCTTGCTTTATTTTCCTTCTTAGCGTTTATCCTACCTGACATGCTGCACAGTAGCTCGGCTGCTGACTACCTTCCCCACTAGAATGGCGACTCCAGGAGAGCAGAGGCCCAGTCTGGTTGTTCATTCAGTCTCTGGAACTAGTCCTGGCATGTATTAGGCTTTTGCTGATTAGATTAATGAGTGAATGAATGGATAAAATATAGCGTTGGTACCAAGGGATCCCCAGTAAAGGGTCAGGGAAGATTTTCTGGAGAAGGTTACTCTCGAGGCTGACGGTAGAAAAATCCAGTGGAAAAGGAGAACAGCTCACCACTCTCTGCATTGTGGCAGACAGTTGGGCAAAACTGTTATCTGTCTGGGAAGATGGCTCACCTGGGGACCGTTGGCTGCTGAGTAATGGGGGAAGGTCCCTATGGGTGTGAGCTTTTGACTGAACAGAGCTTTTGGAGGTGAGTGTCTGGCTTTAGCCCAAACCTGAACTGAGAAAAGGCTGACCGAAGGGCCCAGCTTCCACAAATGTACTGAAAGAACTCAGACTTGTGTAATGGGGTGGGGGTGGGATCTAACACTGTGTTTTGTACTTTATTTAAGTTATCTCACTTAATGTTCACCCTAATGAGCAGAAATTACTTTTATCACTATACTAAGGAGGACTTAGAATCTCAGAGAATTTAAAAAACAAAACCCAAAACAAAGTAACAACAAAAAACATGGCCACCTTCTCAGAGGGAGAGAATTAGGGAAAAAGGGAGAGAAAGAGACCGTCTATTAATACATGGTGCATAGAGACAGAAGCCCTGTATGCAACCTGGCATTGTCTGCAGATTGAATAAATAATGTTTTCCATGTGGTGGATATGACAAAATGATATATGACTATCACTTTTAAACTTGTGGATTTGATTCTAATTAATAAAATACAAATTCACTTGAAATCGTTACTAAGCTCATGAGAGTTTTTCTGTTTATGTATTTTCTCATCAGTGGAAATACAGCCATTATCATGTGTGGATCAGTGAAATGTTCATGTTAAAAAGGATCTTTAAGCTGATGAGGTTGATACTATCTCATCTGAGAAGTTGGTTAAAATAAAGATTTCAGGACATCATTCTCAGGGACTGGGGCCTGAGGATCTATGCATTTTTTAAAAGCTCCCAGTTGGTTCTCATGTTTAGTCAGGTTTGCAAACAACCCATCTTGTTGACAGGATGATGACAACTGGGGTCATTCTCACAGGGATCAGAGGTGCACCATGGACTGGGTTTATGCTCATAATGTCCCATTCCCCTGGATTGCCATCCTTTCCCACCCCACTCCTGCCAGGGACTGGAATTTTGCCTGTCTTCGAAGGTCCAGCTCAGATGACATTTTCTCTTTCAAGCCTTCCCTGATCCCCCAGATGGAAAGAATTCTGGCTCCCTTGGTGCTTCCAGGGCATTTTGCTCAGATCTTCCTTTATGACCTATTCTGGCTTAAATTATGCGTATTTGTGTTCTCCTGTCACCTTTTCTATGATGGCAGAGGTTCCTTGGTGAGCTTCAGGGGGCTGCAAATGTCATGCACAGAGTAGGATCCACCTTGTACAGATGCTTCTAGACTTACAATGGGGCCATGTTCTGATAAACCCGTTGTAAGTTGCAAACATTGTAATTCCAACCATCTCGAGTCAGGACCATCTGTATAAGTTTGCTAGGGCGGTAATAACAAAATATCAGACTAGGAGGCTTAAATAACAGGAATTTATTTTCTCACAGTTCTGGAGGCTGGAAGTCCAAGATCAAAGTGTCAGGAGGTCTGGTTTCTTCTGAGGCGTCTCTCCTTGGCTTGCAGATGGTGTCTTCTTGCTGTGTCCTCATGTGGTGTGGGGGCTGTGCACTTCAACACAGGAGTGGGGGGGGAGGGCACAGTTGATCCTACAGCACACCTCATGTATAGATTCTTTCAAGGCAATTGCCATTGTGTTAGTCCACAACTTTAACAATAAACTAGAAAACATTCACATTGGTCTTGAAGTTGGATGAGGTGTGTTGGAGGGCAGAAGAAAAATTCAGTGACCTTAAATAATTAGAGAAACACTCTATCAAAAAGAAGATTATATTCAATAAAAAAAACTGCAGAGGCTTCACAAGGACATTAACAAATTACATGGGTATTGGATGGGAAATTATTGACTAGATAGAGTAAGTTCAGCCAAACACACACACACACACACATAAAACCCAAAACTGCCAGTCATCCTGAGCTATTGGTTGAATCAAGAGGCAGCAGTGGAATGCTGTTATTAAAAAGGAAACAACTTGGCGTGTATTAAGAGTGAGAATCACATGATAGAGCTGGAAATAATCCTTTTGCTACACTTGGCTCTTTTTAGAGATCGTGGTTGGTTTGTAACTTTACATTTTAATAAAAAGTTACAGAAACCAAAGAAGGTTCATTTTTAAAAAGGAAATATATTTTAAAGGAATGGGAAATGGGACTTATAATGGCTATTTAATCTGGAGAAGAAAAGCTGACAGGTGACTTAATACACATGTTCTGGTCTACACACAGGAAAACTAATATGGTGGATCCTTTCCAGATGTTTTCCTTTTCCACTGAGACAAAGAAAAATAGAAAGCATTTTTAAAAAGAGAGCTTTAGATCAATGTTTCCCAAATTGTATTCTGTAGACATTGAGTATTCTCAGCTTCACTTTTATGTGCTTTGTATATTAAGGGTTTCTGTTAGATTTTGTTTTAAAACATTGTTCTGATGTTAAACAGTTATGAAAACTAATGCTTTGGAAAATACATCAAAATCATAGAATTCTAGTTCTGGGTAGGACTTTAAAAATAATCTTATCCAAACTCCTTCATTCTCTAGATGAGAAATCTGAGGTCCTAAGAGGTTAAGTGACTTGCTCATAAAGGACTTCCTAACCATCAGGATTTTAAAACATCAGTGCGGATTATCAGAGGAGACTGAGTCTATATGAAGACTTCAGTGAAATAGAATAGAAATTTGTTGAATGGTATTTTAGCTCAGCATTTTCCAAGTGGTGTTCTATATTATAGGGGGGTGGGATTGTAGAAGACAGTAACAGGATCTATATCAATTTCTACTTTTAAAAGAGTGTGATTAAAATAATTTAAAAGTATTTTTCCAGTTCAGAATGGAAATTTGAGTCTCTGAGTATGTGCTAAATTAGCCTGCAGAGTGGGTTGTAGACATTTAATGAGGAAACATCTAACTTAATTACTCTCTCAGCTAACTACCCCTGTCAGAGGGGTGGTTTTACTGTTTTACAACTTTGAATTGTTCTTAATTTTTTTCACATATGGATTTTTTAAAGATGGAAGACTAATGGTCCTAAATAAAATAAACCATTGATAAATATAATCATGATAATTATTTTGCAAATGACTAATAATGATGCTTACCTCCTCCACAGGTTGCATTCACATAATGAAAATTTTTATATAGCATAAATACATAACTCTAGGACTAAAAAAAAAATCAATGCTAAAAAGAGAAAACATAGTGATGTCTACACCCAATTTGGCCTTCAATTTATTAGAAATAAAGATTCAACAGCCATATATAATAATTGTTGTAGTATGTTTGCAAATAATAGCCTGAAACTATTCCTCTGATGTTATTATTTATGAACAAAGAACAAATATTATTTTTTAAAATCCTAGTTGACTTTTATGTTCAAAATTCAAGAACTAAAAATGTCAGGAAATGAAAGTATTTTGTGTCATTTTCTAATGTCATAATATATAGTTATATTTCAATATACATTCGAATATGTATTTAGTCCAAAATCCAAAGAGAATATATTGTCAATTTTGAATTTTTCAAGTTATGCTTTTCTTCATATAATTAAAAAGGAATCATATAAGTTCATTATATAACAAAAAATAATTTGTTTTTATATTTTTTGTAATAAATGTTATTAAAAATTAGGTTAAAATAAACCCCACAAAACAAACTTCTATAATGCATTTATCTAAAATATGATATTTTATGTGAACTCTCTTTTTTTATGTGCCATACAAAAAATTTTTAAATGACCTAAAAATGCCTAAGTGGTTCATGAGATAATTTTGAAGGGAACTCACAGGACAAAAATGCTGAAAAATGCTGGCTTAAGTCAGTGTTTCTCAAAAGTAATATATAGCTCCCTTTCAAAAGAAAAAAATCTCTACGATTTCAAATATTCACTTAAATTATTTTTATTATATTTCTTAAGTATATAAATATAGAAAACAACACATGACATCCTTATATTTACAGCTCCTATACAACTATAATACTAGGACGTATGTGCATGTTAAATAAAAACAAAACTATAGAGTCAATAAAAATTGAAATCAGCAATATTTATATGGCAGATTTTGTCAAAATTAAGTCATCCCTTGCTTAGTGAATCTAGCAATAAGAACTACAGCGTACTTTTTTTCTACTGAGTTTGGCCTGCTGATGCTATAACGTGCCATGCAATGAAATTCCATGAAAATCTGTATACAGTGCACCATAACTTAATTTGGTCTTCACATGGCATGAATATATCATGTATATTAAAGCCATCTCTGTTCTTTTCTGATTAGTGTTCAACATTAAAAGTAATGCTCCATGTCAGGTGAGGTGGCTTATGCTTGTAATCCCAGCACTTTGGGAGGCTGAGGTGGGAGGATCTCTTGAGGCCAGGAGTTCGAGACCAGCTTGGGCAGCATAGCAAGATCCCACCAGTGAGACCCCCATCTCTACCAAAAAAAAAAAAGAAGCCGAGCATGGTGGTGGGCACCTGTAGCCCAGGAAGTCAAGGTTACAGTGAGTTATGATTGTGCCACCGCACTACTCCAGCCTGGGTGACAGAGTGAGACCCTGTGGCTAAAAAAATAAAATAAAATAAAAATAAGGCAATGCTGCTTGGCAGTATCACAATTATGATCACAAATCCAAATAATGAAAGGTTGTCATTTGGATGATTCATAATATGCTTCTAATAATTTGTTAAAAATTATCAACAAAATGAAAACATGAAATTAATTCTTGAAGAGAAAAAGAGAACACAAAAGGCTACTTTAAGGTCTGTGAAGGGCCTATGAACTCCTATTAAATAAACCCTGGTTTTGGTGGTATCCAGTCTTTATTATCATAAATACTTTGGATCATATAACTGTTTATTATAATAAATAATTTGGATCAATGGCTGAGGCAGGGGAAAGTTAAACTATTGGGAAATCTGAATGTTAGCCAATTCCTTTTTTAAATACAGATTTCTTTCCTATATCAAATAAATATATGACCCCAAAGTTGTCTGAGTTCTATCTTTTTTTATTCATTGGCTTATTAGTTCCTTTTTCTAGTCATTCAAATACCGGCTCTGCAGAAATGCTCTGGTGACCTGGGTAATAACTGTATAGGAATGATTTGTATTCCTCTGCCAATTATTTGTATCTTAAATGGTATTTTCTGGAGTGCTGGTAGGTGCTTCAGTTCTTTTAAGTATTTCAGGCAATCTTGTTTACACCATTAATTTGTAGTGAGCAAGGGATTTCTAGGCTAATTTGAAGTGCAGCCCGGCTTCTGGGATCAGTGTGTGGGGGCACCGGGAAAGCACCCTCAGAACTTTGAGATAAGATTATCTTCTGTGAGTGAATTAAAGGAGCATAAACATGTACAAGATAAGATCAGCATCCTTAGCAGGAAAATCCCAACTTCCTGGCCTCTTGAGTACCTTGGGAGTTGGTGGCCACAAGAATTCCAGGCACTGGGAGATGCCCTCCCATTGGAAATTAGTCAACTGCTCTTCATTCATCTCTTGTGAATCTGATGAGTGTGGGAATCGGTTCAGCTCTGGATGGATGGACCAACTGAGCAGAAGACTGGGCCTCGATCTGTGGTGGCATCACCACAGGAAAGGCAAAGGGACAGTGACTGATCCTCCAGCCTCCCTCCCTTCCTGTTATTTCTGTGCTACAACAGCAATGGGTCTGTTGAAATAATTAGAAATTCTGAATTGGCAGAATCCTTCTTACTAATATCTCTTAATGCTTTGTCATTGCATGAAGCTTTACTGTCATTTTGCTCCAGACAGGTTATGTCCCCATTATTGCCCCTGTTACATATAATGCCCTGTGATTTTCCTTCGTAGCCCCTCTCACCATGTGTAGTTACATATTCATTGTGACTCATCGATTACCGTCCCCACGATGGCAGGGACCAGGCTTCTGCCTTATCCCCAGTGTCCCATCATTCTGTCCCCAGGGCAAAAACAGTACCCAACTCAGAGTAGGTGATCATGAAGCTAAAAATTCAAATTTCTTTAACCCTTACAGTTAAGCAATGGAGATCTAACTTTAAACCTCCTTTTTTAAAAAAAAAAATTGAAAGAGTTTTTTAGTCTTCCAGTTTGCCACTCTGTGGACCCTCAAAATTTTCTCCATAAGTGCTCATCTATGCTAAATAATTTAGAAAGGTTGTTTATAAAATTGTTTATATTTTAAAAGTTTTTTAAAGTTTTTCTTTCCTTCATCACCTTCTCGAGATTCCAAATTTAAGCTCTTCTGTAGGCCACTGTTCTCTGTATTTTTTTCTGGCTTTGTGGATCCTTCATAATGCATCATCAGGAGGAAGAGAATTCTGAGAAACAATCAGTTCTCCGCCTGGAGGTAGGGACTGCTCACACCTGCTTCTTTCCACATTTAAGAGGATATTATAGAAGCAGACCCAGCGGAAGATGAACCCACATGTAGTTCCCTCTGATCCGGTTACATATTCCCCAATTATCTGGTGCCTTAGTGGAACATAACAATGCTTTTTAAAAAATATTAATTTAGATATAAGTTCCAGAGCATCATAACACTAACAAGTAGTCCTTTTCTTTGTTGCTTACCAGCGAGAACTCTTTGAAAAGGAGGTGGACTAAATGAATACAGACGTAAAGAGAAAGGTCCAGAGTTCATAAGGCCAGATGAACTCTGCTATCTGAGATCTCAGGTGATTAGAGAAAAGGTACAAGATCAGAATCCACCGAGTATAACTCATCCAGCCTGCTCTAACAGTTAGAGAACAGTGTTCTGCCACGTTATCCAGCCCCATCCCCCACCCCACCATCCCCATCCCCCACACACTCCTCCAGGCCGGGAACTGTAACTTATTTTTCTTTGTGTCCTGCCACCCAGCTCAGTGTGAATTTATAACACAAGCCGTATGACCCCCCTCAGACCTATTCCCTTTCACTCCACTTGGCTGATAGAGGGACATTAATTCAGGGAGAATAGATTTTAATAAATAAAGTTATTCTCAGGAAATAAATGTAGGTTCAATAATAGATCAGAAACCATTTATCTCTTTAAATATAGGCTTAAAATTAAATGGAGCGTAGAAACTATGTTATGATATACATTCATTTGGTAAGCAACAAACTGGATTCATTGACTTTACAAAACTCAACTTTTTTTTTTGTGGAAGGGCACTCTCACAGTTACTAAGTATGTTACTTGGATATTACAGAAGTTCACTGAGGTTTGAGTCTGTGCCATGATCTGTAATTCTCTGATTATTAACATTGGTGGCCCTCTGTTGGACACCTTCTTTATCACCGAGAATGTACAAATAAAGCATAATGGTAGCCAGTCAACCTATTTGATGTAGCTGTGATCCTAAGTAAAAGGACCCATAGCCAGCTAGAGCCAGAAAGTTTTCCATTTTCTTTAAACTCATCAAGTTACAAACACCATGAAAACTCTTTGAGGAGTTTATCTAGTAGTCGGTGCACAAAGTGTGACTGCAATAGTGGCAATAATTTCACAAGCACAAGCAAAAATGTGCATGATTTTAGCCACACCTTGAATGCTGATGATGCAGTTTTTGAAGTAGATTCATAAGAATCATGGAATCGTCATAAGCTACAGATGGGAGGGTCCATGAAATCTATGTTGTCCAATCCACTTTATTTAGGGATTTTAGAAATTCAGGCTAAAGGAGGTAAAGTGACTTGCCCAAGCACACAGAGGGAATAAAGAGCAAAACCTGAATGAGTTGTGGATTATATAAACTGTCTTGCGGAGTTGGTGCCTGTTGTTTATGTCCTGCTGACAAGCTGAAGGGACGAATCGTGCACCAGCTGCCACCAGAGCAAACCTACCTGTAGCCAAGACTTCACTCACAGTGCAGACCAAAGACTGCTGTCGTGAGGTGAGCTGGTGGTTAGGAAAATGACCGGGGTTGTTCTTAGCTCTCTGGAATCTCTAAAAAGCCAACTCTGTTTCAGAGCTTGAACTGGGCCATCTGTGCACGTCCCACAGCTGGTGGTGAGCGGTGTGCTCTGAGGCCAGATGAGTGGTCAGAGCTGCTTACTCAGCCAAAGGCTCCGACCCTGCTCATGGCTAAGATCTTGTTTTGCTTTCAAATTATTTCATGAAAACCGTTTATCATAGGCAGAAGCACCAGTCTGACGAATACTGGGAGCAAAAGTGGTGGTAAAGGAGGTGGAGATCAGAAGTCTGGGACACCTGGCGGCACCAGTACAATCCTGACTTAGGAGACAAATCGGCTCGGTGGACAAACAGAGTCTGAAGAAGGAAAGTGCCTAATGTGGATTATGTTGATCAGTTAACCAGGAATTTCTCCTCTGTTTACTGCAAGATTCTTTTAATTTTCAGAAGGTAGAGGTGAGGTAAGGCATCGCTGGAATTTTGAAGTGTAAACAGACATAGGGTCCGCCCTCAGAAAGTGAGTGAAACTGGGATGGACCGCGCACGTGAGATTAGCTATCAGGACAAATAACTCAGGAGACTGTCTGTACCGGAGTGGCTGGGAGAATAGGGTTCACCCGTATCTAATCAAGACGACCAGACTTGGAGTCTCAGGGAGGCATTGTCATGACAATAGAGCAATGAAACCACTTTCAAAAAGCTGCAAAGCAACGATCAATGATTAGAATCTTAACTATGAAAGCTGAAATCCAATGAGTTTGGATGAAGAAAGAGGTGTTAACCTAAGGCAGATGGTCAGCATGGAATCCAGATTAAACAGAATCGAAAGAGCAAGACTCTGGCTGTGTTTATCTGCCCTGACCAAAAGAGACACACGTTTTGATCCCTTGAGAAATGTCCTTACTGTGTGGGAGCGATTTCTCAGTGGCTTCCCCACGGCCTCCCTCAGCTCTTTCCCATTATCATCCTTTTCCCTGCTCTGATTCCGTGTCCACCAAGGACATGTCTGATAAGTAATTCAACTTCTAGGAATCAGGATAGGGTGATAAATGCAAAGAGACATCCTACTTGCAGGCCATGAGTATTTCAGCCACTGAAAAAATATGTTCTTTTCTCATTAAAAATTAATGCATCTAGAGATGAATGTATATTTCATCTTAATTTTGGTTAGGCTATGTCAGACTACAAAGTTTGCTAAGCACTTAAAAAACTTGAGTTCCTGTACCTGAAAGGTAAGAATCATATTCTGTAACATGGTGACCCCATGGAAGGATTGCCACCTGAGGACCAAATGGACCCTTTCTGTGGCATGGAGAGACAGCTTATTCTTTGAGAAGGCTACATCTTTCACTTCTAATGCCATTCATATTAATTTACTTCAAGCCAGGTAGGTTTCATCAGAAATAGCTGCCACATTAGCCACCGTACTACAAGTTGGCCACGGAAGTACGATGAGCTCTGCAGTTCCTTTCGATGCTTGGGAAGCCTATGGACCATAAGGCTGTTAAGGCTACTTAAATGTTAAATTGTTTTGCTTTTGACTTAAATTATTTCAACTGATTTTGATAAGAATGGGACCCTCAAGTTGATCAGGAACTTGAATTGGCAATTATATATTATTTTATTTAATATGAATAGGAAAGTTAATAATTCATTAATTTAATTGGTTAGGGATCTTTCCTCCCCTCAAGACAGTATTTAAAGGGGAAAAAAAAAAGAGGTCTTTAGTGATGGCTTTTGGTTGTCATCAACTACCACAGTGAATTCTCCTACTTAGACAACACTGTGTCTAATGACTCAGAAGTAGAACAGCGTGCCCTTGTGAGAAAAGAGCAGGAGGAAGAAAGAGAGACTACACTTGCTGAATGCCTGTCACGTGCCATGGAATGTGCCACTGGCTTTCATATACATTGTCTTATTGAATCTCAACATCAACTCTGTTCAAACGGTATTATTATCTGAGGCCCAGAGAGGTTAAGCGATTTGACTGAAGTCACTCAGCTGCCAAGTGACAGACCTGGGGTTTTGGATGAAATCTGCCTGACCTCAAAGTTGAAAGACTTTCTATTCTTGTTTATTGCTTTTAAAAGACAGTGGGATGGAATAGAACTTTGGACAGAAGTTAGGTTTTGCAAAGCAGGCTGGGTGTGGTTGCTCATGCCTGTAATCCCAGCACTTTGGGAGGCCAAGGCGGGAGGATCGCTTGAGGCCAGGAGTTCAAGACCAGCCTGGGCAACACACAGAGATCCTGTCTGTACAAAAAATAAAAAAATTACCTGGGTGTGGTAGCACGAGCCTGTAGTCCTAGGTACTCGGGAGGCTGGGACGGGAGGATCGCTTGAGCCCAGGAGTTGGAGGCTGCAGTGAACTATGATCGTGCCACTGCCCCTCAGCTTGGGCAGCAGAGTGAGATCCTGTCTCAAAAAAAAAAAAAAAAAATTTTGCAAAGCAAGGGTTGTGTTTTATTGTTTCTCCAAATCCAGAGAGACTGCTTCTAAATTCTTTAGCCTTTCATCCCTCTTTTCTCCATTTTAAGGAAAGGACGTAATAATCAGCATTAACCTAGATGGAAAGGACGAAAATACTCATTCCCCTTCTTCTGCCTACTCTCCACCTTCCAACTTTGAATGAAATAATAGCTTTTCAAAAAGATGCAATAAGACAGAAGAACCATAACACAAGAATAGAACAGCAAAATATAAACCACAATAGAGGAGGAACAATGGATAATGGTTTCAATAAATCCTGCGGGACACAAATTTTCTCAGAGCTTCCTGGTAGACAGGGCAAAAGGAGAAATAGGTTGTGTTACATAGCTTTCATTGTCTAATAAGGAGAGGACTACTAGTTTATTAGGAAAGATAAACTTTTTTTTGTTACTCTTAGTTGTGAGAAGTTTATCATATGAGTTATTCTAAAAGAGTATTGAGTGCCATCAGTGAAAAAGTACTAGAGAACAATTTAATGTTAAAAAAATAAAAACAGCAACAACATACTAAGATTTTTTTTTTTTTTGGCTACTACAGATGTCTCTGATGGACAATTCTGGCAGAGGGGTGAATTTTTGTTTTGGTTGTGTATCCAATTTGACAAAATTACTTTTGGTATGTTGATCAAAGAAAGTCTTCCCTTGAAGGTCTTTAATTGCCTCCTTCCATAATTTCATTCAGGCTATTTCTCCCAGAAGTTTTTTGTTTTTTTTAAGTGTAGGTTTTTATTCTGTCTTGCCACACTTTAGATAGAAAATTTCTGTGAAGAGGTTCCATGCTGGCTTCTTATGCTTTGTATAAAATACCCACACTACCACATACACACACACACAGAGCACATACACGTTCTTTCCATGGGGACAAGATTTTCATAATGTTTTACACTTTAAAAAAATATACTCTCAATATTTACATGGGAAACATAGCAATCATGCAAGTCATCTTAGTGTTATCCATTAAACCTTATCTCTTACATCTGACCTATGATCCACCGATGTATTTGTTTCTCTCCTTAATAAAGCTTCTATTTATACTTCCAGATCGAACCATTCACAGGTGTTTTTCTCTCTGCTTTGTTTCTGGTTGCAATGTCAGAAATCAAAACTTTCTACAGAGTACTTACTTTTGAACTTGAATAATCCATTTCTTCCTTCCCACGTTTGTTAGACTCATAAGACTATTTTAAATTATTTTGCCAAATCTCTCCTATTAATAACAGTTATTCAGTGACACATGCTTTCTTTGAGGACAGCTTCTGCCTCCATAGATTTTGTGTATCTCTAGCATTATACAGGTGTATATTTTTTGGCATATAGAATAAACTTTACCAAAGTTTCCAAAAAGACAAAAGGAGATTATACTGTAACAGCACAAATAAATTTGCAGCTGATTTCTAACAAATTTTGTATGATTGTGATGCAAATGACTGATATAAACACATTATGAAATTATGTGAAATTTTGTTCCATTATGGAAAAATAACTTTCATGGAAAATACAAAAAGATATTTTTAAAAGAAGGAAAAAATTGCCCAGATTCCCTAAATTTGAGACTTTAGGATTTTTTCTTTCAGTATTTTTCAGAAGGACTTTCCAAGGACTTCAGAGGGATTTGGGGGTTGGGGGAGAAATACATCTTTCTCCAGCAGCAAGGCCATGTACCTTGAACTTGCATTTGACTGGAATTGCTCTGTGGGTTGCTTCTAACTCCCTGAGCTATAGGCAGTTGCCTTTATAAATGCCAACAAGATGAGTCCAACATCAAGTTATCACATCTGGGTGGTCTTCAGTGTGGGAAAGAGCCTCAGCTGTTAACAGGCTGTGAAGAAACCATTTGGGCAAAACATTCTACCTTAAAATATGGCACTTTGCTTTAGGCTCTAAGGGATCTCTCCTTCCTTCTCTAAATACTTTCTCATGTCCCCATCCCCTTGAAGAACTTTTATTTAAAGCGTTTCTGCTTTCACTTTCTAGGTATCTATCCAGGACGGTGTTTTTTTTTTGTTTTTTTGTTTTTGTTTTTTTTCCTAAAAGTACACCTTTTTAGAGGAAGGGAGGACTGATGGTAGAGTTATATTCCTGGCAGAGCAGAATTCCTTTTGTATCACCCCCTCAAGATTCTCTAGCTTTGGTGGTTCCCTTTTTCTGGAGTAAAGCTCTCAAGCTCCCTACATCCCTTGCAGCCAAGCGTTAGCCTAAAGTTGGAGAATTCTGGCAAAAGGCGGTTTGCAATATGTACTCTTCTGAAAGCCCAGCTGCTGGGGGGTGGAGACCGAGCCGTGAAGATGCTGCTCTGCTGGTGTTCTTGCCCGGCTTGAAGAATTGTCTTTCACAGATGCCCCAGGCAGCACTGGGAGAAGGAAACTATTTTTCAAGATGCTTGTGCATATCAAATACGACTTCCTAGAGCTCCTTCTAAGCCACTTCTGAATTTCAAAGAGGGTTTATTTATCCCATTAGTTAAGTCATCACGTTTAAGGCAAAATAGGCTTTTTACAGGTGTTGAGCTCTTTACAAAGGACTTTCTATACATTCCCCTGTGTTGAGCTGACAACGAAGTTCCCACATTGGTTGCTATGCTAATTTAAAATATGCTTTGTTGCTCTAAGGAGAAAAACAAACACTTCAGGAAGAGAAATTTTCACAGAGTGTTGTAGACCTGGTGTGAGTGGATGAAACGGTTTTTCTTCCCTTAGCAGATTCATCTTAGGCAGTCACAGTTATAACTATTACCATTTAGTGACACTACCATTTAGTGGTATTTGGTGCCATTGCACTATGCCTCCAGTTTCTGTTTCACCAATCTGCCCTACACACCACAGCCAAAAGTATTCTTTCTAATCCAAAAATCCTGTCATGTTTCTCCCTACTCCTCAGCTTAAAATTTGTCAAGGATCCCCAGAAAGCAATACCACCTTTTTAGCGTGGAAGAGAAATCCTTCATGCCCTAGCCCCTGCTAACCTGTCTGACTTTATTCTCCCACAATGAGCTCGCTTCCTAAGAGCAATAGATGCCCAACCCATATAAGCACTAGCGACTAAGTACCAAGCACAGCTAAGCACTTTACAGTGCAGTTTGATCCTCTTGGTGATGCCAAGAAGTAGATGCTGTCATTAGCCCCATATCTTCCAAATGGCGAAACGGAGGCTTAGAGAGGTTAGATAACTCGTGGGAAGTCTCTAGTGTCTAAGTGGTGGAGGCCAGAGTCCCTTGCAGGTAGTCTGATGTCAAAATCTATGTGTCTAACCACTATACTGCTTCTCCTGCTGAATTGCTAGCTGTTTCTGAGCATCCTATTCATTCTCTGTCACGACTTAAGCCTTTTTACATGTCCCATTTCCTGGAAAGGTCTATCCCGTTTGTTCAACTGACTGGCTCCTTCTCCATCCTAATATTCTCAACTCAGTTTTTAACTCTCCAGAAGTCTTTCCAGGCTCCCCAAGGCAGAGTTAGGAAACAACGCCTCTGCAGCCATACCACTGAGTTAGTGTGCGTGATCAAACAGTTATTAGATTGTGTTGGGTTCCTTTGCATTTCTGTTTCTCTGACTAGACTGTGAGCTTTTTGAGGGCAAGGTATTTTATCCTTGTATCTGCAATGTCTACTTCAGTGCCCAAGGTATAACTAGTTGATGCTCAATCAATTCTTGTCAAGTGGAATGAATGTACGAATGAATGGGTAGGAGTTGGGGAAATATAGTGTGCACAAGATTTGCTTATTCTTAATAGAATCTTGTCTATTCCCTGGTGCAAAAGTTTTTTGTCTACAGTTTCTACATCCCTCAGGGTCCTTGAAGATTGTAATGGACTCCTTAACCATTTTCAGTATTTCAAAAGGCTAACAGAAACCATTACATTTACCTGAGATAAGTCCCTACAGGCTAAATAAAATGTCAAGTCTCTTTGCTTCTGGCTAAAATCATATCAACTTAGTGTGGTAACAGAGATTATCTCCTAATGACCCAAAACTCTGACTGGCAGGAAGGACTATGTGTGATTAATAAAACAATAAGAAAATAAATTATCTGTTACTTAAATACTGCTTGTTTAGTGGAAGAAATTTCCCAAAAGTTGGGGAAAACTCTTAACAAAAGTGGATCTTTGATGATAAAATATGCAGAAGTCTTTGCCTTAATTAATGGATTCCTGTAGCCTACAACCTTCTAATCTGTACAGATTCCCCTCTTTAAAAAGCTGAGGAAATTATCTTATTATTGGGCAAATACAGCCTTTCCATTGAACATTTTGTTTGTTGTTTTTAACCTTTCCATTGACAATTGGACGTAAGGGGGATTTGGTTTCATTTTCTGCCATCCATTGATCATCAGGTTTAACATAACTTGTTGAGTTGAATTTATGTTCTTTTCAAGAATGTCACTGTTACTTTCTTCTGGAAAAAAGAAAAAAGTAAAAGATAAGAGAGCCAAGGAGACAAGTTTTTCTCTCCCTTACCTACGGCTTCTGGCCAGCCTATTTTGATTATGAAAACAGCCAGCAGGCTACTTTATTGAAATAAATTCCAAATCCCCAATTTGTCAGATTTTTCACTTGGTCTGGAATACACCACCATTATTATAAATGATTTCATCCCTGTCAGTGAAGGCAAAAGGTCCTTCATTAGCAGTTCTGGCTCTGTCACAAACCTTTCCATGGGTTCATTTGGTCTCATGATTTATTATAAAATGTATGGTGTGTAAACATTGCCATAACCTTTGGGGTAGTAAACTCATCAAACCTTTTATAATATCTCCTCATTCCCTTGTACTGTTTGGCTGACACATCTTCCTAGGATTATAAATATTCTTCTATTGCTTGCTTACCACCATGCATAGGTAAGAGTACTCTTTTCTTTATTTCTGAACTCCAAAACATCATAGACATCAAGTTTCATAGAAGATAGCAATCAGGCTCTGGTATCTGCAGCACAGCCATTACCTCCTTGCTTTAGTTCATCCTCCACAGAGAAGCTGTTACGGGTTCAAATGCCAGATTGGGTCCCACTGGTCTCCTGATAGAAATCTTTGAGGGATCCTCATTGCTGATGTTCTCAACTCCATATATTGAGTTGATAGCCTGAAGTCGAAGAATTCTGGCTGTTCAAGGCCCTTGACAATTTGTCTTCAAGGCTAACTTTCCAGCTTCAACTACCACGAGAGCCCCTGAAGTTTTCTCCCCTTCCAACCTCCTTGAATGCTAGCCTTTCTACAACATGGTATGACTGTTTGTGCCCAAATGGGCTTGCATCTCTGTTCAACTCCCGCTCATCCTCCAAGGTCCTGCTTAAATGACATCACCCCTGGCAATGTTTGCTTATTCTTATATTATAGTATACATCATCTTTTGGTCTGCATTACAGTTAGCTCTTTCCATGTCTGCCTTTTCCATTCCTATGAGCTCCTTGAGGGCAGTGATCAGGTTTTATTTATATTTGTATCCCTAGGGTCAATGGCTTCCACTCACTGGGAAGACTATAAAAGTTATCAATCAATCAGGGACACTTGTAAGAGTGCAAGGGGGCACTGTTAATAATTATGTCAGAGCCATAGTTATAAATTAGGATTCATCTGGGTAACAGGATGTGTTGTCATCCTACCAATCACTTTAAGATAAAAGCCCAAGCTATGCATCGAAACACTCCAACCCTTTCAAGTCCTTGCCTTCACCTACTTTCCAGTTTTACCTTTATCCATCTTCCTTCCCCATCATGCATCTGATATGGATGCTTTGTTCTAGTCTCTTCAAACTGCCTTGAGTCCCATGTTGGTTTCTGCCATCACTATCCCTCTGCCATGTCCACCTGGAAATTCACTCTTCATCTTTCAGAATTCTCTTGTGCCTAGTTCTTTAAAGAAGCTTCCCTTGACTCTCACCAGATTAGATTAGGAGCCCCTTCTGGGGTGCTTGCTAGCTCTAAGCATGCACTGTTTTATGTTACACCAATTTGCTTACTTGCCTGCCTTGCACAGCTAGGATTGGAGCTAAGTGAGGCAATGACTGCATCTTATTCATCTCTGATTTCCAATCACCCTGTGCTGTTTTAATAAATGTCAACTGAGTTAAGCACAACCTTGGAATTCCCATAGCTTTTAGGTGGCAAATTCGTTAATTTTTTTTTGTAGTATCCCCTTTCACTGTTTATTTAACATATATTTCTGGAATTGAAATTATTTTTACATTTTAATAAATGTTAAATTACTGCTTATTGAAATGAATACATCTGATACTAAATATCAAATTATGATTATATTTGAAATGTAACTGGATATTTAGGGCTCTTGTACCATTCTTTGTAGCCCTGGACCTATAATCCTCTCATTAGCATTCTGGCTATGAAACAATTTTGAGGGGATGTCCACGATCAAATTTTTTGAAGACTGTCAATTCCACATAAAATATTTTGGGAATTTGGGGAAAATTCTATGTTTACATGTGACCCAATTAGAAAACAAAGCGAAATTTCTCATTACCTCATATTTATTCTGAATCTCCTCTTGGCTTAATTTCAGCCAGCCTTCCTAAAACACGAGCACTTGAGAAAGGGTGCTTGAAGTGGGGTGAGATGAGGCGTGGCCTGTTTCCTATCAGAAGGGCACAAATTACTCCCCGGTCTTTTTTTTACATTTATAGAAATTAAATGAGAACTTACGAGTTCCATCTATACATAATTCTGGGAAAAGACACCCACATCATCTACTTCCTCCTCTTCTCCCACTTCAACCCATGGCCAGGAAATGACCACCTAGGCAAAGAAAAACAGTAAAAACAGTTCTGATGTGTTATCAGTCCCAGGAAAAGAGTATTTAGAGAGCAGTTGGTAGGCTTGTCCCCTTAACCCCCTCCTGCCCTGTGGTTTCTTCATCCTCTAGGAACATTCCTGTTGGGTGAGTGGGAAGAATTACCAAAATCAGTCATAATCTTTGAGCACCTAACACTGTGTATGTGACACTCTGACCTGTGGATGAATGTCAAATGAAAACGGAATAAAAGAGTAGTTAGCAATTTTTGTAATGAATTACATCTGGTTGAGGGATTTAGACTTCACAGATCTTGGCCTAAAGATGAGAGTAGTGGGGGGTGGAGAGAGAGAGAGAGAGAGAGAGAGAGAAAAAATGTCAGGATAATGCACTCAATGAGAACAAATATTGGCTTTAAAAGAAAGTTCCAGAACTTTAGCTTGTAATTGCTTTAATGACAGTCCCTTAGATTCTTCAGGATGTTGCTCCTGTTCCTGTTCCTTGCACTGTCCTGTTTTTTGGTTCAGTTTATTCAGTAAGCAGTGGGAAGTGCTCATTGTGCCTAGGCCAGGGCCAGAGGTACTAGGTGAACAGATGTCAGATAATCCCCCTGGTGCAGGAGCCCACACTCTGTTTATCCAGATACCTGTTTCAGGACACTCTCCTTTAGAGGCCTTGCCTCCATGTAAGTGGTTCTAGTGCAGGTTATCCTGGCTGCCCTGGACATTTTATGAGCTACTTTATTCCAAATAGTGCTAATTCCACAAGGCCCAATTAGTTGAGAAGTTTGTATGTCCTAGGTACTGTGCTAAACACTGTACGAATATTTTTTCATCTAATCCTCTGGTCAACCTAAGGTAAAAATTATTTGTAAACGAGGAAACTAAAACTGAGAGAGGTGCCGAGGTAGTAAGAGTGCTGACGGCTGAGCTGGGGTCTGTGGGTCTCTGAAGCCAGTTTCTCAGTCACTGACCTAGTCCACCTGCATCTTCTCTTGCCTGCTCAAGGCAGAAATTATTTAAAAGCTTTGCTACCTGCCAACCTCTGAACTTAAAACCTGTCCCTTATTGAACATTTCAAATGAGGACTTGAGAGAATTACTGCTTCTCAAGGGCCCATTCTGTTCTCAGGGCTCTAGGTGCTCCCTTCTGCTGACAGAACTGCTGACAGAAGGGGGCACCTAGGGCCCTGACAACGGAATTATACCCAACTAACTGCCCTGCTCACTGTCCTAAATAGAGGCAGAAACATGGCTCCCCCCACGGCAAATGAACAAACATATGTGAATGACTCATGAGGGGTGGCGAGGTAGCCAAACTTCAATGGAAATCCCGTAAGATTTAATGTAGAAACAGGCTTCTATTATATAGCCTCAGATTTTAAAGACAGAAATGAAGCAATGCAGATTTTCTCAGAAAATTATTCTTTTTTGATTGATTCTTAAATCCACAGTTTATGCCCAAATTAATTTCTCCACCCCTAACCTACTCCACTTGCATTTACAAGAACTTTGGATATCCTGAATACTTTTGGAGATTTGGGGGATATTCTGTGTTACTACCATGAGCAACAGGTTCCTAGGAAATTACTCCAAGTGCAGCTCAAGTGTGGAACAAGTTTTACTGGGATGTCAAACAACACCCTTAAATAATACATATCATAATGCCTCAGTATTTTTCAAAGATCTGAACATCTAACTACAGTATTTAGATTAACAAACAACCGAACAGTGCTTATGATAGCAAAGCTTCATGTTGAGATTTTTGAAAAGGTACTATGGATGTGGTGCTTTTAAGGTTCCAGATTGTAGGTTCAAATGCAGCTCAGATTAGTGCCTATCATGGGATATTTGTCTCTACAAAATTAACCACTGTTCTGACTCAAAATCTAAGATATGGCTGGATACATTTTAAATACTGCCGCCACCTCTGACACTTTGTTGGTGGTCTTAGTAGATAGACCAGTCATAGTGAACTGGGGCAGAATGAACATAAAATATTAATCTTAAAATAATAAAAGAGAAGTGTTCAAATTTTATAGACTAAATGGTCTTAAATCAAACATACACACATACAGAGTGGTTTTCTCTCTGCTTTCATAACTGCATGTGCTGATAAAAAATGTTCTACTTAGATGAACATAGCAACAATTGCATAATTTTTATAATCCACCATTTTGGGAACTCTGTAATTTAATATTTTCTATATATAAACAGGCATTGTGATTGTTTTATTGGGTTTTATAATGTTGATATCTACTTTCCCAACTAAGAATTTATAAAATGTTAATTTTCGCTCTCCAACTGGTTTTTCTTTTCTTAAGAAATAGTCTCTCCTTGCAAATTGTTTTCCAAAGGAGAGCAACTTTTCTAGAATATTGAATTTACTGTAAGCATTCTCCTTATTCATTCATTCAGCAAGTATTAATCTAGTCCCTACGATGAGCATAGTGCTATACTTGCTGAATTAGGTGCTGTAGGATGATACAAAACATTTTAACACATAATCCTTATCTTCAAAGACCTTACGGCCTAGGTCAGAGTAGTGTAGACATGCAGTAAATGTTAAATGGTGATTCAACAGTACCTGAGATGTCACAAGGGTGTGTGTGACTGCATATCAAATGAATGCCATTGATAGTAAACAAATGCTCTGCGTTCCTAAGAAGGAGAAATTACTGTGACTAAGAGAGGTTGGACAAGCTCCATGAGATGCGGCACTGCACCTGACCCCAAGAGGTAGGAAGTTATTGGGGGGTTGATGAAAGGACATATTATGCATTCCAGACCAGGGCCCAAGTATTGAGCAAAAGCCCAGTGATGGGAATGAGCAAAGTGAAATTTTAGGGAATTGGGCTGCATCCCACCTTAGCGGTGGCAAAGGGCTTGGGCTTTGTAGTTTCTTCAGAACTCAATATTACCTGCCAAGACCATCCCTGAAACAACATAGCAAAGAATCCAAACAATGCAGTGTTTGGAATTGGAAAGCCTGGGTAAGTAATGGGGCTTGAGTTGTCAGTGTGCCATTAGGGAAGTGAGGATCCAAAAACACTGTAGACATTTCTGCCCCCCCCTTCCCTTCCCTGCTTTTCTTTTCAGATAAAAGGGGAAAAACCAGATAAATGGGAAGCATAAAGTTTTTTTTTATTTTGCTCTGACATGTGTAGTCTAGTCTTCTGTTTATACATAAAGCTATTCCCAAATTTGGCCCGTGTTTTGAAGTTTTCAGTGAGGAACATCAGATTCTAATTGCAGCACATTCTGGGTTTTTTTTTTTTTTTCCTGGAAAACTTTTCTAATATCACTGAAACTGATTTCCTTCCACCTTTATTTGTCTTTCTAGGGTTGAAAATGGTTAAGTCCCTTCCACAAAGTTGTCTAGGCCAAATAGCTTTATGATTTTAGTTGTTTCTCTAAGGGCTATTTCTTCTAATCAATTAAAAAAACCTGATTTTTTCGTAAATGTTCCCACATTTTCTATCTTCCACTTTAAAATGTGATCCTAAAGATGGCATACAGTATATTCTAGGATAGCCTGTAGCTGTACTGACCAAGGAAAGACCTTCTGTTTTTCTTTTACTAAATCGAACATGCTTTTGAAGCTAAAGCAAGAACACCAATAGCTTGTGTTGACTATGACCTCCAGATCGTTTTCTTTGTAACATCACAGAATGAATCCTGCAATTGTGTGGTTTGTTTTTCTTCCCATGTGAATTATACTACAGAACCTCAATCTGTTTGTGTCCACCCACTTCTGCGACTTATCAAGATCATTTGCACTTCTATAGTTTTCCAAAGTGGAATGTACCACACCCGGTGTGATGTCATCATGGAATTTAGTAGCCATATTCTCTCCCATCATCTAAGTCACTACTAAAAATAGCACTAGGTTAAGACCAACCTCTTTGGAATCCCATGAGGTATGTATCTCTGGGCTGACACTGGCCCATTAATAATTACCTACTGAGAAAGGCCTTCTAATCACTTATGAAGCCACCTGATGAGTGGGTGATTTCAGGATGCAATTCTTTAATTGCCCAATGGCAAGCAAGACAAAGCTTAAAACTGCACAATAGTCAAAACTATTACTTATCTTTGCTTTCTATCTAATTTTTACCAGACGTGTCATGTTTCTGAGGAATAGCATTCTGACTAATGTGATAGGATTTCTCTTTTAAACAAAACAACTGTCTTGATTTTTTTCCATCATGCTACTCTGTGTTTGTGTGTGCGTGCGTGTGTGTGTATAAGATTGCAATATATTTCTGGATCTGAATGTCAAGGTTCTGAGGCTAATTTTTTGAGTTTTCCTATTCTCTTTGAGACACAAGTGTGCACTTCTCTCTCTCAGTCTATAGATGCCTCCCCTTAAGTTTGTGAAGGTAACTACTAGTGATTCTGTAGTGACTTCATTGCAATGCCATACCTTGGTGTTTGCCTGTAATTGTTTATTCATTCTGCCATCCAAGAGCTTACAGGTCATGCATTAGCATATACATTTGTGTATAATAATGATTTTCAATTTATTGAGTGGAGTCATCATCTGAAGCACTGTAAAAACACAAGGATAAAGGCAATTCCTACTTGATGTTTGTCACCTAACTGAGATAGGCATGACAATTAAAAAATAAAAACACAGAGGCAGGAAAGGTCAGTATACTGCTGAGGCTTTGCTGGCAGTGAGCTGAATTTTTCTTTGGCACAACCTTTGGACTGTAGCCATTTTGATTTAGAGGAGACCCATTGTAGGAAAAGCCTTCCTGGGAATGTGGAATGTGGGAGTTTTGAGAAGAGGTCTGAAAAAGAAAGGGAACTAGTTAGGATAGTTGGAGGGAGGGCATAGGTTCATACAAAAGCAAACAGATTGTTCTCATCTCTCTGTTCTGCGAAAGGGATTTTCAGTGCCTTCGAAAAGAATTCTGTGTATGAAGGGTATGTAGGGGAAGGGAGATTGTTTAAAGGAGTCAGCCCTTGTTTTACCTGGCTGCCAAACAAAAGAACCTTCTAGCCACATAAAATTGATTGCACAACACACAACATCTTGGTTATGACAAGGGTGGTTGCTAGAGACTGGTGTTACTGGTGCTTGAATTCTACAAGGATGTTTTCCATAAGCCATCCATATATACGTCGGGTGCTGTGACTCAAATGCTGATTGTGGTTGATCTGCATGGAGGTGGGAGAGGGAATGATTCCTCCAGGAAGGCTGGCTGGATTTTGGCTAGGCCATCGGCATAGTGTTAGGGAGCATGCATGCTGGCAGGGCCAGGTCTAGCCCTGTGATCTTGTCTCACCCATCTTCAGCCAAGTGGCCAAGGATGAAACCTGACATGGTATTGTCTCATCTTATAGCCTGCTCTGGGATCCTCACCCCTGGGATCACTCGTGGGGCGAGTCAATAAAAGAGTGGCCATGATCTCCAGGAGGCCTCAGTAACGGCTTGAATGTGCCTATAGGAGGCGGTAGAATGAGTGGGGCTCTCTACTTTGCGCTTTCCCATTAGCTTGGAGGATTAGTTTATTGTGCTTCCCAACAACCAAGCCTGACCCTGAGGACATGACACTGCAAATGTCTAACCTGCAAAGTGGAGCATGAGAGGCGTGGAGGAAGGACAAAGAGAGTGTGGCATGATAAAGTTTGGGTTAGGATGCTCTGATGCCCGGGAAAGGCATTAACGGGCCACCTGTAGTGGGTGGATGTGGGTGCCTAGGGTGTGGGCTGTGGAGAGGGGAGGTGGCGGATACCCAAACTGCCCATCGCTGCCTTCTCCTCTTATTCCCTTACATGTCTACTAACTACTAAGCCTATAATAATGGTAATGTTAAGTGTCAAAGCATTGTGCTTTCACCAAAGATTTCTGAATGACGCTACTGTTTATTGTATTCTTTGTTGGGTGAAAGGTTAAAAAAAAGTGCATATATATTTTTTAATCCAGTTCATTCAGGTTTTAATATAGAGCAGAGCAAAATACAATGAAGAGTATTGTACATTGATGGTCCCAGGTTCTTGAAGATATTGAGAGACTACAGCTCTGTGTACTTACTGTATGTTAAAGCAGATCTTCCAAAGCCTTGTTAGGTTTTTGTAGTACTGAAGCCTGTGGACATTGGTATGTGGTGCGGTTTGAGTCTTGGCTGGTGTAGGGATAATTACCACAGCTAGGTTGTTGAATTACAAATCCTCCTTACCTAACATTCACACAATAGCAGCTTCCATAATGGAGTAATATATTCCATGGTGGGTGCCAGGGAGGGCAAAGGGAATGTGTTATCCTGGGGTAGATCAACCCACCTCTTTGATACTGGCTGGAAACAGAAGTTGAAACTTGCCACTGATTGCATAAGGGATTCCTTCCATACAATTTGTCTAATTACAAATTTTTAAGTATGGTGATCATTAGCTTCTGGGTGGAAAATTTGGTGTTTTATTTGAGTAGAATCTTAGTAATGTTCAGTCCCAAGATATACTTACTCTACTTCCAAAAAGTGGGGTTAGGTGCTACCTTTTTTTTTTTTTTTTTGCATAATGCAAGTGGAGGGGAATATTGTCATATACTGTATGTTGAAATGGCATCTCTGAAATTTTGCCACAGGTTGTTTGTTAAGGTATGTTAATGCGCTGACTTTGCATGTGTGAATGCATAAACTGGGGGCACTTGGAACTGGTGTGGGCCCTGGCAGGGGCTGGCCTTGGCAGGAGTCACAGCTGAATGCAAAGCTGGAAGGGACAATCTCTTGATTACTCAGAGCCACTTTTTACACTGCCTGCCAGTGCTAGGAAGTTTTGTTTGCAAATTCATGCCTGACTTTGGGCCTTAGCATTGAACAGGTCTCTGCCCATAAGCTGCAGTTAGCTGTTTCTGATTCTAAATACCTATCTATTAACTCCTCCCTTGCCCATCTATGTCAAAGCCTGTGGTGTTCTAAATGAGTATAATTTCAGAATAATGGATTACATTCCTTCAGAAGTGCCTTTTAACCTGATTTAAGAATTGTTTTTGACATGCTTTTAAAACTAAGGAATTGATTTACTGTATGAGGAAGAAAGCAGTTTTCAGAGAGAACATCCTGGCAATTCCTGGCCGTGTCTCCCTGGACAAGTTTATAAACCTTTCTGAGCCTCAGTTTACTTCTGTATAAAAGTGGGATGAATACACTTATTTCTTCTTTGAGGTTGTTGAGTGCAGCATATGAGGTAATGTATCGTGTCATAGTCTGTTCCTGCTGCTATAACCAAATACCTGAGACTAGGCAATCTATAAAGAACAAACATTTATTTTCTCATAGTTCTGGAGGCTGGGAAGTTCAAGATCAGGGCAACAGCAGATTTGGTGTCTGGTGAGAGCAGAGCCCTTATGACCTAATCACCTCCCAAAAGCCACACCTCTTAATACTATTGCACTGGGGATTAAGTGTCAACATGATTTTTGGGAAGGACATAAAAATTCAAACCATAGCAATATATAAGGAGACTAACACAGTGCCTATGTTATAATGGTCACACATCAAGCTGTGGTGTGTCCAAGCCAACATCTTGTGGCTGGGAAATGATAACTAAATTTTCTGGAAGTTCTTGAGTAGGTTGACATGACTTTGGTAGCCTGAAATCAGTTATGGTGAAAGTACAAATCAGACCTTTTCTTCCCCCTGGAGAGTTGGTTGCTAAACATTTAAGAGCACAGCATTGACAATAAGTATTAATCCCCTTTCATTACAGCTCCAAATTATAAGCTTCCTAGCCTTTCTGAACAAACCATATAGCATTTAAAATGATCCTATAAGGAGGATTTAAGGTAATCACAGTAAACTTCAGTCACTTGCCATATTGTAACACAGAGATGCTTTCAGGACCCATTGAACTGTTGTCACCATCCTATAAAACTAGAGAATGCTCTATTTTTTTTTTGAGGTTTTATGTTTGCTTTTTATATTTTTTCCTTCTCTTATTATATCAGGTTAGCTGTGTGCCAGCCTCTAATAGCTCCCTCTCACTTATTATTTGCTGTATTTCATTGTTCATTAGCTGAAAAATCAGCTGTTAAAATTATGTGTAAAGTAAAAGGAACTGGCTCTCAATTAAAAAATGGGCAAAAGATCTGAATAGACGTTTCTCCAAGGAAGATATACAAAGCGCCAATAAGCACATGAAAAGATGCCAGACAACATTAATCATTAGGGAAATGCAAATCAAAACCAGAAAGAGATAACACTTCATACCCACCAAGATGGCTACAATCAAAAAGTTCCATAGTAACATGTTGACGAGGGTGTGGAGAAATTGGGACCCTCGTCGCTGCTGGGAATGTAAAATCGTGCAGCCACTTTGGAAAATAGTCTGGCAGTTTTTCAAATGATTAAACATAGAGTCAATATATGACCCAGAACTTCCACTACTAGGCATATATCCAAGAGCAATGAAAACATATGTCCACACAAAAATGTGTACAAGAATGTTCACAGCAGCTTTACCCACAATAGCCAAAAAGTGGAAACAACCTGAATGTCTACCAACTGACAAGTGAATAGTCATCGTGTGGTGTATCCATATAGTAGAATATTATTTGAAAAAAAAATTTAAATTAAAAAAACATTATTTGGCCATAAAAAGGAATGAAGTAGTGATACATGCTATGGTATGGATAAACCCTAAACACACTGTGCTGAGTGACAAAAGTCGGTCACAAAAGGCCATGTATTCTATGATTCCATTCATACAAAAGTTCCCACCTGGGACATCTTTAGAGACAGAAAGTAGATTAGTGATTATTTAGCACTGGGGTGGGGAAGGGGTAGGGAGATAGAGGAGTAATAGCTAAAGAGTACAAGGTTTCTTTTTCTGAGCTGATGAGGATGTTCTAGAATTGACTGTGGTGATGGTTATCTGTGAATGTATTAGAAACCATTGAATAGTACACTTAATGGATGAATTTTATGCTACATAAATTATATCTCAGTAAAGTCATTAAAATTTTAAAAAATACTACATTATCATGACCCAAGATTTAATTCATAAACTGCAAGCAGGATCTAAACCTAAGAAAATATTCTTATGCATTTAATACATTAATGAACTTAGAAAAAAAAGTAAATTGGCTTTGAGGGACCACCTGGAGGTCTGCATGGATTTTTGACATCTATTTTTGCTGTTTAGGAACTCTTTTTCTCTTTGACTATATTGTGGATAGTTACTGTCTTAAATAAGTAATGTCCATCTGAAAGAGTTGTTTATAAGAATTTTAATTGCGCTTTTAGATGAGCAGTACTGAGGGGACTAAATAAGTCTCTCTCTTCTTTCTCCCTCTCCCTCTCTCTCTCTCTCTCTCCATTTGTGCCTACGTGTAAGTTTGACAGTTTTGGATGATGGTGGTGGTGATATTGCGGTTCACAAAAGATGCTTTCATCTTCAGCTCTGCAGAGATGGGGGAGGGTGAACCGGGCATGGGACCTGAGATGGCAATATTGCTGGATTGGTATCTACAAGTCATCACTGGTAGAACTGAAGATGAACGATGAGTAGAGATAGCCTAAAAATAGCAAATTATTCAACAGCTGTGTGTATTTTTTTTTTCTTTTGAAAAGAAGCTTGTAAGATATTTTGGTACAAAGAGTAGAGAGCTGAAGATGCTTATGTAAACACTGACCCATGCCGGTAACTTTCCACTGATATCACCCTTTTGCGTGATGCCAACACCTAGCAAAATATCTGCTTTTCATGCTTTGCAGAATTGCCGTGCAAATGTTACCTTATGCCCTCTTTTAGAAAGAATCTACATTTTTGAAGAGGAAAATATCTATGTCACTTGAAATGTTTCATTAAGCATTCAAATGCCTGTCTGAAAAAATATATCATTTCTTAAGGGTAAGCTGATCCCTTACAGAATACTTACACACCATTTGTGAGATTAAAGAAATGCTATGCTGTGACTCTTACGAGGTGAAATTGAAGTTTTAGCTTTTATTCATGATATTTTTGCATTAATATTTGGTTTGTTCTTGTTCATGTTTTATTGCTAGTCATTCTTAGTTTATTTTTGTTTACCACAGTGCTCAAGGATTAGATTTCAGGAAGAAAAACAAACAAGGAAAAGTACTTCTGAAGTTTCATACCGCATCAATTGCCTGAACGTAGTAAATAAGTAAATATAGGCTAAGAAACACCCAACATTCCAATAGCTCAGCTCCAATCTTCTGGTGAGGTCTAAGTGCTACAGGAAGGGAATTGGCCATAGCCGTACCTCCTCCCCCTCCTCCATTGTCTACACCGCCCTCCACACACCCACCCAATCGCACAATCCTTAGCTTGAGTGTGAGGATGTCATTTTCTTGACAAACACTGGGTCAATTATAAATTACTTGGCATTGTGGGAGAGCATTTCTTTCTGACCTCCATCAGCCGACGCTTGATCTCTGGAAGCCTGGGGATTGTGAACCTCCTGACTTCAGTAAGCACAGTTGCCAATCAGCTAAATATTTGGAGAGAAGAAACAGGCAGAAAGGTGGAGAGATCTTGCTGTTCCTGGTGGTCAGGTCCATGGATAAATTGCCTTCCAGAGAAGAGGGAAAAAGAATATACAACGATTGGTGGTATCTGGGAACTAACAGGGTCAGGTGAATGCAGTGATTTACCTGCTGGCTCTACCTGGCACTTGCCTTTATTTCATTGGAGTTGATGCACAACATCAATATGAAATTAATATGCATATTTTTAGGCTTGGAAGAAGAGAGAAAGAGTATTAGAAATAATTTTATAAAACTTTATAAGATGTATATTTTCTTATTTCCTATCTTAGAACAAATGAAAAATGGCTACCATGGGTTGGAAGACAGACCGGGTCTCAAGAGGCAAAACTGAGGACTTTTCAGCTCATAGCATCTCACATCAGAAGAAAATCCAGTTTATCTTTGATGCCATTTATAACAATTTCTAGTCTACCTACAATATAAGTTGCAAAAATATTAATAGTAGATTTTTGACTTTATGGAAAACATACATACATGCCCCCTTATGTTCATCATTACTTCATTCAAATTATTAGCTAATTGCTAACTTTAAAAACTTCCCATATAAAATTTTGCCTGTCCCTTCTGACTGCTTCTAATTATTTTCCTGGATGTTATCAGAAGTTTCTTTCTGTTTTTAACATCTTCCTTTGGAAATAAAGTGATTTTAACTGAATGTAGGAAAAAGGTGCACAATGATTTTTATAATGACATTGGAATATATTTTCTTTTATTCTCATTACAATTTAACAGTGTATTTGCTTTCCCTTTTTTTTTTAATCTCTGTTAAGCATCATGCATACATCTTCATTAAGATGTCTTCCATGAGCCTAAATCTTTTTCCTGTAAGGTTAGAACTAATTCAGAACTCACCCGAGTGGATGAGTAATTTAAGTCGCTACTTCCAATGTGCATTACTTTGCACTTGTCTGCTCTGAGCTTCATCTGCCACTGTTTTGCCCAATTACTGAGTTTGGATTCTGTGTTTCTCACATCCATCTGTGTAAACTTAGGGAACCAAAATAGTTTTGGGTAGTCAGCAAATTTCAGCACCTCATTATTTAGTCCGTTTTCGAGGGTGTTAACACATATCCTGGAGGACACTGCTCTTGTATCGATTGCTGACACCCCACTATTAACTCCTTTCCAGGCTGAGAGCTGGTCATTTATTCTTTTGCTCCCTCTCTATCTCTTAACCTACTTTAACCCAAGATTGACAGCCCTTTACCTCTTGCCCACTGGTTGCCAAGTTTCCTTTAATAGTCTCTTGTGTAAGACTTTGTCAAAAACCCGTTGAGAGTCTAAATAAATTACATCTACTAGTTTTCCTTTATCCACCATTTGGTTGCCTCCATAAAATTCTGCATTAAAAATACCAAAGGCACATAAAGAAAATAACAACTTCCAAACATTCTTCTCTTCTTTTTGAATATGCCGGTTTATCATCTAGTGCTGCTTTTTTTTCTTTCCCTCAGTGTTAATTTTCTGTTGTGTCAACCTTAGCTCGTCAGGGAACCTTTGCAAACCTGCCTTTAGTAATGCTGTAACATCTCTGATAAGATTTCGTGCTACTTTACAAGGTAAATTCATTCCACTGTTTGGCCCTTTCCACATCGTAAGAAACATGCCTTGCTAACTCTTTCGCTTATTTACCAGCTTGTCAGAAATTTCAAGAAAGCAAGTTTTCTGTTTGGTAGTTAACATACCAATATTTTGGTTTCTGGGGCATGATGCCTTGTCATGGCTTTCTTTTTTTCATTTCTGTAAAGATATTTATGTGGGCCATATTCACCCGACACTAATAATTAAGGCTTTGGAATTAAAAAAAAGGAAATTTGAAAGCGTGTAATAAGTAATGCAACAAAAGGTCTCCTTTGACATAACTTCAGGTTTGATCCTCCTGCTGTTACCAGCAGTGAGCATCGATAACACTGGTGTGGGAACCAGGAAGAAATGCAGTGGGGAGATTGCACACTGGCATTTATGTTTACATACCTTTGGAGCCTCACAACAACCTTATGAGGGCTTTAAGGCACGTGTTATTGTTATTTTTATTTAATTATAGAGTAAACTAAAACATAAGAAGTAGATCATTTATTTGCCCAAGGCCGTGGAGCATGTTAATGACCCTGGACTAGAACCCAAGTTTTCAGATCCTTCATCCACAATTCCTTCTCTTCTTCAGTACTGCCATCGTGAGCTCTTCTGTTCCTTTGGGGTAAATCCATAAAAGATTTAAGCCATTTTAAATATTACTTGTAGCTTCTTATATACTATTTCTTTCAAAGTCTTTTTAGGAGATGTGCAGTTCTAAATGTGCAGGAGATGTAGCCTTGTCCTCTTAGATCTAATATCTGCCAAATCTTACCCCTTTGAAGTGAAGGACATTTTCATTTGGGATTAATTTTAAGACTACATAAAAAAGCATTTTGCTCTCTGAGGCAAGCTTTTCCTCAGTGTTTCAACAAACCATTTATATTTTTTATCATTTTTTTCCTACAAAAAAGTCTCCATCATTTAAATTGTCACAGCTTGGGAGCCCTGCCTGGAATACATAATAACTGCTTGTAACACTTAAAATGAAAACAAATTTACCAGGGATGGTGGAATGACAACAAAGAGCAAGAAAAATATAAGTACATGGAAAAATAGTCTCTCCTATGCATATATTTTCAGCACTAAGTATTTTTCTTGAAATTGCTGTTTCCTGTTTTCCTGCTTACCTCCTCTTCATCTGGATTTTTTTTTGGGGGGGTGATGTTAAAATCTAAAGATCTAAAGAGAGAGAGAGATGAATCATTAGAATTGCTATTTGATTTCTGAAGTTCAGAAGGCACCATTTGGTGAAGTAATACCGAATCTGAGCACAGCACTGATTAATAGGTGGGTAGGCAGAACAAGACTTCTTTTTCAAACTTGGTGCTACTGAATGTCGAGGTGGAACACTTTTTGGTAGAGTGGAGGGCTGTGATTTTTCATAGCCTCCCTGGCATCTATGCACTAGATGCAAGTAGCAACCCCCTCCCAGTTGTGACAACCAAAAGTATCTTCAGACATTGCCCAATGTCTACAGGTTTAGAACCACGGACTTTAAAGCAAGGTTCTTAGGAACATACTTCTGGATGCTGGTAGGGGCTTTGACAAACATCTCACTTTCTCTCATGGGCAATCTCTCTTAATCCTGGGCAGAATGTCCTTGATACCTGCAAATAAATTTGCCTCCAAGGAGGCCTGCTTGCTTACCTTGCCTTTGCTTATGCTTTATGCCTGGTGATTCTGAAAGACCCATTTACTCTCTTTTGCCAGAACTAGCTAGAGTTGACAAAAACACTTTGAAAGCTTCCCTATTGGTTGGGAGGAGCTCGTGACATTGCCTGAAAATTCCATGCTCCTTCCTGATTTTACCCTATTATGTACGCCTCCCTTCCACCCAATGCAAGAGCTATGATAAAAAGAGAGTCTCACTGGGGACCTCGCTGACCTTGGACAAGTCAGTCCCTGGTCTGGGCTTTTGTTTTCTGATCCACACTGTGAAATAGTTGGACTAGATAATACATCTTCGATTCTATTTAATTCAATTCTAGAGCTGAAAGGAGCTCTAGAATATTACGGTCTGAATGTTCTCATTTTTCTTTGCTTTTTTAATCTGTAAGTTCAGGCTTTAGAAACAACCCTCCAGTCCCCCCAACGGCACCAACCTATAACCTGCTTTTGCAAAGATGTTGTTTAGGGTTGATCTATTTGCTTTATTTCACCTATATGTTTTTACCTCCAGAGTCTGACTTTATTGACCCATAAATAAGAATTTGGAAAACTACACCACATCTCTTGAAAAAGACAACTCATTTGTCATAATGATTATATCAAGAAGTTTTGAGTTCCATCACACAAAGACTACGTTGTGCATTGAGATTAAGCAGCAAAGTGTATGAATGAAACCATATTTCAAATATGTTGCAGGAATAGGTTATTTAAAGTAACCTGCTAGAAAAGCCTTTTAGACAAAAAGAAGAGTACTTTAAAAAAATCAAGTAACTATGACTGGATTTATATAGATATAGCAAATCAAAAATTATGAAAATCCAATCCAATTCCTACAAAGGCACACAACCTTTTGCTGCTACTGATGCTTGTGATGCTGTTGATGTTTAATCTTACGAAGTCCATGTCTGACTTTCCCCAGACATTCCTGGTGCTGAAGGGACGGGTGTTGTCAAAGTGGCCAAGGCTTCTCTGCCTCCTACTTGCTGGTTGTGTGACCTTAGGCAAATAATTTCCCCTCTCTGGTCTTCAGTATCCTTATTTCTAAAATGAGGGAGTTGAATTTGATTTCTAAGTTCACTTATAGCTCCCAAATTATATGAGTTAAATTAGAAACATAAATTAGGAACCAGACTTTGGAACACAAACTTCAGCAGGGCTGGGGAGCTAGATCCCAGCTGAACTGGCTCTCCCTGAAGGGGCAAACTCTGGGCTCTTCTTCCTACCACAAAGGGAGAGATGGGCTGGAGCTCCCTCCCTTCCCCCAGGAGTCTGGAGGGCTGCACATAACGACCTGCTCCCTGCCCCTCAGCTTCAGGGCCTGCTGATAAAAGGCAGTGGTTCTAGGAAAACGGGTGGGACCCTGCGAAGAAAAACACATCAACAGGCCCAGGGGAAGAGAGAAGGAGACCCGGGGGAGGAAGTTGGATGTTCTTCTAGTCGAAGGAGCCCAGGGTGGGTATTACCAGTGTGTTGTTAGAATGCACTCTCTGAGTGGGAAGAGGAGAAGCTGAGGTGACCGAGAGGTGACTGAGGTGTTCTCACGCTTCACCACGAAACATGCAGAAAGCACAATTCCAGCTCCTTAAGATCTACCATCCCCGGAGTAATCCCGACTCCTCTGTGATCATAAATCCCTGACTGAAAGAAAGCAGCCACCAGGTTTTCCTAGGAAAGTTTTGTTAAGGAAATGGCCAAAAAGTCATTCCATCCATCTTTCCTGAAGGTGCACTGGGCATCTTGCATCATTATCACAATATAAATGGGTTTGTTAAAAAATATGCACTGACTGATTACGATGTGCCAGGCATTGTGCTAGATGCTTGGGTTATAGCAGTGAATGAGCCAAGGTTCCTGCCCTCAGGCAGGGTACAGTCTCCAAAGGGAGATGGATGCACAATAAAGATAATAAGTAGGTTAAAATGCCTTGTCTCTGATCAATGACACATTTTCTAAATTTTCAATACTTCTGTGAGTTGGGCAGAGAGGCTATTATTATCCCTATTTTATAGACTGATCGAGCCTGAGGTTTATAGAGTCTTTGAAAAGCTGGATGTCTTGACTTTTTCTCTGTATTAATTTGTAGACTTATGTAGGAAGTATTTTGGCATTTTCTCTGTGAGAAAAAGTATTAAAAATTTCAAACCGTTGACTTCGAACAAATATTTGGCGCAAACCTGGCGATTTACTGGCCTTCTAATATGGTGATTACTTTAAGTTAAAGTTCACACCTGATGCAATATTTTCTGCTCTGGGAAAATGATGGTTAAAAAGAATTTTACTTACATGTGTACTTAATTGGCACCGCCGTGGTTCCTGATACCAGGTCTTCCTCATAGGCCAAGTCTTCCTAGAGCGCGACCTGCCCCCTCTAATGGTGGCGTTTTTATGTTTCTTCACAGCATAATTATTGAAGCTAAAATCTTAGTTTCTCGTTCCCCCTAGATTCTAATGACCTAGTAAATTAATTTCGCTCATTTCTGCTGCCATTCTGGGATTAACACGTACTGCACTACTGGATGGGTCACATCCTGTGTAATGGTTAAGTTTCTAAGGGACAACCTGGATGAATCTGCACACACCACAAGACAACCAACTTCTAACAGACGGGGAGTTGCCCGTCTGTAAGTCTATGGGATGTTATAGCCTATAAGTAAATTTTTAATTCTGAAATCTTAGTGAATTCTCCACTCTGATCCATTTCTCCCCTGTTGGAATCCTGTGGAAATGCAATTTTGTCCCCACATTGGCTCTGTATGAAAGCTATAGGGTGTCTTTTCACCAGTTGCTACATGGTCAGCACCTATAGTCTAATTTCAATATTAGAACATATTAAGGAAGGTAAATTTACTTTTGCTGCTGTTGCAAAAATATGATTATGTGATGCATTCTAACATCAAATGTAAATGACTTTTGTTTTGTACCATATCCAAAATAATCTAGAATCCTGCTCTTACCAGTAATATGTAAAACTGGAAGCTTTCTAGCTTAGTGTCTTTACCATCCCCTTCTCTTTTTTAGAATATACACTTAATCCTGAATTATAATACAGCAGGGTAAATTAGGCAGTGTGGTTCCTTGGCGAGAAGACGGACTTTCAAATAAGGGAGTCTTAGGTTTGGAACCTGATAGGACATTTTATTTATTATGTGGCTTTAGCCTATTAGTTTACTTCTCTGAAACTCAGTTTCCTTTTCTGTAAAATGGGAGGAAAAGTGCCTCATATGAGTATTTTTTAGGGACTTAAAAGAGGTAATGGAGAAAATGGCTGGAATTTGGGTAGAATGTACTCAGAAAATGTTCGTTTCCATCCCGCTTTTTCACCTCTCCCCTTTAGTTTGGTAACGAAGCTTTCTTGGGAATGAAGTTTTAATGTGACAGGTTCATTTCTCCGTTAGAACTTTATACAATCTGAACACAGTTTGCCATACACCCTGCCAGCTCCCCATGTGTGCTATGGTGGGAAATGTATCCTCTCTCCCACTGTGTTGATTCTAAGACACACTCGTTTAAACCTGTGGCTGAAAATGGCAGAGCCTGCCTTGCGGGCTGATCTCTTTCACTATTGTGGTGTGACTGTTTGCCCTTTAAAATCCATTGGTTTTGGAACTACGAGATCAGGTATGCTCATCTAATTTGAAAATGTTCTGGAGAAATAACTGATAACTCTTCTGACTTAGTCTCTCATAAATCCCTCCTTCAGCCTGAAACGGTGGTGCCAGACTTTCTCTTCCATCACCACCACAGGCGTGAGTTTCCGACAAATGACCTGTCTTATAGCCAGGCAATTCTTAATTTGACACCTGGGAAAAGCACAATGATTTCAGCACTGACGAGGCAAAAACCTGCAGTATGGAGGACTAGAGGACACTTTGAGAAGGTATAAAGATCCCACCAAGATCCTACTTCTTTGCTCTTTGCTCTGAATCAGATGAAAAGGATAGTATTTGATATCTCTAGACAAGAGCTTCTCCAGGTGACAAGTACAAATTGCTCTCCTTGTTCTTGCAATCTGAGTGGTCAGCACCTGGTCCAGAGCAAGGGCTCCAGCATCAGAGAACATTCCAAACCACATCTAACACTCCACACGTTGCCTCCCTTCTGAAATAAAGAATGACTCTGCAAGGAAAATAAACAGAAGTGAGGAAAGCTTACAAATAATTAGGAAAAGGAAGATAGGAAGGAGTCAGATTCCACGTGTTGTGCTATCAAAAACATAGTAAGGAACAGCTCCATTACCTTTGTCTGAATAACTAGATGAAATACACTCTCAGGACTTAAATCACAAGCAAAGTGGAAATTGCTTGAAGATATACATAATTTCCTGATAGAGCCTTTCATGAATAATCATGGTTTGTCTCTGCTGGATATTTCATGTCAAAATTGGCATCAACATAGTTTTGAGTTTACCAACAAGATATGGGATTGTGTTTTATGATATAAATAAAGATAAGTACCTAATAGCAGCCCTTTGGAATTATTCTTTAAATTCTATTTGCATCCAGAATACACTGAGGAAACCCAGTAAACCAAACGAAACCTAAACAGAAACAAAATCATAGATAATTTCAAGGTCTTGTGCACCTGCAATGGTAATAATGAAGACCCTTTTGCATTGGAGGCTAGCCGGGACACATGGTGATGACATCTCTATGCCAAAAGCTCTATGCCAAAAGGGAACTCCTACAGTTGAGCATCACTGCTGTGGAGAGTAAATGTATGCTCAGGAATAAGTACTTGCTGGATATAGCGAAGAGCCAATTGTCGATTTGCATATGTGATAATTTTTTCAAATAGCAGAAAAGAAAAAAAATATATGCAAAGATACCATTTCAATTCTCTCTCTGATTGCAGTTCATTCTTGACAACCATGGCAGAGTCGCCTTTCATTATAAAAGTAGATCTGAAATGTTCTAAAGGCCCAAGGAGTCAAGACCAACCTCTCCAGATGTTCAAGTCCTCCCCACAGCCAAGGTGAGCCTCGTCCCCTGCTATGCCCTGTCCTTGCCTCTCTGAGCCGCCTTGGTTTATGCTGCTCTGCCTGAGACCCTCTTTTCAGGGTCCCGCTGTCTTTCCAAGACCCAGATGGGATGACCTTTCTCTGGGGAACCTCATCCACCCCTGAGGATTGGAGTTATCTGCCTCCACTGCCTTTTGCTTTTACTCAGCTTTTGGCACTTCCATACTTAGGCTTGTATTTTACTTACCTGCCAGCCTCCCCAACCAGGTACAAACTCCTCCAGGGCCAGGACTTGTCTTATTCATCTTTGTAAGAGAGTGCCGCAGGCCCTAGGAGAGTTTTTCAGCTCAGGGGAGGCAAGGTAAACGCTGGCTGGTATACCTTTTCCTCTCATTTAGATTCTGGTGATTCACAGTTTGAAAATTGGAGTGAGTCCTTTCATGTTTAAACCCCTTGCTACCCTTGAGTTTTTGCTGGGGTATCATATTGTATCCCAGTGTTAGCTTCCAAAATGTGTTTATGCTTCTGCCCGGTTAGAGTTCAGGCTCTGGAAGCTTGAACCATATTGTGTCTTTCATTTCAAATCCTACCCATCAGATTATATTTTCCACGTTGGCTTTTCTCTTACAGCCAAAACTAATTCAAAGTGTGTTCAGATTCAGTGCTGAGTTTGTAAGAAGGGCCCCCTTTGTGCAGTAGTGCCTGGACTGGCGTCTGCCAGAGGATTCCAGATTTGTTACCGCTCAGGACTGGGCTTTTGGTTGGTGCCTAGCGAGGGTGGTTGCTCCTGCCAGCCAAGGACCCCGCTGGAGAACTTGCCAAGGGGAGGATTTGCTCTTCTTAGGATTTATACAAACGGATTTTTATGTAGTTCAGTGTGGATCAGTAATTTTCCACAGTCAGAATTTCTCTCTCAGGTGGGCAGTTTCCCTTAGGTTTGTAGAATGCCCTCTGATGAGATTTAGGAGCAAATAAATTATTTGCCTATTCAGGACATTTTGGTATCAGCCATAGAAGAGGAGAGGGGGTCCAGGGTGCAGCATAAGACCTGAGAGAGCTGAAGAACCCAGAAAGATAGATGAGACAGGGTTCCAACAATGAGATACCTAGACAACACCCAGGGACTGACAGTTGCTCCACATACTAATGATCTAATTATAATATGAAGGACTGAGGGTTCCTTAACAACCCCCCTGTTTTTCTACTGAGGTTAGGGTGATCTTGCTGGTTTAATTCCCAGCAAAACAATAAATCTTACAGGAGGATTCCATATGCACTCACATGCTCCATACATAATTATAGTTCATGTTTATTGAGCTCTTTCTAGGTGAGATGCTTTGTGCTTTATATTAGATATCTCGTTCACTTTTCACAACAAACCTAAGAGATAGATGCAATTATCTCCACTTCAAATAACCAAAATGAGGCTTCAGGATGTTACGTATCTTATCTCGACTTGTATACCAATTTTTTTTTAACTGATGGTTTTCCCAAGCTGTTCTTTTTCCTTTTTTTCCCCCTAGAGCCGGGAGAAATGAAGCTGCTCAACAGTTTTTATTTCTACTTTTGACCAAGGAAAAGGGCATTTAAGAGGTTTGCTAGAGGAAAAACTTACCAGTTGGGAGGACTGAGACCCTTTGGCAGGGATATAGGAGTGTGAACAACAAATATTTTCGCTACGAAAGAGCTGATAATTTAGGATGCAATAGGTACACATTAGGGTGGGCCCATAGTCAACAGTAATTTGCTAGATGTTCCTGTCTACATTAACTCTTTGCTCCTGACTATTAGCTCACTGGTCTAGAAATTCTTGACCCTAGCCTGATAAGTAAGCTTCTCCCTCCTGTGAATGTGGCACTCAGGGACACAAGGCTGGAAGTCCTGGGTGCTAACCCAAAATAAGGGTGGCCCTCGACTGCTCCTGAGATTTTTTTTTTCTCTTTTGAAACAGAGTCTTGCTCTGTCACCTGGGCTAGAGTGAAGTGGTGTCAGCCTAGCTCACTGCAACCTCAAACTCCTGGGCTCAGGAGATCCTCCTGCCTGGGCCTCCAGAGTGGCTAGGACTACAGGTGTGCACCACCATGCCCAGCTAATTTTTTTTATTTTTAGTAGAGATGGGTCTTGCTCTTGCTCAGGCTGGTCTCAAACTCCTGGCTCAAGCCATCCTCCCACCTTGGCCTCCCAGAGTTCTAGGACTACAGGTGTGAGCCACCACACCCGGCCTGTTCCTGAGACCTCTGAGAAGCATCAGTCTCTCTGTCTACGTGGATGCCTGGTGCTTCTGGTATTTCACACATCTTGAGCTGGGCCAGGCATTGACAGGCATCCCTTTGTCATTTGAACAAGGCATGTTCAGCTCTGTTGTTTTGACTGTTTTTCTGCCTTGAACCCCCATGTCTACAGGAAAAGGCAGAAATCTATTCCCTCTTTGTGGGTTGTGGGGTAGGCACAGAGGCCCAGGAGGGTCTGCTACACCTGTTCATGGCACTGTAATACTTGCTCAGCAACTGCTAGTTCCCCTTTTCCTGTTTGTTTTTGCTGAAAGTGTGGGTAGCTGAAGTGAGGCTGAGGGCATAGTTGGCTGTGAACAAAGGTTGCAGGGCGGGGCTGTTATCTTCACTGCTCCATGCTGGGTATGAAAGGAAAAGGAGGAAGGCCAGTAGAATGCTGAGTGAGAGTGTGTACACAGGAGTGTGGTGGTGGTGGTGGTGGGGGGCGTGGAGTGTGTGCTTTAAGGATTGGAAAGCTCATCTCAGCCCTGGAGAAATTGCAGAAACACCTGAGAATAAAGAATAGATGATTAGTAGAAGTACTTCGTAAAAATATCTGCTCATAAAAAGTAGGTGTATAAAATGTAAATGCCCTGAAAAATCTGCAAGTCTGGAAGATCAACTTTCTGAGTTTATCATCTTTCACATTGCACCCTAAAGCTAGGAGGAGATTCAGGAATATGTTTGCAAAGGCTAGAAAAAGAGTGACTAGAAATGACCTCCTGGCAGATTATATATGACAATTTCACAAGAGAATATAAGAAAAATTGAGGAAAACATCAACAGTACAGAACACCTGTGATAACGTAATCAAGGGCAATAAATAATATAGATTTTGAAATGATAAATTATGACAAGCCAAATTGGTGGATTTAAGTAGACTTAGAAGACTAACAATTGAGTCCAGCCAAGCAGATGTTAAATGTTCAGAATTTAGGAAAGCACTTAGGGTGAGCTCTCAAAACATTTTACTTGCAAAATTAGTTCAGATTGATTTGGATATGAACATGCTGGAAGTCAGACCACAAGCATGGGCTCTGGTGAGATACAAGGTGCCCAGCAGAAAGAGAGAGAGGAGGAGGAACACAAGGCTCTCTATAGGGAATACTTTTTAAATGTATCTCTATTTGATAACTAGAGCTGATTAGTTTTTCCTAAACTGTGAAGGCATAAAATAAAACAGAAATAAGAATATGCCAAGAAAAAGAAACAAGCACATTAGATTCTGTTTTTTAAAAAAAACGACAGTCTGAATCTGGATATTTTCCCTGTTGAAGAGAAGCATGGAATGCAATGAGGCAATTCTAATCATCTGCTCACTCCTTGAGCACGTGTTCCCTGCCTCCTGCAGGCCAGGCGCCATTTCAGTGCCGGGCACAGGCCAAATAAACACAACCTCTGCCCTGGGGTGCCACTCGGTGCTGAGGAACCTCAGAGGGGGGTGCCTTGGAGGGGACAGTGAGGGTCTCTAGAGTAGGTGGGACCTGAGTTGAGTCTTAAGTTATAATAGTAATAACTGATTGTGTTGTATGATATTTTGTATTTAAGAAAGCACCTGCACATATGGTATCTTAGTTTGCCCTTGTCATGGCTGCTAGAGGTGGTGTAGACAGTGTTAATCCTTTTGGGTCTATTTCACATCATTTCTTTACCATGTTTGACATGCTTGGCCACACCCTCCTTTTTTGACATCCACTCCTTGTTTCTGTGAGGCATTGTGCTAATAGTTTTCTTACTGCTGTGGTCTGAATGTTTGTGTCATCCCCAAATTCATATATGGAAGTATTCACCTCCAAGGTGATGGGTATGAGGAAGAAGGGCCTCTGGGAGGTGACTGGGTCACAAGGCCAGAGCCCTCATGAATGGGGTAGGTGCCCTTATAAGAGAGGCCCTAGAAAGGCTCTTTGTCCCTTCTGCCATGTAAGGTTAGAGTGAGAAGACAGCTGTCCATGAGGAAGTGGGTCCTCACCACCAGACACCAAATCTGCCTCGATCTTGGACTTCCTAGCCTCCGGAACTGTGAGAAATAAATTTCTGTTGTTTATAAGCCACGTAGTTTACGGTATTTTGCTATAGCAGCCCAAATGGGCTAAGACACTAACCATCTTCCTGGATGCTCCTTGGGATCTGTTGCCACTCTTTTCCATCCCTTAAATGTCAGTGTCCCTAAGAGGACTGTCTTCTGCTATCCTGTGCTTCCTGCCATCACTGGTGCTAATAATTTGCTCTATTGATGGCTGACAAACCCAAGAACTGGAATTGTATGCAGTGAGGGGCAGAGAGAAAAGGCACTGGGGAATTTCAAAGGGTTGGTACACGTAGCTGTAAAGAGGTCCCAGGTAAACCTGACAGTCCTCACTCCCCTCTGTTTTGAGAACCACTTCCCTATAGATTCCAATGGTTATGTTCCCAGCCACTCTCTTTGTTGAACTCTGGATCTACTCTCTAGTTTTCTTTCTTTTTTTTCCCCAAAATATTAAGGGGTACCGTCCAGTTTTATACAGGAACTTGAGGCTTGGCTGTTTCACTAGAGCCTCAGTCAAATGTCCCAAACAAAGCCCACTAGCTCCTGCTCCTCCACTGCACCAGGATTGTGGCCATGTCCTCCACTCCTGCCTCTCCCCTCACATCCCTCACTCCCTGTGGTTTACAGTCCATCTCCAAGCCCTTCCAATCACACCTTTTAAAAATTTCCCATTTCTCCCTGGTCCCACTACCACTGCAACAGGCTCTGGACTTGTTTTCATGCTCGTGGCTGTCAGCTCTCCGGATGCATTATCCATACCACCACTGGAGTAATTGTTCTAGAATAAAAACCTGTCTGTATTACTCATTGCCAATAGGTAGACAGACAGGATGGGGTGTGCACTCCTTTGTCGCCAAGCCCGAGCTGACTTGCAGCCTCATCTCTTCATCTCTTGCCATCCCTGCTCTACCTTCCCCTTGACCTCTATGCTTCAGTTGTCCTGTTCTTCCTCCCCAGATAGCCCACCCTCTCCCTCATCTCCCTGCACAGCCCACTCCCTGCTTGGCTAACTTTTCCTATACCTGTGCCTTCGCATTTCTACGGTCCATCTGGCAGGCTTTTCCTGACCTCCTTCTAGTAGCAGTTATCTTATACCCCCTACTGGAGTATAAACGTGTTTTGAGGGACACAACAATGGTCATACATCATTTTGCACTCAGAGTCTGGAACATAGCAGTTAATGTTTGTTGGATAAATGATGAACACATAATGAATCTACTTCTCAGATGAAGAAATAGAAGTTCACTCACATGTCTAAGAGAGACATAGTGAGTCTTCCACTCTAGGGTTATTCCCAATAAATCATGTCTGTGCTTAGAGAGACACTGTAGATACATACACATTAGAGTTGAACCTTGATAGCATGAGATATTGTTTCACAGCTTTTCTATTTTTTTATTGTGCTGGAGAAAGGTAGTACTCAATGACAGCTAGAGAATAAAGGGCAAATGTGACTGACCGAGAAAGAAGTGGACTGGAAATCAGGAGCCCCCACAAATTCTCTGTGTACCTCTCTTTTAACACTCAGCCCCTCTGAGGCCCTGTCTCCCTCTACAATATATGTGGTAGATTAGATGATGTTTAAAGGTCTGTCTAACTCTGCGATTCTATTATACTGTGTGTGTCACAGTGCCCTTTAAGCTACTTCCTCCTTAAAAGGCCCCGTGAGCAACAAGTGAAATGTACTGGGAAGTATGATATGTCCTGAAGCTTGACCCAAAAATCTCTTGGATGGCATGTAATGGATGGACACAGCTGGCTGGTCTCAGATCCAGATGTTTTCCTTAATCCATGGCCTTTCATCAATAATGAGGATTCCTATTGCCATTTAATCCTTATCTAAATATACACCCACCTAATGGTGTGGAGGACTGTTTAGTAGATGGAATTAGTTCAAAGTGTAGAAGGTGACACTGGTGTTTTCCACAGCCAGCCTATTCCGAGGGTCTGCACTATATATTTTATCGCTATACCTATCTACAGGAAATTCCCAGCCCACACCTTCTAATGAGGTCTAGTGCAGGGGCATGTTCAGTTCCATAGAGGATTCCTCTTCCCTCTCTGCTACCAGCTGCCACTGGTTGGATTAGGGGTGGCATTGGTCATAAGCACAGCCAAACTGTAGACTGGTGAGAAACCTGTGGCCTGACCTCATGCAGAAAACATTAGTTGCACTCAGACTCTGGAACTGGGAAATACTGAGAGAAAGGGACAATTAACCCCATCAATTCCAGTGGAGGAAATGGTAGCCGAAAAGACATAAGAGAGAAGCGCTGAGGTAAAGTTAGAACTGTGAAGTGTCATGGTAACCTGAAGTTATGAAGAAGCAGAAACTGGAGTCTGTAGAAGTTCAGAGGTTGTGCTTCCACAGCGGAGTCCCCCGGGGTAGGAGATATACAATCTGGGGGGGTGGGAATAAGTAGGTCAGAAAGGAGAGAACAGAGTAGACAGGCAGAGACAGGTTGCAGGGTCCCACCCACTCGTCCCTGCGGCTGCATTTGGAGGGTTGTCTCTGGACCTGCACAATCTTCTGGTCCAATTTCATGCTCAGAAATGCCTGGCCCCACCGCAGTGCCTGTTCTTACTTCTGACAGGTTTTCTCCAGTGTGTGTCCTTACAATAGTCACTCCTTCCTTGTTTCTTGCAGTAACTGGAGGAGCGTAACACAGACACCCGCAGGACAGGGCTCCTTATTTTCTGGCTCTGGCCATTGGCAGGGCATTCAGGTGTCCAAGTAACTGGGTCACTCTCTCTCCACATTCACATGACGTTTTTGTTTGCATGGCACAGCTCCTTAGATAGTCAATAATCAAATCCCCACACAGCAATACTTAAAGAAATATTTAAATTGGAGTTCCACAATTTAGGGCTTATGAACCCCAAGGAAACCCTGGATCGTCTTCAAGGGGGTCTAAAAACCCCCTGAAACTGTGTATTGCAGTGGGGTGCATTGTCCTGGGGAGAGGTTCCATAACTTCAGCCACATTCTCAGAGTGATCTGTAACCTTCCCCGCTTAAGTTTCTAGTTTTTGAGGCAAGAGCTCAGACTCCAGAATCTGAAGAGCTGTGACTGATACCCCAGCCAGACCACTTCCCAGCTGGGGAGCGTTGCATATTTACTTAACCTCTCTACACCTTATGCTGTTCATGTATGAGATGCATCTAACACTAACAGTACTTACGCATAGGAGTGTTCTAAGGATTAAAGGAGGCAACCTACACAATGTGCTTAGCACAGCACCTGGCATATAGCAAGTTCCTAATGATGGTAGCTATTAAGATCTTTTATTATATTCAATATATGTAAAGGTGACTAATTCTTCATTGTCTCATGTTTTCAAATTCTGGATATTTGTGTTTTATGACAGAGGGTGTTTTTTTTTTTTTTTGGTCAGAGAATTATGAGACTAGTAGAAAGGACCAATAATCACATATCATTTTTCAAAAATAGAAATTTTATTCTTTGGTAAGGCATATCAGAAAATGTTGTGAAATGGGTACTCATATTTTATAGAATTTATGAATGTGTGTAATCCTGATGAGTTAAATGGATCTGTTTTAAATTAGATGAATTTAAAGTCAATTGCTTGTAGGTTAGTGAGATAGTGACATGACTGGAGTTTTCATTGTTACCATTTAACATACATACATTTAAAACCGATGGATTCACTGTGGAGGAATAGCTGAGAAGCCAAATGCACTGACTGGAGTTTCCATGAATGTTTCAATACAGCTGCTCTTACTTGATTATGTATTTTTAATGCCTAGTAAAAATCCATTAGAAGGCACATTTTTGGCATTGCCAATTAACTTGCATAGGAAAATGTGTGATCCACAGCAGTGCAGGCCTCTGATTAGCTATTTTAGAATAACAGCAGATACAGTCAAATAAACCTTACTGGAACTAATAGGAAGGATGTTATTTGGACACTTTGCATCCAAGTGGGTGAGAGATGACACCATTTTCTCAACTTACTTCAAATAAATATCCCACAGTGGAATCAGACTTTCCAGGGACCCTCTTGGCCTCTCGGAAGTGATGAAAAGGCCTGTGGGGCAATCATCTGTGGCCATCGAGCTGGTTCTAACAGGTCAGTGCTGATGAGGCCTCCATGGTGGAGAAAACAAGTCCTCTAAATTCCCGATGGGAGGCCTTTGACTTTTAATTTGACAGGTGGTTAGTCAGGTGTACGTGAATAATCATTACACAGGAAACAGCACCAGCAAAACAAAACCCAACCCAACTCACAAATGTAAAAAATGTCATGTTTCCAAAATAATGATGTCCAGCCTACCTTTTGGAAAGGGAAGAAGCACAGGAGTGGTCTTTACCAATGCAGCACGGTGTTCTTATTCCACTGAGTGGAAGGAATACAAGTAAAGAATTTTCTGGCCCTCATTCAATCACTCAAGCTCTGTTGACTGGGTCTGTGATCTGCAGTTGCTCCAGGCCACAGAGCTATTTGGCTGGACTCCATGTCTGTATATAAGGACAAAAGTCTTGCTATTTGCAGATTGTGCAGGTAGCAGGAATCATGACAATGATGATGACAGGGATGGTGATGATGATGATAATGACACTTTTAGTTGGGTGTTCTCTGGTTTTTTGATGGATATTTTACATAATTTTTAATCTAAGGATCTCAGGGAGACTCTAGTAGGGCGCTTCCAGGGGGTGTCTTATTTCAGAGAGGATATTCCTTGTGTCAGTTGCCTCCCCCTGCCCTTGGCCATGCCTGGGCTCAGGGCCAGGGGCCAGCATTTTGCTTGGGCGTGAGGCTGTTGCACAGCAACTTTCTGTTCAAATGCTGAGAATGGACTCTGACCTGATGATCCTCTTTCAAGACAGTCCCCGTGTAGGGCACTGTATTAGAACAATGCCTATCCCATGAGAGGAACTGGGTAGGTACTCTGTAAATATCTGGCTTCTTCTTGTTAATGAATATGTGAATGGCTCCTTCATGCAAAGAGCAAGCTGTTCCTTTTCTCCTTATGTTAGCTTTTTTTTTCTTTTTTTGGAGGGGGACAGAGAGGATTAAGGAATTTGGAAAATTCCTTAGTACATTACTGGTAGTTACTTTTTATTCAATAGAAGACATGATCATTAGTATAATTTCAAATAGCTCTCTTTTCCAGTCCTTGATTTCTATTCCATTTCTGTAAGGATCTCCTATTTGGTTGACTCCTCCATCCCTAAATTTAGGCATGAGGATGAGACCCTTAAGCAAGTCTTCTGGAAATTTCAGGACCTTGAGATTGGGTACCAAGTCTAGGATTAAACCGAATTGAGAATGATTATAGCTGTTGTTTCTACAAACTAATTCCAGGGAGAGAAGTGGAGAGGTCTTTTGTGCAGCTTTGCACAGTGCCAATTTAGCCAAACTGGAACTGTTTCTCATAATTCCTTTTGCTATAAGACTCCAGGTTATGTTTGGGCACAAGAGAGACTTGAACAAGATCTGGGAGGTGAAAGTGAAGCAACAGCCGTATTTGCCCACTGAAGGTGGATGTGGAGCTCCAGGCACGATGGCGGATCCCACAGGGTAGTGCTGATCTGCTGGCTTGCCCGTGGACCACCCTGGCCACAGCTCCTCCAGCAACCTCCTGATCCTCCTTCGGCTTCTCTGAGTCCTGAGTCCGATGTGTACACAACTCCATGGTAAAGCATGTTGGCTTTACCATGCAGATCCTCTCATCATTGAGGCTCAAGGTGATGAAAGACAGATGGGAGTTCCGATTTGTCCTCGGGGGTTCCTGTTTATTCTCTCAGGTTCTAGTTTGTCCTTGCTCTCCTGCACTCATGTCCAGCTTCCCTTCCTGACTGCTGGCCCAGGCCCACAGCCACTTCATGCTCAACAGCCATCACAGGAGCCACAGACTTTTCCACTCCCTCCCACGCTTGCGTAAGTTCTCTCCCCATAATAAATCCCTATTTTACATCACTCATGGTGGTTCTGCTCCTCTAATTGAACCTTGATTGAGATACCTATTCTTATCCTAAATGAATACCAGCATCTCTTTTAAAACAGTGGCCCTCGAGTTAGATGATCTTTATACTCTCTTGGGGACCACCAACCCTAGTAGGGGAAGGTTCTATTTTGTATTTTATCTGATGTGTTAGCTGAAATCGTAAACTTAAACTTCTTTTATGTAACTGAGGTGTACCATCCACAGGAGAAGAATAGCTCAGGTTTACAGGGAAAAAATAGACAATACTTTGCCATCAAAGAGCCCGATTGGGGTGGACACGCATATATACACAGGTGCAGATATTAAAGGACTGATTAAACACCTGAGGGCATAGGAGAGGTGAGGAAAAGATGAGGGTAGGGTGGAGTAAATAAAGGTAAACACAAGTTATATGTATAATAAATATTTGTTGAATGAATGCATGAGAGGTATTTTGACATTTTTAATAAAAAACAAATATGACAATATTGAACAAGAATATACAATTTTTTGAATCTCCCACTTTCATAATACCCTGATACAACTATTTTCACTTGCAGCTATTATGCTTCATGTCCATATCCATTTGTTGTGTAGCTGGAATCACAGTGCAACAGCTTTTTCTATTGTGTTTGTTTTCCCATCTTTTTTTCATGTATGTATATTTTTTTCATTGACCTGGATCTCAAGGAAGGGTACGATGACTCTTTAAGGAGATTTTAAAGCTCTGTTCAAAAATGTGTTGTGTTTTCTACTTCAACTCCTGCTTAGAATGTTTGGTTCCACGAGGGATCGGAGCTGTTTTGGAGATCAGTCTGACAAACAATTGCTAGAGCAGTGTGTAGCCAAGGTGAGTCGTAAAAAGTAAGAGCTGTTGCTAAGGGAACCACAACAGAAATGTGGGTATAAACTTTGCTATCATATTTAAGTTTCTTGCCACAGTCCTACTTATTGGGCTTGAAAATTTAAACAGTTCCAGAATCAAGGCAGAAATGTCCTTGGGGTGATAGACGTGGTCTGGCAGAGGACATTGTCACAGCAGACAGCACAGGCTGCTGGAAGGAAGGGAAGGAAGCCGCTCATGCCCGCTGACCAAGAAGAGCACTTTCTGGACTCAGGGATCTGTGAATTTGTTCACTATTGGGAAAGATCATCTTTGTGTGGCTGCCAAGGTCCCTGTCTACCTGGGTGCAAGTGTTTTGTCAAGGCTGATTGGGTGCAACTTTTATATATATATATAAGTACAAGAACACAACTAAACGCAATCCTACATTGAACCCCAGGGCATTCAACTGATAAAAATGCAGCTGCTTTGCTTGAGTTTTGGATGAGGTGACAAAATGTCTCACTCTTGGCCTTCACCTCACCCTTACTCCCAACTCTACTTCTCTCCACTGCAGTCCCTGAGGCCCATGTGACTATCAGAAAAACAGCTTGAAAAAAGTGTTAGTTTAGAAACACTTTCATTCACACTTAGGTCTTACGAGGAAATCTGAAGCTTTAATTTGTGAGTCAGGTATTTTGCATTTTTTTTCTTTTCATTAATCTCTTGGTAATAATAATGATATTAAAAGAGCAAAAAATTTTCCATGGCTCCCACAACGTGCCAGGCTGCGTGCCAGGCACGTTACGGATAGCAACTCATTCGATCTTTCCAACAACCCTATGAGGAAAGGTGCTACCATAATTTATGGATTCTGAAACGTGTGTTTCTCTCACACTTTAGCATTTGTGAACTTGGAATGTGTCTTACTTTTGATGGCCTGGCATAGTTTAATTGGTGGCATTTAAACATTTCTTAATGGAAGATAAAATAGTGGTATGTTTTACAATGATGGACAGCTGAGAGTCCATGATATGCAATGTTAATATTCCCATTTTATGAATGAAGAACAAAGGTACAGAGAGATTAAGTGACTTGCCCGATATCACCCACCTTGACATCTTGGCTCAGGACTCTGTGCTCTTCTGTGGGCATTTGGCCTGCGTTTTCCCCTGTCCCTCTCTGCACTGCCACTGAGGGGTGCTCCCTGAGCTGCAGAGGCCCCCTGCAATTCTGACATTGGCTTTCATCCGTTGGATAGGGGGCTTCCTATCCAGACGCCCCTGGCAGGGTTAACACATCAAGCATTTTTCATTCACTTATTAACACTGCTGGAATTTGTTGCTTTCCAAATGAAAACCAATTCCAGAACAGTCCTCAGCAGAGGAGGCACAGAACAAGTTTGGATAAGGGAAAAGATTGGAAGGATACGTGGTATGCTGGAACGGATTCTGACCAGCTTGGAGGAGCTCTTGCCAGCTGGTTGGTAAATCATTCTACCGATGAAATCGACCAGGGTGGAACTATTTACATCATTGAAATCAGCTAACTTGATGAATCAGGGCTCTTTGTTTGTTTGTCTGTCCTTTTTACAGAGCCAGTTTAGGAGCACATCCCTAGATAGATGCTCAATTATTGGATTCCTGCAGAAAGCCTCCATTGGTCAAAGCACAGTAGTGGGAGGGGATCAGGTGGAGTGAGTGTGAGAAAAGGAGCAAGATCTGAGAATTTCAAAATAGTCTCCACATCGAATAATTTCATTACTATTAGAGTTGGATCTTGTGTGTGTGTATGTGTGTTTTAATTTATGTTATCATCTTAATGTCGACGTAGGTAGGAGAACATTGACACATGTGCTATCCATATGTGTGCAGCTGTAGAGAAACAAAAATTACCCAGGGAGAGAGCACTGTTTGCTTTTAATTTTGCCCTCTTTGCTGAGAGAAGAAGTTAGTGAGCTATTTGCCAAGGGCAGTGAGTGGCCAAGGGGGCTTCCAAGATCATCCAAGAAGTGTAGCCCAGAGATGATAACTATGCAATCCTAGAAGGCAGTGATCCACATGGAAAAAGGGATCAATACATGTTCTTTGTTGAATTGAGCAATTATATAAGGGGTCTTATACAGTCACATCTCTTCCGTATGAATTATTTTGTTGTTTTCCCTTTTTCTCCTTGGTGATTCTCAGTAAAACCCACAAAACAAAAAGGGCTTGTGGGTTTAGCATGAGGAAAAGGAAGGAAGTGACCTGTTGTATAGATGCTGCCTCACCCCCCCTGAGCCTGGAGAGAGGAAACTCCAGGGAATAAAGTAGATTGTAGCAAGGTCAAAAAGAAACCCAAAGATCTTGGGTGTTTGGCAAAGAGGAAAAGACAACCACAGAAATAGGCTGGGGATTGAGGAGACGCTCTTGAGACCGAGAGCGAGAGAAGGGAGCTTGGGTCCCCAAACAGGGGCTCTTTGGTTATCTTGGGGCTACAGAAGGCACAGGACATTGGTGGGTGTGGGGGTAGGGATTATGGCTGCTTTACAAATTGCAAAGGGCCTGCTTTTTTCTCATTTCCAAATTGGGCTATTTTAGAGAAAAAAAAAACCTTTGTGATTTTCTATTAATATTTAGGGCTGCCAAGGATTCAGCTCAAGAAAAAGGTATCTTCATAGATTTTAGGAAGGAGATTTTAGCAGCCATGACCTTGGCTACCTTAGGGGGAGGGCATCAGCTTCATTAGGGTGTGATTTGAAGGCTGGATGGCAACTTTTGGAACAGCCTTCCCTGGTATCTGCACCCACTCACAGAAAAGGGCTGCTCACAATTTATTAACAAACTTGGCTCTTATTAATAATTCTTTGAGCTAGCAGAGCAATCTTAGCTGATTGAAAATAATTACCAACCTCTCCAGATGATTAAACAGCATGTTTGGATTTTCATTTATATCATCATTTTGATTGAATGATGTGTGTGTGTGCATGGGACTGTGTATTAACAAGGTATCTCTTAAAAGTAATAAGAAATACTCGAAGAAAAAGAGTTACATATCGCTCAGCATAATAGGAGAAACAAGAAGTCTAAGGCAGGTGAGCAAAAGAACAAAATTGGGACCTAAAATAAATTATGAGAGACAGTGTGACAGATAAAGTTTAGTGGGACATAAGTGATAAGCACATAGAAAAATACTTATGACGTTCCAAGCACAGTATCAGAGGAATGAAAATTCTGGTCAGCGTCAACAAACAAGCAGTGTAATTAATCTGGAACAGAAAGAATACCACAGATGTTTAAAATTACTTTTTTTCCTACTGAGTCAGTCTCCTGCATATTTACAAACTGAAGGTTGTAGATTAATTGTCCCAGAGATTCACGCCCAGCGGGCCCAGCTCCAGGACTGCATTTGCACTCAGTGACATCCTTTTGGATTCAAACTATTTCCCCTAATCAGAATATAAGGAAAATTAAAGCCTAAACCTGCTTTGTCTCACACTGGTCTCCCAAGTGTATTCTATTAAGGATTTACTCAACAAGAATAACAAACACAAACTCCCACCAGAAATGGCAGCGTCTCACAAAAGTGGTGTAGGGCTGCTGTTCTTTGCTAATATAACTGAGTTTGGTGCCGCCTCGTTCATAACACAATAATGGTAACTTCGTTCCACCTGGTTCATTTGAATTCTGATTTTGCCGTATGTCCCCATCTGGATTAGCTCAATAAACTTTAACTGCTAGAGAAAGGATTACGCAAACGTGGAAGTTCCTAACACCCTGAGGACATTTTATTTCACAACCCCAAGGAGTAGGAAGATGTTTTCATAGAGAGGTAAACTAAGTCACCAAGCTGTTCTGCTGGTGGCTTAAGGTCTCCTAGCAAGTCAGAGGCAAAACAAACACTAGAATCTTGGCCAGGATTCAAAATTCAGCAGGTTTGTTAGAGCACTGCTCTCTTTCAGGTTGGCTTTTTTTTTTTTTTTAAATGCAGTGCTTTTTAAACATGAAATTTTTTCTGAAAGGGCAGCGAAAGGCAGAGAGACCCATCTGGTTTGGAGAGAGCCAGCTCTGCAGAGGAAGGCCGCATCTCAGACCTGGCAGCCTTTCCTTTCAGAGAGTGCTGTCTGATGCTCCAAGTGAACCTTGATCAGGGGTTCGCTGATCTCTGGGTGCAGGTGATTTAAAGAGCAGCAGAAACATGGCCACCCCTGCCAGACCCCTTTTAACCTGCACAGTTCATCTCACTCCTCTGCTTTGACTCACCAGGTCTCATGTGGGTCTCCCTATGCATCAACCATCCCACACACATGGAAATCAGAGATAATTTGCCAGATTGTGAGTTCCTCGGTAAGGCCTTTCACTCCTTTGCTGTGAGTTTGATCAGGAGCAAAATCCTTAGTTCTCCTTCTATGAAGTAGGTTAGTAAAATAGAATATGGAGGGAATAGATGAAAATGTACTAAAAAGAAAATGTTCTCATTTAAAAAAATTATGTATTCACAACTTACATGTTATTGTAACTTAGAAATGCATTTTTGTTCACATTTATATTCAAGATGCCAAAGGTATTCTGACATGTGTGCTCACATACACACACAAATACTCAAAGACATCCTGAGAAACCATCTGACCAGAATAGAAATAGAAATAGAAACCAGGTATAAAAATAATTTCTCAGAGTCTTTGGCCTACAAAGACAGTAAAAACCAAATACTGTACATTTGGTTGTTCCATGTAAACTAGCCCTTCTCCCATTGCGTATTTATCCCCTCTTAATAATTCCTGTTTCCTTTTATTCTTCCCAAAGTCACTAGGTTAAGAGAATTTTAGTAATTATCTCTAACAAACCCACTTAGGTTATGTTTACACAACAATAAGAAAACGTTTTGGGGAGGAATTAACTATTGCATTGGGGTATAGGCATTAATTTTTTCATGTAAGAACCAGTTCTTCTTTACGAAATGTTTATTTCAAACCAGTAGGCTCAGCCTAGTTAAGGGGTGTTTTCTACATAAAAGCCTCCTGATTGGGTAAGAGCTGGCCTCACCCATGGTGTCCTAAACTTGTCTTATCTTTTAACACATTTTCTAACTCCTTTTAGACAAAAGAAGGAAACCAAAACAACATTGGGACTAACAATATGGTTAGGAAGATAGGACATCCGTGTTGAACCAGGGACACATTTCAAAAAAATGAAAATTTTTTTCATTTTAAAGGAGAGAATCATTAAATTTCATAATGTTCAGAGTCAGGAGGACTCTAATCTTCCTTATTCTGCAGATGCGGAAACTGAGAGCCACACAGAGCAACGTGAATAACATTTAACTGATAAACAATCTTGGCTATGGCTCGAGGAACTGATGACAATCAATTTCAAGAAGATTTTTTATAGTTAGAGAAACATAACTTCCAATTTCTTTTATTCAAAAATTCAGTCATTCATATTGCCTGGCAGTCTTTTCCTATATTTCTCTCAAATTTCTCCTGCTGGCTTGCTCAAGATAGGTCTACTTTTTGGCAAACATTTTAAGGGAGGAGTCTGTTCCTGGCTAGAGGGAACCATATCCATCCTAGTAGAAAACGTATAGTCCAATGTACGGCCTTCATGCTTCAATTTTGCCCCAATTTACAGCTGAGGCCTGTTTGCAACACTAGAGCGAATTCTTAACCGAGGACCATTCTTCCATGAATTCACCATACCCTGGCTCAGTTGGGGCTCAGGGTTGGACTGCCTAATTTAGTGAGTCCTTTGACCATTGTAGCAGTCTAAGCTTGACCCTTGTTCTCGATCCAACAAATGCCATGGAAATCGTGGAATCTTTCTTATCACTTCCTTTTTCTTTTGGCATCTTATTCCGAAGTCATCTTCAAGTTTGCTGTTTTTCATTTTTCTGCCTCACTTCTCACCTTCCCTCTAATTTCCTTATCTCACTGGAGCAAAATTCTGAGTTCCTTCTTCTTTATTTTCTCCCTGTACTTTTTTGGATGTCTTGGGACATTTACCCTTTTTACCAAACGTGAATTTTGCTTATTCGAACATATAAAAATGGACTGCTTCTAGTTTCTGTGAGATTAGAAGACTATGGTTTCTTTCACTTTTTAAAAAAATCACTAAACTTCTAGAAACAGGTCTACACTTAATCTATACTTAGTGTCTTCACATCTCATTAATTACTCAATGCAGTGCAGTCTGGCTTCCACTAACACCACTCAATTAAAAATACTCTCTCACCAGCATCCTCCCAAGTGGCTGGTTCAATGGCCTCACTTTGCCTCGCCATCCTGCTTGACATTTATGCAACATTTGACACGGTCGAGTAGCCCCTCCTTATTGAAACTCTTTTCTTTCTCAGCCTCTTTTATTTCACCAGCTCCTGTCTCTCTAAGCTTTCTTCTTGGGCTTCCTTTGCTGGTTTCTCTGCCCTTTGATGTTGTTTTGCTAGGGGATCTATTTATGGCCTGCTTGCCCTGCATCCTCTCCACTCTACTCTAATTTCTTCAACAACCCCCATGCACTGATGAAGTTCTCTGGCTCCTGACTTCTCGGCGGAACTCCAGTTCATGTTTCCTAGAGCCTGTAGGACATCTTCACTCATTTTTTTCTGAACAGGCTGTATGATTTGTTATGACTGTCATTGTTGTCATCCTTATTAAGTTCTCTATGCGTTTGCACATGCTGTTTTCCTGGCTTACTACATCCTTCCTTCACCATTCCGGCTTCGAGCACTCCTGCTAATTATTCAAAAGCAGCTCTCCTGCTAACCATTCTCTGTCACTCTCAGGAAGAGTTCGTTGTTGTGCCCTTTTTTTATTTTGAAGCATTTTGATACAGATAATGGCTTCCATTAATGGAATTCTTAGGTGCGAGTTGCTGATCTGAGTTCTTCACGCGGATTATTTCATTCAATCTGCACAGTGGCTTCTGACACAGGTACTTTTATCATCTACCAGTGTTGGATGAGGCACCTTAGACTCCATGTAATAGCTTGCTCAGGGCCCCAGGATGAAGTTTCAAACCCAGGCAGTTTGAGCCCAGAGCCCATGCTGTGAATATAACCTCCCCAAATAGCAGTAGCTAACTTTTACCCACTGCTTTCTTGGTGTGTGAGTTTGCTGTGTGTTGTCTCATTTAGTTTCCAGAACACTGTTAGGAAGTAGATGAATCATGACATCTATTTTATGAATGAGGACTCTGAAGTGTGAATAGGTTGAATAACTTGCTCAAAACTACATAGCCCACAAAGTAGCCAAGTCAGAATGCACTTTGTATCATTTAGGTCTGTGATAGAACTTCCCAAATTGTTCTCTGATTAACTATTTACCTATGTCTTTCACTGTTCCATCAGCTCCTTAGCGGCTCAGATGAGGTCATTTTCAACGTTTTAATCCCTTTAATCTAGTCACAAAATGCAAGTTCAATAAATGTGGAGAGGAAGAGAGACTGATAGAAATGCTGGCTATTGTTGTCTTTGGGTGGTTTTTCTAGGGCAACTGATGCACTCACTTTAGTATATGTTTTCCACAGTAAATCATTTCTTGTGTGTACCGTTATGAAGCCAAATGTGAGAATGCTGTCTCTGTAGACTTTCTTTTTGAGTAAAAATAGTTTCAGTTCCCGAAGGTAAAATAATTGCTGCCCTGATAGTCTGTATCTGCATCTCTCTTTCCTTTAGCAGTTTTTAGCTGTTGTGTCCAGATGGAAGGTTTACTTGAAGAGACCCTTAATCTATTCAGAGATAAATACCGTGTTTCACAGAATATAAGCTGACAACAAATTTAAGTCATGTCGTGGTTCAAAAGAGGACATTTTCTGTCAAGTGAGACCGTATCTGCCCATCTCAGGTACCTAATAGCTCTATTACCTTCCTTCCCTTCCTGTCTCCTTCCCTCCCTCCTTTCCTTCCTTCCTTCTCTCAAAGCTGAGTTTCACTGTGTGCTGATGTTGTCACATAAAATCTAATAAGCATCCCATTTCTAACAATATAAACTTCATCTCTCCACTTTGTCCAAGACAGTTTGGTTTTGTAGTTTTTAAAGCATAAAATACAATGCTTTGCAGCAGTAAAGGGCAATATGCATATTCATTTTTCCCATTTCTTTTTATTTATAAAATTACAAAAGTAAAACATTTTACTGTAGAAAATATCCAAAATACAAAACTATGTATAGTAAGATGTAAAAATCCTCCTTCATCGGGTATCCTCAATTCTTCCCTCTTATTCAATTTGCTTGCTGTGTTTTTCCTATGTGTTACAAACACAAATGTGCATAGATACCCACATACTGAGTTTTAAAATTTCATAAATTGAGATCACAGCATATATACTTTCTTCAGCACATTTTTCATATGACAGTATATCATTCCACGTCTGTATTAACAAATCTACTTTAATATTTTTAATGGCTACATAGTGTTCCATGTTAAGGAGTACATACCTTATAAACTAATTCCATTTGGAAGAACATGTGGTTTGGTTTCCACCATGCTAACTATACACATATCTTTGTGCACAGATGCAAGATTTCTGGAGCTGAGTTCCTGGAAGTATATCTGTTGGGTAAGGAAACGTACATTATCATTTTGATAGCCTCATGTTGTGGTAGCTGGTCTCCAATGACTGCTCCCACTGAACCACACCTCCCATATTCACACTCTTTTGTGAAACGTTCCCACACTGAGCTGGGCTACCCATCTTTACAATTTTAACAAACATAGTTAAACCTATATACTGGATTTTAATCAATATTGAGAATTAATCTGAATCTACAACTTCCTCATCCCTGTAAACATGACCAGACCGGTAGCATGCTTTTACTGTTCCCTCTCCTTCTCTATTTTTAAACTTCGGTTAAATCATTTGGAACTTTCTAGGCTGTTACTAATTTTTTAACCCTATTCCTCTATTTCTTATAACTTATTTCTTAATAATTGTATGGCGCTTCATAGCTACATTATCATAAATACTTTAGATTCACCTCCTCATCCTCTTGTACCATGTCATTCCTTTTTAAAATTCCTTTTTTGTAATTTTTATTTTTTTCCAGATGCCAGGGTGGTAAGAATGGTAAATCATTGCATGTATAACAATATCTTAATTTTTTTCTCATTCTAGATTGATATTTTATCTGGTTATGGAATTCTAGGTTCAAGATAAATTCTTCTCTTAGCTTTTTAAAAGCATTTCATTGCTATCCTCCAGTACTTGTTGACATAAAATGTGATGGCAAGTTGATTTTTGTTCTTTTAGGTAACCCATTTTTTTTCTCCTTGGAAGATTTTTGGATTTTTCTCTTTGTCCTTGGGATTCAATAATCTCACTAAGATTCATTTGTGTTTTTGTTTGCTTGCTTTTTAAAATTTTCTGACTCAGCACTTTGTCAGCCATTATCAGAAAGGACATTAAGAAAACCTCTCATAGCAAGGAGATTCTGAATTTTCTTTTATTATTATTTCTTGCTTGACACCCTTAAAAAAATTAACAAGCTGTGAGAAAAACCAAAACAATAGACAGAGAAGGAGAAATAAAAATTGCATGTCCATAATTTTAAAAAACCTTCTCAACAGTTATTTTAGGTTATTAAGTATGAAATGTCTGATTTCCTTAAGTTTGACAGTTGGTATCTCTGATATTTCCCTTTGACACTTCTTGTTTTATGTTTATTGTGAAGGTACATCCTCAGTCTTGCAAACCCACGTTTTGGCTTGTGATTATCTTTCAAATTTTTTTTTACAGCAATTTTTGTGAAACCATGGATAAGTCAAAAATTCATGTTATTTTCAAATATGAGTTCTGTGGGGGACCCAGTGCAGCACAGACAGCTCAAAATATCAATAAAGCGTTTGGGAGGATGTGGCTAATGAACACACAGTATGTCGATGGTTTGAGAAGTTCCATTCTGGTGATTTTAATCTTGAAAATGAGGCATGTGGGCGACCTAAGGCCAAGGTGGATAATGATGAGCTGAAAGCTCTAGTGGAAACGAATCCATCTCAACCTACACGTAAATTAGCAGCAAAGTTTGACGTTACTATTCCAACAATATTGGACCATTTGAAACAAATGGGCAAGGTAAAGAAGCTGGATAGATGGGTATGGCATGAATTAAACGAGCGTCAGAAGAGAAATACTCTCGAAGCTTGCCTTTCTTTGCTGTCATGACATAAAAGTGAGCCATTTCAACACCGTATTGTTACATGTGATAAAAAATGGATTCTTTTTACAATCGCAAGCGTTCAGCACAATGGTTGGAGAAAGATGAAGTGCCAAAACACAGTCCAAAACCGAATATTCATCAAAAAATGCTTATGGTGTCTGTTTGGTGGTCCAGCGCTGGTATCATCCACTACAGCTTCATGAAACCTGGTCAGTCTATTACAGCGGATGTCTACTGCAACCGATTGGAGGCAATGATGAGGATGCTTGTGATTAAGCAGCTGAGATTAGTCAATAGAGACAGGCCAATCCTCTTGCAAGACAATACTCGACCACATGTGGCACAAACGACGCTGATCAAACTATAGAGGCTGGACTTGGAAACCCTCTGACATCCACTGTATTCACCAGACCTTGCAGCAACTGACTACCACTTCTTCCAGGCGTCGGACCACTTCTTGCAAGGAAAAATATTCAATTCTTAACAAGCTGTGGAAACACCTTTGGTGATTTCATCGCCACTAGCTCTCCAGGCTTCTTCGCTGCAGCGTAAACAAGCTACCGTTAAGATGGCAAAACTGTGTCGATAGTTTAGGTGCATACTTTGATTAATTGTACTGCTTCTTGTTTGATTTGAAATAGGACATTTCATATTTAATGACCTAAATATATTATTTGATCATAGATTATCATGACGAATCATTCTATTTTTTCCCTACTGAATAGAATTGAATGTCTAGAAATAAGATATGCTGTCATTCTTTCTTATCATTCATGAAGGCTGTAAAGTTACTTACAGCCAGGCACAAGAAATTTAGATTACAGAATTGATGTATTCCTGGGAGGCAGAAAAATCTGCTTTCTGTGTCCCAAAGCCTATATTCTCACTCATTTTAGTGATAAAATTGGAGATGGATTTGTCTGGAATAGTAATTTGGCCCTATTCATTATAAAATCATTTTCAACAGTTTAACAAGAGCATTTAGATTGCATATTTAGATTGCATCAATTTCTGAAAAATGCATTAATGATATATAAAACTACATGCAAGCTATCAACAAAAAATCCTGTATTAAAGGAAAAATGGTGGGTCTGACTGAATACCCATGGGCTAATCTTTATTGACCATCACTCTGTGCTAGGCTCCTCTGCTATTTTGTGTAAGCATTGCTTCCTTTAATCTTCATAATGTCTGGTGAGGCAAGCACTGTTATTACCCCTGTTTTACCTAGGAGGAAACTAAAGTTGAGAGAACTTGCTGAGGGTTGCACAGTTAGCAAATGACCAAGCCAGGATTCAAATCCAACCTGCCTAATTCCTCAGGAGTGTTTGCTTATGGTACACTGCGGCTTGGGAGGTGTTCAGGAACTTGATCTCTGCATTGCACAGTTGGGGAGGACATCCTGGAGGTGGTGGCTCCTGAAAGGATCAACAGCTGAAGAAGAGAAAGCGCTCTAGAAGAGTACAATTTTTATGAGGATACAGAAGTGTGAAGAATGTGGCCCACTGGGGAGACTTGTAGGTTGTTGTGTTTGGTTTCACTTGTCTCTCTGTGGGCTGTCAACTTTTCTGAGGCATGGTTGATTTGGTACTTTGGGTTTTGTTAACGTATTTTTTGTCTGCACAATTGTCTGCTCAGTGATACATCAGTGGTTAAGGTGGTTGAAATAAGTGAGCTGATAGAGATCTGGTTATTTCAATCATGCAGACATAGCTTTAAGATTTGGTTTTCATCTATTTAGAATTTGGGCTTAAATTACCATGGATTTCAGATGAAATTGATTATAAAAGCGTGATGTGCTTCAGTCACATTTATCCATCAACATAACTGACAGTAAACAGTATAGGATCTTCGTGATTCTGGTTCATAAGGATTCCAAGCAGGCTGTCCACTTATGAGTAGGCCTGTAACAAGGCAGTGTGAGAATGAACTCCAGAGAAAAAATTTTGGTAAGTATTTTCAATTTTAAGCTTTCAGAGCATTTCTATGCACATAAATGAATCAAAAGCCAGTTGAATAGTTAGGAAAATGCTTTTCACAGAGCCCTTTAAAATTTAACAGGTGCCAAAGAAATTCTACCGAAGAAGCTGAAGTGTATTTCAAGTGTGTTTTATGTTCGGCGTTATTGCCTGACTGTCCCTGACACAAGGAAAGAATGTGAGACCACGTATTTTCATCCAGGGAGTGCTTAAATTCCAACTCTGGGTTATATTTCATCATATTCCAGAAATATCCTGGATGATTAAAGTAATTCACTGTAAAAGAATGCATCAATTCGTATAGATTTTGTTCCCGTATGATGTAATGAAAAACTTGCAGTAATGAGCTGTATTGTGATTTTATTCAGTCAACCTACTTCCGATTGCTATATGTCATGTTTATCTGTGGGATCCAATGTAGTTGAATGTGTTAGGCTAAATTCCTTCTGTAATTTGAGCTCCTCTCTATTGGAGTGAGCTCTGACCACTTTAAGGCCTTGGTATCCCTTTAAAAACAAAGGCCTTATCTCTTCAGATCTCTCTCTAAATTCCATTTGCCTCTGAATCCCAATCAAAGACAACAGAATAATCCAATTTCCTTTGAAATTTTTGATGCAATCCGATGTTGACGTGGATCTCAAGAGTAGCCTGTGTGAAAAGCATGTTCTCATGCTGGATCACTGCTCACATTGTGTTTTTGTGTGTGATTCAAAGCTGTTTAGAACAAGGTTTCTCTCAAGTCTCTTATACTATCATAGCTTGGATAAATTCACTTTAGTGGAAAAACATCTCTATATATTAGCTTCAAGAATTTAGAAAACATAAGAGTGTTGTCAGAGAAAAGTGGTATGATTAATCCTTGATATGACAAAAAGAAAAATGTGATTCAAAACAAAGCTATTGTTCAAGAGATGGGCGAAATTTCTAAGGATTGACTTCTGGTGTGGAGACTGGCTTGCCCTTAGGACTTACGATTCTTGTCAAAGAGGGAAAGGAGGAAGTAGGGATGAACTTACAAGTTACAACATGTTTCCTGGGGCATGAACATTCTTCCTTCTATTCCAGCCCCTAAATTTTATCCTTCAATGGCCTTCTATTACACCAATTCTGTGAGCTTCTCATACGGGCACTTAATCTATTTATTCTTTTGTCTTGGTTTCAAATTGTTTGTGTGTTATCTTGCCTCCACAACCAGATTGAAAGGTCCCAGAGATCAAGGGCCATGTTTTACACTGCTTTTGTGGCGATCACAGCATCTAATAGTATGCTGAGTTCACAAGAGATTTCCCTCAATCCTTGTAAAATGGATTCAAATGGAGTAAGTAATGTTGAGAATCTTGACCCAGGGCCAGCACAAAATCCACAGAATCTATTCATCTTCATTGGCAGCCACCTCAAATCTCATTTCTCTGCCCAAGTTCTCCTCTGTCCCAACTACGCATATATGTTCTTCGCCTCAAAAAGCACTTTTATTTTTGGCATACATTGATACTTTTATCATTGCTGGTCCTTTTCTTCTTCTTAAATGCCAAATTCAGATATATGGCATTAAATTTTTTTATCAATAATTAACAGGCTAATAGCTAACAGGTATAGATGAACAAGTTAGTCATTAACAAGTATAAAAGATTATACCTGTGTGGTTGCTTAGTCCCAACACAGCATTTCGTAAGTATATGCTTATAGGCCTCGTAAGTGGATTTTCAATATATTGATATGGTTTTTATTGAGCATGGCAACATTGTCATTTTTGTTGGAGTTCACCTTTGCTTCCAAAGCCCAAGCTATTTCTTTATTTTTTCATTATCTCTCTTCTCTTAAAAGTTTATATTACCTGTGATTTGAAAATTAATAAGTAGTTACTGTAAAGATTTTGACCAATACAGGAGGACAACAAGAAAATCAAATCCATCCATATTCCCATCACCCAGAAACAAACATTTCTAAAATAATATTCTTCCAGACTTATACAGGTATATGGGTGTGACCCTCACGTCATAAGCTTCAATATATAAGACATGTTTTCCTATTTTCTGAAATCCAAATGAAATCTGACCTTATCCTTCCAGAGGATATTGGAATCACTTTGCCAACTCTGAGAAAACTTCACTGGTATTTTTATTATAATTGACTGTAAATTATAAATTAATCCCTGAAAAGTAGGTATTTTTATAATATTCAGTTTCCCATATAAGAATATGGTATAAGAACTTCATTCAAGTTTTCTTTTGTCTGTCTCTCAGTAAATTGTTGTAGGTTTTTGTATGGGGGGGTGGGGAAATGCAGAGGTCCTACCCTTTTTAAGTTATTTCCAGGTGTTTAACATTTTTTTTATTGCAATTGTTCAAAGAATCTTTTTATCCTTACATTTACTGCTGTTGTTGGCATTATTTAAGAAAGTTACTGATTTTTTTGTATTTACTTTGTTTTCATCCATATTAGTAAACTTTCTTATTAGTTATATTAATTTTTCAGTTTATTCCTTGGAAACTTTAAGTTGACCATAGCATCATCTGCAAATGATAGTAGCTATACCTCTTATGTCCATTTCATGTCTTATTGCATTGACTAGAATGTGTAGGGCAATGCTGATATCCCTATTTTAAAAGAAATGTCTCCAGTATTTTGTGGACATACGCTAGCTGCTGCTTTGAGATAGATGTTCTTTTTCATGGTAAGTAATCAATCGTTGCTTTTAAGAAGTGTTCTTTGGATTCAGAGTTTCTTAGAATTTTGTAACCACCTGTTTAAAAAAAAACTATTGTGTTGAGAGTAAAAGTGTCAACATAGGCGTAATTTACTAAGTTATTGGTCATTAATGGATACTATTAATAGTACAGTAATTATAATAATAATTAACATTTGTTTACATTATTTGTTTGTTTACATTATTCCACCTAACCTAGTTAGACTTTGTTATACCATTTATATATTTGTTTTTATCACTTACATTTGTGTTTTTCTTTCATCTTCCACTGCATTTTACTTTTCTTAAGAAATCATATTTTTATTTTGCAACATCTCACTGTGGCTTCCAGTGTTTATAAGCCATGGATATGTGTTATTGATGGCCCACTAACATAGCTCTGATAATAAAAACAACAATAATAGTGACCTAATACTTATTGAGCACTTACTATGTACCAGGCAGAGTAACTTTATAACAGCTTTATATGCTAACTTTTTAACCCACACAGTAATCCTTTGAGGTAGATATTATTATATGCTTTTTTCCCTGTTAGGAAACTGAGGCACTGAGAGAGATTAAATGGGTTGACTCAGGTACACACCTAGGCAGTGACAGAGCCTGGATTTGTCTCCAGGCAGCCTAATCCCAGAGCTATGTTCCCTTCCACAGATGGCCAAGCTATTGTGTAAATCACCCTGGTAAACTGCTTTAAATGAAATTTTAATCCTGCTTTAGACCTGTGCAACATGATGCAACCAATAAGGTGGGGTAAGACTTGAAACATGTTTCTCTGGAATAGCATTTAATTTTTGTTTTTGTTTGTACTTCTCAAGATAGAACTTTTGATTCTTCTATGTGAATGGCCCTAAGAATGTCTTCTTCAGTAATCATTATAGCTTTACTTAACCAGCATAACTTTGATTATCTCTTAAATCTTTGTTTTGCAAAATTCTTTATTTTTACTGAAAGCAAAAATTATTTTATCTCTGGGGCAGAATCAATATTCACCATTAGTAAAGTTACGATAATGTATATGTACTTTGAATAGTCTACACTCAGATAGTTTTCCCAGGATTATACTGGCTGACTGGTTAAACTGTCTGTACTCTGTTGAGTGCAGGGTGGGGGACTCACAGAGGCCCAGATGGAGTGTGGGGTGATGGGGCTGTGGTCCAGCTTGTCACCAGTCACATGTATGGCCACTGGAAAACCAGAATAGTGTTCTTATGTATGAAAAGAGTATGTCAAACTAAGTAAAACAGGATTCCATTTTCTTCTAGGGCTAGAAGTTTATTATCTATATGATTGAGATGTTATTATAATTCAGAAATTTCAAAAATATATTTTTGATATACATAAGGACTATTAAACTTTTTGGCCACTTGAAATCTCTCAACATCTTGTTTAATCAATGTAAATTACACTTTTTGAAAATCTTAAAAATGACCCGTTGACTTGTATACATTAAACATCTTCAATTTTGAGTGATAGAATTAAAATTCTTATACTCTTTTAGAAAATTAATTTAATGGATTCTCCTAGATATACTTTAACTGCAATCACATTTATGTTCCTTCTCTTGGCCTCATGTGTCCATAAACAGTTAAAATAATAACAGAATAATAGCTACCTCCCAGTTCCACTATAAAGGTAGTACTTTAGTTAGAGAGTATTTCAGGTTATCAAACACTCTACTCATTTCCACAGTTTCAGGTCATACCAACGGAATGTTATTTTTCCATAATTTTATTTTCTACTAGCTTAAATCTGACCACTGACAGGTACTCATTAGGAACTGGGCCACACAGCAGGAAGTGAGCGGCGGGGAGGGGGCGGGCGAGCCAGTCAAGCTTCATCTGTATTTACAGCTGCTCCCCATCACTCACATCCCCACGTAAGCTCTGCCTCCTGTCAGATCAGCAGAGGCATTAGATTCTCATAGGGACAGGAACCCTACTGTCAACTGTGCATGCGAGGGATCTAGGTTGTGTGCTCCTTATGAGAATCTAATGCCTGACGATCTGAGGTGGAGCTGAGGTTGATACTAGTGCTGGGGAGCGGCTGCAAATACAGATTATCATTAGCAGAGAGGTTTGAATGCACAATAAATGTAACGTGCTTGAATCATCCCCAAACCATCCTCCCCACCCTGGGCTGTTGAAAAATTGTCCTCCATGAAAACGGGTCCCTGGTGCCAAAAATTTTGGTGACTGCTGGCTTAAATTATACATAGTTCTTGGAGCTGATGTTTTCCAAAGTCATCATATTTCTTTATTGAAAAAGAACTTTTCCCCACACTCATTTTGTATCTCCCAGTTGTATCTACCTTTAGTGTTTAATTGCAGGTTAGTTTGGGCTATCTGCATAAAGGTGAATTAGTTTGGAAGCTAAATTTCATTACTCTTACTACAAAGATAGGTCCGATAACAGATGCAACAAATTTTAACTACCATTTCCATTGGGATCACAGATGATATTGATGTGGAAGATACCTGTGGCACAGGCCAGTGGCAAAATGGTTGGCTTCCTCTTAGAGTCAGGGTAAAGGATGTGGCAAAAAAGATCTAAGGATGCCATGAGGAATTCCACATGTGCACACAGGTCTTGGTAAGTCAATTATAAAAGATTCAGAGCCCATCTAGGGGGAACTCAGGGATAGACTGGTTACTGGGTGATCCAAGGTTTTCTTCCTCTGTTTCAGGCAGAAATTAGAATGAAGACTAGATAGAAAAGACTTGTACGTGGGACAAGTGTTTTATCAAGCAGGAATATGGTCACAGCAAGTTTGAATCCTCTTGCACTATTGTCAAGGAGAGTTATGTGTTGGGAGATAAATGAAGCAGCAAGGTATATAGATGAAAACTATATGGGAAAGATAAGAAGTAAAAAATGTGGGTCAGGACTGTACTATTAATTGATTATATTGATGATAGGATATACACATGGACTTAGATTAGCCATTTATTAATTCAACAAATTACTGAGCACCTACTATGTGCTAGAAAATGTGACAGTTGCTGAGAAACAATGACATGCAAATTAAACAGGGTCCCTAAACTTCCAGAGCTCACAGTCTTGTTAGGGAGGCTTTATGCATGATAAAACACTAGCACAAATGCAAGACATATATATAGAATTGAAATAATTTTTTTTATTTTTATCATTTTCAATGTTTGTACTTGTACAGTCCATCCTTTTCACGATTATAAGCTATAAATATTGGTGTAGCAGTAAGCATTTTGCATATATTGACTCATTTAATCCTCACACAACTTTGTGGCAGGTAAACTATTAATATCCCCACTTTACAAATGAAAAAGCTGAGGCATAGAAAGATGGAAGTAATTTGCTCAGGGTTAAACAGCTTTTAGCTGGGGGGCTGGGGAACAATCCCTGGCAGAGTAGGTCCAGGGTCGGTGCTCTCAATCACAACTATAATATATTGCAGTGATGCAATTCTTGTGCTAAACTTTCTGTACAACTGTATCCAGAGTGCTGGTATTTATTAATTTCTCTTTCCTTGGGTCATAATGTTCCTCTGCCATTTATGTTTTCTGGAGTGCTCTGCATACAATAGGCCTTTGGAATATATTATTGATAACCGGCCTTTCCAGCCAGACTGAGAGGGTCATGTTGTTGCATAAATGATGTTGGCAAACTTCCTTAAGTGAAGTTTTAATCCTGCTTTATAGCTGTCAGGTGGACATCAGTTAACAGGTTTTAAGTAAGAATAAAACCCTGGGGAAGTAAGGAGGACTCAAGACTGTCTCAGCTTACACATAGAGCAGAAAGTTCTTGGCATTCAGGATATAGTGATGCTCCAAGGAGGCTAGCAGGACACTTGGTGACTTAATAGCATCTCCCAGAGGAGGTTATTCTTGGGACAGAATTCCTCTGCCTGCTGCTTCTCAGTCCTACAATTCTCTCTCTACTTTCATCCTCCATAGCACGTGCTTCTTACTGCACACGCTTCTGTTGTTCATGGCATCGACTGCTCACTTATTCCCGTAGTGCTCTGTGTTTGCTGACATAGTTGTGAGCCTCAGATTTACATTCCCCATGAGATAGTATCCCATGGGACCTGGTTTAAGGCACCTGGTTTATGACACAGGTTTGATGCTGGTGTCTGCATGAGCTGATGGCCAGTCTGGAGTCAGTTGCCCTTGACTCAGAAGCTGACCCGTATCCACTAATATGTGGCCAGGTTGTGATGTGTCAGGAGCTTTCTGCAGGAAGTTCTGGGTGTGTCGGGCACTCTGAGAATCTGGGAAGGGTGTAGTGAAACTGTCGGACAATTTGCATAGCTTTTCCAGTATAAATATGCTGTTGATTTATTTCTACATTGAATACCTATGTGATCTATGTCAGTAATTTGTGTGGCTGGAGGGCCAGGGAACAGAGGAAGAATCTGCCTGTTGGAATGGAAAGAGAATGAGAAGAAATGGACCATGAAACTGTTAGAATTTCATAAATATTGAATTTTGAACAAATCTCTGAAAATGGAGTTGTTAATAATGTGGTTAATTATGAGGTTGTTGATGATAAAGTGATAGGGCAGAAAGGAACCTCAAGAGATTATCTAGATCGCTTCCTACTTTGAGAAACTAGAACAGGTGGATGTCACCCATTCAAACAATTGTATCCAAAGGAAAAGCCCCTAAAACCTGTAGAGCAACATGCTCTTGAGAAGTCACTAAAATAGAAAGCCGGTGCCTCCTCCCCATCCCTCCATCTCGATTATTTTTTATTTTCCTTCTCAGCATCTATTGTTACTTGCACACTATGTATTTATTTCTTTGTCCTTGTCTCCCAGCCAGACTATAAGCTTCACCTAGAAGCGTGGTCTCTTTCACCCCTTGCTGTATCTCCAGTGCCTAGAAAGTGCCTGGCCCGTGGTAGACATTTATAAATATTTGTTGTATAAATGAATGAATGAAGATATGTATTAAAAAGTGTCTAGAAGAATACACACCCAATTGTTCAAAACGTCCCCCTCTGGGCAATACAATTAGCAAAGCTAGGAGAGAATTGAAATGGAAAGAGGTAGAACGGTGAACTTTTACATTATAAACCTTGATATTATTTGCATTTTGCATTACTAAATACAATTTAAAATAATTTGACTTGATTTACACTGAACTTTTCAGGAACACACTTATCATACAAACACGTAAAGGTGAATGCAGATATTAAGGTGTAATGCAAATATATGTTTATTAATCTCCTATGGTCTTTCTCAACCAGTTTGTCCAATGTTTATAGCAAAGTGGTAAGTTCCTCTTCAGGATGGCTCATAGTTTACACGCATAATGGCTTTTTAAAAAGTCTATAAAATTGCAAAATTAGAGATGAGCAGTATATTAGTCAGAGTCCTATCAGAAAAACAGAGACCGTACTAGATATATTTCAGTAAACATATTTATTATGGGTAAATAATTATGAAGGTGTTGGGGAAGGAAGGCAACCCAGATATTAGCAATAGCAGGAAGGCTCTGTCCTCTTAGGCTGGAGGAACCACGGGAGGAGGTAGTGTTTCCTGAGCCCTGAGGCCAGGACCACTGTGTAGGAACTGGGACCAGGACCAGAGACACAAATCGGGAGGTTGTCCAGCAGGGGTGGGAACCACAAAGGGAGGGGCTCTCTGACAGAAACCAGTCTAAGAAGGAGACACAGTCACTACCCAAAGTAGAGGGATGGGAAGAAATACTCTGACTGCTCCCTGCTTCCTACCCTCAAATCTCCCACTTGTTCCTCCCATTGGCCAAACCTAACAGGAAGTTAGTTTGAAAGGGATCCTGGGAAATGTAGTTTACAGAATTTGCCCGAACACAGTGGAGACCCCAGCAAGAATGAGGAATGGTTTTGAGAGCAAACAGGCAAATGACCCGAACAAATGGTATAACAGAGGAAATAATATATTCTATTGATGAAATAGCCAAATTTCATATAAAATATCTTTAGATACGTTTAGTCATAATAATTTTATACATTTATTCAAGTGCATTTGGGTAAGAATATCAGCATGGATTGAAGCACAGCATTAATTAATTTTCAACCTTTTTAGACTCAGGAATCCTTTTCACAATAAGTAACATTTTTGGTTAAGTTATTAATTCTTTATTCCTGCGTTATTTTAGCCACACATTATGGCATAAAATATAAACACGTATTTCTTGGCTCACTTGATGATAGAAATTTTTGTATGTGTGCTAAAAAAGTCAAGGTTTTAAAAAATAGTTTTCCTGATTTACTCCTAAATGGTGAACTAAGTGAGAGACTTTGAGGCTACATTTGTAAGCATTTCTTGTAAAAAAAAAAAATCTCCCCTGCTCCAAATAGATTATGAGCCAAATTAGACATAACTGTTATTATATTTTTCTCATTCTAACTTTGGCTTTTGAAGTATTGGAGACATTTCGATGTGTTATGTAGGAATTTAAATTCAACAAATGAACCTTAGAGATCTGTTGAGGATCATCTTGAGGTGAATTTGCAGAATTATTATCATTTATTGCTTTTCATCAACTATATAATTGAGAAGATTTTCCCAGTGATTTATAACACTATAAAATACTCGGTCTTATTTCTATTAATTATGATTTGGAAGATGTAGTAAGTATAATGTTAATGAATGCGTTGAATGATGTTGGATTAATTGGAATGACAAAAATGCCTTAAGCAAAGAGTGATAGTTTGAGACTATTGGCAAATCCAAAGATAAACTGTTATTTACTTTGTCTCCTGCCCTGTCTTTATAAATATGACTGTTCCAGAGCAAGAAGTTAAATCCAATCTTTGGTCATCATTTCTGGTATTTTAAAAAAACCTTTTTATTATGGAAATTTCAAACATATAGGAAAATAACTCCCAGTACTATTCACCCAGTATCAACAACGATCGACTCATGAGCAGTCTTGTTTTCATATATAATCCCATCCAATTCCCCTTCCTCTCTATCTGAACACCACTCGATTATTTTAAATACAATCTCAGACATTGTATCACTTCATTCCTGTTGTTAATGAGCCTTTTGTTGGGAAGGGATGAAGGGAGAGAACTGGTAGCTTTCTATTTAGTACTGTGGTAGAAGAATTAACAGAAAGTTCATCTGTTTCCCAAGAATGCCTGATGTTGTGGGCCATGGTATTAGAAATTACCAGGAAATTACATATCCTTTGGTGTATTGCTCTAAACATAAGCACTAGGTAAATGATCCTGTAAAATGCACATATGTCTGAGGGTGAAAATTACATTAATTTTCAGAAATTATCAGTATGCATTTTAAAATCAGATTTATGTACAGTCATCTGATTCAAGATAATTAGAAGTGTCACAAAAAATTCCAGAACCTAGAACTAGCTCTTAAACAGCAATGACAACAGTCTGCTGGATCTTTTGTGGTAGGGCAGTGTGGGAAAAAGGAAAGGACTTTGTGGAGAAATAATCAGAAGAAGGATTCTCTTCTCACTTTACACAACCACCTCCATGAAAAATAATATCTTTGTCTATGGAATCAATTATTCTCTGTCAATGACTTGCAGACCTGTGTTTCTGTATCTCTCCTTAGCTTGGGTTCAAATATACAACTCCTAGTAGACATTTCTACATAGCTGTGCACAAAGTTCTTCACATTCAACATGTTGGAAGAGATCATTCTGATCTTCCAAACCTATTTTCCCTCCCATTTTTTTTCATCTGTATGAATGGCAGCATCTTCCAACCAGGTGTCCAAGTCAGAAACTTGAGAATCATAGTCTTCTTCCTCTCCCTTACTTCTCAGAGTAATCAGTCATCAGTTCTTGTCCTGTCTGCCTTAAAAGACTCTCAATTGCTTTCTCTTACTGCTGCTGGCCCTGCCTTAGTTAAGACGTCTTTCCCTAGAACCAGTAAACATGTCTTAGATCTAATCCATTCCCCGCCTGCTATTAGACTTGATTTCAGCCAAAAGGCCAAGAAGCCATCACCCTGCTGTTAGAGACATGTTGAATATGTGAATCTGACCTCTCTCCAGTTCAAATATGACCATTTACAATTTAGCCCTACCATACTTTTTAGGTTTATCTCCTGCTATTCCTCAATGACTTTACCATCGAACCATATGGAAGCACACATAGTTTTCCAAACATGCCAAAATGCAGATTATGATTCAGATGGGGCCTGAGATTCTGTACAGACATGCCTCGACTGACGACAGTCACTGATTTACGATATATTCAATTTACAGTAGGTTTATCTGGAAGTAACACCATCGTCAGAAGTGTACTGAATGTACATCACTTTCGCACCGTTGTAAAGTTCAAAAGTAGTAAGTGGGAACTATCATAAGTTGGGGACCATCTGTATTTCTAATAAAATCCCAGCTGATGCTGCTGGTCCACAGACCACACTTTAGCAGTAAGGGCTACAGGATCTATTCTCACCCTATCTCTTAATTACTGGAGGAATCATAGTTGTTCTTTCTCCTTGCCATTCATTCTGTTTTAACTGTTTTATGGTTTCGGCCATTTTATTTTGCATATCAGCCAGATTGTCTCCCCAGATCACCAGCGTGGGCAAATCCTCTTCCCTTTCAAGTCTCAACTCAAATACAATTTTCACTTGGAAAACTGCCCCAAATCCCTCAGGAAGACTTGGGTGCCTCTTCTCCTCTGCACACTGCATCTCTTACGTTCTTCTATTACAGCACTAGCACGTTGCATTGTGGATTCTTGCTTGTCTATTTCCCCATCCAAAGTGTTCCCAGAATTACGCACAGTGCTAGGCACATGAGAGAAACATAGAAAGTATTTGTTGAAAAATAGATGAATTCCCTCTTGATGACTTTGATCGTCTTTTTTCATTCTCATGGTATTCCCAACATTGTATGATGTAGTAAGTAAATATTTCTAAGAGTACTAAAAGTTTCAGGAACCACAGACTTTAGAGATTAACTATAATCCCATTTTGACAATAGTGTGGTCACCAGAAACTAAGGGGCCGAGGACTATCTCTGGACAAGCTTCATAGAGCAGCCATTTGGGCTTTGACCAATTTATCGTGGTTTGTCTTTAGTCCCAAGGCTTATAGGCCCAGAAAGCTGATTTGTCAGCATCTTGAGTGAGTGTCCCATTCTCAGGGGGAGACTCATATTAACCCAGTTTTAAGATTGATGTATAATTTATAAAGTCAACTCATTCATTCACTGTGAGAAGTTATGGCAATAAGAACCTAAATACTTGAACCTGCCTGACTAGCCCTTTCCTTGAGCAATCAAACTTTAGAGAAAGTCTAAGCATAATTCAAATTTTTTCTAGGGCAGAATCTGAAGAGTAGGATTTAGATAAATTGGATGCCTAGTGGCATCAGGTTAAGTTGGCTTGAAAGATCTAAACCATAATAGGAATAATCTTGCCAATAGGATCAGAAATAAAGTCTGTGGCTGCACATTCTGCCTTCATCTCTTCCATAAGAATGAATTTTCAGTGGGACTGGAGATGCTGAACCTCAGAGTCTGATGATAGAGAGTACCTGCCCCAGAGCGCTTGGAGGGGCTCTGCCTCTGTTTGCCTCTGAGCCTCTTCCTTTACCATCCTTCCATGGCAATGAATCCCCCGTTCAGGTTGACTCATTTCTCCATAGAGCAATTCTCCCTTTTTAAAGGTGACTTTGCATAATTCTGCCCTGATCCTTCAGTGGTTGTTTTCCATCATTTCTAAGTCCTAGAAGGCACTTTCCAACAAACTCCCAAGTGATGCCAAACAGAAACCCTCTGCCTCTGTAGTGAGGCCAGGCCTGGCCTTATGAAGCAGGTTGATGCTTTGATATAGGGAACGTCCTCTAGCCCAACTTCTTAGCATGAAAAGGTAAAAATAAATTTTCATGTCCTCTGCCAAATACTTATAGATTCAGCAATTTCTTTGATTCAAGTGAAAATGCCTCTGGGAAGGGTAACACCGGTCTTACCCTTCTCCCTGTCTGTGAGTAGTTTTCACTGGGAGTGCTGGAGGGGGAAGTGTCCATCGCAATATTAATTATCTGAGTGAGTAGAGGGCATTGGGGCCTTGGGTCTTAGTTCCAAAGCCCACTATTTTAGACTGTAGTTCTCTTACATTGCTATGAAATTGTTGGGAGAACAGGAATCTGCCTGTAAAGCCAAAAAAAAAAAAGATCCTAGTAAATTATGAGAGGGCTGATGAGTGAATGGTGAGGAGCAGTAGAACCGCATCTTGATTGCTTAGGCTAATGGTCCTTGGAGTATGTGCCAAGGGGAAGTTATGAGTTTTCTCCCCATTGGATACAAATATATAAGTTATTGACAACTGTCTTTAGTTTCCTGGTGGTAGGAGACTGACACAGTGAAATGTTCCTTTATCTTTAATGTATCCACGTCATCTAGGGATTGTTAAAATGCAGATTCAGATTCAGTAGGATGAAGAGTGATGAAGAGTGGCCCCTGAGATTCTGCATTTCTGACAAGTTCCCAGCTGATGCTGTGGGTCCATGGATCACATGCTGAGCTAGCAAGGGCTGCCAGATCCCTTGAGGCTGATTCCCACCCTGTCAGTTACCAAAGTTCTTCCTTTTCCTTGCCATTTGTTCTGTTTTACCTATTCTCTGGCTACAGCTGTTTTTTTTTGCAGAATCAACCATGTCATGTGGTAGGAAAACTTTCTCGGGCATGTGGATTTACATGGTCTTGGAAACATTCAGTAATTGGGAAGTATTAATCAACAAGGAAAAACTAGTGGAGGTGGGGGTACGGTGAGGGAGGAGAAGGAGAGAGAGTCGGATGTGTGAGAGTGTGTGTGGGGGGGCAAGGGTGGGGTAGGGAGGAAAACGGTATAATAGGTCTCACTGGAATGTGGAAATGTGTGTATGTGAGAGACCTGTTAACTCATGTCTAAAATAGCATAACACCCCAGCATGGTCGGGCAAGTAGAGTAGCAAAAGTGGAAAAAAAAATCTAGGGAATGTCAAAGAATATTTTGGAATAATATAACCCCACGTCATGATCTCTTTCCTCTTATTTGCTGTTGCTGGTTGGATGTAGTTCTCTCTGCTCAGAGTTTGCTCGGTTCCCTATCCTGTTTTGCAGAGATGAGGTGGAAGGAGTTACAAAGGGAGACATTTCTATTGTTTGTGGCTAAACAATATTCAGGATGTCGTTATTCCAGTTTCATCTAAGTCTTCTTTCCAAAATGTTATTATATAATTTCTCTGCAGAAATCCTATTTAACACCCTGACCTTCCTGACTGTGCTTTCTCTTTTTTGAACCGAGACTTTGTGCACAGTATACATTGATGGCGGGGAATTTTTTTTCCATTAAAAATAAAACTGTTCAAAATTTCACCTGTCAACTTTTCTCTTCATTTTAATCACCCTCTCCCCATTTCAATTCTTTTCAGTCAGGAATTCCATATATACGTTTTGCATTGTTATTGTTAGTTTTCTCTTATTTCTTAAATTGTATTCCACAATCATGCGTCCTCTTACCATGCTTTACAGAATGGAGACATTAAAAAATAATGCAGATAACAAAATCTCAACTGATCAAATGGCAGTAAAAACAAAGAGTTTCCCTTGGAGAAGTTTTTTGAAAACCTAATCTTTTACCATAAGATCCAGAAAGCATTTGGTAAGCCTGTCTTTAACATAATTTTCTGTGATGTTTTTTCTTCATAATGGTAAGAAAAATAATACACAGTAACTAAAAAGATGAAGACTGTTAGATGAACTGCAATTGTGAAAAAACTCCAATTTTCAAATTCAGATTTAGTTATATTTTTCTGTTTTTCTACTGAGTTTGCATTTCATATCTATCTGTGCCGTACTGTAGGTTAGGCATCTGCATGGAAAGTTTGTACTTGTTCAGAAGAAAGTGGCTTTCATGGAGATGTCACTGGGAAATGTTACTTTTTATTGCTTGGATTACTTAGGATTTTATATGTGTTAAGTGCCATACAATTCTGTCAGTGGTTATTCCCCATAAATAATTTCATGACTTAGTTTATTATTGCTATATCCATTTTACAGATGGTAATACGGAGGAGTGAATTATAGGGGAGTTGAAATTAGAACCTACAATCACAAAAATTTCCCAGACCATTTTTAGTTTAAACTATCAACTTCAAATGTCAAATATCTGATAAAAAGTGAAATGTCTGGGGACTTGGCATCTCTGGGGTTGTGTCTGGGTTTGTAAAGGAAAAATGGAGAGATCTGAATCAATTACATAATATTAATATTATGGAGAGAAAAATCCCCGGTAGTGAGGAAACCGTGGGTCCCATTAGCTCAGTGATCCTCCCTGGCAGATCAGATCTGCAGGATCATTGCTCACCTTGAGTTTGTTTTCGAAAACACCACTCTCCTATTTGTCACAGTGCCAGGAATAGCTGCCTCCCACGCTCTTCTTATAATTTTACTTTCAATCCTGAAAATGTGTCCATCAGAATCTTAATAGTCACTTTAAGATTATGCTACTGTTACCTCAGAGAACCAGATTTGGAACAAGAGAGTCTATCTGTAGAAAACATCCAGTGAACCGAGTGGAGGTATCTTGACAATCGTGTTCCATTTGCCTGCAGCCGTTAGTGTTGGCTTTAGAAAGTTTATTCTAAAGTGAATGAGCTGGTAGGATCAGTGTGCATTCCTGTGCCAGGGGGAATTTTTCATAGCCCTCCCGTGGATGTGCAGTACAAGAGTACAAAAATATCCAAATCTTCCCCATCGCTCACTGCTTTGGATCCATAGCCAAGTGCATGCAATCCCCCAACTGAGGGATTTCAGAGAGACTGGCTTCTTGTTGTCTAGTTTCTTGGTGTTTGAATGGGGGGGGTGGGGTGGAATTTTACATTGGTGGGGATATATATTTTGAGAAGGAAGAAGTTGTTCAGAGTGTGTCTTTAGTTATATGACATCAGAATAGTCCCCTAACTATACACACAATCAACACAATAAATTCTAGTTGAGTGAAGGATGTGACAAGATTTTTGACTTTTAGTTCTGTTTCTTGGAAGATTATACACTATCAATATACCTTTCTTATCTTGTGAATAAAAGAATAGATTACTGGTTAAAATTTGAAGATAGATTTATAAGAATGTTAATTTTTTTATGTTTAAATGGCATCCACAGTTTGCAAAACACTTTCATGTACATTATCTCTTTGGATAACGCATAAAGTCATTTAAATCTTAGGAGACAAAATATTTATTTTATATACATATATAAACAATCATATTAACAGTGGTTTTAATTTTAGATAAATCATTTGTCATTTATAATTTGTTAAAGAAAAATACTATGAAAGATAGTTATATATCTGACTTTTGTCACTTTATAGTTTGGCCTGTGCTGTCATATGTAGGTAAAAATGCAAAACGAAATTTGTACTCCTTAGTCATATATATTACTTTCCACACTTTGCCTCTGTGAAAAATGATACATTTCAAGTTTAGGACTACAAGCGCTAATGCTGTGAATTGGAAATTACAACATACCTCATTGCATACCTCATTAACTGTTTCCACTTCTGCAACAATTAGAAGCCAGAAAGGCATAATTTCTAGCTAAAAGCAAACTTTAGGTTGAGGGAAGTTCAGAAACCGGAGCGCCTTGCAGCTTATGGAGTGCAGGAGGGTGAAAAGAACCACTCTCCTCAATTATGATTCTAATTCAGGATTTGTGCAGTCAACTCTAATTTGGCGCTGTTCCGAAAAAGGCTATGTCGAAAAGGATTTGTTTCTAGAGATTTTCAGGAAAGTAGCCAATTCAAACTGCTCAAGCCTGTGGAATCATTACTAGCTGGTAGCGAGAACTTGCTTGAGAGTGAAGAAGAATACCCTCATCCCTAGAGCTTCCGACTCCAGCCATGTGCCCTCCGTGGACGCTTATATTCACATGTACACACCAACGCCCTGGCTTTTATACCTGTCTTTCACACCAGTCGTGTGAACTTATTCACAAGCCTTCAAGTTAGACCGGTTTAGTCCAGCTCTGAAAAAACAGCTAAGAACTGGCACATTCCATTGAATTGATTCCTAATTTTTACAATTGAAGTTTTGATAGGATGTTTGGCCTCCTGTGGCAAGAAGCCTTTTCCTCTGTTCTAGGGCAACCAAACGCAGCTGCCAATTCTACCACTAAGAAGAGTGGGTTGCTGTTCAGTGATCCCCACTTTGGTTGCCCTTCCCTGCCTGCCTGGGGTTAGGTGCCTTTTAAAAAGTTGCGCTCATGTAAGTTACACCCTGCCACACCTCCAGGCCTGAAGATGCTTTCGTGTCAGTTCCCAGCAGTCTTAAAGCCTTGCCAACAGCAGACAGAGGGATCGCGCTGAGCTCTGAGAGAAAGCCTTGCATGGTGCAAGTGACCCATTTGGCACGGGGGTGGGGGTGTGGGGGAGAGTAATCCTGAGGGGCTCCAGGGATCCTCATGCACTCCCCCTGGGATCCGCCCATGAAGATCTCTTGTAAACACAATCACCCTGCCACAGTCAAGATTCATCAACAGAAACCCACGGAAACAGGGCCATGCCCCGTGGCACTCTTAGTCAGTCCTGTAGCGTGATTTACCAGCTGTCTGAAAAAAGAAAATACTGCTAGGACCTGAGCTGGGGCCATGAAGTGTAAAGGTGTCAAGTTGAAAAACCAAGGGTGGATCTGAATCTCCACCTCCCCCCTGCTCCCCCCTTCCTGCCCTGAGAAAATTATTCTGGCGTAAACATTTCTTTTTAAATTTAGGATATCTGTGCAAGAAAAACTACTTTATTACTCAACATTAAAGACTCACTTTGAACCTTAATTCTGAAAACCACAGAATTTAAAAAATGCTGTAAATAGCTGACATGGGTGTTCTTCTCGGGCTTTCAAAGGAATTGTTTTTGTAATTACTAAGCAGGGTGAAGTTGAATTGTCCCCTGCAGTAAACAGGAGAGTGTGTAATGAGATATCTGAACTAAAAACATTAATCATATTCAGATTAATTAATAATAGGAAAGTTTCAGGACATTCCTAATGCTTTTTAAAAAAAATTTTGTATTTTTTTAAGTTGTTAGGTCTCTATTCTAGTTCTGAGTACAAATAAATGCCTGACATATGGTCTAAGCCAAATTCCAAAATGTAGCAAAAACAGTGCCTGCATTTTTGGCAGGAATTTAAACCAGTTCAGGTCAGTGTCTGTTTTCTGCCCAAAGAAGAGTTTCTGCATTTACACTGGGCTAGGAAAATAACACAGGAAAACATGAGGAACAACAAGTAATATTGTAAGCTCTAGTGCCAGGCTGGCCAAAGAATAATGTTTGGAGCAACTCAGGAATTACCGCCCAAGCTGCAGTTTGGGTTTGCATAACGTTTGGGAGGACAGTGAGCAAGAGAGAGAGAGGACAGATTGCATTGTTGTAAAGAAATTGCCTTCTCCCTTCTAAGGCTCTCACCTTGCAAATCACCCTCTCTTAGCAAAAGCATATCTTACTTGTTAACTCTTCCCCTCCTAGCTAACCTTTTCAATCATCCCTCTTCAACATTGCAGAATGGCCTTCAGAACAAAGCAGCATTTTAAAGCCTTTCCCACTAAAAGTTTGCCCCTCCCCCCCTTTTAAAGAGGCAGTGTGGGGGTAATTTTCTTTCTTCCTTCCGTCCTTTCTTTCTTTCTTTTTTAAATTTGTTTTTCTGCAGTCTACTCTTGTGAGGCTGTCATTGTTTGAGGGTTGATGGATATTTCTTCAGAGATCCCATCATATTGCTTGTTATTGTAACACTTATTGGTGATAAAGTTCAGACTAAAAATTAAGCAGCTGCAATGTAGCAGCACAAATTAGTTTAATGTAAGCAGTCAGGAGCAGCTGGCTGGCTCAGGACTCGAATTTAGCTGTGGGGGGAAGGGTTCTGTGACGCTGACAGTGTTTTTTTCCTCTACATAAACATTTTTGGCTGTTGCAGCTTTTGTGCTGATCATGTGACAGTGTCCCTAGGCAGATAATTTATTTCTGTGGCTTTCATGAGCCATCATTAACCTTCAGACACCGAGTTTGCTTTTTGCTTTGTGGTATTTGTTATTATTATTATTATTATTTGTCTACTAACTAGTTTAATTCAGAAAGTGTCAGGAGAAAATTACAACCAATTTATAATAGACTGCAATGCATGACACTTATGTTTCTATTAAAGCAGACCTTGCTTACAAGACCATTCTCATAGCTTTGCTGGTGTTCGTGGGTCAGAATAATCATTTTCAATGTGGCTGTCGTTGGGATGCTCCTTCAGTGTCCTCTTCTGATGGCAAGGCCCCTGCAAGCTGGCCTTGCAGAAACTTAATTTGGAGATCAACCTTTGGCAGTCTTCATCTACTCCCTAGGAGGCTGGAACCTCAAAGGGGTTGGGAATTGGGCTTCTGCAGTTGGGCAGTGCTCAGATCCCTTCTTCCAACAACTGACACACCAGCCTTCAGTAAAGAGTGGCATTTTGTAGTGAATAACTGGAGCTAGAATATATTGGGATTGCAAAACAAAGGAAATCAGGAACTGTGTCCTGCATAAATCAGAAGGGGGCGGGGGACAGAAAAGTATCATTTCTGACATCTACTAATCATGCCGACCCTGTTTTCTAAATTTATCTGTTGCATCCTTCTCAGATCTGTTTGCATTGCTCAGCCATTTCTGCCACCCAGTAATTCAGGAGTAAAACGCACAGGGTCACTCTTTGGTGTCTATCATACATGGTATCTTCAGACACTTTCAGAATGCCGATTATCTCGTGGGTATTGTGTGGGCCCTGTTAGATATTCATTTATTCATTCTGTCATGGTGCAGGGTTGGGGGGGGAGCACTCAGGACTACTAGCACAGAGGGATTTGATAAAGTGTATTTATAAACCTCAGTGAACTGTGTTTAGTGGAAAATAAGAGGAAGAAATAACCCCTTTTCTATGTTAGTCATTTAAAATATTCTAATGATGAGAGCTGCTCTTAATTGATCTTAATATTTCATAAGAATAGATGTATGGGCTGTAGAACACAGCGTGTGAATTTTATGTTTCAAAGTTTATGATTCAAAAGCTCAAAACATAGAGGAAATTGATACTGTCATCCTTTAAACATTTTAACCACCACCAATGGACTAGGTACTACGCGGGCTGAAAGTGAGGCAAAGCTTGACCGAATGATAGAAACGAGGATGCCAAAGTAGTTGGGTGATCTTTGATGCTGCATGAAAATGAGTGAATGGGTCCCCTAGGTGTAATTAACGTGATGGTGCACAGAGTGTTCTCTGAGTTGCATTGTTGCTGGGGTGGGGGTGGGGAAGTGGGCAGGATGTGGGAACTTCTTTGTCTTCACCCAAAAAAGAGAGATTTCTTTCCCAAACACAGTCCTAGTGTTCTGGACTTTCTCTACTTCTTCTTCCTAACTTTGTTTTCTTGCTCACTGGATTCCAGCTCACACGATTGGCAGGGCAGCATTATGACTTATCTGGTAAGTGGTTTACTTACTTAGCTTTTGGCTTCGTGGGCCCCTTCCTCCATAAAAATATTGATAATACTATTTTATGACTGTGTTGCTATAAGAGGAGAAATATAATCCAGGCTGGATTCATTTTTACATATTCATTATTATTATTTCTCTTTTTTTTTCTGATTTTAAAAGAAATTAAAATGAAATCATTGTTGTAGACCCCTAAAAGTATCATGGGCCCTGGGCACTGTGTTTCCTCTGCCTAATGGAGAAGTCAGCCCTAAGGATGGGCTCAAGCACACAACTGACCTTTACCCAAGGTGAAGATACCTTGGAGAAACAAATAAAATACAAGTGAGAAAAGTCACACATATAGTCTCTTTTTCTTAGGTTAAAGCACTCACAGTTTGTTCTAGACACTCCTTTGTCACAGGTTCTCCTACCAGGTTCAGCTCTCTACGGGGGCCCACATCTTATTGTGTCCTTTACCCCCAGTGTTAGAGTCACTGTTAAGGAGCACACAAGACGTGGCAGTCAGAGCATGGAAGTGAATGGTAGGGTAGCTGGGAAGGCTCTTCCAAGAAGGAAAAGTTTAGACCGACCTTTAAGGAAGCATCAATTGTAGATAATAGAAAAAAAGGGGAGGGAGTTTCCATGTCAAAGCAAAGGTTTGGCAGAAGGCAAAATATTTTTCTGGTTTTAACCATAAGCTTTAAAACAGTCAACACCTGGCAGTTACAGAATAGCCCTGAAACCTCTGTCTTTTTCTCTGGGTGGGTAGTTACTAAATTATAGTGACTTTTAACCAGGTAGAGAGCTGGGGCCAAAGATGAGATTCACATAAGATACAGGAGAATAGTCAAAACGGTATCTGTGAGAATAATTCCATTTATTCATTCACTCCATTTTCTCATCATTACTTATTGAATACCATCTTCTGAGCAGTATAGGAAAGTTTTTGTGACATCAAACATGAAAAGACAGCCCTGATCTTCAAGGAGCTCAGTCTAGGAGGGCAAGGGAATAGGAAAATATAAGCAGTTACTGTTGAATATGATCAAGGCAATAAGGAAATTATGTACCAGGGGCAGAGGTAGCACTGAGCAAAGAGCTCCCACCGCTTCCTGTACTTGGATCAGAGAATGCTTCACTTTGGAGGTGCCAATTGAGTTGTGTCTCAAAAGATGAGTAGGTGTTCACCAACTTAAAAAGCATAGTGAGATCAACATATGCAAAGTAGGAGAGGTGGGAAGCTTGACAAATGCAGAGAACTTCCACAATTTGTTATCTCTGGAGCTTCAAGTTGTCCCCTGGGGAATTTGGAGCTGAGGTGTGGTTTCAGGCATGGTCAGATCACAAAGGAAAAGTTTGAAGCAGGGAGCATCACAATCAGTTCACATAGGTAGAGAATGAACAGCAAGGGAAAAGAGGGAAGCAGAAAGACAAGTTAGGAGCCCAGTGTGATTATTTTGGTGGTAGATTGAGGACCCAATTCAAGGTAGTGGGGATGGGTAGAGAAAGCATTTTTTAGGCCGAGAGGATTAATTAGGTTTGGATGGAGAGGGAGAAAGCTAACTCCTACATTTCTGGGATGTTAACTAAGCTTGTGGATACAGATGGAGACTTAAGATGGGGTAAAGAGATAATTGCAGTTGATTCTCATTATTTATAGTAGTTATTTCCATAAAGTTGCCTCAAACACTGAATTAGAGACCATTAAATTATTCTTTCTAGGGGAAATACAGGATTCCTTTGAGCGTATGGTCTCAACATTGTCATCAACCGATCAATACATAAGACTGTTTTATGTATGTTTCTGTTTAAAGACACCTTATTCAATAAATATTGTTGATTTATTAACACCAGAATCAGAGCTAACAACACCATTACTCATGCCTGAACAAATCTTACCGAACCCATGTATTTTCTCTGTAAGGTACATCATGGGATTCATATGCTTAGGAACACTAGATAACACTTCAGCACTACACTTGGGGCGAGGGCATTTTAAAAAGTGAAATTCCCAACAAAATGCACAAAAATGTGAAAAATGTGGCACTAAGTAGACTAGGCAAAGCTCTCATACACTTGTTGACTGTATGAGAGCTGAAAGAAGAAGGTGGAGCATTGCCTTGTTTGACCTCACGGGAATTTGTCGATGGACTGGCAACTCAAAATTTTCACTGCTCTCTGCATGTCTACAAATGACTGTGAAAACAGCATGAGTTTTGATTTGGGGTTACAAACAAATTTTAGGAAGGTGAAAAATTTGCAAATGGGGGATCCATGAATAATAAAGATCAATTTTATTCACTTAGCATTTGGAAATTTTGCTTTAGACATGCCATTAAGACATGCAGTTGGCATGTCTTAGAGTGAAAGTCAGGAGAGGTGATGAACCAGAAAATAGATACTTAAGATACATTAGTATTTAAATGGCTGAACCATCTTGACTATTCGAGAGATCATTATTGGGCATAGGAGATTGTTTGCGCAGTGTAAACACATAGTGTAAAGATGGAGAAGGAGGAACTGAGCTGTTGTGATGGGGGTGGGTGCAGGGCTGGCAGGGCCCCTGGGGCATTGGAGGAACTTGGGATCCTCATGAGGTGAGTTTCTACCTGCACTGCTTCCCTTCACGTCCTGCAGTGGAATCTGGTGTAAGTTGGGCTCTAGGTGAAATCCCCAAGAGAGGTCCAGGAGATTAGATTTAAAATCATCACTGCACAAGTTGCTTTCAGAGCTAATGCTTCAAGGAGAATGAAAAGTCTCCTGGAAGGGGCACATGGGTCAGAACTCCACGGAGAGGAGAGCTCTGGAGAGCATCCACGTCCCATGCTCTGGGCTGCTGTTGGTAGGGAAAAGGAGTGCATGGGCTGCTCTGTCCTGGATCCCTGTGTCCCCTTTTACACTCTCATCAATGTAACTTCTTTGAGACATGACTTCAGAGAGCCACATTTTGGGGCCAGACATCCTGCCCTGATGTTCTTTCTACAGTTATAAATTTCTGATATTTCTACCTAACCCCATCCTTTCTCTGCAGACTCTATAACCTACTCTCCACGTCTCTGGTGGTCTTTTCATCTGAGTCTATCTTTTCTCCACCATCATCCCATTTTCACAGATCCAGCTAAATAAGCTAAAATATTTAAGACAAAAAATGAGTAGATTTGGGACTCAACTGTTAAATATTTTCTTTCCTTCCCTTTGTGCTATGTGTTAGACACTGTGCTAGAAGCTGGATATATAGTGACAAATGAACTAGGTATGGTCCCTGCACTACTGCACCCTACAGTGTAGGAAACATGAAACAGTGAGAGGCAGGCTAGAGCCAGGACACCAGGGGTCAAGTTATGGTTATGTTATTATTTGTTGATATAACATAGGGCAAGTCACTTTAACTCTTAGAACCTCTTCTCTCATTTGCAAAATGTTGAGTTTTGGTTTCTAGGTTCTTTTCTGGCCCCTTATAGTCAATGATTCTATAGAGTAAAATACTTTCACGTTGTGCTACCGGGTGATGGCGAATGTTATTACTGAACTTGATTGTTGTAGAGAAACTAGACTTAATTGAGATTGTCTAAGTTGCTGAAAACTTTGGGCCACCAGCACTGTGTATGCATAACCCCTGCAGAAAGTATAAGGCGACTGTCAATGCTTACCATGCAACTTGTTGAACCCTGAAGTATTTGGATTCTGCAGAGGGATTTACTGAACAGAAGGGAAGATGCCAGCCTTGGGAAGAGGATTTGATAATACCTTGCACAATTTAACACCAGCTGGAGAGTGGATCTACAACTTCCCATTGTTGCACCGGGGTTTAACAGAATGACTCCATTTGAAAGCCACTGCTGTGCTGTTGTGAACAGTAGCAGGAGCTCATGTATTGTTCAGGGTCCCCAAGAACATCTTAGAGAGACCAGGAGACCACATTCGAAATAGAACATTTGAGTTACTTTACCAGAGGCAAACACAGCACTGAAAATCTGTTGCATATGCAGGAATTTCTGCATCACTTTCTGCTTTCTCAGATACAGATTTATTGAAAGAATGAAATGAAGCATGAATCCAAATAAAAATTGTTTTTCAAAAAAATATTAGGTAACTCCATAGCAGAGGCTGATGGTGTTACTGTACTCTACTGTACAATGCACATGTGTGGTTGAGTATCTCACTATCAGCCTAAGGAAGCTTAGAGAGATGTTTTAAATGAAAGCACATCACACATGAAATTAATGGCCCAAAAACTCACTGGAAGAGTTGTACTATTCTGTTATGTATTGGGTAAATATATTCCTTCTTCAAAGGGTGTATTTTTAAGGAAAAAAATTATACTCATCATAAAAGAACCCTCTTTTGTTTTGTGGCTGAAGAATGGATCTATTTAAATTAACAATACAGTGTGACACTTTGAGCAGGTTGAATCCACAGGGTGGGGCATGGCACCTGGATTAGGTTTTGCCCTGGAGTGGTCCTGTGACTTTAGGCATTAGAATAAATTTCTCTAGCACTTCCCTTGAATGCAAAGTGCAGACAGCAGCAATTTCTATTCCTTTTTCTTACCTTGTATGTTGATTAATAAGTGGTAAAGTGGATGGAGTTCTTCAAGAGGAAGGCCTGCTTTTAGTTCAAGCCCACTGGGTAATATTTATGGAGTGTACCAGTATATTTAGAACTGTGATCAGAACTGAATTGAGTTACTAAAAAATGCAAGACATTTAGACTTCTGGGAATACCTGATCATTATAAAATGTGGCCAAAATTGTAATGAAATAACTGCTAAGACTATTCTGACTTTAGATACTCTAGTAACCTACTTGAAAAAGAAAGGCCTTCAAGTTCCTTGGCATTCCCTTTTCCCGACTGCTTTCTGCAGTAAACTGTTGTACCTTCTTTTCTTTCCTGACCTCTTGTTTCCTCCTTCTGGTTCTCTGCTTCTTCCACTTCTGGTTTCTTTCCCTTCTTTACTCATGTTCCTCTCTTACTCACGAGTGTGAGGGAATCAGTATTTAAACTCAAACACTTAGGGTCTAAGGAGGCTGTGTGAGTCAGGGGACAGTCTTTTGTTGGGACCCAGAGAAGGATTATATTAATATTACAATATTCTAGTTCCCCAAGGAAAAGAGGATTTTGCCATTCAACAGTTTAACTGATTAAAGAAGAGCCATTTCTGAGGGTCACATCTGAAGAGATAACAAACAAAACCCCAAAATGAATGCCTTCCCCTAGAATGTTAAGACATTATAAAGAGCCTACTATCAAAGTCGCAACACTCAGGAAATACTGAGATAGTGCGGTTTCCTTTATTAGTATTATTTTTAAAAATGTATGGGGTATCTAAGATAAGGTCCATATGCAAAACTGGCCCTCTCATGGTTTGGCAGATGAGATCTGCTAAATTTAAGAAGTTTGACTGAAATGTAAACCCAGAGTAAATTGAAAGAGAACATACTTTCCCTGAGTTGAGAAAAACAGTGAGCTGTAAAAAATTAAATAAAATAATACTAGATCACTTGGATTTGTGTTTAAAGTAGTATGAAATTGTGTTTTGATACATTCATTTAATTTTAAATGGGTCATTTTATTTCTTCTTTTAAAAAATGTTTTAAGGTGTGGTCACATCTTCTCTGCCCCCTTCAAGTGTCTCCCTCCTACTCTGTCCTTTTTCTGTGTCAGGGCCTCTTTCCAGGTTATTCAACATTTGCAGGCAAAATAATCCTCACCCATCTGCTGTTGTGGAGCTTTTGCTCAGTCTGCCCTTGCAGGACTTCTTGAGGAGCACATCTCCAGTTATATGCTACCTCTGCAGGAGGCCTTCTTTGAAGTTGATGGCCCCTTCTGGGGTTGTCTTACCTCTGTGCACAAGCTCCTTTCCCAGCTTTTGCCCCTCCTTCCTGTAATTGTCCGTCAACCTCCCCTTCTGGCTGAGCTGTAAACTCCTGTAGGACTATCTTTTTCACCCTGTATTCTTAACACCTACCCTGATGGTTGATCCTTAATAGAATAAATATTTCACCGTCAAACCAAAAAGTGTGTTCTCTTATAATCGTTTTCAAAGTAAGCAAATAAGAAGAAACTGGCATTTTAAGCTTTCAATCAAACTTATCTCTGAATTGCATTCTTGTCAATTGCAAATGGACCTGTCTCTCTGCGCATGGTAGCGTTGAAGAGTCCTCTATTTGCTTTCCAATGACAGTGCCTCTGCCTGGAATTCTCCACCCGTCATCCTTTGGAGCTTAGCTTGAAAAAAGCTTCCTTTCCTTTCCTCCCTCTCTCCTCCTGCCAGCTCAAGTCTGAAACAACTTCCCTAAACCCATCGTTCATCATGTCTTTTATTTTTCCTTCCTGTCACTTACCAAAGTATAGATTTCTGTAAATAGAAAATTTATGTATTTAGTGCATTACTGTATTTCTGGTACCTAGCACAGTATCTGGCACAAATCTTGTGGGCAACAAATATTTATCAAATTATGACCCATTTTGCTTTTTCTACTGTACAAAATGTACTAGAGGAATACATAGATAAATAAGATATTTGTCTCTAGCCTTAAGGAGAAGTTTGGGGAAGTTTGGTGTCTCTGATGCCTTCAGGATGAAAAAGACATGCTATGTTAGGGATGAGGAGGAACACAAAAAGTCTAGGGATTGAGGATGGGAATGTTTTCTTACCATAACGTGTATGATGATATTTGTACATTCATTAAACATTGATTAAGAAAATCATGATGACAGATAACTGTACACTGATTCAGTAATCCTATTAAATGAGTCTATGCATTGTTAATTACAGTATTACATGATTTTGAGGGATAGTGGTACATATGGTGAGAGATACAGATTATCAATTTTTTCTAAATTTAATTATTTATTTTTTAATTAACAAAATTGTATATATTTATCATTTGTGACGTTTTGAAATAGGTATACATTATGAAATGACTAAATTGAGCAAATAAACATATGCATTACCTCACATATAATTCTTTTTTTGTGATGAGAACACTTAAAATCTACTCTGAGCAATTTTTAAAAATACAATACACTATTATTAACAATAGATACTATGTGCAATAAATCTCTTTGAATTTATTTCTCCTTTGTAACTGAAATTTTGTATCCTTTGACCAAAAAGGGCACAACAAATTTGGTAGCTACTTACAATATCAGACCCCTTACAATAACAGCCCGAGGGTCCCCAAACTTTGGTTGCTGGGTATCTAGGGCTCAGGTTGAGGAAATCAGTGCCTTAGAAATATTGCTAAGAGGAGAGAGAAACCTCAAAGTATAGTTGAGAGGATATTCATTCAAGATTTGTGAAGTTCTAGTCTTGGTGGTATTCAAGGATGTCCTAAGTTTAGTATTGTTTTAAAAATTTCATCTTCTTCTTCAAGAGTATGTGTATTAATTTATTCTTTAAATAACCAGCAGTTGCTCTGGCGTGTGTCCAGTGATGACTGTTTAGTTAAGAAGACACTGTTCTTCTCTATTTTCTTTAAGCTATGATAGACAGTATGGAAATAAACACTTGAAAGTACAACAAGCCAAGGCATTATGTAATAGGTAAAAGCAAACACATAAATAATCAGATGAATGCATAAATATTTACAGAGTTTAGTTGCATTGGACATTAAAATAAAAAGAAATACTGTCACCCTTCTTTTCAAATTTTAGTCAGGCAGCCTTCAGGCAAAGCAAAGAGACCTTCTAGGCAATGAAACTATGTGAGAGCTAATACTTATCTTGGGCTAAAATATGCCAGATCCATCCTAAGTGATTATAGGTATTAACTCATTTACTGCTTATACCAACTATAATATAACGGATGTTGTTGTGTGTCACACAGATATTCCCCTACAGGACGAAGGCATTACTCCCTCTTTTCTTGGAGTGTTGTCTGCTGACAGGTCATAGATAAATCCCTCCCTACCAATTGTCCTCAGCACCAAGGAGTTGCCTGTCCATGGCTACATACCTTTCCAGGGATGGCCTGCATCCAATGACTGGTCAGTATCTCTGCAGGGCCATTCCAGCTTCTGAACTGGCATCAGTGGGACCAGCTGAGGCTTCTGTTGCAACTGCTTTGTAGTTGAACTTCTCTGAACTTCTCTTGCTCCTTAATCTTGCTTCCCTCACTGTCTTATTGGTGTTTTTCCTGAGAACACACCCTGCACAAATCTCAACATTTCTCTGAGATGAGTACTATTACCAGGATTTATGAGAAAGTTGACAGGCAGAGAGGTAAAGTAACTTGCTATGGTTTGCTGAACTGGTGAATGACTGAGCTGGGACCTGAACCCAGAGCATGTGACCTTCACCACTATCCTTTGGAGCACAAGGTGGGCCAGGTGATGAGTGTTAAAATTGGAGGTTAGAAGAGTTTTGATAGACCCATTAGGCAATCAGGGGTCTTCATAATAAGGGAAAAGCACGGGTTTGGAAGTCAAACGGATGAGAATTCTAATTCCAGCTCTAGTCATTACTTGAAAAGTTGCTTATTCATTTTAAGGCTCAGTTTTCTCTATTATAAAGTGGGAATCACAAAACTGAACATTTAGGGTTGTATGAGGATTATATATAATGTATGAGGAGACATTTGAAGAGCGTGATTGTAGCAGGGACCCAGCGAATGCATGGTCATTGCTGTTGTTTCAGTGCAGGCTCTTAAGCGAGGGTGGAGACTTCTGGAGAAGGCAAGAACACAAGGCAAAAGACTGAAAATGGCATTTTAGGAAGGGAGAGATGGCTGCATGGCATATGATGGATTAAAAAAGTATGGGAAGGAAGAGTTAGATGCAGGTACATGTAGTAAGATTCTGGGCACAGAGCGCAAGAGAAGAGGCAGTCAAACACAGCCAGGTGGTCTGCAGACCAAAAGGCTGAGAAAGGTAATACCATTGAGGGAAAAAGTGGGGAAACTGTGGGAGGTGCAGCAATTGGGTCATGTGATAAATTCTGGTGTTGAGGTGAAGGTGAGGAAGAGGTGTGTGAAAATGATTGAGAAGAATCTGAATGATAGGAAGGGAATTTTTTAAAAAAGCTAGTGGTTTCATTCATTTTGATCTTGAAAAGGTGGGATTTCTGATTGTAGCTTTTCTGGCTAAAATTTCAAGGGAACGAGAGCCAAGAGATGTGGCTGCTTAGAATAGGTGCCATCCTTGCATGAAAGGGAGCTGAAGTCACTGGAATGGGTGAGGGCATTGGAGATAGGGTTCACCAAGGAATGGCCAAGAGAGACTCATGCATGGAGATCACATGAGGGGTCGATACTGTCTTCTCACAGACCAAGTCCTCTCCTAGGTGGGTTCAGTGGTCTTCTTCCTCCGAAACCTGCCTATTCCAAGGCTGACTCAGTGACTTTTTCAGATTTTCACTTTTGGAGGTTGTTGTAGAATAAAGTTTCAAGGCCATTGTGTCTCTTCTGTTCTTTTGCTTTAAGAGCAACACGGTGGAACGCCTTGCCAACACCAAGGGGTTCAGAAGAACTATTTCTGTTTTTCCAAAAGGCTTAATAAGGAAGCAGCTTATTCTCTCTGAGGAAAATGACAGTTCACAGAGGCCAAATATATTTCTGTAAATTGTGAAGGATAATAATATTGTTCCAATTAAGCTCTTCATGCTCACAGTATAGAGGCCAACCTGACCTTATACAAATAGGACAGTAGAAAAAGAAAGAAGCTATTGCCAAAATGCTCTCACCTGGAAGATAAATGTCTCAAATAAGCAGTTGCCAAAAAACTCTAGAGAAGCCAGAAGCATCATTTTATTGTTTCAAACAGATGAATAGATGAATTTGTAAATTGAGAAACTATAGGGAGCTGGAATCAGGGAATTTGAAATTATCAGCCATGCTGAGCCAAGTGGTCTTTCTCAGAGTCTAGAATTTCTTATGTTCCAATAACAAAGCCCAAATCCCTGAGGCAAAGAGTCCTAGAAAAAATTTTCATTATCAGCTCATTAGATGAAGTTAACTCTGAGCTCCTGAAATGTATTTGTTTTACTGAGTATTGGTGATGTGTTCTAGAGGCTTTCCCTAGAATTTACCTGCCTTAAAAATGGTCAAGGGTAGATTTTAATTAAGATCTACCTATTTCCTTACTTGCAGGCTTAGACAGTAAGGTGAGGAACAAAGACTCTAGGAGAAGCCTTTCCTTAGTCCATCTGTGAGTTATAATGTTGTCTATCAACATGTTTTAAAGTATACAATGAAAAAATTATTTCTACATTCAGTAAAATATATTAGAAGTGGGAAGAAGGAAGAAGGCACAATTGTACTTAAAATTCAATTAGATTGGCTGCAGGCATAAGATTATGCTTGGCATAAGATTAGCTTGCATGGTGATTTTTTTCTCCCCTTAAATGCTCAAATTTTATTCTCAACCATTCATATAAATGTTCATGCTGAAGGATCAATAAATGCCCTGGAAGCTTCTTTTTTAAATGAAATTTTGCCTTATTTAAGGAAACAAAATGCATCTGGGAAAGAAATAAAGTACAATTTCATGCCCATTGAGCAGACATATACTCATGCTACCTATGGCTCTTTTAGGAAAAAACCTCCCTTTTGAAGATTCCTGATTTCTGTTCTGTAATATATTATGCTATGCTTGATTCTGAAGGGCAAAATGTAGCCATGTGTTTTTTTTCATTGGTGACTGCAATGTATGCCAGTCAAGTCTACGGTGTTGAAAACCACTGATCCAGTATTTTATAGGGCCACCTTCCCGAGTGACACCCTCATACTGCAGTGGTTTTTCGTGGAGACTTACCTTTCCAACTTCTCCTTTCTTTCCAAGGGAAAAGCCCCAAAATAGCTCATTTGATTGTCTAGATTTTCTTACACTTGGTTACTTGGGAGTCTATCAGTCCAAATGTTTAATCCACAGAATTCTTTTTAAAAATGACATTTTACAGGGAGCCTCATGGAAAAGGGAGCTTATGTGGGTAGGGGTGGTGAGACGATGGAGGGGTGAGAAGGTAGGTGAAGGACAGAGTTACTTTTGCTGATTTTAAGGTCCAGCTGGTGCTATTCTTTATTGCTGCCATCCGAAAAAAAGGAAAAACATCACCCCAATTCTTCTTTACCACATAGGCTTCTGTTCCTGAAACAACAAGAATGATTTCAACTTTGAGAATGGCCTTTACCTCTCAGGCACAAGGCTGGGAATGGGTGCTAAATCTTGTTTCTCCATCTACCTGTGCATGCCCTGAGTCTCCCATGCCTGGAATAAGTTAGCGGCAATCCTTATTTTTACTCAGTACCCAACGCTGTTGGAAAAATAACCTATTCTTATAGAGAATAACTAAGCTAACGTGGACACCATATTCCTTCTTTGGAGAAAATAAAAAGCACATTTCTTATTAAAGGGCCAATATTTTAGAAAATGTTGAACAGGATGCTATTTCAGAACAATTCTGGTTGCTTAAATGTAGAATACTAAAAAGAGTCAAATCCCCTCACCGCCCAAAAAATCCTTTGTTCTGAACGTATTTCTTTTCATTATGTCATGAATTGGATAGTTTTGTTTGCTTCAAGCTTTTGCGTTTTACTTTGTTTTTCTGACTTGTTTCTTTGATGACAATAATCATGTTAAACCTGAAGACTCTCTTCTTACATGCTGTCTTTCATTTGCATTGTTGCCAGCTTAAAGGCAGCTTCATTCCCACAGATATTTGTTATTTATTTACATAATTATTTATTTAGCAATTTGGTTAAGAAATGTTATTTTCATATACTATTTTGCTCCTTCAATTACTTACCTGGTCCATTTTATTTCTTTATAGGCCTGCACTTTCTTGTTTATGTTTCTTTTAAAATACAAATGTCCAAAAATTATATGAGCTTTTTTCTAGGTCTTGCTCAAGTGTATGAGTGTTTTTATTTTTTCAAGAAGAATTTATTGTTTTACTTCATTAAAAATGTTGACTTGAAAAATTAGCAAAATAGTAATTTCTTGTTGGAAAAATTGTCAAAAATACAAAAGTGTAAAAAAGGGCACTAAGTGAAACTCTTCTTATATGCCCTTAATTCTACTCCTCAGAGGTAACCACTGTTAACAGTTTAGTATATATACTTTCTATGTCTGTACAAATTTATCTGTATCTGTATCTATGGCTATATCTATCCATTTTACATATATCCATATATATTTATCCATATATATGGATATATTTATCTATATATATTTCCATATATATATTTATATAACCATATGTATTTTAATATATATATATTTTAACAAATACAACATACTATATACAGTTGATTGTCAATATTCATGGTAGTTATGTTTAAAAAGTTGCCATGAACACTGAATTAGTGAAAACTGAGCCATTGCTCCCAGGGGAAATACAGAGTTAGGTTCCTGTGAGCCTCTGATCAGAACATTTTTGCTAAGCAATCAACATATAGCCTTTTTGCATTTCTATGTGCATTTCTATTTAAAGACACTTTATTCAATATACATCATTGATTCAATAACATTGAACTTACAGACAACAGCACTATATAAATCATGTCTGAATGGAACTTTCTTAACACACGTATTTTCTTCATAAGGCACTTCGAAGACTTCTTGTGCTTAAGGACACTAGACAGCACTTTAACACTATGTTTGGGGCCATTTTAAATAGCAAAAGGAAATACAAAAACATGGCACTAAATAGACCACAAAAGGACACTTGTTTATAGTATGAGAACTGAAACAAGAAGGTAGAGTGTTACTTTATTCTTCAACCTCAGCTAGGAATGCACATGTCTGTGAACAACTGAGAAAGCAGCTTGAGTATTGATTCTGAGGTTACAAATAAGTACTGAGTAGATGCATTCACAAATACAGAATCCATGAATAATGAGGATCAACTCTTTATCTTTCTACAACTTGTTTTTTTCCCCATTTGACAATAATTTATGGACATCTTTCCACGTCATTGCATATAGTCTTTAGTTTATTCACCTCATGTTTGTTGAGCACCTACCAGGCATTGTGCTTAGTGCTGGGACCTTGCATTGAACAAAACAACAGAATCTGTGTTCTTAATAGACAATATAATGTTGGATAGTGATAAGTGTTTATGGAAGGCCTTTCTGATAAGTCAACATTTGTATAAGATGTGAATGACCTGGAAGAATCAGCCAAGCAGACCAAGAAGCTAATGAAGATGATGTTCCAAGGCCCCTCACTCTGGCCCTGTAGCCCTGGGAGGGAGTAAAATGGCAAAGCAAGATATTTTAACTGCAATTGGCTAAGACCAATTGCAATCTGATCTTTCCTCTTTCCTTTTCAACTTCCCCTCCGGCATCTCCCCCTTGTGTGGTGTGGTGTCAGCCATGGGCAATTTTGGGAATTGGCTAAGACGGTATGCTGGTAGATTATTGATAACTGACTGTCAGGAAATTAAAAACCCTAGTTTGTAGCACTTGTCACTTTCTGTGGTGCAGATGTACCCACCATGGCCAATTTCAAGCTACCAGCGTGAGGTCACATGAAGTGAAGTTGGGAAGAGATGTGCAGTGGCACATGTAGTATTTCCACCATCCAGATACGACAGACAGATGTAACTTAACATGCTTCTTTGATCCTTGAATTTTCTGTAAATTGGCAGCTAGATCTGGAGGCTCAAGGAGACTAAGGTCTGAATTTTTTTTTTAACCAGACTATGTCTTAGATATTTATAGTATCAGCACATCCATCAGGAGATCCATGATAGAATAGTCTTACCTTAAATAATGTAATTATTTACCAGCCTGAAGTCAAAGGACAGATGTAAATGATTTATTGAAAATATTTCTGGAACAATGACTGTAAAAACGGATAAACCTGCTTTGCATTTGTGGGGATGACCTTTGGAAAAAATGTTTATACTGTGAACATAATCTTTTCAAGAAGTAGCATTACTGAGCACAGGAATTCTGACTCTGAAATCTTGGTAGTACAGGTAAGTTGATGTCATTTCTAATGGTTGGTGATTTGGGGTCCTAGTGGTACAATTTGGAGTCTTTTATGCTGATCAATGTTGAGGTTAAGGGATTGAAACTATTTCTTATAGATGTTTTTATTTTTAAGGTAAAAGAAAGCACTGCATTTCTCTGATGCTGTGTGGTAAGAAAAACTTTTAAGATTACGGAGGATGGTTTGTGATGAGTGTTTTCACCCTTTTGAGTGTCTATGGGATCTCCTCTCTCTGGCTCTGCCTTGCTGTCTCAAGAGTATAATTTTTGGCCTCAGCCATTTTACTTCCTGGGAGTCTCCTCATCCAGTACACTCCTGGGGTGTTATTGCACAGTCCATCTGCACTCTGGTCTGGTTGATAACTCTTAAATTAGACAATCTTTTCTCCTTTGCCTTCTAGGATTAGAACCAACGCCCTCCCCCACCCCTGAATACATGCAAACCAGCACATTCTTATTCTTTTGCTATCATGGATTCCTCTCACTTCTAATGTAAAAGTGCATGGGTCTAATGCAAGGAACCTCTGATTGATATAAGGCCATGAAGGTCAGGAACAATGTCCACCTTCAAGGAATGGATCTGGAGGGAATGAGGAGAGATCTGAGTGTCTGGGAAACAGGCCTGGAATCTTGCTGTTTGAGAATATTGGAGAGAGGTGGAGAGAGCAGCTGTGCTGAGAGGCTGCTAGCCTGGGTTCCCCGTGGCTCTGAGCCCAGCAGAGCACTCTGCATGGCCAGGACTGACTTCTTCAGGCAGCAGGCCTGGGTGAGACGTGCACGCTGCACCTGTTGGCACCATGTTACCCAGTTCTGAATCAGTTTTCTCAGAGTACCTAAGTCTACTAGCAGCTTAGGACTATTATACTATACTCATAATGACCAGGCCATGGGCATCCCCCAAACTGTTCTCTACTGAGAAGTAAGCCCAGAATCTGGAGTACAAGTGTGAGCTGGACATGACTGGTGCTCTTCAGAGCCCTTTCAATGACCTGTGTCTATGGGATCGTAGCTTCTCAGCTGCGTTCTGGGTTACTTTGCTTTGACAAGCCTGCACCTGAGACTCTCTCCAGAGGCCAGCCCTGGGATTACCTGAGCCACTTTGGCCATAAGTGCAAAGATATGGAAGTACCTGGGAGCTTAGGTCCCTCAGGGGCAGCCTTGAGCTAGTGTCAATCTTGTTGCCTCCAGTTGGAACAAGCCCTGAGGCAAAATGTGTATTCCAGAAGTTTCGCAGGATCCACGCAAAGCTACCCTTTGAGACTTCGCCTGAAATTGCACCCTTGCTTGGCTGTTTTCTTCCTCTTCTCCTCCTCCCTCTTCCCTGTTCATGTTTCCTCCATTCTCTTCCTGGCTTCTCCTGTGAGACCGTCTTAATAAGTTACCTGCATGTGAATTCTTGTCTTGGGGTCTGGTTCTGGGAAACCAGAGTAAGGTAAGAGACCACAGTGAGCACCTTGGTGCAGGATTCCTGTCCCCAGCCTTCATGGTCTAGGTCTCAGAACTTGTTTCTGACTTTGATAATGCCATGGTCTCCCACTCTCTTGGCTGGGTCCACAGATCCCTCAGAAGTAGGCTCCTGCTGGTGTGCTTGAGCCCAAGCATCCTTTACTATTCTTGCCAATCCCCCTTCCTGGGATTAGAATCTTCCCTTCCATTCTCCAACTTCTTGTAAACGTTCTGCCATGGATGGACAGAGTTCCAGGAAACACTTCTGCTCCCTAGCTGGTGCCTAAACATTTAACTATTGCCTGGAGTCGCCATGGCAGGGTTCTGCCTGGTGATTTCCAGAATCATGCCTGAGTTGGTAAGATCCTGGACATACTTCTTGGTGGCCATGCTGGGCCAGCCTCAGAGGATGGCTCTATCTGCCCCACTTGGCATTCTCTGCCTCCCAGCTAGCTGTGTGGTTGAACTCCAAGCATGGCTCCTGGTTAGTAAACTTGTGAGAACAGCAGCTGTGTGTACTTTAACTACTAAATTCCTATCATCTACTGTACAGCCAAGCTTAGTAAATATGTGCCAAATGAATGAATGAAGAGTATTCACCTAAATTATTGTATAAGATTCTGTTAACACCCAAATCTCTTTCTTGGCATGTCCTAAACTTTGTTGCTAATACTTAAACAAACCAAATTCAGGATGTGCCCCACGGGGTGGATGAAGTGGCTTTGGCAGAAAGTACTAAAAAACTGATGCACACATACATATACACCCACCATCCTCAAGGCAGCATACTGTAGGATGATGGGTTCTGGGTCAGGCAAACCTGAGATCATATACCAGCTCTATCACTTATTAATGACAAACACTAATAGTTATATCGTGTCACTGTGTGCCAGGGAGTGTTCTAAGCAGTTAACTTAAAATAATTTACTGTTTGACCCTCACTACAAACCTATGAAGTAGAGAATATTCTTGTCAGCTCCATTTCAGATGTGAGAAAATTGAGGCTAATTGGCTTAACAGGCAGTGGCATAACTGAGATGTGAATCCAGGAGGTCTGACCCCAGAGGATACGTGCTTAATCTCTGCAATACTCACTGTGTGAGGATATAACCGTGAGGATTAAGTGTGAGAATACATTAAGTGGGTCCCAATACATGCAGTGAAGAAAGACAGTGCATCTGCCTCCTACTTTTTTCCCTCTAAAGCTGACTTTATTTTTTCAATTAATCTTTTATTTCAGAAAAATTCAAACGTCTAATTATTTTCAAATATACTCAAATTATTTTCAAAAGTAAAGAGATTAATATAACCCCCATGTACCTTTCACCAGCTTCAACAGTTATCAACTTGTAAACACTCTTGCTCCATCTATACCTGTTTCCCCATTATTTTGTGGTGAATCCCAGCATCATATTATTTCATCCATAAATATTTCAGGGCATATCTATAAAAGACAAAAACCATTATCATGTCTAAAAATGATTAACAATAATTTCTTAACATCATTGAACGTCCCAGCCATATGTACATTTCCTAATTGTTTCTCTTATATTTTTTCCACACATTTGATTGCCTGAATTAGGATTATAAGTAATGTCCATAAATTGCAATAGGTTGCTATGTCATTTAAGTTTTTTTTAAGCTGTAGTTGTCCTTCTTCACAGTTTTCCCTCTAGTAATTTAATTGGGAAAGAACTCTTTTCCCAGAGGTGGATGATTACATCCTCATGGTGATGTTTTCCATGTTCCTCTATCCCTCATGTTTTCTCTGTATTGATAGTTAAATCTAGAAGCTTGGTCGGTTCAGGGTTTTGTTTTGTTTTGTTTTGTTTTCTTTTTTTGGCAAGACTACTTCATGGGTGGTATTGCCTACTTCCATCAGGAGGTACACACATCCCGGTGTTTCTCTTTTTAGCGTATTGGTTGGCAGTTGTTGATGATTATGTCTAGAGCCATTAATCCATTAGGGGTTACAAATGGTGCTACTCACCTACTCAGTTTATTATATAGATGATATCTATATAGAGAAACTTCCTTAATTAATTATTTGGTTACCCTGAGTTTCAGTTCTTTTGGGGAAGGCAGAATGAATGCTTGATTCTTTTCCTTTACTGTTTTTTAAATAACATATTGGTTCCTTATCAACTCATGGATTCAAATTGATCTTCTTCCACCACCTTTATTTTAGTGAAACACTTCAAATCTGTAGAACAGTTGAAAGAATAAGCCCTTTACCTTGACGTGCCAGTTGTTAAAATTTTGTCACATCTGTTTTATCTCTCTCTATGTACACCAGCTGCAGACATGATGGCAGTTTACTCCTAAATACTTCAGCATATATTTCCTAAGAAAAAGGACACTTTTCTAAAGGACCACAATACTATTAGCACAAGAATGACATTTAACATAAATAAAGTGATAGTATTTAATAATTAATCAACATTCAAATTACATCTTGTCCAAGTAATGTCTTTTAAAACTATTTTTTAAAAAGTCAGTGAAGGCTATTTCATCATGTCCCTCTTTTGTTCTTTTGGTCATCTCCTTTTGCAGGGATAGCAACAGAGCTTTGCTTGACCCAGAGCCCATTATCCTGCATTATGCTGCCTGGCGGATGGCGCGTATGTATTACATAAGTGATTCAGTTTACTTTCCGTGTGGCATATCTTCTCATGTATTCCAATATTGGTGATGTAAAGCTTGATTCTTTGGTTAAGTTGAAGTCTGCAAGGTTTCAAAATAGCAAGAGGAATTCTTCCCTTTTGTAATTAATAAGTAATATGTGGGGTAGTATGTTGGCATTTTTTGGGCCTTATGGACCCTCAAAGGTGTTAGTATCCACTTCTGATCTTGCCTGGATCAATTAGTATGTTGGTGGTTGCAAAATGGTGATTTTCCAATATTAATATATTATCTATAGCTAATATTCTTCTATGAATAAGAGCACTCTCTATTACGTCAATTTGAGTAACAATATAGACTCATGTATTCTTTTTTGATTCAATGTATTATAATTCATTATCATTGTTATTCTTGGCTGCAGCATTCCAATTTGGCCAATGTGAGCTCCTTCTACATGGCTCCTGCAGTTCTTCTAGTATACTCTCATTGGTCTTCAAGCACTTCCTTGCTTTCTGGCACAACTAGATTTTCTGACTCATCTTGTCCGTTAGCCCTTGAATCAGCAGCTTCCCAAGGAGACCTTGCTTCTTTTTGCAAACAATGATATTTAGAAACCATGATCTAGGTACTGAGCGTGCTTATGGCTACTGATATATCATTACTTTAGGCCCTTTCAGTGGGAAAAGCTAATTGATATCTTTTCTCCTTTATGTTAAATCAGGAGTTCATGCTGAGCAATCACAGGGTTTCCTGCTTTCCCCTATTCTGTGCTTGTATCTCCCTTTTCTCACAGTGAGAACCTTGGTTTTCAACGATATTGTCAATTTGCTCATTTGTTCTATCCCATAACACACACAAAAGCTTTTTAGAATTATTACATCAGTACCTGTCCCACCAACAAAACAATAGTAAAGTTCAAAAATTGCTTCATAATTTTCATTTATTGATATTTAGACTATATCCCAGTAAGATAGAGTTTCTCAACTTTGGCACTATTGACATTTTGTGTTGGAAAATTCTTTGTTGTGGGAGGCTCTCCTGTGCTTTGTAGAATATTTAGCAGCATCCTTGGCCTCTAGACACTAGATGCCATTACCACTTCCCCCCATTTATGGCAATCAAGAATGTCTCCAAACGTAGTCAAATGTCCCCTGGGGGGCAAAATTGCCTCCTGTTTAGAATCACTCCACTAACAGGGTACATACAGCCTGACTACTGTTTTCAAAAAGCTACTTGAATTAATTTTATTGTGCTGTTATATCATCAACTTCCTATAAAGTTAGTCATTTATTTCCATTTGTATTCAATCTTAGAATTTGATTTTCTTTTATCATTTTTAAATCAAATTTTATTTTCTGAATAAATAAAACATCTGCATGGTTCAAATGTAAAAACTTGTATTAAAAAAAGATACACTCAGTAAAGTCTCATTCTCACCCCCTCCCTGCCACTCTGTTCCAACTCGCCATCGACAAGTAATGATTTTCATGAATTTCTGGTTTATGTTTCTCACGTAAAATGGAGGATACTATATATATTCTCTTTTGGCCTTGATTTCTCTACTTAAAAATATATCCTGGAAATCATTTCAAAGTGATTCATGGAGATTTTCCTCAATTTTTACAGCTGCTTAGTATTCCACGGTGTGTCTCTTTCATTGTTTACTCCACCATCTCTTAGGAATGGGCATTTATGTTGTTTCCAGTATTTTGCTAAGACAAATAATTCCACAATGAATAACTTTGTACATATGTTGTTTTGGATTTGTGAAGTGCGTCTTTGAGGTAAATTCCTAGAAATGGGATTGTTGGAATAAAGGATGAATGCATATGTAATTTTGTTAGATTTTGAAAAATTCTCCTCCATGGGGTTTGTACCATTTTGCACTCCCACCTGCAAGATATTAAAATGACAGAATGTGTTGTCAAGCTTTGAATTTGTGCCAATCTGTTAAGTGAGAAAGTATCTCAATGTAGAGTTAGTGTAGTTTTGCCTTGCATTTCTTTTATTATGAATGAAGTTGAACATCTTTACTTATTTTTATATCCTTTTTTATCGTGTGTGTGTGTAAACTGTCTATATGTGTCTTTTGCTAGTTCTTCCATTAGATTTTTGGTTATTTCTTTCCTGATTTTTAAAAGATAATATATTGGGTAGATTAGGCCTTTATCTGTGATATATGTTTCAAATATCTTCTCTTAATTTGTCATTTGTCTTTTAATTTTGCTTATGACTTTTTTTGTCATGCTAAGTTCCTTTTTTTTTTTTTTTGAGACAGGGGCTTGCTCTGTTGCCTGGGCTAGAGTGCAGTGACGTCATCATAGCTCACTACAACCTCGAACTCCTGGGTTCAAATGATCCTCCCGCCTCAGCCTCCCGAGTAGCTGGGACTACAGGTGCGTGCCACCACACTCAGCTAATTTTTCTGTTTTTTTGTAGAGACAGGGTCTCACTCTTGCTCAGGCTGGTCTGGAACTCCGGGCCTCAAGCGATCCTCCTGCCTTGGCCTCCAAAAGTGTTAGGATTACAGGTGTGAGGCACTGTACCCAGTCTGTTCTTACTCTTTATTGTGACCTTCAAGGCCCTTCCTAATTATCCTCTACTATTTTCATCTCTCAACCTCTACTCCAATATATTAATAAGTATCCTATGCTCCATTTAAACTTGATTACTTGATGTCCTCCAAATTTACTGTAAAATTTTCTCCTTCCTACATGTGTCTCAAATTTTCCCTCTTCTCTTGTCTTTTCTTTATAAAATTCTAACCATATTTCAAGGCCTATTTCAAATATGCATTCTCCATGAAGATTTTCCTCATACTTCAACACAATGTCACCTCTTCTTCCTTAGTCATCCAGATGCATTTTGTACTCCTCCTTGGAATCTACTTGATTATATTTACTGGGAGCTGATTTTACCATTTTACCTCTCTTCCCCATCCTATCACTTGCACTGATGGAATACAATCTTGAGGGCAAGGTTTTACCTAAATCATCTATCTCTTGAAGCAATAAGCATGATATTTAATACAGGCATTCAATAAATTATTAATAAATTCAATTGAATGTGAGCTGCCAATTTGTTTGATATTTGCATGAATACTTTTAAAAATCCTAATACTTTTTCCATCCTACAATCTAGGTGACATGGGTTTTAGTTTCCTTATTCTATACAGACAGCTTCACCCTTATCAAGACACAGCTTTTCTTTTCTATATGCCTTAGCCTCATTTTATTAACTAACATCTTCTCAGTCAAGTGAGAATAGTGGTGTTTTCTAAAGCACTGCTGATTGGTATTTGATATTACCCATAACATTCCAGTTAGAGACAGTGAAAATAGGGCACTAATTAAAAATAAGCTTTGGGTGTTAAGAAAAATATTTATGTAGGCAATCTTTGGAGAAAGAAATAAATTGAATGGGATATCATATACCTCAAGGTATAGTTTTAATTTTGTCCATATCATCTTATTTCTCAAAGTAAGCTAACTACCAATAGTATAGTACTAGAAATGTGACATCTCCTTTTTGGGGTATAGAGGTGGAGTTTTCAACAAGTGTGGTTATGGTTGGCTAGAACAGTACAAGGTTGTGTTTACATAGACACTTTCATTGGAAGAACTTCGAGTGCTTTATAAACATTACCTCATGAATCCTTCCAACATCTTTAGGAGGTGAATGGAGTTATTGTCCCCATTTAACAAAGAGCAAAATTGAAAAAGGGAGAGCTTGAGCTTCATATTCATCATTCAGTGGTCTATGTGACCATACAAATATGACCTACTTAGCCTTTTGATTCTTAATGCTGTAATTATGCCTGCATAAATGATATATCCCTGTTCTGATATTATGCTACCATCATTTTTCTTCTTTTGCATTAGTCCATTAAAAAGTGATCACATAGAAACTTCCATAAATATTCTGTATTATGAGGTACTCATAATACTCTGCATCATTCTTTAAACTTCCACCAAATTTCTACTATCAGTAATCTTTCTGTAACAGAGCTTTGCTTTACCCTGTTATTTAGAGGTTACATTTCAGTTATCTTAACTACTAGGAATACAGCCACAATCCCAGATTTGAACCCATACTAGCCGTAGGTCAGTAATAGCTGTCACAAAACCCATGAACCTTGCTTTGCAGAAGACAGCACTAGTTTAACCACTTAAGCAAAATGTGTAGAGTAAAGCAAGTAATAACAGGACACCAGTCCACTGACATCAGTAAGAAATGACAACTGACAAGGAGGGAGAGTTTTAAAAAGCAGTCTGCTATGGGTGATGAGATTATATGAGGGATTTTGAATATTCTCAGAAAAAAAGACCATTCAAATGACAACTGACATGTTATTAAATCTTGTTTCTTGTTCTTTGTCACAGTAGTTTGGAGGATGTTCTCTCCCTTATATAGCTCTGAGATAAGAAATAAAATGGCAGTGATATTATAAATATGCAAAGTTAGTTTGATGTGCTGATAGTTCTTAGTGAGATTAAATTTGATTTAAGTTATATTTTGTGTATCTATAAGACATTTGTAACTCTATTTTAAAGACTAATACTAGAAATGGTTAAAAAAAGAAGTCTTTGAAGCAATATGTATCAGAAAATGAAGAGCACTTCATTCCCTCTAAGAGGGAACAAATTGTCTTTCTTCCAACATATGCATGGAGCCTTGGTCAATCCATGAGTGAGACATATACAGGCCCTCTGACAATTGTCAGAAGGTCTTGATATTGCTGCTAATGATCTGTGGACAGGAACACCTGGTGGTAGCAACAGAGGTGTTACTAAGGAAGGCCTGGAGACACCTCACCACAGTAGTGCAGGACTGGCAGAGAACAGGGGACAGGGTGCCAGGCAAAGCCTCATTGCCTGGCCCTCAGTAAGTTACAGGATATACATTTTATGGACTCCACTTGGCAAGGAATAAGGATGAAAAGGGTTCAGTTTGACCATCTCCTTCATATCCATACAGAAACATATTCCAAGGAGAAAATTTGATTATACCCTTTCTGTCATCCTGCACCTGAATCTATAAAAGCACAGGATATTTTGGACCTGGTGTTCGTTGGATCATTTGTCATTGTGTCAAATAAATTTTGGCCCTCAGAGCACTTGGAAAACGTGTTTTGGAGTCTGTGTAACATTCTGGGTAGGGTGGTTTCTAAAAGGCTCAATCTCAAACACAAAGCAGAGCTGTAAGACCAGTGATTAGTATTGATGTAGCAACTTCACAGCTATGCTGAATGTGCACAGTGGTATGAATGCTCTAAACCCATGTTGGGTTGACACGTCTTCCACCATATGTTGACAAAAGAGGGCTACATAGTGTGTGTTACACATTTTTAAAATCCTTATTCAAATAAACTTGGTTTCTGTAAAAGTTATTTGATAATGAGAATTTATATATATTTTTCTTTTAGCTTTTTAAAAATGGTGAAATATTTTATACATGTAAAATATAAAGTACAAATGATAACAATAAAATTTATACCCCTGTGTTTACCACCTAGTTTAGGAAGGAAAACTTTTCTAATCCTTTTGACACTCCCTGTGAGCTATTTGTCACTGTCCCTCACTCCAGAGGTAACAGCTATCTTGACTTTTGTGTTTATCATTGTCATCCTCTTCCTTACAGTTTTACTATATATAGATAGAGATAGATAAAACAGATATGCACACACACATGCGTACTCTTTATTTATATGTATCCCTAACAAAATAGTATTATTACTTTTACAAGGTTTTGAACTTTACATGAAAGGTATAATATTTTATGCCTTCTGTGATTTGCATATTTGTTCAGAATTTTATGGGTGAGATTCATTCATATGCACATAACTGCTTAAATTTCTCTGTTGCAGAGTATTCAGTTGTGTAAATATACCACAAGTTATCTATTACTTCCCTTTTGACTGACAGCCAGGTTGCTTCCAGGCTATCAGAAACATTATTGTAAATATCTCCTGGTGTTCACAGGTGAGAACTCCTCTAGGGTATAAAAAGTGGAATTTGCTGGTTAGTGCAATATGCACATCTGCAACTTCATTAGGTGAAGCCATATTGTTTTCCAAAATCAGTGAACCAATTCACACTTCCATCAACAATGGCTCAGAGTGCTCATTGCTCCACATCCTCTCCAACCTCTGGGAGAGTTAGACTTTCAAATTCTTGCCAATTCAGTGGGCGTGAAATGGTCTCTTGTTGTTGATTTAACATTATTTTTCCTGGTTACAAAAAAAGTTGAGCTTCTGATTATGTTTCTCAGTCATTCATGTTTCTGCTTTGGTTAAATGTCTGTTCATTTTGTATGCCCATTTTGTTGTTGACTTGTTGACTTTTTCTTGTCTGTTTATAGGAGTTCTTTACATGTAAATGCTATTTTGATTATGTATGTTTCAAACATCTGTTCCCAGATTATTATCTTTTCAATTTCTTTTGACATAGTCTATTTTTAAAAAATTTTTACAAAGGTAAACAAATATTCTCTGCATAGTATTTAAAGAGGTAAAATTAGGTAAATCATACTACTCAGAATTTTTATTCCAACATAAGAATTAGAAATGGCATGATACATTTGTGTTGATTATTTTAAAAGGCAGAATGAGAAAGACACGTTTCCTGACAGAGTCTCCAGGGCAATCTACTGAGATGATGATATCCAGTCTTAACCAAACGGATTCCTTTGTTTATTTAACTGAATCCTGTCATCATTACAGGATATCCAAAAAGGCTATACAAAATCAAATAGCAGCACACCTCTCTCTTTCCTTCCAGCATCCCATTTCTGGAAAAGTAGTCTACATTTGTGTCCCCTTCCTCATGATCACTTACTCCTTGTCCTCGGGTGATCTGGCTTCTCCCACTACTCACTTGGAAACTGATCTTTCAAAGGTTGCAGTGACTTTGTAATTTCCAAATTGAATGGACTGTTATTTAATGTTGCCAGATTTAGCAAATAGAAATACAGAATTTGCAGTTAAGTTTGAATTTCAGATAAACAATGAATAACTTTTGAGTATAAGTATGTCCCCAATGTCCCAATATATCTTCCAAATATTTGCCCACATCCCCCCTCCAAGCACATTCAATGGAGCACAAAGTGCTATCTATCAATGCCTCAAGTATTTATTTTAATAATCCCCTTGTGGTGATTCTAGTGTTGGATTGAAACAAAGACATGGAAATTTTGGTATGTAGTTTGTGGGATACATTTATAGAATAGTGAGCTGTGGTTACATTCCGTTCTAATCAAACTTTTCCATCAGTCTCAGGGCTTGAGATTTCCGCCTCCTTCTGCCAGATTCTCCCTGGGTAGTGCGATTGGTAGAGAAGAGGCCCGCTAATCTAAATTATTCTAGTGGGGAGAGCTACAGGCTCAGAGAATGGCTCTAAACAAGAGAATCTAACTCAGAGAGGAAAAAAAGAGGCAGGGCTGGGGGTTGGAGAGTTTGGAATGGGGCTCCGGGTTCTTGTTCCTCTCTGTCCCATAATCTTACTTTTCTTCTCTTTCCTCTCCTAATCACCTATCATACACTCCTACTGTCCCCCAACTCCTTCTGTCTTCTGGAAGGAAGTGCGAGAGACTAATAAACATAAACCCCAGAAATAGAAATTAAAGCAGTAATAAAATATCTTGGGAGAATTTCAAACAGGTGAGAGATGTGGTCAAAAACCTTTCTAAATAAATGTACTTTTGTTTGATTTGACTTTTTAATTGCGACCATAATTTCAAGATGCAAATGATTCGAATTACAGATTTTCAGTAACCTGGAAATAAGAGTAGCATAACATAAATAATGGCAACATTTAGCACTTAAAAATAGCATGGCATGACATAAAACAGAATTCTTAAAATCAAGAATCAATACTTCCTTCAAGATTCTAAGCCTTAAGTCATTGCTTTTGGTATTGAAATTTAATTCCTCATCTAAGATCCACTTAGATGCATTTTGATCTAAGGTTAGATAACTTTAAAAACTACTTTCCAAATCCAGAATTCTTTAGGGAAAGAGAATTAGGTTTAAAATCCAAGAAGAAAAACAGGAGTTAATTATAAAAAATACAATGTGCCAGATTCTATCATCAGCAACTTGCTAGTCATAAGAAAGGTGCTCTGGAAGACAATGATTTTTAAGGTGCCCCCGAAACATGAGTGTACTAATAGCCTAAGAACTGATGAGACTATTAAAAGTGCCTAATTTACAACTTGGAATAAGTTGTATAATGGCTGAGCCTAACTCAATATAGTGTCAATGTCTGAATCTCAGAGTCAGACAATTGTTTTCTTGAGGAATTGAAGGCCGTAATAGGGGAATGGGCTCCACCCACTCATGTCTCAGTCATTTGTTGATTCCTTTATTTGACACATTTTTATTGAATGCCTATGCTGAGCTGGCCACTGTCTTATGTGTAAATTAGAGATGTTCTTCTTTCAGGAGCCTGTATTTTAGTGAGGGAGACAGAACAATAAACAATTACATAGACAAATAGAACATGATTTCCACTAGGGATGATTGTCCTAAAGACAATAAAATGGCGCAACTCTCTTGGCGGGGAGTGTTAGGGAAGCCTTCTGAAGGGATAATATTTAAGCGGGGTTCTGAATGGTAAAAACAAATGGCTTCGTGTAGGATTGGGGGTTGAGAATTCCAGGCAGTGGGACAGTAAGTTTAAAGCCTGAGGTAGTCCCAGCTACTCGGGAGGCAGAGGCAGGAGGATTGTTTGAGCCCGGGAGTTCAAGACCAGCCTGGGCAACGTAGCGAGACCCTGACACCAAACAAAATAAATAAATAAAAATAATAATAAAGCCTGAGGCAATAATAAAGCCTTTCCTAGAAAGACAGCCAGGCCTGAAGAATTGGGAGCTGGCAAGAGCCACTTGGTAGGGGCTGAGGCCAGGCAGAATACCAGGGACTTGGCTTTATGAACCACGGTGAGGAGTCTGACCTTCTGTGACAAAAAGCCATTTCTAGTAGACCACTGGCCTGATCTATGTTTTGAAAGATCACCCTGACTATGGTGTGCAGACAGCATTGTTAAGGGACAGAACTAGAAACCAGGGTTCTAGATGAGCGTGCACTGAGACTTACACTAGGGTGATGCCGGGGAGAGGGAGAGGAGGACCGCGTTGGAATGGGGTGGGTTTTGGAGGGAAAGCCTACGGGATGTTGGGTGATGGAAAAACTAGAATCTCAGGTGGCTTGTCCATCCAGGTGCCATTTATTGACATGGGAAGTTGCAGAAGGAGGTGCCCATGGGCTGGTGAGAACCCAGAGTTCTGTTGGTTCAGCTACATTGGAGATGTTGGTAAAATATTCAGGTTGAGGTTAGTGATTTGGGGAGGAAGAAGCAGGGCTGTTTTCTGATCAGCTGATTAATAAACAGAGCGCCAGAGAAAGCCTGTGGAGCTCCCAGAGAGGTGGAAAATGTCCTTAACAAAGCTTTGAAATCCTGGAGTGAGGATTCCTAAGTCAACTTCCTCTTCTGCCTTATCTTTAAAATTGCCCTCCACCCACCACCAAGAGAGACAAGTGCCTGGGGCCAGAGAATTAAGGACAATTTGGAAATGTTTGTAGACTCAACCACAAAAGTACACTTTCAACATAATATCCCCACCCACCCCTTCCCAGGCACCTCTGCACCAGTCTGGTTTTCTCTAATCCATTTTGAACTACATTCCAGTGACAATGATGCAAGGAAGGGAGCTGATTGTACTTGTATTGCTCATTCCACTCACCCTTCCAGGAGAATAGGCTATAAGTTACAAGAAACCAGTAGAACTTTGGTCTCCCTCCTCCACCGTTATCAGAATGTAGCCAGACTTAAAGAAGACTGGTTATCTGTTAGTCATTTGGTATTCTAAACTTGCGGGTGTGGACTCCCCACCTACCTGTGGCTTGCCCGAATTGTAACTGAGTTTGTCCTAATTGGTTGCCTAAATGCTGGAGAGATTATGCTTTTTGGCACTTCAACCAAAAACTCGGTACTTAGGCCAGAATATTAATAATATTGTAAATTCATAAAGGACAGACCTGACATCTTCTAAGAGTGTAGCAGTGAAGTAAAGTGAGTGCTTTAAAAATGAATATAACAAAACGTAAACTCATAAATGAGCTTGATCATTTAAAGAGTCATTTAGGGAAACAATGCAAATTCACAGCATTTTTAAACTCCTTTAAAAAAAGTCTTTCAGGAATAGTTTTTGTTGCACATGTGAAAATCTTCCTTATTTTAATGCTATTACTCATTTTTCCATCAAAATTAGTCTGTCATAGTTAGAAAAGGAAAAAAACCCCCACAGGCTTCAGAGAATCACAGACCTGGGTTAAATCCAACCTCTGTTATATTCTGGGTTTATGATCTTGGAAAGTATTTCATTTACTCATCTAAAAAATGGGAAAATTATAAAAGCCTCTAGAAATATGCATGTCCTAGATCCAGCAATTCTACTTCTAGGAAACTATCTGAAGGGAATGATCATAAAAATGTACAAAGATTTATCTATGAAGAATGTTCCTTCGCAGTAGTAAAATATTGGAATTGTTTGAATAGATTATGATATGTCTACATACAGGAATAGCAAATAGTGAGTAAAGGTTTTGTAGAAGAAACTTAGCGACACAAAAAACTGTTCAGAATATAATATTAAGTGAAAAATTATAAAGTTATGCACCTTGTGATTAATTTGTGGGAAAAACTCTATTCATATGCTTGCTCACAGACTACAGAGAAAACAGATAAGCATGGTAATATCAGCAGTGATTCTATCTGGGTGGCAAAAGCAGGTTTGGTCTCTCTACTCTTCTAGATTTACCAAACTTCCTTCAATGACATGTACTAATTTTATAATTATTAAAGAAATATTAAATGGGGACATTAATATTCACCTTATAAATTTGTGGTAATAATTACATTAGGTGAGATGATTTATAAAAAACAGTTTAGTGCCTGGCATTTAATTGGTGTTTTCAATTATTTTTATTCAGTTTAATCACTCGCCGTGGACTTAGCTCAAAAGGATCTTTGACTTGAAACAAAACCAAAAATATTATCCTTTAATGGGTGAAGATTTGTCACCATTAAGGGCACATCATATATTCAGAAGAATGCACTGTAAGCTATGAAAGCAATTTCAAAAGAGATGTTCCTGAAATGCCTTGAGCAATGGGGAAAGACAACGAAATAAGCATTTAAATTTAAGGTGACTACTTTGGAGCATTTATTCGGACCTATGAACTTTGGTTTGTTTGTTTAAAAACCTGTCATTACTACATAGTCACATTGGGCACATAGATAGATGGTACAATATCTAACTCAAAGTGAGCAATTAATCTGTCATGATAAATGCCCCCTCTTCTTCAGGCTGATAAAAACTATCTTGTCAGAGCTTCCTGTGTCGTCCCCAAAACACGGTGCGTGTGCCCTGCTGCTTGCTCTTGCAACTGTCTTCATCCTGCAGAAATGTACAGGGAGGCTTTTGTGGGTATGGCGGAAAGACAGCTTGTGCTCCTCCTGTTTCCCTTCCTGCACTTATTTCTCCTCCCTGCGTTGTGCCCCTCTCCCTCCAGCCAGGGGGCACACACGCACACGTACACACAGAGAAACATACACAGTCACACACAGAGACATACACACATGAAGACATTCACAAGCACAGAAACACACACACTCCTACACAGAGAAGCACACACACAGACACAGATACACGTTCACACACACACACACACACACACACACATTCCTTCTACTTTTCCCATCCTCTCCTACCTCCCTTCCCCTGTGCTGAGTTAGGAGCTCCTCCTAGTTTTTTTCTAATCTCTGTTTTAGCATTTCCCCGTAGAATATAGCAAACATGACTTGAGAGATCTGCCACCTTTATTAACCTCTCAGAGCCTTGGTTCCTTCACCTTAGTTTTCCATTGGCATATGGGAGCATAATGCCTCATTTGTAAGTTTGTTGTGGGCATTCCATTGCGTAACGGAAGTAGTGTTCCTGGCACATACTAGGCATCCGATAATGGAAGCTATTATTTTGATTTATTGTATTATTTATTCACTTTTATATCCTGAGGGCCTGGCATAATGTCTGTTGTGCGATGGGTGCAAAATAAATATCTGATGAATTAATGCATTAATTTACAACCCTACAGAATATGGCTTTAAAATAAAAGAAAAATGTTGTTTTGTAGTGTTTATAGGAGATGCGGGCAACAAACTCTGCGCTTCCCCTTCTCGCTCCTTTCCCCAAACAACCTATCTGGTGCCCATCCTTGGACACAATTTTTCCCTGGGAAAAGCAACTGTAAGCATCTAGATATAGAAAGTCTATTGAATGTTACTTCCACATAGATAGGGCTTAATGGGGATAAGAGGAATTTTCCCCCTTGATCATCATCTCCTTAAGCTTCCTAGTTTATTGCCCAGAGACCAGGCTTCCTTAGCTTTGCTAGCCACTATGCTTTCTTTCAATCCAACAAGCAGTGCCTGGCTGCAATAACCTGATCAAGATGAGATCAACTCCGCTGCTAACTCCAGACTTTATGGGCTCTGTTAGTTCTAATCTATTCACCTCTCTCAGTGTTAACGAAACCTGTTAGATAATTTGCATTCCACCTCCTATCTTTTCCCTACTTCCTTTTAGGAAGATGTTTGTGAATTATTTTAAGCCAGTTGAATCACTCTGAGAGTTAAGTGCTATTTTTAAGCTTTTGAGGAACAGTTGAGAAGGAATGATTTAGGGATGTGAAGCATTTCACAATAATTTCCCACAGAAACTTCGACTTACCAAGTTTGTGGTAAATTTCAGCGTATTAAGACAGCGGTAAATGAATCCCTGTTCTCAGATATTCAATCCTAAGGTACCCAGGGGCAAAATGCCTTGCTAAAGCCATGATGTAGGGTGCAGGTGAGAGACACACAAAGCCATCTGCTGCTTGGGAGACTCTTCCTTTCCAACGTCTTCTGAATATGCTGCTTTCTCTCATTGCCATCTCTGCCTGGATGCAGAACTTTGTCCTCTTGTATCTCTGTGTCCTTGTCAAACTTGCTGCCTCCTACCGGCAACCTCTCCTTTCAAGATTGTGTGGTTCTAGGGTCCCAGGTGATCTTGCAGAGTGGGCAGACCTCCAGGAGCAGATCACAAGAAGAGAGCCCTCTTGAATGATCATCCCCCTTATTTTTTGATGAATCTTTTCTGATCCCCCAGCCCCCTAACCAATGTACATTTCCCTACCAAAAACCCCTACTCGTTCCAGGACGTCTTCCCAGATTAATAAGAACACAAATGTTTTATCTCATTTCAGCCTTTTTAGATCTTTATATTGACTGTTCCCATCTCAGTTATGTGGTTCATGTTCCCCTGCTTCCTCCTTACTGCTGGCCTTTATATGGAAATCTATGCCTTCTTGATCAACTGTGCTGTTTCATTTTGCCATCTGTACGTCCTTATCATGCTGGTTCAGGACATGATTTTCCGTAATGGACTGTGCCCAGTTAGAATGGAAAGATCATGTTTCTTTTCTTTCTTTCTTTTTTGTTTAGGTGATCAGTGAAGCACCAAGTGCAATTATGACTTAATAAGTACTTTTTTTGTTGATGATAATGAAATGTTCTTTCCTAGTCACAGGCTGTACCCTCCTGTAATCCAGGTACTGTAGGTCATGGGGAAACAATAGTGGGATGTTAGTTGATGAAATCTGGAGTCAAATCTTTGTTGTTATCAAACTGAAAACTTGCATATGGTTTTAAACAATTTCTTTATACTCATTGAACTAGCTACCTATAATTGGTTAGGAGTGAAAATAAGTCCACAGTTTTCATCATGAATTATGGTGTTTGGATAAAGACAAAGAACATTCTAAATTGCCAGGTCTGATCCAAACTTCAGGGAAATCACCACTCCATGCATAAGGTAACATACAGTGATATCTTTTACAGTGCGTATACCAGATATTTTCTCTTGATATGTAGAATACTAAGAAAATCTAACACTAAATTTTGGAGATATTACCATAATCACTAATTTTACAGGGAAGAGAGATGATTGCAGTAATATTTTTGTCACTTTGTTGCTGTCATTCCTGGTAATAATTGCTGATTTAGGGGTTTGTATTTTGTTCAGACTTATCAATAGGTATATGGCCATGGAGAATTTTAAATTAAGAGCTAGAAGAAACCCAAGAGCTCTTTTGTTTTCTAAATAAGAAAACAGATCCTTCAAAAGATAACTTATTTAAGATTAGATGGCTAACGTATTATAAACCCAGGCCACTGGCTTCGGAGCCAAGGTGCCTGTATGAGCTCTCGGCACTGAAAATAACCCAGGACTGAAAGATGCTGAGAAACTGCTCCCAAGGTTTGCCTATTTATACAGAGGTCTTCATGGTGCTTCCTTGATGCCTTCAGGTTTACAGAGGTGTTCTTGAGGGCATAATCAACGTGTGCTTGTGTAAATGGGGAGCACACACGTGGTACGTGAAGTAACAAGACACCGTCATGAAAACTTGTTCCAAATAGCGCTGAACCATCACTAACCTGGCCTGTAGGCCTCCGCAAGTAAAGAAAATTAAATGTGATATCAGCAAATATCTGATGTGGGGAAAAAGAGTCAAAGGTTGAAGAAAAGTGGAGGAAAGGCAGATTGTCAACTTCCTGTGCCTTTTTTAGTCCATGTGGTTCCAGCAGCTGTGGTCTGGGCTTATTGTCAGAGAGAGGTTGTCTTGCTCTTTTCTTTCATCCTCTTATTCCCATCCCCCACCCCTCAAGAGCGTTCCAGAAGTTTCCATCTCTAGTCTAGGGGAAGAGATAATACCTCTCTTCCTGAAAGGAAAATTTAAAAGGAAAAAAAAAAAAACCAGATTTTGAGTAATCTTTTCTTGACCTTGTATCTTATTTCCTATTTCTTATAGGGATTAAGCTATGGAGATGGTTGACCAGTCTGTAAATTAAAAACAACCACAACAAAAAACAAAAACAAAACCCCTAAATCTTTGGTAAGCCCTCTCTCCCTCTTTGTACGTCCCTTGGAGTAAATCCCACTGGTCTTTGCCGTGTTCCTCAGGCACATTGTGGTTTGTGGCACTCTTCTTTTAAAATACCACAGAACTACTGAAGCCAGGGTGGCCCTCGTCCCCGGGTCACCAACATTATCACAAGGTCATTTTCTTTTATTCCACTTTTCAGGGAAATTCATTACCCTGAAGCTCAGGTCTTCCCTTCCCAAGAGACTTGAAAGCATACATCTGTCTTCCAAAATTATGAAAGTTTTAATTTGTAATAAAATCACATGAATGAGTTGTGGTAAGTTTTTGGCAGGATCCAGAAAATAATGGTTTCACTTAAACATGAATCACTAAAACACTGCTTCCTTAACACAATTAACTCAAAGCAGCCCTTATTGTTAGAATTAAGAGATTTCCTCCGCAAAGCTCTCCGCAGGCTTCCAGTAGGAAGGCATAGGCACCGTAGGCACAAAGAGTTGCCATAACAGATCCGCTTCGTTTCTGTAAAACATAGGAAAAAAATGTGTTCCTTCTCATTATCTTCCTGAAAAGATCTTCTCTGGTTTCCAGGGTATTAGTAGACTGTTTAAGACAAGCATAAGTAAATATCCCAAAGGTGAAAAAAAGGAAAAGTTGAGGGATGTGATTTCCCTTGAGGGTGATTTTTCAGGAACCAGGTGAGGAGAACAGGGATGTGCTGAGAATGTGCCGTCAACTTCTGTTTTAAAGAGCACCGCAGCAGGGCGTATTTGGTGATGGTGAGTCTAGAGACCATTGACAGTGTGAGTGTTTAAGGAAGTATCAGTGACGGCTTTGCTTGGCTGTGGAATCAATTCTTACACTATATTGCTGCTAAGTCACAGAAAGGAAAAAATGACATTAACATTACTGTCAAACGATGTTTATTTGTAAACTTAGGCGGACTTGGCAATGTTTAAAATGCTGAAGAAAATTAAAGCACTTTCCCCTCAGTGAAATTAAAGCTGAACCATGATTGGCAACCTGAAAAGTAACCTTTATTTCTCTTTTCCAAATAAAGGAAATTAAAAGACTTTACCTTTTCGTTCTCTGCCCTCTGACACTGATTCTTTCTTTCTGTTGCAAGTGAGTATTTGGTGATGAGCATAGGTGAGGAGGTCTGTGGCCATGCTTTCGTTGTTGAGAAAGCTGGGCAGCTCATTAGAGAAAACAAAGCTGATTGGAGAAGGGGGACAAGAAAGTTCATACATTAAATACTTTTTCTTTTAGGATATGATGGGCTAATTATAAAATATCAGGCTTTCTTTCACATGTTAACACATTCTATGTTTCTGTTTAAGAAAATTTGTAATAATTTTTGAGCTTGATTCTTTCTTTCAAGTAGGAATCTATGATCTTTGTATGGGTTGCCTTTCATGTTGAATGATGTCCAAGGAGCAGAGTAAAGATTTAAGTCACTATTACCCTTAGAAGAAACATGAACACACGAAGTGGGATGGATTTTGAACTTTAGAAAATTACATTTTATTTATTTTTTTACTAGATTAAATATACACGATGCCCAATTTTTAAAAAGTACACAGGGAGAAGTCTGTATCCCTCAATCCCCTGCCTTCAACCCTATAGCTTTTCTCCTCAAAGACAATCATCCTTATACTTTGTTTTATTGTTCCAAAGATAGTTTATTGGAGGATTGTTTTAAAAACATTCTTTTAACCCTTCTGATAACATCAGGTCAAACTTCTCCCACCATGGAAAATTGTTTGGCTCCTTTTTGACAAGAGGGAAGAGATTAAGCTCAAATTTTCTTTAGAAAGTGACTATGCCTCCTGACAACCCTGAAAGGTAGGCAGAGCCAACTCCATTTTCCAGATGAGGAAAATCGTGATTTCAGGAGGTTGCGTGATTTGCCCAGCCCAACGGGTTGTTGCCGGTGGAGCCAGGGTTTCCCCCCAGGTGCTTAGAGCCCCCAGCATCACTAGAGGTGCTCAACCAACCCACAGGGCTTCTCTGGCACTAGCTGAATGGCTCCAGTTTGGGTGCAAATTGGATTTCCTGTTTTGAAATCACTCTGTAAAATAGCTTCTAAGGAGCTAAAGAACTTCAATATTATACTGGCCATATCCAGAATTCCAACAAAGTTTTGGTGTATGAGCACAGATACACACAGGTGCATAATCCCTCATAACCTCTTCCTCTCTCCCTGTCAACTGTCATGGTAGTTTAATGCTCACCACAATTCATAAAAACTCTCAAGAGGAGAGGCTGGGTTCATTGCTTCTATTCAGCCACAGTAAAACATATTAAGAAAGGAGGTAATTCAAGGCAGACTTGCTGGAAGAGTTTTTTTCATCACCATTGGCAGTTTTATATCTGCAGACTTTCTGTTGTGCTCCCACCCCGAACTGTACCCCATTTCATTCTTGAAAGGACACTTCTGGCAGCAAAACCATGAGGTTGTCAGGTGCTCTTTCAGTTTCTAGTTGGATTTCACTTGTTTGAGTACTCTTACTTGTGCATTCTTGATTTGGATATACATGGCCCCATTTCTTTCAGGTCCTTTGCAAATTTGGCCATGATGGACTGCAGAATTTATTTTAGAATCACTTTTAAAATAGGGATCATGAATAGTTTCGGAAGCATTAGACAGGAGGACATGTTGCTCTCCATTTGTATCACCGTGTCATGTTGGATTGTCATTAATAATTGGTTTGCTGTCCTCCATTCTCCAAGGCTAATAATTTTGACATTATTTTTAGTCCGTGTCCATAGTTTTGACAACAACCAAGGAGAGGAGGAGTATTCTTTTAAAGGACATTCTTTCTGAGCATGGGCTTATCATCTATCTGTGTTCACAAAGAATGCAGTGTTCTGCTGTTTATCCCGGATCCTGCAACACTGAAACATTCCTCAGAGCTCTGTAGGCACCTAAGAATCAAAGCCCATAAATATCAATGTATGTAGGATGTACTTTTTTTCCCTTGTTATATTAAAAGCACAGCAACATGCCTGACCCAGATTAGTACTTCCTAGAATTAGAATTAGTAGACATTAAATTGCTTTGCAACTATATCAAAATTTATTGAAATACACTATTAACTATTTTCTTTTCTCACTCATGTAATAAAGAATGTTCTTGAGAGTAATATTCCTTATTTGCAATATTAAAAAAGAAATTATGTGTAGCACCTCACCCTACACCCACCCCCAACCCCTCCAGGAAACATGCCTGAAGATGACAAAGAATTTTCACAGAAATTTGGGACTACCAATGCATTGGTAGTTGAGGCTGGGCAACTGGAGACACATCTGCATGCTTCTGTGGGAGTGGAGACTTAAGGGAGTGGCAAAGACCATCTCATCATTGCAGTAAGACCATTGACTGCAGCATGCAAGTTCTCTGCACACAGGGCAAAGCATTTCCAAGCGTGTTCTTGTAGGATGTTCATATCTGGTGTTACAGACTGAATGTTTGTGTCTCTCCTGCCCCCCCCAATCATATGTTGGAGCCCTAACCTGGAATGCAATGGTATTTGGATGTGGGACCTTTGGGAGGTAGTTAGACTTAGATGAGGTCATAAGGGTGGGGCTCCCATGATGGAATTAGTGTCCTTATAAGAAGAGGAAGAGAGACGAGAGGTTTCTCTCTCTCTCTCTGTCCTGTGAGGACTGAGAGAAGGTGGCCACCTACAAACCAGGAAGAGGACGCTCACCAGGAAACAGAATCGGCAGGCACTTTACTGTTGTTTAAGCCTGCTGTCCCCAGCCCTCGGCTGCAGAGCTCCGTCCCCCACCCCGTCGGGGTCCCCCCTTCCGTTTGTGAAAAAATTATCTTCCATGAAACTTAGGAAACAGGAAGGGGGGTGCGAACAGCAGGAGGTGAGTGGTGGCGAAGCTTCATCTGTATCTACAGCCGCTCCCCATTGCTGGCATCACCACATGAGCTCTGCCCTCACCCTTGGAAAACTGGTCTTCCATGAAACCAATCCCTGGTGCCAAAAAGGTTGAGGACCGCTTGACCAGTTTATGGTGTTTTGCTATGGCAGCCCGAGTGACTAAGACACCTGCATACTCTGATGCTGCTCAGCTACTGAAATTTTAACTTATCATTTTAGCCTTTTACTCAGTGTTGCTGTTTGCTTTGATCTGGGCCATTTCTTGTTTGTGACTTAGAGAGCCTGTTAGGTCAAAAGTGCTTTTGTTGTTCAGTGGAGACCGTTACTCCTCCAACACCAAGTTCAAAGACTTGATTGATTGATGGTAGATTTCCCTAAGCAGGTGTATTTAGTTTTCCTTTTTAAATTTCCCTCATAGTTATTCATAACACTTAACCACTGACACTGGCCTAAAATTACTTCATTTCTTCTCCTTTGTCCGTGCTTCTCCACTGGAATCTTAGCCCTGTGAATGTTGAGACTTGTTCTCTTTTCCTTTCTGCATCTTCTACACCTAGCAGAGTACTCAGTCCCAACAGGTGCGGAATGATCAAGTAAGGAACATTCTGGACTGTGATGAGGGTCACTTGGTAAAAGCACCTCTAATTCATTGCTGACTTGGTCCCTGAAAAGAGCTAAGGAATGTCCACATAAAAACCTGTATGTGGGTGTTTATAGCAGCTTTATTCATAATTGCCAAAACTTGGAAGAAATCAAGATGTCCTTCAGTAGATGAATAGATAAATAAATTGTGGTACATTCAGACAATGAAATATTATTCTGCACTAAAGAGAAATAAGATGTTAAGCCATGAAAAGACGTGGAGGAAAATTAAATGCATATTACTAGGTGAGAGACGCGAATCTGAAAGGCTACATACTGTAAGTAGGGTTCTGACTATATTCCGTTCTGGAAAAGGCAAAACTATTGAGATAGTAAAAAGATCAGTGGTTGCCAGGGGTTAAAGGAGGGGGAGGGATGAAGGGTTGGAGTGCACAGGATATGGAGGGCAGTGAAACTCCTCTGTATGATACTATAATGGTGAATACATGTCATTATACATTTGCCCAAACCCACAGAATGTACAACACCAAAAGTGAACCCTGATGTAAACTACGGACTCTAGGTGACAATGTTGTGTCAATGTAGGTTCATCAGTTGGAACAAATGTACTACCCTGGAGGGGGATGTTGACAATGGGTGAGGAGGGGAGGTTATGCATGTGCACGGGCAGGGAGTGTATGGGAAATCTCTGTATTTTTTGCTCAATTTTGTTGTGAACCTAAAAATGCTCTTAAAAACTAGCCTTAAAAAAAGATTTAAATTATTATGTGGAGTATGTTTCTCCCAGGGTATCTTTTCCATCCCTTTCTCTTTTCCTTGTCTAGATGGTGTCAAACTCGTTTTGTTGCTCTGCCTTAAACTGACCATTCTAAACTGACCAGGAACAAGAAGACTGAGCTAGAAAAGGGGACTTTCTTGAGCTTTGAAGGAGCTTATGGAAGGAATTGGGGAACTGCTTGACCAGATCTGTAATCTCAAACAAATTATAATTTATACTCAGGAGAATTCTAGTACAGACCCAGGAAATTATAATCTGTGACTATCCTCTGTGTAGGCAGACTATAAAGCTAGGATCAGTGAATATATATATATAGAAAAAAGGGAGAAAAGATTTCTCCAATACGCTATCACAAACCCTAAATAATTGCATTGCATTATGATGTAAATTTGCATGCAAATACGGAGAAAACTGTGGGTGGAGTATATATAGATTTTCATAATGTATTTGATAATTCAATTTTCAGTGAAGTATCACAGTAGTTTTCTCACTGAGGAAGGAGGATGATTAGTCACCACTGGGGAACCAACTTTAAAACAGGAAATAAAGGGTATGATAAATAGACAACTTCTCTATGGGGAAATAGAAGGGAACAATGTTCAAGCTCTTGTTTTAACCAAATTCTTTATAAAAGATTTTTGGTCTAGGATAAAATGTGAAGCAAACTCCCCAAATTTGTGAATGACACAAAACTTTTTTGGGTTGAGAGGCAAGCCATAAAAAGAGATAAATGCAGGAAATTCATAAATCTGTATAGGTGGATATAAAAATGGCAACTAGAATAGTTGAGAGGTTTTAGGTAACAGCAAAAACTAATATTTACCAAGAACTTACCAGGTATAGGCTGGTGTTTGAATCACACAGCACCTATCATTTTACTCAGCCTCACAACCGCCATATGAAAGTAGGAGTATTATCCTCATTTCATGAAGGATGAAACTGAGACAGTAAGAGGTTAACTTGCCCAAGATCACACACAAATACATGGATTTAAACTTAGAAAGGCAGGGGGAGATTCTGCTTCAAGATGGCCTCTCCAGAAAGAAGAACCAAAATTACGAATAGATAATCACATCTTGAATAGAACACCTAAGAGAGAACATTAGAGTACAACAGAGAAGTCACAAAAAACACCTGAGGCATAGAAGGAGAAGGAAACAAGCAGCTAGCTCTGCCGAAGTCATCTGGGAGCCCCAAGAAGCTCGCTATTGCAGAGAAGGGTGAGAGAGAACTTCAGTGGTCCACATGCCCTCCGTGGGCTGCTGCAATCTGAACTGCAGGAGAGCTCCTCTACTCACACGAACCCTAACACTAACGTGGGTGGTGGTTTGGAGACCCTATGAGGACATTACACCAGACAGGGATTTTGTGCTGTGTCACTCACACCCCCAAGACTTAAGTAGCTGCAGCAGGGCACCACTGTGAGAGCATAGCTGTCATGGGATTGCATCCTGCCCTGGGAACCACAGCCCTCATATCTCCATATCCCAGAAGCCCCCACTGAGATTTCCCAGTGTCTACCTCGAGGGCTGCAGTGGCACAGCACTGGCCGAACCCAAAGGTCCTCCGTACTCTAGCCCACAGGGAATATTACTCCCTGGGGAAAGGACTGTGCAGTACACCAAAAAGGCAGCCTCTGGGACAAAGGAAACCAAAGTGTGTGCTTTCCAGAGTGCAAGAGCTCCCTGTTTGGGACTGTGTGAAACAACCCCACCCCCAGCAGTGGCACAAACTCTGTGCTCTGGCTCGCAAGTGGAGATGAGATTCCCTCCCCCTCCCCACAGTAGTTGCTGCCACTGGGAACCCAGGTGAATGAGCCTGAGAGATGACAGGCTAGGGGCAGTGACCCCACCCCCTACTGGCAGCGTGGCCTCTGTGCTTGGGCTTCCATGTAGAGAGTGGGATCTCTTTTTCCCTTCCACACAATGCTATAGGCTCAGCTGCTGTGGCTGCTACTGAAGGCTGGGGCAGGCAAGTCAAAGGGTAGCCTGTCTAGGGCCGTGAGTGCTGTCCGTGCCCTCACTGGTGGCATGGCCTCTGTCCTTGAGCTTCTGTGCAAAGGGTGGGGCCATTCCTTGCCTCTATGTGACATGGCAGAGTGGGCTGTGGGTGGCCTGTGGATGGCAACCCCATGTCATAACCATCGCCCAAACCAGCAGGCACTGCTTGGAACCCAGAGGCTGTTCCACCACTGCTACTGCCATCACTCACACTGCACTGTCTGCCCTGGGACCTGGGAACCCACTCCCCTGCCCAGCCCACTGCTGCCACTAACAATATCTGAGCTATCCACTTGGAGGCCCAAGAATTGGCCTGCCTGGTCCTACTGACACCAGTGCCAGCATTTACATCCCTGGGGCCTAAGAACAGGCACACTCAACCCACTGCTGCTGCCACTGGGGCCCAAAGGCTGGCCTAGCTGGCATCCCTGTCCCTAGCAAAACTTCACCAGAGCTTCCACTAATAACTGCATCCCAAACCAGTGAGGAAATCACAGATACCACTGACACTGTTTATAGCTGAAGAAAGCATATAGAGATTACACTACTATATGCACCCAGAGTCAAAGCTAAAAGGCCCTACCCAACCAACACCATTGATACGTTTTCAAGAAAAACTCCTCCCCTATGAAAGCAAATTGAAAAAATTGGAAGAAGCAACTGTTACACCAGAAGTGCAGATATCAACATAAGGACACAGGAAACATGAAAAATCAAGAAAATATGATACCTTCAAAGGAACACAATAATTCCCCAGCAACAGATCCAAATTAAAAATAAATTCACAAAATCCCAGAAAAAAGAATTCCAAATTATGATACTAAAGAAGCTCAGTGAGATACAAGAATTCTGAAAAATGATACAAACAAATCAGAAAAACAATTCAGGATATGAGTGAGAAATTCACAAAAGAGATAGATGTCATTAAAAAGAACCAAACAGAAATTCTAGAATAGAAGAACTTGAGTGAAATACAAAATATACTCAAAAGCTTCACAAATAAACTAGATCAAGCAGAAGAAAGAATCTCAGAATTTGAACACAGGTCCTTTGAAATAACCCAGTTTGGCAAAAATAAAGAAAAAAATAAAATGGAATGAACAAAGCCTTCATGATATATGGGACATAATAAAGCAACCAAATATAGGAATTATTTGTATCCCCAAAGGTGAAGAGAGAACAAAAGGGTTTGAAAACCTATTTAATGAAACAATGGATGAAAAATTCCCAGGTCTAGATGGAGATTTAGACATCCAGATACAGGAGGCCCAGTGATCCCCAAACATATATAATGCAAAAAGGTCTCCATGACACATTGTAGTACAACTGTATAAAGTCAATGAGAAAGAGACAATTCTAAAAACAGCGAGAAAAAATCATCCAGTCACCTATTAAGTAGTCCCCATCAGACTAACAGCAGACTTCTCAGCAGGAACCTTGCAGGCCAGGAGAGAATGGGATGATATATTCAAAGTGCTGAAAGAAAAAAAAAATACTGTATCCAGCAAAATTGTCCTTCATAAATGAAGGAGAAATAAAGTCTTTCCCAGAGAAGCAAATGCTGAGGGAATTCATCACCATTAGATTGGCCTTACAGGAAATGCTCCAAGGGAGTCCTAAACCTGGAAGTGAAAGGACAACAGTTACCATCATGAAAACACATGAAACTATAGAACTCACAGGTAAAGCAAACACACAAATGAGGAAGAGAAACGTCTCAAATGGTGCCACCACAGAAAATCAGCAAACCACAAAGACAAACAATAAGAGAAAGGAAAGGAACAAATAATATACAAAACAACCAGAAAACAATTAACAACATGACAGAAACAAAACCTCACATGTCAGTAATAATCTTGAATGTAAATGAATTAAAGTTTCCACTTAAAAGGTACAGACTAGCTGCATGAATTAAAAAGAAAGATCCAACTATATGCTGCCTATAAGCAACACACTTTACCTGTAAAGACACGTGTAGACTGAAAGTAAAGGGATGGAAAAAAATATTTAGATGCAAACAGAAACCAAAAGTGAACAGGATTAGCTATACTTATATCAGATAAGACAGACTTTAAGTCAAACACAGTCAAAAGAGACAAAGAAGGTCATTATATAATGACAAAGAGATCAATCCAGCAGGAGGATATAACAATTCTAAATATATATGTGCCCAACAGTGGAGCATCTAGATTCATAAAATAAATATTACTAGATCTAAAAAAAGAGATAGACTCAAATACAATAATAGTGAGGAACTTCAACATCCCACTCTCAGCATTAGACAGATCATCTAGACAGAAAATTAACAAAGAAACATTGGCCTTAAACTGTACTTTAGACCAAATGGATCTAACAGACATTTGCAGAATATTTTATCCAACAGCAGCAGAATAAACTTTTTTCTTCAGCACATGGAACATTCTCCAGGATTGACCATATGTTAGGCCACAAAATAAATCTCAACAAATTTTAAAAAATTCAAAATCATATCAAGTATATTCTCAGACCACAATGGATAAATCTAGAAATTAATACCAAGAGGAACTTTGGAAACTACCCAGATATGCAGAAATTAAACAACATGCTCCTGAATGACCACTGGGTCAATGAAATTAAGATAGAAATCAAAATATTTCTTGAAACAAATGAAAATGGAAACACAACATACAAAATCCTTGGGACACAGTAAAAGTAGTGCAAAGAGGGAGTTTATAGCAATAAACATGTACATCCAAAAAGCAGAAAGATTCAAATAAACAATCTAATGAAGCACCACAAGGAACTAGAAAAGCAAGAACAAACCAAACCCAAAATTAGTAGAATATAAATGATAAAGATTAGAGCAGAACTAAATGATATAGAGACAAAAAAAATGCAAAGTATCAATGAAATGAAAAGTTGGTTCTTTGAAAATAAGTAAAATTGATAAACCACTAACTAGACTAACCAAGAAAAGAGAGAGAGAGAGAAGACTTAAATAAACAAAATCAGAAATGAGAAAGGAGACATTAAATTGATACTGCAGAAATATAATACAAAAAATCATTTGGACTATCATGAATAACTATATGCTAACAAACTGGAAAACCTGGAAAAAATGAAAAAATTCCTGGAAACATACAACCTACCAAGATTGAATGAGGAAGAAATAGAAATCCTGAGCAAACCAATAATGAGTAGCAAGATTGAATCAGTAATAAAAAGTCTCCTGAAAAAGGAAATCCCAAGACTGGATGGATTCACTGCTGAATTCTACCAAATGTATAAAGAAGAAATAATACCAATCTTCCTCAAGCTATTCCAAAAAATTGAAGAGGAGGGAATTCTCCTGAACTCATCCTATGAGGCCAGCATTACCCTGATACCAAAACTAGACAAAGGCACAACATAAAAAGAAAACTACAGGCCAATATCCCTGATGAAAATAGGTGCAAACATTCTCAACAAAATACTAGAAAACCCAGTCCAATAGCATAGAAAAAAGATAATACACCACGACCATGTGGGATATATACCAGAAATGCAAGGATGGTTCAACATACACAAGTGAATAAATGTGATACATCACATCAAGAGAATGAAGGGGGAAAAAAACCTATGATTATCTCAATAGATGCAGAAAAAGCATTTGACAAAATTCAACACCCCTTTTTGATAAAAAACTGTCAACAAGCCAGACATAAGAGGATCATATCTCAAAATAATATGACATTTTGACAAACCCACTATGTATGACAAACCAACAGCTAACATCATACTAAAAGGGGAAAAGTTGAAAGCCTTTCCTCTAAGAACTGGAATAAGGCAAGGATGCCCACTTCCACCACTTCTATTCAACATGGTACTGAAAGTCCTAGCGAGAGCAATGGGGCAGGAAAAAGAAATAAAAGGCATCCAAATTGGAAAAGAGGAAGTCAAATTGTTCCTGTTTGTAGATGACATGATCTTATATCTAGAAATACCAAAAGACTCCACCAAAAAACTCTTAGAAATGATAAACAAATTCAGTAAATTTGTAGGATACAAAACTGACATACAAAAATCAGTAGCATGTCTATATGTCAATAATAAAATAGCTGAAAAAGAAATCAAAGGTAATCCCATTACAATAGCTACAAAAAATAAAACACCTAGGAATAAATTGAACCAAAGAGGTGAAAGATCTCTACAAAGAAAACTACAAAACACTGATGAAAGAAATTTAAGAGGTCCCAAACAAATGGAAAGACATTCCATGCTCATGGATTGGAAGAATTTATATCACTACAATGACCATACTGCCCAAAGCAATCTATGGACTCAATACAATCCTTATCAGAATACCAATGTCATTTTTCACAAAAATATAAAAATCAATTCTCAGATTCATGTGGAACCAAAAAGAGCCCAAATAGCCAAAGCAATCTGAGCAAAAAGAACAAAGCTGGAGGCTTCACACTACCTGACTTCAAAACATATTATAAGGCTATAGTAACGAAAACAGCATGGTATGGTATAAAAATAGACATGTAGACTAATGAGACAGAATAGAGAACCCAGAAATAAATCCACATATTTACAGCCAACTGATCTTTGACAAAGTTGCCAAGAACATACATTGGGGAAAGGACACCCTCTTCAATAAATGGTGCTGGGAAAACTGGATAACCATATGTAGAAGAATGAAACTAGACCCTTATCTCTCACCATATACAAAAGTCAACTCAAGATGGATTAATGACTTAAATGTAATATCTGGAACTATAAAACTACTAGAAGAAAATATAGAGAAAACTCTTTAGGACGTTGTCCTAGGCAAAGATTGTATGGCTAGGATCTGAAAAGCACAGACAACAAAAACAAAAATAATTTTAGTTTAATACTAAAAAGCTTCTGCATAGCAAAAGAAGCAATTAACAGAGTGAAGAGACACCCTGTTGAATGGGAGAAAATATTTGCAAATTACTCATCTGACAGGGGATTAATATCCAGAATATACAAGGAACTCAAAAAACTCGATAATAAGAAAACAGATAATCCCATTAAAAATGGGGAAAGGACATGAATAGACATTTCTCAAAAGAAGACATACAAGTGGCTAACAGGTATATGAAAAAATGCTCAACATCAGTAATCATCAGGGAAATGCAAATCAAAACCACAATGAGACATCTCACTCCAGTTGGAGTGGCTATTATTAAAAAGACAAAAACTAACAGATGCTGACTAGGATGTATTGAAAAGGAAACATTTATACACTGTTGGTAGGAATGTAAATTAGTACAACCACTATGGAAAACAGTATGGAGACGTTTCAAGACACTCAACATAGAACCACCATATAATTCAGCAATCTCACTATTCAAAGGAAAAGAAATCAGTATATCAAAGGGATACCTGCACATGCATATTTATTGCAGCACTATTCACAATAGCAAAAATATGGAATCAATCTAAGTGTCCATCAACAGATGAATGGATAAAGAAAATGTGATATATAGACACAATGGAATGCTATTCAGCCATAAAAAAGAATGAAATCATGTCATTTGCAGCAACACAGCTGGAACTGGAGGTCACCATGTTAAATGAAATAAGCCAGGCACAGAAAGACAAATACCACATGTCCTCGCTCATATGTAGGAGCTACAAAACTTTATCTCATGAACATAGAGAGTATGATGATACATTCTGGAGACTGACCAGGGTGGAGGGGAGGGAGGGATGAAGCAATATTGGTAATGGGTACAAACATACGTTAGATAGAAGAAATAAGTTGTAATGTTTGATAGCAGACTAGGGTGACTATACTTTGCAACAATATCATGTATATTTCAAAATAACTAGAACAGAAAACTTGAAATGATACAAACACATAAGAATGATAAACACTCAAGGTGACGAATACCCCAAATATCCTGACTTGATCATTACACATGCTATGCACATAACAAACACTCACATGCACCCCATAAATGTATCAAATATTATATATTAATACAAGAGGAAATGAATAAATAAATAAACCTAGGGAGCCTGACCCAAAGTTGTGTGCCTTATCCCTTCCCTATGGGGCCTCCTCAAATGCATAGAAGATAAAGGGAGTGAGGAAACTCAATGAAGAAACTCTTTCAGGAAGAAAAACAAGAAAAAACGCTGAGCACCAAGAAAGGTGTTAAAAACCCAATCTTAACTACCCTTTTATGTTACGGTTTACACGACAGGATTTTTAAACAAATGTGTTTAATTTTCTAAGATCTCTTGTATTAAAATTTTCTTTTGGAATAAGCTGTGGTAATTTTGTTACAATCTGGTTGAGATAAACCTCTTTACAACAACAAAATAAAAATGATGACATTTTATAAATTAGAAAAAAACCCAAAACGATTTGTAATTAAGATGCATTTACATCTGCATTTTTGTGGGCAGTTCTGTTCAAATTAATTTTAGAAAGAACCAATAGAAGGAGATTGGTGATGAAAATGGCAGAACAGATGAAAACGGAAATTTGGGAGAAAGACTTATTTTAAGAATAAAGGTTGAGAAAAGTCTGAGATTAATATCTATGAAATCATAAGTGGCATGACTAAAGTGGATACAAAAATTATTCATGAAATAGCTGGCAAAGTAAATTTAGGATGTGAAAAGGAGATAGTGCTGAAGTCACTTAGTAACAAACCCATGGTATTATCACACTGTGAGTTAGTATGGGCAGAATATATAACGCCTTTTGCTGTGCTTAACAAATTATTGGAAATAATTGTAAACAATTGCTGAAGATAGAGATGGATCCAATGTACAAGAGTGATGCCAGGAAGGATAGTCACAGGCCTTAGCCAGCCAAGTGTTTTTCTGAAAAAAGAGAGAAAGCATACTGAAATAGTACAATGTGGCTTTGAAGTCAGACAGACCTGTGTTCAAATTCTAGCTCTATAGTTCACTGAGTCGTTACTTAATCTCTCTGAGCTGCAGTTTTATCACCTGCTAACTATAGATAACCATACTTCCCTGGGCATTTGGGCCTGGCACATAATTGACAGTCCAAAAATGTTGAGTGTTATTATAATTAAAATGACCCCATGTGTGTCACCTGATGTGCTCAAAAAAGCTTTTCTCTTCCGTTAGGCTGAAGGATGTTGAGGGTTTCAATTTTATTTTACTCTGAGCTGCAATTGTCACACTCAACTCTGAATTTGTGTTCATATCTCCATATGCACAGTGGGAAATTGCTGTGACCTTCCATGTTCTTCACAGAATATATAGTTTTGTGGCAGCTTACATATTGTTTTTTGATTAATTTTTCTTAATGCTTACAGTTATGCAGTTATCTATGGTACTTCTCTTTTGATTTTTGTTTTTTTGGTTGCTTGGTTTGTTTTTGATGATCCTCTTATGCCTATAATGTGAAAGGAGAAGGGGTTTCTTTCTGCTATTTCTTATCTCTTAGGCTGAGAACCCTTGAGTCCAGGTACCAAACATAATGTAAGTAACAACAACTACATGACAGCAATGCTCAAATAAGCCTTCTGAAATGGAAATGACAAGCCAAATAAAAGACAAAGTAGAATGTGTTTGTTATGACTCACATGTTGCCTAGAACTTCAGAGTCCCTGCCCATTTTGTTTAAATCAGACATGTCAGGTGATCTGGCTGCAAGGACTGAGTGTGACACTGATGTGTATTTTGCTAAAACAAGGTCAGCAGTCAGAGCTGGAGAGCTATACCCTGGTGAATTCAGCTATGACAGTTGCCTAGAATATTATAATTTAGGTAATTATTTTCTAAATTTCAACAACATTTCTCATTTCTGGGTAATGGCATTTTTTAAAGTTTTTTTGTTTTTTTCATTTGCCTTGTAAGTAGGTGACTGTTTTTTGGCGGCAACAGTGAGAAAAGGGGGAAGATTGACCTAAGAAAGAAACAGGAAGAAAGAAATTGTCCAGAACTTTAAAATGATGTATTTCCACTTCTATTATATTTATAGTTTCAAAGAAATAGAGAAATAATTTTACAAAGGGAGCACCAGCCAAAACCAATTCATAATGGAAAGCAAATATGTGATCAGAATCTGAGATTATGACTATTAATTTGTTATTTTTGTAAACGGACATCCACCTTAAAGACATAGCTTTGGAAAAATATATAAAATTGGAAACACATTTACAATAAAGCATGCTCACCCCTCAGTTTATTTTTACCTCAGTTTTAAATTTTCTGGCTACAGTCACAAAAAGGGATGAAAGGTCAATGAAGAATAACATAATGTTGTATAATCTTTAAAACTTCATGAGGTACTTTAGATGGCATCTAACTGGAGCCTTGGCCCTTGGACGTGGACTTCTTCAAATTGTTGCTTCTGCAAGACTCTCAACAATGGTTTCTGAAATGGAATCCACTCAGAAATGCAATCAATATCCATGTCTGCTTTAGATTAAAAAAAAAAGATGTTTTTTATCAACTAGGTAAATAAATTACAGAGAATTTTAGCTACAAATTAAAATGAACTGACAGTCAGACATGATTGGAACTGAAAGGTCTCTATTAAAGTCATGAAACTTCAGACAGCTAACTTCGCATGACCATCCCTTCCGTGTTACCCAATACAGACACTTTCCCCTCTTATTCTTCACAATTATCAATGAAATTGCAAATGTCGCTCCTTTGTACTCTTTTCTTTGCATGCATTTGTCTTTTTAAGGCTGATTTCAAAGCACATTTAGTATGAGAAAGAGGGGAAACATGAATTAAAGAAAAAATAAGGGCTCTCTGTTCAGAGGTGCTGAATCTAGACTTTTGTAAACAATGTAGGTACTACATTATTGATGAAACTTTTGTAAACTGAGGCAAAAATGCCTGAGCATTTGTCTTAAAATTTTTACATTTATTTTTAAAAGTTAACCTTAACTTTAAAGAAGATAAAGTTGTTAATGTGTACTCTACCTTGAAGAAAGGCTCCAGAATGGCCCCCAGCTGCTGCCCTCAGAGAGGGCACCTACTTTGGGATGGTATGTTGATCCCTGCAACCTGAGTCCAAATTCCAGCTTCCTTGCTCAACTTGGACAACACACGAGAGTTGGCTGTAAAGGCTATTTTAATTTTTTTCTTCTTCTTTGTTTTGTTTTGCTTTGTTTTTAACCACCTAATGAAAGAATTCTGGATATAGATTAACTTTTCACCTGCTCCGTCCTCTCCCCTCCTGTTTTAATTGCCAGGGACTAAGCACCATAGTGCTTTGATGGGTTTCCAATTTTGATGGTAAAATACTTGTTTTTCTTACAAAAAATTTTCTCTGCTTCTGACAAAACTCTAATCTTGCCCTCCTGACACTTGATTCCCTGCATCTGTTCCTTCCATGTTTCAGGAAGAGACAATTGAGCAATCCTGCTATGTTTCTTCTGAAAGTACCAAAAAAAGTGGCTTCAAGAGCCCTTATGCTGAATCATGGGACAGATATTTTTTCTACACCACCCAGAACATTTTGAATTAAAGCAGGGAGGCTGATTCTAAGCCACCATTGAATGAAACCCTGGAAAGAAGGAAGTGTAGAAGAAGCAAAGAGAGTCGAAGGAAAACCTTTTCTAAGTCAAAAGTTCGGTCTTTCTTCCAGTGTAGGTTTAAAAATGTGGACTCATTGGAGTGAATTTGAAGGTTAGGTTACAATTTGCTCATAGCAGATTTTGCAATTAAACTCATTGAATCAACCCTTTTTAACCTGTTCAGTGACACATACATGGGATTAAACAGGATGAAATTCTGTAGTTTCTCAACCCACTCCCCCAGCCCCACATCCATCAAAATCATTGCTCTCTGATTTTTTTTTTTTTCTTTTCTTTTCTTTTTTCTTTTTTTGCAAAGAACCCTGCAATACACTTGCCTTAAGCGCTTGGGCAGCAGTGGGAGCCACACTTGGTGCCCTTAGGTGCACTGGGTTAGGCTAGGTAGCTTGTGTGTTCAGGGAAAGCTGCATTCCATTGAGTGTAGGGCCCACACCCAGGCCACACCTTCAGAGTCATGTCAACCTGGAGGGAGACAGAGATAAGGTAGCTGAAGGGAAGAAAGAAGTCCTTCTCTTCCCGACTCCCATCTCCTTCCTCAGGTGGAAAGTGGCACTTGACTTGTTTCTCTCTCCTTCCAGACTCAGTAAAGGGTTAAGAGCCATTTCTTCCTAGAGGGGCTTCCTGATGCCCACCCCTATCCAACTCTGACTTCCTGACTTCCCTCCTCAATGGGCTGCTTTTTAACCTCTTCCTCTGTAGCAGGCTAATGCTCTATTAATACCACTTTCTCATCAGTCTCTCTCCAGACTGGGGAGTCCTCCTAGACACTGAACTCTAGGCGTCTTGGAGTATCTTTGTAGCCTCATGTCTGGCACTTGGTAGACGCACGATTATTAATTGAGTGAGCAAACAAACTGTGGGAACCCACAAAGCTATTCTGACTTCCTGACTGCCCTAGTAAGCTACAGTTATGTTGCACCAGATAGGCCCAGACTAACACTTCTTAAAATAGGAGATACTTTGAAAAAGGAGGGGGGCGGGAGAGGAAATCAGTGATAGAAGTGGTCTCCTGGTCAACAAAAGTATGAGCCTTTGAAAGGATCAACAAACAAAAACAAGCTGGGGACTCTGTTTTGCTGTAGATTGGCTATTCTAAATCCAGATTCAGTGCTACCTTGCTGTATTGGTGTGGGGCAATCAAAAATCCAGTTGCGTCAGTTTCTGCATGAATTTTTTTCCCTTCCAGTTCTGTGGTATAGTTGCAGTCATGAAAATGCCAGTGTGATCTATCCCAGTCATCTTGAACGTTTTTAACTGTGCATCTTATAAGTAAAAAATTTATCAGCTCGCATCTTCTCTTTCTACATAGCTATCCATCATATGCATGCACTGCTATGCTAATGCATTATGTCCATTCTAAAATGTTACACATTAAAATTAAAAGATGATGATATAAAAATATAAATAAAAATTCCAATATTTTCTTCTCAAGCCTGAATGGATCATTGTTGCACCGTGTGTGAATGGCATACCCCGGTTTGGAGGCTGCTGCATGACTTTTCCCACCTGTGACTTAATGATTTGGACAAAATCAGGGCTGTTCTCTTTGAACTCTTACTGGAGGGTGAGGGAGGTAGTTACATGACTGTGGGCTACTCATTATGCTGCTCTCTACCTCAGTTTGCCTTTTCCGATGATATAGCCTTGTTTATCTCACAGAAATGCAGAGATTTATGTGATATACTGGAATCTAAGAGTGAGGTCATTCCTTTGGCATATTGTACATTAATTCCTTCTAACCTTTTCTGTTTTCCAGGAAAATTCTGTTATTTCATTAAATTGCATTGATTCTTTCATTAAGTGGGGATAATATTTTCATCTTCATCCTTGAATTGTGGAACTTTAGCGGTAGGAAAGATTTTAGAGGGGATCTCTAGTCTAGATTTTACCCAATGACATGAGGAAACTGAGCTGTAAAGAAGATAGCAGGTTCCTTGATGTGGTAGGTAATCCCCGTTGCATGCAAAATTGACCTCCCCTCCTTTCCTCTACTTATGTTTACCCTCCTCTGAGTGTCCACATGCTTGAAGGCATGCTGGGTTTCCTCTTCAGCTCCAGGTAGAGTATCTTGGTTAGTAAGTCAATTACAGAGATTCCATCCATGCGCCTTGCTAAGTAACTGGGTTTATGCTTAGGTAGGTGACATGGTCTGACCAAGTTTCTTAGAAAGTTTTTTTTTTTTCACTTTAAAAAAGGGACACACCTGGTGAACATTCCCTTCCTACCTCTGGACCTCACCATCTCCACGTGACATGGACACTTCTGTAACCACAGAGGAAGGTGGTCTACAAGGACAACCCAACCCTGAGGCATGGCAGAATAGAAAGGTAGTCACAAAGTCCTGGAGTTGCCAACTTAATCACCCTGGAACTTCCGTAACACTGGCCTTCATGCTCTGAAAAGTAATAAATGCACTCATTGTTCAAGTCACTTTTAGTTGCATTTTCTGTAATCTGTAGCTAAACACATCCCAACTGATACACTTATCCAAGAGGGAGCTGGGGGTGACAGAAATGGAACAAGAATCCAGAACTTTAAATAGCAAGTATTACACTGTTTGTTTTTTATTTACAATTAATGGCTGAAAAGAATTCATTCATCCTGCTCAGTAAGGGGCAATTTGTTCCTTTCACTTCAGGACCTTTAGTCCCTGTATAGCTAGAAGGCTCTGAAAGAGTAAAATTATTGAATTTTATAGGAATGTTCTGCTTCCATCGAGTGTTCAACTCTGGTGACATCTTGATGGGCTTCTCCTGGGAATACATACTTACTTTTTCATATTAAGCTTCTCATCCAGGGATATCCAGTTACACTATAAATTTGATCTATTGGCAAATAATATAATTTGCCCACAGAGGCCTGGGCCAACAGTCCCTCAGTGAATTAGTGTGAAATGCCTGAGTGTGGGATCAGAGCAGTTGTATGTTCAAACCGAAACCCCTTTGAGGCCGGTCCAAGCTGCCTTTGCTGTTGCCGATTAGCTGGGACGCCCAGAAATAACCCGGGAGTTTATAAACGCAATGAGTGGTTTCAGATCACCCATAGACACCCATAGTAAATGGAAAAGCTTTTGTCAACATCTTTAATGGTTTCAGTTGGTAAATTATTAACAGAATATATGTGGAGTCCTCAGCATTTCAAATACATTTGCTTTCTGAACGAGAACATCGGAGAACAGTCTCTCCTGCCAACTTCCAAGCTGCAGGTGCCCACTTCCTGCCCCTCCTCCCTCCCTTCCTCCGGATTGCATCAGGAGCCTCCTTCTCTTGCTGAAGGGGGCTTCTCCCGGTGCTGCTGGGGACTATTAGCTTCTCGTGCATGCTTCCTTCATCCACGCCCTGCCATGGGAATATTTTCCTTCCATTAGATTCTTTCTCCCCTGACATGTGGGGGAAAGATCACAATTTGGAAACAAACAAACAAAAAAACCCCAAAAAACTTGGATTCTAGTAAAGGCTCCATCCCTTACTAACTTATTAACCTTGGGTAAATCACTTAACTTCTCTCAGCCTCAATGTCTTTACCTGTCAAGCAGGGAAAGTCACACTATTTGTGTTATCTATATCTCACAGATGTCAGAATCAAGGGATACAATACTCATGGATAGGCCGTGAGCCTTACAGTTCTTACTATCAATATTGTTTATGTTGATAATTTTTCTTCACAGGAGGTTGACAACATGTCCATTCAAACGTTCCAATTCTCACTGACTCAATAGGCAGGAAGAGCAAGTCCACATGCCAGTGGGTGGAAGGTCCCGTAGGACACATGTGATGGAAAATATAGTGTGTTGTTGTATTCACACTAACAAACACTGAGGAGTGGGTCCTGTTGGTATTTTTCACAGCCACAATTCTTGGCTTAGACCTGGCACGCTGGGTAATGTCCACCTGTTGGGAACATTCACTTATGCAAGGGAGAAAGGAGAAGGCTCGGGAGGATAGGGAAAGGGTGGGTGGGAGAGACAGGTTGTACTTTCATCAGGATGTTTTTTAAGTGCACTCGCTGTTATGTTGTTCTGATTACAACTGTGGGATGGGAGACACTGTCCCGGATCAGGAGGCAATAAAGTGTACAGGCTATTACTGTCACTAACTTGATGACCGTGGGCAAAATACATAGCGTCCCTAAATATTCCTCATTAATTAAAAGGAAATGATGATGGTACCTACCTCATTGTGTTGCTGTATTAAATGGAACACACAAAGTAACTAGCATATGATGATACTGTGTGTGTACGTGAGTGTGCATGCGTGTGTGTGCACTTTATTATTACCCAGGTTCAGGTTCACTGAGGAGCCACATATTCCACCAATCACTTATTGATCACATATGAAGCGTAATACCAGGCTGCAAGGCAATGAGCTCTCAAGGTGCTTGAAATGTAGACACAAAATAGAGAAGTCAAGGGCCCAATATGCTGAGAAAAGTATGAGCTCCTCAAGACCTGAAAAACTCACAGAAGTTGTGCTTCATAGGCAGTGTTATAGAGAATGACTATGTTTTAAATTAGAGAAGAAATTCCAGTGTAGAAGCAACAAGAGCAAAGGTTTGCTGAGGAAGGAGGAAGAAACCCAGACTGGCTAGAATGACCAGCCAGTGGGAACTGGCTGGATAGCAAGGTAGCGTCAGGCATCCTTTCAGGGACACTGCCACTGGCTCCAGCACCAATGGGTGCTGCTTGGTCATTGCTGAGGAATTCTTGCTTCTTCAGGGAGCAGCTGCAATGAGCAATGCCAGGCTGGGGACACCCTACTAACTCACAATATGCAGTGTGGCCTGCGCTTTCTCTTTGTAAACAGTTACCCGCTGATCAACAACATCTACTGGGTGATTTTGGTGTGCTGAGGCATCAAGAAAGGTTATGTAGAAAGTAGAGACCATGCAAGATTCCTGGCCAGAAGATCATTCTAGTTATGGATGTAGGATAAAACACATGTCAAGAAAATAAATCTTTATGGAATAGGAGAGCTGCATATTTTAAGAAAGAACACAAAATCCCCAGCATAATACAGGTAGAAAATGGGGTGACATGCCCTGTTGTTGTTGACAAAGGTGGGATTGTTGTGACACTTGTGTGTGTGAAGAGCAACGTTTGGAAAACCTGAAATCACTATTTGACTGTACTTCACCTCATGCAACAGAGGCCCACTCAGCCCTGGGGGAGCAGGTGGCATGCCACAGTATTTCCTGTTTGCCAATCAGGTTACCCATAATATGATATTTTGATCTTGCTCCATCGAAACAGTGATGATGTGTTCAATGATTTTTTTTTAATCCTCTTGCTCATTTTCTTTTTTATTCATGGATCATGTGTCTTCATTTATTCCTCTTCAGCCTGACTTTTGGCGTAAGTTAAACAATTTCCTCCCTCATTTGCTGACAATTCTTTCTCATCCTACAAAACTTTTAGAATGTTCTGGAGGAAGATCCTTGGATGTTCCCTGCTTCTTGTTAAGTGTCGGGGCAAGCAAAACCTGACAGGTAAGTTGACTGCATCTGTCAGTTAGAATTAGAGGGAGAAAATATAGATGTGGATACTAATAAAAATGGTGTCAATCTTGGAAAAGGAAGTTAACTGATAGCTAAGGTTTTTATGTACTCAAAAACACAAATGTTAGAAACAAAGACAGCTAACTGCTTCTAGTCAGAACACGTGGCAAGTCCTTAGGAAGGTGAGGAGGAAAAGACCATGAGGGTGTCTGCCGGTGGGAAAGCTTCCCCCAGCTTAAGCTCTCTGGGAGCAGGAACTGGCACAGTGAAGTAGTGCAGTGCTGGACACGTTGGAAATGCTCACTTAGAGCTTCGTGTGCATGAATCAATGAATAAACTCCAAAAAGGTTTCATAGACAAGAAGAAGTTGCAAGCAGAGCCATAGTCTTCTGAGGCTTAACTTCTAGGTTTAGCAGAGAATCACTGGGGCTCTCTATTGTCCCTGGACTGATCACAGGTTTTGGTAATTTGGTGTTTCCTTTAGAAACCACTATTTGAAGCCTTGAGATCAGTAAGTCTTGGTGCAGCATTTCCTGAAGAAGTACTATTGGTGGTTGCAAGGTCTTTTTATTCCTAGAGTTTTCTTTTCTCAGACTCCCTGCCATTAACATTAGACTTAATTTTAGAATTTCAACGTTTAAATTTTATATATAAATTACAGAATTTAACATCTGGGCATTCAAAATCCATACCTATTTACTAAGTAATATATGCATCTTTCTCACAGGAAGAAATAGAAAAAAGTATTATGTAGAAGAAAATCCACATTGTAAATTTGTCTTAATAATGTTCTTGGATCTCTCATTATTTTTAAGACAAAAAGAAAGATCTATTTGTCTCACGGTCTAAGTAAAAATAGGCAGGGGATCCAGGCACCTTCTTTGACAACAAAGGAATTATATCTTGTGTCATTCAACCAGTTTTCTCTTGCTTCTCTTTCTACCAACCAAAGAATAGAACAAAACAAAACAAAAATTTTAAAAACAAAGCAACAACTACAGCAATAGCAGCAACAACAAAAACAATAAACAAGAGGACTTAGGTGGAATGGTGTAAAGAATTAGATCAGCAAATGAGATTTGGGAATTTCACAGTAAAATATATAATTCTAGGAAAGAGGTGTTTTATGTATTGCTACTAAAGGAAAGCAGGAGACAAAAGAAAACAAGAAGAAAAAAGAAAAAAGAAAAGGGAAGAGAAAGTTCTGCTTCTTGGTCTGTGTTTCTTCGCAAGGCGCTATTAGCATTTGGGGTAAGGTGGTTTGCCATGTTTTATAAATACCATGAAGAATTCTGATAGGGACCCCAACATGGCTTGGACTCTGTTGATTAATTGTGCATTTTATTTCCACTTCCAAAATTCCTAATGTTTTAAACTTTTTTTGAAAGAGGATTTCTTCCTGTTATAGTTTATAAATGTCTCCAAGTGTGGGTGTATGGCAAACCATTCCAAATTTACCCTCGGAGAAGTATTCTTTACTTTTGACTGCTCTGGTTCTCTGTTTGACTTTTGCATGAGAATCCTCTGCTTGCTCTGCCCTTCTGTCTTTCAATTCACTCTCTTGTGTGAACTAATTAATTCTCATGGCTTCGGTTGCTCTTGATGCCCTAGTTTTTACACCCATCGCTGACATTTCAACTATTCTTCAGCCCGATGTCTTATGCATGGGTGGGAAATCTGCATTTAGATCTATTTTCCTCATCTAAGAAAAATATGATAAAAATCAAACTCATCTATTTCTCTTTAGCAATACCATTTATTGAGTTTTCTATTTTCACAAATGTTTGAGTGCCTATTATACACCTATTATGCTAAGTTCTGGTGACATGATCGTGACCAAACAGGCAGAGTTCCTGATCTCATGGAACTTTATAGCCCAGGGATAGAAAAGTATTAGATAAATAATCACAAAAATACATAACTACTAATAGGGATAATGAACATGGGAAAAACTACAGATTCCTACAAGCATAAAATTCAAAGACATCACTTAGCCTGATCAGTCAAAAACGACTTTCTAGATTGCATTTCCTTTAACTTCCCTACCCACTCAACCACCAAGACCTATTGGCTGTACCCATTTTTACAATTGCGGCTCTTTTGGGGGCTCTTCATTTCTGATGTTTGGATTACTCTAATTGGATCTGCACTGGACTCTATCCACTGTAGATCATCAGCACATGGCTGTCATGTTAATATTCTTAAATGTTCATCTTAATTACATCACTCCCCAACTTAATCTTCCGTAGTCCCCAATAGTCCATGGAATCAGCTTCAGACAGATTACTTTGCCTAAGCACCTTCATTGTGCTAATGGAGTGTGTATCACCACCTCCTATTCAGCTCTGCACATGCCATTCTCCATACACACGTGCTGCCCTTTTTCTCTTCTGTATCCTGCACCTTCTATATTTCAGTGATTTTCAAACCATAAACACTTGGAGAGGTGGCAACGACAGGGGAAAAATAGGCAAGTGGTGAGGGATGAGAGGTGGGCTCAGCTCTTGGTGTTCCCTGCAGTGGATTTCCGTGTAAGATTTCATTTGAGGAAATGGATCCAAGGCAAACATTTGAAAATCTAAGTATCATTGAGGCTTCCAATTAAGATTCACCTTCCCTCATTACTCCCTCCCCCTCCACATCGACTTTTCTCCTCTGCCTTCTGTCCCTAGAGTGGTACAACTGTACTCCCAGGTGAGATGTACTTGTTTAGCTTTGCCCTTGTTTTATACTCTGAATACATTTGCCTCCTTGAGCCTTGTTTTTTTTACTTCTTTTTCTTTACTGTTGCATAAATGAATCAACAAATTGATGAATGCATGAGTATTCTGTGGTTCTTTCAACTACTGAAAAATTTGTGTTTCTGAAATTATGTTTTGAATCTACCCTTCTCCATTTTCAGCAATGCAATGCATATAAATAATGAATATATCAAAAGTAATGTTGTGTTTGGGTTTCTCTGCAATATGAGGGTGAGTCCACATAGATGGCAGAAAGATAAAGGAAAGGATTGGTGAGGGTGATGAGAATGTTCTCTCCAGGACTCCTTATTCACTGAGATTCACGCCTGCCCCGTTCTGCTCCCTCAATGCCCCCAAGGTTTACCTTTGCTAATCTGTGACATGGAGATTCAAATGTTGTATCTCACCTCTTTCAGGGTAAAATGGAGATCTCTTTTAGGACCAAGGTCTACTTTGTTAAGGTGGAGTAATGTCAATTTAATTGGATCACAAATATTGTTAGTATTATACTTATTATTCAAGCCTGTTCCTGAATTATAACAGGACACTGATTTATCCCAAATTCCCAACTGGGAACAAAGAACAAAGAGAGCAAGAACCTTCAGTGGTTTCTCCACTAAGCCCAAAAAACCACATCTGATAAGCTATGTAATTTGCTCTAGCAATTTGTGCCAAAAATAAAGGCACACTTCTGCAGAGTCGAACATTTCTAAGAAAAACCTAACTCCGCCCCATGCTAATCCAGCTCCTTTTCTTTCTTTTTCGAACTTGATGTTTATAGATAGAAAATACCAGGCTGCATCTTAGGTCCCATACCATTAAACTCCCTTGGCCAAATGGCCAGGTCCATCATCCTGTAGTCATCCTAAGCCTCTCTCGCTGTCACACAGAAACCTGAAGGGTGAGCAAAGGCAAAAGCAGTGGTCTGTTTTACAACACCTCAATAACATGATGTCTTTAACAGCACAGCAGATTCTTGGCTGATGGCCCTGGGTAAAGGAAGAGAGGCACAGAATCTTCGAAGTCATCAATTTTAATGAGCACCATAAGTATTCCAGTAAACTAGATCCCTTTATTTTTGTTTGTTGGACAAAGAAACTTGATACATCCAAAGACATTTATTCCTTTTTAGTTCAGCACCAGGACAGGAACTTGCTTTTTCACCACCAATATTAGGCCCCCAATGGTGATAAAAATTCCTGTGCAGTGTTTTGGAGGGGAAGAATAAAAGAGGCTACAAGGAAAAAAAAACAAAAGAACAAAACCAAGCAAATATAAACTTTTGAAAAAATTCAGGCTTTCTTTGGCTCAGAGGTTAAGCATGAACTGTTAGAGTTCCCTTGCAAAGTTGGAGTCTGCCAAGGTATCTCATAGCTTGGATGGTTTTGTGGAAGTTACAAGAGAAATAAGAAATTTCATCTACATTTTCAAAGGCAAGGAATACTCAGTGGGGAGTGTGTGTGTGTGTGTGTGTGTGTATCTGTTTCTGTGTATGAGAGAGAGAAAGAGAGAGAAAGACTGACAGATAAATAGAGATAGAAGCAGATGAAAACTCAACTACTTTATTACTTAATGAATTGAAATTTTTGGAAGAAATATTTCTGAACTATCTGAGGTCACCTTAGGGGTAGTAAGTAATTTCTAAGGTTTGTAGTGAGATAAACAAAGAAGTAAGTTGCTTGAGATGTTTGTGTATCAGAGAAAACAACACCCAGCCTTTGCTTCTAATCTTTTCCATCTTTGTGCAAACTCAGTGAACTCTTATTCCAGATCTGAAGGCAACAGGCAGGCATTTGTTTTAACTCCTTAAGTAAACTCAAGTTCTCCAATCATTAAAGTTGAAAGTCCCTGCACAATTCACTAAATACCTTCCTCGTTGGTAAGGGATTCATAGCACAGGGCAAGCTGTGCCATCTCTTAAGAATTTTTCAATCAAAAGAAGTTTCTCCTTCTTTTTTTCTGTTCAAAAATTCTTTTAATGGAGAAGGGGGAAAAAAGAAACAACCCAGAAAAAAATTACGCAAATGGCAAGGTAGTGACAAGGCATCTATCAAACTGACTCTGGAAATTCCAATTTTTAAAGTGCTATAAAAATATCATTATTAATGATGATTGACTGGGTTTTCGGAGCCAAGATATTTCAAGGCTGCTCAGTTGGAGTTGAGTGCAAAAGCGGGGGAGCTAAAATGGCTTCAGGGTTCCCTCACTTTGTTTCTTCATTGATTTTTAAGTAACATGTGAGCACAGTCAAATTGATGATTTTCATTTTGAATTAGTCTGGCCTCTGTCATGCAGGGACTTCCATCTTTGCCTGACTGTCAGTGTCTAATTCATCTTCATCATGTCCCCAGCAGGAAGATTCGGATCTTATTACTCTTTGTTTTACAGTTTTATCTTTTACAGGAAATTGGGACACAGAAAAAAATTGAGAGGAATCCACCCAAGCTTTTAGTAGAACCACCCAATGGGAGAAGGTACACCTCCACTTTTGGACCTGAATGAACAGAAGCTCCTGGACTGTGGCAGCTGCAGTAGGTGAGACAGTTGGAACTATAGTATTCCCTGGAGTTATATTTTGTTTACTCTTTTGTTTTTGTTTCTTTCAGATTCCTGAAAAATATTAGGTCTTGGTGTGTGTAAATCTCATACTTTGTACCTGATGTCTTTATGAACCTAGAAGTGCCCTCCCTTTTATAGATGGGAAAATGAGGGCTAAAGAAAAAACGTGCACAGGTTGGGCAATAACCGTATTAGATTTCAGCATGATCAACACTTACTGTGAAAGTCTTATATTTTGCTGTATTTTCAGTGACTGCCAAGACTGGGAAAAACGACAAGTATGGTTTTTTTTAAAAGTGTAACTAAAATGTGCTTGAAAAACATCACAAAAATATTGTTTAGGTAAGGCCTAAGGCCCAGGGCCCAAGTTAGAGGACTTCTTTAAGGACACAGAGAAAAGAAAACCCATCAACACTAGCAAAACCTATCATTTGCTGAGCAAAAATCTCCTTTCTATCCCCTGCTGCTCCTTAACTCTCAACTCTCTGCTTCTCGCAGCTAGTGTTGCTGCATCCTCTCTGAAGACTCATTCTGGCAGTCCTAAGGGAAGTCACCAGTTTGTCCTTTCGACAGTGTGCCAAAAATGGAAAAAGGAAGAGTTTAAGCAACTGTCAACCAGGAAACTTTTTGCTTGTTTATTTAAAAAAAAAAAAGAAGACTTATCAACCTAGCCAAGAAATTTTGTCTAAGTTTCAGATTGTCATTCTTTATAATCACTCTTCTTTCTTTTTCTTTCTGAATCCTGCATTTTCGCTGAGGATAGATAATCTTTGGCATTATCCTCATTGGCTCTGCTCAGCTCCTAGTCCCTTGGGGTCCTGCTGACTCTATAAACTTTCAACTCCTAAATCCAATGCTGGCTCACCCAGGAAAGAAAAAAGCAAACTGAACAATAAAATTCAAGCTGTAGCTTCCGTTGTGACTCAAGAACAGAAAATGTTTTTAATGGCCAACAGCACATAAAGTGCCACTAATCACCAAGAATTTATTATTTCCAAGTGAGGGGCCCCAAACAAACACCATTTTGCCCAACTCCATTACTATCCAGAGTTTGAAAAGCTTTTCAAAGGTAATTATCTGGTTGAATCTTCACCTAGGTTGAGCATTTTGCAAATTTTTTCATAAAAATTAAATATGCCAAAAAGGAGAAAGGAATATTTTCTCTTCCTTTCTTTTCTTTTCATTCATCCTTCTTGTCTCTCTTCCTTTCCATAGCACCTTTTTTGCTGTGTCAGCTCTTCTCTGCATGATCAGTTTGCTGTGATCTATGGAAAACTTTCTTCAGGAATTTGAAGCCTGTGTGAAGTCCTTTTATTTTGCTGGGTTCAGGCTATAGATTTTGGTTTGAGAATCCTTAAAAGCTTATGTTATAGCTCAAAATTTTTATTCTCAGAGCTGCATGAATAAATTAGACCATTTTGGGAAGGACCTTTGTAGTCACATCGCCAGGAACACTTTGCTAGTGGATCCCAAAATGTTAAGTATAATTTGGGTGCTTACCCAATAAGTTGATAGGATGTTTTCTCTTTTTTTTTCCCTGATGTTCCTAATACAGTACGTAAGTGGTATGAAAGAATATTATAAATTCATTTGTTTGCAATTTCAGAAATAAATACAATGATTGATTTGGGGGACCCAAGTAAATATTCACGATAACAAACTTAACAAACTCACATTCTTCATTTCATATGGAAGAGAGCTCTATTTTCTTTCATATACAGAAATCATTTCAAAAGCTTGTGTGGAGCAATAAGATCTCCAAACTTACTCTCTAGTCTTGGGGGACATAACTTCTTGGGCTACCTTCACTGGAGTTTAATCAGAATATTTAGAATGTAAATAAGAATTTAAACAGTTATTCTTCTTTTTCTGTATTGGGATTAACAACTTTAATAGTACATTTATGTGCTGCATTCAAATGGGGAACTAATGGGAAAGAGAACTACATGTGTTGAGAGCCAGGATCCCTCTACATTCTCCCCACAGTCCTGTTGCGTGGGCATAATTATCATCACTTCATAGATGAAGAAACAAAGGCTCAGAGGGGTTAGGTCAAAAATGTAACAAGTAATAGCTCTAGGAAGGTCTATATCAGCGGTCCCCAACCTTTTTGGCACCAGGGACTGGTTTCATGGAAGATAATTTTTCCACAGACTGGGGGTAGGGGGATGGTTTGGGGATGATTCAAGTGCATTACATCTATTGTGCAGTCAAACCTTTCCACTAATGATAATCTATATTTGCAGCCACTCCCCAGTGCTAGCATCAGCGCCTCAGCTCCACCTCAGATCATCAGGCATTAGATTCTCATAAGGAGCACGCAACCTAGATCCTTCATGTGCACAGTTTACAGTAGGGTTGGCACTCCTATGAGAATCTAATGCTGCTGCTGATATGACAGGAGGTGGAGCTTATGCGGTGATGCGAGTGATGGGGAGCAGCTGTAAATACAGATGAAGCTTTTCTCTCTCACCCACTGCTCACCTCCTGCTATGCGGCCTAGTTCCTAACAGGCCACAGACTAGTACTGGTCTGCAGCCTAAGGGTTGGGGAAAGCAGGTCTATATGATTCCAAATCCATACTCTCTTCTGTTATAACCTATTACCTCCAATGGATGAAAAGGCTAATTTGTTATCTACCGTTACTGCCTACCTAGACAGGCAAATTTCACAGAGACTATTGTCTCTTCTAAAGGTCTGCCAACAAGAAGTGGGGAAGGCCATTGCCTTAGGCTGACCTGTTTCTTCAGGAATTTTGAGGCTGAGCAGAGTATCTTCTCCTCACTGCATTGTCCAAGAGAAATGGGCAGTTTGGAGAGACCATCCAGAATTCAGAATTTCGGCCAGTGGCAAAGTTTTTTGATGGAAGGGGAAGACCAAGCATATGCTGGCACTGCTGTATCAGGTGTAGTAAAATAATCCCAAATCAGCCTGAGCATTTCTATGAGCTTCAGTCTGTGGTCTTTCCGTAGAACCTTGACAGTTAGGCAAGATTTGAACAAGTTCATGGTGGGACGGGAGTGGTTCTGACCATATGTGCAGCTGTAAAATAGGCAGACTCCTTTTCTGGGATATATGCTTCCTTTTCAGAGCTTTTGTCTCTGTTATAGAATGTTCTCTTCTCTCAGGAACTCTGGACCTTCACACACTTTCCCCTCTGCACAGTATGCTCTGGCAAGCTATCACTTGGACAGGATCTAATCAATTACATGATCACTTGCAGGAATGACTGTAATGGCAGAATTTCAGGAATCAAGGTGGGCTGCGGGGAGGACATCTCAGAGCAGAGGTTTCTTAACACCCTTTAATGTATAGGACACAGGTGACCACCCATTCATGAATTGATGGGTAAGGCTGGTTTTGAACGGAGACAGAAGAAGATTACTGTGGATGTGTGAGGGTGCTTGGTCAGAGTGTGCCTGTGGAACAAAACCAAGAGTTCCTTTGGTGGCACTTTGTCTCTTTGTCATCTTCCTAGTCACTCTACTGTGCTTCTGACATTTAGATTGAGGCTGCAGGTGGGGAGCATTTTCTTTTCTGTGGCTGAATTCTTAGCCTGTTGATTGGCTGTAGGGCCAATAGAATCTTCTGAAGTTTCCCTAAAACTGTTTCTATGTCTATTCTTTCTGGAAACCTGTTTTGAAGGCCAAAGTTTGCACAGCTGATTTTGGAGTTGAGGAAGATTCCTGCAATGTCAGCAATTCAGCTATCCCTTTACTTATAGTGGATACTCACCTAGGGCAGAAGGACATTGCCAGTTGATAATTTAATCTATGGTGAAGAAAAACATTTTCTAGGAAGGTTTCTTCCACAGCCAGTTCAGAAGCACTACTAGTTTATCTAGAGAGTCAAGAAATACTGAAAGTTGCATTCCGTGGCTGGGTAGGTAGATGGTATGTTTCTGTTGTGCTTGATGGGATGGTCAAAGATGTTCGTGGGAATTATAACTAGTCTCTCTGCTGAAGTGGCAGGTGAAAGGGCTTGAAGAGCATCTCTCTATAGTCCACACTGGTAGAAGGCTGTGTTGGAGAACTAACAGAAAATAAGCCAAGTGAAAAGGCAAGAAGAGGGAGCAGGGAAATCTACATCCATAACTGGGAGTGATGAGCTAAATATCTTTTTCCCCTGGTAGAAATTAGGCATATTCACAGTTTTTAAAAAAGTTTGCACATTTATGTTGCACATTGCTCTCCAGTTGTTTTATGATTATTTCTTTAAGTCCACCTATCCCCACTGGACTAAGAACTTTGTGAGGACCTGCATCTTTATTTTCGTGTCTCTTGCATCAAGCATGCTGCTGGGCACAGAACAAGTTGTCGACACCTGATTGTTGAGTGACTGAAAGTATTTTCATATTATACAATTTTAATTCTGAAAAGATCACTTTCCTAAGAATGGGACACACTGTGTGAGTCATCTCAGAAAATTTAGGGGGTAGTGGAACCAACAACTTGACCTGAGTAGGGCTAGATTATTAACTAGTCGAGGAGATGTCAACCTATCTCATTGCAAACTCATTCAATCTTCAACATGAATATGCAGAAGTTAGCCAAAGAGGGTACCCTAAGGCAAGGAAGATCACACAAGGTTGAAAACTGTTAGGAGAACAGATATGCTCCTAGCAGGGCCAGCTTCGTGGGAGTCCTGGCCTGTGCAGTCACATGGACTCCTGCACTCAGGGGGGCCTGTACTTGGTTTAATGCTGTACTATTGCTGTCTTGAAATTCTTAACACTTTTTGAACAAGAGACCCCATGTTTTCACTGGGCACTGGGCCTGCAAATTAAGTAGTGGTCTTGGCTCCTAGTAAAATGATGGGAGCCACAAGGACCAAGATCAGGAAAACTAAACTCAAATGGGATGTAATAACAGTGAGCAAGAAAGCAAGCATTGGCTATTAGTAGAACTCCCCTTACCTGGCCGGTGAGCGTGCTGCCGGTACTGCATGGGGCAGATTTCCCAGAATGGGGAAGGACAGGAGTACAGGTTAGGGAAGGACAGGCATATTGGGGAAGAGTCTTCAGGGAGCAAAGAAGTTAGGCCTTTTTCCCTTTGGAAGGGATAGGAAAGAAAAATAGAAAAGACTCACAGAATCAGAAGACTATGACAATCTTAGGAAGAGTGAAGACAGACAGCAAATTCAGAGTAGGACAGTCTGAAGTACAGAAAAGGAATCTATAGGTATTTCTAATCTTTATTTCCAAATAGGGCTCCTATTGGTCAATTTAGGAAGCCCCCCACACCACAGACAAATATGATAACATAGGTGGGAGAAGACATTAAAGATCTGCAGGACCTCACCCTGAGTACACTAGATAAAAAGAGAGTTAGTAATTATATGCCAAGGAAACTAACTAGGACAACTCTGAGATTGCTTGAGTTTTTGGTAATTTTTAAATGATATTTGTTCTCATTATAATCATCTAATTCTCAACACTATCTTAAAATGCAAGGGCTTTTGTGCCTATTCTGGGCCATAACAAGAAAGAGAGGAGGTGGGAAAATCCTATTGTACTCTGCAGTCTACACTGGGAAGTTCCTGCCTTGGAAAGAAACAAATCACAGGCTATAGCGTAGGAGGGGACGGATTTTTTTTTTTAAGGTTAAATACTTAGAGCCTACAGGGAAGAAGAAAAGGTGCCCTGGAACTGCAAAGTGACTCCAGGGCTGTCGCTGAGGGTAGCTTGGAGGCCTGTGACACAGCAGGGGACGAGCAAGAGGAAATCAGGCTGTGTGGATGGCGATTCCAGACATACCCAAGCCAAGGCATTATCTTAGCCTCTAAGAGATTCTAAGAGATTCCTAAGCATTCAAATGATGGAACTGTGTTGTCTCAATCAAATAAAAACATACACTTGCTAATGACTTGTAACTCTCTGCTGGCTGGGTGAAGGGGCTGTCTATAAACCCAGCATGGTCATCAGGCTGTGTGCTGCTTCTTGGAGGTATGATATAAGATGCATGTGATATTCCTGTGGATATGACAAAGAGCCTGCCAAGACTCACCAAAACTCCCTGATCCTCACTACTCTGATGGTTCATGTGGGAACAAATGCCGCAGTCATAAGGAATCTGCAATGCATCTCTGGGACTAGGTAGAAAAGTAAAAAAATTGGCCGGGTGGGTGGGATTTTTTTCTCTGCTTCCAGTTTGCAGTCATGACCGTGGAAGGGAAAGGAGAAAGGGGAATAACAGCTGGTTATGTGAGACATCCAAAAGAAAGAATTTGTCTTTTGGATCATGGCGGCAGTGTCAGGAAGATGTACTACTGAAAAGGAAAGGGGCTCCAAATCAAAGTGGAGAACATATTTGACAAGGATAAATGGATGAAGGGGAGAGAGAAAAATCAAGACCAACTACTAACTAGGTAACAAGGACAGTGGGCATGACAGGAGAAGAACCTGTACCATGGAAGTGGTCCCCAGTAATTACTGTTCTTTCATTCATTCAACAAATGGCAGAGAAGTTCACTAAGAATAATATTTACGACCCTAGGAAACTATCTTATGTCAACACAGAATGGGAGTGACAAAATGAACTTGAAGTTTTAAAGCAAAAAGTAAATAATTGTTATCAAGAACGCTAAGACTTAATGGGATAAGATTCAGCCTAAAAAAATATATCAAGAGAAAGACATACTTTATTCAGGGCCTTATCCTATAGCAGGAAAAATAGATTAGTGCTATGTATAACTAAGATATACATCTAGATAGAAACAAAGGTAAAGTAAACAAAGCAAATGAGAAATTAATTATACTTCTATGAGAATATACTTTAGACCATGCAGGAGGAGGGAGGTTATGAATATTGTGTTTTTGGCGTTAAATCTTGGTATGAAGTAACCCTTTGCAGTAATGGGAGAATTTGACTATCTTTGGGAAAATTGATTTTGCTCAAATTAAAGTACTTGGCAAACGCCTAACTTTTAATGTTGACATTTTTAATCTCTAAAAAAGAGAGAGAATACAAGAGAATTATATGTCAATATGGAAATTCTAAGAAATAATAGTGAGGGGTAACCAGAATCTTAGAATTTAGACCATAATGAAAGTCACATGTGTGCCCTTGCTCAGTGTTCCTTGAAATGAGATCCTTGGACAGGGTGGTTCCACAAATTGTTATTGGTCTGCAACAAGATAAAAGTAAGTATTGGAAGCTTTTGTAAGAATTTTTATCACCATAACATTTTAGTTTTATTTAACAAAATCAAAACTGATGGCTCACCACGGATACTTTGAGAAGCACTATCCTAGTTCATGATCAAATAGAATTCAAAAAGTTTATTGCCTTTTGTCCTGAAAATGAATACAGCTGGAGAGAAGGAAAGAGAGGGAGGATTTGAGGATATATGTGAGAATTACTCCAATAGAACAAATGAGGAAAATCAGCTAAAAAGTAGTGTGATTGTTCTAGAAGCTCCCTTGATGAGGAAAGAAGGTACAAACCTTTTCTTGAGTACCTATCATATAGAGGCACTTCTACTTAGATTATCTTATTTTATAGTCACTCTTCAGATAAGTGATATTATTCTAATAATTTTTATGGAAGCTGGGGCATAACTGAGGCTCAGTGACTTTAGTGGGTTGAATGGTGGCCCCCCAAAAGATATGTCCCCATCTTAATCCCTCGAACCTGTGAATATTACCTTACATGACATAAGATGGGATGAAGTTACAGATTTTAAGAAGAGGAGCTTATTCTAAATGGGCCCTAAATATGATCACACATATCCTTTTAAGATAGACACAGGAGATGAGAAGACACAGACAAAAGAAGGCGGCAATGTGCCCACAGAAGCAGAGACTGGAGTGATGCAGCCACAAGCTAAGGAATGTCTAGAGCCATCAGAAGCTGCAAGAGGCAAGGAACAGGTTCTCCCCCAAAAGCTTTCAAAGGGAACGTGGCCCTGCCAACACCTTGATTTCAGACTTCTGGCCTCCAGAACCATGGAGAGAATAAATTTCTGTTGTTTTAAGCCACTCAGTTTGTGATAATTTGTTACAGCAGCCTTAGGAAACTAACATGGTAACCTAAAGTAACTTCTAGAAAATGCAAAATCAGATATTTAACCTCAGGTATAACTCCAAAGCCTTCAATCATGACCCATCACATAGCAGGCTTCTAGATTTTATAATGACTGGATCAAATGATTAGAAATATGTGAAGGGCTAGGGAGGGCACAGAGAAATCAGGAATACGTGGTGTGGCCTCATGGACTGGGTTTGAGTCATAGTTCCTCCTCTCACTTTACTGGTCTTCTCTAGTCTCAGTTCCCTCAAACGTAAACTAAGTGACATAAACCAAATTAACAGGGTTATTGTAAGGATTGGGTAAGATGCCCTATGTGTGAACTTCTTTGAAAATTGTAGAGCCCGATTCAAATGCTAATTACTAAGACCCTTTCCCTCTAACAGAGACAGAAGAGAAGATATTTGCAGTAAACTTTGCACTCAGTATCTAACCTGCTGAAGCTGCAGTGGCATTGGGTAACCCACTTTCTTGCCGTAGCAGGTGGCAAGACGAGCACCCTGCTCACTCTGGCTGTGCAGTGCTACTGTCACGTGCCCACAGGAGCAAAAAGAAGCCCCTGAACCTGTTGAGCAATTTTTGTTTGAAAGAAAACCTCAGCAGCTACCATGCCAAAACAAAATAGTTGTCTTTGGCAGATGTTTTTTTTTTTCAGTATTCAGATGGACAATACAAAATAACTCTATTCAACAGGCCAGTTCATTTTTACTTGTTTACTTATACCTTGCCTTGTTCCAGAAAGGATTTAAGGTGGATTACCTATTAATACCACACAAGATAAAATAAAGTGAAAAATAAGTGGGTGAGGAAAGTAGGACAACAGGAAAATGAGACTCAGAAAAATAAATGAAACCAGGAGTAAGTTAGACTCATTGTGTTTTGTAAGGTCTCCTGTGCTTACCAGGGCTGGCCACGAGTGTGTCTCTAGCTCTCTTGCTGTTGATACAAAAAGGGCTCTAAGTCAGCGGTCCCCAACCTTTTTGACTCCAGGGACCGGTTTCGTGGAAGACAATTTTTCCACGGACAGGGAATGGGGGTGGGGGGAGGCAGAGCTCAGGTGGATGTGCCGCCTGGTTCCTAACAAGCCATGGACTGGTACTGGGCCACGGCCCGGGGATTGGGGACTGCAGCTCTAAGTCAAAGTCCCCAACAATGTCCTCTTTAAGGAGTAATTTCTGCCTGCCCAGAGCACTGGCTATGAGAGATCAAAGCCTTAAAGATCTTGATGCTGAGCATGTCAACACTCATTTTAGCTTGGATTAAAAAACATTCATTAGAAAAGCAATGAAATTTGTTTCTTTGAGAAACATAACTTCCTGATGCGCTTTCTAACATACTAGCCATAAAATTTATATTTTATGACTGATGATGACTGACTAGCTGCACAGGGTAATTAATTATAAATGAGGTAAGCAAAAGGGGATGTGTGCCAGAAGGGAAGCCTTAAGTTTCGGAACAGTTCATGTGTTGCCCTTTTTGGCACTGGTCAGGGCAAGCCTGATCTGCAGCCACTCTCGGTTCATGTCCATTAGTATCCCCTTATAAGAGAATGTCTATTTTTCTATTCTCTAGAGCAGAGGAAAATGTATCCAGTTTATAGAAAAGTGTCATTAAATTATTAAGATTCAAATTAAAAGGAAAGGAGTGGTTGTAGCACATGTCTCTGCTTTTCCTCCAGTGAAATCACTATCTGAAGATCAATTCGCTTACTTTTTTGGGGTGCGAATTTTGCAGCTAATTCATTGTGCAGAGCCCTTAGCGATGTTGCAATGCTTAAAATAAAACAGTTGATAAGGGATAAATTAAATTATTTTATAATGAAAATTGATGATGGGGAAGTAACTATGGCCTTCAAACCCCTTTAGACTTGGATGATTTCTTTCTGTTCTCTGGCAGAGGTTGGCAAACTTTTTCTGTAAGGGCCAGATAGTAAATTTGTTAGGTTTTGTGGGACATATGTTCTCTGTCATACTATTCAACTGTAATGCAGTGTCTATGAATGGACAATTCATAAGCTAATGGGTGTAGCTGCATTCTGATAAAACTTTATTTACAAACACAGATGGCAAGAGAATTTGGCCCATGAGTTACAGTTTTCTGGCCCCTGCTCCATGATGTAGAACTATGGGGTTTTAAGTTGTTTAAAGTTTCACTATATTCAGAACTGTTTTCCAAGAGAAATTTTGGTTTGACAGCCTACCTCCCTGACGATGATGGGAAGGCTCTCCTTTTAGGCAAGAAGACCATATTTTTGAAATAGATCATTGCCACCTACATACCAGTCATCTAAAGCATGAGGCTCTCTATTTGATCAACAATACAGAAAAACTATATTCCTGGCTTCCCGTATAGCCTCAACCACTATGTATGAGCAGCCTAGACGGTTGTCAAGGTCTGGTTGAAATAGAGAGGTAAGAAAGATAACTCAATGGGCATGATAATTCATTAGATTTAAAAATTTTCAGCCTTGTATCAAGCCACATCACTAAGAATACTTACACATGTGCAATATAACCTTCCCTTCTCTAGAAGTATCCTCACAGAATTACAGTTTGACATCATTTCATCCCGTTTTATTAAGGATTGCATATAAAAGTGACCATTTGGAGAACATACTTCCTCTTTTGAAAAATTGCTGTTGAACACACTTTTCAACATCCCATTTTTTTAGATTGTTTTATGTTCCTTGTTAAGTAAAACTCCATGTGTGATTCCTCTTAGAGTTTAGTGGGTTGTCAGAAGTGCATCTCTTGTTGTGCTACTTGTTATTGACCAGAGAGTGCAATGTGATGACTCCTATGCTGCTCCCAACCCATTTTTTTAAGCTCTGTTTCCAAAAAATGAAGCTAAGTATATGTTCAATTGCACAGATTATATTCAGCCTAGGTTCTCTTACCCAATCGTCACTTCCTTTTCATTCTTTGTCTCTTCATATTTTGCTGGTTTTGATTTGATTGTACTTGCATCTTAATATAGAATATCATAGGGGTATAAATAACAAATAAGTAACGAAGTTTGGCCTAGTTGAAAATGTAAAAGACCACAGGAAGACATTTTCATTTGTGTTTGAAACTAGAAGAACAAGGAAGTGATCACCAAGCCCCAGGGCAGACGGTGTAATGATAACAGAACTATTAAATTCATATTTTGCTTTCAAGTTCTGCAGCAAGGAAAGTGGTCTGCAGCTTGGAAGGATAGAAGCAAATAATACCTTGAATTAATCTTTTTGGTTTCTTTGCGTTTGGGGACTTTTTTTTTTGTATACTTTGCCTCGTTTATTTTCACCGTGGGAGGTGGTCACAGTAGCTATTATTATCCTGCTTTACTGGGGAGGAAATTGTGACTCAGCGTTAAATGACTTGTTCACATTCACCAACAGCGTAAAGAGGGAGTTGACTCTAGTTCTACGTAGATAAGCGGACAGTAAGACAAAGCCTGGCCACTTAACGTGAGTTCTAGTTGCCAGCACTGGGTGCAAGTTATGCCAGGCTGCTAAGAAAATGGGTTGTAGGGCAAATAGTAGATGTTCAAAATATTCATTTTGAATGAGCAAATATGAACTGAGGATTAACCTCATAATTTCTGAGATATTCCAGAGACCAAAAGATGCACGAATAAAGGAAATGTCAATCAAGTTTTCACATAGGGAAATGGGTTCCATGATCCACAGACAAGACAGCTGCTCTCAGATGGGGAGCCCAGGAAAAGTCAAGAAGGATTTCTTAAGACAGTGGTTTGTGAGTATTAACAAAGGAATGTGGTGGTTACTAAGAGTGAACACAGGTTCATGAGGGATGTCATGTTAGGCTAGCTTTATTTTCTAGCTTTTGAAATAGAGCAACCTTATAATATCAGAGAATTGGTTAGGAAAACTTCATTTTCAGAATAATATCATAAAAATAGCAAGCATTGAACACTTGCTGTGTGCTAGGCTCTATTTGCCTTATTTCATTTACCCCCACAATAGTCCTAGGAGGTAAGTACTTTTTAAAATCTCCTGTTTTAAAGGTAAGAAACAGAGGGTCAGTGAGATCAAGCCATTTACACAAAGTCACATTGCCAGTGAGTGGCTGAGCTGGAATTGGAGCCAAATGTGTCTGACTCAACGCTGTTGATGGTAACTACTGCACCGTCTTGTGTTGACACACAGCCAGGCTCACGCTTCCTTCGAGGCCAAGGTGAACTGCGGATATACAGGTTGGGTCGTAATACCTTTATATAGATTCACAACAGGTTGTAAACAAACCTAAACTATGTTGATTACTATTTTGGTCTTAATCTCCCTGGCATTTGAAGCAATAAGTTGGCTAAAGACATAGAAAACATACCTATCACCTCTGCAGTTGGCAAAACCAAGAAGAAAAGCCAATCCTATCACTGCTATTAACTCGCATTTGCATAGAGTTTCCCATTTTACAGATACTTCCACCTAGCTTGTCGCATTTGATTCTCACAACTCCACAAGGAAGACTTATTATGAGATCCCAAGCCCCTTTTGTTTTTACAATGAGCAGAACTGAGGTTCAGGAAAATCAAGTGACTCAATTAGAAGTCATACAGTGAATAATCTGAGGACTTCTGTTTTTTGTCACACTGCAATAGATAGGGAGTCATGATTAGAAACAATATCAAAACATGCAATTGCAACATCAAAACCAGTAAGATGAATATGACAGTGATGAATACAAAATCTAACATCGAAGTAAAAACTATGTTTATCTGAGTGTTTAACATAAGCCAACATTGCGTTGTGATTATGAATAATGCTAATTTAATCTTGAGCTGGATTAATGGAAGCATAGTATCTACATCATGATAGCAATACTCCCACCGAACACAGAACTGTTCAAAATATTCATGGAACCTGTGTTCCCTGGACCCAGCATTTAGTAAAAGCTTGGACTAAGTTGAGAGCACCTAGGGGCAAATAACTATTACAGAGACCATGAGCCACATATGATAGTGGAAGCCAATGAGGAAATGAATAGAAATTCTAATTTTCTTCAAAATTTTAAGAATTATCACATGGAAGAGGAAAAAAGTATTTGTTCTGTGTTGATCTAGGTCCAACACATGTAAGTATCAGAAGGTCAGATTTAGCTCAACCTAAAGGACAACTCCAACAACTGAGGAGTTGCCAGTGGAATGAGCCTTGTGATGTTTTAATATTCCATCATGGGAAAAATTCCCTCAGAGACTGGATGGTCTTTTTCTCTCTTAAGAAGTCAAGTGAAAAGTGAAATTATAATGAGTTATCCTGGTTCGCCCAATCAAATATTATACAATAGTTTAAAAACTTACTCTAGGAGGGCAAAGATGATTCCCATTTTGATTTTTACTTAGCTCCCAGCAATGCCTGGCATATAGTAGATGCTCAAAAAATATTTATTGAAATGAATCTTCAAAAGGGAGAGGAAAGTACTGGGGCCTGGCAGTGAAATATCTACCAGGATACACCATGCTGACACATTGAACACTCCCCGGGCCATTTTGCAGCGAGAGATGTCAGTGAGTGGTTCAGGCCTAGAGCATTTGCACTTCTTGTGCCCTTTGCTTGGAATGTGCTTTCCCTTGGGTTCTCACCGGCTTAGGCTCTGACTCTATTCAGGCCTGCTCACAGGGCATTTCATCAGAGAGGCATTCATCTGAAGTAGCAATGCCTTAAACTCTATCACTGCTCCAGTCCTTCAGAGCATTTTTTACTTCCTGATGAACACACGCTCACACGTGCACACACACACACACACACACACACACAATGTCTCCTCGTGTTTGAATGTAAGTTCCCTGGCAGCAGAGATTTTGTTTTGTTCCTGCTTGTTATGGATTCAATTGTGTTTCCCCAAAATTCGTATGTTGAAGACACAATCCTCAGTACCTTAGAATGTGATCTTATTTTGGAAATAGGGTTGTGGATGTAATTAGTTAAGATGTGGTCATACTGCAGTAGGGTGAGCTCCTAGTCTAATATAACTGGTGTCCTTATAAAAAAAGGAAATTTGGGCACAAAAACACACACACGGGGAAAACATCATGTGAAGACGAAGGAAGAGATTGGGGCCATGCTTCTTATAAGCCAAAGGATGCCAAAGGTTGCCAGCAAACCACCAGCAACTAGGGGAGAAGCATGGAACAGATTCTTCTTCATACCCTTCAGAAGGAACAAACTCTGCAAAACCTTGGTCTAAGACTTCCAGCCTCCAGAACTGTGAGACAACAAATTTCTGTTTGTTTAAGCCATCCAATTTGTGGTATTTTGTTACAATACTATAACTCTAGAAAACCAATATTTTGCTGTATCCCTATATCTACAACTGTGACTAGATAGAGTAGGCATGCAATAAATATTCTTTTGAGTGAATGTTGAATGAATGAATGTATGTTACCTCAGGAAAGCCATCTATTTTTTTCTAGTCCTCAGTGTTGTCATTTATGAAATGGCATCCACTACAGCCTGAAAGATTTATTTAGTTCTCATCTATTCTACTACATTCATAAAAAAGAACTCTATGACAGAGAAATTGATCATATATTAGAAGTTATCAAGGAAGCTTATTTAATCTGATTCTCTATTAAAAAATACGGACAGACACGAGTTTTAGGGATGGTAGAAATTTTAATTTGACCTGAGGCAAACATCTGAAACAAATAATTTCCTGAGATGGCTTTTAGATTTTGATCCTGTGTTTTTCCTTGATGAATTTATCTATTTATAGAAACCAGGTCAGTGAGACTGTGTGAGTTACAGGCAATATGATTTCATTGCACTCCAGGCTCAACTACGTATCAGAGTAGAACCTTCCTCACTGGGGAAATGGACTGTTAGCAAAGAAATGCTATAGAAAGTGAATCAGAGTAGAATGTAGAAAATTGTCTTCATGGTGGGGAAGTTTGGGTGCACCATTGCCTGAGACGATATTAGATTTATCCATGCACCCCCCTCAAATAATGAGCTTTGAAGAAGGATCTGTATGGAGAGACAATGGACAGAACTGCAGAGACGTATCTGGATGTGACCAGATTCATTAGCCTGGGTTCTATCTGGGAAGCCCCAGCTGGCCAGAGCCAGCTCACGTTTTCAGTCCTTTGAGACTGGCCTAGATGAGTTCTTCAGGACTGATCCACAGAGGTGGTTTACCAGAAACTCAGTCCACCTTACAGAGCTCTGGTTCCATTTCCCTTTTTAGATCCTTACCTTCCAAAAGACCAGCAGAATCATGTTCTCAATCTCCTGCTATTCAAAACCTTTGACTTCTCCTGCGTGAAACTTTTCCGACTATCCTGCTATTGAAAGTGAACATCCTACACTTGGGTCTTCTCCTTTTCCTCTTCCCAAACTCACATTTACTGAGATGGATCTTAACTCCAATAATATAAATTGATACCTTAGTGTGCGAAACTCAGATATTCATGTGGGATGGGTGAAGAGGGCACAGAATTTACAGCTCCAAAGAGGAATTAGAGTCCTCTCCCATTGGTGGTCTGCTGGGCCCTATGGGGAAGACATTTTGAGCTGGAATTTTGCTGCTTTTGGCTTCATCAAATTATAAGTTCCTCTTGTTATCCTAACTTAGCTCAAGTCTAAGAAGCCCACTAAAGAACTAAATATATGAAATCAAAATCAGCAAATAGCAGAGAATGCCTCTTACTTTTCTAGCTGCTATGTTCTGAATGTTGGTGTGTCCACCCCCCCACCATCAACTTATATGTTGGAACCTAATACCCAATGTGATAGTGTTAAGAGGTGGGAGACTTTGAGAAGTGGTTAAGCCGTGAGTGTTCTACCCTCATGAATGGAATTAGTGCTCTTATAAAAGAGGCTCAAGTGAGCTCCCTTGCCCCCTTGTTTCCATGGGAGGACACAGCAACAAGGTACCATCTATGAAGTAGAGAGTTCACTGGACACTGAATCTGCCAGTGGCCTGATCTTGGACTTCCCATCCTCCAGAACTGTAAGATATAAATATCTATTTTTTATAAATTACCAAGTCTAAGGTATTTTGTTATAGCAGCCCGGATGGACTAAGGTACCACCCCTACCCCAGTTTTGCAAATGGGTCAGTAAAAATAGTGTCCTTAGTGTGGGCAAGAGTGTAAATTAGTACAGTGAAGACTCAAATAGAAAACAAATCCCCAGAACAGAGGCTATTTACATTTCAAATCTTTGGATTATGGTGAGCAGTTACAAGAAATCTTAAATGTTGTCTAATTTAACTCACTGATTTTACAGATTAGGAAACAGACTGCTCTGAGCAAGACATCTTCTGACTTGCAGACCCTATATTTTTCATGTAGTTCTATATTTTCATATCTTTAGGATTTTTTTAAATGTTATTTTTCCTTACATTATCTCTGCCCAATCCAGGGCAAAAAAGTTAATAAAGTAAGAGGGTTGGTGAATAAACCAAGAACATAGCGCTAGCAAAGGGGAGGGACTCAGCCAAGAGACCATGTTCCCTGGTTCCTACCTCAGTACTCTGTGATTTAGTTGAGCATTAAAGCAAATTAAGGCCATGTGAGAATTAAAATTTGTGGTCCCTGGACTCTTAGGTAAAATAGACTCCTGTGTTTTCTCTATGGTCTAACATTCTCTATGGTCTAATGGTAACAGTCTCTGTAGCAATGATTTTAATTTCCTTTGGAGGGTGAAGTAATGGTCCCTATTTGAGAGTCTGAACACTATCAAGGATTGTCGTCCCTGAAAAATGTACACATACAATTTGCATACAAGTTCAGGTAATGCACATAACTCCTCAATATAAGGACAAGACCCTAGGCTATGAACTAATACTAAATATCCTAAATATTATTGTCACCTGTAAGCATTTGTTTATTGTTTACTATGTTCCAGGCATTATTCTGAAGACTTTATGTGTGCTGCATCATTTAATTTCTGCCACAACACTTGAGATAGGTACCATTATTATCTCCATTTTATAGAGAATACAAATTTAGAGAACTGTGTATTTCACAACTATTTCTTAAATACTGATGGATGCCAGGCATGATGCTAGGTGCTGAGGATACAATGGTGCTCAGAAATGAGCAGAGTTCCTTCCCTCATCAAGCCTGGAATCCAGGGAAGCAACGTGACTGGACATATACACAGAAATGTGCCACAAAGGAAACAGACATGGGGAAGTGGGTCAGGCAGTGGTCATAACATGTACATGTGAAGTGTTGGAAAAGTCTGAAGAAGAAAGTCATGCCTGGGCCACTAAGCAAAATAGGTGCAAGAGGCACCTAGTGAGGAGTTGAGATGAGGTAAGCAGTGCCCACCACATGTGGGAGTTAAATCATTGGCTAGAGAGGTTAACTCCAAAGGACAGAGACTGAGCTCAAACCAAGTTCACCTGCCCCAGACACCAGACCCTGCCCAGTCATTGCCGCAGTTCTGTTCTTCTGACTCCAGTGATGCCTGGTGATACATAATATCCCATGCTGGTATCCTCCCTGTCTGTGGGAAGTACAATTTTTTAAAGTGCTCAATCTATGGTGAAGGACAAAGTTAAAAAAATTTTAATCTGTTATGCTGTGTTTTGATACTTCTGCCCTTATTTTCTGCTGGAGAATCAACCTGTCACCCCCTCCCCAAAGCCTGTTGGCAAGCCTGCTCCCTAGGTCTGGGGGGGGCTCTTGGTAGAAGCTCAGAGAATCCTGACAATCAACAATTCATACCTACTCATTTCCTGCCTTACCCTAACTATAAAGGAATTATGCATCTGGACTGATGCCTTAATTTGGTGAAAAAATAATCTCTGATCTCCATGTCTAAAAAATTACCTATAAGCTCTCACTATTGCCCCCACATCTACAGAGCTCTGCTCCCCAAAACTGGCTTGTATTTCTTCTTTCCAGAGCATCAGCTTGGTAATGCATGTGATTGCTGGGTCTAGGTACCCAGGCCACATACGACTCATACTTTGTCGTGCAGCCGATGTACTTGGTGCACCACCACTGGTAAGTATGCCACACACGACAAACAGAAACACAGTGCTAATTTCAAGGTCTGTTAGAAACACCAGGCAGTAGAAATAATGGTTGATAGACAGAAATGGCCAGAATTGGCAGGTTAAGAAGTCCTATTTTAAAAGCTTCTGGGAGATGTCGACAAACAATGGGAAATAAATAGATACACTTTACAATAATAAAAATGTACTTGCCAGTGTACTTCTGAATGAGCACAGTGAGGGACTGAAGTGGACAGTATGTGACCATAGTTTTTACCCCACATGCTCCAGAACTGCTGTTTGGGTCAGGCTGAGAACAAGCATCTGTGCATTCATGTAAAAGCTATTGGAATGCAGAGTGTTCCCAATGAATACATTAATAACTTTCAACAACCTTTGCTTCTGGACATGAGGTAATTAATTTTTGAATCAGGAAAGCAAGATGGTTTGTGGTCTGATATTTTCATTTGAAAGCAAGTGGGAAGACAAAAGCAAACAGGCTTTTTGGCTATGAGAGAATGAGTGACCTTCTGAGTAAGGAATTTAAACTGGAGCTTTCCACTTTGGAGGGGAATGAGCTTGGAGAACCTTTTTGTAGCAGAAATTGAAGGTGGAGGAATGATTGGGGCTTACAAAGCCCCCACTGCCCTCTGAGCATACACACCCTTCCCCATTACACACACCACTTTCAAGGGCTCTGATGTCCTGAACCACTTTTCAACAGGAAAACATTATTGCTAACAGTTTTTTTTTTTTTTAACACAGGGCTGGCATGCCAGCACATGCTTGAATGCTCTCACAGTTACATATAAACTTTAAAAAGAGGCCCCCTTTCCCCCTAGCCTGACTCATACTCCATGCATCATATAACCAGAGTTTGGAAGGGCTCTGAAGAATGTGCATGGCAACTTGATCTATTTTGTCAGATCACGGGAGTGATAAAAGCAGGTGATATAGTAGGCAGTGGGAAGGTAGAGTTAGGAGGGTGCAGTGCAGAGTGGGGAGGGGTCATCGGGGCAGTAGGAAAGTTGGTCACACTTTTTGATGTTCTTTAGGACATTGAGGATAACAGAACCATTGTATTTTAAAGATGGAAGAGACTTCCCAAGTCTTAAATAAAGATTCAGAGGCATTAACTGCCAGTTTGCAAAATCAAACAGCTAGGGAGAAGCTGTGGGGAGCTGGCCTCTGAACAACACAGACCCTGTTTTGGAGCACAAAACCCATATGAGATTCCAATAAGGGCTATAGACACTTTCCCCTGAAAAACCAAACTACGCATAATATTTTCTGTACAGTTTCAAAGGATTTATGTACTCTTTAAGTTAGCCCATGAAGCCGAGGGTCTGGTGAATTTTCTATTATACTAGTGTAGTTTATTGATTGATCGTATAAGTAATGTTCTGACAGACTAAGGTTTAAATTCCTCCTCCTTTTCACTTACTAGCCATTTGAACACAAGCAAGCATGTCATGTTTTTTAAGTCTCAGTTTCCTGATATTAATATTTGAAGTAGGTATAATTATACTACCTATTCATAGGTTATCATGAATATTAAATGTGATAATGGGTTCAAAGAACTAGGGTTAACAGAAGTCCTGGCACATGGAAAGGACACCATCCTGTTCTTGTCCTTGTTGCTGTCTTTCCTCGGTGACCTCATGGCCTCCGTGGTTGGCTGTTGGTGGGCCACTCCAGATCCAGGCGTCTTGAATTCCCTCCTAGTCCTTTGCCTTTTGCTTGCTTCCAGCCTAGATTTATTTGCTTCCTGACCACTCTCCTTTCCTTAAGGGTCTCTCCACCTCACCACATGAAAGGAAGGCTGTGTTAAAATGTCTTGATAAATTTGTTGTGCAGAAATCCATTAGAAGGAAGTGCTAGGAAAATAAGATTGCTTGAGAAAAGTCCATGCCTCTGAAGTGCTTCCTCACTGTGCTGGAGATCAAACAGTAGAACAAGTGGAAATACCAGGTCTGCAAGAATGGTTTTGAGCCCATATTATTATTTCATCTTCTCTTTAATAGCAGGGGAAAAATGGCTTGTTTTCTTTACATAGTTTACTTTTTAAAAATCTAAACTTCTATATTTAATGTCAAGTTTCTCTGGTTGGTGTACTTAAACTACTTGCAATTTCTTGCTCGTCTCCCACCACGCACCCCCACTCTCTTTGGATTTGTGTTGAGAAACAGAAAGATAGACTCCAAGGGAGAAGGAAGGACGTCAGAATACCAAGCAGACAGGAACCTGCTCCCACCACCCTCCTTCTGGTTCAAGTCGCCCATTTTTTGTAGCATTGGAAGTTCTTCTGGGGATCGGTGCAGGGTGAATTATATGACATTTTGGAAAGTGAGTCTCCAAAAATAGTTAGTTCAGCGTAAGCCTCCAAGCTTCTCTTCTGCCGGGCATAGTTGGATCAGAAGACTGATAAGATCTCTTGGTCTTTTTGTGCCAATTCAACTCCCACCCACTTATACTTGAAAGTGGGACTTCAAGGTACTTTACCACAGAAACCAGAAAACAACCTTTAAATAGTTCCAGAACAGCAAAATCTGCATTCTCATTAGGCTAACTACTGAGTTTAACTTCACCCACACAAGAATTGCATGATTAGAGCCAGAAGAATGAGTTTCTGGCTTTTGGACACATTAACATTAGGGATACTCTCTCTCTTCTGTGTTCTTCTTTCTCCATTGACCTGGGGGAAATAAAAGTGACGTGCAAGTGATGGTCTTAGTGACCAAGTTTTCCTCTTGAAGTAGGGATTGTGGTCCTGTGACAGTTCCCCCAAAGAGCTCCCACCTAAGGGGGCATTAAATGAGGCTGCTTTGTAGTGGAAGACAACCAGTATTTTTTTTTTTTTTTGTGGGGCTGGGTGGGTAAGTCTATCATTTTATTTCTGCATATAGACAGATTTGGGTTCAAAGCTTTTTTAAAAAATTATGTTCTAGCTATGGAGCCTGGACAAATTACTTCTAGCTTGTAACCTCTGTTTCTTTCTCTGTAACTGGAGACAGAGCCATTGATCGAAATAGTCCATATACAGTGTCTGGCACAAGACATTTCCCCTTCTAGGGCCAGGCAGTTTGATCTTGGGTAGTGATTAACTGTACTGGAGGATGAGAAAATGACTTAATGTCCAGAGACAGTGGAGATAGCAGATTTGGGAGCTGGAGAATGTGTATGTTGGGGGCGGCGGATGGGTGTTATACTCATGGAAGATAATCAACTTTTACTCTAAACTGTTAGGGACATGCTAGAGTCTTTCCATTTGTTTCAATGTCTTATACAAGTGTCTATAAAGAAATCAATTAGGCTGTTGCAGTGCCAGCTCACCTCTGTCATCCAGTTGACTAGCTGACAGAGTCATCATTAATTTGTTACTAACTTCAGCATATTATCCTGGAAAGAGAACTGAACCGGGTGTCACAAGGAGAAGCACCCATTCCACAAATTCACATTAACACCTACCCTGTTCCAGCCATGGGGCTGCGTGCTATAGATACAAAGATGAAGAATCCAAGATTACGTGGCAGAGTGAGTCTAGTACAGTATTTCTCAACTTAAATCCAAGGATTCTCAGGGATTGCAAGTTCCAGAAGAACTCTAATTTTTTTTTTTGCTTTTGTTTCAATAATACATTTTAATAGTCATTTTACTAGTTATAAAGGCAAAACTTTTTTATAGCAATAACCCACATCTGAAAGATATCTTCAAAGATTGAAGATTAAATTTCTTAACCTGATGTCTCGGAATATGCCTGCATGTTCTCAGAATCCTCAGGAGGTTTCTTTCATTCAGGGCCCATATACGAAAAAAGCTGAACAACACTGGCATAAGGGACCTGAAATTTTTGTCCTCCTCAATGCCCAACATGGTATGTGGTCTTAGCCAACACACTCATTTGAACACATTGGGCCTCAGAATCTTGCTCTAAAATAAGGTGCCTAGACCAGGTGACCACTGAAGCTCTTCCAGCTTTAATAGTCTACATCACTATGACTTTCCCTCTCACTGGAATTGTAACCTGGATTGCTTTGTAATTTCTGGTTCAGAGGAGAGAGCACTGGCCAGATATCAGATCTGTTCTAATTTTGCCTTTATAAGTGATTGCTAGGAAAAGATGATGGAATCATTTTCCTTCCTTGTGTCCTTGTGTCTTCCTAGGCTTTCTATCTGAGATATAGGAATGATAACTCAAACAACAACAATGACCAAAGCAAACTTGAAAATAAATGAAAACATGTTTGAAAAGCTTTGGAATACGGCAGTAGTGTTATCAAGAAGATGAGCCCTGCAGTGACAAAAGGACAAACTATTATCTCTAGGTTAATTAGTCAGGAGGATACAGGTTATGCTGTAGCAACAAACAAGCCCAAAGACTCACTTGTGCTATGAGTCCATGTGGGTTGGCAGGGGGGCTGCCCATCACCATCACTGAGGGACCCAGGCTGCTGGGAGCTCCATCGAGACTCAAACTCCCAATACTACTGGAGGAGAGGGAAGGGGATACTGCAAACCACACATTGTCCCTGAATCACATTTCATTGGCTAATGCAAGTTACATAATTAAGTTCATGGGGGGTGGGGTGGGGTAGGGAATAGTAATTCTACTTGTGATAGAGGTGAGAATATCTTGAATATTTGTGACACCAGGTCTTCACAAATATAACATCATTAGCATGCTCATTTTTAAATTCAGAGACTCAAATCCAAATTACAGAATTATAATTCCAGGTAATGATCATTCTAAAATGCAAAACAATGAACAAACTCAAGTTGATTTTGGATTTGACCATACATATTTCTCAGAAGAAGGAGTTTTCCTGGAGAGGATGAAGGAAGGGAAGGAGGATATTTGGCAGCTATTGATTGGTGAGCTGCCCACAATAGAAGAACTGGCAGGTAAGAATTCTCAGCAGTGAGAATGTGCAAAAGGAATGAAGCAAAATTAACTGGGGTTAATGTTCATGGAGCATGAAAGAACACAGGTAGAGCAGTGATCAAAGGATCAAATGGTTTATGACCGTACTTCTTTACTAAAGACTCTGAAGTTGAAGTCATGTTTGTGTTTATTGTAGAGGATCCTATATGGGTAAACAGGTTTGGAATGAAAGAAATGTGTTCAAATTGGAAAGTACAGTGAATATTTGAATTTCCATGTTGGGTCACACAAATTGGTTTTGCCAGTGGCATAACTTAACGTTTAGTACTTTCTGAGATTGTCGCTATACAGCTCACTTTAACCCAGCAGAATAAATGAAAATGCTACAAGAGAAAGATACTTTAATCAAAACACATAATTAGTTGATTGCCTGCTTCATAGAGCTAGCAACAACTTTGCCTTAATGTGGTATTCTGTCATCAGTCTGGGAGGTGAGAAGTTCTAAATAGGGTGGCTTTATTATTTCTTTCAATATAATGTTCTTAGAATGACATCATGAGTTATTACAAAATATTATTAGTTTTGAAATCATCAAAAACATTTATTTAGATATAAGTATAAAAACATATTCAAAATGCCAACTATAACTTTAAAGTATATATGCAGTTGATCCTTGAACAATGTAGGGGTTGGGACGCTGACCTCCCACCCCATCAAAAATCCATGTATGACTTTTGACTCCCCCCAAAACTTAATGGCTAATAGCTTACTGTTGGCTGGAAGCCTTACTGATAACATAGACTGTTGATGAAAACATATGTTGTATGTTATATGTATTATATATTGTATTCTTACAATAAGTAAGCTAGAGAAAAGAAAATGTTTTTAGGAAAATCATAAGGAAGAGAAAATATATTTGCTATCATTAAGTGGAACTGGATCATCATAAAGGTCTTTATCCTCATCTGTCTTCACGTTGAGTAGGCTGAGGACGAGGAAGGGGAAGGGTTGGTCTTGCTGTCGCAGGCGGCAGGAGAAGCAGGCACACTTGGTGTAACTTTTATTGAAAAAACATCTGCATTTAAGTGGACCCACACAGTTCCAACCTGTGTTGTTCAAGGGTCAACTATATATATTAGCTGCTCAGTGCTGGCTGACTGGTGATGTTTGAATTTATCTTCATTTTAAGTTATTTTTCACTATTGTTCCTTTTATTGGTATGTCTAGAGGATTGGCTAGTGCACAAATAAAGGTGAAAGGAAGAGAGAAAATTTGTTAAGTATGATATGAATCTTATGAAATGACTTTTCATGATCTGGGGGGGCAACAAAATTTAGAAGGAAAAAAAGTTTATATTTAAGAATAATACAGTGATGCTTACATTTGCTATAGATGTTGGGAATGCTGGTAGAAAAGAACTTTGGGTGCAGAAAGAGCACCTCAAAAGACCTGACTCACAAGTCTGTGAATGTTATTTGACATCATATGTCATTTCTTAAATTGCTAAATTTCATGCTTAAGAAATGCAGCATACACATAAATAATATTGATGCTAATAGCAACAATAGGAAGTTCCTGTTCTTGTCTGCACAATGTGTCTCTGCTGCAATGGCTGTTATGGGATTCCACAGAGGTAAAGAACTAGAATGAATGATTGGAAAAACTGTTCTCCAGCTGTTTGTGTAAGACGAGTATGGACTTAGACTTCAGGTCCTGCTTCTGTACCCCTAGAGGACCACAGGTAGTAATGAAAAAACCAACCAAAATATAGCTACTAATAGTAGTTATGATCAAAATGGGCTAATGACACCCTGGGTTGGTAGGGAAGCAAAACCAGGAGAAAAAAAAAGCCCTATAATTATAGAGAGTAGGACGTTCAGTTATTCTCTGTGTTCTGCTTTTTGCAAACAAGTTCTGATCTTGGGGGTTTATAATTATTTAATGATGCCTGAAGTAGTCAAAATGCCTGCATTCTTCATGGGCTTATCTCAGTGGAAAAGTGTTTTGTTTGACAAACCTACTATTTTTAGAGAGAGAATGGTGTTTTCAAGAAAGGGGGTGAAAGAGTTGGGAGCCAGGCCATTCTCGCCTGGCGTGCGTGAGTGTGCATGAACATGTGCTTGGGGCCGCTATATTGGCAAACGCAGCAAAGGTGTGAAAGGGCTCACAGTGTGTCTAGGTCATGGAACCAGAAGGGCCAGGGCGATGGCTAAGGGATGGGTCTTTCTCCCCTGGAGGCTGAGAAGGCCTATGGTTATGACCTAGCAAGTTCTAGACAAGAATTCAGGTTATTATATAACTTGTTTTCAAAACCTCCTTGTGGGGTGGGAAGGTTGCAGCTACTCATGGCCCCTCTTGCCACAGAAGCACTCTAGCACCTGCGGCTTTGATACCCTCTGTGGTGGGGCAGGCTTATCAGGTTGGGCCAACCTTGTAGATCCTGTTGTGCATAGAATATTTTCTTCTCTCTCCACTTTTGTTGTTTACTTAGCAAAAGGCACTCCACCCTCACTGCAAGTTTTGACACTCTCTCTGATACACTGTATGGCTACTGTAGCTTGACTTTCAATTACATTAAATCCTATTATAATCATTTTCTTACAACAAATCCTCTTTAGCACCTGAAAAGCTCAGCTCCCATGGGTGTAGTGTTATGCTGTCAAAATAAAACAGAAGAATCCTACTGGAATTGCGGTAGTTATTGCATGTGCTTGAAAATAAGATCAGCATAAGGGCCCTACCTGCTTTGCATTCAGTTCTGGTAGCAAAAGAGAAAAAAGGTTATTCTAAGCCATTCAAATATGGTTTGACCTATAAACCAGTGGCCTTAATTCAGTGATTTTAAATCAATGGGATATCATGTTAAAATACTTTCTCTGGGAAAGCATTTCTTTTGGAAGTCAGGTCCGGAATTCCTAATTATTACCATTATAAAGATTAATGTAGAGAGGAATATTCTTCACTAATACATAGCAGGAACACACTGCATGAGAAGGTTTTTGTTTGTTTGCTTTGTTTCTTTTAATGCTCCTGCTGTGTTGACTAAACCATAAGAAAGTTTCAAAATTTGGGGGGGTGCGAAAGGGCATGGTGGTTCCACCTCTCCTGCCTTGATTATTTTTGGCCAGTATCTATAAGTACAGCTTGGTAGCCTGTTTTATTTTTCTATTTATCTAGGTTGAATCCCATGTGGTTTGCTGATACTTTGGGCTAACTCATCATTTTGAGGAACGTTCTCAGGGGCCAAGGGAGGAATTGATGTGTGGGGACAGTAACAGATTTTGTTAGCAGTGTGTTTTCAGTACTAGTCATGCCTGTTGATTCTTCAGACTGACACTCTGAGCTCCATCCAGGACCATGAGAGCCCTTTGCAGATTAGCTAGTGAGAGGATGTCTCTCCTGTTAATCAAATCTCACCGCAACAATCACTCCATTCCAATATAACCAAGGAGTTATCTCTAATTATATTATTTTTCCACTGTGCTAGGAAAATGAGTAGCTTCACACTGTGTATCAATCAGAATTAACAAATTTCTTGTTTCCTTTTTGAGCTGTTACCTCCAATTGGCAGGTTAGAAAAATCTTACCCATGCTGGCAAGGAACATGTGCTACGTTTTATTCACTTTTTTGAGGAAGAAGAGTAAGATTACTGATGATTCTAGTCACTGTATATAACAACCAGGTCTTTGCTATAACCTGGGAGAGGTAGAGTTCTCTGCTTTCATAATGTAGCTTTGGTGCAGGCCCATCCTTCCAGCCAAGGGTAATGTGAGCTGGAATTGGTCACAGAGGCCATGGCAGCTGGCTTAACCTGTTTATATAAAGACGGAACACAGTCACTGATTAAGAGAGCCACCTCCTACTGGTTGGTTTTGGAGTGGAGCCCAGAATTTTCCATAGAGATAGCTTTTAAAAGTTAGGTCAGCATCTCAATGAAAGATAAGGACGCACAAGAAAGCCCTTGTGGGTTTCCCTGTCTTCAGAACCCCCACTGTTCAGCAAGGATCGGAACAGATATATTTGACCAATGAAATGCTTCTACTAGGTTTATCTCCATGAAAGGATCACTCTTCCCAAAGTGATCCTTTGGATTGAGGATTAAGTGGGTCAGTTTGAGCCAAGCTTAGCATTTAGCAATTTACATGCGGCCTTGGCTCCTCAATTCTGAAACCCTCCAGGGTGGACTGGTCCGTGATAAGATCAATTTGCTGTCAGGACATTTTATATGGGACATATTTTTAAAGGGCAAGAACAATGTTGTAAATAATAAAAGACTACTGCTTCTAAGTTTAAATTAGGGAATAAGGCAGGAAGGTGAGTGTGAGAACAAGAACTCCATGGAGGGTCAGTAGAGAAACCACAGGGCTTCAGTGGGCCCATGGATTTTCCCACCCCCAACACTGATCAAACGTACTTGAAGGAATAGTATTCCTGCAAAACAGAGAAAAATGATCTCAGGTCATAATGTGATTTGTGGATGCAAAGGAATCCTCATACTGGATCAGAATTTGACTCTGTATTGTTATTTATTTGGTAAGCAGAGACTTCCTTTGTTAAGTTTTCTGTCTGTGTGCTTAGAAACAAGGATATGTGGTAATACCAAAACACTACTTGAATTGAAGCCTTTAGTAGTTGGAGTGTGTGCTACTAAAAGTGGTGATTAGAGGGTATTCCTGCCCTCTAGTCTGCAACTTCCAGAGGTTAAAAAAAAAAAAAGAACATCCCACTTTTTATAAAAGGAGAAAAAAATCCTTTGCATAGATTATTATATAAATAAATCTTCTTAACAAGCACTGCGGCTTTTTTTTTTTTTACAAAGCACAAAGACTTATTGTGTGATTTATGTGAAAAGGTTATATAACTGTACTCTGTTACTTTAAATAGTGTTTTTTATTTAAACTGCCAACTTCTTCATCACCAGCAAAGAAAAAAAATGCATATTTGCTAAGCACAAAGGTAATTTTCAAGGACTGTAATTAGCTCATGATAACTCTATCTTTTGTGATGTCTTTGCTGCTGAACTAGAAAAGAAGTGGACTTTTTTTCATTGTTAAATCTAAACTGTGGCACCTGCAGTGTGTCAGTTCAGGGAGAACCAGGGAGGGAGAAAGTTTGAAGTATTACACTTGGTTGGGAGAAAATTACGAATGTAATAAAGTAGCAGATCTTGCAATTTTCATTTGGCTTCATTTTTTCTTTTTACAAACATGACAAGGCTCTATTTTACCTTGTTCCTGTTGCCCAACTGACCCTTTATTTCCAAGATATTAAAAGATCTGTGTAAAAACCAAACTGACCATAGAGTGTGGAGGTTAAAAAAATAATGAAATTATGGTAAAAGAAGGTAGAAACAAAAATCAGGGGTGCAAATCTTTGTGTTTTTAAAAAAATGGATAATAGGACAGAACACCAGCAAAGGGAGAGAAAAATAAATGAAGGAAACATTTGAGGAAGAGAAGGCTAATTAATTTAATTCATTCCAGGAAAATCGATTGCTAAGAAAAATTTTATTTCCACGAAAAATTATAACTTTGGGGGAGGTCAGAGTAGATGTGCACATGGGGTGTATATGTGCAGCGTCACCAAATGTATTCCTGTCACTGATTGAGACGAAATTATGGAGGAATTCAGGGGGTCAGAGTCAGAAAATTTTTCCTATTATAAGGAATATTTCCAGAGTAAATCTAAGAAGTTTCCTTCCTAGGAGAATAGGCTTCTGTAGCCAGTGGAATTCCCTGGAGGTCATAACTGTAGTGCATTCTGGGATTTGGAAATCTGTTTCCTTCTGAGAAGTAAACCCTACCTTTGTAGGCTGAGATCTGGGATTCTAAAGCTTGTTTTTCACACCAGGTTTGGGCTATAACCACATGAACAACAGAAAAATCTATAAAGCACTTGAAGTCAAGGAATCGCAGTGTGGCAACGTTAGTGCTGGGTGTGTTTTCTATGGGACTGTGAGAGCATTATCACCTGTTTGGTCACCAACCTGGTTGCCCAGGTGGCAGTTTGGCAAACAACCAGCATGAAAAACAACAGCCTCTTCTAATGGGCTGTGAAATATTTGGGCATAGTTGTTCTCAGATGTTATTGATCCTTTTCAGTTTAAACATTAGATTTCGATTTTAATGGGAATAAAACAACTGAAATGAGACTGACAATGAATAAATACTTTTTCAGTTTAGGCATCAGATACCCACTTCTAGCAACTCTGCACAGGGAAAAGGCAATTGATTTTTAAAGAGTGCCTTGCAACTGGCAGAGAGAAATGAGACAGTGTTGGCTGTTTCAATATAGTATGGGCAACGATGTCAATCAATAACTTTGCAGGTAGAAAATGTAATTGTATGTTTGATTGTTATATCTTTAAAAGTAATGTGGGAATGTTGAGCCTCTGTTAGGTGAAGTCTTCAGCATTTAGGATCTCATTAAATCTTGTCTGAAAGGTGTCACATACCCTGTTTAACAGATCAAGTAAGGGAGGTCTGAAAGTTAATTTCCTAGCCAGGAAGGAGGAAGTCAATTAAAAACATACATTTGAAGAATGATCAATTTCACTTCAATTACCCAAAGGAAGTGTTTTGAAATGTGTATTTAAACTAAGAAATAGAGTACATATCAAAGGGGAAAGAAAAGATAAACTGTGAAAGGAAAGCCCAAAGTTAGCAGCAATGGTATGTACAATAACAGGTGCAGACTTTTCTAAGTTCACAGCTACTGCCTCTGACTTTACCATGTGGCGGGAGAATCTCTTCAAACAGGAGCTACTTTCTGCGAAATGTAAAGGCTCTCTTAGGCTTCTAGCAAAGGTTGATGAGTAATATGAATTCCTCCATGTGCTCAACATGAGGATCAGGCTAAAATTAACCCCGTTTGTAGATAGAAGGTGGCCAAGATGATGCTGTTATCCATTATGCTGAAAAGGAAATGCTTCTCTTTAAACTTACAGCAAAAATGCTGAGACAAAAAGTCCTTCAAATGAATTGTACGCCTGGTTTTATCCAAGCTGGGTCACTTGGAGAGACACCTCTCTATTTCTGTCCTCTTCTATGGGCTACATTTAGACCTTAAACAATTAGCCCTCTTTAAACTTTTTTTTTTTTTAAGTCACCTGCTCTAGAAATTCCAGCATTTTGTATTTTTAGATGCTGGGGTCAGGACAAGTGCAAAAATAATGACGTTTTCTGCCCTTACAAGCAATTCTTTTTGACTTTAGCAGGACACAACAAAGCGAGTACTGAAATAGTTGTCACATTCCATTTTAACCCCTTAGGGTCAGAAGTTCAAAGCATAGATACCAGTATGTTCTTAGGAGACTAACCCCATTAGAGTAAATCCCATTTAGGAATACAAGTGCTACCTGTCATGAAACCCCTCAAAGTTCTACAAACTTTACAGTTAGGTGCATTTATTCTCTTGATCTGCTGTTATTTAATTGTAACCATGAAAGTAAGGCAAAGAGGCTACTTTCTGATATGATTCTTTTTTTTCCCCGACAATTCTAAATCGAGCGTTCTGCGAACAGTTTAGCTTTCTAAAGTATTTTTCTCTTTTAAGGAGAGGAAGTGTGTGTTCTGTTGGAGGGCAGAACCTCCTGTCTTCTCAATTACACTAGAAAATTCAGTCCAAGGCTCTTCGGATAAATCCCATATGAAAGGAAAGGAGGGTAGCTGGAGAGAAAGGATGGAAAAACACACTGAATTGCATAAACATTTTAACTTTCAAATGAATGCAGGCAATTCCTCACTTGTGGTCATCCCTTATTTGTGAAGAGCTGGGTGTACACATAAACATTGCGTCTCTTGGCCCTTCCCTCCACGCTCCAGGAGAGTTAACCCTTAAAACCCCTCATCCAAAGCCTCAGAACACCCCCTCCTCATCATATATCATTCATTCACTTCGTATCTATTTAGTGAATACCTATTATGTGCCGTGTGTTAGATAAGGTGTTAAGAACAGAGTGGTGAGCAGAAACAGACCTGGAATAGGCCTCCTGGAGTTTACAGTCTCGACTCTAGAGGGAAGAATAGCCTTTAACCAAACACAATCACACAAATAGATGTACAATCACAGCTCTGACAAATGTAATGAGGGAGAAGCACATGATGCTATGAGTACAGTAACAGGAGAAATTGAGCCTAGTCCAGGGGTTCCAGGCAGAGGAACCTGAACGTGCGAAGGTGAATGGGAGTTAATTCATCCAGGAGGAAAGGAAGAAACTTGCAGGTGAAGCAGCCTGCTGGAGACTGAAGGGGACAGGGCATGGGAGAGGTAAAGAGAGGGCCCGGGGTGGGGGCTGGGAGGGGAGGCCAAGGGCACTTGGTGCCAGCTGAGGCAGGACAGGAAAGACAAATGAGCCTCGGAGGTGAAGGGGGACTCTTGTCTCTGTCTTGCGAGAACTACGAAGCAGTGTAAGGGTTGGGTCACGGTGCTGGGGGGCTGTGAGGAGGACGCAGTCATAGCAGTTGGACAGGCAGCATTCATGGGGAATTCTCCTGTTACTGCTCTTCCCCACCCCTGTCCCTTCACCTCAGCGTCTCCCAGATACTCCACTGATGCTCTCCAGCTTCTCTTCCTCCTGCTCCTTGTCCTGGAGCTCCAGCCACCTTTTCACCTGGGGACCTTGCCTCCCCCCATCTCAGTGTCTACCCTATTGGGCTTCTTGCGCTCTTGGCCTAAGGCCACAAAAACTCCATCACTAATTCAGAGCTAAGGCAGGCAAGGGTAGATAGGCGAGGCGTTCTCGTGAGAGGATTCAGGCATCCCGAATTAGAATTTTGAGTGTCTTTTCCCGTAGCATCAAGGGTACGCACAGTCTCACCACAGATGAGAGTGTACCTCATCCATCCCATGGGTGAGAGTGTATCTCACCTCACTGTCACCTATGGGATGGATGACATCAGCTTTGGAAGGCTGTCCTTGGAGCCTCACATCACAGGCTGTTTCATGTTTCTATGAGAAAGATTATTTTAGCAAACAACTTCTAAGCTAAATGTATTTTCTTGTTAGTGATGGCTTTTATATAAGTAAGTTTTTGTGTGGTAGGTGCCTTAGTGACATCTCCTCCACTTTCTTATCTTTCATCCTTTGCATATTGAACTCAAGCAAGTGTAAAATTAATAAAGAACTGACTGGAAAACCCTTTAGCCCCGATGATAGGTTTTTTTGTTCCACCTCTGGCTAGAAGCTAGTTAGATCAGTGATTTGGATTGCTAGTTTTGATAAAGTAGGCAGATGTAAAAAATTGTTTTAAACTTCAGTGCTGAATGGAAATTTAACTCAGTGGGAAGTATTAATCTCTTTGTAGTTACTGAATAGGCACACGTTTGTGTTTGTCTTATGTCTGCTCACATTGCACTTTAGCTAGACTCTCACTATTTTTTTTTCTTTTCTTCCAATGAGGGATTCTTTTTAAAGTTCTATTCTCTGTCTTCCCACATTGTGAATAGGGAGGAATCTTCCTGGATAGATTACTTAACAAATATTGTTGTGTGCTTGCTCTGTACTCAACACTCAAGGCCCCTTGATAATGTAGGAAAGACAGATACAGTCCTGTCTTATGGGTCAGACAGTCCACAGCAGTGCAGTCCAATAGAACTTTCTGCAATGATGGAAATGTTCTATGTCTATACTATCCAATATAGTAGCCAACTAGCCACATGTGACTATTGAGCACTTAAAATGTGGCCAGCAAATTGAAAATCTAATTTTTTTAGTTTTATTTAATTTTAATTAATTAAAATTTAAATTTAAACAGCTACATGTGGCCACTGAATTGGATAGTACAGCTCTAGGGTGCCAGAGAGATGTGTCTAGTAAGATACAAAGAAGGTAAATAGGTGGAGCTTGGGAAAAGTAATTAACTACTTGCACATTTTGGAACTACAGAAGGAAGTAACTGAGTTCCAGATAAATGCCATTTTAACATAGGGAAAATGTAGGGTAAATGACATTCACACAATCTTCTAGGGAAATAAAGTAATAAGTCTTAATGAAGCTAAAATCCACTAAAAGGAATGTTCGACCATTTATTGGCTCTTTTCCCAAACTATACAGATGTGCCTACCTATAGCCTTCTCCTTAAAAAAGATCCTGTGATGATTTCCAATACCAAATACACAAGAACGTTGAGCTTTTTGGAAGTAACAGGAGATCCTTACACTATTATTGTGCTAGAAATCATTATCTAATTGAGCTGCACAACAGGAAAGAAGTTGAGCTTTTAAGGATAAATGGGTCATGCATGATTTAAATCACCATTGAAAAACTCTTGCATAAAATGTTTTGTTCTGGAAGAATATCACCTATTTTAGAAATCAGTTCAGAGGAACTCTTTGGCTAGAACAGCTTGTATCAGACAGAGTTGTTTAAAAGCTGTATGTTGTGTTACTGGTAGCAACAGGCTTCCGAGATGTTTTGTAGTTAAAAGTTGTCATACCTAGTTTGCAGCTGCTAATCAAAGAAGGAATTAAGAAAAGGAAGGAAAACTTTCCCTCTTATTCTGAAAAGAACAGTGCCGGGAGAAAACTTTCTTGGATTGGGAAGAGTTGGTAATGAGGAGGGGGTCTCCTAATAAAGAGATGCTCCAAATGTCAGTGATCAATTTGTGCTTCATCTGTGTGGGGAGAGACAGTTCAAGAAAGAACTGAGCCCTTGCAGCTAATGCACAGGGGCTAGAAAGGAAATTAAGCTGTGTATGTAATTGTTTCTAGAAAGCTAATAAAAGAAAAGAGACCATATACAGATAAAGAGAGGTGCACCTGGGGATAAGCCCAGGAGAAATCTGACTTCAAGGCAGTGGATACAGAGTGGGTTGAAAAAGTAGCCTAAATCAAGTCTGGGTGGAAGACCAAGGTTAGATTAAATGGTGATAAATAGATACAGATTTCTGCAAAAGGTACTTAATGGTAAATTCAACTTTATGCTCTTTAAAGGCTATTCAAAATGCACTATAATGCAAGTAATGAGATATGTATTTTAAATTGTATTAACCTTAGCCCACTTGTATCCACCGTAGGAATCTCAGTTCAAAAAGGACATATCATGCACCTGCCTTCCATCACTTGGTGACAGTCTACTTCAGATGTGTTTTCCTGAGCCATTTTCGCACATCTCTCTCACTCCCCTGATCATTAAAATAAAGTCAATAACATCTATATTTATCCCTGCTTGCATCACAGAAGTGACACGCAATGTAAAAAGTATAAAACTCTTGTACATACACAAATATAAGCAATTTTATTTACTATTTGAATAGCAAATGATCTCCCTGAAAATTAAATCTATAAACTTAAACTCAGAGAGTTATTACGAGTATTGAGGCAGGCTTTACTCTTCCTCCTGGTTGGTGGAAGGGCAGTGGGCAAGGGAAGAAGATGGAGAACGTGTGTGCCCAGTGTGCAAGTTTGCTCAGTAGCTGGACTTCTAAGTATTTCAGGGCCTGTGAGAGGAACAGCTGGAAGGAGAGCATCAAATAAAGTCCAAGTTCTTTTTTCCCCATTATACTGAAAATTAAAAATGCATATATGTTTTAATTATGGTACAGCCTTTAACATGTGCATCCTGTTAGTTCCAGACACATGTATAATTTCTTGTGCATTCACAAAACACTTCTAACCACTCTAGAAAGTAAGCTAACAAAAATTGCCCCTGCTGTCCAAGTCATGAGACTAGAGTGATGCTGTCCTTTGGTTATGTGTCTTTGAATACTTTACTTACTCCTTCTGGGTCATTATATTCTCAGTTTTAGAATAAAAAGTCCACTCAAGTTCTTGGATTCTAGGATCACAGAAAGAGCTTACTTCATTAGGGCTTACTCAAATAAGTAGCTAGACTACTGAGCTAGATTCCTCAACTCCTTTTGAGTTTCCTTTTCTTAGTCATTGTAGGTTTTAGGAGAGGATGAAGCAATGGAAGGTGCTTGAAGGAAGGAAGAGGCCCTGCCTTTAATGGCTGGCTAAGAAGGGATCTGGAAGTGGGATCTCCAGGCAAATCTGCTTGCGCAGGGAGGAACAAACTAACATATACTAAGTGCCAATAATGTGCAGGAACTCTGCTACGCACTTTATATGTTATTTGATATAATTAGCAGGGAATAGGAAGAGTTGAATAATGTCCTTGTTTATGCAATTTGGCTATAAAGTAAAATCCTGCCTGGTGAATTCCAATTTCCTGTTGACTCTTGTATTGCATTAGAAACCATCCCTGTGGCTGTGGCTGGTCTGGTGATCTCTCTTTCCTGGAAGTTTCAGTTTTCACATGCTCAATTATCATAACAAATTTGTGTCATCTCAGTTATAATTAGGCCTACTTAAAGGGATGTTTTTACCGTGGGTTTTGCTCCAAATGCACATTTTTTCCCCTAAGTATGTTGGAATTAAAATATTGTCATCATTTCCAAGGCCAAATACAAGAGGGTCACGGTGGTGTTTTAAGTCTTCAGATCCTGGTCCATACATGGGATCCTTGCTGTTTGAGTTTCCGTAGGGAAGGAGGTTCCTGAGGCCTAGGAAAGAAACAGCCGAGGGAGCAGCCTCAGGCTGGGTCCCAGGCCTCCGTGGGGCCGAAGTCCAAACCAACAGGCAGGCAGTTCTTGAAGCTTTTTCTCTGCAGAGTCATTAGAATACTTTATTGTTTTTTGTTTTTTTTTTAGTATTTTAGCAGCTCCCTCTATGAGGACATATTCTCCTCATCCACAGAAGCCCTTTTCAAACATTACCAAGAAGTCAGATAAGAAGAAAAAGCATCCACTGATGGGTTCTCAGAAAGAAAGCATTCAATTTAACTACAGGGCGATACTGCTCTGATTACCGCAGGCCCAGCTGACGGCAAGGTTGCCAGGCAGCCCTTGCTCTGCCAAGAATGGTGGTGGAATGAAGCAAGCATGTGGTTTGTATTACCATTTTTCAGCTTTTTAAGGTTTGGAAAAGAGAACGTCACCAACGATGATAATTCAGTTTGGAATGAATACATTTTCAATGCAGTGTTCAGCAACTGCTGATTTGTTTTAAATCCTGGAGTTCATATTCACATTTTACAATATGGACAAGATAAAGCACAGGATATGTCAGGATCCTACTATATGCAAATAATGAAGTTTCTGGCCAAATCCTTTCAAAAAAAGAATGAAAAAAATTAAAAACCTCTCCAGCATTTCTAGGCTGCTACTTACAGCCTTGATAAAGATAGCACAGAAAAAGAAGCCAAGCCAAAGAGTAAGCTAAATTCTGCCTTTCGTTTACTGGCACTACCTTCTTTAAAGTTGAGGTTGATTTTTTTTTTTTAATGTCTCAAGTCATAATTTGCCACAAATGAATCAATCTGTAAGCTTAAGTTAAATCATGGAATTCAAATGTTTTGATTTATCTTTTATTATCTAAATTTTTTCATTTAAAAGAAGAGAGACAAATACGGGATTATTCACATTGTGCATTCTCCTGGGTGTTCTTGGAAATACTATTCTCAGAAAGTCTGAAACATTAAATTGGAACAAATGATTCGATTCTTAGACAAATTTATAAAGTCATATGGTTTGAGGATCTGCATTGAATTTAGTAAAATACTTTATGAGTTAAGCCCCTTCCTCAAAGAAGCACATCCACCTCCTTCTCAGTGTCGAGGATATCAACACCCCCATGACATTGCTTCAAGTCTGATTTGAGAATCAAATTTTAAGAAATTGGTATTGTTCAAAGCCATTTTCTCAGAATTCAGGTACCACTTAGGATGCTATTGCTTTCTTATAGCATTTTAAAGCCTCTGGGAAACCTACTAAGAAGTTGAACTCCTAGAAGCAAGGCCTTTCTGTTGGAGATTACAGGGCAGCAGAAACCAGAAAGAATTCATAGCTGGTATGGTCATACATTTCTTCAAAGACCTTCAAACAACAAAAATATATATATAACTCGTCAGTCATGAGGCCCTGGCCTAAACAAAATGCAGCCCTGGTTAACGGGATGCTGTCAAAAGTAGTCATTTGGGCTCTAAAATTATGCTACGCAAAACACTAAATTAGTTTTGTCAAAACATAACCTTGGTTCTCAAGACATTGTCAGAACTTTTAAAGTTCAATAAAAGAAGGCAGCATTTGTGGTTTAGGTGACATTATCCTCTGTATTTATTCTAAATAACATCCATCAAGTCATCTGTCTCTCTGCCTGTCCATCCCTTCATCCAGCCATTTCATCCAGTCATTCAATAAGTGGTATTGAATTCTTATATGTGCCAGGCACTGTGCTAGACCCTGGACACAGAGATAAAGGGACACAGCCATATTCTCAAGGCTAGTGTCCTAGTGAAGAGGGCTAGTAGTCATAGTGAGGCAATAGACATGAGTAGTTACAATCAAATACAATGACCATGGCAGGGGACTGGCTGTGAGAGCAGGAGGGAAACGATGGCTGTAATGTTGCCTTAGTTCAGGGTACTCTAGGAGCTCAGCTTAAAACAGACCATTCTTTTCAGATACTCTTTAAAGTTCATAGAAGACCTGATGTTCTCAGCCTTCCATGCTCTCTGACAGAGGGAGGAAGCCCATGGAGATGGTGAGTCTATGGATTATAGAGCCCTAGATGGGGTGGCATCCAGAGTTTCTCTGTTTCCTCCAATTTTCTGTCATCCAGAGGGGTGCTTACTCTACTAAAACTTGCAGTCTGGAGACATTTTATCCTGCCTTTTTCCTGCAGGCTTCTTTCCTCAATGGCAGAACTTGCCTCCTCTTCCTCACCTCATTCACCTCAGACAGGCATTCCCAGACAGAATGTAGCTCTGCAGTGGACAATTCTGATTCCACCCTCTTTCTTGGAAGCTGTGCTCACTTCCTGTCTCTCTGGATCAGGAGTGCTATAGGGCCTGGATCTGAACTAGCCCCACTGCCCTCTCCTTTGTCTTGACTCCCTCCCTCCAGATTTACCCCAGCGTGGCCAGCTTTCACCTGGGCCTCCCTTCTGTCCTGGGGTTTGCCCCACTGGCCAGCTCATTTCCTCTTCCTCTGTTTCCCTCCAGTGCCTTCCGGCACAATGGGACTTACTGCCAACATAGAAACGCAGTGTGAATTATTTGATTTGACCCTTTGTTGACAGCAAATATGACAAGCAGGGAAAATGGGGATAAGGGTTTTGGAGACTATTAAGGTGACCCAGGGAGAAAGGGGAAGGCTACTTCTGAAAAAGAAGCGGAAGGACGGGGCAGAAGGAATTGTGATGATAAAAGGCCAATTTGACAATTTATCTTCAGACTTGCTTGTACAGCCTTCCAGCTCTGGTTACACCGAAACATGCTAATCGTTGCCTTATATTATTGTTCTGTGTACATCTTAAGTTCACTCATCTATTCATCATTTGACAAACTTTTCTCAGAGTTGCCAACTGTGCCAGTTGTTATTATAGGTACTAGGGTTCAATCGTGAGCAAACTGAACCCTTGCGAAGTCTGGGGGGGAAGAGATATGAATCAAACGATCACATGATAAATGCCAAGGAAGCAGGGAGATACATGATGCAGAGAAAGTTATAACAGATGCGTTTAACCAGGTCAGTAATGTCTGAAAAAATGTACCTGGAGAAGTGACAAGGTTGCTGAGATTTATTGGAAATGTAGGATATTACCTAGTGAAAATAGAAAGAAATACCTTTATTGAAAAAATAGAAAATGTTTAGCAAAAGCTGTGTGGTAGAAAGAAACGTGGTGTGTGCAAAGAACTGAAAGAAGTCCTGAGTGGGATGCAGAGAGTGGTGGGGTATATTATGGGTTGTGGCTGGAGAGCTGGGCTGAGGCTCTTATAGGCATGTTAAGCATTTTGTTCTTTCTCCTAAGACCAATAGGAAGTTATCTGTCATTGTGTAACAATTTATCCCCAAAATTAGTGGCTTAAAAGAATTATAAATACTTAGAAGTTCCCGGTTTCTGTGGGTCAGGAATCTAGGAGGAGCTTAGCCAGGCAGTTCTGGCTCCAGGTCTCTCATGATGTTGCAGCTAAGATGTCAGCCAGGGCTGCCGTCATCTGAAGGATTGACTGGGGCTGAAGATCTACTTCCAAGGTGGCTCACACAGCTGGAAAATTAGTTCTTGCTGTTGGAGGGAGGCCTCAGCTCTTCCTCACATAGACTTCTCCACACAGTTGCTTGACTCTTCTTGTGCCATGACTGCTCTCTTCCCCCAGAGCAAGTGAGAGAGAGAGAGAGAAAAAGAGAGAGAGAGAGACAGAGAGACAGAGAGAGGCAAAGCTGTCTTTTTAAAGATCTAGCCTCAGAAGTCACATAGCACTTCCATCACATGTGTTTGTTAGAAATAAGTGACTAATTCCTTCCCACATTCAAAGGGAAAGGAATTAGGCTCCACCTTTTGAAAGAAGTAGTGTCAAAGAATAATTTGGGACACATTTTAGAACCATCAAACTATTAAAGAATGTTAAGCAGGAATAGTGACATGATCATATTTGCTTTTCAAAAATGTTATTCTAAGTGGAAAACAAATTAAATAGGGCCAGTACAAAAGTAGATACACTGGTTAATAGATATTAGAGTGAATCATTTGTGGGATGCTGGCAGGGTAGAGTAGGTGCTGGTGAAGATGAAGAGAAGGGTTCAAGATCCATTTAGAAGGTAAAATTGGTCTTAGAGATCAATTGGATTAGGAGGTTGAAGGAGAGGAAATACTATAGATTCCTAGATTTCTGGTTTGCATAGACAAATAATGTGGCATTAAGTGACATGGAGAGTAGTAGGAGAATACCACTTTTGTTCTATGAGAAGTAGTGGGGGTGATCATGAGTTTTATTTGAGACATATTAAGTCTTAGAGTATCTTTGAAATATCCAAGTACAGTTACTAAGTAGCTCCTTGGTTATAAAACTCTGAAACTAAGAACAGTTCTGATGTGAAGCTATAAATTAGTGAATTACCCATTCACAGACAGGAAAGAAATCTCTGGGTTTGATGAGATCTCTTAGCAAAAGAATAATGAGAAAAGAGAAGAAGGTTTTGAGAGATTGTATTTTTTCCAGCAAGTATTCATTATCTTTCTTTATTCTTATTTCCCGTGGGAGGAGTATACTTCCCAGGTCCCATTGGTGCGGGACCTGGCCGTGTGATTTGTTTTGGCCAATGAGATGTTAGCAAGACTGATGGGAGCAGACGTTTGAATTGTGCAGTGAGCTTTCCTTTTTGTGCTCTTTCCTTTTGCTTTGAAAAGAACAGGCCTTAGATAGCTACTGGTTCATGGAGGAATTAGCAGACCTGGACCCAATTCAAAATTTGGGGCCACGCCTACCTGAGTCTAGCCTACATCAGCTGAGCCTGGTCCACAGATATGTGTGCAAGAGATAAATACTTTTGTAAGCCACTAAAATGTCAAGATTTTGTTGTTGTTGTTGTTATGTAGCATTGTTATAGTAATAGCTGATAGATTCAAGGACCTAGGTTCTGCTAGGAAGGAACACTATTCTTTAAAGTTCTTACTGGATTCCATGCAAATTCAGAGCAGTATTTATGTCAGATACATGACTACATTAGCAACACCTAGCATAAAGGCTTGGTCAAATATTTGGTGAATGTGTGAATGCATGCATGGATGCTATCTAATTTAGGCATGGCTGTTTATCTAACATGAGTGTATATAAGACACACACATACATTCTTATAATAGCTCTTCCAAGCGGTGTTTCCTCAAATAATGAGAAGAGGTTCAAACAAACCTGGATGCGGCAGTCTCCAAGGTCAAAAACTTTCCTTTCCCTTTCCCAGGGCACATTTTCTTACATGTTGTAAAGAAATGCTCAAGAAAATTGATGCCCTATCTAAATACTATGTGAATATCTTAGACCATATTTTATTGTTGTTGTTAGAGCAGATTTCAAGTGAACAAACTTTAAAATTAAAAAAGAAAGTTATTAGTGGAAAAAGACATGCCTGTAAATAGTGTATCAATGGAATGAAGGCAATCAAAGTGGCTCTTTTGGCTACTAACGTCTTCATAAAAGCCTTGATTAGTTATGAGGTAATTGTGAGAGATGATGAGTTAGAATCCAAAAAAGAAAAATAGTTTCTCTAGCTTAACAGCTGTGGAATCTTTTAGTAGTTGCTGGAATATTCCTTTTCAGTCAACTTAAAGCTTGCTTTTCTTATCTCGCAGTTGAATGCTTGATCTGAAATATATATTTTAACTTTATCTTATTTACAACTTTCTTTTTCAGGGTAATTCTAAATTATAGTTGAGAAGGGGAGAAAGCACCTGGATTTCTAAGCTATCTCCATTAAATAGATAGAAAAACTCTGTAGGAAAAGCAAAAAATAGGTAGCACTTAAAATATTTGACTTTCATGTTCTGGTTATTAATTAAAACGTGATTTTTTTTTTTTTCTCTGAAGGTACCCATCTTGAATACCCATAAAAATTGTGTGCCTATGTGCAATACACACAAGCAACTGCAGTTGTCCAGAGTTTATAGGGAACATGTTAAATTATACCTTGCCTGGTTTGGCCACAGTGTGAAATTTTAAAGTATAAACATGATCAAAAAGCAGAGTGGCTTCAAAAACGGAGAAACAGCATTCCCTTCTCCCAGAGCCCTTCAGTCTCTCGTCAGATGGCTGCCCCTACTTCTCCCAGCAGTCTGTAGGAACAACAGCCCACTCCCCACACCATCCCCCGCCCCAAAGTAAAGGGCGCCACCAATTCCGAGAAAGAAAGTGGATAATTTCTCACAGAAACGGCCAATCAGCTACAGACGCAAATCTGCCTTCCTTGTCCCTCACCCCAGCCCTTAGCTAGCGAAAACAACTCAAACCCTCAGGAGAAATTTGGCCTTTCAGCCAAAGGATGATACAGATGACACTGCCATCCTGAACTATGTTGCTTGGACTTCCCTTCTGCCCTCTTTCTTACACAGCTGTGTGTGTAGGTGTGTGTCTTTTTGCCTTTTCATTTTGTTCAGGATTCATAAAAGTTGTTATTTTACCTGAAAGTGTCACATAAACATGGTTAAAAACGCAAACAGTGCAGAAAGTAAATGTCTTCTTCTCCTCAACACCCCTCCTGCTTTCCCCAATTCTTTCAGACTTCCCAACAGCGGAAGAGTTGAGAGGGAAGAAGGGGGTGTGTGTGTGTATGTGAGACAGAGAGAGACAGACAGACAGACAGACAGAAAGAGAGACAGAGATTGGAGAGAATGTCTTTATATTATCTTATTTTTAATTTAAGAAAAAAACGTGTCTCACACACAGACCCTTTCTCTTCATCCCCGTACCCCCTGCCAAAAATACAAAAATCTCCCCAAACCTCTGCTGTTTAGAAGTCTAAGAGAATTGTTGGTTACAAATCTTTCATATTGAGCTCATTCCAGAGACATTTCCAGTATAACCAAACAATGCGAAACACTGGTATCCAGCCACGCACAGCCCTTCCTTCTCTGATTTAGTGCAATTTGATGATATTTAAGTTTAACTCAAAGACAGGATTGAGAAGAATGCATGTAATAGGAAAACAAATAAACAAACAAATTCCCTCCTTTTATTTATATTCAAAATATCCTCTTTATCAATTATTTTAGATAATAAATTCATATACATTTAGGATGACTTTGTTGACAGGGGAAATTCTCTTGGGCATTGCATTTTCTTCTTAATTATAAAAGTTTGTGGAATGTTTTTCTGAGAACAGAAACCTTTCCTCAAGGAGTTATTCTTCCTAGAATATTAGGAGGGTCTCTGGTAGGTAAACAATGATGTCAGCGCAAATGTTTGAGTACTCTCCTCTCCCATCCAAACTGGCTTAAGGTTTTTTTAGTTCTATGACTTGACTGTTTTTAAAACAGATTGAAAAATTTGCTCACCAAGAGAACAATGATTAACAAAATCTGTAAATTGCCATTTCACTTGCTAATCAATAGCTCAAAAGAGAATCTAAATCCGTGACTAATGGCCCAGGAGTAAACCACTTGCTTAGAAAAGCCTCTTTAAACCAAAACATTCTTTTAGAACTCTTTAGGGTTTTTTTTCTTCCTTTTCCTGTGTCATTCTAGATTTAAAAAACTTACACACTCTATTAATAATAACAAAAAGTATTGCCTGGCCTCATTCTCTTTTTAAGTACATACTTGAGTCTCTACTCCTGGATTTGCAATGATACAGTGTAGCGTAGTGGTGAAGCCTGGCCTGACTCAAGGCCTGAACAGCTATGTGGCTTAGATGAACTTTCTTAACTTCCCTACACCTCAGTTTTCTCAACTCTAAAATGGGAGTAAAATTTATAATCATACTGTGTGAATTTGCCAGCATTGTTGTAAAGACTGAGAAAATACAAGCAAAGCTTTTAATATAGTTCTGTCCCACAATAAGCTTCAATGAAGGGTAGTTTAAAAAACAAGATATACAAAACCAAAGATTTTAAACTTTCAAAAATTCCCCAAACCAAAAAATAATTCATCAAACTATGTGACCTTGGATAAATAAAGCTTAAAATATTTTTCCAGATTGTTCTACATCTCAAATTCTATGATATTGAGTAAGAAAGTATGTATTACAGTCTATTCTACCTATGCCAGCCAGGAAGTAGCTGACAATCTGGGGATGCCCATGGCAGTGTGCTGGTCTATGAATGTCACCTCTGGAGTACAGACTCTGGAAGAAACAGGTCAAGAGAAGTTACATAGATCATAGAGAGATTAGACCAAATGGCCTAGGGAAAAATGTGTATTGCTGATTGGAGGGCACCAGGAATATGACTAGTATTTCCATGCTGGAGCTCACACATTGCTGCCTACGCAGATAGAATTCAAGGTCAAAGAGATTACTGACTACTGGCCTTATTGATCTGAAAAATTTAAAGTTTCAATAACAAAATGTACATATCAAGGTTATAACATATATTTATATCAGTTCTTTTTCATATACATTTTGTTTAGAATTGGGGCATTCATTCATTCCACAAAGAGTCAATGTATATCTCTTTCTTTACTGTGGGCCAAGCCTAGTATCCCTACTCTCAAGGCTATTGAGGTAAACTGATAATTCCAATAGAGTATTTTGGGGCATTATATGAGCCCTTGAGGGACATCGACTATTCTTGTTGGGGGTGGGGTGGGGTGGATGGTGTCACAGCTAGGAAATGATATTTGAAATAATTCTAAAAGGAGGAGTAAGTGTTGGCAGAATCAAAGGAGAGAGGGGAAAGGCAGTGGAGAGGACAAGTAAGTAGAAATGCAGAAGTGATTGGTTGGTTGGTAGCTGGAGATGGATCCAATAAGGTCAAAGGAGGGTTTGGATGTGGGAATATTTGCAGGTTGAAGTGGGAAAATCAGAAAGGAGAGAAAGATTAAAGGTAGATGAAGAGGGGGCAAGTTCTCAGAGAAGGCAGTGGTGGCCTTTAACTGAAGGAAGAATACCTCACATTCGGGGGCTAGAGTGAAGAAGGTAAGGTTAGATGTGGGGACAAACTCTGATAATTGTCATTGATTTTACTTTGATCAGAAAATAAATTTTCCTTTGAGAACCAACATAAAAAGCTATTTATTTACTCAGAATTTTCCTGAATGCAAAAAAGTAGGGAAAGAAGAAAACAGAGAAATGAATTTTATAGTTGAATACCTGTTTGTTTGGAAGATATTAACTTCAAATTAGTTTTTCTGTTTCATCCATATTGCAGAAAGATTTGTTCTGTGTGGGTGTCAGTTGGCTAAAAATATTTTACGTTGAAAAAAAATTCTCAGTGCTTTAAAAATGTGTGTGTACACAAGGCAGGGACATTCTTTATATTATCAAATATTTGATTTCCTGTGAGGTTAACATATTTTTATTTCTCTCTTTTATGAATTGTCAGTTTTGTCATCTGAAAGGAGGCTTTTTATGAAACACCTTCAAGCTAAAGGAAAAAAAATGTCTGGGATCAAGAGAATTCAAGATGCTCTGATCTAGAGTGAGTGAATGGGGCAAGCAGGAAGGAAAATAACCAAGGTAGAAAAAGATGCATGGAAATATAGTCTCTCCTATACGAAAGGGACTTTAGTGGCTCCCGATCCAGTCAATATAAAATGAGTTCTGATGTGTGGTTTCCCCGGGGAGTACTCATCTAGTATCAATTTGGTCACTTCTAGAGATAGGAAGATCACTGCCTCTTGAGGCAGCCCATTCCATTTTGGATCTCAGAAAATATCTATGTTTGAAGGGGTCAAAGTTATTAATATATATGTAAATAGCTAGTACTTACAGAGAGCTTCCCATGTGCCAGATGTAGTTCTAAGTGCTTCACATGTATAAAATCATTTAATGCTCAAAGTGTCATCTTCAGAGGTTATTATGATTACTATCTCCATTCTACAGATGAGACAAATGAAGCTCAGAGAGGTTAGATAAATCTACCAATGCCACACTGTTAGTAAATAATAGAGCCGGACATTAGACCCCAAAATTTTAGCTCTAGAGCTTGAGCTCCTTTCATTGTGGGAACGTTCCTAGGCTTTCCTCACCTCCTGATTGGTCAAGAGGATTCTACTGTTGCCCACTCAGATCTTTCCCCTTCTTTGACTTCCATAGACAGCTTTGCGTTGCCAGACTATTTGTTTAGACTTTCGTGATGCAGAATCAGCAATGGTAAGGGAAAGGATAAAAAACAGATGGGCTAGGGAAAGACATTTCTGTAAAAGGTGGCACAAAATCAACACAGTTATGAGCAAAATGTTGGAGAGAAAAGGGAAATTTTGAGAAGCATCCTTGGAGACTATACCCTTCATGGCATTCAAGAAATGCAAGGGAGAAAATTGAATTTTCTTTCCTTACTTTTTGTTAGCTAGACTATGTCCCTGGATTACTGCATCAGTCTAACACTGCACCACATGGATCAGGGATTTATCAGGGTTACATATATTTCTATATAATCCAAATCCTTTTTTTCTGTAAAATTCTTCTAGAACCATGTGGTCCACAGATAGCCTTTCAAGTATTTGAAGATGTTTATCCTATTGCCCTTAATCTTTCTCTTTTCTTGGCTAAACATTTCTAACTCTATCAGCTATTGTACTGTACAATGCTAAACAGGTATGATAAGTTTAGATATCTTTGTATTTTTCCTGATTTTAAGGGGAAAATTTTTTGTTTTTGATCATTAAGTAGTATGATGTCAGCTGTAGGTTTTCATAGATGCCTTTTATCACGCTGGGAAAGTTTTTTCTATTTCTATTTTGTTGAGAGTTTTTATCAGAAATGTATGTTGGATTTTGTCAAATGCTTTTTCTGCATCTATTGAAATGATCCTATGGTCTTTCTTTTCTAATATATTAATAAGATAAATTAAGTTGATTGATTTTCAAATGTTAAGCCCAAATTACTTACCAACATTGCTTTCCTGGGATAAACCCCACTCTTCCGTGATGTATTATCCTTTTTATATATTGTTGGATTTGATTTGTTAAAATTGTTTCTAGAATTTTTGCATTTTTATTTATGAGGAATATTGGTATAGAGTTTTCTTGTCTTAATGTCTTTGTCTGGTTTTGACATTAGGGTAATGCCAACCATATAGCTTGAGGTGGAAAGAATCCCTTCTCTTCAGTTTTCTGGAAGAATTTGTGTAGAATTGTTGTTGTTTTTCCCTTAAATTTTGGAAAGAGTTCTCCAGTGAAGCCATGTGGGCACGGGATTTTCTTTGTGAGAAGGTTTTTAGTTACAAATTTATTTTCTTTAATAAATATATATAAATTATTCAGATTACCTACTTCAGTGAGCTTTGGTCATTTATATCTTTCAAGAAATTTGTCCATTTCATGTAAGTTGTTGAATTTACTAGCAGGAAGTTCATACTATTTTCATATTTTTCTTGTATTGTCTGTAGAATCTGTAGTGATGTTAACTCTGTCATAATTTCTTGTATTGATAATTTGTATTTTTTCTGACCAGCCTGGCTAAAAGTTAAACACGTTTACAGATTTTTCCCAAAGAACCGTGTCTTTTTTCTATTCATTTTACATTTTCTAAATTACACTGAACTTTGTTGTGATCCTTATTATTTATTTTCTTCTGCTTACTTTGAGTTTAATTTGCTCTTTTTTCCCCAGGTAAGGAGTGAACAAACTTTTTATGTCAAGAACTACATAGCAATATTTTGGGCTTTGTGAGCCATACGGTCTCTATCCAACTACTCAACTCTGCCATTGTAGTGCCTACGCTGCCATAGAATGTAAAAGAATGAGCATGACTGTGTTCCAGTAAAACTTGATCTAAAAAAACAGGCAGTGGCCTTGATTTGACCCAAGGGCTATAATTTACCAAGCACAATTCTGATTTCTTTTAGTTGAAGCTGAGTTCTTTGATTTGAAACCTTATTTTCTAACATAGGCATTTAGTGCTGCAAATTTACTTATTTAAAACCATTTTTGAGGCATCCTACAAATTTTGATATGTTGTCTTTTCCTTTGCATTCATTTTAAAATACTTTCCAATTTGCCTTTTGAATTCTTCTTTGACCTTTGGGTTATGTAGAGTGTATTATTTAGTTTCCAGAAATCTCTCTGTTACTGATTTTTAAATTTTATTTCTCTGTGATCAGAGAACAGACTTTGTATGACCGTGATTCTTTTAAATTTATTGAGGCTGGTTTTATGGCCCAGAATAAGGTCTTGATAAATGTTTCATGTGACTTAAGAAGAATATGTATTCTACTGTTGTTGGGTGGATTGTTCTATAAATGTCAATTTAGTTGATAGTGTTGTTCAGGTGCTCTGTGTTTTAGATAATCTTGTATTTATTCTATCCAATATTGAGAGAGGTGACTTTCAATCACCAACTATAATTGTGGATTTGTCCATTTCTTCTTACAGTTCTGTTAGGTTTTGCTTCCTATATTTTGAAGCTCTATTATTAGATACATAAATGTTTAGCATTTTTTCATCCTCTGGATGAATTGACCCCTATGTCATTTCAAGATGAACATTTTTATGTTCAAAGAAATACTGCTTGATTTGATATCTACTTTGTCTGATATTAATATAGTCACTTCACTTTTCTTTTTGATTAGTGTTGGCGTATTATGACTTTTTCCTTCCTTATATGTATAACCTATGTGTGCCTTTATATTTAAAGGACATTTCTTGTAGGTAGCATATAATTAGATATTATTATTATTAGACACAATCTCTGACAATCTCCACCTTTAAATTGAGTTGTTTATGCCATTTACATTTAGTATAATTATTGATATTATTGGGTTTAAGGCTATCTTGTTATTTGTTTTCTATTTTGCCATATGTTTTTTGTTTCCCTTTTTGTCTTTTTTCCTTCTTTTGTATTTAGTTTTTTTAATGCATCCATTTTATTTCTTTTGTTGGCTTATTAACCATAACTCTTTTATTATTTAAGTGATTGCTTAATGGTTTATAGTATAGAGTTTAACTTATTGCAGTGTATTTTTAAGTGATTTTAAACCATTTAATAAATAGTATAAGGACCTTAAATAGTATGTTTCCATTTCTCCCCTGACCTTTGTGCTGCTGTTGTTATACACTTTACTTTTTTTTTTGGTAGAGATGGTGTCTCACTATGTTGCTCAGGCTGATCCTGAACTCCTGGCCTCAAACATTCCTCCTGCCTTGGTCTCCCAAAGTGGGATTACAGGTATAAACCACCACACCTGTCCTTTTTTTACATGTGTTTTTAACCTCATAGTACATTGTTACTATTTTTATTTAAACAATTAGTTGTCTCTTAAAGAAATTTAAATAATAAATTATTTGTATATTTATTCATAGTTGCCATTTCTGGTGTTCTTTGTTCCTTTGTATAGATCCATATTTCCATTTAGTATCATTTTCTTTCTGCCTAAAGGACCTCCTTTAACATTCTTTTGTAGCATGGGTCTGTTAGTGATGAATTCTTTTAGTTTTTGTATGTTTGAAAAAGTCTTTGTTTTACTAATATTTGTAAAGATTTCTTTTTTTAGGTGTAGAATTGTACATTAACAGTCCTTCCAACCCCACAGTACTTTAAAGATGTTGCTCTACTATCTTCTTGCTTATGTTGCTTTTGATGAGAAATCTCTCAACTTTACCTTTGTTCCTCTAGATATAACATGCCTTTTTTCTCTAGTTGCCTTTAAGATTTTCCCTTTATCTTCTCCCTTTGTCTTTTCTTTGGTGTTATCATTGGCTTATCATTGGTTTTGAGTAATGTGATTTTATATGCCTTTCTTCATGTTTTTTCTGCTTGAAGTTTATTGAGCTTCTTGGATTTGTGTTTGTTTTTAACAAGTTTGAAATATTTTCAGCCTTCATTTCTTAAAATATTTTTTCTACTTTAATTACATGTAAACTGGGCCACCTGAAATTGCCCCACTTCTCACTGATGCTCTTTTTGTTTTTTAAATTCTTTTTTCTCTCTGCTTTCTTTTACAGAGTTTCTATTGCTGTTTCTACAAGTTTGCCAATCTTTTCTTCTGTAATATATAATCTGTCATTAATTTCATCCATTATATTTTTCATCTAAGACATTATGATTTTCATCTCTCAAAGTCTGATTATGCTGCTATGTAATTTAAAAAATATATTGAATGAAATTATAATGACTGTTTTAGTGTTTTTGTTTTGTTTTGTTTTGTTTTTGGTTAATTCTAACAATTTCATCAGTTCTGGGCCTATTTCAATTGATTCTTTCCCTCAGTGTGGGTCATATTTTCTTTCAGTACATGCTGATAATCTTTGATAATCTTTGTTAATCTTTGATAATCTTTGTTAATCTTTGACATTGTGAATTTTACTTGCTGGGTGCTGGATATTTTTGTATTCCTAAAAAATATTCTTGACCTTTCTTCTGGGATGCAGCTAAGTGACTTGAAAACAATTTGCATCTTTCTGGTCTTTCTTTTAAGATGTTAGTCATAACCAGATTAGTTGTTTTTTCTTGGACTAATTATTCCCTACTGCTGATCAGGACCCTCTGAATGTACCCATGCCTCGTGATTACGAGGTTTTCTAGTCTGGCTTGTGGGAACAGGCACTATTCCTAGCCCAGCATGAGCACTAGGTACCATTTGCTCTAATCTCTCTTTTTTTTTTTTTTCCTTTCCTGGTTCTCTTTGAAGGTAATGCTCTAATCTCTTTTGATGGCTCTTTTCCCAACATCAAGTAGCTTCCTCACTTGTATACTCTTATCAGTACTCTGCTGAGTACCTGATGGAAATCCTCTGCAGATCTCCACGGTATTCTCTTTGTTGATTACTCTCCTCTCCAGGTATCTATTCTGTGAACTCTACCTGCCTTGGTCTCCTTGGACTCTCACCTCCATAAGCTTAGCTTAGGATTCCACCAAGTCCCACCTGGCTTCCTCCTCCCTGATCTCTCAAGACAGTAACCTGGAGTAATCATAGAATTCACCTTGTTTGTTTCCCATCTCTCAGGAATCACTCCTTTGTTGCCTGACGTCCAGTGTGTTGAAAATTGTTGTTTCATATATTTTAGCCAGGTTTTTGTTTGTTTGCTTGCTTGTTTTTAGGCAGGGATGGTAAATCTGTTCCTTGATCTTCCATCTTGGTCAGAACAGAAGTTTATCAGGTTTTTCTTACTCATTACTTGTCTGCTCTGGAAATTTTCTAGTTTGTCTTTCAAATGTGTTTCCTACACTGAAAGACAATATTCTGAGTAAATTCTGAGAAATGCAAAGGAAAGCAGAACATTCCCCTTTATAATCTATTCTTGATACTTCTATGTGTATAGCATAAGAACATATTTCTTTTTATCAGTCTTATATACTGCGGCCTGTCCATGTACATGCAAACAAGTAGAATACTCAAATATTCCTTACTTGTGTAACTATAAGCTATTTTCCTTATCTTGTATTTGTGCAATTATTTATATTTTTTCTTTATAGTTGTAGGATTTTTAATTTTTTTAGTACTGAATTTCAGTTGGTTAGATTTCAACCAGGACTTGCTAATTCACAGTAGGAGACAGATTTTAGGAAGTACCTAGAATCAAGGGCTAGAGGAAGGAGTAGAGAGAACATCAGATTGTTAGGAACAGGGCTCAGGAAAGACTAATCAAGCTAATGATACAGAAGGAACATATGGTGGTTGTAATAAGAACAAAAAAAAGTGAGGTAAGAGCCTCCCAATGGAATGCACTAGTCTCCAGAATCTGAAACTAGGACTTAGGGAGTCCCTGGGCTAAAAGTGAAGTGATGAAAAGGAATTGCTAGAAAGAGTCATTGATGTTTTGCACCTGTATCAGGGTGATTGAGTAAATGTGAAACTGTAGTTGAGATTTTCTACGTTTTATCTATGATGATTATCTCAGTGTTACTCAACTGAACTAACATTTATTTGTGTATGTGAAGCTACCATTTGTGATGGTTGGCCAGAGACAAAATTAGAGGAAGGTGTTATACTGCTGGAAAGGGAATGGAAAAAGGGAAAGAGCCAGGTACCTTGTCCTAATGCAAGCAGCACCATTCATTAATCTGGACAATATCCATGCAAAGTTGACCATGAACAAGCAGGGTAAAGTAGAGACTTAGAGGGTCTTTACTGAGGCTGCTTGGTCATTTGGAGGCAACCATTTTACTTCTTTGAGAGAGGGGTATTGGGTTTTTACTATAGCTGTATCTGAGAAAGCCAGGCTTAGGGAGTAAAGATGCATGGAGTGCTCTAGGTCACAGTAGGGGCTGGAAGTGCTATTCTAAGGAAAATAAATGTTTTTTCCCCCCTTATACGTGTCCTATTCCTCTTTATTTCTGATTTCTTTTTACCACTTCTTGTAACTTTTGTCTCTTCATTTCCTTGCCTAATTTTTTTAATGTTTTATGTCTCTTCTTTTTTTGCCTTTTTCTTTTAATTTTTAGAAATATTTTATCACCTGTGCTATTCATCTTCTTTCCATCGTGTTCTACTTGCCACCCATGCAGACAATGCCTTTATGTGAGCAGAGAGGACTTTGTACAGGGAGAAGAAGAGGGAATAGGCCAATAGGCCATGAAGTAATCTGCTTTTTCGGCAGCAGCAAATGTGCGCCACGTGGAATGGGGAGACATTTCTGTCGTGGTCAGTCAGGCCTGGTCATGATGGGGCCATGGAAAAGAATAGTAAATGTGAGGTGAAAGAAAAAGGCTATGTCTGTTGCAGAGTCGGCTCCCTTCTTACTCATGCAGCAGAAATGTGAGACCGCAAGTGATAACCCGGAGGCCTCATATTTTGAGTTATGGTCTCCCCAACCTTTGGGGCTATTCCTTCCCACATGCCCACAGCAAACTCCTCCCACCCTTCTCTGTGGGTTAAAGAAGACACAAGTTGCAAACATATGATATTCTCATCCAAATACAGAATCTAACAGAATTTTAACCTAACTCAACAACCATCTATTGAGTACCTACAATACACAAAATACTGTGAAGAATGATTAAAGTTGCACAAGCCATGGTCCTTGAGTTTTTGGAGCTATAATCCAAAGAAGTGCATAAAAAGCCATACTAAAGGTGGCAAAAATAAAAAAATAAAAATAAATAAAATAAAAATAAGGTCATTAGGGTGCATAAAGTACAGCGGGAGCTTAGAGGAGTGAGAAATTATTTCTTGCTATGAGGTTGAGGGAAGCTTCCTGGAGCTTGGAATTTCATCTGGGTTCTGCACAGTGACAGAGATTGAGGAAGGGAATGTTATGGAAAAGCAGAGAGATAAGGAAATGCAGAGGACATTTGTAAAGGGACTGGGGAAGACAATGGAATAGAATGGACATTTCAGATGAGGATAGGAAATACACCCGGATCCACTCTAATCAGGTTGGACTTTGTTCTATAGGTAAAAGGCAATCTGAAGGCAATCTGAAGCAGGATTCCATGAAGGATGGACTTCAAATAGGAGTGATAACATGAATAATTATGCATATGGATAAACGCCTTGGTAGCTGTGCAGTAATGGACTAGGGAGGTAGGAGGCAGGGAGGCCAGTCAAGAAAGAGGAAAAGTAGTAAGGGTCAAATCATAGTGAGTTACATCTGGGCACAGGGGTTATGAGCAAAGCCACGAAGCCAGGTGGCCTCACTTAGAATCCTGGACTTGCTGTGGATGAGCCATAACCTTGGCAGAAGTTACCTGATTTTTCTATGCCTCAGTTTCCTCCTCTGTAAATCAAGGATCAGAATAGCAGTGATTTGACAGAGTTGTAAAGATTAAATGAGTTAACAGGTGTAGTAAAACACTTGGGATCCACGTCTAGCAAATGGTAAGCACTCAATAATGTTATATATTATTTATAAGGCAGCGGTAAGAAGAGACAATAAGGAGTGGATTTGAAAATTATTCTACTATATAATTATGTCATTATTTATTATGGAGTTATTTTCAACTATTTGCCTATTAAACATAATTCTGTCATTTAGTAAGCAAAGCAAGAAATCAAGTTGTTACCATAGCACTTATTACATTTTATTTATTTCTTGTGACTGATCGCTTCTAAAACATTTCCCAGACTTTGTGGTGATATATTAGGTTGCCCCTGACAACGTACATTAGTTCTCAAAAGAAGCTTGAAAATGTAATGGGGCCACTTGGGCTATGTGGCCAGAGTTAGTTGTAATTGAGTTTTATCTATCTATCCATCTATCTATCTATCTATATTTATGTCTATCTATCTAATATATATATAGTTTGTTTGTTTTTTTGGTCTTACATAGCACCTAACCTATGAGACGTTAAAGCTCCTTTGCAGATATAACCATGTAACCTTCCTAACCCTCGGAGGCAGGAAAAGCCATGTTAATTGAGATTTAGAATGATCATCCAGTCAGTCCCTACATGGCTTTCCTTTCCTCCCTCTGCTCTCCCCTCGCTACTTAAATTATTTCTGCAGAACAGAGGAGCGCCCCTCCCAGAGGCGTGGCCCCGAAGCAGGCAGAGGGCTGGGAGGGCCTCTTCCAGCTGCCCCTCGTGCTCCTTTAGGCTCCCTCCCCTTGGGGAAAAGGCCTGGGAAGAAAGAGGCGGAAGGAGAGAAAGCAAAGCGGCAGCTCTCTTTGTTAGGGAGAAGGCAGAGAGAAACACAGGGGGAGATAAGCAATTCTGCTCTACTGTTTCCTGTGCAGTCTGAGTTTGAAGTGGACTTATCTATGGTTGAGACCACATTGAAAATGTGAAGGTCGTGATAGCACAGACATCTGCAGCCAGCAGCTAACTGTAAAATGTTTATCTTGATCTACTTTGGGCTTTAATAATAATCTAGGACCTGGTAATGAAGCCATTGGCAAAGGACATCTGTGAATAGCTGAAGCACAGCTAAGGGAAGAACAGAGTGTGGGTGTTCTTGTGGCTCATGGGGCACCACCTCTTTCTTGGGGCACACTCAGACCTTCCTGCTTCAGAGGCATCAGCTCAGCAATAGACACTAGGCTGTCTTCCTTTCTCACCTCTCAGACAGAGGCTGGGGTTGCAAGAGCGGAGACCTGCCTTAGTTCTCACCCTCTGTACACTCTTGACTGCAGGGCGAGTTGACTGCAGAGGCAGAAGCAATGATGGTATTTAAGACATGCCTTTGATGCCATTGTCTCAGCTCTGCTGAGGAAGGGTTATCCAGCACCAGAAAGAGATTAACTCACATGCGGCCTTTAAAATAAACGCCGATGAATATTTTACTGGCAAGGCAATTTGTTCATGAAATGCTAAGTACAAAAAGTATGTAGTAAGCATTATGTACAGTGTGATCTCTACTTGTGAGCCAAACCAAATTAACCATACACATCACACGTGTGTTCACAGGGAGGCTTAACTAAGTCTAACCATGGCCACTCCTGGTGGGGAGGGAATGTGAGGCTTGCTACGTGTGCATGTATGTGTGTGTGTGTGTGTATTTATCTTTTTTTTAATCAATGAAAGTTAATTTTAATTTTCACAATAAGAAAGACATTAACTCATGACAGCAGCTAAGTGGTGCAGCCTCCACAGAGATCTCTGGAATTAATGCAGTCCCCATTTCCTTTTTGCTCTCTATTGTAGTTTCTTCTTATTTTGCGCAGAAAGCATGGAATAGCAGTGTCCTCCTTCCTTAACAAGGATCCTGGAGTGTGGGTGAGGGAACCAGTGCAGAAAAGGAGAGGTTGAGCAGGCCTTCTCCCCACACTTCCATGTGCCAATCAGCTTCCCGCACAAACTATCCCTTCCCCAGCTTCCTGCCAACATCCCTTTAGCAGCAAGGGAAAAAGGGGCTGAACCCCTAACACTTGGTGAAATATACCCTTCCCTGGAAATATAGGGTGTGTGGGGGCTGCTGGGAGAATCTGTCCTCAGTATGTATCCTGTTCCATCCTAAGCACTTTCAATCAATAGTGTCATAGCGTTGGGTCAGCTTCCAGGCTCTCCCCTTCTTGGCTTTCTAAGACCAGTGACCTGTGCACTTGCCTTGACAACTTTTTCTTCGCAAAGCTGACTTTTAAACTGACAACAAAAGTAGCAGTTACACTTACACAAGCGAAGATGAGGAAATCTCGGGCTGGTGACTGTGTTTGCCCATCAACGGACATTTGGGAGACTTCTGAAGAAGGAAAGAAACAACAGGCCACAGTATAATTTCAACGACAGTGACAAGGTGCTGGTCCAAGCAAGAAAATCCTAACTGGGGTGGAACGAAGTGTGGGAAAGTCTTTCTAGAGTTTCACTGATTAACCGTTGATAAAATAACAGAAGTCTATTTTTCCCCCTCTCAGGGCCCCTTTTATTCACGTTCTGAATGTGAGAAGTAATAAATCCAACTTACCTAAGCTTTACACTGTGCTAATTGTGTGTGAGATGCTGTCATTTGAGAATGTAGCCTGAAATCTCTTTTCTGAAGGACTTGGTCAGAGCACGTGCGGGTCCCCTTCTCCGTCCTTTGAGGAGGTGGTGATGAGCACAACAGTCCATTCTTTCATTCTTACTGTTTGTTTTTCAGGAGGTATGTGGCATTTGTTTTCTGGACTCCTCTTCCTCTACTCCTGGACCAGCAGGGTTCCTCTCCTCCCCTTCTTCTTCAGGAGGTACATTTCCATGTCAAAAGTCTCTCCAGGGAAAAAGCCTCTCTTTCTTCTACCTTCTCCCTTGTTTGTGCCTGATTCACCTTAACTCCCTCCTTCCCAGCCCTGTTCCACAATGGCAGTAGCAAGGACCAAAACCTGAGTTAGAAATTGAAACCGTGGAAAAACCCAGCTTCTTTCTGCGAAGGGTAAGAGCGGTTAAATTACCGCTGAAAATATCAACTTGTTGTAAGAAGGAGTGATTACTATCTCTTGCAGTAAACATAGAAATAAGAAACATTCTTAAGGGAAATTGTAGATTTTCCTTAGAAAAAAATGGAAAAGCTGAGATATATTATACACAGGGCTAGGCTAGGTAAATGCATAACAGGCTAATAGAATTTACATAGGGGGAGTGAGCATAGGTTAACTTGTCTTGCATCTATAGACTGTCTTCTGATATATTCATCCAACAGCACTAATGGGTAATTCAGTTGGACATAAACAAGGCTCTTCTATTCCATGTTCCTATTCTTCTAGGGTTGGAGAACCTTGAAACCCATTCCTACTCATGCACTTCTGGAGGATTTGGGAACCCAAATCCATTTATTTTCTATAAATTGCTAAGATTAGAAGCCATTCATGATAGGGCTTCCTTTGGGAGTGGTTCTCAGGGGTTTTGATCAGTGCTGTTTGGACCCAAGTAGGACATTTTCCTGAAGCCACCAAAAGCTCAAGAAAGCTTCTGCACCAACCACCCAGACAGGAGGAACTCAAGCTCATTAGCTCCTATCTGGTAACACAGTAGACACCCCACTGGGCTTTGGATGACAGTCAGCCCTCTGGGGTCCCCACACTAAAAGGTGGTTTTAGAGCCAGAGGAAAAGTTAAAGTCTTTTGGTTCCTGTTTATTTCTCATGTCCCAGGACCTGCCCCTCCCCTCCTATACCAGACTTGAGTCACACTGAAACCCTGGGAGTTCTTCCACAAAAGGCCTGATCTTTTCTTTCCCCAGATAGTTCACAAAATATCCCTTTAGTTTAGAATGCTCTTCCTCTCTGCTCCTGGCTGACTTCCACCTGGCTGACTCTCACGTCCAATTAACTCTGGAGTCTTCGACAACTCTGTTAGATGTTCCTCCTATATAATGTCATAACTGGCAGGATGAACAAATAAAACAATCATGAGGAAGAAATAAAAGTTTCAGAAAACTTTCCAATTCTTTGCCTCTCACTTTTTCTTTTCCTTTTTTCTTTTGTGATGTGGTACTTGGAAGCACTAATGACCTCTTCTTTTTTATTTTTGAAAACGTTGACCCATGTTTCTCTAAAACCAGAGCAAGAACCCAGTCCTAAAAGTAATGAGTCTAAAGTAGTAGGAATCATTTAAATATCCCATATATAAGCCAGTTCAGGAAACATGGGAAGTATTCTCATTGAAAGTGTCAACTTAGAACATTTATTTCCAAAGGTACCTAGGGATACACAGAAGTATACAAAACTTTGGTTTTCAGATAGTTTAGCATTGAGCAGTAGAATAAAGCACTATTATTAAATTTCTATTGTGGTAAGAAATTACACAAATTTAGTGGTTTGAAGCAACACCCATTCATCAGCTCACAGTTCTGTAACTCAGAAGTCTGGGCATGGTTCAATGTTGTTTTCTGCTCAGAGTCTTACATTCAAGGCATTGGCTGAGCTAATTTCTTGTCTGGAGGTTTTGGGTCCTCTTCCAAGCTCCCCTAGTCCCATGCAATTGTAGGACTAAAGTCCTGTTTTCTTGCTGACTACCAAGGGCTGTTCTCAGCTCCTAGAAGCCACTCTCAGGTCTTTGCCATGTGGCCCTTCCATCTTCAAAGCAGCGGAGAATTCCTTCTTGCCTCAAATCTCTCTCACACTTTGAATTCCTTCCACCAGGAAGAGCCTTGTCCCTTTGAAAGTCTCATTGATTAGGTCAGGTTAGGTCAACTATGACACATAACATGACCTAATCATGGCAGTGATATCCCACAGTATTCACAGGTTCTTCCCACACTCAAGGGGAAGGGACTATACAAGAGGGAGTATCACTTGGGTTGTCTTAGAATTCTATCTACCACAAGGCTCAATGGATAAGGCAGCATAAGATAAATTCCACTTGAAAGATGAAAAGTGTTACAAGGATGCATAGGAGAGAGAGAAGCTTACTTGATGATAGCATGTGCTTAGCATATGGTGGATGCTCAATCAACAATTGTTGATATGTGGCAGATCCATACATACTGAGAGCACAATAATGTATTGGACAGTATTAATGAGAATAAGCTTTATTTTTCAAATAAGAAATCACTTTTGATCCACAAATTGGAGAGTTTGATTGTCAAGTTTCTGTGTAGGGGAGAATGAACTCCAGAAGGCAACATGAAGGTAGGGCTGGGGTAGGTAAAGGGGCTTCACACATCTAGGCATTTTGAGCCATTCTTGGGGGAGAACCAGGGAGTTTTGAGGAAAACCCATTCAGGAACCACAGGAGGTAGATGGATATCAAAGGCTCAAGAACAAAGGATTAGGCATAATTGCCTTCAGTGTCCTAATGTTTTTTTTATTTGTTGAGGTGCCTGAAAGAGTATACTTACTCACATGGGTTACTAAGTTCCCATCCAATATACCACTTCCTTTGAAAGAGTCAGTGCACTTCCCTGAGTAATGCTGTGACAACCTGGCAGCGAATGAGATACAACTGCCCGAACTGGAGTTCAATACTGTGGTGTGTTGACTATATCTTCCAGTGTCTAACAGGAGATTGAACTGTGGTTATTAAAAGTGCTTCTCTGGGGTCACTAAATAAAAGCAACAGCACAGGAGCTTCCTGGCTATGTGACTTTTTCATCTGAAGCAATTTCAGAGCTCTATGGACAGATCTGTTTAAAGCTATTTCCCATTCCTGTTTCACATGTGGAAATAAGCTGAGGTGTTCTGAAGAAAACCGACTTGCCCAAGGTCTTCGTAAATCAGTTGAAGCACAGGAAAGTTAATGCAATATCCCGGTATTTAAATTTCTAAAATGGAGATGGTGAAGCTTTGTAGATACTCTAAACTAATGTCTGCATTCCTAATTTGAATATTCACTTTATATACTTCTTTAAAAATGCTCTTGCTGCTCTCAAAATCTCTAGTATTGAAATCTTGTATCTTTGCACTATGGAGAAAATCTGGATATTTTATAAAGCAATTTAATTGTTGAAGATTCAGATAAAGTCTGTCTGACCAAGGAAGTACCTTTGGAGATTTTAGATTTAAACATTTTCATTTAATTGCTAAATACAAAATTGAATTATTTGACTGAAGTGACAATCTGATTATTTCGATGCTGTGCAAGAAGCATTATGAACTTCCTCTAAAGTTCTCAGGAAAGAACGTTTAAGACATTGTTACTTCTTACATACAGTCAAGTTCAAAGCACTCCATAATGGCTCTAGAAACCCTTGGCCATGGCTTGTCACACTCTTAGCTGTTAAAGGCGAAGTCAGAGAGGCAGACAAGTAGCAAAGGATGACTTATATAACTGAAGGAAATACAAATGTAGGCCTACTAAAATTTCAGTTCACTATGGTTGAAGCTCTAACGAAGAGTAAACAAAGCTGTATCTTGTTATGTAAAAGTAAAGGATGAGTGTACAGAAGGACTTGGAAGTCTAGGGCCTATATCTGGTAACAAAATTTTAGAAAGTTTTTCTCATTCTAATGGTGGTAGCTGATTCCCATTGGAATATCACTCTTGTAGATCCTTGGAGATGTTTGGGTTCAGTGAATTTCATCACACATTAATACAATAGGAACAATGTCCTAAAAAGTGACTACAAGTGACACGAGTGTTGGATGTTTGTGAGGTAAGCTCCTAAACTACAAGTTTGCACGTTTTTATGACAAGCTGCTATTAAACTAGAACATTTGGGGTATTTTCTTGCATTTAGTAGGAAAACAGAGCATTTTAAAATGTTGGGTTTTAAATTAGGAAACAACAGCAAAGTATCTAGAGGGACAGAATACACCAAAGGAAACCCACAAACCGCAGGCTCAGACATTGTTACTGTGTGGACTGACTGTGACAAAATACTCACTCTCTTTCCTCTCAAAAGGCTTTCTTTTAGCTTAATACTAAATATTATTGACGTAAAAAACTCGGGGTACTAAAAAAACATCTCTACTCTGTTTTCTTCATTTTGTTTTTCTTTCTTGTCTACTGAAATTCTATGTGAGAAACGAGAGCTAAATGGGTCCCCAATTATTGAAAACTCATGGCTAGAATCTGGATAAAGACTGCCTATTAAAGGATGGCATCAAAACCTGATGGCTTTTGCTTCTTTTTGGTGCTGTCGTGAGGACGAAGAGTCAACGAAGAACAAAAATCTAATCAAGGAAGACTCTCCTTGTTCAGCAAATTAAATGTGTATGTGAGAGAATCAATGGTCAATGTCACCACTTTGGTAGAAGCATTGGAACTGGGTTGTCATCTTGCCAAGCTTTTAAGGCTTTTGGTAGGGAAGGGAGGAGTTTGACAGCAGGAAAGTAGCCAAAGAATATGCAGTTCTCTTTTATTGTCTTAATTGTCTACCACATACATAATGGTTGGGTGAACAGGGTGAGAAAATGGCTCTTTTTCGACAGCTACAGCTTCCAGGGATGGTATCCAGAAATCCACAGGCATCTAAAATTCAGGGTTTCTCCCCTCAGTGTTCTAGAGCAGCGGTCTCCAACCTTTTTGGCACCAGAGACTGGTTTCATGGAAGACAATTTTTCCATGGACGGTGAGGGAAGGGGTTGGGGGGCAAAGCTCAGGTGGTGATGTGAGGCCGGTTCCCAACAGGCCACGGACCGGTACCAGGCCGCAGTCCGGGGGCTTGGGGACCACAGTTCTAAAGGATATCTATAATGCAACTGCTGCCTATAAAAATCTTTGTAAATTCTCATAAATGAGAGATGTTTAGCATAATGGATATATGTATGACTTGTACCAGATGCATCCTCTGTGTGGAATGCTGTTTTCCATGATTCACACATAGGTATTTCCACCTTTTTATGTAGGGCTTAGTTTATATATCAACCCCTCAGAGAGGACTTTTCTGACTACCTTACCCAATCACTCCACAAGACATGTTTTATTTTTATCAGACCACTTGCCACTTCCTGCTATTTTATTTTACTTTGTTTTGTTTGTGGTCTGTCTCCCTGCCCCTCACTTGAACTTAAGGTCCATGGAAGCAGAGACTTTGTCTGTCCGGTTCATTACTGTTTCCCTATGTCTAGAACATGCCCAGCCAATATTAGGTTGATAACAGATGCTCATGGGATGAAAAAATGAATAAATGAATGAGCAGTAAAATATAGACATACTCTACCAGTACTGAATTCTTGGTTTTTCACGGAAGTTATCTTGTCTTAATATTCTGCCTCTCATACTCTTTCTGTTCACCAATAATGTTAAAATACACACTGCTGTCAGTGTGTGAGGGTTTACATGAAGCTTTTTCTACAAGGGAAAGGCTTTCTCCAAGAAGGAAATAAAATTATAAGAGAATTTACTTTTAAGATAAACCAATGACAGATAAAAAGCTGAGAAAGGAAGTTACCTTAAAAAAACAGAGTGGCTCCTAGGTCTACAAGATTTTGTTGAAATCAGATACAATGTATTATTATATCTAAGGGGGAAAAAGACATGTAAAAGCATTGGTCAGCCATGAAAACATATAAAAAGAGTTTGAGACACAACCTTGCCAGTGCCTGTCCACACATCCGAATACCATGCATCTTGGGACAGGGAACCTCAGCCGACAGACCGCTCTTCTGTGGTTGCACCTGTTCATCTCAGCCTGATGCAATTAAGTATTTGCTTCTTTAACTCTCTTTGTTCTGATTTCTAAACCACCAGGCAAACTTTGCAATGTGTTTTGGCACCCATGAAGCTGTGCCCGCCTCAAGAAATGTACCAGTAGTATGAACTTGAAGTCCTTCAGTCCCTGTGGTGGTTGTTGCTCATCATCTAATAAATCGGCATCAGGTTTGTGTATCTGCCTTGTGAGCTTGGTAAAAGTGAGTTGTTCCTGAAGGAGATGTGCTGACAATTCATATATCTGAGCTGGCTGGGTTCCCAGCATCGTGTTGGACCCTGATAAATTCGCCAGGATGATGAACGAAGCCCTTGTGAGGGAGGCATAAGCCCTGAGCCAAAAATTTTATTTGGAGTTTTGAATTAATGTCCATCTACTATCATTTAAACAGGTGGGTTACTTAATGGGGGTCAATGTTTTGAATCTTTCTAACTTAAATGGATAGGGTGTGTGAACTCCTAGTCACCATCGCTATCTCTCAGCACAAGAGAGAGGTGTGGAATTGGGTACTGCTGTTTAGAAATCTGATCTCAGCCTCATCGGTTTCTTTAGAGCCTCTCCCTGGGATAGGTGTTAACATGGTAATAAGGAAAAGGGGTGATTTTCTTCTCTTCCTTGGGAAACCCTCCCTCACCCTAAAGCCAAGGTCCTCAGCAGGGACTCTGCACCTGGGTTCAAGGCCAGGAGCCCAGATGAAGGATGAAGAACCCATGGATCCAGCCTCTGTTCGCCTGCGTTTGGCTGCATATAAATAGCACCAGCCTTGGTAAAAAGTGTCAGCTCAATGACTCGTGTCTTTGGCATCAGGAATCTGCTTTGTGACTCCCTTTCACCAGAGATGGCATCCTGATTTCAATGACCTCCCATCTTACCATTTATGTTTGAATCAAATCTCACTCACATTTCTGTTTTACTTCTCCTCAACTCCTTTTATTTAAAAATATTTTTTCTTTAATTGTATTATAAGAACCAGAAAGCAAGTGATAAGGAAGGGACGAGGTGCGTCATTTCTTCACGAATAAAGTCATGCCACGGTTTGGCATAAGTGGAAGCAAGGCAGTCCATCTGGGTGCCTTTCCCCAAGGCAGTGCAGTGAAGCAGTTAAGAATCTTGGGCTTGAATTTGGGAAGATCTGGTTTCAAAGCCTTGCTCTGCCATTCAGTAGCTGCTTGATTTGGGGTGAGTTTTTTAATCCTAGTTTTCTCATCTGCTGAATACCTGTAATAACTATTTCAGAGTGGTTGTGAAGATTCAACAGAATAATGAATTTAGGGCTTAGCAAGCTCCTAATAGGCACTATTATTTGTTTTATTGCCTCTTCCCTCACCCTTAGATTCTTTTCAGCTCCCCTCAGAATGAAGAACCCTCCTAAGCCTTGCCCAGTGAGGACGGCTCCCAGGCCCAGAGGGACTTGGAAAAGCCCATGTCCGTGTCCTGCTCACAGCCCTGCCCATCTCCACTGCACTTTCCACCTCTGAGGGTCTGAGGGTCTTTTTGCTGTGTCTGTCTCTTTTTTGGTAACTACTCCATCCTGAGACTACTACAGTAACAATTCTGCTGGCACCCACTTTATTTAGCAGATAAGCTGTGGGTGTATGAACCAGAGTTTCTAAAGACATGAGGCCTTAGGCTGGAGTCTGGGGACAGAGACCAGGAGATGTGTGGGGACTGTTCTGATGAATGGCACAGTCCGGCAATGAGAGCTCCGGGGAGACGTAGGGTAGGGATAGAACCAAGAGCCGTCAGTCCCAGAGGCTGGGGGCTGGCAGTGACAGTCAGAGAACCCAGCTTGCTTGATGACAGAGACCATGTTGCCATTTTCCCTGTGTCTACAGCACCTGGCACAGGGCTTGGCATAAAGTACGCCCTCAAATGTAGGTGGATAATAATTACTAGGGAGCAAAATTTAGGAACTTTGTTGTTGAAATTGTGTGTGATTGGGGAACTGTTGATCTGTCTGAATACTGATTACAATCTCTCTAAAAGGAGCTTAAAAACTACAAGTTTACAATGCCTATGTAAAAAATTAAGTATTAAATGGCATTTATGTGAGCTGTTTATATTTTGTTAACACATAGCAACATCATAATAATTCCACTTGTTATATTTGTATCAATTACCTTTGTATTCGACTGCAAGAGTAAACTCTACATATGCCTCATATATGTTTACAGAATATGAGATTTAATCCACAAGTCACAACAGACGCCCTTCTCCATGCTTTAGAGCCATATGTCATGAGCTCAACGCCATAGGATGTTAACACGTGTCCCGTATTTGTTCACTCACAAATTAAAAAAAAAAAAAAAAGAGAAGAGAAAGAACATTGCTCAGGACAGTAAGGCAGGAAGTGGCCAGAATGAGAACAGTCAGTGCAGAACATTGTGCAGAGCCCATTCCCAGGGAGCAAAGAATAGGGGACATTTAGAGAAGACCTAGTGACCGCAAGGAAGGGAGGAGGGGCTGCAGGAAGGGGACAGTGAGGGACAGCGCCATGACGTTTGGCTGGGATTTGGGACCCTTCTTAGCTACTTGATACAAAGGTCATTTTAAAATCCTTCTAAAGGAAGATGGATTTCCACGGCACCCTATTTGCGTCCTAAATTTGGAGAAACAAAACTTGAGCAATTGAAAGATGAAAAGAATTTTTTTTTTCCCTTCAGAGAGGGAAAAGTAAAAGTAAAAATAGTACTTACAAAATTAACTTTCTACTTGAATAGTATTTGTCATTTTGGTTCCCAAATATTTATTTGTAAACATAGTGTAAGTTTCACTAAGCATTTTTCCTTCTAGTTAATGGCACAGCTGCCTCCACCCAATCTCTCACCATGCTCAGTACACTTACGTTTCTTTTCGATAGCTCTCAAATCTGACTTAGGGCAAATTGTTCAGAAGGACATCTCAGAGGAAGGATTCATGAGTAAGTGATGTATGAAGGAAGTGCTTCCAGGAGAACCTGGGAAAGGCCAGGATTATATTTTATAATCCCTGGCTAAGGGCTGTGGGCTCTGAGGCGTTAGTGGTGGAGGGGGTGGTATGTGGACAGTGAACTTTTAGTCACTTTGAGCTTTTTTATGCCTATGGGCAAAGCACTTCCAGTAGCCAAGAAGTGTCCTCCAAAGGAGAGTCACAGGTGTGGGGCAGATGCGAGCATTCAGGCAAAAGCACAGCTGAGGGATGGCGCACAGAAAATGTTAACAAGAATGCCAGAGGATCTGGGTGGAGCTCAGAGTGTCCACGACCTCTCCTGACTCTCTCTACCCCCACCGTGTATCTTCAGAAAGGGCCCCTGTGATTATTTCTCTTCTGGATTACATAACAGGCCCCTAACTGATATCCTCAGATCCACACAGGCCTCCTCCAGCAAATTCTTCTTGTGCTCAGTGATCTTCTAAATGACAAATCTGGCAGTGCTAGTCCAGTGCTTCAAACCCTTCAGTTTTTTTGCCTAAAGTCCAAGTTCCTCAACATGGCTTGCCTGACACTCTTGATCTGACCCTAAACTCCTAGGGCTGCACCCACACAGCACAGTGGTTTTTATGGACTGGATATTTGTGTCCCTTCCTAAAATTCATATGTTGAAATCCTAATACCAACCCCAAGGTGATGGTATTATGAGGTGGGGCCTTTGAGAGGTGATTAAGTCATGAGGTTGAAGTTCCCATGAATGGGATTAGTGCCCTTATAAAAGACCCCAGAGAGCTCTGTCACCCCTTTGGCCATGTGAGGACAAAGCAAGATGGCTGGGCCTTCTATGAACCAGGAAGCAGGCCCTCACCAGACACCAAGTCTGCCGGCACCTTGATCTTGAACTTCCCAGCCTCCAGAACTGTGAAAACTAAATATTTGTCTTTTAAGCCACCCAGTCTATGGTAATTTGTTATAGCAGCCTAAACGGCCTAAGACAGTGGTATTACTTCCTGCTCTCTGACCTCTGGAATTCTGTAAGGCTATGCCTACTGCCTGGAAAGGCTTCGCACACCTCCTCAACTGGCTCATTCTTACTTACCTGTGAAGATCCAGCCCAATCTTTATGGCTTCTGGCTTTCCCCTGACCCTGGGCTCACACCGTTGTAATATTTGCCACAGTCGTTTTCCCGCCAGACTATAAGCCTCTTCAAGAAAGCCTTGTGTGTGCCCTGTTCACTTTGCATCTCATCATTCTTGGATTCTCTTAGAGGATGTGGTGAAACAAAGGGGGACTGGGAAGCCTCTCTTTGCAGGGATCTGCAGCACGAAGGTGATCTTCAGGCTTCAAAGGCCTCATTCTTTATGTGTGTTAGGTCACGGGAGCCAAGGCAAAGGGTTGGTTATCTACCATGTGCCAGATCATGGGCCATGCATTTAGTCTCCTCCCATGAGGACAGAGGTGGATGTTATTATCTAAGCCACAGGATGATCACATTGAAGTCTTGAGATTAGAGAAATTTATTCTATTTTCAGAGATTTTCTTGTTTCCTAATGGTTCTACTTTCCTGAAAAAAAAATATAGCTTTCTTGTTCAATGTGGCCTGTATCTATACTGAAAGCAGAAAAGATATTATATTTAAGCCAATTAAATATATGTTATTGAGGGACTTGGGCTTCAAGCAAAGACCTGGCATTGTGGTAGGTGCCAGGTATATCAAGATGAATAAAACATGGAACCTGATTGTTGTCAGTTGAATTGTGCCCCATACCCCAAATTCATATGTTGAAGTCCTAACCTCTAGCATCTTAGAATGTGACTTTATTTGGAAAGAGCATCTTTGCAGTTGTAATTAGTTAAGATGAGGTCATACTGGAGTGGGATGGGCCCCTAATCCCACTGGCATCCTTATAAAAACAATGCCACATGAGGAGAAAGACATGCACATAGCGAGAGTGGCATATGACCATGAAGGCAGAGATCGGGGTGATGCCTCTTCAAGCCAAGGAATGCCAAAGATTGCCAGTAAAGCACCAGAAGCTAGGAGACAGCCATGGAACAGATTCTTCCTCCCAGCCCTCAGAAGGAACCAACCCCGCCGACACCTTAATCTGGACCTGTAGCCTCCAGAACTGTGAGACCATACATTTCTATTGTTTAAGCTACCCAGTTTATGGTCATTTGTTATAGCAGCCTTAGCAAATTAATACACTAATCCCGGTCAACTAAGAGACAGACATGAAAAATAGTACGTTGTAGTGCGATAAGACTAATAGGAGAATACGTGTAATATACAGATGCAGCACAGGGAAGAGAGGGGTTGGCTGTGAGTTTTGTGAAGGAGATGTAAACAAGTGGAGGGCGCTGGGTAAAGGGAGGTTGCGTAGGAGAAGTGTTGCTTGAGCTAGGTTTTGAAAGCCGAACATGATTACTACCCATCCCTCTCTATGGCAGTTATGCCATCCATAGATAAAGCCAACTACTGTCCAATATTTCCTCTATTTTCTCTTAATCGTCTTTGGCGGGAGCTGTGCAGAGAGGCCTTAGCAGATACGGAAGCAAGCAGGTGGATTTGGGGCCTAACAGTAGCGTGTGGTAAGCAGCCTGTGATCTTGCACCGATGGGTGTCAGTCCACCGCCACCCCCCACCTCAGATGTAGCACACTCTTTGTTCTCTGCTTTTTTTTTTTTCCCTTTGAGTAAATCTGTTTACTACCCAGAAAAACAAGGAAGGAATAGGCCAGTTGCCCAGGGCAGATGGTGCAACATTAACAGATGACACGCAGAAAGCAGAACTCCTTAGCTCCTATTTTCCTTTTACATTCTTTAGCAAGACTCTCCAAACTGAATAGCACAAAAGAAACATCATTAAGAGGAAATTGAAACACAGGTCAATGAAAGAGTTAGTGAGGAACCCCCTGGCTGATTGAAATGATTTCATGTTTTTAGATCCAAGTGAATTATACCCAAATAATGAAAGAACTTGCAGAAAAGACCAATGAACCACCGAGGAGAAATTATTTTCAGTAATTTTTTTTTTAAGAGACAGAGTCTCACTCTGTCGCCCAGGCTGAAGTGCAGTGGTGCAATCATAGCTCACTGCAGCCTCGAACTCCTGGGTTCAAGTGATCCTCCTGCCTCAGCCTCCCAAGTAGCTGGGACTACAGGTGCATGCTACCATGCTGGGCTAATTTTTCTGTAGAGACAGGGTCTTGCTATGCTGCCCAGGCTGGTCTTGAACTCCTGGCCTCAAGTGATCCTCCTGCCTTGGCTTCCCAAAGTGCTATGGTTACAGGTGTTAGCCACTGTGCCTGGCTGCCTATTTTCAGTAATTTTTAAAAAAGAAATTCTGAATAATATAAAATGTGTCTCAAGCCTGGAAAAAGGCCAATGTTTTTCTCATACTCAAAGGAACATAAAAGATAAACTCACAGAAAACACTAGTTCATACTGATTCCGTGAAAACTTTTTTTGTTATTTTATGTATTCACAGGCAAATATACAGAGAGGAAAGGAGGGAGGATGGGAAAGAGATAAAATGAAGGAAAAGAAAGAGAGAATTTGAGAGACAGAAAGAGGGAGAGAACAGAGCAGAAAAGGGAGAACAAATTTATTAGATTCATGAAAATTATCTTAAGTTTATATAGTACACACCACTCAATTTACCTATAGTTGTGGCTTCAATAATCCTGCAAAATTTCAGAATGACCTATTAAATAAACATGATGCGTGCCTTGAGAAAATAAAGGAGATGATTAATAAGAGCCAGAGAGGGTTAATTAAGACAGTAATCATGCTAAACTTGGATTTTTCTTCCTTCCTGACTTCCTTTGCCTTGTCTTTTCTCATTTCCCCAGAATGGAATCCACTCTTATTTCACCCACAGATGCAGCACCACCTACACCAAACAGAATGTAACCATCTCCAAGTTCTACACAATATTCCCCAGGAGCTAATTGGACCAGGAGAACAGGGAGTGCTGGTCATGGTGTTTGCCTGTCAGTCCCCAAGTTGTTTTCTGTTCTCCAAGTTCCTCATCCTGATGCCTTCTTACCTTCCATCCTCTCCTCTCAGGACCCACAAATTCTGGACTTCTGCCTTATCCACTTTCCCCTTGTTCCTCTTCTGATAATCTGCCTAGCACATTTGCCCATCCAATGATGGCTGCTGGCTTGCTTTGGTCAGCTAAGTCTTGTTAGGGGCTATGTCCCTGATTGATGTCTGCGACCAGGAAACCTCAGAGCAATTCCCCCCTCTCCTGTGGACTGTCTTTATGAGCTATAATTGCTGTATTCCAGTTCTCTTCTTACCCAATGGGCTCATTTCTGCTTCTTGAACTATGTCATTGTTATTCCTTTTTTCTATACTAATTGGACACCAACTCTTCAAAGCATAATATTGCCCTAGGCGGTTAGGAGCATGGGCTTCAGAGTAAGACTGAGATTTTTATCTCTAAAAAATAGAAATCAGATCGTATTTCTTTCTTGGTTCAAACCTTCCAAAAGTTTTTCAACATATGTAGAATTAAATCTCAACTTTTTACCATGACCTGAGAGGATCAACATAACTTGGCCACTGCCTGCCTCTGTCATCACCACACACGACTCTTGACCTGTTTTTTTCTTTTTTAATATGCCTTCTTTCTATGTTTTAGATATGTCAAGTCTGTTCCTGCCTCAGGGCCTTTATACTTGCTTGTTCTCTTCCCTCAGATCTTCCCATTTCTGAATCTTTCTCTGTTAGCTGAAATTTTCCTTCTTTAGAGATGCCTTCCTGCCTACCCTGTCTACATCAGCCCTCTTCTCCCCCTACTAATTAGTCACTGGCACATTGTCATGCTGTTTTGTCTTCGTGAAACTTGATATTCTCTAGAATTACTTTGAGTATTTATTTGTTGTCCTTGTATATTTCCCTTCTCTTGACCTCCCTCATTGTGTAAGCTTCATGACAGCACAGACTTGATCCCCAGCACTCAGACAGCTCCTGGTATAGAGTAGGTTCTCAATAAATATTTGTATGAATTAATGAATCCTTGCTCCATGCTTACCAGGCTACATGGCCATGGACTAATTGCTTCCGTGGGCTTTAGTTCCTTATCTGTACAATTGGTTAGTAATGCCCATCTCACTGGGATTCTGTGAGAGTTGAAAGGGATTGAGCCATTGGAGACCACAACCCGCCTGTCCTGGAGTCTGTGGTCCACGTCTCAGATGCTGCTACTCTGTGACTGACAATCACCTCAGCCTCTGAGTCTTTTCCTGACAAGAAAAGCTCACAGGCTGTCCCTTCCCCATCCTGCAAGTGTGCAGTTGATTTGTATAAGTTTGTTTTCCACTTTAAAAAGTCATGCAGAATCAAAGCTTAGGTAATCTAGATCAGGCATCCAAGGTGGAGCAGGGAGTAGAAAGGGCATACAAAAACTCCTAGTTTGGGTTATTATGATATGCCAGTCTCTGAGAAAGGCCATGGGAACACAGAAATGATACTAACATAGTCCTTTTTGCCAAGGTGCCAGTGGTTGTGTGTAAGCAGGCATTAGAGATGCTGCAGGTCTTGGACACCATGCCTCCTCTGCCCTCCTGAACCTCTTCTGGGAGCCAGACTCTCCCAGGACCTGTCACACCTGGAAGTTGGGTCACGTTCTTGGGCCTGCTTATCCACATTGCCTTGTCTTGTTGTCAACAAACAGCCAAGATGCACCGACAATCCTTGAGATTACAAAACTAACCTAATTTCCTTTTATATTATTATTTTATAGGTGGAGCTATTAGACAAGTATTTCTAGGTATACCACAGGGACTTAGTACCCCTGTATTTCAGCAGAGAATATCATGGCCATTTATGATGCTTTTGAGAATAATAGATGAATAATGGATTATGCCTCTTTGACATTAATGACTATTTAATTAGATAAACCTAAACAACTCCCAATATTTTTTTAAGATTCAAAAGCACTCTTAAGGTTACAAACAATAATGAAGATTCATAGTTAGAGGACTGAACCACCAAATTATAATTTTATTTGATTATACAGGGGTGTCTAATTTATTCACTTCCCTACCAGTCAGTCTGTCACATTATCCTGGAAGGTGATGAGCCCATGAGCCTAGTATCTCTGTCTTCTCTTCTCATTAATTAAGCATAGTAAGAAGGCTACAAAGTGATGTCTGCAGGGTGATACCATTTTGATGAAAAATATATATTCATGCATGGAAGAAAATAGCAGGAGGACATATACCAACATATTAATAGTGAAAATGAAATTTTAGGATTTTTATTTTCTGTGTTTTTCAAACTGTGATGTTGCTTTGATTCTGCATGACTTTTTAAAGTGGAAAACAAACTTATACAAATCAACTGCACACTTGCAGGATGGGGAAGGGACAGCCTGTGAGCTTTTCTTGTCAGGAAAAGACTCAGAGGCTGAGGTGATTGTCGGTCACAGAGTAGCAGCATCTGAGACGTGGACCACAGACTCCAGGACAGGCGGGTTGTGGTCCCCAATGGCTCATCATGCACAGGTCTCAGCCCCACATTTTAAGAGGCTTAATTCAAAGTTAGAGTGAAGTAAACTTTGGCTTACTTTTAAGAATAAATGTCTAATAAGTATAGCTAAAAAGAGAATGGCCACTTTGTTAGATTGTAAGCTCCACATTCAGCAGGTGGCCTTTCTCTGACAGAGATGCTAAAGAGGATTCCTATGCTGGGTGGGGAATTGGACAAGATCATGCCTAATGTTTCCTTTTAGGCTAGATGAGGTCATAATCAAACCTGCCATGATTGCTTCTTTATTGCTCATGATATCTCCATGAGATGGGTATTATTTTTATCAACGAAGAAACTGATATTCAGACAGGTGAAATCATTTGCTGAATGATCCAGATCCTGTAAATTTCTGAACTGGGATTTGAGCTTAGGCCCATTTGGCCTCAAAGCCCAGTTATATCCTGCTACTTTCTATTATTGTGATTCTGTACTCACTTCCTCACTTTCCGTCTTTTCCTTCTGTAGCTTTCCACATCACTATCCTTCTCATTCCATGACTTAGACAACAGGGCATTTGGTAATATATTTGGCTTTGATTTAGTTCCTGGTATTGACATTCAAGGGCAAAGAAATGGCTGACTCCTAGATAACAGGTCCGTTACTTACTATTATTATTTGACATAGTTGAAGAAGTGTTAGGTTATAATTTTAAACTTCCCGTGATGAGTGTCTAGGAAAAAAATCTCCAGATTAAGTTTTTAAAGATTGTTCTTTTTAATATTAAAACTTATAGCAGGAGGCTTTTAGTAAGAAAGTAACAGGAGGCAATTGAACAACAAATTGGAAGTAAAAGCATGTGATTCAGTGCTGTTGTCATCCTGGGTTCTCCAAATTTCCTTTATTTGCAGTGTGTACTTTCTTCTTTTTGTGTGGAATTGTCAATTCTTCTGCATGGATTAATCCCAAGGAGTAGCTTCCCTGTGTGTTATTCACCAGGCAGTAGCTCTTTATTAGGATGTCTTGACACTCTGGTATCATGCAACCACATATAAGTTAAACTTAGCTCCCTGGGACTTGCACAAGCAGAGCTCATTCTACATATGTTTCAACCCAACTGTCAAAATCTTTGTAGCTGGGAGTCCCCCACATTTGAATTCTGTTGCTGCAGCAACGAGCTCAAGATGGGCCTCTGTATGGGAATAGAGCTAAGGAGGATGTTAAGGCTCAGGCGGACTGACCCCTTGACAGCCTAACATGGAGGCTTTTATCTTTGAATTTAACACATTTGTCAACTTGACAGGAAGCTTGGGCTGCAGATTCCTGCCCTTATGAGACTCTGAGGCCCTGCAGAAAGAGCCCAGGCATGGGAGTCAGGCTCATGGGGGTGAGTGGGGGTGGAGTAAATCCTGGCCATGCAACTTACTATGCTAGGATCTTATCTCCCATGACTGGGATTTTATCATCTATAAAAATCAGGTAATAATAACTGTTCACAGGATTTTTGAAAAGATTGAATGGTTAATGATGCAGAAACAAGGATGTAGAAATAAACAGGGAAATAGAAGCAAAACAATGGGCAAAAGCCCCTAAATCAAGGCCCTGCTTCGCAAATCTTTATGCCTGAATTTTACCCTGGTCAGACATTTATAACTATTATGGAGATATAGCCCTAGCCTCAGTATCTCGCCAGGCTCAAAAGAACTGTCTTTCAATCTGATCAGCCTGAAATGGCCAAAAATACTGTTGGATTACACATGAAAATGAACGCCAATGAAAATAAATAAAGTTGATTAACAAAGAGTAATCACCATTAAATTACAATTTAGGAAGCATATTTTTGCAGTTTATTATCACCATTCTATCCTTTAAACTATTGTATTTTGTCAAAAGAACATACACTAGAGGTGCTTGAGAGTGAAAAATAATACATTTTTCAAGTGTTTACCATGTCAGTGTCAGAATGGCAATGAAAGTAGTTATTAAAAACTTTAGCTGTGCTTTCAAGTAAGAAATGAAGTAAAACATAAATTGCTTTCATGAAATGAAGCTGGTTACAACTATTAATGGTCAATAGTATGTGTTGTTTATTCTACCTTGGAGCAAGGGGCAAAGATGTTTGAAAATGACTGGTTAAATATCAGTCTATTTTATTTAATAAGTGATAGTTATTTCCTGCATTAAACAAAACTCAGTCTACTTATCCAGAACTCACATTTTAGTCTCAAATTCAGCTTTGGTCAAATAATCAGAAGCCATCCTTGTGGGTCCAAGCTGGGAGATTTTTGGTAAGGATTCCGTGACATGGTTATATAGAAGACCACCTGGATTTGGTTAGGGCTGGATTACTTACACAAAGTCCAAAGATAAATTTAGTTGAAAATTGGTTACAGGTAGCCTCGCAGTTTCAAAGGGCATTTCTGACTAGACAAACAGCGTCTACCAACATCCCCTCCACTGGAATAAACAGCTGAGTGTTCCCTCGCCACAGGCTGGGTAAATACTAACTAAACCGTCTGCCTGTATGCCAGTCAGAGCAACACTCCCTATTTTTTAGCAAAATATTTTTCCACTCTGGCCATCCAAGAAACTCTCCAAATCCAATACATTTCAGTGGACTTTTTAGGCTCCTCAATTTTTCTCACTATTTATAGCTTTCCGATGTTGGCAGGTAAGGGCCTACATTTTCTTCAGAATAAAGTTATAAACACAGCAATATAGTTTCATCATATGCCACACAGTATTAAGTAAGTATTAAAACAATCCTTCTTCTTTATGAATGTAAACATTGGCAAAGGCTAAAAAATAAAATAAATCCCTCACCAATATTATATAGACGGTCAGATTTATATTGTGAAGAGTTTTGTTGGCTGAGGACACTGGGACTGGATGCTGAGGGAAAGCCCAGTCTGGCCAGGGCTAATGTGTGGGAATAGTCTTTGCGAGCTAAAGTACAAAAGTCCAGGATGTGGGATGTGCCCCTACTCTGAAACTAAGGCTGAGGAGCACATAAAGGAAACATCAGATAGCCTCGAGTTATATGGTATTTAATAAATTATAAACTGTTTGCAAATACACCTTACTGGTCTTTATGACAACCCTGGGCGATAGACAAGGTAATTGTTCACCCCATTTTATGGATGAGGAAACTCAGTTTCAGAGAGATGACTTAACTGAGGTTACTTGGCTAGAATGTGGCAGAGCTGGAACTGGAGGCTCGGTCTTCGGACGGCTAACCTTGTTTTCCTTCCCCTGCTCCACTCTGCTCCTCCTAGAATTCAGCGGGCAGAGTTTTACAGTCTCACTGGGAAGACAGTCTAACCAAATGAAAGGGCCAGTGAATAAAGAGAAAGAGGTAGTAAAGGGACCGATTAGACAAAGAAATCCAGTATGCCAGTTGCTAATAAAGGATGACCATGGGCTGATTAAGAGGCAATAGTCTGGCACATCTGAAATAGGGAAAAGTTGAGTTTAAATCCCAGTTTTGTCACTAACCAGCTAGGTGATCTTTGGTGTTCTCATCTGCAGAGCTTTAAGGACCCGCAGGGGATTGTGGTGAAATCACCCAAAATGAAGCCCCTCTGGGGCCACTTGAGAAATAGCCTTTAGGATTTTGCCCCCAGGTTCCTGTGCCAGGATTCACCAGGGACGTAGGACTTCAACGGGGAAACTATAGTAAGAGAGAGGGAAAAGAGAAGAGAAAGACCGACAGGGAAAAGCCTGAGCAGAGTTTTGCTGGCAAGAGTGAGTGTGCTGCTTACGTGAGGTAGCAAGGAGACATTTGATGGTTACATAGATACAAAAAGAAAATATGTACAATGTTCAACAATTATTAAGTCAGCATTATCCATGCAGCTAATCGGTCTGGACATTTCAGGTGAAAATCTACTCCTTTACCTTTTAACCAGTTATCAAGATAGTTGTCCCAAATCTGCCTGCCTTCCTTCCTTTTTTCCTTCCTTCCTTCCTTCCTTTCACCTTGTCTGTTTGTAGACACAGACTACTTTAGAATGTGTTTCAGGAGGAGTGGATTTGTTTGTCTAGGGCTGGGTTGTCAAATATAGGTCATGCCTGCCGCCACACCCCTGCCATGCAGACAATGCTAATCAATCACCGCTCTCTGGGCGTGATCTCAGGATTTGTTTCAAGGTGCATGGGTTGGTTAGAGTTGGCTCAAGGGATGAGAGCTATTTGCCAACACAAATCCAGGACACAAATGGATCAAGTATGGCTTTCTATTTAAAAAAGGTAAAAGTATATTAGAAAATGCACTTCCTTTACTCTTTTAAAACATTTCCTCACCCCTGCTGTTTTAATCTCAGCAAGAGCCTCAAGCAAAAGTAGACAAATGTTATTTGAAGTCATAATCTACTGAAGCAAGTGTCTAGCAAAGATTTTTTTAGAAGCCTGAATATGTTTCATGAATGAATATCACCCTTTGAATATTTTGTCAAACAAATTGACTTCTGGACATTTTGATGTTTGTCCCATGTAAATTTGAATTTCCCTGGTGCTAAAATTTGGTTTCTCAGCTTTAATGCAAATATAGTATATGTGTACATAACACGTGGAGGTTATGAGCTCAGTTTCTGAAGCCTAAGTTGGAATCCAAGCTCTGCTTTTAGCTGTGTGCCCTTGAACAAGTTAATGTCACCTTTCTTAGCTTCAATTTTCTCATATTGAAAAAAGAAATAATAATCATTGCTATCTCATAGGGTTATGGCAAAGAGTAAATGAGATAATTCACGTATAGCATTTAACATAGTATCTTGCACCAAGTAATACTCAACAAATGTGAATTTGTGTGTGTGCTGTATGTAGCTGATACTATCTATCCAGGGTGAATTAAGGACTTTGATGCTCACTGAATTGTTTGGCTAAATGCTACATTTCTTTGCTTTTGTGGGTTTAAGTCAGAGTTTTAATGCTACTTGAATTCTGTTTTGTGGTTCCATCATGATTTTTTTTGTGTGTTTGAACTTCAAGAAAAATGTCCCCTTTTTTGGTAGCTGATATATTCAAACCACTAGTGCTGGAAGAAAAATAATCTGTCATTGAAGTAGATGAGAGTTGATGTGACAGACTGTGCACTCTATCTTAAACATTCATAACATGCGTAATATGGTCCCTATGAAATGAAATAACTCCTTTAGAGTCTCTGCAGTCCCTGGTATCATGGCTCTCCTAGAGCGGAGCCATTATAGTTCTAAAACAGCTAAGCCTGTTTGTGGAATAAAACATCAAGAAAAAAAGGCATTTCACATACATAACAACTGACATTTGTACATTGTTTAAATATGTGTGCAGAAAAGTATGTGGATTGGGCACGTATATATCCCTGTGGTGCACATGGGTGTGTGGTGTTTTAAAATCTGATGTTTGATATATAATAACTTATTGGCTAGAAGTATATTCTGCAGACTCTGAAACACTTGAAATACAATCCTGACTTTACTATTTTATTTTATATGTGATTTTGGACAAGCCCCCTGGTAAATCTTAGGTAACTCATATTTAAAATGAGGATAAACATACTTTCATAATTTTTCATAGGGAAAATTAACTCATGTGAGATAATGTGTGTAAAGTGCATAGTGAGATGTTTGGCACATATCAATCTCTCAAATAATAGAGCTATGAATAATAATAATAATAAATAAATAAAACAAGTAATTAAAATAATGTCCATAGCAAGGAAAACTGGTTTTCAGTTTCATTATTCAATGTCCTGCTTTGATTTTTTTAAATAGAATAATCATTTGCTAGCTTAAGTAATACATCATTCCTTAATTATAACTGTCATGTGAAGACTTTACAAATCCATGCCTCTTCTGAGAAATATAAACACTTGAGCAAACAACTAACATCCTGACCTTGAGTTTCCTAATCCAAGAAGAAAGTCTATCTCTGTGACTGCGTTCTGCCCTGGTCATTCCTATTGAAAGGATAAAATCAAATAATTGATTTTATAGGTCTTTGCAAAGCACAAACTGGCCATACAACTGGAGAAGAGATGTAAAATTATACATACTTATGAAATACTCACATATTGACAGGCAATGTCTAAAGAAGACTAGAATATTAGTACAAATAAACAAATAATTAGCCCAATAGCAAGTTGCAATTATAAAATTTGCTAACTATTCTCTTCAATTGAAAGAGTTGACTTTTGCAGATACGCACTATATAATGACGTTTCAGTCAACAATGGACTGTGTATATGATGGCAGTCCCATGAGAATATAATACTGTATTTTTACTGTACCTTTTCTATGTCTAAATATTGTTATATATGCAAATACTTACTATTGTGTTATAATTGCCTGCAGTATTCAGTACAGTAACATGCTGTGCAAGTTTGTAGCCTAGGAGCAATAGGCTATACCATATAGCCTAGGTGTGTAGTAGGCTGTACCATTTAGGTTCGTGTAAGTATACTCTGATGTTCACACAACTATGAAATCGCTTAATGATGCATTTCTCAGAAAGCATCCCCATTGTTAAGTGACACATGATTGTATTTGTTTTTAATAAGAAAATACAGTACATGCTAAATTTCACCTTTAAAATTCACTGGAAATAAATGGCCTTCCCAAAAGACCTCTTGGACTTATAAGAGTGCTATATTTCTATATTAGGAAAGAATTGTTCACAGATACACCAAGATGATAACGTTTGGTCAACACGATCTACTTGGAGTGGCCAAATACTACTAGGTCTCTGTTTATCACACTACTGTGCATGTGGGACCACAAACACAGGTTTTACAAATGTTTCAATATAAACAGCCTCTCTAATGTCAAAACTTGGAAATAAAGTGCAGAAGAGGGATATTTCAATCCTTTACGTACTTCCAGTAGGGAAGGAACCATTATTATTTACCTGATTTTTCAATGAGAACTATTAAATCAATGTAATGATTTTATTTTAAGTAGAGTGAATTTGGATTTGGGAGACAAATCTACCATTTACTTCCATATATCTTTGAATAATATATTAAACTTATTATTCCTGACATCTGTAAAACAGGGCTAATGATACCCATTTCACTAGACTTCTATAAAAATTATTATATTAAAAATTATTATATTTCCATGAGAAATTCCTTTGTAAGTAACAACATATTATAAATATGTAAATTAGTAAGATATTATCCTAGTCTTTCTTAATTCTCACTGAGGTTGTGCTCAGTTTGTGGTGTTTGGAAATTGCCTTGAATCATTAACTCATTCACCCAGGTTAAAATTTGGCCTCTGGAGCAAAACAGCTCTATATTTCATACCTGCACTCAATTTTATTAAAAAAGAAGAGGGGGTATTTCCTACTATTTGCAAGTACTGAGGCTACAAATTTGTAGGTTTCTGGATAAAACATTTCCTCTCTTATCTCCCTTGTGACTTGGGACCATGGCATAACATGGAAATGAGGAATCAGAGTACAGTGTATGGGAAATTGGTTAAGGGCAACAGGTATGTAGTCAGACAGGCCCAGGTTTTAATATAACCTCTGATACTCACTAACAGTGTTATTGTGTGTAGATTAAATTAGGTGATACTGCTTAAGGACTTTATCAAATGTGTGATAACCCTACAAATATCAATAATACATGAACAAATAGTAACACTCAAATTGGCACTCAGTGAGTAGGGGAATCCCCTTTTTTTTTGGCAAGAGAAATGCATCAACTTTAAAGTGGAGGAAGTGGATCAGCCAGCAGAGAAATTAAGGAGTATAGTGGTTGTTGTTGCCATGATTCTTTGAAGGGGCTTGAGACACAGAATTACAAGTGTAGGGTGTAGATTTTTTTGATTTACTTTAAGACAATGTGCAAACAAAAAGGTTATTTGTAAACTATGAGTACACACACATGCATGCACACACACACACCCATGACCTGTGGAGTGCATGGCCTCTGGAGCACAGTTGACCCTTGAACACATGAAGGTTGGGAGCACCAAACACCTGCACAGTCAAAAATTCATGTGTAACTTTTGATTCCCCCAAAACTTAACTACCAATAGCCTACTGTTGACCAGAAGCCATATTGATCAGCCATCATAATCAGTCCATTTACACATATTTGCATGTTATATGTATTATATACTATATACTTACAATAAAGTAAGCTAGAGAAAAGAAAATGTTATTAAGAAAATCATAAGGAAGAGAAAATATATTTACTGTTCATTAAGTGGGAGTAGATCATCATAAAGGTCTTCATCCTCATTGTCTTGAAGTCGAGTAGGCTGAGGAGAAGGAAGAGGAGGGGTTGGTCTTGTTGTGTCAGGGGTGGCAGAGGCAGAAGAGGTGGAGGAGGTGGAAGGGGAGGCAGGAGAGGCAGGCACATTTGGTGTAACTGTTATTGAAAAAAAAATCTGCATATAAGTGGACCTGTGCAGTTTATAGGTTTATAGAGGTACATAATTTAATATATAATTTACCCACTGTACGTATAGGTTAATCCACCATAGGTAAAATTTAATAATTTTTAAGAATTTTAAAAACTATGCAACCATTACAGTTTTAAAACACTCCTATCACCAGAGAATTTTCTTGGGCCATTTTACAGTTAATCCTTTTTCCCAAATTAAGCCCCAGGCAACCACTATTTGCTTTCTGTGTCTATAGTTGTACCTTTTTCAGAAATTTCATATGAGAGAAATCTTATAATATATATTTTTTATGTGTACCTTCTTTTAATTGGTGTAATTTTTAAGATTTATTCATATTGTAGATGTATCAGTAGTTTATTAATTTTTATTGCTGTATAGTATTTCATTGTGTAGATATGCCACATTTTGTTTATCCATTCACCAGATGAACATTTGAATTGTTTCCAGATTTGGGCTGTAATCAATAGTGCTGCTATGAATGCTCTTATAACTATTTGTATAGACATATGCTCTCAATTCTCTTGGATAGGTATCTAGAAGTAGAACTACTAGGTTATATGATGTCTAAGTTTATTTTCTGTTGCTATAACAGAATGCCTGAGACTGGGCAATTTATAAAGAAAAGAGGTTTATTTTGGCTTATGATTCTGGAGGCTGGGAAATCCAAAATTGGGCAGCTGCATCTGGTTGGCTTTGGTGGTGAGGGCCAGAAGGAGAAGTGGGCACATGTGAAAGGGGCAAAATATGAGGGGCAGTCTTGCTTTATAACAACCTACTCTTGTGGTACATGATCCAGTCTCTCAAGAGAATGAGAACTCACTCCCAAGAAAATTAACCCAGTCCTGTGAAAGTGGCATTACTCTCTCTTACTGACCTAATCACCTCTTAAGGTCCCTGCCTCCTAACACCACCACACTAGGGACCAAATTTCCAACATGTAAATTCTGGGGGACACAAATCATGGCGTATGGTAAGTCTGATTAACTATTTAAGAAACTATCAAACTGTTTTCTGAAGCGTCTATGCCATTTACACTCCAACCTGCATATTCCTGTTTTTCTACATCCTCATCAATGCTTGGTATCATCAGTCTGTTGGATATGTAGTGTATTTCATTGTGGTTTTAATTTGCATTTCTCTAATGACTAATGATGTTGAGCATCTTTTCATGAGCTAATTAGTCACTTGAATGTCTTCTTTGTTAAAATACCTATTTAAATCTTCTTATTTTTATTTCTTTGAATTTTTTCCTCTTTGTGTTATTGAGTTAGAAGAATTCTTTAGGTTTTCTGTATATATACACATCTTTTATAAAATACGTGATTTGCAAATATTTACTCACAGCCTGTGGCTTGTCTTTTTATTTTCTTAATGCTGTCTTGAAAAATAAGGTTTTTGGTATTGATATCACAATTTATTACATTTTTCTTTTATGGATGTGCTTTTGGTATCATATCTAAGAAATCTTTGCCTAACAAAAGATAACAAGGATTATCTTACATGTATTATTCATAGAGATTTTTAGTTTTTGCTCTTACATTTTTGAGTTAATTTTTATGTATGAAAAGAGGTAAAGGTTTAAGTTCAGTTTTTAATATATGGACATCCAACTGTTTCAACACCATTTGTTGCAAAGACTACACTTTATTCATTAACTTGTCTTGGTATCTTTGTTGAAATCAATTGCCCATAGAAGTAAAAGTTTATTTCTGATTGTCTATTTAGTTGCATTGATTGATATATACCTATTCTTAGGCTAATATCATACTGTCTTGATTATAGTAACTGTATTGAAAGTTTTAAAGTCAGTTAGTTTAAGTCCTCTAACTTAATTGTTTTTAAAAATTGATTTGGTTATTCTAGGTCCTTTGGATTTCCATGTAATTTTTAGGATCAGCTTATCAATTTTTTCAATGAACTGGCTGGGATTTTGATAGAGATCTCAGCTTTTTTCTTTCTTTTTCTTTTTCTGCTATGCTTGTAAGAATACCATTACATGAATGCTGTTATGCTTGACATTACCACCAGTCTCTGAGGCTCTACTCGTTTTTCTTCAGTGTTTCTTTCCCCTCTCTATTCTTTAGGTTGATTATCTATTAATCTATCTTCAAGTTCATTGATTCTATTTCTGTCATCTTCAATCTGTTATTAAGCCTATCTTAGGCATTTTCATGTTGATTATTACATTATAAATTCTAAAATTTCCAATTCTCTTTGTTTTTATAGTGCACATTTTTCTACTGAGATTTTCTGTTTGTTTGGTCACTCTTGTGATATTTTACTTTAATTCACTGAACATGAATTAAACTCAACATTGTGGCCACTCAGAGTTAATCTCTTTTGACCAATTTTTTTCCCTGTGTATGGGTCACACTTTTTTGGATTGTCTTGTAATTTTTGGTTCAAATTGGACATTTTATATACTGTAATAGATAATATATTGTACCAACTCTGAGTGCTGATTTTTTTTTTTTTGCTTTTTTCTTTTTGTACCTTAGCTGGGGTTAAAATGTAGAATCATTCCCCTCATGAGGAGCTGCCAGTATCCCTGCTTAGTTTTTCATTCTTATTTTTATTCTTTTAGCCTGGCTCACCAGGGGTAACCTCTGTACTTGTGTAACTTAGGGGTCAGCTAATGATTTGGGTAGATGTTGTACTCAAACATCTCTAGTCCATAAGACTTTCACCTTCTAACAATCAATATGTATGTAGCTTGGAGATCATGTTCAAATTTCAGCTAGTTTTGACGTCACCTTTGGTTTTAACTTCTAGTTAGGCTCTCTCAGTTGTCCCATGTGCATACCTAGTTTCCCAATCAAGCATGGGTAGGTAGAACACTTACACAGCTTATAAGTCATGCTGTCTTTTCCAGGATCTCCCCATGTAAATTCTATCTGTACACTACTTACCCCAAATAGGACCATAATCTCAAACTAGTAAAGCTGAGGGCTTTTCTCATTTATTATTTATGGTGTTTGCCAAAGCTATGGTTTTTAAAATTTTTTTTGCCCCATCCCAAAGCAAGTCTCCTCCCTCTGGTGACAAAACTGCTAATTTTCTGCCCAGCTGTGCTTTGATCACCAAATGAGTGGTGTTGGGGACCCAGGTAAGATGGTCACAGACTAAGGCTACACAATGGGGAAAGAATAGTCTCTTCAACAAATGATGCTGGGAAAACTGAATATTCACATGCAGAAGAATAAAGTTGAACCCTTACCTTACAACATTCAAGAACTAACTCAAAATGGATTAATTACCTAAATGTAAGACCTGAAACTATAAAAATCCTAGAATAAAACAGAGGGAAAAACTTCATGACTTGGGATTTGGCAATGGTTTCTTGGATGTGAGACCAAAGCAAGAATAGACAAATAAGACTACATCAAACTGAAAAAGTCTGCACAGCATAGGAAGAAATCAACAGAGCAAAAAGGCAACCTAAGAATGGGAGAAAATATTTGCAAACCATATATCTAGTAAGGGGTTAATATGCAGAAAATATAAAGAATTCCTATAACTCAACAACAAAAACCAAGCAATACAATTTTAAAATGGGAAAAAGGACTTGAATGGACATTTCTCCAAAGAAGATAGACAGATGGGCCTACAAGCATATGAAGAGATACTCAACATTACTAACCACCCGAGAGATGCAATTCAAAACCACAATGAGATATCACCTCACACCTGTTGGAAGGCTACTTTAAAAAAAAACAACAGAAAATAACAAGTGTTGGACAGGCTATGAAGAAATTAGAACAGTTGTGCACTATTGGTGGGAATATAAAATGATGCAGCTGCAATGGAAAACCGTATTGAAGTTCCTCAAAAAATTAAAAGTAGAACTAACACATTTCTAACAAGCTCCCAGGTGATGCTGCACTGATGGTCCTCAGACCACACCTGGAGTTAGAAAGATGTTACAACACGATGCTTTTTGTCACTCTATCCACTGGTGGTAAATAAACCAATCACCTTTTGCCATTAAACAAAATAAAAAAATAAAAATAGAGCTAACATATGATCTAGCAATCCTGCTTCTGGGTATATATCTAAAAGAATTGAAAACAGGATCTTGAGGTGATATTTATATACCCATGCGTACTGTAGCATTATTCACAACACCCAAGAGGTGAAAGCAACCTAAATGTCCAATGACAGATGAATGGATAAAGCGAATGTGCTATAAACATACAGTGGAATACTGTTCATCTTAACAAAGAAAGAAAATCTTGTCATATTCTACAATATGGATGAACCTTGAGGACATTATGCTAAGTGAAATAAGCCATTTACAAAAATGCAAATACTGCATGATTCCACTTATATGGGGTATCTAAAGTAGTCAAACTGCTAAAAACAGAAAGTAGAATGGTGGTTGCCAGGGACTCAGGGTGGGGGAAAAGGGGAGTTGTTTAATGGATATAGAGTTTCAGTTTTGCAAGATGAAAAAGTTCTAGAGATCTGTTGCATGACAATGTGCATATAGTTAATACTACTGTACTGTACACTTAAAAATGGTTAATATGGTAAATTTTATGGGGGTGTGTGTGTGTGTGTGTGTGTTTTACCACAATTTAAAAAAATCAAACAACTTATGGAAGACTTGTGGTTTCAGCTCTGACAGGAAAAGTGCCTGGAGGTTGTCCCGCCTTTCCTTGCAATAGGAGAAACAGGACAAATTGAAAATCAGTATTTTTTTTCTTAGACTAACCACAGAACTGAAGTTGTAGGGAAAACAGCCACCCTGAAATCTGGGGACACAAGTGCATCCAAAGTGACACAGCAACTGAGATCTGCTGACCTGGAGCTGAAGCCACAGGAGCTATGAACTGGAAGGAATACTTAAACGGTAAATTTGATGCAGTTACCTGAATGTGGACTAGCTTGAGAGTGTAAACCTCCTGTGGGGGAGGGGAGGCATATTTTTGCCTGTTTTCCGTCTAGGAACTTGCCATGGTCTGAATGTGTATGTCTCTCCAAAATTCATATCTTGAAATCCTCACCCCCAAGGTGACAGTATTTGAAGGTGGGGTTGTTGGTTGGTGAATAGATCATGGGGGTGGAGCCCTCATGAATGAGATTAGTACCTTTATAAAAGAGACCTGAGAGAGACCCCTCACCCCTTCCACCATGTGAGGACACAGCAAGAAGTACCTATCTATGACCTAGAAAACAGGGCCTCACTAGATACCTAATCTTCTGGTTCCTTGACCTTGGACTTCTCATCTTCCAGAACTGTGAGAAATAAATTTCTGTTGTTTAAAAGACACCCAGTTTATGGTATTTTGTTATAGCAGCCCAAATGTACTAAAGTAGAACCCCACCAGGTTCTCACAGTGATGATCCAAAAAAGGTCCCTTATGGCACTGGCAGAAGGAGCGGAAAGCATCCACTGTAAAACGTACCCAGAGCCTTCTCCATTCCAAAGGTGGCCTACTCTCCAGGTTATAGGAATTTGCCAGAGCACAATTTTGAAATCTTATCCCAGCTGGAGGAAAGAATTTCTCCCCAACTTCTACCCCTGCTAACCTTCCTGTACCATTTAAGATTAAAAAAACAAGAGACAGTGCTTCAAGAAAATGGGTTAGGAACACTGCATCCAGAGGAGGAAGAAGGCATTGGGTGGAAAAGCTACAGCACTGGACAAGGGACGGAAACACTTGTGGAGGCCACAGCCCTGACACAGGCACACCAAAAGCCTGAGTCTTCATCAGATTATATAACTCTCCTTCCCCACACCCTGCAATAACAGATGGATAATATAGGCAGACAGATGGCAACTATAAGAAAGGATCAAAGGGAGATTCAGGATATGGCCAAGGAAAGAACAGATAAGCTTGAAGACAGGTTGATAGAAACTTCCCCAACTGAAATGCAAGGAAAGGAAATGAAAAATGGAAAAACAAAATAAAACAGAAAAAAACAAACTGTGGGATAATATCAAAAGCTGCAACATAAGCACAGTTGGAATACATGAAGGAGAACAAAGACAGAATGGCACAGAAGAAATATCTGAAGTAAAAATGGTAGAGAACGTTCAGAAATTAATGACAGACGCTAAACCACAGCTAACTGAAAGAACTCCCAATGGCCAAATATGGAATAATTTGAGCAAAATGAAGAAATGGTTTAGTATAATATTATCACCCAAAGCACAAAATAAAAATTTCCATGAATCCATGCTGATATAAATACATGTTGAACACATACACCAATGGGAAAGAGTAAACACATCTCCCATGCAGAAGAATTCCAAATAATTTATGTAGACTGTTTACCATCAAGGAAGTGGAGCATAACTTCCATCCTTTAAGTGTGTGCTGTACATAGTGACTTTCTTCCAATGAGTACAGTATGGAAAGGAATAAAAAGAGTAACTTTATAGTAGAGGAAACTAACAAACACTACCTTGGCCAGGTGATCAAAGTTATCAACAGAGATAAGTCATGTTGATAGCAGGTACTCTTTTTTTTTTTTTAATTTATTTTTTTTTCTTTTAATTTATTTTTTTAAATTTCAGAATATCATGGGGGTACAACACTTTGGCCATACACATTGCCCCTGTTCTGCCCGTGTCAGAGCCACAATCGTGGTCATCCCCCAAACTGTGCTCCCCACATCCATTCAGTGAGAGTTTTTCCCATCCCTTCCACCCCCTCCCGCCCGCCCGCCTTCAGATGAATGTTATTGCCCTGTGTGATGTAAGTGTTCATCAGTTAGTACCAGTCTGATGGTGAGTGCCAGTGGTGCTTGTTTTTCCAATCCTGTGACACTTCGCTTCAAAGAATGGGTTCTAGCTCCAACCAGGATAATACCAGATGAGTTAATTCACTGTTGTTCCTTATTGCTGAGTAATACTCCATGGTATACATATACCACATTTTATTGATCCACTCGTGTATTGATGGGCACCTTGGTTGTTTCCACAACTTTGCAATTATGAATTGTGCTGCTATGAACATTCGAGAGCAGATGTCTTTATTATAAGATGTCTTTTTTTCTTTTGGATAAATACCCAGTAGTGGGATTGCTGGGTCAAATGGTAATTCTACTTTTAATTCTTTGAGGTATCTCCATATTCTTTTCCATAGAGGTTGTACTAATTTGCAGTCCCACCAGCAGTGTATGAGTGTTCCTATCTGTCCACATCCCCGCCAACATTTGTTATTTGGGGATTTTTTGATATGAGCCAATCTCACTGGAGTTAAGTGATATCTCATTGTGGTTTTGATTTGCATTTCTCTGATGATTAGAGAAGTTGAGCACTTTTTTATATGTTTGCTGGCCATTATTCTGTCTTCTTTGGAAAAGTTTCTGTTCATGTCCTTTGCCCATTTTTTAATAGGGTTGTTTGATTTTTTCTTGTTGATTTTCCTAAGTTCTGTACAGATTCTGGTTATCAGCCCTTTATCAGAGGTGTAGCATGCAAATATTTTCTCCCATTCTGTAGGTTGTCTGTTCACTCTAGTGATAGTTTCCTTGGCTGTGCAGAAGCTTTTCAATTTGATCAGGTCCCATGTATTTATTTTTGTTGCTGCTGTGATTGCTTTGGGGGTCTTCTTCATAAATTCTTTGCCTAGGCCAATGTCCATAAGAGTTTTTCCAATGTTTTCTTCGAGAATTCTTATGGTTTCATGTCTTAGGTTTAGATCTGTTATCCATTGTGAATTGATTTTTGTGAGAGGTGAGAGGTGTGGGTCCACTTTCAGCCTTCTACATATGGCCATCCAGTTTTCCCAGCACCATTTGTTGAATAGGGAATCTTTTCCCCAGTGTATGTTTTTCTGGAATTTAGCAGGTACTCTTGATATGATGTGATGAGAATGGCACTTTACCTCTGTGGGCTTCCTCCCCAAACTCCACAACCCCAGACTAATCCTGGCTGAAACATTATACTAATTCAAATTGAGGGGCAGTCTACAAAATACCTGACCAACACCCCTGAAAACTATCAAGTTCATCAATGACAAGAAAAGTCTGAGAAGCTATTATAGTCTAGAGGCTAGAGGATCCTAAGGAAACGTGGGACTACATGTAACGTGACATCCTTGGTGAGATTCTGGAACAGAAAAAGGATATTAGATAAAAGCTAAATAAATCTGAATAAAATATGGACTTTAGTTAACAATAAATATCAATTTTAGTTTTTTTATTGTGACAAAAGTACCACACTAATTGAAGATTTTAACAATAGGGGAACTGAGTGTGGGATATATATTAACTCCCTATACTATCTTTGTAGCCTCCCTATAAATTTAAAACTATTCTAAAATAAGAATTTATTTTAACAAACCTACGAAATCTCTTTAATACAGTAAATAAAAATCAACTGTAGATGGGCCATGTCTTAAATATAAAAGGCAAAACTCTAAAATATTCAGAAGAAAAAATTATCTAATGACTTTAAATAAATAATGATTTCTTAAACAGGACACGAAGATTGCACACCATGAAAGTACGCATAGGATAAACTGTACTTTAGAAAAGCTAAAAACTTTTGTTTAGAAATGCTACCATTAAATGTAAAAAGAAAGGCAGCAGTTTATAAAAATAATATACACTACCAAGGATTAATATGCAGTAGATGAAAGAACTCCTATGAATCAATAAAAGTGAGTTTAAATACTCAATATAAAAATGCAGAAAATATATAATAAAGAGGCATAACACAAAGAGGAAAGAAAAATGGCTAATATATGTGTAAAAAGATGTCCAGCCTCATTAATAACTGGAAAATAAAGAAACATGATGAGATGCTTCACAATACCCACAAAATTTATAAAATTAAAAATTAGATAATTATAAAATTTTGATAAGAATGTGGAGTTATGAGAACCCAACTGCCAGTGTGAATGTAAAGTGATACAACCATTTAGAATATCCATCTGTTCATAGCTAGCAAAGCTGAAGATGTGCTTTCCTCACAATCCAGCTATTCCACTTCCAGGTATAAACCTTAGAGAACCTCTTACACCTATATAGGTGCCTCCATATATGGGTGCTTGCACCATATATATGCAGCATGTGTATATGGGAATGTTCATCGAAATATTGGTTGTAATAGCAAAGAATTGGAAATAATCTAAATGTACATTGGTATTTGAATGGATTTCAAATTGTGGTCTGTAAGTAGAGAAAATGAACGCACTAGACACATCAAAATAGATGACTCTTAAAAATAATTTTGAATAATAAAAATAAGTCTCTGAAGACTTTATATAATATGTTTCCATGTATATAACATTGAGAAACAAACAAAGGAAACATAAATTATGTTTATACACATATACACATTATATACATCCTGGAACATTGAGGTACTGAAATGTTAAATAAACATGCATTTTGGGGTTTGTTTTGAGGATTTTTAGCTGAGTTTTATAGTTTTTCTGTCATCTCTAGATTATGGGATGTCAGCTTTCATTTTTCATTATGTTGAGTGTGCATGCTTCTAGCAGTACTCCCCCATGTTCCTGTAATTTGTTGCTTTTTATTTCTGGTGGCCTAGGAAACAAGTTAACTAAACTTGTTAGAATCTTGCATAAGACGCGCAGTCTCCAGATTTGGGCCTACGACACTCTCCTATGAGCAAATGACATGACATTTTGTGCATAGGCAATGTAATATGCATTTATTTAACAAATACTTAGCAATTTCCTACCACATGCCAGACTCTATTCTGGGTTCTAGAAAAAGAGCAATGGACAGCAAGACAAAGTACCTGACCTTATGTAACTTACAGTCTGGTGGTATCTATTTAGACTTTTGACTCTATTTTAAATAGACAAGGCTGCTACATAAAAACGATTTGGGTGAGTTAAGAATTCCTGTACACACAAATACAAGTAACATTGACATTCTGGTGTGTATATATAGAAATATAAAGCATGTAGCCATGTAGGTGTCAGCTGTATGTGTATGACTGTAGACAATGAGTAATTGCTGATAGAACTGATACAGATGCTATATGAAGTCACCAAGGTATTGTACGTTTGGACATTTTCTACATCCTAGATTACGTTCACTACAGCCTAACCAAATAAACCACGTTTGGAAATAAAGCAAAATGTTTAAATCATCTCTTCTTGATGGCATTATGTTTCCCTCCAAGTATACAAGGGGAATATATTATCAGGATGCAAAATAGGTGATATTCCTAAAGCTGACTTGCAAAACTTTAGGAGTGACACTCAGCACTTCAGGTTATAAAGTGATCATCTGGGGATATATGACATTCTGTTGATAATGGCAGTTTAAGACTTTCTTCTCAAAACATATTGGTCATTAACATGTTGGGGTGTTGGAGAAGGGTGAATACGTATCTTCTGAGCCTTTATTTCTCTTAGCTAGTTCTTTATTTCTGAAAAAGTTTGTTTTTAACTACCTCTTTAGGCTTTGACTCGATGGAAAGAAACAAATAAAACATGTCTCTTCATCCAGGATTGTATATTATAATCTATACCTGTGGTATTTAATGGTCTAATGGCATTATCAAGTTATCTTGCACTTAAATTCAAAGTACACCTTCATGGATTATTGTTCTGACTCAGTTATCTGGTTCAGAGACAGAAGCCATTTTAAAATGTTCACTTCAGTTGTCCTTCGAAAACAACTCTTTTTTACTCACAATGTTCTGACACTAGCTGTAATCAGGAAAGCATTTGAGAACAAGAAGACACTTGAATTTTCTCAGGGTCTGAAAGTACGTGGCCTCTGGACGCGTATTCTCATTTCACTGGGTAGAAATAATGACTGATCAATATGAAGGGCTAGGTGGCATCTTAGATTAATTCACTAGGAGTTAGCATCTCGCCCTGGGAGTTTACATAAACATCTCGTCTCAAAATGAGTCCAGCACAGTGCATGTTTGTGGTGGGCTGATTTCCTGCTCTCTCCTTTGGTTTAAAACAACACATATTTTAAATAGTTTGATTCCAATCACATGATGATTGTTTCTCCTGAGGAAAATCCCAGCACTAGGTCAGCAGGTGGGTTACAGATTCGTGAGGGTGGGGATGTGCTGACAGCTGTGCTAGAGGGTTGCCTCCACCTCCCTCCACGCAGCCACTAGGGGCTTGTCAGTCACTCTCAGCTACTGCTGTTGTAATTCAGCTAATTCACTCAAACTGTGGCTTTGAAAGACAGTAAAACAAAGTCAATATTAGTAGATAAATGTGGGGAATAATGCTACCTTAATAATATTAAATGTCCTTATCCATGCGGGGAAAAAAACATCAACATGGAAAGGTCCACATAATGCATAGGACCAGACACATCTAGCCTATGGATTAAAGAAAAAAAAAAAAGGTCTTACATTTTATAGTTCTAAGTGATTAGTTTTATGCTGCTTTACAAAGTAAACTCAATGTGGAGGTCACAGCAAATGAATCCCTAGATGTTTACCAACCCCCCAAATTAAATTGCATTCTTAATTGTTTTGCAAATACATTGGCTTACCTAATTAAATAGGAATGAGTCTATGTTGCTACAGAGGATAGAATATTGAAGCCTTTAGAACTCATTTCAAATGAGTTCTTCTGCTTGATTAACAAATTTGGCCCATTCAGGTTTTTTGGTACTGTGAAATAATGTCATGCTGTAGGGGACTACTGACTCAAATGTTTTTTGAAAATGCAAAATATTATTGTTGTTTTGGAGAGTTATAAAAAATGAAATATATTTACCTAATTTATTTGGAATTTGGAATTTTGCAATTTTTAAGTCACTTTTTCATCATACACATTTTGAAGAAATAACTAAAGTTAAGTTTTAAAAAATACTCTTCTACATAGAAAAATGAGAAAAAGAGATTCAATTATATGTAAAATACCACAATAAAAGTATTATCTGCAGAAGCACACAAAAGAATTTATATTTTAAAATCTCAATAATCTTAAAATCTAAAAAAAATTGGCCCTATATAAGTATTCCAATATAAAATTCTATTCTCCAAGAAGGTAAAGTATAAACAGGTCTTATTCTTACCTTCATAGGTCATTAACATTTGTTCATTTTCACTTATGATCTAATGGTTGAAAATGTTTTGAAAAAGTGTGGTGCGAAATAAGACTTGTCAGTTTTCTTCATCTCTTATTCTTTTCCCAACTCCATTAGGCCTACTCTTTACTTTAAAAAATAGTAATACTGAGGGCACTCTTTCTATCTTGTGAAAGGAGTTCCCAGAGGTATCTTTGTTTTAAATAAAAATTTTTACACTTTAAAAATTCCTCAGAAGAGAAATAAAAAATGAAAATTTCTCTTTTTGTAGATATTATATATTTTGGTTATTCTAGTCCTATTGACATTTATGAGAGTGGGTTCTTGGACTGCAATGGTTGTCAGCATCATTGTAAAATACTTTTTTCCTCGGAGATTCACTATGAACTTTCTGGATGCCTGATGGTGGTGTCACTAGTAAGAGGGCATCTGATAGTCATCTAGTTACAGGATGAAGTCAGTGGGTGTTTGTGCCACTTACGAAGAGAGGTATAAGATCATTGGCTAATCATTTCAGTACCATTTTTTTAAGGGGAAAACATTTTAAAGGAGTCAGAAACAAATCTGCTTCTGTATTCCAGGTACTGTATATCTCCACTTCCAAAGTTTATGATCATTTCCTAAGACTGAGATTTCTAAAGAAGAGGCCATTGCTTTTTTCATATTTCAAGTATGAGGCCTGATGAATTTTTTTCCAAGGGCCACTAATTCCTAGGAATTTTAAGGCCTAGAAAAAAATTAGATAATTTTTTGTTGTTTTTATTCTCCCTCTAATGAATTTTTAAATTTTTAAAATTTTCATTAAAAACAAAAACAGCATAGAAAACTCCTTTGTGACAACATGTTCTGGGAAGAATCAGCTCAGATCACTATAGGGAAGTTTTCCTTTTATGGGTAAAAGTTCAATTGCTAGAATTCTTCCAGGGGAGAATTATCAGGTATATGTTTTGAAAAAACCAAAAAACCAAAAACCAAAACACATATACTCAAGGAACGAAATATCTAATATCTAAATGGTCTTCTAAGAAAGTGGGTCCTATTAACCAGAAGTCCCTTTATTTTGTAAAATTCCTTGATGGGTTGGATATGGAAGTTTAAAGATAGTAGCAAGGACACAGACACATTGCTCCGAAAGAAATTAGGGAATGGATGGGAAAGGAATAAGACATTTCTGAGGAAAGGGAAAATTTGGAAGGGAGGAGAGGAGAAATTAGGTTCTATACCTTATAGGGAAAAGAAAAAATCAAAACCTCTGGTGCAGCTTGGCAGAGAAGCGACTTAGAAAGAATAGAGATTTTTGATAATTTTTTTAGTTGTTCGCCGAGGTTATTGAGGATTAATACCACCTTCTTCCTGACCTACTTATCTCAAGAAAGGCTGCATTGCTTAGTAACATTAGAGTGAATACATTCTTTTGGGCAAAATCAAATAGGTATTGAGTTCTGCGTCTGGATGTGGATGAAAACACTAGATACAGGAATGGACCTTCGGGAGGTGTACGCCTGACCTTGGGGTCACACTGGAACCCACCCTTTTCGTGGTAGCAGAACATTTTTGTTTAAGGTGGAAGGTTTCTTGTTAAAGTGACTTATATAAATGATTTTAAAGTTTCTTTTTCTTCATGTATAAAATTACATAACAGAGCTATTTTCTAAATATAGACAGGCATTAAATGACAAATAAAGATGAGTGTCCATCTATATAGAATTCCAGCCCTACAGCCTAGAAGGCTACTTACATCCCATCTGGCTCTAGGATGGCGTAATATGAATGGCCAGGACCCTCAGTTTTGATAGGTCTGCAGTTGATTTGATATATGATAGTTTTAGAAGAGTTGAATATAAAAATAGATCAGGGCTTACCTTGTCTATAAGACCTTATGGAAGTCCAGGCTTAGCTTTATCATGTATGAAATAAAGATTGTGGGTGAATGACCTCTAAGGTCCCATCCAAGGCTAATGTGATGAGTTTATCATTAGAAAATGTTACTCCTTAAATGGCTATAAATGTCGCTTTGATCTTTCTCAAGGCCTTCATTTTTCAAATGGCTTGTACCTCCTGGAAATACTAATAAAATAAATCCATAGGCAACCCATAGTTCTAAATTTACCCTCTAACCACATCATGGTAATTCTGGAATCTTAATATAGTCTTTTTTCAATAGGATTTGTCTTTCACAAAAATAATTTTATAAATAATGGAAGTGTAAAATCTAATGAAAGAATGTAATAATAGTTATAAAATGCTGAGTTATGAAGGCAATGATATTGACAATAAACTAGTTATGATGATTATATTACTAATAATATTAATAGTAATAAAACTAATCATAGCAAATATTTATATTAACAGCACTCCCCACTCATGATAAAGAGCTTTAAAACACTATGGCTATTTGGAAAGTGATTAAATTGTTTGAGATGTTTCTTAATTTCCAAGGTACAGAAAATATGTCTGTTGATTCATTCATTCGTTTAACAAAGGAATATATTGGTAAAAAATTCAGACATAGTCTCTATCTTCCTGAAGCTCACAGTCTAACGGGGGGGGGGGGAGAGTCAGTTATCAAATAAACACCCAAATAAATGTAAAATTGTCACTGTGATGTTAGAAGTATTCGACCCTTCAAGGAGGATAGGCAAGACCTCCCTGAGAAAGTGATATCTGAACTGTCATCTTACAAAAGAGCAGGAATTAATGAGGGAAAGAGGGAGGAAAGTGTTCCCAAAAGAGGGACCTGTGGCAAGTGGAAGTACCATGAATCAGAGAGCAAGGGCCTCTGTAGTCTGAGCAGACCAGAGAAGAGCAAAGGTATATAGAGGCTAGACCATCCAGAGGTAGGTAGAGGCTAGACCATTCAGGGACTTGTATGCCAGGTCACGGTGATTTGTTTGTATCTCAAGAGATATACAAATTCATTGCAGCTTTTAAACAATAGCTGTTAACAGGGAGGTGGGGGAGGGCTGGCATTATATTATCATAGTTAAAATTTGGAAAGATCACACAAGCTACAGTTTGGAAAACAGATGGGAGGGAGGCCAGTTGGGATATGGGTAGATTAGATAAAAGATGATTACAGAATGCCAGGAGAAAGCTCATAACAACTCAGACTAGAAAGGCTGGTGGACGTGAAAAGAAGTGGACAGATTTCCAGGGCTGAAAGTGTGATCAGATTTTCTCAGCAAATATCTGGCAAGGTTTAGGTATATTTTGTGAAGGCAACTGTACTGGCAACTCCTGTACTTGAGTGGAACCTTCCCCTTTTCCCATGTTGGGACTCAAGATAGCATAGGAAATAGCAAGAGTTTTCTATAACTTTCCTTGTTAACCCTTTTGGCCTTTTTCATGTTGGTTTCTGGACACAGGGAGTTTTGAGCCAATGGACTTTGGGTCTGCATAGACTTATCTGACTTTTCCAGCTGCTACTATCTGGAAGACACTTGCTGGCCCCTGCCATTTTCTAAGATCTCTAGCACTCCGATCTGACTACTGCTGCTGCTAGGTTGAGCTTTTTATAACCTCAAGTGCTGAAGTATTTGAAGGTGATGGAAAACCTCGGAGGACGTTCTCCCTCTGTGAAAAACCAAAGCTAAAGAAAACATTTACCTACAACCTTTCTGTTCTACCTTCCTGCCAATGATAATTTCCCCTGGAAGAGTCTCTTGATTTGCCATTAGTGTACCACCTTCTATCCGTGTCAGATAGTAGGACAGTATATTACCCTAAATTGTATGAAGTAGGAAGTATTTTTTTTTAAAGCTCGTTTCTATTTGAGCTGATTGTTCCAGGAGGAGAATTATCCTTAGGGAGAACTTCTTTTTTTTTTTACCCCGTGGGAAAATACCTTAGTGGTTCTGCCGACGATGAAAAGTAGGCCAGAGGTGTTGGTGTCAGTCTAGATTTGGGAGCATGAAAAAGCGAATCAAAGTTCACTAATATGACAGGAATTTAAAGCTTCTCTGCTGGTAGCTCTGAAAAAGAAGAGAGAGGAAAAGTGTAAAAGTTGAGAAGAAGGGGTCCCAACAACCTGGCTGCAGTCTAGAACCCAAATATTTAGAGTCGGTCTGAAATTTCTATTCCTTGAGGGGAGATAAGTTTCTAGAAAAAGTAACACCTGAAATTTACTATGTAAATGTTTTCAGCTCTGTGCTGTAATTATTCCTACTACTCTCCAACTTTCAGTAAAGTGTCCATGCCAGGGAGATTCAGACTAGATAGGAAAGAGCAGCTTCAAGAAGAGATGGAGAGCAGTGAGCCGGGAAGTGAGTGAAAAGCAGAAATTCCCAGTGAGCAGCAATGGCAAACGTGAGTGCAGCCCTCATCCCAAGCCTCAGAAATTCAAAGACACTTTAAAGAGGGCACCAGGATTTCTGTTGTACCAGAAATGAGGGCGTGGATCACTTTATTTGGGTATTAAAGAGTTATACCAGAAGGCTGGAGAACTTGGGAACACCTTGGTTGTAAGTGGCTTAGGGCTATTTCTAGGGGTGGACTCAGCAAGATAATGCTATCTGAACCCCAAACTGCCTGGGATCAGATGGATGGGCAGTGGCTCACAGGGCATAGGCGTGGAACTTGGGACCCATGAACTCAGGTATATATATTTGGCCATTAAATTGACTCCTTCCCCAGCCCCCTTACTATAAACTTCTACAAAATCCTTGCAGATTGATTAATTAGTCTTCTCCATTTTTGTTATTAGAGGAGGTTGTGATTTTTAAAACAATGTAAAAAAAGTAACTTATTTTCCAGCAACACTCAAACAACATTGAGTACTCTCTCTGCTTGGTGCATGAACACGAATTTGAAAGTTATTGCAATAACTTTTTAGTATACTTACTATTCCCTTTATTTTGCAGATAAACAAATGAAGTTAGAGAGGTTGTGGTTTACCCAAGATTATACTGCTTTTGTGTCATGGAGTCACAATTTGAACTCAAGACCTTTGCTTCTAAGTCCAGTTTCCCTGAATTTATTGTGATTCAAAAACATTGGAGAGAAGGGTTTTTTCACTGTGATTTTTCCCGACTCCCAAAAACCATTGCACACAGCCCTTGGTAGAGAAGCATGCTAGGCATCTATCTTGATAAAATTGCTGTGTTTTATACTAATGTCTTTACAACTGTAGAGTAACAAACAATGAGATACAAAACTAAGAACACGTTGGATTTTTTAATTGGGAATCTATTTTCATGTCCAGTTAATTTTTCCCTACTAGGTAAATAATACTTCATTTTGGAGAATTGCAAGAACATTCTCATCATAAGTATACTTAAGATTTACAAGAGGTTAGGGGAATGGCTTTTCAATCTGGGAATTGCTTTTATGTGTGTTCACTTCCTATTGCTCCAAGAACTCAGTGAAATGCTGTTTGTTCCCTTGAGAAATTATTTCAGATCTCTACATTGATAAGACACCACATATCTGCAGGTTTTTACTTATTTAACATATTAATTCCAGGGAAACAAGAACAAAGCTGTTTAAGATTTCATTAAACTTGGCTTTATTCCTAGCTTCACGGGCTAGTGAATAAATGACCTGAAAGATCACCTCCTCCAGTCCGTGCTTCTAGTGTGTGTGATGTTTAAGCAGTTCAAAAAAGAGCATTTCTGCTATTCTCAAAATTCCCCAATTTACCTTGATAACCAAAATATCTGTAAGACCATACTTTCTACTCCCAAATACATCTTTCTATCCAACTCAAATCAATCTTCTCCATTCCCATTTGGTAACTTCAGTCTAAAACTCTGTGTTCCTTCCAGGGAGGACAAAGCTCACATGGTTAGCCACCTCTGTGTACAAATGATTCATAGACTCTCTACCCGTACTAGGTCTGCTCTCAACCAAACCAAATAATCTCATTTTAAAAGCCTTTTGTTTTGGGGGTCCAATTTTACATTCTTGTAGCCACATTAATTGATCTCTTTTAAAATTTCATCTCCTATCCATTCTTCCTTAAACTGTGGAGTCCAAGATTATGTATGGCTGTAAGTTGGTCTGAACACTGTTGGGCCAAATGTATAATGCCTGTTGTGTTCTAATTCTAGTATGAGCCAGAGAGATAGATCTTTTATTTTTATTTATTTACATTAGAGACAAGGCTCATTTTGTTGCCCAGGCTGACCTCGAACTTCTGGGCACAAGTGATCCTCCTGCCTTATCCTCTCAAGTAGCTGGGACTACAGGCTTGTGCTACTGCACCTATCTTTTTAATACTTCATTTGGAAATTATCACATCTAGTGTTTTAGGTACTGCTTCTTTCCTGGTGATGTAAAAAGGAAAGAAGCTGCTAACAAGGTCCATAAAGTGTTCATTTTTATTATTTAAAAATATTTATTATTAAGTGCCTACTATGTGCCAGGTACTGTTGTAGAGATTTGAGATACATCAGTGAACAAAATAAGAACCTCTACCTTTATAGAGCTTACATCACAGGTGTCATGTGTCATATGAATCATGCGCCATGTATTTATGGTCTTTGTTAGCATGTATTTATGGTCTGTAATATATCTGGAGCATCTACACATCTGGGAAGGTTCTTATCTTCACATCCTCAGAAGCTGGGGTGGTCAGGCAATGGGAAGTCCCAGCTCCTGGCTTAGAAAACAGAACTAGGAATATATGCTTACATAAAACATTGTATATATGGTGGCTACCTGCATTGTGACACTTTGTGTATTCAGTAGGCATTTAGTGGTATATGTGATATCTTACCTTCTTTATAGGATATTGTTTCTGTAGCAAAAGTAATTTGCATCTCAAACATTAACTTACAATTAAACATTTGGAACATATATGTTGGGAATTGTCTGTGCATCATACAAGTCTACAAAATTATGGGTATGTTTATGCACATTTAGAGATACATTCACATAAATATAGCAAAAGTAAGAGAGAAGCTATTGATTAGATACACTTACTATATACCTATTCTCTACAAAAATCGGTTCTAGACCCTTTCTTTCAGTAAGAGAGACAAGGAGTGCACACTAGTTGGGATGAGAGAGGCTTTTTCTAAACTTGACTTTGATGCTCAGTATACTTGCTAGTTGTATAATCTTGAGGAAGTAATTTAACCTTTTGAGCTTCAATTTCCTCATCTGAATATTTGGATAATAGCTTCTAAGTTACAGTACTAGCTGTTGTTAGGATTAAATGAGATGATATATGTGAATCGTACCAGGACCTTAAAAGTCTATTTTTAAAAAGTAGGTACAGATCCTGCCCTAAAGGAAGAGTAAAGCACATGCATATATTATTCTCATAAGAGGCAGAAATAGATACATATAAATGGATGCTGGTTGCCCGTCAAGATGTGTGACAGGGAAGGAATGAGGAAACTTGCTGGAGGAACAGGCATTTGAGCAGGATGGCATTTGCACACCAGGAGATGGGAGAGGTTAGTCTAAATAGAAGTAAGATCATGAGTGAGGCAATATCTCACGCAGCACATCAGGGAATTTTAAATAGTTTAGTCTAGCTACCCATACGTATGTAGTCTTTATGTTGAGGACATTATCTATGTCTTCTGAGTGTGTGCTAAGTGATTTAAGGTAATAACTTTTGATATGAAAACACAGTCAGTTCACTCAATATCCAGATTCTAAAAGGAGGTGATTTTCTCACTTTCTACCCTCTAATTCATTTGAAATTTTAAATTTAGAATAATTACCTGATTTTTCATTGTCAGATCTCCCTATCCCCCATCTTTGCTTTTCACACTAGTAGCATAATTTCATACACACACACACCACACACAAATTAGTCCAAAAATGAAATTCATTCCAAAATATTCATCTGGATGATAGTCAACAAAAATTCAGTTTCTTGAAGGTCATAGGAGTTTGTAAAACATGCAATCAATTTTCATAGTAACCTCATGGGCCAATTCCAGGCCCAATTTATCTTAGAGACATGGAGTACCCTTTCTCCCGCTTTCTTCTCCAGCCTCACATGCCACAATTCCCACTCCTGCCCCCCAACAGACAGAGACACACACGCACACACACGTGCACACACACACACCCCACTGGCCTCTAGCCACACCAAGCTAGTCAGGGTTTCCTGGACTCATCTGACTTGATCATGTTTCCATGCCTTTAAGCAGATGTCCCCTCTGCCTGGAATGCCACTCCATTACCCCCTCTGCTTGCTTAGGGCACCAACTCCTCTTTCCTGACCAACTCAAATGCATTTTTTTCTGTACAGCTGTGCCTGCTGCCTACAATAAAAATAGTTCTTTATGCTACCTCTGTACCTCAGTTTCCACACTTATCAACAGAAAGTGTGATTAAATATATTTCTGACCATCTTCTCTATTATGCCATGAGATCCCTCAGGGAAAGGTTTCTGTTTTAATAAATTCTTGTAAAGCCTAGACTTATGTAGTAGATATTTAGAAAATGTTTCTCAATTGAATAAGGAAATGAAAAAAATTGAAATGATATGGGACCTGAGTTTTCTGCACCCAGAATGATTGAATTCAGTTAAGTACACTATGGCATAAACCAACCAAAGGGGAAAATCTAGGAGTGAGGGTGAGAAAAACAATTGGGTACTTTTGGTCTGTCTTTTCCAGATTATTTTGTGGAAAAATCATCCAACTCCTAAAATAGTGGGTCTTAACTGTGGCTGTATATTGGATTCATCTGGGGAGTTTTGTAAAAAATGATGCCTGGGTTTCAGTCACAAAGACTTTGATTTAATTGGTGTTTAGTGTGGGCTAAGCATTAGCTCCCCAAGTGATTCTGATGTACAGGCAAAATAGTCTTATAATCCTATACATTGCAGATTTTTGTGAATATTTCCCTGAGTTTGAAAGTAATGTGGGCAGCAACATTGGGGCACACCATGTGTGTGTGTATGTGTGTGTCTGTGTGTGTGTGAAATTATCCAATGCTTGGTCAGGAAGTGGATTAGTGATAAGCAGGTTGGGAAGACACTTTTGAATTTATTAATATTTTTAAGTTTCAAAGTACAAATCTCGAGTAAATAAGACCAGTGTTTATTAAGTGTATTTACAAATAGCCCACCCAAAGAGGCCATTTTAAAATCAAACTTTCTTGTAAGTGAGTTTACAAAGTCGTTTGGTCTTCTCTTGAAAGTTGATTCATTTTCAAGCTTCTAATTTCAGACTAAGTAAACACAAGTAGATTATCTAGATAATCGAAGCCAAACCTATTTTAAGCTCTAATTATCCCCATTACTTCAGGTGAAAGTGAGTCTTTATTTTGAATTATTTAGCTAATTGAAGACAAAGCGCAGTTTTTGTCTGTTTTCCCTGGACAATTTACAAGTATCATTGCAGCTTTAATGTCTTCATTTTCTGTGGAAAATGTAGGCAACACGTTGTGTTGGTGGGAATGTCAGTTTGTAGCTAGCTAGCCCTTACGCTGTATAATCTGGAATTTTTCTAAAAGATAAAAAGGGAATTTATAGAATTAATGTTTAAAAAGTTGCTTTTAAACAAAAATACTTGTTGCATAATCCTATATTCCAATCCTAGAGCTCATTGAATACTTTGGACCTTATCCAAGATTACCCAGATTGCCCAGAACCAATGATGGGCATTAATTCTCTTCCCTTCCACTGAAGCCTGAAATCTCTTGGCACCAAGACTAGGTTTAATCTGAATCAAAGGCTGGAGACTAAAATGCCCTGACAGGATAGAATTATTTTTATTTCTATTGTTGTGTCAATGTGGAATGTATGAGAACTTTTTTTTCCCCTTTATTTAAACTTTTTGCAAAGTAGGAAAAGCCCCTTGGAGCAACAGTCCTCATTTCAAAGGTCACTAGTATGAAAAGAGTATTTTCTTTCTTTATGCTACAATAGGGGCAAACAGCCATGAGAACGTGTTTTAATATATGTTTTGCTAACCTTAGAATGCAGTGTAGAGTACACCCATCTTGGACCCTGTCTATGGTGAAAACACTAGGAGATCCTTATTATTATAATTGTAAGATTCTGAAAAGTATGGTGATCTTTGGAGACAAAGGAAAAAATAGAGGAAATAGATGTTTGTGGGAACAGTTCAATTCATAGCACAGAGTGCTAAATATGTGCTTAGTACTGATGATACTTTAATAAAAGTCAAATAATACCACCTGAAATTTTATTAAATATTTTAAAATATTTTTTTATTAAATAAACTTCCATGTTTTCTTTAAATTTAGTATAAAAATATGAACTGATGTAGGTTGCTTGCTCTTGCACAGTTATCTTCAAAATTAGCTATTTTTATCCCCATTTACTAAAAAATAATGACTTATCAAGAAGTATATAGTCCAGAGCTACATAAATTGAAATTGAGGTCTTTCTATATATCATCCTCAGCTTGTTGATGTTGTGGATTATATTAATACATTCTCTAATATTTCAATCCTTTTAGTATCTCTGGTTTTCATGCATTCATCTCTGAGAGCTTGGCTAATGTGGGTCTGCTTTTTCCTGAGAAATGGATGCAGTTTTGGTTTCTATAATCTTCAATCTGGGCTCTGAGGACCTTCCGAGTACCTTCTCCTCCCCTCTCAAAGATAACTAATCTTGTTTAAGAGTACCGTACTGGTGATGTGAGTCTAAGAATGGTTAGGTGTAAGAAAATAGAACAAGAAAAAAACCTTTTTCATTCTCCTTTAACAGCACTTCTGTTAATTTAATGTCAAAGTTAAGAAAGACTCCAAGGTCATCTAGTCTGATCATGATACTGTTGGTGCCCATGGTCTGCCTTAAGTGAATACCTCCTGTTAGCATTTTCCAGTCTGTTTTTAAGGAAATGGGTCTTTGAAAGTAGTGATTCCAGAAAGTCCTAGGCAGCTTGCACATGGGTGGTAAGTGATGGGCTAGTGATTATGATACAAGCTAATTTGCAACTATGTGATAGATACTTTTTAAAGTACTTTATATGCACTCTTTAATCCTCATAACAACCTTATGAGGCAGGCACTGTTACAATCCTTATTCTATAGATGAGTAAAATAAGAGGTTCAGTAAATAGCTCAAGGTCACCAGCAAGTAAGTGGAAGCAGTGAAATTCAAACCAAAGCATCTGCTTCTAGCACTTTGTATCGTTACTACTGTGCCATGTTATGTGTTTCTAGAAAAAGATAGACTGTTTTAGTTCCTGGAAATAAGAGTATTTTTGGAGGTCTTATTTATGGTACAGATGTCTGTATAAAATCTGACACCCAAGGACACTTTCAGAGCCTTCTCTGTGATTATCTGAACATCAAAAGCATTGTCACTCCATAGGAACATTGGAATTTGGGCAATTGCATTGAAAAATTAGTATCTGTATGCAATGAAAAGAAGGCTTTTAATTTATTAGAGGTACATTGACTAATAAGGGATTCAGAATCATTGTTCAACTGCTGACTTCCTATAGATCATGAAAACATCATTTCTGAAACTAACTATAGCATACAGGACCAGAGAACAAACCTGGGGTTGAATTGCTATGCCTATATTTTTATTTTTTATTTTATTTTATTTTATTTTATTTTATTTTATTTTATTTTATTTTATTTAAGAAATGGTACCTTCTCCAGGAAGAAAAATCCTGTTAACTTAAGAAAATATGTTTTTGAGCACAGAAGTCCAGTATGATATATTTTGCTCAAATCTAGGAGAACTGCACTTATTCAACCATAAAATCATAAAGCAGACAGTTCAACTGAAAATGTGGTCTCATGATAAATAATTAGATCGTAAAGGAGAGAAAATATACTCTGACAGCAGAAATTTTAAAGCTTATTTTTTACATTATGGAGCTTTACAACGGAGTTTTGGAAAAACTTATAAGATGTTTGGAGAAATATCAGGAATGATTTTAAATCATAGTTGTTAACAAATCCATGGGTTTTATTGTCCAAACAAATTCTGTGTTTTAATGCCCATGAAAGAGATGATCTGCATATACAGATCTGTGTATATAGTCAAAGCACTATAATTTTTGAATCATATTTTTTTTCTTTGACTTAAAAAGTTTTGTTTTCTTGCCCTACCTAGATGGGTGATTCCAGTTACATTTACAAGTTAAAAATTTGAGCTGCTATTATATTATGATCATGACATAATATATGCTGGAAATATTAGATTCCTTGTGATTTGATTGATGCTAAAATCACAATTAAAATTTTCTGTTGTTTAGTTATCTTGCTTTCTTTTGTTTTGATCTGTTCTTTTTTTAATTGGACAGTTGCGTGGAAATATCTAACTCAGAACTCAGATAACAACTTTAAAATGGTGGAAATATATGAGCTGCAAGACAGAGCTGAAGTTTCTATATGTTCAACAAACTGAGGGACTCAAATTTGAAATGTGAAATTTTTGTTCCTCTTCACCTTGGAAAGAAAAAGACATAGAATTTTCTTCTGCTCTCTCTTAGACAAGTATAATATTTCCCATTTTTGAGTTATTCCCATACCATTTTCATACATTTTTGCTCTCTACCACCTATACTATTATTTACTAGATATCTTAAAAATTCTTATTTTTATAGTTAACCTTATCTTAAGCGACAGTATCCATGAATTCACAGGTTTGATGTACTAGATGTATATTTTCCCATTACTTAGTAAAATAAGTACCAAAGTATTAAAATTTAAATTGCTCTATTCTGGTACCACTTAACATCGACTGGGGTACTCATATTGAGGTTTAAAACTATTCTGGTATAACAGCTGGACATTTAAAGCTTTTTAAATTTTTCTCTCTCTCCTCTTCTTTCTTTCCTTTTTTGTGTCTGGAAATGATACACTGACTTGTAAAGTTACATTCAAGTAGTATTTCTCAATCTGTTTTCCTCCATGTAGCAATGATGGATATCTTTTTGTCCAGTGCAAATCTCTGAGCCAGCTCAGTCTTTTGGTTATTCTAGGCAGATTTGCCGTAACTCTGCCACTTTCTCTCCTGCTGAAGAAAGTATACCAGAATGCAAGTAAAGTAACCTTGATTTTCTGTATTTTTAAGAGTAAATCATTTACAAACTCAGTCCTTTAATTATGAGTAGTAAAAAACAATTTCCTTGCAACACGCCCCTCTACTGATTGCAACACCATGCTTGAGAGCCTCTGCTCTTATAAATTAAAAGGCACTGCCAGAATTTTTGTGTCTGTTTTAAATTTGCATTCAAGCAACAGTGTGCTTGGGATTTTTTTTTAACTACAAATAATTGTTTTAATTCTGTTCTCTTTCATACCCTTTTTTCCACTTTCAAAAAAATTCTTTTAATCTCAGAATTTTTTTTAAAAAAAATAGTACTGTATTGAGAACTGCATATAAACTGATGGGTTATTTTGGTAATTATATAGCATGACCAACATATCTCGGTTTGCCTGGGACTTTCCTAGTTTTACCACCCAAGTCCCACATCCTAGGAAATGCCTCAGCTCTGGGCAGATGGGACACTTGGTCACCCTGAAGCAGGCTGACATAAGTTGAGACTGTGTCTGGATAGGATTTTAGTTGGTGTATGATTTGGTAATCCTTATATTTAAATATGCTGAAATTTTGGACTTCAACCTCATGATCACAGCTAGAAACGGGCAGAGAGATATCTCTATTGCTCAATTTGCCCATTTTCTGAGTTGCTGCTATAGAGCGCTTTCGAAAACACATCTTAATCACGTCCCTGCATTGCCCAACGTGGCTTTCCTTTCATGTTAGGAATAAGCCCAAGCTCTTGAAAGTGGCTCATCTAGCCATGCTTGATTTAGTCCAGTGGTTCTCAAACTTCACTCCATTAAGAACCAGCTGGAGATCCCTGTGCCCCTGGTTCAAAGGGAGTGATTCTCGGTAGTAAATAAAAACATCTTTTTTTTTTTTTTTAAGTAATTATAGTGGGTCATTGTGTTTCAGGTGGTCCTTGGACCATGTTTTGAGGAAAACCAACCTCCTTTCTTTTGTCTTATCTAGGTTTAATCTCTTGCACGCTCCCCTCACTCTATCTTCTCTGGGTTGATTATACTTTATTTAGGCTTTTCACTGTTCCAGGTCTTTATGTACATGCTGGGCCTGCTCTGTGAATTCCTCTCCTACATATTTGTGGGCCAGTCAGATTTCTACCTGGACATCCGCTTTCCCAGGAAGCCTTTGCTGAAGCCCCTGTTAGAATTTTCTGTTGCATTGCCCTCCATGAGGACCCTGTCTCCTCAGCCAGTGCACATAGCACGGTATTGTAATTAACCTATTTCTTGTGTGTATCTCTCTTTAAACTAGGTTCAGTGCCCACGGACACCTCTCATTTATCTTATTTATGATTACATCCCCATTTTCCAGTTCATTGTTGAGCACATGTTAAGAGCTCAACATTATTTATCGAAGAATTAAATTACTTTATTAATGGAGAGATTGATGTAACACAAGGTCCTAGCTGGGCTAGAACCTAGACTTAGATACCTTTGGTGTTGGGTCACCCCCTTACTGAGCCCTATTGATTGTATTTATTGATGTGTTTGGAGGCTTTTGTTCTTTTGTTAAAGGAGTAGTGAGCGATTTGGCGGTGGGGAGGACTGCAGGGCCACCTGAGAGGGAGACAAGGGAACATGAACCTAGAGGGTAGAGAAATGTCATCACATTCCTCCCCAGCTGGACCTGAGGGGCTGGGCTGGAGCATGGGTGAGAAAGGGGCAGTGGCAGTTTCACTCAAGTCACAGGGGCTCAAGGGGCAGATGGGATGCAGATAGGGGGTTTGGGGACAGGGAACCACACACATTCCCCCACTACCCCCCTCCAGACACACACATACACATATCACTTTCACATACCACCCCCCTCCACACACACAAACCTTCCCCCTCCACCAACACCAAGGACACAGCTCTGCCCCTGAGTGCTGTGGGTGGTTACCATCGAGGACTGGTAATGCTCTCTCAGAGGGAAGCAGCAGCACAATCGTCCTGAGCACTCAGGAGCTCCCTTGGAAATCCCCCCATGAAAAATCCAAAAGATTCGGTGGTGGTGTGGAGGGAAGGTCATGAACTGAGATCTTGCATTAATAAATGGGGTGTGAGTGCTCTTGTAATTTGGACTTTATTTGTGCAAATTGGATATTTGACTGAGACTGAGAATAAATGAAAACCAGCATTTAGACAAAGCCTGTCATGCAACTTCAGCCTCAGATTGCCACAAGACTCTCTCATTATAATGGAATGGGAGATTTATGAAATGGGCTAGCTGAATTTTAACATTTTATTGTTTTATGAACTTTTTATATAAGTCATTTAACATAAAAGACACCACCATTCTTGACAACTGGTGGTGCTGTGGAGTATTTTTCCAGTCCTTGGGAAATTTCCACTGAGTCAGTGTGCAGCAGGTCTTAACATCAAATCTGTTTTTAAAAACTAGCGTTGACCTTTCTGGTTGTGATGCTAGTGACATGCTACCACGTTAGATTGTGCTGAGCCCATCTTAGCAGCTTGGGAAATGGGGAGGTGTGAACACACCCCTAATCTCTGCCTGGGAGAGTTTCACAATTGTGTGGATGACAACTGGACAGACATTCAGTGTGAACTCTACACATTTACTTAAAACAGTATTAACATACTCTGGTGAATGATCTTATTATGCTACTCGGCAATATGCAGATGTACTCCCTGCACAGTTCCTTGACCTAAGCACCTCACCCTGCACTGGTAACAAGAGGAGAATTTAACTTAATATTTCTGTAGAGGTGCCTTGAAAGACATCTTAAATTTAGGAAGAATGAAAATAGACACATAAATTAGTAAGCATGATTGGCATTTCTTAATGAAACAACACATAGTAGTCTAAAATTCTGAGTTCCCTATTAGTGGATGTTAGGTAAATTTATATAACTTTCACAGAAAATTTTGGTGGCCTTGGTCTTTATATACAGTTGACCCTCAACAATGCAGGGGTTAGGGGCACCTATCCCTGGCACAGCCGAAAATCCACATATAACTTTTGAATCCCCCAAAACTTGACTACTACTTAACTGCTATATGGCAATATAGCCTACAGTTGATCAGAAGCCTTATCTATAACATAAACAGATTAACCCATATTTTGTATGTTACATGCATTATATACTATATTCTTACAATACAGTAAGCTAGAGAAAAGAATGTTATTAAGAAACTCATAAGAAAAGTACATTTACTATTCACTAAGTAGAAGTGGTTCACAATAAATGTCTTGCTCCTCATTGTCTTTATGTTGAGTAGGCTGAGGAGGAGGAGGAAGTGAAGGGGTTGGTCTTGCTGTCTCAGGAGTGGCAGAAGTGGAAGAAAATCCCCCTATAAGCAGACCTGTGCAGTTCAAATTCATGATGTTCATGTGTCAGCTGTAATTGTAAACTGTTATTTTTGTTGCTATTCAAAATCAGAGAGTATTATTTCAGAGAAAAAAAATTCAATGTAATTAGAAAGGTAAAGAGACCAACTGGTGACAGTGACATGTACATTTATTTTAAAGATCACACATTTAAAATTTTTTAAAATGGGAAAGAGAGAGAGGAAAGTGTTAAGGTAAATTTACTGCAATTTCACAATTTTAACACAAATTACATTGAATGTTTGAGAGATACCAGAACTCGCACGAATGTATAAGGCCAGGGAAAGCTTATGCTTGACTTTCAATGGGGAAGCAGAAAGAGATGCCAAGTGTGATGAATGGAAACACCAGAAAACACAGAGTATTAGATGGTTTCAAACTCAGGTTAGAAACTGGGGAGAGGACTGTGGCTGGTCTGCTTTCTTGCAGAAAAGGCAGCAGCAAAATAAAGTAGTTCCCAAGACCACAAAGCGGTTGAGTTATAGATGGGAGGAGCAAGCTCACAAAAGACCCCCAGGTGTAAGTGGTTATGTATAAGCCAGTGAGTAAAACGGTGAGGCGGAAGCTTCTGAGACAGGGCCAATTTGCTGATTTCTGCCTCCAAGGCCAGCACACCAACCATTACGAATCCAGTCCTATGGAAGAAAACATGTGCCTATTTCTAAGCTCAAGCCAAAAATTAGAGCATGTAGGCAGGATTCGGAGGCAAAAATGATATACCCTATTAAAACTTGAACATAGGAAAATAACTCTGAGAGTTAAACTGTAAACACATTTAATGAATCACATTAGAAATATGCAAATTTCCCTTAAACTGTAATTCTTACAATGGTGGCAGTTGTGGGCTTTTCTCCTAACAATGACCATAGTAGAATCATCTTGGTTTTTAAATCACCCCCACCTAGATTCACTACTATTATTTAGCCAAGTTATTGGTGGTAATGTGTCATTCCTCTCAGGTATGCTGGGGTGGGGGGAAAACACAAACAAAAAGCGTTGTGAATCCCCTGTCTTCAAATGACTGAATGGTTACAGATTTGTCTGGAATATAACAAAAGGTAATAGACGTAAAGAAAGAAAGTAATGGTAGTTGGTCAGCCATGAAAACATTGCAAAGGTTGAGGAACAGGGGCAGGTAGCAGTGCTGTTTATCTATGCCCTGCACAGGGCAACCTGACCTAGAATTGAGTTTCTTGTGGGTCTATGCCTACAAGTGGAGAGATGAAAGTATACAGCTCTGAGAGGTTAATGACAGTCAGTCCAGCTAAATTCCCTTGCTTGATGTGATTCTATGCTCAACATATAATACCATTTCTTCAAGGAATACCTTTACTCCCCATGTAGATATATCTACGGGATTGACCATAAATAGCACACACAGATAACCATTCTGTTAGAGCTTGGGGCCATATTTTAGATAGACAAATTGGCATTGTGGTTTTCTATATATTAGTCTTTGTGAACTTGGTTAATGTAAATCCACCCTTGAAAGGTGAATTATTTCTTAATGGGCTGACAAATTTAATTTCTTTACCTTGAGGGCTAATGGTCAGACCCAAACTCTGATGAATTTCCAAGTTGATGTCAGCCTGTGACTCCTGACTGGGTGACCAGCCTTCCCTGGGACATAGACCTTGTAGCCTACCTTTCCTCAAACTGCTTTAATATGGTTAGGGGCAAAAAGTCCTTTCTGGGTATAAAGTTGCTAGGGGTTGTGCATAGGAATCTGATTTAATAGGCCAGTTTATAAAATATAAATGCATAGTTATAATTCAATTTAGGGAAAAGGGTTACTGAAATTTCTCTTTTAGGAAGGGACAGTGGTAGTCAGCTTCCAGTGATCATCAGTATTCACACCCTTCTGCAGTCTCTTTCACGTGAATTAGGGCTGGCCTGTGTGACAAATTAAATGTAGTGGAAATGATCATATGTGACTGCTATGATTTAGACTGATATAAGTTTGTTGTCCCCACCAAAACTCATGTTGAAATTTGATTCCCAATGTAGCAGCATTGGGAGGTGGGACCTAGTGGAAGGAGTTTGGATAAGGGGTGTAGATCCCTCATGAAGAGCTTGGTGCTGGTCTCATGGTAGTGAGCAAGTTCTCACTCTCCAGAAACTGGATTAGTTCTTGCAGGAAGGGATTAGTTCTCAAGAGAGCGGGTTGTTATAAAGTAAGTTTCCTCCCCCTGTTTGGCCCCCTTTTGACGAGTGCCTGCTTCTCCTTTGCCCTTCTGCACCATATTTTGATGCAGCACAAAAGACCTCATCTGAAGTCCAGCAGACGCCTGCACCATGCTTCTGATACAGCCTGCAGAACTGTGAGCTAAATAAACCTCTTCCCTTTATAAACTATAATAGCTAGCCTCAGGTATTCTGTTATAGCAACATGAAATGGACTAGACATGACTTTCAAGAAAAACTTATAAAATATGCTACAGCTTCCACCTTGCTCTCCTGGATCACTCAGTAGTCTGGGAAAAGCCAGCCTGTGTAGAGGACCACATGGAGAAGAACTTACTTGCCAGCCATGTGACTTAACCACTTTAGAAATAGACCCTCCAGCCCTCCTCAAGCTTTCAGGTTCTTGTAACCCTAGCCGACATTTGGTTGCAACCTCATGGGTGCTTCTGAGCAGTGACTGACTAATTAGGCTACTCTGGAATTCACGGCCTACGGAAACCATGAGAGATAATAAATAATTATTATTTTTTAAGCTGCTAAATTTTGGAGTGATTTGTTATGTAGCAGTAGATAACTAATGTAGTATTTGGTACCTTGAAGTGGGGTGATGCTGTAACAAAAATACAGAACCCAAAAGGAATAGCCAACAATCATGGAAAATCATTCCCAGGCAGAAATAGGACTAAGTTCTAATAAGGAGTTGGCAACATGTGCCAAGCTATATTTCAGAACTGCTATGGATCAATGACTCTGTGTGCCTCCTGTTTTACCCGTTTTAGAATGACAGTGTCTATAGTAGTTATCCTGTGCCTGTCCCGCAGCTTGTATTTGGTGTGTTTGGGGCAGATAATATGTCTCCTTAGTTTGTAGGTGTTTAGACTAAGAGGAACCCTGCTTGAGGAGAATTATTCAAAGAACTACAACTGATGGTCATCATCTGTACCTGGACTTCATCTAAACATTAAGATCCTAGACTTTGAATGTGAGCTGATACTGTAATGGGATGAGAATTTTGGTGGCCTTGGGCTGGGGTGAGTGGTGTGTGTGTGGGGATGTGTGTGTATCATTGGGAGTCAGAGAGAATGGTAGCTATGGTAACTAGCCTCCAAGGAGGCCCCTAACGATCCTCATCTTCTGGTATTCAGACCCCTCTCCTACACTGAATCAGTGTTGGCCTGTGTGGCCAACAAATTAGGGCAGAAATGATGGTGTGTATCTTATGGTCAGGTCATAAAAGGCATTGCAGGGAAGGCAGCTGGTGTTATGTAAGGAGCAAGTGTATGTATGTATCAAGCAGCCCTGTGCAGAGACCTACACGGAGAGGACTCCACTTACCGACACCATGTAAACCATGTAAATGGCCAATCATGCAAACCACATTGAAAGTAATTTGTCGTTTCTTTTTGGTGACTGCAGCCCCAGCTGAACTCTGAATCCAACCTCATGAGAAACTTTGATCCATTACCACCCCACTGAGCCAATTCTGAACTCCTGACCCAGAAGAACCATGAAAATTGATTAGATGAATATTGTTGTTTTAAGCCACTAAGTATTGGGGTGATTTGTTATACACTGGTACCTAGGTATATGGGATGTAAAGGTGAATAAATGATATCTATACATTTCTTCTTCCTTTACTTAGAACAAATTCAGAATAACATGCTTATTTGTGACATGTTTGGGTCACAATCTTATATGATGCCAAGAAACACCAGCACTGCAATGTGGAAAGGGAATGTCCTTTTTATTAAACAGCCAGTTAATTTGACATTATCAAAAAATTAGGGGTTCATTCATTCACTTACTGAGGGATTGCCGTGTCCAGTACTTTGCTAAATAATTTGTATGCATTGTGTCATTTATTCTTTATAACAACACTGTTGTGCATATAATATTACTATTCCCATTTTTTTGGATAAGAAAGTTGAGGTTCAAAGGGTTAAATAGAGTGATTCAAAGTCACACAGCTGTTAAAGGTCAGGTCTTCCTGACTACAAAACTTGTACTTCTAACCGGTAATCTGTTTTACCTCCTTATTTGAAAAATTTGGGGGGGAGGCCTTGAATTTAAAATATAGAACATAGGTTATAATTGTCCAGGGTCTACAGTCAGACAGCCAGGGAGGTTTAAGCTAACCAGGTAAGATCTGTTTCGTGCTATGAGCTATTCTTATTTCAAAATTGCCATTGTTAATTTATGCAATAGGAATCACATAGATCACACTTTGGTAGTTACACTGGAAGATAAATGAGGTGAGTCTATACTACAACTAATGACTGCTGGGCCTTGATTTCCTGCCTGCCTTTCCTAACTGAAGACACTTACTGGGATCGCAGGCTGTCACTGAAGTTAAACAAAATAAATCATGGGTTGTAAAATTAAAAACAATAACCCGATTTTATGGCTGTTTTGCTCAGACTGTAAGAGCATTGAGGATAATGGTCATGGCTGAACCAAGCTTAGATATTGCTAAGGCCAATTTTATGCCTTGTCATACTTTTCATTTTCCTTTGCTTCAAGCTAATGGTAAAACAATTGGAAGATTGCTTTGAATCAAACATACCGCAGCAGAAACTTTAAAGAAGAGAATATATTAGTTTAATAGCTCAATAAAGCAAAATTCAAAAGCTCCTTTTGGCAAAAGTTTCACTTAACTTCAGCTCAAATTTTCCAGGATACTCTTCAGAAGGTAATGAATTGGCAAATTATTTGGCATTTCTAGCTGCATATTTAAGTGAAGATAAATCTTTATGGTTTTCATATTGAAGTTATGAGTGACTATTCCCTTTTATTGGAAATTAAAAATCTCTCTGTCAACTGCAAGCAAAAATGGTATAGGCATATCTATATTTGTGACTGTGTGTGTGGGGGGGAGGTAGAAGAGTTGGGGTGGGTCAGGAAGGCAGAGGTAGTGTGGGGGAAAGGGCATGGGGTAGAACCAGGAGAGTATTGAAACTCAAGTTATTGTTAGAGCTGGAAAGAACTCAGGTGTGAGAGAACAGTCACATGTTTCTAAATCAAGTTAAGTTAAACATCCTTCTAATTTGGCAGAAGATTCTATCTCAGTCATTTTGGGACTTTACGGTCATCAGAAAATTAAAATGATGCCTGAAAAGACTGGGAAAAGTCTCATGTCTGCTGCTGAGGTTCCATTGTCTGTGCCTTACTGCTCCTTGAATGTGGATGGCTCTGCTGTCCCAGTGTCAAGTAGGCTGTGACAGTATTTGCCTGAGCTGGGAACTCTGCTTCCTAGGATCCAGCCTTCTAGATTCACCAGGCAACCATTTCTCTTGAAAGTTTTGCTCCCTTTCCAAGTACTGCCAGAAAGCGAAGCACGTACCCTCACCACCAACAGGACCCTCCATTTGATTCCTTTTCTAGGGCAACGTCCTGCTTGCCATGGTGGCATCCCACATTTCCCATCCAAAGCAACCCCTTTCCTTGCCTTTTCATCAGCCTTAGCTTAATCTCCTTAAGGAATCCAGGCTTTCTGAGAGCAAAAGTCAAGAAGGGGACAGGGCTGTTTTCAGGCAATGTCTGAAACTAAAACCTCCTTTAGGCCAGCAGCACAGAAGGCCTGGCTGCCTTTTTGGAATTGGGTGGTGGGGTGGGGAGGGAAAAAAATATGGAGATAAACAGAACATAATTTAATATCTCAACATGTGAATCCATTACACTGTAGGAGAACAGACTCCTGGCAAGGAGATGCCGAAATGGATAGCAGCTCCCCAGTTATATCCAGATTGGCTCCAGTCCAGCGGAAGTTCTTGTTAAAGAGCACGTATAAAGTCTTCATAAATACTGTTTGACCACACCCATTCATTACTCTGAGCGAAGTTCCTTCAGGGAGTACCAACCAGTGCCCTCTTTATTCTATATTAAGAGTCAGAGATGATAAGGGTTGGTGAGACACTTCAGGGGATTCCCCAGTGGGTTTGGAGTGAGTCCCACAGGCAATTGTGTACTCTAACCTCCTTGGAGAAGAGCTTCCTGGGATAAATGTAAACTGTTAAATCTACATCAGAACAGAACACAGCTCTAAGCTTGTCACTGTTTGGTCCCTGGGTCTATTGCTAGAAAACTCCTCTTGCCTTATGTTATCAAGTGAGCTAGCTAAATTCTGGAGAAAGCTGCTCATAAAACTGGTAAGAGCCCCCTCTTACACAGCCTAATTTGAACTTTATCCCAGAGACCTTGAGAAACTGGGTCTGCACTTTTATAATCCAAGAGTTGAACATGGTCCTGCACAATTGGGTAACATTTGACCTTGAAATGTTATTCTAAAAGTCATGTTTCCCCCTTGCTGGCTTTGCTGTTATCTGTGCATCAGTGAACACTTGATCATGGTAATGCTTCAGGAATGTGCAGAATAGTTGAGGAGCCTGAGTGCCAGAGCAGTTTCAAGTCTGCTGGGCTCTTGTTACCAGCTCACTGGTTCAGTCGCTAAAAGACTGCTATACCACATATGCTACAGAACTTGACATTCATTACCAGGTCACTTTCAAGAGCCGTTCAAGGTGTTGTCTAACAAGGCTCTGGTTAGTTCATATTTTCCTTTTTGAGTATATTCTCTCATTGCTGCTGAGATGTGTCACAGAAAATGTCTATATTCTTATTTTTGTTTCAGGGACGCTGTTAGAAGTTTGCAAAGAAGTGTTTGCATATGACTTTTACAAATGGAGTACCACAATGTAGTGGTTAAGAGTGTGGGCTTTGGCATCACAGACTTGAGTTTGAACCCAGGCCTGTAACTTACTAGCTGTTAGACTTGGAGTCATTATCTTTGCCTTTCTGAGCCTCAGTTTCTTAATGTGTAAAATGCATAGAATAGTACTTACCTTTCCAGATTGTTGTATGTTACGTTAAAAGAGATGATGCATGCCATGCCTTTGGTATAGTAAGTAGGAAGAACTCAGTAACTTTTCTATGGTATTATTAACTGTATTTATTCTATCTGTCCAAATGGACAGCAGATTTATTGAAAGCAGAAATCATAGCTCATCTTCCTTTACATTTCTCATGGCAAGAAGAATGCTAAGGACATAGGAGATAGTCAATAAATACTTGTTAACTCCTGCTCTTTCTTTTGGAATTAGCCCACTCTCAGCCAAGTTACACTGATCCCTTCTTTGGCGATGACCAGACTAAGACTTCCCTTTTCTTTACGTTTGGTGGAAGGTCAAATAATGTAAAACAATACCAGAAGACTTTTTTAAAGTCCCTGTGTCTGGTACATTTTCTTAAAAATTTGATTCTGTGTATCATAAGAACTTTTGACATTAATCAAAAAAATACTCAAACACATACAAGCATAGAGTTCTCAGTCTAATTGATGTTCTTTGTTTTTATCTTCCTATGAGAACTTCATGTATCTTAGTAATTTGCCTGAGAGACAATATGCACTTCTAGTCTACCTCTGCCTTTGCAACTTCATAGTTATCAAGAAGAGCCTGACTAAAATTGAGGCATGCGTCCACACAATCAACATTTTGGAGGCAGTATTTGTGGTGTGGGATGGAAGCAAGGACGGATGCCAAACAGAAGGTAATCTCCAGGGCAGATGAGCTCCAGAAGCTCTGTGGTTGCCACCATGCAGATGTTTCTTTTTGACGTCACACTGGGCAGGAAAGACTGTATGAGATTCCAAGTCCAATTTTCAGCTATTTGGAGGGACAAGTCTCCTTTATCAAATGGATGCTGATGACTGGTTAGTTTTTTAAATTCCCGTAAGTTTCTTAACGTATTAGGAGAAATGGCAGAGACCCTTCAGTCTTCATGGGGAGCAATAGGTGACATATTTTCTCTGTAGAATTAAGTTAAATGTACATATATAACACTACCAGTGACTTTGAAGAACATCTATCCTTTAAGGGGTTAACATTGAAAAAGAAAAGAAAAGGGATGGATATTAGCTTTTTTTTTTTTTAACTTTTTAAATAAATATTTTCTCCTAGAATAGATTTAGATTTGCAGAAAAGTTGCAAAGACAATACAGAGAGTTCCCATAAACCCTGTACCCAGTTTATCCTATTATTAACATCTGACATTAATACGGTATGTTCATCAAAATCAATGAAATGATATTGATAAATTATTATTAACTAAAGACCATACTTTATTCAAATGTCCTTAGATTTTACCTGATGTACTTTTTCTGTTCCAGCATCCCATCTGGCTATCACATGGATACTAGCATTTTTAAAGAGCCAAGTTAGTACCAGATGCATTCATGCTACCATTTCATTTAATTTTCATACATAGTGTTTAGGTCGGCATCACTTTCTCATTTTAAGAATGAGACAACTGATATCAGAGAGGGTAACTGACTTTCTCAGGGTAACTAAGGAGGTGGTGAAGCAATAATTTCAATACAAGCCATCTGGCTCCAATACCATTTTTTCCTTCTTATATCATGTTGTCTTTCTCCCTTGCAATACAACGATCCAATTTATATTTGAAAAACATACCTCATATACAGTCTTGCATTCACATTTGGAAAATAGTTATAAAAGAACGTCCTTCCTTGCTCTAATGCAAGTAGAATTATTTGTATGACATTTCATCTGCTTCCTCAAAACTAGAGAGACTTATGTGAGCCACAGAAGTCTAACGTAGAGCTGCCAAAGTGTAATTGGTCATTGAATGATAGATGACTTTTTGCTGTCAGATGTTTAATAATGCCTTGTTTTCTTATTGAAGGTTCCATGTCACAGATGATGCATTTCAACTTCTATTTCACTCAGAGGTGATATAAAAGAATGTGAGGCAGGTTTGGGGTTGAGTCATATATTATTGGAAGTTTTCTGTCTATTTTTTTTTCCAAGTTAACAAGGTTACTCACAAACAATTCACACCAGAAACAAGACACGTGGTCATTGGAAAGTGAATTCATGGGACTGCTCACAATCTTTAGTTATTTACATCATACTTCATTACAATTCAGTTATAGGAAATCCCCAATTCTAAAGTTTCAGCTCTTCTCAGATACACAATATCAGTTGTCCTGTGGTTAACAGGAAAATTGGGCCTTTGAAATTTTTGAGTGTGCTGGAGAAAAAGGCAAAAAAAAAAAAAAAAAAAAAGTAATAGGATAAATGGCCATTATTTTAGTAGGTTCCTTTTCTCTCACAACTGTATTTCACCTGCTGAACAATAATCATTAAAAGGATCTAAAAATAGTCCTATAGGAGGAAAGGTTTCAATAACATTAGAATTACTGGATGGCCATTTCTTGTGGTTACTAACAGATGTACTGTGTTGACTTAAAACATAAGAGGGTGATTAGTCCCAATGGATATTTTCTTCTTCATATAAAACAGGGAAGTATACAAAAAAGAAAAAAAAAATACTGACTGTTCTTGGTAAGTAGATTTTAATTTGTATCTACACTGTGTTCTTCTCACTTCATTAGGCTTAGAATTTGTGACTGAACAGTACTGTTTGGGCAGCCTGCTGCCTAGTTGGAGATGTCAGAAGCAATTACTTTCACAGATTTAAGATTTTATTATCACACATATCCTGTCTTTAGCTATCCGAGTGGACAGCCCAATCAAGGACAATCTGTATTTCATCATATCTTTCTTGTTGTTGTGAGAGTTTAATAACAGCTCTAGTATCATCCCACTTTGCATGACAAGATGACAAGAATGCATCAGCTGGGTGTATGGTTAAATAGAGCCATCCAAAGTCAGAATATTTACTTCTTTTTCTAATTTCAAATTCTTTCTGTGAAGTAAATGAGCTACATTAGACTTGACGGTTACAAAAAATAAAAAATAAAAAACAACAACCAAACAAAAAACCCACACCTTGTTTCTTGTTTTCTTTTGTGTTGATAATTTTCCAAAACAGTATCTGGGGGTGGTTTGTAGAATAACAACATCACTCAGTATTAATAAAAAATTTCCACTTTTTCATATTTTTGGAGGAAGAGTGAGTTTACCTGTTTCTTTTACTTGTGAGTTCATGGTACCTGGAAGAAGAGGATTGATATCTCTTTTTTTTAAAGTTTATAACAGAAACCTAGAAATCATCATAGACCTTAGCTTGACCTTGCCATTCAATCGGAGACCAAGTGTCGTGGAGTGTTCTAGACATGTACCATTTCTCTGTCTTCTTTGCCTCTACTCCCAGTGTAGTTTTTTCTTGCCCTGAGCTGTTACAGGAGGACTGTTATTGTTTTGCCTAATTTTTCCCATCACACAATCACTACAAAGGAAGGTTTAGAGAAATACAAATTTGATCACAGTTTCCCTAAGCTTAAACCCTTTGGAGGCTTCTCGTAGTCCTCTGGCTAAAGTGCATACTCCCCTCATGAGCGCACTTTTCTGGTCTCTTCTTTCGGTGGTACATTCACTTGGTTGCATCACACTTGCTTCTGCTGAATCTGCTGCTTCTAATTAGAGAGTTTCTGGGTCTTACTCTCTTGAAGAACAAATAAATACACATCTTTTAGAACTCAATGTAATGTCACATGCTATCTGAAGACTTTCTGACCTGACAGGAAGACACAACCACTCTCTTCTCTGGCTCTCTGTGCACAACTCTTTCGTGAGCCCTATAACACATTGTGGTACAAATTGTTTACAGGTCTGTGGACTCTCTATAAATTTAACTTTTCATATTTAACACATGAATTGTGTGTTTTTTCCTTTTAGGCACACTGATGTTTGTGAATCACTGACAGTCTCAGAGATCAATAAATGTCTGAGCTGCTGTCACTGTTGCAGACTATGTGCTTGCTTTAGGGCAGTGACGCTCAAACTTATTGAACTTAAGAAATGCCTAGGGGTTGGATAATATTCAAACTTCTGGAACCCAGTCCCAGAAATTCTGATTCAAGAGTAATGAGGAGAGATCCAGAAATCTGCTATTTTTACAGGCACGCCAGGTAATTGTGACGCAGGTGTATGGGGAGCAAACTTTGAGGAAACCGACTCTTCCAGTTATCTACTATTGCACAACCAACTACCCTCAGGGGCATAAACAAACCACTTAGAGGAAGAAAAAACAACTGTTTATTATGCCCATACATTCTGAAGGTCAGGAATTTGTACAAGACATAGCAAGAATGACTTGGCTCTTCTCTATGATGTCTGGGGTCCCAGTGAGGAAGACTCAGAAGTCTGGGGGTGACTTGAATGGCTGAGGGATGGACTAGATGGGCTGTAGGATTTCTCTTGTTGTGGTTTTCTCATTCACATCCCTGGCTTCTGGACTGGGATGACCCTAGGCAGGGCTCAGCTGAGACTGTCAACAAGAGCACCCACATGTGGTCTGGACTGCTCACAGCACAGCAGCCGAGTTCTGAGAGGCAGCGTTCCAAGAGAGCAAGCATTCCAAAAGAGCCAGGCAGAAGTTGCGGGGCCTTTTATGACCCAGCTTCACTTTGCTCCAATGGCTGAGGGCGTCACGAGCCCACCCTGATTCAAGATGTAGGGCATAGATGGGCCACCTCTCAATGGAAGAAGTGTCAAAAGAAAATTGGAGTCAATGTCTTAAAACTGCCACACTGATTTTGAACTTTGATTTATCTGTTTATATATGTGTTTTCTCTACTGGATCTGAGACTTATTTGGGGATAAAGATGGTATCATTTTGTTTTGAAAGCCCAGGATCTGGTATAAGCCTTAGTACTTAATATAAACCCAGTAAATACTTGTTGCTTTTAACCTATCTAGGGGTCAAGAACCATAACCCTTCAATTACTAGGTATTATGGAGTATTATTGATCTAGAGACACTTCAGTAAGAAATTCTTTGCAAAAGACTAGGGACTTGTCTCATAAAAGTTGGCTGATTTTTCATATCTACTTGAATCCTAGTTCCACCATGTTATCACTGTGATCTTGGAGAAATTACTTAAATTCTCCATACTTCTGTTCATTCTTACTTATCTCCAATGTGGAAAAAACAGTGGTACTTACTTTAGAGGTTTGGTGTAAGGAAAAAATGAACTATATAAGGCTCTTTGATAAGGCAAGGTAACAGAAAATATTGCCATTCTTACAATAGCCATTGATGACTAGGGTTACCCAACTAACTGTTAATGTGAATAAACAGTTAAATTTTGCAAGACAGTCCTATAAACTTTATTTGTGCATGTAGGTATGCACATGCATGTGGATGTATAAGTGGTTTTATAAAATTATGCTTTTTAATTAAGTATAATATATATTTGGCAAATTGTAAATCATAAGTGAACAGCTCAATACATTTTTACAGTGACCTATATACCTTTGCAAATGCCACATAGATGAAGAAAAAAGAAGCTTCTGCTCCCCAGAAGCTTCCTTGTCACTCTATAAGTCATACTTCATCTAAGGTATCTACTTTTCTGACTACTACTACCAAATATGTTTTTTGCCTGTTTTTGAATGTTATACACATGGAATTATATAGTATATACTCTTTTGTGTTTGCCTTTTAAAAAATATTATACAGTAACATTCATCCATGTCACATACAAAAGCATTCCATTTATTTTAATTGTTGTATAGTATTCTATTATTTACACATTCCACTGTTGATTGATGTTTGGGTATTTCTGTTTTTTGGCTACTATGAAGAATGCAACTACAAACACTCTGGTAATATCTTTTGGCACACATATGTATTCACCTATTGTGTATATATGTAGGAAAGGAAATTCTAAATAATAGAGTAAAACAATTAGGTTTTCTGTTTTTTCTTGATGTGCTGGAGGGGATGAAAGTATACACACATACATATATCTGAATATGTATGTACATACGGATGTCTAGACAAGAATCTTTTGTTGAGTATATGTATTACAAATATCTTCCCCCTCTCTTTGGTGGCCTTTTCATTAATCTAATGATGACTTTCAATGAATAGAAGTTCTTAATTTTAATAAAGTCCGATTTATCAATCTTTTCCTTTATAGTTAGTACTATTTTCTTATGTTTACTTCTATAAGATTTATTATTTTGCCTCAAAAAGTGAAATTTAGGTCTACAATTGCCTGATTGATTTTTGTCTCTAGAACATTGTAGAGGTTATTACTTTTGTCTAATATGAGTAGACAACCCAGAACCAATTTTTGAAAAAATTATCCTTTCTCCACACTCCAGTTCAGATGCATCATTGGCATAAATCAAATCTGGTTTTAGACTATGTATTTTGATTCATGGGTTTAATGTCTGTCCTTGTCCCAATGCCATGCTATTTACTGTCTTAATTACAGGAGTTTTATAATAAAACTTGACATCTAGTAGCTTAAATTCTCCTAATTTTTTTTCTTCAAGATTGCCTTGGTTATTCTTGCTTCTTTGCATTTTCATGAATTTTAAAATTAGCTTGTTAATTTACACACACACACACACACACACACACATCTTACTGGGATTATGATTGAGTTTTTAGTAGAGCTATAAATTAACCTGGGGAAATTGACATTGTTACAATATTAAATGGTATCTCAAGTATGGTATATTCCTTGATTTATTTAAGACTTCTTAATATGCCTCAGTAATATTTTGCTATTTGTAACAAAGACTTTCACATATGTCGATAGATTAATTTCTAAGTTTTTAATATTTTTAATGTTAACATAAGTAGTATCAATTTAAAATTTCATTTTATAATTATTTTGCTCGTATATACAAATGATATTTTTGTATATTGCATAACATCCAGCAACTTAGCTAAAATCACATAGTAATTTTAATAGTTTGCTGTAGATTCTTTTGGGTTTTCTAAATACACAATTGTATTATGAATAGTGAGAATTTTCTTTCTTCCTTTTCAGTCTTTATACATTTTATTCCTTTTTCTTACTCTATTGTGTTAGTTAGGAACCACAGTTACATAATTTACAGAAACTGGTGTCAGGCATCCTTATTCTTGTGCCTGAATGGAAAAACAAAGCTTTCACTATATAGCTAAGTACAATTTTTTGCAGTAGGAGTTTTGGAGATATACTTTATCAGGTTGAAATGTTTTTCTTTAATTCCTTATTTGCTATACATTTTTGCCAGGAACATATTGAATTTTATCAATGGAATTGTGTCAATTTAGGTGACTGTCTTTTTTTTCCTTTATTCTGTTAATGTGTGAACAACATTGATTTTTGAATACCAAAAAAATTGCATTCTGGAATAAAGACATTGTAGTGATTTATAATATTTTTTTAATATAGCTGGATTTGTTTTGCCAATATTTTAAGATTTTTTTCACCCATACTCATGAGAGAAATTGGCCTATAATTTGTCCTCTCTTTAATGTCCTTACCAGGTGTGGATATCCAAGGCACGCAGGCCTAATGAAACTAGTTGGGAAATGTTCTCCTTTATTCCAATCTTTTCATGAGTTTAAGATTGGTGTTTTTCTATTTTCTTAAACGTTGGAAATAATTCAATAGTAAAGATATCTGTACCTTGAATTTTCTTTGCAGGAAGGTTTCAAATTATGGATTTATTTTATTTAATGGACTATTCAGATTTTTCTCTTCTTCTTTGGTGTCATATTTGGCAAAATGTGTTTTTTAAATAATTGTTTTCATTTTACCTAATTATCCAGATGTATTGACATTAAATTGTTTATAATATCCTTTTTACTATTTACATAAAAATTTCCCAACTAGTTGAAATATGTAGTGATGTTTTCCTTTTATTCCTGCAATTTGGTAATTTGTATTGTCTCTTTTTTTTTTTCTTATTCAGTCCTGCTAAAGTTTATCTTGTCAATGAAATAAATTTGGATTTTATTGATTTTCTCTATGTATGTTTGTTTTCTTATTAATTTGTACCCTTATTATTATTTCTTTATGCATACTTTCTTTAGATTTAATTTGCTGTTCTTTTTCTACTTCTTCAAATGGACACTTGGATCATTGATTGCCTTTCTTTGCCAAGGCATACATTTATTGTTGTAAATCCTTCTCTAAGAACTACTTTAGCTGCATCTCACAAGTTTTGATATATGTTGCTTTTTTGAAAATTATTCAATTCAAAACATTCTCTAATTTCCTTTAAATTTTTTTTGTTTTAGAATATTTTAGAGAAGGATTGGTGAATTTTCAAACATCTGAGAATGTTTTAATCTCTTTTTGTTATTGATGTCTAGCTTAATTTTACTCCAGTTAGTAAATATACTGTACTTTGTATAATTTATATCCTCTGAAATGTTTGTGGAATTTTTTTAATTCCCAGCATTTGGTCCACTCTGGCAAATGTCTCATATGGATTTGAAAAAAACAAAAAACATATTCTAGAATTGTGGGGAATGGTATTTTATATGGGTCAATTAGGCCAAGTTTGTTATTCAAATTTTCTACATCTCTTTTTTTCCCTCTGTGTTTGTGTCTTGTTCTGTGGTATACTAAAAGAGATATTCTAAATTTTACAAATATTTTGTGGATTTTAAAATTTTTGTTTCTTGTACTATTAATATTTGATTATAAATTTTGATTCTATATGCATTATGCATACATTTTTAGAATTATACCTTTTTGGTGGATTTAACATTTTATTTTCATGACATGATTTGCTTTCTCTCTAGAATCTTTTGTCTTAAAGTATACTTTGGTTGATATTAGTAAAGGTATGTCAATATTATTTTGGTCACTGTGTTCACGGTATATATTTTTTCATCTTTTTGTATTCAATATTTTACATCCTTATATTTAAAGTATATCTCTTATAAGTAGCATGTAGTTAGGTTTTTAAAGAAAATCTAGTCTGATAATCTTTGTATTTTAGTCGGAGTTTTTAGTTTACTTATACTTTATGGAATTTCATATATATGGGTTTAAATTGACCAATTTTATTATTTCTTACTCATTTGTCCCATTTGTACTTGTTTTTTTTTTTTGCCACTGTTCTTGTCTGTCTTTTTATTAATCAAAAAATTTTCTGATTATACTTCTCTCTCTATTAGTTAGTTATACATATTTTAGTTAAATCATTTTGGTGGTTGCCTTAGAGAGCACAACAGGCTTCCTTTATTTATTCTAGTTTAATGTAATTTAGTACTTTTGCCATTTCTCAGGAATACGAGTGCCTTAAGTCATTTTTCATGTCACTTACTTATTCTGACCTTTGTGATATTTTTCAAGTATGCAAGATATTAAAAAGAAAAAGGATATTATGAACAGTTCAGGATAATTAATATTCATTTATACTTATCTGCTTATTTACTTTTTTTGTTGGTCTTCATTCCTGTCTGCATTTTCCTACTTTAAATGAATTTTTTTATTTTTCTGCCAGGGAAAATGTTCTTTCCCTAAGGGTCTGCTGGAGGTAAATCTTCTGATTTTTTTTTTTTCAGTCTGAAAATATGGCCTTCATTTTTGCTGGTATAGAATTTTAGGCTGGCAGTTATCTTCTTTCAACATTTTATAGTTAATTCTTATTTTCCCCTAGTTCACTTAGTTTCTGTTAAAAAGTCAATTGTCAGTTTTGTGAGATTTGTTTTTGTCTAGCTGCTTTTAAGATACTATTTATCCTCAGTGTTTAGTAGTTTGAATATTACGTGCCTAATTTTGTATTTTCTTTACTTACGTCCCACTTGGGGCTTCATAGATCTGTGACTTGATATATTATGTAATTTTGGTAAATATTTCTTCAAATGTTGCTTCTGACCCATTCTCTCTGTAGTCTCCTTCTAGAATTCCAACTATAGACGTGTTAGACCTTTCCTCATGTCTCACATGCTCTTTTTTTTTTTATATTTTCCATCCTTTTTCTTGCTGCATATATTTTGGAAATCTATTTTCCGGTTTACTATTCCTCATTTCTGTTGTATCTGATTTGCTATGAAATCTATTTAATTAATTATTAATTTCAGTTATTTTTTACTTCTCAAGTTTCAATTTGACTCATTGTTACAGATTCCAGTTCTTTGGTGAGTTCTCCATCTTCTTATCTATTTTTTAAGATATAGTAACCAGAATTATTTTAAAATCAGTGTGTGATTCAGTCCAACTTTATCTTTATTAGCAGTGGCATAGTTTCTAATGCCTGTAATTTTACTTTAGGTTTTCGCTATTTGGGCCTGTCTTCTGGTATGACTTATAATTTTACACCGAATGCCAGATATTATGTATCCAGGGAGCATTGGCTTCCCTTTTGTCAGGCGGTTAGAGGAATGAGCGCCCACCTAGCTCCAATCAAGGGTGGAGAGGATTCCAAGTGGTGTTTCAGTCCTTGCGTGCAACTCTGATTCTGGTTTGCCTTTACTCCTAGATCTGCTCCTTCATGGGTCTCAACTGAAAATTTGGGGCATTTTCCAGGGCTTCTTCTCCCTAGTATGCACTAGTCTTCAATTTTTGGCTCTCTCACATGATACTATTGCAGAAATCTCCAGTCACCTTTTAGCCTTTTAGCTGGGGATTTCTGCTTGGCCTCTCTGGTTCTCACCTTATACAGCTTAGTATTTTTAAATGCTAAGAGAGAGAATGTGGTGCATAAAGTTGAAACGTTGAGCTCTTTTCCCTGTGATTGCCTGTTCTGCAGAGTCTTAGCCCCTCATTTTGACCAGCTTAGTAGCCTCATAGTCCATTTTTGTCTCTACGGCTTTGTGAATTTGCTTGAACCTCTGGGCTACCATTTTCTGCTTGGTTTCTCAGCCTCATGCCACTCATTTCTAGGCAAATATTTTAAGAAGAAACGTGGCAGAGAAGACCATGCTTACTTCTATGTGTTGCCTTTCTCTCTAAAATATCGGCCTTTTAAGTACCAATATCTCAGTGAATCTCTGCTGCCTTCAAATATTTTTGTTGGTCATTTTATCCATTTTTGTTGTTGTTGTTGTTTGAGATAAGAGAACTGGTGTGTTCTGGATAGGAGAATTAGTCTGACAAGACGCTCTGCCATAGCTGGAAGTAGAATTTCTCAGCTTTACCACTTTCGAGGGCTGTTGTTGACTCCATTTTCACAATCTTAAATGTGACTTTACTTGAGTGTGCTTTTCTGTTTTTGCTTTCCTTAGTTCTCATAGATTGGCAATTATTAAGCATTTTTGTTATGTTATTTGATTTTAATGATCAAACATTGGTGTATCTTATCTAGGATTGTGGTATATCTTTTAAAAGAATTTTTATTTTTAATTATTATGGGTACATAATAGTTGTGTATCTTTATAGGGTACATGTGATGTTTTGATACAGGCAGACAATGTGACTTAATCAAATCAGGGTAATTAGGGTATTCATCACCTCATGCATTTATCATTTCTTTGTGTTAGGAACATTCCAATTCCATTGTTTTAGTTATTTTGAAGTATACCCTAACTTACTGTTGAGTATAGTCACTTTCTTGTGTATCAATATTGTTCATTCTATCTAGCTATCTAACTATATTTTTGCACCCATTTACCATCCCCACTTTATCCTCTCATCCCCGCGGCCCTTCCCAGCCTCTGGTAACCATCATGCTTCTCTCTGTCTCCATGAGATCAATTGTTTTAAATATTTAGCTCCCACATATGAGTGAGAACGTGCGAGATGTGTTTTCCTGTGCTTGTCTTATTTCACATAACATAATGTTTTTTATTTCCATCATGTTGTTTCAAATGGCAGAATTTCATTCTTTTTTGTGGCTATATAATATTCTATTGTGTGTATGTACCACAATTTCTTTATCCATTCATCTGTTGATGGACATTTAGGTTGATTCCACATCTTGGTTATTGTGAATAGTGCTGCAATAAAGATGGGAGTGCAGATATATTTTCAATATACTGAATTCCCATCCTTTGGATATATATCCAGCAGGGGGGTTGTTGGGTCATATGGTAGTTTTATTTTCAGTTTTTTGAGGAACCTTCATACTGTTTTCCATAGTGATTGTGCTAATTTGCATTCCCACTGACAGTGTACGAGGATTCCCCCTTTCTCCACATCCTCACCAGCATTCCTTATTTCCTGTCTTTTTGATAAAGCCATTTTAACTGGGGTGAGATATCTTAGTGTAGTTTTGATTTTCATTTCTCTGATAACTAATGGTGTTGGGCATTTTTTCATAGACCTGTTGGCCGTTTGTATGTCTTCTTTTGACAAATGTCTGTTCGATCCTTTGCCCATTTTTTAATCAGATTATTTGATTTTTTTCCTATTGAGTTGTTGGAGCTCCTTATATATTCTAGTTACTAATCCCTTGTCTGGTGGGTAGTTTGAAAATATTCTCTCCCATTCTATGTGTTGTCTCTTCACTTTGTTGACTGTTGCCTTTGCTGTGCAGAAGTTTTTTTTGATTGATGTGATCCCATCTGTCCAAGTTTGCTTTGGTTGCCCGTGCTTTGTGGGTATTACTCAAGAAGTCCCTGCCCAGATCAATGTCCTGAAGTATTTCCCCAATGTTTCCTTTTAGTAGTTTCAGAGTTTCAGGTCATAGAATTAAGTCTTTAATCTATTTTGATTTGATTTTGCATATGGCAATAGATAAGGGTCTAGTTTCATTCTTTTGCATATGGATATCCAGTTTTCCCAGTACCATTTATTGAAGAGACTTTCATTTCCCCATTGTATGCTCTTGACATCTTTGTTGAAGATAAGTTCACTATACATGTGTGGGTTTATTTCTGGGTTCTCTATTCTGTTACATTGGTCTATGTGTCTGTTTTTATACCAGTACCATGTTGTTTTGGTTACTACAGCTTTGTAGTATAATTTGAAGTCAGGTAATTGCTCAGGGTGGCTTTGGGTACTCTGGATCTTTTGTAGTTTCATATAGATTTTAGGGTAATTTTTTCTATTTCTGTGAAGAATGTCATTGATATTTTGATGGGGATTGCATTGAATCTGTAGATTGCTTTGGGTAGTACAGACATTTTAACAATATTGATTCTTCCAATCTATGAATGTGGAATATCTTTCCATTTTTTTGTGTCCTCTTCAACTTCTTTCATCAATGTTTTACAGTTTTCATTATAGAGATCTTTCATTTCTTTGGTTCAGTTTATTCCTAGGTATTTTATTTTATTTGTAGCCATTGTAAAGGGGATTACTTTCTTGGTTTCTTTTTCAGATTATTTACTGTTGGCATAAAGAAATGCTACTGATTTTTGTATGTTGATTTTGTATCCTGCAACTTTACTGAGTTTGTTTTTCACTTCTAATAGTTTTTGGGTGCAGTCTTTAGGTTTCTCTAGTTATAAGATCATATTGTCTACAAACAAGGATAATTTGACTTATTCCTTTCCAATTTGGATGTCCTTTATTTCCTTCCCTTGTCTGATTGCTCTAGCTACAAATTCCAGTATCACGTTGAATAACAGTGGTGGAGGTGATTATCCTTGTCTTGTTCCAGGTCTTACAGGAAAGGCTTTCAGTTTTTCCCCATTTAGTATGAAACTAGTTGTGGGTCTGTCATATATGGCTTTTATTATGTTGAGGTAAGTTCCTTCTATACTCAGTTTTCTGAGAGTTTTTATCATGAAGGGATGTTGAATGTTTTTGAATGTTTATTCAGCATCATTTGAAGTGATCATATGTTTTTTGTCCTTTGTTCTGTTGATATGATGTATCACATTGATTGATTTGTGTGTCTTGAGCCATCCTTACATCCCTAGGATAGATCCCACCTGATCATGATGAATAATCTTTTTAATGTGTTGTTGAATTCAGCTTGCTAGTATTTTGTTGAGGATTTTCATATCTACGCTCATCAGAGAAATTGACCTATTTTTTTTTGTTGTTGTGTCTTTGTCTGGTTTTGTTATCAGAATTATACAGGCCTCGTAGAATGAGTTTAGTATCCCTTCCTCCTTGACTTTTTGGAGTAGTTTAAGTAGGATTGGTGTTAGTTCTTTTGAGTGTGTGGTAGAATTCAGCAGTGAAACCATCAGGTCCTGGGCCTTTCTTTGATGGGAGACTTTTTATTACTGCTTCTATCTCGTTACTTGTTATTTGTTTATTCAGGTTTTGGATTTCTTCCTGGTTCAGTCTTGGTAGGTTGTATGTGTTTAGGAATTTATCCATTTATTTTAGGTTTTCCAATTTATTGACATATAGTTGCTCATAGTAGTTTCTAATGATCCTTTAGATTTCTGCAATATCAGTTGTAATGTGTCCTTTTTTATCTGATTTTATTTATGTGGGTCTTCTCTCTTTTATTCTTAGTCTGGCTAAAGGTGTGTTTATTTATCTTTTCAAAAACCAACTTTTTGTTTTGTTGATCTTTTGTATTTTTTTGTTTCAATTTCCTTTATTTCTGCTCTGATCTTTATTATTTCTTTTCTTCTACTAATTTTGGGTTTGGTTTGCTCTTGTTTTTCTAGTTCTTTGAGATGCATCATTAGGTGTTTTATTTGAAGCTTTTCTACTTTTTTGATGTAGGCACTTACTGCTATAAACTTTCCTCTTATTACTGCTTTTACTGTATCCCACAGGTTTTCATTTTCATTTGTTCTGAGAAATTATTAAATTTCTTTCTTAATCTCTTCATTAACCCACTGGTCATTTAGGAGCATATTGTTTAATTTCCATGTGTTTGTATATTTTCCAATGTTCCTTTTGTTATTGATTTCTAGTTTTATTCCATTGTGGTCAGAGAAAACATTTGGTATGATTTCAACTTTTTTGAATTTTTTGAGACTTGTTTTGTGGCCTAACATATGGCCTATCCTTGAGAATGATCCATGGGCTGAGGAAAAGAATGCGAATTCTGTAGCTATTGGATGAAATGTTCTATAAATATCTATTAGGTCCATTTGGTCTATAGTACAGATTAAGTCCAATGTTTCTTTGTTGATTTTCTGTCTGTATGATCTGTCCAGTGCTAAAAGTGGGATGTTGAAGTCTCCAGCTATTATTGTGCTGGGGTCTATCTCTCTCTTTAGCTCTGATGATATTTGCTTTATATATCTGGGTGCTCCAGTGTTAGATGCATATATATTTAGAACTGTTATATCCTCTTGCTGAATTGACCCCTTTATCATTATATAATGACCTTCTTTGTTTCTTTTTACAGTTTTTGTCTTGAAATATATTTTATCTGATAGAAGTATAGCTACTCCTGCTCTTTTTTTTGTTTCTATTTGCATGGAATATCTTTTTCCATCCCTTTATTTTCAGTCTATGTGTGTCTTTATATGTGAAATGTGTTTCTTGAAGACAACATGTAGTTGGATCTTTTTTTTTTTTTTTAATAGTTCAGCCACTCTATGTCCTTTGATTGGAGAGTTTAGTTCAGTCACATTCAATGTTATTATTGACAGGTAAGGACTTACTACAGCCACATTGTTATTTGATTTCTGGCTGTTTTATGGTCTTCTCTTTCTTTCTTCCTTCCTGTCTTCCTTTGTTAAAAGTGATTTTCTCTGGTAGTATATTTTAATTTCTTGTTTTTCATTTTTTGTGTATCTGTTGCAGGTCTTTTGATTTCAGTTACCATGAGGCTTGCAAAAAACATTTTATAACCAATTATTTTAAACATATGACAACTCTGCTTACAAACAAACAGACAAACAAGCAAAGAGAAATCTAACAGAAATTCTACCCTTTAACTCCATCCCCCATCCCACTTTTTAACGATTTGTTGTTTCCATCCATATCTTTTCATACTACCTATCTCTCAAAAAATTGTTGTTGTTATTTTTGATAGGTTTGTCTTTTAGTTTATATCTTCCTCCTCAAGATATAAAAGTGGTTTATACACTGCAGTTACGGCAATAGAGTATTCTGTATTTGTGTCCTTACTGTTACCAGTGGGTTGTATACCTTCAGAAGATTTCTTATTCTTCATTAATGTCCTTTACTTTCAGATTGAAGAACTCCTTTTAGCATTTCTTGTAGGACAGGTCTGGTGTTGATGAAATCTCTCAGCTTTTGTTTGTATGGGAAAGTCTTTGTTTCTCCTTCATGTTTGAAGGGTATTTTTACAGGATATAATATTTTTTCCTTAAGCACTTTGAGTGTGTCATGCCACTGTCTCCTGGCCTGTAAGGTTTCCATTGAGAAGTCTGCTGCCAGAGGTATTAGAACTCCTTTATATGTTATTTTTTTTTCTTTTTTCTTGCTTCCCTTAGGACCTTTTCTTTATCTGTGACCTTTAGGAACTTGATTATTAAATGCCTTGAGGTAGCCTAGTTTGATTTAAATCTACTTGGTGTTCTATCACTTTCTTGTACCTGAATATTTGTATCTTTCTCTAGGTTTGGGAAGTTCTCTTTTATTATTTCTTTGATAAACTTTCTACCCCAATCTCTCTCTCTAGCTCCTCTTTAAGGCAAATAACTCTTAGATTTACTCTTTTGAGGTTGTTTTCTAGATCTTGTAGGTGTGCTTCTTTCTTATTTATTCTTTTTTTGTTTTTCTCTTCTGACTGCATATTATCAGATAGCCTGTCTTCAAGCTCACTAATTTTCTCTTCTGCTTGGTCAATTCTGTTGTTGAGAGACTCTGATGCACTTCTCAGTTTGTCAATTGAATTCTTCAGTTCTAATATTTCTGCTTTTTTTAATCATTTCAATCTCTTTGTTATATTTCTCCTATAGGCTTCTGAATTCCTTCTCTGTGTTGTCCTGAAGTTCACTGAACTCCTTCAGGATAGCTATTTTGAATACTTTGTCTGAAATGTCACCTATCTCCATCACTCTGGGATTGGTCATTGGTACCTTATTTAGTTCGTTTGGTGAAGGCATGTCTTCCTGGGTGTTCTTGATGCTTGTGGATGTTCATTAATGTCTGGGCATTGAAGAGTTAAGTATTTTAATCTTCAGAGTCTGGTCTTGTTTGAACTTGTCCTTCTTGAGAAGGCTTTCCAGATACTCAAAGGAAATTGAGTGTTGTGGTCAAGTCTCTGGTCACTGTAGCTATATAAGCACTGGGGTGCCCCAAGCCCAGTAAGGCTGTGACTCTTGCAAATTCCTGGTGGTACTGCCTTGGTGAGCTTGGGTAAGATACAAGAGAATTCCCTGAATTACCAGACAAAATCTCTCATTTTCTTCCCTCATTCTCTGTGCTGGGCTGCTGGAGTTGGGGAAGATATGACATGGGCACTCCCTCATGGCCTCCAGCACCAGGTCACACCTAAAGCCAGCCCAGTCTTACCGAAAACCAGTGATGACTGCTGTCTGGCTACCTCTGATGTTTATTCAAAACCCAAGGGCTCTTTAGTCAGCCGGTGGTGAATCCTGCCAGGACTGGGTCCTTCCTTTCAAGACAACATGTTACCTTCTGGCCCAGGGTGGGTCCAGAAATGCCATCCAGGAAGTAAGGCTTGGACTTAGTGGCTTCAGGAGTCTGCATGGTGTTTTATTTTACTGTGGCTGAGCTGGTACCCAAGATGCAAAACAAAGTCCTTTCCTCAAGTGGAAGAAGACTCCCTGAGCTGTACTGCCTATGGTTGGGGAAGGGGTGACAAAGGCACTGGCTTGGCCACAGCTGCTAGTGTCTCACTAGATCATGTGCACCCCAAGTCCACTGGCTCCCAGCCGGCACAGCTGCAGGAATTGCCCAAGGACTGCAGTCTTTGTGACCTGGCTGCCTTATGAATTTAATTCGGGCCCCAGGCTGCTCTTTGTCAGCCAGTGGTGGGGCTAGCCAGAACTTGGGATTCCGGGTGGACCATTTCCCTCTGGCTGGGCTAGTCTAAATGCTCCCTTCATGGGCACCGGCAGAATTCTGCCCTGTGCTATGTTCCCCTGTGCCAGGGCAGCCCTGAGTTTCAATGCCAAGCCCCACAATCACTTCACTCTCCCTCTCTCGGCGCACAGACTCTCGTTCTTCCTGTGCTGCGCACGCATCGCCTGGGACGGAGAGGAGCGGCGTAGGCGATGCGGGTCTGTCTTTTCTGCCTTCTTCAGTGCCTCTTTCCTTGATATAACGTTAAAACCAGGTAGTGTGATCACTCACCTGATCTTTGGTCCTTCTGAAAGTACTTGCTTGTTTGGATAGTTGTTGAATTAGGTGCTCATATGGAGTGACGATTGCTGAAGGTTTCTATTCTGCCATCTTACTCCCTCAACCCCAAATGGCATATCTTAACATAAAGACACTTTGGAACTAAGGTATGGAAATAGTTTTTTTTTTTTTTTAATTCTCAATGTAATTTTATGGGGCTCTTTTGATTTTCAAAGCTCTTGATAAAGTTTTTACAGGAATTTATGTCTAAAAAAGGGCTCTCAAAATCTCACTGTTGGTACTACATTCTTCCTCTTTGCCAAGTGATGCCGAGAACAAAATGAGTAGGAGTGGCGAGCAGATATATATACTGCAAGTTGTGGGTGATAGAACAAGGGCTTTATGGTCATACTATCCTGTGTTCAGATCTTGGCCCCTTTTCCTAACAGTTATGTGACCTTGGAAAAAATTCTTAGTTTCTTACACATCTATTTTCACATTTGTGAAGTGGCCACCTCTCCAAGGGCTTTTGTGAAGATTAAATAAGTGACCTATAAAAAGCAATGAGCACCATGTGTGGCACAGAGTAGCTACTTGATGATTGTGACTTCTCCCCCAGCTCTTCCATTCCATAAGTGTAAATGTGACAGTGAGAAGTGAGCCTGGCGGAAAGTGCCATTTCATTACAGGCTGTTTGAGGTCTGCGTGGTCAGTACAGTTGGTTAGAACAATGCGATAATGAGACAGGGTCATGGGTGAAAAATCTGCATGAACCAGATAACCTCTCTCTCTCTTTCTGCCCTGTTTTTGAGGTTATGAAGTAATGGAGTGAAAAAGTACACAAGAACCATTGCATACCCACCTTCGTTAAAAGGAAGAATAACTGTGTTTAGAAGGTGGGTCAATAGTGTTACTTTTACATGTGAAGTGTAATACAGAATATAATAACAAGCTGTTTGAAACTTTCTTCAACTCTGATTCTGTACCATGGTCTTAAGGTAGAAGACAAAGAATCCATGGCACCTTTGAAAAGGAACAGAAGTGACCTTGTTATTCCAACCTCCATGAACTGTACAGTATTTATAAAGCTTATTCTTTGAGCTAAAGAGCTGTGCAAGCTCTTGCTGAGCAGTTAATGTTTCCGTATTTGCCTCCCAAATCTGTGTACTTCTGGCGCATGACTCATTGCTTTCGGGTGCAATAACTTGAACTACATAAAACCAATTTTAATTCTAAATATAATTTTGACTCTTAGGGAAATAATATATAGCATGCATCACTTGAATTACAAAGTAGATAAAAATAGTTGGAATTAGGTTATCATCTGTATGGCAGAAAGGGTGATTTCTCAGTTGTATTTTGAATTGTGACATACAGTGATTTTACAAATAAAGCTAATTTAAATATGGCACACAGGCATAGGGTCCTCTCTAAGGTATTCAGTTAATTGGAGAATGATGCCAGTTTTGTTTTAAGAGTTCACTATCATTCTCTTGCTCTTTGATTTTAATAAGCTTTTATACTTTATTTCTTAAGCGTAATATATTTGCTATCTTCTGGTATCTTATGTGACTTAAGCTATTACTTTAAGTTGATAGCATTCACATTGTTAAGAAGAACAGTGACTATTGTTTGATGGATCATTAGATTTGGTTTTAGGGTTTTCCTCTCCAGTTTACATTAATCAGTTTTATGTACCTTTGGCCTTGTTCCTTATTCCCAGTTCGCGTAAATATCAATGTCATCTTCAATTGGAAGTTTCAGAAAAGAGTTTAGAATGAAAAAGCTGGCTCTAATAGCCATCAGTCGGAAAATCAATTCCAGGCATATCTATCAAAATTAGCTTATTTTCAGTACATAAAATCCATTTATGCAAAAGGAAAATCAAATAAACTCTCATTAAAAAATCTGTATTTTTTTTTTCCATTTCCACCATTAAAAATGACTTTCCACCACTACTGGTCAAATTATAGTATTTTTCTAATAACTCCTAGGAGTAATCTGTCTGTTTTTAAAGTAACTAATCTTCCTATGAAGTTGTTTAACTATTTGCTTACTCCATTCATTTTGGACTTCTTTTAGTTTTGCAGTAAATTAGTATAAAATAAGGTCATATAACAGCTTTGTTGGGTTAACCAGATTGAGATTTCTAAAATATCTATTTAATAAACGTAACACTTGGTAGGGGTCTTGTAGGAGGCTGAGTGAGAATAAAAATAGCTTCCTTTCCTCTGCAGCCCAGGAGCTTCACAGCTAAAATGGCCAGTACATAAGCCTGGATTAGAAGGCAGGATTGGAGGGCCTACATTTATCTGCTTAGAATTTTCTGATTCCTTCCCACCCCCAACTTGCTTTCTCTCCTGTCTTGCTACAAGTTTCTAGAACTGTGCTGTCCAATAAGGTAGCCACTCTGTAGCTATTTGTCTTAGTCTGTTTTATGCCACTATAACTGAATACCATGCACAGGGTAATTTATAAAGAAAATAAACTTATTTCTTACAGTTCTGGAGGTGGGAAAGTCCAAGATTGAGGGGCCTTCTTGGTGTGTCATAACATGGGGGAAGGGTATCACATGAAGAGAAAGTACACATGTGAGACAGAAAAATGGGGTCAAACTCATCCTTTTATCAGGAGCCCACTCCTGCAATAACTAAGCCACTCCCAAGATAAAGTCTTTAATTCATTTATGAGAGCTGTGCCCTCCTTACTTAATCACCTCTTAAAGGTTCCACCTCCTAATATTGTTACATTGGCAATTAAAGCTCAACAGGAGTTTTGGAGGGAACATTCAAACATAGCACTATTTAGATTTAAATAAATTTACTTAAATTAAATTTAAAATTCAGTTTCTCAGTCTTATTAGCCATATTTCAGGGGCTCAGTATCCACATGTGGCTAGTGGATACCATGTTGGACAGACAGATATAGAACATTTCTATCATCACAGAAAGTTCTGTTATATTTCCCTGCTCTAGAATATCACAGAACTCCTTCTCTTTGGCATAGAAAGGAATGACTGAGATTAGGAAAAATAAAAGAAATACTACACCCACAGCATTGTCTTCATTCAGAGTGTTATCCTGACTGTTATCCTGAGTTCTTGGGGGCCTACGATTTTGTCAGCCCTAGACCATTAATCTGGCTTCCACTGTTAATAGTTCATTAGGAATAGAGATATCCATATTCTTCTTCATTTTCTTCCCTGAGTTCTTTCCTGAAAAGACTTTGCTTATAGCCTGTATCTTGTTTAATAAATGATTGTTAACATTCCTTGAGTTTTCCATCTGTGATATATTGTGGCTTATCGGCACACCAGGATATTCACTCACAATCTTAGAATGCTTTTCAAATACCATTCTGTTGGAATTTCTTTTCTCTTTTTCAAAATTGATGAGAGGATGCTTTTTCCAGCTCAGTTGATTATCATTCTCCAATTCAACCTGAGACATTAAATTGAGTTAGGACTTAAAAGGAAGGACCATGATTCCTCTTCATCCTTCAGAGGAGCAGCTCTTTTCTTCACCCTTGCTCCACTGGGCTCTGGGGTGGGAAATGCTTCTCCTTAATCCTCACTTCAACTTCCAAATTATTATCCCTCCCCCACCCTTAAAATCACATCTCCGAATCTCAAGTTGTCAAATGTATTATCTGCTGTCCTTCTTTGTTGCAATCATCTGTAGAACCCCTGTTCACTTTCACATTTTCTTTGAAGGTTTTAGCTTAGTCTTATATTTTCTCAAGCACTTCTCCCATCATAATTCCTTGTGATTTCAGTAGTACATAGATGATCCTTCAACTTCTAGCCTGTCAATTCCTTGTTCACCTTCCAACCTCAATAACAGACTCTCATGGTCATGCTCTAGACCTTGGCATGTTAATACCTTTAACCATCCCATCATCACCATTTCAAGCATCCTGTTCTCCAACTACTACCTTCTATCTTCCTTCTCACTTTCTCTAATATTCTTCCTTCAGCAGTACTACTAGAACATAATGTAATCCACCTGTAATCCACCCCTATTCACTGTCCATTACTCCCTTATATTCTCACTTCTCACCTTGCACCATCAATTCCCTCACCTCTCTCTCCCTTATACTCTTCTGGTAAAACCAACCCTGTTACAATCCAACTCTCTCATCAACTCTGCATGCAGGTTTCCCTACAGGTTTGAGGAAAACACCCAACCATCTCATTTTAAATTCAAGGCTAATAACTTCAAGTGATCTCTCAGTTCTGCCAGGCAATCAGGGTGCATTTATTTCCCTAGTATATCCATTCTCTCTCTCCTAGATGACTGTTTTATGCATTCTCTCTTCTCTTCAAGCCTACAAAACTTTTCCCCTTATCTTCACTCTCATACAATGAATCTGTTTCCTATTTTACTGAGACAATAGTAGCAATCAGAAGACAACGTCCACAAGCTCTACCATTACATCTACCCACCTAGTGTGTTTGTACTTATTTCCTCTTCCTTCCCTTCTGTCACTACAGATGACCCATCCTTTTCCTTCTGTACTTGATTGATCCTTCTTAAGACATTGCTCCAGAGTCTCTCCCCTCTCTGTCTCACATGGTCGGTGTTAACCTCTTCACTGGATTATTCCTATCAGCATGCAAACATGCTATAATTTCTACCATCCTTAGAAAAAAATTCTTTCTTTCCCCTCTTCCTCTAAGCCATTAATTACCCCATTTCTCTTCTCTCCTTTACAGCCAAATTACTCAGAAGTGTCTTCTACATTCATACTACCAATTTATCTCCTCTTCTTCACTTTGGAGCTCAGTTCAGTCAGGCCTTTGACCCCACCGTTCCATTGAAGTGGTGGAGGTCATCAATGATTGTCATGTTGCTAAATGAAATGGTCATCTCATGGGACTTACAAGCAGTGTTTGACCCACTGGATCACTCATCCTTCTTGAAAGACTTGCTTCACTCAGTTACAGGTAGACTTCACTCTCCTGCTTTCACTCAATGTCACTGGTCTGTTTAGTCTCTTTTGCTGTTTCTCCCTTATCTCCCTGATATCTAAATGTTGAACTGCTATAGGATTCAGTCCTTGGATCTCTCCTCTTCCTGCCTACACTAACTTCTGTGGAGATCTCATCCAATCTAATGCTTTAAATACTATCAAATGCTGATCATTCCCCAATTTGTATCTTTAGCCTAGATCATTTTTACTGAACTTCAGACTCATATCCATGTGCCATCTCAATGACAAATAATGATCTCATATTTCCTCCTGATTGTCTCCCTCTCCTCCCCCACTCTAGACCTCCATTTTATTTTCACTTCCTCAATGGAAAACTTATGTGACTCTTTGATTAACGTCTGTCTCACAAGTAGACTCTTATGTCTTTGAAGACCAGCACCTTGCCTACTGCTTCTTATAATTCTGTCCCTAGTAGCTAGCACAGAGCATAAAAGAAATTAAAAAGAAATATTAAGGATATAGTAAATAGATCTAAAGATTTTGAAGGACAGAGATGTTGGAAATGTATACAGGTCAAATACTATTGAAGCAAACCAGCAGTGTTTATCTGAAATAGTCTATGTCTGATATTGGAGGTGCTACTAATCCCTTCAAGATGCTGAGATATCAAGCTTAAGGGCATAAACAGAATTAAGAGCCTGTAGCATGACGGTTAAAAGCATGGGATTCAGGATCAGAATATTCAAACTCTCTCTGAATACTAGTTCTTCATCTTTTAAATGGGGATAATGACTGTGTCTGATTCATAGGGTTTCGGTGAGGATTTCATAACATGGTATATAAATTAGAGAGTGAAACCTTAATAAACATTTAATATGTTGTTGTGATGATTAATTAGCAGTACACCAAGCAGAATACCTTGGATCCTACCTTTGATCAATGGGCCACAGATAGAGTGCTTTACTGATCACCTTGTAATGAATTCACTACCATAAACAATTCAGTGCAGTAAATTCTTTATTCAAACTGTAACACAAAAAAACCAGTTACTTACTATAATAATAATAATTTTAAAAAGTAGATCTGATTGTAAGTCTAGGTAAAAAACCCTGGGAAAATATAAATTATTTTAAAAAACTAACAAAGTAGCAAAAATTGTGACAATGACAACAAAAGCAAAAATCCTTTTCCCAACACATCTAGGTATTTTGTTTTCTTAATAAAGAATGTGTTATCATTTTCCAACAAAGCAAAGTTTGCCCTTGTGCATTTTATGAGGGATGAATGTTTTTTGGAGGTGAGACTTTGATCACCCTTCCCACTCCTAGGACATGCTTTCACATTGGCAGTAACTGAAATTTACCCAAAGAGACTTTCAAAGCTCCCAAGTGTTCTAAATTTATCTCACTCAATTTCTTTGGTGTAGAAACTAGTTTGGAAATTTCACAAGGCCAACTTGTCTTCAGTAATTTCTAGTGCTTCTTGTTTGGGGCAGGCTAGAAAAAGCTCTGCGACGCTGCTAAATTTGGTGCTTGGCAGAAACCATAACACACAAGGAGAAATAAATGAAGTGTAAAACCTAAAATATCAAAACTCTTTGACATTTCAAACTAATTTCAAATGTACGGAGATTATAGAATTATAACATCTGCATAAATCAGCTGTGAGGACAACCTGTATTGGTGAAAGCAAAAGGAGAAATATTAATGGGATAATAGATTTCTATAATCTATGCCAATCATTTTATAAATCTGATGTCTGCGTATGAATGGGGGTGATTTAGCCTGAGGGAAAAAAGCCTGTATACTTTTTTCCTACTGGTTAGGAAATGATGTTAGAATTTACCAAAATATGGACGTTTAATGCACAGACCTACAAAGAATGACTAGTATTGTGATATTGTGAGACCTGGGCTTGAATCCTGGCTCCATACATTCTTGATGAATAATCTAGGGACAATTTACTCAATTAAGTATACATCTTAATTCCTTCATCTGGAAAAGGGAAATAACAATATCTACCACCCTGAACAGTGCTGAAGATCAAAATGAGATAATGTTCACCAAAGCACTGTGAAAGTTCAAAAGCCCTATATAAATATGAGGTGCTACTTTTATTTTTGTTAATTGCAAATGAAACATATAATTCCTGGGATTAACTGAGTGAGAAATTCTCATGAAGTTTAAGAAAAATTTTATCATTTAATTTTAGTGAAGAGACCTTGCTGATTAGATTGGAATGTTGTGTATGATTATCTCTTAGGTATAAAAGCTTGGGTAGCTGTTAATGAATTGTAATTGTTTTCTCCCATCCTCCCTCCTAGTCAGTCACAGAGGAAATGCAGAAATTTTATTATCCAAGTGCTCTTTTCAAGTGACAGGAAAGGGGGCAGTGAAAAATGAATTTTTATCAGTAACATGGACCTAGCCGTGGATTGAAGTACCCAAACGACACATGAATAGGGAAGAATATGGCTGAATTTTAGGGATATATTTAGATGTTGTACTCCCTCCCCTACCCCAACAATGTGATATCATTGTGAATACAGAGAGTTTGGCAAAGATGATGCAATAAGAAAATGACTGTTCAGTGTTTGGGGAAATTCCAGGCAAATTGGATATCAAGGGAAAACCCATAGATAGGTATTTGAATCCAGGTTCATTGCTGGCTCCCAAGCCAAGTTCCTTGGAAGGATTAGTCAACAGTGTCTTCAGACATGTAGACGTCCTTTCAGAAGCTATGTGTGCATGGCTAAGAGGAGATTTTGACCTTGGCTCTGCTGCATTTGGCTGGAGAGCGCAAGTTACTACTAGTAATAGGCCTTTATTCAAATATCTGTGTGTAATTGTAGCCGATGGAAATTGCTAGTAACAGGGAGATGGATTTGGCATTGCATTTTGAAGAATGGAACAGCTGCCCAGTATTTATTCTGCCTATGAATCTGTAGTTTAAATAAATATTTGTTAGTCATCCAGATAACTTCTAGTTGGTAAATATGTTTACAGAACCAACTTGTTTTTTTAATTTGTTTATTTTTTTTTCTTCCAAGATTTTGACCAGTCTTATTAAGGTACTTATTTCAGGATTGAATTTTCCATGCACATATGAATTAAATGCTATCTTCTTTCACCATATGAATACATATTTTTATTATAACAATATATTCTAGTTAAAAATTCTAGCCACACAAGAGCTAATGGAATAGTTATTATTTAATGGGTATAGAGTTTCAGTTTTGCAAGATGCAAAGAGTTCTGGAGATTGGTTGTACAACAAAGTGAATGAGTTGAACACTACTGAACTGCACACTTAAAAATGGTTATGATGGTAATTTTTATGTTATGTGTATTTTACCACAATTAAAACATTTTTTTAAGCTAATGAAATAAAAATGGAAGTCTTTCCTTTATCAATGTCTTCCCTTTATCAATGTCCCAGTCCTACTTTCCTCCTCATGCCCGGTCAGTCTTTTATGATAGACTTTAGCAAAGCCTAGTCAGCACTGTACCCTTGAATGATGTTATAGCTTTTGGGAGAAAGGCAGCTACATCTTGATCAAAATTAAACTTCTTAACAAAAAATCTCATTAGTAATAGTGGATAACAGCTCCATTTTTAATGGTGTGATCTCACAGATTATTGCAAAATGAATACATCTTCATGTTCATACTATTTTGGTGTCTGATTCATTTTTCTTAAATGAAGACATTTTAAGATCTTATGAAAGACAGCCACAGACAAGATCAATGGGGTTTTCCCCTTCTGTAACAGTTCATGCACAGACTCAAATGTATCTTAGCTTGTCAAATAATCAGTGTATATTGTGTTTGATACCATGGCTTCATGTCCATCTACCTGTTTGTTCCACATTATTGACAAAATACTACAGACTTGGGTGATCGTCTGCCTGCCTGGGTGGATCTGCCTGCAAAACTGTTGCATGTCCTGTTCCTTGTTCTCTGAGTCATGCTTTCCCCAGCTGTGTGTTTTTGCCAAGACGGTGCGCAAACAAGTTGTTCATTGTTTAATCTGTCAGTGGGGCCAGAACTTGAAGCTTCTACAAGCTTCAGGTGTTATTCAATGGTCTTCTCTTTCTCACCCTTTAGTTTTAAGTGTTTTTGACCTCAGAGAAAAATTTTTTTCAAATAATTTTCTAAAGGGAAAACTCTCTCTCTCTCTCTGGGTAAATTTTCCCTTAAAGTAATATATGTATTTTTGGAACTCTTCATTTGTCGCTACAGCAAATAAAGGTTAACCGGGAGCTGCGGTGCATACCTGATTTACAGTGGTGTGCTCATTAGATGCTCACTGTGAGTAAGAAGTGCAGTGCGGATGCTAGGGATGGCGTTTGAATTTAGAGGCATATTAGAGAGCTGCTGTGTAAGGAACGAGAAATGGAGAGGGAGGAGGGAAGGGCCCCGCTGCACCTCACGGCCAGACCACACCTGGAGCATGGCGGTCTTTCCTGGGCATCCCCTTGATTTCAGGATGGGGAGCGTGGACTCCCAGCAGCTGGAGGAGGAAACTTGAAACCACTTTGTTCATTAATTCAAACCAATGTACTAAACCCCTAATCTCTGTCTTCTCTAGGCAATGGGGATTATAGCAGTGAAAAAAAAAATCTGAAAAAGCCCTGGCCTATTATGGAACTTACATTCTGGTTGGGGTGACAGACCAAAAACAGTCAGACAAATAAACAAGATATGATCTTGTGGTAATAAGTGCTAGGAAGGGAAATAAGGTGGGCCAGGGGGTTGAGAGTCGGAGGGGTGCTGGTTTTGAGAGAGAGTTCAGAGAAGACCATTCTGAGGAGGTGACATTTGAGTGGAGACCTGAATGGAAAGAGGGGACAAGCTGTGGAATATCTGAGGGAAGGGCATTCCGGCTAGAAGGAATAACAATTGAAAAGGTCCTGAGATGGGAACATGGGAGCAAGAAAACTTTGAGGCCAAAGCAGAGTGAGCAATTAACGGTGGTGGAAAATAGGATCCGAGTGGGCCCTGACATGGGCATTGCTTTTCTTCTGAGTGAAGCCCTTGGAAGGTTTTGAGCAGAGGGATGATAGCTCTGTGGCAGTGGGTCACTCTAGTACTGTGCAGAGAATGTGTTGTAGGAGAGCGGAACTCGGAGAAACCATAGCTGTTCAACTGGTAAGAGAAGGTGTGAGGCAGCGAGAGGGACATTGCAGTTGCTTCAAATGTTTAAAGACAGTTCATGAATAGGAAGGATTTTTTTCCTTTCATGTATTGTCACTTACAAATATCCTGAAGTTATTTAAAAAAAAAAAGTTTCAGTTCAATTCAAGGAATGACCTACACTAACCTTGCTTTTCTTTTGATAAATGTTTCTTTTAGAAAGTCTGTAAGAAAAGAATAAAGAAAATATACTACTCAATCCCCCTGCTCAGAAATGAAAAAAAAAAGGACTATCAACATTTTTCTATATTTTTCCAGACTTTTTTTCTGTGCATACAAATATACCTTTTAAAAAAGAAAACAGACTATTTTCTGTTATGCAGATATTATTATACTGTTCTATAACCTGACTCTTCACTTACCAGTGACTGTTTTTTCATTTCATGAAATAGCACATAGAGCATCATTTTTTAATGACTTCACTGTACTCTATTATTATATATATGTGACCCATCATTTACTAAAACCGTGTTGTATAGTTGGACAATCAGGTGGTTTTCAGTTTTCTTTCTTGTTTGTTATTATAAACGACACTGCAAAGAGCATTCTTGAACATACACCATGGTGTATATCTCTGGTATTTCTTTTAGACAGATTTTTAGGATTGCCTGCTAGAAACGTATGTATACTTTAAAGGTTTGTGACTTATATCGTTAAGTTTGTACCAATTCACACTTCTTCCAATTAACACATACCATTCATTTCCAGTTTCTCTTTAGAGAAGTCTAAATTTGGCACAAGATCCATCAGGAGGAGGAGAGTTTCCTGTCACTGAAGGCATTTTAGTAGGTGCTAGAAATTCACTTAGATGGGATATTATTGAATTGAATCTAGCTGAGTATTTGAAGGGCCAGTGAGGTTTTAGAATTCTTTTACAATTTATGTTTAAGAGTAGAGGGAAAGAAAGTTGGAGGAATGTTGAAAAATTCTGTTGCCTGTATTCTATTTTATAGAGACAAATGAGTTGTTTTTGCTGACAGCTCGCATAAGGCAATAAAATACATAAAGTAAAACTAAAATAGGATACTCATAGCTATTTTCTATATCACCTTGGAGAGTACAATGAGCAAAGGCCAAGTAGGATAACAGAGTTTGGATATATGCTTTAATTAATAAACACTCCATTTAAAATAAATTTTATTTAAATGAAGAAAAGTGAACTATAAGTTGTTTTTAGACTTTGCTATGTGCAAAACACAGCAGCACATAACCCAAATATCACCATCTCTGTCAATGTATCGTGCAGCGTATTGATTTAATTATGCATTAATTAAAACTATTATTGACCACTCCCTAATTCTAGGCAGTCTGCTCAGCTCTGGGGATACAACATCAAATGGAGCATGATTTCTGCCCTCAATAGACTTATAGCCTACGGAAGCAGTGTGGGGAAGGAGAGGCAAGCAATTCAATGATTTCAGCGTGATGAATGTCCGATGAGTGTTCTGTAGCATACACAGCATGCTGTGGCACAGCAGAGGAGTATCATCATACACAGATACATGAGAACAAGTCATGCCTAGTTATAGGAAAAAAAGTATTGAACTGAAGATTAGGTTTACATTCTGGCATGGATACTGTCTGGCTAGATGAGGTTGGGCAAGTCAATAAATCACATCTAAAATAAATGGGAAGAATAATATTTACCTAATATGTTTTTGTAAAAATTGAATAGACTAGCATCTGAGAGCAACTAGCACAGTAAAAAGCATGCACAAAAGCTGAATAAATGTTAGTCGAATCATTGAGGTATATGAATAGTTTGCTAGACCAGATTTTCCCAAGAAATAATTTCATGAGCAGTCTACTAGAAAAGCACAAAGTGAGACAGTATTTATTAAAACTGGAAATAGACTCTTTTGCTACATCCAATGCATTTTCCCAAAGTAGTATATTCTACATAAATCTGAGATCAAAATCATGTATATGAATTTTCGTGAAGTTAGGACAGAAACTAAGATTTGTAACAATTGGATAAAACCCAGAAGTCAAATGCAAGTTTTCTATTTATAGTGCACACTGGCAGGAGGAATTTCTCTTTGCTAATTATCCCATGTCTTGTGCAGAAGCACAGAGATGATTGCTTTGTGCCTAATGATTAGGAGGGTCAAGTTAAATTTACAGATAAATAGAGAGGCGCATTCAGTATGCCAAAATACCTCTTCAAGGAAGGACAAAAGTGCTCCCAAGCAGTGGAAACGTAATAGAAGCTATTGTAGGGTCTGGCTGTGCAGGAGGCAGAATTCAGGACTTTTGTCTCTCTGAAGATGCTCTTCTGTTACAGTCCACACAGTTACTTCTTCCAGAGCACACCAAGTCTGATGAATAGAGGAAGGGGGTGCTGTCTCCCTGGCTCTGCAGTGTGCAGTGGGGACACCAAAGCAAACATTACTGCCAAGTTCTGGCTTTCACAGAGCATGGAGTCTAGCAGGAAATACATCTACTAAAACAAGCACAAAGAGATGACTCTTATGGGTGTGGAAATCCAGAAAACTCTGACAGTTTCTAGTGAAAATGGGCTCAAGGCCTGGGACACCTGGCCTAGAGTTCTTTTGAAACATGGTATAAGCTTGGGGAAGTATTCTTATTGTAAATTTGTGGTCAAGTTGATTATTTGAGTTTTCACATGGAGTGGTGACGTAGCAATTAGCAGAAACCCAGAAGCCTTCCTGCTGTCCTATATGTAGATGACCTGAGCTATTGATTTTGACCTAATGTTAATTCAACCGTAGGCCTTCAAAATAAATACAACCAAGTAACAAAAGGGAAAATATTCAACTTCACTAGTAATCAAATAAATGCAAATTTGACCAACTTTCTTAAACTGTCAAATCAGCAAAGATTTAAATGACAATATTTAGTGCTGATAATAGTCAAAAACACTCTCATGGCTGGTAGGAGTGAAAATTAGTAGCCTTTTTGAAAAACAATTTGGCAATATGTATTACAGGCCTAGAAACAACATGCTTTTTAATCCATTCCTTCCAGTTTTAAGACTTGATCCTAAAATGAATCCAAAATATATGAGGGAAAATCATTGTATATAATATGCTCACTGCAGAATTATTTAGAACACTGAAATCTTGGAAGTAAACTAAATGTCTAATAACAGAATGATTGGTTAAATTATGTGTATCTTATGAATCTCCATGGGATATGAGACCAATAAAACTGATAAGTATAATGATGCTTTGTCATAATGTTAATATAAAAGCTTACTTTCGGTTTCCAATGAAAGAAGCAACTCCTAAAGTATTAATAAAATGCTACCATTTAATTAACAATTCAGCACATTGTGGCATGCGACATCCAGTACTGTGGGTTTTAGTTTTTAAATGTGCACCGTTAACTCATACCATTGTAACTATGTAAAAATAATAAGTTAAAAACTGCAAAATAAAAACAGACTGGAAAGAAATGCACCAGATTACTAGCAACGACTGACTATCTGTGGTGGAATGTGCCATTATTTTCTTTTTCCCTTTTTCTTCATTTTTCAAATATGCCAAAATTAGTGTGTGTTACTTTTAGAATGGACATACGGACATCAAGTCTGAGGGTTTGGTTTTTTTTTCTTTTTCTTAAAAAGCAGTTCTGTTTTCTGTTCGGTTAGTGAAGAAACATGCTCTTTGGTGAAGACAAAGCCTGAAGCATTGACTTAATAAATAGGCCTCTAATGGCTTAAAAAAGTCAGAGAGCCATAGATTCTTTGGGTTGAAAGGTCACTGATTTCAAGTCGATACCTCTTATTTCAGAACAAGTAGACAATTATTTATCGAGTGCTTACTATGGGTAAGACCCCTGTGCATCAGTTGCCTACCTGCCTTCCACTGGCAAATTCCTACTCATTTGTCTTTCTAGAAAAGAGTCAAGAATCACTTCCTTTACATAGATTTCCTTGACTTTCATTTGTCTCCCCCATATCTTGTTTCAGAGAAGGTCATTTATTGTGAGCTTTCTGAGAGCAGGGACTGTGTCCTCAGCTCCTGGCACATGGTGAGCACATAGACTCTTGAATGAATAAGTGAAGGAAGTTATTGAAGGCAGTGTTTTAGGTGTTCTGGAAGATAGAAAGCAGTATGAGAAATGGTATTTGCCCTTAAAGATCTTGTGAATAATTGTAACGTGAAAAGCTAATTAACAGTGCATATTTAGAAACTTAAAAAGGATAGTGACAGATATCACGTGGTTCAATGTGCTTGTTCAATAAATGGTTAATGCTTTAGGGGTAGCTTTTTTTCCTTGAAAATAAAAAAATACTGTGAAAATAAGATATCAAATAGTTTGGATGTACTTCTTCATATGATTATATGGCTTGGTTTTATTTTATGTTGTTTTAAGTTGGCGAAACAATGAACTAATAATTATATCTTCTACATACACGAATATAAGAAATTATTATGAAAGCTTTTTACTTTTTCATTATGAGTAAAGCTCCCAGTTGACTTATAGTTGAACAAGGGTCAGAAAATTTAATGTCTTCCTTAAAATATATGTTTCTTTTGGGTGGGATTGTGTGGTTGTTAGTTTTTATGAATCATTGGGTTATCTACCACATAAGTTAATAGTTCTAAAAAGATCAGCTCTTTAGATGGCTTGTTAAGGTAGAAAAGAACTAAACTCAGATTAGTGAGCATGAGTCTCCTTTTTTATATTTGGGAATTGCATGTACTCCTGAATGGGGAGAAATGGGCTTCCTTCCCTCATCTCTGCCAAGAGTTTATATATAATTGCAGTGAGGAACCAAGGGGCTCCTCTCATGGGTCTTTCCCTTCACTGAGTGGCCGGCTTGGCAAATTTTCTGGGTTTTGTCAATTTACCTTCCTTCCTCCTACACCACATAGGCAGGGACACCAAGGATATACTCTCCCATTTTTATATTGCTTTTTCAATGTACATTATGTCAAAATTTTAAATTGTGCTAATTTTTAAAAATTTAATAGATAAAAGGTACTTGTATATGCCCTTTAGTCAATAAACATAGATCACAGACTTTTAGAGCCTTAAGCAAATGGTAGTGGAATTCAGATATGTAGGATCTAGAGCTTGAGTTCCTTACTATGATAGATAGGACATCACTTGGGCTGAATATATCTGTCTATAAATATCCCTAAATAATATAGTTGTAGACATTTTTCATTATGCAAAAAAGGATATTTATAACACTATCTATCAGAAACTTAGAAGCTAACTCTAAACTAAGAGGAATATCATAATTATTTCAATACTGCCTAGGAAAATGTGTCATATGGTACAAGCAATTAGGGAGAGATATCAACACAGAGAAATCACTCCCAGTAGAAAATTGTAAATAATGAATTTTATTCAAACAAGCAAGACCTTGAATTACTGTAAAGTAAGCATCAATTATACATACAGTTTAATATTTTATCATAACATTTACATTAGGATGGCAGTAAGCTGGGCTCCAGAGAATTAATTCACAAGGCCTGTTGGGGTTTTTGGTGCCTTGCCCACCCCCTCAGTGGCTCTTGAGGGTGATGCTGAGATGGTGTGTCTCTTGTCAAATCCTGGGAAAATGGGGGGCTGTTGCAGCATGGAGGAGTCCTGAAAGCTCAGGAGAACACCACGGTATAGTGGGAATTATTTTTAGTAGCAATCAGAGAACATCTACAGTGCTGGAGATGTTGAAAAACTAGATTTCCCAGAGGACGAAGACCAGGTTTGTGAAGGAATTGGATACTGGGTTTCCTGATGTCAAGATGAAGATTCAGTGGAGTCCCTGGTAAGTGTTTTCCAATCCCTGAGGAGCTGCTGTAAACAAGAAAGTATTGCTCACAAAGACTATTTTTTCAGGAGACAGAACTCAGATCAGTGGGTGAAAAATTTAGGGAGGCAGATTTTGATTTAATATTTATGTAACCTATGTTTTTCTGTTACTTCAGGAGATAGCATGATGTAGTGAGAAGAGAGAGACCAATTTTCAAATCCTGGTTTCACATCTTACAAGCCATGGATTTGGAGCCTTTTACTTAGGCCTTCCGAGACTTAGTTTTCTCCACTGTAAACTAATAACACTAATACCAGCTTCATGGTGTTGTGATCAGCATTAAGGGTGACAGCGCATAAAAGGACTGAGTATATTAATCACAGATGCTTATATTTTGTACCTATTGTTATTAGTATTCGGTCTCACAGAAGAATAGGACCACATTTAGTCCTATAAATGTGTATTAGTGAAACATCTTCCTACTTCAGCTCCCTCTTGCTCTTGAGGATGTCTGGTCTTCTCAGATTTGTCTCACATTCTGTTCCTCTTCTTATAAAGCCACCAGTCCCATCATGGAGGCCTCACCCCGATGACCTTACCTAATCCTGATTACTTCCCAAAGGCTCCAACTACAATCAAGACATAAATTTGGGGTTTAAATTTCTAGTACATGAAATTTGGAAGATGCGTTTAAACCACAGTAGTGTCCAATAAGGTCCTTCTCATCTGTAATGTTTTAATGCCCTTTGGGCAATTCTGCTACTATGTTGTATTCTTGACAAGATAAGTAAGATAAGGAACAGCAGCAAGAATGAGAAGAGGGAATAAATGCATACATGTGCACACACAGACCCATGGACCACTATATATTGCTTCTTTGTCAAGAATTGGTTTGGCTCTTTCTTCAGTTTTCTCTTAGGGATTACTTAAAAGATTGTTTAAAGATATTTAGCAGCCATTGGTACACTCAGAAACTTAAATATAGAAGATACTTAATAAATACATAAGTAAGTAAATCCAGAGAATTGCCACTTTCCATTTATTTACTACCTTACATTATAATGTACATTTTTAAGAGGCTATTTGCTTCGCCTCTCCAGATGGAGCGCAGGGCTCACGGCTTATCTTGTCTCGTGACCCTCAGGGATCCAAACTTTTTCTTTGCCCAACCATAGAAGATGCTCAGGGAATGACTGAAGTCCACCGTTTCATCCAGGACAGATTGTGATACTCACTGTGCTAGATATAAAATGGCTCTGCTATGATCTTTGAGACTTGGGAAGTCTATTTTTAATATATAAGAGAAATGATTTTGAGTTGTGCAGGATTTTGAATTTTTTTTCTGTATTATGCAGCTCAGAAGTAAAATGGTTTAGATCAAAATAAATTGAAGAAGAAGAAAGAGGAGCTTGCATTCTAGTTCTAGTCCTACTGATTTCTAGACATATGGCCTTGGACAAATTAATTAACTTCTTTTGAATCTCTATTTCTTCATCTGTAAACACCATTTAAATTGAAGTATAGAGGTATTATTCACTTAGCGAAGGACAAAGAGATGTTTATTTACTATACTCAAAAGGTCAAACAGATGGGAGCATTTTGGACTGAGAGCTCATGTGTGGGTGTCATGCCTTTTGTGAGCCACATATATTCTCATGGGGTCTGGTAACTTGCTGTGTGCCCGGCAGGAACCCAAAAAGTCTTGCCATGGTGATAAATACAACACTATTAAATAAGGCCCCATTTAACCCAAAGAGAAACACGGGAAGGAGAACAAGACAAGAATCTGGACCTTGTCTGTAAGTACTTTGTGTGACTTTGGACAGGTCACTTTACCATTTTCAGCTCTTTAATTGGTTCATAAAATGGACCTAATACTAACAAAGGGAAGGAAAGTCTATCACTGGAAAAGCAAAAAAGATTACTGAGCCCATGAGGTGGGAAGTGGAGTACTCTGAAATGTATGACACCCTGAAATTGCTGCTTTCCTACATCGATTCCTTTCAACGGGCAAGACCCCCTATAAAAATTACTCCTGGAGAATTCTAGTCAAGGCATTCATGGGAGTTGCTTCAGATACATGGTATGTTTGAATTGGGAAGGAGCTTAGAGATATTTTTGATTGAACTCTTAATTTGCAACATAGGGGGAAAAAAGCCTCAAGGAAATTATGCAAATTCTTCAAAATTGTGTATTTTGTGAGAAAGCTAGAACCAGATTTCCTCACCTATGAACCATCAGGGAATTCAACTCTGTTTGTTTTGACCTATTTTGCTTATTTTTGAGTTTAAGGGACAGAAGATAATCTTACTGTCTTAGTGTCTTAGTTTTTAGCAAGGCTTTGTCAACGCCCTCCTTGTTTCTTATCTGTAGAAACAAATTAAATCAAAAAAGGAATTAATTTCTCAAACATACTTGTGCTAACCAGGCAGTGCCCATTGTTGGGCATTGGTGATACAAACTTGCCACAAGGTCCTTGTTGCCCTTGAGTAGGCTTCTTTTTTCACTGCTTCACATTGTTGACATTAAGGAATCTGCTTAGGCAGGAAAAAACAACACGTTGTAAAGATATATACATATATAAAAAATAGGAATCCAATTTATGACTCATTCTTATAATGGCCTTGATGGAGCACAGTCCAAAGAACAATTTTCTCCATTAGATATTAACTGTCGTCAATTTCTTCTCTCGTGAAATAAACAGACTCTGTCTTGGAAATACAAATTTTCACTGCTAATGAGCTTTTTACTCCTTGGAGTCTTCTATTTAAAACTGAGACTAAAGGATAGAAGGAGAAGCTTCAGAAGGAGAGGAAATGGAAATGGCATTAGCCCCTACTTCCCTCTCCACCTCTGCGTGAACTTGCAACAGTCCAGTCCAGGGAACTGGGTGTCAAAGTCAATGCCATGTCAGGAGAGCAGCCCACACTTCTTTCTTATGTTGTTTTGAATGCTTTTAATCCTTTTGCAAATACTTACTTGGTTGTAAGACAAGCCAAAGTGGAGCTGATGATGTCTTCTTAGCCAAGGAAGAACTTGTGGCTGCTTGGATAAAGTATAGTAAACAGAGCTGTCGCTTAACAATAATGATAAAAGAGTTTTACATTTGGATCTAGTCTAAGAAATATGCTCTCTTGAAACTTTTTGTATTATTATTTTTCTTTTCAAAAAGCAAAGTGACCTGGATAAGATTAAATAAGAAAATTAATGTCTTTCTGGGTTTAAATCTCCTGAATTCCTACTGATCTCCCTTTACACTGAAATTTTGACATAGATTCTGCACAAGAAAGGAAAGATTAACTGAGCCCCATCTGATATAGGAAGATGTAAGACAGGCAAATAAAAGTGGTCCCAGGGGAGCCAATAATCTCTCCTGCCCTGCAAATGATTTGCTTTTGCTCTATAGTTTGACTCTTCCAAAAATTTGATTTCCAAAACAAATTAGTCCACCCCTGAAAAAAAGAATACCAACTTTCAATCTGACCATTTTAAAAGTGCCCCTGTCTGCGAGCATCCGATGAGTGAGTGTCTAGGTTATGGAAACAGAGGTACCCTCTTCCCACTGTAATATTTGTGTTGATAGGCTCTGTTTAGAAGATTAATTCTCAATGTCATCATTCGTGAATTACAGGGAATGAAATACAGGAGGAAGGCGAGGAGAGAGAAATGTGCTAATGTTATGATGTTTTGGTAATATTTTCAAATTCTAATTTCTCCTACCAATCAGACGATGTCATTTAAATTTAAGACTGTAATAACATTGGCTTACAGAAATATTTTCACTTGTGTGACTTCACTGGTCCTGGATGCCAGAGTTCAAAAGGGTGTGTAAATAAGATGGGAGGAGGAACACGTTGTCACTGACCAACAACAACAACAAAAGTAGCTCAAAACTCTTAAGTCTAAACCTGAAAATGAACTGAGGCTTAAGAAAAATACTAATTAATACAAAAATGACTTTAAAAGCAATATTCAGAGAAAAAAACGTAATGGAGACCTGATCTTGGCACAGATAGTGTAACCTTAAAAAAAAGTCACAGAGAAAATGTAACTACTGACTCTGATTCTATTTACATCTTCTCTATCAAGAATCTTCACATTAGAAAGGAGCAAACATCACCAATATGATGGAACTGAAACCCAAGATTGGTAAAGTGATAGTAGGAAAACATCCATCTTCTTTAACTCATGTTAAGTATCTAAACTCAGAAAGTTTTATTTTCAGAACATAAAATTTTTAGATATTTCCTTGCAAGTTCTAATATAAAAATCTATGGAAAATAGGAAATGCCTCCCCCTCCCCCTGTGAAAAATAGATGTAAGCTAATACTACCCCAGTTTTTTTTGAAGTAGACTCCAGAAGAAAAAGAGAAGCTAGTGACCTTATTATAATTTTCTAAAAACTTTCTAGAAAAGTGTATTAAGCTTATCAGCTTATTTTCATGACTTATAAGTACTGAATGTAGAAAGCAGTGATAATTAGAAATCAGCATTGACTTATTAAAACAATTCATGCCAAAATAAACTCATTGCATTTTTATAGTCTTCAGCCTTCAGTGCAGAATTTAATGGAGTATTAAGTTATACATGTAGAAATATGTGGAAATAAAGTCAGAGGATAGCAAGTTTGCATGAACTCATAACTGGATGAAGAGCTGTATCCAAGAACAGCCATAAAATAACTATGCCCAGTAGGGAGGGTGTCTATTGGTGTGCAAAAAGGCTCTGTACTGGGGTGGGAATGTTGGGTGTTTCTATCAGTAAGTTTAATGACGAAGTAGAAGTCATGCTTCTCCATTTTGTGTCAACTACCTAACTGCGCAATACACAGAGGCCATATAGTACGACTGAAAGAATGGAGGGGCGCACAACTCAGAGGTGAATTTGAATTCCAGCTCCACACTTACTAGCTGCCTGACCCTTGACCTCTAGTTTCCTCATTTGCAAAATAGTCACTGCTTTGCAAGACTGTGAGGATCACATGAGTTCATGTATATAAAGTGCTTAACTTGGTGCCTGGCACAAAGCAAAGTCTGTTTTCTCTCTCTTTCTCCTCCCCTCCTTCTTGTAAAATTGGTTTTTAAAATGAATTTAACTGAGTCAACTAGTGGTTTGGTTCACGGAGAATTAAAGTCTTAAACAACAAGCGATCCCAGTGTATAAACATCTACATCACTTACATGCATGGTTAAAGAGGACCTTATTCTTTATGGAGGCTGTATTCAAACATCACTACTAGCAGTTTCTGGTTTATTCTTTCAATGTGTCCACTTAGCAGAAATACACACATACTTATATGTTATTTCCCCTTCTTTCTACACAAAAGTTAATGTCAAAATTTCCTTTCACAAAAGATGCCAATGTGCACTGTTTTCTTACTGAACAGTATGTCTTGGAGATCAAGATGTCAATATAGTGAGAGGTTACTCATTCTCAGTAAGGTACCTAGTCGCTTGGTTCAGGTTTGGCAGGTCAGTAAGGAGTTTGTCAAGCATATGGTGGAGGGAACAGCTTTCCAATATGAGGGAACTGTATATACCAGGCCCCATTTGCCCACTTATTTAATTTGTTCAGCAAATGTTTATTGAGTGCTTAAACATGCCAAGCCATAGGCTGAATATTTTCTGTTCATTATGTCATTTAATCTTCACCACCACCTTATGAAGTAAATAATATTATCCTCATTTTACAGATAAGAAAGTTGAGGTTAGGAAGACTAAGCAGCTTATCCAAAGTCAAAAAGATACTTAATAGAGGAAGTTTGATTTGGAGTCAGCATGTTTTACTGGAGTTATGCTCTGAATCACACACTCACCTTCCAGATAAAGGGCAGATTGGAGTAGAGGGTTCTGGATGTCGGGGAAGCAAAGCAAAGGCCCAAGGGTGAATGAAGGAGGATAAAGTGTAGCAGAGCTGAAGCTCTTCTCTGTTGAAGGAACTGTGAGTAGTACTAGTAGTTGCATTGCAAAGTTGGAAAAGATGTGGCAGGAGATGAGGCTGAAGATTAGGCAGGCATGGCATGTGTTTGCAAGTCCAGTGTGTGGCTTCAATCCTGTTCCTTGTGCATGGGCCAGATAGTGGTGCGAGTAGCAACCTCATGGAGAAAACTCCTTTGTCAGGCCCTGAGGCTGGGACTGGGAGAGAACACTGAGGCTTCAAGACTGCAGGCTGCATGGGGTAATTTGCTAAAAGATACCTACAGACTTAAATATGCTTTGTGGGCCACCTAGAGTGGCACCTGGGATTCACTGGGCAGTTTGGGGGTGACTGGAATTTCTGGAGCTTTTATGAGCCATAGCTCTGGCTCTTGACCAGGTCGGGGTAGTATATCTTGGGTGTATCCCTAGTTATTGTAACGTAATTGTAGGCCATCTTTATTTTTGTCCCTTACTGTTCCTTTAAATTGATTCAGTGGGGGAAGCTCTTCCCTTTACAATGAGTGGCAGCCTCCATGAAATTCTCTGGCTGCATTTAGGTAATAAAGAGGACTACCTTTACTTTAAGTCACAAGACATTTGAATCATGAAAAGGTGGCAAGAAAGTCCTCACCTGATGGGCATTGTCCTGGTGATCCAGCATCACCCTCTCTCGGAACTTGGCATGTGGGTGGAGCAGGCTCATTCTACCCTGGGTGCTTTCATCAGTTCTCAGGAGACCCTCCTCCTTGTGCCTGCCCCCAGATAAGTGAGGGTCTCTCACCTGCACTTCCCTGCTTAGGCCGATCCCTTCCTCACACCTTAGTCCCTGTACAGCCAACAGACACTCCTCTTAGAGGGACCTAGGGCAGCTCTTAGCCGATTCAGCTCTGTGTGGGCTTCTCATGCATGGCCCCCGCCTGGTCCTTAATGCACACTCATACCTTCTGGCTTGCGGGGACTCCAGGCCTGCTGCCCCATCTCAGCACAGCCCCCTCCTAGTGTCCTGCCAGGAAAGTTAGCCCATCTCTTGCCCTCTAGGTTTTCAGCTGGGACTCAGACACCGGTCTAACCTGCAGAGGACACAAATTAACCTCTTGTAGTAGTCCTGTTGCACTTGTTTTTCTTGGGCATGAGTTGAGGGGCCAGCACCTGTGACTGCTGTCTCCAGAAAATTCTTCCTTCAGTTTAATGGTCTGAGGTTAGGGGTATTTCCTGCTGCCTTGGAGCAGAGATGGGGTGGTTGTGATTCAGAGCAAAGGCCTCTTCAAATAAATTTTCTCCTCTCCAAAGATTCTCTTCTAATCTCCAACTCTGGACCCTTTTATACCTTTGATGTGGTAGAAGCATTTAAAAGTCATCTAAAGTAGACCTCAGCTACTTACTTTGAAACAATTTTGCTTCTTGGTCTATTGACCCACTTTGGAATGTGCTGGGGCTGAAACTTCCATTTTAATCTCAGATACGTCAGAGATATTCTGCTGAAAATGACGTCCTTTTCTACCACTTCAATCAGAGTGCTCTTTCTAGACAAATATGGCCACATGACTCTCCTTGCTTAAAACCCCTCGATGAGTTCTCAAAGTCCTCGCCTATGCAATGCTTGTAGTGTAATAAGGAAGGCAGACAGCTTTTAAGTACACAGATGAACAAGGCATTGCAAAATGGGATGCATAGAATGCTGAGGCAGGGAATAAATGGGGAAGAGGTGAGGAGGGTTGAGCCAGGCTCTCTAGCCTCTGGCCTTGGAGCAGCAGCATATAACCAGGATGGTTAAAAGCATGAACTCTCACATGGTAGTGTCTGGGCTCCAATCCCTGCTCCACCACCTACAACTATTTGACTTGTGAAGTTACTTATCCTCTCTGAGCCTTGATTTCCTCATCTGTAAAATGGGGATAATAATAATCCCCTCCTATGATTGTTGTGAGAATTAGAGAGATTACCATTTTTAAAGTGCTTAGGAGAATGTCTGGCATAGAACAAGTGATATGTAAAGTTTCTCAAATAAATGTAAAATGCTACTGCCTTTGTCTACAAGTCTTAGGCCCTCACCCTGCCCTGACTGACTCAAATTTAGCCTGCATTACTCAGCTTAGCCACTGCCTCTTCTGAGAAACCTCAAATGATCCTTAACATCCATTCAGGTGTCCTTCTGACATGTTATGATGCATTATGTACACATCAATGTCACCACAATTATCCCACTGTATTGGGACTGACCTTCTTTCTTTGTAGACCATAAATACTTCTGTTATTGAAAGAAGGAATTTTATCTTATTAATATTTATAGTTGTATAAACAGAGGTTTGGAGTATCTGATACCCATTAAATATATGATGAGTGGATAAATAAGTGAATGAGAGAGAGAAATTCTAACAGATAAGAATAAAAGTATGGACTTATAATTTGATGCTCTTCTTTCTTTCAAGAGAAGAAAAATCTTCTCTTTTTGGTTAGATTTTTCACAGGTTCTACATGAAATCATAGTCCCCCAAGTCATTTATAAGAGAAGGAAGTTTAGGGATTCATCTAAACTTTAGATTTACAAAAAGCTAAATTGAGTTTGATTACTCCAGCTAAGTATTTACCACACTCATCACATAAATTGAAAACAGGATTTAAATCAATATGTATATTTATTGAGTGCCTTTCTGGGCAAAGGAAGGATATAAACATGAATAAAATATGGCCCCTGCCACACAAGAACTTATACTCTAGAAGAAAGGAAAGACACATAGGAACCTGTAAAACAAGGTGGAATATAGCAAAAGTAAAAGATTAGGAGTGCTAAAGAAGAGGGATTTAGTTTATTACCATTTATTTTTAAGAATTTTTAAAGTTAAGTCCTAATTCCTAATTACTTTGTCTCTTTTTGATTTGTTATTAACTTCTTTTCACCTCTTGAATTTACCATTCTAACTGTACTGGAAGAAAAATTTCTTGATTCTGTAATTCACACAGAAGTCAACAGACTATTTTACAACAGCCCTTCTTTTCCTTTTTTCAAATTGTTTTCTTATCTTTTAAATGACCATAGAGTAATTTGTGTAGCATTTGAGTGGCAACATTCCCTGCGTAGAATATCACTGTCAGTATAGAATTTTAGAGCTTGGAAGAAATTCATAGATCATCTAGTGTATGCTCTCATTATTTTATTTTATTTTTACCAAAATCAGGAGGTGGGATAACTTGATAGCAAAGCTAGTTACTATTAGAACAGCTAAAAGAAAATCCCAACATCCTCACACCCAGTACAATTCTTTTTTCCATTATACCATGCTGCTTCTAGAATAATTTTAGACTATAGGAAATGCAGTCCTGGGGAAGATATTTATAACTAGTCTCTGGCTCATTTAGCATGCCGTTGTTTGGGATATCCAGCTGCACACTTTGTTCTTGTCAGTAATAAATTATTTCCTGACAATTTGGTTGACAAACGGGATCCCAGCCTCAGTGATTTGCACACATCTTTTAAAAAATGATCAGGTCCACTGTTCTAAATGGCTTTTTTGTCCTTCAAGTATCTTCCAGCATAAAGAAAAGGAAGATTCAAGATCTTCAATAAGAGTGTAAATCACACACACAGACAGAACTCTGTTTATATAACGTTTAGGGTGAAGGTACCCTTTTATGAGCTTTTGTAATCCAGTGGAGATTCCTTGAAAGCCACAAAATCTCTCCCATGCCCTGAAACTAAGTTTGCTTTTCTACCTTCCCAGTGGGCTAGGACACAAAGTACAGGGACATTCAAGTGTTTTGAAAAGCAAAACAGAATCAGGAGGTGGGGGTGGGGAGGGGAATGTAGGGGTGGCCAATAAGGATTCTTTTACAACCCATATTTCTCAATTGAAAACTGAGATTTCTGGTCACATTGGGGCAGAATAATTGATAGCAGCTGCACATGAGAAGGTTTGAACATGTATCTCCCCAGGCAATATTTTCTTTAGTATTCTCTATGGTATGTCGAAAGTATAATAGTTTAATATTGATTCGTAGTTCCTTCAGTTAGCTACGTGGACTAAAACAATTTATTTATTCATTTTTCTTCACAAAAACTTACCTTGTTCTATGTTCTTTCCTAACCTACATCTGTGTGGCCGTGACATTTGCCTGTCATCAATGTTGGTGATGTTGAGAATACCCTCCTGTAGTAGGAGGTGAATGAACCCAGAGTGAGCACGAGCTGGCACCATTTCAGCTGCAAACTGGCCTCTTGAAGTTAAGAATCCCTGGCCTGATTAGTGAAGGGAAATCGACCTTATAGGAACAACTTCTCTTTCAGTTCCTGTTGTTAATAACAGTAAGATAATAAGAGCAAGTTGATCTTTGAGGTATTTGAAAATCTTCTTAGTACAGGCAATAAACAAATTGTGATTCAAGAGATAATAATAGTTCAAAATGGTAAAAAAGAGTCCAAAATATTTCTAAACTAATGAGCTAAAAGGAAGAATATGGAGGTTTTCAGTACAGATCTTCTTGAAAGGGCAGGGCTCTGATTCCTTAATAAAATGTTTCTTTAAGAACTTCATACCCCTTTCCTTTAGTGAAAGGTTCTCATTTTGAATACTTCTATATAAATAGAATGGAAAGGGTATGAAAAGGCTATTAAAATAATTACAGAAGTTCAGGTCATAAATTATCTGTTGATTCGGACTGTCATCAGGTAAGTCAATTGCTTCAGTGTTAAGACTAATTGGCTAGACTAGAGAATTGGCTATAAATGACTTCAGACATCTGGATCAGATCTAAGTCTTCAGCTTGGCTGGTGGGATCCAACCTGCACTGAGTATTCCCTTCATCTGGGCAATAGACATTAAGAGCTATTGTGTTACTGGTATTTTGTGATATCAGTTTGCCACTATGCTGCAAAGCATGATGGGACTAAACACATACAATATGGAATAATAGTGGGATAATGGAATAATGGTGATGGGTAACCCGGGTGTCTCATTTGAGAGAAAGTGGCCACATTTAATAGTGAGCCAGTGAGTGTTTACCATGGACTGGGTTCATCAGCTAACTAAATTATGTTTGGGTTACTATGCTCAAGAAAAGTCATATTTAACTGGTTTTGCATGCTTCCTAAAATATCTAACCTAGATGCTACCATCCTGCCCAATCTCCACTTTCTGTGCCTCTTGCAGAAATCTAATATTGTTTACACTTCCATACGGGCATACTTGTATTTATGTATGAGTGAATTGTCTATAAAGAATCAATAGGCTTTTAAAATAGAGAATCTCCTGGGCCAAGAAAAATGCAGAATCTAGACCAACCTCTAAATGAAGTCAGTAGCAAGGCATCCTCATGTGACTTAACCCCCATTTTAAAGTTCAAATGAACTTTAAAATTATATTAATGCCAAATACCTCATTTAATTCTGTGGTTGCCAGAAAAGGAGGTGCTCTGCAAAACTGAATTTCCTAAATATCTGAAAGTTATATATTTTTTACTTCAAACCTTTTAAAAATGGGATTATTTTTTATTGGAAACATAATTATATTTGAAACTTCTCTGCCTTCTTAAACATCTTACAGAGCATATTAAACATAACTATTTTTATGATTCAGGTATAACTATAAATATAAATGTACCAATGCACTTATGGCCCATTAAAAGTACAGAGCAGTTTTCCCTTTCAATAAATCTCTAAATTATCTCAAATTACTATATTTTATTTGTCTGCTTTTAGTAGTTTTTCTGCTAGCTATTAATCCTTGTCATTCTTGGGGTGCTTGCTCTATTACTCAGTTCTATTCCTTTTCCTGTTGCAGCTTCTAATCTGCAATGGTCTTGGGAATACATAGCTAGCATTCTTAAAATTTTGTGAAAACAGGAGAAAAATGCTTTATGAAGTCAATGGGCTTTACCGTCTGGATGTCAGGAAAACTATTTCTGTTGCCTAGAAGCCTTATTTGCTTATGTAATAGAGGGACACAAATTATTTGCTTTCAGAAGACACCAGACTCTTTTTATGGGGAAATTCTTTGATATCTGCATAACTCCGCCAACCACTAATGTTCCAGGTGCTTTGATACCCCGGGGAATGGAGAATGAATATACTCATAATAACATAGGCTCTTTTAGATGCAAAATGGACATCCTAGCATATATTCCCAGGTGGCTAGAATGGGAGGAAAATGTGTAGATGTCAGGAAAATGAATGCTCACAGGATTGATACTTAAGTATTGTGATGCATATGTTTTGTTTTCATATGAACTTAACTATTTTTAGTTAGAATAGGTTAAATAGCAATCAATGTTTCTGTTTATACGTCCTAAAAAGGAGAGTTAAGCTAAACTTCGACACAGAAAAAACTAAGCTAGATGAAAATTAGAAATAGACAACTTATTGCCATAGAGAGGCATGTAGAAATCTCAAAATCTTCACAAGTGTGGAGGATTCCATGAAATCTCTTGCTGAGTTTTTTAAAAAAATGTTTAGTCAAGTGAATGAAAAAATTTCCCCCTTGGGGAGCAAATGAAAAATTTAATATGATAAATATTTATTGATCTAAAATTTAGATGTGAATTTAATTATTCACATCTAATATGACATAGTCGTTTCTTTATGAGAGCTCTCCATCCTAAAATCCTAGGATGCTCTGATGTCTAAGGGATAGGCTCTTTAATAAGCATTTTCATTCTCTTATTTCTGATCTAGGAAGCTTCTTTAGTAGGTCACAAATGAACTTTAATTGCATTTTGAAATTAAAAACATGTTCAAATGGTTCTTAAAGTTGAAAAACCCACAATATGAAGTACATTGTTTCCCTTTGCAAACAGAAGTTTTGCAAAGACTTAGGAAAGTGTCCTAGAAAAGTATATGTGAATTTGTATTTCTTTTAAAAAATTATTCAAAGTGGTTCCTCTTTAATCTTTTCCACATCTTTTCTAAGTTGTTAAGTTGTGCCAATATTGTTGAAATAGTTGCATGGTTCCATCTGCCTCTGGGGTGTGTGTGTGTGTTGGTGGGTGGGGTAGTTGGAAGATGAGGGGTGGGTTGTGGAGGAGAAAATTGAGATTTATTTGGAGGTGTGTATTTGGTGATGGGTTTGGGAAGTTGATATCAACCTTGAGAGCTGACTGCCTTCAGTTTGGCTGACAACGGTTATTTTTCTTTTTTTTTCTTCCTTTTAAGTCACTAAAAAGGTTAAGGGTTCTCAGGATCAAATTAAATATATTTGGTAGGAATTGCATTCCTGTTGCAATAAACTGTGAAAATAGTGGATTTAGCCACCTATGCAGTTAGGTCCCAATTCCTGCTTTGTCTTTACATATTGTGGTTTCTTTACCTCTTTTTCATGGCTAAAAGTGAAAAACAGTAAATGCAGACCCCATTTGCTCTGCCTTTTCCCATCTTTCTTTGTATTATGCAATAGTTTGGCTAACTGAGCAGAAAGTCATGGCGTTTGACTCCCAGGAGAGATGCCAGTTATGTGTATCTTATTATAACATTCGACTAGATCAACTTCACTTTAAATATTAAAAAAGTGCTGCTTTAAGGCACTTTCTCTGACCTCTAATGCCATTCATTTCACAGAACATGAAAAACAAATCACCAAAATAAACTTCCTGAATTGTATTTGTGAGCTAATTCTCAATCTACTTACAAATATTATTAGGAGTATTGGCTAAATGCTACCACGTGTTAGGACAGAATTTGTAGAATGAAAGTACTATACACATCACAAAATAAATGGAGTTTGCTACTTCTGTCATCCTCAGTTGTTTTAACTTTATACTTGTGGAGTGTTATGAAGGCTATTTCCCCCTAAGGAATACGTGCTGCGTGTAAATTATTAACTCATTAATTCCTGAGGTCCTAGGGCTCCAAGGACACAACAGTTTTTCTCTAGCTTCCTGGTTTCATAAATGTGGAAACTGAAAGACTTATAGCAGGAAATCAGTACTAAGCCAAAAATAGAACTCAAGTTTTAGTTCTTAGTACAGGATTGAAGAGCTTTTTCATGGAAATAAATTTATGCTATTTGTGGGCATGATATATTGCAATAAGAAAAATTGTTTTTGACCTACTATAATTTTTAATTATTTTAAACTCCATTAAAGAATAAATATGACATTGTGGCTTTGGGAAACATACTGCCCTTAAAGCACTATCACTTAATTGGAACTCATTCAGTGAAATTAGTAATGTACTAAGAGAAAGATAGAGAGTTTGATAAAGTCAACCCACGCAAGTTTGACTCTACCATCATATGTATCATAAATACAGTTGCCACCTACTGTGTGATCCTTGGTTGATGAGGAGTCAGGCAGTGGTAGAATTGAGAGGAACCAGTCTTGAATGAAAAATAGCAAGTTTATGATGGCTTTTGTATTATATATTTCAGAATTGTCCAGAGGCCTCACAAGCTATTTGACATTTTCTGAAAATTAATTTTCTACTGTATATGCTGTAATTATATGCTTAATAACAGCTTGTTTTAGGATAGTCTGTGCAGAGTATATTACAAATGCACTTTGAGGATGTGACTACAACAATAACAAAACAAGAGGTAGTTGAATCTAACAATAATTTGACAAATACTAGCAAGGAGTCTACTAAAGCAACACTGATTTAGAGGGTACAGATAAAGCTAAGCAAATAAAAGGAGAAAGAAAACACAAATAGGTGCAATTTGTGTCCCCAGTGGAATATCTTAGCATTTACATGATGGAATACTTTAGGAAGTATTTTATACTTAAGCATTTTCTAAAGGACTGAGAAATTCTTTTAGGAATGCCTGAGCATTATTATTACTTTTTTCTTTTCTTAATATGCTTTGAGCACCAAAATTCCTGAGTATCAGCACCATTGTAATCATACGATATAAATATGTTGCCAATCACATGAATTGATAAATTAAGGGGTAGAGACAAATGACCAAAGGGCAAGACATGAGGAGAACTGAATAGTTTTACACTGGGAAGATACAGGTGGGAATAATGACACATGAAACTATATTTTCATTGAAGATGTTTTTTTCTTTTCATGTATGTTTTTAACATCTTAATTGTGAAAATTCATGGACATTAATAACTATAAGAAAATGTGATATAGGTTGGGCACTGTGGCTCATGCCTATAATCGTAACATTTTGGGAGGCCAAGATGGGTGGATGGCTTGAGGCCAGGAGTTTGAGGTTGCAGTGAGTTATGACTGCACCACTGCACTCCAGCCTGGGCGACAGAGCAAGAACCAGTGTCTTAAAAATAAAAAAAGTAGTCATTTTCATAGCAGAATGTGGTTATTGATCGTTTTCTAGAAGAAATGAGATTCACTTAATTAAAGCCTATTTGGAAGTAGGTGACAGAAGTAGGGAACGAAGCAGTGAGGGGCTACAAGGAAGGTTTAGTGGGTGATGTTATTGGTGCCAGTGGTTCTCAGTGGTTGAGGAGCTTTTAAAAAATACTAATGTCTGCCACAACCCCCCTTCTGCAATGCCCCCACCATCCATATTTGATTCAATTGAGAATGGAGGACATGCAAAATATGGAAGAGCAGATTTTTGGTTTTCAAACTGGTCTGATGATTAGTACTATTGCTTAGACGTAGTGAAAATGGGAAAAACCATGGAGAAAATTATAATATAGAGGGGACCAAGACAGGAAAGAGAATGAATTGACACAAACAATGGGAAAAGAGGCATGCAGTTCATGGACAAACATGTCCAAGGAGTTTAACTGATGTAAACAGAAGGTAAGTGAATATTCCCAAGAGACATTCTTTCCTATGTATGGATGTAAAGTAGATAATTGGTATTTCTGGGTTAGTCTCCCCAAACCTGGTTTTTTCACACTAAATTTCCAGCAACTGCTAACAACTTCCACTATACATTCAGCCATAAGCCTCTGAAATTGGTACCAGACAAAGAAAGCCCTCAGGCACTCTCAGCCGGCCACAATATTCTGGATCAATTAAGTAAGAAAGGAACAAAAGAACTAAATTGGTAAGCCAATGGTAAGACTGAGAATATCTATGAGGTTTCTACCCTGAAACAAAATAGTTGAAGAGTTATGCAATTCGTGTGAGGTTTCTGAGGAATCTTTATTTTGCAAGATTTGTAACACTATGTTATTTTGGCTGAGGCTACCATAAAAACAAAGTCATTTCAAACAGTGGAATGAGAATCTTTGTACTTCTTCTGTGTTCCAAGCACAGGGGACTACCCATCGTTCTACAAATATATCAGGCCAAACTACCTTTGCTTTTGTTTCTTTTTTGGGAATGTCTTTGCCCCTTCAATATCATCTTTTACGTCTCACTCCAAAAGGCACATTCTCTGTAAAATTTCCTGCAGTTGATGAAAGATAGTATCTAGGTATGCTCTTATCCAGAACACACGCCTCTTTAATATCACTTTCACATTGTTCTGTTTACTTATCTGACTCTCTTTCTGGATAGACTGAGAATAATTCAAGGAGAGTTAACAGCCAATGCCTTGCAGAGTGTCTGTTTTTAATTGCACTGGAAATAACCCTTCTGTTGGGTAACTAGAACCCCTAATGAGAGAGTGCTGGACAAATGCTTGTTGCATTAAGTTGACACCCTTCCCCTACTTGGAAATGATCTTTTTGGCCAGTCCTGCTGAAGCAACTTTAGTTATGTCAGTTGAGCCTGTCCTGTGGTATGTTTTTGTGTGAGTTCATCAGCCCCAAGGGGTGTATGAATCAACTAAATATATACGAAAAATTTGCTTGTTTGTGCAGCACACATACTTGGAGAAAGGAGAAAGGGGGTCTAAGGCCCAAAACAGATGATAGAATAAAACACTAACATAAATAGTGAATAACTAGAGGCTTTCTCACTGAATTCTGAAATTAGATGAGGATGGCCATTATCATTTTGGCATACATATTGGAAAATAAAGGCAAAATTTATTACCTGTAGCATGATGATTATCTACCTAAGACCAAAACAAAAAATCAGCTGAAACCAACTGAAATTTTACTAAAACTAATAGAATTTAGGAAAGTGGCTAGACATAAAACAAATTCAAATATTAATAAGATTGTATTTATGTTTGTAAAATCACGTGAAAATGTAATGAAAAAAAATCCCAGTTCATCAGCAATGAAAGTATATAGTACATCGAAATTTAATAAGAAATTTGCAAGACCTCTATCATGAAACTAATATAACTTTACTGAAAGTCATGAAGGAATACTTAATAAATATACAGCTGTGCTATATTTCTTGGTAAGAAGACTCAATATTGTAAAAATTCCAAGTGAACATGTATAAATAACCTCAGTACAGCTAAAATGCAAATTTAAACAATAATGAGATATATTTTGTCTTTCAGATTAGCAAAGCTTAAAAGTATGTGGAATAGCATATTTCCTCATACATTGCTAATACAAGTACAAATTGTACAAATTTTTTGCTGATAACTTGAAATTATGTAGTAAAATTTTAAACTTCTAAATTGACAGTTCTGTGTTTAGAAATTTACCCTTCAGAAATATTCACCCAAGTGATGGTAATATTGATTCATCAGAAACATCATGAAAGTTTTTCAATAGGAATTGGGTTAAAAATTATTTTCCATCTGTTCAGGGAAATACTGTGCGGACATTAAAAGGATGTAGCAGTTCTATCGAGCAAATGAAAATGTTGTCCTTGATATACTGACAAGTGTACAAAAGTGAGCTGAAACACACTGTTTGATATGGCTCTATCTTTGTTTTTTTAAAAATGTGTGTGTTTGTGTATGTGTGTATGTGTACGTGTGTGTGTAGAATGCATATAAACAGTTCAGTAGAGATTAAACAAAACAGTGGCCATCTCTGGGAGTAGAATTTCAGGGGCTTTTTGTTTTTTACTTTGTCCGTTTTCACAACTCTTCAATATTTTTACAATAATAATATATTATTTCTTTAATCAGAAACAAACATAAAGATGTCTTTACTTCTTTAGACTTTCATCTTATGATTTTTGTGGCTTTATCTCTATTTTCCCCATGCTTAAACCTCAGGACACAGCCCTTTTCAGGGGAACTGCCTCGATAGTCCCTCAGGAAGACACACACAATATTCGTTATTTTATAGTTGAACAGAGTTAATGATGGAAATGACAGTAATAATGACAAGAGAGGGCCTGACACATCTCTGAGCTTTTCGTCAACTTTTACTGCTCTTTCTTCACCTCCCTTTGATCTCCTGCCCTGAGCGGGAGTTTTAGAATGTATGCCATTAAAGTTCATTTAATTCGAAGCACATATATGAAAAAAAGAAAAGAGTCACAAAGATACTTCTGCTTTACCAAAAGAGAGATATACTCCTCAGAGGGTCAAGGCGAGGCAGAGCTTTTTAAGCTGGAATTTGAAACTTCAGACCTAGAGCTTTTCTTGATAAGGAAAAAAAAAAACCCTTCCAAATGGAGACAAAAAATTAAATTGGAAACATCTAGAGGTATTTAGAGAGCCTAATTTGTTGGGTTTTAAAGTAGTTACTACCTCTCCAGGCCTCTAGATTCTTTATTAAAATGCTTTTCCCGAAGTGTCTCAACAACGCATAATCTACTGGGCACAAAGAAAATGTTCTCATTGTTGTCAAATACTGAAGAACCTTGAACAAGCCCCATCATTTCTTTAATTTTATTGCTGTTTCGATTGCATGATTATTTATTTCAACATTAAAGAATATTTCTGCTTTTAAACTCTCTACCGATCAAGCTTACAATGAGTTATTTTAAAACACATTCCAAATATTTTATTTCGCCCAGCTTCATGTTGACAGGTACAATAGTCCCATCTTAGCTTCTGTTCACACAAGAACACATTTTGAAACCCAATTGATAAAAGGTAGAGCTACGCAAGCTCTGCAGAGCCCAGCACCTGCTGAGCAAACTGTCAAATGTTTGCCACGGTACTTAGAGCTGTATTATGGCAAAATGAAAAAAAAAATAGGCATGGGAGCGAAATTAAAAACTCACAATGAAATAGTTGATTAAGAAAATTAAACCATTTAGCACAGACCCATGTCTCTGCCTCCTGGAGGAAGCCTTGGGAGGCTGCTGTGGACCAGAGTCAGTTAAAACATTTGTCCTCTATGGCTATGACTGCTTAATTTTATTCACAAAGGACTCCTTTGGCATTCATCTAAATTTTCAGACCCCCTTTCAAATTTATTCATAAGTTTCCTCTTTCCCAGTGACCCCAACATGCTTAGTGCTGGGAAAGGGTCTGCCAACAAATGGCAGATCTGCACCTAAGCCAGAATGAAAACCTTAGGGGTCCTGAGGCCCAACATTAGATAGCCTCTCCGTGGGGGCTGAGACTGAGCTCCTAGTTTCCCTGGGCCAGGCATTTTAATTGCTAGTTCTTTTTTTTTTTTTAATGTTTAAGGGAGGAGGGGGAGGAAAAAGTGATAAAGGAAGTTTTGAGAGAATAGTGGTAAATAGATCTGGCTCAACTTATTTGAGCTTTCTTGAAAGCCTCCTCCAATTAAGTCTGTTCTTACACTAACCATCCCTTTGTTCTTGAGTTCCCCCAGTCTCTAGGTTCATAGCTGCCCCAGAGTAATTTTGTCTCTTCTGAGTTGCTTTTGTTTGTTGCTTTAGTCACTGAAATGATCTCCCCACCTAGACTATGAAAACTTCCAGAAGTCTAGGAATATGTCTTCCATTCCTTTATGTGATTTAATAGTGTCTAGTATTTTTACGCAGTAAGAAGGATAGCTCAATTAAGTATTAGATTAATTAACTAAAAGAATTAGACTGTCTGTCTTGAACCCCAAAGGCTTTCTGGAGACAAAAAAAAAAACTGCTAAAGCAAACGCAACTGGTAGAACTGTTCTTCTCAAGTAAGAACCTCTTCAATTTGACTTCGCCTTGGACTATTTAGGGCTCAGGTTCAAGGGAACTTCTTCTAATAGTTAGTTACTGATTCAGTGGGACTTGAATTTTGATATTTATCAGGAGCAATTTTGGTGACATGACATAGATTCATGACATTTACATGTTTAGAAAAAGTCAGTAACACAGCAATGACACTGCTCTATAATTATTTATTTATTTTCTTATTTATACCCACACTTTGTTCTTTATAGACTTGAAAAGGTTAGCGAGATTAAATAAAATACACCAATTAAAAATTGTGAAAAAAAGTGACTAGATTCATAAAGTAGAGCCAAAATTAAGACTACATTAAAAATGGATCTTGCAAACATTTGCACACTTGCCAAAAATATGGGTCTGAGCTTCCTGACAATCAACCTGAAATAGATTATGTATCTGATCAGGAACACAATATATAGCATTTAAGAGACAGAAATAGTTCACTTTACTCAAGAGAACCATAAAAATTCTTAACACAAAGTCTAGGCAGAGACCTCTTGAGGATGTTACGACTGCATAATGCTGCTCATCCTTGATAACATTCTGAAGTGTGGACCAGCATGAGTTTCATGGGGTGTGTTTATAGTGCCTTTCAATATGGACTATCTTCATATCAAGTGTTGTTCAGTATAAGCAATCTACTGATATCTATACAGTGAGTTCCACGATATAATTTCTCCTGGCCCATCTAAATTTTAGAATAGATTTGAGAGTATCTGCCCAAATGGAATTTACCAATTAGGTTGATACGATTTTATCAATTAGGTTGGCTATTTTCTGTGATAACAAACAACCAGAAAAACCTCATTGGCTTAAAACTACAATGTTTATTTTTTGTTCATGCAATATGTTCATCATGAGTTGAAAAAAGGGCTCTGCTCATTGTTGTCGCTCAGGAACCTGAGTGAATAGGGGCTTCATGCTTTCGTGATCACAGAGATTGGGAGGAAGAACATGGTAAACCATACACTGGCTCTTAAAACTTCTGCCCACAACGGTCATCACATCTGTTGACATTTCTGTCTAAAGCAAATCAGTCATCAGGCTAGACCAGTCTTCTACAGAATAGGGATGTGCAATCCTCCCATAGGGAAGTGCACTGAATATTGTAAACAACAATACAGGTTATGACAACCATGTATGCTTAACAAAAAACCCTAAAGAATGATTTTCTTGGCTGACATTTCCCAAGATATTGGGTGACAAAAATCTCCAAATTGCATTATTCCCTACTGACTCCCTGAAGTGCAGTATTCTCTGCACTGGCCATTAAAAATGAGAACTGTCTGCTTTCACAGACAGACCAGCTGGGGGTAGGATTGATATTCTACCATGAAAATGCAGGAACTTATCAAAGCCCCATGGCAGAATACTCTCTATAACTTAATGCTTTTATTCTTTTGACAACTTGTACCCCACTTTTTTTCCTTCTCTAGTTAGAAACATATTGGTAACTGTACATGTATACAACCATAGATTGGTATAATGATGATGTCTCTTATGATTCACCTTAACCATTCTTTTGTGACACATCCCATCAAAAACATTCAGTGACTCTCAGTGGCATTCCTAGCATTTTTGACACCTTGACTGGATCATTTTTATAACACCCTCCCCCTTGTGATGAAATTATTTTCATGTAGTAATTGGTAATCAACATTATCTTTTTAATCTTTTGTTTTAAAATAATTAACAAATAAAAAGGAATGACTTTGATTTTAAAGATTGCTCAAAATTCATAGCTTATTTTATGTATGAACTAAAATTTGCACTTATCAAATAAAAATATTATGCTTTCATTTTGCATTTAAACAAAAATAGAAAACTCCAAGTAATCCCATAGTTACTCAAGTTCGGTTTCCTTGACTTACATTCACAGCTATGTCTGCCCAAGGCAAATGCAAAGGATTCCTAATTTACTCTTGAATGATTGCAGCTGATGTGGGTGCGTTTGGGGCCAATTTAAACAATTGGGAGTTGGTTGAATTAACTTCCATGTAAAACACAATATTTAGTAAAGGATAAATAATAAAAATGTGCTAATTCAAACCTTAAAAGGTATTATTAAAATTCAACATTAATGATATCAATAAAGACCTACAGATGATTTTTTTTTTTTTGAGGACTAGTATTTTATCACTTCATTGTTTAGAATTGTAGACAGGAGGTGATGATTAGAATCAGAATGACTGGGTTTTTATTATAACTTTAAAATTCTGTATTGACAGGGTACCCCCTTATTGCCTATACCCAGAACTCCCTCATACTTGGACGGTCACGGGTGACTCCCCAATGTTTATGTAAATGAGAACAAAGTGATGACCCTTAACAAGGTTCTCCATCATTTGGCCTCAACCTCCTTTTAGCCTACTCCTCCACAATTCACCTATTACAAAAATGCTCCATCATCTAGAATAGTGAAAATATTCTACTCTCTGGCCCTCCTCCCTTTAAAATAATACTTCTGTGTACGTGTTCATATTTCTCCCTCTAACAATGGAAGTGTAAAGAACACAGGCTTTAGAAGACAGGATTTTTCCGGGATTGAATTTTATCTCTGCAGTTTATAAGTTGTGTGACCTTGGGCAAGTTATTAAGCCCACCTGGGCCTTATCCTCCTCACCTGCAAAAATAGTGATAAAAGAGACTAGTTTACGGATACTACTGGATTAGATGAGAACATAAAATATATGTGAGATTGCCTGTTATTTACATATCTTTCATTATCCTCCCTTACTAAATTTTGTGTGTCCAACATTCACAGGGCTTTGTTCAAAATAGGCCCTCATGGAACTTGAACAACTGGATTGAATTGATTGGAATTGATGGTAGACAAGCTGCAAAGGCCACGTGGTACAGCCTCTAGCTCCAGTTCTTTTTATAATTACCTCAGCTGTGAGTCTTGAGCATGGTCATAAGAAGGAAATCTAGGATATTTCTCATTTGGCTTCAGTTCCTCTTCTTCAGCTGTCCAGATCTCTCTCATTTAGAACAAACATTGTGACAAAACAAGGAGGCAGCAGAAGCGTAAGTGGGAATTATAACCTACGGCATGGGAGTCTGCATAAGGTGTCCATTTCACCTTCAGGACTGCCTTAGCATTTTGAGCAGCTCAGAGGTCAGGAATGCTGTTGTCATCAGGGTTAGAGCTGTGTCCTGAATAAATACCAAGTTAGGAGGAAGATGACTCAGAGCTGCCTAAACCTCATACTCCTCCGATATTTTAAGCAACAGAGAGTGGTAAGCAGCTGTTAGATATCTTTGCTTCTTTGTTCAGGCAAAGCTTAGCCTGTTCCATTCGGAAAGAAAATGGTCATAATTTCCAGCCTGTTTTAAACTCTCCCTTCTTAGAATTGTTACAGCACACATAACCTGGGCCATACAACTTAGTTTTATACAGTCCTAACACATTTTCTAATTTTTTCCTGTTTCCCCAAGGGGATATTGTTGTGGGATGAGAACATACCTTGTATTTCTCTTATATTCTCTCCAAACTCAAAGTCTTGGGCCCATAGTAGGTGGTACATACAAACACTAATTTTATTTGTAAAGGGCTTCAAAATGAAGAAATTACCTTTACATCAATTCTTTCCTTTAAACTTCACTACAACTCCATGAAGTAAATTTTATCTTTATTTTATAGGCCAGGAAACTAAGGTTCAGAGAAAGTACACTGGATCAGGATCATACAACTAGTAGTTAGTGGAGCCTGCATTTGGGTATATATACATACGTGTACATATATACACCACCACAAATCCCATCTTAAATAGATGCTTATTGATTAATGAGAGCTTAATTGAAAGACTTTTAAAAATATATTTAATTTCTTTCTAGTTATTAGATTCCTGTCCCCTACCTTGTTCTTCTGGCTCTGAAAGCAGTAGGAAAACCATTTTATAATTTGCAAAGATATGTAGATATAGAGCCTAATTACTTTACTTGTACACAGAAAGGCTCATTTGTTCCTATGTAAGGAGAAATGGCACAGGAAAATTCTCAAGTAATAAGAAACCATAAATTCATTTGTATTTTAGTTAATAGGCTTGTGGCAGATCTTCAGAGAATTCACAATATATTTTTGGGCATCATTATTTATCTGAAAAGTGAGGAAAAGTGCACACGAGTCTATGTGTTAAAGGAGAGCAGAAATGGTGTAAATCATTTAAATTGGTAGACTAATTTGATTCAATCAACAGGTATTTGTGGAACCCCTGCATTTTCTGTCATGGCTAGAGAGTGGTTTAAACACATGCTGACATTTGGGGAGGTCAGATACTCTGGGAGTTCCATCAAGATAACTCAGTTTATACACTAAGATGACTCAGAGCTACTAGAGACCTGCCTAGCTTTTTTGTTTTGCTCTTGTGCTGCAAATGGACAGCGACTCTGGGATGGATGGAAGACACTTGCCTCAATTATTATATTATGATTCACAGATTCCTGCTATAGAACGTAATTGAGTATTTTGGCTTCCTCTTTCAGTTACTGCTAGGCTAGAGTAAACAAACATCCTATTTATATCAACAAAGTCATAATTGCACAAATTAAATGTTAAAACCTATTAAAATGGAAAAATAAGTTAGGTTTCAGTATGGGAAAGTGCAAACAAGTCTTTGAGAGATTAAGGAGTGTGATGTGCAAACATTTTATGTTGCTTGTAAAACTAATGTCCTCAGTAATTTACCATGCCTTTTACTTCATTCATAAAAATTTCAAAAAATTAACTGTAAATGGATATTTGAGAAAGCAGCTTAATGGATCATCAAAGTAGAGGAAGAGTGGTCCAAGGAGGGCTGGGGAGTAGGACAGTGCTCAGATTCTAATTGTAGCTGGAGAGAAATCTCTATTTCTATCTCCCACTTTAATCCCTCCATCCCACTCAGTGTGCATTAATCTGGAATAGATCACTGTGCTTCTCCGTTAAAAATAATGCACAGACATTTAGATTGATGATTACTGCTGCATTCAAGGTTCTGTAAATAATGATAACATTACTGTCTAGCACATTATATAAGATCACCTAAATTATAAGCAGAAGATGTATCATGTCATGGTCAAGTCTAATATATATAATTTACAGGCTTAATTCTCACTGTCATAAGTGTCTGTTGAAGAGGGCAAGAATAATGACCCTTATCCAGAAAAAATATGTGAAGCCTGTGTCTTTTTCTAAATCTGGAGTTTAAGAAACTGTGCAATATAAAGGAAAATCCCTTGAAAAATTAAACCATTTCAGATCACCCCCTCCCAATAGGTTCCATTAAGCACATTTTGTGAACTTAGTGTGAGTCTGACACAATGGTGAGCATGATGGTGGTGGTGGTAGGGGGTGTAAAAAAGTGTTGGACATCAGCCTCCCTTTCTCTGTTGCCATTATTTCACCGAGGAAAGCGCGGCAGTCTGTCTTTTTCTTCTCAGAATGCTTAGGAAGCCTTCTGAAGTGTTATTAAAAATCGTCTTAACTTTCATTTTGTCCTCAAAGTCTTATACTTTATTTATTTTTTTGTTCTAATTTTACCCTTTCTCATAGCTATAACTATCCATCTTTTAAATATTTCTTTCTCTTCCAAGACGGCTTTCTCACGTCCCATCTCGCCTGTCTTCTTTCCTTTAGATTTTTGCCGATTTTCTTAACGTGACAACTTTGAACTCCATCGTGGTAATCTTTCCCTCTGTTACGATTGTATAAGCTTGTCTACAAACCTTCCATCATCATCACCTTTTAGTGTGTAGAACTGAGTTATTCTTCTTCCCAGCTCAGAGTTTATTGTACATCCACAGAAGACTCTTCTTTGTTTAATTATATTCTTTAATCCATCCCTCGGCATCTGTTCTCCTTCTCTCCTGGGTAAACATTAATCATTTCATGTATTAGGTTGAACTTTATGAAACTGTCATTTATGTAAGTCAAAAACAATGGAATATTAGCAATTTCATGTGATTCGAATTACCATGTCTTTCCAATCCTCATTTATTAATTAGACACATATAATTGAAAAATATGCAATGATTTATATATATGTATATATCCTTTTCTGACTAAATTAGTGGTGTCACTTATATCAAAAAGGAAGTTCCTATAAACATGGGGCTCTTCCTGGGCTCTGCATTCTCTCCCACTGGCATATGCTGCTGCATGGTTATCATGAGATGCAGTCATTTTGCTTTATCTCTCAATATTGTTTTAGATATTCATGGGTCTTTGTAGTTTTTTTAAAAATAGGTTTTAGCTAATATTTAGCCATTAATCCTTCAATTTTAAAATACTTTCTGTCCTATACTCCATCCCTTCATCTGTTTGCTCAACTGTCCTTCAGATTTTCTTGACAGTCTATTATATTTTTTATGTTGACTGCTATAAATTTTAATAATCCAAGATCTTTATTATGTTTTCTGATTGTTCCTGTGTAACAGCATCTTGTTCTTGATTCATGGATGCAGTATCTCCTCTTATCTCTCTAAAAATATTACTAAAAGTTTTGTTCCTTTGTTTAGTTTTCTTCTCCTGGCAAAGTCTCTTTTCCCTCCAGCTTGCTTCTCACTGTTCCCATTCCTAGTGCCTGGTCCTATTTCAGAGTGGAGGTTTGACAAGTGGATTGGAAGCTCTGTGCTCTTGGTTGAAACTTGTCAACTGTGGGCTTCACTGTAGCCTGAACTGGCTGGGCTGCTGGGGGTCTGTAATGCTACTATCTTTTGGCCTCCCCTCTTTGATTTATCAAGGTTGCCAGAGAATAATCTTCTAATCTCCAGCCTAGATGGCATAAGGCTGGCATTAGCACCCTGGGAACTGAGTGAGAAAGAGGAAGGAGGATCTCAAAATTCTCAAAAAAGTATGTAAACTTTCACTCTGTCCTCCTTTCCTCAGTAGGCCATTACTTCTTTCCACCAGTCTTGGTGTCCCCAAGTCAGGGAATCTCTGTTTTCCTCTGTCTGGGGAATAGGTTTCCAGCTCTTCTGTCACCGAGTGGAGTAGAATATCTGGAGAGAGTTTCCATAAACAGTTTTAACCAGTCATCTTTGGTTTTTGTTTGGTTTCACCTTATCACCACTTTCAGAGGTGCACGGTGCTGAAACTATCTGAGCTTTGGGAAGGTCTTGCCAAACAGGTAAAATATTAAATAGTTTCTCAAATTTCTGTGCTGCCAGTTTAGGATTCACTTTCTTAGTTCACTAAGTCATTTAATACTCATTCTTCTGCTTTTCATCTTCTGAAGTTTTATGTTATTCTCTTATCCCTGTTCTGTTTGTCCTCATAGGTTTATGCTTTTAAAGACCCTTTCACCATTGTTTTATGGGGTTTCTGGAGGGGCGCATTAAAAGGCACACCTCCAACCCCCTATTTTTAAATGGAAATCCCTGCTGTTATCTTTTATTATTTCCTTCTTGTTTCTTTGGTTTCCTTGGTCATTTTTTTACTGGTGCTTTGAGAAATCACTTAGCTTGTTTATTTAAATCTTTTTCAGTTTCGGATAAATGTATTTAAAATCTAAAATTTCCTCTTAGTACTACTTTCCTTCCAAAATTTGACCTATAAGCTTTCATTGTTATTTAACTGTAAATATCTCACGGTTTTTCTTATGTCTTTCCCTTTAAACAAAAAAAAAATTTTAGTGATATGTTTTATATTAACAGTTTCCAGCAACAGCAACATGGAACATGGAGTTTCTAAAGTAATCACTTATTTTTGATTTCTGATTTTATTGCATTGTGATCAGATCAGTCTATATCATACTGATTCTTTGGGATTTATTGAAGCTATTTTGTGGCTTATTGCATGATAGGTTTTTTTGGATATTCCATGCGCTTGAATAAAAAAAGTGTCCTCTGTATTTGTTGGCCAAAAAGATTTCTGAATAGGTATACATCAAGCTTATTTATTGTCATATCTTTCTTATTTTTGGTATACTTTACAACCACTTGGTCCTTCCTCATGGTTCTTCTATCCTCTCTAAAATTAAAAAAGACTTCCTTTTTTGTCTTTGGCATCTGTAGGATTTGCAGAAAGAGGCAACTCCTACAGAGTGAGACAGTTCTCTGTTCTGTGAGTTTGTCTGATCCTTCTTTCATTTTGTTTGTATAATAATGCAATTTTGGCTGCTGATACTTTTCTATTTGGCCACTTGCTAGAGAGATAAAGGGGCTTTAAAGAGATTCATAAAAAATATTTTTATTTTACAAGTAGAAAAACTGAGGCCTAGAGAAGTTAATTATCTTTTCTAAAATTCTACACCTAGTTAATCTAGTTAGTTCACCTGGTTAGTTAATATGGTCTATTAACCCTTTTCTTAACTTGAAGCTGAGAATAAAAATGTCTTTATAGGCTTAACGATAAAATATGATACCATTTGTGAAAGTGCCTTTTAAACAATGAAGTGTTTTACAAGAGGAGAAGTTTTTTTATAATTCAGTACAACTTTTGCAATAGAAGAATTCTTCTGAGTGCCTGATGCCTGTATTAACTACTATTGTTGTTAATATGTATCAGACACATAGGATTTCTTATTTCAGGAATGATTAAATATCCTAAGTCTCTCAGAACTTCCAGTTTTGTAGAGAAGGTGCATATGTTAATGAGAAATCCAAGAGCGTGAGATAAATGCTCTAAGATCAGAAAGCTGCAGGTCACAGGTTTTCTAGTGGAGAGAGTGTTCACTCTTCCAGGAGGTCAGGGGAGGCTCCACAGAGGACGGATCATACTCTCCGACACCTCTGCGTCAACTGTGCATCCTTTACTTGAAATGACCATTTCTCCTTTGTTTTCTGGTGAACATACACAGGAAATTGCGTAAGTCCTTTGGTATTTCATGAGAATATCGTGTGAGTGGAGGTGTTATAGAAGATGTTGTAGAGTTAAGCTGCAGAAAATGGGACACCACTAGAAGGTCTCAGGCAGGGAAGTGTTTATGTGTATGCAGTATTGCTGCCTTAAGTATATTGAAACGTCATTGGTATATTCCTGTGTAGACTGGGCACATTTGTTTGTTGGATATTTACAGGAAACCTTTTCGTTACTGTTAGGCTTAGGGTTCCCGTTTCTTTTTATTCATGATTATGCCTCATCCTTGCACTATCATCTCCCCAGTGAAGCTGGATTAAGAGTGAGGTGGCACGAATCCAGGGAAGGAAGAAAAGTGAAAAGGTTTGTAAAGATCCTGAGAGACATTAGGGAAATCACTCATGTACCCCAGACTTACCAATGCCTCATCTTTCTTCCAGAAATTTTTCTTTGTTTATCATTTCTTCTCTTCCCTCTCTCCTTCTCTCCCTTTCCCCCTTCCTCCCTGTCTTTCTTGCTTCTTTCTTTCCTTTCTTCTTCCTTCAACACAGAGCATAATTCTATATTTTTGTTCCCTGATGGTCAGTCTTTTTGGATGAAGATGGTGCCATAGCAGTTCACACTCTATATCCACTCAGAAGAGTTCGCTAGTAAACCATGAACCAGCCAGGGCTCATTTCAGCCTGAGACAGAGTCAAAGCTCTCAGCTTCCTGACTCAGTTTATTACATTTCAGTAGTTTATACCCAATTTAGTCAATGGGAAGAAAAGTCCATTTACAAACAATAAAATCATTTTCAACTCCAAAGCTGGTTTTCTCAATCACTAAACCAAAAAAATTCCATGAGCACTGAAATGTTGAAAAGCCAATGATTTTTCATGTTGGCTTACAATTGCTTACATTTGCATTGCTATATAATTATGCATCCACTCAGAATGGTAGTCCTTGGTTTATTTTGTTATCACTCCACGTGCTTCTGTAGTTCTATAAAAGTGGTAGTGGTGACTTGGTTATTGTTCCAAGTTTATGTTATATTTTATATTGTGGGGTTTTTGTTTTGTTTTGGATTGTTCCAAGTTTGTATTGTGGTTCTTTATTTCGAATTTTATTTTGTGTACTTTCTTTGGATTAATCATATTTTGTTATAACATCAAATGAATAGAAAATTTTATTCTTTGCCCAAATAATATAAAATTATAATTTCATACAGTTTTAAATTGTGAGTAATTATTTACAATGTGTTTAATTATCTTCAATTTGCTTGCTTTAATAATTTTAAGGCTATTCTTCTATTTTCTTCTTAAAATTTAGAAGGTCCAGCAGAAAGGCTTTGTGTGTATGTGTGTGTATGTGTGAGGGGGGGATCTCTTAGATAGTAAGTGATTCATCCAACTTGTGAGTAGGGAGAACTAGAGCTCAGATCTTATGAGTTCTAATACATTTATCTTTCCTCCCTACTATTCTGCTTTCCATATAATTAATACAGTAATTCCCCCCATCCATGGGGGGTATGTTCCAGTGGATGCCTGAAACAGTGGATAATACAAAACCCTATGTATACTGTTTTTTTTCCTATACATTCATACCTATGATGAAATTTAATTTATAAATTAGGCAAGTAAGTGATTAACAACAAACAATAATAAAATAGAACAATCACAACAATATACTATAATAAAAGTTATGTGAATGTGCTCTTTCTCTCTCTTTCTCTCAAAATATCTTATGTACTGTACTATAGGTAACTGAAACCACAGAAAGCCAAATGCAGGTAAGTGGGGACTGTAAACTCAATCAATTGCCTTGGCTTCTGAACTTAAGTAAAATAATTTCTGGTTGTCAAATCTAGACACATATTAGTACAAAACTTGTAAGTTGCAAAGGCACACATTAGTACAAAACTTGTCCACGTAGATGGAGACTTACCCTACCCTGTGTTTAATACTGCATAATCTTATAAAATGACTAGCTGAATTCCAGTAGACAGATATTTAGTGAAGATCTTACAGAGATCAGTAAGATAAGGTCTCTGAGTTTTTACAGAGTGTAAAATCAGAAGAAATGATACGATCAATACTTATGATTATTACAGGCAGATTATGACACTGGTCTTAAAGTACACATAAAAAAACATGTTCTGGGAAATCAAAGTGATAAGGGTATCTGTAGCTTAGGCACATCAGAAAAGGCTTCCTGGTAGAGGCATTAAGATGAACATTGAGGTACGTGTAGGAGTTCAAGAGGGACTGGCGTGGGGCTGGGGGGAGGGTTGGAAGTGAAGCACATACAGCAAGCAAAAACCTGGAGCCACCGAAGTATGTGACCTGATCAGAAAGTCACAAGGAAGCCCTGAGAGGTAAACCTGCACATGTGGCAGTGACAGAATGGAGACAACCTTAATGCCAAAGTGAGGAATTTATTAATTATCCTTTAGGGCAATTCTGGAGGATCGATGCATGTTTTCGAGGCAAAGGGTAACCAGGTGGGAAAAATACTTTCGAAAGATTGATCTGGTGGGTTGAGTAACAGGAAAGGAAAGGGGAGGATGACCCCTCAGTGTTTCTGTCTGGTTGACGAGTAGGATGGTGGCTCCACCAGAAGAACAAAGAAGTTTGAGCGGGAGCTTTTGGGACAGCAGTGAGGGTTGTGGATGGTAAAGAAAAGATTGCTTTGCCTCTAAACTAAATGCTGCGTATGTCAGCTTAAATCACTGGACAAATAAAGGATTTAACACCTGACCTCTTGTTTCTCACAAGGCCTGTGTGATTTTTCATGCTGCCTTTTGCTGGAAGTCTGTATTAAAATAATTAGGCTTATCTTGCAGTTGAAGCAATATTATAATTTCCTGAGGTGGAAAATAACAGCAACAACAACAGTAATAACATCAGCAACAATCACAACCACCATAACAACAAAATCCAGCAAGAACAGGGATTTTGCAGCCTTCTGTTGTGCACCATTGCATGAAACTATACTCATTATATTGCTTCCCACTTTTTGACTCCGTGCCAAACTTCAGCCTGCTCAGGGTCAGAGCTCGCTGGGAGTGTGCCGCCTGCTACATTGTGTGTGCTGTATTGGGATCAAAGCATTCCTTCTCCTTCCTCATCTACCTCTTCTCCCTACTGCTTGTCTGCCTTCTCCTGCAGGGGGTCAGACTGGCCACATTTGCACGTCTCAGTGCATAGCCCTTTTATACAAAGTTTTCTTTGTTAATCAGGAGAAGTAAATGCAAATCCTCTCTGTACAATGAACTGCTTTGAGAAGAAGGTGTGACAGTGATATAATGACCTGGTAAATTTTTATACGAGGAGGATCAAAATATCTTGGTTTTATTTTTCAGAGATTAGTATTTGAGAGAGGTGTGTGTGTGTGTATACACATGCATAAGACTGTGTGTACGTGTGTCTGTCCATATTCTTCTTCTGGAAGACAATGGCACTATGCAATAGAGTTCCTGAATTCTTTCCTTTTCCGTGTTTGTATCTGAATCATCCTTTATATTTGGGTGTCAGTGCAAGGTTTTGTTGTTGTTGAAACCACAGGATATATAATCTGTGTGCCTTCAGCCAGTTAATGAGCTTTAATATCTAACCTAGTGGGTCGCTCTCACAGTCCCTGGTAGGGTCTAGAAGGGTACACGGAGCTACCTTCCCGTCGTTAGTCATGAAGGCAGAGTGAACTAAAACATAAGCACTGCCTTCCATCATGTTTCTCTGCAAGATACTAATAAAAACACAGTGGCTGTTCATTCTGTCTTTCACTTTTACTTGTCATTACTTCCTGCACCAATCAAGCAAACAGTTGGCAATCACTTAATCGATGCACAGGTAAGTTGCGAGGTGGTCTTTTGAACAGCCCAGCAATCTTTGGGTATGGATTACACTTGAAGACTTTCTTGGATGAGATATCAAGGTGGCTATTAAATGTTAAAAAAAAGTAAGACGAAGAGGTCTGTGTTGTGTTTTACTTAATCTCTGCTGCTTTTGTTAGCACGGTAGAATCAAGGAGATGGTTGCTTCATTTGACCTCCTCTCCATGGGAATAGTAACTATAATGGGTTTAATTAACTATGTGGCATTGACGTAATTAGTTATCCTGGTGATTATACTTCTTTAATAAAAGCACTTCATTTGAGCTGCATTGGTGTTCTGCAGTGGCCGAGCCCTGCACCTATATTTCATAACTGTCTAGGCATTGGAACCATGTGCATATTTTACCAACAGCCCTTGAGAGAGGTTATCTTGCATGCTTAAGGTAATTGGGAACTAATGATTTTGCCCCCCGGATTCAGACTCTTGCAGCAGAGAGCAGAGATGCTGTGGGGGAGGGGTGGCCGCTCATTTTGTGTAGACTGAAAGGGAGGGGGAAGGGCTGTGTTTTGGAAACCATATGCTCTTAGGAACTGTTTCTCTTTAAGCTAGCAATCAGAGAGACAGTAACAGCAGAGGGAATTGGGGGTGTTTAATCTATGGGTGGACTGCATAAATACATTTAAATAAATGTACACAGTGTATAGAGACATACATTTATATTAACAGGAATCCCGGCTGTACACATGTCTATTAACAGACACGCAGTACATTTCGGCATTAAAAGTAGATCACTGCTTAAATTTGGTCAGCAGGTGACTGGCAATGTCCCTTTCACCCGGCTCAGTGGACAATGAAGTCAGACTGTATGGAAAAAATGGGGCAAATGTAAAAGAAGAAACATTAATGCAAAAATTACCATATGAAAATGTCAATAATAATATCACAAGAAACCCCAAAGAAGAAGAGAACAAAAGCCAGAAGATTATCTAGCTGTGCCCGGACCCGTCCAGGCAGACATGGTGCCCGAACCCCCTTAGTTTCCTCGCTGTTCATTCAAACTTGGGAAATGGAAGAGGAGGGGGAAGGGATGGAAACAGAACGGTGTGGACCGCAAGGGGGTTGAGAAGCCTGGCTGAAATAGACGCTGCTGAGAAATAATAGGTTCTGCAGACTATCTCTTTTGCGGGTAGAAGTGCTATTTCTTTCCCAGTTTGTTTGCTTTGACTCTCCTTTTTTCAAAGCTGTGCTTTCCCTGTCACCTCTTCCCGCAGCTCTTTCTCCTGCAGTACCGTGCAGCCTTCCTTCCACGTCTCTCCCGCTTTTTCCCTGTCTGGAGACACACACCGAAATCACTGCAGGCATTTGACTGCTTCATGCAGCGCGGCAAGGAACACTCTGGGTCATCCCAACAGCCAGATCCATAAACAAGCACCACTGCAAAACCAAACAAATGGAAAAGAAGTGCCTCCGTGGAGGTACCTGCCAACAAGACTTGTTCCTTTGCCACGAGGGATGCACCGGCAAAACCCTCCATCCCTCATTAAATCAATAAAATCAAGTGTCCTTTATTTTAATCCTCTGCACTGTAATCCAGTAGCAAGGAGAGGGGCCCAGGCTTTTCATCTCATTGTTTCAAAACAGATCGTTTGGTTGGAATTGACAAAAGGTTCATTCCTTTACCTTTGTGGAAATGTCAGTAAAAAGGCAGGTGCTGGGCATTTGGACTCTTTTGCTCAGTAGAAGAAAAAAGGAGTGTGTGGGGGTGGGGAGAGGGATCTGTGACAGGCTAACTACATGTACTGAAGCTTTCTAAGACATTTTGTTTAGCTTGATATTGTGCAGCAGTGAGGAGAGAGGTGGAATCTATTGTGTGCCAGCTGCATGAATCACCGGATTGAAGTCTAACAGCCTCAGATCCTCTTTTATACAGTAGAGGGGAGATTAAAGGAGGGAGCTCATATGTCACAAAATAGAGGTACAATGCAGTTCTGGCTTGCTTAATGCACTCAGCCAGCATTTGATCCAAATTTAGCCAAAGGGAAGGAACGTGTGCTGCTGTCAGCCAAGGGAGGTGACAAATGTTGAGCTGTAATATCCAAAATTCCTTTTCTGTTTCCAAAATGTCAGCTCTCCTTTGTCAGCTTCATTATGATTGACTCTATGTATAGTCACAGACCAACTGGAAACAAACAAAAACATCCAAACCCTAGCTAAATTTTTCTACACCTGCCTCTAAGCTGTGTAATTGATACAGAGCATAGGGAAGTTTTGCATCTAAGATTTTCAACTTCATTTGTTTAACAAGTATACGACTTTCAACTTCATTTATTTAACAAGTATTTGTTGAGTGCTATAGTAAGTACATTCTAGAAGCTGAAAGGGATACACAAGGAATCTAATACATATTCTACTCTCCCAAAGCTTTTGGTTTGGCTAAAGAGATAAGGTAGACAGACAGATAGACATACCCATACACATACACCCCTTCAGGAACAAAGGCAGTGGGGCATTTTGTTAAGTTACTAAATATGGGAGGATGAATAAGAACTGCTGTAGGAATCAGAAAAAGTGAACTTTGAGCTAAAAATTTTTTTTTTGAAAAAGGAATAGGGAGTGTTTGGTGTACTAAGAACTTTTAGGAATCTCACATGCCCTGCATCATGTAGGAGAGTGTATATAGTTGTATTATCATCCTCATTTAATAGGCAAAGAAAAGTAAGTTACTTGCCTAGAGACATGCAGTTAATAAAAGGCAGAGCAGGAATTTAAACTTTCAAATTATTACTCTTAACCACATCTGCAACCTGCTTGGTAAAGGTTGAAAGGGAGACTCTGAAGGAGCAATTGACCTGGCATCTCTCCCCTGCCTCTTACTAAGGGGATTCTCCATCTGTCCTCACTGAAACTACAAGGCCCTTATCTGTTTCTGTTTCAACTGAATTATCAGCTCCTTTCTGTGTAGTTAGATTTCCTTCCTTGGACAGACTTTATGGTCAAATCAGTAATCAAACTTTATTTCTGGAAGAGATCTTACTGGTGGCTTACCTAAGGTCAGATAGGTTATTAGTTGTAGACATGAGACTATAATTTGTCTTGGAGACCCAGCCTAGTGTTCCGACAGCTCCTACTGCCTTTCTTACCTCCACACTGACCTTCAACATTGACTCCCAAGTCCTACCAAACTTCTGCTGTGTTCACCACAACTATCACACCTCTACTTTCTGCTTTTCTTTTTGCTTTATAAAGGAAACTTCAAGGAAGATGGAGAATCATGCAGCCCTGGCCATCTGCAACGTCAGGGACTCCAATTACAACTGAGCTGTCACATCTGCTCACTGGCTGTGCTAGTCATCTCTTTTTGAGACTCCCAGGAGACTCCCAGGAGCCACTCTCTTTTCAAGTCCTCAATGTAATTGGTAAATGATCTCATCTTATATCTTGATGAGAATATTGACATCATCTGACACAGGATATCTCATTTTCACCTCAATAACAACTTCTAATTCCCATCTCTGCACTTCCCCAGTACCTGCCCAATGCCAGAAGAGCTACCCCCTTGCTGGCTTTCCTAAACTAAATGGTAGGGTCACTGAGGGTTGGCTTTGAGGCTTGTGTCCTTCCTAGCCCTCAAGATTTCCCTCATTCCATCAAAAAGCCTTGGGTCCCTGTACCCCTAATACAATCTTCTTTCAAAATCTAAACTCAGAGAAGAACCCAATAAACACTGGATTATAAAAATCTTTTAAAAGGCTCACTATGTTATTTTTCTCAATACAAGAGCTTTTACTATTTTTATAATAGGAGAAAGAATCCACATGCCAAAGGAACACATTTATGATTGTGGGATATCAAGCACTACTGAAAATGACTAAGATATTTGGGGGGCAACAGTCCTCAAATCACATCGCTGCACGTCGTGGGCCACCTCCTCTGTCTCTATGCACATGGACAGCATGTCCTGATTGTCTACTCAGAGCTAAATCTTCCACCTGAACAGCCTCTCCCATTCCTTTTAGCTCAGCAAAGATCTTGTTCTCATGATTATCTGGTACTTTGTCTAGCTTTTTTCATCTCTACTTCCCCACTGTACATGAATACCTTCCCTTTGCCTTCACTTCAAGGATGCACAACTTTAGTCAACTTGATGATCCTTTGTCTGATTCTCGCGCATACTCTAACAATTCTTTTTATTTCTTCTCTTTTATTGCCTGCACTTTTAAGTGCATATTCAAAATACCCTCTGCCTCCATTTCTCAATGCCTGCTTATTCCTTACAAGTTTGACTAACTTCAAAGCAACAAAACTTGTGGTAATCTACTAAATCCTTATTCTCCTTGATGTCTTTTTAAAATTCAACTCTTCTGACAATCCCTTCTTCTAGAATAACTATTCTCAATCCTATCAGACCTTCAGCCCCTTTTAAAACAAATGCTTGTAATGCTGCCCTATAATGCTGAAATCAAATGCATTGCAGTATAATTTTCCTACTCACATAATTTTAATAACATAATGCCTTAACTATCTATAAGTGAGAATTAAAGTAAACTATAATAAAATAATATGCATCGATATATATGGAATCAGTATTAATACAATAGATACAAATGCAGATTGATACCAATGAGCTTCATATATCATAAGCAATATTACTCTGAACAATGTGAATTTTTGAACTGATGAACAATGTTTGGTAAAGAATCAAATCAAGCAAAATAAAGAACTACACAGTAGTTGCATTTCTGGAAAATTTGGTGTGTTTAAAAACATGCAAAAATCTTTGTTTTTATAAAATAAGTTAGGTCCTAGAATAAAAAAATATTAAATGGATTTTTTTTGCATGTATGAATGTGCATGAGTCATTCAAAAGTTTGCTCGATGCAAGACAATTCTTCTATATGTGAGACTGTCTGATACATTGCAAGATGCCCAGCATCCTCTCCTACACCCCCAACACACAATGGAAAAGCAGCTCCCCATGTTGTTGTCAACCACAGATTTCTAAAATACCTCTTAGTGGGTGGTGTGGTACCTCTTAGGAAACCACTGTTCTATGTTATCTCATCTTTAGTCCACGTGGTGTTTCTATTTTCATCCCTGCATTTCTAATCCATCTTTTTCCTTTGGTGGGCTCTTGTCGACTTTCTCTTAGGCACATTTAACTGTGGACATTCTTCAAGGCTTGGTCCTTGGACATCTATTACTCTCTCAATTTCTCAGCTTTATTGAGGCATAGTTTACATACAATACAATTTATCAATTTTAAGCGTACGATATATACTTGTACGTATGTTGTACATACAACTGTACGATGTATGCAGCCATTCTGTCTTCACCACAATCATGCTATGGAGTATTTCCAACATTCCCAAGAGATTCCCCTGCCTCTTTTTCACTCAATCTCCTCCCCACAAACCTAGCCTCTAACAAACACTAGTCAGTTTTCTGGGTCTAGAGTTTGACTTGTTATAGAATTTCATATAAATGGAATCATACAGCATTTAGTGCTTTAGGTCTGGCTTTTTAAATTTAGCATAATGTTTTAGATATTCATCCGTATTGTGAATGTATCAGTAATTTGTTTCGGAGTGATAATTTCTTTATGAGTAGTATTCCATTATATGCCATACCAAATTTATTTATCCATTTACTTGTTAATGGACACTATAGTATTAACAGTTTGATCTACCATGAATAAAGATGTTCTGAACAACTAAAGAAATATATTTTCATTTTTCTTGGGTAAATATTAATACCTAGGAGAGGTACTGTTGGTATATATGATAAGTATATATTTAATATCACAAAAACAGACAAAATATTTTCCAAAGTGAATGCTGAATGTACCATTTTGCACTTACATCAGCAATTTCTGAGTTTAGTTATTCTACATCCTCACCCGTTCTTGGTATTATTAGTGTTTTTTAGCTGTTCTAGAGGGTTTGTAGTAGTATCTCATGGTGGTTTTAATTTGCATTTTCAATTTGTATAATTGATTGAGAAGTGTCTGTTCAAACATTTTTCTATTCTTTAACTGGATTGTTTATTTCTTATTATTTAGTTGTATGAATTCTTTATACATGCTCAATATAAGTCATTTATGAAGTACATGTCTTGAAAATATTTTCTCCCAGACTGTGGCCTTTTTCTTACTGGTGTCTTTGAAGGAGCAAAAATATTTTTCTATTGATGAAGTCCTATTTATCAATTTGTTTTTATGCTTCATGTTTTTTGTATCTTATGTGAAATTTTTGTCTATCAAGGTCATGAAGATTTTCTCATATATTTTCTAGAAGTTTTATAGTTTTAGTTCTCACATTAATGTTTATTACCCTTTTTTATATATGATGTGGGTTAAAGATTGAGGTTCTTATGTATGTGTGTGCATGCGTATGGACAGCCAGCTGTTATAGCACCATCTGTTACAGAGATACTTCTTTCCCATACTGAATTACCTTGGCACTTTTGTAAAAAATCAGTTGAGCATATAGGGATGGGTCTATTTCTAGACTCCATGCAGTTCTACTGATCTTTGTGTCTGTCATTAGACCGATACTACATTCTCTTGGTTCTTGTAGCTTTATATTAAGACTTGAAATCATGTAGTATGAGCCTTCCAACTCTGTTCTTCCATGTAAATTTTAGAATTGACTTGCCAATTTCTACAAAATAGTCTGCATTGATTCTGTTGAAGAGTCTGAAGAAAATTGACATGTTAATAATCTTATGTTTTTCAATCCATGAACATATAGTTCTGCATTTATTTAGACCTTTTTATTTTGTCTCAGCAATTATAAATTTCAGAATACAGGTCTTGCATCTATTTTGGTAAATTTATTCCTAAGTATTTATGATGTTGGATGCTATCATCAATAGTACTTTTTGAAATGTAAAATTCTAATTGCTACTTGTCAGTATGCAGACATACAATTGATTTTTGCGCATTGACTTTGTATCACACAACCTTAATAAATTTACTTATTAGTTCTAGGATCTTTTTTAAACAGTAGATTTTTAAACAGCAGATTTTCTGTACAATCATGTCGTTTGTGAATAAAGACAGCTTTGCATCATTCTTTACAATCTGTAAGTCTTTTATTTCATTTTCTTGCTCTGTTGCCTTGACTAAGAGCTCCAACACTAAATGTTGAAGAGAAGTGGAGATAACAAACATCTTTGTCTTGTTCCTGCTAATAGGAAGAAAGCATCCATTTTTCACTATTGAGTATGATTTAGCTGCAGGGTTTTCATAGATGCCATTTATTAGGTTGAGTAATTGTTTATAGATTGTTTTTACATCATGAATGGGTGTTGAATTTTGTCAAATGCTTTTTGTGCATCTCTTGAGATTATTATAGTTTTATTATTTTTACACATTCTTTGATTAAATTTGCTAAAATTTTGTTAAATATTTTTCATCCATGATCATTAGGGAGATTGGTCTGAAGTTTTATCTTTTGAACATCTTATTATGATATTGGTAAAAGAATAATACTGGCCTCATAAAACAAAACTGCTTCTTCTGTTGTTTTCTGGAAGAGGTTGTACAGAATTGGTATTAATCCTTCCTTAAATGTTTGGTACAATTCAACAGCTAAACCACCTGGACTCGGCATTCTATTTTTTGGAGGTTAGGTGCTAAGAATTCAATTTCTTTAAAGATGTAGGGCTGTGCAAGTTCTTGTGGTTTTTTTGTTTTGTTTTGTTTTTTTCCTTTTTCTCAAGTGAGCTTTGGTAGTTTGTATCTTTTAAGAACTTTGCCCCTTTCATCTAAGTGTCAAATTGATTGGCTTCGCATGGTTTATTTCCATGTTTGTTGGATCTGTACTGTTGTCTTTTACTTCTTTGATGATAATGGTAATTTGTGTCGTTTCTTTCCTGATTTGCCTTGCTAGAGGTCTATTAATTTTTATTAATATTTTCAAGGAACAAGCTTTTGATTTCATTTGGTTTTATTGACTTTTTCTTATTATTTTCCTATTATTTTTTTCTTTTATTTTTAATCATTTTCTTCCTTCTGCTTTATTTTGGATAAATTTATTTTGCTTTTTCTACATCCACTAAATATTGATATGTGGTATTTTTCATTTCCACTCAGATAAATATATGTTCACATTTCTCTTATGATATCTGTATTGACTTATGAGTAACTTAGAAGTGTTTTTTTAAATTACCAAATATTTGGAGGTTTTTCTAGTTATCTTTCCTATTATTAATTTCTTGTGTAATTCCATTATAGTCAGAGAATATACTTTGCATAATTTCAATTATCCTAAATGTATTGATAATTGTTTTATGGTCCAAAATGTATATAAGTAAGCTTTTCATTTGCACTTGAAAAGAATATATAGTCTGCTGTTTGGTGGCATGTTCTATAATATTCCCTTAAGTCAATTAGTTTCATAATGTTTTTCCAGTCTTTTCTATCATTACTGAGTTTTTGTTTACTTCTTCTATTGATTACTGAAAATCAAACGGTATCTCCAACTATATTTGTGAATTTGTCTATTTTTCTTTAAATTTGATTCTTTTTTTCATTTAGAAATTCTGTTTAGAATTTAGGATTATCATGTTCTCATCATTATTGTGAAATATTCCGTCTTAACCCTGGTGATTTCTTTGTTGTGAAATATTTGATATTAGTTTAGAGATTCTATTTTCTTTTGATTAGTATTTGTATTGTATTGTAATATCCCCCATTACTGTAAATTTCATTTTAATTTCTGCTTATGATAGAAAGATTCTAATACAATCATGCATTGCTTAATGATGGAGATACCCCTCATACATTCTGAGAAATGTGTCATTAAGTGATTTTGTCATTGTGTGAAAATCATAGAGCATACTTACATAAACCTAGATGGGATAGCCTACCACACACCTAGGCTATATGGTATAGCCTATTGCTGCTAGGCTACAAAGTCATGCAGCATGTTACTGTACTGAATACTGTAGGTAATTATAACACAGTGGTAAGTATTTGTGTATCTAAACATATATAAACATAGAAAAGGTACAGTAAAAATATGGCATTAAATCTCATGGGACCACCATCATATATGTCATCCATTGTTGACCAAAACATCATTGTGTGGCACATCACTGTATTGATCTCTCTCTAAGATTGGGACCAGTTTTTATTTTACTAATCAAATCAACATTCAATCACATGATGATTCAGAATATTAATCATTGATTTGGTATGATCTTATAGATGTTCCCAGTCATTATACTTAGCCAATCCCATCCATGCTGTTACCTGACAGCATCTTCAGCAAGACAGAGGCCAAACTCTACCTTTCAGCTTCTAGTCTTGGGTTAACCTCACTTTCCCCCTTATCCTGTATTGCTGTTCACTCTTACCCTTTCCATTAGGCTCTTTATTTATTATAGAGGTAAGTAGATCAAACTGAAAAAGGGAGGAAAGAGAGAGAAAGGAGGAGAAAAGGGAACTTTCACTTCCTTCTAATAAAAAACAATGTGATATATCTATTTTATCATCTATATATGCATGTGTGTGTGTGTATATATATATTAATAGCTGGTAAAGTACTCATATATTTTATTATCTACATGTGTATGTATATGTGTATGTGTGTGTAAAATGCTCTAAATAAAATTTCAAAAAGAGTTGCAAACCTTTCTTAGGCTATGGTGGTTATATGAATATGCCTATATGCTACCAAGAATCTTGTTGTTCAGCTCTTTCTTTTTGGAAGATATGTAGATATAGTGATTAAGACCAAAAGTATACTCATGAGCTTATCTAGCTTCAAATCTCAGCTCCAAAGCTTATGAGATGTGTGACTGTAGGCACTTTGTTCTTTGGCTTCTTTATGTATAAGATGAGGAAAATATTAATCCCTACTTCACAAAGTTGTTGTGAACCTTAAATGAGACAATCCCTGTATCAAGTAGGCTAATGGAAGGAAAAAGTTATGTTTTGGTGACATTTTCAATCTGTTCTTACTTGGCAAAATAAAAAATTTTTGATGGAGATGGAAAGAGTTTGGTTTTGTTGATTCAGAATAGGATCCAATTCTGGCCACCATTCAGAAGTTTTTGACTCTTGAAAATAACAGCTGGGGAAAGCATCAGAAATTCTCTATAAGTAAGAGCTAGCTCATATACCTTAGTCAAGTATTTCACTCAGATTTTCCCCTCATTCTTTTTGCTTCCCACTCACTGTCCTCCAACTTCTCTTGGACTGACCTTATCACTTGTCCAGTCCTACAAACTCCAGCAAATTCCAAATCCTCAGTGTGACTCTCATACACATACACACACACACACATAAAGAGATAGAAATTTGTTTGAATCTCACTCATTGAAACACAGACAATTGAGTTGACAAATAATGAAAGAAAAATTTAGTCAAACTGGTTATTTAGGCATGTAGACAAATTCAGTACCACTTTCCTTGATTTTTCTCTTTGTACTTTTAACTGCATTCAAACATGTTTGTGTAGATGTTGTAATCATCTGTTTACAACAATTTATGCTATCTTCAGGTTGACTTCTGACTCTCTCCTATTTATCATAATATCCTATCATGAAAATAAGTATTCAGCTAAGAATATGTCTACTGATCCATTAGCAGAACCTTATCCACAAAATCATAATTCTAACCAGGAGGCCTTAGGTGGAGACTGTTTAAATCAAGAATTCAAATTTTTCGAGAAGTATAATGCTCACCAGAAAAGACATCTAGGTCAGATTTCATCTCTTCTAATTTTCATGTTCCTATTTTTGTTCTCACCTCACATTGTTCCATCAAGCCATCATCAAGCAATACTGATTAAATATTCTCCCTGCCTACAGCTGTGTTAGGATTTGGATGACATAAATTAATTGGTTATGGTTCCACTCATTTGGAAATTTTTTTGAAAGGTATTGTAACCCAGGCTTTTCATATTTTAATGTTAAACCATGTTAAATATTAAAACTTGTGCTAAAATCCCATTTAATCAGAGTTGTACTTTTATTTATTTAGTCTACAGATAAAACTTGGGGCATATTTCAATAATTCTACAGCCTTTTCATCAGTCAGTGACATATAGCTTGGAGACTACTGACTGCTCACAGGCAGATACTCTGGTGTATAAAAGTTGAGCAAAAGATGTACTGGAAGTAATATTTTTCAAAGAATAAAGTGTCAGTTTTGGGACTGACCCAATTAAAGAATAAATCAGGGTGGATTCAATGGTATATCAAATAATTATTATTCCGCTTTTATTTTGGTGGGGGTGTGTGTGTGCAGGAGAGAATGAGCATGGGTGGAGTTATAGGTAGGTGCTTGGAATTAAACTCATATCAAAATTTCTATTGGTCATTTTTATGTGCCAATCACTATGTTTTACATGCATCGTTTCATTTATCTACCAGAAAAACTTATGAATTAAGTATTATTATGTTCTCCATGCTTTAGACAGAAAAGAAAAACTTAGAGAATTTAAATAAATGACAGAGCATGGATTCTAATGCAGTTCTGCCTCATCCTAAAACCTGAACAAGGGAGTCCCTTGTGTATATAAACATCCTCCCTCTCCAATGGTACAGGAGAAATAAGGTCAAGAATGATTGTGCTGTGGCATGGCATAGATAACAGCAACTTGCATCTAAAAGGTGCTTTATAGCTTACACGGGAATATTCATATTTTTTATCTCCTTCAAACCTGTCATTATTACTGTGAGATAGTGTTATTATTACATCCATATTACAAATAAGGAAATTGAGAATCAGGGGTACTGAATAAATGGCCTATGTTTGCAGAGCTGGTAACATACACCCAAGATGAAACTCAGATTTCTGACTCAAGGTCCCCACACTATTCCACTACATTTCATTACTTCCAAATGTAAACATAAACAGTTATCAAAATCAAGCACATGTGTGCCCATGTGTGCTGGATATGTATTTAAGTTATCATTATTTATTTCCCTTTTGTAAATAAACAGACCAAAGACATTGCTGGTAAACTTTGAGTTATATGACACTTAAAGTGTTCCATGGCAGGATTAAAAATCTCTGAATTATAAAAATACATTATTTATATACCTCAGGTATGGCATAGAGAATATCACCACCTGGCTCTTGCTCTGCCCTGGATGTCCTGATAGGAAAATTAAAATGGGGAGAGATGTTGTTTAAAGAGAAATATCACAGAAGAACCTTTAACCTTAATTCCACAAAAAGGTTAGGAGGAAAATGGAACAAAAAAAGACTATGAGATTTCTCCAGGCATAAGATTAAGCTGTGACAATTGTATCCAGAGGTACACTAAGTATTTTTTTCTCTATCAAGATTTACGAGGTACAAGAAATGACTTCCCTGTCCAGAATTACCGTTGCCATTTGCAGTTACTGCTATCCTTATCATTAGTCTTTGTTTTCATGAAGTGAAGGTATTATCTCTATGAAACTCCAGAAAAGTACCCTATTTCCACCACAGAAACCTACATTCTTTATTAATCATTATCAGATTGTTTTTAGTAATAACTAGCAGAGGAGAGGAGTACATAGAACCAATATAGGGGAAGGTAGAGAGAAAAGCCAGAAAGCTGTAACATTTTATTGGAAGTCTAGGCCTGATTTTGTTGCTGGGAGACCTTCATTCATTCACTCAGTCATTCAACAAACATCCAATGAGCACCCGCCATGTGCAAGATGCTGTCCTAGGTGCTGGGACACAGCACCACCACCTGTGAGCCTGTATTCTCGCAGCCAGTGATAATGGCAGGGTAGCAGCACATGCTAGTCTCTTTTCCCCCTGAAAGGATATCTTCAAGATATGCAAATGTGAAGTATTTTGGATCAAATGTATTTTACCCTCAGAAGGAGGAGCAACGTGCAAAATGAGCGCGGAGAGAAGAAATATGTTTGGAAGAAGCCTTTAAAAATATTTCTTCCTCTCCATATATTTGGGCAAAGTGCAGGCTCCAGGAAGGAGGGCAGCAAATGGTGGCGGTGTAGACTCAAAACATTAGGGCAGGATATGTGTTTGAGAAAAGCTGTAGGTGTTGCTAACTTGAAATAGATGCTATGTAGGAAGAGAAAGATTAGTTAAAAACCAAGGCAGGATTTGAAGGCAGAGAAGGTCTGAGAGTGAAGTGCAAGACAGAGAACAACACAATGCCTTAGGTAGAGGGGACGAGGAGCTATGATTTAAAGACAGGGAGAGTGTCCTCTTTTTCCAGCAGCTACGATGAGGTAGTGGTCATATTCATGGTGAGAATAGTGTGAGACACTTACTAACTGCATATAGACTGCAGATCAAATGACAGTTGATGCCATTTTCTTTTACAGTTCTTCATTTCCAAATATTTTGTGGAGGCTGTGCAAGGGAGGAACATCAGGCAGTCTGGCATATTTTCTCAGGAGCCGGGGAGGGCCAAGCAATGTGAAAGGATGCCTCTTCCTCATGGGAGATTCCTCAAGGTAACTCAGGTTCTCGTTGTTCCAAGATTATTTGTGACTTAGGGGTGGCACAAGTGACAAAATATTTTCTGCTAGCAGGACTGATTACATGATGAGAATTTTACTCTTGAGAGGTTATTTCTCCTGCTTTTATGATATGTCCTAGGAGATAGGAAAAGCATGAGATGAAGAATCAGAAGGGAGAAACACAGACTCCTTAAATTTTGAGAATAGAAGTCAATAGGCTTGGAAAGAAATATGTTGTATAATAAATATGGTTTAGGGCAGCAGTCCCCAAGTGTGATCTGAGCACTCCTGGTAGTCCTCACCACCATTTTGGGGGTCCATGATGTCAAAACTATTTTCATACTAATACTATGATGTTATTTACCCTTTTTACTCATTCTCTCACAAATGGTCAGTGGAATTTTCCAATGGCTTGACAAGATGCTCGATATCACCACAGATGAGGTGCTGAAGCAGATAGGATAATCCAGCTGTCTTCTATTATGCACGACATTTATAGAACTGTAAAACAACGCCACTTTTAAAACTATAGTTACTTTTATAAAAATATATTAATAGGTAATTTGTTTTATAGATATTTTGAAATAGTTAATAAATTAAGATTTTATTTACATTCTCAATTTTAATTTCTACTATGGTGAACATAGCTTATAACACACATTAAAAAAGTTTTTTGGGGTCCTCAATTTTTAAGAGCTCAAAGACCAAAAAGTTTGAGAACTTCTGAGTCCAGACATTTATTAGAATATGAGAGAAGAAAATCGTAAATTATTTTGTACTTTTTCTCAAAAATATATTGAAAATGACAAAAAGTGAGAAACAAAAGTGGAAGTTCTATATTCAACATAATTATGGAACATGCACAATTCTGAACTAAAACATATGAAGAAGGACAGCTAAATATAATAAAATGTGGATTAGTGTAAAAGAAGATAAGTGACATCACAAGATGGTTGCTGTTGAAGACTTTTGGCAAAATATACAATTCTCCTAATAGGTAGCACACCCTTACTTTTCTTTCCTGTTGCAATATAATATATATATGGTCAAAATCACCTTTTAAAAGTGTAAAATTCAGTGGTTTTTAGTATATTCACAAAGTTGTATCACCAGCATCACTATCTAATTCTAGAATATTTTTGTCACCAAAAAGAAACCCATGCCCATTAGCAGTCACTCCCCATTTCCCCCAACCATTAGTCTACTTTCTATCCTTATGGATTTGCCCATTCTGAACATTTTGTATAAATGAAATCATACAATATGTGACCTTTTGTGTCTTGATTATTTCACTTAGCATGTTTTCAGAGTTCCTTCATGTGGTAGCATGTATCAGTTGTTCATTTATTTTTATGGCCAAATGATATTCTGTTGTATGGATATGTCATATTTTGTTTATCCATTCATCAGTCAGTGGACATTGGGTTGTTTCTACTATTTTGCTATTATGAATGATGCTGCTATGAGCATTTGAGTGCAAATTTTTGCCTGGACATATTTTTAATTCTCTTGTGTATATATCTAAGAGCAGAATGTCTTATGGTAACTCTATGTTTAACTTTTTGTGGAATCACAAAACTGTTTTCCAAAGCAGGTATGCCATTATACATTCCCCCAAAGCAGTATGTTATCGTGGTTTTGATTTGTTTTTTCTTCTTTTCATGTGTTTATTGGCCATTTGTATATCTTCCCTGGAGAAATGTCTATTCAAATTATTTGCTCATTTTAAAAATTGTGTCATCTTTTTATTGTTGGGTGTGAGAGTTCTTTGTACATTTTAGATACTATTATCAGATATATGATTTGCAAATATATTCTTCCATTCTATGGGTTGTCTTTTCACTTTCTTGGTGGTTCCCTCCAAAGTACAAAAGTTTTCAAGTTTCACGAAGTGCAAGGTATTAAGGTTTTTTTCTTGTTTCTTGTGCTTTTAGTGTTATATCTAAGAAATCATTGCCTATTCCAAGATCATAAAGATTTATGTCTCTATTTTCTTCTAAGAGTTGTAAACTTTTAGCTATATATTGTTAGTTATACACATTTAAGTTGTTGATCCATTTAGATTTAATATTTGCATATGGTGTGAGGTAGGGGTCCAACTTTATTATTTTGCACGTGTATATCCATTATTCCTAGCACCATTTTTTGAAAAGACTATTCCTTCTCCCATTGAATGATCTTGGCACCCTTGTCAAAATTCAATTGACTGTCAATGTAAAGGTTTTTCTTTTTTCTTCTGGACTGTCAAGTCTATTCTGTGGACCAATATGCTAGTGTCACACTGTCTTGATTATTGCTCGTTGTGGTAAGCCTTGAAATCAGGAAGTGTGAGTCCTCTTAGTTATTTTCATTCAAGATTGTTTTGGCTATTCTGGATATTTTGCATTTCCATATAAATTTTAGGATCAGCTTATTTACTTCCACAAAAAAAGCAGCTGGAATTTTGATAGGAATTGCATTGAATCTCTGTTGGGGATTTTTGCCACCTTATCAACCATGTGTTTTTTTGTCTTTTTCTATTAATATTGTGTATTATATTGATTAATTTTCATATTTTGAGACAACCTTTCATTCTTGGGTTAAATTTAATTTAATGTATAATCATTTTATATGTTTTCAATTCAATTGATTAGTATTTTTTGAGGATTTTGTGTTTATATTCACAAGATATATTGCTCTGTAATTTTTTTGCAATGTCTTTGGTTTTGGTATCAGGGTGATAATGGTTTCATAAAATGAGCTGGGGAGTGTTTCCTTCTCTTATTTATTTAGTTATTTGGGGGGAAGGGTTTCTTTTGCATTTGTGAAGAATTGGTGTTCATTCTTCCTTAAAAATTTGGTAAAATTCACCAGTGGAGCCATCTGGTCCTAGAAAATTTTTTGTGTGGTTTTGATTGCCAATTCAATTCAATCTCTTTACTTGTTATAGTTTTATTCAGAGGTTTAATTTTATACTTGTGTCAGTTTAGGTAGTTTGTATCTCTCTAAAGATTTGCCTATTCCGCCCATGTTATCTAATTTTTTGTGTACAGTTGTTCATAGCATTATTTTATAATCTTTGTGAATTCATAAGGTTAGTCGTAATATCCCTCTTTCATTCCCGATCTTTGTAATTTGTTGGTGAGTCTACCTCAGAGCTTTCTATTTTGTTCATTGATCGTTTTAAAGAGTGAACTTTTTGTTTCATTTATTTTTTCTGTTATTTGTTTAAGTTCTCTATTTAATTTAATTCTCATCTAATATTTATTATTTCCTTTCTTCTGCTTTGTTTAGATTTATTTTGCTCCCCAAATATACCTCTAAGCATTCATTGCTTCAGCTATATCCCATACATTTTGGTTTGTTATGTCTTCATTTTTATTCATCTCAAAGTATTTTGTAATTTCTCTTGTGATTTCTTCTTTGACTCGTTGATTATTTAGGGATGAGTTGTTTAAATTCTACATATTTGTAAATTTCCCAAAATTCCATCCATTATTAATTTCTAATTTTATGCCATTTTGATTGAAGAACATACTTTGTATGATTTCAATTCTTTTAAATTCATTAAGACTTGTTTTTTTTCACTCTTAGTATCATTTTTATTTAATATGCACTGTATGCACATGATGCAAGTAGGGAAAAAGTTTATGAATCCATGCATTAAAGACAAGACAGATTGGTACTATTGATAAACATGCACTGAACCCATTAAAATGTTGCTCAAAGTACTTTAAGACTTGTTTTGTGGCTTAACATATGGTTTATCCTGGAGAACATTCCATGTGCATTTGAAAAGAATATGTATTCTGCTGTTTTGGGTTGGAGTGTTCTATAGATGTCAATTAGGTCTAGTTGATTTAGAGTGTTATTCAAGTCTTACTTGTTGATCTTCTGTCTAAGAGTTATATCCTTTATTGAAAGTAGGCTACTCAAGTCTTCAACTATTATTGTTGAATTTTCTATTTCTTCCTTCAATTTTGTCAATGTTTACGTATTTTGGAGCTCTGTTGTTAAGTGAATATGTTTATGACTGTCATATTTTTGATATATTAACACTTTTGTCATTATAAAATGTCATTTCTTTGCCTCTAGCCACAATTTTTGTCTTAAAGTTTATTTTGTCTGATACTCATATAGCCAATTCAAATCTGTTTTGGTTACAATTTGCATGTTCATTTTACATCTTTTACTTTCAACTGATTTATGCCTTTAAATCTAAAGTGTGTCTGCCTGTAGACAGCATAGAGTTGGCTCATGTTTTTAATTCATTCTGCTAATCTTTGCCTTTTGATTGGAATATGTAATCCATTTACATTTAACATAATTACTGATAAAGTATGACTTATGTCTGCCATTTTACTATTTGTTTACTATATGTCATATCTTCTTTATTTTTCATTTCCTTCAATACTATCCTTTTTTAAAATAGATATTTTCTAGTGTACCATTTTACTTCCCTTGTTTCTTTTACTATAAATTGTTGTCTTATTACTTCAGGTTGTCCTGAACATTACAATTAACATCTAACTTATAACAATCCTGTTCTTTTAGAAGTATACAAAAACTCTCCTTATATATAGCCTCATTCCCTCCCCCCTTTTTGCTGTTACTGTCAAATAATTTACATTGTATGTCCTTTAACACAGGTTTATAATTATTGCTTTATTCAGTTAACTTTTAAATCAGAGAAGAGAAAAAGGAGTTACAAAAATACACTTATACTGTTAATTGTATTTACCTATGTGGTTACCCTTATTTCTTCATTTGGATATGAGTTACTCTTTAGTATCCTTTTATTTTAGCCTGACAGACTCCTTTTAATATCTCTTGCTAGGCAGGTTTACTAGCAAGAAATCCTCTCAGTTTTTGTTTATCTGGGAATGTTTTAATTTCTCCTTCTTTTTTGAGGTATACCTTTGTCAGATGTTGAATTCTTTGTGGGCAGTCTTTCTTTGTCAGCACTTTGACTATGTCATCCTACAGATTCTGGCTTCCATAGTTTCACATGAGAAATTAGCTGATATCTTATTGAGAATCCCTTGTAGGGATTCCCTGTTATTGCTTTTAAGATTCGCTTTCTTTGTCTTTCAACAGTTTGATTATGAAGGGATTTAGGTGTGAATCTCTTAGAGTTTGTCCTATCTGGAATGGAGAGTTTCTTTGATGTGCAAATTCTGTTTTTCATCAAATTTGGGAAGCTTTTGGCAATTATTTCTTCAAATATTCTTTCTGGCCCTTTCTCTATCTCTTCTCCTTCTGAGACTCCCATTATGTCGGTACACTTGATGGTGTCCCACAGGTCTCTGAGACTCCGTGCATTTTTCTCCACTCTTTTTTCTTTCTGTTTCTCAGGCTGGATAATCTTAACTGACCTATGTTCAAGTTTGCTGATTCTTTCTTCTGCCAACTCAAATCTACTATTGTGGCCCTCTAGTGAATTTTTCATTTCATTTATTATACGTTCCAGCTCCAGATTTTCTATTTGCTTTTTTTAAAAAAAATTTCTTTATTAATCTTTTTATTAATATTATTTATATGGAGAGATATACTTCTGATACTTTTATTTAGTTTTTTAGGCCTGGTTTCCTTTAGTTCTTTGAATATATTTAAAATACTTGATTTTAAGTCTTAATCTATTAGATCCAATATCTGGACTTCTTCAGATATTTCTATTGATTATCTTTTTTCCCCTCCCTTTTATGGACCAGAGTGCTCATTTCTTTGCATGTCTCATAATTTTTGTTAAAAACCAGACATTTAAAATAATATTATGAAATAATTTTAAAATAATAATATTATGAAAATAATATTCTTTATCTTCCTCAGTGTTTGTTGTTATTGCTGATTGTTTTCTGAATGACTCTCATGAACTAATTCTATAAAGTCTGTATTCTTTGTTGAGTGTAGCTACTAAAGTCTCTGTTGGTGGTCTTAGTGGTCTTGCAATGATTGGACAAAGATTTCTATTCCTACGAATAAATTTGAGAAATGTGTAATATCTCTATAAAGTAAAACTTAAGATATTTCTGAGATATTCTTTGTTGTTTTCTTTGAACAACAAAGAAAACCTCATAATATTTTTGGATTGGAAGATTCAATATAATATAAATATCAATTTTATTAAAGTTAATGTGTTAACTTTAATTGCTATTGCATAATAGCAATACGGTACCAAGATGATTTTGAGGGATCTAGGCAACTTGAATCTTGATTTCACATGGAAAAAAAAAAGTAAAGAAAATTCAGAATAAGAAGAATAACATATTATACAGTAACATAAATCAGACCAATGTGATAATACAAACAAATGGGTAAATAAATCAATGGAACAAAAATAAAAGTCCAGAAACAGTTCAGTGCACATGAGTAGCATCTCAAATCAGTGAAGAAAAGATGTATTACTGAACAGATTGTGTTTGAAAAAGAAAGAACAACCATATGGAAAAAAATGATAAAAATGTTAGAGTGGCAACAACTTTTAAGTAACATATAAGTTTTAGTAATCATAAAAAGACAAAGATTGAAATATCATTCTGGATAAAAAAAATCACCATTAATGAAATTAAAAGATGAACAAGAAAGCTGCAAAAATATGTGCCCCATATAATTTTCATAATCTATACAGAGAGTAAAAAACAATAACCCAATAAAAATGAGTTAGGGATATAAATAAGAATTTAAGGAAAAGGAAATAGAAATGACTCTTAAACATGACTAAGAGCTTGATTCACTCGTAACATGAAAAATGTAAATAAACACGACTATATATACTATCTTTTAGCTATCAGATTGGCAAAGAGTAAGCATTTCATAACACACACTGTTAGCATGGGTGTGAGAAAACTGATATGTTACTGGTGGGAGTGTGAATTAGGACAGTTCTTACTGATTACAACCTGGCAATATTTATACAAATTAGTATTGCAAATACCTGTTAGTTCAGCAATTGCACCTTTAAGAATTTATCCAACAAATATATGCACGTGTGCAAATAAAATATCTACAAAGTTATTTAGTACAGCATTGTTTATAATAACAAAAGAATAAAATAACTTGAATATCTGTCCATAAGAGATGAAATAAGTTATAATACAAAAGAATGCCACATAATTGCGAAAGGAAAGAAAAGAACAAAGAAGGAAAGAAAGAGAGCAAAAGGAAAAAAGAAAAGATACTCTTTATATATTAATATGGAGAGATCTCCAAGATATATTTTAAATATAAAACAATTAAAATGCAGAAGAGTATATATAGGGTGTGCCACCATTTGTGTAAAAAGGGAAAATAATAAATATTTTTATTGCTCATATAACCAAGAAGATACAGAAGAGCATTTGTCGTCTGTAGGGGAGGGGCACTAGAACTGGGGTTCGGGGTATAGACCTCATGCTGCTTAAATTTTGAACCCTATTCATATATTGTCTGTTCAAAAAGTAGGTAGAAAAGTCATATCCAATTCCAACCACCACCAAAACCAAAATGGAAGAGAAAAATATAATCACCTTAGAGACAAAGTATTTTTGGAGGCATATGAAAGAAAAGACACAGCTAAGAACACAATCAGGACAGTAGACATTTGATAAAAATGAGCAAAATCAAGTAGAAAGAAAGAGTTTCAAAGAATTAGTGGAAAAATGTGAAAAACTATAAAGCATCAGCAGATATAAAACTAATGTCCAGCAAAAAGACAAAATGTCCTCCAATAAATTCAGAGAAAACTTTCCTGGAATGCTGGAAGATATTCTAACAATTGAGAGCAGAACATGTCCCAGAAAAAAACTGATACTAATTGATTAATTGCAAGTCTTTCCTGAGAAAAGTTATTGGATATAACCATACCAGAACACTCCTATGAGCCTCCAGGCAAAGAAAAAAAAAAAGAACCTGATGTTTAAGGAAGAAAAACAGTTTAAGTTTGGATTCAGTCTTCTTCAGAATCACATCCAATGCTAGCAACTTTGGAGCAACATGTACAAAGTTTTCATAGAAAGGAACATCATCGTATTTTATGTCCAGCTATACCACTGTGCAATCATAAAAACCAAGTAAAATATTTTCAAACAAACAAGAAATTAAAAAATATTATTTCCATAAACATTCTTGCAACAACTACCAGAGGATGGTCTTTAGCCAACCAAAATATGAATTGAGAAGTCAAGATAAATGGGGAGGAGTGAATCTATTTGAACGTTAAACTAATGCTGAACAACTGTGGGAATTATGCTTATGGAACTGAATATGAAAATTTTACACCATGAAATTATAGAAAGGTTATAAGTAATAAAAGCAGAAGGGTGAGAAAGTGTAGGAAGTAGCGTATATAGTTCAAATGGCTTAGAGGAGGTCATATTTTATAGTGTTTTAAAAAGTGGACTATGTAAACATGGTGAACTTCGTGGAGGAAAATAAGCCTGAGACAGGACTTGTTCTAATATTAGCATACTGGCAAGGCTTCTTCTCTCCCTCTCTTTGGTGCAGTTTAAAAAATTTAACATGTGAATCTCTAATAGCTTCCACAGTATCTGCCCATAATAGGGATCCTATGGCTAGGGCTTCTGCCTCCATCAGAAGCGTACTGACTAGGCCTTAACCAAATAGAAATTTATCTCATGGAAAAAGTTCCGGGTTAGGATGTTATATTTCTTAAGATTCCTAGCTGGAAGCAGCAGGATCCACTCTACCTAGTTATGCGAGAAGTACTGCTCATAGAATCATTGGCAAGACTGGAGTTATAAGATGTAGGTTAAGTTTCCAGGAAAAACTCCTAAAAGCATATCCCAATACTAGTCTGGTAAGGGAGTTGCTGCCAGCATTCCCAGGTTGCTGTGTGACAGCACTCCATGGTGCATTCAGCTACTGTTTGGTAACCATGGAAACCCATGTGTGGTTACCACTTGTGGCTCAGATCTTGTGTATTGATTGGTTCAGAATGTTGGTGAGTATGTACCAGTGCTCACGGCAATTCTAGATGAGATGCCCAGGTGTAACTCAGGAAACCCATATGTCCTCTAATCCTTAGAGATTATCCTTTCATGTCTAACAAGATGGATCACATCTCTGAGGGAAATCTCACTAATTTCTATATTCTTCTGGTCAGACCCATAGTCTGCTTCATACTTTGCTAATCCTTGTCAGCATCTACTTTCTTCACTCACCCTTCCTCTTCTTTCATTACTTTTATGTACCACTAACCCAAGATATAGGATAGAGAAGAGTCTTTTCCGAATGTCTGAAGATAGTACAGGGTAGTGATAGTCCAGAGAAGAAAATAATTTGAGCATTATTGGAGAATATCTTTTTTTACTAAAGATTTGTGGTTAGTGAGGTTATTTGATCAATAAAACAGAAATTGGCCAGGTGCCTATAATCCTAGCACTCTGGGAGGCCGAGGTGGAAGGATCACTTGAGCTCAGGAGTTCGAGACCAGCCTGAGCAAGCGTGAGATCCCGTCTCTTCTAAAAATAGAAAAATTAGCTGGATGTGGTGGCACATGCCTGTAGTCCCAGCTACTCAGGAGGCTGAGGCAGGAGGATCACTTGAGCCCAGGAGTTTGAGGTTGCAGTGAGCTATGATGACACCATTGCACTCTAGCAGGGGTGACAAGAGCAAGACTCTATCTAAAAAAAACCCCAAAAAGCAGAAATTAATTTCAAATTTGATGTCAGACAGTGTAGTAGAAGTGTACAGAGCATCTCCTATAGTAGGGATGCTCTCACTGGCCATATCTCTATTGGCTTCCACCTCCATTATGTTGCTGGTACACATCTCTTTCCACAGTCCCTTCTCACACCTTCTTACTGTTCATTGTCCCTTATTCTCTCTCCTGTGCTGTCAACTTAATTGGAACTTAATTTTCCAATTTGATTATTTGTTTTGCAATCTGCTTCCAGATCATGTCTTGGGGAGGAGGTTTGTTTTTTGCATCAAAGTAGGTTCATTGAATTGTTTTCTGTGGGGAAAAAAAAAGCAAAACACTTTCTTCCTCATACAAATTAAACCTGCCTACTCCTGTAAGTGAAAGGCCTACCTCCTGCATTTTTTGGTAATATATCCACTTTGCCCTCCCTGATACAGCCATAATGGAAAATTTAATGGTGGGGATCTAAATGGGAAATCCAGGAAAAGGGAGAAAAGATAAAATTAAGATTTGATATTTGTAAAAAGAATGGAAACAATTTTTCACCTGTATATGCAATACTAGTACTAAACTCACTGAAAATCATTAATGGTCTTCAGTATATATTTTATTCCTTGATTTCTGGAAATCAAAATGAAATTCATTCCTTTTGATCTTATTCTTACATTGGTCACCATTTTTCTTTGATCCGATATTCTAACATCTTCAAATAAAGTCTCTGCTACCTTTCTTGTTATATTGGAAAATCCCTGAAGTTTCTAGAATCACATAAAAGGAAGCATCACCATTAGCATCTATGTTTTGCTAGTTCTCTAAGATGAGCATTAAGGACGGGGAACCTGATATCCTGGCAGTGAAATGGGACTTTTTCCACCAAAAACAGCCAGATAGTCCGTGATGGTAGACATGGCAGCTGATCTTCACTATGCTGCCAGGAAATGGGATGTAGTTAGTACTTCCTAACTCTTACTCTTTTTCCCTCAAGCAGGCCCTGAAGTAGACTGAAAATCATTGCCCAAATGTCAGTGGATTATGCAGACCAAATTCATTCTTTGATTTATTATTTGTTTATGTGTTCATTAATGAGGGGAAGAGTGGGGTGCTTCTGGAGGCTCATATCATCCTTGCTTTTGGTAACTTGGCCAAGAGTGGGTTCAGCAGGTTTGAGTTAGATTTACCAGAAAACAGGATACCAGTCATAGGCTTAGCAGGCACCACTTTTTAACATGGCTTCTTCAACCAGGAGGCTTCCATTGCTACATAAATGCATTACAAGTTGCGCAACCCTCGCTACTAGAGTGTTAGCCACGAGACATAAAGACCATTTATGGCTTGTCTAAGCTGCAAGGTCATAGAGTTCAGATGATTGCTTGTACTTTATTACCTCTCTGCTTATAATTTTCCTCCCAATCAATCCTATATCTGTATCACATGACACCAGTGCTTGAATCTGTCACCCTTTTGGGTAACATTTATTCCAAAAATATTTATTGAGGGTCTACTATGTGTCAGGCAGTGTTTTAGTTTCTTGAGATCCTCAGCGAACAAAATAAAAAGTCTGCTCTTCTGGAGGTTAAATTCTAGTGGCGGTGGTGGTGGGAAATTAAATAATATATAATAATAATAAAATAAATATGATAAGTAAATTATATAATCTGTTAAAAGGTAAAAAGTGCTATGGAGAACAACAAAGTGGAGTAGGGCAACAGGGATCAGGTTTTGATGTCAGAGTTGGGAAAAAGTGATTGACATGTGGCTCTGCTATGGATAAATTGTAATATATAAAAGTTCTTTAAGATGTAGCCTGTGTTTTATTCATCCATGTATCCCTATAGCACCAAGCAGAGTGTCCCACACTTAGTAGATGACAGAAAACTGTTTGTTGAATTAACTTGCCTGATGTAATGTAGAGTGCAGGAAGTGATTTGTCAGGTCTTACATGTAAGTAAGAGGACCTTAGCACTTTTCTAACTCTAGGACATTCCTCTGCTTTTGCTAAAAAATACCTGGCACATACTCATTTAAAGAAACCTCATTATAAAATAATGTTCTATGCCATTGCCTTCAATTTAGTTAATGTCTTTGTTGAAGACTGGGTCACTATACTGTTTCTAGCATCTGGCAAAATATAGACAGGAATGGAGGATCCAAAAACCATGAACTTTAGGTTTCAAAAATGGACATGGTTCTAGTGGACAGAAAAGAAAGAAACACAAATTTTGCAAAGAGTCAGAGTGCTTCTTTATTTATACTATATTAGCTTTGAAAACCTGGTTCTGTTTGAATACTGATAATAAGTTGGAAGTACTACTGCTGCTCTGAATCTTTGCCTTTATGTAAGCTGGTTCATTTTCCTTTATGGAAATGTTAACAGACAACTGATGAGCTTTTAGTCAGCCTCTGTTTTAATTAGGGTAAAGGATACATTGCTGTAACAGAATGGCCCCAAATTCAGTGGTCTAAAGAAGATAGAAGTCTATTTTGCTTTCAAGTAAAAGGTGGCCAGTTCAGGCTGGAGGGGCAGATCTACCATCATCTAGACATTTCCCATGCCTGCATGGTCAAATCCAAGGTGCTGTCACATCATGAGTACCAGCCAGCAGGTAGGAGAAAGAGAGGGTAGAAAAGTCACACCAAATTTTTAAAATTAAAACTTCAAGATGGTAGACATCACTTTCCCTAACAGTCCATTTGTAAGAAATAGCTATGATGGCCATACCTCATTTCATGGGAGGCTGGGAAATATGGTGTAGAAATTCAGCCATGGGCTAATTTTATGGAAGAAGGGGAGAATATATTTTGGTGGGCAATCTGCAATTTCCTCTATAATCTCTGAATCAGTACAATATGGGAAGGAATGTTTTTGTGTTTGCTTGTAACACATTCATGCATGTGAAAAGGCCATTATAGCATTATGCCAAGAGAAAGCTACATGTCTTATCCCCATCCCCAGTGTCCCCTGAAAGCTCTTGTAAAGCAAATTATCACTTCCAATTCTCCAGTTCTAACAACATAAGTCAGCTTGGTAAGCTCTGCTGATTCTCAAATGATTCCATATGAAGAACTTGAGAAGGCACAACGCATAACAGAACAAACTCAGAAAAATCACAATACACCAAAAACCCTTCTATATTGACTCCATTCATCTCAATTTGAAAGGAAACTGAACTCTCTCCAAGTCCTTTATGCTGTGTTTCTTAGTCAATGTATAGGCCAATGACTCCATTTTCTGTTTTTCCTTTGCAGAGGAACAGGAATAAATTACTGTTAGTTTTATCCCGTGTATGTTGCTATTTATGCGGATATTTAATGCTTTTGGGATAAAAGAAAATCTTGAAAAAAAAATCACTGGAAATCATATGGCTCAACTCAGTGAATCACACTGTCTGGCAGACAAATTATTTCTTGGTTGTAAAAGGAGTCCAACTACCTTTTGGCTCCATAAAGCTGATCTTGACAAGAAAAGTGTGACTTTCTTTGTTCCCTGGTGTGGAATACTTCAGATGACCTGGTTCAATAGCAAAAATGAAAACCAGTCAAGATTGGTTTGGCAGCTTAGAGATAGATCATCTTGGAATGAGTGGATACAGATCATGGCTGAAAGGTGAGATCTTCCACTTCCTTTCAGAATTTTTTTTCATTATAGAGTCCTTAAGATTTTAATCTGAAATCACTAAATGAAATTATCCATTCAGCATAATCACACACACAAAACAGAAACATCAACCCAAATAAAATATGTATGGTATAAAAATAGAGATGGCACCCAAGTCCTATTATAAACAATTTTGGGCTTAGAACTTCTATAAAGAGTCAAAACTCTTACTTTTTCATACAATTTTATATCAGGCAGACACAATATTCTTCAAAGAGGCAGATACTGTATTTGTAGAATAAAAGGGATGTAGTAGAAAAACAATATCACTGGACTGCTCCTAATTTATGGACATTGATGAGTCACTCATATTTCCAGAGCCCAGTTCTCTCTTTGGTAAAACAGGACAATTATGTCTATTTTCCACAAATTTCATGACAATCCAATGAGGTAATGCAAGTGAACATGTCCTGCAAAGCATAAATGCTGCACACCTATGAAGTTTGATATTATTTATTATTTTGCAGAGATTCTAGGGCAAATGATTTCTTAACCATATCATTGCTGTCTTTGTTCCCTTGTTAATCTATTGACCTTTAAGCCCAGTTGTGTTTCATTAAGAGAACATGTACTTTGAGGCAAACACTTCTCACTGGTTTAATTTTAGCTGTAAGAGAAAGAAAGGAGTTGCATTACCAAAAGGGATCGCACACAGAGGGGGAGAGAAAGACACTCTAGAGCACATTCCTTTGGTATCATCTGATACTTAATTTTCTGCATAAAACAGCTATGCTGGGCTGATTTTAAGGGAAATACAGAAAAATGTGAAACAACACAACATTACAACACTTCTCCCAGAAGGGTATACCACTGAGATGTTAAGAGCACAAAATAAAAATTAACTTGGATAAATTGTTTTCACAGGATATTTATTAGAATCCCAGTTCTTTGTGTTTTTAACTGAGTACCTCTGGGCACATCAAAAGCCTCTGAACCTCACCTTCCTTCTCTATTAGGAAGGGTTAACAGTGACTTTCCTGTGGGATTATTATGAAGATTAAATGTAGTACTATATGTGCAAGACTCTGGTATAAAGTGGGTACTTAATAAATATTATTTGCTTATAAATTTATAAACAATAAATTTGTTTATTTATGAATCTATATCTCCAAATGGATATTGGCTACATGCCTTTACTGAGATACAGAGAGCTCAAAGAAGAGGCATACTATTCATTTGCTGAAGACTTAAGTTGTGGATACATAAAATCTTGAGAGTACTTGAGTCCAGACTTCCAGGAAAGTGATATTTCCTTCTGTTACATCCATGACTGGCAGAAATCCAGCCTCCAATTGAACTGTCATAAGCTGTCAAAGTAGTTCATTCCTTTTAACAACAGCTCTGACTACTAGAAAGAACTTGCTTACAATTCATTGAAATCTGCCTTTCCATAAATTCTACCCATTAATCATAGATCTTATGATTACTACAATATTAAAGACGAAGCTGAATCACCATTATTTCATGAAACACTTCTTAAGAGAATGAAGACATTATTATGCCAGGCTTAAGTCTTCTCTTGTTTTAGTTCTTAAATTAATTATTTTATTATATAATACAGCTCTTTACTAGCCTGGGTTACTCTAATTTGTTAGTCTTTTAAAAAAAGGGTGCAGTGCACGCTGTCTGGGAGAGGGGCATGCTTGTAGCTCTGACTTGGGCAGTGCAAAGGCAAAACATTTGTACCCCCATAATTTTTTGATATTAAAAAAAAAGAATAAAACCCCAGTTTTAACATAGCACTTTTTAAAATTAGCATATATACATTTATAAATGTAATCTAAATTTGTGGTATATTTTCCTTCAATTAGGAGCACCACCTGCTTTTTTCTTCAAACCAGACACTTTTGAGAGTAAAAGATGTGCTATTAGCAATTACACTGGGAACACAGAAGCAAACAAGGACGAGTAGTCATCCTACATCAAAAGTGTCCTCTCATTCCGTGATAGTCTTCCTTTTCTTCTCTTTTTCTCTCTCTGTCTTTGAGATTTTCAACTAAATGGCCTTTTCTCTAGTTTGCCCTCATAGCTGGTGGAATTTTGTGCAACTGCATAAGTCTTGTCCTATTGTACTATACTCTTCCCACTTCTAACGGATCTGCTTTTGGTAAACACAATGTTCATTGCTATGTTTAAAATCGCATTAACACACAGGTTTAGGTACTCTCTTTTGTAAAAATTTCAAGCTTGCTTTACTATAGCGTTCTCTGTACCTTAATAGCCTGAGACTGTTAATATTGTTCTGGTGCTATTTCCTGTTACTTTTCTCCTAAATTAATACTCTCCATATATGCCATTTGCTGCTTTTGATTATCCCCATTTTTATCAATTTACCTGAGTAATTATCTTTCTCTTTCAAACTTCAAGTTAATACTTTTCTGATCAGGTCATCAAGTCTATAAATGATTATACCAATAAACTTCTCCACCCACCCTTTGGCTATTTTTATATATTGGGTGATATGCTTCTGAAAAAAAAGTTGTTATTCAACATCCTCTAAATACTTTTGCTTACTAAGCCATGAGAATAAATTTGAAGAAAATTTTCAAATAGTATGTGTCTCTGTATTCTTAATCCATCTCTTTGTGGAATCAAAATCACCAGATACAGATTCATTCTCTCTCTCTCTCTCTCTCTCTCTCTCTCTCTGTCTTTGCTTTATTATTTGTCCCTCTAATTATTTGGTTCAAAGGAATAAGCAAATGTGGTAGAAGTTGGTGGGTTCAGGAAGCATAAGCAAATTTTCCTTCAAATACTGCACATTATTTTACTCCTGCATTATTGTCATCTCAAGTCAACACACGAACGATTCTGATATCCTTTTCTGAGAGTTACAATCACTATTAGACAAAGGACACACCTCATCTCTCTTCAAGGCTCTCCTGAATTTGAAAAACCTTCTTAACATTCTGTGAAACCACCAATTATTTCTTTAGAAGATTCTGATTCACCCTATTCGGAAAGGTCCTCATGTCCAATATGTGGATCCAATGATACAGCTTTTCTCATCTTCTTAGACACATCAATCTATTCTCCAAAGTCTTCATTCCCTTCAGTTCACTTTTTTCATCCTTATTTCTACTTTCTCAGTAGCAGCCCCTCATATTTTATATCAAAAAGAGAAACTTTCCCCTTAAGTTTATTTATTTTTTATCTAGCAGATATTTTTTCTCTGATACAAGTTATAATGTAACTCCTCCTCTTCCTTCCTGCAGGCCTAGGTGTAGGTATTTGTAATGAGGGAAAAGTAGGGGAGATAACCCAGGTCCCCTCAAAGGAGACCTTTGATCTGAATATTCCAAATCATTTGTTTACTCCCACTTTCCCATCCCTTTGCTGCCCCTGTTCAGTTTGGTCTTCTGGCAAGGTTGGAACTCTAGTGGGAGAAACAATATCACTTTATCTTGGGAGTAGCACATTCATGATTACTCTATATGACACCAAGACCGATTCTGATCCACAGAAAGTAAGCAGTGTGTCCCTGGGCCAAGGGTTCCAGTTCTGTCTTTCACCCTAATTACCCTGTGACCTTGCACTTGCCACTTAATCATCCTGAGCATCAGGTTCTTCACCTACTTGAAGGGGTTAAACTAGATGTTCCCTGAGAAATTTTCCTATTTTGACATTAGCTTGTTCCAACCATGAATAAAGTATTTCCTGTGTGGCCTTTTGGTACCTACCACCTACTAGTTCTCTCCCAGGTTAGGAGTGATGTGCTTGGTGACCAGGAGATGGTAATTGGTTGTCAGTGGTGTCAGTTAAAAGAGAATGATTTGCTGCTTTTCACCTTCTGACAACTGTTCATGAATATCCTTCATTTCATCTTAACATTCATTTCACACCTTCCTTTCTAGAGTATTAAATGCATAGAAAAATTACTTAGCTTGACTAGATTTTTTAAAAAGTGTTCACATTTATAACTCATCATTGCAATTCTGGAACTTCAGAAGATTTGTAGACTTTAATATTCTATACTGTTCAAAGTTCGTGTGTGTGAATATATTTGTCCATGATGGAGTCTGGGTGCCTGCAGGATAAGAAATATGCAGCTCTCATAGGTAACGTCTACATCTAATTTGAGGTGGTCTCTGTCTCCTATTTATCACAAGTTTTTTTTCTCCTAAATGCCCAATATTTCCTAGCGTCCAATATTTCACAAGCTCTGCAGCATTGCTGTGAGATGGGTAACAAACCAATTTATATTTTATAGATAATAAAACTGAGGCACAGAGAAAGTATGTGGTCTTCGCCAGCATGCCAGCAGCTCAGCAAGGAACGGCAGAATAAAGATCAAGAAAAGAAATAACCTAATTCCTCTGTGATTCTCCCTTGCTGAGGATCAGAGCACCATGAGGCTGAAAGATTCTTTGAGAAACTGGCAGCCTACTATCCTCTTTTTAGGGAAGCCTATATGTGAGTTTATCCAGTAGATATGTCAAGCTCCTGACTATAATCCATACCAATGTTTAATATTCTTCATTACTAGAATGTTCTTCCTCAGTCTTCATCATCATCCACCAATTAATCCCAGCACTCATCTTGTCATGACATGATCCCTATAACAGGCTTCTGACTAGGCCCCCTCCAGTATCATTCTCCACCACCGCACCTTCCAATTCATTCTATGATCTGTGCCCAGTGATATTTCTGAAGCACTATTTCATTGTGCTACTTAATTGAACAAAAGTGTGTAAAGACTTCCTGTTTCCCAACACATCAGTTCTATGATTCTCTGCCTAACTTTTAAGGCTACCCACAATTGGACTCTGCTCTACTATTCAACTATCATTTCCCTATCATATTCCCAGCCCAGAAGCTGGGACAGCTTGACTGCTATAGCTGTAATAACCTGCTTACTGTCTCAACGCTAATTGCCCTTGTGGATTAGTATTGCCTATAATCATTCTTTAATTGTATTTGTGTGGCTGTAGTGTATCAAAACCATTAAACTTCCTAGAGGGCAGGAATTGTGTCCTCTTTTTGTCTTACCAATAGTACAAAGTAAAATAAAGATCATAAATAAAACAAAATAAAGTTCTCAATAAGTACCAGTTGATTCTTTGAAATTCAGTGAATAGGGTTTGTCAATTGTGTGTGTGTGTTTGCATGCATACTTTATGAATGGATTTTATACTTTGGGAAAAAACAGGTCATAGATAAGGAGAGACGTACAGTTGGTCCTTGAACAATGCAGGAGTTAGTGACGCTGACCCCCACACAGTCAAAAATCTGAGTATAACTTTTGATTCCCACAAAACTTAATTGCTAATAGCTTACAGTTGACCAGAACCCTCACCGATAACATAAACAGTCAATTAACACATATTTTTATGTTATAAGTACTACATACTGTATTCTTACAATAAAGTAAGCTAGAGAAAAAAAAATGTTATTAAGAAAATCAAAGAAGAGAAAACGTATTTACAATACTGTAGTGTATTTATCAATCTTGTGAGTTTCCTTCATCTATTTGCAAGAGGAATCGTCTGTCTGAAATGGTGGGCTGCAACCGCAGCTGCAGACCTCAATCTACAGTGCATATTGCAGTTGAACTTTTTCTTCTGATGTCATGGCTTTGCTTCTTGGGAGCACTTGCAGCATCACTAGTAGCACTTCGTATGGTTCCCATGGTGTTATTCAAGGTTTATGGTATTGCACTAAACACGATTAAAAAATACGTGAGAACCCTGAGAGATCATTTTGCACTGTCATCTGCAATTTACTGGAGACATGAACTGCTCACATGGAGATGATTAGCATCACATGGAGTTTTAAGCAGATACTCACAACACCTGAGCTCACTGCAATAGCAACAGGAGGGGCCTAAGAAATTATTACGGTATTACGGTATGTACTACAGCTAATTTTATGCAGTTAATACTGCATCTTTACATTGGTTTACATTTCTCACAACTTTGAATGACACCATGTATGGTCTGTAAGTGTATGTGTATGTATGTTTTGATAAATTTTAACTTCTTATAATAGATTTGTGTGTATTTTATGGTAATAAATAATAGAATAGACTAGTATCTACATATATTTTATGCATTCATGACATACCTAACTTTTTGTCAATTTCTTCAATATTTCTAGGCTATGTGGTTCGTCTAGAAGTTTTTTCAAATTGCCACAAATTTCCAAAGGTTTTTCTAGTATACTTATTGAAAAAAATCTGTTCATAAGTGGACCCATACTGTTCAAACCCATGGTGTGCAAGGGTTTGTTTATATATATGTGGTGTTTTTTTGTTTTATTTTCTGAGGATTTTTTTGAGAATAATTTATCCTAAATTATCATCTGAATTTCAAATGCCTCCCAGAGCACTTCTTCCTTTAACTGGATGCTGTTCTGCTACACATAAAAGCAGTATCTTTCCTGTCAAGGTGGTGCAGCATTTCATTTTAACTCTGATGACCTTGTCATGCTCTGAGCATCCTAAGTTCTTGTTTTTCATTTCCTGTAATACAGGACTAAATGGTGAATTTGGATATTGTACGAACTGAAATGGCATATGACCAAGGTTCATATTTTATAAGTGGCTGGAATTCACTTGAGAATATTGACATAATAATATAAACTTTTTTTTGGAAGGCAGATAAGGTGTGAGCAGGCCTTACCACAGAGGAAAATTTTAAATAAGCAGTCTTCATTTTGTAAATATTGTTTTAATCTAGAAGTTATGTAATATTTGAAATGTCTCAATTTTAAAATATGAATGTTTCTTCCAATTTCATGGGGCTGTGTTTAGAAATTATGAACATTTTATTACATAAAAAATTATAAAAGCTTATACATAGGCCCTTTTTAGTCTGGGTTAGAGGAGTCTGTTCATCCAGTGCAGCTGTCTACCCAGCAAGAATTCTTTCTTGGTATCTACTCAAACCTTATTTGAGTAGGTTTGCTCTAATTTTGAAAATTTTCTTTGTTGTTATTTTAAATTGAAATTTATCTCACTGTAACTCCCACATATTGCTTGTGCACTGTAAGCATTGGCCAGCAGAACTTCATGATAAAATTATTCTTTATGTGAACCGTCTAATAGGGTAGCCACAAGCCACGTATGGCTTTGAGCACCAGTGACTTGAGGAACTGAATTTTTCATTTTATTTAATTTTACTTAATTTAAATTTAAACTTAAATAATCACATGTGGCTAGTGACTATTATATTGGATAACACAACTCTAGTAATTTGCAGAACAAGCCAGCAACCATTTTTACATGCTGGCTCTTCAAAAATTTCAAAGGAGGTTGATATTTTTATTTTTTTAGGACACATTTTTGTTTCCTCATTAATGGTTTACACTTAGATTTTCTGTTGTTGCTACTGTTGCCACTGTTATTATTATAATCTTCTGTTTTTCCTAAGATCCCTTCCAACTCATAGGTCTTGTAATTGTTTCTAGATGTTCCTTGGAGGCATTTAGCAATTGCAGTCTTGATAGATAGATAGATAGATAGATAGATAGATAGATAGATATAAAGTAATCTGATCTCAACTGATAAAAAAAAAACCTGACATGTAAATTGCAGAGTTTGGAGGCATTTGGAGACATAGGGCATACAAGATTTAAACAAATGGTTCTCAACTGGGGCCATTTTGCCTCACAGGGGACATTTGGCAATGTCTGGAGAAATGTGTTTTGATTATCATGACTGAGTGAGGGGGAGGTGATTCTGGTATCTAGTGGATAGAGATACTGGGGATGTTGCTAATCATCCTACAATGCACAGGACAGAGCCCACCACCACAAAGAATCATCCAGCCCAAAATGTCAATAGTGCCAAGGCTGAGAAAACCTCATTTACACAAACATTTAAGAAAGAAATATCATTTATTTAGGGACATAGAGACCTCATTTATTTGAAAAGAAGGAAAGAAGATTACACAAGATGGCTTGCCTAGATGTACTACATTTATAAAGTTTTAAAAGCTGCATGTTTGTCTTTGAATTCCCTTTTCCATATCAAGAACTCAATTGGGTCAATGAATATACTGGTAAATTTATTAATCCAAGAACATCTTCTAAAGTTCTTTACTCCTTCCTTCTTTTCTCTTTGAAGCTATTATTGTGGGTCTTGATATTATCATTGTTATAATAGACAGTCAAAACATAGTTTTAATCTCCATTTGTGCTTCCATTTTACAGAGCACTATCTCTGTTGTAACAAAGCCACTGGTTAAGTAATGAGCCCAGATAAAAATGACATGATATTATGAAAGCAACCTCTTCAGATATGTATTTGGTGAGACTCCTTTTTCCTTGGAAATATTTTATTTGGTAGTGTGTGAGGCCAGTTAATCTTTCTCCCTCATCTTGAGGCAGGAAATAATTAATACAACCTGGGGGAAGAGCCAGGCAAGCTGGTCAGAAGGAAATCTGACACCTCGTGAAATGTGCCTCGTTTCCGGTTTCAGCCCTAGCGTGAAATTTCCCGAGGTTCATAGAAAGGTTCATCAAATCTTGGCAAATCTTTCAGTAAACTGGGTAGTGTCAGATTCCAAAAGAAACGTGAAAGTTTTACCTGGCTTCAAATTTCAAGTGTAAAAAGTTTCAGCAGTCCAAGCAAAAAGGCGTCTTGTAATATTGAGAAAAATCGGAGTTTCTTACATTGGATAACATATGGGAAGAGACAATTCACTGAGAATAAAACCTCCAGGGAGACACATTTCATAGCAACCCATCCAGCCTCTTTCAGAACATGCAGGAGTTTTCAATGGACCTGGTTGTTATCACTGTACCAACAATTTCTCATTGTTCATTATCACATTGTATCATAAAGTTCCCACATTCAAAGCCAAGCTAGAGAGAAAATACTCTCCCAGAGGGCTTTTCAAAGTTCACATGAGAGAGAAGAATGCATGGGACATTTCCTATCAAGTTCCAAAGAGTGGAAAAGAAAATACAATGATAAGAATCAAGAGAAAATTCCTAAAATATCATTCATGAAATGAGTTCTAGCAGGCTGTGAAGGTGAAGAGAAGTCACATTTCCAAGTTCTAATAGTGGCGCTGGACTTTGAAATAAAAAAGGTAGAAAACCTTGTCCTGATTTGAACAGATTCAAGGTCTGATACACTGCATGCATTTTAAAAATCTCTTTGCAAAACCCCCATACATCCACTTAGTACCAAAGGGCTGCTTTGCCAAGTTCCCAGGGACTCTAGCACACAGGCTGATTGCAGTCCTGGTCAGTCAGCAAAAGGAGGCTGCCGGTCCAGCATGTTGCTCCTTTTAAAGGAGCCACATCCTGCCAGGGCCTTGGAATCATTACAGCCTTATGATAAAATTTCTGGCAATTTAATTAACACAAAGACATTTGAATAGTTTCTAGGGTTTATAATCTCCTTCTGTCTGAGTACCATATAATCAAGGACATTCAACTGGAACAGAATTAGCCTACTTTCAGGACACCCCAAACAAATTCATACATGCTGAAGTTATTTAATCATTGGTGCTGAGAAATGGATATGGTTAAGCTGATGAACAGAATTTCTTCCTAGTGTCTTTGACTGAAAGGAGTACTCCTATAGAGATATTGATCTCTGGGATAAATAAAAACACTAGGGTTTAAAATTACATTGATTATTACTAACTATTCCTTGTTCATTGAAAGCAACGGAAGGTCCATCAAATAAGGTCTATAGCCACAAAGGAAAGGCCATTTTTCCATGTTCAAAACATGGAAAAAAAATGTTGTTACCAACTCTGTCTTTTCAACCACCCCATAACATAGGTAGCAACTGCTGTCAGCGTTGACACATGCTAGCACGAAGAGTAAGGAAAGATTTTTTTCTTGGTCTCTTTGGTAATCAAGCACTCTGAAATTGTGATTGATTGTTGGCTCCAAGTGAAATTTTTTTTTATGGTGAGGTTCCAAAGGATAGCCTAAGGCCAAATCTAAAATAGCAAAGAGAAAAAAAATTATAAATTTATCCTAATAATTGATGCTAAAAACTAATTTTCAAAAATATTCCCAGGGAAGTCCTATCTTTGGCCTCAAATTACTAGGAAATTGTTCTAATTGTTTCAGTAGGAGAACTGCTTTTAAAAATAGCCTGCAGTGCTCTGTTTTGGTTAGTGGTGAATGGAGTTTAATACCTGGGAAAATTCAAAATCCATTCTACAATACACTGACCTCACTATCTTTCTTTGGACTCTAAGAAAGCCGTGAGTCAGGGCTTGAACTGACGTGTAGCACAAATACAAGGATTGGTTCCTAGCAAGCAACGAGGGTGTCCTTTTGTTACATGCAGGCAATTGGTGGCCCAAGTGGATGAACTGATTCTCTGACTTGGGAGAAGAAAGTACAAGAATCCAGGAAAAGCTGGGTAATGTCAGCACACAAATGAGTGATGAGACCAAGTCTGTATCACAACAGGCTTTTTTTCTGATTCCAGGTCTCTGGCCCAGGAGAGAGGAGGATACACTTTTCTCCAGAAAGTCAGAGAGCAGCAAAACTCAGTATTTTCCTAGAGGTGACAGTTTAGTATCCTGCTAAGCAGAGAGTAAAATGAACCTGCCAATTCCTCCTTCTTAAACTATCCACTGACATAGGACTTAAGAATTGCTCAAGGAAATTAATGGCAGACACTTAAAGTAGAAAAAAAAATCTGCACTGAGGGGGAGTCAGTCTGCAATTTATGGCAGTAGAAAGTAATCAAATAGTGTAGCCGTATTTTAAAAAGACTGGATAATTTTATGTTCAATAACAATATTCGTAAGCCTGCATGCTAAAATGGAGAAATCAAATCTCATGCTTCAAAGCCTAGTCTAGTTGCTGCAGGTGTCTAGAAGGAATGTTTTCATTACATACATCATTATAAACCAGCCCGGGCAAATTACTGTCTTTTTCTACCTTTATGTGAATCATGAGGCATTGGTCATTGCAAATGGCCTAAGACTAAGTTAAATGTTTGACATTGAGATTATCTGGGCTATTTTCCCATTAGCTAAAGAATGGAGGTGCTGGGACCAAGGTGGGTTGGGTGGGGTTCCAGTGCAGGAGGCAGACTGTTATGAGGAGTTAGTTTCCTTGCATTTGGATAATTTGAAGCTGACAACTGTATTTCCATTACCCGTTGGTAAAAGAGTGTGAGAAGAAAGGCAAATGCCAAAGAATGATGTCAGCTAAATGCCCGAGGTTTAACCAAGTGACAGGGAGCCCAGGGGCTCATTCTATTTCCAATACATATTTGTGTGAGCCGACAATTCACTAAAATCCCAATCATCTCGGTATGTAGTGCCAGTTTTCTGCAGTGGAATTATGGAGTTAACTTTAAAAATCACTTATAAAAATGTTGAAGGAAATCTAAGGTGAAAAAGGTTCAACATTACAAGAAACAAGAGTAATAATAATTATACTCTCAAAGACTTCACTATAACCAGATCCATTTGTAGCTGAATTCAAACAGACTTTATTATTGAAGAGCGCAAGGAGCATTATTATAAGGGAGTTTGATTCATCAGGGTACATCATACCAGGTATCAAGGACAGCATAATACCAAGGCTGAATGTCATACAATTATTGCCTCCCACTTCACACTAGTTGTAAGAAAGGGCTGTCTGATTTATAGAATAGTTTTAAGAAATGTAGTTGAATTACTTTTAAGCTGGCTAATGCTATCGCTGTTTTAACCAAAGGCATCCTCATCCTTCAAATGATGAGGTTATAGGCAAACACACTTTGATTCTCAGCCAATGATTTCTTATCTATTAAAAGTCTCTTATAATTTGAAATAAGCACCAATGTGTCAGCCATTTAAAATTAATCAATAGCTTATATCAGTACAAATAAAGGCTTCTCGTGCATTCAATTGAGATCACTATGGCAAAAACAAAAAAGATAGAAAAATCAAGAGGCTTTCTTTAGCTAACCTCTGCAGCCGAATTATGACTAGATGAAAACATATGATTGCCATTAGCCTTCTTAATATATTAAAGTGGCTTGATTCTCTCCTTACCATCTTGAGACATAAGTAATAGCAGACTGGAGCTCACTTTTCCCAGCAGCATTACCCAGTACCATGCCTTTGTGGAGGAACAGTGAAGTAGGGTTGTCTCTTTCACGAACGATGTTGGTAAATGTTCACATTATGGGTAAACTGTGTGTAAATGCAAAAGTGTTGCCTTATGTCTCCCACCTGGAAACAAGAAATACTCAGTAGTCATTCCCATCCATCTCGTGCTGAGTTTTACATTAATAAGGTAATACCTTTAAATTCTCCAAGGTTTCAGGGAGAAAGGCACACTGGGAGAAGGGTTGTTATTATTTCCGAGACCTCCTGTCTCGAGCCAGCTTAAAGGCTGAGGGTCCCGAGGTGGTGCTGTAATAGCAGCACTAATAACGTGCAGTTACAGCATATCTCACCGGAGGTACGCCGAAGGCATTATACACATTTATTCATTAAACCTGAACACACCCTGGAGATAGGTTAACTGCTATGATACCCCTTTATGCCAAAGTAAATGAAAACAGAGGGGGAAGCAAGTTAGTCAAGACCATATGATAAACCTGTGCTACAACTGGAGCAGAGACGGGGCCCTGAAGTTCCCTGGTGATTCAGTGAAGAGTCTGGCCTCGTTTAGCATGAGCATATATCTGTATGTAGTATATGTTTGCTTAATTTCACATCATCTTGTTCAAGAAATAACTGAAGAACACTTAAAAATATATTGTATGGTTAAAGGGAAAGACACAAGGAAAATAAGGATATAAAAATGAGACGAATCCTGGGATGAAGTACAGTTTGTTTTATGTGAACAATGTTTGGCAAATGTTCTCATTACAAATAATTGTGTGTAAAAGGAAACACAGAGCCTCAGTTTCCCCTATCCATGTGCCTTGGGAAAAAAGTTTTTTTATGTTCTGGGAAAGAAAGGCCTAGAGAACACATTAAAGCTTTGTAAAACTACACTTCAAGCCAGTTTGCTGAGTGGGAAAACAGAACGGTATCTTTAGGGCCCAGTAGACTCCTCACTCTAGTGGTACCTCTTTCAAGGGCAAACACAAGATAGTATGACATATCCCCACCATCTGGGGAGGTGAACATCAGAGACAACAAGATAAACTAAGAGGAGAATAAGGCAGTGACAGCAGAAACTTAGCGCTCTATTCTCTCTAGTGAGGTTGGAGGTCATGGGTGAATTAGTGCCACAAATGAGGCTGTGACCCACGGTCTGGGCACAGTTTATTGGTGCAGAGGTATTTTGCAACTGTATGGACAGCATCCCTTAGTGCCAGCAGCGCAGTGCTGCCTACATGGGTGGGCAGCATCAACACAGGTTAACAAAGAGTCAACCTGAGCCAGGACTTCAGAGCTGCAACCTCATGAGAGAAGGCTCTTCCCTCTGCTAACCCTGCCTCATCGGTCACTCCCAACCTCAGTTCCTCAGCCCCCAACCTCTCTTCTTCTGAAGCTTTAAGAAGACAAAATATATTCTCCTTGGACTAGCATGGCTTAAATACAACGCTTTCTCAAGGGTAATCAACTTCTAAACCTTTCCTTTAGTACTACGCTAACCTTATTGACATTTTTCACTGGGGGTGTGTGTGTGTGTGTGTGTGTGTGTGTGTGTTTTCCTATTGTTCCTTGAAGTCCTGATCTAGTACATGGAGACGAAGTCTCACGTGTGGTAGGGCATCCATGGATAGAACCTGGATATCAGGTGGGAACTTCAGGTCCCTTACTATTTAAAGAAGATCAGCTTGAGGCCCTACTGTATGCCCCATGGAAGTCCAAAACTGTTTTCATTCTTTCTGCACATGCACTTGGGCTTTATTTCTCACGACTCCCTCAGGCTGAAGGTTCCTGTCTTCCCTGAATGGGTTGGGTTGAGGGATCACCCTGTTCTCCCATATGTGCTGTCTGTTCTACACCATTTCACCAGATGTGAAATTCAGCCTCAGTTTCCTCAGAAAATTCACCAACTCATAAAGAACTTTGTGAAAATAGTAAAGTTGTCCAATTATTTTTGAATAGGAGGAATTTACATTCCAAAAACAAGTTATTTCAAGTTGAACACTAAAAATTCCTACCGATTCATTCATTCATTCATTCATTCTTTTCTACAAAAAAAAATTTATTAAGTACCTACATTGTCCCAGGCACAGTTCAAGGTGCTTGGGGGTTTATCAGTGAACAAAACTAACAAAGATCCCTGCCCTCGTGGAGATTAAGGTATAGCATGCTGATCTTTGAAACAAGCAACTCTATATGCCAAGAGGGTTTTTCCTGGCTTCTCCCTCGTGACAGGCTCCAATCTCCCCCAGATTTTTCTAGCTCTTCTCTCCCACCACCTCTCCGGAATAAAAATAAAGTCCTCCAATTTTCTCGAGCAGAGTAGTTGAGCTATTAATGTGGTGCCTTGATTCTTGAACCCAGGTTCTCAGGCTCCCTAAGTGATGCCTTAAATGATATATTAAAATATTTTCTTAATCAGAGTCAGTTATATCCTTATGAATAATTATGTCAGAAGGGGAAATTGTTTTTTATCATTTATTTTACTGATTTAAAAAATATTTCCATAATATATCGGCCTTTAAAAAGTGGTCCCATGGAGATGCAATTCATCTACTCTCCAGTGGCCCTGGTAGTTTAATCCTTGCAGTAGAGAATTGGGACTTGGATTCACTGAACCACAAGAGGATTCTTCAATGACACCAATAAATGTTAGGGATCTGCATAGAAATGCATACATTTTAAATTTAATTAACATAGAGCAGTTATGCCAGGCATACTAAGAGTTTTACAAACATCAACTCCTTTAGTCCTCATAAAAGTCTACAAGGTAGACACTACTATTTCTAAGGACAGAGGTGGAAACCCAGCTGTGGGTTATTCACTGGGTGTCTTTCCATGTGCAGTGATAGGAAAGTTCAGGCCAACTGCATAGGGTTACTGCACAGTGGATGCCTCTCAGGAAAGGTGTCTCCCCAGCCATTCCCTCCTGTCTGCCAATGCCTATAAACTGCCCAAACTAATAAGACGTAAGGGCTCAGGACATAAAAACATCTCAGTGAGTGAGCTGATCTCTCTGTGTAGAGAAAATAGTAATCTTGGGGATATTGATTAAAGATTTTTCCAAATGTCCTAAGGTGAGAGATTTTGTGGAGAGGGAGAGGAAAGATATCCTTGAAAGGAAGTTAGAAATTCATCTGGGGCCAAAGGCAGAGGCCCAAAGAGCCACGTAGACAAAGAAGGGTGTTGCCCTTTGTCCTCTGCTGTTATCATTACCCGTTTCAGCAGCAGTGGCATTATCACCAATTTTGCACTCATGTTGTCAATCGCAATAAAATATATTTTAAAAAAGAAATAGGAAGAGAAGGAAGAAGAAGAAGGAAAAAAGCAAGGTAGTAGAGGTTTAGAGAAAAAAAATTGAAAATAAAAATTGAGAATAAGAGAAAAGAGAATAAAATAAAAGTAGATAGAAGAGAATTAAAATTCCAGTAGAATGAAATGTTGAGTTTGAGAATAAGATTAAACAAATGAGATTTAAAATAAGAGATAAAAGGTGGATCATTAAAATGATAAATCTATAGATGATTAAAGAATAAGATAAAATACTTAAACCCACAAGATAAAAAGTTTAAATGTAAAAATAGATAAAACTAAGGATTAGTAGGAATTAATCACTAAGTAGCAAAAATTAAGTCATTGAAACTAAACCTAAAGAGGATTAGTGGAAAATATGTTAAGAAGAAATTAGAGAGCTACAGAAGAAAATAGGAAAGAAAAATAATTTGTCCCTGAGCAGTTAAGAAATGAGTCTTGTCTGAAGTGTTCATGCATTGGAACAACATCCTTTCTGAGCTAAGAGCGGAGGGAGGAAGAAGATGCAGTGATGAGTTCTTCCTTGGCCAGAAGCTCAAACTCCACAGAGACCCTTCTAAGCTGTGCCTGATTTGCTGAAAAGCAAGTCTCCTTCACACAAATTGAGAGCTGGGGCACTCCTGAACTTTCTCTGCCTGGTCCTAAGACTTATTTTTTTTTAATATCACCCATTAATGTGATCTGCTCTTTATTTAAGGCAGAGTCCTTAAGTCTCATGGACAGAACTTATAGACTGATTACTAAACAATACATTGGTGGACATCAGAGAATCTGAATCATGAGCAACAACCACAACGTTAACAAATTATATTTTCTATTAGATTTCCTTTCTGTAATTTGTAAATTTATCTTAATGAAAAACTAGGTTTTTAATGGTTGTATGAGATTTTTTCCCCACATCTCAAACAAGATTAGGGTAGCATACATTGCCACTATACACAGTTGATATTATACACTTGCCATTTTTACCATGATGTCATTTATGAAGTTGTTTCATAACTTTTAAAAATATCCTGTTGCTGTGAACATGGATGTTAGCCTTCTGGAAAGTATACAGGAAGTAGGGAGGCTGGCTGACTCAGAGCTCCCCCATGGCCATGTTGCTCTTTCCTTTCCTTTTTGGGAACTTCATTCTTTCTTCCTCAGCTGCTCCTCATTTCATCAAGCATGACGTCTGCATGGGAGTTCTACCACCCACGCTGCCTGGTTTACAACAGTTACGGGGTTAAAAGTGAATATGTGACCTCTGCAGGGTCAGTCATATAGAACCTCACCTTTAAACCTGCAGATTGGTCCAGGAAGTGAGAATGTGACCTAAACCAGCCAATCAGAGGCTTTCCCTGAGAGTTTCCTAATCTGAGCCAGAGAGGAGAAGTACCTGGAAGCCTAGAAGCCACGAGGAGACAAAACCTTAAGGACAGAAAGTTGAGAAAATGAAACCAAACGTTAACAGCCAAATTCTCAGGAATCCTGCCTGGTTTCTGAGCTGTCCATCACAAGATTGGTACTGCTCTCCTATATTTTGCAATCAGTAAAGGCAAATTCTTCCTGCCGCTGGTGTTATGCTCAAACAGTGGTGTCCAATAGCAGGGTGGCTTGGGTCCTTATTTAATGAGAAAATTCTTTTAGTGTACTGTTTTTTCCTTTTGCTAAGCTAGGGTAAATTAACCTGGGTTGGTATGGGTTAAGTTGACATACCAATCTTGTAATTTGTACTCTTCCTTAAACCCCAGGGCCCACTGCAGAAATGAGTTTCTCATGCCAGATTCAAGGTCCCCACTATCACCATTTAGGCATGAGAAAATCTGAGAGATTTGCCTATATATGTTTGATCCATAATTGCTAACTCAAAGTTTTGTTCCCAGGAGTTTACAAAGACTACTCTATAACCACCTATATAAAGCACTCATTTCCAAAAGGTACTAGAGAAGCCTGACTGCTTGAGCTGGGACATTTGGTCTTTTGCCCTCAGACTGAGATGTGCACCATTAGCTCTCCTGGTTCTCAGGCCTTCAGACTTGGACTGAACTACACCACTGGCTTTCCTGGGGCTCCAGTTTGCAGGCACAAATCCTGAGACTTCTCAGCTTCCATAATTGCAGGAGCCAATTCCTCATAATAAGTCTCTCTCTTTCTCCCACCCCCATTGGTTCTGTTTCTCTGGAGAACTCTAGTATAACCAAAAAAAAAAAAGATAAAATGTTGCCAATTAAAGTATGATAAGAATCGGCAAACTTTTCCTATAAATGATAATAGTAGATAATTTTGGCTTTAAGGTCCATAAGGTCTCTGTCACAATGATCAAATTCTACCATCATAGCAAGAAAGCAGCCATAAACAACATGTAAACAAATGACCATGGTTGTGTTCCAATAAAGCTTTAATTGTGGACTTTGAAATTTGAATTTCATATAAATTTCATATGTTATGAAACATTATTTTTCTTTTGAATTTCTTTAACTATTTAAAAATGTAAGAACCAATCTTAGCTCTAGATCCATACAAAAGCAATTAGTTAGCTGGATTTAATTGGCAGGACATTATGGTTTCTTATCACATTAGTTACAAGATGCACCCAGATTTCAGAGTTGGTAGAATGTAGAAATATAAGCATCTTAGACTGAATTGTTTTAGTTAGTCAAAAATTATATAATTCTAGGTCTTTTGGATTTCCTGGGTTTTAATGTCAATAACATATCTCTAAAATGCTTTGCCACTTAGTCTTTGGCAATCAACCATGATCACTGGTGAGCATAGAGTCTGTGCCTTCTGGGAAATGGTGAGAACCTGACATGGGATGGAGAAGGCTGCGTAGAAAGTGAGAGTTGAGTATGGGGCAGTCTCTCTGAATCTTAATGTTCAGGAAAATAATGATACATGTCATTTGTAAAAGTCTTTATATACATTGTATTGAATTTTTACTATGGATCTATAAGGTACCCATTGTAGAAATCAGCTGCAGATCAAAAAATATACACATAAGTGAATTATAACTGGTAAGAGGTAGACCCTGACTTTGTCTTTTGACTATAAAATTGTTCTTTCTTATGCAAAAAAGCTAATGTTCAGTGAGTGTTTCTAAGGGTGAAAGCTAAGCAGACATATTTCAATGCACTGGGAAAAAGAGATGAGAAAAATAAGTAAGATCTAATGCTCCCAGTCCCTTGAATAATCACCACTTCAGCAAATTGAAGGAGGGAGAGTTTTCTCACTCATGATCATAATTATAGGGTCATAGTCTTTCTCTTCCATTTTCCTTGCAGTATTGACTTCAGCAGAACCCCCTATCTCTTAGCCAATATTAGTACAAAGTTATTTGTAAGACACTATATAGGCATATCTGAGCTACAATGTAGCTGGTTTGTTAATTAAATTTAAACATTTTGACAGTTATCTCTGATTTCACTTCCGTGTCCTGTTTTGCTTCTCTTCCTCATTTGAGCCAAGTAACATGATATGGTGAAAATAACATGGACTTTGGACTCAGGGATTTGAATCCAGATGTACTATTTATTAGTTTGTGACTCTTGGCAAATTAATTAACCCTACTGAACTCTTTCATTATTCTCATTTTAAAAAGAAACTAATATTACCAAAATTGTGGAAAAGTAATCAATGAGTTAATACAAATAATGCCCATAGAAACATGCCAAGTATGTAGTAATATGTGTTAGCTATAATTGTAAGCATTAAATGAGAGTCACATATAAAATATCAGAAAAAAGCACTGGTATGTGATAGATAATCCCTCAACCATAGAGAACACAAGACCCTCACCTTTTTATTCAGTTCAAAATATTGCACCCCCTCTTCCCTAACACACAAAACATGAATGAATAACATGGTTGTGGTCACTCTAGTTGTTCTTGGTTGATTTTCTTTACCCTCATTTTCTCATGTTCCCGCTAAGGGCCATGTGGTAGAGAGATTACCAGCTCATATCTACCCTTTATAAAATTAATGAAGGATTTACTCACCTCTCCTCTGCCCATAAAATCTTGTCTTTATATTTCTAATATTATTAGCCTTCCTCTTAAAGATTGAATATTTGATTAATTATTTAATCCCTCACATACATTTTGATATCTGCAATCTCAATGCATATTTCTCTGCCTTTCATCTTACTGAGTCTCTCAGCAGCATTGGACATGGTTGATATCTTCTTGTTTTATGAAATATTCTTTTTCCTCATCTTCCACAATACTTGTGTTTTCATCCTACCTGTCTGGCTCTTCCATCTGTTTCCCTGAAGGCTCCTCCTTCTTGGTCATACTATTAAATATTGCAGGACTTCAGCGTCCTTCTAGGTCATCTCCTTTCCTCATGGAAATTTTTTCTGCAGATAATTTGTCTACTTTTTCACTTTAATATTTCCATTATTGTCTTCCCCATCCTCCCAGTAATCCAAGCTAAAGATTTCAACCTGGGGAAGAAGGTGCAATGGAAAGTGGGGGTCCCTCTGATAGACAGGATCTTGCTGTGGGGCTCTGGCTGGTCTCCAACTCCTGGCCTCAGACAGTCCTCCTCCCACCTCAGCCTCCCAAAGTGCTGGGATTACAGGCATGAGCCACTGTGCCTGGCCACTTTTGACTTATTGAAATATAATAGTTGTCGAAACCACAAGGGGGTTTTGGCCTAGTTCCAGTTGCTTGTTGCATAAAGATCCAATGGTTGAGATGAGGATTGTCAAGGAAAAATGGAGTTTTTTAATATGACAGACATTTTGTGGGGAGGGTGGGAGAAGCTGCCTCAAATCCACCTCTCTGACTAATGGAGATCATGGGCTTTTAAAGGAGGGGCCATGTGCCTTCAGGCAGGTCTTGTGTAACTAAAAAGGGGCTATGTTCCTTGAAGGCAGGTTTTGGGAGATGGTGAGTCTTGGCGTCAGGAAGTCTGCCTAGGGGCCCTCAGAATCTCAGCTCCTGATGCCCCTACAGCCCTGAATACCGACCAGCAGAATAAGCTTTTTGGGTTTGCTTGCCAGCCGGCAGGCCACGCCCCCACAGCACCATGTGATCCTACACCTCTCTCTACCACAGACCCGGTAGCCACAAGCTGGCCCCCTTCACCATGTACTACCATTACACCTAGACCTGGATGGAACAAACAGCCGCAACCTTGACACCTGCAGCCACCACCTAGATAGCCTTGCCAAAGAGCCACTGCCACCACCGTGGGGAGACCCGGGAAGAGCAATCTTCTGCCATGCCCACCTCAGTGGAGAGGGACTTACCCAGCCCAGTTCCTGAGCTTCCAAAAGTATCCTAGGGACCAACCCACCATGCCACACAAAGATCCCCAGCACTAGCCCAGGTTCTACAACCTGCCCAGCCACTGGCCAAGGTCCCCCAATGCACCCAGGTGCTCACCAAAGTCCTGCAACCCACCTTGCCACTGACTGCAGTCCTGTGACGTGTCCAGGTGCCTGACAAGAATCCACAACCTGCCCTGCCAGTGGATGCAGTCCCAAGACATGTTCAAGTGCCCACCCAGGTCTTGTGAAATGCCCAGGTACTGGCAAAGATCATGTCATCATCCTCTGTGGAAAGGGACATGTGCAGCCCCCTGCCCAAATTTCCAAGAGCAGCCTAGGACCAGTCCACCTATCTGAATGAATATCACTCAACATTGGCTTGGACTGTGACAACCACAGGGAACCAAAATGATGCAGGAGAACAGCTGTGTTGCAGGCTTTCAGTGGATCCATCTCCCTCCTGCTAGGTCAATACTCCAGAGTAGGACACAAAAGCATTATCTAGTGACTTTTGCTCCTTCTCACTAAGTAGGAGAGTTCCCAGAAAAAGAGAATAGGTGTGCTGCAAACCTATCTGTCCTCAGCTGAAAGCAGAGGTTCCAATGAGAAGAAATCAGCAAAAAAATTCTGGCAATATGAAAAAACAAGCTAGTTCAATACCCCCAATGACCACAATAGATGCACAGCAATGGACCCCAACCAAAAGGGAATTGTTGAAATGTCAGAAATGGAATTCAGAATATGGATGGCAAACAAGATGAATGGAATTGAAGAGAAAATTGAAAACCCATACAAAGAAGCCAAAAAAATGTTTCAGGATATGAACGAAAAAAAATGAAAAACTCACTATAGAGATAGACAACATAAGAAAGGATATAACAGAACTGAAAGAAATGAAACAGTCATTTAGGGAATTATAAAATATAGCACAAAGCTTCAACAGTAGGCTAGACCTAGCAGAAGAAAAAATCTCAGAGCTTGAAAACAAGGCTTTTGAACTACTCTAGTCAGTCAAAGATGCAGAAGAAAGAATAAAGACTGAACAATCACTCAGAGAAATATAGGACTATGTGAAATGAGCCAATATATGAATTATAGGTATCCCAGAGGGAGAAGGAAAAAAAAGCAGAAAGCATGGAAAACTTATTTAAGGGAATTATTGAGGAGAACTTCCCTGGTATTGCCAGAGATTCAGATATCCAGATACAAGATGGTCATCAAACACTGGGAAGAATCATAGCAAATAGAATATCTTCAAGACATATAGTCATCAACCTGCCAAAGTCAAAATGAAGGAAAAAATTCTACATGCTACAAGATGAAAGCAACAACTCACCAACAAAGGAAAGCCCATCAGGCTAACAGCGGACTTCTCAGCAGAGATCTTATAAGCCAGAAGGGATTGGGGCCCCATTTTTAATCTTCTTAAACAGAACAACTGCCAGCCAAGAATTTTGTATCCTGTACAACTAAGTTTCATAAATGATGGGAAAAGAAAGACTTTTCCAAACAAGCAAACACTAAAGGAATTTGTCACTACAAGAACTGTCCTACAGGAAATGCTCAAAAGTGCATTTTACATGCAACAGCACAATAGATACCCACCACTGGAAAATCACCCAAAAGCTAAAGCTCACAGCTTATATAAAACAATAGTACAAGAGGGAAAACAAACCAATAAGGTACTACCCAACATGATGAATAGAACAGCATCCCACATATCAATACTATCACTCAATGTTAACGGTCTGAATGCTACACTCAAAAGACATAGACTAACTGAATGGATGAAAAAACACAACCTAAGTATTTGCTGTTTCCAGAATATACATCTAACCCATAAAGACTCACACAGACTCAAGGTGAAGGGATGGAAAAAAATATTCCACACAAATGGAAGCCAAAAGCAAGCAGGTGTAGCCATTCTTACATCAGATAAAATAGACTTTAAATCAACAATGGTAAAAAAAGACAAAGATGGTCATTGTATAATGGTAAAGGTAGTGATTCAAGAAGAACACATAATAATCCTAAATATATATGCACCTAACTCAGGAGATCCCTGTTTCATAAAGCAAATTCTTCTAGATGTAGGCAAAGAAATAAACAATAACATCTTAATTGCTAGGGAATTCAATACTCCACTGACAGAACTGGCCAGATGATCGAAGCAGAAAATGAATAAAGAAACACTGGATTTAACCACGACTCTGGAACAAATGGACCTAACAGACATTTATAGACATTCTCCCTAAAAAATATTGAGTATACATTTTTCTCATTAGCACATGGGATATGTTCCAAGATTGATCATATCTTGGGCCACGGAACAAGTCTTAGCAAATTCAAAAAAATCAAAATCATATATCTTCTCAGACCACAGTGGAATAAAACCAGAAATCAATTCCAAGAGAAACACTGAAATCTACAAAAAGTCATGTAAATTTAACAACCTGCTGCTGAATAATCCTTGGGTCAATGGTGAAATTAAGATGGAAATCAAAAGATTCCTCAAACTGAATGATAAAGGGGACACAATCTTTCAAAAACTGTGGGATACAGTAAAAGCAGTCTCTAAGGGGAAAGTTCATAGCCTTAAATGTCTACATCAAAAAGACAGAAAGACCACAAATTAACAACATGTCACATCTCAAGGAACTAGAAAGAGAAAAAACCAAACCCAAAGCTGGCAGAAGAAAAGAAATAACAAAGCTCAGAGCAGAACTAAATGAAAGGGAAACAAACAAACAAAAAATACAAAGGATCAATGAAACAAAAAGTCGGTTCTTTGAAAAGATAAACAAAATCAATAGACAACTAGCCAGATTAACCAGAAATAGAAGAGATAGGACTCAAATAATCTAAACCAGAAATGAAAAAGGAGACATTGCAAATGATACAACAGAAATACAAAATATCATCCATGAATAATACGAAAACCTCTCTGCAAACAAACTAGAAAACCTACAGGAAATGGGTAAATTCCTGGAAATACACAACCTCCCAAGCCTGAATCAGGAAGAAATAGAAATTCTGAGCAGATCAATAATGAGTGAGATTGAAGCAGTAATAAAAAATCTCCCCCTGCAAAAAAAGCCTGGATCAGATGGATTTACAGCCAAATTCTACCAGACCTACAAAGAAGAACTGGTACCTATCCTGCAGAAAGTATTCTATAACACCAAGAAGGAGGAAATCCTCCATCACTCATTCTATGAAGCCAGTATCACCTTGATACCAGAGCCAGGAAAGGGCACAACAAAAAAAGAAAACTACAGACCAATATCCCTTATGAAGATAGATGCAAAAATCCTCAGCAAAATACTAACTAACCAAATTCAACAGCACATTGAAATGAAAATCCATTACAATCAAGTGGGTTTCATCCCAGAGATGCAATGATGGTTCAACATATGCAAATCAATAAATGTGATTCACTACATAAACAGAAACAAAAATTTTACGATTATCTCAATAGAAGCAGAAAAAGCATTTGATAAAATCCAGCACCCCTTTTTGATAAAAACCCTTAAGAAACCAGGCATAGAAGGAACATACCTAAAAATATAAAAGCCACATATGACAAACCCCCAGCCAACATCATACTGACTGGGGAAAAGTTGAAAGCATTCCCCTTAAGAACTGGAACAAGACAAGGGTGCCTGTTGTCATTACTTCTATTCAACATAGTATTGGAAGTCCTAGCAAGAATCAGGCAAGAGAAAGAAATAAAGGGCATCCAAATTGGGAAAGAGGAGGTCAAATTATTCCTGATTGCTGATGATATGACCTTTCATCTAGAAAACCCTAAAAACTCCACCAAAAGACTCCTGGAATTGATAAATAAATTCAGCAAAGTCTCAAGTTACCCAATCAATGTACACAAATCAGTAGCATTTCTATGTACTAACAACAGTCATGCTGAGAGTCAAATCAAGAACTCAATACTATTCACAATGGCTACAAAGAAAATAAAATTCCTGGGAATATACTTAACCAAGGAGGCGAAAGATCTCTACAAGGAGAACTACAAAACACTGATGAAAGAAATTGCAGATGACACAAACAAATGGAAAAACATCCCTGCTCATGGATTGGTAGAATCAACATCATTAAAATGTCCATACTGCCCAAAGTGATTTACATATTTGACACAATCCCCATCAAAATATCAATGTCATATTTCACAGATCTAGAAAAAACAGTCCTAAGCTTCATTTGGAGCTAAAAAAGAGCCTGAATAGCCAAAGCAATCTTACATAAAAAGAACAAATCTGGAGGCATCACTTTACCTGACTTCAAATTATACTATAAGGCTATAGTCACCAAAACAGCATGGTACTGATATAAAAGTAGAGACATAGACCAACGGTGCAGGATAGAGAACCCAGAAATAAAACCATCTACTTACAACCAACTGATCTTCGATAAAGTAGACAACAACATGCGCTGGGGAAAGGAGGCCCTTTTCAATAAATGGTTCTGGGAAAATTGGATAGCCACATGCAGCAGAATGAAACAGGACCCCTATCTCTAGCCATATACAAAAATAAATTCAAGATGAATAAGGGACTTAAATGTAAGGGATGAAACCATAAAAATTCTAGAAGAAAACATAGGAAAAACTCTTCTAGACATCAGCCTAGGCAAAGAATTTATGACTAAGACCCCAAAGGCAAATACAGCAACAACAAAAATAAATAAATGGGATTAAATAAATTTAAAAGCTTCTGCATAGCATAGGCAATAATCAACAGAGTGAAAGAAACCTACAAATGAGAGAAAATATTTGCAAACTATACATCCAACAAAGGATTGATATCCAGAATCTACAAAGAACTCAAACAAATGGGCAAGAAAAAGCAAACAAACCCATCATAAAGTGGGCAAAAGATATGAGCAGAAGTTTTCTGAAAGAAGATAGACAAATAGCCAAGAAACATATGAAAAAAATGCTCAACATCAGTAATCATCAGGGAAATGCAAATTAAAACTACAAGACGCTACCTTACCCCTATCAGAATGGCCATTATTAAAAAGTCACAAAACAATAGCTGCTGGTGTGGATGCACAGAGAAAGAAACACTTACACACTGTTGATGGGACTGCAAATTACTACAGCCTCTATGGAAAACAGTATAGAGATTTCTCAAAGAAATGTATACCTACCATTTGATCCAGCAATCCCACTGCTGGCTATCTACCTAGAGGAAATGAAGTCATTTTATAAAAAAGACACCTGCACTTGATTATTTTTCGCAGCAAAATTTACAATTGCAAAGATGTAGAATCAACCTAAGTGCTCATCAATTCATGAGTGGATAAAGAAAGTGCGGTGTATATATACCATGGAGTACAACTCAGCTATAAAAAGGAACGAAATAACGTCATTTGCAGCAACTTGGATGAAACTGGAGGCCATCATCCTAAGTGAAGTATCCCAGGAATGGAAAACCAAACACCATATGTTCTCACTAATAAGTGGGAGCTACATGATGGGTACACATGAGCACAAAACAATATAAAGGACATGAGAAACACAGAAAGAGGAAGTATGTGTGGGGGGTGTGGGATTAAAAATTTACCTATTGGGTACAACGAATACTATTCTTGTGACAGGCACACCAAGATCCCTGACTTAAGCATTATACAAGGTATCTATGTAACAAAAACACCTGTATTCTTAATTAATATTTTGAAATAAAAAGAAAAACAAACAAAAAATTTCAACCCAATCTGTCTCTTTATTTGTCCTCCTTCTAGGCTTTTGGCAGTGTGCCCTTGTTACATATTTGTGGCATAGATAAATGGTATAACCTGTCACAAAACAGATTAAATTGCACACTTAGAAATCGGCATGATTTATTTCCTACCAACATTTTCTCCTCCCAGGAATGCTATATTCCAAAGATAACGCTCTACTCATTGTTCTCCGAAAAGCCCATGCCTATGAGAATAGAGTATCTCCTCTTTTTTCTTAAATGGAGACTGAAAGTCAACAGCTCTTGGTGAGAATTTAAAAGAGACATTGCTAGAATGGACATTTGACAGCCTTTTATGTTAGTAAGAAAACAGCCAGTAACTGATAAAGTAGTACCATCCTTGATCTGGTCTATTCCAGACCCTGAAGCAAAAAAGAAAATGATAAAAAACAACAAAACTTTTCTTTATCATTTATCTATTGCTACATTAACAACCACCAAATCCCACTGACATATAACAATAACGTTTAGTTTTCATGCATCTGTGGACTGTCTGGGGCTTAGCTGAACTCTGCTGGGGCCTGTTCTTCAAGTTGTGGATCTGGCTGTGCTTGGCTCCTTGCTATGTGTTGGCCTCAGGTTGACTTCATGTGTGTTCATCCTGGGTCACAGACTGAAGGGGCAGTAGCTACTCGAGGACAGCTCTCCTCGTGGCCATGGCGTCAGCACAAAAGACCTGGCAGAAACACATGAGGTCTCTTATGACCGAAGCTTGAAATTGGCTCACTGTTGCAGCTACCCATATCCTGTGGGAAAGTTGCATAGGGGAGCCCAAGTCAAAGGGCAAACAAATGCCTTTGGGAGGAACTGCAAAGTTACATGGCAAAAGGCAGGGACACAAGGAAGGGTGAAGAATTGGGCCTGCTAATTCAACCTTCCACACCTGGTCCACTAAATTTGCTGCTAATTGAACAGGAGGATTCTTATTTTCAGTGTTGGCTTCGTGGTTCTGTTCCCATTCTCCTCTCACACTTCGCTCCCTGTGGTTGTCCTCAAGACATGATTTTCATGTAGCAGGACACAAATAAGAAACAGACAGGCTTGTCTTCAGCACACATTCCTGGAAGTACAACTCAATCACTCTACATAACAGATCCCAAAGAGACAGTTGCCTTGTCTTGGGCACCCGCCCACTATTTCTCCTGCTGCAGACGTGGGATGGATTTCAGGTGGAATGGTAGACTCGGACTGGGAGAAAAATGAATTCAAACATGGAGTTGGATTCCTGCAACGGGCAGGGGCGAGACTTCCTGAGAAGCAAATGGAGCTTACCCAGAAGTTTTGAAGAAGAGTCTAGAGGAGAAGGTGGCCAACCTCACTAATTGTGAACTCTAAGGAGAGGCCTCCTCTGTCCCCCGTGGCATCTAACATTTAACACTTGTTGGTTTTCAGTATATTTATATGGTGGAATGTGAATCAGAATAACATAGATCTCTGATTTACCACAGCTAACGTGAGGATTAATATTAATACAATTTACTGACTATAAATTGTAACAACAATATACATAAGTTCTATCTGACAGTCAGATTTTTCGAGAGAAATGCCAATTCAACTAAAGCTTTTTTTGTTTTTTGTCATTGGCAAGTATAGACTTTACAGACAGTTAATAAGTCATTTCATAAGCTGTTTTTCATCATTGTCAATTCGGGAGAATCATATTGAGGGAGATTGTGATTTAGGGGGGAGAGAGAACTTGACGGGGATCCTACAGTCTTGGTTTCTCTTCCAGGGACTCCCCCTCACTTGCTATGTGACCTTGCAGGAGGTCATTTGACCTCTCTTAAGCTTTAATATTTCCATCTGTAAGTTGAGTACTTTGAACCCCATGATTGCTCTAATTTTTAGATTTTCAGTAGATTTCACAGGTAGTTATTATAAGATAAGCTCTTTCATGTGATAGAAAGCTGATTAACTTTAGATAAGAATAGAGGGGAAGAAACTTTTCCACGGCAATGGCATATACTTAACAACTTTATCTTCTTGGTTTTATGGCTCACAATTAGGCACAGGCATTCTAGGACTTGTAACAGCTTCCTGTTGGGTTGAGTCCTCCTGCAGGTTAAGTTCCACTTCCCTGGGACACATGCCACACTGAAGTGTGCTGAGAGAGTCAGATGAAAATGTGACACCTGTGAGAGTAGCTTCGTCATGTATGATGTGCAAGGCACTGGGGAGAGCCTTCCTTTTCCTCCAGTAACATTCCCCCCCTCCATCCTTGCTGCCTGCTAAAAATGAAAAACAATTATGTCCCTCTCATCATGGATACAATAGTACAGAAAATAAACAGTGACTGATCATGGGAAGTGGCTTTATTACAGTGTTTTTTTAAAAAAACAGTATCATCAATAATAGCAATAATGGAGAAAAGGGTTATGAATAATTAAGCTTAATAATACAGTCATGATAACAATAAAAACCAGTGAATAATGCAATTTTATTTGTAATAATATGACTGTTCAACCTGGTGATGTGTCCTTGGTTTTGATTGTTTCTGGCAGAGGTGTAAGCACAGTGTGGCTTTTCATTTGTTTCCCCTAAGAATGTGTGTGAGAGAGCTGTGACTCTGCTCTCTTCCCACTTCCTCTTCACTCCTTACCCCTTGTAATCATATAAAATGCACACTTACTTTTAGTTTCCTCTGATGTCTCTAGCCCGGGATTAGCACCAACAATGCAACTGAATCCTCAGTAATGTTGTTGTTGTGACAGGAGGTCCAAGCAGTCAGGTGATACCAGGCTGGCTAGCGATCCCTTGGGTATTCAGGTACCTCCCTGCCACCCTTCCCCTGCAGAGCAATAAACCTGTGCAATCATGGAGGAAAATTAAGGAAAAGCTTGAATAGAGAGAGACTGGCGAAGTCCTAGAAACACCAACATAGCAACTGCCATACATAATAGCAAGTCTTACTTCATGCTGTTGTCTTCAGTATTTTTGTGAAGTGGTTAGTATATAGTCTCAGGGACTGAACAGCTTAGCCACAGACATCAGTGCCAAGGAGTTACAGCATCTATGTAGGGTACAGACTGCTCAACTGGTTAGAAAGCATTAAGTAGGTTATCTGATTTTCCAGGAGACACAAAGGTGGCAGAGTAAATGATATCTTCTCCCCAGGCTAACAACCAGGCATAGATAATGGAGCTGCCAACAGAGTCCCTCCCCCTCCTCCCCTCAGACAATGTGTGTCACACTGAAACAGAAATAATAAAAAACTCAGAGACCTCTGAGCATATCAAAGAGAAGACCTTTGTGTTTTTGTTTCCGACAGATTTTGTGCACTTGACTGTTATTAGCCCAACCAAGTGTACATGATTATTACCAAAAAATAACCCCTGTCCTTGTGTTTCAGTCTGTGCTCCCTATGGGTAGGGAAAGAAAGGTGTGCTTTAATTTTGCATGTAATTCAGAGAGATTGGGAAAGGACCTTAATTCAAAGGGTCAGTGTATATTTAAGCAGATAAAATATATTAGGTAGACTCTGTTTGAAGATTCTAAAATCCTCTCCTGGTTTTCATGGGAACTTAGATTAGGCTGGAACAAACGGGCCATTTTTCAGAAAGACAGGATTACATCACAGATGTACAACTGCATAAAATTATAGTTTATGTAAAAATCAAATATTTGTCAAGTCTTGGTATAAGTGCACTGAAGTGAGTAGAAAGGATGAATAAAGAGGTTTGGTAACAGCCAGACTTAAGGCAAAGTTATTTTAACAGCCAACATTATGTAACTCTTTTTTTAGGTTAAAAAACGAATTTATGTACATTTTCATTTTCTCCTCCCAATGATCATATGAGTTAGGTCCTATTAACATTCCCATTTTCTATATGAAGTAAAGGTTTGTCTCAATGTGATCCAGTCTAAAAAACCTAAGGTTTCTTTTCAGGGGGACCCAGGCTTAATCAGATGTTTACCATTTACTAGTAGTGTTCTCTTGTCCCGTTACTTGACAAGTGGAAGTGGTCTCCCCTTAAACAGGGATAATGATATGTGTCTTGGGGGTGACTGGGAAGATTTTCTGCATCTCTCTTCTTAGCACTAGTTTCCCACATTGGTAGCTTCCAATATCCCTGTGCTTCTACATTCATTTTGCCAATATCTTGGTTCAGTCACTTGTTTGTTTCTGCTTTGCAAAAAAATGGAAATCTGTTTAACATTATTTCCCTGCTTTAAATCTGCAGACAGCTCCCCTACTATCTACAGGAAAAAGTTCAGACTCTTTAGTGTGGATTTCAAGATTCCAATGTCCATGTGGACATAGTCTCCACCTACCTCATCTCAGGCCACTGCCATTTGTGCCCCTGGGCTATAACCATTTCACATTACCTGTAGGTTCCTGCATGTGTTCTCCCCTGTCCTGCCTCTATATCTTTGTAGAGGCTGTGCCATCTGCTGGGAATGTCCACCTTAATTATTTCTCCCGGGTAAACTACTTCTCCATAAACATTCAACTTAACAATAATTTACTGCATAAATCTTCCCAGTTGGTCAGTAGCTGGATGTATCAAACTGTATTATAGCACTGAGTTCTCTAGCTCATCTCTCTTTTCAATTAACTTAAAAGTTAACTTTTGTCAGCTATACACACGCAAGATTTTCAGTGTGAACTGGTGCTATGAGGCTAAACAGAAAAGCTAGTTCCCTGCCTCACTGTTTTCTACCTTCAGTTTCTACTTCTATGAAGCTGACACTTTCAAACATTTTAGTAGTTTCATATAGTTATCTCTGCATTTGCAAATGATATGCTTATGCCACTACTTCTTAATTTCTTAGTTTTAGATCTTAACTCCCTATTCTGCATGATGCAGATTTGATTTTTCTTACAACTTCTTATCCTTGGTACCATTCTCCTTCCAATGTTTTTTCCCCATCCTCCCAATAAAATCAGTATTTAGGTTAAACAAATATTCAGTGCTGATATTGTCATGGCTATGTTAACTACTGTTCTTAGATGTATTATATAGTGTACTATGACTAATTTTCTTGTTAATGTAGCTTTTTGTTAGCTTGAAATTAATAAGTTGAATTTGCTATGTACCTACCACTAATCTCTTCCAAAATTATTTGTGAAAGTTCATTCAAACCTATCAAGAGAGCTCTTAATTTTTCCTTTTTTCCAGAAGACATTCTTTCTGGAATCCTCCATCCTCTTTCTCCAATCTGGATCAGTTTTTCTCTAGATCTATGCCTCAGCTATTATCCTAGGATATTCTCTCATCCTTATGAAGGAAATGCCCCTGTTTTTTCTATTTTAATTGGTCTCTTGTTTTCTGAATCCCAAATACTCCTTATCTTGGCTCATATACACATTTTATTAGTGTACCTTTTCTAGTAGTTTACTAAGAAAGGACATATAGGAGTTAAATTTTTGGAGACTTTGCATGTCTCAAAATTTTTACACTTATGATAGATTACTGAGTATAGAATTCTAGGTTGAAAATGATTTTCATTCAAAATTTTGAAGGCATTCTATCTGCCAATGGTGCATTTGAGAAAACTGATGCCACTCTATTTTCTGATTCTGTTTTTCTTGTTCATTTAAAATTAAACAGTTTTTAAAAATACGGAACATTTTAGGATTTTCACTATATCATTGGTGATCCAAAATTTCACAATTTGACTTTAGGTAGTTCATTTTTTTGTTTGGGCTGTGCCAAAGGAAAAAATGATGGGACCTTTCAATCTGTAAACCTGTGCCCTTAATTCTGGAAAATCTACTTGAATAATTTCTTGGGTAATTTTTCCTCTCCGTTTTCTCTATTTTCTCTTCAAAAACTCGTGTTATCCAGATGTTGGATCTCTTTGATCGTCTATTTTCATTATTTTGTTTAATCTCTATTCTCTTTCTCTCTCTTTTTCTATTTTATGGAGCCTTCTTGAATTTGTCTTCTAACACTCTACTGAATTTTTATTTCTTGTATCATATTTTAAAATTTCAAATAGCTCTTTTTGTTCTCCAATTTTTTTTAAAAAAGCATTGTCTTATTGTACTAATGGAATGTTTTCTTGTTATAAATATACTAATGATAGATTTTATAGATCTATTTCTTTCTTCCTTGCCTGAATGACATCTAAGTTTCTTTCTTCTCTTTATTCATCTTTATCTCTGTCTTTTATCAAATATCTTTGGATATTTAGCTTACTGTGTACATCTGCTAATGAAGCACTAAGAAGCTGACTGGAAGTTCTGCATGCATGGGTGGCACTTGTTAAATGCTAGACTTCCCCCCACAGTAGAATGACAGGGGTGGAATTCTTCATTGGGAGGTCCCCAAATGGTAGAATTTGTAGGGCTTTTCTCTTCAGAGTAATTCTCCCATCTTCTTCTTGGTAGATGTAAGCCTAAGAGCCATTCTTTCAAGAACTTTGCCAAGGAAGGAGGCTGGAGTAATGTTCAGAATGTAAACTTTCACTTAATCCTCCCTCATCTGGGCCTAGTTTTCTTGCATCCAGAGGTTTTGTTATTCCGTGTCCCTAGCAAGTAAAATTTTAGTCTTCTGTCCCAGATGAGTAAGGGGCTATCTCTGGGCAGCTAGGGTGCAGGTCTCTATTTGTTTCTTAAACAGAATTTTAGCTAATACCCATAGATTTTCAGCTGTATACCTTACTTTCTTAGGTACTTGATGCTTTCATGTTTTAGGCTCTCCAGGACTCTAGTGTGATTTGGCTCACTTTTAGGGTTTCTGCTGTTATTACTTATCCTTCTGCTTCCTGGTTTTCTTCTGCTTTTTTTTTTTTTTAATCCTATTATCTCCTCTCCCTGTTTCATGTGCTTTTTTTTCTTCTTCTTCTTCTGAAATCCTTTTACTGCTAATTTTATCTGCAGCTCCCTTTCTGTCTTATTTTGGTTTGGTTCATATTCACATGCACTGAGACTAGACCTAAAGATAAAATCAATTATTTCTATCAGCTTTGGTCAATAATAAATTTGATTTAAGCAGTAGTTACATAAGTCAAGGTGGTTGAGTATTATCATTTTCCATTATTATAATGATTTTGTATTCTAATATTGGATAAGAAAAATTGGCTAGGGGCCTAACATCTATCTATACAGTTTTACACAGAAAAAAAATCACTTTTAGATTGTGGTATTAAAAAATGTTGACATATACTTTTATCAACTCCTCTCTTTACTTGCCTGAAGGCTACTAACAGTCACGCTCAAGGAGACACATTCCTATGCCTTTACAACCTTTTCACTAGCAAAGACCTGACTACTAAACAAAGGCAGCCTGACCAGACCACAGTTTTATGATGGCTTGAGAGGGGCTTTGTTTCACATTCTGGTTTGTACTTACTTTCAGTAGAGCTCATTTTTAACTATTTCATGATCTGGGGAGACACATTGCTGATTTTATTGTTCAGAGCCTTTCTTTTCTTTTTTCTTGTGGAATGAGTGATGTTCCACACGGAGGATTAAGATATATAATAACAAAACCGAAACTCTCACGTTTAGCTGTAGTTAGATTTATGGCTAAGTTTATGGAGATTACTTAGGGCTGGGAACACATGGCCAAGAACATCTCTGCAGTTACAACTGTGCATGGAATGAGGTGCTGTTGCAGACTGTGGATGGTAAACACCTCTGAGGTTGTGTGTCACTTCCTGTAGGCCCATGAGTCTTTCTGATTTAAGTAGAAAGGTGTCTGTTAGTAATGCAAACAGAGCCTAGTTTAACCTCTGATTCCCAACATCTGGAATACTTATCTCTGTGGCAATTGTGCGGTTCACTGAACACTCACTATTCTAATGGTCCACTGAAGAAGGATTTTGGCTTGAAAAGAGACCGCTGTGGAAAAAAAAGCCAATTCAGAGTAGTTATCGCTGAGAATACCAAAAGGATTTGTGATGGTAGTGTCCCTCTGATGCCACAGCTGGACTACATGGATTGTGCTCCAGTGAGAGCCTGCTTTTCTAGTGCGTGAGAAAAGACATATATCCTTCCTTTGGACCTTATTGCAAACACAAGATTTTTTGTTTTTGTTCCCTTTAAAGACTATTTAATCCATATAGTTAGTTTCACATTTTTATTTCTCTGTGTGCCTCCGAATGGAATCCAAACAATTCAATGTTGGGTTTTTTTCCAGAAATGGTTGAGTGATTCAAGTATACTTCTTTGATGTCTTGTGCCCCATCTTTGCAAGTTTATATTCTTCATAAAACAAAGAGCCACTAGGATAGACAGACAACTCCTGGTGGCCACAGGTACTCTGGATCTTTTCCCACAGTTTCTGGGGACACACTGTTTCTCAAATGCTGAAGTAGAATACAAAGTGTAGTTACTGCTGAATCAAGAATGGGGATGGGCTGGAGCAATTTCATTATGGCAGCAGGAACCATGGTCAGGGAAGTAGAAAGACCTTTACCCAACAGAGTTAACTATAAGCCATAAAAGTATCTAGGTGCAGACCTGAGTAAAGCACGTGTTCAGTTAGTTATTGAAACAGAAATATGTGGCTTGCCTCAAGTTCCTGGTAACTACTTCAGGGCTGATTGACTTGGTATTTCTCTGTGTGTGTGTAATTGCTTTTCTCCATTTGAGGATAAACTACAAGGAATTGATACTGTATAGGTTCTGAAGATTTATTCCTTTTAGTAGTGGCAACGTTAGCTTTTTATTGGTTGAAGCCCTTGGACAAGTTTGAAAATATTGCCTTGTGAAACGTTATGAGTATGTTCCTGAAGCTTTCATTTCCTAACTCAGCTCTCTACAGCCTAAGATTCCTTTTACATGCACATTCATCCTAGCTAGACATTCTGGGAATTTTTTTCCTCCAAACTCCTCTTTGATAATATAAATAACCACAAGTTGTGTAACATAGAATAGCTTGCAAATACTGTCACATGCTTGACCTGATTGGTCCTTATTCTATGGAGCAGGTATAATTATTACTGTTTTACAAGTGACAAAAGAGATGCTGAGAAAAATTGATTTGGCCAAGGTCGCACAGTTAATGAGTAATAGAGGTGAATTCAAAATTCAAGACTTTAGACTCCAAAACACTTCATTGTTTTTTAAGCATAGAGTTAAAAGCTTTTACTTTCCTCCTTATCAGAGAATAAGAGTCAAAGGTAAAAAATATAGCTTATTTATAATTATAGACTACATCAGTGGCAGAGAACTAAAAGAATTAATTACTGAGTATTTATTGATACTTGTATCATGTCCATCACTGTGTTGAGAAATATACAGCATGATTTGTAAGAGCCTTTTCTTATGCCCATTTATAAGGAAATTTTCAGCTGTCTTCAGCAAAATGAGATAAATAAAAACTCTATTCACACGTATGTGCCCCCAACATACATATATATTTTCGTTATGAGATTTCTAATCTCCCTTCTCTGCTTTACACTTGACACTATAACTTATTTATATTGTTTATTGGCTAAAACTCCCAATAAAATGTAAGCTCGAATTAGAGCTGAGTTTTTTTGTCTGTTGCTATATACTCAGCTGTATACTGCTGTATACCCAGGAGCTAGAACTATAGCTGGCACACAGTAGGCACTCCACAAATATCTGTGGAATGAATGAATGAATGGTGAGGCTAACATATATAAAACAAAATAATCAAGTTTTTAATAGCTAGCTGCAAAAAGGATTCAGAGAAGGGAGACAATTTAAAGCTGTCATTTTCAAAGAAGATACTGAAGGGAAAAGAAAGGTGCCACTCAGGCAGGGTTGTGACATCTGGATTGGGTTTGGATCCTTGAAATGGAGAAGGGAGATATTAAAGCCAAAGACAGCAAAGAAACAATGGCAAGTAGATGTCAACAGATAACAGCAAGGATCCAGCCCTGCTCGGAGCATACTAAGGCACTCTATGTCTCCTGCTTCCTAATTCACTCCCAAGGTGTTTAGCTAACAATTTATTCTTTAAAGTGATACTTGAAAGTGCACATGTTTCCACATTTTTTAAAAACAAACTTATTTGGGTGTATTTTTTTTTGGTTCCGAATACAATGGTCAAAACAGAGAGCAGAAATCAATTATTTAATATGGTAGGAAAAATGCATTTTGTAAGCGGGTCAAAGAAATAGCTTTAGAGGATAAAAGAGACCTGGAAGTGAATTGCAGGTTTCGATGTGTAGTGCTGTGCTAGCTGACAAGTGAACAAACACCTTCATAAATTAATAGCTCTTAATTGTAGCTTAAAAAGCAAATAAATGGATGGTTTAGATTTTTGTCTCTTTTCATCTTTAATGTTAGGAAATATTGTCCTTGTGGAGTTTTTCTTGTTTGACAACACTGAACTAAAATTCAGGGGTTTTTTTGCCAATGACTTTGGCCAGATTAGTCCCTTATTCCCTTACTTCCATCTTCTCATTGATTTAATAGAATTAGCGTGTCATGTTTATTAATAGTCTGTATGTATTTATTACTTTAGAGATAGTGACCTAATTTTGGGTAGGTCATGGTATTTTTTGATATGTGACATGCCACTAGATTGCAAATAATATCTTGGTGTGACTTCTCCCTGCATTTTTTTTACTGATGCTAACAGCTCTGAGGTTATTACCAGAATGCCCTTTTTTTATTCTAAGGCATTTTGATCATTACTTATTTTTAGATTTTATATAGCATCTTTCCTTCAAAATTTGCCGCTCAAGGCAAATTTTGCAAATGTGAACATCTTCTGTAGTCAGTGTGTTTGGTTTGGAGGAGGAAAAAAATATAATATTAATTTTCTGCCACCGTGTGTCCTACCAAAAATCAAACTGAATGCCCTTCTCATTTAAAGCTGTCATTTTCTTTGGGTTAAGGGGCTTTATTTTATATAGGGGCTTAACAGGAGGGACTTAACAGGAAGTGCTTAGACTTTGACTCATCAGTGAGGAGGGTGAACCATTAAAACAAAATGCGGCAGAGAACCTTCAGGAAAGGCAGTGGTGAGCATAAGGCAGATTGTCAAAAAATGCCGTAGGTGGTTGCGGAAAAACCTCTGTGAGGATCTCTTTAGTCAACACAAGTGGGTCGCTTAATTTTTCTAGTGAATGCCCCTAATGGGGAGACTTTAGTTGCAGCCTCCCTAGCCAGAGCTGTCTCATTATAGATGTGGCCCCGTCTATGGAATGTTTATTTTGTAACTAACCCCTCAGGCAGTGGAGGGAACTGTTTACTATTCCTTCTCCTTCCTAGTGTTTTTTTCCTCTTAATTAAAGAAATCACTGTTGAACTTCAGAAACCTCTCCAGGAAAAAAATTAAAAAAAAAAACAAATAAGGAAGAGAAAGAGAAAGACAGAAAGAGAGAGAGAAAGACAAAGAAAGAGAAGGAGAAAACCAGGTTGATAGTTGTCTATGTCTTTTGCTTATTCATTCCTTAGGGTTATTTCCAGAAGAACAATCGCACTATTCAGTGAGTACCTTGGGAGTGTGTATGCGTGCCTATATGTGTGCATGCGTGTGCTGCACACGCCAGTATCCTTGCGTAAGCCGTATTGTATGTCCCACAAGCTAACATTCTTGCCTTACTCCTCAGACAGCAACGTGTGGGAATCTGAAATCTGGCCATGAGAGTACAAAGGGAGCCATGCAGAAAGTTTTCTGTGTTGAACAATGATATGCTGAGGGGGAATACAAGATGGAACCTGGTGCTATCTTACACAAACAAACATAAATCATTTATAAGCAAAATCATTAGCCAATGACGACACCATACAGTTTGAAGGGAAAGGTTGGTTGTCTTTTCATTCTCACCAACAACAAATTATTGTAAAGGAGATAAACACCTAAAGGAAAGGAACTAAAAGAGGTAACTCTGAGGAGTCCATGATCTTAAAACATACGCCCGAGACACATTTACAAATCATTCTCGTGCATATTTCCATGCACGTTCCAACGTATTGGAAATAGGCTCAAGTTTCCTTGCTCAGGGCTGTCTTGTATGGCTGTGCAGGCTGCACGAAACACAGCTTTTAGAGTCACCGTTCACACAGACAACAGTACAAAAGGGGACCTCTGGAATTGTCTGGTGCTTGGGATACAAAAATCACACTGAGAGGCTCCTCCTATGCCTTCCTGGTTGGATTTCATGGTGTAGAATTCATGCTGGTAGTAAATTGAGACTTACTTCCTAATATAATCTGAATTTTTCAAAGAAAGCCTTCTCCTAAGCGTTTTTATGCTAGGAACCAAGAAATTGAGTAATAATTTATCCCTAGAGATATAGAGAATTTTCTGAATTTCTGTTTTTCCTCCTTTATTCTCTCCCCTTAAATGAAAATAGTAATCCTGTGGTAAATTTGTTTATAAAGCAAATAATCATTTTGAAATGCCAATAATGAGGTCCTCTGGTCCTAATATATCTCTTTGAAGAGCATTATATTTCGTATTTCGAATTGCTTTTGAATAAAGCTAACATTTTACTATATAATTCTTTATGCTTTAAAGGTATTTGGTGTACGATGTGTTATGTGGTTCTTACAACAATGGTGTGAAAGAGGAAATGTGAGCACCATCATTCCATGTTACAGACAAGAACATTCTTGCTCAGGAAAGTAACTGACTCATTCAAGGTCACCCAGAAAGCAAGGACAGAGCTAGGATGAGAATCTCATCCTCCTTGTTTCTAAATTCACTACTTTCAGGCTAATTATTTACATTTTTATATTAAATAATAAAAATTTAATGTGTATTTATGTGTCTAATATAGTGATGATTTTTTTCTTTCTGTCCATTGTTTTCTCTGTCCCTTTTCTTTCTGTCTGTTTGTGGAACAGTGAAATTGGAAACATACTTATCAAATACTGATGACAGGAAAATATATCTTGTTGGGTTGGAAGGAACTACTGAAAAGGGTAAAAATATTATGTATTGGAAAATTAATGAATTAGCTAGTTATGGTCTCAAATTCATTTTTCTTATGCTATCACGAATTCTTTAGGATCGTGTATATAAATTGTCAAGTGAAATCAATAAATCCAGTAAGTCTTCCCCTGCCCCCTGTCATCAATGACTGAAAAAACTGGATTGTTGGTAACTTTTACTTGTTAATGGGTTGTTCTAATTATTGGGTAAAGAGAAGTTTTGTAACTTCTTGTAATCTTAAAATGTCTTGTCTCCCCGTAATTGAAGTGTAGCAACACTGATTGAATCATTCTGTCATTTTATGTCTGATATTGACTCCAATAAGTTAAAATTGCATGTGTTGGTAATAAGCAATCTGTAGGATTAATCTAAGTGAACCATTTGCCAGTGTCAGAACCAGTTAGTCAGGCTCTGCAGGACTGACCTACATTGCTTTTTAATGCAACTCTTTGTAGAAAATTCTAATATTACCACTGACCTACCTATTACTTAACCTCATTTATTGAATATCTTCCATGTGCAGGATATTTTACTAGATAAAGAAATTAGGAGCACTAAGGACATAGTGTAAAAAGAGGAAGGGATCTACTTTATATGCACAATGAACTTTATATTACAGAAATAATCCACTAATATATGGCTCAATGTGTATCACTTGCTTTGAAAGCCATAAGTACTTTGTTAAATAAATGCATTTGTTGTACATTACAGTGAATATTCTGTTACATAACACATGAATGATTACTAAACCTATATTAAACATTTTTAGAATAACTGAATTCATGAATGGAAGTGCATATTTGGTAGGTATATGTGATATTTTATCGTTGGTCTCACTCAAGATTTTAAGCATTTCTTTACAACATATTTATATACTGTGGGTTAGCATACAAATTTTTAAAAAACCTATATGCACTTACCATCTATCTCAGAATAAAGTACCAAAATTAAAAGTTACCATTTTTTGTTTATTTGAAAGTATAAGCTTTAGTTTTCTTTATGCTAGTAATGAAGATTATATATTAGCATATCGACTCTGTTTTATCTTCAGGTTTTATTCATAAATATTTCACTGTTGGAACCTGCATGAATGAAGGCTGAATCTCAAAAATCAGACACGTTGGACTTAGAATAATGTCCACATTCTGATTCCAATCTCTGTTTAAATCTGAACCACTCAGTTCTTCATGTTTGTTGGAATCCTCCTAAGACTGGAATTTCCTGGGAGATATCCAGTACTTTTGGGGCTGTAAACAGCAAAACAAACAGCCTTTGTTGTAATGTGTTATGTCTAGTGCTAACTGAACTCAAGAAGTTTATGGGTGTGGGGAAAGTAACTTAATTTTTTTGGCAAACTTACAAATTTGCTTCAGTTTAAATTTTGACCAAAGAGTCATCTTGGCATATAATTTTTTGGAATAATTTCTTTGCTATTAGTTATAAATATGGTAAATATTGTCTAAGCAATAAAACATTTTATACAACAAATTACGGCAACAAATTCCTCATGGTGATAGATCTTTTATCATAGATAGGGATATATTATGCTCCATGTCAATTATATGCATGTATGTGTGTGTGTGTGTGTATATATGTATATATATTTTCATTTAATCTCCAAGAACAATCTGAATTTTCAGACATTTCTCTATTGTATATAACTGAAAAACATAAGACAAATAGAAAGAAATTGCTTGATGGCAAATGTAGACACATAAAATTGTCTTAGTTTTTCTATCAGAAACTTCCAAAACATCTATGAGAAATATCTCATAACATTGATTTTTCCCCTTTCATCCTTCATAAAAAATCTGGGTGTTTTTAGGTTGGCACAATGCCACCCAGCTAAAAAGGGACATTTCCCAGCCTCCTTTGCATCCAAGTGTGACCATATGACTAGGTTATGCCCAATGAGAATTAAGTACAATTGTTGTATATAATGTTTCTGAAAAGTGTCCTTAAAAACATGAGGGTTTTTTTCTTCCTCCCTTTCTCTTTCTTGTTATGTAGAATGTGGGTATTATGTCTGTAACTCCAGCAGCCATCTCAGACCAGCACATGAGGGTCTTAAGAATGTAAGCCAGGTGATAATGATGGCAAAATGACAGCTAAACACAAGAGACTGGGTACTTCACTGAGCCAGAAAGCTGCCATACTTGCCTCAAATACTCTCCTTTTGGACTCCCTTTATGTGCAAGAGAAATAAACTATCATGTGTAAGCCACTGTTATTTGCAGAATTTCCATTACATGCAGTTGAACCAAGTCATAATGAATTTTGGACTACGATTAGGTTGCTGCAAAACAGAACATAAAATATGACATTGGCTAAATGAAGCAAGTAGGGAAGAAGGTAGTAAAAGGTGGAAAACTGTTGACCATATTATATGGGTGCAAAACATTTGGTCAAGTTTTTGCCTGCTACACATTGGAGGCCATATGCTATGGTAAGGTATAGTTGGAGGAATGATATGAAAAATTCAAAATATTAGTTTGTTTTAGTTGTCTTTGTTCTTTCATAAAGAAAAATAAACTCAGACTATAACAAACCCATGAGAAAGCCTCGGTGGTGGGGATTCAGAGAGGCACATTTTGTCTCCAGCCTGTCATCTAAGTATGACATACAGACCTGTAATTTCAAGCCTAGTAGAGTTGACAAAACAGAACCATATTCACACACCAAACTGAATTACTTTCCTTTAAGATTTCTCTACCAAAACATAGGATCCAGCCAACTGGCAAAAATCCCATTCAGGGTGTTGAATTGTACCTACGTTGTTTCAAAGGGTCTCAGGGTAAATGCTAATTATCAGTGCAGATGCCAGTATGTTAAGGATAAGAATCTTCAGGTTAGAAATTATGTTTAGACATGATCTTTATCTATGGTTACTCCAACATGGAATTGACCCCACACACACAAAGTCCAGAGAACTTTTTTGGGTGGACCATAGTGACACTTTCTAAGGTCCAAAAGTGGAAAAGAATATCAGAGTTCTCTAAAAAGTGATCTCAACCAAAGAAAAGAAGGGATTGGGTACTAGTTTTGTTTGTTTGTTTGTTTTGTTTGTCTTTTGTTTTTTGGGTTTTATTTATTTTTTTTGGAGCTACATATATCAAAAAAGGCTGGAATCTTCTTAGCAAGCAGCCACTTGGGTCTGGCATTGTCTTTTGAGTAGCAATGGCCAGACATGTGAGCGTGAACCAAGATGGCTGACATCTTTGGTGCCCAGGTTGAGTGGATCACTGTGGCCTATGCACAGCTTGTAATCACTGTGGCAATCACAGGTTCATGGGTCTGTACAGAGCCAGTTTTTGACATCTACACACTGTAGTAGCAAAAAGCATCAGCAATATTGGTCTGATGTCTTCTAATTTCTCTCTGTACTGGAAATTTGGAAAAAAAGAAAAAGAAATGAAGCAAATTTACACTAAATAAGGCCTGATTTAACAGAAAATATGTAGTTAGGAAGCAAGATAGTAGACTTTCTATTAGTAAGGATACAGTAGATCAAGAAATTATTAAAAAATGGTTTTTTAAAAGTAGTTATATTTCCACCTTATGGTGAGGAAGTTGGTTATCCTGGGTACATTAAGAAATGGCTTCTACCACCAAAGCAGTTTGAAAATCACCACTAGACAAATATTGAGATATATGGGTTCTTGTGCAAGAAAAAGTGATTGTGAAAATGGTATTTAAAATAGACCAATTTGATGTATAATATGGGTCTGAACAGAGCTTCCCAAACTTTTATGGTCATAGTTAGTATAGAAAAAAATATTATAGCCCATCATGTGAACAGATGAGGGAGGCCCCTGTTGCTTGAGTCAGGGACTGCCAACCTCAGGTCCTGAGAGGATCAATATTTTGAATACCTGAAGTCTCCCTGGATTGTGGGGCAGTGCATGCTGCATGGAAACATCTGTTTTAAAGGTTGGCACGATGTGGGGACAGATTTGGTGAGAAATAATAGAAGAGGAACATGCAATATGATTTCTAGCTACTACCCTCAGAAATCAGATGAGCTGAGTTTGGAGCAAGATGCATATTCAGTTTCGAGTAAATTAATCTGAAGTGACTGGAAAACGTACAAGAAGAAAAGTTTTTAAGGCAGCTGGGAGAATGGTGAGAAGTAAGTAACTTTCATAAGCAATGTTTGTTTAATAGAAAGAATTATTGATGTGATGGTGTGGAGATGATGTAATGACACTGCTGCTATCATTGTCTTTAATAATCTGGGCTTGAAGATCAGAAGGACCCGAGTTCGAATCCCAGTCTCATCACTTGCTACTTGTGTGACCTGGGGCATGTTACTAAACTACGATGTCATTATCTTTAAGAAAAATTGATGCTAATAGTACCTATATTCTAAGGATTTTTTGAGCTTTCATGTAATAATTTACATAAAGAGTTTATTAGAGAATTTGGCACTTAAATGGTTCTCAGTAGATGCCAATTATCTCCAACTTCAAAGTCTTTCTACAAGTTTTCAGTAAGTTTAAACAGTGACAGGTCAATGAGACTGACATAGACTAGCTTTAATATGAGAAAGAGATTCCTGGAAAAAAATAGAAATGTGGTAATCAATCTTTCCCCATTAGCTTCCTCCCTCTCCCTCTCCCCTTCTTCCTCCTTCTCTTCCCCTCCCCCCACACTCAGAAAGAAGGATGCTGGAAATTATTTAATAGCCATAATACAATAATCCTAGTGACTACAAAGTGCTTGCCTTTTTCATTTCTTAGTTTTGGGCTTCGGTTAATTTTCTTTTCGTATTCTTATGCCAAATGAGAGCATGAATCTAATGTCTTTTGTCCCCTTGACTGACCTCAACTAGTTCCACCCACACGTTAGATCTTGCATCTAGTCACTGAAGGATTAGAATTCAACTGGGGTCAAGACTGATTCCTCCATTCATTCAAACAAACAAAACACACACACATACACTGTCACTCCCCGTGGCATAGATTTTCTAATAACTTCTGGTCAAAATTTCCTCATTTACTGTAAATGTATCTATACACTAATCTTGGCATATTCCCCCCAAAATGATTTCTCTGAGCTCTTTTATCCCTACAAATCTCCTAAAACTCTCATAGCCTGCCACCATTCTTTCTTATCTATCTGTTTTTCTTTCCTTAAGTTTTGGCTGGAACTCATTTTTTGCAGAGCTATGAACACTTAGTGATGCACATTTTTTCAAGTCCAAGGACTTCCTCTAGATAAATACTTTACACATATGTAGAGTTTTTCATGCTGCAGAATTTTTTTTATTCAATACACTTTAAATACTTTAAATTTCTCTTAATTGAAGGATACAGGCATACTTCATTTTATTGTGCTTTGCTGATACTGCATTTTTTTTACAAATTGAAGGTTTCTGGCAGCCCTACATTGAGCAAGTCTATTGGTGCCATTTTTCCAACAGCTTGTGCTCACTTTGTGTCTCTGTTCACATTTTTGTAATTCTTGCAATAGTTCAAATTTTTCATTATCTTTATATCTGTTATGGTGATCTGTGATCAGTGATTTCTGATGTTACTGTTCTAATTGTTTTGGGGCACCATAAACCATGCCCATATAAGATGACCAACTTACCAGATAAATGTTGTGTGTGTTCTGACTACTCCACCAATTGGCCTTTGCTCCATCTCTCTCCCTCTCCTTGGACTGCCCCATTCTTTGAGACACAACAATATTGAAATTAGGCCAATTAATAATCCCACAATGGCCTTTAAATATTCAAGTGAAAGGAATAGTCACATGTTTCTCACTTGAAATCAAAAGCTAGAGATGATTAAGCTTAGTGAGGAAGGCATATTGAAAGGCGAGATAGGCCAAGAGCTAGGTCTCTTGTGCCAAACAGTTAGCAAAGTTGTGAATACAAAGGAAATGTTCTTGAAGAAAATTGAAAGTGCTACTCTAGTGAACACACCAATGATAGAAAGTGAAACAGCCTTATTGCCCATATGGAGAAAGTTTCAGTGGTCTGGATAGAAGATCAAACCAGCCACAGCATTCCCTTAAGCCAAAGCCTAATTCATAGCAAGGCCCTAACTCTCTTCAATTCTATGAAGGTTGAGGGAGGTGAGGAAGCTGCAGAAGAAAAGTTGGAAGCTAGCAGAGGTTGATTCACAAGGTTTAAGGAAAGGCGTCATCTCCATAACATCAACGTACAAGGTGAAGTAGCAAGTGCTGATGGAGATGCTGCAGCAAGTTATCCAGAAGATCTAAAAGATCATTAATGAAGGGGTTGCACTAAACAACAATTTTTAATGAACACAAAGCAGCCTTATATTGGTAGAAGATGTCATCTAAGACTTTCATAGTTAGAGAGAAGAAGTCAATGCCTGGCTCCAAATCTTCAAAGGACAGGCTGACTTTCTTCTTAGGAGAGAAGAGCAGCTAATGCAGCTGGTGATTTAGGTTGAAACCTATGTTCATTTACAATTGCAAAAATCCTAGATCCCTTAGGAATAATACTAAATCTACTCTGCCTGTACTTTATAAATGAAACAACAATGCCTGGATGACAGCACATCTGTTCACAGTATGTAAACTGTTTATAGTTTACTGAATATTTTAAACCCACTGTTGAGAACCACTTCTCAGAAAAAAATATTCCTTTCAAAATATTACTGCTTATTGACAATGCACCTGGTCACCCGAGAGCTCTGATGGATATGTGCAAAGAGTTTAATGTTGTTTTCGTGCCTGCTAACACAATATCCATTGTGCAGCCCATGGACCAAGGAGGAATTTTAACCTTCAAGACTTATTATTGAAGAAATACATTACATAAGGCTGTTGCTGATTTCTCTAATGGATCTGGGCATAATCAATTGAAAACCTCTGGAAAGGATTCACCACTCTAGATGCCATTAAAAACATTTGTGATTCATGAGAGGAGGTCAAAGTATCAGTATTAACAGGAGATTGGAAGAAGCTGATTCCACCCTTCAGGGATGACTTTGAGGGGTTCAAGACTTCAGTGGGGGACATAAATGCAGATGTGGTGGAAGGAGCAAGGGAACTAGAATTAGAAGCAGAGCCTGCAGATGTGATTGAATTGCTATAATCTCATGATAAAATTTTAATGGGTGAGGAGTTACTTATGGATGAACAAAGAAATAGTTTCTTGAGAGGGATTGTACTCCTGGTGAAGATGCTATGAACATTGTTGAAAAGACAACAAGGTATTTAGAATATTACATAAATTTAGTTGATAGAGCAGTGGCAGAGTTTGAGAGGATTCACTCCAATTTTTAAAGCTCTGCTGTGGGTAAAATGCTATCAAACAGCATCGCATGTTTTACAGAGAAATCTTTCATGAAAGGAAGAGTCAGCTGATGCTACAAACTTCATTGTTGTCTTATTTTAAGAAATTGCTGCAGGCACTCCAACCTTCAGCAACCACCACCTGATCAGTCAGCAGCCATCAACAAGGCATGACCTTCTGCCAGCAAAAAGATTACGACTCACTGAAGACTCAGATAATTGTTAGCTCTTTTTAGCAATAAAATATTTTAATGAAGTTATATACAGTGTGTTTTCAGACATAATGATATTGCATACTTAATAGACTACAGTATAGTGTAAACATAAATTGTATATGTACTGGAAAACCAAAAAATTTGTGTAACACACTTTATTGTGATTTTTGCCTTATTGCAGTGGTCTGGAATTGAACCTGCAATATCTCTGAGGTGTGCCTGTATTGTAGTCGTCTTTCAGAAACAAGATTTATCTATCTTTTGTGACTCTCAATTACTAAAAATTATCTCAGAGTGTCCCAAAGTCCTTTAAAAGTTTCAAAACATCAATATAAATCCACTTTAATGTTAATAAGGAATGTTCACCAGGATGCTTTTTATTGTATTGTAAAATTAAATAAATAATTCCCCAAGAGGATTTTTTTTTATCATCATAAAACATTTAAAATAATTTCAATGTGTAACTTTGAAGTAGCTATTTTTTTGGTAAACATTCTGACGTATTTTTAATGGAAAAATTCTTTTCTATCCATCAAGTCATCTTAATAAAAATCTAGTATGGGTTATACAATATTAAAGTTATTGTATTCACTTAGAATTATGAAATTTTAATGGGCCTGCATTTAAATGAGTTTTAAATCTTGAAGCCATTTCCCCATTTTTATTTAGTAAAAATCTGACTACCACAAATCAGATGGGATTTGTTTTCCTATTTGTCTGTTCTGATTTGATTTTGCTCTGATTTGAATCCTGTTAATTCATCTCCAAATCTCTCCATAATTTGAACACTCATTCCTAGGTGTAATTCACTTGTAACAAAAATGTAGTTCTCCATCCCACTAGAAGCACATTCCTGGAATAAATGTCTATCCTTGGGGAAATGGTAGGAGGGCAAAAGTTCTTCAAGTGTTTTTATGGGATAGAAAAGCAGAGAAAATAACTGCCTACTGAGCTCCTTATTTCTTCTCTTTTAATAGGGTTTTAATCAGCGCAGAATTTTACCTTTTATCTATTATGAAATGATTTGTTTTTGCTTTTGTTAGCAGAGAATGTACTCAGAATTTGTGGATAGGTTTAGTTACTTTTACTTCCAGTCTACATATATTCAATTATAAATACCACTGTAGCCATCTATTTTTAGGAAAACATAGCTTTTTATAACTGATGTTTTCAGTGGTGACTTAAGATACACTGGAGAAAAATGTTTGCATTTACATTCTTTAATTTCTTTGTTACTTTAAGTACCTATTGATTTACCGTGACTTTTTTTCAAGTGTTTCTGTTATCTCTGCTTTGAGACTTGTATTTCTGACTTTCTTTGCTGCCACTATTTGTAGAAAGTAGCCACAGGGAAGATACCTATATTCCTTGTGAGATTGAAGCAAATAAATCATTTACCTTTTAGAGGAGAGGAGAGGTAAGTAATTTCCTCACCTTCTTTGATTCCTCTCTTTATTCTGCTGCTTTGATATATCTAACAGCTCCTCCATAGACTTCCCCTTCTGTAGTGCTAAAATAAATTCTCATTAGCCAGACAGTCAACACAAAATTAATGCGACTGCAGCATTAGCTAGGGCTGGGGGTGAGGGTTTAGGTGATTGAAGGGGTCAGATTAAAGGAACTAGAAAGCAAAATCTTTACTCTCAAGAAGTTAAAATATTAGGGCAACAAGGCACATAAGAAGTAATGAAACTGAGCAATGTGTCATTGAGTGCAAATTGACATAGGACAGATAGAGAAAGCAAAGCTGTGAGGGCATAATGCACATACAAGGAGATGTTCATCCTGAGAGTGACTTTGCTGATGCTTGTCAGAGAGATGTCCCCATAGCTTATTGGAGGGAAAGGGTGCAGGCATGCAAATGAGGAGGACATACATGAGTCCCACATAAAATCACTTAGCTTGTTAGAGACACCATGGGAAATGATGAAAAGGTTCATTTCTTTTCTTTTCTTTTTTTTTTTTGGAGGGGAGTGGGCATTGGTGGAAAGAAATCAAGTGAGGAATTTGCTTACATATCCCCTTAGGGCACCAGACTCTTCAAGGCACTCAACCAAAGTCTTCATGACACTACCTGGGAGGCAGAGGTTATTCTCACTTTATAGATGATCAAACTGAGAATCTGAGAGATTCAATAATTTAACCAATGCTCACACAAGCAGCATATGGTAGGACCAGGAGTCAGTCTTGCTCTCTATAGGCAGTAGCTTCTAAATACATCATTTTTGGTATGTTTATGTAAAGATTTCCTTGGCTACATTTCATGTTACCAACAGGTATAAATTTCTTATATATATTTGTATTTCAGAGAGAAATCCCCCTGCCCCACCACTTTAGAGTAAAACACTAACATCAACAGATGAGTAGATCAGGGCAAAGAAATACAAAATCATCTTAAAAATATCAAATTGTACCCAGAGCATCAATTCTGGCTGTATATTTTGAAAGTACTTATATATTTTTAAAAATGTAATGGCCAGGGTATTGTCAGTTATGAAGAAATAGAAAAAGGCTGTCAGTGGTAGTATCCATTCCAGCACTGTCCAAGGGGGTAGGTACCTGGTCTGGAAAATTGGCCTGTCCAGTAAACTGATAGACCCCACCTGGACAAGACACCTGAGGCTGTCCCACTGGACATTCTCTTTGTTTTTGAAACCCTCTCTTTCTTTCTGACTCACTTCTACAGAGAGAATGAGTTGGTCCCTTTAGCAGTTATATTTCTCACTGTATAAGTTGAGATTGGGTTTATACATCATTCTGTGGGAGCTTGGCTGCTATGAGTTCACTCTTCACAAGAATGAACTTCACTCTGGAGGTGTAGATGGGTCAGGTTCCTGGGACTGTATTTCAGAAGAAGAAATTCACCCTCAGGGATACTTTCAGCCTGCTAACTGGACATCCCAAGGTAGTGTTGTATCAAGAGTGACTTTTCCTCTTGGAACTTTTGCGGTGACACCACAACATTTAATCATGTGCAGTATTTAGATTTCTAAGTTACAACATAATATACATTGTGATATCTTTACAGGAAGGATTAAAATAATTATTGTCTGTAATAAGTAAAATATAGCATGAGTCTGTGTATTAGGCCAGAATTTAACTTACAAATAATTCATGTGGAAAATATTCAGAGGCAGAGATATTTACTGAAATCTCTTTCTTACAGTTTTTGTACATCTGGATAAATACAAAATAATAGTAAATATTTATGTGCCTCTAAATAGTTCTAAATAGTATGAGATTTTGCTCATCCTTTTCTTTTCTAAATTGTGGTTTGCTTATTTAGAAATGTGAGTGAGTTTATAACTATGATTCTATCAGGACATACTTTGCTTTGGATAAAGATATTTCTATGTTCGAAGAATAGATTTTGCAGAATGGAGATGGAGTGGGGGAAGGGGAGAACATTTTAAAGAGTAGAAACATGAGGAAACTTCAGAGTTTGTAAGCAATTCAAGGGGCCCCTTAGGGGAGATGAAATGACCAAAATGGGGGTGAGGAGGAGGGGAGGGGGGCAGAGAGAGAGAGAGAGAGAAAGAGAGAGAGACAGACAGAGAGCGAGTAGAATACTGAGGAAAAAAAAAGAATGTTCTTTCTATTAACTATATAACACATGATAAATATCTTGTGTATTTGAATATTTATTTAAACAAATGATTAACTCACTTATTGATTTCCAGCTGTCCTGTTTCTCTCTGCCTTTCCTTGCTTGCTAAAACATAGAATGTCCTTACAGCTGGGAAGTACATTTGGCAAGAAAATGTTTATGATTCTTTTGCAGCTATTCAAAGTAGAAATTCTCAACCTGCTACTAGGTTGTTTTTGGAGATAGATCTTTTCCTTAAAGGGCCTTGTTGGTATTGTTTGGAACAAACTTTAGGACCATAATTTTCCAGAGAAATCAGTAGTCTGTTTAAGCATTTCCTTGATTATAGCATAGTCATGTACATTTTTATTATCATTTCAGTCATTTTATGTAGTCATTAATTATCACAAAATTGAACTTCAGCTCATTTTGGAATCATGTAGCTATGACTGCCATTGTATCTATTTGAAATATAAATGTTCCCTGTCCAATATTATATCCATTTTATTAGAGGCTGGAAATTCTATTCTCAAATTAATGATCTCTTTATTTAAATGATGACTATGGTCCTCAGAAGCAGAGGAAAAACATTTGTTGAGTATGACAGCCTGATGCATTATTTATGTTTAGCCCTGTTCATGAGGCTACAGAGATTCTTCGAGCCTGGCAGTTGGAGGGAACCCGTTAGGCCTGTGGGCAGCCTCCCATCTTGGCAAGCGCTTTCCCTTCCCCATCCAGAGTGCAGGAAAATCTAATCTCTGCTTCAACACGTGCAGACAAGATTCTCATTATGTTATGCAGCGACCAAGGCCCATCATTGGACAGTTTGATCACTAGGCAGTTTTTCATGACAGTGAACTAAAATCTGTCATGTACCATTTGTCCTGTCCCTGTCCCCTGGGGCAAAATAGAAAACAAAGCTGTTCAACTTCCATATAAGAATCCTGAAGGTAGAAGGGCCCATCCAAACCTCCCACCCCTAATGAGGTAGACCCGGGCATATGAAATTTGAACACTTTGGTTTCCTTGACAAGACCATGCCAACCATGACACAACTGGTTTCTATTCCTCATCTCAAATCTGCACTATATGCATTATCTTCAAGATACAGACACCAAAACTGAGAATCAGAGAGTTGAATAGCCACCTAAGAAAACAGGGAGGTAAGCCGTGGGGTAGAAGATGTTTTTAGTTCTGTCTAAATCAAAGTACAAAGTCTTTTTTACCACATCATGGTTCCTCTCTAGTGTCTTGAGCTAATTAGTATTTGCTTCTAGAGGAATTATGTTCCTAATGATATAATTTCTAGACTTTAATCATTTTGGGCATCACTTCTCCTCCCACCAACCCCTTACTTTTTCCAATTGTCAGTATCTTAAATTAAATGTGAAAGGTGGATTCAAGAATGATCTGTGCACATGTGAGCTGACCAGCAGATTTTCCATGATACACCCTGTGCCACTTACTTTCCAATAAATTATATTAAAATAGACTTATCAAAATATTGAAAAGAAATGTATAACTTAATACTATATATATGTTCTATCTCTTTATTAATGTATGATTAACAAGATGCAGTGGTGGGTTCAATAATTATCTTAATTTTGAAGTAATGAAGCATAATGACTATTTTGAGATATATACAGAAATTTTAACGTGATAGGGAAATATCTGTGATTACATAATTATGGATACTGCCTATACTACCATGGTGTTTTCCCTACATTCATAATGGAAAGAAATGTTAAACTTCTGTCAAAGGTTAGTGAAATAATTTTTTTACCCTTTTCAAGTTTGGAGACCTCCTGAATTTTATCCATGGACCACTTGGACCATTGTAAATCAGTTAGCACATTTTTAGGCTCAAGTTAACTAAAATGACTAGGATTTTTTATACAAGTAATATCCCTGTGAAATTGATTAGTTAACCTATAAACAAGGTTTAATTTTTTTTTATATTTTGATCTTTTTATTAAGATTAGCATTTTAGTCTGTTAAGATAATTTTGAATCTTCAGTTATTGCTATTACTTAGCTTTAGAACATTCCCTCTATTTTAGCCAACTTGCCCTTTTAAAACACAATAGGACTGGACTATGGAGTAAGTCCCCAAATAAGATATTAGAAGCCTGTCTGGTCGATAAAATCCTATGATAATCACTTTTGTGATATAAATGCCCAAGCAGCTGTGAGTCCACATAATTATACAAACCATCCAAAAGGAGTCATGAGGCCATATCAAATACCTTTTGAAGTTAAGATGAACTGCATTGGAAGCATCCTTATGAATTAACAACCTAGTAAGACAATTAAAAAAAATAAAATGAAGACTAATTGATCGTAACTTTTTCTTAGTGAATCATGAAGGTACCTATGCTCTTTTCTAAGAGCCCCTAGTCTTTGTTTAAAAAATCATTCTAGAAAATGACTAGGGATCCACTTCAATGTTAACTAGTTTGTAAATTCCAGAGTGCATCACATCCTCTTTTCTAAGAATTAGGGCAACTATCTTAAAGTTTGAATATAATTTTCTTGATTCTAGGTATTTTAACTCATTTACAGCTATAAATATGGACATATTGTGTCTCATAACCTGGCCCTCTTCCTTTCTCCCTCCTTCTCTTCCTTCTTTCCTCCTTTTCTCTCTTTCTTCCTCCTTTTCTTCCTTCATTTCCTTCTTCTACATTTATTAAGTGTAAAATCATGTCAGCTATTGGTGTTACACAGATAAGTCAGTCATGCCCCTGCAGTCAAAGAGCTCACATTTTGCCTTCCATAAAAGCATTGACCTCCTTGGACTGGATATTTCAACAGCTGATTCATCTTGGAGAGACCAATCCTTTTAGTAAGGATGATTTTTTTTTTCCAGGAATGCATCCCAATCAGTTTTCATCTTATTCTCATTCCTCCCAGCATAAAACTTCTAGCATACTTGAGAGCTGTGTTTGGCTTATTTCTGATAGTCACCTATTAATATTCAACCATTTTTTTCCAAGCAGACTATTCTTATTTTTTATGTTTTAGTGTTTTTAGGAAGTTTCAATTAGACTTGACTTTAGCTTTCCAGCTGCAAATTAAGCTTTCCTGGTATACAGCATTCATCTTCTATCTTTGGTGTACGTTCATTTTAGATGTGAGAGAATTTCAGGGTTTCCAGTATAATCACTCTTTCATTCGATTTCAACTAATTTTATTATTGAAAATTTGTTTAATAATTTAGTGTGCTAAAGAATCTACTGATAAAGTCAGCATATATCCATTAAATAACCAAACCATGAAAGAGAATGATCAAATTTGCATTATGGCAGTTTGCTCCCTTAAGCAGTATCTTAGTATTATTTACTCTTCCCAGGGATTTATTATGAATACATAAAAATTGATTAGGTGGATATAGTAATACTCTTGTGAAATCTGTCATAAATGCAGTGTGAAAATATTTACAAATTTGATTATTTAATGAGAAACTCATTCCTTTCTTTTCCTCTCTTATTCAGTAGGAAAAACAGTGTAATAATGTGATAGTGAGAAAAAGATAAAATATATTCACAGAGCTAATTTCAAGAAGTGGATATTTTTGTCATTTCCATTTGAGATGCTTTTTTATTCTTCTTGGGTATTTTAGATAGCTTTGAAGTTTAAAAATAAAACATGGTAATTTGTAAATAAATAAAGAAAAGGAGTACTTTTGTCTGTCCCCAGGCATTCTTGTCCTTTTGCTACCAAAGTGTGTAAGTCGATATATTCTATGGCCGAAGAACACTTTGACCAAATGCAGAATTTCTAAGGGATCCCATAAGAAAGAGAACAATCACCAAGTTGGTCAGCTTAACCTGCTCAATTCTGGGTTCCACAGTGGGCATAGTGATTTCCAATGTCATAACCAGGTCACCCTCACATCTATGTGTCTGTGTTATATGCAGATGTTTATACACACCTGCATAAACACACTTGGTCCCTCACAGTAAACTGTGAATATTTTGCTTTTTCTTTGTCAGTCTTCTTGCTCCCTTTTGTTTTGAGTGTTCTCTAGGGAATTTCCAGGGCAGAACAATTAAAACTCAGATACAGTACATTAAATGTTCTCTAGAAGTACTTGTGGTATTTATATAGCATGACCACCCTGCAGGGAATTTTCAATAACTGTCTCAAATCACACTCTACTAAGTGTTCCCTTGTTGTGTCCACAAGATGAAATGAAGTGAAGTGTTAAATATTTATGGAATCAATTTAAAGATATTTGATTTAAACTTTGAAGTATTTCAGCCTCTTTTGTTTGAATTATAGAAATCATTTTAGGCAAAGGAGCTGAATTACCTGAATCATCACATCATTACTTCTATAGCTATTTGAAAATTCCATTAGTTTCCAGGACATAATTTTTATTTTTCTTCAAAACAATTCCATGGTAAGTTATTTACCTCAGTAGCTAAGAGAGCCGGGAATGACATTCTGCCTTCTTTGCTAACTTCATTTTACATTGTAGAGCTACATAAGCAGTTCTCCACCTAAATTCCTGGTCAAGGCTTATTAGAGAATGATGTGGTAGTCATTGACATAGCAGTATTTAGAGGCTCCAAGAAAACTCTTCCAAATCTTCAACAGCCTGTGGCAAACACCCTAAATTCCATCATTAGTTAGTTTAATCCTTCTGCAAATTCTTGCGTGAAGGAATACATTAAATTATAAATTACCTAGTGGGAACTCATTTTATCAAACCAAATTATTTTCTCTGAAATAGGGATGTTGGGTCAGAAATCAGGTCTTTGGCACTTGGGAAGTGAAGGAACACTGAGACACACTGTAATAAAGAAAGAGCAGGGATGAAGAACAAAGACAATTCTGAACCAGTAATGATTTCACTATCTGGTGACTTCTTACTCAATTCCTGCAAACCAGTTATTATTGAGTCTTCAAAGGAGTAGCCCATGATGGAGGCATGTTGAGGTGGGGCCCCAGGGCACAGTAGAATGACTGTTTTTTAATAAGCCATGTAAGTGCAATAAGAGAAGAATAGATAATTCTGGGCATATCTGCAAGTGTATTTTAGGTAAAAAGTCTAGACGGCATGCCTTTGAGTATTATCACCTTCCAGAAGATGCAGGTAGGGTTTGGGAGGAGAATGCTGGAGCAGGCTAAGTCACACAGCCTAGTCTCTTTCTAAGTCCACATGAGTACTTATTAGGCATCCTCTGCATATACGAGGGCTGTCTGGAAAGTATCCAGCCACTGTTAATATAATGAGAACGGTATTACCTGGCTGGATACTTTCCAGACAGCCCTCGTAAAGTCCAAGTAAAGTTCATTTAGTCTCTGCATTGCCACTCTGTCATTAAGTCTCTCCTTTGGGTCAAATTTTTCTCTCAGATTTAAAACCACTGCTTCTCTTGACCTCCATAAGCAGGAAATGTCCATGTACTGCTGAGTTTTCAGAATCCTTGCTGCCCACGGCAGCAAAATGAGATGATTAGCTCAGCCTTAAGCGTTGGTCTCAGAGAAGGTTACAATATACTTTGAACCAGGGGGGGAAAAAAAAAAACAAACCAAAAAAACCAACAAACAGTCATGTGACATATGCGAGATGTCAGTTTCTCTTTGGAGAAATATAAGATAGAATTCTGACTTTAAAGCACTATGTTCTGTGGGTAAACTTTCCCTTCACCCCCAGAAGTTTCTCTGAAAGATCAGCTCACAATAAGGCAGGTTAATAAGAGAAAGAGATAACAAATGTACTTACTGTGCACACAGGGAGAATCACAGAGTGATTACCCAATATTCCAGTGGGGTCCAGAAGTTTATATAACCTCATTTCAGAGGGGAGGGGGGGATGAGGAATATAGGTAATTCTGTTTTGGAGCAATAAATGGTTACTAGGGAGGATGAATAGATACTTGGGAGAATGAATGGATGGGGGAAACAGATGGACTTGTAAATGATTCTCTTTGGAAATTAAACTAACCGGAGAGACAGGTATTATCTTTAAAATGGGCTGGGCCATTTCTGGCTGCATGCTTGATCTTCTTTCCTGCAATACATTGAGATCACAGGGAGGGGGAAGGAAAGGCAATTGTTCTTTTTGAAGGGTCCCTCTGGTTTATGCAGATAGAGGGGAAAGCCCCTTCCAATGCCTATTGATCTCTAAGGGCCTTTAATTCAAAATACTCTTTATACCAAGGAGTCATATTTTAGGGTGAAGTTCCTTGAGCTCCTTCAGTTCTAATGAAGGTTTCTGCAGCTTACTTTTAAGGTGACACTGTCCCTTCCTTGTACTACTTAGAGTTGTTGGGTCACAGTCTGAAATGTTGGTTCTTGGTGCGCTGTTGATCGAAGAATGACCAGACACACTGAAAGCAAAGTAAGCATGAAAATAAGGTTTATTGAGGAGAGAAAGACAGGATTACAGAGCCAGAGCAAGATATAGATTTACAGAGCAAGATACATACACCACAGATGATGACCAGACCCACTGTTGTAGCAAAAAGAGACCTTTGTGTGGTCTGGGTCTTGTCTTATAGTGTCTGGATAGGGACCTTCCTGTGGTTCTGGCGTCATCATGGAACCACTTGGATGGACAGTTGGGAGTTATATGACCTGATTCTTACTATGCACGTGGATCTCCCATGAGCCTCTCTGAAAGCTGGTTGTTCTAGGTCACTTTCCAGATTACAGTACCTATGGTGCTTGGCCTGTGGGCTAGAGAGTCCTCTGCATTTTTTTGCAATTGGCATGCTAAGTTCTGATTGGCAGATTTGTAGGGTGTTCTCTCCTCCCTCAGGTATGGCAGTCACTCGAGACAGGATTGACGTGGGGTGACACCAGGACAGGGGCCCACTTTTGTCCCTAGGAGACCCAGAATCCCTCGCTATCTACCTAACAGAATCATATCCATGGCAAATTCACAGTTTTACACTCTAGTGATAAAGGATGGAAATTAAAATTGCAATAAGTTCTTTTCCCTTTTTCCAAAGTTACTTCAAAATAGCTTGTAATTAGTTTGGAGGGGGTGTTTTAAAAATAACCTTATAAAATTTCCTTAAAATGATGGTAAGGGTGTTTTACAACATCCTGGAGGACAGCACAGCACTTGGGAGTTGATTACCTTTTTTCATTTTGCATTTATTGTCTACTGCTGTAAGAGTAACAGTGCAGTTTAGAAACCCTTCTGGGCCTTGAATATTGTGTTTACAGGTTATAAAGTGCAGTGGAGAGTTAGTTGTTATCTAATTTATTTGATCAAGTTTAGTATCTAACTTAGAAATTGGCTTAGTCAAGCGATTCTTTGCATGACTTGTCTGGTGTACTTGCCTACACATAATAGGTTCTCAGTTGTTGCTTTTACCACATTGACTGATTTAATAGAAGAGTTACAACAGCACATTGTTCTGTGGTATATTTTAGTTAATTCTGAGTTTATCTAACTAAAACAGAATGGGTGGTTGAGTAATGTCTTTTTGCTGATTAGAATGATCAACCTTAAAATCTACAAAGATTCACTGGACTGACTTGGAAAACCACCAGTAATCCCAGAAGAAGCTGGGTAAGTGTCTGGGACACAAAACATTTATTTATTCCTTAGACAAATTTACAGGATGACTGGTCTATGTGGGTTTTTTTTTTTTTTCTGTTCCCTTTCTAGGAAAACGCAAAAAGTGATTTTCTTTACAGCATTGGACAAATTACTTCAGGATAAATTGAATCCTGTTTACAGTCCAGTGGTTTTATGTAATCAATTTTTTTTAAACCTGAGTTTCAAACTGGAACACTTCAATATTATCAAAAATCATAATAGTTCTAAGAGTCTTCCTTCTCCCAAATGGTATGGATAAACAGCAGTGTAACTAAAACTGGAAGTTTTGGTCCAAGCTCAGGCTCTCCCTTCTACTATAATGTGGCTTTGACCAAGTCACTAATACTCTCTCAATGTCAGTGCCTTTATTGGCCATAATAATATTTACCTTGTTTTTTTTTGTTTGTTTGTTTGTTTTGTGAAAGTCAGATGGCACAATGTGAAGGTACTTTGTCAATTTAAAATGTTAACAAACATGGAGTTATGATTTTGACGATTCTTGTTCTTTTCTTCATAAAGTGGACAACAGTCTCACCAACGAGCAATCCTCTCTGTGAGCTTTATTGTATTGGCAAGAGCTGAATGATGGGAAAGTGAGGACAAAGGAGACTGTCAAATAAGACAAAGGGAACAGGGAAGGCACAGGAAGAAAGACTGGCATATGGTGCAGGGGGGAGGGGCAAGGCATGAAGATACTGGTCAGTGGAACACGCACCTCCCCCCCATGCTTCTACAGAAGTAGTTCTTAACGTGTAAAGGTGGATAGTTGTGTTAAAATGTCTCTGATCTTTTTTGCCAAATCTTGCCCTTTATAACCAATTGTCAATTCCAAATTGGCAGTTGCAGCCATGACTGTTTAAACAAATGTTACCTCTGTCTCATTTTGCTGATGATAAAAAACCTTTCAATGATATCTTCTAGATTTGTTGTTAGGCCTTTACATGTAATTATCTGTTAAGGAGGTGGGCCCGGGCCCCCATATCCATCAAATGCAAGGTTTAAGGCGGTGCTGCGGCATGCTGGGCATGTAAGGGGTTCTGAAAACACCCTCCAGGTGGCCTTATCAATAAATTTCTCGGCCTCCAGGTGTGGTCCCAGGACTAGTTGAGGTTCTGGTTAAAATGCAGATTCCTGGGACCCACTTCAAACTGACCAAGTTAATATCAGTTTGAGTATAGCCTGGGAATCTGCATTGAACAAGATTTTTTTTAGGCAAGTGCATCCTCAGCTATAACAGCTCCGGGCTGCCCGGAAGCCCATGGCAGTAGACTCAGAGCCTTTCTCCTGGAGGAAAGGTAAAGCGTTCTCAGCCCCTCATCTTCCCTCAGTCCCTTCTGAATTCGAAGTTTGGTGGAGTTCCATGGGCTGGTTCTTCTCTGTTTTCTTTGTCTTTTACTTTTAATCTTGAAAGTCACTGGAACCTCTATGTGTCAGCTTGCTGTTTTAGTTTTGGTTACGGTTGGTGAGTCACAGAAAACACGAGGCATTTTTGTCTGCAACTGGGACTATTCTCTGTGCATTTGGGCTAAAGGAATCTCTTTTCATGATTTGGGAGAAATGCTGAAGAGAAAGAAAACTTGATATTTAGCGCAGGGGCTACTGTCATGCATCAATCTACATCAAAAGGCCAGAGGCTTCCGGGCCGTCCCCGCTCACTCTCTGAAGCCTTCACAAGCCAAAGGGAAACGTAGGGAAGTGTATTTTTCACAGGCATTAACTCTTGCAGCCAAATAGGCACACCAGGTTGCTTTAGATCCCTTACCTCATAAATGGCCATGTCGTGCTTTCCTTGTCCACACTGGTATTCTGTTTTATTATAACTTTGCAAATTCAATGAATATTTTTTAGGTGGGAGAAGAAAAAAAGCCTGTGGAATCTTTATTGCTTTACTAAAAAAAATCCATGCAGCAAGAGAAAGAATGTGACTGCATTTTTATTTATGGTCAATAAGCACAGATGAATATGTGGTAAAAGTTGCGGAGACTGTCACAAAGCAAATCACCATGTCACAAGAAATATTATTAAATTCTATAATTTCCTTTCTGAAAATAGTTTCTCTGGATGGAGTTGGAGAAAGAAAATTACATTCAATATTCACCTTAACTGAAAAGCAGCTGAGCGTGGTGGCTGATAGCCTATAAATAGCAGATCTGTGACCTCATTCCTGTTCTCTCCCTGCCTAGCTGTTTCCAGTTTCAAGTTGAATGGAAAATTGTCAATCACCTGACGAATCTGGGCATATAGGCTGGCTCATTTGGATCATGCTGGCCTTGTCCTTGTTTTTCTTTAGTGATTCAGGTACTGGACCTCTATCTAAGCAAAAGCAATCTGCAGTCTGTGTCTGTTGCTCTTTGCTTACATTGCCCAGGTAATTGCAGTTATGTGGAATTGGCCTGACGTGACCTTGGAAAACTGAGTAACATTTTGGAGCCTCAGGTTATCCATCTGTAAAGCGAATATGTAGCTGCCTCTCCCTCATTTCAATGGAATGCTTTGAGAATTGATTAGATAGTGTGCATAAAGCAAGTTGACCTCCTCAAGAAGGAATACAATGTATGATTTTATTTCTGGTCTCAAAGCTCTTGGGCCAGGCCTCTCCAGTACAACGTGGTCATTATCTGTGCTTTTGGACTGCCTGGAGAGGAAATTCACACTATTCAGGGCAAAACAATCCACTCCAGTTTCTAAATGGTGGGGATTGTCTATCTATGGAGCACAAATTCAACAGATGGTTGCCAACCTTCCACTTGATTTTGTGGCCCTTTAAACTGTGTTCATTAAAACTTCATCTTGCAGACAACTTTGTAGAAACTTGGAGGGATATGTGAATGACAGTTTGTGATATAAAGGCTACAGCCCATATGAGACATCCATGGCTTATGTCTCTGATTCTTAGAAGCAGTTGTTAAATTAACATGTAAAATAACAAACAGGATTACTCTATCAGCAATTAAAAGGGCTTAAGTTGTTTCTCACATGTTTATGAATATCCTACTGATGGCAATATTTTGAAAGATTTGAGTACAATCATGTTTCATGTTTAATTTCAAGTTCCTTTTTTTCAGAAGGCGGAACACAAACTTGAACCAAGGTTTTGGGGAAACAGAGACCAAACCTGTTTCTGTTTTTGTTTTGCAAACTTTGTGCAGAGATGTGTAATGCCATGGCACTTTTTATTTAAGACTGGCCCAACTTGTTTATTCTTCCTTTCTCCCTGTCTTGTGTGGGCATGCATGCATACATGTATTTACTATTTAGCTTGTGGAGTTTTTATTTATTTAGCAAATGCCTTGCTTTGTTGAAAATTTTTGCTATTTCCTTGGACCATTTTGTTGCAAGAAATAAATATAGTCCTTTAAATGATTTATTTCTTTTTCTGTCAACTTGGGAACCAAAATAAAATAGACATTCTCAGAAAACAAAGGTGCTGTAGAACTTGAACACATTTACTCTGAAATGAAATTTTTTTTGTTTTGATGTAAAACAAACATCATAGACCCTCAGAAAAAGAAGAGAAGCCCCCTGCTGACACATTCTCTCATTGATTGATGATGCTGTCTTGGCAGAGCAGCTTCAGAAATGGCAATCGGGGAACAAATGGGCCTGGTTTTATTCAATAAAATACCTTTTAAAAAAGAAAAGAAGTCTTAAAATTCAAAGAATTGCATTTGCAACTGGTAAAACATAATTGTGTGAGTTCATTCTTTGAAAAATAAAGAAAATTGGATTGTGCTTTCGCCTCATTCCTATGACATCAATCTGATTTGAGGGACACCAGGCCACACCATAATGTATAACATTATTTGTTGAGAGATACACATAAATAGGGAGCATGGCTTCTCAGTTTCCTACTATATCTGCCCCTCCTGAGTCAAACAAGCCTTGCACCAGCGTGAGCTGAGAACTATGTACTACAGAAGGGGCACTGACATGGGTGTATGAAGCTAAGCCTAGCTGAGGTTTGTGCAACATTCACGGAAGGCTAGGGGCGGCACATTACATGTAATTCAGTTTATCCTCAGGCTGGCCTCTTATGATCGTCTTCATTATATACATAAGGAAACGGTACAGAGATGTGAAGTCATCAGTCAAAGATCACACAGCTGGGGAACAGGAAACCTCGGAGCTGAACATCAGTAGTCTGATTCCAGAGTTCGTCTCTTAACTGTTAGACTTATACTACCTCTCTTTATTAAAATAATAAGTAAATAAATAAACCCTTAACATATTGAAAACTTTTAGTACAATGGTAATTTCTGAATTGTCACATTGTTTTCATATTTTCATTCTTCACTTTCAGGCATTCTTTAATTTTTTTCTGTTATCTATTTCTCCAATGAGTTCTATTACTTTACTGTAATAACTTTAAACCTATATGTAATACAGGTTCAATACAATTTAACTTAGTTCACAAGTGCTTTTTATTTTATTTTTTGCTACTGCAGGAGTCTATAAAATTACTCCCAGTGTAAATTTGGCCTCCATTTAGTTTTAAGGTTTTTTTCCTGCTATGAATAAAAATGTCTATCTTAAATTTAGTTTTCAAAGTATAATTTTAAGTTTTTAGAGTCATAGATGTGTTTTCCTCTTTAGCTTTTCTCAAGATTGTTTTTGGGGGCCATGGGGAATGGTATGTCTTTGCAATGTTGGGGTCCCTTCACCACTCCCCTCTGATTGGGGGAATTATGTTTATTTATTTTTACTTCTTCATTCATACATTAGCAGAATTTTTTGCAAGAATAAAAGGAAGTAACTGAAGAACTTCCTAATAATTTATAAAAAACTAGAATTAGAACTTTGATATTTGAAAGAGCATGTGCTTAAAGATTAAGTTTATGGGGATCCTTCCTTTAGGTCCTGACAGGATCATATGTACATGTGTGGGTTCTTGCTCTATTCTCTAACAGAACGAGTTAGGGCATTTGACTCCACTTTTAAAGATCCCCATTTCAATGCTATAAACACTCTCACGACTGGCACATCCATGACCTTGTAGAGCACAGGTGCCAAAAACCAAAAGGCAGTAGGTTTGAAGCTTTTGTATCATTGTCACACTTTTCCTGTTTCCTCACTGTATTAGTCATCTTGGGCTTCTGTAACAAAATACCATAGCCTGGGTGGCTTCAACAGCAAGAATTTGTTTCTCACAGTTCTGGAGGCTGGTAAGTCCAAGATCAAGGTGCCAGGCTGATTTGGTTCCCCAGTGAGGGCTCTCTTCCTGACTTGCAGATGGCTGGCTTCTCACTGTGTTCTCACATGGCAGAGGGAGATAGAAATGAAACTCTCTGGTGCTCATAAAAGCAATAATCCCATCCCGAGGGTGCCGTCCTCATGACTTCATCTAAACCCAATCACCTCCAAAAGGCACAACTCCAAATATCATTACATTGGCGGTTAGGGCATCAACATATAAATGTTGGTGGGATATAATTCAGTCCAAAGCACTCACCTATGGTCTTTTCTGGTGCTACTCTGTTGAAGTGGAATCTTCCCTTAAATTCTCTTCTACTAATGTAAACCAAGAACTTGATCAATCCTTGCAAGATGGTGTTGACTTTGGTAGCATCAATACTTTCACAGGAAAAGTCCGTTAAAAAAAAACCCAACCAACAAACAAACAAATAAAAAACATCATTTCATGAGGTAATAAGGTTGAGCTGCCTAGGGTCCTTTTATTTGAAACTCAAAAGCTCATCTACCAGGCAGAGAACTATCCCAGTGTGCTATGGGGTGAGTTGAGTCAGTGTGTATTCTGAGCAACTGTGCTCTAGATTACTTCTCTTTTCTGGAGCAAAGTCTTTTCTTTCAGCACAAGCAGCACAAAATAATTGAAGATTAAATTTATTCTTGAAGTTCTGATAAAGATTCAGAAAGCAAAAACTTTTTTAAATGAATCATACCATGATCTAAGATGAGTACACAATGAGTACTCAAAAGCATTTTCTCCACAGAGTGCAGAACATTTTAAAAACCATTATTAGGAAGAGATGCTATTACTGGAATTTGTTAGAAAACCAGAATAAAATAAGAAAATGTAATAAATATCTCCATGAGGACTTCTGGGAACTTGATCCTTCTGTAGATGGCTTTTAGGTTTTCTAATACTGCTTACCCTTTTAGGTAAACTATCAACACTTCATGGTGAAATTATTTTTTTAAAAAACTTAGTGACTAGTTTTCAATCTCTTGGTTTCTATCTTGGAACCATATCAATTGTTGAGACTTTCAGTTGCCTTGGACACTTCTACTTGGAAACAGTAAATGTAGACATTTCTTAGAAGATGTCTGGCAGAAGAAGGAAAAGAGGTAGTGGCTTGAAAGAAAACTAGGGTTAAGGGAAGATTTGAATTAAAACTGAGTTTAAGTCAGAAGAGCTGGGTCTCACTTCCTCCTTTATGTTTATTCACAAATTAGTTCTTGTAATCAAATGTAGCTGGTTGTCTACTACTTGCTAGGCATTGTACTAGGCCCTTGGGATGCAAAGACAGCTTTTATTTATTTATATTTATATTTATATTTATTTATAATTGCCTTGTCACACAAATGATTTGAGGAAAGAGGAATTAAAACTAGCTTTAAGCTGCCCTTTAAGGGATCAAAGTCCATCAGAGGACAGACTCAGCTATAGAAAAATGACAATATAGTATGAGTAAGTGCTGTTACAAAGAAATGAGCAAACCACTGTGGGAGCATGGAGGGTATGGTAACTCTATCAACGATCTGTTGATTTTGAGTCGCTTCTTTCACTGATTTCTCAAAATTTATATGACTAGTACATGCCCCACGAGATTTTTAAGTTCCTGGACTAAGGAGAAAATTTGGAGTAACCACAGCACATAATCTGTCTAGGGAAGGAGTCCTGATACATTTTCTAAATTCAAGGGCAATTTCTAGGTTCTCTGAATCCCCATAGGGCAAAAGCACAGATGATCCAGGATCAGTCTCTAAAGATTTTAAGCTTATATATGAGAATTGATTATGCCCAGAATTCCTGGGTTAGGTAATGAGTCTTCTCCTAAGATCCTGTTATTAACAGGGGAAGTGTATTGATCTTTGAAATGTTTCAGTTCCAGCAGTGATATTTGTTTCCTTTAGAGAAACAAAGAAAAAGTGGGGGAAGGGAGATGGGGCATGCTCATGGTAAATAAACCTTTCTCTTATTAATCTGCCTTAATTGCGAGTTGATCTTTCCAGGGAAAGGGGAAGTTTCCCCGACATCCCTACGGGCCCAAGGAGTGCAAATACTCTTTTGTGGTATGTATTCTGCCTGTACAGAACTTTATTTTCTCTATTCTGGATTCATTATATGTAGTTATATATGGTTGAGACCAGCAGGTGAGGCTAAGTAGAAACAGGTAATTATCTGATTTCCTTTCTTTTTCTCTGCCAAATGAATACGTGTTTGGTTGAAGTTGACTGTGAGCAACTTACCAGGTGAAGTCAAATTTTGCAGTCTCAGGCAATAATATTTTGTGTTGTGTTAGTAGCTTTAAAAGTTATAATTGCATACGTTTTATATTACAGATTCTTCTGCACCTTCTGTTAAAAGCAAATTCATGCTGAGTCTCAGCACATTTGGTCTTCTGTTTTATTTCTGCAAGAGGGTAAATGGTAAAAAGTTTTTAAATAGGAAATTCAGAGATTTTCCATATTGCCTTCTTAAGGGTGTGTTGGAAAGGGATCTACTGGCAAATCAACGTATTTATCACAGTAATACAGAGGTCAGTATCTTTCTGACTGCCTGCTGTAACTCCCAATACAAAGTGTTAATCACAAGTATTTTCTGGATGAAGTGATGACAGATGTTACTAAAATGTCCCTATTTGTTATAAATTAGTTATTCTTGGCGTGCATGTGCACACACACACACAGATGTGAAAGACAGAAGTGCTTCTCTTGTTTGAGCTCAAGGTGGCTGAAATTTAGTAATTATCCAAGTACAAGCTAAGAATTAGGCAGCATTTTTCAAATTCCAGAAGGAATCACTCACTCTAAGGAAGGGACCAGAGAACTAGCTAGGAGAGAAAGAATTGTACCTTGGGGGAGGGGAAGAGCATGGACAGCTTTTTATACCCTTCCTTACAGGAAAAAAGAGCAGCCGCAGAAACTAGATGAGGATCAACATGGGGTGAGGGTGGAGGGGCCTGCAACTGCTGAGACAGTCAATAGGCAGATTGTTCATCACACATTGCCAGAAGATTAGCTGAGCAAATGCACAGACAATGCTGATTAGTGACTTGAAATGCATCAGTTCTTACTGGGGAGAACAAAGACAGTCAGATCACTGCCCTACAGCCTGACTGCAATAATGGAACCCAGCTATGCTCAACATAATGTGTAGAGCTGAGAAATGTGGGCAATGTGTCTATTTGTTTGTGTTCACTAAATTTCTCTCATTGCTGGAAGGGCCCCAAGAGATACATATCTTATTTCTCCCAGGTTCTCAAGGGACAGTAGTCTTATAATCACACCCACACGTATTTCAGCCCCTAGTGAGTTGTATATTTATTTCCACTTAAATTGAGAAGGCAGATATCATTTGTATTGTCACAACTGGGCCTCTGTTTTATACTGACCTTGCAAATGCAGGTGATTGTAATGGGGAAAAAATTTTAAATGCCTCTCACTTTATATTACTATTATTTACTTACATAAAGAACTATTACCAACAGTTATAAATATATTTGAATATTTTAAAGTTATGAAATAAAGTAGAAAATAGTTGGCTTTTATCCTTTCCATGAATATTTTTCAGACAAAGCTTGCGTATTTGTTTTATTCTCAACTTTCTTTCTTCTTATGAGGCCAGAGACCTCTGGTACTTTTATTCTATCACACTCCTTTGGAGCTTAGGTTTGGTCACCGGGAAATAGTATATGATCTTGGATTGGCATTAATTTTAAGATGCTAGAAATTTTCAGAAGAAACTCTTCATGCAATATTCTGTACCCATCACATGCTGCCTTTCCATTTAGTTGCTATTATAATTAAATCTAATAATAGCATCCCCCTTTACATCTTCCTTACATATGTAAAAATAATCTTAGTATTATTTATAGATTTGTGTTATTCTTTATTTGAAGCCTTTTCTCTTTGCTAGATAAAAGAGCTTCACTTCAGTCATAATGCTCTTAACAGGATTCATCCAGAAGAAAAGCACCATAAGGCTGATGTCTCTTCTCAGTCCTTGCTGACATTGGATACTTTATTGGGCTTACAGATTCTCTCTCTTTCCCTATTGTTCTTTCTTTTTAATTTTTAAATGCCTAGCTCCCTCTTACTTAACTCTATTTTTTCATTGACTATCACCTGATTAATTCAGGGGATTAGTCTCTAAATTAGGAAAACAATTTTTAAAACTTCAGAATATTTTATAGAAATACAATTTTCTTTTATCTCTCTCCTCTCTCTGTCTCTGTCTCTCGCAGTTAACCACACCATCGTTAAAATATAAAATAGTTTGAAAGGAATTATTTGCACCATATTTAAGAGGCAGCAGATTGTTAACCATAATACGTGCATATAAAGAATTCCCACAAATAAATATTTTAGAAAAACATCTAAAAAATCCAATGACAAGAGCAGACAAAGGCTATAAATACACAATTCAGAGATGAGGTGCAATAGTCAACAAACATATGAAAAAATATTCACTGTCACTGGTAAACTACATTAAATGCAGACTGAAAATAAATCCCTAATTGAGAAAATTGTAAAAGATGGATAATATCCGGTATCGGCAAAGATATGGGGAAAAGAGTAATAGTATAATTTGTTAGTGCTTTATTTTTAGTCAATTTGCCAGTATCTATCAAAATATAAAATTATGTACTTTTTTCATCCATCCATTTATGCCATTTCCATAAATTTATTCTATGGAAAACTTAGATGTGACCACCAGTACCTTTTTTTCCTCTTTCAAAAATGTTTATAGGGCAAAAGTTAACTAATGTAACTGATGTTACATTCACAACGTGGAATACTATATAGTGCTTAATAACAATGATGTCCTAACACAGAAATATCTATGCAATATATTGAATCTCAGAATGAAAAAGATGAGTCTGAGAAACATAAGTATATGATAATCTCATAGATGTAAAAGAAAAGGAAAAAAAAACCCTATACCTATGTGTAAAACTATAACAAATATCTGGAAAGGTAACATTAAACTGCCGCACAGTTAACTCTGAGGAGAGAAACAGGATTGCAGCGGAGTAAAATGAGAAAGGAATTACTAAATTGTTCTAGATTTTTACAATTATGTCTTATCTTGGTAGCACAAACCAATAAAAAAGGTACTTTCAAGTGCATAGATTAATTCAAATTAAGCAAAAGAGAATGTTAGCTAATAGTGGTCTGCAGGAAATAAGCATTAATGAATGAATGAGAACATTGTCTTACTAGTGAATAGATCATTATATAAAGTTAGTTGTGCTATCACACTTGTCAATAAGATTGATATATTAGGGAATAAGTTAAGCATAACACAAGTGTTGTGTTATGTGTGATTTCATCCATGTGTGATTCCTCATGTGTGATTTCATCCATGAGAAACACTAGGTAAATGCAGAGAACTGCATCCAGCTCAGTTAAGTCAGGAGGAAAACACAAAATGTGCACACACATCTCAAGCATTTATCATCTATTTCAGTTCACTGTATGGATTATGAATCACACTCATCTACATCTGTTGTTACAATTTTCCATCTGATTTCTGGTAACTCTCTTTCTACCACTTCACAATAACTTGAAACAGAAACTCTCGACATTTACTTCCACAAGTAAGCAGCAAGGGTTTTTTTCAAGATTTATTGCAATATTTACGTATTAGTTAACTGTTTAATATGTGTAAAATCATGCTACTGTTTTTATTAGGTTCCTATATTATTTTAATGTGTCATTGACAAACTCTTTGAGTTTTGTGCCCTAACACCATTTTTCTTATAAGCTCTGGTTTTTATTGCACAATTTTACATAGCATGGCACTTTTTAAGAATGCATATGTTGCATTATTGTAGAACTGGTTGTACTCAATACAGGATGGACCAGTGAACCTTGGAGCCTGGTACTTTGCTTTGATGTGAGCCAATGAGTGGCTTTTGTTGGGAGATAATTATCCGTAGGTCTCTCACTTTTCTGCACACCTTTTGAGAAAAGACACAAAGTGTCTTTCTTCCATACTATGATTTCAAAGATGTTTGTGTAGCAAACAGCCTTGGAAATTAGAGATAGTATCTCCCTTTGGAATAAAGGGCAGATTTGCTTACAGCCTTGGGTGATAAAGTATTTCTCCTTTAGAGCAATGAGCATGTATGCTTATTCCCCAGTATAAAAGATTCAGTTCCCTAAATTCAGGATTTCTCCCCTGTAATGGAATGTACTGTGTGTTCAGGTCTAGCTTGACTCTCTATTTATCACCCCATGGGAATTGAGGCTTGGAGAATGAGTGCAAAAGTAATAATTCTCTGATTGCTGCTCTTGCTGTGAGTAATAAACTTTCCTTTGTTTTTGACTCATGGGTTTCATGTCTCTTCTCAGCATTCATGAAACTGTGGCAGACCAATAGGTTGACTTGTAAATAGGGTACAGTCTCAGACCCTTTACGTTTCTTGAATAACTTTCTGCAGGTTTTCATGGTATTATAGGTATCTTCATAAAATTATTGGTAAATATAGTTCAGGACCTTATGCCACAGATAACTATCATTAAATACTGTCTTGTTTTCACTCTTAAGGATGATGTATCCAATAAAAGGTAACAAAAAGGTGATGTTTGAGGACTTGAACTCAGCAACATCTTCAGTGGTCAAAAAGGGGTGTGGAAAATATTTCTAGTTTTCATTTACTTCATTGAATGAACAACTCTGTGTTCACATTGTCTAAAATGAAAATTATTTAGGTTAAATATTTTGCTCTATGTAGTTGATTATCTTTGAAATTCTTGGAAATAACTTATGCATTGAAATGTAAATAATTCTGCTACAGTCTCATTGGTTTGATCAGACGATATATATTAAGTTTCTATCCTATGCAAAGCTCTGTGAGAGATACAAAAATGACTAAGTACTTTGTGTGCTTTCAAAGTATGGGAGATAAAACAAAAGGAAACATAATTACTACGCAAGGTAGGAAGTGACAACAACATGATAGGAACCAATAAAGGATTTCAGATGTCCTGAGGAGGGAAGGATGGAGGAAGCCTTCAAGGAGAAGGTGGGATTTAACTAGGAAGGAGAGCATTTGAAGAGCGGGAAGTGTGTGTGGAGGTGGGAAAGTTAATGGAATAGTGGAAGAAAAGCCTGGAACAAGGGATTGGGACTAGATTCCCAGTGATAAAGGACCAAGAATGGTTAAGAATACTTAGTCCATCGAACCTGAAACAGACATTTTAAAAATTGGAACATCTCTGTGATGCATTTATTAATCTATAGTATTTTACAATCTCTGGCATTTTACAATTGATCTAAGTCAGGTGGCAGCCATTACAGAGCTGCACACACACACACACACATTTTTTTGATACTTTCTGATAAGATCAAGGAAAGGCCAGAAAGAATCCACTTTAGATTAATGTGACTATATTAATGTGATTGTAGGGTAGAAATAGAAAACATTGAGAATGACCTTTACAATTTTCAGGACCATCTTCTGGCTAACATACTTTAAAAAAAACCCATAATATTTTCCAAGTATTAAATGACTACTCTTTGCTAGCCTTGTACTTAGGATTTAATCCATTGCCATATTAAGTTTTCACAAAATTCTTGAGACAGAGATCAGCTCCATTTTATGGATAAGGAAAGAGAGGTTAAAAAAAGTTTTGTAAATAGTGCAAAATTACTGAGCTAGTAACTAAAATTTGAATCTAGATAGTTTTGGGATTTGAATTCAGTTTGTGCTTACTCTCAGAGCTAGTCTGTTAATTATGCAATTCATTTGCAGCAGTCCCCAATCTTTTTGGCACCAGGGACCGGTTTCATGGAAGACAATTTTTCCACAGACCAGGGTGGGTGGGTGGGGGTGGTGGCGAGGGGTGGGGTAGGCTGAACTCTGTGGCCCGGTCCCTAACAGGCCATGGACCAGTACTGGTCCAGGACCCGGGTTGGGGACCGCAGTTTTACAGTACATCTTTGCTTCATCACTCGAAGTGATGGTGAAGCTCTCTTAGTCTCTTAGGAAAGTGCATTCTCCTGATGTGGACAGGGGTGATGGAGGTGTCAAAGAAAACGTCCCTGAGAAAGTAATTCTTGAATTTAAAGTTGATCATCTATTCTGATCTTCATTAAAGTGATAAATATTTATTATTTTTATGTTTATATTTATTAATGTTATGCATTTATTTGAAGCTTTGACAAAGTTGATTGAGAGACATATGGTGAAGCTACCATGCAGTTAGCCTGCTGAAAATTTAACCATTGTACCAAATTTTCAGCAGCTGTTCCCGCTTTAATTATTATAATATTAGTAGTTTATTTTAAAATCTAGAACAAGTGGCTTTACAACTACTTTATTTTCTGCATTATTTTCAATTAATACATAAGAGAGGTGAGGTCCAGAGAGGTTGAGTGATTTGTACAAAATCACACAGCAAGGCAATACAGCATTCAAAGTTTCTAAATAACTTGAATATCCAATGCTAAGTAATCTAAGACCCACCATCACTCATGTTGTATAACAAGGTTGGTCATTCATTGGCCGATTTAATCGTGGAATTTTGACTGGAGTTCTAAGAAAGTTCTGCTTGTAGTTTTGCAAACCAAAAACACTCCATCCCTTAAATTTCTTTTTTCACTCCCTCTAGTGTTTAAAATATATTGTGCATTTGCTTTTCCATCATCGCTTTTTGTCCTACATCAGCCAACTCTGGGATTAGATTGTTCTAGACTGACCTTACAAGAGAGCTTCATTTTTTAATTTACAACCTTTATAACTTGCATGTAGGCTTTGCTAAAATAATTAACTAATTTAAATGTGAATTGAGATGATTTATTTTGGTACACTCAAGGAAAATAGCTTATCAAAGGCCAATGGGGTAAACCGCAATTGGAATATGAATCAAGATGTTGGATTAGAATGTTTTCAAATGGGTGAAATGGCAAACATTGGACAGTGTGTTGGAGAGCTTCAAGTTGGTAAGCACTTAGAATTTTATTTGTTAAAATATTCTGTGGAGGTTAGGGCTCTTTTAGCTTTAACTCATAAATATTGCCTTCTTAGCTAAGTTTTTTGTTTGATTTTTTGAGCCTCATATGAAAAAACCAGATTGTTAAGGCTGCTTCTGTATCTTTTCTGTGAATCTGACTTAATTTACTGTGTTGAATTATGAATTGGATTGGTTCAAGTGGTTATGGACATTTAACATTTCACCCTGGGCTTGAACCACATGTTATTTTCTTAACCTGTAAATTATGTGACAGATTAGGATATTCATTTGGGACTTAGTTAATATGAATAAACTAGGCCAATTTTATATTTTGGAGGAATTAAATATTGGATTATGTGAGTAATAATCATCATTATTAGAACTAATCATTACAGAATCCAACATATGTGAGGGAAAATATACAGTATGACAACATGTGCATGAAATATCCAGCTGACTCATAATAATAGACCCATAAATTGTCAGTAAAAATTGATAAAATGATTAGTCTCTTTGACATTGCCATTCCACTAAATGTGCTTTAATATCATAATTAGACAAGCTAAGCATGCCTCTTCTTATAGGAACTAAAAATATTGAGAAGTATTTTGGTAAAATCAGGTTCTCCTGGAGTAGTTGGGTTGATCTTGTTAGTTGCATGTATTTTAGATTTAGTAGAGAAAATATATTGTATTCAGTATCCCTTTACCAGTGTTGGCCCCTGATATAAATAAGAAATTAAAGTTTAAAATATTATATACTCATTTAAGTGGGATATTATACTACTCACATAAGTGGGATATTATATAAAATGTGATATAATATTATATGATAATATTATTTCAAACTAATCTTCCCCTCAGTTTCCTTTTTTGCTTTTGGGAACCTGATTCCTAGATCCCCTGTGGAACACTGGCATGTCAAGGATGACTGACAGGGGTTCAATTTGCATAGGAACCCAGTGGGTCTTCATACAGACTTCATGGCTGATCTGATGAAAGAGGTTCTCAAAAAAAGATAATAATAATATTAATAGCTGTTCCTTCAATTTCTGACCAGGCCCCTGTCAACTTCCAACTCCCCAAATGACAGCTAGATAAACCCATCAAGGAAGCAAAGCTACATTTATTAGACTTAAAGCAGTAAAGGGAAAATATCACCTTGACAGAACCTTAGTGTCTTTGGAGAGGAAAGTCGGGGGGATTATTTATAGTTTTTCAATCATGGGCTGGATGATTTTAAGACAAGTCTTCCAAGGCAGGAAACCAGGTGGGAGTAGGGAATATTTATAACATAACTTTGGTTCAGTGGGCACAGAGCGGTGAAGACCTTGAAGCCCTTCTTGATGTACATATTGTTAGCTGTAACGAGTAATTGATTATTATACTTTTACAGTTTTATCTATTAGGAGCAGGTGTTATTTTCGCTTGTTCTCAACACAGGAACAGGAAGATATGAATAGTAACCAATAATATGAGTAGTAGTGTTTGACTTAGGGACAGAGTTGTTTTCAGCTCTTAGTCTCCACATTGGTCATTTTTCTGTCTAAACTGGACAATAGACCATTAGCATCTGGGGACATGATCAATCCAGATTTACACCCTGCTTAATGTATACAGTTTCTAGAAGTACTTGTTCTAACCTCTATATTTGTCAAATTTTCTTGTTCTTTTCATAGGAATGTTATTTGTTGGATCATCTGCTGGGAGAGTAGCTACATAGCAGCATTTAGGGCTTTGGAGACCACACATATGAGAATGGCAACACAGACAATTACAAAAAGAAGGGTAATTTAGTGCATTTGTGGTACATTTCTAAGCCAGGAACCAAGAGTTCCTAAATTAAAACAAAAGAGCAGATTTCATTCCTAATCCAAAGAATCGATAGAATCAAATAAAGGATATTAGCCAAATTACATTATTTCATGATTTCCTTGTTTCCAACATTTATTAGTAATATACCTGAGAGATACATAGGGGTACAAATGCATCATTCTTTCCTTAAGACAGCACATGTTCCATAAACCCAGTGTTTAGGCTCTATTTTGGACTATTACTGTGCAATTTTCATGAACCCCTTGGCCTTTGTCATAGGCAGAATAATGGCTCCCAAAGATGTCCACCTCCTAATTCCTGAAACCTATAAATATGCTATGCTACACGGCAAGGGGGAACTAAGGTTTCACATGGAATTTAGGTTGTTAATCAGCTGAATTTAAAGTGAAGAGATTTGTCTTGGATTATCTGAGTGGGCCCAATGTAATCACAAAGGTCCTTCTAAGAGAAAGAGGGAGGCAGGAGAGTCGGAGTCAGAGAAGGAGCTGTAGGGATGGAAGCAGAGGTAGAGTGACGAGATTGTTGGCTGAGGAGACCGAGGCGGCCGTGGGTGAGTGCACACCGGCAGCATCTAGAGCTAGAAAAGGGGATGGAATGAATTTTACTCCAGAGTCTCTGGAAGCAACACAGACCTGCTGACATATTGCTTTTAAATCCAGTGAAATATATTGACTTCTGATGTCCAAAACTTGTAAGATAATAAATTGGTGTTGTTTTAAGTAATCTGTTTTACATCAGCAAAAGGAAACTAACATAGCCTTAGTGATCTAGTCCAGTTTACCTGCTAGTCTCTGAATCATAGCATGTGTCCTTTCCCCCACTTTTTGTGCTCTTGAAAATTATGAATTAAAGAGGATTCAAGGCAAAATAAAGCAGTCCAAATTCCCCTTCAATGGCTAAAGTTATTGAACTGAATTAAAGGCTCAATTTTTGTCCTTGAATTGAATTATCTCTTTTTTTTTTTGGTAGATGGGAAATCAATGGGCCAAAAAGACCCTGGATGATATCAGAGACTATACTGAACGGAAGTGTCATTTATCAAGATAACAGATACTTGTCCCAATTCACAGGTAATAGGCAAGAAACTTTCATGCTACAAATCTAATACCAGAAGACCACACAATGATGTGTTTTCAGTCAAAATCTCCCTATGCGGATTTCAAAAAGCATTATAATATTTGGCGCCACTCATCAAGCATGGTCTTATACCAGGTGATAAAATTTATAGTATAGAGATCATTAGATACAGCTAAAGCCAAAAGCTTAGAGTACAGCCTGTGTGGTATGCCTTTTTTTGTAAGGTCTATGTAAGTTGGATAGGTTCCAAATATGTACTATTGGTTCCCTAGCTCTTCATAGAGTTTAGCCCCTATGAAAGTTCTATAAGAGTTGTTTCTATAGAACTTTCCTTTTTAGGTTTGACTTGATAAAGGATTTTAGATTTCTGTGTTTCTGGTCTGTTTTGTTGTTTTTAATCTTAAAAGTTGCTTATTGTCTTAGTCCAATTATTAAGGAGACCAATGTGTGTATTACAAATGACTACTATCAAGGAAGCTGGGGGGACCGAGAAAAGTAAGCACAAACCCAACAGTCATTTTGATTGCAGTTTTTGCCAAATCATAAGTAAATTATAGCCAGGCATTGAATTTATACTAAGGAATGACTAAGAATGCCAAGGACAATATTAAGAATGGGAACCTTACAAATATCAAAGTTAAATATCAAATCAAAATTAAGAAATAGCAAGTGGCAGTGAAAAATTCAGTACCTTAAAACAGTTAAAAGGAAAGAAAATCACTAAGAAAATTAAAAAAATAAGGCATGCAGATTAAAGTGTGACAATCCATGGTTCTTATTTGTGGGTCTTGCATACAAGCTGTTTACGATCATCTTTATCCAAAAGTTTTGAGTGGACGCTTTCTTTTCCCAAATGTCATCTGCTTTTGGAGGATTCCTAAGAATGTTTCTGGTTGGAACATGATTCAAAGATGATCTTTGTGTTTTCAACTGAGAAAAATGGATCTAAGGGCCAACAGCTTGGACTTTTACTATTGTGATATTTGTTAGCAGTACCTGATAGGCCCTGGATAAACAAATTTTCTCATTGTGAAAAGTTCCATTGACAGTATGCTGTTAAATTTGTCATTTTTAATTATTCATAAGTTTTGGAATTAGTTTTAATAGCTTTTTAAATATCTATGTAGTATAATAAACACATTTACATAATATTTATATTATAATATATTTATAGATATTTATATAATATCTATTTATATAATATCCATTTATATAATAGATATATCTTTTTATGTATGTGTTTAGACATATATACATCCATGCAAAGAGAAAATGAGGCTTTTAATCTTATCTTTTAAATGTAATTAACTTAATCACCTATATATTATATACATCAATCTATATTATTTTGACATTGCTCTTTCAATAAACTGAAACAATTCCTTTAAAAAAACATTCAGACCATATTTATCTTATATACACATTTCTATTTCTCTGAAATCCTTTATATTAATTACAGCCTTTAACTAAAGGAGCCAACTTTTGTTTTTGTGGATAATTGAAAAAGCTAGAAGGTAGTACAATAAGAATTATCTAGCTATTTTTTTCCATGAGCACATATTTTATGCACCTTTAACATATTTTAATATCACAAGATAAACATATACATAATATAATTTAAAGAGATTTGCACAATCTGTTGAATGTATACCCATCCCATATATAAAAATAAGGAAAAAGAATTATTTAAAACAATATTTAGTGACCAATGTTTTTAGTATTTTTTTCTTATTTAGAACTTGTCTCTCTATCCAAAAAATAATTAATTAATTAATTAAATTTAATATTAGACTAAGGTCTTCAAGTTTACTATAAATTTGGAAATTATGAGTTAAGGTGAAACATTAAATTCTATGAGTTATACCATTACAATAATATATAATGTTAATAAGATATCTCTTATTCAATGTCATTTGGTCAAATGCACTTGAATGTATATTTGTAATCTAAATTATTTAGAGAAACAATGATAGCTTTATAGACTAATAGAACTGATATAGGAAATTTTAAGTTTAAAAACATAAGAAATTAAACCCAAATCATGTCTTAATTAAAATATTGTACTCACATTATTTTTTCTGGTAGTGATATTAGGGACATGACTAAAATTATTTTTAAGCTAAAATTAATTATTTTAATTTGTCTAAATAATCATCTATTTATATTATATGAACTTAAAAATATAAATTAATGTATATATTAATACATATGTTATATATAATATATGATATAATATATATCAAAAATCTGTTAAGATTGTGTATTCATTTCAAAAGCTTTCTATGCCTAGCTTTTCTTTTAATCTAATAAGACCATTATCCAAACTCATAAGTAATATTTTATTCTGATTTACAGTTTTGGCAAGAAAAAACCCATAAAATATTAGAGCAATTTGTTTTTGTTTTTGGAAATTCTCTATTGTTTACTGGGTTAGCTATTCCTAGAGCATGTACATAGTAACAAAACAATGATTTTTTGGTCAATTAATATCTAAAATTACCCAAGAAACAGAAAAAAAAGTAGGAGAAGGGAGAAAAAAGTGAGAAGCAACAGTTTTTAGACAGATATTAAATTGCCAATGCAGATGGCAAATTATCTTGTCCTCTGCAAGGAGAGAAAAAGGCTTAGATTCATGAAAAACCATTTACACTCCCCCCCACACACACATAATGAACACATAATGGAGAGAGAGAGAGATATTGAAAATCATTATAGCTGATTTGAACAGTAACTCAGGCTTTATACAATTTCATCAAATAGTATGTTTTTTAATTATATGTCAATCATTGAAGTATGGTCATGAATGAAGTAGAGTTCACTATGCCAAAGAAAGAGATCTCTTTTTGAGACAGATTAGTCAGTCAGACAATGTCTCTATAAGGGTTTCCTTCTGTTTTCATGCCTTTTTCAAGTAAACATTTTTGTTCATGCCAAAGTTTCCTGAAGTGGCCACTGAAATTTCAGATTTTCTTGGTTGTAAGTATTTGAGAGAGATATGCACATTAGTTAATACATGAAAGGAAATCCTTTATAAAGGTAAACGTCAGAAAGAGGTGGTTGTTCCACTTTGTATCTCTAGAACCTGGCCAAAGATGAGCTGTCAATAGCTGGGGGAGCTGTCAATAGCTGGGGGGACAGCTGTCAAGCTGTCAATAGCTTGAGCTGTCAATAAGCCCTCCAGCTCAAGATAGACAAAACTAAATAAAGCATTTCTAGGGACACAAAGACAAGTCTCACGAAAGTCCTTAAGTGTTTATTTTAAATCAACTTTATTAAGGTTCAATTTATGACCATGAACTACTTCCACTAAGAACATATGTATAAGGTTTTGGAAAACCAAACCAATGCAAATTGTGTCCAAAAAATGCCAGTCTGACATGATCTTCTAAACTCTTTAGTCCTTGGGATGGACTTATTTGGCCTATGTACCTCCTTTCCCTATAGACTTCCTCTTACGGACTCATAATAGAAAGACAGAAGGATGAACCAAATTGCTGTTAGAGAAAAAGGTGGTTTTCTACTTAATTCCTAAAATGCTTCATCTAATATGTAATATCTAAATCTTTATCTAATATCTAAAATATTTCTTTAAAATGGTACTTAATAACTCCTAAAATGCTTTCTTTATTTTAAAGAATTCCTAAAACACCTCTTTATCCCCCACTGAGAAAATAAACTTAATATTCATAAGCTGATAAAACAAGATTGGAAGTCAGACTCAATTTAGGTCATACCTTGATCTTGGGGTCAGACAGACACCCCCAATCCCCACTAGAGGATCAAGAATTCTCAGGGGAATGTACCTCTCCAGGTCTTCCAGATAGCAATGAAAGGAACGTGACTGGGTCTTGGTAGAAACTCTAGGTTTGTCAAGTATTGATTCCTTAAAAGTCCACCACAGGTTGAGGGGCGAAGGGCCAAATGGCAGACCAGAAGCAGTTTGGACAACGCTGTTCTCACAGAGCTGACTGAAAGTGACAAACAGATACCCACCCTTGGAGCGGTCATCTAAGGATCCCAGCGATCACTGGGGATTGATGGACAGGAGGCAGGAGTGAAGTGAAGAAGGCAGCTGTGGGACAACCTGCTCAGCAAGAACCGAGGTACTTAGGGAAGGTGCCCACACGTGGGGAAGAGACAGAGGAGAGAATTTTGGACTCCACACTTCCTCTAAGGATATTGAAACCAGAGAGGTGGGAGGGCTGCTCCACTACAGCAGGCCTCTGGAGTGATACAGAGGCTGGACTAGAGGCCATACAGGTGCATTGCTCTGGAGAGAAGGCACAGCTGGCTTGCAAACCTTGGGCACTGTGGCTGGTGCCATTGTGACATCCCAACCCCAGAGTGTTACTTCTGCCCAGGGGTCAGATCTGTAACTGCTACCTCCCCTTGACCCCTACTGGAGGAGGAGGGAGTTTGTACACAGGAGAACAGGAGATCATGGGCCCAGTGCCTGCTACTGTGGCCTGGGTGATCCAACTCAACCACACCTCCCACGGGACCCAGATGGAGCACTCGCCTGCTGCATTTAGTGTGCACTGCAAACTGTCAGGGTGGCTGGACTGCCTCTCCTGCTGTCTGGGAGGCCCCAAGTAGGATGGAAGCCAGCACAGCCACAGCCTTTGGATGTAGGCAGACCACCCACCATGGGCCTGTGCTGTCCCATGCAGGAGCCCTATCTGCCACACCCTGTGTATGCCCTGCCTGGTCCACCCACCTAGCCGTGCCCCTGGACCTGCTCTATCACATGTAGGAACACTGTCCCATGGGCCCACTCAACTCCAGAGGCCCACTCTTCCCCATGGGCCCCTTCTGCCCCGTGCTTATGCAGCAAACTATGTGTGCCATGCCCCATCACATGGGCCAGCCTCACCTCACAGGCACATCTTGCACCATGGGCCAACCCTGCCACCAGAGGCCCTGTGACTACCACAGGGGAGTGGGGTAGGTACAGCAGAAGCAGTGGTAAAGGCTTGCAGTGCTTCCACTCCTTTTCTGTCTGATCAAGCTTCTGGAGTAGGACCCAAGCACATCATCCAGGGACCCATCCCTATCTTCACTGAGCAACAGATGTCCTATCAGAAGACAACAGCTGTACCATATCTGCTATATGTATTGAGGTAAGAAGAGGACCCAGATGAGAAGGAACCAGCATTAAAATTCTGGCAACATGAAAAAACAGGCTGTCTCAACACCCCCAAAGGACCACAATAAGTCTCCAGTCATGAACTCCAACCAAAAGGAAATTGTTGAAATGACAGATATGGAATTCAGATTATGGATGGCAAGTAAGATGAACAGAATTGAGGAGATAATAGAAAACCATCTTAAAGGATACAAAAAAAAATTCATGTCATGAATGAAAAATTCACTAAAGAGATAGATAACATTAGAAAATAGATAACAGAACTTAAATAAATGAGAGAGTCATTTAGGGAATTTCAAAACATAGCAGAAAGCTTTAAGAACAGATGAGACCAAGCAAAAGGAAGAATTTCAGAGCTTGAAGGCAAGGATTTTGTCAGTAAGTAAAAATGTAGAAAAAAGAATGAAGAAGAATGAACAATCACTGTGAGAAACATGGGATTATGCAAAGTGAGCTGATACAAGAATCACGGGTATCCCTGAGGGGAAAAAGAAAAAGCAAAAAGCATGGAAAACCTATTCAAGAGAATAATTGAGGAAAATTGCTAGAGATTTAGACATCCAGATACAAGATGGTCATTAATTACCTAGAAGATTCATAGCAAATAGAACATTTCAAAGACACATAGTCATCAGCCTGGTCAAAGTCAAAGTGAAGGAGAAAATCCTAAAAGCTGTGAGAGAAAAGTGACAAGTTACCATAAAAACAAAGGACAAACCATCAGACTAACAACAGATCTCTCAGCAGAGACCATTCAAGCCAGAAGGGATTGGGGTCCTATTTTTAGTCTTTTTAAGCAGAGTAACTACCAGCCAATACTTTTATATCCTGCAAAACTAAGTTTCATGAATGAAGGAGAAGTAAAGTATTTCCCAGACAAGCAAACACTAAGGGAATTTGTCACCACTAGACCTGCCCTACAAGAAATGTTTGTAAGTGCTCTATACATGGAACAGAACAAGCACTATTCACCAATGTAAAAACACCTGAATGTTAGAGCTTACAATGCTTATAAAACAGTAACATAAGGGAAAAAACAAAGCAATCAAGTATCATTCAACATGAATAGCAGAACAGTATCTCACATGTAATACTAACATTGAATGTGAATGGTCTTAATGCTCCATTTAAAAGATGTAGAGGATTTAGAAAAAATGGCGGTGTGATAGGGTCCTCCCACCGCACCGCTCCCAGGGAAGGGGGTGAAGAACGCCAGCGGCTGCCTGCGAGCACGGACCGCTCACTCCGAAAACAGCATTGTGAATGACAGAGAAACAACGCCGAACGCCCAGCCCAAGAAAACAGGTACAAAATTTTCACAAAGATCGGAGGGCGCACGGAGCACAATAGAGCCCAGAGCGTGGGAAGGACGCGCTCACCAGGTCGGCGCAGCGCGACCTGCCCCCCAAGCGGTTACGCGCCTCCCCATACACGCAGTCAGGGACGAGCCCAGAGTTGGGACAGAGCGGTTGCTCGGGAGGGCGAGCCCTGTGGAGAGGAGGAAGTAGCCAGAGCCAGACACAACTCGCAGCTGCAACATACAGAGACTGCCGAGGGCTGGGGAGGAACTGGGCGGGGACCGAGCTACAGCTTCCCGGGACAGTGCGCGGGAACCCGCAGGCCTGCACTGCCCCACTAGAAGTCAGCAGGACTGGGCCCAGGAGTTTAACGGAGAGCGGGACACGCCCTTAGAGGCTGCTAGCAATTGTCGCTGCGGCCGACAGCGGAGAAAAACTGCGCTCCCGGCACGATCGGAGCCCGGCTGTGCGCCAGGCTGGCGGCGGCCGCCATCTTTACAGCCGCCTGCGCGGAGCTGTGAGCCGCGTCTCTAGCTCCGCCCTGCCCCGGCCCGGGGCTCTTCCGCTGGGGCGAGACAGGCTTTGCCGGTGGTGGCCAGGGACAGCTGCATCCGTGGGTTCCAGGTGGGACCAGATCCCGGAACTGTAGCGGCGGGACCTTTGGGTATTGGAAACAGTTTGCAGCTCGTCCATCTGGTCCTGCTACCCCGGCTCTGGCCTCCGACAAGTCCGCTCCGTGCTGGTCTTAGTGCCCGCCCTTCAGGTCCCAGCCCTCCTGTACCCCAGAGATCGCTCATTTTGAAGGTTGCTGGCTATAGTGACTCATTTGGTATGCCTGCTGGTTCCCATGACAACCAAATACCTCAAGAGCCACAGGCTGAACCAGAGCAGCTCCCCATAATCCTGGCCACTTCAATAGGGAATTTCGCGCCATCCAAGAGCGCTTCCAGCGGCCACTACTCCCCCCTCCCCGTGGGAACATCCCCCCGGTGGAGACTGCTGGGAATAGAGACAGCCATCTGCCTCGCCTTGGGGTCTAGTGGTGGAAAAGGGGTGCACAATTGGAGATCCCCCTATCAACCAGTATCACGCGGAGACGCACATCAGAAGGGCAGACACACGTGGCTAGATGAGCAACCTCTGAGCTGTGTAGAATTTTCCCAACTCAGCTCTCACACTGCAGCCAAAAAAAATTGTGTTTCTACCTGCAAGTCAGGAGGAGTGGGGTCAAAGTAACCCCTAAGAGCTATAAGGCCCCTCCCAAAGCACGGGGCTTTCGCATACCCCAACTGGGGGATCAGAGTCTGCCACTGACATAGCAGAATACCTAGCTAATAGGGAGCAGAGGACTCATATCCTCAAGTACAATTCATTAGCTCAGAGCCCAAGCTGGGAGGTCATTCTCACCACACTCCACTGGGAAGAGGAGAAGACCACAGGTCAGAGTTAACCCAAGATCCACCAAACGTGCTAAAATAAACCTAAGGCAATACAGGCCACTACTTCTCTCCCTGGCTTTGCCAAGGAACAATAATTGTGGGCCTGGTGACAGGGCCATAAACTAGCTCTAACATCCCCAGCTCTTGACCAAGAGGCCAGATGAGAAAAAACCAGTGAAAGAACTAAGGGAACATGAAAAATCAGAGTGAAAAGTCACCCCCAAAAGAAATTATCAGTTCCTCAGCAATGGATACCAACCCAAATGAAATGGGTAGAATGACAGAAGAGGAATTTCATTTATGGATTATAAGAAAGCTCAATGAAATTCAAGAGAAAATTGAATCCCAGCACAAAGAAACCACAAGAAAAATGCAAGAAATGAATGAAAAATTCTCCAAAGAAATAGAAATATTACGGAAAAATCAAATAGAAATCCTAGAAATGAAAGAAGCATTCAAGGATCTACAAAACACAGTGGAAAGCCTTAAGAATAGGCTGGACCATGCAGAGGAAAGAATTTCAGAGCTAGAAGACAGCTCCTATGTGCTAAATAAATCAGCCGAAGAGAAAGAACACAAAAACAAGAGGCAGGAAAAAAGCATACAAGAAATGTGGGATTATGTAAAGAGGCCAAACATAAGGATCATAGGTATCCCTGAGGGAGAGGAAGAAAATTCTCATGGGCTGGAAAATGTATTTGAAGGAATAATAGAGGAAAATTTCCATGGCTTAGCCAGAAATCTCGATATCCAAGTACAAGAAGCACACAGGACTCCTGGGAGAGTCAACGTGAAAAGGCATTCACCACGCCACATAATTATTAGATTGACCAAAGTAAACACAAAAGAGGCACTCCTCAGAGCTGTAAGACGAAAAGAGCAGGTAACCTACAAAGGGAAACCTATCAGATTAACTGCAGATTTCTCAGCTGAAACCTTACAAGCCAGAAGGGAATGGGGAGACATCATCAATCTCGTAAAACAAAACAAAGGTCAACCCAGAATTCTGTATCCTGCCAAACTAAGCTTCTTATATGAGGGAGAAATAAAGACGTTTCCAGACAAGCAATCACTGATAGAATTTGCGAAATCCAGACCGGCCTTGCAAGAAATGCTTAGACCTGCATTATACACTAAACAGAGCAATAGACACCCACCTATGTAAAACTACGCAAAAGCTAAAACCCCAGAAACCAGATTCCACAATGACGCAAGAGGTAAAACAAAAGATACCACCCAACAGAATAATCAGAAATTTACCCCAAATATCAATTCTCTCAATAAATGTAAATGACTTGAACTGCCCATTGAAGAGACATAAGCTGGCTGAATGGATTAAAAAATACAAACCAAGTATCTGTTGTCTTCAGGAAACACACCTTACACACAAAGACGCATTCAGACTCAAGGTGAGAGGATGGAATACAATTTTTCAGGCTAATGAAAACCAAAAGAAATCCGGAGTAGCCATCCTCATTTCAGATGACATAAACTTTAAAGCAATAAAAGTAAAGAAGGACAAAAATGGACACTATATAGTGGTGAAGGGAAAAATCTCACAAGAGGATTTAACAATCCTAAACATTTATGCACCCAACACAGGAGCACCCAGGTACATAAAGCAAATACTGCTAGATCTAGACAACATAATAAGCACCAATGCCATAATAGCAGGGGACTTCAACACCCTACTGACGGAACTGGACAGATCCTCCAAACAAAAAACAAATAAAGAAATAAAAGACCTAAACAGGACTATAGAACATTTGGGCCTAACAGATATCTACAGAACACTCCACCCAAATAACACTGAATATACATTCTTCTCATCAGCTCATGGAACTTTCTCTAAAACTGACCACATCCTAGACCACAAAACAGATCTAAACAAATTTAAAAAAAAAATAGAAATCATACCATGTATCTTTTCAGACCACAGTGGAATAAAATTAGATATCAATTCCAACAGAAACTCACATCTTCCTCCAAAAACTTGGAAACTAAACAATCTATTGCTGAAAGATTATTGGGTCAAGGAGGAGATTCAAATTGAAATCAAAAGATTCTTCAAACTAAATGATAATGGGGACACAAGTTATCAAAATCTGTGGGATACAGCAAAAGCAGTCCTGAGAGGAAAACTTATCGCCCTAAATTCCCACATCCAAAAGACAGAAAAGTCACAAATCAGTAAACTAACGAATCATCTTAAGGAAATGGAAAAGGAAGAGCAAAGCAATCCTAAAGCCAGCAGAAGAAAAGAAATAACCAAAATTAGAGCAGAATTAAATGAAATTGAGAACAAAAGAACAATACAGAAGATCAATGAAACGAAAAGTTGGTTCTTCGAAAAGATAAACAAAATAGACAGGCCACTTGCCAGGTTGACCAGAAGCAGAAAGGAAAGGACTCTGATAAGCTCAATTAGAAATGAAAAAGGAGAAGTCACAACTGATACCATGGAAATACAAAACATCATCTTTGAATACTACAAAAATCTCTATGCTCACAAACACGAAAACGTGGAGGAAATGGACAAATTCTTAGAAACACACTACCTCCCTAGGCTCAACCAGGAAGAAACAGAATTTCTAAACAGACCAATATCAAGCACCGAAATTGAAGCAGTAATTAAAAATCTACCCACAAAAAAAAGTCCCGGACCAGATGGGTTCACACCTGAATTCTACCAAGCCTACAAAGAAGAACTGGTGCCTATACTGCAGAAATTATTTGAAAATATCCAGAAGGATGGAATCCTCCCAAACTCATTCTACAAAGCCAATATCACCTTGATACCAAAGCCAGGAAAGGACATAACAAAAAAAGAAAACTACAGACCAATATCCCTTATGAATATAGATGCAAAAATTCTCAATAAAATCCTTGCAAACCGAATTCAAATGTACATCAAAAAAATAATACATCACGATCAGGTGGGCTTTATTCCCGAGATGGAGGGATGGTTCAACATATGCAAATCTATAAATGTAATTCACCATATAAATAAAAGCAAGAACAAAGATTATATGATCCTTTCAATAGATGCAGAAAAGGCTTTTGACAAAATTCAGCATCCTTTTATGATAGGAACTCTTAACAATATAGGCATAGATGGCTCATTCCTAGAAACCATTAAAGCCATATACAATAAACCCACAGCCAATATCATACTGAATGGGGAAAAATTGAAGGCATTCCCCCTTAAAACTGGCACCAGACAAGGGTGCCCACTATCTCCACTTCTCTTCAACATAGTGCTGGAAGTCCTGGCCACAGCAATTAGACAAGACAGAGGAATCAGGTGCGTCCAGATAGGGGCAGAAGAGGTCAAACTTTCACTATTTGCAGACGATATATTATACATAGAAAACCCCAAAGATTCAACCAAGAGGTTACTGGAATTGATAAATGAATTCAGCAAACTCTCAGGATACAAAATTAATACACACAAATGCATAGCCTTCATATATGCTAATAACAATCAAGCCGAGAAACAAATTAAAGATGCTATACCTTTCGCAATAGCAACAAAGAAAATTAAATATTTAGGAACATATCTAACTAAGGAGGTCAAAGACCTATATAGAGAGAATTATGAAACACTGAGAAAGGAAATTGCAGAGGATGTAAATAGATGGAAAGCCCTACCATGCTCTTGGATAGGCAGAGTCAACATAGTAAAAATGGCTTTGCTACCTAAATTAATTTACAGAATCAATGCAATCCCTATCAAAATACCAACATCATTTTTTGCTGATGTAGAAAAAATAATTCTACGCTTCGTGTGGAACCAGAGAAGACCCCGTCTAGCCAAAGCAATCTTAAGCAAAAAGAACAAATTGGGAGGCATCTGTCTACCAGACTTCAAACTATACTACAAAGCTATAGTAACCAAAACTGCATGGTATTGGCACAAGAACAGACACGTAGACCAATGGAACAGGACTGAGAACCCAAATATAAAACCAACCTCATACAGTCACCTGATCTTTGACAAATTCCAGAAAAACATACACTGGGGAAAAGAATCCCTATTCAACAAATGGTGCTGGGAAAACTGGATGGCCATATGTAGAAGACTGAAAGTGGACCCACACCTCTCACCTCTCACAAAAATCAATTCGCAATGGATAACAGATCTTAACCTAAGACATGAAACCATAAGAATTCTCGAAGAAAACGTTGGAAAAACTCTTATGGACATTGGCCTAGGCAAAGAATTTATGAAGAAGACCCCCAAAGCAATCACAGCAGCAACAAAAATAAATACATGGGACCTGATCAAATTGAAAAGCTTCTGCACAGCCAAGGAAACTATCACTAGAGTGAACAGACAACCTACAGAATGGGAGAAAATATTTGCATGCTACACCTCTGATAAAGGGCTGATAACCAGAATCTATACAGAACTTAGGAAAATCAACAAGAAAAAATCAAACAACCCTATTAAAAAATGGGCAAAGGACATGAACAAAAACTTTTCCAAAGAAGACAGAATGATGGCCAGCAAACATATAAAAAAGTGCTCAACTTCTCTAATCATCAGAGAAATGCAAATCAAAACCACAATGAGATATCACTTAACTCCAGTGAGATTGGCTCATATCAAAAAATCCCCAAATAACAAATGTTGGCGGGGATGTGGACAGATAGGAACACTCATACACTGCTGGTGGGACTGCAAATTAGTACAACCTCTATGGAAAAGAATATGGAGATACCTCAAAAAATTAAAAGTAGAATTACCATTTGACCCAGCAATCCCACTACTGGGTATTTATCCAAAAGAAAAAAAGACATTTTATAATAAAGACATCTGCTCTCGAATGTTCATAGCAGCACAATTCACAATTGCAAAGTTGTGGAAACAACCCAGGTGCCCATCAATACACGAGTGGATCAATGAAATGTGGTATATGTATACCATGGAGTATTACTCAGCAATAAGGAACAACAGTGAATTAACACACCTGGTATTATCCTGGTTGGAGCTAGAACCCATTCTTCGAAGCGAAGTGTCACAGGATTGGAAAAACAAGCACCACTGGTACTCACCATCAAACTGGTACTAACTGATGAACACTTACATCACACAGGGCAATAACATTCATCTGAGGGCGGGCGGGCGGGAGGGGGGTGGAAGGGATGGGAAAAACTCTCACTGAATGGATGTGGGGAGCACAGTTTGGGAGATGACCACGATTGTGGCTCTGACACGGGCAGAACAGGGGCAATGTGTATGGCCAAAGTGTTGTACCCCCATGATATTCTGAAATTAAAAAAATAAATTAAAAAAAAAAAAAGATGTAGACTGCCTGAATGGATGAAAAAATACAATCTAAGTATGTGCTGTCTGCAAGAAACCCATCTAACTTGGAAAGATTCTCATAGACTCAAGGTAAAGCAGTGCAAAAAAAAAATTCCATACAAATGAAAACCAAAAGCAATCAGGAATATATAGTCTCCTTCCAGATAAAATAGACTTTAAATCAACAATGGCAAAAAAAAAAAAAGACAAAGACAGTCATTATATAATAAAATAGAGAGCAATTCAAAGAGAAGAAATAACACTTCTAAATATATATGCACGTAAGGCAAGAGGTCTCAGATTCATAAAACAAATTCTACTAGATCTAAGCAAAGAAATGAACAGCAGCATCATAATTGACAGAGACTTCAATACTCCACTGACACATCATTGAGGCAGAAGATCAAGGAAAAGCAGTGGACTTAAATGAGACTCTAGAACAAATGGACCTAATAGACATGTACAGAACATTCTACCCAAAACCAGAATATACATTCTTCTCATAAGTACATGGGACATTTTCCAAGATAGATAATATGTTAGCCCACAGAACAAGTTGCAGTAAATTCAGAAAAATCAAAATCATTCCATATCTTCTCAGCTCACAGTGGAATAAAACTAGAAAGCAATTCAAGAGGAACTCTCAAATCTACACATAGTCATGGAAATTAAACAACCTTCTGCTGAACAATCCTTGGGTCAATGATTAAATTAAGATCAAATTCAAAAGATTTTTCAAACCAAATGACAAGTATGATACAGCAACCAAAATCTATGGGATACATAAAAAGCAGTGTTAAGGGGGATGGTTCATAGCCTTAAATGCTTATACCAAAAAGACAGAAAGATCACAAATTAACAACCTAATGTCATTCCTCAGGGAACTAGAAAAAGAAGAACAAACCAAACCCAAAATTAGCAGAAGAAAAGAAACCACAAAGTTCAGAGCAGAACTAAATGAATGGAAACAAACAAACAAATAAACTATATATATATATATATATACACACACATATATATATGTGAAACAATGAAATAGAAAGTTGGCTCTTTGAACAAAATTGAAAGACCTCTAGCTAGATTAAACAGAAATAGAAGAGAAAGGAGTCAAATAAGCTCAATCAGCAATAAAAAAGGAGGCATTACAACTGATACCACAGAAATACAGAGTATCATTTGTGACTACTATGAAAACCTCTACTCACACAAACTAGAAAATCTAGAAGAAATGGATAAATTTTTAGAAACACACAATCCCCCATGCTTGTATTAGAAAGAAATAGAAATCCTGAACAGACCAATAATTGAGTAATGAGATTAAAAGAGTAAAAATAAAATCTCCCAACAAAAAAAGCCCAGGACCAGATGGATTCACAACTGAATTCTATCATACCTACAAAGAACAATTGTCACCCATTCTACTGAAACTGTTTGATAACATTGAGAAGGAGGGAATCCACCCTAACTTGTTCTTTGAAGTCAGTATTACCCTGATACCAATGCCAGGAAAGGACACAACAAAAAGAGAAAACCACAGAACAATATCCCTTATGAACATAGATACAAAAATCCTCAAGAAAGTGCTGGCAAATCAAATTCAATAGCACATCAAAAGGATAATTCACCATGATCAAGTGGGATTCATCCCAGTGATGCTAGGATGGTTCAATATATGCAAATCAATAAATGTGATTCACCACATAAACAGAAGTAAAAACAAGGACCATATGATCATCTTAGTAGATACAGAAAAAAATTCAATAAAATCCAGCACCCCTTTATGATAAAAACCCTCAACAAACTAGGCATAGAAAGAATATACCTCAAAATAATAAAAGCCATGTATGATAAACCCATGGCTAACATCATTCTGAATGTGGAAAAGTTGAAAGCATTCCCTCTAAGAATTGGAAAAAGACAAGGATGCCTATTGTTGCCACTTTTATTTAACGTAGTACTAGACGTCCTAGCTGGAGCAATTGGGCAAGAGAAAGAAATAAAGGGCATCCAAATTTGGATAGAGGATGTCAAACTATCCCTGTTTGCTGACAATATGATCTTATACCTAGAATACCCTAGAAACTCCACCAAAAGCCTCCTAGAATTGATAAATAAATTCAGTAACATCTCAGGTTACAAAATTGATGTACACAAATGAATAGCATTTCTTTATAACTAATAACAGTCATGCTGAGAGTCAAATTAAGAACTCCCTAATGCTTACGACAGCTACAAAGAAAATAAAATACCTAGGAATATACTTAACTAAGGAGGTGAAAGATCTGTACAGGGAGAACTACAAAATATTGATGAAAGAAATCATAGATGACACAAATGGAAAAATATCCCATGCTTATGAATTGGAAGAATAAATATTGTTAAAAAGCATGATACTGGTATAAAGGTAGATACATAGACCAATGGAACAGAAGAGAGAACCCAGAAACAAAATCATATAGGTATGACCAACTGATTTTTGACAAAGCAGACAAAAACATATACTAGGGAAAGGATGCCCTATTCAATAAATGTTACTGGGAAAACTAGATATTCACATGCAGAAGAATGATATTGGATCCCTATCTCTCACCATATACAAAAATTAACTCAAGATGTATTAAAGACTTATATGTAAAACCTGAAACCAAAAAAATTCTAGAAGAAAACATAGGAATAACTCTTCCAGACATTGACCTAGGCAAAGAATTTATGAGTAAGACCCCAAAAGCAATAAAGCAACAACAAAAATAAATAAATAGGACTTAATTAAACTAAAGATTTTCTGCATAGCAAATGAAATAATCAATAGAATATACAGACAACCTATTGAATGGGAAAAAAAATTCACAAACTATTAATATATAGCCTGGCTTCTCTGACAGCCCTGATGTCAGCATGGTACAATTCATCCACACAACCAGTGGTCCCCAACCTTTTGGGCACCAGGGACTGGTTTCATGGAAGACAATTTTTCCACAGGCAGGGGATTGGGGGGTTGGGGTGTCGTGGAGGGGGTGGTGTGGTGCGGCGCTCAGGCGATGATGCACAGCCCATTTCCTAACAGGCCACAGACTGGTAACGGGCTGCAGGCCGGGGGTTGGGGAACCACAGCACATAACCAAAAACATTTTACCTCCTAAATTTTTTGCAATTAAAAAAATAAATAAAAATTAAAATTAAAAATTAAAAAAAAATTTTTAAAAGTCCCCCATAAACACCTTTTGATCAATGAAAATTAAGTTTATTAGATGAGAGAGAATACCACCATGACAGATCTTAGTAGTACTTCAGAAGGTAGAAGTCAAAGTAAAATATCAAATAGGGTTTTAGGGCCCAGACTAGGAAATTTTTAAGTCAAATCTTGCAAGGTAGAGTCCTGGTTGGGATAAAAGAGAATTTATTACATAATAGCTTTGCATTGATGGGCTCAGAGAAGCCAGGAAGATAAACAGCACCTGAGTGAAGCAGCACTTGATCTGTGGGAGTAAACCAAAATTTATAAAGAAAATACCATTTCCATGAACTCATTAAAAAATGACTTAATTTTAATTTTGACATTCAACCTTGAAAGAAATTCTGTCTCAATTTGTAAAATCGCAAAGGTGATGCACTATAAACTTCTACTTACTTTTCATGTGTTTTAGTGCTTTCTAATAGAAATCACCAGTCCTAGAAGTTTCAGGAACTGTGCCGGGTGCTGAGGAGCAGGTGGCTTTATCAGTTTCGGTAGAGTTGTACTTGTGCAAATGTTAATGGCTAATCAGTCTGGGCCTATTTTACTTGGATGGAAGAAACAACGTGACCCTCCAGGTGATTCTTTTCTCTGGGATTGGAAGAACATCTGCTAATGATGCTAAGTCTTGAATATCTCTTTTCAAAGTCACAGAATCTTTAATGATCCTCTATTGAAATCTTTTTGGACTTTATTTCTTATGAGGGAAATCAGTGGCAGGTCCTCACAGCTTTTTGGAGGAGAATAACCTTGAGTATCATTCTTGAACCTGTTAGTTTACTCCCTGGGGCTTCTAGGAAAAACACTAGCCTGCAGCCATCCAGCCTGGGGCTGTGAAGTTGTCAGATCTCATAAGCTAGGCACAGTGTTTAGGTCTGGCCAGGACTTGGATAGGAGAACTCAAAAGAAAAAAAAAAAAAACAACTTCGTGGAAAACACATCTGTTGTGCACCAGATGGCAGTTGTTATTTTATCTTCTGTGGAACTTTTTCCTATAATTCTTGTTGCATTTCTTCTACTGCAGTACTTATAGGTTTTTAGGGGAAAAAGGCAAAATATTTTGGGAAAAAAATGAGGTGAATGTAACATTAAAACCAAGGCTTTAATTGTTCCAAAACTCAGGATTTGCAGAGTTAAGTTTCCCACAGTGGTCCTCCAACTGTGCAGTGTGCATTACAATAGAAGCCCTCATTACATAATCACCAAACCCTGGGTAATGTTACATAGTGTTCAGCAGATAAAGGGCACAAAATAATGGAAAAGAACTGCACTTTTTTCTCTAATCTTAGATGTACAGAGCATATTATGTTACTGCATAAATATTACATGATCATGTAACAAAATATACTAATGAAAACACACATGCAAAGCAAGGGTGCAAGGGTTGTGATTACACTGGGAACATTTAAATTGATTTTATTACTCTTTTCTAATTCAAATTCAAACTTAATTTAGCATTTGTGTCATTTTATGATAATATAATATGTCATGGGAGACCTGACAGTTTTTAATAGGTTTATAAAATGGTGCTTAGAGTCATCTTCTGCAGCAATAATATAGACATGCAACACTACTGCCGTCTTTCATGTCTCAAACTTCTGTTCCTGACTGTCTTAAGCACTTGATTTTGACCTAGAGTCTAATTTCTGCACAATGGTTTCTTCTACTTTGTGAGTACGGCACATTTGGTCTTTATATTAAGAACACAGATGTTGCCTGTTGGGTTTGTGGGTTTCAGCCTATGTTTGTCTTGTTGGTTGCTTAATATTTGTGTGCAAATTTGTCAGCCTATTCCTTTAGATGTCCTCTGCCAATTGATTAAAAACACGTTTACATAGCACCTACTGTATAAAAAGCTTTGTTACAGATTCTGATGTGACAGAAAGAAATTGTCATGGTCTTGCGTTTTAAAAATTAAGACCTTCAGTTACTGATGACAGAGTTAATTATACTCACTTTGCGCCAGATTGCGTTGTATGCCCCAAACATAGCTGTGACAGCACTGGCATATTACATCTTATTATGTTCTTTAAATTTTATTTTACAAAAGCTCTATTTTATGCAAACATCTCCTGTTATTCCTACCACTGGTATGTGACCTTCATAGAAATAATCATGTTTTATGATGCTTTGTGTGAGGTTATTCTTAACTTTGTTATTGGCATACCACTAACATCAATACTTTGACAAACTAAACAACCCTTATAGAATCATAGAATATCAGAACTGGAAACAAAGTTAGAAAGTGTCTAATTCCTTTTGAAGATGAGGAAACTGAGGCTCAGAGATTTTAAGAAGCTGCCCAAGATCACATATGTGTTAGTGGTGGAGTGGACTGGAGTCAGCTTCTTCCTCTATATTGTGGTGCATCTTCCCTGCACACAACCACTGGAGACTGGGCAGTGGTTGATTATATGATCACAGAATAAATTTGCTTACAATGACATTTAGTTGTTAAGAAGGTAATTGCCTTTTGAGTAAGACATAAAGCAAAGGGCTTATGTGGGGATCTATATATGAAAATGTAGATGCAAAAACCTAGTAGAAGAAATGAAAAGATAGAGAAGTATTTCTAAATAAACACTTCTATCATTGTATAAAATGATGATTCCATTTATGATTTAACAGTATAATATGACCTTTATAATTTTTTGTTGCTTATTTGTTTTAAAAATATCCCTTAGATTTATTTTCGTTGTTGTAAAATTATTATTAAGGTTCATAATGGAACTACAGCTTGTTACAGATAATTGCTGTTCTTTTATTCTGTTAATACATCCCATGAGGTTAATTTTGTAATTAAATTATCAAATAGCATACACTTAGTAATAGCTATTTTTCTAATTACTTCAGTATCATAGGGATATGTGCTTTACTAAGAATGATCTAAATATACAACTTTAGAATACCCGAATAATTTTAAAATAAGAGAAATTGTCTCTAAATATTGTGAGGGAAAACTTCATGGAAGTGCCCTTAGTTTGTTGATAACACATAGATTGCTCACTACATACTGAAGGCTTTTGCTTAAAAATTTCTAAATATGAATTTGCATTTTCCTTGGTTGTAAAAATCTATATCTCCAGTAAGAAAATAATGAAATAGAGAGAGTAACTAGAGATAAAGAAGAACACCAATTGAACTAAAATTTACTGCATTCCTTCTCAATGGGCTCAATTACTAGACATCTGAGAAAAAGCATTAATATTTAAAATATGAAACAAATATACAGTAATAATGCATAAAGTAGATAATAATAAAGTAGTATTATACTTAAGAAGATATTTGAAAAGATCTGAGTTAATATATTATGGTGAAGAGCCTGAAAACTGTGGGACAAATAGTGAAAAGAATGAAAAAACTATGTTTAATACTCCTGTACTGATTTTCTATTCATTATTAAATAGTTCTGCTTTTAACATTCTGTTTATATCCTGTCACTCAAAACCAATGTAAATCTCCAAAACTGCTGAGAAAGTTTTGTTCAGAAGTCTAGTTTAATAAGAAAGAGACTTAGAATTGGTCCAATTAAGCAGGATTTTTTTTTTGAAACCAGAAAAACCTTTACTTCTATCATTTTACTTTCTGCCATGTATAATATTATAATCATGTAATGGAATATACCATAAATGTTGACAGTTTTACCTGTAAGTTTTGGTTGTTAAAACATTTGTGCTGATTCTTTTTAGTTGGTCCCAACCATAGATTATTTTTATAGCCATTATTACTATGTCTGCAAAATTGGGTTCAAAATTTTACTAAATTTTTCTGGTTTGTGCCTTATGTTAAAATGCTTATTTACTTAATTTTCGACAAGTCTGATGTATACTGTTGTGAACTTCTTTGAAATAACCATCTATATGGGATTTCTAAAGGGTTTAGTCACTGAGGATCTGTTAGCTTTTATATATTTCCCTGAAAAATCCATAATAAAATAAGATCAGGCTTGTTTATTCAACTAACAACAGATGTTAATTTTAAAAATGACACTTTCTGTGAATTAATCTATCATTTAAAAAAATATTTCCACAGGATGTTCCTACAGTAGTATTCCTACAGTATTAGTAACTAAATAAACTGTTCTTTTGGTCTTATATTTTCATTTGAACATTGTTCTCCTTACCTAAAGTATGTAAGTTTTAGCTAAAAGCTAGAATTTGACAGAATGCTATAATTCTTTGAATGATTTTCTTCATGTGTGTTTGTTTTTCATATCGATGCCATTTACAGACCCACTCGGTTTTGTTAGTCTTCAAAATCATTGCTCAGTGAGAAAAGTATTTTCAAACTCTACTGTACTATTTCACTCGAAATATGCCTCCTCTTCCTTTGTTTATTTGCCTGGAAAGATCAGGACAAGGGAGAATATGATCGTAAGAGGTGTGAGTTATCAACTGCCAAGCAGAAGGCTGAGCGTGAAGCCTTTCGCAGAAAGATAGAAAGATACACGCAATTCTAAAGAAATGTTCAGGAGAGTGGTGATGTCAGTGATCTGTAAACTCTGATGAACTCCTTTTTCCCAAATATCTATTCCTTTTGGCTAGATACATTCACTTTGTTTTTCTTGTCCAGTGGACTAATCAACTCTATGCTATTTAAGTGTGATCATTTGTTTTCTGTAAACCTACGAACTGGAATAACTTGCACAGACATTTTTACATTTTCACTTCTAAAATTATGAATTCATTCAACCTTCATTGCATAAACACTTGCCAAGTGTCTATTCTGTGCTTGGAACATTGATGGGGATGACTATTCCTGCAAGTACTGTAATTCTTTGATCTCTTCCTTAACATACTCAATTATCTCAGAACTTCACATTGACAATGGTATTTTTCTGAACACTGAATTGATTCAGAATTGAATAAATCTTTTTCTTATGGATTAACAATATATAGTGTATAGAAAAAATGTAAAATATTTATCAGAATAACAAAAAAGCTATTATTTACCAAAATATAGATTTTTTTCTCTCTTATATTTTAAATTCGAATATTTTTCCCTAAATAGATAAAAGTCCACAAGCTTGATTCCTAAGCTGACTGTACAAGAATCTATGACCATGCCATCCTTTCCTGCTCACTTTTCCTTTGTTATGTTTTATTCTGGCACTTTTCTCTTAAGGCTCATTCTTTTGCCAGGTCATTGTTTTGGGGTTTGGACTATAGCAATGTGCACAGATTTGGACACAACTCTAAAAAGAGAACAAACAAGTAACTTCGCCCCCCCAACACGCACACACCCACACACACAAAAACCCCACTTAAACAAACAAATGAAACCAACCAATACAGATATTTTAGTAATTTTTTAAAAAATGCGGCAGAACTAAGTATCTATTTTCCTGGAGAGAAAATATTTGTCTTTTGGATCAGGCTACCTGTCTTAGTTGTTTTGTGCTACTACAACAGAATACCACAGACTTGGTAATTTATAAAGAAAATAAATTTATTTCTCATAGTTCTGGAGGCTGGTAAATCCAAAATTAAGGTGCTGGGATCTGGTGAAGGCCTTCTTCTAGTGCCATCCCATGGCAGGAGAGCAGGAGTCTATGCAAGTGAGGAAGGGGGCCGAATTCATCCTTTATCAGAAACCCACTCTCAGGATAACGACATTAATCCATTTATGAAGGCTGAGACTTCATGACCTAATCACATCTTAAATGTCCCACCTGACAACACTGTTGCATTGGAGATTAAGTTTCCAGCACATGAACTTTGGGGGACTCATTCAAACCATAGCAGTACCCTAACCTTATTTATCTGGAAATGACACTTACTGGATGAGAGTAGACATTCATTGGCCTTGGATGACTGGGTCAATAAATTTCTTTTCTTTTGTTTTTCTTTTTTCTTTTGGAAGCTTTTTTTATTTTTAAATGAAGAACTAAATGAAAACAATTATGACAGATGAAAGTAGAAATAAAATGGTTGAGAAGAGTGCTGTCAAATGAGTTTGGCCCTTCTTATGAGTGCTCAGACCAACACACCCCCCTCCCACATTCACGTAGGGAGCTTCAGGCCAGGCCACCGCTTCTGCTTTCTCCCAGGTGATCCCCTGGAAACCTGATGGCTTCTGGGAACAATCACCTGTCCCATTAGAAGATCAAGCTAGGAAAAACAACTGAGGCATTTCTCCTTCAAGATTCTAGAAACTTTTAAGCCTGGTCACTAATTTAAAAAGTTAGCAAAGGCAATACTATATTTATCTCATAGTCTTCCCAGTGCCCAGTAGATTATGTGTATTTAGAGATTTACTAATCCAAATTATATTGAAAAAAGATTCCTTAACCTGAAAGGAGATGCTAGTGATTTTTTCCCTTAAACACTAGGCACATGGTTAACTATTTCCTCCTGAACATAGATTTTTGAGGTAAAGAATGAGAGAATGATAATTTCATGTATCAGTTTGTTGCACAGAAAGTATTGACTACTTATAAATTATAACGGTAAAGGCATGAGGAGATATACACTGTGAAGCAGTTAAAGAAACAATGAAAAAAAGTGCTCCATAGTAGATATTAATCTATTCTAAGCCAAAAGGCAACGTATTTCCAATATGTTTCAATCTGCATGAAAATATCTTCATTTTAGTCTTTCCACAGAGTTACTCTTTCCTCTCACTTGATATTAAGTCACTACCAATAGTATGACTTAATCTTTTTACAACAACATTCAAACATTGTCTTGGCATGATCAGAGATAAAGTAGTGAGGAGAGCTGTTGGAAGACTCTCCCATTGCAGTTTCTACATTAATATAGGAAGTGTTAAATTTGGGGTATGAAAGCAGGGTCCCAGAGACTGTGAAGACTTGTTATGGGAATGGTCTAGAGCAGGGTTCAGCAATTCACGGCCCTCAGACCAGCTGCTTGTTTTTGTAAATAAATTTTTATCAGAACAGGGTCATGCCCATTTGTTTACTTATTGTCTATGGCTGTTTTGCAGCTACAAAGGCAGAGCTGAGTGGTTGTGGACAGAGACCACTGGGTCTGGAAGCCTCAGTTATTTACTATTTACTGTTAAGGGAAGTTTAAGGAAAGCTTCTCTGACCCCTAATCTAGAGAAGCACTGTCCAATAAATAGAACTCTTTGTGATGATGGAAATATTTTATATGTGTGCTGATATGGTAGCCACTAGCCACATGTGGCTATTACGTACTTGAAATATGACTGCTATGAATGAGGAATTAAATTTGTAATCTTGTCTATTTTAAATAATTTAAATTTAAATAATTTAAATAGCCACATGTGGCTAGTGGCTACTGTCTTAGCACAGATACAGAACAATTTCATCATCACTGAGGTCTATTGAGCAGAGTTTCCCTAGATCAAGGGTCAGGAAACTGTTTCTTATCAGGCCACATAATAAATAATTTGACTATGGAGCAATTGGAATGTGGCTATTGCAAATGAGGAACTAAAGTTTTAATTTTTATTTCATTTTAATAATTAAATTTTAAAAGCCACATGTGGCTAGTGGCTACAGTAATGGATAGAGTGGGCTACATTAGTTGTTCCCAAAGTATAGTACCCAGATCAGTGGCATTGACATCTACTGGGAATTTGTTAGAAATGAAAATTCTAGATTCCCATTGCAGATCTACTGAATTAGAATCTCTGGGGATGGGGTCTAGGAAACTGTGTTTTAACAAACGCTCCAGGGCAGTATTTCTCAAAATTCAGCATACATCACAATTATCTGGCTGGCCTGTTAAAACCCAGATTTCTGGACTTCACATCCAGAGCTCTAAGATATTCCCAGGGGATGCAAAAATGCTTCTGATCTATGCAGCATACTCTGAATAGCATGGCTCTATGGTGGCAGTTTGCAAAGTCAGGTGTGTGTTTAGACAATCTATTGGGTTGCAGGAAAACATATTAAAGTTTCTATTTCTATTTACTCTTTTACCTAAAAAAAGTAAATTTAGCTTTATTGACATGTTATGCTCCTATGTCAAATGGTCCTAATGCTGATGGGTTGATTATAGCCTCGTTGGCTTTTTATTTTTAATTCTATTTTTAAAAATTATTATCCAGTAAATTTGACTTTTTTCCTGCTGGTTTAAAGTTCTATAAACTATAACACATGTATAGATTCATACAACCACCACCATAATTAGGGTACAGAACAGTTCCATCACCATAAAAAACTCTTTTGCTCTCTCTTTACAGTCACCTCTCCACCAAGCCACAGCCCCTGGCAACCAGTGATTGATTCTCCATCTCTATACATTTGGCTTTTCCAGAATGTCATATAAATAGAATTATACATTTTATGACCTTTGGAGACTGGCTTCTTTCACTCAGCATAATTCCTTTGAAATTCATTCATGTTGTTGTGTGTATCAATAGTTTGTTCCTGTTTATTGCCGAGGAGTATTTCATTGTGTGACCCTACTATAGTTTACCTAGTTACCTATTGAAGTCCATATAAATTGTTTCTAGTTTGAGTAATTTTGAATAGAGCTGTTTAAAGATTTGCATGCAGGCTTTTGCGTAAACTTGGTTTTACTTTATTGGGGTGTCTTCTTAACTTTATAAAAAACTATCAGAATGTTTTCCAGAATGATAGTGCCATTTTTCATTTCTACATGTAAGTTCTACATGAGAGTTCTAGTTGCTCCACATCCTTGTCAGCACTTGGTGTTGTCTGTATTTTTAATTTTAGTCATTCTAATAGATATCTGTAGTATTTCATAATGGTTTTATTTGCATTTTCCTAAGGCTAATGACATTAAATATCTTTTCATGTACTTATTTTTCATTCTTATATCTTTTCTTGTGAAATGTCTGTTCTTCTCTTTTGTCCTTTTGTAAATTAAGCCATATATTTTCTTATTGTTTGGTTTTGAAAATTCTTTAGATATTCAGGATTCAAGTCCTTTGTTGGATATGTGATTTGTAAATATTTTCTTCTTGTCTCTTAACCTCATTTGCTTTTAAAAATGTGATATATTGAATTTCATGTCAGCCCTATTAATTTGATTAATTCATTATCCAGTTTAGGTAATGGAAAAAACAGATAAATGCCTTAGTAAGATTTCTGTAAAGGAAACTCTGGCTGAGAAAAAACTAATAAGGCAGAAGGAAACAAAAAAATGGCACAACTTATACCTTTGTCCCTAATAGAAGCAGTTTATCATCCAATTTATGAGAAAATTGCTGTCAGTGGTCAGTGACCTTGCATATATTTTTGTAAACATGTCATTTTTAACAAGGAGTGAGGAAGCAATAGGTTTTGAAAGATATTCGTGCTATGGAGAAAGGTTTTATAAATACATGCTAGGAAAATTTGGGGTGATTTTGTTGCTAGAAACAATGCAAATATGTCATCTGTTTAAATTGTTACATCTAAATACAAGCTTTGGAAAAAGAATTCTGAAACCAGTTTTGATATATTTTAGCTGAGGAACTTCAACTCTGCCTATTGCCTGTAAGTATAAAATTGCAACATCTTCAATTTTATTTCTTAGAATAGCTGAATGACATTAGGAAAAATGCAAATTTCCTAGCCACATATCAGCAAAATTCTTTCCATAATTGAAAAATTATGAAAAATTAGTATTGAAAAATTAGGGTTGAAAAAGTTAGTATAATGATTTTATAAGTACAGACAATGATGGGCATCTTCCCTATGAATGTCCTTATCTTTGAGAGATGCCTTTTTCAGTCATGACAGCCATTAAAATCAAGAATCAAAATAAACTGAAGTTATTACTATTTGAATTAGTATTCCTATAAGTGTTAAACCAAGGTTTTTGAAAAGGAAGCATTTTCAACATTGCTCTCTCTAAAGAAAACATTATCTTTGATAATGTATTTTCTGAAAGCAAAATCTTTTATACCATCAATAAACAAAGTAAAAATGATTTCAAGAATATGTATTTCTTCCTTATTCTATTATTTTAAAAATATATATTTGTGTATATATTTTAATGTATAGAATATATTAGTTGATTGGTGATAGGGTGAGTGATCACCCCCTCAACAAATTTTAACACCCCTAAGCAAGAGCATGACAAACCCTTGGGGAGAGTAGGTCTGCATGGGGATTCTGTTTGAGGATCCTGGAGAAGAGATAAGGAAACAGAAGGAAAGAGAGAGAAGAGTGAGTGAGTATGGGGTACAGGCAAGTGTCTTAGATACTTCCTGAATATCTGCTCTGTTTGAGGCCTTCTGTTAGACTGGAAGCATTGAGGCGGAGGGTGAGAGGAGACTTGAACAAAATATGGAATTCTAGGATATTGAATTCTAATGAGAGGGTCAGAGATATACAACTTAAAAATTACTTTGTAATTTTGCCAAGGGCTTGCTCTTTGGCTGGGATTTCAGTGTTCTCTAGAAGACTGTACCTTTATAAGAGTGATCTATGGCATTTTGGATACAGACAGCAGGATAAAGATATCTGTGGAGTCAATATGCTCATAATGCTCTGGCTACCAGATACAGCTACATAGACCTAGATGGGCCCCAAAGACAGATCCAGCACATGTTCTCCTTCTGCAAGGAGCAAAAGGACTCTTTAAAACCAAATTTAAACAAGGCACACCAGGAACATTTACATGATCCTAATTATAATTAAATACACAAATATTTTGAAAGCTTTGAAGTCATATGGAGAATCATAGGCGAAATATGTGAGTTAAAACAATATCTGCCAGGCATGGTGGCTCACGCCTGGCCTGTAATCCCAGCATTTTGGGAGGCCGAGGCCAGAGGATCACTTGAGTCCAGGAGTTCGGATCAGCCTGGATAACATAGTGAGACTCGTCTCTACAAAACAATTTTTTAAAAAAATTAGCCGGGTGTGGTGGCACGCGCCTGTAGTCCTAGCTACTCTGGAGGCTGAGGGAGGAGGATCACTTGAGCTCAGGAGTGCAAGGCTGCAGTCAGCTAGGATAGTGCCACTGCACTTCAGCCTGCATGGTGAAGTGAGACCCTATCTCAAAAACAAAAACAAAACGATATCTTTAAACTTGAAAAGCAATAACTTTCCTAATTTAGAGAGTCTCATCTCTAAAAAAATAGGAAGTGAACATACATCGTCCCACATGGTATTGGTTATGCCTCAATATTAATTATGTATGCAGTTTTTTAAAAAAGGGAACAGTCAATATAGCAGAGCAAAAATGGATAACCAAAAATCTACAGGGAAAAGAAAAATGGATAAATATTCAATATACTGTATAGAAAAAAGAAGAATGGAAAACTTGAGATCTGCCTGAACGTATGAAAGGAACATTGAGAACAGGACATGAATTAATTATTCTCATTAATTAATAAGGAGGGGTTTTAATTGCAAAGTAAAACATCTTTATAAATTATTATTTAAAGCATAATAAATGTTAATTAGAAAAATCAAGAAATTTAGTAAGCTGTGAAAATGGTGAAAAGACTTTTAGAGGATTTATTCAGAAGATGAGAACCTAATCACCCAAACCCTGCTGTCGTGTACATGGATAGAATAGCTACAGGTTTGGGATGTCTCGTCCACATCACTGGCAGTATTTCCTTATGTGATACGATAGTCAACCTAACTGTTTCAGCAAACTTTTTAATTTGCTGGTTAAGATAAAGGAGTCAGTTGGAAATAGAGGTAGCACTGATACTTGACTAGCTCTATTGAATGAATAAATGTACATTGCAGGGTGTTCAGAGATCTTGATGTGAGAGACAAAACAATAAATTATTCATTTTCCCTTACTTTTCTCTTTATAGGGTGACTGTTTTCAAAAGTTCTTCAAGCCTATTCTATACCCCCATTTTAGAGGTGTTTTAAAACATCTGTTAATTCAAAGTTGGGCTGTTAATCCCATTTTATGGATGAGAAAAGAGACAAAACATCATATTTAAGGAGGAAAAAGAGGGAAAGAAACAGAGAGGAGCAATGAGAAAAATACAAGGAAATATAAAGCCTGGTGGTTCTTATCTCTTTCCACAGGTCTTTCATTTATTAGGACTGTGTCCCGTGAAATTATGCTCAATCAGGAAAACATTAAACATTACATCTCCGACCATATTAAAAACAAATCCCCATCCCCCTTTTCTTTCCGATTTTCTTCCCAGTGCCCAGCTCACACCTTCCATCGTCTGTGAAAGACATTTCACTGTTCACGTGTTGGTGAATGAGGTCTCTCAGGGTGTTTGTCACTGTCATGTTTTGATTGTTTGTCGACATCACCCAGACTTTGTTTCATCTTTGGCACACAGACATTGAAATGAAATGGTGTGTCGGAAAATCCAGGTTGCCTTTATAACAAAGAGCATGTTGCCTCTTTAGGGAACAATGAAACACGATGAATAGCTATTCAATTTTTTGTAGTATTTCCAGCACTGGAGAAAGCAAAAATCTGGCCCAACGTTGAGAGTGGCCATCTCTTTTGTAGCCAGTACTGGAATGGTTAATTACTTTGCGGTTCTCTAAGAAGACAACAATGAGCGAGCTCCTGCCACTGCATCACAACCTAAAACAAAACTGACAGATCGCACCCCACAGCTGAAACAGATGGTTGCTTATGGGGCTGACAAAGCAAATGTAAACTGTAGAGCCTTTCATTCTCTGCCACAGCCCCAAAGAGGTGAAAAGAACACCTTCCTTTTGGAAGGATACACACATCCCCACCCCCCCAGAAGCTAAACTCTAGCATGCTCTCACCTCCATAAACGATTGCAAAATCTTTAGCTGTAAGAGATTGTGTTCAGGGCAAATTGAACTGTGGCTCTGTGCCTTTCCACAAACACGTAGAATAATGGACTTTTAAAATATTGGAGTGGACATGGTAGAGGAAAAAATGCTTTCACCTTGAATCTGCATCTGATTTATGAATGACAGTTTTCAAACCATTCATTTTTAGAAACTAGGAAGGCAGAGAATATATTAGTATGTTGAAAAGTCACAAAACCAGGAGAAAGGAATTTTATAGTTTTGAAAAGCAGTTTTCTTAGTGAAGATTAAAAACCCAGATATGTGTCGTTTGGTTCAGAAGTGGTTAAACACACAGTGTGGTACTTGGCAACATGTCTTTTCAAGATGTGAATTAGGTAGAAGGCAGGACATCTTCAGGGATATTCCCACAGCTATCAGGATAAGAACAAGAATGAAAAGAAGAAAAGGAGACTGTAAAGTGAAAGTTAAGGAAACCAGCTGTACTTCAACTACTATTCTATTGTGGAACGTTCTTTTAAAGTAGCTCTAGCATTCCCATGCCTTCGGATATTTCAATGCTCAATCATACCAAATTGTAGATAGAACTTGCTGAAGATCACAGAAGTGCTGACCCTTGTAGAATAGAAAGGTGTATGACCGGCTTTCAAAACCATGTGAGACTTGCCTTGTGTTGTTGCTCCTCTTGTGACTAAGAAGAGTGTGTCCTATCAGCTCAGGAGTAGAAAAACCTGGGAGGGAGGCACTGTTTGCTTAGCAAAAGTGCTGGTGGCCATGGCAGGGAGATAACCTTCAAACTTAGTCAACACTTTTGATACTCAATTGACTAGGATAATTGAATTGTCTCCAGTTTGTAGAAGTTTTATGAAATGGGTTAAGCGTTACGTTTTGTTGGGTCCCTTTTCCTAATCAATTTCCTATATTATTTTACAGGCTTTTTCTTCCTCTTTCTACTAAATTTAATAGTTCCTCTTTCTAACCCACTATATAATCCAGTTTTTATTTTTACTACTTTAGCATTTCTCTCAGCGCCTGTCCCACCTCTTTACTTGCCCATTTGGACATCTTTATCTGCTGTTTTACCTGGGGGATTCTGTTAACTCTCTGGGGCTCAGCTGCCACCTGCTGCACATGTTAATGACCCCTCCAGTGTCCTCCTTCCTGGCTCTGCCCTGCTGCACTTTTCCGCCTTTCTCTTGACACTTCTTTGCATCTCAGATGCGGCCACCTGCACACCAAATGAGGTCAATAGGCCCCAGATACACAAGGGTGCTTCATGAAACAGTTTGTTGTTGCTATTTCTTCCCAAACCATCTCTCTCCTACCAGTTTTCTGTTCAGATGGCCAGTGACACTTTTTATTCCGGCGTGTCCCTTCGAACTTGGGAGAGTGTTTCACTTCCGCTTCTCCTTGTTTACACAGCCCCTTCACAAACACTTTTTGCTTGTTTTCCCCCTTCACGTGGACCAGCTTCACAATTCAACTCTTCCTGTCTAATGTTCTCTCATGACCTGATATATTTATCACATCCTTTTCATAATATCCTCTTTGCCCTTATCTTTATTTCTTCTGGTGTCTGGACCCCCCCGAATTGTGTTATCACGGCATTGTTTCGGCGGGGCGGGGGTGGATGCAGCAGACAATCAGATTTTCTCCTCGTTGTTAGGAGCCAGAGGGACAAGGCAAAGGGGAAAATTAGGAAATGGGATTCTCTCTCTCCTTTTCTTAAGGCCTGGTTTTATCCCCTTTAACACCGTCTCTGTGTGTAAATCCCTACTTCGTTCACTCCATTCTCTTGTCCTCCAGGTGTCCCAGAAGCTCTATTTGGTCATTTCTAAGGAAATGTTCATAGTTGAAACATGTTTCCTCCTGTGTCACTGTGTATATCCTTTTTGTCTCTTTCATGTTCATGCCAGGAAAATCAAGCGCTCTATGTTTGAAATGTAAACATTGCTTCTTGGTGCTCCAAGTCATCAGTTATCATGCCTCTAGGTATACATAAAATGTTGATTCCTCAATTTAGACTCTTTACCTTGAATGTTTTGGATTAACTAATGTCTGTTTCTGATGAATCATATAGATACTGTTCAGCTTGGATGCTCTGCCCGAGGAAATTGACCTGCGGAGCCTTATTTTTCTGGGATCTGTCAATACATCACCTCCACTGTGGTTTATTCCAAAAAGTGGATAGGTCAGGGGTAGAGTAGAACTCCAGCCACTGCTGGGCTTCAGGGTATCTATTTTAGTGATGCATAAAAGTTCTTAGTAAATATCTTCTGTTATCCTGAGCTCTCAAAAAAAAAAAAAAATCTATCCAAATATTTACTCCAATTCTCTTGTGGGCATCCCCGGTAAAGCCACATTCTACTTTAAAGAAAAAGCTGTTCTCTGAGAAGTGAGCTTCTGAAATTGCTTCTCCCAGTATTCTATAATGTGTCAACACCCACAATAAGAAATTCTATGCCTCCTTTATGGATGTGAAAAGTAAAGCAGAAAGAATCTGTGCTCCATTTTGACAGGACTTGGCTCGCCACTATGATGGCTTATAAATAATGAACTCTATTGGGCTTGTATGAGTGTATATCTTTGGCCTAATATATTAACCACAGGGCAACACATCTTTTATTTAACCCAGATGCTCTAGGGGTTCCTTACTCCAAGGAATGAGCATGAAACTTGGACTATTAGCTTTGAAGGGAGGTTGGTGGTGATGCAGCCGTGGAGAATGTATGGGCAGCCTGAATGTTCAAGGTTGGCTCCACTGAGAGACCACTTTCTGCCTCATGGCAGAATCACAACTCCAACTCTGGGATTGTCCCTTCTCTTCAATGTTCTGCTTTGAAAACATAATCAGTACTTTAGTTACTCTGCTGCCGTGGAACACTGTGGGACATGACTTGCTTTGAAGTGCTTGGCTCTCTCCCTCCCATTTAGAGCTCATTTGAAAACTGATAATGAGCAACATGTTTTCTTTAATTTATAAGTCCTATGGTTTATCTTTTGCCACCTTGATGCTTAATAGTTATCCTAGTAAAAAGGAAGGAATACATTTCCCTATGGAAATTACTGGAACAAAATGGTCCTGCACTTCATACACACACATACACATGCACAAGTGTGGAAAATGGACTTTAAGGGTGAATTGATGTAGCCACTGAAATTTAGATGAAATGGTTCAGTTAATCCCTATAGTTTAAGTGTCTGGGTAGTGTATTCACTAAGTATTTGGATGTCGGAGTAGACTGATTTTGTGTCCTGGCTCTGTGATGGCTAGTTTTATGAGCCAACCTGACTATACCAAGTACCCAGTTTTGATCAAACATCAGTTTAGATGTTGCTGTGAGTATATGTTAGCTTTAAATCTGTGGACTTTCAATAAAGCATATGCCTTCTGTAGCGTGGGCGGGCTGCATTCAATCAGTCGAAAGCCTTAAGAGAAAAGACTGGCTCCCAGTCTTTCCTTCCTCTCTAAGGAAGAGGGAATTCTGTCAGCTGACTGTCTTGGGACTTGAACTGCAACATTGCCTCTTCCCTGGGTCTTTAGCCTATCAGCCCACCCTGCAGAGTTTGGACTTGCCAGCTGCCACTATCATGTGAGCAAATTCCTTAAAATAAATCTTTCTTTCTTTCTATATAAATATCTTCTGGGTTCTGTTTCTCTGGAGAACCTTGACTAATACAGGTTCCATTACTTAATAGCTATAAGGACTTTGAGCAAGTTATTTAACTTTCTGTTTCCCAATGTCTTCATTGTGAAAATAGAGATGGATGATAATACCTACCTCATTGGGGTGTCATGAGGATTAAATGGATTAATGTAAATAAGATTTTTAAAACAGTGCCTTACACATAGTTAATTGCTGAATAAGTCCTAAATATTATTGTTGTTGTTATGATTATATAAAATTATATATTATCATTATTGTTATTATTATGACTTTTAGCCATAAGTAGCATAATGCTGCCTTAGTCACTTTTTAAGATTTAAATATTTTGTCTGCAAATGTGAGTTTCTTGATCTAGCTTCATTGCTCCTGATCATTTTCCTACTCACCAAGGTCTATGAGAGGTTTTGGGGGTGATATCTGTTAATTCAGAGACAAACTTTTATTAAGCATTTACTCTGTGCCAGGCTCTTGGCTGGGGACTACGTATCACAGTGGTGAATGAGACAGACTAGTCTCTGCCCAAAGGGAACTTACAGTGTAGTGGGGAAGACCGACATTAATCCAACACAGAAGTAAATATCTAGTTGAAAATTATATTACATCATGTACAAAAAACCCGTGAGGCCAGTATAATTTAGTAGAGAGAAAAGTCAAGAAGAGCCAGACCAACAGAACTCTGGGTGTTGAAGTGAATGAAGCACGGACGAGTTGAGACACTTTGGGGAAAAATCGAAAGGTGTTGGGGCAGGGAAGAGGTTACAGTTGGATATACTTCAGCATCGATTTGTAAAAACCCTAAACCAAGCAAGCGTTGTGAAAGTCCATCGCATCCTAAAATCAATTATTCTGAAATCTATTTTTGTTCTTGTTCTGAAATATATTATTGCCATTTCTTGTTTTTCTTAAATAACTGTACCTATCTTTCGTCTTATCCTTATTACCAAAATATGGGACTTATATCTCTTTACTTTTTAAATTTTCTCTATAATTTTCTACATATTAATAATTCCTCTTATCACTGAAAAGCCTGGGATGTCCTTCATGTTTCATCTAACTTGGAGTCCAGCTTCCTTTTGATCCTTCTTTGGGAGGAGATGTCCTTGAATGTTCTTTCAATGTATTCGTCTTTAAATCACTCTTGACTATATATATTTAAATACACACATAGATAGATAGACATAAAGATAATTAGTTTGAGTCTGAGATAAAAATTAGGGAAGTTTTTCTATTTTTATTTGGTATTTTTTTTTTTACACAATACAGTGTTGAACAGCTTTTAAATTAGCCTTGCTGAGTAAGGCTGCTGCTAATGGATTTTGCTTTGGGGGGGATATTGTGAGGCTCAGTTTCCTACTCTGATTACTAATTATTATTGTCTTTGTCTTCCAAAGACAAATCATAGTTTGGAGATCATAGAGCTTTATTTAGCTGCAACCCAATGATTCTGTGATAATTTTGAGAAATATTTTACAAGATTCCACTTTCGCCTGATTTCTATTTGCAGCGAGTATATATTTCCGAGTGGAAATGTTCGGTTAAATCTGATCCATGGCTCGTTACAAATGTGGAACGTGTGTGTTGCTCTTCCTGCCTTCTTTGCAACCTACCTCCGCTGTGATTCCTGTGCAAACAGGAGGCCCTTTCTCCTCTGTCTTTCCCTTAAATCTCATCTCATGTGCCTTGCAATTAGAGTCTGTTGAGGAGGTGAACTAGATTGAGGCCACTGAGTTATTTTACATGCTGCGGGCAGCAACACATTGTGAATCCCTAGGGATCCCTGGAGCCCATTACCAACCCAGTGAATCACTATGTTTGCTTTTCTGCAAGAAAGAAACATGCAGCTGCTTACTTCTGCCACGGACTTTGGAATTTTGTTCCCTCTTCCATCTGCCTTTTGTGTAAAGAAATTCTGCCTGAATAATTACTTGTCTGTCCCCTTTGCTCATTCCCAACATAATCATTCTTCAACCTTCTGTTTCCAATTAGTTCTTATCTCAAATGGCTTATTGGCATCAATCTGTTCTCAGCATCACCAAAGTGCACAAAACTCCCCTGAAATGTGGGGGAATCTAGATAAGGCTGAGGCTCACCAATCAATCCAGTGAGTCTCCGCAATTCACCCCCGTGCCTTCCTTTTCTCAGGGAACCTGAGATAGGAAATGGTGTCAAGACATGCTGCTGATATAGCACATTTTGGAGCAAAATGACATGCATGAGCATTGCAGGGACTGTGTAAGGCCTGTGAACATAACCGTTGTTGGACATCTGGTGTCGAAAAGAGCTATTTCAAAACAAGTTCACAGTGTTAAATCATGGTGTGGACAGCTTCTGAGCAGCTGTCCACTGCCGGAGAGGGTGCCTAAGACCTGTTTGTCAATGATTGCACTCTAAGTCTTGCTAGTTACTTTGATCTACAAACTGTTTTGCCACAGGAACATGACTAAACCTGGGCCAAAAGAACCCTGCTGCCGTGAGTAGCTAGCTAGGCCTAAAGAGAGAGTGGTCATAGTGTCAGGAAAGAAAAATAGCACTTTCAAAAGTGCTCATGAGCTTGGTTGGTTGAAGCATGACATGAACTAGTCTAGTCCAATGACACATGTTTGATAACCATGTAGTTACCTATGCTCAGAAAAAAAAGGGCTTTAGAATTTATTTGTCCAAAGTTCTTTTTTCTATAGACACTGACATCCAGGGGTATCAAATAGCTTTTCCAAAGTCATAACTAATTAATAGAAGTAGAACCTCATTTTTTTTTAACTCCTAGTAAAGTGCTCATTCTAACAAACCACACTGCCAAGACCACATCTGAAAGAAATGATTTAAAGCACAGGTCAAAGCTGGGCTTTTTACTCTATGAGCTTCTGGATTTTCCTTTCTTGGTCATTGTTGAGCTCCAAGATCAAGCCCAATATTTGACACATAGGGGATATTCAATGAATATGTTTTTTGGAACAGTGGAGAAATGAATCTAATTACAGTAGGGCACTAGCATGTATTGAGTGCTTCCTCTGGACCAGACAGATTTCATACAGTAATTCATTGGACTCTCGTCTTGGTAAGGGGTTCCTGAAACAATTCCCTCTTCCTGGAGTCTGAACTCTTCCAAGGAGAAGCTGCTTTGTAATGACATTTTATCTGGTGACAACACCAGCCCCTAAGGCATTTAAAAGCTGTAGGCTTTAGATGTGAAATTACCTGAGGCATTTGACTATGACGCCACAGTATGATTTGAAATTCACTGTAAATTTGGGGTTGGATTTTGTCTGTCATTTTTAAAGATTTGTTTGGCTGGGGTTGCCCTGTCTTCCTGGCCATCCTTGAAAAACTCCATCCCTAAACATTTCCTCATCCTAGATGAGCTTGGGCTGCTTCACGCCCACCTCCCCATCTCTCCTAGCCCAAGAAGAGCCACACTCCACCCGGTCCCATTGGACCTATATGGCTGGGGGTTACTTATGGCCTTTCTCTGGGACACTCTGAGCCACAGGACATGAATTTGGCCTGGCATGCTACTCATGTCCTTCTGAGGAGCCCCTGATAGTTCTGTTATTCTTCTGGCTTGTGAGAAAAGAACAGGGTTTCTAAGGGTAAGTGGCTGTCAAGATAACACCCCGGTCCTCCTCTGCTGTCGGTATGGCCCTTCCTGCTGGAGGTGGTAAAGATGTGGAACCCTTAACATTCCTTGTTGACTGGAATTCCTTCCCTTTCCTTATCTACTCTATGTTGGAGGAAAATAATGGCATCAAAGCTTGCTTGTGCTTTCATTCATACTTTGGGTGTATCTGTCCCTGTGTGGTGGTACTTTCTTGTAGAGGGGACGAAAAAGTTCTTTGACTTCCACTAAAACAGAAAAGTTGACTTTAAAGGAGGAGATAGTTGTTTTTAACCCTATTTACATATGAAGAAACCAAGGTTTAGAGAGGTTTGTGTGTGTGTGTGTGTGTGTGTGTGTGTGTATTTTCAAGATTCCTCAAGTAATAAGTAGGAGGAACCAGAGTTAAAATACAGGTTGGTCTAATTCAAAACTCTACATTCTTTCTGTGATATCACAAAGCCTTTACGTGAATGAAGATACACAGAAGTCAGAGTCAAGACTGTCCCCTTCTCGTGGATAACAAACAAGATAAAGAGAAAGTAACTGTTGCTTTGCATTCCCATCCATACAATTATCAGAGAGAGAGAAAGAGATAAAGGCATTATTCATCCATATTAAGACATATACACACACTCACTCAAAATTAGCAAAATTTCATGATAAACTCATTGCAAAGTCCTATTCTCCTAGGATATCTTCAGCTTTCTATGATGTTCCTTTACGTTTTGAGGCTCTGCCTATCGATGGTAAAAAGTGAGCTAATGGTATCAAGTGGTTGTCTGTTAACTTACTGTTAATTCAGTGTCATAGAGAAATCAGTGGATTTCATCCATTGCAGCTGCTCCTGGATCAATTGTTTTTTTTCTTCAGTAAATTTTTCTAGAAAGTCTTCATGAACTCTCCTTATCCACATCCATCTGAAAAAAAATTGTAGGCCCTGTATAGGTTGTGAACATAATAGAACCCATGATTTATATGGTTCACATATGAACGAAAGCAAGAAATGTTTGCAACCCAACTTATTTAGTGTTTTCTCTTATTTGCATATGTATTTATTTTTTGTGGTTTTTGGCATTCAGAGACCACAAATCTTTTAGTGAACAGTCTGTGGAATGAACTGGATCCTCTACTTCTTTTAAAAGAAAAGAGGACTCATTTCCGAAGCTGGTATTGTAATAGTCAAAATGCTTAATAGCTATGGATTATTGATTGAAGGACTATTTTGCACACTGTTTCAGGCACAGTGCATTCACTCTGTGACTTCTGGCCCTCCAGACAGCCTCCAAGGGAGGTATTACCACCATTTTACAGGTGAGAAAACTGAAGCTAACAAAGGTTAAGGCACTTGTCCAAGCTCACTAGCCCAACATTTGTCCGAGCTGAGATTCAAACCTAAGTCTAACTAAAAAGCTTTTGTAATATCCCATTACATTTAATATTCTGAAGGATAGTTTCAGATCTCAAGCTAATGTTTTCTTTTATAAGTTACTTTTATCTCCTCCTTTAAAGTCAACCAATTCACCTTTATGGGTTGGATATCTAACACTTGTCTTTCTTCTAGGCAAATCATAAATCTTTGAACTAAAATTTAATATTTTTAAATCTCTATGAAGCCAGTTAAACACATCAGTAAAGGAAGTGTTTCAGCATCCATGTACGCTACACACACATTAGTGTAGTCTGCTTTATGGGGCAGAACTTTGACACCTCTACCAACCACTTATTCAAAACACAGAGCTATTTTTCTGGAGAAACACAAAACAAAACAAAACAAAAAATGGACCACTTTTTTCATGTCTACAGACCACTTCATGTGCATGTGATTTGACTATTTATTATGCCAAACATATAATGATTTATTCAATTGCCATGATAATATATCATCTTTGTTATCTATGTGTCTGGTCGCATGATTAACCACCTAGTATACCTAAATGATCTGCCAAATAACTTCCATTAGAAGCTCAAGGGAGACACTGATATTAGAGTAACATATTCTAAGAAAGTATTTGCTATTCAGTTTTCAATATTGTGTAAGCCTAAACTTGTAAGCCATGTTGCAAAAACATGCATATCTGTACCTTTTCTTTCTGCCAGCTTCTCCTTTCTCTCCATTCTCCAACTTCACTTCCAATACAGCCTTTATAGAACTACAACTTTTAATGTGCACTTGGCTTCAGTGTCAGAGCAATATAAGGAATAGCCATGTGGAACATATCTATATTGCTTGTAAAATTGCTATGGGGGACATTATGGAGCTCACTGTCCCTTATATAAAGATCGCTTTGACAAATTCATCTTCGGACTCAGGGATAGGGAAGTTTGTCTCTGTTGATGAACTGGTGTGCTTTCTTTTCATAAAAAATGATAGCTTTGTAATCTATCATATTGTCTCTGCTTAGGATGTTAGGAAATGATGAACTAGCACTGGGCCCAGTCACAGGAGTGTTCTTCAGGTAGGATTTCCTGTGTACATCTATGCACTAGTTTTCCCCTTTAGCATTTATTTTCGTTCATTATTTTATGGTAGCACTTGGTGTATTTATGCATTTTTATATGTCACCATTTATTCTATTTGGGATTTGGCTAGAGTGCAAATGAGTAAATAGAATTATATGTGTTTGCAGGCATGTGTGTGTGTATGTATGTGTCTTTTTGTGTGGAGCATGGTGAGAGAGAGAGAGAGAGAGAAACATACATTTCTCTAAGATTCACAAAATCTATTTTATTGCTTTTTACCATGTAATCTTCATAAAATTATTCAGACTCCATGGTGAGCAAAACATCGTGCTGGATATATATACAGAAGAAAATATAACAAAAATCTAAATTTGTGAGATGGAAGGGCATGAGAAGACATTTGCTCTTAAAATTGCATAAATTCTGCTGAAAAATTTCAAGGCCTTTAACCAGTTTTATAAGAAAGTGATTGAAGAGGTCTGCCAGCCTACTGCTCTAATACATAGATCTCATTTTTCTGAGCGTAACTTCAGTTAAATTTTCTACAGCAAGATTTATTTATAATATTTTTATTCCTCTTTGTTTCAAAAAGGATTTGGGGCAGATATAGCAATACAAACTAAATAGGAACTAAACATATGTAATTAAATTATAATAAACTTGGTACTAACATGGATGGGCTAAGGGTTTAACAGATCTTTAACCTATCGGTGTTGTTACTTCTAAGAAGCTCTGCACTGTGGGCTTTTACTTAAGAAAGGGACCACCTCCACTATTTAATGTAAACATTTGCTTATAGATATTTATTGCTATTCTAGCTAAAAATATTTCTTTTTTGTAAATGTGGTACGTAGTTTTTGCTAAGTGGCTCTGCAATACAGTCTCTCAAAGTGTTGCCTAGGAATCTGAAGTGGATTCTGAAAGGGGGCCATTCGAAGAGTCAACAGGGTCACTCAGGGTAATACTTGAATTAATAGGCATGGTTGAGAGATCCAGGCTCCTGGTTGGTTTATGCCATTTTTATGATTAACTGAGGGTCAATTCTGCTGTGAAACCAGGTCCTGGAAGGGAAGAGGGGCTGGCATTTGAGGGATGCACTTTCATGTGTGCACAATGGCATTGAACACAGTGAAGTTTCGACAGTGAAGTCTGTCTCTCTCCCAACCCTCTTCTTAGGGTACTCCTCTTATTCCCTTGTGTTTACTTCTAGATGGGGTTCCTACACTCTCTGTCACTACTTTCATCTTGCCAACTGGCATGAATGAATGGGTACTAACTATAGCAACTGATACGCATTTAAAGGACTATCTTTTGGAGAAGGTTACATTTGAATAAGAAAACCCAGGAGATGGACACCCTACAAGAGTCAATGGAATGCTCTCTCATGGCCAATATTTAGTCTCCATAATAAGCCAAAATCTGATGTTGGAGTGAAATTTCTGTGATGGACTCATCAAAATCACACTACAAAAGTGTTCAGACCTGCTCTTAGTCTGTCATTCTTGAAATATATCTTTTTACTAATCTTCAGCCTAGTAATAGAAAATCATTAACATTAGAGACAACATATTTTAGGGAAAAAGGATAAAATATATAACATCAGTTTTAATAATTAGTATGTTCCCACAAAACACTGTGCACTTTCCTTAAAAATAATTTTCATAACCAGGGCAACCAATGAAAAATTTCTAAAATTAGATATTTCCTTTCCCCTTATATTTGGAAATTCTATACCATCTTACTTATTTTTACCAAATTGGCAAGGGTACTTTTTCCTCTTGGGTTGGAATAAAGTACTCAAAGCATTTTTAAAATTCATCCATCAATTATCCCTTTTTTTCTTTAGAACAATATTAACCTTTTTTTTCATTGATTTTACTGCCTCACAGTCAAATCAACTTACCTGTACTTGTTTTTCATGGTTCAGTGTGCAGGAATGAGCAATGATTTCCTTCATCAACCATCCGCCTAAAAATTGTTTTGCTTATTAGTCAGTATAAATTGTTTTCCTACCAAAACATAACATATCAGCATGGAAAGATTTATTGCTCAATTTCACTCTACTAGTTTTTCCCTTGTCCAATACAGAAACATAAAAATACTGGTGTCTGATGTGCTATAGAATGAGAACAGACTGTTACCACAGAGGTCCAAGTTCTCTTCAATGTGGCAGCATCCTTTCCTTGTGGCTTTATCTTCTATTTGTCCCTGACATGCAAGAATTTTCTCTAGCTTATCTGGACCACTTTCTTAGTATGATCTTTAAGTCAAGATTGCCTTTTATAAGCATATTTCTTCTATTACTATCTTCTAAATACTCTCCTCAATCTATTTATGTAGTAGTGAAACTTTTTCTGATTATTCTTCTATAACCTTTGGTCTGAACCACTCATATAACTTCTATCACTCAAAGCTTGATCATAGATTTTTGAATCTGTTGGGGCTCTGAAAACAATACCTCCAAATATGGCTTTTTGGCATCCTGAGAGTGATTTGAACAAAGGAGATGGAAGGGCCTCAGAAATAAGCCTCAGAACCAAGGTCTCTCTCTGACTCTCCTGTCCCCTTACTTCCCTTCTGAAGTGCGAGGGAAAGGTTCTCTCTGAAGTTCCCTTATCTGACTTAGGGATGTTCTTCCCAAAGGAATGCAGGTGTCTTAAACTCCCTCCCTAGGAATCTCATCAAACAACCAGGGAAGATTGATCACCAGAGAGGAAATTAAAATTATCACCACACCCAGACAGACTATGGCCTATTCTTCTGGGGGCTGCTCTGAAACAACTTTTTTTAACCTTAGAGACTTTATCTGCATAAGATGACAACCTTTGTTTGCAGTGCAGTTCTGCCCCTCATCTTTCCATAACTTGTTACCACCTCCCCTGAGCCCAGAGAAACTTTGTCCCAGGCTATTGTCTATCCTTCAGGCCTATTCATTTTCCCTGAAAATTATTTAGTCTTCCTCTAAAATTGCCTACATTCTCAACTTCCCACTCCCCTATGAAGAGGGTATTTAAACTTCAACCATCTGGCCTTTGAGTCTCATATTTCGTGTGGCTCCCATGCACATGTGTACATTAATAAATTTGCATGCCTTTTCTCCTGTTAATCTGTTTATTGTCAGTTCATTTCAACAGACTCAATTACGTAAACTCCAGAGGGAAAGTTTGAACTTTCCTACACATACTTGTGTATTTGTCTTATGTTTCTAAATGGTTGTAAGTTAACTCTATTCTACCATTAATACTGAGTATCTACCATATGCTAGATACTATATTATAAAAAGAGAATATTAAGAAGAGTAAGGTACAATTCCTGCCCTTAAAACCTTACAGGTAAGAGGTGGTGACACATGTTTAAACAAGTAAGTAGTATGCAGTGTCATCAAAACAATAAGAAAGATTCACAAAGTATTAATGAGACCCAGAAAAGGCTCTTGGTTGTCATAGATTATCTTTATCAAGAAAATAAAATTTAAGTTGGGCCTTAAAGGATGACTTGTTCAGAAGGGGAAGGGGCATTAGTAACAAAGGAAGTAGATTTTACAAAGAACAAAAGAGCATGGCATATTTGGGGGATAGGGATCCACAATCCCTTATGCACAATTCCAAAATCCAAAAAGTTCCAAAAACTAAAAGTTTTTTTCTTAACTCATTTGGTGTTAATCCTGATCCGACTTGATCTCAGTTGTCAGGAAAGCCTCACCTGAACTGACATGAGATGAATAATTTTATGTTTTGTTACAGCTGTATTGATGTGTTTGATATGGTGTTACCCAAGACTTCTGATGAATAATCCAAAGTTTTGCACTAAGTTACCTTTCTGAAATCTGAAAACTTCTGGATTCTGAAAAACGTGTGTCCCTACCACTGTTGGATGAGGGATTGTGGAGATGTAGGAAGAAATTCTAATGGGTGTAAAGGTGAACTGAAAAAGATGAAACTGGAAAAGTAATTTGGGGCCAGATTGTATGGGATATTTTATTCCCAAGATAGTGAGTTTAGACTTGAATCTACAAGCATGAGAAAAAGTATGCATGAAAGGCCTGAGTTAACATGCTTTCAATTTTATCTTAGAGTGTCATATGCTTCCCGGGATTTTCTCTGCCTTCATGGAACTGATCACTTGTTTCTGTGTCTACATGGCTTTATTCAGAGAATCACTGTAATGCAGCACATTGTATCACACAACTTATGTGGTTTGTTTCCCCATTTAATTAGAACATAAACTACATCAAGAGACCATTTATTACAATTTATTCAGCTGCTCTGATTTATTTATTTATGTACTTATTTATAATCTTTTATGTTTATTGGCTTGCTTATAACTCTCCTTGTTCTAAATGATTTAAGACAGCTGGGACCATCTCTCAATAACTTCACATTGAATTCATTTATTAAAATAAAATATTATGTTTATAGTGTTCTTTCTAAGTGCCAGGGTCTAAGTGCTTTGCGAAAATTGCAAAAATTACTTCATATGATCCTTACAACAATCCTATGAGATAGGTACTATTATGATACCCATTTTTAACTTGAGGAAACTGATGCTCAGAGAGGTTAAATAATTTGCTTAATGCTAGAGAGTTAGTAATTGTTCTAGGCAGAGCATTTCATCTTAACTACTAAGCTACATTGCCTTCTGATAAGTAAACTCTGCATTCTATGCATTGCCTAGCAAAGTGTCTTGCATGTAATATATTCACAAGGTATCTTTGTTGATAAACTATATGAACTAAATTTGATGTTTTAAAATGATAATTTGCCTGCATTTCTAAAGGTGACTTCCTTCTTTCAGTGATTTCATGTTACCCAGTTCTAAGTGCCACATTTGGGGGACGTCCATTGAGAAGGTGAGAGCAGAGCATGTGAGTATATTCTATGATACATACAGATAAACTCAACTATTTTTAAATACAAAAGTAAGATGCCTTGCTTATTGTAAAAAATTGAAACAATACAGAAAATATTAAAAGTCCTTAATTTTTCTCCCCTGATTTTATTTTTCAGAGTTGTTTGACCACTCTGAGCAAATCTGCACTGGCATTTGGCATTGAAACATACATTGATTCACATATGCATGTACAAAATAATTTTACACGTATGTATATAAAACTGTTGATATATGCATCTACAATCATTTTAGTCCAGTTGATTTAATAAAACTTATTCATATATCAAAATTATGGCTACCATAACCATTATAAATTTTAGTAATCTCCTAGCAAGAAACACTCAGGGTTCTCCTTCCATTGATGGAAATGGAACATCTACACAACTCCTGCTTTTAAAAAAAAAAAATCATTGGTGATTTTGGTGTTTTGTAAAGTAAAATGCTTTGCATGACAAGACAATGTGGGGTCTAGGAGGAGTTTGTTATGATTTAATTTAGCACACTTTTTAATCATCTACAAGAAAAGATGACAAAAACAATTAAATTTATAGATGATGCTAAATTGGGAGATGTTAAGAACATCTATGAGGACAGATATTTAAAGAAGTTAGAAATATGTGAAAGAAATAGTGAAATGATACTTAGATTGCAAAAACAATTAATTGATGTGTTAAAGGCTTATTAATGAGTCCACCAATTACTTACAGGAAGTGGAAGAAGGCGTAATGACTCTGCTTCTATAATGTTGTATGGCTGCAAAACTAAGGCTACACCAAAACTAAACAACCTTTGTTCGTATATACACCAACGTGAGTCTCTTAGAATAAATAATTTCATAAGTTATCTTTTTAGGTCACTCTAAGTTGTTTCATTCTAGAGAAAAAGCTAGAAGGAAACTAATGCTTATTGTAAACCTACTATCCATGGGCATTTTATTTACATGGATGATCTCATATAGTTCTCATTGTAACTCTGTGAAGAAGGTGCAGTGTTAATATTTTTGTTTGTTGTTCTTTTTTGTTTCAGTTCATATCTGAATTTGACAATTTATTTTCAGATCTCTGATAAGACATTTACCCTAAAATCAAACTTGCATGTGAATTCACATTAAACTATCTCTATACATTTAAGTAAGTAAAAAATTGAACCAAACTTTATTTTAATTACACTGGTATTAAATATTAAAATATTAAAATTAAAATGCAATGCTACACTGGTTACCACTCATAAACAAATGAGTGATTTTTAAATGAGTTCAATTTTGCAGCGAGAACCATGGAGAGTTGTGCTGATGAACTATAGTAATAATGATATGTGTCCATAGTTGTTTGTTGTGTACATGGAAAGCATTTGTGAATATCTATTCATCAGGCAATACTTAGTGAGAATGTGTTTAGCCACTATAAAAAGGTATATGTAAATGAGCTTCCCATGAGACTTTGCAACAAACATTTAATTAGCTATACAAAGAAACAGTTAAATATGCAAACACACATTACAGAAAATTGGCTAGTGTGTATTGTTAATTTTGTGCACATAATTCCTAAATAGACCATTTAATAATGTATGTCTTTATCATATGCCTATTAGTGGAAATGTGTAATTTCACTTGAAAATTAATTTTGTTGGACTTCTTATATCTCCCCTTTCTTAATATAAATAAATATATTGAGTAACATAATTTGGATATTTTTAGTATTGCATTTGTGAATAAGGATGGTAAAAGGTCAAAACTGGAATATGTATTTATCAAGTTGATACAGAAAGGAGAAATTTATAGAGTAATATACATTAGGGAAGTAGATGGCAAACATTAATTATTTATCATTGTATACAAAGAATAATACTGATTATTCAAAAATACTTGTGTTAAAATTTTGAGTCTCTTACTTTATTCCCTAAAGGAGACATGCAGTTCTTTTCTTAATATCAAAATCATTCATCACATTTGTAGTTTGAGCACCTAAATGTCAAGAAAATTCTCGTTTGTGAATTTGGATCTTTAAAAATTTTTTACTTAATATTTTCTTGCTTTAAATCATAAAGACATTCTGTAGGAATATATTTAGATTAATATTTAAATTTTACTTTTGTGTAATCATCACACATTTTTATATCCTTTAAAAAAATCTATGTTAATTTTTATTACTACAGTCTATGTTTGATATTCACATAATGAGTGACATGAAGAGTTAACAATACATTATTGTGTATCTCATAATGTGGTAATAAGATACTTAAAAACACATTCAGAATAGCCTTTTTTTTTTAAGGATTTAAAGAGTAATCACAAGTTATAACAAGGAGAGTAGTTCATAATTTCAAAGAAGTCTTCTGATTTTGGGTATTAACTCTCAGCTCAGTGTGATTCAAAAATACCTAGTTTTTAAAAAAAATATTTAAACAAAATCATTTTAATTTTTAAAATCATGAGGAGTTACTAGGTGTAGCAGCTGACCAGCCAGCTTTTCCAACACCATTTGCATCTCTGAGGCCCCCAAGGACAGAAAAGAGTCTTTTAATTGGTGATTCAACTTTAGTAGAAACATGCATTTAGGAAATGAGGCCTACACTGTTGTCTTCACACCAGGCAAACCAGAGCCTGTTGTCATGGTGATCTTCTATAGCATGCTAGAGCCAGTGATGTGGAAAACAAGATGGCTTCCTCATTTATTTAGCCTTAAAGAAAGTTGCAGATATTAGCACATGATTACTGAATTAAAAATATTTTTAATACCTATATTAAGTTATGTAAAAATTTTTGCTTTGGATAAAATTTATCTGTGTCCAAACTTCTAAAATTATCTATGGTTTTCAAGGTAAAGGAATTATTTTTTTCTTTTAAATGTAAATGTCTTAAAACCCTGCTTTCCCATTGAGCTATGCTTCAAGGAGCAGGTCAGATTTCAGTTCATGTATGATTTCTATTTATTTTGGATTAGCATGAGGGTTATAGAATGACACATGTTATATGTAGGCTTTATTGTGTAAGAATAAGCTGCTTCAGCAATTTCAATGCTTGTAAAGGAGCTCTATGTCTGAAAGAGATCCAAAGTTTTTAGATTGGAGGCCAATAAAGTAGGCAAAAGACAGGAACGATCCTTGCAATCTATAATGAGAAAGAATCTCCTTGTCACTCATAGATGACCTGTCAATCTCCAACTTAAAAATGATATAGGCAGTAATCTGAGTGGCTTCTTAATAAACATTTGGACAGAAAACAATCTTTCCATTTAGGACTGCACTACTTATTCATTTATTTTTAACAAAACTGAAGAAATCTCTAAAATATTTTGTAAGCCTTAGGAGAGAGAGATGGAAGGATTAAGATGAAAATACTTTACATTTAATGGATTAATTATTTATACTGGATTTTGTTATTAAAAAAACAAGCACACAGGAAGAAATAGAGGCAAAATTCTCCCTAAATTACAATATATATTTCTAAACTTGATAGGAACTTTAAGTGATGCTCATATATTGCAGAATGCAGATGCACAATAATAAATCTGTTGTTTGCATTTTTTATTATACCTTTAGGAACGTGATAGCTAAATTCAGTTTTATGTATGTAGCTACTCCTTATATTAATTCATCATTTTGATGAATAGCCATAGAGTTCAATGAAGACATTGATATCAACAACTATTAAACTTCGAATGCAGCATTTTCCAAACTGTTCTTTGAGATACTTGTGTTTTGGGCAGTGTTAATATGTTTTCTGTGATCAAAGAATTTTATAATCCAATTAGTTTGGATAAAAATTGCATTTTATCAACCTTTTGGTGATTCAAAATGGAATTACATATTAAGGGCACAAAGTAGCTCTACGGTAAAGGGATCTCTTTAACCCTTAAGTGTTTCCAAAAGCTTTTGACCATGGGATACTTTTTTTTTTGTCTCACAGAATATTTAATTGCATTTTGTGGCACACTAGTGATTTTGGAAACACACCGGGAACCACGGTTTTAATAGGAGGGAATCCAACATTGTCAAAGTTCTGGTTCTGTTTTTCTCATAACCTTGATAATCTTTATTTGTTTATGTTTAGTTCATACCCTTAACATGCAAAATCCTGACCACCGAGGCTACTAGAGAATGTTTCCATGGCAAGTATGAATAAGAGTTCTCTGCACTGAGGCTGTGTGGGATGCCCTGAATGCGCATTTTTCACCCTCGGTCACCATCTTTTCTTCACAAACTCCTTGGCAGAAGTGGTGACAATGTTTTGTTAAGAAAAAATGAAAAAGAGACATGAGGATATTTTGGCTTGACATATTTTTATGTTAGCATCTTTGGCTATAATTACTGTGTTGCTCCTGGGCAAACTAAACTATAGAGGTAGAAGGTTCTATGAGGGGGGCAAGACTATGGAAAATCCTTTTCAATAGGAGGTGAGCAATAATTAACATATATACATAGGGTAGTCTCCCCCTTATCTGCAGGTTCACTTTCAGTGGTTTCAGTTACCCATGGTCAATTGCAGTCTGAATATTAAATGGAAAGTTCCAGAAATAAACAATTCCTAAGTTTTAAATTGTGCTCCTTTTTGAGTGATGTGATGAAATCTTTCTCTGTCCTGCTCTGTCCTTCCCAGGACATGAATCCTCCCTTTATCTAAGGGAACAACTACTCCTCATTTAAACTCAGTAATCAACAACAACACACACAAAAACAATCAGCAGAATCTTCATAGGATGGTATAATCCTATGAAGCTGTCAGTGCCACCACTGTCATGAGTCACTTGGTAGCTGTCTCGGTATCAGATCGACTGTTGCAGTATTCAGTGCTTGTGTTCAAGTCACCCTTATTTTACCTTATAATGGCCCCAAAGTGCAAGAGTGGTGATACTGGCCATTTGGATAGGCCAAAGAGAAGCTGTCAAATGCTTCCTTGACATGAAAAGGTGAAAGTTCTCCACTTAATAAGAAAAAAAAATCGTATGCCAAGGTTGCTAAAATTTACAGTAAGAATGAATCTTTTATCAATGAAATTGTGTAGAAGGAAAAAAATTCGTGCTAGTTTTGCTGTCACATCTCAAACTCCAAAAGTTACGGCCATGGTTTGTGATAAAGGCTCAGTTAAGATGGAAAAGGCATTAAGTTTATGGGTGGAGAACATGAGCAGAAATGTGTTCTGATGGATAGCAATTGGGTTCTGTACCATCCGAAGTTTCGGGCATCCACTGGGGATCTTGAAACGTACCCCCCCCACCCCCCGAGGATAAGGGGAGATTACTGTATGTATTATAACAATGTTACAATAAGCTAACATAATGGCCCACAGTATTAGAGTTGTCAATATTTTATGTGAAGCTGATTAGCATGTAACATCCTAAAACAAAATTAAAACATTTGGAATTACAAGAACTGCAAACTTAAAATTTATTGTGAAAAAAGATAGCTATATTTCTATAACATAAGACTGAATATACCATCCTATGAAGAGTCTGCTACTTTGTGTGTGTGTGTGTGTGTGTGTGTGTATGTGTTATTGTTGATTACTGGGTTTAGATGAGGAATTGTTGTTCTCTTAGCCTAACTGATCTTGGTTGTATATCTTTCTACTTTTCTTAGAAAGAAGACAACCAAACAACAGTTAACTTTCTTTGGTTCCTTTCTGATGTATACATTTTTTTGAAAAAAATCTCTTTCAACCTTTATTTTTTCAAAATTTATGAATAAGTGGGAGTCCTCAGACATAGCTGCCTGGGCTCATACTTGTTGATTTGGTAGGTATGCTAATTCTTGGAAGACACTCTGCCGATGTTAGGGGGACACAGCTCGAGTCATTGGGGCAGAGGAGATGGGAGATACCAAACTATATTACTTGATAGGTCCGAGGACACTCCTTCCCCTCCTCTGACTTGTAAGCATTGAAACATTCATAGAGCACAAGGAACACAGGGACGATGGAAAACCTAAGATGATGAGATGTGTAAAAGGACTAGGTGAATACTCAGGGAAGTGGAGGGAAAAGCCAGAGTAAAATCAGGAAGTATGTGAGTGACAAGGACAGAGCGTGAAGTAAGATTGTTCGGGGGGGGGGGCGGATAATGGTTCACAGACAGGAAGATAAGTGTTTGCAGAAACAAATACAAACTTCAATGTGTGGAAGGCTTTCCCCGAGTTCCTGTAGTAATTTTTCTCTCCATGAGATCAGCAGAGGCCCGGCACAAAGGTCTCAATTTACTGTGCATAGGCCAACGTAACTTTCCGGCTTTTGCCCTGGCATTTGCTACCTTCTCTGTGGGAGTTGTCAGCTCAGGTAATTCCTATTGAATATCCTAATTACCGTCATTTTTATCTATGGCTCTTTTTAGGGTCCAGGAAAAACAATATGGAAACCAGGAAAGATTTTTCAACACGTGAGCCAAACCTGCCAGCCCGTATGTAAAAGTCACCCAAGCAATACTTTATTTACTGCTAGATGTTCTCACAAAAGTTGCTGTTTCTTTAATTTCAGCTTCAAGTTCTCTACTTGCTGCAGCATTACAACCTTTGTCATTTCCTGAGTCTTTATGGTCTCTCCAACATTTTTTTCCTCCCAGATTCCTATGAATAAAGCGGTATTCTAAAGTGATATTTACTATTGCAATTAGGTGAATATCCCCTTTTTCTGTGAAATGAAGCTGAAGTAAAAAGAAAAATATTTAAAATTTTTTCCATTTCCATTAACATATGAACTTGCAGCAAGACTGAGTGTTGAGTTTTCAAAAAAAAAAAATTTCTCCTTTCCCCCAAGCAACTCATGTTTTCCCAGCAGTGAGGAAAATGAGTTATGCACACAACTGTTCAAAGTTACCTCATCACATCAGAATCAGATGGGGGTGGGGAAAGAAATAATTTTGCTATGAATAACCAGGAAGTAAGTTTTTGCAGGCAATAGTTCAGAATGAAAACTATAACTGCAAATTAGTTGGTTCTAGAAAAAAGGGAAAAAGAAAATGTTGAATTACTTGTGGAAATAAGGTTGTAACTATTTAAAACGAGTGGAATATATTGCTTCTTCTAAATTTGGTTTCCTCCAGATTTTACCCATAAATTATTTCTTAAATCTAGTATACAGAAAACAGCAGAAAACTAATTTTTGTAAAGCCTACCAATCAAAATCTTTCATTGCTTTGTCTTACCCCCCTCCTCCTGATTTTTGAACAAAAAGAACATTTATTTTGCCTTTTAAATTCACTTCTAGTTTAACTGCTTGTTTCATGATGCCCTAGCAGACTTAAAGTGTGACTGTTGATTCAGCTTCACCTGAACTGAACATCCAACTATGGGTCTAATTAAAAAGGTTGAATGGCATCAAGTCAAATTGGGAAAAATTACTCAGTTTATGGCAGCGAAAAGTAAAAGTCCTCCTAGGAAAATAGGTAAACTTCAAAACCAGTCCCTCAGACTTCAATTCAGAGCAGGGTGTTTTCCAAACCTTTTAATTTAACTTGAATGCCTTGTATGTCAATGAAATGCGATATTCTTTTTAAGAGCATTAGGTTGAATATAAAGAAACTTTTAAAATCTCCAGGGAGACCTTTCATTAGTAGTTCTTTTTACAACATCTGGCTAGTGATTTTTAAAAGGCTGAAATTAGTGTCTTTTTCTTTTCAATTTTCTATGCTAAAACTATTAGGAAGATTACCTGTGGTCTACGAAACTAAACAAAGCCCATACTACCTGTCCTTCTTAATGCGTCCTTTGTAATACAAGTGGAATATAAGAACAGTTTTTATTCCCTGAAAAAATTTGAATGTCAAACTGCAAGCAGCCTTCGCCAGGCTGGCCAGGATACTGGCGTAAGAACTCACCCTAGAGTGCTGCCCAATAGGGGTACTCTCCACTGTGTTGGTAATTATGTAAAATAATCAAAATTCACTTTCTTAAAGAGTTTCAATGTAAGGCACATAAAGAGAGATATGGGCAGAAAGATTAACAGAGAGCTACAGAGAGAGGAGGCAGGAAACAGAAATCAAGCGGCAATAGACAACAGGTGTATTCAGCAGCCATGGCAGAAAGAGGTTAGTCAGCCGTGACAGAAATAGTGGAAGCAGAATTAGGAGGAAAAACAGAATAGAAGAGTTATTATAATAATGAATCACTGGAATACAGAGCAGTGATTGTCAGCTGGGAAGTACTACAAAGTGCATGCTTATGGCATCTCCCAAGTTCCTTTGCAGTTAGATGTGGGACAGGTGAATAAGTTTTGGCCAGTGGAATCTAAGCAAAAAAAAAGGGAGCTCCCTCTGGGAAGCTCCCTTATAAGATAGCATGTGTGAAGTGTTAGCCTTTTCTTTCTCATGTCTTTCTCCAGCCCAACTACTTACATCGTAAATGCTGCCATTTCAACCATTGGGACCATACTTAATTGGTTGATAAGAAATAAGGAGCATGAGTTCCTGATCCTAAGGAACACCATGCCAGCTTTAGACCACCTAGCCAGATATTTATTTGAGAGAGACCTAAAATTCTATTTTTTTTATACCGCTGCTCCCTTCTGCTGTCCTGACTCTGATTCTTTCGCGCAACCAAACCTCATCATAAGTAATATATGTGGTTGAAGGACTGCCTAGGAAAAACTACACATTTGAATAAGAGAGGACATGCAGATTTTGAAGTTATTTAATGAGGGTATTTCGAAGAAAAAGATTCAAAAATAAAATGCAGCTTCTTATCCCTGAAGTGCTCAAGTGAAGCTTTCATGTCAACTAATGAGACATGTTGGAGAGGAAATGTTAGGATTTTATGAGGATATTGGACTAGGTGATTACTCTGTGAATTTTCTATTATAATATGGATAATTGTGATTGATGGATAAATTGAGGTGTCTACATCACTCACTGTCTATTATGAGAATATTATCCCCAGCTTTTTTTTTTTCCCTAAAGAAAGATATCCATGGTTGTTCCTTACAAATAGATGACCATGTCTTCACCACATGACTCTCTCTCTTGTCATGTAGTTTGAACAGGGGTGGGATCCTGATCCAATTTTTTCCCAAGAAATTAGAATAAAAGAAGGAAGCCAACTATTACCATGCTATTCAACATCATAATGGATGTCCTATCCAGTGTAATAGGACAAGAAAAAAGATGAATAAGGATTATAAAGTAAGATATAAAACTGTCATTTTCATATAATTGTGCACATAGGAAGTCCAGAATAATCCACAGAAAAAATAATAATCAAATTGATAAAAAAAAGTGATGTAAAGGAAATCTTGAAAGCAGTAAGAGACATTATATATAGGGGGATAAAGATGAGAATAGCCAAGCCTGTGTCATCAGAAACAATGTAACCAAAAGACAGTAGAAGGACATTTGGAAAAAAAAAATCAAAACTGTCAATCTACAATTCTATATCCAGAATTTTGAAATTTTTTTTAAAATTTAAGGAGACTTAAATATTGTTACAGAAAAACAAAAACTGAGAGAGTTCGTTTCCCATAAATCTGCACTACAAAAAATGTTAATGTTAGCTCTTTAGGAAGAATGAAAATATTAATAATATGAGGAGGAAACTTGGATCTAGAAAATACAATTTTAAAGTGCCATAAATGGAAAATATGAAAGATTTTTTCCCACAGTATAAAAATTTTAAAAGATGGTCAATTGTTTAAAGCAAAAATAAAAGCAAGGTATTTTGAGATTTGTGAAATATGTGCAAGTAAAAAGGTATTAAAAAATAGTAAAAAGGATGGAAGGAAGGAAATGGAAGAGAGTCCTTACATTGTAAGTGAAGTACTATAGTTTATCTGAAGGTAAATGATGAGAAGTAAAAGATGGGTATTTTAAATCTTAGATCAACCATGGGAACAACAACAACAAAAACAAAGAAACAAACTAATAATCCAACAGTGGAGATGAACTGGAATATTTAAAAAATACACAACCGAAAAAGTAGGGCATGAGTAACAAAGGAACAAAACCAGAACTTACAAATAACACATTGCAAAATTGTCACCATTGTGCTAATTATATAAAATGCAAAAGATAAACACTCCAATTAAAAGGCAGAGACACACAGACTTGATAAAACTATCTAACTATATGCTGCCTATAGAAACAACTCTTTTTTTTTCTCCCATCACTCAAGCATTTATTATTTCTTTCTGTTAGGAACATTTCAATTCCACTGTTTTACTTATTTTAAAATATACAATAAATTGTTGTTAACTATAGCCACTCCATTGTGCTATGGACTTCTAGGAAACAACTCTTTAAATATAAAAATGCAGGTAGGTTAAAGATAAAATTTGGGAAAAGATATATCATGTTTACACTAATTATAAGAAAGGTAGAGTGACTAAATTAATATCAGAAAATATGGACTTTGGACAAGAGTATTAGAGGACAATATAAGAATATCTTTGGATAAGATACAGAGGACTATTTCATCATAAAGGGTACATCAATCCAGTAGGTATATCCACCTCATAAGACCTTCAAAGAATATGACGTGCTAACTGATAAAATTGAGGAAAGAAATAGATAAATTCATTATTACAGTAGGAGATTTCAACTTTCATCTCTCAATATGGATGGAACAAATAAATAGAAAATCAATAAGGGTAGAGAATATATGAACAACACTACAAACCAACTTGACCTAATTGACATTTGTGGAATATTTAGCAAAAAACAATAGAATACATATTCTTTTCAATTGCATGGTGAACATTCACTAAGACAGTGGACCATGGAACAAGTCCCCCAAAACATAGAAAAATTAATATAAAGCATTTTCTCTGATAGCCATAGAATATTTTTAGAAATCAATAACAAAAAATTTTAAAAACTCCAAATATTTGGAAATGAAATAACACACTTCTAAATAACTGATAAGACAAAGAAAAAAATCAGAATGGAAGTTACATGGTATTTTGAGCATGATGATAATCAAAATACAATTCATGAAAATTTGTGGAATATAGACAAAGTAATGTTTAGAGGAAAGTTTATGCTTTAATTCCTTATATTAGAAGAGAAAAAAGGTTGTTCAAGTTTAAAAAAATTTAAGCTTCTGCCTTAAATAAACTAGAAAATAAATGAAGTAAATCCAAACTAATTAGAAAGAAAGAAAGAATAAAGATAAGAGCGCAGATGAAGGAAATAGAAAGCAAACAAACAATAGAGAAAATTAGTAAAACAAAATGGTTGTTCTCTGAAAAGATCAGTGACATTGATTAATCTCTAGCTAGATTGACAGAAGAGAAAGGTTGGGGGGGAGACAAAAGTTAACCAATATAAGGAATGAAAGGGGGGGTCTCATTATAGATCCTATATACAGAAATAGGCTAGTACTGTGAACAAATTTATCCCAATACATTTCACAACTGAGAAATAACACTCAGAAATAAAATGGACAAGTTGTTTGAAGGATACAAATTACCAAAGATAATACAAGACAAAAAAAGAAAAGGCAAATAAACCTAAATCTAGTAAGGAAATGGTGTTGTGGGTTTTTTTTTGTTTTTGTTTTTTTTTTCTGTAGTTAAAACACTCTCTATAAAGAAATCTCCAGGCCTAAAGGGCTTCACCAGTGAATTCTGTCAAACATTTCACAAAAAAATTCATACTGGTCATACACTAACTCTTTCAGAAAATCGAACAGGAGACAACATGTCCCATGTCATTTTATGAGACCACCATTGCTCTGATATTAGAACCAAAAATACATATTACAAGAAGGGAAACATGCAGATCAATATGCCTCACAAATATAGATGCAAATATATTTAAAATTTTAGCAAATTAAATCCAGTGATATACAGAAATGGTAAAATATTATCACCATGTAGGAATTCAAATTTGATTCAACATTTGAATTAGGTTACATTAAAGAATAAGGGAGAAAATTCTAGATAATCATTACATCATTAGATACAGAAAAAATATTTGATGCAATTCAACACCCAATTTTTTAAAAAGAAAGAAAAACAAAACAAAACCATTCAGCAAACTAGGAATAGAAATAACCTGGGGAATATAATTTACATTTACAAAAGTTCTACAGCTAAAATCATACTTAATGCTAATAGAATGAATGCTTTCCCCCTAATATCTGGAACAAGGGGAAGATGAACATTCTCTCTGCTTTTATTCAGCCATGTACTAGAGGTTCTAGGCAGTGCAATAGGGCAAGAAAAAAAATACAGATTTTTCTTTTTTGGTTTTGTAATAAATAATCTTAAGGAATCTATAAGAAAGCTACTAGAAATAAGTGCATTTAGCTATATATATGTACTTGTATATATATGCATCTATGTATATATGTGTGTATATGTACATGTATATGTAGGTATATATACATATCTCAAAGGACTTGTGTCCATTATGTATAAAGAACTCTTAAAATTCAATAATATAGAAATAATTTTTTTAAAATGGGCAAAAGACTTAAACAGACACTTTGTGACAGAAGATATACAAATGACCAATATGCACATGAAGAGATAGTTAACATTTATATTCTGGGAAATTAAAATCAAATTAACATCACTACTTAACTACTATAATGACTAAAATTTAAAAGACTAGCACTACCAAGTGTTGACAGAGACATAAAACTCTCTTTTGTTGCAGATAAGAATATAAAATGGTACAAACACTTTAAAAATGTTTTGGGAATTTCTTATAAGTTAAACATAGCAATTAGTACAAAATCCAGCAATTCTATTCCAAAATATATGCACAAGAGAAATAAAAATGTATGTCCTCACAGAAACTTGTACAAAATTGTTTATAGTAGATGTATCCATTTTAGATGTTGGTAATTTGTGTCTTCTCTGTTTTTTTTTTTCTTGGTTAGCCCAAGTAGAGATTTATCAATATTATTACTCTTTTCAAATAAACAGCTATTAGTTTTGTTGATTTATTCTATTGTTTTCCTTATTGCAATTTCATTGATTTCTGATCTAATTATCATTATATCTTTTCTTCTCTTTTTGTCTAATTTGTTCTTTTTTTTTTCTCTAGTTTCCTAAGATGGAAGCATAGGTTATTGATCTTAGACCTTTCTTCTTTTCCAATATATTCATTTAATGGTATAAATTTTCTTCTCATCACTGATTTTGCTGCATTCCACAAATTTTAGTAAGTTTTCATTTAGCTAAAAATATTTTCTAATGTTTCCTGAGACTTCCTTTTTGACCCATGGGTTATTTGAAAGTGTGTTGTTTAATCTCCAGTATTTGGGAATTTTCCAGCTGTCTTTCTGCTACTGTTTTCTACTTTAACTCCATTGTTGTCTGACAACATGTATTTTGTATTATTTCTGTTCCTTTAAGTGTGTTAATATGTGTTTTTTGGATGGAATGTGGTCTATCTTGGTGAATATTGCATGTGAGCTTGAGAAGAATGTGTATCCTGCTGCTGTTGGAGGGAATATTCAAGTTGATTGATGGTGCTGTTCAGGTCATCTACATTCTTACTGATTTTCTGCCTGCTTGATCTATCAATTACTGACAGAAGGGTGTTAAAGTCTATAAATATAATAGTGGTGTTGTCTTTTTTCTTTTCAGTTCTATCAGTTTTTATCTCACATATTTTGATGCTGTATTGTTAGCTGCATACATATTTAGTATTACGATGTCTTCTTGGAAAATCGACCTCTTTATCATTGTGCAATGTTCCCTTTTATCCCTGTTAATTTTTCTTGTTCTAAAATCTGCTTTGTCTAAGGGCTTTATTTTAATTAGTGTTAGGATGGTATGTCTTTTTTGATCTCTTTACTTTTAAGCTATCTAATTTTTTATATTTAAAATGGGTCTCTTATAGACAATATGTAGGTGGGTATTTTTTTTTATCCCCTCTGACCTTCTCTTTCTTTTAATGGGCATATTTAGACTATTCACATTTAAAGTGATTAATGATTTTTTTGGATTATATCAACCATGTTTGTAATTGTTCTATGTATTTGTTGCCAGAGGTTTCTTTTTCTCTGATTTTCATTGAGCATTTTGAATATTCCTTTATACCGCTTCTCTTAGCTTATCAATTATAATTCTTTTCAAAAAGTTTTAGTGGTTGATCTATAGTTTACAATAAATATCTTTAACTAATATAAGTTCACTTTCAAATAACATTATGCTGGTTCATATGTGGGACAAGTACCTTACAAAATAGTATTTCCAGTTACTCTCTTCTGTCCCTTGTGACACTGTTGTCTTGTTTTACTTATCCACATTCTTTAACCACCAATGCAGTGTTACTATTATTGATTTAAACAATTATCTTTTAGATCAAAATAAGAAAAGTAAATAATATATTTTACTTTACCTCTATTTATTCCTTCTCCAATGCTTTCTTTATTTATATAGATCCAAGGTTAGAACCTATATCATTTCCTTTTGTCACAGAATTTCTTTTTAAATTTCTTGCAGACCTCCCCTGATCTGCAAGAAATTTAAAAAGAAATTCTTGTAACAAAAGGACATGATATAGCTTAGAAACTTGGATCTAAATTCCCTCTTGGTGATAAATTCCCACAGGTTTTATTTGTCTGAGAGCATCTTTATTTTTCTTTCACTTTTGAAGGATATTTTGCTGGACATAAAATTCTAGGTTGGTATTTTTTATTTTTTTTTCCTTTCAACACAAAATATTTCACTTTACTTTCTACTTGCTTTGATGTTTTCCGTCAAGAAGTTCTCTGCAATTCTTTTATCACTATAGGTGAGGTGTTCCCCTCCATCTTGTTTCTTTAAGATTTTCTCTTGGCTTTGAATATGATATTTTAAAGTAGGAAGTAGGGGTATTTTAAAGTAGGGGTTTTATTGTTATTTATCCTACCTGGTGTTCTCTCAGCTTCTAAAATTTGTGGTTTGTGTCTGTCATTAGTTTTGGAAAGTTATTGGCCATTATTACTTCAGATATTTCTTCTGTTTCTTTCTCTCTTTCTTCCTTTTCTGATATTCCATTTAAGAAAAAGTTTCACTTTTTGATATTTTTCCACAGTTCTTGTATTTTTTTCTGGGTGTTTTTCTCTTTCTTTTTCTCTTTGCATTGCAGTTTGAGAAGGTTATTTTAACCTATTATCAAGCTCATTGGTTCTTTCCCTAGCCATGCCAAATCAACTGATGAGCTCATCAAAGATATTCTTCCTTTCTGTTACAGTGTTTTTGATTTTTTTCTTAGAATTTCCTTATGTCTGCTTTAATTATCCATCTAGTCTTGCATGTTTCATTAAAGCCCTTGATATATTATTCCTGGTTATTTAAATTCCCTATCCAATAATTCCAACATCATATTTGAGTCTGGTTCTACTGCTTGTTTTGTCTCTTCAGACTGTGTTTTTTTTTTTGTCTTCTGGCGTGCCTTGCAATTTTTTGTTGAAAGCCAGACATTTTGTATTGCATGATAGGAAGTAAAGTACATGGATTTATGTGTGAAGGTTTGTGTTAATCCAGCTAGGAATTGGGCTGTGTTTAGTGTTTGCTATAGTTGTAGATGCCAGAGGCTTCAAATTATTCTAGTGTGCTTGTTTTAGTCTCCTGTTGGCATTGGACTTCCCTGAATACTCCCCACTGGAGAAAGTCTGTGTCTCACAACTCTTTCAGCTGTAATCCACTGCTATTATACTGAAACTTTGTTACTGTGATAGTAAAGTGGAACATTTGATTACCTTCAGATTAAATCTGTTTTCTAATGTGTCTGTATCTTGGTGTTGTGATATTCACAAATGTTTCTCCAGTGGCATAACTGCCCCTCTCTCCCCCACACCCATGCCACCTGTTGACTTCCTTGGCTGCAGCATTCCCAATGTATTTGTTTGTAGCCCTCATCCTTATTAACTATGCTTTTTTTGCTCTCTTAGGTGAGAATCGGAGTGGGAAAAATTCCTTTTCCTAAGCAAGGATAAAGCTCTGGTGTCTTTTCCCCTAGAGAGTCTGCTTTTGTTATGAGAAGGCTCTAGGTATATTTCACAATGATTACCCTTCCTTTTTTTTGTGAGAGCCATAAGGGGATCTTTCTTTTATCTTTACTATGAGAACTTGGTAGAATTCCTGGAGGTAAAGATCATGAATGTAAGGGGGACCATGTAAGACTGCAACCCCCCAGGAATTTCTCATTCTTTGGTAGTCCACCTTCAGTCTCCAGCAATTTGTCAAAATTATTATTTAAGTGTACCTACCAGTATTTAGCTTTGGAGGTATCTGTTCCAGGTCAACAGATGTTAGCCTTGTCTCTCTCTATGTACCTGTTGCTCCAGATTTGGGGATGACTGCCTTCCCCACTCAGTTCTACAATGATCAAAGAAAGTCATTTATTTTCAGTTTGTCCAGCTTTTTCTTGTAATGATGAGAGTGACAATATCCAATCTGTTTGTATGTCAGAGCTGAAGCCAGAAGTCCACAGATCCAGAGTAGCTTTATTCATAATTGCCAAACATGGAAACAGCCCAAATATCCATCCATATTTGAACATATAAACAAGTTTTGGTATATCCATACAATGAAATACTACTCAGCAATGAAACATCCAACAACATTTTGATGAGTGAAAGGAGTTAGACACAAAAAACTCCACTAGGTATGATTCCATTTATATAGAATTCTAGAAGAGACAAAAATAATTTATAATGACAGAAAGCAGATCAGTGGATGTCTGGGTCAAAGGGTAGGAGGGTTGATTGCAAAGGCATCATAGGAAACTTTTTGAGGCAATGAAAAATTTTGATTGTGGTGAAGTTTATATGGATATAGATGTTTGTTAAAATTCATCAAATTGTGCGTGTAAAATTGGTACACTTTATGTTTTGTATATAATACTTCAACAAAGTTGATTATAGTTTTTGAAAATGTAACTTAAAATGGTATTTTTATATACTAAGAGTAAACAATCTGAAAGTGATATTTTGAATTATATTGCTTAGAATATCTTCTAGAAACACACCAAACATCTAGGAATAAGTTTTATTGATGGAGTGAAATATTTCTACATTGAAATCTATAAAATTAAAGTACCTAAATAAATGGAGGGATATTCTATATTCAAAATGTGGATGGCTTGTTATTGTAAAGGTAACAATTCTCTCCAAACTAATCTGTGGATTCACTGCAGTTCCAATTAAAATCTTAGCAAGTAATTGTGTAGATATTGAGAAATATACTATAAAATTTGCATTAAAATGCAAAGAGGAAGAGAAGAGTAGCCCAGTCTTGAGGAAGAGTAAGATGAAAACTAGAAAGCTTACATGGTATCAAGCTTTATAAAGTTAAGACAAGTGTCCTACTACTCAAGACAGTGTGGTATCAGAGAAAGAGACCCAAATATTTATGGTTACCTAATGTATAGTAAACTTTCCACAAAAATATAAGACACAAAAGGATGGTCTTTTAAATAAGAGGTGAAGTATCAACCAGATATCCACATGGGGGAAAAATTCAAACACTAAAATAAGTTTTATACCAGTTATAGATATATTTGTTTACCATAAATCAATCAAACTCTTAGAAGAAAACTCTTAAATTTATTTGGTACAGGCAAAGCATTTTAATAGAGAATAAAAAGTCCCCAAAACACCATAAAAGAAATATTGATAAATAGAATTTTATCAAAAAATATCATTAAAAGTATGAAAAGGCAAACCACAGAGAATCTATTTGTAATGTGTATATCCGGCAAAGCTCTTGTATACAGAACATGCTAAGAAATCCAAAATATCAAAAAGAAATAATCAGACAACTCAATTAAAAATCAGCAAAAAATTTGAGAAGTATTCTGCTTTACATAAAGGACACCTGTTGACTAATAAGCATTAAAGAAGCTCTTCAACATCATTAGACATCAGAGAAATGCAAATAATAACCATTTCGAGAATCTAATGCTTACCCATTGGAATGGCTAAAATTGAAACAAATGAACAACAGCCCTGGTAATGCCTCATACCAACAGAGATATAGAGAAATTGGAACTCTAATAGACATGGGAATTTAAATTGGTACAACTACTCTAGAGAATGCCTTGACATTAATTGTTAAGGTGCATTATACTTATATCCTATAACCTAGCATTTTTACTTCTCAATATATTTCCAATGTAAATGTGTCCATATGTGCACAAAAATATATGTACAATAATGTTCATAGCTATATTATTGCTAAAAGGTGAAAATTGGACTCAATACCAATATATGCTCAGCAGTTGAATGGATGAAAATTTTTTGGTATAATCATGCAATGGAATATGCTGCATGGATTTATCTCACATGTATACTATTTGACAAAACAAGTCAGACACACAGAATTGTGTACTGTATGATTCCATTCCTATAAAGCTCAAAAGCAGACTTAAATCCTTGTGATGGACATCAGAATAGTGGTCATTTCTTAGGTAGGGGGCATGAGGGAGGTTTCTTTGGTTATAGTAATATTCTATTGCTTGATTTGGATGGTATGTTCACTTAATGAAAATTCTTCAGGCTGTACATTTAAGTTTATACACTTATAGTTCGATAAAAATGTTGACAAAAGATGTAGTTGGCAAGATTGACATATTCACAAAATGTTAAGAGGAATAAAGAATCGGAGAGTGGTGTCTGAGAATGAGATTATTTACGAGGGTTGAAATCCAAAGATATCATCCTAAAGACTTAACTAACATTGATTTCCAGTGTCGGGGAATCATTTAAAAATCCTCACATCCAACAGCAGTTGGAAATTATTTTTAATTATCACAGAGAGTCTATATTTTCAGAGAGCTTCTAGCAATGACTTTTTCTTCACGGTCTTGATCTTCCCTGATTTTTTAGAACTTGTGCTACTATAACTACAACTGGGAATAGTTCTTTCTTTTTGATACATGCCTGATAGGTGCCTACCAAAACCTGTAAGTCAAGTTTCTGTCCACTAACATAATCTAACCAAATTTCTTCTTTATCTCTACATCCTTGCTTTTCTCCTGCCAGAAAAGATTTAGTGTAGTTTCCAGGTTTGAGATTTGCATATGTGCCTTTCAAATTAAAGGCATAATATTTTGTCAAGGTTTTCTTCTCTTTTAAAATAAAACAGTATAATTCGATCAATACCAGTCTTACCATCTATTCACAACATGCTTATTTCCAAAGTTCAGCTTGATTTGTTTCTCTTCTGTGTTTTTTTTTCCTTGACTGCTTCAACCCACTTAAAACCACAGTGTGAAAAAGTAGGGATCTATGGAGTATGAGAGTTCAAAATGTTCAGGTGTTAACAGATCTCCCTCTTCTTTAAACTTCTATAGCACTTGTGACTTTCACTCTATGAATTAGCATTTAATTATTATATTTTTCAGGGTACATGATTCTGACTGTGTTAAAAAACCCAAAATATCTCAGTGCCTTCACACAATAAAATTATCTTTCTTACTCATATCACAGTCTAATGCAAATCTAGGACTTTCCTTCAAAATAGTGTATATAGCATGTGTTCTTCTTGAAGAACTCCTAACCAGTCATAATCTATAACAGAAGAGTATATTTTATTTTCCCCTGTGAACCTCTTTCCACTTTTTAAAAATTGGCTGCATACATTAAATGAATATGTGAATGCCTCTTCCCTGTTTCTTCCCTCTTGTCCTATGTCTTTTCTCTCATGGTTCTTTAAGCTACCATCCTTCCTTTAAATTATGCTTCCTTTCTACAAGTTTTAATTCCCTTTCATATTCAAGTTTTCCATGATCAATTATTTTTAAAGACCTCTTACTTAGCAGTACAAATGTAAACAAAGTACATTTATTGAAACAACAGACAGGAGATAATTAGCTACTGGGTACAGGTGGTAATGACAGACTTTTGGAAGAATATAGCAAATAGCAATTTGTGGAAATTAGTTTTCTTTCAGCTAGGATGACTTGACAATTTTTTGCCAGAACATGAAAAAATTTTACGATGAAGAGCTAAGGAAAATACTAGCCAATTCTTGAATATTTGCATATTTGACAGTTCCTATTTTCAGATTTTATTGATGAAATTAAATATACTAAATAATAAAGTAGTTTGGGGGCTCTTTTCTAATCCTCATTTGATTTTGTTCTCTTGCAGCACCAGCAATGAGTAGGAAAGCATTTGTTATAACTCTGAGAAAGTATGAAAGTAGGGTTCAACCAGGCTGGTGTTTTATTACCATATGTCTGGTTGGTCCACCTCTCTCTAGAATACTGAGAAATAGAGAAGATTCTGAGCCATGAAAGAAAGTGGAAAATTTGTTTTTCCTCAGTCAGACTGCCTCAGGCTGCTTTCATCATCATTCAGGGGCTGAATTTCTGTTACTTCCCACAATATACATGTATCAGTGTCCAGGTATAGTTACCCAAAACACTACAAACATGAATGAGAATTACTTTGAAGAAGTCATGCATTGACCCCACCAATCTATGCTCCATTAATTGAATTGCTTTATCTGTGTATTTAAAACCAAACTTCAGTTTCAGATTTTGCTGAAGGAATGCAATGTCAAAATCCTGTTTGTATTATACTCAAGGTCAAGAGCATGATCTCAAGAGAAGGTATTAGGAATAACTAGGGCAGTAATAATGACCTCATGTAATTTTTTAAAAAAGCTTAACAGAACCTTATAGATTAGTAAAGATCGCTAGTTTTCATGGCATTTTCACATCCATTTTTTTTCATTATACAGAAAGAGAAACTGAGATTTGTAAATACTAAGTATGTTACTCAAGGTTACTCAACTATTAAACTCTTGAACACAGGGCCTATAAATAATATGGCTCCTAGTCCCATATTTACTCTAGTACATTAAACAGTAGTTTGAAGACATAGAGACAGAGGAGGAATGAGAGGAAGGAAGAAAGCAATAAAAGGAAGAGATAAAGGGAAAATATTCAATCAATTTCCATTTTGCAGATGTTAATTGCTTAAGACCTACAAAGTACTGAGATCTATTTTGACCGGACTATACTTTCTCACTTGTCATATCATTTTAGCTTCAAAACAAATCTGGAAATTAAATCACTTACATAAGAAAAAACAGAGGCTTATAGAGGTAAAATAACTTACCTGGGTTAGATGGCTAGTAATTGGCAGAGCTGAACTAAAATTCAGTTCTTTTTGATTAAGTCTACCACTATGAAATGCTTCCTTGTTAGAATAACATGGCAAAATATGAGTGTATGGGGGATAGGCATATAGACATCTATATAGGTGGAAGAATAAGACCATGAGTGTTTATTTGAAGAGTATATAAATGTCAGTGTAAATGTTAGAAATACTATCCTTAATATGGACACATTATTTTTTAGCATATTACCTAATATTTAACCTTACATATAATTAGAATGTCCTTCATTTTTTTAATCCACTCATTGAACTAAAAAAAAATATTTTTTCTATAGCTACCATGTCATTACAGATTCTTCCCACTATGCATTATAAGTTTATAGTGTAATGGAAGATCTGAAATGTCCATAAAAATTAATATAAATATAAAGCAATATTGGTCATAAAAGAGATATAAATTACTGTGCTTTAGATGATTAGAGGAGAGGAGTGATTACTGCTTCAGGGTTTAGTTAATTTTGTGGGCGATTAATAAAGTAACTTACTTTAAAGCCGCTCAAGAGGTGCTGATGGCATGTTCTGTAAACTGGACAGTAAGAATGGAGGAAAAGGACAAATATGAGATGTTTTTGAGGTGGAATCGAGACAGTTCATATACTGGATATAAGTGACAAGGAAGGGAGACTGGTCTAAGACGATAGTAATGTCCTGAATCCGAATGCCAGGAGAATGCAGGGAAAGACTAAGAAAACAGAGGTTCAGATGGAAGACTAGGAGATTAGTTATGAGACAGATTGTAATCTACGCACTAATCAGAAAACCAGATGACATTAAAGTCAACAAGAACTTATATTTATTTTTAATATGATTGGTTATAAAGATAACTTTCCCAATCTTCTGTCAGAGGCCGTGATTCAAGACATCACTGCTATCTTTGAGTATTCCTTTTTCCCTGTCACCATTCTCCTATTGCTTCCTGAGTTTTCTCCATTCTACCTCCACAATTTCTCATGTCCGTTGCCTCCTCTCCTTTCTTAACACTCCCAGAATATTTTCTAGGTTGTGGGTACCATGATGTATAGATATATACATCTGGCTTTTACTATCTGGCTATTTATCACCCATCGTTTTGCAAGGACTTTGACTCTACCCATCACGATTTCCTCCCTTCTCTGGTATCTTGTAGTCTAGTCTGCAGCCCCAATTGGTATTGCTGTCACTTTGTCACTGCTTTAGGTTGACAAAGTGACAGCAATACCACATACTACTCCCCAGGGCTGCTGTGGTCACTTGGCAAGCTTTTCAGGGATGAATTCTAGTTACTTTTGTTTGGGCCACTACTTGAAGCAGTGCTGCTATGCCCTGCTGAAAACTGCCTCGTATCACCCCTCTGTAAATGAGTGGGAAACTGACTCTGCCTCTGCTGTGGTAGGCTCTTTCAGAGGGTCTCTACTGCAGTATTTCTTGGGCCTCAAAGTGTTATTACTTTTGTTAAGCCTTACCCAGACCTAGTCTTACATCCCAGAAGGCCCTGTATGATACAGGGTGGGTGGGGTTCTTAGAACAGCTGGTTTTACTCTCAGTTCCCATTCCAAAATCTAACTCAACATGCTAGACTTCTTCATTTCTTATAATGAACTTGCTCCCTGGACTTCACAGAATCTCCAGTGCCCTGTCCTTTACCGTCTACATTTGGCATTTGGCTTTTGTTAGGTTCCTTCTAGTCAAATAAACCAGCCTGAACCCCAAAACCCCAATCATTGATGTAGCTGAAGTTCCTTTCTAAGGACGGTGCATAGCCTTCACTAAAAGAAGTTTAAGTTAATGGTAGTGATAAGACTGGGTTGGAATCAGGTCGTGTCTGCCTATCAACATCCTGTATTCAATCTTCTTAGGCTCAACGGGGATAACTTGTGTGTTAGTGTGTTTTGTGTTGCTGTAAAGGAATACATGAGGCTGCATAATTTATAAAGAAAAGAGGTTTATTTGGCTTGTAGTTCTGCAGGCTGTACAGAAACATGGCATCAGCATTTCCTTCTGGTGAGGACTTCAGGGAGCTTCCAATCAAGGTGGAAGGGGGAGGGGGAGCAGGAATGCCACATGGTGAGAGGAACAAGAAGAGAGAGGGGAGAGATGTCACGCTCTTTAAACAACCAGCTCTTGAGTAAACTAATAGAGCAAGAACTGACTCATTTCGGTGGGGAGGGCACTGAGCTTTTCATGAGGGATCCTGCCCCATGACCCAAAAACCTCCTATTGGATCCCACCTCTAACACTAGGGATCAGATTTCAACATGAGATTTGAAGAGGCCAAACATCCAAACCATATCAACTTGTTATGACATATTAACTAGAAGAAAAATGTCACGTAAAATGCTGCCACCCTGAATTGACTTTTAGCACTTGTTATCTGTTATATCTCAAATTTTATATTTTAAAATTTTACATTTGAAAAATGAAATTAATTTGTTTTCTAAATGTATTTCTATGTGGGTGTATATATGTATGTGTGTGTGTGTGTGTATGAAATAAATTGAGCCTGGACAGTGTTTCTCAGTTATCTCTGCTGAAAGTCAAAAGGCCATGCTGGTCTTCTCTAATGAGGTCCCATTACAAAGCTGGTACCAGAGGGAAGTCTAAGTACCTGGGAAGAATTAAGAAGCCCTTCTTGAACTTGCTGTAAACCTCATTCCCTTTTCAGTGGCTGGAATAATTACCTTTCTGTTCTACTCAAAGTGTTCCTAACTAGAGGGGTAGAAAATAGAAGACTAGAGCAAAAGCATAAAGTGACTCTGTGCCAGTCTAAAATTTATTTTAGTTTAAAAATCATGCAAGCTTGCTCTCTCTGGTATCAGTTCATATTTATTTTTTAAAAATAAAATTAAAGAATTTAAATAATATTAAATTGCTCCACCCTTATCTCCAAGCAAAATTTGTGATCCATGCAATTTGGCCCATATTGATGCCAAAGCTTCAGACATCATTTGGGGTACAGGAACTCTAGTTTGAAGGTAATTTTAGATAATCTACAGGCAGAGGTTCAGATATGGACAAAGGAGGACTTGTCTCAATATTTCCACATTTTCCTATTCTGATACTTTTCCTCTAGGATTTTTTTCTTCTTCTTATTTTTGACCTCCCTACTTGATTTCCTCTTGCCTTAAACGCTATAGAAATGTTATTTCCATTTCCAATATTGTATAGTCTCTACTCTTGTCTTCAACTTTTGCTACTTCTTTGTCAGAGCTTTTCTTTTCTAATAATTTGAGTTCCCCTTTGCTCCAGCTGCTAACTTTTGCTGACTCCTTAGTTTTCAGTTTAGACTCCTCTCTGCCACTCATGAAATGTATTGTGAGCTAAGTTTGTTTTAATGAAACTCCTGTGGTTTTTGTGTCCCAGGATAAATCAAAGGAAATAATGGAAAGTCTAAGAATTCCTTAATTAGGACTACTTTAATGATAGTGAAAGCAGTTTCTACCTGAGCATTAGGAGTGAGGGAAGATATTTTTAAACTGAGTACTTTCCTACAAGTCAAATTTGACATCACAGCATTTGTTACCTTTCCTGGAGTTGAAGGCCTTTGCTTTGTGGACATTTTTGTAACAAATATTTAGGCATTCCAACGTTCACACTGATGAATTGTCCTTATGGCTTTACAAGTGAGACACCTAATTCAGCACTAAACCCATAGGGGGCCTTTGACATAAGTTTTCTAGCACACTTCACCAGAAATAACCAGATTGAACAGAATCTGTCGATTGACTAGCAGAAAGACTGCCTGCAGAAGAGCAGTGAATTGATATCCAAAGAGAATCGCTCTTGTTCAATGTGCTGTGTTTATAAAAATATTATCAGCAGAGCACATTTTTAATCTAGTGAAAATTTGGCAGCACCACTGAAATCCTTTCTAGCAGAGCATTCAGAATGACTTTAAATAAACAGAGCCAGCAGCCAGGAAATGCAAACTTCAGCAGATTTACTGCAGTAAGTGATAGCTACCAAAACGCTCTTATCTCTGGTTGGAGTTAAATAATTTACTCTTCACTACCATTAAATGTTTTAAAATTATCTCTGTGAGTTTATGTGTGTGTTTTTATTCCAGTATAATTATTCCTTCTTGCCACTCTTGATGTTAAATTCTGAAAATGGATCCTGGTTCTCCCTAGGTTATTAGTATACAATTTGCCTCCAGTTCACTGCCTTCTTCCAGAGTATCTTTAAATAATTACCAACCAGACACCACTAAATAAAGAAGTTAGAATGGAGCCATTGACTCAAAGTCTTCTATAATCATAAGTAAAGCTTTGTTTTATTTTTTAGGTCAAGCTTAATAACAAATTCTAACAGCATGGACTGTTCCACATATTTATCAGTAGCCTATTTTTCTATTTCTTTTTCATATACCTTTTTTCTTAATTTTTTAAAGAAAATTAGAAATATAGCATATCCTTTCACATTTAGTCCGCCTGTATAGGGATTTTCCTCTTTTTCTGCCTTTCCCTTTCTTGTGAATTAAGGAAATGTAGATATTTTCTCTTACACAGAAATAATGCAAAAATCTCACGTTTCAAATCAAATTTCTATTTCATTTATTCAACTTTTAGTCAACAGACTGATTACTGATTATGTGCCTGGAAATATACTAGGCAATAAGAGTATAACTTTCACATGTGATTTGGGTATTTAATTTATTTGCAATGCCTGCAACACTGCCTGGCATGTGGTTAGTGCCATACATATGTGCAATGCTATTATTATTTTATTATTTCATAACTGAGGCCCAATGAGATTAAATGATTTACTACTCAATGTGATACATCCATTAGAAGCATCTGGTTAGTGTTTGATTCACAGTTTTTACTCATAATACTTACTATTGTATTATGCTTCTCCTAAATTATTATGAGATGAGTAGGGAAAGTATAATTATACCCATTTTATAGACGAAGAAACTGCCTCTGAAAAGTTAAGTGACTAGCTAGAGTTCTTGAGCTTCTAAATCAACAAGTTGGACAACAGCTTTGCATTTGGACGACAGCTTATGTAATTGCTGCAATAGGACTGAGTTTAAGGCTAGACATATGTATATTGGTTACATTTATTCTTTTGAAATTCACTGCTTAAAAATGCAAAACTAAAACTATAATTAAGTATGACGGGTCATTGTTACCTTTTGGCAGTATTGCCCACATTAGCAGTGAAGGTTCATTTTCTATATTCCCTTATCCCGGAAATGCTGATCTGTGAATCAGAGCATACTGGTTAATCTCTTTTATATTGATGAAATGCAATGATACTTGCACTCATAGTGTAGTAATAGATTTATACCAAGTGATGGTTTCAGTTTCCAGAAAGGGTGTAAGTTATTTGTCTAACAATTAAATTTTATAACTGTAAAACTCATAATCTGCACGTATTGTATGAAGTGCTTAGAATACTGTATTTACTTAGTCCTACTGCATAAGAAATGTACCTATAAGCATTAGAAGATGCATACTTCTAAGCCTTAGAATCTTTAATGATGGAAAATTTGAAATATGGTTTTAATTATTATGGTTTAAACAATCGATTTTCCTCTTCTAAGAAGTGAAACTCAGGCTTTTTTAATATTCTAGTCAAATTTATTTTCAGGTTTCACATGCTGGCAGAATGCTGTAAAAATTTATTATGACCTATCAATATGATAAACATCCTGATTTTTATTATTTGTTATGTCCTCCCTAAAATTCCCATACTATTCCATTAAAAATAAAGCTCCATATTTTGGCATTAAATTAAGTTGTCATAATTCTTCTTTCAAGTGTGAAATCATACTGGGTTGCTTTATCTTTTTAATTAAGTGTTAATCAATAGACTTTTATTCTATTTGAAGTGTTATAGAAGTTTCTCTGAAGATACTAACACAACTGCTTATTTGCATTCCCTGGAAACACTGTTCTTTAATGGTCAAGTGTGGCCATGTTTTATTGAGGAATGGATTCATCTTGGTATGAGCAACCCAATATGTTTTATGAGGTCATTTCTACAGGAAGTGGTGATTCAATCTCTTGAAAAAGTTAAAAAATGTTCTCTCTTCAAAATGCCAAGCAACTGGTGAATGATGTTTTTTCCTCTGATAGCATATTTCTTTCACAGAGTGTGTTAAATTAATGTTTACCTGCCATCGTTTAGACATAATCTTGTGCTTTCTTAAAAAAACAGATTGCTGATGCAAGAATATGCTTTTGGGTTATAATTTAGCAACCATAATGCCAAAGAGTAAGATACTTACATGATGTCTGAGTTTTCAACTGATTATTACCTCTCCCAATTTTTTCTTCTAGGAAAAACTGTCTGGTGGTACCAATAGAAATTGCTAGACAACTCATGATTCTGTACTTCAGGTAAAGCTATATTGTCTCTATCATATCCTCCTTCTCCTCCTACATTGCTTTGTCACCTTTTCCTGGGGCAATTTTAAGATCTTGAAAGATCCTTGACTCTCTTAGATATACCACATGCATCATAGCACACGTGCCAAAATGTTCTTTTTTCCCAGATAATATAAAATTGATATATAACTGCTATATATGTAGAAGATACAGTTGACTAGAGGACATAATATTACAATTTGTAAACCCTTATTTATTTTAAAATTTGACTCTCCGGTTTTCTTTTTATATTTGGATCCAATGCATTTTATGTTAAGACTTTAGATATTCCTGTGGGCCCTTGGAAAGTTATAGGGCCCTTGCCTGGGATCAATGATGATAATAACTCTCCTTTTCTTTGCTCTTCCACCTCCACTTTACATTTTAGATTCATTTTTCTTTCACTTCCATAGTTTATTTTCTTCATGGTGATTTTCCTGAGCTTCTGCTCCTTCCCCCATCAAAAAAATTATTTTTTGACACTTCTCTCTACCTTCCCAAATCCCAAGTGACTGCTTGTCACTGCTTTGGGGACATACTCTTTTTTTTTTTTCTCTATATCCTCTTCTCCTCTTTCATCAGTTATGTTTAAATGATGTACTCTCAGGCATCAGTTTACACGGAGTGGAATCTATATGATATTTTCTTAGAAAATGATTGTCCTGAACGTATGGATTTCCTCCCAGGCGAATATATCATGAGTGAATATCTTTTAAACTCTGTGTCCATTTTACTTTGTTGTTAATGTTTGCTGATATCTATTCTAACTTTGACTATTTCTTCCCTTCTCATTCAATAAATCAGAAAATAGGCTTTGGGATATTATGTACTTTACTCAGTTCATAAGTTTAAACTAAAACATTTTAAAATGGAGAGTGTATTAGTTTGCTGGGTTTGCCATAAGAAAATACCATAGCCTGGGTGGCTTGAACAACAGAAATTTATGTTCACACAGTTCCGGGGGCTAGAAATCTGAGATCAAGGTGTCATCAGGGTTGATTTCTTCTGAGGTCTCTCTCTTTAGTTTGTAGAGGGCTGTCTTCTCTCTGTGTGTTCACAGGGTCTTTCCTCTATGTGTGTTTTTGTCCTAATCTCCTCTTCTTATGACACCAGTCAAATTGGACTAGGGCCCACCCCTATGATTTTTATTTAACTTAGTGACCTATTTAAAGATCCGATCTCTAAATACAGTCACATTCTGAGGTACGGGGGGTTAAAACTTCAACATATGGATTTTGGGGAGACAGAGTTCAGCCCATAATGGAGGGCAATAACAGATAAAATAAACATCACAATGTGTACAACATCCATAACATCTGTGCAGGCAATTGTCATGAAGAGGTGAAATTATAACTATTATGATGAACTCTCTTTGGTGAATGGAATGTGTGGATTTACCTATTATATGGGACCAGGCAATGTTCTCTTTCCATCAGAAAATCACCTGTATTTTACCAGGGCTCTTGGCCCAGAGTTATATTTATAATTAATTTAACAGGAAAGAATATATATTAGCATTAAGTTGTTAGCTCATGCTTGAAAGTCTTTATCCTGTCCTGCCCACTCATGCTATTCAGTTCCCAAAATCTTGAGATACCTGCTTTGGTTACAGTGGCTAAAGTTTAGACATACTCATGTATGCACACACCACGACCACTCAGCCTTCTCTCTACTGCTCCCCTTCTTGTTGCTCCAACTCTGAATCACTTAAAATGAATCGTATACTTACTTTTTTGCTACCCACAGTCAGACTGGCAGAGTCTGGTGTGCCTTGGCCCCGTGATGGTCTCCTTCAGTTATTCTAACACAGGAAAGATAAAATTTTCTTTTTTTTTCCCCACTCATTCAAACATAGTATGAAGCTGAATCTACAGTAGTGGACTAAATTGTTTTTGTTCTCATAGAGATTTATTCTATTGGGTGGGAAACAAATAGTAAACAAGTACATTAAGAGCTATGAGGGACAGAAGTGCTTTCTGTTATTAAAATAACAGGATGAAAAACTTCCATTGATAATTTGACAAATGCTGTTGATGGCATTGAAGGAACAAAATGTGGATTTTAAGAGAAGAGTATTCTAGACAGAGAAAACAGTAAGTAAAAAAGAACTTAATGGTCAGGAAAGAGAGGTTGCTTTGCATGTTCAAGGATTTTAATAGTCATTTATTCATCCAACAAATGTTTAATGATTTTGTGAGCAACTACAGTGTTCAAGACAATATTTAGGTTCTGATGATTCAAAAGTGAACAAAAATAGACATGGAGAAGAGAGTCAAGCGGGGGAAATGAACTTTAATAACAGAAATATATGTAAAGCTATAATTGTGGTCAATCCTGTGAAGAGGGATACAGGAAAAATGAGAATCTCTCATAGGAAAATTAGAACTGTCCAAGCGATTCAGAACGGGCTTCATGGCACAACTGATGATGGAATTTCTATCTGTAGAATGAGCAGGCGTTTTCTAGGTGAAGGCAGGAAAGAATGTCAGCTAATACGGGAATGTGAGCAGGGTTGAGTTGTGGAGAGCTTTATTTTTTTAGAGAGTGGAAAATGCTGTGCTGGGAGTCTCTCCCTGAACATTCTGGAGACCTTCCTCTTTCTTCTTTCTGTGTCACTCTTGATGACCACCTACCTGTGGGACAAGCTGAGTTGATTTACCTTAATATGTCATTCATAAATATGCACTGGACTATTAAAATTGTACTGGGTCTCCCATAATTATTGTAAAAGTTGTTGGAATGAGAGGCCAGGTGAAGCACTGTGTAGTCAGGTTGGGGAAGGAGTTTGTCAGGGAAACTGTGTATGGAGCTGAGCCTGGAGAAAAGAGATTTGGTGTCAGGGAAAAGGGATCACTTTACTCACTGTGGGAAAAGCCACAGACTTCGAGGAAATAGACTAAGAGTTTAACATAATAATTACATTCGAAACCTATCAGTAGAGTCTGGTGTGCCTCCTTTTAAAAGAATGTGGTTATCTCTTTCTTTTTCTTGAGTTTCAAATACTTATGATCATCCTGGTCTCTACTTCTGCTACCTATATCCACTCCCAAATCTCCTAAATTGTTGCTGTTTTTCTACCTCATACATCTGTTATGGTCCTTCTCCCTTCCCTTATAGAAACCTCTCATTTATACCTCAGTTGTCCTTCATTGTTATTACTGTCTTTTATGCTAACTTACGAGTCTCTGCTTTTTCCAACAGCCTCTACCATGCTTGGGTTTCTTCCTGATTGTTTTAGTGTGACTCTATACCTGGGTTCCTCTAATTTCCAATTTAATTAAAAGTACTTTTAGTATTGTTTTTGTAGGATCTTATCTTGTAAGTTATCACAGAATTGTTTTTTTAAAAAAAGCTTATATTCGAAAAAGCAGAATACTTGGCTTGATTTTAACTAGTCATGTACATAAAAAACTTGACACGTGAAAAAACTACTAGTCTAGTGTTTTTTTTTCCTGTTTCTGTTTTTATTTTAAAGTAGAACAAAAAAATATAAATTGTAAACTTTTTGGAAGCAAAAGATTTGGCTTATTTGAAATCCATACTCAGCAGCTAGCCCCGATCTAGGCACATAATAAAATGTTTGGTAAATGAGTGAATACATAACAAATGGGGAAAGGGCAAATGGAGAAAGGTATACATTAACGATGCCAATAAAGGTGTCTTCTAGAATGATGTCATGGATATCATGATATTTTATGTAGGTTCTATTCCTATTATTTCTCGACAACGTTTTGTTAAATCAGTGGTTTTCAAGCTTTAGTGTGCATCAGTATCACTTGGAGACTTGTAAAGCATGAGCTTCTGGACCCCATACCCACAATTGCTGATTCAGTAGGTCTGGGGTGGTTTATTTCTAAGAAGTTCCCAGGTGATGCTGTTGGAATAGGACCTGACTTTGAGAACCACTGCTTTAAATGACATGTAACAAAAGAACAGGAAGAAAAAGAAAAGAATGGAAACCTTACTAATCCTTTAGATAAGAGTATATTTTTCTCCTGCAACTTGGCTCTCCATTGTAGTGTGGCTACTGCATAAACTCTTCTTGATGTGATTTACTGACTTCTATACTCATCTCTTTCATGTATTAAAGTTTTGAGGTTAGGTTAATATTTAAATTTTTTTTTTAATTGAGAATACATAAACATAGATGATGAAAAGCTGTTCCACCTTAACTACTTTCTACATAGGTGAAATAATTGCTACTCCTGGGTCCTTTAGGGACATGTGAGAGAAGTAGTTATAATAATTTTACATATTTACTAAATAAAGAATAGTGTATATATAATAATTTTATGAGGAAGCACATCAAATCAGTGAGGGCAAGATACTTTATTTTATAAATGGATTGAGAAAATTGGGTAACAACTTATTCTGTCTTATACTATATATTAACATAAATTCCAAATATAATAATGATGCAGATATATATTTTAAAAAGATATATGAGACCACTTGAAGAAATAAATGTTCACCTTTTAAAATTTTTTACTTACATTATTTATTTATGTAGCATTTATATGATCTTGGATGTGGGTGCTTTTCTTAACATGAACTTATGAAAGCAACCATAAAGCAAGATTGATAGATTCAAGTATGCAAAAAACAAACTAATACACAAAAAGATACTCTGTCAAAAACCACAATAAACATATTTGCTGGTGGGAAGGAAAATTATTACAAACATTAGAAAGGATATTTTGATTATGTTACGAAGTCTTGGAGTTATGCTTATCTTTTGACACACTCCAAGTACATTATTCTAAGGAAATATTTATGGGCATGTGTAAAAGTACAATGTAAGAGTACACATCACAGGACTGTTAATAATAGCAAATCTTTGGTAACAACAATGGGCAACTGAATAAATAAATAGGGACAGTGATGTAATAGAGTATCAAATAGCTATTAAAATAGTGTTATAGAAAAATACTTTATTGCTATGAAAAATATACACAATATAATGTGTATTGAAAATATTACTGCACAAAATTTGAAAATTATATGTAAAAATGATTCTATTTTGTTTTTAAAATATCTGTTTTCAGGACATATCAGATTGGAAAAATATAAACCAAAATTTTAATAGTGCTTATCTCTGCATTGTTGGATTATATGTGGCTTATTTCATCCTTTTGACTTACCTATATTTCCTGAACATTTTACAACAAATGTGAATTATTTCTAAAATTAAACCATGTGAAACATTTAGAATAACTGTATTATTTTTCTTATAAGTATTTACATAAAATCCTTCTTGGTCCCATCCTGATCCTCAGCTTTGAATTGTTTCATTATGTACAGGGGAAAAGTTGAGAATTTATCTCTGGAGTCCTCAGTAATTTTCTCTATGCAGTTCAGGACAGATTTGATTGGGTGTCGATATAAACTTTACTCCATGGCCCTCCTTCCTCCCTTCCCAGTTCTTACATGAATACATAAAAATGTGACTCTCTGGAATTATTTTACATTTCAGCAGAAAGAAATGGTTTCAGTGGAGATATCTAAACAGTGCTGTTGTATGTCTTGCTTAATAACCTCCTTTTCCTTAATCGAAAAAGGAAAGAGAAAAAGAAAAGAATGGTACTGGTTTGGAAAATACTTTTAGAGATTGCTGTCTCCAACTGTGCTTGTTCTCGCTGTCTGTTATGGTCCATTAGATAAACATGGTGTTCAACAGTCAGGCAGTTGTTGATATATTTGGCAACACTGATAATGTGATCTATGTTTAGGAGGAAGTGGATGCGTCATTCCATGGGGGCATAGGTTTTCTGAAAGTGATTGTTCTTTTCTCAAGAAAAAGATAGGTCATTGAACCTTAAATTCTCAGGAAGAGTTTGAACATTTTTAATTTGTCCTCTCAACTTTTTTTTGATGCTTTTATTGGAATTTTAGATTAATTGTTGGGCTTATTCTCAGAAGCAAACAATATTAACTGAAAATAAATGCAAACCTGGTTGTTTCTGACTCTTGAGGATATAATTGGTGTAAAAAGGAAAATGGAGGGGCTTGTTGTCTTAGCATATTTTTAAAATATGTATCTATCACAGTTTTTAGTGTTTTCATTTGTGACCTGCAAGTTTAAAAACAAACATACAAAAGAACCTCAAATCTTAGTTTTTTTCCTGTTTCTCTCTCCTATCTATCTACCTACCTATCTATATGTCTCTATGTATACACATACATACACACATATATGGACTATATTTAGAGAGACTGTATATGTATGTATGCATATGTGAACATATGTGTATGTATGTATTTTATATACATAGTCTCTTTATATATATAGTCTATTTACACAGTCCCTGAAGAAGGGATTTGAACATACTTCATCAAATAAAATACTAAAGCACTTTGGACATAAAAGGGCATAAAGTCTGAGACATGGAATGTCTTGTAGTGTCCAGCTGAGTTCTAAATATCCTCAGTGATAGGATTTCTGGCATTTCTCTTGGGATGTGATTCCATTATCTAATAGTTTTCATTGGGAGGAAATTTTCCCCGATAGGCTTAATGTTCCTCTTCTCAACTAATTCCATTAAACCTAATTACCCCCTCCCAAAGCTGAGCAATTCCTCTGCTAGTGGTGTTTACCCTATTTCAATAATGGAAGGAAACAGTCAGATCTTCAGCTGTCACCAAGTAAGGATATTTTTACGTCTTTTTATCTTTCTTTTTAAATGGTAAACATACATGTGTATATATATGCACATCACACATACACCTACTCACCAAATTTGCTTTATTTAGTGTTAAAATAATACCCAAATCATATCACTATTTTCGATGTGCCATGATCTAATTTACATGATGATCATTTTCTTTGATAAATTCTTTATGTTCACGGGTGACCACTAACAATACCCTGGCTTTCACTCACATTTTGCAAAAATGGGTTTTAGGCGACAAGCCACAGTTTAACAATCCCTTTTCTGTGAAAAGTGGCTTATGTCTATAGTTTGGGCTGGTGAAGAGTCAAAGAAGGTAGAATCCACAATAAATACGTCCAGCCCCATTCAGTTCCATGAAGAAAGGGAATTTTGTTCACGGGGAAAATAGATATTTTTACTTACTCTCTAGAGAAGGGCACTTAAAATCACTTTAGGTGGTTGGAGTCTATAGCCTACAATATCATGGCAGGAAGCTCAGTTATTATTTTTCAATTATTTACAAGTAAAATCCCCACCCCTGTAGTTCTTATTTTTAGAGTGTCCAGTTCAGGATTTTAAAGCTGAGAAAGTGAAACTGCTCTCTCTTGTCTTCTTCCCTCTGTCTTCCGCGGACCTTCTCCATCTCCCTCCATCACCACCTTCCCTCCCTGTTTTCCTTTCCTGCCTCAAGCCCCAGTTCCTCCTTTCCCCCTCCCTTCCTCTTTTCCTTCTTTCTCTCTCTGATTTGTCCCCGTTCTCTCTTGATGAGGTTCATTTTTGACCCTCAGGCACCATGTTACTGTTCAGTCCTTGGGTGTCCTCCATGCTGGGGGTTCTTTCCTGGACCCTTTAGTGGTGAGCTCAAGGTATGAAAGAAGGACATTTTTCCTAACCCTCAGATCAGCTCTGTATCATAGCATGGTCTGAACACTAGACAGATGTGGACTAAGCAGAAAAGATTTCCTAGAAGTGTGTTATGCCCTGAATGTTTGCATTCCTCCCAAATTTGTATGTTGAAGTTTGAATCCCCATCTTGGTAGTTTTTTGAGGTAGAGCCTTTGGGAGATAATTAGGTTTAGAAGAGGTCCTGAGGGTGGGGCCCGCAGAATGGAATTAATATCCTTTGAAGAAGAGAAAGAGACACTAGAGCTTTCTCTCTCTCCCCACCCAGGCACTGTGGAAAGGCCATGTGAACACATAGGAAGAAGGCAGTTGTCTATTAATACAAGCCAGGAAGAGGGCCCTCACCAAGAACTGAGTCTGCTACCACCTTGATCTTAGACGACCCAGTCCCCAGAACTGTGAGAAAATAAATGTCTGTTGTTTAAGCCACCCAGTCTAGGGTATTTTGTTGTAGCAGCCCAAATTGACTAAGAAAATAGTCTTAAGTATCAAACATCAGACTTCATATTTTTATTTATGTTAATACTTAATAATCCTAATAAAGTTCTATAACTTTCATATAAAAAATTGGAATTCAGTACAATGACCTTAGAAGTATTTTGTTTATGACAGCCTCTTTAAAATATATTCAGAAACATCCCTTTAATTAGAAATAATTTAAGATGCACAATAATATTTTATTTTGACTGAGAATTGATTTTTTTTTTTGAGGTAGGGTCTTGCTCTGTTGCCCAGGCTAGAGTGCAGTGGCCTCATCATAGCTCACTGCAACCTCAAACTCCTGGGCTCAAGCGATCCTCTTGCATCAGCCTGCCCAGTAGCTGGGACGACAGGCATGCACCACCATGCTGGGATGATTTTTCTATTTTTTGTAGAGACAGGGTCTCACTATTACTCAGGCTGGTCTTGAACTCCTGGCCTCAAGCAATCCTTCTGCCTTGGCCTCCCAAAGTGCAAGAATTACAGGTGTGGGCCACCATGCCCAGCCTTGTTGTTTTTGATCATGAAATATTCAACCTTTGTCCAGCCATCTTGAGCTGTTCTAAAAACTGGGATTGTTTTGTAACTTATTAGTTATAGATTTGTGGTATCTGAAATTGAAGCCATAGGCAGAAAAACTAAAATATATAATTTTTTCTTCTATTTTTATTTGTCCATCTAGGTATTAGGAATCTATTGTTACATTTAAGGGGGGGGAACTATTATCAAGAACTAATTAAATTATTTCAACAAAAATTGCTTGATAAATGTGTTGGCCATTAGTCATTACCAAATCAGTTAAGAAAAAAATAGTTTTATTTCTACTTCGTTGATTCAACAAATAATTTTCATATTTGCAATGCATATTGAGGGGCAGTATAGCAGAGTGATTAAGAGCAGGATCCCTATTGTCAGACACCTTGTTTGTGTCAGTGCCCTTCTTAGCTGAAATGTCCTTGGGACAGTCATTTAGCCTTTTTGTGTCTGTTTCCTTATCATGATGGAAAAAAAGCATAGTACCAAATTTGTAGGGTTGTTTCCATGAATTAATGTAAATAAGCACTTTGTTTTTTGTTTGTTTGTTTTTATTTCATAATATTATGGGAGTACAAACACTTTGGTCACATAAATTGCCTTTGCACCACCTGAGTCAGAGCTACAAGCATGCCCATCCATCCCCCAGACAGCGTGCCCCCCTTAGGTGTGAATTTACCCATCCTCTCCTCCCCCTCCCACCTGCCCGATCACTGATGAAATGTTACTTCCATATGTGCACATAAGTGTTGATCACCATTTTTTTTATGGCTGAGTAGTATTCCATGTGTGCACATAAGTATTGATCAGTTAGTACCAATCTGATGGTGAGTAGCAGTGGTGCTTGTTTTTCCATTCTTGTGATACTTCGCTTCGGAGAACGGGCTCTAGCTCCATCCATAATAATATCAGATGTGTTAATTCACTGATTTTTTTTATTGCTGAGTAGTACTCCATGATATACATATACATTTTATTAATCCACTCATGTATTGATGGGCACTTGGGCTGTTTCCACATCTTTGCAATTGTGAATTGTGCTGCTATAAACATTCGAGTGTAAGTGTCTTTTTTATAGAATGTCTTTTTTTTCCTTTGGGTAAATACCTAGTAGTGGGATTGCTGTATCAAATTGTAGTTCTACTTTTAGTTCTTGAGGTATCTCCATACTATTTTCCATAGCGGTTGTACTAATTTGCAATCCCACCAACAGTGTATGAGTGTTCCTATCTCTTCACATTAATGCCAGCATTTGCAGTTTTGGGACTTTTTGATAAAAGCCATTCTCACTGGAGTTAAGTGATATCTCATTGTGGTTTTGATTTTCATTTCCCTGATGATTAGAGATGTTGAGCATTTTTTCATATGTTTCTTGGCCATTAGTATATCTTCTTTTGAAAAATTTCTGCTCATGTCTTTTGCCCACTTTCTAATGGGGTGGTTTGATTTTTTCTTGCTGATTTGCCTGAGTTCTTTATAGATTCTAGTTACCAGCCCTTTATTGGACATACAGCATGCGAATATTTTCTCCCATTCTATAGGTTGTCTGTTGCCTCTAATGATTGTTTCCTTGGTTATGCAGAAGATTTTTAATTTGATCAGGTCCCGTTTATTTATTTTTGTTGTTGCTGTGATTGTTTTTGGAGTCTTCTTCATAAATTCTCACCCAGGGCATAGTAAGTACTATAATGATAATGATAGATCCAATTGGGAGTTCAGATGCTGGCTACATCCTAAATAACTCTGCTTCACAGAAGAAAGGCTCTGTAAGTGCCAAAGATTAAGATTGTTAGTTTAAAATTCAAGGAATCTGTTTACAAGGTAAGTAGGGAAAAGAACAAAAACAAAACACAGTTTACACAAGGCCCATTAAATTGCAATCTTATCTTTTCAATTTGAAGTCCAATCCCTTTAAGTTTCCATGACACAAATGTCAACTGACATACATGCAAGGTGACTCACCTTATTCCCATTAAACTAGTTTGAGATTAAAAACAAGCAAACAGCTGGTATGTGACATGTGGGTCAGATCCTTCCCAGTCCGGTGGTGTAACTCAGCAGAGATCAGAATGATCTTCACAAACCAAGAACCAATTGGCGCATATCTTCAAGGCATGCTTCAAGTCTGCAAGACCAAATGGTGGAGTATCCGGGCAGTGCCAGAAATTCTTCTTTGATGACACAGAAAACTTCTTTCAATGTCGTTATGCAACCCAAGAGAACACAATGCGTGCACTGTGTGCATCCTGGGGCTGTCTATGAACACATTATTTCTATATTTTTCTCTTCTGTAAACTTCAATATTGAAAACCAACGTTATTTCAAGTAAATATACCACTACTTTATCTTTGTAAAGACATCCATAGAGAATGCAAGTTATTATTTCCCTATTCATTTTTCTGGTTAGAGAAGGCATTTCTATTTTAATGGTCAATTATTTCATATTCTGAATTTGCCACAAGTCTCCTTTTTATATTTAAACACTCTTTGCAGTGTTTAAAAAAATTCTTAAGATAAATAGAAAAGTAAAGGTTAGAAAATGTTCAAAACAATTGCTCACCTTTATGAAATCTCATTAGGGAAGTAGTTTTGTTCATTCCATACAGTTGACATTTCTCCATTTCAGTAATCATTAATATTTTTAAAAGCTGCCAGCAGATACTTACAATATTCCTTTTAGATACTATTTCCATCAAAGACGGATTACAATTACCTCTTTCACTTAGTGTTATTTCTCTATTGTTTTGAAAGTATTACTAATTCCTCCAAATTCATTTGTATTCTGAAAGAGTCTTCTTGTATCCAAGCAACTCTATCTGAAAAAACAATTTGTTTTTTGTGGGTGATATATTCAGAACATAACCCTGTATATACTTATAATTTTTGGTAATAATTTTCGTGAAACTAACTCCCTGGAAAAACATTTGAACTTTGGGAGGACACAGCCATATCCTTTGAAAACTTCTCTGGTCTATGTCACTACAGTTATCTAAACAATTTAGATGTCCCCTTCTTGACTAAACTTTTAAAAAATGTTGATTCATTTCCATTTTTAGAAATGATACATGTCATCAGATAATTTGTAAAACAGAAAATGTAAAAGAAAAAAATAAAAACTTCCCGAAATAACCATGGTATAACCAAGGTAGTGACCTGCCACATCAATGATACAAACTTGCAGAGTATTTCAGAATTAGGCAGATAACCAAACAGTGGGGCACTTTATGAACCCAAATGGCACCTTATATTCATCTTTACTGAGAAAACCGTTAGGAATGATTTCACTTCCATTTTTCCTTATAAAGCATATCCTTCAGAGTGACACATGCAGAGATTTTTAAAAATGTATATTTCCTGTAAGGTACACAATAACTTTATGAGAACAACTATAACTAATAGTTTAAAGAACTGTGCTTGGGGTGAAGGGGAGGAACATGTGGCCAGAGACTTGATTTGTTATGACTGAGAAGTACCTTAGCAGACTCAAGATGGGTGAACAGATTGCAACCAGGTGACTCTGGCACTTTTCAGGCTCAGGTGACTTAGTCTTTTTCTACTGAAGTCTTCTCATCAGCAAAAAGGGAATAATAAGTGTTAATATCTCTCTCATAATGTCATTATAAGAATTGTATATATTAATGTTCATGAAATATTTAAAATGCTTTGAAAAGTGTCATGCATTTATGTTCTATGCAAATATTTTACTGTAATAGACCTTTTTTTTAAAGAGCAGTTTTAGGTTCACAGGAAAATTGAGCAGAAAGTTCAGAGAGTTACCATACACCCCCTACCCCCACACATGCACAGCCTCCCCCTCTATCAATATCCCCTACAGAGTGGTACAGATGTTACAATCAAGGAACCTACAATGATACATCATTATTGTACAGAGTCCCAGTTTGGGTGTTAGGAACTAGATTGTGACACTTTTGTTACAAAGAAAGTTGGGGGATAGTTAATGAAATTCCTTGCTATGAGGAAACTATGGATCTGTGGGCCTCAACCCCTGGACCGCAGACCGGTACCAGTCCATGGCCTGTTAGGAACCAGGCCGCACAGCAAGAGGTGAGCAGCGAGAGAGAAGAGTGAAGCTTCACCTGTATTTACAGCTGCTCCCCATCGCTTGCATCACTGTCTGAGCTCCATCTCCTGTCAGATCAGTGGAGACATTAGATTCTTATAGGAGTGCGAACCCCACTGTAAACTGCACGCGTGCTAGGGATCTAGGCTGCATGCTTCTTATGAGAATCTAATGCCTGATGATGATCTGAGGTGGAGCTGAGGCGGTGATGCTAGCGCTGGGGAGCAGCTGCAAATAGAGATTATTGTTAGCAGAGAGGTTTGACTGCACAATAAATGTAATGTGCTTGAATCATCCTGAAACCATCCCCCACCCTGGTGCTTGGAAAAATTGTCTTCCATGAAACAGTCGCTGGTGCCAAAAAGGTTGGGGACCACTGCTGTAGATAATGTGCAGGGATTGCAGACTGGTAGGTTTCCTTCAGTCCCTGAACTGCCCACTGGAAGTTTTAGTGAAAAAAGTCACGTAGTGATTAAATATGCATGCCCTAATGGGGGAAAGAAAATGTGGTTTCTTTAAGAGGAAATCATTTGACTGGATATTCAGGGTTCTTTGTGAGGTCATGACAAAAGGGGAAAGAAGTAGAAAAAACTCAAACTTTAGAAAAAGTAAGAGAAAAGTCTTTAGGCTAGTGAAGATAAAATTTTTGTGTTATGGTATTTTGTAGGAGGGGTCCGATGACATTTTGCTGAATTGCTTGTGGTGAATTCTAAGAAAACTAGAAAGTATTATTAATATTTTGAAGAGAAGGGGAATGGTAGCAGGGAACTCATTGCCTGAAAAGAGAGTAGGTTGAAAACAAATTAACATAAGATCAATTTAGGTGAATTCATAAGTCATTGATCTATTTTAACGTAGGGAAGATAGGGATTTATTTACATTCTAGTGTAGTCACCTGTACAATTATAACCAATATCTTTATCTTTCATGTAGGTATCTCTCCACAGGCTACAACATAAATCTACAAAATGTGCCTTGCCTCAGTCAGCTGGAACAAAGCCATATAGAAGTAGACCTGGTTAAGACAGTGTTCTAAAAAGGAAACCACTAACAAAAGGGGCTTAGGTTTTTTGGGATATCAAAATCTTGACTGCGATGGGCAAGGGAAACTGACTATATATTCAAATAAACAAAAATCTAAAAGAAATCTTTAATTAGTGACTACGGAAAACCACAAAAGGATTAAAGGGAAATAACTGCACCCACAGTATGGAATAACTCCATTTAGTGAGTTAGGCTACCCTACACTTTATGAGGGCACTATCACATCAAATTAGCATGCTTTATTATAATTGCTCATTTAAGATGGCAGAGTCCCCTTTAGACTTGGACAAGTTCATTCATTTATTCAGCAAATATTTATTGGGTACTTACCACATGCCAGGCAGTCATAAGTCTGAAAGTGAGCAGTATAGACAAAGCCCATGCCCTCCCCTAGCTAAGAGAAAAGAAATACTGGTTGAAAGAATAAAAGAGAATTAATGTACGTGTTATACGCTTGACCAGCATAAATGTATGTAAGAGCTTTGGAATGTTCTGTGATACAGTTCTGATATACCTTATCCATTTTTCTGCATTAAGCATGTGGTAAAGACACAGCCTGATTATGAGAACTGTGTTCTGACATAAAGTTTCTTTTCTTATGTTGTTCAGTAGGTGCTAATATGTGGTGCATGGAGTGTTTATATTTGTGGGGGGGGTGTGTGCGTGTGAGACAGAGAGACAGAGAGAATGCACACTTTGTTTAATTCTCCTTGAAATATTTCATAGTATGGGAGGAACTGGAATTGAACAGGAATTAGACCTTTTTATTACTATTTGCATCACTTTCTTGATCTTTACACATGCAAGTGTTCAAGGCTTAATATATGTCGAGTCTTTTTAAAGCAATGTTGGTAAGGAGGCTTTGCTTCCGTGTAATATGGTACTCGTTTGCTTTGCCCATTATCCCAGGAAATGCTAGCATCTTTCTTGCGAGCATTCTGTGTCCTGGGTTTCCTACTGAGCAGCAGTGTAAGGAGAGTAGGGCAATGTAAACTTCTTTGAGAATCACTTCCTGACTGATTGGAGTCTGAGAAGAAACATGATCTGAAGCTTTGCACAGCACCAGGACTGTGCCTGTGAAACATTATTAAATCCACTATTACCCTCCTTCACCCTCCCCCTGGGATTCCAAAGTGGTGTTCCCATTTAACTCTTTCATGCCCAATTGTATGTAGAGTGTACTACCAATATCTGCAATGAAATCATATGCTTTCTGTGTAATTACTCTGATCAGTTATGTCCTTTCTTATTAAAAACTTACCTTGGAGCTCTTAAAGAGGAAAGGGGTGGGGGAAGAAAACTGCATTTTGGAGGCATTGTATATTTGTTTACCTTTTTTTGTCCTTTATTTAATCATCACATTTAATATTTCCTTATAATTCACAGTTTAGAGAAAACAAAACCAAGGCTCAGAGAGGTCAACTTTACACACATGGCATGGCTGGGAAGTGTCAGGGGCTGGGCTAGACACTTGGTTTCTGAGTCAGAAACCAAGGCATTTCTGACTCAGAGCCAGTGATCTTTCTACTACATGCAGTAAGTTCCACCAAGTGGAGAATTAAGGTCTTAATAATATTAGCCAAGAAACACTGCATTAATTATAATGGACAGTTTATGCAGGGTAGTTTTTAGGTCTGAATTATGTGCATTGTTGCTATACTTTTTTTTTACTTTGTGTGGAGACATTGGGGTTTATTAATCACTATATCCAAAGCTGAAACCCAGATATTTAAAAAAAAATGATGTTTAAATTCATGAATGTGTAAATATTTGTGTTAGAATACACTGAGATAGTCATTTGCTGTTTTTCACCTAACCTTTCTTCCACATCTTAATTACACATTTCTTTTATTGAGGCAACAAATTCCTTCCTCCTTAGATCCGTGCCTCGCAACAACCCAGGGCCCAGAACATAAACAAAGACACATTTGGAAGCTCCTGCAGAGAGACCTATATCCAAGATCAGCAGATCCTGCAATTTGCTATTTCCTCCTCCCCCCTCTCCCCAGATGCTGGCTTATGTAAGTCTCCCTGAGGCAATGCATGTATGGTTTTAAGGAGAGGATTGAAAACTATGGCTAGTGCTGTTAGTATTGGTCATCTGGAAATGAGTAAATGGATAATGTTTAGGAAGCTCATTGACAGAATTCCAAATATTAATAAATGGGTGCAATTGACACAGTTTGACACCAACACTTTGGAATTTACGATATGTGAAAGGGGAAGGAATGAATCTGCCAGAGCATCTTTTCAACTTTTTAATATAATTGGCATGCCTGAAGCCATTAAACCATCCATAAGTTTCCTGTATTTGCCCTGATTTGTTCTTTAATGTCCACAAAGCTGGGACCTCATAAGAACTTTAGAAAGGAGTTCAGTATTGTAGCTTTTCTTTTAATATCTGAAACTTGCTATAGCATGTGCTGCTATTTCCAGTTTAGTATCATTAAAGCAAATGCCATATAAACCTGGCTTCCTATTTTCACATTGTAGAATTCTATATTAAGTACCACGAACAAAGAAACACACATCAGATGAGTACTTTTTCCTTTAAAATGAAAAGCTCCTTTAACTAGGATGTTCAGAACCTTCCCAAAATGGACTTGTTTTCAGCTTGTTCATCTTTTCCACCTCCCTACTGCTTTTTAAAAGTTTCATGTCCATTTTTGGTGACAATTTATTATTTGAAGTCATCTTCCAAGAGCAGGAAATGTCTTTGTAGAAGAGTCTGAAATAAACTTCATGTGCAAAACTAACGTATCACAGACCAGTTCCTAAGCAGATTGTGTTCTAAAAGTTTGCCTGAAAAAATGCCATTTGAGGCCTGGAACATATTTTTCATGGAAACATTATGAATGGCTAAGTTCTAAGGTCAGTACTTTGAGGCCATGTGACCTGTGAGGTAGCTGGACTGTAGAGCTGCATTATTCATACTATTTTGTGATAATTTAGGATACTATTGTGGTAACATCACATATTATGGCATGGAATACAGGGCAACTGCATAGCATCAAGAGCATGATAGTTTAAACTAGGCTCCAGCCACACTAAACTTCTCATTATTACTCATACAAGGAGTATGGACTAAGGTATGGATATATAAATTAGGATAGCATATAAAATAATAGCATTTTTTTAGTGATGATTATGGTCTGCGCAAGTTGCAAGTTGTACGGTTTGAAGTACCTCTCCCCCACTTTTCTTTTTTTATTATATTTTTAATTAATTAATTAATTATTATTATTATTATTTTTTTCTAGCAACAGGGTCTTGCTCTGTCACCCAGGCTAGAGTACAGTGGCGTGATCATAGCTCACTGTAACCTAGAACTCCTGGGCTCAAGTCATCCTCCCACCCTAGCCTCTCAAGTAGCTAAGACTACAGGCACGTGCCACCACTTCCAGCTAATTTTTAAATTTTTTTGTAGAGATGGGATCTTGCTGTGTTGCCCTGGCTGGTCTTGAACTCCTGGCCTCAAGTGATCCTCCTGCCTCAGCTTTCCAAAGTGCTGGGATTACAGGTGTCCGTCACTGTGCCCGGCCCCTACTTTTCTTATATACATGTTTCTGTTGGGTCTTTGTTGTGATTTATCAGCCATATGATCCTGGGGCAACAGGTATCTTGATAGGGAAATATTGGTAGTGCACGGCTGATATGGTTCTTTCCTACCTTTACTTGAATTGCATCTTGCTTTGCTAGGGCTCCCTGCAGCCTCTTTTTCTCCCCTGTCTCCTCCCATTCAGTGGTAGGGTCTAGGATTGTATGACACACTGGGCAACTCATTGGTTTAAGCAGACTACTTAGGTGGTTGTGATACACACTGACAGGGGCACTCACTGGACTGGAACACGTGCATGGAAAGGGTACCCTGGCTCCTATTGCTTCACTAACAATCAGATAATTTGCTGTTGGTCTGTCCCTCTTCTACATTGCCCACTGCCATAAGTTCTTCAGCTGCTGTGAGTGAACATGCAGAGAGTGACCTTTTTCCTCTTAGACATCCTCATAGAGACATAAGCTGGGTTCACAGACCATACCTAGGCCCCACTTTATCACATACAGGTTCCTCTAGTGAAAGACTGTCCTTTCCTATATTTGACATCTTCACCATTTATACTCAAGGTAGGGATTAGAAGCTAAAACACAGTTAATGAAAAGAACAGTAAATTATTCGTTGAATGGCTAAAAATTATGGCAAAAGTTTGATTAAATTTCTAGCTGTATTGAATCAGTAAATCTCAGTTGCAAAATAGGTGAAGAAATTTACCCAGGTGAGAAAAATCAGGGTGATGAGACACCACAAGTAGAGGCTAATCCCGTCTGAGAAGGTGACAGTATGAGCATGTCCGTGTACGAGCCTGCCCGTGTGAAGACAAGGGCGAGGGAGAAAGGTGTCTTACTAGTTTCTCAGCTGCTTTAGACAAGTTCTCCAGAGGTCGTCTTTGAAAATCCAAAGCTTCTCTCCCTTGGCCATGTCTCAGTTAGTCCTAAAGCCTGTGAAATGTAGCATGTCATCAAAGAAAATTCATGGTCACTTCAATCATAGAGACAATTTAGGTAAAGAGGAGTAAATTAAGCATTTGTAATATGTACTCTTAAAACTATGGCAGTGAAATCATTTTAGTGGACCACAATTAGTGTTAAAAATGGAATAAAAATAGAGTAGAACAGGATAAAATATATAAAAGTGAATCACATTTATTCAAGATTAGATTTATTTTATGAAGTTTTCTTTCAGTGAAATAGATGTATATTCTGGGTTGTGATGTGTGACAGTTCATTTTATGTGTCAAGTTGACTAGAACATGGGATGCCCAGATACCTGGTTGAACATTATTTCTGGATGTGTCTGTGAGAGTGTTTCTGGAAGAGATTAGTATTTGAATTAGTGAATTGAGTAAAGCAGATGGCCTTCCCCAGTGTGAGTGGGCATCATCTAGGCTTGACTAGGACAAAAAGGCAGAGGAAGTTTGAAGTCACTCTTTGCCTGACTGTTTGAGCTGAACATCTGTCTTCTGTACTTGGTGCGCCTGGTTCTTAGGCCTTCAGGTCTGGACGGGGATCTACACCATTGGCTCTCTGACTTTCAGGCCTTCAGCTACACCACTGGATTTCCTGGATCTCAAATCCAGCAAATCGTGGAACTTCTCAGTTTCCATAATCATGTGAGCCAATACCTTATGATAATAATAATACAGTAGTGCCCCCTTATCTGTGGGGGATATGTTCCTAGCCCCCTGCACGAAGATGCCTGAAAGTATGGATAGTACTGAACCCCATTTACACTGTTTTTTCTTGTACTTACATGCCTGTGATAAAGTTTAATTTATAAATTAGGCACAGTAAGAGATTAATAAAAATAACTAATAAAAAAACAGAATTATAACAAAATACCATAATAAAAGTTATGTGAATATGGGCTCCCTCCCTCCCTCTCTCTCTCTTTCAAAACATCCATTGTGTCTTCTTGGGATGGCGTGAGATGATGCAACGCCCACGTGATGCGATGAAGTGACAAGAATGACTAGGCATTGCGATGTGGCGTTCGGCTAGTATTGAAAACTAACTTAAAACTTATGAATTGTTTATTTTTGGAATTTTCTATTTAATACTTTCTGATGGCAGTTGACCATGGGTAACTGAAACCATGGAAAGGGAAACCATAGATAAGAGGGGACTACTGTCATAATAAGAATAATCCCGAAGAGTTTTGGGGGGCATGCCGGCAAAAGCAAATATTGCTGAGAAGGGACTTTGAAAGGCAGTTCTGGTGAGGGCTCAGAAAGAAAAGAGGAAAGCTTTTCCTCTTTTCTGAGACAGCCCCATCTTCTTAGAGAACACAGAAATGATCAGGTACAGGATGTTGGTAGAAATATGGATGTTGAGGAACGATTTTGATGAGGCCTCAGACATAAATGTGGAACACGTTATTGGACAATGGACAAAAGGCAATCCATAGCAGCACTATGAACCAATTAAATCATTATAAAAATAATATCCAATTAGAAAATATTTAAATAAATATACCAGTATAATTAGATACTTTCTTATTAAACTTCAATCATTCTTTAGCCTAATCTTAAAATTTTTTTTTTTTTCCCCACAAATCTAAGTAGAAGCTTTCAGTGTGAATCATTATATTTATCCCCTCTGGGACTGTCTGCCATTTTCATATTTAGCTTACTGCTTCTATCTCCTTTTTCTCAAAAATCTCTGTGTTTTCCTTTTCTACATGGCCTTTTGGTACAATCAGAAGAGAGAAATGAGAGAAATTTGAATCCCTTGTGATGGTCTTTTTCTAATCAAGAGTAATTTTTTTCCATATAACTATTTCTTTCTTCTCAGCCCCCTTTGAAGCCTGAAGCAAATATAAAAGCTAATTTGAAATTAGCATACAATGGGGTTCCTTATTAGCCTCTATAGGCATTTTTGCAGATGTATAGTTTGGCCTGGGTCAGAGACCCCTGACAGAAATTTGCTTCTTTTTTAAAGGGCCCATGCTCATATTTCCTCAGAACATATTAAAATATTGCTCAAAGCACAATATGCTATTTAAGCAGAGATATAAATTGATATCTTCATAGTTAATGCACTTAAAAACCTTTTTTTACCCTACACGCCTTTCAAAGGAAGTAGTAAATATTTAATAACTCCAAACACATGCCTTTCAAAATTAATGGTAAAATACTTCATTGTAAATATGTCCTGATCAAGTACAACCTTCTGGGGGGAAGGCATGTCAAAGTAGAATTGGTATATAGGAAATGTCAGGGAATTAGACTAAGCTTTTTCCCTAGAAGATTCTTCTTGAATTATCTGTATACATATTTTTAACAGTGACATTTAATTTTAGCCAACTCAGTCACTAGTTCCTATATCAGGAAATTTTACACTGGGGTCCATTTACCATCTAAAATTTTATGTTCAATGCATGAGTATTTATCTGAGGAAAGTGGCTATGGTTTTCTTTTATGACTTCTCTTTTTAATGAAATACAACATATAATAAAATATCTAGATCTTAGGTGATTTCTAAGAGTTGTGTCAATTATATACATTTGTGTAGCTACCATTTAAAACAATATATGAAAGATATGCATCACCCGGAGTTCTCCTGGGGCCTTTCCCATCAATTTTCCACCCACCACCCGGTGCAACTGCCTACCGATCTTTATCACTATAAATTATTTTTGTCTATTCTAGAACTTCACCTTAATGGAATCACAGGGTATATATTCATTCGTGTCTAGTTTCTAATATTTTTAAAATTCATCATATTATCGCATCTATCAATAGTTAATTCCTCTTTAATGTTGAGCAGTATTATTCTCCCATGTGAATATACCACAATTTGTCTATCCTTTTTTCTATTCTTGGAACTTTGGCTTGTTTTTGGCTGTTATGAATAAGATTGCTATGAACATTCTTATAGATGTCTTTTTGTGGACACACCTTTTCATTTTTGGAGAGTAAGTATCTAAGAATAGAATTACTGGGTCATCAGATAGATACTTTAACTTTATTACTAACAGATCTGTAGCTTTTAATAAACTCTCAAAGGGATCCTTACATCACGAAATTTAAAGAAACATTGCTTTTAAGGCATCTGTACAGATGTTTTTGTTTATTTTAGAATCTTTTCTCACTTGTCATTAAGCCTCATTTATAGCTTCTTTAAAATGAGTGCTGGACTCTGCCTTATTAGTCTACAATGTATTAGGTTATCAGTAAACTTGAAATTATTTTTAAATATCTTTTATAGGTTCTTGGATAATAAATTAATCACAGTAGGTAAATGCCACTAGAATATAAATTGCATCAGGTCAGAGATATTGTTCTGTTCGCTGTTGTAACCCAAGCACCTAAGATGCTACCTGCACAGAGTAGGTGTTCAATACATACATACTAAATAAATAGAAGGAAGAAGTATTAGCAATATGTTGGGAAGCATTCTAATTACTTTATATATAGCATTTCCCTTAATTCTTATAGCCAATCTTTGAGTTAATTCCGCTTATTACTCCCTTTTTAAATGAAGAAATTGGGCACAGAGAGGTTAGGCAATATACCTAATGTCACATAGCAAACAAGCCAGGATTTGAATACAAGTAGTATCATTCCAAAACCAAAACTGTTAGCCAGAACGTTCAGAAATACTACATTGCTTTTGTGTCTCTTATTTTTTAAGTTTTGTTTCAAGAAGCCAAAACACTTTTTTTTCTATTTTCTAATTTCATCTGTTTTGAAGGAAAAAAATCTAAGAAGAAAATTCCGTGAACTGGGTTAGGATGGTGGTTCTTTCATTTTCATCCACAACGAAATGGATTTTCCTTCAAATTTCATTCTGATTTGTTCCCATAATGAGAGTTGGGGGGTCCCACTTCACTTGTATTATAGAAAAAGGAGATGAAAGTCTATACACACAATCCTTGAATACTTTTGCTTTACTTTGTTTTGTTTCATTTTCTTTCATATCATACTAGGCTGAAAGTTTTGGTGTTTCTTACATGGGTTGGAAAGAACATTAAATCCAAATGCACGATTGCTGTTATAAAGACTGCCTCGTATGACCCTTCATGGTGTTGTACAGCTTTTAGTACATTGTGATAGGATGGTATCATTTTCACAATGATCAGCTTTTCCTCATTTGTAAGATTTTAGTAACATGACCTTCTGTCTTTTCAGTCTTGTCATAGCCACTATGGTCCCCTCCAGCTAGCAGAGAGGTTGACCATAAGCTAGTATGTTCTATTGAACTCACTTTGTTGCCAGAGGTTGCATTTGCTTACCATTTAAAACAAATTATCCCTTGCTATCTCTGCAAAACTTCCTCAGAGCTGAATTATGCCTCTGTTTATCTTGATAGGAAAACATAAGCAAAAGGATTTAGATTAATATTGATCTCAATGTAGCCAAACCAGGGCCAGATTGGTCTCAAAATAGCACTTGTTAATGAAATTGCTCCTTCAACTGTGGTATTTGGAGGAAACCCCCTTTCTAAGCCATAATGACCTCAAGTCTCTCCACTGTATCACATAATGCTCAACTGTCTTCTGTAAGTATGTTGGTGGCAGTTCTCTCTTCCTGTGATGAGCCAGAGACAAACAAGTTTTTGAGGCTGGAAAATGTTGACTAGAAATTGATTCATGACTCTAAATGTGACAATCATACATGCTTTTGCCACCAATATAGAAAATTCTCTGTCCAAATTTTATGTTGTTTTACATCTTTTTGGCTACATGCCTTAACCATATATAAAATGACCTATGGCAGGAAAAAGTTATCAGTCCTTATCTTTCTAACTCAGCTAATAAAGATAGTAGATCTGAGATTCTGTGAAATCATGTCCAATTTTTTTTCTAAGGGTGGGGAAGCAAAACAGCCCACAAATAATTATTATGTTTTCCCAAATGGCCATTAAAGCACATCGTTCTTAAGCAACAGTCTCAAATAAAAGTGCTACGAATCAAACAAATAATTTGTTGTATTTTTGTTATTTAGCCACGCCCTCTTTCCTACAGCACAGTCCAGAAAATAAAACCAGAGCTGTTCATTTTACTCAATACTCTCAAAACCCAAAACGAGGTAACAATTCCTTGCCTATGATCCCCTATAATTCTAACCAGCTCTGTGAATGCCTGCTTTGGCATTTCACGTCTCTGCTGCTTCATCTTCAAGGCCAAGCTCCTTTGCTACAGCCTCTTCCCACATTCACAGCACATACTTCTCTGAACAACCATGTTTTCAGTCTTCATTTCAACAGAAGTCTCTAATCTTGTGATTTTCAGATGCTATACCAAATATAGATTTTGCTGACACTTTCCTGATTTTCTAGGATTTAAAACCATTTCAAATGAAGTTTTGAAGCAAATGATGACAATGTGCTTTTATGCTTATATAACCCATCTTAGAGTTATTTCAGACTCAAGATGGAATCCTGGCCTTGTATCTAATAGAGAAGAAAACGGTAAGTTGTTTCTCATAATCAGAGCAGTACTCTTTTCAGATATTCAGCACTGTTCTACCAAATAGGTAAACCGAAGAGCAAGAAGTTAATGTGGCTGTTTTAAATTAAAGGCATAAGATGCTAGTTTTGCTTGCATTTTTGAATGTGTTGTCTAGTACATTGAATTTCTGTGCAGGGAAGTGGAAGAACTTGAACAGAAACTGCTGTCAGGTTTAGCCTGGGGATAGAGATGTGACCAAGTACACTTTTCTCAGGTGACTATTCCCTTGGTGGCGGGGTGTTGTGTCTGAGAACGGCTGACAGCCAGAGGCAGAGGACTGAGTTGGGAGAGTTAAGACCATGGTTGACTTTATACATGCAAAACAAAGAGAATAACTCATCAGGCATTTCTCCCCTGCACAAACTTTAAAGTACCTAACAACAACCAACCAACCTTTATATACTGGATAATTTAGCTCTGTATGTGTAGACATAGGCTTTATGTCTTTATTTAAATTCGTGGAATATGAGGTGATACTTTTAGTAGGGTTGTTTCACTTGCAAGTAAAATTGAGCACAGTTTCAATCTAAGTATTTATACAACAGTTTAAAGGCAACAAAGTGTTTTTACATAATTGTCTTTTTTATCCTTCCCATAAGACACTGCAGTACATCTAAATTATTATTCCCAATTTATACTTGAGAATCCTGAGGTCCACTTACTCAGAAAATAGTCAATAGAGGTGTCTGTTAATGTCCTTAGTTAAATCCATGATTCTCTTGGGGAGGTCATAAACCTCTATCATATTTCCCATTTTCTTGTTTCCTGCTTTCTATGTTTCTTTCATTTCAGAAATATTTTCTTCCAATTCTCCTAAAATTAATTTAAGATTTTAGATCTAGTTCTTAAGGGGTTTGTGTATGTGCAGGTGTATGTGCTGGCGGTGGTTGGAGGTGTGAGATGAAGGGTGTTTGATTGTGTTCTGTGTTCATAACATGGGTATTTAGAGAATGGATAAAACATGCTATGCTACTTTAGCTTTTTATGTAGAGATGATGAATTGGAGCATATATGGCTACCATAGCAACTTATTCTCATTCCCTTATAGCTTTGAAAAATAATCACCAAGCAATTGCTTACTACATATTTAGTGTTTTCTAATGTACTGAGTGAATGAATGTAAGTTTCTTGAAGTCAACTAACTAGTGTGCAATCTAATTGGAGTGCTACCCTATATCTGCAACAGATAAAATAAAATATACGATTATATAGCTGTAGTCCCCAACCCCCAGGCCGTGGACTGGTACTGGTCTGTGGTCTGTTAGGGACAGGGCTGCAGAGCTCTGCCACCCCATCCTGAGCGCCACCCCCCGCCCACCTCTGGTCCGTGGAAAAATTGTCTTCCATGAAACTATGAAACTTATGAACTGGGGGGCTGCACAGCAGGAATTGAGTGGCAGGTGAGCTAGCAAATCTTCATCTGTATTTACAGCCGCTCCCCATCACTCACATCACCTGATTTCAGTCTGCCCCACATCCCACTCCCCACCCCCATCCCATGGAAAATTGTCTTCCATGAAACCAGTTCCTGGTGCCAAAAAGGTTGGGGACCACTGTTATATAGCATAATAAAGAGTATATGATTCTGTATTCTTGCAGATATTGGGTGGCCCTCCAATTAGATTGCACACTAGCTGACTTCAAGTAATTTACATTCAAATTAAGGCCTTGTCTTTTTATGGCAAGTGCCAGAAGGGAGCTGGGCTTTGCCACAAGACCTGTCCAGCTGGGCTTGCCAGGCACTGGGGACTAACCCTGTAATGGGGGCAAATTGAGTGGTAGAGCTTGTAGGTGAGGCTCAAGTTTGTTACCTGGGATTTTCCAGTTGGGAAAAATGAAGCACAGAGGGCTAACGAGGCTTTAACCATGTCTTGAATCTGTTCAGGTTTGTCACCTTTCAGGGATTCATTTGATGGGTATGAAGTGACACAAGTTCCAATTCTGAAGTAATGCTTAGAGGATAGGCTCTGGAGACAGTTTGCCTTGCTTTGCATCCACTCCTGAGTCACTCACTTACTAGCTGTGTGCCCTGGGCTAAGTCACTTATCCTGTGGAGCTTCACTTTTAATTTTAGCAAGCTTCATGGAATTGCTGTGAAGATTAAAGCATGTAGATAAGACATGTAAACAGCTTTGAACAGTGCCTCCAAGAAGGTGAGCACTTAGCAGAGGCTATCTTTGATTATTATCATTGTTGTTATATTTAATTTGGGGAGGCATAACTGGCAAAAATAACCAAAACAGAGAAGTATATGCCTGAAGAAGATAGGTTCTGAGCAGATTTTGAATGCTGGGTTTATCTGAAGGACAAGACAGACATTCAATTTCCTTCACTGAGCCAACATTAGGGGACAAAGGGAACAGATGAATTGGAAATACACTGACATCCAGGATGAATCTTGAGGATGCCATTGAACAGACTCACGGAGCAGCATAGAAACCCTGTGCTGGGTCTAGGGGCCTGGGGCTGAAGCCCCAAGTTACATGAGGAACAGCACAGTTTGACCCTGCGTGATGTCTGCAAGCCTTGGCCCCAACTCCAGATTGGCCTAAGAATTGGGACAGGATAAAGCTGGGAGGCCTCGCTCTGGGGATCTGAAGGGAAATAAGGCTGGGGTGGGGAGAAAGTGTTAAAAATAAAGTGCCCAATTCTTGTCTGCAAATGCTCGTCACTGTAAGCACTCACAGGAGGAAGAATAACTCAATAAAGGTTGGAGTAGTTAACTGTAACTATGTTGGGACCAGAACTGAGTCTTAGATGATGCGTAAGATTTGTGTGATGACTAAGCTGAGGAAAAAAGGAAGGAAAAAGTCATCAAAAGCCCTGAGACTGGGATGAGGGTGATGTGTATTTATGAGTCAGTGAGGATCTTGGTGTGATTAATATAGAATTGGGATAGCAGGGTGCATAGATAGGAAGGATTTTATCGATCAGGCCCAGGAGAGTGGCTATGGAGGGGAAAGTAAGGGGAGTCATTAATGGTTCTAAACAGAGAAATGACACTGTCTTCATTAGTTGGTGCTCTTATAGCAGAACAAACTAGGTAATTAATAAAGAACAGAAATTTATTTCTCACAGTTCTGGAGGCTGGGAAGTCGAAGATCAAGGTGTCAGTGCCAGTAGGATTGGTGTGTGGTGAAGACCTGGTCTCTGCTTTCAAGATGGCACCTTAAATGATGCATCCTCCAGAGGGGAGAATGCTGCTCCTCACATGGCAGAGGAAAAAGAGAGAGGAAACCCACTCCCGTAATCCCTTTTTATAGCAGCATTAAGCCATTCGTGAAGGCACAGCCCTCATGACCTATCTCCCGTTAGGTTCTACCTCCCAACACTATTGCGTTGGGAATTAAATTTCCACATGAGTTTTGGAGGGAACAAAAACATTCAAACCATAGCAGACACATAACATGCAAAAAACCCAGGAATTACACATAACACATAAAATAGTGTTCAAAGGAAAATTAGCTTGAGAGACAGCAAGAGAATGAAAAAAAATTTCTGAACACCTACTATGGGTCAACATGACATGTCTGATGTAATTTAATTTATGATTATAATCTTGTGTTCAAGTGCTAATGTGACTATTTTCCTGAAAGGAAACTGAGACTTAGAAAAGGTAAAGTAACTTGTCCAACTCTTACTAGTGACTGCTGGTAAGAGGATGAGACAGGTTTCAGATCCAGGTGTGCCTGATTCCAAAGCATGTTCTTTCCCTGTACCATGCAGTTGCTCACAGTACTGTAGGGGAGGTGGGGAGAAGCTAAAATGATCCAGGCAGTTAGGAATGCAAGTCCAGACGAAAGGAGTAGCATGAGACCAACAGCTTTCTCAATAAAAGGTAGCTTTTTTCCCTCGTCTTCTGAGAATAGCTTGTGCCTTTCTTGCTGCTAATTCCATTCATCTTGTACTTTGGATGTTCTTACACACGTTTTATCCTTACTATCCTTATTGCTGTTGTGTTTCTCATATTTATATTCCTGGTGCTCTTTGCACAAGTGTCTTAATTCGTCGAAGGGTACTTTTTAACTAGGAGGAATACACCCTCTGTGGAAAGCGAGGAAGAAAACCTTTGGAAGCAGATCAATCTGGTTTTGTGCTATAGATTCACCACTTACTAACTCTGTGATTTGGGCCGAGACACATAGTATTTTTTTTTAGAATCTCAGTTTCCTCATCTATAAAAAGAATGAGAATAAGACATCGTGCATTGGATTGCGGGGGGAGTGATATCAGGTATAATATGTCAGGAAAGTTCCTGGCTTATATGGGGGAATCATAAATTTAGCTCTCTTCTCTCTTCCTTTGCACTATGCCTTTGAATTGAACTGTTAAACCTTTAAAAGTGTATCTCATAGAATAATGGAAGCAATAAAGGAAAAAATAATAAAAAGTTAAGTACATTAGTAAAACTTCAAGTAAATATGGAGGATAGTTTGATTGATGATCATTCTACAAATCATGGTTAATGATGCTTTGTCCCAAAAACTATATGTTATTAGCCTTTAGATGAAGCCTCAGTTCATAACCTGTACATTCATTAAACCTGAAATAGGCAAATGAATTGCACTCAAAAGTCAATAGACTGAATAAAATCACTTCTAAAGGAACATTTTCTATTTGTTATTGGCCCATTTAGACCTCAAGGATAAAGGATACTACTTATAAACTCATTTATACAATGATGAGAATGATAGATAATATAATGGATGAGAGAATCAAGATGAAAAATTATTTCAATAGGCTCAAATAATGGACCAAAACTAACAAGGTATAATTTAACAGGAATCAAAGTCGAGTCCTACATTTAGGTTTATGCTATTAAATCCATATTATAGAAGAGAAGAGATATGTGTCAAAAATAATTCATATGAAATCTATGAATCATATCTTGGTATTTTAGTTGAGCAGAAATAAATGAGCTTACAATATCATGTGATTGTGAAAAATAATTAGAGCATGAGATAGTGGTCTAGAAAAGAAATCAGGGATGATGAGAGATCATAAAAAGGGTTTGTACTATTTTTTTCTACTAGTTCTTGTATAATATCATCCAGTTGAGTACCTATACCAATCAAGTATGTTCCTTTTAGTGTTTATCAATGTTCCCAAAGTTTTTGAGCTGATAGATGTGCTTTCTATTTGTCCCTGGGCCAAAATCCTCCCTCTATCCAATTGCTGTGCTTTAGTTAAATGCTCCTCTTCAGCTGCCCAATAACGGCACAGAAGTTTGAGCTGCGAGATACAGAGACAGTCTTTTGCACGTGCACATATCTAGGGGAGTGAGAGATGGTGTTTGGGTCCCAAGCATGGAAAATAAATATTTTCCTATATGACATTCTCCAAATATTCCAGTCAACTCTTGACTTAGACATCTTCCTACTCACTCAAGTCCCTGGGACTAGGTAGCTCTCTTTGGTGACTCTCATATACTCAGCACTCTGGACCTGGCAAGTGCAGCTGTGAATGTTTGCTGCTCCTAGGTCACTGGCTGCTCTGGTTAGGTAAGCAGTGCTGAGCTCTACATACACTATTGCAACTGTGACAACCATTGCTACCTATTTGTGGTGCTCAACGTGATTCACCTTTAATAACTAGCTCTGTGCCCTGCTCCAGTGACATGCTGCCATCTAGAGTTTTGTGGTTGACCAAGGAGTGTCTACCAGTTGGCTGTAGTCACCTACACCCATTGCCCCACCTCATGGACCTGTGGCTTCTGAAGTCAAACACACATAGAAAGATATACAAACAAAACCATGAAACACAACTTCTGATTTTTTTTCAACATTCAGTAGAGAAATATTGGGATTTGATGACTATCTCCTTGGGTGCCACATCTTGTGATGGGTGAAAGAAAGTCTTAGTATTATAGCCTTTTTCTTCTACTCTGATAAGACTATTTTTATTTTTTTTAGAACACTGGCTGGGAAAAGATAATATTGATGTGGAAGTAATTTATAGTGAAGTTTTCCTGTTGAATTTTGTGTGCATGTGTTTGCAGGATGTGGGTGGGAGTGCAGAGTAGCACCAAACTCCATGTATGGCACCAGTGTAATATGGTTCTGTAGATTTGCTTCATTATCAGGGTATCTGCCATATTCTTAAAATCATGTACTTTCATGGTGAAAGGGGCAGTAGGGTGTGTGTGTGGGGGTGTGTGTGTGTATGTAATCTCTGTTGTTCTTGGATACCTGAAATTATCTTTAGACACTATTCAAGTCCCCTAGTGATATAATCAGATTTCCTTGAGGACATGTGGTCAGGATCATTCTTCTGTGCTTTCTTAGCCAATGAATGTCTATTGTCCATTAGCAATACCAAAGTACCAGGTTAAATAAACAGACTACATCAGCAGACATATTTGTGTATTAATTTTGTATTGAACTCACTCTTGCTAATGTGCAGGTGGATAATAACAAAGGAGGTGCCATCAAGATTATAGAATGGGTTGAAGGCTGAGCCCTCTGAGGAACATTTGGATGAACTAAGGACATTTCCCTTGTAGAAGTGAAGAAGTGAAGACAAAGTAGACATGATGATTATTTTTATATACAGTAGTCTTCCCCCCCATCCGCAGTTTTACTTTCCAAGGTTTCAGTTACCCACGGTCAACCACTGTGTGAAAATAGGTGAGTACAGTGCAATAAGATATTTTGAAAGAGAGAGAGACCACATTCACATAACTGTTATTACAGTATATTGTTATAATTGCGCTATTTTATTTTTAGTTATTGTTATTAATCTCTTATGATGCCTAATTTATAAATTAAACTTTACCATGGGTATGTATGTATAGGAAAAAACATAGTGTGTATAGGATAGGGTATTATTGACAGTTTCAGGCATCCACTGGGAGTCTTGGAATAAGGGGGGACTACTATATGTGAAGAGATGATGTATGGAGTGGATTTCTGTTTTATTCTGTTTAGTTTTACAGGGCCAAACTCATACTCCTTAGTAGAATTTTTAGTGAGGCAGCAAAACAAGTTTGTCACAGCTAAAGCTCTTAAAAATAAATTCAGTTGCTCTTGTGAAGCTGTGGATTCCCAATCATTGGAGTGGTGTAAACCGAAGTTTATGGCTATCTAACAGAAATTTGATAGTAGTAAAGCAACTGGATGTGTCATGGAGCTTTCTTTCAGCTTATAGGCTCTATGGTACCATGTATGACTTTGGGCCTAGACCCAGGGATATTCTTTACAATATCCCTATTTCTCACTCCTTTTTAAAAGGTTTGCTCTTCTCTCAACTATTTCTGGCCTCTTTCTTCAACTCTTAGGTATCCACCTTTAATTATTTGAGTAATGTAAATTAGTAACCTGCATAGCCAATATCACACCCCACAGATAAGATTATCAACCAAGGCTGTTTCTCCATTTTGAAAAATGCAGCATTACTTGCAGCAATTACTTCATGACTCTACCTTCTTCCCAGGTGGGAGGATGCTAAGTAGGGAGAAGAAGGCATTAAAAATTGGAAATAACATTAAAGTTGTTTTTATTTGTTGATTCATGAGTAAAGGCATATGTATGTTTGCTATTACAACCTGCTAATTAGCAAAACTCATCGTTTGTAATGTTTAATTTTTTTCAGTCACCTTGATTCTCAATTACACGGAAGCAAAATTTGCCAGGGTGAATAAAGCACAGGAGTCATTCTTAAGTTTAAGTGTTTGGTAATGGAATAAGATATTCTGACAATATGCTTGAATTTGAGTGATACTTTATTCTTGATCAAGAATTGATCAGTAGGAATCAAGGCTCTTGAATCCATCTATTAAGAAAGATGCTACTTCTTTCACCTTGAAAAATGTACTTAAAGCTCTGCAAGTGCTTTATGCTGTTTTCCTTTTTACATGAATAAAAATTTTTTTGAGAAGCATGAAAAGAAAGTCAGTCTTGCCTGTGATACTATGTTAAAGGTAAATAAAAAAATCTAGAGAAGACAGAGTTGAAAATTGACTCACTAACTTTTGGTAACATGAAAGAGAGTATCAGTCATTATGGCATGTGGATATTTTCCTATCCTGACATGGCATAAAATTTATCCCCAGAAAGGAGGAGTATATCTGACACTTTGTAGACACTCAATAAATTTTGTTGAATGCCGAATAAATAAACCTAACATTATTACAGCTGAATTCTTTAGGAATTTTTCACCATTCTTGAAAATTTTAGGGTGATGTTCTTTTACATGGGTGGCAGAAACAGCCACAGTAGATTTTAAGGCAAAAGCATAATATTTAAGCCATCATAGTAATTAGATTTATTAATTATAATTAGAGAGTTATGAGATAATCTTCATGGATTAATCAACCACAGTCCAGAGAACTGTAACTATCCATGCCCTCAGAGTTAAGTTTTACATAGATAAATGTAATGTAATATTGCAGAATTTGTACTGTTGCATAAAATGTGAAAATTTTAGTATTCTTAGTTTTTGCTTTATATAAGTAACATAGATGGATATTACACACTGTGGTATTTAATATTCCATACACAATGCCTATATATTTATATATATTTGAACTGAGATTTGAAATAAATAGGTGGTATGCCACGTCTATACAAGGTAATTATTATTTAGAAAATAAAATATTATATACTTGTATGCTGAAATTAGAAATCAATTAAGTAATAAATTCTGATTGATAGTCTAACCTTAGCTTGGGCCTCTGCAGTGTTTTAACTGAGTAGATAAAACAGTGCAACTCTTAAAATGTGCAGTTGGCAAATGTCCTGACTAGATTCAAAAAACTCAGGGATATAAACGTGCAGAATTCTAGAAAACTGAGCAGAATTGCAATCATAAGGCCATACAGATATTTAATCTTGTTTTTAGAAATAATTCATGCAGACAATCAAGTGAATTTAGATATGGGATTGACTATAGCCTAAAAATATTTTTCTAATGTCAAATCCAAATTTGAGGTACTTGATGACAGAAAGCAGTTCAAATAAGAAGGTGCAAATACAGAAAATAGTATTTTACACACACAGCCCTTCATACAGACCCCAATATATAGAGGTTACAGACATTATACTCTTCTTATTTTCCTGTAGTTTTATTTACCACTTTTGGGTACTTGGGGGTCATTCGGAAAAAATACCTTGGTTGTAGTTGATTTTGATTAATGGATTAATGGATTATAGACTAAAGACAAGAAAACAACTCTTATCTTTGGGATGTCCATTTTGAGTCACAAACAAAATGTATTCCTTTTCATCATTAGTGCACATCCTTTGCTTCTATTCCCTAGAGCTTTACCTTTAGAATAGTTTGGAGCACACTTTCATTTAAAAACATCTATGTCATTGCAACAGAAATGATACATAAAAGTTTTTCAAGGCACATTTAAAGAAGTAAAGGAGAAAAAGAGCACAAGTGAGAACTTTGCAGCAGTTTAATTGTTTTCTCTTGCATATTAATTTGGGGGTGTGGTTTGGGGAAGGAGCGCAATTACCTCAACATTGTGGGCTGGCAATTCTGCTGCATATCCATTGAGAGAAAAATGCCTTACAAATATTTTTCAAATGATTTAGAGTTGGCTAAATCTAATGCGTGCTTTTACCATGAAGTTTCCATTAAAAATTTTTTTAAAAATCATAGATTTTAAGAAAGAAAATGTAATCCATATGTTACTGATTCATTCACACTTACCATATTTTGCGTGAGTAAGTTGGTGTCCAAAAACTTTTAGTTTTTTTTTTTTTTTTAACCAGGAAGTCACATATTTTTACAGCACCAAAAAGGACCTTGGACCTGGAAAGTTTCAAATTTCATTTTAATCTCAGAACCCCAGGAATTTGAGTGGGTTCTAAACTTGGCAATATGCCTTCACCCTAGTTAATGTATCAGTGAAGTTATATATATTCATGTACATATGGGTTAAAAGTGGAGCTGTTAATTCTGTTTTGATTTTGATGCTAGATATATTCATTTTGACTTCCTAGTTTGTTTGCCATGAGGAAACAATTGGCAACTTGTTTTATTATTTAAAAAATTTTATATATTGACCTATATCTTTAAATATACAATAAGTGTTATCAAACATGTAACAAAGCTGGTGTATGGAAAATGCATAATTTTCCCTAAGGGCTATTTGCTAATATGGAACACAGGCCTCTAAAATGTGATGAAAGAAGAACTGTGGAACAATGGGGTCATGATGGCTAATTTTATAGGGAACACATGCATACAATATAATTTAAAACACATGCTACAGCAGTTCTAGTAAAAGGCTCAGAGAATTAGAAAGGAATTCTGCTTCATAAAAAAAGAAAACAGTTCCCTCTTTATTCTGACAGAATTGCATTTCTCTCCTAGGAAAAAGATCCCATTCACTAATGCTTTAACAATTGCAAGGCCCACCCGTAAGCCTCACATATATTCTGTCCAATCTCCACCTCCAGTTTTGGCGAGTCCACTGTAGCTGACGTTGTGATGTTCAGAGATGTGATATGAAATTAAAGGCAAACAGTCCAATATGTATCTGGCATCTTTCTAATGTGCTATTTATTAATTGCTTTTCAAAACTAAATATTGTGTGTAATCTACTACTCTTTCTCCTAAACAATGGGCTGTAGTTTATTAATACAGGAATTTTAAGAGAGAGGAACTGGTCCTTCTGTCCATTCCTCTGTTTCTAGACAGACTTTAGGCTTAAAGTAAAAATCTAAAGTAAGTCAGACTGCTGAGTGTGCTATTTAAAAGACCTTCAAGAGTGGCAAGACAATCAACCTCTAAGCAATTATTTGCTATAATTTTATCAGTAGTTCTTTGTTCATACCTCCAAGAAAGCAAAGCAAAAAAACAAACAAAAACACTCTCTCTCTTTGTGATGGTTAATTTTATGTGTACCAACCTAAAATTGGTACACCATTTATGTACCAACACACAAAATTATTGACTGGGACACAGGGTACCTAGAGATTTGGTTATACATTATCCTGACTGTGTCTATGAGGGTATTTCTGGATGAAATTACCATTTGAATTGGTAGACTGAGCAAAGCAGAATGTACTCCCCAAATGTGGGTGGGCCTGCTGGAATCCTTGGAGGCCTGAATAGAACAAAATGCTGGGTAAGGAAGAATTTGCTCTTTCTGCCTGTTTTTGAGCTGTGACATTGGTCTTCTCCTGCACTCAGATTGGCACTTACACCATCTGCTTTCCTGGTTCTTAGGCCTTTGCACTTAGACTGGAACTACACCACAGGCTCTCCTGGGTCTCCAGTTGTAGATGGCAGATCATGGGATTTATCAGCCTCCCTAACTGTGTGAGCCAGTGCCTTATAATAAATTTCTTTCTCTCTCTCTCTCTGTGTATGTATGTGTGTGTGTGTATATATATATTAAAATATATATTAATATGTTAATATGCTAATATTAATATATACACACATATATTAACATCTATATATACACACACACGTGCGCATGCACATGTATATTTTTAAGATAGATAGATATCCTATTGGTTTTGTTTCTCTGGAGAACTTTGACTAATGCACTCTTACTATGATTTAAGCCTGTTTCTTCTTTCCTTGTTCAATCCTTTATGAAGTTGAAGAACAATTTGCTAGTAACCTCATCGTAACTCTTCACATTCTTGAAGAAAAATATTAATAAATCATCAAAATTCAAAAGAATGTTTGAGTGTCTGTTGTTTGACATAATTCTTGTATAAAATTTTGCAAAAATAAAAGTTCATATATTTAATAATAAATCTTATCTTTAGACTTTCTCCTGTAGATAACCTATTCCAGTTTATTTCACCTTTTATATTTTTTATGTCTTTAAAAAAATCATTCACATATAATTGTGTACATTGGTTTTTATTTATTTATTTATTTGAGACATGTTTTCGCTCCATTGCCCGAGGAAGAGCACAGTAGTGTCATTGTAGCTCACTGCAACTTCAAACTCATGGGCTCAAGTGATCTTGCTGCCTCAGCCTCCTGAGCAGCTGGGACTACAGGCGTGTGCCACCATGCGCCACTGATTGTTCTATTTTTTATATAGTCAAGGTCTCACTATGTTGCTCAGGCTGGTCTTGAACTCCTGGCCTCAAGGGGTTCTCCTGCTTGCCTCCCAAAGTGCTAGGATTATAGGTGTGAGCCACCATACCCAGCCTGTGTATATTGTTTTTAAACCTTAAGCCTCTAAACCAGAATAATTAAGATAAGACTTTGACTGATATTTAAAATACACACCGTGGTTAAGACAATGTGATCTGCTTTTTGTTCGAATTAATCATGTTTCGCCACAAGTCCCTCTCTAGCTGGGCTGGTTTCCCCAGCTTTTGGTTCTCCTCCACCTGATTTACCTTGTTGGTAGCTTTCTGAACAGGCCACTATGAGCCTCCCCTGCCCCCATATCCTCAATGTCAATATCATGACTTCAAACATGAGAATTTCATGCTCACTTGCTGCTTTCCAATAATGTTCCTGAAGTCTCAAGGCTTTAATTATGATCAGACCTTTTCTTGTAGACATAAAAGACACTGAATTTTACTATACTGCTAATCAACTATGTGACATCATGAACCTATTATTATTGTTTAAGAATTTTTTGTTAACATAGGATATTTGCAATAAGAAAGTAAAAATTGCATAATTATGGGTTTGAGATAATTATGACTAAAATTTTTAGTGTATTTGTTTTCAGGTTTTTTCTATGTACATTGTTTACCCCAAAGTGATGAATTTTGTTCTGGGCTTCTTTAATTTAATGTATCATAGTATTTTTCCATGTCTGTAAAATATTTTAGATAACATGATTTTTAATGACAGGAAAATATTGCATTTACTTAAAAATTTCTTTGTTGTTGAACTTTTCAATTCTTTCCAATTTTTTCATCAGTTGTGGAATTATAGGATCAAGTAATACGAAGCTTAGTATCACCCTTCCCACCCTCACAACTACTATATGGGGGATACAGGAAGAATTAATCATCAGCTTCATTTTGTAGGTGAAAAAACCAAATCCCAAAGATGTTAACTTATTTACTATCATTAAAGCTAATAAGTAGTGGACTCACATCATCTGACTTCTAGCTCAGTGACAATGACTTTCCATGATGACTAAATCTTTATATGAACACAAAAAGAATCATGAGTTGGGGATTTTTTTTTTTCAGTTGAGTTGAGGTCAGTTGTTTAGTCCTCATGAGGTTTCACACAATATTACATATTATTTCCTTATATCTAACCATGATGGTTTCACCACAATCCAGAGTCTGATCTTCAATTTTGTAGGTTCATAAACATTTTCTGAGCACATAGAAAGAGTACATTAACCTTTCTGGAACAAATGCACATTAATTAATTTCACAAGGGAAGTTCCTTGAGAAGACTCTTTCTTAAATATCTCTGTAAACCCAGTGCCTATCGTAAGACCTGGAATGAAATAGTCGATAGACATGTTTCATAAAACCAGAATGCTAATTTATTAATTTATAATTAAAGTATAAACATCAAAAGTCCTGGATACTTGACCTCCTTGAAAGAAGAAAAAATCAAACATATAAAACCAAATAGAACTGGGAAAGGTACTTTCTGAGTAGCCATTCAGGGCAATGAACATTGAGCCATTCAAGTTCAAGGCCTGCCTTCAGGCCTGATGCACTTACCTCCACCAGAGAGGTTCCTGGAATTTCTCAGTGCACACCCCCACTCACTTTCTCCTGCTTCAGAATGGCTTTGCATGTCCATCTTGCCTTGATTTCATAGTTTAACTTTCAGATGGCACCTTGTTTTCAATATCTGTGGTGTATTGTGCTGTCTGCAGTCTGATGAGGAAGTGATTTCAAACTGTTTATCCCTGAAAACAAACAGTGGGTGACATTCACTCAGTGGCATCCTACTCATAAAGCCTCCCCTTCTCTCCGACTCAGAAAAGGATATCAGAAAGCAGCTAAGTAGGAGTGATATTTCAGGATAACCTTGACTTCTCTCTAACTTACAAACAAAAGTAAATCATTTGCAAACTTTGAACTATTAATAGTAACAAATTACTTGCAACAGAGCTCAGGACAGATTGTGACGCACCATTGGATCTTGACCTCTGTGTCTAGTGGAGAAAATAAGTGATTATTTGCATCCCTTAAATTTCTCATGTTAAAGAAAACAGTAACACACATAGCACATAGACAACTTTTAATTTGACTATAAGACAGAGAAAGCAAATTTTGTGTCATAAAGAAGACTTCTGCCCTTAAACTTTTTAAAGAAAAGAGGAATCAACTCTTTACCAGTGGGCCATTTTTTTCTATGCCTATAAAAGGATAAGGAGAGACATATACTTTATTATTTTAAAAGGTCATGGATCTATCTTTAAAAAAAATAAGAAAAAAGTCAAAAGAAAAAAGAAAGTAAACAAACTCCATATTCCTAGGCTCCTTAGGCTTTAAGAAGACTAAATATAAACCCACAGCTTTCTTTTTTTCCCATTAAGTAAAGAACTTCTAATTCTAGCAAAAGTTTGAGCTATGATTTAACTTTGAGCAGCACTTTGTGCTTTCTCATCCTCTCCTTGTATTTGTGGGTCAGAAGAGAATTCAGTAGGGACTTGTATTTCCTGTTTCATCTTTTCCTTCCTCCTTTCTTAAAACTTTGTGGGAAATCAACTTTATAAAACAGTTAAGAGAGCCATGTGCATTAACTTCTGAAATGTCCTCCATAATTCTTACTTATCTATTTCCAAGTAGACTTTTCTCCCAGGGCATAGACCAGAATGAATTTTAGTATAGAAGGGAATTATAGCTATATGAAATATTTTATAATCTTTCTCTTAATCGAATAAGGGTTACTATTGTTTGTAATTTTCTTATCTATTTATATTCATTCCCTTATTACTGTCTGTTTTCTCTCCATTCCCTACCTCATGATATTTCCTCTGAGAAGAAATTTAAGTGAATTTATTCACCAAACCTCATCACTCTAGGTACCTGCATCTGCACCTTCTGCAGTTTCCTTTTCCTTTCTGAAATGTAAAATATTTCATTTTGAATAAGGAGCCTTATTCAGTCCCGAATGCAAGCATTAAAATTTCTTTTCATCTCAAGCACGTTGTGTAAGATTTTTGCCAATCAAGTAGTAGGGGGCCTTGGCCTTTTCTCTCTCTTCAAAGTTGATTCCTTCTCTGCAGGATCTGGGCAGATGTGACTGAAGGGTGACATTCCCTCATGGCTACTCCTAATGGCTAACAGAATAAAAATAGGACTTTATAGGATTTTCTGGGACAAACACTAAAGAACAGTCTTCCATTATGTAAGACCAAGGAAATGTTTCTCTCTGAAAGTGTAAAAAAGGTAATAATAGATAACTGGCTGAAAGCTTTAGTGATATCTTCCTGTTCATAATATTCCTTATTTTCTTTTTTGATAGGTAAGTGACTCCTGAGAGAAAAGGATAGAAAATTAAGGAAAAATTAAGAGTAAAAATCATGGAAGGTACATGAAGGACCAGGATGCATTTGCGTAAGCAGAGTGAGAAGACCTCCATCCTCAGGATGTATGTAGGAGAAATGCTTTTCCATATGCAAAGTCCATCAAGGTGCTCAGTGAACAAAAGCAGCATCTATTTCTTAAGAAGCAGAAAAGTAGGGATGAATCCTGAGACTACAACTTTCTTTCAAGACAGTTGTAGTTTTAGATAACTTTTTCCACCTCCATTTCTAAAGATATCAGAAATATATGACCTTAGAGTTCAAAGCAACCACAGACATTCTTTAACCAACCGACTCAGCACTTCACACCAGGGCTTCCCTTTCAGAGACCTCACCGTGACTTTAGTTTAGCCTAAGGGTAGTTCTAATGAACTTGTACAGATTTGTAGGCAGCATCTGTGAAGACAAAACTTAAAACCACACTAACCCTAACCTACTCACAACTGGTTCTAACACTACAGCAGCTTTACAAGAAAGCTGGGGCTTTGAGGCCCGTCAGTTCCCCTCATGGCCCTCATCTAAGTCAGACTCATGCATCAATCCAAATACAACATTTCTGACTACATTCCTTGTTTATTCAGTGCTCTTTATCCTGCTATGGGCCGCCTCCCTCTTGACTCTGCATGCAGCTGCTCCTAAACATTTTTCTCCTTTGCCATCTTAAATCTCTCTGTTCTTTCATAAGTAAATTGACCTCATATCCCACCTTCTTCACATGGTACTCTCTTCTCACCTGTTCTTCCAGAAATGTGGCTCTTCCTCAAGGCCACTGTTTCGACTATAACTGTTTTAAGAGAAAACTGCCCCTTCTCCTGTAGTCCACACCCTTGCAGCTACAAGTGGCAGAATGTTTATGACATGAATGAAGCTGACCCTGTTGTAATCCAATAGGAAGGAAGTAGTGGCAGATGTGACATATTGGAAAGCACATGCCTCATGTAAATGTGGCAGCTGCCTTGGAGCTAGAGAAGATTTTGTCATTCAGGACTATAAGCAAACTTTTGCCAGATCTTCCAATTTTTCTATAGAAGCTGGGAATTCAGGTTTTATTGGTGATATCTTTCTAGTTTAAATATTGGCAACTAACTTAAAATGTATGAACATTATGGAAGAAATAAAAGTTATTGATAGACTAGACATGCCCTGTAGGCTTTATTTGTAACCTTTATTCTAACCTTTCTTTGTTAATTCCCAACATATTCTTCTTTTGTCTATATACCAAACCCTTTCTCTTTTGAGGATCATGAAATCTGGCTTTATTAACCTCAACTTTAATCTTGACACATGGGATGGCCATCTAACTGCCTGTAGTCTTTTATTCCATACATGTCATCCCCCACTCTGCATGCCGTTTCCTTCCATCCATAGTAGGGGTTGGACAACTTTTTTTCTGTAAAAGGCCAGATAGCAAATATTTTTTACTTGGTAAGCCATAAGGTAGATCATAGCAACTCAACTGTGCCATCGTAGCATGAAAACAGTCATAGAGAATACACAAATTAATGAGTGTAGCTGTGTTCCAATAAAACTTTATTTACAAAAACAGGTGGTGGGATTTGTCCATGAGTCATATGAAATTTGCTGACCCATGACCTGAAGGATGAAGAAGGAGTTCCTTAGCATGAAATATAAGACCCTGCATGATTTCAGGATTTGTCTCCTGTCTACTTTTTCAGTTTTATCTCCCATTCATTTCCTCATGAGTTAACCAGCTCTGATAGTGACTCACAATCATCATTTATTTAGCACTTTCTATATGCCATGTATTGTTCTAAACTTTTTACCTGTACTATATCGAATTGTCTAAATGAGAAAAAAAAAAAGGCAGGAGGTAGACACCTTCCTTTTATTGAGGAACAGAGAGATTAATTAATTTGACCAAGGTCACACAGACAATAAATAAGAAAGCTAGGATTTGAACCCAGACAATCTGGTTTCAGTTGTGTGTTCTTAACCATTATATCCTCCAGCTTCTTTGAGGCCTTCCCTAAATCCTTGTGATGAAGGAGACTACACTATGCTCTTCTGTGCATAACGTTGCCTGTATTTGACATACCCCTTTCCACTTCTGCCTAGAAAAACTGGATCAAGTATTTTTCTTTCAGCAAGTCTTCTATTATTTCACACATCCACACCCACTATGTTTAGATGCTCCCTGTTCTGTGCTTAATAGTTGTTTCTGTGTATACTGAATGCTGCACGTTTTACGAAAGTCAGTAATTGTCCAAGTTTGCAATTAGTTAACTCTTTAGAGGTCACTACACGCCTTATTCATCTTTGCAGAGTTCCTGACACAAAAGGCACTTAATTGCTTGCTGAATTGAACTGAGAGGTTAATTTAATCCTAGAGTTTTCACTGGTTCTTGATTTATCAATCAGTTCTTTTTTTGGTGGAGATATAGGGTTAGAGCCTTGGTTTGGTTTCCCTCAGAAACAGATCTTGAGACATACATTCCTGTGCAAGTAATTTGCGAAGAGATGAAAAACAATGGTAAGAGAATGGGGAAGTGACATAATGGAAGAAAAGCAGCCAGCAAAATGTGTGTTATCAAGGCGGTTACTGCAGTGGTCCACTTGACCTTGATCCCTCCGGGCAAGCGCTGAAAATTAGTGTAGAGCAATACCTCAGAGTGCTTCTGCCCAAGGGATAAGGTTGCTGGGGTATTTATACGCCAATTCCTTTCATTAATTGGTTGAAGGCTACTCCCCGGGGAAGTTAATAGCCAGACATATCCAAAATGCTGCGCAGGTGAGCAAAGCAGGCTCTGCTGGCTAGAGAAAGTCCTAAGGCAAAGAGATGCAGGTGCTGGTCATTGCAAGTCCGGCCAGTGTGTGCTGAAGGAGTGAGGGTTGGTGTGTGTGGGCAGGGTGCCCACAGCATCTGTTCCAGCTTCCCTGCAACCTTCTGAAACTGATAGCAAGCTGGAGAAATCATTTCTCCCCTTTCCTGCTTTTGCTAAAATGAGACTTCTAAAGATACCTGTAGAAGTAGAATCTTTCACAATTATGACAATTTGCTTTTGTCATTTTGGGATGCATGTGAGGAAAGCATCATCCATACCATTGTCAGACTTGGTGACCTCTAGTATCCTCCGGCAAGTATAATCTCTGCTTATCCTCTGGGATCATTTTCAATCAAAGATGGCCTTCAATCCCAGAACTTGGATTAGCGGCACATTTGTCTGGTTGTTTTGAACATAAAAGCTATTGAATCACCATTTCTTTCACACCCATCTCTTTTGTATTCAGTGTGTCTTCCATTGACATTTATAGCAGACGTGCTTTGGTTTATATGCTGTGCCAGGTGTTTGAGCAGACTCATGGAAGAATAAGATATGATAGTTGCTTTTTAGAGTGTACAGTGTAGTGCCCAGGATAAATTTTTAGAGTGGAATGTAATAAATGTTGCAGTAAAGATAAGAACACAGTCAAAGGGGACATGGTAGCAGAATTGACTAATTTCTTAGGAGAAAAGATATCATTGAGGATATCCTAAAATTACCCTAAAATAGAAGGAGTTCCTTGTTATTCGAGTACCCCAAAGTCTCTCAAATTATGAGTTTATTCTCAAGTTTTTAATTTTTAAAAATGGCTCTGTTTGGGATAAGAATCATTAACCTGAAACGTCCTCCTTAAATGCTGACAGTGGAAAGACCTTTAAGAGTTTTTCTTTATTCAGGTCTTGAAATAAGGCAGCAGCAACTGGCAGGGAGTAGAAAGAAGGGGTTAGAGGACTCTCAGCAGGTGTAATAGACAAGAATAGGACACTGACTGTAGCTGCAAAGAGAGGACAGAGAGGGAAATGGATGAGTAAACTACAAATCTGAGGTTTTGAGTTTGGGAAAGTTAGTGAATGATGTCGCAGCTGAACAAGACAGAACAGCCAGGCAGGCAGCTTCTGTGTGGGGAAATGCTGAGAGCTCATTTCGCACAAGAACTAAGCTTCAAGTGCTCGTGATTCCTCCAGGTAGAGCTGTACAGACATGAAACTCATACCACTGAATCCCCTTAGGAATTAATTGGTCTGGCAGGGGATTCAGAAAATAGCAATAATGATAATAGTTGAGACAACCACACCAATAAATATTTCCCTTTCCACAGTGGAGGGAATGCAGGTTATTATTTTAGGAATTTCTCACATAGCGTGGCAGGATCCTGGCACACACACCAAAAGATATCCATTATTTTGAACAGCCTCATGCGCCTTCATTCCCATCCTTTGCAAACTCTCTTAGCACAAGAAAATTTAAACTATAGTAGCAATAATGAAAGTGTAAAAACGATTATGTCTACAGATGGCGTATGAAAGCTGAAAACGGTCTGTTAAAAATCACCATTTTTCTCTGTGTATCTCATCTCATGTACTTTGGCTGGCATGGTCGAGAATGTTTTCTTTTTGCACATTGAGATAATTAGAAGCATGATTCATTTATTATCTCATGTGTGCTAGGCCCTTCACACACATTGTCTCCCATTCTCCCGGCCCTGCCGCTGTTTTGCCGATGAGGAAATGGAAGCTGAGGTGAGTTAGCTGATGTGCCCGTGGCGTCAGTCGACTTCTTTCCTCCATCCTCCCCAAATGTTACAGCCAAGATCGTATTTTAGCAACTGGTGTTCCCGGCAGTCTGCAAAGGAAACAAGCAGAATCCAGGCTCATGCATATCTCCTGCTGTCCCCCTTGGCCTCCGTACACACCCGCGGCGTTACTGCTGGCGCTTGTGTTCTGCGCTAACCTCTCTCAGCTCCTTTAGTTTATGCTCAGCTCCTGCTCTCTCTGACTTTGTCCACTTGTGTCTGAGGTTGTCAATTTCTCTAACAGCTGAGTTCGACCAGAGAACGTGAAAGCATTAGGAAAGGAGGGAAAAAGAAACAAAAGCATCTGATGACCTCCCTCTTGACATCACCTTCTTTCCTTTGCCTCCTCTTCTTTGGAATAAAGCTGGGAGAATAAAACTGCCCGTGTGTGTGTGTGTCTCTCTCTCTCTGTCTCTGTGTCTGTCTGTCTCTCCCTCATACAGTGGTATGTGTGCTTCTTTTTTTTTAATTTCGGAATATTATGGTGGTACAAACACTTCAGTTACATATATTGCCTATGCACTGCCCAAGTCAGAGCTACAATTGTGGACATGCCCCAGACAGTGCGCCCTGCACCCGTTAGGTGTGAGTTTTCCCATCCCCTCCACCCCCCTCCCACCTGCCCAATGCCTGATGAATATTATTTCCATGTATGCTCATAGTATTGACCAGTTAGTACCAATTTGATGGTGAGTACCAGTGGTGCTTGTTTTTCCATTCTTGTGATACTTTGCTGCTAAGAATGGGCTCTAGCTCCATCCAGGATAATACCAGATGTGTTAATTCACCACTGTTTTTTATTGCTGAGTAATACTCCATGGTATACATATGCCACATTTTATTAATCTACTCATGTATTGATGGGCACTTAGCTTGTTTCCATATCTTTGCAATTGTGAATTGTGCTGCTATAAACATTCAAGTGCAGATGTCTTTATTATAGAATGTCTTTTTTTCCTTTGGGTAAATACCCAGTAGTGGGATTGCTGGATCAAATGGTAGTTCTATTTTTAGTTCTTTGAGGTATCTCCATATTACCTTCCATAGAGGTTGTACTAATTTGCGATCCCACCAGCAATGTATGAGTGTTCCTATCTGTCTGCATCCCTGCCAACATTTGTTGTTTTGGGACTTTTTGATATAAGCCAACCTCACTGGAGTTAAGTGATATCTCATTGTGGTTTTGTTTGCATTTCCCTGATGATTAGAGAAGTTGAGCAATTTTTTATATGTTTGCTGGCCATTATTCTGTCTTCTTTTGAAAAGTTTCTGTTCATGTCCTTTGCCCATTTTTTAATGGGGTTGTTTGATTTTTTCATGTTGATTTTCACAAGTTCTGTATAGATTCTGGTTATCAGCCCTTTATCAGAGGTGTAGCATGCAAATATTTTCTCCCATTCTGTAGGTTGTCTGTTCACTCTAGTGATAGTTTCTTTGGCTGTGCAGAAGCTTTTTAATTTGATCAGGTCCCGTTTATTTATTTTTGTTGCTGCTGTGATTGCTTTGGGGGTCTTTTTCATAAATTCTTTGCCTAGGCCAATGTCCATAAGAGTTTTTCCAACATTTTCTTCTAGAATTCTTATGGTTTCATGTCTTAGGTTTAAGTCTGTTATCCATCGTGAGTTGATTTTTGTGAGAGGTGAGAGGTGTGGATCTAGTTTCAGTCTTCTACATGTGGCCATCCAGTTTTCCCAGCACCATTTATTGAAGTGATTCTTTTCCCCTGGTGTATGTTTTTGTGTACTTTGTCAAAGATCAGATGACAGTATGAGGATGGTTTTATATCTGGGTTCTCAGTCCTGTTCCATTGGTCTGTGTCTCTGGTTCTTGTGCCAGTACCATGCTGTTTTGGTTACTATAGACTTGTAGTACAGTTTGAAGTCTGGTAGATTGATGCCTCCCAATTTGTTCTTTTTGCTTAAGATTGCTTTGGCTAGACGGGGTCTTCTGTGGTTCCACACTAAGCATGGAATTATTTTTTCTAGATCAGCAAAAAATGATGTTGGTATTTTGATAGGGACTGCATTGATTCTGTAAATCACTTTATATAGTATAGACATTTTAACAATGTTGATTATACCTATCCAAGAGTATGGCAGGGTTTTCCATCTGTTTACATCCTCTGCAATTTCTTTTCTCAGTGTTTTGTAGTTCTCTTTATATAGGTCTCTCACCTCCTTAGTTAAATATGTTCCTAAATATTTAATTTTCTTTGGTGCTATTGTGAAGGGTATTGCATCTTGGATTTGTTTCTGAGCTTGACTGTTATTGGCATATATGAAGGCTACTGTTTTGTGTGCATTGATTTTGTATCCTGCGACTTTGCTGAATTCATTTATCAATTCCAATAGTCTCTTGGTTGAATCTTTGGGGTTTTCTAGATATAATATCATATCATCAGCAAAAAGTGAAAGTTTGATCTCTTCTGCCCTCGTTTGGACACCCTAGCAAACCGAATTCAAATGCACATCAAAGAAATAATTCATCACGATCAGGTGGGCTTCATCCCTGAGATGCAGGGATGGTTCTACATATGCAAATCTATAAATGTAATTCACCATATAAATAAAAGCAAGAACAAAGACTATATGATCCTCTCGATAGATGCAGAAAAGGCTTTTGGCAAAATTCAGCAACCTTTTATGATAAGAACTCTTGACAATATAGTCATAGATGGCTCATACCTCAAAATTATTAAAGCCATATATGATAAACCTACAGCTAATATCATACTGAACAGGGAAAAATTGAAATCATTCCCCCTTAAAACTGGGACCAGACAAGGTTGCCCACTATCTCCACTTCTGTTCAACATAGGACTTGAAGTCCTTGCCAGAGCAATCAGACAAGAGAGAGGAATCAGTGGTGCACTTCTTATTTATCAAACTCTTCTCACTCTCCCTTTCAGCCTTGAAATTTGGCCCTATTCCTGCCATTGATGGACTCAATGGATACTTACAAAGTTACCCCATTACATTAACATGTTTAAAGTGCTTTAGGTTTTACATTGAACTTCTGTATACATTTATCACATTTAATTTTCAAAACAACCCCTTCTCTTTTACATGAATAACTGACAATTAAAGGAACCACCTTTTTTGCCATTGAAAAAAAGTTGAACCAGGATTGGGACTCCAGTTTTTATCTGCCTTTAAAGCCTCTGCAGTTTTCATTAAATTACCTTATCTCAACAAATTATTCCATATGGTAGTCTCAGCAGAACTTTAGAAATACTGAAAGAAAGAGAATGATAATGACAATTTGTTGAACTTCATTCTATTAGGAAGTAGAACTATGATAGCATTCAAATGTTGTCAACTCCAGGACAGTCAGTACATGTTGTATCCATCTGCAGAATCACTAGGCATCATGGGAATTCTGTCAATATATCAATAAATGTTAATTATTAGAATTTAAGGCTGGGATGATTAAAAATGTTAATTACAATGCATACATGTATCTAAAAAGTATATACAATATGCATGTATGTTATGCACCATCATATACAGTAAGGTGATATTTTGATATTAATCAAGTTGTTTTTGAAATCCCCTACTTTTTTGTTGTCACCAATTGTCTTTGTTCCTTTTAGTTCAGAGGTATTACTGTTCTAATGGAGAAAGGATCCAGCCAAACTAAAGAAACAAAGGTATTATACACTTGGTTTTTAAAGACAGGAAGATTTGGGAAGAAAATGTCATTCCTCAGACCAGATAAGGAAGAGATTTTGGAAAATAATCAAAGGTTAAAGATAGGATTGTCTGTATTTAGATTAGAATGCATTCCCTTCCCCCACACTTCTACTAATGGGATTTGGGGGATTGATAATAGAATGAGTCTTTGTTTCGCTCCTTGAGTGGCAGTTGGGAAGACAGTGTCATAGAAAGTTATTCCACACCATTATGGCATAATAACAGCAGGGTAGAAATTGCAGGGAGGCACGTCAAATCTGAAACTCTGTGTGAGGGAAAATTACAAATGCACCCCACACAACAGAAGAGTAGGGTCAGTAAATAGGGAATATTGCACAGGATGTCAGGGCTAAGAGGTCAAGTCCCCTAGAATGAATCCAAGTCTGAAACAAGAATTTGGATGCGTATGATTTATTGAGGACTTTTCATTACGGAAAACCTGTAAGAGCGTTATAGATTAAAGGATTGCTCTCCAAAGATGAGTGTGAACCATGTGACTGAAGGCCTGTGGGTCAGCAGCCATTTCAGCAAATGAGAACATGAAAGGTGGCTGATAGTGAGCTACATGGAATATGGATACATTTCAACAAATTCCAGTATAGGACTGCTCCAGACTTTGTCACCCAAACCCCCGTCAAATTGTTGGTATGCTACTTGAAGAAGAATGTAACCTGAAGTGAAAGGTTCAGGAGAAGCACAATATTAAATTGATTTACTTTATTAGAGACAGCTTTCTTGAAGTATAATTTACATGCCATAAAATGTACCCTTTATAAGTGCACAATTAAATGACATTTAGTGAAACCATGGTCACAATCCAATTTTAGAACATTTTCTTCACCCCAAAAGGTTCTTTTATATCTGTTTGTAGTCAGTCCCCTCTCTAACCTCCCGCCTCATGCAATCATTAACATGCTGCTTTCAGTACAGATTTTCCTTTTTTAAAAAAATTTCATATACATGGAATGGTATAATATGTAGTCTTTTGTATCTGAATTTTTTCTATTAGAATAATTTTTTAGTTTCATATTGTAGATGTACTGGTATTTCATTTTTATTACTGAATGGTATTCATTGTATAGATAAACCATATTTCATTTAGCCATTCACCAGATGATGAACATTTGGATTGTTTCCAGTTTCTGTCTGTTAAGAATAATGTTGCTATGAACAGTCACGTACAAGTATTTACATGGAAATATGTTTTTATTTCTCTTGGATAGATACCTAAGAGTGGAATCACTGGTTAAAATGGTATGTTTATATTTAGCTTTTTCAGAAATTGCTAAACTGTTTTCCAAATTGGCCATACTATTTTAATCTCACCAGCAATATATGAGTCTTCTAGTTTCTCCATATCCCTGCCAACACTCAATGTTGACAGTAACTTTGATTACAGCCATTCTAGTAGGTATGTAGAATGTCGCTGTAGTTTTATTTTGTATTCCTATAATGATTTATGGTGTTGACTGTTTTTAGATGTGCTTACTAGCCATTCATTTAATATGTTGTTGGATTCAATTTGTTAACCTTTTCTTATGGTATTTTTCTGCATCTATGTTCATGAGAAATATTGATCTTCTGTTTTCTTGTGATGATTTTACCAACTTTAGTATCAGGATATGTCTGGCTTATAGAATGAGTTTAGAAGTGCTCCTTCCCCTGTATTTTTGGGAAGTATTTGTGTAGAGTTGATATTATTTCTTCTTTAATATTTAATAAAATTCATGGTTGAAATCATTTGGGCCTTGGATTTTCTTTGTGTGAAAACTTTTAATTACTAGTTCTATTTCTTTACTTATTACAGGTACATTTATTTATCTGTTTCTCCTGTAGTCAGTTTTAGGAATTGGTGTCTTTCTACAACATCCATTTCATTGAAATTGTTTAAGCTGTTGGTATTGAGTTGTTCATAATACTCTCTTATATTTTAATTTCTATCAGGTCAGTAGCGATGTTCCTTTTTTCATTCCTGATTTCGGTAATTTGTGTTTTCTCTTTCTGTGCCTCTTTCGCTTTCTCTCTTGGCCAGTCTAGCTAAGGATTTCTTAATGTTGTGATCTTTTTAAAGAACTAGCTTTTTATAATATTTCATTGATTTTCTCTCTTGTTTTTCTCTTTCCATTTCATTGTTTTTTGCTCTGATTTTTGTCATTCTCTCCCTTCTGCTTATTTTGTATTTAATTTGTTCTTATTTTTCTAGTTTCTTAAAGAAGAAGTCTAAATTATTAATTTAAAACTTTTCTTCTTTTCTAAAATAGGTATTTAGAGCTATAAATTTCATTCTAAGCATTGATTTACCTTCATCCCATTACTTTTTGTATGTTGTGATATATTGTATTTGTTTTATTCAGTTCAAAGTATTTTATAATTTCCCTTGTGATTCTCTTTTGGACCACATGTTATTTAATTTCCAAATATTTGGAGGTTTTCTAGGTATTTTCTATTGTTGATTTCTAGTTTTATTTCATTTTTTTAAATGTAGATCATACTTGGAATGATTTTTAATAATTTAAAATTTATTGAGACTTGTTTATGTCCTAGCATTTTGTCTACTCTGGAGAATGTTCTATATGTTCTTGAAAAGAAAGAGTATTTTGCTGTTTTGGGGTGGAGTGTTTCATAAATGTCAGTTATGTCAAGTTGGTTGATATTATTATTCAAGTGTTTATCCATGATGATTTTCCATGTTGTTTTATCAGCTATTGAGATTGGAATATTGAAATCTCCAACTGCAATTACTGAGATATCTATTTCTCTTTTCATTTGTATTTGTTTTGCTACATGTACTATGGTGTTCTTTTTAAGGTGTTTAAACATTTATAATTATTATATGGTAAGTTCTCACCTAACACTGTCCATAGGTTCTTGGAAAGTGCTAGTTTAAGGGAAATGACGTTTAGCAGGTCCTTGCATTCAACATTTTACTATAACATTGAGGGAAAAAAATTGGTTTTTGTTATTTGTCATTTTGCTTAAAGTCACAGTTTCCAAGAACCTATTGATGATGTTAAGTGAGGACTTACTGTATTTTTCTGGTTTATTGACCTTTTTGTTATTATGAAATGTTCCCTTTTTATTTCTACAGATTGAGTATGCCTCATTCAAAATGCTTGAGACCACAAGTGTTTCAGATCTCAGATTTTTTGGATTTTGGAATAATTGCATACGCATAATGAGATATCTTGGGGATGGGACTCAAGTCTAAACACAAAATTTATTTATGTTTCATATGCCACCTTATGCACATACCCTGAAGGTAATTTTATACAATATTTTTAATGATTTTGAGCATGAAACAAAGATACGTTAAGTACTTATGTGTGGAGTTTTCCACTTGTGGCATCAGGTTGGCACTCGAAAAGGTTTGAATTTTGGAGTATTTTAGATTTTGAATTTTCAGATTAGGGGTGCTTAACCTAAGGTGATATTTCTTTTCTTAGAGTGTTTTCTTTCTTTTCTTTTCTTTTCTTTCCTTTTTTGGCCATTCCAGCTCTTTGATAAGTAAATAACTAAACTGTAAAGTCTGCATAGTATATCTTTTGCAATTCTTTTATTTTCAATCTATCTGTATCTTTGAATCTGAACTGTTCATCTTGTAAATAGCATATATATGAATCATGCTGTTTTTATCCAATCTGGTAATCTCTACCTTTTGATTGCAGTGTTTAGTCCATACATATATAATATAATTATTAATCAGGTTGCATTTATGTCTATCTCTTGTTTGTTTTCTATGTCTCTTGTCGCTTTTGTTTCTCTGTTCTACCTTTTGTGTTTACAAATATTTTTAGTGTCCTATTTTAATCGCCATTTTGATTTTCAAAATATATTTTTGAGGTTTTTTTGTTGGTTGCTCTAGAGATTATAATACTCATTTTAACTTATTAGAGTCTACCCACGTGACTTAATTGCAAGAAAATATAGCAACTTAATTCTAGTAAATATTGCAAATTTCCTCTATTATAGCTCTATTTCTTTAACATTTTTGTGGTATTATTTTCAAATATATCATATATAAATATGCCATAAGCCCAAAATAGAGTGTTAACTGTTATAATTACTGCTTGATACAATGTTATATCATCTAAGAAAATTATAAGCAGAAAAGAGAAAATATTTCATGCATTCTTTTATATACCCACATTTTTACCATTTCTGGTCTTCCTTTCTCTCTGTGGATTCTAGTTATCATCTGGTGTCATTTCTTTTCAGCCAGAGGGACTTCATTAGAATTTCTTGTAGGGTTGGTCTTGTAGCATTTATTTATCTTGGTCTTTAAATTAGAATATTTTTATTTTGCCTTTATTTTTGAAAATGAGTTTGCTGGATATATTATTCTTTGTTGACTGTAATTTTCTTTCAGTACTTAGAGTATTGAATTTTACTGTTTTCTTGCATCTATTGTTTCTGTTGAGAAGTTACATATAAATCATATTGTTCTGTTTGTGTGATGAATTGGGTTTTTTTTTCCTGCTGTTTTCAATATTTTCTGTTCTTCTCTGGCTTTCAAAAGTTTGAATATGTTGTGTCTACGTGTAGATCTCTTTGTGCTTATTTTAATTGGGCATCATTGGGCTTCTTGGATCTGTATATTAATATTTTTAAACAAAATTTGGGATGTTTTTGTCCATCAGGTCTTCAAATATTTTTCCTACCCTTTCTCTCTCTTGCCTCTCTTTCTGGGAATCCTATTACAAATATTTTGCTGTGGTTGGTGTTGTCTCACAGGTCTGAGGCTCTGTTAAATTTTCTTTAATCTTTTTTTCCTCCGTTCTTCCAAATGGATGATTTCTATTCATCTATCATCAGTTTCATTGATTAGTTTTTATTTTGTGTCAACTCTGGACTTTTCAATTTGTTTCTTTTTAAAAATAATTTCTATTTCTTCATTAAATTTATTATTGTTGAATTATAGTCATCATATTTTCCTTTAATTCTTTAAACAGAGGTTCCTTTAATTCTTTGAATATATTTATAATAGTTGCTTTGACATTTATGTTTGCCAAATCCAACATCTGGCCTCACTCAGAGTTAGTTTCCTTCAACTGTTTTCCCCCCTCCTGCATATAGGTCACATTGTCTTGTTTCTTTGCATGTCTCATTTTTTGGTTTGAAACTAGAAATTTTGGATAATATATTTAAGATATTCTGGATCCTCATTTCCCCCCTGAGGGTTGTAATTGCTGTTTGTTTGTTTTTAAAAAATTGTCTGAACTTAACAAGTCTTCTGCCATCTACTGTTGGATCTTTGTGTGGGTTGTACATTCAAAATTCAGGAATTTTTCTAGTTTGTTCCAGCTTTTCTTTTCATTAGGCACTCCCAGGTCTTTCTTGCATATATTCACAGTCTTTCTAAATGTGTGGAGAGCTTGAGCTCTCTCAGGACTTTCCCTGTGTGTTCACGCAGACCCCAAATCATCCAAGAATGTATGGTAGAATTGGGCTTCCTTGGGTTTCTTCTGAAAGTATGTGTCACCTCAGCCAGGGATGTAAGGATTAATTACCTAGTTCATCTATGGTTCTCTTATTTCTAGGATCTCCCTGTTAAATTTCAGGCTAGTCCCTATATCTGCTGTCTTTCACAAGTGGAATAACAATGCAGGATAGCAGGGCTGTGTGCTTTCCTTGTTTATTTTCTAATAATTTTGCTATTTTTACTAACAGTCCAACTGGGAATAAGTTTTTTGTATTCTGCTCAAGAACAAGTCAGCCTCCTCCATCAGTGAAGTTGCTGTTCTTCATGGCCAGCTCTTCCCTAGCACCATCCTACCACCTGGACTGTGGGAAGGGGATGGGACCAACCCCAGACAAATAGACTTCAGATGCCCACTCTTCTTAGCTGATGCTCTGCAGTTTTTCATAAATAAATACTTCCTAATTTATTTTTGCCCTTGGTTGATGTACAGAGCCCTTAGTTGATTGTTTTTGACAATTTTGTTTGGTTTTATAGTTTTGTTTTTGCTGTTTTTGAGGGAGGATTTTCTGACCCTTTTACCATCATTTGAAGATCTGCTACCTGACTTGCTTTTAAAGATCAAGGAACTGTAAAATCCTACAAATGACTTAAATTAACTGGAAATTACTAAATTAAGTATGATTAATTAAAGATGGACACGGATTCTTTGTATTTCACCTATCAAGAGGTGGAGTCTATGTCTTTCCCCTTTGTCCCCAACTTCCTTGAATTTAGGAGGCTCTATGGAAATTTTGACTTATGGAATATAGCAAAATGACTCTGAGCAAATTTCTGACCCAGGACTTATGAGATTGGCAGCTTTTACTTTCTTTCATTTCTTTAATTGAAACATAGCTGCTATGCTGTGAGGAGGAAGAAACTCTGTGGAGAGGCCTCATGGAAAGGCACTAAGGCACTAAGATACCTGGCTGACAGCCTCAGCTGAGCACTAACTTGCAGCCATGTAAGTAAGCCATCTTGGAAGCACATCTCCTAAGCCTAGTTGAGCTACCACAGTTAATTCAGTCTGTAGCAGAGATGAGCCCTTCCTGCCCAAATTGTAAATTTGTGAACAAAATGAATGATTATTGTTATTTTAAATCATTAAGTGTCTGGGTGGTTTGTTCCATAGCCATAAATAACTGGAACATTAATTTTCTGCCTTCTTAAGGAATGGGAGTTGGGGATTAAAGCTAAGAACAGTTATTATAAAATCCATATATCATGTACCTAGCAAGTAAGATTTTCATAGCCACAAATTGAATTTCAAAAATGTAACTTAAAAGAAAAAACTGTGTAAGTTTGTTATCTTTGGTAGAAGGAGGCTATGATATAGAGGAATGGAGAAGTTCATGCAGGGGATTGTGGAGTAAAGGGGTAGGACATAATGAGAGAGGAAGGAAAGGAAAGCAATCAGATGTTTGTTCCAATTACCCTTGCATGGTGTGGCTTAATGACAGGGGAAGTAGCTCTGAGCACAGAGGTAGGAATTCTTGCTCTGCCATCAGTTTGATGCCCTATGAGGAGAGCCTGAACATTTCATACCAGTACTTGGGCTTAACTAGCAAGGTTAAGAAGGCAAGCTGGCAAAATAAAGGAGAAAGAAAAGGTCTAATCTGCACTTAAATTCACCTCCTTTTGTTCTGCATTGCCTGATGACCAAGCCCAACCAGCAGGCATCCTCTGGAGTCCACAATGTTTGCAACAAGACAATACCAGAGTTGAGGTATAGGTGGCCCACCTAGGCCAAGGATGTGATAGAAAATAGGGTAAAGTTTCACAGGGGCTTAGAAAGTCCATGTGAGATCTTGGTATCCAGGAAGTTGCCTCTGGGCTATGACCAAGCCAAGAGAGAGAGACACCATGAGTGGTTCTTTCTTCAAAAGCAACAGGAAAATTCATAGGTGGGGCCAGTAACATCTCAAGGGTCATCAGGTACTGGATAGCAAACACAGCGCAAAGCCAGGGCATTCCAAGCCCTCCATATCATGAGGTCATGTAAGTCCCTTTCTCATATGTGTGGACCCCATTTTAGGAATAAGTCAAAGAGGGAGAGTTCAGAAATTAGAGCATATTTGAGGGCCTGCAAAACCTATACAGCAAGATTCCCTGGGAATTTAACAATGTTTTATATTCTCCTGGAAGTATTCATTGAGAGATTAAGTATAGCAAGTATTACCCTTCATACATCTTCCCCCCAGTCTCAGTTACTACACTAAATAATTAAGCCTCTATAGATTGAAGACATAGATTACTTATTTTACTTTGGAAAAGACTAATAGGGCTTTGTCATGCGGAGAGGAGTACAGTGTAGTATAGCTCAGAGTATAGACTCTGGGACCAGAATGCATGAATTGGAATTCTGGCTTTGTCTCTTACTGGCTAAATGACAAGTCACTTACATATCTGTGTCTCAATGTTCTCATCTGTAAAATGAATACAATAATAGATCTTTTTTAATGTGATTATTAAACAAGTTAATATATTTGAAGTGTTCACATATAGTAAGCACTATAAATAAGCTTTGCTATTATTGTTATTTATTCCTTTATTTATTTATTTTAAATGGAATGACAGCCTGAATTTTTCTTTTTCTTGTGTTTTTTAAAAATAATTTTTATTTTAAAATATTAGGGGGTGTAAGTGTTGTTGTACATGGATACATTGTATAATGCTGAAGTCAGGGCTTTTCATGTGCTGTCACCAGAATACTGTACATTGTACACAATAGTTATGTCTTTATTCCTCCCCCTTCTCTCCCCTTCTTAGTTTCCAATATCCTTTACACCACTTTATGACCATTTGTACCCATTGTTTAGGTCCCACTTATTAGTGAGAACATATGGTGTTTGTTTTTCCATTCCTGAGATACTTCATTTGGATGTTTTCCAATTTCATCCAAGTCGCTGCAAATGACATTATTTCATTCCTTTCTATGGCTGAGTAGTACTCCATGGTATATATATAAACCACATTTCGTTAATCCACTCATAAATTGATGGGCACTTAGCTTGATTCAGCATCTTTGCAATTGTGAATTGTGCTGCTATAAACATTCGAGTACAGGTATCTTTTTGATATTATGACTTCTTCTCCTTTGAGTAGATACCCAGTAGTGGGATTGCTGGATCAAATGGTAAGTCTACTGTTAATTCTTTGAGGAATGTCCATACTGTTTTCCATAGAGGTTGTACTAGTTTGCAGTCCCACCAACAGTGTATAAGTACTCCTTTTTCACCACGTTGATGCCAACATCTTTTGTTTTTTGATCTTTGCTAATTACAGCCATTCTGATAGGGGTAATATGGTATCTCATTGTGGTTTTAATTTGCATTTCACTGATGATTAGTGATGTTGAGCATTTTTACATATGTCTGTTGGCCATTTGTATATCTTCTTTTGAAAAAAATCTGTTCATGTCTTTTTCCCACTTTTTAATAGGGTTGTTTGTTTTTTTCTTGTTGATTTGTTTGAGTTCTTTGTAGATTCTGGATATTGGCCCTTTGTTGGATGTATAGTTTGCAAATATTTTCTCCCATTCTGTAAGTTGTCTATTTACTCTGTTGATTATTTCCTTTGCTGTGCAGAAACTTTTTGATTTAGTTAAGCCCCATTTGTTTATTTTTATTATAGCTATATTTGCCTTTGGGGTCTTAGTCATAAATTCTATTTCTAGGCCATTATCTGGAAGAGTATTTCCTACAGTTTCTTCCAGAATTTTTATGGTTTCAGGTCTTACATTTAGGTCTTTAATCCATCTTGAGTTAATTTTTATATATGGCAAGAGATAGAGATTCTGTTTCATTCTTCTGCATGTGGCTATCCAATTTCCCCAGCACCATTTATTGAATAAGGCATCCCTTCCCCAGTGTATATTTTTCTCTACTTTGTCAAATTTAAGTTGGTCATAACTATGGGGTTTTATTTCTGGGTTCTCTATTCTGTTCCATTGATCTATGTCTCTACTTTATAACAGCACCATGTGGTTTTAATTACTATAGCTTTGTAGTATAATTTGAAGTCAGGTAATGTGATGCTTCCAGTTTTGTTCTTTTTGCTTAAGATTGCTTTGGTTATTTGGGCTCTTTTCTGGCACCATATGAAGGTTACTATTATTTTTTCTAGATCTGTGAAAAATGATGTTGGTATTTTGATGGCAATTGTATTGAATCTGTAAATTGCTATGGGCAGTACAGACATTTTTAAAATATTGATTCTTCCAATCTATGAGCATGGGATGTCTTTCCATTTGTTTATGTCATCTATGATTTCTTTCATCAGTGTTTTGTAGTTCTCCTTATAGAGATCTTTAAGCTCCTTGGTTAAGCATATTCCTAGGTATTTTATTTTCTTTGAAGCTATTGTAAAGGTATTATGTTCTTGATTTGACTCTCAGCTTGACTGTTATTAATGTATAGAAATGCTACTGATCTGTGCACATTGACTTCATAACGTGAGACTTTGCTCAATTTATTTATGAGTTCCAGGAGTCTTATAGGGGATTTTCTAGGGTTTTCTAGATACAAGACCATATCTTTGGCAGACAGGGATAATTTGACCTCCTTTTATGATTTGGAGTCCTTCATTTCTTTCTTTTGCCTGATTGTTCTGGCTAGGACTTCCAGTGTTATGTTAAATAGAAGTGGTTACAGCGGGAACCCTTGTCTCTTTCCAGTTCTTAGGGAGAATGCTTTCAATTTTTCCCCATTCAGCATGATGTTGGCTGTGGGTTTTTCATATATAGCTTTTATTATTTTTAGGTATTTTCCTTCTATCCCTAGTTTGTTGAGGGCTTTTATCATGAAAGGGTGCTGGATTTTACTGAATGCTTTTTCTGCATCTCTTGAGATGATCATATGGTCTTGGTTTTTACCTCTGTTTATGTGGTTATTCACATTTTTTGATTTAAGTATAATGAGCAATCCTTGCATCCCTGAGATGACACATACTTGATCATGGTAGATTAATTTTTGATATGCTGTTGAATTCATTTTGCTAGTATTTTGTTGAGATTTTTTGCATCTACGTTCACAAGGGATATTCATTTGTAGTTTTCCTTTGTTGTTGTGTCCTTCCCTGGCTTTGGTATCAAGGTGATACTGGCATTGTAGAATGAGTTAGGGAGGGTTCCCTTCTTTTCAGTATGATGGAATACTTTTAGTTTAATGTGTGCCAGTTCTTCCTTATAAGTCTAGTAGAATTTGTCTGTGAATCTATCTGGTCCAGGGCTTTTTTCTGTTGGGAGATTTTTTATTACAGTTTCCATCTCACTACTTGTTATTGGTCTGTTCAGGATTTCTATTTCTTCCTGATTCAGTCTTGGGTGGTTGTGTGTTTCTAAGAATTTATCCATTTCCTCTAGCTTTTCTAGTTTTGTGTGCATAGAGGTTTTCATAGTAGTCACAGATGATATTTTGTATTTCTGTGGGATCAATTGTAATGTCTCCTTTTTCATTTTTGATTGAGCTTATTTTAGTCTTTTCTCTTCTATTTCTGGTTAATCTAGCTAGTGGTCTATCAATTTTGTTTGTGTTTTCAGAGAAACAACTTTTTGTTTCAGCGATCCATTGTATTGTTTTTTTGGTTTCCATTTCATTTAGTTCTGCTCTGAGTTTTATTATTTCTTTCCTTCTGCTTTGGGTTGCTCTTCTTTTTCTAGTTCCTTGAGGTGTGACATTAGGTTGTTAATTTGTGATCTTTCTATCTTTTTGATGTAAGCGTTTAAGGCTATGTAGTTTCCCTTTAGCATTGCTTTTTCTGTATTCCATAGATTTTTTGGAAGCTTGTCTCACCTTTGTCATTCAATTTGACAAATTTTTTAATTTCTGTCTTGATTTTATCAATAACTCAAGGCTCATTCAGCAGAAGGTTGTTTAATTTCCATGTATTTGTGTAGTTTTTAAAGTTCTTCTTGGAATTTATTTCTAGTTTTATTCCACTGTGGTAGGAGAAGAATACATTGTATGATTTCAATTTTTCTAAATTTGCTGGTACTTGTTTTACAGCCTAAGGTATGACCTATCTTGGAAAATGTCCCATGTGCTGATGAGAAAAAAGTATATTATGCAGTTTGGGGTAAAATGTTCTGTAAATGTCTGTTAGGTCCGTTTGTTCTGGAGTCTCATATAAGTCCAGTGTTTCTTTGTTGATTTTCTATCTCAATGATCTGTCTAGTTCTGTCAGTGGAGTGTTGAAGTCCCCAGCTATTATGATGTTGCTGTTTATTTCTTTCCTTAGGTCTAGTAGAATTTGCTTTATGAATCTAGGAGCTCCTGTGTTTGCTGTATATATATTTAGGATTGTTATATCTTCTTGCTGAATTGCTCTCTATATCATCATATAATGACTGTCTTTTTCTTTTTCTTTTTTACCATTGTTGATTTAAAGTCTATTTTATCTGGTATGAGAACAGCTACTCCTGCTCACTTTTGGTTTCCATTTGCACAGAATTTTTTTTTCACACCCCTTTACCTTAAGTCTATGAGAATCTTTGTGAGTTATATGAGTTTCTTGGAGACAGCATATATTTGAGTTTTGTTTTTTTATCCATTTAGCCATTCTATATCTTTTAAGGGGGGCATTCAGACTTCACATTCAACATTTGTATTGATATGTGAGATACTGTTCTGGTCATCATTTTGATTGTAACTTAGCTGCTTTGTTCTCTCCTTGTGTTACTGTTTCATAAGAGCTGTGAGTTTTAACTTTTGGTTGTCTTTGCACTGGAGTGTATAAATTGCTCTTTTCCATGTATAAAATAGTTTTAAGCATTTCTTGTAGGGCAGGTCTAGTGCTGACTAATCCCCTTTTGTTTGCTTTTCTGAAAAAGACTTTATTTCTTCTTCATTTGTGAAACTTAGTTTTGCAGGATACAAAATTCTTGTCTGGCAGTAATTTTGCTTAAGGAGACTAAAGATAGGACCCCATTCCATTCTGTCTTGTAAGGTTTCTGTTGAGAAGTCTGCTGTTAGTCTGATGAGTTTTCCTTTGTAAGTTACTTGATGTTTTCACCTCATAGCTTGTAGGAGTTCCTCCTTCATGTTGACTTTGGCCAGTCTGATGACTGTATGCCTTGGTGCTCCCTTTTTTGTAGTGAATCTCCCAGGTGTTTGTTGAGCTTCTTGTATCTGGATGTCTAAATCTCTAGCAAGACAAGGGAAATTTTCCTTAATTATTCCTTCAAATAGGTTTTCCAGTCCTTTTGCTTTTTCTTCTACACCCCCCAGGATGCCTATGATTCTTATATTTGGCCATTTTACATAATTCCATATTTCTCATAGATTTTGTTTGTTCCTTTTGAATCTTTGTTCTTTATTTTTGACTTCTGGGTTAATTTGAAAGAGTTGTCTTCAAGCTCTGAAAGTCTTTTCTGGTCTATTCCTAAAACTTTCCACCGTTTTGTGTTTCCCTAAATGAATTTTTCATTTACAGAAATTTTATTTGGTTTTTTAAAAATATATCTATCTCTTTAGTAAACTTTTCATTCATTTCCTAAATTATTTTTCTGGTCTTTTGGGATAGTTTTCCATTTTCTCTTCGATCTCATTGAGCTTCCTTATAATCCATATTTGGAATTCTTTATCTGTCATTTCAATATTTTCATTTTGGTTGGGAACCATTGCTAGAGAGGTGGTATGCTTCTTTGGAGGAGTCCTTTCACTCTGATTTTTCATGCTTCTGGAGTTCTTGTGCTGATTACTTCTAATGTGGAGCAGCTATTGCTTTTTGCTTTTGGATTTTCTTTTGTTTAGATGGGACTTTTCCCCCCTCACTCTTAAGTGTTTGTCTGTAGGGTATGTTTGGTAAGGAACTTTGGCTTTGCTTGTGGGTACTTTGATGGGGTTCTAGATTCTGGATGGATCCTTTGTTATAGATATTAGTGATGGTTTTTTCAATTGCTAGTTATTTATATGCTGTAGTGGTGGCGTACTCTGTGTGTGGGTAAATATCCTGTCTCTTTTCGACAAGGGGAGATGGAGGTCTTTGAAATCCTTTTTTTTTCACCAGTCCTGTGGTGTTCTTAACAGTATGAATTATGTATAAACAGTATGATGCCTAGTTTAATTTCTAAGTCAGTTGGTGGTGCTTGTAGGTAAGCCAGCCATGCCCTGCATGATTGAATCAGGAAATGGTGAATGGGATGTACAAGTTATCCTCCCTGCCAGTAGGTGGTGCTTGCAGAAGAAAGCAAGCTGCAGTGGTGTTTCAGGGGACCTATGTCTGGTTCTAGTCAATCAGGAGAAGCACTTGGATGTCCCAGGCAGTGGTCGGGGCCCTGGAGCTCCTAGGGGACCCCTTCTTGTGTTCCACACAGCTGAGGGGGCATGGAGGAGTGAGGCTGGGTGGGGCAGGGTCAGGGGAGCCTTTGTTCGGGCTTCACAAAGGTGGGCACAAGAGCTATCTCAGCAGGGGTTGAGGGTCAGCTCCCAGGCTGCTGGGGAAATTCACCAGGGAGGTGTAGAAAGAGCCCCACCAAGCCAAAATGTCTACTCATGGTGGAGGGATGGTCTGCGATTCAGTCTGGCAGGCAGAAGTGGGTTTCACTCTTCTCCTTCTTTCCTTGCCCCACAGATTACCTTCTGACATCTGGCTGCAGGCAGAAGCCCAAACTAGCCAAGCTCACCAGCAATGGTGCTGCAGGCTGGGAGCTTTCCTGCCCCAGATCTTGCCCCAGATCTTGCCCCGGATTGAAAGTGTGGCTTTTCTGTAGGGGAAGAGGTGTTCCGTGAGTGCACTGTGGCTCAGACCCACACTGCACTCTCTTTTTAGTTCTGCCCTTTTGAGATCCCTTGCCTTCCAAGATTAGTACACACATCTCCCCTCCGTGCCCCCACACAACACAACTGAGTCCTGAGGGTACGGGATCCAGCCTGTGGGCCTGTTCTCTGATCTCCCAAGTTCAATCCCTGACTGTGCCAGGGAGAAGCATGCTGGTCCCGAGTTGCCCACAGAGTGCTAAAGCAGGCTTAAAGTCCCTCTGCTTCGGGATATGCCCTGCTCTGCTGGAGCAGCCAACAGCCTGAATTTTTCAACCCTGAAATATGATAGAGCTATGATGGAAATAGTAGAATAAGCAGAGCATGGTCAACCTGTGAGAGTGTTTGGATCCCTGAGACTGAGGAGTTGAAAACGTAGGGAATATATAGGTGATAGGCTATTCATTTCTCCCTAGCAGATTGATTGTGGGACCCTGATTTGGGTAGAGTGACAACCTGGGGTAGAATGCTTTGGGACTTGGTCATGGTCCCATGGTCCTGGGGTTGAGATGGCTATGGCAAGAGCAAAGGCTGTGAACAGTGGAGCTGTCTGCATAGCCCTAGACCATGATGGCTTAAAGTAAAGGGACTCATATAGGAGCAGATGCCCCCCAAACATGACCAATTTTCTGTTTTTCAGGCTGGTGTGGCTCAGAACTAGATGTAATTAGATTTTATAAATAAGAACATGTGAATTTTAAAATTTTAATGTCTGTGAAAATGAATAATTATTGCTTATAATGATGGCTTAAACCAGAGTGTAGTTGAAAAAATTTAATGATGCTTTTGAAGACCATTGAACAGTGTTCTATGTAGTCCTGTTTTTAGACAGATCTCTTAAATATTGTTAATCAATGATTTCTTCAAAACAGTTGAGAATACAGATTAAAACATACTGTAGCTGCACCTTCTCTTAAAATCTGTTCTGAAGGAAAAATAAGAATAACAAATTCCCTATTTAAGAATGTAAAGGTAGCCCCTGTGCTAAGTTTCTAGAAGATGTCTAAGTCTGAAACCAAAATGACATCTGTGAAGTTGGATAAAAAATCTAATTCAAGAGCTACAGGGCAAATATCATGAGATAGGGAAAAAGTCATGTAAATTTGAAAATTTTGGCACTAATAAGTCTATACTATTGGAAAAGTTCAATCACATGCACATTATACTCCCCTATGCTTTAATTTCCTGGCTGGGAGTGGAAATTATTTTCATCAGACTAAGTCATATGGGGAACACAGTCCCAGGGAACATAAATCCAGATCCTTATAGGAGCAATTTCTCCCTAATGTAAGAAAAATTATAAGAGAAACAGATTAAGATATGTTCCCAGAGGAAATTGGGAACACTATGATAACAAGTTAACTTTTGCTCTATTACAGCCTAAGAAAATAGTTTACTTCTTTTGAAATATAGAAGAAAAGTCACTAATTTCCAAAAAAAATCACCATTTTTAAGTTAATGTCAGTATAAACTCAGCCATTATCTTAGTGATATTGACAATATATATTTATAATTACATGATGTGATTAATTGTAAGTCCTACCAATTTTACACACACACACACATACACACTTACATACCACACACAAGTAAAAGTTCACAGGAACTTGGTAGTAGTCACAACATCAGCACTCACCAGAAGCCCAAAGTAATGAAACTCATAGAGCCCTTCTGAGCCAAGTTTGCACAAAGTAATAGTGACATTTTTAAAAGGTAAAACATAATCCACATAGGAATGAGGGCTATAAGAGCATGTCTATCAAAGATTCATATCAAATTGAGATCAAAGGGGCAAAGTTTAGTGGGGGAACACAATGTCCCAGAACTTCAGAATTCTGTTGAGCTTTGCTCCATGCACATCAAAAAAGTTTTGTTTGTATAGCATAGTTTAACATCTAAGTACAACTGTAATATAAATGAAGACTTTGAAAAGAGTATAAAGACAGACATGTTCATATATGCTTGGGAAAAATTATCCTCTTATAAGATTATATAAAATTTGGGATGGACTGTCTTATTCTATTTCATCAAAAAACTAGATGAGAGATAATTGTTAATTAGTTAAGTTTTGTGAGAAAGGTATCAAATGGTTTTACATAAAATGACAAACAAGCAAATTATTTATAGTGTTTTATATTGTGTGTATCATTGTATATATACACATGTATTTTTATATATATATATATATATAATGCATGCTTGTAGGCCAAGAAATTAATATATAGGTATCTGTTAACTGATATTCAGTTATGTTAACCAATAATTTCTCATAAGAATATGAGAAAGTAGATAAAGTAAGTAGAATACTGTCACTGCTGTATTTTTATTTGTTTAGCTCAAAAGAAGTTTTAAAGCTATAATCTAGATGCCTCTAATTACCTGTTGAAAAGTTATGGGTTAGTGCCTAGAAGGAAAGAAATAGCCTGATTATAAACCTAAGTCTTGAAAATGTCAGCAAATATCATGGCAATAAACACTATTACAAAGAAACATTCAGTATAACAATGCCTGTTTTTTCAGTCTTAAAAGTTGACACAAAGAACAATGTTTAGTTACCTTGGTTACAGCAAATTTTGAACAATCTGCCTTGGAGGCCTCTGAAGGGAATTTGTGTATGTAAGTGTATTGTTGTGGGAGGATGTACTACAGAGAAATTGATGTATTTTTACAGATTTTTTTCTTCTGTTATTAAGTAATTTTAATTACTTACTCCTGCTTTCATCCATTGAATGAAAATATACTTCTGCAAACATCACTCCCCCATGTGAAACCATCCTTAGGCATACGTCTTCATACTTCTCAGTTGCCCCAAACACACAGGCCTTCTGCCTGGGGAAAGGAAAGAACAAGGAGTTTGGTGGTCAGCATGAACTTTGAAAGTGGCTCTACATGATTTTATCCCCAACTGTGGAATATGAGAATTACCAGGATTGAAGTAGAAGAGAGTCATGTCCTCTTTATGTTCCTTATTGTCCTTGGAAACAGGGAGAAGTGAGTCATCCCTGTATGACAGTGAGGAGATGAAGTGATGAAATGTAAAAAGAGTCAGAATATAGAATTCTCTTTCTTCCACCACTGCTACTTTCCCGGGAGAAGGGAAACTCACATTCTGGGTACACTGGCCAAGAGTGACTCCACGTTGAGGAAATAGCCAATCAACGCAATGTGAGCATGAGCTGCCATCAGTCTTGTTTCTCTATCCAAGTGATACACTGGGTTCAATTCTCCCTACTATAAAAAAAAGCAGGAGAACTGATCCCTTTCTTCTGCTGCTTCTCGTATCTCTTCATCTTGCGGGTGTCCTGGTGCAGAAAAATAGGTATCAGAAATGATTAGCTGTCCTATTGTAATAAGTCTCCTCTTCTTTCTTTAGTTACAGAATTCTGAATCTTACTGAATTATTACTGATCACCCTGTAAAAGGACTATATTTTCTGGCCTCCATTGCAGCTAGATGTGGCTGTATGGCCAAGTTCTGAACTATAGGATTCTTTTTAAAGAGACATGGTCTCCCTCTGTCACCCCAGCTGGAGTGCAGTGACCATAGCTCACTGAAACCTCAAACTCCTGGGCTCAAGCGATCCTCCCACTTCAGCCTCCCAAGTAGCTGGGACTACAGGTGCGCACTGCCATGCCTGGCTAATTTTTAAAAATATTTTGTAGAGATGGGGTTTCACTATGTTGCCCAGGTTGTTCTCAAACTCCTGGCCTCAAGCAATCCTCCTGCCTTGGCCTCCCAAAGTGCTGGGATTACAGGTGTGAACCATTGTGCCCAGCCTGAGCTATGGAATTTGAGCAGAAGTGGTAAATGCAACTTCTGGGTCATGTTTTTAAAGGACAGAGTTGTGCCCTGAGTGGGTCTTTTCCCTTTTTGTGCTGTTGAGAATAAAGGTATGATAGCCAGAGCTAAACAGTTAACTTGGACCGGGAAGTGGAAGCAGTGTGTTGAAGATGGCAGAACAAGATAGAAGAGGCCTAGGGTCCTGCAGGTTGTTAAGTCTTCTTCCTTGTCTGAATTATTATATATGTGTAGACTGCAATGATCAAACTTTTCATGGGAGAGATAAAAACTTCTAACTTACTTAATGCATTGTTATATTGGATCTCTCTGCTACAGCAGTGGAACTGTGATATCTTCAAAACTTTTAAATAGCCAAATCAGAGATTTTCAAACTTCAATTGACACAAGAATCACCTAAGATCATGTTAACACCCAGATTCTGATTCTGTAAATGTGACAGATACGTTTTCTGTGTCAGCTTGGTTAAGCTATTTTGCCCAGTTTTTTTGTCAAACACTAATCTAGATGTTGCTATGAAGGATTGTAGATGTAACTAACATCTATACTCAGTTGACTTTAAGTAAGGAAATTTACCATTGAAAATATGGATGGACCTTATCCAATCAATTGAATACCTTAAGAACAAAAAGCAAAGTTTCCCAGACAAGAAAGAATTCTTTGTCAAGCCTGTTCCATGGAAATCCTGCCTGAGTTTCCAGGCTGCTGGACTTTCCTATAAATTTCAGGTTTGCCAGCCCCTACAAAAGCGTGAGCCAATTCCTTAAATTAAATCTCTTTACACACACACACACACACACACACGTACATATACACACATACATATATCCTGTTGGTTCTGTTTCTTTGGAGAAGTCCAACTGACATAGTAGGTCTGGGGAAAGTTCTCAATGCTGCTGGTCTGAGCACCCGTGCTTTGCATAGTAGGATTCTAGAGAATTGGTTTTCAGGAAACATGTGTTTTAGTCTAGATTTTGACAAAATGTGCCGTGAAACCTCAGGAATGTCATTTAATGTGCAGCTCTCATTTCAGCATCTGTGAGGTGAGAATGTTGGGCTAAATGGCCTCTGTGCCCCCTCCAGCTCTTATACATTATAACTCTGTGATCTTTGCCCTCCCAGCAAGAGGCCCAGGTGTGAAGGCCACATAGGGACACAGCTGATAACAGGGTAGACTCCAGAGGTGTGTAAAAGTGTGTGGCCATCAGGTATGGTTCTTGGAGTGGTGGCACTGCTTTCCTGTGCTGTTCCTTCAGCTGGATATTTATAAGTTGTATGGGTGGCCATTGAGCTGGTGACATGTTACATCCAGAAACTTGTTGTCTGAGTAAAGATAGTTATAATAATTCTAACCCTTTAGATTAGAAAGAGAAATATAAGAGCTTGATATCCTTTTTTTCTTTAGGAAACCTATTGCCCCGTGCAAAGGACAGAGCAAGTCTAGTGACATGAAACAACCTTTTTGTGTCATTACCCTACATATTTCACATATCACATGTGTTATAATGACTGTAGAACAATCTTACATATAGAGAAATATATTAATGAACTTACTCTTTTATTTCCCAAATCTGGGCATTAGTACAACTCGGATTTGGAAAATTTTAATAATAGCATCACTATTTCATTTATTCTTTAAGAACAATAGCAACAAGCCTTAAAATTACAATTTGTTAAAGTTGGGCTTCTATGTTCTCATGTGCTGTAAACAAGCCTGTGCTTTGGAGTACGGATCGCCCTTCTGACAGAATGATCTGTCAGCTTTTGCTTTCTAAAATCCTAAATTGAAAAAGCGGTTTGTTCTTGTCCTTTGCGACTACTACTAGAATGGAGCTGTAATCGTTCCTTAATGGTGAGAATCTGTTTTCATCTATAACACAGAACGTTTAAATTTAAAACAGGTACATTTAAATGGACAATACGGTCCAGTAGCTATATGGACAATTTTTACTTAGGGATTACAATTTCCTCACTCTATGGTCTTACAGCCCTGTCACAATACGGATGAAAAATGGGTTTACTCATTGTACAAATATTAATAGATAGTTTACTGATGGTGCTTTGACTAAGCTTATATCAACAGAATAGCAAAGGCTACTTTGGGAACATATCTGCTCTGGGAATATATATCTACTCATTTGAGATCTCTCTCTATATATATACACACACACACATACATCTGAGATAAATAGATTTCTTAACTTTTACCTGAAACACTGCAGGAGGTTTGTGTTCATTCCAGTACGACTGTGTACACGTATGTGTTTCATTCGCTATGTGTGTGTATGTGTGCATGTGTGATGTGTGTACATGTGTGAAGTTGAGGGTGGGACTGGAAAGAAAGGAGTTAACTTTTTGGTATGTGAATTTGAGTGCAATGGGCAGCTTGAATTCATTTCCTTATTTTCTCAGTGTCAAGCACTATTTTTGTCTCCTTCTCACCTCACCCCACCCCACCCCCAACAAAATTGCCTTAGGGAATTTTTCTAATAGATACGACTCCTTTTCATGTCTAAAGGGCAAGGCTGGTTAAAAAAAATAGAAGGCAGCAACAGCATGGAAGTTACTTGACCAGAAATAGGAACCTGTTGCTGCCTTCGGTGGAGGAGCTTTTCTTTGTCAACATTCGGGGTTGGGGGCAGAAAGACAAATGAGAAAATAAAGATCTTTGTGTACAAAAACTTGCACTTTTCTTTATTTGAGCCCATTTATTTAAATTTTAAACTGTCCCTGGAAAGGAAAACAGGATAAAGCTTAACAGAGATAGAACTTGGCATCAGTGTGTTCTACCCTTCACTTGCCTTGTTAATATAGGCCTGTTCACTCTAAAGGAGGTTGACATAACCTTTTATGAACTATCAGTGATTTATTAGAAATCCTGACATTCTTCGTTCTCCAGAATACAAACAGCATCTTTCATAGTGTGACATAAAATCACTGTAGTCTGACTGGTTGTTGTTTGGATGTTTGGTTTTCAAAATTATTTTTATTAATTTTATAAAATGGAGTCAAATGATTATCAAAGAACAAATACATCTAGCTTATCTTTGTTGGATTTCTTCTGATTTGATTTTCCTTTATTGAGGAATGACAATATTCGGGATCTATTGGCAATTGAAATCAGACTTTGAGAACTTTGGCTTAGCTTAGAGATACAGCTTTTTATAAACACATCAGAGTTAGTTGTGTTGTTTTAAACTGGTCAGAGCATTGCTAACTGATTTGCACAAGGAATTAGCTTCATTTGGTGGTAGAATTTATATCATACACTCTTGACTGCTTCATTCCTAATGCAGCATTAGTCTACTCAGAGTGTGGGATCAGCTGCATATCTTTGGCCCTTTATCGAACCCTGACAATATAATGTGCCTGTTCTGCAGTTAATTCACGGTGTCGGTATGGCTCTAGCAGTTTAACAGATGGATCTCTAGTCAGTCTCCTCTCAAACTCTTTATTAAATATTTATAGAGCCAGATTGCAAATAGGCTTAGCTTTGCTCCTGGAGGTGTGTGTAGGAACCTCTGGACTAGGGAGGATCAACTTGGTAAGTTCAGGAACAAGAGACAAAATCTCTTCTCCATGAAGTTTCAAAGAACATCAAGTAATTGCCTTACTCATGGTAGTGAGATCATGAGTACTCCAGCAGCATTCTGTGTAGTAAACAGAATGTTACCTTGAAAATAGGAAGCTGTTAATTAATGTGGGAAGATGAAGATGCCCACCAAGTTTGTGAGTAAATCTGAGTATCTGGAGCCAGGTTTTATCCCTCCGGGAGACAATGTGGAAATGAATAACGACACCTTTTGCGTAACTAGTACATATACACAGGGAGTTGCCAAGAGAGTGTTAACAAGAAGAATTTATGAAAAATGAGTAAATTTGGGGATTTAGAAACACTTGAAATATCATTCATTAGACAGGCAAAGGAAGGTGTTAAAATGAAAATGCCCCAGTTGTTTCAGTTTTTCACCAAATTGGGGGTGAAGGAGGTGTGGATAAGAATGCTGAAGTTGCTCACTGATGCCCTCAGAGGTGGCTACCAACCTCTGCACACCAAATGGTGCTTGAGATAGGAAAGGTGATGGTCTTTGTTTTGTAGATCTATGAAAGAAGACTCTTGTATTCCAAGATGCGCTGTAGTGCTTCTGGAATAAATGCCAAGACCACAACACTCGCACTACCTTTACTAGTTACATAATCATCAGGTTAGAAAAGACTTCAAAAGCTTTTAGTCCATCTCCTTGTCTTTGGATGCTTTTCTTTGAAATTTTCCCAAAGACTTAGAGACTAATCCAGGGAAATGTCATTGTGCCAGATCATAACCACATACTTAATTTTAATATCACAAGATAAATTACCAACTCCTGTTTTAAAGATATTTATTTCAGCGGTTCCAGGAGATTTTTCAAGATTTTTTTATGTGAAATTTTAAATGATAGTATTAATTTGGCAGTATATAAAACCATGAATGTCCTTTTCATTTGGCCACATCCTTGAATTAAATTATATTATAACAATAAGTGCACTTTATGGCAAATAATCTTTATTATTATAAATACTGAACCTGATGCTTCTCTTTGAACCCAGAAAGCTACTAGCTTTTCTTCCATGCTAAAAAGAATCTGCTTTTGTTTCCAGTTCTATTGACTTAACAGTCTGTCACCAACATTCCAAGGTGTCCAGGGCACTGTATTAAGAGATGTAGAAAAATTACCAAAGAAACAGATTCTTGACCAGTCCTTGCATTTGGGAGAGTTCATGATCTAGTAGTAGGGGAGCAGAGAGAAAGGATAAATGAAAATCCTTAAGAACATTTCCATAGAAAACTGAGTTTGGCACAGCCAAGGGCACATACACAGTGAATGAATGGTTAGGAGCACATAGAGTTAATCAAGGTTTTTCTCAGATGTGTTGATGTTCTGAAAGTACTGTAAATGTGCGCTGAGTTTAGTGTCTTGCATAAGGTAGGAAAAAATGAGTATTCACTGTCGATGATGTGTAAGGTAGGATCCCTAAAAATATTCTTTTCTTGGGGTGCAATGTTACCATCCCAGTTCTGGGGCATTGTGGGTCAGAGTGGGTGTTAACTCTGGCTGTTACTATGGAAATGATTTAAGCAGCTACATGTGCAAGGTTAAGAGCCTCACTCAAGCACACCTACAGGAAATGCTATATTTTGGGGAAAAGTCTGGGTGAAACATCAGCAATGCAGCATCATACCTTTATTGACGGCACATAGTTCAGAAGGCCCAGGAACTAAGGTTGCTCTAGAGACACCTGTAGGTTTTCAGGGTTGCCTGACTGTAGCAGGGAGAAGGGGATGGGTGGATGGTGCCCTATGTCTCTCTCCTCAGAGTGGAAACTGCAGCAAGACCAGCTGCATTCTGTAGCATGAGGGGCACTTGTCCCTTCTAGAACCCGGCTCTGAGGATTGCTGTCCATATTTGTTCATCAGAAGACAAGACCTTGCCGATAACCCAGCAACGAGGGTGCTGTGGCAGGCTAATGCTGGGCCTTGTGTGAAGTCATTTTTCCAGACTCTGGAAGGACATCAAACAGCGAATGAAGTTGTATGACATGGCATTTGTATAATTTTATGTAAATTCTCAGAGGGGAAAGAAATGAAGATTATCACATCTGCCCACACTTGAGATGTGTAAAAAGATAATGTAAAGATACAGAGTATCTATTAAAGTCTTCTGAAAGAAAAGCAGTAGAAAGTATGGTCATAATTTGGAATTTGTTCTGGGATTACTTTGGGTTTTATTTGTCTTTTTACAAACATAATCTCATTACAGAGGAAGTTTTTGGATCTGATTTTGAAATGGAGATAATATTTGTTATATAGGAAGAAGACCACTCATCTTTATTGTCCACAAAATCAAAATAATAAAATTCAAAAACTGTTTTCTTTTCTTCAGTTGTTAAAACTCCTAACTTAAAAAAAAAAAAGCTCATTTTTTTTTTCTTGTTTCAGAGTTCACCAGCTAAGACAGACTGAGCTGGGCCATTACCATTCTCATCAGTTTAGATTTATATGATGCATGCATTGAAATGAACATCTGGACAGTTAGAGAATGCATTTCATTTGAAGGCCGTTGTAGCATTTTTTTTCCCATATTTAGAGCATTCCTTTGGAAAACAACATAAGTAGGAAAACAACATACAGTAAAAGAGAAATATTTTTAAAAGCAAGAATTATTAGAAATGAGATTATTGAGAATTTTTATTGCACACAATAAAGGTATAGGTAGGATCATAAAGCACCATACAGAAATAAAATCTATTGACTCCCTGGGCTTTAACTTGCAACCAGAGAGCCAGTGAACTTGAAGTCATATGTAACTTCCAAGGCAACTAGCTGTAACCACAGTTTCTAGTGTCTCCCAGGCCCAAGTGGAGATTTTCAGCTTGGATAAGTATTTCATAGAGACATTTGAGCCAGGTTCTTTATGTAGTAGGGTTGGTGATTCAGTGTGTGGCATTTAACAATGTGAGTCAGAATTAAATGAATGTCTCAGTATTATAGTTGGGGAGTTAATGGAAGGGCCACCTCTTAGATGAGTCATTGAACACAGATCTTGCTCCAGGCCACTTGCTAAAAATTGTGCAATCATTTTCACAAGCAGATAAGATGATAACCTTGATGTTCTGCCCTTTCTAAGTTCAGATGATCAAGCTGCTCATCTTTGTTTCTCCAAAATAGATTTGAGCTATAAAACCACTTTCATCTTTACTCATTATTTTCCACATTTGTTGTATACTCTATTCATTACATGTAAATAATGCAATTATTATATTTTAACTTTTAAGGTATTCTGGCAGAGGTAAACTGCACTTATTATTTATAACCCCTCTTTATTCCAAAAATATTTGAGGCAGCTTATAAAAGACACAGATATGCTAAAACTATTCAAGCAAGGGCAAATGAATGTGATTATGGGCTATGCTAGGTCAAGAAAGAATTTATAGGCTAAAGATAGCTTCTGAAACTGAGCATCAAATTTAGCTTTGAGCTTCCTAAAAATTATTTTCAACATGGATCATTTTGCCTTTTTTTGACAAATGTAAATGTCTGCATTAGTATCTTCTCTTCTAGAATATAAGCTCAAGAGGGGGCTGGTACCATCATTTAGTGTAGTTTATCAATCAGATGGCAGGTTTTATTGAGGATCAATCAGAGCATACACTGAAAGTAGGTAGGTAGGGTGAGATTTCAAAGGAAAAGAGAAGCAATCATTTGTCCCTGTCCTCAGTGAGGTCACTAGTCAGTTAGATAAAACAAGTCTCATACACTTAAGAAGTCTTTTAACATAGAATGTATAAGCTAACAAATGCTAGTAGGCTTCTAATTGGGGATAAGAGTGTGGGAAAATATAGCCCTTAATAAATTCATGGCCTGATATTTGTCTGAGCAGTTGTAAATGAGAGCCAGAAGGCTGATTTTCAAGGGAAGACTTTACTCCTATACCTGGCTGCTGCATGGCTGCCCCAGAACAGCAATCACGGGGACACCCAGGACAGTTTCTATAGGATCAGGGTGACCGGGGCACTGTCTAGTTGGATGTTAGGACTAGGACCTATCTAACCTACGCATCCCTCTATAATCTTGGAATTAAAGAAAGAAGGAAAATGGGGGGGGGCAAGAGGAAAGAAAGGAAGGAAGAGGGGAGGGGAAGAGAAGGGAAAAGATTTGTTGGCCAACTTTGTGGGCCTCTGCTTATGCTGATGTGAAAATCATTTAGGTAACTTTTTTTTTCTTTTCTTGAACTTAATTATTATTACAGAGATTGTTGCAGTTTTAGGGAGTGATAATTAAATATATCTCTCCTGTGTTTTAGGAAGCACTTTTCGAAAGCAGATGAAAGAGTCCAGCAGACAGAGATAGATCACAGGTTTATTACAGTCAAAGCCACATTGAAGAGCGGAATGTATACACAGCCATGCAGGGCTTTCTGTTGTTTCTCCTGAGCCAGACTGCTGTGACCCAACCGAGGGATTATTTGAGTCTGTGGAGGAGACATACTTACCCAGATTTGCTGCCATATATCGCCGACAAATTTGGAACAGAGAGACACACTAGTCTCCAGATCCATCTGTAGAACATCGGCCTTCCTCTGATCCAAATGTGCCTACTCTGTGGAAGCAGCAGTTCTGGAAGATATGGCTTCATAAGAAGACAAATGCAAAAATAGAAAAAGGAAAGGGCTATATCACATGTGTTCTTACAAACCAATTCCAAATTAGTCACACTTCCACCTAGTGTGGGGGGCGAGTAAGGGTGGGGACAGAGAGCAGAGATATTCCACAAGTGGGGTGGTTCTCATCCTTGGCTGCTACAGTAGGATCACCTGGGGAGCTAAATGCACACCGCACCACACACACACACACACACACACACACCCCCCATGCCTGGGTTTCATATGTGTAGCTGTAGTTGACAAAAAGAACAGGGAGATAAAGCCCTTCCCAATACAGGCCTTTACTGAATGTATACTACTTATCTTGGTATACAGTAGAGGTTCAGTTGGTATTCACTGAATGAATTACTGAAGAATGTATTGGATGTTATCCACGGATAAAATTTTCCGTATTTAACTCTGTGCCACATTATAAGAAAAATGATATTCTCCTCACCTGTGACCTGAGAATTCTTCATCGCAAGACCCCAATTTTGAAAGATTGTGCTTTGATAGACCTTCTCTGGGCTTGATTAGGCTGGCAAGTGGGCTCTAATGTTTAAAGGGAATTAATCTGCATAAAGATTAGGACTCTGTGGGAAAGGGTAAAAGGAAGAAGAAAGTGGCAGAAGGGAAGGCGAGAGATAGGAATGCTTTGTGTTGGAGGATGTGACTTCCCATCCCTGGATTGTCCAAAATCTTCACTGAAGTCTACAATGCCCACTAATACTTTTATATGAGTAAATTTCTCATGAAAATTGGTGAAAGGGTTGAGTTCTGTATTCTGGGGCCAAGGGGACAAAATAGTCTTTACTACATAAATGCAGCTGTGGCTGAAGTTAGGTTGTGTAAGAATCCTGAACGCATCAGTCAGCACCCTTATTGATAAGTAAACACGGAATCTATGGACAATTAAAAATGAATTTTTCTGCAGACTGCTAATATAACTATCTACCCCACTCAAAACTAGGTTAATTCCTCAGGGGCCTGGTTAGTACAGCATTACATAAGAAATGCAATAATAAGGCAATAAAATTTACAGAATTTCCATTCTAAAATATGGCGTTTTAAACCTTGAAGCATGAATAGAAATGAAATAATACTCAAACTTTTGTTTTATCAATGTTCACAAGTTATAATGGATATTCCAATTATTTTGTGTAAATTACATTACCAATTCTAAAAGTTGCATAAAATTTTAAATTTCTGGAAGAAAAAGTGTTATAATTTGACTTGCAAATATTTTTAGCAACAAAATGAGTTTTAGAAGTTGACAAAAATGGGTATAGAATATATACAAATATAAAGTGTTGGTTAGCATACTGGGGTAGTCAAATCTGCTGCAAAGCTGAGAGATTTGTGCATGCGAGAAAATACCAATGTAGCTACTATTGTTTGCAAACTTTAAAAATGTGTCTCTTCCCTTCTCTTTGTATTGCCACCAGCTCAGAATGCCTTCAGTTGACCCACCCTTCATTATTACAAGCCACTTATCTCTAGTATTCAAGCTCTTAAAATACTCTCTTATTTAAAAATGACAAAAAAGGTATAGTGGATCCCAGTGAGTTATTGCAGCTTTTCTGAGACATAAGTCATTCAGATACTGTATTCTTTTAGTTCTTGTATGATTCTGAATGCCTTTTTTATTCTTTGGACCTGAAACTTGGCTTTATAAACAATTCATGTGACACATTTTCTCTTTTTCCAGAACTTTGTAGACTTTTACCTCTAATCTTTTAACTTTAAATATTGCTAGGAAGAAATTTCAGGGAATTCTGATTTTGTCTTCTCGTATGTGACTTAAGTTTTCTGGAGGGAGCCTGAAGAAGTCTTTATCTTTGAAATCCGATGGTGAATCAGGCTGTGTTTTGGCTCTGAGTGTTTTATATTAATTTTGCCTGGATTACAGTGCCTTCTTTTTATTTTCAGTTATTCCTAACATCTCACAAAAATTTTCTTGTTTTATATTCTTTACTATTTTTTTTTTGGTTTTGTGGGTGGGCTTTGTTCTTCAAGGAAGCCAGTTATTTTAAGTAGGTTTGTGTTTATCTGTCCTGAACATGGTCACATTGTCTTCTTTTCTTTCCCTCCCTCCCTCCCTCCCTTCCTTCCTTCTTTCCTTTGTCTTCTTCATTTGATGTGTTTTTTCTTCATTCTCTGTATTTGTTGTGATTATAAAAAACTCTTAATTTAGAGTAGCAATTTTATTTTTAGTTCTGTCTACTGTATTCTTTCTTGTTTAAAATTTATTATTGTGTTCCATAATATTCTTGCTTTGAACATCAGTTTTACTTAATGCTGGACACTCTCTTCTTATATCTTTCCATTTTCTTTTTGTTCATAAATTATAATGATCTTATTACATTTTTCTATAGTACAGTGCAATGCATTTATGGTGATTTTTTTCTTCCTGTGCTGTGCCTTCTTTCATGCAAATTTTTTCTTGATTTTCACGTTTTCCCTATTTTTACTTACTAATAATTTATTGATTTTTCCCCTGTAATGTCTTTGAATTGTTGGCACTCAGATTCTTTTCATATTGCTTATACTTAATGCAGATAATCTGACTTGTTAATTTTGCTGATAAAATGAAAGAAAATTTCAAGAAAAATTAGGTATCCACTGTGGAACATCATGAGTGATACCTATTTTTGTTGCTTCTCCTTTGAGCTATAGTTTGAGCATATGAGAGGTGAAAGGAGGCAAGCTGAGGTTGTGCTGAACGTCTTAAACCATGGGGTTCCTCAACAGCGAGATTTGCATCTCATATTCTCATTGTTTAGCCTCTATTCATGGTGAACCCCTGCAAACTTGACTCCCTTCCCCCTTTTTTCCTCCTTTTCACCCTCCCTCCAGGAACTATTTCAACTATTTTTCAATTAGAAGGAGAAAAATGCAAGGGTGCAATTTCGATTTGCTTCTCCCAACTTTGGTAGTGTTGATGAAAATCATGAGTATATTACTGACTTAGCATTATTCCTTCTAGAATCCTGGTCAGGGTTTGGAAGTCAGCCATGTTTCCCACACTGCCTTGCTCTATTCTAGAATCTTCTGTGGCTTCATTTGGGTTTCTTTACTTGTGAGTGTTTATCACTTTCTGTTGTGCATCTTTCATTTTTGGTTGCTACTGATAGTGATTTATTTTAAAATTTATTTAAATTTGTTCATTTGTGAAGGCAGAATGGAAAATGGAAATGATGGGATATGGCTTTACTCCTCCATTTGCCTTCTTGGCCCAAAGTTTTGGCAATCAATTTTTGCTTTATTATTGACAAACTTATCTAAAGATGCATTTATTTTTAAGGTTTCTGCCAAAACTAACACTTGGACAAGCCCTCTGGTTTATTACCTATTGAATAAAGTGATTTTTATTTTTTATTTACTCTCATGTTACAGCTTTTAATGTAAGCTACATTCTTATATTCAGGGGGTATTGTGTAAATCTGCATCCAGCCTTTCATATGATTTATTGATTTGCCAATTTGATTGTGGACCTTGTTATTTGTGTTTTAAAAGTCCTACAGTTTTTCATTTGCTGCTTTCACATGCTGATTTCATATCACACTTCATATTCTCTTTTATTATGTTGTAAAGGTTTTTCCATTATCAGTGAAATGATAGAAATTGAAATGTTGCATAGAAATAGGAGAAGAGGTTTTATTTAATTAAACAAAACTAATGATTTAGACTGTGCATTGAAAGGCAGAGGTGTGTGTGGGGGTGTTGTGGGGAGCCCTAATAGGTAAGAGGAATGCTAAAGGTTGATTTAAGAGGAAAAGATAAAGTCAGAATGTTTATTTTGAATGATATTAGTAAATGAAGAAAATTAATGGAATCAGTTGTTTTTTATTATGTGGCTCACACAAAAAAATGTTAGGTTGCATGATTTTAGTTTCTCAACTTGTGGCCCTGATTTGGTCTACACACTCTCTTTGTCAGCGTTGGCTTTCTGTAGTAAGCATGAGCGTTGCAGATGGCTATAGTTGGGCTCTGAGCTTTTCTATAGCATCTTTAGTCCTGCATAGCAAGGACCATGCTCACTGGGGCAAAGGAGGGGTGGAGAGGATCTCCATACGTAGCAAAAACATTTCAAGTTTGGGCAATGATAATGATGGAATTGTGTATAAGTTACTTGTGCTTTTTCCTTTGTTTTTATGATGTTTAAGATGGCTAAACACAAGTTTTTCCCGTGGCATAGATGGTTACATTTTCCACTAAGCCTTGCAGCTCTTGTTTTTGATAGAAAAAACACTAGGAAATATGCAAAGTCTCTTTGAGTGAATAATCTGAATTGTAGAAAAGATCCACTGACTTCTTTCTCAGCAGTGATTTTCCATCTGAGTGGCTCCTGGGTAGTTAGTGCATAAAGCTATGTTGGTGCTGGCTGGGTGCAAATTGCCTTCATCTGAAGATGCCTGCTTTGTATCATTACCTGCCTACAGCAAAACAGGGCCCCTCCAGTAGAGAAGTCTCTTTAACCAAATATCAAACAAATTAACCTTTTAGTGTGCTCCTAGGAGCCTCTCAAGAGAAGGAACACTTCAGTGACATCACTGATGGCAAAGGTTAGCCTAAAAGTAAAATGAAATCATCCGGGCAGGCAGGCCCTGCGGGAGAATCAAGCCTTGTAATTAGATTGAAGGCTCCTAGGAAACGAAGCCCTGTTGCAGGAAGAGTGCTTGCAGAAGAAGCTAATTGGGGTAAGCTTTTGCATCAGTGCCGGCGCACTGCATTGCTTACAGTCTTGAAAATAGCTGTAATGATGTACGATGATTGAGTCATTCCCTAATTTTAGCAACTTAGGCTGAACATGAATTACATGATGAACGTGTGCTTGACTTTGTCCTATCTGTGACTTGGGATTCCTGGAAGATTCCAGTACACAGACTGGCTGCTACTGGGACTGTTTTCTGAGGGTGGCAAGGTTGGGGAGGCTCTGTGCAAGCAGAGGCTGAGAGTTGCCTCCGTGCTGGCCTCCATCCTTGCCTTGTTTTCTGGCAGGTGTCTCCCTGCCTGTCCCACACACTTTTTTCCCCGAAGTGTGGAGTCTGTAATTCAACCTAGTAATTGTTCTAAATGATTTCTGTGGTGAATTATCGAAAAAGAAATCTAGTTATCAGGCAAATAAGGTGAGATCACCATCCTCTTTGCTGTAGTGAGTCAAACCAGACACGAACTGAGTTTGGAGGCATGAAAAGGTGGGCAGAGAACTAACCTTATTTTGTCTTAGGCTCGTCTGACCTTATCCCTGGACGATCACTACAACTTTGATAGACATAGTTCTCTTCTGGCGCTTTCAAGGATATGCCAACCTGAACACTTTATGTTTCAGTATTTCCTTAGGTTTTATGTGGCTGTCAGTCTTTGAGTGACAACGGAGTGTCAAGGTAATTAAACATCTACAACCCACTACTTACAAGCTATGTGACAAAGGAACCGGTCTTAAGCTCTCTGAGCTTCCCATCTCTCTTCTGTAAGATGAAAAAAGTGGAATAGCCCCTGGCACATAATAGGCTTTCATAAGTATTAGCTATTATTTTTGGCAAAAAAGGTAAAGGTGAAGGTGTGTAAGAGTAGCTATTTATTTTGGTAGTCATATTATAACAACACTAATAAAAACAGCCAAGATTTTTGAGCAGTTACCATATACCTAGTACTGTGCTAAGGACATTATATGGTGATGTCATTAAAAACTAACCTCAATCTACTCTACGCATATTGCACAGGTAATGAAACTGAGGCACTTGGGTAACATCACGATGATACTAACACAATAAATAATTGCTCATCAAAGAATCACAGAAAGAAGCACTAAGAGTAGGCTCATCTCGTAGAAATGTGCGTAATGATAATGAGTCATCCGTTTTCAGCACATCACTATAGCTCTCCTAAACCAAAACCTTCCTCTCGAGCTCACATTAAATCTGTTTATTTCTCATATCTGGATTGCTTTTACATTCTGCACCAGCTAATCTCTGGTCCTATTTCAAATCAGAATCTGGATATTATTTACCATCTGCCTCTAAGGGATGCACTTGCCAAGTCCCTTAATTTGCTATAATTGGCAGGTTTTCAGTGTACATAATTTATATCAAAAAAAGCTACCCTGAAAAAGAAGATTAATTAAACTGTTTCTTCTGGGTCCCTAAAAGTGCGGTGGTTTCCAAGAGGATGACTTTAAGGCCTTAAGGTCTTCTGTGTGTATATGCTGCCACAGCTGAGCACATTAAAAATGTATGTTGGGTTGGTCCCTGGTGCCTCTGAGCTGGTCAGAAAGATGTCATTGGCACCTGGGTAACATCACAAATACTCACTGAATTAAGCAGCTCACATTTGCATTTGAGTCTTTTGTTCCAAGCTTTGCAGACACTAGAAACTACTAGACTGCAGTATAATTTATGGATACCTCCGTGCTGGCAATTCTGTCACTGATATGATAGGAAACACTAGGAAAAATACACCCAGATGTACAGAATTCTAAATAGAGTAAGTGAGAGACCACAAACTGATTCAGACAAGGAGCACATGTGGTTAGTAAATAGACCAGTGACAGTTTTTTTTCCTTTTTTCCTTTTTCCATCTTCCACTTAGCTCGTGGTCCAAAATGGGGCATGCCCTAGGCTTTGTGGAACATTCTGGTCCTTCTCCAGCTTCTGGTAATGCCACCCTGGGATTTTATTTCTTAATGCATGCCTATCAAAGTTGGTGGGTAGCGTCCTCATTCAAAAGATAGGAACTTCTGTGTTTTCTACCTTTTTCTAGAGTGGTTTTTTGAATTACCAGCCTGTAGGTGGATTACACAGAGTAGTGCAGGAATGAACATGAAGCTATCACTTATTTTCTCTATTTTCCATACTTGTCTAGTTTTTCCCACTTACCTTCCAAATCTCAGCTCAAATACTACCACGCTTGCCCTGCCCCATCTCACCCCCAGCTGATGAAGGTGTCCTCTTCTGTGCTCCAGAAAATACATCTGAAGCTTAAGAAATAAGTAAAAAATGTGAGTAGCTTCCTTTTGTTGTTCTTTTGGAACAAAGGCTCCCAAAGGATTTACTAGTATATACTTTGATTACCTCACTACTTACTATTAATTAAAAATCCCAAACTTGGTGAAGTTACATGTTAATTTATAGCTTTTTGCATAGTAGAGTTGCAAATAATTTCTGCCAAGTGCAACGGATAACCCTGAAGGTTTATGGTCCTGTTGGACATAAGTCAGTTTTGTATCTACCCATCAATCTTACTCTAAGATTGCCTCTATCTATCCAGCTCCTGAAATGCTCTTTTATCTGGTCGTAACATCTTATTAATTAATGAATTGAATAAAACATATTCATATTATAAGAGGCTAGGAGTCATGGTTTTGAACTCCAGTAGAGGATAGCATGCTCTACACTCTGCTGGATTGACTTGTCTCCCTTAGCCACTAAATATGAGCTCCATGAAGACAGGGAGCTTGCCTAGTATGACTTTGAACACTCAGTACATGGTGCCATGCCTGATGCCTGAATAACTCAATAAGAGTGTGTACTATGAATAAATGATTGTGTAATATAATTCTGACTCAATCGGTCCGTGCATCATTGTTCCAGGTCAGTGCAGGGACTCTATTGCTCAAAGAACAGCTTCTATTTTAGGGGAATATTGACATGAAGTCAGAAATGTTATGAAAGTCTTTTCTATGACTTGATGACTCTATGTAGTGGCCTTAGTCTTAATCCCTCTTTATTACACTTATTTTGCTTTGCAGTATCTTTGGATTAAGAATAGACAAAGTTATTCAATACTCAATATCCATCTAAGCCAGGACAGTTTACAAGGACAAATAGAAGCTTGAAAGATAGTTTACTTCTCTCTTTCTTTCTTTTTTTTAAATGTTGTGCCTAATTGTTGTGGCTGGCTGAGAGCATGAGGGAAGTTTTTGTTTTTGTTGTTGTTGTTTTAAGAATACTTTGACTCTTTGTGAGGTAAATTCTAAGTAAAACAGTTCCATGCCTAAACTGATCTTATCAGCCTCTGCTGTAAGATATTTGGCTCTAAAAGTAGGTATTTACCTAAAAACATCAATAAATATATAATTTGCAATTATTTGTGTTGAGTTGTAGATCTGGAAGATCAAACCAGAACCAAAAATATTATATATATTATATATGAGATTATGTGTGTGTGTATATATTGATATATTATATATCCTAAGAAATCTAAAGACAATTTTGGTGCATTGCCTTCTTGTCCTTTTCTTTCTTTTACACATATTACTACAATAATACAAAGTACTACTTTAAACATCTATTTTTTGTTTTGTCTATATTTGGAAATGTACTCAAAGAGATCTGAAAAGGAATAATGACCAGGGTGGTAGTTTTCAGAAACTCATTTGGAAACCATATCACATAATAGAGAATAAAATATGTTTCCAGTAGGTATCCAACAAAAATTAAGGTAACTTCTCATATTTAAGAACATAAAAATAATCAGATCAGGTAAACTTACACTCCATATGCTGTCCAGGGATTGCCAATAAATGAAAATTTGTGGAAGGTCACAGACATTGGCCTTCAAAATATTGTTAGGGGTGCATTCTAGATGAGGAGTTGGCAAACTTTTTCTGTAAAGGGCCAGTGTTAACTTTGTGGATCATAAATGTCTGTATTGCAGCTACCCAACTCTGCCATTTTAGTGTGAAAGCAACCATAGATGATACCTAAATGAATGGACGTAGCTGTTTCAATCAATAATACTTTATGTACAAAAACAAGTGGTGAGGCAGATCTGGCCCCTGGGCTGTAGTTTACCTACTCCTGCTCTAGACTGTCCTCATTGCTGTTTTCTCCAGTTAGTCCACAAAATTTAAAAGCCAGTATTCTTGTATTTTTTTGTATTTTGCAGACTTGTGGAAATAAATATTCACCTAAATTGCTTTGACCAGTAAAAGATAAGACACAACTGTATTTCTAGATCATTTTACTCAACAATGTAAATAGTCTTTTAAGAAAATAGATAGCAAAATTCTTTGAAAATACACATTTCAAAATAAGTATTGCATGTATGGAAGTGTCTCAATATTGAGGACCAAGCAGGATGCTAGGAAAGAGGGAATAAAATGTCTATCTAATGCCCCAACGGTCTCATTAATTCACAAAAGCTTAGGGTAGGTTTGTCCAGGATTTTAGGCTGTAAACTTATTCTAGGACTATGTAATTTTATCCTTTACTTCAGGGTAGTAGTATCTCAGACATAGAAACTACTCACCTGTTAGTTTCAGGGCCAGGTGATAACTTGACTGGTGCTTTCTTCATATTACAAGAAGGGTAAAAACCTTCAGTCATTTGCTGTAGGACATACTGAAACTTGCCACTGCTCTCTTGCAATTGAAACTCAATACTAAGCTCATTAATGATTGAGTACATTGGGGATGTCCTTTATGTCAGGGATATTTAATGCGTGTCCTTTACGCCAGGGAAATTTAATGCACGAATTCGAGTGTGCATTTCATGCCCAATTCGTAATGGAAAATTAAACAAACAAATGAAAAGAATAAAACACAAACAAACTGGCTGTCCAAAGCCTCTGTCCCAGTCCCAGAAACTGAAATGATGGAAAACTACCAATGAATATGCTCTAAAATATGGTTGTTTGGGTGGCAGAAATAAATGATTTTTTTTCTCACATTGAATTCCATTGTTTGGTATTAACCAAAAGGCATTTGGTTGGCAATTTAAAGATCATTTTAATGGTGATATCCCTGTTTCTGCACCCTCCCCAACATTATGCCCCAAAGTGAAGAAATCCAGGAACTTCAACTAATTTAAATGGTCTTGCTTTTATCCTTATCCTTTATCCTCGTCTCAGCCTTCATCTTTAGTCATGGCATTACAGCTGGGAACTTGGGACAAACCCCACCATTATGGCCTTTGTTGGCGGTGCGAGGACTGCATGGGCTCCTAGGACCATTAAGGAACTTGGGCCAGTATTTTTATAGAAAGTATACCTTTTGGTATATCTTTTTACTGCCATTTATTAAGTACTATGTGCTTATGGGCACTTTTCACATACCACTATGAATGTAAATTGTTCTGGAAGCATAAATTATTCTCTCCTTTTGAATAATGCAAGGCTCAGAGAGGTCCCATGACTTGACTTGGGCCCCGCAGGTAGCACACGTCAGATCTGGGTTTCAAGCTGAGATCTATCCAGTAGGAAGGCCCATCTCAGAAATACTCATCACTCTTTACCACTATGCAAACTGAAGGCATGCACAACATATTATTTAGAGAATATGATGAGATCCTAACTAGCACCTGTATGATAGTCTTACCATTAGAATCTCTGGCCAGGGGTTACAACTTCTTCCAGTGGGGCTGACCACAGCTACCACAAGACCTTTGTCAAGATGCAGCTCTGTGAATTGGGGGAATCCTCCCAGAATTCTCCCATTAGCCCAAGAGAGTCCAACAGGTTACATGACATGTAGAAGGAGGAAAGAGCACAGAAGGGTATATGGAAGAGGAGGGGATCCAGCAGTTTCAAGTCAAGTGTGCTGGGAGAGCACCACCAAGCCAGAAAGTCCAGGACAGTATTTCTCCATCTGAGGTTCTGGATCCTCTGCAGCAGGGTACCTTCAGTGTTTCTAAAAATTCCTAGGCTTTGTTCCTCAAGAATCTGATTTCAGTAGGTCTTATTGGGGTCCAGGAGTCTTTGTAACCACCATTAAAGTTTAAGAACCACTGATTAGGGATAGTTGGACAAATCTGGGAGTTTCTAAAGAAGGGGATAATTCCCAGAAAGAGGAACTCAAGGGGAGTTTCTAAAGACTGATGCACAATAAAATGTGACCACGGGTCTCCTGTGCCACAGAAGTGAGGGGCACACGAAAAACCCTGAGAGCTGTTTCTACTGGAATCTGTTGTAGGGTCAGTGTGGCATCTTCACACACATCCAGCTTTCTCTTTTATCTGGTTTGTGCTTTTTTTTCTTGCATGTTTAATTAACATTCATGGGCAACAATATTAATTTGAGCAAACTAAGGTCCCTTCTTCATTATTTAATGATCACAACATGAAATCATACAAATTAAGAGGATAGAAGATATAAATCAATCTGAATTAGGTAAAATTTTGTAGTTTAACTAGGTAACATTTCCATGGATGTAAACAAATATATTATGGATAATGAGTTGAAGGAATTGGTATGAAATTGAATTTTAAAACCTTAATTTAAACAAAGTATGTACTCTAGTTTATACCCAATCAATACACATGGCATGTGAAATTACGTAAAATATGATACAGTAAATTACTTCCTCTACACACACCATTCACTATTTTTATAAGTACAGAATATTATTGGATGATAAATATAATTAAATAGAGCAAAACCATATGAATTAAAGCCATGAAGATTTTTTAAAATAGAATTACAAGCTTGCTACAGAGCTGGTAGGAATTACTACTATACTATCAGAGAAATGTATTAGTCCCTGGGGGATAGATTCTTATTATCAGCTATGGATTTTGGGGGTTTTAAATTAGAAAGAGAAATGCTATGATATTTGTCTTTGAAAGCAAAGGAGGGAAACTACTAAAAATTTTAAGCAAACAATTAATGTTAATTTCAAATATAAGGATGCTTGCGTTTGTACACAGCTTGCTCCCTAGTTAAAGCCAAGATCTACATTGCATGCACAATTGCATGCAAATTGGTCTTAATTTATTGCATGCTTTGCCTCTTCAATTAAATAAAATGAGAAGATGATTTTTACTTCAGAAGAGTTAAAATTTAATGTGTTAAAATGTTTTACCTCCAAATTTTCCATAAATAGCTTATGTACCCAAATGTTTATCAAAAAGAATTCATTGAACCAGTATATTTTGAGTTCAGCCTGGCATGGAAGGCATGGGTTCTGCCCTCAAGGAGCACATGGACTCACTGGGAACAGAAAATACATTAACATGGTAAACACCTTTTCTAGATTTATCTTCCTAAAACACCTTTTTAATGTGTGTTTTCTTGTTCAAATCCTACCTTCCAACTCATCAGTCTTCAAAATCTGCATCATTGCCTGTAATAGGCAGTCCAAACCCTTTTATGAGATGTGTCTGTTTCTTAGGGCTGATGTCAAAAAGTATCACAAACTGAGTGGCTTAAAACAACAGAAATTTATTGTCTCTCAGTACTTGAGGCTAGTAGTCCAAAATCAAGGTATTGACAGAGCCATGCTCCCCTTGAAACCCACAGGTTTACCTCTTCCTAGCTCCTGGTGGTTCGTCAATGATCTTTGGCATTCCTTGGCTTGCAGCTATAGCATTTCTATCCCTGCCCCCATCACTACATGATGTTCTTCCCTCCTGTGTCTATGTCCGAATATTCCTCTTCTTATAAGGACACCAGTCATATTGGATTAAGCACCCATTCTGTTCCAGCATAACTTTATCTTAACATGGCTAATTACATCTGCAACAACCCTATTTCTAAATCAGATCACATTCTGAAGCACCAGGGGTTAGCACTTCAACATGTATGTTTTAAGAATACAATTCATCACATGGCAGGAAGCATTTAAATCTTTCGACTGTTTCCCATGTTTAGCTTGCCCTCATTCCTCATTCGTTATGGGAGAAAGGACCTGCCAATTATTGAATTCCTTCTCCGTGGCAGGCACTTTATGTATGTTAACTAATTCTTGAGAGAACCCTAAAGAGAAGGCATTGTTATCCCATTTTACTGGTGAGGGATCTGAGACTTAGAGAGTTTAAGCACATTTCTTAAGATTTATTCCTCTTTCAGGTCTTAGCTCCAATCTCCTTGCATCAAGGAAGTCTTCTGAAAACCCAGTCAAAATTGGGTTTCTCTGGCACCCTATATTTGTCCTTATAAAATCCATATCATTCTGTCATTATTTATCATTCCATCATTTGATTAGTGTTTGCCTCTCTCTCTAGACCACAAGCTCCATGAGGTGGGCCCCATGTATTTCCATCATGGGGCACACAGGCGCTCAGTAGTATTTGTGGAACAAATGTTTGAATGAGTAACTCCCATAATCAGTAGAATTAAGATTTGAAATTTTTACTTCAAAGCCCAGAGGTGCTCCACTCATAATGATTAACAAATATCCATTAGACATCTGTAGTATAGTAGACACTCTACTTGGCATTCAAAATATCAAGGTGAATAAGGCCCAGCATTTGTCCTCAGGGAGTTGCCAGTTTAGTAGAGAAGATACAGAAGAGGAGGGAACTTCCTGAAGATGGTGATGGGTGATCAGGCAAAGCTTACCACAAGGGGTCATACGAAAGTCCTATTTTATAGGCAGAAACAGCAGGTGGAATGATTGGGGAATGGGGTTAAGAGAGACCCAGCATAAGTGGTGCTAACTACCAGGCAGAGAAGCAGGGATAAAGGGAACAAATCCTTGGCAGAGGATGGTATTTTTACTGAGAGGCAGACAATTTGGTAGATGGAGGAGGAGTTTTGTTGAGTTAGAGGAGCTCTTCTAAAAGAAATGTTGCCTGAGCCAAATGGGTCTACTCATGATCTCATCCATATATCCCACACATTTCTGACTCAGCTCAATGAAAAGTAGAGTTTTCCAAATCTGGAAAAGGCTCTCTTTGGAGGTAATGAGTTCCCGGTCCTTTTGGGGTGTTTAAATATCATGTGGCTGACGATTTTAATCCTGTACTATAGCAGTGCTTCCTGTACTTCATGCCAGGTACACAGAGGAAATATTTCTATGGCACATTGAGGTTACAACCAGAAGCACCCATCCTGAGGGCTGAAGGAGTCAATACCCCATTTCCCCTCTAACTCTTTCATGATATATATGGAATGTTCTAGAATGGGGAATTTAATCCTCCTGGAGTTTTAGCTATAGAAAAAATTAAGATATTCTCTAATTCTGAGGTTCTTTAAACTAAAACACTCCTTTTCCACATTCTTCATACAGAATCCCAGAGTAATGTATTAATGGTATAAATCAGATGATGTCACTACCCTGTATAAAACCCTTCACTTGCTTCTTAAAACATTTCAAAGAAAATCCAGAATCCTTACCTTGAACTAACAAGCCCTGCACAGTTTGGGCCCTGCTTACCTCCTCTAATTAATTCCTATAACTTTCTCCTTTGCTCACTATAATCCAGCTCCAGAAACTTCTTTCATATTTTCAAATAAGGCTAATTTATGCTGCAGGGCCTTTGCACAGGCTTGTATCTCTAAAGGCGAAGATATAAGGATGACCCTTTCCCATGCTTCAATCCTCAGCTTAAATATCATACTTCAATGAGGTATACCCCTGACTGCTGTATCTAAAGAGTTTCTCCTTGTTATAGTCTATTTTATCACCTGTTTATTTATATAATCAAATGGTGTGTTTTTTAAAAAAGTTTACTCATTTATTAATGCCCCCCCATATAACACACTCCACCTACCATCCACCTCCTCCCTGACCTGTGAGTTTGACAAAGACAGAGAGCTTGCTCTGCTCAGAACTCCAATCCCAATGCACACAACAATGCCTAGCATATCGTGGGAGCTCAATACTTATAAGTTGAATGAATTAATTAGAACATTTCAAGGACAACTTGACAAATAGATCAATGTGAATACTGTAAGCCCCCAAAAGGATGGATATCTAATGAAGGAGATGGAGACAAAGAATGCATTTAAAGGAGTGACCACCTTGGGATGCAGGAATTGAGAAAGGTTTCATGGAGGAAGTTCTTTGTGCCCCCTGAGATATTAACATGTAAAACTAAGGGGGGGTTGTATGTGGGGGGTGGGGATTATGGAAGTATTTTAGAAGAAATTATTATCCATAAAAATGCATTGTTAGATAGGAGAAAGATATGGTTTAGGAACAATAAGTAATGCAATTTGATTTTATTATAGCAGTTTCTTAACCAGGTGTGGTTTTGCCCCCTCGGGGGCATTGTGCAATGTCTGGAGACAGATTTGGTGGCTACAACTTAGGGGGCTACTGGCATCTATTGAGTAGAGGCCAGGAATACTGCTAAACATTCTTCAATGCCCAGGACAATACATCTCAACAAACAATTATCTATCTCAAATGTCAATAGTGATGAGATTAAGAAATAACTGGATTATAGGCATATGTAGGACCATTATAGCAAATAAGACTAAAGTAATAAGGCAAGGCAAAATTATAGAAATATTTAAATATCAAAGTCAGGCATTTACTTAGTAGGTAGAGGAGAGCTAATGTTCGTTTTATGCAGAGTTGTGATAGGGTCAGAGTAGGACTCTTGGAGCCTTACCCTGGTACTCGTAGAAAGACAGCCCGGCACAGGATTGGAAAAGGCCTGTTTTAGAGGTACTTTAATGGTCTAGATAAGATTAGAAGGCCTTGTGCCAGAAGAATGCCAAGGGAGATGGAATGGACTGGAAAGATTTACGTTATTTCAGAGTTACAATATTAAGGGATCATCTATGACAGAATGCATCCATTTTGTTTCAGAAGTTTTAAGTATAAATTCTTATGTCTCTTTGATTCAGTTCACATGCATTTTGAAGGAAAATACCACAAGTCATGACTTTTTGTCCATAAATGCTTGGAATGCCCCTGAGGTTTCTTCAGTATTTCATATCACATGTTTTCATCAGTGAGGGGAGAATTTAAAAACATGTATGGTAATAACTAAAAACTCTGCTGCTTTAGTGAAGGAATTTGTTATTGCACTGTCTTTAGGGGTGGGATGAGTGGAAAAGAAAAGTAAGAGAAAGTGGGGTGGGGGGGAAGAGAGAGAGAGAGAGAAATATACCAAACCACAACAGTTTTAGAATTTCTCCTGTAGAACGTAGAACATTTGTTTACAGAATACTTGGAAGATGAGGATATTTGAAAAAATACAGTCAGGGAATCTTTGAGTTAGAAAGTTATCTAGTCCAGTCTTTTTATACAGGCACAAAATCAAAACATTAAGTGGGATGGCTGACTACTCTTGTCTTAAAGATCTTCAGTCCTTGGCCAGCTGCCAGATTATTCGAAGTCTGTGCTCACATTTGCAGTGAGTTTTCAAGATTTCAAGATATTGGCAATCTGACAAAAGCCGATTTCAAAAGTAACTGCTGTCTTTATTAAGGTATAGCAAATGACATATGAATAAAACTGTGTGAAAGAGCCAAGGTAAAAATACAAGGTCATTTTTATTTGGACTTCCCCCTTTAGTGGGTGTTTCAGAGACCTCAGCAAAAAAGAAGGCCCTCTGGCTGTATTTTAGTCCTGGCTTCCTCTAGCTAGGAATAGCCAGTTACTGTGGTAAACAGAAATCATTTGTACATCAGCAGTATTCTCGTCATCAACCTGATACTAGCCTTGGGAATTCTGACCTCTATGTTGCGTAGCATGTTTCACCCCTCAGTGGTCAATAGAGCAAGCCAGGCACTGTTCTTCCAACTCACAGTCACGTGGGAGGGGGGCGGAACGTTATAGCCTACTGGATTAGTTTGGGACCTGAAGGCACATTTGGTTCACTTATGCTATTGCATATTGTTGATAATGTGTATTTTAAATTACCCATGCACTTTCATCATAGAAGTCAAGAGCATGGAAGATCCTTGCCTTTTCTGGAAGGAACGTTAGACATGGAAGTTTTCACACTCCTAAGAGAACAGATGTCTGGTCAAACTGACACAATTCACAATAAATGGAGCCCAGGGGAAGGAATTTCTAAGAAGGACTGGTGAATAAGTGAGGAGGGGAAAATGTTCTGTTAGTTATTAGAATAGGGAGTTGATTTAGAAAAGGGGTGATCAGTAATGTAAGTTTAACTCTGGGTTTCTAGATAGGGCCACATATGACCAAGGATTACAGATATGGGTAGACAGTGAAAGATAACTTTGTATACGATGATTCTAATGAATGTAAAAATGCTGGTTTAAGTCATCCTCCTTCATGTTCTCATTCCTGGGCCTGCTGACATTTATCCCATTATTTCCATAATACTTTGTGGAATAGACAATTGCCACACCATAGTCTGTTCTAATTTTGCTAACATGATTTATATACTCTTTCTTTTTATAAAAAGAGTTCCATGGGAGATCCTAGTAGATAAATCTAGAAAATACTTTTTGCACATCTGATGAAACCAACACAATGCGAAACAAAGAAAGTAATATAACCCAAGATATTTTATTGAGAAAAAATAAAAATATTCTCTCAAAAATAAAAGATCTCCTAATCTACCAAAGCTCTTTAAGAGGTATACATAGACTAGGTTGGAGTCTGTAGTTTTTTGGTTTTGTTTTTCAATAATCACTGATGACATTCCAGTCTCTTGTCAAAACTTCATTGAGGATGATATCAAAACAGACTGCTGGACAGAGTAAAACATAGGACACTCTCATGAACTTTTTAGGTGCTTTATGTTCTCCTTTTCAGCTTTAAGTTGTGCTAATGAATATATGTGCAGAAAGAAGAGTTTCTTTTTGAATGGTTTTCCAAATATACAATACTTACTTCTTTCATGATTTTCATCTTATATGTACACCTATAACATATTATTTCTAGGGATTTTTAGATTTTTTTCTTTTTCCTAATCAAAGTTATCTGAACAGGAAAGCAACACTGCATCAAAAATCATGGATTTAATGGAAATATATATGTGTGTATGTATGGTACAGGTACCATACTTTAAGAAACCGTACCTTAATTTAATTAATATGATGAAAATTGCATTTAATTTTCTTAAGTAAAAGAGGATGTGTTGGTAATTCTTGTTCTTGTGTGTGCGTCTGTGAGAGTGTGTGTGTAAAGTTCAGTGCTTATCATTATTGTGAAATACAGACTTCTGTTTGTTAGTACATATAACAACAGCAGAAATCGTAAAACGATTACAATAAAGCTGTGAAGGATGTGTTCTCGCAATAAAGCACATGGGATCTTGGTTCCAAACAGAAAAATAACACCGTTGCTATTTACTTCATCAGTGAGTAACTCTTTGAGAGCAAAGGCCACACGACAGCACTGAAGAGAGAAACAGGCAGTGGCCCTGCCTGCTCGCTGATCAGATTGTGCTTGTCTTTGCAAAAAGAAAGAAATTCATCCTTTTAATAATTCCTTAGATAGCACAGCTAAGCCAAGTTGCTCTCCAGCCAGCTCTTGTTTGTGAAGTGTAATTTTGCGGTAATGAGCTGGTGACAACGTGAGAAAAATAGTCTAAACATTCTGAAAAACAATTCCAAACATGACTAAAGACTAGAAGGAAAGGAGGAAGGAAGAAAGAAAAGGAAGGAAGGAAGGAGAGAAGGAGGGACGGAGGAAGAAAGGACGGATGGAAGGAGAGGAGGGAGGTAGGGAGGGAAGGAGGGAGGGAGGCAGGAAGGAGGAAGGAAGGAAGGGAGGGAGGGATGGAAGGAGAGAGGGAAAGGAAAGGGAACCGGAGTGAAAGAAGGAGCTTCTAATGACCACTTCAAGGGATTCAAGAGCCCAATGGACATGAACTATTATATATCAATTCGGTGGGGTCAAGGATTAAACGTTATTAGGATTTCTGTTCATTTATATTTCAAACTAAGAAAGATGTGATTGTGCACTCTATTGCCTCTTCCTTAACATAATGATGTTCCTTTCTGTTGGAAATGAATGAGCCCCAACACTTCTTACAAGCTTTCAATGTATTTGCATCCTTTAGCTCAACTTTGTATCTTCTGAATAGTTGATAGATCTCTTCCTATATGTAAAAAATGACCAAGAATATGCAGTTTTCATTTTTAAGGTACCCAAAGCTCAGCAGTTATGAGAAAAAACATAGGCTCACTAACTGAAGTCTCTCTGGGTCCTTTCCATTTTTCCACAGGTAATCTTCTGACTGCTGGGGGGTAGTTGGGACACAAGGTTGGTTGCTGAGTGTGTTTCCCACAAAGAAAGAATTTTTGTTTGTTTGTTTGTTTTGTTTTTTTGTTTTGGTTGTAGAAAAGACATGGGATATTGAGATTTCTATGAAAGAATAAAAGATGTGCGATCATGATGTGTAATCACGGGAGGACAAAGGCAAAATATGTCGGTCAGGTCACTCAGGAAATAAAAGACAAGGCTTTGTGTTGTTGGTGCTCAACAATAGAAAGGGAGTAAAAAGTTGATTTTTTCACTATATGGTACATTTTATCTTGGACCTAATGACATGTACTATTCTGAGATACTAGGCATTCTTAGTCAATTTCATGTAGGGCAGTGTTAATTCTCTTTCCCATTCTTCCAGAAATGAAAAAGGAAAAATAATTCTGAAACATACCAAGTCAAAAAAGACATTTTGGGACATTTAATCTTTGCATTAAGGACAATAAACTACTTGCTGCTGCTGGCTTTTCCTATGAGTTCCAGTTGGAACCCTTTAATTTGATAGCAAATCTATCAAACTTTAAATATGAATATTCATAGTTCTATCAGTATGTAGCTTGTCTGTAGGTTCAGGAAAAAGGAAAAGTTCTTCCCTGTTCATCCCTCTTCCTAGCATTTTCTTTTCCCTCAGTCTCTTCTATTTTAGTGTATTGAGTAAAGGAAGAACCAAGGTTTCAGCTTGAGATCTTTACTGGGGATCTCAGAGGACGATTGTTTTTTGACAAAACTTTTAAGATAGAAGTCCTGTATTTCTTTTATAGGTTGGACGACAAAACTGAGATGTGCACTCATACTAGATGCCCAAATTTTTGTTTACAGTGTGCACCTAGCTCTTTAGTATCTTTCGCTGTTTGGAAGCTCCAAACTATAGGCTCTCTGGTGCATATGACTGAGGACCTTTTTCTTGCAGGCAGTGATTTATATCCAGTAATACAAAAAGAATCCAAGTGATCCAAGTTTCAAACCCTTCCTCTTGACAAAAGTTGATCTGCAACTCTTGGGGACTATTGCTGGGGCCATGGTCAACCACAGTTTGTATTCAATCTTCTGTTTCTCCAGACCAAGCTCAGAAGACGAGGGTCTTGTTTTGCAGACCCACAGCACCAACCACTATCTGTGTCACATTCCTGGGAAACTTTCAAAACCTTTCTTTCTAAGTTCAAGGTTAAAATTGTACCTATTAGAATATTAGTTGACTTGTGTATGACCTTTTTAATTTTTTCTGTTGTTGTGAACTCTGAGCAAACTACACAATTAAAACAGAACTCCAGAACCTGGCTGTCAGCAGAAATTCTCTCAATTCTTAATACGTAATCTTTCTCCTACAGCAAAGTTAGATGTTTTAAACATAAAGCTGATTCTATGTCTTCATTTATAGACTTTTATTTTGGACATGACAGGTGGAAGTTTTATACACATGATAATTCAGGAACTAAAGGCCAGGTTACTTAGAAACTATAGAATTACATAATGACATACGACAGTACCTAGAGAGTCTTTTATGTTTCAAAATCTATTGCTTGGGAATTGTTTGCAAAACTATAATTAAGAACACTTTGGAAGTACAAATACCAATATATCTGTTTTTGCTCTAGGAGCCTTTTAGAAAATCTCAAATCTCTTCCCCGTTGAAGTAACTTAACTATAGAGAAGGAGATGAAAGAAATCACATGATAAGGCTGGAGTAGAATCTAATGGAACGGAATTGGGCCAGCTGTGGCATGTTTGACTGCTTGAGTCTCCAGAGGATAGATGTAGGCAACTGAGGCCCAAATCCAGCAGTTCTGTTCATTAAATGTCACAAGTGAACAAAAGAAGAAGGCGATGACAGAACTGTGATGTCCAAACACTCAATAGCTCACAGTGTGGGGTTCATTACTGACATTTACTAAGCACATGCCATATTTCTGACACTGTGGTAAGAGCTTTATGCATGTTAACTAAATTAACGTCATAATAATGCCATCAGAGAGACACAAGTTTTACCTTGTTATATAGAAAAAGAAATTGAAGTACAGAGACTATGGTAAGTGAATTTTAACCAATTGATCAGACTTCAATCAGGTGATCAGAACCCAGAAAAATATACTACTTTTAATCAATACTCAAGTCTACCTCACAAAAGTCTAAAGTGATACTATTAAGTGCACAGGACTACACCAGGAAGCCAGGATATGAAGCAGAGGTCTACCAGACCAGGTTTTCCCAAAGCATCAGAGTTTTTGGTTGTTTGTTTGTTTACATATTTATTTTTTACAGAGGTGAGGTCTTGCTGCGTTGCTCAGGTTGGACTCAAACTCCTGGGCTCTAGCAATCCTTCTGCCTCAGCCTTCCAAGTAGCTGGTACTACATGCACATGCCACCATGCTGGCTTTCTTAAAGTATTTTTTTAAGAACAGTTACTATGCTAATGCCTGAGACTTTCTGCTCTATTTATAGACTGAAGTAGTAGATTGGGCTTCCCCTTGCCTATCTGGAGGTCCTCACCTGATGTCAGGAGAATATACTTACATGCTTATCGTTGGTGTCAGAGTCAGGGTTGTGTCTTTGAAAAAGTTTGCACTGTCTGAAGCTCCAGAAGTTTTGATTTAAAAGGCCCAAGCATGGAGCTCAGAACCCTGTTCTTCTTACCCTTTTTCTTTCTTGGGCTTGCTTGGGTGGGGGGCTTGCTGAGGCAGTTCCAACAATAGTGCGTTAATTGTCTCTCTGTTTTTTCTTAACCCCAGATTCTGAAGTATTCAAGTGGTCTATGTGACAAAGTAGAAGAGTAAGCACTGTGTCAGTCTGAGTCAGTGGAAAACAAAGTCCTTATGAGTACTTCTGCAGCACATCCCACTCAGGAATCCAGCAATATCTTAGTAGAATGTTACTGCAGTAACACCTAATCCTATTTTTGCATTTCTTCCATTACAAAATGGGACCAGCATTCAAATGGAGAGAAAGTGCCAGAAATGTAGCAATCAGCTATGCTTTTGGGGAAAGGGCTGAATCTGTGCGATAATGGCATGCAGGACATTCGTTTTTGCTAACTATGCTTGCTAGACATAGAGGTTTAATTTGCTTCTGAAGATATTTTAACATTATTTTTCTTCTTCTCAACTCTAATTTCATTCCTTGGAATTTTTCCAGATTTAAGTATTCCTTATTGCTATGTATAGCTCATGGAATGTTGGCATTTTTTTCTTCCACTCCCTTAACTACTGACATATTCCAAAGAGTTGTAGTGTCTTTCGACACCACATTTGACTCTATTGGATTTACAAATGGCTAATACAGATGGGTTGAAACAGTGACCCACTCTAACAGATATTACATTACATAGCAGTGAATACTTAGAAATTCTATAAATTCAGGACATTAAATATGAGCAATTTCCAACCCAAGTGTGTAATATAAGGATAATATGAATTGAATGAATGAATAAAATTCATTCAGGAACAAGCCTAAATCCAGAATCTGAGTCTCAAAATCTATTATAAATCAATATAATTTTTCTGAATATTTCCTTCCTTAGAGAAAAATACTCTATTTCCATGATGTTGAACATTTGAACATAAATTTGGCAACTTCAAGACAGCTAGAAATAGTAAAACATGACATATAGAAGAACCACCAGCAAAAATTTTACACACTGTTTAATGTGGATGTTTTGTTGTTACTTAGACTCATTAACTTCAGAGCAATAATAATATTCTCACTTTTATTTTTCAAATATGTTTTCTGTTTTCTATCTTGCTTTGTTTTTTTATTCACATGCCCTAAAACTAAAAATATTGCAAGAAAATGTCACCAAGATATTAAAATAATGTGAAGACTCATAAAAAGGAAACTTTACAGTTTTTAAAATCTTAAAAAAAAAAATTCCTTAATTTGCTGCTTTCCTTGGCAGGAATTATTGCACACAGAGTAACAATCTGGTTCTCATTTTTCTTGCCTTATCACCACATAAACCTCAATTTAACAGACTAAATTTATAAATAAATCTTTAAAAAAAGCTCTTTCTTGGGTATGATTTATGACACAGAAAAAGCAGAGGAATGCATAAGTGATGGAATACAGTACTACTACCCTCCTTTCCTTGGTTTCATTTACCTGTGGTCAATGGCGATTCAAAAATAAGTGAGTACAGTACAATTAGATATTTTGGAGTAGAGAGAGAGAGAAACCACATTCACATATCTTTTATTGCAGTATATTTTTATAATTGTTCTATTTTATTATTAGTTATTGTGAGTCTCTTACTATGCCTAATTTATAAATTAAACTTTATCAAAGGTATGTATAGAAAATAACAGTTTATACAGTGTATATAGGGTTTGGTACTATTCAAGGTTTCAGGCATCCACTGGGGGTCTTGGAACATATCCCCTGAGGATACTGGGGGACTGCTGTAGTATAGTTTGATGGATGTCAGAAGAAAATGGCAGCTTGACAAAATCTGTCAAATTCTGCATACACTTCACGTCTTGGTGATCTTCCATGAAACCCATGTAATTGAGCAGCTGTATGGATCCTTAAGGCAGTCCTCCCTTGCTTTCTAGCCTCTTCTCCAACCTTTATTTTCTCTCTGATGCCTTATTCTTTTCTACCCATAAAGCAGAGTAGTCAATTTTAAGATATGGGTATTACCTAGAAAAGTAACAAATCCTGAAAATTAGTTATTTCTGTCTTGATTAATTAGCTGAAGGCCATTTCTTACTCTCAGTGAACAACAAAGTCATATCAGCTGGTAAATGAATTCTAAAAATGCACATTATATACTTCCAGCCAAATCTTGTGTGTGTGTGTGTGTGTGTGTGTGTAACCCCAGCACCTACTCACAGCTATTCAGGAACACTTATAGAACCTTCATTATATGTGTTCACACTCTCCTCTGCTATAATGTTATCATACAGAACCTCTTTTCCTCTGAAATGTCTACTTAAATTCCAGTGGTTCATCTACCTATTTCTCTCTCATTCAAAATGTTGCTTCAAATCCTTGATCTTCACCGATCTATTCTAGATTAGCCTAGGTGGCTTGGCCACTACAATCCTGCCAATGATTCGTTTCAATGCACCAATGCACATTTCTTCTGTTTTTCCTTTTATTTGATATTAACGTCTTTTTGGTTTAAGTTATTTTAAGTTTCATATTCCTGAAGGGCAAGTATATCTTCTGTGTGCTGCACGCTAACCAAATATCCCTGACCAAACAAAAATTCTTGCCAGGGGAAAGGAGAAGAAAATGTGTAGGAATCTTTTGCCAAATGGACAGAATGATTTTCTATACAGTAATACATGGAAATTCATTCTGATAACTTTGGAGCTCCTGCTAAGTATCAACTAGATATCCTGGTAAAGTCTCTGGCAGTTTTCTTTGCAGTTAAAGTGGCTTTTCAGATAGAACCAAATTTGGCATTAGAATTACAGATATACATGAGGACTTGTATGTGTAGCACAAACAATTTCTTGCTGCCTATTGCTTGTGGGACATTTGCCAAGAAAAAACAATTTGCTTTGCTGCAAGAGCCCAGTTAGCCATTACTGAAGGATGTTTTTCCAAGATTGCTTATCGGTGATTTTAATAAAGCTTGGAGGTTTGTACAAAATGTTAGTTACTTTTTAAAAGCCCAGATTTCTCCCCATTTTCTTCCACGAATCTGAACTCTTTTCTAATTGTAATATAATCAGTAAGATTAGCTCCTCCCTAAATAAGTAGACAGGAATGGATAATTAAATGCTGCTGATGAAATGGATTTAACTATTACATTGCTGTTCCAAATAGAAGGCCATTCTATTCAAAGAGGGTCCTTGGTTTTATACAGGAGTTCAAGTTGTTAGCTACTATTTTGGTTTTGTAATTGTGAAATCTGGTCACGAGGGGATTTCTGTGGGGAAGATATGTCTTCAGTGCTTCTTGATTGATTGATTGATTCATTCATTCACTTAGCAAGCATTTGCTGGCAGCAGTTATTCATTTAGCAGGCATTATTGGGCCATATTGAGCCACTGAGAGAGAAATGAGTAAGGTGCTATTAATGTCCTCAGTGGAGTCAAAGTCCAGCTGTAGGTGACTGACATGTGAGGAAAAATCTACTATGCAGATTAATAAGTAAGATAATAGTAATAATATCATGATAATGATATAGCAGGTTCATGTTTCTACTTAAGTCAAACCCCCATATAAACACCTGGGTGTGAACCCTAAACTTGGCATAATACAAATATTGTACATTTAGAGCTTGATAAAACAGAATATAGAGATCTGGGAAGCTTAACTCAGTTGTTCAATTGTGATGTTATGAGGCAAAAAATCATGACTTGAATCCTAAAACCAAAAATCTGCTTTGACTAGCAAAAAATTCCATTGGTTTTTAGGCTGATCATATAATTCTGCTGAATGGTCAAGAGTGACATGGGTTGAAACTGTGTGAGTACTTATCAACATAAATATCAACCCAAGAACTCAAAATAAATTTCTTCCCATTGGAATGGGGACAGCAGTTTTCCCTCTCATCATAAGGATGCATGATATATAGAATTTTGCTTGAATATAAACTAAAATTGATAAATAATATGTATGTCATTAAAATATCAGTTATTTGATATTAGTTAGATGTTCCTCAATGAACCCATTTCTGATCCAGAACTCATCCCAAACCAAAGATTTTTGCAGTGATAAAATGGTAAAATAGATGAAGCTGGTAAAAGAGATTTAAATCTGTATAAAAGTAGAGACTTAGATCAATGGAGCAGAATAGAAAACCAGAAATAAAACCATCTACCTATAACCAACTGATCCTTGTCACAGCAGACAACAACATACACTGGGGATAGGAAGCCCTATTCAATAAATGGTGCTGGGAAAACTGGATAGCCACATGCAGAAGAATGACACAGGACCCCTATCTCTTGCCATATACAAAAATTAATTCAAGATGGATAAAAGACGTAAATGTAAGGCATGAAACCAAAAAATTTCTAAAAGAAAACATAGGAAAAACTCTTCTGGACATCAGCCTAGGCAAAGAATTTATGACTAAAACCTCAAAGGCAAATATAGCAACAACAGAAATAAATAAATTGACTTAATTAAATTAAAAAGCTTCTGCACAGCAAAGGAAAGAATCAACAGAGTAAATAGACAACCTATAGAATGAGATGAAATACTCGCAAACTATACTTCCAAAAAAGTGCTAATATCCAGAATCTCTGAAGAACTCAAACAAATCAACAAGAAAAAAATGAACAACTCCATTAAAAAACTGGGCAAAAAACATGAACAGAAGTTTTTCAAGAGAAGATAGAGAAACAGCCTACAAATGTGAAAAATGCTCAACATCACTAATCATCAAGGAAATGCAAATTAAAACTACATTGAGGTACCACCTTATCCCTGTCAGAATGACCATTATTAAAAAGTCAAAAAACAACAGATGCTGGTATGGATGCAGAGAGAAAGGACCACTTATACACTGTTGGTGGTACTGCAAATTAGTACAACCTCTATGGAAAACAGTATGGAGATTCCTCAAAGAAATAAAAGTAGACCTGCCATTTGATCCAGCAATCCCACTACTGGGTATCTACCCAAAGGAAAAGAAGTCATTTTATCAAAAAGACACCCGCACGCAAATGTTTGTCACAGCACAATTCACAATTGCAAAGATGTGGAATCAACGTAAGTGGCCATCAATTTATGAGTGGATAAAGAAAATGTGGTGTGTGCATATACACACACACACACACACACACACACCATGGAGTACCACACAGCCATAAAAAGGAATGAAAAATGTCTTTTGCAGCAACTTCAATGGAAGTGGAGACTGTTATCCTAAGTGAAGTATCCAAGGAATGGAAAACCAAACACCACATGTACTCACTGATAATTGGGAGCCAACTGCTGGGCACACATGAGCATGAAGAGATGTAAAGGCCATTTAAATCCAAGAAGGGGGGAAGGGTGGAAAAACTTCTCGGGTACAATGAACGCTATTCTGGGGATGGACACACTAAAAGCCCCAACTTAAGTGTTATACGAGGTATTGATGTAACAAAAACATTTGTATTTCCTTAATATTTTGAAATTAAAAAAATTAAATCCTCAGTTTTAGGAAGCCTTCAAGGGAGAGTTCAATATAAAGGCAGTTTGCCTTATGGGCATTTTAGAATTAATTACCTCTATTTCTTATGGCAGATATATGGGGAAGGTTCCCCTCTGTGGGTCACGAGCAACCCAAGCTAGTTTCAGGGTGACTGTAGCAGGTCCAGTGTGGTGGAACTACACGCTGACTATCCCCTACCTCAACTCTCAGACTAGGAGCGGCAGGAAGGGTAAATACTTGCTTTTTCTTCATTAATCTGTATTTCCTGAGTAAGGATGCACTAAGTTAAAGGGAAAGAAAGATTCTGCTCTTACTTTCACCTTCAGATGTAAGAAATCAGTCATTAATTAGACTAAAATGCGGGCATTACTTGTAAATTTGTCTACGTTTTTTGGTCTGGTTAATGCTATTCTGGACTGCATGATAATGAGCCTAACGTAATGAAAGAGTAAACACTAGGCAACTGCAACCAGAGTCAGTGCTTTCAAATAGCGGATGGTAACAATCAGAAAATGAGTAATTTCTGCTCAGTGAGGGTGGTCCTTCTCCAGTTGGAACTTAACTTGTTCTCTTTTCCCCCATGGCTAGAGACTTAGGTAAAAATCCCCTTTTACAATATAATTTGGAGTATATTAGAGAAATTGTAGTCCTGAGGAGAAAGGTACAGAGATAGGGACAAGAAAATGTTAATATCCTAAGAAGAAAGCTGAAATACCATGCAGATAGAGAAGTCCTGCTAGGCAAGTATCAGCAGCTGTCATATCCAGTGAAGGAAAAACTGGCTCAGATGTAATCAGAACATACCCCACAAAATCTCTCTCACCAAACAGGCCTTAGCTCTCAGCAGTAATCTTCTTTCCTTCCATGTTGTTGGGTGCATTGTAGTAACTGACCTGAAGTCTAAGGTACTGGGGTTCATTGTTGAAATTTACCCAGATGAGGGATGGAAGTGGAGACAGGCAATGCTAGGAATTAAAGAGAATAGAAAGTAGGGGGGGAACCTTTATGATTGTTGTTAGTTAGAAAAAAACTATATGTATTTTATTAGTTCTGTATTCTTAGACTAAGAGTTTGAAGAGCTTGCTTAAATTTTTTGATTGTACTTTATTGAATTTTAGGAGGAGATTAGTTACAAAAGTAGTACTTATGAATTTGAGAAATCATGATGCTTCAAGATATATTCTTCATAAATGGCAAGGGTCTACCATATATCTCTTTTTGCTATCATTGTGGTCCCCTGGAAGGAAAGACAAGCTGATCAAGCCTCCCCTTATTACAGAATAGCATGTTAGGGGGCTGGGCCTGTGAAAAATTCTTAAGTGAATAAGGGGCGTTCCCTGTTCCCAGCCCCACAGTCACACCCTCTTCTATTCTCAGGTGTTTGTAATCACACCTGACACCCTCACTCTTGTCTCTGGCTCTGCCAGCCTAATTGTTGCCGCCTGACTATGTCCTTGTTACTCCTGTTTCCAATCAACATTTCCTTGCTTTGTAATTTTCATTCTTGGAGCCAGTATTGAACTAAAGTGAAAATTAGTAAATTTATTACATTGACCTACATTTTTAAACTAATGAGATAAGACTAGAGGAGACTTTCAGGGATTTTCTTCCCATCCAGATAATAAAGAATATTTTTATATGACCATTCATAGATAATAGACTCACTGACAATTCTGTTTAACCCAAAGGTTAACAATACCTATAAGTAGTTATGATAACCAAGGAAGATATTTTTGAGAAGATGGAGATTTCAAAACTCTTTTTTATCAAAGCATCATGTAAATGAATGACCAATTTCATTGTCTGAAGGACTTGCTGTTTTTATTAGTTTTAAGGCGTATAGTGCTAGAAGATCGTGCTAATTTTCCTTCCTCAGTACCCGTTGTGTCTGGGTATGGATGCTGCGGGAGGCAATATGCAACTATCAACTCTCTGACTTTCCATCTTCAAGGTGACTGATGGCAAAAGGAAGGAATCTAGAATTCATTATTTTAAATCATTTGTTGCCTAAGTGAATTTTAAGACCATGTTGTAGAACTATTATGATTTACCATCACAGGAAAAGGGCAATTTATTTTGACCTGCGAAGATGCAGTGGATATGATATATGTCAGAATGATTTTTTAAAAAGATATTATTTCTAGATTAAACTTCCTTGAATTACAGCCTAACCTTTTTGGAAATATTTTCCAGTTATGCCTTGCTGACCATATACTGAGTTTTCCCATTTTGCATTTCTGTCATTTTAACTAATAATATTTAATGTTACTCCCTGTCGTCATATTTCTGCTAATTATTCTCAAGCTGCTGCCTGTATTTGCCCCCTGGCAGGCAGAGAAGCAAATGTTTGTAATTCCAAGTTTCTAGAATATTTGAATTTGAACAGTCTCATTCATATTATGCCTCTCAAACTAATCATGGTGTAGTGATATGTATGACTTTGATTGCCACCTGTCTTTTTCAGAGTTGTTTGTCCTATTTTTTTTATTCTTCAGATATTATTTGTTTGCTTATTTTGAGACTATTTTAAAGGAGAGAGAATGAAACACTTTTCAGCAGCATTTAAAAAATTCATATGGTAGAACAGTATTGATTTCATCAAAACATAAAGGCTAAGCATGAAAATCTTTTAAAAAAGCACCCACGTGCCCTCAATGGAAATTGTACAATAGCAGACAGAAATATCCAGTTGGGTTTTACCAAAACCCTGATAGACATTAGAACTTGTCCTGTTGACATTTTTTAATTGTGCTAAAACCAAAGTTTATTTTAGAAGAAGAGTTGGACAAATATAATCAAAATATGCATAGGCATGAGAAAAATCAGTACAGAATTGAAATAAATTTTGTATGAACAACTAGAGTTAACTTTTACTAAAATATGAGTATTTAATTTCTCCAGGTTTTTTTTTTGTGCAGGCTAGGAAGGGGAATGCCTAAGCCAGTACGTTTTGATAAACTTTGGGTGGAGAATCTCACCTAAGAGCAGATTGATCACAAAATCGATGATCTATAAACAGAGCATCTGGTTTTGATGGTAGATGGCAATTCCTTTCTTAAGATGAATTAAGAAACCACTTGTAGGATTTCTTAATAGGATACATGTGCCTTAGTTGAGCAAGATGATCTTCTCCTAAGTATGTATTCGGAAACTGTCTATATGGTAGGGCTTTGCATATTTTATTACCTCCCCTTACTGCTCTGAAGTTATTATAGCATCTCTAAAAACTGTAAAGCATTCATTTGAATCTCACATACTTAAAAATCTACATATCTAATCTTAGTATTTAGTTATGAAGTCTTTATTATAGGAAAAGATATATTAGCTTTGTCATCATTGGTTTTTCCTCTACTATTTGAAAAAAAATTATGCTAAATTCAAACTGCTAAGTGGTAAGAAATATTTGCAGAACTTATTTGCAAGGAATTACACATAAATGAGAAGTTAATCTTTTGGAAAATTTTCTCAGCATTTCAATGTAAAGAGCCAGTTTATGAAAATAATATGACACATCTCTGTTTACAAAGCACTGTTAAATGTACACTCTTCATTGATTCACAAAAATCCTGTGATGTGGCCGCTATCATGATCCTTGTTTAAAGATAAGGCAACACAGGCTTAGATACACACTACTCAGGATTCTGTTCTTTATCACAGATATTGCATAATCTCCATACTACACCATTCCTCTTCCCTTTGCCTTGTTGCTCGTTTCCACAATAGCCATGGATCTGTACATTTTCAAGGTAGTATGCCAGCATCAGCCTCTTGCTTTTGAACAGTTTGATTCATTTTATTCAGATTTTTTTAAAAGAAGTTAATTTTGATAACTTATAGCCTTTTCATACACTATTTATAACAATGTATGGCACATGGGAACTCAGGTATTTGTTGAATGAATGGATAAAGTATGTAAGATATAAGGAGAGACTTTTAAAGGAAAGATTCCATGTTTGATTGCACACAGAAAAGGAAGTCGTTTGGAGGGCAGAGGAAGGAAAAACAGAAGTTGAAGTTGTATGGTACCTTGTTACTCATGGTGATGGACCAGCAGCATCAGTATCACCTTGGAAATTGCTAGAAATGCAGAATGATGGGCCCCATCCCAGACCTACTATATTAGTCTTCCATTTTACAAGATGATGTAGTGTGATGTCAGCCACTTTACAAGATGTAGTATGAGGATCATCGCAATGGTTCTCAACCCTGATTACACACTAGAATTACTTGGGGAAATAAAAATAAAAATAATAAAATAAAATAACCAGTGCACACTGTACATCAATTAAATAGATTCTCTGGATATGGACACTAAGTATAGATTTTTCTTAAAACTCCACTGATGGTTTTAGGATGCTGCCAGGATTAAGAACCACTCCTATAGTGTAAAGTGCTCGATGAGCATCAGAACATTTTAGCCTGTTGCTAGCAAGGCACTGGATTTAGTATAAGATGTTTAATCACAGTGGAACCTGGTTATCTGATTTATAATAAGCTGGGGGGTCATTTGAAGGTCTCTAAAGCCTATTACATTCCTGACATTAAGTACTTCAAAGAATGTGAGCCTCCACTTGTCATCTTTCCTAGCCATATTTTTGGTTTTTCACCTATGTGGCTTCATAGTGATGCTTGTACCAAATAATTGTCAACCATTCAAAAAACTCCCTCTGGACTGTGAGAAACTGCCTTGGTTCGTGTTTCTTCACTACATATTCATGCCACTTCTGCCAGTGGGGTCAAATCCAGCCATTTTCTAAAGATCACTTTTGGCCCAGGGTAGGAAGAATGTAAGGAGTACCTGCCCTGCAAAGACCTTCACTCAACACCAGCGCAGATCCTGCTGCTGGAGATAGAATCTCACCTGAAGGTATTTCCTTTTCTGTTTTAATGGATTTTCTTGTGTTTTTCCTCCTGATTTTTTTATCTGGAGTAAAGCCTCATTCAGAACAGTAGCAGGAGACACAAGGAAGGGAAGGTTGAGGATGCCCTGAGGGTTCATTAAGGGCAATATGAACACAGTTACCTTGTTTAGGAGGCAGTGGGGAGCCACTGAAATTTTTGCAATGAACCCGTTATCTGAGGCACTGAAATATTTGTTGAATGAATGAATGAATAAGTAACTCAGAGAAAGATGTAACTAGGTGAGTTGGTTAAAGAATAAGATAGCTATTGGCTTACATCCAAAAAGGAAATAATTAGTTAGACATGGAAGGTGATAAAGGACATAAAAAGGAAGGAATGATGAGAAACAAGTGACACCTAATTGAACTTAGGAGATATATATTACATTAGAGTAGTTTTTCCTCAAACTTTAAGATGCATAAGAATTATCTAGAGAATTTGTAAACACACTGATTCCTTGGCCCCACCTCCAGAGATTCTGAGTTAGTGATCTGAGGCAAGGCAAGTAGAGGTCCATATTCTTTGAATTGCTTAATGTCAGGAATGTAATAGGCTTTAGAGACCTTCAAATGACCCCCCCCACCTTATTATAAATCAGATAACTGGGTTCCACTGTGATTAATTTGTATTTAGAGCAAGCAAGCTCCTAAGTGGTGATGATACTGTTGGTCTGAGGACCACATTCTTAACAGCATTGAATTTGGGCTTGGGAACCTGGAGTTAGAATATTTTGCTTTCAGTTTTGGCTCTGCTGCGTACTGGCTGCGATATATTAAGCACATCTATCACCTTTTCCAGGACAGTGCTTAAAATACTACAATGTACCATTTACCCAGGGATCTTGTTAAAATGCAGATTCTAATTTAGTTGGTCTGGGATAGGGGGTGAGCTTCTGCATTTCTAACAAGCTCCCAGGTGACAGCCATGCTGTTGGTTCATGAACCAGACTATTGTTAGCAAGTTCCTAGGCCATTATTTCCCCATACTTCACATGCTTGTTGCTACAGTTAAATAGAAATGTGTAAATAGAAACAGTTTGCAAATTGTGGAACAAAATGTAAATGTAAGGTGATGGTAGTAGATTGACATACACAGGAAATAGAAAAGACAACTCTGAATTTTAAGCTGACCAGGAGAATTTTTACATGAAATAGAGAAGTCAGGAAGATCTGGTTTCAGAAAAATGTTGATTTGGGGGGGAAACTAGCAGACAATTGAAAACAAAAGACAGAAATAAGCTTGAAAAAACTTTGGTCTTAAAAAACCAATTTTGGAGTTATACACATATAATTGAAAGATATTTCTGAATATGTGGGTGTATAGAAAAGAGATTAAATATAGAATCTGGGAAGAGATACCATTTGGAAGACATGAGAAGGAAGAGGTATCATGGAAGGATAGATCATATTCTAGAGACATTACTTGTCCAACCCTGGGCTGTAGCAACAGATTGTATATCCTCATTTCCCAGGATAATGGTCTATCGAGTTCCCTAGGCATTCCCTTACTTGGAAATTATGGAAGCATCCCATTTGTGTGTGAGGTTTATGAGAAGCTACTCCATGGATGGTAGAAGATACATATCTAGGATTTATTAGTGTCTTGGACCAAGTTACAGGCATTTGGAAAATAGAGAAACTGAGGGAGATCATGAATTTTATAAAAGATAAAGGAAGTGATGGATTTTGCAAGAGGATCCTTGCCTTATCAATCATTTCAGATACTTAGACATCTACGAAGGTGAAGGGAAAATATGGGAACAGTATTTTCACAGACATAGTTGATCCACTGGGTGGGATAATAATACATGGATTTGCCTGACTGTTAATAATTGCATAATTTTAGACAAAAAGCATGATTTGTTTAAGACACTAGTATATTTGACTGTGTCATGATGATATCTTGGTAATGTTAAGGATGCTTCCAAATAAAGGCCTCAGACACTAAAATATGTTAATAAGAATCCTTCCTTCTTTTTCTCTTTCACATAAATTACTGGTTCTTTTGCTTTTCGGGTACTTTTATTTTCCCTCTTAAATTTTAAAGCACTAGGTGTTAAAATCTGGACATTTTAAAGTTTGATTTGCAATCATTTAAACTCCAAATCAACAGAGGTCTCTTCCTAACATTGATTTACTCTCAGAGGGTCATTCATAAACATATTCATTACAGACACACTGCACGAATATTCAATAATACATCAATCACTGGGCTGTTTATGTGGAGAGACACAATTGAAATTGAACAATATAATTCAATAAAATTACTGGTCTATTTATTTATTCATCTAAACCCTAGTTGCTCAGTGACTGTAAACAGATCCATTGAAAACAATTCACTTTTCTGTTGTTTCGGGATTGATCTTCTCGAACACATGATTATTCTTAATTCAGACAAAATATTTCATTTCTTTAAGTACATGAAAAGGAATTAGAGCCAGCTGAATGCAATAAGAGATGAGCAAGGAAGACGCTCAGTAGAAGGAAATCAAACCTGTTTACAAGTCTGGGATCTAAACACTTGAGAGGTTTGTGGTTTTGGAAACTATATTCATATGTTAGAGGAGAAAATGATGAATACTGGATAAACATGAGTTTAAATGGCCTGGGTCAGATTCTTATTCCTCTTTGCACCCTAAGTACCTCTTTTAAACAAAGAGTTTCACTTAATTTCAAAGAGATCCCATTCACACAAAAGATCAGTGAACAGTGGATGGATGGAGGGAGAAATTGAATTTTTCTGAGAACATTAAGATATATCTATTATCCAGAAGACAGAAGTTAAAATATGGAAGCATTCATAAAAAGAATTAACGTATATAGTGATCATGAGATACACTAAATTATCGACTCCTGCAAGTGGTAAGTCTTGGTTTCCTAAATCTGTTTTTTGTTTCCAGTTCTTCCACTTTAATATGTGATACTGAAAATATGCTAAACAGGGCCCTCGGGCAAATTAGAAACAGAGGTTGGTAAAACATTAGGAATTATTTTCCTTATTTTAATTTAAAATGTTCTGTTTGTTTAGAAGGTAAAGGAAGTTAATATAAGTGCATTCTGGCATCATTAAGGATGACCATCAACTAGCCAAATGCTATCCTGAAGTTTTAATACCCTTTGGCATATGTATTTATTTATTTACATATTAAACAATAATTTTTTAAAGGAATGAGAACAGCCAGGTTGAAACTATTGCATATGGAGTCATTTTGGATGAATGTGACTTCAAGTGATGGGTTACCAAAAAAGACACTGGACTGCAGGAGCTTTTTAATTTGTGGGCTTTGGAATTCTGATGACTGGAAACAAAAAAGACTGAAGGGAATCGGCATTTTAATTCCATGTGGCTGAGCCTTTTAGTTGCATTTAAACACTTCTATTTTTATTCCTTCAAACTGGGCCCATTTCCAAGTAGGAAGCTTTGGAATTATTGCTCTCGCTCCTACCTTTAGTGCAATCTTCTATAATACTAACGTTAGGTCGGCCTTTTGCCTGTCCCCTGCATTAAACCAACAAATAGATCGGATTTCAGGATAAGCAACAAGTGAAAAAAACACAAAAGATTTTAAGTGAAACATTGAACCACCTTGAGACAGAATCAAACCAACTACGCAATCTGATGTTCACATAGTGCTTTGGCCTCAGGACCTGGTTCGTTTCACCCTATAACATTTAGGCTATTCTTTCTTTCCTCTTTCTTCTTCTTCTCTTCTTCTTCCTTTTTTTTTTTTTGGATTGCCCTGCTGTGTTCTGATACATTTAAAAGGTTAGCTCTTTCTGTTTTATGCAATGGAAAAATTGTTGTTGAAGTCTTAGCCTTGAAAGGCACGGACTGTATCTAAAAACAGCAAAAAGGACTCCTTTGCCCCACCTCCCACTGGCTGTTTGGAAGCAGCTGTTGGACGCCAAGTTTGTACTTCACTCTTATCAGCCCATTTGGTGAGATCGGAATGTGCCTGAATAACTCTGAAGGTTAAAATATGTTGACTGAATTTTCTGCTGCTACCATTCCAGAAGGCCAGCTAATACCATCAGTAACTGTCAGCAGCAGCCAGGCTCTGCCTTTCTCACGACCATGACACGTAGTGGAAATTTTCCTGGCTTTATACATCATCATCCCTGCCTGGTGTGTGTCACCCTGAGGAGAAGCACCGCAGGGTGGCCTGCCAATGGGCCTGACAGGTCTGGCCTACCGACACATGGAACTGCCCCTCCAGCATGAAACACACTATTTGTATTAACTCACCATGATTCAAACACCAAGTTTTAAATTTTGATCTTTTTCTCGATCATAGGTGTCTTGTTTATGGCATCTATAACATTTTTAAAGAGAAATCTGGGCATTATGATTTTCATACTAAATCTCAATCATTTTAAGCATTCCCAAAATTATGCTCCACTGGTCGTGACTGCTACTTGTGTCCTATGCCTTCTTTCCAGTCCTTATTTGCAATGCAACCCAACATCCTTCCTACCACAAACAGAAGAGTCATTGGTTTTGATAATTATTTAATCATTCAGTCTTCTTACAGAATTGAATCATGTCATATTATTATTGTTGCTCAGCAAGTAGAAAATACTCTCCAACAAGAACTTTTAAATATTAAAAAATCCTGTTCCATAATCTCATGTTAATAGTATAGTCTTTTAAATTTTGAAGTATTTTCTAAAAGATGCTAAGTTTTAACCTTGCAATTTGTGGCGTGCTTACATTTATCTTCAAATAATATACAGTTTTTTTGTCAGTTTTTTATATGTTTACCTGATGCCTATTGCTGAAATATTCAAGGGCTTTGACAAGTGTGCTGTGCTAGCAGAAAATACTATTCAAGGGAGAAAGCATATTCTTTTTCACTTAGCTACTTCAGTATACCAACTATAGTAGTTATTGTATGACTTATTGGACAGCCATTAGAAGGAAGGAGGAAGAAATAGATCAGCCCCAAGTCATAGTTACTGAATATCCACTTTGTGTGGATTTCTGTCCAAAGTGTCATGGGAGTTCCAAAAAATATGTAATCATTACCTAAAAAGCAAAATAATGAATTTAGGATAAACAAGAATTTAAGAAGGCTTGAACCTGATTTTTATTCTTTTTTTGTTCCTCAAGTTCTTCCTTTAAACTCAGAGATTCCCTGGACCTGAAAGGAGTGCCATTTGGGCAAAAAGCCAATGAGCTATGTGGAGAGTAATTATTGAACAAATCATACATTATCAGATTTAGTTGGTTTGATATGAATGATTCTGAAGACAAATTAAACTTCACACCCAATGGTCATGAAATAGACCAAAATTATATTCTTATATGAGTGGTACATCTCAGTTTTTATAACTGTTTTCTCTTTCCAGTTTATTTTCTTTGCATAAATAATATTAAAGATGCACTAAGTTAGTGAACTAAGATCAGGATATTTAATAACTGTATTTCAGCCAAAGATGTCTCAACAGGGCAATATTGGGATAGCTACTTACCATTAGACATCATATTTTAATGTTTATACTATTTTGTCTTGAGGGACATTTCACAAACTTTTTGTTTAATGGAAAAATAGTGCCAATATTTCTTTTTCACCAATTGAATGAGTTAGTGTTAACCTGTGAACTCTCCACCAAGCTCATCAGGAAATGGTTGCAAAGAAAGAATTACCAAGTGGTTACCTTGATCCCTGTGAGAAGAGTGGGTCTCTTTGGGGGGAAGATGGGATAGACTAATTTAGGAAGGATAACTGATAATTGTCCTTTATCCATAATTCCTGCCTGAATTCAGATAACTCATTATCATGCTAATTTCATCTTCTGAAATATCTTCCCACTTGTTTAATTTTGGGAAATTTTCCCACCAATAAGGATTTCCTCAATTCCTGACTTATTAAGATCTTTAAATATCTATTCTGGTGGTTCTTTCCTTAGGGGTATCAGGATGAATTCTGTCTAAAGCTTTATGGTTCAGATATTGAATCTAGTTAAGATTCAGGTGTGTTATAGGATCCCCACCAGAGCAGTGATTCAAAAACCCCAGAGTAAAGTCTGTTTGTGTGTGTGTGTATTTTGTACACATACAAAAGTACAGTGTAATTGAGAAATGATTGTGAAGATAAAACCATGCTCTCGTGTACAAAACCCCGCATGTATAAAAATAATAATCTTTCAAGCATTATGCTTGAAAATAGATATAGATTATTTTACATTAGAATTTTTTTCTGAATACAATATGAAAGCAAAATTTTAAAAATGTAATTATTCAGTATATACATGAGTACTTTACAATAAAAAATGTATTGCAGCTCTGTGCCCTTACGTAAGTCAATTAACTTCTTTGGTTGTGATTTTCTCTTCTGTAAAACCAAGGGGGTGACTCATTTTATGTAACTTATCACATCTTATTTTATGAACTTAAAATTACATATTTGAATATAGGCTTTTCTTAAAAGTGGTTTCATATCATTGGTTTTGTTAATGCTAGCTTAAAATTTAAAGAGAAATTAAAGATAGAGGAGAATGGACAAGAGACAGGAATAAGAAATTGTTCCTGAAGCCCAAAGTACTAAGAGATATTATAGGCAATACAGTTTTTGAGGTGGATTTGAGAAAAATGAAAGTCAATGTAAATTTTAGCTTCCAATTTGTGCCATATATGTTATGGATGCTAGTTAGTTAATTCTCACAACTCTAATATATATATTAATATCCAATTTATGCTGATTGTTAAACTGTGGCTCAGAGAAGCCCAAGATCCATTGAGTTAGAAAATACTAAAGCTGGGGTCTTTGGGTTTGAGTGATTCCTTATATGTTCTTACCAGATCACAACACAGTCTTTGTTTATCACAGTGGAATAGCAAAAGAGAATTGCCTGTTGAACGGTTAAGTAGCACATAAAAATGTATAGGCTTCCATATAGTTTCAAAATAATACATTTTATTAACATTTGAATTTTTATTAAAAAATTCTTACCAGAACATATTAAAATAAAGTGTATATTAATAAGACCATATATGGTGCAAAAAAGACTTATGTCTGCCAATTCTATACTCTTCAATGATATAATAATGCTAACCATCTTAACAATAAAATATTGACTAAATAAGTAAAGATCCAAGACTTGAGCAAAGGTCATCACTGTCTTTTCTCATAACACAGAACTACTTTCACAAGAATGATATGCACACAAAATTTACCCTCTACAAGAGATTACCTAAAGAATTATTGTTATTTTGTAGAAAGTTTGTATTGCACTTCAAATCCAGTAATGAATATTGAGGGCCTTGTGTTCAGATCTATGAAATGAAGGGTAATTTATACTTATTCATATAGTAATTAAGAAGCTAATAATAAATAACAAGAAATATTTATTATTGGACTGAAGCAATGGAAATAGTGAGAAGAAGGAAGAATGAATCCATTTTTAAAAGAAGAAAAATGCAATTAAGTCTTTTTGGGATATAAGAATTTTCAGAACTATTATAAATAGAAGGGCCCATCTCAGCTTGATTACTTCAAAACAGCTTCCTGCAACCTCCCACCAAGTAGATGAGCAATTAGTATAATCACAGCAATAAGTCAAAGACACTTGCTGTTCAAACTTGTGTTGCGACTTTTCCTTTTGGCATTGCTCCTAGGCTATTCCATTTGCACACACACAGACACACATGCACATATTTAATAAAATTTTATGGTATTATAAAAGGCAAAATGCCGAGGTTTGACTTCTTTTTTTGTATCAAGGTTAAGTAAAGGACATTGAACAAGTAAAGCTGTGCTGAAAAGATCAGTGGCTAAGGCAGAGATATTTGTGTACCCCAGCCCCATCGTGCAGATGGAAGTCTGGCCAAAAAACCATAAAGCATCAAATCTGACTGTGAGTCAATCTGTCAGCACAAGTACAAGGTGACTCAGGAGAAGATTGCATTTTGTTTTCCGAGAAATGCTAAGAGGTTCTAATGCCTTTGTGTGTGTTGGATATTGTTGGTAGGAAAGGATAAAAACTACTTCATAAATGGAAAGAGTGAACTTCTAACAATAGAGTCTCTGCTAAAAAATAAAGTAAGAGTAACCCAAGTGAATTCATTTTTTTAGAAATTTTCAATAGGTGGGTATTAAAACTAACTATTGTGTCCACTCTTCAGTTTGAGATGCCTCTATAGTGTTTGTACATCTTTTGCTGCTGAGTTGATCTGGCACACAAAAAAATTGTTTCTAAGAAGCAACAGCACAATAAAATGTGCTTTGCAATGCCAGTCATGAGATCTTTTTGTTATGTTTTTAGAGTGTCTAATTTTAAGGTTTGCTTTAGGTCTTATCTACAAATTCAATTGTCACTTCAAGTTGCCAAATTAGTGGTTTGTCTGGATTTTCTATGTTAACAGAAATTAAAAAAAAAATGTTTAATGTTGTTGAGCAACAGGAAAAGAGAGCTTTAAATCACTGATTTTGCAGTCTTCCTGGTATTGCTATGTATTTTTAATACCCGACATATGACTATCCTATTGTTTCAATTATGACAGCCTTGATTTTTCACTAGTTTGGGAATTCTTCTACAGATGTTTCCAAATGCTTCCCTCTTTTCTCTCTAATTAAGGAAACTCACCAAGTTATGGGGAAAATGTCAACTTCAACTTTTCATTAAATTTTGCTGAAAGGTTAAAGAATAAATATAGCAAAATACATTTAAAACATTCCAACTACTAAAGGGCAAATAATAGGCTCCTTTTGTTATATTTCATTGTGGATATGTATTGTTTTATGGTCAAAGGAATCTGAATTTTCTATTTAAATGATATGTAAGAACACCTGAAAACGCATAGATATTGAAGCTGTGTTCTCAGAAAATAGCATTATATATCCGTGAAAGACTTTGCTTACTGAACACATGATTTTAAGAAGAGAGATTATTAGTAAGAGCAATAAGTATCAAAGCATAAGATCAAAATGGAAAAAGAGAGAGGACAGAAGAAGATTGGTTTGTAATTGTGTAAATTATCCTGAAACTGGATACATGGAAAGTTGAGAACAGCAGGAAGAGAGAAGAAACTTTAGAGGCAGAAATTCAATGATCAAAGATCATTACCATATAGGAATCTGAATCAGCTAGCAAAGATAATTGCAAACCTCGACTTCATCTTTAAATGTCACAAAAGGAAAAGAACAATACAAATATTTAAATATACAATTTACCATAGATGCCGCACCATGATGAGGCAGCTGACTGAAAGAATGCAGTTAAAATATATCAATATAAATATGTTATTTTTGAAATATAGAGGCAAATACTTGATAATCTTATGAAATTTGGCTTTTCTTTAGAGAACTGAGTTTCAAGTAATATGGGTGTTATGGGCTGAGTTTTGTTCCCCCAAATTCGTATGTTAAATTCCTATCCTTTAGTACCTTAGTGTGTGACTATATTTGAAAATAAGATTTACAAAGAGGTAATTAAGTTAAAATGCGGACATTAGGGTGACCCCAATCCAAGATGGCTGGTGTCCTGATAAGAAAAGGAAATTTGAGTACAGACATGCACAGTGAGAAGACCACGTGAAGATACAGGAAGAAGATGGCTACCTACAAGCCAAGAAAAGGCCTCAGAAGAAACCAACCCTGATCACATCTTGATCTTGGACCTCCAGCCTCCAGAACTGCAAGGAAATACACTTCTGTTGATTAAGCCATCCACTCTTTGATACTTTTTATGGCACTGCTAGGAGACTAATTTTATCCAAAGGAAATTAGAAGCAAGACATTTCTGTAGAACATGAAACATGGGCAATTCCTTTGAAGGATGTAAAGAAACTTTTATATTTCACCTGGCCAAGTGCTCTGGTGGTCAAGAAGCTTCATGAGGGTCCACATTGTATTTTTTCTTGCAACAACTTTTGGAGATAATGAATAGTGATTACCTAGAATCACTTATTATTGAGAAAAATCAAAAAATCCCAAGGCCTTTGGGTGAGGGTGGGGTGGGAGGAGGGGAGAACTCCACAGTGGCGCATGTTCTGTATTGATCAGTGATGTCTACCCTGGGTGAGGAGTAGTGAGTGGCCACACACATGCATGTGTTGACCTGGAATTAAATGGCAAATTTTTCTTATTCAAATTATCTTCATGTATGAATCAGTTTGCTTATGGGTCACTACTCTGGTCACCTTGGACTTAGATTTATTTCATTTAATTCCTCATCCTTTATTTGATCAAATAAATAAGTTTAGATATAAATGAAATTATGAGGCAAATTAAAAATACAATGTGTTAAATAGTATTTGTTAGTTTTTTTTAAGTGAGGCAGGGGAAGACATCCTATAGCTATTGCTTCCTAGCAGGTGAGTTCTTTCAACAAAATGGTAAAGCTAAAGAAGTTTACTAATTAGATAGTACAGTTACTTAAAGAGTTGATATCCACATTTTTCAGGTTTTAGATCTCATGGAGTTTTTAAATATGTAATGAATAGCAAAATATGATGGTTAATACAGTAATCATCTTTTCTGGAGCCTGAGTGTAGGGAAGATAGTAATGTATTTACCTGCCTATTACCACATATTATCTGCATTTTCAGAGGTGATAGGTTTCTTTTCCCCTGCTTTTGGAAATATGATGCAAAAATATGACATACTTGTCTTTATTTATTTCTTTATTTTGATATACTTTAGTGGCTGGAGTTAACTCTGCTAAAATAGAGCCCTAAATGACTTCAACTCTGTCGCTGAGGAAAAGCTCTGAATCTGAAAAGATCTTTTCTGTTCCTGTCTGCCTAAGAGCTGTTTCTCCTCCCTTTGGGCAGGGAACCCAGAGAATCAGAAGCAGATCTCCTTGGTCTGGGGTCACACTGTCAGCTTTGATGCTTACCAGCAAGGGCTACTCAGCTACTGTTAGGGCATTTTTTGAGGGGAGGAAGGAAGCTGCATAACCTGATTAAGTATCAAGACATCATTTTAAAAGGGATGCTCTGTTTGATTCACAGCCATGTTCCTTTCTAGGAACATGCCAATTATTGGCTGATCAATATTCTCAGTACCACCCTCCAAATCTCTACAATGTTCAGTGCTATTTTTAACATTGGATCTACAACAGGAGACCTATTATTCTGCTGAATATTCTTAAATTAGAGACATAAGGATGACAGAAAAAGCAATTCAGAGATGGATCAAGAAATATTATAAAATATCAGGGAGACAATTTCCATATATTCTCTACTGCATATAATTTTTAATTTTTCAAATTTAGTTCCTTTGTTTTTGAAGACGAAAGTGATAGGGTTCGTACTTTTTAAGCATGCATTTTTTAAATCATAAGATCATTAGTCACAAATTAACTGGTTACATTAACTTATCAATATATCTTTTCTTCTCTGAATTTCAGATCAGTTTGCTGTGGCTCTTTGAAATAGTTACTCTTGTCCTCGTTTTACAGATGGTGATACTGAGGCAGAAAATGGTAAGTTAACTTATTCACCATTTCCCAGAAATCTATACTCTTGTCAACTTCAGATTACAAATCACAGAGCACACTGGGGCATATGTTGGGCTTCTCTTTGATTAATAGGGAGGAGGTTGGGTTTGATGACCTCTCCAGGAGGCTTCCAGCTCTACAATACTAGGATCTTAATTCTGATGAATGGTCCTGCTGGTGAGTAGAACCCATCTATTCCCGTACACTTCAGTTCAAAATTTAAGACAAAGCACAGACTTATACAAAATATTTTTCCTCCTTAGTAAGTTGTAGGAAAAAATCCATTTCTGTTAAGCATTATTATATTCTGATTTATTTGTGAGTGTCAGTTGGTGGAAGGACCTATCTTATTTACACAGTTGTTTGGAAACCCTACAGAGATTTCGAATTGGGGGAAGACACAGTGCAGAGTTTGGATCCAGCACAGTGAATGGCATGTTTGTACTGGACGATGTAGCATAGTTTCTCCTAAACTTCCAGTCTGGGCATTAGCTGACTGCACTCACGAAATAAGTTGGTGATATTTAGATTTTACTAAAACTAATTGAGCAAGGTGTATATTTCCCAGTAGATCTCTGTGACTGAGGTATGAATTTAAATTTTTTTAAATTAACAAAGTGATTTTGTATAGTCTTTTTTGTGAAATTAATTTTTATTTTAATTCTAATACCTGATTATTGGTACACAGAAAGGAACAATAATTCTCATCTGATTGTGACTAAATAAAGGGAGCAAATACTTTACTTATTCTTCATTATTGCTTCTGAACTCTAAAGGAAGGAAATGACATGCTTTAAATAAGGACAGAAGTTTCCCTGAGTGGAAATATGATAGCAGTTATTGTGTATCAACTTCTCCTGAGCATTAAGGTTGTCTGTTCTTTAGAAGTATGTTCATTACTCTGGAAACCTTGCTGAAGGTTTCATGTGAACTTGGGAGGACCTGGTGGATGGGTAGGGATTTGGAAGAGGTGTCTGTTCCTTACTATTGCCTTAGTTTCTCTTGCTCATCTGACCAAAGTTTGGAATCTAGTTTCATCTGCTGTTTCTGAATATCTAAAGCTGTGGTCCCCAACCCTGCGGTCCCCAATCCCCTGTTAGGGACTGGGCTGCAGAGCTCCACTGCCCCCCAACGCTCTGTCCATGGAAAAATTGAAAATTGTTTTCCATGAAACCGGTCCCTGGTGCCAAAAAGTTGGGGACCACTGATCTAAAGGATTTGGAAGGTGATGTGAAAGTACATACATTTAAGCAACTTGAAATTTTGTCAAGGATGTAAAAGAAAGACACATTTTCTAACTAAACAGAACAAACAAAAATAAGAACAGAATGCTTGTAATATTGCTTAAAGAACCACGAAACTATGATGGTAAAGTGAGTATGTCATACAAGGTAGGCTATGCACATCTATGTGTAAAGGAAGAAAATTCCATCTGAAGATTGTGTGTGATTTATTGACAAGGAATGTGCTTTCTACTCTATCATACTCTCCTCCTAAATACCCTGCCTGTAGGTACAGAAGTATGTACTATATTGGTTTAGCTGATCTAAGACATATTTCTCTTAACATGAGCTGAAGCAGAGATAAACTATTGGCAGGTGCAGGTGACCTTTTCATCACGATGGGTTACCTGAGGATGCACTGTTAAACTATGGAATCCTGCGAAAGTCAGACTGCCTTAATGCAGTTATAATTCCATAAGCCTGAATAATAATGAAAAAAAAAAACACTTCATGAAAGAGAGAGTTTATCAGTAAAATATGGGACCTCCACACGGTTTTATATGTGTATTATATGTTCTTAATAAATATTCTCATAAATATTTGCAAAATTCATGTTCTGATATCTCCAGTGTTTGTCAACCCTTGGAGATATGTAGTACCTTGGTTTGGTAGCTGTGGTTCTCTGACAAGAGACACATAATAAAATTGTTCCATAAGCAAAGGAAAAAGATAGGGGATACCATTAAAAAAAATGTTTAGAACCAGAAAGCTGACTGAAAAGCTATATATAATGTGTTGATGTTTTTAGAAGTTGAAATATATTTGAACATATATTTCAATATATATTATAAAGGGATTTTATATTAATAGTAAAATATGACTGAAACTGACAAAAATATAAAATTTTATTAATGCTAGCTCATTCTCCACAAGTTTATTCTACAAAGATGAACAGAAACAAAATTTTAAATGTTACAGACTACCTCTTATTTGATGTACAGCGAGAAATGGGACATTGCTTTTTTCTCTTAAATAATCTCTATATTATAATAATGTTACTAACATTGTTAATATTATTAATAATAATGTTTAATAATTTTTGGATGTCTCTTTTGTATATTTCTGTATTTTAAAATCTTTGCTTTAAAATTGAAAGCCCAAGCTCTTATGTAACAATACAAATGTTTATCAGATTTTTATCTGGCATTAAAAGGCATTGACATAGTTTGCCTGACCTAGACAAACACATCTGTTTGGATATAATTTGGTAGAAATATGGGCATTACACATGTAGATGGAAATCTACTTATATAGTATCATTGTTAGAACCATTAAAAATTAGTCTGAAAAGCATTGTGAGAATATGGAGCTGCCACCTTAATAACATTCACTATGTTTATTTTTAATAAAGAAATAGCTTTTTTCTTGGCATAGTGAGTGTAGGAAATCAAGTCAAATTTGAGTCACATTATACTGAGTGGGTTAGGCCTAGGACACGTAGAAGATAAGTTTTGGAATATAATTTGATGTTTTACTTAAATATAGTAATTAATCAGCATCTAATGTGTTCTTTGGGTCACAGGGTTTAACTAAGTTTTTGTATTCTGAATAAGCCTGCATTTTGGGGTTGCCTTCAGACAAGTAAATGCTTTAAAGAAATGACTGACAACCAAATTCAGATTGGCAAAATCTTACCAGTTATTATAAAAAGAAGCACCAAATGCCATTAAAATGCATATGAACAACCAAATTTATGCCAAGAAATAGAAAATACTAGTACTATTGAATATAAGACTTTTTAAATTGTTTAGTTTTAAACGCATGTAAATCATACTTGAATCTAATAATATGTACATTATATTCAAACATCATCTAAGTCTTTGTCTTTCAAGTTCATATAATACTATAGAAAACTCAGATATTTTCTTTCTTTCTTTCTTTCTTTCTTTCTTTTTTTAAAGATTCATTACCCTGTAGGTTTCAGTTAGTTATATTGAACAGGGATTCAGGGAAGGATTCTTTTTTAAATCATAGAAGAGACCTGAATATGTTTATAAACTGAGATAGGTATCCCAGTGGAGGAATAATGAAACCAAAAACTGATGAAATCTGTTCACAGTCCTGGAGGAGAATGAAGACAGGGGAATTGGATGTTAAAATTATATCCCCTGCAACTGGATGAAGAAGGCATCTTAAATTTGGAAATTTGCTCATCAAATGTTATGAACACATTGCCTCTCTAATGTAATCCTGGGGCATGACCAAGTATTATTTGTGATGTGTATAGACATATATAATTGGTGAAATGCATTTGGGAGTTTGAAATGGCTTTGTATACTGATATATTGATCTTTGGGTTTACTTTTCTGCACTTCTTTGTTCGTGACTTTCCTCTTTCCACGTTGACTCTAGAAGTAGAAATTAACAGGAAAACAAAGAACAAGTATCAATCATTTGTTGGTTGGTTGGTTGGTTTTCTTTTCTCTTGTTTTCAAACTTCCAAATAGGCTCTTGAAGCCCTCATCGGAAATAATTGGAGGTAGGGGAGCAACCTCTTCATTGACAGGCTGTGGAGCAGCAATTATTGGTAGAAGCAGAAGCAGTGGGGAGCAGAACCAATGCCTTACATCACCTATTGCCCCTCAGGTGAAAGCCGTGTCACAGCAGGGCTGGGGGCTGGCTCTTGCTGTCATAGCTGGGAGGAGCTGTCCAACAGGAGCTCCTTGACCATTGCTGTTGGGCCTTCCTACAATATTGATGGGGGCTTGTGTTCCAAGATATCCTCATTTCCCTTTCCATTGTGTAGCCTAGAACTCATAAATTACCCGGGTAGAGAAGTGAGGTCCTTGACAGCCAAGATGAGAACTTGCCTTTCAAGAACCTAGTAAGCAGCGACACCTCATCCACTTTACACAGTTATATGCTGGGGGTGCATTCAGTACTTTTTGGAAAGGAAACATAAAGATGGCAAGATTTAATGTTTAAGTAGCAAATTACAATTTTCAAAGCCTTCTCATACCTTCAGTATTAAACTTAGTGTTCCACTTACAGTAAATGGTACTGCCAAGGTTATAGCCTGACTTTTCGAGGCCTACACTCTATACAGTTTAGGGAGTTTTTGTTAAGACATGTAATTAAAAGGTATAAATTCAAGATTAGGTAACAAAGTGACTATTTTTTAAAAATGAGATGTCACAACAAATTACAAAATTTAAAAAGTTGAAAAATGCTACAAAATCACAAAATCCAGAAAATAACATAGTATCTTTAAGAATCAACTGCCCCAAATATTTCTATATGTTTTTATATTTTTGGCTACATTTTTCGTCACTTCTTCATATGACAGCAGTTTATATTATTTCCTATAGAAACAATAGAAAGATAATTCATTCTTGCCTCTAGCATGATTAATCTTTTCTTTAAAAATTAAACATTTAAAAATTTAACTACAAAAATAAATTTAAAATACATTTAAATTTTTGACAATTTAGAAAAGTTTATTTCAGCTTCAAAGTCATCATGTATAATGTCATTAAAATTTTAAAAATTGTGGTCATATTTAAAAGCTGTGGTCACATAGAGAAAACTTCTATGAGGTGTTTTCTAATGTGATCCTTCTCAAATATACTTGCTTTTTATATTTCCTATTTAGGTTTATGCCCCCAAAGCACAGAATTTCTGATAAATTGTATTGTGTGCAATTCTCTTCAAAGAAAAATACATGGTAAATTTATAATTTATATACTGTATCTTCAGGAACTTTTCATTTTGATCAGACATCAATAAGAACCCAATACTTCACTTAAATTTTTACACAACTAATCCTGGGAAGAATTTTCCCCACATTTATTCTGGCTCTGTACATTTCAGTATTATTTTTCTTCCAACACTCACATATTTTGGGTGCCAGACATCACAGGACACATTCATTTTGCAGTAGCATCTCTGGCCCTCCATATCCATGTCACAGTGCCAGGAGAGTCAGCACAATGGGAGGCAGAAGTATTTTTGTAGCCCAGTCCTACACATGGAGAGAAAGCAATAACCTAACCGTGTATTAAAGTGACTGCAAACCACACAACTATATTCTGCTGAAATCAAACTAAATTATACTATATCAATTATCTACCTTTGTGTAAGAATAAGTCCCATGATATAGTGGCTTAAAAGAGTAACCTTTCTATTGGTTGGGTATTTGAGGCTCAATGGGGATGGTTTGTCTCTTCTCCATGTGGTGTCAGCTGGGTGGCTTACCTGGGGTTGGAAGACCAAAGGTGGCCTCACTCTTAATATCTGGGGCTTTTCTGTTACTGTCACACTTGGGCACAAGGGTTCTCTTCCATGTGGCTTCTCTCTCCATATGGTAGCTCATTCACTATGATCTTTCTCTCCATACATCCTGTTTCCCCAGACTAGCCTGGGCCTCTTTATACGGAGCCTGGATGCCAAGATTGAAAATGGAAGCTACAAGTCTTCTTCAAGTAGGGCTTTAAGGCTTTACTTTAGTAACATTTTACTGGTGAAAGCAAGTCACAAGACCAGCCTGATACAAGGGGTGGAGAAATAGACTCAGCTTATTGATAAGAGGGGGCTGGACAAAAGAAGGTGTGATTTATTGGGGCCATGTTTAACAATTCACTGCAATCCCCTACTCAACTTTCTATTAGCTGGATCTGGAAATGTCTACAACCACCGCGATGCCACCTGACCTTAGGAGTGATGGAACCCAGGGTAAAGAGACAGTGGTCTTAACCAATCACAGTTAATATGTCTTAATTTTGCAAAGTATAAAAAATATATGAAAATGTCTACATACTTTTAGGTTCAGACAAGAACCTTGGGAAGGTCCTGTGAAATTGAGGAGCCCTGAGACATAAGCCTCATGAACATCAATGTTTACCTGTATCCAGACACTAGCATCTAACCTCTTGATAAAGCCAAAATTGATTGATTCTCTTTCTCTCCTACCTACTTCATATCTATTCAATGGGCAAGCACTGTTGATGCAAAAAAAAATACCCCAAATTCAACAATTTGTGACGAACATTAGCACTAATACCTTAGTCAAAGACACTGGCATCTCTTGCTAAGACTATTGCAGTAGACTCCTCTGTGATCCCTATAATTTAATTCTTGCCTGTCTTGTTTTGTGTGCAGTGGTTAGAGTGAATCTTTTCAAAGGTAAATAGAATCATATGACTTTTCTGCTTCAAAGCTTCAACTAACTCCAAACACATTAAAACATATTTCAAAACTACTCTACACTGGTCTGTCACTGGCTACCTCTAGAATGTGATTTTCAAGCAGTTTCTCTATTATTCTCTCTTCCTCTCTCACTCTGTTCTATTTTTATTTTCTTAACCACTGCTAGAACATAAGATCTTTTAAAAACAGAGATTTTTGTTCATCACCTTATCTCCTGGGCCTTGCCAGGCACAAGGTAGTGACACAATAAACATTTGTTAAATAAGTAGATATTGTACAATTAAAATCTAACAATACATTCTACAAGACATATATTGTCATTCCATTTGAGTGAAAAAGTTCTAAGAGGTGAAACGACCAAAATCTCCTTAAGCATATGAAAGAGTTAGGGCCTAGACATTGTTCTTATACTCTTTCTACTAAACACATGCTAACATAATTTTAAGGCTTATTTCAATGACAGATTACCTTAACCTACATTCTTATGTTACAGGGGAGTACCATGAACCCATGAAAATTGGCTTTATTTCTGAATCTGTTTTCTTTTCTAATTAATAGAAAAACATTTATAAAAGCATAGTCATAAACACCCTTGGCATACCATGATGGAACATGTTGTGGTCATTAACTATTTGAAGGGAGTGTTGAGGCATGATTTCTACATCAAACCCATTGTTATCTCTTCAAAGTTGAAGGTTATGAGACTTAAAACTTAACTTAAAAATAACGTGGTAGTCATTTTTATTGTCTCAGACAGCTCTTACTCAGAAATGGATATTGAATGACTACTAATTCAGTCCCAGAAAAGAAATCACAGACTATATTTTAAGAAGTCAGAGTTTCTTTTTTTGTTTGCTCTATGAGGACTTGGAAGTGCATACTCAGCATCCAATAACAACAGACCTTCCAAATCTTATTGTGTTGGGTACCACATGGTTAAACTGGTTAAACTCTTTTAATTTGGTTTTGCAGAGTCCATTTAGAAATAGAGTTGATGGGGAGTTGTGTGAAGGAGAGGAGAGAAGAGTGGGGACAAAAGACAGCCAACTTGAAGACTACCATGTCATAAGTATCCTGTTTCGAGACAGCGTTGATTATGCTCAAGGTCAGTTTTTCTCGCTGTGGGATCTGGACAGTGAAGTTTCTCAGCTGTCCTAGGGAGTCAGAGCATACATTGAAACAAGTTGCCTCAGGCTCCAGGCAGGGGAAAGAAAAACAGGAACTAATTCCTTTGCCTTGAAAAAGACGCAATAAGCAAATAAGTAGTAGGTTTAATAAAGAAGCACTGAAAGCTTTAAAATATTTTTGTGACTATTTCTAACCATACATCAGTGCTATCCTCAAGATATGCTTATATTGTAAGTCAAATTTTCTCTAGAGATCTATTAGGTATGCCGACTAATTCCTTAATAAGCTTTGGAAATTAGCTTATTCCTTAATAAGTCCTTAAAAAATGAGCAACCAACATATTTATCAGGTAAGCAGTGCTTGCTGGGTAAACACTGGATGTATATTACTTACTGAGGGCACTACTCTGATCTTTTATGAATACTGTCTGATGGTTGGGAAAAATACATATTTCTCTTCCTTTTTTATATTTCTTAAGCCAAAGGCAGGATTTCTACTTCCATTAAAGATTTATTAAATTCAAAAATAAGGAAATTGCATGAAAAAAAAAAGCTTGCTTTCTCTTTAGGCCTTTCATATTAAAATAACATTAAAAAGGATGAAAACAAAGAAAATTAAATTTGTTTCCCTGATTTCTCACTTCTTTATTCATACTCTTCTGTCTTCTATTAATTTTCACCAGAGCTAGATGGGGTTTTCTCTTAACTCTCAAATTCCCTCACTTTTGTTGGTTTAAGCAATACCCACAGGGGACATTTTTCAAAGTGGTGTGCTAGGATTTAGCTGTGGGAGGCCCATTAATACACCACATAGAATTTTACTCCCCATAATGACATTTAAAGAGAGCTATTTGTTTTGACTGTGTTCTTTGTGTAGGCCTGAAGGTTACCATAGTAAAACCCCTTTGGCAAATGTGCAGTCAGAAATTTCTTGGTTGAAGTGGTAGGGGGTAAGGAAGAGGACAATTCCAAAATATTTCATGAGCAAAATCCTGATAAAAGAGAGGGTCTCTGGGGTCTGGTATGTTCCCATTTCCTTCTCTGAGAAACAAGAGCAAATGACTGTCAATGCCTGTTCCATCTGACCCTCAAAACCCTACGCCTTAAAAGCCTCCAATTCTAACCTTTCTGATTCTTGCTACAAATTGAATTTCATGATATTATTAAGTCAGTTTTGGTTTATGCATATTCAGTTTCTTGGCTGTGCTAACAAATGATCATGAAACTTAAACCTTCAGAGGTATTAAACAAGAAAGGACTTTGAAGTTAGATAGTTACGCGTTTAAATTCTTAATTTGCTGCTACTGATCAGCTGTCTAAACTTGGATAAGTCACTTAACTTCTCCGAGCTCCATTTTCCCCTCATCTTTAAAAATGGAATAGTACTAATATATTCTAGCAGAGTTGTTATAAAGATTGCTTGAGATGAAGGGAAATTTTCTAACAAAATTCTTGGTCTGTGTTAAATACAGGTAAATGTTAACTTTCCATCTCTTAAAATTTGCTACCTTTTTGGATAGAATACCCAAAGAAAGATGTGCATTCTCTTTCATTATAACAAATCTTTTGTAAAGTCTTATAAAGACAAGAAAACAATAACCATCATGGTTGCTGTAATACGCAGCTAAGCGGATTTCATTTGACCCTCCTCAATCTGTTCTGTCTGAATTTTGTCAGGTACATCCAAATAATGTAACATCCTCTTCTATTGTGGCTGAATGTTCACATAATGTCTTGATGATTCATGCATTTGAAGGGAAATTGAATTAACCAAGGAGGGAAATAAAAAATTTAAGAATAAGTTTAACAAGATCAATTCTTTTATAATTGGAACACTTGCTCTCAGCCTTGAAAAATAGCATTTAAAAAGGTGTTCATGGTCTGTGACTATCATTTGTAAAGTGAAAACCAAGCTTTGTGCCCAAAGGCTTAGCTTAAAATGGTGTCTTTGAAGGGACTTTTTCATTCTAAAGAATCTCATAGCACCTTTATAGCATGTTTTCTCCTAGATTATTATTCTTGTCCCTACCTTGCTTTAAACCAAGAGTTTACTATGGAAACATATCATATACTCAACTCCTCACCTTTACCTTGTCTCTATAAAAATCGGTGTTATTTTTATTCTTACAAATTAGCATAACGTGCTATAGCTTTTTGGTGTTTGGCAAGCCCTGTGCTACTACCTGTTAGCTTTGTAATTTTAGTCAAACCATTTAATATTTCTCAGCCTCAGTTTCTTCATCTGTCAAAAGAGATAATAATTCATTCCTTATATGTTTTTGTGAAGCATTAATGGGTAATATTTACTGAAAGCCTCCTATGTGCTGATGTGGACACTAGGCTCTAGAGCTGGCCACCTGAAGCAATGCCTCCTGAGACTGACAACCTTGAATCGTCCCCTCCCATCTTAAACATGGATAGTGCCTGGGGTGCACTTTGATACAATTAGTATCTTAAAAGATGGATGGGAGTTGAGAGGACATTTTAGGAAAGGTAAAGACCATCAGCAAAAGCCACAGAGTAATTTTGGACATGCATATGGGATACTAAGAAGACCAACCTACTAGAGGAAGCAAGCTAGAAAACGTAAAAAATAACATTTGATAGGCAAATACAGCAGAAGTGACATGGTGCCTTAAGAAGGCCTGGAAGCATTTTAGGAGCCCTGAGCTGCCATGTAGGAAGTCTGGCTACCATGCTAGAGAGTACATCTGTAGAGATGATGGAGAGAGGTCACAGGGAGAAGGAGAGGTTCTGGGAGTGTATGGAGAGAGAGAGACAGACAGACAAAGAGAGATGCTGTGCCATCCCGATGGCTTCCCAATGTTCCAGCTAGTGTAGAATTCCAGCCATTTGCACCAGGGTCCCAGATATGTGAACACCATCTGCCACCTGACTGCAGCTTCATTAGAAACCCCCAGCGAGACCAGCAGAGAAACCATAGAGCTGAGCACCAGTCAACCCATAGAACTGTGAGAAATAATAAGAAGGCTGTTGTTTTAAATGACTAGGTGTTGTGAGAGTTTGTTACATAGCAGCGCAGGTAAACAAAATAGCTGGTTATTTTGCAAATCTTTCTTCCTTTTCTTTTCATTCTTTTTTACTTACTCTGCGTGTTCCTCACAGTTTAGTCCTTGGTCCTCCCCCTCCCTCCCAATATACTCTATGGAGAGCCAGCTTATATTCTCCCAGCTTCAAGAACTATCTTGTTATGACCCCAGAATCTATTTCTCTATTCATGTACTTTCATCTACATAATGTAACTGCACCTCCGTGAGCTTAGTGAATATTTCTTTTCCTTAAACTCTTCACCATCATCATAATGCTATTCTATTTAAGGGCTTCACCAGCTATCCATATAACTTTCAAAGCCATCTGCATTTGGTTGACATTGACCTATCAGATCTTATTTCTTTCATTTCCCAGCACGCATTCTGTCTTTGTCAGTTGCCCTTGTCACTATCCCATAAACAACAACTACTTTTGTGTCCTTACTGTTGGTGCTGCTTCTTCTGAAATGTCCCCTCAACTTCCTTCTATCTTTCAAAATATTTATCATTCCTCCATTTCTGACTTAGGTCTATATCGTATATGAATTTTTTTGAACATCTCTTTCATTGTTTTTCTTCATCTCTGTGCTTCTCCAGGTTTGAGGGCATTATTTATACCTCTTCAAATATTATTTTATATGTTGACTAAAAGGTATATGCTATTGGCTACAGATCATAATAGATGCAAGTTGATTTAATATCAAAAATATTCTTTCTTGATATCTTATTATACGGTCCAATTCATGTGCAGAATATCAAGGTTTAGGAAAACATTTGGAAATTTGAAATAGCTTGTAGTTTCCTCTGGCTCCTGTACAAAGCGTAAGAAGGCAGGGGGTGGGAGAAGATGGTGGGAAGGTAAACAGCATGAGAAACCTTACGCTATGCAAGTAGCTTTGTATTTTAACCCATAGGTGCTGGGAACCATGGACATATTTTAGCAGAAGAAGAAAAGTCAATGACTTAAACTTTTTCAAAATGAAATTGCTGCTGTCAAGAGAATAGATTAAAGGGTTGTATCTTGGTGATAGGGTGTGTGAAGGGATGTAGAAATGGTGGTACTAAGATGAATTAGGAGGCAAAACCGATCATTAGGTCAGGTGAGAGATGGGAAAAGCCTGGACAGGTGCAGTAGGAGTGCAGAAGGGAGACAGAAGCAGCTTAGGAGAGGTCTTTAGAAAGAAGCACTTTCAGAATATGGTGGACAATTGGCTAAAGGAGAGAGAAAGCATATAACTCCCAGATCTGACTTGGGAAACTGTGGTATCTCACACCAAGATAGGTCAATTACTATTTAGAAGTCTTGAACTTGAATTACCTATTGAATATAGAAGTGGGGATATCTGGAGGGTTATGAAAATATAGGTTTGAAGTCTAAGAGAGAGAGGTCTGACTTAAGGATATAAATTTGTGACACATTACCATATATGTGGTTATAGTAGGAGAATTAATGAAATCTCTCAGAGTTTTCATTAAAAATGGATCACTTGAAGACCAGTAAAATTTGGAGATAGGTGAAGAAGAGAAACACTTGAAGAATATTCATTAGATGTGATCGGAAAAAAGAGCGACAATATAGAAGGCAGGAAAGGAGACTTCCAAGAAGGTGACCACGGTCACGTGTTAAACATCCCTGGAGAGCAAAAGTTACGATAAGACCTAAATTGCATAATGGATTTTGTTTAACTTCTTGGTGATTTCACTGAAAGTGGAATGTTCTCATCTGGGAGGAGGGTGGGAGCTGCAGTGGTTTAAAAGTGAGTGGGAAGTAATAAGGACATGATGGCTGTGAAGAAAATGAAAGAAGCAGATTAGTAATGAGGCAAATATAACACAATGAAACTTTTGTTTAGTTATTTACTTATTTTAAGATTGGAGCGATTTGGGTAAATGCACTAAAAGAAAGGAACTTTAGAGAAAGAGAGAGGCAGAAAGGGAGAGAAAATTTCTGTAGGAAAATTTATAGCTTCTAAAATTGTGTCCAAAAAATTCCTTCTTTGCATAATCTGCATTTAAAATTCATTGCATTTGAATTATAATTAACTTGATAATTACCTTTTATATTTGCTATGTTAAGAAAACTGTTCTATTATATAAACTTTGTCTTTTAGCTAAAAACAGGTTTGCTTTGACAGTATTTCGTTCTTTTCATTAGATCAATGAACACAAGATCCCAGTCAATCACAAAATGTTTAAGAAAACAGAGAACTTGATTTCACTAAGCTTGATTTGTTTTTACAACTACCTGAAGCTGAAATTAGATTGGTATAGTTTATTGGCCATGAGTGTGGGTATGCAATTATCTTGGAATATGCAGTTATCAAATAACCTCATTTGTTCATAATGTTTATTTGTCCCACTAAAGACACTAAAATGATATATTTTGGCTTTCTACACTGAAATCCAAATACATTACTGAAAAATATAGAAAAGAATAAAAAATAGATCTTATAATAAAATATCCTTACTATTTAACATTTTTAATTGCTCAAGCAAAATATCTTCTTTATTGACAAAAAGTGCCTTCATAAGAAGGGACAATAGTCTGGAGCAATCAATGTTTTACTTTTAGAATATACTATGAAAAATATAGCAAAATAGGTTTTGCTTGTAAACTAATTAAAGCAATGACCATGTCATCCTCATCATCTTCCTTCTCATCAGACCTTATTATAACAGCTAAGATTTTCTGAATGTCTTCTATATGCCAGGCTCACTACCAGGTATTTTACAAATCTTTCTTTTTATTATCACAATTAACCTATGAAGTAAGAGTAACTGGACAACTATTCCTATCAAACAGATACTGGGGAGGAAAATTGCTCTTACTTTACTACACAAAGCAAAATTCAAAGGCTTTATAGCTTAAGCTTGGTTTTTGTTCAGCCAAGGGGACTGCCATTGTTAGCTAAGTATCAGTGGCACCCCATTCCTCTTAGCCCATCTGAGGTGGCAAAATTCAAAATATATGGCATGGGGGTGATGTACCTACTCTTTTGTGAGAGTGTAGTTTTGCAAATTATAAGGCAAATAGGAAATTATCTTCTTATAATTTGGATTAAATTGTGTTCATGTTGAGAGTTAGGTTTGTCCTTGGAAGGCAGAGGTATGTGTTTGTGTTTGTGTGTGTGTGTGTGTGTGTGCTCCAAGAACAATGATTTGGCAATTAGAAGAATAAAAGTGTGAGTCTGAAAGTCACACTAATTGGGTGACATTGAAAGTGGTGCTACTTAATGTGATTCCACTCATCCCAAACTGTTTTGTGGGACATGAAGGTTCACAAACCACAGTGCTTTGTGATTGACTTTAGACGGAGGTTCAGGTCTCATCTGAGTATCTCAGACAGGAAGCAATATTCTGCTTGGCAAACAAGTGCTGTATCTGGGCGAGGCCAGCCCCTGTAGGCGAGAGTTTCCTAATTGGTAAATGAAGAGTCACCAATTATGGATTATGGAGATGAGAGTTGGGGGCAAGACTTGGAACTGAGATGACTCCAAAGTGTGCACACTTTTATTTTACTTACCTTGTATGTTGTATTTCAACTTACATTATTCAAACCTTTCTGACACAAGTTTAGAGCTTTTGTGTGGACAAGATTTGGAATGAAGTCAGAGATTGTTATATAATGCAGAGTTCCAAATAGAATCGGGAGGAAAGGCAGATGAGGAAATAGTCAAAATACAGGAAGCGGTTCTAGAGCGGTTGCTTAGCAATATGGCAGCCACTGGACACATGTGGCTGCTGAGAACTTGAACTACAACTGGTCTCAGTTAAGATGCATCATAAGTGTAATTACACACCAGATTTCAAGACCTAGTATGCAAAAAACAATGTATCTCATTACATTCTTTGTTGAAATGCTAATATTTTGAATATATTAGGTTAAATAGTATATTTTATTAAAATTAATTTACTTATTTTTTATTATGTTTAATGTACCTACTAAAAATATCAAATTACATATATGTCTCACATTTTATATCTACTAGACCATGCTGGTCTAGAGTGAAACTGACAGAAGTAGACAGTGGTGTGCAGAGGAAGAGAGAGGCACAAACACTTTGAAAAAGCAACAACTCTGGAGCACCCACATGACAAATTGCCTAACAAACTTACTCTTTCCCCATGGAGGAAGATAACTCAAAGGAGATGAGAAAGTTGATCCTTGAATTACATACATACGGTTATTCAATTTTATAAATTAACAACTTATAGTACAAAGAAATATAAACTATAGCAACTCATCCAAGATCAGATGAGTAATTTCTCTTTCAATCATTCCTAATATTCTGTTTTTATCTTGGGAATGTCTTAATCATTATTCATTTAATTATGTGACCATTCTCTTCCAGTTATACAGGAAATAATAAAGTACTTTTCCAGCCTATAATAGAGGAAAATAAATATTTTTTTTGCTACTTTGGTCATAGAGGAAAAGTCATTTTCTAAGTTCCACAAAAACCTATGAAGGGTTTTCATAAAAAAGGTTACTGCTGCCAGATTCAAATAAAGGTCACTAAGCAGGTAATGATTATAATTCAGGACCCCATTCCTGCATCCCCAATTCCCACATCTATATTTATGGTTCATGCAATCAGGCTTTTTGTGAGGTGGTCATACTTTTTTTCCCTACAAAAATATAATACAGCCTTCTCCCACATATTGGAAAAATACAGAAAAACATGCAATAAAGAAAATGTTAGAAACATCCATTCCATCTTGTATTAAAGGAATATTTTAAAGTCTTTTATGCATATATGTATACATGTAAACTGTCAATATTGTTTTATAGCCTGTTTATTTTTCACTTAACATTTAATCTATAAACTTTTGTTTTCTACTAAATACTGTTTTAAAGCAGCTATTTTCAAATATGAGTGCCTTACAGGCAGGTAGAGACAGAGCCAAAGGGAGCTGAGGTGCTGTGGACCTGCCTATATCAGTACTCTATTTTGTGTTTTGTTTTTTGGGTTTTTTTTAATATTTAATTTATTTTTTTTGTTGTTGTTGTTGTCATTGTTGTTGTTGAGACAGAGTCCTCACTCTGTCGCCCTGGGTAGAGTGCAGTGGCATCATCATAGCTCACTGCAACCTCCAACTCCTGGGCTCAAGCGATCCTCCTGCCTCAGCCTCCCGAGTAGCTGGGACTACAGGCGTGCGCCACAATGCCAGGCTGATTTTTTGTTCCTATTTTTGATAGAGAAGAGGTCTCACTCTTGCTCAGGCTGGTCTCAACTCCTGAGCTCAAGCAATCCAATCCGCCTCAGCCTCCCAGAGTGCTAGGATTACAGGCATGAGCCACCATGCCCGGCCTCAGTACTCTATTTTGTTATTCCAGTGTCACTGAGATGTTATTTGAAGAGATAGCTTTCCTAATAAAAGAAATTTGGATATATTTTATTCTAAAATATAATGATTAAAGACTATTCGATATTCCCTTGCTTTGATATCCCATCCTTTATTTAACCAGTCCACTTTTAAAGAAGATTAAAATTTGTTTCTTGTTTCTTTTTCATATTATAAACAACAATGTAATAAATACTTTTATATATTTCAGATAATTTTGGTAGAATAAATTTCTAGAAGTGTAATCATTCAGCTAGATGATATGACCTATGATTACCTGTCAAATGTTTTTCCTAACTTTTGTATCAGTGCACACTCATCAGTGGTGTATATATTTTTATTTCACTGAAACATTGCTTACTATGGATATTTCATTTTACAAGATAATTCTGTAGTTTGCAATGTTTTTCATTGGTTAGATTTCTTTATTCATGAAATTGAATATGATTTCATATGTTTACTAGTTTTTGTTCGTTTTTCTTCATATGTGAAATTTCTGGCTTCTATTCTCACTTCAGTCTTTTCTGAGTCATACTAATTTCTTAGAACTTTTTACAGGGTAATAATATTAAGCCTTGTTAATACTCTTAACATATATTTTTCATGTTTTCATTTGCTTTGAAGTTTAAATTTTAAATTTTGTTTATAATGTTTTGACATGGCAATGTTAAATTTTGTGCATTTAAGTATCTCTAAATTTTCCTTAAAAGATTCTTTGTCTACATTTATACTTAGAAAAGTCATCCTCACTCCAAGGTCAGATATATTTTCTTCTAGTTCCTTTGTCATGTAAGTTTTTATACAGATATGTTGAATATATCTATATATTTGGGGGAGGGAGGCATGCACATGTACAATGTGAACTAAAGATTTTTTAAAATTCTATAAAGAGTGAATTAAATGTCTTGTGATCTAGTTATTATCTCTAAAGTATACACTGATTATATTCTAAATTTTTTATTGTACTTGGATCCCTTTTATGTAATTTTTTAATTTTTCATTGACCTTTCTATTTTTGCACTTACTCATTTAAGAATTAGTGAAGCTATGTGGCACATTTTAAAATATAAAAGTTCAAGGTCCCTATATATTAATTTTTTAAAAGTTATTTTTCAATGATCCATCCACCAGTTTTTTCTTCCAGATAGGCTGATTAGTAGAATCTTTAATATTAAAACAAATATTTCCTATATTTAAACAATTAGATCATAAAATATTCTTTTGATGTATTACTGGACTAAACTTGCTAATATTTTATTTAGAATTTTTATCTCTATCTTCATAATTGAGATCCATGCATGGTCTTTTTAAAATTTATTCTCTTTCTTTCTGCCTTTTATTTTTTATGTTTACAGTCTGGATAAGGCTAGCTTCATAAAATTAATTGTAAAATGTTCCATATTGCCTATGTTCAGGAATGTTTGTCTTAGCATTAGAAATGTTTCTTACTTTAAATTGCATATGTCTGCCTGACTTTTTTGGGGAAGTCTTTATTTTTTAGAACAGTTTTAGGTTCATAGAAAAATTGGGGAAAAATTGGCAGAGATTTCCAATATATCCCCTGTCCCCACACATGCACAGCCTCCCTGCCTTACCAACATCCTCCACCAGAGCAGGACATGTGTTACAATCAATGAACTTTTTTCCAGAATATCACATAGGTGGAATGTCATATAGTTGGAATTTAGCAATGTGGTAGCGAAGTGTGGGGGAAGAAGTATTCCGTAGTTCCAGGATTAGGTCTCTGTCTGTTAGTGATCCTATGCCTTTGCACTGTAAATTCCACAACTGTTTCTTGGTTTTTCCTCCCCTCCTAGGTGGGAGACTAAAGGAATGCTTGGGTGGATTGGAGTTGGGTATTTTCCTTGTCCCACGTGGAGGGTGAGAGCTGACTGGAGTTGGTATTTCTCTTCCGCCAGGTGAGTTAGGCTTTGTTAATACCCCAGCAGGTTAGGCTCTACTTAACTAGTTTCTCCTGAGGATGGACTTTGTGATGAGAAGGCCTTGTTAAGAAGAACAGAGTGCTCTGCTGTTTCAAAATGGTTCCTTTTCCCGTCCCCCTGCTTGAAGCATAAGGAGATTTTTCTCTGATATGTCCTCAGCAAACCTGCTCAGCTCCAGAAGGTAAAACTCACAAAAGTATGGGGGATCCCCTATGTCTTGGTCCTGGTACAGCGTTTTAATTTCAAGCTGTCCACACTGAGCCCCCACCAGTTTCTCAGTTACAGTTCGGGTTTTCCTACCAAGGCACTGGTTCCCATGTTTCTGCTAGTGAGCCTCTGCTATGTAGATTTTTGTCTATTTGTCTAAATAAATTCAGCTTTCCAGGTTTGTCTGTTTCATTGCTATTTCAAAGTATTTATGCCTAGCCTTATTTATTATTTAAAAATGATAATTTCTCATATATTATTAATTTCTTATACCTGATCTTATGTTTCTTTTGTCTTGAATTAGTTGAATTTATTTTTAGGTAATTAAATAATTAATTTTATTTTACTTTTCTCATTTAATAATTCAAGCATTTTGAGTTATGAGAAATATGCTATGTGATACTCTTGTAATTATAAATACTAAGTTTTTATTTTCCCTTTGACCCTAGGATTTTATATGAATATTTTAAAAAAAACTGTCATGTTGGGTTTTTTGTGTTGTTTTTGTTGTTTTGCCTTTTTATTTTATTTGGGACAAAGATTATTGATGGCATTGTGTGCTTTCTCTGTGTTTGTTTCGTAGGTTTCTTTGTGTCTTATTACGAGAGTAGTTTGTACAAATATTCCAAATTCTGCTCTAAGAAAAGGTGATTTCTACAGCGGTCCCTAACCTTTTTGGCACCAGCAACTGGTTTCATGGAAGCCAATTTTTCCATGGGCTGGGGGGTGGTGAGGGTGATGGTTTTGGGATGATTCAAGCACATGACATTTATTATGCAGTCAAACCTCTCTGCTAATGATATTCTATATTTGCAGCCCTTCCTAGTGCTGGGGAAGGGCTGCAAACCTCAAGTCCACTTCAGATCAACAGGCATTAGATTCTCATAAGGAGTGGGCAACCTAGATCCCTCCCATGCGCAGTTTACAGTAGGGTTCACACTCCTATGAGAATCTAATGCTGCCGCTGATCTGAGAGGAGGTGGAGCTCAGGTGGTGATGCGAGTTGAGGGCAAGTGGCTTTAAATACAGATGAAGCTTCACTCCTTCACCGGCTGTTCACCTCCCGCTGTGTGGCCTGGTTCCTAACAGACCGTGGACAGGTATTGGTATTGGTCTGCAGCCCCGGGGTTGGGGACTGCAGTCTTAGAACACAGGGCTGAATGAAAAGAAACGTTAACTATTCAGATCATTATATTTTTCTTTACTTTCTTTTTTAGCCTTTTTTAATCCTATTTCCCTTATGAATTTTTACTGCTCCTTCAGGCATCTCATTTTTAATCTCAATTCATATTTTTATCATTTCATCATTCATATCTTATTTCATGGGAACTATATTTTATCGAATTTTAGCAGTCTGAAATTATTATTATTTTTTTGGAAAATTAGTGTATTATATCCTATTCTCTATCAGTTGAGTATTATATCTTCTTCTGGCTCACATATGTGTTTTTTCATCTTCTAATATTTGCATGCCAATACTTGCACTCTGTACCCGAAGAGCTGTACAATGTACTCTTCAGATTGTCCTTGAATTCTCCCACTGTTCACCTGGGTTAAGTGAGAGTCACCTTCTCAGATTCCATGTCAGAAGGCTGATTTGTCGTACCAGTTTAAGATTCTACATTCTGGAACACATGAAGAGATAGGGCAATGGCTATATCTGGCAAAACTGAGTATTTGCTGTGATTTTTTTTTTTTTTTTTTAGTTATAGAATTCTTTCCATTTTACTACAGAGTTCTTGCTAGCCTAGTCTGTATGGGCACTTGAGGCTAGAATTATGTGGTTTTAAGCATAGCTTCACACTGAGCCCTTAACTGCAGATGCTTCCTATGGTGAATAGCCAATCCTGTGAGATCCTTTTCTTACTTATGGTAACATACTTGAGGGTCCCATTAATCTAACTTTGTTAGACTTTTCATCAAATCTATTTCATCTGTTTCTATATATGTGAACTTCAGTTGTGGGCAGAGGTATAATTTTTATCATGGGGAACTTAACCCCTTAGCAGGCATCTGTACATCTGTTGTAAATGTGCATAGTTAACAAATTAGTCACTTATTCAGGTGACTTCAGTAATTAATTTACTGATGAATATTCAACCCAAGATTGAGTGATTAAGTCTTTTTCTATGATTCCTGGAATTTGAAATGGCTAGAACTACAAGAATATGAGGCAAAAATCCTGGAGCTCAAATCTTGTGCATGTAGAGAATTATCTGTGTAGTAAAATCACAAGTGGACATGGGTGCTCCTGGCTAGTGAACTACTCTCCAATACTAGTCTGTGACCTGTTAGGAATCAGGCCACACAGCAGGAGGTGAGCTGTAGGTGAAGGAGCAAAGCTTCATCTGTATTTATAGCCACTCCCCATCGCTAGCATTACCGCATAATGATGATGCGTTCAGCAGTGACATTAGATTCGCACAGGAGCACAAACCCTACTGCAAACTATGCAAATGAGGGATCTAGGTTGCATGCTCCTCATGAGAATGCCTGATGATCTGAGGTGGAGCTGAGGCAGTGATGCTAGCACTGGGGAGCAGCTTCAAATACAGATTATCATTAGCAGAGAGGTTTGACTGCACGATAAATGTAATATGCTTAAATCATCCCGAAACCATACCCCCGTGCCTTCAGTCTGTGGAAAAATTGTCTTCCATGAAACCTGTCCCTGGTGTCAAAAAGGTTGGGGACCACTGCTCTAATACTTACTCGTCCCTTCTCCCATGTGTGTATTTCAACCAGGTAAATTCTGTCAATTCCGAGAGTCAGCTAGATTTCCCCCTCCCTACAAATATGCCAACATTCTTGCATTTGTAATTATAAAATTTAATGGAATATTTTGCAAATTATAAAAATTAATGTGTCATGAGGTTTCATAAGAGAGGGTACTTAAAGTCATTGTTTTATTTTTTTCTAAATTAGTAACAATTCTTCCTAATTATGCAAATTTAACCACATTTTAAGTTATAGCCTGTCTCTCTGGAGTTATCCTTGCCTATTCTTGCCTCTACTATGTGGAACTCTAGCCCTAGTCATTGAATTCTTTGCATTAATAAATCCATCTTCACACTTAAGCTCATTTGAGTTAGGTTTCTGTGACATGAACATAGAAATACATGACAAATACTCATAGTTAGGTAGCCTCATGACACTTTGAGAATGATGAGTATGTGAACATCATGCAGTGACATCATTCTAAACACAAAATATTCAATGGCTAATTGGTTATTTTTTGAAGGATTTTGTATATAGGAAGAAACTCTCTTTTAAACCTGAATTTAATAGTCTTCCTGATAGTTTTTTAATAGTCTTCAGGGATCTCCATTACTCTGTACCATGTATAGCTGACTGAAGGCCTATAGCATACTGGGTGCTCAGGGCTAGTAAGCTGCTGTCTAATGCCTACCCTCCATGTATATATATCTACTAGGTATTAATCTGTTTTATTTTTTCCTACAAATATACTGACATTCTTATATTTCTAATTATGAAATATAATTGAATATTAATAAAATTGCAGAAATATGAATATGAAAATATTTGTTGTTTTGCTGAAAACTAAATTGACTACTTTGTAAAAGTTTTGGATAAAAGCACATTGAATTCAGTGGGATTAAAAGCACTGTAAACAATAGAAAAATTTTTGCAAAATTTTAGAAGATTTTGCATTTAGATACAACTGAGATTTTTTTTGACCAGGTTTAGTTATGCAAGAAAGGTAACTAGAAACACAATCAGCAGCTTCATACTCAAAGAACAGGACTTGTCCTAGTGTCAAAATGTTGCTGAAAGAGTATCAATCAACATGTTCTAAGTTAAGGTATGTATCTGTCATTTTTTATGGTTCTCAATTCTAAATAATTTTTTTAAGTTGATTGAGCAATTCTTGTCCAATCCTACTTTTGCTACAATTTCTAAAAAGATCATTAACCTTCATAGAGTTCCATTCAATTACTTGGGTTTTCTTCTCACATATTTTTTATATTCTTTATTCTCTATCATACCTCTTAGCCCTTTAATTTTCAAAGCCCAGGAATGAATGAATTATTCCAGTGATAAATATTACTAAGTATCATGAAATCCTATGATTCCTTTCTGTTTAAGTTAATGTGATTAAAGAGAAAATATTACTTCTTAGGAGGGGCACTATAGAGTAGACTTTTTAGAAGAGGCAGGGTAAAGTGGATCAGAGAAGGTGCAGGGAATCAGGTTATCTGTATTCAAGTCCTGACCCTGCCATTTACTTAATTGAGTGACTTTGGTTAATTTATTGTAGTTCTTTGTGCCTTCGTTTCCCTTTGGGTAAAATGACAAAAGCAGTATTGCCGACTTCATATGGCTATTCTGAATATTAAATAAGTTAATACAGGCAAAGCCTTTTATAATACTGCCTTATTATCATTAGCCAACTGCAATTCATAAATGTCCCAGGACATTTACTTCTTGAGTTCTCAGATTTTGAGAACTAAACCTAAAACTTACAGTACCCAAAATGTTTCTTCTTTCATACATATAATTAAAAATATCCACGTTTTTGATAATATTTTATTAATAACTTCTTTGAAAGTCACAAACGTGTGTCTGTATGTGTGTTAAATATAGGAGCAAATTAATTAGAATTAGAACTTTCATATGAAAAAAACTGCCTGGTGGCTGAAAGAACATCTTCAGGGGAAAAAATATAAGCTCAAAGGCTGGATTATCAAATGTAGCAGTTCAGTGGTTCAATTCATACCTGACAGGCTTCAAAGACTCGCTATGCAAATTGATCTCCCAGTCGTAAGGGTAAGGGTAATTAACATGGGTTTGTTGCAAGGATCTGTTCTTCTATCCATTCTTCTTCATGATTATTTTAGTAGTTTAACAATTGTCTGTAACTATTTAATCCACTGTTAGAGCAGATATAAAATTACCTTACTCTTGTGTGTAAAATAAGACTTCTACACTCTTCAAAACGCCCTCTTGCCTGCTTAGTATGCTAAGGTTGGCATACCAGGTGGAGATGCAGGAAAACTGGATGCAGGCAAAAGAATCTTTTTCATTCAGATACATATTTGCTGATCTCTTTCGATCTTCTTAGTGTCACATACTTATTAGTGGATTTACTATTAATATTTCTTCTTGGTTCATTAGCAATGAAGAATGCGTGTGTGTGTGTGTGTGCGTGCGCTCCTGTGTGCCGTGGTGGGGGTTGGGGGGAAAGCATTTGATCCATCATGTAGGCCATCAAGCATAACTGAATTTCTCTCTAGCCAAAGAAAACCACACAAGCTCTTAGTAATGTTATATAGGATGAAACAATTAAGAATCACATTCGGTGTTATAGACTCACCAAAGTTTCTTTTGAGCTTATAGGATCTGATTCAAAGGGCATGTTAACACGACGTTGCCCATTCCACACTTGAATCAGTGCATCTCTGGGAAAAGGATTTGTAGTAGCCCAGTATTTCAACAACAAAACAAAATAGTTCTGCTGAATGTGGCTTAAAATCTCATAAAATTAGAAAAAAATTATACAAAACTGATTTAAACATTGTCTCTATTTAGAAATTGAACAAATCACTTATTAAAAGTTAGTGGCTTACTAAAATAATCTTGTATTCACTCTTAGATATCACTGATAAAGAGTATTTCATTGTCTGAAAAATTACAGAGTTTATTTTTTCCTTTTTATTCTTAATGGAGATTTAGGTTATTTCCAATATTTTTCCTTATTTTAAATTATGCTTCTATGTCTGTTTGTACATATATGTCAGATCACATATGTGAGGTTTTTCCATAGGGTTAAACTGCTAGGTTGTTGGATGTGTGTTTTTAACTTTACCAGATTTTGTCAAATTGCTCAAGTGCTTAAACATATATACATGCTATGGATTTAATTATGTCCCCCCCAAATTCACATATTGAAGTTCATGATGGGATTAGTGCCATTATAAGAAGAGGAAGAGACACTAGCTCTCTCTCTCTGCCATGTGAGAACACAGAGAGAAGGCAACCTTCTGCAAGCCATGAAAAAGGCCCTCACTAGGAATCAAATCAGCTGGCACCTTGATATTAGGCTTCCCAGCCCATAGAATTGCACAAAACAAATGTCTGTTGTTTAAGCCACTCAGTCTATGGTATTTTGTCATGGCAGCTCAAGCTAATTAATACAATCCAAGACCAACAACTATATGCATTCTTGTATGTAATTACCATCTTTTGGTATTGCTGATGTTTAAAATGTCAGTATGATTGCATATGAAATAATATTCTGCTATGTTGATTTGTATTTTACTGATTATTGAAGTGATTGAACATCTGGTCAACACTTAATGGTTTTACAGGATTCTTCTTCAGTGAGTTGTTCTATGTATCATTTGCCCTACTTTCAATGATTTGCTTTCATCTTTGTATTAAATTCTATATTGGATACCAATCTATTTTGGTCTATAAATTGTGTTTGCATGATTTAAGAGTTTTTGATGTGTAGTAATTTTCATTTTTATTGGTGACAAATTTGTACATCTTTTCCTTTACAATTTTTGTTTGTGGGGAGTTGATTAAAAAATTCTTCCATGCCACAATGTTATAAATATATTTCCTTTATTATCTTCTAAGAGTTTTAAAGTTGTACACTTTAAAATATATTTTGCTTAGAATTGATTTTTGCACACAGTATGAGGTAGGAAATCCATTTTAATTTATCCACTATGAATAACCACTTGTCCCAGTACCATTTATTGAATAATTCACCCAATTCTTCAATACTATCCCTGTTATAAATCAAGTTTCCTTTCATGTGTGGTTTTCTTTCAGAGTACTCTATTTTATAATATTGTTGTCTTTGTTTATCCATGTACTAATATTACCATCTTAATTATTATAACTTTAAAGTCTTGAAGTCACTTCATTGATTTTTAGAAAAATTTAAATTATTCACAAATTTTAAAAATTAACTTGTAAATCTCTGGTGAAAAATATTATTTGGAATTTGATCAGAATTGCATAGATTGATTTTGGGGAAACTGACATTTTTTTTTTAACTGGGTCTTCTTATCTATGAGTATAGGTACTTTCCTGCTTATAGGTTTTCATGTCTTTCAGTAAAGTTTTATACTTTTCTTTCATATTACAGTTAAATTTCTTCAATGTACCCTATATTTTTGTGCAATTGTAAATGGTATCCTTTCAACATTAGCCTTTCTAGCATTTATTACTTAGGAGGAGAAATTTATAAATTGATCTTCTATACACCAATGCTCTTCAACTGATTCTTTTTTTTATTTTTCTGTAGCCATCTTCAAGTAATGGCAGTTTTGTTATTTCTTTCCTAAGTTCTTATTAATTCAATTATGCCTTTATTTGATCTGAGTATTCTCATTGCCAATGCTGGGTATGTAGTGATGATGCCTGTCTTGTTCCTTTTTGAAAAAGCAATGTTCCTGAGAATTCTTCTTCATGTGTGTTTTAGCCATTGATTTTTGATAGATAACCTTTGTTTGATGCAGTTTTGTTCCTATTCCTAATTTCCTAAGATTGTTAATTATGAATAGGTGTTTTTTTTAAACAAATAATTTTAATATATGTCCTGGGATAATTTTTCTCCTTTAATCTGCTAATGTGTTGAATTATGTGCACATTCTTATATGCAAGGCATCTTGTATTCATTGTATAAATCTATCTTAGTCATTATGCATTTTAAAAATAAATTGATAGGTTGGGTTTCTTTGCAAAAATTGGTTTGAAATTTTTGAGTCTTCCTAAGTAGGGGAATAAGCTATAATTTTCTTATTACTCTTCATGATTGATTTTTATATCATGGTTATTGTAACTTCATAAAAGCATTTGGGAATTACTCCCTATTTTTCTTTTCTGAAAGACTTTGTATAAAGATAGAATGACATGTTACCAGAAGTTTTAGTAGAACATCTCCGGTATGTCCCCTTCGCCCAGTACTCTTTTTTTTCCCCAGAATATTATGGGGGTATAAATGTTTTTGGTTACATGGATTGCTTTTGTTATGATTGAGTCAGGGTTATAAGTGTGCCCATCACCCAGATAGTGTTCATTGTACCCATTAGGTAGGTTTCTGCCCACTCCCTCCTCCCCCACCTGCTTTATTTCCACTGAGTTTACTTCCCTCTGTGCACATGTGTGCTCATTGGTTAGTTCCAGTTTAACAGCAAGTACAAGTGGTGTCTGTTTTTCCATTCTTTAGATACCTCACTTAAGACAATGGTCTCCGGTTCCATCCAAATTGTTGCAAAAGGCCTTACTTCATCCCTCTTCATGGCTGAATAGTATTCCATAGTATACATATACCACATTTTGTTAATCCACTCATGAATTGATGGGCACTTGGGTTGATTCCACATCTTTGTGATTGTGAATTATGCTGTGATAAATATTTGAGTGCAGGTGTCTTTTTGATAAAATGATGTCTTTTCCTTTGTGTAAATACCCAGTAGTGGGATTGATGGATCAAATGGTAGGTTGTCTTTTAGTTCTTTGAGAAATCTCCATACTATTTTCCATAAAGGTTGCACTAGTTTGAAGTCCCACCAACATGTATAAGCATTCCTCTCTCTCTGCATCCACGCCAGTATCTGTTGCTTTCAGACTTTTTAATAAAAGCCATTCTAACTGGGGTAAGGTGATATCTCATTGTGGTTTTAATTTGCATTTCCCTGATGATTAGTGACATTGATCATTTTTTGATATGTTTATTGGCCATTTGTCTATCTTCTTTTGAAAAGCTTCTGTTCATGTCTTTGTCCAATTTTTAATGGGGTTATTTGTTTTTTTCTTGTTGATTTGCTTGAGATCTTTGTAGATTCTGGTTATTAGCCCTTTATTGGATGTATAGCTTGCAAATATTTTCTCCCATTCTGTAGGTTGTCTATTTGCTCTGTTGATTATTTCCTTAGCTGTGCAGAAGCTTTTAATTTAATCAAGTCCCATTTATTTATTTTTGTTGTTGTTGTGATTGCCATTGGGGTCTTCTTCATAAATTCTTTGCCTGGGCCAATATCTAGAAGAATTTTTCCAACATTTTCTTCTAGCATTCTTATGGTTTCATCCCTTACATTTAAGTCTTTTATCCATCTTGAATTAATTTTTGTTAGTGGTGAGAGATATGGATCCTGTTTCATTCTTATGCATGTGGCTATGCAGTTTTCCCAGCACCATTTACTAAATAGGGCTTCTTTTCTGCAGTGTATATTGTTGTCTGCTTTGCCAAAGATCAGTTGGCTATATGTGGATGGTTTTATATCTGGGTTCTCTGTTTTGTTCCATTGGTCTGTGTCTCTATTGTTGTGCCAATACCAGGCTGTTTTGGTTACTATAGCCTTGTAGTATAGTTTGAAGTCTGGTAATGTGATACCTCCAGATTTGTTCTTTTTGCTTAAGATTGTTTTGGCTATACGGGCTCTTTTCTGGTTCAAAATGAAGCGTAGAATTATTTTTTCTAGATCTGTGAAATATCCCATTGGTATTTTGATGAGGATTGCATTGAATCTTTAAATCACTTTGGGTAGTATGGACATTTTAACAATTTTGATTCTATCAATTGATGCGCATGATATGTTTTTCTGTTTGTGTTATCACCAATATCATCAATACTTTAATTCTTCATCAATGTTTTAATTTATTAACTTGTTTATTTAACCTATAATGACTCATGATTTTCTATTTTATACAATTGGTTTTATTCCTATGTTATCATTATTTATTTTGAAGATTAAATTGTTCAGGATTTGGACACTGAGAGCCTCTTTTCACTGGCTTCTTTTTACCTTTACTGAGTCCTCATTATTCTTTGAGCACTTGTTTAGTTTCTTGCACAGTAAGTTATTCCAGACTCATTTTTTTTCCTCAGCCTTGAATTATCCATTTCTGTAAGGAGCCCTGATTCCTTATAGTGGAGAAAGGTATCTAGAAACAGGTATCTATGCGCTAGGAGTGCTCATTGCTTTTGGGTATTACTCCCACTTCTTTTCCTATCCTGCATTTCTTGTGCATGCTCACTTACTTTGCTCAGCTTTATCTAATGATTTTACACTAAATTGTTCAGGAAAGGCAGGTAAGATGATAAGAAGTAGAAGAGGAGGAACCATCAGTTTGAATTCTTTTTCTTGAAAGAAGTTCTTCAAAATTTTATAATCTTTGGCCCCCCCCGAAACCCATCCCTACTATCCTACTATATAAATTATTATGTTTACTCTACTTGTCTGTTTCTTCTCACTAGCGTATCACTTCTGAGAGGGCAAGGATATTGTCTTTCTGTTCACTGATTTATTCCAAGGAGATTTATAGAGAAAGGACAGCATTTGCTTCTTTCTGATGATCAAGAGGGACCTCTGCAACTCATGGTCATGAAGAAGCAAGTAAAGCAAAGTAAGATGTAAATTCTGTTGAGGCAAAGAGGGACTTGTTCAAGATTATTTTAAAAAGAATTCTTCCATCTTGATTGTCTTAGTGTGTATACTCCTTTTCTCCTGAAGAAATCTTTGCTATTTTATTTCTTCAATGGTTTTATAAGATTTTGAGAAAAATTTATATTACTCACTTAGGGAAAGATCTTTATTTTATTATGAAATTATTTTCAGCATACACCCTGTAAAAGAGCACTGAATTTGTCTGACCCAATAGTCTATTCTTGTTTTCATGTGCCTAATTATACCAGGAGAATGACAACACATTAAGAGTAGGCTGTTCAAGAAGAAAGGCCCTGCAGAAATGGAAAATGAAAGGTAATTGATCATACAGAAATATTACATTGTCAGTTACAGTGAACCACAAGCTGAATTACATACTATTGGTACAAAATTAGCATAGTAGTTAGGAAGCATTATTAGCATTATAACATACATTCATTCAAGAAGCTTTTTTTTTTTGACAACCTGCTTTGTTTTGAGCATTATTCTAGAACCTGGATATATGTAGGCAGATAAGAATCTACTTGCAAAGGACTCTAATCCAGAAGGGAAATCAGTTTACATATGAATAATAACTTTGCAGTATGATAAACGCTGGTAGCAATGTGTCAGAATGCAAGGGGGAATCAGGACTAATTCATTCTCTTAACATATTGGGGTTATTTAGTTTGGAGGAAAGATATACAGGTGCTCTGGGGTTTTGTCTTTTCATCACTGCTATTGAGTAGCAGGAAAGGTTTCTTTTATGTTACCACCAGCAGTTTAATGTCTATTGTTTATATACAAATATCAGATTGTACCAGAGGCTGATATTTAGGGATGTGGTTAAAGATTTGGGCCAATATATGTAGATAATGAGGCAGTCAAAAACAGGATGAACTGTGACTCATAACAAGTTTTGGAAAATTTTGCAATCATACAAAGCATATTCATCATGAAAGCCTTATAGTGGCATTTCCCTCATCCACACACATATGAAAAACCTGTCTCAATCACAGTATTTCTAATGCCAAATACTGTATGTTAACTTAGAGTTGCTTATTGGGAATATTTTGGGAGATGTTCCTATTTTAAAGGATTTTATTTTATTTATAAAGATATTCAAAGAAATACCTTTTTCACTTTCCTATGATTTTTAGGGATAAAGTATATTCTGGAAATAAAGTATTTCTAAATTTGATTTCACTGGGTAGGGATAAGAAAAGGAAGTAGTCAATCTTTGTCACAGCAATTTTTCGAATGATGGAAACTTTCTATCTTATCAGTTTGTAGAATTAACTCAGTGAAAGAAAAGGTCTATGCCAAACATTTTCCTGCAATCTGGACCAAATGTCTAAGCTGAACTGGAGTAAGAGGGGTTGGAAATAGGGGCAGAATAGCAAATTATTGGATATTTGTGCATACTTGTCTTTGAGATCATGTAATGTATGAAGAAAAATATAAATACCCACTTTTATAAAATCAAGTTTAACTTAATGCAAAAAGAATATGTATTTGGGGCCAGCTATTCAGCTTTGCCAGGATTTTAAAATTTCTTTTCATTCATTCATTCAGGTGTTGAAGTAAGCGATTCTCATTGTGCTTAGAGTAGAAATACAATGAAGAACCAGATAGACATGGTTATCTGACCACAGAGTTCAAAGTCTAGCAGGTAAGACAAGCAAACATAAAATTGAAATAAGTGTAATAAATGTCTTGATGGGGAGTGACAAGGTGTCATGGGTGGGAGGACATAGCAGGATCATCAAATCTGGTTTGTGTGTTTGTACATGTTTGTTGTTTGTGTGCGTGTGTGTATGTGCATGCATGTGTGTATGCATGTGTGCGTGAGGACTTTTCCCAAGAGAAACGATGTTTATGCTGGTATCTTAAAATAAATAGAGAATGGAATAAATAGAATAGAGTCTCCATCATTCATGGTGCTAGGGGGAATATGGAACAATAAAAGAAATAATGGCTTTGAAAGAAATCATTGCTTGTGTGTCCTCAGGTAAGTAATTTAACATTCAGATTATATGTAATTTAGGTATCTTTTTATCTTGAAATTAAATGACTTTATTGAATTAATCCTGAGTGGTTAAATTTTTTTTTCTGCTTTGTAAATTTTATGACTCCAGATTATCCAGACACTTCACAGCTACAACTTATTCATTTTAATTCTGAAGACTGTCCACCATTTTTTAAAACAAATTTCTATCTAGGGGCAAATTGTGAATTCTGATTGAGCATAAAGGTAGAAATTCAATTCAATAAAAAGAGAGTTTTGACTTTTGAAAGATGTGTTGGCTGAAAAAAATATACTTCTGCAGTTTAGATTTCTTTTGTACAGTAAAATAAATAGAGGGCATGAATTCTAGTATGATAGATGAAATGCGGTTTCTTTCAAGGTCTGAAGTGGAGAAGAGTTCAGTAAGAGAGCAAGCAACAGTGATATTATAGTGAATTTCGATCACTGAAGTAAACCAACTGCAAGGGATTTATTTCTGTCATGTTATGAGAAGCATACCCAGGGAAAGAAGAGGAAAAATATTAAAATGTACACTTGCATTCAATATTTGTTCCACAAATGTTTACTGAGTATTTTCTATTGAACAGATACCATGCTAGGCAAATAAAGAGTTCAAAGTCTAGCAGAACTGGCAGATATGAAAAATCAATTATTTCACCAGAATAATAGTAATAGTTAACGCTAAACAAGTTCTTAATGGATGTAAGATGTTGTGCTAAGTCCTTCACATGGCTGCTCTGATTTTAATCCTCACAAAAAGTATCAGAGATACTACTTGTATTCATCTAGTTTTATGGAAAAGTAAACTGAGGCTAGAGAAGTGAGGTCAGCATTGTATCCCAGGTCACTCAATTAGTATGGTAATTGCTACAAGGCATATAAATGCAGGGTTTTTTTCTGTGACTATTTTAATAAATATTTTATTTTGGAATACTTTTAGATAATACAAATATAGTGCAGAGAGTTTCCATATTTCTGTCACCTAGTTTTAAGTGTGAGAGCCCCTCATGTTACTATGTTACTGTTCTGTGGTACATTTGCCAAAACTAAGAAATGCACATTGGTACATTGCTAGGAACTAAGCTCCAGACTTCATTTGAATCTTTTTTCTGTTTCAGGATACCATCTTTGAAACCGTATTATTTTAAGTCTTAAAACACAGTACAAAGAAGGCTCACTAAGATAGTAAGAGAGTGGAGTGGCAGGAAGGACAGTGTGGGGAAAGGAGAGCGGATAACTTCTGAAGAAAAGAGGATGCTTACACTTGGTCTTAAATGTGCAGATGAAATTATTTAAGGAAAAAGCAAAGGGAGAGCATTCAAGACAAAGAGAAAAATACATTAAAATTTAGTGTAATTGGGTGAATTGCGAGCGGTTCAAAATTATAGGACCAAATCATGTATTTAGAAAAATGACAGGAGGTAAAACTAGGGAGTTAGGCCAGGATGAAAAGTTAAGGGACTTGATTAGCATGTTTCAGAACTTCCACTTTATATTAAAGTTTTCAAAGCCATCGAAGGATTTGAGCAGAGGAATTACGGGTTATCATGTTTGAAAGCTAAATTTGGTGGCATTATGGAAGTGTGGAAGTTGAATTGACCAAGGGATATTATTTAGAATCTATTATTGTAGTCTGGGTGAAAAATAATAAAAATGATGAAGGGCTAAACAAAATCTCTGCTAATAAGTTGATTTGGAGGCATCATAATCAAAAATCGTGAATGAGTTCAAGTTAGCATCATTTGAGAGAGAGTGAGGTTTCAAGTTTGTTCATTTGCTTTTTGGATGAATGGTTGTGCTGTCCATCAACATGGGAAATGAATATAGGTAGATAGGAATGGGAGACGATTATGAGTCCAATTTTTGACATCTTTTTTCTGAAAATCCTTTGGTAGAACCATTGGCAGGAGACTAACAGGCAATTAAAAATGAACATATGGGGATGATATCTGAGATGATAATACAGATTAGGAATTCATATCCATGGTGCTAAAGCAAGGCGCAGTGAGACTATATAGGGTGACAATAACAGAATCTAAGGACAACAAGGAGTTCTATCATGGAAATGTCAGACTGAGGTTTAAAAGAAATACTGAGAATGAGCTGGTGGGGGAAGAGGAAGAAAATTGCAGTAAAGGATGACAGAGAAGACAGAAGAGAAAAAGAATTTCAAAAGGGATTGGCCATCTTTGCCGAATGTTTCACAGTTCTTGAATAAAATAAGAAAGAAAATTTAGGCACTTTCGGCTTTAGCTTCATGTAAAGATCTTAAGTCATCACTCCCATCCCTCCAATAAGAAAAGGGCTGAACAAATGGAAAATCACCAACTTTTCTTGGACCCATTTTATGATGGAGGTTACAGGGCAAATTACCACCCCTAAATCTGGAGAGTTAGGTCAATACAGAAAGTGAAAGCTAACCTTTGTTACCTGGGGCAGAACCCATTAGAGCCATAAACTGGTTAGGGAGACTTAAATGGGAATTTTGACAAATTGTAGAAGCTGAGTTTGGACTAGCCTGAGAGTAGGAAACTCCTGAGGTATCACATTTTCTTTAGTTCCTTTTGGATCACCAGAGTCTCAAGGTAAAGAGTCAAGAAAGATCCCTTCATGGCTCTGGCAGGGGAGGGGGAAAGTAACCATTGCAAAATAAGCCCAGAGCATTCCTCATAACAAAGGCCTACTCCAGGGGGAAAATACCAGAGCCTTATCCCACCCAAGGGAGATGCCTTTCCTGGACTCCAGGCCCCTCTAGCTTTTTTACCTTCCATAAGGGTGAAGGGAAAAAAAAAAAAAAAACTAAGAAATACTTGTGAAGGTCACAGCTCAGGGACACAGGCTCACTCTAAGAATAATATTCAATAATAAGATTATAGCCACCCCACACCCCCTTTACCATCAACAGGCTCCACTAAATAACAGTGGATTATAGCTGAAGTTGCTGCAAGAAACAGACTGTCTGAAGAGCAGTATAAATCGAAGCCCCAAAGTCAAAGAAGACAATCTTAAGGATACTGGAGGAATTTGAAAAGTCTGGTACCTACAGGTATAGCAAATATTAAACACAGCACAACTCTTAGCCACTTTATCATAAAACCTTAACTAAAGGCCAACTTACTTGAGTTCCTATTACCCAGTGCATTATGTCTGAATTTCAAAAAAAAAAATTACAAGGCAACCTAACCTGCAGTAAGCAAAACCAAAAACAAAGGTTTTTTTTGTTTGTAAAATCCACAGTATGAAGAGACAAAGCAAGCATGAGAATCAGACTAAAATAAGACTCTGATTTTAGAATTATCCAACAGGGATTTAGAAGAACTATGATTAATATGTTAAGGGCTCTCATAGAAAAAGTAGACAATAGAAAGATTCTGTAAGAATAGATGGGGATGGGTAATATAAGCAAAGAGATGGAAGCTCTAAGATGGAATAGGAAAAAAGTGTTAAAAATCAAAAACATTGTAACAAAAATGAAAAATGCCTTTGAGGGGCTTGTCAGTAGATTGGACATGACCAAGGAAAGAATCAGGGAGCTCAAAGATATAAACTTCCTAAAATGAAACTCAAGTAGAAAAAAAAGAATGAAAAAAATAAAAACAATGAGACAAAATTTCCAAGGACTGCAGTCAATTTCCAAAGTTGTAACCTAGCATCATTGAAATACCAGAAAGAGAAAAAAAGAAAAGAGCAGAAGAAATATTTGACATAATAATGGCAGTAAATTTTCCAATATTAATGACAGAAACCAAACCAAAGACCCAGGAAGTTCAGAGAACACCAGGCAGGATAAGTATCAAAAGTCTACACCTAGGCGAATCATATTCAGATTGCAAAAGCCAAACATAAAGACAAAATCTTGAAAGAATCCAGAGATAGCAAAGAAACAAAAAGCAAAACAAAAAAGAAAATAACCTGTAAATATGATAGTAGAACAAGGATAAGGATTACAGTGGGCTTCTCATTAGAAACCATGCAAGCAAGACATGAGAAGCACGAATTATTTAAACTGTGGAAAGAAAAAAAACCCCCACCAATCTAGAATTCTACATCCAGAGAAATTATCCTTCAAAATGAAGGAGTAATAAAGACTTTCTCAAACAAACAAAAACTGAGGGATTTCATTGCAGGAGACCTGTCCTTCAAGAAATGTTAGAAGTTCTTCAGGGAGAAGGAAAGTAAGTTATACAATGAGAAATTCTTATGTACATAAAGAAAGGGAGAAAGAGCAGAAATAAATGAAGGCAAAATAAGATATCTTATTTTTCTGACTCTTAATTGATGTAATAATCATTAAAAGCAATAATAATAACAATGTATGGATGATTATAGCATATGTATAAGTAGAATGATAACAGCAATGCCATAGGGAATGTAAATAGGAATACGGAATAATCTGTTATAAGGTACTGACCTGCATTAAATGTGAAGTAGTATTGGATTATTTGACATTGGATTTAGATTAGTTGTGAGTGTATATTACAAACTCTAGGGCAACCACTAAAACATTTAAGAACGTGTGTAATTGATATGCTAATGGCAAAGATAAAATGAAATCATATTAAAATTATATTAAAACCAGAGGAAGCAGAAAAAGAATGGAAGGAAAGAAAATAAATGCAATAAATAGGAAACAGTCACCAACATGGTAAGATATTAATCCCACTATAACAATGATTACATTAAATGTGAAAAGTCTAAATATGCTAATTAAAAGGCCCAATTCTATGTTGTCCACAAGGAATATTCTTTAAATATAAGAATTCCAATACCTTTAAAGGGATGGAGAAAGATATGTCATGCTAACAACTAATCCAAAAAAAGCTGGAGTGTTGATATTAATTTCAGACAAAGCAGACTTCAGTATGAGAAAAATCATCAATGGTAAAGAGAGGTATTACAAAATGATAAAAAGGTCAATTTTCCAAAAAGACATAACAATCCTTAACATGTAGGCACTCAATAACAAAGTGTCAAAATACATGAGGCAAAAGCTGATAGAACTACAAGAGAAATAGACAAACCCACTATTGCAGTTGAGACTATAGCACCCTTCTTTCAGTAACTGATAGACACAGCAGGCAGAAAATCAGTAGATATATAGTTGATTTGATCAGCACTGTCAATCAACTGTTTGTGATTGACATTTATAGAATACTCAATCCGGCAACAGCAGAATATGCAGTCTTCTTTAGCTCATATGATAAAGTCACCAAGATAGATCACTTTCTGGGCAATGAAACATACTTCAACAAATTTAAAAGGATAAAAATCATACAAAGTATGTGCTCAGACCACAGTGGAATGAAACTAGAAACCAATCACAGAGTGATAGATGGAAATTCCCAAATATTTAGAGATTTAATGACACACTCCTAAATAACACATGGGTCAAAGAAGAAGCCTCAAGAGAGATTTAAAAATATTTTGAACTAAATAAACATGAAAATGTAATTTGTCAAAATTTGTAGGATGCAGTGAAAACAATGCTTAGAGAGGAATTTATAGCCTCATAGGCATACATTAGAAAAGGAAAGTTAGGAGATCATAGGTACCTTTAGGTAGGGAGTTTTGGCCAAATAATGGGGCCTGACAACTGTTCAGTGAGGAGAAAGTAGATGAAAGGAATACATTCATGAGTATAAACTAATCTTTAAAAAACCATGTTTGTGAGATAGAGCTTAGGCATGTCCAGAATGCTGTGACATGAGCTGGTTCCAAATTCATTAATGGTCTGAAATACCTATACATCAGTATACATCAGCCTTTGTCTTTTCTTCAGTTTAACTTTTGGAATACTACTCTTAAAATTGAAGGAGGCACTCAACAAATCACTAAGTATTTTTAGGATAAATGTAGTTAACTGGATTGCATATGTGAGTAGCTTACTGGGGGAAGGAAGAAGGGCACATCGTAGCTAACGTAGGTGTGGCAGTTGCAGAAAGGAATGAGGAAGTGATCACGGGAAATCTGGAGACTGGCCCAGTGGCCTGGGAAGAAAATGCCAAGGCTGATTCCACACAGGGAGGGGACCTGGCAGTCAGCCTGGATTCCTGCATCTCCCACCACATGTCGTGCTTTAGCAATTCTGCCAACTTTGTCTGCAAAATATGTCCACATGGGCCCGCACCTCCCCGGTTCGCTGCCACCGTCCTAGTGGAAACCACCATCTGGATTATTGCAGTGTCCTCCACACAGGTTTTGCCAATTTCCTCTCTCTCTCCTGTCTCATCCACTCTCTACTCAGCAGCCAGACTGATGACTTGAAAAGTTGTCACTCAAAATTCTTTTCCCATTGAAATAGTCTCACTAGTTGCCATTGAAAAACGAGTAAAATCAATAATAATTGCTTTGGCCTACAAAATTCTGAGTTAACTGGATATTTGTACAATTTCAACATCGTTTTCAGCCACTCTGCTTATTATTCACTCTGGCCTTGGCCTTCTCTTCACTCAGTGCAGGTCTCATATGTCCTTTCAAAACACTTCCCAATGTTTGTAATTATGTATTTAACTGTTCATTCACTTTCTTATTATCTCTCTCTACACTAATGAATAAACTTTAGGAGGCCATGGTTTATATTTGTAGCCAAAACAGTGCTCGATAATTATTTATTGAATAAATGTATGAACACCCGAGGACAGTTTGGGGAGTAGAGAAAGTGAGTACTGAAATTTCTAACGAGACTGGTCACTGACGTCATTTTGAAAACATTCAAGGTCTTTCAGAGCTTCTGATAACTAACATAATCCAGTCTAAGCAGAAACTAATTTAATTGTTCTTTTCTCTCCCTTTCCAAATTATTGGCACAAAATTATGGGGTATAATAGTATTAAATATTTACTCAAGTGCATTCTACTTTTTGTTGACTGTTCATATATTAAATGTAGGAAATTTTTATCCTCCTTGGTAATATATCTATTTCTAAATTTTAGTTCATTTGATTTAAAATACAAATTAATGCTTTGTTAATGATAGTATTAATAGATATGATTTATTGAATGTCTTTCATATGCAAAACACTCTTTTTGGTAGGTACTATCTCATTTAATCTTCATAACAACATCTAGCTGTCCATATTATTATCCCAAATATGTATATAAGGAATATACAGGTCAGAGAGCCTTAGTAAATTGCTGAAAATCACATAGCCTGTAGATGACAAAGTCAAATCTTAAGCTCAGGACTATTTAGCTTCAAGGTTTGTTCTCTTTACTCTGTATGGCCTGCCCACCCAGCCATTGCTTTTTGGCAGAGCTGATGATTCATTCTTGGAGGAACTAGATTTTCAGCAATGGAGCTGCTTTGGACATACAATATGTAAAAAAAATACTTAACTATAAATATTACATATAAAAAAGCAAACATTCTATTTGTACAGAAGTTTTAATTGGGATATTTTGTTGAGAAACTTGAACATACCTTCATGTCTTTTCAAACCTGAAAAACCTAATTGATTCAGTCACATCACCCCCGGTGAAAAAGAAAATGAACCACCGAAGTGAAAACAATTACTCCATTGGAATTTCCTCTCTTTGTTTTGGCTAATGCCATGGCTATGTGTTTTGGTTATAAAAAGATCTCTCAATATGTTATAGAATATCAGCAGCTTTCCAATAATCACTGTCCTTCTACCTCATTGCCAGCCCCACGGAAGCTGGGGACCACGTGTCTTTTTTTTAAGCTCCCATCTCACTGTGGAATGCTGTAGTTGGCTTTCCAGCTCTAAGGCTGCTTTCTGTCCTGACAACAAAACGTACATTCAGACACCCGTCCCAAGAGTGGCCTTTGTATCTTCACACACTGGGGCACTCACTCCAGGACATTTAGCTGCTCTGTTATCCATTTATGTGGAGTGACCTGAAGTCCCTCTGGGAATGGTAAGGGCAAGGTCAGAGCACAGTGGGGTTTTCTTGAGAACGTGGCTCTCCCCCTCATCGTCTCATCCTCCTTCACTGTAGCGATCGTCAGCAGGCACTCTAATTCCTACTCCAGAGAGAATTGTTGTATCTCAGTCCTTAATAAAAGTTTAATAGCAGATAGAGCACTTTGGTGAGACCTCATGTTAGTGAGATTTTATTTCACCTAATATACCAGCGTATGATCCACTTGAGTAATCTGTGGGCTGTTGTAAATAAAGTAAACAACATATATTTACAGAACTAAGCAAACTGCATTTTATGATGCCATCCTTGAAACTTTCACACTCTGATCAGTAATAGCTCTCCCTCTCATTAGCGTACATCAGTGAGATGCTCCGCTAATTAGCTATAAACTTACTGCTGAATAGCAGTCATTTCAAGTACCGTTTGTTATTAAAACAAATACCTGGAAATTACACTATTAGTAATCCAATTTTAAACCCAACATTTAAAACAAACTTAACACCCTCATGCCCACATGCAACATGCTATCAGCAAGTTTTATTTATATTTGAGGAACTCTAACAAGCCAGGATCCACCAGGAACATACATGGAGCCAAGCTCTGAATAAAGGCATTTCTTCAATTTTGTAATTACTTTGAAGGACAGGCAAGTTGACAACAATTTTTGAAAAGGCGGAAATTCTAGTCTCAGTATCCCTGCTTGAATTCAGTTTTATCCAATCAATGCAAATTTTGAAGCACTTACTCTGTCCCAGATATTAAAACCACAGAAATGATGAAGTTATGTATTTCGTGGCCATCAAGAAACTTACCACATTGTCGGAGTGCGTTGAGGGAAGTAGGTAGCTGTGCGCACACGTGAATGTAGCGCATCACGGTGGGCGCAACCAAATGGTGTCCACAGTATTCTGAGAGCATTGTTGGATTTAGCTTAAGAGGAATGGGCTTGAGAAAGAGGATTTTTAGTTTTATTTGGATTTAATGTAACTAACAAAACGTGGTGTTTGAAAGGTAGCGTAGCGTAATTTAAAGGCAGTGGGAGTGAGCCCTCAGTTTTAGCCTCAATAGTGCCTTTCCTTAGCCGTGTAGCCATTTCTGCCACTTAGTAGCTGTCTCACCCTGTGTCTTTGGACTTGTAATTTTTAACCTGGAGATGTCATGAGTGTGGCAACGATGTCAATAAAACTTAAAGCACAGTCATCTGACAAGAGCAGGTTCTCGTTAATTTCTGCTTTTTTCCCTTCTCCTTTCTCCCTGTGCTTCTCCCTTCCTTCTTCACCCCAGACCCTTCATCTAGAATTCCAGGCCTTTTCACTCCCTTCCAATCTTACTTAGTGTCCTCCTTCCACGTTCAAGTCGCTTTCTCTGCCAGGAATGCCCTCCCTTTCCTTGCCTTGCTTGGCATATGGGAATTCCATCCTTTCCTTAACGTGTACCATAAATGCTGCTTCCTCACCTGGGTCTGTCCTGATCTCTCCCACTTTACCTCTTCCTTCTGAATTTTCATTGCATTTTGCCTACCTTTCTTCATTCCTGTCATGTTACATGGTACATTGTGGTTACCTAGATACATGACTTATTTCTTGTAAGCACACTAAGGGTTGGGGTTAGATTGTCTGATAAATCTGTAAATCCAGCACCTAGCACAGTGTCATGAATATGTAAAAGTTATTCTGTGATTACTTTTAAACTAGTAGAGTTTCTTCCATTAGTTAAATAAAACCTTAAGTGTTCTTGGGTTTGAAACATTTCACATGAGATTTACCTAACAGAATAGTATCGAAATCAGAAGATCAAATGACTAAGTGTGTATTGAATCACTTAATATAGGACCAACAGGTTGGCCTTATATAGTCTTTACTAAACAAATAAGAAGGTCTTTGTTCAGAACCATTTTCTTATTAGACAAAGAGCTCATTATATCCTTCTCCTAAAGTTCGACTTGGGCTCAGGAGAGTTTCCCTAAATTGGAAAAAAAAAAAACAAAGAAGAAGAAAAAGAGAGAGAAAAAAAGAAACTTGCCATGCAATTGGATACTAGAAGCCATTGAAAACCATATATTTAAAGAATATTTGATGACATGGGGAAATGCTTCTATGGAATATTAAAAGAAAATTGTAGGATGCCAAATTTTAATTGTAATATATTATTTAAATTTAATATCAGGCAAAATAAATACATGCTGAAATGTAGCCACATGTTTTAAGTAACTATATCTGGATAAAATAAAATGCTATTGATTTTTTTCTTCATTTTATTTTTCTGCATTTTTAATAATTTTTTCAATAAATGCTTATTTTAATAATCCAAAAAACAATGAAAATGTGTTTTTAATAGAGTAGTAGTTTTTCAACCAGGGGTGATTTTGTCCCCTGAGGGACATTTTGCAATTTCTGGAGACATTTTTATCACGAGCAGGGTAGGGGGTGTGTTAGTGGTATCTAGTGGGAAGAGGCTAGGGATGCTGTTAACTTCCTACAATGCACAGGACAGTCCCACAAATCTAGCCCCAAATGTCAATATTGCTGAAGTTGACAAACCCTGTAATAGAGGGAAAGCCACCAAAATATCCTGAATGTGGAATTAGTTTACCAAACCGTGGTACATCGCTCAATACAGCAGACTATTGCGTGGGTCTTAAAACATAATACACTGCAAAAATGTTTATTGAGATGTCAGTCTCACCATGGCTTTCTTATTCTGAGCTCTCTATACTTCCTATAAAAATGCTTTTTGGTATATCCTAAATCATATTATCCTTTGGTACACACATGTGCTTATGTCCCTAACAAGAAGGTGGATTCTCTGGGAGTGAGACAAGCATTTATTTACAATTTTCCTCAATATGCCTTACACAGTGCTAGTACAAGAAAGACAATCTAGTTGTTATGGTTGATCATTCATAACCTTTTAATCTAAATACCCTTTCACTTGTACCTGCCGGAACTCCAACTCAAACAATATTCCTCAATATTATGTCAAATAGGCATAATGCTACATATGTCTATCTACTTATCTATCTACACATTTATCATCTATTTTTTTTGGCCTACCTATCCATCTCTCTAAAAATACTATAGCAGATTGTAGGCCAAGAGGAAAAGTTGCAGAATTGAGTGTAGCTTCTGGGATCTCAGGAACTCGGGGTACGACAGGAGCAGTCTCACCACCTCTGATCTCTGTTTCTCCCTGTGTGTGCATTTAATTCTTTCAGGCTTTCCTAAATAATCAGGAAACGCATTATTATTATTTTTTTAATCAGCTCTGAGGTCACATTTTATATACTCATGATGATGAAAGAAGAAGAGATTTTTTTTTATGATGACTTAAAATTCAGCAGAAAGATCCTGGAGAAAGCCATTGGCTCACCTTTCATATATACCTATCTTTAGACCAAACCATGGACAGGGATATGGGTTATCATTAATGTTGCAACCATGCTGATGTTTGTAGTAAGGTAAGATAAGGTCTTTCATTTGAGGAAAGAAGAAGTGGCACTGGGTGGTCAACGAAAATATTCCATATGAAGTTGTTGGGAAGACAGTTCAATTAGCATAATCATGGCTCAATGCACTCCAGAGCTCAATGTTCACATGATAGATACTCCCTCATTCCCTTGAAGAGGATATTTGATTTCTTGAGAGAACTGTTTTGCATTCATTTTATCTATTAGTGTTTGTGAAAATAATTAAACTTTTTAATGTCATCTTGTTTTAGATTTCCATCAATAGAACACCAATAAGGCATCAAACTTAATATCTCAAGTTTCTTTGTTCATTAAATATTGTGTAGGATTATCAATATGAACTAACGTGAGTGGAAGTACTCAGCTACACTGCTCAAAGTGTACTTGTTCCTTGATATTTCAGGAGATTATGTGAATGTGCTGCACAGCCCTAAGACAATGCAAGGATATCGTATGGAGGAAGAAGGCATATTTATCTTTAGCAAATCCAGACCATTCCAAGATCAAAATACAATTTCCTAAGATGTTTTCTTGGCATTGCCACAGGAAAGAGACTCCCAATGCTGGGAGCCTCTTGAGGTCCATGTGGGTCCTTAGCTTTGTGCAAGAAAGAATTCAGGAGCAAGCCGACAGTATAAATTGAAAGAGAGATTTATTCAGAAACTATAGAAAGTCTACTGCACAGACAGAGCAGAGGCTAGTTCTCTCTGTAGAAAAGAACAGGCCCCCTGGTTCCTGTTGCTCTTCTATTCAAGCAACAGCTTAATTATAGGCTAAACAAGGGGAGGAATATTCGTGGCAGGGGCAGTGTTTTCCTGGAATCAGGGTGACACCCTCTATTTCTCCACCATTTTGGTTCTAACCGGTTGGAACTTGCCCTGCCTCCATCCTGTTTTGATCAGGGTAATTTGAAACTTTGTTTTGAGACTTCCCAATTCAGTTAGGTAATGCTGCAGCAATGCCCAAAGCAATGCCTGCAGCAATGCCCAAAGCAGTATCTGCCAGTTCCCTGTCTCAGCATGACTACAAATTATGCTTAAAGGAAAATGCCAACCAAGATAATCAAGAAAGATGCTTTAAAATAACACTTTAGTGTTGAAACAATACTCTTAGCAATGCAGCTTTGATTGGTGGAACTGAAGGACAGTAATAATGACCAGAAACCTAAATAACTGCTGTGCTGAAGTAAAAGGGACTGGACTTAAGGTGGGAAGGAATCCTGTTATCCTGGAGGAAGAAATGCTAAGAAAGAAGGTCAGGAATCAGGCTAGTCCAGAGGAAACCAGAAGTAGGGCTGATGAGGACAGAAAGATTCTTCTTGAGGAAGGGCAGTGGGTAGTACATGTCTACTCTGTAGCCCCGTTTTATAATCCCAGCACACTTATGCCTCCAGACCTCTACCAGGTTCTTCTATCTGCTTAACTGGCCCCATAATTCTTTTTCTTTCTTCTTTGTTTATTCTTTTAACACCTTTATTAAGATATAACTCATATACCATAATGTTTACCCATTTAAAGTATGTGAATCAATGGTTTTAAGTATATTCACAGAGATATGCAACCTTCACCATAATCAAATTTCAGAATATTTTTGTAACCCCCCAAAGGAAACCCATATATGTTAGAATTCATTTACTATCCCTCCCTCCACCCTCAGCCCTAGGAAACCACTAATCTACTCATTGTCTCTGTAGATTGACCTATTCTGGACATTTGATGTAAGTAAAATTATATAATATGTAGCATTTGTGACTGGATTCTTTCACTTAGCATAACATCTTAAAGGTTCAAGCATGTTGTAGCATGTATCAGTACTTCATTCCTTTTTATGGCCAGATAATATTCCATTATATTGGTATGTTACATCTTATTTATACATTCCCCAGTTGTTGAATGCTTGGGTTGCTTCTACTTTGGGTTATCATGAATAATGATGTTCTGAACATTATGTGCAAGCTTTGGGTCAATATATATTTTCATTGTCTTGAGTATATGCCTAAGAGTTAATTGCTAGGTCATATATTATGTCTAACATTTTGAGGAAATTCCAGACTATTTTCCAAATTGGCTTCACCATTTTACATTCCCACCAGCAGTGTATGTGGGTTCCAATTTCTTTACATCCTCACTGGAACTTTTCATTGTCTGTCCTTTTAATTTGAGTCATTCTTGTGGTATGATTGGTATCTCATTGTGTTTTTCATTTGCATCTCCTTAATGATTAACGGTATTTACCATCATTTTGTGTGCGTATTGGCCATTTGTATATCTTTCTTGGAGAAAACTTTTGAATTAATTATCTTTATTATTGGCTTGCAAGAGTTCTTTATATATTATGAATACAGATTCCTTATTGGAAATATTTACAATATTTCCTTCCATTGTGTGGGTTGTCTTTTCTCTTTCTTGAAATTAATCTTCCTTAAAATAAATCCTGATAGAATAATGTTTTTTGTCAAATTTGAGAAGTTTTTAGCCACTATTTCTTTAAGTGTTTCTTTTTCTGCTTCTTTCTAGTCTCTCATTCTGATATTTCTATAATGTGTGCTTTGCTGCATTTAATGATGTCCCACATTTCTCTAAGGATCTGTTCTTTTTCCCTCTATATTCAGATTGCATAATCTTTATGGATGTATCTGTAAATTAGATGATTCTTTCTTCTGCCGACTCAAATCTACTGTTGATGTTGAGTCTCTATAGCAAATTTTTTATTTGGATTATACTTTTCTGTTCCAGAATTTCCATTTTTAAAATAATTTCTATTTCTTAATTGCTATTCTCTATGTGATGAGACATTATTACCATATTTTCTCTTAATTCTTTAAACATACTTTGTTAGATCTTTGAACATAATTATAACAGATGTTTGAAATTCTTTGTCTGCCAACTTCATTTCCTCAAATGTAATTTCTATTTATTGATTTTTCCCTCCACTGTGTAGGAGTCACACTTTTCTGTTTCTTTGTATGTCTTATCATTATTTGTTGAAAACTGGGCATTTTAGATAATGTTTTGCAGCAACTCTGGATATTAATAACCCTTGGGGATTTTTGTTGTTACCTGCTTATTTGTTTGATTATTTGTTTAGTGACTTGGTTGTACTTGTTTGGTAAAGTTTATTTCCCCCACACTGTACAGCATCTGATATTTCTTAGCGATACCAGCCTTGGGCATGCGCAAAATTTTCCTTACCACTAGGGATGACCGTAGTTTTAGCCAGGCTCTATAACTGCCTCTTTCTTTGAGATACTTATTAATTTTCTGGATGATCTATTTTACTGGTATCACTCCCAGCTGTTAGCCTCTTCTGATTGCTAGGTGATTACTCTGCTGATTTAGACAAGGCTCTGGCACATAAATTGCTCATATTCTGATCCTACTGAAGTCAGTCCCCTTGGCAGGGGAAGAGTGTTTCAAGTTTTTGAAGCTGCTTTGGTCCTTCCTTAGGCAGAATCTCTTGGCTACGGAGCAGGAGCTGTGCATGGTGAGAAATGGGGAACTTGCTCTTCATTGACTGCCCACCTGGATGCACCCTATAGAGCCTCACCCATGTCTTGGAGGTGGTTGAGAACTGGTGCTGCTGTCCAGTTCCTGACACCATCCAGTATGAATCTTCCTCATCTCAGATTGAGAGGATGGGATTTGCTGATTTTGCTGGCTGATGAATCTATTGGAATACGTTTTTCCCCCCTGGGAAGCTAGGGAAGACAGCAGCTGCCATTCAGCTATTGAGCCCACCAGGAAAGCTCTTCTGTAACAGAGAGATATGTGGAAATTGGGAACTAGGCTCTTCAAGAGCTTCCTGGCTAGGATCTTTATTATATACCGGGACACTGGGCAGTATAATTGGTGCCACCTCACTTCAAAGGTATAGGAGAATAAGTTTAGTCTCTAGCTCAGACGTTATGGTCTCACATTGTTCTTACCAAATTTCCATTGATATTGTTAAATAAATATTTCTCAATTTTTTGTAAGTCATTTAATTAATCTCAAGAGTCTTTGAATACCATCTTTGCTAATTTTGACCATGTAATATCTATCTCTCTGGGAGAAGGGTTTCCCTGTGACTACTTACACCACCATTCTGAAAGTCCAACTCCACTCTACAATTCTTGACATCTTAGTTGGATCACTTTTTCTTGGACTGTTTGGATTGTATTGTTCAGGTCAACTATATCTATACCAATTTTCTGCCTGTTGGATCTATCAATCATTGAAAGAGAGGTGTTGAAGTCTCCAACTTAAGCATTTTTTTATTTTTCTTTGAAGTTCTAATAGGTTTTGCCTCAAGTATTTTGATGTTCTGTTGTTAGGTGCATGTATGTTGAGAATTATTATGTCTTAAAGAATTCATTACTTTATCATTATGTAACAACACTCTTTATATCTGATTATTTTCCTTTTTATCTGCAGTCTACTTTGACTGATATTAATACCACTACTCCAGTTTTCTTTTGATTACTGTTAGCATGGTATGGCTTTTTCCATTCCTTTAACCTAGCTGTTTCTCTATACTTAAAATGGATTTCTTAAAATGAGTCAACAATATATAGTTGGGTCTTGAATCTTTTTAGTCTACTCTGATGATCTGTTTTTAATTGATGTATTTAGATGATTCCATTTAAAGAAATTATCAATATGTTTCAATTCATACCAGTTTGTAATTTTCTGTTGGTTACACTTATTCTCTGAATCTTTTTCTTTTCTTCTGCTCTTTTTCTGCCCCTTCTGGTATTAATTGAACATTTTATATAATCTCATTTGTTCTTCTTAGTATATCAATTATGCTTCTTTTAAAAATTTTTAGTGGAAGACAGGCAAGATGGCTGACTAGAGACATCAGTCGCCAGATTGTCTCAGAATGAAGGAAAACTTTTAGTTGACAAAATATGTAGCACAGGTGTAATTCTGAGGGAGAAGCGCCAGAACCTACCAGAGATTCCATAGGAAGAAGTTGTAGAGCAGAACAAGAAGGAGAGAGATTTCACTAGAAATCAACCCCTGAGAGGCTTGGAGCCTGGTACAAAGGCTGCCACTGGCATCTCAAGGGCTCCAGGCTGTTGGGCAGATTCACTGTCAAGTGTTACACAGTGGAGCTGCATGAGGCCACCCACACCTGAGTCCCAACCCCAGCCCTGACCCCATGTGAGTGCTGCTATTGCCTCATGCTGCTGGTCCCTGGACACATCGCCACCACTGGGAAGGCAGCTGGAACCAAGCAAGTTGCAAGCATGCTTCTCCACCCAGGGAAAAGTTTTCCCTGTGACTGCTGGCTAGAGTTGGCGTGGGGTCTGGCCACCACCATGGGAAGAGTTTATCCTGAAACCACCATCAGAAGGAGACCTCAAGAGAAGCTTGGCAACCATGGGCTCAAAGGGGAAGATATCAGTTGAAAGAGAGAGGTTGTAGGTTTACAAAAATAAATTGATTCAAAAAGTACAGAAGAAGATGGCAGACTAGAATCAGCCTATGAGCACGCCACTCTCAAGGGAACAAGTGTTAATTGCAGGCAGATGCCTACCTACAGATAGCTCTTCTCAGAAGGAACATTGTGAAATCACAGAGAAGTGACACGGGACACTTGGAGTGAAGGAGAAGGTGATTGGGTGATACATTTGAGATGATCTGAGGTATCTATGGGGAGGCATCTACACGTGGGGAAGATTAGGAGGATAGAGCACTGGGATGCCATGCTCACCCAGCAGGTACTGTGGGCGAGTTGTGAGAGGGCTCCCTCCACCACTACAGGCCTCTGGATGGACCAGGGACCTGCCAAGAGTCTGTGCAGAGTCATTGCTCTGGACAACATGCACAGTAAGGATCTGGTGATAGCCAATCCCAGGTTTCTGTAGCTGACACCATCCTGTGCTCTCAGGTGCATGGCACCAGATTGGCACGGGATTCAGCTTTGCAGCAGTAGCCTTCACATCACCCCCACCAGGCTGGGGAGGGAGTGGACTAAGCAGAGGCTCCTCTGAGCTGCACCCTATGATTAGAAGCTAAGCACCCCTTCCTTCCAGTGCAGCGGGACATGAACAGAGGAGTTGACTGGGGCGCTACAGGCTCTGACCTGGGAAGCTTTGAGCCACTGCTTTAGCAGGTCCTGGGAGTGTGGGGAGAACTCTGTGGTCCCTGGGCCACTGGAACCAACCCCCACTTGCATGACTTGGCATCTGCAGTCCCTGAGCCTCGAACAGCCTGCCACCTGCTTGGCCCTGACCCCGCCCTCCAGGTCCAAACAACCTATTGCCTGCTTGGCTCTGCCTTCACCCTTCAGGTTGTTGGATCAGCCCGCCATCCATGCAGCCCTGCTTCTGGATCTGAGGCCTTGATCAGAAGCCCTGCTTCTGGCTCCTCCCCAGTCCTGGCTGTAAGGCTCTCATGCCAGAGCCCAAGGCTCCACCCCTATGGCTCCAGAGCTCCTACCAGGCCTGGGACACCGCTCCTGAGATTCCAGCACTGCACCTTGACCCCAGGACCACACCCCTGAGTCTCCAGCACTGCTGCAGGGCCAGCAGAACTGCTCCAAGGTCCAGTGCCCCTGCCAGGGATCCCCCAGCCTCGAGCTGCCATTACACAGGGACCTGGTTTGAGCAAATGCCCATAACCTGGGAACCTATGACCACTGCCTAGATAGCCTCACCCAGCTGCCACTGTCACCTTTATGGGGAGACCCCAGACAGAGCAATTCCAACAATGTCAGCCTCCGTGGACAGGGTCTCACTCAGCTACCAACTCACATGTCCCACAACTATCTGGGGAACAACCCAACACCCAGCAAAAAGATCATCCAGCACAGGCTTGAACAGGGGCAACCATGTTAACATACTAGAGTAGAAAAAATAGTGCCACCTAGGGACCTCCCCTTCTTCTAATTAAGCAAGAGAATTCCCAGCAAAGAACAGGTGCCCTGCAAACCTGTTAGCCCTGAGTTGAGAAAAGAAGTGTCAGATGAGAAGAAACCATCAAAAGAACCCTGGAAACATGAAAAAACAAAACAATTCAACACCCCCCCCAAGAGATCACAGTGGAGCTACAGTAGTGAACCCCAACAACAAGGAAATTGCCAAAATGACAGAAATGGAATTTAGAATATAGATGGAAAATGAGATGAATGGACTTGAAGAAAAAAATGAAAACCAACAAAAAGAAGCTGAAAAAAAATTTCAGGAAATTAATGAAGAAGTCACTGAAGAGCTAGACGACATAGGAAATGATAGAAGAGACGTGCAAAGCAAACTAACATAGGAATTATAGGTGTGCCTGAGGGGAAGAAGAAAGAGCTAAAAGCATGGAAAATCTATTTGAAGGAATTATTGAGGAAACTTCCCTGGTATCATCAGAGATCCAGACATCCAGATACAAGATGGTCATTGAACACTGGGACAATTCCCAGCAAATAGGACACCTCCAAGACATGTAGTAATCAATCTGGCCAAAGTCAAAATGAAGGAGAAAATTATACAAGAAGAAAGACTTGAGCTACAACTGACCTAAAAAGGAAAATTCATCAGGCTAACTATAGTCTTCTCAGTGGAAACCTTACAAGCCAGAAAGAAGGAGGGCCCAAACTTCAATCTTCTTAAACAGAACAGCTTCCAGCCTAGAATTTGGTATCCTGAAAAACTAAGTTTCACAACTAATGGAGAAATTAAGTCTTTCCAGGCAAGTAAACACTGAGGGAATATGTCATGACCAGACCTGCCATGCAGGAAATACTCAGAATTGCATTATACATGAATCAGCACAATAGGTACCCACCAGTTTAAAATAACCTCCAAAAACTAAAGCTCAAAACTCTTGTAAAACAATAGCACAAGAGGGAAAACAAACCAATATGGTACACCCAACATGATGAACAGAACAGCGTCCCACATATCAATTCTATCTCTCGATGTGAACGGTTTAGATGCACCACTCAATAGACATAGGCTGGCTGATGAAAAAACACAACCCAAGTATCTGCTGTCTCCAGAAACACATGTAAACCACAAGGACACACTCAGGCTCAGTGTGAAAGAATGGAAAAAATATTCCATGTGAATGGAAGTGAAAAGAGAGCAGGTGCAGCCATCATACGTCAGACAAAATTGACTTTAAATCAACAATGGTAAAGAAAAACAAAGATGGTCAGTATATAATGGTAAAGGGAGCCATTCAACAAGAAGATGTAACAATTCTAAATACATATGCACCTAACACAGGAGCTCCCAGATACATAAAACAAATTCTACTATAGCTAAATGAGGAAATAAATAGTAGCATCATAATTGCCAGGGACTTTAACACCCCACTGTCAGAGCTGACAAATCATCAAAGCAGAAAATAAATAAACACTGGACTTAACTGGGACCCTAAAGCAGATGGACCTAACAGACATTTACAGAACATTCTACCCCAAAACTACTGAATACACCTTCTTCTTATCAGTACAGGGGCATTCTCCAAGACTGATCAGATCTTAGGCCACAAAACATGTCTCAACAAAATTAAAAATATTGAAATCATACCGTTTATCTTCTCAGAGCATAGTGGAATAAAACTAGAAATTAATTCCAAGAGAAACACTCAATTCTACACAAAGTCACGTAAATTAAACAACCTGCAGCTGAATGATTATTGGGTCAATAAAGAAATTAAGATGGAAATCAAAAGAGTCCTTGAACTGAACAACAAAGGGGACACAAGATATCAAAACCTATGGGATTCAGCAAAGGCATTCCTAAAGGGAAAATTCATAGCCTTAAATGCCCACATCAAAAAGTTGAAAGATCACAAATTGACAACCTAATATAACGTCTCAAGGAATTAGAAAAGGAAGAGCAAACAAAACCCAAAGCCAGCAGAAAAAAACCAAATAACAAAGGTCAGAGCAAAACAAAATGAAATGGAAAACAAACAAACAAAAATATAAAAAGTCAATGAAACAAAAATCTGGTTGTTTGAAAAGATAAACAAAATTTATAGACCTCTTGCTAGATTAACCAGGAATAGAAGAGAAAGGACCCAAATAAGCTCAATCAGAAATGAAAAAGGAGATATTACAACTGAGCACAGGAATACAAAACATTATCTGTGAATAATACGAAAATCTCTATGCACATAAACTAGAAAATTTAGAGGAAATGGACAAATTCCTGGAAACACACAACCTCCCAAGATTCAATCAGGAAGAAATAGAACTCCTGAACAGACCAAGAACGAGCAGCATAGATTGAAGCAGCAATAAAAAGTCTTCCAACAACAACAAAAAAACTACAGACCAGATGGATTCACAGCTGAATTCTACCCAAGCTACAAAGAAGAAGTGGTCCTCATACTGCAGAAATTATTCCATAACATTGACAAGGAGGGAATTCTCCCCATCTCATTCTATGAAGCTGGCATCACCTTGATACCACAGACAGGAGAGGATAAAACAAAAAAAGAAAACTACACACCAATATGCCTTATAATATGGACCCAAAAATCCTCAATAAAATACTAGCAAACCAAATTCAACAGCACATGTAGAAAATAATCCACCATGACCAAATGGGCTTCATCCCAGGGATGTAAGGATGGCTCAACATACGCAAATCAACAAATGTGGTTCACCATGTAGACAGAAGTATAAACAAAGAACATATGATTACTTCAATAGATGCAGAAAAAGCATTTGACAAAATCCAGCACCCTTTCGTGATAAAAACCCTGAATAAACTAGGAATAGATGGAATATATCTCAAAATTATAAAAGCCATATATGACAAACCCACAGCTAACATCATACTGAATGGGAAAACGTTGAAAGCATTCCCACTAAGAACCAAAACAAGAAAAGAGTGCCCACTGTCACCACTTCTATTTAACTAAGTGCTGGATGTCCCAAGCAGAGCAATCAGGTAGGAGAAAGAAATAAAGGGTATCCAAATCAAGAAAGAAGTGAAACTATCGCTTTTTGCTGATGATATGACATTGCATCTAGAAAACCCCCAAGACTCCACCAAGAGACTCCTGGAATTGATTAATAAATTCAGCAAAGTCTCGGGTTACAAAATCAATGTTCACAAATCAGTAGCATTTCTATATACCAATAACATCAAGCTGAGGGTCAAATCAAAGACTCAATACCATTCATAATAGCTGCAAAGAAAATAAAATACTTAGGAATACACTTAACCAAGGAGGTGAATGATCTGTACAAGGAAAACTATGAAACACGGAGGAAAGAAATTGCAGATAATACAAACAAATGGAAAAACATATCATGCTCATTGATTGGTAGAATCAAAATTGTTAAAATGTCCATACCATCCAAAGTGATTTACAGATTCAATGCAATCACCATCAAAATACCAACATCATATTTCACAGATCTAGAAAAAATAATTCTATGCTTCATTTGGAACCAGAAAAGACCCTGAATAGCCAAAGGAATCTTAAGCAAAAAGAACAAATCTGGAGGCATCACATTACCAGACTTCAAACTATACTACAAGGCTATAGTAATCAAAACAGCATGGTATTGGTACAAACATAGAGACAGACACCAATGGAACAGAATAGAGAACTAAGATATAAAACCATCTACCTACAGCCAACTGATCTTTGACAAAGCAGACAACAATGTACACTGGGGAAAATAATCCCTATTAAATAAATGGTGCTGGGAAAATTGGATACCCATATGCAGAAGAATGAAACAGGACCCCTCTCTCACACCACTCACAAAAATTAATTCAAGATGGATAAAAGGCTTAAATGTAAGGCATGAAACTGTAAGAATTTTAGAATGAAATGTAGAGCAAACTCTTCTGGATATTGGTCTAGGCAAGGAATTTATGACTAAGACCCCAAAGGCAAATACAGCTGCAAAAAAAAATAAATAAACGGGACTTTATTAAATCAAACAGTTTCTGCACAGCTAAGGAAATAATCAACAGAATAAATAGACAATCTACAGAATGGAAGAAAATATTTGCAAACTACACCTCCAATAAAGGGCTAAGAACCAGAATCTACAAAAAACTCACACACATCAGCAAGAAAAGAACAAACAACTCCATTAAATAGTGGGCAAAGACATGAAGAGAAGATTTTCAAAGGAAGGTAGAGAAATGGTCAACAAACATATGAAAAAATGCTCAGTGTCACTAATCATCAGGGAAATGCAAATTAAAACCACAATGAGATATCACCTTATTCCAGTTAGAATGGATTTTATTAAAAAGTCCCAAAACAACAGATACTGTCATTGATGCAGAGAGAAAGGAATGCTTATACACTGTTAGTGGGACTGCAAATTAGTACAACCCCTGTGGAAAACAGTATGGAGATCTCTCAAAGAGCTAAAAGTATGCCTACAATTCAATCCAGTAATCTCACTTCTGGGTGTCTACCCAAAGGAAAATAAGTTATTTTATCAATAAGACACCTGTACTTGAATGTTTATCTCAGCACAATTCACAATTGCAAAGATCTGGAATCAACCCAAGTGCCCATCAATTCGTGAGTGGATTAACAAAGTGTGGTATTTATATACCATGGACTACTACTCAGTCACAAGAAAGGATGAATTAATGCCTTCTGCAGCAATTTGGACCATTATCCCAACTGAAGTATCTCCAGAATAGAAAACCAAACACCACTTGTACTCTCTGATAAATTGGAACTAACCGATGGACACACAAGTACAGAAAGGGAAGTAAAATTCATTGGAAATCAAGACTGTGGGGGGAAAAAACCCACCTAATGGGTACAATTAACACTATTCAGGTGATGGGTGCATTTGTAACCCTGACACAAGCCACATAACAAAAACATTTGTACCCCCTTAATATTTTGAAATAAAAAAAATTTAGTGGTTTCTCTAGTATCTGAAATATATATTTACCTTTATAATTACCAAGTAATTGACATGCACTTTTAAATGCTATACTACCTTATATATAGTGTAAGTACCTTAAAACAAATTGTATACCAATTCCCACCTTCTGTGTCTTAGACTGTTTCTCTCATTCATTTCACTTAGACGTATGGTATAATCACCCAACACACTGTTACTATTATTGCTTTGAATAAATAGTTATCTATTAGAACAATTAAGAATAAGAAATATAAAATATTTTATTTTATCTTTATTTCTTTTCTGATATTCTTCCTTTGTTTCTGTAGCTCTGACTTTCTAACCTATATCATTTTTCTTCTCTCTGAAGAAATTCATTTAATCTTTCTGGTAGGTCACGTCGGCTGCAATGGAATTTCTCAGTTTTTGTTTGCCTAAGAAAAATCTTTATTTCTCCTTCACTTATGAAGGATAATTGCGCTGGATATAAACTAGGTCAATGGTATTTTTCTTGTAACACTTAACACTTTTCACTCCGTTCTCTTTTTGATTGCATGGTTTTTTGACAAGAAGCTCATAAGGATGTAATTCTTATCCTTGCTACACTATTTGCAAAGTATTTTTATTCCCTCTGGCTTCTTTCAAGATTTTCTCATTGTCTTTGTTTTTGGCAGTTTGAGGATAATTTGCCTAGATTTAGATTTTTGTAGTATTTATCCTGCTTGGTGTTCTCTGAGATTTCTGGGCCTATAGCTTGGTGTCTGTCATTAATTTTGGAAAATTCTCAGCCATGATTCCATGGGGTAATAAGAACTAAGGTCATTATCCCTTAGTGTGAGGTTTAGGTTACCACTGCTAGGAGTTTGGCTGTGTTTAATGTTTGCTGTAGCTATAGATGCCAAAGGTTTCAAATTCCCCTAGTGTTCTTATTTTTGTCTCCCTTCTTGACTTTGGGGCTTACTGTTCCTCAAAAAGTATGTGCTTCTTGCAGCTCTTTTCGCTATAATACACTATTATTTCTTGGACATATATTGTTGTGATGGTATGGTATGGTATGGAGGAGAAGGAAAATTCTATAATTTCATGATTAAATCTTATTTTAGTGGGCCTGTGTTTCTGGTCTATGACCTTCACAAGTGTCTCGTAGTTTCCCCTCTCTCTCCATTAGGTGAGATAGGAATTTTAGAGGGTACTGGTCAGGGAAGACCCATCCTTTAGGTGGGATAAGGCTCTGGTACCGTCTGTTACCTTGGAAATAGGCTTATGTGTGTTATACAGAGTACTCTGGACCTATTTCAAAATGGTTACTTTATCTTCCACTCTCAGAAAAACAAGTGGCATTTTTTTTTCTCTTCACCATGAAACCTGTTTGGGTTCTTGGAATTTAAATCTATAAAAGTGAGGATGTTCTCCCAAGTCTGTAGCCTCAAGGATTCTGACTTTCATACTAATTCACATTCACCCTTTAATAATTCGTCAAAATTATCATTTAAGTTAAGTGTTCTTACTAGTTTATGGCTCCATCTGCTTTTTTTAAAGCTGGTATCTACTGTGACTCTTTCTATCCACTTGACTCTCCAGATTTTGGGGTGTCAGTTTGCCTTGCTACCTCACTTTTCTGATGGATTCAGGTGAAGTGATTGATTTGGCTTTGTTCAGTTTGATTCTTGTTAGGACAAGAATGACAACTTCCAAGCTCTTTCCGTGTTAGAAATGAAACCAGAAGTCCTAAATAATCTTTAAAGGCATTTTAATGATTATTAGGTTCTGTTTTAAGATCCATTGGAATATATATCAAATGTCGTACCCATGGTAATTTTTATTCTGTTCTCAAAAGTCTTAAACATTTAACAAAATGTTGCTTAATAGTAATATTTATTTTCCTGTATGCAATCTCCAGAGAGCTATCGGACTCTTTTTGTTATTATTGTACCCTTGGTAACTCTTATTCTATTCTCAAAAAGCATTCAAGAAAATGTTACTTAATGATAACTTTTATTCCTCAATTATGCAATCTCCAGGGAACTATCAGCCTCTGTTTTTCAATAAAATTTTGATCACTGTTTATAAGGAGGAGGAAATTAATAAACAAAATTCTCCCCATTAGTTGAAATTTTGAGATTTGAATCTTTCCTTAGCTGAACGTAGCTCTAAATAATAAAGCTTCCTAAAATAATCTGTTATAGCCTTCACCAGGGTGCCTGCTGTTCTATTTTCTTTATTTTGTAAATTATTATATTAATAATTTTAATTTCCCTTTCATTTAAACAAGTCAAATATAAAAATGGGGAGGAAGGAAAGAAAACTAATTTCTTAAACAATTTTTTGAGATTCATCATTGATGCACAAGATTTTTGCAATTTGCTGTGCCAATTATACTCTATTTGTAGTTTTTATAATAAATCTAAACATACAGTTTTCTTTCTAAAATTTGTTTGCAATAAGAATTTTTGGCAGTAGACTCATGATACTTTTATTTTTCAAACATTACAATGCATGATTTTCTGAAATTAATTGTCTGAAATATAATCATATGACTACTCTATAATTGCAACTCTATACCCTTATTCACATATCCTCAACATAAGGTTTAGCAGAGACACAATTATTTCAATTTATAGTATTTATACTACAAGATTATATTAATGACTATATTACTTTTATGCTACTTATTTTTGGAAACAAATATTAAGAAATGATAGTTAAGTGGAATATACTGTGTTATATATTTCTAAAGGTTATATTATTTAATCTCACTAATCTCTTCAAAACTAATTTTGTTCTGCCAAAGAAGTACTGTGGATTGTATATGAAATAAAACAACTTATGAGTGGTTCTTTATATGTATTTTTTATATGATATGATTTTTTCTTATTGGTTATTTTATGTATATTTATTCTTTGCTTTTATATCTTATCAGATTTACTTTGAGAGCTTGAGAGTCAAGAGTTTTATATTATTGTTTTGTCTGTGTGGTTTTACCTAGGAAAATTAAACATCCTTTTCAAATGAATACAAAGCCTTTGTCAAGATAAATATAATCTGGGCCATAAAATGGGTGTGATAAACTTAAAAGGAGTCCAATCATAGAAAGTACGTTCCCTGATCATAGAGCATTAAATTATGAATCAATAACAGAAAAATATCTGGAAAATCCAGAAATATTTGGAAACTAAATAACAAACTTCAACCTAACAGGTATTTCAAAGAAGAAAAAATATATATTTTTAACTGGATGAAAATGCAAATGCAACACATAAAAATTCATGGCATGCAGTAATTATGGGAAAATTATAACCACTAAAATCCTATAGTAGAAAAGAAAAAAGGCTCAAGTCAGTGTCCATAGCTTTTTCCTTAAGAAACTAAAGAGAAAATTTAACTCACATTAATCAGAGAAAGAGAATAATAAGGGCAGAAATCAATGAAATAGAAAACAGTAGCAACAATAGAGGAAATCAGTGTAACAGTCCTATGAAATAATCAATGAAATTGATAAACCCCTCTCTATCTAGCCAGGCTAACCAAAAAAAAAAAAAAAAGAGAGAAAGAAAACGAAGGTACAGATTGCCAATGGCAGGGTTGAGAGAGAGGTGACATCAGTACAAATTCTTCAAGCTGTTAAAAGGAGGGTAAAGGAATAATATTCGGGAGAACTTTATGGCAGTAAATTTAACAACATCGATGAGGTGGACAAGTTTCTTGAAAGCCACAAATTCCCAATACTCATTCAATACATAAAATCTTCTCTAAGTTAATAGATAATATGAAGAGTGCCAAATCTATTACATTGAATTTGTAATTGCAAACTTTCCACAAAGAAAACTGCAGGCCCAGATCACTTCATTGGTGAATTCTTCTAAACATTTAAGGGAGAAAGAATGCCTAAACAAATGCATCCAGAAATGTTAAGAGAAGTTAACACTTATCAACATATTTTCTGAAGCCAGCATTACCCCAATTCCCAAACCAGGCAAAGACATCACAAGAAAAGGAAACTACAGACTAATATCCTTCATAAATATAGATGCAACAATTCTTAACAAAAACTTAGCAATTAAACTCAGTATTATGTAAAAATATAAGACAACATAACCACATGGGGTTTGACCCAGGAATTTAAGATTAATTTTATATTCAAAAATCAGTAGATAAAATTAACCGTATCAACAAACTAAAAAAGGAAAACATATTATCGCAATACACACAGAAAAAGCATTTAACAAAATTCCCAAGTTCACAGCTGATAAAACTCTTAGCAAACTTGGAAGAGAGAGAAATTTCCTCAACCTGATAAGGAACATCTATGAAAAACCTATAGCTAACTTCATAATTAATGTTGAAGGATATGGGTTGGAAGAACTGATATTGTTAAGATGTCAATATCCCCCAAATTGATAAGATTTGATGTAATCTCAATCAAAATCACAGTAGGATATTTGGAAGAAATTGACAAACAAATTAAAAATGTATACATAACAACGGAAAGGACATAGAATAGCCAAAACAAATTTTAAAAAGAACAAAGTTAATGGATAAGCACATTTGATTTCAAGACTTAATACACAACTATAGAATCAAAAGCTTTGAGTATTGATTTAATAATAGGCAAATAGATCAGTGGAATGGATAGGACAGAGAGTCCAAATACAAAATCACACATACGGATGACTGATTTTTGTCAACAGTGCAGAGGTACTTCACTGGAGAAATGATACTCTTCTCAGCAAATGGTGCTGAAACAATTGGGCATCCCTATGTGAGCACACAAACAAAAATAAACAAAACCTGCTTCTATAAAAGAGATATTGATGGGAAATATGTATATGAAAAGATACTCAGCATCATGTCATTAGTGAAATGCAAATTATAACTATAACAGACAGCACTACACCACTATTATTATGGCCAAAATCAAAAAAGACTACCGATATCAAACTTTACCAAGGATGTGGAGAGACTGAATTTCTCTTACATTGTAGGAATGCAAAATTGTACAACCACTTTGGAAAACTGTTTGGCAGTGTTTTGAAAAGTTAAGCATACGTCTACCATGTGACCTAGTCATTCTTCTATAATGTATTTATCCTAGAGAAATGGAAGCCTATGTTAATACAAAGGCTTGTACATGAGTGTTGATACCAGCTTCATCTGTTATAGCCAAAATCTGGAAAGGACCCTCTGTCTCTCAACAGGTAAAAATATAAATAGTGTGCTGTATCCCTATATAGAAATGCTACTCTGCTATAAAAGAAATGAGCTACTGATATGCACAACATGGATGAATTTTAAAATAATTTTGTGGAGAGAAAGACAAGCAAATGAATGCATGATGTATGATTCTCATTTATATCAAACTTTACAAAATGCAAACTAATCTTTTGTGACTGAAAGCAAATCAGCGGTTGTCTAGGGATGGAAGGGGGAGGGGGAGGAAAGGCAAGAACGCAAAGAGACATGAGGAAAGTTTGAGTGTAATACGTACATTCACTATTTTAATTGTGGTGGTTTAATGCATACATTCGTATGTCAAAACATTAACGTGTACACTTAAATGTGTGTAGTTTATTTTAGGTCAATTATACCTAATAAAAGTTTATAAAATGGAAAAAGGCAAAACTCATTTAGCATGAGTAAGTAAAACATTAGGTGGTAATTTGAAAAGGAAAGAAGAGTTTACTCAAACATATGGTTGTCAGTGATGTGTGTTTTTTCGCCTCTGAATTTAATGTACTTATTTAATTTTACGTATGTCAGTTGATTTATTATTTTTAGTAACCTATATTCTGCTTCTTGCAATTCTCATAATTTATTTATGAACTCTGGCATGGTTTTGATTTGTCCTCAGTTTGTTAATTTCTCTCCAGGTCTATTTTCCTTCCAGCCATTTTTACTCTGATTTTTAAAGACATTAAATGTATGTTCAGATTAAGTTTTTTCTTAGTGAGATGGACTTTTCAGGGCTTATTTTTTCTATTTCCTGTATTTATTTATTTATTTATTTTTTTGCTTTATACAATGCATTTTTCCCCAATTCTTTTTCCCTAACTTTGTTTTTCTCTGTTTCAGAGTTGTATGCATGTGATGATGATTAGTACTGGCAGCTCTATTTTCCTGATATTGTAGGGAATAAATTGTCTTTGATTCCATCCCTTCTTGCTTGAGATGTGTCTTCTTCTCAGAGTTAGATGTGAGAATTTATTAATAAGTGTATCTTCTGTTTGAAGAAGTAATGGCAGGGGAGAGAGGACTTCATTTGGACTTAGGTAAAGCCTTAGAGGAATTGTGTTCTACTTTTTCTTAGATGTTGTTAAACTTCCTGTATTATGGTTCACTTTGCCTATTGGGCTTGGGGCAGGCAGTGATGTAGTGTTTATGGAGATGGGGTACACTTTAGAATTAGAATAATTTCTTTAATTCAACTTGATATTTTGTAGCTTGTGCTTCAGTTAGAGACAATTGTCTCCAGCAGTTGCTTTTTTAAGAGACGTTTACTTCCTGCTAGTCAGGAAGGGTAATTTGTGGATATTCATGAGAATTCTGAGAATCATTTAGATTCAGCATTATGTCTTTGGGGAAAAGAGGGAGAGTTACAGTCATGCCATGCATAACTTTTGGTATCTTTTTTAGTTTCCTTGTTTTAAGTTTATGGCAAGAAATTATATATATTTCTTACTTATTTTTTTGTGGCTATTTTGTGTTCTAGTAGGGAGACTATTTTACCAGGGTTGACTTCATTGTAAGTTACAAAGATAAATTCCAAAGATAAATCCCAGAGTTAAATATCTGTGAATTATTTAATTATTTAAGAGAATTTGCCAATATATCAATAACTTAAAAATGGGATTTTAAAAAAATATTTTTTGGAGAATAGGTCTCACTATGTTGCCCAGGCTGGTCTCAAATGCCTGGGCTCGAGTGATCCTCCCATCTTGGCCTCCAAAAGTGCTGGGATTACAGGCATGAGCCACCATGCCTGGCCAAAGATATGATTTTTGAATATACAAAATGGTTTGAATTTTAACCTGAAAAAATAAACTTTGTCCCTGTCCTGGGTGGATAGGGACATGAATTGTCCCTGTCCTGGGTGGATAGGTCTATTAAATGAAATGCCAATGAAAATGCCTAGGAATCTGTCTAAGAAGGAGCTCTAAATCTTAGAGAGTTGACATAAAGTTAATTTTTTAAAAAAGTGTTCTCTGAGCTTTCTTTATTTAAATTTTTAGTTTTGGGGTAGTAGGTCTAACTCCATAAGATGTGTACTTTATTGCTGGAGAGCTCATGTTCTCTTAGAAAACCCTTGGCAGAATGACATATTTAATGAATAACAAAAGTAATAAGAAGAGGTAGTGTCCAATGATTAAGAAGCTCTGAGTAAGGTAACTGACACTAATTTCCTCATTTGATAATATCCAACCTAAAATTGAACACATTTTGTATATTGAAATTGCAACATATTTCCTGTTTACGATCTTGAGAATTGTAAAGCGTGGAGAAACAATGTTAGACTTTACCCACTGGAAGATACTAATTCTAGTGAGAAATTGACACTATTCAGACATGTGTCTGATTTAAAGATATAAAAGATTTTAAGTAAATACTTTTACTTTTTTTGAATAGCCCTACCTTGAAATATGATACTTTGTTTTCTAGAATTATGATAATCAATATGTGTTTGCAAAGAACAAGTCTGGTGAATATAATTAATCACTAGGTAAATTTAGTCTATAATGACTTTAATAAAGTATTTGATATATTCTTGAAAATTATACTTGTCAATTAACTAGCATAAGGTCTTATATAGGATAATAAAACAGAGCAATACTTTAAAAAATTTTTATTTTATTTAACAAGTGAGGATCCTACTTGTTTTAGCACTGAGAATTTCATCCCCTTGTTTGCTTTGGGTAATTTGTGGTTGGAACCACTTGATTTTTCAAGAATCCTTTCAAATGCAGCATGATTCCAAGTCAGGATTTAGGGCAGCCTTAAGAGCAATGATTTTGAATCATGCTCTGAAGACCCTCTGAAGATTTCTTGCCATCATCTTAGCATCAGAAAGATCAAATGGGGAGGACCCTCTGTTAGTTAGAAGGGCTTTTTTTTTGAATGCCATATATGTTGGGTTTTAGGTTAAACTTAATAGCACAAAGAGTTTTCCTACTAAAAACAGTACATCTAAACTCAGAGACTACACAATGTCAGTGAGAGAGTTATTTATTAGATTGGGTGATCACCTTCGGAGTGGACATGAATCTTATTTGCCTGATTTCTATTCCAGAACTGTAAGATTTTAATGTTAATATCCTATGTGAAAATGATATGTTTTGAAACAAAGTAGAATAGGTGATGGTCACTATGAGAAAATATAACATGATTAAGTCAGAAATTTCCTAAAAATATCAAAAAGAATAAGGCTACATATGGAAATTTATATGGTGACATGACATGGGGAGGAGATATTCTCCACCAATTAATGATGGCCAATGATAAACTACTGCCAGGTGTCATCACAACCTGAGCATCACAAATAATCTTCTGTAAGGTAAAGTTCTTAAATTTAAGCATGATATTGTGTAATCAAAATATAAATAATAAAAATGAACCAAAATTTGCTAGATGTCGATTATCTATATTAATCATAGATACCTTGGTTTTTTAACTTTGGAAATTAAATATAGACATTGAGATATAATTATCTTTTGAGATATAAATATCTTATTGCTCTTAGCTGAATAGTAAGACACTATATTCAATGATGGAATCTTACAGCTGACGAAGAGTCTATACTTAGAATTGACTTATTAGATGCTCATATTACTGACAAATGGGAAAATAACATATGAAAAAAATAGTGAAGGATTTTTAAACAGAAGCCCAAGTTTAAGAGTAATTCCAAGTAATTTACTAGACAAAGGGTGTTGAATGAATGTTAATTTTCTCCATTGAAAACCAAACTGACATATACAGAAACACACACTAAGACTCACACACAGATATGCAATTGTGGGATTTAAGTAGATATCTAAGGAATAAAGTGAAAGTGAACTTTACCATACAATGGCCTAAAGCACCAGAAAGATATAAAATTTTGTTTTTCTAAATTTCAGTGAAACTGAAATGTTGTTTCTCTATGCTGAAAAAATGGGATGATAATGCATAATAATTTTATTGAATATTAATATTTTAAAAATATTTCTCATAAATAACATTTCAGAAAGAAAGCATAAGAGTAGAGAGCAAGAAAGACAGCAACATGTCTTTTTATTCAAATGGTTAGAATTCTGAATTTAGAAATTGGATTTGATTTGTAGTTAGTGGGCATTTTTGAGCATCATTTGTTTTTATTCCTGGGCCCTGTTATGGTCCATTTGGGCCACTATAACAAATGTAGTATATACTGGATGGCTTAAACAACAAACGTTTATTTCTTACAATTCTGGAGGATGGAAAGTCCAAAATCAAGGTGCCAGTAGACCTGCATGAGAATTAGGATGTTGGTCTCTTCCTACCTGGAAGGCCTAGACACCTATTCACCCACTCACTAGTGACTAACTATACATTCTAAAGGGAGAGACATATTTTGCTAATGTGCTAAAAAACCAAGAGTGTTTTTCCCTAGGATAATGGATTTCTCCTTATCATAATTTGCCTGATAGGGTCTTTCATAGGCAGTTCATTCCAAGTTGACCTGTGTCCTTTATTCTTAGACATCAGGTAGTGTAATTTCTGAGGACTCCTTTCAAAGAATTGCTCGATCTCATTGAATCTCTGCTTTAATACAATAGATACCCCATCACACCAATAATATCCCCAGTTGGGGGAGCATACACCTATACACACCCTTAGAATTGGCTGTAGGATATTTTATTAGTTTGCTAGGGCAGCCATAGCAAAATACCACAGACTCAATGGCTAAAACAAGAGAAATGTATTTTATCACAGTTCTGGAGACTAGAAGCCTGAGATCAAGGTAATTTCTTCTAAGGCCCCTCTGCTTGGCTTGTAGATGGCCACCTTCCTGCTGTGTGTTGACACAGTTGTCTCTCAGTGAATACAAGTTTATGGTGTGTGTGTGTCCTAATCTCCTCCTCTTATAAATACACCAGTCGTATTGGATTAGGGCCTACCCTAAAGACTTCATTTCACCTTAATTACCTCTTTAAAGACCTAACCACCAAATATGATTACATTCTGAGGTACTGGGTATTAGAAAGTTAGAACTTCAATATATGGATTTTTTTGCCAGGCGGTGAGGGGACAGAAGCATAATTCAGTCCATAACAGAGATAAGAGAAAGTATGACCGGGAAAGGCAGAGTGTGAGCTGGTGTCCTTAAATTATGATGTTATGATGAGAGTTCTCAGAGGTGATATGTGGAAAACCATTCCATAAGCCAAGATGATAAAACAATGAATATACTTCTTCGCAGATTTTATTATTGGAAACTGACTCTTGGAATCATCTTGATTATATTATCTCATTGTGGCTTTGATGAGATGGTTTTTTGAGGGCTCTGCTTAGCCTGTGAATATAGATGAAAGGAAAAAGAGTGGGGAGACAAAGGAAAGAATTGAGTGACTTAAATTTGTACTCAGCTTGATCCACTTGCTGAATTGATTATTATTGTCTATCGCTACCACATTATTTACCCTTACTCACTTCCTCTTAAGAGTTTATTCACATGTACACATAAAATGATGGCATGAAATATCTAGAACTCTCCAACAATGAAATTAATTTGCTCTTTTTCTGACTTTTGAAGATAGATATTTGTGGGTATGCATTATGGGATATCACAGTTTCAGTCATTTTATAATGTAATGTATGTCCTAAACTTTCTAAGGGTCATTCTGTATCTGTGTTTGTGCAGGGATTTTATGACATACAATTTTAATTATGTTTCATTGTGATAAGCTAATAAAAAGAAAACAGGCAAAAAGCAAGGTCATTTACTCCAAAAATATAATCAACTTCAAAGCCTCGGCAGTTGTGTCTGCAGTCATGCACCACATAATGATGTTTCAGTCAATGATAGATCCTATATAGGACACCATATCTAATCCTATATGGACACCATATAATCCTACATATGGTGTCCTATATGGGATGTTCCATATGATGGTTCCATAAGATAATAATACTTTTCTATGTTTAGATATGCAAATACCATTGTGTTACAATTTCAGACAGTATTCAGTACACTAACAGGCTGTACAGGTTTGTAGCCTAGTAGCAATAGGCTACAACATATAGCCTAAGTGTGTAGTAGGCTATACCACCTAGGTTTATGTAAGTGCACCTCCATCATCAGGCAATGCATCAAACTGTACTTCTGACCAGTCTTACTAATGGTCTGATGTAGATTATTTGGTATAAGAAGACCTTCATGTACACCACATCCCAAAGTCAAAACATAGCCAACTTCCTCCGCACTCAGGTTATTTGTCTGGGTAAATTAGGTTTAAAAAATTTTATTTACTTTTTCTGTGAAAAACACTATCTTCCACTGGGAGTCATTTAAAATCAGAATGTATTAGGCCATATACTGTGCAATTTCATGTAGTAAATGAAAATAAAAAATATTTTGACATGTGTGTATAGCCCAAGTAATCTCACTGAGAACATGTCCTAGTTTGGGGAAGACTTTTTCTTTTCTTTTTTGTTATTTTTCCTTTTTCTTTCTTTCTTTCTATTTTATTATTTTTACTTTGCAGGGTAGAATGTGGGATGGATTTATAGTAAGGTATTCCCAAGCATGAAAAGGAGAGAATTTTTCCTCTTCAGTAATTCAACAGGACTCAAAGAATGTACAAATTACAGAAAAAAATGAACTGTCTTTTGGGTGGTTAACTTCATAAATAAATAGAATTTTATCATGGATATAATTTTTCCAAATAACAATCTCTTGCATAAATCTGTCATTGAGAAAAGTATTAACCAAAATAATGATAGAATTTATAGCAACAACAATAAAAACATGTGCTTGTTTTTGTCTTTTATTTGCTTCCAAAAAGCTCAATGTCCTCTACGAATCAGAGTTTTAAATCTCCATGGTCTGTGGATTACTCTGAAGCAGGTATTAGTCTTCATTTTATAAGCTGCAAAAACTCATGTGCTGAGAGGAGGCTTGTCTGAGATCATGTAGAAAGTCCATAGAACTAAAAGGATTTAGAATTTGGGGCTCACAAATCAGTGCATTACTCTTTAGATGATACTGTCTTCCAGCAAATCTAACTTGTCTTAACTAAAAATTTGCTGTTTTGAAGTTTTTATTCACTGAAATAACTAACAAAATGGAAAACACATAATGGCTCATTTACAGAACATTTTATATCCTGTAATTAAGACTCTATGAATCAAATTATACAGTGTCAACTCTATTTCTTTTAGTGGATATCATTGGAAACAAGGCCCTTAGCATCTGCCACTGACTTTGACTTGGGGGCAGCTAAATTAACCTTTTTCTTTTACAGAAATCCTATTGGCTAAAAATTATAGATACTTTTATATAGAGTGAGTATAGATGTCTGGCAAGAGTAACAAACAATCATGTTATTTTCTCATGCACTTGTTTTTTGTGATTCAGTAATTAGTACACATAATTGTCACCTACATAGGGATATGCTTGAAAACATACAAAGTAGTTCCCCCTCCTCTGTGGTTTTATTTTCTGTAGTTTCAGTTACTTATGGTCAATCTTGGTCCAAAATATTAAATGGAAAATTCCAGAAATAAACAATTCATACATTTTAAATTGCATGCCATCCTTAGCAGTGTGATAAAATCTTGCGCCATCCAGCTCCATCCCACATGGGACATGAGTCATTCCTTTGTCCAGCATATCCAAGGTGTATACATATGCTGCCCACATGTTAGTCACTTAGTAGCCATCTGGGTTATTAGATCAACTGTGGCAGTATTGCAGTGATTGTGTTCATGTCACCCTTATTTTACTTAATAATGGTCCCAAAATGCGAGAGTAGTGATGCCAACGAGAAACCTTAAAGTGCTTCCTTTAAGTGAACAGGTGAATGTTCTTGACTTAATAAGAAAAACATAGTATATGTAGGTTTTTGGTACTATCTGTGGTTTCAGGTGTCCCCTGGGGCATGTGGGAACATATCCCCCATGGATAAGGGGGTACTACTATAGTTTCAAATTATTCAAGTCATTTTAGCAGCATGCCTAATTTCCTATACTTTACTAAGTTTTGTCACTTTCGTAGTTGTTTTAAATCATAAGCAAACTGTAACACCTACTAGAGTCAGGCTAGAAGATAAATGTATGAATTAGGTTTGGGACTATAGCATAGGCAGTGGGAAGGCCTGGGCTGAGCTGAAGAGATTATGCCTCCTCCATCAGAAATCCAATTCGGTTTGTATTTGAGACTTTCAACCTGACAAAGCACATGTGAATATATATGGACCTTGCCCATGAACTACCAGCTGGTAACTCCACTTCTACAGTGAGTGCTTGATATGCTGTAATTGCAACTCCGGGATTTTTATTCCAGTGACCTGAAAATTTTAAACCATTTTTATAGTTGCCTAACATTACACTTAAATTGGGAGAAACTATATCATTAATATAGAAAAGTCATTAATGTGGAAAAAAATCAGTTGTTACACAATTGCTTGAGATAAAAATCTCATGTAGTTTGTATAATCCATATGAATTGGATTTGACATCAGAAAGGTGATTTAAGAAAAAATAGTTCACAGAGTAGTGCAAATCATAACTTGTCACCATTTCTATGGACCAAATTGTCTTCTTTTGCTTATTCAACAAAGCTATGGAAGCTATGAATGTGCATCAGTGACACCGAGAATTGGCTAGTTCCTGGATTTTGGTCTAAATGCCTCATCAATCCAGAGTCAATAATCTCTACAATGGCCAAAATGCTTTCCAAAGTTATGTATTACTAGTATGTGTAGTATACATTAAATGGCAAGATCTTTCCAAGGAAATCTTGACTCTTTAGCACTTCCACATGTTAGGAAAGAAGAAAAATATCATTTAATTCAATTGTAAATGAGAAAACACAAACAAAGGCAGGCCAAGGTTGTTCTCTGGAATCACACAATGAGCACAAATTAGAAGGGCAGATTTTAGTCTCCTGGTTCCTCCTTGAATCACCTGTTCCTGAAATTCTTTTGTAAGAAAACCTTTGTGGAAGTTTGTAGCTTAAACAAGATAAAAGAAAAAGAGAGAAACACATTTTCTAAAAAAATAGAGAAAAGATGCAAACATTAATTGAAGGAACCAGGAGTGGCCCTGCTGGAGAGGGACCCTTCTCAACCTTCATGTGCTCTCATGTCACGTGCTGCCCTCAGCTGCCATATGGAAGCTCTTCTCATCCATCTTGGGCTCTACCTCCCCATGTCAGGTCCCATTCTGCTCCTGATATTGATGCTGTCTTCACCTGACTTGGGCTCTGACACCCCACACTAGGTCACTCCTCCACTGAGCATCCTCCTCACACACTCAGACCTTGACTCTTCAAACAGTATCTTCCCTGAACAATGCCCTCTTCACCTTAACTGAGACCCCATGCAGGCTGCTGCTCTCGGGGGACATCTTTCTTACCCTCTTGGACTCTGACTCCCTGTGCCAGATCATTCTCCACGAGGACGTCCTTCTCACCTTGCTTGGACTCTGACCTCCTGCTCTGGCTATTGCAACCACCTTCCCCCAATCCCCAGTGCAGACACCTACCCCACATGATAACTTTAGGGTGGAATTGCTTAGGAAATGAGGGAGAGAGAGAGGATTACAAAGAAAAAGGGGAGAGAGGAAGAGCAAAATGAAGCTAAAATGCAATTTTTAAAGTGCTAGTTCAGATAAACATGAATGCCAGTATTTTGCCTTCCAGCTACAAAAGCAAAGACATTTGGCTTTGAGCTCAGGGTTTATCAAATATTTGTTCAGGTGTTTCTATCTCAGATTCAGCAGTTGGAAAGCTGAAGACCAAATGCATACTTCACTTTAATTTTTGGTATTCTGAACTTGTGTGTGAACAATGATCATATAATTATGTCAGATCATGTTTAATCAGTGTAAAAATACTAATCATAGGAATATGCCATTTGAATTTTTGTTAAAATCTTTTAGGTGACTATCTTATAATACCTTCAAGTATAGATAAGAATTGTAGCTTTCACTTAAAATAAAAATCTCTTTATGTGCTATATGTGCCAAAATTCTATTAGTTGGGTGTATATAAATGTATATTTATTATTTTCACAATTAATGATGATTATGAAAATTGATAATTTATGTATAAATATTACTGGGCATTTTCAAATAAATATGACATGTTTTGACAATATTATGTAGCATGGTGCTAAAATGCTGGGAGGAACTTATATCCTTTGTGAACCTTATATCCATCTACTGTTTTATATCCATAAATGTTAAAATTTGACTAATAATTTCAGCTGCAATGATTGAGATGATATTATCCTTATTCTAACCTTTGTGCTAATATTTCTAACATTAAACAGAATAATTTTAACCCCAGTATAAGAATTGTATTTAAAGTTTGGCTATTTAATTCCACTCAGGCCTGAAACGCGGGTGAAAAAAAAAAGTCCTATGTGGCTATACTTCAAATCATAAGAGAAGAATGTAAATTTTCACCCCTCAAAAATGTATAAGAAAGGAAAACTTCAAAGTCAAGTACAATTAATACTCAGGATAAATCAATATTTATCAAGACATAATAAAGCAAATATAGAATTTAGGGATTTAAGAAAATGAAAATATTCCAGGAAAACAAGGTATTCTGCAAATATCTGATTCTGGCATGGCCCTTAGGTAAAATGTAAGCACCTATCAGTACCATTTTCTACCACGAATCCTCATTAGACACTGCAGGAACAATCTAGCAGTTGAAAGTGCTGAGAAATTATTGCTTCTACAATACCTGTACTATAAAGTTCAAAATCAACTTCTGTTTAAAAATTGCATTTTTAAAATAAAACTTCAGATTTTGTTTAAAATTCAATCGATATCATATTATTACATTTAAAATTCATTCCATAGCAGTGACTTTGGCTTCTCTCTTCGTTTAGCTATTCAGTATTCAGCTAAAAGGTATCTTAGTAGGGGTACCTCTAAGCCATACCTTTGCTTGGAAAGAAATCTCTTTCAAAACACAGATAGAAGCCTATAATTTTCTCACATCATAGATTTGCCCCTTACTTAATTTGTGGTTATTAAGACAGTGAAAATTGTGCTGGATCAGTTTGGCTGAGCTACTGAAATTTCTCAGACAAACTATTTGTTTTGCAAATTGTGGGAATGCAGATATCCTCAAAGGATTTCTGATACTTGCGGGTTCTAGTCCTGTCCCAGAGCATTTGTAACTTCTGTGGAGTGTATTGTTTTATGTTTTCATCAAAGCTTCACCAGAATCATAGGGCATGGTCAGGGTGATGCTGATTCAATAACCCTGCTTTCCTTAGTCCTTTATACGAATCATTCTCTTTTATTGCATTTGGTTTCTTTGAACTTTCACCAATTTCTCTTGGGCTTTCCTGAATATATTAAGATGTATAAAACACTAAAATATGATGTCTGAAACCTAACAAATGAGAAAGTCATACTGGCTTCCTACAATAAATGTACTCTAGATGAGCAGAAGATTTTAGTTTGGATATCCTAAAAGAAATTTAAATAGTAAATCACTTTAATGAGAATTATTTTCTGAAAGCTTTGTCCTCGTGTACTCTTTGCAAATCATTCAGCAATTGCATCCCTGAACTATTAATTTTTAAAGTGTTAGGCATTTAATGAGTCACATAAAATTTATTGAGCTTCTTTCTATATGTTATCTAATTTATTCATCACAACTCTGTGGAGTCAGTACTATTAATATCACTATTTTAGAAAAGAGGAGATTGATGCTTAGTGAGGCTATTATGCCCCAAATTATGCTAGAACATGTAGAGCTGGATTTGAACTTAAAGAACCTCATTTCAAGCTCAGAGCTTTATTCATATGCTATTCGGAATATAGTTAGAGGAATCAATAAAATATAGTGGTTTACATAGTGGTGACTCAACTCTGAACAATTAGATTCCTAATATCAAGAGGCCCCCAAGAAAGACAGATCGTACGTGAACTAGGATGAAAATACAGTAATGGAGGAAGTAGTTGGTACAAGGTGGCTGTTAGTAATATTGGATGAATCTCAGAAGCCTTTGTATACCTTAGATAGCTCATTAATGTCTGTATTTTGTTGTTGACTATTAGGATGCCCACAGAAACTTAAAATGGAAGTAGAAATAATAAGGTTGAAATATGGGCTCTGAATTCTAACTTTCTGGACTCAAACCTTGACCTTTCCACTTTTCACTTACATTTGGCAAACTACTTAACCATTCTGTGTTTCAGATTCCTCATTTGTAAGATGAAGATAATAATAGAACCTATTACTTTGAGAAGTCAATAAAATTAAGACATAAAAATTCTCAAGGATGATGCCTCATGCATGGGAACAAGTCTATAAATGTAAGCTATTATTAAATGTGAAATAATACATATTTTTGGACCTGGTAGGAGGTGACTCTTCTGTTGTCTATATCTAACTTACCCTCATAGAGGAGCAAATAGTTGATATACATGGCTGCACGTCACAACAAAATGTCCTCGCCAGAAATATATATTATTTCCATATTTCCTCAGACAAACTTATCATGGAGAGGGTTATAAGGGATTTATGGAACTGTGTAGTATATCAGCTTTATTTCCTCTGGGAATTATAAAAAAACGAAAAAACCAAAACAAACAAATAAACAAAACAAAACCCAACCCAGCTTGTCCTTCATAACTACTACATAGTGAAAAAAGGTTTGTGCATTTGCTGGCACAAAGATGACATGGTTGACAGAAATGTAAGGTGACAGTTCAGGTACTTAGTCTGAGGTACGTGTGTGGTGATTTCAGGCAAGATCTTCTAATTTTTCTTGTAGACTAAGAAAGGTGTTCTTTTTTTATCATCACAAAGAAAACATCTGAACTCCAAGCCTCAGGATTCAGTTCTCCTCAGTAAAATGAACACATGCCAGTTCAGGTGGTACATTCCTTTATCTCTTTATGGACCTGTAAGAATATCTTTTTACTACTTCTTACTACTCGGATCTTTCTTCTGGGATAATTTTGTTTCTAAATTATAGCCTTTAAAATTCCCATTAGTAAGGTTCTGCTCTTGGTAAGATTCTTGTTTGCTTGTCTGAAAATATTTTTATTTTACTTTCAATCCTGGAAGATAATTTAATTGGCTTTAAAATTCAGATTCACCTTTCTCTAATCATTTTCAAGATACTGTTCTATAATTTCATGCTTTCTATTGTTGAGAAGTCATCTGCCATTCTAATTTGTGTGTCCTTGTGGCAATGTGTTTTGTATTTCTGCTCTTATGATGTCTTATGTGTCTTTTTTCTTTCTGAAATTTCACTACAATATTTTTTTACAGCTGGTTTTCTTTTTAGCATAATTTTTTCGCCTTAGTATGTTATTATCACAGTATTTTCTGCTTGAGGTTTGCTGTGCATTGTAATCTAAGTATTCATTTAAAAAATTCTGGGAAACTCTTTAAAATATTTTGCCTGTGCCCTATTATCTCTGTTCTGTGTCCCTAGGTATCTGATTAGATATATGTTATACCTTTTCATTCTAACCTCTTGGGCTTTTATCCTTTATCATGTTTCTCTCTGCTATATTTTGTATAATATTAGTTGATCTATCTTCCAATTTGCCAATTCTCTGTTTCTTATGTATCAAATCTTTTGTTTAACATTACTTTTCATTGTGTAATGTTACATTTAATTATTTAATATTAACTTTAATTAAATACTTTTAATGTTTATATTTCTAATCCTGGAATTCTGTTTGGGTTTGTCAACACTAGATTTAACAGGTTGATTATGGCATATACATCCTATGGATTTCTACACAGTAATAAAAGTGAGTATATTACAGCTATAACTGTGAACATATATAGATTTTATTTTTTCTTTAACAAAATAAGAAAACAACCAAATGAATAAAGTGTAATTCTATGTATGTAGAATTTAAACATAAGCAGAACTAAATATTGTATTGTTTAATAAAACTAAGTGAGTAAAAATAACAGAGTAATTATGCTATAAGTCAGGGTAGTGGTTACTGTGGTGGGGAGGAAAGAATCTTGATTAGTAACAATCCTGCAAGGATCCTCTAAGGTTCTGGAAATCTCTTTCTTGAACGCTCATGTCTGTCTAAATTTTAAAAAGAATCCCTGCCCCAATAGACAAGATTGCTGAATAGGGTTTTACACTAAATATATAAGTGTCTCACCAATGAGATTCATTTATTAAGGTATTGCGCTAAAGAATATATCATTATGTACAAGAGGCTATTGTTAGATTTTCATAGGTTACCTTATAGGGGTTCAGTTTTGTTTTCTAGGGAAAACAGGTTACCTATCCCCATCATCTACAAGTATATTATGTGAAAATATGATATGACACATATATTATATAAATGTAGAGAGAGCTGATATTTTTGTATGGATAACTTTGAACCAGCTCCTTTTTATAGAAAATAAAATTAATTAACTCTATAATTCTCTGCTTTAACTCATATTAATAAAAATGGTAACCAGTTACTTCTAGTATAGCAGTGTGTTACCTACTGTTGGTTTCAGATGCCGAATTACCTGGGGGAGATAGGATCCTAGTTGGAACAGAGCTAAAAGAAGTCGCGTAACATAGCTTTTGTACTTCAGTGATCTAGTTGTTACCTTGGGCACAAAAAGTGGTTGCTGAAGGGTAGAAGAAAAGTGGATGATTTATGTTGGTCCAGGAATTGTCAGAAACAGAGAACATACCATAATGATGACTGCTGGGTGGCAGGACCTCTAACATCTGGCAAGTCATAGCAGTACAGTTGTGGCTTCCATACCTGGCTACACATCTGATTCGCCCAGCACATTTCTTAAAAATACATATCGTACTCTGGGACATCAGCAGCTCTTGGACGGGGCAGATGAATCTGTTTATTCATTACTCTCATAGTGGTTTGGACACACAGACTAGATAGGGAACTGGCTCTGTGCCTGTAGGGTCTTGTCAGGTGTCAAAGATCCCAGAACTTATGGCTCCCAGGATTCTAACATAATAGGTTCACAACCCTGTATTTTGGAAGCCTTGAAAAGATTAACGGGCCCCAGGAATCATAAGCACACCACCCACCAAGAGCCCCAGGGGCTGCAATTAACCACCGCTACTTGGTACTACCATAGTCTGATATTTATGCTTCTGTTTCATCATGTGCTGCAGTTTGCCTTATTGACGGTCAAGTGTGTCCCTCTTCATTTGCTGAACTTGTAGAGGGCAGAATCGAGATCTTATTAAAACTTTAATCTCTTTTAAGAATTCAAAAATTAGTTTGTGAACAGAATTGAATTTTAAATGTTGTTTTTCCTGTTATCCTCACCCAGTATCCTGATTAGTTGTTTACAATAACAATAAATCTTGTCACTCACATAATATGTTAGTTGTAGTTGCAGGTTCCTTTTTGGAACTTATATCATTCACTATTTTCTGCTGCTTCTGCAAGCTTTGTGGAGTGGCACTGTATTTTTTTAGTCTACATTGACAGTATACAATATAATGGTTCATTTAGGATGGGTTTTTATGGAGCCTGTCAAGATTTAGCTGTGTTTTACATAGTAAACCTAATATTAAATGACAAAATGCATCATAGCAGATACTTCACAACCATGAAGGTGGAAGCAGCGAATGTGTAGGAGATTACTATGCATCGCAAATGGTGGAGCAGCTAAGATAATAAATAAAGTGTAATTGAAATCCAAGGGGCTTTGGAAATTAGTGGTGTAACAACACTCTGATCTACAGTGTGTATGAGAAATACAGTAGAAAGATTGGCTTCAACTCTTGTGTGCTGGTCTCTTTGCTCAGCAGGTGACGTGCTAAGCTTAATAACCCGCTGTTCAATTTTTTATTTAAAAAATAAGATGGGAGCTAAGTCACAATTGCTTTGGGCAAGTGTCTTATAAAAATGTTTGTGTTTAGAAGTGAGCCAATTTGATTAGAGAGCCATGAAATCTGCTCAACAGTGTAATGGAACATCAACTAAATCTAAACTGGCAAAAACCCAGGACTTTGAAAATTAATGAATATTCAATATTGACATGCTCTGAAAATAGATGTCTTAAATATGAGGAAGAAAGGAAGGCAGGAAACAGAGAGAGATTCTATGGCATGTGGGACATTTCCATTTCTGTCATATAGTGTTGTGGCAAAAGAATCAATTAGGTAAGTCCCCATAAAATTTTATAACTGTTTCAGGTCAGGGAAAAGGTTTTATTAATTTATTTTTATATCCCTGAACCTCAAAATCCATACCTCATGCTTTTCTCCTAGCAACATTTTGAGCACTTAGTAAAATTTTGCCAAATGGTGAATGAAAGTTTCTATCCGGAATAAACGTCATATATAGTGGGTACAGAACCAGTTGGATTCAGAACAGGGAAGTAGGTTTTATGGCAAATCAAGAAATGACCTCTGCTTCTAAAAAAAAAAAATGAATGGGGAAATCATTACTTATACCTACAAAACCAATTGCTAAAAACATGAGAATAAGTAGACAGCTAGAGTATACTTGATTTGCTAGAGGTCAAACATTCATCTGGGCTATCAGAGTGTTATAAATACATAAAGAATTTCCTCCATTTATGTTATTAAAATTAAAAAAAAATTTCCCAACACCTAAAAAATACTCCCTTAAAAATAAATAAAAAGTTTTTAAAAAGACAGCATTTAAATGTGTAACAGTATTTTACCAGTACCATAATGAAACTATTGCCCACTTGATTGCTCAGACAAGACATAACACCTTTATGTGCAGCACAGTTAATGTATGTTCTGGCTTCTTTTCAAGCAACACAGGAATCTTGCCATAGCTCAGTCCCTGGCCAGATGCTGATTCTTAGACTCTTCTTTATTTTTACATGGCAAACCATACGGACTTGTAGCAGGATTTGTTTAGGTAAAGGGTGAAGCATGACAAAGCCATGGCAGGACAGGGACACAGCAATAGATGTGCTATTTAGGTGGCCTAAGAAAAGTAAGTCTTTAACTCAACAAATATTTATTAGCATCTTTTCAATATACAGCATTGTGCTAAACCTAGTGGTTTACAAAAGTGAATCAGAAACTGGCACTGCCCTTAAGGATCTTAGATTGCGTTGGAGAAAATAATTTGGAGACATAAGTAGTTAAGAGGGAGAGAATCTGTGCCAGGAAAATTACCTCCTTGGTAGAGCAAATTTATTCTTTATATTGACAAAGTTCTAATTTATATTTCTCATCCTGTGGTCTCAACTGACCATTAGTTTGGCCCTGTACTATCAAATGCTATCAGGACTGGACATTCCCAATCATATGCCCCAAAATTTCGCTTTTACTTGTCTCCCCAATTCCCACATAATTGACTTTACTGCTCAACTTCCTGTTCCCACACAAAAGCAATCTATTCCTAAAGAATTCAGGTTTGCAATCTTGAAATTCTTTGCTTATTCCTAGACTGACCATACATCCCTGTTTGATGGGGACAATTATGGTAGGCACCTATTATCTTGCCTTAAATATTAATGGAACTTTTATCACTTCCAAAGGTGTCCTGCTTGGATGATGAATTATATGATTACCCTACATGTACCATCCCTTCATGTTTCTTATTCTCCGTAATTAAAAGATCCCGTGTGCATGCCTTGTTCCTCTCCTTTCCTTTTTATCAACCTCATGGCTCAGGCTTATATCAGTCCTTGCCCAGGTGTCTTTAGGAGCCTCTAAATTTTCTTTCAATCTTTGAGTCTTTTCATCACCACTTCACCCTGAACAACAACAGAAATATCATTAAATGGTATTTTCAACATGCCCTGGTCATTCTCAAAAACATTTTCTAGTACTTTTTTTCTTATCAAACAAACTCTAAAGTCCTCTGGATCTAGGAACTTTATCAATTGGTCCTCTCCTGGTGATTCAACTTTGTTTCCCACCTTCCTTAATATTCTCTAGTTTAGTAGGGCCATTCCCACTTTTTGCTGAGCACAACGTTTTCATACCCATATTATTTCCATATCCCAATTGACCTTGGTGTCAGTCATGGTCTTGGCAGAAAATGGATGGCACATTCTACCAGGTAGGTTGAAGTGAGTTCAGTTAGAGGACTATGAAGTGTGTGCTTAAGGAATTCAACATACCAACCCTTGGGTTAGTTGGGAGCTCTTAACATCCCTAGATCTGAAAGTATAAGAGAAAGGCAGAGTTAATGGAACCAGAAGAGAATAGCTCTTTGGGGAAGGCCCCTTAACAAGAGCCTATGGGATTATATAGAGGGACACAGCTGACCCATGGTGAATTACTAGAGGAGAGAGAGCTGGAGGAAAGAATTTCCATTCCTCTCTACTTCCCTGCTTATTTCCTGCTGGTGCCTTTTAATGGCCAAACCCAACAAGGATTATAAGAGCAAGGGAATAGATTCAACCCATACAGGTTAGCTGCTAGAACACAGGCCAGGGTGAAGAAAGGTAGACAGTGAATCTGGAGGAACAAATAGATGTCCAGCACAGCAGCACAGTCCCAAGATGTGCAATGACCTCTTCCCTATGCCATGGAGCCCTATCATGTATGATTTGGGCATAGAGAACCTGAAGTCACAAGCATGCTAATGCCAGGGTAATAATTTGTACCACTTCATCTATTTACACATTTTATTTGCCCACTAATTTATATTTGGACTCATGCTAATTGGCTCAGGTGCCCAATTAGAAAACCACAGAAACTGCAACTGAGAAACAAAGGCCTGCTGGTTGCTCTGGAAAGGTAAGAGATTTGTAGGATATGATTTAATTAGCAGAGGGGCTGTATGCATCTTTATTTAGTTCTAATTTTGGAAAGAAGGCCTTACATTTAAAATTATTATTCAAGAATTAGCCAGTGGAGTACATTATCAAAGGGACCATATTCAGCAACTTTTTGGGTCATTTTCCGCAGATGCTGGAATTTCAGATGGAGTGGGAGGTGGCTTCTTGTAATAAACACATTTGGTGACAGGGCTCTAGACGGGAGGAATGAGAATAACTGGCTTATTAGTTTTGTAAACACTCATCTTTACACAAATGATTTTTCTATTAATTACTTAATAGGCAAGGGAAGGTTTAGTGGAAAGATAGAGATATAGGTCTACCTTTTCTGTTGGGCAGCCAGAACCCATTCCCCTCTTCTCTTAATAAAAATATATTCCTATTTTTGTCCTGGTTTTGCCATTTCTCACACAGCCCATATATTTCAGAAAAAGCTGAACACCTCCTCAGCCACAGAAATAAAGCCTCATTGACTAAAGATAGTCTACCGTGTCCTCTCCTTTGGCCAGAGTGATTGATTCAAGGCCTATATTCCATATGGAAGCTAGGAATTAAGAGATAACATTTCCTGAGATTTCTGGAAAAGATGCTTTTTTTGTTATTGTGACAGAACCTTGGGTAGAGACATTTGTTCTTCTCTAAGTGACATAAATGAGAAAGAACAGAGGCCTGGGGAACACAGTGTGCCAATGTAAGACCACAAGGACAAAAATTTGCTAAGAATGAAGCAAACACTCAGGAGACAGAAATAAGAACTAGAGAGAGGAGAGGGTTCCAGTCACAATATTTGAACTGTCAAAGCAAGTTTTCTCTGAAGGTAGAAGTTCAGAACATTTTGGTTACATGGGCCCATACATTTCCTTTATCATTTATGCTATTTTGACTTTTCTTTGGCAGCAACCAAAATATTACACACTGACATAAAAAGTAGAACCACAATAGGAACTTGACTTTTAGTGTCTTCCTCTCTTATTTTGATATACTGCTTATTTGATATGATGATTTTTTTATTCCTGTGAATTAATTAATCATACTATGCCTTTGAAAATAGTAATATGTATTAGGTTTCGAATATAAGAACCACTTTGAATTTTTCCCAAATATTATATTCGTCTTTCACGTATCTGAAAACATTTGTAAATATCAGTTATCCTACACACAGTATCTAGGAGAGATTGAACCTGAGCAGATTACATTAAGTGGAGTCTCTTCTATTCTCCAGTTACTACCCAAAAGTCCCATCTCCAAATACCATCACATTGGGGGTTAGGACTTCAACATATGCATTGGGGGGGTATAAACATTCAGTCCATAAGTGTAGGCTTGTAAAATTTCTATTTAGCCAATACAATTTGTATTGACTCCAACTAATTTTTCTAGCATTCATCCCTTGTCTTTCACTGTTTCTATATACATCACAGCAAAACTGGTGATAACTTAATATAAGGGATTAATTCCCTTATGAAAAGAGACATCAGAAAGCTTATTCTCTCCCATGTGAGGATACTGCCAGAGGAGGCCATCTATCAGCTTGGAAGGGAGCCCTCATCAGGCACTGGACTGGCCAGAACCTTGTTGTTGGGCTTACCAATGACCAGAGTTGTGAGAAAATAAATTTTTGTTATTTAAGCCATGATATTTTGTTATGACAGCTCAAGCAGACTAAGATACCTCCCTTTCTTAACAGACATTTGTTAATGCTGTACATGTTATTAATACTTTTACATTTTAAGAATCACTTTAGTGTTTTTTAAACATTCTTTGCATTCTTTGAAGAAAAGCGGTTATGTGAGAGCAAGAATTTATGGATGTTAGTTGCTATGTGGAATCCATCAGTCTTCACTGGGCATTCTACTTTCTTTGGAAGCAGGAGAAGTTGAACAAGATGAACTTTCAGTAGATTTATAAAAAAAAAAAAGATGGAAACTCAACTCACTTGTATATGCTAATAAAACTTTCTATATATTACCATAATTGACAATTAAGATGTATTCAGATCTCAATTTGAGAAGGGAATATTATTAGGATGAATAATAATCAGTAATTCTCATTTTCTAACATGCATTTTTAAAAATATATTCATTTCCTCCAAATGGCTGGACAGTTTTATATCAACCATGATAAATTTAATCACAAGAATCTTTTAGCAAATTTCATATAAGTTTATTAACTTAAAATGTATAATAAAATTTTAGTTCATAACAAAAATTACTTTAATTTATTAAATTTAATTAGAAGTGCTAAATAGAATAATACATACTGCTCCAACAACTAACAAAAACTATTTCTGAATGTTTGTTCAATTACTTGCTAATCTGCCAAGTTCAGTAATATGGCCTTCTGCCATAGTAAATTGAGGTTTCAATGTAAAATAGACGATGCATTCTTTTGGAAATTCCTTTTACAACACAATTAACCTCTTCACCTTTTAGAAAACACATTTTTAGCAAATTAGGATGTTATTTAATTCGACATGCTGTATATGGTACTGATCAGTGCCAAATAACATTTTTAATTTCTCTAAAATTTATTTTATATTTGTTAGTTAGGCTTTCAGCTACTAATTATACCATATTTTAGTTTTTATACAATGCTTTGATCCAGTATATAGTAATAATATGATAGCATTAATTGCAGGGTGTTCTGGTGGTAAAATCAGTTCTATCAGATGTTAGAGGGCTGTTTAATGAAAAACCAAATAAAGTCACGAGGAATAACTACAAAACATATTTTAGATGAAACTCCCATTACGAAAGACACACCAAGCTTTTTTCTCTTGCAGAAAATGTTTCATTCAAGAAGTAATAAAAGTGTTTCAGAAGCACATATGAATAATGAATAAAGAAAATCATAAGCAGGAAGAAAACACTAATACACCAGCAAGTGAATGCTTTCGGGGGGTTTATTTTATAGCTTTAACTGTAAACTGTATTATTTTAGAGCTTATGTTAAAATTGGAAGTGCTTTTAGAAATGATTCACTGCCACTCTCTAGCCTCATATCAATCCTTGTTATAACAATGCCATTGAGTGGAAGGCCAGCTTGTGCTTGAACACCTCCAGGGAGAGGAAATTCATTACCTTGCAGGGTAGCTCATTACCTTGCCATGGCATATTCCTTCATAATCCAGTTAACTGCATATATGTATGTCATCTTTCTCTGATTGTAAACGAAAGATAGAGACTAAGTCTTATTCATGTGGTTATCCTGTCATAATATCCAGCACAGGGCCATTTATAGGAAAGGTGCTCAATTAATGTGTTAACTTGATAATGAGCTAAGGATGGATGTCTGTTCTATGTAATTTTTTTTAAAAAAGTCTTAGTTATGATCTCTTTTAAAGAATGTCAAAAAACTTTTGGACACTATCACCAGGCATACATGTGAGTAAAAATAATAGATAACTAACGTGTTTTATTTTACTCCCCTGCCAGTAAGATTTTATTTCATGGATTCTCCTTTTTTTGCTCATTTTTTGGATGATGTTTCTATTAAGTGCATCTGAACTAGATGAATTATATCACAAAAACTTTATTTCACTATATTTAGGAGGAAAACACCAACTGTGACACTTGTAATGAAAGATTTATTGTTTCAGCAGCTGTTTGGTTATGAAATTATTGTACTACAAGCTTATAAATATGTGCTGCACATTCATTTAGAGGGAAAGTAGCACTTTATGACTTTTTATCACTCTTTTGACATGATATTCAGTAATGAGTTAAAACAATTTTAAGAAAAACCACTTTTATGAATTTGCTCCAGAATCACACTGTCTTGTCAGAGTTAAGGCAGGGAAGGAAAGGAACATTGACCTAGAGTCCAAGATCTGGGTTTTGTGTACTGATCTATTACTTTTCACTGTGTGAGTTGGGAAAATCATTTAGCTTTGCAAAGATTATGTTTTCTTATGTGTATAATGATGAAAAGTCACATGTCCTGCCTACTTTAAAGGATAGCAGTAGGATTAAATAAAATATTGTGCTGAAAAATACTTTTAAAATAAAAAGCTATACATCACCATGAAGGAGTGTAAGTATGGGAGTAGTTTAGAACCCTGCCTACTCCAGATTTGAGTACTGTATGACAGATCAACAGATAGGTTCACAGAAATCATAGACTTAGATACTGCCCAGTCACTGCCAAGTCTGTCAAACCAGTGCCAACGTGGTCTGTGGAAACAAATCAAAGGCATAGTAGTTTGATGCCTCTGCTTAATCAAATATGGTATATTTCCAGAGTAGTATCAGCTAATTCTAAGCTTCATTAGAGTCATACCTACATCAAAATCTACTTTAGTAAAATTTTTAAATTTAAGGGCCACACACTATTCACAATAACCAAGATTTGGAATCAACGTAAGTGTCCATCAACTGATGAATGGATAAAGAAATTGTGGTTTATATACACAATGGAGTGTTATCTAGCCATAGAAAGAATGAAATCTTGTCATTTGAAACAACATGGATGGAACTAGAGAACATTAAGTGAAATAAGCCATGCAGAGAAAGACAAATCTCTCATGTTCTCACTCATATGTGGGAGCTAAATATTAAAACTATTGATCTCATGGAGACAGAGTAGAATGATGATATGAGAGGCTGGGAAACGTAGTGGGGAGGGAGAGATAAAGTGGGGATGGTTAATGGGTGCAAAAATATTGTTAGATTGTTAGATAGAATGAACAATATTTGATAGCACAACAAAGTGACTATAATTAACAATAAGTTAGGATATACTTTAAAATAACTAAAAAAGTGAAATTGGAATGTTCCTAACACAAAGAAATGATAAATGCTTGAGGTGATGGATATCCCAATCACCCTAATTTGATTAATACACCTTGTATGCCCGTATCAAAATATCACATGTACCCTATAAATATATACAATTATAATGTACCCATAATAACCAAAAATTAAAAATTAAAAAAATTAAGGGCTACAACTCTCAGTAAATGATTCCTCTATTTTATCAGGATTCTTTCTCCAGTGGCTTGACATGCATGAAATATGCCTTAAAAGGCTATAAAATCCTTACCTCATACCATATACAAAATTAACTAAAAATGGATCAATGACCTAATTGTAAGAGCTAAAACTATAAAACTCCTAGAAGAAAACACAGGAGTAAATATTCATAACCTTGGATTAAACAATGGATTCTTAGATATAACTGCCAAAGCACAAGCAACAAAAGACAAAAAATAGATAAATTGGACTTCATCAAAATTAAAAACTTTTGGGTATCAAAGGACAACATTGAGAAAGTGAAAAGAAAATCCAAAGAATGGGAGAAAATATGTTAAGAACATATATCTCATAAGGGTCTAGTATCCAGAATATCTAAAGAATTCCTATAGGTAGGTCAGCAACAAAAAGAAAAACAATTCAGTTAAAAAATGGCAAAGGACTTGAATAGACATTTCTCCAAAGAAGATATACAAACGGCCGACAAGCAAATGAAAAGATGTTTAACATCTTTGTTCATGTATATCAAAACCACAGTGAGATTCCACTTCATGCCCACTTGGGTAGCTGTAATTATCAATATCATCATCAACATCATTATCTCATCTTTACCATCATCATTGAAAAATAACAAGTGTTGGCGAGAATGTGGAGAAATTGGAACCCTCATATATTGTTGTTAGGAAAGTCAAATGGGGCAGCCATTGTGGAAAACAGTTTGGCAACTCCTCAAAAAGTAAAAGATAGAATTATTATACAATCCAGCAATTCGTCTCCCAACTATTAATATATACCCCAAAGAATTAAAAACAAGGTGCTCAAACAAATACTTGTACATGAATGTTCATAGCAACACTATTCACAATAGTTAAAAAGTAGAAACAACCCAAACGTCTGTCAACGGAGAAATGGATAAACAAAATGTGGTGGATATACACAATGGGATATTGTTCAGCTATACAAAAGAATGAAGTACTGATACGTGCTATAACATGGATGAACCTTGGAAATTTTATGCTAACTGAAAGAAGCCAGACTCAAGAACTATATAATTCCAATTATGTGAAATATCTGGAAGAGTTAAATTCATAGAGACAGAAAGCAGACTAGCATTTGCCAGAACCTGGGATGAGGGAAATAAGAAGTGATTGCTTAATGGACAAGGGGTTTTGTTTTGAGCTGATGAAAATGTTTTGGAACTAGATAGATGTGGTGACTGTGCAACTTTACAAATGTACTAAATGCCACTCAATTGTATGCTTTAAAATGATTAATTTTGTTATGTGGATTTCAAATCAATAAAAATAAAATTATTCTACTTATTATTTCTTTTTTGCTCTGATAAAATGAAAAGTTTTAAATACATCATTCCTAGACAGTTTCTTTTCTGTGTGTATCAATTCTAGTTTTGGATTTCAGTTTGGATAATAAATTGTGTTAAACACATACATCCACACAAATTGCAATTGATAAAAATTAAAGGACCTTTTTATACATGTTATGATAGATAAATAAAAGTTCTTACTGTTTTTCTGTGCTAATTAAGTTGTCATGGGACTATGGCTCTGAACCGTAGAAAAGATCTGCTATTCAAGAGCATGTTTTCCTTTTTCTTTAAATTCTTTCTCCCTGTTTTTCCCTGGGGGAAATGGCTTTCAAGAAATTTGAAGAAGTTGTAAGAGATGCAACTTGACCTTGAGATGCTTCATATTTAGAGACAGAAAGAGGCAGGGGGTCAGGACGTGGAAAAAGAAAGAAATTATTGAAAACAGGCAAACAGGCAAAGCTTTATTTTTGAGGTAAATGTCTACATTTAGGGAAATTTTGTCAATACAGATGAAAAGAAGTCCAGTGATTATAGTGTCAATATAATTTTATCTTCATTTGCAGCTAACATTTACATGTGCAAAATGTAAAATATTCTTAAAAGTATACTATTATCTAGTTTTTTCATAGGTTAGCATATGTTAGAAAAATTCTTGAATTAAAATACTGTGTTATTGGAATGAGAGTAAATGAAGTCAAAACATGTCCATATAATAACAGAGGACTTAAGGATTTGCCTCTGCAATTATTTTAAAGAAATAATTCTTATCAGTGTGATATCATATGATAAATGGTACTCCGAATCAAGTCCTTAATTTTACTTGTACTGATGTTTATGTTTGGAGGATAACAAGATTTCTAAAATCTACTCTGTTTTAAACCTGGTAAGCAACAGGAAGTATTCCAGAAATTTTACTATAGTAATATACTTATTAGAACATTTAGGAAAATGGTGACCTCAAATTTTTGTAGAAAAAGTCAGGTATAAATAAATAAATTGATAAGTAACTAATTAAATATATAGTACTACTAATTAAGTTAAACTATTTGATTGAACCATATGAAATTATAATATTTGTTGGTCAAAATAGTCAAATATCAACAATTTTACATATTTAACTTAATGTTATCCAATCTCTCAATTCACTTACACATAAGAATCATAGGCATTTATTTTTTATTTAGTTTCTTCAAATGAAAATATTATAAGAAGTGAAACTAGAATATTTTCCATATCTATCTTTATATATTTTTATATGTATCAGGACCCCGGGATATAGGTAAGAGACCCAACCCAGACTAATTTAAAGGAATTAGTATATTTAAATAGCTTGTGCAGCAAAATGACTTTCTAATAAGATTTTTAAAATTCTTTTTCATTTTGAAATAATGATGGATTCATTTTAAAATTAGAAAGATAGTACAGAGAGGTACCATGTGTCCTTAACTCAGTTCTCCCCAATGGTTATATCTTACATACTTATAGTTCAACGTACAATCCAGGAATTTGGCATGGGTACAAAGTGCATGTATATTTCTATGTCATTTTATCACATGGGTAGTTTTGTGTAACTACTACCTCAGCCAAGATACAGAACTATTTCATCACCACAAATATCTCTCTCATGCTAACCTTTTATAAATCACATCCATCCTCCTACCTTCCAACATCCCTGGCAACTACTAATCTGTGTTCCATTTCTGTAATTGTATCATTTTGAGAATTTTATTTAATGAAAACTTAAATAACAGTATGTGACCTTTTTTAACTGGCTTTTTTTCCACTCAGTGTAATGCCCTGAGATCCATACAAATTTTTGAATGTATCAATAGCTTATTTTATTATATCGCTGAGTAGCATTCCACAGTTATGGATGTACCACAGTTCCCTTAACTATTCACTAGTTTCACTTAGTAAATGATGTTTTTGTTTTTTCCAGTTTTTCGCTATTACAAATAAAACTGATATGAGCAACCATGTTCAGGTATTTTGGGGGGATACAAGTTTTCATTTCTTTGAGGAAAATGCACAGGGATGCCATGGCTGGGTTGTATGATATGAATATGTTTTAATTTTTTAAGAAACTACCCAGTTATTTGCTAGTGTGACTGCACCATTTTACATTCCTATCAGGAATGAATAAGAGATCCAGTTTTCTCTACATCCTGGCCAGCATATTGTATTGTAGCTTTCTAAATTTTAGCCATTCAGATAAATGTGTTGTGATATTTCATTGTGGTTTTAATTTGCATTTTCCTATGGCTAGAGATGTTGAACATTTCATGTGCTTCATGCTTTCATGTGCTATTTGTATATCCTGTCTCTTCATTTCTTTTGCCCATTTGCTAATTGGATTGTTATTTTGATGTTGAATTTTAAGAGTTCTTTGTAAATTCTAGATGTGAGTCATTTGTCAGATATGTGGTTTGCAAATATTTTCTCCTAAGCTGTAGCTTACTTTTCTTCCTCTTGATAGGGTCTTTCAGAGAGCAAAATATTTTTAATTTTGAAGAAGTCCAATTTATTGAATTTTGGAGGGCAATCATTTTTAATTTTGATGAAGTCCAGTTTATAATTTTTTTCTTTTAAAGGATCATGCTTTTGGTGTCATGTCACAGATTTATTCACCAGGCACTAAACCTCAACCTAAACCTCACATCTTACACAAAAATTAACTCAAAATGGATCCTAGATTAAAATGTAAAATTATACAACTTTTAGAAGATACCATGGAAGACTAATTTTTTATATAAAATTGCTGTATTTCCTTTTCAATTTAGGGTTGATTTAAGAGGGTAGATATGCAAGAAAGTATTCATAATTGCTCTATGTCAACTAAAAGGGTAAAATTATTAATTAAGAATTATTTTGGATTCCTTCTTTATTTAGCCTGCTCCCTTCCTGACAAATGCTGGAGAATTTTAGCAATAGTTGATTAGTTATTCCCAGATTGCAAAAGGGATTAAAACTGATAGACATCATAGTGGTCATAGGCATTTCCATTGTGATGATAGGAAAATATTATTAATCAAAGTGTTGTGCTATAAGTGATATTGTGGCCTTTGAAGTAAAGATTTTGACTTTAATTGAAAATTACTGAGATAGAAAGCCACTTTTGAGATACACGGTGTTCCTCGGAGATGTTGGTGGAAAGTCATCTCTCAGTGCTTTGTTTAGAGGGGCTGCTGGGTGTTTTATAACAGGAGTACTTTCTACAGATGAAGGCAGAATGATATCTATCATAATATAGTCATGTCTAAATTGAGAGTTGCTGAAAGGAAATGGTCTTTCCTTCCTCCTCAAGCAGTGTTTATAACTTCCTATTCATTTTTAGTTTGGATACACCAGTGTGGAAATATTCTTTTGACTGAGCCATAGAGCAAATAAATATTTACTTCTAATTGGTGGCACATAAAGCTGAGAGCACCAGTTAAAACAATAACTGAAAACATTGGGATTTGAATAAGGCAACTTCTTTTTGCGGGTGTACTTAGTGAAAGCGTTGGATGAGGATTGATCTGGGAAATAATTCCTAGACTCCCTTTTAAAGAGGCTGCTTAATCCATAAGAGCTATAACTTATTATAAACAACATATCACCTTACCTTTTGGCAGTCTTTGAAAAGAAAGTATAGGCTTGTGCCACTCCAAAGTTTAGTTTGAAATAGAATGGATGTGATTAAACATAAAAGAATTTGATAACTGTCAGGAGACCAGAGTTAATTGTACATACTGGAGACCAGAGTTAAGTTCTCCAAGCTACAGTATTGACAGAAATTCTCAATGAATCATTTCAGAACACTCAGGAGGAGCTGGAGTATGGAGGAGCTGTTGTCAGGCTAATCTTGGAGGCCAGTTATATTTTAAAGGAGAGGAGAGTAGTATCAGATGGTAGTGTTGGATATAGTGAAGCAGAGGAAGTATCATCTATTACTGCTGTCAACCTCCTAAAGACAATTGGGAGACAAGCTTTTGGTTACTGGGGGTATCTCTTGGGATAATAGTGACAATGATCACCATCCAATTTATTAAATCCCAATAGGAATGTTTCCATCATCTCTTTGCAAAGAATTTGTTAGATGTAACATTTTCCAGAAGTACTGGAAAATTTACTTATGTGCCAAAAATAAGAGTGAAATTGACTAGAAGCAGAAAGTCCCTGTCCAAGCTAAGGAAATGCAAAAAGTAAACAAATGGTATAAATAGCAAAAGAATGTGGTTAGCAATGACGTCTGGATGTCCAGTTTAAAGTTTTGTGCTTTATTCCCAACCCTAGTTATAAACTGAATGAAATTTTAAAAATATAAACATCTGAATCATTTGATTCTTCTTTAATTAAATGTACATTCCATAAATATGTCACTCTGAAATGTTTTGAGGTTTCAATCTCAGAAATGATTGTCTCTGACAAAAGCAACTCATTCTAATTGCCCATGTTAAATTCATGTTAGGGATGTATTCTCTTAACCTAAACACCCAAAGATGTTTTCACTGTGGGTCATAGATTCTCCAACCTTGAATTATGTTGGTTGGTGGTGTTAGTTACCATTTGAAAAGTCTTTGAGGAGAATGCTTAAGGATTGTTACTGTTGTTTAATTTAATTTTGTTTTTGGCCTTAAATCTTCAGGATAGTTATTTTTAAGTGGAAATGTGCAGAACCTAACAGATGTGAAATATTTTCAGATTCCCTCTTGCCATTTCTGTAAGTAGAGATTGTTTGAGTTAGTAGTTATTTTGAATGTTACTGTATTTTTAAAGATTTAAAAAAATTAAAAATGACTATCAATACCAAATAATTTACATGTTAATCATGTAATATTTTGAAAGTACAACAACTAACTATGGAAATACACTAAGATACAGGTATTTTCTTTCCAACACTTTAGGAAACAGGTTAGCACCATGGAGGATTTAGACTCGTCTTCATGAAAGATATCACTTGAAATATAGAGCAGTTCATTTCTTTCATAGCCTGTATATGAGATTCGATGATGATAGTGGCTCTGATTATAAAATATAACTTATAAAAGTTTGCAGTACATATGTTTACTTGAAAATTCTTATTATTTTACAATATCTAATGGAAATTATCAGACTACCCTGGTTTCTACACAAGATGATCTAATAAGATATTAGAATGAGAGAGACAGGTGCTAAATCTATCTCCCTCACACTGGCATCCTCATCTGCTTTTTAAAAATGTTTCCTACAAAGAAAAAGGTCCTGGAACAGTCACTGATACTCAGTAATTTGTTGCTCGACTGTATTTTGTAAATTACACTAGTCTTTTCTCCTTTCCTTTCTGTATCCCTAGTATTTATAACTATTTTACAATTAATTATTTTAATGATATCCTAGAATGTTATTGACCTGAAAGTACCTTAGAAACTATTTTATTCAATCTCTATGTTTTATGCAGGGAGAAGCTGAAGTCTGAATGTATTAGGCCCTTTATGTCTCTGCTCAGATTGGTGGTGACAAATTGAGGCATAGGACCAGTATTTGCTGAACCATGGATCCTTTATGTAACTAGCCATAACATTTCTTTTTCTTCTTGTTCTCCCTCTTTTCCCAAGAAAACCTGACAACTTCCCAGAAAAGATGATGGCAGGAAAAGCTTAGAATAATATGTGGTTCTTTCTAAATTATGTAGAAAAACTTATTTGTCAGCAAGTACTGTTTTTGTTCTTCAGCATGTCTTTTGGATTTCATTTATCTATCTATCTATCTATCTATCTAATCTATTATATATCTATTCACTGTAACCCTAACCTCTGTCCATGTCATTAATACCATGGCTTATTGAAAAAAAAATCAAAATTTTTGGAATCAAAAAGTTAAAACTCACACTCCATCTTACTAGGTTTATGACCATTTAAATTTATTTAAATATTATTTTCATTGCTTTTACATCTTAAAATAGGGATTATAATATATACTTAAGGTGATATAAGTGATTTTTGGCAGCTTCATTTTGTCTATTGATATAATCTACAGGTATTTGTTAGGTAGTCATTTAATTATTGATTTAATAACTTATTTCTGACTGAGTTTTAAAACTATACTCCTGTTTTTTAAAAAAAATTCCCATTTGTATTTGGTGAAAACTAAAAACATCTTTGTTTGGCTGCTTTTGAAACTGCCGTGGACTGAATGTTTATGTTCCTTCAAAATTCATATGTTGAAATCCTCATCTCCAAGGTGATGATATTAGGATATAGAGCCTTTGGGAGCCCTCATGAACGGGATTAGTGCCCTTATCAAAAAGAGACTCCAGAGAGACCCCACCTTCCTTTGATCATGTGAGGGCAAGTGGAAGGACAACCATGTGTGAACCAGGAAGCAGGCTCTCAACCAGACACGAAAGCTTCTGGTGCCTCCATCTTGGAATTTGCAGTCTTCAGAACTGTGAGAAATAAATTTTTGTTGTTTACAAGCCACACAATTTATGGTATTTTGTTATAACAGCCTGTACAGTCTAAGACAGCAACTAAATAAAATTTTAAAATGCATGAAATACTGCTGCTTAAATATTAAAGTCGGTGAGAACTCATTGGAATTTGTAGATGGAAGGGAATCTTGAATTTATCTGTTACCAAATCTCACATTTTATAGCACCAAAGAAAACACTTAACCTACGATGATGGTGGTTACAGAGAAAGTTAATGTCAGCTCTCGGGCGAGAACATAGATCTTTTCAATTTTCAGTCCCCGGCACTTTCCACAATAGTATTCCACCTTTCTTAACAAAAGGGTGATTTTGTTGAGACCAGAAACAATGGTATACATTAACAGATATGTCAAGGCCATGAGAATTGCCAGATATATTTTGCAAATATTTTACTAATTATACACAGAGACTAGGATATGTATTTCTTCAGATGAATAGTTAATTATATTAATATGATATAAGTTAGAATCAATTGTTATATGTGTACTTTAAGTTATAACAAAATTAAACATTTAGAGTGGAAATCATCAGAGACTATTTTCCTGTGTTTTCCTGTGCTAGAGCAATGCTAGAATATTTTTTTTCTGTAACTCTGAAACATAATTTTCCCTTATTTTCTCTTTTTATTATTATTAGTGTTTATTATTGTTAGTATTATTATATGTGTTGGCTCACAGGAAAAGCAATGGCCTATTTTCAGTCCAATTCTTACACATTATTTTATGGCATTCATTGGCATATTAACTCTCCCCTGATGTTATCTTATTCTTTCTCTCCTTATTTTTATCACTTACTTTTTTAGCATGTTGGGATGCGTGTAATCTTATAAAGAGCCTTAAGTCAGTTTTAGAGTAGATGTTTGAATAAATAGCACTTATTATTCAAAATGTAAATCACTGGGAAAATGATTGGATGTGCAATTTTTTGCTCTACCTACAGCTCTTCTAGTAGCTAAAATGCAACTTTTAAAAAGTGTTCAAGCAACCGAAATATGTTTAAAAAACAGAGGTAAGGGAATGTGTCCCTGATTGTGTGAAAATGATGATGATACTAATAATATGGATTAACAAGAGGAAAAAGATGACAGAAGAGAAGACCGAAAAAGGAAGGAAGGAGAAGAGGTTAGTATGTCCTAGCCACTGTACCAAAACAAAAAAGAAGGAAAAATACCACTAACCCAATTTTACTTAGGAGGAAAATGAGTCCTAGAGAAGTTAAGTAACTTGCCTCATATTAGACAACACGTAAGTTACAAAAATTAAATCCTTTCAACTTTGCTACAAAAACTTTTTTTTTAAATTAAAAAAATATGAATTCAAATTTTATTTTATATTTTTACTTTGATCTGATTCATTCATTCATCTCGCAAGTACCTTTGGATCCAACTGAGTTTTCTCATCTTCTCCAAGCTACTACATCCTGAGAGAATTTAACTCTGTCCTGAAATGACATCTGAAGCCAATATTTATAACCCAGTCCTGTATCCTTGCCAAGTTTCCTGTGCAAATGATCTTAAACTTCAATAACAGCTGTCATGTAGATGAATTGCAAGGTACTTTGGGAGCTATATGAACGTATCACACAGCTTATATCACACATATATTTCCTCCATCACCTCTGGATTAAAATGTCACCTATTTTAAGAATGCCTAACAAAGTACAAAGAAAAGCATAACTTACATATAACATGGCCAACTGAAAATTCAGAGTAAAAATTAAGGTTGACAGAATGTTATTATCACACAAATTAGACTGGACATGGAAATTCATCCTTGGAATTTACAAAATGATAAAATTATCATTTCTTTGTATTCTCATTCATTTGCTTTAAAAAAGAATACAGGAAGAAACTAGTTATCAGAATTTTGTGGTTAATTAATTCAGGGGTCATCCAATGGCATAAAATAACTTGATATAATTGAGAAATAGCTAATTTAAAGCTTGCCTTTACAAGGGCATACTAAATAAATTATTTTTATTACAATACTGATTTCTCTTCAATATATACAATAGCCTCAATATATTTTAATCTGTTTTTTAAATTTTTTGGAAAAACATTGAATTTGGATACTTTGTGTTCTTATAGAAATTACTACTAAGGAAAATTCACTAGGTGAGAGTGTTTTATGAACTTGTCATAGGAATCTTGTTAAAAATCCAGATTTCTGTGACCCTCCCCGACAACATTGAATCATACTCTCAAACAGAAGGGCCTGAGAACATGGATCTATTTTATAACTCCAGCAAATTCTTATTTTCAAAAAGGTGTAGGAGATAACACTTAAGGTAATGTTCACAGTAAGAAAGAAAAACAGTAAGTATATGAGTTGTGCTTTTATGTGCTGAGACCATTTGGCCCACTTATTGTGCAGGGTACTGCCATAGCACACACTCAAATTCTTATTTTGTAAATGAATGTGCATTATTAACATATTTATTTCCTATTTTAATATTTATTCCTTCATTGGTAATGTGGATATTTGGCATTTCCCAACTGAACTTGGCAAAACAACGTACATGATGCTTGTGAGTTAAATACTTTTTGCCAAAAATATATTTCGTTTTTTTAAAGTCATCCGTGCTCCAGGAAAAGCAGATCCACCTACTATTTAAAAAACAACTATCAAAAAATAACTCAGGTAATATTCCATACTCCTAAAGTAAAAGCCATAACTAAACCACACACACACAAAGACTCACCCAAGGGGCGGGTTTATCAGGCTCACACACTAAGCACACTCTTTACAAATCTCTTGCCAGCGTAGCCCGGTTCTCTTCCAGTCTGCACATCCAGTTCTGTGGCCCTAGCACTGCTCTCTGACGGCAGCCAGACTGCGAGACTGCTTGATGAGAGGTGCCAGATTTATTTGACCACAGAAGCTTAGTTTTGTGGAATACTTACTGTCATCTCCTAGACCACTAGGGCCCAGGGGGATAGCTCCAGATACAAGGCCCGCAGACATCTGAGCTCTTCCTACGTACCCCTCCTCATTTCTTATGATCCCCGGCTGGCTCACCCTCTTTGATCACACACGGCATGGAAGCCTGCGGTTCTCTGCACACAGTGTGTTGCTTTCCATTCCCATGTCTTCATCCTGCAACTTCCGTGACAGTAACACTTTCCTTCTACACTTTCTCTGATCCCCTCATCCTCACCGTCTTTTTTCCCTTGGTCAATCCTATTCATTAAAAAGTTTTCGTACGCCCCGTGGTCCACAGAGTCTTTCTTCACATCCCCCTCTTAAGTTACTTTTCCACGCTTATGCCTTCATAAAATCCTGGACACTCCTCAGCCATTATGTTTACCTAGATATGTTAAGATCTGAAGAGTGTTGTTTTCTTCCAAATTTGAGTAAGTATTTTAAACAGCTAATACAGTGAAGGGCTGAAAGCCGTTCAGATAGTGGCAAATGTTCCATATGATATGCAATAAAACATCCGTGATCATTTTTGAAAGTTGTACTTGTAATAAATATTTTTGTATGAGAAAGGTGATTGACACAGGGTGCATATTTTAGTCATGGATCAAAATCGAGTGTCTGTTTATTTTCAGGGCTTTCTTTATTTTCAAATTTACAATAAGGATTCATTTTGAAAACTACATTTTCAACTTTGGAATCAAATTGCTCCTTATTTGGGGGCATAATGTATATACATTAGTGTTATGCTATATGATAAAATTGTTCTAATTTGGAGCCATTTGCTGGATGATAACTGTATTTTTGTATTTCAAGCTATTTTATGTTGTACATTAATGTATCATTGCAAAGAAAGGCTTTGCAATCCAAACATATGTTCTCTGTGTAATTGTATTTTACTTATCTTTTATAGACCAGAAACATGCATTGCAAAAAAAATTATAGCTGTGGCTTTAATGGGCCCTTTTTCTTCACTTAGTTGTAAATATTCTGAAGGCACTTGCCAGGACTTTATTTAGCTTCACGTGTCCAGCAAACTAGTCTGCCACAGAGTAGATGCTTAGTACTTGGTGGTAGGATGGGTAAATGGGTGGATAGGTGGGTAGATAGATGGATGGGTGAGGATGAAAGGAAAGATTTTTGCTCCGTAAGTGGGAATCAGGCTAAATCATATGGTGTGTATTCTAGGCTGGAGGGAGTTGTCAAGGAGTAAAATGTACCTTCTTTTATAAAAATTTTTTAAATTAATTTTTTTGTTTCAGAGTATTACGGGGGTACAGATGCTTTGGTTACATAAATTGCCTTTGCACCCCCTGACAAGCACGCCCATTCCCCAGACAGCGTGCATCACATCCATTAGGTGTGGATTTACCCATCCCTGCCTCCCCTCTCTCACCTGCCTAGCACCCTAGGCATAGGTTACTTCCCATATGTGCACATTAGTGTTGATCAATTAGTACCAATTTAATGCTGAGTACATGTGGTGTTTGTTTTTCCATTCTTGTGATACTTCACTTAGAAGAATGAGCTCCAGCTCCATCCAGGATAATACAATAGGTAGCTTCTTTAGTAAGTCAGGCAGGGCCGCAATCAGGAAGGAGCAAGAAGGACACTCAGCCAAAAAGCGAGAAATTAGGTGCTCCAAGGAGAGGTGGTTGCTAGTTTCAAATACTCACCAGAAGCTCAAGGCACAAAGTCTTAGTTCTGAGATCGCCTTTCCTCACTCGGTTCTTGCTCAAATGTGTATAGTGTTTGTGTGTTTTAATCTTTGCTATTGCTAAGCCAAATGGGACAAGATGAGGCTTCAGTGTAGCCACCTGCCACACCTGGAAGATCCTGAAAAGCCCATACTGATTAGCTGTAGTACAATTGATTCTTGCTCTGTCTTCTATTCAGAAGAGTCTTGGAGGGTAGGTTATAATTTGCTTCCCATTTAAGAAACTTGTATAAAACCTAGATGTACAATCTCGAAACAGATTAAGGTATAAATTTATCAGTCACGGCCTTGATTCGATGATCTAAAGAATGGAGAAGAGTAAGGTGGGTTAAGAGGGTTAAGTTCTTCTCACATAGACTGTGAGTGATATCACAGCTTGTGTCCTCTTGATTTGTAATGGAAATGAGACCCAGTAAGGGGCATCTTACCTTTTAAGCCATGACATTTTTGAAATTATACATTCTAAGCAGGCCGGATAATATTTTAAACAAAACACCATTTGAAAATTCAGTTCATCAGAGTCACTGCACATACTCAATTGCTGATTTTTATATTGCAGTATTTTTGGCTCTAAAATCATGATGAAATAACACCAAAAGCAAATGGGCCATATTATGCACAAATTGTTTGCTAAATCTAAATTGCTAAATTGAGGCTTTTTTCCAGCTGTGTCAGAACAAAAATATATTCAGCTACAAATATATAGAATCAGGATATTTTGAACGTGGGAAAATATGCTAGGGTTCTATTATAAAACTGATTGAAAAAATGATATCTTTCCTTTAAATTCTGTTTTTTAAGCAGAGAAAATTCATATTTCTGAACAAATCCTTTTCACATTAACATTTCCTAGGATATGTGTCCCATTTGGTCTATAAACTCCTAAAATGGGATTATGAAAGAATAAATCTGCTCATCTCCTGAAGGAGGGATGGATGGCTGGATTGTAAAATTAAAACTGGTTGTCTGTTGCACAGGGTACCTTAGGGTCTATGGGACGCACAATGACTCAAAATTTTAAAGTTAATATCTAGATACTTAAGGTTCATGGAAAGGTCATTTTTGGTGGATTTATTTTAGAATTACTGCACTGTAAAAACTAAAGAGAAATTAAGAAATGTAATCCTTTGTTTCAAATTCAATTGCCTGGAAGGCGGGTAATGCAACTGGGTGTTTTCTGGCTCCTTGTGAATTTGTAATATGTAAGAATAGGGACCCATTGTCATACAATCTTTTTTACTTTTAAGAGAAGTTTGAAGTTCAGATTTTAAGTGGGTTTTTCTGTTTTTCCACTAACTGTGTGCAGGAAACAGTTTTCATCTATGACATGTATTTGGCCTTTGAGTCACTTATTTGTCATTTATGTTTCAGACAATGACTCTACTTTAAGGTGGTAGTGTATCTAAACCACTCCATGCTGAGCAATATCATCTGCTCCGGAATGTCTGCCCCCTTCCTTGAAGGCCACTCAAACTCTCCTTGACTCCCCCACCCTGCTTCTTTGAAAGGTCAGAGGAAGTTTTGACTCTTTTAGTCATCTTTCCTCGCGCTGAAGCCCGTAGTACTCTCTTTGCCCCTGCATTTTGCCCCTGCATTTCTTCAGAATGATTTTGTGTCCCACCTAATTGGTGGCTATTACAGACCACTGCCAGATATCCACCGTAGAATCATTTTGTGCTGCCCACTAATTCTGACTTTTTAAAATTGAGGTAAAATTCACGTAACATAAAATTCACCATTTTACCATTTCAAAGTATGCAATTAAGTGGCTTTCGGTATATTCACTGTATTATGCAACTTCACCGCTATCGAGTGTTAGAATATTTCCATCACCCCAAAGGAAACCCCTTACCCATAAAGCAGTCACCCCTCATTTCTGCCTTCTTCCACCCCTTGGCAACCATTACACAGTCACTCCCTCCGCTCCCCACACCAGACCCTGGCAATCACTAATCTGCTTTCTGTCTCTATGGACTATCTATTTTGATATTTCATATGAATGGAATCATACAATACGTACTCTTTTGTGTCTTCCTTCTTATCAAATTTGTGGGGTTCATCCATGTTGTAGCATATGTCATTGCTTCATTTTTTTTTGTGAGTGACTAATATTCCATTGTATGGATATAGCACATTTTGTTTATCCATTCATCAGACGATGGATATTTGAGTTGTTTCCCCCTTTTGGCTTATTTGAACAGTGCTGCTTTGAACATTCTTATAAAAGTTTTTGTTTAAACACCTGTTTTTAATTTGGGGGGGTATACAGCTAGGCGTGGGATTGCTGAGTTTTATGGTGACTCTATGTTTAACTTTTTAAGAGCTGCCAACTCATTTCCACAGTGACTGAAATATTTTACATTCTTACCAGCACTGTATGAGAGTTTCTATTTCTCCACATGCTCACTGACACTTGTTAAATTCTGTTTTTTAAAAAATATTTTTATTATAGCTATCTTAGATGGTGTGAAGTAGTGTCTCATTGTGATTTTAATTTTAATTTCTCTAATGTAATGTTCTTTGATGCATAATAGTTTTTAATTTTGGTAAGATTCAATTTATCTTTTTTTTTCTTTTGTTGTCTGTGCTTTGGGGATTACATTAAACATCGCTAAATCCAAGGTCATAACAATTTACCATTATATTTTCTTCTAAGAGTTTTATAGTTTTACCTCTTATATTTAGGTATTTGATTTATTTTGAGTTAATTTTTGTATGTGGTATAAGGCAAGAGTACAACTTCATTCTATTATGTGTGGATATCCAGTTATCCCGGCACCATTTGTTGAATAGAATATTCTTTCCCTACAAAATGGCATTAACACCATTGTCAAAAATGAAAGGATCATAGATATATGGGTTTATTTCTAGACTCTTAATTCTATCCCACTGATCTATACTTCTGTGTAGGGGAGAAAAAGTAATATCTTTTCCTAACCTCTCACTAAATTCATGGCTGAGATCCTTATAACAAAAGAGAGATTAATAAGAGAAAGACTTACAAATTTATTTAATGTAAGTTTTATGTGACACAGGAGCCTACAAAAATGAGACCTAAAGAAAGGGAGAAAACTAATTTTACGGATAATTATGCTGAAGTGTTACTGAAGAAAAAAGGATACAATCTAATGGTAATAAACTGGGAAAACTTCATAAGGCCTGTTTGTTCAGATGCTTATTGGCATCTCTGTGTGATGTTCTTTCTCTCTGGTATATAGAAGAACACCTGTCACATGAGGGTCTTCAGACGAGAAGGCCATAAAAACCTATAAAGACGTACATATGGAACATCAAAGAGTGACTTTCATAGGTTTTTATGGCCTGTTTTGAGGGGGAAAGAGCAAGGAGAATTTTAGTTTCTATGGCCCATTTCGGAAGTGGGGGGGCAAGAGAAGAACAGAGATTTTTCTGCTTCTGTGTTTTTCTCAGTTTTCTTCAGCTTAAAAAACTTTATATGCTAAGGTGCCATTTCTTGCACTCCATCACCTGTCCTTATGCTGGTACCATGCTGTATTAATTATTGTACCTTTGTGATCAATTTTGGAATCCAGAAGTATGAGTCTTCCAACTTGACTCTTCTTTCAGAAGATTGTTTTGGTTATTTGGAATCTCTTATAATTCCATACGGATTTTAGGATTAGCCTTCCATATCTGCAGAAAAGTCAGCTGGAATTTTAACAGGGATTGCATTAAGTCTATAGATTGTTTTGGCGAGTATTACCATCTTAGCAATATGAAGCATTCCATTTTATGAACGTGGCATCTCTCTTCATTTGTTGAGGTCACCTTTAATATCTTTCAGTGGTGCTTTGTAGTTTACATTGTACAAGTCTTATATCTCCTTGGTTAAAATTATTCCTGAATACTTTATATTTCTGATGCTATCGTAACAGGAATTGTTTTCTGAATTTCTCTTTTGGATCATTCATTGCTAGAGTGTAGAAATATAACTGATTTTTGAATGCCAGTCTTGTATGCCACACTTTGCTGAATTTGTTTATTGACTCTATTAGTATCAGGGGGGTTCGTTAGCATTTTCTTTATTTAAGATCATAGATTGTGTCATTTTGAACAGAGAAAGTGTGTAGTAAAAAAAAGTTGGCTTTGAAAACAAAAGGTCTGGCCATTGCACTTGGCTTTTAAGAAGTAAATATGTCATACCTGATCGGAGTGTTTTTGTGTAAGGTGGGGGATGACAATACTAGATCTTAAGATGAGGCTGGCCACATGCAACATTCTTAGATTGAGGACTGGCCCTGCCAGAAAGACCAACTATGTGATTTAGGGTGGGGAATTTGGCACATATTAGTCAACCTGGAGAATGAGTTCAACCATGTGGGCAATCCATCAATCAATCAATCACGCCTATATTATGAAGCCTCAATAAGAATTCTGGATGCTGAAACTTGGGTGAGTTGGCTTGTCTGCCAATATTTTGCATGTTTTGTTGCACATCGATGGTAGAGGGATGTGATGTTCTGACTCCATGAGAGAGGACAATGGAAGCTTTGTGTTTGGAAACCTCCCAGACTGTGTCCTATGAACTTATTCCTTGGCTGATTTTAATCTGTTTCCTTTTCTTTAATAATCCATAAGCATGACTATAATAGCTTCCAGTGAGTTCTGTGAGTCCTTCTCTTGAATTATAGAACCTATGGGTGGTTTTGAGAATACCCCAAACTTGTAAATGATGTTAGAAGTTAGGGCAGTCTTGAAGTTTGTGCCCTAACTTTGCAGTTTGGCTAACTGTGGGTAGATAATTTTACTTCTTCCTTTCCAATTTGGGTGCCTTTTATTTTTATATCTTTTTCTTGCATAATTGTTCCACCTAGAACTTTCATTACAATGTTGAAAAGAAGTGGGAAATGTGGGCTTCCCTGTCTTATTCCTAATCTTAACAGGAAAACTTTGAGTCTTTCACCATTAAGTATGATGTTAGCTGTGGGTTTTCATAAATACCTCTATTGTGTGAAGAAATTTCCCTTCTATTTTAATATTGTTGGGTGTTTTGTTTTGTCTTATTTATCATGAATGGGTGTTGGATTTTGTCAGGTGCTTTTGCTGCAACAATTGACATGACCATGTGTTTTTTGTCCTTCATTCTATTAATGTGGTGTATTACACTGATTGATTTTCATATGTTGAGCTATCCTTGCAATCCTGAATAAATACTACTTAGTCATGGTATATAATCCTTTCAATATGCTACTTGGTTCAGTATTTTGTTGAAGATTTTGCATTTATATTTATGAGGGGTAGGATATTGGTCCATGTTTTTCTTTTCTTATAATGCCTTTGTCTGTCTTTGGTATAAGGGTCATATTGACCTCATAGAACAAGTTGGGAAGTATTCCCTCCTTTTCTATTTTTGGAATGAGTTTGATAATAATATGTATTTACTTTTCTATAAATGTTTGGTATTATCCACCAGTGAATTACTCTGGTTCTAGGATCTCTTTGTTGAAAGGTTTTTGATTACTGATTCAATCACTTTCCTTGTTATTAGTCTATTTATATTTTCTATTTGTTTGAATTAGTTTTGGTAGTTTTGTCTTTCTAGGAATTTGCTCATTTCATCTAGATTGTCTAATTTGTTGGTATACAATTATTCATAGTGTTTTTTTAATAATCCTTTTTATGTGAGATCAGTAGTAATATCCCAACTTTCATTTCTAATTTTGGTAATTTAAGTAATCTCTTTTTTTTATTAGTCAGTCTGCCTAAAGGTTCATAGATTTTTGTTGATCTTTTTAAGGACCCAACTTTTGGTTTCATTGATTTCCCTTTTGTGTTTTTCTCTTTATTTTTTAATTCAGTATTACTTAATTCTTTCCTACTTTTACTTTGAGCTATTTGCTTTTTTTAGTTCTAGTTAATTCAACTTTGCCAAGATTGATCTTTTAAGATTTTTAATTAAATTTTTCTTAGCATTGCTTTGCGTCAAGATTTTATTTCTTTTTTTTTGTCTTCATGTACAATTTACTATTGTTCCTGAGATTCATCTTACTTTGTTTTTAGGTGTGTTATTATTCCCATATTGTGAATTTCATGATCCATTCAGATTTTATTCAGCTTTATTAGGTGAAGTATATATGTTAATATTTGTTTATGGACATTTTTTATGGTGAGATTATGTTATTCCTGTACATAGACATTCCAGAGATGATCTATACGCATCAAAAACGTGCTTCTGCTTTTTAGTTGAGTGTATATATTTCGTTACTCTTGAGTTATGTTTTAAATACTCTTTTTTTTTTCTTGTTAGTTTCTGTCTGTTATTGAAAGTGAGGTATTGAAGTCTGAAACTTTTGTTGTAGAGCTGTCTATTTCTTCCTTCAATTCTTTCAGTTTTTTCTTCATATATTTTGGGGTTCTGTTGTCAGATGTGTATATGTTTGCAATTGTTACATATTCTTAAAGGACTGGCCATTTTATTGATATATAATACACAATATATAGTCCTTTTTCTCTTGGAACAATTTTTGTTTTAAGGTCTATTTTGTCTAATATGAGTAGAGCCAACCAGCTCTCTTGGGGTTTCTATTTCCAAGGGATATCTTTTTTTTCCTTTTTACTTTCAGTCTCTTACTGTCTTTGGATTTAAAGTTAGTCTTTTGTAGACAGCAAATAGTTGGATCACCTTTTTTAAAAAATATCCATCTGTCAATCTCTGCCTTTTAAATGGAGAGTTTAATCAATATGTATTTAATGTACTCATAAGTAAGTCCTACGTCTGACATTTTTCTATTTGTTTTCTGTATTTCTTATATTTTACTTATTCCTTAATTCCTTCATTACTCCCTTCTTTTGAGTTTAATTAATTTTTTCTATTGCAATGTTTTGATTCCCTTTTCATTTCTTTAACTATATATTTTTAAAGCTATTTTCTTAGTGGTTACCTTGGGGATTACAATTAATGTCTTAATTTATAAGTGTCTAGTTCAAATTAATACCAACTTAGTTTCAACAGTATACAAATTTACTCCTATGTAACTCCATCCCCACATTATTATTGTCACAAATTAGACCTTTATACATTTTGTGCCCATTAACATAGTTTATAATTATTTTGTATGCATTTGTCTTTTAAATCAATAGGAAACAAAGAGTCACAAACCAAAAGTATAGTAATACTGACCTTTATATTTACCCATGTAGTTACCTTTACTTGTGTATTTGTATCTTTGTACAGATTCGAGTTACTTTCTGGCCTGAAGGACTTCAGCCTGAAGGACTCCTTCTAGCATTTTATTCAGGACAGCTCTACTAGAGAAGAACTCTCCCAGTTTGTGTTGAGTGAGAATGTCTTAATTTCTCCTTCATTTTTGAAGGATAGTTTTGTCAGATATAGAATTCTTGGCTGATACTTTTATATATATATCTCTATAGATATAAAGATATATATATACACACACATAAAAATAAATATATATATATATTTTTTTCAGCACTTTAAATACCTCATCCTACTGCCTTCTGGCCTCCATGGTTTCTGATGAAAAATTGGCTGCCAATCTTATTGAGGATCCCTTATATGAGGCAATCCACTTCTCTCTGCTTACTGTCTTTCTGTGTAGATTGTCTTTGTGTTGGGAAATTACTTCAATGCTAGTCAGGCAATTATAACTCTTCTTTAATCTTCACTTCTTGCTCACACAGAACCTAAAGTACAGCCACAGGTGAGGGGTTAGGGTCTTCTCTGGTGTTTTCCAACCATACACCCAGATCTGGGAATTTGCATGGCCTTCTACGTTCCCCAGAATATGTGGAAGACTTTTAAAACCCTTACTCCTCAAATTCCTCTTTTCCCAGCCTCTTCATTCTCAAGCTTCTTTGCTCCACATGGTCATGGCTCATATTTTTGCTTTTAAATACTTTTAACAAACACCACCTAGGAAATTGCTTCAATCCTATGGCTACTCTGAGGCATATGAAACACATCAAGCCTTTGAAATGATCCTTCAGAGAACTACCAGACAGGTCAAAATACATAGCCACATTTCTTTAAGAATAGGGTCTGTTTTATCCCCTGTGATATGAAAACCCTGCACTGGCAATGTGCACTATCATCTTCAAGAGTGTTGCTGAACTGGATTGTGGGGGATAATAACTGGATAAATTAAAATGTCCTGAAGCTCTCTCACCAACATCCAAGTTTTCTTATTCACTGAATATTCTCCTGATTGTTGCAAGATTTTGGTTTGAATCCAGAACTCCAAGAAATTGATTCTGTCCACTTTTGAAAGCTTATTTCTTGCTTTTGCAGTGTGACAGGGTTTTAGAGTTCCTTGTTCTGCCATTTTTTTCTGGTGTCACTCTAGCTTACTTTTTAATAGTGATATTAATTTATAACTAGAAGGGATACTTCTTATAATGTGGATTTTTATTATATGCTATTTTTGATGGCTTTATACTATGAAGTCCAGAATTTTACCTATGGTAAATAGTAAACAATATTTTAGAATGAATACATGAATGTATCAATAAATCAATCAATATCTACATAAATTTATTTCCTGCCTAAGTGACTTATTCTGTACTATAAAAATCCTAAATATAAGATAATTTTCCTTATACTCTAAACTATATTATTTTTGGTAGCATTAGTTTTTCTTTGCTCAATTGTTAGTGAAGATTGAGAAAATATGGTCACTATATTTTTCATAATATCTTTCTTTGTGCACACAAAATGGTTTTTAATTTAATCATTTCATAATCTCTTCAGATCTAAAATAAACAATTTTTTAGTCATTCCCCATTACTTCTATTTTCTGCCCGAATTATCCAGATAAGGATTGGAAAATAGAGACCTATCAGCAGTCTTAAATTCACATGGGAGTTGAGCAATCCTTTTGCAATAAACTTTGGTTTAAAATTTTTTAATTGACTGTGATAATGTGAAATAGTAACAGGAATATTACCCTTGGGAATGGCATTTCTTCCACAGTACTAGTGACTGACCTGATGTAATTCATTGATGTTTCGTGGTTTATGCAGCTGAGTAAGAGTTATTCCCCAGCACCAGTGAAGGCAGATCCAGGGTTGAGACTAACTTACTTAGAGTTATACATTCTGAAAGACTGTTTCCATATTTTATATCCAAAGTCTAGCAAAAATCTGCATAAAACTGTAGTACTTATTATAAAATACTGACAATGGTGTTATTTAATGCCCTACATTTATTCTCATAGAAATAATGTTTTTAGACTGTTTATTATGTACCTGACAAATTCCTTTATGCATTTTAGTAATAATTTCATGTAATACAAATGTTAACACCTTAAATTAGGTACAATGTCCCCATCTTAGTCAAGGAGACTAAGAACCAGAGCTGTTAAGGAATTTACGCAGGGACATGACAGCTATGGCAGTGCACCACTCCAGTTGCCCCTTCAGAAGAAATCCTACCATGAATCAGTCAACTGACCGTCTCCAACTGCAGTGTCTTTAGAACTCCTACAGCACTATAGCTGAGGATGTGCTCTTCTCAGGCAGTTTCAGACAATATCCAAGTAGAATAACAGAGTTTAGTCAAGGCAGGACTCCTCTACTGGCAATCTTTGCCTTAGAGCTCCCCTTTGCATTCCAGACTTTCTCAGACCTACACAACAGTCTGACTCTCCTCCTTTTCATGGGTCTTCCCTTTCTTTCACAGGGATGAGACCTGAAACACAGCCTGAAGTCTCTTCCTGCTCACTGTCACTCTCTCTACTGTTATCTTTCACACATATTACCCCACATAAATTTCTTGTACTGCCAGCTCTCTTTTGACATCTTTTTTCCAGAAGATCCACACTGACACAAGGAGAAAGAATGACATATTGAAAGAAAGCAAGAGGTATTTATTTGTTTGGAGTGGGTGTAGTGGCTGTTAAGTATACCAGGGTTTTACTTCTGTTTCTCCTACATAGCAGTTTAGTCTTTTTGCACATCAAATTTTTTTTATAAAATGAGGACAACCACATCTATCTTGCAGGGTTATTATAAATCTCTTGAATGGTGTAGTAAAACTTGGCCCTCAGTAGGCTCTCAAAATGGTAGCTATTACTATTATTGTTAATAAAGAATAATAATATTATATAGTAAATGTTATGAAATAAAATATAAATGATAATATACTGTACATTAACTATTGGTTCTAGTATTAAAATTGAAACATGTCCCGCCCCCCTACAATTTCTTTTCCATATTCCATGCCTTTTCCTATCATCATTCTAATTGATGATGCAGGCTTTATATTTCTTAACATTTAGTTATTTTTTAGGTAAGACATTGAGCTTATATTGCCACAAAATATTTGAATTGGTGATATACTGTAATGAGACTCAATTATCTACACAGTAATTAATCGTACCTGCAAAAACTCAATAATGTAGCTCTAAATGTCTGCAAATGGCACTACACACATTCTCTGGTTAATTGTTTTCTAAATGGATTAGTCAAAGTGGCCACGTGATTTGAGAGTAAAATGTTTAGACCCAAAGTGAGAAAGTCTTATTTCAAGTTTGAGTCATCTCACTAACTATGATTTGGGGCAATCGTTAACTCACACAAAATGTTAGTTTCTTTATTTATAAAATGGAGAAATTAAGACCATTTATTTAGAAAGTCTAAAAACTGATTACAACCAGTTCTATAGAAATTTATAATTTAAGGCCGTAAGTTATACCATAATGTTTCTATATGTTCATTATTGTATGATCAGGTTTTATAATATGTACTGAGGATGGATTTTTTTTTTTAATGACAAGTCTTGTCATTAAAAGAACAAGTCTTGTTCTTTTGCCCAGACTAGAGTGCAATGGTGTCATCATAGCTCACTGCAACCTCAAACTCCTGCAACCTCAAGTCATCTTCCTGCCTCAGCCTCCCGAGTAGCTAGAACTACAGGTGTCTGTCACTACACCTGGCTAATTTTTCCATTTTTTGTAGAGGCGGGTTTTCACTATGTTGCTTAGGCTGGTCTTAAACTCCTGGCCTCAAGCAATCCTCCCACCTCGGCCTCCCAAAGTGCTAGGATTATAGGCGAGGGCCACCGCGCCTTAAGAAAAATTTTAGTCAAAAAAATTTAGTCAAATGGATGGTTATTTGTTAATAGTTTAATAAATTACATGAGATAATCCTTGGAAAAATTTTGTATTTAATCCTACTTTCTATTTATTCCTAAAAAAATACTATAATAGTGGTAAGCATTAGAATTATTAGAATTTTTATAAATTTCACCAGAAAATATTAAATTATTAAAATAAAACAAAACTTTTTCACAGCTCCTTTCCTGAACAGAGAAAGGAAACATGCATAAATTTATCCTGCTAAAAATGTTTTAAAAAATTAGAGATATAACAATCAGGATGATATTTTTATCCTATCTCTACAATAGAAACTATGGTGGCATTTCTAGATTATGAAGTTTGTGTCATCATGAGAAATATGTTTAAGGTTTATGTATGATAACATCATCCAAAACAGTATAGATTTAGGAGCTTACCCAAACTAAAGATATTGCATTTGGTTTCTGGATCAATAACATGCTTGTCATTAAAAGCCCACGGTTAACATCGACAGTTAAGAGTAGGTCACTGGTCATTAAGAATGGAAATGCCACCATCTCCAACAATTGAAATCTCACTGCAAATTTTCTGAATTCAATTAGAAAAACCGGAGGGGGTAGATATAAAAAAAGTTGCCTAGAGACAATTTTAAAATGGCATGATTCAATTCAATACAGTGGTATCTCATTTAGTGTCTACTATGAACCAACAGCACTATGCCAAATTCTGCAGTTTGATGCATAAGATATGGCCCCTTCATCAAGAAAGAATGATTTATCAAAAGACATGAAGTTTAGTCCAGTAGTGCTAATGGGCAATGGATGCAAGTTGCTATTTCTTACTGCATAAACAGGACAAACCAAGACTGTTAAATTTGAACAAAAATGCTAAAATCCCAGAGAAAAAGGTAGGGAGACAGACATTATAACATATCCATAATAAAATTATCAGACAAAAGTAACTGCATCTGCTCATCTAAGGATTTATCTGTGTAGCTATGATGATTTTGTATCTCGATTTGCACTTAAATATTTCACAATACCAAAAGTAGTTGAATCATTTTAGGATGAAAGGAGCTATAATCCAATAAACAAACAGATTTTCCTCTCCAATCAATATCCTTCTTTCTCTCCTTTTCTCTCTATCTCCACCACCTCCACACATATACACATACACACACACGCATGCACACACACACACACATCCCAAAGTGTCACTGATCCTTCATGACTTATCATTGTGGTGGTGAAAATCAATGCAGAGCTATATTTGGAGAATGACTATTTCCAATGACAATGATCGTTAAATAGAATGCTATTTTTGCCAATGCTTTTAGCGTATCTGGGGTAGTAGGGACACTTCTGCACTGGAATAAAATGAGAATAAGGAATAGCCAGTGATATCTGATGCTCAAATTGTAAATTTGACTTAAACATGATGGAATATTTTAGATTATAAGGTAATAAACTTCTCTATCCTCTTTCATAAATCCTATTGATCTAAAGACAGTTTAAAAAATGACAGGAATATGACAGTCATCAATGCCATTTAAAGATAACTGTCCCTAAAAGTGCTTTGGAAATCAGGCACTGTTGTTTAGGAAGTATAAGAAGTCTTTATGTAAGCCCAAGGTACTGAGTTTCAATGCATTATTTCTTCTTTTCTGTGAGTTAGCAGCAGCAGCTGTCCCTTCCAAAATCTGTACAGAAGTTGGTTACTAGAAATGGCAGGATGTGGCTTGTTAACAATAGTAGTCTCTAACAGTTACTGAGTGCTTACTATATGCCAGGCCCTGGGTAGGTGTTTTTGCTTTGCTTTATCTCATTTAGTTTTCACAACAACACAACAAAGTACTCACTGTTATTATTCCCATTTTATATGCAAGGCAAGTGAGGCTGTCAACCTCAGGACGTTCTGACTCTAGAACTCTCCTCTCTTGTTTTATAAGTCTCAATTTTAATGCAGTTAGGGTGTTAAAATCATATATATAATGATTACTTCACCTGTTTGAAAACATTGTTTTTCATTCACACATGTATCTGTTTTGTTGCTTTACTCTGGCAATGTGTTGTGGGTGGAGGCTTTTTCCAAGCAGAATTGACCTCTGATCTGTGCCTATCATCTCTTACAATCCAAGGCATTTGCTGCCAACAAGTCCACATACTTTCACATGTCTTATAGATTCAATGCTCATTTTCAAATATCACGTGTTAATGTTACTCTAAATACTCCAGGCTTTGGGGTGGTACCATTACTCATGCATTCTTACACAAATATACCATTTAAATATTGTTGCCTGTTTTTCTGGTCCTTTGCAGACAGTCTTTCCAGAGGAAAAACTTAAAAGCACTAATCAACCCAAATGAAAAATATTTGAAAGGCAAATAATGATAATGCTGTTAAATGCTAAATATCTCCCAAGTATTTTTGTGTTGCTGTACTTAATTCTACCTGCAAAGACTAGGAATCAATTATTTAATGCAGACCATTTAAACCTAATATTAGAATTTGGATGAAGATAAAAAGAAGTTCTGAATATATTTCCCACACAGATTTCAGTGCCCTTACTGTAAGTTGGATGCTTTCCAATCCAGTCATTAGATTGTGAGTCTTTTTATGTGTATGTCCAGATCTCTTTGGGTACCTAAAAAATATGTTCTTGCTAGCAGTCGGTATCTGTTATTTATCCACAACTTTGTAGCACACATGGTTCTGAGAAAATCATTTAAGGTGTCTGTATGCCCATTTCTTTATTTGAAAAGTAAGGGGGCTGGGTCAGATGACCCATGAGATCCATACCAGAACTAAAACATATTGATTCTGTAGCTGAGAAGGGTGATTTACTGGAACTACTGTGCAGTTAAAACCAACTGCTATCAAATTGAAAATACCCATTTATTCTTCCATTTTGTATAAATCATACTTTCACAGATACTAGAAAAATTATTACCATCACTACTGATAGGAAATTCTAAATTCATACTTGCCCTGGAATTATTAGATAGATCATTCCTTTATACTTTATCATTTTTAGCACAAGGCCAGAGAACAGAGGTTTGTGGCTGATCTGGATGTGATTAGGAGATAAGATTCATGAGAATGAGAAGCCAACACATTGAGGATGCAGAGCAGAGGAGTAGACAGTGTTTTTGATGGCACTATTGAGCAGCAGAAGCAAGACAAACAACTGCTTTCCTCTGGACATTGTGTTATGAGGGGAAAATATATCTTTATTTGTATAAGCATAGTTGCTTAGGTTTTCTATTACTTAAAGCTGAATACACTCCAGCTAATCAAAGTTTAGAGTTACCCACACTTTAGGATCAGATGAAGTTTAAGAACAATGAAGTCTATTTGCTACTCGGCACTGAGCTATGCTGCTATTTTAGCCTTTTAATATTTTCTTATGATGGATGAGATGTTTGTCATCAATGTGACATCAAATGAAGCTATGTGCTTCAGTTTCGTGCACTTATTTTCATTATTTTTTTTTCACTTAGGGAGTTAGTAAGTATAAGTGATAAATTTCTGCATTTAGAGTTGAGTAGGAATCCTTTTCTGTGGGCAGGACTTCCTTGATATCATTTGTTATTTATTTTCAATTCTCTCCAGGTTTACCTTTCTCACTATGTGCAGATTATGACAAATTGCCAGTGATCCCAAGTTATTTACTTGATGTGAGCATTTCCAAGAGTGAAATATTTCAAGAGTACCACACTCATGGATTATCAAATCAAAGTGTTGAAAGTGCTTCAAACAAAACAGAAGCATAGTTTACTGACAACTTCCAAGCCCCTTCTCCAATCCTAGAGGATAAAAATAAGTCTACTTTTATACAAGGATAATAATATTTGATCTGATTCCCATCATGTCTTTGAGAATAATATATTAGCCATCTGAGATACTTTTGAGATACCAAGTGCATTGCACAGCATTTAAAAAAAACTAATGACTGACTGATTTTGTCAAAATGTCATACATCTTTACCTATCATCATGTTTTCACAGGAAAATTTAAAATATCTTTCTTTAGAAATGAATATCTTACAATTTACACAAATGTTTGAAGCCAATTCAGGAATATAAGGGGCTCTTGGAAATGTATGATAGGGTGACCTTATCCAATCTTATGAACCCTTTACTTATACACCTATGTCCAGTATACATTCATCAGTTGGCTGAATATAGATTTGGTGATAGGATACTGCCCACACATGTACTATAGATCTGGTGATAGATAACTCCCTGCACATCTGCTTCTTGCATAAGTCTTGAAAGTTCTCACTGTTGAGCTGATGTTTGTCTCACGTAATGAAAGATAGTACCCATTGGTACTACCACTCAATCTGTATTTCAACATTTTGTTCATGCAATATTGTGAGTCTGTCAAAGGCTTTATTGAAACAAAAATATATTACATATCTATTGCATTTCAACAATTTAACCATGTGGTCACTTTTTCAGAAAGTATGGATATGGTCAGTCTACCCTTACTTGAGTTGAGTGAACTCATGTTGTCTTCTGGTGATTGTCATTCATTTTTTCCCTACTCATAAATCATCTCTTTAAGTTGTCTACCTAGTTTCTTGCCTGGGATCAATGTTAAACAAGTGTAGGTCAAGATTAAAGAACGTCTTGTAATATATAGAATAGTTATCAAAGTCCATTAGTTCCATAAAAACTTAGGGACAGTATTAAAAAGAAAAATGAGATTTTTCATTGTATACAAAGTACATGACTTATGGCCTTAAAAATAGCTTACAGTAAACATACTAATTTTGTCAAATGTATTAAAAAGAAGATTATTTATTTATTAAATTAGTTAATAACAATTTTGGGATTGGTAAAAAATACTGATTATATTGTATATATAGTATAGCACATAAGTTATACATAATATTAAAACAAATCTTATTGAATTGATTGTCACAAAATACTTTTGTTAATTTTTTGCCAATCAATGTAACCTATGGTTGAAACTTATGAACGAATATGATCTGCACATGAATGTTAGCTGATATTTTAATTTACATGAAAGAGTAAGATAAAAATGAAACAAATATACATGTCAGAACTTCACTCATTCATCAGTGATGTGAGAGACTGTTTTAGTGAAGTAGATAATAGCTTTTGAATACTGAAAGTATATTTTCTTAAATTTGTTGTGCTAATCTCAATGCAACACTAATAGTCACTACCAGGTTTATTCTGTATTAAACATTTTTCTCCATCACTTTCTTAAGTCTAGAGTACAAAAATGATAAACCAAGCCCTGATTTGTAGCACTGGCAGATTCTCATGGAGTTAATACTCCAACTACGAGCAATTTCATGCTCCCAAGGTAGCATCTCTGAACATGGAATGGGAAAGAGATGTGTAGTAACTCACCATCCCATTGTATTTCTACCACACTCATACAATAGAAAGTGATGGGTTTTGAGTAATTGTTACCTTTGTTTTAAATATAATTTATTTAATTTTATGTTCATAAAACTTAAGTTTTCTTAATGGCTATGTTTAAAAAGTGCTTTCTATATATATTCCTGAACATTTCACAATAGGTTCTTGAGATGCAGTACAGGACAGTTCACACACACCACTGAATGTAGCACAAGGCGAGACCTAATAGGATTATTCCAGATGTATAGACGTTCTTAATTTTTTTGTCTTTTCTCAAGAGTAAACAGGGGCTATTGGAGATCATTTTAGAGTCCTGTTCGGAATGTAAACTCTGGGGTTAGATATTCTGCCTTAGGCAGTTCACATATAACACTGAATGTAGCACAAGATGAGGCCAAATATGAACATTCCAGATGTATAGATGTCCCTAAAATTTTTGTCTTAAGAGTGAACAGACGATACCGGAAATCACTGTAGGGTCCTATTAGGAAGGTAAACTCAGGGGTTAGAAATTCTGCCTTCACTGCTCAGTATTGGTGTGTCCATGAGCAAGTTTCTTAGCCTCTTTGTGTTCCAGTCTTCTCATCTGTAAAATGAGAAGAATAATAATACCAATCTTACGTATAAAAATGAGAATATATATATAAAATTCCTAAGAGCAAGGCCTAGAACATAAGTACTCAATACACATTAACTATATTGTAATTGGATTTTTAAGGTAGAATACAATATGATCAGATTTACAATTTAACAGATCACTCTGCCTATTGTACAGAGTACACAGCTATGGTAAAAAAGGGAGTTAAATGTCTGTTGTCCCTCCAGGGAGGCACAGAGTGATGGTTCTTGGATTCTGTTGGTGAGGATAGAGACAGAGCCGACTGGACAGATTTTGGGTGAACATTGGAGATATCAGGGATAACTCCCGTGTTTTTAATTTAGGCAATTGACATATTTCTCCTTCACAGAGAGAAAGAAAAGTAGAAAAGAATCACTTTTGAGCCACATGGGAAATCAGTAGTTTGGTTTAAGGATTATAAACTTGAAGTACACTTAAGACTTTCAGGACATATGAAATAGGCTGAGAAGATGTCTGGGCTGTAGATACATTTTGGAGTTACTGGCATAAAAATGGAATTAGTTACAGCCACATGGGTGGATAATATCCTTCAGTAAGTAGGAATATATGGTAGAAACATAAGAGGTCTTGTCTGAGGAACATCAGTGTTGAAAAGTTGTTTGGAAGAAGAAATGTCAGAGAAAACCAGTTATTCAAGGCAGAGATTATCCCCATTTCATTGATAAGAAAACTGAGGCTCACTTGTAGATTTTAAGTAAATTTGCCTGAGGTCATATAATTAATAAGCAGCAGAGCTGGGACTCGACTCGGCTTTTTCCTGTTCTTGCTCTATGTGCCACACTTTACTTAGTGTGTTGCTATCAACTTTAGCCTTTTGATTAAATGTCATGGCTAAGCACTCAGTATTTGGTAGCTTCTTCCTCCATTTCCTTTCTGCAATGGAAGATCCATCAGTGTACCCTGTGTTCCTTATTCTGCAATGCATGGGGGGCGGGGGGAGAAAGAGAAACGGAGTTGGGGAGGAAGGGGAAGAGAGGAGTAGTAGGAAGAAGACTTATGAAGCTCCTTGTCTGCTGAAGTAATTTATCTAGATCAGTAATGGTCCTAAGACAATCTGTAAAGCATTCCAAGGACTGTGTTTTGTTTACAATGTCTTAGGGAGAAAAGATAACCTGTTCAGATACAAAAAGTGGTGCCAAGTGAGAAGGGAAACAGAGGGAACACATCATTAACCTCCGCATATTCAAATATGATCTGACATGACCACACATCTTCCAACGGGGAGCCAAGAGAAGAGAGGATGTGCGGTTAGAATCGAGGGGCTGGCAGGGCTGAAGGGAGGTGCTCACGCTGTGCACACTAGTCAGTATTCAGGGCTTCACTTGCAAAGATCTCTGACCCCAAGCTAGAATTCAAAATGAAATTGCATAAAACCGTGTCTAAGGAATCACAAAATATCCAATAATAAGTCAATAAAGTGCATATTTTTTCAAATACTATGTAGGAGTTATGCATACAAATCATTTTACTCAAGAATGAGAAAAACAAGTAAATACGAAAGCTCCAGCTCAAAATAGCTCACACAGAAGTGAATAAACAAATCACCCACATGAATGTAAAACATTCAATTTTGTAAGGGCTACACAGTTGAAAAAGACATTAATTTCTCACTCTCACCCAGAGGCCCCAACAGGTATAGATTTTTTTTTTACAGTGGGGGAAAAAACCAACAACCCCAGAATGTTTTATATTCAACTCAAGAGACATTCACGTAACGACATTGCTAAAGTAGCAAAACACAGGGAGAACCTTCATTTAATATATAATTTCAGACACTGCTGATGAGTCAAATTGAATAAAAACAGATGAGGGATCAATTTAATCCTGGAACATTTATTATTTAGCATTTGTATAGAATTCACCATTTAGAGAGATTTAAATTTGTTCCAATACATTAACAACCTTCCAGTGAATACACTAGTATTAGCTTCACTTTTAAATTATGTAATTTGTATTACCTCACCTTTTAAATAAGGAAACTGAGGCAAAAAGTTATGCGGCCCTTGAAAATTTTCCCATGAAAGCACTTTCCCGTTAGTTGAGGGTTCATTCATTTGAAGTGAATTACCTATTCTCAGGAGCCCCATGATAGCCCTAGCGAGGGTAATTTATTTCCAAGAAGGGAGTACTTTGCTTTTAAGAGGAAACATTTTTACTTATTGTATTGTAGAATTGTGTCTGTTACTAATATAATAAGAAATATATATCCTGACTACACTAGCATTAAGCCAAATACTGTGTTCTGTTTTTTCTTACCAGATGTTTTATAGCATGTAAGTGTGTTAAAGAAGATTGATAAACCTCGTAAACTTACATATAAACCTATCAGTAAAGGATTATAGAGAGGAAATTCTACTTCACTTTGGAATACATGTAAGGTTTTGACCAAAGGTTTTGCTCTGCTTTAGTTTGTTCCCATTTATAAGAGAACTATTTTTATCCTATGCTTTGCAGCACTTACGTTTTATACCAAGAAAGAGAAATATATTCAAAGCTTTTAACCAAGATCTGTCACTAACTGAGCTGTAATTAAAACATTCCGTACCTTGGATTTTTTGCATATTTAAAAATGGAAGTCTAATATAGTTGTTTAGGTACCAATCAGTTTTATTTAATCTGAATTGATTCCTTGAGAAAAAGGATTGAATTTTTGGAAATTTAAATGTGTGTTATTAAAGAAGGAAAAGGAAGCGTAAATAACTTTCCTATGTAGCGATGCCATTAATTTAGCTGCTGAAAGATGAAGGCATGGTTTACAGGGAGAATATATAATAGATCATAGTTTTGTTTTCACTATAAAAGTTTATTCATTAAAAATATTTAAATGATATAGTAAAGACTTTACAATTATTACATTAAAATCACTTATATGTTGACACAGTAAAAAAACACCTTTAAGATTTTGATGACGATCTTTCTAGACATCTTCCAATGATACACATGAACAAACTTAACACATGTCACATAGCACCGATTGTCTAATTACGTGAACATTTTGTACTTGTCTTTTGGTGAACAGAGCAATAATTTCTCTTGGGTGTTTATGTAGGTGCGGAATTGCTGGGTGAAAGGATACGATATATTCAACTCTAGTAAATACTATCAAACAGGTTTTCAAAGTGCTTGTAAAAGTGGGTGGTTGTTTCATTTATATTCTCCTTTCCCTTCTACCAATCCTTGGTATAGGGAGTATTTCATTTTGTAGCCATCCTTATGTGTTTGTAGTGATATTGCAGTGTGCAATTTTGGCTCACTTTTTTTTTTGCATCTCCCAGATGACTAATGATGTTGAGCCATTTTTCTAATGTTTATTAGCCATTTGAATTATCTCTTTTGTGAAGTTTATATTCAAATACTTTGTGCAATTGTCCATTGGGTCATCTGTCTGGTCCTTATTGAATTGTGTGCTTTATACATTCTTGATATAAATGTCATTGTTGGATGTATATTGGTTGATATAATTAATATTTAATTTATGGATATTGTGTTTGTATATAAAACCTTATTTCTTTACTATTTTATCTAGGAAGCTTATGTTCCCTTTTCCCTCCTTTTTGCTTTCTTTTGGATTAATCAAGTATTTATTATTATTAACTTTCTCTCTTTTAAGTTGTTTGTACAGAATCTTTTACTATTCCTTCAGTCTACCGAAATATTTTCCAGTAAATATTCTTACTCTAAATATTGTAATATACACACTTTATTTATTATAATCTTATATAAATGATCAGTTTTACCAATTCCATTGACCCTCATCACCTCTTTTGTGTTGTTATTTTCATGAATTTTAGTTATACATATATTTTACAATCTGTAGTACATACTTTTATATAATCCTAATTTCATTTTTTTCTGCATTTCTGCCTTTGCTTCTGGTATCATTTTTCTTCTGACTAAATAATTCCCCTTAGCATTTTTAAATGTAGTTCTGCTCGTAAAAATTTCTCTTACTTTTTATCTATTTGAAATATCTTTAATTTGTCTTCATATTTCAGAGACATAATTGTAGTTTATAGGATTCTGAGGGGATATTGATTTGTTTCTAGCACTTTCTTGTGGCTCCTGTATTTTTATAGAGATGTCAGACATCAGTTATATTGTTTCTCTTTTGAAGGTTATGTTATTTGTCCTCTACTTGATTTTTAAATGTTCTCTTTTTCTTTGGTTTTCAGCTTTTACAATATGATGTGACTCAATATGTTATTTGATTTGATTTTATTATTAAGTATCCTACTTGATGTTTGTAGGAATTTTTGGTTCCTTGATTTGATATCCTTTGTTAGTATTTTTCAAATTCATTATCTCTTCAAATATTTCTTCTGCTCAATTCTTTGTCACTTCTTCTAGAACTCCAATTACATGTAGTTTAGCTCATTTATATTCCACTAATCTCTTACACTGTTTTGTGTGTTTTCCTTTTTTTCTCTCTGTGTGTATCAGTTTGAATATTTCCTTTTGATCTGTCTCCTGGTTTATTAATTCTCTTTTTTCTTATATCTACTTTTGCTTTTAAAATCATCCATTCATTTTATAATTTCACATATTACAATTTCAGTTCTATAATTTCAACATTACAACAGGGAGTTTCATATTTTTATTTGCTAAGTAGGTAAGGTAGGGGCTGACCATCTCAACCTAAGCAGATATTAAGCTGAGTATGGTTAGGTCATTATCTTGGTAAAAATCAATCTATACCTCTTTGTTCTAGTTTCTAGGTTATAACTCTCTTGGACCTTTAAGTTAGAGCATATTTTCATAACTACACCCCTCCCCAGTGGGTTTTTGTTTCTTAATACCAAAAGATTGTCGAAAATTAAGCTCAGTATTTTAATGTCACTATAGATGGCTAATATACTGCCTCTGCAAAATTTAGTGTTGCATAATAAGTTAGCACAATTTTAACAGCTTAAACTTATACACATTCATTGTCTCATGGTTCTTGTGGGTCAGAAGTTTGCATCCAGTTTAGCCCGGCCATCTGCTCAGGGTTCCACAAGCTTGCAATCTGGCTGTTGGCTGGGCCATGTTCCATTCTTGAGCTCGGGGTCCTCTTGCAAACTGAGGTGGTTCTTGGTAGAATTCAGTGCACAGTGGACAGCAGCACCAAATGGCAAACAGCTTCCCCCTGCAGCTTCATGGGTGGTTTTGTAGCAGAATCCCTCCAGTGAGACACTTGTCTCAGAAGAGCTTTTCCAGACATCACTGAAGGAAGATTTTAGAAGTTCCAAAGTGTGATTTCCAGCAAATCTTTCCAGCATGATACCACAGTGACTTCTCTGCCATTCAGGTACCACAGCCATGCTCTCTCCAGCAAGTTTTGGAGCTCAGTTATGGGTGTGGGGCGCTTTCTTGAATGCTCTATCATAGCCCTAGAAGTAGTGGCTGATTCTTATATCTACTATTATTCTATTCTATAGAGTTCTCTTTACCCCTTAGTAGCCAATCTCTTATTGTTCCAGTGCTCTGTTCTAGTTAATAATTCTTTACATTAAACTTTCCTCATTCAAATTACCATGTGACTTCTGTCTCCCGTTTGGACTCTGATTGATACACTCGATATTTGTTTTTAATGATTGCTCCTTTGTCGCTACCAATTATTATGACGTGATCTGTGACAGGTGCTCCTTAGATTGAAGAGAGCTTTAAAGCAAATCTACAATTTGCCTAAAATACATTAATATAAGCCCCTGGGAAAAATAAAAAAAAAGAAAGTGAGAATTAGAGATGAAATCTTGTAGAAAAGGAGTGATTCTTTTGATTAGGAATGAAGAGAAAGCAAGATAATTCATAAGGGAAAAATAATGATAGAAGATAAAGTTAAATCAAGGGAAGATGACTAAAATATTACTGTATCTTTAATTTCAACATGACTGTTAGGAAAAACTAAATAAATAAGCAAAAAAACCAAAAACTCCAAGTGAAGCATGTAACATACTGGACAAATAAACACACTTTAAAAACATGCATGGCCAAAATATAAGGAAATCAAAAGGTTCAAATAAAATTATCCAGGGCAAGCATGGAGTTAGCAAGTGTCAAAGTCTTTTTGTATTCCAAGGGCTTTGAGATGAGTGTACAAGGTTTTGGGAATGTGGTACAAAGGCAGGATCTACACAATTGGCTGTTCCTTGTAAAACTGAACATGCACATACTCCATGACCCAGCAATTCTGTGCCTGAATATTTAACCAAGCATTTGCACCAAGAAACCCTTATAAAAATATTCATGACAATAAAATCATGAAGGTCAAAACTGTAATGCCTCAAATGTCTATCAGTAGGCATTAGGATATTGCAGTACATTCATTCAAGGAAATAATATACAGCAATGAAAAATGTATTAGAACTATATTCAGCTATATCAAGAAATCTGATAAGCAGATTTATAAATATGTTTAAATGTTTCAAAAAAGTAAGCCACAGGATAATACAGCATGAGTCCAATATAGTATGAGTTTATATGCACAAATTTTAAAAACTTTTAGCAAACAGTATCTTTTTAAGAGATATGTACTTAAGTTGTAAAATTATAAGTTCCAGAAAAGGCATGTTTAATACAAAATTTTGGATTGTGTTTATTTCTGAAGGAGAAGGGAAGCAACATCATCAAGGAGATACACGCAGACAATTTCTAAGGATATATAAAGCTCTATATTTGAACCTGTATTTTGGTAGCATATGTGTTTATTATATTAACATCATAAGCTATAATTGAACATATATATACTTATATATTCACACACACTTGTTTAGACTTTTTATGCATTCTATATTTCATAACAAAATTGGTTTACATTCTAAAATATAATCTTATTTAAGAAAAAGGATGAAAAGGTGGAAACAGCAGCATATTATAAGAGTAACAGCATATTATTGAAGCAGATCATTTATTTTGGTTTGTACCTTGAGCTATTATTATTCTAAATCTATTTGCTATAAGACTCTAGGGACGTTTGTCTTGGGTCCATATCTTACTTAACTTGGGTTTGTCCTATGTGGGGGTGGGGTAGAGAGTAAGTAAGTAAATATATTGATGTCCTTGATTCACATAACAATAGCTATGAAACTAACATGTGTGTTTAAGAGCTATTCCTAATTGTAGAATATGTCAATGTGGCTTGAGTTCTTTGAGGAAGAGTAGCAAGAGAGGAAAGCTGCTGTAGCATGATATTAGAAGCATCCTTATTTCACTGGAGAATTCTACTCTGACTTGTAGCATTCTAACACAATGCAATCATTTTCACCTTTTGAAATTCGTAGGACTGTTTGCATACCATTATGTCTATGTAACAGTCAACAAGTCCTTTTTTAAAAATGACATTTGAAAATAATTCTTACCATTGTCTTTGAAATCATTTAATTGTTTTATTAAGTGTTCAATAAAAAGCTCTATGATTAGCACAGTAGGTGTGAATATGAGTGTGTGTGTGTGTTCACACATACAGGTGTATATTTGGGAGGAAAAGAAAAAAGCAAGAAAAATAAGAATAATTGTAGTATAGCTAAAAGTCTGGTAAAGAGATGCCTCCAGATTTGTTCCTTTTGCTTAATGTTGCTTTGGCTATTTTAGCTCTTTTCTAGTTCCAAACAAAGCATAGAATTATTTTTTCTAGATCTGTGGAAAATGACATTGATATTTTAATGGGGATTGCATTGAATCTGTAAGTTACTTTATCCAAAACAGCATGGTATTGGCACAAGAACAGAGACATAGACCAATGGTACAGAGCAGAGAACCCAGATATAAAACCATCCACTATTGCCATCTGATCTTTGACAAAGTAGACAGTAATATACAATGGGAGAAAGAATCCCTATTCAATAAATGGTGCTGGGAAAATTGGATAGCCACATGTAGAAGATTGAAACAGGATCCATATCTCTCACCACTCACAAAAATTAATTCAAGGTGGATAACAGACTTAAATATAAGACATGATACCATAAGAATTCTAGAAGAAAACTTTGGAAAAACTCTTATGGACATTGGCCTAGGCAAAGAATTTATGAGGAAGACCCCAAGGGCAATTGCAGCAACAACAAAAATCAATAAATGGGACTGGATTAAATTAAAAAGCTCCTGCACAGCCAAGGAAACAATCAACAGAGTAAACAGACATCCTACAGAATGGAAGAAAATATTCACATGCTATACATTCGATAAAGGGCAGATAACCAGAATCTACAAAGAACTCAAGCAAATCAGCAAGAAAAAAATCAAACAACCCCATTAAAAAGTGAGCAATAGACATGAACAGATTTTCAAAGAAGATAGACTAATGGCCAATAAACATGAAAAAATGCTCAATGTCAGTAATCATCGGGTAAATGCAAATCAAAACCACAATGAGATATCACCTAACCCCAGTGAGAATGGCTTTTATCAAAAAGTCCCAAAACAATAGATGCTGGCATGGATAGGGAGAGAAAAGAACACTTACACACTAGTGGTGGGACTGAATACTAGTGCAGCTTCTATGGAAAATACTATGGAGATTTCTCAAAGAACTAAAAGTAAACCTACCATTTGATCTAGCAATCCCACTACTGGGTATTTACCCAAAGGAAAAGAATTCATTTTATCAAAAAGACACTTGCACTAGAATGTTTATTGCAGCACAATTCACAATCGCAATGATGTGGAATCAATCCAAGTCAAGTCATGAGTGGATTAATAAAATGTGATGTATGTATACATGGAGTATTAGTCAGCTTTGAAAATGAGTTAATACCTTTTGCAACAATCTGGATGGAACTGGAAGTCATCCTCCTAAGTGAAGTATCACAAGAATGGAAAAACAAACACCACACGGACTCACTGTGAAATTGGAACTAACCGACCAGCACTCATGTGCACAGATGGAAGTAAAAGTCAACAGAAACCATGCAGGTGCGAGGGCGTAGGAGGGGATGAGGGAAATCACACCTAATGGGTACAACACACACTATCTGGGTGATGGGCACACTTTTAACTTTGACTCAAGCAATATAAAAGCAACCCATGTAACCAAAACATTTGTACCTCCATAATATTCTGAAATTTTTAAAAAAAGTAAAAAAAAAGAAGAAGAAGAACACTAAAATAATAGGTAAACTGTTCTACAGATAAGACTTGTAAGGCATGGTAAGTGTAATGGATAAACAATCTGAGGAATTTGACCTTGGATTAACAAAGAACATTTTACATGAAAGTTCATAAAATTGATTTTCTTTTCTTAATGCTTTGACAAAAGAGCATTATATATATATATTAGAATATATGTATGGTTGCAATTAAAATTTTATAACCTGCCTGTTGAATTGAGCTTAGATTGTTGAGTTGATAGTCTCAAAATATTTTGCTATTTTCTATTTTGTAATTAAAATTGTTTAATATTTTTCAAATTAATCATTTTGTTATTGTCATAAGACCTATGTCTTATAGAAGTGATTATTTAATAGTTTTATTGATGAGAGGGAGAGAGAGGGAGAGAAAGAGAGAAATTCAGAAAAGTATACTCAGAAAAGGTATGTTTTGTCCAAGACTGGATTTTAGGTGGCAGAACCTGAACTCAAGCCAAGATTTCTTGCTTTTTAATTTTTCATCACTTTGCCTGAATAGTAGCACGGTATGATAATTTCTTTAAGACTAATCTGGAAACAGCGTTTTCAGGTAGAATTGAAGAGGAAAGACTAGAAAAGAGCGAGAATTTAGAGGACTGTTAAAGAATTCTGGATGGAAGTAACATAGGACTGGATTTAAATGGTAGCTATGAAAATGGATCCTGCCTTCAGCTTTTTAACTGTGTCCTGTGTTCTTTTACACATTTTCTGGGAGAACTAGTTTGATTGAGAATCTTTACAATCCTTTTAAAGGTCTCTCTGGTGTTTTTTACAATGAGCTGAATGCTTTGGGATAATCTCTCTGATTTATCTAAGCTTAGTAAAATGTTCAATAAAAGTGGACTATTTGAATTCAGTGAAAGAGCACAGACTGCTGCTAGAATTTTGGACTGTTTTATAATTTCTTACATATAAAAGGATAACAAATTAAACATTCAAGGAAAAGAATATGCTCCATGGATTTCATCCCTATGTAAAATAATGAAGTTCAAGATTTGGCCACAGAGCTTTTGTTTATTTGCAGTCTCCCCTGTTTCAGATCCACCTTTCTTCCTACTGCCTTGGCTTGTTTACATATGGACAAGTCAGACTATAGTTAGGTGAATATTTCCTTGTGGATTGTAATGTTTACTTGTACATGATAGTGTGCAAAGGCCACTTACCAAGAATGTACAAGGCCTGCATTCTAGACCAGGCTCTGTTACTTTGTTAGGTTAAATTGTTAAACTACTTAGCTTAAATTGTTCATCTTCATGACCTCCTTTGAGCTCAAAATGTATATTCTAGTTCTTATACTTGTTTTATTTTCCTTACAGATTTAATTAATAACATCAAGCAAACAAACAAAAACTAAGTAAATGCTTCAAATCCTTTGTGAATGATAAATCAGGGGCAAATATATCTTATCATTTATTTATTTGTTAAAAAGTATATGGCCAGATTTGATGGCTGGTATTAGGTTACAACTATTGATTCAGGGCTGATTACTAGGGGAAGCTATCATGTATATAAATAATCATATGTCTGTGTGGCATATTTGGCAGATTGCCTCACTAAATACTGTTTCCAATCCCCTTCTACATGCTTTTCTCTTCTACAGAAGAGAAAACTAATAAGCACATTTTCTGGATTCCTCTGCAGCTAGATTTCTGCATGTACTCTAGGTCTAGGATCTTTTTGGCAGACAAACCCATCTGAGACTTGGAAGCCAGAGGTGAGCAATGTAAAATGGCAGCTATACCTAGGGTTAGTCAGAGTTCTCCAGAGAAATAGACCAATAATATTGTATATGACACATATATGATACTATTATGTGTCTGAGTATATAAATTGTGTGTGTGACCCTCGAACAACATGGGTTTGAACTGCACACATCTGCTCATACACCTATTTTTTTCAATAAATATAGTCAGCCTTCTTTATGAGCAGGTTTTGCAAGCAAATTGAAGATACAGTACTAAGCCATTAAGCCTGGTGCAGTGGCTTGTGCCTGCAATCCCAGCCACTTGGGAGGCTGAGAGGAGAGGATTGCTTGAGGCCGGGAGTTTGAGACTAGCCTGGGCAACATAGTGAGACCCTATCTCTAAAACAATAAAAAATAAAAAAATTACCCAAGCATGGCAGTATTAGTGGGCTGTAAAACCTGCATATATGGAGTGCCAACTTTTTGTGTCCTTGGCTCTGCAAGGCCCACTGAAAGACTTGAGTATGCGTGAATGTTGGTATACATACTCAATAGTATTAAGTAAACCGTTCACACAATTGTGGCAGCCAGCAAGTGTGAAATCTGTAGGAGAGGCTGGCAGGTTGAAAATTCAGGTAACAGGTGTAGTATTGACTCTAAAATCTACAGAGCAGGTCAGCAGGCTGGAAACTAAGGCAGAATTTCTATATTGCAGACTTGAGGCAGAATTTTTTTCATCTTTAAGAAATCACATTCTTTGCTCATAGAGCCTTCAACTGACTGGATAAGGCCCACCCACATTGTGGAGGGTAAATTGCTTTATTCAAAGTCAGCTGATTACAAATGTTAATCACGATTTAAAACATACCTTCAGAACAACATCTGGACTACTGTGTGATCAAACAACTGGGCACCAGAGCCTAGCCAAGTTGACATACAAATTAATCATTACACCTGGGAAGATCAGAATTTGGGCAGCTTTCTTAGCATTAGTAGTATAGATGCTGAACAATGTATTATAGGACTAGTGGGGCTTTTTCAATATTCTGGTTGTGTAGAAACCAAGTTGATTTCCCTGAGTTTCCAAGACAGATTTTAACTTCTTAATAACCTCTTGCTGGTTTAAACAAAGTATAAAATGTACTATTGTCTACAACTAAGAACCTGATGAAGGTAGAATTGCCTTCAAGGGACAGAACCTTCATGATGTGAAAGCTAGAATTGGTTTTCTAACCTGGGGTGAATTAGAAACAATGAGGATCCAGTTAGCATTAGAAAATGAGATACCAGCAGTCCATGATGCACAGAGTCTGCTTAAATTATCACCTTCATTACTTCAAATGAATTTTTTCATAAAGCCAAGGCTTTCACAGACTGAATGGATACTGTGACAGAGCGTTGTCTCAAATAACTGCCATCAAATAATTTCTCATGATTGAACAAAAAAGAAAGAAAGAATGAATGAATAAAGAAATATCTTATGTCCCAAAATTGCAACACTGGTATCACCAAAGATAAGATGCAGAACTCAATTTTAAGTATCGCTGAATTATAATGGTTGGTTGGTTGAATTTACAGCCTTGTGAGAGTTAGATCGGGAAAGATTGTGCAAAAGCCCGTTGACTATGAGTTTGAATAAGTTTTGGGGCAAAAGAGGGAGAAATATAATTATTGATGAATTTATTTACATAGGGAACTGCCCAGAAATTCTGGACTTGTGTTAGAAAGAGCAGCAGAAAGTGATTCTGTCTGCTTTATTAGTTGACTGTTACTGCTCAGAAGAGGCTTGTGCTGAATGAAATTTAGATCATAAAATTTTCTAGAAGAATGTGGAGGAAAAGAAATAGTGACTTAGAGAGATACAAACACGGGAGAGAATTTATTATGCACATCCCACTCATCCACCCTGAAATATAGTCCTCAGGACAACCCAAAGGATACTATTGTCCAAGGCACGTGGGACAGCACTGGCATGTTCGAAAAGAAGTGTGGCAGTTGTTCTCTGTAGCCTGGGGTGAAGGTGGGAGATGTTGCCATTGAAGTGGGTTTTCATCTCATAGTGGAAGAGGGTAAATATCAACATTCCACTGACAGACAAGATGGGCCTGGTTACAAGGACGAATAGCACAGAAAGAATGGTAATCAGAATATTTTGGCCCTCCGAGATCTTTGTTGACCTCCAATTTATCATGGAGTCTTTGGTACCAAAATAGAAGGGCAGCTTCCTAAGGTCCTTCCTGATTGGCTGATTGCTGTAAGTACCTCTCTTGCTTCAGAAGAAAAAATTAAAAAAAAGAAAGAAAAAGAAAAAACAAAAGAAAAAGGAACAATAAAAGAAAAAGGAAAGAAAACTTTAAGTCTAGTAAACAGATGCCTAAATTGATCTGCAAAATGGCCAATTTTATCACCCACTCAATTGCCAGACCCAAAGAAGTTTAGAAATACAACACTGCTTGAAAGAATGCAAAGCCAAGTCTGTTGGAGGAAGATTTTTGAAGCATCCTAGGGATATAAAATAAGATTTCTGCCTAGTCTGCCTCAAAAGAACCTGTGACCAGTCACCAAAGTAATTGTGTGGTCGGAAAAGGACATAGATATTTTTAGATTATTGGATAATAGGCACAGAGTTACTGCTAATTTTCTGGGTACTGGAAAAGCTATTTTGCCCTTGTTAAGGAAAAGCTGATGAGCATAAAGTTGAGGACTGACTTAATATATGTAGGAATTTTGATTTTTCCCTCCCAAGTTAAGTCACCTGCTTGCATAGAAGACAGAATGGTCTTAAAGTATGATGGTAGATTATTGTAAAACTGATGCTTTCAATATCTTAAGGGTTATATGGCTCTTTCATGAAACAAGTAAGTCCCACCATGGCACTATGGCACTTTATATACAGTTAATGATTTAGCCAACTTTCTATTTCAATAAATTGAGAATACTAGAAGGAATTTATTTCACCTGTTTGAGCAAATACTGTACCTTCAGTGTCTAATTTTAGACATATGTCGTTTCTCTACTTATGGGCCATAATTTTATCTGCAGAGAAACTCATCATTTCAACATTCCCCAAATATCACACCTGTCCTTTTCATTTATGACACATGTGAATAGGATATGGGGAGCAAGAAACAACAGGTATTTAGATGCTTTGATAAGATATTTACATGCAGAAGGGTAGGAGATAAATTCTAAGGAAATTCAGAGTCTCACAAGGACATCAAATTTTCCAAAGAGACGATAGTGTGGAACATACTGGGATTTTTGTTTTCAAACTAAAAATCACATTGTATTTAAGTCTGTCTAGCGTAAAAATTAAGTATATCTGTAATCCTAGCCTATTTATTGGATAATTAGGCTACCACCAGTTAATTGGGCTCAAACACAAAAGAAGATCTTCTAGCTTCTTCAGTGTACAGTGCAAGCAATTCTGCCATTGAGCCCTTATGAACCAGCAGATTTAGTGATGTTTGACTTGTCTGTGACCAATTGGAATGCTGAAAGGATCCTGTGACAAACCTAATAAGAGAATCATAGTACCAGCCCCCAGGTTTTGAAGCAAAGCTATATCCTTTAATAAATACTATACAATTTTGAAAAATAGTTCTTGCCTCTGATACTCTAAGGTCATTCATGAGACACCAAGTAATCATGTGACCTGGGCTTTCCATCATGATCTGTGTTATTTAGTCCACAAAACCCATAATTTTGGGCAAACCTGGAAGTGGTATATATGAGAACAAACTCAAGAAGATCCTGAAGGTATGAGAAAGGCAAATGAACAGGTAATTGCTTTCTCCATGTGCCAACTCCAGCTGCATTGTCACCTCTTCCTAACCCCACACTTATAGCTTCAGGGAGTTCCCTGTGTCTAATGACTGAGGATGATAAACTTGAAACCTAGCTGTGGATAGCTCTGTATGATGTTCTGGCACCAATCAGGAGTAGAATACTCTAGAAATACAATTTACAATTAACCCTGGATGACAGTTCTGTGAAGAAATCCTCCTAGTAGGCAAAACTTTGAGGACTACAGATGAAGTTTTCACTATAATTGGAAAGAATGATTTGCATGGTGTGGCTCCATTTAAATTTATGAGCTACAGCTAGTTTTTGGCCAGATGATCAGGGATTTGGAAGAATAATTTTGGGAAATTTATGACAAGGTTTGGGGGAAAATTATGTAAATGGGTCCCACATTTGAAATATCTGTGTCCCATGTGAATGATCAGTAGATAGGTCTGTCTACAGAGGAGTCTCTCTGTAATCAGCTGAAAGATTCACTTTTTTTTTCCTTTTTTTGTCAGGCAACCTGTTTCTATACTCATCCCAGTTCCTATTTTGTGTGAATACCAACAAAGTTTCATGATGAAAGTCTACAGATAGGCTTATGAACATGGGACGCCCCTCCTCAAGGGTGTTTTTGACATTAGTATTCTTGGGTGCCCAACCTGCCAAGAGCAGGAATGGACACAGAACTCCTGGTATAGTATCAAAATTTGGAGGGATGAAAAAGGAACTTGGGAGAAGGCCAGTTATGTTGGAAACAGAGGACAGAAATCATTGGGAGGACAATGATTTGTACTTTTTGGAATTGACTCTTACTTTTGATAGGAAGTTTTCCTTTCTTTCTAACTTATTTCTGCCAGCTATGTTATTCATAAACAGAGATTATCTTTTTCTCTGTCACCAAAAACAAAATACGATTTCTGACCAAGGAATTTATTTTACTACAGAAGAAGTAAGGAAATTTTTTTAGTGCTCATGGGATTTATTTTTTAAACTTTTTTAAAAAATCATGTATTCTATCACCAGGTAGTCACTTGCCTTGTAGAACATAAAATGGTTATTTAAACTAAGTAATGAGCCAGATGGAATACAATGCATTAAAGAGTTTTGGTGCTGCCCTACAGAGTGCACAATAGATTCTTAATCAGCAAACAATATATAGTGACATTTTCTCCAGAGTCAGAATATATGGATCTGGGAACCAAGGGGTGGAAGAGAAAGTGCTACTTTTTTGCTTCCTATTCCCATTAGTTTCTACAGTACTAGTTTAGAAGTTTTAGAAGACAAGAAATCAATACTTCCAGCAATGGATGTGTTGTTGCCATTGAACACAACGTTGAGACAATTAACCGGCCATTTTTTTGCTTTTCCCACCACTGGATAGATGGACCAACAGGCAAAACAAGTTGACTTAGTTAGCACGTGATGTATATGGACTGCTACACAATGAGGATGGGGGAATCATGCTTGCAACACAGCTGGTAGTAAATATTAATTAAATACTGTATCTATCTCATAGAGGCAGGACTGCACAGATACCTCAAGGATGAAGTTTTTTATTTCTCACCAGTTAAAGAACTATAGCCAGTTAAGATGCTTCCTGAGAGCAAATGAAATATGGGATGGATATAGTAGTAGTGGAAAGAAGGTATAAATAAAAACCACAGCCTTGCAAAGAATTCCAGAAATAAAAGTTATAGGAGCTACCCATAATTTTTTCTTAATTCAGTTACATGTATAGTTAGGTGTATGCATATTTGTCCAAACTCATTTCATTTGTATGATAAATAGTTAAAATCTATTAGGCAGGATAACATGATTTTTGCTAGAGTTGTTGTCTTGCTTTTTGAATATAGGTAGATGGATATGTTTGTCAGATAAGTAATGAAAAATTTGTTTTGTGGCCAATACTACAGATTGGCAGAGGGTTTTCTATTAGAATAATTCCAGGAAAGCAGTCATGTTTATTTGCTGGTCAAATTGTTCCTGGTTATATAGCCTCCAAATGTATTTCCCTGGCCATTCAAAAATTCTGTGAGTTACTGAATTCTCTGTAATAAAGTCCATTCTGCCAGTGTGAATTGTAAGGACTGAAACGTAGAAGAATAGCTGATGAATTGACTAATTCATTCATTGACTGGTTCATGGGACAGATATTTATTACCTACAATGAGATTGTTGAGTGGAAAACTTCCTCGTTCTCCAGAAATGGAATATAATATTCAGATTTGAGAAAGCAGAAAGTGAACAGTACTTTACTTTCTAAAGAAGGAAGGTGATCTCAGAATTAATTCTCTTCCTCGGAACATTACCCCCCTCTCCCCACTCCTTGATCCTCCCTTTCACTGTCTATCCAAACCAGAAAACCAAGGGGAATTATAAAGATTGAAGACAGTATCAGGGTCCTGAGTTTTTGAAAAAGAATCAGGGCTAATAATTTGGAGAAGGGAGGATACTTGCCTTTTTTTAAACCAAAAATGAATAAAGAATATGCAGGATGGTAATTCGTAAAGATGATGTGTTCATGCATGGAGTTGAGATTGGCATTTCTAGCCCTATTTGGACATGCACTAGACCTGATAAAATACTCTGCACCCACATAAACGCTGGAAAGGAGAACTGGAAAACTGGAGAGAGAAGGACGGGAAAGAGAGACAGTCAGAAGAGGAGCGGCCAATCCTCTTCTACTCTGCCTTGTCATTTGCCATGACAAGGACTGTCCGTTTCCCTGAGGTAAGTCTTGGGCTAGGCTGCCAGTGCCCCACTCAAGAGACTCAGTACAGGGTCGGAGGAAAGAGTACAAAAGATCAAGTCAGAAGGGAAAATCTCACCTGTCAAGGAGATGTGCCATGGGGAAGACCCCAGAGGCCCTGCTACGGAAGGAGCTCATCAGCAAGTCAGTGATTGCTGAGAAACAGCAAGAGCTGACATGATAACAGTGATGTTCCTATTCTCAGTAAATAGGAGTTTGGATTTTTCCCTTCATCCTACTGGCTAGGTCTGAGTCACAAAAAAGCTAGAAACTGAGGAAGGGGAAGACAAGAAAGAGCAGATCATGCTCAGGATCCCACTTGAGTTCCCTGGGCCCGAATCTGGTTGGCAGTGGAGATGCACTGTGCCACCAGGGTGCAGATGGCTGCTAAACCACATATGAATTGTAAGAATTGGACCAGACTAGATAGAATTTGTTAATTACCAAAAGTGACCAGAAAAACACATGGAATACATCTGAGATGTTATTAAGAGACAGGAAAGGAAGATGTGCCGTGGCGTAATTGGAAGTCAATGATTAGAGCCAGTTATATTTGAGAAATGGTGGGAAAAACTGCAATAGTGGAATAACCAAAGTGACTCCTTACTGAGGTACAGGATCACCAGAATATCATCCAGTGAAGAAGAATATAGAAAAGGACACCAGTCAGATAGCACGGAAAGTGCAGTAATTTTGAAATTTTGTGGTTTGATTAAAATGTGTGGGACAAAGGAAATGGCAGGAATTAGGGTGGAAAGACGGCACAGGGTGAGGGTAAGTTGTCTAAATCTTTTGGTCTAAGAAATAGGATAATCAATCACATATTTTTGAGAGAGTGGTAGTGACAGCAAGAGTTTGTCTAAGAGGAGACCACTTAGGAGTCTGCAGAGATAGATTATGAGACCTTAAACTGTGATAACTTGAAAAATGTAGGACAGTTACACAGGATTTTCAGCGATGGAAGTGTTAGGACTTAAACACAGGAATAGGTTGCGTAGAAGAAAGAGTATTGAGGATGAAAATGAGTTTCTGATCTGAGGTGGGGTTACGGTGTTAAATCTGGCAGGGTAGGGACATTGCATGTAAACACAGAGAACTTCCCACTGATATGAAAAACTATTTCTTTTTCTTCTTTCGGTCTTTCCCTTTGTCCTGTCCTTTCTTCTTTTCTCCCTTTCTTCCCCTACCACTATCACTTACTTATTTTTCAGCCTTTCTGTTTGCATTTTATTTTCCATCTGATTTCAAACCAAGAATTTGAAGTGGCTACTAGTTAATGATCTTCTCTTTGTGTTGTTCTAACATTTCTAATGCTAGATTATTTTCTTATTTTTTCTCTCACAGTTTTGGAACTCTGTTAAATTGTCCTGGGGAATTAAGAACTGTGTTTATTATCTTGATCTTGTTCTTTATTCACAAATAATAACATCCTCATTTGCTTGTTGATGAAATTTTTATTAAAGTAATCATATTGAGTAGTAGCCAATAATAAATTTATGTGCCTTGCTAAAACTTGACTTTAGAATAACTCTATTCTAGTTACCCCATAAAAATCATTTGTAATAACAAAGATCTATATTTATGGATGATTTTAGATATAATCAAAAATTTTAATTCAATATGCCATAAACAAAACAAACCATAAACAAAACCAGAAATGATCCTAGGAACAAAGATATAGTAAACAAAGAACGCTTGATTGTTTCTGTGCTTTAAAATCATTGACCAAAAAAACCCCAAAAAACAAAAACTCAAAAAATAAAACTGTCTGGCCAGTTTTCTCTTGGATTCATCTAAAATGTGATTTATTTTTCTCATCTGCGAGCACAAAAAGGTGGAATTTAATGAGATGTGGCCCAATGCCATGAAAATGAGAAGTGTGCCAATAATCTTAACTTATTTGACAAATACATAGTATTTAAACCAGTAAAAAAATCATCATGTTTATTTTTGTCAAGTTAAGGTCAGTAGAAATATTTCTATGTAATGTAATATATCATCCTGGGATGTCATCTTGAGAAGGTCAATTTAAATAAGAAAGAAAAATCTGTAGCCTAGACCAAAACCACAACCAAACCTCCAAAGAAACACAATACTCTAAGTTGTATTTAGATGTAGGAATGTTTACTAATTGCTTACATTAGGTAACTTCAGGGATATGGCAGCTCTAGCATGTTTTCTTTGGGGGAGAGGTACATGGTATATGGGGTGGAGGCTTAATTTGGTCTGCTTAAAAATAATGCCAGTCTCCCACAAAGAGAAAAGCCCAATTAAAGGTACATAAACATGATTTAAGTGTCGTCATATGTGTTCCCAGAGCATGAGACCTTTATTTAGCATAACCTCACCACTCATAACCACAACCAGGGCTGGACTCACTTAGAGAAATATTGGAAATTTTCCAGGTGACTGGTGAGCTAATTGGCCCTCCTCTGGGAATGTGGGATGAGATGTAGAGGAAGGAAGATCAGTTTCTTGGTGTTCCTAAAAACTGCTTGGAAATGTGGCATAATGGGAATTTATCTACTTTTCCTTTCGGGTGTTATTAAGCTTAATAGAATTACCTGGATTTTTCTTATGTTCATGTGATGCCGTGAAAAAATGTAGTACCAGAAGGAATAGATATTTTCTTCTTCACATAATGTGGTGCAATGCTTAAACCAATTAACATCCTCAGAGAAGAGAGCTGAATAAATAAAGCACCCTTTTACAATGTGCAATATCTTTAAAAGTAAAACACTAAGAAAAAATTATGCAACATAATTTACACTTGTTCTGTAGTATAATTTAAGGAAACCATTCAGTGTTAATATGATGTATTAAAAATTCTGTGGTGTGAATAAAAAGTTAAAAGCAAAATCTTTTATTAATATTTTTTTCCAAGCAGGTGTTCTAAAGAATTAGTCAGAGGTTTTAAGAATAAACAAAGAAAATATTGTGCTTAAGCATTTTATGAAATAAATGTATTTTGTTTAGAAAAGATCTTTCATCTTCAAAGAATTTAATAGTCACAGTGGGAAATCTTTTCTTATACTTTAATATAGATGTATTTTTCAAAGAATCTATAAACACCCCTTGTGTTTTTATCCTTGAAGGTGTGAGGTATTTTCAGTTAAATGTCTTCAATTGGGTTATACCGTTATTCACAGATTAAATATCCCTACATATTTATAAACATCAAATATCACATAAAATTTTTGAAAAAATAAGAAATTTATTTCAAGAAATATTCACTGATCATCTACTAAGATCCAGGTGCTGGGGATACAAATGTAAAGAAAATGAATAATACCTCTTCTCTGCCGTGGAGACACTGATGTAATTCAAACCATGTAATACGGATTTTCACTAAATTCTAGCCTCATAGCTCCAACTCAGTACAACTATGCATGAGACACTTTCATCTGGATGTGTTATGTTAATTCAAATTCAAATATCTGAAGCTACTAATTTCCTTCTCTGCCAACAGTGACAATCCCTCCTCCTAATGTTGTTATTTTTCAAAGAAAAACCTACTCAAACTTATAAATTGAAACTTTCACATTCATTTGATTTCTCTTCCTGTCTTTTATCCTATGTAGTCATTGGATTTCTTCTCCTATCCTTTCTGTTTATCTAGTTATTCAAAGACCCTGACATTTCTGGTTTTAAATTACTTGTTTTCATTCCTACATTATCATTCAAGGAGAAGCAGCTTGATAGACAGCATTCAGTTCCAAGCTCTGCTCAGTTACTTGCTACATGTGTGTCTTTAAGAAAGTTATGTAACAGCCATGAAGCAGGTTTCATCAGAGGGCTGTTGGGAGGATTAAGAAGATAGTGTGTGTATAATATAACACTCAACAGAGAAACCACCAAAGGTAGGTACATGAGGCATATTAGCTTTCATTATTATTCCCACTTGCTGTACCTTAGTTCATGTCCTTGTCACTTGTGTGGACTTTTGCCAAACTTTGAGCCTCTCTTCCTAATTGAATTCTCTCCTTACACTCCAATTTTTCCTTTACACTAGCGTTTTACCTTTCTTCCTGCAGGAATCTTTTTCATCATGCCACTTTGCTCCAAATGGTGTTACGATTTTCCATTCCCATTAGGGTAAAGAATCTTTCAAATCCAGCCTTTTCTTCCCCCATTGGTTCTTAATAGTGACGCTTCACTCTACCCAGGCCAACTTCCCCGGCATATTTCTGTGCCTGGCGGTGCCTCAGCTTCTTTTTTGGCCTCTGCTTCTCCAAAATTCAAGGGATGCAGCTCACACATGAAATGTGACTCTGTGTGTATAATTGAATTCATCATTGAAAACCCTTTAAAGAAGAGAATTTTAGCCTCAGTTGATATCAACAATTTTATCAACATTTGAGGAAAATTTAGTACCAATTTCACAAAATCTCTTCCAGAAAATAGAAGAGGAGAGAAAAAGTGGAAACATCCCTCATTTAATCAGGCCAACATTACCTGATACTAAAATCAGGGAAAATCATGAAGATATTCTATGTTTTCTTCCGAGAGTTTTTTATAGTTTCACATTTTATGTGTAGATCTATGATCCTGTGGAGTTCATTTTTTTATATGCTGTGATAAAGCATGATTTTTTTTTTGTTTTTTAGTGTTTTTGTTTTTTATTTTTATTTTTATTTTTTGGACATATGTATGTGCAGTTCAAGCACCATTTTGGAAAGGAGTGTCACTTGAATCACTTTGTACCTTTTTCAAAAATCAATTGACCGTATTTATGAGTTAGTTTTCTGGAATCTCTATTCTATTCCATCCATTTGTGTGTTTGTTCCTTCACCAGTACTACACTGTCTTGAGTACTGTATCTTTCTAGTATGTCTTAAAACAGGCCTTGTGAGTCCTCCAACTTTGGGGGGTTTTCCTCATTGTTTCTATCTGTTCCAGTTCCTTTACATTTTGCATATAAAATTTAAAATCAGCTTTTCTGCACCTTCAAAGCATTCTGCTATGATTTAGCTTAGGTTGTACAAAATCTGTAGATCAATTTGGGGAAAATTGGCATCTTAATTATATTAGGTTTTCTAGTCCATCAACAGTATATGTTTCTGTATTTATTTAGATTTTCTCTGATTTCCTTCATCAGTGTTTTAGTTTTCAACATACAGATCCTAAACATATATTTTTAGAATTATTTATAAATATTTTTTGGAAAGTATTATAAGTGATATGGTATTTTTCAATTTTTGGTTTGCGATCATTTAATGCTTGTGTATAAAAATGTGACTGAATTTATATGTTGATCTTATATCCTGTGTATTACTAACCTAATTGACTTCTAGGAAATTTTTAGAAAATGTTTTGGAATTTTCTCCAAAGACAAATATGTCACCTGAGAATAGGGAGAGTTTTATTTCTTTTTTTTTTTTTTCAATGTGAATATCTTTCTTTTCCTTGTCTTAGTGAACTAGCTGTGATTTTCAGTACCTTATAGAATAGCTGTGGTAAGAGTGAACATCTATGCCTATTCAGCTTTCTCTGCAAAGTCTGATTCAGCTTTCTCTGTAAATTTTTGTAGATCTTCTTTCTCAGATTGAGGGAGTTTTCTTTTATTGCTAGTTTTCATAAAGTTTTTTTTTTTTTTTACTTCTAAAAGTTTGTTTGTTTTTAAATCAAGGATGGATGGGAAATTTTGTGGTGGGGCTTCCTGCTTATTAATACATTGCTAAGAATAAACCTGTAATATCCAAAAGAAATTATTTCTGTCTATTAATCTGTTTAGTTCAGGTATATCTGTGATTTTACTTTCCAGATCATGTCAGATCCTGATTAGAAGGACCACCGTGTTTCTCAGAATAAAAATTCGTGACTCACATAAAACACCCAAGAAAAATAAATAATCAATTTAACAAACAAATAAATTGCTGTTGCAGGCTAGATATCCATCCTCTTCCTTTTTAACAGTTTCACTTTGAGGAGAAGTTGTCTGTTTATTGGACAAACTGACAGTGACTAAAGAGTGCACTTCTTCCTCCTGTTGCTCCTTGTTCTATCTGAATCATCCTTTGTTCACTGAATCACTGTTAACACTTCGGCACCAGGGAGTATTAGCTCTTTGGGAATGCTGTTCTTCCTTCTTCCTCTGTAAAACAATGCAGACATGCATTGCTAACAGAATAGTTTCAGGTGAAGCCAGGTCTGTACTGATAATCCTAGGTAGACAGAAATATAGGCTCTGAGATTTAGTTCTGCCTTGATATTGGAGGAGGCAATCTGCCATGGGTCCTGAGGTTTTCCTACTTACTTTTGCTGGGTATGGCAAGAATGCAAAGTACTGACTATGCTCTTTTCCTGGATGAGTTCTCAGGATTGTTTTTGTAATGAGCAAACTTGTGTAATGGGATGATGTCTATCTCCAGACACAGAAAAAGCTTCCTTCAACTCACTTTAATAAAAGCTACAGAACCCCATAATCCATAGTTCTCTCCAACAACACAAACCCCTGCATGTGGGAGCATACATTATGGGTCCTGAACTGTGTCCCCCAAAATGCATATGTTGAAGCTCTAACCCCCAGTCTGATTGTACCTGTAGATAGTTCTTTAGGAGTTAATTAAGGTTAGATGAAGTATAATGACGGGGCCCTAATCCAATAAGACTGTGGCCTTATAAGAATATGAAAGAGAGATCAATGCTTTTCTCACCTCAAGAAGGCAGCCACGTACAGGACAGGAAGAGAACCCTCACCAGCCACCAACTCTGCTAGGACCTTGATCTTGGACTTCCAAGCCTCCTGAACTGTGAAAAAATAAATATATTTTTTAAAGCCAACTCAGCCTGTGGTATTTTGTTGTAGCAGCCCAAGCCGACTAATACAGACCTTTTGTGTTGCTCCTATGGATTTGAACAGAAGAGGTATGGGGAACTGCCACAAACAAATATGAAACTAGAGGCTTTTTTCTCTTGCCTAGGACTCTTATCTCTTTTGCCAGTACCTTTGAAATAGTTTCAGGCTAATTTGTTACCTTACATATAGGGTACAACCTTAGACCCTGCGCATTGCTTGACACTAGGATGCCCACTCTCAGCCCCAGGTTATCGGTCAATGTTAGGAATGATGATGGTGGTGATGATGATGGCAGCTCCTCCCGCCCCTGCATCTCTGCCTGTGACCATGATCATGTACTAGGTACCTTGTTCAGCACTTTTTCTATATTATCCTAATTGATCTTAACAAAAACCCTGTGAAGTAGCTAACATTAAATAAGGGGAATTAACTGATATGATTTACATTTTCAAGAGCTCATTCTACTGCCATGCGGACAGTGGGGTCAGAGTAAAGTTAGGAGTTACTGCAATAGTCATGCAAGATGTAATGGAAGTGCCAACTTGTGCTATGTGTGTGATTGAAATGACAGTGCATCTTCATCTATCAGTGGCCTTAAAATAAATATTTGTGATATTACTAAAGTCCAGTTAGAACACAGAAAACTCAACACATTCAATGTAATCCTACTCCGTTTTGTTGTTCAGGGTTTCATAATTTATTTCTCCTTCTTTTCCCACTTGGATTAATTCCACATAAATCAAATCAAGTTAAGGATCTAACAATGGTATGTCCAAAGTTCAAAATGGTGTTTTTTGAGCACTGTCCAGAAGTATGTAAAAGACATTTATCTTAGGTTGTAGCTCTCTTTATAGAATGAAATCTGAATTCTCAAGAAGTCTTTATTGTGGTGACCCACAGTGAGTAGCAATAAGGCTGATCAAAATAATTAGAATATTTTTTATTATAGTAATGTATTTTCAGTCCTTTAAAAAATGTTCTCATGGCAATTTGTTCGTTTCCAAAATGTATTTATAATGGGTTATTGGCATAGGCTATGTTTACGTGAGAAAACGGCCTTAATTTTCCATCTCTCTCCAGGAAATCACAGCTATGGCCAAACCCTGTCTTTTCCCTCTCAAACTGGCTAAGTTTTCCCCTCTTGTCACATTGTTCTCACAGAGGCTGTAGAAAATGAATGGGTCTCTGGCGTTCAGTTCCCCACATTTCCTCAGGTTAAAGGGTTATGCTAATCTCTATTTTTAAATGGCTGTTTTCTATTCCTGTCATGTGGCCAAGAGAAGGCAGCAATAGATATTTACAAAGTCACCTGCCCCACAAGGGCTTTGGCCAATTCTTGTGATTTCTTTCCTTTAGCGTTCTAGGAGCCCCCTTCCTGGGCCTCCTTTTTGCTCCCCTCTTCAGTACTGCATAGTTTAATACTCAAGTGTAGGGCTCTTTGAATCAACCACCTGCTCCCTATGACTCGTACACCAAATTTTGCAAAGAACATTCTGTCTCTGTAGTGTTTTGTTTTGTTTTAAATTGCTTTGTAGGGAGATGTATGTGCAGTACTACAAGAAATCTGTAGAAAAGTTTAGCAAAGAACAAAGAGTAGAACAAACTATTCATTCTGTTATCTTTCTGAGACATGTCACCAAATACTGACTAATAAATACCAAAAAAGCAAACATAAGATTTTAAGTAGGAAAAAAGATGTTTTCTTGAAAACTGGGTCAACTTCAAGAAGAAAAATTATTTACTGATTACATTTTATATTTATACACATATTATGATGATTAAAAATACCACAGTATTTTTATTGAAAATTAATTAATAAATTACTTGAAAAAATAGTTGAAGCTAATGTTGCTAAAAGTCATTTTGCTTTATTTACATTTGATTTATTTTTATTTACTTACATTGAAGCTATTTGAGGACATTGGTTATGTTTTTTTTATGGTCTGTTACTTGATAGGGCTTTAGTCACTTTGAGTATTTATTAGTTATTAATTCATCATGATCTGATAACCAATTCTAAGTCAATTGCTTGCTTCCTTTAGCTGTTCTTTTTTGTTATTCTCTTTTTTGGAAGCCTGTCTAAATCCAGGTGTGAAGTCTTTATTCATAAGTGTTCAATCTCTGTGCTCTGATCATCTGCATTAAAAGATCAATAGGACATGACCCCAGGACAGTCAACCTTACTATTTTATTAACGGAGTTTCAAAATAGGAGACTAGTGATAATATTGCCTAACTAATAGGTTTACTGGGAAAATTAATTAGTTAATACTTACAAAGATAATGTAAACAGTCTGATTTTTTCCCATAGAAATGCAACCTCAAAAAGGAAATGCAAACATTCCAATAAACCACAAGCTTACGCCAGATTTCAAAAGCTAAGATATTCAATCTGAAAGTTATCTGTCATGTTTTTTAATGAATAATTCAACATTTAATCCATTAATATTAACCTTTTCATTTTAAATATAGCCTGATGTCAAATATATATCAAAAAAACCTTTACACTTAGTATGCCCTTTGACCAGAAATTCAGCTTCTAGAAATTTATTCTAAGGAAATCATAATGAATATGTGCAAAGGTCTAATGACAAGAATATAGATTAAAAAATGAAATTACAGTAGTGAAAAATAAACAAATGAAATTTTCAATAATAGAGAATGAATGAATTATAATAGAGAATAAATTATACAATGGTCATAAATTTAAATACTCTAAAACCATATTATTCTATAAAAGAATATTTCCTTCTATAGAAAAATACCCTCATCATATTGATAATAAAAATGGTTATGAAAAATGTGATCCCATTAAAACATATGTTGAGTGATATGATATTTAGAGTCCATTTAAAAATATACCACCAAAAACAGCAAGGAGAGGGATAAATATGTCAATATGGGGAAAACATGATTGTTGGAGCTGAGTAATGGCCACAGAGGGTTTATTACACTATTTTTTCTTCTTTTGTGCAAGCTTTAACATAAATTACATAGTGAAAACTTAAATTTTCTTAAAAACCTTAATTTCTGCTTAGAAAAAATTAGAGGTGAGGTTGTAGACATTAATTTTAGAGCAAAAAATATGTTTGGATTAAAGTATGTATGCATATATACACACACATATAAATGTATAGTGTGCACATAAGTATATATGTGTGTTTATTTAGAATATGATGGAACTATTCATAAACTTTAACTTCTTTTATGATTTTCTATATTTAAAAAATTCTATAGTCACTATTTAAATTTAGAATTATAAATGAATAATTATTACAATGGCACATAAATCCTGATAACAATTTTTTTCTCCATTATATAGAGATTTAACTATGAGAGCCTTTCATATACCCATTACCCAAATAGTTAGATATCACTGAATTTATTTATAAAAAGAGGATTTTAATAAATAATCCTTTCAAGAATTTGTGAATATGCTTCATTGATTGTGGAATCAATAGGCTATTTCTAATGAATCTGGCACGTTAATGAATAATGGTTTGATCCAAATATTTCATCCAAAACTGTGAGACATTTATATTCCTGAAGGCAGTATCATTTAAACCCTGATTAGTTAACAGACTGTATTTATGAGAAAGGTGTATTGATTTCAATGGCTTTATTGATTTTAGGTCTGTTGAACCTAGGCACCTTGCAAATTTATGGGCTGGCTTCATTGACTTCGTTTTGATCTAATATATAGTTGTTTTTAAAAAGTGCTATAAAAACTTTCTGGCATCTGACCTTCCCTATACAAGATCATTAACTTGTACATTTTTATTATTTTCAAATGTCTTTCATAAAGGAATAGTAAAATCATTAGTTTTAGCTTCTGTTATGTACAAAAGGGAAAACTAAAAGTTAGGTACTGTTGACAAATTCAAATATTTAAATAAGCATTATTCATAAGAATTTGTTTGAGTTATAAAATTCTACATGAGAGATTTGACTAAAAGAACCTAAGTCGAGCTGGTCTTCCACATTGCTAACTGACCCCACAGGCTTACTTGAGAAAAGCCAATAAAATGTTAGAATAACATGGATCTCATGACTGCTTTTCTTTAAATTAACAGTATTTCCTAATTAGTTATGTCTTTCATAATGATTTCTACTCTCTCAAATCAAATTTGCTGACTTTTCTATAAAGTTTTGATTCTGAATCTTTCAATACTATGAATTAAATTTAAATTTGTCACATAGTTCCATAGAAAAGAAAGTAATTCTGCTCTTATTATACACTACATTGTGAATCACTAAAGTCTTCAAAAAATTGGAAGAATGGTTCTTTCATAAATCATATCACTACTGATGTGATTAATGCAGATTATTTAAATTCCCTCTGTTGATTTCACATAATAGCTCTGCCAAAAGTGTGTAAATAAAGTTTAAATCTGTTTTTGGTTACCTTGGGTATACATAGCTGTTCAAATTTAACCTATGATTTCTTACCAAAATTTTGCATCTACTTCCATTCATTACATAACTCATTGGCTATCTCAGCAATATTTTATTTTTTGTCATTTGAATATACTTTCTTTCATTTCATCTCTTTAATATCTTTCCATAAAATTAACTGCTCAGCCCTCTCTGCTCTTTTGCAAGTAGTTAATACAAGTGTTAAATTGGACAGTACTGTGATTTGCTGTGGAGACTTCTTCTAGATTGACATTGATCCATGAATCAATTCAATCATGAAATAAAGACAGAACAAACAAACAAACATCTATTGACAGTCTAACATATGCCAGAGGTACTTGCTGGATGATTAGCTTAAAGCTTCGATGTTGAATTTTACTACCTGAGTTAGAATTCTTTATTTGCCCTTCACCAGCTGATTGATCAATGATTTAACTTTTCTTCATTTCCCCAAATGTAAAATGTCTGACGACTGGTTTCAAGTAACCACCTCAGGATTGTTTTTACAGTTAAATGAATTGCTACATATGAACCATTAGAACAGTGTCAATCACAATAAACCTCCATAAATACTAGCTATTGATATTTCATACTTACCATAATTTACCATGGTATTTTAATATTTAAATATTATGCAATTTCATTATTTTAAAAATTATTTTTATATCTTATGCATGTTCAAAAAATAATACAAAGGGGCATGCAATGAAAGAGAAAGTCACTTTCATCTCCTGACATTAGTCCTGTCTCCAGAGTTGCATGGGCATAGTCTCACATATATTCTACTCAAGTATGTGTATATACTTCTTTTCTTTCTAATGCAAATTAGTACATGCTAATAGAGACTGGCCTACAACTGACTCTTATTTCACTTAATATATCTTGACAGTTTCATATTTCACCAAATGTAGGAGAAGCTCATTCATTTTGACAGCATCCTTGTGTAAACTTAACCAGTCTCCTTATTCATGGATTCTTAAGTTGTTTCTTTCCTTTCTTTTTATTATAACCAATGATTATATATAATTATTATATAATGTTTATATCTATGTATTTAAATACACACATGTTCATATACACATACATTGTATATTTACACATATAGACACACTATTCAAATATTCAAATGCACATGTAAACTACATATTCACACAGATATATTCAAATACACACACGCTATATAAATAGTGCGTGTGTTTGTTTTAATACATGGATAAATATATCTGTTGAACCAATTCATGCAATTAGACTTTCTAGTTCAATGAGGAGTGTCTTCTAAATGTTTTATAGATATTGCTAACGTGCTGTCCATGCTGGTTGTGCCAATACAAATTTCAACAGTAGTAAGTGCTTATGTGTGATTCACCATACAATCATCAACACAGTCATTTAATTTTCATATCTATGAGTAGACATATCTCACTATTTGCTTGGTGTGATCCACTGCATCTTTGGATTTTACTGTTTTGTTTCATTTTAAAATATAAATATATTAGGAAATTCTATTTTGATAGTATATCTATAGTGTAGTTATTTTACCCCAGTCTTTCATTTATATGTTACAATTTCTGTTATAATACTTGGTTGTTCAAAGGCTTTTAAATTTTATGCTGTCAAATGTATTTTTGTTTTGTTTCTGGCTCCATGACAGGCATTTTCTTGTAATTGCTCATGTTTTCCCTAGTACTTTTTCGTTTTTATATTTTACATTTACATCTTTTATTCATCAAAAAATTATTTTGGTATAAATTATAAGTTAAGAATCAGACTTTTATTTCCTAAATAAAAAGACCAGTGGACCCAAAAGTGTTTATTATATTAACCATATTTTTCCACTGCTTTAAAATGTTATTTTTAATATTTATTATATATTTAAATATTTATGCTTCCCTCTATTCTGTTCAAGTCATCTGTCTCTTGTTGTGCCACTGCTATGGTTTTAGAATTGCTATAATTCTTCATATTGTAATATATAATTGAGTTAGTCCTCATTCATTACTCATCATTTTTTAAAATTTTCCTAATTATTCTCACACAAACCTGGGTATTAGCTTCTCTTATCTTTCTAAAAAATGGTGCTGACTTTAATTGAGATTTTATGAAAGCATATTTTTTATTTTTTAATAGGATGCTTTAGTCTAATACATTGGAAAAATAATAGAATAATATAACTATTTTTAGTTTCTATATAGAAAAGCTGTTTATTTTTATATGTTAATTTCATAATCAGCCATCATATCAAGTCCTACTGTGGTTTCTAAGGCTTTGTAAAATTAATTTGCAAATATTTTCTAAATATATAGTAATAATCTTTAAAAATGATAATTTCCTGTTGTTTTCCAATTTTTACACTTGTATTTTATTTTATTCTCCAGTTAAATTGTCTAACATTTTTATATTTTATATTTTTACTGTAATGTTAAATAGTGGTGGTCCCAAAGGCCTCTTGGTATTGCTTCTTATTTTAATGCCATTTGCTCACATAAATTGTCCTCGAACTTTTTTATGGAACAAGTCATATGAAGGGCTTGTTAAAACACAGATTCTTGGGCTTCACACCCAGAGTCTTGATTCTGTAGGTGTGGTGTGGGACACAAGCATTTATATTTCTAACAAGTTCAAGTTCCCAGTGCATCTGACACTGCTGGTCCAGGGTCCACACTTTGAGAACTGCCTTATCACGCTATTTAGTATGATACTGGCTTTTAATTTGAGATGCACATGTATATTTAATAATGTTAAGTGACTACTTATTCTTTTATATTAAGAGTTTTGTCAGGAATGTATGTGGAAAATTTTCAAATGTCTTTTGGGAACTTGTAGAGTTGACAATATTATTTTATCCCTTTTTCCTATTAATATGATGAGTTTCAATAATAGATCTAATATTGAAAAAACTCAGCACAAAACAAACTTGATAATGGCATGTTACTCTTTAATATGCTACTATGACATTCTAATTAACATTGTTTTAGAAATATTCTTTAAATTTCTTTAAGTTTTCATTCCTATCTTTTCCTGCTTTGGATATTAATGTTAAAATCATTCCATAAATAGAATTTGAAAGATTTGCTTCTCTATATATGCTCTGGAAGTAAAGTTATCACAGCAAAGTTATCAGTTTCTTAATGTTTTGATAGATTTCACTGAAGACATCATATGGGACTGGCATTCTTTTGGAAGTCTTTGAGAATTTTGTTTAATATTTTCCATTTATTTGTTATTTTTGTAGATAAATTTTGATAATTTTTATTTTTCTAAAAAAACCCTATTTTGGGGGAGAATAAACAATATACCTCTAAGTAACACAGGGATCAAAGAAGTCTCAAAAGAAATTTTAAAATATATTGAACTAAATGAAAATAAAAACAATATTAAATGAAAATAAAAATACAACATGAAAATAAAAATACAATATACAAGTGTGATATAGTAAAACTAGTCTTTAGAATGAAATTTATAAGATTGAATGCATATATTAAAAGAAGAAATATCTAAAATTAATAATCTAATTCTCTACCTTAGGAAATTAGAGAAAGAAGAGCAATATATAACTAAAGCAAACAGAATAAAAGTAATAATAAATGTTAGGGCAGAATGCAATACAATTAAAAACAGGACATTAATAGAGAAAATCAACAAAACCCAAAACTGGCCCTTTGAAGAGTTCAGATTGATTAATCTCTAGTCAGGCTAATAAAGTAAAAAAGAAATTAGTGTTGTCAGAAGTGAAAAAGGATTGTCTGTTTATTCTGTTGATCATTTCCTTAGCTGTGCAGAAGCATTTTAATTTTATCAAGTCCCATTTATTTATTTTTGTTGTAGCTGTGATTGCCATTGGGGTCGTTTTCATAAATTCTTTGCCTAGGCCAATATCTAGAATAGTTTTTCCTACGTTTACTTCTAGAAGTCTTATGGTTTCATGCCTTACATTTAAGTCTTTTATCCATCTTGAATTAATTTTTTGTGAGTGGTGAGAGAGATGCATACTGTTTTGTTCTTCTGCATATCACTATCCAATTTTCCTAGCACCATTTATTGAATAGGACTTCTTTTCCCAGTGTATATTGTTGTCTGCTTTGTCAAAGATCAGTTGGCTGTATGTGGAAGGTTTTATATCTGGGTTCTCTGTTCTGTTCCATTGGCCTATGTCTCTATTTTTGTGCCAATATCATGCTGTTTTGGTTACTGTAGCCTTGGAGTATAATTTGAAGTCTGACAAAGTGATGCCTCCAGATTTGTTCTTTTTGCTTAAGATTGCTTTGGCTCTTTGGGACCCTTTCTGGATCCAAACAAAGCATAGAATTATTTTTTCTAGATCTATGAAATACGATGTTGGTATTTTGATGGGGATCGCATTTTATCTGTAAATCGTTTGGGATAAAATGGACATTTTAACAATGTTGATTCTACTGTTCCATGAACATGATGTTTTTACCATTTGATTGTGTCATCTGTGATATCTTTCTTCGGTGTTTCATAATTCTCTTTGTAGAGATCTCTCACTTCCTTGGTTAAGTATATTCCTAGGTATTTATTTTCTTTGTGGCTATTGTGAATGGTATTGAGTCTTTGACTTGACTCTCAGTTATGGTGTATAGGAATCAACAGAACAAATAGACAACCTACAGAATGGTAGAAAATATTCACAAGCTATACATCCGATAAAGGGATAATAATGAGAATCTGCAAAGAATTCAAGCAAATCAGCAATAAAAAAAACAAAGAACCCCATTAAAAAGTGGGCAAAAGACATGAACAGAGCTTTTCAAAAGAAGATAGACAAATGGCCAATAAACATATCAAAAAATACTCAATGTCACTAGTTATCAGGGAAATGCAAATTAAAACCACAATGAGATATCACTTTACCCCAGTTAGAATGGCTTTTATTAAAAAGTCCAAAAATAATAGATGCTGGTGTGGATGCAGAGAGAAAGTAATGCTTATGCACTGTTGGTGGGACTGCAAATTAGCACAACCTCTATGGAAAACAGTATGGAGATTCCTCAGAGAAATGAAAGTAGATCTACCATTTGATCCATCAATCCCACTACTGGGTATCTACCTGAAGGAAAAGAAGTCATTTTATCAAAAAGATGCCTGCACTCAAATGTTTATTGCAGCACAATTCACAATTGCAAAGATGTGGAATCAACCCAAGTGCCCATCAATACATGAGTGGATTAACAAAATGTGGTATATGTATACCGTGGGATACTACTCTGCTATAAAAAAAGGATGACTTAATGCCTCTTGCAAAAATTTGGATGGAACTGGAGACCATTATCCTAAATGAAGTATCTAAAGAATGGAAAAACAGACACCATACGTACTCACTGTTAAATTGGAACTAACCGATGAGAACGCATGTCTACAGAGGGAAGTAAAATTCAGTGGAAATCAAGCATGGGGGAGAGGGGAGAAAGGGATGGGTAAAAACCCACCTAATGGGCACAGTGAACACTATCTGGGTGATGGGCACACTTATAGCCCTGACTCAAGCATTAGAAAAGCTATCCATGTAACCAAAAACATTTGTACCCCCATAATATTTTGAAATAAAAAAATATTAATAGAAATAGAAATGTTAAAAAAAAAGGAAAAAGGGACAATCACTACTGATACCATGGACATTAAAAGGATAATAAATGAATATCATGAACAACTCTATGCCCACAAATTTAATAATCTATTTAAAATAGGCCAATTCCTTGAAAGGCATAATCTGCTAAAATTCACACAAGGAGAAATAGATAATCCAAATAGGCCCATATCTATCAAAGAAAGTATAGAACAATATCTCTTGTGAATATTGGTACAAAAATCATCAACACTGTATTAACAAATCAAATCCAACAAAGTATAAAAACTATTATATATCATAAGCAAGTGGAGGTATGCAACTCTGTTTTAACTTTCAAAAAACAAACAATGCAATCTATCATATAAACAGGCTAAGAAGAAAAATCAAATGATAATATTAATAGATACTGAAAGGGTATTTGATAATATTCAACACCCATTCATGATAAAAAAAAAAAACTCTCAGCAAACTAGGAACAGAGGGGAAATTGGGAATTCCTCAACTTGATAAAGAACATCTACAAAAAAACCTAACAGGTAACATTATACTCAATGGTGATATCTGTAACATTGGGAATAAATCAAAGATGTTTCCTGTCGCTACCCCTATTCAATATCATACTGGAAGTACTAGCGAACTCAATACTATAAAGAAATAAAAGGTATACAGATTGGTAAGAATGAAATAAAATTGTCTTTGTGCATGACATGTTTGTCTATGTAGAGTATCCCAAAGAATCAACAAACAAACAAACAAAAACCCCCAGATTATAGCAAGGTTGCAGGATGCAAGATTAATATACAAAAGTCAATTCTTTTTCTATATGATAGCAATGAATGATGGGAATTTGGAATTGAAAACAAAATGTCATTTATATTAAAAATAAAAACTAAAAGAATACTTAGATGTAAATCTTAAAAAAAATACAAGATTGATATGAAAAAAACTATAAGCCCTAAAAGAAATCAAAGAATATCTAAATAATTGGAGAGATATTTCATGTTTATGGATAGAGAAACTACATATTGTTAAAATGAGAATTCTTCCCAACTATATGTGTAGATTTAACATAATCTTCATCAAAACCCAGAAAGTTATTTTGTGGATATCAACAAATTCATTTTAATTTATATAAAAAGACAAAGACCTACTATAGCCAGCATAATACTGGCACTACCCTACTTCAATACTTTTTATAGAGGTACATTAATAAAAACAGTCTACTGTTGGTGAAAGTATAGACAAATAAATCAATAAAACAAAATAAAAAGTCCAGAAATAGAACCACACAAATAATCAATAGTCAATATAAAGTCTTTGATCTTTGGCAAAGGAGCAAAATCAATTCAATGGAAAACTGCACACAATTAAATTCCCACATGAAAAAAAAACATATATGATAATTTATTTAAAAACATATGTGTACATACGTGCACATTAAAAAAAGATTATGAAAATATGGTCACTATAATTTCCCAATGAAGAGATTTGGAATTATTCTTACCCTTCTCCTTATACTCTTCCATATTGTTTAATTCTTGCTTCTATTAAGTATCATTTCATTTTATTATTATAAAATTAATCTAGTTTTATTAAACTATCAAAATAAATGCTAATTTAATGGTTAGTAAAATATTCTTGGCATATATTCTAAACCAAATAGTATTTTACATAGTTTGTTCCTAGGCATCTAACAATGGATATGTTATGGACGAATTCAAAGTGTATCTTGCTCCTGAAATATTTTTCTTCCTCTTAGAGATAAGTTTCATTCTATTAATAAATGAGTTTGTTCTTAAGATCATGACTTTAAAAGGAAATCAAAAGGCATTCTTCTATAATATTTTCATATTTTGATAGATATATTTGTTGTTTCTGTGAATAGTCTTCATTTCACTTTTATGTAGCAGTTGAGATTAATAAGATAACTTTTGACTTTTTAATCATTATTTAATAGTATATTTAATCTGTTAAGGTTACAAGCTCTCCTACTATTTTCTTGGTTTCTTTTGGGATGTGAAATATTTCTGCATAGTTCTTAAGACTTATCATAAGGAAGTGACTTGTCCTAAGAGAATCAACACTGCCATATTTGTTCTATGCCACTATGCTTGCAAATTAATAGCTTTGCACTATTTTTACTTTACAAAGAATCTTTTGTCTCTCTCACATTTAAGATAAAATCCAGATAAAGCAATCCTTGGTTTCAGTATTATTTAATTTCTAACAACAGTAAAATCAAATATTTTCATCTGCAGGTGTATTTGTTTTTCACATTTTTGTCACCCCTGAGTGAGGGCCACAAGCAAAGTCTTGCAACATTGCCAAGTGTGTTATTTATACTACCACTGGGTACCATTAATCCTATTTCAGTTCCAGGCAACTATTTTCTAACACATTTAGAATGTTTTATAATTGTATTCTTACATGATTTAGCACAATTCTTTGGTTTAATAGGGTTAACTTTAGGTCTGGTATTGAGGATAGAAACAAATGTTCCTTTTTTGGATGATCAAAATATATACTTTAGCTATTTAATGTAGTTGTCATGTTGCAGGGATTATGATACCTCCAAATGCATATAATAATTATTTTAGGGTGGGGCATTCCCCTTTTTGTGCTGGTAAATATTTAATAATCAGCTCTTTGAAAGTAAATAGCACTGGTGATTTCCATGGTGTACATAGTCTCATCCTGGTCTGTTTCAGCCTACCCAGTGATATCAACCGGTTTTGCACAATTCTGAACATTGACCAGTTGGCACTCTGGAGTCAGCTGTAGCATGCCAGAGGGGCTCCTGTACTTCAAATGTCATCTGAATGTTGGAAAGACTTAGACTATCCATATTTTAGCTTATCTCCTTTTTGAAAGAGCCATTTTTCAACTTGGTCTTTCTAATGCTTTCTAATGCTACCAAAACTAGCTAGGCTCTTTCCTGTTTTTTTTCCCCCCCTGCTTTCTAGCTGTCCTAATAAAATCAATTTGATAGGTTAATTATAACTTACTATTATGTAAGGTAATGGTTTTTTTTCTGAAAGCTTTAGTTAGAATCTTCATATTTATTTGTATTTTGGTTCATAAAACAATTGTTTGGGAGTTATAGTCTTACAAATATTCTTATAAGACAGTTTAAATTTATAGACTAAGGATCCTTTGGGATTGAAATGGAAGTTGCAATTTTCACCTCTACTATATTTTATTATTACCCCTTAGGATAAACTATGGTTATGTCAAAGTCACTCTTCTTTCTCTGAAGTATAACCAATAGTGATTATTTTAGCTTTGCCCAATTTTCAGAATTTCATCCTTTTGCTAGGACCTCTAGGATTAGACACATTTGGCAAGCTAAGGATTTTAAAGTTCCATGCCTAATTTGTTCAAGTTCCACGAGACAGAATGAAACTAATATTAGACTGGGAATGAAGGGGATAGTAGTTAGACACTGAGTTCACTGATATGATCTTCAAGGAATAGTTTAAGAAAATTCCTGGGTGGATGTCTGCTTTTGCTTAGGGAGATGATTGCTTACACTGGCACTGTCTTCTTTATACAAACTTTTGTTACAGACATTATTGCAGTCTCTCAATTGTCTTCTATCTGACTTTCATCTTCTATTTCAACCTTTGTATTCCTTAAGGCAACGTTGTTGAGTCATCCATTTAATATAACCTTATAGGTTTGACCAAACAGAGGCCAAAAATAATTGGAGAATTCAGTGTTTATTTCTGAGATTTTCACCTTCATTTCTGGGTCTAGGTTGTCTCTATCATTTCTTTTACTCTGTACAGCATTTTCATTGCATAACAAGAATTTACTTGAGTGTGACACTGAACTACACTACCAAGAACAATAATCAAATAGCCATGTGGAGTCTGGGCAAGTAGATTCTGTATTTCTAAATATAGTATTCCACCAAACATGCTTAATAAACTTTATATGACCACTTATGACAAAAGAAAACACAATATAGTAATGATACGAGCATAGGAAATAGATGTCCACGGGGATGCATGATAACAATCTACAAACCTGTAAGTATTTTTTGAGGTGATAAGGAAAAAGAAAATTTGTTCATTATAGTTACCAAGGAAGAACAGCAAAGTAGAAGGTTCAAATATAAGAAACAATGCTCAGGTTAAACATTAGGAGGAAAAATGGCAGATCTTTTCAAATATTAGGAAGGTGTTTATAAGAAGATCTAGAATCCACTATTTTTAATTCAGTTTGAAAGACACAATCCCTCTCCCTCTTACTTCAAGCTTGGAAAGGTGCTAGCTACACGTTCTTTTTAGGGAATTAAAAAGAGGAAAACCTTCTTGATATTCCCTTGAACTCATGTTCTTACACCAATGTTAGAATAACACAGCAGCTGTTTTCTCAAATCATGCAAATCCCAGGAGAGGTGGTTGTACTTGGTGATTGTAGCTAACTCAGCGGCACTGGGGATGGAGTCGCTTCCTCTTCTTCCTGTTACCACAAATATTTGTTAAATAATGTGCTGGGAGAAGGCAGCAAGGCTCTACAGCTGTGTTGGTAACCCCATCCCTTCATTGTTTGGGGTTAACAAATACCCTCTGAGCTCATAAGACCCTTTCCTGTAAGAAGACAACACTTAATTGTCACTCATGACATTTCCTTTCATGTAGAGGAATCTACATTTTTCTAATACTCCTGGCTTCTTCTAGGGGAGTAAAAGAGAGTTACTTTATTGATAAGTTTGGGAGATAAACAATACAGAGTCCTTTTCTACCTCCCTTCAGCTCAAATAACGCAGCTTCTGTGTTACTAAATCATATATTAATTTTAATAAATTTCATAAACAAAGGGGGTTGGAGAGGAGTTTTACATCATTGCTTGTGACTAGGAGTACAGTAGGGAAAATGCCTATCAAATTATGCCATTTGGTATTAGGAACTCCATTACTGCAACATGTACCTTTGCTGTGTCCTGCAACCTAGCCTTCATTGGTAATCAACATGATATTTTGCTCTCCAGCTACTTGAATTCTTTTTATCATTTAACAAATGGTTTATAACTCAGACTGGGAAAACAGAGGGTGTTTTTTATTGGGCTCTGTATTTTTTAGAGTGAAAGGAAAATTCTTGGGAAATTAAATAAACTATTCCTAAGCCTCCACCAAGCATGTAGCACCACTGCAGGTAGATGTTATCCAACTTGTTGAAAGTATAAAGGATATTTTTTATCTTAAGGATCCTTTTATTTAAATTTAATTAGATTTTTTCAAATGTAATTTCCAAGACCATTAGGTTGCAGAAATATTTGACATGATCATTGAGTATCACAATGTACTCCCTACACATACTTACTGTAACTCAATCTAACAACTAAGAATAAAAAACAGGAAAAGAAGGGACATTTCTAAAATGATTCTTACTGTGAGTGTGTGTGCATTGTCTGTGTGTGGGATGTGTGTGTGAGATAGGGACCATTACACAGTGCCCACTATCACTATATTCCGTTTCTCTGTTACTCAGGCATTGAAAGATTGTGTTCAGACTGGTTGATTGACTACAGGACCATCATGTCAGCCCTCCCATACATGCTGCTCTTTCCACATCCTAGATATTTGCTAATGTAGTGGCAACCCTTTAGAAATTTACAATGTAAATCAAATATTCCTCAAGTAATACTAAATTAGATACTTGTTTAAATACTTTAGACAAGAATCTAAAGTAATGATCTGAATTTCTTTCAGAGGAATGAAGAATCCTTCTCCTAGAAACAAACAAAAACTCGAAAAGTATACACATAGACACAAGAATAAATTTTACATACAATTTAAGAGAATTTATGAGCCTTCTGAAATCCATGAACATGAGTTAAGAATAAGGGACCTAGAACTTCAGTAATGTGCTTCGTGGATTATGAAATATTTGGATTGTGTGTGTGTCATTAAGGCTACAATAAATTCTTGAAGTAACACTGGAAGACTGACAAAAGACTGATTGCTTTACTATTTTTCCCCTTTGTCCTCCCATATTTGGCCCTCCCAAATCATTGCAACTTGCCTTCTGAGATGGATATTCCACAGAAAACATCTTCTTTGTATCAGCGTGACCCTATAAAGGAGATATTTTTTAAATATATGTAGGTGCATATCTCATGTTGATATGTAAACAAAAGAATATGTTCACTATGTAAGGGAGTTTTCTAAAAAATATTGATGTGATCATCTCACTAGGGAAAGAAGAAAGAAGAGTCATAATTAATGTGTTTATTAATGTGTTTATGTTCAGTAATAATTTGTGCTTGTTGAATTTTATATATAATCATAAATTACTTTATAGAACTTGCTGACTTTGGGCTCTAAAAGTTTTTTAATTTCCATGTATGTGTTATATTTTTTTCCATCAACATTACATGAAACCACTGCTTCTTTCATAAGATCTAAGGAGAAACTAAACTTTTGCTTCAGATGTGACAGCTTTAGTCCTTTGACATAAGTGTTGTCTTAACCACTGAGGAACAAGCCACAGAAAAATAGGATCTTAACTGCAATCAAGTTATGTTTCAAGAAGGGTCATTAGCATTACATCTGTCTCCTGATATATTCACCTCACTTTGGGACCAGAAAAGAGAGAATAAAGGAGAAAGGTGGTTGTAGTAGAATTCATATCTTATTCTCTCTCTCTCTCTCACCTGAAACTACTGGTTTGTTTTCTATCCCTATCACTTTGTAAGAATGTCATTAAATGTCAGAATATAACCTTATGAGTCTGGCTTCTTTCACTTAACAAAATGCATTTGAAATTTATCCATGCTGGGTAAATCAGTAGTTCATTCTTTTTATTGATGAGTAATATTCCATTGTACAGATATACTATGTACTGTTTGTCTATTCTCCAGTTTAGGGTTATTTGGATTGCTTCCAGTTTTTGGCAATTACAAATAAAGCCAATACAAATATTTGCACAAAAGTGTTTATGTGAACATGGATTTCCTATTTATTTCTTCATTCACTTATTCATTTTTTTATCTTTTACTTGCATAAATACTTAAGAAAAAGATTGCTGATTCATATGGTAAGTATATGTATAATCTTATAAGAAACAACCAAACTCTTTCCAAAGTAACTGTGCTGTTTTACAATTCCATGAATAGTATATTAGAGTTCCAGTAGCTCTGTACCTTGTCAGCACTTGATATGGTCAATTTTAATTTTTTAAACCATCACTATAGTAGGTTAATTTTTAAAGCTTTCTCCATATGCCCAAACTCCTTCAATTAATGTAGAAAGTTATCAGGAATATTCAATGAATTCTCTGTCTGCATGCTCTTTCTCTACTGCCTCACTGTTAGGGAAAAACTAAGATGGCTGTCCCTGGTCAATATATGGTTAATAAATGCCTACTCTTTAGTAGGCCTAGTGCACACAACCCACTCTCCTAAATTTTTATTTAGCCTATCTCTAGAATTTTGTTCACCATTCATTTTCCATTCTCTTATTTCCTTTGAGGTTCAATCCAGTCAGAATTTGAATTTCTATCCTTTAAATCATCATTACCTGCCATTTTGTTAACTCCATGAGGACAGAGATTACATATGTTTTGTTTGTTGCTGTCCTTATCACAGTACCAGAACTATAATAAATGCTCAATAAATATTGAATGAATGAATGGATAAATAACTACTTCTTTGTTTCCCTGTATAAACTGTTTAAGCAGTTATGCTCTCTTTCTAAGCATTTAGGTTGCAAATATATTTTCTCTTTTCTTTAGCCTGAATAATTTCTTTTTAAACTTTTTTTCTGAATCTATCTACACCTTATTTATTTACTAAAATGTTCTTTATTTCTTTTGAAGGTGCTAGTGTGTATAAGTATTTTTCAAAGTAGCATCAACTACATTTTGAAGAACAACCTATTATCTTCTTCCATCTTTAAAGATGATTTTATCTAGTATCAGACCCAACACCTATCTCTCTGAGAATCTTCTTGATTTTTATCACTAGCCATTTTTTCAAAGCTTTGTTGTTTTCTGGTCATAGAGATAGTGATTCTAATAGATGGTTTGATACACATAAATTATAATACTGTTTTCAAAAAATAAATTCATAGACATTAATGCTAAGAATATAATTTTGGAATTTTATAGTATCTGTATTTTCATTAATTGCTTACTTGAAAATTCTGAAAATAATAAACTATCCAAAAAATACAGGTGTTCTCTGTCCAAGTTCTATGCTTTTCCCACTGTACAAATTATTTTCTTCTCCTGTTCTATATTAACTTAAAAAACACAAGACGCAAATATACTTGGTTCACATTTTGACAATTTTAAAATAGCCTTATCATTTGCTTTTCTTTCCTCTCCCATTATGCGGGAAGTTCCAGACCTAAATATTTATTTACTCAGTCATTATCATCGATTATATTACTTGTACAAGGAAAGATTTCTTTGCATTTATTATCTTTTCCCTGGAAACATCAATATGGCTTATTTTGTAAGATTATTGATCTTTTATTCATATCCCACTCCTATTCCTGTCAACAGTCATATTTTTAACTACTTATCTAACCACTTATCTTATTTATTCACCTTTTGAACTACAAGAGAAAATTATAATGATCTTGTATAATTATTTTTTAAAAATTGGGCATATTGGCAGGTCAGAGGAAATGTTACTTTGGCAAAATAGCTTATCAATTGTTGGCATCAAGAATATTTTTTACCTGAAACATTTTAATTTACATAATGTAATAAATTATATTATTTAAAATTATCAATGTTTACTAATTTTTCCTTAGACAACTTTACTAATATTCCCCCCTAAAGGGTTAATCTACAAATAAAATTTAGTTTACTTAAAGGTGAAAACCAACACAAACATTAGAAATGAAAAACGTGGGTTTGAGTCCCTCTCCAGCATTTTATTAATTCTGTGTACTTGGGAAATACACTTAATTTCTACATTTCTTTTCTCTATCTATAGCATCAAAGGGCTGTTATAAAACCAAATGAACAAATAAATTATGTGTTTTGTGAAAGATAAATCTATTAAGTCTTATTGGCTCTTCTAAATTCCACAGTAGTATATATAGAATCCTGTACTTCTCTGATATATGTATGACTAATGTTGGCTTTGAGAGTATCCAGAGAGAGCAATCTTGCCATGGAATTTGGTATTTTCTTGATGGTCACTGTGGGCAGGTGTATTGAGAAGTCTTCTTCAAACAGCTTCAAGGGTAGCTGTTGTCACACGGAAGAAAAAGTAGAACTGTACTGTGAATTTCAAGTGGAAACTGATGTTGAAAAGCTGCCTGCTGGGCTTTTCAGAGGTATACTTCTGGTAACACCCAGACATAACTTTGGAGGCCTTGAAGGGGGTGGGAGTTGATCCTGCTTGATCCAGGGAGTAAAGTCCATAGTATATATGTAAGTAACTACTGTTTGCTAATGAAATTAGGTTTCCTGGTAGTAAAACTATTCATTATTTTGTTAAAATCAGGAGATGGTGGTGTCTAACAAGGTCTCTGAAAAATAATAGTCTGTTGTCTATAATCCTTCCTTCTAAATGTAGATTCTCTGTACACTGAATTTGAGAAGCAGAGGGAACAAAATTGTTCCACATGAGAAAATAAATGGAAAAAAGGTCTGGGAAGATAACAGGGTGGGGAGGAGACTGAGTGTACGGCTCCGTGGGGTAGAGATAGAAGTTAAGAGACCTGGATGTGTGTTGGGGCCTTGAATGACTTGGGGCAAGGAGGGAAGAGTGAGTGAGCAGGTGTGGGTAGCTAAAGGGGAAGAGAAGAGAAGCAATTGAGAATTGGAATTGGTTCTTAATAGACACCCCTTCTTCTCTACACAATGTGATTAATAGTGAAGTATTCCTTTCTTGCTTTAAATTTTCATGTTCCATAAAATGTCCTGTTCTTGTTCCAAAAAAAAAAATCATATAATAGCATTGACTTGCAGTGAACTTGAAAGCTTTTCTCCCATGGAATAATATTAAGTATGGAGAAAGAAAAAAAAATTGGTCCTAGACAGAGGATGTCTTTTGAGTCCTACTACAGAAAATATGACCACATCTTGAAAGTTGGAAATATTAATAGTAATGACAGCATGATCACAAATCTTTATTTCAAAGCATCTATCAGTGAGAGAAAGAGAGTAAATTGTAGTATGGAGACTTGTTTGATCTGCCTTTGAAGGTAAAATTAGAGTCACTTATAGGAATCAAAAAGTACTGTAGGGTCAAGCTAAAACTATGAGAAAGGCTCCAAGAGAAATAAAATGCTTTTGGTGTTTGAGGATATACATGTAGAAAAGTCACTTAAAGCTATGTTTCTACTGAGCTACATCAGATTAGGCTTTGTTTTGGTTTTGCTAGATATGGTGGCTTTAGTTTTGTTTTGCCAAATTAATTTAAAGAACAGACACAGGATTCTGTTAAGATTCACTGTGAATAGTATCATATTTTGGATTCTAAATTATATACCACAGTGATTAGAGAATTTCAGAAATATTGAAATGGTAGACTTTAAAAGGCAATATTAAATGCAATTCTTTTGTTTCTTTTTCTTTAGTATTCCTCTTTCCTTTGTTTCATAGTTGCTTTGTATTTACTCTTTTTCTAAGGGCTTAAATTTTTGCTCAGTTAAAGATTATCCCATAACTCAGCAATGTATATGCAAATACGCAAGGTTGGGAATTATTTTTCTTTAGAAGAAAGAGCAGAAATTGTTCAGCCTTTTGCAAAATGTTTTGTTTCTTTTGTTCAAATTGATTATGTATCCCATCAATATGGAACATAGATTATGTGTTTGAATGCTTTGTGCCTCAGGATTTTTTACAAATACATGTTACTAAATTTAAATATAAATTCTATTTTTCCAAACCAATTAGTGAGATCTCAGTATACATTGTTCACTCACATTTTCTTTCCATGGCATACCATAAATCTATACCTAAGTTAGAGACTATATGATCAATGAAGATTATACATGCAAGACAATTTATTCCTGGATCTTGCCTTCCTTGGGGATAAAAGCATTTGTATTGTGAGAGAAGCACATATTTTTTTCCTCATAAACACTAAAGGGTTCAGTAACTGATCACCACCTGAATATGTTTTCTTTAAGTCTTTAAAGAAGCACTTTAACATGTGAGATTGGAAGTAAATTTGGGGGATTCTGTTTTGTGTAAATGGGTTTTTAATGATCATAGCTAGCATTTGTTGAATGTTTACTATGCTAAATCCTCAATATACACTATACTTTTAATCTTAATAAACTCCAATGATGGAGTTATTATTATCTCCATTTAATACAGCTTAGAGAGATTTGGCAACTTCTAAAATCCATCTAAGACACATGACTACTAAGTGATCAACCTTGATTTGAACCCAGGAAGCTTACTCGACTCAGAGCTCAGACCATAGCGCTATGTTATTCCTTTCTTCAACCTAAGACTGTTTGATCATCATTAAGCCCATAAAAAGTAAATTTAGTTAATATTGAATTACATATGATAAGAGATGGAAAGATTTTAGTATATAAATGCAAGAACAACATAGAAAGGCAAAATATTTTGGGTTTGGAATGCAATACCATTTTTGGATTAGATTTATTTTCTCTCTTTATGACCAATGATTAAAAATAACTCACATTCCATTAGCACTCACAGGTGAGTATAAATAGGCTTGGGTTACGTTGAAGGATGAAGAGGTAAGACATTATAAAATTTACTAAAAGATATCCACAAGGCACATTAACAAAAATGTATCTATAGTTTGTTTTTATTGGCCATAATGTACGTGTAATTAGATATTTTCCAATTGTAAAACCGTCTATGGATGAATCAAACATTCCCAGAAAAGACTCTTTGGTATTTAAAATCAGCACAGATTTGAGAGGAGTTTGATATTAAAAAATTATGTTGATTTATAAAGGAATGATCAACTTGCAAATGTAGAAAACCTGAAATCAGAAAAAGAAACATTCTTGTTTTTATCCATTTGGAAACATTGAATAAAAAGATTAAAAAGATTTTTATATAACCAGAAAGTTAGTGTTGAGGGGATAAAGATCTTTAATCAGATGTGTTCTTGATCTGGCTATTTACCTCCCTTTCCCGATTCCATGCTTGGCAAGTAGCTTTTGGATCAATGTCTCTGTTTACCAGTTACAGTAAAATGAAGAAACAATAGCCCTGAAGAAAAGTTGAGTATCCTGATCACTTAATAGGTTATCCTCTGTAAATAAGTGCATTTGACTTTTGGCTTTACGTATCAATCTCTAATAAGGGTGGCTAACAAAACCTCTTCTCCCTATATCCAATACCCTCTGGATATTAATTAGAAGTACATTTGTAGACTTGCAAGTCAGAGTGCCAGACGTTGGACTTTTGTGATTTCTCTCTGGGCAACCATCTCTTGCCTTCTCCAGATACCTTTCCTCCATCTCTCAGCGGTGATTCTGAAATGGTTTATTTTTACAGCTACAAAGTAAATCACGAGTAATTTGTTACTAGTAATAAAGTGTTGAAATTTTGTAAGTAATTTAGGTTTTACAAATTAGATTGTATTAAATTAATTTTAAAATTAATAATTATTTACCAATTATTTCAAGTGTGTGTTTCATACAAAGCGTTATTTTAATTATTTAAGAAAGGTACTCTGTCAAGTTAACAAAACAAGCAAATAAAATATGTTTTCTTGGAGATTCTGGTTATTTATTCAAAAATTTAAAGTACTAAGCTATACCAGTACTTTTAATAACATCACTCTTAGTCCAGGCGCAGTCGCTCACGCCTATAATCCTAGGAGGCCAAGGCTGGACGATTGCTTGAGGTCAGGAGTTTCAGACCAGCCTGAGCAAGAGTGAGACCCATCTCTACTAAAAATAGAAAATTAGCTGGCTCTTGGCTCTCGTGGCACGCGGCTGTAGTCCCAGCTACTCGGGAGGCTGGGGAAAGAGGATCACTTAAGCCCAGGAGTTTGAGGTTGCAGTGAGCTACAGTAACGCCATTGCACTCTACCTGGAGCGACAGAGCGAGACTCTGTCTCAAAACAAGCAGAAAACAAAACCAAAAAAAATCGCTCTTACTTGTGTTTTCATAAGCCATTTTTGAGTTGGAAAGAAACCTGTGGAGTTACAACATATCTAGTGTTTTGAGAACTGCATATAAACCTTGCTTGTCATACTTCTGGTCCACGTGATGAGCTATAAAATGACAAAGGAAACATTTGGGACTAAATCATACAGTGCCATGCCATTTTTAAATGCTAGTATCCCCTGATACCACTTTTATAAAAAGATTTCTTTATAAGTAAAAAAAAAGAAAGAAAAAATATAAATTTAGAAGGAAGTCTACGGGTAACCTAAAGATAGAAATCCTGATATTGGGCCCTCTGAATGAATAAATGATGAGGTTCAGTGGATGAGATAGTGTTGCACAGGTTCAAGGTGTCTATAGCAACAGTTTATTTCTTCTCTAATTGGTTGGTTTGTTTCCGTTAGTGTTTTAATCACTTAGATTTTTCAATAATTCCTCAAGGTGCTATAGATAATGTACTACAGGAATGTGAGGGGAAAGAGAAATAAATTTGTCATTCGTTATTAAGCCTTCATTAATATTCCTTTTCAAAGCTTCCATCGTGTTTCCTCCTTTTTTTTAATTGCCACCAACTACAATTTGTGTTGTAAACCAGCCACTTACGAACTTGTTTCACCTGTTTTTTGAACTGTAAGTTCCTTAGAGACAGAACCTTTATATTATTACTTGTATTGTCTCATGGTGCCTTAGAGAGAGCTTTGCACATAGTAGGCACACATTGGCATTGGTGGAGTGTGTGGTGTCCTTCATATTAATTTAAATAATTATGAAAAGAATTAAAACCTGAGGAAATCTAGTATAGCTTAGTACTTTAAAGTTTTGAATAAATAACCAGAATCTCCAAGAAAACGTATTTTATTTGCTTGTTTTGTTAATTTGACAGAGTACCTTTCTTAAATAACTAAAGTAATGTTTTGTATGAAACACACACTTGAAATAATTAGTAAATAATTATTAATTTTAAAATTAAATATATTTAAACAGTATTAAACCTAATTTAAAATAACCATTAAAGAGGTAAAGTGATAACACAGATAATTACATTTTTAGAACAAATTGATTTAATATAATTTTAAAATTGAGGAATATTCAGAAAATCTTATTAAGCCAATATCTTTAGCTGTTTCTCTTTCAGATGTTTTACTAGATTATAAAAGTAGTACAAAGAAAAGAAAATTAGACTAGAAATGGAACACTTGGCTTTTGATCCTTATTTTATAATTAACTGTCTATATAATTTGGGGCAGCTATTTAACATCTCTGAGACACATGTTTCTAAAGTGGATGGATTGTAGACTGTTAGCCTATGATTCTGCAAAGTGTGAATGTTAGTAAGTAAGGAAAAAAAATTGTCTCTGATACTAACTCCAGTCTTCTGATGAATATATAGAATAGAATTAGAATAAGATGCAGAAAACAAAGTACATGTTTTGCAAAGTGATTGATTTTAATATTAGATGGAAATTATACAATAATTAAGACATTTTATTCTTAAAAATGATCCAAAATTAGTCTTTTGAATTTAGGATGAAACACTCATAAACAACACTCAAATTTCAAAAGAAATTTTTGCAAATTCATTCCTCTAATGTTGACTTCTCCATGATCTCCTCCAGAAGGAACCCAGCTTTTCTTGACTATTCTTAGCTATATGTACATCTTGCTTAATGGAAGAGAACATCCTATAGCAAGATTTTCTGTAATGTGGATGTACAACAAAGTTCTTTTTAATTTATATCATAAAAGTTTTGTATCACCAGAAATAGGTTGCTCTATTATCTTTCAATAAATGTTACTGGAATAATTGCATATCCATATGTAATAAAATAACTTCAATTTATACCTTGTACTGTAAATAAAGATTAATTAAAAAAATCATAAATATAAATGTAAAACTTAAAATTATAAAACTTCCAGCAGAAAAGGAATATAATCTTGGCTTAGGTAATGATGTCAAAAGTATGATCCATAAAAGGAAAAATTACTGAACTTGACTTCATTAAAATTAAAAACTTCTCTTCTGTTAAGCTAACAAAGAGAGAAATCACAGAATGGGAGAAAATAATCTCATAATGGACTTGTGGCACCATATGTAAAAGATTTTCAAACTACAAAGAAATACTACTCACCAGTAAGCATGAGCAAATTTGAAACACACTATAATGTTGATGAATCTCAAAAAATTAAGTCTGAGTGAATGAAGCCAGACCAAAAAAGAGTACCCACTGGATGATTCAATTTATATAAAATTCTAGAAAATTTAAATTAATATGTAAGAACAGAAAACAGATCAGTAGTTGCATAAGGATGGGTGGAGATAGTGAGTAGCAAGAGTTATAAAAAGACACGAGGAAACATTGAGGGATGATGAATATGTTCATTATCTAGATTGTGGTAATGGTTCCATGAATATATATGCATGTCAAGACTTACCAAATTGCACATTCTTAAAAAGTATAGTTTTTATATTGCTAATTATACCTCAATAAAACTATTAACATTTTTATAAAATGAACTTAAAACATGATAAAACTTTAAATTTTTCCTTATATATTTCAGCTCATTTTGATTTCTCCTTGTGCCCTACTGTACCAAATATAATGTTAAAAAACAAAATTAAACATAATCCCTCACTTTAAGGAGCTCAAAACAGTGGCACACTCCTACTTTTGAATAGCAGAATAGCAAGTTAGATTCTTTAAAAATGTTCTCATGCTACAATAAAAATAGATTCTGGATAACATTTTAACATATTGCTAACCTAGGAACAATATATTGGCACTCAATATGGGCTAAAATAAACAAGTAAACATACAGATAAATAAATGGACAGACAGATGAAAGTAGAGCCATGAGCTATTGATGACTTTGAAAGCATGAGGAATTGGAAGCCAAGCTTTGCAGCCCATGCAATGTTGGGATTCTGAACCCAACAATCTTTAATTAGATTTGTGAACCTAAGACTCCTCAAATAGGCCTAGACCCTTGAAGGAACTACCCCCATAGTGATAAGATGGACTAGGAAAAAAAAAATCAACAGTCAAATAATAAATTCTACCAAGAAATGTGTTGTTTTCAAAGTTGCTACAGGGGAAAATATTAATAATACTCATTACAGACAATTTATAGCCAGTCGCCTGCTCTCATACAGGTCTGGTGTTCAAATATTCACTAACCATTTAGTCAGGGAAACCTCAAGCTGAGATATTAAATTATTAATAAGATGGTGTTAAGTCAGGGGCACAATCTGGCATTAAGCAGAGGCTAGCAGAATCCTCCCTGGTTGAAAGTACATTTAATTTGGGCTTTCTGTATTCTTACACATGTGTTCCACAAAATATGTGCTCCCCATTAGAAAAAAGATTACCAAACATAGGAGGAAATAAACCATCATAATTGAGCATAAGCAGAACAGCACACAATTTCTCATAGTGAAATTTTCAGTTAAAACATAAAGAATTATTTTTCAAATGTGTAAATTATAAAACATAGAATAAAAAGTAACCAGGTCATTATCTAAAATCACTGGGCAGATTTTTTAAAGAAACAAATACACATTTTATATGTAAAATCTACAATTGTTAAACTAAAAAAAAAATCAGTGGGTGCATTGAATAGTAGATTAGATACCTCTGAAGAAAGGAATAATAAACTGAAAGATAAAACTGAATATGTGTCTCAGAAAGGAAGACAGAGAGACAAGGATATGGAAAATTTAACAAAGATGTTAAGAAACATAAAGCTTGAGTTGAGAATGTTTGCCATATATCTAATCAGAATTCCAAAAAAAAGTGGAGAAAATGGGGAAGAACCAATATTCAAAGTGATAGGTGCTGGAAATATATAATAAATAGAGGTACAGACCAATCATAAAAAACACTATGTATATCAAGCGGAAAAAGTTTAAAAAAACTATATGTAAATGCACAGAGGTGAAACTTCAAAGTACAAAATAGAACAAGGATTAAAAAAAGAAAAAAAGGGATGGAGACATATATATATATATATATACACACACACACACACACACTTACACACACACACACACACACACAATTTGAGTGACAGCTGATTTTTCAACAGCCATGAAGCAAGGTAGCACTGTTCAAGTAGTAATGTTCCAAGAAAAAAAATGAAGTGCCAGCCTAGTTTTCTAGGCCCATCACCTGTCTTTCAGAAACCATAACAAAACATTATCATTTTCAGCTAAATACAAATTAAGGAATATGACCACAATGATACTTTTGATTAAAAGCTTCTAAGGGATGTACTTCATTAAGAAAGAAAATGACCCTTAAAGTAGAAAAAGAGTTGGCAAATATTAATATTTAAATCTATACAAATTGTGTGTGGTTATAGTAATAATGTATAAAAAGTAAGGAAAGGACTAAATAAAATGCTAGACAGTAGTAGTTTTTTGGTAGGAAGTGACACAACCAGTGTCCAGGAGTTTAAGTTCTTAACCCACTAAGAATGATGAAGGACCTTCGCATACTTTCAACTGGTTATGCCATCTCTTTTGTATGCATTCTGGGGTGAGACTGCCTGGATTTGGAGAACTAAATATGTATATATTTGGTCCTGAACGAGTTATTGAACCTTTCAGTACTGCAGATTCTTCATCCATAAAATGGGAATAACAATAGCATCTATCATATAGGATTTTTATTACGATCGAATGAATATATGTAAAGGACTTAGAATAATGCCTGGCACACAGAACTATGAAAATATACCTATTTCTATTATTGTTATTGTGTTTAATATTTCCAAAGAAAATTTAGATAGGAAAAACTCCCCAATTACTTTTATAAGGTTACTTTGATACCAGAAAGAGATCCTAAAATGTATAGGAAAGAAAAACTATAGGAAAAAAGAAAAAATCTGACTCATAAAGATTCAGAAATCTTATACAATGTAAGTATAATAAAAATTTTGGCATATAAAATCTACCAATGCATAAAATATATAATTTATATCCTGACCAAGGAGAATTAGTTTCATTAATGCAAGAATGATTTAGCATTGTCAATGCAACTTATCTGTTTATGTAGATGAAAAGAAGAAAAGATATCTGGCCACCACAATTGATTAAAAAAAAGTATTTGAGATAGTTCAACACTTATTCATGCAAAAAGACATTTAGAAAAATTTAAAAAAGCAGAAATGTCCTTAACCAAATGAAGGATTTTAATCAAAAATTTCAAGCAAGCCATCATAGACATTGGTGAATCCTTAGAAGGAATCTATTTAATGTCAGGACCAAAACAAGGGCGTCTAGTCTCACTGATTCAAATCTATCACTGAAAACAAATAAAACAAAAAGAAAAAACAAAGAAATAAAAAGAAGAGTTATAATCAGTACTTCCACAATGTTTGATTCTCAGGGGAACATCACATGTTAGGTGGATGGTGCCTCTGGAATGTACAATACAACAGGCCTGATTTTAATATAGGAAAGAATGAAGTAAAATTGCCATTATTCACAGACAAATGATTGTCTATATTACAACCCACAATATCCACACAAACTGTAAAATAATATAGACTTTAGTCAAATGAACATACAAAAATGAATAGTATTAGTACCCACAACAATAATTAGATATTTTTAAATAATAAGCATAATAAAGCATCCCATTACTCAAAATTATATGTTTCTTCAGGATATTTCTACTAAAATGTGCAAAATTATATGCAAGGAGAAAACTATAAAACTTAATTGAAAGATATTTATTACATAAGAAGATAAGGCACACTTATAGATAGGAAGTCTTGATACCATAAAAATGTCAGTTCTTCTTAAATTAATATATGCATTTAATGCAATTATTTAAAAAATTCCAACAGAGTTCTTTTTCTAAATAGATAGTGATAAGTCCATCATAAAATTCATATAAAAGAATAATAAATCAGAGCAGTGAAGATAACTTTGAAGAAGGATAAAGAGAGGGTATTTGTGCTACCAGATAGCAAAATTTATAATAGAGTAGTATTAGTACAAAGAACCACACATACATATATGAAGAAATAGATACATGATATATTGTTATTTAGTATCAAATGTCTGATTTCTTTAAGTACTAAGTTTGACAGTTGATATCTCTGACATTTCACTCTGACAATTCTTGTTTTTTTTTTTTATTGTGAAGGTGCATCCTCATTCTTTCAAATGCACGTTTGGCTTGTGATTATCTTTCACATTTTTTTTAGAGCAATTTTTGTGAAACCATGGATAAGTCAAAAATTCGTGTTATTTTTTAATATGAGTTCCGTTGTGGAACCAATGCTGTGCAGACAGCTTGAAATATCAACAAAATATTTGGGAAGGATGTGGCTAATGAACCCACAGTATGTCAATGGCTTGAGAAGTTCTGTTCTGGTGATTTTAATCTTGCAAATGAGCCATGTGGGCGACCTGAGACCAAGGTGAATAATGATGAGCTGAAAGCTGTAGTGGAAGCGAATCCGTCTCAACCGACACGTGAATTAGCAGCAAGGTTTGATGTTACTACTCCAACAACATTAGACCATTTGAAACAAATGGGCAAGGTGAAGAAGCTGGATAGATGGGTTCCACATGAATTAAATGAGCGTCAGAAGAGAAATTGTCTTGAAGCTTGCATTTCTGTGCTATTACAACATAAAGGTGAACCATTTCTACACCGTATTGTTACATGTGATGACAGATGGATTCTTTTTGACAATCGCAAGCTTTCCACACAATGGTTGGATAAAGATGAAGTGTCGAAACACAGTCCAAAACTGAATATTTATGAAAAAAGCTAATGGTGTCTGTTTGGTGGTCCAGCACTGGTATTATCCACTACAGCTTCATGAAACCTGGACAATCGATAACAGCGGATGTCTACTGCAACCAATTGGATGAAATAATGAGGATGCTTGCGATTAAGCAGCCAAGATTGGTCAATAGAGACAGGCCAAACCTCTTGCGAGACCACATGTTGCAAAAAACAACACTGCTCAAACTACAGATGCTGGACTTGGAAACTCTCTGTGATCCAACGTATTCACCAGAGCTTGCACCAACTGACCACCACTTCTTCCAGGCTTTGGACCACTTCTTGCAAGGAAAAATATTCAATTGTCAAAAGCTGTGGAAAACGCCTTCTGCAATTGCATTGCCACTTGCTGTCCAGGCTTCTTCGCTGCTGGCATAAGCAAGCTACCGTTAAGATGGCAAAACTGTGTCAATAGTTCAGGCACATACTTTGATTAATTGTACTACTTCTTGTGTGAGATATAATAAAATAAACTCTTGATTTGAAATCAGACATTTCATATTTAATGACCTAATATATAAATACACTTATGCATCTATCTGTGCTATACATACATATGTAGGTACATCATATGCTAAAATATATACATGCGTATGCATGTACACACATATATACTATCTATATATACTGCATGCATATATGTATCTATGCAATGTACATATACATATATATGTGTATATATATAGAGAGAGGTATAGATACAGATGTCAGTATATGTATATGGAAAAGGAAATTGAGAAAAAGAGAGAAAGAGAGAAAATGAGAGATTAAAGAAACATAGTAGAGAGCCTATGAAATCCAAAACCAAATTCTATATAAATTGAATGCTTATTTATTAAATCAAACTCTAAAAAATGTTCGTATTAAATGTAATAGAATAACTATAACTTTTGAGTAGGGAAAGATTGAAAAAGTCAAAAAATTTATAATCCTTAAAAGAAGAGATTCATATATTTTACTGCTTTTTATTTAAGATTTAATCACAGGAAAGACACCACAAACAAACTCAAAATGCACAAAAAAAATAGTTGCAATTATGTTATTCTCAAAGGATTTGGAATAAAATATATAAAGATTCCTTCTAGTCAGTGAGTGATAAACAACAATCTAATGGTAATAATGAAAAATTGTATGAATGAATGATTTATAAAAAAGGAAGCATGAATAGAGAGTGATATATGTAGATTTTTGCAGTTTTCAAGTTTGACTGCAACTTTTTTAGACATTCCATCCACCCAGACGGTGGATCTTTGTCCCCTCCTCTTGAATCTGGGTGGGCCTTGTGGCTTCAATCAATAAAAAGTATAACAGAACTGATGGTCTTTTGCTTCTGGGCATTGGTCATAAAAGGCCGGGCAGATTCCAGGTCACTGGAATACTTGCTCTTGCAGTCCTGAGCAAAGAAGTTGACTTTCCTGAGATTGCTACATTGTTAGGAACTTTGTAGAGGCCATGTATAGGTGCTCTGGTCTTCATCCTCAGCTGTTCAAATCTTCCAACCTGAGATCTGGAAGTTATGGTGGAGACACAATCCATTCCGTCTGGTTCGTGTCTGAATTCCTGATCCATAAGAAGAGTGGACATAAAATAAAATGGTTATTCTCTTCTGCCATTAAGTTTCAGGGCAGTTTTTTATATAGCAAAAATATAATGGGAACACAATTTGAAACAGTAAGATACTTTTTCACATCCTGTATATTGCCTCCCCACAAAAAAATCTCACAATAACAAATGTGATCCCAAAATGTCAATAAATTTAGAACTCTTATACACTGTTGGTAGAAATGTACATCACTCCACCCTTCGGTGAACAATTAGATAATATCTAGAAAATCCAAGAAAGCTTTAAGCCAATAACCCAACAATGGTATTCCTGGAATTGCAAAAGTACATGAGGAGAGATGGAGAAAACTGCATATTGCAGCATACATTTTAATAGTGAACATCTGAAAGCAGTTGATAGGGGAAGTGTATAGAAAAATTTTGCAATATTTACATAGTAAGTATGTCTGCTATGCAGTAGGCACTCAATATATATTGAATAAATGTATGCATTCATATAATATTATAATGTATTAAAATGAATTAATATTTATGTATCAGCATAGATGATTCTTAAAAAGAAGGAGCTATAAAATATGTTTAGCAAGATACCATTTAAAGAAAAGTAAGAACACAAATAATACTTTATTTTATTTAGAGATACATATATACATATGAAAATATTAAAGCATGGGTGGAAAATAACTCATACCAACTTCAGAATAATCATTGTCTTTCATCAATGATAGAAGTAAGAAAATTGAGAAATGATGTAAAACCCTTAAACATTTTATTTAATTAAAATAGAAGTCCTGAACTAAATATAACAAAATATTGAAATTCAGGTGATCTGGTTGTTAGGTGCATGGGTATTATATTTTTATCTTCACTTTTCTTTATATTTCTGAATTATCTCATGATTCACTTTTAACTCTTTAAATTACAAATAAATGCAGTATGATTGGTGCTATGATACAGATATATGAAAAAGTGTCCCATATTATGGGGTAGACTCTTGGCAAAGGGACCCAGGTGTGCAAAGAAACAGCCAAAGAGACATTCAGATCACGGAGCCTGCATGGCATCCTCTAGGACTTGTGCAGCCACTGAAGCATTTCACCAAGTGAAGAACTAGATCAGGTTCGCATTTTAGGAAGATCACTCTGGCAGGAGAGTTTGTAAGATAACGTGCAAAATTAAACGTTAGAGGTCAATCACAGATACTAGTGTTAGACCAATGTTGATGGAGAGAAAGAGACCTAATTAAAGTGATATTTGGGAGGCAGAATTGAGACACTTCGGTGATCCAATGGATGTGGCAAGATAAGGGAGAGGAAGGAGCCTGGGAACACTACTTGGCTCTGGATCCAGGTGAATACAGGTTGTCTTCACTGGCATGCAGGATATAAAGGGAGGGCCATGTTTGAAGTAGCAGACAATGAGCCCGGTTTTTAGACCTCTTAAGTTGGAAACATCTGTGGGGCATTCAGGAGGTGTATGTGGTTTGCAGAAGGGTCCAAGAAACGAAAGTGGCTGTGGAGTGAGGCACAAGAATGGGAGGGGCATAGGGGAATGTCACTGTCCAGGAAAGAATATAATGGGGATTATTTAAAAGTGCCCATATAACTCATTTGGTGCTGTTTTTTTTATAGAAAGGCTCACAATTTAATTCAAAGCCGTTTTCATTGAGGACCTACCTACTCTATGTCACACTCTGACATCTGGGCCATAGTAGAGCAAAGGCACAAGATGCGTCCCTGCAACTCCGTTTTCAAGTGTGTCAAATTCTTTGTAGCACTAATAATGTGCCAAACTCTCTCTCACCTCTGGCATGTTCATTTGCTCTGCCCTGAACACCCTTTCCCTCAGGCCCTCCAGCCTCACTGTGGTTGTCACCTCCAAGGGGAAGACTCCCTCTGACTCAATACCTTCCATCCTAAATGAGGTACATTCCTCATTAAGAAGGACTGTGTCTTTGTCACCAGCATGATCCCAGTGCTCAATATAGTACCTGATAATAGGTATTTACTAAGTATTTGTTACGTATTAAGTGTTGTTTAAGACATAGGTCAGGCACACAGGGGGCTTATAATCAAATGTTAGTGCAGCAGTTTGCTCAGAACCATCCACTGTTGCTTTATGCATGCCATTCATCTCTTTCCATTTAAATATAAATAACTCAAAGTTCAACACTATATCTTTTCCTTTATTGGCATTGGCCATATTTGCTGCCATGGTATTCAGATAATGTTTATAGCCTTCACTTGAGCAATATTTTAGGCTCCTAATGAGATTAGCCATTTTGTACTCTATGCCTATATTAACTATGCTACTGCAAACCTAACGATTTGTTTATTTAACTGAGTACTGATTTCCCCATTAGGGCCTATTAGCACCTCAAAATTGGCTATGTAAACCTGGTAAAACCTGATGACTATCAGCAATTAGCAATTTGATAGATCCTTTATATAAAATTTCAATAGAGAAGCAGAACACTTCAAGTGAACGGCTTTATCTGGTTATGAATTTAGGTAGAAGGCAAAAGTTGGCAACATGATTTCTCAAATTCTTATGGTTGAAAGAGGGCTCTCGAGTTCATCATTTCCTTAAATTTAGAATTATTTTAAGTGCATTCTAGCTAAGTAAAAAGGGCCTACATTTATCTGAGCATGTGGAACTTGAATTTAAAAACCTGTAAAAATTTAATTCTAAATTTGTGTTTTATTATTACAGCTGTGGATGGGTTGGTTGGCTTGTTGACTTAATTTCTTTTTGCCACGTATGCCTCTGTGCTTGAGAAAGAAATGGAGAGAAAAAAGAGCGAGAGAAAAAGAAACAGAACAGTTGACTGATGACCTTTAAAATGGATCAAAACAACCATCTATTTATATCCGCGGGGAAATGCTCATCACTTTGAAGGCATCTCACAGCCCCTTTATATTATGTGGCCTTTTTAGGTGTTCCGTTTTAATCCTGATCTAAATAAAGAAAGTAAATGCGGCACAGGATCAAATTTACAGTCTAGCTAAATGAGAAATCCATTAGGTTGGAAACTCTGTAGAAGTTGCATTGCTGTGGCCATTGATTTCTCTTTCCTGGCATCATCCTGGCCTGGTATGCATTGAGCACACCCTCCCCACAGTGTGTGTATTTACTCACCTGTCATCACCTCATAGAGAGCCCCAGGGGCCCCAGTAGCACATCTCTTTGTAGAACCTTTACTATTTATGGTAAAAGCTTCAGTGTGACTTGAACAGTATCCTGCAGATTCTTGTGCGCTCACCATTTTCATCACTAACAGAACTCCTGTAGTTATAGAGCTTAAAACCAATGCAAAATGGGATCAATATTAGTACACAGTGCTAAGATTTCAGTACACTGCTATCGTAGACATTTAAAGTTTGTGCTAGGAAAATCTGGATCAAATAAACAGGGATCACCTTGTCTTTTTGTGCATAGGGCAGCCTGTCAGCAAGTTTCGTCTCACTAGGCTACTGTTTTTGAGGACCCAGACACCTGATGCATCTGAGGAAAGATCTGTTTTGGGTAGGTGAGGAAATATCAAGTCAATTTGTTAAATTGTGTATTTTTTAAGTGTTTGCTTAAACTGATCTTAAAGAAGATTTTTTTTTAGCTTTTAACAGGCCCTAAAGAAACAGGAATTAATAAAAGCAGAGTTATGAGCATGGTGGCCTAATGCTTTATCTTTCAAACCAGGACACTTCAGAAAATGGAGTGATGTCCTTAAACATTATGCCAGTGCAAAAACCATAAGCCAGGACCATTGCCTGGAAAACTGGGACCTATGGTCACCCTAATTATGAGAAGAGGGCAATTAAAAATGGAATGCTAACAGAATCTATTAGGACTGAAAGATTAGGGTTTAGTTTGGCAAACAGTGATATTTACTTGACAAGTCTGATGAATAAATATGAAGCCAACCTCCTGTATTAATGTGGAAGGTGAATAATTTGATTGGAGTTATTAAGACCATTAAAACTGATTGCTTTAAGATTTGTTGTTATTCTGTTAGATTAAAAGATAAATCAATGTCAGCTTGTTACTGGGACCCTCCCAAGTAAATCAATCAATGACTAACTTAGTGTGTGCCTTCTGTTTCCAGTCATTTTGGTTTCATTTTCACAGGCTGATTTTTGCCCTTGAAGGTACTATTTGTTGTATTTATGTAGAATGTGGACCACTGTCACTTCTTTGAAGATAGGTGTTAAAAATTTTAATTTAAAAATACACAGATACTTGCTTGGTGGAATTGAGACCTTGCACATCTTTAAGAAACTTAGAAGAAATGTGTGCATGATTTATAGAACAAGCAAAGCATGACCTTTCCTGAACTGACTAACAGTGCAGTTCTTCAGAATAACAGTTTACTATAGATTCACTCACAATGAGTAATTTTATAAATGTATATACAGATAGGGTACAATACAAATACATAACATGACAATATAATGTGATTAAAATAAAATTTGTACCAAACACTTATATTGTCCTATTATAAAAAAGCTCAAACCACTTTCCCTGAGCTCTGTTTTCTAGCAAGAAAGAAAACAAAAACAAAAACACTTTACATGAAATTTAAGAATGGCATGCATGAAATCATTCATTTTTAGTTTTAATATTAAAATATCTTTCATCTTTAGCTATAGATATTTCCACACATCATGAATTGATACCTGCCTTAAAATGGAGTAGAATTCAATTAACTTAAAGACAGTTAAAACTAAATATGATTGATAGATGATCATAGATATTTTTTAATTTTTTTGAGAAATGTTGTTTTTCTTCCTGTGACCCACAGCATTGTGTGAACAGAATAGGAGTATGATGTGAAACCATTTAGAAATCTATTCTGGCCACTTTTGCAGTCCCAGGAAGCACTTTGAAAGAGTATAAAATTACAGTTCTTTTTTATGTTCATCTTGCAATGTCAGGCTCTTTTGGATCAAGTAAGATAGGTCTAGAAGAAAGATTGGTTTATCACACTTTTAAAAATAAAATGTGCATCAGGATTCACACCACCCTAATAAGAGCCTACATGTGGATAATCCCTGAAGAACCCAAAAATGGCAGTCCTTTATGTTGATGAGGTAGTTGTTATTGGTGTTGTTTAAGTTCCCTAAGGGCAGAGACCATCTTTGTTTATGTCTTTCACCTAGTCCTATGTGTTGAAGACTGTGCTGGGGAGTCTCTTCTAAATGGAATATAAATATCTAAAACCAAAATGTTGATATTATCCTCTAGCCAATAGAGTACTATTGTAGTTATATAATTTTTCTTGTTTCCTTTTGGTTAAAAAAGCAGAATTATGTGAGGTTCCTCTTTTCAAGGAAATTCTTCAGAAAACCATGCTAAATATGTTCTTCCCTACCTCTTCTCCCACACAATATTTAACTTACCACAGCTTCACGCTCATGGGGATGTTGAATAAATATTTCTGGTCAATAATCACAAACCAAGTATTTTAAAGTCAACTTGTTTCTCTTCCAGCACATTCACAGTCCAATTTCCTTTAATATGGAGCTAATTTTTAGGTTGGATTTTGTTTCAACAGTTCTTTCTTGCATGAATCTCAACTTATTTACATGTAAGTGCATGTAAGGAAATGCTGTTAATGTGGGGAGAACTATTCCTAGAAAAAAACTGAGAAGTAGGCCAAGTCTCCTTTTGTGTCGTCCCTGCACTTCCTTTGAGCACTTACTTCCCTCTGTTTCCCAAAGAAGCCACTATTTCCTCATTGCCCAGCCTCCTTCCTGTAATAGCAAGGAATGTAGGAAATGGCTTAATACAGTTTCTAACTGATGTTTTGTGTTTTAAACAAAACCATGGAATTGGCAAGGAGTTTGAAACAATAGATACTATTTACCGATGCATATGGATGGCCCCCAAATGAAAACGTGATTGCCTTTTAAAATAACAAACCTATTCAGACAAATAGACAAGTTGACCTTTGAAGAAACCTCAGTTAATGTGATCATCTTTTATTTAAAACCCTCCACAATGACCATCTGAAATAAAAAAGCCAAGGTCAAGCCAAAGCCATATTTTAAACTTTCATTTTTAACCTAAGGCTATTAAAGCAAAATGAAATTTAGAAAAGGATCCAATTTTGTTTCAATATTCATACATGAGGACAATTCATCTTTTAAAATAATTCGATCAGGTTTTCCCTGGATGAGTGGGGAGACGGATGCTGCAGATTTTTGCAAAGTAATAGGCCAGGATATGGAAGAGAAAGTCGGAGCTGCTGCAGCAGGTAGGGAGGTGTTCCTGCCTCACCTGCCTCTATGGTGTTGTTACGGATCTATTTTCCCTACTTCCAATATCCTTAAATGAGAAGCCATGGGGGCATGCAGTGGTCTCCCTTTATCTCATCTAGGGCAGGCTCAGCTGGTTTTCTTAAGAGCTCAAATAGCAGAAAGTCATGGCAGTAATGCAATTGGGAAATAATGTGTTTCTAGCAAAAAAAGAAAACTTTTTTTAAAAAAGACAAAATGAGAATCATTCCATACTTGCATGACACCAAGAAACCTCATTGCTAGAGAAGAGCTCCAAGAAGTAGGACAGAAAGAAGAAATAGTGAGTAGTAAACATTTTAAATTCACTTAGCCCAAAATACTTCAAATAACTAAATACAAAGAAAATCCCTAAGAAGGAAAATCCAAATAAGAGGGCAAAAATATCTCTTTCATGTCAGACAACACACCACCCAAAGTCACCTGAGGGAAACAATCAAGGCTTCTGTTCTTGATAACAATAACATACTGACTTTTAACGGTACTAAAACTCAGAAAAGAACATGCAAGGTTTATTCCAATAAGCACAGAGAGCATTTTTCTTTCTTCATTTGTCTGCCTCTTTGACAATTTTCTGGTGTGTCTCCTGTGAACATTCTTTCTTTTAGGAATTTTTTGAGTACTAACTTCTTTTGTTTAAGTGAAATGACTGTAATAAAATGTGCAGAATTGATTGCTTAGAAGATTTATATTCTTAAAACTGATGTCCTCTCTGCAGCCATATGGTATGAACAAAAGAAAAAAGAAAAACGCAGATGCTTCTCTACTGATGGTACGCTGACCTTTACCAGAGGGTACTTGCTAGGATAATTATAGGATTCTTTAAACATGATTCGTTTTATTTTCTCTTCTGGGCTAAGATATCTTATTTTCCCTCATCCTTTCCTAGGAAAGTATGCAAGCAAGTTGAAGGCACATTCCCTGTAAAAATTCAAAGGTGGTATTTATAAAGCTCTTTTGCGAGTCAAGATAGGCTGTGTTACACTAGGTGACAAACTACCCTCATATCTCAATGGCCAAAAAGAACAAAATATTATATTTCTTTCTAATCCTACATGTCCCACCAGGGCCAGTTGAGGGACTCTTCTCCATAAAGTCAATCATGGATTGAGCCTGGCAAAGATCCTGCTAGGAACTATGAGCTGAACTGTGTAGAATAGGTGTCTTTCTAAGTCCTCTGCAGCTGAAAAAGAGAGAACTGGAAGCTGTCGCCCTGGCAATTAAACATTTGGCCTAGCAGTGATGGGCATCACTACTACCTAAAGCCCATTGGCCACAACTTGTTACAAGGACCCATCTGTTTGCAAGAGGACTGGAAAGTATAATCCTCTGAGGTACCAAGAAGGAAAAGAGAACCCAATGTGGATGTGTTCTAGAATTTTCTATCATAGGTTTATTTTGCAGACATACACAATGGACTAGAGAGATGAGTTTATATTATGTCATCATGGAAATACAAATTGGAAAGATAGACCGTGGCTAGATTGTGGTGCACTTTGTTGAGCTAAGGGATTTGTACTTTATGTTATGGGCAATGAAACCTGTCTGTTTTTGAGACTCAGAAGTTGCTCTTGGTACCATTATGACACCCTGAGGATTGAAGCGCTGTCATTAGGAGTGGAGGTAGGGTTGAAGATGGGAAAAATTAATCAGAGATGACATTCAATAGGATTTCCTCCAGGATGCCAATATTTACAGCTCCCTTTTCAGACATTTTCCTAGCCTTCATTGAATTCAATGTTTTCTTCACTTCCCCTTATTCCTTGCCTTTCCCAAATTTGACCTTGCTCCTCACCTCCTGTCTTCCCCCATGACCAAAATTTGTTTTTTAAAAAAAAGTTTGTGACATTTGTAGAGGAATTACATGTTTGATAGCTGCATTAGTAAAGTTAGTCTGGCTCAGATGTGCAATATGGATACAGGCTGATTCAGAAAATTATTTTAATTATATCTTTTTAAAGATAATGAGGTCTTGTAAGGTGTGACAGCAGTGGTATTGGAATTTATCTCAACAGTGCAGAAGAATCTAGAGAATAAAGAGTGGCTGATTTTGTGTTTAAGGGACTGAGGTGATGTTTTGGGTTAGCATTTGAAAGGATGGATTAGTAGTTTACATAAAAAATACTTAAGGAAAATCACAGAATACAGCCCTTACTTATATATGTATTTTTTTTTGGTAAAACATCAAGTCCATTCTTTATGTTATTGCCAGTTGTCTTTCTCAAAAACAACTCTCTCTGTGCCCCTTACCTGCTAAAAATTCATAGATCCTCGTTATGTGGAATGGAATTTCCCAAACCGTGCTAATATTACCTCACATTAGTTTGATGGCCAAATGCATTGGTAAATGCTAGGTTACACAAAGAGAAATAGTGTCTTTCCTAGAACTAACTGGTGGTAAATTTCTAAGAAAGGACCGTTTTCCAAAGTTATTTGATCATAGAACTCTTGTTTTTCTTTGTGGGTATTCTTTAGAGGTAAGTGACTGTTGGAATAGAGGGGAAAAATCCAAAAAGTATATTCCACTCAATACAATAGCCTCTGGCCACCAAAATGTGTGTGTCTGTGCCTATGAGGTAATTCCCCCACACACAAACAATTGATTCTGCAATAGCCACCAGCTGGGTATCCTTGACTTCAGTTCAGTTCTGACACTGTCTGCCTGGAGGTAGCTTCAAATCCCGCAGGTTGAGAGATTAGACCCACAAGACTGCCCCCACCCCAACTTTAGATGCCAGTCGCAAGTAGTAGGTTGTCACCTAAAGTTCTGGCTGACCTGCTGTAAACCAGGGGTTCCCATGACCTTCTCCTTGGGTTCAATAATTTGTTACAGCAGCTCATAGCAGTCAAGGAAACACATTTATGGAAGAGATTCATAAGATAAGATACAGGGGAAGGGGAGCACAACTTCTATGCTCTTTCTGGGTGTGCCACCCTCTAGAAACCTGCATGTGTTCAGCAATCTGGAAGCTCCCTGAACCCTGTCTTTTTTTTTTTAATGGAAGTTTTGTTACTAGACATGGTTGATTAAATCATTGGCTGCTGCTGATCAATTTAACCTTCGGTACTTCTCCCCTTCCTGGAGGTTGAGGGTGGAGCTAAAAAGTCCCAAATCTCTAATCATGTCTTGGTTTTTCCCATGACCAGTTCATCCTGAAGCTATGTAAGGGCTGCTAGTCACAGGTCATCTCATTAGCATGCAAAAGACGCTCTTATCACTCTGAAGATTCCAACTGTTTTAGGAGCTGTATGTCAGAAAATGGGGTTGGAGATCAAATATATATATATAAAAAATATATAAATCATAACATCACAATGATGTATTGCAAATAAATTAAAACCACTTAAATATAGTTTTGAAATTGAATCCTTCAGTTGGTTTAATGGTGAAATGGCGACTAGATTTTATTTTCTCCAAAAAAGATTCTAGTAAGTAAAATGTTAGCCTATTTGTCTCAAATGGTGGGGCTTAATCCTGAAGTTATTGAACATGGTTATGACTCTTTATTTGTTTACTACAAAGGTGTTTTGTGATTAGCAAGTCTCCCTGGCTCCGTGTCTTCCATACTGAGGGTGAAGAATAATTCTAACTTGTAATCATCAATTGCTTATGTAGCCACTTTCTCAAGCCCTTTGGGAGATGACAGTGGTATAATGTTAATGAAGATCTATGAACTATATTGCAATGTTATGAAGAACAGATAATTTTGAATTCTTAGATTTATATTTCACATAATGCCTCCTCTCTTTGGAAACTCTTATCGTTAAACTAACTCCAACAAAAACAAGTTTGAGTAGAAAAATAAATGAATATTTCCTTTAAAAAATTCTGGGGACTTAAAAATAAACTCTAATCTTGCTATCTTTAACATCATGATGTTGAAATAGAAGAAACAGAAGTATGGAATTGAAGGAAAAATAAAAGGTAACGAAAGTAGAAATGACAAATTTAAACTTTCAGTAAATAAAATCGAAGCCAAGTTTTTGTTAGACTTAGCAAACAACCTTTATCAGATTCTGTGTTCCAGATAAAGAAAAGCACACAAACATTCTCCCCAGTGGGATCTACTAGGATCCGAGGGCAAACCTTTCCATTTTATTTTAAATTCTCAGATATTAGTGTTTTTTCATTGTTTATTCTCCCCTTCACCCACCATACCCTGAAAAGTAAGTAGTGATCACCATCTTTCTCTAAGTCTTCCTTTGACGTGACATACATATTTTCTATGTAGTCCATTTCTTCATGTATGTCTAAAAGAACATGTGAATTAACATATCTTTCAAAAGTTACTGTAGTTCTTTTTTCTGTTGTTGTTAAGAAGAGTTACTATTCTTTACTAGATTTCTAGAAAAATCACCAACTCAAGAGATTTCTTAAACTGCCTATACTAAGATTTATTGATATTTCTTCTACTTTAATTTTTTACTGACTTCATAAATTATAACTTAATTGGAGCAGCAATAAATGAATTATGGAAGTCAAGAAACTAAATAATGTAAAACTCTGTCTGATATGAAAACAATCAGCCCAGTTAAAAACAAGTGAAAACCTGTGGGTAGAAACTTTATCTTCTACTAATAATCTCCTAAAATCACTTAGAGTTTTAAGTTAGGAAACTTTCTAGAATACATTTATGTTGCAACAGCAAGTAAAGAGTGTCTCCTGTTTTTCAACGGTGAATTAACACATCTGGTATTATCCTGGATGGAGCTAGAGCCCATTCTTCGAAGCGAAGTATCACAAGAATGGAAAAACAAGCACCACTGGTACTCACCATCAAATTGGTACTAACTGATCAATACTTAACTTCACACATGGCAATAATATTCATCGGGGTGGGCAGGTGGGAGGGGGGTGGAGAGGATGGGAAAACTCTTACTGAATGGGTGCGGGGCGCACAGTTTGGGGGATGTCCATGATTGTAGCTCTGACATGGGGAGTGCATGGGCAATATATGTAACCAAAGTGTTGTACCCCCATAATATTCTGAAATAAAAGGAAAAAAGAAAAGAGTATCTCCTGTTTTTCAAGCCAGAACCAATTCCCATCCATGCTTCTCAATGGAGAAAGTGAGAAAAATTTTTGGATTTGCCTTTTGGAAAATCGACAATCCAACATGCAGGGTAGCTGCCTACCAGAGGGAGACCTTCAAAGACTATAAGACAATATTAATGTTCCCTTTTCCTTTATTGTAGAAGTTCCTGTATATTTTATGTGCAACCCTCACAAATATTCAAATGTCAAGTTCAATTTTTTATCCTAAAATGCGGATGTACTTATATTACTCCATCCACGTTAACGTCTCAGTTTTTCTGTTATCATTTAAAGATGGTGTAAAGATTACTGCACAGTGCATAGTCATAGTATATTAATTTATTCAAGCGCTAATTCATCTCGATAATTCAATAAACATTTATTGACAACTCTTACGTGTTAGATGCACTAAACAGGGTCCTAAAAAATGCAAAAGTAAATGAACCTTTAAGAAGGTTACAATCTGTAAAATAAATAGGAATGTACATGTATAAATTAAAGTTTCCAGAAATAGATGTGATAGCAGCTGTATGAACAATTTCAGAGGGAGGTAAATTTTTTTCTACCTAGCAGATCCAGGCATCTTGAAAGGTAAAATTTGAACACACCCTAAAAGTAAGTATTGACTTGCCATATGAAAGAGAAATGAGAAGTATTTCAAGAAGGATATACCATGCTGTTTACTATCTCTAATTTACCCAATGACTGGCAGAGTGAAGAATTATATTGGCTGAAGTTTAGTGTCTGTGTGTCAGGGAGGAAGGAAAATGACTAAAATGATAGCTTGGGGATATTGTTTTTGAGGTTAAGGGATTTTGATATTATTCTGTAGGTAGTAAAGAGTCCACAATAGGTTTGAGAGCAGAAAATAACATGATCGGATGTTGGTCTTAGGAAAATAACTTATGTAGCAGTGTTAGGAGTGGATTTGAGTAGAAAGAGACAATAGCACCAAGGACAGTTTCGAAAGCAGTTGCAAAATCTCCAGTGAGATGTAATGAGGACCTCAGTCAAATCCTGGATGGGAAGGAGGTTCCAGAAGAGGATACTGGGGAAAAAAAAAAAAAGAGCTACTCTTCCAATAGCTAAGAAGGCCATTTCCAGTCAAAGGACAGAGAATAGAACATAGATTTTGATTTTTTTAGACTGAATGTGATTTGAGACAATATGCCAAATACAGATAAGTTTTTCAATAAAATTGATGATATAGGGAAGAAGAATAATGGAGAAATAATTTAAGCAAAAGGGGAAGAAGACATTAGAAGATTTATGTGTGCTTTTTAAATAAAGACAGTGGCTTGTCTGCAGAAGGGTTGAATCTGAGTTTCATCTGTGTTGTAACCACGTGGCTGATGTGAAGTTTAGCTATGAGGTAGATTATGCCATTTTTTTGAGCTAACCTTCTGAGACCGTTTCAAGAAGCCACCAAATAAAATGAATGTTTATATTTTAAACTTTAGCAGCAAGGCATCTTCAGTTAACATAATAAGAGCATTTTCAGGAGTATAACATCTTATTTATTCTTTATCTCCCAATTTTTCCACAGACAGAAAAATCGACAGCTGCTGACTCCCACCTTCCTTGAATCTGGATGATTGTTGAACAGGAAGGGTGCTTGAGCACAAAAGCAAAATAATGAATTTACTTAACATCACATTTGTTTACTAAGAGTTAGGTTTGCTAACATTGGTATTGCTTCATCTGTCCTTGAGTGAGTTGCCACTAGCCTGAGCCAAGACAAAAATACCAGTCGAATGAATGAGCTTTACTCTTGAAAAGCAGGTGGATAATGGCAAATCTAAGGTGTGACAAGCCTAACCATGACATAATAAAATGTTATTAATTATATTTTATGTTCAAGATATTTGGATATTGTCAACACAAGTGCATGCCTAGTTAAACTCTAGTGAGAAATATACAAAACTTTTCAACTCAAGGTATTATCTTTGAATTCTTATACTATTTACCAGAGGATGATATAAAAATAAATTTGTTTTTGAATCCTTAGGGAAGTTATTGAAACACGTGGATATAAGCTACTATTTTTATGAATTCTAATTTTATCGATCCATTTTTTTTTTCCAGCTCTTCATTTGTGTTGTGAGATCTTTCTGGGCAAAATGCTATTCCTGTTACTGAGTACAGATGCACTAAATGCCTGTAACTACACATTTAACTCTCATGATTGTCTAATTTTGTTCTCCCTACACTGTAAGTTCTTCCAGTTCCAGGCTTTCTTTATATCTCTAGATATATATAGCTAGAACTCAGTATGTGTTTAAAGGTAGTGGGTTCTTTGGTATTGCTTCTTTGAGGCTACTTTATTTGAAAGTGAAACATGTCAATTTTTATGTAATATATTTTCATTTCTTTTCAGAAAGTGAGAAAACCCTTTTAGTTACTCAAATCTGTTTGAGTGTTTTGCATTACATATCATTGAGGAATTGGATGTCAGTGTAGTATAGGAAGTATTTACAGCATTTCCCATACAGTAAAATACTGATAGCCAACAATTTTGCTTTATAAGATTCTACAGTCAAACTTTCTCTTAACTGCCTCTAATGGGACCTGGCACACAGAGTTCTAACTCTTAATGTTATTTCTTGCATCATTTTGCACCTTTTAAAATTTCCTCAATGACTCAAGTCCTTGGCCTTTGGAATGTGTTTTGTTAACTGGAAAGATGTAAACAGCTCATTTAACTTGACCTTCAAATGTTCTTTCCTTTCTCCTTCTTTTGGTGTGAGCATAGCACAGCCCGTTAGTATCCATGATAGCTGTGAAGCGGCATCCATTCCCCCCAGCTCTTCCCCTTCGTAATGCCAGTCATGCTTCGTCAATACTGACAAGCAATTATTAGTCTTCATTTCCTTTACACTGTATATTGGCAAAACAATCAGTGAAAGGAATCATAGAGGTAGAAACCATTATCTTTGCACTATTGTGGTAACACAGCTTTTAGGCTTGCTGAGAATATCCATTAGTTTTGTCCTCTTATCTAAAAATGATTTCTTCTTTGCTTTGTATTTCTCCTGGAGTTGAATATTTCACCAACTTCTGCCACGTTAGGGACAGATACCTTTATTTGTTCAATAGCTGAGGTATTTTTCCTATTGGCCTTTGTTCCGTGCTTAAAGGCATTCTTGGTACATTCAATCCCAGTTGTATTAGCTAAGGTACTTTTAAAAAGCCTATTTGATTCTCAAGAGCTTTTTTCATTGCTTTTATTGGCCTGACCTCAGTCTACTGAGGGATAATTGTCCTAAGGTACATTCATGTAGACTGTGCATGTATACAGATAGAACAGGAGCATTTAGCTAGGTGCTTTGCTCAAATTACAGCTAAGAAATTTTGCCTTTGAAGTTTCTGATTATATCAGGCTTTAGAAGTAGGACTTAGCAAAATTATTCTTTTAAATTTTATCATAAACTCAAGATCCATCATTTATTAAAGATTTCACCTTGTGTAAATAAATGAAGACCACCCAAATGACAACAAACAAAGCCAAGTTATTCAGAGCTTGCTATCTCAGGGGAGTCTGCCACCATCACTTGTGTTTGGCAGAGACTCAAAGACAGGCTGAGGATAGAAAAGCTTTATACTTATAAAAAAGAAAGGCTTTAGGTATGCATTGACTGGAGCTTGTTGGCATGGCGAAGCTGCAGGTGGGCTACCTAGAAGCAGGGCACTCTATATGATTGTTTGAGAAACATATTTGGCTTCCTCTTGGTGTTCCTAAGTTGGCAGTAAGGCAAAAAATAGGGAAGCTGGCAGTTACTGATCAAGACATGATCATGCTGGGCCAATTGCTGCAGAGATTGTGGTGTGGCTTCTTGGCTCATTGCTACATAGGTTGTGGGTTAGAGTTCTATTGCCCAGGTGGGTTTTTTTTTGTTTTGTTTTGTTTTTAATCTCAAAATCGAGCAATAACAATGCTTTGTACTCTGTTAAAAAGTGACTAGGGGATATTTATTTCAAAAGAGTTAGATTGCAAAATCTATTTACTCTTTTTTTTTAACCTATTGCCATAATAAGTCTATGAAAAAATGAAAAGTACCTGATTGGGAAAGTGCATTTTATAGCTAGCTCCTAAGAAGTGGTTTCACTCATTTGAATCATGGTGATGTAGTCGACATGACCTTGAAAAAGTCATTCATCCTCTCCAAGATGTATTTTATAAACCAGATTAGGAAATATATAATCATGTTATTTCTGTGCTCTCAGTCTTTAAAACTGTTAGGTCGTTATAGCTTCATAGAAATAGAAGTGAGAAAAAAATCCAAAAAAAAAAAATACACAGTGAAAAGTCATCAGAATTCTCAAGACAGGGTAGAATTTTCAGAGAAGTGATATAGCTAAGTACTTTCCAGAAAGGCAATTGGGAGTCATACATTCCACAGGGACAGGATGTGGAAGAGGGTGTCCAAGGACCGTGAGATATTCGGCGAGTAGGCAGGGGCTGGGAAGGGTTTGTTTCGATCTGTCAGTGACATGGCACATAGAATACCATTCATTTTGAGAAGGAAGGGCACCTAAGTTTTAGGGGTCATCTGTAGAGAAATGCAGACAATTATTACCAGGGTGAAAAACTGCCTGTTATATAGTGCCTTGGATTCCTTTTTTTTTAAGTCCTGATCACTTTTCCTATCTTCAAGTTGATATAAAGGTAAATTCAAAGTCTTTATATAAAATGTTCTTCAGCTTCCTTAATCATAGCTTAGCTATGAGACTTGATTAATGTGTTTCTAAAGATTGACTAAATCCCACGGCTGTTCTGAACTTCCTATCTTCACCCTATACTCTTAGATAACTAATTACATTACAGAATTATAAAATAACAAAGTATCAATAAAGTTTTCTTTAAAAATCAAAGTGATAACGTTGTGTTAATGATTTTGAGTTATACTTTATAGACTTACAGATAAAGAAAATTACCATAGTAATTAGTCAATACTTCACAGGGGTGAAAATTTAATTATATAAAATTATTTTTCTACTGGAAAAAAATTATTTTCATTAAGGAATTAAACTTGGCGTGGATTTTTGTATATTATGTAAATTTCTAACTAAAGTTTTAGCATAAGTATGGATTTATTCTGCATTTTTGGACATTAAAAATAATTGTACATGTTTGTGTGTGTGTGTGTGTGTATATATATTTCCTGTTGGCAAATTTATATTGACTCTATTGATTAGACAGTGGTAAACATTAAGGAATGACTAGTTGAGGGTAAGTTTTAATTCCTCTATATATTGTTGTAGAGATAAGCTTTCAGTCACTTATGCTATTCCAAATCTCAAATAAAATATGAGCGAATCTTGGTCGTAGTGGCCTTTGTCATTCTTTCCATTGTGTTTGATCACAATGCCAGGTAGAAAGAAAAGATATCCCTTTCTGTTGACTGAAATGCCCTGCAGGTATGAAATAAAGGTTCCAAACTTAGGGCCTTTTAGTGCAGAAAAAGTTCCAGAGTGAATACTCCGAGGATGTGTAGCCCATTGTACTCAGTATAAGGATCTAACATTCATGGTATTTTTGCACTGGGATTATTGATAAAAAAAAAGGAGAAACCAAAGAAAAAAAATAAAAGGAGGGTAGGAATAGGGTGGGAAAGATGCCCATAAAATGAACAAAATAACAGAAAGAGGCTTGATTCTGAAAAGACCACAGCTACAGAACGAGTCAGATTCATGCAGTGATACTTAATCTGGGCTTTTTCTCCTTATTCTCGTCTCCTTTCTGGTTCAGTCATTTTGATAAAATCTTTTTCAATTCTTTTACCTTCCATGGATTGATAACACTAGTTGGCAGAGCTAGGTATTAACAATGGTCATAATCATTATTGCTTTCTATTTAAGTGAGAGTAATTCTCACCTTGAACACACAATTTATTCCTCTTATTACAACCTCTGAAATATACTTAGAGATTAATTGTACATGCTTAGAGTTCTAAGAAAGAGTTAGTCTCTATCTGTATATTTAACCCTACTCTTATTTTATGTGAAGTGTGTTAACTGAGAGTTGAAAGCAGACCAGATAAACTGGGCAGCTAGAAAAAAAAACCAACAAAACAAACAAAAAAGACTGAACGTGAATTGTCTAGGCTGAAACTTAAGTGTAGATCTCTTTATCATTCACTAGTTAATCTTCTTGGCTAGCCTGCCTTATTTTTCCACTCTTGTACAAGTTCCAAATAAATTTGTTTATTTTGACACCAAAACTTGGTTCCTGATTTTCCTGTATAAATACAGATTTAAAAGCACCTTGGCCAATTATATCTGATAGGCCCCTTCTGGAGCACCCTTCTCTACTCCTACTTGGTTTTCCTATCTGTGATAAAATGTCATTTCCTCAAAGAGGAAATTACGTCCTTCACTAGCTCCTTACCTTCATTAATTCATTTATTCATTCATTAAATCAGTCCATTTCATTATTGAGGGTGTTCCATGTCCTGGGCTCTGTTCTAGACGCTTGAAGACATCCGTGAACAAAACAAAGATACTGGCTTTATGGAGCTTCTATTCAGGGTGGGATTATAGAGGAAGTAGATAATAAGCAATAAACATTTAATAAGTAAATTATAGAGAATGTTAGAAAGTGAAATATACAATGAAAAAAGTGGAACAAGGGAGTGAGTGAGGACCCGAGGTGAGGTGGTGCCTGCCACTGTACATTGCAGGAAAAAACAGGAAAAAGGCAGGGAAGTAGAACTGATGAAAAGAGCATTCCAAAAAGAGGGAACAGAGTAAACACCCTAAGTTAGGAGCATGCCTGACACGTCGCAGGAATAGCAAGGAAGCCAGATGGAAGGGATAAGGCACAGGAGCTGAAAAGAAAGTCATGAAGATGGGGGGAAAAATCAGCTCACAATGAGCCTCATGAATCATTGGGCTGATGTTGGCTTTTGCTCTGAATGAAGTACGGGACTGTCAGAGGGTTTCGAGCAGAGGGATGGATGGCATTATTTAACTTTGACTTTAAAAGGCTTGTTCTGGCTACTGTTCGAGAATCAAACCTAGGAGGATGTGGGAGGGCTGTGAGGAGGCTGCTGTGGCCTCCAGAGGAGACCTGAGACTTGGACCAGGGCATTCGTATTCAAGTGGTGAGATTCTGGGTGTGTTTAGAGCATAGTCAGAAGGCTTTTCTGACAGATAAGACATGAAGCATGAGAGAAAGAGCAGAACCAGAGTAGCAAATGTATCTACTGCTCGGTAACTCACAACCACCCTAGATCAAGCCTTTTTTGTCTTACCAGGAGCCCCCAAAAGCCCATGACCTGGCCTCCCTGCTCTCACTCCTCCATGGCTACATTTTATTCTCATGACAGTAGTGACAGAGATCTCTTGAAAACATAGGCTACTAAAAATCTGCATTGAATTCTCCTTATGCTTAGAAAAACTTATAATGTCTTTATCATGGACTTTAAGATGTAAAGAAAACATATTATCTATGTGCCTTGACCCTTTGTATAATCTCTCCCTTTGCCCACTATGCATCAGCCACCATTTGCCTTCTTACTATTTTTAGAAAAGTTTTATATTATGGCTTATTCCTTCCCAGGATTTTTACTCCCTCTTGAGTGCCCTCCATGTGCCTTCAATCACTACATTCTTTTTGCACTGGGGGTTGTAGCCAGTGCAAAAAGACAAGGAAAGAAGTAAAAGGTCTAAGAATTGAAAAGGGAGATATAAAACATTCAGTTAATAGTAAGTTGTTTATGCGTGGTAAAAAATTTTAAAAAGACCTATACTATTTGGATAAATAAATGATATAACAGAGATTCTAAATTTCAGGTAATTATACAAAAATAGTTTGTATTTTATATATCAGCAAAACACAATTAGAAAGTGAAACAATGCTAACATCTCCACGAATATAAAAATAATCAATTATTTAGGGATAAATCTAACTAAAGATATGTAAGACCTCCACATTAAAATCTATAAAACATTATTTTAAAAGATTTCTTAAATACTTGTGTAAATGCAAAGATACAGTATTTTCATTGACTGAGGAATATTAAAATATTGTTAAAAGTATCAGTTTATCCCCAGTTGATCTACCTATACAATGCCAGTAGAAATTTCCAGATTTCTATTTATATGAATAATGTGAAAGACAAAGAGCTATTTCTGAAATGTGTATAGTAGTTATTCAGAGGACCAAGGAAAGCCAAGGTACCTTTGAAGAAGAACAAAGATGAAACTTTCAACATGTTGTTAGAAGACAGGATACTAGTTATATTTAGGGAAAAACGTTGGGATGTTGGTTGAGAGGGGACAGACAGGGCTACCACACTTCTGAGGTGCTAGTCTTTTTCTTAACAAGAGTCACAGTTAAATAACTGAGTTCAATTAGCAGCGATTCACTGCCTCTATACTTAGAATTTGTGTGCTATTCTGTATGTATGTTATATTTCAGTAAAGTTTTTTTAAGTTCTTTAGGGGATATTACACATGGATGTTATATGTATTCCTTGATTTATCCTGGTTTGAAAAACAAGCTGAAGAAGCTCGTTTTGATTGCAATTCGGGGAATTTCAATACAGATTTTTAAGTTCAATAATATGACAGAGTTACTATTAATTTTGTTATGTGTGACAATAGTATTGTGGTTGGGTTGCAAATGTCTTTATTTTTCATAGCAATATATACTAAAATATTTAGGGTTGGAAACACATGGTATCTGTAATTTTCTTTACAATGCTTCTGCAAAGCAATTTTTGGTACAGAGAATATGACAAATTATTAACTGCTGTTGAAATTCAGTTATGGTTATATGTTTTTTCATTATACCATTTAGTATATTTTTTAATATATAAAAAATTTATTATAATAATAAAACTTAAATAAGAATGTGGACTAAGTTAGTTCCTCATAGAATACTTGCCTCGTTTGGGTGATTATTTGTTATTTATTGAATGTATGAATAAATGAATGAGTGAATGAATTAAAGCCAAATCAGTAACTGAAAGATAATTGTTTCTGAAATTCAAAATGAAGTTTCATTAATCAGGAAGTAAGACTGAGTACTATTAGAGCAAAACTCTTTAACCGTCATGTCCATGAAATAGTCATGATCCACTCAATTGAATTTCTACTTAACTAAAGTGTTTAGTAGCACTTTTTATCTTATAAATTTAATTTTGTTAATTTTTTTTTCTTGACTCAGATTATTTTTCCTTGGAGTGAGGGAGGTTGTTTATGATTTGAATATTAGTTATCAGACTTCAACTACATACATAGATAGTGTATATGATTTGAGTTTTGCCTGAACTGCTCCTGGTTTAGTATTATTTATTGTTTTATAAAACCTGACATTTGGTTACTTTTGTTTGATTTGTCCTTTTGTCTTAAAACATAGCATAATGGATACTGGTGTGGGGCGGGGCAAGGAAATACGTCAATTAATTAGTGGTTTCTGGTTACTTGTTGTAATCATGTCTGTGGTAAAAGGAGCTTTTGGGACATTAGAGGCACATTGAGTGGGTCCACCTTGGTGGAAAGAAAACTTCTGCTAATGCCTCCAGTTCTGACTAACAAGATGCCATCTTATTGAACTATAAATTCAATTTCTTTTCAAAACTTTCATTTTTTTTATTTAGAAAGAGATTGACACTGAGCGAGAACTATCTTTTTGTGACAAGGTCTTGCCTGAGGCCAACTTTGATGTAACTCTTATAAAAGCTCAGTAAATAAGAAAAAGACGGGCAGAAACCTAGTTTTAACTATTCGTTTGTTTGTTTGTTAGAGATCTACCAAAACCTGTAGATGTTACTGGAGCAGAGGCCTCAAAATCTGTAATTATAATTTACACTGGTGTTTAGGGATCCTTTTGAATTAACATTAACTTCTTTCTTCAATAAGGATAAGTGTCCATTAGAATATGATGTTTTCTGCAGGCTGTTCTTATTTCCAGCCAAGCAGCTTTATACAATATTTACATTCAGTCTCGTTCTTGTAATTACACCTTTCCTTGAAGCCATTAGCAGTATCGAGAAAATGATTCTTTCATTTGGAATTTGTCTTCCAGCTAAGTCCCAAATTGTTACCACAGAACACACTGCATTCTCTCCCCTCCATGAACAGTACATTTAGATCTAAGAATTTAAAGCCTAAGAAATCTTAAATGCTACACCAAATAAACAAAATCCTCAATTTAGAAACTCTTAATTGTCTGTACTAATGGAGGTTTGCATAACCCAGATAAATTGAAGCCAGGGAAAACTTGAAGCTTCACTTAGCATCTGATTTTAACTCCCAATTTCTCATCTTTCTCTCTTCCCCCAGGCTAGAGCTCAACAGTTTGAAACGAACAGCAGAGTTCAGTGTATTTGGCCTTCTCTGTCTTCCTTTCTTTCATCATCCTCTGTTTGAGGTGAGAACAATGACATGGTGGTGGTAGCACAGGGTAAGTGAAACAGGGTATATAGTCACTTCATACAAGGCATAATTTAATACTGGATAGTGGAGGTTTCCTTATTTAATTTATATCAGTATAAAACAATTTTCTATCTTTTATATTATGGGATAGTGCATTGATCAATAACACTGCTGTGTGGCGGGGTGTGTGTGTGTGTGTGTGTGTGTGTGTGTGGTTTGCTTTCAATATTTTGTTTGGCCAGAGAAAGAGGGCAGTACACGTAGCAGGCTAGTGAACATTCTGTACTTAGCACCAAGTATCTTATCCAAACAACACAATAACATTTCAGTTCCATAATAGGTAGCAGAAATCATTATCAGTTATTGCTCATCAAGATGACAAGTTGTTTTAATACCTCATTTATAGCCTTCAAACAAATATTTATATTGTGTTATTTACATCATAAGGCAATAATAGGTGGTGAACTGGATTCTTCTGTCTCAATAGTGGAATATTCTTGCAAAGATGAACCAGGAAAATTATCCAGAAATAGCTGATCTATAGTATGTTATTAAAGGCTACTGGGGCAGTTACTGTAAAGTCTCTATGAATAAATTTATGTTTTTTAGGACTTTTCAGATAAGTGAAGTCATTCTCAAGTTTGTGGACAAAGATATTTACTCTTATAGTGATAAGAACATGCATTCATTTTTGTTTCTGGGCCATTTTCTGGTGTCATGCACAAGGTCATGTACAAATCATGGGGAATATTTTAGTGAACAATATAGATAAGATCCAAGCTCAAATGGAGTCAGCTACATTTATAGAACACTTAAGGTGTGCCTGGCACTGATCAAAATACTATAACTTTGTTAACTCATGTCATTCTCAGAACAACTCTATAAGGTAGGTTTTAATATTAGACTTATTTTACAGATGATGAAAATAAGGAAGCAAATGATTTTGTGGTGTTCTCCATGGCTGCAGAAGTGATAAAGCCTGGATTCAAACCCTGACATAGCGGATATGGAGTTAATGCTCTTTATTATACCATACTATCTCTCAGTGTGAGCACAATGGAGCTTACATTCTTGTGTGGTAATGATAATAGACAAGAAAACAAATAAAAGGGATGAATAGATGTTTGAAGGGAAAAAATTCTAACTGATTCTTTTGAGTGTTTCTAACTTGCAGATAATTAGAACTAGGAAAAACAATGACCATTTGGGGAAAAGAAAACTTTAAGTATCATACTATATAGTATAGAAAGACAACTCAAGCAATCTCAGGACACTTGCTGTGATTTGATGTTTCCCTATTTCAGATTCTTAAAATAGGGAGTTCTGGCTACCTGAAGATGAGTATATTTTATCTCTTCCTCTACTTTGTATCATGTTAAATTGGCCAGTTTCTCAGGATGTGTAAACTTTGTGAATAAGAGTACTTTCCTTCCCCACCATTACGTGACTACACCATAGGAAACAGAGCTTTCTGGGTCATCCCAGCAAGGGAGAAGACATCACCTCTTTTATGCTGTGGCTCAGAAGTAACATATTTCCCTCCCACCTACATACCACTGGCCAAACATAGGTGTAGAGCCCATCTGTCTCCAAAAGGGCTGAAGAAACTAGGACATCAGATGGCAATTTTGGTGAGAACCACTGTCTCTACCGAAGTCCACTCTTCTGGTCACCAAATATCCTCTTGTTCTTTCTATACTTATAACACACTCAGTCCTCTACAAAGAAATGCAGTCCATCCAAACTCTATCTAGTTGACATTCTGAGCTCAAAGTCTAGGACATCTGTATAATGTGCATTGTTTTCTACAGCAGGTTTGGTAGTGGTATCTCTAGGTCTACATACCAAAGAACTCCAAAGACAAGTTATCTGCCCATTGGATAGTGAATACTCTAAAGTGGCAATAAAAGGGGCAAGGTCCACAATAGACATTACAATGTGGGAAGAGAAAGAATGAGTGCCACAAAGTAGTCATTGATACATAATATTTTCCAAATGCCATTGGGCAGTTATTGTGAGGACTCTTTACTCTGGGGGTGGGAATTTCTCCTTAAATTAGAACCTAATTTTTCTCACTTGTCCACTATTGTTAACAGTCTCTGGTTCTACTGAAGGGATCTTGTTTATTTCTGTTACCTTCCTTGACTCATCCAAAATGAACATTGGGGGAAATGAGCTAATTGGGAACTGAGCAACTTTCTCAACTCACTTCCTGTTTTGTGAAGGTTAAGTTTTGGGCAGATATTGGAGTTTTTAGTCCAGATTATGTTTTGTTTGGCAGGTTAATTTTCTCAAAAGTATAATATTTATGATTCTAGTCCATGCCACATGGTAGTAACAACCCCATAGTACCTTCCTAGCCATAATTCTCAGATCATTTCTATTCTACTCCCTGTCTGCCTTGGAATGTGTATCTCTTGATATAAAGAGAGCTACCTTGAGAGTGTCAGGCTTCCTCTTAATCATATTTTGTCCTGAGCTAAAAATTTCAAAAACAGGCAAAACTAATCTATGGTATTAAAAATCAGGACAGTGTTTACCTTGGTGGGTAGGGATACAAGGAGCATGAGGGGAATTTTTCAGGTGCAGGAAATATTTTATTTTTTGATCTGGTTAGACAGGTATATTCGTTTTGTGAAAATTAATCAGGGTATATAAGATTGGTGCACTTGTATGTATATATGTTATGTGTCAATACAAAAATTATTTTAAAATTACCAAATGGAGTTAATCTTTATTTCCTAGCAGATTAGCTAATTCAGATCAACTCTCTGATTTAGAAAACTAGAAGAGTAGACAAAAACAAGCAAATAAACATACATCCCTCTGAAGACATAAGTTAATTAACAAGACAATGAAGAATTGCAGGCCAATATCCTGGAGGAAAAAATAATCAGAGAGTTGGATGTAACATTTGGGTGGATTTTCCATTAAAGGTATCTGTTTTTACCTAAACAAACAGCAGAAGATGAGAAGTTGATCAGAACCTTCAACTGACCCACTAGCAAGGAAGATAAAAATTGGAGTTCAGAGCAAAACAAGGGGTACTAGTGTACATCTCTGACTGTGCTTTGGGGGGATTGATGGGAATAAAGATGATGTGGAAATAAACCAGCTACTGAAGTTCAGTTTGGAACCAGCTACTGAAGTTCAGTTTGGAACCCTCTCAAACCCTGATAGATCAAGGTGGTTTACAATTGTTGCTACCTGATGTAGAATTAATGTTTTGTTTTTCAGAATTCATGTATTGAAATCTAATCCCCAATGTGATGGTATTAGGAAGTAGGGCCTTTGGGAGATGATTACGTCATAAGGGTGAAGTTCTCATGAATGAGATTAGTAGTACCCTTATCAAAGACCCCAGAGAGCTCTCTTCCATTCTGCCTTGTGAGGACACAGCAAGAAGATGGCTGGGCTATCTATGAATCAGGAAACTGGCCCCCACTGGACACTGAATCTGCCAGCTCCTTCATCTTGGAGTTTTTAGCCCCTAGAACTATGAGAAAGAAATTTCTGTTGTTTATAAGCCACTCAGTCTTTGATATTTTGTCATAACAGACCTAACAGATTAAGACACTCCCTCTAGATTAATTATCTGCAAGAGGTAAATTGAATCCTCTCTGGGGAAATTTAAAATCACAAACAGCCTTAAATTATCTACAAATTTTCATATGTAATGTCTGTTACTTTTAAATAAAAGCATAAAAGGAGACAAAATCCTATTCCTTAAACTAAAAAGAAACAACAGACTATATGAATGAATATATAGAGGATCCAAGTAATTTATCAGACTTAAAAATTAAGCCCAAAAATACCAAGTGCCAAAAAAGATATGAAGCAACAGGATCTCTAATGCATTTTCAACTCACTGGTGGGTGTTAAAATTAGAACCACATTGAAAAACAACTTGGCATTATTTTATAAAATTGAGCATCAATACTCCCTTTAACTCAATGATTTAATTATATACTATAATACCCAAGAGAAATTCAATAAGACGGCAATCTAGGACTTGGATTTGTAGGGTCTGAAGCTTGTGTTATATTGGGGACACAAAGGAAAACAATTAATGTAAAATTATAAATTCAAATTAGGTTCAGTTCTTTGTAAAGAACTTCTTCAAGTGGGGTATCTGATGCTTACTCTTCATGAACTTTACAGCAAACCTGCCTGCATGTTAAAAGGCATTGACAGAGAAAGAACAGCCCAAATGAAAGTAAAACTAAACAAGTGCTATGTAATAGGGGTAACAGAGACAAAGTAAGAGGACCTAAGGAGCCAGTGAATTCAGGCTTTTAAAATTAAAAAAAAAAATCTGTTGAGGTATATTTAAAATACAATAAACTGCACATATTTTTAGTGTCCAATATGACTTTTGACATACGTATACCTGTGTGAAACCATCATGACAATCAAGGTACTGAACATAGCCATTACCCCCCACATTTTCCCCAAACCACTTTTTAATCCCTCACTCCTACCTTTGCCCTTTCTACCCCCTTCTCTAGGAAACCACTGATCTGCATTATTTCACTATAGATTGGTGTGAATTTTTAAGAATTTTGTATAAATGAAATCTTAGAGTATGTACTGTATTTTTATTTGGTTTCTTTCAGTCAATGCATTTGTTTTGAAATTCATTCATGTTGTTGGGTATATCAATAGTTTATTCTTATTATTGCTGAGTAATATTGCGTTGTATGAATACACCACAAATGTTTTATTCCTTTGCCTATTGATGGGAATTTGAGTTGTTTCCTTCTTGAGATGATTATAAATAAAGCTGTTATAAACATTTGTGTAAAGGTAACCTTTCTCTTGGGGAAACATGTAAGAGTAGAATGACTCTGACCCACTATGGGTGTATGTTTAACTTTTTAAGATACTCCCAAAATGTTTTCCAAAGTGTCTATAAAATTTAGCATTCCTAAAAATAGTGTATAGAGTTGTAGGTGGTTCAAATTCAATCTAATACTTTATATTCTTTCTTTTTAGTTTTAGCTATTCTAATAGCTTATAGTGGTATCTCATTATAGTGGTTTTAGTTTGCATTTCACTAATGACTGATGTTATTGAACACTTTTTCATATGTTTATTTGATATCCATATACTTTTTAGTAAAATGTCTATTTAAATAGTTTGTGTATTTCTAAATTTTTTAAATTGTTGACATTTGTGATTTATATATTCTGGATATAGGATTTATCAGATCTCATTTGCAAATATCTGTGCTCTCACACAGCTTACAACCTGTACAGCAAGAGTTGCGGTTGCCTCCAGAAGACTGCTTATAACAAGATGCTGTGATAAGAGTATAGGGAAAATGCAGAACCAAAACAATAGAGTAATTTGAAAAATATACAGGCCATATGGAATACTGTTAATGAATGCTCACAATGTCCTTAAAAATTGTCCTGCAAGACGTCATAGACAAAATGATACCTAAGTTAGGTTGTAGTTCATGGGTGAAAATAGTTGGATAAAATGAATGAGGGCTCCATGCATTCATTGGCATTGCTACTTTCTGAAGGCCCAGGGATCTTTTTGAGGAGTGGGCAGGGCAGGATCCTGACCTCTTTCTCTTTGATGCTCAAGGCTATTACTGATGAACTGAGGCAACCCAGATCGAGGAAACTGTGGAAAAGACAGTGATGGTCTTTTCACATATTAAAGGAAGGGAAGGTGGAACTGCTGTCTAAGGGTAACACTGGAGCTGAGATAGCACTAGAAGAGACCTAGGTGTTGGCACAGTTTGTGCTGATGGGAAATCCTCTCCTGACTGATGTTCCTATAAACCAAGGGTTTTCTGTAAGGCAGCGGTCCCCAACCTTTTTGGCACCAGGGACTGTTTTCATGGAAGACGATTCTTCCACAGAGCAGGTTGGGTTGGGAGGATGGGGGGAATGGTTTCAGGATGATTCAAGCGCATTTACATTTATTGTGCACTTTATTTCTATTATTATTACATTATAATATATAAGGAAATATAAGGAAATAATTATACAACTCACCATAGGTTGGGGACCCCTGCTATAAAGGAACCTATAATAAGTATTGAGGTTTTAATGGCCACGTATGGTATCTATTACATATCTTTCTCTGTTTGTTTTTTTTTTAAAAACAACCCTTTAAAAATGTAAAATATCTTTCTTAGTTAGTGAGCCATATAAAAACAGTTGGCAGGCCATTTGGCATACAGGCTGCCATTGGCTAACCCCTGCTTTTGACTGTCTCTGTCCAATTTGAATTAACATGTTACCAGAAGTGAATACTGGGGACCATGACACCTTTGGCAAGGAGCATGAGTTAAGTGAGCTTCATCCTGAAGAAAGAAGTATCTTCCTTCATTTCACAAGGAACCACATGCAGCCGCACAGGGAAGGTCTTGCACAGAACTATCAGGTAGCTTTGGTTTCCTCAGGCTCTGCAGCAATTCCTTTAGCAATCAGAGTGTTATGGCTGATCTCAGAATTTTCAAGGGCAAAACCATGGGTCCACTTAAAGAGCAACCAAAAATATCACTGAAAAAAAAAAAAAAACCTGGTAAAGTAGGTAGAGATGCCCAGCATTCAGCAGTGGCAAAGAAAAAAACCTGATTTCTTGCTCTCACCCAGCAAGTAGGAGCAACAATCATCAAGGAGGACTGATTTAATGGATCACTTTAAGCAGGGACAGCTATCTTGGGAATACTTGGATAGAAGAAGAACTCTGAGAAATGCTAGATTTCTTGCTATGTTAGCCTTGGCATTGCTTGGGGTATCAGTTGCACATAGACGTACATTTGTATGAGAGATTCTGTAGCAAGATATTCCTGTGGGATTTAAAATCCAAGTTCTGCCATGCAATGATCATATGTCCATATGGAAATGACTAAGCTTCTCTGTGCCCTAGTTCACCTATATGGAAAATAAGAATAATAATAGTACCTATGTAACAGGGTTGTGAGGACTAAGTAAAAGAATATGTGTGAAATGCAGTGGTGTATATAATATATACACACCAAGATTTTAACACTGAGTTTCTTTGGTTGGTGGCTATTGAAAATTCTGATTTTCATCTGTGATCTCCTCTATATTTTCTAAATTTCTAACAATGGGAGCACAAAATGAGCAAGTGAGAATATTTTCAGGGGAGTATATTGTCATCATGCTAGCCTGTTAAATATTTCTGAGGGTAGATAGTATAGAGTGATCAGATGTAACCTCTCAAATACTGGACTATGTCGTCAATTGTAAAGATGAAACTGCTGAAAGGTACCAATCTTAGCATATCGTATTCCATCATGATGCAAGGAGGAAAGTCGTAAGAGCTCACACCTCCACAATCAAGAAAAATTTAGCTCCTGTTAGTGCAAATTAGAAAACACTCCTGGCAAGTGACCAAAATAGCTCATCAATCAGTAAAGTGAGGTTGGATGCTCATTTATTAAACAATTCAAGTATCAGTTCCAAACTTCAGTCTTCTCAGAGTTTCAGTAATCCACACTTTCCTCGTCACGTTTGGCGTGTCAATGTTTGGCGCTGCTGATTTTGCTACTGCTACTGCTTCTCTGTCCCACTCCAGTTGATTTGAAACAGAAGCAGCAGCCCTGTATGATGTAAGGCCACTTAATGATTAATTAGTGCCTCTTTCATACCGCATGTTAAGAGGATGCTCTGGCTGGAGTCATGACTAACTTCAGAGCTACAGATGTTGGAATGGTTACCTTGTAGCAATGCTGTGTTGTCAATTGATATGATATGATAGGTGCCTTCATGTTTGGTGATTTAATTGCATTGCCAGAAAGTGTTTGCTTCCTATTATCCTTAAAACAACCTCATCATGGAAATCTGATAGATGCTTATGGAAAAAATAAATGTAAACATATTCAACATAAAGGTACCAGTGTGCCAATATTATTTATATTTATGTTTATGTATATATTCATGCATTTTTCAAGCTTTTCCTTGAAATCCATTTGTGAAACCTATTTGAAAAAATGCAAGACATATGCATATATATTATATCTTTGTGTGTGTGAGAGAGAACTATATTCCAAACATATAGATAAGTTAAAAAAAATCAAAGGCAACGTTAAAGTCGCACAACCAAAGTAGCTGAGAATAGCTAAAAACAGGAGGAGTTATAACCATAACTGATCAAGACCTCTCTTCACTCTCTCCCTAAATTATTTCTTTCAATACGGTCTCAAACATTTAGGTTACTGTAGACACAAATTCTCATAACCCATATGATATTGAAAATCTGACATTGTGAAAAATATATAGGATGCATATGGCTTGAGGGAATAGGTCAGTCAAAGGTTAGCTCATATGTATAGACTTTAAAAAATTATGGTTTTTATTTTCCACCTAGCTTTAGTCACTGCCTTATTTCCCAAGTTTTAATATTTGCTTAGGACAGCACTACTAAATTTAGTGCTTTGTGTGTGACTTTTTGTGTTTCAGTCAAAGTGCAAAGATAACTTTTGTTCTTGACGCATAGGTACTTTTCCTTTAGTTGTTGTGCAAAGAGTGAGAGAGTAAGACATATTGACAGTATCAGTTAATTCCATCCTTATTGCTGATATTGCTCTAAATCATTGTTGATGGCATGAGATTCTCCTAGATGATAGATTGCAGAGATATACGATGGAAATGAAGCCCTGGAGGCAACTTGTTGAATTCTGGTAGAATCCTGTTACAGCACAAATGATTCAGATATATGTAAATTCCCAGAGGTGGGAGGAGTAAATGAAAAATAAAAATAAAGTGACTTTGAAAATCATACAATTTTACACAAATGTTATCATCGTTATTATTATTTGTTTTTATTTTTATTATTTTGATTTTACCTTATAAAATCAGAATTAAATTTGCCTTTTTTCAGAATGTCATATAAAAGGAATCACTGCCTATGTATTTTTCTGAGACTGGCTTCTTTCATTTACATGCATTTGAGATTCATTCATGATGTCATTGTGTGGATCACTTGTTCATTTCTTTTTAATTGTTGAGTAGTACCCTATTGCTCAGACTACAATTTATCCATTTGCCATTTAAGGGATATTTCTTGTTTCCAGCTTTGATGATGAAATAAAGCCACTGTAAACAATTGCTTACAGGCTTTTTAGTGCACTTGGGTAATGTGTAAGAGTCAGATTTTTGAGTTGTATGGTAAGCATATGTTTAATGTTATAAGTAGCTGCCAAAATATGTTCCAAGGTGTCTACCATTTGGCATTTCCATGAGCAATGAGGTACTTATCCTACTAAGTATTTATTATTGATGTTTCTTTGATTTCAATCATTCTGATAGTTGGGTAGTGGTCTCTAGCTGCAGTTTTAATCTGCATTATCCTAATAAAATAAAAATGTTGACCACTTTTCATGTGCATATTTGCCATTTTTATATCTATCTTCATTGATGAAGTGTCTGTTAATTTTTTTGCCCATTTTTAATTTGGATTGTTTGTTTTTTATAATGACGTTTTGAGAGATATTTGTCATCTATCTCTCTATCTTCTGGATATAGAACATTTTCGATCTCATTTGAAAATATTTCTCCCAGTCTGTGCATTGTCTGTTAATTCTCTTACTTACTAGTGTCTTTCAAAGAGCAGAAATTCTTCATTTTAACAAGGATCAAATAATCTATTTGTTCTTTTGTAGATTGGGCTTTGAGGTTGTATCTTAATTTTTGTCTAAATCATGTTCACAAAGATTTATCCTTTGTTTTCTCCAGTGAGTATTATAGTTTTAGGTTATTCATTGTAGTTTTTTTATAGGCCAAAAGTAAGTTTTGAGTTAATTTTTGTGTGTGGTATGAAGAATGGTGGTAATTCCTTTATTTGCATATGAGTTTTCAATTGTTCCATCATTTGATGAGATGTCTGTTTTTGCCATTGAAATGTCTTTGTAATTTTGTCAAAACTCAGTTGACTGTGTATTTGTCTTTCTACTTCTAGAATCTGTGTTCTGTTCTATTGTCTATCTTTTTGCCAGTACCACATTGTCTAGTTACTGTAGTTTATAGTAACCTTTGAAACCAGGTTGTGTGCTATGAATGTTATCCAGTGGTTTTTGCTTGTTTTTAATCTTAAATACTGTATTTTCATATCTGTGAGTTTAATTTGAGTCTTTTAAAAAGGAATTTTTATGTCTTTTCTTTTTTTAATTAATATGTTTATTTTTATTTCAAAATATTATGGGGGTGCTAATGTTTAGGTTACATATATTGCCTTTGCACCGCCTGAGTCAGAGCTACAAGTATGTCCCTCCCCCAGACAGTGTGCACTGCATCCATTAGGTGTGAATACACCCATCCCCTCCTCCCCCTTCTCACCTGCCTAACACCCAACAAATATTACTTTCATATGTGCATATAAGTGTTGATCAATTAGTACCAATTTGATGGTGAGTATATATGGTACTTGTTTTTCCATAATTGTGATACTTCACTTAGGAGGATGGGCTCCAGCTCCATCCAGCATAATACAAGAGGTGTTAGTTCACCATTGTTTTCTGTGGCTGAGTACTACTCCATGGTATATGTATGCCACATTTCATTAATCCACTCGTGTATTGATGGGCACTTGGGTTGTTTCCACATCTTTGCAATTGTGAATTGTGCTGCTATAAACATTTGAGTGCAGATGTCTTTATTATAGAACGTCTTTTTTTCTTTTGGGTAGATGCCCAATAGTGGGATTGCTGGGTCAAATGGTAGTTCTACTTTTAGTTCTTTGAGGTATCTCGATAATACTTTCCATAGAGGTTGTACTAATTTGCAGTCCCACTAGCAATGTATGAGTGTTCCTACCTCTCCATATCCATGCCAACATTTGTTGTTTTGGGACTTTCTGATAAAAGCCATTCTCACTGGAGTTAAATGATATGTCATTGTGGTTTTGATTTGCATTTTCCTGATGATTAGAGATGTTGAGCATTTTTTCATATGTATCTTGGCCCTTAGTCTATCTTCTTTTGAAAAGTTTCTGTTCATGTCCTTTGCCCACTTTTTAATGGGGTTGTTTGATTTTTTTCTTGCTGATTTTCCTGAGTTCTACATAGATTCTAGTTATCAGCCCTATATCAGATGTGTAGCATGCAAATATTTTCTCCCATTCTGTATGTTGTCTGTTTACTCTAGTGATAGTTTCTTTGGCTGTGCAGAAGCTTTTTAATTTTATCAGGTCGCATTTATTTATTTTTGTTGATGCTGTGATTGCTTTTGGGGTCATCTTCATGAATTCTTTGCCTAGGCAGATGTCTATAAGAGTTTTTCTAACGTTTTCTTCTAGAATTCTTAGCGTTTCATGCCTTAGGTTTAAGTCTGTTATCTATCATGAGTTGATTTTTGTGAGAGGTGTAGATCCTGTTTCAGTCTTCTACATGTGGCTATCCAATTTTCCCAGCACCATACACAAATCTATAAATGTAATTCACCACATAAACAGAAGTAAAAACAAAGACCATATGATCCTCTCAATAGATGCAGAAAAGCATCCGACAAAATTCAGCACCTTTTATGATAAGAACTCTTAACAAAATAGGCATAGATAGGACTTACCTCAATATGATAAAAACCATATATGACAAACCCACAGCCAACATTATATTGAATGGGGAAAAATTGAAAGCATTTCTGCTTAGAACTGGCACCAGACAAGGTTGCTATCTATCACCACTCCTATTCAACATAGTACTGGAAGTCCTAGCCAGGGCAATCAGACAAGAGAAGGAAATTAAGGGAATCCAAATGGGGGCAGAAGAGGTCAAACTATCACTGTTTGCTGATGATATGATCTTATATCTAGAAAACCCCAAAGATTCTGCCAAGAGACTACTGGAATTGATAAATAAGTTCAGCAAAGTCTCAGGTTACAAAATCAATGTACACAAACTAGTAGCATTCATATACACCAACAACAGTCAAACTGAGAACTGCATCAGAGACTTAATACCTTTCACAATAGCAACAAAGAAAATAAAATACCTAGAATTTTATTATAGAGGTTAAAGACCTCTATAGGGAGAACTATGAAACACTAAGGAAGGAAATAGCAGAGGACACAAACACATGGAAAACCATACCATGCTCATGGATCGGCAGAATCAACATTGCTAAAACGTCTATACTACCCAAAGTTATCTACAGATTCAGTGCAATTCCTATTAAAATACCAACATCGTTTTTTGCAGATCTAGAAAAAATAATTCTGTGCTTCATATGGAACCAGAAAAGACCCTATATAGCTAAAGCAACCTTAAGTAAGAAGAACAAATTGAGAGGCATCAATTTACCAGACTTCAAGCTATACTACAAGGCTATAGTAACCAAAACAGCATGTTACTAGCACAAGAACAGAGACATAGACCAATAGAACAGGACTGAGAACCCAGATATAAAACCATCCTCATATAGCCATCTGATCTTCGACAAAGCAGGCAAAAACATACACTGGGGAAAAGAATCCCTATTCAATATGTGCTTTTTCTTAATATTGTCATTTTTTCTTTGTCCTTTTTGAATATATGGAATATAGTCATAACACTATAATTTTTGTAGTCTGTTTATATGATTTACCATTTGATGGAACTAGTTTGTCTTTATTACTCTTCTTTATTATAATTCCACTATTATTAATATCTATTTTATTTCTTTACATGAAATTTAGTATCGGCTTGTCTGTTTCTCAAGAAACCTATTGTTTTTATTGAAATCGCATAATAATCATAAAAACTTAGCTATGTTCAACATTTTAAGTTGGTGAAGTCTCTTAAAACCATAAGTATCTCTTTTCATAATTTTTCTATTTGCTTTTATGCCTCCAAACATTTAAAGGTTGTCTTCATATAGATGTTTTACATGTACTCATAAGTTTATTTTAAAATTTATTTTATATATATATATATTTATTTATATTTGCTACTATTTGATTGAACTTTTTCCTTTTCTGTGTGTTTCTTGTTTCTTGGTATATCTGTGTCTGGCTTATATGGGATGCAAACATCCACCTAAAGTAGGAATTTAAGGAAGAGTGAATCACCTGTGTTTACCATCTTACGTTTTTTCAATACTTAATATGTACTAATCACTATGCTAAAATTTTAGCTTGTAGTATCTCATTTAATCCTCCAAGCAACCTTTTAATGATGGAAATTAGTTTTACAGAGGTTTAATATCTAGCCAGTGGTCCCACACCTAGAACACGTTAGAGTCAGGACTTGAGCCCAAGTCATTTTTATTCAATAGTAATCAATTGAGGACCTTCACTATACCAGAAATTTTTCAAAGGTATAGAGATACAACCTTGTATCCCTATGGATCATAAATTATAGTGGACTTTGGAGCCAGTCTTCTCACCTTATATACCATATAACCTCTACCTCCCAATGTCTTTGCAGCACTGCCTAGAAAATGTTTCCTTAGCACTTAAAAAACAGTTCTTCAGTTATTATTTCCTATCTTGCACTACAATTTCTCCTTCCAGTGCAATTTACTATGTCACTATACAATAAAATAAACCCTGCTTCACTAAAATTTTATATTTTAGTTGTTTAACAGATCCTGTATATTAAATATATTCCAACACAACTGATGTACTGCAATTCAATTCTGGCACTAACCACTCAAAGTCAATGTAGACCCACAAATTAAAGGGCATGCTCCCCAAGAACACTGCTCTCACTTTAGATGCTAGCCACAGGTGGGGACTCTAACCCTACTTCTGATCATCTAGCTCCAAATCCAGGATTTTCTACAACCACCCTCAGGTTTGATAATTTGCTGGAATGACTGATAGAACTTGGCAAAGTGCAATACTCATAATTACATTTTTCTTATAAAGGATACAATTAGGAACAGCCAAATACATAGGATAAGGTCTAAGAGGGTCCTAAACATAGAGCTTCAATGCCCTCCCCTATGGAATCAGGGCATGTCAGCTTCCTGGAACATTAAGATGTTCACCAACTCAGAAGTTTGAGCTTTGGTGTCTAGACTTTTAATTGGGATTTCATTACATAGGCATAATGATTATATCACTGACTTTGTGATTGGACTCAATCTTTACCCCCTCCCCAGAGGTTGAGCTGGCTCAAACCTCTAATCATGCGGTTGGTCTTTCTGGTGACCAACCACATCCTGAAGCTATATAGAGGCCCACTATGAGTCACCTTATCAACATAAACTCATATGTGATCAAAGGGGCTTATGAAAAACAAAGACAAAAAATCACTCCTAGGAACCAGAGACAAAAGCCAGTGAAATCCTTTATTATACAACAACATCCTACCATCAGCATCATAAAGAACTTGTTCTGTTTAAATAGTCATGTACAACATAATGACATTTAGGACAACAACAGACCACATATAGGGCAGTGGTCCCACAAGATTATAATAGCTATTTTTACGTACCTTTTCTACACTTAGATATATTTAGATGTACAAATACTTACCATTGTGTTACAATTGCCTACAGTATGCAGTACAGTAACATGCTGTATTGGTTTATGGCCTGGAGCAATTGGCTATACCATATAGTGTAGTAGGCTATACCACCTAGGTTTGTGTAAGCACACTCTATGATGTTCTCACAATGACAAATTGCCTAATGACGCACTTCTCAGAACATATCCCTATCATTGACACATGACTGTATTTAAATTAGAAGAGAGTTAACAAAGTCAGTTTCTAAACTTTTTCAGTGTGACATATTAATACATTGAAGTATAAAGCAGTAAACTTTAAACTTTGAAAAATATCAAAAATCTCGATGGAAGAAAATCATAATAGAAGAGACTTAGTTTTCTAATTTTACTAATTCCAGCAAAGTATGGTCCAAAGTTACTAGAAAGAATTCTGCAAAGCGAGAAGGTATGCAAAGGTATAGAAAGTAAAAGCATACATAGTATATTGTTAATTTCACAGAGGTAGCCTCATATTTAAAAGGCTAACGTGGCAACTTGGAGTGACATAACTATTTTCAGTACTTTCTAATGTCTAAAAACAAATAAACAAACAAACAAAAAACTTTGGTTTATTTCCTATGTAAGATTTTGCTAAAAAATAATTAATTGGGAGACCATAAGATCGAGGAGGCTCCAGCACTTCAGGTCTCCGTGTGAATAAATTAAAACCCAACTCAATGTAAATGGTAACATCCTAGAAAAACAAAACTTAAGCTTTACTAATCAGAAACTGCCAACCTACCTCTAACTAGAAACTTGTAAATCTACTGTTCTGCTTTAACCAATCAAATATTTTCTTTTTCTTGCTTTCATGAACACCTTTTAAAAGTTTTCTCCTTAGTTGGGCCCTAACCACTTGCATTCTGGTGTTACACAATTCATGAATTTATGTCTGCACAAGCTGTAGAATTTTAACATGCCTAGGTTTTTCTTTAAATGTTGTTAACTTCTGTGTGTTGAAGCTACCTATGGTTTTTTGGAGCTTCATAAAATTTTCTAGAATGACAGTTTTATAAATGCCTTTCTTCAAAAATGGCATATATTATAATCAAGAAATGTGAGATATTTTCTAATATAGTTAAATTGAAATCCAGTCATCCATAATTATCATCCCTCATTTAGAAATTCAATATCTGCAAATTGTATTTTAGGGGTTTTACAAATAAATTATGGCAGCTTAAGATGTTCCTTTGCTCATAAATGCCCATAAGGAGTATTGAAAATAAATGTAGCTCTAACAGTACCAAATCTAAGGTTCATCTCTGAGAGAATTTTCAAGGTTGTCCTCTATGGTAACTGACATGAAAATATTTTCTGAGCATAAATTTTGTTTTCAAAAGAATATATTAATGGTTTTGCTGTAACCCTACAACCTATTTTGATTTCTCTTTAAATTCACATAAAAAGTTGCAGTATTCTTGGCATTGTATTCCTCCCATAGAGCAAAATCTTCCCAAGACATTCCTTCCAGAATGGTGTTGGATATAGTTACAATATTTTCTAGCACTTATACTGTCAGGGAAAAAAAAGTGTAGCTCTAATTCCCAACAAGTCACATTGATCGTGCACTTTAATGAAACAAATTAATTATGACAAAAACACACATACACACACACACACACAGGAAACTGAACAGTGAAAACAGTTGACTGATTTTTTTTAATATAATGGATTTGTCTATGGATTATATAATATCTACTACCATTATTCAGAAGAGTCTTCTTTCCTGTTTTTAATGGGCATATAATATCTAATGATCAAAAATCCTACTTAGATTATATTTCATTACTTTTAAAATAAATCAATCCCATTCTATTTCTACACATAAAATGGATTCCATCAATATATCTAAAAATAAGGGCATGCTAACTTGTCTAATAGTTGATGTATTAAAATACTATAATTGTGCAGTAAAATACCATGCTCAAAAATAGGAATACTTTCAAATACTTCATCATAAGAAGGATGGATATTTCAGTCATTTGCAAAGGGTTCTGTCCAGTTGACCCAATGAAAAAGACGGTCGTTGCACTTTAATGTAATTTTGCAGCTCTCATAAAAGAAAATATGTGTATAAAATTTATCAGTAACTTTTCATCTTTGATATGTGAAAGCTGAAGTAAAACACAGTGCAAACACATACACACATACACACAAGATAAATTCACACATTCCTGTGAATTCTCTAAATTCATACACACAAATTTGTATGCATGCATACATGTGTGCACATGTGCACACACACTCAAAACAAAAGAAGTGTGGGGGTGGAGGTAGTTATTTCCCTCTCAATGGTATGCTCTTAAGTGAATGCTCTGGGAATAGTTTGGCTCCTTGAGCCAAATTCTTATTTTTAAAATCTTCCTTCACATAGAACATATGATGTGTGTGAACTATAAGAATACTGTGACTTATTGCCTCTCTGATAACTTAATTGGAGCACTTCTAATTTTAGGAAATAGCTTAGTCACGTATTTGGGATTCTACTGTGTTTCAGGAGAGCTTTTTGTTTCACAGTGAAATGATTTGAGCTACACAAACCATTTTTACCTTACGGTAGCGGGTTTGTCTTTCATACAATCAATACCGCCTTTGTGAAATCATAGGGTTTTCTAAAACATTTTAAAATGTTGTTTAAAAGGTATTTTTGTATTATCATAACAATTTCTTGCTATTTAAAGTTTATTACAGTAAATATAGAAGTAGGCTAAGTATAAGTGTAGGAAAAGAAAAGACATTTTAGCAAATGAATCAGATCAAGTTTTTTTATAGTTCCAAAAGTTGCAATGACTATGGCTGTTAAGCTAGACTAAAATGTATTATCTATGGCACAAATTTTCCCCTTAAAATTTTACTGTTCCTGTGAAAGGAACTAAAACTATTTCTATCAAATCATAAATTTGGAGAATTTAGCTTTATCCATTCTGATATGATCATTTAAACCTCTGAACAGCAAGTGTTTTTGTCTGTTGTGGGAAAGAAGCTGATCACACTATCAGGACTGGTATCTGGCTGGGGATGGAGGAGTAAATGACATTGAGAAACAGGATGACACCCTGCAGAAGCACCATGTTCACTCCCGTCTTATTTTCAATATGTGTCATGTGTATATAATATTCCAATATGAGTGACAACATGACTCAAAACTTTGTGGTAAACCCATAACAGCACAAAACATGTGGTAGAAAAAGAACCAGAGGTGCTGTCCCCCACTCACCCCCATAAATGTGCACAGGATGTGTTCAATTTTTATTTAATACCCACATCCACTGGTCCAGGAAGCGCACCAGGAAGCAACCAAATGGAAAAACTACCACACATCTCCTACTTGCATCCTTTTCTTACACATGCACATATTAACAAAAGCAGTTATTTTAATGTTTTATAAGAAAATTGTTTGTAGATAAGAAAACCACTTTTTTTTTTGACCAGACATTTTAAGATTAATAGACCTTAAATGTCTATTAGACATCACTTTTGTAGAGAAATTAAGGTGATAGTTCTTTCTCCTTTGCCATGGTTTTCATAGATTTGCTGGATAGTGTTAAACAAGACAAGATATATTTGTATACTTTGTAAAGAGAAGGAACCAAATGGAAAGCAACTGTTACATTATAAATTATTCTTCTCATTATAAACATTAATCATTGACTCAAAAAGTGTAATGAACCTGTTGGTCACTTTTGTTTTTCCATATAAGACTCAATACAAACGTTTTACTGCAGTAAACAACTTAACTGAGTGCTATTCAATTTCACCATATATTTAGAGACTTCAACGTTCTTCAGTTTGGAGGCCTCTAATAATTTATCTTATGGCTACAAGTTCTTCAGTGTAGTGACTTCATTTCCTTTAATCAAAATAACATTTTTCATTTAATTCATGATTGCAGTTTAATCAATGTGTTTGAGATGCAATAGGAGAGATTTCTTGAAGTTTAAGAATGTCATAAAGAGAATCTTATTTTCATTGTTAGAATGTTTGGTTCCTTCCAATATACCTACGTTCTTCAGGTCAGAATTTTTTTCTGCCTGTAAAAATGTAGTATCAAAGTCTTCAATGTACATTTTGGATCAACTTTGCAGACTTCGTTTATAAAGAATCTAATTTTGTGACTGAGCTGTATAGAATAAGTACATAAATGTGCAGAATGAGTACTACAGAAAAAATGTGTCCTTATTCATCTTAGCATTGCCTTTGAATTCCAGGAAGTCAGGGGGGCTAATACTGGAAATGTGGGGAAAAGGTGGGTCTTTTCACATGACAGTTCTTAATCTTCTTTTTATTGTCACAGATATGGAGATAGTATTTACCCATTCAACATCCCTCCTCAAGCAAAACTTAGAAAAAAGGTTACAAAGTACAGCTTAAAGTGCAGCTCTGTCTCACTCTCTCCTGATTTTTATTTTTGGTAGGGAGTTGGCAGAAGTTGTGTGGCATTCAACAAAGCATCTCTCTACAGATTTAAGTTTTTCCATAACATCACTGACCAAAAAGAAAAAGAAAGAAAGAGAAGAAAGAAAAAAATACAGATTATTTTATTTTTCAATACTTACCTATATAAAATTAATTTTCCCAAGTTGAAATTCCACATTTAATATTCATATATCTGGCTTTTATGTACTTGAACAGTAAGAAAGAGCAAATTTATGTTGCTGTTAAAATAGTAATAATTTGAATATGTAGATTTTGAACAATAACATGAATAGATTCATACCAAATGTCCACTGCTTTATGACTTTGCCTTGATTGTATAATTCTAGGTGTCAAATCATTAAAAAAAACTGCTCAGACATCATTCTATCTCTCATGAAATGTAGATGTATTGTTTATCTCTTCTTTGTCTACCATTTTGTTCTTTTTCATTTATATATTATCTATAGTAATCATTGTATAAAATGAAAGTAAGAATAGAATGAAAACTCATAACATCTTAATAGTTGATAATCTGAGTTGCTAATATAATAGGCTGTGGCATAAGAGAAATTTGTTTCTGTCATTGTAATTCCAACTCCATTATCCTACATATAAAGTAACATATAAAAAGTGATTAGAAATGATATGATTTATTATTCTGGAGATAAACTTTAATCTTTTTTAATTTATATATTTTAAAGGATATATATGCTGTTAGTCATATGTACATTCCTTAGTCAGGACTCATTTCTTTAGTAACGGCATTTTAAATTTACTCCTTCCAAATACTTATGGATCATTTTTACTATCTTACTAAAATTTAAAGGCATAAAAGTAGTACTTCTAGAGCCTAATGGTACTAACCCTAACAAAACTCCTCCCTCCAAAATCAGACCAAATCAAACATTTTCATCCCACAAATCCTTAAAGTTCCTTGAGAAAATTTATCAAACTGCAAGAAGAAAAAAACACTGATTAAATCCAGTATACTACTTGATTTGAATATTGTAAATAGTGGAATTTTATTGAAGATCTAAGATGGAAGATATCTTTAGGAAAAGTGGGTATTGGGAGAAGGAGGGATAAAAATTAGCAAAATGGTTGAAAAAATAATATTAAAACCCAGGGAACTGTCTACAGGGCCCTGCCATAAGGAAGTATAAGGGTGAAGGTATGTAGGGGAAACAAAAGTGTATGCTAAAGGCTTAAAGAAGAAATGTTCAGTATTCCCATGAGGCAAAGTCCAGGATAAAATCCAGTTGACTGTGGAAAACTGTAAAGGAGTTAAATCTTAACTTGTGAGACAAATGGAAAATAGACTAGCTTATTAGAACAAATTCAAAGACAGCAAAATTTCATAAAAACAAGGACAAAGAAATAATTAATTTATAGAACAAATATAGGGAGAGGGAAAGTGCCAATAATTTTGTGATAGGTAAAATTATATGATGTTCTAATATTTGATAGAAATAATAAACTGACAAAACTGATGTCAAATGACATAAATATCCTACAATTTTTAGTCTATATTTCATCTCTTTTTCACATATTTCTATAGTCCCTATGATGAAGTACAACCAAGACTGCTATTAATGCTTCATTCTAAGCCTAATCAGATTTGTCCATTTTATTACACATGAAATATTAGATGCTAATTTTTGTTAAAATAACAGTGTCAGTAGCAATTATTAAACTATTATCAAAATATTAATTTCTTAAAGGAGCCCTCAGATTCATGAAGCAAACCCTACTAAATATAAGTAAAGAGATAAACAGCAGTATCATAATTGCCAGAGACTTCAAGACCCCACTGACAGAACAGGACAGATTATCCAAGCAGAAAATAAATAAAGAAACACTGGATTTAAACAAGACTCTAGAACAAATGAGCCTAACAGACATTTACAGAACATTTCACCCAAAACCTACTTAATATACATTGTTCTCATAAGCATATGGAACATTCTCTAAGATTGATCAGATCTTAGGCCACAAAACATGTCTCAAAAAAATTAAAAATATTGAAATCGTACCGTTTATCTTCTCAGACCACAGTGGAATAAAACTAGAAATCAGCTACAAGAGAAACACTCAATTCTACACAAAGTCATGGAAATTGAACAACCTGCTGCTGAGTGATCCTTGGGTCAGTAATGAAATTAAGATGGAAATCAAAAGATTCCTTGAGCTGAACAACAAGGGGGACACAAGCTACCAAAATCTATGGGATTCAGCAAAAGCGGTCATTAGGGGAAAATTCATAGCCTTACATACCTACATCAAAAAGACAGAAAGATCACAAATTATCAATCTAATGACAGGTCTCAATGAACGAGAAAAGGAAGAGCAAACCAAACCCAAAGCCAGCAGAAGAAAAGAAATAACTGAGGTCATAGCGGAACTAAATGAAATGGAAAACAAAACAAAACAAACAAAAAAATACAAAGGATGAATGAAACAAAAAGTTGTTTCTTTTAAAAGATAAACAAAATTGATTGACCTCTTGCTACATTAACCAGGACTAGAAGAGAAAGGACCCAAATAAATTCAATCAGAAATTAAAAAGAAGATATTACAATTGATACCACAGAAATACAAAATATCTGTGAATGCTATGAAGATCTCTACACACATAAACTCGAAAATGTAGAGGAAATGGGCAAATTCCTGGAAATACACAACCTCCCAAGACCCAATCAGCAAGAAATAGAACTCCTGAACAGACCAGTAATGAGCAACAAGATTGAAGCAGTAATAAAAAATCTTCAAACAAAAAAAAGCCCCAGACCAAATGGATTCACAGCTGAATTTTACCACACCTACAAAGAAGAGCTGGTAACAATACTACAGAAATTATTCCATAACATCAAGGAGGGAATCCTACCCAACTCATTCTATGAAGCCAGTATCATCTTGATACCAAAGCCAGCAAAGAAGACAACAACAACAAAAAAATTCAGACCAATATCCCTTATGAATATAGATAAAAAAATCCTCAATAAAATACTAGCAAACCAAATTCAACAGCATATCAAAAAAAAAATAATCCACCATGACCAAGTGAGCTTCATCATAGGAATGCAAGGATGGTTCAACATATGCAAATCAATAAATGTGGTTCATCACATAAGTAGAAGCAAAAACAAAGACCACATGATCATCTCAGTAGATACAGAAAAAGCATTTGACAAAATTCAGTAACCTTTCATGATAAAAACCCTCAACACACTAGGCATAGGAAGAACATATGCCTCAAAATTCTAAAAGCCATATGTGACAAACCTACAGCCAACATCATACTGAATGATGAAAAGTTGAAAGCATTCCTTCCAAGAACTGAAAAAAGACAAGGGTGCCTAGTGTCACCACTTCTATACAGCATAGTGCTGGAAGTCCTAGCCACAGGAATCAGGCAAGAGAGGAAATAAAGTGTATTCAAACTGGGAAAGAGGAGGTCAAACTATCACTTTAGGCAGACAATATGATCTTATATCTAGAAAACCCCAAAGACTCTATCAAGAAACTCCTGGAATTGATAAATAAATTTAGCAAAGTCTCAGGTTATAAATCAATGTACAAAAATCAGAAGGATTCCTATACCCCAATAACAGTCAAGCTGAGATTCATATCAAAGACTCAATTCTATTTACAAGAGCTACAAAGAAAATAAAATACCTAGGAATATACTTTACCAGGAGATGAAAGATCTCTACAAAGAGAACTACAAAACACTGAGGAAAGGAATTGCAGATGACACAAACCAACAGAAAAACATGTCATGCTCATGGATCAGTAGAATCAACATTGTTAAAATGTCCATACTACACAAAGTGATTTACAGATCCAATGCAATGCTTATCAAAATACCAAAGTGATATTCCAAAGATCTAGAAAAAGTAATTCTATGCTTCATATGGAACCAGAAAAGAGCTCAAACAGCCAAAAAAATCTAAAGCAAAAGGAACAAATCTGGAGGCATAACTTTACCAGACTTCAAATGATACTACAAGGCTATAATAATCAAAAGTAGCATGGTATTGGTGCAAAAATAGAGACATACGCCAATGGAACAGAACAGAGAACCCAGATATAAAACCATCCATACACAGCCAACTGATCTTTGACAAATCAGACAACAATACAGACTGAGGAAAAGAAGCCCTATTCAATAAATGGTACTGGGAAAATTGGATAGCCACCTGCATAAGAATGAAACAGGATCCATATCTCTCACCACAATTCTAGAAGAAATTGTTGAAAAAACTTTACTTGGTATCAGTCTAGACAAAGAATTTATGAAGAAGACCCCAATGGCAATCACAGCAACAACAAAAATATATAATGGGAATTGATTAAATTAAAAAGCTTCTGCACAGCTAAGGAAATAATCAACACAGCAAATAGACAACCTACAGAATGGGAGGAAATATTCACAAGGTATACAGCTGATAGGGGGCTAATAACCAGAATCTACAAAGAACTCAAGCAAATCAGCAAGAAAAAAACAAACAACAGCATTTAAACGTGGGCAAAAGACATGAACAGAAGATTTTCAAAAGAAGATAGACAAATGGCCAATAAATATATGAAAAAATGCTCAATGTCACTAATCATCAGGTAAATGCAAATTAAAACCACAATGAGATATCACCTTACCCCTGTTTGAATGGCTTTTTTTTTTTTTTTGGTTAATTGGTATTTTTATTCTCAGACTGTTATGTATGTATTATGGAATAAAAACCAAGTAATTAACATTGGTGCTGTTGAGAACTAGAGAGTTTTAGCAAGGGAGAAACAGGATACAGATGTAAGATTGATGAGATTAAGTACAATTCTATAGTCCTGAATTTGAATTACAAGTATTCATGATGTATTAAAAAAATAAAAAAGGTTTCTTAGCTCTGTCTACTGAAAAATCCTAGAAACAATGATCAAATCACATCTCTAGATCCTCATAGTGGTCTCTAAATATCATTTCTGTCTAAAAGAATACAAGAATACTTTTGGAAATGGCTGATTCCACATCTTGGGCAAAATATATGAGATGATCCTAGAACATTTGCCATATCAAATCAAGGAAACAAAGACTACCAGGGTAATAATAAAATGACTCAAGAGCCTATTTGAAGATATTGTCAACAACCCAAACTGGGACATTTCAGCATAAGTAAGTGTGGAACATGCAATGGATTGAAATACATCTAAAATATTTAAATCAATGAGGCCATTATAATATTAAAACAACAAACAAACTGCTTATTGTTGGCCTCTGGAGTATACTGAGAAATCAACTCATTTTTTTTAAACTAACAAATCAAATGTTAATATATATTTTTCTATACAACCTACACCTAAGGGCAACCAAATAGTTAATGAGGGAAAGTTTCTCTTTATTGAAATAGTCCAGCTACTTGAATACTAATAGTAGTCCGGTCTACTAATGGAAGGAAAAACGACCTAACTAAAATATGCTCATTTTCATAATCTATCAAAATAATGGGTTGAGGCCAGAGGTCAGCAAACTTTTTCTGTAAAGGGTCAGAAGGTAAACAGTTTAGGCTTTGAGGCCCATATGATTTCTGTTACAACTCTTCTGTTGTAGCATAAAAGAAGCTGTAAATAATACACAAATGAATGAATGTGTCTGTGTTCCAATAAAACTTTTTTTACAAAAATAGGCTGCAGGACAATTTGGCCCGCGGGCCATACTTTGTTTACCCTTGGTACAGGCAATGATCATAATGCCTCCTAATATCATAGAGAGAGTTAAAAAGATAGTATATGCCTCCTGATAGAAGTATATAACTACACATAAGATAATTTATGTAGTATTCTTACACAAAAAATAAACCTTAATCTGATCAAATTTCTAGGCCTAAATATCATGGGACAAAGAAATGTATCAATCAGTTGCAATATAAAGGTCAATGTCTTTGCAGATACTGATACAAAAAAACAAATTATGTATATTTGTGTATATATGTGTTTATAAATATATATACACACATGCACATACATAAATTCATACATACACACATATATGACACAGGTAAGGGGATTTGAACACTAATTGGCTATATGATGATACTAATATATTGTTAGTTATTAAGTGAAATATGGTATTGTGGTTATGTTTTCAAAAAATATCCTTTTATACTGAATATTTACATAAGAAATGACATGCCGTCTGGGATTTTCTTCAAAACAATCTAGAAAAGGGAGGGAAAGTGGATGGTGTATAAAAACAAAATTGGACAGCAGTTGATAATTACTGAAGCTGAGTGATTACACTAGGGCTCATTATACCATTTTGCCTATGTTTGTATATGTATGAAATTTTCTTTTTTTTTTTTATTTCAGAATATTATGGGGGTACAACACTTTGGCTATATATATTGCCCATGCACTGCCCATGTCAGAGCTACAATCATGGTCATCCCCCAAACTGTGCTCCCCGCATCCATTCAGTGAGAGTTTTTCCCATCCCCTCCACTCCCTCCTGCCTGCCCGCCTCCTGAAGAATATTATTGCCCTGTGTGATGTAAGTGTTGATCAGTTAGTACCAATTTGATGGTGAGTACCAGTGGTGCTTGTTTCTCCATTCCTGTGACACTTCGCTTCGAAGAATGGGTTCTAGCTCCAACCAGGATAATACCAGGTGTGTTAATTCACTATTGTTTTTTATTGCTGAGTAATACTCTATGGTATACATATACCACATTTCATTAATCCACTTGTGTATTGATAGGCACCTGGGTTGTTTCCACATCTTTGCAATTGTGAATTGTGCTGCTATAAACATTCGTGAGCAGATGTCTTTATTATAAAATGTCTTTTTTTCCTTTGGGTAAATACCCAGTAGTGGGATTGCTGGGTCAAATGGTAATTCTACTTTTAATTCTTTGAGGTATCTCCATATTACTTTCCATGGAGGTTGTACTAATTTGCAGTTCCACCAGCAGTGTATGAGTGTTCCTATCTGTCCACATCCCTGCCAACTTTGTTGTTTGGGGATTTTTTAATATGAGCCAATCTGACTGGAGTTAAGTGATATCTCATTGTGGTTTTGATTTGCATTTCCCTGATGATTAGAGAAGTTGAGCAATTTTTAATATGTTTGCTGGCCATTATTCTGTCTTCTTTGGAAAAGTTTCTGCTCATGTCCTTTGCCCATTTTTTAATAGGTTGTTTGATTTTTTCTTGTTGATTTTCCTAATTTCTGTATGGATTCTGGTTATCAGCCCTTTATCAGAGGTGCAGCATGCAAATATTTTCTCCCATTCTGTAGGTTGTCTGTTCACTCTAGTGATAGATTCCTTGGCTGTGCAGAAGCTTTTTAATATGATCAGGTCCCATGTATTTATTTTTGTTGCTTCTGTGATTGCTTTGGGGATCTTCTTCATAAAATCTTTGCCTAGGCCAATGTCCATAAGAGTTTTTCCAACGTTTTCTTTGAGAATTTTTTAAAAACATTCAAAAACAATAGATGCTGGAGTGGATGCAGAGAGTAAGGAACGCTTATACACTCTTGGTGGGACTGCAAATTAGTACAACCTCTGTGGAAAACAGTAGAGAGATTCCTCAAAGACCTAAAAGTAGATCTACCATTTAATCCAGCAATCCCACTACTGGGTATCTATCTATCCAAAGGAAAAGAAGTCATTTTATCAAAAAGACACCTGCATTCGAATATTTATTGCAGCATAAATCACAATTGCAAAGATGTAGAGTCAACCCATGTGCCCATGAATTCATGAGTGCATTGAAAAAATATGGTATATGTATACCATTAGATACTACCCAGCCATGGAGAAAGATGAATTAAGGCCTTTTGCAACAATTTGGATTGAACTGGAGACCATTATCCCAAATGAAGTATCTAAAGACTGGAAAACCAAACACCACATGAACTTTCTAATAAATTGGAACTAACTGATAGGCACACAAGTGCACAGAGGAAAGCAAAATTCAGTGTAAATCAAGCAGAGTTGAGGGGGGAGAAAGGGATGGGTGAAAACCTTCCTAACAGGTACAATGAACACTATCTGGGTGATGGGCACACTTATAACCCTGACTCAAGCATAACAAAATCGATCCATGTAACCAAAAACATTTGTATCCCTGTAATATTTTGAAATTAAAAAAAGAAAAAAATTTAAGAATGAGTTTAATAAATCCATAATAACAATAAAATATTCATGCTTAAAAAAATATACATTAATATAGTCTTTTTTAAAAAAGCAGGCTGTTTTACATTTTCCTGTTTTATCCAAATACTTCCACCTTCCCTGTTAAGCTAAATCACTGCTTTTCTCTCAATAACCCATATCATCATCCTCATCATATGTATTCATGTGTTCCTCAATTTTCATGTAATAATATACAAATATAACTAAACATACTTCCACATATACAAACACATTTTCTAATTTCTAAAGTAAGACAATATTATTTGAAGTATTATCCTACTTTGCTTCATTCGGCTTCCCTACTTGACAATACTATGTTGAAATGCTGATATGTCAAATCTGATATCGTTTCAATTAATACATTTTAATGTCTGCATAATATTCTAGTTTAGATATGTTTCACAGCTTATTCAATATTTTCCCCATTGATTGGACATTCATTTTACCTTTTACCCATCCACACCATAAATAAGATTGTGATAGCCATCTTTGTATAATTATTTTTACTTATGTGGTTTTATTATTATAAGATGGGGCCACATTTGCACAAGTGCTCCGTTCGAAGTATATGTAATTATTTATTTTAATGGACTCTGGTAAAGGCTTAAACATATTATATACTTGCACATCTTCTCATCTCAAGAAGAAATAGGTGTGGTTGTTCTTGTTTCTAAATTTTTGCCACTTTAATGGGTACAAAGTATATATTACATTTTTCCTATTCAGTTTATATTTGCATTATACATCTAAAGCCATGATCTCTGAACTGTATTAGATATATGTTTTTCAAATAAAAATGATGTCTGTTGTCTTTATTAAAGGTAATTTTTGGTATAAAATTTTAAAAATTTGTTTCCTAGACATAATCTTCTGGAACTCCAGTCTAAGTTAATACATAACATTTATCTAGGTTGTACACTCTTCTTGTAAAATGTCTTACAACTTTTCTCTATATAAAAAATTAGATATTAAGGTGGTTTCCCAAATTTTTGCTTATTATGCTGGGTATAAATCTGAGTAAATCTTTGACATGTTTTTTCTCAGTTTCATTATTCATAAAATAGAGAAGATGATAAATACTTTTTTTATTGTAAAAATCAGTTTTATTATAAAGATCAAATCTTACATATAAACAAATTACATGGTAGGCTGTAAACACTACTACATAAATGCCAGTTATTTTAATAAAGTAATAAGAAGATGATCAGAAATCATAAATAAGTCATTTTCAAAGACATTTTTCAATTTTTATGTGAAAACTATCAAATTATGGTATGATTTCAGAAGGTATTTTAGTTTCTAATATATGTATGTATTTGTTGATCAACTTGGATATTTCTGCCTAAGGATTTGTGTTTTGTTTGAGTTGTTATGAAGTTATAACTTTAAAATCTAGTTTACTTTATAAGAATTTATGATCTCATTTTAAAATATTCTAGGCCACTTCGATGTTCTCAGGCAGTGGTGATTTAATGAGTTAATGATATATTGGCTTAAGAAGAATTTCCTGTTTCTGTTTTGGGTGCTTTGCTGTTTTTGCAGTATACTTCTAATATTATGAGAAAGTTCCATGGGGAAAAAATTTGACAGTATGAGGCTGTGCACCAAAATACCTTTGGAATAAGCTGTGTATCTTGTAAATAATTAAAATATTTTTTCAAGAAGCAAATATTTAAAAGGAGAGGCAAGCAAAGATTTGCTGAAATTAATAAATAAAGATCAGTTCTGTCAGTCATAAAACCTGCAACACCCCTCTGTTACTGCTCAGAGTTCCCTTCATTCATGTTTTCTTATTGACTGATCAAAATCAGAAAAGAGCATCTATAAAAATTAACCTTGTTGTAATGTTTTAGTCTCCAAGGCATGGTAGTTATAATTTGGGCTCAATATACTCAATCATGGGCTACCTCATTTTCTCCTGCCTGATGTTTCCAGGCATCAAATTCAGAACAGACCACCCAGACATCAAACCATCTACCTACAACCAACTGATCTTTGACAAAGCAGACAACAACATAGTCTGGAGAAAAGAAGTCCTATTCAATAAGTGGTGCTGGACACCACTGGACAGCCACATGTAGAAGAATAAAACAGGACCCCTATCTCTCACAGCTTACAAAAATTAATACAAGATGGATAAAAGACTTAAATGTAAGGTACAAAACCATAAAAATTCTAGAGGAAAATGTAGGAAAAACTCTCCTAGATATGGGCCTAGGCAAAGAATCTATGACTAAATCTACAAAGTCAATTACAGAAACAACAATATTAAATACATGGAACTTGATTAAATTAAGAAGCTTCTGCACATCCAAGGAAATAATCAACAGAGTAAATAGACAACCCATAGAATGGGAGAAAATATTCGTGAACTATATATGTGATAAAGGGCTAACAACCAGAATACAAAGAACTCAAGCAAATCAGCAAGAAAACAAACAAACAGTCCCATTAAAAAGTGGGCAAAAGACATGAATAGAAGCTTTTCAAAAGAAGATAGACAAATGACCAAGAAACATGAAAAAATGCTCAACGTCACTAATCATCAGGGAAATGCAAATTAAAACCACAGTGAGATATCACCTCACCCCTGTTAGAATGGATTTTTTTAAAAAGTCCAAAAACAATAGATGCTGGTGTGGATGCAAAGAGAAAGGAACACTTATATACTGCTGGTGGGACTGCAAACTAGTACAAACTCTACGGAAAACAGTATGGAGATTCCTCACAGAATTGAAAGTAGACCTACCATTTGTTCCAGCAATCCCACTATTGGGTATTTACCCAAAGGAAAATAAGTCATTTTATCAAAAAGACATGTGCACTCAAATGTTTATTGCAGCACAAATCACAATTGCAAATATGTGGAATCAACCCAAGCGCCCATCAATTCATGAGTGGATTAACTTGTGGAGTACTAGTCAGCCATAAAAAAAGGATGAATTAATGTATTTTGCAACAATTTGGATGGAACTGGAGACCACTATCCTAAGTGAAGTATCTCAAGAATAGAAAAAAAACCCACCTTATGTACTCTCTATTAAATTTGAACTAAACTATGGGCACACATTTACACAGAGGGAAATAAAACTCACTGGACATCAAGCAGGGGGGAGGAGTGAGGAGGGGAGGGGCAAAAACTAATTCATGGGTATAGTGAACACTATTTGTGTGATGGGCACACTTATAGCCTTGACTCAAGCATTACAAAATGATCCGTGTAACAAAAACATTTTGTACCCCCTTAATATTTTGAAACAAAAAAATTCCATATTATAGGGACTTTTAAAACCCCCATATCCAGACACATGCAATTTCATTGGCCTGGTATTACCTTTCTTGCCCTTCTTTCTTAAAAATTACTACTTTTTTTTTCTTTTGATCCCTTTTGACATCTTCTCTGTGACACCTTCAAGGGTTTTCTACTCTTAACCATGACTTATTCCTCTCTGGTCCATGCTTCCTTCCTTTTATATTTAGCTAAGTTACAGCCTTTAGAAATATCTGGGGAAAAATAATTCTTTAGTTTTAGAGGTAAAATTTGTGCAGGCTATTTTTCATCTTTATAAATGAACTTCATACAGAAGCAGAGACACATATGGTATGAAGTAAAGACAGACAAATCTTAATACTTTTTCTTTTATTTATTGAAATAGATTTAGGGGATACAAGTGGTTTTTTGTTACATGGATGAATCACACAATGGAGAAGTCTAGGCTTTTAAGATACCCATCACCTGAATAGTAGACATTGTACCCAATAGATAGGTTTTCATCTGGCAACCCTCTACCAGCCTCCCCCTTCTGAGTTTCCAGTGTCCATTAAGTCACTCTGTATGACCATGCGTACCCATTGCTTAGGTCCCACAGATAAGTGAGAACATGCAGTATTTGGTTTTTTATTCCTGGGTTACTTCATTTAGAATTATGGTCTCCATTTTCATCCAAGATGTTGCAAAAGACATTATTTCATTCTTTTGATGGCTGAGTAGTATTCCATGGTGTATATATATACACCACATTTTCTTTATCAACTCATCCATTGGTGCGCACGCAGGTTGGTTTCATATCTTTGCAATTGTGAATTGTGCTGCAATAAACATATGGGTGCAAGTGCCTTTTTGATAAAATAACTCCTTTTCTTTGGGTACATCCCCAGTAATGGGATTCCTGGATCAAATGGCAGGTTTAATTTTAGTTCTTCTTTGAGAAATCTTCATACTGCTTTCCATAGAGGTTGTACTAATTTACATTCCCTCCAACAGTGAATAAGCATTCCTTTCTCTCTGCATCCATGTCAGCATCTTTTTTTTTTTTTTACTTTTTAATAATGGTCATTCTGACAGAGGTAAGGTGGTATGTTATTGTGGTTTTAAGTTTCTCTGATGATTAGTGATGTTGAACATTTTTTCATATGTTTCTTGGACTTTTGTGTATCTTCTTTTGAAAAATGTCTGTTCATGTCTTTTGTACACTTTTTTTCTTTTTTTTTATTTATTTTTTAATTTGAGAATATTATGGGGGTACAACACTTTGGTTATATATATTGCCCATGCACTGCCCGTGTCAGAGCTACACTCGTGGTCATCTCCCAAACTGTGCTCCCCACATCCATTCAGTGAGAATTTTTCCCAGCCCCTCCCCCCTCCCCCCTGCCCACCCCCTGATGAATATTATTGCCCTGTGTGATGTAGGTGTTGATCAGTTAGTACCAATTTGATGGTGAGTACCAGTGGTGCTTGTTTTTCCATTCCTGTGACACTTCGCTTCGAAGAATGGGTTCTAGCTCCAACCAGGATAATACCAGGTGTGTTAATTCACTATTGTTTCTTATTGCTGAGTAATACTCCATGGTATACATATACCACATTTTATTAATCCACTTGTGTATTGACGGGCACCTGGGTTGTTTCCATAACTTTGCGATTGTGAATTGTGCTGCTATAAACATTCGCGAGCAGATGTCTTTATTATAAAATGTCTTTTTTTCCTTTGGGTAAATACCCAGTAGTGGGATTGCTGGGTCAAATGGTAATTCTACTTTTAATTCTTTGAGGTATCTCCATATTACTTTCCATAGAGGTTGTACTAATTTGCAGTCCCACCAGCAGTGTATGAGTGTTCCTATCTGTCCACATCCCTGCCAACATTTGTTGTTTGGGGATTTTTTAATATGAGCCAATCTGACTGGAGTTAAGTGATATCTCATTGTGGTTTTGATTTGCATTTCCCTGATGATTAGAGAAGTTGAGCACTTTTTTATATGTTTGCTGGCCATTATTCTGTCTTCTTTGGAAAAGTTTCTGTTCATGTCCTTTGCCCATTTTTTAATAGGGTTGTTTGATTTTTTCTTGTTGATTTTCCTAAGTTCTGTATAGATTCTGGTTATCAGCCCTTTATCAGAGTTGTAGCATGCAAATATTTTCTCCCATTCTGTAGGTTGTCTGTTCACTCTAGTGATAGTTTCCTTGGCTGTGCAGAAGCTTTTCAATTTGATCAGGTCCCATGTATTTATTTTGGTTGCTGCTGTGATTGCTTTGGGGATTTTCTTCATAAATTCTTTGCCTAGGCCAATGTCCATAAGAGTTTTTCCAACGTTTTCTTCGAGAATTCTTATGGTTTCATGTCTTAGGTTTAGATCTGTTATCCATTGTGAATTGATTTTTGTGAGAGGTGAGAAGTGTGGGTCCACTTTCAGTCTTCTACATATGGCCATCCAGTTTTCCCAGCACCATTTGTTGAATAGGGAATCTTTTCCCCATTGTACGTTTTTTTGGAATTTGTCAAAGATCAGGTGACTGTATGAGGTTGGTTTTATATTTGGGTTCTCGGTCCTGTTCCATTGGTCTACGTCTCTGTTCTTGTGCCAATACCATGCAGTTTTGGTTACTATAGCCTTGTAGTATAGTTTGAAGTCTGGTAGATAGATGCCTCCCAATTTGTTCTTTTTGCTTAAGATTGCTTTGGCTAGACGGGGTCTTCTCTGGTTCCACCCAAAGCGTAGAATTATTTTTTCTAGATCGGCAAAAAATGATGTTGGTATATTGATAGGGACTGTGTTGATTCTATAAATCACTTTAGGTAGCAAAGCCATTTTTACTATGTTGACTCTGCCTATCCAAGAGCATGGTAGGGTTTTCCATCTATTTACCTCCTGTGCTATTTCTTTTCTCAGTGTTTCATAATTCTCTCTATATAGATCTTTGACCTCCTTAGTTAGATATGTTCCTAAATATTTAATTTTCTTTGGTGCTATTGTGAAGGGTATTGCATCTTTAATTTGTTTCTCAGCTTGATTGTTATTAGCATATATGAAGGCAATGGATTTGTGTGTATTAATTTTGTATCCTGAGACTTTGCTGAATTCATTTATCAATTCCAGTAATGTCTTGGTTGAATCTTTGGGGTTTTCTATGTATAATATCATATCATCTGCGAATAGTGAAAGTTTGACCTCTTCTGCCCCTATCTGGATGCTCCTGATTCCTCTGTCTTGTCTAATTGCTGTGGCCAGGACTTCCAGCACTATGTACACTTTTTAATGGAGTTATTTGTTTTTTCTTGCTGATTTGTTTGAGTTCCTTGTAGATTCTGGATATTATTCCTTTGTCAGATGTATAGTTTGTGAGTATTTTCTCCCATTCTATAGGTTGTCTATTTAATCTGTTGATTATTTATTTTGCTGTGCAGAAAATTTTCAGTTTAATTAAATCCCACTTACTTATTTTTGCTTTTGTTGTATTTACTTTTGGGGTCTTAATCATAAATTCTTTGCCTAGGCCAATGTCCAGAAAAGTGTTTCCTAGGTTTTATTCTAGGGCTTTTATGGTGTCAGGTCTTACATTTAAGTCTTTAATCCATCTTGAGTTAATTTTTGTGTACGATGAGAGATAGGGATCCAGTTTCATTCTTCTGCATGTGGCTCTCCAATTTCCCCAGTACCATTTATTGAATAGGGCGTCCTTCCCCTAAAGTTTGTTTTCAACTAGTTTGTGAAGGATAGGTTGCTTGTAACTCTGTGGTTTTATTTCTGATTTCTCTCTTCTCATCCATTGACCTATGTGTCTTCTTTTGTACCAGCGCCAGGCTGTTTTGGGCACTATTGCCTTGTAGTATAATTTGAAGTCAGGTATTGTGATGCCTCCAGATTTGTTCTTTTTGCTTAGTATAGCTTTGGCTATTTGGGTTCTTCTTTGATTCCATATGGAATTTAGAATTTTTTTTAATTCTGTGAAAAATGACATTGGTATTTTGTTGGGAACTGCATTGAGTTTGTAAATCACTTTGGACAGTATGGACATTTTAACAATATTAGTTCTTCCAATCCATGAGCTTGGGATATTTTTGCATTTGGTTGTCATCAATGATTTCTTTCTTCATTTTGTAGTTTTGTAGTTCTCTTTGTAGATCTTTTACCTCCTTGGTTAAGTATATTCCTAGGTTTTTTTTTTTTTTTTTTTGTAGCTATTGTAAATGGTACTGTGTTCTTGATTTGATTCTTAGCTTGGTTGTTAATAGTGTATAGAAATGTTATTCAATTGTGTACGTTAATTTTTTAAACTGAGACTTGACTAATACTCTTTCTTTTTTCCCTCTGCAAACCAGTAGAATGAAAATAGGAAACTTTCAAGCCAAAGAGGAGAGTTAAGATTTCAATTCGTGACCACTCTATGCAAAGTAGGGGGACAGTGACTGCTGAGAAGGGGTGGGATGTGTTGTCTCCACAAATATTGCTCTGAAGAAAGATGGACTTTTTCATTAATCCAGAGAGGTATAAGAGTTTCCAACATTGGGACTTAGAATTCATAATAGCAGTAACATGGGCCAACGATGAAACCTGTTGTTTTAGCCTGCCCTGGAAAGAGGCCTTAATTAACTTTCCCCCCTTCACAGAGTCTTACTCTTATTGGGAAAGTCAGCAGGCAGACAGAGGCCAGTCTGCCTGCTTGTTATAAGGGTGGCCAGAGGAGTACCCAGAAATTTATATAATGAGACTCTCCAAGTAAAAATATCAATTCTTTTAAAAATCACAATTAAGGCCAAATATATTTAAACCATCAGCAAAGAAATCTATAGCCAACTATAGTGTTAGAATGAGTTTCATGAGCTATTCAAATTTCATCTATTTTAAAAGACAGTTTAATGATTTAAAATAATAAAAATTATTTTACTATGTGCTATCTTTTGGATTTATGAAAATCTCAGAGGAAGAGGATACTTCAAGGGACTTTATAACAAAACACTTTCTTGTGCTGTATTTTAAAATTATTTATTTGGTTGTACATTTCCTCCTCTAACCCAGGAGCTCCTTGAGGTCAGTGGAATGGAATGAAAAACACATGGACTTTGGTATGACTTGACCATGTGTTTAACTACTGGCTATGTGACCTTGGGCAAGTTATTTAACTTTTTGAGCTTTGTTTTTGTTTAATCTATAAAACCTACTGGAAATTATTCTGCATGAGCCTGCCACATATGAGACATATGGTACTTATTTATGAAGTGAATTAATGGAATAATTAATCCATTAATGGTTCTTTGTATGAAAGGATTTACAATGCTATTTCTTTGCTCTGTGTGATGGTGAGTATAAATGGACTACTTCTAAATGTAAAATGTGGTTTATAGAATCATATGATAAAGCTGAAGATTTAGTAATAATTCCAGATCAGTTAGTGTTAATAGTGAAGGAAGGAGGGTATTTTAGAAACATCTGGTTCTATGCATGGTAGGTTATCTCAAGAGGGCTCCTGTGGGGTTTGGAGTTTCATCACAAGCTATATGACAATATTTATTTCTCTCATATTGTATGTAATCTTGTTAATTATTTGTCTCCAGTCTCTATATCCAAGTTAAGAACCAATTTTTCAGCCAAATAACCCCATTTACAAAGGATGAGACTCTCACCCAAGGTAGCATCACTTTTTAGGGCCAGCAGGGTCTAACACCAGGCCTTTGATACACTGTGCTTTCCCACTAAACTTTATGGCTTAGGAAATGCCAGGATTAGAAAGATGAGGCAAGGTTGCAGAAAGAATTAAAGTGGAATTGAGAAAGAAAATGAAGAGAATTTATTACCTTTAGAAGTAAATTTTGTCTTATTTGAAATTAATGTCTGTGATTATTCAATGTTTAGTGACCTAATGAGTCACAGAACAGAGGAATCAAGATACACAGGGTAACTTGGAGTGTTTTATAGTTAGCTGGTGTCTGCTGTCTGTAGGGTGGTTAATTAAAAAAAAAGTAGGACTAACTTCGAGCTGGGAAGATGTGTTTGCTGACAGAAGCTTGTGGAAAGAGACTTACTTAAAAGGAGCTACTTGTTTGGAGCAAGGAAAATTAACTATAAAGACAAATATTGTCAGAGTGCAAGGCCTGTGGTCAAGTTCAGATGAATGAACAACATCAGTTTTGCAATCATAGGAAGAAAGAAGACTAAGCAGTTTTGTTTGAGAAATAGAAAAAGGAATTATTCATGGAAAGTTCATGAAATAGAATGAGAAACTTTAATGAATTTTTAACTACAAAAGTTGGTTTAGCTTTTTAGTATAAAAATATAGGAAATATCTCCTTCTACCAGTTCCATTCTGCTTCATTGGCAGACCTGGAGTAGCATTTTAACAGTCAAGAACTTGGTGCTTCCCCAAGTTCCATCAAATAGGACAGAGGCAGAGAGTAAGCAAGACTTCATGTCGACTGCATTATTTTGATAAATAGTACCATATTTTGTTACTTGGTGCTATATTTGGTTACATCAGTGGCATAGATTTTCCTATCTTTAGTTTTGTGCTCTATACTTTCTCAGGCCAGAGAAAAGCACACATGCACACATGCACACACTGACACATACAGAACCAAAAATTTATCTGGATGGATATTCTCTAAAATGCCTACTCTGAACCCTACATCCTATTTTAAATTTGCACCATACTCATTTTGATATATGTGAAGTTGCTAAGGCAATTAACTGAAACCAATTTGATTTTTAAATTTTCTTATCTGACATTATACAAGAAGAGCTGCCTTATTATTAAACATAAAACTTCACTATTTCTTTACAACTGATGATAAATGATATATCACTGAGGGAAAGTGTAATGATTTTTTTACATGACAAAATTAGATGGAATTGAACTTTTATTCCTAAAAATAAAATGATTAGATTATAATAATTGTCTCATAAATTTTAGATAACATCCTCAAATGGCAAATCTGTCATTGTCTAGCACCCAAATCCTTCGATGGAACAATTAGGAAGCTGGAACTCTATTTTTTTCCATTATGTCATTTTGCATGGCATGAAAATTGCGAGAGTGCTGAATATAGTACTCTATGTTGGAAAGAGTGATGACATGGAAATTAGAAGAATCATGTTCTATTCCTTTCAGGATTAGACAAACAACGGCAAGATTTTGGGCAAATCACTTAAGGTGTATGTACTTTAATTACTTCTAAAATAAAGGAGCTGAACTAAATGACCCACTCTACATTTAAAATCAAATCATCCTTTATTACTGAGGCCAGATTCCCAGGCACCAAACTCAGGAAACTGAGAGTAATTCTGGATGCCAAATAAAATATATCATTATGATCTGCTGTGCTACTTTCTTTAGTTATTCATTTCTTGGTTTCCACAGCTAATTGACACAGACTTTTGTCTCTTGCCTGCACTATCTCAGTGGGCCCTGGCCTGTTTTTCTCTTGCTTCCTTGGTGTTGCTGATCTCCAATACCCCTTTTGCAATGCAGCTGGGGTGAGCTCTCTAAAACAGAAAGCTAATGATGACACTACCCTGTTTAAAACAATTTAATAGTTCCACCCAAATCCTTAGCATGCTATTTAAGGCCCTTCATAATCAGTCTTCTACTGACTCTCTTTCTTGCTTCAATTCTTACCACCATCTTAGCTCATGTCATGATTACCTTGACCTCTTTTACCCTGAATGCACTGCTTTACACTTCTCTGAGGGCATCTGTGATGGAACATCTTGACACCTTTGTTCAAGTTGCTTTTACTCCCTGGGCTACCCTGCTTCCGTTGATGAATGAAACTTAGTAAACAATTTCCTTTTAGAATTATCTTAAGCATCATTCTACTCAACAAGGCATTCTTGCCCCCCTCCTCACTCCATATTACCTCTTCAGAGTAGAATTGACTGCTCTGCTGTGCCCAGTGCTTTGTATTTATGTCACAGCATCTATTTCATTTTATCGCCATATACGTAATTATGTGCACCTGTCCATGACTCTATCCAAGTTTGTATTTATTTTCAGCTCCCTGAGAAGTATAACTGAGTTGTGTTTGATATTTACATTAAAAGTCATAAAAATTGCCTTTGTATAAATTATGCCAATTCTTTGGTTAATAGATAGCATTTGAAGGTGAATGAACTTATTAATATTTTATTGACTGCATTTTTCATATATTTGGAGGAAAGGGTTTTGTGATTTTAATGGCAGAATCAGAAAGCAATTGTTAGAATATACATGGAGGCTGGGCAAGATGGCTCACGCCTGTAATCCTAGCACTTTGGGAGGCCAAGGTGGGAGGATAGCTTGAGGCCAGGAGTTCGAGATCAGCTTGGGCAATAGTGAGACCCCCATCTCTACAAAAAATTAAAAAAAAAATTGTCAGGGTTTTGTGGCATGTGTCTGTACTCCCAGCTACTTGGGAGGCTGACGTGGGAGGACATGCTTGAGCCCAGGAGTTTGAGATTGCAGTGAGCTATGATGATGCCACTGTACTCTAGCCTGGGCAACAAAGTGACACCCTGTCTCCAAAAAAAAAATAATGTACATAGAGATGAGTATCCATTGATTTGAAGAATTAGTGTTTCTACTTCATTTATCTCAGTGATCACGTCATGTAAAACAAGTTAACAAAAGGATGATTTTCCTTGTGAAGCCTTTTGAACTTTCAATATTACCTGTTAATATAGGAGATCTAATGTCTTCTTGGCTGCAACAATATACTTAAAACACATTGTATATGTGATAATTTTACACTAAAAAGTTTCTCCCATGTTCTTGCCTAGGATCCTAGATTCAAACTATCTTCCTGTATTATTTCTTTGTTTTCTGTAAAAATTCATTTTTTTCCTGTTAAAAACATATTTTATTGTTTTGGTAGGACTATACTTTACCATAACTATTGAATATATAGGATTCAAATTGAGATTTGTTATGACTGTGCACACCAGCATTTGAAGACTGAGACCAACAAATTAATATAAAACATCTCATTAAGTCTTAATTAGATTACATGTTAAAATAATATTTTGCATATATATTTTATGTAAACATTCATTAAACAACAATGCTACAACTCACTGTATTAGGAACCTGAAAATCAAGCATAAATACACACACAAACACACACATATAAAGGGGCTGAACTTCCAAGGGCTTATGTTCTAAGAAGGGGGAGAAAATAAAGAACACGTTTTGCAATGTGGTAAGTACGACAATACAAAAGAAGATGTGGAAAGTTTTCCGTGGTAATATTTTTGGTGGGGGATTTCTAAGGCTATTGTAGTTTACAGGGCAGACAAAAGGAGGAAGGCATTACTAGTACAGGAAAGAGTAGACAAAAAGATTCAAATGTAAGAGACTATTACATTCAGCACTTCCAAGGTACAGAGTTTGTGCTGGGGAGATAGAACATTGAGGCAGAATAGCATTAGAGCCTCATATAGTTTACAGAAAAAGAGAGTCATTGAAAACATATTAATAAGGAGGAGATTGGTCAAATGTGCCTATTAAAATGGTTACAGACATGGCATTGCATGGAAACTGAAGAAACGAAGGACAATTAAGATGCTCCTGCAATAATTCAAGAGAGTTTGATGAAGCCTTATATTAAGACAGTGGTGATCGAAAAGAAAAGAAGATGAATATCTAAGGCATTTTTAAGAGATGAAAATAATATTTAATGATTCATTAATGGAGGAGACTAAAGAGTATAAGAAAACATATTAGCTTTGGACTAGGGAGACTCTCTGGAGCACCTATAAAAATAATAGTAAAAGGAAAGACTGGGACGAAAAGGAGAAGAAGAATTTGGGTTTGTTTATGCTCAGTTTGGGATGCTTTTTAAGGCCTATAAGTTATGTTCTGATGAAAATCAGAAATCTGGGTCTGAATAGTTAATATTCTGTTTGTCTTAGATTAACAGAAAATCCAAAATGTGTGGCTTAACCACATGGCGGCTTATTTTTCTTATATAACAGTAATCCAGAGATGGGGAGCTGCTGGTATTGCTCCACTGCCTAATAATGTTAGCACCCAAATCTCTTTCATTAAGTTGGTTTCATTCTCACTAGTTTATGCTCATGGTCACAAGAGATTCCATCTCTATTCTACGTTGGCATTGTAAGCAAGATCGAGAAGGATAAGAGGAAAATGACAAAATCAGAAACAAGATCTTGCATATATTTTTGAACCCCCAGCTCATCATGGTGGAAGCTCTACTCCAGGTGCATGTGGCCAAGAAGATGGGGCTCCCTCTGTCCCCAGCTCTAGTCAAGGCCTATAGGATGGCCCCAGGCAGGACAGGCTACCAGCAGTTCTCATCCTTCCTAGTGCTATGTTGCAAAAGCTAATTTCAGACAAGTGTGTGAGGTCCTTTTATGCACTCAATCTGACTAGTGGTGAAAAGGCTTTATTTATGGGGTGGTACACAAAGAATAGTGGGGTCCCAATCACTCTTGCTCTAGTTCATGTTTAGGGTTTAGATTCTATGCTGCAAAATGCAAGCTCAGAATACCAAAGACTGTTATCCCAACCCAGAATCCTTCTCTTGAAAGAGGAGTGTCACTCCAACAAAAGTGAACTGCTCACTGGGCCTCCTGCAATGGCTCATACCTGTAATCCCAGCATTTTGGGAGGCTAAGGTAGGAGGATTGCTTGAGGCGGAGTTTGAGACCAGCCTGGGCAACATAGTGAGACATTTATAAACAAATAAGAAAAATTAGCAAGGTGTGGTGGTGGGCGCCTATAGTCCCAGCTACTCAAGAGGTTGGGGAGGGAGGATTGCTTGAGCCCAGGAGTTCGAGGCTTCAGTGAGCTATGATGGAGCCATTGCTTTCCAGCCTGGGCAACAGAGCAATAACTTATCTCGTAAAAAAAGAAAAAAAAAGTGTTCCGTTAGCCTCACTTCCAGCTCTGCAGCTGTGGCTCAGAAATTTAGCTGAGAGAGAGAAGTAGACCATAAGAACAAAGAGCTACAAAACTCTTTCCAAAGTAACTGACTTTATTTGGAGCAGAGTGTAGAGAAGTTCAAGCCTAAGGTTGCTCCTGAAAATAAAGGAGATTTTGGTGTCAAACAATTAAGAAGAGGTCAGCACCTTCATGAAAAACAGGCTAAATTGTAGGCCAAATAGTTTAACAGGGAGAACAAGGGAAAACACATCTAAGAAGAGTCATCCTGAGGTAATAACAAACCTCAAAGACTCATATCAAAAATACCTTGTAAAAGGCCCAAATTTAATTGCCTCTGACTGTTAAGCAACATATGCCCTAAAGCATTATAAAAACAATAAGAGTAATAGTTGGCATTTAGTTAGTAGTGACTAATAACTAGGTGTGATACCAAATAGGAAAAAAAAAAAAAGAAAGCGTTTGTATTATTAATAACATAAAAAGAAGGGAATGAGACAATCATAAATAACCCTGCTAAAACTACTGTCATCCCAGAGTACCTGTGTACATGTCCTGTGTGCAGTCCTCTCAGGAATGACATTAGAGGTTTCCTACTTGGGGACAAATGGACTTCCTTAAGACAGTCCTGCCGAATCACTGATTAAATATACAAGCAAACAACAACAACAAGCCCCAGCAAAAATGTGATCCATACATGGCAAATAAAAATTAGGCAACAGAAACTGCCTGTGAGAGGCTGCCTGTAGCTGACAGACTTATGAGATGAAGACTTTAAAGCAACCATTATAAATATATTCAAAGAAAAGATTAAAAACATGTTTAAAGAAATAAAGGTAGGTATGATAACAATATGTTGTAAAATATGGAATATGAATAAAAGGATAGAAGTTATAAAGAATAATAAAAAGTAAATTTAGAAATGGGAACGTATAATAATTTAAGTGCAAATATACTAGAAGGGCACAAGAGTATATTTGAATAGAGGAAGAAAGAGTCAACAAACTTGAAGATGGATTGACGGAGATTGTGCAATATGAAAAAAGAGAAAACAAAATGAAGAAAAAAATAGAAGAGCCTCAGAGAAATGTAGAGCACTATTAAATATAATGAGAATACCAGGAGGAAAGGAGGTAGGAAAAGGAGGAGAAATTATAGTTAAAATCTACCCAAATTTGGTGAAAACTTTAACCTATACATCCAAGAATCTCAACAAACTCTAAACAGGGTAAATGCCAAAAAGATCCACACCAAGACACATTACAGTAAAAAGGTTGAAAACCAAAGATTAGGAAAACATCTTAAAAGCAGCAAGACACAAACAATTTTGCATGTACAAGGGAACCCCAGTAATATTAGCAACTGACTTTTAATTAGAATCATTGGAGGCCGGAAGGCATTGAGATGACATATTTAAGTGCTAAAAGAAAATAAAATATCAACTAAGAATCTTAGATCCAGTAAAACTACATTTCGAAAACAAAGCAGATGTAAGACATTACCAGATAAATGAAAGAGAGAGAAGTTGTTCACTGCAGATGTAACTTTAAAAAGTATTAAAGTAAGTTCTTCAGGCTGAAATTAAGTAATCCTAGAGTATATTTCAAATCACATGAAAAAAACAAAGAGCACTAGAAAAGTAATTATATTTTATAAAAAGCAGTGTAAATGCATAGTTCTTTTTTCTTCTCTTCACTGGTTTAGAAATAATTCTATAAAACAATATGTCTGTAACTTCCTTTTGGACTCTACAATATATAGAAATGTAATATATTTGACAATAAAATGATAAAGGAGCTGTGTGGAAATAAAACTGTACTGGATTAAGGAAATGATACCATATGGTAATTCAAATCCATAGGAGCAAATAAAGATAACAAAATGTGGTAAATAAGAAGGTTGATATAACAAACTCTGTAAATATATACTTGGTTTCCTTTATTTTCTCAGCTTCTTTAAGGATATCAAATTATATCAGATAATAATTATAACAAATTGATGTTTTTTATTAGTAATATATACACACAATATGTATAACAATAATAGCACAAAAGTGTGGAGAGGATAGACCTATATAAGAGTAATTTTTTCTTTATCTTACTGAAATTAAGATGGTATAAACTGAAGTAAATTCTTAAAAGTTAAGATGTATATAGTAATTCTTAGAAAAACCACTAAGGAAATCACTCAAAAATAGAGTGAAAATTATTAATATTAAATAGTTAAAATGTTAAAGTAGAAACATATATTTAATGCAAAAGAAATAATAAAGGAGGAATAAAGTAATAAGAGACAATAGATAGGAGAAAACTAAATGACAGACAAAAATTCAGCTCTATTGATAATAACATGGATAAAGACAAAGGTTGTCAGAGTGAATTAAAAAAACACACAAAGCAAGAGAAAACATGATCCAGCTATATGCTCTTTAGAGGAGACACACTTTTGATTTGAAGATAGAAACACATTGACAGTAAAGGATGGGAAAAGATATAGTATGCAAATAGCACTCATAAGAAAGCTGGAGTGGCTATACTAATAGACAAAATAGACTTTAAAACAAAAATATGTAACTAGAGATAATGAAGGACATTTATTTATAATAAAAATGGTCAATATCATCAGGAAGGTATATCAATTCTAAACATATGCAGTGGACAACAAAGCCCTAAAATACATAAAGCAAAAACTGAAATAATTGAAAGGAAAGAGAGACAATTTAATAATGATAGTTGGAGAATGTAATACTTCACTTTTAATAATGAATAGAACTAGCAGGTAGAAGATGAACATGGATATAGAATATTTCAACAAAACAATAAAACTATAAAGCCTAAAAGACCTAATAGACATCAATAGAACACTGCACCAAACAACAGAATATACATTCTCCTAAAGTGCACATGAAACATTTTTCCAGATATAACACATTTTAGTGCATAAAATAAGCCCCAGTTACTATAAAATTACTGAAATAATCCAAGGTATGTTTTATGACTGCAATAGAATGAAATTAGATGTCAATAATGCAATAAATCCTAGGAAATTAAAAAAATATATAAAAAATTAAAGAACACACTTGTAAATAACCAATGGGTCAAAGACAAATCGAAAGGAAATCAGAAAATTCTGTGAGATGAAAATGAATGAAAACAGCATAGTGCACATTCCTGTTCATTTATATGAATGCAGCTGAAGAAATTCTTAGAAGGAAATGTGTAACTGTAAATGTATATTATAAAAGAATAATTTCAAATCAATAATGTAATCTTCTACCTTAAGACACTAGAAAAACAAACTAAATCTAAAGTAAGCAGAAGGAAGGACATAATAAAGATTAGGGTGGGAATAAATGAAGTAGACAATAGAAAAACAATAGAGAAAATTAACAAAATAGAAGGTTGGTTTAACATGAAAATCAGTTACAGTAGAAACGTACATTTAATGCAAAAGAATTAATGCAAAATAATTATATGTTAATGTGATACACTATATAAAGAAAATAAAAGATAAAACACATGATCATATCAATAAACTTAGGAATAGCATTTGCTAATGTTCAACTTGATTCAATGACAAAAACCTCTCAACAGATTAGGACCTGAAAGAAACTTCTTCAACCTGATAAAGGACATCTATGAAAAATTCCAGCAAATATCATTTGTAATGGTCAAATTCTGAATGCTTTCATCCTATGGTCAGCAACAAGACATAAATTTACACTCTGCCCACTTCTGTTCACTTCTATTCCTGGAAATAAAGCCAGGGAAATTAGGCAAAAAATAAAATAAAAGACATTCAGGTTGAAAAGGAAAAAGTAAAACTGTCTCTATTTGCAGATGATATTATTTTGTGTATAGAATAGTTTAAGGAATTGGGAAATAAAACTATTAGAACTAATCAATGAGTTCAGTAAGTTTGCAGAGTACAGGAGAAATATAAACATCAATTATATTTTTACATATCAGCAATGAACAATCCAAAATGAAATTAAGAAAATAATTACGTTAACAATAGCACAAAAATAATTATTAGAAATATTTTGTTTTTAGAAGAAGTATAATTTTATTCTCTGGAACCTACAAAACATTTTTTAAATAGATATAATAAGACCTAAATAAAGGTAAAGACTTTCTTGTTCATGAATTAGAAGACTTAATAATTCTAAAATGGCAAATTGATCCACAGATTCAATGTAATCCCTCTCTTTCAAAACTCCAGATGGCTTTTTGCAGAAATTGACCCTAAAGTTTATATAAGAATTTAAGGTAGTCAGTACAGCCGAACTGTTATTTAAATGAATAGCACAGTTGGAGGACTCATACTTTACAAAACTTTCAAAACTTACTACATAGCTACAGTAGTCAACACAATACGTTACTAACATAAGGATAGACATAGGTCAATAGAATTGACAGTCCAGAAATAAATTTTTATATTTATTTCAAAGATAGAAACAAATTGATACTAAGGGATTGGAAAAGATATTTTGATTTATAACAAAAGTTTCCAGAATAATTAAGTGGAAGAAATAATGCTCAAACAATTGGTTATCTATATGCAAAAAAATGAAGTTGGACCCTTTCCACATACCATACACAAAAATTAACTCAAAATTAATCAAATACCTAAATGTAAGAGGTAAACTGTAAAACACTTAGAAGAAAATATAGAAGTAAATCTTTGTAATCTAAAGTTAGGGAAAGCCTTTTTAAATAAGACACCAAAAGCGTAAGTGAGAAAAGAAAACAATAAATTAGACTACATCAAAACTAAAAACCTTTTTGCTAAAAAAGACACCATTAAGAAGTGAAAAGATAAGGCACAGAATGTGAGAAAATATTTTCAACTTATACATCTGCTAAGGGACTTGTATCTGGAATATATAAAATAACTCTTACAATGAATAATACAAGACAAATGACCTAATTAAAAAATGGGCAAAGGATATTGTTGTTAGGGTCCTCAAGACCATCCTCAGGTTCCATGATTCACTAGAAAGACTCATCTAACTCTGAAATGCTGTTATACCCACAGTTATGGTTTACTTGTAAAAGAATACAGATTAAATTCAGGACAGAATAAAGTCATATAAAACAGAGTCCACAAAGCACCAGACAAGAGTTTATAATTGTCCTCTCTCATTGTAGGCCTATGGACAACTCTTAATCTCCCAGAGTATGGCAACAGCACACAGTATTGCCAACTAGGGAAGATCACCTGAGATGAGGTGTCCAGGGTTTTATTGGCAGTCAGACATGTAGGCATAAATTGTACACGTGGTTGACCTTAGTTACTCAGTGTTCAGAGCCTGCAGAGGTCAAGCTGACATCATATTGTCCGAGGCACCCATTACAAATCACATTTTTAGCATAAACTACATGGCACACACAGAAACTTGGACATAAATCTTTGTAGTAGCCTTACTTATAATAGCCAGAAACTGGAAATGACACACATGTCTATTAACTGATGAACAGGTACATAAAATGTAGTCAATTCATACAGTAGGATACTATCAGCAATAAAAAGGAATAATGCTACAGCATGGATGCCTTTAAAACATTATGCTAAATGAAACAAGCCTGTCTCCAAAGATGACATATTGTATAATTCCTTTTATCTGCAGTGTCCAGAATAGTCAATTCTATAGAGAAAGAGAGTAATGTTTGTCTAGGGCATTTGTAGTTGAGGGAATAATGAGAACAGAGTTTTTTTTTGGGGGGGGGGTGTTGATGAGAGTGATCTACAATTGATTTTCATGATGGTTGCACAACTTTGTGAATATATTAAAAGGCATTTAATTTTGTACTTTAAATGTGTAAATTGTAGGGTATGTGAATTACATCTGAATAAAGCTCATGTAAAAAAATCTTTCCAGAAGACATATGTTTACATCTTATTGGCAAAAATTCTTTCAGATGGCCAGTCCTTGCTGTAAGGAGAAGGGGTGCCTGAAGAATGAAAGAAATTTTAGCTTCTCTCTTCTTTTCTTAATCTAGCAAAAATTTTGTTGATTTTGTTTATCTTTTCAAAAAGCTAAATCTTAGCTTTGTTGATCTTTTCTATCATTTCCTAGGATACATTTCATTCATTTCTGCTCTGATATTAATTATTTACCTTCTTTGGCTAACTTTGTGCTTAGTTTTTTTTTCCCTAGTTTTTTGAGGTTTAAATTAGGTTGTTTATTTGTGATCTTCTTTTTTTGTGTAGGTGTTTATTGCTATAATTTTCCCTCTTAGAACTGTTTTGGCTGCATCTCATAAGTTTTGGTATGTTGTGCTTTCATTTTCATTTGTCTCAAGATAATTTTAATTTTGCTTTTGCTTTTAATTTCTTCTTTGGCCAACTGGTTGTTTAGGAGCATGTTGTTTAATTTCAACATAATTATGAATTTTCCAAAACTTCTTCTATTACTGATTTATAGTTTCATACCACTGTGGTAACAAAAGATACTTGATATGATTTTAGTCTTCTTAAATTTGTTGAGGCATGTTTTGTGGGCTAACATATGACACATCCTGGGGAATATGCTGTGTGTTTTTCAGAAGAATGTGTATTGTGTTGCTATTGGATGGAATTTTCTGTATACATCTGTGAGGTCAATGTGGTCTAAAGGGTAGTTCAAGTTGAATGTTTCCTTATTGATCTTCTGTCTGGATGATCTGTCTATTGTTGAAAATGGGATATTGAGTTTCCCTACTTTTGTTGTATTACAGTCTCTCTTGCTCTTCAGATCTACTAATACTTGCTTTATATATTTAGGTGCTCCAATGTTGGATGCATATGTATTTAAAATTCTTTTATTTCTTGATGAATTGATTCCTGACAAAAATTTTTTAGAAAGTAAAAGGGTGAATGGATATTGATTAGACAAAGGGCAATATCTCCAACAGTGCCTAAACCTTTGAATTTGCGTGGAGTTCTGAAGATGATCAGGATGAATGGTAGGTGCCCCCTCCCTAAAACAAGACAATCAATTCCTCTGTCATTACAGGCATCAAGGAGTATTTTTTTAAAGGACCACATCATTCGTCACACTCTTATATTGTGGTATTTGTCAATGGGGGTAATTTTCTCCTTATTTCAAGAATACTGTTATCTAGACACCTTGGACAATCCATGTACATGTATCTGTGCATATTTTGAGGTATCAGCATACGTATATAAATGATAATAGTTTTTACTTTCATTCATATAGAGATATGGTGTGGAAAGTACATCTCTTGAAAAAGCCTAGAAAACTGTCAGTAAATATCACTAGTTGTACTTAGTATATAAATACTGACATGTTCAACATGATGGTGAACATCATGATGGTGATGGTGATGGTGAACAAGACCATCACACAACTAGTTAGTGACACAGTGTAAGACTGGAATATCTTTATTATCCTTTAGGCTATAGTAGTTCATAGAACTCAGTTCTCTGTGGGGAAAAAAAGAGGAGTTAGGTATCCTTCATAATTTTTTATGTCAGATTATACTTTAAAGTCCATATGGAATCATATTAGGCCCCTCCTTTTAAATCTTCATTTAAACTTCATTGGCTATCTTAATATTCTAAATAATGGTAAATTCTGCAGCTAGGCATTTTCCAGTTACAGTATTGTTCTAATATTCTTTCCCAAACATACCTCCTACTGCTTGCTGTTGTATCTCCATGTTTCAGCATTATGTTACTTTTACTGTTTCAAATAGGACTCTGATAAATTCCTGTACCTTTTGTTCATGTTCTCTCTACCTTGAATTCTCTTTCTGACTCCCAACTTTCCGTGTCAAAATCAGCTCATTCTTCAAGGTACACAATTGATTATATATCTGCCATATTGTGTTTTCATAACTACTCAACATTCTGTTTTCTTTCCACCTTAGAATGTTACTTGATTTTCATTTTTATCTGGCATTTATGTTAATTCACCTTGGGTTATGAATATTTGAGTAACTTTCTTTATGTAACTAAAGATTGCAAACCCTTTGATGGAAATGACTATGTCCTCATTTATATTTCCAACACCTAAACTTGCATAAGGAAGGGGTTCAAGGCATCAAATTGAGAGAGTCTTTATGACTTATGATTGAAAGATGTTATATATATTTCTTGAATAATTATGCATTAACACCTGGTGCCATACCGATAATTCAGCAACATAATATGTTTCAATACAACAGAAAACAGAGCATGTAAAAGAAGACAACTGTGGGAACACAAGAGTTCCAGGGGGGCCAGGTGGGCAACAAGAAAATAAGTATACATAATTCAGTGGACTGGGATATCATATAAAAATGATCCCATGAGAAACGAATTTGAGGTCTGATTACCCTATTTGAACTCATGAGGGTTTTTAGAGCTCTGTTCATTTTCAAAATGAAAGACTTCCAAACATGGGCTGCTGCCACCTTTAGGGATTAAAATATTCATCATAGTGCGAGGATAGAGCAGCTTTGAACAAAATCAACCGCTTGTGGTTAGCAGAGAGGATGTTGAAGTCTTGACCTTGTTTGCTTCAAGTACCATATTCAGCTTTCCAAATATTAAAAAAACAAGAAAATTGTCAATTATGTGTATGTTTAAGAAATTAGTTGATATCTGCCACCTGGGACCAAATGTTACTTCCAGTATTTTTCCATGCTTTTTCTTGCTTTTAGTGCTAGAACTCACATGAGCTATAGGATGATGGAAATCTTTAAAAACTAACATTTTTTCTTTTTTTTTAGAAAACATGCAGCTATGGTACTTATAGCATTACATTGCTTATTTAAAACATGGGAAAAAGAGAAATTGTTTAAAATCATATGACAGGTTATTATTTTGGTTAATGTGAAATGTTCATCTGACAAGCTTATTGAGTTTGATTTGTGTGCATAACTCCATAGCAAACCTACAGTTTATCTGATATCCCTTCCCCCCACAAACTGACACCAATGAATGTGCCATCTGAAAAAACAAAAACAAAACAAAAAAACCACCTGGAGTATTAAAGTGATTTAACCAGTCTGATTTATGTTAATGGTACAGAAGAGAATATTTTTTGGTTCTCAAAAACATAACAGGCAATTGATGTGCCATATTGCAGTATGGTTTTAGCTATCAACATGTCAAGATTTAGTTTTGCTGTTAACATTTTACGATTTAGAAGGCTCTAAGAATATGTGCAGTGTAGCAACAACACAGGCTTCATTCCCTCAGCTATATTTATTGGGCTCTCATTTTTCCCTCTTTTATAGAAGAAATTGAAAAAGAAAGAGTAAGAGAGATGGACAGGCATTCACTCAATATATTTCATTTTCTTTATTATGTCAAGTAATGAGAAATAAACAGACAGAAACCGAGTTCTTAATAGCTTATGCTCAGACCAAAGAGGATTTGAAATAGAGGAATCCACTGTATACTTTTATTGGTTTAATATCTCCAACAGATAACATAACCATATCAAGGAACATACCACTTGATCCCAGACATTCATCAATTACAAGAGTCTCAAGGTTAAGGATATATTGTGCCTGTTACTGGATTGGGAGTTCCTGGTGATGTTATCATACATAGAGTAACATAGTGAGTGAGGGACTGGTCAAAATCAACAGAAGCCTCTATATTGTACACCAAGTTTAATTCTACCAGACAAAGATTCAAGAGAAAGAGCAAGGCTGCAAGTCTACAGCAAACAAGGCTAAGTTGCTGGATAAAGAGTAAATTAGTGTAAAATATTAATTTATTACATAATCAGGACTTAATCTGTAACATTAAGGACAAGGCCATCTTTGGCTGATCATCATTTTCTGGCTCTATGTAGATGGCTTCTATCCAATATTGATTGTCCTGAGACCACCATCAATATTGATATTTATGTAACATTGAAACTCAAGCTCAATACCAGAAACAAAGACTTAAATTAATGAGATATGTAGGGTATACAAATGTATTTATTCCGTGACCAAATAAAATACTTTAAACTCTGCATACATTTTTAAATGATATTTCACTATGAGCCAGATGGAGTTATTTTTAAAGTAATTCTATTTTACAGCTTTTTGAAAGGAAGGATTTTCCTTTTAAAATGGACTCAGCTATTCATCAAAAAGAGAGAACATTATGTTCTTGGCTAAGTTTTTCATTAAAGAACTCAACATAAACAAAAGAAAAAAATTCTAGAATGTGTGTTTTAATTCCCATGTATGCGAGATTGTAGTCATATAGACTTAGAAAGAATATATTTTTTTAAAGTGTATGTTGTATATCTGTGTATAATGGTGCCATTAACTGAATTTTCACATATAAAATTAATACTTTTCTCATCAGCAACAAAACTGACTCTTTTAGGTCTTTACATCTTATTCTTTTTCAGCGTATGAGAAGATAAATTTTAGAGTACTTACATTCAGGTAAATGGTAGCTACTTCAGTTTATCACTGTGTTAGTCTCAAAAACAAACATATATGTGTGTGTGTGTGTGTGTGTGTGTATATATATATATATATATATATATATGCCTATTTTTAGAGCAGCTTTATGTTCACAGCAAAATTGAGGTGAAGGTACAGAGATTTCCCACACACCTCTTACCCCTACACATGCATAGCCTCCTACACTATCAATATCCCCCCCAAATGGTACATTGACACATCATTGTTACCCAAGTTCGTAGTTCACATTAGGGTTCACTCTTGGCAACGTACATTTTATGGGTTTGGATAATTGTAAAATGGCATGTACCCTTCATTATAGTATCATAAAGAATATCTTCACTGCCCCAAGAGACGTTTATTTTTAAAACATAAATGGAATATTTTCCTCCACACAGGAAACAGAATAAATAGAACAAAATAAATATGACTTCATTTGGCAAGTCATACAGCCAAGAATGTTACTAGATTTTAGGTAGAACTTGCTCCAAAATAATTTAAATTCTACATGGCAGATTTTTAATTTTTAAATTATGTCATTTTAAGCATTGACAAGCTGATATTGCTCAGTCAGTCACCTCCCCTATTGAGTAAAAAATAATTCGAAGTAGTTTTTAAAATAGGTAAAGAATGTCACCACTATGTTTTTAAATTGTTAGGATCTGACTAACGATGTCTATCATCCCAGAACCAGTTCGTTCAAGGGGCCTATTATAACTTAAGGCAGAAATGTTCCTTCAGCCTCTTGGGCAGTGTTAGTATTAATATTTTTCCCAAGATGTTTGGAGTATTTCCTTTGTATTAGAACCAGAAAATTTACTTTCTCCTTTCAAATAGCACCATGATTTGGGCTGCTTTATAGTTAGTTTAAAAGCTTCTGGAGCTTTGGGACCAGGTCTTTTTCATTTTTTGTATAAATGAAATAATAAATGTGAAAGTGCCTGGTACATACCCAAAACCAAGCAAATATTCTACTTAAAAATCTTAGAACAGTTTGGGTATAAATAAAACAAAACCTTGCTATATACTTTGGGCTCAACTGAAAAGTCCCAAAGTAGTGACTCCTGGGTCAAAGGATATAGATAGCTGTAAGGCACACTATCTTTCAAGCACAGAGATTAAATACATATCTGCACAGATCTGATATATTTTTCAGAGTAGCCCATACTACAGTACATGAAACAGGTCATTGTTAAATTATTTACAAATGATAAGCCATTAGACAACCAATGTGATGTAAGAAAATATTATTCCAGTGGAAAGTAAAATTTTTCAAAGTGGCTATAATGAAAGGCCTAGCCATGGCCATTTCATAAAATGAATTCTATCTAACAGCATAGCAGCCCATAAAATGAAATTACGTTCTCTCTGTGTATGTCAGCACTGATGATATCAAATCAATAATTCTGCTGCTGTCAAGCTCAGGCTGAATTTGTGGGGAGGAAAAATAAAACATGTTACATAGTCCATCTATATGATTTCATATAGAAACATTCTTTTTTTTTAATCAAAATATCCTTTCATAAAAGTTATAGAGAAGCAGTTATACTTTTAGGTGATTTATATTTTTAGTAACTTGAAGTATTTCTAATAGATCTTCAAGTAGGCTGAATGAAGGATTGAAATATTTGCATTTATATCTCAACAGCATTTGAACATATTTTTTTACTTTGTTTGTTGTATTTGCATATTAAGTAAGGGAAAAAAATGGGGGCAGGGAGAATTTCCATTAAATATATAGCCATTATAGTCAATTAGAATTATCAATTATGGTATTTCTTAAAATTTGAGAGCAATAAATTTTTAGAAATCTATGGTCTTTTATTAGAACCAGATATCTTTTATGTGCTAATAACAATAATGCCATCTGTTACTTGTTTAGAGTTTTACAGTTTACAGTGCTTTTATATAATTATAGTGCTTATTCAGTGCTTATTATGCAACAGATATAAGATATACATTATTATCCTGTGAGTGTATTAGATAATCCAAATTTTAAAACTTTAAGAATCTTGCTCAGTTTAAAAAAATAGGAAGTGAAATCATAATTTGTACCTACCCCATGCCCCATAAACTCAATCGTATGTTCCATAAGTATTATTCCATTAATTTTGATGAGGATGATTCACTGTCATGCAAACACATGTCCTAGGTCTTGGTCACCATGTACATGTTGGCTGTATTCCATTGACCTTAATGTCTCACTCATCCTGGAAGGAACAACTAAAGTCACCTTTCTTTGTTAAGCAAATGACATGTGATGTCCCCAAGTAAATAGCTTCTAACTATTTTCTTTTGCCATTATATTTTAATTTTTCTTGAGGAACTCTCTTTCAGAAGTACATTTTGTGCTGAATTTGAATTATTTTTGTTTATATCCCACCTCATAGAAAACATAGGAAACAATATATTTCTGACTCAAATACATGTTATTTGCTAATAATGGTATCTCACACTCTGCTTATTTGAAGCCTACTCAGCCACATGCCAGACATCCAAACAATTCAAGATATGAAGATACTACTCTTCAATGTCTCGAACATTCTCTCTAACTCTCCCCCATTACTACTTTAATTCTACCAAATTTGTCAACTGTTTTCTATTGCTGAAACATTGCAAGGAGAGTCTGCCTTGAATTTCATTGTACCCTCCAATATATTGTCCAAGTTGATGCCAGACTTACCACTGGAAATTATCACCATCTGGCCACAAGTGTTCAATAGCTCTCTACCATTCTCAGAAAATTCCAAGATCTCTAATACGACATATGAAGCCCTCATAATCTGGTTTCTGTGTTGTTTATCAACATCCATCCCTCTTCTCCCTATTCCTTTCTCTCTCCAGTTTCCTCATTGACTATGTCAAACTTGTTTGTGGCTTTGGAAAATAAATAGTCATTTTCCTCAAAGGCCAGGGATTAGGCATTCCAAGCAGAAGAAACAACGTAAGTAAAAGATAGTGATTTGAAGTGGCACAGTGTGTACAGATATCTAATACAGCAGAGTGGTGTAGGATGGTAAACTGTGAGTGTTGCTCTTGTATTGAGCATTCTCTGATCTTATTTGGATAAAATTAATTGTTCCTTCCTTTGTATCATTAAATGTGTATATGGTGTTGTATTTGTTTGCTTAGCTACTAAAAATGTTGTACCACCAGGTTTGTATTTGCCTTTGTAAAATTAGAACTAAGCACAGTGTTTGACTCGTAGGCATTTACATGTTTGTTAAAAACTTGAACTTATAAGAAATGATTTAAGAATTTATAACCAATTTCAGGATTTTATATAACTGAAATTTTTAGAAAGTGCTTTATAAAAATTTAAACATCACAAGGTGGTATATTCTGTTTTTCAGCACTAGTGATATGTCTATAAAAACTTTACACTGGACTTTGTGATCCCAGTGGCTATAGGAACAGGAATTTCAATACATATTAACTTAAAAAAAACAATTAAATCTATTCACAGGCATCTATTGGCAAGTCATCCTGAGAAGAAAATATAGAAGAAACCAGACAGTCTAAATTGGGCAGTCTAAAATGACGGTGGCCCATAACCCTGGCACAAGGACCTTGGAGGCAGGAGACTATGTGTTTTTCTTGTTGGAACAGGGTAGGGAAGCACATTTTAATACCAAATGGCAATTTTTATTCTAGAATTCTTCTGCTTTTAGCATTTCTCATTTGTGTGAAACTTGGGCCTTGATTAGTAGTCAATTAAAAAATAGGGCATTAAAAGACAAAAAGATGGTTAGAAACAATTACAAAAAAAAAAAACAAGCATTGGTCATAGGAGTGCCTCATGGTAAAGTCCACTCAGACAGTGGTCAATCATAATGAGGGGTCCAGCATAATTAGGCAGATAACCAAATTCAAGAAATAAACAGGAGTTGAGAATATTGAGGAACTTAGATCCTTATAATTATGATGTAATCAGAGATCATATTGTGAAACAGGTTGTGATATTGAAATTTTGTACTTACAGTGGATAAGAAAAGCAGAAGTTACAGATGTAAAATAGAATAAGGTAGAATCACATGGACTTATAGGACATTTATCCAAATTATTTTGTTAAGTGAAAAATGTACATTCATGGAACAGTACCTAATCATAATTTTGTATAGTAATAATAGCTTAGCTTTCTTGGATCTCACCAAATTATGCCAAATATCTTAAATTATTCACCTTATAGTATGACACACTTTTTTGCAAGTATCAAATTTTATTTTATCATTATAAAAATTATTATTAGATTAACACTCATCTTCCTCTCCACACTGGACATTCTATGTAGGTAGCAGAAGTATCTATTTTTTTGTTGTTTTGTATCAAATGTGTAGCACGCTACCTGGAAAAAAAAATTTAAAAGGTTCAATATTTGCTAAAAAATGAAGTATATACAGAAAAAAACCTAAATGAATACATGCCAAGTTGCCTGACAAAATGATATTAATATGGTGATTTTACCAGAAACTCATTTTCTGTAATATGTATTTCATTATTATGAAATTTCAGTGTGCTTGCATTTATGCTTTATAGTAAACTATTTTATTACTCAAAAATATTAATAATTATCCTAATCCACATATTGTTAACCTATGATGAAAAATATGCTAACTGTGACTGGGGTTTCATTTTGTTCAAACATAGAACCCTTATAAAAAATATTGTAACAATTTGAAATAATAATGTCATAGGGGAATGACATTGGCTTATTTTAGAATTTTAATCTAATAAATTTCTAGAATGTTCACTTTTGAATAGTAAAGTTAAAGTAAAACCAAGAGGTGAGCTGATGCTTTATTCATGGGTTTTATTTATGCAAATGAAGATTTAAATCTTCAAGATCAAGAAGTGAGCTTATCCATGATCAAGTGGGATTTATCCCTGGGATGCAAGGATGGTTCAATATACACAACTCAACAAATGTAATGTACCACATTGACAGAATAAAGGACAAAAAACATGATCATTGCAATAAATGCAGAAAAAGTATTTGACAAAATTCAACATCCTTTCATGATTAAAAAAAAAACTCTCAACAGATTTGGTATAAAAGGAATGTACCTCAACACGATAAAAGCCATAAATGACAAGCCCGCAGTTAACATCATACTCTGAGATGAAAAGTTGAAAGCTTTTCCTCTAAGATCAGCAACAACACAAAGGTGCCTGCTCTTACCACTTCTTTTTGACATAATACTAGCAGTCTTGGCCAGAGCAATTAGGCAACAGAAAGAAATAAAAGTCATCCTAATAAGAAAGGAAGAAGTGAAATAGTCTCTGTTTGCTGAAAACATGATCTTATATATAGAAAACTCTAAAGATTCTACCAAAAAACTGTTAGAACTGATATACAAATTCAGTAAAGTTTCAGGATATAAAATTAACATATGAAAATCAATAGTGTTTCTCTACCTTAAAAATGAGCTATCTGAGAAAGAAATTAAGAAAACAATCTCACTTACAATAAACAACAACAACAAAAATAAAATACTTAGGTATAGATTTAACCAAGGAGGTAAAAGATCTGTATATGGAAAACTATAAAAACACTGATGAAAGAAATTGAGAAAAACATAAATAAATGGAAAGATACCCCGTGTTCATGGATTAGAACAAATAATATTGTTAAAATGTTTATACTACCCAAAGCTATCTACAGATTCAATGCAATCCCTATCAAAATTCCAATGGCATTTTTCACAGAATTAGAAAAATCCTGAAGTTCATATGAAACCATAAAAGGCTCCTAATAGCCAAAGAATTTTTGAGCAAAAAGAACAAAGCTGGAGGCATCACACTGCTTGACATCAAAATATACTGCAAAGCTATAATAGTCAAAACAGCATGGTATTGGCATAAATACCGACACATCTACCAATGGAACAAGACAGAAAATCCAGAAATAAATCCACACATTTACACACAATTTATTTTCAGTAAAGGTACCAAGAACACACAATGGGGAAATGACAGTCTCTTCAAAAAATGGTGCTAGGAAAACTGGATATCTGCATGTAGAAGAATGAAATTGGATTCTTATCCCATACCATACACAAAATCAACTCATCATGGATTAAAGATTTAAATATAAGACCTACAGTTGTAAAACTAGTAGAACAAAACAGGGTTCAAGCTCCATGGCATTAGTCTGGGCAATGATTTTTTGGATATGATCCTGAAGGCACAGGCAACAAAAGCAAAGATGGACAAATGGGATTTCATCAAATCCAGAAGCTTCTGCACAGCAAAGGAAACAATTAACACAGTGAAGAGACAACCCACAAAGTGGGAGAAAATATTTGCAAACAATACATCTGAGAAGGGGTTAATATCCAAAATACAGGTATGTGCCACATGACAACATGTCTGTCAATGATGGACTTCATATACAATGGTGGTCCCGTAAGATTACAGTGAAGCCAAAAAAGTCCTATTGCCTGGTGATGTCATAGCTGTCCTAACGTCAGAGTGCAATGTGTTACCTTTTCTATGTTTAGATATGTTGAGATACACAAATACTTACCATTTTGTTATAATTTCCTACAGTACTCAGTACAGTAACATGCTATACAGTTTCGTAGCCTAGGAGCAATCGGCTATACCTTCTAGGTTTGTGTAAATATACTCTGTCATGTTCTCACAACAATGAAATCCCCTAAGGACACATTTCTCAGAATGTATTCCCATCGTTACACAACACATGACTGTATATAAGGAACTCAAACAACTCAATAACAAGAAAACAGATAACCCAATTAAAAAATGGGCAAAGGACGTGAACAGACATTTCTCAAAAGAAGACATACAAATGGCCAACATGTTCATGAAAAAATGCTCAACATCACCAATCATTAGAGAAATGCAAATTAAAACCATGAGGAGCTATCATCTCACATCTGTTAGGATGGCTACTATCAAAAAGACGAAAGATAGGAAGTGTTGGCAAGGACGTGGGGAAAAGGGAATCTTGGTACACTGCTGGTGGGAATGTAAGTTATTACAGGCCTTAGTACAGTATGGAGACTCCTCAAAAAACTGAAAATATAAACTGTCATATGATTCAGAAATCCTACTTCTGGGTATATATACAAAAAAATTGAAATCAAAATGTCAAAGAGACACTCTTTGACATGCTGTTACAAACACTCCCATGTTCATTGCAGGATCATTCACAATAGCCAAGATATGGAATCAACCAAAGTGTCCATCGATGGATGAATGGACGAAGAAAATGTGGTATGTATACACACTGACATAGTATTCAGCCTTGAAAAGGAAGGTAATTCTGTCATTTGCAACAACATGGATGAAACTGGAGGACATTATGCTAAGTGAAATAAGTCAGGCACAGAAAGACAAATACCACATGATCCTACTTATGTGTCTAAATTCTTAAAAAGTCAAACTCATAGAAATAGAAATTAGAATTGTGGTTACCAGAGCCTGGGAACCGGTTAGAAGAGGAAACAGAGAGATGCAGTTCAAAGGTTATAAAGTTTCAGTTAAACAGGAGTAATAAGTTTTTGAGATCTGTTGCACAGCATGGTGACTATAGTTAATAACGCATTGTATATCTCAAAATTGCTAAGAGTAAATTTCACATGTAGCCAAAAACTAAGTGAGGTGATGGTTATGTTAATTATCTTGATTTAATCATTTCACATTTTTTATATATATATATATTAAAAAAATCAAATCATCACATTGTACCCATAAATATATATAATTATGATTTATCATTTAAAGATAATAACAATAGAAAAATAAGTGAGCTTATCACTTAATAAGTTGGAAAAACTTCTTTGGTTTTATCTAATACTTTCTTTTTTATGATATCTCCTTATCTATTTCCACAAAGAATCGTTATATTTGCCATATATTTAAAATATTTTTATTTTAAAAATATTTTTACTTTTAAAATTTGTAGTAATCTAAATAATACCTGTATAATAGTAAACAAATCAACTAAATTCTGCTCCATCTCCCCTCATCACCAGTTCTATTCCTTGGAAGATTTTAACTGGTTAAAATCTGTTTCTTTTGCTAGTTACCCCAACATTACTAAAATAATGTATTTATGTAATAATATTTTAATTTTTCAAATTATTTATACTTCCAATTTTGATACATGGGAATATAACATTCTCTACCCTCAACCGAATTATCAAATACAGGTTTTCAAACTCTTTCTAGAGTGTTTTTTATGAACAAGTCTTTTGTAAGCACTATATACATGTCAATGAAATATAACATCCCTGTAAGTTGGGCAGTATTATCCCTTTGAAGTGATTGAAGTAAAGAGAGGTATGACCTGCCAAGTGTCAATAGCCAGCAAGTTGTGGCACCAGCGATATTTGATTATTAGAGACCTATCTTCATACCATCATCTCTTAATTCATAACATCTTTCAACTTCTTACTTTGTAAGATGAGGATTTTTATTCATTCTACAAATATTATCTCTAAATTTAATACTTGACTATCATTTCTGTGAAATATAATAGCCAAAGCCCTTACTATTAGCTACTTTTATTTTAGTTGGGGAAGAAAGATAATAAACATTAATTAACAAAGATCCAAGAGTATTAAGGGCAATGTTAATAGAGAGTAACTACGCGGCTACTTTAGCAAGGCTTCTCCAAGAACTAAACATTTCATCGGAGACCTGGGTAGGCAGAGAAGGGAAACTCTTTTAGACAGAGAGATGAGCTAATGCTTATTTTGAAGAGCAGAAGCCAGCTGGTGTGTTTATGAACAGAAAGAAGTCAGAGTGACAGGGAAAGAAGAGACATAAAAGAAAATGAGGTCCCAGAGTTAATTAGAGGCCAGGTCATGCTGTCCTTTGTAAGCCAAGTGTAGCAGACAGCATCAAATGCCATATCCCTGTCCCACTCACAGTCCCCATAGGAGTACAGCGCCCTACACCTGAGATTCTTCTTTGCTCAGAAATTTCTGTCTGAGCTGAGCAGTCTGGAGTGCCTGAGTACAGCCTTTGGCCAATGAATGATGGAAGTCAGAATACGTATATTCCAGCTTTCTTGCCCTGTGATGGGACAATCTGAAGCATGTTCCATACTAGCTTTTAGAAGTCTCAGGATCTGTTTCTGGGAAAGTCCCGTCTAAGAAGGGTTTGATCTAAAAACTTAGATTTCATTCTAAATTTGTTAGAAAGCAATTAAAGACATTTTAGTAAAGAAGTATCATGATCTGAGTTACTTTTTTTTTTTTAGAAACTGTTGTTTATTTTCCATCAACTTTATTTCCATCTTGTTTAAGAGCCTGTGGAAGAACACTTAAGATCACTCACAGGTTGATCCTACCCATTATGCAGTCTGAGCCATGGGAACTTCAGACCAGTCTTCCGTGGCAGGCTGAGTGCTCGTCTTCAGTGGGGAACTACTGAGTAGGCACAGAGGACACCTACACGCCTTTAGACCAGTCTGCAATCTCAGGCTGAGTAGCAGTAAACTCAGGGGCTGGGGTAGTCCTTTCACTCTGAAATTCCTTCTTGGTCACAGCTTTTTCAGCAGCAGCCTGCTCTTCCTTTTCAATCTCTTCAGAATCTCTGTAGAAGTGGAAATCAAGCATGCCTTCCCACAGGTGTTCACAGGAGATTGTGCCACACATTCAGAGAACTTCCTTAGCCAGCATCTATCACATCAGACACACTGAGTGAGCTCCCTTGTTGTTGCGTGGGATGGCGATGTCCACATAATGCAGAGGAGAATCTGAGTTATACAGAGCAATAGTAGGCAGGATAACATAAGATGTCTCTGTGGTCAGCCCTGGGGTCAGTAACCACCAGCAGACGCGGCTCCCTGAATGCTGCCTGGATCTGGTTAGTGAAGGTTCCTTAAGTGAAGCAATCAGCAACTGGAGTGGCTCCAGTGGCGGCAGCAAACTTCAGCATGGCCTCCTGGCCAGTATTCATGGAGATTATGATACCAACATCAGCAAGGTTTTCAATAGCAACGATGGCACGAGCTACCAACAAAAGCATCTCCTAAGTCCTCTTCAGACTTATGATGTAGATGCCACCACTTTTCCTTTTGTAGATGTACTCTTCCATTTGGAAGTCAAGGTTGATGACAAAGTGGCTTCCTGCTGCAAAGAGTTTGAAAACATCCTCCTCCTTCATTTGCAGGACATCCAGGGCTCCAGACATTGTGAAAGTTTCCCTTTAAGTTACAACAGGAATCCAGAACAACACCGTATGGACCCTCCTCTGAGTAATGCAGAAAGGTCTGTGTTACTTTTTAATTAAAATGTTACTTTAGCTACTTTTTAAGGAATTGAGTTGAGAGAAAGAAGTAAGTCCTTCTAGAAGAATATTTCAATAGCCCAGGCTTAATTAGGGTATATTGAGCTAGTTCAATCTATTTGAAGGAAAAAAATAGTGAATTCACATATTGTGTGTCTTGAAATCAAGTTGACAGTAATTAAGGATTGAATGGAATAATAGTGTGAGGGAAAGAGAGGAATCTTAGATTTTAACTTGTTGGATGTTGCTGCCATTAAAACAAGATGAGAAAGATTGGGAGAGGAGCAGGATTGGAGGCAAAATCAGTGTTGTTATTTGGTGTATGTTAAACTTCAAACGACAAGTATATAGCCAAATAGAGATGTCAGAATGCATGTAGAGCTCAGAGAAGTTGGTATTGGAGATCCAGATTTGAGAGTTACTGGCATGCAGACGGTATTTAAAGCCATGAGTCTGAATGAGCTCACCTGGAGGAAGTGTATGTGGAAAGAAGCGTGATTAAGATGGAATACTGTCCCTCAGAGGACGACATGCCTACAAAGGAGACTGGGAAGAAGGACTCTTGGCGTCAGAGCCAAACCAATCAAGTCCCAAGGGTGAAAACAGCCCATCAGGAAGGGGGCAGTGTTCAAGAAGCATAAGTAGACATTGGCGCGTGTTAGGGAGCTCATTGGGTATCTTTCCAAGCTCAAGTTCAACAGTGTTTGGGGAGAGAAATCTAATTGAAGAGGATAGAAAAATAATGACAACAATGCAAGCTGGGAAACGAGAGGAGAGTTTAAATATCTCTTTCAAGAAGAATTTGTTGGGAGCAAGATAATAAGGCAGCAAGGGAGATTGTTTTTCCTCTCTTCCTTTTTTTTAAAGATGTAACCTGGAAGATGATTGTATGTTTACAGAAAATATCCAGTGTTTAGAAGTCCTACCCTTTCCATTTAGCTCCGCTTATTGCTTACACAACTCGATTTATTTTTTTCTAAGTTTTTCCCAAATATTTCTTATGAAAAAATTTCAAACATACAGCAAAATTGAAAGAATTTTACAGCAAATAATCACTTATGTATTATCTGGATTTCACCATTAACATTGAACTGCACTTGCTTTATTATGTATCTATCACATATTTTCTTTTGAGGTAAAATTTATGTACAATTAAATGCACAAATCTTAAGTGTACCTTTCATGAATTTTAACAAATACATACACTGTGTACTCCAAACCACTGTCAATCTATAGAACATTACCTCACAAAATTCCCCTATACTCTTGCTCAGCCAATTTCCTGTCCCTACCCTGGGGTAACCACCATTCTGAATTTTTGCTTTTTCTTTTTTTATTATTTCAAAATATTATGGACATAGAAATGTTTTGGGTTACATGGATTGCTTTTCTTATGCTTGAATCAGGGTTATAAGTGTGCCCATCCCCAGATTGTGTTCATTGTACCCATTAGGTAGGTTTTGGCCCATCCCCTCCTTCCCCTCCCCCCTACTTGATTTCCACTGAGTTTTACTTCCCTCTGTAAATATGTGTGCTCATCACTTAGTTCCAATTTGATAGCAAGTATGTGTGGTGTTTGTTTTTCCACTCTTAAGATACTTCACTTAGTATGATGATCTCCAGTTCCATCCAAATTGTTGCAAAAGGCCTTAATTAATCCTCTCTGCGATTACTCAATGGTATACATATACCATATTTTGTTAATCCCTTCATGAATTGATGGGTACTTGGGTTGATTCACATCTTTGCAATTGTGAATTGTGCTGCAATAAACATTTGAGTACAGGTGTCTTTTTGATAAAATGACTTCTTTTCCTTTGGGTAGATACCTAGTAGTGGTATTGCTGGATTGAATGGTAGGTCTACTTTTAGTTCTTTGAGGAATCTCCATACTGTTTTTCATAGAGGTTGTACTAATTTGCAGTCCCACCAACAGTGTATAAGCATTCCTCTCTCTCTGCATCCACGCCAGCATCTATTGTTTTTGGACTTTTTAATAAAAGCCATTCTTACAAGGGTAAGGTGATATCTCATTGTGGTTTTAATCTGCATTTCCCTGATAATTAGAGATGTTGAGCATTTTTCCATATATTTATTGGCCATTTGTCTATCTTCTTTTGAAAAGCTTCTGTTCATGTCTTTTGGCCACTTTTTAATGGGGTTGTTTCTTTGTTTTCTTGCTGATTTGCTTGAGTTCTTTGTAGATTCTGGTTATTTGCCCTTTATCGGATGTATAGCTTGCAAATATTTTCTCCCATTCTGTAGGTTGTCTATTTGCTCTGTTGATTATTTCCTTGTCTGTGCAGAAGCTTTGTAATTTAATCAAGTCCCATTTATTTATTTTTGTTGTTGCTATGATTGCCATTGGCTCTTCTTCATAAATTCTTTGCCTAGGCCAATATCTAGAAGAGTTTTTCCAACATTTTCTTCTAGAATTTTTCATGCCTTACATTAAAGTCTTTTATTCATCTGGAATTAATTTTTGTGAGTGGTGAGAGATATGGATCCTGTTTCATTCTTCTGCATGTGGCTATCCAATTTTCCCAGCACCATTTATTGAATAGGGCTTCTTTTCCCTGAATATACATTCTGTTCATTGGCACATGGAACATTCTGTAAGATTGATCATATCTTAGGCCACAAAACATGTCTCAACAATTCCAAAATAATAGAAAGCATACCATGTATCTTCTTAGACCACAGTGGAATAAAACTACAAATTGATTCCAAGAGAAACACTCAATTCTACACAAAAATCATGGAAATTAAATAACCAGGTGCTGAATGATCATTGGATCAATAATGAAATTAAGATGGAAATAAAAAGATTCCTCTAACTTAACAACAAAGGGGACACAAGCTATTAAAATCTGTGGGATTTAGCAAAAGCAGTCCTAAGGGGAAAAGTCATAGCCTCAAATGCCAACATCAAAAAGACAGAAAGATCACAAATCAACAATCTAATGACACATCTCAAGGAACTAGAAAACCAAAAAAGAGCAGACCAAACTTGAAGCCACAGAAGAAAAGAAGTAACTCAACTTATTTTTACTTTCACACTATCTAAGTTGATCACATTTACATTGTTCTGTAACCATAATTAATTCTTTAATACTTGACCCTCAGGTTAAATTTTTAAAAAATTTTTTAGCATGTTAAAATATACATAACAAAAATTTTATCATCTTAACCATTTTTCAAGTTTACAGTTCAGTTGTGTTAAATACATCCATAATGCTGTGCAACCATCACCACCATCCATCTCTATAACTCTTTTCATCTTGTGAAATGGAAACTCAATAATCATTAAACAATAAATCCCCATTTTCCTCTCCCCCCAGCCCCTAGCAACCACCATATTATTTTCTTTTTCTATAATTTTGACTACCATAAATACCTCACAAAATTGGATCATATAGTATTTGTCTTTTTGTGACTGGCTTATTTCACTTAACACAATGTCATGAAAGTTTATCCATGTTGTAGCATATGTTAGAATTTCCTTCCTATTAAAACTGAACAATATTCCAATTTTACATACCACATTTCCTTCTTCCATTCATATGTCAGTGAATATTCAGGTTGTTTCTAAACCTTAGTTATTGTGACTACTGCTGTAATGAACATAGAAATGCAACTCTCTCTTCAAGACCCTGATTTCAGTTTTTTTGGATAAATACCCAGGAGCAGAATTTCTAGGTCATATGGTAATTCTAAGTTGTTGAGGAACTGCCATAATGTTTTTCATAATGACAGTGCCATTTTACATTCCCACCAACAATGCACAAGTGTTTCTACTTCTCCACATCCTCAACCAACACTTGTTATTTTCTATTTTTTTAATAGTAGCCATCCTAATGAATATGAGGTGGTATCTCATTAGAGTTTTGATTTTTGTTGCCCTGATGATTAGTGATGTTGAGCAATTTTTCCTGTGCTTATTTGTCATTTGGATAACTTCTTTGGAGAAATGTGTATTCAAGTCCTTTGCCCGTTTTTTAATTAAGTTGTTCATTTTTTTGTTGTTGCATTTTAGAAATTTACTATATATTCTGGATATTAATTCCTTGTCAAATACATGATTTGCAAATATGTTATCCCATTCTGCGAGTTGCCTTTTTACTCTGTTGGTGTTGTCTTTTGATGCATAAATTTAAAAAATTTTCATAAAGTCCAATTTGTTTATTTTTTTATTTTGTTGCCTATATCTTTGGTGTTATATCCAAGAAATCATTGCCATATCCAATGTCATATGGCTTTTGTCTTCTGTTTAATTCTAAGAGTTTTATTGTATAATGTCTTATGTTAGGTCTTTGATCCCTTTTGAGTTATTTTTTGTGTATGGTGTTAGGTAAGGGTCCACCTTCATTCTTTTACATGTGGATATCCAGTTTCCCTAGCACTATTTGTTGAAAAGTCTGTTCTTTCCTCCACTGAATGGTTTTAGCACACTTACCAAAAATAATTTGACTATATATATAAAGGTTTATTTCTGGGCTTTCTATTCTATTCCATTGATTTATATATCTGTCTTTATGCCAGTGCCACATTGTTTTGATTACTGTAGCTTTGTAATAAACTTTGAAATCAGAAAGTATTAGTCCTCTAGCTTTTTTCTCCTTCTTCAATATTATTTTGATTATTTGGGGTGCCTTGAATTTCCATATAAAGTGCAAAATAGATTTTTCTATTTCTGAAAAAAAAATTGGAATTTTGATAGTGATTCTAGTGAATCTGCAAATTGCTTTGGGTAGTATTGACATCTTAACACTGTTAATGCTTCCAGTCCATGAACATAGGATATGTTTCCATTTATTTATGTCTTCTTTAATTTCTTTTAACATTATTTTGTAGTTTTCATTGTACAAGTTTTTTACTTCTTTGGTTAAGTTAATTTCTACATTTTTTTGATACTATTGTAAATGAAATTGTTTTGTAATTTTCATTTCAGGTTGTTCATTATTATTGTATAGAAATGCACTGATGTTTGTGTGCAGTTTGTATATACTTTATAGCTTTTTTGTGCTTCATTTCCTCTATTACTGTCTTCTTTTGTGTATAGTTGATTTTTTGTAGTGAAATGTTTTAAATTTCTGTCTTGTTTCCTTTTTTGTATATTCCATAGATATTTCTTTTGTGATTTAGATAGGGATTACACTTAACATCCTAAATTTATAACACTGTGAATTAAATTTATGCATCTTAACATAAATAACATACAAATTTCTACTCCTTTATAGCTCTGTCCCCACACCTCCAAGTTGTTGATGTCACAAGATTGCATCTTTATACATCATGTGCCCATAAAACACAACTAATAATTATTCTAAATGCATTAGTCTCTTAAATTATGTAGAAAACAAAATAGTTAAAAATCATTGTTACAATAATTCTAGTTTTTATAATTTCCCAATATAAATACTTTTATTGAGATATTTATTTCTTCCCATGGCTTCCAGTTGCTGTCTAGAATCCTTTTATTTCACCTTGCAGGACTCCCTTGAGAATTTCTTGCAGAGTAAGAAACTTGCAAGTGGTAACAAACTCCCTCAGGTTTTGTTTATCTGGGATTGTCTTAATTTCTCCTTCATTTTTGAAGGGCAGTTTTGCTTAATATAGGATTCTCAGTTTACAGTTTTTTCTTGCAGCACTTTGAATAGACTGGCCTACTGCCTTCTGGCCTCCAAAGTTTCTTATGAGAAATCTGCTAATAATCATATGGTGGAGCACTTGTATGTGATGAGTTGCTTCTCTCTCACTGCTTTCAAGATTATCTCGTTGGCTTTTGAAAGTTTGATTACAATTTATCACAGTGTGAGTCTCTTAGAGATCATTTTACTTGGTGTTCATTGGGCATCTTGGAAGTTTATATTCATGTATTTCATCAAACTTGGGAAGTTTTTAGCTATTATTTCTTCAAATATTCTCTCTGCATTTTTTTCTATTTTTTCTCTTTAGGTCTTTTTAACTCTGTTCACTTTTCTTCAATCCTTTTTCTTTCTGTTCCCCAGACTTGATTACTTCTATTGTCCTTTCTTCCAGTTCACTGATTCTTTCTTCTGCCTGCCCAAGTCTGCCTTTAAATCTCCCCAGTGGACTTTTTCATTTCAGTTATTGTAATTTTTAGCTCCATAAATATTTTTAGGTTTCTGTCTTTTTATTGATATTTCCATTGTGTTCATACATCATTTTCTTGACCTTTCTCTACATTTAAAAAATGTTCTTTGAGCATATTTAAAGCATTTGTTTTAAAAACCATTGTCCAGTAGATCTGCCATAGCATCTTTATAGGAGTAATTTGTAGGGTAGTTTTTTCCCTTTCAATAAGCAACATTTTCCTGTTTCTTTGTATGCCTTTTAATTTTTGGTTGAAAACTGAACATTTGAATTTAATAATGTGGTAACTCTGGAGATCAAATTTTCCCCTTTACCTAGGGTTTTCTGGGTTTAGTTACTATTAATTTTTTTATTTTTTATTGTTGTAGGCTGTTTGATGAGAATTAACCTGAGGTGTAAACTTAAGGTCTTCTTAGGTCTTTTCTGAACATTTCCTGGGCATACATGGTAACTCTAATTTTCACCATATATGCAGTTGTTTTTTGAATGTTTTAGTCTTACTCTCTGGCTTCCCAATGTTGGGAAATAGAAAAGAGAAGGGAAAGAAAGGTTGCTGATCCTTGAAATTCCCTGGAAATTATTTCAGCCAGAGTGGAAAGGGTTTGCAACATTGGGGAAAAGTACAATAACAATGGCCACTTGCCTCTTTGTCTGCATCTCTGTGATCAGAATCAGAAATAATTGATCAGAGCACAGATCCCTGATATTTGGAGGACAGGGTCCTCTTTACCCACCCTGGCTCTAGAAAGCTATTTATAAGCTGCTCCAGGAACACATGCACAGCTATGTGGCTGACAGGTGGGGAATGGGTAGTTGTTATTATGTAAAATGCTAAACTTGACCTAACTAACCACAATTTATTGTCCAAACTTTCCCCTGGAAGTTGCAAGGCTACAATAGCCTCAGGGTTCCAAAATATTTACATTAGACAGAATCTACAAATGGAATTGTTGTCTAGGTGGGGAGACAGATTCCTGGTGCTTTCTACTCCTCTGTCTTCCTGAGTTTGTATTTTAAAACTAAAAAAATCACAAACAAGTGCTGATATTACTATGCCTATATATTATTATTTATTTTATAACTAAGTACTGTAGTTTAACATTTTCCTTTATACACACACACACATAGACACACACATAAACATATATATATATATAGTTTCTCTGAAGAATAAAATTGCATTTGCTTTCTTCTTTATTCTATTTGTCTTTATTCATTTACTCAAGTTTTTTCAATTCTCCGTCCAATCATTTTGGTTTTTTTTTTCCTGACTACCTCTCACTGCCCTCTGGCCTCTGCTCCTTTGTGGACTCACTTCTTTCTAGTCTTGCTTTACTGCGAATATCCTAGGACCTCTTACTACCTTTTTCTCAGGTTTGGATCTACAGTTTCTTCTACCCTGATTTACTTTGTATAATTCCCACATTTGCTGAAGCAACTTTACTGAAGTATCTTCCTAAAAGAGAGCAGGGAGTACATATGCTCAATTTGGCATCATAAAAGTGTCTTTATCCTACATTCATATTAGATGATCATTCTGCTGTTTTAAAATTCTAATGTGGAAAATATTTCTTCAGAATTTTGAAGGCATTTCTCTAATATCTTATATCATAGAGAGATAGACAGAAACTGAAAATAGATCTGAGGCTAGGCTAATTTTCATCCTGTAGGTATTAAGTATTGTTTTGCTTTTTCCTCCCTCCCTGAAAGCCTTTAGTATTTGTAATTTATTGTTGTATATACTTTTTAATTTACAGATGTAATTTTCAGAACAGGTTTTGATTTACAGAAAAATTAAGCAGATGGTGCAGTTTCTTTCTCTTACACACATACACATACACACACACATGCACACAGTGTCTCCTATTTGTAACAACTTGCATTAGTGTAGGACAGTTGTTTACAATTAATGAACCAATATTGATTATTATTAATTAAAGTTCATAGTTTATATTGTGGCTCATTCTTTGTGTTCTGTATTTTTATGGGTTTTGATAAATGTATAATGTCATGTATTGACCCTTATGGTATCATACAAAATAATTTTAGAACCCTAAACACCCTGTGATTCATCTGTTCACCCCTGCACTCCTCACCCCTGCCCTGGAACTCCTGGGAACCACTAATCTTTTTATCTGAATAGTTTTGCCTTTTCCAGAATATCATGCAGTTGGAATCATACAGTATGTAGCCTTTTCGGACTTGCTTCTCCACCATAGTAATATGCATTTATGATTCCTCCATGCCTTTTTTTTTTGGTGGGTTGGAAGATTGATCATTCTGTTTATTGTTCCATAATATTATATTGAATGGATGTACCACAGCTTATTTATATATTCACTTATCGTAGTTGCTTGCAGTTTTTGGAGATTATGAATAAAGCTGCTATAAATATTAGTGTTCAGGTTTTGTGTAGGCATAAACTTTTAACTCAATTGCATAAATACCTTGGAGCATAATTCTGCATTGTATGGTAAGGCTATGTTTAGTTTTCTGGGAAACTGCCAATGTCTTTTAATATGGCTGTATCATTTTGCATTACCCCCACCAACAAATAAGAGTTCCTGCTGCTCTATACCTTCATCATCAGTTGATATTTGTCAGTTTGATGAATTTTAGCCATTCTAATAGATGTATAGTGATATCTCATTATTGTTTTAATATACAACTCCCTAATGACTTATGATATTGAGTATCTCTTCATATGCTTCATATCTATATACTATTTTGGAGAGGTGACTGTTCAGATCTTTTGCCAACTTTTAATTGTTATATGCTGGAGCTGAGACTAAAAGTATAAAAGCATTTTTCACTAATTTTTGTAGAGGATTTGTTATTCTTTTAACATTTGACAGTGACATGTCTAGGAATTTTTTTATTTTTTGTTTTCACTCATTCTGCTATATACACTCAATTCATGTCCTACATAAGAAACTGTAGTTTATCATTTTTGTTTAGAAAATATTTTCCAACACTACTCCATTTTCTCTATTTGCTGAAAGTCATATTAGTTGAGTGTTGGTACTTTTGGGTTAATCGTTTATGTCTTTTATCAAATCTCTCATACTTTCTACCTTTTTGTTCTACTTTCAAAGGAATTTTCTTGCCTTACTTTTTCTAGCATTGCCTTATTCCCTCAGTATTACTTTTCACAGAATTTGGTTCTTATTTTGTGAGTTTAATTATCTTCTTGAATATCTTAACATATAATATTTAGATGGTTTTCTTCTAAATATACATTATCTTTGTTTACTCCAGAATTATTTTTCTCTTTCTTCATCTTGGTCTGTTTTCACCTTGTTACAGGTTTTTCTGAAATGCTTGATGACATTGCTTTGCTGTTTTGGAAGAAATTAGAGAGTAAAAAGCTGATTTATTTGTATTTGGTGGAACTTGTTTTTGTATGTGAGTGGGAATGGTCAACTGGAGACTTAGTTTCGTATTAATCAGAAAGTCAATAATTAATTCAAAGAAACCCTCAATGTCAGGGTGTGAAGAGCTTTAACTGGGATGTTCTTCACTTTTGGAAGGAGTTCAGGAAGGGAATTTCCATAATTAGAATTTCAATTATTTTCTTTTACCGTCTTCCTTTGACTGCAATCCCCCACTGTGTTTGGAATTTACAAATTTTAAGCTTCTCTAAGGTACAAAAGTGAGATTCTTTAAACTGCAACTCCCTCCACCCTGCTCATTCCCCTCTAATACTTTGTTACATATATTTATGTCTATATTCATATCTATATCCATATCCATCTGTTCATCTATCTAATGATGAAAATTAGGAATCTCAAAATTAAATGAAAAATTTGAAAAAACAGCCTAATAAAACCCTTATTTGTCTCTGAAAATTTCTAAGAGTAATAAGTAGAGGGGAAATCAAACTAGATGCAAGGAAAAAAAAGAAACACAAGTTAGTATTAAGTAAGAGTTTATTCCATCTGAGAAAACTTTCCTCCTCTCATCTTGGATATTATTCAAGACAAGACTGTTCCATGAGTTACTGAGAAGGCACAAAAGCATATCAGAAAAGTTTTACTATTGTGAACTATAGAAGTAAAGAAAAGTGATATCTCCACTACTTAAGGAGGGAGATACAGTGCTTTCTCAGAAAGCTTCAATCCTTTCTGGGGAGCAGAAAGTGTTTGTAAGTTGGAAAGGAAACATCTAAGTGTGGGAGAGGAATCCAGAGGGAGATAAAGTGGACTTATTGAAGATACTTTCATGTCATAATTTTGCTTTGCTGGCCATAGTTCTATAAATATTACAATAACCTTACTTCCCACCACCAGCACCATGAATGTTCTTCCTATTACCCTCTTACAGCATATAGGCACACTCCACTTAAGCCAGCAGTGGGCAAAGTGAGGATACCACTTAGGTTTCTGATAAAGCAAAGATCTAATGTAAGTTAAGAAAAATGTTGTCCCTGTTATCTGGAACTTTTTAAGTCAAGGTTTGTCTATGAGTTACTGAGAACAAACAAATGTTTATCTGAAAAAGCCTTCTATCTGTAAGCCAGAGAAGTCTAGTCTGTTACCACTTCCAGTGCTCATAGACCTACTCTCCTCATCTTGACCATTGTCCCATACCAATCCATTTCTCCCTCTCTTGGTCAACATTCTTGTCCTGCATTTCAGTTTTTCCATGTCTGGCTGTCAGCTTTTCAAAATAATAACTATTAATTTATATAATTAATTTCACTGAGGAGGTAGCAGCTTACAGTACTGCCAGCATATTGGGTACTTTGCCAGGGGTTTTCAGGAATCACAAGTCCTTCACGCATTGCTAATGATAACAAAGAAGACATTGTTACACACTGGCGGTAAAAATGTTATGGCCGCTCTGAAAATATTTTCTAAGCACCTGGGAGTTGGGTTGGGAGTATTTCACATCTGCAACTTGAAAATCATATCACATAGTAATTAATACATACATATAAGGCCGGCCTTGATGAAAGTAGCTACAAGTTGAACACTGCTGATTCATGTTTCACTTTGTTATGACATCTGCCCTCCTCCTACTATGTTTAAAACAACAACAAAAACAACAATAAAATTGAAAAGAGACAATGGAAATAATGACCATTAATGGAAGCACTAGAAGCCAATAAAAATTGTTAATCCTAAGAGTCATACTTTGGATGACATTGTGGACCACCTCTGTGTACTTTGTGCAATGTTATACTTCAGAAACAGTGAATTATAATTGATACGTTAGCTTTGAATTTCAACCTCTGATCGAGACTACTGATACCAGGAACCTAGGTGAAAATGAATTGGGAAATGGATGTAAATTCAGAGTAGTTAGAAATAGCATATTTATTAGGGCCACCTGTTTACTGGGGCTGCGTACATTTCAGGTCTTGGGAATCGAGGGAGCTGGAGGTGGAGATCCAGGTGGAGTTGCAGGAACGGTGGGCCCAATTGCTGCCCTGTACCTACAAAATATGCGAGCAGACCAGTAATATGTGTGAGCTACAGTGGTCGAGGCACCTTGTACAGACCCTCAAAGTATAATGACTGCTGGTTTACTACTGTTTGTATGTTACATATGTCACACTCGTATTTCTTGCAGACAACCCTAACCAACAATCGTATAAGAAAGGTAATTCTGCAGAAAAGTAGTTGCAGCTTAGCTAAGGTGAAACAATACAAAACCACCATAATTGGAAATAATGAAAGTTTGCAAAATTGCACAAGGTGTGGATTCTCTCCTATTTGTGCAGTTGCTATACTGAGCAGTAGCTGAGTAATTAAAATCTCACCATCAGAGGTGTCATTATTAGAACCCTCTTGGTGCTCTCAGATATGAAGTCAAGCATGGCACTTTATTGCATAGCATCCTGTGAATTCCTGTACCTTATCAGCAGCTAGTGATTCTTTTGATGGCATAGCAATAAAATTATACATTTTATAGCTATAAAATGAATAATACGCCTATATCTATAAAAGCTAATAAACCCACCTTCTTTCTCCCTAGTCCTCTATTGCATTTTTGTGCGCTCACATGAGCAGGCACACACACACACACACACACACACACGCACGCACAGCACATAGCCTGAGGTAACACCATAAATTACCTCAACATTAAAGAGAAAAATTGTTCTGGTTGAGTGTTTTTAAGAAAAGTACTGTGAATGTGCACAGAGATGACACATGCCCAAATAAAATGAAAGGAATTTGGTTTTTATCTAATGGTTTCATCGATATTTCCTGAGCAGGATTGTAATTACCTGCACAAGAGCTTAAAATAATATGGGCAGTAAGTTTCAGGAGTTATCTTATTAAATGAATATGTTATTTGTATTCTATATGGAAATTAGCTTGTGTGTTTTGACTTTATGCATGAGGCTTGGACCCCCTGGGTCCTGTGGGGACCAGGCACAGCTGATTTCTTCATCTGCAAGGCAGAAGCCTGACAGCCACAGATGTGAGCTGCTCCAGCTTTAGGTGTGAAAGCTGCTTTGTGGAGCCAGAATTCAGGCAATTAAGCAAGTTCCCCTCCTGGTAAGCTGGTAGTCAGCCAGGGTCCTGGCAATGCTGCCCCCACCGCTCCAGGCATAGGGCTTGGTGAGATGGAACACCTGAAGCTGCTTGCTGAAAGAGAACAAAGACTCAAAAACTGAAATGTTAAGGACCTCTGCTTTAAAATTGTTTTAGCCTTTAATTCCGCATTCTACAGGCAGATTAAAATAAAATATAAAGAAGCCAAGAGAGCATCATCAGTAATCGTGTATAACTCCTTAGAGTTACCAAGCATGTTTATTATGCATTGCGTATGGTATGTTATATATTAATCACGTATTATATCACATCTCAATTTTTACAGAAATAACCAAGTAAAGTATATATCACTATTGTTATTTGGAGATTAGAAAACTGAGGCTAAGAGCAAATCAGTGCCTTACTGTAGGTTATACAGACCATAAGTGGCCAAGCCAAGACTGAAACCCAAATTCCCCTAGTTCAATCCCAGGGTCAAGTTTAAATACTTTATAAGCAGACAGGACACACATGAGTTAGTAAAATAAATAGCCAATTTTATTGGCCTCTCCAGCACAGCTTTCTTGGATTTTGCCATGGTTTTAGTGTATCGCTTATAAAACTAGTTCTACCTTGTCTTTATCCATTAGTTTATGAGTTCCTAATAATTGTGAATCTGCATCTAGCACTTTGCCAAATTTTTGAAGTAAAAGTTAAAATTGTGAGTAGTCATTAGAATATAAATACTAGTTTGTGTTCTAGATGAGGAGGAAGCAAAGGGAAAATGAAACTTAAACATGCACGTTATCAGGCATTTTGCAAGATGCTTATACATTTTGTCACCAAATTATTCCAACAATGAGAGATAGGTCGTATATTATTCCCCCAGAAAGAGGAGACCAAAGTCAAAGTTAAGAAATTTCTCCCAGGACAAGGAGAAAATAAGTTGTTCAAATGGAATTTGAACATCATACTAATTTTCAAGATGAAGGGAGAAAGTCAAAATAACATGTTTGGTGTCTATGCTTTGTTATGAACTCCATTCACTACTTTTCAAGCATCCTTGTTTTTTTCTTTATAACAATCCTGTAAAGTTAGTAACTATTCAACTCTAGTTTTTTAGATTCCATATATAAGTAAGATCATGCAATATTTTTCTTTCTGTATCCGTCTTATTCCACTTACCATAATGTCTTTCATCTTATCCACCTTATGGCAAATGGCAGGATCTCCTTCTTTTTTAAGGCTAAATAATACTCCACAGTGTATATATACCACAGTTTCTTTATTGATTGAACTCTTGACTGACACTTAAGGTTTTTTCCATATCTTGGCTATTGTGCATTATGCTGCAATAAACAGGGGAGTGCAGACATCTTTATGAGGTCGTAATTTCAAGTCCTTTGGATACATACCCAGAAGAGGCATTGCTGGGTTATATGGTAGTTCTATTTTTAATTTCTTGAGAAACCTCCATACTGTTTTCCATAATGGTGGCACAAATCTACATTCTCACCAACAGTGTACGAGGGTTCCTTTTTCGCCGCAACCTTGCCAACATCTGTTATCACTTGACTTTTCTATTAAACTCATTTTGCAAATGAGGTAAAGGATGCAAGTCATTTAAGTTGCCTAAAATTCTAAAGCTAGTAATTGGCAGAGAAGGAAATTGAATGTCTGACTTCAATGCTTGTGCTTGTTGCACAAACAGATGCCCCAGATTTCTAAGTATATACATGAAAATCTAAACAACACAGAAAATAAATAACTTTTTTCAGACAATAGAGTAAAATCAATTTATAGAGTAGTAAAAGACTCCTGAGCCCTTCAATACCAGCTACTAACATGGGATATGGTTTTGTTAGTTCTTTTTTCATTAAGCTTGAAAGAATATTGCTCTTCAAGAGTTTTCATATATTTTTGCCAATATTCTTGTAAATATAAGCTTACATAAAATACTTGTCAGAAAAAAATTATTTGTAACAAACAGGAAATGTAGCCAGGTATAGTGTATTGAGAATTGCATGCTGGGTTACTCTAAATAGAAGGAAAAAAATTCAAGGAGAATAAAATTAAATATACATATCACTATAAACACAAGTAAATAGAACAGTAATAGGTTTACTTAAAAATGTCTTTCATTTACAAGAATTTCTATACTCAGTAAAATCAATTACTCGTACCTAGGATTATGACAATTAATATTTAACACTTTACTACTTCAATTGCTCCATAAAGACTGAAAGTTGGATAAATAATATTAATTTAATACATTATACTATTGATGATAACAAAGTCTAATTAATGTAAAAAAAGTATTGAATTACACCATATGAAAACTCTGTTGCTTTAATTTTATGTCTCTAAATGTGAATTATGGATATGGAGATACTTCCGGCTTCAGGAGGTGGAGCTTAATTCCCTACATGGACAACCCTCCCCCTACTCCATCCTTGAGAATGGGCTAGATTTATAAAGTCCCCATTTCTATAGAACAGAACAGGGAAAAGGAAGAAGAGTAACTGTACAGTGGAGACCCCCTATGAAAAATTGCCCTAACCAAAGGATGAACCAACTAAATGAATCCATGATGCCATGTGAGTATCATGTGCTCTCCCTGATATGAGGTGAAGAGCACTTCACCTCTATGGTGTTCTTTCCCAAAACCCAGAGCACAGGAAAAACATCAGACAAACCCAGACTTCTGGGCAGGATGCCTGGTCAATACTCCTCAAGACTGTCAAGGTCATGAAAAGTGAGGGAAGACTGAGAAACTGTCACTGGCCAGAGAAGACCAAGGAGAGGTAACAACGAAATGCAATGAAGCACCCAGGAATGGATCCCCAGACAGAAAGAAGACATAGAAAAACTGATACAACCAAAGTAAAGTCTCAAGTTTAGTAAATAGTAAAGTACCAATTTTAGATTCTTAGCTTTGAAAAGTGTAATATAGTATCATATATAACACATATAGTTGAAGCACCATGTTTATTCCTTCCCAATTGAATCATTCATTTCCTAGTAGTAAATACTAAAATTCAGTGTATTTATTGTTTCCATGCATATCTTTATGCCTTCACTTAAAGTGTATGTATCCTGTCAAATAGTTTTGTATCACATGTTTTTAATGTCATATAAATGGTAAAATATTTCTACAATTTTATTTTGTACAGTATTAAAAATTCATCTCTATTTATACACAAAGCTTTAGTCCATTTATTTATTTCACTGCTTGTAATATTCCAATATAATAATCTGTTTTATTTTTCCATAAAAATAAAATGTTTGTTAATGGATATTTAAGGTATCTCTAATTTTTCAATATTTATAAACAATAAGGCCTGTGTACATTCCTGTACAAATCTCCTTAGGTATGAGAGGTTCTGTAGAACAAGGGTTAGCAATTTTTTTCTTAAGGGACCAGATACTAAATGTTTTAGGTTATCCTGGCTAAGAGGTAACATCAAGGATATTATGTAGGTAGTTGAATAATGATTTAAAATCCAAACATTTAAAAATATAAAAATCATTCTTAGCTCACAGGCCATAAACAAACAGGCAACCGGTCAGATTTGGCCCAAGGACCATAGTTTATGTACTCTGGCTCTAGAATATATAGTGGGCATAGAACTGCTGAATTATAGGTTATGTACATATTCAATTTTACAAGATACTGTTCCAAATCTCCAACAGTATTAGACATAATTTCAGGTTGTTCTACATTCTTCTCAACATTGGTAATGAAATTTTTGTTAATCCAATGGGTATGGAAAGTTATCACTGTGGTTTTAATTACCATTTCCCTCATTGCCATTGAGATTGACCATATTTTTATATATTTATTTACCATTACTGTTTTCTCTCCACAAAATTGTCTGGTTATGTCTTTTGTCCATTTTTAAAGGAGATATTTCTCTTTTTTATTGATATGGAGTTCTTTATGTATTCCATATACTGATCATCTTTTGATTGTGATTGTGAGTGGTAAGTATTCTCTACTTATTTTTATCTTCTTTTTAGATTTTTTGAGAAGCATTAGGCACAGATGTTTTCAATTTTCATGTACTTTAATTTAGTAATCTGTCCTATGTCAATGTCATAAAATTGTTTGTTATATTTTCTTCTAAACTTTTAAATATTTACTTTTCACCTTTAGATAGTTCATCTATTCTAGATTGCTTTATATATATATGGTCAGAGGAAGACATCTAATGATTTAAGTTTTTTACAAGTATAACCACTTTTTATAGCACCATTTATTGACAAATCCGGTATTTCCTCATTAATCTGCAATGCAACCTTTTTAACAAATCAAGTTCTGTAAGTGTACAGATGTTCCACTCTGCTTATTCTGTGCTGTGGTCCTTTTATTTATTCCTGATCCAGTTCCACACAATGTTATAATTACAATAACTTTATTATAACTCATAATATTAGTAAGTTTATTTGCTGTGGTTTTGTTTCTCAAAATTGGCTTGGCTATTCTTTTTCCCTTTGCTATTTCATATACATTTAAAAATCAAGTTGGCATATCACAATGAAAGCCCTATCAGAATTTTTATTGCAATTACTTTGAATGTATAGATTATTTTGGATAGAAATTACATATTTATCGTATTAATTCATCCTGTCCATAACCATGATGCTTGCATTATGTAGGTATTTTAAAAGTCATTCAAAAGTTTCCAAATGCTCTTTATAAAAGTCTTATGTGTCTTTTACTAGTTTTTTTCCAACTCTTTTATAATTTCTGTTGCTATCTTAAATGATATTTTAGAAAATATAATTGTAATTGTGGTTAGTTATAAGGGATGCAACTAATTTTAGAACACTTATTCAGTGTACTAAATGTGAACATATTTGATAAAATCATTTACATAATTCTCATTATTTATCAATATACTTTTTTGGAGTTTCTATATAAGCCATTATATTGGTGATACCATTTTATTTATTTATTTTCAGTGCTACTTTTCTTATATAATTATCTTATTATTCAATGTTATCTAAAACAATGGTTCTCAACTAGTGGCAGTGTTGCTCCCCAGGGAATATTTGGCAATGTGTGGAGATATTTTTGGCTGTCCTAGGTGGGATGGTACTACAGGAATAGAGTGGGGTGGAGGCCAGGGATGCTGCTACGTCTCCTACAGGGCACATTACAGCCCCCTCAACAAAGAATCATCTGACCCAAAATGTTAATAATATTGAGGATGAAAAACCCTTGAAAATCAAGTCTTTTGTAAGATAAACCTCTATAACTTGTCTCTTTTTTCTCTTGACAGTGTCTTTTAAGGGTGGAAGTTTTTAATCAAATTATTTTTTTATTTTTTCTCTCATGGATCATGCTTTTGGTTTTGCATTTAAAAACTAACCCTCAAGCCCAAGGTAATATAGATTTTCTCCTGTTTGTTTCAAGAAGTTTTTTAGATTTAAAAGTTATAGTTAGGTCTATGGTCCATTTGGAGTTAATTTTTGCAAAAGGTATAAGGTCTGCATCCATGTTCATTTTATTGTGCATACAGTTGTCCAGTTTTTCCAGCAACATTTGTTAAAATGACTATTTTGTATACATTTGTTGAAATGACTGAAATTGCTTTTGCTCCTTTGTCAAAGATCAGTTGACTAATTTCTGTGGGTCTATTTCTGGATTTTCTATTCTCTTCCATTATCTATGTGTCTATATTACATTTTCTTAATTAAAGTAGCATTATATTCAGTCTTGAAATTCGGTTGTGTGAATCCTCCAACTTTGTTCTTCTTCAGTATTGTGTTTGCTATCTGGTTCCTTTGATATTCCATTTAAACTGTACAATAAGTATGCCAATATCTATAAAATAACTTGGGATGTTTATTGAGATTGCATTGACTATATAGATCAAATTGGGAAGATTTGCCATCTTAACAGTACTGAGCCTTCCAATCTGTGATTGCAGAATATCTCTTGAGTTAACAAAGATTTTTTTTATCAGTGTTTGTAGTTTTCCGTATATATGTCTTGTATACATTTTGTTAGATGTATATTTACTTATTATATTTAAATTTCAAATTTCAAATGTTTATTCCTGGTATATATAAAAGCAACTGGGTATTGCTATTAACTATTACATCCTGTGACTTTACTCTGTTATTAGTTCCAAGAATTTTTTGGTGATTCTTTGGGATTTTCCATGTAAACATTCATGTCATCTGCAGATAGAGACTATTTTATTTCTTTCAAATTTAAATAGTTTCATTTCCTCTTTTTGTCTTTTTGGATTAGCTAGGGCTAGGGCTTTCCATACAGTGTTGACTGTGAGTGGCAAGGCTTGTCGATGATCTTATGGGGCAAGTTATCAGTTTCTCATCATTAAGTATGATGTTGGCTTTAGGTTATTTTTCGTAGATGTTCTTTATCAGACTGAGGCAGTTCTCCTTTATTCATAGTTTGCTGAGAGTTTTTATCATGAATAGGTGTTGGATTTTGTCAAATGCATTTTTGCATCAGTTAATATGATTATATGATTTTTCCTTGTTAATGCGTTGATGTGGTATTGATTGATTTTCAAATGTTGAACCAGCCTTGCATAGGTGGAATAAATCTCTCTTGGTAGTGACATATAATTTATTTTATACATTTTTGGATCTCATTTGTTAATATTTTATTGAGAATTTTTTTGCTGACAATATTTGCTAGTATTTTGTTGAGAGTTTTTATGTCTATGTTCATAAAAGATATTGATCTATAGTTTTCTTTTCTTATGATGCCTTTACCTGGTTTTGGTATTATGGTAATGCTGGCCTCACAGAATGAGTTAGAAAGTATTCCTTTGGTTTCTGTTTTCTAGAAGAGGTTGTGGAGATTTAATAACATTTCTAACCTTAAATGTTTGGTAGAATTCACAGTGTAACAATCTGTTCTTGATGATTTCCTTTTTGGGAGGTGATTAGTTACTGATTCAATTTCCGTAACAAGCATAAAGCTACTCAAATTATTTATTTCTCTTTATGTGAGTTTTGGTAGTTTATCTTTCAAAGAATGGTCTGTTTGAAGTAAATATATCAGATTTGTAGGATAGAGTTGTTCATAATATTTCCTGATTTTCCTTTCAATGTCTGTGGGGTCGGTAGTGATGACTTCTCTTCGTTTGCCGTACTATTAACTTGTGTCTTCTCCCTTTCTTTTTTGGTTTCTTGGTTAGCCTGGCAAGAGGTTTATTAATTTCATTGATCTTTACAAAGACCCATCTTTTGGTTTTGTTGATTTTCTCTCTTATTTTGCTCTTTTCAATTTCATTGATTTATGCTTTAATTTTTATTACTTCTTTTTTTTTCCTGCTTATTTTAGGTTTGAATTTCTATTCCTTCTCTGGTTTCTTTTTTCTTTTTTCTTTTTTTTATTCTAGTGGGTGTGAAGTAGTATCTCATTGTGGTTTTGTTTTGTTTTTTGTTTTTGTTTTTTTGTTTTTAATTTATTTTTTTATTTGGGAATATTATGGGGGTACAACACTTTGGTTATATATATTGCCCATGCACTGCCCCTGTCAGAGAAGCTAAAACCCCAGAAACCAGATTCCACAATGATGCAAGAAGTAAAACAAAAGACACCACCCAATAGAATAACCAGAAATTTACCCCAAATATCAATTCTCTCAATAAATGTAAATGGGTTGAACTGCCCACTGAAGAGACATAGGCTGGCTGAATGGATTAAAAAATACAAGCCTTCTCTGGTTTCTTAAGTTGGAAGCTTAGGCTGTCGATTTTAGGTATTTCTAGTTTTCTAATATATGCATTTAATGGTACGAATTTCCCTTTAAGCACTCATTGTTTTGATGCCATCCCAAAAATTTGAATAAGTTTTATTTTCAATTTTATTTAGTTCAAAATTTTTTTCAGTTTTTCTTGAGATTCTTTGACTCATGTTTTATTTAGAAATATGTTGTTTGTTCTCTAAATCTTTCTGTTATTTCTCTCTGCTTAATTTCATTGTGTTATGAGAATGTAATTGTACGATTTCTACTCTTAAATTTGTTAAGTTGTGTTTTATGCTTAGAATGTGGTCAGTCTTGGTGAATGTTTCATGTGAGCTTAAGAAGAATGTATCTCCTACTGTTTTTGGATGAAGTCTTCTATAACAGTCAATTACATCAAGTTAACTGGCAATGCTGTTCAGGTCAACTCTATTCCTATGGATTTTGTGTCCATTTGATCTAACAATTACAGATGTTGAGGTACTGAAGTTTCCAACTAAGACAGTAGGTTTCCCTACTGTTCTTTTCAATGTTATCCATTTTTGCTTCACATGTATAGATGGGTGGGTGAAAACACATTTAGGACTTTTGTATGTTCTTGGAGAAATAACCTCTTTATCATTATGCAGTGCCACTATTTATACCCAACAATTTTGTGTACTCTGTCTGCTGTGTCTGAAATTAATATAGTTACTGCAGCTTCCTTTTCATTTATGTTAATGTTTTATATCTTTCTCCATCCTTCTACTTTTAACCTATCAGAATTTTTATATTTAATTTGGGTTTTTCATAGGTAACATAGAGTTTGGGTTTGCTTTCTTTTTTCTACTCTGATAATCTCTGTCATTAAAAATCAATGTATTTAGAACAGTAACATTTAAAGTGATTATTGATATATTTGGATTAATATCAACTATGTTTTAAAATGTTTTATGTCCATTGACAGAGGCTCATTTCTTGCCTCTTCAGATTTTTATTGAACAGTTTTTATGATTTCTTTTTATCTTTTCTCTTAGCATAGTAATTTTTACCTCTTTTTTAAACAATTATAGTACTTCCCGAGAGTTTCCCTTATACTAATATACACTGTTACTAATCGAAGTCCACTTTCAAATAATTTTATTCTGCTTCATGTGTAGTGGAGGTGTCGTATATCAGAGTATTCCTATTTCCTTCCTCTTATCCCTGTGACCTTTTTGTCATTCATTTCACTTATATATATATGCTGTAATTACCCAATATACTGGCACTGTTATTACACATATTTTAGATCAATTAAGGATAAGAAAAATAGATTTTATTTGACTTCCATTTACTCCTTCTCTGAAGCTTTTCTTTTTTTGTTTAGATATGTTTTGATCCACATTATTTTTCTTTTGCCTGAATAATATCTTTTAACATTTCTTACAGGAAAGGCCTGCTGGTGATGAATTCTCTCCATTTATGTTTGAGAAAGTATTTATTTCTCCTTCACATTTGAAGAATAATATGGTTGAACATGAAATGGTAGGTTGATGATTTGTTTCTTTTAATAGTAAACTTTCAACAGCTAAATTTTTTACTCCATTCTTCTTGCTTGCATAGTTTTTGAACTGAAGTCCAATATAATTTCTATCGTTGTTGCACTATAGGTATTCTTTTCCTTGTATGTGCTTTCAAGATTTTCTCTTTGTCATTGGTTTACTGCAGTTTGAATGGGCTGTGCCTAGGTGTAGTTTTATTTCCTCGTTTGTTTGTATTTATTTTGTTTGATATGCTCTGAAATTACTGGATCTGTGGTTTTGTGTCTGCCATTAATTTTGGAAAGTTTTGGGCCAATGCTACTTCAAATATTTCTTCGGCTCTGTTTTCTCTTTATTTTTTCTCCATTTATTCCAATTGCATGTATGTTATAGCTTTTGAAATTTGTCTCACAGTGCTTGGATATTCTGGCCTATTGTTTTCATTCATTTTTCTTTTTACATTTCAATTTAGGAAGTTTCTATAGATTTATATTCAAGCTCACCTATGCTTACCTTGGTTGTGTTGAGTCTACTAATGAGCCCATTTAAAACATTCTTCATTTATGTTAAAATACTTTTTAAATTCTACCATTTTATTTTAATTTCCTTAGGATTGTATCTTTCTGCATACCTTACCATCTGTTCTTGTACGTTGTCTTCTTTTTGTGTTAGAACTGGTATCGTGCTAATCACAGACATTTTAATTATCTGTCTGATAATTCCAACATCTGTGACAAGCTTAATCTGGTTAGGATGTTTACTTTCATTCTTCAGACTGTGTTTTTTTCTTTCTCTTTTGCTGTCATTATTTATTTATTTATTTTTAAAACTGGACCCGTTGTTTTGGGTAATACGAAGTGAAGTAAATAGACCTGAAGTGTGAGAATTTATGTTATTCTGTCCTGTGGGTGGGCTTTGTTCCATGTTTGCTGTAGCTACATGTACCAGAGGCTTCAAACTCCTGTAGGTCCTTGTGTTTGTCTCCCCGCTTGACTTTGAACTTTCCTAAGTACCCCTCCTTGGAGAGAGTCTGTGTCTTGCAGCTCTGTAATCCACCATTATTAAACAAGACTCTTGTTATAATTGTAGTAAGGTAAGGAAGAAGATTATGTAATCTTCCAATTAGTCTCAGTCTTTCAATGCTCCTGTGTCCCCGGCTTGTGACCTTCACTAGTGTCTCTTCTTGTATATGTATTTTTTTCTTCCTCTTAATTGAGACAGGAATGCTGGTAGAGTGAGCAGGATGCCCTTCTCCAGGGCTCTGGGACAAGACTTTTCCCCTGGAGAGAGGAGGCCTTTGTTATGGAGAAGGCTCTCAGCACATTTCACAAGGATTACTCTTCCTGTCCCCTTGCTAGAACCAGGAGAGGATCTTTCCTGGCTTTTCACCACAAGAAATTGGTAGAGATTCTAGAGGTAAAGCCTACAAAAGTGTGAGGCTTCCCTAAGATTGTGAACACTAGGAGAATCTTATTCTAAAGTGAGTCCACACTCAGGCTCTAGCATTTTGTTAAAAGTGTCATTTATGTATTTCTTCCAATTTGTGGAAATGGTAGCTTCTGCTCCAGGAAAGTAGATCTCATATGAGACTTTGTTCAATGTTTGCTGTGGCTATATGTGTCAGAGGCTTCAAACTCCTGTAGTGTCCTTGTTTTTGTCTCCCCTCTTGGCTTTGAACTTTCCCAAGTACTCCTCCTTGGAGAAAGTCTGTGTCTTGCAGCTCTATAATCCACCCTTATTAAATAGGAGTCTTGTTGTAATTGTAGTAAGGTAAGAAGAGCATTACATCATCTTCCAATTAGCCCCAGTCTTTTGCATTTCTGAGTAATATATTTTTTAATTTTTAACTTTTTAATTAATATCACATACCTACATTCCTCAAAATTAACATTTTTACTATGTTTGTTTAATTATTCTTCTCTCTATTGTTATTTTTTTATTTTTTAAAACTATTTGAGAGTTATAGACCTGAGACCCTTTTATCCCTATACATTTCAGCGTGCATTTCCTAAAAACAAGAACACCATCTTTTATCTCCACAACACAATTATCACTATCAGACAATGAACCTAGATATGATAGTATTACCTAATCTATAGACTTTAGTCAAATTTCATCACTCAGAAACCAGCCCATTGCTGTGTTGCATTTTATTTCCTGCTGTTTGGCCTTCAATCTGGAGCAATTCCTCCACCTTTCTTTGTCTTATATTATCTTGACAGTTTGAAGAGTATAGCCTACTTATTTAATGGAATGCCTCTCAATTTGTGTTTGTCTGTTATTGTGTCCTTTATAGTGCGTTCTATCAGCTGGCACATGGTATTGCTTTGTTCTATTACTGGTGATGTTAACATTGGTCTCTTGGTTAAAATCTGTCTGCAAAGTTTCTTGGGTGCATATTTTCTCTGTAAAAATAGTGAGAACCTTGTACGGAGCATACCCTAAAATGCTTCTGAATCCCTCAGCTCTCCCCCTCACTCCTACCTTCCCACTACTCTCCACTCTCAGCCTCTCAAAGTTTCAACATCCTTGCCTGCCTATGGCTTAATCTTTCTTTAGGGTATGTAAATGACTTCTTTCGCCCTTAGGCTAAGTTATACTCTCCTGTTAGTAATAATAACTTGCGACATCTCAGACTCTAGTTCCAGCCTTGCTGATGTTGCAGGAACAGTAGAGAGATAGATCCCCACCTTAACAGGATGTGGGTGGGGCAATCCTGAGAGTGTCCTGAAGTGTGTTCCTTCTATCTATACTCCTCAGAGGAATCATTCCTTAATGTTGTTTTTTTTTTTTTTAACTGCAGGGGTGCCAAGGGGCATTAAGTAGGAAAAAAAATAATGGCTATCATAAAAGTCAAAGCCTGCAAGTGAGGTTGTAGATTTAAAGGGAGAAAGAAAGACGTGACATGATGTGAGACTCAAGTCACTATCATGTTTCAGCCATTTGATGAGCAGCATCTGGTATGTGACCTCTAATAAGTTCTGACAGGGTCAGGTCTCTGGGGTTGAGTGCAGAGAGCTCTACCCCTACAAGGCATGCATTGTGGAGAGCCTGGGATTTCTGGAGGAGCTTGGGGATTGAGAGAGTTAGTAAACATTGCTGTAATATTTGCATTCAACCAAAATTAGACAGATTCGGACTTGATCAGACCCAATGCCAGCTTTTCATGATGTCAGCTGGGGAAGGCACAGGGTTTAGTCATTGTCCTTCTAGCACAGTCTGTGCTAGTGGACATCAGAGAGAAGCTTGGAGGTAAAGGAAAGAAATTTTCTGGGAACATCTTACCTCCACCCCTGCCAGGACCAAAAGGGCTCTGTTAAGGAGACAGGAGGTGGAGAGTGAGACCATTTTACCCCCTTGAGGTAAAGACACTGGCTCTAATCTTCATGACCTCAAGAGTTCTGAATCTCAGAAAGTGCCCTTTCCCTGGAGTTCAGCCCTTGTAAGGCAGTGCATAGGATGTGGCAGGAACTCAATTAAATGTACAATCAAAGGGAATGATATATTATAATACAATGGGAAGTTATAATGATCCTTTCATGTTGAATGGTATGTACATAATATAGCAGAAAATCATCAAAAAATGTATGCACTCTTTATGAAATTTCAAAAATACTTCTGTTTATTTTTGTCTCTTAGGAATTATAAATCTAGGACTGTGTCTCACTCTTTGCTCTTTCTGATTCAAAGTTTAGGGCCAAAATCAAGGCATACTGCTTGTGATATACTAGTTCATAGGGCTATAATTGTGTGTACAAAGCTTGTCCCTGGCTTTATTATTCTTCTATTCATACTTTCCCATTAATGTAGGAAATAATTTTTTTCTAACCATATAAACCAGAAATTTTCTTTTGGAAAAAAATATTTCAGAAAAGAATAAGTTGGTTTTAATTTGAGTCCCTAAAAACAAAATCTCAAATCACTCCTCTCATTTTAATTTTTAGAATAATTTGATGTTTGTGGAAGGCATATCAGTCTGAAGTTAATTCAATCAAAGGTAGTTATATATGCTTTTATAGATAATTTGAAAGAATCAGTTTTTTCTAAAAAGTAGGGGAGGTTAGAAATTTAGTAAAAATACTCAATTGGAAGTGTTCAATATATTAAAATGAAACTAAATGCTAAATAAACATAAACCTAAAGGATAAATATTTTTAAAGCTGTTGTAATGTTCACAATTACATACTTGTGGTTTTAGTTTAAATTTCTATGAGACTATTATGCTTGACTTCTGAAAATACTGTCTGCTAAATAGCATGGGCAGCAGTGAATATGTCATACCCTCTCTTAGATAATAGATGTTGCTGGGAATTATGGTTACTGTACGCATGGTGACTTAAAAATATCTATATTTTTTGAAATGTGAAGAGTGGAAAATGTATGTTTGACTTACTAGATAACTTTTTACAGTCCATGGTTATAAATAGGTGCATGTACCTGAACTAATAATCTTACTATGTATAAAATATTTGGAATTGGTTCAAAATGTTTATTGATTTCCTATTGAAAAAGTAGAGAAAACTTTATATCCATATATTTAGGAAGGTATCTTTGATTCTATATATCACATATGTTTTTATATCCTACTTTAATTTGATTGTGGAATACAATAAATAAAGCCATATCATAATGAATATTAAAATTTAACTCTTTACAGACAGTATGGCAGGATCCACTTTCAGAGTTGAAATTACAGTTCAATATAATATTACAAGTTACTGAAATATTTAATGTTCAAATGTATTGTTCTTGAACAGTAATTTATGTTAAGTTTATGTAAATGATGCCATGTTCCACTAAGACAAAACCAAGAACTGCAGCTCAAAGGCCACATATTCCTCTTCAAGAAATAGGCCGTTATTCTGATTCGTGATGGCGAGGTGGAGATGGGGCCACCATTAAAGGATAAACATCTGGTTCCTATGTATTTTTAAGCAGCTTTTACTTTTAAATAATATAAAATACTTGAATTTTTATTTCTTTTGCATTTGTTTCTACATATCCTGTAATCAAATTTTACAGTCGCTATTATAGACGGGTCATGATTGAATTCCTGTTTTTCTCTCTCCTCTCCTTCCTTCCCTTCCTCCTTTCCTTCTCCTCTTGCTTTCCTTCTTCTCTTACCTGTCTCTCTTTTTAATGTCCTTGTTCCCTTTGCCAATATTGTTACTGGAGCCTTATCTCCAACGACTCCACAGTTAAGTCCCTTTCTCCTCGTTTCATTCTTTGCAGCAACGGTGCCAGGCTGGTGAAAATGAAACGGTGCAGTTGACAGTGTTTAATATTATTTGTTCCTGTCACTGCTAACACTTCTATTATTATCGAAACATTTAGATCAGCACTGTCAGTTCCAAAGGACCTGCTGACATACTAAGGAAAACTTTGATAAACAGTTCTGCTGTATTTTCTCTATATTCTTCGTAGTCCTTGTTTGAAAATCCTTTCTTGTTCCTCGGGATATTTATTTTGAAAAAAAAAAAAAAATCTTGGTTTGTTAAGAGCTCATCAATTCCTGCTTCTTATTTTTTCACTTGAAGTTTTAATCCTCTGTTCCTAACCTCAAAATTGGTTGCTGTGGAGGTGATTAAGATGTTGCAAATATAGGATTATTGTAATTCTGGGCAGAGAATAAGCCTGAGATGATTTTCTAAAGAACAAAGATGTCATTTTCATGTAAATATATCAACTGTTTCAGAGTGATGAAAGGGAGTGAAATATAAATATGAGAGCTAATAGTACTGAATATAAAAGAAATGGTTAAAGGTCAAAATTGCACATGAAAAATTAATAGCTCTGAAAAAATTTGTGGATAAACTTTATGTTTTTTTTGAGATCTGCAGTTCTTTAAATGTACGTGTATGAGTCTATAAGCTTAATGCATGTGTGAGTTGGGATAATCTCTTAAATACAAACACATAATGGAATGAAATGTGTGACCTTGAACAAAGAAGACCAATATCTCTTTTGATTTGTGGAAACCGGTGTCATTTTATAATTGTACTTTCTGTCCTCTATTAATTTGAAAGAATGGTACATCAAAACATCATAATTATCATGAAGTTGTATATCCTACATTAATTACATATGAATTGCAGACTCTATATTGATTGTTTTTTCTAAGTAATTTTAATCTGGGAAATTATTGAGTAAGTTGTCAATACCTTCTGAGAACCTACCTCTTCCTCTTACACTGAGTACAGGAAGGTGTCTCCCAGCACAAGACACAGAGTGGGCTTTTAGGTTTTTACTTAATGCTTGTCAAGTTACAACAGAGGACAGACCCTTTTACCTCTGAAAAAAAAAATACTGCCTTGACAAACTTTTGGTCAAAGTTAAAGAAAAACTTTCTTCCCCCACTCCCAGACCACAGCATTGTATAACTCCCCTGATGAGCATACAGCTCAATCTGGGGGCAAGGCCAGAAGGGAGCATCTTCTGATAGTCTCTTGGTCTCTTGGCCACATAGTTGTCATCTTTGTGCATCAGTCAGGTGGCTTCCTGTCTCAATAGCACTGAGCTATTCATGGAAGAAACTTTAGTAGCCTGTGACTAGGAGTATCTCCAGCTACTGCATTTCAGGGCATTTCTTCAGGTCATTGGTGACATCATCATGGCCAGCTCCAAAAGACACTCTTTAGGAGCCCTAGAACCTTAGATCTCATGATCAGCTAATCTTTTCCTGCTTCTCTCCTATTTCCAGGGCATCTCTCTCTTCTGCTTGTCTTTCCTTGCATGTCTGACTTGAAGATCCTTTGTCACCTGTCTCTCAGGCGACCTGTATTTAGTGCTTTTCTCCCTTTGTTCTTCACTCTTGTTTATAAAACTATGCATACACTTCCATCTTCAAATACCCACTCTCCTCTGATGACTACCGAATCTGCACATGAATCCTTCTCTCTTGAGATCCATCCTCTAAATATTATTGCATCCTACTGAGTTTTGCTTGGGCATTTTGAAAGCTACTCACAGATAATATGTCCCAAATTCTTCGTCTTCTCCTGCTAAACAATATCTACCTATTTTTTGCTACTGTGGAGCCTAAATGTCATCTTTCTTTTCCTTTGTGCCCTAATGTTAGTTACCCCAATCAACAAATTCTGCCAATTCTGGTTCCTCAAAAAGTCTCAGATCTGTCCTTTATTTCTTTATCCTCACTGCAAAACCATAGTGACATTCTTTCTTTTTTTTTTTTTTTTAAGGCATGGGGGCCTCACTCTGTCGCCCAGGCTGGAGTGCAGTGGTGAGATCATATTTCACTGCAGCCTTGAACTCCTGGGCTTAAGCGATCCTCCTGCCTCAGCCTCCCAAGTAGCTGGGATGATAGGTATGTGCCACCATGCTCCATAGTGACATTCTTGTGCTTGCCTACCTGGAACACTGCAGGAGCTTTCTCATAACCACTCCCAACATTTAATCCATCCTTTCAACTGCAGTTATTGTTCCAAATGCACAAGCCAATTATGTCATCTTCATGCTTCAAATCTTTAAATTCTTCCCCAAATCCATCTTGGTCAGTCTAGTTGAGTGGTTAACGTCACAGAGGCAGACAGCCTGGCTTTAAATGCTGACTTCTTCACTTAGAAGTTGGTGAATTTGGCCCATTTATTTAACCTCTCTGTTCCTCATCTTCCTTATCAGTAAAATTATGTTAATATTGGACTTATTTCATAAGTTGACTGGGAGAAGTGAATTAATTTCTCTAAATCTGCAGCACAATAACTGCTGGCATGTGGTCCGTACTTAATACATATTAATTGTAGGCTTCTCAATTATCATCCCCATCATCAGTATCATCATCATAATCATCATATGTACTATGGTCTAAACAAGTTCCCCATAATTTATAGGTTGAAACTTAATTGCCAATAGGAAAGTATTAAGAGATGGAGCCTTTAGGAGGTAAGTAAGTCATGAGGGTGGGGCCCTAATGAATGGGATTAGCAACCTTGTAAAACCTTATAAAAGAGGTTGAAGGGAGGGCCCTTTTGCCCTTTTCTCTTCCTCTGGGTGAGGACTTGGCAAGGGGCACCATCTTGGAAGCAGAGAGCAGCCCTCACTGGACCTCGAGTCTGCCAGCACCTTGATTTTGGACTCTCCAGCTCCAGAACTGTGAGAAAATAAATTTATGTTCTTTATAAATTTCCCAGTCTCAGGTATTTTGCTATAGCAGCATGGATGGACAAAGATAATAGGAAAAAAACAATGGTGTGGCATTCAAGACCTTCCATATCTACCCTATTGGACCTTCCAGCTTTATGCTCTGATACTGCTCCATAAATAAACCCTCTTAAAGTTTGCTAACTCCCTCTTGCCTGTGAAGATATTTTGCTGTTCAGCTAGCATGTATACTCTCCCTGCTACTCTCCTTATGGTACCTTTCCTTTATCTTCCTGTAAAAACTACAGTTTATCCTCCGAGCTATCACTCAAATTCATCTCTGTGCAACTTTTCTTTATGCACATAGGCAGTCAGGCACTCTCTTTTGTGTTTTCACACTACCATATGCATATTTTTCATATTGCCTTTAACACATCACTCTGTTCTTATTTATTACCTTATCTATTCCTAGAAGGCTATGAAGATGTTGGACAGCAGAAATGGAGTTTTACTCATATCTTCAGTGCTTTGTGTAATGTCTGAAATATCATAGCTACTTAAAATTATTTTTAAACAAATGATATATGCTTACTAGTTTTGCTTTTTGAATTGACAGTTTGAAATAAGCATATTTTTACTTGAGCAGAGAATCCAGGTAGACTTGAGAGGGAGTCTTGATTTAATATATACCTTCTAAAATTCCCTCTTCCTTCTGTTATAGTCATGCTCTACTGATCCCTTTCTTTATGACACACATTTGTTCAGTTATCAAATGAAGATTCTATCTCAAAAATGCTTTCGGAATCTAGCCATTTTTCTCCATCCAGAGTCATCAGTTCTTGCCTAACTGTTGGTATTATGTTCCTAAAAAGAAATATGAAATCTGACACTGTCCAACCCCTGCTTAAAGATTCTTTAGCACAGGTGAAAGTATGTGCTCCCCAGTTCTAAATGCAAAGCTGTTTGTGACCTATCTCTCTAGAAACCTTCTTCAGCCTTATTGTCAGTCATTACCCTAAACTACACTCAACTCTGTACCTCACACCACTGGACAGGGAAAGTCCTTCACTCTTCTACCTCTTTTCTTAAAAAAAAAATATTTCTGCTGAATGTTATAGTATCGATTATTCCTTCCTTGAACCATTCTCTCTGTCCCTTGACTTCCAAGACTCAAGGTTCCTTTGTTGGCTCTGACTATATGTTTTAGTCTCTTTCGTGGAGTCACATTCATAACTTCTGTCATCTTACATGCACACACCACTTAAATTCATCTACATACACGGTTCTTTACTGATGATTTGTAAAAAATTTCAAAACCTCATATTCTGCCACACACTTTTAAATCATCTATTGAGCCTCATTACTTGCATAAATCCAAGTGCTCAAAGTTTAACGTGATTAAAACTGAACTCAGTATCTTTTTCCCCCAAGCTTGCTCCTTTTCTTGTACTTCCTATTTTGAAGATTGGTGACAATTGCTTCTTTTATGTTGCTCTCACCTGTAGGTGCTGGCCCACTCCATGCCTTGGTTCTACTTTCCTCTGTGTTACCTTCGGTAACAAGCTCCATGTGGTGGCAAGATGGCTTCCAGCAGCTCATAGTCTACAAGTTAATACATTCAAGCCCAGTTTCTTCTTGGTAACATCTGTTAACATTTTAAGAGTCACTATATGTGAATTAATTTTGTTCTTGTGACTATCCCTGATTCCATTAGTGCTCTGAGCTGCTGGAATGATAGGCCTAGATAATGTGCTCCTTGCTGAAGTGTCACTGTTGATGGGAGGATTCAGTGCTGTGGTTGGCCTGACCTGAGGACCTATATCCACCAGTGGAGTTGAGGTGGAGCACTGCTTGGACCATGGATTGATAGGCAGAAGGGGTGGTCTCACAGGAATGTTGGAGTGTTGTTATGAAAGAAAGTAGAAATATTTAAATATGATCAGACTGATTAGATGCAAATAACACATGTTTGTGGCATCTTCCCTAACCTCTGACTCCTAGTTTGGGTCAAGTGATCCAAATCCATGTGTCCATGGCAATGTCTGCTCAAATACATAACCTGTTATTATTAGTTATAGGCCATAAAATCCTAATGGTAAAGGTCTGTCTGCCATCAGTTTTTTGTCCCCAGCACATGTCCTAGTGCTTGTCATAAATTTGGCACTCAATAAATGCTTGCTTTACTTATGGGATTAAATAATAAATGAATACCATGTTCTAGATTCTGGGTTAAACTTCAAAGTAGAAGCATTCTCTACCTGCTTCAGAGTTATTTTTTACATCCTTTATACAGCCCTTTAATGGGATTTATCTATTTGCATATGTGTCACTGGATGGTGTCTTATTAATCTTTGAGCAAATATTCATTGCTCAATAATGTTTGGTGAACAAATGAGTGAGTGAAAGTGTGAGTGAGTGAATAAGCGAATGATGAATGGAGAGTAATTTACTTTCTCAGTTCTCCTGTGTCTCATTAAAGCCTACGGAGTCAGGAAAGATTAAGCAAAAATTCTATCATTGAGCAATTGGGAAACTAGAAGCCCTGGAAAGCCAAATGTCATTTCCATGAAACTTTCTTCGTGACCTTGAGGATGACAGAATAGACTTTAGGTCTCTGACTGTCATGTGCAGAGTTTCTTTTGATGAGTTGCATTGTCTGAATTCACATTCAAGCATCTCAGTTTTCACTCATAGATACGAGAAAATATTGGCTATTTTATGTATAAGGATACACAGTTGATTTCTTTATAGGACATAACAATGCCTAAAAAATTACCTTTAACTTCATATTATGAACCTTCACTTTAATAATAGAAAGGTAATTTTATTTGTAAGACTCTAGGAGGAACACATCTAATTTTTAATTATTAGGTTTTAAGTTATATAAAAACTACTTTCTATATGTTGTACTCTAGGAGAAACCAAGCCACATGCAGAATTTCTCTTTTTCTTTACAGAAATAGGACACATATAAAGAAATACATCGACATTTGTTTTTAGTGAAATGTCAGCACCAAAACCATCCCTTTTCCCCATGCTTGCACATGGTGAAAAATCATGACTTTCTAGCAGTTTGCTGATGTGATTCCTGACACTTAACATATTTAATATTCCTTAATTCAAAAGACCAGACAGCAAATACATTGATTGCACATAATACATACTCAACAGCCACCTTGGTTTTTTTTTTCTTCTTTTTAAACACATTTTGAACCTCTTTTCTTTAACCTCATTTTTTAACCTCTCCTAATATTCACGAGTTTCTGACCTTGGGCAAGACCTTCCTTAACTAATGAGTTTCAGATTTTTATAAGTTAAATGGAGGAAATAGTTTATTCCACACATATTGAGTATATACTCTGTATAATTCAGTGTATTAGAAATCAGTAGTTAGCAATTAATGAGGCGTATGTATCTACATATTGGTCAATTGATAAATAGATAGAGATATATTTGTCTCTTCCCAAAGAACTTACAGCTCATCCCCAAAGAACTAATAGCCCATTAAGAAAGACCACGGTTAACTATGTTATGTGGTAAGTTTAATAAACTTTAAAGAGAAGGGTGAAGATTTATGAGAGTATTTAACAGGAATGAACAATCTAGTCCGTTGTCAGTCTTCCCTGAGATGTTGGTGAAGGTTGACTATGTTTTCATTTCTTCTGGGCAAGATCCCCAAGTATAACATTATCTTACATTTTCTACTAAGGCTGCAGATGTGGGGACTCTAGTTCTCTAAGTGTCTGGATTTGACCAAGAGGAACCATTTTTGTTTTACTTTTAATTTGAACTTCAGAGGTTTTTTTGTGTGTTTCTTCAATGTACAACCTGATACAGCAATTTATATTTAGACTTTTATTTAGGTACTCCTATTGCTTATTGAAGACAGATAGTTAAATGATACTTCACAATCAGTACTGCACATTACCTAATTTGTGCTAATTTACAATTCAATTCCGTGGGAAAAATGTAATTTTACTGCTGTTGTACATACAAAGAAACATCTGTTGCCTCCCTCCCACCTTTCTTCTAGAGGAGCCGTACATTTTAAATCTGCATATTTTACCTATATCTTGAATGCCAGAGGCCTTTGACATAATGTACCTTCACCACATTATTGATGTTTTTTGAAATATTTCTCTGGAGTATTAGGGATGTTAATTCTTGGGCTATTTTTCAGGCTCTAAAATTAACTTTTTCTGGGTTAGTTGTACTCTTCAGTTTCCCACAATTTTTACATCTTACATAACTAGTAAAATGTCAACACCAGGAAATTGATATTAGCATGCTAGATATATATACAGCCGTGCATCACTTAAGGATGGGAATGTATTCTGAGAAATGTGTCGCCAGGTGTTTTCATCATGGTGCCAACATCATAGAGTGTATTTACACAAACCTATATGGTATAGTCTACTACACACTACAGCTAGATGGTATAGTCTTTTGCTTCTAGGCTACAAAACCGTACAGCATGTGACTATGACCATACTGAATACTGTAGGCAATCATAACACAGTGGTATTTGCATATTAAACATATTTAAACATAGAAAAGGTAATGCTTTTGTGTTATGACGTTATGATAGCTCTGATGTCACTAAGCCATAGAAATTTTTCAGCTCCATTATAATCTTATAAGACTACTGTCATATATGTGGCCCATCATTGACTGAAACATTGTTATGCAGTATACGACTGTACTTGTATGCTAGGTTATTTTATCATATGTGTGTATTTGTGTAACCACTATCCCAATGAAAATACACAACTACCTTATCATCACAAAGATCCATGAAATGCTACCCCTTTTCAGTTATAGTTTCCACACCCTCCTCTACCATACCTGAACCCTGGCAACCACTAATCTGTTTTTCATCTCTATAATTTTGTCATTTAAAGAATGTTATATAAATGGAATCATACATCATCTGACATTTTGAGATTGCTTTTTTAACTCAGCATAATGCTCTTGAGATCTGCTATGGTCTGAATATTTGTGTCCCCTCAAAATTCATATGTTGAAATCCAAACCAGAAAGGTGACTGTATTAACAGATAGGGCCTTTGGGAGGTGACTAGATCATAAGGATGAAGCCCTTATGATTAGGATCAGTGCCCTTGTAAAAGAGGCTGCAGAGATCTAGCTAGCTCCTTCCACCATGTGAGGACAGAGTGAGAAGATGCCATCTATGAACCAGGAAACAGTCCCTCACCAGACACTAAACCAGCCAGTACCTTAATATTGTACTTACCAGCCTCCAGAATTATAAGAAATAAATACTTACTGTTTATAAGCCACCCAACTGATAGTATTTTGTTTTAGCAGTATGAATGGACTAAGAAAAGACAGATACATGCAAATTGTTTGTTTCTTTTTATTGCTAAGCAGTATTCCATGTAGACTATGTATTTACCACAGTTTGCTTAACCATCTACCAACTTATGGACATTTTGGTTGTTTCTAGTTTTAGGGTATTAAAAATAAAGCTGCTATGAACACCATGCACGGGTGTTTGTGTGGACATAAACGTTCACTTTGCTGGGATAAATTCAAAGGAAAGCAATTGCTGGCTCATGTGGTAAATAAAGTGTACTTTTAGAAAAAGAAACTGCAAAACTGTTTTCAAGAGACTGTATCATTTTGCATTCCACCCAGCAATGTATGAGAGATCCAATTGCTCTACATTTTTACCTGCATTTGCTGTTGTATTTTTTATTTTAGCTGTTTTAATGGGTGTGTAGTGATATATCATTGTGGTTTTGATTTGCATTTCTCTAATAGCTAGTGATGTTGACTATATGCACTCATTTGCTGACTGTACAGATTCTTTTCAGTGAAACGTCTCTTTATATCTTACCTGTTTTATGTTTTCATTGTTTTGTTTTTTATTGTTGAGTTTTTGGAGTTCTTTATGTATTCTAGATACTGTTCTTTTGTTGTATATGTATTTGCAAATATTTTTCTCAGTCTGTAGATTTTCTTTTCATCCTCCAAATAGGATCTTTCAGTGAAAAAATTTTTTAATTTTGTTAAAGTCCAGTATTTTTTTTCTACTATAGGTCATGTATTTGGTTTCATGTCTAAGAACTCTTCACCAAGCCTTAGGTCCCAAAGATTTTTATTTTTATTTTCTTCTAAAAGTTTTACAGTTTTATGTTCACATTTAAATCTATGATCTATTTTGAATTAATTTTTGTAAAAATTGTGAGGTTTAGTTTGGCATTTGTTATTTTGCCTATGGATTTCCAATTGCTTCAGCACCATTTCCTGGAAACACTATGTTTCATCCATTGAGTTGATTTTTCACTTTGGTCAAAAATTAGTTGGCTGTGCTTATGGAGCCATTTTTGTATTTTCTATCCTGTTCCATTATTCTGTGTGTTTATCCTTCTGTGAACACCATGCAACATTGGTTACTGTGGCCATATAATAAATCTTGAATCTGGGTAAATGATTCCTCCTGCTTTGTTATTTTGCAAAAATGTCTTAGCTATTTCCATATACATTTTAGAATAATCTTGTCCATCTGTACAAAAAAAATCTTGCTGTAATTTTTATAGGAATTGCCTTAAACCAAAGTCTCACTGTGATAAAAATTGACATCTTACTATGCTGAGTCTTCCAATCCATAAACACAGTATATCTCTTCCTTTATTTAGATCTTCCTTGATATATTTCATCAATATTTTCCAGTTTTTAGCATTAAAGTCCTATACATATATTGTTACATTTACACATAAGTATTTCATTTTTCTTCCTTTTTTTCTGAGATGAGCTCTCTGTCGCCCAGGTGGGAGCGCATTGGCATGATCATGGCTCACTACAGCTTTGAGGTCCTGGGCTCAGGCGATCTGCCTGCCTCAGCCTCACACATAGCTAGGACTACAGGCACATGACACCATGCCCGGCTAATTTTTATTCATTTTCTTAGAGATGGGGGTCTTGCTGTGTTGTCCAGGCTGGTCTCCAACTCATGGCCTCAAGCAATCTTCCTGCATTGGACTCACAAGTAGCTGAGATTATAGGTGTGAGCCACCACGACTGGCCCAATTATTTCATTTTTTGAGCAATTGTACAAGGTATTGCATTTTTAATTTTGCTTTCCACATCCTCATTGCTAGTATATACAAACACAGTTAATTTTTGGATGTTGCTCTTATATACTGTGGTGTGCTAAACTCACTTAGTTCTAGGAGTTTCCTTGTGGATTTCCTTAGATATTTTACGTAGCTGATCACATCATCTGCAAATAAGGACAGTTTCTTTCTTTCTAATCTGTATGGTTTTATTTTCATATTTTCCTTATTGTACTGGCTAGAACTTCCATTATTATATTAAATTGCATTCTTGCCTTGTTTGCAATCTTAGAAAAAAACACATGCAGTCTTTATTCCTCAAGTATGATGATGCCTGAAGGTTTTCTGTAGAGGTTCTTTACCAAGTTGTAGAAGTTGCCTGTATATTCAAGGTGTACTGAGAGTTTTTGTTGTGATTGGGTGTTGAATATTTTAAGATGCTTTATCTGTGACAACTGATATGATCATTGGATTTTTCTTGTTTAGCCTGTCAATGTGATGAATTACATAGATTGAATTTTTAATGGGAACCAACTTTGCTTTCCTGGAATAAATCCTACTTTGTCATGCTTTATAATTTTTTTATATGTTGCTGAATTTGATTGGCTACTATTTTGTTAAGGGTATTTAAATCTACATTCATGTAGATATTACTCTATAGTTTTCTTTTCTTTTCTTTTCTTTTGTCTCTTTCTGGTTTTGATATCAGAGTAATATGGACTTTTTAGAATAAATTCAAAAGTGTTCCCTTTTCCATTTTCTGTAGGAGAGTGAATATAATTGGTGTTAATTCTTCTTTAAATATTTGATACAATTCTCCAGTAAAAATACCTGGCTCTGGAGATTTCTTTTTAGGAGATTTTCAAATTATGAATTCAATTTTCTTAATTTTATAGACCTGTTTAAATCATCTATAATATACCAAGTGAGCTGTGGTAGGTTATGCTTTTTGGGGTACTCGTCGATTTCATCAAAGTTATCAAATTTGTATGCTATCATTTGAATAATTGTCCCTTCCAAAACTCACATTGAAATTCAATTGCCATTGTAACAGTATTAAGAGGTGGAACCTTTAAGAGGTGATTAGGTCATGAGGGTTCCACCCTCATTCGTGGGATTGGTCCTATTATAAAAGGGCAAGTTCAACCCCCTCTTGCTCTTTCTGGCTGTCTTGCCTTTCGCCATATGATGATGCAGCAAGAAGGCCCTGATGAGATAGATGTTGGCACCTTGATCTTGGAATTCCTAGACTCCAGAACTGTGAGCCAGTAAATTTCCATTCATTATAAATTACTCACTCTGTGCTATTCTGTTATTGCAGCACAAAGCACAGTAAGACATTGTGTGTAACATTGTTTATTGTGTATGTATATATTTTACTTTTCTTTTGCTGCCTGTAGATAGAGCCCTTGTTTCTTTCCTGATAATGTTAATTTGTGCCTTCTCTCTTTCTTTGTCAGTCTTGCTAGAGGTTGGTCAATTCTATAGATCTTTTCAAAGAGATAGCTTTTTGTTTTATTGATTTTCTCTATTGTTTTTCCCTTTGCAATTCAATGATTTCTGCTCTCGTCTTTGTTATTTCCTTCCTTCTGCTTGCCTTGGGTTTATATTGCTCATCATTTCCTGGGTTGTTGAGCTAGGAGCCTATATGATTGATTCAAAACATTTCCTCTTTGCTAATATAAACATTTAGTACCATAAATTACTCTTTTCACCTGCTTTAGCTACATCCAATACATTATGATATGCTGTGTTTTCATTTTCATTCAGTTCACTGTATTTTCTTATTTCACTTGAGACCTTCCCTTTTTTTTTAACTCTTGGCTTATTTAGGGGTGAATTATTTAGTTACAAATGTCTGGAGATTTTCCCATTGTCTTTTTTGTTATTGATTTCCAGTTTGATTACATTGTGGTCACAGAATATACTCTGAATGATTCATTTACTTAAAATGTGTCGAGGTTTTTCTTTTGGCCCAGGATATATGGTTTATCTTGGTATGTATGCCATAGGCACTTGAAAAAAATGTGTTTTCTGCTGTTGTTGGGTAGAGTATTCTATGAATGTGTATTGGATCCTGTTGGTTTATGGTGTTGTGTTGTTCTTCTATATTTGCTGGTTTTCTGTCTAATTGTTTTAGCAACTGCTGAGAGAGAGGTGTTAAAGTCTCCAATTATAACTGTGGATTTATTTCTTCTTTAAGCTCTATCATCTTTTGCTTCACATATGTCTCACTTCTGTTGTTTGGTGCATACACATTTAAGATTTTTATACCTTCTTTCTAGGTTCAGTGTCTCTCTCTCTGTCCCTGGTAAGTTTTTAACTCTGAAGTCTACTTTTATTATTATTAATATGGCCACTCCTCCTTTTTTATTCTTTTAAGTAATTTTTAAAATTATTATACATTTAGGGGGTACAAGTGCGGTTTTGTTACATGGATATATTGTGAAGTGGTGAAGTTTGGGCTTTTTGTGTACCCATCCCCTAAATAGTATACATTGTACCCAACAGGTAATTTTTCATCCCCCACCATCCTCCCACCCTCCCACCTTTAGGAGTCTCCCATGTCTATTATTCCACTCTGTGTGTCCATGCATACTCATTGTTTAGCTCCCACTTATAAGTGAAAACATGCAGTACTTGACTTTTTGTTTCTGAGTTATTTCACTTAGAATAACGGCCTCCAGTTCATCCATGTTACTGCAAAAGACATGATTTCATTCTTTTTTATGGTTGAATAGTATTCCATGGCATGTATGTATGTGTGTGTGTGTGTGTATATACACACACACACACACACACACATATATATATATAATATTTTCGTTATCCAGGCATCCATTGATGAACACTTAGGTAGATTCCGTGACTTAGCTACTGTGAATAGTGCCCCCATAAACACATGAGTACAGGTGTCTTTTTCATATAGTGATTTATTTCCCTTTAGGTATATACCCAGTAGCGGGATTGCCAGATCAAGTGGTAGTACTATTTTTAGTTCTTTAAGAAATCTCAATACTGTTTTCCATAGAGGTTGTTCTAATTTAAATTCTCACCGACAGTGTATAAGCATTCCCTTTTCTCTGCATCCTCACCTACATCTGTTGTTTTTTTGACTTTTTAGTAATAGCCATTCTGACTAGTATAAGAGGATATCTTGTTGTGGTTTTAATTTCTATTTCTCTGATGATGAGTGATGTTGAACATTTTTTCATATGTTTGTTGGCCACTTGTATGTCTTCCTTTGAAAAAAATACCTGTTCATGTCTTTTGCCCATTTTTTAATGGGGTTATTTTTTTTTCTTCTTTGGTTTTTTGAGTTCCTTGTAGATTCTTGATATAAGCACTTTTTTAGATGCATAGTTTGCAAATATTTTCTCACATTCCGTAGGTTGTCTTTTTAGTTTCTTGATTATTTCTTTTGTTTTGCAGAAGCTTTTTAGTTTAATTAAATTCCACTTGTCTATTTTTGTTTTGGCTGCATTTGCTTTTGAGGACTTAGCTATAAATTTCTTGCCTAACCCAATGTCCAGAAGTTTTTTCCAGGTTTTCTTCTAGGATTTCCTTTTTTTTTTTTTTTTGATTGATTTTGGCATGGCCTTTTTCTATCCTTTTGCTTTCAACCTATCTATATTGTTATATTTGAACTGAGTTCCTTTTCGACAGCATACATTTGAATATTTTCTTCTCCACTCTGCCTATTTCTGTCTTTTAATTGTGTATTTAGTCCATTTATAATTAATGTAATTATTGATATGTTAGGGCTTAAGTCTGCCATTTTATTTTTTTGTTTTCTGTTCACTCTCTGTTTTTTTCTGCCTTTGTTTGGGTTACTTTATCATTCTTTAGCATCTCATTTTCATTTATCTATAGTGTGTTTTTTCTTGTATCTCTTCATATGATTTTTTAATGATTGCCATTGATATTATAGTATACACACAAAATTTATCACTGTATTCTGGCATTGACATTTAAGCAGTTCAAGTGAAGTGTAAAAAACTTAACTTAGTTTATATTTTTTGCCTTTCCTTATTATAATATAAACATCTCACCTATTTCCTCTACATACATGAGGAACCACATGAGATAGTGTTATAATTTTTGCTTCAAACATTAAACACTAATTAGAAAACCCAAGAGACGAATTCAAATCTGTTGTATTTTCCCACATTTACACTCAATTGATTGTTCTTCCTTATTGATGTTCCAAGATTACTTATTTCATCATCATTTCTTTTTCTTTGGAAAACTTCTTGTAGCCACTCATTTAGGATGCATTTACTGGCATTAAATTCTTTTAGTTGTCTTAGGTCTGAAGATGTTTTGATTCCCCCTGTATTCTTGAAGGATAAAGGTCCTTCTGACTTTCTAGGTGGATATAGAAGCTTGGATCCACAGTTCTTTTCTTTTAGTGCTTCAAACGTGCTGTATTACTCCTTCTGATTGCCATTATTTCTGATGTGAAATGTGCTGTTGTGTTTCTCTCACTGCTTTCAGATTTTTTTTCTTTTTCTTTCATTTTCACACGTTTGACTATGCTGATCTTTAGCATGTATTTCTCTGCGTGTATCCTGTTTGGGATTGTCAGTTTTTTAAATCATTAACTATATTCCTTTGTCAAATTTGGGATCCATTTAGCTGTTGTTTCTTCAAATACTTTTTTATCCCTGCTCTCTTTCTGGTACTCCAATCGTGCAAAGCTTAGATATTTTGTTATAGTCCCACTGGTCCTCAAGGGTTTTTTATTTTTAAGCTATTTTCTCTCTGTTCATATCGGGTGTTGTTATAAGTCTGTCTTCCAGTTTATTCTTTCCTTTGTCCCCTCCATTCTGCTGTTGAACTCATACACTTAGCTTTTTATTTTGGGTACTCTATTTTTCGTTTTTTTTCCATTTGGTTCTTCTTTGTATCTTCTATTTCTTTGCTGAGAATTCATTTTTTTTCCCATTTGTTTCAAGTGTGTATGAGGATTGCTTAATTGCTTGTTGCTTATTGAAGGATTTGTATGATGACTGCTTTAAAATCCTTGCCAGGTAATATTAAAATCTGTGTAATCTTGGTTGTGAAAATTAATTGCATTTTATCAGGCAAGTTGAGATTTTCCTGTTTCTTGGTACAATGAGTGACTTTAAAATTTAAACATGGGCATTTGGGGCATTTTATTATGAGAATCTGGGTCACATATAAATTTCCTGTTTTCACTGGCCTCCTTTAAGTCTGCTCTGGCTGGGGAACAGGGGCGGTTCTACCTTGTCATTGCCAGGTTGATGTGGAAGCCCAAGTTCCCCATTCAGCTTCCATTGACAACTATAAGGCAGTGGCTCCTAGTTATTGCTGTGTGGGGGAGGATGGAAGTTTCAGCTTCTACTAGGTGTCCATTGATACCACCCTGACTGGGATGGGAAGAAGTACTTCATTACTGCTTCTCATGTGTCATCTATGATTTGGAAGGACATTCCCTGCTGGTTAGTTGTGAAAATCCAGACTCCCCACTAGGCCTTTTTGACACAACCCCAGTGAGGAAAGGGAAGGTGATGGGAACTTCTTACATTCTTTCCTCTCTCACCATGGGGAAGAGGGTGACTCATTAGTGCTTAGCAAGTGGTAAAGGCTTTTTATTAGTTTTCTAGGTTTGCCATAACAAAGTACCACAGACTGGGTGGAATAAACAACAGAAATTTATTTTCTCACAGTTCTGGAGGCTAGACATCCACGACCAAGTTGTCTGCAGGGTTGTTTATTCTGAGGCTTCCATCCTTGACTTGTAGGTGGCTGCCTTTTTTTTCTTCACATGGGTTTTATTCTGTGCACACCCATCCCTGGTGTCTCAATCTCCTCTTCTTATAAGGACATCCATCATATCAGATTAGGACCCACCCTACTGCCACCATTTTAACTTAATTACCTCTTTGAATATCCAATTTTCAAAAACAATCATATTCTGAGGTACTGAATATCAGGGCTTCAGCATATACATTTGGGGGTAGAATTCAGCCCATAAGCATCCCATTGTCTCTTTTGGACTTCTCTGATACCACCCCAGCATGACGGTTAGGATGCCTTATTATAGCAGCTTGGCGAGGGTTAGAGTCTAGGCTCTCCACTCAGCCTTTGTTGGTGGCATTGGAGTTGCAGGCCACAGGTTTTTTTTTTTTTTCCTGTGGTGTTTGACATTTATTATCTAACAGTTTTCTGTCTTACAAGACTGACTCTTTCCAGGTCCTTTTGCTTGAGAAATGTTATAAGGAAAAGTTTGCGTGAAGAATATTTTGCTAAACCCTCCTGCTACAACTGGGTCTACACTTACAATGTTTGGCTCTAATCAACATCTGTCACATCTCATTTTTAAATACTTGGAGTGCCTTTTACAAGTAGTTGCTCCATGATTACTTCCTCTGCTTCTTCAGTGTATACACATTGCAGCAAACATATTATACATAGATTTATATTTCTCCACTGATGAAGCTGATAAAATACCAAATACTCCACCTGGGATAAATCAAGATTATATTAACAATTTCAATGACACCAATAAATTTCTAAAGAAGGAGAAAGAGTCAGCATTGGAAATGCTTGGATCAAGCATTTTACATATATTATTTTATTAAATACTCACACAACTCTAAATTTAACTAAGATTATGTTAAAAAGTTAAAGTATTTTGCTGTGACCTATTTCTGAATTTTTTAAGTAGCTAATGATCCTAACATGGGATCAACTGTTTGCTACATATCTTCTGTTTGCTATTATAAATTCTTTCTTCATCCTTTTCCCTTCATCTCTGTGCCCTGGGAAGGAGAGGTGATCCTGTGAGTCCAGCATCAGTGTACTCTCTTGCCAATGAGATGCCCTGGCAGGATATTAGAGGGTGGGAGGAGAATGATGTTGGTGTATTTATTCCCATGATCCTCTCTCTGCAAGCTGTTGCATGGTGTTTGCATCTCTACCTAATGTCACGGCCCTGGGTTTTGGGAAGCTCTCTTCATGCAGGTACTTTTGCTGGATTCCAGGAATTGTTCTTTCCCTTTTCCCTTCAAGCCAAGAATGGGAACTACTTCCCATTGTTGTTAGCCCCAGTTAAACCTATCTACAACTTTCAATATAGCCCCTTTAGTAAAATTTCCTCAATCACCTCATTTGAGCACGCTATCTATTTCTAGTTTTTTTCAATGCGGACAGTTTTATCCATATTTGAAATTTTAGTTTTGATCCCTTGTATCTACAGTTTCCAAAGTAACTTTTGATGGTTTCTATATAGGTCATTATTTTACAGCTTCATGTAAATTACTTATGAATTACCTATGTATTACCTTTGAGGGATCAAAATGTTCTAGAAAAAATTCCACTTTTTAAATATTGTTATTAAGAAGATAGTTTCCAAACATGGTTCATACCTCAAACAGCTGCTTGGCCTAATTTAGATAATAGCACTTACTTTAGAAATCCAGAATCCAACATTTTCATGATAATTTTAGCTTACTGAAGCCAGTCTTGCATGTTAAACATAGCAAAGGCTGATATTTAATAAACATAAACAAAACAAAGAATTTAGGCTATTACAATGCTCTTTCCCCCTAATTCTGCAGGAATCTTTACTGGTCCACTTCTAATAATCAGCCTTGTCTGCTTCCAGGAAAAATTTGAAGACCTTTGATTAATTTATATACCTGTGTAAGGAGTCTTCATTGACTTATTGTGAAGCTTCTTTGGTTAGGCATGGACGGTACATTACTGCTCTGTTTTAAGTTAATAATGTCCTGTGTTTGATACTTAGTTATGTGTAACTTGGCTCACACAGACTTCTTTGTGATTATTGTTTCAAATATTAATGTTTTGCTCTTTCTGTTTTCCAGAAATACAGAGTTTAGTTGCAAATTGTGCTTCTGGGTATTCTTAAGGCAGATCTTCTGTTTTTTGATCAGCCTTGTTTTAGTTTCCTGCATGGCCAGCTGCTCAAGTGCACTGCCATCATCCATCAATTCCATATGTCCAAGCTAACAAAAGTGAATGGCTCTCGGCATTGCTTCCAAACTGGTAGCTGGCTGACATCCAGCTGTTCTTTGTTGGTGATTTTGTATGCTAATAAACCATAGGTAAATGCTATTGAAACTGGTTAAGAAGCATCCTTGTATTTTTTTCTCCCCAAATATTGTGGCTTGAGGAAAGGATGGAAAATTTAGACTTCCAATATGGTCAGTGCAGAAATAAATTCAAACTCTTTTGTTGCTACTGAGGAGCAAGGTCTTGTAAAGAGCATGGCTTTACAACTTCTGAATGTGGATGAATAATGAAACTAATTACTATTTTGTTTCCTTTTTTATTATCATGTATGTTTACATGGTATGGACATCACCTCCCGCTTTCCCCAACCCCACAAATCACCCTTCTAATTCCAGAGAAATTTAAAATATAGCTCCTTGCTACTTCAGTATTCCTCTTTTCCAGCATCATTGTTGAACTAAATAGCAAAAATGATTGATACATAAGTGACAGACAGTGAAGGGGGTTCAGAGTCCTAAGATAATGCAATGGCAATGATGAGCATTTTTTGTGGATGTGTATTTCTGCTGAGCATTTGAAATACATCCCATGATTTTCTATTTCCTATTAATAAAGTTATTAAATTTAAATAGCCTGTGTATATCTTTTTTAAGAATAATTTATTATTATGTCATTATCATTTCAACAAGACCATCAACTATTCTTTATTCATTATTGAATGCATTCTACCATTTTGCCCTAGTAGTACTAGAGATATTAGACAGATAACTGAGAAAAACTGTGCAACAGAAATGCATTATTTCATTAGAGTCCTTTGTTGATGGCATGCCATCTTCATCATCACTCCTACTTTTCTTTCTTAATCTTTGTGATACCTGTAAAATATGATATACAAAATGGTGTCACTCTGGTTTAGAGCTCTAAAATGGAGTTGGGAAGCCATTCTAAGAAGAACTACCCGCATGACCTTCAACCTTGCAAAACAGAAACCTGCCTTAAAGCTCTGAATTGGGCCAAACCACCATGCCCACAACATCCTGGAAAACAGCTGAATTTCACCAGCACTGCAACTCCTGAACAGCAACAGCCAATGAACTATGGACTCATATACTAAGCCAGCTGCCTCCACCAATGACAATTCTTTCAAAACAACTTGTGTAATCACTACCAGCATCCTTTTAAAAATCCCTACTCCCCTTTCTCTCTTTGGAACATGATTTGGCTTCTAGCCAAATGTGCATCTGCTGAATTACAATTCCTAAGACCCCAATAAACACCTTGTCTTACTGCTTTGCATTTGGTCTTTTGCCTCTTCTTGGTTGGCATACCAAAAATCATCACAATTATGGAAGCAGATCATAGAAATTCTCTACTGCTCAAGGTTAACTCTATTACCACCGATTGATAGTGATTTGAGGAGAAATTATAGCTCTTTTTGATAATTAGTAATTAATACATGGCTATAAGATATTTGTGTAACAGAATTCTAAGGGAAATAAACTTATAATACTAAATTTAAGGAATGTAATAATGGAGTTGCTAAGATTGAAACTATCTACCATCAGAACACTCCCAGAAACCTGTCTTAGTGGGCCTGATGCCAGCACCATCAGTGACTATACAGCAAACAGTGTGAATAGAAGGGTAAGGACCAGTTCTGGGTGAGGCTGAACTCCTAATTCTTGGAGACTTTTCTCATTTGATGAGTATCAAACAAATATGTATAATTTTAGTAAAAACATCATAAATTTTCTTTCAAATTTCTGACAGATATTTGTAATTGTTGTTTTTACATTGGCAAAGACAAAGAGGAAAATTTGACTGACAGCTGGGAAAGGCAGAAAGACCAGAAATTAATTTCTTCATAGGTGAAGAGAAAACCTGACTGGGAGCCACTGACTGATGCGTGGGGATGGATTGGTCAATGATTTTGAAATATAAAAGGCAGAAACAACTTCAACAATCACCTTCTAGTACTTCAGTGCATTGCCTTGAGTCATCATGTGGACAAATACAGAGAATACATTGGCTCAAAGGAGCAAATTAATACTTTAACCACATTCATGTAAATATCCCACAGGTCTCAACTGAGGTACTTTCCCACAGGTACATAGGTAATTAGGAGAGCATTTATCTGCTATATACTCTTCTATGTGCCAGGGGAAGTGTCTTTTTCTTCATGGAATTTACATGAGACAGATTTTAGTAACTGAGACAGATAATAAACCTATCAAGATATGTAGATATGCTGTCAGGTAGTGTTGAGTTCTAGGAAGAAAACTAAACAAAGCAAAGGCAGAGAGATTAAGAAGAAATGTTTTTTTAGGTAGGGAAGAGAGGATAGGTCTCTCTAGGGAGATGACATTGAGTAGAGATGAGAATAAGGATGGGCTAGTGTATATTGGGGGAATAGTATTTCATGCAAAAGGAGCAGCAAGTTCCAAGTCTTTGAGTGTGGCTGGTGACTCTGGGAGCAGCAAGGGAGAAGTAAGATGACAGCACAGTCAGCAAGTGCTGAAGTGGTAAGACATAACTTGCTAATATACCAGGGTCTCGTAGGTCAGATTGAGGACTTCAGTCAAAATGTGTTGGGAAACCAGTTGATGGCTGATAGGAGGTTTTAAACAAGGGGGGGAATGAGATCTATAGGGTCGCTCTTGCTGCTGGGTAGACAATAGACTATAAAGAGGCAGGAGTGAAGCAAGAATAAGTTATAAGGAAATTGCAATAGTCTAAGCAAGAGATTGTCATGCCTTGAGCTAGATGATCCCAATAGATTATTGGCCATGCTGACAGTAGATTTTTGACAATCCTCAGAAAGAAAAGTAAGCATGTTATAGAAAGTTTATGCATGCAGTTTTGGAAGCATTTGAGTAATCTTTGTGTCAGTACAGACTAGTTCTGCTACCAAACATTAATGCCCCCTTAGGCAGAAAATTTTAACTTCGTGGAATGTGATTTCCCATTTCAACTCTCAGGGTTTGGACTAAATTAGCACCACAATAACCTCCATCTTTGACTGTCTGTGCTTCTCAGCAGATTAATGTAAAGAATATAGAACATGAAAAATGTGTGAGCATCAAAACTCCAATACAGCATTAGTGTGTCTTATGCCAAGCTCCTACTAATTCCCAGGGAAACATTAAGAAACACTATTATGCTGTAGAGCAAGAAAGTTAGGAGACATTTCTGGTAACTTTTTTACAATGAATAATAAATGTGCAAAATAACTTAAAAAAAATCTATTCCTGGGAGTTTTTTCTTGATTTTTGTTTGATTGTCTGTAATTATGCAATCCACAGTCTCCAACTGAATTAAACATCCCATAACCATTTTAATGACTCAGGATAGAAAGAAAAAATTGCAGAGTTTAAATTCTGTTTCAATATGATGACTCTAGAGAATTTTACTGACCTTGGTGGACCTTTTGGAATTTGAGTTCATTTATAATCAAACTAAAAAAATGTTTTGAAGTACTACTTTGAAGCTCAAAAGAATTATTGGACCCTGAATAACTTTCATTACATGACATTTTGATAAGGTCATTGTAAATGAGTCAGAAACATGGATTACATTTCCTTTAAAAATACACATCCCTTCACAACAGATTTAGTCCAAATTCTTTTGGCTTTTGCTGAATCCCAAGTGTTTTTCTTTCTATTTTTTTTCTCTTTAAATTCTCCAATAAACTTGCTAAACCCATAATCTAGGTGAGCTCACCTGCCTCTTCCACTCACTTCCCTATTGAGTTTAGCCTCAGGGTTTTCTTTAATAGCAGAGAGTATCCTTAGAGCAGAGAGTCTTACACCGAGAATCAGGAGAAGCACAAAGTCTAATAAAAGCCTGGGAAATTTTTTTTTTTGTTCCCTTTAAAAAAAGGAGAGCTCTAAGGGAATGATATTGTTCCAGAGTACTAACTCAAATCTGTTCTGTATTTGAACTCTGTGATTATGAAATTTCAATTAAAGCTATAAAAAGCAAAGCTAACAGACACCAGAGCCTGCCAAAGAAAAACAGGATGTTCTTTTTTGATTGGGAAATAATTATCTAAGTTCAATGGCTGGGTCCAGGTAGCTGAGTTTACATTTGCTTTCCCTCATTATAGAAACAGTTGAATTATGGTAAATTTTCCCCAAGCAGCAAAGCTGTCATTCAAAAGGGTGATGTTATTAGGGTGCAAATCCCTTTAGTTATTGCTTCAGTCCATTTTTAAAATGGATTTGAAGCCTGAGGGGAAAGTACAAATTAAGACAGATTTTTCTCTTTCTGCCATGGAGGTCAGCCCATCCTCCTGCTTCAGCCCACTGCAGTACCTCCAGGTGCTCATCCACCAGCAAAGTCCTCTGCTATTTCATTCTCTACAGAAATGAGATGTAAACACAACTAGCTCCCTTCTTTCTCAAAAATCATCCCGCTAATTGGATTATGTCTTTAGCAACATGCTGAATCTTTCCACACGTTTATTAGTGATTGGGACTTGCGGTTCAGTTTTGAGGTAAAGTAGAAGGCACTCAAACATTTTAACATTTCAGATAAGTAGTAACATTGCTAATGCCTTTCCATATCTTCACCTTGGGGGCAAAGGAGAAGAAGAGGACAACTTTTTAAAATATGAGAAATTGACTCCATTTTTTATTTTTAGAATGGAGCACGCTTCATGACTTCAGTTTATTGTGAATGACCCTGCTGAAGATATTTTTAAAATTCTGTATAAACTAAAGAATTGCACTATAGTTATGATCTAAAATGATTCACAAAGGCTATAACAGAATAAAAAATACTTATATATTACAAGTACCTTTTGAACTGGATAATGTAATGGAAAGGAAAAATAAAATCAGATATAGTTACTGTTTTCTGGGGCGTCACTGGCAATAACCTCCTTTGGAGAAATAAGGGCATTTTTTCTTTCTTTTTTTGCCATTAGGGAAATAATGGATTAAAATATATTTTAGAAATAAACAACCTAATGTAAGTTTAATTTTTAACTATAATATCTATTACATTTAAAATTTAGAAGAATAATTTTAGGTTAAGTAAGGATTTTGGTAAGTACCCTTTATATGTACATGTATGTTGTATTGAATGATATATTTATGAACACACACATGTACACACCCATATATATATTATTTGCAGAACTTAAGTGACCTCAGAAGATCTTTAATTCTCTCTCTTTGCTTCATGGCAGCACTAACATAAACAATTTTAGATATCATGATACACATTATCTTGATATAACATATCAGACAAAGACATTTTGTGAGTAGTCTTCATCCCACATCATCTAACTGAACTTCTTCCTGCTGTACCTTCAGACTTTGTCCCTTGCACTTTCATCAACAGAAATGGTCATCAGCATTTGAGCAATAATATTCCTACATTTCCTTGAAGTTGGCTGTCACCATCCTTAGAAATCTCACTTGGGCCAAATCATTCCTGTAAACTTTCTGAGATAAACCTTTCCATCTAAGCTTTTCATCAACTTTAGTGCTCTCCTGGGTACCTTAGATATGTCATATACAACTATGTTAAGTCACAGAAAAAAAAGACTGTTAGATAATGGGCTGAATAAGTTTGAGTATAATGGGAGGATTACATTGGTTTCTTTCTCTGTACACTTTAGTCACTTCTGAATTCTGCTTGGCTATTGACCAATGGTGAAATATTGCTGAATCACCTTCAAATTATGTCCTATTCTAAACTCAGATACCATTTTATATTGCATTTCACATAGACTAGTTACTGATTATCTGGTATGTATACAATTTTTTTCTCTAAACATTTACTATATTTTATCTTTTCCTTCCATATCAATCAATTCCCTGATTTTAAGAAGAAAATGTTTTTGAATAATCATAACAGTTACTGATTATTAAACACTAGGCCTGAAATATGCTCTATTAAAAATAGGTTCTATGATTTAAATATTTTGGAAAAAGGCTGCATATTATACTCTCTTCTTGTAGATTTAGAATGTTAGAATATATATTAGATTATACAAATTTTTTCTCATTATTTAAATTTGCATTTTTATTTTTATATTTTTAAAAATTTGTTTTATTCATTTATTTGAGGGTATTACGGGGGTAGAGACATTTAGGTTACATGTATTGCCTTTATCCTGCCAGAGTCAGAGCTTCAAGTGTGCCCATCTCCCAGAGAGTGCACTCTGCACCCCTTAGGTGTTAATTTACCCATCCCTACCTCCCCCGCCACCTGCCCAACACCCGATGAATGTTACCTGCATATGTGCACGTAAACGTTGATCAATTAATGTGTTACTTCCATATGTGCACATATAAGTTGATCAGTTAGTATCAACTTGATGGTGAGTACATGTGGTGCTTGTTTTTCCATTCTTGAGATACTTCGCTTAGAAGGATGGGCTCCATTTCCATCCATGATAATACAAGAAAGTTCACCATTGTTTTTTGTGGTTAGTAGTACTCCATGGTATACATATACCACATTTTATTAATCCACTCATGTATTGATGGGCACTTGGGTTGTTTTCACATCTTTGCAATTGTGAATTGTGCTGCTATAAACATTTGAGTGCAGATGTATTTATTATAGGATGTCTTTTTTTCCTTTGGGTAAATACCTAGTAGTGGGATAACTGAATCGAATGGTAATTCTACTTTTAGTTCTTTGAGGTATCTCCAGACTCCTTTCCATAGAGGTTGTACTAGTTTGCAGTCCCACCAGCAATGTACAAGTGTCCCTATCTCTCCACATCCACGCCAACATTTGTTGTTTTGGGACTTTGTGATATAAGCCATTCTCATTGGAGTTAGGTGGTGTCTCATTGTGGTTTTGATTTGCAAGATTATACAAATTTAAGAAGGCCTATAGTAATCTATTTAATTTTGATAAATAATTTTTTTAAAAATTCAAAAACTTTTTATAAAAATATGAGCTAGTTGAAACATATTCTTCCTTATTGAAATTTGAAGTTAGACTATGGGAATTAGAAAAGGGAATATCTTAGTCAATTTTCTGTTTTTATAACTGAACACCTGAGACTGGGTAATTTATACAGAAAAGAAATTTCGTATAGTTCTAGAGGTTGGAAGTCCAAAGTCGAGGGCCATGTCTGGTGAGGGCCTTCTTGCTGGTGGGAATTCTTTGCAGAGTCTCAAGGCATCGTATGGCAAGGGGGCTTCCATGTGCTAGTTCAGGTCTCTCTTCCTCTTCTTATAAAACCACCAGTCCCACTCCCATGATAACCTATTAATACATTAACTCATTAATCTACAATACCATTAATCCATGAATGGATTAATTCATTTAAGGGCAGAGCCCTCATGACCCAATCACCTCTGTCAATGCTACCACATTGGAGATTAAGTTTTAACATGAGTTTCAACAGGCATAAGCAATCAAACCACAGCAATGGGTAATTTCACAGAGAAGCAGTATGTAAGCTTTATTAACTGTGGAACATTAGAATAAAAATGAACAAATTTATGACACACTAAAATTAAAAAAAACCTTCCAATTTTAGTTGCCAAATGTCTAAATGTCCAGATATTCCAGAGATTCAAATATCTAAAATTCTAGGAAGTCCACTTGGGAGTAGAACAAATTGTATTTGTACCAATATGGACAACTATCTAAATCAGGTCACATCTATAGATAGGATTCCTTGGGATGTTGCCAAGCTGTATCTCCAGCTTATTATTTTTAAATTATGCTTATATTTTTGATATAAGGTATTTTGTTATGGAGTCAGATTTTTCTCTTTGACATTTCTTTTATTATTCTAGTCTGAGATCAGTCAAATATATCTTATCCTACTTACTCTATGCCTTTTTCCTTTCAAATGATTTTTCTTCGTTTGTAAAATATGTCTGTTCTAGAAAACACACATAGCAATCACCAATCACCCATACAAGCTGCTCAAGGAAGAGAATTAGAATTAGCCTTGACAACTTATTCCACACACACTTGCTTCTCAAGCCTAAGTAGATACTTTAAAAATTATTTTTTCTCATTCAAAAATAGTTTCTTCCTCAGTTTGTTCATAACTCCTTTTATGTATTTACATTTTAGCATTTGTTTCATGTAAATCTTGCACTTGAGGGTTTATTTTTTCTTTATGTCTTTGTGTTTTTACTGCTTGACAAATGAGACTCTTTCCTCTAAATTTTCTAGATTTAGAAAATACAGATGCCTCTGTATTCAAAGTTTCCGTATCTGTGGGTTTAACCAAACATGAATTGAAAATATCTGACAAAAAAAAAGAAATAACAATACAACAATAAAAATAATACAAATAAAAAACAATATAGTATAACAACTATTTACATAGCATTTACATTATATGAGGCATGGTAAGTAATCTAGAGATAATTTAATGTACACAGAGGATGTGCATAGGGATTGGTGGGCACTTGGGTTGTTTCCACATCATTGCAAGTATGAACTGTGCTACAGTAAACATTCGAGTGCAGCTGTCTTTATTATGGAACATCTTTTTTTCCTATGAGTAGATGCCCAGTAGTGGGATTGCTGGATCAAATGGTAGTTCTACTTTTAGTTTTTGAGGTGTCTCAATATTATTTTCCATAGAGGTTGTACTAGTTTGCAGTCCCACCACCAGTGTATGCGTGTCCTTATCTCTCAGCATCCACACCAACAGTTGTTGTTTTGGGACTTTTTGATAAAAGCCATTCTCACTGGAGGTAAGTGATACCTCATTGTGCTTTTGATTTGCATTTCTCTGATGATTAGAGATGTTGAGCATTTTTTCATATGTTCCTTGGCCATTAGTCTATCTTCTTTTGAAAAGTTCCTGTTCATGTCTTTTGCCCACTTTTTAATGGAGTTGAGTTTTTCTCGCTGATTTTCCTGAGTTCTGTAGCTTCTAGTTATCAGCCCTTTATCAGATGTACAGCATGCAAATATTTTCTCCCATTCTGTAGGTTGTCTATTCACTCTAGTAATAGTTTCTTTGGCTGTGCAGAATCTTTTTAATTTGATCAGGTCCCATTTACTTATTTTTGTTGATGCTATCATTGCTTTTGGGGTCTTCTTCATGAACTCTTTGCCTAGGCAGATGTCTTTAAGAGTTTTTCCAATGTTTTTGTCTAGAATTCTTATAGTTTCATGCCTTAGGTTTATGTTATCCATCATGAGTTGATTTTTGTGAGAGGTGAGAGGTGCAGATCCTGTATCATTCTTCTACATGTGGCTATCCAATTCTCCAGTACCATTTGTTGAATAGGGTTCTTTTCCCCAATGTATGTTTTTGTCTGCTTTATTGAAGATCAGGTGGCTATATGAGGATGGTTTTCTATCTGGGTTCTCAGTCCCGTTCCATTGGTCTATATCTCTGTTCTAGTACCAGTACTATGCTGTTTTTATCACTATAGCCTTGTGGTATAGCTTGAAGTCTGGTAAATTGATGCCTCCCAATTTGTTCTTTTTGCCTAGGGTTGCTTTAGCTATACGAGGTCTTTTCAGTTTCATGTGAAGCATAGAATTATTTTCTAGATTTGTGAAAAATGACGTTGGTATTTTAGTAGGGATTGCATTGAATCTGTAGGTCACTTTGGGTAGTATAGACATTTTAACAATGTTGATTCTGCTGATCCATGAGCATGGTGTGGTTTTCCATCTGTTTATGTCCTCTGCTATTTCTTTCCTTAGTGTTTCATAGTTCTCCCTGTAGAGGTCTTTAACCTCTATAATAAAATTCTAGGTATTTTATTTTCTTTGTTGCTATTGTGAAAGGTAATGAGTCTTTGATTTAGTCCTCTGTTTGACTGTTGATGACGTATATGAATGCTACTGATTTGCATACATTGATTTTGCCTGAGACTTTGCTGAACTTATTTATCAATTCCAGTAGTCTCTTGGCAGAATCTTTGAGGTTTTCTAGATATAAGATCATATTATCAGCAAAGAGAGATAGTTTGACCTCTTCTGCCCACATTTGGATTCCCTTAATTTCCTTCTCTTGTTGATTGCTCTGGCTAGGACTTCCAGCACTACGTTGAATAGGAGTGGTGATAGTGGGCAACTTTGTCTGGTTCCAGTTCTAAGCAGAAATGCTTTCAATTTTTCCCCATTCTGTATGATGTTGGCTGTGAGTTTGTGGTGTATGGCTTTTATCATTTTGAGGTAAGTCCTGTCTATGCCTATTTTGTTAAGCATTCTTATCATAAAAGGTGCAGAATTTGGTCAAATGCTTTTTCTGTGTCTATTGAGAGGATCATATGGTCTTTGTTTTTACCTCTGTTTATGTAGTGAATTACATTTATAGATTTGCGTATGTTGAATCATCCTTGCATCTCTGGGATGAAGCTCACTTGGTCGTGATGGATAATTTTTTTTTGATGAGCAGCTGAATTTGATTTGCTAGTATTTTATTGAGAATTCTTGCATCTATATTCATAAGGGATATTGGCCTGTAGTTTTCTTTTTTTGTTGAGTCCTTTCCAGGTTTTGGTATCAGGGTAATGTTGGCTTCATAACACATGTTGGGGAGGATTCCTTTCTTCTTGATGTTGTGGAATAGTTTCTGCAGGATAGAGCACCAGTTCTTCTTTGTAGGTCTGGTAGAATTTGGGTGTGAAACCATCTGGTCTGGAACTTTTTTTTAGGGAGGTTTTTTATTGCTGCTTCAATTTCGGTACTTGATATTGGTCTGTTCAGGAATTCTGTGTCTTCCTGATTGAGCCTAGGGAGTCTGTATGTTTCCAAGAATTTTTCCATTTTCTCCATGTTTTCAAGTTTATGTGCATAGAGATTTTCATAGTATTCAGAGATAATACTTTGTATTTCTGTGGTGTCCGTTGTAACTTCTCATTTTTCTTTCCTGATTGAGTTTATTAGAGTCCTTTCTTTTCTGCTTCTGGTTAATCTAGCGAGAAGCATGTCAATTTTGTTTGTATTTTCAAAGAACCAACTTTTTGTTTCATTAATCGTTTGTGTAGTTCTTTTGTTATCGATTTTATTTAGTTCTGCTCTGATCTTGGGTATTTCTTTTCTTCTGCTGAGTTTGAGATTGGTTTGCTCTTCTTTTTCCAGTTCTCTGAGTTGATTATTTAGATTACTGATTTGTGATCTTTCTATCTTTTGGATGTAGGCATTTACACCTACGAATTTTCCTCTCAGGAATTCTTTAGCTGTGTCCCACAGATTTTGATAACTTGTATCCCCTTTATCATTTAGTTCAAAGAATCTTTTGATTTCCATCTTAATTTCCTCCTTGACCCAATAATCATTCAGAAGTAGGTTGTTTAATGTCTATGACTCTGTGTAGAAATGAGTGTTTCTGTTGGAGTTGATTTCTAATTTTATTTCACTACGGTCTGAGAAGATGTATGGTAAAATTTCTATCATTTTTTAATTTGTTGAGACATGTTTTGTGGTCTAGGATGTGGTCAATCTTAGAGAATGTCCCATGAGCTGATGAGAAGAATGTATATTCAGTGGTTTTTGGGTAGAAGGTTCTTTAAATGTCTACTAAGCCCTTTTGTTCTAGAATTCTGTTTAAGTCCATTGTTTCTTTGTTTATTTTCTGTTTGGAATATCTGTCCTGTTCTGTCAGTGGGGTGTTAAACTCCCCAGCTATTACAGTGCTGTTGTTTATCAATTTGTTTAGAAAAAGTAGGATTTGCTTTATGAATCTGGGCACACCTGTGTTGGGTAATAGATATTTAGAATTTTTACATCTTTTTGAATTATTCCCTTTGCCATTATATAATGACCATCTTTGTCTTTTATTACTTTTGTTGATTTGAAGACCAAGTTATCTGATATGAGAACCGCTACACCTGCTTTTTTGTGGTTTCCATTTGCATGGAATATTGTTTTCCATCCCTTCACTTTGAGTCTGAATGAATCCTTGTGGGTTATATGTGTTTTCTGAAGACAGCAGATACTTGGCTTGTGTATATTTATCCATTTGGCCAGCCTATGTCTCTTCGTGTGCAGTTCAAGCCATTCACATTTATCAAGAGAATTCATGAGTAGTGTGGATTTCTGTTCATTCTGTTGAGTAGAACTTTGTTGCTTTGTTTTATGTCTTGAGCCATTGTGGTATCTGGCCTTTGACCTTTAGCTTTTGGATGATTTTACACTGGTGAGTGTCTGTTGTGTTGATCTGTGTGTAATGCAGTTCTGAGTACTTTCTGCAGGGCAGGTCTTGTTTTGACAAATTCCCTCAGTGTTTGCTTATCTGAGAAAGACTTGATTTCCCTCTCATATGTGAATGTTAGTTTTACAGGATACAAAATTCTAGGCTGGGAATTATTCTGTTTGAGAAGACTGAGAAGGGGGCCCCAGTCCCTTCTAGCTTGTAAGGTCTCAGTTGAGAAGTCAGCAGTTAGCCTGATGGGTTTTCCTTTGTAAGTTGCTGCTGCTTTCGCCTTATGGCTCATAGGAGGGCCTCTTTCGTGTTTATTTTGGCCAGTCTGATGAGTATGTGTCATGGTGTTTTTCTCTGTGTGATCAATCTCCCAGAAGTCCTTTGAGCTTCTTTTACCTGGATATTTAGATTTCTAGCAAGGCCAGGGAAATTTTCCTCAATTATTCCCTCAAATAGATTATCCACCCCTTGTGTATTTCCTTCTTCACCCTCAGGGATGCCTATCATTCTTATGTTAGGCCTCTTCACATAATCCCATATTTCTTGTAGGCTTTGTTCATTTCCCTTATTTCTCTGCTCTATCTCTGTGACTGACTTGTTGAATTGAAAGATATTGTCTTCAAGCTCTGAGATTCTTTCTTCTGCTTGATCTAACCTATTCTTAAGTCTTTCCACTGTGTGTTGTAATTCCTTGAATGCAATTTTCATTTCCAGAAGTTCTGTTTGATTTTTCTTTAATATTTCATTTTCTTTAGTGAATTTTTCATTCATTTCCTGCATTCTTTTTGTGATTTCTTTGTGTTGGGCTTCCATTTTATCCTGCATTTCATTGAACTTCCTTGCCATCCATGTTCAAAATTCATCATCTGTCATTTCAATGTTCTGATTTTGGTTGGTATCCATTGCTAGAGAGCTGGTGTTCCCTTTTGGTGGTGTCCTTTCACTTTGATTCTTCATACTTCTTGAGTTCTTTTGCTGATTCCTTCTCATTTGGAGCAGCTGTTTCTTCTTACCTTTGGATTTTCTTTTGTTTAGATAATGCCACACCCAGTTTTATCTCTGAGCCAGTAGGTGGTGTTTGTGGTGAGAATTGACCACACCCTGTATGGTGAGTCAGTAAATGCAGTAAAAGGGCACGCAAATTGACCTCCCTGTCAGTAGGTGGCGTTTGCCAGGAGGAACAAGCTACAGTGTTGTTTTTGGGTCCTGTGACCAGCTCTAGTTCCTAAGGAGAATCACTCTATTGCCCCAGATGGTGGGTGGGGCTCTGGAACTTCCAGGTGTGTCCTTATTCTCCCCCTGAGCAGGGGCAGTTTGGGGAGTGAGGCTGGGGGTGGCTGGGTTTGGTGAGCCTGCCCTAATGCTCCACAGATGCTTTTAGCAGGAGTCAAAGTCTGTTCCCTGCCTCTGGGCAAAGCTGCCAGGGAGGGGCTGAAGTGGCCCCACTCAACTGGAAAGTCTGCATATGGAGGTGGGGCTGTCTGAGACCCAGAGTCTGGCCATCTGGAGCAGGCCTTGCTCCTTTCCACCCTCCCCTATTTCACAGGTTTCTTCTGGGCCTCTACCCACAGGAAGGACCTCAAGACAGCAGAGTTCTCCCAAGACTGTGATGCAGTTTGGGAGGTTCCCTGCCCAGCATCCTGGCCTGATTTGGGAGCACGGCCCTCCTGTGGGAGGAGGGGTGCCCTGTAAGCACACTGCAGGTAGGACCCACTCTGCACTCTCGCCCCTGATTGGCCCCTGCAGGCACCCACACCTCAAGAGACTAATTCATGAATATCCCATCTGTGCCCCCAGGTGATGTAATCAAGATCTGGATGTACAGGATCTGGCCTGCAGGTCCGTCCCCTGGACCCTGAGGATCAAACCCTGACCATGCCAGGGAGAAGGATAATGGTCCCAAGTTTTTCTCATGGGGTGCCCAAGCTGATTCATTGTCCCCCTCTGCTGGGGTTGCCAGGCAAGCAGCACCAGGGAGGGCCAGCAGGAAGGGAGCTCACAGTCCAAGCACCCCTCAGTCTGCTGCAGGACCCCAGAAGAAAATGTCTGCACTCCATTTCCTGTGGAAGCCTCTGGGTGGTGGCTTAATTATCTCTCTCAGCAGCCACGGGTGGGGGAGGGGAAGGGGCAAAAAAGAGTCTAGGTGTCAAAAAGTCCACCCTCTGATCACCTCCAACACTCTCTCTGGGAGGCAGTCCACCCAGAATGATAGGGCTCTGGAGTCACACAGATCGCTTGGGACCCACTGGACCCCTGTGGCTCCTGCAGTCTGGGCTGGAGTTGGGAAATGTCCATGTGGGGATGAACAAGATGGATCCTGAGGGGTTGAGACCCCTGGGGAGGACAAAGGCACCTGGTGGGTAGAGAAGCAATATGGCACCTGCCATCCAGCTCAGGTCTGTGGGGTGAGAGGTGCCCCAGTGGGGGGGGGTGCAAGAGCCTGGTGCCCTGTCCACAAGAAGCTCTCTGCTCACTGGTGGCAGTAGTCTCTGGACTCGTGTGGGCAAAATGTCTCTCCAGCAGCTTGGGGGCCCACCAACAGTCCAAGATGCAAGGGAAGGCAGGTTTTAGCCAATCCACCTACCCTTCTCACTGGTCTCTGAGCCTGTCTGGGCTTAACCCCCACCGATGCCTTTCTCCTTCCCATTCTGCTCTGCACCCTCTTCCTGTGGAGTCTCCTGTAGGTTCAGGCACCCTTCTTTCAGACCCTCATCCTATTTATGTTTGTCTGTCTGGGTTTTTTTTTTTCTCTTTCATCTAAAATTTCTCCTTCTTACAGAGATGCTCTGGCTGGTGGTGCCTTTGGTCCACCATCTTCCCTTACCTTTTTAGACACTTATTAAATTAAGGAAGTTCCATGTTTGATAAGTTAAATATTTTTAGCTAAGAATAAGTTTAAACTTTTATAAAATGTTTTTTCTAATCTGAGATAACTTTACTATTTTTCTCCTTTTTGTGATAAATATGATAATTTGCATTGTTTTTTTAATATTTAATTGTCTAATTGCCTTTGCATTCATCGTGTAAAATTTTTTTCTTTTTTCTGTACTGATTATATTTGATAATTTTAAAAAGAATTTTTACTCATTTTTCTTTTTAATTTTCAAAATACTAATCAGATTTTAATAGCAAGTTTATGCTGGAAAAATCTACATCCAAAGGTTTTTTTTTTTTTTTAGCATTATATATATAACGTATTGTTTCATGTTTTTACTATATCTGTTGAAACTCACTTCTGTTTTGTGTATTGTTACACAGATCATATCTTGTATGTTACAAAGCCAACAGTACATTGTCATAAATATTAACTTATATATTTTTATAACTTTTTAAAAAATTGACAGAAGATAGGATGGAAAACATATCTATCTATATCTATCTCTCAATTCCTATGTATCTATTATTTCTTAGTCTCTTATTAACAACTTTTTACTCACCATTTTCACTCTTAATATTTTCATTTGAATTAAAGATAGCTTTTGGTATCATTTCTTTATTGTATTACATCTTTTCTCCCATGGGAACCTTTTGTTCCATTATTGTCAAACATATTACATATTTATATGCTATAGGACCAGCAATACAGTTACATATATATTGTCTTAACAATTGCTTTTTAACTCATTTAAGATAAGAAAAGAGGATAAATATGTACATATACCACCTTTTTTACTTAGCAATGTAATAGCCTTTATTGCTTTTAGTTTTATGTGAATTCAAATTACTGCCTGGAATCATTTGCCTGAATAACTTGCCTTGTAAGGTAAGTATGCTATTAACAAATATTTGTGATTTGAGGCATCTGGAAATGTTTTATTTTGCCTTTGTATTTGACAGATAGTTTTGTTAGATGTGAGTTTTGCTGGACAGATTTTTTTTTCTTTCACCACTTTGAATTTATGACCTCACTGCCCTTTAGCCTCCATGGTCTATGATAAGTCAACCATTAATCTTGTTGGATTTCTTTGTATAATACATGGCAAGTTCTTTGTCTCTTTTTGCTTTTAAGATTTTCTCTTTGTATTGACTTTAACTGAATAAATACTGGTTGGACTCCATTGTTATCCTACTTGAGTTATTGACTGTTGGATATAGATTACTTCAAGATTTGGGACTTTTTTTATTACTATATCTTTGAATATTTTCTCTGCTCCTTTCTCTCTCTTCTCTCCTTTTGGTACTCCCATTATACATATGTTTGCCCTAGCTCCACATTTCTCTAGTTTGTTCATTTCTTATTCTTTTTCTCTTGTCCTATGTTACATAATTTTATACATAATTATCTTCGGGTTTGCTATTGTTTTAACTGCATTCAATCTATGGGACCCTCAATATATTCAATTTGGTTATCAACTTTTAACTCCAGAATTTCCATTCAGTTCTTTTAAAAATTTCTATCTCTTTATTGATAAGTCTCTATTTGATGAGATATTGTAATCATTCCTTCTTTTGATTCTTTAAACATATTATCTTTTAGTCTTTGACATACCTACAAGAACTGCTTTGATTGCTTTTTTCTGCTGAGTCTAATATCTGGCCCCTAACAGAGGTAATTTTTGCTGCTTGTGTTTTTTTTCCCTGTACATATGGATCATGTTCCGTTATTGCTACTAATAATTTGTTGAAAATTAGCCATTTTAGATAATGTACTGCAGCAACTCAGTATATTGATGGCTTCTGCACTTATGGGGCTTGTTTTTGTTTCTGCTTTTTTGCCTGTTTATTTGATTAGTGATTTTGATAGATTAGTTCAGTGAAGTCTATTTCCCCTGAAGTTTTTAGCCTCTGGTGTTACCTTTCAGAGGACAAAACTGTGGCCATGTACCCAGTAAACCTGACCCTCATGCCCCAGAGATGACAGTGTGCCCCTTGTGCCCCTCATGCCTCAGAGATGACAGTGGTTTTAAACAGGTTCTTCTTGACTCTCTATTTCCCTGATATCCCTGTTAAACTACTGGCTGGTATGCCTTGATTAGTATTAAACATAGCTGTGAGCCTCCACTACTAGCTAGCTAATTACTCAATTGTTTTTGACAATGCCCTGAGCATAAGTTGTTCCACTATATAATCCAATTAAACTACAGTTCCCCTGCTGAGGTAGTCTAAGAGGCCCATCTTTGAAACTTGCTTTGATCCCAGGAGGATTCTTTTAATAGTATCTGTCCCTGGTTCTTTCTATTAAACTTCTAGCTGTTGTATTAATTTGCTTGTTGCTGCCATGGAGCTTCTTTCATCCAGTGGCATGGTTACTTTTTGCTTTCTCTTAATTGCTTACCAGCAAAGTCTCCATTTAATTTGACAAAACTGATAGACTTAAACTAAACCACTTTATTTTCCAAATAAAGTCAGTTCTCTTAGGGAAAACTAGGGAGCTCTTTATTCTTATAGCTGCTTTGCCATCGTAATGTAATATATATACACACACACACACAGCCCCAAGCACTGATGCAACAGTACGCTAGTGCTTAGGGCAGGGACAGAGGCCCAATTTTCTCAGAGTGATGCTCCTGATCTATGAGTACAGTGCTGGGCTGGGACTGTAACCACAAGTCTTCTCCATTTGCAAATTTGGAGGTAATTATAAGTCTATTTCTCTTACTGCTTATTAATTTACTTTTGTTGTGGACAAAGAATATACTCTGTAAGATTCAAAATATTTAAACTTATTGAGATTTGACTTATGGCTCAGAAAATAGCCTGTTTTGGTAAATAATCCATTCACAAGTATTTTGCTACTTTTGGATGGATATTATATAAATGTGAATTAAGTCAGCTTGTTGATAGTGTCTTTCAGATATTTCATATCTTTATTGATTTTATGGCTGCATGTCTTAATTATTGAGATATGTGTATTGACATCTCCTATTATAATTATGAATTTATTTACTTATCCTTTGATTTCCATCAGTTTTTTTCATGCATTTTTAAGCTTTGTTATGAAAAGTATACTCATTAGAATTGTTTTCTTGATTACAAAAATTAAGAAAAAATATAAAATTTTCCTTTGAATATTTTCCTCCCTGAAAATATTACATTTTCTAAAATACAGTTTGTTCTAATGTTCTGTAGTATATAAAAATGAAACAAAACAAAAATTCCAATATTCTGTAAAATATTAAAAACAAAACAAAATATATAGTTTGTCTGATATTAGCATAGCCACTCTGGCTTTGTTTTGGTTACTGTTTACATGATATATTTTTTTCATTACTATTTAAACTGTAACATAGCTATATAATGATATTTAAATTATGATTATTTTAGGCAGTTTAGGGTTGAGTCATACATTTTTATTTAATCTGACAATGTTTGCATATCATTTGGAGTATTTAGACCATTTATACTTAATATAATTTAAAGCTAATATTTTTGAAATTAAATCTAATATATTTCTGTTTGCTTGTTCTATCATTCTGGTTTTTTTTTTCCTGCCTTCTTTTGGATTTACTGAGTATTTTAAAATTTCAATGTCTTTTTTTGCATTGCCTCATTAATTTTGCCTATTTTATTGTTTAATGGTTGTTCTAGGTTATATAATGTACACATTTAAATTGTCACAATCTGTATTCAAATCATATACCTATTCACATACAGGGTAAGAAACATAATAATATAGTACCATTTTCTTCTCTTATTCTTTGTTTTATTGTTTCCATATATTTAAATTTTATATATATGTATATGTTTTTAACTTTAAAATAACTTGTCATAATATTTTGCATTAAACAATCAATACTACTAATATGTTAATGAAAATAAAAAGACAAAAAAGATCTTTTATATACATCCAGATATTTACCATTTTTAACACACTTCATTCCTTTGTGTGTATTGAAATTATCATTTGGGATCATTTTTCTTCTGCCTTAAGAACTTTTATAAATATTTCTTGCAGTGCAGGCAAGAATTACTCAAAATTTCAATGAGTAATATTTGCTGCTGTTTTCCTGGAAAAAATTTTGTCCTCATTTTTAAAATATTGTTTCATTGGGTATATTATTTTAAGGTGAAGGGTTTTGCTTTGTTTTTCCAATATAAAAAAAATAATAAAAATGTTGCTTCATTTTCTTCTGCAGCCAAAGTTCATACAAGAAATCTTCTACTATTCTTTTCTTTTTCCTGCATCTGTGATTTGTCTTTTTTTCCTGTGGCTGTGTTACCATTTTTCTATTTATTATTATCATATTATAATGTGTTTGGTGATTTGTTGTGATTGTTGAACCTGGGGGTTTCCAGAATACTACACACTGAAAAATGTATGATCATCATTTCTTCAAATAGTTTTATTTCCCCCCTTACCTCTTTTTTATCCACCTGGGCATCAAATTACATGTTTTACACCACTATATATTGTTCCACATATCACTGAGGCTCTTTTTACCTTTTTAAATCTTCTTTTCTCTCTGCTTTATTTTAGAGTGTTTTTACTCCTATGTGCTCAATTCCACTGATCTTTTCTGCTTAGGGATATAATCTAAAGTTAATCTCATTCAATTTATTTTTCATTTAATGTATTCTAATGTTCACCTCTAAAACTTTGATTGATGTCTTTTTATTAACTTCCATTACTCTTTTTAATATGGTTTCTTTTATCTTCTTGCACAGTGAGCTTATTTATAATTATTGTTGACAAATTATTTAATATTAAATATTTTATCCTTTAAGAATCATTTTTATGTATGCATTCAAGAAACAATGTATATAAGTCATTGCCTATCCAAGGACATACCATAGAGTAGTGATTCTCAAACTTTTTAGTGAAGGATGCTTTTTATAAATTTGTTATTTATTCTTACGTCCAATTCATCATGACTCAATATTATGTAAACAACTAGAAAATAAAATTATAAAAAACAAATAAATATGAAATATAAGATTCATTTTTTTAAATTTCAGATTTCAGAAGATTATGGGGGTACAAACACTTTGGTTACATATATTGCCTAGGCACTGCCCAAGTCGGAGCTACAATCATGAATATCCCCCAGACAGTGTGCCCCACACCCTTTAGGTGTGAGTTTTCCCATCCCCTCCACCCCCCTCCACCTGCCCAACCCCTGATGAATATTATTTCCATGTGTGCACATAAGTGTTGATCAGTTAGTACCAATTTGATGGTGAGTACCAGTGGTGCTTGTTTTTCTATTCTTATACTTCACTTTGAAGAATGGGCTGTAGCTCCATCCAGGATAATACCAGATGTATTAATTCACCATTGTTTTTTATGGCTGAGTAGGAGTACTCCATGGTATACATATACCATATTTTATTAATCCACTCATGTATTGATGGGCACTTGGGTTGTTTCCACATCTTTGCAATTGTGAATTGTGCTGCTATAAACATTCGCGGGCAGATGTCTTTATTATAGAATGTCTTTTTTTCCTTTGGGTAAATACCCAGTAGTGGGATTGCTGGATCAAATGGTAGTTCTACTTTTAGTTCTTTGAGGTATCTCCATAATATTTTCCATAGAGGTTGTACTAATTTGTAGTCCCACCAGCAGTGTATGAGTGTTCCTTTCTGTCTGCATCCACACCAACATTTGTTGTTTTGGGACTTTTTGATATGAGCCTATCTCACTGGAATTAAGTAATATCTCATTGTGGTTTTGATTTGCATTTCCCTGATGATTAGAGAAGTCAAACAATTTTATATGTTTGCTGGCCTTTATTTTGTCTTCATTTGAAAAGTTTCTGTTCATGTCCTTTGCCCACTTTTTAATGGGGTTGTTTGATTTTTTCTTGTAGATTTTCCTAAGTTCTGTATAGATTCTGGTTACCAGCCCTTTATCAGATATGTAGCTTTTAAAAAATATTAAATTCAACAATATTGCACTACTATTTTGTTCATTGGTTATAAAAGATTCTAAAAAAATTTCTAAACACTCTTAATTTCTACATGTATCTAATCATGAAATAATAGCATGTCACACAGTGGCCCACTCCATAACTCACTTTTTGGGTTAATATTTTCTAGGGCTCATATGAATACAAAGTTAAACCAGTGGGGGTGGTTGGGTATTGGGTTGTGTGGGAGAATATGTTTTTAATTAAGATGGGTTAGTAACAGAATAATCAACTACAATAAATAGCTTTCCTTTATACTCCTTTCTTGTGTTTAATTTTTCACTTTCAAAAGATAAGAAAAAATATATACATGTTTATGTGAAGGAAAGTAACTGAACCACTTCAAGTTACTCTGACAAATACATGCTTTCCCTTTAAATCTTGTTCATCTATGAGCCTTGGCTCTGTCCTATTGATTGAGTCAAGTTCTTTGCAGAGCTTAAATCACTGCCTGGAAAGCACTGAAAAAAATAATACCCTAGAGATGGAGTGGGGGTGGGGGAAGAGAATACCAAGTTTCTCTTCTAGGCTACTACAATTTTTATAAAATAGAATCAAAACTGCTGAAAAGAATTACATTATTACAATCTGAAAAATTATCTGTTTACTTTTATATTTTAATTAAGCTGTTATATACCATGAAAAAATAAAAATTTTATATGTAAAAATAGTTTCTTTATTGGAATTTGGGAATTTTTCTGAAATCACACTATTGAAAAAAACGTGCATTCAAACCATACCACTGTTGGGTTCTCTAATGCAAATTGGTATACAATTTATTAAAGCATTTGGCTTTATTTATTTATTGCATTTGGCTTAAAAGCACTAAATGCAAATCTTAATTAGAAAAGTTCATACTAGAAGAAGAAATCATAGCAGAATATGCTGTATGTGTATTTTGTTTACCTCTTGTATTATTACAATAAGAAAACAAAAAATGCTATCACCATTCCATATTATTGGACTGTTTTGTAGGATTTCCAGATAAAATACAGGGTGTCATCTAAATTTGAATTTCAGAAAAATGACAAAAAGTTTAATACAAATATGTCCCCTGCAGTATTTTTATTTGCTATACTGGCAACCCTACTTTTTTATTAACTGTATTCATTTTTAGAGATGTAATGATTGTTGAGTCTAATCCCTGTAAGACCTATGTCACTGATGAAAGAGCATTTAATTTCCAATATGCAACTTTCCAGGGCTCTATCCCCTGTGTCACCAAATAAGAGGTCATATGATTTAGACAGTGCAAGTATAAAATGTTGGAGAAGTTATCAGCCTGAGTTGACTCCATCACCAATCGTGAGCATATAGAGGACAATTGCCCTAGACCGGACCCACAGTAAACTTTCTACAAGCAAAAATAAGCCTTTGTTGTATTAAGTTCCTGCGATTTGGTGATGACTATTACCATGGCACAACCTGGCCTATACTGAATGATATCAAAAGTATTACTATCCAAGTGAAACCTTTAGTACTTTGTGATTATTTAAGATAAATTATATGACTTTTAGATTAAATTAAAAACATAAAAGAAGTAAATTATTATAAAACACTTTCATGCTTTGATAAGAATTTAAATCTAGTTTTCACCATTTTTGATATATATATAATCTGATAAGCAATGTCTTCATGAGGATTAGAGGAAAAAATAAATGTCCATATGTATTTAAACCCTTTTCACGTAATTCTCTGAGCAGCACCCAAAATATTAAATTGAATTTGTGCATTTATTGCCATAAATTATGAGAGGGACAACTTCAGACTCTTTTCCAGTAGTTTAGTTATATAATATGTCAGATATTTGGAAGAATACAACTAGTTGTCTATGAAGAATATGCAGGTGGGTTGTAAATCAGGACCTTCCCCTTGGGAAGAAAAGTTGTTGTTATTATTTGGACTATTTGGACCTAATGGAGGAATTTGTCCTTAAGTTAAAGAAATGATCTGAGTATATCTAACTTTCCCCAAAAGGAATACATTTAGTATTCAAGTCTGAGTAACTATCTTAGTAAGTGACAAGTTAGCAGAAGACAGTGCAGTGGAACAAATGAGATATGCATGCAGGTGAGAGTGACCAATGCCAGGACTGGCCACCGCTGAGCCGTTGACATAAAACTTCTCATAATCCTCACACAGTTTCACTGGTAATAAAGCCACAAAGGTAGTGATATTGGCCTAGCCAGTCATTGTGGATATTCTCAATTCTGTCTACATATTACTGTCTTCTCCACAGAATTTTCTTTTTAAATAAATGAAGGTGCTCAAGTCCCTCGTGCAGAAATTCTAATTTGATAAACTTACTGAGTACCTGACTTTTTAAAAGTTTCACTGGTGATTTTCGTGAACATGTCAGTCCTGCTAGAAATTCTTTATGGTTTACTTGATATATGATGAGGCATACCCTTGGTTTGTAGAACTGGAATATGCCAAGCACATGCCTTGCTAAAAGACACTTAGCAGCATGAAAGTAACGTGGGTTTTCTCTTGTCTTTACCTGGACATACTTCTAAGACATACTCAGAAAGCAAAGAGAAAAATGCAAAAGAAGAATTATAAAAAGAACATGGGAAGAAAATTAAAAAGATTAAAAAAACATAAAAAGTCAAATAAGACTTCAATTCTTCTGGACACGTCATTTGTGGAAAGTGGCTGGAGTAATATTACACTCCAGTTAGAAAGGCATCATTGTAGAGGTCCAGCCACAGAACTTGATCCACAGAGAAGGATGGCCATGGCATCATATCTCCCACCTATCACACTTCAATAATTAACTTTTATTCTTTAATTTTCTCCATTTTTTGTCATATATCCAGGCTGGTTTCTCTGTTACTCACAGAACAATTTTATATTTAACCACTCAAAAAAATGGACTTAAATAATGAAATTTGTAAATGGTATATCTTATTTGGCTCTTTATAAACTTTACAGAATAAGTAGAATTTGTAAAATAGCAAAGAAAACTGAACGTTAAAGTCCCTTTCACAATAAACAGGATGCATTTGTTATCAATTGGTTAATGATTTGATCAACATATTTTACCTATCAACTGTTTCCACTATAAGGGAACAGAAACTCCATTTTTTAAAGTGAGTGTCATGGATGATTTGAATTACTTGAACCCTGAAAAAAAATTCTCACTGTATATGAACATTGCACTTGTTTAAACATTGACATTCCTCGGAGTCCCTGAAAATTGCTAATAAAATGGAAATTAATTCTGTGGAATATTTTAAATTTGCCTCAAGAGACATCGTATTGAAGAACAAACATCTTTTAAACAACAATTCAGGCTAAGATAAATATGCTATCGTTTGTAATTTCAAAAATATGTCCATTTAGAATAACATTTTTGACCTTAATAAGCATTGAAAATCCCATATTACTTACACAGGTCCTTATTTTAACAGATACATATTTAATTTCCTCATACTACCTTTATGATTAAACTACTTGAACAGATTCAATTGAAAAATACATTCATACAACCATTAAAAGGCATAAAAATATTAAATACTATCTTATTCCCTTCTTTACTACTTTCTAATATTTATGAGCAGGGCTTATTTTCTACCAGTGGCAATCTACATAAGTTAAAATTTACCCACAATATTTAACCAGAGGGTCACCTTCATTTGTAATTGTGGGCCCTCCTACATACTAGTGTATTGACCTATACATAGTGACAACTAATTTATTATTTCCTTCAAATAACTTCAACAACATTGCTTGGTATTTTCAGAAGTTTTTTTTTTTATAGTTTCTAGATTTACCTCTTAAAATTGTTCTAATTTTGCCCCTATATTTTATACACAAAGATTTTCTATTTGATGTCACGTGCCCCATAAATATTTCAACAAAATTTGGGCCTGAGAAGTCAACATAGAATCCATAACATTTAAGGTAAATTGGTTTTATGGAATGCAAATCAATAATTTAGGAAATACATTTTAATGAATTATTATGTGTGCTTCTCATGAAAAAAGAGTATTTTCCTATAGCTCTTAATAGCATGACCATTGAATGATCTAAATTGATTAGATACATTTATAATAAATCGTTTAATTCCTAAGTGTCAGAAGGAAGAAGTAATTGTAGAGTCTGTTACTAAATTACATGCTTTTATACTGCCACTATCTTTTTCAAAGTGGAGTCGTCTATCCTGTCAGCATAAGATAAAAGCTCATACTAACTGTTCTTTGTATATTCACTACCATGTTTCACCTTTAGCAAGCTTGACCGTGGGTGAATACCAGTGAGCAGAAAATTCTTATTTAATTGTGATTCTCAAATTTTATTTTAAGTGTCTGAATTTATTAGTAAGATTTTTTTTAGATATGTGGACTATGTCGTTTACATTTTAAGACTAAACTTAGTAATTCTTCAAAGTGTTAATTCTTGTGATTCAAATGTTAATAGAAATATTCCAGCCCTTTTATGTGCTATTCAAAAGATGTACTTCTGCTAAGATGGAAACCCTTCACAATTTATTTTTACTTCCCTATCTTCTTGGTTATCACACTTGGATAATCTCCTCAGAAGTAAGTATCAGCATTTAGAGGTAATATAAACGAATAGTAATCCCTTCAGCCACACTTAGCTAATAGATTGTACTTTTTACAAGCCAATTTGTGTTTATCCTAAGATAACATACTTTATTTGAAAACATAATTGTTCATTGATAGATTTGCTAGCTATAAAATGTGTGTGTATATTTTTAAGCTAAATGTAATAAATGGATTTCATAGGTATATGAAAACACAATAAAACAAATTACAATCTGCAAGAGAGCTTTTTACTAGTATATATTTCAACCATTCAAGTTTCAATTTGTTAAATTTTTTATGTGCACATTCCAATATTACATGTAATATTAGAAGCTATGATTAGAAACAAGCCTGGGGGACTAGATGAATCACAGGGTTGCTAATAGGATATTAAGTCTTTTGCATCTACATAGTCATTTGTTGAAATCTAGCCAACATTATAGGATACCATATTATAATCTGCCAAATGAAATGACTATATTATGAGACCCAATTCTATTGAGGAGAGGGCTACGTTCTTCATACTGACCAATATAATCATTGTAAGATTAAAGGTAGTACATTTTATACCAACTCACGACTATCAATACTAGCTTTCTGAAAGATCAATACAGGTCCTTAATTAGCATATAATATGAGACAGTTTTGTGTGCCTTAAATATCAGAATAGAAGGAATTATCCATTTAAATAACCTGTATCATAAGGATATTTTTAGAGGCACATACTTTCTTTAAAGGTCCTAACTATAATATGATAACATGGAGTTAAAGCTCAAAATATAGTAAATAAATAGGCACTGAAGACAGTAGTGAAATTATTAATCAAATTATATATCTCTTTAACATATTTCATGAGCTTAAATATAAAAAGTAACAAAATAATAGTTACTAGATCTGAAGCTAGTTCTATAATGCAAAGGAAGTAATTTATGCTAGAGTAACAATTGTAGATGTTTGTAAAAATTTATGGCTAAAATGTAGAGAGTTTGCTTAATATTTGTGACATACAGCACAGTTGAAAAATTATTATTTTGATTTTATTTCAGATTTTTACATTTGTTTTCCATCATCCTGTTTTATGTCTGTGAGAGAGTTGTGTTAACATGCTGCTGGCATAAAGTATAAAATACATTGAAAGACAAGCACTTTTTAATGTACTTCTGGGCATTAAGAACATGAACAGTTCTCTAATTCATTAATTTGCTGGTAATTCTCTTCTGATGAAGAAATTTGCCAGTGGCTGTGATCTCGGCTCATAACCAAAGTAACGTGATGGATTTCCATGAGCATACATGGAAATTAGCCCCATTAATTCATAGTGGTTGTTTTCAAACTTACTTTACATCCCAAAATACCTACAGAATTTCAAGTCTTTCTTTGGCATTAGTTGTTCACTAGGCAATAATTCTCAAATGGGGTGGGGTTTACCATATTTCAAAATTATTTCAAGGTGGGGGTGTGATTGTCTCACATTGTCATTTCATAAAGTATCACTATTTCTAGAACTATTTCTGATGGTCCTACTTAGGAGGATTCTTAAAGTCATAGATCCATAGCTCTATGGAATTTCTACTTATATGGCTCTGATATTTATTTCTTTGTTCATTCAGAAAGATGAATTGTCTCCTATGTTTTATATACAATACTATCAATTTTGGAGTTTTTTTGTTTTTGTTGTATTATTCCCAGTTGGTTGCCCTATAGATTCCTAGTAAAATCCTTAAATGAAAAGGAGTGTGCTCTATGCTTGTTTTAAGAGAATACAAATAAAAGTAGGGCTGGAGAAAGCTGGATGGGACTGAGTAAGACTTTCGAAAGACAGAGAAAGGTAGCTATCCACTGTTGAGGACCAAAGAAAAGGGGAAGTCTCTTATCTAACACACTAAATGTGTGTTTCAGACAGGAAGCTGAAAAAGCTTTGGCATTTTTATTCAGACATGTATAAAAACAAAACAAAAAACTTCAATGATATAACAGATATTTTCCCCCGGTTCACCATCCAAGGGGACAGAGATCTGAAGGGAGGGGTCTTCTTTCTGTCCCACCTGGAAGCTTCTCACTACTGGATGAGAATAGCTCCTACAAGTGGATCTTGGGGACCATTGTGGGTAAGAATTGGAGATCATTTACACACTTGTGAGTTACGGTTTACACAAAGACGTCCAGTTATTTTTCCTTCTGACTCCCCACCCACCAATTCCTGAGATGGGAGGTCTGGGTACAAGAGGAGAATGTGGTTGTTGGAGTTAGACTTGATTCAGTGTGAAAGTAAGAAAACAATGCTCGTTACAAGGACTCTGACTTACCTCAGTTTTCCTTGACATCTTACAGTAAGAGATGTGCATTGGAATTCAATACTATCAATTTTGGACACAAAGATTCATTTGACACAAACTGTACCTTTATAGACCATAGAAAAGAGATACCTGTAAATGAATAATTAATGCCATTGGAAGGAAGGAAAAATAATTTTCCCTCTACCATCTGAGTTCTTGGCTGGGATAAACCCTTGTAACAGAAGACAGATTAACAAGAGAAAAAAAGTTTATCAACATGTATCTTTCATATACACATGGGAGATAGCCAAGGAATGAGTATTTCTCCAAGAGGCGATTAGAGCTTTGGCTTATATAGCATCTTCAGCAAAGAACTGTAAATTTTTAGAGAAGTGACAATACAAAGGAGGGGGACTTTGAGTCTCTAGGGATATCAGATTGTGGGAAGGCAAATACAGTAGTCTCCTCTTACCCACAGAGGATAAGTTCCAAGATCCTTGGTCAATACCTGAAACTGTGGAGAGTACCTAACCCTATAAATACTATGTTTTTTCCTACATGCATACCTATGATAAAGTTTAACTGGCGGATGCAGCATCTCCAGTAATTTTTATATTTTTCAGTTCAAACTTTATTTGTGAATCTGTGTAACCATCCTTACTTGTAGTAAATGGCTTGGTGTTACTCATTTCAGGGATCCCTTGCTGAAGTCTTCATATAGGCTCAATGCTTTCTGGCACAACACATTGTTGTCATTGAAATAAGTTCTGTTCTTGTCTTCTACCCCAAAAATTAATGCCTTTTTCATCTTAACTAAGTGCATATCATGCACTGTGGCCATAACTTTCACAGTTGTGAGGTGCAAGAGCAAAACTAGCACAAATTTATTTTTCCTTCTCAATTTCATGGATGATTTGGTTTTACCAAAGATCTTAACAACTTCAGTGTACAATTTTTTTTCTTTCCTTAGTAAGTCAAGGACTTTCACCTTTTCACTTAAAGGAAACATTTTACAGATTTTCTATGGCATCTCTGAATGACCAGCATCACTACTCTTGCACTTTGGGGCCATCATTAATAAGGGTGACTTGAACACAAACATTGTGATACCACAACAGTCAATCTGATAACCAAGATCATTTCTAAGTGACTAATGGGCAGGCAGCATAGATAGCATGGATCCACTGGACAAAGGGAGGATTCACGTCCCAGGCAGGGCAGCATGAGACTTCGTCACACTACTGTGAATGGTGCACCATTTAAAACTTATGAATTATTTGTTTCTGGAATCTTTTGTGTAATATTTTTGGACCATGGTTGACCACAGGTAAGTAAAACCACGGAAAGTGAAACCACAGATAAAGGAGGACTGCTGTATAAGGGAGTTTGTTACATAGATTTCTCTGATTCTATCTCAAGGCTGAAAAGGTTTATAGTTATCTTTAGAGATCAACCCTTGTTCTTCCACCTGGAGAGAGGAAATTTTTGTTTGTTCATTTTTATAAATTTATGTCCTGATTTTAGGCAAATAGGTGGAGTGCAGAGAATTTTTCTTGTATCTGTTTCTTTTTAATTGCCTTTAGCTCAAAATAATTCTTATGCCAAAATGACACATTTGGGGGTGGCATGTTCTGGTCTCCTATACTATGTTCTGTGGAGTGGTAGTTAGAATGTCTAGGGATTGAGAAAGGCTTTTTAGAGAAATTGACTTTTAAGCTGAACTTTGAATAATCAGTGACTTAACCAGACAAAAGCAGGTGATAAGCATTCCAAAAAGATGAAAATATAAAGGGAAATGGCATCAAGGAATGAGACAGTATGACAGTTTAGCCCCGTATAGCTAATCCCGTGTATCCCTAATTCCATGAATGTGACTGATTGTTACAGTGAATAAAACGAGGAAGATTAGCCAGGTGAAGAGCATCCCGACCCACCCAAATTTGAAAACAGTAGGTCTAGAATGGGTTCAGAATTTGTGGATTCTGATGCAGGTTCTTAAACTCCACTCCCTCATCGTATCCAGGAATAATCATCAAAATTATTCATTACTTTATGAATAATCATAATGAACCATTTGGTTTTCATATGTTAAACACCTAGTTTTAATTTTAAGGGCACTGATAGGATATATGAGCTTACTACACTTGATAAAACAGGATACTTCAATTTCAAACAACTTGGTGCCATTCTTGTTTTTGCCCTTGCTATTCTCTTGGGTTAGCACATTCTCCCCTCAGATTTTTCACATGACTAGCTCTTTCATGTTGTTCAACTTTCAGTTCAAACAGCACCTTCTCAATAAAGCCTTTACTGACCAGTCTCTGTAAAGGAGACAAGGATATATTTGTCCTATCTATCACATTATTAATATTTTATTGTATTTCCTTCTGAATGTTTAACACTATTTGAGGCTGCATTTTCAATGGTTTTTAGGGGGGGTATATTTCTGATATATTTTTTGTTTACTTTTTAAAAACTATGTCTTTTGCTAGTAGAATCTAAATTCCATAACATCTAATTTCTTTTATGTGCAACTCACTATAATATTCTCTGAGCTGGGAACTGTGCTTGTCTAAATTTTAATGTGTTGGAAAATGACAAGATTTCTGCTACACTTTTTGAATTGGCCCAGAAGTGATAAGCTCAAGGGCTTCAGGGACCACAAACCCTGCCTGGCTAGCCCTAGGGCTGAAGTGTCAATATCTTGGCAGTCCTAAAATCCATTCAGAGCGATCATTCAGCCAAAGAATGGGGTGTGGAAAGCTCTTGGCATAGGCTCCTAAATCAAATGGACCTTGACTGAAGTTCCTATTTTGCAATATACAAAATGGCAGAGCTTGTACTTCAGGCTCTTGGTCAGTACAGAAGAGTGATAAAAATACCTATAGCATAGGAAGCTTGTAAGAATTCGCTGAAGTAGTGTATGTGCTTTATATTGCAAGGTGATTTTTTTCTATTATTTATTCTTTGTATCCATTTCCAAATAATTTGCATTTTATAAAAAATTAATAGTTTTTTTTTAAAGAAGTGGACTGTAGAGCTTAATATGACTTGATCTTAGTAGCCAATGTTCAGATTAGTAGGGCCTAAGAAAGCCATCAATAAGTATGATTTTTATAGGTAAATATAAAATATTTACAACATAAAATATAAGGAATTTGAATGCTTGCAAGGGCTTGATATACAGAATCTACAGAGTTTAGATTCTGCTATTTTTAAGTGATTCAGGAAAGTTTCTTCAAAATCAAACCCTAGTGGGAAAAGATGAGTAGTTATCTGTTATCTTTGAGAAAAAGAATTAGCCTAGAAACTAGAAAACAACATTCAGAGTTTTATTTTGTTTACTTTATAATTAGTATATACATATATAATTAAATAGTGGAGCAACTTTGGAATAGGCTGGGACATTAGAGTCATTGATTTTAAACTTTTCTCCCGTTTTGGCCTAGTAAATGCTAGGTTTTCATGCCTAGTTTTGGCCGCTGTCCAAGTAATATTTCTTATCTAGTAAAATCTTATTCTGTTGCTGGAAGATTTTGCTATTAATGACTTATTAGAACATCGATGACAAACTATTGTTAGAAAAATGTCGTTCTTCCTAATTAACTTCATTTTGAATCATTTACATCTATTTCGTCGAACACTCCCCTTTGATCTATATTGTATTGCACTAATGATTTTGCTGTAAACAACATAAATATGTTTTCCATATTCCCTCAGCAAATGTAAATGCTAATAGCACATCTATATGAAAAATGTCAATCTTATAAGCTTAGATTAAGTATAGTGCTAACTATAGTATGGAACACCCATATCTAATTAATGAGTGATATTATTTATCTCTAATGGTTTGGGAATTCAAAAGAAACAATATGTCTATAGACTGCAGTTACAAAACACATTCAAATAATCAGTCATTGTATTTGTATGGAAGGTGATGGACAAGACCAAACTTAACTTCTTAATCAGAATGCCAGTAAGTACTGTAGGTAACATTCTGTACCTAAATATTATGATAATATAGCACAAACTCCTTCCTTTATGCAGCGAAATGTCCTAGAATATTTCCTGCTCTGTTTTGTTTTGTATTTGACTCTATATAACGTGCTCATCCTTCAAACTTAAGCCTGTGTTCTCAAATCTGTGGCTGTCTTTTTAAATATCCCCCGATGCTCTGTTGTAGGCAGGATTCTAGGATGATCCCAAATGAGTCACATCCTTGTATAATTTGATCCCCTGAAGTGTGGGCAGAGCCAATAAAATATGACAAAGTTGGTGGGATACCATTCTCTTTATTAGGTTACATTATGTTACAAAGGTGACTGCATAGCCATTCTCATAATTATGCATCTCAAACAAGAGATTCTCCTACAGCCTTCCAAGAAAGCTGCCGCGTAGGAGAAAGCCTTTGAGAGGCCATGTGGTGGAATGGGGAGCCTCCATAAGAAAACAACGACCTCAGTCCTACCACTGCAAGGAAGTGAATTCTGCCAACAGCTATGTGAGCCTGGAAGAGGCCCCTAATGCCCAGAAAGAAATACAGCCAGCCCAGTCAACCCTTACATTGAAGCCTTGTGCCACCCTGAGCAGAATTCCCAGCTAAACTATGCTTGAGCTCCATGAAACCATGAGATAATAAATATATGTTGTTTTAAGTTAATTACTTTTGGTAATATGTTTCAGGAAGTAGAAAGCTAATGCATACTACCTCTTTTACAAAATGTCTCTGTAATGTCTTTTCTTATATTGCTGTTTCTACTTCCAATGACTCCACAGCCTGCCCTTCACTTCTGTCTCACTGACTCCTACTTATCATCTGGACTCACATCATGTGTCACTTCTCAGAAGACTTTTGTCACCTCCAGCACAGAATAGATGAGTTTACATCCCCTCCTCTTCCATGGTAATTGTATATGCTTTCTCATATTTTATTTTAATGGGTTTCCATATAAGGCTTTTATGTGCAAGAATTATGTCTTACTGTTACCTCATCAAATTCTCTAAGTTAATATAATTCATTGTGTTTTCATAATCTGTAAGAGTGGTCCCTATATTTCAAGTTTTAAGCTGTCCTTACTCTTCAGGATGGATTTGAATACGGTACTCTTAATTTGTCTGTATTGGTATATCTTATAATGGTTGGAAGTGATCAATAGCCCCCACATAGATATGAAATTGCTTCATTTAGTTAGTCAATTCACAACAATGGATGATCTTGACATCAGTGCAACTTTTAAGGCATTAAAATTTATTGTTTTGGCCAATTGTATTACTTACAAATTTCTCTCTACCATTTGGTACCAATACAATGCCATTTCTGAAGGGTTCATTATGGCTCTGTTAATTTTTCTGGTTCTACACACTTGAACTCTTGTAGCCAGGCTATTAAGTATGAAATGTCCAATTTCCTTAAGTACTAAGTTTGACAGTTGATATCTCTTAACATTTCACTTTGACATTTCTTGTTTTATTTTTATTGTGAAGGTACATCCTCAGTCTTTCAAACGTACTTTTTGGCTTGTGATTATCTTTGAAATTTTTTTTATAGCAGTTTTTGTGAAACCATGGGTAAGTAAAAAATTCATGTTATTTTTGAATATGAGTTCCCTTGAAGAACCAATGCAGTGCAGACAGCTCGAAGTATCAATAACGTGTTTGGGAAGGATGTGGCTAATGAACGCACAGTATGTCGATAGTTTGAGAAGTTCCATTCTGGTGATTTTAATCTTCGAAATGAGCCATGTGGGCAACCTGAGACCAAGGTGGATAATGATGAGCCGAAAGCTATAGTGGAAGCGAATCCATCTCAACCTACACGTAAATTAGCAGCAAGGTTTGACATTACAATTCCAACAATATTGGACCATTTGAAATACATCGGCAAGGTAAAGAAGCTGAATAGATGGGTTCCACATGAATTTAACAAGTGTCAGAAGAGAAATTGTCCTGAAGCTTGCCTTTCTTTGCTGTCACGACATAATTGTGAACCATTTCTACACCGTATTGTTACGTGTGATGAAAAATGGATTCTTCTTGACAATTGCAAGCATTGGGCACAATGGTTAGATAGAGATGAAGTGACAAAACACAGTCCAAAACTGAATATTCATCAAAAAAAGCTAACAATGTCTCTTTGGTGGTCCAGTGCTGGTATTATCCACTACAGCTTCATGAAACCTGGTCAGTCAATTACAGGAGATGTCTACTGCAACCAATTGGACGAAAAGATGAGGATGCTTGTGATTAAGCAGCCGAGATTGGTCAATAGAGACAGACCAATCCTCTTGGAAAACAACGCTCGACCCCACGTAGCACAAACAATGCTGCTCAAACTACAGCGGCTAGACTTGGAAACTCTCTGTCATTCACCATATCCATCATACCTTGCACCAACTGACTACCACTTCTTCCAGGCTTTGGACCACTTCTTGCAAGGAAAAATATTCAATTCTCAACAAGCTGTGGAAAACGTCTTTTGGGATTTTAGTGCCACTCACTCTCCAGGCTTCTTTGCTGCTGGCATTAATAAGCTACTGTTAAGATGGCAAAACTGTGTCAACAGTTTAGGCACCTACTTTGATTAATTGTACTACTTCTTGTTTGAGATACAATAAACTACATTTTTTATTCAAAATCGGACATTTCATATTTAATGACCTAATATTTAGCTGAGGTAGTCTAGGTGTGCAGGAAGAAAAACTAAATATTAAGTTGAATTTGAATTTCAGAAAAACAAATAATAATTGTTTAATATAAGTATGTCCCAAATATTGCATGTGACATACTTATGCTAAGAAATTTGCAGAATATGCCTTTATACCAATGGAAATAAAATTATTATTATATTTTTATTTCAAATATGTGCATAATAAAAGGAAACTCTGGGGATTCATGATTTGTTATAGTTCTAGTTGAAGAAGATGTTATGGGGAAAGTATAGCTGCTTTAGAAGACAGGGTCAATTAAGTTTTTCCCTTAGAAAATTTAAATTTTGTCTATAAGGCTGAAAGTTAAAGTTTGAATTAAATTGCTTTTCTATGATGTTAGATTATCCCTGCATGAATGATTTGATTAAAATAATCACAACATATAGGAAAGTTTAGTGAAGTAGAAGGGAGAAATACAAAACATATTACTAATTTAATTTTGGCCATTATCATTTTTCTACCTAAAAGTATAGCAAGACGTGTATTAATTTTCAAGGGCTGTCATAACAAAGTACCACAACTGAGTGGCTTAAACAATGAAAATGCATTGCCTCATAGTTCTGGAGGTTAGCATTCCAAGAACAACGTATCAGCAGAGTTGGTTCCTTCTGAGGGCTGTGAGGGAAAATCTGTTCTGTGATCCTCCCATCACTTTTGGTGGCCGACTGGCAATCTCTGACATGCTTTGCCTTAAATCTCTGCCTTCATCAGCACATAGTATTCTCCTTGTGGGCATATCAGTGTACAGATTTCCCGTTTTTATAAGGACACTAGCTGTATTAGATATCCACCCTATTCCAGTATAACCTCAACTTAATAAATTATATCCATAACGACTTTATTTCCATATAAGGTAACATTCTTAGATACCAGGGGTTAGGACTTCAACATATAAATTTGGAGGTGGGTTAGGAAAGGCACATTTCAACCCCTAACAACATGGCAGAAAAAAATGGACATAAAAATTCCAGATAGTTAGGACCGCTAACTTCAAATTTGATTCCTTGCTATCTGCATCACCTTTGGAAAACCTCTTAATTTCCTACTCAGTTGTATAATCTGTAAAATGGAGCTAATAACTTCAGCCTTGTTTACAGGGATTTTGTGATACTCAAAAAAATTGTGACTTTTTCCATGCATTATCAAATCAAATATGAATCGGCCATTTTGAGCTAAAGAATCTATATGTCAAAATATAACTGGTGAAACACATCGTTTATTTTTAGCCCTTGAAAATGGACCCTAGAAAATAACTCTGGAATCTTTCTCAACTACTCCTGTACATTATACTTATCCAATCGACACAGGGACTTAATATCGCCAGTTCATCCATTTTTCTCTGTTAGTATAGCCCTTTGCTTGTACTATTAAAATTCTCTCTTATCAGATCCTTTAATCTCCATTCTCTATCCTGCCTACCTGTCCTCATTCTTTTTTTTCTATATAATATTATTAAAAACAGCATGTGACCTTGGCATGAATGGTGCAAAGAAGACTAGAGAAGAGACATTGTTCTTGATGTGCTTCAAATATGTTGATGGAAACAACAGAAAAATAGAAAATTGTGGAAAGATTATTAATAACTTTTATTAAGTTTTCATATTCTGATTTTAAACAATGAATAAACATGTGAGGAGAAAAAATAGAAAATTAAATGCCAATCTCATTTGTGAATAAGATACAACAGAAAAACATAATAGCAAACCAGTCTACCAGATTAATCTTTCATGGCCAGGAATAATTTATTCCAAGAATTAAATGATGTTTTACAATGATAAACTTTATTTTTGTATTCAATTACATTAACCATTTAAAAGAAAATTACTTAAATAATTATGTTGAGGATACCAAAACATTATTAAATTCAGTACTATTTCTTATTGAGAAACAACCTTCGGTGAGCTAGACATATAATGAAAACATTTTTGTATAAAATACATGAACGTGAAACCACTAGCAAGAATCATTTCTTATTCAGCAATTTGGAAATTTAAATGCAGAGAAAAGAGTATTACAGTTGCAAGAGTATTGCAATGAACGTTTGTATATACTTCTAGATTCACCATCTTTGAACATTTTATTGCACTTGTTTCTCCTCTCTTTTTCTCTCTCAACTATTTGAAAGTCTTTGACAGACAGGACACTAGTTTATTCTTAAATACTTTTATCACATGTTGCCTAAGATGAGAGCATTCTCCTACATAACCATACTATACTGGTCATGCTCAAAAAATTTAACATTAAAAAATAACATCATTTACTACAAACGTCAATCTAAATTTCCTCATTTATCTTAATAATTTCTTTGAAAAACTTTTTTCCCAGTCATCAATTACACATTGCATATAATTGATGTGCTACTTTAGTTTCCTTTAAATTAGAACATTTTCCCCATTGTTGTTGTTTATGACATAAACATTTTTGAAAAAATCAGTCCAGGTGTTCTAGGGCACATCTCTCAATTTGGATTCGTCTGGTTAGTTTCTCACACATAGAATCAGGTTGAAAATTTTTGGTAGGAATGCTATTTAGGTGATGTTGTCTGTTGCATTGTGTTTTTCAGGGATGCACACTTGGAGACAAGGAACATCAGTTTGTCCCATTTTGGTAATATGTTTGATTAGTGTATTAGATTTCTATTGCTGTGCAAGAAAATACCCAAAATTTAGCAGCTTAAAACAATACAAATTTATTATCTCACAGTTTCTGAGGGTCTGAAGTCTGGCAGATTTTAGCTGAGTTCTCTGCTTAGTATCTCACACCGTTGGAATCAAAGTATTGTCTGCACCTGGAGGTTTGACGGGGGAAAGGTCGGCTTTCAAGCTCTCTCAACTTGTTGGCAGAATCATTTTCTTGCAGCTGTATGACTGCAGTCCCCATTTTCTTGCAGTTGGCTGGTATCAATCACTCTTAGCTTCTAGAGACTGCCCATACTTAGTTCTTTGCCACTTGGCTCCCATGGGCAATTCAGAATGTGGCAGCTGTTTCTTTCTCTCCCAGGCAAGCAGGAGGAACACGCTTCTCTGTTTCTTCCCTCAATGACAAGCCGGAGAAAACTCTCTGCTTTTAAAGCATTCACTTGATTTGGACAGGCCAAACCAGGATGATTTTCCGTTTGTTATATAACATAATATAATCATGGGAGTGATATTTCATCATATTCATAGATTCTATTCACGCACTAGGGCACGGTACTTTACAGCACTTTATACCAGAAAGTGAGAATCTTGGGACCATCTTAGAATTCTGCCTATACCAATCAGATTTCGCTTTATTAGAATACAAGTGGGGGCCTACAATTTTTTGGTCTTTGAAAGACTAAAGAATTTACATACACAATTATTTGATCCTTGTCTTTTTTTGGAATAATTCATTGATACATTCTCTACTTCTGTGGGAATTGATCTGTTTAAGCAGTCAACCTCTACTGGGGTCAATTTTTATAGAAAACTTTCATTGAAATATTTATAGAACACATTTATATAAAATTAAAATATGTCTAAAATTTTGCAAAATATCCTTTATAATTTTTATGATTGGTTTTAATAATCCCCCTTTGTCATTTCTGATTTTATGTAGTTACATTCAGTATTTTTTAAAAATCATGTTACTTAATCATTTTTTTCAAAGAACAGCATTTTTATTTACTAATTAATCCTACTATTTTTATTTGCTTTTAACCTCTTTAATTGCTGATCTTTATGATTTCTTTCCTGGTGCTCAATTTGGGCTTACTTTATTATATATTTGCTTATTACTTGATTTAAAAATTTAAGTCACTTAATATTATTCCTTCATGTTCATTAATATAAGTATTAAAGCTATGAATTCTCTGATCACTGTTTTAAAATGTAGTCCGTGGTAGCTCACAGATACTGATACGTAATGTTTTTATCATTTGATTTTAGAAATTTTGTAGGTTTATATTTGCCCTTCCCTCAAGAGATGTTTAATAAATAATTTTTAAAATTAATATTCTTGATGCAGAACAAATGTTTAAAAGTCAATAAAAATCTTTTATTTCCATCTTCCCTTCTTTCTTTCTTTCTTTTATTCCTTCCTTCCTTCTTTGTTTTCCTTCCTTTTCTTCCTTTATTCCTTTTTTCCTTACTCTTTCATGTTTTCTGAATTATTCAGTCAAGAAGCCATTTGGTAGTGCCAAGCAAGGTAGCACACACACCTGGAACAAAGCTGGTAGGTATAATAGCATCCTGGCACAGGAAGCCTGGGCCTGAATGAGCAAAAAGGTGTCCATGCAAGATGGTGACAGTGGAATGCCAGTGTGACATATTGAAGCCCCAGTGGGGTATTGAGAACATCCACATGGAGAGTGGTGATGACAACAAAACATTAATTACACAAAGAGTGGTTGATCCAATAAGCAAATATAATGCAGATTGTGGTGGCCAGGTTTCTTATCGTCAGAGAAAAGAATTACAAACATGGAAGGGGAGAAAACTAGAATGAAACCTGTGATACTAGATTGGAATTAGTATGGACTAGTATGAACTCAAGAATTCCAACAGATGTAGCTAAATAAAAAATTCAATTTAGATGTCTTACTATAGCTTCACTATCCAGGGCTCTGACTGGTTTCATTGGAATTTACTTTCGAGGAGCTTACAGTCAAGACTGGATATTTGACACACACATCAAGACCAATGAATAAGATACACAGTAAGGATTGCCATAAAAAGTAGAGATAAAGTACTGAAATACCAGAGAATGAAAATAGTATTTTTTATTTTTTTTGAGACGTGGTCTCACTACAGTGCAGTGGCATCATCATAGCTCCCTGCAAACTCCTGGGCTCAAGTGATCCTCCTGTTTCAAGCCTCCCAAGTACCTAGCACCACAGTATTTTTTTTTTTTTTTAGAGAAGGGGTCTTGCTATGTTGCTCGGGCTGGTCTCAAACTCCCAAAAATACTATTTTGGAGAATGTATCTTTAGACTTGGGAATGTAAAACCCATAAAAAAAAATTAAATATATTTGAAAGCATGGCTATGGAGTCAGACTCATAAGTTTAAATTCTGACTCCAGATCATCCAAATGTAAGATTTCAGGCAAGGGGCATAACCTCTCTGACTCAAGTCCACATCTATAAAAGGTAGATAATAATTATATTAATAATAGGGTCATTTGAGGATTAAGTGAGGTAACATTCAAAGCTCCCAGAACAGTGTCTGATATATAGTAAAATGTCATATAAATTACAATATTATCACTTAAGACAATTGGTTTTAGAAATACTGAGCTGGGGAGAAATGAATTGATGCAGAAGAGAGGCATAAGTCATGCTAAGAGGGGGTAGCACAGGGGCAGGATACAGGGAAGTGTAGGTATTCCCCCCTGTCTGAAGGGCATGGCCTGTGGTGAGATATATTAGGAAGAGGTTGTAGAAGGTCTCGAATGGTCAGAAAATGAGGCCATGGTTAATAACTGGGCTGTTAAACGACCCCTTTGGTTTTTGTTTTCCTGGCTTTAAAAAATAGCACTGATATTTTTCTATGTATTCTTTAAATGAAAAGTTCCTCTTGATCATATCAAATAAGTACCCATTTACTTCTTTGCATTATCTTTGTCTTTGAGTTGAATACTTCACTTTTAAAATATGCTTTTAAAAATTATATTTAATCATGTGATTTTATTCTTGTAATTGTATGATCTTATACTTTTACATATTGTCTTAGTGAGCATAAGTGAATTGATGATTTATTACCTTTTAATCCTTGAATGAACCTCGCTATTCAACAAAATTTTTATTATAGTTGTTTTACAAATACTGTTAGAGTCTACTTTCATAGGGAAGTGAGAATGGCTTACCTTTTTCTTATTATTATCTTTGTCATATTTTAAACTTAACACCACATTTACCTTGTGGAATGAGTTAAAGATGACAATAGTTTTCTTCTTTGCTTACAGATAATTTCTACAATCTGTTGGGGTTTTGTTTTTTATAAGTTTGAAAGAAATGACCTATAAGTCAATTCTTAGGTGCTATTTAGTTGTTTATTGACGTTAGCTTTTTAATCTATTTTATGCATAATTATTGTCCTATTTAAGTTGTCTCATATTGATATGTCAATTATGGCAATTGTCACTTTTTAATAAAATTATCTATTCCATGTATGATTTCAGAAGTCTTCGCATATATACATATATTGTGTTTATTTACATTGATTATCTTAATTTTTTTAAAAAAATTCTGTTAGTATTATTGAAATTTACAGATTTTTCAATTAGTGGTGAAAGTAGGAACACTAACTCTAGATTTTTTAACAATTAAATTTTGTATTGGCCTTATAATTTTGCTTTAACTTTTTATTATTTTCTACTTTATTCCTTTGTTAATTTGTTCTTGTGCTGAAAACAAAATTCACCTTCAACTTGTTAATTTTTTCTCTTAATTTTTTATTTATGAAAACATTTAAAGGAGTGAAATACCTTATTCACATCTCAAGTTTTGCCATACAGTATATTTTAGACATTTAAAAATGTGTTAATGATGTTTGTGTTTTATTTTTTTCTTTTCTGAGCCCGTTTACTTTGGTGAAAGTTTGTTTTTCAGTCTTCTAAGTTTGGTTACCTAAGAAATTATTCTTATCTTTATTACAGTGTCATCTGAAAATGTGTATGCATTATTTAAATTTAAAATACTAATGATTCATTTTTTGTCCATACACTGTAAAACATTTTTTCTTATCACTATAAATCTTATAATTTTTAATATTCATGCTATTAATTATTTTATTAACTCTTTGCTTTCTTTACTTATTAAAATATGGAAGTGGTGTACTAAAGTATCCTCCTAAAACTATTTTTTCCCCTTTCCTTGAATTTTTATTTTTTCCTTAATGAATTTTATTGCTGTGTTTCTAGGGACAATCTAAAACAGGCAAACTCCTGATAAGTAGTAAAAGGACATATAATAATAATAACAATGGCAACAATCTTAATTTTTTCATAGTAGTAATGACAATAGCAGCAAGAGTTTCACCATTGACTATATGTGCGGTGTTGTGTCGTATGGGAAACAAGGAAAAAGCATGAGGTAGGTAAGGAACTGTAGGTAAGGCAGGTAAGGCAGCAGAGTATTGCAGGAAATATTACTTCTGACACTAAAAGCAAGTCATAGTCTTGACATGTGTGGATTACCCAATAATATTGCTCATGAAAGTCCAATATGTGGCCAGAAAGTTAATCACGCTCTGCTTTTCAGTACTGATATCAGCGTCTGTATCTACATATCTTTTATTACTTTTATCTTGCAAATGCCACGCAGGTTGATTAGAGAAAATAAATAACAAAGGAGAAAATATAAACCGCGATTAATAATATCTAGGAAATAAAATACTAAACTACTTGGGGTATATTCTAGCTATTTCTTTTCTATGGATGTTCATATTCATACTTATGTGATTAAGAACGATTGATTAAACTGATTCTATATTTTAGTCTCTTTTTTTTTGCCAACCTATAATACATTGTAAAACTTTTTCCCTGTCCATAAAAGGCTGGCTAGGTGAACAATCCCAGTCCGCTTCCTGGCACATGGGAAACTACATTTCCCAGCCTAAAATATGTGCTTGTCTAGTTTTACAATACTCCATGTACCCTTAGGATCATACTGCGTAGTCAAAAATAGCAACGATGAATCAGTAAATGCCAACGACAACAATGTAAACGATTGAATAAAACCCTGTCTCTGTGTCATGTTTGATCATCGAAGCATTAAATAAAGAAACAGACAAACACACAACACAAATGCTAATAAGCATTTTTTTTTAAGTGTAGGAACTTCTGGGAGGTAGAAGACTTAGAAGGGTTTAATTGGTGTCGTCATCATTGTCCTGCACCAGGAAATTATTTGTTTATTTTGTTGAATTCAGAACCTCCTCATTCATTTTAACAATTGATAGGTACAGAAATATCAATGTGAGAAATCTCTCTGTGGGGATATCGGTGTGAAAACTGTTTTGTGAAAAATGAGCCAATGTACAACTACAGTCCAGTGGATGGAATTTAAAAACCCTAAATACCCACTTTATTCTCATGAAAAACATGAATCCCTGTGTGTGATACACTTTTTCCTAAAATATCCTTCAACTGAAAAGTCAAGGAACTGGCACGTTAGCACTTCTGTGTGCTCTAGAGAAATGATCTTTGTAACCCTTTCGTTTTGCTTCCTGCCGTTTCCCTGTTATTCTGTTTTCCAACCATGATTTTATTTTTTTTTAGTTGGCATTCTGTGCAAACCAATGTTGTTACCTTTGGTTCTAATTTTGTATTTTAACCTTTTTTCCTCCTTGACATTTACCTTTTCATCCATGATCTGTTTGTCCCTAGCAGTGAGACCTTCTTCTGCTCTATGTCACAAGATCAAAAGAGTAGATGTGGGGTACTCACAGCCTGGCCTCCTCTACTGCAGTTCAGTCTGCAAGGTTAGAACTGTTGTTTTATGTTTACCTTCTTTTGAGTTGTGCCTGTGGAGCAAGAAATAAATGTTTTCTAAACTCTCACATTTTCCTTCTACCTCCCTCTCCACTTTCTGCAGTATTAATGGCCAGAAAAATAAATATTATTTTGACAGCAGGTTCGCAGTAATATATACAGACTTGGTTTTGTACATAACAATCATTCTTGAGTTAGCCAGTTTTAAAGATTAGTTAATAGAGAAAATCACATAGATGTGAAAAATGATGTCATTAAACCTTTTGTTTTTCTGCTCTCTCCTCTCACTGTAAGCAAACACTTATTATAAGTGTCAGAGAAAGAAAATGTCCCGAGAGATTCTTGTTCCTTCAGTTTGAATGTTATAGCTGTACTGAGGAAGACTGTTGCAGTGTTTTATAATCAGATAAAAATATGAGTTGTTTCACCTGAAATTCTCCTGAAACCTCGCGTTTCACCTCAGAGAAATAAGTATATGCAGATAAGACAGCTATTGGTAACTGACTTTAACAAATGTAACTTGCTCCCCTCAGAATTACCTGTTTATATTTTAGAGTATATCTAGCCAAGAGATATTGAAAGTTCTAACCTCCTCTCCTACTAGCGGGGATATTGTGTGGGCAGTTATGTTAGTCAGCAGAATTACCAAGCCATAGTGATGAGTAATACCTCTTAACATTTTCCAAAACGTAGGTACACATGAATCACCTTAAAATTGCCTTAGATACTTCGTAAAGAAAAAGGGAAAATGTGAAAACATGAAGGATATTTAGAATAAGTGTTAATTCCAAACAGTTTAAAAATAATGCAATGAAGTACATGAGGATTTCAATCTGAACAAGTCGTAATAGTTGAGGAATTTATGTACCTCAGAGTCTCAACAGTTTTGCATTTCAACAATAATAGCTGAGGGCTAATTTGAGATGATTGTAGCTAATTGAGGTAGTTGGCAGGGTGTGTTTTCTATTTTTGGTTTTCATGAAGCAAGGACTTTGTTATTATAAAATAATATGTTCAAGAATTATTTTTGTTATCTATTTGACAAAACCAATCTCAAAGTACATTTAACTATCAATTTAGTATTGAAGCCTCATGATTAGGGTTGATATCCTAAGTCTTAGAAGATGAGAGCTCACATTATAATGAAAAATTATTAAAGTAAAAGAGTGATTTGATTTGATTTCTTCTTTCTTTGAAGTACTTTTCAGAATTTAATGATTTGTTTGAGCAAAAGACTATATCTTTTGTGTGTATTAGATTGCCTGATTGGTCCAATTCTTCAACCATCCCTGCAGCCATACCCTTAATATGGCCTCATAGTGGGTAGAGTATATTTCCTTTGCTTGACTTTGGAATTGATTATGTGACTTGCTGTAATGATAGAAAGTGTCAGGAGTGATTGTATGCTATTTCCAAGTCAATGACTTAAGAGGCCTTGCTTGTTTTTCTGTTCACCCATTTTTACTTCTGTCATTATCATGAGAGGAGCTTGTGCTGTTTCATCTGCTGGTCAAAAGTGGATGTAAAGCCACCCAGTGTTACCCACAGACTTTCAGAAAGATGCTTATGAGTTCTAGCCTCTGCACAAGAAATGAATCCACCCACTGAATCCTCGTTTAAGTCAGCTGATCTTCCCGAAGTTGTGTATCTGTGAGGATAAAAGATTATTGTTTTAAACCATTAAGAGCTGACTTAATAGCTTCAATGAGATATAATTGACTTATAATGAACAGCACATACTTAAATTACACAATTTATGAGTTTTGATGTATATACACCCCTAAAACCATCATCACAAAATCAAGAAAAAAAGATAATGAACATAATCACTCCCCAAATTCCAAAATTTGTTCATATCCCTTCATCCCTCAACTCATTGTCCACCTCATCTATAGGCAACCACAGATCTGCTTTTGGTGACTATAGATTAGCTTGTATTGTCCAGCATTTTATCTGAATGAAATCATATAGTAGATACTCCTTTTTTTGGTCTTCTGTCAGCAAAATTATTTTCAGAATCATCCATGTAGAAGTATGTATCAATATAGTTCACTGCTTTTTATTGCTGAGTAGTGTCCTATTGTATGGATATACTACAATTGTCTTATTCATTAATCTTTTGATTATTTTTTGGGTTTTTCCAGTTTGAGGGTTTCTAAAAATAAAGCTCTATGAACATTGAAGTACAACATTTTGTATAAACAAAGCTTTCCCTCCGTTTGGGTAAATGCCTAAGAGTGGAATGACTAAAACATATAGTAGATTACATTTAACTTATTTAAAACTGCCAGACTGTTTTCAAAGTGATTGCACCATTTTACATTTTCCAACAAAAGTTGATGAGATTTCCAGTTTATCCACATCCTGGCCAACACTTGATATTGTCAGTCTTTTTAATTTTAGGCACCCCTGGTGTATAGTGGTATATTCTTACAATTTTAATTTGTATTTCCCTAATGAACATTGATCTGGAGTGTCTTTTTATGTGTTTATGTGTTATGTGTTATCAACTATATATTTTCTTTGGCGAAGTGTTCAAATCTCTGCCTATTTTTAAATTAGTTTTTTTTCTTATTAGTGAGTTTTTTGAGTTCTTTATATATTCTAGAAAGAAGTCTTTTATCAAGCATAAAATTTGCAAGTATTTTCTCCCAGTTTATGACTAGTTTTTCCAATTTATCAATTTGTTCTTCCATGAATTGTGCTTTTGTTGTTTTTAATCTAAGAAATTGTTATAAAACCCAAGGTTATACAGTTTTCCCCCTATGTTTTTCACTAGAAATTTTATAAATTTAGGTTTTAAATTTTGGGCTATGATCCATTTTGAGCTAAGTATTTTATATGTATGTGAGGTAATGGTCAAAGTTTTTTTGATTTTTGTTTGTTTCTTTGTTTTGCATATTATTATTGAATAGTTCCAGCACCATTTGTTGAAAACATCATCCTTTCCCCATTGAATTGCCATAGCTTTAGTAAATAGTAAAATTGGGCCTTACTTAGTTTGATTGTTCTATTTGTCTGTCTTAACTCTAAAGTCACACTGTTTTGTTTACTGTAGCTTTATAATAAAACTTGAAATCTAGTGTTGTAGCACTATCATTTTCTTATTCTTCTTCAAGTTTTTCTCTTTTTAATATATTCTATTCCCTTACATATTTATATACATTTTTGAATCAGCCTATTGCAACAAAAAAGCCTAAAGAAATTTTGATTGGTATTGCATTGATTCTATAGATCAATTTGGGGAGAATCAGCCTCTTAAAAAGATTGATTCTTCTGGTCCATGATTGTGGTATATCCATCCATTTATTTTGGTCTTCTTTAATTATTTTGTCTATGTTTTCATTCATGTCCATTTCTCTCAGCCATGTTTGCAGTTTTTAGCATATAGATACATATCTCTTGTCAAATTTTTTCTAACTGTATCATATTTTTGATGCTTATTTATTATTTAAATGACATTGCCTTTAAATTTTAATTTCTTATTATTTGCATTTATTAAATAGAAATACAGCTGATTGGTATATTGATCTTGTTTCGTGCAAACTTAATAAGCTGACTTATTAGTCCTAGTAGCTTTTTATGTAAATTAAATAGGATTTTCCACATTGACAATTATGTCACGAGCTAATAAAGAAACATTTATTTTTTCCTTTACAGATTATGTATGTCTATAATTTCTTTTTTCTTGAACTTTTTCACTTGATAGAACTGCTTATGCCATGTGGAATAGAATAGAATAGAAGTGGTGAGAGCAAATGCCTTTGCCTTGCTCCTGATCTTCAAGAAAAGTGTTCAGACCAGGGTGGTGGCTCCTGTCTGTAGTCCCAGCACTTTAAGAGGCTGAGGCAGGAGGATAGCTTGAGCTCAGGAGTGTGAGACCAGACTTGGCAACATAGTGAGACCCCTGTCTCTACAAAAAATTAAAAAAGGTAACTGTGCATGATGGCATGGGCCTGTAGGCCTGGCTACTTGGGAGGTTGAGGCAGGACAATCGCTTCAGCCCAGGAGTTTGAAGTTACAGTGAGCTATAATCAAACCAATGCGCTCCAGCCTAGGGGACAGAGTGAGACCCGGTCTCCAATTTAAAAAAAACAAAGAAAAGAAAAGCATTCACTTTTTCGGCATTGAATATGTATTTTCTAGATTCTCTTTATCAGATTTACAAACTTCGCTTCTGTTTCTAGTTTGCTGAGAGATTCTAATAGAAATAGATACTAAATTTTGTAGGCTGATTATTCTATCACCTTTGAGGTGATCATTTTTTGTCTCTTAAATGATGAATTACATTCATTGATTTAAAAATCTTTAACTGTGTTTTGGAGATAAATACTCTAGATCATGATTTATTATCTTTTTTACATTGAGTTTGATTTGCTAAAACCCTTTTAGAATTTTTTCATCTATGTTCATGAAAGATATTTGTCTGTATTTCTCTCTTAGTTTCTTGTATATGAATAATGTTGACCTTACGCAAGTAACTGGGAAATATTTTCTCCTCTTCTATTTTTCTAAAGAGTTTATGTAAAATTGGTATTATTTTTTCCTTAGATGTTTCATTGATTTCACCAGTTAAACTATCTGGGACCGGTATCTTCTTTTTGAGAAGTCTTGAACTATACATTCAATTTCTTTAATAGAAATATATGTTCAGTCAAATTATCTATTCCTTCTTTAGTGAAGTTTAGAAAATTATATCTTTCAAGAAATTTTCCCATTTCATCTAAGTTGTCCAATTTGTTGGTATTAGGTCATTAATATTTCCTTAATGTCTTGTTAATATAATATTGATAAAATCTCTAGTGATGTTACTACTCTCTTTCTAGTTATGGGTTATTTGCATTTTCTCCCTCTCTTTCCTTACCGGTCTGATTAAAGGTTAATCATTTGTTTTTGTTTTTTGTTTGTTTGTTTGTTTGTTTGTGGAGGGATCTTCTTGTAAACCAGGATTTGGTTCCACTGACTCTCTCTATTACTCAGTTTTCCGTGACATATGAGTCTACTCTTGTCTATCATAATTTCCTTTCTTCTGCTTACTTTCATTTTCATTTTCTCTTTCTTTTAAGGTATAGGCTGAGGTAATTGATTTGAGAACTTTTTACTTTTCTAATATATGCTAACAATGTTATAAATTATTCTCTAAGTCCTTTTTTAATAGCATTCTACTATCTTTAATATATTCTGTTTTTGTTTTCTTTCCCTGAATATACTTTCTAATTTTTCTTTCAATTTCATGTTTTCTTGATTTCTTATTAGAAGTATGTTATTTAGTTTTCAAATATTTCATGATTTTCTTGATACGGTTCAATTATTTTTTATTAATTCAATTTCACTGTGGTCACAGACCATTCTGTGCATCACTGGACTATGTTAAAATATGTTAAGACTTATTTTATAACACTTAATATCTCTATCTTGTTAAATGTTCTATGTATACTTGTAAAGAATGTGTATTCTGCTCCTGTTGGGTGATATTCCCTACACACATAATTTAGGTCAATTTGTTTAACAGTGCTATTTAAATGTTCTATATCCCTGCTGACTTTCTGCCTACTTGTTCTACCAATTATTGAAACAGAGTTGTTGAAAAGTGTGATTATAATTAATTTTGTGTATTTCTTCTTATAGTTATGTAAGTTTTTGATTCATATATTATGAAGTTCTGATATTAGGTAGGTAAACATTTATGATTATTTTGTCTTCTTGATAAACTGCTTCCTTTATTGTTATGAAATAGCCCTCATGTAATAGCCCCCATGTAATATTTTTTGTTCTGAAATCCACTGTGCCTGATTTTAATATAGTCACTCCAATTTTCTTTTGATTATTTACATAATATATATTTTTCCATTTTGTTACTTTTGACATAATTGTTTATTTACATTAAGATGGGTTGTTTGTAGGCAGCATATATTTGGGTCCTTTTTTAAAATTACCCAATCAGATTCATTTTCCTTCTTGGGAGATGTTTAAAATATTTATTTTTAAAGTGGTTATTAATAAGGTTGGATTATGTCAGCCATTTGCTATTTAATTTATATTTTTCCCATATCATCATTGTTCCACATTTCTTCTTTTTTCTGTTTCATTTTAGATTGAACACTAGTTTTTTTTTTTTAATTTATTTTTTTATTTGAGAATATTATGGGGGACATGAATAGATTGAACACTAGTTTTTAAAAAAATTATATCTTCTTTATTGGCTTATTATCTGCATCTTTTTGTTGGGTTATTTTAGTGTTTAGTTCAGGTTTTATATAATAGTATACATATTTTACTTATTACAGTCTATCTGTAAATAATATTATGCCACTTAACATATGCTATAAAGACCTTATAATACTATATTTCCATTTCTTCCCTTCTAATCTTTATGCTATTGTTGTCATACATACAATATTTATATAAATCCTACAATATGTTGTTATTATTTTTGCTTTAAACAATTATCTCATAATTTAAAATATAAGAAAATATTTTATATTTACTTACATGTTTACATTTTGCTGCTTTTCTATGTTGATGTAAACTTCTGTCTGAAATCATCATCTTTCTGCCTATAGAATTTTTTTAATATTTATTGTAGTGAAGGTTTGCAAGTGATGTATTCTTTCAGCTTTTGTATATGTGAAAATGTTTTTATATTGTCTTCATTTTTTGAAAGCCTTTTGGCTGGGTATAGAATTTTGAGTTGCCAAGTTTTTATTTTAGTACTTTAAAGATGTTGCTTCCAGTTGCATGTGGTGGCATGCACCTATATTCCCAGCTATATAGCTGGAGAAGCTGGGACAGGAAGATCACTTAAGCCCAGGAGTTCGAATTCAGCCTGGGCAACATAGTATCTCAGTCTCTAAAAAATCTTAAAAAAATGTTCTTCACTGATTTCTAACTTGTATTGCTTTGGATAAGCAATCTGTTGTTATCATTTTTGTTCTCCAGTATATCATATTATTTTCCACAGGCTGATTTTAAGATGTTCTTGTTATCTCTGATTTTTAACAGTAAGATTATTTGTAATTTTAGTGCTTAGAATTCATTGAACATCTTGGTCAGGTGGGGTTATAGTTGAGCAAATGTGGAAAATATTCCAAATATTCTTTGAAATGTATTTTGTAAACCTCCCTGTCCCTCAAATTTTCTAATTACACATATAGAGAGTCCCTTGAAATTGTTTTGCTATTCATGGTTCTCTTTTCATTTTTTAGATGACTTTTTATTCTTTGTATTTCATTTTAGCCATGTTTCTATTACTATGTTTTCTAATTTATTGATTTTTTTTTGTCAATATCTAATCTGCAATTAATCCCAAGTAGTATTTTTTCATTCCAGAGTTGTATTGTTTATTCCTAGAATTTCTATTTAAATATTAATCTTCAATGTTCCAAGCCTTTTTAAAAATTATTTAAATAGATTTAGGGGGTACAAGTGCCTTTTTGTTCCATGGATGAATTGCATACTGGAGAAGTCTAGGCTTTTAATATAGCTATCTCCTGAATAGTGTAAATTGTACCCAACAGATAATTTTTCATTTCAACTCCCCAGCCCCCTTCCCTTTCTGAGTCTTCAGTGTTCATTAAGTCATTCTGTATGACCATGCATAACCATTGCTTAGCTCCCACCTATAAGTGAGAACATGTAGTATTTGTTTTTTGTTCTTGGGTTACTTCACTTGGAATAATGACCTCCACTTCTATCTAAGTTGCTGCAAAAGACATTATTTCATTCTTTTTGATGGCTGATTAGTATTTCATGGTAAATACATACCACATTTTCTTTATCCAGCCATTGGTTGGTGGGCACTTACGTTGGTTCCATGTCTTTGCAATTGTGAATTGTGCTGTGAAAACCATATAGGTACAGGTGTCTTTTTAATAAAATGACTTCTTTTCCTCTGGGTAGATTCCTAGTAATGGGATTGCTGGATAGAATGGTAGATTTATTTTTAGTTCTTTGATAAATCTCCATACTGTTTTCCATAGAGATTGTACTAATTTACATTCCCACCAACAGTATATAAATGTTCCCTTTTTACCGCATCCACATCAGCTTCTATTGTCTTTTGACCTTTTATTAATGGCCATTCTGACAGGGTTAAGGTAGTATTTCATTGTGGTTTTAATTTGTATTTCCCAAACGTCTACTTTAAATGCTAAAGTTTGTCCTCTACTTTTTTGAATACAATATATTTATCATTATTATATTAACAGTTTGTCTACGAATTTTATCACCAAGTCTTTTCTGAATGTTTCTATTGACTAATCTTTCTTCTCATTATGGGACATATTTTTCTGCTACTTGGCATAGTTGGTAATCTTGATTTGATGTCAGATATTTGAATTTTATATTGTTGGGTCTGGATATTTTTGATCCCTATAAATATTCTTGAATTTTGTTCTGAAATACTATTTATTTACATGTAATTTGATTCTTTCTAATCTTGCTTTTAAATTTATTATAAGTAATCAGAGAAGTCTTTATTTTACTTCTCTATTGAGGCAATACCCTTCTGGTACTTTTTTTACTGCCCCATGATTTATCAGATTTTCCACTTTGATTAGTTAGAACACAAACAGTTCCTGGCTCTGTGTAATCACTGAGGATTTTTCTCTTTGTTCTATTAGAGTGGTTCTTTCTCTTGCCTCTAGTATTTTTCTCATGTGCATGTGCTGATCAGAATCTATCTGTTGACTATTGGGATACCACTCACAGATCTCTTTTTATGTGGGTAGCTCTCTATTCTCTAGTGCTCTTTCCAGCAAATTCTAGCTGTCCTGGCTCCACTTGTCTTCCAGATTCACCCCATCAACTCAAGTCTTATGCATTGCATCTCAGGTCGATCACCCTAAACAATGTTCTGGAAACTTTATGCAGATGGTAAGCTGAAGTGGTTCTAGGGCCCACCTCATTTTTCTCTTCTCTCAGAGATCTCTGTGCTACATAGTGTCTCATATCAGTAAGTCATTATTTCATACAATTGGTCTGTTTTATTTTATTTATTTCAAGTGTGAGAGTTAATCCAGTCCCTGTTACTCAATCTTGGCCAGTAATGAAATTCTAGCCTATTCTTGACATAGGCATCAAAGAAATTCAATGGTGACATGAGTCTTTTCCATAAATGATGGTGATACACTTTTACAAATGCAAGGGAAAGATTGACTTTGAACCCTACCTCACACCATGCCCAGAGTTACCTTGGGATGTATTGCAAACCTAAAGGTGAAAGCTAAAACTATAACAATTGAAGAAAAAAGAGAAAATTTTTTGTAAGCTACATTTCCTTAGAGATAGCACAAATAAACACCTATTAAGATTCCATCAAGATTAATTGGTTCTTCTTAACACAAACATCATTTAGGATATGAAAGTGCAAGGCATAGTCTGGGAGAATATTTGACAAGTGACTTACTTCCAGAATATACCAAAAAAAGGTATACAATTCAATATTAAACAATATAAACAATCAAAAAAAATTAAAGGACAAAAACCTGAATAGGTACTTGATAGATATATATCAATAGATATATAATTACTATGTATCTATACTTACATCTACCTGGCCAAGGAATTTATTTTTTATGTTTTTATCCAAGAGAAATGTTCATAAAAGATTTGTGTGAGAATGTTTATAGTAACATTCTTCATAATAAAAGTTTGGACACAAAGAAAATGTTCATCAATAGGAGAATAGATAAACACATATAATATATTCCTACCATAGAATAATATTTATCAAGAAAAATCAAATAAGTCAAATAAAAAATTAGAGATATACAACATAGAACAAAATTAATAACATTCTGCTAATTTTAAACATTATGAAACTTGATAAACATTTTAAACATTATGAAAATTATAAATCTTGAATAATTTAATTGACATGGTATTTAATAATAGACAAAAGCAGTCTTCAGTGATGGAAATAAAAATTGCCTGAAGTGAGTATGACTGGAAGGAGGCATGAGTTCATTTTCTGTTGTGATGAAAGTGTTCTTTGACCTAATTTATGCAGTGGTTGCATACATTACATATCCCTAAAAATCTGCACATTGCACATTATATAAATATACTTCAGTATAAATAAAACAAATCAACACAGGTTAAAAATACATCTTCTAACACTGTAACATCTTATGATAATTAAACTTTAGGCATTTTTAAAAGGTCATGTATATTTTGAAATGCATTGGATGATAATTTCATGCTCTAAATATAAACACTTGAAACTGAGTATCTTTATTTATGACAGGCGTTTTGGTCTAAACATTGTATAGCAAATCACTTTAGAAAGCACTTAGTGTACTTGTCAGTCTTTACAGGCAATAGCTGCTGTAATAACATATGATGGACTATAAGCAGGCAAGCAGGGCAAATCTTTGCTCAGGATTTGAGAAGTAATGAATGCCTCTACATCTTTGGTGTCCTTAAATTAGAAATTGATTAAAAGATCAAAGAAAAGAAGTATAAATTTCCAGAATCAAATACCTAAGTATTATTTTTAGCTCTGTTTATGTTAAAGTATAATGTATTAGGGTTCTCTACTCCACAGAAACAGAATCAATAGGAGATATATATGTATATGTATATATGTATATGAGGGCACTTCAAAAAGTTTGTGGAAAATGAAATTAAAAGATACAAATACAAAATATAAACTTTATTTCTTAACATAAGCTCCATCAAGGTCAAGACACTTTTGTAAGTGATGATACCAGCTATTTAGTCCATCACTAAAGAATTTAAGGTCCTGGGAACTTAACCATGTCAATGTAGTCTTTTTTACAATATTAACTGAAGAAAAATGGGGGCCCTTTAAATATTTTTTAAGATTAAAAAACAAAATGAAGTCAGAAGGAACCAAATCAGACTGTAAGGTGGATGCCTACTGATTTCCCACTGAAACTCTCACCAAATTGCCCTTGTTTGATGAGAAGAATGAGCAGGAGGGTTGTCTTGGTGGGAAAGAACTCTCTGGTGAAGCTTTTCTGGGCATTTTTTTGCTAAAGCTTTGGCTAACTTTCTCAAAACAGTCTCACAATAAACAGATGTTATCGTTCTTTGGCCCTTCAGAAAGTTAACAAACAAAATTCCTTGAGCATCCCAAAAAAAACTCTTGCCAGGACCTTTGCTCTTGACCAGTCTGCTTTTGCTTTGACTGGACCACTTCCACCTCTTCATATTCTTGCTTTGATTGTGCTTTGTCTTCGGGATCATACTGGTAAAGCCATGTTTTATCTCCTATTACAATTCTTCAAAGAAATGCTTCAGGATCTTGATCCCACTCATTTAAAATTTCCATTGAAAGTTCTGCTCTTGTCTGTAGCTGATCTGGGTGCAATGATTTTAGCACTCATTAAGTGGAAAGTTTGCTCAACTTTAATTTTTCAGTCAGAATTGTGTAAGTTAAGCCAATTGAAATGTCAATAGTGTTGGCTATTTTTTCTGCTGTTAATCATCAGTTCTCTTTAATTAGGGCAGGAACAAGAAATTTTTTCCTCACTAATTGATGTGGCTGGTCTGCTGCTACAGATTTCATCTTCAACATTGTCTCGTCCCTTCTTAAAATGAGTTATCCACTTGTAAACTGCTGAATGCTTTACATCATTGTCCCCATAAACTTTTGATAAAGCATCAATGACTTCATCATTCTTCCACCCAAGCTTCACCATAAATGTGATGTTTGTTCTTGCTTAAATTTTAACAGTATTCATGTTGCCCTGATAGAGGCTCTTTTCAAACTGATACCTTATCTTTCTTTGTGCCTGAAACTAGATCTTGTTCAGATGTGTTATAACAAGTGAGCATAAGTTTATTTTGTTGCCAAAATTTTTTGAAATCCATGCATAGTTTTTTCATAATACTCATTTCCATGAACTTTTTGAAGACTCCTCATGTGCATGTGCATGTATGCATGTGTGTAGAGAGAAAAAGAGACAGAAAGTGAGTGATTAGGCTATTATGGAGGTCAAGAAGTCCCACAATTTGTAGTAACCAAGCTGGACACTCAAGAGAGCAGTGATATAGTGCTAGTCCGAGTCCAAGTCCCAAGGCAGGAGAATACCAGTGTCCCAACAGTCAGGCAAAGAAAGTGAGTTCTCCGTTATTCAGCCTCTTTGTTCTATTCAGGACTTCACTGGATTAGATGAAGCTCATTTGATTGGGGAGGGAAATCTGTTTTACTCAGTCTATCAATTCAAATGCTAATCTCACCCAGGAATACCCTCACAGACATATCCAGAATAATGTTTAACAAATATCTGGGCACTATGTGGCCAAGTCAAGCTGACACTTAAATTTAATCATCATAAGTAAAGTGAACAATCAGGTGCACTGGCTCAAAAGTTTTTTTCACTGGGAAGATCTCCCTCCACCACTGTCCTTCAGGGCTGTCCCAGAAAGGGGCCATAATGTTGCAATAGTCCACTTTTGGGTGTTGCCTGCATATCTTATAAACAAGGCCTGAGTCTCCTCTTTCTCTGTCAATTGATTATAGGAAGTCCCCATGAGGCCATAGGTGCAAGTAGGCGAGAGAAGTCAGTGTAGCAGGAATGGGATCATAGGAGGTCAGGCCACTTCTTTATGTAACTTACTCGCCCCTTCAGGGCCTGCTCGGGTCTGGTCACCCATGTGCCATTTCTATTTGATGTGCTTTGCACTCCCAACTTTATGGCTTGATGAGTCAGGTAAAATCCAGTTCATGATGGGAAGCTCAGGTCACATGATAATTTGGTGGCCTGCAGTTATGTGTTCAGTTTCTACTAAGGTTCAGGAGCAAGCCAAGAGCTCTTTTTTCAAAAGGTGGGTAGTTATCTGCAAAGGATGGCAGGACTTTGCTCCCCAGGCCTTAGGGTGTAGGCTGAAATTCCCTTATGTGAACCTTCCAAAGGCTCCAAGCAGAATTTCTACATATCCCTCACACTTCCAGCAACATTAGACCCCCTGGATCATGTAGTCCTAGTGGCAGAGCAGCTTGCACTACAGCATGGATCTGCTGCAGAGCCTTCTATTGTTCTGGGCCCTACTCAAATCTAGCCATTTTTCAGGTCGCTTGGTGTATGGGATTGAGTAACACACCCAGATGAAGAATGTATTGTCTCTAAAATCCAGAAAGACCCATTAGGCATTACGCTTCTGTTTTGGTTGTAGGAGAGACCATCCTATATTCTGGATAACTCAACATGCCCAGTACCACTAGACCTCTAGACATGTCAGTAAGGTGAAATTGACTTTATTATAGTCTGTGCCTTTCATATTTTCTTCTTTTCTGTCCTATAATATTTTCAAGTAATATTATATAGTTTTTTCTATCTTGATACATTTATAAAAGAGTTAAGAAGGTAACATAAAACTTGTTGATAAAAAATGTATAAATTAGTTTCTGAAAAATTTATTTCTATAAAGGAAAACTCAGTACTATGGAATAGTAATAAAATTATCATCCTAATGAATCATTCTTTTAATAAGGTGTCCTAATTCCTAACATGTTATGTTAGTTAGCAGGATATTATATTCATATATTCATGGTAAATATCAGTATAATATATGTTTTACTAATATTTAGAAATAATAGACTAATTATTTCCTAATGTGCTGACTTTTTCCTCCCAAATCCATCTGGTACGTGACCATGACTAACATATCTTTTGAGCCTTATTGTACCAAGGAATGTGTTAGGCACATGAAAGAAGTTCAGCAAATGCATACTTAATGAATTGTATATTACATGCATGTAGATATGTGTGGGCAATTTACTTCTCCAGGGCATTGATTCACATGGATACAAGTTAAACTTTTTTTGTTACTTATTTCATTCTGATTTTTATTGTATCTTTTTATAATATATTACTGAGCTTGGCAGTCATTACTATGAATACATACTGTGGTAATTTATGGCTTATTTCAACATAAGGCTATTTGCACTATTCATTATGAACATCAGATCCTTTTTCTTTTTTCAAGTCAATATTATTCTGAATAATTTTATTCATCAGGATACCTTTCACATTCATGAATATGCTGAAGTCTGTGGGTATACACATTTCCTATTACATGAATCATAATGTTACAGGCTTAGAAATCTACTGTCATGAGAGAACACTCACACCATTAAGCTATAGTGGCAATATTTTCATATTATCATACTGTCAAAAAGAGATGTTATGTGGAATGCACTGAAATTTATAAATTGGTGGAGCCAAGGATTTCGATGTTTTGTTATGTAATTGGGACAGAACATGATAGGCTCATGGTGTGGTATCTAATTGCTATACCCTTAGTGTTGGGTGTTTGTGACATGTTTGCATTGTCACTCTATATGGTCCTTAATTTGTTATTCACCATGATCTTTAGATAGTCTCTCCCTGTACTTGGGCTAGAGCTAAAATCAGTGAATTCTATTATATCTGTAAATTGAGAGACTTACAGTATACAAACTTTAAGTAAAAAAAAATTGGGAGAGTTTATTTATTTTATCAGATATGTGTCCTTGTTCCTCTGGAAAAAATGATTCTTATCTTTCTGAACAGCAAGTATGATTTCAAAACACAATACTGACAAGGAGTCCATTCTAAATACAGCTTTCAGAATTTTCTGGGCTAGAAAATATTTGTCGATATTGAATGAATTTTACCTACAGGAACAAATAGGATAGTAGGGTTTTAGCTAGCTTTCTTGGTAATAGCTTTATTCTGTATTCTTCCACAATGTAACGATACCCTGTAAGACAAGAAAGTATATCTGTGTGTTCAATCTTTTGATTTCACCTGAAATGAAGTTGCTCTGCCCCTAAATCAATATCTCAGTGTTGAGTTGATTACATGGTTGACGTTTGCAAAGGAATGAAAGCAGTCTGAGGTATTGCTCTTGTGATAAGTGGGAATGTGGAAGAACAACCCAAGTTATTTCTACACGGAGTTGTTATTTTTTTCTTTCCTTGTCAGACCATGCTGTACACAGAAATTCTGTGGGAATCTGACTCCTGTTGTAAACTGTAATTAGTGAAAACTGCCACTGAATTGAGGGGCTGGTTAGGTCAGAAAGAAGTAACAGTCAAGGCTGTCTTCTCAAGAAGAATTCTAATCAATGCACCAAAATTACCTACTACCTTAATTCACTTATAATTCTGGGTTAGACATCCAGACAATTGTCAACCCTTTCTCCCTGGAAGGAAAGTTATTCTTATGTTATTCTTGTGTATGTTTAGAAAGGAAGGCAGTGTTGGTAAGGGCAAGTGTACAGATGTGCTAACACAAGTTAGTACTCATTGGCTATGGAGTCATAGAATAGGCAATATCTTTCTTGAGGCTGGGAGAAAAGAAGGTATGACATCTTAGCTGGATGACTTTGATAAGAGTAAACCTATGCTTTCTTATTCTGGTGCAGTAGAACAGGACACTTCATGGTCTAAGAAACATTTAACTATATAGGAGAATTGGGAATGTCGTGCAAGGCATCTCTTTTTTTTTTTCATTCAGCAAAAGCATAGCCGTATATGAAAGGAGGTTGAACAGGCACTTCCCAGAAGAAGTTTAAGAGGATTTCCTTTTCCACTGGCCTGCCTTTTCTAGCCTTCAATATACAATTGGCAACAGACATGATACTGATTTATCTAGAAGGACACTATTAGTTCCCTTTTGTAGCTTGAGAACAATGCATTTAAAATTTACTTTTAATTGTGCATTCTTTTTGAGATTTTATAGCTGAGTGATATTTTTAAAACTATTTTTCGGGCAGTTTTAGGTTCACAGTAAAATTGAGTGGGAGGTACAGGGATTTCCCATATACACTTTGCCTCCCTCATTATATCAACATACCCCATTGGAATGATGCATTTGTTACAGTTGATGAACCTACGTTGACACATCATAATCACCCAAAGTCCATGGTTTCCTTTAGGGTTCACTCTTGGTGTTGTACATTTTATGGGCTTTGGCAAATGTATAATGACATGTATCTGCCATTATTGTATCACACAGAGCAGTTTTACTGCCCTGAGAATCCTCTGTGCTCTGCCTATTCATCCCTCCCTCCCCCATAACCCCTGGCAATGATTGATCTGTTCATTGTCTCCATAGTTTTGCCTTTTCCTGAATGGCATATAACTGGAATCATACAGCAGGTAGCCTTTTCAGACTAGCTTCTTTCACTTAGTAATATGCATTTAGGTTTCCTCTGTGTCTTTTCATGGTTTGATGGTTCATTTCTTTTTAGCACTGCATAATGTTCCATTGTATGGATGTACTACATTTTATTTATCTATCCACCTACTAAAGGACATCTTTGTTGCTTCCAAGTTTGGGTAATTATAAATAAGGCTGCTATCAATATTCATGGGCAGGTTTTTATGTGGATATATGTTTTTAACCACTTTGTACCAAGGAGCATAAGTGTAGATCATATGGATAGAGTATGTTCAGTTTTTAAGCAACTGCCAAACTGTCTTCCAAAGTGGCCGTACCATTTTGCATTCCCACTTGCAATGAATGAGACTTCCTATTCTTCCACATCCTCACCAGCATTTGGTGTTGTCAGGGTTCTGGATTTTGGCCATTCTAATGTATAGTGGAATCTCGTTGTTTTAATTTGCATTTCCCACCTGAAATATGATGTGCAACATCTTTTCATATGATTATTTGTCATCTGTATATTTTCATCAGTGAGGTGTCTTTTAAGGTCTTTAGCCCATTTTTTAATCCAGTGTTTGTTTTCTTACTGTTGAATTTTAAGAGTTCTTTGTATATTTGGATAACAGTCTTTTATCAGTTGTGTCTTTTGCAAATACACATTTCCCAGTCTCTTGCTTGTGCTTTTATTCTCTCATCTGAGTGATTTTTAAACCGTGTTCCACAGAGTTCTAGAGGCAGGACATGGACAATCATTGTGGGCAAGAGAGAGACCAATTGCTGCTCTCAGATCTCTTATCTATTTTGACAACAGCTGTTCCATTTTAATCTATTTTGTGTTTTCTCATAGCATTTTCTTTGAAGACTAGTTACTGTTAAAAATGTGATATGATATAGGTCAAGTGTGCGGGAAGCGTTGGCCATTAGAAGGAATTGCTCCCTCATTCCTTTGTGTATTCAACAAACCCATATTGAGTACCTTAGTGGTTTAAGACAGCAATAAGAGGAAGGAAGGAGATTCTCCAAATTTTAGTGGAAATAGAGTAATCAGAAATATGTAGGGTAGCTGCCCTGGTGATTTGGGAAGGGCAGTAAGGGATACAATAGGAGAAATGGAGCCATAAATGCAGAGGTAACACAAAATTAACCTGGCATCTGTCCTGGCTAGAGAGAAGTTAATGTTTTCCAGTAGATGAAATTGTGTTATAGAGCACTTTGGGTTTTGTGTTCTTTATTGATACAGTTTATACCTTTAATATACTTACACAAAAACATTTTTGAGAGCTCAATAACATCTACCATTTAATATTGAATCATATATAATGGTGTTAATAGAAATCAATGTCAAATATAAAATATAAAAACTTTGATGTCCTGTGACTTGTGACTAAAGAAAGTCTGGGGGATAAGTTCATTATTAACAATCTACATTAATCATTCATTTGCCTGTAATTCCCAAATTATGGGTAAATTAGTCTCTAAAGCATATTAGTAACACATAAGTATAAATGCTTTATTTTTGGCATAGACACTTATTGTGACTTAACTTAAAAAGGCACATTGCATATTATGCAATCGTTTTCTGGTAGAGGAAGTTACTTGCGATTTCAATGAGACTTCACATTTTTTGGGAAAAAAAACTAAGTAAGTTCATAAAAATTCTACGGTTTAATATTTTCATTTTAAGGTATAATTCATATGCTTTCAGTTTGTCTTTAAAAGTTCTTTTTGATTAAGCATTCAAAGTCATGAAGAAATTAAATTAAATTAAGCATGTCCTTATAATACTGATGAAATTAATCATTCTGATTGCTGTTTAAGTAACCTGTTTTCAAAGGCTGTCAAATTAAACATGTCTACACTTGAAAAATAGATTATCTAGATATTAAACTGTATAATTTAAGCCAGAAAATAACAATAGTTTCAACATTTGGGTACTTTCGACTGATCATCTACCCCTAATTTAGATAAAACATTGTGTGCTGAAAAGGTCACTGAATAGGGGGGTTTACAAATCCTGTTTTCTAGCTCCAAAATCTACTGCATGACATTGAGAAGATGATATGACTTATCTAAACCTCAGATTCTGTAAATTTATAATGAGGGGGCTATTTGGATTCCTTTCAACTCTATAAATATGCATGCTTTTGTACCTGGATAGCTGCTTTTCACTTTGTTTTCATGAAATGTACTTTAATAGTTATATAAAATGTGCTTAACTAAAGTTATTTCTCTGGAAGATACATCCAAAGTATATATACTGCAGAGAACAACTTGAAGATTATGCTTTTCTTGGTATTCTACCACTAATGGTTTAACAACTTTGAGAAATTTTAGCCTATTTCACAAACAAGGACAGTGTTCACTTCACTTCCTTTTGAACACGTACTTTGTCTCTTCTAGTGGAGGTGAGCAGCATAACTTATATCTCTATTTAGACTCTGATAGATAGATAGATAGATTGATAGATAGGGTTAGATGGGTGGATGATTCTTTGTTATATATCATACAATATCATATACATGGTAATGCTTGCTTGTAGTTGAGGTGATTCTCTAAAATGCCTGTATTGACAAACATACTACGTAATATATCCATGAAAAAGATTGTTTTATAACTGCAATATGAATAGACAGACATTGATATAACTAGCACTGCTCTAACCATATAGACTACAGGGAAATCTTACAGAATGTCAGGGAGCCAACTGTCCCCAGCATACTGAGGGTCCAGGAACACTAAAAGAGTCAGATCTACTGGTCTGTTCTGGTAATGTTGAAAGATATGTCAGCCAAAAATCTAATGTAAACTCTATAAAGCTGAGGCACTTTATACTGTCTCAGCAGTGTTTCCCATTCAAATGAAATGTTACATGGAAAAAACTTGAAAATCAATTAAAATATTTATTGAATTTTCAAAAGGCTGAGGTGGAATTGCAAGCCATGATACATATAAGCTCTAAGTGAAATCTCCCATAGATCTGCTCAGTCTTAGTCTTGAATAGCCTGGCAAGGCCTCTGTCCTTGACATTCAGGTTTTTTTCTCCCCCTCTATTGTTAAAACTATTCTACCCACATGGGCCTCTTTCCTTTCTCTGGTGTTTGTTTTTGTAGCTCTCCTTCTGCATTTTCATGTAAATTAGTCTAGACTTTCTAATAAGTTTCCAATTCTTCTCTTTACTCATGTAATTATAACAAAGTGAGGTGTAAATTCTCACATACTACTAATTTTTGTCTTTATTACCTTACTACAAGAGTGTAAGTTAAAAATCAGAAACCCAATGTAAGCATCCTACTTGTCCATTGGGAAGAGAAGTTAGAAATTCTACTTCCAACCAAAGAATAATGGTTGACTTCAGATTTTATGCAAGTTTACTGGCTGTAACCTATAGATTCAAAGTAGATAGGCATAATTACCTGAGGTGAGCTCCAACCTTAGACAAAGTAGAGACCTGAAAATCATCTAAAGGTAGAATTCTTAGCTGTTAGCTCCAATGATCCTATGTGGGACAAGAAATGGGGAGAGGGCAAACAGAAAGTGAATTCTGATATCAAGAATCTAGGATAAAGGAGCCACAAAACAAATTAAGACCACGACAAGGAGGCTATGAAAACTAAATGGCTTCAAGATGCTCTCATGTGTACCTATGACTCTGATCTCCTTTGGGTACTTAACCATCAACTTTAAGAAGTTTGGGTTCTCACAGGATTTAAAAATGGTCATGGGCAGGCTTGAATTTTGTCAATGATAATTGTGACCATTATGGTGGCAATGGAGTAGGAAAAGCCTAGCAGTTATTATCATAATTAATAATCATAAAATATTTAATTATCTCTATTTGTCTAGTCAAACTGTATGAGATTATTCATATTCAACCATTTCTGAGGTACTCAAAAGGCAAATTCTTATAATTCAAACTAACATATAATGCATATACAACAAAAAAACTAACAAAATTCATATATAGATGTTCCTTGATTTATGATGTGGCTACACACTGATAAACCCATCTTAAGTTGAAAATATCGTAATTCTAAAATTCATCTAATACATCTAACCTAGTGAACATCGTAGCTTAGCCTAGCTTACCTTAAATGTGCTGAGAACACTTACATTAGCCTACAGTTGGGCAAAATTGTCAAACACAAAGCCTATTTTATAATAAAGTATTGAGTATCTCATATAATTTATTGAATACTGTGCTGAAAGTGAAAATAGAATGGTTATATGGGTATTTGAAGTATGGTTTCTACTGAAGGTGTATAGCTTTTGCACCATTACAAACTGAAAAATTAGAAGTTGAACCATTGTAAATTGAGGACTAACCTCCAATAAGATGATACTAAGAGCTGAGGCCTTTGGGAGGTGATTAGGTCATGAGAGTGGAGTCCCCACGAATGGGATTAGTGTCTTTATAAAAGAGACCCAAGAACTCCCTCATCCCTTCTGCCTTGTGAGGACACAGTCAAAAGACAGCCGGGTCGTCTATGAACAAGGAAGTAAGCCCTTACCAGACACTGAGTCTGCTGGTGCCTTGATCTTGAACTTGCCGGCCTGGACAACCTTGAGAGAAAAAGGTTGTCATTTAAGCCACCCAGTTTATGGTATTTTTGGTATAGCAGTCTGAATTGACTGAGACAATAGGCGATTAGCACTCACCAATATCCTTCTGTGGTGTCCCCTGTGTTGCACTCGTATATGTTTTGGAACATAGAAGAGAGGCAGGTAGACTTGAATGTTTCTATAGGCATTCATTCCCCTGAGAGCCTCCCACCTTGATCCTGCACAGCAGCTATGACTATTAGTGGCAAATTCCCAAAAAGTTTTGTCCTGGGCACCGGCAGCAAGTTCCTGACTATATAGACTATATCTACAGTTGTGGATTTAACAATTAAGAGAAGCCTCCCAAACTTCAGCTCCTCTGGCCATTGCATGGATTTTTGAAGATCTAATTTGCTATATTAAATTGGCCTGTGCTTTCAATATCCAGAATGCCTTCTGTTTTTCTGACAGAACACAGACTAATACACAGAGCAATTGAAATCACCCTTTACTGAGGTTTCACTATTGTCCTAGACCATAACCACTGATGACGGGAAAATGACAAAAACATTCTTATTTTCCAGAATTTATTAGAAAAGGAAGCCAAGTATATTTACAAATAACAAGGTAAATAATAGGCAAAATTATTGGGCATGTGCTAAGCAGAATTCTAAGTTTTCTGCATATGTTATCTTCTTAATGTGTACAACATTCCACAATATAGTCTTCTGCCCATTTCAAAGACGAGAAAACTGAGATGTGCAGAATTTGGGGAACTTGATCAAGGTTGCACAGCTCATCAATGATAGAGTCATGACTCAAACTCAGGTCATCTGGAGTTTATATCACACTGGAGCTAGTGTTCTAACTCCACGTGTCATAATATCACCTCAAACAGCATATAAACTGCCAGAAATGAAGATACAAATGTGATAAGTTTGGTAGGGTAGGTGGAAGGAAATGGATCAGTAATAGTAGCTCTAGGGTTGGCTTGTTTAAAGAGACATTTGCCTGACAGAGAATTGGGGGTTTGAATGTCGAGAAGCCAAATGTGCCTAGAATTCCAGCTCCATGGGATGAGAGAAAAATGACACAGGAGTCTGGGATGGTAGAATGGGGCCCAACTGTCAATTACCCAGAATGTCTCTTGCAAAATAAATTTATTATTATTTTAATGCTGGCATATCCTTAAATCAAATCACTGAGGTAATTAAATCATTTTGTGTGCTTAATTGTGAATAAGGGAAAATGAGGGCAGCACATTATGGACAAGACACACAGTGGGATTACCCCAAATTCAGACAATGAATGACGTGAAAGCTATTTCAAGGTGGCAGGACTAGCGTATCTGTTCAGAGTCCTTCTTCAAGGTATGTGAACTAAGGCCTATGAACATTTCTCTACTGAATTCATAAGTACTTTTTGAACTATCAAGGGTTTTGTATAGCACAAGATCAGAAGATGTCAGTAATAAGTTGTAACAGGGGAGAGTTCGCAGGTTGTAAATTCTGTGCACAGTGTCTTGTTAGGGATGAAGATTTCCAAGATAGGGCTCTTGGCATTAATAGGAAGTCACCAGGAACATTTTTGTGGGGTGCTTACACTCAGAATGTACCTTTGATAATCCACGGTAGCGTAGAAATGTGTTAGAATTTGTATTTATAGTAATCTAAAGCACTTACTTAAAGTACTTCTTTATGGGTTTATTATGCAAAGGGTACCCCTGGATTTGGTAGATTAGCTGTTCCCTTTTCTTTTTAACTTAAAATATTCTTTAAATGTCTTTTAATCTACAAGTTTTTCCCACTATCTAGTTCTTTTCCTTACAACTTATATGATACTTATAACCATAGTTCCTTCAAGGGCTTAATATTTTCCTTAAATATCTTCAGAACCACATCACCAAGCATACTTATCTGCAAATAATGGGCAACATGTATATTTTGCTAATGAAGATATTAGATTTGGTAAGTGTAACTGGTTATTTATAGATAAGAATGAAGTTGTTAGTATAAATTATTTAGGAGCATTTGTAGAGTACATTCATATCAGCCAAATTAATTTTATGTACTTTTCAGCCATTAAGAAAAGACATCTTCAATTTCTGTTGTATGTCTAAGCTTTAAAATTAGCATATATCTTTCATGTATTTTAGTATAAATAATCTCTAAATTGTTATAACAACACTGAGGTCATAGCAGAGATAATGATTCCAAAGGTATTAAAAAGAAGTAGACATTTATGTTAAACATTTTTTTCTGTCTTCTGATGTGATGTGCTAATTACTTAGCACAAAAAGAATGATACACTAACTGAATAAATTAGCCAATAAGCAAAAAAATGATTGCTAAAAAGATTAAATATCATTTCTCAGTTATTTTTCTGTCCTTTTAGTTTTAACTAACTATAATCCAATTTCTGGTATTTGTTATTTTAATGAGTTAGAATCTTTAGAATATCAGAATTTTGATTCTTGAGTGGTAAGAATTTAAGTTTATATATACATTTTCCTGTTGGAACTTATTTTCATTTAAAATATCTATTAAATTATCATTGTTAGTTCTTATAGACTATACAAGGCATAAAATAATGTTATTTCAAATACATTTATCAATTTAAAATATTGAACAACTAACTAAAATATATTGTTAACAAATACAAAGATTAAAAAAATATTAATAGCTAGAATTTTGTGAGTACCTAATAAGGAATCAAAAGAATGTTATTTTTAAGTATAAACTCTAAATTTCACAATAAAACGTTTGAGGTGTCATATATTTAATTTAAATATGAAAACTGATGCTCAGCATATTAGAAAACACACTCAAGAATATGTCACTAATAACTGAGAAAGCAAGCATTCAAAACCATGTCTGTCACATAAAAACAATTCTTTTTTTACGGTCTGACTCTGGGAACTTTAATTGATATATACTGTATTTATATCTATTTTAGGGGCCTATATACTATTTTCTAACTTAAAATATTTATGGAGATCATTGTAGATTCACATGCAGATGTAAAAAATAATAGAGATCCTGTGTATCCTTTACCCAGTTTCTCCCAAAGGTAATATTTTGCAAAACTATAGTGTAATATCACAATTATTATATATAGTTCTCCATGCATGTAATCTACAAATCATATTCAGATTTTCCAGCTTTTCTTATATTTGTGTGTGTATGCATTTAGTTTTACATCATTTTACCACGTGTAAATCCATGTATCCACTGTCACAGTGAAGATACCAAATAATTCCATCATCACAAGATGACCTTGCATTGTCTTTTCATAGCCACATTGAGCTCTCTCCTGCCACCCCCACCTTACAGTCCCTAACCTCTGGCAATCATTAATATATGGATTCTAAGTCTTTATAATTTTTTAATTTTAAGAGTGTTATACAAATAGAATTTTAAGTGTGTCATATTTGAGATTGACTTTTTTCATTCAGGATAATGAAATCCTGAGATCCATTCAAATTTTTATGTGTATCAGTAGTTTATTGCTTTTTATTGCTGACTAATATTCCATGGTATAGATGTACTACAGTTTGTTTAACCCTTTACCTGTTGAAAAACATCTAAGCTTTTCCCAGTTTTTTGCTATTGCAAATAAAGCTGCAATGAATATTCATGTACAGGTTTTTGTGTGAACATGTATTTTTATTTCCCTGGAATAAATGTCCAAGAGTGCAATTGCTTAGACATATGGTAATTGCATGTTTAGTTTTATATAAAACTGCCAAACTATTTTTAGAGTGGCTGTACCATTTTATATTTTTACATTTCTACCAACAGTGCTTGAGTGATCCAGTTATTCCACATTGTCACCAGTAATATTTGGTGTCTTTTTTTTATTTTACCCATTCTGATTGATGTGCTGTGAGATTCATTGTGGTTATAATTTTATTTGTCTTATGGGTAAAGATGTTAAACATCTTTTCATGTGATTATTTGTCATCTTTGTATCCTCTTTAGTAGATATATGGAAACCTCTGTTCGTTTCTTCTGCTTATTTTCTAATTGTATTATTAGTATTTTTACTGTTAAGTTTTGAGAGCTCTTTATAAATTCTAGATACTAGTTCTTTGTTGCATATGTGGTTTGCAAATATTGCCTCCCAATCTGTAGCTTTCTATTTGTCTTATTCAGATGGTGTTTCACGGAACAAGTTTCTAATTTTGATAAGGTCCAATTTATCATCTTTCCTTTTATAGATTATGCTTTTAATGTTATGTTTAAGAACTCTTTTTCTAGCTGTGAGAGATTTAACACTATGTTTTTTCTAAAATGTATTATATTTTGGGGTTTTACATTTGAATCTATTATCTATTTTGAATTAATTTTTGTAAAAGGTGTGAAGCTTGCTATGGTTTGGATATGGTTTGTTTGTCTCCACCAAAACTCCTGTTGAAATTTGATCCCTGATGTGACAGTGTTGGGAAGTGGGACCTAGTGGGAGGTGTTTGGGTTATGTGAGAGGATCCCTCATGAATGGCTTGATGCTCTCCCTCAGGTAATAAGTGAGTTTTCACTGCTGTGAAACAGGATTGGTTCTTGAAGGAATGGATTAGTTCCCAAGAGAGTGGGTTGTTATAAAGCCAAAACACCCTTCCGATTTTCCCCTCTTTGTACATGTCTACTGCCCCTTTGGTCTTCTCTGCCATGTTGTGACACAGTACAAAAGCTGTGGCCAGAAGCCAGTGCCATGACCTTGAACTTTTCAGCCTACATATCTGTGAATTAAGTAAATCCATTTTCTTTATAAATTACCCAGTCTCAGGTATTCTTTTCTAGTAACACAAAATGAACTAAGACAAAGTTCAAACTGAGATCCATTATTTTTGACTATGAATATCCAATTGATCTAGCACCATTTGTTAGAAGGCCATACTTCCTCCAATGAAGTGCTTTTCATCTTTACTAAAATTCAGTTGGCTTTATTTATGTGCCACATAGTCTTAATTACCACAGTTATAGAGTAAGTCTTGAATTTAGAAAACTGATTCCTCTCACTTTATTCTTATTTTTCAAAAAATCTTTACTATACAAGTTCCTTAGTTCTCTATACGAATTTTAGAATAATCTTGTCTATACCTGTAAAAAGATTTGTGAATTTGGTAAGAATTACGACATAGCTATACATCAATTTGGAGAACATTGACATCTTTACTATCTTGATTCTTTCAATCCCTGAATACGTTGTTTCTACATTTATTTAATTCCTTTTTGATTTTTTTCATCAGTGTTCTGTGGTTTCCAGCACACAAGTCCTATACATGTTTTGTTAGTTCATTTTTTGTACAATTGTAAATGGTATTATATATTTAATATCCATGTAATGTGTTCATTACTAGTATATAAAAATAAAGTTAATTTTTATATTTTGTTCTTGTATCATGTTACCTTGTCAAACTCACATTCTTGTTTTTGTAAACTCCTTGGGCTTTTCTACATGGACTGTCATGTCATTTGCAAATAGAGAGTTTTATTTCTTCCTTTCTGTCTGTATGCCTTTTATTTGCTTTTCTTGACTTACTACACTTACTGGACTTCTGGTGCTATATTAAATATATTAAATAAGAGCAATGAGAGTAGAAATTTGTGCCTTTCCCCAATTTTGAAAGGAGAGAATTACATCTTTTGCCATTAAGTATAATGTTAGCTATTAGATTTTGGTAGGTGCTTTTTATTAAGTTGAAGTAATTTCTCTCTATTCCTAACTTGCTGAGAATTTTAATCATAAATGAGTGTCAGATTTTGTCAAACTCTTTTTCTGCATCAATTGATTTGGTCATTTTTTTTAAGTTGTTGATACCAACCACACTAGTTGATTTTCAAGTGTTAAACCAGTCTTTGCTGTGATCTGAATGTTTGCACCATCTCAATATTCATATATTGAAATCCTAACTCCCAAGGACATGGTATTGGCAGGTGGGACATTTTGGGAGGTGATTAAGTTATGAAACCCTTGTGAGTGGGATTTGTGTCCTTATACAGGGGCCCCAAAGAGATCCCTTGCCTTTGCCACAATGTGAAAACACAGTCAAAGGCACCAACTATGAACCATGAACCGGGGCCTTGATGTTGGACTTCCCAGACTCCATAAATGTAAGAAATAAATCTCTGTTGCCTATATGCTACTCGGTCTATGGTATTTTGTTATAGCAGCCTGAATGAACTAAGACGCTCTTATAGTTTGTAATAAAACCTACTTGCTTATGTTGTATGATCATTTTTATATATTGTTGAATTCTATTGGCTGATATTTCATTAAAGATTTTTTACCCAAATTTATGAAGGATATCAGTTTGTAATTTTCTATTTTTTATGCTTTCTTTGTCTTGTTTTGATATTAAGGTAATATTGTCTTTATAAAATGAGTTAAGAAGTGTTCCCCCTATTTTTTGGAAGTTTTATTTGAATTGGTGTTAATTCTTTTAATTGTTAGTAGAATTTCCTAGTGAAATCGTGTGGGGCTGGAGATTCATTTTGGGGGAGTACTTAATTATTATTTTAATTTCCTTAATTATTATAGGGTTATTCAAATTATCTATTTCATATTGGGTGAGTTGTAGTAGTTTGTGTTTTGGAGGAGGTGGTCCATTTCATCCAGTTTTTCAAATTTATGTTTATAGAGTTCTTTCCAATATGCCTTATTATCCTTTTGATATGTGAAGGATTTGTAATGATATCTTTTGTTTTATTTCTGATATTTGTAATTTGTGTCTTCTTTCTTTTTTTCAGTTGTCGGTCTTTTTAATTTAATTAGTTATATTTTTGCATATGGACTTCCAATTTTTTAAGGAACATTTGTTGAGACATATTACTTTGCCCCATTGAATTACCCCTGCACTTTTGTTGAAAGCCAATTGACCATATATATGTGAGTCTATTTCTAAACTCTGTAATGTTCCATTGGTCTATTTGTCTAATTTTATACCAATAGCCCATTGTCTTAATTACCCCACCTCTTTTGTTCTAAGTACCACAGAACTAAATGCAAGATGTGAAACTATGAAACTTTTAGAATAAAACATAGGGGAAAATATTTTTATAGCCATTAAAAATGGCAAGAGGAGAAAAGTCACACCCTAAATGTTAACTAAACAAATTTAATAATATTAAAAATGTGTAAACCACATTGAGGTTATTCCAGGAATTGAAGGCAACTTTAATCCATTTCAATTGATTAATTGAAAAACTAATCAATGTATATAACTCATAACACTGATGAAAATAATATGTTCATCACAATAGAATTCAGAATAAACATTCAATAATTTCAGTATACACTCATGATAATAATTGAGCCAACTAATATAGGAAGGAATTTCCCTAATTTGATAAAGGATATCTGAAATGGTTCTATTGTAAACATCATATTCAATGGTGGTATTTTGAAACTTCCCTCTGAGAATAAAAATATGACTGTAATACCTGCTGTCATGACTTCTATTAGGCATTTTATTAAAGATTCTATCTAGTTCTATATGGCAATAAAAAAAAAGTGTAAAGGTTAAAAGGAAGACATAAAAGTCTTCTTGTTCATGGATTATATGATTCAGATATAGAAAATTCAAAATAACCAACACTTACATTATTAGAATTAGTTAATGCATTTAGCAAAATTACTAGCTACAAGGCCAATATGCAAAGCAATTATGGCTCCATATGCCAACAACAAAAGGCAGAAAAAATAATATTCAAAACTATTTAACTTAAAAAGTATCAAGTACATCAAATACATATCATAAATCTAAAAAATGATGTACAAGACCTCTATAAATAAACCACAAAATTTTAATGGAAACAAAATAAGGGATATGCTTTTATGAATTTGAGGACCCAATGTTGCAATTATGTCAATTTTTCTTAAAAGACTCTTCATATTAAATGACTTCTTAATCAGATTCCAGCAAGATTTTGCATAAGGTGTGTTTGTGTTCATTCATGTGTGTGTGACACAAAGGGCCACACATAAACAAATTTATCTTAAAATAGATCAGTGGAAAGACTTCTTTCTATGGATATCAAGTTATTTTAGAGCTCTTCTGCTGGGACCTTATCTCAAAATGACACCTCACTGAGGCATTCACATAGAAAATGTGTTGCTTTGTATAACACAGATTTACATTAGTGACAGAACTTTGGTATACTAGAAGAATTGTTTAAAACTAAACAATTTTTGTAGTTTAACCTAGAAGATTATTTATATTATAAATATAATATATATTATATTTTTTATATTCAAATAATATTTATATTTATATTATTTATATAATTATATAATTTATATAATATATTTATATTATATTATTTATATTCAAATAATTCTCTAAAATGTAACTTTGTAGTTTTCTTCAAGAAATATGATAAATTTATGCTTAATTTATTAACCAATTTTGAAATTACCTTTAACTTAATTTTTATAAGCTTTATAGATAAATACAAATTTAATATGTCTGGTATTTCATTATTAATACAGAAATTAACATAGTGTGTTGATGTTGGCATACAGATGAACCAACAAACTAATAGAACAGAATGTGTCATTCAGAAACAGAGTCATACATACATGAACAATTGATTTATATGAAATTGTACTGCAGAGAAGGAAGGAAGTAATCTTTTTAATAAAGTGATGCTTTATTAGTTGGATATACCTATCAAAAACATATCTTGACTCCTACCTCACTCTCTATTAATATGAAGATTTCTAGTTATAAAAAGATAACCTTAAGAGAGTATAATGCTAAACAACATACTGGGAAAAAATATTTATATGTAACTGACATAGTGCTAGTCCTCAGAATATTTAAAGAACTTCTACAAGTCAATAAGAAGGGAAGAAAAATAGAGTCAACCAACCAACCAAATAAATAAGTCAACAACACAATAATAAAATGAACAAGAGATATGAAGATGCATTTTCCATAAGAAAATTCCAAATGTACAAATTATATGATGTGATGCTTAACCTCATTACTAGCTAAAATTTAAATTAAACACTTTGAGATACCACAAAAGAACTACATGAATGGTTTAAATTAAAAAGATTAACAATATCATTTGTTGGCAGAGATGTGCAGCAATATCAAATCTAACATACTCCTGGTGGGAGTATAAATTGGAAAACTACTTGAGAAAATAGTCTGCTTGTATCCACTAATGCTGAATATTTCATATCACTTGATGGAGCTATTTGACTCCAAAGTTTATACCCAACAGAATTGTGTACATACGTGCAAAAAAACACATTTGCAAAAATATTAATAGTAGAATTATTTATAATATCTTCAAACTGGCTCTGAGGGTTGAGTGTCTAAACTATAGTAGATTCATACAATGAATACTATATAGTAGTGTCAGTGAATTAACTATCTCTACTCACAGCATCATGAAGGAAATGTATTTTGAGTCAAAGGAAACCAGTCACAAATAACTTGATTGTAAAGGTACATTTACATAAATTTTATTAAAAGGAAAAACTAATATGACATTTGAAATCAGAATAGGAATAATCTTTTGGGAGTAGGGCCAGATAACAATTAGGAGATGGCAAAAAGGAAGCTGCTAGAGTGGTGTTGTTAATCTCTGTCTTCCTCTCTCTTTTTCTCTCTCTCTCTTTCTCCCCACACACACACTTTATTGGCCTATATAATTCATCAAAGTATACATTATTAATTTGTGAAATTTTCTGTATGCATGGTATTTTGCAATATAAACTTACTAAAATATTTCATGGTCAAATAAATTTGAGAAACACATTTAGATATTTTTTAAAATTTAATGTTCCATTACTTTAGAATGTTTATAAGCCATTAATATAATAATTTGGATTTTCTCTTTAAAAATGCAATGTATTATGTACCATTTCCTAAATTTACTTCTAGAGGGTACATATTGGAAAATTTTCATTTATGTGCAAAATTATTTGGCACAGCATATAAGGTCTTTATAATCTCAGTCCTACTAATTTTCTTAACCTCTGTTTACTCTATTTCTGGGTTATTCACAATATGTAAACCAGACTGGATTATGTGTGTTTTTCCAATAAACTCTGCTACTTCTTTCCTCCTTACCTTTCAATACAATGATTCTTGTTCTTGAAATATTTTCTATCTATAATGTAGTTAAGTCCTAAGTAATTTCAGGACTCAAATTACTGTCATCCCCTTCTGAAAGAAATAGTCTTCACTATTCACCTACTCTGGGTTAAATGTTCTCCCTTTGATTCTTTTTATAGTAACCTCACCTCACTCTATCATAACACTTATGATACTGAGTTGAAAATTAGAATATGTGCAACATGTATGACTGACTGACTTCACTTAACATAAGGTCTTCAAGGTTCATGCATGATATTGCATGTGGTGAGATTTAGTTCCTTTTCTAAGTCTGGATAATATTCCATTGTATGTATATTGCACATTTCCTTTATTCATCCTTCCATCAGGGGATATTTAGGTTGCCTGCATGTCTTGACTATTGTGAATACAGCTTCAATAAACACGGGAGTGCAGATATCTCTTTGAGATGCTGATTTCAATTCCTTTGGATATATACCCAGAAATGGAATAGCTGAATCAAATGAAATATCTTTTTAAAAATTTTCAGGACCCTCTACATCATTTTCTACAGAAGTTGCACAATTTTACATTCCTATCAACAGTGCACAACAATTCCAATTTCTCCACATCCTTGCCAACACTTATCTCTCTCTTTTTAAAATAATAGCCATCCTAACAGGGATAAGATGATGTCTCATTTTGGTTTTGATTTGTATTTCCTTGATGATTAATGATGTTGAGGATCTTTCATATACCTGCGTGTCATTTGTCATTTGTTTATCTTCTTTGGAAAATTGTCTTGTCTTTTAAAGTTCTTTGCCTTTTTTTTTTCTTTTTTTGGAGACAAGCTCTCACTCTGTTGACTGGGCTAGAAGTGCAGTGGTGCCATCATAGCTCACTGTAACTTCAAACTCCTGGGCTCAAGCCATCCTCCTGCCTTAGCCTGCTGAGTACTTGGGACTACAGGTGCACACCACCAATCCAGCTAATTTTTCTTATTTTTTTTTTTGTAGAGACAGAGTCTCACTATGTTGCTCAGGCTAGTCTCAAACTTCTGGCCTCAAGTGATCCTCTTGCCTCAGCCTCCAAAGTGCTATAATTACAGGAGTGAGCCACCACACCTGGCCTTCTTTGCCTTTTTAAAAATAAGTTTGTTTATTTATTTGCTATTGAGTTGTAGGACTAAGGTTCATAAATGAAGGAGAAATAAGGACTTTTCCAGACAAGCAAACACTGAGGGAATTTGTCAAGACCAAACCCGCCCTGCAGGAAATACTCAGAACTGCGTTATACATGGAGCAAAACCATGGGCATCCTCCAGTGTAAAACCACCCAAAAGCTAAAGCTCAGAGTTCAAATAAAGCAATAACACATGAAGTAAACACAGCAATAATGTCCTACCCGATAGGATGAACAAAACAGCATTCCACATATCAATTCTATCAATCAACATAAATAGTTTAAGTTCCCCTCTAAAGAGACATAGTCTGGCTAAATGGAAAAAACAAACAAACAAACTGAGCCAAGTATCTGCTGTCTCAGGAAACACATCTAACCCACAAGGACTCTTACAGACTCAAGGTCAAGGGATGGAAAAAAAAATATTCCACGCAAATAGAAACCAAAAGAAAGCAGGTGTAACATTTTTGTATCAGATAAAATTGACTCTAAATCAACAATAGTACAGAAAAACAATGATGGTCATTATATAATGATAAAGGGAGTAATTCAACAAGAAGACATAGCAATCCTAAATATCTATGCACCTAACCCAGGAGCACCCAGATTCATAAAGCAAATCCTACTAGAGCTAAGTAGAGAGATAAACAGTAACATTGTAATTGCCAGGGACTTCAATACCCCACTGACAGAACTGGACAGATCATCCAAGCAGAAAATAAACAAAGAAACATTGGACTTAAATGGGACTATAGAACAATTGGGCCTAACAGACATTTACAGAACATTTTACCTAAAAACTACTGAATATACATTCTAATCATCAGCACATGGAACATTCTCCAACATTGATCATATTTTGGGCCACAAAACATGGCTCAACAAATTCAAAAAAATTGAAATCATATCATGTATCTTCTCAGACCACAGTGGAATAAAACTAGAAATCAACTCCAGGAGAAACTCCCAATTCTACACAAAGTCATGGAAATTAAACAACCTGTTGCTGAATGATTATTGGATCAAAGAAGAAATTAAGATGGAAATTAAAAGATTTCTTGAACTGAATGACAAAGAGGACACAAGCTATCAAAAAATCTATGGGATTCAGCAAAAGCAGTCCTAAGAGGAAAATTCATAGCCTTAAATGCCCACAACAAAAAGACAGAAAGATTATAAATTAACAATGTAATGACATGTCTCAAGGAACTAGAAAAGGAAGAGCAAACCAAGCCCAAAGGTATCAGAAGAAAAGAAACAACTAAGGTCAGAGCAGAACTAAATGAAATTGAAAACAAGAAAACCATACAGAAGATCAGTGAAACAAAAAGTTGGTTCTTTGAAAATATAAACAAAATTGACAGACCTCTGGCTAGATTAACCAGGAATAGAAGAGGAAGGACCAAATAAGCTCAATTAGAAATGAAAAAGGAGATATTACAACTGATACCACAGAAATACAAAATATCAAGTGTGAATACTATGAAAATCTTCATGTACATAAACTCAAAAACATAGAGGAAATTGATGAATTTCCAGAAACACACAACCTCCTCCCAAGACTCAATCAGGAAGAAATAGAACTCCTGAACAGACCAATAATGAGCAATGAGATTGAAGCAACAATAAAGACACTTCCAACAAAAAAAAAGCCCTGGACTAAATGGATTCACAGCCGAATTTTACCAGACCTACAAAGAAGACTTGGTACCCATTCTGCAGAAATTATTCCATAGTATAGAGAAAGATAGAATCCTCCCCAACATATTCTACGAAGCCATTATCACCATGATACCAAAGCCAGGAAAAGACACAACAAAAAAAGAAAACTACAGACCAATCAATATCCCTTATGAATATAGATGCAATAATCCCTAATAAAATACTAGCAAACCAAATTCAACAGATTATCAAAAAATAATCCACGGTGACCAAGTGGGCTTCACCCCAGGGATGCAAGGATGGTTCAATATACATCAATCAATAAATGTGATTCACCACATTAACAGAAGGTGTTCCTTATATATTTGGGATATTAACCGTTTATCAGACATATGGTTTTTATTTGTTTTCCCATTTCAGAATTTGACTTTTTATTCTGTTGATTGAGCCAGTCACAGAATGGCAAATACTGCATGAGCCTATTTATATGAGGTTTCTAAAATAGTAAAACTCATAGAAGTAGACAGTAGAATGTTTGTTGCCAGGGGCTGAGGAGAGAAAAAAATGGGGAGCTGTTGTTCAATAGGTATAAAGTTTCAGTTATGGAAGATGAATGAGTTCTAGAGATCTGCTGTACAACACTGTGCCTATAGTTAAAAATACTATATTGTGCACTTAAAAATTTGTTAAAGCAGTAGATCTCATGTTAAGAGTTCTTACCACAAACAAATAAAAAAGGAGCACAAACAAAGTTTTGGAGGTGATGACCGTGTTTATTCCCTTGATTATGGTGATGGTTTCATGGGTTTATGCTATAGGGAAGGCATATATGACATATGATAGATTAACAGGAGAAAAGTATACACACTTCTTATTTAATAAAAGCTGTATGTGACATGCAAGTCCTCCTAAGAAAATGAAGACTTAACTTGCAAACCGTAAATGCTTTTATACTAGGTTGAAGAAGGAGGCAATTGTAGAAAAGTAACTAAAATTTATGGGGAAGCTAAAAGAAGGTAAAAATTATTTTAACATGGTCTGTTTGTACAGAATTCTTTCAGTCTCAATATCCCATCCTCGGTGGTAAGAGTGTTTCTTTTCTCACGATATAAGGAGGGCAGCTCTCACATGGGAATTTCATCTCTTGTTTTTTAAGAAAAAAGAGAGTTTCCTTCTTATCTATGCTGTTTTTCAAGTGCCTTTAACTCAAAATAGTCAATATACCAGAGTGGCATATTCTAGGGGGTATTTTCTGAACTCCTTCAATGCATAGGTCCAAACTTGCCAAATTGTATACATTAAATATGTGCAATTTGGTGTATATCAATTATACCTCCATAAAATTGTTAAATATAAGAATATAACCACCATGAAAATATCTCATCCGTCTTTGTATCCCAAGCATCTATCACAGTTTGTACACAGTAAATGTCAAAATACTATGATCACAATGTCAGTTTCATTTTTAAAAAGTCAATTGAGTGACTTTATTACATTTAGAAATCAAAGAAATTATAGCCTTCCTCCTCACTTATAAAGTAGGAAAATAGAGGTCCATCCAAGGTGTTGTGACTTTTCTTTTATGCTAATATATAACTAGAGATACGTAGAGTCACGGTTGAGATCAGATATCTAGACTTCCAACACATTGCTCTTTCATCTTCATCGTTTATGTAGAAGGCAACAAAGTGCATCTTGGCACATTGACACATTCACTTTATTTCTACATTGATGCAGCATTTCTTTGGCTGGTAGAAAACATCTCCAGCTGCAGAATTCCTTATAGATACAGGAATTATATATATTATATGTGTCTGTGTTTTTGTCTGAATTGCTCTGTCAGTGCATGAATGAATATGAAATATGCTTAGATAAGGAAGTGCACCAATGATTGATCAGAGGCTGGTGTAAAGCTTTGTATTTGGTATGCTTTCAGGCTATTTTGAAAATTAATTTATTTAGTACAAGTAAGGAGCTTAGAACAGTACCTGGCACATAGTGAAGCCTAGGTAAATGATGATTATTATCATTTTCTTTATTATATAGTTAGGGGTTGTCTTTTTGCTATTATGGAAACAGTTTTGAAGACGCATAAACATACACAGTGTATGTTTGTGTTAATGCAAGTGGATGCTATGTTGGAATAAAAACTGGTTAGGTAATAAATTGAGCTTCAGTACTAAAATGATCTCAATGAAAAATGAACAGTGAACCTTAATACCTATCTTTTCTTGTCATTGTGCTCATGTGTGCAAGAGTTTATGTACGCCTGAAAAACTGGAAAGGATAAGACATAGTCTGTAATACCTCTCCCACTTCCTTTTCTTTTTCTTGCTATGGTTGAAATGAAACTTGCCTACAATGCTCAGGTACCATTGGGTGCTTGTAAATATATGTCAGAATGATGAGTTCTAAGGTTGAAATGGCTCCATTTTAAAATGAAAAATTAGAAAGAGCCAATATATCTGAAAACTTTGAACTTTGAAGCTTTCATCATAGTCTGAGGGTTATTCAAAAGAGTGCAAATTAATAGGGAAGTATTATATGCATGAAACAATTTTCTACATAAAATATAGGAAGTTTGATATTATCTAGATCAAAGAACTCTTAGAACGAGGCCTTTCTATTCCTTTGTAAACGATCTCTAGACACTTTTAACATAGCATATATTAAGAATCTTTAGTTCAAACAATTTGGTTATGAATTATACAAACCGAAGCAACACAAATCCTATTGAAGCATGATATCACGTCTTTATCTCCAAAAGAAAGCTGGTTCATTTTCAGTCAGCTTCCAGTTTGATATAAAATGATATTTACCTTTCAAAATGAAGTGAGTGGGTTTAATGACACACAACTATGTTATAAATTAAAAATGTTTTTATTAAAAATGTTCTCAGGTGACCTATGTTTATTAGTACTCTCCTAATACACTATTAATTTTTAGGAAATATATTTATTTTATGCCATTTCTATTAATTATCAATGTGTTTTTCCAGTGGTTAATTTATGTTTATATTACTGATAGAATTTGATTCAATTTGAGAGATGGAAGGTACACTGTAACTTTATACATTGCTAATTTATAATATAAGTGTATTAGTGTCCTAGGGCTACCACAAACTGAGTAGCTTAAAACAGTAGAAATTTATTGCTTTATAGTTCTGGAGACTAGAAGTTTGAAATCTGTAGGGCAGAGCAATATTTCCTCTAAGACTTTGGCTAGAATCCTTCTTAGCTTTTCCTAAGAAAAGCGGTGGCAGGAAACCCTTAGCATTTCTTGGATTACAACTGAATAAGCACAACATGTTCCTCCATCTTTAAATGGCATCTCCCTTTGTGTCTTCTCATTGTCTTCCCTCTGTGTATGTCTGTCTTTGTGTCCAACTTTCCCCGTTTTTATGAGGACACCAGGTACATTGGATTAGGGCCCACTCTAATGATCTTAGTTAAACTTTGTTAGCTCTGTAAAGACCTTATTTCCAAATAAGGTCACATTTTAAGGTATTAAGTGTTAAGACTTCAACATCTCATTTTGGAGGGAGATATAATTCAACCCATAGCAACAGGTGTTAATGTCATTAGAAAATGTGGACATTGATCCAGTTGTTTTCATCTAAAAAATATTGGGATGAGAAACATATAACATGTCAAATATAGTACAATTTCTTTTTGATTTAAGTAGGTCAGTAATAAATTCCAAAATTTAAGAAATTTTTCATGTTCTTTTATGCACTTCTTGCTAGTAAAAAGTATAACATTCTCTAACCCATTTATATATCATTCCTATTAAGATATCCATCCTCTACTCCCTCCTCCCACTGCCCAACACCTGATGAATGTTACTACCAGATGTGCACATAAGTGTTGATCAGTAAGTACCAATTTGATGATGAGTATATGTGGTGCTTGTTTTTACATTCTTGTGATATTTCACTTAGGAGAATGGGATCCAGCTCTATCCAGGATGCTACAAGAGATGTTAGTTCACCATTGTTTTTTGCTGCTGAGTAGTACTCCATGGTATACATATACCTGATTTTATTAATCCACTCTTGTATTGATGGGCACTTAGATTGTTTCCACATCTTTGCAATTGTGAATTGTGCTGCTATAAACGGTCAAGCTCAGGTGTCTTTATTATAGAATGTCTCTTTTTCCTTTGGGTAGATGCCCTGTGTGGGATTGCTGGATCAGATGGTAGTTCTACTTTTAGTTCTTTGAGGTATCTCCATATTACTTTCCATAGAGGTTGCACGAGTTTGCAGTCCCACCAGCAGTGTATGAGTGTACCCATTTCTTTGCATCCACTCCAGCATTTGTTGTTTCAGGACTTTTTGATAAAAGCCATTCTCACTGGAGTTAAGTGATATCTCATTGTGGCTCTGATTTGCATTTCCCTGATGATTAGAGATGTTGAGCATTTTTTCATAGATTTCATGGCCATTAGTCTATCCTCCCTTGAAAAGTTTCTGTTCATGTTCTTTGCCCACTTTTTAATAGGGTTGTTTGATTTTTTCTTGCTGATTTTTCTGAGTTCTATATAGATTCTAGTTATCAGCCCTTTATCAGATGTATAACATGCAAATATTTTCTCCCATTCTGTAGGTTGTCTCTTCACTCTAGTGATAGTTTCCTTGGCTGTGCAGAAGCTTTTTAATTTGATCAGGTCCCATTTATTTATTTTTGTTGATGCTGTCATTGCTTTTGGGGTCTTCTTCATAAACTCTTTGCCTAGGCAGATATTTATAAGAGTTTTTCCAATGTTTTCTTCTAGAATTCTTATGGTTTCTTGCCTTAGGTTTAAGTCTGTTATCCATTGTGTATTGATTTTTGTGAGAGGTGAGAGGTGCTGATCCTGTTTCAGTCCTCAACATGGGGCTATCCAATTTTCCCAGCACTATTTATTGAATAGTGGTTCTTTTACCCAATGTATGTTTTTTTCTGCTTTATCAAAGCTCCAATGGCCATGAGAATGGTTCTATGTCTGGGTTCTCAGTCTTGTTCCATTGGTCTATGTCTCTGTTCTTGTGGCAGTACCATGCTGTTTTTATTTCTATGGCCTTGTAGTATAGCTTGAAGTCTGGTAAATTGTTGCCTACCAGTTTGTACTTTTTGTTTAACGTGCTTTAGCTATACTGGGTCTTTTCTGGTTCCATACGAAGTGTAGAATCATTTTTTCTCAATCTGCAAAAAATGATGTTACTATGTTAATAGGGAATGCATTGAATCTGTAGATCAATTTGGGTAGTATCAGCATTTTAGCAATGTTGATTCTGCTAATCCATGAGCATGGTATGGTTTTCCATCTGTTTATATCCTCTGCTATTTCCTTCCTTCGTGTTTCATAGATCTCCCTGTAGAGGTCTTTCACCTATTTGGCTAAATTTATTCCTAGGTATTTTAGTTTCTTTGTTTCTATTGTGAAAGTTATTGAGTCTTGGATTTGGTTCTCAGTTTGACTGTCGTTGGTGTATATGAATGCTACTAATTTGCATACATTGATTTTGTAACCTGAGACTTTGCTGAACTTATTTATCAATTCCAGTAGTCTCTTGGCAGAATCTTTTGAGTTTTCTGGATATAAGATCATATAGTTAGCAAAGACTGATAGTTTGACCTCTTCTGTCCCCATTTGGATGCCCTTAATTTCCATCTCTTGTGTGATTGCTCTGGCTAGGACTTCCAGCACTATGTTGAATAGAAGTGGTGATAGAGGGCAACCTTGTCTTGTTCCAGTTCTAAGCAGAAATGCTATTAATTCCTCCCCATTCAGTATGATGTTTGTCATATATAGCTTTTATCATTTTGAGCTAAGTCCCATCTATGCCTATTTTGTTAAGTGTTCTTGTCATAAAAGGGTGCTGAATTTTGTCAAATACTTTTTCTGAGTCTATTGAGAGGATCTTATGGTCTTTGTTTTTACTTCTGTTTATGTGGTGAATTACATTTATAGATTTGCATATGGTGAATCATCCCTGCATCTCTGGGATGAAGCCCATTTGGTCTTGATGGATTATTTTTTTGATGAGCAGCTGAATTTGATTTGCTAGTATTTATTGAGAATTTTTGTGCCTATATTCACAAGGGATGTTGGCCTGTAGTTTTCTTTTTTTGTTGAGTCCTTTCCAGGTTTTGGTATCACAGTGATGTTGGCTTTGTAAAACATGTTGTGGAGGATTCCTTCCTCCTTGATGTTGTGGAATAATTTCTGCAGGATAAGCACCAGTTCTTCTTTGGATGTTTGGTAGAATTCGGGTGTGAAACCATGTGGTCTGGTACTTTTTTTTTTTTAGGGAGGTTTTTTATTGCTGCTTCAATTTCGGTACTTGATATTGGTTTGTTCAGGAATTCTATATCTTCCTGATTGAGCCTAAGGAGTCTGTGTGTTTCCAAGAATTTGTCCATTTCCTCCATGTTTTCAAGTTTATGTGCATAGAGATTTTTATAGTATTCAGAGATGTTACTTTGTATTTCTGTGAAATCAGTTGTAACTTCTCCTTTTCCATTCCTGATTGAGTTTATTAAAGTCCTTTCTTTTCTACTTCTGGTTAATCTAGTGATAGGCATGTCAATTTTGTTTGTATTTTCAGAGAACCAGCTTTTTGTTTCATTAATCTTTTATATAGTTTTTTTTTTTTATCAATTTCATTCAGTTCTGCTCTGATCTTGGGTATATCTTTTCTTCTGCTGGGTTTGGGATTAGTTTGCTCTACTTATTCCAGTTCTTTGAGTTGATTATTTAGATTATTGATTTGTGATCTTTCTGTTTTGGATGTAGGCATTTAAGGCTATGAATTTTCCTCTCAGGACTGCTTTAGCTGTGTCCCACAGAGTTTGATAACTCGTGTTCCCTTTATCGTTTAGTTCAAAGAATCTTTTGATTTCCATCTTAATTTCCTCCTTGACCCAATAATCATTCAGAAGTAGGGTGTTTAGTTTCCATGACTTTGTGTAGAGATGAGTGTTTCTGTTGGAGTTGATTTCTATGTTTATTCCACTGTGGTCTGAGAGGATGCATGGTAAAATTTCTATTTTTTTAAATTTGTTGAGACATGTTTTGTGGCCTATGATGTGGTCAATCTTAGAGAATGTCTCGTGAGCTGATGAGAAAAATGTATATTCCATGGTTTTTGGGTAGAATGTTCTGTAAATGCTTTTTAGGCCCATTTGTTCTAGAATTTTGTTTAAGTCCGTTGTTTCTTTGTTCATTTTCTGTTTGGAATATCTGTCCTGTTCCATCAGTGGGGTGTAGTCCCCAGCTATTACAGTGCTGTTGTTTATCATTTTGTTTTGATCAAGTAGCATTTGCTTTATGAATCGGGGTCCACCGGTGTTGGATGTATAAATATTTAGAATTGTTATGTCTTCTTGTTGAATTGTTCCCTTAACCATTATATAATGACTATCTTTGCCTTCCTTACTTTTGTTGATTTGAAGCTAAGTTATATGATATGAGAACTGCTACACCAGCTTTCTTTTGGTTTTCATTTGTGTGGAATATTGTTTTCCATCCTTCACCTTCAGTCTGAATGAGTCCTTGTGTGTTAGATGTGTTTCCTAAAGACAGCAGATATTTGGCATGTGTATATTTATCCTTTGGCCAGCCTATGTCTCTTCAGTGGGCAGTTCAAGCCATTCCCATTTATTGAGAGAATTGATAAGTGGGGTGGATTTCTGTTCATTCTGTTAAGTAGAACTTTGTTGCTTTGTTTTATGTCTTGAGCCATTGTGGTATCTGGCCTTTGACCTTTAGCTTTTGGATGATTTTACACTGCTGAGTGTCTATTGGGCTGAATCGTGTGTAATGCAGTTCTGAGTACTTCATGCAGGGCGGGTCTTGTTTTGACAAATTCCCTCAGTATTTGGTTGTCTGAGAAAGACTTCATTTCCCCCTCATATGTGAAAGTTAGTTTTACAGGATACAAAATTCTAGGCTGGGAATTATTCTGTTTGAGAAGACTGAGAATGGGGCCCCAGTCCTTTCTAGCTTGTGAGGTGTCAGTTGAGAAGTCTGCAGTTAGTCTGATGGGTTTTCCTTTGTAAGTTACATACTGCTTTCACCTTATGGATCGTAGGAGGGCCTCTTTTGTATTTATTTTGGCCAGTCTGATGACTATGTTTTGTGGTGTTTTTCTCTTTGTGATGAATCTCCCAGGAGTCCTTGAGCTTCTTGTACTTGGATATCTAGATTTCTAGCAAGGCCAGGGAAATTTTCCTCAATTATTCCCTCAAATAAATTATCCACCCCTTGTGTATTTCCTTCTTCACCCTCAGGGATGGCTATGATTCTTATGTTAGGCCTCTTCACATAATTCCTTATTTCTTGTAGGCTTTGTTCTTTTCTCTTATTTCTCTGCTCTATCTTTGCAACTGACTTGTTGAATTGAGAGGTGTTGTCTTCAAGCTCTGAGATTCTTTCTCCTGCTTGATCTAACCTATTCTTAAGGCTTTTGACTTGTTTTGTAATTCGTTGAATGAATTTTTCATTTCCAGAAGTTCTGTTTGATTTTTCTTTAATATTTCATTTTCTTTAGTGAATTTTTCATTCATTTCCTGCATTCTTTTTGTGATTTCTTTGTGTTGGGCTTCCATTTTACCTTGCATTTCATTGAGCTTACTTACAATCCACATTCAAAATTCTTCACTTATCATTTCAATGTTCTGATTTTGGTTGGTATCCATTGCTAGAAAGCTGGTGTTCCCTTTTGGGGGTGTCCTTTTGCTTTGATTTTTCATACTTCTGGAGTTCTTTAGCTGATTCTTTCTCTTCTGGAGCAGCTGTTGCTTTATTTTTTTATATAACATACAAATGTGTTTTATTCTTTGAGATTTAAATTTTTTATCCAGTTTTTATTGTAAATGATATTGATCCTCTTGTAATATAAACCTTCTTTATCTGTTGGCTCAAATTTATACATGCTTCTCTCAAAAGTCATTTGGTACACAGGCATACATCCTCAAGCTTTTTATATAAAAAATGAGTATTAGATGTCTGCTTTGGCTGCCATAACAAAATACCTCAGGCTGAGATACCTTAAATGGAAGAAATGTATTTTCTCGCAGTTTGGGAGGCTGGACATCACAGATCAGTATGCCAGCATGTTTGGCTCATTGTGAGGGCTCTCTTTCCAGCATGTAGATGCCACCTTCTCACAGTGTACTCACATGGATTTTTCTTCATGTATGTGAGTGGATATTAGAGAGACAGAGAGAGAGAGGAGAGAGAGAGAAAGGATCTCTGGTGTCTCTTCATATAAGAACACAGATCTTGTCAGATCTGGGCCCCACCTGTGTGGTCATAAGACCCCATTTAACCTTAATTGCTTCCTTGGGAGACCCAGTCTCCAAATACAGCCACACTGGGTGTTTGAGCTCACCATATGATTTTTGAGGGTGCACATTTTGTCCAGAAGAGAAGGCATTGAACAAATTCCACCAGGAATATTGTTTGTTGAAGTTTTTTGATAACCTTTAACAAAAAGCATTTTTTTTGTTTCTCTTTTGGTATTGCCTACAAAATTAAGTTAGCTCCATTCTACTTCATGGAAACAGATATAATCACTATCATTAGGTAGCTATTTTCTAAAAGCCTGCTGTTATTGAAGTAAGACTGAATTAGAGAGGATCAAATCAGTGCAAATTTTTTATTATTAAAAGAAATCATGTATAATACAATTTTGTATATGTTTCTTAGAAATTATATTTATGTGAAACATATTGATTTTTTCTAATAGATTGATCACTGAGTTTAATGAAGGCCTGTTTTTAATTGACAATAAACTCAATGGAAATCAAAAGTATGGTTTTGCAGCCTAAAAATTTCCAAATAAGGTATACCAATAGTAATTTAGTTTCTAGAATTTGCGCTGATTAATACTCATCTACAACATTTCTTTTTAGTTTAGTAAACCATTAGGTAAGAACTACATTGATGAAAAGGTCATATTTGGGAGAGATAATCTGTGTTATTAAAGGTGAGATACCTTATAATAATAAGAAATGTTGAAGAAAGACTAGAGTATGAGGTACCCAAAAATATGTATTTGAGATCTTTTATAAGGAATGTTGAAAAAATATTAAGTGTATTTATCATAGAAATTCCTGTAGACAGACAACAGCTATTTTTTTAATGATTGGAATGGAGACTTGGGTTTAATTAGGAAAGCAAATTTTGTTTGAATATCAAATATATGAAAGCATTGCCTTTGATAAATATTTTATGTTCAACATCTCATTTACTTTTCAATAACTGTTAGGGTGGTTACTAATGATTTAAGCTTATATTTGCCCAATTTTAACATCCAGGCTTCTCCATTATGCCACACTGCCTCACACCAAAAATTTCTCAGTCTCTCTGAATTTGCTTAGATTTGTATTCATGTGAATGGTCTGCTTCTGGAGATAAGAGCTTTCTATCTGAATGAATGGAAAGCTGAATGAATTACTGATACAATGGAAGTGATTCAAACAGAAGGGAAATACAGGGAAAACAATGTTTTCAAAGGGAAAAATACAGATTTCCACACAGGATATAGGTTCTCACTCCAGATCTTTGTCACTCAAATCATTTCTAATACTTTCCAGAAAAATTTTCATTTACACAGGCATTCTAGGTGCAAAGCTTGGTTACCACAGATAGAAAGGGGGTAGGATCATATTATTCTAATAATTTTAATATTTAGATCAATTGCCATGCTTAGGAGGGGGCATCCCCAGAAATGCTTACAGAAAATTTCACGCTAAGGGTAACATTAAGTGAGGAATAATAAACATAGAACCTAAGAAAAATGAGTTGATCACAATGTTAAATGCAAAAGAAACCCCTCACTCCCCAAAAATAGACACAGCAACTATCATTTTTCCAACGCTATGTATATATTGCATCAAATGATGACAAAAACTTACAGGCACAATCTTTCTAATTTTAAAGGTACACAAAACTGAAACCGAGAGGTTATAGACTATCATACTGCTTTTAATAGGCAGACAACTGATTCAAACTCAGCTCCAGTTTTATTCAAAAACTTTAGGAAGTGCAATTATTTCTGTACCTCAATTTTATGTGTGTGAAAATTTGAGTATCTGTGGATAAAAGGCACAATCGCATTTTCCTAGAGAGAGGGACCGTAGCTTTCATAACATTCTCAAATGGATGTGTGAACCAAAAAAAAAAAAAAGCTATTATACAATAAAAATTCTTAGGTATTAAAGAGGAAACTCAATCGAAACAAACAAAAAATGTTTTTAAATTTATGTAAATCAGAAGTTTTAAAATCCTTTCCTATGGATTCCTTTGTTTTTACTGAGATGCTGTTTTTGATTTCCTTTGAATTTTACTTTGGATATTTATTTTTAACTATCTTAAAGGCTGAAATAACATAATTGACACACAGATGTGTTGCATGTCAGATTTTAATAATTTACATCAATCAAAACCTAATTTGTGGTGCTGATTAGTAAAATTTCTTAAGCTATCTCTTATTGAAAATTATTCTAAGGTTGCAACATAAGACACCATTGCAACTTATAACTTGTCTGAGTCGGGCTTTTTGGATATTTTATATCCACCTCCCATCCAAACAAAGAAAATCCCTTTATATAAGTTAAGGCTTTAGTTCTATAAGCCTTCACTTTCCATTAGCCTGAGGCAAAAGTTTAGCTAATCAGTATAGGTTATTAGTTTCATTAATTACTATTTTATCCAGAGTATATACCTTCTCTCTTTCTCTGAGGTGAGATGAGCCAAAATCCCAGCTACATGAAGAGAAGGAGGATATACGGAATTCACAACATCATGAGTCTAAATGTGTTTCCACAAAATTCATATGTTGAAATCGTAACCCCCAGTGTTTCAGAATGTGACCCTGTTTGGGTCTTTAGAGAGGTATGAGGTTAAAATGAATTCATTAAGGCAAGTTCCTAGTCCAATACTATTGGTGTCCATATAAAAAGATGAAATTTGGCGACAGACACGGACACAGGGAGAACACCATGTCAAGATGAAGGCAGAGATCAGGGTGATATGTCTACAAGCCAAGGAGTGCCTGAGATTGCCAGCAAATTACCAGAAGCTGAGAAAGAGGCATGGACCAGATTCTTCCTCATAGCCTTCAGAAGAACCAGCCCTTTCTACACGTTAATCTCAGACTTCTAGCCTGTATAATTGTAAGACAATAAACTTCTGTTGTTTAAACCATCCAGTTTTGGGTAATTTGCTGTGGCAATCCTAGACAACCAATGCACACAAGTTCCTACACAGTCTTTAAATGAGACCACTTTTGAGCCTCAATTGTATCCCTACATGCAGGGGTAACTGGTGTCACCAATTTCTTCTTTGAGGGTTTTGTGATTCAAACTGAGTTTCTTCTTGATTTCTCTAGTCTTGACAGTGCTTTCACAGGTCTGATAAATCAGTGAAAATTTGTCTTTGTACTTGACACTTTATACTTCCGAAATTTGTTCTTATAATCTGTTCCTCAATCTTTTTAGGCTTGTGGATTGAGGCATTTAAAAATTTGCTTTCTGCTCATTTAAGTAGGTTTCTGGAAGGGGAGGACATAAATTCCTTTGTTCTGTCTTATATCTTTAACTGAAAGTTCCATGAATTGACTTAGACAATGAAAACATAATTAAATCATATAAACTAAATATAGCCACTAAAATATTTGTTTTTATTTATACTATATTTTATTGAAAAGAGGATTCCCCTCTGTCAAAATGTTTGAAAATTACTGAGCTGTGGATTTCATGCAAAAACTTCTTTGAGCCTAATAATGTAGAAAATTACCCTAGTGCTCAGTTTCACTTTCTATTATCACACACACTTACTATTTTTTATACACATTCATGATCCAAGGGAGTCAAGAGTGATGATTTCTCAAATGTTATGGTTTCTGCAGTCTTTGCTCATCATCTTTAGCTGTTAACGTGAAGCACTATCATTCATCACAACAACCAGAATTAAATCAGAGATGAAAATGAAGTAAACCTAAAAATAATAAGTACCACACAGATAAAACATGTTTATTTTTATTTTTACCTTTTACAATGCCGATGGCTTTGCATTCGTGAAACTTAATATTACTGAACAATAGGTTGGACACCTGATTTTATATGAGGATCCTGTTTGTAAAATAAAATAAATGATAAAAGCATTATTCATTCATTCATTCATTAATCTTTAGCGATCAACAGAATCACTGACCCTGTGATTTTTCATGAAATGTCCTCTAATGTCCAACTGCATACACTTGTGAAATGGCTGACTCAGCTTAAAGTTCTATATGCTGTAGTTGTTGAATACTTTTCCTGTTCATTCAGCTTATTTACCTGACATATTAACTTAGTCATTACTATCAAGGAACTAACCAAGATCCTAGAATAGACAATCCTCAATTTATTATCAAATCAACATGTGCCTATTTTTCAAATGTGTTGCAAAGTCTCAAAATGTGATTCTTTCTCTGCTGAGCTGGCAGGAGTCTACCAGACCCAAGTGGGGGAGGCTATTTGTTCCCTGTAGTCTTTTCCATCCGTCTCCTGCTGTATATTTGATGAGGTTAAGAATCCAATAAAAATGTTGTTCTCCCTTGAATGAGTCCCTGTATTGTATTAAACCATACAATTTCTGGGCATCATGCCTTAAAAGTCAACTATTTGTTTTTCTTTAAATATCTGAAAAATGCAGTGTTTGTGTCAATCTTGGTTCAGTCTAGGGTAAATCAAAATACTGTTTTCAAAATTATTTTCATTCTGACATTTCTTCGTGTCCCTGCTTAGCCATATGCATGTCGTTGGTGAATGTATTTACATGGTTACCGAGCTTGTCGTAAGTACAGTTGTAATGATCCTATTCTAAAAGAATTATGCATAATTAGGTCATAACAAGATCTAAGTATATGGCATAGGAAAATTACTCAATGGCAGGAGAACCTTCAAACTAAAGCCAAACCCTTTGTTAGTTCTCTTTTTTAATAAAATGTGGTCACTGTGGCTTTTATGTGAACACTGCAGAGGCTGCTTAAAACTTTTGAATTGAGAGCTGCAATATAAGCTATCTATCCATGTCTCTGCATATTTATCTATCAATAAGTTTACCATCTATTAATCTATCAACTTTCCAGTTAGTTTTTCTTAATGTCATCTGTTCCAGAAGTGAAGTATTGCTATTAACAATGGATCATACTTATCAAGTTTTATAAAGATACCTATCATTTGTGATTTATTTTATTTTATTTTTTCTAGTTTATTGAGGTATGATTGACACATCAAAATTGTATGGATTGAAGTTATACAGTGTGATATTTTGATATATGTATACATTGTGAAATGATTACAATCAAGCTAATTAACGTATCAGTCACCTCACCTCATAGTTACCTTTCGTTTCTTATGGTGAGAACACTTGAGATCTACTGTCTTAGCAAATTTCAAGTATACAGTATGTTATTATTAACTATCGTCACTATGCCATACATTAAGTCTTCAGCATTTATTCATTTGATAACTGAAAGTTTGTGCCTTTTGACCAACATTTCCCCATTCTCCCCCACCTTCGTTCCACTATTCTAGCCTCTGTTTTTATGAGTTTGGTTTTTTCAGATTCCACATATAAGTGAGATCATTTAATATATGTCTTTCTGTATATAAATATATTTTCTATTATATTCTAGAAGTTAGAATTGCATCTTTGTATCTTGTCACCTTGGGCATCATGAAGTTGAGAATTGATTTTTATGGGATTGACATTGGGCAAAAAATGCAATATAATAACTTCCTACCTCTCATCTTTTCCTGAATTACCAGTCTTCACATCCCCATATGATCTCTTCTTAAATGTTTCTAATTTAATTTTCATAAGAACCTCTTTTATATGTTATTTTTTGTTTCTGCTATATTTTTGTGTTCTGTTTATATAAAGTCGATTCCTTTATCTTCTTTGAAACCATTGTATCCAGTGTTACTCAGTTATTCACTGACTCATTTGTATGATGATTACTGATTTTCTTTTAAGAATCCCAAACTAGATTATGAGCTCCTGGCAGACAGTGACAGAGTTTTAATGACTTATTATTTCTAGTACCTGGGATAGAATAGATAGCCCCAGAATAGAATAGACATTAAATGAATGTTTGTTGAATATCATTTCTACGTGTATGATTAACCTATCTGGTTTTAATTGTAAGAGAAAAGTAATGAAAATCATCCAAATCTTTCTCTTTGTTTTTTAAACAAAATACTGGCAGACTAGTCTTCAGACTTTCATGAAATGACAAAAAGAAAGATAATGCAATTCCTTAAATCTTCTTAATCCATACGTATATTTTGAATTTAGATAAACATCATTATGTAGTTAAAACAATGCTATCTAAATCTCATTCAATATTCCCCAGAAAATAACATTTGCAGAATGTCTTCTCAATAATTTATTTCTATTCATAAAGATATTGGTGTTATGTCTTTCCCTTCTTCTACGATTACATCCAATTCATTGACATCCATAGCAACTCATGAATTCTAAGCTGCATGGAGATATCTTGATCACTCAGAAAACCTAATCCAGGTTTATTAAATTTAAACTTTTCTTTATGTAACATATACTTAATTTTCTATTGACTTTCAAACTAGTCAAATTTTCTAAAATTAATATTTTACCAATATAAAAATAAAGAATACAAAGTAGCTAAGAACTTATTAAAGATAAAAATGTGTGAAATATATGCCTCAAGCTGAATCAGCATGAAATTTAATATCTTTTCATTTTTATTAATTTTCTAATCATCTGTTTCCCTTGTTTTACACATTAAAACATTTGTGTATTTTGTAACATCTTATAAAATGACACATTTTATAATGACATTTTTAATGACGTATGTTATAATGTATGTATTAAAATGTGCGTGTGTGGACATATTGAATTTACTCACTCCTTTTTCATTTGACATTTTCTAATTTGCAGTGGCTTTTATGTGATACCATAAATAAGCAAAAAACGCACACAGCCGTTATTCCAGTTATGCTATTAAACCATCTGAAAAGTTGGTAATATTGGCTTTTTAAAAAACTCACATACTTTAAGGAGCTTACAAAAAGTCTTTTCTAAGAATTCATTATTTTCTTCCATGTTGAGTATTAATCTGTCATGTTCATATAGGTCATATATATAACTTTTTAAAATTAAGAAGGGTACATTGTTGCGGGATTGTGAATAACTGAAGTTATAAAAATATATCGTAAATACTTGTGAAGAATCTGTAGGTCTCCTCCAAAATGACCACCTTGTTGCCTCTGCCTGGAAAATCTCATACCTTCAGCAGCAGAGTCTATTTTTGGAGTTGAAAACCAGTCGGTCACAATACAAGTGGGATGACTGAAGGCTTGGGTAATGGGCTATAAAATCTTTTCCATCTAGGTCACTGATTGATTTGAGACTGTCACCAAGGTAGGTGGACAAACAGTGATTGCTGCCATATAAGAACTGTCAAATCATGTGAAATGAAAGTAGGGTCTCAATTCTAGTAGACATTTTTCCCATCTACCTAACACAGGCATGCATGTACAGGCACAGAGACTTAATGACTTCTTAGGTTGTTTTAGAGCAGAGTAAAATCATTCTAAGGTAATTCTTCTACTCTAAATCGTAGTGCAGAACAGAAAATATTTTGCTTAATTCATCCAAGCAGTGTCATCAGGTAATTTCTCTTTTAGAATTAAGGGAGTCCACTTTACTAGAGGGGATCTTCTAAGCTCTGATTTTTATCCCTTTGTAGACTATAATGAAATGAAATAAGTTTCTTTTTACTCTTTAACTATGTGGCTCTCCAGTGCTGTTTAATATTTGGAAGAAGCAACATTTTGTCTGAATGATTCTACCAAATAAAAATGGAAAAAGAATTTAGTTTGATCAGCAAAGAATGTAGAAATTTACTTAAGTAGTAAAGAATGTGGCTGTGTGACTTTGGTATTATGTTACACCTCATGGTTCAGGCATCTTGTTTGCCTTAAATGGTTTCACAAGCAGGAGGGTTGACCCAGAGCAGATTCTCGGTGGCTACACAGAGCGCAGCTAAACAGCAAATTTAATGAGGTCGGAATTTCGCACAATGCCTTATTCAAGGAATTCAGGCAGCAGGAGAGCAGTTATGGTGAATTGCAGTTGCCCATGGCTTTGCATCAAGAAGCAAAACCTTTCTCCACAAATAGTTTATAAAAGTTAAAAAATAGATGCCAATTTACATTTAGCTTTAAGATTCAAACATTTGTCAGGGAGGGGGCATGTGTATTCATGTTGCTAGAATTAAGGAAGTCTATTCATGAACCAAAAACACAGAGTTCCATTTACTCCTCTAAAATCAGGAAGGATCAAAAGGGTTTCCTAACGTATTTTGACATGCTGGAAGTTTTTCCTTTGTTTCCCTACTTTATGTTTTTGCATCACCTACCACCTTATATTGCATTCTTTGCTTGTCTGTCTCCCTTACTTAACTTTAAAGTCCTTGAAGACAGGCATTGGAGTACCTTAAATACTTAGTAAATGATTGCAGAATGAATGTTGAATGAAAATGAATATCATTCATACATGTACTCTGTGCTAAACTGAGAAACAAAAAGCTCAGACATTTCACTCTATCTTACTCCCTTAAGAAGCATCCATGTAAGAATTTGACAGACAGCTCATCTTTTTATAAAGCTAATTACCAGCTGTAATTTTGCAAATTCAATATCCAGTTTCCTTTCCTTTTTTCCACATTGAAAAATAGTTCCAGGTTGGTCATTTTTATAGCTCATTATTTTGGACCTGGTGATAAAACTAAAATTACAAAAGCACACTACCGCAGCTTCTAGGTTTTTAGTATTAGAGGTGAGAACATCCTTCCCTTGTATCAAAACTCTTTGGCTCTGGGCATTTCTACACAACTACTGATCAACCTTGAACTATACCTTCCCAAAAAGTCATATGAACTGGAGAGGATGGGGTAGGAGCAGGGTGATCATAAAATTTATCATCTATATTTGGACAGTTTTGTCTGAGGGAAAAAAAAAGAAGAAAAAAGAAAAATGTCCAGGATGCTGGTACAATAGGTAAAACAGACTCTGCTAGGGAAGCCAAACCAGAGAATGAGGTCACCCTGGCACAAACAACCTGAACCAGTGAACCACACTGCCTCCACTCCCGTTGATTTTTAGTTTGGTTTTCCATCATCTGCCTTTTTAATGTTTATATAAAGCCTTGATTCAGGGTTGACTGGAATTATTGAATGTTTACTTCACTTGTGATAACAAGAAGTAAGATGATTTTTCCCCCAGTGGTGTCATTGGACAGTGGTCTTCTAATTGGGATTTTTCCAAGAATGTGAGTGCAGACAGCTGTTTGGTTTTTAAGACAGGGCCTTGCTATTTCGCCCAGGCTGGTCTTGAACTCCTGGGCTCAAATGATCCTTCTGCCTTAGCCTCCTGAGTAGCTGGGTCTGCAGGTACATGCCACCAAACCCAGCTTGCAGACAGTTTTAAATAGAGTTAATTTATAGCTCCTCACCTGCTATAGTTACTCTTTCCTTGCACGACATTGCTTGTTTGTTTTTCTTAAATATCTTTTCTTAATTTAATATCCATTTACAAAAAAAAAAATTCTACTCATTCATCTCCTCAGACATTTCAGATTATTGTTGCTGTCTCAGGTGCCTTCATTGAGACTCCTTAATCTCACTATGAAAGTTTTTGTATAAATATGTTTTTATACATATTTATGTTAAGAAAGAAGCAGGCAATAAAAGATTGTATATTCTGTCCTTGTAGAATGTTCTTAAATCAGATATATGGGAGATTATTGGTGGTGGAATTGATGGCAATTTTCATTTAGTGGCCTCTTCTGTGCCAAACCCCTACTATTTTCAAAGAATGCATTGCTCTTGAGAAAATATATAGTTAGAGTACAGCAGTCAGCTTCAGTAAGAAATAATAAACACTTTAAAATGGTTTTTACTCACATATTTAATGTAAGCAATTTTTAAATATTATTTTCAATCTTTACCCCTAAAATGCATCATTAAGAAGAAAGAAAGGAATCTGCAAACATTCTGTGTAATACAGATTTCTTATTCTAGCATTTTTAAAAGTAACTAGAGTGCTATTAAGGACACCACATTTTTCAAATTATGGTGGGAAAAAGTTGCAGATGAAAAAGTATTTATTTTAGATGTGACATGCCTTACTCAATATTGTAGGTAAGTCTTATTTTGTCAAGTGCTAGCTTGAAATATTTATTAATTATAGGAAATCGTCATCTTACTTCATTTTAATTATTATGTGTTAAAATATATTTTACTTCCTATTAGCAAATAAAATTTTAATGATAAATGTTGGATTAATTATTTCACAGTAGCATATCTCATTTATTCCAGTAAATACACAAAGAAGTTTGATCATTTTTTCTAATTAAAATAATGGGGTTATTCTTATTTAATTTTTCCCAGAAGCTAAATGTCAGAGTTGAACACATGCATGAGCATATTTTCTGAAAGACTATATTTATCATACTCTTTTATTCTTAATCTAATTTTACCTTCCCATTATATTGAATTATTACAAATTAAGTAATGAGATATGACATAAAATTTACTCAACTTAAATTATTATGTTAAATTCACATCATTTAAATTTTTTTTTTTTTTTTGAGACAGGGTCTCACTCTGTCGTGTAGGCTGGAATGCAGTAGCCCAATCACAGTTCACTATAACCTTGAACTCATGAGCTCACGGGATCCTCCTGCCTCAGCCTCCCTCGTGAGTAACTACGACTACAGGCATGTACCACCACCTCCAGCCAATTTTTTTTTTTTTTTTTTGTGGGGAGATAAAGTCTTACTGTGTGGCCCAGGCTGGTCTTGAACTCCTGGCCTCAAGCAATCCTCCTGCCTCAGCTCCCCAAAGTGCTGGGATTACAAGTGTGAGCCGCTGCATCCAGCCTATTTAACTATTTTTAATCATTTATTTTACTAGACACATTCTGGAATTTATTTCTCTCTCCCTTTTTTTTTTTTTTTGATATTCCTCAAATGCATTTTAACAGGTGCATTTGAATTAAAAAAATAAAGTGAAACTTTTTCTCATACAAAATGCTGATTTGAAAAATTAGGATAGTAGTGAGAACAAGCACTAATTCTGAAGTTATGATGTCTGACAAGTCTCTAAAAACAGCTAAATAAGGACGCTCTTAAGTTTGGCAAGACAAACAGTTTAAAGCACATAAAAAAATAATATTTTGTTGGAAAAATCATATTGTCAAAGGCATTACAGTGTTTTAGTGTTCCCAATCAAACAATTCTGAGGCTATTAGGTTAAACAAGGTGCCTATAAGTGAAAAGAAAAATAGGTTTAATTAGTAGTGACTTGATCAGTCTTGGAAAAGTGGGAGTATAACTTGGTGAAACCACCTAAGAAGAAAATTGGCAATGCCTATTTCCTTCCAAGGTTGAACGTTCATATACTCTATATCCCAGAATTCTACTCTGAGGTATACACCCAAGAAAAACTCTTGCACATGTACTCCCAGAGGCCCATGTGAGACTACCACAACAGCAGAAACCTGGAAATGATCTGAACACCCACCGTGGCAAACTGGAGGAATAAACTATGTGTTATTCCCCTATTGGCACATACTACACTAGTCAAAATAAATGAACTAAAACAATGTGCCATAATATGGATGAATCTTGGCAACAAACAAACTCTCAGTAAAACTTTTTTGAATAGCTTTACAGAAATCGAGAGTGAATGACTCAAGAGCCTGGGTCACCAAAGACACAAAAGTCTGAAAAACAAATCTGCACACAAGTCTCTGGTTTCAAATTTTTGAATTTTATGTAAGTAAAAGAATAGTTAATTGAATTATCTCTTGAAATACATAATTAAAAATAATATTATAATATTTGATGACAGAACACTTTGGGATTTTTCGCATTAGGTGGTATAAGTATCTCCTAAACAACACAGCACTTTAAACTGGAATCTGCCCGGGTTTCCAAGGTTGAGTCTATTAAGATCTTTGCAGCTGATTCAGTTCAATGTGGAAAATATGATGACATTAATAATCATGTTTACCAGCCACATGTATAATATTTTGGAACTGGAGTCAGTTTCAAGACATTCATTTTGCCCAGATTAGAACATTTTATTTTAGTGCATTTTCAAGCATTCCAGAAACAGTTCACACATGATGCAGTTGACAATACAAAGTAGTGGTTTCAAAATATTTCTTCATGAGAAAAATTTAGATACATCTAAAACAAACACACCCTCCCCAAAACACAGATATTGAGAAGATTGTTTTCAACCAAATAAACATATTTAGTAAACCCTAGAGCTCTCTGTTAAGAGCAAAAATATTTTAGGCTGTTTAAGAACTATTGGAACTCCAGCTATTGGATCTGAAATCAGATTTATTTTTCTACATTTGAGAATTAGTTACAAAATCCAGAATAGATTTCAGTTAATGAGCATTTATTTTGCACTTGCTGAATGTAGAGTGATATGCATTTTAGAACAACAAACACATAATTTGGTTTCTCCATCATTTTTTTCTTTACAAAGAAGCCAAACATTTCTTTATTTTTACCAAGGTGTAAAATAAAATGCTACAGTCCTACAAATATGCCATACAGATGTCATCATCTCTTTAGTCTTGGCAGAGCCAGCCCCAGGCAAGATTGGGAAGGAGGAGATTGACACTGACATCACCAGACCTACTTTAGGCAGGTTTTTCCTTCTCTTCAGAGTCCTTTTTTTGCATCCTTAAGGAACTCTATATCATTGTGAAATTCCCTGACCCCTGCCAATTAAATCTGCTCTCAGCAAAGGCTTCAGACTCACTTGTTCATCCCTCACTGTCAATTTAAGGAAAGGTATTACTTTACCAGGCTTCTTGACATTTTAAGCCATCTTTCTAATTGTGGAATCAGTGGCTTTGTCCTCTCGAAAGCCAGATCGGCTTGTCTTCCAATGTAAAAGTCAAATCTTCCCTGGCATTGTGAGAAAAGAAAATAATGAAACTTACCAAAGAAAGAGTCATTTCTACAAGCAAACATGACTGATTGAAAGATTAATGCCCAATTAGTGATTCCTAGGTCACCAATTAAATCTCCTGACCAATCATTCAATAATGATGGCAGTTACTGTATACGGGGTTTGTCACTGTTTGCAGATCTGTCTCTTAGCTTTATGACCAGTGCAACACATTGTTCAAACTGAGCCCTGTCAACCTTAATTGTTTCACACTAGAGTAGCTCATCTGCTGCTGTCATTCCCAGGTATTAATATTGATTCAAGTCAAGCCCACTACATTGTCTCCTTGAAGCCTTTCTTCTTCCCACATTTGATAGGATTATTTGCACTATTTCACTTTGTCATATAGCAACTATTTTAGCACTCAACAGTTTTCTGTGCCCCTCATGTGATAAACCTACATCTGAGAATCCTACTTTAGGTTTCTGGATCATTGATATTGGCTACCCCAATATTTGAATTTAAATCCTTTTCTCATTTGGGTGGATGATAAACTCCATAAAGATAAGATACTTGGAAGCTTAGCATGGTCACATGGTGAGCATCCATTCTGTAGATAACAAACGGGAATTCAGCTGAAGATTTTCCTGAATATGAAAGGAAGAGGAATATATGCTTTGTGTTTGCTATCTCAATTTTAATACAAATAAAGTGCCTGGAGAAGAAGAAAATTTTCTGTTCACCACCATAAACTCACTGTATACAAAAGTGGGATGGCATCTGGGGGTTGCAAAAAATTTTAGGAACGTAAATTTGGCGTGTGCAAAAAAGATCCACCAGAAGGCACGTTAAATAAGCGTGGGAGGGAGGTATTAAAAAATTACTAAAAGGATTTTTATTCTAATTTTGTATCTATATTATCCACAAGTGGAAATGCGTGCAAGTTTACTCATACGTGAGTATTCCTATATGGAAGTAGATGTGAATTGTTATCATATATAAATACCTATTCTTACTCTCTCTCCCTCTCTCCCCCTCTGTCTCCCTCTCTCTCTCCCTCTCTCCTCTCTCCCTCTTTCTGCAGGGATTTCAGATTACGGTACTATTTTTTTGAGAAATTTTTCTAATCCTTGAAAAAATTTGCATTTCTTCTTACTTTGTTTAATTCTTTTAGTAGGCACATGCAAACAAAACTATTAACTCACAACATGAAGTTTAATTTCCACAGCTTTTTCTTGATCTATAATATGGAATTGGTTTTCAACTTGTGACCTAAAAGTAGGAAACTCTATATTGAATTACTAATCTGCTAAGCCGTACAAATTTTTGTGTATAATTATTTAGGAAATTATATTAGAATATATAAAAATCAGTTTCATTTAAATTATTTATTTTACTATACTTTCAAAAATGAAATTAAACATTAAATGTTCTAGCACACGACCTCCAGATGTGCTCAATATAAAATTGATAAAGGAGGAATATAATTAAATATCTGTTCATTAAGGAAATTACAGAGGGCAGCAGCAATGTAAAGGATTGTATTAAATAAGGTTACATTGGGTAAAAAAAAAGTCCTCTAGTGCAATTAAAATGATTATAAGCACTGGACATGCAACAAACTTCTTTAACATGCCTACAGAAATTCATTTAAAGGTTGATATGTTGATGGATAATTATGCTCAGCTATTCACGACCTCCTCCCCTGGGCCTGCCTCTGAGATGGAGATTCATGACTGATGTGTTTGAACTTGTCATTTTTGAGAGTTAGAAACTTTTTTTTTTCCTGAATACATCCTAACAGGCTGTGGTAATTATATAGCTATACCAAGATCAGGATATGATTTAATGCTTTTTTAATTACAGTGAGTTTTGACTTCCATATTTGTCCAACATATATTTCACCTCATCAAGTAATCAACGTTATTTTTGAGAGTCACCACCGAGTAAAACAGCTTATTGCCAACTGAAAAATGTAGCATACCATCGTCTAATTTAAAGTCCATACACACAGTAGGTTTGACGAGACCCTTCTTTTCTCTAGGAAAATGCTTCTCTGAAGAGCCTAACTTGCACTTTTGTACACGGAAAATAAACCAGGACCCTTGCTGTCACAGTCTTCTTCCTATTCATTTCCAGAATCTTTCTTTTAAGAGGGTTTGGCAACATTTGTGGAATACTAAGCATGTGATAGAGCTGATCTCTTTATTAAAAGGATGAAAAATGAGTTACATCTGGATACTTGCATAATAGATTCAGAGCAATAACAAAGCAATGCTTAAAAATTTAATAATGCATAAATGCAGAGATTTGGACAAAACAACAAAAGTACACCTGGAGAATAATTTACTAAAGGAAATTTTTATGATGCTACAGAGATAATCTACTCAAATGTATTAAAACTAATAAAATAGTATAAAAAGATAATTAATAAAATAACTTTTCTTTCATTGTTTATGTATACACACATACTTCAATATTTAAGTTTGTGCCTTCATTGGAGTGGCTGAATTATAATGGTCATCATTTTTATTAATTAATTTTTTTTTTTTGAGACAGGGTCTCACTTTGTTGCCCAGGCATGAGGGCAGTGGCATCATCATAGCTCACTGCAACCTCAAACTTGTGGGCTCAAGTGATCCTCCTGCCTCATCCTCCTGAGTAGCTGGGACTACAGGCACACTCCACTAAGCCTGGCTAATATTTCTATTTTTGTAGAGACAGGGTCTCACTATCTTGCTCAGGCTGGTCTTAAACTCCTGACCTCAATCAATTCTCCTGCCTCAGCCTCCCAAAATGCTGGCATTACAGGTGTGAGCCACCACACCTGGGCTATTTTAATTTTTGGATTAATAATTCATATTCATATGGAAATTAAAGTTAAAAATATACATTTTTATAGTTAGGCATATTTGTTTGCTAAGACTGCTGTAACAAAGTAGCACAAACTGAGTGACTTAAAGAACAGAAATTTATTGTCTCACAGTCTGGAGGCAACAAGTCCAAAATCAAGGTATTGGCAGGGTTGGTCCTTCTGAGGCCTTTGAGAAAAGAATCTATTCCAGGCCTCTCTCCTTGGCTTGTAGGTGGCCATCTTGTCTTCTTCTATATCTTTTCACATCATGTTCTTTCTATATATGTCTTCGTGTACAAATTTCCCGTTATTGTAAGGACACCAGTCATATTGGATTAGGGCCCGCCCTGAGGAACTCATTTTATCTTGATTAGCTCTGCAAAAACCCTGTCTTCAAATAAGGTCACTTTCTGCAGTACTGAGCAAGAGGACTTCAACATATAAATTTTAGAGGAACACAATTCCACCTACAACACATTTATTGATATATAATTTAAATAGAGTAAAATTAACTCTTTTTAGGTATACACAAATGTATTTCCCACCACAGTGAAGTTACAGAATAGTTCCATCACTCTAAAATAGTCCCCTGAGCCTCTAGGTGGCCAACACTCCCCATACACCATCTGGTAAGCACTAATTTGTTTTCTGTCCTACGATTTTGCCTTTGTAAGAATATTGTGAAAATGCAATCATACCTATATAGCCATAGGAAACTTCTTTCACTAAGAATAATACTCTTGAGATTCATCCATATAGTTGCAGAATCAGAAGATCCTTTCTTTTAATTGCTAAGTGGTGTTTCATTGTATGGATACACCACAATTTATTTATTCATTCATTTATCAGTGGACATGAAGATTGTTTCCAGCTTTTTGGCTATCCTAAATAAAGCTTTATAGACATTTGTGTATAAGTCTTTATGTGAATATTTTATTTTTTTAAAATTCTCTTGAGTCAGATCTCTCAGTCATATGGAAAGTGTACAATTAATTCTGTAAGAAACCATCACACTGTTTTCCAAATTATTGCACTGTTTGGCATACTCACCAGCCAAACAATTCACCAGAAAAACAATTGTACTAATTGTTTTTCATCTTCACCAGCACCTTGCATTTTATGTGTCTGTTTTGTTTGTTTGTTAATTTTAGGCATTATAGTAGGTTCTGGTGTTCTGGTGTTTTATTGTGGCTTTAATTTAAATTTCCCCAATGACTGATAATGTTGAACATTTTTGAGACGTAATTCACATATTGTGAAAATTACAATTTTAAGGTGTTACAACTCAATTCACAAGGTTGTATAACCATTACCATTATCTAATTCCAGAAAATTTCATTACTCCAGAAAGAAACCCTGTACCCATTAGCAGTTACTGCTTATCCTCTCTCCCCTCAGTTCCTGATCTGAGAGGCGGGTTGAAAGGACTATAGCTCTTAAGGCCTTATGGCCGAGTGGGTGGGACTCTTAACCTTACAGGATGAGAGGGTGGGGCCACCATCCTGTTTGGCTCAGGGACAGAAGATCTAGCCACAGGGATTATTCTCAGGCCTTGAAAACTACTGAAATGTGATTTTCTGGATTTCAGACTTGTCTGTGACTCTATTTCCTTCCAATTTCTCACCTTTGGAATGGGAATGTCTATTCTATGTTTGTCCCGCCATTGCATTTTTGAAGTAAATAACTATTTTCTAGGTTTCACCAATTCACAGATGGAAAATAATTTTGTCCCACTACGGACCATATACAAAGTCTCTCTTATACTTGATTTCAATGATTGAGATCATGAAATTTGGTACTTTTTGAATTGATTATATTTAGATGTTATTTTGCACTTACAGTTGATACTGGACTGGATTAACATTTTGGAAGATATTGGGATGGGGTGAATGTATTTTGCATGTGAGAAACACATGGATATTGGAGGTTGTAACCTTATTTGGAAATAGGATCTTTGCAGATGTAATCAAGTTAAGGTAAGGTTTTACTGGATTAGGGCGGGCCCTAATCCAATGAATAGGTTCCTTATAAGAAGAGGGGAATGTGGACACAGATGCATAAGGGAGACCCCATATGAAGATGGGGGAAGAGATTGGAGTGAGGCATATATTAATGCAAGCCAAGGAGCACTAAGGATTGCCAGCAACCATCAGAACATAGAAGAGGCAGGGAAGGATAATCCCCCAGAGACTTCAGAGAGAGCACCGTTCTGCCAACACTTTGATTTCAGACTTGTAATCTTCAGAAATGTGAAAATGTCAGCTTGGCAGTCTGTTCTTGGTTCTTGGTGTGCTCTTGGTTGAAGAAATGACCAGACACACCAATAGCAAGGCCAGCTCGAAACAAATTTTATTAAGAAAGAGCAAGACATATTTGCCACAGACAACAAATGGCACCCCTGTCATAATAAGAGGCTCTGGTTATGGTCTGGGGTCCTGTTTTTATTGTCTGGATTCGGCCCACCTTGTGGTTCAAACGTCACCATTGAACCACTTGATGGACAGTTAATGACATGATAATTAGCCTTAGGTTACTCTAGGCCATTTTCCAGACCCTATTGTGCTTTGGCTGTCTGGCTCCTGGGCTGGGGAATTCCCTGCATTCTTTTGCAGATTGGCAGGGCATTCCTCCTTTCCCCAGGTGTGGCAATTGCTTGGGGCAGGATGAAGGTGGGGCAGTACCAAGGCAGGGACTTGCCCTTGTCCTTCATCCCCAGGTGTGCCCATTGCTCCAGGCAGCACCTAAGTGAGGCACCCACTTTTGTCCCTAGGAGAGCCAGAGGTCCCTCACTATCTACCTAACAAAGGACAAATTTAAATATTTCTCATACTGTAAGTGTACTGGCAATGGATTCCCTCTGCTCATTGTAATATCTGAAAAAGTCTCTGTTTTACATTCATACATTTATTTTTGAAAGATATTGTGACTTGGTGTAGAATAATGGGTATAGAATCTTCAGTTTAGAGTTTTCTTTTTTTCTTTTTTCTTTTAGTAGTGCCATGCGTGGAGTAGTCCCATAAGATTGCAATGGAGATGAAACATTGCTATAGCCTGTGACATCCCAGCGTAACGCATTACTCGTATGTTTGTGGTGATGCTGGGGTAAACAAACTACTATGTTACCAGTTGTATAAAAAGTAAAGAAAATAAAAAATTTTAAAAATTGAATAATAGCGTATAGAATAAAGATGTAAAGAAAATACTTTTATACTGCTGTTCAATGTTTATGTTTTAAGCTAAATGTCATTACAAAAGAATCAGAAAGTTAAGAAAATCAAAATGTCGATAAAGTAAAATAGTTACAGTAAGCTAAGGTTATTTTATTATTAAAGAAATAAAAATATTTTTTATAAATTTAGTGTAGCTTAAGTGTACAGTGTCTAAGTTTACAAAGTCTACAAGAGTATATGGTAATGTCCTAGGCCTTCACATTCACTCACCACTCACTAACTGACTCATCCAAAGAAATTCCACTTTTGCAAGCTCCATTTGTGGTAAGCACCCCGTATAGCTATACCATCTTTATTTCTTATACGGTATTTTTACTATACCTTTTCTAAGTTTAGATATGCAAATATTTACCATTGTGTTATAATTGCTTACAGTATTTAGTATAGTAACATGCTGTACACCTTTCTAGCCTAGGAGCAATAGTCTACACCATGTAGCCTAGGTGTGTAGTAGAGCATCGCATCTAGGTTTGTGTAAGTGCACTCTGTGATGTTCACACAAGGACAAAATCACCTCAGGACACATTTCTCAGAATGTATCTGTGTCATTAAACAACATATGACTATATTTTAAAAATAATATTCCATTGTCTTCTGGATGACTTTATTTCTGATAAGAATTCTGATGTATTTTTGTTTTCTTGGCTATATATATTTTTGGCTACCTTCAAGATTTTCTCTTTATTTTTGGTTCTTATCACTTTAATGTTATGTCTATGTGACTTTCTTTTATTTATCTTTTTTCTTTTTCCTGTCTATTTTCTTTTCTTTTTATATTTACCTTACTAGCAGCTCTATGGGCTTCTCGGGTCTGTGGTTTGTGGCCATTTATTAATCTTGGAAAACTTTTGACCATTATTTCTTCAAATATTTCTTCCACTCCATTTCTTTCTCTTTTTTTTTGAGACTCTAATGATGCATATATTCAACACTTTGATATTATCACACATCTCTTGAATATTCTGTTCTCTCTTTTTGTATTGATTTTTTTCTTTGTGTGTTTCAAATTATTAACATATAATTTTCATTGCCCTATCCTCAAGTCCATTCACTGATTCTTTGCTCAGCTCTATCTAGTTTGCTGGTGATCCACCAAAGAAATTCTTAATCTCTGATGTCATGTATTTTTATTTCTAGCATTTCCATTTGATTTTTAAATAGTTTCTCTCACTCTGTTGTAATTCCAAATCTGTTTAAGCATGTTTTCTTCCTTTTCCATTAAATACTTTGACATGCTAATCATTGTCATTCTCAAGATCCTATATATTTGGGTCTCCTCTGAGTCTGGTCTATTGATTGCTTTCTTTTTTGATTAAGGATTGTGTTTTTTATTTTTGTTTTTTGTGTATCCCATAATATTTTTATTGTGTGCTCATATCTGTAGTAGAAGGACAATAGAAACTGAGGTCAAGAGTATTTATACCCAAAAATGGATGCCCCAGTTCTTCTACCAAGACATTGAATAGTGGGGTTGGCAGTCTAACCAGTGGTTGAGATACATTTGAGATTTGTGGTAGCAATTCTTGTCTTGGTATACTAAAGGCTTCAAATTCCTCCTTCTGTTGTTTGTGCCTCGTATAGGGAGTACCGTGCAAAAGGATTTTTCTTTGTTGCTGTATTTCAACCTCAGCTTTCAGCAGTTCCTGCACATTTTTGCCATAGACAGGGGTTTTCTCCACACTCTTACCCTCTTTATCAATAGCCTGATATTGCACAAGGTGGTCTCAGTTATCCAGCCCCAGCCTCATACTGGGCCTTCTCAGTATTACTGTCCTTTCCCACTATGGCATCCAAAGTCTGCTTTGTGTCTTTTATGGGTTTTGTGGAAGACAAAGTTTTCTGACTCTTCCCCAGTGACAGCAGACTCCCTGTTGTGCACTAGAGATGGATATGGGTCCAGAATTTTTTTTTAGCCATCACCAGTGGCAGATGGATTTTGCTTCCAACTCTCCCCCAGAAGCAGTATGTCTTTGTTATGGCCCTTGGGCAAGGGAATTTTGTTGTGTGTCCCCTAGTGGTTTAAGGATCTTGATTTGGATGTCAAAAAGATCCAAGAAGCAGGCAGTGTGCTTTTCCCATTTCCCAGTGGTAGCCACTCCCTTTCTGCACACCTACCCTTCTGATGGAGGCTCCCCCTGGTCTCCAGCTCTGCCTCAGATCTTTCTTATTAAAACCCAGAAGAAGCTTGTTGGAAGGAGCTTGAATGTGCATGCAAAATCCCTTTTTGTTTGGGGCTTCCAGTTATTCTGAACTAATAGTTAGCCAACGCTCAATGTTTAAGATTCAGTTAAAATTGTACCGGATTTCATTTTACCATTTTTATGATGGCAATATCCATTTCGATGTTTGTCAAAAGCACAACAGTAAATATATCTCAAAGTAAAACAGGAAGTAGATCTCATTCATGTTTGGAGAAACTTGTCAGTCTTTGGAATCAGTTCTCAATGGTGGACTTGTGACCTCAGCTCTGTGAAGAGGTCAAAAGAAATTAAACTTTTAGAGATTATCTTTTTTCATTGTTAGATGGGAATTTTATTCTCTGTGTCTTTCTACATTCTAAGTGGGAGAAGTCCAATAACTTTTAAATTACTTGATATTTACAACAACCTGAAGTACAAACAATAAAAATTAACACCAAGTATTAACAAACTAGTTAAAAAGCCATTTTCTTGACCTTGGAATAGTATTTTATTTATAAGATAAGGATATTCAACTAGAACACACTGCAACTGAAAAGAAATAGAAAGCAATAGAAATTAAACGTTTATTTCACATTCAGAAAATTACCTTAGCCTTTGTCTTAGAAAAGTGTAAAAGTATAGCAATATAATGACATATATACACTCTTGTTTGTTGCTATTATTCACATACTATTCCATTTCCTATGTGCCTTCAGAGTGATGTTTCTAAAATAAATACATGGTTATGTCATCTACTTTCTTCTAATCTCGAGTAGTTCCCCATTGCTCTCAGGACAAAGGCAGATCTCCTTATCTTATCGTAATTTTCAAGGCCCTGAATGGATTTGCTTAGCTCTCCCATGTTATCTATTTCCATTCCTCCCATTACACTTCACACTTCTGTCATAGCGACTTTATTTTAGTGCTTAGAATGCACTCTGCTCTTTCTTTCCCCTGGACTTTCACAAATTCTTTACTCTCTTTCTAAATTAATTCTTCTTCCCCTGGCCATCATACTACCTGAACTGGCTAACTCTTTTTCTACCACCTGTGGCTCAACACAGAAGTTACACTTTCTAAGTAACCTTTCTTGACCCCTAAAGGATAGATTGGGTTCCCTGGCATATGGTTCCATAACACGTTGCATTTCACCAATCATAGCACCTATTTTTGTTGTTGTTGTTATTCCTTATTTGTGTGTCCATATTACTCACAGTATCACGTAGAAGTGGAAGCTCAGAGATCAAGTCTATCCAGTGTATTCTTAAAGACTTTCCTAATATCTAGATATAGTACCAGGCACATAGTATATATTTGTTGAATGTGAATTAGTGAATATTCTTCCTCTTTGCTGGTATAATAACTGCCCTTTAAAAAAAATCTATGAAATACTGGGCAATTTTACCTGTTACTCTTATTTTCCTGGTAGCATCACTTTCTCCATAATCCATTTTCAGTTTCTCTTTAAAAATTTACTCTTTTTTTTCCCTACTGTAAGGTTTGGTGAGTAATGTTATTGGGTAGGATGCACATAAAGGAACACTAGGACTGATATAAATGGTGACGTCAAAATTGTCAAATCTCTTTGAAAATTTTCATTATAACCCAGTGAATGGAATGACTCATTTCCATTAAATTGTGCTACAGAAGTAAAATGAATAAGGTGGACTTTGTAGTTGAACACAGTTGAAAAGAGGGACAGCTTTGTTGCAAAAGGCTTACTCACTGTTTCACGTCTGCTAGTGTATGTATGTGCCTGTGCTTATTCCACAACAACTTTCAATAAAGTTGAGTAATTCTATCCAAATTTATTCTTCAACCATGGAGTATACCAGCTGAGAATGAAGGCTAATATGTGGTTCTATTTATCATGTTGAAAAGAAATATTAGCCTATACCTTTTTTAAATGAGAAGATTGGATTTTAGTGAAAATCATGTATATATCATATCACTAGAAAATTGGTTTGGAATACTAACTAAAAACAAAGAAAAAATTATGTCCTTGAAGTTTACAGATTTGTGACATGTCTAAATAACATCCAACTTTCCTGGAACCACATGTCAAAACACATAGGTGTTTTGTTTGGTTGGTTTTTGGTAGGTTATAATACCCACTAAAGTGGGGTGAGGGTTAGCTAAACCCAGCAAGACTCATCTTGCTATCAATGAAAGCAAATCTCAGACTTAATTCTACCACACATGAAGTCATTTACTAATCAAATATTAACCAAAAAAACCCGCCAGAGCATATAAAACTTGTTCTATAATATTGATGAAATCTAATTCTTTGCAATTGCATGTGTTCTGACAATACTTTTGCATAGTTCTGGGGGCTGGGAAGTCCAAGATCAAAGCAGAGGCAAATTTAGTTTTCTGGTTCATACATAGCCATTTTTTACCCTGTCCTCACATGGCAGAAGGGGCAAAAGAGCTCTCTGGGGCCTCTATTATAAAGGCACTAATTCCATTCATGAGAGCTCCACCCTTACAACCATATCATCTCCCAAAAGTTCCACCTCCAAATACCATCACCTTGGGGTTTCAACGTATTAATTTTGGGGCAACACATTCAGTCTATAGCAATCCCAAAGGGAAAAGGCTGTAGGCACGGATGGATTACTAATTTATATCCTATTTATGTACATTTGAATAGTGCTTTGAAAATATATTATCCGATCCAAATACCACAAGTATCTTTAAGTTCACATAAGCACTCATTTCTATTATTCAGTATGTCAGTTAATGTTAGTTAATAGTCAACAAGTTAGTAAACCAGTTTACCAATAAAACCTGTTTCTACTATAATGTTAGCTGGTACTTCTAGAGTGAAGATTCATTATTTGGGGATCTGATTACAATTAGAACTATATACACTTTCTAGACCAATGAAGAAAATAGCGTAATAGCTGGATGAATATTTTTGATTTATTGATTGATTAGTAAAAGGCTTTGACATAAGTTCATGAGGAGTGGGGAGAAATTCTCTTTCTCTGTTTTAATTTAATATGTGTGTTTTGTAGAGTACTGTTCCCTTTTATATTTTGCATTCACTTTTATAGTTACCTTAAACTTTGGTGAAGGAAGTCCCTACTTAATTGTGAGGCATTTTTTTTAGGTGATTGGGTGTAATCCTTCAAAGACTACCTAGGTACCATTTATAATGTACTGTTTTAAGAGAGGATAAATAAGTTCATTTTTGTTTTACAGTCAAATGAGCAAACAAAGCTTAATTCTGGGGCATTTGATATTAAGTACATCAGCTAAGTATGTCACCATAAAGAGTTATTGTTGTGTCTATGACATCAACATTTTTGTAGGTAAAACTATGTAATATACGCTCCTGTTTGAATGTGAATAGATTTAGATTTCCTTTAAAATGATTAATTCATTAACTAAGCACGTATTTACCAAATTCCTACTATGAATTAAGCTAATTCATATCCTGAACTAGGAATAATGAGGCTTCAAAGAGTCCCCTATCCAGACAGAGAGATTGGCAACTGGGAAAAAATAAAGAGGGATATTTGTAAAAATGCTAAACAAATCAAGTTCAAGCTAATAGAAAAAGGCATCTGGGGGAGTATGGATAGTTCAAGTAGCACTTGGAAAAAAAATTGAGTCAAATTCAGCCAGCTGGTCATGGGAGAGCCTCAGATATTCTTTTGATTACTGGACTGTAAGCACCATGTTGAGTAATTTGATTTAGTTACAAACATTCACTTTCAGAAATAAATTTGTTCTGTATGATACTACATAAGTCAAAATTTTCTGGATGTTTTTCCTCCAAACTCTATGGGTGCTTAGCTAGGTGTAACCACTTGGCTAAATTTTGCCCAAGGAGATGTATTTGAAAAGGCAAGCCTTTGGAGAGACTGCTGAAATTTGTTATCTCAGGTAGAAAGTACTTATTTTTGACCTATCTACTTTTCTTCCTCCTTTAGGCTTGGACCTGTAATGTAATGGCCGATGCTCTAGCCCTGTGGTCCCCAATCCCCCAGCTGTGGACCAGTACTGGTCCATGGCCTGTTAGGAACGGGGCCACACAGCAGTAAGTGAGCTGCTGTTGAGCAAGCAAAGCTTCATCTGTATTTACAGCCGCTTCCCATCTCTCACATCACTGCATAAGCTCCGCCTCCTGTCAGATCTGCAGCGGCATTAGATTCTCATAGGAACGAAGCCTACTATAAACTGCACATGCGAGGGATCTAGGTGTGCGCTCCTTAGGAGAATCTAATGCCTGATGATCTCAGGTGGAGCCCAGGCGGTGATGCTAGTGCTGGGAGCGGCTGCAAGTACAGATTATCATTAGCAGAGAGGTTTGACTGCACAATAAATGCAATGCGCTTGAATCATCCTGAAAACAACCTCCTCCCCTCACCACCACCCCCCTCTCTGGTCCGTGGAAAAATTGTCTTCCACGAAACCAGTCCCTAGTGCTAAAAGTTACTGCTTAGGTAGTCCACCATGTATGAAGTTACCACGTTAGATGTAATAGCAGACATTGTGTCTTGAGAACTAGATACACAAGATCCATTGTTTCTAGGCCCTTCGTTCAGTCCTCTTCATCCAGACTAGAAAATATAAAGTTTTTTTTTTTAGGCCACTGCAATTCTATTTATCTTAACCGACTACAAAATAAAGGTTTTTTTTTTCACAATCTTTATTATTTATCTTATCCAGAAATCCCATTGCATTTTCAACTATTTATGCAGAGTAATGAAAAAAGACAGCTTAAGGTTGTTCATCCTTGGACTCGTATTGCACTGCAAAAGAGAGTTCAGTTGCTCTTCCCCGACCTTGTTTTTTGTACCCTCTGCTACACAGTGTCCTGTCAAACCTTGTCCTGTGCATCGTCCTACTCCTCTTTTCAATTCTTCATGACATCTTCCTCCATCCTTTTCATTCATTGCTGCTTTAAATTGACCTTTCCTTATTCCTCATTGGAGAGTGATAACTTAGATAAGGCTGCCAAAAGAGAATAATTCCTAAACAGGGTGGCTAAAACAAACATTACGATCAGCTCACTAACAACTAGACTTCAGCCTCACCTAATCACTATGCTAAATGAACATTTGCCAAAGAGCTATTGCATAAGGGTTCCAAGGTTCCAATGTGCTTTAGCAGTCATTTTCAGAAATGTGAATTGTGCCACTGTAACTGTCATGACTGCCACTACTCCAGACAGGGATGGCCAATTATGTATGGATATGCCTTTGGTTTAGAATTACAGTCTCAGGATTTACTTTTAATGGTCATAAGGGATATATAGTAATTAGAGGATTAATGCAGCAGTATAACCCTTTCAGCAGCAAATATTCCTATTGCCTAGTATTTGCTAATTTGCTATAATTTGCAAAAATATTTTGTAAATATTTAAATAAACTAAAAATAAAATAAAAATAATCAAATAGCTATTTCAATCATTAATAAAAGCAAAAATCTTAATATAAAAAATGGAGATAAAATGAGAACTTACTGATTAAATGAGACTAAGAGATATGTCAACCTGTTGTTCTGCGTGGATCTTATTTGCATCCTGACCAAACAGTTAAAAAAAGTTATGATAAAATTGAGAAAATTGAAACATTAATCAGATAGTTGGTGACATTAATTACTGTTTTAGATGAGATACTGGTTAAATGTTATTTTTATAACATTTATATATTAGAACTATATATTGAAATATCTCCATATTTTATGGGGATAGCTCTGATGTCTGCGGTTGCTTTATAATAATCTTGCTTGGGGAGTTATAGATGCAGAAAATTGACCATGAATTGATCATTGTAAACATTAAATGATGAGATAATGACCACATGGAGTTTCAGTACACTCTTTTCTCAACTTGTGTACATTTTTAAAATTTTCATAATAAACAGAGAAAGGACTAGAAAATAATCTTCAATCTGTAATATGAAAACCTTGTCTTTATAACTATTTTCTTTACCTGAAAGGGGAAGTAAAAACAACATGTCACAATTATGTAAAGATTTACAAGTTAAAAAGTTTTAACATGCTTTTACTGATGATATCACATTGAATCATCCTAACACAACAGAGAATTAGGTGATGATGTCATCTCAATTTTTTCAAAAGAAATAAAAGCTAAGTCATTTCTTTTCACCAATTGTAAAATCAGGTTCAAATTCCATTTCTTCAGGATCTCTAAATGGACCAGCAAGTCTTGGAACTACTTTTATGGCATCCTAACTTGCATTTTTTCATTTCATTTCAAGCCAATTGATATTTTCCATATGTGTTTGTATATGTGTGTTTGTGTGTGTGTGTGTGTGTGTGCGTGAGGGAGACTTATCAGAAAACAAACATGGGCACCTGCTTACATGGAATAATCATTCGCAACATACTTGCTAATATTTGAATGTTCTTTTGATACAGGGAAGTGATGCTTTCTCAAGAAAAAATTTAAAACTAAAAAATTAGGAAAAGGAATAAAGTTAAGTTATTAATAAAATCATGTGGAAGATATAGGGAAGGAGAGTGAGAGAGTATCAGTTACAGGAATTTGAAGATAGGGAATATAAGGATCATGGAGAGGAGAATAGTTCAGAATAAGTGTAGATTATGAGGAATTGAGGAGGCCAGAGTGAGACTCAGGTTCGTGGCTCTAGGCAAGGTATGAAGTAGACCAGTTTAGCCAAGGACCACAGATTTATGGCTTCTGTCACTATCCAGTATAGCCAAGAGTAGACAGACATAAAGGGTAAAACTCTTTTTTTCAAGTTATCAGAAGCATTACTTTATTTTCTTAGGAAACAGCATGAAGCAATACATAATAAAGAAGAATTTGCATGTGATATGTCTTGCCATCTGGAAAATTCCTACAGAGAATTCTATAATCTTTTTTTTTCTGAAGTCTTATCTCTTTTCTCATAAAAATTGTTGATATTTCAAGCCTGAGAAAGGTAACATAAATGAGATTTGTTGTCCACTAAACTGACCAAAAATTGATTTATAAAACCAAATGCTTTGGAGAAACAAACTATACTTCTCTTTATATAATTTTTTAAAAATCTTCAAATATAGAAATAGTAGAATTATTCCCCTTTTGCCTTGGCAGTGAATATAAACTCAAAAACATTTAAAAAGTAATAGATTTAAGGAAAATTTTCCAGTGAATGTTTGTGACATTAGAGATGGAAATAAGCCAGGTTCTGAGGTCTGATATTCTTGATATAAGGAAGTTATAGACATCAAAGAAGAGAAATAGTCATGAGTTACAGTGAATGAAAGATTTACAGGAACTTTGTCAATTACTCCCTTGTCTTGGAAGAAATTCTGGAAAGGCCACACATTTTGTGACTGTAAACAAGCCTTTTGTATAGAAGGGCTAAGATGCCGTGCAATGCTAAGCCACTGAAGAGTTCCCATTCTGTCTTGTTAAACACAAAAACAAAAATAAAGTAAAAAAAAAGGAGAAAAAAAAAGAAAAAGAAAGAAAAAAGAAAATGTTTAATATGTATAACAGGATCAATTATATTATGGGTATAAAAAAAATAACTGAGAATCAGTGTTGTATAACTGGTAAGAGTTATAGGATTTAGAATAAGATCACCTGGCTTCAAATTCCACCTTGATCTTGATCCACATGATCTTCTCATCTCTGAAATGGATTTGAAATGGGTTATAAAGAGATTGAGATGTGATAATGCATGTAAAGTGCTTAACATGGTACCTGCCTTATATTAATTGCTCAATAAATGTTAGTATTTATCATCATCACTATCTTGCTAATATTCATATTGTCATTAGTTGGTGCTAATGTGATGGCAAAATACAATTTTTGATAATAAACCAACTTTATCACCCACTTGGAATACCTTTTGGATTTTCATGTAATTCCCAAATTTGAATTTTGATGGCTGAAGCGGCTTCAAATTGATCTCTGATATCTACCTGTAATTGTCTTTTTCTATACAACCATTGCCATGTAACATGTTATTATTCATCTCCAGGTTAGAGTTAAGGTGCATATACAAATACAAAGTTTTACAGGTTTACCATATGATCCCCAAATGCGGGAGGAGTTGGTCTGGAGTACGGATCCCTATATTTCAGTGAAAAACAGATGTGTAATCACAATCACTGACTATGTCTTCTTTCTCAAGGATCATAAATCCAAGTAGTCTGCAGACATCTAACTGTATATGACTAGGGAAAGGCTGGAGCGAGGGTTGATGAAAGGAACTTCTGTGTTTTGAATGCTGGTGGCCTCTGCATGCCCTTACCAAATAGAATCCCATGTTAGTACATTTCACTTTTATTCCCATCTTTACCACTCCATAGTTATATTTCCCCTTAAGGATATGAAACTGGTAAGAAACACAGTGACTTCTTCAACACTAAATAATGGGGTATCGCTGGTAGAGAAGAATCCATGTACGAGATAAAGTATCAATTCAGAGCAGTCCATATGAGTTATTCCACTGATTCTTGAGTTAATTCAACATCTGTGCTAATTGCAGGAACTAGTGTGATGCCTTGCAGGTGCCATAAAACCTATGCTATTTTCCCATATAACAATCATATCAGGTCTTAACTGGTTAAACTAAGCAACCCTTACAGGATTCAGGAATCAGAAGGAAACTCAAGAGTCCCAGAAGAAATTTTTTGGCGCTCCCATGAAAGTTCAGTGGGTTTCATAATTTACTCAGGATGATTGCAAAAACGTCAGAGCCCTCCGAGGATCCATAAAACCCAGATTTGCATAGACTATGCCTTTTGTAAATTAAAGGGTTGGCGTAGGTCCCTGTGAGGTTTTGTGGTATCCAGAACTCCAACTGGATAGACAGTGCAGAAAAGAAGGCATCTTTACTTATCTTAAGAGCTAATGGATTTTTTTTAATTACATATATTGCTGTCTTTGAAGAAGACATTTTTGCACATAAGACAAAGGTGTAACTTGGAAAATTCTGTGGTTTCACTGAGGGAAAAACTAAGAGCCATCACTGGACTTAAGAGAAAAAAAGTAAAAGGTAATCTTTGAAAGAAGCAACATTATCAATTCACATTCAAAAAGAATGTGTCATCTCATCTCAGGAATAAATTCATGTATTTAATGTTTCTTAATATGAAATATCTACTGATTTTTAAAACTATTTTTATTAAGTTAATTAAGAATTTTAAGTTTACCTTTAAAGTCAATGCTGTTTATTACCGTATTTTAAATGTATTCATTGAGTCTTAAATATCTAAAATTTCAAAAAGCTTCAATTATAAAGCACACATAAATGTATTCATAAATTATACACAGATAAATATAGAGTAATAGTACACATTTCTACTCCACACCTATAAAGAATTTTTAATCCGAAGCACAGCTTAGTCCATGAGACTCTTAATGAAAAAGTATAAAAACCCTGAATATCCTGCACCTTCAATATTTTCTGATTATGGTAATATGAAGTAACAAATATTGCTTTTTAGGCTATAAACATTCATATGCAGGGATCATATGTGATGTATCTACAGTGTTATTTATAAGCATGAAATATAGAACTGCTTCTTATCCAGAGGCATTATGGACAAGGCTTGATCATGCATGGAAATCCCATTATATTAAATCCTATTAATGACATATAAAAATTTTATAATATAATTTTCCATCATATTAGTGATACATCATATCACATTATGGTTTTCTTGTCATTAATATTGTGTTTATGCCTTTAGCTAGAGTTAAAAGGGAATTGTTAATAACCCATAAGAAGAACTTTTTAATTGTCAGATTGTCATGCATGGTCTCTTTAGATACTAATATGTTTGCCTTAAACATGGAGAGGAAAAAAACAGACTAATATAAGTTTGTGCGTGATGACATGCATGACTCACTCATGAGTTTTCAAATGAGAGCTGCAACATCAGAATCAAGATCAAAATCAAAATCCTTTTGACCTCACTGCTAAAGGCTGAGTGTACCAATGGGATTAAGCAATATTTTATTTCTGCTGTCTGCAATGAATTTTTGTAACAAGAAATGTAATGTTTACAATTTCTTCCTTAATCTCCACCCCTCTAAGTTCTTTTTTCTGTTGATTCTCTGGCCGACACCTTGCTTTTCAACACCCTGTTCCATTGGTTCTTAGTTGTAGTTCAGTATTGACCTTTTCCATATAACACTGTACATATGGTATCGATTTTGTATGTTCTTTAATTATCCTCCTTAATCCTATCTTCCTAACTAATTCCACCCAGTTTAGTGGTTGTGACTTGACTCACTGATAATGCAATAAGAGCTCTCTGACTCCAGTTTATGACAATTCCAAAGACCACCTGGGGAGGTGTTGGGGGCATGCCAAGTTCCTGTTCTCAGAAGTCGAGGAGTCCACGGGTTCTGTGGCTGACCCAAGTATTTAAAGGGTGGCATTTGTAATTCTGTTTTAGCTAGTAATTTAATCATTGTTTTGTTCATATTTGACTTTTAAAAAAAACACTAAGTGCCCAATATGACCAAAAGTTATGCAGTACTTCAGACATTTATAAAAAGAAATTGTGTGTTAATTTTCCTCCATCTCATAATGCTTCATTTTTAGGTTATTTATCTTTCTGTTCACTCATTTAAAAACAAAATCAAATTTTATGTAGAACTGTTAAAAGCACTTACCAAATTAGAACTATCAGGCTCAAGAAAAAGGTTTGTCTTTAACTAATTTATTGGACTGCTTTTAATACAGCTATATATGTAAGTTAAAAAAAAGTTCTATTTTGTTGTGCATATAAAAATACAATCAACTTATAAACCCTCTTTGCTGCCAAGCGACAGCATAGGGGATTACGAAGGCCAACTATGGAGTCATGCTTTGTGGAAATCCCAGTCTCAATACCTGCTAGCTGGGTAAATCTCTCTCTTACCTCATCTGTAAAACAGGGGCAAAAACGGTATCTATTACACAGGAGTTTGGGGGGATTGGGTTAATGTATGTAAGTTGTATAGAACAATGTCTGGTGTATAATATATGCTCAATTAATATTTACTATTTTATTATCATCAATACATTCAACATATAAGATGCATTTATTGATGCTCATGTTAATGAATACACTTATTTTATTTGTATCCTGGCCACTTTAAAAATATGTTTTAGTTGACATAAATATTGTAATGCCATGAAAGAGAAACATTTATAGAAGAACCAAAAAGAGCTGAGTGCAGTGAATGAACCTCTCTGAATGAGGTTGAGAGGGTAAATGTAGTGAATCTACAGTGAGCTGATTGTAATTAAGATTCCACTTTTCATTATGCTTCCTGATAGCAAATGCAAAATGTGGTATTTATTACATTATATTATTTTATTTGTTTCTGCAATTAAATTCAGGCACTTCTCTCCTGTGACTGAAATATCTACATTGACTGGTATTTTCAATTTTATTTTATTCTTGACCATCATGGAAACATTTGCCTAGGATCTTAATTTTTATTTCTTCCATTCTATATTCCATTATGTTCTATACTCTGTTAATGTTGGGAATGAGAAAACAGCAGGCTGTCTATGCCATACGAGTTCACCATTAATAGTAGTGAAATGCTAAGAGCAAGGCAATTGCCACATCAACCCTTTAAAAAGCAGAAGACACAATAGTAGATAGTTACTCAATAAGGTGTGAATTTTATTAGATTTTTAATAACCATTTGTAATCCTCCTATCAAAAAATAATCTGATTCAAACTTTAACTTTATTAGGACTGGTCTTTTTAATAATTAACATTACCTTACTATTTATAGTTTTACTTTTCAGTGGCTTTAAATATCTAATCAGCTTTAAATAACTAATAACATATCAGGATCAACTTAGTTATCTTAGATGTTATAAAATGGCATTTTGTAGAAAAAAGGGCAGTCAAGATACTCACTTTAGAATAGTTAGTAAGTGGGGAGTCCCTGTGGGTGGGCTTTAAATGGGGCATATAATTGAGAGCAGAGAGAAGCAGGTAGGAGTAAAATGTATCATATTACTTTTTAAGCAAAACAGAAAATGCCCTTCCATCACTCTGTTTCTCTTCTGCTAGGAGCTAATATTGCTGACTTTTGTGACCTCCTTTGTAATTTCAAGTAATCAATTTTAACGGAGGCTCATAAGCAAATAGACATTTCTGTGTGCTGGGCATTTATGACATATAGACGATCTTATAAATATTAAGACAATAAATGGATAAAAATAGTATTATTTTATCACTAGCTAATGTGTTAGTGTGTAGGGGCGTGAGAGGGAATGGAGAGGACATCATTTATTGTAACATGTTATTTGCTAATATATTTATAAAGGAATATTAGAATGAGTCATTATTTTCTGGAAACCAGATTCTCCCTGGTGCCTTCTTCGCTGTTGGGTAAGTTCGTTGCTTGCGTGTTAACCATTTCAGGGCCCTGAAGACTCACTCCTCTAAATAACACTCATGCTGAATCCAAATCAAGCTTTCAAACACATGGAGACCACTAGGGAATTAAAAAGAAAAGGTATTGCAATTCACATATTTCCAAATGCCCTTGTTTCAAAAAACTTTCTCTTAACCTAGCCTCAGGACATACCTCTAATGTCCGTGAGCCACAGAGTCTCTGAGAATGAGTCCATTTTGTCTCTCCAGTCACAGCAGACTTGAGCCATTTGTGCTTTTTATGCATGACCGCAAACTTCTGCCTTTCTCCCTTCCCCCTGCTTGGCTGTTGTTGTTAGAGTCTAAGCAGTAGGTCCCCAGGTCACAAAACTGACTGATCTTGGTGTGAGATCACAACAGTTTAGTGATGTCTGGTATTGATAAAGTCTAGTTGCTATATTCTAATATGATGCAAAACCTTAAAGTGAGAAAAACCTCTTAATTTCTTCCTTTAGTTATTTAAGCCAAAGCTTAGATACACAGAAATTTATCTGCGCCTGGCTATAGAGCAGAAGCTTTCTTCATGAACTTAAAGTACACATAAAACCCTCTTCTTCACTCATTTTCTGATCTTCCTTTCCTCCCATAACAAGATGAAGTTGATGATTGTGCTTGGAAAATCATTATGGGTAAAAGAAAGGCTGAGGTTTTTCTCCTCCAACATACCCAGCCCACAATATTTTTTTGTGGGTGATAGGCACGCAAAATTGTGTAACAGTCGGAAGCTACTCTTAGGCATTTCAGCTCGGAGATGTAATCCCTTTGTGTAAGAGTTCTCTCTTGTTTGAGGACCACCACCCCCACCCAGTGGAAACTCTTGCTTAGATCTTCATATGGATTACATCCTTCTACCTTCTCTTCAGTATTTGCTGGGAATGAGAAAGGAGTTGTCTCTTTTTATAATATTTACCTTCATAACAAGTAACATTGATATCATTATGATAGTATTTGCTATCTGATATGCATGTGTATAATAGATACATGGATTTGATTTGGTCCAGAGCCAGTAAGTTCATTCAGGAAATGTAATAGCAACATCATACGTAAGAAGACTGGACTGAGGGAATACATTGGGAATCTGAATTTTAATAGAAGTTCAATTAAGAGGCAGGTGCTAAGATGGAAATATGTTAGATCAAATCAATACCTTCTGAATCTATTTGAGAGCATTATTGAGTACATTTTGTACTAGTTATAAAAGCATGAACTTTGTATATGTGTACCAATATAGATTATACATATACAAAACCAAATATATATGTATGTATCATATTATGCACAATCATATGTAATAGTAACTTTATTTTTTAAACAATAATGGCAATGAAGATAAATTAAAATTTCTTTATTTTTTGTCATATTATATTGGTTAAGAGCAAAGGCTTTGAAACTGGATTCAATTATTGCTTCAGGAATGACAATCTCAACTATTTCTGGAGATCAGAAAGCTTATAAAAGTGAGATAAATTAACCAGGTATAAAATTATAGTCAGGGGTGGAGGAAAGTGGTAAGCTAAAGACCTGATACATCAAAATAGGCATGTATCCTATAAATCATCTAAGCTTCAGGTGATTTACCATATTAGAAAGTGGGCTATAGACTACTTTTCAAGGAAAGTCAGATATCTGAGTTGTACCTGAAGTATGCTGAATTATAAATTAAGCACCTACCCAACAATATCAATTACAAATTTGGCTCATAATTTTCAAAGTAAGGGTTTTGTTCTCAATTTTTATGTATATAAAACAAAGATATTAATGTTTAATTCATGCCATTTTTCTGAGAATTCTGTAAATTAAGTGAAATAATGTCTGGTATCCAGTAAGTGCTCAGTAAAAGTTAGCAATTATTCTAACTAAAGTATCTATTGTTTTCAAATTGTATCATTTATTCAACAAGTACTTTGTGACTGTCGTTTTTCAAGTACCATGTAAATTTCCATATGAAGTGAGGATACCCTGGAACCACTTTATTTTCTCTGGCATTAAATTGTTACATATCAGCTAGTACCTTGATATATGTCTATCTTAACTTTCTTATAGAATAACCTTTTTTTTTTTAGGATTTACACAGTATGTGTTGGTAAATATTTAACAAATGACTCTACAAGAAGAGAAGAGAGAGTGATAACATGAGAGAAACAGTACGTGAGAGAGAGAACACTCACAAGTGGGAAAACTTGAGAAGCCGTGGTGTGTAGAATCTGCCAGTTTCCATGGTGTAAATACTCCTACTATGGCTGATTTTAAGCTAGCAATATGAGGTCATTGAACACTGAGTTGGGAAGAAATGTTAAAAATCACCTTTTACAAGCCAATTTGTGATGGCTGTAGTACATCCCTAAATATAAAACTTGTAAGTGATGGGGTATTGCAATTTGAGAGAGCAATTTTTATATTCACGATAAGGCTTGAACACAAACAGCAGTGTCTTTGTGCTAAAAGTCAAACATAATAGGACACACAAATATCAAATTTAAGTTAAAGCTTTCTCATATAGAAAGTAAAACCATATGAAAATAGAATTTTTTCGTTTTTGTTGTTGTTTCTTAAGATAGACTTTTATGTAGTACTTCTTATATGCCAGGCATGGTTCTAAGGACTTTATAAATGCTGACTGGTTTGAGTAATAATTTATTTGAAAACATATGATTAAAATTAATAGTCTTAGAATATAGTTATGCTTTGATAAAAAATAGCCATGTTCCACAAATGACTAGATGCAATTTTGCTATGTGTGGAAGCTAGAGACCAGAAGGTCTGCAAGGTAGAAGTTGTAATTGTCCCCAAGAAGAGTAAGGGCCCAAATAAGAAAAATGGTGAACCTGAAAGAAAATAAATTCTTTAATTGTAAATATTGCCTATGCAATAAAATAAAAACCTAAAGAAAATAGCTGTGATTTATAATGCACATATCCAGGCCACTTTGCAAGTATTTTCTCAGTTGTTCATAGTTTCATTCATATTTTGAATACTTTACTATGTGCTAGGCACCAAGCTCATTCACAGGATCATGAAAAACACAGATGGGAGAGATCACTGCTTTCACAGAGCCCACGGTATGGCTGGGAGCTTATATTCTGTACAAGTGAGGGTTAGCAATGCTAGCAGTTTTGGGCAGTGCCAAACAAATCTCCAAAGCTCACTGGCTTTCAAATAAAAATATCTTCTTTATACAAAGTATAATATGAATGTTACCATTCAGCATTCAGTCTACCACAAGGTCATTCAAGAAGCCAGGCAAATTTCATCTGAGGGCTCTGCCATCCTCTGGGTCCTAAAAGTCCTTTCCATTCAGCAGATGGAGAAAGAGAGAGATTTGTGGATCATGCAACAGAATTTTAAAGGTCAGTACTGGGGGAGGCACAATCACCCTATTGGCTACATCACTGCAAGGGTAGCTGGGAAAATCAGCCCATGTGTGCACCCAGAGGTAATGTTTGTCAGTATGTTGGATTTTGGCTATTCTAATAGTTGTAGAGTATATCTTATTGTTTTTTTAATTTGTAATTCCCTAATGACGTATGATGTTAAAAATCTTTTCTTATGCCTACTTGCCATCTGTATATCTTCTTTGGTGAGATGTCTGTTCTTTTGCCCATTTTTGGATCAGGTTGTTCATTTCCTTATCATTGAGTTTTAAGGGTATTTTGTATACTTTGGATAACAATCCTCTATCAGATGTGTCTTTTGCAAATGTTTTTCCCTGGTCTGTGGTTTGTCTTCTCATTCTCTTAACTTTGTCTTTTGCAGAGCAGAAATTTTTAATTTTAATAAAATCCAGCTTATCAATTATTTCTTTCATGGATTATGACTTTGGTGCTGTGTCTAAAAATTCATCACCATGCTCAAGGTCCTTTAGCTTTTCTCCTATATTATCTTCTAGGAGTTTTATAGTTATACATTTCACATTTAGGTCTATGATCTATTTTGAGATAATTTTTGTGAAGGGTGTAATATCTGTGTGTAGATTCATTTATTGCATGTGGATGTTCAATTGTCCCAGTACCATTTTTTGAAAAGACTATCTTTTCTCCATTGTATTGCCTTTGCTCCTTTGTCAAAGATCAGATGACTATATTTATGTGGGTCTATTTCTCACTCAGAAGAAAGGGAAATTGGTTTGATGAAACCATAGTCTCTGGCACATGTTTGATTTCACAATTAATGCTCACAAATTCATTAATTTATGTAGACAAAATCATTGCTCCCATTTTACAGATGAAAAAATGGAAGCTCAAAAAAAGATTAAATTGCTTTTCAAAGTTAACATACTTAGTTTGTCATAGCTGGGATTTGAAACCAGGTCAAGATCTTACTTACTACACGAGATCAATATGTAAAGGGTTTTGTTTGTGTACTTTTGTCTTACTTTGTGTTTAAACTTATGGGAAAAATAATTGAGTTTATTCGAATCAAATTTTTTTCCAAGAAAACAAGCTCTACAGCATTTAAAATTAACCCCACTACCAGGAACTCAACATGACCAAATTACATAAGACATTTTAGCCTATCTTTTATTTTCCAATTTGGGGATTTTATACAGATAATAGAAAAATTTTGATGAATTCTCAGGGATATACTCTAAACAAAACATATTACTCTAAAAAATATCATTTTCAGTTAGTATCAATAAGATATAAAATATTGCCACAACTGAAGACATAAACCTTGGTGAAGAATGTTGAATGATCATTTTATTGTGGTTCAGAGAGGTATTTGAAATACCATTCTGCCATCTTTAGAAACTAATAAAATATAGGTTGAAAAGAAAGGTAAATAATTATAGATTTTTAAGTTCATATTTCAAATTCCATCCAGCCCACACCAATCCAAAAGTCACTAATTTGATTTAAGTCTATGTAGTAAAATTCCATTTGTCTTTGAGTTGTCACTCAGTCCTCTATGACAAATTCTTAAAATACTTTCCTGATGAATACATAACTTGATGAAATGTCCTTAAAACATTTTAAAGCAGGTAAAAGAAATAGTCAAGAATATTATGAAAAGATCTATTTCATTTATCTATTTACTTTAATTAGCAAATCTGAATTTATAAGCAGGAATATTCACACAGACCAAGTGGTAATACATGGTGAAGAATTTTGCACTGTAATAATCACATAATCACATATTGTTATTAAGCTCTTAGACTTACTGGAAATGTATTTTCCTTGTACTTTGGTAACATGGCAATAGGCACTTTAGATCTCAGATCAATAAACACTCATTTTACATGACAGAAACAAAGAGATTTTCTATTGTCTTAAAATTCATTTTGCTATGTGATATAAACCCATTCTGAAGTCTCTTTTTTGTCAGTAATAATATTTTCTTTCAAACTGAGACACAATCTATTTCTCTTTTGAGAAAGCTATTCATCTTAAAGAGAGCAAAATTTCAAAACAGCAAGTTAGGCTTATCCTTTATTGTTAGTAACTAAAATCGTTAACTTATGGGGAGGGAAAAAAAAGATAAAAGGAAAGGAGACAAATTTCCATGCTAAAAAACCCTATAGCCAAAGTTTTCTACAAAAACAACTAACTGACCAAAGATGGTACCATTGCCTAGAAATTAGCACTGGGAAGAAAATAAGCAAGACTAAAGCATTTATGGTTTATACATCTGTCTATTTAAAGGACTTCCAACCCCACAGCCCTACATTCTTGTCAGGAAAGAAATGGAAAATCCAGTTACATCTGTCTAGTAGGTCTATCATTATTCAGGACGAAAACACTGCTTAGTCATTCACTAAGTCAGAATTCTCTCTTTTTAGCAACTTAATGCAGTATCATGAAACAACTGCCCCAGACGGTTTATAACAAGACTCTCTGCCAAAAATACATCAATTGTAAGGAAAACAGGAAACATAGCAAAGAGAAAGGCAAACTTACCCAGTTTTCTGAGTCACCTCTTCCTGTGGACTCATCTTGTCACAAAATTCCATTTATTTAGGAGAGCTCAAAGTCTGAATTGGAGGAAAAGCGTTAGAGCCTGATAATGCTGTTAATCGGTGCAAGCCACAAGCTCTTCTAAGGCCTAGTTCTAGGACAAATTATAAAGTGGCAAATTCTGCTTTGACATTGTCTCCTCTCCCCTTTCTGTGTTCAAATCCCTCCATTCCAGGTGACCAGGGACCTCCTGTCTTATCTGGATTCTGGGGACTTAATATTTTCCACATTAAAATCAGTGTAGTTAGTTACCCTGCTGAACTAATCAAATAACATGACGAACCAGTGCCAGGTATGGACAAAATTGGAGGTTTTGTGAAAGATTGGTTGGGATTACACAAACTATGTTAGAACATTTTCAATTAATCATAATAACCAGAAATAATAATCAGAATTTATTCAGCATTTACTACATTCAGCTAGTGGACTAATTGCTTCAGATCATCTCATTAAAACACTATAACAATACTTTCAGGTAATTTTTAGAATTTTTGTGTGTATATATATACACACACACAGTAATTATTATTATAATTTGTGTGTGTATATATTAAAATATGTGTGTGTGTTTGTGTATATTTGTTTAATAGAGGAGGAGTTTGAGGTTTGTATTCCAGAAGATATGTAGCTGGTAACTAATGATAACCAGTGGAGCAGGGAGTCAATTGCAGGCCTGTGGGCATCAGAGTCTGTCATTATTCTGATTTGCATGGTTATTCTGATGGAAGTGTGCTTAGGGGTGAGAGGAGGGACATCCTATCAGAACACATCCTATCAGAACGTATCTCAAAATTCATATAGACGACCGAGAATCTTCTGACTCATGTCATTGGTGTGGCAGTCATATATGTTATAAAAATTTCTCAAATGATTGTAATACACTCTGATTGAGAACACACATTAGTACTGCGTAACTGATATGCTGAGATGTGGGTGAACACCAGTGTCATTTGATGCAGACTGGAAATCACAAGCAAAAGAGTAAGTGGAGTACAAGTTCTCTAGTTCAAATAGCAGTCATGCCTCCCTCCAACACCTCAGACAGGTATAAGTTGGGGATATAAGACAAGTATAAGTGAGGCAGTGCTGGAAATCGTAAGGCATTTCTCTGGGTATGTTTCATTTGTCAAAAGGGAGAGGAGCCTACTTAGATGGATTTTTGGGAGGGAATGAAAGCCCTGGACTGGAGTGGTTTGAGCCTGCCCTTCTCCCGAGACCCACATTCCCTTCGTAGTTCTGTCCTAATTACCCCTGCCACCACGTTGCTCTTGGAGAGGGGTCCTAGTGGGCAATTGGGTTCTTAATCATGTCCCTTCCTGGCCACTCTTAGACTTTTCTTTCTGCTTGTCTGTTCTTTTCTTTTGGGGGAGACCTGAGGCTTTGGAGTTCCACTGTGGCAGGCTATTTCCACACAGCTAGAGCTGCAGCATGGAGAGATGCTCCAATTTGCAGAGCAAGTCTTTGAGAAGTCTTCCTTGCTCAGGACTTTAGCCCATTTAGCTGGGTACCCAGTTCAAAACTGGTTCTCATTTTTATTACTTTCTAGATGGCTTGTCATTATGGTTTTGATTTCCTCTCTGATATCAAGAGAACCCTGTTATGGGCTCCCTTAGATGTGTGATACTTTTTTTGTTCATTGGATACGCTTAGGAGAAGCAGTGCTAAGAGTAGTGGAAAGTACAACAAATTCCTCTGCTCTGGGCTATTTAAGGAGGAACAGAAATGCCTTAGTTCTAATGGATTTAGCTTCCAGATAAGGCCTCTCCACCCCCTGATGTCCTAGGGACTTCCAGACTCACGGGGTGCAAAGAGCTTAGCCCCTGTCTTCATAGTCTCCTAAGTGCTTTGTAAGCACAGACATGCGACTTCAGCCTGCTCAGACCTTCTGCCAGGGCTCCAAATGAGGGTGGAAAACAGACATCGTTCAAAATATTTAAAATATTCAATTATGAGGTCATAGCTCAGACTGTCTATGTTTGGTTCAACCACAACCATAATTGATTGAGTTTCTAGGAATAATCGCAGTTTAAAACATTCTGCCAACTTCTCCTAACTGATTCCTTTTGCTTTGCTTATTCAGGTGGGGAGGGACTGGAGGGTGAGGATGTAACAGATGTTGAAGCACTCACTCCCCTCTGGATTGGCCAAATGAGGGTCCTGATTTAAGGATGCAAACTCTGTTTCTCATTGCTTAGCACTTTTGGGAGCAGCAAATGATTCCAAACACCTGAGAACAGTAAGGCTTTTGGAAGGCTTTTTGGGTCAAAAAATAAGAATACTTCATGAATTGACCACCCAGCATCAGCTGTTAGAATGCATACTACAGATGGTAGCAATGTGGACAGATGAGGACCTCGGACCATGTACCTCCCTTCCCTTTCCTTGTACTTGGTATTTTCAGTAAGGGTAGAAAACCCCTTAATTGACTGATGAAAAGTTTCCAACACCCTGTGAATAAAATTCATAAAAGAAATTAAGTTAGATAATAGAACATTAAAGAAAGTTCTCTTTCATGCACACTTGTTTTTTGGACTGAGATGGTTAGGGGACTCTTCTGCTGATGATGACATCACTCAAAAGATGTACTCAAAGCTGCATACTTAGCTGGGAATGATGATCTTAATGTATATATAAGTAAGCAGTGATAAAACTCTTTGGGGTCTGGGAATAAGTCAGATTTTATCCAGGAATCTTTATCAGCATATCTGTTCTGCTGCTGATCACTTTTCCCTTAAAGCAATATGATCCAGGATTTACTTGTATGTATTTAAAAATATTTCAATATATTGTATTTTCATCATTCAGAATTTAAATTATTTTAAAATAATTATTTCATGTATATTATGCTTGTGTAAAGGATTAATTCGATTTCTAACATTCATGTATAAGGTATGAACAAATAAGCAGACACATTAATAAGTATTTGTAATTAATGAAAGTCAACACTTATATGCTTAAAATGCCGAATTAGACCACGGAGAAGAAATATGAGTGAGAATTCGCGTTACTTACAAGATGGGCATTTAAATTACAAAATGACTTCTTTGTTACAGGAAATTTCATTTAATTATTTAAGAAATAGGTCACCCTTCTATTTCTATTGTGATATTATTCCTTATAATGGGGTGAATGATATTCATTCTGTTTTTTTCATACTATTATGTGTGACTGTTTTTTATTGACTATTCATAAAGTGCACCTAATAACTTCAATTATATTGCAGATTATTAGTTAATTAAATGTGTATAATATCAGTTGGCTAGGAGTGTAAATATATCCCCTCAGTATTTTAAATTATCTTCTTCTTGATATTATAAATATTTTTTCCTATTGAAATAATGAAGCAGAATAACATAGTAATATGCAAACCACATTAGGAATGTTTTCCATATCTTGATTTGTGTTGAAATAATCTGGGTAACAGAAGAAAGTTATCTACAAGTTTCTGATTGGCTTTCAAGATACTCTATTTATACTGCCTTTATTTTCTAATCTCTCCATCACATTTAATTAATTAGTGAGCCCCTCCGGAGTATGAGCCACACCTTATTTACATTGGAATCGCCACCATCTATGACAGTGCCTGGAATATAGCAGATATGCAATAATTAGACCTCTATTTTCTATCTGAGCCTTAGTATCTCTTCTTTCTTTGTAATGGAAATAATAATTATACTACATTATATAGCTATGGCAGGAAAAATAAAGTGTTATGTATATTAAAAACACTTTAACTTATGAATCAATACAAATCATATTGGATTTTATTATGTAGATTTTATGCATCCTTTAAAATTCAGTTTAAATCATTTTTATCTTCCTGAAGATGTTCTGATTACTCCAGTTTACAATTATTTCTTCCTTTCTCACACTCCAATTTTTCTGTTTAGACAATAAATAAATTAAAAATAAGATAATTAAATTTTGGAAACAAGAGAGATTTAGTCTAATATGTGCATCCTGTGGTGGAAAAGGCTAAGAGAAACGCAGTGGGAGGAATTGGAATATTTTGGTTCTTGGGTGGCTGCTTCTCCTACGATTGTACACGATGAGGAACGGATAGACAGGCATGCTAAAAATGTTAAAAACACCTCAATCCCTTTATCTGTAAAATCAATGGACATTAAAATAGACTGTCTAGAGAATTTTTGTTTCAGGACTGATCACAATAAACATGCCATGTTGATTCTGCAACATAATTGTGCATTCCTGGAGATATTACAAATAAATTACACGCCAGGGGAATCTGCCTTTAGAAAAATGCCTCCGTATTAGCACCTGCCATTCTTCTCATTTCATAAGGTAAAATGAAGCCATCATACATGACCAGCCTCCACCCTACTCCCTCCAGAAAGTGAACATCGGCAGTCTTACCTATGTTTCCTCTAGAGTGATAATAGTAAGATGAGGGGGAAAAATCCGTATATTTGTCCAAGACAGATTCCTCAGTGTGAATTTTTAACCAAATCCTTGCCTGTCTTCTCTGATATTCCCACTTCCCATTGATTTTTCACTTTCTTCTCCCTATTTCCACATTTCTTATAAACATATTTACTGTAACCCTCTTCTAAATAAGTCTTCGTGCCTCTATGGCCCCCTGTTGCCATCATAATCTCTACCTCTTTTTTCCTCTTCTTGAAAAAGGTGTCTCAATTTGTTATATTTTTCCTAATTTGATCCCTACTGCTTCACCTGCTGCAGTCGGCCATGGATCCAGGTTTGCAGAGCATGAAACTTACGTGCAAGTGAGGGGCTTTGGTTACATGTCAGTGGTTTCATGATAAATCTGCCCTTGCTGGCAAACTTATTTCTCTTTTCACCAACTACCAAGAGCGCTCTCATTAAAGTTACCAAATACTTGGTAGGTGCTAAGAGAGAGCTTGCACTTGAAAACTTGTTTAGATGCAGTGTTATGTATGCTCAAAATACTTATCCCACACAGCTTCAAAATTGTTGCTTCTTTGTCTTCAAGCATCCGGTGCTACTCATGCAGCTTGACAGCCATCTGGTTTTCATTCCTTGCTAAGTAACCTTTCTTCCTGCTCACCCAAAACCCACTGCAAGGTTTTAGGCTCTTTTGTGTATGTTTGTTGTCCTGAGATTTAGGGAGAATGATCTCAGTGTGGGTCTGTTTACACATATTTTGCCTGACTTGGTAAGTTTTATAATACAAAGATTCCTAAGTATTTCCAGCTATGGAAACTCATTTCCAATTGATTATTTCTTCTTACAGTTGTGAAGTAATATGAGATACTATATAATATATGTAAAACTTTATACATAAATATACAAAATATGTATATAAATTCATTAAAATGTATGAAAGAATATGATTCAAACAATTAACCACGGCTATCTTTGGGAATACTTTGTTTGAGGAAAACAGTAAAATGGAATATTTACCCTCAATCTTTTTAAACAACTCATATAATTAACATAGAGTATACTGAACAAATGTACACTTAGAAAAGTCTTGACATGTATACACCCATGAAACTATCACCACAAACAAGAGAGTGGGTATATCCATTACTTTGAAATGTTTTCTCCTCCTATTTTGTAATCCCTCCCACCAGTTCCTTTCCACCCACTTACACCCAAGGTTATTACTGATTTTCTTTTTATCACTAGCAATGAGCTTGTATTTTCTAGAATTTTATATAAATGGAATCATAGAGTATGTGTGATTTTTTTTGCCTGCCTTCTTACCGTCCATTTAATTATTTTGAGATTCCCCATGTTGTATCAATAGCTAACAGTGTAATCCTTACTCTGTGAGGATTTTGATTAGCATTGTCTTTTATATATCATATACATAAATCAATTTGGAGAGAACCAGCATCTTAACAATATTGAGACTTCTAGCCAATGCTCATAGTTAAGCCTTTCTTAAATTCTACAGCAATGATTTGAGGCTTTCAGTAGTATAAGTCTTGCACATCTTTTGTCAAATTTATCCCTAAATATTTAATATTTGATACTATTTAAGTAGTATTATTTTTAAATTTCATTTAAAAAAAATTTTGCCACTAAATAGAAATCCAATTTTGTTATGTATATTGAGTTTTTATACTACAGCCTTGCTAAACTTCCTTATTATTTCTAAGCTTTTGGCTAGGTTTCATTGCATTTTCTACATATAAAAATGTAGTCAGCAAATAAAGATAATTTCTCCTTTTCTTTAAAACCTGGGTGGGTTTTATTTCTTTATCTTGCTTTACTGCACTGGCTACAACCTCAAATACAATGTTGAACAGTAACGGTGAATGAAGTCAGACTTGCTTTTCTGTTCCTGGTCTTACAGTAAATGCATCTGGACATTCACATCGTTTTTCATGAATGCGCTTTATCAGGATGAAGAATTTCTATTCTGCCTCTAACTTCCTGAGAGTTTTAACAGGAACTGACATTGGATTTTGTAACATGCTTTTTCTGCTTTTTTTTTTTTGAGATTATAATATCTATTTTTTGTAAAAATTTGTTACTGTGGAGAATTATTTATTGCTTTTTGAATGTTATACCAACTTTGTTTTTCTCCACTTGATCACAATGTATTATCCTTTTTAGTATTGTTGAATTTTGTTTGCTAACCTTTAATTTAGAATTTTTACATCTGTGTTCACGAGGGATATTGGTCTGTTGTTTTCTTGTAATGTGATTGCCTGCTTTTAGTAACAGAATAATCCTGTATTCATAGAATGAGTTTGGAAGTATTTCCTTCTCTTTAAATTTCCAGACAAGTTTGTTTAGAATTGGTATTATTTTTTCTTTTAATGTTTGGTTGAATTTGCCAGTAAAACTATTTGATCCTGGGTTTTTCTTTTTGGGGCATTTTAAGCTACAAATTAAATTACTTAATAAATATTAACTATTCAGAACAGCTATTTCTTATTGAGAGTCCTTTGGTGGTTTGTTTCTATTAAGAAATTCACCCATTTAATTAGCATTTTTATATTTATTGACATAAAATTGTTCCCAATAGTCCTCTTTCAGCTTTTTGATATTTGCAAAATCTGTAGTGATGTTACTTCTCTCATTCTTGTGACAGATAACTTGAGTTTTTTCTCTACTTTTTCCTGATCCTTTGGACTGGAACATTGTAAATTATAATGATCTTCTCAAAGAATTGTCTTTGGTTTCATTTGTTTTCTCTGTTGTTTGTCTGTTCTCCGTATCATTGATTTCTGTTCTATTTAGTTTCTTTCTACTTCTTACTTTTGGCTTTACTTCTTTTTCTATTTTCTTAAGGTTCACGTTGAAACTTAAGCATAAGGTAGGTATCTTTCTTATATTCTAATATAGGCTTTTAGTGCTATAAATTACCCCTCTTATTACTGCTTTTGATACGTTTTGTTTTCATTTACATTCAGTTCAAACTGCTTTCTAAGTTCTCTTTTGATTATCTCTTTGATCCTTGGATTATTTAAAAATGTGTTATTTAGTTTCCTAATATTTGCAAATATCCCAGAGATCTTTCTGGTATTGATTTCTAATTTAATTCCGTCATAGTCAGACAACATGCTTTGTGTGATCTGAATCCTTTCTAATTTATTGAGACTTATTTCATGGTCCAAAATATGGTATACTTCCCTCTTAGTTACCCAGGTTAGCTCTATGCAATATGGGAGTGGGCTACTTGAAGCAATGGATACTAGGGTGTATTAGCTGTCACAAGTGTCTATTATGAACCAGTCTACATGCAATTGGGGATCCAACATGCTTTCATAGAATTTACATTGCATTTAGAGGTTCTAAAATACAAACATATACCAATAAGTGAACAAATTACTTATAGATTGTGGTAAGTACAGTAAAAGAGTTATCAGGAAGTAGTGGTCAAACAAAAGGGCTGGTTAGTGCTGTTTTACTCAGGATAACAGACTATCTGCAGAAGGACAATTGAATTCTGAGGATGAGAATAAATCAGCCATTCAAATAGCAGAGGAAAGAGAAATATTGGCAGAGGGAATATTGAAAAGACCTTGGTGTTGGAGAGAAAAAAGTATGGAGTGACAATGTAGCTGGAATTTAAGGGAAAATAGTATGATGTATGTTTGGAGAAGTCAATAAAAACCATATGATCAGTTATTTCAATCTTATTTTGAGTAAACTAGAAATTCACTGAAAGGTTTTAAGCAGGGAGATTTTTATAATCTTACGTACCTATAAATAAAAAGATAGTTTGGCTGTTGCTTGGCAGATTAGAGCCTAGAGTGAAGGAGTGGTAATAGATGTTTGGCTGGACAGAGTCAAAGTTGACACAAGTATGTCAGTCAGGAAGCTACAGTTTTCTGGGAGGACCAGGCTGCTAGAAGTGAATTATAAGAGAAGCAGTCAGATAATAAATATTTTGGGGGGATAGAGCCAACTAGATTTGTTGATGGCTTGGGTATAGATGGTGAAAGAAAAGGAGAATAAATCTCAAGAACATTATGCTAAGTGAAAGAAGTCAAACACAAAGGACTACATAGCTGTATGATCCATTTATAAGATTTATAGAAAAGGCAAAATTCTAGTGATGAAAAGCCAATCAGTAGCTGTCTAGAGCTCGGGATCTAGGAAAGGGATCAACTCTAAAGCATCAGAAGAATTGTTTGGAATGATTTGATTTTTCTATATCTTAATTGCGGTGGAGGTTATGTGACTATATACAACTACCCAAATTTGTATAACCATACACCTGCATTGAGGGAATTTTATTGTATGTAAATTATACCATAATATAACTATTAAAAATATTCAAATATAAAATGGAACATATTTCCAACTGGCATTATAGATAAGGATAACTACTTCAAGGTACAAAGAACAAGTAAAATTTTAGTATACTATAAATATTCCATAAACACACCTGATTAGAATATAAAAATATTATAAGAATGGACTAATAATGTATAAACACAAAAATTAACAAAAGAAATTTAAATGATCAAAATAGGAAACTATGCTTCTGGATTCTTTGACATGTAAAGAGACTGGAAGTTTTTGTTCTTTTACTTACAACATGCACAAGCTGGAAAAAAAACCAAAAACCAAAAATAATGCCTTTTCTTGGATTTATCAGAGAATTTAGGTCAAAGGGCCCAGATGGTTTTACTGGTGAACTATATCAAGTATGTATGGAAGAAACAATATCAATTTTATACAATCTGTTTCAGAAAATAGGGAAAGAGGGAATGCTTCCTAATTCACTTAAGAAGCCAGCATTACTCTACACCAAGTTTACCTAAGAAATCACAAAAAGAAAACTACAGACCAATATTTCTCATGACCATAGACACAAAAATTCTTATCAACATATTAGCAAATCCAATTCAGAACAATATAAAAATATAATACATCAGGATCAGGTGAGATTCATTCGAGGAATGTAAGGCTGGTCCAATCAATCATTGCAATGTCTCATATTAACAAAATAAATATGATCACATCAAAAGATGCAGAAAAGTCTCTTACAAAGTTCAACAATGATTCATGATAAAAACTTTCCAAAAAATCAAACATATGAGGGAATTTCTAAAAAAAGGTTTATATGAAAAACCTATAGGTAATATCACACTGAATGAGAAACTGAACACTTTTCCTCTAAAATCAGGAATAGGGTAAGTATGTCCTCTCATTGCTCCTGTTCAATATCATACTGGACATTCTGGCTACTGCAATAAGATGAGAAAAATAAATGAATGTTATATTAGGTCAGGATACAAAGTCAATTGCCAACCTATATACTACCAATGAACAATAAAATATTGAAATAAAATAAATACCACTTACAATAGCACCCCAAACATATTAAGTACTCAGATGTAATGGATCTACATGTGGAAAACTAAGACTTATAAAGGAATATAATCTAAACAAACTGAGATAAATTCTGTATACAGCGTCGGACCGGAAGACTCAGTATTTTCACAATATTCATTCTTCCCATTTTGATCTATAGATTCTGGGAAATCTCAAACAATATCCCAGTAAATTTTTTATAGATATTGACAATTGATTCTAAAATTTAGATGAAAATGCAAAGGACATAGCATAACCCACACAATACTGGAGTATAACAAAGTTGAAAGACTCACTCTACCTGCATATTCATATTGTGTTTATGATTTCAGCTTTTAAAGTAGAGTTCAATGCAATACTCCTTTGTTAAAGTGGAATCTAAATATCACAACACCCTAATAATATATTTTTGGCTCTCCAAACATCCCTAAGACAGCAAACCTTTCATTTTTAGAAGGAGACTTGATAAAATGGCTAATACGTTATATCAAAAAAGTAACATACTATATGTGAATACACACACCCCATATATATACATTTATGAGTGTTTGTGTGTGAATCCATCTACACTGAAATTGTAGAGTTTTGTAGATAGAAAAAGCAGGGAATTCATATTAACGAAGTTTCCCAGTATGTTAGATCATAACACTCTTGAGTTTTACAGTAAGGGTGGGTCATTAGTCTATAGTATTTCTTTGCTGAGATGATACTCATATTCATGTTTAATAACTTTAGTGATAGACTTTATATTGTTATATGATGAGCTCATTTTGACAGATTTGGCAATTAAGTTATTTTCCACATGCTGGTAATTAGGTTTAGTGACAGCCAATACAACAAAATAGATCTTTAACCAAATAATACAATTTACAGTGTGTTAATTATAAATGATTTCTTTTGAAAGTTAATTTGCTTCCAATTATGTGATTGTTACAGGTTTGGGGTGTTGGGTTTTACTTTGTTTTGTTTTGCTGACTCTGAAGAAACTAATTCAAATTTTTATATGAGGATACCATAGGAGGTTCCCTTCTGCCAAAATTGAAGGCAAATTTACTTGCAGCACTTTAAGTTCCTTTAGGATATAGGAAGAGTCAATACCTGACAAATCATGTGTCTCACACCAGCAGTATTTATACAGTAAAGAAGAGAAGAAAAAATCTGATTATTGAGAATAATCAGATTTTTACCTCTAAGTCTGCAGTCTGGATCTTTAGACTTAGGTTTCTGCATTTTTTCTATTCACAAGTATCTGTACTACCTATGGCAGTATTTATATTTCAGCTCCTGTATTTGTTTCATATTGGCCCTACGTCATTCCCAACTTAGATTAACTGTAAGGGTACAAGAACCATTTGTGGGCTGAGCTAAAAGTTTGGGTCTTAGATTTGACCTAGAATATGATCCAACTTCTTGACTTAATGCTAGAATTTCTTCAATCTCAATGAACTCTCTGAACAATAGTCTAAATGATAACATCTCTCTGTGATTTTGTAAAACAAGCTGAAATCACAATATATAAATTGGCCTAGAACTTAATTGGTCGTTAAGAAGAAAATAGGGAACTGAATCAAATTATTTCACTTTCTCCTTTCCATTTGTTAAATCTCACAGTAGGATTTATATCTGACCCTACTCTGCTTATAACATACAACTTCAATGATTATTATTCAGCATAGATTATATGTGTCTTTGTATTTGATATGCTTGAGATATTTAACTAGAGTTGTGCTATAACAATATTTATATTAAATTGTGTCTCCTAAGAATCTAGAGCCGTCTCTCCTGACTTGATTATATTTACTAAATTAAGAAATATCTACTGTGTTTCAAGCACTGTTTTACATATTAGGAATAAAATGACGAGTAAGAAAGACACAATTTTTGACTCACAGCTCCTATATTCAATAGGAAAGATTGAACATTAAACAAAAACAATGTGTTTTGTGTTAATTGCCATGTCAGAAAATTTCAGGGTGCTGTAGGAACTCATTTTTCCACAGTAATTTGAAAAATCATTACTAAAAATGGGGTAAGATGAAACTGAGATGCTACAATTGGAGAATAACCTAGGTCATAAGCTAAGATGTCTTCAATAATCAATTTGTTAAAGTCAATCCAAATTAAATTTTTTCAGGTAAAAATGAATATGTATAATTTTGTAATTAAAATGTATTCATTTTTAAAGATGAAAATACCTATATCAAATCAAATCCCAGGTGATTCTCAAAACATTCTAAGTTTCCTCAGTAACCTATATCTTGTCGTCTATACATATAGCTGATCTGTTGTTGTATCCATCTATATTGTAGCCTTTACAATCTCTTGAATGTAAGGCATTTCATTAAATTATTACCTTTTGTACAAAATAGTAATTGAATTTACTTTTCTTAAATGTACATGTGTGAAGCAGTGATCGTATTTATTTAGCATAAGTCTATGAAGGGAGGGACTCCCTTTGTACTGCTGATTTTTTTACTTAGCCTATGACCATTTTATCAGGACCACACATTGAAAAGAATTTATAAATAGACACATTTTAAAATATCTTAAGCACCCATTAGATACTGTGCTACGTAATGTGAAATCAACAGTAAAAATATAGACTGAGTTCGTATTTTACAGAATTTTGAGCTTAATTTGATGGGGATGGAATTACAGCAAGTGGTATGAAAGACAAGTAAAAAACGGCTATCAAAGGAGCAATAGAGATGTGTCAATCAACCTGGAGTGTCATAGGAATGGTCTCTAAGTACAAAACAAAAATGTTAAATTTAAGACAAGAAGGGTGAGCAGAGATGACAGGTGATTGATTGTTTGTGTGGGGGGACTGGGCAGGAGAGAGGAAGGAGAATGGGACAGCAGGTAGAGATAATAACATGGCCTTGAACCTAAAATGGTCTGATGCTATCCAGAAGTTGAAGGAACCCAATACTCTTTCAGTGAAAAAGAGAATTAATGAAAAGAAAAATATCTGCCAACAGTTCTGATCCAGCTGTACTATAACTAAGCAGGTTATGCTTAGTATATGAATTTCTTTTAAGAACACTGGATTTTTAAGAAGGGGAGCTACACTTATTGAATATCTTTTAAAAATATCAATTTTGCTTCTGTTTGTGCAGAGGATTAGAGAGATACAGAAATAGACCAGACAGATCAGTTAGAAGACTTTTTAAAAAAAGTCCAAGTTACTTGGAATAAGATGGAAAGAAGGGGACATTTTAATAGAAATTCACTCAAATGGAGATGGATTAAAGGTGAGGAATAAGAGACTTGTTTCAAGAATGTTTCCCAGGTGTCTGCCATGAGCATTGGGATGTGAGATAAAATCTATTGCTCAGATGGGGAAGAGCAGAAAAGAAATATGTTTGGGGTGGGGGGTATTGATGGTATTGACGTTGGTCTCAAACATGCTGTATTTGTGGTGTTTATGAGACATCCAAGTGATGATATCGGGTACACAGTTAAATGCATGTGTCAAAGCACCAAAGAGAAGTCTGGAAATAAAACGTGAGTCATCTGAATATTTATGGTATGTAAAGTTATGGCAGTGGAAGGAAACCTAAGGAGTATAGGTTGAGAAGAAAAATGGTCTTATATAGAGTCCAAAGTAGTCTAAACTAGCAATTTTCCAAAGCAGCAAAGTAGAGGAAAAAGTGACAACGAAGATTTTAAGAGGTAGTCCAGAGAGTTAGATAAAAATCCAGGAGAGTTTTGTGTCTCTGAAATCAGGTAAACGGCATTTCCAACATAGGATAATAAACTGTGCCGATGCTACTGAGAAATCTATATATCTGGAATTAAAAAATAACCTCCATAACCCCCATTCACATTGATATTTTTATCTCTCCTTATTAAACCCAACCCAGTTCAATTTCTAAAACAAAAATAAAAACCACAAAATATCTCTTCATCATTTCCATTTTTTGCTATTTTGAGAAGATATCATTGTAGTTCTAAATAATTTTTATAACTCCAGTTTTTTATTCATTAACTCAAAGTATATTTTCATTTCCTCTTAAGAAAAGAAACATGTTTGTCACCATATCATACAGATATTTATATTTTAATACTATTATTTGTTAACTGTTAAATTCTTAAGAGTTCAGTTTCTAGGCCTGATTTACTGCCATCATCCTGCAATTTACTTTTTGTTTGCTTTCAAAAAATATTTTGAAGGAATATTCACTCAAACAAGGGAAGATCTTTTTAGTACTATTAATAAAATATATCGGGGACTCGAGGGAGACAACACACCACCTCTCAGATCCAAGAGTCAAAGAAGAGTCAAAGGGATAAATATTTTTGCTGTGAGCCTCTTCATCAGATTACTAATTGAGCACCTACTATGTGCCAGGTCCCAGGAATCACAGTCCTGCTGCTCAGACCAAGCCATCTGAGTGGTTATCATGAGAGTTTTTAAAACTATATGTGCCCTAGAGAAGCTTTTGCTATAAAGGACCAGATAGTAAATATCTATTGCATGCTCTTTCAATATATGTATTTCTTTAAAAATGTAAAAAACATTCTTAGATTGGAGCTCATACGAAAACAGACCACAGGCAAGATTTGGGCCATGAGTTGTAGTTTGCTGACCCCTGCTAAAGGAAAAATTTAAAGATGGAGAGGAATTTTCTGGTCTTTGCCCAGAAAACTGACACAGGGAGGGCTGGTGAAAGAAAATATGGTAAATATGTAGACAAAGGGTTTTGTTTTTTTGTACTATTCATAAGACTTTTTGTCATTTTTGTGGAAAAGGAATATATGGATAGGGTGAAAAATTGAGCAGTGCCAAAGGACATGAACTAAATAGTAAGAATTCCTTCCCTGCCAACTCTCAGATCCCAGTCCAATTTAGAGAGACAGTCACACTGTACCTAGTAGCTTGTGTATCTTTCTGGGGATATTGTGTGCATATACAAGCAAAAAAAAAAAAATTAATTAACTAATTAATTAATTGAAATGAAAAAAATATTTTGATGTCTTGCCCTCACTTTTGATTAACAATTTGTGCTAACCTACATTAAGATCTTCTTATTATCCTTCATACTTCACTAGGACACATACAGCTTTTAGTCCCCATTTTCCCCATTAATTTGTACCACTTCTCTTCCCCTTGCCTTGGTCCTTCAGACATGTGTCAAAACCTTTATTCTGCTTATGTATACACTAACCTTCTGCACACATACACAGGAAATGCAATTATTTTATCTTTTTATGATTACTATTCCAAAATTTTCAGGAGATATGTTCAATCTTTCTTCTTGAATTAGGAATTTATCCTAATTTGGATTTTGCAACATGAGCTATCAGAGTAGCTGATGGGAAGGATCAAGTTCTGAGCAAGTGAACTATAGAAGATGCAAGCGATGGGTAGACATGGAAGTGAGAATTGATCAGGAAGGAAGTTATTCAGGGACTGGGCAGAGGGAATTAGCTTTTTCTTTTGAAGTTGCATTAGTTTTCAGTCCTCTCATCTCTTAGGAAATTTTAGTCATCTGGAGATTTGGATACAAACACACACACACATACATATACACATATATGTATATACATGTGTATATATAGGCTTTTGGTATAGTATAAATGCAAAAGAGTATTTTTAGTAGTTTTCCAAAGAACTTGCTTAATGGCGATGGGTATCTGATAGTTATATTTAAATGCAAAAATTCCTCTTTCCTTTTGTCTTGAAGGATATGATTTGTAATAATTCCAAGGTTCATAACCTATGTGAAAACTAGTATTGCCAAGATTCACATCCTCTACATATAAATTAGATTTTTTCTAAATAAATTCCACCAAATTAAAATTAATTTGCCATTTATAAGCCAAATTACTAAATGTTTCTTAGATTGCCTAACTCCAGCAAGACTTTGCATTACACAGAAAAGTCTTCCACAAACTTTGACATTCCCTTATACACTTTTTCTCTAAATCATTTATAACAATGTTAAATAAGGCATATGCTGGCACTACTCCCTAAGGAACATTGGTTTTGTACTTCCTTGTTTAGAAAAGTGCCTACTTATTCCTTACTTTCCTCTTGTCTCTAAGCTAGTTTTATATCCGTGATAAAACAGTTCTCCAGATCCTATCTTTTTAAAATTTTTAATGAATTTTGGTACATAATTTTATCAATTATTTTATTAAAGTCTCAGTAGTTATATCCACTGATTGCTTTTTTGAGCATGCTTTTGCAGTTTATATTTCTCCCTTTAAAAGCGTCTATGATTTACCTTTTATGGATGATGTACCTTTTTTATGAGGCCCTGTATTATACTAATATGCTATGTTTGCTAGTATTCATTGAGATCTCTCTTTACTAGATAATCTATTAATTTTCTGGGAATACTATTGGAGTTTATTATATTATTTATTTCAGAATATCTTTTTCTAAAGTATCTTTTGAATGGGACAGCAATTACCTTAGTCATTGCTAATAACTTGTATATTTTAGGGCAATATCATATTTCTAGCGTGTTCTAACCAAATGGTTTTGGGGACTAATGTTTACATAATAGTCAGTTATTTCCCTAATGCTCAGATTTGGTCGTGTCCCAAAAGTTTAAAATATCATTTTGCTGAATATTCAGTATTTTTCACAGGTCCCATGCAAGTTATTTTCCTTTCTACCTATCCTGAAAGCAGAAAAATTCCATCTAGAATTGATGTAAACAAAAATCTAGAATATGTAGCATGTTCTTAGCCTCCTATTCACCATTCAACTCAATTGAGAGAGGTTGTCAGATAATTTCAGCAGAAATGTAGTAAATTCCACAATATCAAACACAGCATCAATTTTGTATTATAATGTATATTACAAACCTACATAGTAAGCAAAAAATAGTTGCACAAAATTCACATCACACAATGTCCTTGATTCTCAAAAACAAAGCTAAACTATTTTTATCATGCAGTTAAAAGAAACAACTACAGACACCTGCACTTGGATATTTGAAATGCCTTTCTCCCTCAGATCTACAGCTTAGAGGCAGGTTCATATAAATAGTTCCTGGCCCAATTTTCACTGTTTTCACAAACATTTAACACATTTATGCTCAATAGAAGTGTGTATGTATGTATGTGTGTGTGTGTGTATATATATATATATCAGATATATGTATCTGATTTTGAATCAAAAGTGTAGTTTATTATATCTCAAACAAGAAGCAGTATAATTAATCAACGTATGTGCTTTAATAACCTATATATATATACATATATAGTTTTATTACCAATCACCTCTTGTCTGCAACCTTGACCAAGAGTAGACATAATATGACTCATCCACAGATATGTTGATCCAGCATCTTGTTTCTCTAAACCTTCCCACAAGCCCCATGCTGTTGGGATTATACTGTTGCAGAATCTTTGCTTCACCACCTTTCCCTCATACTTCCTGACACCTCCCTGCAATTTTCTGGGAACGGTAATCCATTTAAGAAAATGAAATATAATGAAAATATTTGGCCATTAAAAATTAATAGATTTGGCTATTTAAAAATTGATAGAATACAGTAATAAAACCCACAAAGTTAAGAATCTGAGTCTTAACAATAGGGGATGGGAAAGAAAGTGGGCCAAACTTTTGCTTTCCGTAGGCTCTGCAGAGTGTTTTTCCTCAAATGAAACAAACAAGCCAGCATTCCTTGCCAAATTTGAATGACACTTCAGGTTCATATATCTTGTAACTAATGAAAATCTTTCCCAGATTCTATTAATAGTTGCAGTTTGGCTTCTAGTATTGAGAGCCACTGTTGAGAATTACCAAATATTTTGAGTCTCCTTAGGTATTTTAAGGGAAATTTAGGATGCTGAGAAATAATATTCAGACAGAAATCTGTGTGTGTGATCTTTGACATAGAACTTGAAGGATATGTAAAATTTCTACCAGGCAGAGATGAAAGAAGAGTAAGGACATTCTGGGTAAATAAAGCAGAATGAGGAGACAATGAAAACCTAAATAATGTCAGGAAGGAAATAGGTGGTTTTTTCTGACTGAAATATAGACTTATATATGAGGAGTTAATGGGAAATAAGGATAAGAACATTGCTCCAGTGTTAGAATGTGCCTCGTGGAGGGTGTGTGTGTATGTGGTGGCGGCAACGGGAAACCATTAAAAGTTTTGAGAAAAAGCTTCATGATCAGAAGTGTGCTTTGAAATCTAAATCTGACTATTGAATGTATGATGATGATCTGAACGAAGGAGAGGCTGGAGGCAGGGTGTTCATAAGCCAAAATGCTGGTCTAGCTAAGAGGTTATGGGGTATAATAAAGGATCATGTTTTGGAGAATAAAAAATAATCGATCAGTGTTTTATTTCCTGTAGATCTTTTTAACCTGCAGGTTTCCATCAATTGAATAAATGCCAAACATTTCTTCAGAGGGCAGACAGCTTCCTGTTTAGGTACAATAAAGAAGCCATTGCTCAACTTTGAGTTTCAAATTATAAATATGTTTTGGATACAATTTAGGGTTATCTGTATTTCCACTCTTCTCCTCTGAGAATTGATTGGGTAGTCAGCAGATGTAAATATTTTGGATGTACATGCTCATCAGATTTTCTAAAGGTGTGTGTCTAGAGAGGATGTACTTTAGGAAATACAGCCCTGTGTATCTTTTAAAGAAGACTGTGATATTTCTGTTGTTTTTCTATTCCAAATCTGACATTTTCTTTCAAAGGAAGTTTGTATCAGCTCACTCTCACCTTGTTATTCAGAAACAGAGCTTCTGAGAGCTCTGATCCCCAGAGAGTGATAGATCAATGTGAGAGCTCGCATTTGTTTGAATGTATGTCAGGTAATCACGGTACAGCCCCTGACTATTGACTGAATAGAAAGAAAGTGAAAAATCCTGATATTTTCCACTGGAATCATAAATTCTAGGGATATTTCTGCAATAAAATAAAAATGTAAGTTTTTTTGTATGTTTTCAAAAAATAACTTCTTAATCCATGGCCCATAAAAATGAACTGTGATTTGAGTGGTCATTATACTTGAAAAGTTTTATTTAGCATTGTATTACTTTATTTCTATATTGTAATTTTCCCAGGGGATGGCTAAAATTACTCTTATACGTTGCTCATTTCTGTGCTGCCAACTTCTCTAAATATGCATTGCTTAAATATTTTGATATATACTAATCCCACTGCTTTCATGTTTACATATATCCTAAAATGGAAACCTAAAAGATGACTAAGATTAGACCATAAAAAAACAGAGTGAAGTTAATAAAACATGAGATTTTGTATTCTCTCTGATTCCCAAGGCCAAATTTAAAGGCTCAATTATCAGACTGTTGGTTTCCCTCTGATATGAGATAATTATAAATAATATTTAACTAATACTTGAATAATGCTTTGTAACTTTTAAAATACTTTCATATGCATCGCCATATCCTTATGGTATCCCTTTGCAGTAGATTTGTTCATTATCCCCTTTGTTCACTGAGCCTCAGTGAGATTAATTTACTTTTCCCTGATTGCAATTAGCAATGTTGAGCTGGAACATGTTTTCTGCTTTCTGTGCTCTGTCTGGGCTCTTTCCCTAAAATCTCCATGTTGCCTCTGTCCATCCCTGACCTTAGGGACATCCCACCCCTTTCTCCATCAGCTGCTTCACCTCACAGTTGCATTTCCTGGTCACAAATGGGCTGGTCAGAGGGGTATTAATAAAGGAAACACCTAACAGCACACTTTTTTTTTTTTTTAACACAGTGAGTCAGGAGCACCATCTTTGTGCATGGCATCCTGCCTGCTTATTTGTTTCATGAGTGAAAGCATCTCCTCAGCTTTTGTGCAAAACGAAAGGATCATTAGGAACACCGATTTAAATTAGAGTAGGCAGAGTAAATCTGTAAAAGACAAAAAAAGAAATTAATCACCTGTGGCAACTGTCATTTGAAGTTATCCTCCCTCATTCCACTCCAGCACATCCACATAAACACAAAGAGAGATCATATTGTTTACTGGTATCAAACTGCAGAATTTGGCTTGCCTAAGGCATTGCTCTAGCCCAGAATCCAAGCCGCCACAAATATCAATTTGGAATGCAGCTTCCGTGCTAGTGGAAAAGCTGTCACAGGCAAGTCTAAAATACTGAGAGTGCTGAGCTCCTGACATTGCTAAAGATGATCATGAAGACATTTATCCAGCTTCTCCTGCCTCCCCTTCGCCCATCCCTTCAGAAGCTTATGTCAAGTGTGACAGGCTAGGTGATGAATGGGTAGAAAGTTGACAGGTGACGACAGGCGGCTGAGTAGGTGAAATCCTCCGTCGTTAATTCTTGTGATTTTACCTTTCTGACACAATGAACTTATATTAGAATGTATAACTAAATAAACCACAGAAAGAAAAGCCATTCACGAAGAAATAGAGTCCAGAACAGAAAGCCATGCTCTCATTTCTCTCCAGCTTCTTGATTGCTGGACTTTTGGAATGTTTTTCGTAATCAAGGATGCATTATTTAGAGTTAAGTGGGATGATTAGTTGTGTGGTTTTTCTCTGGAATACACATCCAGAGTATTTAGCTCAAAGTCATGAGTCAGAAAAATCCCATTTCTCATAAATCTCTTCTAGACTAGACTAAAAAAGAAATCAGCTCATTGGAATTTTGATTAATGAGAAAAGGAGAAAGGTTTAAGGGTGAGTGCTTTGTTCTATTGATGTCCATGAAATCTTGGTGACTGCCTGACACATCCTAGTCCACAGCAATTGAAAATCATTTTAACTTTGCTTTGTTTTGAGAGGCTTAGGGGTTATTGAATTGAGAGAAATTGGACTGAAACAAGTAATTTTTTTGACACAGGCCACTAAACAGCTTAGAGACCATGAGCCTGAAGGCCCCAAGCAGGTCATTTAGTATAGAGTGCTGCCTTTCTCAGGGGGTGCTTTCTTCTTACATAAATATACTGAGGAGCAAGTCTTAGTGACATTCTGAATTTTCTTGTATGTCTTTATATTTACAATTAGTGATTAATTGCAATGAGGTTTTTGCCTATACCTCTCCATCACAATTGACAATAACGATCCAATTGAGATTGGTATAGACAGAGAAGATGATAAAGTTGTAGCCTTTTTTTTAAAGCAAAGAGGAGACTTTCCCAATTCCAGTTCAAGTATATGAATTCCTATTCTGGAAAATATTTTATATTCTCTTTAAGAATGTAAGGGAATTCTATTTCACAGGATTTTTAAATTTAGTAATACTGGGGTGGAGATTCCAGTTCCTTCATTTTTTTCCTACTTTTTAAACACAGGTTTATGGCCACAGATATATATTTTTTTAATGTGAAAATTCTCATTTTATTTAAAATATGTATTTCTATTACTAAAATATGAGTGCCATAATAAAACCATTTTTAAATCTTTTCCTATTTTTCTGATATTATGATACCATAACTAAATCACTTGCTGATTCTTCTTGCTTTTTTTTAATTTTTCTGTAATCCTTTAAAGGTTTTATATTTAATAAGTAATATTTATAAAACATGTTAGGTTTTACATTTTGGGCCTTCTGTCATGCTCCTTGTGAAGTTATATCCCTTTATATTTAAAAATATTAAAATCAGTAATCTGTTTTGCTTATCTTTCAGTATTCTGTTTTTGGGCAAACTATGTTTTCTAATATACATGTTCCAATAATTATTTAATACAATATGGCATATATTATGATGCTGAGACATTTTATATATAGCCTTAAAAGCAATTCATTTATACTCATCAGGTTTTAGTTTCTACTTAATTAATCCTGAAGAAATAGGATTTCAAGCATTACTTTCAGTTTATGTTTTCTTGAGTCTTAGAGTAATTTCATGATTCTCTTTATTTTAGGTTCAAATCCTACCAGTGATATCATAACTAAGTTCTAAATCATAGAGTTTGGCCAAGGAAATTAATGACTCAGGGCCTCAACTTCCTCATCTAGAAAATGAGCTTAATAATTGCAATAATAATATCTCTATGGTTTCTGTAAGTCTTGAGTGAGATAATATACATCAAATGCTTAAGAAGTATCATTATAAACCCTCAATAAATAGCAGTTATTGCTATTCTTCTAGACTCTAGGGCTGATTTATAGACTGACCACAAAATAAAATGTTTTATCTCAGTGCAGTTGAAAAAAAATTATGGTGAATCAATTTAGTTTCTGGTGTTTTGCATGGCACTGGTGATATTAAGAAAAATAATGTGTTATTCTGTTCTCAAGGAATTTTCAAACTATGGGGGAGAGAGAACACACAATCCAACAAATAATAACTCAATGTGATTTGTACATGGTAAAAGTATGTAGCACCACTATTGCAGGAGAAGTAAGCTAGGGATAATATGAAGAAGTGTCATATGCAAGTTTGAGAAGAATGAACATGTGTTTACCAGATATCAAGGGAAGAGAAGGGAGAAAATTTCAGGCAAAGTAACATTATGTGTAAAGAATATGTATAAAGTCATTTACTGTATTATGAATATTTTATATGTAATTTAAAGCATTATAATATTACAGTAAAACTTTTATTTTTAGAAGAACATATGGGGAAATATATGTCGTTAGACCTTGCTGGGGTAAGAGTGTCAAGATGTGAATATTTTCAATTTTAATAAAAAATTGTATTTTGTGTATATTTGAAATACCAACATAGGCATTTAATTGGCTTATTATATATATTTATTTGTGTTAGCCTTTTTATCATAAAGAAATACATGCTCACAGTAAAAAATGCATAAACCTATACAGAAGAGTATAAAGTATAAAATTAAGGTTACCTTTCACCATCTTAGCTTTCTCCCATTATGTTAATTTCTGTTAAGAATTTTTTATGTAGCCTTCTAGAAGTATTAAATGAATATGAATGTCTAGATCAGGATTTGCCCACTATAAGTTTGAGGCAAATCACTCTTTGTTTTATTTGGGTAACATACATTATTTTAATTTTTAAAAACTGATGGTGAATGCATTTAAGTATGAAATTCATTCTATAACTGACAACCACTACTTCCAATTCTTTTATTTAGGGCCCACGGACCTTGCCTGGTCTTTTAAGGACAGCGGTTGAATTGCAACCCTTAAGGCAAACTTGCAAGATTAGTGTGTGTGTGTATTTTATGTAAAGATCATGTTAAACTTACTGTCTTCCACCTTCCTGGTTTTCTTTTCATAATATGTAATGAACATTTTTCACATCATATATATGAATTTACATTATTCTTTTTTTAATAAATACATAATATCCCATTTTAAGGATATACCATAATTTATTTAACCAGTCTGGGAATAATAAACATTTTTTTCTTTTTCTTTGTAATTATAACCAAGTTGGAAGGAAGATTCTGCACCTATACATTCATGCATTTATTTGGCTCAATTTGTACATAAGTGTATAGAAATAGATTTATTTAGAAATTTGAGGTATTAACTTTTGGTCTCTTCTATATGTTTAGAAACACAAAGACAAATGAAAAGCAAAATAAATGGCTTAAGAATGATGGGAAATATCCCAAACTCCACAAATTTAGGGTTCTCTGGTGAAGCTAGAATGAAATACGAGGCTGAAACCTGAAGCAAAGTAGGTGTCTTCCTCTATTCCTCACTGTCTAGGGCTTAGTGCCACTTGATGGTAGAGTTTGGTCTTGTAAACTTGAACATGTATCAGAATCAATGTGTTGTAGATGGTGAGACCATAGCACACACCCTACCTGCCTTTGTCTCTGGCCCTAGGAGATGGCCACTTGCAAACAGGAGACTTGGGCAAGCCCAGCCTAGGCCTGCTGACAGACTACACAGCAGGCAGCACAGGGACCTAGCGGGGTGTGTCCCTGATCCAGAGGCAAAATATCTCTACCCACTAGTAAAGATGCGACATGCCTCTTATTTTACTTTTAGAGTTGTCACTAAATTGCCTTCAAAAAGTTTGTAGCCATTTACGGTCAACTGAAAACTCTCAGCAATATTTGGTATTATTTAACTTTTACCAATCTAATAGGGTAAAATGAGGCTTCCCTAATTGTTTAAAATTGTATCACTTTAAATAGGAATAAAGTTAAAGGGTTTTTTCCATAGGTTTACGGACCTTTTATATTTTTTACCTGTAAACTTTTATATACATAACTTGCCATTCATAGGGGGTTAATGATAGTTATCAAAACAATATACCTATTATTTATTGAGTGCTGACTCCATGCTAGGTTCTAAAATCAGTATTTTACTTGGATTAATTCATCTAATCTACCAAACACATTAGTTGTGTACCATTTTTATTCCTCTTCCTCAAGTGAGGAAACAGATGCTAGAGGAAAAGAAACTTACTCCAGTTTACACACACAGTAGAGTAGAATTAAGGTCTGTACCTGAGTGTCTACCTTTGTTGATTTTTATATTCTTCTATTCATGGCTTTTATTAAAATTTACTTATAAGTGTTCTCTCTTAAAAGTTGAAATTTAATCTTTATCATACTTGTTACACAATGTTCTCCTGTTTTGATTTTTTTTTAACTTTTTAAACTGTAATCATTATGCTGACTATTTAAAACTTGCTCTAGAATCCAAGGCAAATCCTGGCTCACTAAGATGTGTGTCCAAGGAAATCACAACACCAAATGGGACACACAGTAGTGGCTAGAGAACCTCAGCCCCACCATAGAAGACTTTTCATGCAAAGGAACTTCACCGAGACTGGGTCATTTAGATTTTCTCAACTGAAACGATAAAATTTAAATTTAAAAACTGGAAGTTGTTGCAGCCAAGTCATGTGAAGGTCAGTGCCCTAAGAGTCATCAGATTGTCTCTCTTGCCATTTAACTTTGAGGTTTGGCTTCTCATCTTTACCTTAGATTAAATGAGTTATTCCCAGTCAATATTTTGTTTTGGTTAGAATGAAGTTTCTGATGCTTATAACCCAAAGAACTTTAACAAATATATTAATCACACTTGTAAATCAGAATTTTCCTTTTTGTTTGAAGGGATTTGTCTATTTACCTCCAATTTCTTGGAGCAACTTCATCTGTTAACTTCTTTTCATTTGGTCGTGTTTTGCTCTAGACTTTTAATTCTGTGATCTAGTTCAAATATTTGTTGTAAGGAAATTCATATTTTTTCCTGGCTACTCAGTTTTTCCAATACTGTAATAAATAATTCATATTTTCTCCATTGACTAAAATGCCATCTTTATTAGGCACCAAATTCCCCTAAAGTTTGGAGACATTTCAGTTTATTTATCTGGTTGTTTTTTTGCCTGTACTATATTATTTGGAATAATGCGACTTTATACTCTATTTTATCACTGGTAATGCATAAATCAATCTTCCTTTTCAGATTTTTTCTTTAATTTTTATCACTTGTTTACTTTTCCAGGTGAAATATAAGAATCATCTACAAAGGGAGCTACACATCCGTTAAAGTTTCATGATAAGTGCATTGAATTTAATAATTTAGAGTTTATTGACATCTTTTATAACACCAACATTTTTATCCAAAAGAGGGTTATTTGTATTTTGACTTTTTTTAAGGAAATCTTTTGCATGTTTTATTTTTTCTTAAATGTAGATTTTCTTACTTTTATTGTTTTCAGTACATTTGACAGAGAACAGTGGAGAAAATATGCTTCTACTTACTCAATCTTACCAGACATGCAGTCTCTATAGTCTATTGAGCCTACTTCTTTCCTTTCTCATGGTTTTATAAGTTTTAAACACTGGCCTTGGCTTTATTTGGGTGTTATCAGAGTAGTGCGATTTAGATTTTCTTTTGTGACTGCTCTCAGTTTGCTTTTCCTTTTTATATTGCAATGTTCTTAAACTTGTGAAGATTTTCCTTGTGAAAACCTCTAAAGATGGCACACAGGAAACCCTGTAGACTGACTTGTCATACTCAAATATTTAATTTTATTTTTCTTCCACATTAATTTAGAATGGATATCTTTGTCATGTTTTTATATTATAGTCTCTAATCTGCTGATACAACATTCCATAAAATATGCATGGCTATATTTAATATAAAAGCATTTAACACTAATACTAAAGTGCTTTTCCTAAACTTTAGGTGAGAAGATTACTAATAAACCACTTCACCTTTTTCCTATTGGACTATAATATGATTTTATAATAAGGTCCATTCAATCATCTTGTTCTTTCTTTAAAATGACCTTGTGAGATGAGAGGTCTTTTCTTTGGTTACAAATGAGACTGTGATCTTAAGTTACCCTCCTGTGCTCATTCAGCAGTAAAACATAAGTGAACTGAAGAACAATTAGGGTGTTATATATATTTAGAAAAAAGAATGAAAATGTGTTTTGACTTATAGGGTGAGACCAGTATTACAGTGCACAGGAACAAGAATATTGTCTACTTTGTAGCCAAGACTGCCTTCTGGATTAAGGGCCCACAGAGAGCTAGAGCTGTGCAATACCTCAAAGACTGAAGAAAAGCATTAGACAATCACCTTTCCTTAGAGGATTTTGCTGCAGACAGCTTGAAGTATAAGAAGGTTATAAACTGACCGTGGGAGAATAGGGAAGAAATATAGCCTTTGGAAAGGATAATGAAGATCTCTTACAGTAGAGTTAGTAAGCAAGCCAACATAAGTGACTAAGCAGGAAGGCCACTTGCTGGGTAGTGTACATTTACTCTGTGTATCATACGTACACACACACACAATTTTAGTTACACCAGTGAGCTTGTCTTCTTAAGCATTCAAAAATTTACACAATGTGTAGATAACCTTGACCACCAAACCCTTAATAATTTATTTTACCTGCAGTACCAGAAGACTTTGCCCATCTATCCATTTAAGCTGCCGTTGCATGCTTCATTATTACCTTTTAAAATTTCTATCTCCCCCACTGGGTCATGAGCTCCTTGAGGACAGAGACCTGTGCAACTTCAGCACTTAGGAGAGAATCGGAAATTGTAAATCTAATTCAATTACTTTTTTCTTCATCAATAAATAGATGCAGGGATAAAAGAAAAACATCTTATATTAGCTCAGAAAAGCAAAAAACAATATAGTGAAACATAGACCTCTAGACACCAGAATTTTAATATTCTTCCTTTGGGAGTCTTTAAAGACATTTAAAAATATTTATTGTAGGGCATGTTATACTTTGAGCCATAGCGATTTTACCTACTAACTTAAAGCTAATTTATGCTGGATTTCTTCTGACAATGATGCTTAAAAATATAAGAGATGGTATCAGTCTGTTAGGAATATTTTTGAGAATACCTTCCCCCTTAAATGAATGGCTTAAAATGCAGATATTCTGTACCCCAAAAGATGCCATGGCATGTGTTAGATAAGAGTTGCCCTTGTAGTTGCATGCAATATTTATATACTATCTAGGTACTAGAGATTTAGAAACTTAATTATAATTTTTTCCTTGCAGAAACTCCTTTTCACATTATGAATAATTTACTGTTCTTACTTCTTTGAACTCAACTGTAGAATTAATATAGACTAATTTGGCACATCCACTTCTCTCCCAGGTGAAATTAAACAAAAATATAAAAAGTGATCACTGAACTAATGACTTTAGATGAGTGTAATTTTATGTAAATTCTAAAAGATTTGGTAATTAAGAATCAGTTTCATTTCAACTTCATTGTTCATTTTCTCTTAATTGTTACAACAATTTAATTCCAAACATGATAAAATCGCACCTCTCTGTTGCTACTCCTGCAAGCTTTATAAAGTTTGCTCAGAATTTAGGTAGATTAGGAAATAAAGTGGAAAAGAACCATACAAAAATCATGTTTTATTATAAAATTATGTTTCTGTCTTTTAAATACTGAGTTTATTTATTCATGAAAAAAATTATATCATTATCAAATTGGTCTGTTCAAATGTCTGATCCTATATCAGTAGTAGCAATAGTACAAACAATGAAGGAAAAAGATGTGTAGAATTGTATTATTTTTAATTTATAAAATATCTAATTTGCCAGTTTTGAGATGGGGCAACGTGGTTGATTAGAGAAATCGGTCACCAGATTGTCTTAGAAAGAAGGAAAAGTTTTAGGTTAAAAAAAAATAGCTCAGGTGGAATTCTGAGGAAGTGCCAGAACCTACTGGAGATATCTATAACTAAGGTATCCATCCAGAGCTTAGACCACCATCAAAGTACCCACAAGCAAAGCCACAGGTCCTTAACTCAATATATGATACAGACACACCCTTAAGAGTGAGGGGGAAAAAACAGCCCCATCTTAACAAAGGAAAATCCCAAAATAAGAAGCAATGGCTATTCCAGTTGAGAAGGAATTAGTGTAAGAATTCCAGAAGTATGAAAAATCAGAGTGAAAGGACCTCCCCAAAGGAGCACACCAGTTCTCTAGCAATGGATCCCAATCAAAATAAAAATACTGAAATGACAGAGACTTTCAAATATGTAAGGAATTCAATGAAATCCAAAAGAAAATGGAAGAACAACTCGAAGAAATCAGAAAAACAATTCAGGAAATGAATGAAAAATTTCCTACAGAGATAGATATATACTAAAAAATACCAAATAGAACTTCTAGAAATGAAAATTTCATTTAGGGAGATACAAAACACAGTGGAAAGTTTTAAGAATAGACTAGACCAAGCAGAAAAAGAGTTCTTCAAGCAGAGCTTGAAGACAACTCTTTTGAATTAACCCAGTTGGTAAAAAATAAAGAACAAAGAATCAAGAGGAACAAAGTCTGCAATAAATATAGGATTATGTAAAATGGCCAAATATAAGAATCATAGGCATCGCTGAGGGTGAATAAGAAAAATAAAAAGGCCTGGAAAACCTATTTGAAAGAATAATTGAGGAAAACTTCCCTGGTCTTGATAGAGATTTAGACATCCAGATACAAGAGGCTCAACAAATACTTGGGAGATTCATTGCAAAAAGGAAATCACCAAAACACATAGTCATCAGACTAGTCAAAGTCAAGATGAAGGAGGAATTCCTATGAACTGTGAGGTGAAAAAAATCAAGTAAATTATTATACAAAGGAAAACCCATCAGACTAACAGCAGACTTCTCAAGAGAAACTTTATAAGCCAGAAGGAATGGAGTCCTATCTTTAGTCTCCTTAAACAGAATAATTGCCAGCCAAGAATTTTGTATCCTGCTAAACTAAGTTTCATATATGAAGGAGAAATAGTCTTTCTCAGACAAGCAAACACTAAGGGAATTTATCATTACTAGACCTGCCCTACAGGAAATGCTCAAAAGTGCATTATACATGAAACACAATAGATGCCAACCAATGTAAAAACAATCAAAATTTAGAACTAAAGGCTCTTATAAAACAATAGCACAAGAGGGCAAACAAAACAATAAGGCAGTGGTCCCCAATCTTTTTGACACCAGGGACTGGTTTCATGGAAGACAATTTTTCCACGGACAGGGGGTGGAGGGGGAGGAGGGAGGCAGAGCTTAGGTGGTGATGTGAGCGATGGGGAGCACTGTAAATACAGGTGAAGTGTCACTCGCTCTCACTCGCCTGCCACTCACCTCCTGCTATGTGGCCCCCCAGTTCCTAAGTTTCATTGAAGACAATTTTTCCATGGACCTTGGTGGGAGCCATGTTGGCTGAGCTCTGTGGCCCAGTCCCTAACAGGCCATGGACTGGTACTGGTCCACAGCCCAGGGGTTGGGGACTGCAATAATAAAGTATCATCCAACTTGTTAAACAGAACAGCAGCCCACCTATCAATACTAACATTCAACCTGGATGGTCTGAATGTCCCACTTAAAATACATAGTCTGGCTGAATGGATGAAAAAACATAACCTAAGTATTTGCTGTTTTCAGGAAACACATCTAACCCACACAGACTCATACAGACTCAAGGTGAAGTGATGAAAAAAAAACATTACATGCAAACGGAAACAAAAAGCAAGCAAGTGTAGCCATTCTCATATCTTATAAAATAGACTTTAAATTAACAGTAGTAAAAAAAGACAAAGATGATCATTATATATTGGTAAAGGGAACAATTCAACAAGAAAACATAACAATCCTAAATAAATATGCACCTAACACAGGAAATGCAAGTTTCATAAAACAAATTCTTCTCTAGGGTGGGTGTGTGATAAAAACTTACCTATCAGGTACAATAAACACTATTCTGGTTATGGGCTCACCAAAAGCCCTGACTTAAGCATTATACAAGATACCCTTGTAATAAAGAAACTTATATCCACTTCACTAATATTTTGAAAAAAAAAAATTTAAAATCCCAGTTGCCAATAGCAGAGACTTGTGATCATAAGTAACACTTGTTACTGATATTGAATATATTGTTTTAAGTGTTTTTACAAGCATTTCTTTTGTTTCTTAAATCATATATCACTGTAAGGAAGATTTATTATCCCCTTGTTAGAACTAAGGCAATTGAAACATTACAAGTTTAAGTAGTCAAGGAGACATAGTTATCAAATAAATTGGTATTAAAACACATGTATTCTTCTGCCCTCTCCACTGTACTCTACTGCAATCTGCATGATATTTGGAATGTTAACCTTTAAAATCTTCCAGAAGTATAAATGTGTGTTTATATATGTGTGTGTGTGTGTATGTATATAAAATATATATATATATCACACCACGTAGTTATAGTAGATGGAAAGTTTATAATATGTAACAGATTTTTATAAAAATCCTTTCAAATTGTCTGATACTGAGAACTTACTTTAGGTCCCAAGTAAATGAATTGCAAAGAATATTAAATAAGTATAAACAATACTAACTGTTCCATTAATAAACAATATTTAAGAGCTATTAAATATTGTTTTAATATCTTAAATATTAAGATGAGCTTTTGCTTGTAAAAAGTAATGACAAAAAACCTTCGGCTTAAAAATAAGTATTTATTTAGTGAGTAGATAGAGCCAACAGTTTTATATAAAAGAACTAGAAAACTATGATCAAATATCCTATATTTTTCATTAATTTTATTTGAGAAAAATATATACTCTCTTAAAAAATAAAAAAAAAACCTCTAACATCTTTTTATGGTAAAACTACAAAGTGACTCATTGAGTAATATTTATTTCACTTAGAAAATACATATTTTTTCTTAATTGTCTAAAAAAGATTTTATTTTTTCTAAGCAAAAGATTTTTTCATTACATAATATTTTACTCCCTGTAGGGGAATATCTTAATGGAACCTGATGAAAGCCAATGGAGAATTTAAGCACATTCATTGTAAAGACAATTTTAGGGTATGAATCTACTGTGTAAGGTGATTGTAACTTTGCTTATTTACAATCATAAGATGAAGTAGAAGGATGATGTTAGTGTGGCGGGTATATGAATAAATCTCCCTCAGTGAGACTTGGTGGCGTGCTTGATAATTCCCCAGGGTATCAAAATGATTGCACGGGGAAAATATCAGAGTAAAATTCTAATATTTGGCGTATTTTTCTTGGACTAGAGATATTGTGTTGATTTAACAGAACATTTTCATGATAGAAGGGAAAGAGAAAGACACATAAGATTCCCATACTAATATCATCCCTCTACTTCATCTTATGATTATAAATAGCAAGTAGCAGAATTGTCTGCTTTAACTTATTTTAAACATAATTTTAATGAAAATGTCTGCTCATATCATGCTTATGTAAAACTATGAAGGGGAAAACAAAAACAAAATTGAATGAATGAATAAACAAATATGATTCAGAATTAAACCATCTACAAATAATCTGGTTCAACATTTTATTAACATCATCCTAAAATGCTCTCTGTACATATATAGGTTTTATAGTGATAATTATGCTATATTCTATTTAATAAAATATATAATTCAATAGTACTCAAATTAATAAAGAAAAAACAATCTGAAGTGAAGCTGAAGAGTATTAGAAATTCATATTATTGTTTTCCACCTCAAAAGACATAATTTCCAAAGACCCTTTTAATCTTAGGGAAAAAAATTGATTCAATCTCTTAACTGTTTTCAAAATAGGGTTTTAATTATTTTGACAGAGTTTATTGACTATCGTTAAAAGAAATAATATGATGGCCACTGTTATCTTTCCTCCCTCTTTAACTAATTTTTTCATTCTGTTGCATAGATTATTACTACTTTGTTAAAATATGTAATGTCTAGTTTGTCTTCTGTAACCATAGTTCCCCACTAGCTTATTTATCTCAATATTCAATATTCACCAGAGGTCATTTTACCATTGGTTCTTGCATATTATATATTTAATTATTTTTTTATTTTGAGATAATGGTACATTTACATGCAATTGTAAGAAATAATTTTTAGAAATTATATACACCCTTTTCCCAGTTTCTCCCAATGATAGCATCTGTAAAAAACTATAGTACAATATCATAACCAGGATACTGACATTGATGAAGTCAAGATACTGAACTTTTCCATCACTCAAATTGTTCCTCCTGTTTCTTTTTATAGCCACAATCAATTCCCTTCCACCCCCATTTCCTGCTTAACATCTGTACACTAATCGGTTAATCACTTCTATAATTCTGTTATTTCAAGAATGCTATATAAAAGGAGACATATAGTATATAATTTTTAAAAGATTTTTTTTTCCTTCAGCGTAATTCTCTAGAGATTCATCCAAGGCATTGTGTGTATCTATAGTTTGTTTCTTTTTACTGCGGAGCAATATTCCTTAGCATGAATGTACCACGGTTTGTTTAACCATTCACCCATTGAAAGAACTTGAGTTATTTCCATTTGGGGACTGTTATGAATAGAGTTGCTATGAATGTACTTGTGTATAGGTTTTGTGTGAACATGTTTTCATTTCTCTGGGATAAATGACCAGGAATGAAATTGCTGGGTCACATGAAGTTGAATACATAATTTATTAAGACATTGTCAAACCATTTTCTACATTTCCACCAATACATGAGTGGTGCAGTTTCTCTGCATCCTCACAAGCATTTGTTATTATCATATTATACTTGAGAAATTCTGGTAGGTATAAAATGATACATAGTTATATTTTTAATTTGCATTTGCCTAATGGATAATAATGTTGAATATATTTTTATTTACTTTTTGCCATCTATGTGTCCTCTTCAGTAAAATGTCCATTCATTTATTTTGCCCAATTTCTAATTGGATTGTTTAATTTTTACTGGTAAATTTTGAGAGTTCTTTATACCTTCTCAATAGGAGTCCCTTGTTGGATATATGGTGTGCAAATATTTTCTACCCAGTCTATAGCTTGTCTTTTCATCTGTTAACAGTGTCATTTTCAGAGCAAAAGTGTTTAATTTTAAATAAATCCAATTTATTATTTTTTCCTTTTATGAGTCGTGCTTTTGGTATCAATATTTTTTTGTCCAGATATATATCATAAAGATTTTCTCCAAAATTTTTTTAAAACTTTACTAGTTTTATGGTTTACCTTTAAGTTTGTGATCCATTTTGAGTTAATTTTTGTATTAGGTATGAAGTTCAGACTGAAGTTTATTTTATTTTGTTTTGTCTATGGATGTTTAGGTATTCTAGCTTCATTTTTTGAAAGCCTATCCTGCCTCCATTGAATTGCTTTGTGACTTGTATCAACAGTCAGTTGGATATATTTGTTTGGATCTATATCTGGGTTCTCTTTCATGTTCTATTCATCTATGTGCTTATTATTCCTCCACTATTGTTTACTACAGTTATCAATACAGATAAGATCACACAGTTTTGAATACTGCAGCTATGCAATAAGATTTGAAACTGGATAGTCTGATTCTTCTTATTTTATTATGCTTTCAAAATTGTTTTAGCAAATTTAATTCCTTTGGCTTGCTATAAAATTTTTGAATAATTTCATCTATGACTACAAAAAAGTATTGTGATTTTGCTAAATCTTATATCATTTTGGGAAGAATTGATTTTTTAAAATTTTATTTGGTTATATTAAGAACACTTAACATGTGATCTACCCTTTTAAAAAATTTTTAAGTGTACGATATAGTATCATTAACTATAGGCAAAATATTGTGCAACATAGCTCTAGAACTTAATCATCTTGCTGAAGTGGAACTTTATGTTCATTGATTAGCAATTCCCTATTTCTATCTCCTGTAAGCCCCTGGCAACCACCATTCTACTTTTTCATTCCATGAATTTGACTATTTTAGAAACCTCATGTAAGTGGAATCATGCAGTATCTGTTCTTTTGTGACAAGCCTATTTCACTTAATATAATGTCCTCCAGGTTCATTTATGTTTTCACATGTTGAGAATTTCCTTTTTTTTAAAGGCTGACTATGTTCTATTATATGTATATACCACTTTGTTGTACAGAAGCCTTTTAGTTTGATGTAGTTCCATTTGTCCATTTTTGCTTTTTATTAAGTTGAGCCTTCCAAGCCAGGAACACAGCAGGTATCTCCATTGTTTAGATAGTCTTTGATTTCTTTCGTCAGCATTTTGTAGCTTTCAATATAAAAGTTATGTAGGTTTATGCCTAAATATTTCACTTTTTTTGAGTGGTGACAAATGATATTGTATTTTTAATTTTGGTGTCCACATATTTATTGGTAATATATTGAAATAAAATTATATTTTGTTCATTGATTTTGTATCCTGTGACTTTGCTGAACTCAATTATTAGTTCCAGAAATTTGGGGGGAGGGGTTGGATTCCTTAGGATTTTCTATGTGAGCAATCATGTATTCCACAAACAGAGATAGCTTTATTTCTTCCTTTTAGATCTTTATGCCTTCCATTTCTTTGCCTTGCCTTATTGCGAGATAGAACTGGATAAAACGTCTAGAACTATGCTCAGCAGGGCTGGTAAGAGAGCACATCCTTGCTTTCCTCCCAGTCTTTGGTGGGAAGCAGTCAGTCTTTTATCATTAAGTACTGTATCAGCTGTAGGAGTTTTGTAGATGCTATTTATTAAGTTGAAGAAGTTCCCCTTTATTCTTAATTTTATGAAGATTTTTATCACTAACAAATGGTGAATTTTGTCAAATTCTTTTTCTGCATCATTGATTTCTTCATTTTCCTGCTATATAGTGGATTATATTGATTGCTTTTTTAAATATTGAACTAGATTTTAGTTTCCAGAATAAATGTCACTTGATCACGGTATATAATTTTTAAAAATTTCCTGAATTGTTTGTGAATATAAGGTTGAGAATTTTTGTGTATATATTCACGAGGTATATTATTCTCTAGTTTTGTCTTTTGCACTGTCTTTTTATAGTTTGGGCTTAGGGTAACATTAGCTTCAGAAAGTGAATTGGGAAATTATTCCTATTCTATTTTCCAGAATAGATTGTGTAGAATTAGTTTTAATTCTTCTTTAAATGTTTAAATGTTAAATATTTGGTACAATTCTCTACTGAAACCAGTAGAGGTTTCTTTCAGGACATCTAGAGGTTTCTTTCAGGACATCTTGAAATTATGTATTCAATTTCTTTAGCAACTGTATAGATATTCAACTAATTTTTTCATATTGGGTGAGTTTTTGCTTTCTTGAGGAATTGGTCCATTCATCTAACTTGCCAAATTTATTTGTGTAGATATGTTCATAACATCCCCTTATTATGCTTTTGATGCCTGAAGATTTAATAGTGATATTAGATTTTTTATTTACTCATAATGGTAATTTGTGTCTTCTATTGTTCTTTGTCGGTTTTGCTAGAGGTTTGTCAATTTTATTGATCTTTTCAAACAGCAAGGTTTTTAAATTGATTTATCTATTGTTTTTCTGTTTTCAGTTTCATTGACTTCTGCTGTTATCTTTACTGTTTCCTCTGCTTGCTTTGGATTTAGTTTGCTTTTCTTTTCTAGGTTCTTGCGGTGGAGGCTTACGTTATTGCTTTTCTTCCTTTCTAATTTAAGCAGTTAGTGCCATAAATTTCCCTCTTGAAATTGCTTTAGCTGCATCAGACAAAAATTGATAAGTTGCATTTTGATTTTTAGTTCAATATACTTTTAAATTGTCCTTGAGACTTCATGTTCAACTTATGGGAATATTGTGAAATATGTTACTTAGTTTCCAAGTGTTTAGAGAGTAACTGTTCTCTGTAATATGTTCCATCGTGATTGGTGAACACCACTGTAAGATTTCAAATCTTTTAAATCTTGTGAGGGTTATTTTAAGGCCCATAATCTGGCCTATCTTGTTATATGTTCTAAAGATGTTTGAAGAAAATTTGTATTTGGTTGTACCATTTTTATTTTTATAATGTAACATATGAAATGTTTGATTTTCTTGCATCCTTCTGGGAAAATCTCAATTTTAGAGTTAAAAGACATCATGAATTTATATTTATTTGTTTATGTATTACTTATAAGTTCTGATCCTGAAAAGGTAAAACCCAAAGAATTGTCAGGAGATTTGATTGCTAGATTAAAATATGCTCATGGATACCTGGGAAATAATGACTTGGTTACATATTCAATAAAAGTAAAAATAAAATATTTTAAAATAAACATAATAAAGTTGTTAACATGAGTGAGGAGACTATGTTCTTAATTTTTAATTCTTTTAAAAAATATTTTTATATTTTGTAATAATCAAGTACCTGATAAAGTCACCACAAAATGGAGGCAAACATCGTAGTGAGACTTGGAATCTCTGTGATACTAGCATGTTATACAGAATATAAAAAACACATTTCACTAGTCCTTGTTAAGATTTCCAAGACCAATTTACTATTTTAACAGGAAAAAGATAAATTCTAGATTTGTATGAACATAGTTCTTACAATAAATGTTTTATGAGTTTCTTCCTCCAATTTTTAACATAATTATCTTATGAATTAGCCCATAATTTGATCAATTTTTCCAAAATTTTAACATATTTCATAGCCTTTATTCAGACTCAAGTATCATAAATCAAGGATAATGAAATTACATCCATCTACAATTTTCTAAAATCATTCAAGTTTTGTCCTTCACTGTACTCATTCATATTCTGAATAAATTGAGAGTTTATTTTAGGTTAAAACTTTTCTTTTTTCCCTGAAAAAAAATTTGACTACCTTACATGAACAACTGTAGAATTTGTTTCTATCACAATTGCTCTTAATATAGCCTCAATCACTATTAAATGTAAATTTTAGCGATATAACTTTTAACTTCTATTTCACAGAGAAAACTGGATGATACAATGCAAACTGTCCTGTATAAGCATGTTAAGCAGGTTAAGAAAGCTTATGAATAAACTTTCCCTAGCTACCTCAATCCCTTTTGTACTTTCTTATAGTGGCAAAAATATGCAAGTTTATTAATACCCCCAAAGATATAGCTCTCTATGGCATGTAAAAGTAAGAAGCAAATATTTATAAACTTTGCCTGCCATCTGCTTTTGTAAATAGGGTAGTCTCCCCTTATCCACAGTTTTGCTTTCCATGGTTTCAGTAACATGTGGTCAGCCACGGCCCAAAAATATCAAATGGAAAATTCCAGAAATAAACAATTCATAAGTTTTCAATTGAGCATCTTTCTGGGTAGCCTGATGAAATCTCTTACCGTCTTACTCTGTCTTGCCCAGGACGTGAATCATCCCTTTGTCCAGTAGATCCATGCTATGGACACTGCCCACCTGTTAGTCACTTAGGAGCCCTCTGAGTTATCAGATCAAAAAAATATAGTATATATAGGGTTTGGTACCATCTATGGTTTTAGGCATCTGCTGCAGGTTTTGGAAAGCTGTCTCCAGCAGATAAGGTGGTGGGGGTTACTATAGTTTTATTGAACATAACCACTTTCATTCACTTTCACATTGCCTGTGGCTACTTTTTCATCACTACTGCAGATATAAGTAATTGCAGTGAAGACCTTATCACCTGCAAAGCTCTATGTATTTATTACCTTGCCCTTTACAGAATATGTTTGCCAATCCTTCATTTTCATACCCAAGGATTTTACATTTGTTAATTCAATTAGCCCAAGGTTTTACATTATTGTTCATGAATCTTGGAAATTATATTCAAAAGGATATGCAGCTAGTTCTGCTCTAATACTTGTTCTCAAAACATGGATTTGTTCCAACACATTTGATATATTAGGGAGCAATTTGAGCATAACACAAATTTTGCCTTTGCTTATGTATAATTTCTCGTGCAAGAAATACTATTTAAAAAAAGAAAAAAAACCCTGCACCCAGCGGTATGGGGCTGTATAGTAATATAATCCCCCCTCCCAAAAAAAACCCAAAACTTCCACCAGCCACCTCAGTTCACTTTGTGTGCTGTGAGCCACACATCCCCATCAGGTATTACAGTTTTCCATTAGATTTCAGATAACCCTTCTTCTACCAATTCATAATAATCACAAACTGCAATCTTTTTGACACCCACTTCCCCAAGCCAACCTCTGACCCTTTTCAAGGAAAAGAGTGCATATTTATTGTAATATTTATGCATTTCTCAGTCATTTAATATGTGGGAAATAGTGCTATCATTTTAACAGGTTCTTATTTTGTGTGTGTGTGTGTGTGACTCACAAAGTTTTTGAATGTTGTATCCTTAACTTCATTTTTGTCATCCATCTCTCTCTCCCTCTCTCTCTCTCTCTCTCTCATTTCTATCTAGTTTTTGAAAGAGGATTCAAAGTTGAACAAGTGTTTCACCAAAGAATGTATCTGAAAGGTGTATACGTACACTCAATATCTTTGGTCATCTGGAAAATACAAATTAAAATCACAGGGAAATATGATTACTCAAGCATTTTAAAGGTGAAGATTAAAATTAAAAAGATCAGCAGTGTCAAGTGGGGGCAAGATGTGGAGCCACCAGAATGCCCACATATTGTGGCAAGGAGTGTAAAATGATTAATGCACTATGGGAAACTGTTCACTTATATCTAGTCTATCACTCAACAATTCTTCCCCTAAGAATATGCCCAAGAGAAATGATTACTTATGCTCACAAACATACTTGTCCAAAATTGTTAATGACAGATTCGTCCATGATAGTGCTGAAGTGGGAACAACTCAAATAACCTCCAATTAGGGAATATAAGAAAACACTATTCAGCAATTAAAAGAAGAAATCACTTATACATGCAGTAAAATGGAAGAATCTCAGATAGGTTATGTCAAGTGAAAGAAGCCAGATGCAAAAGTGCACATAGTGTATGGCATAATTTCATTCATGCCAAGTTTAAGGGTAGGTAAAACTAATCTGTAATAGAAGTCAAAGTAGTAGTTATGCACAGTGGATGGCTTTGGCTAGAAAGGACATGAAGGTGATGGATGTTTTACACTTTGATCTGCCTGGTGACCACACAGAAATGTATGCTTATAGAATACATCACCTAGCTGTGCTCTTAATATTTATATATTTTACTGTATTTAAAATCTGTAAGCTATACTAAAATAAAACATGTTCAAAAATCAAACAAGGATCACATCAAATACCATTTTTAGGGAAATCGTCTGAATTATAGAAAATATTTTTCCTTTCTCAATACATTATTTTAGGATTTTGTTTAGACATGCTTTAAGCATTTTCTCTTTTTACATTTTATTACAATTACATTGGAGGCTTAGTTAGTTGTCCTCCCATAAAATAATAAATTAACTGAACAGAAATTATTGTATGTATTCTAAGTAGTGTAAACCAAACCTTTGTCCAGAGTATGTATATAATACACTTCATGAAATTGAAATGGATTAAATGGAGGAAACAGGTATGTATATAACTTCCAATAAATATCATTTCTGGCAGTTATAAGAACACCTTTATATATGGCATGCCCATGTTCCTGTAAAGATGTATATGTATAAACATAACGTAAAATGATTTGCCTAAAGTTTCATTTTAAAAAAATTGTGAAGAAGATGATAAAAATTATTTTACTAAAAGTATGCATTTTTTAATGGTGTAAATTACAAAACATTGGATAAATAATTGTGAATAGTGTAAAACACATACATGCATATAATGTTCAAATTAATGAATCTTCAATTTCACTAAGGCCACTTTTCAATAATATTCAAGAATATGTTTTATTAAAGGCACATTCCAAGTTAATGAGAAATTAGAACACTTGATATTCCAGAAGTCCTTGATAGAACTCTCCTACTTACCTATGATGAACGCACACAGAGATGGGTACTCAAGGGTTCTAAATTTTATACATTCTTCTTCCTCTCCCGAAGCAATCAAAATTTCAGGGAGGCCAAAAATCACTCCATGGTTTGGGGCTTTCCAAAAGAATTCTAATAATACCTTAGTGAACTAACTTCAGGGATATCATGAATACATACTGAGACTGTGGTAATACTAATATTGCAAGTTATTAATATCTTTAAAGTTCACTAGCAGATGAACTTGAAAATTTCTGAATTTGTAATTGTTTAGAAAATTCTTAAATGTTGGCTCAATAAATAAATGGTTCTATTTGCTTTTAAGCACCAACGTTATAGCCAAAGTTCCCTTTAAGAATTGTCTTCTCTCTACTTGTTTCATTGTGAAGATTTAAAAATCAGTTTTTCTCCGAGCAGCATCATGGAGGGTCTACTATAGGTATTGTTCAATATCCTGAGAAAAGCCTACAAAATAGTGAAACACCAAAATTTTACACTCTTTTTTCAAGCTCAGAAGACAGGAATAAGTGTAGAACATTTTTGTTAAAATACTTTTTACCTCAGCTAATTTTATTTTGAGTGATTTAAATGGCTTCCTTCTTGTACAGTTTATTTAAATTGATTATTTAGTTGACCCCCTCCCTTCTGATTATAAATTAGAAAAAAAAAATCAGCCAGCTTCTTACTAGTGTTGATTTTATTTTGTGTTCAGGGGATGTATTTAAAGGCTTAAAACTCATACATACATCTATATTCTCAATCACTTTAGTGTTTCAATAGGTAAATTATTATCAGAACTGTTGGTGTTAGCCTACCTGAAAAGCATAAAAGTAGGTTGAGTTAACTTTAAGATTATGTAGGAAGAAGCTTTGAGTTAGATAACTTTTCAACTGATTAAAGCATATGGGAACAAGTGACAAATTAGAAGTATAGTGTTATTCACTGACAGTGGAATCCCTAGTCATTTCTCCTCAGAGTTGACTGAGTATACCTGTGAATTCATGTACTCAGCTAAAAAGGAAAATATAAACTCTCATCATTTGGTGCATTTTGCATCAAATACCACGTTCCAAGGCAGTGAATAAATGAGAATTGTCTTTATCAAAAATTCCCATGATTGACAGATAATTTTCAGGATTTTAAAGTGCTGAGTCAACTTTATATGTTCTGTTTATTCCAGATTCACAAAGCACAAGACGATACCTGTTACTTATCAGTATTTTGTTGGAGCTGAGGCTCAGATTATTGAATGTATAATTATTTGCTAAAACCCAACATATTGTGCTTCAGATAGTGGTATTTTCCATCAAGGGGCTAAGTATTATGTAAATATGATATTTAATATAGTAATATAATATTTTAATACAAATATAGAACAAACAATATAATCAAACATTGTTATAGCATGTGATTGGTGGGTTACTCAAATATACTGCTTAAGAGTAATTATCACACATGCTATGTATAGATTGCCTTTAGAAAGAAAAATTGGTATATGTGAATTTTTTCAACAGTAAAATTATACTGGGAAAAATTTGTACTTTCTTCAATAACTTAGAACAATTGTTGAGTTCTCCTATACTTGATGGGCACTTTTATGAAAATGAAACATCAAAAATCAACATTTATATTTGTTGAAAATGCTAGACAAATCAGCTTTGATTGAACAAAATTTTTTAGATATATTAGTAAAGAGTAGCATATACTGCACTTACATAGTATGTATATTGTGTGTTTTACAGAAAGCCCAGAGGCATAAAAAAAGTAAAAAAAAAAACCAAACTTCCCAACTTTCAGTAAAATAAACTAGAATGTCTAGAATGTCCTTTCTTCACTGGATAATTCATATCTATATATTTCATATTTGGTAAATTATTATTTTAGATTTAACTTCTTAAAAAACTTAATAAAATCAAATTAAAAATAAAATATAATAAAGTTTGCTTTACTATATTTTTTAAAATATCCCAACATTTTAGTGTGTGTGTTCTTACTTGATCCAATAAATACTATTAAAAAAGTTGTCTTTAGATGTTGTGATAGACAAGGTATCCCACTTGCATTGTTTGTACTTATAAATGTTAATGAAAACAAAGAGGAAAATATATTTGGCCATATGGTGTAGATAGTTATCACATTTCATTTTCAAAATAGAAACTTTTAAAGTGAGAGTCAAACTGATATTTAGTGTTCTTAAATAGATAATTTGTTAATGGCAAAATTTATAAAAATAAAATATAATTTTTGAATAGGAGAGATGTGAATTAATACAATTTGTTTCATGCAACAGATAAATAATATTTAAAACTAGGGAACAAATCTAATTCTATGATCTAAAGATAAATTGGAAAATAAGCTACCAAAAAAACTAAGCTAAAAATCCCAAAAAACAAAATATGATCTAACAACTGATGAACATTTAGTGTAGAAACTGACCCTGGGAAAACCATTATCATAACTTTCTTGACCTCTGAGGGGCCTGTTGACACAGTACTATATATATCACCCTAAACATTTATTAAGTGTTCCTAGATGCCTGGCACTGAGGGAAAGAGCCTAAATACAAAAACAGCGTACTCAGAAAATTGGAATAAGAATGGGGAGGTAGCTTTTTTCTTTCTCTAATTCTAAATAAATTATTTCTGCTTTAAACTGATTTGCAGAGATATTTACAATTAAAAATTGACTCATGACTGTTATCCAGAAAATGATCTGGAGTAAAATATTAGTCAATCCATGTTCCTTCCATTTAAACCAATAAACCATTAAATTGTCCTTTCAGCTAGACACTAGAAGGAAATAGACACGCTTACATAAATCTGTTTGTTTTCAACACCAGAGAATTTGAGAAATGTTCATCATTTTCTAATCATAGAAATCTTACCTGTTAGTAGGAAGGGGAAAAAAAAATTTGAGGAACAGTGGGAGTTGAGCAAGGATGAAGTGTGTGCAAGTGTGTGTGTGAATTTGTATGTTCATTTATTTATTAGTGTAATGCCTGCTGCTTTACTCATTTCTTTTAAAATTGTACATATTTCAAAATACCTTGATGTCAAGGTAAAGGAAAATACATTTCAGTACTGAAAAATCCACCAGGGTTCACATGTCTAAAAAATACCTTTCTTCTGTATCCCTGAGTCATGATTTGGCTGCTGTTAAATGCACTCACGCATTCTTACGGGGGTTTCAGGATCTCTAATTGCCTTTTTCTCATCTCCCTGCCTTGGTCATTTCTACTGGGCCACATTCTTGCCAACTTCTGTCTACAAGGAATGCTCCATTATTTAGCAATTGAATGTTTATGATGAGTTGTAATCCCACGCTGTAACAAAGTACAGTATCTCTTTTGATGAGGGTCCAGTTTGTATGGCAGAGACTCATGAAACAGACAGCAGCATCACTGATTCACAGTTCTTTACCACTTTGGGTCCCTTTCACATGCTTTTTGAGTTTCTGATCTAATTATGTAACCTATGGGCTGCTTTTATTTGGTAGATTATCATCCATGTTAGTTTGTCCCTGGAATTTTTTTTTATTGACGTCCATCTTTTTTGACTCCCACCTTAATGTTCCACCTGAATCCCTCTTCTCTGTTGACAGATCAGTACTGATTGGGGCAGAATGTGGAATGTGTAGGCATGATATCAGGAGAATCACCAAGTGCGACTTTTTGAAGAGATAGTTCTATTTTGGCAAATGTGTAGCTACATTTTTCGAATTTCATATTGGTATTGCTCTCTGTGTTCTTTTCCTAGAGTGAGGCCACTAGTAGGAAATTTTTCCCTTTTTTGTTTATTTATGCATCTAGCCTTAAAGTATCATTTCTGATGACTCCATGGAAGACTTGATGAACTTAGCAAAAATCATCTGGATGAATTCTGTAATAGATGATGGAACCTTAAGTGGTCATTATTTCTATAATATTTAATAGCATTCATAGAATCTTTGGATTTTTTCCCACCAGATCCTGGTTTATCCATCCCAAATTCATTAAAGAGATACTATTGAGAAAAAAATATATACATCAACATATCTACATTTATCTATGTGTCTATGTTTCTGTATATCTACATCTGCATCAGTCTGTTACTTAAAATTCATTGTGGGGGCTTTATATTAAATAAATGCTATTTGACTTTTAGATCATAAGGTCTTTGTAGTAGCCAGCAATTGAACTGGTACCAACTTCTTTGAATACTATTCAAAACATATTTTAGTATTTAGCAGAGACTTTAAATATTTTAGCTTTTAGTAGAAAAATGTGCCTGTTTATAGCATGAGTGTTGAGATAGATACAAACTTCGGTTAACTTTGTCTAGTCAAATAATCTTGATGATATATATGTGTATATGATGTGGGTTAATTGTTTCTTATTCTAACTTTACAGTTTAAAGAAGATAAATCACTAAGGTTTAAAATATAGTAAATCATCGCTATACATGTTTCCAGACAATCACTAATTCAAAAAGTTATTAGCATGAAAAAAGTCTCATAATATTCAAAATACATGTTATTTAAAACATAGGCAGTTCACAGAGAAAGTGCATTGCATACAACAATATTTTCAAGCTAAACATCAGTACTCATTACAGACTCAAACTAGGTTCATAATATGTGATTAAGGAGTAAAAAGCTCTTTGTCCCATCATCAATCCCTTGAGGTGAATTAGAACAATTGAAAAAGTAACCCTGAAGTGCTATAAATAATGTGTGTACGTGTGTTTAGGAGTAAGGATCTAATGTGATTTTGTGGTGGTATATATTAGGCGTTTGTTTGTCATATAAAGCAAATTTAAATTCAATGGTATTCACAGATTATGAACCTTCATAAAATCAGTGGTGCAGGCAGTAGGCACCTCAAACGTTTCAAGGGAATTGTTGTGTACTTATCATAAAGCAGTCACAGATGATAATCTCAAAACTCTAATTACAGGCTTATTGCAGTGTGAAATCTTTCATACTGAAAATAATGGCACAATATACGTTTAGTCAGTATGCTCAAATGTATCAATAAAAATATCAATAGGTGGAACCTGTTGTCTTAATATTTCATATTCTTTATCTATTCAAAATCACAATTAACCTTTTACCATAGACACTGAACATGTTTTGTTCACATAGGGACCTGCAGAAAAATTGCTTATTTCCATGATAAACACTCATACATTTCTTTGCTGCAGAAGTGGGTCACACAAGAACCTGAATGGGATCAAAATCATGTCTGTCCTATGGCTTTTTCTTTTTTGTAACACATGTGGGGACTCCTTGGCTCCCGTATGGGAGCCTGACACAGGCTGCGTTCAAACACGCTGCACCTGTGTGCCTCTCCAGGCTGATGTGGTATGTGTTCGTTTCCCAGAGATACAAATGGTGTGTAGTGGAGGGCAAGCACCCCTGGGTATTCATTATTCTGGGTGATCACTTGGGAGTGGCCAATTTGAAACCACCCTGGCAGTTAGAAAGAAATCAACGTGATTTGTATAGAAGGTGACGGCTCTAGGGCTTCTTTTTGCCGGACGTCATTTAACATGGATGAACTGTAAGTGCCTAAAATGGGGGTGCTTATCATGGAGAAACAGTGAGCTTGTTCGGCCACACAGAATGCTTCGTACAATATTGTTCAGCATAAAAAAGGCAGAAGGGCAGCAATCAATGCAGAAAGTGACAAACCATTAAGCTAATCCTATAAAGATCTGGCCTGTCAGGCGGCACATTTCCTGAATACTTAGAAAGCATGAGAGAGGCTTATTAATGGTTCATCACAGTTCTTGCACTGCTTACATTGCTAATATGCAAACACTGCTCTTTTTTACTTGGGATTTTCAGCACATCAGGACGTCACTTCCATGGCTACTGTATTTTTTTTCCTCCTGGGTAATTGAAGCATTACCATAGAAGACAATGATTGATGATGTCTTTAAAGGTCTAAAAAAGCACAGGCTATTTTTGAAACTGTGCCATGTCTATATAAGGCGAGAAGAAGGAACAATCTGAATGCTACAGTATGCTAGAGCAACAACAACAAAGCCCTGAGGCTTTGGTAGAGATCAGGGCTACTTTCACTTTTTGCTCCCACTCTCTGCACCCTTGCCTTTCCTTGTTTGAATTTATAGACTACTGCTTGGTTAGTGTAAGGAATACTGTGGTGTTTGTCAGATGCTCAGTGTAATTAGACCATTGTGCTAGGAAGGTTTGGCTCCACACTTCATTCCTAGGAGCTGCAAAGCTGTTCTTGCCTTTGAAAGCTGCTTGGCTGAGTTGAAAACAAGAAATGGTGGTGGTGATGGTGTGATTAGCATCGTTTTGCATTTAGCATAACAGCTTTCTGCATAGTATTTACAGTTCTTAGAAATTATTATCTTATGTAGATAAGTATCTTCCTCCACTTAGTATTTACCCTTTTTCTCCTCCTCATCATTTTCTTTCAACTTTCTGTCAGTGTTGATTCAATGCAAGAAACGTTACTGTGAATCTACAACACCTTGTCAGGCACTGGGAACACAAAATTATCTATTTATTTATGTGTTTTTTTATTTCCTGTGAAAACTCAGTCTGTAACTGTACATTTATAACAAATGTATAACAAATACATTTTATCCTAAAAATTCAGTGTTTTCTTTTCTTTTCTTTGTTCTGTACAAATTGACAATAAAGGCAGAAAGAGAGTTTATTTCTGAGGGATGGGAAAGTTAAAGGTTCAAACTGTGGGTGGGTTTATGTCAATTCATCTCTATCCATTCACAATCATTTTAAAAGATTAAAAAAGTAGACTCTAGTTCTTTAAGTTATTTGAACTGACCCCAAATATTTAATTTAATACAAATTTAGTACATGCCAAATAAGTAGGTAAAGCAGTAAAATCTAACCAAAGCAATAGGAAGCAGGTTACTGAACCTGTTTTTTTCCCACCAGTTAGAGCAATTTTGACCATGTAAGCTTAGCCAGGTTAATTAAACTTTCTAGAATTCGGTCCCTCATTTATAAAATGAAAATAATAATACTTTGCTTGCGTAATACTTTGCATGTTACAGTAGAAAATGTATACTACAGTGTACGACACACAGCAAGATCGCAAGAAAACCAACAAAACAACATATCAAAAACATTCCTTTGGAATTGGGTAAAAACTCTTTTCTGCTCAGCATTTTTTGTTGGAAGATTTTATTATGCTTCCAAGTCTGCATTTTTTCTCTTTTTGAATATAAACTTTTTGTAAACAAGAATGGTATATATTTATTCATTTAATGATTTTTTCATATACTTCACACATAAAATAAATTAGGATGCAGAGAGAACAGTTGAACAAGATTAAGTAAACTGCCTAAGATCACAGTGAAAAATAATAGAGAAAAAGAGAGAAAAATAACAGAGAAGAATGATTGAAAAGAACAGAGGACTAGATTCTAAATTCCAACCCCTTGTCAGCTGCTCAACATTAGTTCTCAGATTAGAACAACACTTCCACTGGAAAAGGAAGAGGAATTATTCTTTCCTGAATAATAAAATCCTTGAGGGTGGATTCACAACAAATTAACCTAATTTTAACATGTAATGTATCTGAAAATACCACTCCCTGTGTCTAGTTTTCTCCCTGGGGACTGTTCATGTGCTAATGTGCCTCCTCTTCACATACCCCTCCTCTCTCCACTTGTTGGCCAGACCTGCTTTACAGACATTTTTATTTCTCATTTCAACAACTAGCGTATGACACCATACGGAATGCAGGACATGAAGTAAGCCCAAATCTCTGACCTTCAGAAAGTCGAAGCTGTTAGGTAAAGAGGCTTCCGAGGCTCAAACCTCTAGATTCAAATACACACTTAAGGGATTATTGTGTATTCTCCAAGTCTCAAACATGCATTTCTGTATTACTTCTTCTATGGGAATATTATCAGCAGAATCACATTAATCTCTAACTACATTTATTTTCCTGTCCAGCCTCTGAACCTCAAATTAAATTTTTATATAATCCAAGCCAAGCTGATATAATACACTCTTCCCATTAAGATCTTTGACTGTCATTATATCATGCTTTACCTGGCAATAGGAAATGAATTTGACTCAGTTGTGATGTGCTTTTAGGCTCCGAACTTTCAACATTATGATGTACAATTTCTCCTTTGTTTCAGTGTTCTGAACCACTGAGCGATTCTTTGGATATCTCCAGAGTACTTGTCAAGGATGCTTTCTTTGCATATCCCACCCACAACACAAAGATACATAGAAGATATCATTCAAACATAAGGGAAAAAAATGTTCATGGCATAGGAGAGGCATCACCAGGCTGTCCTGGAAAGGAGAAAAGAAGTAAGTATGACAATTACTATATACATTCTTTAAGTGTCATGATATGTTGGTTATTTTGTGAGATGTGTTAGATACAGGATACTTCCTCACGAATCACTCAAGAGTGCGTTCAATCCCTATTAATCTAATTTTTATAGTGGTAGGAAATGGGTAACTGTTACACTCTATTATGGTCCAGAACAAGAATTAGGCTCAATAGTTGAAAATTTTTAATTGATAGAAGGGACTAATGAATAGTCAGCCAAGTACAAGTTCTCTAGGATATCTGGACATATCCAAAATAAGGTCATTGTTATGAACTGAATTGTGTCCCCCTAAAAGTCATATTTTGAAGCCTTAATCTCCAGTACCTTAGAATATGCTTGTTTTTGGAGATAGGGCCTTTAAAGAGGTAATTAAGTTAAAATGAAGCTGATGTGGGCCCTAATCCATCTGACTGTTGTCCTTATAAGAAGAGAAGATAGGACACAGAGAGAGACCCCAAGATGCAAGCGCACAGAGAAAAGAGTAAGAGAAGGCCCAGCGAGGAGGCCGCCACCCACAAAACAAAGAAAGGCCCTCAGAAGAAACCACCCATGCCAACACCATTTTCTCGACTTCTAGTTCCCAAAACTGTGAAAAATATACTTCTGTGGTTTAAATTTCCCAGTCTGCAGTATTCTGTTATTATGGCAGTCCTAGCAAACTAATGTGATCATAAATATGGAATCTTTATCAATATCTACATGAGTTGTTCTGATTATTTACCACATTCCTTGAACTGTAATGCAGCCAGTATACCAACAGCATACCTATTAATTGATAATTCCAGTGTCTTATTTCCAAACTTTGACGTCTCTTATTCATTTTGCATTGTTAATGGCCCTTACATTTCTATTCCCTTCACTTCAAGATATAATTTACTTCCTGTGTTCCAGCTTTCTCATTGACTTCCTCACCTATGGAGTCTTCTCTTCACCCATTACAGGTTGGTATTTCTAGGATATTGTGTGCATCGTCTTCATCTCCTTCTCTATGTTCTCTAAAGGAAATTTTATATTCTCTCATGCTAAAAACCTCCAAATTTTGTCTCTATCCTACATTCTTTAAAACCTGATGAAATATTTTTATAATTTTTATTATTATGTAATATTTAAACATATGATACTTATGTAGTGGACATAAATTATTATTAGTCATAATAATAAAACAAATATCCACAATGCTCCTTCCTAAGACATATTCCCTATTGGTTTGAAGCAGCGCTTTTCTCCAATACCACCCTCCTACTTTCTCACTGGAAAATAATTATTACCCTAGATTTTGCATTTATCATTACCAAGCCACTTGAAAAAAACTTAAATCTATTTAGGTATTCCTAAACAAAATATGAATGATTTTAGGTTTTAATTATGGTGTCAGACTGGATGTGGTCTTGTGTGTCTCATTTTTTCGCTCCACACTGAGTTGTTTCTAAGATGCAACAATGTTGCATGTAACTGCAGTTTGCTCTTTTAACTCCCTCATAATATTTTATGCCATTTGCCAAACATCTGGAACTACATATCCTGCAGAAACACTAACCAAAAATGTTATCATCAAGCCTGCTGCTCTTAAATCTAGACCCTAGATAGTATTAATATATAAAAATTTAACATCATCTTTAACTTTTTTCTTTCTTTCAACATATTTGCAACAGTAATAAACATAGATGATTTAATCTATATGAAGCTGTCCTCTCTTCACCCCTTGCAAAGCCATGGTTTGAGTCTAAGCCATTGTGTTTGACCACTGCATTAGCCTTCTAATGCACCCGCATATGCCACTCCCTACCCCAACAATATTCTTAACTTCTGAGGGTTTGCCTTTGCCTACAGGACACATTTCAAACGACTTTGCATGGTATTCAAGATTCTTAATGATTAAATATCAATCTGTTAGGTATCATAGTGGGAAATGTTACTGTCCTCTCATTTCTACCTGTTTGCTCTTCCACATATTCAATTTGTGGGAGAAATGGCATCACGCATTGGTTGCTGGTTCAGAGCACATACCACATCACTAATAACACCACACTACTTTGTTAGTGTGATTTCTCCTCTCCAAAGATATGCCCGACTAACAAACAGCCCATTTTTACCATTTTATAACCCTAGCTGCTTTGGGACACTGGATTAAGTAGTATTACTAGACAGTTCCATGAGTATCTTTGTATTGCCTTACTTCTTTTCAGGTAAAATTAATTAATTAGTAAGGAATTAAAAGACATTCTAACATATGGGGTCTTATATTCTAGATGGGTTAAATTAAATTAAATTTGGCCTAAAGCTGTCTCTGTAAGTAATGAAATACAACCAAATTTAGTATATAAACAAACTGCAACCTAACTCAGGGTCTATTCTTGTAACACATAGTTGAGTCTCAGCGAATCATAGCAGCCCAGTTTCAGCCAATCACAGGCAGCCAACTGACCAGACAATGCCAAAATAAGGCAAATTCCCAGGTGTAACCAATCAAGTTGTTTCTGTATTTTTTTGTCTATAAATACTGCCTGTTCACATTGCTGAGACGAGCTCTCTGAACCTCTCCTAGTTCAGGGTACCGCCCCATTCATAAATTGTTCTTTGTTCAAGTAAACTCTGCTAAATTTAATTTGTCTAAAGTGTTTCTTTTGAAAGGAGACATACACGCAAACAATTAAAATAATGTGAAAAATGTCAAAATAAAAGCATAAATATAGGTCTGTGGAACCCCAAACAGGAAACACTTAAGAAGCCTGATGTCAAGGAAGATGCTACAAAGATACTCAATAAATATTTATAGTAAATACATGAAATTAGTCAAAATATTTAACTTCTTTATTTTGCAGAGAAAACTACCACTCACTTTAGGTAAAATGTAAAAGAAAAAAATTAAGGGTATTATATTTGGTAGATAGAAATCAATACAATAACTTAGATGGTATACTGGATTTTTTGCTTGTTGGGTTAGAGTTTGAGCTGAATCACTTCCACATTTCTTTAACCATGTAAATATCAAAGATATAAATAGACTTAAATAAAAGTTTTCATTTATATTTATGTTCCTCGACATCTATCTGTCCATTGATTTATCTATAACATACTTTGGAGTGTATACATGTGAATATATTGATATCAAGTGATCTTTCTATAAAACAGGTTCCATTTCTGGTAATGATGGGCCAGGTGATCAAGGCCAACACTCCTGCTGGTTACAACTAAAAGAGCTGGGTGAAATCATTTAAATATCAGTTTAAGAGCCTTGAAAAATTGACAAGATATTAAGGAATCTCTGGGCCAAATCTGGGGGAAAATGAGAGTACACAAAATTGTTTGTACTTTAAAGGCATTTGCCAATCAGTAAGAAAAAGCTGTGAAGTTGAAATACAATTTTAGCAGCCTCATTAACTAGAAAGTAAAAACCAAAGCTCAAGTTTTATGAAAGTTAAAAACTTTATTTATAAAAGAAATAAATTTATAATATAACTTATTTTTATTTATAAAATGTAATAATTTTAATGTATTGAATAAATTAAGCTGGGATATTAAACTTCAGCCACAAAGGGATAAGCCTTTAAGGAGATACCCAAAGTGAATCAGCCTTGAATTCACTGCTCACCTTTGCATCACTTGAGGGGGCAAAGGAAATCTTAAGCTTTGAGTATGGATTAAGTAAGACAGGTAGCATTTCCAGTTCCCTAGTAAAAACAAAAGATTATCTTCCTTGAAGGAGAAGTGAATTGTGTTAACCTTATTTTACTTCTACAATATATTTTAAAATAAATAACCATCCAACAAGCAAAGGTAACCAGGCTTGTGTGGAAACAAGACATCATGAGTGAGACATGGCAAATACAAAAGACAATGTAAACAAATTAAAAATATATATATATATCTTCAATGTATCAAACAGAGACTATAATACAAGTGTAATTTCTACAGTTAAAGAAGTAAAAATCCTAAAAAATATTTTTCAGGGAACATGGAGAGCAGATTTCAAAAGGAACCAATAGAAACTCTAGTACTAAAAAGTAAAATGCATTAGTTATAAATCCAATGGGTTGATGTCACCCCAAATTAGAAATAACTAAGGAAAGAAATAAGGAACTGAATAGCAGGTCAGTGAGAATTATCCAGAATGTAGCCTGAAGCTAACAAAAAATGAAAAGTATAGAAGTACAGTTAAGAAAAACAAAATACCCAGTGAAAAATTCTAATTTCAATGAACATAAGTTGCTGACCTCTCCATAATGGAAAGGTCCTATGTAATCAACCTTCCATGTGGGTTAAACCAATTAAATCATTTAAATCAATTAAGTCAAATCAATTAAATATATTTAAACCGATTTTTTAAAAGAAAGAGAAAACGGAGTGGAAAAAACTGTTTCAAGAGTTAAGTTTTTAATTTTTGAAAGATATCAATTTATACATCCAGAAAAAAATAAATATATCATTGTCAAACTACAAAGAAAGAAGATACAGAGAAATATCTTGAAAACGTCTAGAGAAAAGCAAATATAGATTTAGTTCAAAGGCCAGTTGACTTTTCTATATCAACAGTGGAAACTAGAAGCCAGTCAAAGAATAGTATCAAATCAATAAGATGAAAAATTATCTGTCACATAGAATTCTATACCCATCAAAATATACTAGATAATAGGGATGAATAAAGATATTTTTTAGACAAAAAACAAAACAAAAAAGGTGTTAGGCAGAAAGCAAATTATCTTGTTAATTCATTTTGTTGGCTTACTACTTATTTTATCAATACTATTTAAGCAAAAACAAAAGCAAATGCCCAAAAAGAATATTCCAAATCTACTTAGAATATACAAAATATTAATAAAATAATATCTCATCAGGTTTTAAAATAGATGGAATTAAAATATATAACACCACTATTATATAAGTTGGAAAGGCAGTAAAATGAGATTTTTTTACTGTTATAAAAGTCCCTTGCAATGTCCCGGATGAGGCTAAAATATGCATTAACATTAGATTTTTATAAGTTAAAAATACATTATTCAATTTATAGGTAACTACTGAAGGGGTGGAAATAGAGTGTATAGCTTACAAACACAGGGAAAATTTGAACAATAAAGCACACACAAAAATCAAAAATTTTTACAAAGTTTTCCTCAATTGATCTTCTTCCATTTGTAATAGACTTGGTTATTTATATTTCTTTTGTTAGAAATCCAATGAGGATTTCAATATATACATTTTTTTAACAAAATATCAATATATTTTATTTAAAACAAAAAGATTTTTGCTTTTACTGTATTTTATCTCATTTGGTCATATTTTTATTGCAACTTATATCTCTGGTTTTTTCTTTATTTTAGAAAAAAACTGCTGTCTTCATCATCTTGCATATGTAAGGAAGTGAAGAGAAGAAGTTATTTCAAGCACCCCAAAATAGAATCAGTATTTCTTTTATTACTCTGATCTTTACATTACTCATCCTTATATCACCCTATGTTGAGTTAAGTAAACATAGTTGAGTCACCATTTAGATCTTTATTAGCCAAAGAAATTTATATTAAATCTGAAACTTAATACTGTCTTCCTTCATTTATTTATTAATTATTTATCAATTAATTAATTAATTCATTTATTCAAAGCTATTTGGGTGCCAACAGCATTGTAGGTTGTAGGTACTGGGTGTTGAGATACAGCAAAAAACACAAACATTTTTTAAAGTCTGTCTTTGTGGATATTGCATCTACTAGAAGAACACAAACAAAATACAATGCAGATGAATAAGGAAAATATAGAGTATGTTAGCTGGTGACAAGAAAAAAAATAAAGCAATAAAAGATGATGTCAGTGTCAGGAATAAAGTATTTAATTTAGATAAGGGGAAAGACAAGTCTTAACTGGGCTTGAGGCAAATGTGTCAAGACCTGAAGGGTGTGAGAGAGTGTACCATGATATTATCTAGGGAAAGATTATTCCCAGGAGAGGGAGAAGTGTTTCTACCCAGTGGTATTTGCTGGGTAAGGGTCTGTTATCACATCAGATCCCAGAAAACTAGAAATGACTTGTTCATTGAATTAATAAAAAATTTGACATAATTTCATTTATTATGTAGAAAGATTTTATAATGCATTTAAATAATATTTTATTACTAGATTTAAACTTTATGTGCTAGTATATCAGTGATAATATATTAATATGTCAAAAGGTAAAGTTTTAGAACATTATTCCAGCCAGCATAATTCTGGAATTATTGCTGTTGGAGAATGACAGGTTACATTTCCTCACAACAGTATCAGTACTGCCACGCAAATAATAAAATATCTATTTTTAAAACATGCCGTAATGTGCTATTTCACTCAAAATGTCATATGGTCATCATCATATGTCATAAATAATTGATAGATGATTATTCAAGTGTACAGGTATATTAGTATTCTATCAAAATAATATTTATTTTTGTAGAATCTATTATGGTTCTCAAAATGATTTTACATATTGATCTTTATAATAGTCCTGCAAGGAGATAAAGTGGTATCTGTTTTTTATATATCTGAAATGGAGATTCCAAAAGATTTAGGTTGCCCAGTTTGCATGTAAAGAGTAAGTACCAAATGAGAGCTAGAAACTCAAGCTGTCACATGCTTTGAGTAATCTTCTTTTTACCAGTCTTTGCGATAGACATATTTTACAGCATTCAACAAAAGAAATTGCTCAAAGGGAAGATACTCGAATATAAACAAATGCATTCTTTACATTTGTGGAAATTATGAGGTTATCATTTCTGTGTATAGCAACTTTTGTCCTCATTAGAAATTATCCTAATTATTAGAAGTAGAAACAATATAAAATTTTCTTTTTTATTGCAAATGGAATGATTTAATGGATTACATATAATGTGGAAAATGTGACATAAAACAATGTATGTAAGCTGCATAAAATAAAAGATATTTACTACTTAAATTTATATTTTTATAAAACAAACATTTTTAAATGCTTGATATAGAATTTTAAAATCTCATCAGATTAGTACATTAACACATCTATGCTGAAGTGTTACATTTTTTTCATTTTGAAATTGCTTTGGGAAATTGGATATGCTTTTTTTCCCCATTAATGCAAGGTGAGCAATTTTGTGTTTGTCTTGTCTCACTGATGTATAATTTTAGATCTTAAGCTTTCAGTGATTTTCCCAGGCCCTAGGACAATGTCTATGTTTTAGTTCATTTTTCCTATAAAAAAAAAGCTGAAACTGGGTAATTTAAAATGAACGGAAATTTATTGGCTTACAGTTCTGGAGGCTGGGAAGTACAAGATTGAGGGGTTAGCTTCTGGCTAGGTCCTTCTTGCAGTGTCATCCCAGAAGGCAGAAGGACAAGAGAAGGACGGAACTTGCCCTTTTATAGTGGCATTAATCCCGCCCTTGAGGGTAGAGCCCTCATGGCATAATCACTTCTTAAGGATCCCACCTCTTAATATTTGTTACAATGGCAATTTTATTTCAACATGAGTTTTGGAGGGGACAAACATTCAAAGGATACCAACCTACTTAACTTAATATTTCATCAAAAGGTGAATGTGAGAAACTGTATTAAAGGAACAAATGTAACATCTTCTGGATTCAAATTTTAAAATAAGAAATGGTAGACCAACCTAAATGTGTTCAAAAATTTATTAGTGACAATAACTACTATATTAGTTCCCTGTGGCTACTATAACACGTACCACAAAACTGGTGGCTTAAAACAGCAAAAATTTATTCTCTCACAGTTTTGGAACTCAGAAGTCCAAAATCATTTTCACTGAGGCAAAATCAAGCTGTTGGCTGGGCTGTGCTCCCTCCGGAGGCTTAGGAGAAAATTCTTTCCCTGACTCTTTGGGCAGCTGGTATTGTATGACTTCAGCTACATCACTCCAATCTCTGCCTCACATTACCCTGGTCACATTATCTTCCCTTCCTATGTGTGTGTCAAATCTACCTCTGCCTCTATTTTATAAGGATGCTGCGATTGGATTTAGAGTTTACCCAGATAATCCAGGATAATCTGGATTACTCACGTCTACAAACACCCTTTTTTCTTATAACGTAATATTTACAGGTTCCAGGTATTGGGACCTAATATGTTTGGATGGCCAGTATTCAGACTACTACAACTAGATTAAAAACAATGACAACAACATCACCAAAACTCCAAAACTTTATATATACAATAGAATGTAAATGAGTAAATGCAGTGCAACCTGGTTCTTCTACTACTCCTCTAAATTGCAGAATTATATAAACACAGATCTCCACCACCTTACCAGTGTAGACTTAGTCCAAGAAGAATAAAGGTACTTGGTAAAGAAAAGATAGTGTCTTTTATACAATCATCAAATGATGACATATTTTAATCATATGTGGTTTTATAATTTAAAAACCTTTTGAGAATCAAAATGAGCTGCCAGTTTTCATCTATTAAATTAACATTTAATGATCAACACGGTATTCTATGTTGCTTAGGATATTACACAACTTGAGTTCTCTGACGTTGTTCGTGGTATTTTACATTGACAAAAACCTTTTAAAAATATTTTTGGCTTATACATCAAGAGAAAAATGTTTCAACCTTTGATACTTTAATTAACTTCTGGGAATCTTTCCTGAAGAAATATTATTAATACAGGAAATATAAAAGAACAAATATACTTTTTTAAAAAAACATGGATTTCCTGACCCCAGAATCCTACCTTCCACCACCCACTTGTCTCAGGGTCAGGAGTCAGAGACAGGAGGGTTGCTCACTGAGGATGTAGTGGAGGGTTGGACTTGGAGGATCTCTGAAGTTTCTTGTCACGATTTTTTTTTTTTTTTAGATCTTGCTATATTTGCCACACTGGCTTTGAACTCACGGGCTTAAGTGATCCTCCCGCCTCAGCCTCCAAAGTGGCTGAGACTATAGGCATGCAATACTACTCTTGGCCAAATATGTTTTTAATAACAAAACTCTGGACATAATCAAATGCTTTGCATATAAAATATCATTTAGTTATGTTATGATTAAATTATTCAATTGAGAAAAATAAATCCATTGAAATTATGGTTTTGAAAATAACAAAACAACAAAGAGCAGACAATAGCAAACAGTGATTATACTAAGATGATACAATGACTAATTTGAAAATCTATTTTTATATTTTATACTTGTATTTTCATAATAAAAAAGCATATTTTAAATATATTTGCCTTGTGTTCTCATTTCTTATCTTTAACTCATAATTTTCAGGATCTTCAATTACAATGTTTCTGAATCCATTATTATACATACATACTCTTTTGGAAAAGTCATTATTACACTGATGATTTTCTTGATTCCCTTGAGGGTGCCTCTCCATGAAACTAGTAAGCTCATTTTTTAGTTCACATCTTGTCATCCATTAAAGGCAGAAAAAAACACTCTTTGTGAATTCCAACAGCCATGTTTGGACAGGCAGAGAGAGCTTTCTCAAACCAAAGACAGATACAGGCTTTCTTTGGATGTGTAAATTCCATTTAGTAACTGTGAAAATATTGATTGGCTTCATATATTATGAATAATTGCAAATATATCATTTTATATAACTGAAAATATAGGATTATCTTTACTTTTTTCTCCTGGGAATAAATTTCATTGTTACAATGTTGTTTTAAAAATCATTTCGTTTATTTTTTAACCATTTTTGTGAGCTCTGGAATTGTTGGCTTACACATAACTTGTTAATCATTTTATTGATTTTTTTGTTTGAAGGTAGAAACCTATTAAAGTCATAATCTAGTCTGACATGAAGTACTTTAATTGCTTTAATGATGGATATGCTACCAATATTTGCAGAGGTTTATTCCAGTGTTTGATCACACTCAGACATAGATTTTTTTATCTATACTTTTATAGATAACATATTTGTTACTATGAAAAACTTCTGATTCACAAATTGCAATTCATATTAATCAAATATTATATAAATTCAAACAATTATTAAGTTTTCCCTGAGTTTTCTTCTTACCTGCAGCCCACCTTCATCTTCACTCCACAATACCAATTTTAATTTTATTTGGTTTATTTTTTTTCTTTTAATCATGCTAGCATTTTCTGTTCCTACTAATATTGTGTACCTGCAAGTGTCCAGTAGGTATTCTTTAATTTATAGAATTCTAAGCTTGAAAGAGATTTTTAAAGGCAATTCATCATAGGTTGACTACAAGACTTCCCCTTTTGTCTAATTCAGAAGAGACATTTTCTGACTACATGTTGAGGTGTCAGTTGGGATGTTGGCTGTCACTCACCTTCACCAAGGAGGAAGATCTATTTCTTTTTTATTTCTTCCCCTGGGTGCAATGAAGTTCTTTTAAATTCTTCTGGGTTAATCACTCATTTAGAATATTCTCATATCTGCCCTGGGGAAAAATGCTTTGCTTTGGGGGAAAAAAACATCACTTTGTATTTAATTCTCTGCAGTTTGTAGCAGTTGTGTGGCAAAACAAATTAGTGGAAATCACACTATTTTTCTTATATGAAAAACATGTAGCCGATATCAACTACAGTTCACTTTGTATAATTGTGAGTGAAAATAGGAGTTGAAAGTTTTATTTCATGCCTGCATTCTTTCACAGTTACTTATATGTTTCCCTCTAGCACATAGAAACATCAAGTTAAAGCGCATATTAAAATAGGAAACAAAGCATGTGAACATATAATGATACAATTTGCAACCTGAAAAATCCTTTTTCCACGTTGGTGGGTCATATAATATTTTTCAACTTTCTTGATATCATCTTGAAATTCATGTGTATTGTCCTCCCATCTGTCACAGAAAACCTCCCTTTTATTGATAAGAAGGAAAATGAGTAATTTTTCAAATGCAATACATATTATATAGTTTTTCCAGATAGTGTAGTAGTGTTTAAAAAAAACTTCATTAGCTTCCCATCAGATTTTTATCATTAAGATACTCTATAAAAGGGGAAAGTAAAAAAAAAAAATTTAAATACTTAGATTCATTACTCAAGCAAAAATCTAATATTATTATTCTCATAAGTACTTTTCTAAAAATTGAATTAAAATATAATTTATGACTATATAAATTGAGAAACTATATAAATATACTGAGAAACATGCTCTAGCCATTTGCAATATAAGTGTATCACCATCCTACTTTTATGTAAAAATACATCATTTTACTTTTTACTCAACTCCTATAGTTTTGTAATATTTGAGAACAGACTAAGTATGAATATGCAGTATCATAATATTAACTCTATAATATTTACATAAATGAATGGCTTAAAAATGAGTGTTATTATGCATATATATTGAAAATAAAATTAATGGAATCACTGGAATTTTTACTCATTTTTAAAGATTTGAAATTAATTCTCCCCACATTTTTAACTACTTGAATGCAGTAAAGGAGACTTAATTTCTTTATTACAGCACTCATGAAAATAAGTGGAGGAAAGAGAAGTCAAATTGAACTAAAGATTGAGGATTCAATTTGGGGGAGAAAATGTCCCTTTCCTTTCCTTTTTTTCCATGTATACATATATCCAGACCCAAATTAACAAAGTATCTCTGAAAGATGTTTGAATAGGGACAGAGGGGAGTCAGAAAACAAGTGTGCCAATCACTCTCTTGCGAGTTTCTCGCGAGGTCTGGAAGTCCTTTAAGCCTTCACACAAACAAGGGACTTGAGGCTTGATTTTTTAACTGATATCTAGAGAAGCTTAGTTTGGACTATCACCTACGAACTCTGCCTACACTACACATGTTTCATAAGTACTTTTCTCAATCTGAAGCCAGTTGAAAAGGCTACATACTGTGTAACTCCAACTCTGTGACATTCTGGAAAAGGCAAAACTATGGAGAGAGACAGTAAAAAGATCACTGGTTGCCAGGAGTTGCTGGGGAGGGAGAAATGAATAGGCAGAGCACTGAAGAATTTTAGGACAGTAAAACTACTCTGTATGATATTATAACGTGGATACACGTCATTATACATTTGCCCAAACCCATAGCAGGTACCACACCAGGAACAAAACCTAATGTAAACTATGGACTCTGAGTGATAATGATGTGTCAATGTATGTTTGTCAATTGGAACAAATGTACCACTCTGGTAGGAAATAGTTTTTTTTTTTTATTATAAATTTATGGGGTACAAGTGTAATTTTGTTACATGCACACATTGCATGAAGTCAGGAACTTTAGGGTATCCATCACTCAAATAACATACATTATGGGGATAGGGTACATAGGAGAAATCCATCTTTTGCTCAATTTTGCTATAAACCTAAAACTACTCTGAAAAATAAAGTCTATTAAAAAAAGTCTTATCTTTATACATGATTTGACTTTTAGTTGGCTTGATCTTCAGTATCCTTCTTGAGATTCTTAGATAAATCAGCTTAACTACTGTAGTTCTACTACAGCCTACAATTCTGTCTACAGTTGTATTTCTTACTAAAAATGGGGGAAAAAACCCAAGTCACACGTCTCATGTAAGTAGATCCCATGGACAACGCCATTCTTTCTGGATTCTCACAAAATTAATGATTTAGCTCAATGTTCTTTATAGTTCATGTTCACTTTATTCCCATCCTTTATCTCTGGTATTAGTTTCAAAATGATAAAACTGAAAAGTATGAATTGGATAATTTTTTCCAAGTTGTTGTTCCTGGCCTACCCTGGTGATATAAACTTGATACTTTGCCATAACTTACCTTATTTTTAGAGGAATTATTTCTTCTACTTTTAGAGCAAGCTTCCATGTTTATCTAAATGTATTAACAGAATTTGTTTTATTGGCTAAAAGTGATCCTCGTAGACTGTTTTCTATGTCTTTCATATCCTTCACAGCACTTGGTTTACTGCTAAGAGTGATAACCAAGTCTGCGCATGAGAGGTATATACTAAAATCAGCAGAAAAAAATATAAAAATGTAATCCAGTACTATTTCAATGATTTCTAATATCATCATGGAAAAAAAAACATATACAACAGAACATATGGAAAGGAATTTTTGTTCAGAGAATGTGGGAGAATATGCAGATAACTTTTTGGTCCTCTGAGGTAATTCAATCAATGTCTAATGAATTATTGTTATGTCACCACCTATATCATCATCCAGAACTTCACAAATCTTAACTGTGCCATTTCTTCCCTTCGACGACAATGACTCCTGTGAATGATTCACAAATTTAATATTCTTTAGCTAATATTGGACTAAGATCATAATTCTTGAGCTTCTCTCACCTTGATTTTGGGAGTTTGGGCCTCTGATGAGTAATTCTAACTTTCTAAAGCATCTCAAACTACTGTAAAATTAATTTATACTATAGATCAAAAACAAAGGATATTGTTTCCGAGTGTATTGAAAGCTTTAGATTTTTAAATATTACATTTGAAGTTTAAAAATTTTATATTTTTGGTGGGAAATATGGAATTTAAAGCTATTGTGGTAAAATATATATGTGTAGGCAGATAGATAAGTATACACAGTTACCATTAAAATATACTTTACTTTCAAAAGACTCATGAGGAAATTTAACACATTAATTTGTTTTCTCTTTATCCATAGTTTAGGTAAAAAAATACATTACTAGTAAGGTAGATGGTTATTCCTAATTAAAATACAAATACAGTAATTACAGTTTATATGCTATTATCCTGAATCTACACTGGATGAGTTTAAACAGCCAAACAGCCATTAATTTTACTGTTCAAAGAAATGCTCATAATCTTTTTAAAATGTCATATAAAATATTCATTTCTAAATGCCCTACGGTGATTTCTGAATTTATTTAAAGTGGGCTGTTGATAGCTCTTTTTATAAATAAGCAATTACACTGAATATATCATGGCCCATCACATTATACATTCTATAATTTCATGGATGAAAGGCCTACAGCTGATCTGCATAAACGCAGAGCATATCACAGCAGGTGAAGGGTTTGATTACACAGGATAATCAGTGTTATTATTTATAGTAACTATTTATATCTGTTATTTATTAAATCTCCACAAATCGGGTATCTATTTCTCTGAGAAATATATTCAAGAAATATTTGTAATAAGATATAGACCTTTTGAATATTTTACAGATGGCCTGAATATGGCTTTTTACATCTGAATTCCCAGTTTCAATTGCTGTTAAGCTACTCAAAATTAAGTTTTAAATAACATTGGCTTATAAGGCATTTTGGAAGTTATTTACTTTATACATTCAATAGTAAGAAGAATTTTCAAATTCAATATATTCATCTAATTTTGATGTGGTCAAATTTGGTACTGATGGAAACCCTACCCCTACTTACTGTGATAAATTACATTTCTTTGTCCTCTTCCTGTAAGTTATTTTCTTAATAATATTTATATAGTTAGGAGCTGTGCTGTTCACTGAGGGAATTATGATGTCAAAGAAACAAAAATCTCCAATTTTTATTTCAATCATCTTATTATAATGGTTTTGCATTGCTATGAAGGAAAAAAAATACAATGAGAACATACAATGATGGGACCTAATCTGGTATAAGTAGTGAGAGAGATCTAAAAACATGCATGAAGACTATTCAAAGTCCAGGGAGGGAAGGTGTGTACCTGTATATCTGTGAGAGGAGGAGAAGGTTGTAAGGGAAGGTCATTTCAAAGACAAAGAACAAAGGTGCAAACATTCTGAGGCCACCAGTCAGTCTCTCTCTCTCTCCCCCCACCCACCTCTGGCAGTAGGGCATATTAGTGACCCAAAAGATTTTTTCTTTACAAAAGACAAAGAAAGTATATCCATAATGCATTGCTAGGTCTATAAAAAGTAAGGGATATACCCTCCCCCACCTCCTCCCCCCAACCAAAAAAAAAAAAATCAATACATCAACTGAGCTTTAAGCAAAGACATCATGTTGCTTGCTCTGAAAGCAAATGCCAATATTAGCATCAATCTGATGAAGAAGACTCAATAATCATTTTCACACTAAACTAGAGACCCTGGAAGGAGATTGGTAGCACACCCTACCCCTACTGTTAGCCCCAATCTGACCATCCTCTGTAGAGAAACAGCTTCAATTTAGACCTACAGGTCTCCCAAAGTTCAGAAACAAGCTTAAAAATAAAGATCACTAAATATATAGAAAAACAAGCCACCTGGAATAAGATTTAGCAGAAAGAGAGAAACAAAACAGATTTAGACTTTCAAGAACATTAGAAAGTGAAGTGATCAGACTATGAATATGAACTATGGATTAAATATTTAAAATACTAAAAGTCATCTGAAATAAATGAATAAATAAATTAATTAAATAGCAGGCAAAAGTGTACTCTTAAGTAAGTGATCAGGCAGATTTAAAATATAGCCATATAGAACATAATATTAAAATATATCAAGGTTGAACTAAAACTAAAACCTTAATAAATAAGATAAAGATAGGTTATTTCTAGCTGAAGAAGCAATAATGATAGAGTATAAGAAATTATTCAGAATACAAGATAGAGACAGAGTTGGAGAAGAAGAAAGTCATGGTAAAAGATATGTAAGTTAAACTTTGGGTAATTTGTTTAATGAGATCGTCAAAGGAAGAAATAGTGAAAAGAAGCAATACTTGAAGAGCCAATTTCTGAACACTTCCCAAATGTATTTATATATACAAAAACCTGAATGCATACCAAAGAGAAAAACATTTATAATTATTCACACTTTAATAAAAATAAAGTAAACCAAAACCAAAAAGAAGATATTTAAAATAATGAAAGAGAAACAAAGCAACTATGAAAAAATGACATATTGGTAACAGTATTCACATCAACAATAGAAACCACAAAATATAATCATAATTTCTTCAAAATTTTGAAAGTAATAGTTAACCTAGAATTATTTACTTAATAACACCAAAAATCCTTCAAGAACAAAAGTTAAATAAGAACATTTTGAGATAAATACAAATAGAAAGACTTTGTCAAGAACAGGTATTCAAAGCCGGGCATAGTGCCTTGCACCTGTAATTCCAGTTACTGTGGAGACTGAGGTGGTAGCGTCGCTTGAGGCCAGGAGTTTGAGACCAGCTTGTACAACATAGAGAGATCCCCACCTCTAATAAAAATTATAAGAATGAAATGAAAAAATAAAGAACATATATTCACTGAAAGAATACCCGAAGCATTCTCTAAGGGTAGAAATATAAATTATCCAAATAAGATTACTGAAATATCAGAAAAATATTCAGAAAATAATTGGCAAACATTTAGGCACATCAAAACAAAGCATATAAAATCATAATCAAACTAAAGTCTAATATTATGGGGTTAAATAAAGGACAGAGCAACAATATAAAAAAATAAAACATAAATTTGGAGAGGGATAATTGGAGTTAAAATTTTCTAAGTTCTGGCCGAGTGTGGTTGCTCCACGCCTGTAATCCTAGCACTCTGGGAGGCTGAGGCAGGAAGATTGCTTGAGCTCAGGAGTTTGAGACCAGCCTGAGCAAGAGCAAGACCCCGTCTCTACTGAAAATATAAAATTTAGCCAGGCGTGGTGGCGTGTGCCTGTAGTCCCAGCTACTCGGGAGGCTGAGGCAGGAGGATGGCTTGAGCCCACAAGTTTGAGGTTGCAGTGAGCTGCATTGGTGTCATTATACCCAGGGCAACAGAGCAAGACTCTGTCTCAAAAAAAAAAAAAAAAGAAAAATTTTCTAAGTTCCTTGTATTGTTAAGGAGATATGTAAGATAAAAATGTTTTTATTCTTTAAAATACTCTTTATAATTTTCAAAGTTACCACTAAAATTAAAGAATTAGAGTGCAAATTTTTAAAACAAAACAAAACAAAAGAAAAAAATAGGAACAAAATGTCCCTAAACCAATCCTAAGATGGCAATAGAAAGGAGAAGAAAAAAAAAAGCAAAGAAAAAGTGGTACAAATGGAAAGCAATATGTAAGGTGGGAAGAAACACATTCTAATCACTACAATTAATGTGAATGGTTTAAACTCACCAGCTGAAGACTAGAGATTGTCATATTTTAAAAATCCATCTATATGCTATCCAGTAGAAGCCAAAAACATAAAAACATGCAGTGATGAAAAGCAAAATGAAGAAAAAAGATATACCAAGAAAATTCTAATCAAAGGAAAGTAGAAAACAGTCTTCTAGAATGCATCACTATATAAAGATAAAGCTAGTAATTATATATAAATATATAGCTTCAAATTATATTGAATAATATTTTGTAGAACTATAGGTAGAAAGTAAAAGTCTATTTTCATGTTGTGAGATTTCAACCAGCTACCTCATTTTTGATTGTCTAAGATGAAAATTATCGAAGATATGTAAGACTTGAAAAACATGTTGGATTAGTCATTCAATAGAAAAAATATAAAATCCAGTAAGCAACAATTATTAAATAAATTTTTTAGACCTATGTGGCCAAAGAAACCATATTCCATGAAACCATGCAAACCACAAATGAAAAAATTAGGCAAGACGCCTATAAAATGAGGACATGTTAAAACAAAAAAACTCCCCATGTGTTTGGAAATTAACAACACAATTTTATCTGGTTGTTCCAGGGCTTACAAAATTCATGCCCACATTTTACCATTTTATTTAGAATCAAAATTATAGTATCTTTCCCCTTTTATGCTATAGTTACCTTATATATTGCATCAATTTAGGTTTTTAAGTATGAAGTGTCTGATTTCCTTACGTACTAAGTTTGACGGTTCACACCTCTGACAGTTCACTTTGACACTTCTTATTTTATTTTTATTGTGAAGGTACATCCTCAGTTTTGCAAATGCATGTTTTGGGTTGTGATTATCTTTCAAAAATTTTTTAGACCAATTTTTGTGAAACAATGGATAAGTAAAAAATTCATGTTATTTTTTAGTATGGGTTCTGTCCTGGAGCCAATGCAGAGCAGACAGTTCAAAATATCAATGAAGTGTTTGGGAAGGATGTGGCTAATGAACGCACAATACATCCATGGTTTGAGAAGTTCCATTCTGGTGATTTTAATCTCGAAAACGAGCCATGTGGGCGACCTAAGACCAAGGTGGATAATGATGAGCTGAAAGCTGTAGTGGAAGCGAATCCGTCTCAACCTACGCACAAATTAGCAGCAAGGTTTGATGTTACTATTCCAACAATACTGGACCATTTGAAACAAATGGGCAAAGTAAAGAAGCTGTATAGATGGGTTCCACATGAATTAAAGAAGTGTCAGAAGAGAAATCGTCTCGAAGCTTGCGTTTCTTTGCTGTCACGACATACAGACAAACCATTTCTACACCATATTGTTACATGTGATAAAAAATGGATTCTTTTTGACCATCGCAAATGTTCGGCACAATAGTTGGATAAAGACGAAGTGCTGAAACACAGTCCAAAACAGAATATTCATTAAAAAAAAAAGCTAATGGTGTGTGTTTGGTGGTCCAATGCTGGTATTATCCACCACAGCTTCATGAAACCTGGTCAATCAATTACAGCGGATGTCTACTGCACCCAATTGGACGAAATAATGAGGATGCTTGAGATCAAGCAGCTGAGATTGGCCAATAGAGACAGGCCATCCTCTTGCAAGACCACATGCTGCAAAAAACAACGCTGCTCAAACTACAGAGGCTGGACTTGGAAACTCTCTATGATCCACCGTGTTCACCAGACCTTGCACCAATTGACTACCACTTCTTCCAGGCTTTGGATCATTTCTTGCAAGGAAAAATATTCAATTCTCAACCAAGCTGTGGAAAACTAATTTTTGCGATTTCATCACCACTTGCTCTCCAGGCTTCTGCACTGCTGGCATAAGCAAACTACAGTTAAGATGTCAAAACTGTATCAATAGTTCAGGCACATACTTTGATTAATTGTGCTACTTCTTGTTTGAGATATAATAAACTAAACTTTTGAATCAAAATCAGACATTTCATATTTGATGACCTAAAACATACATTGAAAACGACACAAGATAACATGATTTTTTTAACTTTCAATCAAACATGTTTTAAAGAAGTTAAATGGAGAATCATAGTGTACCCAGATATTTACTATTTGTGCTCCTCTTCCTTCATTACTAATGTTTAGATATCTTCTTTATCATTTCTTTTAGATTTTGAGAACTTCCTTTAGCCATTCTTTTGGGGTAGGCTTATTAGTGATAAACTCTCTTGGTCTTCTGCAGCTGAAAAGGAATTATAAAAAGATTATACATCGATTTATACAAGTGATAATTAAAAATGGAATATTTAAATATGTTCAAATAGTCCATAAGAAGGAAGTAAATGGGAAAACAAAAACAAAGTGAAGGAAACAAACAGGAAACAGATAATAAAATAATATACCTAATTTCAAACATATACACTTAGACATTAATTGCATTAAATGTAAATTGTCTATATACATATCAATTAAAAGAAACATAATAGAACTTTTAAAAATAACCCAACTTTATACTGACTATCAGAAACTCACTTCAAATATAACGATATGAGTAGCTTAAACATAACAGGATGGGAAAAAGATAAAATATGAAAACAATAATAAAGACAACTAGGAAGACTATATTAATAGCAGACAAAGTAGATTTTAGGGCACAAAGCAATTATCAAGAACAAAGAAAGACATTACTTAGTTATAAAATTAATGGTAATTTATGAAAAAATTCACCAATAGGATACAATGGTCTTAAATGTCTATTCACCAAACAAAGACTTCAAAACACATAGGCAAACAATGATAAAATGAGAATGGAGGAAAATAAGAAGTTTAAATCATAGTGGAGAACATTAACACTTCTCTCTCAGAAACTGATAGAACCACTAAACAGAAATCAGCCAGGACACAGAACACCATCAGACAATGAGATCTAATCGACACATATAAGACGCTTCTCCAGAAACAGCACAATACACATTCTCCTCGTGTTTACATGGTGCACTCACCAGTATAGATCATATACTGGGTTATAAGACAGCAGATTTAAAATAATGAAATCTTATGTTTATTATATGACTGTAAAGGTGTGAAGTGAATTCAACTGGAAATAAACAATAGAAAGGAATAGAAAAATCTCCATTTAGTTGAAAATTGAACAACACAGCTCTAAATAAACCATGTTACAGACAGAATTGTGTCTTCCCAAAATTCATATTTTGATGTCTTAACTCTTAGTACCTCAGAATGTGACTGCATTTGGTTATGGGGCTTTTAGAGAGGTAATAAATTAAAATGATGGCTTTAGGGTGTGCCCTAATCCAGTCTGACTGTTGTCCTTATAACAAGAGGAGATTAGGATGCTAAGAGAAACAACAATGGTGCTTGTGCACAGAGGAATGACCATGTAAAGAGTTAGCAAGCGGGCAGCCATCTGCAAGGCAAGGAGACATGGCTCAGAGGAAAGTAACACTGCAGGCATCTTGATTTTCAACTTCCAGCCTAAAAAACTGTGAGAAAATAAATTTCTGTTGTTTAAACCACACAGTCTATGTTATTTTGTTATCACAACCCTAGCAAACTCATACAATCCATGAGTTAAAGATCAATTTCTAGTTCTTAGGGGAAATTAGAAAATATATTAAACTGAATATAAGTGAAAATTTAACATCTAAAAATTTGTGAAATTTAATTAAATCAAGCTTGGGAGGCCAGAACAAAATCTTTTGCACCTTTTGATGGAGATTTTCCTTCTCACTGTTCTAATTTTTGATATAATAGTGTTTAATTTTTTTTTATTTCAGAGTATTATGGGGGTACAAACATTGTTTAATAACCTGACTTATTAAAAAGCAGAATGGCTTCTTATGGGTCAAACAAGCATAGAAATTTATGTTTTGGATTTAAAATAGTATTGAAAATAAGACCTCTAGAAAAATTCAACTAGATAGACGTCTCCTGTTTATCTTCTAGGGTAGGATACATAGGTGTAGCATGTTTGCATATGTGAAAATTAGGAACTTCAGTAACAATTTTAGCTCTGAACACCTTTAATTTAATAATATACAGATATGCAAATGGGACACTGTGCCCTTAGTACCTCTTCCTATGTCCTCAAAAATCCTCCTGCAAATATCATACAAATAACCAGAATGCTTCTATAAACGTGCCTTCATTAAGATATATGTTAAGTATTTCAGTGCTTGCAAATCTGGAAATAATAATTATACAAAAAATCTTGCATTGAGCCAGTGTTTGTTTGCTTAATTTAACCGTTAGTAATGTCAACATTTTAAAAATATCTATGCAGCCAGATGGCAAATAAAGACTTCTGGCTATAAGCCTTTATTGAACATAACTTGTATTACAAAGCTATCTGTTGATTAATGTAAGTACATAAACCATAGGTCATAATAATATTTTGTTGATTTGGAATATAGCAATCCTTGGGGCAAAGTGATTCCACAAAGCCATGGTCACAGGACAAGTCTTGGTTCCTCTCCTGTGTATGTTCTCCTTTAATACGATGCTATGGCTGTCAAAATCGGCATGAAAATTAGTCCCAGAAGTAAAAGGAATGCCGTATGCACTCAAATCTGCCCAAGATATGCCTTGGTTCACCTTTGACTATTCCAATCATTCACTATTCTTAGAGATTACACTTGGCTCTGTAACACCATTTCCAGTTGCATAACGGAAAGAATTCTAACTACTACAACAACAACAAAAGTAAACAAAGGAATAGTTTACATAATTTTAGGTGCTAATAACCATAAAATCCATTTGAAGCTATAAATATCTTTTACAAACTATATTTTCCACATATTGTTGCCTTCCTGACTCCTAAGCAAATATTTTTCAAAGGAAAAGGAAGATTACAGCATCACTCATTTTCAGGGAAATCATTCAGTAACCTAGTCTTGTGATCTATTCTCATCATGGTGAAAACAAATAAGAGCATAAACAAAATAATAGACATTAGATAAGGCTCAGAATGTTATTTTTTATACAGGAATATCCTATTTATATGTAGTCTAGAGATTGGTATTATCTGGCCCTGGCAATTCTAATCTCTTCCTAACTCTCAGGATAATTATAAGTCAACTAAATCAAAGATACATACCCTGGACTTTTTTTACTTGTTATCTGGCATACAGATCATCTATCATCAGTATATTTAAAAAATTATACCTGTGCAAATCAGAATTTTTGGTGATATGTAGGTATAAATTGTAGTGTTTTACTTGAAGCAGATCATATTTCTCTAAGATAGCATATACTCCAAAAATATTTCACAAGTCTTTTCCTGTATGCAAAAATCAATTAAACAAAGACTTGTTGTTAACTCTGGTTCAGATTGTATTCCAGTTGCTGAAAAATAAAAGTATGAATATGATGAATACGATTGTGGCTTTACCATCAGAGACTTCACACTCTAGGTGGGCAGAAACTTAAAGGACATCTTCAAATGTACTGAGGTTTGTGCTGTGGTCAAGGCATGACCCTGGAGCTAAGGAATCAGATAAGTGGGAATGCTTATTGCTCCCTAGGCCTTTCATTATAGGCTTTCCTAAAGAAAGGATGTGGGAGATGAGTCAACTGGGAGACTCAGTAGTTAATTAGGCAAAGATTGGGGATCATTTCCAGACAGAATATTAGCTAAGACATAGTGTATTAGTTTCCTATTGCTATTGCAATCAATTACCACAAACTTGGTGGCTTGAAACAATATAAATTTATTCTCTTAAAGTTCTGGATATCAGAAATCCAAAATTAGTTTCTCTGGGCTAAAGTCAAGGTGTTGGTAGGGCTGATTCCTTCTGGAGGCTCTGAGGAAAGAATCCAATTCCTTGCCCTTTTCAGCCTTTAGTGGCCATCTGTATCCCTTGGCTCATGGCTGCTTCCTCTGTCTTTAAAATGTATCACTCCAATTTCTGTTTCCATCATCATGTCATTACACTGCTTTTTTCTGTCTTTATCTGACTTTTCCCAGACTGTTGTGATTACATTGGGACCACACATTAACCCAGGAGAATCTTATCATCTTATCATCTCAAAATCCTTAACTAAATTACAACTGGAAAGTTCCTTTTGCCATACAAGGTAACATTCACAGGTTCCAGGGTTTAAGGCCAGGATGTATTTGAGGGCCATTATTCAGTCTACCACACATACTTTGGCTTGTAAAGACACATAGGAAATTTTAGATTTGTAGAAAAGATGAGTTTGGAATGCAGTTTGATGAATCTGAAGAGATAGGTAAAGACTACTTGAGTTTTTCTCAAAGTGAAAATCAGTAACCACAAGTTCAAAGATACATGTATTTTTTAAATGTCTTCACCTTCATAATAGACAAAAACATACAAATAAAAGCACAGTTTGGATCTTTGGAAAGTTTGTTGATAATTGAGCTCTACAGTTATACACTCATATATTGAATTCCAATACTTCTTGTGTTTATCTTTTTGGCTTTGTGGTACACTTTTAATTAACAAGATTCAATGAGACTTGAAACATAAATGAAGTTCCTGCCATTAGGGTTAAATTATATCATGGCTAGCTGAACAAAGGAACATTCACATAGAGAAATGTGTTTGGAGAGTTGAGTCATCACATGGCACATGGTCTATGTAATGGAGATGCAGTGAGCTCAACAAAATCACACCATAGTTAATCAGCTTATTCAGCTCCATATGCTTATTATGAACAGCTATTTCATTTAAGAAACATATCCTCATTTGTCACATTAAATTAACATACTTGTTTTGAATTACTTTATTTTTGCCTACTTAAAATTGTATAAAACTGTAAAAATAAGAATATCATATTGATTTATGTTTGTACCATTCAACAATGTTTTAATAAATTAATTAGTCACTACCTGGACTTTATGATACTTGTTTTTTAATTGTTAAAGCAGTATATTACTCAAGTTTGAGAATATTTACAGCAGTAAATTTTATATTAGAAAAAAAGAAAGATCTCAAAACAATAATCTAAGTTTCCATTTTAAGAAACTAGGAAAATAAGATAAACCCAAAGGAAGTAGAAGGAAGAAAATATAGACGATAGTAGAAATTAAGAATAAATTCCAAAACCCGACTGCCTGGTCTTAAGTATTCCCAGCTCCATTATCTATAATCTCTAAGACCTTGGGCAAAGTACTTAACCCCTCTGCTATGGTTGAATGTTTTTTTCCCCTTCAAAATTTATGTTGCAACTTAATCCCCAATACAACAATATTAAGAGGTGTGACCTTCAGGAGGTGATTGAGCTATGAGGCTGCCACTCTCATGAATGGGATTACGTGCCCTTATAAAAGGTCTTGATGGAGACAGTTTGTCTATTTTTGCCCCTTCTATGCCTTCTTCCACGTGAGGGCACTGAGTTCCTCCCCTCTGGAGGCTGCAGCAACAAGCCATCATCTTGGAAGCAGAGAACAGCCCTCCCCAGACACCAATCCTGCCAGAGCCCTGACCTTGGACTTCCCAGCCTCCAGTATTGTGAGAAAATAAATTTCTTATAAATTACTCAGTCTCAGGTATTTTACTACAGCAGGACAAACAGATTTAGACACCTTCCATGTCTTAATTTCCTCATCTGCAAAATAAAGTAGATAACAGTGCCTACCTCACAGGGTTGTTATGAAAATTAAGTGAAAAGTCCTTAGAAACACAAAAAAACTTAGAAATTAAGTGAAAGGTGCTTAGAACAGTGCTTGGCACATAATCAGCTGGATTGAAGTAAGGTGATCATACATTCCAGTTTTTCCAGGGTAGTCCAAGCTTAGAATTTATTCATTTTTCAAGGAAGTTGTAGTATCAATAATTGCATCAAAGTAAGCTGAAGTGGCCTCATCTAGGAGTCTGAAAGACATGTGTAGTGAGTAGAACTTTCATTTTACATATGGAGAAACACCAATGATCCATCTCTGTTTTGTTTTGTTTTATTTTCAGTGAAAGATAACTAACGTCTTCCCCTCAAGGACAAAGTATGGTGTGCTCTGTGCTATAACGAGGTGTTTGGCAATGTCACATCAGCTAGCTACTTAGTATACCAGTCAGCTGTGCCATGGACCATAACAAACAGAAATGTAGTAAACTGCTAAGCAAGTTAGAGGGATCAATAAACATTAAAATTATAGGCTAGCTATAAGAAAATATGTGTGGGAGATAAAGGCTCGGCCATACTCTCTTAAAACATCAGGTGCAGGCAGTATTAACCCTCTTGCTATTATCATGAACATATATTGAAAAATTCTTAATAAAATATTAAGAAGCAAAAATAAAACATTATATAAAAGAGAATACATTATGTTCATGGCTTAAAATTTAGGTTCAACATTTAAAAAAAATAAATGAATGTATTATCAGTTAGTGACTATCTTAATAATTGCAGAAAATATCTATCAAAATTCAACATTTTATCATAATAAAACCAATTGTCAATGTAGGAATAGAAAACAATTTCTTAAGTTTCAAAGTTACTTACAAAAATGAATGTAGCACACATATTTGTGATGTAAAGGCATGGAAGGCATTCAGGAGCTAGACAAAGTTGTTGGACCTCATCATTCCTTCTAATGCTATACTACACGTGTAAGCCAGCTTGATAAAGGCAAGAAAAACAAATAAAACTGAAATTTAATATAATGATAATCAGAAAATTTAGCAAAATTTTCAAAGCTGTGTAATATAAAATCATAGTATAAAAATCAATTGTTTTTATATACTCCTGCCTCATCCAGTGGAAAAAATAATTGTGAAAATAATACATTAATATAACAGGATAATAAGTGTAGCTCTCATTTCTATCCTATTTATAGAGTCAAGTAAATTCCAATTAAATCCCCACAGAATTATATTTCTTTCTCTCTCTTTTTCTGTCCTTTTCTGGGAGTGAAACTTGTGGGGATGAATTAAGTTGATATGGAAGAGCAGCCAAACCCTCCTAAAGAATAACATGGAGGTCAGACATGGTGGCTCACATCTGTAATCCCAGCACTTTGGGAGGCTGAGGCAGGAGGATCGCTTGAGACCAGGAGTTCAAGGTTACAATGAGTTATGATGATGCTACTGCACTCCAGCCTGGGCAACAGAGCAAGACCCTGTCTCTTAAAAAAAAAAAGAGAGAAAAAAGTAAATCAAAGAGATTTGACCTACCAGTTATCAAGAATGATTATAAAGCTATCATTAATAACACAATATAAAATTGATACAGATAGAAAAATTGAATGAAGGAGTAGACCGACATGCATATTGACAGAGTTTCACTCAAGAGCACTGGAAAAGAATAGACTTTCAACAAATTCTGCTGGCAAAATTGGTTATCTATGTGAAAAAATGTGAAATTGATTTCCTCAGTCACATTATATACATATTTATGTCTGAAGGTAAAAATAGCAATACTAGATGGCAATTTAAGATAGTATCTTTATGAGTTTAAGTAGGGAAGAATTTATTAAGCCCAATATCACTGACTTTTCAACTATATTAAGTGTAAACCACTGTAGAGCGAAAAGGAAAGCTACACTGGGCGAAAACGTTGCAACCAGTCTAAGTATCCAGAACACGTAGGTAACTCTTACGAATCGGGTCAAAAAACATAACCTTATAGAATGAGAAAGTGTATAAACAAGCTCTTCACATGATAGGAAACCCAAATAACCAATAAGTGTGTGAGAAGATGTCCAATCTGATTTGTAATCAGAAGCATGAAAATTCATAATGTGACATACCATTCTGTGAATAATAGACCGGCAGACATGAAAAATCTGGCAACACCAAGTGTTGGTGAGGACACGTAGTGATGGAAGCACAGACACACTACTGTTGGAAGCAGAGGTCAGTGAACCACTTTGGAAAAATTGGACATTACAGTCATGTGCCACATCATGACGTTTGGTAAAACATGGACTGAATATACCACAGTGGTCCTGTGAGAATATAAAGGAGCTGAAAATTCCCTATCGCCTAGTGACATCATAACTGTAGTAATATAGCACAATGAATTACTCATGCGTTTGTGTGATGCTGGTGTAAACGAAACTACTGCACTGCCAGTTGTATAAAAGTCAGCACATGCAACTATGTACAGTATGTATGTAATACTTGATAATGATAATAAATGACTATGTTACTGGTTTATGTATTTACTATACTATACTTTTTATCATTATTTTAGAATGTACTCCTTCTACTTATTAAAAAAAAAGTTAACTGTAAAAGAGTCTCAGGTCTTTCAGGAGATATTCCAGGAGAAGGCATTGTTATCATAGGAGATGACAGCTCCATGTGTGTTACTGCCCCTGAAGACCTTCCAGTGGGACAAGATGTGGAGGTGGAAGACAGTGATAGTGATGATCCTGACCTTGTGTACGCCTAGGCTAATGTGTGTGTCTGTGTCTTAGTCTTTAACAAAAGAATTCTAAAAGTAAATTAAAAATAGAAATAGAAAGCTTACTGAAAGAGAATATAAAGACAGAAAATATTTTTGTACAGTTGTATAATGTGTTTGTGTTTTCAGCTGTGTTATTAAAAAAGAGTTAAGAAAGTTAAAAAGTTTATGAAGTAAAAAAATCACAGTAAGCCAAAGTTAATTTATTATTGAAGAAGAAAAAATATTTTATAAATTTAGTGTAGCCTAAATATACAGTATTTATAAAATCTACAGTACTGCACAGTAATGTCCTAGGCCTTCACATTCACTCATCCTCACTCACTGACTCACTCAGAGCAACTTCCAGTTCTGCAAGCTTCATGCATGGTAAGTGCCCTATACAGGTGTACCATTTATCATCTTTTATACCATATTTTGACTGTTTCTTTTATATCTTTAATTATGTTTAGATACACAAATACTTACCATGGTGTTACAATTGCCTACAGGATTCAGTACAGTACATGCTATACAGGTTTGTAGCCTAGGAGCAATAGGCCATACCATATTGCCTAGATGTGTCGTAGGCTATACCATCTAGATTTGTGTAAGTACACTATATGATGTTCACACAATGACGAAAATCACCTAATGATGCATTTCTTAGAATGCGTGCCCATAGTTAAGTAATGCATAACTGTATATAGAAAATTTGAAAATGTTCATGCTCTATGATCCAAGAATTCCATTTCTGTACCTGTCTACCAGAAAACAGGTGGAAGAGTACTCTCGGCAGCATATACAATGGCAAAAATTCTAAAACAATCAAAATCAATTCTGAATAAAAATATATATTATGATAAAATCATAAATTCAAAAACAGATATATAGGCATGCAATAGCATCAAAGAATATTGGGAACATAAAGGTTAAGAAAACAAAGCAAATTGAAGCAGAATAAAAGCTGCACAGTTCCTTTCTTTACAATTAAAAACAAAGCAGCATTTTGAAGCACAAATTTTTATGGTAAAAGCATAAAAAAGAAAGTGGAGAACGTAAAATTTGGGTTAATGGGTTAAGGCAAAGATGAGAGTAGTAAGGGACACAAGAAACCACAGTGGTGAGGCTGTCACATTTTTTTTTCTTTAACATTTACCTCACTACCGTTGTACGTAGGTGTTCATTCTATCATTAATCTCTGTACCTCGCAACACGTAGTTTATAAATATTACTTTGAATCTACTTCTATTTAATACCGCTGAAAAATATTTATTCTCCAAAATCTACTTTAAGCATTAAAAGAAAACAATATGCCTTTCAAGATTCTGCCATAGAAAGCTGCAAGCTCTTGCGGTTTCTTTTCTGTTCAGGTTGCTTGGATGTTTGAATCCCATTTGACTTTTGCATACCCCTGATGCAGCTCAGAGCATATCCACGGCATTGTGTTTATTTTAACAATGTCAATTAAAAAAACTTCACAGAATAACTTCTTCTTTCATTTAGCAATTTATTCAACTGTCAAGTATGCACTATTTTTAAATCCCTTCTGTATGCAAAGCATGAGGAAGGTTATTGGTTATTGCCCTCCCACTGTTTACAATTTCGGTAGCAGCGAAGAGACTAGTCCGAAGACAGCTCTTGTGCAAAGCAGTATGAAGGGAGCACTGCCTGAGGAGCAAAAATGCAGGTGCTGTGAGAGGTGCAGGGCGGGAGGATTGCTGGAGTAATCTCACAGCTGTTTCAGTATCACAGCTGCCCGAGGAACTTTACATGCAGATTTCTAGGGCTGGGATCAAGAACTTGGAAGAAAGTCTCAGGAAGGAAACTGAAATGTCATAATAAGGAAATGAGTGGAAGTGAGGCTTCTTTTATACAACAGCTGCCAGGTTCTCTGGTGAAGCAAAATACTGCCTGAGACGGATGGGGTGGTGTCCATCATCTCATCTGTGAGTTGAGTTTGGATTGACATTCTAACCCCATTTGACTATGCAGGCTTTGGTAATGTGTCTTAAGTTCAGGCACACAACATGATGCATATTGTACTAACAGGGTGGTGAGAGTGTTCACACATGTGTGTATGGGTGTGTGTGTGTGCACATGCATGTATGTGGGCATGTGCATGTTTGTGTGGTGAATGAAGACGTGGAAGCAGCTAGGAGTATGGAATGAGAGAGGGGCTCGCCTTAGAGGGAGCTTGTAGTAAATAAACAACGTGAAAACACACTTGGATGAACAATAGTCTACTGGTCTAGTCTTTCCTTTGGGGAAGGTTATGCACTACCTTATCTTCAAGAAGCAAGTCTAAGTAATAGATTTCCTAACACAGTCATCAAATCCTCAACATTTGCCTGATCTCTAGACCTTCATTTCAAATTTCCTGCTGGATGTTGCCACATGGTTTACCAATAGAACACGCAACATAGTCAAAGAGAAATTCCTCACCTGTCCTTTTATTTGACTCCACCCACCTTTTAAAAATTAATACCAGTGCCATTAATTTGAAAGTGTCATTAATTTTCTCAGCTGCTTATCCTTAAATCCTACAGAGACATCTGCAGAGACTTCTTTTCCCTCACCACTTAGGGCCGGTTGCCAAATTACGCTCTTGGCCTCTATAATGCCTTTTACATTCGTCTTGTCCTTAGGATTTTCATCGATGTTGCATGGGTTGGGTTTATGCTCTCTTGACTTATGTGTAGTGTCCCATTTTCCTACACCTCTCTTTTCCCATCCAATCTCCTTCACATCTCCCTAAGATATTTTGTCAAAAAAGTAAACCCAACTACATTTTACTCCAGCAGAAAATTCTTCAATATAAGTACATAGCTCCCAAATTAAATACCCTATCTTTCCCCTTACACTCAAGGCCACTCAACATGGCCTACTCTAAATTTCCTTTTGTCAGGTTTTCTATTCTGTAATTCAACTGTTCAATTTACTAATACACAGAATGGTCCATATATGGCCTCCTCTGGTTTTGTTCATGTTCCTTCTGAGTGGAATTCTCTTAGTCCATATTTACCTGTCAAAGACCCATTCATAACTCAAATCTTTTTATAAAGGCCTTTTTGCTCACTAAGCCATAAATTCTCTCTCTTTAATTTTTTTTATATTTTTATTAGCCACTTAGCTATTCTCAACTTCTCTGTACACCAGACATAAAATGAGACAAAGAAATTGAAACAATAAACATAACAGAGTCTTATACACATGTATGTCATCAGTATTAGATTATTACCTCAGCGTAAAGCAGAATGTTAACCATCATAGTTACACATAAATTATTTTCTTATTTTGAATTGATAATCAATAATAGTATCAGTGAGACCATGATGCTCTCTTTTAGTCTAGGATTAAATTTCTTTAACTATTTCTACCAAGAATATTTCAATATTTCTATTTATTTCTCTCTTTTGCTCTCTCTTTCTCTCTCTCTCTCTTTGTGTATACATATATACACACACACATAAACACACACGCACCCCTTCAGATACTTTATTGTTATTAGATATAATGTCTGCTATTACATATACAGCACAATCCCAAAAGAAAGCTGCATTAATAGCTCATTTATCTTTGCTAATGAAAAAGGTAAAGTCATTATCTGGCAAAACATATAGAATTTGATGGATAGAACCCAGAAGAAATTCTTTAGTTTACCATTTCTAGAGTAGGATGTAATTTTCCTTCTTTGAAGTTTTGTTATGTGTGCGTGGGGAGGAGATGGGGTGAAGGACTGCCTGAAGGAATGAAAGTCATAGAACTTGCCTTGCTTCTTACGCTGGAGGGATATCTATGTGCTACCATGGTTGGCAGTACTGTCTACAAAGAAAGTTACAGGTGAACTTATGGTCATGTCAGGGAGCCCTGCTCTGGTCTAGCCAAAGCACTTTATTATGGCACTTCAAATAGCATGGCTATGGAACACATGAGAGTCTTTCACTGATTTAATTTCCATGAGCAGAACATATTTCCATCACAAGTGGGGCATGTTATCTCTTTCTATGGTTTGTGGATGCTTTTATTTTCAAAAGCACATATGACTTACTTCTTTCACTTCTACTGATACCACCTGTCCTATTGAATGGGTCACCTTAAACCTCTTGCAAAAAGAAGAAAGTATTATTCATTCTACTTTTCCCTGAAATGAACATATACATGTGTTAAAAATATTTATGGGCTTTTATTGCTATTAATTATGAAAATGAAGAGAGACAGCAGGTAACAAAAAATAGCAAACATTGGTCTATGTTGAAAGCAGACATAACTAGAACTCTCATTCCCAGTGTTTTTTCAACTTAATTAACCTATGGACATTTTTCAGAACAAAAAAATTTAAAGCCCAATACTCCTTAATCCTAAGTGTTCTTAATTTTTATAATATTACCTAAATATGTACAGATAAAACTAGGTATAAACTTATTTTACTTGTAGCTCTGAAACTGTGTTAAACTGCACTTTCAAATAAAATACTAAAACTTCCCACAAAATCAATAAAATTCAATTTAACCATGTTAATTTAATATGTTATAGATTTCAGAAATTTTTTGAAACCCACAATTACCAATGAATTTTAAAGTATAAAGCAGTACTTTCTCACTTTTATCATTCTTATTTTGACCTTTATTTGAATTATAACTGTTATCATTGCCTTTTTTTTTGCCTTTAAGAGAATCTAATAATTTTAGGCATGGAAAAGTTATTATACAGATTCAATCAACTCAATTGTACTCATAAAATGCAATAAAAATAACTTGGAGTGTGAAGTCCTTTATTACATATTTAGTATCATAATTACTTGTACAAAAATTAAATCTATATAACACATCTGCTAGTGAAATGATTATGATATTGACTGCTACACTACAGGTTCTGTTGAGTTCTGTAGAGTTCAAAGACCATGTGCTATTTGATGACTTAATTTCCCCACTACTCTGCCTTATGTAAATGACTATAAAATCTTTATTTGTACAGCTTGCTATGAGGTAATTTGTCCTTTACTTGGGGCCAGTGCAAACACAAACTCCAGGACTGCAATAAAGCTGCAGAACATGGTTATAAATTGGTCATGAACACAATCTGCAATATGCCTATATATATTTTTTAAGATTAACAAAATAAATGTAGAAAATTCAATAATACTCTTAAAACTAACAAGTCAACCTCCAGGAATAGTACGAATGGTAATTCCTTATTTTATATCTACTCCTTGGCACTTCCTCATTTTCTAGTTCTATTAAGAAAAAAAAAAGTATAAAATGCTAAGTCATTTAAGATTTCTCCAGATTCAAATGTTATTTATGGCCCAAGGTAGATCCAAGTAAAAATGAGAGTTTTACTGTTTTACACAGGAAATATCTACTTAGGTCATTTCCCAACAGCTACACAATCCAAAGTAAATTGAATATATCTTAAATATTTAAAACAAAGATTGAATTGAGGAAGAAAAATGAAGCATAAAACTTATAGAATACTTGGATTTTATTTGTTAATTAATTGACAAATAGTTCACCCATCCATTAAAGTTTGCTAGAATATTTATCATATGACATCTAGTGGAGGCAGTTTTACCACTGGGTAGTTATATCTACTTTCATTTCAGTCAGTTCTCTGGAAGTGTAACTACAAAAAATAACCAGGTGAGGTTAGGTTATATCTAAACTATTTTAAGCTCTATATTCTGTAATTCTATTTATGTTATATTGGCTTTGTTTCCCCCCTTTTTTCAATAAATGGCTGAGTCTTTGAATTTTATATATGTATATTTTTATATATACATATACAATCTCAACCATAAGAAGTCTAAAACAGCAAACCTCTATGAATTCTAGAATAAATGATAGAGTAACATTCACTCTATAAATACTCAATAAATGTCTTATAATAAAAGTATATTAATAATAGAACATGGACTTCCTAATCAAAATTAATGCAGAGAAGAATACATAATTTTATTTTACATATAATAAATTAAATCCCATTAAAACTTAGTTTACTTATTGGCTAAAATGATATCACAGTAGTCCATCACAGCAGTCCTTAGATTAAAGAAAAGATTACTTGGGTAAAAATAAAAGCACTACAATTTCTTCTGAAGAAATTTAATATACATTTTTTCATATATTATAAGGTATACAACCATTCCTTGTTATATCAAAATTTAATTAACAAATAAGAGATCCGATTATCATCTACTACTTGTGTTTTCAAAATAATTGATTTCTGCTCAAACTATAACATTATATATTAGTCTATGATTCTGATTGTTGCCAAAAAGTGGTTTGGTATTGTATTGTATTCCACACATTTGTCAGACAAAAATAAGGTAATGTATTGTCAAACATGATAGAAATTCTCAAGTTCTAAAGCTACAGATGGAGATATGTATGAAATAAGGCATGCAAGAGCAATCTGGGAATTCAGAGTCAAGTAATAGAACAGAAATTTGGCAAAGGTTAAAGAAAAGGAAACTTTTATTACTATTATTTTATCAGGTAATTCCTGCAAACAAGACCTCTTTTAAGTAGCATTGGAAAAGAAAAGCCACAATTCATATCATTCTCTCCCAAATATGTTTAGTTCTGGCTCTTTGAGGTCTTTTGTCTCAAGGAAATGAGCTTCAGATTTAATAATCTGAAAAAAATAGTATTCACTGTATGAATACAGTTTTGCTCCACACTTATAAAAAAATCGCACTAAAAGTAAGATTTTAGTAGGGTTTGTCAATATCTAATGAAAACATGAAAGCAAGATATTTATTCAGTTGTGAAACACAATCAACTTTTAGATGATAAGAATAAATTTAATCTTGGAGTGCAGACAATTTAGGTCACTTGTGTAGACTACTTTAGTTTAGCTGTATGTTGGCTTTTTTTTTTTTGCTTTGTCTTAATAAAATGATGTGGGAAAAAAAAAACCCATGTAATTGGTATGTTTAAACTTGATTGCTGACAAAGGACTGACTGACCTTAGGGTGTAGATTGAATTCTTTACCAAATGGCTTTTTAAAATCAAACTCTTGTTTTAAAACTATTTTGAAAGTATATCTTTGGCAAGGGAGGTAAGAGAAAGGATAGATCTGAATAATAAGAAATAAATCTGTTGCATTACTGTTTTCAATTTCCAGATGAGATTAATTCTTGATGCTTTCTTAATTACCACCACCTTTACACCTTGCTATTCTCTATTTAACCTTTTAAAGTTTAGGTCATTTTCTTAAAACTTCTTTCCTCAGGCATTTGTCTTTCTCGACATCATTGATGTAGTTCTCAGAATTAAATATGGCCGGTAAACTTTGCTGAGTATATGCAAATTCACAAGCATACGTAAAGTCAAAGGCAAAAGACATTTTCACTGGTTATATAAAATTTTCAAAACTGTCACTAAATAATCAATTCAATCAATTATTACGAAAATGGATCTACTCTTTTTCCATTGTTCCAAAACAACTTTACTTCAAGTAAAGAACTTGATGTTAAAACCTTTGTCAAATGTGCACACTTTTTATCATAGTCAACAGTATTTCCATTCCCTTAAACTGACATACCCAAGCCTCTAAGCAATAAAATACAGAGATAAAGTCATAATGGTTGTTATAGAAAGAAAGGATTTATCAATTTCCAAATTAATTTAATCAAGCAGTAAAAGCAAACTTTATAACTCATGCCAATATCTGCTTTAGCTTAGATTGAATCATCTTATTTGTCTATATGCCTTGGTAAAATTCAACAGATAATCACAAACTCTGCTCTTTTTCATATTGCAAAATTGAATATGAAAAACCATAGTCAAAATGAAGTAAATCAATACAATGAAGTTTAAAATAATATTTTTTGTTGTGTAGACACTCAGCGTTCAGAGTATCAATATAGTACTGATAAACTTGTATGCATTATAAGAATTGTAGTTTGTCTACCACTAGTTCAAAAGCAACAAGTTTTCTTCTCAGTAGCCAATCATACTATCAATAATTAAGAAGAGTGATTTAAGCTATGAAAACTACAAATATAGCTGATCATGTCATTTTTTACCCTAAACAAGTTCACTTCACTGTTAGCCAGAATATTTAAATAAGCATATTTTTTTTAGCAATGATGAATTTTGTATATGTAATAGCCAAATCACCTTATTTTTATATGGATCATTGCTTTCAAGATATCAAAGAATTTTGTAAGCATAATTTTATCAATGTTTGCAAAGCCCACTTAATTTGGTAGTAACTAATTATATTCTAGTTTGAAAGACAGAAAATGCCTTGCTAAGAACATAACTTCATTGCCTTTTATTTTGTTTAGTTGACTCTTTAACAGTGTGGATTACCCTAAGTATGAGGCCTAGGATATTTTTGAGAAAAATAAAATTTTATAAACACAATTCAATCTTTTTTGATGGTTCTTGCATTCACCCATTCCAGGTATCTTTATTAGTCCAGGATATAGATGAGCCCCAGCTGCTGCTGTCTCGTTTCAGGTCTGGGGCAATGTCTCCTGTAAGAGGGGCAGAAAGGGCTTGAGCAGTTAAAGGAGCAAACCACTACTCTGTCAAAAAAAAATCTTAAGTACTTTTATTTTAAAATATGTCCCCCGTCTCTTTTAGAATGGTAGTCTTTTTTCCTCCTATCACTGAAATTAATTTTCAAAAATCCACCTCTTTTGGAAACAGTTGTGTGAAAATCATCAATAACACAAATTTCTATCATCACAAGTTGAACTAAAGAAAATGAGCAAATGTCCCTTCTGAAATTTGAGGTCAAGGAACTGTTTCATTAATTTGATCATTTTCACTTTAAAATATCTTAACTTTTGAAAATATAAAGCGTGGGTTCAAAATACTTCTTAGTTCCTAAAGATGTTGTAGGAATGAAACACAACTATAAGAGAAAATGTTAGCAGAATGGCTGGCACCTAGTCAATGCTAAGTGAATTGTTGGATATTATTACTAATGGAATATATATTTGCTAGACTATTTCACAGTTTCAAAATTGAGCTGTTGCAAATATCATTTATCATATAGATTTTAAAATGAATTTTATCTTGGTGAAAGGTGTTGGGAACTACTGTGGAAATGGAATTTCTATTTAACCCATGTGTTAAAATCATAAAAGGTGTTTTTTTTTAAAAGTGAGATTTATTTGCCACTTAATAAAAGTAAAAAAGTACATGTCACCACTCAGCTGAGGTGGCCAACAAGGGGAAGAGAGAGAGAGAGGTGGCAAGTGAGCCAAACAGGTGTGTAGGCCCCTGCCAATAAGCTTTGCTCCAGGCTGGTGGCCATTTGGAACCTTGAACCCCAACACTATATTTACAAAGAGTTTTTTAAATGTGCACAACCAATAGATTTCCCAAGCACTTCAATTTTTAGCACAATCCACTTACAAAAGCCTGGAGAGAAAAGAGTTGGGCATAGTCTTTTATTAAATCTAAAAATAGCAACTAATGAAATATTAACAAGAACAAATCTATATGAAATGCAAAAAGCAATCTTTCAGTAACACAGGCAGCTTTCCATGATAAAGGAAGTTGAACAGAAAAGGAAAATTCATGAAAATCAACAGTAGTGTAGATACTCCTGAGGGTCTCTATACCTACACTTTTAAAATATTAAAATATTTCCTTTTCCAAAGTGCAATTCGTGACATGTTGAATTTGTGTATGAAGTTTAGCAACAAATTAAAAGCCAAATACCTTTTGAAGTTATGTTCCTTACTTTTAAAGACAATTAAATATTGGAATTTGAGTATTTTTAAAGTTTCTATTCCTTAAAGTAGATCGATAAATGATGTATAAAGTTAAAGTTAAAGGTAGCCTCTCTTCCGTGCCTCTTATAAACCAGCCCTTTTATCTACAACATCTCTAATCCTCCTACCCCATAAATCAGTTATTATAACCACAATCCACAGCTGAATAGCCTGAGGCTCAGAAAGATTAAGAAATTTGCCTCAGAATATATTAACAAATAAAATATATAGTGTGAGAACATAATATTTGTAGCATTAAAATATATATCAATTCCAATATGTATTGCTGTTTTTTATTAAGGCAATGTAAGTTACCTTATTTGTTTTTGTCCATCATTAATCAGCAGAAAAACGGATTACAAATCTTTGTTAATCTCTGATGGTGACATTGAGTAATTTTTCTAAATTATTATAAAAGAATGAAATTAGTTTCCTGATATTTTCCACTATTTCTTTGTTTTATTACTTTATACAAATTTTACTACATCTTATTTATATAATAATATACTCATCATAGATTATACAATGACCAAAAAGGAGAAAATAATGACCTTAAATTCAACAACCAGTCATGGCACCTATCTTCTATATCAAAACAGTTTTTATAGTATTTTGGAATCTGATCTTTAAAATTTAACAATACTTCATGTACACTTTCTCTGTAAATATGTGTTATAAATGAGTAGCTTTTACATTTTAGAGGTAGAATCCTTTCTACAAACAAATCTGAAGGGCAATTGGAGTCGGTACAACAGTAGATATAGACCTGTTCTGGTTGAAGAAGGGGAAACACGTGCATGCCTACCAGGGAGCTTCTCATCATCCTTCCTGCCTCCTCCCCAAGAGCCCCCTGAAGTTCCTCTGTTGAATTGGCCTTCCATGGAGAATTCTTTGAAAACTCTTCTTCTGCATCATTTCATTTAATGATGGAGTATGACTCCATTTGATTGGATATCTCCTAAATTATTTTTTAAAAATAGTCCTGTTTGGGGGGTTCTGAATAATATAAATTATAACAAAAGTCATCATTGAACAGAGAAATAATAACTAATGTTTATTAACCACTTTCAAAAGATAACCTCAATTAATGATTAAAGCATCCCTGTACAATAAGTGACATCGTTAATCCCATCTCTCAAATGAAGAGATTGTGGCACAGGAAGGTATATTAACTTGTTTAACATCACACATCTAGTAAGTAGTGGAGTCAGAATTAGGAACTAACACTGTAAATAAAATATCAATAATTTTTTTGTAGCTAAAACCTATTTGGAGATCTTTTATTATATCTTAAGACAAATGTCTAAAAATGGAAATCTTTCTCAATATATGAGAACACTGATTTCCTATACCCACTCTTCACAGATGTTTATATAATAACAGAATATATTATCATTACAATAAAATATTTTCCAGCTTGATAGGTGAAGATGATATATCACCACTAATTTATGAAAGAATATATAATTGCATAAATTAATACAATATAAATATTAAGTGAAAACATACAGTGTAAAAGGACATATAAGATCCACAATACATAATATCATGTAATCTTCATAGAAACTTTTGAGAAAACTGATGTTCACAGAGGCAAAGTAATTCAATCAGGTCACATATTTGGCAAATGTCAAATCTGGAACTCACACTCATGACTGTTCACTTATGAATCCCATGCACTGAACCATCATGCTTTCTGAATTTTTGGATGAAGGTAACATTGAACATTATACTGAATTTATTATCAAGTTACATTTTAACTTTTATGATTTGCTAATTTGTCTCTTGATCATTTTTCATTTGAAATATTGAATTCTTATTGATTGTAAATACTGTTTAAGTATGAACATTAAGTTGAAACATACGTTACAAATGCATTTTCTACTTTTTGTTTTGCATTTTAAAATATTTAATTTTTTTAGCATATAACCATCTTAGATTTTCAGATTGTCAAACTTAACTCTATATTTCCTAATGGTGCACCTTCATTGTTATGACAAAATTATACAAATATGTCTCATAATTTCATTCAAGTAGGTTTATGATTTAGCTTTTTACATTAAATCATTTATCTGAAACTTATTTTGATATATAGCATATAGCAATGGCTTAATTTAAAAACCAATTTTCAATTTGTTCCAATACATTGTACTGGGTATATCATCTTCTCTTTTTTGTACCATTTTTTCTTGTCTCTTCTAGCACCAGAAACATTTTATTTGCTGTATTTTAAAAATACATTCTATTATCTACTAAGAAAAGTTGTACCTAGTTAATAATTTATTTCAAAATGTTTTTATCTATTCTTTTCTATAACTCCAGAGGAAGTTTAGAATCAGTTTGTTAAATTACAAAATTTTTCATTGGCATTTGGATTAAAATTTTTAAAATATATACTAACTTCAGGAGGATCTACAACTTTAAGTAAGAGTTTACTTTTATGAATATAATAAACAGTAGTCTCCCCCCATTCAGAGGGGGATATGTTCCAAGACTCCCTAGAGATACCTGAAATCACAGATAGTACCAAACCCTATATACACCATGTTTTTCCTTATACATACAGAAGGTTTTCAACTGACCCTGCCCGGATCCATGAGAGGAATCACTATCTATGGCAGCTATAAGCTTACAAAATGTATTTCTTAAATGTATTTTACCCACTGTAGAACTTCTTTGAAAATTGGAATCAATCATTTCAAAAATTGCCACTGCTTTCTCAACTAATTTTATATAATATTTTAAATCCTTTGTTGTCATTTCAACAATGTTTACAACATCTTCACCAGAAGTAGATCCCATTTCAAGAAACCACTTTCTTTGCTCATCTATAAGAAGAAAGTTCTCATCTGTTCAAGTTTTATCAGGAGGTTGCAGCAAGTCAATCACATCAACAGGCTCCACTTCTAATTCTCTTGCTCTTCCTACCACATCTGTAGTTACTTCCTCCACTGAAGTCTTGAATTCCTCAATGGCATCCATGAGGGTTGGAATCAACTTCTTCCAAACTCCTGTTAGTGTTGATATTTTGACCTCCTCCCACGAATCACAATTGTCCCGAATGACATCTAGAATGATGAATCCTTTCCAGAAGGTTTTCAATTTACTTTTCCCAGACCCATCAGAGGAATCACTATCTATGGCAGATATAACCTTATGAAATGTATTTCTTAAATAACAAAACTTAAAATTTGAAACTACTTCTTGATCCATTGGCTGGAGAATGGACGTTGTGTTAGCAAGCATAAAAACACCACCAATCTCCTTGTACGTCTCCATCAGAGCTCTTGGGTGACAAGGTGCATTGTCAGTGAGCAGCAACATTTTGAATGAAATTTTTTTTCCCGAGCAGTAGGGCTCAACAGTGAGCTTAAAATATTCAGTAAACCATGCAATAAACAGATGTGCTATCATCCAGGCTTTGTTGTTCTATTTGTAGAGCACAGGCAGAGTAGATTTAGCATAATTCTTAGGGGCCCTAGGATTTTCAGAATGCTAGAGGAGTATTGGCTTCAACTTAAAGTCACCAGCTGCATTAACCCCTAAGAAGAAAGTCAGCCTGTCCTTTGAAGCCAGGCATTGACTTCTCTTCTCTAGCTATGAGAGTCCTAGACGGCATCTCCTTCTGTTATAAAGATGTTTCATCTACACTGAAAATCTGTTTTTTAGTGTAGCCACTTTATCAATTATCTTAGCTAGATCTTCTGGATAACTTGCTGAAGTTTCTATATCAGCACTTGCTGTTTCACCTCACACTTTGATGTTATGGAGATGGTTTCTTTCCCTAAACCTCATGAGCCAACCTCTGTTAGCGTCAAACTTTTTCTCTGCAGCTTCCTCACCTCTCTCAGCCTTCATAGAATTAAAGAGAGTTAGGCATTGCTCTGAATTAGGCTTTGGCTTAAAGGAATGTTGTGGCTGGTTTGGTCTATCCAGACCACCCAAACTTTCTCCATCTCAGTAATAAGTCTGTTTTGCTTTCTTATCATGTCTGTGTTCACTGGAGCAGCACTTTTAATTTCCTTCAAGAACTTTTTCTTTGCATTACAGCTTGACTAACTGTTTGGTGCAAGAGGCTGAGCTTTCAGTCTATCTTGGCTTTCTGTGTCTGTTCCTCACTAAGATTAGTTATTTCTAGCTTTTGATTTCAAGTGAGAGACGTGCAGCTCTTCCTTTCACTTGAACATTTAGAGGATATTACAGGGCTATGAATTGACCTAATTTCAAGACTGTTGTGCCTCAGGGAATAGGAAGGCCTGAGAAAAGGGAGACAGTAAGAACACATCTGACATTGATTGATTAAGTTTGCCGTCCTACATGGGTGCAGTTCGAGGTGCCCCCAAATAATTACAATAGTAACATCAAAGGTCACTGATTATAGATTGTCATATCAGATATAATAATGACAAAGTTTGAAATGTTGCAAGAATTATCAAAATGTGACACAGAGACAGGAAGTGAGCACATGTTGTTGGAAAAATGGTGTTAACCGACTTGCTTGAAGCAGGTTACCACAAATCTTTAATTTGTAAAATCACAGTGTCTGTGAAACACAATGAAACAAGGTATGTCTGTATTGTGCTTCACACCATTTATATTTACTTTCATCTCTCTTAGTAAAATATGATATTTTCGTTTTATGCCTCTTTCTTGCTAGGTTCATGCTTTTACATGCTTTTGATGGCATTTAAGACTTTTATACCTTTTTTAAAAACAAATTACCTCACAAACTCTTCTTCCTTTCTCTTTTCCTTCTTTCCTTTCCCTCCCTCCCTTCCTCCCTTCCTCCCTTTCTTCCTTTGTTGCTTCTTTATTCATTTCTTTCTTTCTTATGCAATTTTCTTTGGATACTCCCAAGGGCAATGATTGTTATGCATGGTCATAAAATGTGTTTCTTTTTGTGCCTTATTAAATCACTTGAAGCTTTGTACTATATATGTTGATCATGGGGCCTTCCTTTCTTATCATTACAAAGCAAGAGAAAATTCACCTACTTGACTTGTATCGATCACTGTGGGAAAACTATATGCCTCTCTCTTAAGGAGTGACATGTAATTTTCACAATTAATTGCAACCAATCTTTGAGCTTTCTGAAATCCTACCTTGCTTACACTTATGACAATAAAAATAACATTTTTTGCCTTCTGAATTTTAATGGGGGATGGCCGATAGTTAATAGTTAAAAGGAAAACAACAGATCAACAGATTGGCAAGTACATAGGAAATTATATTTATGGTATTGATGAAATACCAATAGGTGGAAAATTCGAAACAGTTTAATTTCTAGAACTACATTCAGTTTTGAGTGTTAGACAAATATTAAATACTAGTGATGATATCAGGCATTCTTTTGTTTCTAGTATATTTACTGCAAATATTTTATAATTCAATTATTTTATGATAATAACTTTTGCTTTGAACTAGATATGTTTTATTATGTTAGAGCTTTATTTTTACAAGCTGCACACTAAAGATTTATTAGGACCTACTCTGGTGACTACAAGGATTTTCTTCTTTGACCTATGTATATGATGCTAAGCTTCCATAACATTGAATCATTATAGAAACCCTGAAACAAATTTTATTTGGTTCTATGGCATTATTCTTTAATATATTGCTGGAATCAATATGACACTAATTTATTTGAGATCATTGACCTCCTACACATAAATAAAATTGAGCTCTTATTTATTCTTATGCTCTGTTTCTTGGCTTTGACTGTGCTATGCTAGCCTTATAAAATAAATTGGAGAGGTTTCCACTTCTGACCATGATGAGGTAACTGGTACTATATTTGTCTTCGCATTGTAGACAAGTAGAAAACAAACAAAACAAAACAACATATAAGCAAAGACTTTCTCACATTGGACTATAGGCAGTGAAGGGTTATAATTCCTGAGAGATAGGGAAAAGCCTGACATTCTGTCTACAGGAACCATGTGGACCTTTGCACAAGAAGAGGAAACTCAAATCACAGTGATTTCACTGGGTTGAGTAGAAAAAATATCAGAGTTTAGGAATGCTCTGACAGCTAGAATTTGTAGGCCACTATCTCAAAGAATAGGAAACTATATAGAGAAAAAGCTCTTTAAATCTGCATTTGAGTCTCCTTAAAACTCTTGCCAAATACCCAAGCTCCTACACAATAAGACTACACCAGATTGGGCAAAAAAATAACTACTACAGATCTGTAAGCTAAAGAGTTCTTAAAGACAATACACAGCTGAGAGATATTTGAGATACCTCTCAGACAAAGTGAAGAGATTTTCTTGAACACCATGAGCAACCAGTAAATGATCCAGAGAAGAAAAAAATTTCCAGGACTAAACTAGTCCCATAATAATGGCTAGACTTATCATAACAAAAATTAAAAACAAGCCTCAAAAGGACCAAGCTTATTAAAGTAACTTAACTGCCTGAATACATAAACTTTAGCACTCATTAAATTAGAGAACAAAATACAAACACTGAGAAATGTAGAAATTTGTAGGTTCAGTATTCAAACAAAAAATAACTAGGTATGCAATGAAGCAGGAAAATATGACCAACAAATAGGAGAAAATAAATCTGTAGGAGACAGTGAGATTAGCAGACAAGAACTTTAAAATGAATACTTTTGAAAAAGATGTACACATCTGGAGAAATTCCAAACCGTGATTTCAAGATTTACCATAAATTTATAGTGGTCAATACAATAGTTTTGACATGAGGATAGAAAAACAGATCAATGCAACAAAATAAAGAGTTCAGTAATATGCCCACATATAATGGTCAATTGATTTTTTAAAATTTTATTTCATTGTTCTAAGAACACTTAACATGAGATTTGCCCTCAATAAATTGTTAAGTGTACAATACTTTATTGTTGACTATAGACACAATGTTGTACAGAAGATCTCTAGAGCTTTTCATCTTGCTTAACTGAAACTTTATACCCATTGATTAGTAACTCCCCATTTCCTCCTTCTCTCAGCCCCTGGAAACTACCATTGTGTTCTTTGATTCTATGAATTTGACTATTTTAGATACTTTATATAAATGGAATCATGAAGTATTTGTCTTTCTGCGACTGACTTAGGTCACTTAGAATAATATCCTCAAGTTTCATCCATGTAAGAACATGGATGCATATTGCATAATTTCCTTCTTTTCAAAGTCTTACTAGTATTCCATTTGATGTATATACCACATTTTCTTTATCCATTCATCTGTCAATGGATATTTAGGTGGTTTCTACATTATAGCTATTGTAAATAGTGCTGCAGTGAAGTTGGGAGTGCTACTATCTCTTTGGGATCCTGACTTCAATACAGTTGGATAAATACCCAGAGCAGGATTGCTACATCATACAGTAGTTTTATTTTTAATTTTTTTAGGAACCTCCATACTGTTTTGCATAGCAGCTATACCGTTTTGCATTCCAACCAATCATGTGCAAGGGTTCCAACATTTCCACATCCATCACGGATGCTTGTCATCTTTTTTTTTATTATAGCCATCCTGATAGATGTGAAATGTTATCTACAGAATCAAAAGGCAACCTACAGAATGAAAAAAGATATATTCAAACTATATATCTAATAAGGGGTTAATCTCCAAAATACATAAAGAACTTCTACAATTAAATTTTAAAAAACCTAGTAACCCAATTAAAAAATGGGGTAAGGACTTGAATAGACATTTCTCCAGAGAAGACATACAAATGGCAAACAGGTATATGAAAAATGTTTAATCTTAATATCACTTGTCACCAGGAAAAGGCAAATAAAGACCAGAATGGTCAATTGATTTTTAAAAGCTGATGCTGAAATAACTGAAAGGAGAAGGCAGTCTTTTCAACAAATGGTCGTAGGAGAAATAGACATCTATATGGTGAAATAATGAACCTTGGCCCTGAAAGGCTAATATACCCCCAAATTAACTTAAAGTGGAGATACACACACACACACATACACTAAAACTTCAGATAAAACATAGAATAAAATCTTCATGACTTTGGGGTATCTTTCTTCATGGGACACTGAAGGCAAAAACCATAAAAGGAAAAAGTAATAAATGAGATTTCACTAAAATAAAACATTTATATTCTTTGAAAGACAGCATTAATTAAATGAAAAAGCAAGTTAGAGGCTGGGATTAAATATTAAGATACACAAATTTAAATACAAAAAATAATAAAATACAAATGCTTTGTATTGAAATATATATAAAAAGAACATTTAAACTCAAAACTAAGAAAACATTCATTTAAAAAATAGGCGAAATCGTAACTAGTTTACCTAATAAGATGAATGACCAATGTGCAAATACAATGGGGACATGTAAATTAAAAACAAAATGAGACACGCTGTACACTTATTAGACTAAATAAAACAAAAAAGACAGTTAGCAAGGATGTGGAACAACTGAGACTCTAAAAAGTTGCTGGCAAAAATGTGAAATGGTGTGAGCACTCTAAAAAAGATTTTTTCCACTTCTTATAAGATTAAACATTCATACACTATGTCATTCAACAATTCTCCTGGTAGGAATTCACGTGAGAATATTGGAAATAGGCTTACAAAAAGACTCGTACACAAATGTTCATAGCAATTTTGTTTATAATAGCCCAAACTAGAAACAATCTAAATATTCATTAACAAATTATGGGTAAACAAATTATGATATATCTAATAAATGAAATCTCCATCAGCATTAAAAAGAAACAAATTACTGATATACACAACATGGATAGATATCACAGAGTAAACACTGAGTTAAAGATGCCAGGAATGAGTTATACATACTGTAGAATTCCATTTATATGAAATTGAACAAAGGTGAAAACTAACCTATAGTAACAGAAAGCTTACTAGCCAGTTTGGGGACCAGGTATGGAGTAAGGGAATTAAGTGTAAAAGGAGAATGAGGAAACATTTTGGGTGATGTGAATATTATATATGTTAATAGTGGATATTACATTGGGTTCAAACATTTGTCAATACTCATTGAACTGTACACGTCAGATGGGTGCATTTTATAGTAGGTAACTTATACTTCAATAAGATGTTTAAAATAAACAAACTAGAAAAATCTCTCTGCTCTCCTATGCTGTGAAAAAAATGTATATAACAAATGTGTATAGCAATGACGTCTTTTTTGAAAACCTGAAAGAATCACTGGCAAAAACATATGGGCTTAAACTACACTGTTGGGGCTAGTTCTTTTTTGTATTATTCAATTTTCTCTAACAGATATCTTTTCGTCCTTTATAGACATTTTGTAAATTTGTGTTTTCTAGACAATCATCCATTTCTTTATGACTTCCTTATTTTATAAATTAACAAAAAAGGTGCCTTAATTTTTTAAAGTCTTTCTCTCACCTATGAACATATTGTTCTTCTCATTCCTAACATTTCCTAAACTTGTTTATTAAACTATCTTTAGGGAATGGGCTGCCAGAGAACGAGTTCAGGGCACAGTCAAGAGCACATGTTTTTGATTCAGAAAGCCTGAGGCTCGAAGCCTGACTCCCCTGCTTATTCAACCTCACTAATGCTTGTTTTTTTCTAATAAATAAAACTAACTAATGAGGCTCCTTTTGCTCACCCAAGTGTGTATGTGCAAATTCATACCATTTCCATCTTTGTTTAGTTTTCTTCCTCCTTTGTTTTGCTCTCTCGATATGCCAGACACATAGCAGGTGTTCCTCACATGATTGCTATTACCATCCTCTTTAATTGCTCATGTACACTTTCCAGTTGGTTTCTCCAAACTTACAAGCACAAATGACTCCCTAAAGCTTTTCCTTAATCATTGTAACCCCATCAAAGGCTCTGTCTGTCAAAGAGGACACAAAATAGGGCTGTGATCTCTACATGGCTGTTTATATCATCATATTACTAATTTTATTATATAATCTAAGGATCTTGATGAATAGACTAGCATAAACTCCTCATCAAATTGATTACAAGTTGAAGATAATGCTAAATATCACTGAAAAGTTATTTTCTCTGTTTTTTTCTTTAAGGTAACAACTTTGATTAATTACTCATATGACATTTGGTACTAATAGCTTCCAGGACATAAAACGCTAACTAAAATTTATGTGATTTTTTTCATGATGCCTTTTTCTGATTATATCTAAAAATGGAGCTTTAGAGAAGAGCTATGAATATCCATAATCCCCAAACATTTAAAGAAGAATTAATATCAATCTTTCTCACGATTTTCCAAAAAATTGATGAGGAGGAAATACTTCCAAACTCTTTTTACAAGACCAGCATTACCCAGATACCAAAGCCAGACAAGTATACTAGAAGAAAAGAAAATTACGAGCCAGTACTGCTGATAAACAGAGATGCAAAAATTCTCAAGAAGATACTAGCAAACTTAATTCAATATCCCATTAAAAGGATCATTCACCTCCACAGTGTAGTGGGATTTATTTTTGGGATGCAAGGATGGTTCAATATATGCAAATTAATAAATATGATATACCATGTGAATAGAATGAAGGACAAAACCATATAATCATCTTAATACATTCAGAAAAAACATTCAACAAAATTCAATTTAGTTTCATGATAAAAAACCCTCAATAAATAGGGTATAGAAGGAATGTACCTCAACACAATATAGGCTATCTATGACAACTCCACCAATAACATTAAACTAATGATGAAACTTGAAAGTTTTTCCCCCACTCTGGCTACTTCTACTCAATGTAGTACTGTAAGTCCTTGCCAGAGCTATTAGGCAAGAGAAAGAAATTTTTAAAAAAAATCCAAACAGGAAAGGAAAAAGTGAAATTGTCATAGTTTGCTGATACCATGATTATACATATAGCAAACTCCAAAGGCTCTGCCATAAAACTGTTAGAACTAGTAAATACAGTAAAGTTATAAGATGCAAAATCAACACACAAAAATTGGAAGTGTTTCTATACGCTAACATTGAACTATCCAGAAAAGAAATCAAGAAAACAGTTCCTTTTGCAATATCTATTAAAACACCTGGGAATAAATTTAACCAAGATGGTGAAAAATCTGTATATTGAAAACTCTAAAAAATTGATGAAATCTTAATTTTTAAATGAATAAATAAATTGGCAAAGATGGTAGGCAACTCTGTTCTGTGACAAGTCTTTTTTTTTTTTTTTTAAATTCATGGTTTTGCTTTGTTGCTCAGGCTAGAGTACAGTGGCATCATCATAGCTCACAGCAACCTCAATCAGACTCCTGGACTTGAGTGATCCTCCTGCCTCAGCCTCCCAAGTAGCTGGGACTGCAGGCACACACCACAACAACCAGTGAATTTTTCTATGTTTTTAGAGACAGGGTCTCGCTCTTGCTCAACCTGGTCTCAACTCAAACTCCTGGCCTAAAGCAATTCTCCTGCCTTGGCCTCCCAAAGTGCTAGGAATATAGGCGTGAGCCACCGCTCCCAGCCATATGAAAAATCTTCTTTTTAAGGTGCTGGCAGCAGACAGGCAATTTCCCATTAGAAAAGTCTTCTAAGGGAAGACTAGCATAAGAAAGGCTGCTGGCTTGAGTGTCTATTTGATGTCATATATTTGACATATATGAGAAACAAACACTTTCCTCTTATACAACTTATTCAATTAAGCATTCAGGAAAAGAAGATCAGTGATAGAAAGATAAATTAAAGTAAGAGTGAGAGGAAAAACAAGAAAAGAGCAGGTTTAAAAGGAGTACAGAGAGAAGAGATATGGACTATTCCTCCCTAAGTGATGACCTGCTATTGATTCTCTCCTGTGAAGCAGGCTTCCTTATACTCCCACGAGTTGCATCTCTTGTTGATGGCTCTCAGATGAAGGCAGAAGAAAGTCAGGAACAATGGAATTTTATGATTGACCCACAGTTAAATATTGACATTTCAACATAAAGTTGGTGTAAGCCATTCTTTCTACAAAAATCTTGGTAGGGATGAATTTTAACTCAATTGTGGTTACTGTTCATTCTCTGCTTTACTTCGTTCTTTTCAAAATGAGGAAGTGAGATGTTATCTTCTTCATCATTAAACATATCAAGCACCTACAAACTATATAAGATATCCCATGTATGAGATCTAGTTCGACTTCTAATTACAACTCTGATAATTTAGGAAGAGAGGCATATAGTCTATGGACTTGAGGTAGGGACAATGGTACATTTTTCTCTAAGTGACATCCCTGCTCTAGGAACTGTTAGGTAGGGGTAAGGGTATGCAGGTGGCATGGACCAATAAGGATAAAGAGTAAAAACCACAACAGTGGGAAATGGTGGTTTAGGGACTTTTCCTCCACTGGGGCACGAGCAGAGGAATAGAGAATCTTCCACAGGTAATCTTTCCCCATTAGCATAGTAAAAATCACACCCCCTAGTGCCATGACAGTTCCGGAGCCAGCCATACAAGGACAGAAAATGGGAGGGTATATGATTCTGGAAAATCTCCACCTATCTCCCTGAGAAGACATTAATATTCCACCCCCAGCTTAACATATTATTAGGGATTAGCATAAAGAACAGACCCTAACCCAGGGGAGATGCTGTTCCACATTGGAACAGTCCACTCCCTACTGAATTTGAGAGTGTACTATAGTTTCTATACTCTGTCTTTGAACTCAGGGTCTTCTCTACTCACAGAGACAGATCCATTTCTCTCTGTCCAGAACATACTTTTGCTGTGTACCCTTTGCTTTGCAATAAAGGCTGCTTGAATAGAAGTGCTTTGTGTCTGTCATCACTCCATCACACCTTGTGATTCTTCCAAGCAAGGAGTCCAAGAACCAGGACAGCTCTCTCACAACCCACCCTAACAGGAACTGAGTGCTAGGTAGTGGGGGGAGGGCAATAACATCAGGTCTTCTCAGCTTGCCTCTCCAGAATGGAACCAATGCCTTATGAGCCTAGGAAATGGTTATTGGGTCCCATATTCTCAGCCATACCACAGTTAAGACAGAGCCTCCTCCCACCAGTGGGAGCTAGACAGAAAAATGGAGCTATCACCACCTCTTACTAAGAACTAAGACACAGATATATGTAAGGCAGGATAAGGTATGCTGACATCCTGAATATCCTGGGCAGGTAGCCCTCCAACTGGGAGGTGGGAATAGAGAGGACTCTGTGTTCATAGCTATACCAGTTTGTAGTGGAGTTTCCAGCTGTCTGACGTGGGAGGGGATAGGAAGGAAGCAATCTGGGTTCGAATACCATAAACTCCATTATTAATATTACTGAATATTAATAGATTTTCTTGAATAAATATTTCTTCATTGTCTATGCCCTTAGTACCATTTCTAGAGACTTTCAACAGTTGAGCTTTTTCTTTTTTAATAATAATTTTCACCTATTTCATTGAGAAGTGGGTCCAAAGAGCTCATTATGCTGCCAAACCAAAAACTATTCTTCAATAGATGAATTTTATTCTCTCTTACTTTTTTTAAAAAATAATTTCACTAATTTGAGTAATTGCCTCAAATATTTCTTTAACTTGGCCTTTTTAAAAAATATGGCATGAGTTGTTTGTTGTCACTCATACAGACTACATAGTTAATTCCATCTTTTTTATTTATTTGGAATAATACATTAAATGATTATATTAATTAAGAAAATCAAATAGCTTTATAAGCACTAATGAATTAATGTCAGCATCATCACTAAGAAATAAATGGTTAAAATGCAATAATATCTTTGTTTTAGAGGTTCATAGAGGCAAATGTTTCTAATAAATGTTTAACAGTCTTCATTAAGCTCCCGGCACATTAAAATCATCTAATATTGCTACAATAATTAGTCTTCTAAATAGCAGAGTGAGCACGAGTAGGATTGATCACTTGCCCAGATTTAACAATGCAGCCCCCATCATTTTGATGGCTTTCAGTAAAAAACAGAAGCCACCATCATACACCCTGCTGTGTTGAGAATAATAATGTGAAGAGGATATCAATTTTTGGATACTCTTATTATTTCAGATAACATCATATCAAGCATTAGATGAGATATTTCAGCCCAAGTACACATAGAGAATCAACATGATACCTATATATATATATATATATGTATTTTTTTCTGTAGCTAACTTAGCATGAGAAGCACAGAAATAGAATAACAATATGAGCTGGCATTGTTAGTGCTGAAGTCACTTGGATGATTATGGGCTTTTGAAAGATGGACATATTTTGACCGTTTCAATCATAGAAGATACGGTCAATTGATTTGCAGAAGGGATAGAAATGGAGTTTCAAATTCACTGCTCTATTTTTATCCAACTATAGGACAACAAAGCCACTTATGACTTATCTTCAGAGTTTTGAGATTATTTTATGGACATTTGAGTTGCAAATAGTCTATTATCATGGAACTTAACTGAGGCTACTTTTGCAAAAAAGGTTTTGAATTTCATGCAGAAAAAGAGGGAAACTTGCAATCAAAACAAATTCCCTGATATTAGCCACCTATTTCCTAAAGCAAAATGAATTTTAAAATCTCTCTTTGCTTAAACTGAACCAATGCCAATTAGTCCCAGTAGTAATAACGTAAGTTCATATTAGTTCCTAAGCTGAGGTAATTTAGAAGAAAACATCAAAAGTCCAATGGATACTGATAATATTCTTTCACTAATGACTTAGATGTGCACCAATGATTCTCAGTGAAATGGTGCAGAGCAGTTTCCTGAATATACAATATATCATACAGAAGACTCTTCAATATATTACCCAACATTATTTTCTATTGGGTTTTTTCCCCTGAGTCTTTGCATTTTTTTGTGTATTAAAATTTTATTCATCTGAAAAACCCAGCATCCTTTCTATTAGATGTTTGAGTCTCTTTTGGAAATGTTTTGCTATTTATAGCATCTTATAACCTTTAAAAGTTAGAATAATTGTCTTGAGAAACTCTTCTCTTTAGAACTAAAAGAGCTAAATTTTTACCCCCTATCATGCACAAATTAACCGTCTCTTTGAAAACCAGGTAATGATTTTTTAAATGTGCAATTTAAAATTTCAAACCATATTACCATTTTCTTCCCAGAAGCTTCACTGTCAGTGACTTAGTAAAACCATCATTAATCACAAGATAAGCTACAGTCATGTGGTGATTGTAATTTGGTCCCACGGACCAAAGACAAATGATATGGAATACTATTAGCAATGATAGCTTTAATGTAGACATTCATCATGGACTCAGGTTCACTTGATGTGACTTTGGGATAAAAACACGGGAAATTGCCTAGCTATTGAAAATTCTATTACTATTAAATCATAACTTTGGCAAGAATGTACAAAATAAGAGTGATAGATTTTGTGTTTTCTGTTTTTCACTCTCAAAAGACAAAATTGCAGGGGGCTTTAAAGAACCCAGATGCAGTGCAATTAGAATAGTGAATGCTGATTAGTTGTTATCTATCTAATTGCTAATACTAGAATCTAGAGTTTTGGCAAGCTGTATTTATAAGAATCACAAAACTGCTCCAGCTCATCAGAACAAGTAGATTGCTAACAGAGGTTAAGAAAGACACACACACACACACAGATTCTTTCATCAGTGACATATTTTATTGGTCATAAACTTCTTTAATACACTACATAATAATCTCCTAAATCAAAAGAAAAAACAATTTTTAGGAAGAAACCCTGGTTACCTATCTTAAGTACTACTCACTGTCACATTTTATAAGTTATTTAGATTTTCAAGGACCTACACAATTCTTATTAAATAGTTTCCCTGTAGGAAATCCCTGAGGGGAGATGAATGCAGTACCAAAAGTGTGATTGCAATTCACAAGCAGGGATAATTACTGAATTCAGCCTGCAGCATTCTCCTTCTTCATGTGGGAAAAAAAAAAAAGTCAAATCTACTACAGATGCTCCTCGACTTACAATGGGGCTAACTCCTTTTACACCCATTATGAGTCAAAAATATTGTAAATTGAAAATGCATTTAATGTTTCAACACAGCAGACAATCCCTGAGGTAGGATGTTTCACTTCAGAAGTTTTTGACTTTAGGATGGCCCTAAAGCAATAGGCATTCAATAGAAACTGTAACCCCATCTCAAGTTGTAAGGAGCTCCTCAACTTACTGTGGGATTATGTCCCCAGTAAACCCACTGTAAAGTTGAAAAATCATCAACTGAACCATCCTAACTTGGAGACCATCTGTACTTTATGCATTAAATTCAAACAATGGCATAAGTACTTTCTTATGGTATTTTATTTCATTTATTTTGAAGGTTTCTGTCATCCAGACCTACCTGCATAGCTTCTTCAACAACCCTCCTATAAATTTAGTTATTTTCTTCCCAGTGTTCTTTAGTTGAATTGTTCTACCACACTCTGTACTCCCAGGGATTAAAGGTAATCATGTGGCCCACGTAAAGAAGATCAGCTATTAAACCATAAAAGATATCTGTAATTTCTGCAGAGTCAGATTTGAGATCTGGTTTACCAAATCTTCTGGTCTTTGAAATTTGAATTCAGTGGAAGAAATAAAAATGATACTAGATCAAGGTGCAGTGGCTCACGCCAGTAGTCCCAGCAATTTGGAAGGCTGAGGTAGGAGGTCAACTTGAGGCCAGGGGTTCAAGAACAGCCTGGGTAACATAGTGAGACCCCGTCTCTAAAAAATAAAAAATTTTTAGATAGCCAGGTGTGGTGGCACGCGCCTTTGGTCTCAGCTACTCTGGAGGCTGAGCTCAGGAGTTAGAGGCTTCAGTGAGCTATGATCACGCCACTGCATGGCAGCCTGGGCAATAGAGCAAGACCCTGTCTCTAAAAAAATGAAATGACACAAATCTTTATTTCTTTGAATACAGGTGTTCCCTGGGTTATGGATGAGATACATTCCTGAGAATGTCTTAAGGTCAGATTTCTATGTAACTTGGAACCCTGATAAACAGTGCACATATGGTGGTAGTAATAACAACAACAACACTATAATGGCTCCTATATGGTAATAATAATACAGTGTAATACTGTAATAATAATAATAATACCCCTGTACTGTAATAATAAGTTGCAGAAACTATTGTGTTCTTTCTTTTAATTCAACCAAACAGAACATAAAAACAAACTCATACAAAAAGTTTAGATAGGAGAAACTTCAAAAAAGGATATTAAAGGTTAACACTAACCTAATGTTGCCTCAACACTAGGCTATTAGGAAAGTTATGCTTATTTTGATCTTCTAACCAAATCAATAATAACCTTTCCATGTCAGTAATTAATGCACTTTGCTGCTTAGTAATAATTGATGCTTTCATTGGAGCACCGCCTTTCACATGTTCCATTATTCTCACTTTATCCTTTATAATTGTTCCGATAGTCAAGCGACTGAAGCCTAATACTTTCCCAGTGAATGATGGCGTCTGGCTTTTCTCTGAATGCTTAATTATTTCTACTTTCCTTTCCATTGTAATCACCTTTCTCTTTGCTGCAGGCTCACCTGGATTTGCGGTGGACTTTCGCTTTGGAGGCATGGTCATAAGAGTAAACACAGACTCACAAAATCAAATAAAAAGGTCAAGATGAGATGATGCTGTGCATGAGCAACTGTATAGACAATGAGAGTAGCCGTTAGCGTAAAGATGCCGTGCCAACGAACTGATTATGCCGTGAGGGTTTGTTTACATGCGTGGAAGAAACTATTTCCCTAATTATTACTTTAATTATTTAATTATAAATTATTCTTATGGGGAATCTTGGGAGCCCTTTTGTAAGTATGGGACGCTGTAAGTCGGTTCGTCATTAACCCAGGGACTGCCCGTATTTTAAAATATGTATATTTTTGTGATTCAGAAAGTGTCTCAACTTTCAGTTGCACTGATGCTGCATATCTATACATATAATTTCTCTTTAATTTTCTATGTATCTCTTTACGTTGCATTTAGTTTAATTTTATCTGTATTTTGCCTGATTTCTTTGGCTGGAGGGAATATTCTTTACTTCGTGGGAAATCTGAAGAATAAATGCTATATTTGCTTCAACATATATCTTAGAATTGGCTCTTTGATCAATTCTCAACATAACGAAAAGGGTTGTTTAAATACCTAAACTATAAAAACTGAGTCTTTTATAAATGGTTGAAAAATTCCTATGGCAAAAGAAATTTGAAGTTGAAGATGCCTAATTCAGAATTTACTTAAATAACCTGGATGCCAAAGTAACATAAAATATTAGCTCCTATAAATCAGAAGTTTTTTGTGATAAGGACACCAGTTTAGAGTCTAACTGCAGACTGATTACAGACATGCAGGATTTCAGATTTTGTGAATTTGGATGAAATATTTACTTTGTACAACAGATATTTGTGGGCACTATATTAGTTTACAAAGGCTGCCACAACAGAATACCACAGATTTGGTGGCTTAATAAACAGATATTTATTTCCCATAATTCTGAAGGCTAAAAATCCAAGATCAAGGTGTCTACAGAGTTAGTTTCTTCTGAGGGCCTCTCTCCTTGGCTTGTAGATGGTTGCCTTCTTTCTGTGTCCTCACATGATCTTTCCTCTGTGTGTACACAGCCTTGTGTCTCCCTCTGTGCACCTGCAACCCTGCATCTCTCTGTGTGTCCAAATTTTCTCTTCTTATAAGAACACCAGTCGAATTAGATTAAGGCCCACCCTAATGGCCTCATTTTAATCTAATCTCCCCTTTGAAAACCCTATCTTCAAATACAGGTTGAGTATCCTTTTTCCAAAATGCTTGGGACCAGAAGTGTTTTGATTTCATATTTTTTGCATTTTGGAATATTTTCATATCCATAACGAGATATCATGGGGATATCCACCTCTAACAAAAAATATATTTGTGTTTTATATACACTTTTTGCACATAGCCTGAAAGTAATTTTATACAATTTTTAAAATAATTTTGTGCATTAAACAATGTTAGACTGCATTTTGACTGCAACCAGTCACCAGAAATTAGGTGTAGAATTTTCCACTTTTGGCATTACGCCAGCATTCAAAAATTTTCAGATTTTAGAACATTTTGGATTTCAGTTTTTCAGATTAGCCATGTTCGGCCTGTACAGTGACATTCTAAGGGACTGGAGGATATGGCTTCAATATATAAATTCTGGGGGAACACAATTCAGCCCATAACAGGCACCTATGCTGTAGCACTGAATGAAATTCAGCACTGAATGAAATAGACAAAATCCTCGCCATACTTGAGTTTATATTATTCTACTTAATGTATCTAAATCCTCAATTTTCTTTTCTGTACAAAACCTCACAAATTGTTGCTGTGATTATGTTAGAGAACGGTGGAGCACAATTAAGATAGTTCCTGGCCCACAGCAAGTCTCAATAAATCATCATGAGAATTGTAGCAATAAAACATGATGATAAGCATAGGCAGGTTATCATTAGGAAATCTTCATACACCCTCTCCCTGGATTTGAAAGGAGTTTGTTGCCTTTAGGCAATGACAATGTTGCTGTCCAGGTGCTTTATTCATAGGGCATTATACATTAGTTCACAAAGTCTTACTAAATTATTTGCCTTCACTACTACTACAATTACAGGACTCACTGAATTTCTGTAAATAATATGATAATATTACATCTGATTAGATACTTAAATTCTTTTTAGTTTGCACTTAGAGAAGGGCGTAAATTTTTAGTTGTTTATGTCTAGTTCATTATGTTTGGGTCCGAGGTAAAATGGAATAGACTTCTGCTTAGCTCTATGAAAAATTCCTGGGAAATGTATTTTCGATATTGTGATATTTTGGTTGAAACAATTCCTTCAACGTTGTCACCTTTGGTGACAAACAACTTTCCTTTCCAGAGGCTTTCTTCTGACTCCTTGTGTATATTCATTTATTTAACCAGTATATATTTTGTGCCTACTATGTATAGGCAATGTTCTTGGTGATGGGGACACAGAAGAGAACAAAACAGACAAAAATCTCTAATTTTATGTAGCTTACATTTAACTGTTGATTGGTAGAGGTTTTTCTGTGGAGGATACACTATTCATACCTACCTCTCCATTCTAAGCAACATCAACTATCATTATAATGTAGATAATATGGTGGACTCAACTGCAAAATAAAGTAAAACAGCATATTTGTATAAACTTTTTTAAAATCTTGATGTTAAAATAAACACTATTGCAAATATAATTTTGTCCAGAATCATCTTGCCTTAGACATTTGAACATGATAAAATTCCTTGAATTTACTCTTAATTATGAAGTCATTTTATGCTAAATTTTAGTAAGTGTATCTTTTAAATATCGCTGAATTTCTACTGCTGTTTAGGACCCCCCTGCCATTATCTTCATTTAGTTCATTGTCATCTTGCACATACGTTCCTGCAAGTTTTCAGTCCTGATCTGTTATAATAAATTCTGCACACTGCAGAAAAGATACTTTTCTGTCTCAAGATTGTCAATTGACTTTTACCTCTCACATCCCCCTGTATCATACTAGTTTTCAACAAGATGAAGCTTCTTTCAGTTCTTCAAACATGACAATCTGCAACCCCAATATTCAACTTTGTTTCAGACAGAAGATCCCATTGGAATCCTTTGGTAGGTTCTTTTTTCTTTTCTATGTTTTGGTGGTGCTGGTAAGTGGTTTCTGCCTATCTGTCTCATTTACTAGATTCATTAAACCGTGGGCTAATAAAGGCAGGAATTGTGCTGGATTTGTCTTTGTATGCCCAGCTTCTAGCATAGTTTATTCCTCCTCTCCCTTACAATTATTTAAATAACTTCATCAAGTCATATTTTGAATATTATATAATTCACTCTCTTCAAGTGTACAGTTCAATTATTTTTAGTACATGTATCAAGTTGTGAAACCATCACAATAAACCCATTTTTAGAACATTTTATCACTCCAGTATGATCCCTCATTTACTTTTTATCCTTCTTCCCTGCTCCCACTCTGGGCAAACACTAATCTACTTGTTGTCTTTATAGTTTTGTCTTTTGTAGATATTTCATAAAAAGTGAAACATGCATTATGTGGTGTTTTGTGTTTGGGTATTTTCACTTAATGTATTTGGAGTTTTTTACTGAAATACTGCTAAAGTTCATTCACGGCAAAGCATCTATACATAGTTTTTTCCTTTTTTTAAACTGAATAATGTTCCATTGTATATAATTTTATATATATATGTATTTTTCACTTCTCTCATTCTCTACTTATCTGGGAGTATCTTAATTTCTTTTTTATTCATGAAGTAAAGTTTTACAGGTTATAGAATTCTTGGTTGATGATATTTTTCTTTCAAGTTTTGAATTCAGTTGACCCTTGAACTACACAGGTCCACTTATATGTGGATTTTTTCCAATAATGGTTACACCGAGTATGCCTGCCTCTCCTGCCTTTCCTCCCACCTCCCCCACCTATTCCACCTCTGCCACCCCTGAGACAGTAGGATGAACCCCTCCTCTTCCTCCTCCTGCTAAGCCTACTTAACATGAAGACAAAGATGAAGATCTTTATGATGATCCACTTCCACTTAATAAGTAGTAAATATATTTTCTCTTCCTTATGATTTTCTTAATAACATTTTCTTTTCTCTAACTTACTTTATTGTACAAATACAGTATATAACATATATATCAAATACAAAATATGTGTTAATTGACTGTTTATATTATCAGTAAGGCTTCTAGTCAACAGTAGGCTATTAGTAGTTAAGTTTCCGGGGAGTCAAAAGTTACACACAATTTTTTTTTTTACTGCAGGGTGGGTCAGTGCCTCTAACCGCATGTTGTTTAGGGGACAACTGCATGTTTTACCACTGCCTTCTGACCTTCATTTTTTCAGATGAGTCAGCTATTGATCTTATAGGGGATCCTTGTATATCACAAGTCATTTCTTTCTTGATACCTTCAAGTTTTTCTTTTCATCTTTGACTTTCATTAGGTTGACTAAGATGTATCTGAATAGGGATCTCTTGGAAGCTATTCTACTTGGAGTTTTTTTTTTTTTTTTTGACCTTTTCAATGCATAGATTAAATATTTTCTTTATATTTGGGAATATTTCGGCCATTATTTGTTCAAATATTTGTCCTGGTGATTTCTGACTATTCTCTCCTTCTAGTTCTTCCTTTCTTCATATGTTGGTGTGCTTGATTATTTCTGTCTTAGTCCATTTTGTGTTGCTATAACAGAATACCTGAGACTGGGTAATTTATAATACATAGAAATGTATTGGCTCAGAGTTCTGGAATCTAGGGAATCCAATATCAATGTCCTGAGATCTGGCATGGGCTTTCCTGTAGTATCATAACATGGCAGAAGACATTACATGGCAAAAGAGCAAAAAGAGAGAGAGAAAAGGGGGCTGAATGTGCCCTTTGATAATGAACCCACTTGCATAACAGAGTTAATCCATTCATGAGGGCAGAGCCCTCATAACCTAATCACCTCTTAAAGGTCCCACCTCTGAATACTGGTACAATGGCAATTAAATTTCAACATTAGTTTAGAAGGGGACAAACATTCAAACCATAGCCCACCTATGAAAGTCTGTTAATTTTTCTCAATTCTTTGTCCTTTCTCTTTCTCAGTCTAGATAATCTCTATTGACCTATGTTCGAGTTTAATATTTTTGTTTTTTTGATAGCTCAATTCTATTGTTAAATCCCTCCAGTAAATTTGTTTTTCTCTAATACATTTTTCTCTTCAGTTATTGTACCAGTCAGCCCCAAATCTCTATTTAGTCCTTTATCATTATTCTAGTAATATTAGTATCGTTGGTTTCATTTTTGATATTCTCTATTTGATGATATGTAGTTTTTAATACTTTCTTCTAATTCTTTAATGTAATTTCACTTATTTGAGCATCTTGAAAAGAACAAGGTACAGTTGCATGTTTTCTGTAGGAAATCCACTTTAAGTTTCAATTCACTGATGGCTTAAAATTAAAAGGAGGGAGGATGATAGATCATGCTAACAGAAACCAAAAGAAGGCTGGATAATTATAGCAATTTTATATAAAACAGACTTCAGAATGAGGAAAATTATCATGGACAAAGAGGGGCATTATATACTGATAAAAGAATCTATTCCTCCAGAAGACATAACCATCCTTAATGTATATGCACATAACAACAGAACATTAAAATATATGAGGCAAAAACTGACAGAACTTCAGGGAGAAATAAACAACCCTACTATAAAAATTGGAAACTTCAACACATTTCCTTCAGTAATTGATAGATCAAGCAGGCAGAAAATCAATAAGTATATGGATGAACTGAACAACACAAATCAATCAACTTTATCTAATTGACATTTATAGAATACTCCATCTAACAATAGCAGAAGGCACATTCTTCTCAAGCTTACTTGGAATATTCATCAGTGTATACCATATTCTAGGCCATAAAACACACCTTAACAAATTTAAAACATTGAAATTCTGCAAAGTATGTTCTCAGACCACAATAGAATTAAAATAGAAATCAATAACATAAAGAGATCTGGATAATTCATAAATATTTGGAGACCAAAAACTATACTTCTAAGTAGCACATAGGTCAAAATGAAGTCTCAAGAGAAATAAAAATAATTTGAACTAAAAAAAGTACACATTATCAAACATTGTGGAATGCAGCAAAAGCAATTCTGAGAGGGAAATTTATAGCATCAAATGGATATATTAGAAAAGAAGAATGACTTAAAATCAATAGCCTAAACTTTAACTTATGAATGTAGAGAAAGAAGAGCAGATTAAGTCTACAACAAGAAAACAAAAGGAAATAATGAATACTGGAGATGAAATCAACCAATTCAAAACAGGAAAACAGAAGAGAAAATCAACAAAATAAAACTCTGGTTATTTGGAAGAGACCAACAAAGTTGGTAAACATCTAGCCAGGTTAACCAAGAAAAAAAGAGAGAAGACACAAATACCAGTATCAGAAATGAAAGACAAGTCATCCTAATTGATCCCATACAAGTGGGATTTATTCTATGATTTATTACATGATCAAATGAGATTCATTTCATGGATGTAAAGCTGGATGAACAAAAAAAATCAATAAATATAATTTACTATATCTACAGGCTAAAGAAGGAAAATCACATGATCACTTCAATTGACTGACAAAAAGCATTTGACAAAATCCAGCACCCATGCAGGATAAAAATTAGTAATAGAAGGGAACTTTTTTGACTTAATAATAAACATCTACAAAAAACTGCAGCTAACAGCTAATTGTGAGAGAATAGACACTTTTCTTCTAAGATCAGGAACAAAACAAGGATATTCTCTGCTATCACTCCAATTTAACATCATACTAGAAGTTTTTGCTAGTGCAATAATAAAATGAAATTAAATGTTTGCATGTTGGTGATATGCTCTGAATGTTTGTCCCCACTTCCCTATTTATATGGTGAAGTATCACTCCCAGGAGGATGGTATTTCTTTTGGGAGGTAGATCCTTTGGGGGGCGATTAGGTCATGGAGGTGGAGCCCTCATGAATGAGATTAATGCCATCATAAAAGTGGCCTACTAGTGACTCCTTGTTCCTTCCACTATGTGAGGTTAGAGTGAGAAGAAGGCTGCCTGTGAGGACCTGAACCCTCACCAGACATCAAATCTGTTGGTGCCTTGATCTCAGACGTCCTAGCTTCCAGAACTGTGAGAAATAAATTTCCTTTATTTATAAGTCACTCATTCTATTGTACCTTGTTATAGCAGCCCCAAAAGACTAAGACAGTTGGAAAGAAAAAAATGAAACGTCTTTATACACAGATTACATGATTGTCTATGTAGATAACACCAAATACTCTATGTTAAACTTCCTAGGAATAATAAACAAATTTGCAGGATACAAGGTCAATATTAAAAAATCAATACTCTTCCTGTATATTAGCAATAAACTACTAAAATTTTTAGTTAAAAAACTATGTATAATAGCACTCCCAAAAGGAAATATTTAGATATAAATTTAGCAAAATATTGCCTAAGTTCTCCATGCACAAAACTACAAAACTCATAAAAAAAAAATCAGAGATGTACATAAATGGAGTGATGTTTTGTGTTCATAATCAGTATCAATGAGATGTCAACTTTTCCCAAATGGATATACAAATTTAACACAATCCCTGTTAAAATCCCTGCAAGCAACTTTGTCAATATTGACAAATTAATTTTAAAACTTATATACAAATGCACAGGATCTAGCATAGCCAAAATAATACTGAAATAGAACAAAGTTGGAGGACTCACACTGCCTTATTTTAAGATTTATGATAAAGCTATGGTGATCAAGATGACATCATATTGGTGAAAGAATAGACACATAGATCAGTGGAATAAAATAATCCAGAAATAGAACCACAGAAATATAGTCAACTGATTTTTTGATGAAAGTATAAAGGCAATGCAAAAGGGAAAGGAAAGTCTTTTCACTAAATGGTGCTAGAACAATTGGATTTCTATATGCAAAAATATTAACCTAGGCCTATACCTTACATGTCACAGAAGTCTATATGAAAATGTATTATAGACCTAAATGAAATGTGAAAATATAAAAGTTCTAGAAGAAAAAAAATAAGAAGAAATCTGTCTGATTTGGTTAGACACGATATCAAGATCCTTGGAAAAAAATCAACTTCTACCTCACTAAAATTAAAAAGCCACTGTTAAGAGAATGAAAAGAAAAGCACTGACAGAAAACATTTGCAAAATTCATACCTATAAAGACACAATGAAACTGTCAAACATTACAATAAGAAAACAAAAAACGTGTGCTAGTTTCCTGTTTCTGTTTTAACAATTCATCACAAACTTAGTGACTTCTGTAGTCTGGACATTTGTCCCCCAAACTTCATGATGAAATTTGGTCCTCAACGTTGTAGCTGGGGCCTAATGGGAGGAGCTTGGATCATGGGAGAAGATCCTTCATGAATGACTTGGTGTCTTACTGGCAGTAAAGAGTGAGTTCTCACTCTTTTTTTTCCCCATAAGAGCTGGTTGTTTAAAAGAGCCAGGCACCTCCCCCACCTCTCTCTTGCTTCCTCTCTTACCACATGATCTCTGCACATGTGGGTGCCCCTTCACTTTCTGCCATGAGTGGAAACAGCCTGAGACCCTCACCAGAAGCAAATGCTGGCACCATGTTTCTTGTACAGCCTGTAGAACTGTGAACCAAATAAACCTCTTTTCTTTATAAATTACCCAGCCCTAGGTTTTCCTTTATAGCAACACAAATGGACTAAGATAGTGACTTAAAACAATAAAAGTTTTTTATCTTAATTATTCTGGAGGTTGCAAGTTCATACATGGTCAGTAGGTATGCATTCCTTCTGGAGGCTCTAGGGGAGAATCTATTTGCTTTCCTTTTCCAGATTCTAGAGGGTACTTCTAATCCTGCATCACCCAACCTTTGCTTCCATCATCACATTTCCTCCTATGACCCTGATTTTCCTGCCTCTCTATCTTAAGACCCCTTGTGAGTACATTGGGCCCACCTAGATAATCCAGGTTAATCTTTTCATCTCAAGATCCTTAAATTAATCACATTTGCAAAGTCATTTAATGTAATACAGTCACTTGTTTTGAGGATTCAAGTTTCCACATATTTGGGGGACCTTTACTCTGTTTAAATAATCCAGTTAAAAATGAGCAAAAGATCTGAATAGATACCTTACTACCTTACTAAAAACAGATATACAGAAAGCATACAAACATATGAAAATATGTTCAAAATCATTTGTCATTAGGGAAATGCAAATAAAAACAATGCTAAGATACCACTACATACTTGTTAGAATGGCTGAAATTAAAAAAAAATAATAATGACCATACCAACTGATGATAAGTTGTCCCACAGGATGTGGGAATGGTATAGCATTCATTACTGATGAGGTGTAAAATGGCACAGCTCTTCTGAACACAGCTTGGCAGTTTCTTACAAAACTAAACATCATCTTGTCACAGCAAATATGCTCCTAGATAGTTACCCAACTGATTTGAAAAACCTGCACATGGGTGTATATAGCAGATTTATTCACAATTGCAAAACCTGGAAACACCCAAGACATTCTTCAATAGTTGAATTAAAACAAATTGTGGCAACCCATAGGACTGATGGAGTCAGTCACCAAGACATGCAAAAGCATGGATGAATCTTAAATGTATATTGTTGAGTCAAAGAAGTCAGTCTGGAAAGGCTACAGAGATGCATGATTCCATTCATATGGTATTCTGGAAAAGACAAAACTGTAGAGAAGATAAACAATTCAGTGGTTTCTTTTAAAGATTCGTCTGCCCCAACTATACTCACAATCTTAGGCTGTTGTGGTGTTACCGGCAAATTGTGATTGTTTTTAGTAACATCCTGGGGATAGGTTTTTTTTTTTCTTATTTGTTTATTCTGCAGAGCTGAACCCCAAGTTAAGTCAAATAGCTACAAAGCTGTGGGAATGGAGATTTTTAAAGAAAACTTCTAGTTTTGTCATACTGTAGGCTGTGTTCTGAAGTTGGGGTTTTCAACAGAGCGCCAAAAGAAACCAATTGTCTGTGTCGACTGTAAGCGGGCTGGCTAGATTTTATGCCTACCATGACTCTGAGGTGGCAAGCAAGGGAGGATGGGAATAGCCCCACATTAAATGCCACAGACCATGCTGTCTGACTGAGGTTCAGTAGTATTTCTTGAATAGGCACTTCCCGTTCATTCTGTGAACTGGATTAATTTTAAGAGTTCTGAAATGGTTGAGATTTTTTGTTGTTGTTTTAGCAGTGTTTTTATTGCTTTAATGGGAGAGCAAGTTCACTGAGGTCCTCATTTCCCCATTCCACAAGATAATCTCTCTCCAGAAAAGATCTTGTTCCCAATGTATGAATATCCCAGCTGGAGTAGAATAATGAATGTAGCTAGAGAGTAGTGGTACAGTAAATTGAAGTCAGATTCTGGGGAACAGGAGGTTAAGTGCCAGTATTAAAAGTTCAGATTCTGTCCCAAAATAAGGGAAAAATCCCTCAATATTTTGAAGTGAGGAATACTTGAAATATAAGATTCGTGAAAAAGTATTCTGGGAATTGTAGATAAATTGTTAAATAATATTTTGGTAAAGGAAGGTAAGTTGGGAGGCTTTTAAAAATATTCAGAAGTGAACTCAAAAGTCATGAGTTCGTGGGATCAATAGAAATGTAAATAATTGCAAGAAACATTTTTTAAGAAAACTTGATGGAAATTTGAGATTCATGGATATGAGAGGCAGATAAAATGCTAAAATCTGAAATGCTTTTAAGTAATTAAGTTTGAGTGACTGGAGAAATTAATCCATTGATGAAAATCTGAGATTTAGTATTAGGAGGAGGAAAATTAATTAAGTTGTTTGAGTTTAAATATTGATGGAACATGCAAGATGAAATTTCTAGGGAAAAATGTTGAAGACATAGCTAGAATTTAGTTTAAAGAGTTAGCTAATACTGATTTTTAAATAAATAATAAATTTAAGATTAAAACATTAAAAGAGATATGGTATTTATAGAGAAGGACATTGTTACATACAGAAAATACAGTTTTAAAGATGGAAATAGAATCTGTGAAGCCAGATTTTGAACAATTTGCTGAACACTATCAAAAGTGTGACAATTTATTGGGAGGATGCCACTTTAAACCATGTTTAATATAGTTATATGCAGAAATAACAACTGCATAAGCAAAATGGGAGAAAACGATAGAAGAAATTACATAATTTTAATAATTTATACAGTTTTACAAACACCCTAGTGTTAATTTGCACTGCATCCTGGAACAGAAAGGACATTAATGGCAAAACTGGTGAAATCCAAATAATGTCTTGAATTTAGTTACTAATTGTAATAATAATAATAATACAGAAAATAACCTTATTGCTGTCTCCCTCTAGTAGGTAGTCACCTGCCTGCTACAGAGACTGAGAGTTCAAGTGTAACCAAGACGGTGCTGATGAGTCATTGAACAATTTAGTTTTAACAAATTCTAGAAACTCAGAATTTCACTTGAGTTCTCATATTTTCTTCCTTTCCTGTAGGTAGAGATGTGACATGCAGTGAAGGAAGAATTGAAATTACTTCAGCTCTGAAGAATCAGAGCTAAAATGTTTATTTCATAGAACATGGTAAAAATTTTTGATACGCCTCTGGAGAAAGAAGTAGCCACTTTATAAGTATTTATTTTATATTTTATGATAGCAACACTGCATATACATTTCTGACTTGTAATTTTAGAACACAAGTTACTAATTTACTAGGAAGGGAAGTAATGTTTTTGATGTTGTCATTATATGTACAACTAAGATCAAAACATACAATCATAAATACATTTGGTTTGATTTTTAATCAAAATAATAAACTATCAAATACTTTTTTATTCATTTTCAATTTGCTTGTCAGTTGAATCTGTTCATAATTTTTCATTAAGATATCTGTTTTCTACAGTTTATCACCTTATTATAGATAAGAAATTTTCTTACATGCAATATAACATATATTGATATTACTGAACAAACAGGCAATTCCCAAGTTCTGACTACTTTAATTCGATTTAAACTCCAAGTTCCATTACATCACTGTGATATCTTATGTTTTTAGGTAACAATATTATTAAGAATATTGATATCAAGTTTAAAATTACATATCAAATATTCTCTTCCCCTTACTGCATTATCTGAAGCTCTACCTCATACAGGTCAAAATCTTCTTTAATTATGTTATTCATTTGCTCCAAATAAGCAAATAGTGAAAAATATTGGTTCTATTTCATCGGTTATATTTGTAGTTTACTTCCTTCTCAATTTCCCTTTAAAATAAATTCTCACAAATTGTTGACTTTGAAAGGAATTATAATAATGTCATTGCTAAGATTTCTGTTACTTAACAGTAAAAAGAAGACCTAAACACAGGTCCTTACATGCATGCTCTTTTTGTTTTTAAATTCTTGAGATGTAATTTCTGGAATTTGTATTTTTACAATTTGCTAAATGTGCAGTACAAAAATAACCCACTTCTGTGGAGAAAACCTCTGCCAAGAACTTTTTGTTCTATCTTTATGATGAATGCAGATTCTCCATTAAAAAGCAAATTTTTCATTTTAAACGTTGAATAAGATGATACTTAAAATAATTCAGTTGGTTAAAATTAGATGTTAAGGAAGAAAAAAGACACACATGAGAGAATATTTTCTGGTTCTATAGCAGTTCATTTGATTGTGAAATATAACTTTGTTAATCATTTAATATATAAAAAACCAAATGAGTCTTGACATTCGTGGTGTTCTGAGTAATGCTTCTTTTCTACACAAATGCAAAATATTAAACACACTTTTTCAATAACATTGTTACATATTAAATTAAGGCAGTTTTGCTTTTATTCAATAAAAAATACTTAGCAGTATGAATTAGTTTTCTTTCCACTACAAGTCTATCTATTTTCTTATGTTAGTTCACATTCTGCTTGTCTTAAAAGTTACCAGTTGTAAACTCAGGGGCTAATTCCATCAAAGAGGACAGTATAAATTCTCAAAATATTTGTGTTAGATTTAACTATAGCTTTCTCATTATATTATATATCTAGTTCTTTTACTCATGAATTGTGAATTGGATTAGTGCCCTTATAAAAGAGGCCAGAGACTCTGAATCTCTAGGATACAGCAAGAAGGTGCCATCTATGAACCAGAAAGCTGGATATCACTAAAAACCAAATCTGCCTTAATCTTGGACTTCCCAGTCTCCAGAAGAGTGAGGAATACTTTTTGTTGTTGTTGTTTATAAGTCACCCAATTTATGGTATTTTGTTATAGCTGTCCAAACTGACTGAGACTGACACTATGATAGTTACATCAGTATTTTTCAGGGTATGATGCATGTATGAGCCTGATTCAGGACCACCTAGAGGTGTTTGTTAAAAATGATTGCTGTGGCCTTAACACTGGGCTTAATAAATCAGAGTACCTAAGTTTAAAACAATTACCGAGCAATACTGTTGTATGCAGGAAAATGTGAGAACTGCTGTGTTAGGAGGCAAGCTAGATAATAAACATTCTGTACATAAGCCATTTTTCTCACCACAAGCATTTATAATTGATTTGATAATAGTCTTCTTTAATGAAACGTCATAGAAGACTAGTTGTACTACATCCAGGCATCTCCCCAAACTCCCTACACTTCCAATACTTAATTCCTTCTATTAATCCTATTTCATTAAAATGTTCTCAATAAAATTTGTTTGCATATTATTATTGAAATGTCTCTTAAGATATTTCAATTAAATTATTTTCTTTTTTTTTTAGTATTTTTCTAAGAGCAGTACTATATTTTTATCAGCATACTAACCATCAAGACCTGTTTTATATAACCAAGAGTTTTTGGGTTTTTTTAATTATTTGTCCATCTTTACCCAAATCCATTAGCTAGGACCAGGCACTTAGTTTGCAAGGCCTAGTGCTAAGTATCCATGTGGAACTACTTATTCACAAATTATGCATTTCAAAGTGATCGCATAAGACCATTAAAAGAAGCATGGGACCCTGTGAGAGTGTGCAGGTTGCTTCCATGAAGCTATTTTTTTCCAATAGAATATCCATGTGCCTTCTACTAGCGAATAACCAAAACATTCCCTGGAAAAAGAAAAAAAAAGTCAAGATTTCTTGTTTAAGAATGAGCTACTTTTACACTTATTATTATGGTTACTTAACATCCATAAATTTTAACCAAAAGTAAGTCTGAAATTATATAATGCTATCCTTAAATTTTATTAATTTTAAAGGACAATTTCTTGAAGAAAGTCACTTATGACAATTAATTTCTTCAATTACTTATTTTTAAATGAATTCCCTTTCAACGTCTTTTTTCTCACCTCCAAACTTGTTTTGACCAAATGAATCTAGACTTGTTGAATACTGCTCCCGTATAATAAATATTTAATTTGGCAGAAATAGAAATAATAGAAGATGTCCAGGTGGATCTTTGGCCTCCATTTAAAATAAAGGTAAATATATCAGGCCTGATGTTTAATCTGTTAATAAAAATAGAATAAAAGTTTGTAAAACAAGAATACGAATGCAAAACAGCCAAATAAAGTATTTAACACATAGTTTCCTGCTTTTTTTCTTCTTTTGCCACCCTAAACACATTTTTAAAATTCCAGTGTTGCTAAATACACACTCCTCTCCCATGTTCCATGGGGAGACATTTAAATAACTATGTAGTATGGGTAAAATAGAATAACCTTTAAGATCTTAGCCAGCTGGCACTGAAATGAACCTTCAAAATCATTGTTTTCCCTTTTCAGAAGGACTCCCTGAGGATTACATTGAAAACAATTCTGTCTTGCTGTCTAACGAAGTTCATGCATCAACTCTAACCTACAGTGACACAGAACTCCCGTGGTGTGTTACCCAGAATGATACACAATGTACATTCAGAAGACAACTTTGTCATTCATATTTTACATATAGAACATATATGTTGGGATCTAGACCTTACTGACATTTATCGGTGTATGTTATAGTGAGAAAAGCTTAGGAAAATATATTTGGTTGACCAGACTAAATATATGACTGCATGTAATCAAATTACAGCTCAGTAGTTCAAACAGGTGCATCAAAAACTTAACACTGACACTTTGCCATATTGAGCATTAGGTTTTAGAGAGAAAATTGCCAGCGTGTTGTGACGTTTAAAGAATGCTACTCAAAACGCTTGTTCTTATTTGCCTTATATTCTCAACTTGATGTATTACCTCTCATCACGTATTTGCAGCCATGTTTTTATCTGATACTGTCTCCGAGAATAGCCCTCATTCTTCACATAAGTGACATTAGAATACTTTGTGCTACCTATAAAATAATCTTTAAAACTATGTACTCCTGTGAGCATTTATAAGGAAAAACCTAAAATTTTCCTTATAAGTTTAAACTGATGCAAAAACGCAATTTCCAGCATACTGAAAACGTTGCCATATCCAAACAAAATTCTTACATCACTTTTTAAAATGTAAACAATTAAATCTAAATAGCAAAGTGCTTTGTTAGCTTCTATCATTTGTGCATACACCTACATTAGTAAGCTCCTCTCTACCACACAGGATATTTACATTGTACTTTTTCTTCTTATTTTTCCATTTAAATTCTCTCACCTGATTTTATGTAAAAGTAATACATAATTTCATTTAAAATACGTTATCAATTACCCAAGCATATAGAAATTTAATTATAATCTTTTAAAATATTAATTTCCTATGACTATAAACCTCTAAGAGTTAAAATTTTTGCTCTTGATTATCATTACAATTAGAATTAGTGCAAAATTGATGAAAACATCATTAGTATATTTCAATTTTTGGTAATGTATCTGTTACTCTATTATTAAAATAGTTATGGTAATATTAAAATACTGTTTTTTTTTTACAATCCATCCATGTATCCATTGATGGGGTTTACTTACTGTTTAAATAAGGAATGGTTCAACATTATTTCCATTACTATTTTTAAAATTTTATGCCTAAGCATTAAGAAAACTTATGTATGTATATAAAATTGTTACAAATGTATAATTGTTATACTAAGGTCACTGCTATAATCTCTTTCTGGATTATGTAAGAAAAAATTATATAGTGAAGAGTTAGCAAAAATTAATTTAAATAATCAATCAGCTGACAAATTTTAATTTTCAAATTAAGACATCACCTAAATTGCAAATGGATCCTTGTTGTCCAATGTCAATTTAAATGTCACATCTGCCTTGAAACCTACTATGACCTCCCAGACTTAAGTTATTTTATCTATTTTTGTACACCATTGTAATTGCTCTATCTCTATTAGCACATATATGTTTTCTGATAAATAATCTATCCTCTTGTTTAATTATTGAACTTCTTAAATATAAGGGCCATGTCTTGTTTATGTATGTCAAATAAACAAAATAACAAATGAATGCAGGCCTATTTTACTAAACATATTTATAAAATTACATAAGTGGTATATAAAATATTTTAATTCCATAACACCCCTGAAGTTGTTCCTTTCCTTTTAAAATAAGATTATTTATTCAGCATTAAAATCTACCATTTCTATTCTTGATTATATGATGTTAAATTGAGATATTTAATTCTGAATTTTAGAGGTCATTTATTTGTAATAGCTTCTGATTTTAATCGAAAAGCAACTTAACAGAAATTTATTGGATAGCAGCATGTTGTTGTGATTAAGATAATAAACTCTGAGGTCAAACAGATTTTCTGCCACTGACTATCTGCATAAGCTTGGACAAATTACTTAAACTGTGTTTCAGTTTCCTCATTTATAAACTGGCAGTAATAACAGCACCCGCCACACCAGGTTGTTTTAAATATTAAAGAAATAATAAAAAGTAAATTATTAGCTTGTGTCTATTTGGCATATTGTACGTCCTTAGTAAATGTCTTAGTCAGCTGCCATAACAAAATACCACAGACTGGGAGGCTTAAATGACAGACATTTATTTCTCACAGTTCTAGGGTCTGAGAAGTCCAAGGTCAAGAGGCCAGCAGATTCGTCTCCTGGTAAGGGCCTTCTTCCTGGCGAGGGCCTTCTTCCTGGCTTGCATACTTTGCCTCCTTCTTGCTATATCCTCACATGGTGGAGGAAGAAAGAGAGAGCTCTTCTTCTTCTTATAAGGACATTAATTCCCCTATGGGGGCCCTGTCCTCAAGACCTTGCCTAAACTTAATTACTTCCCAAAGGCCCCATCTCCAAATAACATCGCATTGTGGTCAGGGCTCCAACATATGAATTTTGGGGGCACAAAAACATAACAGTAAATAATACTACTATTAAAAGTAATAATACTTCTATTACTTTTACTATTACCAGCACTCTCGCCACCATAACTAGTAGGATGGTGCTTTATTTTACCTCAAGTGTATGGTCAATCTTTTAAGCAAAAAAGCAGAAGATAAGGAAATTGCAGCTAGAGAGGTAAAAAGAAACGTAATAATAAAAGTCCACATATGGTGCAGAAGGTAAATACCAAATAGTGATATACATCATAAGAACATCTAAAATTAAAGGTAGGTTTAGTGACTGAAACTTGAGCAAGCAGATGAGGTGGGGCTTAAGGCAGGTCTTGCAAGAGGACCTTGCAGCTAATACCCAGAGCTGTTCTCCCTGCAATCACAGCCTTTGAAATCTTAGTGTAACTTTGCATCACTGTTGTAATAACAATATCCTCTTTGTAGGATTGATGGTCTTTGGGGAAAGTGCAACAGGTAAACTTTTCTTTCTTTTTCTCCTTTCTTTTTCTTCTTTTTAAATTTCAAAACATTAAGGGGTACAAATGTTTTTGTTACATGGATAGATTTTGTAATGCTTGAGTCAGGGCTATTAGCGGGCCCATCACCTGAATAGTGTTCATTGTACCCCTTAGGTAGGTTTTTACCCTTCCTCTCTTCCTCCCTCCCCCCTTCTTGATTTCCAATGACTTTAGCTTCCGTCTGTGCCCATGTGTCCCCATCGGTTAGCTCCAACTTATTAAAGAGCACATGTGGTGTTTATTTTTCCATTCTTGAGATACTTCACTTAGGATAATGGTCTCCAGTTCCATCCAAGTTGCTGCCAAAGACATTAATTCATTTCTATTTGTGGCTGAGTAGTACTCCATGGTATACATATAACATATTTTGTTAATCTACTCATGAATCATTCATTGATTTACTCATTCTTGTCCATTTATTATTAAGCACCTACAAGGATAATGTCAGAGCTTTTGTGAATAATTGTATTTTTCAGTTAATCAATAAAAATAACTTTATATATGAATAAATGGTCTAAAACTCAAACTAAATTATATTAGATGAATTGCAACAGGTAAAAGAAAGGCATTTAATTTTGAATATTCAATCTTTCTCCATTATTCTTAACAAGGATTCATTACAGTCTGAATTAAATTGTTTGGCAATAACATAATTATCACTGCATATGCATCATTTTTTTCAGAAAGCATCATCTAGATTCTTTTGATGCATGGAAAGAATCTATGATATCTATTTTCCTGATTTAAGAAAAGCCTAGGTTCTTTTAAAATGATAAAACTCAGGTATAAGTAGTGAAACTTAGAACTTCAAGGTTCTACGTCAATTCTTTAAACAATTATTTATATAGTTTCGATGTAAACTCTTACCTTAGCTGTACATTGTTTTTTTTTTAATATATTTTTGTTACATGGATAGTGTTTATAATGCTTAAGTCAGGGCTATTAGTGTGCCCACCACACAAATAGTGTTCATTGTATCTGAAAGGTAGATTTTTAACCCTGCCCTCCTCCACTCTCCCCTTCTGAATTTCTAATGACCTTTACATATCTCTGTGCCCAAGTGTGCCCACAAATTAATTCAGAATTATTAGAGAGTACATGTGTTGGTTTTCCCGTTCCTGAGATACTTCACTTAGGAGAATGGTCTCCAATTCCATCCAAGCTGCTGCAAAAGACATTATTTCATTCCTTTTTATGGCTGAATAGTATGCCATGGTGTATATACACCACGTTTTGTTAATCCAGTCATGAATTGATGGGCACTTAGGTTGATTCCACATCTTTGTGGCTGTGAATTGTGCTGCAGTAAACATTCAAGTGCAGGTATCTTTTTGATAAAAAGACTTCTTTTCCTTTGGGTAGATAACTTAGTAGTGGGATTGCTGGGTTGAATGTAAGTCTATATTTATTTCTTTGAGGAATCTCTATGTTGTTTTCCATAGAGGTTGTACTAATTTACAGTCCCACAAACAGTGTACAAGCATTCCTTTCTCACTGCATCAAAGCCAGCATTTATTGTTTTCAACTTTTTAATAATGGCCATTCTCACAGGGGTAAGGTAATATCTCATTGTGGTTTTAATTTGCATTTCCCTGATGATTAGTGATGAGCATTTTTTTGTATGTTTATTGGCCATTTCTTTATCTTCTTTTGAAATACTTCTGTCATGTCTTTTGCCCACTTTTTAATGGGGTTATTTGTTTTTCTCATGCTGATTTGTTTGAATTCTTTGTAAATTCTTGATATTAGCCCTTTCTGGTATGTATATTTTGTGAATATTTTCTCCCATTCTGTATGCTGTCTATTTACTCTGTTGATTATTTCATTTGCTGTGCAGAAGTGTTTAATTTAATCAAGTCCCATTTATTTATTTTTTGTTGCTGCTATAATTGCCTTTGGGGTCTTACTTATAAATTCTTTTGCCTAGGTTGATGTCTAGAATAGTTTTTCCTACACTTTCTTCTAGAATTTTTATGGTTTTATGCCTTACGAGTCTTTTATCCATCTTGAATTAATTTTTGTGTATGGCAAGAAATAAGGGTCCTGTTTCATTCTTCTTCATGTGGCTATGCAGTTTTCCTAGCATCATTTATAGAATAGGGCTTCCTTTCCCAGTGCATGTTGTTGTCTGCTTTGTCGAAGATCAGTTGGTTCTAGGTAGATGGTTTTATATCTGGGTTCTCTGTTTTGTTCCATTGGTCTATGTTACCATAATACTTTTATACCAATACTGTGCTGTTTTGGTTACTATAGCTCTGTAGTATAATTTGAAGCCTGGTAGTGTGATGTCTCCAGATTTGTTCATTTTGCTTAAGATTGCTTTGCTATTTGTGCTCTTTTTTAGTTCCAAATGAAGTGCAGAATTATTTCTAGATCCGTGAGATATGGCATTGATATTTTAATGGGGACTGCATTGAATCTGTAAATTACTTTGGGCAGTATGGACATTTTAACAGTGTTGATTCTACTAATCTGCAAGCATGAGATGTTTTTCCATTTGTTTGTGTCCGCTACAATTTCTTTCCTCAGTGTTTCATAGTTCTCCTTGTAGAGATCTTTCACCTCCTTGGTTAAGTATATTCCTAAGTACTTTATCTTCTTTGTAACTATTGTGAATGGTATTGAGTATTTGATTTGACTCTCTGCTTGATTGTTGTTAGTATATAGAAATGCTACTGATTTATGTACATTGATTTCATAACCTGAGACTCTGCTGAATTTATTTATTAGTTCTAAGAGTCTGCTGGTGGAGTCTTTGGGATTTTCTAGATACAAGATTGTATTATAAGCAAAAAACAGTAGTTTGGCCTTCTCTTATCTGATTTGGGTACACTTTACTGCCTTCTCTTGCCTGATTGCTGTGGCTAGGAATTCTAGTAATATGTTGAATAGAAGTGGTGACAGTGGGCATCCTTTTCTTATTCCTGTTCTTAGGGGGAATGCTTTAAACTTTTCCCCTTTAGTATGACTTTGGCTGTGGGTTTGTCATATGTGGCTTTTATAATTTTAAGGTATATTCCTCCTATGTCTGGTTTGTTGAGGGTTTTTATCATGAAAGTGTGCTGGATTTTGTTGAATGTTTTTTTCTGCATGTATTAAGATAATCATATGGTCTTTGTTTTTGCTTCTGTTTATGTGGAGAATCATATTTACTGATTTATGTATGTTGAGCCATCCTTGCATTCCTAGGATGAATCCCACTTGATCCCAGTTAATTATTTTTTTGACGTGCTGTTGAATTTGGTTTGTGAATATTTTGTTGAGGAATTTTGCATCTACATTCATAAAGGATATTGGCCTGTAGTTTTCTTTTTGTGTTGTGTAACTTCCTGGCTTTGGTATCAAGGTAATACTGGCTTCATAGAATGAGTTAGGGAGGATTCCCTCCTTCTTGGTGTTATGGAATAATTTATGTAGGATGGGCACAAATTCTTCCTTGTAGGTCTGGTAGAATTCAGCTGTGAATCCATCTGGTATGGAGATTTTCTTTGTTGGGAGATTTTTTATTACTGCTTCAAATTTGCTGCTTGTTATTGGTTTGTTCAGGATTTCTGTTTTACCCTGATTGAGTCTTGGGAGGTTGTGTGTTTCCTGGAATTTGTCCATTTCTTCTATGTTTTCTATTTTATGTGAGTAGAGACTTTCATAGTATTCATAGATGATATTTTGTATTTCTGTGATATCAATTGTAATATCTCATTTTTCACTTCGGATTGAGCATATTGGGGTTCATTCTCTTCTGTTTCAGGTTAATGAGCAAGAGGTCTATTGATTTTATTTATCTTTTCAAAGAACCAACTTTTTGTTTTGTTGATCCTTTGTATTTATTTATTTATTTGTTTGTTTTCCATTTCATTTAATTCTGCTCTGACCTTTGTTATTCCTTTTCTTCTGCTGGCTTTGGGTTTGCTTTGCTCTTCCTTTTCTAGTTTCTTGAGTTGTAACATTAGATTATTAATTTTTATCTTTCTGTCTTCTTGATGTAGGCATTTTAAGGCTATTAATTTTCCCCCTAAGGATTGCTTTTTTCTGTATCCCATGGATTTTGATAACTTGTGTCTCCTTTGTCATTCAGTTCAAGGAATCTTTTGATTTCCATCTTAATTTCATAATTGACCCTAGCATCACTCAGAAGCAGGTTGTTCAATTTCCATGACTTTATGCAGATTTAAGTGCTTCTCTTGGAATTCTAGTTTTATTCCACAGTGGTCTGAGAACATACATGGTATGATTTCAATTTTTTTAATTTGATGAGACATATTTTTTGGCCTAAGATATGATCAATCTTGAAGAATGTTCCATGGGCTGATGAGAAGAATGTGTATTCAGTAGTTTTCTGGAAGGATTTTCTGTAAATATCCCTTACATCCATCTGTTCTAGAGCCCCATTTAAATCCAATGTTTCTTTATTGATTTTCTGCTTTGATGATCTGTCCAGTTCCGTCAGTCTGGTGTTGAAGTCCCTGGCAATTAAGATGCTACTGTTTATCTCTTTGCTAGATCTAGTAGGATTTGCTTTATAAATCCTGGATCTCCTGTGTTAGGTGCATATATATTTAGGATTGTTATGTCTTCTTGTTGAATTGCTCCCTTTATCATTATATAATGGCCATTTTTGTCTTTATTTACCATTATTGATTTAAAGTCTATTTTATCTGATATGAGAATGGCTACACCTGCTCTCTTTTGGTTTCTGTTTTCCTGGAATATTTTTTTTCCATCCTTTCTCCTTGATTCTATGTGAGTCTTTGTGGATTAGATGTGTTTCTTGGAGACCATAGATATTTGGGTTGTGTTTTTCCATCCGTTCAGCCAGTCCATGTCTTTTAAGTGGGGCATTCATATCATTCACAATGAGTGTTAGTATTGATGGGCAGGATGATGTTCTTTTCATTATGTTGGGTGGTACCTTATTGCTTTGTTTTCCCTCTTGTGCTATTTTTGACTTAACAAATAGCTCTTAGGAACTTTCTGAAAGCAAAATTTGTTGGAATATTATGGTATAGTCTTTCAACTGCTTTACATTCTCTCATTTATATTCCCAACTCATTAATCTACCGACTATGCTATATCCTATATCATGAAGTTGACTGAGTGGCTTTGACTTCAAAAGGAAGCAGATCAAAATAAAATTTGAGGGACGGTGTGGACTGAGCTCAGACAAATCAGTGAAAATATAAGAACAAGATGGGTGTAAATGGTATCTGAAGTAAATGCAGGTCATTGCAAGACTGGTTCACTGATAATAGACTCTTGAAGTTATTTTTCTAATATCATGGTAAAACCTGTGAATGATATTGGCAGAGCGGTCACTTGGGTGATATAGAAATTCCCATGAAGATATAAGGCACAAAAAGTGTTCATTACTCCACTGGTATATTTTGAGTAGTGATATCTTAACCAAACTTCTGCATGTGATGTTTCCTTGTGGAAACTCATTGTTGAAGTATTGGAGTAGTTGTTTACCAAAAGTTGGTGCTTTGATACCAATGGTAAATAAGAAAGAAAATTTATACTTACTATAATAATTTCTGCATTATAAGGCCTTAGTGATTCTTGAATAATTATTGGTGCACATTTTTTCTCTTGCAACTTTGGCGTGGTTCACAGCCTCAAAGTTAATGCTTTCATTGTTGGTGATCAATATTGATTTTACTACTTTTTCTTAAGATTTATGTTACTGTCTTACATGGAACTAAAGCATTAATGTAGTTTACACAAAAACTCTGTTTTCTTGTTTCTGGGAATGTTACTGAGGGAATTATATAGTCCCATAGGCAGATAATTTTCCTTATATTCAAAAGAATTAACTTTTTTTCATTTACTTTAATGTAGCTGAGTTGTTAATTTGTAGCACATTGGTGGAAAAAGCCACAGCAGGAAGCTTTTGGCTCTTACTGAGATATGTAAATTACAGTAATAATCTTTGCATTAAAAGTGATAAAACAAACCTAATGGGTCCAACATCAGAGTTCTTATTCTGAACACCCCCACCCCAAAAAAGCAGAAGAATTTTATGAATAAAACCAGAAATGTTAAACTGAATTGAGTAAGACTGTTTCTATAAATTATATTCCTTCAGTTCTTCTTAGAACTCGCCTACTAAAATGCAATGGAAAAATTCAAAATAAGGCTGTCTGTTCCTGACATGAGGTTTTGTGTCACCATTAATAGGATTTTTAACTGTATGAATATCATATGCATATGAATGTATAATAAACTAGAAGTCTTTCTCCTTTACCAAAAAAAAAAAAAAGGCATAAGTGGCCTTCCTTACTTTGGACGTGAATGGATGTTCTAATACGAATATTTCTTTCCCTCACAACTCACCACCCTATCTGAAATTCTCAATGCACACAAGGTGCTTTTGAAATAAGGTTTCCACTATGTCTCCACAAGGTCCCTGTTAAAATATTAGCCTGTTTGGGACAGGGGAAGCAGGAATACATTATTGTCTGTTAAAAGAATTTTGAATGATTTTCTTCTCAAACTGTTAGCAGAGCCTTGCAAGAAGGGTGGATACATATCATTGGTGCATGGAAAAGAGAAGAAAGTGAGACATCAGGGGTGAGCGACTAGCCCAAACATGAGCTGTGATGGAGGAAAGTATGTCGAAGTACACAGGACAGGGGAGGGAGTCTGATTAGTGCCATGAGATACCATTCCCCTACTGCACGATTTCATCTTGAGTTTGCCCTGTTCATGAAATTTGATGTCAGTAACAAAAACAGAAACAACAATTATAATAGCAGTAGTGGAATTTTTAGAGTACTTACTATGTAATTTTTGAGACTGTTTGAAAGTCCTCATATTAATTATCTCAACTTACAGGAACAGGTGAAGGCATAAGAGAGAAATTACAGAACTAATAGCCTGAAACTAAAATTTTCCAAAGAAGGCACTGTTTACTCTAACTGAAGTTTACTAGTCAAATGATTATATGCTGTAGAAGACCAATAGTATTAAAATTTTACATGCATTATTTTTACATGCACTGTTAAATTTTTCCATGCTTAAAATGCAGCATGCCTGACAATTTTTCCAGTCCCACTTTAATTTCTGTCACAATAATGGCTCTTTATAGAATATTGTACTTGAAGAAGAAAGAAAATAAGGGAAGAAAGTCCAGGATGAATTTTCTTCCCCTTACATTTAGAAAGGTATATTTTGAAGCCCTGCCATGGTGCACGAAAGGTAAATGGCTTCTACTTTTAATGAGAATTCCAGCATAGCCAGAGCTAGTTCAAGCCAAGTTGCTGTGCTGGTTGTTTATGGCAGTTGTCTGTTCTGAATGGATGGGTGTGTGCTCTGATTGGTTGGCACTTATTGTACCAGTTGTTATATACAGTATTTTGAATAACACCCCAGAGAATAACTGACAGAAAACTTGGAAATAATTGTCACCTCATCCAAAAATCCAATTATGTAGGAACTTGTATCATAGTTGTGGGAAAGCTGTTATATGGATCCAATATGAGTAGCAGCTGCCCTCTTTATTGGTGCTCTCTAGAGAAATAATAGCTCAAGGATGCCTAAACACTTAGGAGATAAATCAAAATACTTATCAAGCTTTCCACACTTGGTATTCGCTTATAGTAGGCATGTTTTGACACATTGGGGTACATGCAAATAGTTTTTCAATTATTTTCTAGTTTTCACACTTTCTTACAAAGTAACAATTACTATTCACTTTAATAGATAAGAATCTTGGTCTAAGCCTTGTTTACATCTTTCTAACAAAATAGTCTAAAGAGATTCTTCACCCACACTCACTATTCAAAACTTTGTTGAACATCTATTAATATGCAAATTTCTACGATAGATGCTGTGAATGGTTTAAAAAAGACAATAAAATAATTTCTTGCTCTTCAACATCTTTCAGTGCATGAAGAAATGTGTGCAACGTTTCTTGATTTAATTCTACATTTTTTTATAATTTTTATTTTTATTTATTTATTATTATTTTTTTTTAATTTATTTTTTTAATTTCAGAATATCATGGGGGTACAACACTTTGGCCATACACATTGCCCCTGTTCTGCCCGTGTCAGAGCCACAATCATGGTCGTCTCCCAAACTGTGCTCCCCACTCTCCATTCAGTGAGAGTTTTTCCCATCCCTTCCACCCCCCTCCCGCCCGCCCGCCCTCAGATGAATGTTATTGCTCTGTGTGATGTAAGTGTTCATCAGTTAGTACCAGTTTGATGGTGAGTACCAGTGGTGCTTGTTTTTCCAATCCTGTGACACTTCGCTTCGAAGAATGGGTTCTAGCTCCAGCCAGGATAATACCATACCAGATGTGTTAATTCACTATTGTTCCTTATTGCTGAGTAATACTCCATGGTATACATATACCACATTTTATTGATCCACTCGTGTATTGATGGACACCTGGGTTGTTTCCACAACTTTGCAATTGTGAATTGTGCTGCTATGAACATTCGAGAGCAGATGTCTTTATTATAAAATGTCTTTTTTTCTTTTGGATAAATACCCAGTAGTGGGATTGCTGGGTCAAATGGTAATTCTACTTTTAATTCTTTGAGGTATCTCCATATTCTTTTCCATAGAGGTTGTACTAATTTGCAGTCCCACCAGCAGTGTATGAGTGTTCCTATCTGTCCACATCCCCGCCAACATTTGTTATTTGGGGATTTTTTGATATGAGCCAATCTCACTGGAGTTAAGTGATATCTCATTGTGGTTTCGATTTGCATTTCCCTGATGATTAGAGAAGCTGAGCACTTTTTTATATGTTTGCTGGCCATCATTCTGTCTTCTTTGGAAAAGTTTCTGTTCATGTCCTTTGCCCATTTTTTAATAGGGTTGTTTGATTTTTTCTTGTTGATTTTCCTAAGTTCTGTATAGATTCTGGTTATCAGCCCTTTATCAGAGGTGTAGCATGCAAATATTTTCTCCCATTCTGTAGGTTGTCTGTTCACTCTAGTGATAGTTTCCTTGGCTGTGCAGAAGCTTTTCAATTTGATCAGGTCCCATGCATTTATTTTTGTTGCTGCTGTGATTGCTTTGGGGGTCTTCTTCATAAATTCTTTGCCTAGGCCAATGTCCATAAGAGTTTTTCCAACGTTTTCTTCGAGAATTCTTATGGTTTCATGTCTTAGGTTTGGATCTGTTATCCATTGTGAGTTGATTTTTGCGAGAGGTGAGAGGTGTGGGTCCACTTTCAGTCTTCTACATATGGCCATCCAGTTTTCCCAGCACCATTTTAAGGGGCAGGTTGCAGGAAAAGCATTTGAACTTTTAAAAGAAATTCTTAGGTAAATTATTAGGAAATCCCTCATGACAATGAACATAATAAGAAAACTGAAATGCATTTATTGAATGTTTATTAAACATAATATAATAAGTAGACTTATTTTCTGCTTTGAAACAGAAATAAGTCTGATGTAACCCTAGGCGTACCAGATAAATTCAGCTCAGTGTGCCATGCTACGTGATTTTCAGAGGAAGAGCTGCCTAGCAAGGGGCGGGAGTGAAAGCTGTGGGTGGCAGCCCTGAGAAATGAGGCTGGAGAGAAGGGTAAGGTCAAGATGAGCAAGAACCTTGTATGGATGCTACGAAGCTTGGCCTTTATCTTGTATATGAAAACAGCAACAGATTTTGAGTATAGAGGTGGCCTAGCTAGATTTTGTTTTTATGTAATTCCCTGTTCTTGTCTGGACTATGGATCTGAGAGTAGCAGCCCTGATGGTAGACATACTGCTTAAGGGATCATTCCTGTAGTCCTGTCACAGGTGGTACAAATTTAACACAGACTAGTTTCAGTTAGGAATATTTTATCAATATACCTCTTTTTGCTAGGACTAGTAAGCTTTGACATGCAAATCAGAGGAATCCGTGTTCGTAGACCTAGTTCCGATGGCTCTTTTTAGTGGAGACCTACATAACACCAGGTCTTCTCACAGAGTCTCACCCGTTTGTAACCGGATGTCACCTGGTACATTACTTCAGCTGATGACCAATTCTCTTCACAGCGCCACTCTGCGTTGAGTCTGCTTTCTTTACAGGTCTTGCCCCATCGCTGCCATGACAGGGGGGTCCACTGTGAGGATTCTGGTGGCTGTGCTAAACAGCTCTCTTCCAATGTGGATTTAATTTCACACAATAGCCAAGAGCAACTCAGCACCAACTCTGCAGAGAAAAGCGGATATTAAAGGAACATAAAATACTCTCTGGTGCTTCTAAATAACAACATGTAATTATAAGTGGACTGCTTTTTCTATTTTTTAAGTGATCTAGAATAAGAGTTACCAAAATATTTTAGTGGCTGCTGCATTGTTTGAATAAGCATATATTTACAAATTTACACTATAGTAGTTAACGCTTGCTAAGCACTGACCACATGCTAGACATTGTCCTAACCACTTTATACATGTGTTGTCTCATTTAATCCACCAACAACTCCATGGGGTGGGTGATATTTTTATGCCCGTTTTACAGAGAGTAGAACTAAAGTTTAGAGACCTGCCTAAGTTGTATAAGTGTCCCATCATGCTTACCTCCTCCCCTTCTGGGGTGTTTGTTCAAAAAGGAGACTCCTTACTAACTTTGGAGTCTAGATTCAAGTGTCAGATTTCTCTTTTGAAACCATGCATTGCAAGATTGACCCAGAAGTAAAAGCTAATGCAGGTTGTTCAAAAAATACAATGAAATGGTAAGCTAGAAAAGAGTAACAATTAATTAATCAATCACAGGAAAACAGTCACAGCTGTTTTGGATCATGCTGGATATATTTACCAGAACTAGCACAATTATTCAGAACAGAAAGCAGAAGCAGAGACATTGATTGAAACTGCAGGGGAATTTTGGTAGGCAGAATATAATTGCTCATTATTTTTATTTGTATCTTCCTATTTCCTTGTTTCCCTTTCCCTTTGTTCTTTAATAATACTCAAGACTTTGCATGAAAACACATTCTTTTCATTGCTTATATATTTAGCCTGGTCCTGCAGCTTGTCTCTTTCAGAAGTCATAATCAGTTTCTAATATCATTATAATTTCCACAGTAACCAATTGGGGTATCATAATCATAGGAATATGATTTTAGTAGAAGCAAATGAGCTAAGAAATAAAACACTTATTTTTATGCAAATATTCCAAGCAATAAACCAAAAGAACAATAAATACAAAAAGATAACTCTGTCACTATTGTGGGCTTTTAAACTAAAATCTTCTATGACTACTCAACGGCTCTGTAAAGGTTTTATTGAAATTTGGTTTCATTAGTTCACACAGCAGTACTTTTTTTAGGTCAACATTTATCTTCATGCATTTTATTTATAATGTAATAAAATGATAAAAACATAGCTTTTTAAAATATCAACATTTTTATTCATACTTGGAAGTTTCCTTGAAAGTTAACAGATTTTCTCTTTCCAGTCAATTTAAAAATTAAACAAGAGGTAATTATGCAAAGTTATTTTGCCACCTAATATATATCTGAAATACATTACTGAAATGGCAGCAGGCTGGTGATGTAGTTTCTTGGTGCTGCATGTTTAATGACATCTCTGCATTTTACCAAAAACAGTAGAAACTTAAGATTGTTTTATAAAATATCATTTGACAACCATATGGAGTATTCATCTGCTCTATTGTATTTCATTTTAAAGAAATATGTGAATGCTTATCCAGTACTTTTTGTAAAATCATTGCATTCAATACCAGATATTGTTTGGATCAGGGGTCAGCACACTTTTTTTTTTTCTGCAAAGGGTCAGATGGTAAATATTTTTGGCTTTGTCAGTCATGTGAACTCTGCAGCAACTAGTTAACTGTGCTGTTGTAGCATGAAAGATGCCATAGACAACGCATTTGTGAAGTTGTGAGGTTGTGTTCCAATAAAACTTATTTATAAAAACAAATGGTGAGGTGAATTTGGCCTGAGGGTGCTAACTTGCCACTCTGGTTTAACAATGTCCTAAACAAGAAAACCTTTACTAAATAAATAAATATTTACTTTAAATCACTTACTATAAGATTTCTTTGTTAAGTATTAAATGAACTTCATTTATGATACAAATTATTAAAAACAAGAACATTTAATTAGTTAAAGTTTGTGAATTTTTTGCACACTCCCATTGGAAATATCTGACTAAAATGCAAGTATGTTTTCTAGTAGAAATTGCAGTCTGACTCACAGTCCATAATATTGCCTGATGGTCTGAAAGATGAAAAGGAGAAGCTATATATTTACCTAGTTCCTACTAACCCAGAAACCCTGGGTCTCTTCCTGTCAGAAAACTGCTCATACTTTTTGAGTTAGCAAAAGAATTTTCCTCATCTCATTTCTTGGAAAAAGCTTTGGAAAACTAAAACTCCAATGACCTATCACAATAGACTTAGGAGATGCTGTGGTAGTGGAAACCAATGTCAGAAATAAAACATGGTACAACCTGGGCTAAAGGTTGAAAGAGTCCTGGTATCAACAATAAGTGTGTTGTAGAGGTCATGATTCTTGCTACATTCTATTGCTTAAAAAAGTTTTGACAAAGTGGTAAGAAGTTTTTAACTAAAAGAGCTGACCTGCAAAGATGACTCTGAGCTGTGAAGAGGCTAGGAATGTATCTTCTAAATGAAGTTTTGGTAAGAGATTTTTACAAGCTATAGTGTCTCAGTATGCTGGGGCTGCTATAACAAACTACCACAGATTGTGTGGCTTAAACAACAGAAATTTAGTTTTTATAGTTCTAGAGGCTGGAAAATCCAAGACCAAGGTGCTGGTAGATTTCATGTCTGATGAGAGCCAGCTTCCTGACTTATTGATAGCTGCTTCCTCACTATGTCCTCACAAGGTCTTTCCTTAGTGCACACACATGGGGAGAGTGAGAGAGAGCTCGTGTTTCTTCCTCTTATAAGAACACTGATTATTGTAAGGGCATTACCTTTATGACTTCATCTAAACCTAATTATTACTACTTCCCAAAAGTCTTACCTCCAAATACCATCACGTTGGGAGTTAGGACTTCAACATATGAATTTTGGGGGCATATAAACATTTAGTCCATGACACGCAACTTGCCAAACATCTGGTTTTTATTAATAATTATAAGGCTTAATATTTGAGCTTTCTAACCCAAAACAGCAAGTCATAATGTAGATTTGTACCCTTCAATATAGTAAGACTGTGACAAATGGAGTTTATTTTATAATATTCTGTAAAAACTTTCTTGTTATTCTCTTATAGCTCTGTTACTTCTGTCAAGAATATTGACTAAATGTTAAGAACCATATTATTAAGCAACAAGAAAGTCTCCATGGGCTAATTATCAGGATTGAATTAACATATGAATTCAACAGATTAATTGAATTTTACAATATTTAAACACTTTGGTGATAATCATGACATAAGGAGCAGGATCATGGCTGTTGGCAAGAACAAGCACCTTACAAAAGGCAGAAAAAGGGAGTCAAGATGAGAGTAGTTGATCTATTTTCTCAGAAAGATTGGTATGATGTGAAAGCACCTGCTATGTTCAATATAAGAAGTATTAGAAAAACTGTAGTCACCAGGACCCAAGGAATCAAAATTGCATCTTATAGTCTCAAGGGTCGTGTGAGTGAACCTTGCTGATCTGCAGAATGATGAAGTTGCACTTAGAAAATACATGCTGATTACTGAGGATGTTCAGGGCAAAAACTACCTAACTTCCATGGCATGGATCTTACCCGTGACAAAAATGTGTTCATGGTAAAAAAATGGCAGACCATGATTGAAGCTCACATTGATGTCAAGACTAGTGATAGTTATTTGCTTCATCTGTTCTGTGTCAGTTTTACTAAAAAATGAAACAATCCTGCACGGAAGACCTATTAAGGCTCAGCACCAACAGTTCAGAAGAAGACAACAGAAATCATGACCTGGGGGGTTCAGACAAATGTCTTGAAAGAGATGGTAAATAAATTGATTCTTGACAGCTTTGGAGAAAACACAGAAAGGCTTGCCAACCTATGTATCCTGTCTATGATGTCTTCGTTAGAAAAGTGAAAAGCTTGAGGAAGCCCACATGTGAACTGAGAAAACTCATTGAGCTTCAGCATGGAAGTAGCATTCTGGAAAAGCTACTGGGGATGAGACAAAGCTACTGGAAAAGCCAGTGTTGAACCTGCTGGTGGATATGAAACACCAGTGCAAGAATCTGTTTAAAATTCAAACTTTTAATAATGATAATAAAAAGTCCTATTTTTGAGGAAAAAAAGGATCATGACGTAGCTTCCCATATATTTTTTTCTTTTGTATTATATGAAAGGTACATCCCTTTTCCTATAGATAACAAATGATTTTGACTTTAGGGTTTTTTTTTATTTATTTTGCTTGGGAATATTAACAACCTATTTTCTACCTCAGCAAACCTATTGATTTTTGTGTAGGTGTCCTATACTGCACTAATTTGTGTGTGTGTTTGTGAGTGTGGAGTTTTTCAATGTATTTCCTTGGATTTTTTGTGTATACACATTGTATAAAATAATGGCCTTTTAATCTGCCTACACTGTAGATATCTTTTTGTTTAATTCTAAATGCATAAAACATAACTTTCAAAAATAATTTTAGAAATAATGATGATAATATATCTTTCTAGGGTTGCTAATTGTAATAGATAATGGTACTTCATCATTTATTATAATTTCTTTTGTTTAAAGTAAACTTACTTTTAAAAGAAATGTCTTTGTTAATTTCCTTTAAATATTTTGAATATCAATTTGTGTTATAGTCTATCCAATATAGTTGGTCAAACTGCTTGAGAATAAAATGTATTTATTTAACTTACTTATATAGTAAATTATTTCAGTAGTTTTCTTATATTGAATGTCTTTATACTTTTTGAAAATTACTGATAACTGTTAAATCATGCTTCTATTTCTGTTCTAATTATTTTTGGATTGCATATCTATTTTTTCCTATTATGATTTATGTAACTTCTTACCTCTTATGACCTCAAGTTTATAAAATACCAATTAATATGTTCTGTGAGAAAATTAAATAATTCGTCACTGACAATTTATGAACATTTTTATAAGCTTCTTGATGTTACTGTCAGTTCTTGATTCATTGACTTGTCTGTGTAGTATGTAAAATTACATATTTATTTAGAAAAGCATCCATTTCATTGATGTTTTCAACTTTAGCACAAAGTAATCATGGAAACAATCTGCACAATTTATTGTACTCATGATTATTTTTTCTTTATTTACATTAACAGGTTTCTCTGGTTTATCTATTTTGCTAATTTTGTACAGTGGCTAATCTTGAATGCGTGAATGTCCTTACTTTTATGATGGCTTCACAATGGAAATAAAGTAGTTGAGTAATGAATACAATGCCTCAAAGAAGTCATAACTTAGAATTTGCATTTGTGAGTCACTGTCATCCATTTCTGGAGTATTAGCTTTCTACTGCTACTGTAATAAATTACTATAACATTAGTGGCTTAAACAATATGAATTTATTATCTTACAATTCTGTATGTCAGGAGTTTGACGTGGTTTTCACTGGGCTAAAATTAAGATGTCAGCATTGTTCCATTCTTTTTTGGAGGTTCTAGGGGAATCTCTGTTTTCTTGCTTTTACCAGCTTCTGGAGGCCCCCCCATATCCTTTGGCCTAAGTCCCCCTTCTGCATCCTCAAAGCTGGCAATGGTAGGTCAAGTTCTTCTCACATGGCACCATTCTGACTCTCTTCTTCTGCCTCCATCTTCCACTTTTAAGGACCTGTAGTGATTTGATTTGGTTCACCCAGATATTCCAGGTTAGTTAAGATCCTAAACCTAATTACATCTACAAAGTCCTTTTTGCCTTATAAGGTAACATATGGACAGGTTCCAGGTAGAGGGGTCAGGGCTGGACAATTTTGGTGGGATATTATTCTGCCTCCCACATCTGTTTTCTTTGTTACTCATGTTTTCAGATTCAGATCAAGTTGCACACCTTTTGTAAAAGAAATTAACATACATGAATCTGATTCTTATCCATGATTGATTTTCTTTCATCTTTGTCAAATTTATCTTTTAATTGGTTTCTAAGCATGTTCCAAAAAGTTGTTTAGTTTTCCATGGTTAGCCAGGGATCTATCTACATAAATTATTGCATTTGAACACAATTTGCATTAAATTATAAATATTCCCTAAGTTAATACACAGATTGTGTTGACAGAATTTGTTTGCCTGAGTTGGCCATCAGTTTAATCAAACTAATTACTTTATTAGCTCAGTAAACAATCTTATATTTGAAAAACATTTTATAATGCCAATTAAGTTAAAGGAAAAAAAAGGAGTAGGACATCAGATTAGGAGTAAGAAAGAATGAAATTTTGTTACCAGTTTGTGTATACTTTAGAAAAAAATGTTTGTCACTGCTTTTAAAAGTTTTACCTATATTTGCAGTTTACTAAAAATTATTTTTAAAGAAAATCTAATTACTGGTATAATTTTTTAAAAGAAAATATGCTATTTAAAATAAATAATTACATTTATACATATGCAGCATAAAGCCAAATTTCTTAGAATTCTTACAACTATTATATCACGTGTTTCTAAGAAATCAAGGGTGTTCAAGATTAAAGGAGCATTTTTTACCAGTTTGGCTCAGAGGATTTGACAAAAACAGTATCAGCCATTTAAAATAACTTTTAGTCGTGTTCTAGGGATTTTCTCGGTATCATTATGTGTTATGACATAGGTTTTTATTAGTGTATGGTTTGTTTTATATACTATAGCAATTTCTTATTTAGCTTTAAATAATAGGATATGTAGCTAGATAGATAAATGAGTGATCGATGATAGGAACATTGTTGACAAATTGGTAGATGATAGATAGATATAGATTGATAGATACCATTGTATTTAAATTATGTAACTTACGTCTATATTCTATGAGTCACATTTGAGATAATTAATGATCATAAATTTAATTTATTATTATGTTTTAATAGTCTACATATTTTGTTCACACAAAAAATTTCAATAACATTCTCAAATTATAGGATCTCGTTCTAGTTTCTGACTGGATAGTATTCCATTGTGTATATTTTTGGCCAACATGGATGAACCTTGAGGACATTATATTAAGTGAAATAAGCCAGGCACAGAAAGATAAACATTGCATGATCTCACTTATATGTGGAATCTAAGAAAGTTGATTTCATAGAAGTAGAGAGTAGAATAGTGGCTAACAGAGGATGGCGAGGAGGGTGTTTAGGGAGGAGGATAAGACAGGGAGAGGTTGGCCAATGGGTACAAGTTATAGTTAGACAGAGAATAAGTTTTGGTATTCCATTACACGGTAGGGTGACTATAGCAAATAACAATGTAGTATAAATTTCATGATAACTAGAAGAGAAGATTTTGCTGTCACCACAAAAAAATGATAAATATTTAAAGTGACGGATATGGCAATTACCACAATTTGACCATTATAGCATGTATACTTGCATTGAAACATCACATTGTACCCCATAAATATGTATAGTTATTATGTGTCAATTATAATACAAATTAAGTAAAAACTTTTTTTAACATTTTCAAGTTCTTTAAAATTATAGTTAAAAAAATATCAGGTGGGAATGAAAAATGATTCAGCCACTGTGGAAAAGAGTTTCAGGTTCTTCAAAAAGTTAAACATAGAGTTACCACGTGATTCCTCAATTTCTTTCCAAGGCATATCCACAAAGGAACTAAAAACAAGTACTCAAACAAGTATATGTACACCCACGTTCATAGCAACACTACCCACAATATTCAAAAGGTAGAAACAGCCCAAATGTCCGCCAATGGCTGAATGGATAAACAAACTGTGATATATCCATACAATGGAATATTATTAAGCCATAAAATTGGATGAAATACTGATACATACAATACTACTACAACTTGAATGAACCTCCAAAATGTTATGCTAGGTGAAAAAAAAAGACGCAGAAGATTACATATTTTAAGATCTCATGTGTGTGAAATATCCAGAATAAAAGAACTGATGGTTTCCGGGGGCTAAGTGTAGAAGAGAATGGGGAGAAACTGTTTAACGGGCGTGGGGATTTACTTTGCAGTGATGGGGATGTTTTGGAGCTAGATGTAAGTGGTGGTTAACAACATTGGGAATATGTTAAATGCCACTGAATTATTCATGTTAAAATATTTAATTTTATGATATGTGAATTTCTCCTTGGTAAATTACTATTAAAAACCAAAAAGGTCTGTGGTACAAGCTGTATAACTTCTCATGGAGGACTAGGACAGTTACGCTCTTTGGTTCACAGCTCTGGTAGTGGATTCTGCTCCCTAGTCTTCACCTGTGCAAGCTGCAACTGCAGGAATCAATCTAGGGTTTCCTTTCTGGGCCTTCAGCTTCAATGACTGCGGGTAGGTGTTTTGTTGCCCCTCAGTAAAGACAGAGCCTCTATAAATCCTTTTCTCTACCTCAACTATGCCTATGCTTCAACTGAGTGCAATCCTTATCAGAAGCATACTAAAACTCGGAGGAGGTGCTCTCGGTCCATTTGCCTACACACTGAACAGGAAAATTTATTCTGCTACCCACATGCAGGGCATAGAGATGCTCTGGTACATTGCCTAGATGCCAGACTTCACCAGTGGGTATTTTGACACAGATGTTCTCTGTTTTCAGATTCTAAGTACAAATGAGAATTCTACTGAAATGTTCCAGAACTTGGAAGTCCATTTGTAATCCAAAGGGAGGACAGAAATCTGCTCTGACTGATCACATATTTCTATATCCCCTGAGTTCTAACCACAAAAAACATTTTTAAAAATAAAACATAAGATATAACTCTTTTCTTTCATTACAAAATTTGAATCTCTGCTGAGGCAATATGTAACACTTACTGATTATGAAAGGACTAGGGAATAAAAAGAAAACTGTGGTAATCTAAACCACATATGTTAAGACTTAAAAATCTTACTCTTAAATTAGTAGAGCTTTGTATATAGGTGCTGGTTTCCTGGGATTGAATTCTTAACATAATACTATTGCATAGATGATCTCAAAACCATTATATTATTGGTCTATTTTCTGTACCTATTATGCTGGTAATTTGAACGAGGAGGCCAGAGGGTGGGTAGAGAAATGTTGTCTTTATTTGAGAAACCCTCAGAAAACACTCCTAGGCAACCACACATTTCTCTGTGTATTTTTCACCTATCTATCTCAAATAACTGAAGAACATAATTGCATTGATGTAAACTCTATGATGTCTGCACAGTTTGATCAGGCATCCTGGTTGATAATCACAGGCACTCTGTTAATGACTATTGATCAGGGACTCTGTGATAGATCATTAAAAATGTCACAGACTCTTCCCCTTCTGTTCTTCACATGTTTACATTGGGACATTGCATATCTTCCCATTACATGGAATCTATTTCTCCACCTCTTGAATCTGTGTTGTTCATGAGACTTGCTTTGACCAATAGAACATTAACAAATGTGAATCATGCAGAGACTTGAAAAACCTTGCACATGGGGCTTGTTCTCTTGCTGTTCTTGAAACCCTTTGTTATCCATGTGGACAAGCCTGGATTCATGTGCTGAAGGATGACAGACCATGTGGAAAGAGACCCCACTGATCAAAGCCATTCCAGACAAGGCTATGATAAACCTTCTAGCCCCAGCCAACCCACAGCTCACTGCAGATGCAAGTACAAGCCTAGTGGAGATCAACCAAGCCTGGCCAGGGCTTGATGAATCACTCACCTGAATACAGTTCAAATAGCCAACACGTAAAATCATGAGCTGAATAAATAGTTGTTTCAGGCCATTATATTTTGGATTGTTTTCTTATGCACCAAGAGCTAACTGATAAACCTCCTCATCCTTCTATTCTACAACTTACTTAACCATTGCATCATAATTCCCCAAGAAAAAATATAAATCAAATTAGCTTCCATTTGTTGAGCACTTATATATTTTATATATATAAGTGCTTATATATAGTCTTATTTTAAAAATTACATACATTTATAAAAAGGTCTTTCAAGGTTTATGTGATGGATGGAAATATATCTCCCTCACCCCAAATTCAAATCTTATAGCCCTAACCGCTAATGTGACTATAATTAGTGATAGGGCTTTAAGGAGGTAATTAAGGTTAAATGTGGTCATAAAGGTGGAACTAAAATCCAATATTAGCAGTATCCTTATAAGAAGAGAGACATCAGGGATCCTCATAGACAAAGAAAAGGCCATGTGAGGACGTAGCAAGAAGGCAGCTGTCTGCAAGCCAAGGAGAGAGGCCTCAGGAGAAACCAAACCTGCCAACACTTTGATCTTGGACGTCTAGCCTCCAGAATTGTGAGAAAAATTTCTGTTTTTAAGTTATTTGGCTTATGTTATTTTGTTATGGCAGCCTTAGCAAAGTAATATAGTTTGTATTATTGCCTTGTTTTCTCAGATGAAGCAACTGAGTCTGAGAGGTATTTACGGAACTGGTCCACAGTAACACAACTATACCTAAGCAGAGATAAGATAACTAGGTCATTTTGATGGTGAAACTGAGTTCTTAACAATACAGGGGAAACAAAGTGTGCTTTCATTTGACTGCCCTGACAATACCAATATTTATATATATGATCAAAACCCAAACCTTACAGCAAATATTTAAGAAAACATTACTTTTGTCAAATAAAATAAAGATGAAACACAACACACACACACATACACACACATGACTGATTAAAAAGATAAGAAAGGAAAGAGAAAGTAAGTGGAGGAAGATCACCCATGAATCCATTGAGAACACAGACTCTGATGACCTATTTGGTTTCTTTCTTCACCTAATTCTTTATAAATATAGCTTTTGTATGTCATGCTACCTTTCTACCATACAATGTTTGGGTATTTATCCATTTCATGATCTTTCTTTTAAAGGTTTCCATTCCTTTTCCTTAAATAAAGTTAAGCTTCGTTTAATTTCCAGGCCTCCTTTAGTGTTGCAAGGGCTCCATATTCCAAATTTAGGCTAAATAGGGTATGCTGATTTCTTAATTTGCTAAATCTTCTATTTCTCTGTTAGTTAATTTTTGAGCATGGGGGCATCAAATAGGGCTCTGAAAGTACCTATCAGTGCTGGGTTAGCCTCAGAAAAGTACTATCACAGACAAAGGTAGATTAGGCCACTGGTAACAAAATTCAAATGAGAGAACTATCCTGTTTCCTAAATCAAACGTTTCTCAAAGGTAATCAATGATTAATTACAGGTAGTGAAAACACATTTAATAATCTTTATTAATGAGTTTGGGCAAACTCTTGGATTGATTAAAAACTAAATAATGAGTATGCTTAAACTTTTGCATCCATCAATAACTAAACTGTTTGTAAAGTTAAGTACCAAATAGGCTTATTTTTAGTGTTGCCTCACTAAGTAAAATTTGTGTTTAATAGATGCTGATCTTATACATCTTTATGTTTTGGTTTTTAACTTGGCCCTAGCTGACTATTTTGCAAACATTTCTTTATAACAATTCTATCAAGAGATAAGTAACGAAATTCTATTAAAAACTAAGATTTCTACATGAAAACTCCAAACACCTTTTTAGACACATTAGTCTTAAACCTCAAAATGCTTATTTGGAATGACTCAATTTTTTTTTTCAATATTAGCATTTAGTTTAAATATGCTGTACAAAATATTATACTAAATGTCCCATAGTATCATAGTTTTTATATACTCTAATTTCTTTTATGGGACAAACATGGTTTATCTGCCCCTTTTATGCTATACATAGGTTAATATTTTTGAAATGCCTTATATTTAGATCACCACTATAGAAGATTATGATTTATCAACTGTTTTGACCCACATATGAAGAAGACATCTTTTTAAGGATTTTGAGCAATGGGAATTTTCATTTTTATAAAAGTCATAAAATCATAGGTAGAAAATATTGATGAGATTATGACTACCCAATCAAATCTGTTTTCAAGAACATTCACGATGATATTGCTGGAGCGTCTTGAATTATTCTCAGGAGACCATGGCCCATTTTCAGATCTGATATTGGCAGCATATTTTTTTGAATTCAGACTGGGCTCTTTTATTTCACAAATCTTCTGGACAATAACTGACAGGAGAGTAGGTCCAGAGTGCTTCAGTCTCCTCCCAAATTTGAGAAAGAACTTTGAACATGTTATATCTGAATTCTCCTGGAAGACAAGGAAGGAAGCATTAGAAAACTGAAGAGGTATTGTCAGGTTTGTGTGTTTCCTGGTTCTTGTCTCAGTATCAAAGAATAGTTACAGAGACTAAGTCAACGGAACAAATGAGCAGACCAAACAGATGCAAGCAAGCCAAGCACCAAGATTTATTAAGCACAGTACATTCCAGAGAGGGAACGGGTCTATCTCTGTGAGTGGAGACCACCCTGAGTTTCTAATACACACATATTTTTATATGATAAATGAACTGCCCCTCCTTTCTTTAGGTAGAGTTTCCATTTCCCGCCCTTGGGTGATTGAAAGTTTTCCTTACATAACTCCCTTAGTCTGTACACATGTGTCCTTACAGAATCTTTCACGAAAGCCCATGGGGGGTCAAAACCACAATGCAAATTTGATGGTAATGAACTCCATGTCAGTTGAGGACAACTGAAAACCCCTAGTGTGCATGCTCCAGTTTACCCCGCTTGTGGTCTTGACCCTATCTCCAGTTTGTGCATTTTCTACCTCTTTTTGGTTGGTCAGTTCTTATCATAGACAAAACAACTGTTCCTCTCCCTTCATCCTCATCCCTGCCTAACAGTATGAAGTGGAAAACTGAGTTTTGTCACTCTTGGAAATATTTAGTGACGATAAGAGACAACAGAATAGAATGGAAAGACCAAAAACATTATGAATTTTTAAAAAAAAATCCTAGGCTTGGTTAGTAGGCTCAGTTTATATGTGTGTGCCTTCAGGGAAAAAATTATTGGTGAGTTTTAGGATCTTCAATTAAAAAATGGAAATGAAATTGTACTTGTTATAGAGATATAAAACACCTAATATAATGTCTCCAACTTAATAGATAATTGCAAACTTTCATATCCTCTAGCTATATAGAGATTAAATCTATAGCATACTTTGTAAGTTTTTATTTTGGAAAGTTTAAGAATCACAAGAAGTGACAAAAATAGTAGCAGTCCCTGGACCCTATAATCACATTTTCACAATGATGACATTGTACTTAACTATAGGTCATTTCAAAACCAGGACATTGACACAGGTATAAAATAATTAACTAAATTAAAGATTTTTTGAGAATTTACCAGTTGCTACATACACTTAGGGGTGTGTGTGTGTAAGGGAACAGGAATGCAGTACTATGAAATTTTATTGTATGGGAAAATTCATGTAACCACCACCAGTCAGGACATGGACTGTTCCTCATGAAGAAACTCCCAATTGCTACCCCTTTTAAATCACATCCTTACTCTAGTTCTAACCCCTGGAAACTTCTGTTTGTTCATTTTCCATCCCTATACTTTTGTCATTTTGAGAATGTGATATAAAAGTAGTCATACATACAGTATGTAATTTTTTTAGATTTTTTTTCACTAGGCATAATGTTTTCGAGTTGATCCAAGTTGTTGAATCAATAATTTATTTGTTCCTTTTATTGTTGAGTAGTTTGCTATTGTATGAATGTACTATGGCTTTTTAAATCCATCCACATCCACTCATTGAAGGACATTTGGGAGATTTCTAGTTTGGAATTTGCAGAGAAAGCTGCTAAGAACATTGTATAAAGATTTCATATCCATAAGATTCTGTTTTGCTAGGATAAACACTCAGGAGTGTGATTACTGGGTTGTATTGTGAGTACTTTTAACATTTTATGAAACTGCCAAACTCTTTTCCAGTGGGACTGTACCATTTTATGTTTTTGGCAGAAATGTTTGAGAGATCCAGTAGCAGATAGGTAGGATTTTAAATAATATAAAATATAAAATTATTTCTTTTCTCTGACTTCTTGGGCAGAGGGGACTTAGTCATAAAATATATCTGAGAAAAATTGCTCAGGTGAATGCTACTACTGAGAAAGGAGACAGTATATGATTTACTCCTATGCAAAATTTTGTTTCCTGAAATGATTGAGTGGCTAAATTGACACCAGACTCTGCTGCTTGGAAATTTATACATTACTTTTTATATTAATCAGACCACATTCTTATTCCTGTTTAAAATAGACAACAGAAATTCATCCTAAATAAACCAAAATTCTCAGGGTCTTCAGAGATTCCTGGCAATCTGGTCATTCATTAACAATACAGGGACAGGAGGACTCTATCTGGTGGAGGAAACATTTACAAGATTTGGAATGTAATACAATCCCAGCAGCCCAATAAGGGTTACTTTAAAATAGCTCCTATTTAAAGAACCCATCAGTTCTTTAGAACCAAAATAATGACATCTTGTGTTATCTTCACAGTGAAAAAAAACAATCCCTTGGAACATCTTTATTGCAGCGGTAGGCTACTGTATTCATTCTTCAAGAGAACCATTTTAAGTATAGAACTAATTTATTCCTAAATCAATGGGAAAAAAAAGTTAACGTAATTTTTATTTCTTCTACTTACAAAACCATAGGCAAAAATAATTGAAGGAGAGATAGCCAGCCAAATAATGTTGAACTAGTCAGAATTGTTCTTCACATTTTAGTGTCATTTATGATCGTCAATGGAATCAAAGATTGTGATTATTTACTTATTTGGTGTACTTCAAATACTTTAAGCAATGGAGATCATTCTTTTATGGAAATCATTCATTTTAAAACTTCTTTATAGCTCCATGCATTTTCCTAAATTTACCTTGTTTTGCCAGCTAAAAACAAAATGAACAGAAATGGAACTACTTTTCATCCAAATAAACAAACTATACATTGCCTATGAATTTTTTTCTCCTGTGAAATGACAGTAGAGACTCTGAGTCTTTGTAAAATATTGTAATATTAAAATAGACAATAAGAAGGAGAGAAAAAGGAAGAAAACAGTCCATGATCTCAACCATCGCAGAGTGTGCACATGGGCTTAAGTGAGTCAGAATCACTGAGGTACAGCCAGTGGTTGTTTGCTCTCCACTCAGCTGAATTTGTGACCTAATTCATTTTTTTTTCATAGTGAACTTAAATGTTTCCTTTTGCAGTCATATTGTGCCTATAATTTATTAGTTTTTCCCCTTTAAATTTTACTTGTGTCTTGGTAAAATTGGAAGTAGAAAGTCTCAACCAAAAGTAACAAGCTTCTCTGACAAACTATTTATAGCAATAATCACCATAACAACCTCAAACAAGGAAGGGGAGTTTTTTTCTATAAAGGCAATGACACCAATAATATGTTTCCATTTATATTGTGTGCCTTCAAGGTAATCAACAGAAATAAAACAAACACATTCCTTTCACTGGTTATATTTCCCAAGGCAAGTTTATTATTATATCCCAAAAGCTATAAATTATCAATTGAAAACCAAATATAGATGTTATTATGCCCCAGGATGCCTTTATATGAGGATTAGAAATGATTTGATGATAGGAACTCATACCTAAACATTTCTAAAGCAACTGTAGTGAAAGCATTCCTTTCATTAGAGTAATACTCAACAGATATTATATTAATAATAGATAGTTAAAGGAACATTGTAAAACATTTTGATGCAAGCTGCTTATCAGACACACTCTGTGGACAATGAAAGCCCAAGTTAAGTGTGTTTGACTGCGTACTGTAAAACACTTAGGATCAAATTTAGGATTGGGTGAGCTGTACACAATTACTGGTGTCAGCAGTTTAAATATAGTTCTTGCTGAGAATACCTTTAAGATAACTGTTCAGACCCATGCGTTTTGCCAAGTAGAGGCAATAATTGGTAACTGTCAGTGCTACCTGCAAACACCACGTACCTCCAAGAATAACTCGAGATGATTAGCTCTCAGCAATTGGGTGCACTTTTGCTGACTTTTTAAGAGTGGTTTTTCACACACAGTCACAGATAAACCCACTGTAACCGAACACAGATGATGACTCATTTCATGGCTTTCTGCTTGTCTCTTTCAAAGCTGTATGTTGTTTCTGTTTTAGAAAGAACAAGCATCTATTTTTAAAGGAAGGGTGGGTTTACTTCATTATTATTCAGAAAAGGACCAAGCAGGCATCTTATAATCTTATTCTGTGACATGCAGAAGATTCTTGGGTTTGGTTCCATAAATATAGCAAAGTTTTACTTAAAGGAACAATGTCAAAGTGACCTTCAAGCCTATCTATAGACTTTTGTGTGCTGATACAGTAAATGCAGAATTCAAATTGAGCTTCCCTGCAAAATGCATTTTGGAAGGAGACATTTCTAGAGATTACAGATGGTTCAAAAGCAATTTAATGCTGGGTACACTTGGGGTGCTGTCTGATTCATGAATAATGAGGACATTTACTTGTTCACTTGATATATGGTATTCAAACAGAACTCAATGAATATTTCTTATGGAGAAGGTGTCAGCTGGAGTGGTTATGTATAGGCGACTTGCCATAAAAGGGTTCAGAGTTTGAATTAATGTAAAATGAGACTAATTTTCTTTTATTTTAAAACAAAATATATTATTTTGCCTGAGAAATCAATAAGATGTGAACACTTGTCAGTTTTGAAAATTAAGTATTCATAAATTATTTTAAATAAGATATTAATCTTTACTGTAAAAATAATTTTTTTCTGATATGTATCTTACCAAAATAACAAAATTTTTATTTTTTAATTCACTGGCCACATATATAATATAACTTCACAAATGGTTAGAAAATTGAACAAGTATGTGTAAGTTTACCATGAGGCAAGTTAATGACCAAACCATTCCCACCCTTTGCTCTCAGCCTATAATTAAAATCAGAGTTTTTATTAACTGTATGTTAAAGTCATAAAATCAGTTGTAGCCTCGTTCTGCTTATGTGTGTGTGTGCAAGTCTGGCTCTGTCCATTTTTATCATTTGTTCTTGTGTCCTCTTGAGTCCATATTGAAGATATTTCTTTTGTTTGTGTTTGCTTTTTGTTTTATTTATTTGTTTTATGTTTGATTTTTTCTTTAATATTCCTATAAAGTAATTGATTATTTGCAAATAGTAAATAACCAGATTTTAAATATTTTGTATTGTGTCTCCTGCTGCTGTTACTAAGTACTTATTTCTTTTTTTTTTTTTCCTCTACTCTGAGTTACCAACTGAAGTACTTATTTCTTAATGTGAACACTTCAAAGAAAATCTGGACCACTGATATCATAGCCACAGGTCTAGTTTCTATCAAAATAGAATAACTCTAACACATGTTCCCCCAATCTGATTTTTTGGTTATTATAATTTTATAGTGCAAACAAATCCTTCCTTCAGAAAATGTTACTCTAACCATTTTATTTAAATTGCAATTCTCTTCCCAGTTCTCTTAATTCTTCTTACCTTGCTTTATGTTTTGTGGCACTTATTTCCTCTATACATATTATGTAATTTGTATATAATTATGTTTATGATCTTTCTCCTCTCATAAGAATATGAGCTTCATTAAGGCAAGGACTTTGGTCTGCTTTGTTCACTCATCTATTAACACCTAGAATAGTTTCTGAAACATGGAAGGTGATTTAAAACACTTGCCGAATGAATAAAAGAATATTCACTATGCCTGAGATAAAAATTATTATATATAAGCGTTGGTATATAAATTCATATGCTATCTGTCTTTTGCCTTTTTATTACAAAAACAAAATTTTAAATAAGACTTTTTTTAGAGATGTTGAATCTATTTAGAATGTTAGGAAATATTCTTATAGATTTATAAAATTCTAGTGTTTTGGTCTACATATTAAGGATAGTTTTCTTGGGTGAAAACTCATTTGTCATATACAGATCTTAAAGTAAACATAATATAAATTTGATCTGTTTTTAAAATACAGATTTGCTTTTAGACCCTTTGAAGACCTTAAAGAATTAGCAGATTCCACATCAACTTTGTAAATACTGTGAGTCTATGTAAATAATTGTGAGACACAATATAAAATATTTATAATCTGATTATTTACTGTTTGCAAATAACCAATTACTTTGTAAGAATATTAAAGAAACAGTCAAATATAAAATAAACAAATAAACGAATAAGTAAAACAAAAAACAAACACTAAAACAAGTATCTCCAATGTATATCAAACAGGACACAAAACAAACAAACAACAAGTTGTGGGATTTCAGAGTAGATAAGTAGAACTTTAAATGAGATGATAAAATAACTGAAAATATAGAAGAAATGTTTAAAAATAATATTATAGATTAATAAAAATTCTAAAATAACTTTGCCTTTAAAGAAAAATAAATTTCATATTAAAAAGCACATGTTTGCTGAGTAGATCCCATACATGAGAGGCAGAAGGGTTGGGAGCTAGATCAATAAACAGCACAAGCTATCACTTATATAATATGCAGACTAACCTAATGTGACAAAAAATATTCCGATCAGTGGTGGCCTAGGCCCAGGGAGACAGGGAGGGACAAAAAGGCATGAGGAATCTTTGGGAGATGATGTAAAAGTTCTGTTTCACATCAGAACTTTTACTTGATTTTGCTAGTATTTTCATGAGTTTCTACACCTGTCAAAATTCTAAAAGTCATACCCTTTAAATGGATGCAATTTATGGTACATAAATTATTCCTCAGCAAATTGATGAGGAAACCCAAAAGTTAGTAAAGATATTTTAGACAAATAAAAGTTATCAGTACTCATTCCCAGTAGATTCATACTAAAGGAAAAAATATTATTCAAGCATAAAGAAAATGATCTCTGTTAGAAGCTCAGGGGAATAAAGAGAGTAAATCTAAATAAATATTGACCCTATAAACAATTATGATGTCTTGTTTCATTTAAAGTATATACTAAATATGCAGTAGCATATAAGTTGTGAGAAAGTGACTTGATTTAAATGCTTCTAGGTTGCTTATATTGCCCAGTAATAAGCCAAAAGTACACAGGAATATTATATATCGGTCATTTTAGAAGATTTATTGTAATCTCTTGGATAAGCAGTAAAACATTAGTGAAAGAATAAAAAATTCCTAAGATAATAGAGGGGGAAACGTGATTAAACACACACACACACACACACACACGTATGTATGACCATCATAAGGAATGGAAGAAAGGGAAAAAGGAGCAGAGAGCAGGTGGGACAAATAAAAAGAAACAAATAATAAGATGGGAGATTTAAACTCAAACATATGAATAACTACATTAATTTTAACTCAGCTATTGTGCCCATTAGAAGGCAACTGCTATTAGAGTGTGTACACAAACACACACACATGAACACAAATACACTGACATGTATATATGTAAAGAAACATACCATAATGATAAAATGTTTTCACCAAATACATGCTAAAGTCTATGAACCTTCTATCATATTCTCGAATAGATATAAAACAAATATTTACTAAACTGAAAGGCAAATCCACAATTATAGTGAGAGGTTTTAATATACTCTCAGTGTCTGATAAAGTAGACAAAAAAACAGTAAGAATATATAAAATATCAACAGGTAATTAGCAAGGTTGACTACTTGATATATGTGAAACATTGTATACACACAAAAATCAAGAGACTCAATAGTTTCAATTGCATATGTGACTTAAAAATTTGTATGCTTCATCACAAAGCAGAATCAATTAATTTAAAGGAGTAAAATTATAGACTATGTTTTACGGGTGCAATAACTTAAGCTATAAATCAAAAACAAAAAGATAACTAAAAAATCATAATTTGGAAATTAAGAAATGTACTTCTAAATAAGCTGTAGATCAAAATGAAATCAAATTGGGAATAATAATAGCTTAGATTAATCATAATGAGTTACTGCACATCAGAACTTATGAGATACAGAGAAGCTATACCTAGAGAAAAATTTATGGCTTTAATGTGTGTTTCAGGAAAGAAGAAAAGCTAACTCAATGAGCTAATTTTTTAAGAAGTTAGGAAAAAAAGATGAGAAAATATGAGAAAGGAAAAATAAAGGGAAAAATAAAAATAAAGGCATAAATTAATGAACAGAAAATGAATAGACAATAGACATAGTCAACAGAGTTAAAATTTAGTCTTTTAAAGATTTGATCTGATGAAAATTATCAAGAAATTAGAGAGGTTATGAAAAATCAACAACAGAAATTTAAAAAGAGAATTTAACTGCAGATATTGCAGGTATTAAATATTCTAAAACATTAATAAATACAGGTTGTTCATAAATTGAAAAATTCAATTTTTGTCATCATTTCTTGGACCTTCACAAGATGAATAAGAAACTGTAAATAATCTAGAATAGTCAATTCATTCTTAAAGAAGATCAAGTGGAAGATCTTGCTTTCCTGGATATAAAAGCTCATTATAAAGTGATGTTAAATGCAATAGTATGGTGTTGACTCAAGGATGTATAAAAAGATCAGTGGAATAGGATTGATTGCAAATATACTTCAGCATAACTGATGAATTTACTTACCAAACATATGGCAATATATTGAAGTGGGACAAGAATAAAAATAAAAGATAATATTTTTAATAAATGATATTGTGTCAATTGGTTAACCATAGAGAAAAAAATTTGCCTTTCCTTTACTTTATAAACAAAAGCTATTCTAAATGAATTGTTGGTATAAATGTATTAGGGAAAACAACAAATATTTTAAAAATAATATAAGAAAATAGCAATAAACACATCAAAAGGGTAGAAAGGTTTAAAATAAACAATCTAAAAATACACCACAAGAAACTAGAAAAGGAAGAATAAACCAAACTCAAAATGAGCAGACTGAAAGAAATAATAAAGATTAGTGCAGAACTATATAAAATACAGACTAAAAAAAACTGTACAAAGGATCAATGGAACCAACAAAAAGTTGGTTCTTTGAAAAGATAAACAAAATCGGTAAACCACTAAACTAGACTAAAGAAGAAAAAAAGAGACAGAAGACCCAAATAAAATCAGAAATGAAAAAAGAGATATAATGACTAATAACACAGAAATACAAAATATTATCAGTGAATACTATAAAAAATTAAACAATAACAAACTGGAAAACCAAGAGAAAATGTATAAATTTCTGGACTCGTACAACCCACCAAGTTCAAATCAGAAAGAAATAGAAATCCTGAATAGACTATAACAAGTAATGAGATTGAATCAGTAATAAAAAATCTATTAAAAAAGAAATGTTCAGGACCAGATGATGGCTTCATTGCTGAATTCTACCAAACTTCAAAGAAGAACAAACACCAATTATCTTCAAACTATTCCAAAAAATTGAGGAGGAGGGAATTCCCCATAACTCATTCTTTGAGGCCAGTATTACCCTGATACCAAAACCTGACAAGGATACAATAAATAAAGAAAACTACAGGCCAATATTCCTGATAAACATAGGTGCAAAAATCCTAAACAAAATACTAGCAAATAATCCAACAGCACATCAAAAATTTAATATACCATGATCATAAAGGATTTATCCCAGGGATACAGGATGTTTCAAGACATACAAATCAATAAACATGGAACATCACAGCAATAGAATGAAAGACAAAAGTCATATGCATATATGATCTCAATATATGCAGAAAAAGTATTTGATAAAATGCAATATCCCTTCAGGATACAAACTCTCAACACATTAGGTATAGATGGTATATACCCCAGCATAGTAAAGGCCATATGTGACAAATCCACAGCTAACCTGTTGAATGGGGGAAAGCTAAAAGCCTGTCCTCTAAAAACTGGAATGTGACAAGGATGCCCACTTTCACCACTTCTATTCAACATAATACTGTCAGTCCTAGCCAGGGCATTCAGGTAACAGAAAGAAATAAAAGGCATCCAAATTGGAAAATAAGAAGTCAATTGTTCTTTGCAGATGAAATGATGTTTTATCTAGAAAAACTTAAAGACTCCATTAAAAACTTCCTAGATCTATAAATAAATTCAATAAAGTTGCAGGATACAAAGCCAACATACAAAAATCAGCAGCATCTCTGTATACCAATAATGAACTAGCTGAGAAAGAAATCAAGAAGGCAATCCATTTACAATAGCTGCAAAAAAAAAAAAAAAAAAAATTCCCAGGAATTAATTTAACCAAAGAGGTGAAAGATCTCTACATGGAAAACTACAAAATGCTGGTGAAAGAAATTGAAGAGGAAACAATCAAATGGAAAGACATCTCATGATCATGGATTGGAAAAATGAATATTATTAAAATGACCATACTGCCCAAAGCAATCTACAGATTCAATGCAATCACATCAAATATCAATGCCATTTTTCACAAAATTAGAAAAAACAATCCTAAAATGTATATGAAACCAAAACAGAGCCCAGATAACCAAGGCAAAACAAAGCTGGAGGCATCACACTACTTGACTTCAAAACGTATTTCAACAAGGTTATAATAACCAAAACAACATGTTATTGATATTATATAAAGATAGACTCATACACCAATGAAACACAGAAATAAAGCCACATATTTGCAGTCAACTGATTTTTGACAAAGGTGCCAAGAACATACATTGGGGAAAAGATGCTCTCTTTAAAAAATGGTGCTGGGAAAATTGAATAGCCATATGTTGAAAAATGATACTGGATCCTTATCTCTCACCATATACAAAAATCAACTAAAGATGGATTAAAAACTTAAATGTAAGATCTGAAACTATAAAAATACTAGAAGAAAACATAGGAGAAATACTTCACAACATTGTTCTGGGCAAAGAATTTATAGCTAAGACCTCAAAATCACAGGCAACAAAAACAAGAATAGACAAATGGTACTATATTAAACTAAAAAGCTTCTGTATAGCAAAGGAAACAATCAACAGAATGAAGAGACAGCCTATTAAATGGGAGAAAAATTTACAAACTATTCATCCTAGAAGGGACTAATATCCAGAATATACATAGAACTCAAATGACCCAACAGTTAAAAAACAAATGATCTCATTAAGAAGTGGGCAAGGATATGAATAGGTATTTCTCAAAAGAAGACATACAAATTGCCAACAGGTATATGAAAAAATGCTCAACATCACTAATCAACAAGGAAATGAAAATCAAAACCACAATAAAATATCATTTTACCCCAGTTAGAATAGCTATTATTAAAAAGACAAAACAGTAACAGATATTGGTGAGGACATGGAGAAAGAGGAACTCTTATATGCTGCTGGTTAGTATAACCACTATGGAAAACAGTATGGAAATTTCTTACAAAACTAAAAATGGAATTACCCTATGATCCAACAATCCCACTACTGGCTATTTATCCAAAAGAAAAGAAATCAATATATCAAAGAGATACATGCACTCCCATGTTTATTGCAGCATTATTCACAGTAGCAGATATATGGAATCATCCTAAGTGTCCATCAATGGATGAACGGATAAAGAAAATGTGATACACACACACACACACACACACACAGGAATACTATTTGGTCATAAAACAGAGTGAAATCATGTCATTTGTAGCAACATGGAATGAACTGGAGGTCATTATGTTAAATGAAATAAGCCAGGGACAGAAAGATAAATATCACATGTTCTCATTCATATGCGGGAGCTAAAAATTAGATCACATGGAAGTAGAGACTGGAATGATAGATACCAGAGACTGGGAAAGGTGTATGGGTTGGTGAGGGTGATTAAGAGAGGTTAGTTGATGGGTATAAACATACAGTTAGTAGAAGAAATAATTTCTGTTTGACAGCAGAATAGGGTGACAATAGTTAACAACAGTGTATTATATAGTTCAAAATAGCTGGAAGACGTGACCTGAAATGTACCCAACACATAGAAATGATAAATACTCAGATAATGGATACCCAGAATACTCTGACTTGATGATTACACATTATGACCTTGAGGTTATGATTTCTTAAAAAGGTAGGACTACAAAATTCCACATTCTATCTGGAACGTATTTTGACAGTGAAAAGCAGGTGCTATTAGCAAACATGCTGAGGCTTGAATCACAAATGCGTCAAGCAAACCAGAACATGTGGGCTTCCACATAAATAGGACATAGAAAGTATTAACCATGAAGAAAAATATTGACACATTGATGTATGTTAAAATTAAGAATATAAAAGTGAAAAGGCAACTTACATAACAGAAAAAGATATTTGTATCCAGGTTTCATAGTAAATTTTTACAAAGACAAAATTATAGAAAGCAATAGAAAGTTATCAAGGGGGTTGAATAGGAACACTGCCAGAGAGGATCCAACGGTCAACAAATGCGTTAAAAGCTCCACTTTTTAATAAACAAGGCAATGCAAATTTGAAAAGGCTGACTACATAATGTGTTGGCAAGGATGTTCAGCAACTGAAATTTACAAACTATTGTTGTACAACTAATTTGGAAAACAATTTGGCGTTGTTACATAAGTTGAAAATACACAAGCCAGGCATGGTGGCTCATGCCTGTAATAATCCCAGCACTATGGGGGTCTGAGGCTGGAAGATCGTTTGAGGCCAGGGGTTTGAGACCAGCCTGGGCAACATAGTGAGATCCCATCTCTACAAAAAATAAAAAAATTATCCAGGCATGGTGGCTCAAAGCTGTAGTCCTAGCATTTCTTATTTAGGAGGCTGATGCAGGAGGATCGCTTGAACCCAGGAGTTCCAGGTTACAGTGAGCTATGATCACACCACTGCACCCCACCCTGTCTCTAAAAAAAAAAAAAATACACAATACCCTGTGACTGTGATTTAGGAATTCTATTATATTACCAATAGATATGTTTGCATGTAAAAACCTTTAACACTGTTTAGATCTCGTTTAATTGTAACAGTTGACAAAAAAAAAACAACCCATGTTCAAAAATGTCAGAATCAATAAACAAATTGTGATATATTTATGCAAGAAAATACTGTATATCAATGAAAATATGTAATTGTTACACAAAACAAAATGGAAAACTCCATGAATACAATGTTGAAAGAAACCAATATGAACTTATACACATGATATGATTTCACTAATCTAAAGTACAAAAAAAACCAAAATATAAACTACATGTTAGAACTCAGGATGGTGGTCCCATTGTAGGAGAGAAATGGGGATCATAATTGAGAGCATGTCTGAGGGGGTTTCGTCGGTGTGAGAAATGTGCTATTTCGTTACCTGGGAAGTGGTTGTATGAATTTTACATTTATGATAATTCACCTTGTAGTAGCCTTTTATTCTGTTCATCATTCTCTCTATTGTGATAGCAATAATAAAGATTTGGAAATGACACAAAATTTTTGAAAGAGAAAATTATTTATGTTTGTGTGTGTATTTGTATATATATACATATATAGTATCTACCAAGTTAAAAGAGATTTTGAAAAAGAGCAAAAAAAAAAAAAACTGGTCTAGCTTCAAAAAAATGTAGGTGAAGTGATTTTCAAGCCAAAATGTATTTGTTAAATATAAAGAAGGTGGCCGAAGAGATAAGAAAAAATTCAGCTCTCTTAGAAATTAATGGGCCAGGCAGACAAAAGATCCTTGAGAACATAAAATTTGAAATACTGAATTAACAAAGTTTGTTAAAGAAACATAGAGTGCTGGCATCAAATATGTAGAAAAGTTCTTTTTGGATTTTTTCAAACACACAAAAACTTACCACAGCAAATTAATATGTGTTAGTTTGCAAAGGTAATCTCAACAAAGTCAAAGAATCATTAATGAAATACAATGTTTAGTTGGTATAATAAAATTAATTTAGGGAAAATAATGATAAGCTTTGTGCAGTGACAGTATCATAGCCAATGAGGTTTATCCAAGGTACAGTTATTGCTAATTGAAAACTTTTCCCAATAGTCCACCATGATGACTTAAAAGATAGTTGGCATTGGCAATTTTTGATAGTCTCTGCAGAGACTGAACGTTAAAAAAAGGAAAAAAGAGAAAAGAAAAGGAGAAAATAATAAAGTCTCACAAAATTTTATATGTTTAAAGTTTTTTAAAAATTAATTTTGTCATAATAAAACATATAAGAAAATGTAAATTACACAATAAGTTGTATTGAACTACAATTAGAATTCTGTGGACTGCAGCTAGAATACTATTAATATTTGTAATACAAGGATACTGCTATTACCCACACTATAAAATATTGTGCTAAATAAAGGCATGAAAGATAATTATGGAAAAGGAAGAATCAGATATTTCTACTCATAAGTGATGTGACCACCCCCATGGAAAATTCTATATATTTATAGGCAAACTCATAGATATTATCAGACATTTCAGCATTGTGGATGAATAAAACTTAAGCAAAAATGAAGAGTGTTGTTGAACAGCAGCTTCAATTATTTGTAAGATATGCTTCTTAACAAATATCGTATTTACAATAATAGCAAAAATGTATAGTAGTAAGGAAAACTTAATAAAAACAATCATGAATCTTCAAGAAGAAAATTTAAAAATTTTACTAAAGAATGCAAATAAATGGAATTATATTTACAAATTTGAGGCAATTTCCATTATAATCTTAATATAACTTTTGTGAAAATAGGCAAATTTTGAAACAAAATTTGTGGGGAAGAAGGAAAAGAGGGAAGAGAGAGTAGAGGGAAAGTAACTTATCCTACTCGGGTGGTTTTGAAATGTCAACGTAGGTAAGTTGAAAACACAATTCCTAGAATCCTATTTACTATGCAGTTCTAGAGTATGGCTGGGAAAAAGAGAAATTTGTCTAAATCTGGAAGGTGGAATTTGAGCAGCAGTCATCGTGCTCTGAAGGTTCTTGCAAAGTACCAGGCACGTGATAGAGAAGATGTGCTGCCTCTATCCCTTTGTCTCCTGCCAGATCTCCTGTAGTTTCCCCAGTCCCGGAAGCTCCTTCTTCAGATCACCTGCACCATTGGGGTTAAAGGCTGCAAGAGACAAATGTGGGTTCTGGCATGTCTCATCAGTTCCAGATGTTTTCACAGTTTCTGTGCTGGTGCAGGCCGTGCTTTCCTCTAAACAGTCATCTCACATTTGTTTGTTTGTAGTTATTGAATCTAAGATAAGATTATAACTAACTTATAACAAACCTCAAATACCTATTCTTTGTATAGATTTTTGGTTCCATAGCAAAAATCCTAAGTCAAGTAAGCAAATTATACCGGTATAGTTTTAGAAAGGTGGGGATATTTCTGGAAGAACTGAGGGTTTTTAATATATGGTATTTAGCATCATTGCCGTAAGTCATTCTTACCATTGTATGGCATCTCAAGGTGATCAGTTATGACCCAGAATGGAGATAATCAACCAACCTATTTAGAATCTGTGACATAGGTCTCCTAAGTGCAAATTCAGTGATTAAAAACCTTTCCATGAAAGTTTTAGCTCACTCATGTGAGCTAAAGGGCAGGTATCATATGGAAAGGGTTAAAATGTAAGATTACTGCTACAAAAAAGCTGAACTCAAGGCAACTTAGAGATATATGATGTGGAGAGGGACCTCAAGAATAGATGAGAAACTGTCAGTGGCATGAGTTGGTTATCTCCAACCATCAAGTCCAGGGCCCAGTCCACCTTATTCCCTTAAATTACCCTTTGTTATTGGGGGATGGAGTTTGGTATCTCATACTGTAAACCTGACTTTATCTGCACATCTAGGAAGAGACCTATGCACTTGAATAAATTTTTAGAATACTTTTAGAGACTTTGTCCAAATTTCTTCAATTTCAAGAAAATAAGAGGGCAATCCTCTGATCCATTAGTCTCTTGTTTTCAAAGCTGTATTTGGAGTGTATTATTTAATGTGCAATCAAATGGAGATTATAAAAACATAACGTGGGGGGCCATGCAAGATGGATTCTTTTTACGGATGAAATTGTGTGGTGAATTATATGGTGTACAGCGAGTTGAATTTTGCATAGAGATTTTATACACTAACCCAGATATTGGGATTATAGTAACTATTCAGGCACTTAGTCAAGCCAATATTTGTCTTACAAAAGGCATTTTTAAACATATTGAGTTATTTTCCTTTTTATAAACTATGACTAATGATTATCAGCTCCAAAGAAAATTATGACTGAGCCCTTTCACATTCTGTGGTCTTGTCCTACATTGAAAGTAGGGGAAATTAGTGTTTGACCTCCCTGGCCTCTTTACTGTGTTTTCCTTTCCTTCCCTAGTGATGCCTCCTTATTCCTTAGGTACATAGTGATTTTATAACCCTTTCCTTCTCTGCTTTACCCGTTAACCTCTGCTCTCATAAAAAGACCCAAATTGAAATTATACTACATTCCAGAAGACTCATTTAAACATTTTGTGTTATCCTTCTCAGGGAGATTTGTGTTTTACGAAGTTCTACTTAATCATTGAATAAAGCTTTAATAGTGGCATGAGTGACATGATGGATGAGGCATTATTTTGAAGCAATAATGGTTTTCCCAGTGCCTCAGACGTGCTGAACATGCTTGAGTGTTCATGAAGTTAGCACTTCATGGTACATGCAAAACTGTTGCATAGAAAAAGACAAAGGGGGAGGGGAAGAAGTAAAGGTCAGAATGCACACTGATTACGACAGCAGCACATGTATTTAGAGAGCTGTAACATAATGGGAAACTTGGGTTTTATTCAATCTCAGAATATTTCCCTTCTACATAAACATTAAGAATAGTATATCATGAGCCAAAATGCAAAATTTACATTACAGTTGTCAATTTAAAATCAATCATCTCTCCCTTCTATAATATATCTCCTTGTAAAGAATAAAGTTTTGTTTTTCAATGTCTTAAAATAGCGTTTGAATAAAATTTCCTCAAAGGATTGCTATTTAAAACCTGAATTTCCTTTGCAGAAGGTCAGTGCATTCTCATGATTTTAGAGCAAGTCTAACAAATCTAACCCTTTCTTGTTTTTACATGATTTGCAGAGCTCTGCAAAAATTGCACATCTGGCTCTTTGCCTGTGCACCTGATGTTATCTCAGGAGAAATTATATAAATTAAAGACAGACACAGAAAGGGTCTTTTCGAATTCAGAAGAATAGAATATATGTTCAAGAGAACAAAATAAGTTAGAAAATGTAAGGGATACCAGTGATATTAAGCTAAGAAACTAACAAAATGGTGATAATATAAAGTAAATGGTGTGAAAAGAACAATAAAAATAATATAAATTTGAATGGAAAAATATATTTTGTGGGCCCAGAAGAATATTTAAATTATTTTCTTTCTTCCATTCCATAGGTGGGAGGTGGAATTTTGGTCATTGACATACTCTCTCTTTCTCTCTCACTTTGCAAATAGTAAGAACTTGGCATATTTGCAAAAATTATCTCTTGATTCACTTTTTCTGCCTCTTTATTACATAAAATCATGCTTTGCCCTGCTGATTCAGGCTTAGTCCTTAATTTCTGAGGTGATTGCCAGAGTCAGGGAACACACACACACACACATACACGCATATCCATATATCTATATCTATCTATCCATCTATCCATCCTTCCCATGTCATTCTGTACTTTTATACCACTTGTTCCACTCTCCTTAGGTCTTTGAAGATAAAAATAAAATTATTACCTCACTGCAAGAACCATGCTTTCTGATTCACCTTGTTGCATACTGGTTAAAGATAAGAGTTAATTGCTCAAGACTACTTTCTTGTAAACTAGCCTTCTAGAGAGAGAGTTGGACATTTGAAGGCTCCATGTAGCTCCAAAGATATATATCAGGATCCAAGGCCTAAGGTACATCACATCAGAACCTGTAGTTATGAGGCTTGGATGTCAGCCCTTGTTTATGTCAGGGAAAATACAGGTCTCCCTAACCATGAATGCTAAAGTGGAAGAACCAAGCTGGAGGCTAGAATTCTGCCATTTGATACTGATTTTGGATCCCAGCACCCATGATGCCAGGGTGAGTACTGTTCCTCATCATGTAGCTTGTCACTGGGGGTCCAAAATAGGAGAGATGCAAAATGTGTACTATTCATGGCTGTGTGCACATCTAGCAAGAAAAATATCTGCTGAATTAGTGACCGATCTGAGTACTTATATCTTAACTCAAAGGTGAGCTTCCCAATGGAGACCCTAAAATGCATAATGCCTGACTGTTCCAGGAGGCTTACTTGGGATAAAACTTACTTCCTTCTAAAAATTATCTTATATGGTAGCTCTTTGTTCTCTTTAAAACATGATAGACTTTTACTATATATTTAATATTAATTGAATTGCATTTTTTTCCCACTGTTCAGTTTCTTTTCTGATTTCTCCACATCCCCACCTACATCTCTACTGCTCACAACTATCCTCATCCCCAATAGTTTAAATCAACACAGTCCATGGAGTAGAAAATGATGAGTGATCATTATTCTTTGTCATTTTTTTGCATTGTCTACATCCAATCTATTACCAAATTCTGTCCACTCTATATCCATTTCCTTTCTGAAATTCCATTATCACCATTATAGCTTTTGATATGACCAGCTGACTTCATCATTACAATAGTCACTGATCTTCCTGATTAGAGTCTTAACCTAACCCTAACAATATAAAACACTATTTTTTTATTTTCCTTTTATGGTAAACTATTTATATTTAACAATAACACATATACAGTAAAATGTAGATATCAATGCATACTTCCATGAAGTTTAACAAAAGTGAATTCATTCATATTACCACCATAGATCATGAAATAAAATATTTGAACTTTCATACCATTGTACTCATGGCTTAAATGCAAATCTCCCTACACAGTATTCCAAAAACTATAGGGATCAATCACAAGGACAAAAGAAACACACATTCTATGCCATCAGCATAGCTAAAAGATAGAAAACACTGGGAGTTTAAAATTAATTTGAGTAGAGGAAATAAACAGTTTCAAATAGAGATTTTTCTTGAGATCTTACTATAAGCATTTGATCAGTGTTCAGAGGAATATTCATACCCTGAAGTGTTTATATCAGGAAAAACATGAAAAAATGATACCAAATGAACTAAAAGCCTAACACGAAAAGCAAGGGAAAGAAAATGATGTAAAATTTAAAAAGTATAAAGAAGGAAACAAGAAAAACGGAAGAGTAGACCCATTAATAAACCAAAATGGAAAAAGTCAATTTAATCAAGAATAAAAGACAGAAAGCATACGATACAAAAGAAGAACAGATAAGGGTAGGAATAATAATAATAATAACAGATTCTTTACTTTCATATAAATTTGAACAACTATATAGAACCAATGATTTCTTAGTAAACACTGTATCAAACTTGATTTTATTAAAGACGGACAGCTTTTGTAGACCAATTTTTGTTAAAGATATAATCATTGAGAAACTCTCCACAAAAAGTAAAGAAGCACTAGGGAATTGTAGTAAACCTTCAAAGACCATATATTGCCAAAACTACCTAAAGTTTTTAGGAGTATGGAAAATAAAGGAAAACTTATAAATTCTCTTTAGGAAACAAGTTAAACATTGATACTGAAATATGATAAATATAGCACAAAAAACCAAAATCATAGACCAATATCATTTATGAAAATCTATACAAAAATACTCTATAAAATGTAAGCAAAAATAATCCAACAATTTTCATTATTGAATCAAATCTTTTTTTTAAAGATACACCATTATTAAAATGGATTTATTTCCAGAATGCAAGGTTTGTTGGATGGTAGTATGTCTGTTAACATAATGTACCACAGTAATGGATCTAAGGGCAAAAATCATATGATTAGCTCTGAAAGTTACTGAAAAAACCTTTAGCAAAATTCAACATCCATTGATGATTTTAAAATACTCATTAAAATAAGAATGAATGGGTACTTTCTTATTCTGAACATATTATATATTCTAGTCACAAAGCCATCATCTCCCTTAATGGAAAATTTTAGAGGTATGTCTACCAAAATCAGGAAAAAAAGCAAGGATACCCACTCTCTCTACTACTATTCAACATTGTACTTCAGATTTTAGCCAATGAGGCAAATAAATCAATTAGAACTATATAAATAGGAAAAGAAGATTCGAAGATACCTCTCACTGAAGGTTGCCATAGTTCATTTTCCCCAGGAATTAGATACAGAGGAAGGAGATTTGCATTTATGACATTGGGCAGGGGGGAGTGCTTTTGGGATCAACACCTGTTAGGGAGTAAAAGAAGGATAATTGGGTAGAAGGAAGTATGGAACTGTAATGCAACATAGTCCTCAGCTGATTCTACAGGGGGTCCTAGAACTGGGATAGTGCTTCAGAGATGTCTTATCTGCAGGCTAGGGGGCCTATGCCTTTGTACATCAACATTCAACAGTATTCAGACACAGGTTATCACCAAAGAGAGTATGTGACTTTGGAAAAATTAGAAAATTTAAAGGGGAATCTAATAACTGAAAATTTAAAGGGGAATCTCTTTTTGCTGAAAGAAATTCCTAGAGCAGGACTCATCTGCCAGCACTCCCAGTAGCTGGAGTAAAGGCTCTTGAAGAGGGAAATCTGAAAAGCATGCCATTATATTCACAGCACAGATACTATGATAGTATAGCTGGAAAATCCCAGAGAAGGAATGGCTTAGCATAATTTCAAAAATAAAATATTTTAGTAAAGTAGCAGGAGGTAAAATAAACACTTAAAAAGCAATTGCATTCATATACATAATAGTGAGGTAGAGAATATAACATAGAAAAATCCTCTTTGGAGTAATGCAAAGGAAATAAAACATTTAGAAATAAATTTAACAATATGAAAAATCTATGTAAGGATGACATTTACCACTCCTGAAAGATACAAAATACACCTGAACAAATTAAAAGACTTGCTCTTGGGAGGTATGCCTCAACATCATAAAGATATCTGCTATCTCTAAAAGGATTTATACAATCAACATAATCTGAATAAAAATATCAACATGTTCTTATGAAGGTATAGAAATAAAATAAATTTGGAAAAATAAATTATCAATAATGGCAAGAACTCTGAAGAAGCAGAGTTCTTTATGGACATTAGTCTCTAGGGACATTAACCCCACCAGGCGTTAGCATATAGCATAAAGCTTTTATAGTTAAAATGAATTAATACTGACTGATATAGTGACCAGTAGAATAGAATAAAAGTTCATTAGAAATTTAAAGGGGAATCTCAATCACTGGAGTTAATTCAGACTTTTAAAATAAATAGTACTGAGACACTGGAAGGACATTTGAGAAAAAAGATAAAATTTGATCCATGTATCACATAATACATAAGAGGAAGCCCCAAATGGGTAAGAAACTTGAATGCAACCATAAAGTTTGTAGAAAAAAAAAGGATGATTTCTCCATAAACAGGGTATTTATAAGTAGACATTTAATTATGACTTAAAATCCAGACACAATAAATGAAAAGACTGAAATATTTAAATATATAATTAAGAAAACATAGAAAACAAAATACCATAAAGAAAGTAAAAAAAATAAGTTGGAGAAAATATTTGCAATATAAACCGTAAAGGGATGTATGCATAATTTGTGAAGAACTACTAAAAATGAGAAAATTTTAAAAAATAAACATGATTGAAATGTTCATAATTGCATAGAAAATAATAAGGATAATAAAATTATTCTTTTATATAAAAAAGATATTCAGCTTTGGTCCTAATAAGAGAAATGTAAAACAAAACTACACTGGGATACGTTTCTCCCCTATCAGATAAGCAAAAATACAACCTTGGGAAAACATTCTGTTGGTGAGGCGATGGAGAAACAGGCATTCACAAACATTACTGGTGAAAATGCAAATTGGTATAACCATTATGGAGGGGAATTTGGCAGCATATAAGAAAATCACATTTTTATATTTTCACCTAGCAACCTGCCTCTAGGAATCTAGCCTATGTAAGAACACATACACAGATTGATAAAGTGGAACATTATTTGCTATTGAAAAATATTGAAAAACAAAAACCCTAAGTGCCCATACATAGATTCCTTGAAGCAATTGTGATGCATCTCCTCAATGGTGTACTATGCAGATGTTAAAACAATAAGGAAGATCTTTATGAACTGATGGAGTGATTTCACAAAAAGCAAAATTCAAAAAGTGCCTCTAGTTCTATACCTTTCAGTAAGAATAAAGGGAAACTATTAAAACATATACATAACTCCTTAGTTTGCAAAGAGAAACATAGGAAGCATAGATTAGAAACCAGGGTATTAGTGGGAGGGAAACAAGGTTGAAGGGATCAAGAGAGTAACTACTGAGCATTTATTTTAAGTGTGGCTTTGAATTTTTGAATCATGTCAATGTCTTACAAAAAATATCATGTAAAAAGGAAAATCACTAACAGAATATGTACAGGGCTAAATAACTATGTTTCAAATGAATAAAAACAGAATCAACCTGAACAACTTTTGTGTACATATTTTGAATATAGACAACTCTAAAGATTAAAAAACTATACAGTTGGTCCTCTGCACCCACAGGTTTTGCATCTACAGATTCAAACACCCATGGATCCAAACCCATGGACACGGAGGGCTGACTACACTACACCATTTTATATAAGGGATCGAGCATTGATTTGGTATCAGTGGGGTTCCTGGGACCAATCCCTCATGGATGCACAGGGCCAACTGTAATTATCATTGAATCCTAGTTGATATGCTCCTTTCTCACCATGGTGTTAGTTTGCTCTTGAAACTGCTTTCTGTGTATTCTAGGAACAATACAATAAGCAGAACCTAATACCTACATTTTTTTCACCATTTGAGAAGGAAAATTATATGGAGACGGGAAGACCTATAGTATTACTTTGAAATTAGAGGGATCAATTTGATAGATAGATAGATACAGAAATATAGATGTATTTTCTAGCTCAATATGCCAAAAGGGCCTAAAAATTATAACACCCCAGTGGAATAAGCACACACAGGGTCAGATACTGGTTTCTACATACCATTCTCCCCTAAAAGGGATCATAGCTCTTTGGAAAAAATGACTGATTTGAGAGTTGGGATGGGGAAAGTGCAAGAGGAGACTGGAGCACCTTGTACTAGAAAGTAATTTAATGCTTAAAGAATGATTGAAATGTGCCAAAAAGAATACAAGAGTTTCCTTGTATGGAATTTGAAATGACAAAATCTGGGATAATTTGAACATCAAAATGAAACAAAACAAAACAACAACACTGACAACATTTAATTGTACACTATTAATAGCATGGTGTAGTATAAATATTGTCATATAAAATAATAGAAATGTATGAATCTATGCTGATATAAACAAATAAATAAGAAGGAAAAGATGTTCCATACAATAGAATGTCATCTAAAAATGTGGAAGAAATGATGGAATAGAAAATCACCATTTGGCACCTATCATAATAATAATTGATTTAGATAAGGCTCATCAGTGGATGCTAAAATTTTCAGAAAAAAAGTTTGATCAGGAACAGTGTATTTTAGAGAATTGCAGAATACTTCCCCCAAAATAATTAGTAAAGTATTAAAAATAGCAATTTTATAAAGAATAAAACTGGCAGGAATCCACCCCAAAAAATGTGATCCAAGTTAACATCCTCTGTAATAGGAAAAACTGGCATAATGACAACAAAATGACATAGCTGAGAGAGATTTAACTCATGGCAATGTTATTCCTGCCCCACCTAATACATAACCTGAGTCTAATATGAGGAAACACCAGACAAATCCAAATTAAGATACCTTTTGCTAAATAACTGGCCTGTAGTGTTTAAAATTGTCAAGGTCATAAAAAAAAGAAAAACTGATAAGCCACTGTAAATTAAAGAAGATTAAAGAGCAGCACTTCTCAAAATGTGGTACCTAAACTAGTAAGTAGCCTCAGCATCACCTGAGGATTTATTGAAAATGTAAAATCTCAGGCCACTTCTGATAGTTACTGAATCAGAATCTCTTGTGGTTGTGGATGGTTTATTGTACTCTCCTGGTGTTCTGATGCATGCTAAATCTGTTAAAAAGCCTTAACAAATAATTGCAATATATGATCTTAGAACAAATATTTTCTTCTTTTTGCTAGCTACAATGGACTTTATTGGTAATATTTGAATAAAGTCTACAGATAGATAAGACGATAATATAGTATTGTCTTAATTTCTTCTTTTTGTGTAACAAATTACCATAAATTTAGCAGCTTGAAACACCCATTTGTAAGCTCACAATTCTGTAGGTCACAAGTGTGTGCACAGCATGGCTGGCTATTCTACTCAGGATCTTGCAAGACTGACACCAACCTCTGGACCAGTTTTATCCCTGTGTGAAAGTTCTGGGGAAAATCTGCTTCCAAGTGCTTGGGGTTGCAGAGAGAACTCCGTTCTATGCTGTCATAGGACTGAAGTTCCATTTACTTGCTGGCTGTCAGCCTGTGGGCAACTGTAATGGTACAGACTAGAGTCTCCTAGTGACTGGCTGCATCCCTCCGCATGTGGCTCCTGCCATCCTCAAAGTCAGTTCTGGAGAATCTCTCTGTTCAATTTCATTTGTACTTCACACCTTTAACTTCATCTGTCTCTGACCCTTAGGTCATGTGATTAGGTCAGTTTTATTAATACTTGGATTATCTTCCTATTCTAAAGTCAACTGATTGGACCTTAATTACAGCTGCAATTAGGTACTCTTCACAGCAGTACCTAGATTAGTCTTTGGATAAGTGGAAAAACAACACGTGTACACCAAGGGAAAGAAATTTTGGAGACCATTTTAGAATTTTAGAATTTTGGTTGTAAGAAATATCAATATTTATTTTCAAAATTGTATGGTTACTTTGAAGAATGTCATATTCTTAGCAATTACACACCTAAATGTTTAGGGGTAATGGGAAGCATGTCTGCAACTTATGCTCAAATGTTTCAGAAAAATGATCATTATAATAAATGGGAAAGAATAGATACGTAGGTGACAGAGGAAATGTGACAGCAATTGGGAAAAATGTAATAATATTTACATGATTTAGACATTTTGATATCTTACTATGTGAAGTGCTTGTTCGATTCATTTGACCATTTTTCTATTAGGTTATATATATTTTTATTAGTTGATTGTATGCATTCTTTAAATATTGTGCATAGGAGTCTTTCTCTGGCATAAATCTTGCAAATAATATTCTTGTACTCCATGATTTGCTTATTTATTCTCTTATAATGTCTTTGACGAACAGTTATTAATTTAAATGACATCAAATTTGTCAATCTGCTATGTTTCTGTTCATTTTAAGTTCTTTGTATCTGTTTAGTTTAATAAATTTTGTCTACTCTATACACATTAATATATTTTCATAATTTACCTCCTTTAATTTTTACATTTATAAAACCATATATATTGGCATTGATTTTTGGTATGGTATGAAGTAGAGGACAGTTTTTACTGTTTTATATGAATAAAATATTCACATATGAATATTCCATTGGCCTGGCACCATTTGTTGAAAATGCTCTTTTCCCCCCTAAATTGAAGTGGTGACTTGGTTGTCATTCAGGTGACTGAATATGTGTGGGATAATCATCACACCAATTACACATTGTCTTTATTCCTGCAGATCTTTTTTTTTATTTTTATGGATACATAATATTTGTGAATATTAATGGCATATGTGTGACATTTTGATACAAGCATACGATGTGTAACAATCAAATCTAGGTAATTAGGATATCCATCATTTCAAACATTTTATCATTACTTTGTTTTGGGAACATTCCAAATCTACTCTCCCAGTTATTTCAAAATGTGGAATAAATTATTGTTAACTATAGTTGTCCTATTGTGCTGCTGAGTACTAGATCTTATTCCTTTTACTTATCTGTATTTTTGTAGCTATTAACCAGCCCCTGTTTATCCCCTTCTCTCCACTACCTTTCCCAGCCTCTGGTAACCACCATTCTATTTGCTACCTCCATGAGATCGATTTTTTTTACTTCAACATATGAGTGAAAATATGCGACATTTATCTTTCTGTGCCTGACTTATTTCACTAAACATAATGGCTTCCAGGTCCATCCATGTCGTTGAAAATGATAGGATTTCTTTTTTTCTGAGTGAATACTATTTTATTGTGTACATATACCACATTTTCACTATTCATTCATCCACTGATTAGCAATTAGGTTAATTCCATATCTTGACTATTGAGAGTAGTGCTACAATAAGCATGGGAGTCTAAATATCTCTTTGATATACTGATTTCCTTTCTTCTGGACATATACCTAACCTGGTGGAATTGCTGGATCATGTGGTAGTTCTATTTGAAAGTTTTGAGGAACCTACATAATATTTTCCATAGTGGCTGTACTAATTTACATTCCCACCAACAGTGCACAAGGGGTCCCCCTTTTCCACATCCTCAGCAGCATTTGTTATTTTCTGTCTTTTTGATAGTAGCCATTTTAATTGGGATGATGTCTCATCCTGGTGTTGATTTGCGTTTCCCTGATGGCTAATGATGTTGAGCATTTTTTCATATACCTGTTGTCCATGTGTATGTCTTCTTTTGAGAAATGTCTACTTAGATCTGAATAGATCTTTTGCCCATTTTCTATAACCTGGGCCAGTTCAGCCCTTCTTAGGCAACCTGCTGGTCCCCTGCTCCCATGAGGTCACTGTATTGATGCCAAACTTAGTAAGGGACACCTGATGGACATAGTGCACTACATCCTAGAGCTCCTGTGCTCAAGCGATCCTCCCACCTCAGCCTCCTGAGTAGCAGCGGTTACAGGTGTGTGCTACCACACCTGGCCTTTTGCCCATTTTAAAAATCAGATTATTTGGTTTTTTGCTGTTAAGTTGTTTGAATTCTTTATATATTCTGGTTATTAATCCTTTATCAGTTGAACCTTTTGCAAATATTTACCCCCACTCTATATGTTGTCTCTTCCACCTTGTTGATTCTTTTGCTGTGCAAAAGCTTTTTAGCTTGATGTGATCCCATTTGTCCATTTTCGCTTTGGTTGCCTGTGCTTTTGAGGTTTAATTAAAAAAAATCTTTGCCCAGAACAATTTCCTAAAGCATTTCCCGAAAATGTTTTTAGTAGTATCACAGTTTCAGGTCTTAGATTTAAATCTTTTATCCATTTTTATCCGATATTTTTATATAGTGAAGGATAGGCATCTAGTTTCATTCTTCTGCATATGGATATCCAGCTTTCCTAGCACCATTTATTGAAGAGACTTTTCCCCCAGTGTATGTTCTTGGCACCTTTGTCAAAAATGAGTTGGCAGTAAATGTGTAGAATTGTTTCCGGGTTCTCTATTCAGTTCCCTTTGTCCATCTGTCTGTTTTTATGCCAGTACCACATTATTTCGGTTATTATAGCTTGGTAGTATAATTCGAAGTCAGGTAATGTGATGTCTTTACTTTTTGTTGTTGTTGTTGTTGTTGTTGTTTTGCTTTTTTGCTCAGGATGGCTTTGGCTAGTCAGGGTCTTTTGTGGTTCTATATGAATTTTAGGATTTTTTTTTCTAATTCTGTGAAGAATGCCATTAGTATTTTGATAGGGATTGCACTGAATCTGTAAATCACTTGGTGTAGCATGGACATTTTAAAATATTGATTCTTCCAATCCATGAACATGGAATATCTTTACATTTTTTGTGTCTTCTTCAATTTCTTTCATTAATGTTTTATAATTTTTATTATAGAGATCTTTCATTTCTTTGGTTAAGTTATTCCTAAGCATTTTAGTTTTTGTAGCTATTGTAAATGGGATTGCTTTCTTGATTTCCTTTTCAGCCAGCTCATTATTGGCATATAGAAAAACTACTGGGTTTTGTATATTGATTTTGTATCCTGTAATTTTATTGAATTTGTTTATCAGTTCTTGTAGTTTTTTGATGGAGTTTTTAGATTTTTCTAAATATAAAATCATATCATCTGCAAGCAAGAACAATTTGACTTCTTCCTTTCCAATCTGGATGCTCTGTATTTCTTTCTCTTGTCTAATTGCTCTGGCCAGGTATTCAAGTACTATGTTGAATAAAAGTGCCCTTTCTTCTCTTGTTCCAGGTCTTAGGGGAATGACTGTCACTTTTTTCTCATTCAGTATGATATTGGCTGTGGGTTTGTCATATATGGCCTTCATTATTTTGAGATATTAATATGTTCCTTCTAAATCCAGTTTGTTAATAGTTTTTATCATGAAGGGATGTTGAATTTTATCAAATGATTTTTTGGCATCTATTGAAATTAACATGTGGTTTTTGTCCTTGATTCTTTTAATGTGATTTATCATGTTTATTGATTGTGTTTGTTGAATCATCCTGGGCTGAATCTCACTTGATCATGATGAATGATGTTCTCTGAATTCAGTTTGCTGGTATTTTGTTGAGAATTGTTGTATCTATGTTCATCAGTGACATTGTCCTCTAGTTTTCTTCTTTGTTTTGTCTTTGACCCAGATGCAGATCTGTTTGTGTTTTTAAATGTTATAATAGCATAATAACACTGTCTCTTCTTTTAAATACATATACTGTACATTTATTTTTCTTGTCTTTAACTGTTTGAAATTTTTAGTACAGTTTTGAATAGAAATGTGAATTGAAGGTACCCTAACTTTTCTCAGTCACAAAGGGAATTCTCTGAACATTTCTTAATTAACTATATGGATGTTCCTCAACTTACAATGGAGTTATGTCCTGATAAATTCATCGTAAGTTGAAATTGTCATAAGTCAAAATGCATTTAATACACCTAACCTAATGAACATTGTAGCTTAGCCTAGGCTATCATAAACATGCTCAGAACACTTACATTATTCTACAGTTGGGTGAAATCATCTAACACAAAGCCTATTTTATAATAAAGTATTGAATATTCATTGAATACTGTAGTGAAAGTGACAAAAAGAATGGCTGTATGGGTACTTGAAGTATAGTTTCTACCAAATACATATGGCATTCACATCAGTGTAAGTTCAAAAACTCATAAGTTAAACTATACTTAAATATAAGTATAAGTATAAGTATAAGTCAGGGACTGTCTGTATTGAATTTGCTATTGATTATTTTTATATACTCTATTTTAAGGTTTAGGAAGTTCTCTTCTCTTCCACTTTTGTTAATACTTTGTAAAGTATAGATATTGAAATTTAATTCTATTTTGTCTATTATACATTATACATTTTAATTTTAATTTATTGATGGAATAATGACATTAATTAATTTTACATGTCAATTTAAAATTACATGAGATAAACCTTATTTGGTCCTGATATGTTCCCATTTTTTATGTACCACTATATTTGATTTGCTATAATTTTCTCTTATATATAGACTTTGATTTCTTTCTTTTTTTCTGAAAAATTTCTGTATGATTGAAATTGTCTTTTACTTGGATGTTGCTAGAACACACTTATTAATCAAATTTAATCAAAACTCTGACGTTTTCTTTGAGGCAATAGTTGATTTGGTGTTTCAATTTCTATTGTGGTTCTAGGCATGTCTAATACTTAGCTCTCACAGACTACTGCGGCTATATTGGTTTTTGACAGCCAGTATTCTTTGTGAGTATCTGGTTCCCATGTGGCCAACCTTCCGGTAGGTTGGTAGCTGTACTATATCAGTTACTATGTCATTTGTTTTATATATATACACACACACACACACACATATATATAGAAGTCATTGTTGTTGTTGGTTATAAGACTATAACAGCACAAGGTTGATTTAATAGCACTTCTTTGGTCCTGGCAGATAATATTATTGGCCTCTTCAAGTTTTCTTTCTTCCTTCACATATTTATTTCCATTTACTCCCATTCCCCCTTATAGAGCAACATTCTAAAATATTTATTTTGTACCTAAATTTTTTTAATTCCTGTAACAAATTTTGAATTGTTTTATATGTATTTTTAATTTATATAAATGCTATTGTCTTATAAATCTTATTACTTAATACTCCATTCATCACCATTTATTTAAGAGCCATCACTCTTCATGTGTGTGTGTCTGTGTTTGTGTATGTGTGACCTGTTGCTTTTAGCTGCTGAACAGTAAGTACTCTAGGTGTGGATTTCACTGCATTTTACCTAGCTACTCTTCAAGCAATGAATGCTCAAGTTGCCTGCAACATTGTAGTACCACAAATAACGCTGCAATAATCGAGCATCTTCTGACTCATCCTTGGATAGAGCTCTGTGGGACTTCTTTGGGAGATATACTCTAAAGTAGACCTGCATTGTCATAGCAAATAAGTATATTTAATTTGATCAAGTGATGACAGATTGCTCCACCGAGTGCACAAGGCTGCACTCTTACAAGAAATGTGTAAGAATTTCTACATGCCTCTGATCCCACTGACATGTGGTATTATTCAGCTTTCTAGTCAACATTCTAAGAGATGCAAAATAATATATTAAATTTGCTTTTGCAGTTTTAGTGCATGAAAACTAGCTTTTTATATTCAAGCAATTACTAGTAAATTAAATAACATACAACCAATATTTAAATTTTATTATCTGATAAGATTTGCTATATGAAATTAAAAATAACAAAGACCAAAAAAAAAACGCCCTATACCAATAGCATTGTTTTAACCCTAACTTGGAAGGAAATATTTCAGGGATGGTTGTTGCCTCATACAGTATACAAATAATATTATAGTACTTTTTCATAGATAAAGTTTCTCACCTTAAGAAAGAATTAGCAAAATATAGCATTCAACTATATATTTATATATGTATATATGTATATGTATGTGTGTGTATATATATATGTGACCTAGTTAAGAAGTATTTTTACATACAGTTATATACAATTCTACTGTTTTAGCTACAAAGAAAAAAGCTTGTACCCAATAAATATATAAGTATAATATAAATGGTTAAGAAGAATAAATTTTTGCATAAGCTCTAACTGTCTACAGAGAGAAACTGGGTTCTCTAGTCTCCAAAAAGTGTGATGATACTATATCTTGCACAATTACATACTCGTGCTCTCTCCAAAAGTGGTACAAAGTCTCCCAAAAGAGCAATAGTAATTCCAAAACTCCAAAAAGAGGCTGTAACAGGCAAGGTTCATTAGGGAAACCAAACCATGATAAGTAATATGGAACAAAGAATTTATTATAGAAATGGTGAGAGAAGCAACGGAAACAAGGGTTTAATACAAAGAATTGTGTATCAAAGTCACTGACCAGAACTCCTGAGGCCGGACATGTTTAGCTGCCAGAGTGGGACTTTGAAGGAAGATTTGGGGCAGAGTCTAAGGAAAGCAATTGCCTCTTTAGCTAGCAGTAGGCCTATAGTTGTTAGTCAGTCGTGACAGCAAGCAGGACAAAGAACTAATCGCAGAGCAGGAGAAAGCAAAGACAAGCTGTATTTGCCTCTCACTCCCTTTAACCAGGAATACCTTCAGACAGCAACGGCCACTGCTTCATTTCTGCCTTCCAAATCATGTGCAATTGTTATTTGTCCTACTCTGAAAACAATTCAGAAAAGGGAATTCTAGAAAATGTAATGATAGGTTAACCAAGTTAACAAAGTACAAAGCCATCGAGTCCACTCCGTGTCGATTAGGCATCCATATACAACTCCTTTAACCATATTTAACCTCTTGCTGAAGACAATGGCAAAAGCATACTACTCTGTAAAAGATGCAGCTATCCTTCAAAATATTAAAGGCATACTAACTCTATCCAAAGGAATAGAAGGCTCTATCATCTTTGGATGATTATACAGATGTTCCGTGACTTAAGATGAGGTATGTCTCTATAAACCCATCATAAGGTAAGTTGAAAATATGATTAAGTCAAAAAGGCATTTAATACACCTAACCTACTAAACATCATAGCTTAGCCAAGCCTACTTTAAAAGGTTCAGAAAACTTACATTAGACTACAGTTGGGCAAATCATCTAACATAAAGCCTATTTTATAATAGCATTGAATATCTCATTATTTATTGCATACTGTGCTGAAAGTGAAAGAATGGTTTTATGGGCACTCATATAGGTACAAGGTTTTACTGAATGCATATTGCTTTTGAACCATCCTTAAGTCAAAAAATCCCAAATTGAACCATCATATGTTGGGGACCGTTTGTATACACATGCACACACAGACACACACACTCTCAGATGTAAATACAAAATTAAGAAATAAGTATTCATAATTCATTTCACTAATGGGTCATATGATTGTATTTGGTATTTATAATTTTCATTTTGTACCTACTCCATTATTTCTTTTCCCTCATAAACCCCTTGAACTAGTCATGATTACTTGCCCAGGGGAGTGATGCAAAACTTCATTCCTGAGGGATCTATAATATTAATTGTCCTGCCTGTAAGAAATTATCTCATTTTCTATTAACTTTTCTCATAGAATGTAATAATTCTAAGAGGTTACTAAGAGGATTCCTTGTGTTACAAACTACTTCTAGCCCTCCCGCTTTTCCAAAAATAATCCAATTTTCACTTGATAGTCACAATCAATTATATCAGCCAACAGATTAACTACCTTCCTTGCCTATTGATTCACTGGTATAGGAATTATAAAGTGGCTAAGTGCCATTTTAGTTTAATCATTGCTGTAGCAACGGTGCAAGCATTCCTCTTTTGGGAATAAGGCCTATAAACCAGCAAGCCTCAAATCTGAAGGGACAAAATCAAAAGTTTTGCTAGTGGATTGTCAGAAGTAATAATGACTGGAGACATTCTCATTTTATCTTTTGATTTTCATACTTGTGAATCTTTTCTTGGAAAAAAATAGTACAATATGTTGGTCTCTAATGTTGAGCATTATTACTTCTGAGGATTTCCTTATTGTTTTTTTCTGTAACTGATTTCTAGTTTGACTCTATTATGGTCAGAAATCACACTCTATATGACTTCATTTTTAAAAATTTACTAAGGTTATTTTATGAATCAGAATATTGTCTATTTTGGTAAATTTTCCGTAGGAGCTTGGAAAGAATGTGTAGTCTACTGCTATTGCATGAAGTGTTCTATAATTGTCAATTAGCTTCTGTTATTTGATGGTGTTATTCATTTCTTTAATATATTTGTTAATTTTCTGTCTAGTTGTTTTATCAAGTGCTGAGAATGGGATATTGAATTCTCTAGTTATAATTATAGACTTGACTATTTCTCTTTTAATATCTGTTATTATTTCATGTAATTTGCTTCATGGATTCTATTGTTTTGTGCATAAACATCATTATGTCTTTTTGGCAGATTTATCTTTTCTTGATTAAGTAATGATTCTCTTTGTCTCTAGTAATTTTATTTGCTCAATGTCTACTTCATCTGATATTAGTATAGCTACTACTGCATTTTCAAATTAAAGTTAGCGTTAGCTATTTTTTTCTATACTTTCACTTTATATCTACCAATGTTGTTGAATTTGAAATACACATATGCTTATAAATACAATATAGTTGGGGTTTTTTTGGTTTCAATCCACTCTACCAATATCTCCAATATCTCTTTTAATTGGTATATTTAGACTCTTAACTTTTTAAGTAATGATTGACATGTTAGAACTTACACCTGCCATTTTATTGTTTTCTGTTTGTTTTCTACTTTTGTTTTTTTCTTATTTTTTTTTATTGATACATACCTATTTTCTGCATACATGTGATAATTTGATACATTCATGTAATGTATAAAGATCAAATCAGGGTAATTAGAAAATCCATCACCTTAAATATTAATCTTTTGTTCATGGTAGGAACATTCAAATTATTCTCTTCTGGCTATTTTGAAATATACAATAGATTAATGATAACTGTAGTCACCCTAATGATCTATTGAACACTAGGACTTACTCCTTCTAATTGTATATTTGTACCCACTAATCAACCTCTTTTCAACTTGCCCACCACCCTACGCTTCCTGGCCTCTGGTAACCACCAATCTACTCTCTATCTTCATGATATCTACTGTTTTGGCTTCTATATATGAGTGACAACACACAAGATTTATCTTTCTGTGCCTGGCTTATTTTGCTGAAAATAATGAGCAACAGTTCTATCCACATTGCCACAAATGACAGAATTTCTTTTTTTTTCTGGCTGAATAATATTCCATTGTGTGTATATACCACATTTTCTTTATCCATTAGCTCATTGATGGATACTTAGGTTGATGTCATATTTTGGCTATTGTGAATAGTGCTGCAATAAACATGACAGTGCAGATATCTCTTCAATATATTGGTTTTCTTTCCTTTGGATACATACTCAGTGGTGGAGTTGCAGAATCATGGGGTAGTTCTATTTTGAGTTTTTTGAGGAGTCTTTATACTACTTTCCATCGTGACTACATTCCCACCAACAGTGTATGAGGGTTCCTTTTCTCTGCATCCTTGCCAAAATCTGTTATTTCCTGTCTTTTAATAATAGCCATTTTAACTGGGGTGAGATGGTATCTCATTGTGGTTTTGATCTGCATTTCCATGATGATTAGTGATTTTTTTCATATACCCATTGGATATTTGTATGTCTTCTTTTGATATCAATAAACATCACAGAATGAAAATAGAAGAATTCTTTCTTCTTCAATTTTTTCAACAAATTTGAGTAGAATTGGTATTAGATCTTCTTTCAATATGAGGTAGAATTCAGCAGTGAAGCTATCAGGTCCTGGGGTTTTCTTTGATAGAGGAGTTTTTAGTATGGCTTCAATCTTTTTACTGGTTCTTGGTTTATTGAGATTTTCTTTTTCTTCATGATTCAATATTAGTAGATGTATGTGTCCATGAATTTATCCATTCCTTGTTGGTTTTCCAATTTGTTGGTATATTCATTCATAAAAGTCTCTAATGATTCTTTGTATTTCTGTTATATCAGTTGTTTTGTCTCCTTTTTTTGTATCTAATTGTATTAATATGAGTCTTCTTTCTTTTTTTCTTAATTATTCTAGCTAAAGGTTTACCAATTTTGTTTATAATTTCAAAAACCAACTTTTCATTTTGTTTATTTTCTGTATTTTTTTTAAACTCTGTTTCATTTATTTCTGCTCTGATCGTTATTATTTCTTTTCTTCTACTAATTTGGTATTTGGTTTATTCTTGCTTTTCTAGTTCCTCGAGGTGTATCATTTTGTTGTTTATTTGAAGTCTTTCTGCCTTTTTGATGGAGGCATTTATTTATATTTACTTCTCTCTTAGTACCACTTTTTCTGTGTCCCTTAGATATTTGTATGTTGTCTTTTCATTTTCATTTGTTTCAAGAAATTTTTTAAGTTTTTGTTAATTTCTTCATTGAACCATTAGTTGTTTAGGAGCACGTTATTGAATTTCCTTTTTTTTTTTGTAGTTGCCAAGGTTCCTCTTGTTACTGATTTCTTGTTTTATTTCATTGTGGTCAGAAAAGATATGTATATGATTTCTACTTTTCTGAATTTGCTGAGACTTGTCTTACGGCCTCAAATATGGTCTATTCTGGAGAATGTTCCATATGCCGATGAAAAGAATGTGTATTCTGCAGTGTTATAAATATCAGTTAGGCTGTTTGGTCCAGTGTGTGGTTTAACTCCAATATTCCTTTGGTGATTGTATGTCTGGATGATCTGTCCTTTAATAAGAGTGGGGTGTTGAATTTCCCTGCTATTATTGTATTGTACTATTGTATTGTATCTATCTCTGCCTTTAGATTTAATAATGTTTGCTTTACATGCTTGGGTGCCCCAATGTTGGGTGCATAGACATTTATATTTGTTATATCCTCTTGCTGAGTTGACCCTTTTTTCATTATATGGTGACTTTCTTTGTCTCTTTTTACTGACTTTGACTTGTAGTCTATTTTATCTAATATAAGTATAGCTAATCTTGCTCTTTTTTGGTTTCCACTTGTATGGAATATCTTTTTCTGTCCCTTAACTTTCAGTCTATGTGTGTCTTTATAAGCGAGGTGGCTTTCTTGTGGGAAGCATATAGTTATGACTTGTTTCTTTATTTCAAAATATTAAGGGGGTACAAACGTTTTCGGTTACATGGATTGCTTTTGTAATACTTGAGTCATGGCTATAAGTGTGCCCATCACCCAAATAGTCTTCATTGTACCTGTTAGATAGGTTTTTGCTCCTCTCCTTCTCCCCACCCCCTCTGCTTGATTTCCACTGAGTTTTACTTCCCTCTGTGCACATGTGTGTACGTAGGTTAGTTCCACTTTAATAGCGAGTACATGAGGTGTTTGTTTTTCCATTCTTCGGATACAACACTTAAAAGAATGGTCTCCAGTTCCATCCAAATTGTTGCAAAAGGCATTAATTCATCATTTTTTATAAATGAGTAGTACTCCATGGTATACATATACAATATTTTATTAATTCACTCATGAATTTCTAGGCACTTGGGTTGATTCCATATCTTTTAAATTGTGAATTGTGCTGCAATAAACATTCAAGTGCAAGTGTCTTTTGATAAAAAGACTTCTTTTCCTTTGGGTAGATACCCAGAAGTGGGATTGCTGGATCGAATAGTAGATTGACTTTTAGTTCTATCAGGAGTCACCATACTGTTTTCCATAGAGGTACTAATTTGCAGTCCCACCAACAGTGTATAAGCATTCTTTTCTCTGTGCATCCACACCAGCTTCTATTGTTTTTGGACTTTTTAATGTAAGCCATTTTAACAGGGGTAAGGTGATATCTCATTGAGGTTTTAATTTCTATTTCCCTCATGTTAGTGACATTGAGCATTAGTTCATATGTTTATTGGCCATTTGTCTATCTTCTTTCGAGAAGCTTCTGTACATGTCTTTTGCCCAGTTTTTAATGGGGTTATTTGGGGTTTTTTTGCTGATTTGCTTGAGTTCTTTGTAGATTCTGGATATGAGACCTTTATCAGATGTATAGCTTGAGAATGATCTCTCCCATTCTGTAGGTTGTCTATTGCTCTGTTGATTATTTCCTTAGCTGTGCAGAAGCTTTTCAGTTTAATCAAATCCCATTTATTTATTTTTGTTGTTGATGTAAATGCCCCTGGGGTCTTAGTCATAAATTCTTACCTAGGCTGATATTTAGAAGAGTTTTCCCAACATTTTCTTCTAGAATTCTTATGGTTTCATGCCTTACATTTAAGTCCTTTTCCCATCTTGAGTTAATTTTTGTGAGTGCTGGGAAATAGGGGTCCTGTTTCATTCTTCTGCAGATGGCTATCCAATTTTCTCAGCACCATTTATTGAATAGGGCTTCTCTTCCCTAGTATATGTTGTTGTCTGTTTTGTCAAATATCAATTGGCTGTAAGTAGATGGCTTTATATCTGGGTTCCTTATTCTGTTCCATTGGTCTATGTCTCTATATTTATACCAATAACATGCTGTTTTGGTTACTATAGCTGGTAGTTGAGTTTGAAATTTGGTAATGTGATGCCCCCAAATTTGTTCATTTTGCTTAAGATTGCTTTGGCCATTTGGGCTCTTTTCTGGTTCCAAATGAAGTGTAGAATTATTTTTTCTAGATCTGTGAAGTATGACATTGCTATTTTGATGGGGATTGCATTGAATCTGTAAATCACTTTGAGTGGTATGGACAGTTTAACAATGTTGATTCTACCAGTCCATGAGCATGATATGTTTTTCCATTTGTTTGTGTTCTTTGCCATTTCTTTTCTCAGTGTTTCATAGTTCTCCTGGTAGAGATCTTTCACCTCCTTGGTTAAGTATATTTATAGGTATTTTATTTTCTCTGTAGCTGTTGTGAATGGTATTGAGTCTTTGGTTTGACTCTCAGCCTGACAGTTATTGGTACATAGAAATGCTACTGATTTATGGACTTGATTTTGTAACCTGAGACTTTGCTGAATTTATTTATCAATGCTAGGAGTCTTTTGGTGGACTCTTTGGAGTTTTTTAGATACAAGATCATATTATCAGCAAAAAGCAATAGTTTGACCTCTTCTTTCCTGATTTGGATACCCTTTATTTCTCCTGTGTTAGGCACATACAAATTTAGGGTTGTTATGTCTTCTTGTTGAATTGCTTCCTGTACCATTATATTAGGACCCTCTTTGTCTTTCTTTACCTGTGTTGGCTTAAAGTCAATTTTATCTGATATGAGAATGGCTACACCTTCTCTCTATTGATTTCCATTTGCATGGAATTTTTTTTCCATCCTTTCACATTGACCCTGTGTGCATCCTTGTTATTTACATGTGTTTCCTGGAGACAGAAGATGCTTGCATTGTGTTTTGTCATTCATTTAGCCATCCTATGTCTTTTGAGAGGAGCATTCAGACCATTAACATTAAATGATAAATTAGATATGTAGGATGCTGATCTGTTCATCATGTTGGGTAGTACTTTATTGCTTTGTTTTCCCTTTTGTGCTATTGTTTTATAAAAGTTATGAGTTTTAGGGGGTTTTGGGTGATTTTACACTGGTGGGTATCTGTTTTGCTCATTCATGTATAATGTGGTTTTGAGTATTTCCTGCAGGGCAGGTCTGGTCATGGCAAATTCTTGTCAGTATTTCTTTGTCTGGAAAGACTTAATTTCTCCATCAATTGTGAAACTTAGTTTTGCAGGATACAAAATTCTAGGCTGGAAGTTGTTCCATTTATGAAGATTGAAGATGGGGCCCCACATCCCTTCTGGCTTGTAAGGTTTCCACTGAGAAGTCTGCATTTAGCCTGATGGATTTTCCTTTGTAGGTAATTTGTTGCTTTTGTCATGCTGCTTGCAGAATTTTCTCCTTTATTTTCACTTTGGCCAGGTTGATTACTATGTGGCTTGGAGATGTCCTATTTGCTATGAATATTCCCAGTGTTTGATGACTATGTTGTGTCTGAATGTCTGAATCTCTGGAGATACCATGGAAGTTTTCCTCAATAATTCCCTCAAATAGGTTTTCCATGCTTTTAGCTCTTTCTTCTTCTCTCTCAGGAATACCTATAATTCAAATGCTAGTTTACTTCACATAGTCCCATATCTCTCTCAGTGATTGCTCAAACTTTTTTATACTCTTTTCTGCCTCTTTAAATGACTGGGTTATTTCGCGAGACTCATCTTCGAGCTCTGAGTTTCTTTCTTCTCCTTGGTTTAGTCTGTTGTTGAAGCTTTCTTCTGTGTTTTGAAATTGCCCAAATGACTCTTTTATTTCTTTAAGTTCTATTATATCCTTTCTTATGTTTTCTAGCTCTTTAGCACCTTTTCCATTGATTTCCTAATTTTGGGGGGCTTCTTTTTGTTAGTTTTCAATTTTCTCTTCAATTCCATTCATCTTATTTGCCATCCATGTTCTGAATTCCATTTCTTCAATTTCTTTGTGGGTGGAGTCCACTACTGTACCTCCATTGTGATCCCTTGGGAGTATTGAACTATTTGTTTTTTCATGTTGTCAGGGTTCTTTTGCTGGTTTCTTCTCATCAGGCTCCTCTTTTCTTGGCTCTGGGTTAATAGGATTGAAGGGTGCCTGTTCTCCTGTGCTGGGATCTCTCCTGTTTAGTTAGGGAAAGGGGAGGACCCTAATGGAGCTTTTTTGTCCTATCTGGAATGTTGACCCATCAAGGGACAGGAAGGTGCACTGAGAGCCTGTAGAAAAGCGTTTCTGTTTTAACCCATTCCCCTGTGATTGCCACAGTTTGAGCCAGTGCTGGATGATCTTCATGTGGGGTGGTGGGATGTTCCCCAGCTCATTACTGGAAGTTCAAGTTGGAACCTGGCTGTTGTAGGGGATTCCTCTGGCCAGGGTCACCCAGTGGAGGTGACAGGGCAGCTGAGTGAGTCTATTTAGGCAGTGGTTGTGAATGACTGGGCTATGGGCATTTGCACAAACCAGGTCCAGGAGTAATGTAATGGCTTCTTAGGGCTGAGGGGTCCTAAGGAAAGTGGTGGATCTCAGGGTGGTTTCACAAGCCCAGTAGCAGTGGTGGAGACTCAGTGGTGGGGTCTTGGGGTGCAGGCATAACTCTGGAATCTCAGAGGTGTTGTAGCAGGCCCGGTGTGGGCCCTGGAGTTACACAGGCAGAGCCTCAGGCTAGGGCACAGTGAGAGGTTCAGAGCTGGCTCTGGAGATTACAGGGGCAGAGCCACACATATGGAGGGCTATTCTGCCAATGTGGAGACTACTGTTGCCCAGTTGCACAGGCAGGGGTTTGTCTCTGTGGCCCAGGGACTGCATAGGTGGGCCAGAGCTGCTGGTTATCTGAAGTTTTCCCCCTCCACCTAGAACCCACTGAGGCAGTCACCCAAGGCTTCCCAGTTGGTGCCTGTGGCATCTGAGGCTCCTCCTCTGCCCAGATCCCACACAGTTGAGGAGGCATGCTCTGCTTCTAGTCACAGGGCACAACATGGGGGAGTGTCTGTTCTGTCTGCTCCCTACTGAGCCCAGCAGGGGGGTTGCAATGGCTACTGCTGGAAGGCTGAATCCTGAGCAGCCCTGGCTCTGTGCACCAGAGCAATCAGATGGTTGCTGCACAAACCTGGGATGGGCAACCACCAGATCTCTGCTGCACCTGCTCTCCAGTGCAATATCTCTGCACAGACTCTGAGCAGCTCCCCGATCAGCCCAGAGGTCTGCACTGGAGAAAGGACACCCCTCACAGCTCAAGCTGCCTGCCACTTTTACTCCTCTCCTAAAAAGTGGTGCCCCTTCAGGCTGCTTCTATTCTGCTGTCTTCCTCTCTTCCCAGCAGTGTGAATTGTATTGGGAACCCCCAGCTTAATCTCTGAGATGGTGGGTGGTGCTTGTAAGTAAGAATCAGCCATGCCCTGTTTGATTGAGCCAGTAGATGCTGTAATGAGTTGTACAGTTGTTCTCCCTGTCAGTGATTGAAGCTTTCAGGAAAGAGCCAACTGCAGAGATGTTATTTTGTTCCTGTAATAGGCTCTAGCCCCTCAGGAGAAGCACTTGAATGCCCCAGGCAGTGGGAGAGACTCTGTAGCTCCCAGGTGATTGCTTGTTCTCCACCACAGCAGAGGTGGGTGGAGGAGCAAGGATGGACAAGGCTGGAAGGTTTGGCAAAGTCTCTGCAGGGATGAAAGGTCATTTCCCAGGCTATGGGAAAAGCCTCTGAGAGGGGGGCTGAAGCAGCCTCACCAAACTGGAAGGTATTCTTGTGGGGAAGGGGCTGTCTGTAATTTACTAACTGGCTATCAGGAGTGAGCTCCACCCCTCTTGCTCTACCCCTGCCCCAAGAGTCTCCCTCCAGTGTCTGGTTGCAAACAGACTCCCAAATTCACCACTCTGGATACTAATGGTGCCACAGGCTGGGAACTTCCCTGCTGGAGGACCCACTCCATTCTGAAAGTGCAGCTTTCCTGTGGGGGAATGGGCTCTCTACCAGATCGCTGAGGCTCGGACCCACGCTGTACTCTGCCATCAGTTCTGCCCATGTGGACTGCCTTGCCTCCTTAGTCCAGCTCTCAAATCGCCCATTTGTGCCACCTAGCAACCCGCTCGAATCCTGGGGGTACAGGATCCCCCCTGTATGTCTTACCCACTTGTGGGCATCTCCTGGGAGTGCTGGTGGGCAGGGAACTCCCAGACTGAGCACCCCTGGGCCCACTGCAGGTCCTCAAAGGGAAAGGTGTGGGCCCCACTCTCTGTGGAAACAGACTGGAGGACACGCCAGCAGATGGGAGATGGCCACCTCAAAGTCTCATCACAATCTGCCCTCCTGGCTGCAGTGAGCAGGGGAGGGACAGGGGAGGAAAGAGTCTGAATGGAAGAGGGCCTGGACTCCTGCTCCTCTGGTCCTCTCCCTGCACAGAATGTCCAAGCTCTGGGATCACACAAGTTCTCTGAAGCCCGCTGCAGTCTGGGCAGTCCTTGGGAACTGCCTATATTGGAACAAGTGATATAAAAACTAAAGGGCTGGAGCTCCCTGAGTTTTCAAAGGGATGCTATGGGCCAAGCAGCAGTATGGTGACCGCCTTCTCCACTCCGGGCCATGGTCACAGTTGGCGGGGGGAGGAGAGGAACGCTGCAGGGGCTAAAAGCCTGATGCTTTATTTTCAAGAAGGTTCCAGTTCAGTGGTTGCAGCAGCACTTGGGCTCATGAGGGTGGAAAAGCTTCCAAGCAACTTGGCAGCCCTTTGATTACCGAAAGTGTGTGGGAAGGAGAAACAAAACCCCTACCTACACCTTCAATGGGCTCTGAGCTTCTCCGAGGTTTTCTTTGCCAATATCTTTTTTTCCCCCTCTTGCTGTTCTGCTTCACAATTTCTTTCCGTGAAGACCCCAGCAGGCTCTGGCACTTTTTCCCATGAACTACATCTGAGCTGTGTCCATTTCCCCTCTCCCTTTTCTAAACCCTTCCTTCCCTCCAGGATGGTCTGGCAAGTGATCTCTCTAGTCAGCCATCTTGCTTACCCATTCCCCTTGTTTATTTATACAGTCTGCCACTCTATGTATTTTTATTGGACAATTGAGTCCATTTACATGTTACATGTTATTATAAATTAGAAAGGATTTGTTAATCCCATTTTGTTGCTTGTTTTCTGGTTATTTTATAACTGCTGTCTTCCTTTCTTCCTTGTTTACATCTTCCATTGTGGTTAAGTAATTTTCTCTGGTAGTATGTTTTAATTCATTGCTTTTTATTTTTAGTGCATCTATTATAGGTTTTTGCACTGTGGTTACCATGAGGCTTACAAAAACATCTTATAGATATAACAAGTTATTTAAAAGAGATCACAACTCACCCTAGTTTACAAAAAAAAATAGAAAAAAACCAAAATACTAAAAAAAATTCTACACTTTAACTCTATCCCACTCACATTTTAGCTTTTTATTGTATCAGTTGACATATTTTAAATAGCTTCTCTTATAAAGGGTTGCTGTAGCTATTATTGTTTTTGATAGATTTGTCTTTTAGGCTTCAAACTAGAGTTATGAGTGGATTGCACATCACAGTTACAGTAGTAGAGTATTCTGGGCTTGTGGGTTTTATCCCTTCATGTGTTTTCTCTTTGCACCTCCTTAGTGTTTTTTCCTTCAGATTAAAGAACTCCCATTATCATTTCTTGTAAGATGAGTTGTGTGGTGGTGAATTCTTTCAGCATTTGTTTGTCTGAGAAAGACTTTATCTCACCTTTATATTTAAAAATATAGCCTGCAGGATATAATATTCTTAGACAGCAGTTTTTCTCTTTCAAAAATTTGAAAATATTATTCTCCTTTCTCTTGACCTGTATGGTTTACATTGAGAAGTTTGTTGCCAGACAGATTGGAACTCTTTTATTAATATATATTCTTTGCTCCTTTTCTCTTGCTACTTCTAGGATCCTCTCTTTGTCCATAAAATTTGAGAGTTTGATTAATTTATTCCTTGGGATATTCTTATTTGGGTTGAATCTATTTAGTGTTCTCTGCCCTTCTTTTACCTGGATATTTATCTTTTTCTCAAGTTTTGGAAAGTTATCTATTATTATCTCTTTGGATAAGTTTTCTACTCCTTTCTCTTGCTCAAGTTCTTCCTAATCATCAATAATTCTTAGATTTGGTGTTTTGAGATAATTTTCTATATCTTGTAGGTGACCTCCATTCCTTTACATTCTTTTTGTCTTTTTTCTACTCTATGTATTTTCAAATAGCCTGCCTTTCAGCCTACTGATTCTTTCCTGTGCTCGATCCATTCTGATTTTGAGGGCCCCTAATGAATTTTTCACTTAAGCAAATGTATTTTTCAGTTCTAAGATTTCTGTATTTTTTTTCTATTACTTCAATCTCTTGGTTAAATATCTCTGATAAATTTCCAAGTTGATTATATGTATTATCTTGGAGATCTTTGAGTTTTCTTAAAAAGCTATTTTAATTTCTTGGTCACAAAGCTCACATACTGCCATCTTATTAGGGCCAGTCATTGGTTTCTTGCTTTGTCTGTTTGAGGAGGTCATGGTTCTCTGATTGCTATTGTTCCTTGTCAATGTATATCTACATCTTTGTGTTACAGGATTCATTATTTATTCTGTCTTCTCTGCTGGCTTGTTTTGGTTTTTATTGGATATGTTTTCTTAGAGATTATTTGGAATGTTTGAATTTCTTTCTTTCTTTTCTGTTTTTTTTTTTTTTTCATTAGATCTCTGCCTCCTTTTTGGCACTAGATGGTACCTTAAGCCTAGGTTTGCCTCTGCCTTTCCCAAATGAAGAAGGTCCCAAAGGGTATATCCTGGCAGTGTGGGAAGCCTGGCTAGGAGCTGATACCCAAAAGACCTGTGGAAATTACCTCCTAAGGTATGGTGCTGCTGAACAGCTACACTGATTTTGTGTTTCCTTTGGCCAAGTTACAGAGCAGAGTTTCCAGGGCTGGGGATGGTAGTCCCACCTTCCTCCCTTTGTCAGCGCAAATTCAATGAATTGGGAAAAACTTTTCTGTGTGTTTGGTGCAGGGCAGATTGGGGGGAGGAACAACATGAATATGGAAGTCTGATTCTCTTACCATAAGCTCAGAGTTTTTCTCACTTCTCTGTGGCTCCCAGAACTGTCTTGCACTGATATTTGAGTACTGGGACATTGCTGGTGATAAATTCAATGCTGGATATTTGTTTTTGGTTTTCCATTGGGGGGGAGGGGTAGTGAAGCCAGCTTGCCTCTAACCATTACTTTGGAACTGGAAGTCTTCTGTTTGTTTTCTTGATTCTAATTTTTTATTTTCTTTTTCCTTTCTTCCCCGTTGGATTCTATCTTGTTTTATTCATACTGTTTTAAACTATCTTACTTTATAGTTTCCTTAGTGGCTGCTCTAGATATTATAATATACATGTATAACTTATTATAACCTACTAATATTGAAGTATTACTACTTTAAGTGAAGTATTGAAATTTTACTACCATTTAGATTTCTGTTTCTTCTCACTTCTAAAATGTAATTGTCTGAAGTATTTCATATATTGAGCACCACATCAGATGATGTTATAATTTTTATTTGAATCATAAAACATAACTTAAGAAGTTCATGAGAAACAAAATAGTCTAGTATATGTATCCCTACTTTTACCTATTCTGTTGCTCTTCCTTACTTTTGAAGTTCCAACTTTTTTCTTTTATCACATTCTATTTTGAGAGCTTTCTTTAGCCATTTTTTAAGTGTAGGTCTTATTTCTCCCTTGCCTGAGAATGTCTTTATTTCTCTTTCCTGAAGGATAGTTTTGTTAGATATAGATTTCATGAATGACAGATCTTTTCCTTCAGCACTTAAAAAATGTTATGCCAATTCCTTCTGGCCTCCATAGTTTCAGACAAGGAATTCACTGTCATGCAAATCAGTGTTCCCCATAGGTTATGTGCTCTGTGTATACTTAGAAGATTTTTTTCTTTGTCTTTAGTTTGTAGAACTTTAATTAGGATGTGCTGGCTTGGATTTCTTTGGGTGTAACATATTTGGAGTTTGCTCAGCTTCTTGAATCTGTATGCACATATTTTTGCGAAAATATGGGAAATTTTCAGTTATTATTTGTTTTAATACATTTTCAGCCATACATTCTTTCTCCTCTTTTGGGGTATTTTGGGGATATGAATGTTAGATCTTTTATTATTATTCCAGACATCCCTAAGATCATGTTCATTTTTTTTCTTTAAAGTCTACTTTCTCCCTGTTGTTTGAATTGAGTGAATTCTATTGATCTATTCTCAAGTTCAATGATTCTGTATTCTGCAATCTCCACTCTATTATAGAGCTTATCCAGGAAGCTCCCTTCCTTTCTGTTACTGAATTTTTCAGTTCTATAATTTGTATTGGTTCTGTTCTTATACATTTTATTTCCTTTTGAGATTTTCTACTTTTTCATTTGTTTGAAGGGATTTCAGAATTGTTGTTGAACCAATATTATGGTGGTTGCTTTAAAATCTTTTTCACATGTGTTGAAATATTTATGGATTAAAAAATATTATATATAGATTTAATCCAAAATAATTTGAGGGAGTAGTGGGAAGGGGTATAAGTAAAACAAAATTAGCCTTAAGTTGACAACTGTTAAAGCTTGCTTATCAGTACATGGCAGTGTTTTACCACCTTGTTCTTTCTACTTCTGTATACATTTTAAATTTTTCATTAAAAAAATGATGGGGAAGCTTCTGAAATGCACTTGTCCTCATAGAAAAGATTAATTTTTATTGTTCAAATATTATATATACATTCATTTTTGTAAAGATTTATCAATACCATAAAATAGTTGGAACTTGTGTAAATTTCTCATTTTTAATAGAGATAGAAAGTGAATGCAAATAAACAAGGAACTCAACATGCAAAAATGTAGTTTTTGACCTAGAGCTAATTGGAAGGAGAGTGCATCTGTTCCTGGAAAGTAATTTTTATAATAAATGTCTCCTGTGTTTTCCTCATCTAGGATTCAATGTCTATGGGGAATCAATATCTTAAATTCAAAACATGAACTTCTCTTGGGAAGAAAATAATTTCACATTTATACATTATAAATATAAATCTATATTTATATAAATCTGTATATGTGTATGTATATACTTTAAATAAAAATATATTTTTGTAATCCAGCACTATATTTTACATGGAATATTTGTCTTATATTTTCCCAGTTGCATCTTTTTCTCTTTTTCTTTTATTAATTGGTATGTTCAATGTTATTTTGATTCATGTAGACAGTTGGCATACAAGAACCATCATTTTTACTCCAAGCTAGGGATAGTTTGTCTTTGCAGCTTAAGTATAACCTGTCAACTTCTATATATCTCTTTTATGTTTGTAACAATGCATCAGAAATAAGAAAAATCATGATTATAGTACTTTCTTCAATAAAAGATGTTTTTATTATTTTATATATTTATATACGTTTTTATCATCATCTTATGTACTACCTATAAATATTTAATTAGTGTATATAGAACATTATATTAAAACATTAGTATAAATGGGAGAGAAATAAATCTTTCCCCATTGCTATTTTATTTGGATTCTGCTGGTAAGTGATGAAGCAACTGTTAAGACTGTAGGCTTTAGTTATTCTACTACATGTACAATGCTGAGGTAGAGTATTATGTCCTCACCTCCAAGGAATAAGGCATCTCTCCAGAAAGTTAGATCTTCAGGGAAAGGCTTGGGGGAAAGGATACTCTTCCTCCTATTGTTTACCATCCCAGCTCCAGGCACAAAAAGACATTGTACATAAGCTAAACAGAGGTCAGACAGAGGTGAGTGAAGTTCATGGAAAGGTCAATAAAGAGAACTTCTGGGATAAATAAATCAAAGGATCTTCAGGGAAGGTTATATTGGACACAACCTGACTACCTACATCCTAGCACTATGAGCAACTAGTGGTTTCCTACTTAAAACATTGAGTGCTTGTATTTATACACATTCAAAAAGACTTAGTGAAGTATTCTTGAAAATAAATTTAAACTTTCTCATTAAAATACTAAATTTGCACATCTTTGTTACTCAAGAGGAAAATTTTAGCTGCCTTATGGTAGAAATTATAGATGAGAGATCATTTTCAGTGAACACATTTCTAAAAATACCTTTTGAGCACAAATATAGTTCATTAATAAGTGAATGGAATGAAATGGAGTACCATACTGCAGCTGTTACATTCACAAACTATGTGTGAAAAAGCAAACTATAGCAAATATATATTTAAACCTCTAAGATAATAAGATATGAAATAATAGCTTACACTTATGGAGATGTTGAAAAGTAATCATTGTCCAGAAATTCTTAAAATTAGTGCCCAAAATAACTTATTAGCAATAGTAAGACATAGTGCCAAATGAAAAATATGACTTAGTACCATTTCTGACATGATAATTGTACAAAAATCTTATAACAGTTCTGTATAGTTTTCAAAATATTTTTATATATTAAGGAGTTAACAAGACTTTTCCATATCACAAAAACATTTAGAATATTAATCATAATATTACTATACTTGATATGGGTTATATTAGCAGCAATAAATCAACAATGACCCAATTTCTACCTTGAGACATTGATTATCTATGGATTAGTTAAGCTGCATTCAGCCTACACGAATGCTTTCAGTTTTCCAGGCGACCATTTCATTCATGAATACCTAGTTGTGTGCTCACTATAAGAACTGGAAAGGCTGTTCCTTGTTCAATTTCCTCTTGGTGATCATTGACAGGGTAGATAAAAGGAGTTTCAGAAGTCTGAAGATACCCTTGACTTCCAACACCGTTTTTGGTCACAAAATATACTACCATACCCAAATTCATTGGACTTGTTAATGACCTTTAAGAGGAAAAATAACATTCCTTTGAACAACAAAAAAACCATCCAGGCACAGAGTACAAGTTTATGTGTGGCAAAGAAAATCAGACATCGCTATGATGACACACACATTCATTTTTATTTCCTACGATACTTCATTCTTTGCATCTATTTTGATCAAACAAATAAAAACAATATCACAAACTTTTACATATGGTCATTTATATAGCTGGATTTGTTTTAAGGTGTTTTACTCATATCTTATTATCCATGTCTGCTGACTGACTGGCAAAGGATAAAGCAAGGATGGCAAGATGAATTGAAATACACTGTGCCCCTTCCTGGAGATCTTTGTAAACAAAATCAATGTCTGTAGAAAAATATTGAATTCTTGTGTACTTAAACAAGAATACTCCATAAGGTATTCTGAACTCAATAAGAAGAAATTGCTTATGCCATTAAAATAAATAAAATTTACATTTTATCTGAAAATAGCCCTAGGCTTTCTATGAAAGCTGGAAAATACAAAGATTTATATTCAACATATCTGACTTGGTGACTCCATAAAGTATACATCCGTTTTGAAAAATGGAATACTGTTTTAAATCATATGAATATTTGTTTATACCTTCTGCCTTGTATATGCCAGTTTTTTTCTGTATTCAAGGTATCATTTTATGAAATAAGGATAATGGTTTTTCTACAAGGACATATTATCATGACACATTATTAACTAATGAATACTGTCAAGACATGTATTTAGTTGCCGGTGCTGAAACAGAACATTTATTAGAGATAGATGATAGATAGGTAGATAGATATAGAGATATACAATTATTATAATATCTATATACATTGTAATACTCGTGTGTGTGTGTGTCTGCTATGAAACATATAACTTCTAAGATTACATGGAATTTAGCAACTCACCTCGTGAACCTAAAGTTAAAATGTCTAGAATTTCCAGGAAATTTGAAATTCTGCAATTTGCTTCTTTTGGATTTTTGTTGTTGACAGGTTTCTTATTGAGCTACATCAATTAATTATGGGTTAATTATTATTTATTTTGACTTTATAACATCTTCAGGTAGTTAACGGGAATTAATATTGTGTTTGCCTTTATTTTATGAATTTATTCATTAGCGTCTTGGACGTCAGATATTTTTGCAATTAGTAAAAATAAAACTATTCTGCTTACAGGGCTTCTACTATCTACTTTTCTTGGGTTCCCACTTGTTTTTAAATTACTAAACAATCTCTTGCTTCTGTGTTTTTGGAACATTCAGAACATTATACCTGATAAATTTAAATAAGAGGATTCTCACATATGATAAATATATGTTATATATTAATATAGAAACATATGAATAATAATTCTTGTTATCTAATTTTTTAATCTGGAGGTATGGATATATTTCAGAATGTATCTTGTCTAAGAAACTGAAAGTTAATTTTTCTATAAAATTGAATTATATTCCTTAACCAATCCATATTATCATCAGTTCTTAAAGATTTCCTCAAGTTCATGAAGACAGAAGGTCAAATGTATAATAAGATAGTTTTAAGAATGTGCTTAAAAAATAAGACAGCACAACAATGTGATGTGTTATAAATTAGAATAGTAATTATGCAATATCATTTTAATCTCACACAAACACACACACACACATTCCTCTGTTTCCTCTCTATTGGCTGAGGAATGCCATATGGGATGTTTGTTTGTGAATTTTTTGTGATATAAATAATAACTGTATCTTTAAGATGGACGAATTATCATATAAATTATAACTGTACACACACCCAAAGACTTGAACACTCTGCATCTTTTGGACTACTTACTTAATCTAGGTAGAGCTTAATTTTCTTATCACTAAATTTTGAAATATATCCACATCATAGAACAAATGGCAACTGACATAAATCATACAAAGTGCTTCGCATAGTATATAGTAATACATGTTAATTAGAATAATTAATATAAATCATAATACTACTAATAATTATCATAAATTATTTTATGTCATTGTGTAGATCTCCTATTTTCAAAAGCCCTTCTGTTTCCTTAGTGTCAAAAATGGTCGTCTAACATCTTTTTTCCTGAAAATCTTCCTTTAAGCCAATGTCAAAGATTTCAAACGTAATTGGAATGCCGTTGTATTCAATTATTGTAAAATGAATCACACTCACAGATGTCGTAGGAGTCAAAAATCCAACTATATTGACAAAAGTCATTAACACTAATTTGTTTTCTGCCACTGATTTGCTTGCAGCCCCTTGCCTAGCACTTTCTGAAGACCAATTAATTCTATGCATTATCTATGATGCTGCTCTGTATGTTATTTTCCACTTTATCTCCCCAGCCTGTAACTGTGCACCTTAAGAATAACAAATACTATTTTTTAAGAGTAATTACAATGGTAAAAAAAAAACAGTTGAGCCTAAAATTCACACAATGATATAGATGTTTTATTCTTTATGTGCAAATAAATTTTCCTGGTTTGCTAGGTCCTAGAAAAGGATAATTGACATTTTCAAACGTTTAAGTTGTAACTTGCATGAAAACAAATTCAAGTGACTCCTTTCTTAAAACCAGTGGAGCACAAGAACAAGACTTAAAAAAGAAATAATGTAGCCTCCATTCTTCTAATTTACTGCATAAGATATTAAATACAGCACATTCTCCAACCTCAAATTTGCCAAAACTATTAGCTTTTTCCCAATTAAATTATGTTCACAAGGAAATAATATATTATCTTTTCTTTCACTTTCTCCAAATAAACAAAACAAACTCACCAACAAACAAATAAAACAAGAAGACAACAAACATTTTGTATACCTTAAATGAGCCATTTAATTATTCAAAACTTAATTATTTGATTTACCAGTTAAATTATATTACATTCTGGAAATGGGAAGCCAGAAGATCGACTGTAGGGCTTTGAACCTATAGCTATAAGTTATTATGAATTAAGAAATCCTGGGTTTACCTTAAAGGAAAATCTCAGAGGAATAAGTCACAGAGTAGTTGACATACTTTAAGGCTATATGTTCTTCCCAGGGTAACATCTTCCTTGAGCATTGTTGACTTCAAATTTTTAGAAGGTAAAGCACGATCTCACAGTGTCTCATAGAAATCTCTATTATTATTTTTTTCACAAATTCAAACATATTAAAAGGGACTTACAGCATGACAGAATAAGGAACTCCATAAACTCCAAACAAAAATGTTGAAAATTACTTAAAAACAACCATTTAAAGTCTCAGGAAGTTGTCTTGGGGAAATATAGACAATAATGACATTTATTCAAGAAAACACACTCAAATTCTCTAAAAACAATGAGAATTTGAGGTATTTGAACTAAGACTTGGTTCCTACTCATCCCTCCATATCCAGAAAAGTAGAAACTTTACTCCAAATGGGTGCAACCAAGAATACAGACCTACGTCTTCCTCCAGCTCCCAGCGAGAGAGTTATCTTCCCAGGAGGAACAGGACATGAATATCTTCCACCTGAATCCAGCTGCATGCTGCTGAGACTGAGTTACAGACGAGTTTGACCAAGTGAAGGGTATTCCTTCTTCCATTTAGCCCAAATAATAAGATGGGACTTTTGCCCTTGGCGTGGTACCACTTGAGAATACCTGGGCCTTGAACATACTTGCTCTAGCTCCTAGGGTAGTGATTCCGTATCAGAAGAGTCAGGCAAGAAGAACTAAGGCTGCTTCCCCCCATCCATGAGGCACTCAGTTGCTAAAGTAAGGGTGTCACTCCGAAGAATATCATTGTTTCCATCCCCAGATCAAGAGATGTGGCTCAGAGATTTTGCTTGAAAGTTGGGGAGAAGCAAATCATAAAACACATAGCTCTTAATCCTATCCCAGAGGAATTATTTTCACTTGCAATAGAGTGTGGAGAAGTTCAAGTCTAAGACTGCTCTCAAAAACAGTAGAGGTTATAGTAAAATGGAATTAGGAGAAGATTACTAGATTCATTGGGCATACAGACTAAATACGCCAGCTACTTTGAGAGAACCAGAGAAAGAGATAACTGGAGGAAGCTCACTTGGAGTCAGAAAAAGTCTCAAACACTGATCCCAGGATTTATTCCTTCCAAGGAGCCTGAATTTGTTTGATTTTGTCTATGGATAAATTTATAACCCAGGACATTGTTGAAAACTATAGAGCAATCAGCTGGAAATTACTGGAACATAAAAGCTGGATGAGGCCAAGCAAAGAGCCAAAGAGAGCCCTGTCAAAACCACTGTCACACTAGAGTGACTGTTTGCAAACCCAAGGTTATGCCCTCTATTAGTTTGCTAGAGTGCCTTAACAAAGTAGCATAAATTGGGTGGCTGAAACAACAGAAATTTATTGTCTTACAGTTCTCTAGGCTAGAAGTTCAAGATCAAGGTGTTAGCAGTGTTGTTTCCTTTGAGGGCTATAAGAGAGAGATTCTGTTCCACATTTCTCACCTACTTTCTGATGGTTGCTGGCAGTCTGTTACCTCTCTTGTCTTGCAGAAGCATTATTCCAATCCCTGTTTTCATCTTCACATGGTATTTCCCTGTGTGCAGGTTGGTCTCCAAATTTCCTATTTTTATGAGGACTTCAGTCATGTTAGATTAGAGGCCCATCCTACTCCAGTATTACCTCATCCTAACTTAACTAATCACATCTGCAATGACTCTATTTCTAAATTAAGTCACACTCTGAGGAACTGGAGATTAGCACATCAACATATGAATGTGGGGGGGATGGAATTAAATCCATAACAACTCCCATGAGGCTTAACATCAGATGTTCAATAATGTGTGGAGGAAGGAATAGGTTATGCCATAATAACCCAGCCAGTCACTAAATAAATAAGCAACATGCAAATACAAATAAGTTCCAGGGGAATGTTATTCAGAGTTGCTATAATATATTGTGTAAAACTTCCACTTTACATCAACAACAAAACATATGTGAGACATGCAAAATAAAATTAGGCAAGAGAAACTGGCTGTGAGAGTGAACAGATGTTAGATTTAACAGTAAAACACTTCAAACCACCATTATAAATGTATTCAAAGAATGAAAGGAAACCACGATTAGAGAAATCAAGGAAGCTAACAATGTTTAATCAGATAGAAATTATCAATAGAAAGATAGAAATTATAAAAAAAAGTAAGTGAAAATTCTGGAGTAGAGAAGTACAATAATTAAAACAAAAAAATGCACTAGGAGGACTCAACAGTAGATTTCAACTGGCAGAAGAAATAATTAGAAAATTTGAAGACAGATTGATAGAGATTATATAATCTGAAGAACAGAGGGAAAAATAAATTTATAAAATATTCAAAGATTCAATGACTAAAAACCTTCCCAATGTATTGAAAAGCTATAAAATACACATTCCTGAAGCTCAATGAACTTCAAGTAGGATAAATACAAAGAGATCCACAAACATTTCATAGTAAAGATGCTGAAAAAGACAAGAAGAAAACCTTGAAAGTAGCAAGAGAAAAAACACTCATCACTTACAAAGGAACTCCAATAAGATTATCAACTTACTTCTCATAAGAATCAATGGAAGCCTGAGCCAGTGCAATAGCATATAGTATTCAAAGTTCTCATAGAAACTGTCAATCAAAAATCCCATATACATAAAAGCTATTTTTCAAAAATGAAGGTGAAATAAAAATACTATTATAATCATAATCTGAAAAAATTTCTGTCTAGGAGAAACACCTCACAAGAAACACTAAAGGAAGTACTTCAGGCTGAAAGCAAATTAGTACAGACAGTAATTTATCCACACGCACATAAAGAAAACAAAGAACAACAGTAAAGGTAATTATGCAATTACAAAAGACATTATGACTGTATTATTTCGTCTCCTGTCTTTGCTAAATTGACTTAAAAATGAATTGTATAACACTATATTTGTTCAAGAACAAATAGACAATCTGAATTAACCTATATCAAATGAAAGCATTTAATTACTAATCAAAACACTGCCCATAAAGAAAGCCCAGACCCAGTTGGCTACACTGCTGAATTCTACCAAACATTTAAAAGAGAATTAATACCAAATTGTCACACACTCTTCTAAAAAGTAGAAGTGGAGGGAACACTTCCCAACTCATTCTATAAGTCTGGTATTATATTAATACCAAAATCAGGCAAAGACATCAGAATAAAATAATGTCACAGATTCATTTTTCAATCCAGTTATTTGTTTTTTCTATGGAGATATGTGAGTTCTTTATATATTTTGGATATTAATCCTTTCTAAGATATATGTTTGCAAATATTTTCTCCCATTCTGGGAGAAATTAAAAAATTGTCTTTTAAATTTGTTGACTGTTTTCTTTGCTCTACAGAGGCTTGATAGGTTGGTGTAGTCCCCACTGTTTTCCTTATTTTTGCTTTTTTTTGCCTGTGCTTTTGCTGTCATATCCAAAAAGTCATTGCCAAGACCAACATCAAAAGCTTTTTTCCCTTTGTTTTCTTTTAGGAGTTTTATGGCTTCAGATCTTACATTAAATCTTTGTATATATAGTGTAAGACAAGTGTCCAATTTCATTCTTTTGCATGTGGATATCCAGTTTTCCCAACACTAGTTATTGAAGAGACCTTCCTTTTCCCATTGTATATTCTTGGTGCACTTATCAAAAATTAGTTGACAATATATGCATGGGTTTATTTCTGGGCTCTCTATTCTGTTCCATTGGTCTAAGTATATGTTTTTATGCTAGTGCCATACTGTTTTGATTACTATAGTTTTGTAATATAGGTTGATATCAGGATTTGTGATGCCTCAGCCTTGTTTTTCTTTCTCCTGGAATAGATATTTTTCCAAATGGCCAAAAGGTATATGTAAATGTGCTCCACATCATTAATCATCAGAGAAACACAAATCACAATCACAATGTGATATCACCTCATGCATGTTAGGATGACTACTATCAAAAACATAAGCGATAACAAGTGTCTGCAAGGATATGGAGAAGAGGGAACACTTGTACACTGTTGGTGGTAATGTAAATCTGTACAGGCATTATTGAAAACAATATGAAAATGTCTTCAAAAGTTAAAAGTAGAACTACCATATAATCCATTAATCACACTTCTGAGCATATATCCAAGGGAAATGAAATCAGTATCGCAAAGACATACCTCCATGCATTATTCACAATAGCCCAGATATGGAAACAATTTAAATACTCATTGACAAAAGAATGGGTAAATAAAATGTATGATTATATAATTGACACACATATATACACAATGGAATATTATTCAGCCATAAAATAGAAGGAAATTCTGCCATTTGTAACATGGATGAACCTAGAGGACATTAGACTAAGGGAAACAAGCCAAACACAGAAAGACAAATGCTGTGTGATCCCACTTATATGTGAAATCTAAAAAAATTCAAACTCATAGAAGCAGAGTGCTGCCAAGGACTCAGGGTGGGGGAAATGGGAAGATGATGGTGAAATCATACAAACTTTCAGTTATAAGATGAACAATTTCTAGGCTTCTAATGTATAGTATAGGTGGTAATGGATGTGTTAATTAATTTGATTGTGATAATCATTATACAATGTATACATATATCAAATCAAATCATCACATTGTATACCTTGAATATATAATCTTTATGTGTTAAGTAAATATTTCAAAAACCTACTGACTAATATCTCTTATCTCTTAAAAATATGGACATGTAAATATTCAATATAATACTAACAAGCTGAATCAAGCAACATATAAAAAGAATCATACTCTGTGACCAAGTGAGATTTATCTCAGCAATGCAAAGTTGGTTTAACATCAAACATCAATTAATGTAATACATAATGTCAATCAAATTTTTAAAAAGGTAACAGGATTATCTCAATAGACAGAAAAAAAGCAGTTCACCAAATTTAACATGCTTTCCTGAAAAAAATACTGAACAAATTAGGAACTGAAGGGGACTTTCTCAACTTGATAAAGAGTATCTATGAAAAATCTGTGGGTCACAATATACTTAATGGTGAAAGACTAGATGCTTTCCTCCTAATATCAAGAAAGAGACAAGGATGTCTGCTCTGACCACTTCTATTTAACTTTGTATTGGCGAGTCTAGCCAGGGGAATTAAGCAAGAAAAATAAAAAATAAAAAGCATCCAGATTGGTGTAAAACTGTTTCTACTCACAGATGACATGATCTTTTATACAGACAATCTTAAAAACTCCACCAAGAAACTATTACAACTAATACATGCATTCGGCAAGATTGCGGGACAAAAGATCAACACACAAAATTCAGTTGTATTTCTATATACTGGCAATGAACAGTCCAAAAATGAAATTTAAAAATTCATTCACAATAGCATTAAAATGAATGAAATATTTAGGAATAAATTTAAAAATGAAATGCAAACACATATTCTGAAAATTACAAAACATCATTCAAAAAATTAAAGAAGATCAAAATAAATGGGAAAACATGAAATGTTCATTGATTGGAAACTTAATATTGTTAAGATGGCAATAGTCCCCAATTTGATCTACAGATTTAACCCAGTCTCTACCAGAATCTCAACTGCTTTTTTGTAGAAATAGACAAACTGCTCCAAAAATTTATATGAAATTTCAAGGGACCCAAATAAGCAAATAATAATAATAATAATTTTTTAAAGAACACAACAGAATGACTTATACTTCCTGATTTCAAAACTTACTACATAGCAACAGTAATCTAGACAGTGTGGTAATGTCATGAGGATAGATATACAGATCATATAGACACACAGATCAAACGCATAGAATTAAGAGCCTAGAAATAAACCCATATGTCTATGGTCAATTGATTTTATATAAGAGTGCTAAGACCTCTCAGTGGGGTAGTCTTTTCATAGTCCCACTCATCTTTCAACAATACTGGATTGCCATATGCAAAATAATAAAGTTAGATCCTTATCTCCCATCATGTACAAAAATTAACTGAAAATGGATCTATGACCTAAATGTAAGAGCTAAAACAATAACATTCGTAGAAGGAAACAGAGGGAAAATCTTCATGACCTCAGATTTGGCAATGAATTCTTAGAAATGCAACTAAAGCATGAGCAACCAATGAAAAAAATAGATAAATCAGACTTCATCAAATTTTTTTTTTTAAATCTTGTATTTCGACAGACGTTATCAAGAAAGGGGAAAGACAACCCACAGAATGGGAGAAAATATTTCATATCATATATATGATAAGGGAGTTTTATCTATAATATATTAAAATCTCTTACAACCATAATATAAAGTCAAATAATTCAATGAAAAATGGGAAAAGGGTGGATCAGAATAGAAATTTCCCCAGGGAAGATATGCAAAAGGCCAAGAAGCATTTGAAAGGATCTCAATATCATTAGCTATTAGGGAAATGCATTTCACACCCACTAGGATGGTATATACAAAGAAGTGAAAACATGTCTACAGGAAAACTTGTACTTGAATGTTTATAGCAGCATTATTCATAATAGCCAAAAGATAGAAACAACCTAAACATCCATCAATTAATGAATGGATAAACAGAGTGATATATCCATACAATGGAATAATGATTCCTGCTATAATATGGATGAACCTTGAAAACATTATACCAAGTGAAAGAAGCCAGGCACAAAATAATACATATTACATGATTCCATTTATATGAAATTTCCAGAGTAGGCAATTTTTTTTAAACTTTATTATTATTGTGTCATAGATTTTTTTTCTTTTTTATTTCAGAATATTATGCGGGTACAAATGTTTTGGTCACATGGAATGCTTTTGTACTGCTGGAGTCAAAGTTACAAGTGTGCCCATCACCCAGATAGTGTACATTGTACCCGTTAGGTATGATTTCACCCATCCCCTCCTTCCCCCTCCCACCTGCTTGATTTCTGTTGAGTTTTCCTTCCATCTGTGCACATGAGTGCTGATCGGTTAGTTCCAATTTAATAGTGAGTACACGTGGTGTTTGTTTTTCCATTCTTGTGATACTTCACTTAGGGGAATGGTCTCCAGTTCCATCCAGATTGTTGCAAAGGGTATTAATTCATTTCTTATGGCTGAGTAGTACTTCATGGTATACATATACCACACTTTATTAATCCACTCATGAATTGATGGGCACTTGGGTTGATTCCACATCTTTGAGATTGTGAATTGTGCTGCAGTAAACATTCTAGTGCAAGTGTCTTTTTAATAAAATGACATTTTTCCTTTGGGTGGTAGGTCTACTTTTAGTTGTTTGAGGAATCTCCATGCTATTTTCTATAGAGGTTGCACTAGTTTGCAATCCCACCAACAGTGTATAAGTGTTCGTTTCTCTCTGCATTCAGGCCAGCATTTATTGTTTGGGGACTTTTTGATAGAAGCCATTCTCACGGGGGTTAGGTGATATCTCAGTTTGTAGAGACAGAATGCATATTAGTGTTTACTTAAGTTTGGGGGACTACAGCAATGTTAAATAAAGAGTGTAGGCTTTCTTTCTGAGGTGATAAAAATATTCAATAACTGTTATGATAGTTGCACATATTTGTGAAATACTAAAAAAGCATGAATGTACACATTAAATGGGTGAATTGCATGGCATGTAAATTACATCTTAATATAACCATTTGTAAAAAGAACTGAAAAAAGTCAACTTTTTTGATAGATTTCTAGTCCTATAACCGTAATTACACATATTTATCTGCATTGTATCTTTAATGTTTTCTTAAAACAGAAACCATGTTCATTTCTTCCACTCTGTCAAGCACAATCTCTGCATAAATTGCTTCTTCAGCAAATACCCGGCACGAATATTATTGCATATTTGTTAGGAAGGTAGTTAGGAAAAAGGACTTACATCTTCTAATACCTTACAGAGTAGTACCAACTTGGGTTCTAGTTCTATCTTTGCTATTTACCATTTGTTAACTTTGGAATGTCATTTATCCTTTCTAAGACTCAATTACATATCTGTAAAATTGATCCCAAATATGTATCTTCTGCATGAGTTTATTTGGTGAGGAATGAGACAGTGTATTTTTAAGGCTTCACCTCAGGCCTCGTGCATAATAGACATTAACTGTCCACCCACATTATCCTTTAAATGTTGAGGATGTTGTAGCCATCCTTACCCAGAGATCTGATTGGATAGATAGAGATCCATAAAAAGGATGATTCTGTGTTTAATAACCTCTTATAACCTCCTTTTTTTATAGTGTAAATAGAAGATGACCTGTTTTCTTTTTATTCTGCATTGATTATCCACAAGATGTTACAATCCAATTAACTATGAATTACAACAGAAACTTCTTTGTTTTTGCAAAATTAGAATAATTTGGCTTAATTTTAGCTTTTTACTATTAATCTGTTGCTACTATGAAAGTCATAAGAATTAGTCATGAAATTTAGCTATTCTGAATAGCAAACTGAGCAACTGAGTACAGTTGAAGATAAAAAAATAAAAATTTAAGACTAAATGATCATTTTTTCTAGTTATATACATCTCACCTAAAGCTTAAACATTATTTTACAAATATTAGATTTTTGTCTGTGTTGTTATGAGAAAAATGTTTCCTTAGCCTTTTAAGATACTATATAATGATATTCAAATACATTTTCTCTTTTGGAAAATAAATGTATGTGTATTTGTCCCTGAGAGTAATGCATTTTATAAAGTCACAGTAATTTGTAGGCATGGAGGATCAAGTCAGTCTGAGTTAGAGGGAGAAAACATCGGTTATTTCTAAGCCTAGTTGGATCTGCTGTAAGGAATAAACATAGATCTGGAGTACTTAAAAATGAGTATATTATATTTTCCAGGTTAACTATTTTTTTTGACCTTGTAGCTTGATACTGATTGGCTTAGTAAACTTTATTCCTCTTAGACCACGGGTAGGAGAACTCATTCCAGCACACGTCGAATCACCACAATCAAACATATTCTATATTGTTCACCTTTATTTGCTAGCATTGCATCGAGATTCCTTTAGTTTCAAATTTTAACATATACCCCTATAAACTGTTTCAACACAATAGGGGGACCATTGTGTTTTATTATATCCTTCTTTGACTTCTTGTTTCGGTTGTTTCTCCTCCTCTCAATAAATGTTAGTTGATGATAATTCCACCATTAAAGCCCTCTCAAATGGCAACATTCTTTATCCTGTAATATTAATGGGGCGCATCAGAACTATGACACATAACTCAGGCTTTTTATTTTAGCAATTTTCTATCCTATTTATTTTAACTGGCACCCCTAGAATTACAGTGCTTTATTGGCTTAGTTTAAATGTGCTATTGTTACTTATGGGTTAAGCAGGTAGGCTGATTGTATTAATAAAAATTGATAAGTAGGCAGGTTATCCTTCCTAATTTATTTCCATGGCAACAGACAAGCAACCATGCCTCGTTTCTCAGGAGCAGAATGCTAATAATCAAATGTGCCTTACCCAGATGAATTTATAACACAGTTTACTAATATAAATGTCTTGACATTGTGTATATTACTGAAGAAAAATACACATTAATTCTGCATCTAAGTTACATGATGGATATGCTCAGGAGAATGAAAAAATGAGAACATTCCCCAGAAACATCAAAATTGTTCATTAAAGTAATGTATTTTAAATAGTGTGTACAGTGAACAATTTAATTCTCTGACATTCATATTGTTTATTTCGGGAGGTGCTTTTATTACAGAAAAATGTAGTAATGCATAGTTATTTTGACATCTCAGATAATAATGCATCCTGCACCAGAGTTCAATTAAGCAATAATCCCTGGGAAAATGGTCATTACTAGCAGTTAATGATTGGTTTGTTAGTTAATGGCCCAAGGCAAAGCTGAGGGCGGTTAAGATTCTAACAAACGAGTTGTGAATTGTAGCAATGGCTTGTGAATTGTAGCAATGAGGGATATTTAAAGGACTTTACCCTGGTTATAAACCACCTTTAATGGTTTATGATAGCAATAATGTGCTTTTTAAGACTGATTATAACATAGGACAGTCTCTGAAATTACTGATATTTCTAGTAAACTGACAATCGATTTTCTACTGATACTTCCCGATACTATATATTTGTAGGTGTGATTTTTTTCTTTTTAGAATATAGGCACTTATATACCCATATAGCATTCATTTGTTCAAAATGGATGCAACACTAAACCAAGCTACAGAGAGCATTCTCCTTTAGTGGTTTTCTAGGTTAAAAATATTGTGTGATTCCTATTAGTAATAATTGTATATTTTCTTTAGGTTTCTTGGCTGGGAAATGTTGACCTGTGATATTAGTTTAAATTTATCTTGAAATGAGATCACCCACAGAATTTTTACTTGAAAGTTTCTAAGATTACCGAATGGGCTCTTGAATCCCCCACACCCCAACAGCTCCCAAAGGAGGAAAATGCCAGTGGCTCCCTGGCCTGCAACCATGTGCTCATGTGTTCATGAGTAATTTAACAGAATAAATTGCTACATTCAGATTTTTTTTTTTTTGGTCTAACATCAGGAATATCTCATCACTTCTCTTTTTTAATCTGCAGGAAATGAGACTTCATTAGTCTGAGTCCTTGCCTCAAAACTACTTATAATGAAACTATAATGGCTTCTGGGATACAGGAAGCCTTCCTCTGCTTTCAGAAATAAGACTTTGTATTCAGCTCCAATTAAATCTAGGTCTACATAACAGACAACCACAACTGGTAAACTGGTGAATTTATGGGGGGTCAGACAAACTGATAATTTGGCTCTCTAGATATATATAAATTTTTAAATTAATTGATGTCTTTTAAAATGAGTTTTTCTATTCATTGAGTGAACATTTTGTAAGTGTCAGCTAGAATTTGGAATTGACTTCAGTCAGAGGGGTCATGTGGAAGAGGGATTAGTCTAATTCTAGATATATGCAGTAGGCATATATTACCAAATTATTTGATTAAAATTCTCCTATAAAAAACACTGTATCTTATTAAAGTGTTCTACCACTTACACATGGAGATTTGCCTTTGTACAAAAAACATCCCATAGGAGAACTTAATTTGATCCAAATGAAAATGATAATCTCTGTCTCTCTTCCTTCACCTCTGTGCACATGGGCACATATACGAACACACACTTGAACACACATGCGCACACAGGCACACACAAACACACACACATGCATTTACCCAGCAACTGACATTTGACGACAGAGATGTTGTTTTAACTTTACCCATGAGTAAAATGAGAATCACGCAAGCTAAATGTGCCTACACACTATAGCATAGTAATAATTAGCAGATCTGGGACTCAAAACTATGATGATGTGAATTCAAAGTATATGTTTGTTCATATTACATAAAAATATCAAAGAAAAAAGAATTAAACTGTAAAACTTGATGTAAAAACAATAAAAACATCTTTTAAAAATATTATAACAGTTTGAAGCTAATATTTTCATATTAAGAAACAGTGATGATTATATTACTAAAATAATACTTGCCATTCTAAAATATCAATATTAAAGCTTTTTTCCCCTGAGAGTAATTTAATTTTATACATGTTCTAAATATCATAAAAAACTCTACATGCTCCATGATACATTTTTACTTCAGTATCAAATAGAGATCAATTAAGGCCCAATAAATTTAGCTCTTATCTGAGGTCAGAATGGTCTCCAGGGGGCCATCTAAATCATGCACATTGTTGATATGTAATTCATACATACATGCAGAAGTAAAGACTTGGTACTTGAGGATTCACCAATTTATGCTGTATTTTTCAATTTATTTCTACTTACTAAACCAACCTATTATTCACTGGTATTTTTGTTTCTTAACGCATATTTGTGTTCTGAAGAAACAAAATACTTGACGTTAGATACAGAATTGATGATACGTAAATAATGACTATTAGCCCAATAAAGACATGCTGTCAGCAGAATATCTTCTCTTTCTAACTCAATTGGGAATGCACTGCAGTGTGTACATTATGTTGCTTCAATTAATTCAAATCATTCCTAATTGGGATCTCTTAAATAACTCCCTCCTGGGTCTAGAGAGGAAATTGAATCAAGCATTAAATCAGGAAGTCATCTCTATCTTTAAATATATTGTTATGCATAATCAAATATGCTGATGTTGATGTTACTAAATATTAAGAAAAAATTCTTTCCTTGAACTTTGTAATTAAGGAAGTACTAGTTAGTTAAAATTATGATCAACTGATAGTGGTAAAAACCAATAAAATATTGAATGCATATTGATTACTGTGGGCAACTGGAATTACTTAGTTGGAGTATTTAGGTTAGAGAATTAATGACTGAGTTGCAAGTCTAGAGATAACAGGAGCTGATTTAACTACGTGAGCAAAAATAGAACTCATTTCTGTGAATAATGGTGTAGATATAGTGGTAAGGACGAGGCAGTTATTAGTGGCAAAATATATAATGGGAAAAGATGTTTATTGTTAAAATAGTAATAATAATCGTCTGAAGACAAAGAGCAGGCCAGGCTCTGTGGCCACACCTGTAATCCTAGCCCTTTGGGAGGCTGAGGCCAGAGGACTACTTGAGGCCAGGAGTTCAAAACCAGGCTAGGTAACACAGCCAGACCCCATTTCTACAAAAACTAAAAAATTAGCCGGACGTGGTGGCACTTACCTGTAGTTTCAGCTACTCGGGAGGCCGAGGCAGAAGGATCGCTTGAGCCCAGGAGTTTAAGGTTGCAGTGAGCTGTGGTGATGTTAACAGCAGCCCAGCCTGGGCAACAGAGTGAGACCCTGTCTCAAAAAGGAAAAAAAAAAAAAAAAAAAACAATAGCTTTCCAGGGGGAAGAAGAAATCAAGGAGATTGCCTAATCCATGATGGAGAGTATTCCTAATCTCCTAATCAAAGCACACCTGGAAAATTAAATTAACTTTTAGGTACCATTTTTCAGAAGGTATTGAGAAAGATAAAGGGGCTCCAGAACTGACGTCCTATAATACACAGGTAAAGGACCTGTAATTGTTTAGTGTAAAACAGAAGATTAGGATGGGATGAGGATTTTCATATATTTGAAAATTTGTAATTTGAAAGAAGAATTATACTTACATTATTCTGCCCTAGATTTCACTCAGTTAGGAGACAATGCATAGGGATTAAATGGAGACAAATTTAGCTCACTGTAAAGATATTATTTTTACCATTAGCGAAACCATCCAAAACAGATTCATGTAAAGGCTTAATGATGCAGGATGCTATAAACATGAAAGACCAAACTAAATTATCTCTTGCATCCTTACTGATTTCTCCCCACACTGTCTTAGGGACTTAGAGCTTGTTCTACTGGAAAACAGGTTTTGAGAAGTCCTGAGCCAGCTTGGGAATTTTAACCTGAGATAATACAGAACGGTCATTATACCAGCATAGCTGTTAAAGTCTGGGGATATACTAATATTATCCCCAGCATCCCTGGGTGAAAAGGGAGGGGGGTAAGCTGAGGCAGAGCAGATAGCACTTCAACCAAATATGTTTAGTAGCACAGTCAAGACACTTCTCCACGGCTTCTGTCAGTTCAACTTTGATTGTTGTGAGTCACTTTATCTTTCTGTGCTCAATTTCCTTAATATGAAATGAGGATGGCGTTTCCTTATGCCACTCTTATTTGGGTTGGCTTGGGTGGTATCAGATGAGATATTGGTTGAAAGACTGAAGGTAACAGACTCTACACAGGTGACCTCTTAGTTTACACATCTTAGAGTGTGCAGAGACCTGTAGCTCTTCACCAGAACTACTATTTTCTCACTATGCACACAAATAATCTCTATTTCCCAGCATCCCGTAGCATGAGACTGAGTTCTAGTCAATAGCAAGATAGCAGAAGTGTCGTGTGCCACCCTCAAGTCTGGCCTACAGATCTTTCCCACGTGATCCCCTTTGGATGCTGGGTGTCAAAGATGATTGAGCCTCAGGATGAAAGGAATCCTTTGGAGGAGAACAGCAACATCCACTTGTGGACTTATGTGAACCAGAAATAAAGTTCAAATGTATTAAGTCAGTGATATCTTGGGATTGCTGTAGCTGGTGTTATCTTAACCAATACAGAAATTAGTTAGAATGTGATATTGCCAACTCAAACCTAAAAAATGATAATATCAACCTAATTGCTGGAGCGCAGATTACAAGGAAATTGATATTAGAGGATAGAAAGATGAAGACCCATATTATGTGACAAAATATTTGATAAACATATGGCCTTTGATAACTTTTAAATTGGACCATATGCACGCTGAGGTCTCAGCACTGAGTGCAGAGTTAGGAAGAGATGTGCGTATAATATCTTTTGATAGAATTTCTACCACATACAGACAATAGAAGTTAATAACCTCTAGAGCAGAGACAATAGTAACATTATTAGGATGTGATGAGTTTTGATTAGTAATTAGCTTTTCTTTTAATATAATTTATTTAATTACAAGTTTGTAATTTATTTTTTAAATAATGACTGTGAATAATAATTGGCTCGCACAATCTCTGAAAATTTACTAGTCAATTTTTGTAATCTGGTGTTAACCAGGTCTACCCCATAACTAAATCTTGGACATCATAAGAACAAGGAATGGATTGCATCTGTTTTAGACCACTAATATTTTGGGGTTTATCTATAACCAAGTAGCATGGAGCTCACTAATGCCCAGGGCTACATTCTTTATTCAGAAGCGGCATGTACCTTCAACTTGTTCCCTGCTCCACCAGGTGACCGGGAGTCCCTCGTTTACAACACCTTCAATCTCTGAGATCCAGGGATTTTATCTGGTGGGTGGTGTTTCCTGGGGCTCTGGTAGAAACTTTCTCACCTGAGGCAACGTATGTATGTGTTGAAGGTGGAAGTGTGCTTGTCAAAAATCCAAGTTTAGTAGTAAAATTGACATCCAGTAATGTAGAATTAGAAGCTTTTTTATTATCATAAGGAAATGGGACCATAGCGCTTAAAGTCTGTGCACCTAGGTAAATCAGGGGCAGCTGGAGTAACCTCAGAACACCTGGAAAGCAGAAAAGAATGTTAGTATATGCAGCGGACATTTGTCCCTGAATTATTCATGTCTTGTAGTAGGTGTACTATTACATTGAACAATGTACCTTGATATAATCATTTACCGTTTTGTAACATTAAATTTTGAGGTTAGAATCAAATAATTTTCAAGTTTAAAGTTACCCTTCTGGCCTTAGCTCTTTACGTTCTGACAATGAACCCACTTATCTGAGAATCACAACCAGCCAGATCATAAAACCAAGCTACACATAAGAGCAGATATTCTAGGTAATTTTCTTCACACTATTTCTCCTTGCCTCTGTCTCTCCTCAGTTTGAAAATCCCTATTTGACTTATTTTCACTTCCCAGAGTAAGATAATATTTTCCATTGCATTTTTTTTTTTTTTTTTTTTTTTTTTTTACCAACACCCCTTGTGTGACTATCCCTTGGAGGAAGATGGCCTAAGGATTGAGCTCTTCCCTTCTGCTTACTCTCTGGGCCTGCTGTCGCTGGAGCCCACACTTTCTCCACTGCATCAAGTAAGAGACAGTTCCTATTGGCATTTTCTCTGATGGAGTCTGATGTGCTAGGCTTAGTGATAGCTCCCCTCTCTCTCCTGCTTGCTGTTTCAGCATGTCCAGAAGCAACAGGCATATCTTGGATGTTTCCCCTCCTTGGTGGTGGGTGTTCAGTAATTTAATGTACAGATCCCCTGTTACCAAATGCTTGTAAGGGTGAGGCCACTCACTAAAACATTGATACATTCCTTGGATAGCCTTACAGGGCAGTGTTTCCAATGTTGCCCTTAACCCTTCTCACCGAGATGGCCTATAATTTTGTTCAATCCCATTTTAAAATCCTTCTTAGATGAGTATCTAAACTTCTGACAAAATCTGTACCTTTGGTGCTATATCATATCTAGCATAAGCTTTAAAAAATTATACAATTGTCTCTCCCAGAGAATTTACTTTCTTTTGGGTGACTTGTGCAGAGAGATGGGCACATGTATAAATCATTTTAAGTACCCAATCAAGTCTGTCTTAGGTGTTTCTTCAAGTTTGAGAAAGACTGTCCCCCTCCAAGCATTTTTTAAAAGACTAGTTTCTATAAATAGGTGCTGATTTCCTCTCCAATATTTGCCAAAAAACATTTTCCAAAGAAATTACAACTGATCCAGTTGTAGGCAGTTCATACTAAACCGGGTAAATCCTAACCCCTATGTGCTATATGGACTATATCTTCTCTACAGAGCTTCTGTACCACTAGGAATATTTTTTTTTTGACAAATTCTGTCCGACTTTTCTCAATTTGGCTGGCAATTTGGCCATCATAGTGAGGATGCTCTTTTGAAGCAGAAAGAACTGAGCAATGAAAATACCATCCCAAGAGACACGAATGTTTATAATTACTAAATATTGAAGATCCTCTGTCCCCTCTATATGAATGTAGAGTGCATATAAAACCATGGGAGTAAATAATAATAAATTCATTATTTCCTGGTGATAACTGTGCATATGTTCATAGATATTTTGCCTTCTGGATTGCAATGGGGTTGTGCCACGTGCCTCTGAGTGTATCCCACCAAGAAAGCCCATGGGTCTTCTAGGAGCCACTCTGGGCCCATTCTGCTTTCTGAAAAATGATACTTCCTTGTTGCAGGACAGTTCTTTGGGTGGCCTTGGACTGACCCAGTTCTCCCCTCTTTATGGCTTGCAGTTCTCAAGAATAACTAGAATATACTAAGAATGTAACATCCTGACATAAGGAGAAAATGGCTGGAACAGCCTGGACTCTGTTCCAGCCACCACCCCTAATAGGATGTCCTTCAACACTTTAGCCAGTATTTCATGTGACCCTGGGTATAAAGCCTGGAGTGGGCTGCCTTTCAGGGTCCCTCAGCTGTAGTGTCATTGGGGAGCACACAGTAAAGACTCCTTTCACCATTAGCAGATTTCCTGAGGCTGGGGGGACTAGGGCATGATGAATCCTAGGCTTCTATTGTCCCTTGCTGCCTATCTGTAAGAAATAAATCTGCTTTGCATAACTTGTTGTGTATGTGAGTATCTGTCTCACCAGATTCAGACAAGTTGGTAATCCGTGTATAGTGAACCTGCTTCACATTGCTCAGCATCAGAGTCTTGTTGCTAGTTAACAGTGTCTCTTTGCAGCTGGGCCCATGCCAAGGTCTCTGAGGGAGGGCACCTCTTTACTAGGCTGCTGGGATGGGGACTCTATACCAGGCTACCTTTCACAGCAAGGCAGCCTTTTCCATTTTGACTTATGTTCTTCACATGTAGACATCAGGGAAAGGGTTTTTCTACTAACTTGTCTCTCCATTCCTTCTGTTTCCCAAAGACCAATCCTTATCTCCTGGACATTTTCTGGTCAGTCACTCCATCTATAATAGATTCCCCAAATCAAATTCAACTTAAGTCTTGTGCTCCGTACTGAAATTTTCAAAATACAAAGGAAAAGCATTGAAATGATCTGTGGGTCAAGCTGAAGAGTTTCCTTCTGTTTAATTGGGCCCTGGTGTTTGTTTGAGGTAGATTTAGCTAAGTGATTGAAAATCAAGCTTTATTTCAAATATGTCTTTTGCTTAATGCTGCAGAATTGCATTTTCAATCATGGAGAGAGGTTTATAGTGAAAAAGAACCATGTCTAATGGGTATTGAAATGCAATTTCACAGACGTTCTTGAAACAGTTCCTCTAGTAATATTACTTTGCACTTAACTACTTTATTTGTTTAATGCAAAGTTAGCAAGAAAACTAAAATCAGAGAAATAAAAAAAGTACCTAGGCCATTTCCTTATGTAAAATATCAATAAAACAAAACAAATAAATACATGCACACAAAAACTGTCTTGCAACTTTCGACAAAAGTAGATTTTTATCAACATATGACTGCCACACAGAGAAATTCAGGGTTGTCTTCTGATAGATTATTTTGAAAGGTGGGTCAGCATCCCATTTCCTACAAGGATTTGTTTTGTTGTGTCAGTGATTATAAGAGGAACTAACCCATAAGGGACTACTATATATAGGCCACTTATTCATTTACATAACACTTTTCTCACAGTTGGGAGCTTGAATAAATAATTTGGATGTTTTAATACAAGGAAAATATTCAAGCACAAACAGAGGGAAATAAATATTCTCTGGAAGTCCAAACCCAAAATGGAAAAAGAAAATAAACTCCAAAACATTTCTGTGAGTTTTAAGTAAAATCTTCTCAATATTACCCACTGGATGATTGGGATTATTACATTACTTCAAGTCAGGGAAAATCCCAGGATGATACCTATTATAGATTTGGAGGATAATAGAGCTTTTCTTTTCTTTTCTAATGATGTTAGTTCCCTGCACCAGAACACTAATACAATGATATTTTTGACAAATGGATAAGAGAAGTGTACCCATTCTCATTTTGGATAAATATGTTCTATGGTACAGATGATGGGTACGTGATAAGTCAGGCCACTTATAGTATGAGTTCAATGAAAGTGTTGATTTCTGTTAATAACCCAGGCCATGTTCCTAAGTGGCTGGGATATTGGATAAGAAATGGATGTTTTGCAGTACATGATACTCATATAGAAAGGAATTTTATTTTCATTATTCCACATGCTATAAGCATTCATCTGCAGTGTCTGCTTCCATCGAGTCAGAATTGGAAGAATTTTGTTGATCCTCTAATCTACCTTTTCACTTACATGAGAGCTTATTTTTTTTCTCAGCATTGCTAACAGGTTGTTAGAGCACCTCACATTTAACATTGTTATTAACTACCTCACAAGGTAATATATTTCATGACAGGAAAATGTAAACAAGTAAAAAGTTTGGCATGAAATTGAGCTAAAAATTCATCAACATGTCTATATTTCTCATAACATTGACCACACACTACTCCAGTTTTTTTAAGTTCCTCTGTTACTCTGACACCCTAAAACAAACATATTTTAGAAATTATCTCCTTAGCAGAGAGACTAAAGGCTCCATTGTTTACAGTAACCCAGATATTACATAGTCACAAGCGCACCCAAAGACTTTCTTTGCTCTTTTTAAACATGTCGCCCTGTTCATGGATACTGAACTTATTGCCTACTAAAATCTCTAGGGCTTTGATAAGTCAGTTTCTGTTACCTAGATCTTCCTTTACCATACTTAGAAATTCATCATTGATTATGCATATGGTACTTTTCAATTATGGTTTTGATGGAGAGGTCACATAGAATCTTATTTTTCATATGCATTATGTTAACCATCTGTCAAGGTTTTGCATCTCTTACCTATTTGAAATTCATTCTTTATAGGTCTTCTTCCAAGAGAAAGACAGAACAAGTATCAATTCATTTAATCTAAGCTGAATTTCAGTCTGCACAGAAGACTTTAATAGTCTATTAAAGGGAAAATAAATTTAGAGTGCATTTAATCAAACGCCACCTTTTAAGTTTAGGGACCATGAGTCTCAGAGAAATGAAATGGCTTTCTTAACATAGTAACCATTTGTTGAAAGCAAGGTATATCACATTTATTTGCAGTATCCTCTATATTAGGGAAAATTTTCCCATATTCATATACCAGATTCATGAACTATGGTAATTAATTACAGTCATGAAACTCTACTAACTTATCTAGACTATAAATGATACAGCTAATAAGATTTCTGTTACTATCACAGTCTTTTTGAAAGAAGAAATGAGTGATGCAAAAACCTTATTTTCACTTGCTAATTACTGTAACGTTTGTTGATGGAAAAATGCACCATTTCCTGTTATTAGGAGGGAGTATAAAAATATCAGTTATAATATTTTAGTCACTTAGTACTTAGAAATAAATGAATGCTGGGGTCTGTCTCAATGTCAGTACATTCTGAACTTAGAAACAGCTTTATCACAATATTGGCTCCTGGCTTAGTTGTTGGAATAATTGTTTTGTTAAAGTTGAAAGAAGCAGCAAAGAAAGTTCATGATTTATCGATCTGTTTTTCCTGCTGGCTTGAAATAAGAGAATTGGTACCAATTCCCTATGCATGTATTGATTATTATATAAAAGGACCTGTAAGAGGGGCAGTTGAATACTGTTGAAAGTGGCTAAAAATGTTTCCTGAAAAACCTTATGAGATTTTCAAAGGCTCAATTCTATTTGAACACTACATTCTTATTTTTGTTATTTTTCAAGGAAAAGAGAAAGCTAATTTAAGTCAGGTACAGCTCTTTTTACTTGTAAATCCAAAATAATCAAAGATCTTAATGAGCTGGTGGTAAAGCTCCAAATTGAAAACTACAATGGCTAATTCACGTTTCATAACTAATATCTAATTCTTATAAATTCTTAAAGTTAATTAAATTTTTAATGAATGTTGTTCCACTAAAGAAAAATTGGAACCACTGTGCCCGTACTTCCTTCATCTGAATCTTTCTTCACATTACTTGAAATCTAAGTCTTACAGGCATTATTAAGTCAATATACACAGGGGGTTATGTAGAGTGATCATTATCTTGTTTTATAAATGATCAAAACATAGTAGTTATTTTTAGGAACTATAATCAGAAAACATTCCTATCTAGTAAAATAGAAATAAAATGCAGGTTTCTATCTCCATTTTCAATTTTTAAAAATTCTTGATATATTTACAAATTTTGAAAAAGCATAGAAATATATGAGGCATAATGGAATGGTGAGAATATTACACTGATATATATGAATCTGGTAACTACAAGTACAGACCAGTACAGTTTGGCATTATTGCCTCAAATATGAGCGTGTCATTGCTGTTCATCATGTGCTTTTTTTTTTGGTAATATTTCAAGCAACACAGTACAATCTTCTTTAAATTTACCTTATAGTTGTTTTTCTGGAAAATTCAATGTAAATTAAAACAGTGCAAAAATTATTTGTATCTAGATGTAAAAGATAGTTTGGTTCTCAATCCAAATAATATAACTAGTCTCCTCACACTATTTTGCATAAATAACTTAACAAGAATTCAAAAGGGTTTGTATGGGCTGGAATTTTTTTTCTTCATTTTATATGGTGGTCCTATGTACTTCTGGACATCTGGTATCCCAGGAACCCGCCAGTGAAATGTGCATGGTAGCCCCCCAAAAATTTTTAGAACTGCAAAAAATCCACATAAATTTTTAAAACACCACTTGATATGGTTCCACTCCTTATAAATCATTGTTTATATTCTATACTATTGATTTGATACTATATGTTATATGAGTGAACAAACAGATGTAATCACTACCATCCTATCATTAGGAATTGAACTGAGACCTTGGAGTAGAAGTCACAGAGAGGAAGCTTAAGGCTTAAGAAAGACTGAACACCCCGGGAGGCAGTGCATTCCTAGTAAGCAGACAAGTGCAGCAAAAGTGAATCACCTAATAATAATTTGTAATTCTTCCACTGATTACTTAATTGGGCAAATTTCCAAGAACAAATTAGTATAGTAGAGTTTTCCCAATTTAGCAAATTTTTCAGTTATTAAGCCACAAAAATATCTCTATATCAATTTATATTTTTCTGGCATTGCCCAGTTGTCATTTTATTTGGGAAATGAAAATTTCTTGTATATTTTATATTGTGTATGTCATTCATGTCACAAAGTCAAGGGTTTTATAAATGGTAGGATGCTTTTCGTATCTATAATGTTTTTATTCTCACCTTCCTTCTTTCTGTTAACGTGTTGATTTACAAATATGCTTACAAATTTACGACTTACAAATAAGCACATGTTTGGTGATCATCTGTCTAGACTATTTTATGTCGAATTCGTAAATTTAACTGTAAATTGATTACAAGGCTACTAACTCTTCAACTAAATTTCTCTTCTAGTATGACTTCTTCCTTGCAGTATTCTTGATAGTTATTTATATGCAACTGTCCTGTATCCTCCTTTGGAATGATCACTGAGGAGCACAGCCATGTCTAATTTATTGAATAATTTTGTTTCCTGAAATCTGTAGCTCTTTGTCATAGCATTCGTGAGTACTCGATGAATAATAGGTCTTGCTTGACTCACTAATATCTGAAACTTGATCCTGAAGCAGATATGGGAGAGACTATGTCTATGTCTGTCTGTTAAGAAAATAACCAGCCAGGTCTGGCAAATTGTGCATGGAAGGGAGGAGCAAATAGAACTTCAGGTTGAATGATTGTCATCATATATATAAAATAACCGGCCAATTTATCTTTTTCTTTCATTTTCCCACCAGTTGTGTGGTTGTCATGTCATTGGACTACTCAATGGACCATTTTTAATGAACCGACTGGTCAATTTCAGCAAGTATCTTATTGATTCAAATCTTTTTATTTATTTTTTCTCCCACAGAATCTAATGATTGCTGGAACTGATCACATCATCAGATTGATTTAGCCAGACCTACACACAGCCTGTGTCTTTGATATCAGACCACTGAGAAACAAAAAGGAAAATTAAAGGAACTAGATGCCTTAATAGAATGGTTACTAGTCCCTTTCCTTTTTTTCTTTTTGCTAATTCCTCCACCTTTTTTCCTATTTTTCATTCATACTCTCTTTTTTCATCTCCTCTTGTTGCTTCAAAAGATTGAGAGGTTATACTCTTTAGTACCCTATTTATAGAAATTGGGAAAATCAGATGTGCTATTATGACCTCCTACCAGTGATGCTGCCTGGGACACAGCAAGGGGGAATCCTGGGAAGCTCATGGCAGAAGGCAGCTGTGGCCATGTGTAAGGTTGACCGTTTGCCTGCACATAAAGCAGCACAAGTAGAGATTGGATTATTTCATTTCCTACGCATTGTCAAAATGACTTTTTATCCTCATAAAAGTCTGGCAACTGAGAAAGTAAACAAGTATTTATTGAGCTATTAAGATTACAATTATTCTCTTCCTCAAAAATCATTAAAGAAGAAAAAAAATATTGTGCTAAAATAGGAAGGAGCCCAGGGAAAGCAATTTTGAAAAGTTGTTTGCTTGTTTCTTTGTTTGCTCTTTTGTCTGTTAGCATGCCCAAATAAGCACTTTTAGTGTCTTTCTTAATGTGGAAAGGATGATCAAACTTATCTCATTTTAGCCACTTGTTTCTCTTGCCTACCATTCCTAGAATTTTGCATATTATAAACATAAATAAAAAACTAAGGTACCTATTGAAAACACTTGCCTTCAATGTGTAGTTCTTAAACATAGTATGTCTAAACACGTGCATTTGAGAAACTGAAAGATGAGTTGTCTGGCAGAGATTTTTATAATCTCATTTTTTAATGAAGAAGCAAAAAAGCAATCTTTGAAAAACAGAACAATATTATTTTAATTCATTTTGCTTTAATGGCTGAAGACCAGAGGCAAAATAGACCAAACAGGAAGAGAAAATAGTACATATGGGTAATATGACTTGGATTATGTTACTAAGGAACCATAACTTTTGACTTTAATAACTTTAATATGATTCAATTTTCAATTTTAACATTATAATGACTCACAATCCTAATTATCAAGTTTTTCTGCATATCACATTCTTTCTTCTTGGGATTGTTGTTAGCACTATTTCCTGGTTAGCACATTTATTTTATTTTTGTCTCTCTTAAAAACATGCAAACAACATTTTAGTATAATAATTTTCCAGCTGTATTTTGCATTCTTTGCTCAAAAAATGTTTTTAGAAAGTATGCTAAAACTCTCAAACATTTCTTGTCTTAAAAATATTTCAAGAATTATATTTCTTCTCTTTTTTCATATGCATGTATAATTTATTCTAAACTGCCAACATTATCAAAATAAGCAAGCATATCAAAGAACACTCTGTCTCAGTTTTGCTAAAATGTATACATTCTATGTAAAGAAAGACAAACTTTGATTACCTGTACCATAAAAAGTAATAATGTGTATTACTTGAAACCAAGAATAATCATCTAATCTCTTTAAAAATTTATCTGTGGTGTATATTAATCAATGCTTATGCATCAGATTTTCCTTTTTAAAAAATTAAGGAAGAGGTGTTCAATGTGTTTTTATTTAAATAGCAGAAATATCTGCTATTTGAGTAACATAAAAATTTTACACAGGACCCCATTTATGAAAAAGATCAAAGTAGAGTTGCTCTGAATGGATCAGGAGGTTGTGTTCTGTATATAATTTTCTACTTTTCTCTGTGGTAACTTGTGAAGATCCAAAATTAACCGAAGGTGCCACATAACACTGTCAGAAAATCAGAGTCAGTTGCCAGACTCAAAAGCATTATACATTTTCTTGGCTTATAAACCAAGAAAAGGAGCCTTGCTTTCCTCAACCTACTCACCAACCCACCCAATCCATTCTAGGCTTCTACACCACTCTGCATTTATCTCTAACTGCTCTCATCATATTTCAGGTTTTACTCTTTATATGCTTTTTTCCAGCTAGTTTTGCCACTCCATAAATTCAGAGACCATAGTTCTCATGGTTTTTATATCCTTATTTGCTAACATCATGTTGGACAAATAGTAAGTACGCAGGAAATATTTGCTAAATAAATGAATGAGTTGAAGAACCGATAAATAATTTACTAAATAAAAACGTAAGTTAAAGAAGATACAAAATATGTATTGATTAGTAGAATAGATGTTGTAGGAGAATGTTTAATAATACCAATTTACTACTAATAATCCATTTGTATACAACCAACCCTACCCACATTTGTGCCTGCACGTTTTTAGCCTGAATAAGGAGGCTTCCTTCCTCATACCCAAGCAATTCCCTCCAGCTATGATTTAGAGTTTCTGTCTTTCTATCTTCTCAGGAACTTATTTGCTATAAATTCTTCTTCCCTTCTCCATTTTCCACCTTTCCTCCCTTGATTATTTCCCTTCAACAAGTAAGTACAATCCACTTTGCCCCAAACTAATCACCCACATGGAAACACATTCTTTCAACTCCATGACCACTTCATCTCTCTCTATTCCCAGTCCAACATCTAGTGGATCACGAAAAATACAATCTACACTTTCTATTTCCACTAACTTACCTTTCATTTATTTTTTAATCCACTGCCTATGTCCTTCCTATTATCACTATAATGTATCACTTTTGGAAAGATAAAATATTAATAATAATGAATAATGACAAAAATGATGATGACAATAATAACAGCAGCATATTACTGAGTGCTTCCCATGTACCGGGCCTTGCTCTAATTGGTCGTGTGTTTTAATTTAATATTCATGGCAACTCTATGAGAAACAGCTGACACTGAAACACATACAGCTTAATGAGATAACACAATTATTAACATTAGTGGTAGAGTCAGGATTTGAATCCAATCGGTAGGCTTCAAAACACACACTTTTAACTGCTGGTAGTGACTGTCACCAAAGCTTATGAAAGAATTATGTGACATCTTTCCCAGTCTAACATTGTTGATTGAATATTCTTTCAAAAAGCATTCATATAGAATACTTAGGAAATACCTAACTTTGTGTGAAATTTTAATCTCTTCTGATTACTTTTATTTCTCCCTTTGGTAATTCTCTTTAAGCTTTTTCTCCCTGAACTTTAAATGTTGATGTTTCTCAAAATTATATCTTCTATGCTCTTTTTTCTTCTTATGCCACATACCTTTTGTGGGAGATTTCATTTCTCCCAGGGGCCTCAATGACCATGTCTATGTAGATAACTCAATAATCTGTAGCTCCTATTCATTTCTATTTGAAAAACTAAAGATATATATCCAATAGCCTTGGAACATTTGTACTTCGATATTCTACAATCTCCAAATTCCCGATTTCCAAAGCTGAACAATAGCATGATAATGATTAAAATGTTTAAAAATAGATAGAACTAGCTGGTGCATTTTGGCAATTAGAATGTATGAAAAAACAAATGAAAATTATAGAAATGTAAAGTGGTAAGAAATAGCATCATGTTTGCTCCTGGGTTTTGGAAGGGACTGAATGCCTACCCATGGTATTATCAGGTAACCATCCAGCCCGATATACGTATCATTAACTGGGTGTTATCTGTCCCAAAGCCAAAAAGTTGTGCATGCATAACAGGAATATATTATCAAATGAAAAAGGTGTATACAAGAGACTAAGCTCTGGCATGTCTGAAAGGTACAAGTAAATTGTCTGAGCAGGTGATTCATACTTCCTTGCCACTGACTCCTGCTACATTGCCTCCTCTCCCTCAACCACTGCCTGTGCCTTCATATTCTTTAGAATTAGTTGACTAAGGAATTAAAATGAGCATGGTTAAAAGATGGATCTGCATGACATGCTGATGCCATCCAGAAGTGGATTGCTGAGGCATTACAACCCTACTCGGGGGTGATTCTAAAGCAGAGTGATAAAGGGAAATCTTCCCAGTGGGCAGAATTTTGAACAGTACAATTTGTTTTCTGCTTTCATTGGCCACTCCATTTGGCCAGGAATACAAATGTGCTCTGATTCACAGGCAGTTGTTAGCAGTTTGGCTGAGAGGTCAGAGACTTGAAAGGAATAGGTTGGAAAACTGGAAGTCTGGGGAAGAGGTATGAGGATAGATCTTTCAGAATAAGTATAGAATACGAAGATAGTTATGTCTCATATGAATAATCACATCCACTACAGAGAAGGCTCCCAACAATGAAGTGGATGCAATGACACTCACTATGGATGTCAGTAATTTTCTTTCCCAGGTCACTATAGTACGTGATCAATGGGTTTGTAAACAAGGTGTCTATAGTGTCAGGAGTAGAGGCTATTCATGGGTTCAAAAATATGTTCTTCCTCTTACCAATGCTGACCTTGCTAATACTAATGATAAGCACCTAATATGCCAATAGCAAAGAGCAGTGTTGGCCCCCACTTATGACACCATTCCCCAAGGGTACCAGTCAGGCACCTGGTGGCATATTGATTATATTAGATTTTCTCTTCACAAGGGGAACAGGGATGTAAGGGAGCAGCCTCGTTAGGATAGACTCTTATTCTGGGTATATATTTGTCTCACTACCAATAGGGGACCCATGGAACAAGTATTTATTACATGCCACACAACATTGGTTCTTATCAAGAAATTTATTTCACAGGATAGTAAGTGAAGTGATTGGCTCATGCTCATACAAATTACTTGTATTAGCACATCACTGTGAAGTGATTGGTTTAATAGAAAGATGAAATGGCTTCAGTTGCAGTGACAGTTGGATGCTAAATTCAATCAGAAACCATTATATATTCCTGTCTCCTTTATTGCCACAATACATAGGTATGAAAATTAAGGAGAAGAAGTAGGAGAGGCTCCTCACTCTTGTACCTAATAGACTATTTGTGAAATTTTGGGTTCTTGTATCAAGAACTTAGAGTTCTACTAGTGTGGAACACTTTTTTTCCCTAAAGAAAGAATGCTACTACTCAGGTACATGACACTGGTTCCACTGAACAGAAAGATGAGAACGCTACCTGACCATTTTGTGCTGCTCATGACACTGACTTAACAAATAGAAAAAGTGGTTATTCATCTGGTTCGAGTGAATGATCAGGATAATGAAGGTGAAATAGATTTGCAGTTTTATAACGAGGGCAAAGAGGAATATATATGGAACCCAAAGGAGTATCTAGGGAGTATCTGTTAACTTTTATATCCAATGGTAAAGATTAATGATCAAATAAACAAACAAACAAAAAAAGCATGGCTTGTGAGGATTCAACCCTCTCAGAATGATAATTTGGGGGTAACTAAGTAAAATCTTGGCCAGCTAACGTGGTTTTCTGAGAGCAAGGGAATATGGAAAAGCTTGTAAAAGAAAGAAATCATAAATACGAAAAATAGTCATGACCAGTTAGTAAAATGTGGACTATAGTTATTTTATACAGTTTCTCCTTGTTCGTTGTATGTATATTTATCAGGCTTTGTTAACTATATTCTCTTCTTTATTCCTCTTTCTTCTTTATATTTTATATACAATATATTGGTGAATAATTTTATAATTTGGTCTTTAGATAACAGAATTTTTGGTGGGATTCTGTCCAAATTTGGTTATTGATTAACATAGGTAATGACAGCTATTGGGACTGTGGACCTCTTCGTTTCGGTGAGAGGGAAAGGATTTTGTACTTATGTGAAAGATAATTTTTTATCAGGTGGAATCATACAGTTGTTTCTTTGCCGTATGGAAACTCACACTACATGTAGGGTGTATTTGGAAGCAGAAGAGCCAAAGGGAATGACTGTGCCTATCATGAAAAATGCCTCTCATCTCATAATTAACTGTTCACCTTCCTTTGTGGTACTAGAACTGGACACAATATGTACTCTTTCTTTGCCAGCTGGCTTAAAAGAGTGTCAAATTTTAAGGACATTGTAGAACCAAAGGAGTAAGAAGGAGCTTCCTGCCTGTATCTGGTGTGCTGGTTTTCAACATGACAGCCAATACAGACGCGTGCGGCAAGCCTGGCAGCACTCACTTCAGCGGCCCATATGGACAAGCTGTGGCCAACATTTAGGATGTTTCCCCAAAACCCAGCAGCTCACTCCAGCAGAACAACTATGGTCATGCCCTCCAGAAAGATTTTCCACTACTCTGTGGACTTACTTACAACTTTCAGCAAGTTTCTTTACCACTGACAGTCTGTGTGTTCTTGCTTTTTCCAAAAATATCTGAATCTCATCAGAGTTCTTATTTCCTTGTTCACGCTCTCTCTTACCCTAGAGGTAGTAGCTGCTTCCTGCATTTGCTACTTTAAAACCACTTAGTATTCTTTTGTACCCCTTTCAGTGGTAAACAAATATTTATATTAAATCTTTCCAGCTTTAATACTACTATTTCTTAATTGCATCCCGACTGATACAAATACTAAAGGATTTCCTCAGGCAGAAATAAAATAATACCATAATGGAGGGCAGGAACCAAGAAAGCAATGAGAGGCAAAGGGAAGTGTAAATATAAATACAAATACGTCTTTTGAAGTTTATATTACATGATGAAAAAAACGCATATCAATAATATCGAAAAGTAGAAGGGGAGTTAATGCAGACAAGTGATTCTCATATGTTTGTGTGTTCCAGGAAGAGGTTAAAGTACTAATTGTATTACATGGTGATGTCAGGATAAATATTGTAACATTGAGGACAAACCCTAAAACCCTAGTACTTCTTTGTAAAATTAAAATATTAGTGGAGAAGAAACACCAAATAATTACAATACCAATAATAACAACAGTATTTGGCTTTTACAGAAAAAGCCAATAAAGTAGAGAAAAAGAAGCAGACATATGAGACAAAAACCAAACCAAAGAGGATGTTAAATATAAACTCAGATACAATAATTATTATATTAAAGGTAAATGGATTTTGAAACCCCAAATAAGAGACAAATAGCATATTGGCTTAAAGGAAATTCAAATCCAATTCCATACTGATTATCTCACAAATCAGGATACAGAATTTTAAAGGCGATTTTAAAAAAAGTAAAAAAAGAAAGAAAGAAAACAATAAATACTCTCCAAAATAAGGCTGACAATTTCAGTCTTTTCTTTTACAAAAAGGACTTTTCAAAATGATAAAAGATTTAATTCTTCATATATGAAATTCTATATTTCTATGGACCTATTTATATTCCATTAAGATATATAAAGCCCAAACTGGTAGAACTATAAGGAGAACTAGACAAATCCATCATCATAGTGGGAGAATTTAAAATGTCATTCTTGCTCTCTCAAAAAAATAAAAGAAAAAATCTATGAAAATGATGTTTGCTATGGATATTTTATAGAAACCCTTTATCAGTTTAAAGATGTTCTTTTAGTCTTACTTATATAAATTTTTTTCTTTTTTAAATCATAATACATAATGAATTCTGTGTATCTTGGGATATTATTTTCTCCTTTATTTTATTTAGTAAATCACATTAATGGTTTTTCATTGATGTTAAACCAACCTGGAATTTCTTTTATGAACTCAACTTGATTGTAATGCCTTATTTTCTAATGCATTGATGAATTAGTTTGTTAATTTGTTTATGGTATTAGATCTATATTCATAAAAGTAGTTGGCCAATATTTTTCCTTTACTGTCTTTGTTTGGTATTAATAACAATGTTCTGCTTATCCAATGCAATGAATTGAAAAGTGTTCCTTCTCTTCTCTTTCTTGGGAGAATTTGTGTGAAGTTGTAATTTTTGGTTCCTTCAATGTTTGAAAGAAGTTCCCTAGAAAATTTTCTGGGACTGATGATTTATTTCTAGACAAATTTGAAATAATAAATTATATTTTAAAATGATTATTGAACTATTCAGTTTTGTATTTATTCTTGACTAGATTTTTATAAGTTGTATTTTTTCTGGGAATTTAATTAGTTCTTCTTACTATTAAAATTAATTGGTACAATGTGTTTCAACATCCTATTATTATGTTTGTTATTTTTAAATTTATGCAACATTTTTACTCCAAATATTTTGCCCTTTATTTATCAGTTTGGCCACAGTTTTAAACATATTATTCCTTGTAGAAGAATAAGAATAGTTTTTGCCTTTGTTAATCATCATTATTACGGTGATTATATTATAGTTATATATTACATTATAATCAGTTGTATTATGATTATATTGTAGTTTTTCATTCTATTATGTTATTTGTGCTTACCTTTATTGCATCCTACTTTGAGTTATTCTAAATTCTTAATGTCGCTTGGCTCACTAAGTCTGAGCTTTTCTAAATTCTATATATTTTTACCTAGTATTTTTATTTAATTCAATTCTCAGTATTTTCCAATTTTTATTATGAGTTCTTCTTTGGATCATGAGTTTACTTTTATTACAGTATACTGTTCCTAAAATGTTCAAATCATAAATTTATAGCTCGATATACACTTACAAATTTAAATATCCATCTAACTCCCACTCAGATCAATATATAAACCATTTGCAGTACCCCATAAGTCTCCTTGATGTCTCTTCCTAAACTATCTCAGCCCTAAACCTTTTCCCACACTAGTATATACTCCTTTGGATCTAACTTTTTTCGCTTGTTACTTCATCATGAGATTCGTCCATGATGCATGTAGCAGTTGTTAAATCTTGCAGCTGTACAGTATCTTGTTGTATGAGGGTACCTCAATTTATTGATCAACATTATTGTTGATGAATATTGGATTATTTCTAGTTTTTTGGTTCTAGAGTATAAAGTTTCTATGAACATAATTGCTTATGTCTTTGGTAAACATGTACTCATTTCTCATGGAAATGGAATGGAATTGCAGATTCCACTCTAGAACTAGGAATAGAATTGTGAAATTTTTGGAACATAGCATGAGAGTGAAAATGTATTTTGGTCAGATAATATATTCCATATGTCATCAAAATTCTTTGGCATTTGTTGACGCTAGTTTTATGAACTATTACATTGTCAATTTTCATAAATGTTCTTTGAGTGATCTTTAATTTTGTGTATTCCTCACTTGGTGCATGCCATTAGTTCAGTCTTGTTAATTTTGCTGCTAAAATCTATTATATTATTCCTGATTATTTTGTCAATCTCATCTATTTAATATTTCTAGGATATGTATTAAAAAACACCCACTCAATTTGTAGATTTGGCCACATTTCCTTAAAGATCTGGCAAATTTTTCTTTCAATATTTTAAAGTTATATTAATAGCTGCATTCAATTTTAGAACTGTTCAACTCAGTTGTGAATTAAAACTTTAATCTTCATGTTGTGATCCTTTTTATCTTTAGTCATCATAGTTTTGCTTGTGTGGTTTTTAATCTTGTATTGATTTAACTACAACAGCATCTTCTATTTAGTTTATGCTTGATATATATCTTTCTAACCTTCAAAATTTAATTGTCCATTCCCTTTCATTTTTAGGCTTGTCCCTTGAAAATAGGATATCCATAGATTACATATTTATATCAGTTTGAACTTCATTTTTGAAAAGAGGTTATTTCATTTTCATTTAATGTGATATGTTTTCATGTACACACATTACAGCAATCATTCTCAATTGTTTGTTACCTTGTAGAAAACTTCAAAAATGTTCACGTCTCAGAGAATCTCTGCATAAAAATTATTAAATCTACAATTCATAATATATTCACATGATTAATACATTTTGTGTATATTAATCCAGTAATAATTTTTAATTCTTTCTTGAATAAAATCTATTTTCTGTGGGTCTGTTTATTTTGGACAACTTATTATCATTTTTTTTTGTATATTTTTCTCTACCATCTACTAAGGTAAGTTAATAGTATATATGGAAAACAACTTAAATTTTTTTCTTTTTCTAAAAAATTTAATCTCCTACTTATTTTTAAACCCAATCCAAGTTGTCCTAAAATTTAACATAGATTTCTACTATTCAGAAGTTCAATAAGCATATGTACCATAAGGTATGTGAAAGAGAAATTTTCTTTTTTCCTTTCCCCTTCTTAAAACTAAAATGACTTTTCACTGAAACTTTCTTGAACCAAAAGCTGGTATTAAGCTTAATTTACCCTTCTGGACATTAATTTCTTTCTTTCTTTATCAAAATTTATAACTCATAAGGCAAATATTTAAATAATGATTCTAATTTGATATTATTTGATGTTATTACAATATAAAATGGGTTGACATGGTTAATGGTAAAACAACTAAAACTGTAAACCAAAGACATATGATTAAAATTATAAGCTAAGAAATAATTTAATATAAGACTTTGCAACAAAAAGCATTTTCTGAATGATATGATCAGACTCAATACATTGGTTATAAAACTATTATCCACATGTGTTGGTTACATGAACTTTTTCATAACTCTATATGCCTAAAAGGTATTTTGGAATCAAATATAAAGAAGAAATTTATTTATCCATTTAATATGAAAACTGTGCTTGTGTTTTTTTGCAGCACGACTACCCAATGTCAGTTCAAACTTGCAATAAACACACACGATTTTCATTTTTAACTGAAATTACACAATTTTTGTCCTTGCTGTCAATGCCTGTTAAACAAGCAAAATGTAGTATACACATATAAGAAGTTAAATATTGCATCAAAGTGTTCAGTGCTGTTTCCTGACTGGAGAGATATTCTTCTCTCACAGAAATGTGTAAGATGTCTAGAGACAGAATAATACCTCTAATCTGGGTTGTATAGTCAGACTGCAGCTCACAAAGTTCTGCCTCTTCTTTTAAAGCTCAATTCTCAGGCTGAAAAGAAATGATAGAGAAAGTGTCTATTGCCCTGTTATATACTTGACTTGAGAGGGAGGAAAAATACTGTTCAATATTATTCTGGAGTTCTCCTGATGCTTTTCAATAAAGCCTGGGCCTTTCTATTACATCTTTTCTCAGTCTAAGCTCAAGTAGTAGTGAAAATATTTCAAGATTTTCTTTTGTAACATGATTTTTAACATATAAATGATATTTCTAAATATGTGATTTTTCTTTTTTTAAATATAAAAATCTTGTCATTTAAAGTCCAAATAAACAAAAATCTCCAGATCTTTCCAAAGTCTTGTTAAACAGGATCATGTGATGAAAATGTCTGCCAGTTAGGCTGATTCCTGCACCCATTTTTCATCTTCAAAGTGCTCAGCTAAATTTGGAATATAACTTTCTTAAAAGTACTCTTATTACTCCCATTCAGCTCGAACATCCTATTGGGGACTCTCCCTCCATTAAGCCACTGGGCTTTTTGCTTAGCAGGAGGTGTGTCTGTGTGTGTGCTCTTTGCCCAGGGGTTTTGTTTTGTTTTGGGGGGAGTTTTTAAAGGAAGTTTTTAAAAGATTCTCAAGAAAGTTGTCTTGGTTTAATAAAGTTGACCATTTTTTGTGGCATCCCTGAACTTTTTATCATTTTGTTACCATGAGTTTCTTTACACCAGCACTTTTCTGTGAACAAAGCATTGATTCATGACAATATTTGAACTTTGATTTTATGAAAGAGGTGAAATCTTCAAGGAGTCAAACATTGATGGGCACCTTAGTGCAGATGCTAATGCAATTCTTCCTAGATAGAACTTTTGTTTAATATATGATGATGAAACATTAAATATATATAATTCTTTTCTTGTTTCAAACCACTCTTTGCACAGGGGAAGTTACTATAAATTTCATCATCATTTACAAATATCACAAATGCTACAGAATGACATTTATTGTTGAAATCTGTTGACTCATCAACCCGAATAGTGAAGCTCTGGTTTTTCAGTTTATTACAAAAAACCTCTTCAACATCTTGTGACATATCATCAATATCTTGATGATCATACTCCTTGAAAATAGAACCTTTTAAATTTTTTCTTCAGCATCTTGTCTTTGCAATTTCCTCACTTTAATTTTACATTCTGGCATTATTAGGGTTTTATGAATTGCATGACTTATCCTTTTCTGGATAATATTTTCTGCTACTAAATGACTCCTTTCCCTTTCACAGAATGTACTTTATAAGAAAAATTTTATTTTAGATTCAAATAGCCATGTAGAACAATCAGTACCATAATTTTTCAAATGACTGTAATTTGCAAATAAGTGTCTTTAATTTTCCTGGAAATATTATTGCATTTTGAGTTGTAACAGAAGTCATAAAGAAATATGCCAAGTTGGACTATCGTCTCATGGAAAACACATTGATGCACAGATTTTGTTGGAAAGACAATTTTTATGTGTCCCTTTACACACTGGTGCATGACTCAGAAGATTGTAATTCTTTATCATTGACCTTATCAGAACTGCTCATTGGTCCGGGCTTAAATTCTCCTCTTCCATTTCATACCTCATCTTAACAGAACACCACGTTGGATCATCAGACACAGTCATTAAACACGAGAGCTAACAAAACACAAAATAGAAGGGCATAATATAAAACTAAATGAGAACATCAAAAAAAAATCACAATGTAATTTACTTCTAATCTACATTTCAAGTTTTGTAATGTTCTTCAGGAGGGAACTTGCATTTGCTTCCACCAGTTGTCTGGGTTTCTTACTAATCTGTGGCCACCTGAATTTAAATTATTCTGTTACATTTTTTCTTAATACATAGGTGGTGTTCCAGTTAATTTTGTTACTTGTGTCAGATTGTATTTTCTAAAGATAGGGAAAATTCACAATGCAACCTCCTGTAATAACTACCTGATGCTTACAATTACATCATTTTGTACCCTTGACCCACTGCCTACAATGAGAAAGTCAAATTTCCTTTTTGTCACTTCTGAGGAGTAGGGGTATAATTTCTATTTATTTACTGTTTTTGAGGCTTAGTATTTATGAGATGTCTCTTATTTGATGCTTCTCCTCAGTGGGTCATATGCTACATATTCCATTCAGCCTTCAAAGAGGAAGAATTGAACTTCCATCTTTCTATGGAAATGTTTGAGCCTAAAAAGTATTCTTATTTTTATTATTTTAATTCTTGCTTTCTTATCATCTCAGTGATGCATTAAAAACTTGTTTTTCATTTGTTTGCATCTTCTTCTGTTTATGCTGCTATAACAAAATACCACAGACTTGGCAATTTATAAACAATAGTAATTTATTTCTTATAGTTCTAGAGGCTGGGAAGTCCAAGATCAAGACACTGGCAGGTTTGATGTGTGCTGAGGGCTTCTCTTTCCTCCTTAATGGTGCCTTGTTGCTGCATCCTCGTGAATGGACAGATACCTTGCATGGCAGACAAGTCAGAAGGGCAAAAGGGACTCCCTCCAACCTCTTTTATAAGGTCTCTAATCCCATGCATGAGGGCTCTACCCTTATGACTTAATCATATCCTAAATGTCCCACCTTTAATACTATCACATTGGCAATTAAGTTACCACATATGAATTTCCAGGGACACATTCAGATCATAGCCATTGGTTTGTTTTGTTATCAGTCTATCTGTTATTTCAATCCATAGAGATTTCCATCACACTTTTAGAAATGAAAATTCAAAATGATCTTCCTATGAAGCAAATATTTTAATGTCATTTGCGTGCTTGAAACTGTTCTGTTGATGACATTGCTCTTAAAGTATGAACTCTTTTACATGCATCACAAAGTCTGCTCTGGTCTGGCCCCTGCAGCCTCTCTTGTCTCGTTACTTTTTTCCTTCCCCTTCACCGCATTCATTCTGTTCCAGCTTTCCAGATTTTCAAAAATGTGACTCCCATTACTTTATTTTTATTTTCTCTATTCCTTAATTTACTCACCCCCACATAACCTCCGTGTTTGTGCTGGACATAATTTTCATCAGGAACCCTTGTTGAGTAGCTCCACTTCCTTCTTCCTCAACCCCTCTGTCTACTCGCCCTCCTATAAACTTCACCTCTTAGAGGATATAGCCAAACTGCATTATGTCTTTGTTAGTTTACTGTCTCCCCAAGTAGAAAATACACCCCTAAAGGATGAGGTCATTGCATATTCGTTCAGCCTTTTTCCCTAGTTCTCAGCACAAGGCCATAAATATAGGAGGAACTGAGGGTGTGTACAATAAATAAATGATAGTATGATAATATTATGAGTAATAATATTACTTATTATGGTCCAGAGAATAGGGGTGTGTGTGTGTGCATATGTGATAATTAAGCTAAAATTGTTGCTCATGAAAAAATGATTTAAAAGAAATTTTACTGTTAAAATTATTGATATTAAAATCCTTTAAGTTATTTTTTCTGGCATATAACTTAAACAATTTAATCTGCTTTTTGACATAAACTTATAATTATTGTTATTTGAATTACTTATTTCTATTATTGTCATAAATTTAGCCAATTTATGTAAGTATTTATGTATTTCATTCCATGTTGTATGTTCATTGCTATTAATATTTGGGGCCAAAAATTGTAGTATGTCCATGTCCATATTATACAACTACAACACTGTTGCATTGAATAAACATAACTCATTAGGATGCAATCATAAAAAATTATTTTTCTCACTATTGCCTGGAAATCTACTATGTTACTTCTTTCCTCTTTTCACTGGGAGAAATCTTAGCTAGTCTTTATAACAATTTCTGGTTTTTCTAAGACAATAAGTCTAACAGTTACCCTCATCTGAGGAAAATTCCCATTTTGTTAATTCAATTGCCTTTTGTAGTTGAGCCTTCATTGTCACTTCCCTGAACATAGGTCTTTTTCAAGCTAGAAACTTTCTGTGAACGGGGGATGTTGTCAGTTTCCTCACCTTTTTCCGATATTGTGCTAATGCTATTGCTGCTACTGCTACACTTCTTCATTCCCGGTACCTAATTCCATCACACTAGCTTGCCCTGAGCTCCTGAGATACAGAACGGGGGCAGGGGGAGGTAAGTAAGAGATAGTATGTCAAATGTGCTTTGGATATCAAGATCCTTAATTCTCTCTATCTCTTAGGAAATGTGGTGGTATAGAGATTAAGAAAGGTGTGGAGAGATGGGAAAGGCATATCCCTGTAGAAAATTATATTTATATGGGTCATATTTTTTGCCTAGTTTTGGCAGGTAGGGATTTTTGTTAAAGTCACCACAACTCTCTCCTTCACTTGTCTCTGCTTCTCTCTGACCATCGGCTTTATTACCAGTTAAAGCTTTCTACTCAGCAGCTCCCGCATCTCACAGCAAAAACACTTACCCTCAAAGATAGGCTCAGGCATGCTCCACTTGGAACCAAGTCCAAAAATCATAACCTTGTCATAAATATATGACTAGGTATAAATCCTAGGGCCAATAAGCTGTAAGAAGGAAAACACGTATTTTTTTAAATGCACCTTCTATTTGGACCACATATTTGGAGAAAAGAAGAATGTTACTGCACAAAAGAATTGAGAGAAATGTGTTTTAAGAGGAGAAGTCAATATCTAACCATTATACGGTGATGGAAAATTTTTTTAAAAATGATTTCCCTTGGAAAGCACTACCACATTTTTGTGTGGAACTTTGTTGGCTTTGTTTGCTTTTTTTTAAACTCATAGAAAAATATATGATACACAATGGCTCTCAGAAGACTAAATCTTTATGAAACATCATTATGTTGAAATAAATAACAGATCTTAGTCATTGAAAATCAATATTTTTATTTTTTAAAAAGTACTATGATGATTTTAATTAAAACTCACAAACCCCTACCTAAATGTCTAAACAATATGAAACGTGTATTTATAATCGTACAACGTCTAGCCTTTGGGCAGTCTCCAGCATGGTGGAGTCAATGACATAGCATTGCCATTAGGGGCAGAGCCTCCTTCTCCCTGTCCAGTTTTGACATTGGCTTTTTTCACAAGATGGTGGCAATCTGGCTGCAGGCATTCAGGTTTTTCCGTAAGATAGAGCAATGGTCCAGAGGAAGCCAAGGGATTATCTTTATCTGTGTAGATGTAAGGAAATAATTTTAAAGAAAACTCCCCCTTCCCATAATGTGCCTTTGGCTAGAATTTGTTCATATGGCTATTCATTATCATGCAGTAGAAAAAGGTATTCAATTATCATGTTGCCCGTATCCTTGTTGTCTGAAGTTACATGGACATTGATGAATCAAATATAATGTATGATATTAAAATCAGCAATCTTTGAACTTCAGGCTTGGAATTTATTCTTGGAGTTCTTATTTGAAAGAGAAAAAAATATTAACTGATGAGACACATATTAGGATAATAATATAAACTTATGCCCTTTTCACCATTATTTCTATTGACTTCATGGTGGGATTTTACTTCTTCTCTGACATAAGAAATAAGAGGGTTGCCTTTAATGCTGATAGAGCAATAATCTGCCATTTCCCAAAGTTTTAGAATTTAATTCTGCTTTGTGGTATTAGTCACTCTTAATGAGCTTTATTATTATGATATAGCAAATATGCCAATAAACCATCATAAATAAACTGGGCATCTGCAATTTGACTCATGAAATCATAAAAGCCGAGGCAATTCTGAGATTAAAGTGTAAATTATCTAAAATTCTGAATAGAAATTTAATCTATGCACCACTTAAAAATAGCCCAAACCATTTAATTTCTCCTTTTTGCTATTAAAACTTATTTCACCTTATGGCTCACAATGAAGTTTATGTCTAAACAAACTGAAATGAAAATACCACAGATTTAATTGATAGGCTATCTAAGCCAATTTGCTTCTTTAGGATATTTGTGAAAAAGAAAGAAGTTGGTTGGCATTAGCAGATTCATCCTTGAGCATTATATATGAAAACTTGATTATCATTATAAAGCTGAATAATTAACAGATATGAGTTTTTCCTATGCTACAGCTATATAAATAAATGATAGAATCAGTGTCTCCATTATTTTCACAATTTGCTTCTGTTAATTAACAATTCATAATTTCATCTGAACAAACATTTTGGCTAAGTAAGTTCTGCAGCACACCTGTATATCCATTCTTTAAAAATCCTTCCCAATGCCTAAAAAAAATACATCCAAATCAAGGAAAATTAAATCAAAAAGAAAAAAAAAACCCAAAACCTAATACCTCAAGGATCAAACTGTAAGATACAATTGTATATTAATAGTTATTATAATAAGGAAAAAGTATTTCAAAAGCATGTCATTTGTATAGAGTTCTGCAATATATTCTGTTTCATACTATTTTATATTACCTAATGAAGATGAACAATTATAGGTCCACAGATGTTAAAACAGCCAGAAGGTGGTCAGAGGCCTGCATCTAAAACTCAGGGAGGTGAAAATTTATCTTATACTTAGGTCAGTTCATGTAATCCATAATACTTTCTCACCAACCTGTTTCCTTAACATTTTTAGCTTCTGCATATCCAGTATAGCTAAAAAATATTTTAATGGAGTAAATTACACCTGTTCCATGTACCTCAAGGATCAGAATTATAATATGTTCTTCTTTATCAAATAATAGAGACATGTTTCAACGCTTTTAGAGTCAAATCTGAATATGAAATTGGTCATGACTTATACCTACACTAGAGGAAAAAGAAAACAGGATTTCAATAAGTCATTAAGAATTGTCCTGGAAGGGTTTGAAAGTCAGACATTAAATCAATTTTAAAATGAGTTGGGAAGTATAGGATTAGGTTAATGTAAAACAATACACTTAGTATGGCATTGAATGGAGTTGTTATATTTGCAAGATGGCAGAGAACTGAGAAATTGAAATCATATACAGCTGACTCATTATTAGTGGCAGATGCATTTGATAAATTTGCTGCAAACTCCTAATTGACGTATATGGAACCATTGCTCCTAGGGGAAATACAGGGTTAGGGTACCTCAAGCCTCTGGTTACAATATTTTTATCAACTGATCAGTAGAATGCATAATCTTGTTTTATATGGGTTTTTTTTGTTGTTGTTTAAAGACACCTTATTTAATATGTACTGTTGATTCATCAACGTTGAACTCACAGTCAACAGCACTATAACTCATGCTAGAATGAAGCTCATCTAACACACCTATTTTCTCCATAAGGCACACTCTTCTTTCCTTCTTGTGTTTAGGAACAAAAGACAGCAACTTTAGCACTATCCTTAGGGACTATTTTAAGCATACAATCACCAATAAAAAGCACAAAAATGCAAGCAATATGGCACTAAATAGATCATGAAAGGACACTTGTTTATAGTATGTGAGCTGAAACAAGAAGGCTTAGCATCTCCTTGTTTGGCCTTAGGTAGAAATGTGCTTATTGGGCAATTCAAAATTTTTACCTCTCTGCACATGTCTGTTAATATCCACAAAATTAATTTTGAGATTAAAAAAAATCTTACCAAGTAGGCAACTTCACAAATAGGAAATTCATGATAGGGAGACAGAAAAATGGTCATAATTTTGAACATCCAAATCCTTGAATTCAAACTCATTACTACTGCCAAAGATTTTCATATAAATTATTTATTCTACAACAACAATGCAGGAAAACAAAACAATTCTATGTATTATTTCACTTGCATAGACTCAAACTTCTATATCGTACTTAGCCCCGGCAATTTGGACTCTCCACTGCTTTTCAAATTTCAGTGCATGTCGAATTTATTCAGAGAGCTTGTTAAAACACAGTTTGTGGCACCCCACTCCCAGGTCTGGCCCGGGCTTTGAAAATTTGTCCTTGCTAGGTGACAGTGATATTCAGGAACCACACTTTGAGAACCACTGTGTTAGATTAAGTGCAGAACAAGAAGACTTTAAATCTATAAGACTTTGGCACAAAGGAGACTGCATGGGCCTCTTTGGCCCCTTTCCCTTAGCTTCACACCTCTCATGAGAATGGGTTGCTCCCATGTCAAATATAGGAAAGTTAAATAAAAATAAAGGAAAGGTCTGCCAAAAAGAGAGCTATTCTATTTAAGTCTTGGAGCAGAATCTGCCATCCCTAGGTTTCCCCAGTGCATGAGGCTTGTGTCACTTGGAAAGTAGCCCTATTTCACTATATTAGATTCATGGTTGTGCTGAGAAATATTCCAAAATGGAAGTGAAATTGCAAAGTTACTAAGTAGTGGGAATTCAAAGCTGAAGAAAAGCCAAAATTAATATGCCACATGAACTCAAGAGACTTTAATCTCTCTTGGACACATTAACATTTCTAGTCAATAGCCTAACACTATGGACTTCTTTTAAATAGTCCTCATCTGTGGGGGGTTGGAACACAGACAGCAGTTCTCAAACTCAGGTAAACAAAAGGGTACATAATTAAGTATGAATTATATGATTTTAGCTTGGAAAAATCAGCAAGTCATTGTGAAAGATTCCCACAAAGAAATTATAAGTGAAGATTATGTCAATATCAGAGTTCCAAGCGAATGACAAGAAAATGGCATATGTGACAAATCTTCTCCTGGTATGACTCATTGCAAGCTATGTAATCAGGCAAAAATGATGACCTTTTAGTAAGTTTCTATTTATATATCAAAGCCAAATTTCCAAATTATCAATAAAACCATTTGCTAATGTGGCTACAATTCTAATAATAACAAAGAAAGAGCATTGCCCTACAGGTATTTTGTCTTCTGAGGTACGTAATTGTCACAACTAGCAAAATATTTTAAAATTAAACTTTGAGAATATAAAGACAAATCTCTACATTTTTTAACTGATGTTTAAAATCTGATGATTAAAAAAATCTAATTACAAAAATGGACAAAAGACTTAAATAGACATTTTGCCAAAGATATACAAATGGCCAGTAAGCATATGGAAAGATGTTCAACATTTCTCATCATAAGAGAAATGTAAATCAAAACCACAATGAGATACCACCTCATTCAGGTTAGGATAGCCACTGTAAGGGGACAAAAGAATTAAAAAACAAAAAACAAAAAAAACAGAAAATAACAAGTGTTGGAAAGGAAGTGAAGAAATCAGAACTCTTATGCACTCTTGGTAGGAATGCAGACTGGTACAGCTGCTATGGTTAACAGTAGGGTAATTTCTCAAAAAATTAAAAATATGATTACTGTATGATCCAGCAAGTCCACTTCTGGGTATATAACCAAAAAAACTGAAGTCATGGTCTCAAAGTGATATTTGTACACCCATGTTCATTGCAGCATTATTCACAATAGTCAAAAGATGGAAGCAACTCAAGTGGCCGTCAATGGATAAATAGATAGACAAATTATGCATAGAACTGAATGTCATTCAGCCTTAATTAAAGAGGGAAATTCTGACACATGCTACAACAGCCAATCACAAAAAGACAAATACTATAAAAGATTCCACTTATATGAGGTGTCTAGAGTAGTGAAATTCATACTGACAGAAAGTGAAATGGTGGTTGGCAGGGGTTAGAGAGAGAGATTGGAATGGAGAGTTGTTTATTATGGAGATTCAGTTTTGAAAGAGAAAGAGTTCAAAGATTGGGTACACAACAGTGTAAATATACTTAACACTACTGAAATGCACCCTTAAAATCAAGATACTAAATTTTGTTATGCTTATTTTATCACAATTAAAAATCTTAAAGAACATCTAGTAGTAACATAGTACTTTGCAAAATGATACTAAAGATATCAGTAAGTGTTTGTAACTCTTTTTTCCCCCTTAATGATAACGAAAAAGACATATATCACTGAGGAAACACTTACTCCTCCTTCATGATGAAGATTTCCTGTAGATATAATACACAGGAAACAATTTGACCAGAAATGGAAATGAAAGCTCATGGAAGCAAATACTATTGAAAGTTACATAAAGAACAATGCTGAAAATTGGGGGAAAAATATATGGTATGATTAAGCATACATGTTCTATTTTAAGCTTATGATATTTATTTACTAGCTTCTCTTTCTACTACAACATATACAGGGAATCCTTTATTTGATAATCAATGAAGTAAAGATGTACTGAAGAAAATGCATTCTCCAAATATTCTCAATATACACTCTCTATGTACTAGAGCAAAAAATGCATATGTGTAACTCCTGATGAATGTCTACTTGTCTTTTTTTAAAAAAAAGATATAATGTTAGCAAGAGAGCATTGCATATGAATCTTTTTTTCAGATCTTTTATGGAGATACTACTGCAGCAAAAACTCAAAGCCAGAGGTGCACAGTGTTACAGGATTTTATCAGTGTGGTCAGGTTTAGAAAAATAGATCTTCAACATACATATAATAGAATCAGTAAAATCCTTCATGATGAGTGGAGAGAGACCAGAAGAATTTCTGTCAGAGCTTCTCTGTTTATTAAGTGTCAAAGTGCTTGCAAGAATGAAGATAATGTAAGGGCTTTTTATGTGTTTCAAATATGCCAAAAGTTTTTAGAATTGGCAATAGGCAAATGTTTTTTGTAGCTGCAACAGTAAACATTTGGTCACCACTGTCACTGTTCTGGGGTCTAGAATGTACTTCTAAGAACAAACTATGGGACTTGAAGAATAGACAAAACATATTCCTTATGGGAAACAGACATCTCAAGCTGTGGTTGTGATCTGTTTGTTGTGGTGATTTTCCTTGAGCTGTTCTTCTGTCTGACCAGGCTGACATATTTCATAAGAGCCTCTATCAGAGTGGTTTAAGAACACAAAACCTGAGCCAGACTGCATGATTTAAGAGTCACTTCTGACTTTTGCTCTATGATGTATCTCAGATTAGTTTATTTACATGTTTGTGTCTCGATTTCTTCACCTGCAAATTGTGGGTAATAGATTTTACTTCGTAGCAATTTAAAAAAGTACATGGTGTATAAATAATATTCAATGGCTACTTGTACACTTTTATTTTATATTGGTCATAAATTGATTAATATTTTGGGTTTTTTTCCTGTTTTTCAAATATTCAACTTCAGATAAATATCAATATTGATTTTCAAAATAGTGGAGTAGACGATTTCTCTTGAAGAGGGAAGAAAAAGCTCTGCTCAGGCTGTATATCTCTACCCCAATTGAACTTTCTGATTTTTTTCATGAGTCTAAGAAAGATGATTTTTGATAACACTGTCATAGAAACCATTGATTGCATTATAGGGTATTCATAGAGTACTTTAGCTTCTAGTGCTGTTAGGTCCCCAAAATTATAAGTCGCTGCAGCTACAATGGAGTACCTGAAAAACATTTGGCCCACTTAATTATGTTGATTCTCTTCATCTAATAGAATATAGATAATTTAATAATAGTCTGAAGAAAATAAAGCATTTGTTATCACCAGAAGCAATCCAACATAGCAATCCACTTTTGTCTATGGCAGGGTTTTGCCTTCAGTTTTAACTGATCATATAGGCATGCTTCTCTTCTGGAAGTTAGTATCATGCCACGAACCTCAATGTAATGTGGTGGCCGGGTAACGAACTTATCCAAGAATATGTAAGTAACAATACATGGCATAAAAAATATTGCAGGACAAGAAAAAGAGAATACCATCCTGAAGACTCTGAAGAAGATAAATAGTTGTGTAGGTTTTTTTCTTAATGAAGTGGAAAAAAAATTGATGGACTAGCATTGTAAATAAAATAAAAGCATTCATAAACTATGAAACAAAAGAAACCCCTAAAGAGGGATCAGAATGAGGTGAAAAGGCAACTGGTTAAGTATAAATGAGAAGTACAGAATCATGAAAAAAATTGCAAGGAATTTAACATTTAATATTTTGTTTAAAAGGCATGTGAGGAACAGGAAATTAAAACATGAACAGTGCCAAAAATCAGGGATGGAAGGCAGACAAAATAGATAAATATTAAAATAATGAAAACATTAAAAGATAAGTATGAAGGGCAGAGAAAAGAGGGCTATGCTAAGCATTGTCCCTGAGAAATAAAAAATATTTGAGACAGAAGCATCTAAAAATCTCTAATCAGTGGACAATTATAAAGAAATCTTTTACAAATTATTTTGTAATAACCTCTAGTGAAATTGGATTGTGGCAACAGTGTGAATTATTCATTTCTATGTTATGGAAATACTGAGGTTCACTTGATGGCCTAGTATGTGAGCAACTTATAGAAATATTATGAAAAGAAATGAAAAGAGGGGCAATAGTGGTATTAGCCACCCTTGCTCAGGATCTGCCTGTGCCGGACATTGTTCTAAGGAGTTTACACACATTGATGTATTTAATTTTCAAAACAACCCTAATCTTCAAAATAACTGTATTAGCCAAGATTCTCCAGAGAATGAGAACCAGAGATACATATCTAGAATAAGATTTATTATAAGGAATTGGCTCATGTGATCATGGAGGCTGAGAAGTACCACTATCTGCCCTTTCCTGGGTACCCAGGAAAGCTGGTAGCATAATATAAATTCCAGCTTAGGTGTGACGGCCTGAGAACCAGAGTCTGATGGTGTAAATCCCAGTTCAAAGACAGGAGAACAATGTCTCAGCTCAAGGGTCAGGCAGAGAAAGAGAATTCACCCTTTCTCTGACTTTTTGTTCTATTTGGGCCCTCAATGAACTCAGGGTTGCCCACTCACATTGGAAAGGGGCAACTGTTGTGCTCAGTCTGTCCTTCAAATTCTGATCCTTTCCAGAAACACCTTCACATACCCACCCAGAAATAATGTTTAACCAGGTATCTGGACATCTGTGGCGAGTCAAGTAGACACATAAAAACTAGCCTTTATAATATCCTGCATTTCAGATAAGGCAACTAAAGAAAAGAGATGATATGGAAGTTGAGTAAGGTCTACTAAGCTAATCACCGGGGAAGCTTGAGTTTGCATCTGGCCTTTTTGGCCCTATCATCCATCTTCCTGATTAGAGCCCACACAAGATACTACAGGAGGGCATGGGCTTTTCTGTCACATCCGCTGCATCTAAAAGAATGTCTGACACATGGTAAGCCCACAACAAATGTTTGCAGGATGAATGAATACATATTTTTACATAAGCCTTATTAATCACATTTTCAACAATTTTATTTGTATAATCAATTATGAATGTTAAAACATGGAAACATTGTAGCCCTGACACATTCTTTACACATTTGAACAGATTTCATTTTGTATATTGGGTGCTTTAACAAAGGGCATAAAAATTCATGACTATGAATTATTCTATGAATTGTTCCTTTTATCAAAGAGATTGCTGTCTCAAAATTTAATTTTAGAGATATAAAGTGACATCTTTGCTTTTAATTTATCTTTATCCTAATTCATCTTAGTTTATACTTTCACTGTAAGATATTTTTTCTAAATATTTTCACATTTCTTTTAAAAAGCATATTGTTGGACTTTGGTTTTAATCCGATCTACAACCTTGAGTTTAACCATGAATCCTAGCTAATATGTATTTGTGGTCATATTGGTATATTTCAAAACATTTATTCATGCTTATCCCCTTAAGGTGTTATTTTTATTTATTATTGTTTCCTTTTTTAAAACTATTTTGACATGAGTTTTAATTTTATTAATAATTGTCTTAAAACTTAAGGAATGCACATAAAAACATTTCTATAATTATCAAAGTTTAAAACAAAAGTGTAATTGCTTGATTTTTCCTAAAACGTATTTAGCATATTTGACATAATTGAACTAGCCTTTTTCCCAGGGTTGACTTCCCATCTTTGTTAAAGTACTGAGGTTACATCTTAAAATATTAATATTTTGCTTGGTTTCATTCCAGAAATTCATCAGTCTTTTCCATTAGGCATCTATATTGCTCTAGGAGTAGTGTGCATCCACTGTAGCAGGGCTGCAAAAGAAGAAAGTCAATATTCACACACAGACACACTTACTTTTAAACTGAGTTCTGATACTGAGCTTCTGACAGTCGAAAGCGTCCACAAAAGGAAAAAAGGAACAAGTTTATGCTCAATTAAAGGTTAGAAAGAAAACATAGGGAGGAGGAATGGAAGACTAGGTAAGGGTCACAATAATGCAAAAGAAGAACATTGCCACTATGACTAGAAGGACAAAGGTTAAAGACCAAATGACCAATCTATGGGTCTAAAAAACAGGAAAAGGATTTATTTATTTTTTCAAGAAATTTCCTTCTATCTTGTGATTGAATATGACTTCATTTTCTCATTCGCCTATTTTTTAACTCTATAATAATATAATCCTTAAATTATTTATTTATTCTCTTTCAGCACAGTATTCTTTCTTCTTCCTTACTTCCTTACTTCTTTCTATTTCCTTTTTGCTTTGTATTTTTCAAAAAAGTTTGTCCTCAAACAATAGAAAGACTCTAAAATTGCCATGAAGAGTTAAACACAGGAGAAAAATGAAGGAAAAGACTTCAGAAACCAAACAAGTAGTAATAAATTGAATAAAATCCAGAGATGAAGGAAAGTATTTGTAAGCTGGGTTAGAGTAGAGAATATCATCTACTCAGATAAAGCATTATGAAAGGGATTATATTATGAAAAGCATTATGAAAGCATTATGAAAGGTTAAAATTTGAAAGATGCTCACAGAATGTGGGACGTTGGATTTCAAAAGTAAATGAAAGACTTGGGATATAGTCCAGCATGAACATAGCAAAGCTGAAGTTTAAGAAGCAGTTCAATATGTTCGGCAGAGTCCTGAGGAGACTATTTCTGCAAGTATTTAGCATGCAGCTTCCGATTCTCAGACAGAAATTTCCTCTTACCCAGGTGCAGTGGCTCACACCTGTAATCCCAGCCGAGGTGGGAGGATTGCTTGAGCTCAGGAGTTCAAGACCAGACTGATCAAGAGTAAGACCCTACTAAATATGGAAAAATTAGTCGGCGTCGTGGCACGTGCCTGTAGTCCCAGCTACTCAGGAGGCTGAGGCAGGAAGATCGCTGGAGCCCAGGAGTTTGAGGTTACAGTGAGCTGTGATGATGCCACTGCACTCTACCCAGGGCGATGGAGTGAAGCTCTGTCTCAAAAAAAAAAAAAAGAAATTTCATCTTACTCATATCCACTCATCATATCCATGCTATTTCTCTTTTCTTAATTTTACATAAATGACTACACCACAGGAAGATATATATTAGACTATATAATAAAGAGATAATATAAAATAGGATAGATACATAGATAAAATATATCACACACATATGTTTATTACATAGTATTAATTATACCATGTTATGTTTAGGAACAAGTTGTGTAATTATTACATAAATACAAGTTTTTAATATTTTAAGTGTCTCATATTTTTAAAAATACCATGCACATTAAATCATCTAACCTGGTGTGCTTGCTTTTTTTCTATTTGAAATTCATAATTAAGTTTAGACAAGAAGCTTTAATTTGATATATGTAAGAATATGATTTGGTTTTATACATTTGTACAATATTAAGAATACTTTACTAAATGTATATAATTTTAGTAAATATATAGGAATATTCCCCTTAAGAGAATTGTATATATGCCATGGCAGAAATTTAACTGCTTGAAATGATCAAATACATTGGATTTGCAATTATAGTTTACAATATTAAAGGTCATTTAATTTATTCCTTCTCTTTTGCTTACTCATAAACATCACTAAAACAATTCTCTTCCTTCTCACTATTTATTTTCAAATTTTTCCCTCTCTTCTTCTCATCCTAAAATTTTCAGTCCCTTATTGAAAAGCTTTCTTCTCTTGACTTCCAGGACATTACACTGCTTCTTTTTTTTTTTTTTTTTTTGCCTTCTAAACTTCTATCCTTTTAACTTTGATATTCCCCAATACCCAATACACATAATTCTCCCCTTTTCCATTTCTACTCACACTCTTGATATTTTCTGTATGATCCTGGGCCAGGTTCCAAACTTTTCTGTGCCTTTGTTTTCCATCTATAAAATAGGAATAAATGTACTAATCTTATGTAATTATTCAGACTAAGGAAATTAATACACATTTAGAAACATGTTTAGATTAGATTCTGGTTCACCTACTATAAACCATATATATGGTCTGCCATTAATATTGACTCATCTGCCATCCAGTCTTCTGGCTCTAAGCCTCTTTTATAGATCCATCATTCCCAAATTTGTATCTCCAACTCAGACCTCACCCCAACTCCAGACTCACATATGTAACTTCAGGGTCAATATTTTCATTTGGGTGCCTAAAGGGCATCTCAAACATCATAAGTTCACAGCAGAGCTCTTACATTTCCCTGCTAAACATATTCCCAATTTAGTCTTTCTTAGTTAATTGCAACTGCAACTTTATAGTTGTTCACACCAAAAATCTTCAAGTCATTCTTTACTCTTCTCTTTCTCTTAAATCCTACAACCAATCCATCAGCAAATCCAGACAGATTTACGTTAAAAATATATTCAGAATCCCACCATTTCTTACCACTTCTGCTGCCACTACATTGGTCCACAACACCATCATGTACTATGGTGAATTATTCTAGTAGTTTTCTATTAGCAAGGATAAGGAAAAGCTTGGATATCACATATCATTTTATCTAATTTTTATTTCACTTTATTGTATTTTGCAAAAGTATCAATCTGTGATAAATTAGAAAAAAAAGAACAAAAAAATTATCTCTTTACCATAGACAATTTAAAAAGCACTAATGTTAAGCATAATAAAAGGTGACCATTCATATGGGAAAATTAAGCAGGGGAGAGAATAAGGAACACGAAGGTGAGAAGGAGGAGGCTATAATTGTATTTATATTTTCCATCACCTTTTCTTTGGAAATTTTTTTAAAATACAAAAAAGCTGAAAGAGAGCTCATACCCTGATGCCTTCAACTTTCATTTAACAATTGTTAAGATTTTACCCATTTGTCTTATTTTTCTCTATAAATAAACATAATCATCATTTTCCTGTAAGCATAAAAATAAGTTTCAGATTTCATGACACATAAAACACTCAGCTTGCATCTCTAAAAAATGAGGACAATCTTTTCCAATACCACAAAGCCATTACCACACCTAAAATAATTGTTAATAATCTCATAATACTACTTATTATTAACTGTTCTGGCCACTTCCAAAAGTCTATTTTATGGGGAAAAAAAAGTGATATATTATTTCTAAAATCCTGGATCAGAAGGAGATCTAAAATTTGGAGGTAATCTTGCTATGACTGTATGGAATTCCTTTTAAAATTCTGTACATTTTTTACATTGGTAAGATGAGTTGACCTAAAATAAATGTGTTTAATTGCAATGATAAATTTTTAGAAACAGCTTTTCAAATGTGTACAGGCTGTTAAATTCTTTTATTGTATCCCTATTATTTAGAATCCTATATATTACTATAAGGTTTTTCTACCCAGTGAATTTTATCCATACCTTTCCACCTGTAAAGTTATGTAATTCTTCAGGTCATCTATGAAAATTCACACAAATATGAGAAATCTTGTCAAATTATATAAAAGAGGTTTTCACATATAGATATAAAACAATTATGTTCCCTAATGTTCTTAAACCATTTCTCTAAATCCTATCCTAAAATGATTATAAATATAGTTAATATAGGCAAATAATTTATCATTTTGAATCTAAATGGGTATTTCAGAACATTTGCTCATCCTTCTGATTTTAGTCAGTCTATACTGAAAATGTGTAAAAGTTTCCTAGAAAATCAATTTCATTCTACAGTTGGTATTACTTTATACATTTTTATGGAAAATGACATATGCATTTTAAAAAATCTACTAGTGTGAACATGGTGGGGGTTTTTTCCTGTCAGAAAAATACATAGAATATCTAAAACATTTTTCCCTGTACACATATCTATGGGTACTCTGTCTTCTCAATGAGAGATGGAGTTGAGAAGAATATAGATAATAATAGAGAAGTAAATATATTTTTCCAGATTAAACTAGGGTAAATCCAGAAAAACAAATGTCTCTATACAGGTATAATATAGAACTTTGTATTTATGTGAATAATTTACATGCCAAAATAATCCTGCAGAGATGTTCAAGAAATTGTTTAGTAATTTGGTAATTCATTTATATTTTTAAAAGGAACATAATCTTACTATATTTAGATTGATTACATTTAGAATTTTTCATTCAGAAGCACACATTCTGAGTGCTTTCTGAATGAGGAACTCTTAATTTGAAAGATTGTTGGCAGAAACTGACTCAAGTACATCAGCTCATGCACAATATGTTGTTCCTTCTCTGGAACTGTACATATTGTTTTTCTTCCTCTTGTGGATGTTTATTTGAAGGATGAATAGGTCACTCTTAGCAGGAGAGCTCATCATGTGACTGCCAGATACTGAAGACAGATGAGTCAGTTCCACACAGACTACAAATTATGCATGCTGGATAAATCTATATTCATATTTGCATTTGACCTAAGCCTCAACTTTAAAAATAGATTTAACAGAAATTATACGGAAATTCAAAAATTGTTTTGCTGGGAAGCAAACAAGTTATGCAATACAATTTAAAAAAAGAATGTTCCCTCTGCTAGAAAGCGATCACATTAGCAATGAAATACTATATGTCAGTCTGAGCTTAAGACCAAATTCAAGAACATATTGTACAAAAAACTTCTGAAATCTATTTATCTACTGTGTGATTGATAGCTATTGCTGCAGCTCAGAGACTTTAGGGCGGTACTGACTCCCCATCATTTGTCATTATAGAATATTCTCTGAATGGAGAGTTGTGGCCTTTCCACAGCCAGTGGAAAATAGCCTAGGTGGCTGGGTGCTAGTTAGAGTATAAGAACATGGGCTAAGTAGCTGAAGAGCTGGTTTCAAATCCTAGGTTGGCCACTTAGTCAATTACATGTACAAATTTTAACTGCTTTAGCTTACTCATCTGTAAAACATAGCTAATAATGATACCTGCTATATAAAACAAAGCTAAAGTGTGACTTACCTAACAATCTTTTAAAGCAGTGGTCCCCAACCTTTTTGGCACCAGGGACCGGTTTCAAAGAAGACAATTTTTCCATGGACTGGGGGGTGGGAGGGAGGGGAATGGTTTCGGGATGATTCAAGTGCATTACATTTATTGTGCACTTTATTTCTGTTATTATTACATTGTAATATGTGATGAAATAATTATACAACTCACCATAATGCAGAATCAGTGGCAGCCCTGAGCTTGTTTTCCTGCAACTAGACAGTCCCATCTGAGGGTGATGGGAGACAGTGACACCCGAAGTGTGTTGCTTATGTCCGGTCTATTCCCCGTCATCTCATTTTGGTTGCTGTCACTGCAGAAAACCCTGCTTCACAAAGATAGGATGTTGGAAATGGAAGCAGGCTTTTCGATGCTTTTGTGGCAATATCAGGATATTTCACCTTGACTTTAATCCAGAATATATGGAGATTTGAAGTTGTCTCAAACATACTTTTAAGGCCACCATCATTTGTGATCTCAAGGAGTTGATTCTCTTCTGGCACGGACAAAGTCGATTCACAACCTTATTCACAAATGGGTTGGGGATTCATTCCTTCCCAGTTCGGGAGTCTTTTGTGGTTGGGAAATAATGCTCAAACTCTTTTGAAAGCTTAGGTGGTTGACCATGCACCAGCTGGGAGAAAAAGGCCCTGGCTCAGTCTCTTTCAAAATCTCTGCTAATGTTTGAAACATGTCAAAAATCCCAATGTTCACTCGTCGCCCCCATAATTCCAGTTTGGCTTTGAATGCAGCCACGTTATCTGCCGACTTGAACACAGTTGTCATTCTCCCCTGAAGTGACAGACTGAGCTCGTTGGGCAGGTTGAATATGTCATACAAATAAGCAAGTTTTGCAACCCATTCTGTGTCACTGAAATGTGCTGCCAGTGGCGACTGTTTTTTAAAAGAAATCTCTGGAGCGGCTCTCATAACTCAAAAACTTTGGCCAGTGATCTACCTTTAGAAAGCCATCTCACTTCTGTGTATAAGAGAAGATGTGTGTGCTCTATATCCATCTGCTCACAGATTTGCATGAACAGACATGAGTTAAGGGCGTGTACTTTAATGTGGCTGAAAATTAATCACATCCTGCAAAAAGTTTAGTTCAGGTGACATTTTTTGGCTATTCAGCATTTCTCTGTGGACAACACAGTGCGTAGGCTCACATTCAGAAGCAACCTCATTGACTCGAGTAGTGAAACCAGAAAGCCATCCAGTCATGACAGTCGGTCTGTCTGTGCATATACTGACAAAAAATGACCAATTCAGTTTTCCTGATATGTAATCATTCAAAGACTTGAGGAGTTCTGCAGCTGTGGTGTTAATTGGCAACAAAATTGCACATATATTCATGTAGATCCTCCTGAAAAATATACCACACAAAAACAAGCACTGTTGCCTTTTTGTCAACATTGGTAGACTTGTCAACCTGGATTGCAAACAATGGTGACTCATTAATCCCTTCTAAAAATTGTGCCTCACATCCTCTGCTGTTCCATCAATTCATCTAGTTATGGTACTAGCCAAAAGAGGAACACGTGCCACCTTTTGAACTGCAGCCTCTCCTAAAAGTTCACATCAAATGTCCTTTATCAGCAGGCAGTATCAACTCTTCACTGATAATAAAGGGCTTCTTAGTTTCAGCAATGAGGTTAGGCACTAAGAATGATGCTCTCAGTGCAGATACATTCGGTGAAGTGGTGGCCTTCAATAATTGCTTCTGTTCTTTGTGTTCACGTGTTTTTTTTTTTTATTTTGAAAAACTGCAAAGACTTTTCTTTTAATTCAGGGTGCTTGGTCTCCATGTGGCAAAGCAGTTTTGAAGGTTTCATGGCTTCATCAGATGGCCAGTCGCCATATGTTATACAAAGCGGGCTTGGAGAGTGTGAATCACCTGTTGCAATGAGCCCATAATTTAAGTAGGACTCTTGGTATTTTCTTTTAAATGCAGCTTTCATATTGTTGGCAGCTTTAGAGTCTTCTGCTGTCTCATCATTGGGTCTTTCCCCCTTTTCAATGAAGCTCTCCAGTGACATTTGTTTTTTACTCATTTTTGCTAGAGTTAGCTTGAGGGCTTACCAAAAGTATGACTGAGACAAGTGTGCAGTGTGGCAAAGAGGCGCAGATGGAAGTGGTAAATAAAATAACGGGCAGGGCACGTGTGGACTAAAATAAGTGTTGGATTCTGACTTTTAGGCTTCCACCAGATGCAGCTTAATTGTCACTTGCCAGTCACTGATAGGGTTTTGATATGAGTCTGCAAGCAATTGATTTATTATGGTCTCTGTGCAGTCAAACCTCTCTGCTAATGATAATCTGTATTTGCAGCTGCTGTAGCATCACTGCCTCAGCTCCACCTCAGATCATCAGGCATTAGATTCCCATAAGGAGCACGCAGCCTAGATCCCTCACATGCACAGTTTACAGTAGGGTTTGTGCTCCTATGATAATATAATACCACTGCTGATCTGACAGAAGGCAGAGCTCAGGCGGTGATGCAAGCAATGGGGAGTGGCTGTAAATACAGGTGAAGCTTCACTCTGCTCTCTCGCTGCTCACCTCCTGCTGTGCGGCCCAGTTCCAAGCAGACTACAGACTAGTACCTGTCCTTGGCCTGGGGGTTGATGACCACAGTTTTAAAGGACTTAGCACAGTGTCTGGTACATACTTAAGCCATATTACCTGTATTTTCTTTTTAATTAAGTCTTTTTGTGTGCACTGTGGCACAATAAGCCTTTAGTGCACAAAGGCTGTGATTTTTGAAAAATTTTACTATGCATTCCAAGAGCTCAGAAACATATGTCCTGCCTCTTTTCCCAGTGTAAACAAATTTGGAGAAAAAAAAAACCTTCTTTTCACAAGAGCTGCAACTAATTGTTAAAAAAGAAATCTGCAGAGAATAAGGATACAATGCTAAATACTGCATCATGTCTAAATTCCTTCTTCCTTGTCAAGTGGTGGGAGTTGTTGGAATAGGGACTGAAAAATGTCTCAATTGGGAATTGCCTTTTTTTTAAACTGGTGGACTTTATTATTGTCTGCTGAAATATTCAATTTTGAAGAATAAGCTAATTTGAGCTTTAGAAAGAAACAACAAAAGATCTGTAGAAGCATAGTTAAATAGGGATGATTATAAATTTTCTCAAGAATCATTAAAGTCCAATATTTTGGAAGATTTTACATATTTAACCTTCACAGCAATCTTATAAATTAGGTATTACTATTCTAATTATTTTAGGTGAAAAAAATGATGTCCACTAGTTCAATGATATCTTTTAGGTTTTCATAGCTACTAAGTGAAGGAGTCAGAATTAGAACCCAAATGTGACCAATTTACCAAACAATATTGCCTGTGACAGAAAAGAAAATTTTAATTACACTGGCAAGCCTGACCTTTCTTTCTGGTGCACTATAGGCATTTCTGAGCAGGCTCCAAAGCTCTTGTTAATTCTACCTTTTCAATGAAGCTTTAACAGCTTCACAAAATAACCAGAAAACCCATTCATATTTGTGTATATTCCAAGAAAGATGTTGGCCTTAACATATTGCATTTAGATATTATCTTCTGATCTGTCCCCAGAGGTATGGAGTCTGGTGTCCCTGCGGAGGTAGGTCATTCTGATGTCAATAATCAGAAATGATGCATGCCTTCAGAGGTTAAAAAAACCCTGTATCTAAGAAGACATCTACCCCAAAACTTTGTGTTCCTAAGTCTGGACTTTGAGAATACTTACAGTTAGTTGGAGAGAGATGGTGGTAGCTAAACAGAAAGGGACTTTGTAAGGGACTTTCTAAACTGTTCTAGAACAAAACAAATATTTTTAGTCAGATTCTCTTGTTATATTCTATTTCTTTCCATTATCTGTTATAACTACCATCTAGTTCTATTATATTTCTTTCTGTTATCTGTTGTAAGTACTGTTGTTTAAACACTACAGAGAGGAATCAGTTGGGCTACAGGAAGACAATTTTTAAAGAGCCATTAATACATGCCTAGGTTCCAAAGGCAGGTAGAATAAAATAATCAGCACCCATGTAACCATGCTCCCCCAGCTTATGAAACAAAACATGACAAATGGTGATGAAACCACAGTGTTAGCCACTCCATAGACCTAGTTCCCCCTTACAAAGGAACCCTATACTCAACTTAATATTTATTATTTCTATGCATATATTTTTACTTTACTGAAGATATTTGTTTTCTTAAACAAGATGTAGTACTGTTTAGCTAGATTGCATAATTTTAAACTTCACACAAATGACATTATACTATTCATATTCCTCCACCTTCTCCACTAATTTGTTTCTGAGATTTATCCATGTTAATACATGCCACTCGAGTTCATTCACTTATCTGTTATATACTCTTTGTGGATTTAAAATATATTTCTTCTTTTGTTAATATTTAGATTTTTCCCAATTTCTTGCTGTACAAACATTGCTGCTTTGAGCATCTTGTACATCTCAATAAGCACGAGATCTAGAGTCCACGCTACTGGAATGGAGAGGGCTTGCCATCATCTCCAAATGCACTAGCTATTTCCTAAATTTGTCTTTCCACCTGGTTGTAGCAATTAAGCTTTTCGTTGTATAACAAAGAATTTTCAGTAAAAGTAGATATTGTTAATTCATGGATAAAAAAAGTATCTCATTATTATTACAGTTTGAATTTTTCTTATTATTAGTGAAATTCCATTCTATATTTTTGTTGGCTACTTAAGTTTTACTTCTATGAATTACCCCAATATTATTTGTTTATCTTGCTGTTTATAAACTAGACAATTTTCTTAATGATTTTTAAGTGTTCCTGGCATTATCTATACTAATCTTTTGAGAGTAACGTACATTGTAAATATCCTATCCACCCTGTAACTCATTTTTTTTCTTTTTTTTCCACAAGCATTTTAAATTTTAAGGTAGTTGAGCACATTTTTCATATTTTCTAAAAGAATCTCTTTCTACTCATAGACATAAAAAGACTATTTTATGCTTATGACTTGATCTTTGTGTTGTGTAAATCTGGGATTAAAATTTATTTTAATTTTTCACATACAACAAATTCGTTAGGCCTTTTAAATTAACCTATCATTTCCTTACTTCTCTCTTATGTCATGTTTTTATATATGATATGCTTGTTTCTGGACTCTATTTAATTCCACTGATCTCTTTATCTATCCCTGAGCTAGCTACAGAATGTCTTGGTTACATAAATTTATAATGTCTTGGTATCTATCTATACCTTTCACCTTCCTAGTCTTTAAAATATTCCTGACTATTCAAACTTCATAAACTTCCCATATACATTTTAGAACTAACTAAATTCAGGATAGGCAAAATTTCTAAACTTTAAAGATCAAATTGAAAATTACTAATGGCTTTAATATACTCCTTCTCTTATCCATAAACATTGTATGCCTCTTCCTTTTTTTCAATATTCTCTAAAATTTTTTAAAAAGGCTTCTGAATTTTCACCATAAAGGTCCTTCATATATTTTATAAAATTCATTTCTAAATACCAATATACATTCTTTTTAATGTATATTTTAAGTTTTTAAATGTATTATCTATTGCTGAGTTATAGAATAGAATTGACATTTATATATTGATGTTATACAGCAGCATTGATGTCCTCCCTTTTTAATTCTAATAAGTTGTCTATATGTGATCTTTAGTTAACTATGGAGATAGATATATCTTATGTGAAATAAAAAATGTACTTTACCTGTGTTTGTTTTATTTTCTTATTTTCGAATTTTACCAGGATGTCTGGTACAATTTTGAATAGATGCAATGAAAATATCCTTGTCTGATTCTTATTTTTTAAGGAAATTCTTTTTGACTTTTCAACTTTATTAAAGTGCTTAATGTGGGCTTTTGTTGATATCCTTTACCAAGGTAAGAAATATTTTGTCTATGCTTAGCTTAATATTTTTGGTTTTTTAACCATATATGTTTTAGAATTTTATTATTTAATTTTTCTGAGTCTGTTAAAATAATTGTATTCCTTTTCTTCTTTAATTTCTCAATGTGGTAAACATATTAGTACCTATCTATAAAGGCGAGCAATCTTTCTATGTTTACTTACAATTTGCTGGATTTGGTTTACTTACATTTTGCTTAAAATTTTTGCATTGCATCCTATTTTGATGAGTAATGTGATTCTATAAATTTTCTTTATCCTTTTGCTGTGTCAGAAATACTTTAAAATTGGTACCATCATTTTGTTAAATTTTTGGTGAAATTCTTGTATAAAACCATTTAGGGCAAGTGTTTTCTTTTCCCCCTTCCTCTCTCTTTCTCTCCCTCTCCCTTTTTTATAGTTTCAGATTGAGATACTGATGAAATGCCTTCAATATATTTGTGCTGTGTAGATGTTTGTTAATTCTTCTTAAGTCAAGTTTGCTTAGTTTTATTTTTCTAGGAAATAGCCTGTTTTGTTATGCTTCTAATTAATTGTCCTAAAGTAGTTAATAGTATTCAATTTTTATTGGTTTATATGTCTCTACTATATTTACAGGTTTTGTTTCCATTTTTTATTTTTAATATTTTTCATCACTTCTACATTCTCTCTCTTTTTTTCTTGATCCATCTCATTAGAATTTTATCAATTTTATGAACCTTATTAATGACCCAAAGGCTGGCATTTCTGACCCTCTCTGTTGTAACTTTATTTACTTTACGTCTGCTCTGTACTAATATCTGTTGTAATAGTTTTGTGTATTATTCTATCATATTTTTACAAACTTTTTAAATGAGCTATATACTTCATTTTTCTTTCTTTCTTTCTTCTTAAATTTAAACATTCAATGCCATAAATTCCATTCTTGATTTATTTCCACTGGATTCTGTTAGTTTACCTCTGTACCATTTTCATTAATGATCATATCTAGGTATTTTCCAAAATCCATTATAATGGATCCCTTGATCCATGATTTAAGAGAATGTCTTTACATTTTTATTAATTGTCATTTATTTTTACTTCTACCTTAGTTACACTGTTTTCAGACAAAGCACTTTTTATGGCAATGATTTTTTGAAGTTTGAAATGTGTCTTATGGGCTACTATATTTTATATATATATATAAATTCCATGTGTTCTTGAGAAAAATGTCAATTTCTGAATTAGATTTGAGATCCTACATATGCCGTTTAAGTCAAGCTCATTCCTAATGCTATTTAAGGCATCTGTATCCACAAGAGATATAATCAACCTGCTACTGGGAGAGGGGTCTTGAAATTTCCCATAATTTTGGTGAATTTGAAACTTCTAGTAATTCTTTTAACTTTTATTTCATAAACGCTGTTATTTTGTGGTGACCAATTTAAAATTGTTGTTTCTACCCAAAGAATTATATTTTTTAACATGTGCAATTACTTTCTTTGTATTTATAATAGTTTTTCCTTCTAGTCTATTTTACTCAATCTTTCTTTTATTTAATATCATTTTTACTTATTGATTATAATCAATTCCCTTACCTTAAAACTTTTGTGTCTAAGAGTTTTAGGTGTTTTTCAAGTAACAAGTGTGTAGATAGATTTTTATAATTCTTTTGAAAGCTTTTTTTTAACTGGTGAATTAAGTTCATTTATGCTTCTTGTAATTGCTGACATATTTGAATTTATATTAATATACTATCTTGCTCTTGCTATTTATTCTGCATTTTCCATACTCTTAACCTTATCTCATATTATTTCTACTCTTTTGGGATTGATCTTTCTGCTCCCTGTAGTGCTTTGGGCATCATACTTTATATTTTCATTGTTAACATCAAATCTTTAATATTAATATTATTTTAGCAAAGTTTACAATTAATATATTTCTATACTTTTTTGTGAACAATACTAACCATCAGAAATCTTTAACTTCAATTTACTCTCATGCCTCTTGGATACTGTAACAAGCCATGTTTTTGTTCTACTTTATTTTTACCTACAAAATTGACAGTTTTGATTCTTGTTTTACTTAGTCAAAGTTTGTTTAGTTTTACCCACAGGTTTACTTTTTTGTTCTTTTTTTCACTACCCGATCCTGTTACATCTTAGTTCTTCCTCCTTCCTTCTGGATTTAATTTCTTCCATCCAAAGTACCTTCTTTGGAAGTTCCTACATAAGAGTCTTTTAGTAATAAATCTCTGTTTTTGTTTGCCTGACCTGAACATGTCTTTGTTTTGTCTACATTCTTAAATTATTTTATACATAATTATAAAAATTCTATGTTGACAGATATTTCCATGTCATTACTTTCAGTATATGATTTTACATTTCTGGCCATTACTGTTGTTTTAGACGTATGCTGTCAGTCTAAAAAAACATGGGGGCAGTGATTTTCTGATCATACGCAAATATTATTTTTGTCTTTGTGAGTTTTGAAGTTTTACTAAGATTTATCTAAATGTGGGCTTTTTAAATAATTTATTTAATGATTCGGAAATTCCTAGGAATATATATTGCATAAATTCAAACCCTAGACTTGCATGAAAATATGTTGTTCTTGGTTAAAAATATGAGATAGCTATTTTTACCCCACTTTGACTTTAGTTTATTGCTGATAATACTTTGTTGTCTCACTTTGTTTTTGTTTGTTTGTTTGTTTCCTATTCCGCCTTTGAATTAAGGGAATTGCACTTTGAATATTGCTGTTTTATGTAGGAGTCTTAGTTACAGCTTTCCAGCTTGCCTGCTTGGCCTCCTTCTGTGGACCTCTTAACATTCAAATCTTTTGTTTCCAAGATTGGCAGAAGTAGGGTCTATTACCCATTTTATTTTCTGCTCTCTCTTCATTTTTGACTCCTAGGGATTTTCTTGTGTGTTCTAAAGGTTATTTATTGCATTTTACTCATGATTTCTAGGTGCTGTTTGCTGAGATGATTTTCAGGTATATATTTTGGTATATTGTAGATAATTTGATTTTATTAGGATAGCATGCAAGTGTCTTGCTCGTCTCATCTCAGGTAATGAATTTAGCTTTTTATAGTGCTTTTATACTGTTTTTTTCTCTCTTCCCTAGCACTTCTACCTAACTTCACCTCAAAAAAAAAAAACTGTATAAGGATGCTTATAAAGAATTTCAAAGGAAGTAAAATAGTAAGAAATGCTTACACAGAAAAGACACATTGAACATTTAGCCTATGTGTCACCTACACAATGGGACTTATTAAATACTACTTAATAACTATGACTAAATCAATTTGTCACTCAGTCAATTATATTGAATTTCAGACTGTAAGAGAGAGATTTATGTTAAGATTTATGTGACGAGGGAGCTATCACCTGGGAATGAAAAGAAATGTTCTTACCCTGAACATAATTCTTAAAACATGCATTCTGATTGACTGAATTTCCTCTAAGATTCTAGAATTTCTAGTACAGTTTTTGTCCTAAATAATACTTTGGTTTTTAAAAGACAAAAAAAAAGGTAATGTATTTTTTTAAATTATACATTTATTTTTAAAAATTATATTTTTAAAATTATATATATTTTTAAAACTATATTTTTATAAATTGTAATGTAGTTATAAAATATAATATGTTATAAAAATTGAAAAATTATAAATACTGAAGTTCTTCAATTTTTCCCATATTTGCTGAGTAACTTTATTTAATTATCTATCATAATTTCATTTGGTTATGGTAGGTTTTGAATTAAAAGCAAATGATTCAAAAATATATTTTGGTCATTGAAAACATATATTTGTCAATTTCAAGACTCATTTTATACAGAATAAAGGAGACATTAAAGTTAGCAGAAATTAGTCATAAGTTATGAAACTAGGCAAAACACTAACATGAAGAATATTTTAAAAATCATATTCATCCTTAAAATAAGGTCAAAATTATTTATTTTCTGAAAGATTTTTATATATAAATAATTACAAGTTCAGATCCATGATAATTATCATATTATTATGATGATATAATGGTATAGAATATAGAATTTTTGAAAGATTATGATAGATTTGAGTCTCTATAAATCCTCCCACGAAATACTAAGCAGTGACAATAATACAACCCAAATATCCACAGACAACAACAATAGCAAAACTAATGATAAGGCATGAGGGAGTGGGGGATAAAAAACAAACACCAATATCACCAAGACCTTTGAGGTATCAGCTTTTTTGCAGGAAAAAGTGGAGGGAAAGTAAAAGGGTTTCTTGTGCCTTGAAAGCTAGAAACCCATAAACCACTCAAAGGTATTCATTAGACTATTTCATCAGAAAACCAAAGAATCAGTTGAAATTGGATTTTCCACATTTACTTTGCAGTTGAATACGAGAAAGAAAAACATGAACATGCAAGTGAAACTGATGTTGAGATATTTGGTCCCTATAAACTCACAATAACCAAAATGAAGTTCCCTTCCAGGCAAAGAGCTACACTGTGGTCAATCTCATAGCACAGCAACTAAATTGACAAGACTGGAAAAAACCCAAATGTCCGTCAGTATGCACTGTTCAATAAAGTATGGCTCATTCACATAATGGAGGATTATACAGCTGTAACACAAAATAAGGAATAGCTATATAGGCTACTATCAAATCTTCATAATTCAAAATTATGTGAAAAAGCAAGGCAAAGAAAATGTATACAGTTTGGTAATACTTTTCTAAGAAAGTGCTTACAAATACATTGTATTTTCCTATTTTTTAAAAAGTAAAAAGTCTAAATCATAAATTGAGTAATATTATTACTTATGTGGAGGAGAAAGAATACAGAAAAAAGGAGGTGAGGGACAGCAGCTAGACTTTTTTCACTAGATCTTATTTATTAAATATCATACTAGAACCATGTAAACATTTTATATCACTACAAAACAAATTTAAATCAACATGAAAAAATATAAAAGCAAATGAACTTAAATTTGCATTGAGTTTATGGATTAAATAGAAAGAAATTATTCCAAGTGACCCAAAAACATACTACCTAGTAGGGATATAAAAACTAAGGACAAAAAAAGAACTCCAAGAAAATTCTAGAGTTATGTTCAGAAAGTATATTTTTTGGTAATAATGTTGGTATTGTTATTTAGAAACTATTATATAGATAGTCAACCTTCCATATTTGCAGGTTTCACATTACCAAATTCAACCAACCACAGATCAAAACCTGTGGATATGGAGGGCCAACTGCACTAACCATTTTATACAAGGGACTTGAGCTCCCCAGGTTTTGGGATCTGCATTGGTCCCGGAACCAATCCCCCATGGATAGAGAGGAATGACTGTATATAACAGATAAACCAAGTAATTATGTAAGGTCATTAAGAACTTAGATTTTTAAACAAAGAAAAAAGAAAAATGAAATATAAAATGAAAGAAATTGGGTACAATGCTAAAATATTACATATGAACCAAAAGTATCAATATGAACTTAAGATTGTCTTGCTATGTTGCCCAGAGTGGTCTCAAACTCCTGGCTTCAAGGAATCTTCTTGCCTCACCCTCCCCAGTAGCTGGGATTACTGGCTGTAGTCATTGTGCCTGGTTTGATGTAAATTCTCTGAAAGAAACATTTTCTCACTATAACCACTGACAAGGGAACCAATTACAGGGAACAAACAACAGGGAAGAAATGTGTAGTCATCAAGATTATAGAACTATAACTGGCTCCATGAGCAAATCTCAATGACACCTATAAGTTTTATTATAATCCTCTCCCTTACCTAACTACTTGGCTTTTTGAGTTGTTTCTCAAAAATAGTGGATTTGCTGCAAGACAAAGGAGTCAAGATTCTGAAGGCCCCTGCACAGACTTTCTGAGGCAAAGACTCACCATTCCCCACCACCTGCCCCCAATGCACTTAGCTTCTTGTCAGTTACACCATAACCTTCCCCAAAGCATGGCCCCTTCTTTAAAAACCCATGATCTCCGCTAGTCAGAGAGATGGATTTGAGGCGCTTTGAGGCGCTTTCAGGTAGCTTCTCCTGTTCTCCTAACAAGACATCTTTTCTTTTAAAAACTTCCATCCTTCCATAGCAGTCCTCGTTGTTTCAATAATTGGATCTTTGTGCGATGAGTAACTGGACCTAGGCCAAAACCCTCTTGTGGTTTTGGTAACACAATTACTGTGTCTCTATATACCATAGGAACTCATGCTCTTTGGAGATATAGCTAATGCCAGTTCTGGGGCAGGAAGTAGAAAAGATGAGCTTGGACACTGGTGCTATAAAGTAAGCTTTATGATATAGAACTACTCCTGTCATGCCAAAGAGACTTAATCAACCTAGAGAGGCTCCCATTGACAAAATATGGTACAATTTGAACTTCAATAAAATTGTAACAGTAACGGATTGAAAGCAAATAAAATATGTTACAATTTGTAAATTCAAAAATGATACTAAAGAATAAAAACAAACAAAAACTTCTTTAGATATATTTAGAGGGTGCTATGGAACCAATTTATTGTCCTGAGGACTGGTAAATACAGGGAAAGATTCAAGCATTTCTCCTGCCTTCCCGCATGAACTGCACTTCAGCAATTCAGCTAGTAAAAAGGGAAATGATAGAACTAGAATATCACCATTTTACAAACGTGTAGTGAAAAATTCGAATCTTGGCAAGTATCCTCAATGGCCAGTACGACTTGCCCACAAAAGAAACGATCAGACATATCATATGGCTCTTGGTAAAACTACACACCACCATTATAAAGAATCCTTTCTAGAACCTTTACTCTGAATCAGATCAAACCTCTAGATCTATTTACTAGTGTTCAGGAAATATAGGAACAGAGAAACATGTTGGTTTTGCTTTTGGTTTTGTTTTCCTTTAAGTACCAGGAGCACACAATCAGCAAAGAATAAAAAGTGAGAAATTACAAAACCACTACAGAACCCATGGCACAATTTCTTCAAAACAATATTTTGAAACTAAAAGAAAGACAGAAGGGGAAGTTACAGATTTAAAGAAATTTAAGAACGTAGTTACTAAACAACATTTGAATCTTAATATAAACAATCCATTGGAAAATGAAATAATCAGGAAAATTTGAATATTATCTCTTGGATAATTTTAAGGTGGTATTATTGAATTTTTAGGGATGATAAATTTATCGTGGATATCTTTTTTCCCAACACATATCTTTTAGAGAAGCTTAAAATCGTATTTATGATATTCAATAAGATGAATTCAATGATTTTATGTTTGGTATTTGCTTTAAAACAGTAGAAAATAATGGTGAAAGTGAATAGAGGTATAGAAGTATGAAACAAAAGTACTGATCATTATTATAGCTGGGCAATGGCTTCAGAGTGTTTCATTTTACCAATTCTGTTTTCTTTGTATATGTTTGAAATTTTCCACACACACAAATAAAGGCTTATCTGAAATCTTAGAAATCTTCCTCTCATTCCACATAGACCTTAAGTCACAATTGTCTCCCTACATTTTCCTGGCCTTGGCACGTCTTTGCATTGCATTATTTCTCTAAGTTTAAGATTAGTACAGGAAAAGCCATTTAGCTGATAGGTGATGGAGCTGATCACGTTGAGGAACTAGAATCAGAACTTAATCCTTATTGTCATGCCTGTGGCTCCAGTTAGAATGACATCTTTTGGAGAACAAAAAACACATCTTTATTATTATTAATATAACATCAAGGCTTACCATAGTCTGTGGAACTTTTACCTATTCAATCCATGTTTTGATTAAATAGAGAAAACACATCTACATATGTGCACAATTATTTTCAAAAGGATATCTTGATAAGTTTATTTAATACCCTTTTTTATTGCTACAATAGAGAACCCTAATTTGTCCAGTCTCTGTAACTCTCACATATTTTGAAAGATTGAAATCATATGGCAGGACTCATAATTTATTGTTTTTGTTATCACATTGTCTTTAAGAGAAACTATTCAACAACTTTGGCAACATGTGTTGGTCAGTACTCACTTAGTCCACCCTAGACAAATTGAACAGTCTTCCAATAATGTCTTATTTCCTTCTGATCAAGAAACTAATAAAATCTTTAGATAATTGATGAGAATGATAATGGGCCAGAAACTCAAGAGTTTATCTATAAACGGGTGGCTAAGAATCTTAGGGAGCCACCATAATGAGTAAAGATGAATATACTTTGGTCTCAAAAAGTCACAATTTGATTTTAATTATAACTAAGAATACTGACCTTTAATAAAAATATAGTGTTATGTTTGAAGAAAACGTACTTTAACCAAACGGGAGGAGGTGAGTTGTATTGAATCATGAAAAAGGGCTTGGGTCCATGTCTCTACAATCCTGAGCATAGAGGAGAGAGCCCCAATGGGTCAAAATGAGTAAACGTGCCCACTTGACAAGAATAGCTCCAGGTAGAAAGTATGGTATCGGCTCTAAATGGCAATACTCAAGATCGGCAAACAAACTATGAGAGAGAGAGAGAAATAGAGGATTTGCTGATCAGCTGACATAAGAATTTAGGTTCTCTCCACAGTTATTTTTTATTGCAATGAGTAAATCAATATTGCCCTTGCATAAATGTGCCTTGGTGTGTTTGATGAGCACGTCAGGCCCTTGAGGAATGAATCACTTCTGTGTACACTGACGATAATCGCATTTCTGGAACTGCCTTGGTAACTTCATCAGAGCTCTTCAATACAGTATGGTCCTGCTGGAGTGGCCAATTTAACCTTCCAAATAACCAAGCATAATAATTTAATGTGTAGGCACTGGAGCCATATCCCCTGGGTTCTAATCCTGCCTCTCTGTTTTACGAACTGTGGGGTGTCATTTAATAACCTTTCTATGCCTTATTTTGTCTTTTTGTAAATTGAACTTATTAAAACTCATTTCATAAAATTGTCAGTTATTACTACTGTTATTCCTTTTACATCTAGAGCACCCATCACTTTCCACCCTTCATGATTCATTTGAACCAAGTCAAATAAAAAAGCTTTTAATATTTGCTTACAGTAAATTATTTCTTCATATAAATGTTTATCAATTATCACCACCAACAAGAATATGCATATTTTAAATATCTTTCCAGAAATACTTTTTAAAGTTTGAAAAGAACCAAAATATTGGTAAAAATTTCAAGAAATTAGCTGTTTAAAATTGCTGCTATCTAAAGAAAAAATAATTCTCTGTATTTTAAGGAAACTTTTATATTAGAAGATGTTAATTATTCCATACTTACTGTGCATGCGTGTCCCAAACGTTTTAGTGTAGGTATTATCATTATTATCCTCACTTTGCAAATAAAAACAGGCTTTGATAGGTAAAGTAACTGACCTAGAGTCACACAGATTAGTAATAGCAGCTAGCCAAGCTCAATACTCTCAGTGGCCAGAGCTTTTGCCCACCAGTTACCTACAGCATACCACAGAGTAATTCCAGAAGAAAAAGTATAGAGTTATAAAAATGTACAGCCATGCATATAACAATATTATTAATTTAGGAGCTTGGTATGCATGGAATTGTGTCTCCCTAAAACTCGTATGTTGAAGCCCTAAGCTCCAATGTGACTGCATTTGGAAACAGGACCTTTAGGAGGTAATTAAGGTAACTGAGGTCATAAGATTGAGGTCCTGATCCTAAAGGATTAGAGTCTACATAAAAAGAGACACCAAAGAGCTCTCTTTCCCTCTCTCCCTCTCGCTCTCTCTCTCACAAACACCGGCTCTCGCTGCCTGCCATGTGAGACACAGTGAGAAGAATGCTATCTGCAAGCCCTGGAGAGAACCCTCACCAGAAACCCACCAGCCAGACCTTGGTCTGGGACTTCCAGCCTCCGGAACTGTGAGAATATAAATTTCTGCTGTTTAAACCATCCAGTCAATGGTATTTTGCCCCATAGCAGCCTGAGCTAATACAGAGCTTCATTGTCATTCTCTGAAGTATCAACTGGATTTGCATAAAATATGATGAAAAACACCGAAAATTTCACACAGACCAAGTGTTTCACCTTGTTTCTCATTTTTATATCAGTACTTTCTTTAGCCCATTCAACTTGCATGTCCTTTTTTATGTTCCCTGGGCCCTGAATTATTAGTTCCTGGGTAAAATTAAACAAAGGATATTACACAGGTCCAGGATTAATCATTTTCTCAACCTTGGATTTCTTAGTAACTATGATTATACTCCCCTTAAATATGAGTTCCTTGGAAAATCCTTCTGTTTTTATTATTTGGACATAGTGCCTGGTGATAATAGACAGGCTATGCTTTTTTGTCTTTCCCCTGAACTAGAATTCAAATGAAGGATATGCTAAACACAGCTGTTGCTGTGTATAATGACATTCAGAATGTGGATGCTGTATCCAGATTCCATTTTAAGGCAGCCATCTGTCCTTTAGCCGGCAAAATAACGGAAGATTTATATCTTAATGAAACTACACACGTAAGTGCGACCTATGCTTCTTCATGTGCCCTCCATGCCATTTCACACTCATTAGCAAGTTTTCTTTAGGCTTTTGCTAGCTTAAGACTGTTTGGGGTGAGATTCTGGACCTGCTAAGCCTGAACACAAGGATTTTAGCAAATGTATTTGGATTCATTATGGTTTTCAAAACTCTTCATAGATTGGCATGAAATCTAAAACATTAAGAAACATTCTCTCTCTATTTTTCAAGACCTTTGCAGACTAATATTTGTTTAGCACTGAGAGCTTATAAAACCTTTTCCTTTCTTATTTAATTTAATATCCAGACCAACCGGGTTGCTCAAGGTCATACAATCCATTAAGCAAAGAAGACATGGCTAGAAATAAAATCTTTCTCCAAATTTCTTGCCCTTTTCGTCACCCCTCATAGTTATCCATTTAGCTATTCACTAAATTATTTTATATTATTTTACTTATTTATGGTTATTGATAATAATGATCATTTATTGAACCCTTATGTCCACTCAGCAGTCTGAAATGTCGGTTCTTGGTGTGCTCTTGGCTGAAGAACGACCAGGCACACCGAAAGCAAGGTAAGCATGAAACGAGGTTTATTGAGAAGAGAAAGACAAGATTATAGAGCAAGAGCAAGATATAGGTTTACAAAGCAAGAGCAAGATATATTCACCACAATGAACAGCCCCCTTGTCATAACAAAAAGGCCTTGGTCATGGTCTGGAGTCTTGTTTTATAGTGTCTGGATTGGGCTCTCCTTGTGGTCCAGGCATCACCATGGATCCACTTAGACGGACAGTTGGGAGTTATATGACCTGAGTCTTACTGTGCATGCAGATCTCCCATGAGCCTCTCTGAAAGCCCATTTGGTGGGGAGGGGGGTGAGAACTGCAATGTAGATTTAAGCTAATGACATGATAATTAGCTTTAGGTTGTCCTAGGTCACCTTCTAGACCCCATTTTACCTGTGCTGCTTGGCTCACAGGCTAGAGAATCCTCTGCATTCTTTTGCAGTTGGTGCACTAAGTTCTGATTGGCAGATTCATAGGGTATTCCCTCCTCCCCAGATGTAGCAATTGCTTGGGGTGCCTGGCTTTGTCCCCAGGAGGGGCTAGAGGTCCCTGGCTGTCTACCTAACATTTATGTGTGCCAGACATTTTACTTATTGCTTTAAGTAAATTATTCCGTTTGATTCTTACAATATCCTGATGATGTAGACGCTATTTCTTAAAATATCTTATATAATATATTATAATAAGTTAGAAAAAAACAATTGTCTACAGACAGAACGTATGCCCACATCTTACTCAAATACAAATAAACAGAAAAATTTTGTTTTTCCTTTTATAGTTAAGAAAACTTTACTAAGATTTTTAAGTTAGTAAAATGAAATTTTACTAAGTTTTACTAAGTAAAGTATAAAAATTTTATAAACTCAGAAGATTTGTTTGTTTGGTAATTAATTTGCTTTTGTATATTGTTAGAAGATTCTGTCCTCTTCTTTCAACCTCCTGTTAACTCTCATTAATATTTGACTTTTATATTTGAGTTTCATAATTTTAAAGCTTAACAATATGCAAATATTACATGGGAAAGAAACTATTTCCTGTCTTTCATATAATAACACATCTCAATTAGTTGCTTACTTACCCATTAAATATTACAATTCTTGAGTGTCTGTCATGTGTGGGCACTGTTATGAGCACCAGAATTAAAGCAGAAACAATATGGACAAAAGACATTGCCCTCATGGAGTGTATACTCCAGTGCAGGTATCTGCTGTTTTTATGCATTCCTACTCTCTTGTCATTGTATGAAAAGCTGGGATATCTTTCTGTCAGTGTTCCGGGGGGTGATTTGGGTCATTTATAAACATGGGTATTCTGTAATCCTGCTAGGCAAACTGTGAACCACAGACCACCGGCATTGGTAACTTTTTGTTAGAGATACCAAACCTTGGGGCCCACAACAGATCTACTCAATAAGAATCTGCATTTAAACAAGATCCCAAGGTGATTTACATTCACATCAAAATTTAAGAAGTGCTACTTTATAGGTGTTCAGTAAAAATTGTTTTCACCTGAGATGTCTTTTCCATAGGTGGTCCTCAAACCCACCATTAGTGATCTTCAAATGCATATCACATTGTGTCTTCAACTTGACCACAATGCATGCAAAGTCAGTCTCTCTTACAGTCACAGAAAACTAAAAATCAATTATTTTTATTGAATGAATGAAGGAATGATCAAATATCATCTAAAAATATAGATTTAAAAATAACTTCAGTTAATTTAAGATTTTTCAATTATACAATTTATTGAAATGGAGAATAATATACCCTGTTCCCACAAAATCTTTTTCTACCTGTACACTATGAAGCCTGAAATATAATGAATGTTAAAGCTGTCAAAAGTTAAGTATTTTCCTAAACTTAAAAATATAGATATATAATGGGTATTTATCTATATACCCTTATTTCTTGACATTGTTAAAAAAAAAAAGACATTTTCAAAACTAATATGTCACTACTTCTACAGAAATTAACACAGAGAAATATATTCACTATTTGCCTCACCTTTTGTACTCTATATACCAAACAAACAAAAATTGTACATACTTGCCTAACAGCTTTGCACCTGTCTATTTTTTGAGACAGAAAGCTACATCTTTCTTTCCACACTGCAGGAAATCTGAACATCTGTGGGAAAGTACAGTGCATTAACTCCACTTAATATTCAAGAATTCACACAGATAATTGTGTATGCAGAAGGCAGACTGCTAAATTTCTCTTCTTCAAAACACAAAATATAAGTTTGCTTAACTGTATATTTCTCACACACTATTGTAAGATCAAATAGATAAATCAAATAAATTGTGAAAATGACCAATATTTGAATGTCATTTTCTTTTCTTGTTATATATTTTCTCCATGTACATAATTTGCTTGTTGTAATCAATTTCCTAAAAGTGAAGGAAAATATGTGAAACAAAATATATACATGGTATATACTTTGTTTCTATATCCACTTCCACTAAATATTTGATTCTATGCCAAATAGTTGTGTCTAAAGAATTGCTTCTCTGATAATATATGCAACTTTATTCTATGGCATAATTATGGAAAACATTTAAGTGTAAAATCTGATTTTTAACTTTTTATTTTGAAATAAATTTATACTTACAGAAAATAGCAAAGAGAGTAAAGATAGTTTTATACATCCTTCACCCACACCCATCTTATCTTCCCCTACTACTAACCTCTTACATCAGCAGTCCCCAACCTTTTTGGCACCAGGGACTGGTTTCATGGAAGACAATTTTTCCATGGTGGGGGGTGGGGGGTGTGGGGGATGCAGGTAGTGATGCGAGCAATGAGGAGCGGCTGTAAATACAGATGAAGCCTTGCTCATTCACCTGCCGCTCACTTCCTGCTGTGAGTCCCACCCCCGCCCTGACCCCCACCCTCGTTACTAAGTCTCCTGGAAGACAATTTTTCCATGGACAGGGGTGGGGGAATGAGGGTGTATGATGGAGCTCTGCAGCCCGGTACCTAACAGGGTGCCGACCAGTACCAGTCTGCAGAGCAGGGGTTGGGGACTGCAGTCTTATATAACCATGGTACAATAAGCAAATCTAAAAACCCACATTGATACAGTACAAATAATTAAACTACAGACAGTATTCAGGTTTTCCCAGTTTTTCTATTTATGTGTTTTCTATTTTTATGTTTCATGATCAAATCTAGGATATCATACTAATGTAGTTATCATGCATTCATTGTCTTCTCAAATTTGTGACATTTTCTCCACCTTTCTTTGTTTTTCTTGACCTGACTTTGTTGTTGTTGAAGAGTACTTTAAGTTGTTTAATAAAATGCCCTTTGGTTTAGTTTTGGCTGATATTTTCTCATCTTAGATCGAGGATGTGGATTTTTGGGGAGCATAGCACAGAGGTTTTTGTGCTCTTCTCTTTGCTCTGCATCAGGAGGTACATGGTATCACTACGTCTTACTATTGGTGAAGACAACCTTGATCTCTTGGGTCAGGTGATATCTATTAGGTTTCTCCTCCCCACTGTCAAGTTGCTGTATAAAAAAAATTTTTTTTTTTACTTGCTGCACTCTATTTATTAGAAGCAAGTGACTAAGCGCACAGCCCACATTCACGGGGAAGGAAATCAAGCTTACCTCTTGGGGGAACAAATACCAAAGATCTGTGAACATGTTAAAAGCACCATAATAACTAATAAATAGTTTGGAGGCGGGTCCTTGAGGACATGCAGGTATCCTAGTTCTCCTTAAAGTTTCTCCCACTAATTTTGATATTCCTTAATACATCTTTCATGCTGCAATGATTACTGGGATGTTCTCACGGTGACTTTGCTGTTCCTTTACTCTTTCCATATGCGTTAGTTAGAATTCTTCTGTATGAAAGAGTTGTGCCTTTCACTCCATTTCATTATTTGTTGAATTATTTACTTATATGACTATAGATTCAAGAATAATTTTATTCTTTGAGTTATAGTTCAAGACTACCGTTATTTATTTTATGGCCTCCAGTTGGCTTCTGTGTGATTATATCCTCCCTTCCCTTCTCCCCTTCTCAATTCATATTGTCACTACTTAAAAAAAAATACTACCTTAACTTCCAGCATGGGAATTTTTTCCAGGATCATCTTGTATTTCCCTGCCACAACCCTAGCACCAGCAGTTTCTCCAAGAAGCTCTGACTTTTTTTAACGAGAGAATTATATCCAGAAACCATAATATGGGTGCTGGGTGCTTTCTTTGCTAGTGCGAAACCTGCATCTAGGCTTTCTCACCATACAAAGCTAAGAAACGTAAATATGTACGGAAAGCTCTGTATACACACATCATCTTTCTATATCCACCTATGTGTGTATTATAGTAAATATGTGTTCATTATGATATCTCCAAGTTCAACACCACCCCATCTATCATTCCCTCCCTCTTTGCTTATATGCAACTTCTTTCTTCTATAGTAAAATATCTAGTTCACACTCTCTACATTGAAACTGCCCTTTCCAATAAAGGGGTGCAAGGCAAGAACTGGGAAAGGGCCTAAAAACTCTGTGGAGGCACAAGCCTAGCTAAAAATAATGATAATATTTAGTCTCTGTCCCCTTGTTTTCTTCTTTATAATTGCTACTCTGGAGTCACAGAGTTGGTGGTCATAAAGATTCTTAACTCTCTCCGTAGATAACATCACCTTTTCCAAACCTAAAGGTAGTTTCTGAGATATCTTCCAGGCCCTGCATTCCAGTGGATTGGCTGACCCACCCAGACCAGTGGCCCATACCAAGAAACTGACTCAACTGGAATTGTGACCCCAAGAACTGAAGCAATACAAGAAGATGATTTCTACACCCCTATAATTTTGCCCCAAACCTAGCCAATTAGCAAACCCAATTGCCTAATCCTTTGCCAGCTAAACTATTCTTAAAAACCCATCTCCGAAATTCTTTCTCAAATTTCTCAAGACAGGAGGATTTGAGAAATTCCTCCCATCTCCCCTCTTAGCGCTTTTTGGAATTAAAACCTTCTCTATTGTGATCTCAACTGTCTCAGTGTATTGGCTCTTCTCTGTGCAGCAGGCAATACAACCCAGTTGGGCGGCAACAACTCTATATTTCAATATTTGTTCAACAATAATATGAGGTACTGTAGTTTCAGAATTGATAACCTATACCTTTTACTCTTTCTTTTTTTTTTTTCACTAAAGCACAGTGTTTAGGTGCAATTATATTTGAACCCACTTGGTCATTACTTACCTTTTTATATAGTTTTGGACTTGGTTTTCTAAAATTTTGTTGACGATTTTTGTGTATATGGTCATTACAGATACTGATATTAGTTTTCTGTTTTTGAAATGTCTTCTTCTTGTTTTGGTAATATGGTAATGCTGGCCTGCTAAAAGGAGTGGGAAAATGTTTCCTCCTCTTCTATTTTTTGTAAGAGATTAAGCAGAATTGGTATGATTTCCTCATTATGTGTTTGGTAGAATTCACCAGTAAGACCACCTAGGCCTGGAGTTTTCTCTTCTAGAAGGTTTTTAATGAATAATTCAATTTGTTTAAAACATATGGGATTATTCAGATTATTTACTTATCCTTGAGTATGTTTTAATAGTTCATATATTTCAAGGAAATTTTGTGTTTTAATAGTTTATATCTTTCAAGGATTTTCTTTTCATTTAAGTTATCAAATTTATTGCCAAGTTTTTGTTCCTAGTGTTTTTTTTTTTTTGTAATCAGTAGAGATGATCCTGCTTTTATTCATGATATTATATCCTCTCTTTTTTTCTTGGTTATATTGCCTAGAGGCTTATCAATTTTATTGATCTTTTTGAATAACTAACTTTTGGTTTCATTCATTTTCTGTTATTCTTCTGTTTTCAATTTCTTAGGTTTATGCACTATGTTTTCCTGTTTGCTTTAGAGAGGAATAGTGTTTCTTTCCCTAGCTTCCTAAAGAGAAAGCTTATATTTACTGATTTTAGATCTTTCTTCTTTTCTAATATATACATTTAATGATATAAACTTCCCTTTAAACACTGCTTTTGTTGCATCCCACAAATTTTTCATAAGTTGCATTTTCATTTTCATTTAGTTCAAAATATTTTTTTTAATTCTCTTGAGACTTCTTCTTTGACCTACATGTTATTTAGGAGGATGTTGTTTAATCACAAAATATTTGGGATTTTTCTACCTATTTTTCTGTTATTGATTTACAGTTTAATTCCATTGTGGTTGGAGAACACAGTTTGTGAAACTTCTAGTATTTTAAATATTTTAAGGTTTTTTGTGGGGAACAGAATGTTATCTGTTATGGTGAATGTTCCTTGTGAACTTCAGATGAATGTGGTTTGCTGCTGTTTGATGGGTGAAGTGTTTTATAAACATGAATTATGTAATGTTGCTTGTCTTGAGGTCATCATATTCTTACTAATTTCCTGCCTACTTCTCTATTAATTTCTGAGACAGAGTGCTGCTTTTTATACCTATAATTTTAAATTTCTCCATTTCATTTTTTAGTCCTATCTATTCTTATCTTACAATTTTTAAACCTCTACTCAAAAATTTAAGATTATTATGTCATGCTGGAAAATTGACCTCTTTATCATGAACAATTGTTGCTCTTTACCCTGATAATATTCCTTCTTTTGATGTCTACTTTGGTATGAATATAGATATTCTAATTTGCTTCTGATTATTTCTTGCATTGTGTAGTTTTCCCAACCCTTTTACTTTTCATATTTTTACATATTTATACTTAATGTTGGTTTTCTTGCAGAGAGCCTATATTTGTGTCTTATATTTTTATCCCATTTGATAATCTTTTAATGTCTTTTTCTGGCTGCCAATGAGATGTCCAATTTGCCTTAGATTTTTGACAGTTTCAACATAATACACTTATGTAAGCTTTTGGTATGTTTTGTGGCTGTTGTTTTGCTTGTTTTTATTCTTCTCGGTACTCTGAGCTGCTTGAACCTGCAGTTTGGTGTCTGACACTGATTTTGCAAAATTCTCATATAGTATAGCCCTGTCCATCTTTATCTTCTTTCTGGATGTGTATGACAGACTATATGGTACTGTTATACAATTTTTGCTCTTTGCTTTTTTCTTTTTCCTCCTCTCTTGTACTATTTCTGTTTTATTTTCAGCAATTTCTATCCAACTATCTTTATGTTAACTGACTCTTCTCTTAGCTGTGCTGAATCTGCTAATAAGGTATTCAAAGCCATTCTTCATCTATATTACTGTGTTTTGACTTCTAAAATTTCCATTTGGTTATTCCTTATAATCACCACATTGCTGAAAGTATTGTTCTGGTCTTTCATATTGTGTGCCATTTCCGTTACAGACTTTAACATATTATTCACTGTTGTATTACATTCTATTTCTGACAGTTCCAACATCTCTGTCACATATGAATCCTGTGTTGATTGCTTTCACTCTTCAGAGTGTTATTTCTTATTTTTTTATATGCCTCTAAAGTTTTAGTTGACAGTCAGATATATTGTGTGGGAATTTAGAAACTTAGGATTTTATGTTTTAAACGTATCTTTTCTCCCGCTAAGTCTTTATTGTAGTGATTTGTGTTAATCTTTCAGGAGTGGGCTGCGTTTAAAGTTTGCTGTTGTTATGCTTATCCTGAGTGCACCTTAGACTTGAAGATAATTTAGGTAATAATATAATTTTATTTTCATTACTGTAGTATATAATAATATGTATTTTATTCCAAATTAATCAGATATATGCAAATTTCTGTCTTTTTTTTTGGTGGAGGATGTAAAAAAATTTTATGTAAATGTATAAAATGTGTTTCTGAGTGATATTTTCAGTACTTTTGGGTGTGTTAATCAAGCTTCTGTGAAATTTTGTAGTTATCCTGAGATATCTGAAATGTTCATATTAAGCTATTGTACTCTGGTAAATAGATGCACCATAAGTTCAGTTGTTATACTTTACTTATGGTGTCATACCTTTGTCTAGTAGACAACTTGGCTGCTTATAATTCATGTCTAAAAGAAAATATTTAAATGTAAAAAAGCATTTTAAAATAGCTTAAGTCAACTAGGTCATAATGCACAAAGCAAAACCTTCTTTATGTACTTAGATCTGTCAATATTTTATTTTATTTAGCTGTCCTAGAGTAATAGCCTGTGTCTATTATATCATTTTTTAAAAATCTTGTATTGATTAAAAAATAAAACATCTTTTCGAAAACACATTTGACTATATCCTTGAATATGAAAAATACCCTCTTAAGTTTATTATTCTTTCAAAAACATTATTTTTTAATAACTATTGTTGAAGTTTTCCTAGGAGTGCTGTTATACAGTAATGGGAATTAAAAATAAATAATCCTCAAGGGTAGAATATTCAGAGAAGAAATGTATTAGCATAAACCACATTTTAATTTTTTTCTGTTAAATACTGGTGATTCATGCCACTGAATCCAAATCTAGGTCAAAAGGCTGAAAGATTTCAGATGTGAAAGACAAGAGGGAAAATAATTGAACTGATGTTTACTTAGATGCCCTAAGCATCAAATGTTTATATAGAATGCCCTAAACATCCAAAATGGAGCAAGGAAAGATGTAAAGAGAATTAAAGCAGGTTTATATGCTCCTTCATTACTAGTAACTTCCATCATGAACACACTATGCCCTATATTTTGTACAGCCTTTTTTTGAAAAGGCTAAGTATTATTTTGTTATGTTTTCACATGAACAGTTTAGGCTGACTGGCAGGTATGGCAGTGCAAGTGAAAACACTCTGCACAATTCACATAATGCTTCTTTGCAAAGGGTTCTATCCATGTTTTGGAGCAATAAAGCTAAGCTAAATTTTGTGTAAGTTGTTTTCAATTTCTTTTATTTCCCGGATGTATTTAAATGATAAAACCATCATCATCATAATAATTAATGATAATAGCATATATAAAAACCCTGGAATTAAAAGAAAATCATTAGCCCTGAAGCAGCTCTGGAAATTTCACCCCAAAATATGACTTCTTGGTATAAAGAATATTTTGAATTAAAGGCTCTTAGAGATTAGCAGGCCCTTGGAAGAGGCTTTCCCTCTATCTGCATAAACCAGACTGACCTGATCAAAAGATCAAAGTGGACAATGACCTCCCCTTCCTCTCCCTGTTATCTCAATATGTTGCAGGAATGAAGATCAAGAACGCAGCCAGACCTGCCCCAAATCATTTAAAACACAATACCCATCTCTCAAGTTAATTTACAAGTCAATCTCTTGCCCCCATCCATTTATCCTCTCTAGCACGATTTGTCACCCTTAAACAGAATTACCTATACTCCACATTTCCCCTCCCCTCCAAAAAGGCAGGTATTAAAAATACCTGAACTTCACTGGGACATTGGTAGTCACTCTGTGATTTCTCCCCATGTGCATGGTATGGGTAAATAAACATTTCTCTTATTAATCTGCCTTAATTGTGAGTTGATCTTTCAGTGAACTTTTGGGGGAAAAGGGCAAGTTTCCCCTCACCCCTACAAACCCATAGAATAAACTTTCATGGATGACATTGCATACCACTTTCACAGCAGGGATATTTAGAGGAAAAGTCTCTACAGAGTCCCTCGCATTTTACCATATAGGATGGATCTAGCTCTAGTTAGTATTATTGTAAATATGTTACCAAAAGTTTGGGACTTGTCCCCAAGGCCACATCAGAAGAATGAGGACAAGTGGTTTGGGGAGAAGGAAAGAGAAGTTGATTAATTTGCCAGTAAATGAGGAGGCTGTCAGACTCCTGTCTTAAAGTACCAATGTCCCCCTACTGAGCAGAAGTACAGAATTTTAAAGATTCTGATCAATACCATCTTTTGCTCAGACAATCTCCTGTGACTTCTGCCCAGATTCATCCCATCTTTGGTTAAGATGATCTCATGACCACTGCCCAGACGATTACCTTGATGCATCTCCTGTGGCACAAAAACCAAAAATTCCCCTGTCTCTCCTGACCGCTGGCCTGAGGCAAGGATGCAGGTCCTAGTATCAGGTTTCAGTCTGAAATGTTGGTTCTTAGTATGCTCATGGCTGAAGAATGGCCCAACACACCAAAGTAAAGCAAGCACAAAAATGAGGTTTATTAAGGAGAGAAAGATAGGATTATAGAGCAAGAGCAAGGTGTAGGTTTACAGAGTGTGATGCATATGCCGCAGATGACGACTGGACCCACTGTCACAGCAAAGGGAGATAAAGAGGAAGGGCGAAAAAAAGGGCCTGGTTATGGTCTGCGTCTTGTTTTATAGTGCCCGGATTGGGACCTTCCTGAGTCTCAGACGTCACCAGGGAACCAGTTTGATTGGACAGTTGGGAGTTGCATAACCTGAGTCTTACTACACATGCGGGTTGTTCTATGTCACTTTCCAGACAGTATCATACCTATGCTGCTAGGCCCATGGGCTAGAGAGTACTCTGCATTCTTTTGCAGCTGGCGTGCTAAGTTATGATTGGCAGATTCGTAGGGTATTCCCTCCTACCCCAGGTGGGGCAGTTGCTCAAGATAGGATTAAGGTAGGGCAGCACCAGGATGGGGGACTGGGGCCCACCCTTTTCCTTCTTCCCAGGTGGGGCAATTGCCCCAAAGCAAGACATCCACTTTAGTCCCCAGGAGACCTGGAATCCCTCACTATCTACCTAACCAAAAGGAGCGGGGGATGTTTTAAAGAGACAGAAAACATTTTTGCCATTTTTTCAAGCAATTTCTTCTGTTACAAACATAGGAATACTGTAGCATTATGGTACACATGTGAAGTCACTTCAAGTTAGCTTGGAACACAAAATTTTTTAGTTGAGACAAAAAATCTATGTTTTAATACCATTTAAACAAAACAGTTTGTTTAAATGAAAACATATATGTTGATAGCCATAATATTGGAAAAATAAATTAAAATAAATATTATGGCCAAAGCTTTTGACTTAGGGGATATTTTTGATAAAAATTGTAACTTAGTATTGTTTATTGTCAATATGATTGTTTTAAAAAATTGTGGGACTGGGTGTGGTGGCTCATGTCTGTAATCCTAGCGCTTTGGGAGGCCGAAGCAGGAGAATCACTTAAGGTCAGGAGTTTGAGACCAGCCTGAGCATCTCTACAAAAAATAGAAAATTTACTTGGGTGTGGTGGCCTGCATCTGTAGTCCCAACTATGTGGGAGGCTGAGGCAGGAGGATTGCTTGAGCCTAGGAGTTGGAGATTACAGTGAGCTATAATGACACCACTGTACTCTAGCCTGGGCTACAGAGCAAGACCCAGTCTCTGGGAAAAAAAATTGTGAAAACTGGGTATATTTGAGTTTTATTCAATTCTATTATAAATAACACAATGATGGCCTTAGCTCCTTTAAAGTAAGAATGAAGTAAGAACGCAAACTGAGATATAATTGTAAATAGTTCTGAATTAATTTCTCTGACAAGTAATTATTATACATATACTGTTTGAGTAATAAAAATGAAAACAATTACTTAGAAGTATTCAAATCTTAGCATAGTATACTAGAGAAAAGTCCACTGGTTACATTTTCGTGTTACAATGATAATTTTTTTTTTAGAAAGTAGTGTCTGTCAAGCAAAGATGAATAATAGTTATAATTGTCATGTCATATTTTTCAGAACAAAAGGCAAGATTGAGCTGATCTCTGAACAAAAATAAACAAAAAACTGAGTCCTCGCAGATGAATAATCCACAGAAAAGAATGATGCTAATACTCCTAATTGGCATGCATTTTAAATCCAAAGAATACATTATATATCCTGACCTGAACACAGAAATCAAAGCAGTACCACTGTCAACAAAATGTGCTAAGTACCAAAGGGGTAGGAGGCACTGTTTTGGGTGCTGGTGATATGGGGATAAACAAGACAGACAGTAAGCATGCCTTTAATGAACTAAAGGAAATCAAAATATTTTACCCCAAAATATATTACTTTGACATATTTTTAGATAGTTGCCAGAGGGCCAGCAATTAGAAGTGGCCCTGCAAAAATGTCTTGTTTGGGGGAAATTTGCATCTATAAAGAATTTGCACCAATGCAGCCAGGCCTTCCTTTACCCTGATCTAGAAAAGATTAACACAGCCTGACACCTTTAAAGAAACATTTACCATCTATTCTCTCTGGGGGCTGCTACGTACTTGTGAAGTTTCGTCTACATAACAAGACCACATTTGGTAGCCAAGCCTCCTCTTCTCCCCCTGCCCTAATTTATCTTGCCACCAAAACATAAGTTATCCCCATAACCTGTTTTTTTTGTTTTTGTTTTTGTTTTTTTTTGCTATGGTTGGAGCCCACATCCTTAAGATGGTATGTAAGCTTCTGAACCCAATTGTGGGGTTGGATCTTTATTCTGAAGGCTGCTGTGTATGCACATTAAATAAAATTTGTATATTTTTTCTCCTATTAATCAACCTACCTTGTGTCAGTGCTTTTCAGACAACCTCCAGGGGTCAAGGGCCTTGTCCTTCATAGAACTTATACCCTAATGGCAAGAGACTGAAACCATCAAAGAAATCATTCAGTTGGCCATTTCAAGTACAGTGTACTATGACAAACAAATAGGGTAATGTGCTAGAGAGTGACTCAAAGGAATGGGAAGCAGCTTAGTAGGGAATGGAAACAATTCTTTTAAGAATCGATATTTGAGTTGATCTAAATGACAAGAAGAAAGCACCCATGAGATTCAGGGGAGTAGTGTTGTGAGCAGAGGAATAGAAGTGAAAATATAAAATAATTCCCTTATCTCTACATGTTAATAGAGTTTGCTAAGTGAAGATCTCAGTTGTTAATAAGCCTAGTTTAGTTTAGGATTAGATTAGTTTTATATTTAAATGTTCCTAGAAATATCTATCAATTTGTTATAGAAACTTTTTATTATACAGTTATTTGGTTATTTTTAGTAGTTCTGTGACCCCTGACCTCCAGATGTATCAGGAATTTAGGCTTAAAATGTTCATTCTTACTTCCACCATGAATTCAGCATTGTTTTTCATCTTCGTCTTCCCTGCCCATGATTATCCCATACATGACATGATCTTCCATGACTCAGCTTGACTGATCACTATGACTACTTTTCTTACTGACCTATGCTTCACCTTACTTCCTCCCCTTCTAGTCATGAGCTTATCTGGTACTGTAAGCTTGGTAGATATTTTCCATTCACCCAAAAGCATCCCCTATACAAGGTTAAAAACTACTTGACCTTTTTGCAGAGATATCTTTGGAGGCTTACTCATGCAATCCTTGTAGATTCTACTCTAGTACTGTCCTCAGCTATCATCCATGTCTAAGGATTTTAGTCCACAAGAAATTTAGGTTTGAGTAGTGAAGTCATTATAAACTCTGATTTTAAACACACAACTCTATATTCCTGTAGAAAAAATGATTAGTAAATTGGAACAGTTATTTAAATGACATTATGAAATCCTTCAGTATAAAATTAAAATAGAATAGAAAAGTACTTTAAAGAGTTTTCTTTTTAAATTCATTTTTTACCCAATTTCTTTGGCTATTCAGTGAACTTATTAGCAGAATCAGACAGCAAAAGATACATTAAACCTTATTATTTTTGTGTTGATAAAATTTAAAACACTCCTTATTTATATACTAACAAAGAGCTATTTTCTTTCAGTGAGTTCTGATCCTCTGTCCTTTAATTCCTTCAAAACTCTAACTCATAGCCACTTACTTTTTTTGCTTATATCAATACAGTGATATTATACACAATAAATAGATAAACTTTGGCTATGCCACTAGAATAATTCTACTCTTTTCAGTCAAGATTTTAACACCATTATTTTACATTAATATTTTACTTTCAAGATTATATCTGCTGAGAGTTATTATACTATAAGTAAAAGAACAATCATTATTATGAGCACTTTTAAGGTTTGGTGACTTCATCTGGTGACATCTTCCTTCTCCATAATTATACAATTTTCTTGTCTGAAATTCTGACTAAAATTAGTAACCACCAAAATAAAGCAGAATTACTTTTTTCTTGAGCTTCACATAAAAGATTCACCATATTTCCAGATCTTAACAATTGAAGGAAGTATCCCATAGTCCTTGGCCATATATTGGGAAACAGTCTTGCTGTATTCATTAAATCCAAATAGCCAATTAGTTGTCAGGTTTTCCTGGATTTAATGTATGCACTAATAATGGTTGTAACTGTAGGGGTTCTCTCTACAGGAGTTCAAGGGCCTCAAACATGTAGCCCTATTCATTCTAAAAAGATGCTCACACTCTGATGGTTTTCTTGTGAGATGTAAAATCTGTACTATATGTTTCAGTGGTCGACAAGAGTACAGTTTATATAGCTTCACAAAAAAATAGAAAGACATGAAAATGAAAGTTAAAGAAGCTTGATTTGTAGTCTATCATTATTTTTCTATGTTACCTAAAATAAAATTTGCTAGATTTTTTCCAGCTCTGTGATATCTTGCCTTCTTTTCATTGTGGCTAGTGGACGGTCTTCTATGTTTTTACCTGAGCCTTCTATGTGGCAATCTGGTTACTATGCAGATGTGGTGCTACTCCAGTTGGGACACATATAAAATTATTTGAAGGAATTAGAAGTCTTTAGCAGAAGGCTATAGTAATCATTTGCTTATGGGTTTCCAGTGTTTATAACACTCTTTACCTGTTCTTCCCCAAAATACTTTCCATATCAAGATAACATTCTGAAGGGAAAATATATCATTTTTCCTCAGCCCTTGTAAGTTCATAGTTGAGTCACTCTCCTGAAACTGAAGACTCTCAGAGAATTCCACTGCTAAATATGACTCCTTGGTATAAAGAGTATTTCAAATTAAAGGCCCGCAGAGATCAACAGGCATTGAAAGGGATTTTCCCTCTATCTCCATAAAAAGCAGATGGACCCATCAGGAAGAATAATGTCTTTCCTTTGCCTCCTTATTATCTGAATATCTATTGCAGGAAAGATCAAGAATGCAACCAGACCTGGCCCAACCCATCTTTAAAATAATACCTGTCTCTCAGGTTAATTTAACTTCTAAAGAGAATCATTTACAAGTCAATCTGTTTGTCCCCATCCATTCATTCTCCCAAGCATCTATTCATCCTCCCTAGTAACCATTTATTACCCCTGAACAGAACTACATATATTCCTCATCTCCCCTACTGGCCTCTAAAATGAGGGTATATAAACTTCTTGACCCCATAGCGATATTGGGCAATCACTCTATGATTCTCCCCTTGTACACAGTAAATAAATTTGTGATCTCTTTCTCTTTTCCTAATCTGCCTTATTTTGAGTTGATCTGTCAGTAAACTTTCTAGGGGCAAAGGGTAATTTTTTCCTTCTCCACAAAACAAAAAAAATAATAAGAGAAAAACAAGCAGAAGTTTATTACTGCATGTGGTGCCCATCGCACAAGAGAAAAGTAACTCTCTGGAAAGTGACTCTCAAAGCAGTGGCTTAGGATATTTATTTAAATAGTATTTTAACAAAGAGCAATACATTTTAGAGCAATGACAAGAAAAAGAAGAGAGCAGCTTTAAGCTCTAAAAGGTGGGAAAATTATGGGAAGGTAGAAAAAATTTTCCCAGATTCCTCTGGCCTGGCTGGAGCCATTTCTGAGCTGATAAAATCCCTGAACCACCTCCAGTAAAGACAGAATTTACATCCCGCATTTAGGGGGAAAAGACGGTAGCATGGAAAGAGTTTTCTTTTTCTTTATTCATTGTTTCTTAATTCCCTTTAGCTCAAAAATATCTCATAGAAGAGGCATAATTTGGAGTAAAATATTCTGGTTTCCTTCAATTCTAAACATATTCTCTATTATCAAGGCCACACAATTATAGTCATCAATTGAAAACCATTTTTCAGTCCTGAAAGCCACATTTCATCATAAAGCTGCTGATTAAAAAAAAAAAGTTATATGTTTTATTATCCAGGATAGGAAAAATAGGATAACTTATTAACTTACCTCATCAGAGTTCTCATTAAATAATACAGCTTATTTCTCCACCTGCAATGTTCCAATACATTTTTTCCATTTTTATGACATGCTTTTCACATACATGACTTTATATATATGCAGACAACTATTAACAAAGGTATCTTGTAAGTCATTCTGGTAGGAACATGAGCCAAACCTGTAGAATAAACTATTCTAAAGCAAATTTAAAAGCTATGCATTTAGTATGTCTGGTTAAATGTCAATTAAAATTAAGAATTTCTTCTTTATCAAAAGACATTATGAAGAAAGTGAAAAGAGAAATTACAGTCTATCATGAAAAAGATATTTTCCTCTTGTATGACAAATAAAAAGTTAGCATGAACAATTCATTAATATAAAATTTCAGTGAAAAAATAAAAAAATACAACATAAAAAAGAGGAAATGTTAATTTCATATAAGCAAATAAAAAGTCATATTATTTACACAATTAAAAATTCTGACAATACTTAGTATTGGGAAGAATAAAGAACTTTTCATAAACTACATATAGGACTATGAATTAGTTAAGCCACACTGTAAAATATTTGTCATTGTTTAGTGAAGTTAAAGGTTTGTACACCATCCTATGACCTAGCCACCTCACTTTGTGTATTTCTTTAGAGAAATTATAAGAATATTTATGGCAAAAAATAAAAACAACAGAAAACAAAAAAAGAAGAAAAATAATGGAAAATGACTCAAATATGCTTTAATTGTGAACTGGATAAATGAATTGTGATGGAATTGTTAGGCAGACAGCAAGGGATTCCGGGTCTCCTCGGGACAAAAGTGGGTGGCTTGCCTTGGTGCAATTGCCCCACGTGGGAAGAAGGACAAGGTTGGGCCCCAGGCCCCCATCTTGGTCCTGCCCCACCTTAATCCTGTCTCAAGCAGCTGCCATGCCTGGGGTAGGAGGGAACACCCTACCAATCTGCCAATCAGAACTTGGTGCACCAACCGCAAAAGAATGCAGAAGACTTTCTAGCCCACAGGCCAAGCTGCATAGGTACGATAGAGTCCAGAAAGTGACCTAGAACCCACATGTGCAGTAAGACTCAGGTCATGCACCTCCCAACTGTCCAATCAAAGTGGATCCATGGTGATGTTTGAACTGCAGGGAGGTCCCTATCCGGACACCATAAAACAAAACCCAGACCATAACGAACCTCCCTTTTGCTGCTGCCACAAGTGGTCCGGTCATCGTCAGTGGTGTATGTATCTTGCTTTGTAAACCTACGTATTGTTCTTGCTCTATAATCGTATCTTGCTCCCCCTCAATAAATTTCACTTCATGCTTGCCTTACTTTGGTGCCTCTGGTCATTCTTTGGCTATGAGCACACCAAGAACCAAGAACACAGAACGAGACTGAAACCTGACATATTTGGTGCCGTGACTCGGATGTTTCTCTTTGGGCAAGCCAGCTTGCCTTTCTCCATGGTTATGCTCTCCCTTTAGGTTTTCCTACCCTTGCTTTCACTTTTCCACCCCTGCCATTTCTGTGACTGGGATGTTTCTGCCTAGGCAAGCCTGCACTCTTCTTTGGTTTTCGCTTTTTTTTCACTTTTCCACCCTTGTCCTTCTTCCCAGGTGGGGCACTTGCACCAAGTCAAGATATCCACTTTTGTCCCTAGGAGACCCAGAATCCCTTGCTATCTACCTAACAGAATCATTTGTAACCACAGCCCCAGCACAAACTGGACCTGCTCTGTTCATAACAGAATGCCAAGTTATCTTATAGTTATAACAGAGCCAAAAACTGTAAGTTGTATAGCCTGGGTATGCACAATAGAAAAATCTTTAACCTCTAACAACACCTAGAACCGAAACTCAGCCCTCACCCCTCAGAACCAAGAAGACCAGGACATGGGATATGACTGGATCCTGACTGCCAGACTCTTTCATAAGTAAAGGGCTTGTTGGCCTGAAAGATCCAGGGCTAAAATCTTCCTCAAGATACCTGTTGTGTTATCATACATATATTTGATGTAAATGGTCAAATTTGAAGTCCTTCAATCAGACCCCAGCAAGATAATATTCCTAAATCCTTTCCCTTGCCCTCTGATTTCTTAAAACTTGCCCAAGACCCCAAATCAGGGATAAAGATTTAGGGTCTTTATCTGTCTCCTTTCTGGCTAGCCTTGCGATAGTCTTTCTTTTATCAAATTCCAGTGCCATATCAGGCAGTGAGCCCATTTGCTTCATAACACATATAATGCAAAACAGAAAAGCAATAAAAATAAATAAACCACTGGTACAGATATCAAAAAATATGAATAAAGAAAAAATTTTGAGCATAATTTTTTCAAAAGAATGTATATAGACTATTTATATGAAGTTTAAAGTAGGTAACACTAAGTCATATCATATATTGTTTGGAAATAGACACCTATGAGATAGAACCATCAAGAAAACAATGAATAGATTAAGATGAAATTCAGAATATGGTCATATCTGGTGACAGGGTGAAGAATGTAATTGAAGAACAAAGTGGATTGGTAATGTTCTATTTCTCAAGTGAAGTGGTGGGTACGTGAGTCTTCATTTTATCACAATTTTAAAAAATATATACAGTAAATATTCTTGTTTATATGTGAGCCTTCAAGTAAAGTGTTTAAGAATGAAACACAAGAAAAACCATAATATAACAAAAAGAAATGGGATAAAAACTTGGAAGAAATCAAAATATTTTGCTCCAAAATATATTTCTTTGACATATTTTGAGATGGCTGTCAGAGAGTCAGCAAACAGAAATAGCCTTGCAAAGCTGTCTTTTTTTGGGAGAAATTTGCATCTATAGAGAATCTGCATTGTGGCAACCAGGCCTTCCTTTGTCCAGATCTAGGAAAGAGTAACTGAAAGTCTGACACCTTTAAAAGTCTAAAAGAAATATTTACCATCTATTCTCTCAGATGGCTGCTACCTGTGAGGTTTCATCTACATAAACAAGAACACCTTTGTTTCTTTATTGCTATTGTGAAAGGAATTGAGTCTTTGATTTGGTTCTCAGTTCTGACTGTTGTTGGTGTATATGAATGCTACTGATTTGTGTACATTGATTTTCTGTCCTAAGACTTTGCTGAATTTATTTATCAATTCCAGTAATCTCATGGCAGAGTCTTTGGGGTTCTCTAGATATAAGATCATAATATCTGCAAAGACTGATATTTTGACCTCTTCTGGTCCCATTTGGATGCCCTTGATTTCCTTCTCTTGTCTGATTTCTGTGGCTAGGACTTCCAGCACTATGTTGAATAGAAGCAGTGATAGAGGGCATCCTTGTCTGGTGCCAGTTCTAAGCTGGAATGCATTCAATTTTACACTGTTCAGTATGATGTTGGCTGTGGGTTTTCATATATGGCTTTCATCATTTTGAGGTAAGTCACATCTATGCCTATTTTGTTAAGCGTTCTTACCATAAAAGGGTGCTGAATTTTGTCAAATGCTTTGTCTGCGTCTATTGAGAGGATCATATGATTTTTGTTTTTACTTTTATTTGTGTGATGGATTACGTTTATAGATTCTGCACAGCCAAAGAAACTACTACTAGAATGAATAGACAGCCTACAGAATGGGAGAAGATTTTTGCATGTTATACATCTGACAAAGGACTGATAACTAGAATCTATATAGAACTCGGGAAAATCAGCAAGAAATAATCAAACAACCCCACTAAAAAATGGGCAAAGGACATGAATAGAAACTTTTCAAAAGAAGATAGACTAATAGCTAAGAAACGTATGAAAAAATGCTCAACATCTCTAATCATCAGGCAAATGCAAATCAAAACCACAATGAGATACCACTTAACTCCAGTGAATGGCTTATATCAAAAAGTCCCAAAACAACAAATGTTGGTGTGGATGGAGAGAAATAGGAACACTTATACACTGTTGGTGGGACTGCATACTAGTTCAACCTCTATGGAAATTAGTATGTAGACACCTCAAAGAAGTAAAAGTAGAACTGCCATTTGATCCAGTAATCCCATTACTAGGTATTTACCCAAAGGAAAAGAAGACATTCTATAATAAAGACATCTGCACTCGAATGTTTATAGCAGCACAATTCACAATTGCAAAGATGTAGAAGCAACCCAAGCACCCATCAGTACATGAGTGGATTAAGAAAATGTGGTATATGTATACCATGGAGTATACTGAATCACAAAAACAATGGTGAACTAATACCTCTTGTATTATCCTGGATGGAACTGGAGCCCATTCTTCTAAGTGAAGTATCTCAAGAATGGAAAACAAGCACCACATGTACTCACCATCAAATTGATACTAATTGATCAACTCTTATGTGCACATATGGAAGTAACATTCATCGGGTGTCAGGCAGGTGGGAGGGGGTAAGAGGGGATGGATAAATTCACACCTAAGGGGTGCAGTGCGCACTATCTGGGAAATGGGCACGCTTGTAGCTTTGACTTGGGCAAAGCAAAGGCAATACACGTAACCTAAACATCTGTACCCCCATAATACTCTGAAATAAATAAAAAATTTTTTTAAAAAAGACACCTTCGTTAGTCAAGTCTCCTCTTCTCTCCCTCCCATAACCTGTCCTACCCCTATAACCTAATTTACCATCTTAACCTGTTTTTGGCCATGTTCTGAGCTCCCGTTCTTTCTGTAAACTCAGTATGTTATGTAAGCTTCTGTACCTCATTTGGGTATAGAGTAATCACTCTGTGGTCCTCTCTATGTAAACATTAGTAAATTTTGTATGCCTTTTCTCCAATTAATCTGCCTTTTGTGAGTTGATTTTTCAGTGAAACTTCTGAGGACAAAGGGGAAGTTTCCCTTGTCCCGTATAAACTACGGCAAGTTAAATGTCAGCAAATCAACTCACAGAACATAAAATAAATTGGATTTTTGTCACACTATAGATCACAGATGTACCAAGTTATATCAATGGTTGTTCCCCAAATAAGTAAAAAAATTAACAAAAGATTTTTAAAGATCACTGATAAAATTTTACAACTACAACAATTTTCTAGACTTTTCACATTGTTCTCTGTCACAATAACTTTTAAGTCATTATAAAGTAGACATTAGTGTTACAGTTAAAACACACATACAAAAAATAATATTTATCAAAAATAACAGAAGCTTTTAAAATCTCAGGATAACATATTCATTGATATACATTTTTATTGTTTGGAAACTAACAAAAACATATAAATAAGTCAGAAAGTAGGAAAAATAACATTTTTGTCTTGATGCAATACTATAAAAATAATATCAAGAAATGGAGCTTATGCAAACAAAAATGTTAATTGTACTCAATTGTTTGTGTTTAATGGTAGAGTCTTTTAAAACCAACTTTGTAGTTGGTAATTGTTTTTATGTGATGTTTAATTGATTTTAATTAACATCTGAATTACATAGTATATACCCAACAATGAGATGAGAATTGACTATTTTTTTGAGGTGAAATGTTTTGTATAAAGTTCACATCACTAAAATCAGCAGAAAGGTCAAATTAAGATGGTATTTTTTAAAAGTTTAAGCTTTCATTTTTAATTATTAGAAATTGTTTGGAAGGGAATGGGGTTATTTCAATTATTTCCTTAATGAGAAGATTTTGCTTAGTAATTGATAAAAATATGTAGACATAGAAGATTAACTTCAAGGCAGTTGGAAAAATCTTTATTTTAATAATATGTGATTTCCAATTATAAGAAAATTACATTGCATTACATTACATATTGTCTTATGCAAGTTTAGTAGGTATAGTATGTAAAAAGTGACTACAATGACCATTTTCAACTTAATAAGTAATCTATTTCTGACCTTATTCTCATGAGAAACTGAGGATTCTCTGTAGGAAACTCAGCAGATCAGTTAGTTGCATGCGTGCCCTGTATGTTAATAAGGATTTAAGGGCTATTGAAAGTAAAGTTGATATTATAGAAAGGAATAGGTGAAGGAGTACAACATTTTTCTACATTATAAAAGTAAATTAAATTTAAGTTTATTCCTCATTTTCTTCACTTCCAGAACATATTCAGCATTTTAAGTTAACTGTTGATATTTTTCAATCAAAAATTGAAATCCAAATACACTATTGTTATAGTAGTAATATATTTATGTACATAATATTTTGTCTCCTAGGAAATTAAACTTATTTTTTAAACTACAATCTTGCTTTGAAAAAAAGAAATAAAATGAAAAAGAGAAAAATAATAGCTTTTAAAAAGGGATTTGTAAACTAAAAATAAAAACCTATGCCCCGCCCCATGGCCAACTGAAAGGACCACCTCTTGGCCAAGGGGACCACAGAAAAACCTTAAAACTGAGTTCCTGGCCATGATGGAAAGGGAGGTGGACACATCTCCTTATACTATTTCCCTTTTGGAGTTTAGACACACCAGCATTAATTTTAAAATAGGCAAAACAAACTCTTTGTGGCAAAAGAAACCAAATGACAAAGAGGATATACGACTGCAAGGCAAAGGTTAGGTCAGACTTTACATACCATAAAATCTCATAACAGTTTTTTTAATTAACCTGGAATAGTGTGGCTTACTTCCCAACTTGACTCTGGTATAGCTCACATGACAGACAGCAGACCCCTTTTTCTTAACTCAAGCATTCCTTTCTACTGACATCAAGTCTTTAGACAAAGCTTTATTTCTTTAACAAACTACAAATCAAGGAATCTCTGAACCCACCTATAATCTGTAAGCCCCCAGTTTGAGATGTCTTGCCTTTTTGAACCAAACCAATATATACCTTCTATGTATTAATTTCTGATTTTACCTGTAATTCCTGTCTCCCTAATATGTAAAAAACCAAACTGTAGCCTGACTGCCTTGGGACCACGTACTCAAAGCTTCTGGGATTTGTGGCTGTCTGGGCCAGAGTCACTCATATTTGACTAAGAATAAACCTCTTTAAATTATTTTACAGAGTTTTGGTTTTTTGGTTAACAGATTTAAAAGTTTTGCATACGCCATCTCTGTTTGATGTAAGGACAAATTTCCAAGTACCTTTACAAAATGATCCATGTATGTTACCATCAGCCTGCATATTCCTCCCCTACTACTGCTAGATCCCAGCATTTCTGAATTTGTTAGTGATGACACTTTTGTTCTTTGGGCTCTAATTGCATTTATCAGTTAAAAAATTAAATATTAATTTTTTTTGCCCACACAATAATGATTTTTTTTCAAACTACTAAATTGAGATATAAATAAACTATTAAACAAAATTGAGAGAGGAGGACAAAATATTGCTCTTCCCCTAAATCCAGTCAGGCTTCTTTAACTCATGGGGAGTGAACAGGCATCTGTAAGATACAATTCACTAACTGACAGGAAAAATATTAACTGCTATTTCTAGCCTACTTATAGTGAGGAGATATAATTTCAATATCATTTCCCATTGAAATGATAGTAGAATTTTTGGGAGAGTAAAATATATGGGTGAAGATATCATGGCTAGAGTTTGGAATATTGAGAAAATACAGAGAATTTTTAAAAATCTATCTCTGGATAAAAAGAAATTACAGAGAGCTAAGTCTGAAAGAGAGAAGGAGAGATTTATCTCATTAATTATATAAACACAATACAAGGAAAACCTTAATTCTTTTAAAAATGGTCAATACATGTGGATATAATACAAGTGAAATCTTAGTTCTTTTATTGTAAAAATTGTCAGTACAGTAGTGAATACAAATTCTTTATTTAAACAGATTTTCAATAGTAAACAAATCCATGGGTGTCTCTTTAGTGTATGTGTCCGTGACAATAAGCTATTATGGAGGCCCTTTCCCAAACGTTATAATTTCCTAAAATAAGTAATGCAGGTAAGAAAGCCTCTGAGGAGTGCTGAGCAGTCTCACCTTCTGATCTGGGTCATGGTCCTCTCCCTGAACTTCTAGGACAGGAAGGACTGATTCCAACTCACCATTCAACTCATCCACCAGTAATTATGATATAAGTTGAGTTTGCCTCACTGGTCTATAGCCAGCCACCTTGACAATCAAACAGTGGGAGTTAAGGAAATGCAGCACTGCTTTAATATGTTTATTATTGTTTTACTGCAATATATAATAGTGACATCTTAAAAATATCAAGGGAAAACATCCTATTTTTAATAGGATTGACAATGTTACCAATAGGCAATTAGTTAACCAGGTTTCAAGGAGAAATATTAGCAATAACCTGTAACTGTTGTGAACAGAGATACTTGGGAAATTTAAACTAGCAAAACATCATTTAGATGCAAAACAAATAAATGGAAAACCTAACCTGTTTGTCTTTTAGAGTGCAGGGAATAAACTGAATCAATAGCATTTTTAAAGTTCTGGTTTTTGGCAAATGACTGATATATACTTTAAACATTTTAGTGGCTAATGGCTAAACCTGATTGGAAAATATAAAATGGCATGCAGAAAGAAAAAAGAAACAAATTTTTGAACCTCTTACTTAAATCATATGTCAAAACAAAGGAAGTAAGAAAATGGAAGCAGAACAATTTAAATAATTTAAATGAAAATATAAATGGGATAGAAAGTAGCATACATCCCTAGTGGCTTCCATGGAAATGTGGAATAAACCCCAGAGGAAAACAAAGGGAATATAGCCTCAAGTCAAGAAATAGAATTATGTTTCTTTTTTTCCCTTTGACCCTCTTTTTGTTAATACTGCATGCTGTGCTTCTGAAAGGATATTATAGAATGTCAGATTATACTTTCTACATGTAATGCAGACTAAATCCCACTGCACTGGACTTCAAAATAGTGCCCAAATAATTTAATATGTTGAGATGGCTTTCTCCTTCATTTTCTCTCTCTTTCTATCATTTATCTAATGTTTAATACCAACTAACTCAAATATTGTATTAAGAGCTGGAAAATATGGATAGGTTACTATGTCCATTCTTTCTTTATTCTGAGCAAGAGCTTTTACATACTTCCAAATCCAAGAGTCAGCCTCCTCTAATGTACTTGTAAAGGGGGAATTTTATTATATGTTGTCTTGAGTCATCCACATCACAGTTTCTATTTACATTAGCTCTTAACTTTGTTCAGTGGAGGAACATATCACATCACTTTTCCACTTGGAATTCTTTGGGGCAACAGAATTTTATGATAGGTTTACCTCTGTCTATAATAATAACAGCATAATCTAAGGTGTGCTTTGCTACTTCAAGTCCTGTCTCCTTCCAGGATTCCCTTAAAGGAATGGAGAGATAAATCTATTCATTATTGTTGGTTGGCTAATAAGAAACACTTGGGTCTAACACAACAGCAACAATAACAATACCTACACATACACACAGATGCAAGCATGCACATACATACACAAAGACACACAGAATCTCGGAGGACATTGACAAAATAGACAATGAAGTCTGAATCTATGTTATGGAAGTGAAAATGTGGTATAACTGCATCAAACTCAGCACTGTAGTCTTGGCCAGGGAGGAGAGAATTATATCATCTCACACAGCAGAGCTAGTCACGGGTGACCTTTTAGGCTTTCACATTCAGTTCTTGGTTCTATTATGGGTCCATTGGAAAGCCACACATACCTGGATGGCTACTTCTTAACTTAGAGTCCAGAGAAGATTTAAAATTCAAGCTTATCTTTACTTTTAGGCCAGATATTTATTATTACTAATAATATAATGCAGTGTTATAAAATCAAGTAATAATGCCCTTTCCATCACAGAGGGGAGAATAATGAGTTTTACCTAAGAGACACTTTTCAAAGACTCCATCTAGTCCTTGAAAGAAGGGTAGACATTGAATGTCCTATACAATAAGAGAGAAGAAAACATATCACAGGGAAAAGAACGAATCAACACACAGAGATGTGAGATGTGCGGCACCTCTGAGAAATATCAAGGAGTCTTGAGTGGCTAGAGTATAAGTTCAGGGGCAGGGAGCAGTAACAGGAGCAACGAGAGATGAAGTTGGAAGGATAGATTGTGACCTCCTTCAATAATGTAAGTTTTCTCTTTTAATTATTAGAATTGTTACTGTTCAAAATAAATACATCATTGGCTCTAGCTTTCAAATAATTTAGTCAGAGAGTTTGATATACTTTTGCAAATGACTCCATGTGAACATGTATCTACATGTTTCTTACACTTTAAAAATGACTTATCGTTAACAACAGCTTCACATATTTTACTTATGATACATTCATTTGTATTCACTTTCTTTAAATTCTCATTTCAAAAGAAATAGAGAAACAATTTACTGAGCTGAAGTTAAATTCTATAACAGGCTACCTCAAAGGAATTTCTCTTATTACACAAAATTGCTTTGGGTAAAATGGTGCAAAGGTCTCATTCATTTCAATGAGCTTTTGCTTATTAAAAATAATATGCATTTATAATATGGACTTTCTCTTTTTTAACAAAGGGATGCTTTTTAAATGTAAAATTTCCAGAAATCATAATACATATTTGCAAGTTATATTCACTATTCTTATAAAATCCTAGGTTCTCTTTTATTTTAAATTCAAATGATATTGTGATTACTATTTATTAAATTTTATTCTGCAATAAAGTGTAATGAAGAGGTTTGATAAATTAACTATAAATTATAACAGTTTTTGAAAGCAAATTTGCCTGGTCGATGTCAAACCAAAGATGGAGGAGCAGGACCAAGAAACCAGTTTTACCCTGTTGGCAGGAAATAAGGGTGCATTTTAGGGAGAAAATTTTAAAACAGTAACAGAACTGACTAAAAGTAGGTTTGCATTATATTAACCTTATGCACTGACAATTCTAAATATTGTCAGTGATAAAATATTACTTGAAAATCTTTTGTTGCTGTAAGTTAATTAATTGCTGTGATCACTTCATGTTTATATATATATATATGTATAGATATATAATATATATGTAAATTTCCAGAAGAAGAAAAAAGAGAAATGGAAGGTAGGAAATACTTGAAGAAATAATGACTGAGGATTGTTAAAAATTGAAGAAATCTATTGATTCTCAGATTGTAAGGACCTATAATATGCTAAATGGAAAAGACATTCCAGGGTTAAAAGATATAGACAACATAGTAAAATTTAAGAAAATCAAAGGCACACAGAAATTTCTAAATCTGTAGAGAGATTAAAGCAGTAACCTTCAAAGAAAAACATCTGCTTAAACAAAATCAGAATTCTCAATTACAACTGTAAGAAGGCATAGACATCAATTTTATATTTTATAGAGTATATTATAATTTTTTATCCAGAAAGAATAGCATTTAAATGTAAAATGAAAACACTTTTATGATAGTACTACACATTGAACATTTTATGAAAAAGTCTGAATGTTTGACACCATCAAATATAGCATTAAAACAGTGATAATTCATATAAATAAATATATAAATAAGACATGAAGACACTCTTAATAATAATTATGTTTTTTTTTTTTTTGAAATAAGGCCTCACTCTGTCACCCAGGCTGGAGTGCAGTTGTGTCACCATAGCTCACTGCAACCTCAAACTCCTGGCTCAAGTGATCTTCCTGCCTCAGCCTCTGGAGTAACTGGGACCCAGGCACATGCCACCACACCTGGCTAATTTTTCCATTTTTTGTAGAATTGGGGTCTCCCTATGTAGCACAGGCTGGTCATGAAAAATTATATTTCTTATTAACATTTATTACTTATTATGCACAAGGCACAGGTGGAGGACTTTCATATGTATTATATTATTTAAAAATCACAACAACCCTATGAGATAAGGACTATTATCATCCCCAATTCACAGACACCCAATCTGGAATTGAAATTCTGGATTACATAAATATAGAATGAAATGGAAGAGGATGAGGAGAAATGAACTGTCTTCTGAGATTTTGTGAAGGTACATATTTGGTAACAAAATATAGTTATTGTTTAGTTTTAGACACCAGTGAAAAGACTGAGCATAAGTATAGATCACAATATTAAAGAAAAAAGTACAGAAAAAGCATAGAATAACTTTTAAATCTACACCAAAAAATTTGCTCTCACATTGGAAATTAGAAAAGGAGAAATTGAAGAAAAAATAGAAGACCTAATAAATAGTTTTAAGTTAAGAAAGATATATCTTAATATAAAACTAATTGCAATTATTTTAAATAGGCTAAACTTACTAATAAAAAGACAGATATGTGCAGATTGGCAACACCTCCCAGCAAAAACTCATCAATATATTTTCTATAAGGCATACATAAAAAGTAATGATGCAGAAATATCAAAAATAAAAGGATGGAAAATGTTATACCATGTGTATATTAACCAGCCAGTGCTAGAATAGCCATAATAACATTGAATAAAATGATTTTAAAGCAAAAACTATCAATACAAATTGAATTTGTCTACTGCCAATCAAACAGTACCTCTATTCTTATTACAACAATGACATTATACGAACTTAATACACACTTGAAAAAGACAAAGACATAAGAAGTAAAGGAAGTAAGAAACAGATGAATCATAAAGCTATATATTGTAATATGTGATTCTTAAAAACTGATAGATCAAATTTACAGAAAGCAAAAGTATAAGAGATGTGAATAAAATGATTAACAATCTTGATAAAATATACACAATTTTATACATCAAACGTACATGTTTCTTAAGCATACATGAAATATTTACCCCCACAATACATATCTTAGCTCCCAAAAGGATCATTAATAAGTTCCAAAGAATCGATTTCTTAAAGATTACATTCTCTAACCACATATCAGAACTCGGAAATTAATATACAAACTACTAGTAAAAATGTTCTCTGTCCAAGAGCTAATAAACATACAAAGTAATATATGAGAACTAGGTAGATGGGGGGCTTTACCTCACAGATGAGAACTACCAGAGTCACACTCCATCTTTGGAGAATGAAACTAGCAAAATATCAGCAGAATATCTGTCCCAACCAAATGGGCTAGTATATAGTTGAAATCTCTGTCCTGGGTGAAGGAAATAAAGAAAGTGGTCAAATGTCATGTCAGGGGATCTAGGTATAGTACAAACCCTGAACACTTTGTCAGCAAATGGGCAAAACGGTTTTGGGGTTCACAGCCATGCAGTAATCTCAGCAGTCCAGACCCTTCTCAGGAAGCTCTGCATCCTGGATTTCATTAGCTGCAAAATTACTCGCTAAAGAACAGGAGTCAACAGGTCTCAGATTTCAAAGAATAAAAAACGTGTCCCTCTCTGAATTGATCTGGGAATCCGAGTATTCGTCCTTGTACAAAACCCTTAGTGGATTCACATGTGACAAATCAGGAAAAGCAAAGGCCAAGGATGATTCAATCATGCAGTATCTATCCAATAATCACAAAAAGTAGATTTACACTGTGAACAAATTTGAACCTGAAAGAGCCAATCCTTCAAGATGGATCCCAAGTGGCTAACTGGGCCTAAATTTAAAATAGAGCCAAGCAGCCATTTGCGGACTAGAGGTCACACGCATACACTGAATTCCCGGAAAACCCACACCTTTTTTAACTTTGGGACTTCAAGAGCTCACTTGAACCAACCAGTCAGAGCTCATCTGCCTTGGCAATCAGGACTCAGCTATATTGACCAATCAGAACTTGGCTTTGTCAACCAATCAGAACTAAGCAAGCTTCAATCCTTTATTTGTATAAATGGACTTGACTGGGACCACGGCAGGAACTTTTGATATAAAACCAAGCCCTCCCTTTATTCTCTGGAACACATCTTCCTTTTTTGCAGAAGTCTGTGTCTCCCAGGTTTTCAAAATGTTCACTGGAACAAAGTCTCTTTCCTTAAAATTCCTTTTCAGAGAACTTTTGTTCACAACACAAAGTAGAAGAAAGAATCAGTGCTTACTGAGGCATATTCACTCTTCTTAATAAATATTAGCAAAAAAAACCACTTTAACATATTTTTATTTATTATTAATTTGCTCTACAATATTGATGTGTTTTCAAGTTTCATGGCAGTCAATAAAATGACTCCTTGATTTAGTACAGACCAAAGGTACAGCACTCCTGCAGCATATGTGCAGAGAGGTTCCTTGTCTTAGACTCTCCACTAGCGTCAGGCAAAAGTACTCTCTTTTTCACTTTTCATTCAGCGGTTCAAGCATCTAAGGATAAAGGAACTATTGATTTCCAGTAGGAGTGTCTATATGGTATAGTATGGTAGTATGCAAGATAAACAGTACTACTAACTGAATATTTGTTAAATCAATAAGACCTTTCCTTCTAGGGAGACAATGGATTTAAAAAAATGACTGTGCTAATTATTATAGCCTAGTAACAACTTAACCCAAAAATTAGCAGTTTGAAACAACAATTTTACTTTGCTCACAATTTTCTGGGTCAGGAATTTTGAAACAGCTTAGCTAGGTAGTTCTCACTGGATTCTGTCATGGGGTTTCAGTCTTATGTTGACTGTGGTCAAGTATCTGAAGGCTTCTTTTGGTTGGATATCCAATCACTCTTCGTTCTCAGAGCGATTGGATATCCAATCACTCTTCGTTCTCAGAGCTGGCAGTTGACACTGGTTATTGGTTAGGCCTATTGACTGAGATTTCTACATGCAGCCTCTCCAGTATGGTGGTACCATAAAAGTAAGATTTTTACATGTGGTAGCTTCAAGAGTAAGTGTCCCAGAGAACCAGGAGGATGCTGCATCACTTTTATAACCCACCCTCAGAAGTCAAATAGTGTCACTTCTGCCATCATTTATTGGTCAAAGCAGTCACAAGTCCACCAGATTTAAAAAGAAAAAAAAGAGATGTCACCTCTTAATGGCAGGAAATTCGTAATTATTTGATTTGTGGACATGTTTTAAACTTCCAACATGACTGATCCCTCATTAGGCAACAAAGATTTATTCTAAATGAATTTCAATGTCCACAGACTGCTTCCTAGAGATGAAAACAGAGAGATTTTAAACAACTGAATTATCCATCATTAACATGAAAATGTCCAATAGACCAAGATTAGATTTTCTTTTAATGTATATTTTTTTGCCACACTATTAAACAGGCATGAAATCAAGAGAAATTTTTTATTTGATTCAGAGAACGCCAGAAAACAGTACATATGCTAAAGTCTGATGTTTTGCTACTTAAAATACCAAGTTTAGACATTGGTAGAGAATTAATCATCTAATTACCTGCTATGTAGACCCAGCTTTAAATAACCTCTAATTTTTGCTTAAATAGTCAACATACATACTAGGAAAAAAACCTAATTAGTCAATGTGTAAAAATCAATTCTTCTTATGAAAATGTCTTAAATTGTAGTAGTAATTATGAAAAGTTTTTATATCTAAAGGTGATGAAAAAGAGTGGAAGAAATATTATATGTTAAATTAAAATTCAATATGTGTTACTTTTTAAATGTGACATTTAGAATATTATTAGTTAAATAATTGAGGATGCTGTAAAACGTCTGCTGCCCTGAAGGAGATGACTAGGGACAACTACCTGTTACCTCATGTGTTGCAAAAGAAGATAACAAAGAAAAAAATTGTTTATAGATTCATATAATTTTATTGTGCTCGCTGCACAAGCCAAATGCTTTATGAACACACAGAGCTTTCTTTTCATTCATAATTTATTACATTTGTTATTTAGAGACAGCTTATTTCTGAAGTTATTACTGGCATTTTATAAAGCACCATAGGAGATTTCACATTTCTTCAAAAAAAACCTATATTTCTTTATGCAAGGTCAGTCTTTAAAGGAAAACAGTAAGGATCCAAGAGTTATTATTTCTCTCTTGTTTGTACGAAGACTCCAGCTCCTATTTGAAAATGAATGGAATCATAAAGCATATATTTTCCTCATTTCTTAGGATCTCCCCCCAATATCTTATATGCCTTGCAGTGAAAATGCTACTTCTGTAAACAGAGTATGGAATTCATTTGTGAGTAGTGTTTTTGCTCTGTGTAGTACTTGTGATAGAAACATTTGGTTTGAAGCCAAAAGATACTATTTTAGGCTTAGTATAATTTTCCAGCTGTTGTTGAAGAAAGCATGTTACACTTCCCCACCCATTACACTGACATACTCATCTATACGTTTATATTTTGCTGCTTTTTTAAATCAGTGATGCAGCTGCCACAATATGCCTCCTCCTTCCAGCAGGTGGTAGATTATTCTCTGCATAAAATGACATCATTCCCTGTCTTGCAGAAAACATGGCTTCTGAGCTGAGGAAAAGGCAAAACCATGATGGAAAACAAAATTTAGATGAATTTGCCACATTGCATTTAGTGAAACCATATCATATATTTTAGAGAATTCACAATTAAATGTAATAAAATCAAATTATTAGTGGCATTTGAAAAAGAAACAGTACAATATAAACAATTAAAGACTTTAGTAATTAAAATGTGAGTAATCTCTTGCCTTCTTTGGAATCAACACTAAGAGAAATATAATTAGTTCGTGTGGCCATACTCCTATCCTACTTCTTCTCCAACAGAAAGACAAACATTTGTATTATACTTAAAATAATCTATGAAATTATGAGATTACATTTAACTGATGATTTGGTTGTATGTTTTACTAAGCAACCCCATAATAAAAATTTTCATTACACTTATAGTGGCTCAAAACACTTTCCCCCTCAAACAGAAACTTATTTAATAGTCCACAATAAGGGCTCTTGGCTGACATTCAATTTCAAAATGAAAAAAAGAATTTTTTAAAAATCAGGAGTAGAGTAGGAAATGATGTAACAAAACAAAAAACCAACTGGGCTATTTAGTAGCTTACTGTAGAGATGGGAGTCTCTAAAAGAGCATGCAACACTGTAATATTTACCATGAATCAAAAATTCCTTTAATAGATATTTTAAATGGCCTGACATAGAAAAATAAGCATGTTTATGCATTATATGGTACATATTATATGCACAAATATACACAAATAAAATCATGATATATACTTAACAGAATTTTCCTTTCTAAATATGTTTATTGCTTAGTTATCTTTAGATGTCATAAAACGAGTAGAGACCAATAATTCTAATCTCTGTTAATGCTTATTAGTTCACCTGTTATTGTATTGTGAAGCATATGTCATAACACTTATGTGGGTTTTAGAAGGAGCTGGACTTTCAACACATACAGTAATTATAGCCTGTATACATTACTTCATATACAATAAAGTTATAGATGGGTAAGAAAGAAGCTTAAATTTTTCAGCGGTGAAAGAGATAAGTTTTAAGTTCATAGCAGTATTAGGAGATATCAAATGATCCTAGCAATTTATAGTTTGGGAACTGATTGGTAAGCCTACTACAGCTAAGAAACATATTCTGTGTTGAAAAACTACTGCTCACCATAGTGGATGGTGAAGTTTGTGCTGGAAAGCTGTTGACTTATTTATTATATCCTTCCTGGAAGATGATACAAGGTGTCATAAGGAAAATGTTTCCAACATCTAATATTCTTCTGTTCTAACAAGATGATCCCAAGAAGGTGAGAGATGATAGGTGACAGTTATTTACTGTAAGGAGAAACCTTCTTTAATTAGTCTTAGCACAAAGTGGTCCCCAGTGACTTTGTTAAATAAATGCAAAAATGAAGAAGCTATGCACCACATTTTTAGAAAGAGTTAAAAATAACACTTCTGCTAAGCCAATAATTAGCATGTGAAGGCAGTGTTTACATTGCTTTAAAACTTCCAGAAATGCTGTGGGAAGATTAAGATCAGAGTTAAATAACATTAGGTAGTAAATTGATAAGAGATACTATAGGTTGTTAGAAGTGATGTTTATGTTATATTTAGAAACATTTTTAAATGTTTTTACATTAAAATAATATATTCTAGTAGCCAATTTAAAATAGTCACATAAGCAAAAATAAGAATATGAGAACATTCCATGATTCCACCAACCAGATATAACTCTTATTATAACAGTAGTGTGTATACTTTCGGCCTTTTACCTAGATATGTGTAATTGAATCTCAAATGTTTGAGGTTATAACATTTAATGTTTTTCCCCAATAACTGCAATAAATGGATATTTAAATCAGGACCCACCCTCACGCCTACTTACATATAACTTACATACTTCTTTCTTGCTGGGTAGCACCTCTGTCGCTGGCATTTTGGTCTGATTCCATACTTTTCTGGTACCTTTAGTTACTAGACTATTATTCAAACTCAAAATTGATCCAAAGCTTTGGTCTTTGTCTTTCAACATAGGCAGATCAATGGCCCCAGTTCCTTACAGTAGATGGGAAAGGTCAGTCTTGTGCTGAACCATTTCTTAATGTTTTTTTTCTATTTGTTCCTCAGGGTTTGACACTGAATGATAAAGGTGTCAGGTCCCAATTATTGTCAGTTCGTTGCTGCCTATGTGAATTTAGAACATGTGGCACTTAGCGATTTTTGAACTCAGCTTTGTGCCTCAGGCACAATTCTAGAATCATAGGATGAGTTTTGCATAGCTATACACACACACACACACACACACACAGCCACATACACACCCCTAAATTTTTATCAAAATAGGACTTACTATACAAATTCTTTGTAACAATTTTTAACATGCATTTTAGTATAACATTGTTCCATAATGAGCATCATTAATAAAAATTTTTATCTTTTCCACATTATAATGATAATGTATACTTCTTTTAACAAGTGAAACAATATGCAGACATTTCTTGATTTACAACGGAGTTGAATCCCAATAAACCCATCATAAATTGAAAACATCATAATGCATTTAGGAGGATTCAAGATGGCTGACCAGAGACACCAGCTGCCAGAGTGTTTCAATAAGAAGAAAAAGTTTTAGATGAAAGAGAAAAAATAAACAAACAAACGTAGATCGGGTATAATTCCCAGGGAAGGGTGCCAGAACCTACACTAGACTTCATGGGAAGAAGATGCAGAGCAGGACAAGAAGGAGCAAAATATAAGCAGCGATCAACCAACTGGGAGGCTTGGAATCCAGTGAAAAGGGTAGGTGCAGTGGTTTATTTCATCTTCCCCTGCATCTCTGACAGTCAGCGGGTTCCCAAGCTGCTGGAGAGACATTCTACCCCACACGAACTCAAAAACTGCTGCTGCCAGGGAACTGGGAGTTTCTTGTGGACAAAGCATCAGGCTTCTAGCCCCCCTGGGGCACTTCCCATCACCACAGACCTGAGCTGGGACAGCAGGCACCATATTTTTTCTCTACCCATCATGTACCTTTGTCCTCCCCAGGGGGTTCAGTTGCTCAGGTTTTGTCTTGCTCATTCCCACACAAACATTTCCCAACTCTAGCCCAGACTGCAGGTGCCAGAGCTCCAGGGGGTCCTGGGGGATTGGTGTGACTCCAGAGCCTAGACATTCTGGGTGGGCTGCATTCTGGATGGAGGGACAGAGATGATCAGAGTACTAGGTTTCCTCCACCCAGACTCTTTTCCTTCCCTCCCCCTGCCCCACCTGTGGTTACTGAGAAAGACTTTTGAGCCACCACACCGAGGCTTCCACAGAGAATGGGGCTCAAACCTTTCCTCTTAAGGTCCTGCAGTAGATTGACAGGTGCTCAGACAATGAGCGCCGTACTCATCAGCCCTCCCTAGTGCTGCTTGCACAGTGGCTCATTCAGAGCAGGGCACACCCCGAAGCAGAGGGACATCAAACCTGCTTGAGCACTCCTTAGGCAACTTGAGACCAGCATGTTTCTCCGTGGCACAGTCAGGGATTGATCTTTGGGGACCCAGGGACAGCCTACAGGCCAGATCCCATACCACTAGGTCTGGATTGTGTTGCTTGGGGGCACAAAGGGGAGATTTGTGAACTAATCTTGAGAGGCGAGGAAGCCTGCATGGGCAGAACTGAGAGGAAAGTTCGGTGTGGGTCTCAGCTGGAGTGTACTTGGGGGCACCCCTCCCCCAAAGGAAGGTTGTGCTCTCAACTCAGGCCGGGATCCTGGGAAGGGATGCTCCCTAGTTCACAGTGCAATCATGGGGAAGCTCAGCTAGTTTGAGCTCCTGCCGCTGGCATTCACTGGAGGGAAACCATGAAGCAGGGGAGCGGGGAGGAGAGGGAAACTTGCCCCCGACAGTCAGATTGTAAATCTCAGATGGCCCCACCTCCACAAGCAGACTTTCTGGTTGAGTGGGTTCACTTCAGCCCCTTCCTGGCGGCTTTACCCAGAAGCTGGGAGTAGACCTTTGACCCATGCTGAAATAGCTGCCTTGCCAGCTTTTGTGGATCCTGAGGGCAAGCTCACCCAACCCAGCCACAACCAGCCTTACTCCCTCACCCGCCTCTGCTGTGGCAGAGAATAAGGACTCACCTGGAAGTTCCAGGGCCTCACTCAACATCTGGGGCATTTGAGTGCTTCTCCTGTGGGACTAGAGCCGGTCACAGGTCCCAAAAATAACGGTGTAGTTTGTTCCTTCTGGCAAGCACCACCTACTGACAGGGAGGTCAATTTGTACATGGTTTACATCATTTACTGACTCGGTCATACAGGGCATAGTTGATTATCACCCACAAGCACCACCTAGTTTCTCAGGGATTAAACTGGGTGTGCCAATATAATTTACACTGTTAGGCAGACCATGGGGCATGGGAAAGAGAAAGGATTTCAAAAACCTCCATCCTCCCACACCAAAGTGAGACAGGGAATCTGTCCACTCACATAGCTCACCACTCCTACAGCCTACAAACAACTAGCAACTGGAAAACTACCACCCTAAGGATATCTATTATATAACCAAGGCATCCATCCAGAACCTAGATTGCCATCAAAGCATCCACAAGCAAAGCCAAAGGTTGTTATCCAACATATATTACAAACACACCTATATGAGTGAGGGGGAGAAGCCCCATGTAAACAAAAGAAAATCCAAAAATAAGAGGAACAGCTACTCCAGATGAGAAGGAACCAGTGAAAGAACTCTGGAAGTATGAAAAATCAAAGTGAAAGGACACACCCAAAAGGGAACACCAGCCTCTAGCAATGGATACCAAACAAAATAAAAATATTGAAACAACAGGTAAAGAATTCCAAATATGGATTGTAAGTAAGCTCAATGAAATCCAAGAGAAAATGGAAAACCAACTCAAAGAAACCAGAAAAGCAACTCAGGAAATGAATGAAAAATTTACTGAAGAGATTGACATATTAAAAAAACAACAAATGGAACTTCTGGAAGTGAAAAATTCATTTAAGGAAATACAAAACACAGTGAAAAGTTTTAAGAATAGACTAGACCAGGCAGAAGAAAGAATCTCAGCACTTGAAGAAAACTCTTTCAAATTAACTCATTCAGTCAAAAATAAAGAACAGAAGATTAAGAGGAACGAACAAAGCTTACAAGAAACATGGGATTATGTAACATGATCAAATATAAGAATCATAGGCATCCCTGAGGGTTAAGAAGAAAATGCATAAGGGCTGGAGAACTGATGTGAAGGAATAATTGAGGAAAACTTCCCTGGTCTTGCTAGAGATTTATACATCCAAGTACAAGAAGCTCAACAAACACCTGGGAGATTCATTACAAAGAGGCAATCACCAAGACACATAGTCATCAGACTGGCCAAAGTCAAAACAAGGAAGGAGCTCCTATGAGCTGTATGGTGAAAACATCAAGTAACTTACAAAGGAAAACCCATCAGGCTAACTGCAGATTCTCAACTGAGACCTTAGAAGTAAGAAGGGATTGGGGCCCCATCTTCAGTCATCTTAAACAGAACAACTGCCAGCCTAGAATTTTGTATCCTGCAAAACTAAGTTTCACATATGAAGGATAAATAAAGACTTTTCCAGACAAGCAAACACTGAGGGAATTTGTCAAGACCAGGTCTGGACTGCAGGAAATACTCAGAACTGCTTTATACATGCATCAGCACAATAGTCACACACCAGAGTAAAACCACCCAAAAACTAAAGCTCATATCTCATATAAAACAATAGTACAAGAGGTAAAACAAAGCAAAATATATACCCAACAGGATAAACAGAACAGCATCCCCCATATCAATTCTATCAATCAATGTGAATGGTTTCAATTCCCCACTCAAGAGACACACGTTGGGTAAATCGATTAAAAAAAAAAATACAAGCCAAGTATCTGTTGTCTCCAGGAAACACATCTAACCCACAAGGACTCATCCAGACTAAAGGCCAAGGGATGGAAAAAAATATTCCATGTAAGTGGAAACCAAAAGAAAGCAAGTGGAACCATTCTCATATCACATACAATTGATTTTAAATCAACAGTAGTAAAGAAAAACAAAGATGGTCATTATATAATGGTAAAGGGAGGACTTTAACCAGAAGACATAAAAATCCAAAATATTTATGCACTTAACACAGGAGCACCCAGATTCATAAAGCAAACCCTACTAGTTCTAAGCAAAAAGATAAACAGCACATTGTAATTGCCAGGGGACTTCAATACCCCACTGACAGAGCTGGACAGATCATCCAAACAGAAAATAAAGAAAGAAACACTGGACTTAAATGGGACTCTAGAACATATTGGGCCTAACAGACATTTATAGAACACTTTACACCAAAACTACTGAATATACATTCTACTCATCAACACATGGAACATTCTCCAAGATTGATCATATTTTAGGCCACAAATATGGCTCAACAAATTCAAAAAATAGAAATCATACCATGTATCTTCTCAGACCACAGTGGAATAAAACTGTGGTCTCCAAGAGAAACTCCCAATTCTGAACAAAGTCATGGAAATTAAACAACATGCTGCTGAACAATTATTGGATCAATAATGAAATTAGGATGGAAATTAAAAGATTCCTTGAACTGAATGACAAAGTGGACACAAGCTATAAAAATCTATGGGATTCAGCAAAAGCAGTCCTAGGGGGAAAATTCATAGCATTAAATGCCTACATCAAAAGGCAGAAAGATCACAAATTAATAGTCTAATGATGCATCTCAATGAGCTAGGTAAAGAAGAGCAAACCAAACACAAAGTCAGCAGAAGAAAAGAAATAACTAAAGTCAGAGCAGAACTAAATGAAATCAAGAACAAGAAAATAATACAAAACATGAATGAAACAAAAAAGTTGGTTCTTTGAAAAGATAAACAAAATCGACAGACTTCTTGCTAGATTAACAAGGCATAGAAAAGAAATGACTCAAATAAGCTCAATCAGAAATGAAAAAGGTGATATTACAACTGACACTACAGAAATACAAAATATCATCTGCGAATACTATGAAAATCTCTGTGAACATAAACTGGAAAATGTAGAGGAAATGAACAAATTTCTGGAAACACACAACCACCCCAAGACTCAATCAGGAAGAAACAGAACTGAACAGACCAATAACAAGCAATGAGATTGAAGCAGCAATAAAAAATCTTCCAACAAAAAAAGCCCTGGACCAGATGGATTCACAGCCAAATTTTTCTAGATCTACAATGAAGAGTTGGTAACCATTCTGCAGAAATTATTCCATAATATTGACAAGGAGATAATCCTCCCCAACTCATTCTACAAAGCCATTATCACCTTGATACCAAAGCCAGGAAAGGACACTACAAAAAAAGAAAACTACAGACCAATATCCCTTATGAAGAGAGATTCAAAAATCCCCAATAAAATAGTAGCAAACCAAATTCAACAGCACATCAAAAAAATAATACACCATGACCAACTGGGCTTCATCCCAGGGATGCAAGGATGGTTCAACATATGTAAATCAATAAATGTGGTTCACCATATAGACAGAAGCAAAAGAAAAATCATATGATCATCTCACAAGATGCCAAAAAAGCATCAAAATTCAGTACCCTTTTATGATAAAAATCCTCAACAAACCAGGTATAGAAGGAAAATATCTTAAAATTATAAAAGCCATGTATGACAAACTCACAGGCAGCATCACACTGAATGGGCAAAAGTTGAAAGCATTCCCACTAAGAACTTGAACAAGACAAGGATGCTCACTTTCACCACTTTTATTCAACATAGTGCTGGAAGTCCTAGCCAGGGTAATCAAGCAAGAGAGAGAAATTAAGTGCATCCAAATCAGTAAAGAGGAGGTCAAACTATCACTTTTTGCAGACATTGTGATTTTATATCCAGAAAACCCCAAAGAGGCCACCAAGAGCCTCCTGGAATTGAAAAATGAATTCAGCAAAGTCTCAGGTTACAAAATCAATGTACACAAATCAATAGCATTCCTATATACCAATAACAGTCGAGTTGAAGTTTAAATCAAAGACTCAATACCATTCACAATTGCTACAAAGAAAATAAAATACCTAGGAGGTGAAAGACCTCTACAAAGAGAGTTAAAAAACACTGGGGAAAGAAACTGCAGGTGATACAAACAAATGTAAAAGCATATTATGCTCACGGATCAGTAGAATGCACATTGTTAAAAATGTCCATACTACTCAAAGTGATTTACAGATTCAATGCAATACCCATCAAAATACCAACGTCATATTTCACAGATCTAGAAAAAATAATTCTACACGTCATGTGGAAACAGAAAAGGGCCTGAAGAGCCAAAGCACTCTTAAGAAAAAAAAAAAAAGTCGGGAGGCATCACATTATCAGACTTCAAGCTGTACCACAAGGCTAAAGTAACCAAAACAGCACAGCATTGGCACAAAAATACAGACATAGACCAATGGAAAAGAAGAGAAAACCCAGATATAAAATCATCCACATATAGCCAACTGATCTTTGACAAAGTAGACAACAGTATACACTGGGGAAAAGAAGCCTTATGCAATAAATGGTGCTGGGAAAATTGGATAGCCACATGCAGAAGAATGAAACAGGATCCATATCCCTCACCACTCACAAAAATTAATTCAAGAGGGATAAAGGACTTAAGTGTAAGGCATGAAACCACAGAATTCTAGAAGAAAATGTTGGAAAAACTCTTTTAGACATTGGCCTATCAAAGAATTTATGAAGAATACCCCAATGGCAATCACACCAACAAGAAAAATAAATAAATGGGACTTGATTAAATTAAAAGGCTTCTGCACAGCCAAAGAAATAATCAACAGAGCAAATAGACAACCTACAGAATGGGAGAAAATATTCCCAATCTGTATATCCAATAAAGGACTAATAACCAGAATTTACAAAGAATTCAAGCAAATCAGCAAGAAAAAAACAAACAACCCCATTAAAAAGTGGCCAAAAGACATGCACTGAAGCTTCTCAAAAGGAAATAGACAAATGGCCAATAAACATATGAAAAAATGCTCAATGCTGCTAATTAGCAGGGAAATGCAAATTAAAACCACAATGAGATATCACCTTATCGCAGTCAGAATGGCTTATATTAAAAAGTCCAAAAACAATAGATGCTGGCATGGATGCAGAGAGAAAGGAACACTTATACACTCTTGGTGGGACTACAAATTAGTACAACCTCTGTGGAAAACTGTATGGAAATTCCTCAAAGAACTAAAAGTAGACCTACCATATGATCCAGCCATCCCACTACTAGGTATTTCCCCAAAGGAAAAGAAGTCATTTTATCAAAAGGACACCTGTACTCTAATGTCTATTGCAGCACAATTCACAATTGCAAAGATGAAGAATCAATCCAAATACCTATCAATTCATGAGTGGATTAACAAAATGTGGTATATGTATACCATGGCATACTACTCAGCCACAAATAAGAATGAATTAAGGCCTTTTACAACAATGTGGATAGAACTGGAGACCATTATCCTAAGTGAGGTATCTAAGGAATTGAAAAACAAAAACCACATGTAGTCACTATTAAATTGGAACTAACTGATGAGCACACATGTGCACAAAGGGAAGTAAAACTCAGTGGAAATCAAGCAGGGAGGGGGTGGGAGAAGGAGATGGGCAAAAACCTACCTATAATGTGTACAACTTGTACAATGAACACTATTTGGGTGACAGGCACACTCTTAATCCTGTCTGATGTATTACAAAAGTGATCCACATAACCAAAAACATTTGTACCCCTGTAATACTTTGAAATTAAAAAAAAATGCATTTAATACACCTACCAAACATCATAGCTTAGCCTAGTCCACGTTAAACATGCTCAGAATACTTAACATTAACCTATGGTTACACCAAATGATCTAACACAAAGTCTATCTTGTAATTAAGTGCTGAATATCTCATATAATTTATTGAATACTATACTGAAAGTGAAAAACAGAATGGTTGTATGGGTTGTTTACCCTGTGATCACGTGGCTGACTTGGAGCTTCAGCTCACTGCCACTGCCCAGCATCCAGAAAAGTATCGTAATTTTAGCCCAGGGGGAAAAATCAAAATTCAAAATTGAAAGTATGGTTTCTACTAAATGTGTATTGCCTTCGCAAAATCATAGAGTTCAACAACTGTTATGTTGTAAGTTAGGGACTGTCTGCGTTGCAAAATGTACAAAGGCCAAACTAATTAGCTTTCTCTGCTTCCAGTTATCATCTCCTTGAGATAACCAGTGCCAATAGCCTACCATGCATACTTTCACTCTGCTTTTCTTGCTCATAAATATTTATAGAAGCATATATAGTCACATATAGGATAGCCACTATTTTCTTTGGTATTAAAGTAGAATTATAGGATATACATAAAACTTGGCAACTTTCTTTTTCACTGAAAAATAGATTTCTCATAAGTTGGAAAAAAAAGATTTAACAGCTTTTCAAACTAATCTTTTGTAAATACACATGAAAATAAGCAAATATAATTTACTTAAGTTGATTTTTTTCATGGGTACAACTTTTTCCTTCCCTCTCTTCCTGTAGGCAGTCTATGCTAGCAATTTCAGGTACATTCTTCTTTTCTTTTTTTCATAATCTTCTATACATTTCTTCTCTCTCTCTCCACACACATACACACTTGCATGAGTAGAGAACTTTTCTGCATATTACCTTTAAAAAAATCAACAAGTCCTGAAATGATGATTGAAAACACTCTGCTCAAATATATAGCTTCTCTGCAGATTCTTTGGGGCATACAAAGATTCAACACATTAATGGGGCCAATATAAATCTTTCTCCAAGATGTACAGTAACCTATAGATCTCTGAAGAGTAAACAATCACCAGGACTTACAATATTGAAACTCTACTCCAGCACTGTCCAGATTGTCACCGAAGGTTCCAGGTTACATAGACCCTGTATTTCTAAAGCATTGATTCTTAAACATTTGTTCAGAATCCCTTTATATTCTTAAGTTTCTCGGGACCTAAAGTAGTTTTGTTTTTGTGGGTAATAACTCTGAATATCATATTAGATATTAAAATAAAGTTTAAAAATATTTATTTACATTTAAAACAGTAATAATAAATGTATTACATATAAACATACTACATTTTGTGAAAAGTAACTATAATTTTTTAAAACAATATTAAGGTATTAATGCATATTAAGACTATTGCAATACATAGGTGTAGAAAGTGACCATGGAAAGTTTTATAAAAATGACACATGAATAAAAATACCTTCCTTTTCTGTTCAAAGTCTATATCAATTTTTAAAATTTTGTTAATTTAAAGATGTATTCTGTATTGCAAGTGTTCCTGAATGTTTGTCTTGTCTGTTATGGAAAGAAATAGAGATGACTAAGACCCCAAATATTTAATAAGCTATTTACTGCCATCAAAACTTTCTGAGAGAACTATAAAGTTGGCCTATCACGAGCAAATACACACTATGTGTTACAACAGGATTTTGGTTGTAAACCCTTTACGGCCTCTCAGACATTAAACCAAAATAAAATAGATCTGGCTCCTTTACATTTGTTTCACATACAAAACTTGGCACTTTTCACTGAAGAGAAGAGGTACCTAAAGACTAGAGAAGATCCAGGCCCATCTCTACTCCCTCACTGGAAGCTGTTCACACAGTAAAAAACGTGATTTGTTTCCTCATCTTTGAATCGTGTTAATTCTGTGCCTGTCCACCTTTGAGTGAAGGCTAGAAAGAATGAGTGAGTGAGTGTTTGTGTGTGTGTTTTATAGGGAGATTGCTGGCAAGGAGCTCCTCCTAGAGGTTAGGGAATGCATCTCCTAATCTGTGAAGTTATAATTGTTTTAAGAAACTAAATACAATGTCAGGTGTACATACGCTCTATTAGTGTACATATACGTATATATAGGAAACCAAACCTTTTTTTATATGTGTAAGAATTTTGTCTTCAAAAGTTGGGTGTTCAAACATTTTGAGTCTGTCAGAAGGTCACAGTAAGTTGGAGCTAAAAGAGAAAATAAAAGTCATCTTGATCAATAATGCCATTTTATAAGGAAGAAAAATAATACCAATCATAGAGAATATGGATTTGAAATCTGCTGGCTATCAGAATTTTAGAAATCTGTGGACATATATCTCCCAAGCATGATATTCTATCTTTGAATTTTCAGTGTTCATTTTTCTTTTAGTTGAAGTCCCTTAACTAGACTTTCTTATAGAGATTTTTAATAAACCTTTTTATATTTACAGAATTATTACAAAGATAGCATAGAGAGTTCCAGCATACCCAATGTCCAGTTTCTCCTGTCATTGACAACTGACCTTAACATAATATATTTGTTACGGTTATTGAACCGATCTTGATACATCATTGTTAACTAACGTTCATACTTTTTCAGATTTCCTCAGTTTTCCTTAATGTACTTTTTCTGTCCCAGGGTCTCATCCAGGATACATTACATTTAGTTGTCTATCTCCTTAGGCTACTCTTTTTTGTGACAGTTTCTCAGACTTTCCTTGTTTTAGATGACCTTGACTATTTTCGGGATTACTACTCAGATATTCGGTAGAGTATCTCTCAGTAGGAATTTATCCAAAGTTTCTCTCACAGTTAGAATGAGGTAATATGTTTTGGGAAGCATTATAGAGCTTTCTTTGGCCTCAGTGTAGTAATCATATTAGAGTTCCTTGCTCATGGCCAAGTTTCTTGAGAGATGGACCTCAGGTAGAATAACCCCTAGCAAAAGGTTATCAGGAAGTTCAGAGTCTGTAAGTGCTCAAGGTGCTTTTGAACTTTACACTTTCAGGAAGTTTCTATATTTACATAAACACTGTTTTTGTTCATAGTTCCTTTCAGGCTATTCAATACTACATATGTGGGACAGTTAACCCAGTATCCAACAAAGATATAAAGTAGCTTTATACATAGGGTAAACATCTAACCCAATTTGACAGGGACATTCTCAAGTTATAGCTGCTGTCTTATTGTTATTTTTAATAGCCTCTCCTCTCACTCTTAAACATGTTGCAGATGATATGATAAATCATTTCATCATGCATTCATCTCCTACTGTTGCTGTAACAAATTACCACAAATTTCATGACTTAAAACAACACAAATTTATCATTGTACAGTTCTGGAGGTCAGGAATTCAAAATCAGGTTTACCAGCCTCACATCCTGATATACGCAGGATATCAGGAGACTTGGGGGTGGGGAGACCCCGTTTCCTTTCTATTTTCAGCTTCTATTGGCTGTAGCATCCTTCCAGCAACAGTCTCTGCTCTGTCATCATATTCTTAGTCTGGTTATGACCCTTTCACATTCCTTTTGTAAGGACCTTTGTGATTACATTGCCCCCCCACCAATATTCCAGATAATCCTACCCTAACCTCCCAATTTCAAGATTCTTAACTTAATCACATCTTCAAAGTCTCTTTTGCCATGTAAGGTAAGATATTTACATGTTTGGGGGATTGGGTTGTGGCCACCTTTGGGGTGCCATTACTCTGCCTACCATACCCTGAACGAGTAAAAAGTTTACAAAGAAAATTGGATAGGCAGAGTCAACATAGTAAAAATGGCTTTGCTACCTAAATTAATTTACAGAATCAATGCAATCCCTATCAAAATACCAGCATCATTTTTTGCCGATCTAGAAAAAATAATTCTACGCTTCGTGTGGAACCAGAGAAGACCCGGTCCAGCCAAAGCAATCTTAAGCAAAAAGAACAAATTGGGAGGCATCTGTCTACCAGACTTCAAACTATACTACAAGGCTATAGTAACCAAAACTGCATGGTATTGGCACAAGAACAGACACGTAGACCAATGGAACAGGACTGAGAACCCAAATATAAAACCAACCTCATACAGTCACCTGATCTTTGACAAATTCCAGAAAAATGTACACTGGGGAAAAGAATCCCTATTCAACAAATGGTGCGGGGAAAACTGGATGGCCATATGTAGAAGACTGAAACTGGACCCACACCTCTCACCTCTCACAAAAATCAATTCACAATGGATAACAGATCTAAACCTAAGACATGAAACCATAAGAATTCTTGAAGAAAACGTTGGAAAAACTCTTATGGACATTGGCCTAGGCAAAGAATTTATGAAGAAGACCCCCAAAGCAATCACAGCAGCAGCCAAAATAAATACATGGGACCTGATCAAATTGAAAAGCTTCTGCACAGCCAAGGAAACTATCACTAGAGTGAACAGACAACCTACAGAATGGGAGAAAATATTTGCATGCTACACCTCTGATAAAGGGCTGATAACCAGAATCTGTACAGAACTTAGGAAAATCAACAAGAAAAAATCAAACAACCCTATTAAAAAATGGGCAAAAGACACGAACAAAAACTTTTCCAAAGAAGACAGAATGATGGCCAGCAAATATATAAAAAAGTGCTCAACTTCTCTAATCATCAGGGAAATGCAAATCAAAACCACAATGAGATATCACTTAACTCCAGTGAGTTTGGCTCATATCAAAAAATCCCCAAATAACAAATGTTGGCGGGGATGTGGACAGATAGGAGCACTCATACACTGCTGGTGGGACTGCAGATTATTACAACGTCTATGGAAAAGAATATGGAGATACCTCAAAGAATTAAAAGTAGAATTACCATTTGACCCAGCAATCCCACTACTGGGTATTTATCCAAAAGAAAAAAAGACATTTTATAATAAAGACATCTGCTCTCGAATGTTCATAGCAGCACAATTCACAATTGCAAAGTTGTGAAAACAACCCAGGTGCCCATCAATACACGAGTGGATCAATAAAATGTGGTATATGTATACCATGGAGTATTACTCAGCAATAAGGAACAACAGTGAATTAACACATCTGGTATTTTCCTGGTTGGAGCTAGAACCCATTCTTCGAAGCGAAGTGTCACAGGATTGGAAAAACAAGCACCACTGGTACTCACCATCAAACTGGTACTAACTGATGAACACTTACATCACACAGGGCAATAACATTCATCTGAGGGCGGGCGGGCGGGAGGGGGGTGGAAGGGATGGGAAAAACTCTCACTGAATGGATGTGGGGAGCACAGTTTGGGAGACGACCACGATTGTGGCTCTGACACGGGCAGAACAGGGGCAATGTGTATGGCCAAAGTGTTGTACCCCCATGATATTCTGAAATTTAAAAAATAAATTAAAAAAAAAGTAAAAAGTTTTAAAAAGTCAGTGAAAAGTGAGGGTTTTGGGTGCAAAAGTTAATTCTGACAATGCATTTTAATGTAGATCATCCCCTCAGTGGATTTCTACCATTCATCTGCTGTTAAGATATAAGAGGAAGGATTATGAATATTTATGATAATGTTTGGTGATAAACTGGGATGAAAAGAGAAGGCATATAATATGAATTTATGGCCACATTTTATTAGCTAGACCCCCCTCTCTTAACATTGGAATGTAGACTTAACCTGAAGGAGGGGAGTTTATGTGGCAAAATAAACTTCCTAAAGAGAACTTCTTGAGCATTTCAGGTTTTCACTATCAATTTATTGGTTTTCTGTCTTACTAATTCTGTGACATCCTAATAAATTGACACCTTCAGAGAGTTAGTCCTTGGAGAAAGCTTGGTAGATTTCCTTGGAGTGACTAAATTAAGCAGAGTAAGGGTTGCCTGTAGAACTATCAGTGTAGATAGTAGGTAGTTGCCAAACAGGTAATAAAGTAAAATGGAATCTTTCTAAACATATAAGATTTTTAAAATCAATAGTATATTTCTAGCAAATCACCAAAGATATTTCCAAAATAAGTAAATCAAAATTTCCAAGTACATTTTAGATAAAAAATAATTCAGTACCCTTCACAATTAGATCTCTACTCCTCCATGAATGAAGCCTGCTTTAATCTGTGATGAATTAAAAATAGCCACAAATATTTTGACACTCCTTCTAAAGAGAGGTGAGATCTGTAAGTCCTCCCTTGAGTTGGGATTAGGCTCTGATTGTTTTAAATGTTAATATGGTGAAAATGGTGCTATAGCAGTTTTGGTCCTAGATTTCAAGAAATCAGGCAGCTTCCTTCCTCCTGGTGCATTGACCAACCATGTAAAGGTCTGCTTGACCTCAGTTCTCCATGCTGTGAGGAAGCCCAAGCTAGTGTTGAGGTGAGGGGGAGAGAGAGAGAGAGAGAGAGAGAGAAAGAGAGAGAGAGAGAGAGAAAGGGAAATGTCTGGCTAGCCCCCAGGTCTTCCTGTTAACTCCAGATACCAGACATTCAAATCATCCCAGCTGGGATGATTTGTGGAGTAAAGGTGAACCATCTTTGCTGAACCCTGCTCAAATTCCTGACCCCTACAATTGTGAGAATAAGAAAATCATTGTTGTTTTATGACACTAAATTTTTGTGTGGTATGTTATAGAGCAGTTAATCAATACACACTCAGTGTCTGCCTTCACTCTTAAGCAACTTGGAGAAAGTCCTTCTATTAACTGTTTCCTTTCCACCCTTCAAAAAATTTTGCTCAATTTTAGAGTTCTTCCAGTTGCCTCATGTTTGGTATACACTGGTTGGCTGATCTCTTTCAGCTGATATTTTGTTTGGAATGTCTGCTTAATTCTTGATTCTGGGTTTAACCCAGACTTAAAATTTATGTTTTGTTTTAAATATCCCTCTATGTCCCAAAGGCTGACCATTGTCCGTATAAACTGACCCCTCAATCTTAGAAATCTAACTGGTGATTAAGTATGGACAACCACTAATGAATTTGGGATAGAAAATTTTGACTTTAATTATGGTAACCTGGCCTAAAGGCCATTTTTTAAAACTTAGAACTTTTAACATTTCTTTGACCTTTGCTTTAAAGAGTATTACATGTAGTGTATTTAAATTTTGAAAAAAACTTTTTGAATTTTTATTTTCAAAGCATTAGAAGGCACAAAAAACAGCCATGTCCCAGCCATTATCTTAACCACTCAGGTTAGCATATTTTAGTTTAGTGGAGAGAAACAGCAAATGCACACATAAACAAACAAATATGTACATGATATGTCAGGCTGTGAGATCCTTTATGGTAGCCACTGGCCACATGTTGGCTATTTAAATTTAAATTGAATTTAATTAGAATTAAGTTAATTTAAAAAATAAAACTTCAGTTCCCTAGGCATACTAGCCATCATTTAATGGTTTTGTAGCCTAAGTGGCCAGTGTCAACCATGTGCACAGTGCAGATTATAGAATCTTTCCATCTTAACAGAATATTCTATTGGTTGGAATAGATAATTAAAGCAAGGTAAGGATAGATGTTCACAATAATTCGAAAATTACGAGAAACAAAATATTTCTTGGTATCTTCTTTAGAGCATTATATGGATCTCTTTATTAAGTGCCTCATAAAGACCAGAATGCTCAAGGGATCATTAATTTATCTTAGAAAGTTGCAAAGAAGGAGGTGAATTTATTATTCTTCAGCACTCATTAAGGGCACAGTTTAGAATTCCTTCATTTTTCTTTTTAAAATCCCTTTACAATAAAGAAGCAGCAATATATTAATGATGATCTCCCCTAGTTCTGATGTGCTGTAAGTTATACAAAGTGTTTACAGATGCTGTGAAAGAGATCTTTTTGCATACTTATAACTGACTATAAAAAAGGTCAGAAAAAATGTATAAGGACAAAATCATATTGAAACCTAAACTGTTGCTATGTTTGCATTCTAATCTGGCTTTTGAGGTAAAATATAATTCATATAATAGTTGTTTCAAGAAGATAGAATTTTAATTTAGTCATATATTGAACAAAATATATCAAAATTATGCCTCTGGCTAATTGGATTATAATTGCCTTTTAGTTATCATTTTCTGTCTTTGGTTCATCAAAAAGATCTATACCTGTACTCAAATTTTAGTGGAATCATTGTTGCTGACATATATATATTTCTAAATTATGATCATGTTATATTGCCATTTAAATGTATGTTAGGTAAATGTTAATGAAGTATAAAGGCTTACCAATCTGCCATTGAATAAAAAAACTTTATATAATGCTACATTAGATATTAGAAAAACAAAAATATATCATTGATAAAATTAAACAAACTTTTCTTTCAACCAGATAAAAATGCTAAAAAAACTCTCAGTATATGACTTATTTGATGTTATTTCAGAAACAATATATTAACAACACTTGTAACATTTGTTCTACACAAAGAATATTTACACAAAGAATAAAAGAGGTGCAATAGTTAGAAAGGAACAAAAACAACTATCAGTATTCACAACTAATATGAGTATCAATTTCAAAACAGTCACCTAGATTTCTGTTCAACAACAAAAACATCTATTTTTGAAAATTTCATTTATGATAGAAATGATATTATAGGATACTTATGAGTAAAAATAAAAAATGCATATAAGTTTTATGAATAAAGTATTTAAATATGTTGAAAGATATTTAGAAAGGTCCAAGTATATAAAAGAGAATACTATACTCATGGATAGAAAGGCTCCTTTCACAATGATTTGCATTTTCCCCAAACTATTCTGCAGATTCAATGGGATTCCAGTAAAAAATACCAAAATATTGTACAAATAGACAGGCAGATTACAAAATGGAGGAGGGAAAATCCAAGAATAGTTAAGGCATACTGAAAGAAAATAACAACTTTGGCTTTCTCTTTCATATATTCTATATGAAAGACATTACAAAATCATGATAATTAATAGTACCTGTTTTGGCTCAGAGATAAACAAATACAGCAACAAAAAAAGGATTTAGAGACAGAAACAGACCTACCTATACAGAGATTTGATAGATAACTAATGTGATAGTGTTTATTAGTCAGAATATTTTGAACATCTCAACACATAGTGCTGTAAATATTAGTTATCCACATGGGGGGAAAAAAGGAAATTTTATACCCATGCCTAAAATCAAACCCAGAAGAATTTTAGAATAAAATAAAGAATATCTTTATTCTCCCAGATAGGAAATAATTTCTCAAACAAGGCACCAAAAGAGCATAAGTCTTCAAGGAGAAGTTTAATAAATTTGGCAACTATAATAAAAGTAAACATATTCATCGAAAGAACTATCGAGTAAAAGACAAGCCACACACTAGCAGATGTTTGCAACATATAGCACAGAAAAAGGATTATTATCCAAACTACATAAATAATTCCTACAAACAAATAAGAAAAAAAAATCCAACCTTTTTTAAAAATGGGCTAATATGCAAATATAAAGAGGAAATATGTAGATATATTTCATCTTATTTCCTCACAGGAAAATGCAAATTAAGCCCATAATGAGATATATTAAAGGACTAATTGGCAAAAATTAAAATAAACTGATAATATAAATGTTTTCATGGATACGAAATAAACCACTGGTAGATTTATAAATTATTATAAATACTCTGTAAAATCATTTTACAATATATAATAAAGTTGAAGATATGTGTATTTTAAAATAAAATAATTTTATTCTTAGGTGTGTACTATAGATAAAACCTTTCATATATGGCACAGGAGATTATATATATATCTCCACAGCGTGCCTTTTTTTGTAACAGGTAAAAATGAAACAATCTGAATATAGATCAACAACATAATACATATATGTTGATACATTCATACAATGTAATATTATATATGAAAATAAATGAACTTCAGTTACACATATCAGTATAGATACATTCCAACAAAATAATGGGTGAAAAAACATATGTAGAAGTATGCCTAGTGTGATTTCATCTATATATAATTTCAAGAAAAAAAGGTGAGCAATATATTGTTTAGGGATAAGATAACTAGAAAGGCAGGTAATATGCATGTTTTTTATTGAAAATAAAACTACTATTGAAGTAAATTCCATATTTGTTAATTGCATGCCCAGTACCTGATACAAACTTCTTGATAAAGATGATTAAAGCTAAGGGCTGTGACATGGACCTGTAGCCCCAGTTACTCTGGAGACCGAGGTGAGAGGATCACTTGAGCCCAGGAGTTTGAAGTTGTGGCCAGTTATGGTCATGCCACTGCATTCCAGCTTGGGCAATAGAGCAAGATCCTATCTATAAAAAAAGAAGAAAAAAGATAATTACAAAGTTATAGATTAAAAGGAAATCATTGCCCTAAAAGCATCTAAGAGGTACCAAAATAGTAAAATTTGTTTGTGTTACAAAATAGGACAAAAAGGAAATCCAGAAAGATGGGCCATCATTTAGGAGCATCTTTTTACTGAAGTAGTCAGCCATTTTGGGGGGAGGCTACTGAGTGCTTTCAACACCTTCTTGGGACTGGGGATCTATCAGGGATAAAGACCCTGGAAATCACCCTCTGCTTTGGGTTAAGGCTCCTAAAGGGTGCCCTCAAATAAGGTAAATGAGAAAAAATTGTCCCTGAATGCACTAGAATTTGGCTTTGCATCACCTGGGTGCTGCAGTACTGTAAGCATTGAAGTGTTCCAAACCACTATAACCCTGAAACTAGGCACAGACAAACAAAAATTCTCTCTGGTAGAAGAAAACGCCATTCTACATCTGACATTATTGCAAATAATTTTGTAAATACAAAGACAAAGTGCAGTAGGAAATAAATGAGAACTGTTTTTAAAAATAAAAAGACTGTGGAAACATTTCTACAGGAGTGCCTAAAAATAACTATGCTTACTATTTTTAAACATAAAAAAGCCAAACATAAAAATTTTGTAATGAAAAGTAATATGACATATTTGGAAAAAATAAGACATGTTAGCATTGAAAAATATAGTACAATTAAGAACTCAATGAACATGTTTAACAGCAGATTAAACAAAATGAAATAAATAATTGGTACCTGGAAGATAGGACAGAAAGAATTATATAAAATGAAGTATTAAGAGAAAAAATAGATGAAAATACAGAAGAAAGTATAAAATATCTTTAAGACACAGTGAGAAGGACTGATATGCAATTTAATACAAACCACAGTAGGAGTAAAGGGAGAAAAGACAACAAAGACTCTGCATTGAAGAATAGTAGCTGAGAATTATCTAAAACTAATAGGACATCAAATTCACCCATCCCGAGTTGGACAAAAATTATTTTACATGTCACATTGCATGGTCAAAAACACAGAGAGAAAAATCTTAACGTTAACTATAGTGAAAGAAAAAACTTACCTTGAAAAGAGTGGTTAGACCAATAGCTGACTTCTCAACAGCAACAATGGAAGCCAAAGACAGGAAAATAATTTCTTCAATTGGAACAGAAAATAATCACAAACCGTAATGAGATACCACTACCTATCCGTTAAATAATTAAATTTTAAAAGACTGAAAATATCAAATATTTGTGAGAATATAGACCAACTAGAACTCTCATACACTGCTCATGGGATTATAAAATGGAACTTTGGAAAACAGTTTAACAGTTTCTTGCAAAGTTAAACATACACATAATTTCTTGGAAATAAAATTTACATGGATTTCTCAGTGTCTCTGAAAAGAGCCCTAGCCTCTTCACACACAGACACAGAAACCTATATGATAGAAAGTTAGAGATTGTTTGCTTTTACTTTTTCTGAAAACATTTTTACATACTGTAAGGATTAGATCTGTAGCCACTTGGTTTCCCTAATGACAGAGTTGATTTATCTGATTCAAAAAGATAAAAAAAGCCTTATATCCCTCAAAGTCAAATATTTACATCCAGGGATAGGCTCCTACATTGACTCTTAGCATGGTATAGAGACTGGAATGTTATCTTCCTAGACATTTACATTTCAAGGAGGAATTTGGTCTCATAAGTTGAATACATCTCCATTTCTTAAAAGTGGAGACATTTGGGGCTATCTGGCCCTAGGAGAGATTATATTTACACACTAAGGATTGGAGTAGTGAGAGGATCCTTCCAGAGGTCAGAAGGATAGGCTTTCACTGTGTAAACAGAGAAAAATCATTTTTCACATTCTGCACCTCTGAAGCATCTAGCTACTTGTGTAGGAAAAATTTCCATGGGATCTCATAGTGTTGCCGCAGGGATAAGCCTGGAGAAAGAGAAGGAAGTGCGACACAGTTGTTAGTCGCTGGAAGGACGTTAGTAAGAGATCTTTTTCTGATTCAGAACACTTCATGTGCCCAATAAGGATAAAAATAATAAAGAATATTAAAAACACAGAAATCATACAACTCAAGAATTCTACTCATAAAGTTTTCCCCAAATAAATGAAAGTATATAGCTCACAAGGACTTCTGAATAAATGTTCATAGCAGTTTTATTCATAACAGCCCAAAACTTCTAACATACCAAATGTCCATAAACAGGTGAATGAGTGAACTAATGCTCAGATGGAAAAGAATAACCTAGTGATACACACAGTTATATGAATGGTTATCATGAAGACTGAGTTGAGCAGAAGAAGATGGATACTATAGAGCACACTCTAATTACTTTTATGTAAAACTTTTAAGAAATGTAACCTACAGTGAGAAACAGACTGGTTATTACATGGGACTAGGAGTGGAAGGTGATGATTCACTGGGAACAAAAAAAACATATGGGGTGATGGAAATTTTTATATCTTGACTGTAGTGGTGGTTACATGGATATACACATTGGGCAAACTTCACTGAAGTGTACATGTAATATGTATACATTGTATGCAAATTATACATCAATAAAGTTGATTTTAAAATTCTGTATGGTTATCACAGGGTAGAAGTGTGCTAAGGTTCTGAAGGAAGTTATTGTTTAACAGCAGCTTTTTCAGTTTTAATTAATAGACTGTTTCTACAACAGCTTGTTTTAGATTTAGAGAAAAATTGAATAGAAAGCACAGAGTTCCTCTTTCCCCTTCTCCCCAGTTTCCCCTATTATTAATATCTTGCATTAGTGTGGTACATTTGTTACAATCAAAGAACCAATATTGATTCATTTTTTATTAACTAAAGTTCACAGTTTGCATCAGGGGTCCCTTTTTGTTGTATAGTTTTATGGGTTTTGACAAATGTATAATGTCATGTACCTATCATTACAGTTGTAGACGGCACTGGAGTGAATGGAAAGCTTCCCCTTTGCCCTTGAAAGGTTCATCCTCACCAGAATTTGGGGTTTTCAGTGTTTTGAATTTTGGCCATTCTAAAAGTGTGTAATAGTATCTTGTTACAGCCCAACCAGGTTGTGTCGCCCACTGCACAGAAAGAGCCAATACAGTGAAACAGTCAAGGTTGCAGTGGAGAAAGAGTTTAAAATTGCAGAGCACCAAGTGAGGAGACAGGAGGAATTTGTCAAAGCCCTATCCCCGAGAATTTGGGAGGAAGGGTTTTTAAAGATAGTTTGGCAGGCAAAGGGCTAGGCAATTGGGTCTGCTAATTGGCTGGGTTTGGGGCAGAACTACAGGGATGTAGAAATTGTCTTCTTGTGCTGAGTCAGTTTATGGGTGGGGGGGTCACAAAACCAGTTGAGTCAGTTCCTTGGTATGGGCCACTGGTCTAGGTAGGTTAGCCAATCCACTAGAAGCAGGGCCTGGAAGATAACTCAAAAACCAGCCTTAGGCTACACAAGGGTGATGTTATCTATGGAGAAAGTTAAGAATCTTTATGACAATCAGCTATGTGACTCCTGAGTAGCAATTTTAGGAGACAATGGCTGGTTATTGTTGTTGTTTTTAAGTGTGCCTGTGCCTTTGCAGAGTTTAGGCTCTTACCACAGTTACAGTTCTCACATTGCAGCCCTCCATTAATTTATGAAGGGTGTTTTCATCTCATTGTTGTTTCAATTTATAATTTCCTAATGACATATGATGTTGACTATCTTCATATGCTTATTTACTCCAATGTCTTCCTAGACACAGTGTCTGAGCAGTAGCTTTTTATCAGTCAATGTTGGAAGTTATATTTTAGGCTAACTAATAAAATAACTAAAATAGAGTACATAACTGAGATGAAGAAATAGGGATGATTAAACAATACTTAATTCAAAATAACATAATGAAAGTGAATAAAAGGAAAAGAAGTACTGAATGAAATAGAAAAAGTGAAATAATTTATTAAATTTAAATCCAAAGGTATCAATAAATACAACAAATACAAAGGAAAACAAAACAGAACAAATACCAGTGATACTATTTCAGTAAGAGGTGTTATAAAATACAAGATTAACAACAACATAAAAGTAGATGATGCAGAAAGATATGTAAGTAAATATTAACCTAAATAAATCTGTTGTAGCTATACTAACATCAGACAAGTATACTTGAAATCACAAATCATTATTAGTGGAAAAAACCTGTGTAAAAACAAATTTTTCAGTTTATCAGGAAGAAACACAGATCTATATATGCAAAAACATAACTTCAAATTATAATCATATAAAACACAAGCTAAAAGAAATAAAAGGAGAGCAAATTTGCTACAATAATGGGAAAAGTAAAAAAAAAATCACAGGAACTGAGAAACAGTCAAAAAACAAGTAAAGTTATCATGGTAACAGCAACAACACACCACTAATTTGTCCCAACTGATAAACTCTTAAAATAGAAAACAAAACAAAGATGTCTACTACAACTATGGCTGTTCAGTGTTGTAATGAGTAGACTAGTCACTCTAATAAATCAACAAAAATAAATATAGGGAATAAAAAAGGAGATCCAAATAAATGGAGGGTGTCCGTTATAACAAAACACCATAAACTAGGTGGCTTATAAACAATAGAAATTTATTTCTCACAGATCTGGGGGCTGGGAAGTCCAAGATCAAGGCACTAGCAGATTTGGGGTCTGTCTTACTTCTTCATAGATGGCACCTTCTTGCTGTGTCCTCACTTGGTGGTATGGGTGAGGGCCTCTCTGGGTCCACTTTTTATAAGGGAGCTAATCCCATGCACAAGGGCTCTGCCCTCATGATTTAATCACCTCCCAAAGGGCCTACCTCCTAATACCCTTACTTTGGAGGTTAGAATTTCAACACATCAATTTTGGGGGAATACAAATGTTTGGATCATAGCAGAGAGGTATATGTATTAGAAGACCCAATTTTGTGCATGTGTATGTGTGTATCAATTCTTTCCAAATTGTTTGTAGGTTCAATATGAACCCTATTAAAATCCCAATAGTTAAAGGATATTGTGTGTGTGTGTGTGTATGTGTGTTGTCATTGTTCAAGCTGATTTGAAAATTTAAAGAAATACAAACCTCCAAGAATTGCCAATAAAATCAAAGAAGAACATGGTGGAAAAACTCACTCTATTGGATGTCAATATTTACTAAGTATCTATAGTAATTAATGTAGTTTTTGCAGGTGCAGGAATAGACAGATTATTAGAACATAAAAAGGAGGGATAAGAACAAAAAGATGAGACTGCGCATTAATGGAGAGAAGGACAGTGTTCTCAATAAACGTTGCTGGGGAAAAAAATGGCCATCCACAAAGAAAAAAAAATGAGCCAAGTTCTCTACCTCACATCTTACACAAAGTTATTCACAGATAGAGTACAGATTTAAATGTGAAAGGCAAAGCAATAAATGGTGTAGACATTAAAATAGGAGAAAATCTTAACAAACACAGAGTGGGGATTTCTTAGACAATATGCAGTAAGAAAAATAATAGATGAAAAGACTGATATATTTGACCAAATTAAATTTAAACTATCTGTCCATCAAAAAAACGCTACTACAAAATTGAAAACACAGGCATAGGATAGAAGATAAACATTTGCAATACATAGCAAAGGGTTCAACATATATAAACATATGTATGTATTTGAGATACAGGTACAGATATAGATAGTGGATACACATAGAGTGTCCACTCTGTAACCTTGTATGTATACACATGCACACAGGAAAAACAACTCATTCATTTATATAAGGGAGATATTTACAATATTTTTAAGTAGTCACATTGTTTGAAGGAGTCAAAACTGGAAAGAATAGATGACAAAAATTGTAGTATGTTCAAATATTACATTATCATATAGCCACCTAAATATAAGAACTATAACCACAGGTGAGACATCATACATTCTTAAATGATAATATTGAGCAAAAGAAGCCAGTCAACACAGACATGCATACTTCTTTTTAAAGAATGGATAATTAGTAAATAAAACTATTTAAAAATTCAAGAAAGTAATTACAAGTCAGTAATAAAGAGTCTGACTCCGTTTTTGATGTTTGATTGCTGAGAGCATTGGAGCACCCACCCCTCCTTCTTCCCATCTTTCCCTGTATCTGGGCAAGTCAATAATAAAGTCTACATGCTTACCCCTTTGGTGCTAGGGAGGTCGCAACCACACAAGCCCCAAGCCCGGTGCTGTGTGGGAACACTCGTCCTGGCCCCACAACCTAACTACAATAAAAGACAAAGCAGTCACTTGTCCTTTCTCTCTACAGACCTGCTTAAGAGCTACTCTGTTGTCCCAGGAAAGCTTCATTATGTGAGTAATAAATCCCTCTTCATACTGTGTGGTATCATCAGTCTCAGACTCTGAACCAAATTTTGGTAGGAGGGTTACTCTATTCACACTCTTACATGCTGTAATCCCCAAATTGTCTTTATAACTGTTATCTCTGGGGGCTGGGAGAAGATAATGGGATCAGGAAGGAACACGCAGGGGTCTAACTGGGGTTGCAGGGACTCCTTTCCCAAGATTGTTAAAATTTGCATTTATACTTTATATACTTTTATGTAATTTTATTTTTCAAAATTTATAAAAGAAAGATAATGCAAAGAAATGATAAACACAAAACTTGGGATAGTTGTTACTCATCACAGCAAGGGTCACCACTGGAAAAAGGGTCACACAGGTCTTCAAAATTATATTTCTTGAGCTCACTGGTTGGTCTCTTGATGTTTTATTATTACTACAATTAAATGCATACATGAGTATTATCTGGGGTACTAAATATTTTAGTATAAAGCTTTGTTTTTAAGAATGAAGCAAGTTGTTTTGTTTTCCAAAACATAAAATGTTGATAAAGAACTAAGCAGGGACTGAAGTTTATGTGAGTGAAATTGAAGTTACAATTTGGACCCCATCATAAATTTTGTCACTTTACACTTTTTTATATACTGTTGGTAGAATAGAAGCAATATTTTGAATGAAAGCTTTACACCATTCTGGTTATCATTTGTAATAGAATAAATATGTTTAGCATGATCATCTATTACTGACACAAAGAAAGGAGCACTCATTCTTGCTAGTTGTGGGACAAGAAGACTCATTTTCCAAGATAAGTTTATAATTAGACACTGAGAAAAGCTAAGTCTGATGATGAGAAATCTCATTTATCATTAGAGATGTCTAACAAGTGAGTAACATAATCAGAGTCTGGTTATGGAAAATACCCGTTTTCTGAACTTCTGTTTTGCTTCTGTGTTATGAAAGAACCAGGCAGGAACACAACGCTTTTTGCTCCCTCATTATAGCATTTATCTCTATATTCTCTGTACTACATTTGTATTTCATTTGGTAAAGTCTTTATTCCAATTATTGTTTCTATTTTAGTACAGGAAGAAGGTAATATAACAAAAGTTATAATTGGGGTTCAAATTTTAGAAACAATTTCACTACCATAAATTTAAATTCTCCTGAGTGCTGCTTTGTTAGTTTGCATATTTGAAAATACAGAAGCCTTCTAGACTACGTTTTAGTTTAGGGATATCTTTTAGAAAGAATGTATGCTTTTGTAATTTCTTTTAGAATAAAGTGAAGTATAAACCCATACATCATAGAAACTAAACTTATATAGGCTAAATTTAAAGAGTAAAATAAAAAAACTTTGTCAGGATAATATTCCAAGCAATTAATTTGTGTCTTGTTTTCTTAATATTTACCACCTCTATTAACTTAGTTGAAAATACAAGTTGCCAGAGGACAACCTCCCTTCTGGCTTTTGTTTTAGATATGTAAGATTTACGGAGCAGAGGTGGCTAAGGGAAAGAGATGCAGGTAGGTTAGGGACTTGGGTGTTGGGGTTTTGAGGTAACAATACAGATTTCCACAAGACCAGCAAAGAAGTTAGGGTTTAGAATTAAAGAAGGACTGTCATCCACACCCCACATCCTGCCTGAATCCTAGAATTGGAGTCAAGATTTCAGAGGAAAATGATTAGATTATGCTACCAAATAGAAAGACAAATTCTTGGGTGCCAAGGCTTCCAGTCCAGGAAAAGATTGCAAAGCCTAAGCTTTGAATAGATGGCCCAGATTTTCCTGACTTCATGGGCCAGCTGGTTTAGGATAACCTGAGGTTGCCCACCTGGACCAAAGACTAAGCCTCACTAAATGCCCTCCTTTGATTTGGAGCCCTCTCTACTCAGTAGTTTAAACTTAGAACTTTGTTAAACTCTTGAGTAGTGTGGAAGAAATGGTAAAATTGACATTCCTACCAAACTAATGGGGGAATAGAGTTTTAAATTCAAGTTAAATACTATTTTTGAAATATAATGTATCATTCTTGCACACCTGAATTTGAATATGTGTACTTAGAATTATGTGTGTGTACTTAGAATTATGCTTATTTTACTGAATTGTGGTCCTCTATTTGCATTCCATAAATATTTTATTATTATTTTTTTCAAATAGGTTATATATTCATTTGCCCTGTCCTAATTTCATTTAAATAAAGCAAGGTCCACTTGATATTCATATAACATTACAAACAAACTTGTTAGAGACAGTAATTTGGCATCATGGACATAATTGTTGGACTAACTTCAACATTTTTTTCATGTATTTTACTAAATTCAGTGAATTCAGTCTGTTTCAGGCACTGCCTGCAGCTTTTTGGAAAAAAGGACACATGTTTTCATACATTTTATATAATTTACATTCAGCAAAGATTTAAAAAGTAATTGAGTACAGGTTCATGAAAAAGTTTATATAAAAAAAGAGTAGTCAGGCAAAGTGGCTCCCTGCTCATAATTTAGAGAAAATCATGTGAATTATACTTTTAGAGCAAAATTTAATGAAATTGTGTTAAGATATGGTTTATCTAAAGTATTCTGCATAATTTTAAGCCCATGCATACATAAACACAATGATGATTCCAAGTTAAAATGTTCTAGTGTCAAACTTTGTACTACTGCCAAAATATTAACGGAAAACAGAATATTTGGCACATAGAACATATCAGTATTTTTGAATAATGCTAAAAATTGTGGGAAATAGACAATATTTTTCATCATGTAGTAATGTTGGTATTCAGTTGTTGAAATAACAGAAAACTATAAAATGAAAATGAGCTATCATAAGCTTTCTCTGCTGAAATTTTAGTGAAAATAGCACTGAAAGTATTCTCCATATTAAAAACACTCATATCAAAAAAAGCCTCAGCTCTTTAACACACTGGTGGACTCAGAACTAAAATGGCTGGCACAAAGACTTTCACTTTTAGAAAAGTCCTTGGTTTATGAATTTTACTAACTTACATTTAAAACATTGCCCTCACACATTTTATTTTGTTTGTTTGTTTGTTTCAGGACTGGGCTTATAATTACAGCGGGCGAAGCAACTTAGAAAGATGGAGTTAGCTGTCTTTCTGCGAAAAGCGCGCACTCTCACAACAGACAGCAATGACGAAATGGTAACTGAAAAACAGATATGAAGGATGAGAAAGAACAAAATGAAAGCACCGATACAGAATTACAAAAGCACAGTAAAAAAGGAAATAATTTTATACTCTGCAGTAGCATACATTAACATCTTACCTTGTAATCAATAAAATAAATTACCTTCATAACCCTAACTTTTATCATATAAAAAATTTGGAAAAGGTGACATTTCCAAGGAAAATGACATATGAATCTCCAAATTTGAATTAAAGAACATGTATTACACACTCTTCTGATTCTTGAGTCCTATTTTTGAGTCAAATGTGCTGTGAGCATCTAATTATACTAAGAAAGATGTTTTTGACTTGCATTAAGTTCTTATATAACTCATGACAGGAAGTCCTAAAAGACTCCTATGTATTTCATGTTCAGTGTTTTCTGGTTTTGTTTTTCTATTTACAAATCATAAAGAAACAACACAGGTTGACACAGAGGCTGATGCTGGAGAATGGTCTAGGCTCATTCACTAGATAATTGATTCACTGAGATTTAAGTAATTATTTCCTTTTTAAAAAATTAATTTATTTTTTTATTTCAAAATATTACGGGGGTACAAACATTTAGGTTACATACATTGCCTTTGCACAGCCTGAGTCAGAGCTACTAGTGTGCCCCTCCCCTAGACAGTGTGCATCGCACCCATTAGGTGTGAATATAGCCATCTCCTCCTCCCTTCACCCACCTTTCTGACACCCGATGAATGTTACTTTCATATGTGCACATTAAATGTTGATCAATTAGTACCAATTTGATGGTGAGTATATGTGGTGCTTGTTTTTCCATTCTTGTGATACTTCACTTAGGAGGATGGGCTCCAGCTCCATCCAGAATAATACAAGAGGTGTTAGTTTACCATTGTTTTTTGTGGCTGAGTAGTATTTCTATTAAATATATCTGTGTTTTATGGGATATTGTTTAAAATATCAGGAATATATAGAGACTTCTCTAAATTTTGAAGGATATTGAGCAAAAGTCATGTGGTAGGCAGAATGCCCTTTCAAACCTGTCCACGCCATAATCCCCTGAATCTGTGAATATGTTAGGTTCCATGGCAAAAGGGATATACAGATGTAATTAAGTTTATGAACCTTAAATTAGGGAGATTAGCCCGATTTGTCCTAGGGGCACAGTCTAATCACATGAGCCCTAAAAAGCAGAGAGGTTTCCTTGGCTGCTGTGAGAGAAACGACAGAAGGACAATTCGGACGGCTTCAATGCCTGAAAGAGACTCAGGCGCCACAGCTGTGTTGAAGATGCAGGGTGCCTGCTGAGGAACACAGGTGGCCTTGAGTTGCTGCGACAGGCTACTTGCTGACAGCGCCACCGCACTACAACTCCAAGAAGCTGAATTCTGCCCACAACCTGAATGAGAGTGGAAGCGGACTCTCCCAGAGCCTTTAGGTAAGAGCCCAGGTCAAGTGACATGCTGATTTTGGCCTTGTGAGACCCAAAACTGAGAAACTAGCTGAGTCCACCTCAACTTCTTACCTGCAGAACTGTGAGGAAATAAATTTAGATTGTATTAAGCTGCTAAAGGTGTGGTAATTTTTAATAGCAGCAGTAGAAGGCAAATATAAGCCATTACGCATTCAGAGATTTGTTTTTTCATTTGCAGAAAGTCACATTTCAATTATTTGGATTGGATACTTAAACTGTGTGGAATGCTCAGTTACTTAATAATGTCAGAAAAACCACCTTGTTCCTCAGGTCATGGTGTCCAAGGGCTTTGTAGTTTTTTTGCAGTGATTCTGAATTGATTCTGTTTCTACAAATGAGAAGAACTGAAATATTTATTATAATAAATCTCTTATAAAGAAACTCAAGGACAAATAAAAAGAAAACAAAATTGTAAGTTAATTTTATTTAGCAAGCTACTGGGTTAAATGCCTATAGGTATTATAATATAACTCCACATTAATATCATAAATAATAATTGCAAACATTTTTACCAAATGATGAAAAGCAGAAAAAAAATATTTTAGATAGAACATATTTGAAAATGATAGGGCATGTGACTCTTTAGAAAAACCAAGTATTAAAATAAATTTATTGGATAAATCGTTGCATTTTAGAATACACATGGGTAAAACTTATACACCTCCTGAATTTCCAAAGACATATATTTATTTATGTTTCTCTCTGTCTTTCTCTCTTTCTCTCCCTGCCACACACATGCAAATGCACAATTCACTCCATTTGTATTTAATTTTTCTTCAGAACTTTGTAGAAAAGGAACTTTCACATACTTGGAAAAAATAGGCACAACCTGAAATTGATAAATTATTTTATTTTTCTTGAAAAAATTTGGGCTTTTCATAGGTCCTAGATAAAGACAATTTTCTTTCTCATTTCCTTACTCATACTATTCTAGATGAGGTTTAAAGAAAATACTGGATAAATTATATCATCTACTGTATTTTTTAGATTCTTCAGTTATATCCATGCATATCAAAATATAACATTGACTTGTGTATTGCATCCGTATCTTTCCTCATGTCAATTGATCACTACAATGTCAAGCATTATTTGCTTTTCATTCTCATAACAATATGATATAGTAGGTTTTATAACCCTCTTTCCTTCAAATGAAGGAAAAAGTTTTTAAAAACTTTTTAAATTATGGGTCAAGAACCCATAGTTAATATGTGATAAAACCCATATATGAATCCAGAATACTCTTATTTCAGAATTTATGCCTTTTCGCCTATGACTAGGTAGATATCTCATAGGAGGGTCTTACATAAACAAATTAAATTATACTTTCCCATTAAAGTGGTAAAGTTTTATAGCAAAGCAATGTTGCTTCATGTATGAATTCTAATGACTGATTAGGAAACTGTAGAGAAAATATTGCCTGATGTCATGGTAGACAAGTTATGATGCCTTTCCTAAAACCCTAAAAAATAAAATAATCTCATTAGTGTTTAAGCCATTTTAAATCCCAGTGAGGCCAGCACAGTGGCTCATGCCAGTAATCTCAATGTTTTGGGAAGGCTGGGCAGGAGGATTGCTTTATTTCATGAGTTTGAGACCAGCCTAGGCAACATATGAGACTCTGTCTCTACAAAAAACACAAAACTTCCAGTAATATAAGTTGATTTTGTGCAATTTCAATTAAGGCATTACAACCTCTCAATAAATAAATATAAATGAATATACATCATATAAAATTCTCATCAATTCAGTTTATTATTTTTCTATGTATTAAGATGAAAGTATAAACAATTATTCTTAAGAAATTGAATGATCCATTTTTTAAAAATTTCACTGTAGATTATTTTTTTTTGTGTGTGTAAAACATGATGAACTAGTTGTTGTTATGCTAGAACTAAAATACAATTAAGGAAGGAATTCTATTTATGCATAAAATATTTCCACATCTAGAAGTAGAGACCTAACTTAAAATTTGTTTTTCCACAATAAAGAATAAGAAAAAAGCTCAGAGCAAAACAGAGTAGTGTGGTGTCCTAGAAGCCAAGAGAAAAAGTATATCAAAGGGCAAGTTGTGGTCAACATTTCAAATGTCATTAATATAGCAGATAACATAAAGACCAAAAAATAGCCATTGCATTGAGCAGCATGGAGTTCACTGGTGACTTTGACAAGAGCAGTTTCAGTTGCAGGGTGGATTTAAAAACCACAATATAGAAGAATTAAGAGAATAGACAAAGGGGATACAGTGAGTAGAGGAAAAAGTCTGGGAGTTTTTCTTTAGAGAGAGCAGATTAATTGCTCAGTATATGTAGGAGAAGGCAGGATGAAGAAATTTTGAGGTTTTTAAAATTAAATAAATAATTTAAAACATATTAGAAAAATACTCTGTTAGCAAACTATCATTGAGTGATTTTTGATTTTTTCTGCTACTTATATTTTTTGTGAAATATTTCTAATTTTTTGTATTTTAAGTGCAAGAACATTTTGTGCTTGTTATTTACACCAATGTTAGCAAAAAAACTATGTAAAAAATCTTTATTGAATCAACATGATAATTAAATTTGCTCAAATAAAAAAGAATTTTAGAATAAAAATGTACAAAAAGCGTTTGTCTTTATTTTCTTATTTATCCAAACATTGCTCTCTCTCAATAGAATACATTGTGAAAATATGTAAAATAATATTGAAATGTAGTTACCCTTGATATTTTGCCAAGTTTTAATTATATTAAACCATTTATTCATTATGAATATATATTTGTAAGGAAGGAGGAGTTAAATTTTTTAATTTAGCAGTTTGCTTACTTGATAAAAACTTTAAATATTTAGACACATAGTGTTATGTGGACCTCAGTTTTTCCCTTACTACTGTACTTGCATAGGTTTGACGTTGACCTGCCAGTGGAATTAAATTATTGCTGAGGTCAGGGCACCAGAAAGAGTGAGCTGGAAATCTAGAAATTCCAGAAGTATGCTAGGAGATTACAGATGTATTGCAGCTTTGAGTAACAGTCTCAGGTATGATTAAAGGAAAGAGTGTTTGAGGTAGGGTAGATATAGAAAAATCTCACTGGAGAAGAGGAATTTCAGAAAATACTGGGCTGAATTATTGGGAGTATCATTTACTAGTATTTTGAAACTATATCTATCCCCTTATTGAGGATCTAAGGCAGGAGTGTTGTGGAAGAAGATGATAGTGTGGTAGTGAACTAGAGTAAAAGAAATAGGAAAAAAAGAGAAAGTTCTGAGAAATGAGAAGACTTGATCTGGGATCAGTAGATCACACCAACAATGTAGGGTGCTGTGCAATATATATTTTATTTATATAGATTTAAACTTGGACAGCATTATTACAGGACTTCAAGTCCTGCCCACAATGTTAACACTGCCTCCCAGAATATTTTAACATTTTTTTCTTAGATAATTTAAACAAAGATGCATGTAGTCAGTCCTCCGTATTCATAAATTCTGCATCTGTGGATTCAACCAACTGAAGATCACTATCATTTGGGAAAAAAATTACATCTGTATACTAAACATGTACATACCTTTTTTTCTTGTCATTATTCCACAAACAATAGGATATAAGAACTATTTACATAACATTTACATTATAGTAGGTATTATAAGTAATCTAGAGATAATTTAAAATATACAGTAGAATGTGCATGGGTTGTATGTAAATACTACGCCATTTAGTATCAGGGACTTGAGCATCTGAAGATTTTGGTCTCCGCAGGGGCTCCTGGAACCAATCCCTCGTGGATACCAAGGGATAACTGTATGTATTTATATATATATATATAATTTTAATCTAATTATACCATATAAAATTACATTGCTGATTATATCCAGTATAAATCATTCGAAGAGGCATTTCACAACTTACATAAATTATCTTACACAAGTTCCTGAGTGTAATTCCAATTTCATACTTGTTTAATGTATGTGTTTTGATCAAGTGAAGGCATTGTGGTAGCAAGCAAGGTACCGAAATAACATTGACAGCCCTTATCCCAACCAGCTTATTTTCTAATTGGGAGATAAATTTAACACATAGGGATTACAATGTTGGGAGGAATATAAAAAGTTCTATGGGAAGAATAATAAATTTTTTTAGTCCAATGTGATAAACTGAAGGAGATGTTATCTGTTATCTGAATTTTGAAAGGAAGTGTAAAATTTCAGAGTGTCGAGATAAGACAACAAATTAAATAATATGGTAATAAAAAGTTCAGAAGTAGGAAAACATAATGTGTTTGTGAAATATTTACAGTTTGGCTGGAGCATTGGTTGGAAAGGAGCAGGAAATAAAATTAGAATTGTACATTGGGATCATACCGTGGAGCGGCTTGAATGTCAAGGTGATTCATTGTACAATGAATTTATTTGAAACAAGTTAATCAAAATTTGCACTTGCTTAAGTGGTCCCTGGAAAGCAATGCTTCTCTATATATTTATAGTGCATATGTCCACTGTTTTATTATACAATATCTCATAACATATTATATACCAGATTTACTTTATTTCTAAATTTAGAAAGATACTATTTTTTTTAAGTAGAATGTTTTATTTCCTGATTAACTGGGATGACATTTTGATCACAAGTTTTTTTTTTCTCTCTCTGTTTTCTTATATCATGGATTTTATTCATTAAGTTTTTACCCAGAGAAAGGATTGTAGTAAACAGAGTAAAATCAATTATAACTCAATCCAGTTCTTGAAACTTTCTAGAATAGTTATACAACATAAAAATCATAACCCTAGAGATTTCTTCTCCTTAGAGTACATATATTAACTTTAGCTGTTCTGCTGCAGCTTTCTTATAATAGCACTTCTACCCACAACAGTCCTTATAAGACTAAGATCCGAAATACTGTGGGTTTAATTCTCCTTCAAACCAAGGAAAACAATTTTTTCTTTACATTTATAGAGTACTCAACTGAATTCTGTTTATTTTCTTCCCTTTTGAAACATAAGTCCAAAAGAAAGGAAGAAAGAGGTATCCCATGCTCTTCATAAAAAATTGACTCAGAATCAAATCTGTCTTCTAAGTAATGTTATATATAGTAATCTTTTCTAAAAAATATATAATTTAAAAATATTACACCATCTGTTTGAAAAATTTAAGGCAATAGTTTTAACACTTACATGAAATTAGTAATTTTTTATAAAAACATTACATGGAAAATTGAATCAATGCTGGAATAGAATAATAAAACAAGACCCCTGAAAATAAATAAATTGGTAATCCAAATGCCCACTTCTTTATCTTCCCTACCCCAGTGATTCCAAACAAGATAGATTTTTCAGGTTAGTTTTACTAAACCTTTAAGAAATAGGTCATCTGTATTGTATACAAGATGCTTCAGAGAATAGACATAGAAATTTCCCCTTATCATTTTTAACAACCTATTTGAAGTGCCAATGACATACAATAAACACAAATTTAAAGCATAGAATTGAATAAATTTTGACATTTCTTTATACCCTAAAACAGACACCATAATCAAGAATCAAGCAAATTCATTGCCCCAAAATTTCCTCTGTCATTTTCTAATTCCCCCTTGCATCTCTTTCCTGACTACCTCCTGCAACCTTTGATCTACTTTCTGTCAATACAGGTTAGTTTTTTTTTCATAGGATATTAAATAAATAGAATCATGCAGAAGGTACTCTTTTTGTGGGGTCTAACTTGTTCAACTCTGGATAATTATTTTGATATTTATCCACATTGTAGCCTATTATCAATAGTTACCTAATTTTATTGCTGAGCAGTATTCCAAGTATGAAGATATACCACAATTTGGTGTGGCTTTATTTTAAATTCATAGATGAACCTTTTGAATTGTTTCCAGTTTGCGGCTTTTACAAAATTTCTGTGAATATGCACTTTACACAATTACCCTATCAGTTTTTTTCTGTTTTGTTTGTTTGTTTTTTGTATCTGTATTTTGTAGATAAAGAATTGAATTTTAAATGTGTAACCTAAAACTATTCAATTAATAAGTGAATGAAAAGTGATTCAAACTCAGGTTTGCCTAACTTCAAGAAACACCCTTTCCTATTCATCTTCATTGAGCTAGTAAAAAGGAATTATCAAATATACCTTATAATGTGAAAAGTTTAGTCAGGTCATGTACTTCTGGGAACAAGAGGACACCATTTGGACCATGGTCATCCTTGACTTCTGAGAGATATTAGTTTTTCAGCTTCTAGGTTCCAGTTATTAAATATAGCATGCAAAATATGTCAGTATTGTGGTTTAAATTAAATTTTAAAGTGCAAGAAACTGTACCAAATAAATATATCATGAAGTGCCATCATTTAGGCTCACAAATAATGGCATATCCAGGGTGAATAAAACAAAAATGACAAAAAGAGAAGTTTACATTGTCACCATGCAAGCGTAGTTGAATAAATGCAAAAGATAGTGTTAAAAGGAACTGCACACTTTGCATGTTTGTGTATAAACATTCCCAATGATTTCAGGATGTAGATTTTAATATGACCACAATAGATGTGTTTTGCATATACATTTCTCTTAGCAATATGTTACATTTCAGATAATTTTCCTGTTTAGAAGTGTGAAATATTGTATTGGAAGAATAACAAAAGTGTGAATATATACATTGAATATCTTATTTAGTTTTACAGTTTATTCTTTCTTATATTTTTGACTATATTCTGTTTGCAGATAATTTTTCCTCTGAAGAACCACACAAAATAGAGTTACAGCCCTCTATTTGGAATACTGTATTTGTCTTTTAGAACAGTAGCTTTGGCCACACGCAAGTAAAATAGGTCAAACCTGTTTAGAAAAGCCAAGAAGTGAACACTATAGAGCTCTAAAAATTAGACACAATTAAAGATGTCATATGGATAAAAGTATCTAAAGAAAGGTACAAAACTTAGAATTCTTTCCCTGGGATTAAGTCTTTTTAGAATCAAGTGCCATAAGTAAATGTTTCAAACCAAGGTTCAGACTTGCTATCCAGAAATGGGAGAGATTAGCAGTCCCTGGGAGTTGAAGTGGGAAAATGGCTAAAATTAAGAAAGTCTGACAGCAGGGATTAGAAACTGGGCTTCAGGCTATGATAGATTGTTTCACGGTTGGGGTAAAGTCAGAAAGTCTGGCACTGAGGAAAAAAGAGATGTAGAAAAAGAGATCCTAAAATTCCAAAAGTGCCACGGGACATATGGATGCCATTTCAATGAATACAAGGTATGTGGCAAAAACTCAGTGTCAAGCATTTTTTGGTATGAGGCAAGGACACAAGACCTGGGGACTCAAGATACAAATGGGGCTAGCAGTGAACTGGTACACTGTTGAGTAAGTGATCCTGACTCATACTTTCTCTGGCTGAAAAGGAAGACAGTCCTTAGGGGGCAGGTCAACACTTAAAACACTTTTTTCTTAAGTTTTAAGAAAAAGTTAATTGGGACAACCTCGTAGCATAAATACTGCAGAGACAAGGGCCCAATCTGTCCATTATATGTGTAGTCCTGACTGGGATAAAATATCTCTCTGGTGTCCTGATGTTCAATTCTTCACTGTTTCAGGTTGAAATAATGCAACTATATTGAGATGTTCACACAGGCTCTGATCTTGCATAAAATGTACGTTATCAACCTAGATACTCAGAAACTCCATTTTTGAAATTATTGGCATGTCACATCGCTAAAAATCACATTGCTCACACAAATAGAAATATCTATGAGAAAAGTCTGCATTTTATAACTAAATAATGAAAAGATATAGAACCAAGGCTAGAAAATTTCCATTTTGGGTAATAAAATCATATCTGAAAATCCTGCAGGACTTTTTTTCCCATAAGGAATATTCAAGGAAGAGAAAAATGGGTAAGAAGGCCAGTACTTATTGTACGTTTTTTTCTGAGCCATGTACTCCAATACACAGATATTTCTTACATTTTTCACACAAGCCACAGCACTTATTACCACCATTTTACATATGCATATCCCAAAGAAGGTATGAAGTATTTCATCACATAGGTAACAAGAGGTAGAGTTCAATTTTAAAATGCATTTGTATCTACTTTCCTAATGTTTGCTCTCTTTAAAATATAGCAGGCTGCTTGCCTAATTATAAAATTGACTCTAACCAGATCATTTGGCCATTTGTATCATTCAGATCACAGGGTATATAATAATGACTTTGAATATGTCCCTGAATAATCAGATGGAGAATGTAGTCCTATATTTAGTTAATATATTTATGCATCTTTAATTTAGTGCTAATAGTTTCCTTACTACTCAATTCTTTGCTTGGTTTCTTGTTAGTGGTTTTAAATACACTCTAATTTCCTTTGATTAAATATTAAGCTCTTTTATAGTAAGACTGTAGGCAATTTATTAATAGTTTACACAGCACAGGAAATACATTTTTAATTATGTTTGACGAGATACATCCAGTTTTCCTTTTTTTTAGTATTTCGCCTCTTTTCTCATTTGTGTTATGGAGTGGCATTTCCCTTAATTAAATCTTTTTAGATAGGCTTTACAAAATCTTTTTAGATAGGCTGTATAATAGGCTTTTCCATAGTTTGATATAGACTGTTTTATGATTAAGACATATTAACATTATTTACATATTTCTATATCTTCTGACCATCTTGAATTCATTATGCCATATATATTTATGGACAATAACTTAATGTCACATATTCTTGTTGATAACGAAAATGACCGAACTCCTGGATACAAGTCAAGAAGTTTTATTTTACCTAACAGATTCATTGGTTTTTAAAATATACTTTTTAGACAATTCACATCAGAAAACCTAAAGGGCTTGTTAAAAATGCACATTCCTAGCTCCTACCCTAGACTTACTGAGTTAGAATAAGCAGCAGGAGGATACAAATCTTCATTTTTAATGGGATATGGAGGAATTATTCTGTACACAGAAATACGGAGCAAATGATCTGGTGAAAACCCCTCGAAAAGGTATTGCTCCTCCCTGAAGTCAGAAATTCTCTGTTTCTGGCTTTGAAGAGGTAAGTTGTGATGCTAAGGAAGCCCACCTGGTGAGGAACTGTGAGCAGGCCCTAGGAGCTGAAGGTAGTCTCCTTTTTTTTTTTTTATTTCAGAATATTATGGGGGTACAACACTTTGGCTGTATATATTGCCCATGCACTGCCCGTGTCAGAGCTACAATTGTGGTCATCCCCCAAACTGTGCTCCCCGCATCCATTCAGTGAGAGTTTTTCCCATCCCCTCCACCACCCTCCCGCCTGCCTGCCCCCTGATGAATATTATTGCCCTGTGTGATGTAGGTGTTGATCAGTTAGTACCAATTTGATGGTGAATACCAGTGGTGCTTGTTTTTCCATTCCTGTGACACTTCGCTTTGAAGAATGGGTTCTAGCTCCAACCAGGATAATACCAGATGTGTTAATTCACTATTGTTTCTTATTGCTGAGTAATACTCCATGGTATACATATACCACATTTTATTAATCCACTCGTGTATTGATGGGCACCTGGGTTGTTTCCACATCTTTGCAATTGTGAATTGTGCTGCTATAAACATTCGTGAGCAGATGTCTTTATTATAAAATGTCTTTTTCTCCCTTGGGTAAATGCCCAGTAGTGGGATTGCTGGGTCAAATGGTAATTCTACTTTTAATTCTTGGAGGTATCTCCATATTACCTTCCATAGAGGTTGTACTGATTTGCAGTCCCACCAGCAGTGTGAGTGTTCCTATGTGTCCACATCCCCGCCAACATTTGTTGTTTGGGGATTTTTTGATATGAGCCAATCTCACTGGAGTTAAGTGATGTCTCATTGTGGTTTTGATTTGCATTTCCCTGATGATTAGAGAAGTTGAGAAATTTTTTATATGTTTGCTGGCCATTTTTCTGTCTTCTTTGGAAAAGTTTCTGTTCATGTCCTTTGCCCATTTTTTAATAGGGTTATTTGATTTTTTCTTGTTGATTTTCCTAAGTTCTGTACAGATTCTGGTTATCAGCCCTTTATCAGAGGTGTAGCATGCAAATATTTTCTCCCATTCTGTAGGTTGTCTGTTCACTCTAGTGATAGTTTCCTTGGCTGTGCAGAAGCTTTTTAATTTGATCAGGTCGCATGTATTTATTTTGGCTGATGCTGTGATTGCTTTGGGGGTCTTCTTCATAAATTCTTTGCCTAGGCCAATGTCCATAAGAGTTTTTCCAACGTTTTCTTCGAGAATTCCTATGGTTTCATGTCTTAGGTTTAGATCTGTTATCCATGGTGAGTTGATTTTTGTGAGAGGTGAGAGGTGTGGGTCCAGTTTCAGTCTTCTACATATAGCCATCCATTTTAAGAGACTGGAACCTTCTATTCTGCAGCCACAGTAAATAAATTCTGCCAGCAAACTGTTGAGGATCAGAAGTGGATCTTTACCCAGTCAACATCCGATGAAGCCACAGCTCCTACTGACTCCAACATTGCAGCCTGGGGACATTCTAAAACAGAGAACTCAGGTAAGTTGTGCCTGATATTTAATAAAAAAAAAAACTGTGAGATCATAAATGTACATTGTTTTAAGCCACTAAATTTGTTGTAATTTGTAATGCAAGGATAGAAAACAAATAGAAATGTATCTAGCTAGCCACATATGTTACCATATTTAATACAGCACTCTTATAAGGTAGACACATTAATATCTCCACCTTAATGTTAAGGAAACAAGAATTTAAGAAATTAAATATTATATTCATGGTCTCGTAACCAATAAGTAGCAAACGTGATATTTGATCCAAAAGTGTCTGAGTTCCAGACCCATTCTCTTATAAGATCATTAGGAGAACAAAAGAGCAGTACCATATGAGAAACAGATGGGTGAAGATTTCCCAAAATCATTACTTTAATACTCTTCCTAACAATTCTATCAATTAATGCTTCTACATTAACAGCCTAAGGAGGTGTGTACTGAGAGATTTAAAGTAGGACTAATATAGAGGATAATAGTGAGAAATTGACATCTGTGTCTGTCTTTAACCTGTTGGGTATGCAAAAAACCACAAGCTCATTTTAATCTGTGATGAGGTCAAGGCTACAAAGAAGTAAACCAAGGCTATGCAAAAGGGCAGAGTATGCGCAAGAGGTAAGGCAGCAGTGGCTACTGGCTAGTAGTTGTTTCCTAGGCCACCATCTTAGTTCTAAGAAGGTGAACCTGTCTGAATAAAGCAGAAACTCAGCAGGTAGAGTGAGATCTATTGGCCCCCTAACATCCCACTAATCAATGCATGTTGGCAAGTGCTAGCCTGGAAATGATGTAGACTAAGTACTCATTTTGGAAATTCCTGCACGAGACTAGGAACTTGTAGGTTATAGACTTGTGAGGGCCCCTGGTGCTCGAGAACACCACCCAGCCCCACCCTCCCACATCCAGGCACATCGGGTACTCTAGATATTAACACACTCTGACCCATGGCCCAGTCTCACTCATCACCTGTGTTTGTATGGCTCAAGGGCTAAGAGTGTTTTTTAAAATATTGCAAAGAGTTGTTAAAAATTAAAGAGAGAATAGTTCATGACACATGAAAATTATAATAAATTCAAATTTCAGTGCCCACAAATAAAGTTTTATTGGAACACAACCACATTTACTTGTTCACCCACTGTCTATGGCTACTTTCCTACTGCAGATGTGTTGAGTAGTTGAGAGAGACCCGATGACCCACAAAACTGAAAATATTTACCATGTGGCCTTTCTCTAGGTAATCCCTGGTCAGAGATTGGGGCCATACCACACTTCTTGACTTACTAATAGTTTTCATTGTTTTAGGAATTGCAAGGGATTTAGTCAAGAGGCTAAAATCCTTTTACTTCTAGTTCTGAGGGATCAAGGTAGAGAGGCAAACACACTAATGATGACATACATTTAACAAACTATGCAATTTTACGGTATTGAAAAAACTCTCCCTCTAACACACACACACACAACCCCACACACACAGAAGTGACAAATTATATATATACTAATTGCCAGTTCAAGTCAGAATAACATAAGCCCATTAATATAAATTTTATTGAGTTTATGTGACTAGTACATGGACGTGACAGTACTTTTCATATTTTCATGGAGAATGTCCTAAACTTGGAAAAGTTATTTCTAACACCTATTACAGTTATTTTTGAATGTCTGAATACTTTGTAAGGATGTTTTCCTCCTTTAGGTTTAGGAAATGCAAATTTCTCAAATTTGGAGGGAGAAATAGAATCATACTAATGTTTGAACATCTATACATTTCTTTTATTAGCAGTATTTAGAAAAAGTCATTTGTGTTCAAATATTCTTAATGGTAGTTTTTGCTAAATAGTGAAAGATTGCTCATGAAAATCATAAATATTATACAAGCATATACATGTTTATCTATTGATTGATCTATCGAAAATGCAACTAAAAATCAGTATATTCAAAGGATGCTAAGAATTTTCTAGATAAAAAGAATATTTTTACATATTAGTATAGTTCTTCAAGTGTTTATAACTTTCTAGAGTGATATTTTTATAGATTTCTAAAATTATTCTTAATCTCAATCCTTGAAAGCAAAATCTATTGTCTGTCATATTTCTGAGTCACATAATATTTTTTAAGGTATTTTGTCAACCCTCCTAAATAAAGACTCTAAGAAAAAATGTGTTTAAATGTCTCTGTAATTCTAAAACAGTTGATACTAAAGCAAAGCCTAAGGTGTATGCCTTCAAAATTATTTTTATTGAGAGAAAATATTAAAATGCACTTCAATGAGAGAATTGTTGAAGGTGATTTTATAATTTAAAATGCTTTTGGTGAAAAATTTAAGTAAAGGTAGAGTTTCCATGTTGATATACCAGGTAAAATAAATTTCATGTGGAAATTGGAAGAATTGTTTTTGTCTCTCACACAACTCCCCCTGCGATGTGATGTTTCCTAAAAGACATCGGGTTCAGATACTTAAGAAGAAATAGCTAGCCTTGAAGAATTAGCTTGTAGGTAAGTTTCTGGGAGTTTGCAAAAATAATTCTAAGGTGAAAAGTGATGACTTTAGATGTGGTGTGTGCTGACTGCAGTGGTAATATGGAGAAAATGAAGGCAGGTTTTCAGCATCATCAAAGCTCTGTGGATGCATGATTTGAACTGCCAACTATCTCTTCTATTTAAAGGCAAGGCCAAACTGCAAATTGTAATCCATGGCACACTCATTACTGCTCTCTGGGGAAATGGTTGAAATTGGCTGGCTTCCTTTTGTCATAGAGATGATCTTCTGGAAAAAGTGTGTCTTACTAGAAGACAGTAATTCACATTCTCACAAAGCAATGTAAGCAGATCAGATTCAGCTCAGAAGCTATTCATAGTTATTTTGCTGGAAAAAATATTCCGTCTTCTTGACTTTACCTTACACATAGAAAATGATAACAACCACAAACCAATTGGGTGGTTTAGGTTCCAAAAATCTCTTTTGCTATGCAGATATTAGAATTTAGGGTCAATATTTATGGGCCTTAAATCCAGAAGGTATAAGAGTACTTAAATACACAAAATATATTTTTATATCCCAAGATTTATTTAAAGCTATTTGTCTTCTACCTTTGTGCATACATTAACCCTGGTAAAGTAAGGTGAGACATTGTTCATATCATTTTGTTTAATATTATGGATATTGTTTTAAGTTTCAGTTCATTTTTTTCATTTATTCAAGTAACTATTACAATCCCAAGTCCAGTTTTGATTTTCCAAATATATAACAGCTCTGTGTACTAAATGTTTTTGAATCATTTTCTAGATAGATTGATAATTTTATTCTGGTGACCTAAGCAATTCTAACTAGTTTGCAATGCAGCAGAGTGCAGGCTTTGGATTCAATACTGTTTTCCAAGGAAAGTAAGAAAATCTGCTTTGCATTTAAGACTATGATGTAATGTCTCACAATTGCAGATTATTTAAAATGAAAAACAGGTTTTCACCACTTGGAAGCTTATATTTTCACTGGTATTCAGGAAAGGCAAAGCATATTTGAGGCAAAAAAATACATATATATCACTTTTAACTGGTGGGCCTGATCAGAGCAGGTGACATTAAATAATTAACAAGTTCTCTTTCCAAACCACACTTCATGCTTTAATTAATATCATTCCTTAAAATAAGAGGTTGTTTACCAATGCTGCATTTGCAAGCTGATTGCTGCTCACAAAAAACCTCTGAGACATGACTATGCCCAAGGGATTGTTTTCACTTCATTGTTTATAATAACTACAAACAAAGAGCTGCAAAAGCTCATCTCGCCATGAGGCATCCTGACAATCTGCCAGTTTAGTCACCAATAATAATGAGACTGGCACCAGCAATAAGCTCAGTGCTAATCTAATGAGGGCCTGTTTCATTCCCCCATTGATATTACAGCAGCTGCTAAGCACCCGATGTTTAGGACATACAAACAAGAGGTGTGTCTCCAACCAGTTGAAAGATAATTACCCCCACAATATGGCCTTGATAGCACACACAAGCCGCAGCGTCTCATTTTTCTGTGAGATTTCCTAGAGATAGAATATCTTGTCAAGATTACAAAATTAATGAGGTCATCAGCCTAAACTAAGCTTGAAACAGGCTCAATTAGTTGTTATTGTTGCTGCTAGGGTTTTGTTGCTGCTGTTCTGCTTATTTTTTCTTCCCCCAGTTATCCATGTGGATAAGAACATACATGTGATTTACGAACTTGTATGTATAAGGACCATGTGATGTCACTTCCTTCACTTAATTCCCGGGGTGAATGCAATTATGAACAGATGGGCAAATGACACGATTCCACTGCTAATGAACTTCCCTACTGAGGAAAAGGACAGTGCATTACCCTTTTGTACTTCAGACTCTTAATTATCACTTTTTTTTCCCAGTGTGAATATTACACATGCAAACATCTCTGAATTTAAGTCATGTTGATGGAGCATTATGGACATCATTAACTGCCTCTGTTTTGATTGGAAAGCAACAAATGCTTATGAATGCTGTGGAATAAGACATCTAGTGCAGGCAGAGTTGTCACACTGGATTCTAAACTAATCATCTATAAGGAAGGGGAGATCTTAGTAAACATGCCATTTGTTTGTTAAGGAACAAATGGCAGAAAGATCCTTTCATTCTCTATTTTTTACAAGAGAGGGAAGGGGAAAAGACATGACTTAAAAAAAAATCTGCTCAAAGTGAGGAAGTTCTGTGCGTGTTTTAGTGCGTGTTAAAAGCTAACTGATCCCTTAATTTAACCATAGCTATCATCCAGTACTGTTATTATTTGAAATTATTCATAATGCACTGATGATTTCTTTCACCAATTCTAAAATCTTTTCCTGCCAAGATAATCATAATTACCCTCTTAGTAGGTCAAGAAAATCGAGTCATTTCCATAGCAGGATGAGAGAGGTGTTTCAAAACCTAGGTCACATCCTTATCCTAAAAATCCAATGGATAGAGGGTTCTATAAATATAGGTCTATTCATGAGCATTCCTCATACACCTAAGTAAATCAAACCTATAGGTCTATTTGAGACACTCAAGATAGGAAATCATTTTGGGAACTAGCCTGATTGCCTGTATTAAAGTCAACCTCAGATCTAAAGCTTTGAGTATTTGAACCCTGGGATAAAATTCTGTGGCCTTGTATAACAGTGACATGCTGAACCTTATGTTCTCCAGATTTAAGATTGCTACCTATCAGATATAAATACAGCACACTGTATTTATTGTACATGTTATAACATATTACAATTATTGTACATTTTTTATTTTCCAAGTTATGTGCTATGAGACTATAGTAATTATAATGTAAGCCATTGTGTTTGTTTTCAATTTTTGTCATAGCAAAATACAGTTGGCCCTCTGTATCCAAGATTTCCCTATCCACAGATTGAATCAACTGTGGATCAAAAATACTTGAGGAAAAAAAAATAACAATAGAACAATAAAAAATAATACAAATGAAAACAGTATAACAATTATTTATACAGCATTTACATTGTGTTAGGTATTATAAGTAATCCAGAGATGATTTAAAGTATATGGGATGATATGTGTAGATTATATACAAATGTTATACCATTTTACATCAGGGACACAAGCCTCCATAGATTTTGAAATCCATGAGGGCACTGGAACCAATCCCCCACAGATACTAAGGGGTGATTGTACTACAAATTCAGTGCCTTGAAACAACATATGTTGGCTTCAGAAGTTTGAATTGGCTTTCACAATTCAAGATTTCTGATGAGCCAAGTTCCTTCCGGAAGTTCTAGGGGGAAATCTGTTTCCTTGCCTTTTCCGGCTTCTAGAGGCCACCTGCATTTCTTGACTCACAGCTCCTACCTTTGTCTTCAAACCCAGTTGTGTGGCATCCTCAAATCTCTCTCTGACACTGACTTTCTTGCCTTCCTCATATGAAGACCCTTGTGATTATATTAGGCCCACCTGGATAATCCAGGATAATTTTGTCATTTCAAAATTCTTAACTCTCCCGTCTGCAATGTCCCTTTTGTTATTAATATAAGGTAAAATATTGACAGGCTTTGGAAATCAGGATGTAGTAATCTTGGAGGGCCATTATTCTACCTATCACAGGCATTTACTCACAAATTCAGTTCATTTATTAATTATTCATTTTATTTATAATAACTAAACACCACTTTTTTTTTTCAGACTTGATTCTGGAGAGACATAGATAATACATAGAATCTGTACCCCAAAATATCTCAGTGGAAGAGACAGACAAAGAAGCTGACAATTAAATTGCAGACAATTAGGGCTAGTAGTCATGTGACAACATTGGAGGCCCCTAACTCAATCTGAAAGATGGAGTGTTGAAAGAAATACTACCAGATGTGGGCCTAGGCTTGGGCAGGTGATTCTCTAAGAGATGCAGCATGTGCAAAGGCAAGGAGACAAGTCTCTATGGAAAGTAATTAGATACTGACATATATGCTAGGGAGTGGTGATCAGTGAAGGTGAAGATGAAGGCAAAGCCCTAGATCGTAGAGGACTTTAGATAATATACTAAGGAGAAGGCACTGCAAGCATCAAGACAGCTCAACTAGAGAAGTACATGAGCAAGTATGCTTTTAAGGAAAGTGGATATTGTTGTATAAGAGCAAGTCAACCCAATCTACTAGGATATCAACAATATAAATATTGCTGTGGATCGCATATGAGATTGACACTACTTTAGGCAGTGGTAATGGGTGTGGCGAGAACAAGGTGGGTCTCCGTGAGGCAGGCACAATCATATTGCGGGAGCAATTGAGCATAAAGATTAAAAGGCCTGACTAAAAGTTTACCATATTGTTTGCCTAAGTAAAAAGAGTTGCCATTCGCTGAAATATGAAATACAGAAGAAATGTATTGTGATGCAAAGATGATGGGTTCATCTTTAGATATTTTAGAATTTAAGTGCTAGGAGAATTATAAATTGAGCTGTTGTGTAGGCAATTGAATTTTTGGTGTCTAAGGCTCATTGTAGAAGTCAGGATTAGGGACATAGGTTTGAATTTTATCTAAATACAGGTGACAGAAGCCATGACAATGGATGAGATATTCCAAGAAATGTATTTAGAGTAAGGAGTCAAGAAGAATGAATAGAGGAATAGAATGAAAACTAATTGTCTAAAGGACAGAAAGAGGGAGAATTCATAAAGCAAACTGAAAAAAGACTAGCCAGAGAGGCAGAAGGAAAACAAATAGAAACTAAGGCATGAAAGTCACAGTTTTAAGGACTAAAGAGTGGTCAAAATCAAGTATGATAATAGCTAATAAGTACTTAATGTGATTTAGAAACTAGAGGCCATTCCAGACCCTGCCAATAGTGAGACCTGTTTACAATGCATATAATACAATGGAGATGGTGTAAAAATAGAGGATATTACATACATTCATATACACACACGTGCAAAGTATATAATCACATGAATTTGGATAGGCCTGTAAATGAAGTAATTGCTTATTTCTTCCTTTTCTGACACTTTTGCCTGATCCTCCAGTTTAGCTTTGTGTTATATTTATCCAGTGGTTCAGTGCACACAGATTTAACTGAGCTGTTTCCTCACTTTCTCTGTCATTTCAGGTTATGGTCAATTATTCTAGCATTTCTGGAAATCATAGATGTATCTGCTACATGGAAGAACATGAAAAATAGGATACTCTTGTTTCTTTTGAAAATACTCATTTTAGTTGAAAGCACTTAGACTCATGCAAAACACAAAGTTTCAGTGAAAATGTTATCACTGTCTTTTGACTCAAGGATTTTCTAAAGCTAAAATATTAGGATCTTCTATGCTAAATTATTAGCATAAAATTATGCTAATATTATACTCTCCTCTTTAGAATGAAAATTTAAAAAGTAAAACATAATTATTTTTAATGAAGGAATATGTGTAGGTATTCCTTAACTCAATCTGGATCTATTTTGCTTCAGATTCATAAAAATTATAATGTTATGACATTCCCCAAGGTATTGCTCTATGTGAGCATTACCATTCAAAATTTTCTCACCAATACAGGTAAAACTTATTCTGTCCTTTGAAAACATTGGCTCAATTTTCCATAACAACACAAAAGAAAAAGAAAAGGAAATAGGAAAGAAACAAAATTTAGACAAATTTTATTTTCAGTCCACAATCTGATACATGAGAATTGGAAATCATGCTTAAGATTCAATACATTTTTAAGCTTTTAAATCATAATAGAAAAAATGTCAAATAGCATGTGAAAATTGTCAAACTCTTTTCCTCAAAAAATAATTTATATAGTCACCCAGATAACTTCCACATATTTCTCTTAGCTTTCTTTTTAAATATAATATATGCCTCATTAAAGTAGATCCAACATTTGAACTCTGGAATGGCATTATAGTATGTAAGTTGACTTCCTTCTTTAAGCTCACAGTTATATAATACTTCTTTTTGACAAATGCAACATTCAACATTTTAAAAATACTCTTTCAATTCTCATAATTCCTCATGAGATAGGCACAATATTATATCCATTGTGAGTACAGTAGGCATAAGGAAGGGGTTTCTCAAATGGAGGAACTGAGGCATAGAAAAATGAAGTAATTTCCCCAAAATAAGATAGGTGGTCAATTTTGAAAGTTATTTGTGAGATTCTAAGATCCTGCTGGAGCCATATTTACTAGAGTGCAAAGTCACTGTGAGTTAAGAGGTTAGTTTGTGTGAATACAAGTTTCTTAATGAGTTCTCCTCCCCTGCATCTGGTTGTGGACACAGCCCACTACCAAGCAAGAGAAGCCATGCTAACTCCAGTGCTTTCTCGTCTCTCTCCACCTCCTGTAGCAGCCAGGCTAGCGATATGGCCCTGGCTAGGGCAAGGGTGGTAGGAAAGCTGGTAATGCTGGCTGTCACTCTCACATCTCAGTTGAATTTCCTATTGCCTTCTGTCTCTATTTATTTACTTTTTGGATTCAAATTGATGAGATCCAAAATGTAAGGTAGACTTTCTGTGAATGTGTGTATGCGTGAGTGTGGGGCTGCTGGGGGGAGTGGAGGTGCATGGGAATGGAATGGAAAATAGATTCTAATGGTACCTATTTTGAGATAACTAACATGAAAGAAATAGATGGTGTCTTTTAATGTTTAATCCAATTTTCTACAGTCCTCAGCTTTGAGACTGGGGCCCACACCTTGCTAACCAAATGTTAATATTTCTCTCCTTTGGCATACCCATGGATCTTTCAGCCATCTTTCAAGGTCATTGGGAAGCTTTTATCTGTGATTTGTGATATGGTACAGGTTTAAGCATCTCTTGGATATTGAAGTCAAATATTACCTGAAAGAATTCAAATAGTGCCCCAAATTCTGGAGTATACTTAAGAACTATTAAAAGCATAACTTCCATTCATATTGTCTATCATAAATCCACTGTTTTTTCAACAGGAATTGTAGGGCTTACTTCATCAAAAACAATTTCTTCCTGCATTTTTGAAACTTTCCTCTCCTGTTAGGACATTTCACTAAGAAATGTCTTGTTCTCACAAAACTATTTTTATATTGAGATTGATGCTTTATCATTGACAAAATTTCCTTTAATATATCACTTTCTGTTAACAAACAAAAGCAAAATAAAATAAAACTTGAATCCATTTGAGCTTTTGGATCATTATCATTGTCCCTTAGAGGTGATATTATGGGGAGCTAGTGCCTTTTTAGCAGTTGAATCCTTTCTGCTGACTACACAAGTCAACAATACGCAGCTAGCATGGAAGATTCTCTTCATGAAATGTATGAATTAGCTACAGTCCTACTAGAACCTCAGATATCTTGTCGGTATATCTATTAGCTGCCTAATGAGTGGATGGGGACCATTAGCTCTAATAAGCTGAAGAAGAAAAAGCACTTCGATAGCCCATTGTAATAAATCCTGGTTTCTAGTCTCTTCCCTCTTTAGATAGTTTAATCAACAGAATCATTATGAAATAGGCTCCCTTTACACTTTTCTCAACATAATAAAATATATCTCTCTTTTACTATGTTATTTGAAATAGAAAGAGCAGTCTTAGGGCTGATCCAAACTGAGTATTTGTATAAAACAAGTTATTTCATGAAAAGAATTTAGAACAGTGTTTGGCACATAGTAACACAAAAAATATTCTAGGTATTATTATAATTACTACTAATTATATTTTAAAAGGTTTTGCATTTTGAATTACCCTTATTGCTTATTGATCTTAGGATATCAGCACTTTGAGGTCTTGAGATATGCCTATATGTAGTCATCTCCAAGAATCTGACATTTGTAAAATAATAGCAGGTAAATACATCTTGGGGAAAGATAGATACCTATGAAAGAATCTGTTAAAAAAAAAAGAAAAGAAAAAAAAAAGGGAGAGGAGATACATACAAATGCTGGTAGTTAGAGCCAGTATTATTCAGTTTAAGTTACTGTTTTACATTTGGGTCTTTACGCCTGGAATCAAATTTTTGGCACATTTTACATAATTATTTTCTGGCTCTTAACATGGTATGATGAACATGAAACAGACATCTAAATCAGGAACTATGCACATGTTGTATATAGAATGTTTTCTCTGTGCTTCCTAAATATCTGGAATAAAATGTCTAAAGCAAATATAAATTTCTATGAATCTGTTCTTTTTAAATATTAAAGGTTGAAATAATTAGGAGTATTTTTTTATGGCAGAAACCATATTTTATTAAATTTTGTATTACTTGCACCTATTACAGTAAAAGTTATAGAAGACAAGCTCTATAAAAACTTATTGAAATGAAAAGAAAATAAATGATATAAAATAAAATGGCTCTTCAGTATTTATCACTGTCTTTATTGTGCACCATTTATGTGTATGTTCAAAATGTTCCTAAGAATCATGAGCAACCCAGATTAATTACATTTAGGACGGCAAGTTCTTTTCCTTCAATGACATAAATAACTAAATAAAAAACTTATTCAGTCCTTCATTCATAAAACAAATATTTATTGAAAAACTTTTATATGCTGAGAGCTGTATCTGTTCTAGTTTCTGGGAATACAGAACAAAGTGTCTACCCTGAGGAAAATTATATTCTAGGAAGGGAAGAATGAAGATGAAGAAATGCATAAATTTATATACAAAATGAGTGTAGAGAGTAGGGAGAGATTTATTTTGCATAACATTATTTTATATAATATGGTCTAGAAATGCCTTATTGATAAGGTTATATATGAAGATACACTTGTAGTAAGTATAGTAATTTATCGTACCTCTAGGTACAAGCCACGTGTATGTCTATGGAAGTGATTTCCAGGAAGAGGGAATATCACATACAAAGCTTTGGAGAAGGAGTATGCTTGGTTTATCAATAGACAAAGAAGGACAACAATGTAGGTGATATATTAACAGAAAAATATGCTCAACATCATGAATTTTCAGGGAACTGCAAACCAAAACAACAATGTTAGAATGGCTGTCACACCTGTTAGAATGGCTATAATAGAAAAGACAAAAGATAATAAGAGTTTGTGAGGATGTGGAGAAAAAGGAACCCCGTACACTGTTGGAGGGAATGTAAATTGGTACAGCCCTTATGGAAAACAGTATGGAGGTATTTCAAAAAACTAAAAATGAACTACTATATGATACAGCAATTTCACTTCTGGGTATATATATCCAAAGGAAATGAAATCAGTATGTCAAAGAGATTACTGCAGTCCCGTGTTCATTGCAGCACTATTCACAATAGCCAAGATATGGAAGCGGCCTCAGTGTCCATCGATGATGAATGGACACACACAATGGAATACTATTCAGTTTTTAAAAGGAAGAAAATCCTGTCATTTGTGACAACACAGATGGATCTAAAAGAAATGAACAGATTCAAATAAAAGCTTAACATGGGACATCAAAAAGAAGGAGGAAAATCATCACATGAATGAAAGTGAGACAGAGAAAAAAAGTAAAAGTATCTCAGGCAAAAATTGTGTGAAAGAAAAACAAGCAAAAAAAGGTCCAATAGATGTATAATTAAATTCCTTGAAGAAAAATATCTAAACAATGGAAGAGAATTCATTTTAATACTAAAATCTAAGAATTTTTTTAGAAGTAAAAGAAGATTTGAATTTTACATGTTAAAATGTACTTGAAAAATTGTTCCAAAGGGTCAACTCCAAGGCATAACCAGTAAACTACTAGAATTTAAAGATAAAGAAGGAATCCTCAGAGGAGCCATGCAAAAAGATTAAATAACTTACCAGACTATTAGACTGGCAACAGATTTTGGAAAAACATCACGAAGCAGAATTTTCAAGAAACTCACGGCTTAACTTACCCAGTAAATATGATTTTGATTTTGTCTAACAGAGACTTAACTACTCTACGTGCTTTCTATAAGAGAAGCACACCTAAAACAGGGTTGAGTAAAGTGAAAACAGTTTAAATTTTGATACCAGACAACATAAGGTTCAACCCAAAGGACATTAAAGACTACTTTTTAACACTAAAATTCACATTTAACCATGAGGATAAAACAGTTATGAATATCTATCCACAAAACAACAAGGAAATCACTTTTATAAGTCAGAAACTACAGAAATAGGAAGAGGACTAGACAGGAACACATGAAAAATAGAAGACTTTTATATAACACTCTTGGTATAAGTCTGATGAAGTAAAAAAGATAAATAAGGTAGAGAAGACCTAAATAAACATGGTTGATTTTATGGATCAACCTTACACCCTGATAATAAGAACAGCACCTTCCTATCTACCTCTAGCATACATGGAACATCAACAAAATCAATTAGGTTACAAAGAAAGCATCAACAGGTTTAATAAAGCAGAAATATTACAAACAAAGTTACCCTGATCACAACAAAATAAAACTAAAATTTATGACAAAGTCATAAAAAATTTCCATGTGAAAATTTAATAACATTCTGTTTGTGAAAGTTTAAATAAACCAAAACTACAAATTTCTAAAATAGGTCATTAAATATGAAATGTCCAATTTCAAATCAAAAGTGTAGTTTATTATATCTCAAACAAGAAGGAGTACAATTAATCAAAGTATGTGCCTAAACTATCGACACAGTTTTGCCATCTTGATGGCAGCTTGTTCATGCCAGCAGCGAAGAAGCCTGGAGAGCAAGTAGCAATGAAATCATGAAAGGCATTTTCCACAGCTTGTTAAGAATTGAATATTTTTCCTTGCAAGAAGTGGTCCAAAGCCTGGAAGAGATGGTAGTCAGTTGGTGCAAGGTCTGGTGAATACGGTGAATGACAGAGAGTTCCGAAGTCCAGCTTCTGTAGTTTGAGCAGCCTTGTTTGTGTGACCATGTGGTCTTGCAAGAGGATTGGCCTGTCTCTTTTGACCAATCTTGGATGCTTAATCACAAGCATCCTCATCATTTCATCCAGTTAGTTGCAGTAGACATCCACTGTCATTGATTGACCAGGTTTCATGAAGCTGTAGTGGATAATACCAGCGCTGGACCAACAAACAGACACCATTAGCTTTTTTTGGTGAATATTCAGTTTTGGACTGTGTTTCAGCACTTCATCTTTATCCAACCGTTGTGTGGAATGTTTGTGATTGTCAAAAAGAATCCATTTTTCATCACATGTAACAATATGGTGTAGAAATGGTTCACCTTTATGTTGTGACAAAAAAGAAAAGTAAGCTTCAAGACAATTTCTCTTCTGGCGCTTGTTTAATTCATGCAGAACCCATCTATCCAGCTTCTTTACCTTGCCGATGTATTTGAAATGGACCAATGTTGTTGGAATAGTAACGCCAAGCCTTGCTGCTAATTCACGCATAGGTTGAGATGGATTCACTTCCACTACAGCTTTCAGCTCATCATTATCCACCTTGGTCTCAGGTTGCCCACGTGGCTCATTTTCAAGATTAAAATCACCAGCATGGAACTTCTCAAACCATCCACGTACTGTGCGTTCATTAGCCACGTCCTTCCCAAACATTTAGTTGATATTTTGAGCTGTCTGTGCTGCATTGGTTCCACAATGGAACTCATATTCAAAAATAACACCAATTTTTGACTTATCCATGGTTTCACAAAAATTGCTCTACAAAACAATTCAAAAGATAATTACAAGCCAAAACGTGCATTTGAAAGACTGAGGATGTACCTTCACAATAAACATAAAACAAGAAGTGTCAAAGTGAAATGTCAGAGATATCAACTGTCGAACTTAGTACTTAAGGAAATCGAATATTTCATACTTAATAACCCAATATAAGGATAATAAGATCGCTACCTATAAGACTGCATTGGCTATATTAAAGCTATACCAGAAAGTCCACAACTTAAACTGATTTTATCAGTAAAAAATGAAAGAATAAAAATATATGAATTAAATGTACAACTCAAAAATCTAGAAAAAAGATTCCAAAATAAACCCCAAATAGCACAAAATGGCAAATAATAAAAGTATGAGAGAAATTAATGGGGTAGAACATAAAAAAGTAGGTCCAATAATTCAAAAGCCCATATTATTTTGGAAAAAGAATAGAACACACTAGCCACTAGCTAACTTGACTTAGAAAACATGAAGAAAGCATAAAATAAGAAATTAGTAGGGAGAAATAACCATATAGTGAGAATAAATGTTTAATAATTTGTAGAAAGGGAATACATTTTTTAAAATTATAACAATGATTTGTAAACCTCTATGCATATAAATTTATAAACCTCTATGAAATAGATAATTTTCTATTAAAATAGTTTAATAAAATTTATTCCAATAATTGTCAAAAAATCTTAAGAAGACTGATTTTCCTAGAAGAAATAGAGAATTCATAAAATTATTAAGAAAATAACCCATATACAAAACTACCCCATCTGGATGATTTCCAGTAGAATTTCATTATATTTTCATGTAGTTCAAATGTTCTGAATTGTTTCTAAAACATGAGAATTTCAAATTATTTTTATGAAACAAGTATATTATTGATATAAACTTGATAATAGTACAAAAAGAAAATCAGACTAAAAATATTTGTATCCATGCAAAAATACTAGATTAAAATATTAGCAAACACAAGCCAACTACACATTAACAATACATCTTGAACACATGAGAATTATTCCAGGAATGTAAATTTTGGTCAATAGTAGGAAATCTACTAATATAATATCCCATACTGATAGATCTAATGAAAAATACCATGATTTTCTGCATAGACTTTGAGACTCCTTTGATAAAATTCTACAACTTCTTTTAATAAGAACATTCAAGAAATCAAAAATTGATGGAGGTGGATATGGTAGCACACACCTGTACTACCAACTACTTGGGAGGAGGCAGGAGGATTTCTTGAGCCCAGGAGTTCAAGTTCAGCCTGGACAACATAGCAAGACACCTTCTCTAAGACTAAAATAAAAATTAAAGAATAATTGGTGGATACTCTTAAAATGTGTGTGTGTGTGTGTGTGTGAGACATTGACTGTATGTAAATACTAGAAAAAAGGAAAATTGCCTTTGATATACCTGCAAAACTCTAAAACAATCAATGGTAAAACTAACTCAAACAACAAAATACTTTAGTTAGGTAACAGCATACAACATCAACATAGATAAATTATTAGGCTTGATCAACCCAACAATAATATACAATAATAGAGAAAACCCTAGTTACAATAACTGTGAAGAAGATATATCATATTTAGGAATTATTGTAACAAGAGATGTGCAATGCCTATCTGAGGGTAAGTTTAATATTATACTGAAAGATTCAAATGTATACTGAAACACGATGTACACACGTCATAGAAATATCAGTTTTCCCTGAACTAATTCATCACTTTACTAAATTCCAAAAGAGTCATTCTCTTTTTTTTCTTGGTATATTCAGACAGAGAAGTTGATAGTAAAGGTCCTATTGGGAAAAAACATACAATAATAATTTATAAAATAAGAGCTAAGAGGAGCACTATCCCTACCATAAGTTAAAACATATTATAAAGTATTATTATATTTGTGTGGTAATGACATGAGAAGACAGACAGGTCAGTGGTATAGAATAGAAATGTAGTAAATAGACCCAAGTATATATGAAATTTTAATATATGAGAAAGAGGGCATCTTAAATCACTTGGGTAAAATAAATGTTTTAATAAATGCTGCTGGGGAACATGGGTAGCCACTGGGAAAAGATAAATTTAGATTTATACCTCCAACTAAGCATACATTCTAAATGGACCAAGGATCTAATTGTTAAAAAAAAAAGCTATATAATACTAGAATTATGGAATATAGGGTGAATTTTTCTAAATTTGACTCAACATCTAGATACGATGAAAGATAAAGATTGATAAATTTGAATTCATTAAAATAGCTTTTGCATGGCCAAAAATTTAGCATATAGACACATTTAAAAGGCAAATAAAAATCAGGGAAAAATATTACAGATAAAAATCTAAAACTTGAAGAATTTTAGGGTGAAATGTCCAAACACCTAATAGAAAAAATGAATGGATAATTTGTAAGAACAAAAGAATTGAAATGACCCCAAAATGCAAGAAAAGATGTAACCCAACTCATATAAGAGAAATACAAATTAAAACTTCTCTGAGTATCATCAAATTGGCAAAAATTAAAAGGTTTGAGAAAGCATGCTGTTAGTAAAACTGTGCAGAAACGGGAATTCTCAAATCTTGCAAATGGAAAATTAGACGGGAGCAACTCTCGTGGAGTGGAAATTGGCACTATGTAGCAAAGTTATGTTTATGTTTTTCTTTGATTTAGCAGTTCCACTACTATAAATTTACTCTGAAGTTTCACCTGCAACAATATGAAAATACTTATGCACAAGGATATTTATTGCAATGTTTTGTAATTGCAAAATGTGCAAACAACATAAATGCACATACATAGGATACCAGTTAAATTAATTATGGTACATACGTAATAGAGTACTAGATAGTTATTAAAAAGATCTCTTTGACTAGATATGAAATGATTTCCAGGATATATTTTTAGAGAAAAAAGCTAAGTGAAAAGAATATTGATAACCTCCTATTTTTATGTAAGAAAAAGAGAGAAAATATATAAAGAATCAACCTACTTCTATAAGAAAAAGCATAGGAAGGATATGTTATAAACTCATGAGATTTGGAATGGGAATAGATTGGAAGGAATTAGGGGGCAATGATGATTTTTTGAGTATGCCTTTTTGTATAATTTTACTTTTGAAATCACTTTAACATTTGACATACTCAAAAATAAACAAAATTTTTAAACTTGGGGCAAAAAAGTCCTAAAATATAATGTAAACCAATCAACCAAACTATATTTCAAATTTTTAAAAAATTAGTATTTTAAGTAAATAAATATCATCTTTTATCAAAAAGTAAAAAAATGTTCAAGGAATGATGGGATATGACCAAAAGAACAAAGAGCCTGGCGGAAGGTGGTTCCATTGGCCATATCTTAGACAATTTGAGGATTGAAGTAGATAATGATATTAATGGATGGTATGCTCTGAAAGTTTTTGTAATCCCCCTAAATTCGTATTGAAATCCTAACCCCAAGGTGATGGTATTAGGAGGTGTGGGCTTTGGGAGATGATTAGGTCATGAGGGTGGAACCCCAAGGAATGGCATTAGTGTCCTTAGAATAGAATATAATAAAGGCCTGAGAGAGACCCCTCGCCCCTTCCACCATGTGAGGACACAGCAAGCAGGTGCCAGCTATGAACCAGAAAGTGGTCCCCCGCCAGACACTGAATTTGCTAGCACCTTGATCTTGAACTCCCAGGCTCCAGAACTGTGAGAAATAAATTTCTGATGTTTATAAGCCACCCAGTCTATGGAAGAAAATTATTAAGACAATGGATTATAACTCATTGAATAAATATGGAATCTATGGGTTTTTAGTGATGTCAATTACTGAGTATATAAGTGCTTAGGGCCAAAGGAAAAGTTCTTATGTATGGTATAAGGCCAACTAGTAAAGGGAATAGGAATGATGGAATTAAAAAATCATTTGACAAACATCATAGCAATAATTGATTCTGGTAGGGATAATACATGGGTAGGGATAATAAATGAGTGCTAACTACTGGGTGCAAATTTAATAAGAGATAGGGTATATATATATACTCTCAAAATATCTTTCCCCCAAATATTTATTAAGTACAAAAGGAAAAATATTAACTTTACCATGGAGAAATCCACTGACCTCACTTAACCAGATAATCAGAATCATTTATGTCTAACAGTGGAACAAAGCAAGATCACTTGCATCACCTCAACTTAATCAAAATGAAACATCAGTTAAATACAAATTAGGGGAAATCCTCCAAAATAACTGGCCTGTAGTCTTTAAATTTATCAAGGTCATATCAAGGTCATAAAGAATGACTAAAAAACAGTTATAGATTTTGAAAAGACTAAATAGATATTAAAATTAAAAGCAACATATGATTTTTAGATTGAATTATGTACTTTTTTTTTCTTTTGGTAAAATACATTATTGAGGCAATTAACATTTAGGTCTGTAAATTAGATGATGAAATTGCACCAATTATATAATTATAATATTGTACAATTAAGCTATTAAACAAGTATAACAGCTATATAAGTAAATGCTTTTGCTTTTAGGAAATACCCAAAGGCATCATGTCTACAGCTTATCCTCAAATGGTTTAGAAAAATATAAAATGTACTTATACAGAGAGAAAATTATAAAACAGAATATGATGAAAGTTAATAATTGGGGAATCTGGGTTAAAGGCATACAGGAGTTTTATGGATTTTGCAATTTTTCTGTAAACCTAAAATCATTTATAATTAAAAATATATAAAAATGGAAATATGATGAAAATTATAAAATATAAATATTTAACTCTTGACAGCTAACTTTAAAGATAGCATAGCTTAAAACTAACGAGCACGTATTCTGGAGCTAAATTGCTCTAGAGGTACAATACCAGCTCCGCCATTTATTAGTTGTACTATCTTGGGGAAGTTCCTTCACAGGTGGTGTCTCATGTTCCTTGTCTTTAAAACAGAAGTGCTTTAAATGGGGCTATTATGAAGATTATGAAGATTAATTGAATATATAGCACAGAAAGAGTCTAGAACATAATGAATGTGGCATAAATACTTGTCAAATAAAATAATTGATTTATTTTTATATCTCTACTGAATCAAAGGACAAAGTATTCAATATACTTAATTCAATATACTTAATATATATTATCAATGTGGACAAAATAGGAGTGATGGTATATCATGTTGAGAAATGGATTCCTATTGAGATATTGCATACTGCCTTAATTTGAAAAGTAAGAACAAAAATAATGAGAACCAAGACAAATTAAGTAATAGCAACTCAGAGTCATAAAACCATCTGGTCAAATCAAGATCCACCATAAGTGTAATACAAATTAAAAATCAGCATTTCTTAGTTTTATTGCTAAAAAACAATCTATATGCCAATCTAAATTTGGACTGTAGTTTTAACACTAAAATATAAGGAATGGACCTCTGAGAAAGATCAAAGTAGACAGATGAAACTTTGTCAAGGGTAAAATATGAACATAAAACCACAATACATATTGAAAATATCATATAAAAGCTGAAAAAGAAGTTCTGGAAGATAAGCATGAAATCTGTGCACTGTGCTGTTTACTATATATGTTTCGGAGGTGTTTAGTCTGAATGTAATTTGTTTACGGATGTTTAGAAACTCTGTATAGTTGTAAATCAATTTAGAAGCGCGCGCGCGCGCGCGCGTGTGTGTGCTATTTCTGTTTTGCTTTTATATGAAATCAACAAAATAGATAAATAGATGCCAGACATTAAAAGGAAACATTAGCTACAGTAGGGGAAAGTTTGAGCCAAGATGAAAGGAATGCTTGTGTAACTCCGTCACTTGAAAGGAAACGAAGAAACAGGGAAGGTAGGGCAGGGTGGAGAAAGATTCTGGGGAAAGTGCCCAAAGAGTATACGCTGGAATCTGATCTCTGAGAGCAGATCTCCAAGAGCCAGCAGTCTGGGGCAAGAGGCAGACACGTGGATGGCCGCACATCTGCATTCAATCAATTATTTTTCATGAAATGCTCTGTTTCTCGGCTCCTTCTCTGAAATCACCCTTCCAAGAGCCCTGAGGCTGTTGGAACATGTGTGCCTCCCCTTTACAGACTTCCCTTGGCATCAGGAGACCTGTCTCTGTTAATTTAACACAAAACCTAAAGTATACATAGAAAAAGTTTACTTCAACTTATCGAGGACTTAATAGCAATCTGAAAATCTTATCCTTGTCACTACTCTGTCTAGCTATAAATAACTGAAAAAGTAAAAAATGCAATAAAATCTATCTGATCTCATTCATGCTGGATGAGACCTCTCTTACAGCTTACATCCTTACTTCTATTTGGAATCTTTGACTTTTGAGCGTCAGACCATGTTGAGCTTCATTTTCCTCTTACCTGCCACATTTTTTCATTTCTGTGTTTCAAGCGGGGACATGGCACTGATGATGCTGAAGTAATAAACTCCTTTTAAAGAAAAGGTTTTCTTTAATTTTCTTCTCTCTCCTTTATAAGACAGTTATGATAGCCTCTATCTAACCCAAAATTGCTATTTTCATTAAGGTCATGGGTTCTAAAATGATTACAGGTCTTTATTCTTATCATTTCTAATTTCTATACTCCTATATACAGATTCGATATTTTTTTCTTTTTTATCTGTCTTGCTTGGGATTTGATTATCACGCTTGTTCTATTTCTCCCACTATCTTTTGAACTGCTCTGCTAGTTTTATGTTTATAATTTTCCCATGACATCCCTTCCCTGATATCTTATCACTAGCTCTAACTTAACAAGATGATCCTTACTTAGTTTGTCTTTATCTTGTTTTATTATATATTTGTTGGAAAGTTCCCCAAAATATAGACAGTCATTTATAATTTCTATATAAATATTTTGTTTGTTCTCTATGACTAAATTCTATTTGTGCCACAAACATTCTTGAGCATTATCCCCTCATCCCCATGTTCCAAATAGTGGTAGGTGCTTGTCATACAAAAAATGGAAAATACATTCCAGGATTGTTCCCCAAAAGAGAGTGAAAAAATGTGATGAGGGTTATTAGAGAGGTTTGAACAGGAACTCCGTGTGCAACAAAGAAATAACAACATACCATGTCTTTCAGCACAAAAGTTAGTAAAATCTTCGCATACAATGTCAGAAAAATAGAGAAAGGAGAATATCCCTGGAAATGAGGATACCATGAACCAAATGTAGATGTGTGAAATAATTCACAGCAGGACACATCAAGAAAAATAAGGTATTATCAGTCTTGCTAGAGTATAGCATGAAAAGGCGAAAGAGGAGAGGAAATAAGAATCCAAAGTCAGAAAGGTCTCCAAGTATTTTGGAAGGGATCTCTACTATATTTTGATCTCTACTATATTTAAGTGAAGTAGTGGCAAGATCATGTTCATATTACAGAAATATTGCTATAACTTCAATAAAAATGAGTTGCAGGGAAATAAAATTGAAGAACAGGAGGTCAATGTGTAGACTATTGAACTAATAAGGCATGCTTGATAAAAACACGAACCAAAGAAGTGGCCAGAACAATTAAGAGAAAGGAAAAAATGTGATATCTACTAAGAGGACAGACTTAATACAGTTGAGTGATCAATTGAATGTCAGTGATGAGAAGTCAAATATGGTTTCCGTGTGTTTATATTTAGCAACTAGGTTGACAATTGCTCCAGTAAAGGGGAAGAAAACAGGGAGACAGGTAGATAGGTTCTGGGGAGTAACAGTTCAAATTTGAGTTTACATGACTTTAGCGTGTGGAATTGTCAATAAGGCAGTAACTATTGGCAGAGGTCTGAATTAGAGGTAAAGTTTGGGTATTTATTGCTGCACGTTTGTAATAGGTGAAGGTCTGGTTATGGACGACATTGTCCAGGCTGAGACATAGGAAGAACAACGTGTGACAACTGAGACAGTGACCCCTGAAATAAAGAATCACGAGAGTTGGATTCAAGAGACTTTTCTTAGAGATGACAGAAAACCAGAACTCAATGCACCAGTGAGGTGAAGAAATAAAGGACTAAAGTGTATGTCCTGAATTTGACAATTTTGAGGTTATTTATAAGACCATCAGCATAATTTTTAGTGCAGTAGAGGAAGCATAAGCCAGATTACAGGAGGTAGGAAGTAGAGAGATGGAGACAGAGATGACCTTTCAAGAAGCTTAGATTCAACAGAATAAAGAAATTGGGAGTGTGCTGTAGGAGAATAAAAGAGCAAGCGAGAGAAATTGTTAATATTGGCAATACTTGAATATGTTTCTAGATGGAAGGAAGTTTGCCAGAGGGGAAAGAGAGAGTTTGAATATTACAACTGCTGCTGCTACTAATAGTAGTAGTTACAAGAGAATTAGCAGTTCCATTGGAAGAGGACATCGAGCAAAGATATGAGAGGGAGGAGCATTGACTTAAATCAAGTAAACTAGCACGTGCTAACATATTGCATATGTGTGTGTTTATAGGAAACTTCTGGAACAACGTCTAAACCCAAATAATGACTAATTGTAGAACATTCAGACATCATAACTGGCAGAAGAGGGAGAGTCTTGGCAAGCAAAGCCTACAAACAATCTCAATTATTATTTATTCCAACAATTCCAGACATTTAAATTTTGTTCCAGAAATCAGGGCCCTCTGAATCCTGCATGGCTGTATCCATCTAACTTCCACTGAATAACTATTTTTATTAATATAATAAAGTCAAGTCAATTTAATTATTCCAGCCAATTTCCTCTGCATCCCTACATTATTTTTGTTTCTACATCCTTGCACCTTTATCTTTGCTTCTCTTCCTCTCCTCTCCCTGTTTATTGGGATTTCTCTCCCTTTCTGCCAGCAAGTTCTGCAGTTTTTTCTAAACAAACTCAACTCTACTGTAGTAAATAATTAAGAATGTGTTATATACAATCATGCTTCACAATTGTCTTATGTATTGTTTTCAATTTACTGATGGAAGCTCATATGTCCTTTGAGCAGTGAGAGAGTCTTAAACCTCTTCTCTCCAATGCTTGAGACAGTACATAGCTGAGTCCTAAGGATTTACTACTCAATTCATAAGCTGGTTGTTTATGGGAAATGCAATACTCATATTATGTAAGTGATTACCTATTTTGCCTGCTAACAAAGTGAAGCATTTCTTTATTCCATATCTCTTGGCTCACTCTCTGAATTTGTTCAACTCTTGGTTCAAATACCTTGTAATTTTTAATTTCCTCTGACCACCCCACAGGTAATCACATCTTCCCTGCACATGCTGCTGAACTCCTATATCCTCCAATTTTTTTTCCCTAGAGTAGCACATCATGTATTTTTATATATTTATATTCTAGACCCCAAATTAAAGTGTTAATTACATGAAGGCCAAGATTCTATCTGTTTTATTTAGTGATGTATCTTCAAATACCTAGAATGAAGTCTGATATGTAATAGAAACTCATTAAATAGAAATATATTTAAAACTCCATAATTAAGTTTATTGTTCCCTTTTACTTCTTTTAGAGCTCTACATTGTCTTTTTCTCATTTTTATCCTCTATATTCTATATTTTTACAAGTGGCCAAACCACCACCTCAATTTAATGTATTTATATAAAATGCTATTGTTCTTAAGTATTTCAACAAAGCCCTAAAGGAAATTTGGGAAGCTTTATTAATTCAAACAAATAGTATAAGACAAGTTTAAACTAGGAATAAACTGGGAACACATTTTTGGAAACTTCTTTTAACGAGCCTTGAAGTAAATTAGGAAACTGCCTTAATTCTTTTGAGCCACTCTGGTTCTATTTAGTGTATTATAAGTTCAGTGGTTAAACAGTATGTTAGTGGAAGGAAGCTGAATCAACTCTATTAGACTAATGGGAAAGGCTGATTTGATCTTTTTCTATAAACCTAAGAAAAAATTAAGTCACAGTGATGGATTAGATCCAAACACAGTCCCCTGGCTTGACATACAAGGAAAGTTCTGCTTCAGAATTATTCAGAATCTATAGTTGTAATGCTAAACTTGTAACTACACAGAGTGAGAGTGATAAGACTTGTGGAAAAGTAGAAACAAAAAGAAACAAGAAATGAGTACTTAAGAAAAGCTAGTCAGAAAAAATGATTTTTCAAGAGTTTATAAGTTAGGAATTCTTTGATGCCAAAAAGTTAGACCTTCCACAATCATTGAACAAGTTGCAACTGAGCATTAGTTCATGCCCCATCTAGAGCTTGCACAGATATGCACAAAGCTTTTCATAATGGAAAAGTGTCTTTGACTTGCATTAAGCTCAATGGAACTTGACTGATCTTCCCAGAAAACTGATAGTGTAGCACTCTGAATTGACGTCTAAAATAGATGCTGGCACACGCTCTGACTAGCTCTGTCTTTCCTTTGACTTGTTTTAGACAGATTTTGATACGTTTTTGAGGAATAAACACAGTGAGTCTTGAGACCTGGTTCTGCCAAGGGACAGGAAACCTCAGAACTCATGGGAAGTTGACCTTGAATTCTCCCACTTGAGCAATAAACTCTCAGAAATGTTCTGGGATTGTTTTGTGTCAGTGATTTCACTTGGTGAGCAGGCAGACATGTAGCCAGAGTTTCAGAAAAGGTCAGCATAATCAAAAAGGACCAGAGAGTATGAAAACTCCCAGAGATTGGCAAATGGTGTTTCCTACACCCAGTAGAAATTTATTCTGTGAAGGCATTATCTGTAGTTGTGTACCTCCTTGTGGAGTTTGGAAATTTGGAAGGCATCCATGACCGACTGAGAGTATGCTATAATGTCTTCTAATTTTGGTAGCTGTCTCTGAAAAGAGAGGTCTCTATATCCTCTACCACTAAATTAAATCTAAAGAAAATTATGTCACTCTGCCAGTTTGCATCTTTCCATCAGTAAATTCCTACCCCATTGTTGTATACACCCAGAAACATACAGCAAATTAAAGGTGACATCAAGTATATAAGTTTAATTTTGTTTTATTGAGCTCCAAAGTACTCATCCTTCATACTACTCTCCTTCCTATTACTGTCATCTTTTCTAAATCCAAAAACAAGCAAATTAACAAAAAAATTTAAATTAAAATTTAAATAATTTATAGCTTCAAAAGAGAGCTAACAGTTTAATTTAATATTTTATGGGACCTATTTTTTTGAGGTATAAATACCAGCCAAGGTGAAATTACTTGAAGGCCCATCAAAACCTATATGCTCCTGATGGATTAGAACCTTCCTCAGCCAGGCCTGTGACTGCTCATGCAGGATTGAAGCAGGGGCATAGGCAGACCTTTGGAAAACCTAGTACACCTCCCTCTATCTTCTCATCTTTGTCACTGCTTATAGTAGTGAAATGTCACAGAATATATTTTCTGAAAAGAATGCAATTAAATGTAATTGATAAAAATAAGATTATTAAAAAAGCTGAAAATATTTGGAAATTTAACAACTAAATTTTATAACGGATCTACAAAGTTATAATTCACATACCATAAAATTTTTCCTTTAAAATATATTAAATATTACATTTTAAGTAACCTATATATCTAAAATAAATCATAAGCATAACTAAAACATACTTAAAAACTGAATGGTAATGAAAACACAACACATAAAAACTGGGGCAATAGAGATAAAAAAGTATTTAAAGGAAAATTTTATAATTTTAAAGGCCTATATTAGTAAGAAAGAAATGTTTACTATCAGCTATCAAATTTTTACCTTATAAGGCTAGGGGGAAAAAGCAAATTGGAGTCACATAAGCATAAAAACACACACACACACATACACACCATGGAGTACTACTCAGCCATAAACAGGAATAAAATAATGTCATTTGCAGCAATTTGGGTGGAGAACTGGAGAACATCATACTAAGTGAAGTATCTCAGGGATAGAAAAACAAACACCACATGTTCTTACTAATAAGTGAGAGCTAAACGAGAGGTACACATGGTCATAAAGTTGGGTAAAAGACATTGGAAACTAAGAAGGGTGGGAAGGGAGTGTGGGATAAAACTTAACCTATAGGGTACAATGTATACTATTCTGAAGAAGGGCACACTAAAAGCCTTGACTTCAGTATTATACAATTTATCCATGTAACAAAATCACTTGTACCCCCTGATATTTTGAAATCAAAATTAGTTAAAAAAAAAGCATAAAAAGCTAAGAATAGAAGAATACTCTCTGAATTTAATAAAGGGCATCTGTAAAACAACATGAAAAACAAAACCTAATACTAACATCATACTTAATGGTAATAGATTGAACGGTTTTCTTCAAAGATTGGGAGTAAGGCAAGGATATTCAATCTATTTTTATTCAATAGGGTACTGGAAGTTCTAGTCTATACCATAGGGCAAGGAAAAGAAATTAAAGATATAGAGACTGAAAAAAAAGTCTTTTCATAGGTGGTATGATATCATACATAGAAAATTATAGAGAACCTACAAAAAATTACTAGAACTAATAAATAAATTAATCAAAATTACAGAAAACCAGGTAATTATACAAAAATCAGTTTTATTTTCACATGCAAGCATCAAATAATCAGAAAAGAATATTGTAAAGATAATACCATTTGCAGTGGCATTAATAAACATAGCATTTAAAGTCCAATTTAATAAATAAAAGTTCAAGGCCTCCACACTGAAAACTGTAATACATTTATGGGAAGAATTAAACATTTAATTAAATGGTGAGCTATAACATGTTGATTGCCTGGAAGACATGACATTGTTAAGTGGTCAATTTTCACCAAATTATTCTATGGACCCAATGTAATCCCAATGTCCTAACAGATCTCTTTGTTGAAATTAAAAAGCTTATTCTGAAATTGTATGTTATCTAAAAGTCCTATAAGCAAAAAAATCTTGAAGAAAATTGGACGACTTATTCTACCTGATATTGTGTCTCACCATAGAGTTGTATTAATCTGGACAGTGTAACATTGCTGTAGGGATAGAGAGGTGAAACAGAATATGGACTGATACCTACACCGACAATTATATATCCATTCAGTTATTGAGGGACATTTTGGTGGTTTCCAGTTTTTGGTTAGGGTGCAGAGAAACGAAATCTCTTGTATATCATTGGTGAGAATATAAAATGGCATAGACACTCTGGAAATAGTTTGGCAGTTTCTTTAAAAAGTAAACATGTGCTTACCATATGGCACAACAATTGCACCCCTGGGGATTTATCCCAGAGAAATGAAAACCAATGTTCACATAACAACCTACATAAGATTATTCATAGCAACTTTATTTGTAATAGCCAATAACCTTTTAGTTTCCTCCCACTCATTAGGGTGACAATAATTATAACATCTGTGTTTTCAATGTCGCTTTCATACTTGGTTTATAATTTCCTGACACTTGTGTCCTTCAAATATCTGAACTTTGCACATATGTGCCACTCTCCCCACATGCAGGCAAAGCCATTGGATGTATGTGACCAGGCAACACATCCCTCTGTCTCTCATCTATGCTCCTCTGCTCATCCCCACAAGGAGTGACGCCTCCCTCAGGGGTGCTTTATACTCTCTCAACCTCTGTGACATTATACACTCATTTTGCCACATGCTTTTCCCTTTCTGTGAGCTCTTTGACTTGGCATAATTTCTCCTTCAGAGTAGACAATTACTAAATGTTTGTTGAAAGAATTATTAGATAAGTTAATCTACCAATTAAATGTGTATGACATTTTTACATTTATTTCTTACAACCACACTTTGAATAGAGTTAAAAGAATTTCAAAAAATTTAGTATAAAGATCTAATTGGCATTTATTAACAATTCATGAATTGGGCAGCATCCCATCTAAAAATAGAAGGATCTCTGTTGGGCATGACCAAACAGTTTTTGTGAGGTAGCTTGAGCAGAAACACAGAAACAGAATAATACAAAAAAAGACAGATTGGTTAACATCAGATTGTTTCAGGTGACTTACCTTGCAAGGGTTAAACAGATCGGCTAGAACCACAGAGACAGCAAGATTCACAATGGTCTGGCCCTCAGGTATTGCCCTTCCTAGTGGAAGGAGGAGCACATCACACCAAGGGATCAGCCCGTGGGACAAGAGAAACAAGAGTGCAGGCTTTTCTGTGTCTCAGAATGTCACGTTTGTGGGCAGAGAGCAGTTGCACCTCTTTCAGCAGAGGCACGAGTACAGTGCTGGGCTCAGTGGGGGAAGACTGCAGTTCTCTTCCAGAAGTTGACCAGCTCCGGTGCTTGTGAAGGGACTTGAGGAAGGGCTTCTCCTTTGGGACCTCAGCATGAGTGCACTTGTGGATGTCCTATTTAGGGTATTTGGGGGTAACTGCATCCTTATGGGAGGTGTGCCCTCCAGGTCAGACTTACACAAGAGGTGGAGTCTTGCTCCCTCTCTACACAGAATGTCGGTGCTCCTTCAGATGGACAGAGGCGCCTTTCTGATCTGAATATCCAGAACATCAGGATAGGGATACGACAGGGAGCAGGATCACTTTCCTGCTGGCCTGGTAGTGGAGCTGAGGCATTTCCCTTCCTTCCCCCTGAGAAAACTTTAGTTTAGTGTATTTCACTGGGAGCTTCCCCAGCTGTCTCCATCAGGGCTGGGGCTTTTGCCCATCATTGAAGTATTGCGTGTACCTACCTGCTTCAGCTGCAGCCAGTTCTTACCTATGAGGACCTCCTACTGGCTGAGCTGTTCAACCTAGTGAAAAAAATACTGGGGAAAAAGGGCACAACACTGGGGAATGAGAAAAGCCTCATGAGACTCCTGCCATTCTGGCCCCACAGGAGACAGTGAAATTGCTCACGTGTCCAGTACATCATCACTACAAGCAGCATCTGAGAAAATCATTGCACAAAGATTTTCTATACATACAGAGTCATTGCTACTGAAAGCACCCAGAGCTGACGTTGGCAATCATAAACTATACACACTATAGTCACATTCTCAAGGGGGAAAAAAACCTCAGTCCAACCAAAAATAAATTTAAAAATAATAAGAAGTAATAGTATATCCAGATGAGAAGGAACCTGAAAAATAATTCCGACAATATGAAAAACAGAGTTTTACCACACCTCCAAAGGATCACATTAACTCTCCACTAACTCTCTAGCAATGAATCCAAACCAAAATGAAATCTTTGAAACACCTGATAAAGAATTAAAAATATTGGTTATAAAGTTGCTCAATGAAATGCAAGAGAATGTTGAAAGCCAACATAAAAAAATCAAAACACCAATTCAGTATATGAATGAAAAATTTCTAAAGTGATAGATACATAAAATAAAAACAGAACATCTGGAAATGAAGGATTCACTTAGGGAATTACAAAATGCAGGTGAGCATTTTAACAATAGACTAGACCAAACAGAAGAAGGAATTTCAGAGCTTGAAGAGAAGGTTTTCAAATTAAACCACTTAGACAAAAATGCTTTTAAAAAATGAATTAAAAGAAATGAATAAAGACTCCAAGAAATATGGGATAATGTAAAAAGTCCAAACCTAAGAATCATAGGTACTCTTGGGGTAGAAGAAGAAAAAGCCAAAAGTCTAGAAAACTTATTTTAGGGAATAATTGAGGAAAACATCCCTTGTCTTGCTAGAGATATAGATATCCAGATACAAAAAGCTGAAGAAATTTCTGGGTGATTCATTGCAAAAAGGACATCATGAAAGCATATAGTTAGCAGGCTATTTATGTTGATATGAAGGAAAGAATTCTAAAAGCAATGAGACAAAAGCGTCAAATAAACTTATAAAGAAAAATCTATCAGACTAACAACAGACTTCTCAGCAAAAATCTTACAAGCCAGAGAGATTGGGGTCCTAACTTTAGTCCTCATAAACAGAACAACTATCAGCCAAGAATTTTGTGTCCTGCAAAACTAAATGTCATAAAAGAAGGAAAAATAATGTCTTTCCAAGATAAGCAAATGCTGAGGGAATATGTCAGCACTAGAGGAGCTCTACAAGAAATGATCAAAGAAGTTCTAAACATCAAAATGAAAGGTTCATATTCACCAGTATAAAAACATTAGAAACTATAAAACTCACAGGGCTTTTGAAACAGTAACACAACAGAGAATACAATGCAACTAAGTAACAATTAACATGATAACTGGAACAGTATCTTACATATCGATATTAACATTGAATGTGAATGATCTAAGTGTCCTGCATAAAAGTTATAGATTGGAAGAATGAATAAAAAGTCAAAATCCAAACATCTGCTGCATTCAAGAAACTTACTTCTAAATATTCTTACAGACTCAAGGTAAAGGGATGGAAAAAAATATTCCACACAAATGAAAACCAAAAATGAGCAGGAATAGCTATTTTCATATAATATAAACTAGACTAGACTTCAAATCAACAACCATTAAAAAAAGACAAATAAAAGTCATGATATAATGATAGAAGGATCAATTCAACAAGAAGATATAACACTGCCAAATATATATGCAACTAACCCCAGGCTCCCAGATTCAGAAAACAAGTACTACTAGACCTAAGAAAAGAGACACAGCAACACAAAAATAGAGGGAGAATTCAACACTCCACTGACATCACTAGATATAGCATCAAGGCAGAACGTGCACAAAGAAACACTGATCTTAAACAGGGCTCCAGAACAAGTGGCCCTAATAGATATTTACAGAACAGTTTACTCCAAAACTGCAGAATGTACATTCTTCTTATCAACACATGGAACATTCTACAAGATCAACCATATCATAGGCCACAGAACAAATCTCAGTAAATTTTTAAAAATCAAAGTCATATCAAGTATCTTCTCAGACCATAGTGAAATCAAACCAGAAATCAATTCCAAGAGGAACTCTCACAACTATAAAAATACATGGAAATTAAACAACCTACTCCTAAATGATCTTTGAATTAACAATGAAATCAAGATGAAAATTTTAAAAATTTTCAAAATGAATGACAACAGGAACACAAGTTATCAAAATCTCTGGGGTACAGAAAAAGAAGTAATAAGAGGGAAGTTTATAGCAATAAATGCCTAGACCAAAAAGACAGAAAGATCACAAATTAATGTCATACCTCAAGGAACTATAAAAGCAAAAACAAACCAAATCCAAACCCAGCAGAAGAAAAGAAATAACAATGATCAGAGAAGAACTAAACAAAATTGAAACAAAAAAAAATAGAAAGGAACAATTAAACAAAAAGTTGATTCTTTAAAAAGATAAACAAAATTGATAGATCACTAGCCAAATTAAGAAAAGAGAGAGGATTCAAATAAGCTAAATCTGAAAAGAAAATAGAGACTACAATTGATACTGTATAACCACAAAATATTGTCTGAGACTACTATGAACACCTCTATGTACACAAACTAAAAAATCTAGAGGAAATGGATATATTTCTAGAAACATACAATGCCCACCTTCCCAAGGTAAAATCAGGAAGAAATAGAAATCCTGAACAGACCAATGATGAGCAGTGACATTAAATCAATTATAAACAATCTCCCAAAGACAACAACAAAAGCCCAGGAACAGGTGTATTCACAGGTGATTTCTACCAGAAGTTCAAGGAAAACCGATACAAACACTACTGAAACTACTCCTAAAGATCGAGAAGGAGGCAATCCTAATTAACTCATTCTACGAAGCCAGTATCACCAAGATACAAAAGCCAGGAAAGGACGCAGCAAAAAATGGAAACTACAGGCCCATATCCCTGATGAACATAGATGCAAAAATTCTCAAGAAAGTACTAAAAAACTGAATTCAGCAGCACATCAAAAGGATAACACACAATCGAAAAGGTTTTATCCCAGGGATACTTGGATGGCTCAATATTCACAAATCAATAAATGTGATTCACCACATAAACAGAATTAAAAACAAAAACCATATGATCAGTTCAACAGAAGCAGAAAAAGTATTGGTGAAATCCAGCATCCCTTAATTATAAAAATCCTCAATAAATTAGGCATAGAGGAACATACCTCAAAATAATAAAAGCTGTATACAAGAAACCCACAGCTAACATCATACTGAAGGTGGAAAAGTAGCAAGCATTCTATGAGCTGGAATAAGTGGAAAGAACTGGAATAAGAAAAGAATGTCCACTTTCACTACTTCTTTCAACATAGTACTGGAAGTCCTAAGCAGAGCAATCAAGCAAGAGAATGAAATAAAGAGCACTAAATTGGAATAGAGGAAGTCAAACTATTTCTGTTTGCTGATGATATGATCTTACACCTAGAAAACCCTAGAGATTCCACCAAAAGACTCCTAGAATTGATAAATAAATTCAGCAAAGTCTCAGGTTACAAAATCAACATACAAAAATCAGTAGCATTTCTATATATTAATAATGGTCAAGCTGAGAGTCAAATCAAGGACTCAATACCAATCAAAATAGATGCAAAGATAATAAAATACCTGAGAATATATTTAACAAAAGGGGTGAAGGTTGTCTATAAGAAGAACTACAAAATACTGATGAAAGAAATCATAGATGATACAAACAAATGGAAGAACATCTCATGTTCATAGATTGGTAAAATCAACATTGTTAAAATGTATATACTGCTGAAAGTGATTCACAGATTCAATGAAATTCCCATCAAAATACCAATGTCATATTTCACAGATTTAGAAAAAATAATTTTGCATTTCGTTTGGAACCAAAATAGAGCCTGAATAACCAAAGAAATCTTAAGCAAAAATAATAAATCTGGAGGCATCACATTACCTGACCTCAGGCTATTATAACCAAAACAGCATGGTACTGGTACAAAGCAGACACATAGACCAAGGGAACAGAATAGAGAACCCAGAAATAAAGCCAAATACCTACAACCAACCAATCTTCAACAAAGCAGTCAAAAACCTACACCAGGGAAAGGACATGCTATTTAATAAGTTACTGAGAAAATTGGATGGCCATGTGCAGGAGAATGAAACTAGATACTTATCCCTCACTATATTCAAAAATTAACTCAAGATAGATTCAAATCTTAAATGTAAGGCATGAAACCATAAAAATTCTGGAAGAAAACCTAGGAAAAACTCTTCTGGACATTGTCCTAGGCAAAGAAGTTATGACTAACACCCCAAAAGCAAATTCAACAACTGCAAAAATAAGTACATGTGTCTTAGTTAAACTATAAAGTTTGCATAAACAAAAAAAAAAGAAAACAAATCAACAGAGTAAATGACATCCTTCAGAATGAGAGAAAATATTCACAATCTATACATCTGATAAAGGACTAATATCTAGAATCGACAAAGAACTCAAAGAAATCAGCAAGAAAAAACAAACAACCGCATTAAAAATTGGGCAAAAGTCATGAACAGAAGTTTCTCAAAAGATAGACAAATGGCCAAAAAACATATGAAGAAATGCTCAACATCGCTAATCATCAGGGAAATGCAAATTAACACCACAATGAGATATCACCTTACCCTTGTCAGAATGGCTATTATTTAAAAGTAAAAAAATAGTAGATTCTGGTATGCATGTAGAGAGAATGGAATGATTATAAATTGCTGATGGAACTGCAAATTAGTAAAACCTCTATGGAAAACAGTGTGGAGATTCCTCAAAGAAATAAATGTAGGCCTACCATTTGACTCAGCAATGCCACTACTGGATGCTTACCCAAAGGAAAAGAAGTCATTTTATCAAAAACACACCTGCATTCGAATGTATATTGTAGCACAGTTCACAATTGCAAAGGTGTAGAATCAACCTAAGTGCCCACCAATTCAAAAGTTGATTAGGAAGATATGGTATATATATATATACCATAGAGCACTACTCAGCCATAAAAAGGAATGAAAAAATGTCTTTTGCAGCAACTTGGATGGAATTGGAGACCATTAGCCTAAGTGAAGTATCTCAGGAATGGAAAAACAAACACCACATGCACAAACACAAATATGTGTAAACACCACCATATTACTCTCTAAGAATTCGGAGCTACTTGATGGGCACAAACTGGCACAAAGAGAAGTAAAGGTCATAGGAAATCAAGCAGGTGGGAGGGGGAGGAGGAAGGGAGGGGTAAAAACCTACCTAGTGGGTAGAATGAACACTATTCTGGTGACGGGCACAGTTAAGGCTCCAACTTAAGCATTATAAAATGTATCCATGCAACAAAATAATTTGTACCCCCATAATATTTTGAAATGAATTTTTAAAAACTGGGTAAATGACTTGTATAAATGTTTTTCAAAAGAAAGTATAAGAATGGCTAAAAAACATGAAAAAATGCTCAACATCACTAATCATCAGGGAAATGCAAATTAAAGCAACTATGAAATGCCACCTTACCCCTGTCAGAATGGCCATGATTAAAGAGTCAAAAAACAATAGATGGCATGGATGTGGAGAAAAGGAACACTTTCACACTATTGGTGGGAATACAACTTAGTACAAACTCCATGGAAAACAGTATGGAGATTTCTTCAAGAGCTTAAGGTAGATCTATCATTCAATCCTGAAATCCCACCATTGGGTATCTACCTTAGGGAAAAGAAGTCATCTTATCAAAAAGATACCTGCACTCTTACGTTTATCACAGCACAATTCACAATAGCAAATATATGGAATCAGCTGGTATGCCCACCAACTGATAAATGGATAGAGAAAATGTGGTACATACATGCCATGGAAAACTACTTAATTCATAAAAAGGAATGAAATAATGTCTTTTGCAGCAACTTGGATGGAATTGGAGACTATTATCCTAAGTGAAGTAACTCAGGAATGGAAAATCAAATATTGCATGTTTTCAATTACAAGTGGTAGCTAAGTTGTGGGTATGCAGGGGTACACAGAATGGTATAATGGACATTGGAGACTTCAGTAGGGAGGGTGTGAGGGGAGTGAGGTATGAAAAATTACCTATTGGATACAATGTATACCATTTGGGTGATGGGTAAGCTAAAAACCCAGACGTCACTTCTATGCAATTCATCCATGTAACCAAAAACCATTGTACCCCTAAATTTATTGAAATAAATATAAACAAAATAACAAACAAACAAAACCTAAAAGTTCACAGCTCAGCCTGAAGTTAATGGAATGCAAGTTTCCCAATTTAAGACAATTCCTCTTTCTACTATAAGCTGTTGCCTAAATCAATGGATTGCCCTCTTGTCTATCATATTATAATTCAATGCAGCCTAATTCAATAGATTGCCTTGTTGTCCATGTTTAGTTTATTCACATTGGTGTTCACTTATGAAGTAAATTCCTCAAAAAAGATGAAAAAGAGGACCCTCAAGAATGCATACATCATTTTCTCAGCAGACCCACCTTTGTTTCCTGCTAGGCTCCTGGCCCCTCCTTACAGGGCATGATGTCTACAAATAACTTGAGAGGTTTTCTTGGGGGACATACTTTAAGAGATTTAAATGCAATTATTTGTTTTAAATAGCTGTCTAAAATCCTTAAAGCTCTTTCTTTTTAATACAATTCTAACAAGATCTTTAAAGTGCATTTCTTTGCCAACTTTCTGGTTTTTTATTACAGATATAGGAGTAGCCCCCTTTATTCCTTATTTACATATTTGTTTTCTTTGAAGGAATATAATTCCAACTTGCCAAACTCTTTTCTATTCCCTTTCATTCTGTGCTTCCTCCCCTACCCGTTTTTCTCAAGAAGGAGTTAGATTAATCATGCCGTGGAACGACATCAAACAGCTTCTGTACATAATTATTTAGCTGTTCTGTTTTACCTTAGACCAACTTATAGCATGTCTCTGAATACTTTCTAATTAGTTATTTTTATAGACTTATCTAGATATTTTTAGGTAGAGGTATTTTAGCAAAGTAAAATACAATTCAACCAGAGTCTCTCTTTCAAATCACACATCTGTATTACATCACCATCAACATACACACACACATTTAAATAATATTTCAGCTAACTTAGACCTTTTGCCTTCAGCATTACAGCTCCCCACAGATTACTGTCTAATTTCACAGATAGTTAAGCCACACATTCAATCCTACACACCTTGAGCTAAATAGAAATCAGTGGTATCTAGTAATTAGAATAAAGGGGCATCAACCCCAACATTGATTAGTTTTCTTATTATTTCCCTCAGTATGTGGAACTGTTTGATCTTTTGTTTCCGGGTTTGATTTGCTGATAGAAAAGAAAACTATCTCTTTCTTTATGAAAATAGACCTGGTCCAATTCTGAAGTTTTTTTGGTGTATGCCTAAATGAGACAGAAGCTTCATTCATAGCCCATGCATTTTATTCAAACTTTCAATGATTTTCCATACCATAGTAACTGACATTGTCTCGTGCACTCATGTTGTTTTTCCCCTATTGCTGCAGTATCAAATGGTGACCTTGACAGCCAAAAGTCTTTAAAACTATACATATTTAGGATCTGAGCATAGTGGTGGTATTGAAGGCCACTGAAGCATTCAAGCAAACAATGCTTAGCATGGGAACAAAGGACTGATGATGCAGACAGGTAGGATTCTCTCACCTGGCATGAAATAACACAAATTGCCTGAGAGGACCAGAGATGGTGATTTATACTCTAAGGTTTATTTGTCTCTCTTTTGAGCAAGAATAAAATTCATTTAAAACATCAATAATTTCCCTAGATTTTTTTTTTCTTTTAGCTTTAAACCAGACAGGCCTTCTGGGTTTTCTGCCATGTTTCCATTTTTTCCCAAACTTTTGCTTTGGTGTTTTTTGTCTATTCATGTCAAGAAAAATAACTAAATAGAAAAAAAGAGGTGAAAAAATAACAGGCTAATAACAACATAAAGAAATAAACATCTTTAGTATTTTACAGGATGAGCAGGAAAAATCAATGTAGTGATACATATAGTTAGGAATCAAGTTAGGCAAAATATTGTCATTCTTTAGAAGGCACTAGAGGTGCAGAGTTGGAGATAAAATATAGAGAAGAGGAGAGGAGGGGATGAGACACACAGTTATGTGACACATCGTGACATTTCAGTCAAAGATGAACAGCAATATACAACAGTGGTCCCATAAGATTATACTACTGTATTTTTACTGTACCTTTTCTATGTATCAATATGTTTAAGTAACACAAATACTTACCATTGTGTTACAATTGTTTATAGCATTCAGCACAGAAACATGCTGTACAGGTTTGTAGCCTGGGAGCAATAGGCCACAGCATCTAGCCTAGGTGTGCAGCGGTCTATACCATCTACACATGCGTAACTATACCCCATGATATGTGCACAATGATGAAATCGCCTGAAGACACATTTCTCAGACGTATTCCCATCGTTAAGTGGCACATGACTGTATTTTAAGTTAAGGAATGCATGTATATATTTGCTGACTCAGAAGGATGTGAAAGGAGGAAGTGAGGGTTTCTTGAGAGAAGAGGCAAGGGTGAAATAAAAGTGAGGGAGAGAAAGAGAGAGTTAATAAATGGATGGAGGAACAACAGCTCTAGCTTACAAAGTAAATTATTGTGTTGCTTCTCTTGGGAAACAGCAGCTGCTCCTTCCTCTTTTAAATTTGACTCATATAGTGCTTTGTTAGCAAATGCAATTTACAACATTGCTAACATTACATTGTAGGGATGACTTCTCCTAACACTCTAACTAATGGGCTCCTTTCTAGATAAGATTTAACATTTGCTTATCTAACTAATATAAAGATTCTTGTCCATTTAAAGTGAATGTAAGTTGGTGCTTGGACATTAGCCAATAAACAAATTTAGCACCAACAAACCTACAATCCCACCCTCCTTCGGAAAGCTTCACAAACCCAGTTTCCAGCTTAGTAATAACAATGGAAAATTCTGAGTTAAATATTGCTATAAAACATGACTCATGTGTGATATTTAAAAACAGCTTATCCTTGATTCTAGAGTATTTTGGGTACTACATTTAGGAATAGAACTTTTGTGTTCTCTGGTTACAGATTGAAGGAGCTGGACTTTTTGGAAATCGATATTCAAACTTAGAGCATATCTTCTCCTCAAAAAGACATGTGAGAATTAATGATCATCTTCTTTCAGACACTCTTAGTCTTGCCAACATTAGTGACAGCACTACTAACTCTCAATAAAGTAAATAAATTCACAATGTGAAATGTCTTTGCTGTAATCTCTAAGATTCTCTCAATAAATTGTTCATATGTGATATTTTTATTCTAGATTATGCCAGAATTATATCTTCAGTAGTAAATTCATGTATAAAATAATTTGCACCCCAACTATTCTAGACCTGAATAAAATGAGTGACAGATAGTTTTATTATCACTCCCTATGGATTCCTGCACCTTCTCCATCACCTTAATACCTTGTGTCCTTCTGACGACTGCCTTGCTTTCCAGACTTACCATATTCCCTGGCACATCCCAGTTAGGTGGCTAATTATATATATACACATACTTATATACATGCATACACACACACACACATATACATATATACAACCAAGGTATACCTCAAGAATATCTATATACCTACATCTGTCCTTCTCTTCTATTTCTCTCCTGGTCATAAAGAAAAACAAACTGTGTTCAATACTCTCAGTCTAAATTATACAAAATTTTTAGAGGATAGTAAAGGCTCGGAAAGTTCAAACATTTACATTTAACAACTGTCTCTAGAGTTTGAACACAATGACATAAATATAATAATCCTGCCAAGGACCAATAGGTTATTTTGTTAGCATTAGACTTTTCTCAGATTCTGTCTCATCAGACTCTTCAAGAACCCTGATCATGGTTATAGAAGTTGTTTAAGATTTAAATACATGTAAATGTCTATTCTTTAGGGATGTATCAGAGTCAACTATGCGAGTAAAATCTCTACTTATTCCAGAAAGGTTTTTACTTACTCAGGGAAGTTTGAGAATTGGCTATCACAAATGCAAATAATTTAGTTAGAAAGATAAATGGAATAGAATGGTTAAAGGCACAGTGATTAAAGAAAGAGGAATAAATAAAATAAAAATAAGCAAGCTTATCAAACCAGACAGTTCATGTATCAGGGAAAAAGCAAAATATTCTTTGAATTTGGGGGAGGTAGGTGGATATGAGGCATTTGGTGAAATGTTGAAAGCTTTTAACAAGGAGTTCCCTCTCTACCCTTTTGAGGCACCTGATGCGTTTGTGGTGCAGTATTTGTAAATGTTATAAACCACCTTTAGATGGATGCTGATAGACAATTTAGTGGCAAGGACATATGTACAGATATTTTATTAATAAAATCAATATTTCTATTCTACAAATTTGGTTGACCTCTTTTCCTGCTATGAGTGCTTACATACTTTTACATAACCATTATATTTATAGCTAAACGGGGTGATAAAACATAGTGTATGATTTGTTATAATAAAAAGAGCAGTGAGTCCTACTGTTTATGTAGGACAAGTGCAGTGGTAGGGACATTGCCTGCTGTGGCAGTGACATTGGAAGAAAGCATTGTAATGGGGGAAAAATATAACAAAACTATTCAGAGCCTCTACAGTCTTTTGTAATGAGATGTTGTTGCAAAAACAAGGAAATAAGGGGACAATAAAGGTTCTCTAGTATTCTATTATAAATATTGATGATGGTTTGTGATGAGTGGTAGGGCATAAGGAAAAAAGATAAAATAGGAAATGAAATCAGCTTTAATTTCTACAGGCCAGATCTCTGGAATTGAATATCAAAAGATAGGTTTCCAATTGGGTGGCTGGTTTTGTTTTTGTTTTAAAGGAAAAAACCTTTTAAGATTTGAACATAAGCATCTTAATATTTTTCCACCTAATTTTGTCCCTTATAAATATTAAAAGTTACCTATTAGAGATTTGAGCCCCATTATTCTATAAATATGGACATTATGAGTCTATGTGAAATTATCTTTTTGTAGAATTTTACTAACACTTCAGAAACTACTATTTCAGTTGTTCAAAATGTTTCACTTTGCTAGTAAACATTTCAACCAAATGAATGTGCAAGCGAATTTGTAATACCTTGCAGTCCCAAACATATGGAGTGTGCTTTTCTATATATTATTTAATTGGTATGATTCAATGTATAGCAGAGGAAATTTGGCTTAATTGGAGTAATACGCTAATTATAAACACAAAGCAAGTGAGTAGCATATTGAGCCTGGTATCCCTTCAATATCACCACACCACTGAGAATGAATTTATGGTAAGAATCTATTATGGATCTTATCAAATTCAAAGAGGTAAGGGGACAGCTGAAGAAGGAAGGGGTATAGACTTCAGAGACACTAGAGAAAAAAATACAGCGGTACCGTTACAATCAGTTAAGGTCACCATCTTAGTACTTAAAACAAAATATATTAAGCAAATTAACTTTTGTTTGAGTTGGTTTCACCTCTATAATCACTGAGTTGCTATTCTTGATACCAATAGCTCAGTTACACTCAGAAAGCATAACATATGGAAAGATTGACGAATGGTAACAGTAACAGTCAATCCAAAGCTAAGCTGTCAAATAAAGAAGGAATTGTTTCTAAAACCTGAAGATTAAAAAGACAAGGTTCTCGGAAGAATGAGATTACTGACCACAGAAACACCCACACAAATACTTTATTGTATTTGTTTTCCAATTTCATAAGATGACAATGACCTGTGGAAAAAAAATAGGTGTAGATTACACTATATTAAGGTTACCTTTAACAGCTGTCTGGCCTTGAATGGCATTTTATTCCACAACAAAATCTTTCAAAGCATATGAGCACAAGCATGAAACTGCTGATTTTGAAAATGCCAATCAAAAGTACCATGTTAGTCATTTTTCTAATGCCTGTGAAATGTATTTATCTAAATAGTATAGGGAAAAGAATGTTTTCAGCCAATCAAAACCTCCTTTCTGAGAAAAATAAGCTGTTAAAAAGCAGTTGATAATATCTGGAGTGCTAAAGGTATTTTTATGGCAGTCTGTTTCCAAAACTAATTAAAAAGGAAATAATACTAATAAAATATTGTATTGTTATTATTGTTCTGTATTTTATCTGACAAATCACATGAAAATGTTTTTATAATTAAAAAAATCATAAAATAAGATATCCTGCCCTATTTTTGCAAACAGACCAATGACCTTTCTTGTTAAAAGCACATTTTTTTCACATGAATCTTGCTAAATGTCTTCCAGCTCAGTTCTAAAATAACCACTGTCATGCTTATGTTTCTAATATACTAAAGAAGATTGTTCAATTCCTGTTTTAAAAAAAAAAGAAGACTGAAATTTTGAGTTAATTCCATTGCTCTATGTTAAGAGAGTAAAAAGAATATTATTGAACATAATATTTATATCCATATTTTAAAATATGCTAAAATAGCTTCCATAACTTAGAAAGATATATGCATAATTAGAAAATTAGATTAAGTTTTGTTCTGGTTTATAATACCAGAGAATCATCAAGATTCTTAATGAATTTTTGAAGTTGAAGTAATGAAAAACATTTATAATAATATTTTTAAAAGATATTTCTAAATCATTTGAACAATAAAGTTCAGTTAGTTTTGAGGAACTCTAAGGAATATTGATCCCTATGGAAGAAAGAATCATGAATATTTTAAGGGAAATAACCATCTTTATGCGTGTAGGCTCAATATCTTAAGGTACAGAAGGAACACTAATTAATTTGGGGTCTATTATGTATCAAGATTAGGTACTATGCCAATTTATGCACATAATTTGTTTCATTTAATAGTCAAGAAACATTCTACTATGTCAGAATACTGTTCTGTGTTTTCGATGAAGAAACTGAGGTGCAAATAGGTTAAGTCACTCAGGCTAGGACCAGCAGCTAAATGTGCTGGCGGTCATGCTTACTTAATCCTAGTTCATTCTCGTCCAATTTCTGTGTACTTCCCAGCACATAATACTACATAGTGCACCTTAAAATTATATAGGCAATTGACAAATTTAGAAACTGCATCATTTTTTTAATAATGCAAAAATGGTATTTCAAATGTTTCTTGGCCAGAAATACTATTTTTTCACATAATTGTTTACATAATTGTAATTATTTCTTTTTCTCACATTTGTCACAAAAAAACAAGGCAGATATATCACACAAGTTATTTTATTAAGAAGAAATAAAAGATCTAGAGAAGTTAAAAGTAACTTATTCCACCTCAAAAAACGAGAAAAATAGTTAAATACAAATAAAAAGAAGGAATGGTATAGTATAGATAAGAACAGACATCATGAAATTAAAAACAATACTAACAACAATACAAAATAGAGAATATAGATTTAATCTAAAGCCGGTTCTTTGAAAAGAGCAATAAGATTAATAAAACTCTAGTCAGACTGGTGAAAGTAAGTCAAAAGATAGAATTTATCAATATCAGGAATGAGAAGGAATATCAATTCAGGTTTTACAGAAAGTAAGGTAATAAAAAGAATGATATAAATTTTATACTAATAAATTAGGTAATTTAGATGAAATTGACAAATTCCTTGAAAGAAATCAACTATCAAAACTCTCTCAGGAAGGAATAGATAAACTAATAGCCCTATACTTATCAACGAAATGGAGTTTGTAGATAAAAACCTTTTCACAGGGAAAACTCAAAGCCCAAGTAGCTTTATTTTTAACACATATCAAATATTCAAGAAGGAATTAATATCAATTCTACCCAAATTGTTCTAGTAAATATTAAAAAAGGAAGTTTTCCACTCATTTTGAAGCCAGAATTGCACTGATGCAACAACTAGATAAAAATTTTATAGGAAAAAAATATATACACCAACATTCCTCTCAACATAAATGCAAACTTCTTCACACAACATTAGCAACTTGAATCCAGCAATACATAAAAAGAATGATACATCATGATGAAGTGGAGTTTATTCCAGGGATGCAAGGTTAGTTTATCACTTAAATATAAATAATTTTATTTACCATATCCAGTGGATAAAAAAGAAAAATCATATTACACTTTTAATAAAGATACTTGATAAAAGTCAGCACTTATTATTGATAAAAACTTTTAGAAAACTAGGAATAGGAGAAATTTTCTCACCCTGATAAAGTGCAGTTATGAAAAATACTATGCTAATATCATACCTAAGGGTGAAAGATTGAATAATTTAGCCCTAAATTTGGGAAAAATGTAAGGAGGTCTACTCACACCACTTCCATTCAAAATTATACTGGAAGCCCAAACCAGTACAATAATGAAAGAAAAAGAAATAAAAGGGATATAGATTGGAAATAAATAAACTTTTATTTACTTATAAATGGCTTAACATATTCTGTAGAAAATACAAGGGAAGCTTTAAAAATGGATATGGAACTAATAAGTGAATTGAGCAAGATTGTACAATTGAAGATCAATATGCAAAAGTCAGTTCTACAGAACAGCAACACAATTTGAAATAGAAACAAAGCACATTAGCATCCAATCACATCAAAAATATAAAATACTGATAAATTTAAGAAAATAAGTGTACACTGAAACCTGCAAGATGTTACTTAGAGAAAGTAATGAAGATCTAAATAAATGGAGCGATATACAATGTTCATGGATCAGAAGACTTAATATTTTTGAGATGCCAGCTATCAAGTCAAAGGAATCCTGATCTCATCGGGCTTCTTTTTTTGTGATAGGAACTGAATAGCTGATTCTAAAATTAAAATGGAGATGGTAAAAAATAAACATAATGTTTTATACATAATATATATATATAGCCTTTACCTAACACCATGTACAAAATTTAACTAGAATGGGTCATAGTCCTAAATGTAAAATGAAAAGTTATAAACTTATAAAACTCTAGAAGAAAATATAGGGAAAAATCTAGTAACCTTGAGTTGGCAAATACTTTTAAAATTTGACACAAAAAGAAAATGTCATAAAGGAAAAAATTGTCAAATTCATCTTCATAAATATTAAAAATGCTTTATCTCCAAAATATCTGTTAAGAAAATAAGCTACTAACTCATGGACTGAAAGATTATTTGCAAAACCTATATGATAAAGTATTTGTATTCAGAATCTATAAATAAATCTTATAAATCTACAAGAAAACATATGGCCTCATTTAAAAACAGGCAAGCAATTTGAACAAAGACTTTACTAAGGAAGATATGCTAATGACCAATGAGCACACAAAAGATTCATAATATCATTAATCATTTGAAAAATGAAAATTAAAACCATAATGAGGTATTCTTAGACATCCTTTAGAATGGTTAAAATTAGAAAGCCTGACAATTCCAAGTGTGGTGAAGAAAGTGGAGCTCTCATGCACTGTTATTGAGAATGTAAAATGTTACAAACACTTGGGAAAACATTTTGGAAACTTTCTATACAGTTAATATTTTTCATATGATCAAGAATTTAATTCCCAGATATTTATTAAGGAGAAATAAACACTTAGATACAAAAACATATACCCAATATTTATGGCTGCTTAATGCATTGTAGCTCCAAATTGGGAAGAAATCAAATGTTCACCAATTCATGAAAATTGTGCTATAACTAAATTGTGCTATACCTATACTATACAATACTACCCAGCATTAGAAAGAATCACCTAATGATACATGCAGCAATATGGATTAATAACAAAAACAATACAATAAATCAAATAAATGATATAGAAAACATTGCATATTTTATGTTTACATTTACATAAATTTCTAGAAAATGCAAAACTTGGTTATAAAAAGCAGATCAGTGGTTGTCAATGTTCAGGGCATTGGAAAAGGAAATTGACTGCAAAAGGACATGAGGTTACTTTTTAGAATGTTGGGGATGTTTTATGTCATAATTTTAATGGTGGTTACATGATTATATACAATGATCACATCTCATTAAATTTTACACTTAAAATTTGCATGGATTCTATTGTGTATGTATTATGTCCTAAAAAAACTTATTTAATACAAAACTATATTACTCAAGGTCACATATTTTGTAATGGTAGAACTAGTTTTCAAACCCAGATATCTTGAGTCTGAGTAAACTATGATGTATGTTTCTGAAAGTTAGTGCTACTATCTATCACATATGAATCCACTGAACGTGAGAACATGAGCTCTTCCAGTTGAGAGAAAAAATTAATTCAAAGAGTTTCATACCTTTCTCATGATTCCCGTTATGATTAATACTGTGCCATAATTACAATACAGATCCATAGCTACCACACAGATATGATATGATTTATGTGAACGGAGACTCTTATGGGTCAAATGGTGTTCCTCCATCAAATTTAAATGTTAAAATCCTAACTCTCAGTAGCTCAGAATGCGACCTTGTTGGGAAATAGGGTCATTACAGTTGTAATTGATTCAAACAAAGTCATACTGGAGTAAGGTAGGTCCCTAATTCAATATGGCTGGTATCCTTATGAAAAGGAGACATTTGGAGACATACCAGCACACAGGGAGACCACCAAGTGAAGGCAGAGACTGAGGTGATGCAGCAGCCAAGGGATTCCAAAGATTTCCAGTAACTACCAAAAACTAGGAGTGAGGCATAGAACAGATTCTTCCTAACAGCCCTTAGAGGAAACCAACCATGCTGACACTTTGATCTCAGACTTTTAGCCTCCAGAACTGTGAGACAATAAATTTCTATGTTTAAGCCATTGAATACGTGGCACTTTGTTATAATAGCCCTCGAAAACTAATAGGTACTCAAGAAGTTTTATGCAATGCACATTCTGCACTGACGTAAGAGGTCTCCCAGCAGGTTGCCTAGGTCGTGTACACAAAACTTGGTAAACTCTTAATGTGTTTTCAGAGTTAATTTATTTTGATAACAAAAATAAATATGTGGGTTAGACTACATCTTGAATAATATTTTTCTCTCATAAAAACATTGTTTCTCTTTAATTGTGGATCCTTTTCAAAGAATGCTTTTACTTTCCAGGATGAAATTTATTTTAGTCTTTCCTCCCATCATTAGCATTAATATGTCTGTGGAAACATAACCAACTCTGATGCCATTTAGCATAATTCCCCAATAGTATCAATGTCACAAGTTTCAATTTACTTACTAAGAAGTTTTGTGAACCAAGCACATGGTTCATATAATTTCATGAATAGTTGAGTTACTGGAAGAACTCCAGATGTTATTATCCATTTTTCTAATTCACATTTTTTGGCATATAGCTCTAAGATACAAGATTAACACTTCAATGGTAGTTTATTATAATTGTTATTGCTTACTCTTAACTACATGCTTAGATGCTTAGTTACTTTAATTTGTTTATTTAGCTAAGCAATTTCACTACATACATATCTGATTTTCTTTAGTTTATTTACATAGAATGTATTCATTTGCCTGTAGATATGAAGCAGCTTTGTTAATTTTGATTTTGAATATCTCTATGTGCACCTGTATAATCAGATGTTAGTCTGAATATCATCCCAGTTTTGGGATGGGTAGCAAAATAAAGGGTGAACAATGGTCCAAGTGACTAATGAAAGCTACGGAGGACTGAAAATTCTGGTGAATATAATGGCCCAGCAAAAGTCACTACCGATGAGCAGTTAAGTCCCCCAGATAATTTCTGGTTTGGGTAAACCAGAAGCATAAAAGCAAATCTGACCTGTAGTTTGCAGGTTGCACATTCAGTGAATGTGTACAATGTCACCGTTGCTAATTCATTCATATTTATTTGTTAGTAATGCCTTGATTGTACAGATGATATTGTAAACCTAGAAGCAGAAATCTTAGTTTTTGAAAGAGACTAGAATATAAAATGGAAGACAGTACAAAAATATGGAAGAGTGCTTACAAATACTTTTGTTTATATGTGAAAATGACATTACTCCCTCTCAGCCTAAATTAATTTTAGAAGGATTATATAGGTAGCACCTCATAACTCTATCCCAAGTGACTTTTTACTGTTGTTGGCCAGGGGGCTGATGAATCTATTTATTTACCACGTAACATAGCATATGTGTTTGAGATAAAAATAGAATCAGTAGTTCTACTACCACTAAACCTTGCTTCATTAGTTCCACACAAACAGAATGGAAAAGATACCAGATAATGATTAAAAACTTAATAGGCAGCATGTTTTACAAGTAAGAATTGTCATACAGGCTAATTGTTGATGCTATTGTTTTTAATACCCTGGAGGAACTATAATAAAAACCTTTAAATTGCCATATCCTTAGGCTGAGACTAGAATTGTTCTAAGTAGTATTTTAACATGTATTTCAAGTCCAACTTTCTCCAATTTTTTTTAATCTCCCTATGTTAGATCCCAGTGGCTTCTTCCTTCAATATATACAGACAATAAATTTGTAACACTTACTTGACCTTAAATCACGTACTTCCCAGTTGAAAAGTTTAATGCTTCTACACGTTAGGCTTCTCTCTTATCCAGGTTGTAAGACTCTAAAGCTGGCACTGCGCTATGCTTCTTTTGTCCCCTCCACCAGTTTCAGTTCATTGCCAGGCATATTGTTAAGTATGCTGCAATAAAATAAATACACAAATGGGCACACATTGTTATTGTGCAGGTTGATCAATTCTCACAAATGAACTCAGTCATGTAAACTGTTGCCCAGTCAAGAAATAAAACATTACCAGCACCCTCAGAAGCATGTTCTTACCCCTATCCAGTCAAAAATCAATCCTCAAGGGAAGTCCATATCCTGACATCTAATTGGGTTGTTTTTGTACTTTTAAAAGTTGAAATTATACAGATATACTCTTTTGATCTGACTTCTTATTTCATTATAATTATAAAGAATTATCTATGTTTGTGTAGTTTTAGGTTGTTCATTCTCATTAATGTATAATACAAAATATTTTAGCTCTCCATTTTACTCCCATTTGATGGGAGTTTTATTCATTACCATTGGGGACTATTATACTAAATATAGAGCTAAAATGTACTGATTTGTTCATTGCTATTTGATCAGATTATTCTTGGTCACCCAATTCAATGATTTAAAAAGTAAATGATAAATTATTCCTGTTACACATGCCAATATCTATTGCACTTTTAAATTAGCACTGTTTGACCTTAGAAAAGTATATTTTGAAAATATTAAAATAAAGTATTTGAGTTCCTTTCTCAAAAAGCCACTTTTATTCAGCTCAAGTTTTCAAGTGCTCTATTAAAACCTGCTCTTGTATCTTAGAGCAAAGGTACTATTTTTGGTATGAAGCTGCTATGGTCTGAATGTTTGTTTTCCCCCTAAAATTCATATGTTAAATCCTAACCCCCAGTGTGATAGTATTAGGAGGTGGGAACTTTGGGGAGGTGATTATGTCATGAGAGCAGAGCCCTCGTGAATGGTAATAGTGGCCTTGTAAAAGAGACCACAGAGAGATAGCTAGCCCCTTCTAGATGTGAGGATGCAGCAAGAAGTTACAGGCCCTTCCAGACACTGAATCTGCTGGTGACTTGATCTTGGAATTACCAGCCTCCAGAACTATGAAAAATAAATGTTTGTTGTTAATAAGTCATGCAGTTTATGGTATTTTTATTACAGCAGCCAGAATGATCTAAGATAGAAGCATTTGAGGATTAGTGGTATTCCCAGTTGACTACCTTCAGAAATCAAACAAACCAACAGAAAGAATAAAGCAACATGTATTCCATCACATACCACCCAGCTTACTCCCCACAAAAATCTCCGTATGAGTACTATAAAAAAAAGTACATGGATTAATACATATGTATACACACAGACATATATGAACATATGTGTATGTCTATTTTTTTTTTAAATATCTCTGTCACCCTAGATAAAGTGCACTGGTGTCATCATAGCTCACTGCAACCTCCAACTCCTGGGCTTATGCAATCCTCCTGCCTCAGCCTTCCTAGTAGCTGGGACTACAGGTGCATGCCACCACTCCCAGCTAATTTTTTCTATTTTTAGTAGTGACAGGATCTTGCTGTTGCTCAGGCTGGTCTCGAATTCCTGTATGTCTAATTTTAACTTTCTTTTTTAGAGAAGTTTCAGGTTCACAGTAAAATAGAGAAAATATAGTAGAACGTATAAAGAGTTTCTATATATCACCTGTTCTTCATCCCACACACAGCCTCCCCCACTGTCAACATCCCTCACAAAAGTGGTATGTTTGTTTATTATAATCAATGAATCTACATTGATACATCATCACCCAAAATCTACAGTTTACATTAGGCTTGTACATTTTATGGGTTTGGATAAATTTACAACGACATGTATCCACCATTAAAGTATCATACAAAACTGTTTCACCACCCTAAAATCCTCTGTGCTCTGCCTGTTCTTCCCTTCCTCCCCCTTAACTCCTGGAAACCACTGATCTTTCTACTGTCTACATAGCTATCCTTTTTCAAGAATTTCATATAATTGAAATCATACAGTATGCATGTAGCATTTTCAGATTGGCTTCTTTCACTTAGTAATATGCATTGAAGATTTCTCTGTGTTTTTTAGTGGCTTGGTAGTTCATTTCTTGTTAGCTGTAAATAATATTCCATAGTCTGGATGTACCACCATTTAGCTATTTATTCATGTACTGAGGGACTTCTTGTTTGCCTCTAAGTTTTGTCAATTATGAATAAAGCTATCACAAATATCTGTGCACAGGTTTTTGTATAAACATAATTTTTCAACTCCTTTGGATAAATACCAAGGAGCAAAACCATTGAATCCTATAGTAAGAGCATACTTAGATTTGTAGAAAACTGCCAAACTATCTTCCAAAATGGCTGTACCTTTTTGTATTTCCACCAGCAACGAATGAGAGTTTGTTGCTACACATCCTCACCAGAATTTGATGTTGTCAGTGTTGCAGATTTTGGTCATTGTTAATAGATGTGTAGCAGTATATCACTGTTGTTCTAATTTGCATTTCCCTCATGATGTGATGTGTAGCATCTTTTCATATGGTTATTTGCCATCTGCATATCTTCTTTAGTAAGGTATCTGTTAACAGTACTTTATCAGATATATTTTTTGCAAATATGACCTCCCAGTCTGTGGTTTATCTTTTTATTCTATGAGAAGTATCTTTTATAAAACAGAAATTTTTAATTTTAATGAAGTCCAACTCATTTATTATGTTTTTCATGAATTGTGCCATTGGTGTTGTGTGTAAAAAGTCATAGGCATACCCAAGGTCATGTACATTTTCTCCTATGTTATCTTCTAGGAGTATTATAGTTTTGTATTTTAGTTATGTATTACAGTTTTGTAGTAGGTCTGTGATTGTATTGTTCAGGTCAATTACCATTTGAGGTAGTTATTGTGAAATATATAAATTATGTCTAGATTCAGTTTTTTGCATGTGGATTTCTAGTTGTTCCAGCACTATTTGTTGAAAAGACCATCTTTTCTCATTGTATAGCCTTTGCTCCTTTGTAAGTGTAATAATTCAGTTGTACTAGTGGAGTCTATTTCTTTGCTCTCTAGTCTGTTCCATTCATCTATCTATATTTTGTTTGTTTGTTTGTTTACCAATGACACACTGTCTTGATTAAAATATCTTTATTGTAAGTCTTGAAATTAGGTAGTGTCAGTCCTCTGACTTTGTTCTTCTCCTTCAATATTGTGTTGACTATTCTGTGTCTTTTACCTCTTCATATAAACTTTAGAGTCAGTTTGTCAACAATCACAAAGTAACTTTCTGAGATTTTGATAGGGATTGTGTTGAGTCTGTGGATCAAGTTGGAAAGAACTGACACCTTGACCATATGGAGTCTTCCTATCCATAAACATGGAATATCTCTCCCTTTTTTTAGTTCTTCTTTGATTACTTTCATCAGAGTTTTATAGTTTTCCTCATATAGATCTTTTACATACACGGATTGATTTTTGAATGTTAAATCAGCCTTATATACCTAAGAAAAAATCCCACTTGATCTTGGTGCATAATTATTTTTTCCATTGTTAAATTTGATTTGCTCATATTTTGTAGAGGATTTTTGTGTCTAAGTTAATGAGAGATATTTGTTTGTGCTTTTCCTTAATCGTAATATCTTTATCTGGTCTTTTATTAGGGTAATGTGAGCCTCATAGAATGTGTCTGAAGTTGTTTTCCTCTGCGATATTTTCAGGAAGAGATTATGGAGAATTGAAATCATATCTTCCTTAAATATGGGATGGAATTCACCATCTGGGCCTGCTACTGTTTTTTTTTTTTTTTTTTTTTTTGAAGGTTGTTAATTATTGATTCAGTATCTTTAATAGATAAAGATCCATCTAGAATATCTACTTCTCTTTGTGCGCTTGGTAGTTTGTGTCTTTCAGGAAATTGGTCCATTTAATCTAATTTATTAAATTTGTGGGCATAACTCCATTTGTAGTAGTTCTATAGTATTCTTGGGGTCACCATTTGTAGTAGTTCTATATTATTCATGGGATTTCCACAGATGATTCTTTTTTAATTCTGACATTGGACATAGGTAATGTGTGTCTTTTTTCTTTCTCTCCCTCTCTGTTTCTCTCTCTCTCTGTCTGCCCCCCCCCCCTTTTTGGTTAGCTTTGCCAGAGGATTATGAATTTTATTTATCTTTTTAGAGAAGCAATTTTTGGAGTCACTTATTTTTCTCTACTGTTTTGCTCTTTAAAATTTCATTGATTTGTGCTCTAATTTTATTTCATATTTTCCCCTTAATTTAGGCTTGATTTGCTGTTTTTCTCTAGTTTACTAAGATTAGATTATTAGATCTTTCTTCTTTCTAATATGTGCATTTAAGGCTATAAATTTTTCTGTTAGTGATGCTTTCAGTATAGGTTCATTCTCAATTAGTTTAGTTAAAAAATTTTCTTGAGATTTCATTAATTCTTTTTTTAGAATTATGTTTTTTAGTCTACAAATACTTTTTGCATCTATCTTTTTGTTATTGATTTCTTTCTTTCTTTTTATTTTTTCCTGGTTTCAGCCATGCTTTATAATATGGTACATTTGTTTATGATTGGATACTTTTGTTATGCAAATGTATTTTGGGGTTTTTTTAAACATATGGCTATAACAATCTTTTTCCTTAACATACAAAGTCTTGCTACTCAAAATTAGTCCAGATGCACCACTAAGAGCATGTTAGAAATGCACAACAGCAGTCCCACCTTAGACCTTCTGGGTGTGAATCTGCATTTCACTAAAATAACAAGGGATCTAAAGAAGGTTTAAGAAGCTATGTTTTAGGGAATGTTTACTTCAGATAAGCAGTTGTTTTTATTGTTTTTATCCAGTGATGCCATTGAAGAAAATTGGTTTAAAGTTACATGTTGAAAACATACAGTCTTATCTTTAACACAATTTGATTTAATTTAATTTTATGTTATATAATTTTATGTTCTAGATTTTTAATTCTAAAGGTTGCAAAGTATAATTATTTGTCAATGACATCATAAATTATGGTTTTTTATTTCAACATATTAAGGGTGTACAAATGTTTTTGTTAAGTAGATACCCTGTATAATGCTAAAGTGGGGGCTTTTAGTGTGCCCATCACCAGAATAGTGTTCATTGTACCTGATAGGTAAGTTTTACCTCCCATTCTCCCCCCTTCTTGGTTTACAATGTACTTTACATCTCTTTGTGCCCATGTATGCCCATTGTTTAGCTCCCAATTATTACAGAATACATATGGTATTTGTTCTTCCATTTCTAAGATATTTCAGTTAGAATAATGTTCTCCAGTTCCATCCAAGTTGCTGCAAAAGACATTATTTCATTCCTTTCTGTAGCTGCATAGTATTCCATGGTATATATATGCCAAATTTTCTTTATCCGCTCTTGAATTGATGAACACTTTGGTTGATTCTACATCTTTGCAATTGTGAACTGTGCTGTGACAAACATTTGAGTGAAGGTGTCTTTTTGATAAAATGACTTCTTTTCCTTTGAATAGATACCCAATAGCAGGATTGATGGATCCAATGGTAAGTCTACATTTTTTTTTTGAGGAATCTCCATACTGTTTTCCATAGAGATTGTACTAATTTGCAGTCCCACTAACAATTTATAAACATTCCATTCTCTCTGCATTCATGCCAGCATCTATGGTTTTTTGACTTTTTAATAATAGCCATTCTGATGGGGGTAAGGTGGTATCTCATTGTGGCTTTAATTTGCATTTCCCTGATTATTAGTGATGTTGAACATTTTTTCAAATGTTTGTTGTCCATTTGTGTCTATTAACTCTGTTGATTATTTCCTTTACTGTGCAGAAGTTTTTAAATTTAATTAAGTTTTGTTTATTTATTTTTGTTGCTATATTTGTCTTTGGGATCTTAGTCATAAATTCTTTGCATTGGCGGATGTCTAGAAGAGTTTTTATTATGCTTTCTTCTAGAATTTTTATGGTTTCATGCCTTACATTTAAGATTTTAACCAATATTGAGTTAATTTTTGTATATAGTGAGAGACAGATACCCAGTTTTATTCTCCTGCATATGGCCATCCAATTTTCCCAGTAATTTATTAAATAGGATGTCCTTTCTCTGGTGCAGGTTTTTTCCTGCTTTGTTGAAGATTGGTTGGTTGTAGGTATTTGGCTTTATTTCTGAGTTGTCTATTCTGTTCCCTTGGTCTATGTGTCTGCTTTTATACCAATACCATGCTGTTTTGGTTACAATAGCCTTGAAGTCAGGCAATGTGATGCCTCCAGATTTGTTCTTTTTGCATAAGATTGCTTTGGCTATTCAGGCTCTTTTTGGTTCTAAATGAAATGCAGAATTAATTTTTCTAGATCTGTGAAATATGAAATTGGTATTTTGATGGGGATTTCATTGAATCTGTAAAGAAGTTTGGTCAGTATGGACATTTTAATGATGTTGATTCTAGCAGTCTATGAGCATGGGATGTTTTTCCATTTGTTTGTATCATCTATGACTTCTTTCATCAGTATTTTGTAGTTCTTTGAATAGAGGTCTTTCACCTCCTTTGTTAAATATATTCCCAGGTATTTTTGTTTTCTTTGCAGCTATTGTAAATGTTATTGAGTCCTTGAGTTGACTATTATTAGTATGTAGAAATGCTACTGATTTTTGTACATTTATTTCATAACATGAAACTTTGCTAAATTTATTTTTCAATTTTAGCAGTCTTTTATTGGAGTCTTTAGGGTTTCCTAGATACAAGATCATATTGTCAGTGAACAGGGATAGTTTGATCTTCTCTTTCCTGATTTGGATATACTTTATTTCTTTCCCTTTCCTGATTGTTCTGGCTAGGACTTCCAGTACTATGTTATTGATTTCTAGTTTTATTTTTTCTGATCAGAGGACATACTTTATATAATTTTTAAAAAAATTTATTAAGGTATATTTTGTGGCTCAGAATGTGGACCATCTTGGTGAATGTTCCATTTGAACTAGAGAAGAATGTGTATTCTGCTATTGTTGGATAGTGTATTCTATAAATTTTGGTAGGGCAAATATTTTGATGCTACTCTTCAGGTCAACTTTATCTTTCCTGATGTTATGTCAGCTAGATATATTAATTACTAACAGAGAGATGTTGAAGTTTCCAACTATAATAATAGATTTGTCTCTTTCTACTTTGCAGTTCTATAAGTTTTTCTTTCTTGTATTTTGACACACTATTGTTATGTTGAGAGCTGTTATGTATTCTGAGAGAATTGAACATTTTATCATTATGTGATGTCACTTTTTATTCTTGATGATCTTCCTTGTTCTGAAGCCTGCCTTGTCTGAAATTAATATAGCTACTCCAGTTTTTATTTGGGTAATCTTAATATAGGATATATTTCCCCTTCTCTTTTCTTTTATCCTATCTGTGTCCTTATATTTAAAATGTTTTATCCTATCTGTGTCCTTATATTTAAAATGAGTTTCTTGTAGTCAACATACAGTTTGGGATTTTTAATCAGCTCTGGCCTTCTGTCTTTTAATTGGTGTATTTAGACCATTCATATTTAATATTATTATTTGTATAGTTCAAATAATATCTATCAGATTTTTGTTTCTATTTGTTGAATTTATTTTTTGTTTCTCCCCACCCACCACTCTTATTTTCTACCTTCTTCTTAACAAACTAATCAATGTTCATGTGGAGGAGAGTTGCTCTTAAAATTTGCTTGTTCTTCATAAAGGCACTACATACCTTGCCATTCATATATAAAAGGGTATAGTGTAATTTTGAAGATTTCTATTTCTAATGAATAAGCTTTAGAATGATTGAGATGCACTTCTTGTTATTATAAATAACATCTTTATAATGCTTTAATGGTGTTGGTTAAATATTTTAAAATAGTATGTCTTTTAGTTCTCATAATTATAATTGCTATATAATTTTCCAGAAGAAAAAAAATAGGTTAGTCCTCAGTCTTGATACAATTCTTTGCATAAGACCACACAGATATATGTATTGATAATATTTTCTCACAACTTGTGGCTTACCTGTTGATTTTCTTAAAGGTTGTTATCACTTGACTAGTAAATATTTAAATTTGATTAAGTATATTTCAGTTTTTTGATTCTTGTTTTTTGTGTCTTTACCAACATTCTCTTTTGTTTTCTTCTAGAATTTTTAAAATGTTAACTCTTATGTTTAAATATTTGCTTAATATTTGAATAATTTTTGCACATACTGTGATGAGATGGTTAAGTTTTTTCTTTGTCCAAATTGGTATCCGGTCATTCTAGCACCATCTTTTCAAAAATATTATCCTTTTTCCCTTGAATTACCTTGGCAATTTTGTCAAAACCCAATTGACTTTATATATGTGGGTCTATTTCATTTCTTTCAATTGATCTATGTCTATATTTATGGCAATATCATTCCATCTTAATTAGTGTAGATTTGTAATGTCTTAAAATCAGGCAGTACATATTATCTGATTTTATTTTTCTTTTAAAATGTTATAATTTATATATAAATTTTAAAATTGCCTTGTAATTTTTAAAAAGCTTAGAGGGATTTTGATGAAGATTGTATTGAATTTGCACACTTACTTGAGGAGAACATTCTTACTATATATGTTAATCTCCAGTCAAAATGCTGTATCAGTTTTTTAGGCCTTATTTAATTTCTCTCAGTGGTGTTTTGTAGTTTTCATTGAATGGATCTTCCACACCTTTTGGTGAAGTTATCCTGAGCATCTGTTTTGATTCACTGTAAATGAAATTGCTTTTTAATTTTATTATCAGAGAAATTGTTCCTAGTATATAGAAATACAATTTACTTTTGTATATTGAATTCACTTTTAATAAAATTTTGTGGGTTCTTTGGGGTTGCCTTCATATGCAACCTTCTTATCTGCAAATAAAAGGATCTGTGAGACATTGGGCATTACAACATACTAATTATTGGAGTCAATGTCAAAGAAAAAAATAATGTAAAATCCATGTCACACTGTCCTCTACCTCTCATGGAATTATAACAGATGTTTAGTACATGAGTGTTCACCTGTTCCTCCTGCTTTCTGCCACACAAATCTTGTTGAAATCATCATCAAAAAGATATGAAGTGTTTTCTTTAATAAAATGATCCAAGTCCAAATATTTGTTGTCTCAAATCAGAAGTACTTCTTGTTTCCTTGAATGTTGGTGTGTTGTTTCAGCACATTATATATAAATCTATTTTTTTACAATTTTAGTGATGAGTGCATATGGCTTCCTGATTGACCTCTCTAAATAGGTAGTCATGCTCTTGAAGAAACCTAGTGGACAAACTGTTAAAATCCAGTGCTTTATTCCTTGTAAATTGAAATTACAGCCTTTGAAAAACAGATTTAATGTTCCTATTGTAACAGAGAGAATAACCTCTTATTTTGTTTTATTTTTGCACAACTTAGTGTACATACTAATACTGTGTATACATTTTTCACAAGGAGTGTCCTAATAGAAAATTAAGATATGTCTTTCTCTTAAAAAGTAGGGTTGTCTAAGTGACAACAATATTTAGAAATTTTAAAATCCCTTGGGATATACATTTTTTTTTAATTTATTTTTTTAATTTCAGAATATCATGGGGGTACAACACTTTGGCCATACACATTGCCCCTGTTCTGCCCGTGTCAGAGCCACAATCGTGGTCGTCTCCCAAACTGTGCTCCCCACATCCATTCAGTGAGAGTTTTTCCCATCCCTTCCACCCCCCTCCCGCCCGCCCGCCCTCAGATGAATGTTTTTGCCCTGTGTGATGTAAGTGTTCATCAGTTAGTACCAGTTTGATGGTGAGTACCAGTGGTGCTTGTTTTTCCAATCCTGTGACACTTCGCTTCGAAGAATGGGTTCTAGTTCCAACCAGGATAATACCAGATGTGTTAATTCACTATTGTTCCTTATTGCTGAGTAATACTCCATGGTATACATATACCACATTTTATTGATCCACTCGTGTATTGATGGGCACCTGGGTTGTTTCCACAACTTTGCAATTGTGAATTGTGCTGCTATGAACATTCGAGAGCAGATGTCTTTATTATAAAATGTCTTTTTTTCTTTTGGATAAATACCCAGTAGTGGGATTGCTGGGTCAAATGGTAATTCTACTTTTAATTCTTTGAGGTATCTCCATATTCTTTTCCATAGAGGTTGTACTAATTTGCAGTCCCACCAGCAGTGTATGAGTGTTCCTATCTGTCCACATCCCCGCCAACATTTGTTATTTGGGAATTTTTTGATATGAACCAATCTCACTGGAGTTAAGTGATATCTCATTGTGGTTTTGATTTGCATTTCCCTGATGATTAGAGAAGTTGAGCACTTTTTTATATGTTTGCTGGCCATCATTCTGTCTTCTTTGGAAAAGTTTTTGTTCATGTCCTTTGCCCATTTTTTAATAGGGTTGTTTGATTTTTTCTTGTTGATTTTCCTAAGTTCTGTATAGATTCTGGTTATCAGCCCTTTATCAGAGGTGTAGCATGCAAATATTTTCTCCCATTCTGTAGTTTGTCTGTTCACTCTAGTGATAGTTTCCTTGGCTGTGCAGAAGCTTTTCAATTTGATCAGGTCCCATGTATTTATTTTTGTTGCTGCTGTGATTGCTTTGGGGGTCTTCTTCATAAATTCTTTGCCTAGGCCAATGTCCATAAGAGTATTTCCAACGTTTTCTTTGAGAATTCTTATGGTTTCATGTCTTAGGTTTAGATCTGTTATCCATTGTGAATTGATTTTTATGAGAGGTGAGAGGTGTGGGTCCACTTTCAGTCTTCTACATATGGCCATCCAATTTTCCCAGCACCATTTGTTGAATAGGGATTCTTTTCCCCAGTGTACGTTTTTCTGGAATTTGTCAAAGATCAGGTGACTGTATGAGGTTGGTTTTATATTTGGGTTCTCAGTCCTGTTCCATTGGTCTACGTGTCTGTTCTTGTGCCAATACCATGCAGTTTTGGTTACTATAGCTTTGTAGTATAGTTTGAAGTCTGGTAGACAGATGCCTCCCAATTTTTTCTTTTTGCTTAAGATTGCTTTGTCTAGAAGGGGTCTTCTCTGGTTCCACACGAAGTGTAGAATTATTTTTTCTAGATCGGCAAAAAATGATGTTGGTATTTTGATAGGGATTGCATTGATTCTGTAAATTAATTTAGGTAGCAAAGCCATTTTTACTATGTTGACTCTGCCTATCCAAGAGCATGGTAGGGCTTTCCATCTATTTACATCCTCTGAAATTTCCTTTCTCAGTGTTTCATAATTCTCTCTATATAGGTCTTTGACCTCCTTAGTTAGATATATTCCTAAATATTTAATTTTCTTTGTTGCTATTGTGAAAGGTATAGCATCTTTAATTTGTTTCTCGGCTTGATTGTTATTAGCATATATGAAGGCTATGGATTTGTGTGTATTAATTTTGTATCCTGAGACTTTGCTGAATTCATTTATCAATTCCAGTAATCTCTTGGTTGAATCTTTGGGGTTTTCTATGTATAATATCATATCATCTGCGAATAGTGAAAGTTTGACCTCTTCTGCCCCTATCTGGACGCCCCTGATTCCTCTGTCTTGTCTAATTGCTGTGGCCAGGACTTCCAGCACTATGTTGAAAAGAAGTGGAGATAGTGGACACCCTTGTCTGGTGCCTGTTTTAAGGGGGAATGCCTTCAATTTTTCCCCATTCAGTATGATATTGGCTGTGGGTTTATCGTATATGGCTTTAATAGTTTCTAGGAATGAGCCATCTATGCCTATATTGTTAAGAGTTCTTATCATAAAAGGGTGCTGGATTTTGTCAAAAGCCTTTTCTGCATCTATTGAAAGGGTCATATAATCTTTGTTCTTGCTTTTATTTATATGGTGAATTACATTTATAGATTTGCATATGTTGAACCATCCCTGCATCTCGGGAATGAAGCCCACCTGATCATGATGGATTATTTTTTTGATGTACATTTGAATTCGGTTTGCAAGGATTTTATTGAGAATTTTTGCATCTATATTCATAAGGGGTATTGGTAAGCAGTCCTGAGAGGAAAACTTATTGCCCTAAATTCCCACATCCAAAAGACAGAAAAGTCACAAATCAGTAAACTAATGAATCATCTTAAGGAAATGGAAAAGGAAGAGCAAAGCAATCCTAAAACCAGCAGAAGAAAAGAAATAACCAAAATTAGAGCAGAATTAAATGAAATCGAGAACAAAAGAACAATACAGAAGATCAATGAAACGAAAAGCTGGTTCTTTGAAAAGATAAACAAAATAGACAGGCCACTTGCCAGGTTGACCAGAAGCAGAAAGGAAAGGACTCTAATAAGCTCAATTAGAAATGAAAAAGGAGAAGTCACAACTGATACCATGGAAATACAAAACATCATCTTTGAATACTACAAAAATCTCTATGCCCACAAACATGAAAACGTGGAGGAAATGGACAAATTCTTAGAAACACACTACCTCCCTAGGCTCAACCAGGAAGAAACAGAATTTCTAAACAGACCAATATCAGGCACCGAAATTGAAGCAGTAATTAAAAATCTACCCACAAAAAAAAGTCCTGGACCAGATGGGTTCACACCTGAATTCTACCAAGCCTACAAAGAAGAACTGGTGCCTATACTGCAGAAATTATTTGAAAATATCCAGAAGGATGGAATCCTCCCAAACTCATTCTACAAAGCCAATATCACCTTGATACCAAAGCCAGGAAAGGACACAACAAAAAAAGAAAACTACAGACCAATATCCCTTATGAATATAGGGATATACATTTTTTCAGGTGATTTTTATTCTGTTTTGTATTTTGTTGAGTTATAAAAATCCAAAACTTCTTGAGGGATTTAGTATGTTCAGGAGTTTAAATTTCCTTTACAGCGTATGCTTAGATTTGCATAAAAGTTAAGTAAAGCAATTTCAGTTCTGTTGAATAAAGGGAGGAAAAATCCATAGTGAATAACCTGTGATGATAGTCTTTGTTACAACTTCCGCTCTATTTTTACTCCTTAGGAAAAATAGCTTAACAGTTTTTTGTCATAACAGAAATCAAACATCACGCACTCCTTTCATATATAGCACATGATAAAGAAAAGCCCAAGGAATATGCATCTGTAAGGAGAGTGATACTCATTTACAATAGTCTCATTTTTGGTAACTATTCTATCTTGCTAAAATTAATCTCCCAATCTGCCTAAACATTTAAGTAGCCAATTAGTTAATAAAAGGTGGTATAATTTATGAACCTGAATTTATTTTTCTTATTTTTATATTATTATAGTCAACTTGTTAAATACTATGAATGTGTACATGAATATATATTCAACACTCTGATGGGAATTATGTGTTAAAAAGAAATCAACATTTTTGCTTTGAGAAGACAAGATTTTAGGTAGCAAAAACCTATCAAAAGTCTATCAAATGTTTATGCTATATGTGGTTCTAATAAACTATTAGTCCCTTCTATTCTTCAGGGTTTTATTTTGCCTCTCTCAAGAGTTATATCTATGTCTCCTTGAGAAGAATTAATTAAAATGATCCAAGTTCTTCCCAGTATCTAAATAATGTCATCTTAAATTTCTCAGAATACCTCTAATGAATGTGTTACCATACTTTCCTACCAGCAAAACACCTGTGTCATCAACTAGGATACCAGGAAAAAAAAGTACCATGGTATCTTACTCTACTTGGGTATATTTTATTTCTAAATATTCAAGTCTGTCATAAAATGTGTGACAATGTTTGCCCATCTTTTAAAACAATTTAAACAGACCAATTCTCTAGGTCTAATTAACAAAGAATAATAATTCTTATGAAAATACATACTGTACTTACTTTATGACACTAAGGGCTTATATTGTCAGAGGAATTTCCCATGACTACTCCCTCTCTTCAGTCTCTATTTCAAGCAAGACAGAAGCAGAATGAGATAAATTTGATGCAATGGGCTTAATTTCACCCTTGCTTCTTTCTCTTCCTCATTGTAATCTTGACAAGTCTTTCAAAAATGTTTAATCCAAATTTCCTAATAAGCAAGAAGAAATGCTTGAGCTTAACTTTTCTAAGAAAAATCTATTTTAAAAATTATATTCTATAGACTTTATTTTCATGAGGTATTGTACCATCTTTTATATTTTTCCTATATTTTCCTAAATATTTATCACTTCAGGTTTTTTTCCAAGTAGTATGTTTTATAAAATTTAATACATTTTTCTGATATGGTGTAGTCAGAACATATACATGTGACAATAGACATGTGCATAAAAGAAACAATAGCTACCCTTCAACCATAGATTTGCTTGTCATTTCTTTCAAAACTTTTTCTTTCCTTTAGAAAAATCTCATTTTATGCATGAAAACATAACTCTAATTTCAAGAAAAGATAGTATCATAATTCCAGCTACCCAAGAATTTACAATTTCTTCCACATTTCCTCACCTGCTAAGGTAATCAGCATACATTTCTCTCTACTTCCCAATCAGTTGATTAAAATATTGAATAGTATTTGACCTATATTAGGTAGCATTACATTCATTTGATATCTTATAATGTGATTTTGTGTAATTATTGTTCATTGCAGTAATTCATTGTCTTTTTTTACAAAATTTGCTTCCATCTAAATTTGCAACTTATCTGACTTTGTTAGTGAAATTAAACAAAATCCCTTTAATAAATTTCATACTGGCTTGAAAATCCATATTCTTTAACTACAAAACACATTCCTCTGTTGATGTCTAAACTTATTATTTTCCCACCACCCTACATTACTTAAAAGAAACAAATTCCACAGTATTCAAGAAGAATTTTAGTAATTAACAGAACATATTACATTTTAAATATGTGGATGGATATAGGAGATATTTGGAGAGGAAGTAAGATGAAAACTTTAGTTTCCAACATGGGCAGGATTTAAATAGTTTTCGTTGTTACAAAGGAAGAAGGCAGCATGCAAAGAGTACCATCTAAAGAGCACATGTAAGGGCCTGGAAGTAGGAAGGAGAGAAACTGTATGGGTTAGAAATTTCTAGCCGTGTAGGTGGGTAAACTCTTAGGAAAGTGGTAGACTGGGGTCAGTGGCAAGCTGTGGTACAGGATTCTCTCTTCCACAGTGAGGACTCTGTGAGACCAGTGAGTTTAACTCAGGGGAGAGGCAGTTATGATGATACCTGAGAAATAGGTAATCTGCCAAGTCCACACCTGGCCCTCTAGAGGCTTTAAATTTATTTGCTACACTTCCAGAGTCAGAGAGCTTAGAGGAACATATCCCTAGCATTTTGCCATCCTCACCTTCTGCAGTAATGCATGATATGTCAGCCATCTGTGTGTTCATTATATCACTTTGCATACAATGTTTCAAGGTTTCTTCAGAAAGTTACGGGAACTTTTGGAAGCTTACAGAATATAACTTCCTTCCATGCTTCTGTCCATAAAGGTAAGGTAAATTTATAAAAAACTAAACGTGTCATTTCTGAAAGGTTCCTAACCTGCTCTTTAGTGTCTTGATTGATGACACTTTGGTTCAATTGAAGCTAAAAATACTTGACATATATTTATGCCAAATATATAATAAAATGATATTTTTCTAAGAATTAAAGTATCTCAGCTAGTAGAATTGATTAGTATTAATAAATATTTTCATAAGCACTACCAACAAACATAATTAATATGCTTTCAACACATATCATTTGTGGTACCAGTGAGTGAATAAGAGACTTTTCTCTTTATTTTAGACATACAGGACAAATACCAAAAAGAAAGTACCTTTGTGCCTTTGCTTGGAAATAGATCAGTATTCTTTTACTGACTCCACTGCCAAATTTAACAAAGTTTCAATAAAAACAGTCAGATTGAGTGAGGATGGAGTTCTAGTTACACTGTGAGAAAATCATCATGTTCCACACTTAAAGGGAAAATAAAAATTATTTACAGGTAGAACAGTAAAATGCCTTGACAGGAAAAAAAACATTAGTGGAAAAACAATTTCTGGCTTCTTTACAAAATTATTACTCTGTTTTTCAAACTCTCAATTCTTAGAGATACTTGTTGACTCAAAACAATGTACTCTCAGGTAGAGAAAGAAATAAATTTATATATAAAAATGTGATAGATTTTCATGATTTTATTTTCTAGCCTATCCCTTTATAGGTGAGCTGTCCCACTTATATTCACACCATCATCATGAACACAATTATACTATTGGCCCCCCACTGCCACCAATCCAATGGCCACATTGATGAATGATTGAGTAGTGTGCCCATCACCAAAGGTGGTCTAGGCCCAGTCATTTCCGCAGATCCTAGACCCTTGTCAGGTTTTACAGTTGAGAGGCAGATATGTAATTCAACTCCGTACAAAGAACACCCCTCTCTGGGATTATCAGATTTAGGACCCAAAATATGGAGCTACTCTCTGCATTAAGTGAAGTTGTGACTGTAAAATTCTAGAGCTTTCCAGAATTCTTGCTAAGTAAACTAGAAAAACAAAACTGATGCAGCTGACAGTGTCATGTGCAACTGAAATGGTTCTTACTAGTACAAAAAATTGCAAATATTGGTGAGAGGCAGAAAGAGGCAAGAAGAGAAAGTCCTAAAATGTTTGGTTCTAAGTTTTTAATAGTTTGTATGGCTCATTTAAACATCACACCTGGGACTTGTATCTGTATTGTATCCCTCCCAATTTTTTCCTCTAGCTTGGTCAAGGTGTGTTTCCATCACTCACAACTAAATTAGTATTGACAAATACAATAAATTGCAAATATTGCTGATAAATTTCCCAAATTACTAAACGGTTTGCTAGAATATATTTTTAAGAGTTTTCTAAAATCTTTAAACTCACCATTCTTGCTACTCATCCCTGAACACTCACACATACAAGAATGTTTCATCTCTTGAATCCTGTTTTTGATTGATTTGATGGAAGAGATGAGCTTGACACAAAATTGCCTTGAGTCAATTCTAAAGTTTCTTAACCATTGCCATAAAAAAGATAGTCCTAGAGTTACAATATAGCTAGAATAACTTAAGACACAAATATAACTCTACTGAAATTTATGGTTATACAGTCTCTGAGATACTTAAGCTAGTACTATTTATTCATTTATCAAACATTATTTGCAAATATTTATTAAACATCTATTATGTGTCAGGCACTCTTCTATGTGCTTTGGGTGTAGTAGTTAATAAAACAATTTAAAAGTTCCTGCTATTTTGGAGCTTACATTTTAGCATTATCCAACCTTAAATAGACCCCAAACTGCTTTTAATATTTTTAATTAGTGTAGCAAGGCTTGAATGAAACAGAGAAAATAGTCATTGTGTGGCTTGACCTTTGGATTCTGTCCACAAGTACTTTTGTGGGTGGAGTACCATACCAGATGTCATGGTAGATTTAAAAATACTTTCAAAACTTTTCAGTATCTTGTAATTCAAAAATAGTAAATAAATTATGATTATTTTCTATGGATGATAGTAGGAAACCCAGATAGAGCTAGTTTTATGACACTACCTTCTACAAATAAAACTGAGTTTTATATTAGATGATCTCTGATTTCTTTTTTCTTTTCTTCTTCCTTCTTTTTAGACATGGTGTCTTGCTCTTTCACCCACGCTAGACTACAGTGGCACAATCATAGCTGACTGCAGCCTCCAACAACTGGGCTCAAATGATCCTCCCACCTCAGCCTCCCAAGTGACTGGGATGACAGGTACAAGATGCCATACCCAGCTAATTTTTTTTTTAACTATTTTTTTTGTAGAGATGGGGTCTCACTATTTTGCACGGGCTGGTCTCAAATTCCTGGCCTCAAGCAATCCTCCTTCCTTGGCCTCCCAAAGTGTTGGGATTAAAGGCATGGTCTTGGATGTTTCCTTCAACTTTTTTTAATTTCAAAATATTAAGGGGGTATAAATGTTTTTATTACATGGATACCTTGTATAATGCTTAACTCTGGGTTTTAGGTGTGCCATCACCAGAATAGTGTTGATTGTACCCAACAGATAAATTTTTACCACTCACCACCCTCCCAACATACCCCCTTCTTGGTTTCCAATGCCCTTTATATCTCTTTATGCCCATGAACACCCACCATTTAGCTCCCTCTTATTTGTGAGAACATGTGGTGGTTGGTTTTCCATTTCCAATAAACTTCACTTAGGATAATGTTCTCCAGTTCCATTCAAGTCTGTGTGAGTCCTTTTGGGCTACATGTGTTTATCAGATATTGGACACAGCACATACTTGGGCTGTGTTTTTTATCCATTCAGTCAGTCTTTGACTTTTAAGTGGGGCATTCAGACCATTCACGTTTAGGGTTAGTATTGATTGATATGCGGGATGTTGTTCTCTTCATCATGTTGGATGATATCTTGTTGTTTTGTTTTCCTTCTTGTGGTATTATTTCATAAGAGCCATGAGCTTTAACTTTCTGGGGTTTTTACACTGGTGGCTATCCATTGTGCTGTTGTATGTATAATGCACTTTTGAGCATATCCTGTAGGGCACATCTAGTAGTGACAAATTCCCTTAGTATTTGCTTGTCTGGAAAAGTTTTTACTTCTCCATCATTTATAAAAGTTAGTTTTGCAGAATGCAAAAATTCTTGGCTGGCATTTTTTTCTGTTTAAGAAGACTAAAATGAGGCCCCAGCCCCTTCTGGCTTATAAAGTCTCTACTGTGAAGTCTGCTGTTAGCTTGAAGGGTTTTCCTTTGTAAGTTAGTTGCTGCTTTTACCTTGCAGCTTACAGAATTTTCTCTTCCATTTTGACTTTGACCACATCCTTCAACCTCTCTTATAAGGGAACTAATCCCATTCATGAGGGTGGGAGGCTCCATCCTCATGACTTAATCAGCTCCTAAAGGCCCCACATCTTAATACTATCACATTGGATGTTAAGATTCTACATATGAATTTGGGGGGACACGTTCATATCATAGCATTAGGAATTCAAAATCACTAAATCAGGCTTTTCCTTTCTTTTTTGGTCTTTAGGGTGCTTTCCATCCACAAAACACCATGGTTATAGAAACATGGTATTGCATGTGCAATAGATTATTTGAGGAAAATTGAAATTTGTTGAGCTTTTTATAAAATTCACTAATCAAGGGGGAAAACCAATTATTTTTGATATTGTATTTTTAAAGCTAATGTTAAAATAGGTGATTTTTCCTTTTCTTTCTTTCTTTTTTTTTGAGACATAGTCTTGCTCTGTTGCCCAGGCTAGAGTGCCCTGGCATCAGCCTAGCTCACAGTGACCTCAAACTCCTGGGCTCAAGCGATCCTCCTGCCTCAATCTCCCAAGTATCTGGGACTACATGCATGCACCACCACGCCCGGATAATTTTTTCTATTTTTAGTAGAGGCAGGGTCTCGCTCTTGCTCAGGCTGGTCTCCAGCTCCTGACCTCAAGCAATCCTCCTCCTGGCCTCCCAGAGTGCCAGGATTACAGGTGTGAGCCACCGCGCCTAGCCCAGAAAAAGTAGAGCAAGACAAAGGGGTTTGAGGAGGTGGTTTGGATACTATATAGACCTCACTGATGAGGGGACATTTGAAGAGACAGATGAGAAGGTTAAGGGTGTTAGTGATACAGATATTAATTTGGGAAAAGAACTTCTTTCCAGCAGAGGAAATTGACAGTATGAGATTCTTAGGTACAGAGAGTAACTTGATAATATTTGAGACACAAAGAGGTCAGGGGGCTGGAGTAGAGTCATTTAGAGAGAGAGTAGTGAGAGATTAGTCAGAGTGGCAGGGTGGGGGAAGATCATGACAGGGTTTAGCTTTTATTCCAAGATCATGTCTTATATTTTTAAAACATTACACTGGCTGCTGTGTCAAAGCTAACTAGTAGGAAGTGCCAGGTCAAATCAGCAAGAACAGTTAAGGGGCTGTTGTAAAAATTCACGAAAGAAAATGGTGGCTCAGACCAAGGTGAAATAATTGTAGGTAATTAAACTTTTGTGGATTCTAATAATATGTTGAAGGTAGAACCAAAGTCGCTTGCTCATGAACTGGATATGGGAGATGGAGAGGAGCATAGGTGACTCTAAAATTTGGGGCTCAACAATCCAAGTATGATGTAAAGATGTGTGTGATATAACTTTGTAGAAGGTCAAAAGTACCCTCAAAGATCTGTACTGTTATTTGTACTGACTTCCTGTTCCCAACCCCAGCCCAATAAACCATTAATCTATGTTCTGTCTCTATAACTTTGCCTTTTCTGGAAGTTTTGTGCAAGTGAGATTATACAATATGTTGTCTTTTTCATCGGGTATCTTTTACTTAACGTGTTTTTGAGAGTTTTCCATGTTATAGCATGTATCATTAGTTCACTGCAGAAAAGTATTCCATTGTCTATCCATTTGTTTGTCCATCCATCAGTTGATGGACACTCAGAATGTTTCCACCTTTTGGCTGTTATGCATAATGCTGCCATGAACATTTGTGTAAAAGTCTTTGTGTGACATATTTTCACTTTTCTTGGATAGATATCAGAGTGGAATTACTGGGTTGTATGTAATATGCTTAAGAAATTGCCAAATTGTGTCCCAAAGTATCTGTAACATTTTATATTCCTACCAATATTCTTTGAGAGTTCCAGTTTCTCCACATCCTCTCTAATATCTGAAATAATGTCTTTTTGATTATAGCTTTTCTCTTAGATATGAAGTAGAATCTTATAGTGTTTTCAGTTTGCATTACCCTAATTACTATGACTTAAGCCAGTCGTCCCCATCCTTTTTGGCACAGGAACCATTTTCATGGAAGACAATTTTTCCATGGACTGAGGGTGGGGGATGCTTTTGGGATGATTCAAGCACATTCCATTTATTAGTGCACCTTATTTCTATCATTGTTACATTGTAATATATAATGAAATAATTATACAACTCACCATAGGTTGGGGACCCCTGCCTTAAGCATCTTTTCATGTATGCATTGGCCATTTATATATCTTTCATGAAATAACTACTAAAACCTTTTTCTATTTTTAATTGGGTTATTTGTCTTCAGACTATTGAGTGGTAAGAATCTTTTATATATTCTAGATACAAGTCCTTTATAATATGATTGATTAATATTTACTACCATTTTATGGCCTATACTTTCATTTTCTTATTGATGTCCTTTGAAGTTGCAAACATTTTTAATTTTTAATGAAGTCCAACTAATCAACTTTTCCTCTTATGGATTATGCTTTTGATATTGCAACTAAGAAATATTTTCCTGATACAAGGTTACAAAGATTTTCTCCTGTCGTCATCTAAAAGTTTCATAGTTTTACTCTTACATGTAAGTCTATAATATACTTTGAGGTAATTTTTCTGTGTGGTGTAAGTTAGGGGTGTAAATTCCTCATTTTTCAAGTGATTTCCCAATTGTTCTAATACCATTTCTTGAAAATACTGTTTTCCCACAATAAATTGTCTTGACATCTCTGTTGAAAATCAATTGACCATGAATGTAAGGATTAATATCAGGATTCTCAATTCTGTTTCCTTAACCTACATGCCTGTTCTTATATGTGTACCAAGCTGTGTTGATTACTGTAGATTTTAGGATGTATAAGTCATCCAAAGAACTTTGTTCTTCATTTTCAAGATTGTTTTGATTTTTGTCAGTCATTTGCATTTCCAAAGCCTTCTAAAATTAGATAGGCATTATGATGAATCTGTAGATAAATTTGGAAAAAAAAGTTCTTACTTTGTACTCAAAGAATACAATCATGGTACCAGTTGAATCACTAATATCTGAGTTCATATATATTAAATTCTGACTGAGGGGGTCAGGCTCATTCCAGAAACTGAACAACAATAGCAGATGATTCTTCCTAGAGTGAAGCATATTGCTTCTTGCCTTACTGTGTTTCCCAATTTCCTTTGAGTTTCTTCATGACTTCCCTGAAAACTGCATAATCTCCTTCATATCTCCAGAGGTAGACAGCTTGATACTACTCACCATATTTTGATATTAAGGTACCATCTCTAACTCTAACATTATATGATGATTTTGAATTGTTATTAAAAATATTAGAGATTTCTTAGAAGTTGAAAGGTTTTATTTCCCTTTTCCTCTCTTTGTTTTCTGTTTAAGAATCATAAAGTGTCATGCACCACATAATGACGTTTCAGCCAATGATGGATTGTATATAACAATATACAATGATGGTCCCGTAAGATTTTATATTTAGATACACAAATACTGACCATTGTGTTAAAATGGACTACAGTATTCAGTACAGTAACATGCTGTGCAGGCTTATAGCTTAGGAGAAGTAGGTTAAACTATATAGCCTAGGTGTGTAGTAGGCTCTACCATCTAGGTTTCTGCAAGTACACTCTGTGATGTTCCCACAATGATGAAATCACCTAAGGACACATTTCTCAGAACATATTCCCGTCATTAAGTGATGACTGTATTTAAGCAATTAGTTTTTTTCACTGTGACTCTGCGTCTTTAGTTTCTAATATATCCCATTCCTAAGCAATGACTATTTTTCAAAAGAAACAATCTGTTTACACATTCAGTGAGTGAAAGCTCTCCTGCCTCCATATAATTTGTATGCTCAATACAGAAAAGAATGAGTCAACTCAAGTCATTTTTAACTAGTTTTTAAAGAATCAAAGATCAAGGTGGAAATAAAGAGCTTATTCATTTTATCTTCCTGTTTAAAGACCAAAACAATGTAGGCAGGTAAGTACTCCCTCAATTTTAAAAGGCCTCCAGAAAAGAAAAATTTTATTATCTTGTTAAAAGAAGATGAGAAAAAAGAATACTTTTCTTGGAAAATAGTGTGGGGTTTTTTTTTTGGTCTTATTTCTATACGAAACAGTATTTTTAAATTTTATTTAAAAGCTGACATATGGGTCAGTACCAAGATTTTCTCCCACACCACAAAGAGGAAAAATAAAAGGTCAAAGTTATAAAATAAAATAAAATAAAATAGCAATCAGTCTGTTCCAGGATCAAAAAGGCTTTTACTGGACAGTCAAATAGAGCAGCTCTGTTTTTTAACAATTACATTTTTGCAGCCATGTGGATGGAATAATAAGAGACATGCTATTTCAATTTCTTCATCTCCTTTGGAAGTGGTTCTTGAGTAGGAAAAAAAGAGGAGAGTGCGGATATTTACTGAATATTGAACTTTTTTCCCGAGGAATATCAGACATTCCTCTATGTCTCCAGAGTGATTTCACATAAATTCAATTTGAGAGTTAATAAAGAAACACAATAGAATGTTGGTTAGCCAGGTTCTTCTGGAAAATTCTCTCTTGTAGTTCCACTACTTGAGAAATAATTTAATAAGTTCATGCCAAGCTATAAAATTTTTAATGTTGCATTAAAAAATTCCAAATTCTTAAGTAAATAGTTGTTTAGATGGTGAGCAATCTAATTCAAGCAGTTTTTCCTAAGGTGATAATATAGATAATAGTAGTAAAAATAATAATTATAACAACTAATCATTTTTATAACTATATATAGGAGAGTTGTGTTTTATGTATATTGGAGGGCTGTGGTATACAGCCAGACAAATGAATAAAAATAGTATTTGGTTCATATTCTGAAGGGTTGATTTCTCTTTGGTCAGTGGTCCAGCTCTTCCGGCTTTAGTGCATGATGATGCACCATTTGAAATGCCCACTTCCATCGTAGAACCAAATAATAGGAGATTCAAGGCTTATTTCGATGCTATGTTATATCCATTGTATTTCTTACTAAAAGTTGCTTTCTAGGACATCCAACTATGAATTCCTTGTATAACGCATATTCCAGGAAGGAATAATCTCATAGGCAATATTCATACATTTTATAGTACTATTTCTAACCATAGACTCCTCTGAGTATATTGGTATAGTTTGGCTATTGTGGCTTAAGCAGCCTTCCTCTCTTTTATACTTTATTTGTAAGAACTCTGACTACTGTACCTGTAAAAACCATACCCCGTCCCCAAAAAAGAATGTTCTCAAATCTACTTTAGGATTCTTTGCACAATGGAGAAAGAACCTGTAAATTTCAAAATAAGATCTCTTTTCTCCTTGGAATAATTAGGTCCTTGACAAAAATAAATAAATAATGATAAAATTTTCAAATTTAAAACATTTTAATACCTGTTTCACAGTATTGGGAAGTTTTCTTAATCTAAAATAAATAAAAGAGACACAAGTTGGAATAAATGTGAAGTTACAAACTCTGCACTGTATCATCATAAGCAATGTGGACTTCTTTATTGAATAGAGGCTCTTGCCAAATCAGAAGGAAATTTTAAAATATTTTATTTCTAAATTCAGGCATGTCTGTGAAAATAAAGTTGTGTTTTCGAACAGTCATCATCTTAGCCAACTCATACTCATAGAGACTATTCACAATGGGAGAATGTACAGGTTTGCCTGAGATTCAGACTAGTGTGGGGAAAGTAAAGAGAACCTAATACCACCCTATATGATTTCCATACCAAATCCCTTATCCTGGCATCTAAACTTCCGAGGTTCAGTGAAGTTCAATGATGCAAGCACCATAACTAATTATCAGACTGAAGTCATCCTAGGGCACGCATTATAGCTTCAGACTGAATTATTTGGATTTGGGGAGATACACTGCTGGGGGAAACAGATAGGGTGAGTTTAAACCCTATGCATAGAGTTGGAGGTTCTAACTGGAGAGTAGAAGAGAGAGCAGTTAGAGGTTTGAGTTACTTTGATAGAGAAGGAAGGAATTGAGGGCAAATAAGCCTTGTTAATATTGGGGATATTTACACAAATTGAAACCTTTGTAAAAGGTTTGACATCCTAGCTATTTCCTTTGAATGTAGAAAATGTGATATTTTGCATATGTATTTAAGTTTTTATTCATGTATCTTAGTTAGTTCAGGCTGCTATAACAGAATACCATAGACTGCATGGTTTATAAATAACAGAAATTTATTTATTTCTCAGAGTTCTGGAGGTTGGCAGTCAGAAACCAGGGTGCCACCATGGTTGAGTTATGGTAAGGGCTCTTTTGTGATTGTAGACTGCTGTCTTCTCTTTGTATCTTCAGAAGATAGAAAAAAGGGTGACAGGGCTCTCTGGGATCATTTTGATAAGGGCACTAATCTCATTCTGGAGGGCATCATCCTCATGACCTAATCACCTCCCGAAGGCCCCCCTCCATACTATAACATTCAAGATTAGGATTTCATCATATGAATTTGGGGGGGATGCAAACATTCAGACCACAACATCATGTTTTAGTCCAACAGTACAGTAAAGAATATTGTACATGCTAATAAATATTGTCTTGTGTTTTGACTTTTCTTAATTTAAATGATGTGGATGAATGACCTACCTTTTTCTGATGGCACCTGTGGAAAGGGAGCAGTTTCATTTCAGGTGATGTATCCAGGAGTTCTAGGTAGTGATCAAAGCAAAGTGAGTGGTGATCCATAGCAGAACCAGCAGAAAAGATAATAAAGTAGTCATTACTGTTTTTATTCATGTACATCATTTTTGTGGATGAGGTTGGGGCATGTATGAAGAGCATAAAGTATGCGCTGGGCTGTAACTTGAAACAAAGTCGCTTATATGATGTTTTAAATTCTATATTTTAAGTAAAATTACCTCCATTTTATATCTAAACAGAATGAGTATTACCAAAGTTAAGAAACTGACAAGATACAACTTTGTAAAAATTATCAGGAATCAAAACTTCTGCAAATATTAACTTTGTTCTAAAAGCTTTATTTTCATAAATGTAATAATGTTCTTTCATCTTGGGGGGCTTACTTTATACATTTTGGTTTAGTTTGTTAAATGCCACATCAAAATAAAACCATGTTATCAAATAGAGTATTTTTAAATTTAACTAACCATAGAGTGTAGTAATACAGGAACTGGCAGATACTGGACTGCTATAGCTGGGGATAAAATTTCAGCATTTTGGTTGGTGCAGAGGTATGCTAACCGGATATTCTTGGCTGTTAGCCTTCTGAAGGAGTATCTCAGAGTCACAGAACTATCCTGCTCACTTTCAGGCCTTTCGGGGGCCACCCACTTCCAGTGCATGGTTCAGGTGAGGGTTCGGAGGCCTAGTTATTTGGCTTGACATGGGACAACCCTGAAGGCCATTTTAGGTCCTGTTCTCCCCTGGAGTTTACAGAAGCTTCCAGGCCACATCACAAAGCAGCTTCTCTCTCCTCTCAATCTTCCTTCTTCTTCCTCCACACCAAAGGTATTGATCATAAGGTCCTCCCTCAGAAATTTCCTGAACACTAAACTCTGTTTAAAGATTGCTTCCTGGGGAATTCAAACAGTGAAATTTGCTGGTTGGAGTAGCCCCAGAAAGCAGATGATAAGATATTGTTTTGGGGCTGGATCACCTGGCCCCAGGATGGCAATGAGGCCCTCATCAAGGTGGTAGAACACAGATATCTTTGGTATAAAGTAATGGTATAATTGTTAAAATTTTTATGGTGAATTGGGATTATATAATGGTTGAAGGGAATGTACCAGCTCACTAGATTAATCATGTACTTGAAAAATATACAGAAAACAGAAGTTATAAGAATGATGCAATTGGTTGACTATTGCCACTATTGCTAAACTAAATTGAAGGTCTAGAAAAGATAATGAAATCCTGAGAGGAATAAAAAAGGCCATTGTCAGGAGGTAATATATTTCCCTTTCTTGAAGACAATAGGGGGCCTCTATATATGAATTACTCAGGATCTGCCTCCACCTTTTCTCTTGGTTATTAAACCTGTAACTAGGATTAAATTGCAGCAAAACTCAGCCGGGGATGTACGGGCCTGAGAAGAGAGAAAAGGGAATATATTTCAAAGTAGTTGCTTGACATAAAAGCATGTCGCAGCAGTAATTGATGGAGACTATGTGGGACTGACTTCTTAAAAAAACTTTAAAAAGGAGGACTACAACATGAATTTAAATAGAAGTATGTTTACTGATTTAGATGCATTCTTTGAAGATTCAGGATTCATCAACTGGAAAGGACCCCAGAAAAAGATGTGAACTCATTACTATCATGGCTGGCTGGTAACCATGAAGAAAATGGTGATTTATGTTCAAGGAAGTCATCATGCTAGAAATGTCATGTTAGATGGTGAAAGAAGGGATTAAAAGAAAGACTCAGAGAAATTGTTATGCAGGAGATATATACTATGTAAGGCTGGAAAATTTAGCAGTTGTTCCATGTGAAGGCCTAGTGATACATGACATAATGAGATCATATAAAATACACTGGGGAGAGGTAGCATCATTCCTAAGAATTTCAGTGGTAATTTCCTTCTGTAGGCCAGTGCTGTTGGTAAGAGAGACTGTTACAGACCTAGCCTCACTGATCACAATGTTGATGAAAGGCTCATAAAACAAGATGGGCAAGGTGGTAACACTTAACTGTCAGAAGATAGATCAAAGCAGTTAGAATAGCTGCCAAGAGGGGTTGACCTACAGGTATTTATGGAGATGACTGATAATAACACAAGATCCCTATGAGTAAATTAGGTCATCAGCCAGCAAGCATACTACCCAACATGGACCAATAAAATAATGGTGACTGGATGATCGGGAGGTCGATGACAGTTGCCTCAGCAAAATAGTCAGGATTTCTTGCTCTGTGTCCAAATCTTCGCCAATTTTTAGACTTAGAACCCATTGATTCTAAGAGGCCAGGCCTCTAGAAGGAAGGACCTTACAATACCCTGGCATTTGTATATGGTAATGATACCTCCAGTCCTTCCTCCAAGACATTTATGGCCATATACTTATAGCTGTACATTAGGTAAAGGGAAATATCCAAACATTTAAAGGACTGTTGGACACAGAATCCAAGCTGACAACTAGGAATGTAGAATTTAATTATGTTCCCTCTGTTAGGTTAGGGACATATGGGAGCCAGGCAATAAGTGGAGTCCTGGCTAAGATCCAGATCAGAGTAGGTTCACTGTGTCAACAGAGCCAGTCAGTAGTTGTAGCCTGGGTCCTAGACTTTATAATCAAAATAGACATAGTTTGTAGTTAGTATGACCCTACATTATCTCTATGACTTATGAGGTCAAAACTATTAGAGCAAGCAAGGACAAGTTGAAGTGTAAAAGTGTCCTCCTCCACACACACACAACCAAGTTAGTAAATCATAAACAGTATCATATATACTATCACAGCAAGAAGCTACAGTCAGTAGAAAACTATGAAGGCATGGATAAAGTGCCAGCTTGGGGAAAATACTTTACAATGATAGGGTTACATCTTTTGAGACATCATATATACCTAAATCAAAGACATTTATATCGTTCTTTTCTCATAAGAAAAATATATAAGTCTTGGAATTAAGGGTTGGAAGTAAGAATGGCTTATTACCACCATTTCAATGCCTTCCCTGTAAAATATTTTCTCCCTGTCTCTACAGTTCTTTGTTCTGCATGGTTAGAGTTTCAGGTCTCCAACAGAGGAATACTTTCACCAGGGAACACAAAATGGTCTCATTGAATTTTACACTTTGGCTATTGCCTGGGAACTTTGAATCTCTCCTGCTGAGGAACCAAAATATAAGTTAAGGAATTACCGTCTTGACAGTGGTAATTGACTCTGATCATCAAAAGAATGCAAGGGCACTGTTACACAATGGGGGCAGGCAGGAATATGTTTGGTACACAGGGGATCCAATTAGGTGCCTCTTGTTACTGCCTTACCCAATTATGATAAGAACAGTATATTGACCAAGGCTTAAAACATTCACGGATGAAGCTATGGATCTCAACATCAGGTAAGCCACCAGGACCAGTAGAAGTATTAGCTGAGAATGACAGGACTCTAGAATGGATAATGGAGAAGAGAAATAATAATTATTAGTTGTTGTATCAAGATAAGTTGTAGCAAGAGAGACTATAATTTGTTCCATTTACCTTTCCCTCCCAACTTTCCCTCAGAATGAGAAGCACACATGAACTGTGGGAGGAGTTGTCAACCAAATGTATATGAGGAAATGGATCTGGGTAGTGCAAGGGAAATAGGGATCTGAGTAGAGGTATGGTAAATACAAATGCACCACCCGTATATATCTCCAAGTAAGCAACAGGGGGAGGGCTGTCAGTAGATAACCTACAGCTCTGAGTGATTCAGGAATTTCCTCCACTGCAGAGATCTTTATTGCCCAAGATCATGCCCTTCTAGAAGCAAGCCACATCTAATACCTGTTTAAGGTAAGGATTATTCAAAGACCTGGTTATTTGGGCTCAATATAGGACCCTATTGAGGGACCATCTCAACTTCAGAGCTTTCCATGGACTCATGTGGAACCATCAGGCCTATACTGCAGCTCAACCTTATCTCTGTCCAACTGTGCTTCCTCCCTTTCTCTCCACAGGTTTTGTTGCCATGACTACTCTTTAATCTTTACTCTGAACATTATACTTTGTCTCAGGTTCTGCTCCCTGGAAAATCCAACCTGTGATTATCATTTTAAAAATGCTTTCTTCCAGTTACATAAAAAAGTCTACTAAAAAGCCTAATTAAAGCAATTAATATTCTAGAATAGTTGAATATTGGTGTTCATTGAACAGATATTTTCACATGCCAACTCTGTGCCCAGAACTGACACACTGAACATAGCAGTGAAGATGACAGACAAGGTCATTGCCCTTGCTCAGCCTAAAGTCTAATGTCTAGTGGAATATAAAGAAATTAAACGATAATCACACAAATAATTATAATTGTGGTAAAAAGTGAATGAGGAAAAAGTATAGAATATCTCTTTATCAAATCAACATGAGTTGAGTTTAGATTCGTAAAAGAGTAACATTACTAAAAAGAAAAATAATGATGGAAAAAAAATTAATAACTGAGGGTCGCCATCAACAATCATGTAACATAGAGAAAGTCTGATAAAAACAGCAACAGTGATGATGGCGACATCCAACAACAAACCTATGATATCACCAAAGGAGAAGATAATCTTTTAGAAGCTGTCTTTGATCTGTTCCTGCCACAGCTCAAGCTATTTCTCTTTTTTAAGAGAAATAAATAAAAAAAGACTCTAATTAAGTTCATTTATGAAAACTTACCCGGGCAGTGTTGATTTGTCACTCTGCAGATATAAAAGTAAACATGCTTTTGTAATATTTCTTCTCTCTCCATCCTTACTGACTTCTTCTCAGAACATTTTTCTTAAACATTGTGAAGCTAGTTCTTGTGGTTTTGTGTTCAGTCCCTGATTACTCACATCAAGGCAACACCTTTTTATGCCAGTGAAAATAGAAACCACATTATTGTGGGGCTTTGCATGGACTACATCGAGAAAGTGAGAGGAAAATTTGCCAGAGAGAATAAAATGTTCTAAGTAAAACAAATCTGTTGAAAGTAAACACACACACACACATACACACACACACACATATAAATATAAATTCATTTGCAACATAAAAAAGGCTATGTATAAACAAAGGATATGAAAGTGGAAAGATAGAAAAACACAACAGTGTTTCCTTCAAATTCAGTTATTTTTCTATTTCAACAAAAAGGGATATTGATTTTTGATAGAATGTCAGGATTTTCCATGATAACTGAGTTTCCTAAGGCGGGGAAGAGAGTGAAGGCAATTAAATCATAAGAACAAATAGCAGAAGCACAACAAAAATACATTCTCTTTATTTTAGACATAATAAAGCATTTATATTATTCTTACATGAAATAAAGCAAGAATATTTTATTTTAAAATTTTCAGAGATTTGGAAAAAATTTAAAATACCAAAATAAGGCATTTGTACTCTTGAGTAACACAATATCAACATTTCTAAGAAATCAAAATTTTACTTGGTTGAATCTCTCTTGGGTACCACTTAAAATACTTATAATATGCTAAAATAAGAATGTTTCCACTTGAAAGGAAATTCAAAGGAATTCTCAATGAATTCTAGGGAGAGCTTTGAATTTTCGACTGACACTCTGGACAATTTAATGAGTCTTGTTTTTTTTCCATTGTCTCTGGCAACGTAATTATCTTACTAGTATATTTAATCCAAGTTTCTTGTAAAAACTAGCCCTATAAAATGCGTACTGGCAGTTCTGAGTCTACTTGCTTTTTGTCCAGCCCAATTTGCTCCCTCCACCCCCAGCAATTGATTTAAATGCTCCAGCCAATTGTAATAAACTATCCTTTTTCTTTCTAGGCTGCTACAAGCTATTCTTATTTACAGTATCCATCCTTAAAAACTACTCATTGGTTTTGGGATCCTGCTCTTATGTTAACGGGACTCTATATTTCTGTTTCTCATTATTATATTTTTATGTCTAGATTACTCTGTGGTTCAAACTGAATTATCCCTTCAATTCCAAAGACAAGTTTAAGTTTTTAAAAAATCTGTAAGATTAAAAACAAAGAAAAGTTTTTATACAAAATCAATTTGAGAGAAATGATAGAAATTGTTCTTTTATATGTTACAATTAAGTATATATATTGATCATTATAATATTACTATCATAATACTAATACATTATGACTATGATATTATGATTGGTATCAAATGTAGATAAAAAATGTAGGGTAGAGACATCAGACAAGACATGCTTATTTGCTTCGTTTTTAAAAGTTATAAAGAACTACATAATTTATATAAAGGACCTTTTAGCAGGTATCATCTCATAGTTTTTGAGATGGAAATTTTTAGAAGATAGTAAAATTTTGTTTTTAAATGAATATTTGTTTATAAAAATCAGTTATAAGTATTTATTTTCTGAAATACCTGGAAAAATTTATATTTCCTTAAATTAGAAAATTTTTCAATATAGTATAATGAAATCTCATTTGGAAAGTAAAATCAAATATGCTTGTTCAGGACCAATTTTGTTCAGAATGAAAATATTTGCAAGGGGCATAAACAATAGGTAATAAAATAAAGAAATTAGAGTGTTTTTCAGTAGGACCAGTATTTCATGAAATAAATTATAGAAATTATACATTCTAATAGCACTAACCTCATCAGTAATATCGTGGATGTGAAGAATATTCACCAGGAAATTGTATAAAATTCAAATAGAAATTAAACCAATATTAAAGGAAGAAATCTCCTGAGAAAATCTTTAGACAAAAAATGATTTTTATTATTGGATAGCTTTCTAACTTCCCTGCTCTTTTTCTCTCCTCTTAAAGCTGAACACTGTCAAATCTAAAGAAATAGTACCTAAAATAGCAACGCACATCCATGTTTCATATATCATATCACATCCAAAATCACACTGCACAGCTTTTACAAGCAGAAATAGGTTTTATTAGCTGATAAAAATCTCATCTATAGTTTTTAGAGCTGCCTGCCATATTTGGTAGTTGGCAGTTCTGATATTTGGCAGTAAAAACAATCAATATATATGAACCGATTATATCAAATAAATATTTACTGAATATTCACTAAACATTCAACAAAGCTGGAGTTAATCATCCCTCCCTTTAATGCCGCAACATACATTGATAGTAATTTTTATAGCATTCTGTTGGCATTTGTCCTACTGTGACTTGTTTTTTACCTTTGCACATAACCATATTTCATATTCCTAACCAAATTGAGGCAAGAGGTTATCTCATACTACTTTAGACTTCTCTTAGCTACTATTTCTATATTCATTGTATACATATATTTGTTTCACTAATTCATCATCCGTGTTTGGTTTACACAAGGAAGCTCATAGAAGATGGGATTTTTCTCTTAATTAGTTTCCAAACTAGTGGAAATATAAGCTAAATTGAAAGATTTCATATCAAGAAACTTCTCCCAACAACAAATGACTGGGAAAGGAGAACAACAATAAAAAAAAAGAAAAAAAGAAAAATTAGAAGAAAATCTAAGACGTTAAGTATTAAAGGGGACTCTCACTGAGAATGACCAGCCTATAATTTTTTGCTTCCAGCACTCCAGGTGTTTGGTTAAATAAATAAATAAATACAGCCAGCAAGCAAAAACATTTTTAGAAAATGCTTGTGTCAACCTTTTATGCCTGATGTCAAACTTTTAGGTTTTTCTTGGAATCTTTCCTGTTGCTAGCATACCTCATTTCTATATTTGAGGATTTTATGAATAGCATGAGACTTTGAAATAAGAATGTTTTAAATCCTCTCTTCTCCTTTGGAGAGTAGAGTGAAAGCTATTCTTAGTAAAATAAACAAATTGAAGAGGACAGAAAAGAGTGTAGGAGACCATAGAGTCAAGGACATTCAATCTGGGTTCATCTTATTGCTTTCTGTCTCTGTGACAATGGCAGACGTTAACTGAGTACTTGCTTAGTACCAGGCAATGTTACACTCATATTGCATGTATCACCCCACTTAATCTTCTCAGCCCTTTTGTAGGTTAGGTGTTGTGCTTATTTTATAAATGAAGAAAGAGTTACAGAAATGTTAAGCATCTTGCCTCTTGCCTGAGGTGGAGGCAGAACGTGATTTCATGCTAACTAGATCATTGTATATTCTTTCAAATTGTTGTTTAAAGATAAAAAGCAAATTCAGTTAAACGGGCTTGTATTTATTACACCTAAAGTGGGTCTTATGTGCCAATAATATATTATCAAGAATTGTCAGATCAAGAATATGTTGAGAACTCAGTGTATGAATACTCCATGTTCTCATTCTCTTCTCCAAGAGCGAAAATCATGCGTGTGGAGCACATGCGCCAGCTTATTTCTAGTGTACCAGCAATTAAGGTGAATAGAAAATACTGTCTCTGAAAATAGTTTTATGAATGTGAACTAATGAATCCTCAAACTATTGCCATTAATATAGAGATTTTTAAAAACATATCTCTATGAGTAGACTGAAGATATGATGATCACGGGATGTCATAGCAGGTTGAATAACAGCCTCATGGATCACAATTTTACCACAAGCTTAAATGTAGTAAAAATAAAATTTTTCATCTCACAGAAAGGCCTTTCCTGAAGAACAAAGCAAGTATATATTTATGTGTCTTGGGCATTCTGTTTAAATTCCTACAATTGCACTTATGGATTTTGCACGTAATACTTGAGGGATTCAAAAGTTTTTGTTACACGTAGCACTGAAATTTGAGAGTTATAAAGGTATTCTTATAAGCAGCTCTGGAACTCCGAAGTTGGGGAGAGGAGGAAGGAAATATTTTCTATGAGCTGAAAAAAATATAATGATGATGAAATCATTACCATTCTTCAAAGTCCTTGGCAACCACAGTGATCATTGTTCCCCTCCTGTCACCACTGGAAGAATAAAAGACTAAGGTGTTTATACAACTGTAAAGATGAGTTTTCCACAAAGAACCTACTCACTCAGGCTTCTTATATGCTTTCTCTTCTAGTTAATGTGAAGAAAATCATTTTTGTTAGTTATTTGTATACATAATTTCTAAAAATATTATTCTGAGAATTATAAGTGACATTTTAAATTCTTGTAGGTGCATACACTAACGTTCACCATTGTGAGACTTTTGAAATGAAGTTACGTGATTTATATGCACTTCTTTTTGACTGAACCTTGAAGTTATAAAAGGAGACAGATTTATTTTTGTGCTCATTTGGACATTACCAACATACAAATTTGCTACTCTTCAGCTACAATGAGTCAAAGATGTAAATTCAAGGCAATAATTCTTATTCCTATTGGATTATGTTGCTTAACACAGATTTATATTTTACAAAATGCTATTAAGATATAGCATGGAGTCATTGAAATTAATGAATAAATTTATTACATAGATAAAAGAGAGAGGTACTTAACTGCTACTGGTTTGAAGATTTATCTTCAAAATTGTGTGAAAAACCTAGTCTATTTCTATGAATTAGAAAGTATTTATTTGTGATATAAAATATTTTAGCAGAATTATGGTAGACTCCCAAATAAATTGTGGTGGTATTGTACTTTAAATCATTAGCATTAATAACATAAACTTTTTTACCTAGAATATCTAATTATTATTTCATAATTTATATTTGAAGTGTTATTTAAAATTATGGAAGTATTATTTATATACCCTGATTGTAAGATCTCAAGTCTTGAAAGGGCTTGGTACAATAGCTGACATTTTAAAATATGTGATGACAATGCCTTCTTTAAACATGTTTTTGTTTGTTGTTTCAAAAAGTAAATACATACATCTGACTAGGCAGCTTACCTACCTCAATTTCATAATTTAGAAAATGTTCAATTAAGCTTACAATTTTATTATTAAATATGTCTTTGTCATGAAATGATGCAAAACTTAAATTTTAAAATAATAAGAAAAAAATTAAGCTGCATTTACTTGTGTTACTTATAAAAGTGTTTAAGTAATTGAAAGCAAATGTGTCTTTTTTTAAAGGTGAATTTCCCATAGTTATGAATAATTTTTTTGCAGGGCATTATTTCTCTGTCTTTGTTCTTTGTTTTATGGTGGAAATATTCATTTCTTTCATGATGAAATATGGGCTGTGCTTATCCAAGTGGAATAAATTTCGATATATTGCTATCAATAACAAGGGGAAAATATAAGGAGTGGCAAAAAGAGCCCAAAGCAAAGCACTATCAGTTAAAGGAATCTGATGAACAGGCGTATAGTCAGTCAGTGGTACACAGGTAAATATGTACTTCACATATGTAACTAGAAGCCAACATGAGCTACTTCAGTCTTGCTCATGCCAGAATGAGAAGAAAAACTCTTCAATTAATTATTTTTCAGGTTTTTTTCTTTTCTGAAATCTCTACTATGGGAATTAAAGATGAAATTATAAAACATTTGAAAAATTTTAAGACATTACATTTCATACTCTGATGTCTACAATTGCTGTTGGAAAAATGATAAAAGAAAAAAAACAAGCAAACCAAATCAAACAAAACCAAAGAAATACAAGGTCACAGATATTAACAAAAATACCAGAGATCAAAACAAAAGTGAAACAAAGTTATAGCAGCATTTAGAGGATACTCTGCTTTTTTATCGGAGGTCAGAAAGAACCTTGTTCTAGAAAGAGAAGCTAATTTTATTTTTCCACAAACATAGAATAATGAACATTCTGAAAAAATCAAATTTCACTTAAAAAGAGAGATACTATTGCCAGAAAATAATTATAGTTAAATCTCATGCCTAACACATCAGATATTATTCACTATGGTTCCATTCTCATATTTTTTAAAATTTGATTTTCCAAACTCCCTGTGTTATTGTACTGAAATCTTGAAACAACATAACTATCAACCACAGTACATATTGCTTCTGGTAAAGATCCATTGCCAAGGCACTGAATTTTATTCTGTTTTTTTTCGCCATGGTAACTTCTCACTGCCTCGCTTTGCTCAGAATGAAGGTGAATAACTTTGAGTAGTGACTTCCACATGTAGTCAGAGCATCAGCAGCAGCCAGCGTAGGCCTGAACAATCTTCTTTAGGACTGTATGTTGAATTGTGTTCAGCCAAGTTTTGGACAGTTGAGAATATAATCCTGCCACATCTTACTGCTCAACTAATTTCTCTTCTTTGGCTGACCCTGCTTATAGCTTCCTACGCCAACAACTCTCAGTACTGGTTTGGTCTCTATGTTTAAGAAAAGCATCAACAGTACATGGTAATGGTGATAATGGGCTAGGCACTTTATATCTTGCTTTGAATTTAATCACCAGGGCCCTTTGAGGAAGATATAATCAGCCCCACTTTACATAAGATATCAAATTTCATTCCTGAATTTATACAGCCATCAGGTGATTGAGCTAGAATTTGAGGTTAAATTGGCCTAACACTAAAGCCCAAGACCATGTCACCGCACACATCGCTTGTTGACAGGTGCTATTATATATTTCTCTGCTCCATGATGATCATTTAAATTAGGTGTCAGCAAACTTTCTTTCTATAAAGGACTTGCTAGTAAAGATTTTACGCTTTGCAGACTAACTATGATTCTCTTATATATTCTTATTCTTTTTGTTTTATATAAGGTTTTATCAATGCAAAAATCATTCTTAGTTTGGGGCCCATATAAAAACAGACCGTGGGCTAAACTTGGCCAACAAACTGTAATTTACCAACCCCTGATCTAGAGGAAGTACATACACAATGGCTCTCCTGGATCTAGCACACTGTATAGTAATACATACTTAACAAACACATATGAAAAATACAATGATTCCAGAAACAATTTTTCCCATTCTTCATTTTAAGGTGAAGCTCTAGATAATGGGAAGAATCTGGAATATATATACAGCCTTCCAGTAATCTATAAATTTTCTTTAAAGCAAATCCATTCTGCCAGTGTATTTTTTCCTCCTCCTTCCCTTCCATGTAAATATGTATCCCTTCCAAATAAATTATTTGGATACAATACAAATTTGTTTGATCAGATGTATTTATATCCTAAAAGAATTCTATGGATGTTCTGCATTGGAAATACACACTTCATACATACATCGAAGTCTCAACATAATATTTCACTAACAAAAACTGAGTTTCTCCTTTTATTTTTCTGATTGTATTCTTCTCTTTGAATCTATGGATGTATTTAGAGATGTTACTGTAATCTAAGAGATTGTTGTATTTTGTCCCATGGAGTTCAGATATATTCTAATTGTATCAATTCTTACTAGAATACCAAACTTTATATATTATTATATTACTTAGTTATCATGTTATTCTTTTCATATTTGGTGGAAAAATTACATATACATAGATAATTCATACTGGATTTTCTTAGTATACTCTTTCATGTATCTTTTGTTCACACTCTTTGTTTTCTCTTTTTTATTTATTTATTTTTTTGAGACAGGGTTTTTCTCTGTTGCCTGGGCTAGAGTACAGTGGCATCATCGTAACTCACTGCAACCTCAAACTTTTGGGCTCAAGCAATCCCCCTGTCTCAGCCTCCCAAGTGGCTGGACTGCAAGCATGCATTTCCACGTCCAGCTAATTTTTCTATTTTTTGTAGAGACAAGGTCTCCTTATGTTGCTCAAGTTGGTCTAAAACTCCTGGCTTCAAGTGATCTTCCTGTCTCAGCCTCCGAAAGTGCTAGGATTACAGGCATGAGTCACCACACCAGGCCTGTTTTCTCTTATATTTAGAAATTTTTTGATACTCGTTTTCTAAGTTTACAGGAAAATTTGGCTATTATAGAAGGTATTTAAAATAAGAAAGGTAAAATGGAAAAAACAAACATCACACATAATGTTATCAAATCAGATAATGACTATAAAATATTTGGTGTAATTTTGCTATTTTATCTATAGTTCTATATGTAGTAAGTACTTTTACACTATATACATTTGCATATATATGTACATGATTGAGTTTTTTAATGGGTTTACACATGTATAATGCATGGGGTTTTGTTTACCTAATTGAGATTAAACAGCATATAAGATTTTGTACCTTTTTAATTAAAAAAGATATAAAATTTCTTATTGTATTAAGATTACTTGAAAACCTTATTATTATAGACTTCCGAATTGTCCACAATTAAACTGTGAGTCATTTCATTCCATTTCCATAATTACTAAATCAATTTCCTATTTGGGGACACTTACCTTATCATCACATTTTCTCTATAATAAATGTTTCTACAGTAAATATTTCTTACATAACATTAAACAGGTTTTTATTTCTTTTGATTGAAATTTTAAAAGAACAATTGCTTGATGAAAAAGCATAAACATTTTTAAAACTTTTTTTAACCTTCTTGATATAATGTTCAAGCTGCTTTCAAGACGCAGTACATTACTTACTCTGGAGTGTTAACAACCTCAAGCTTTCTTTCCAGAAAGACAAAGAAGAAATAAATATTTGTTTCATATATCATACTGAACCAGAATGCCACTTTTTAAAATTTTCTGCCATGTTTTTTTCAAGTTTTTATTAGTCATTCAAATATCTGTTGGATTTCTTTGTGGAATCTCATATATTGGATGATTGAGTGGCTGATTGAAAGTCACATGACTTCAATAGAGAGTTTTAATACATTCACATTAGCTAGCATAAATGGTTCGCTTTTTGTTATTGCTATAACAAAAGCCTTCTTTATAGGTTCTTTTATTTTTTTATTTTTTAAAATTTATATACTTCTTTAAAAATAACTTTGCATTCCTTTAATTCTAGTGATTTTCAAAACTCATTTTGTATTTAAACATAACATTGATTTTTATTGCCATAAATGCCATTTATTCATTAAATTACCTCATTTTATTTGAAATAAAAATTGCACGTGCTTATGTATCTTATTACCCGTATAATGCAAGGTTTTTATTGATATGCTCTAGTACTTAGACCTAATTTGTTAATATTAGAGTATAATTTTGTTTCACAGAAGAGATATATTTTTTCAATTAATATTTTTATATTTACCATATTTTGCAGCTTAACAACCAATGATCTAAAATATTCAATATGTTCAACTGACTTTAATTCTTGTTACACTTTATAGTACCAATCGTTGTATTTTGAAATTTTCAACCTACAAAAAAGTTGTAAGAATAGTATAACTATTAATGAATTGCAGAGATTCACTAATTATTAACATTTTGTCACATTTACACCCTCTTGTAGGTGTTTCTTGAACTACATGAGAGTAAGACATTGCTTCTCCCTTAAATGCTTTGGCATATATTTTCTAGGAAAAATTATATTATCTGATGTAACCATAATAATATCATACTCAGTAAATTTAACATTGTTGAATACTACTATATAATAATTGATATTTAAATTTCCCTGATTCTCCCAGCAATATCTTTTATAGCTATTTGATGTTTTTGTTGTTTAATCCAAGAACCATTCAAAAATTATGTATGTACTGCATTCAGTGGCTAGAAGGCTTTGTCAACTCTTATTTTCCTTTTATTTGATTATTTATTTTATCTTTCATGACATTGATATTTTATCTATGCAGGCCAATTGCTTTGTAGAATATTCTCAAATTTGTCTTTTTCTAGTTGTATCCTCATGATTAGATTCTGGTTAAAGGGTTTTGGAGGAACTATTACCTCAGGGATCTACATGTTCATTATATCTTATCCTGGGTTACATTGATGTAAATTATAATAATATTAAGTTTGACCACTTTGGTTAAGGTAGTATTGTCAGATTTATCTATTGTGAAACCCTTTCTCCACTTTATTATAATAACTAGTTTGTGGTTTAATCATTTGAAACTCCACCCAACAAATTTTCACCAAATATTTTAGCACCCATTGACATTTCTTCCCCTAATCATTTATTACTAGGGTGGTGACATATGGTGATTTTATAATTATCTTATTTATTCTACATTTATTTGTTGTCATTTTTCTGTAAATAAGACCTTTTATGGCAACCTCAACTACACATTTTATTTTGATTTTTATTGCCAATTTGGACTCATGCACATTTTTATATTTCTATAATTTATTCATTGTGTTACTGAAATTATCCCTATATAGGCCAGTGAAAGGCCCTTCAACTGGATCCTAGCATCTTTTGACAGGTTCACATAAATGTGTAAGCACTTCCTTACTTTTTGGACTAAAAGATATTCCAGACTCTCCTTATACATCTCTGCCCCAGTCATGACATCAGCCATTTTCCCAAGGAGACTGGGATCTTCTGAGTCATTAATGGGCACTTGTACTTTTACGTTTTAGTCCCTTTAGTAGGGCACAGCTATGGTTGTATCTTTTGTTTAATGATTTCGTTTTGACACTTGAAATCCCAACCCAATAGGTTGTTTCTCTCTTTTCACAATTTCATATTTTTATCTTCCTTCTACTGGGGTGAAATGTGTGATTTCCAAAAATCTCAATATATTTAATCATTTAAGTAAACTTACGGTGTGCACAAAATAGGTTCACAATTACAGCACAAAATAGGTTCACAATTACAGCCTCTGCCAAAAAATCAATCTACTAGATAAAGTTCAAAATCATTGTAGTTTTTTTTTTCTCTTTGTATTTTTTAACTGACTGTTTATAATCAAAGTGTGCAAAATTTTCTTGGACTATTTTTTTCTTCTATGAGATTATACTTTAATCTTGATATACCTTTAATTTGTTTCCTTTTACTTTCAACTTCAACAATTTTTCTACTTATTTTATGAGTTAATTTTAATACTCAAACATGTCACCGTACAACTTATTTCTGATAAAATTAACTATTTAAGGATACAGTATGATGAAGGTTTTTTGTTTTTTTGTGGTTTTATTTTGTTCTCTGGTTACATATTACTTTTTTAAAAAATTGACAAATGAAAATTGTATATATTTATTGTGTACAACATGATGTATTGAAATACTGATACATTGTGAAATGGCTTGATCAAGCTAATTAACATGTGCATTACCTCACTTACTTATAAATTTTTGGGGTGCAAACACTTATTAATAAAATCTATTCTCTTACCGATATTCAAAATACAATGCATTGTTGTTAACTATAACCATCATGTGGTGCAACAGGTCTCTTGAACTTATTTCTCGTACCTAACTGAAATTTTATATCTTATGACCATCTCTCTAACCCAACTACCAGTCCCCAGCCCCTGGTAACCACCATTCTATTCTCTACTTCTATGAGTTTAACATTTTTAGATTTCACATGTGAGTAAGATCATATAACATTTGTCTTTCTGTACCTGGCTTATTTCACTTACTCTTATGTCCTCTAGGTCCACCCACGCTGCCATAAATGACAGGATTTCTTTCTTTTTTTAGGGCTGAACAGTGTTCCATGTGTATACATACACCATAGTTTCTTTATCCATTCATCTGTTGATGAACACTTAGATGATTCCATATCTTGGCTGTTGTGAATAGTACTTAAATTAACATGAGAGTGCAGCTATCTCTTTGACAACTGATTTCATTTCTTTTGGATATATACTGAGCAGTGTAATTGCTGGATCAGTATTATGAATTTTGACAAAAGAATATATCCATGTAACCATGAATGCACTCATGATACAGGCTATTTATGTTGTCCTAAAAGTTCCCTCTTTTCCCTTGTTAATCTGCCTACCTCCCAATTTCTGGCACCAGGGTACACCTGATTTGCTTTCTGTCTCTATAGATTAGTTTTACTTATTCTACAATTTTACATAAATAGATTCATACAGTATGTGTACTCTATGACTGGCTTTTTTTTCTTTCATGCTTTGATTTGAGGTTTTATTCCTTTTGCTGCATGGATCAGTAATTTGTTCTTATTGCTAAATAGTGTTTCATTATAGGGCCATACCACAATTTTCTTATTTGGGTTTTGCACCATTATATATATATCTGCTATGAGCATTTATAAACAATTACTTTCTGGATATATATTTTCATTTCTATTTGGTAACTAACTAGGAATGGAAAAGCTGCATTATATGGTTAATTATAAGTTTAACTTTATAAGACACTATCAAATCATTTACCAAAATGGTTTGCAAAACCAACTGCATGATTTGTGGGAACAAGGATACAATGAATAGATGGGATTGCTTGTCCAAAAATTATTAATAAAGAATTTCAAGATGATGACAGCAGAGTTTTAAGCCAAACACAGAACCCTTCTGAACCTTGTGCAACTACATAGATTGCATGCCCATAAAGCCGGCCTGCATGTTTACACCATGTTACATTACAACCAACAATGGATGAGACCCAGTTGCTGCACATGCTTTCCAGGATTTAGTAATGCTGGTCTCTTTAATTTTGATCATTCCAAGGGTTGAATAGTAGAATCTAATTGTGGCAATTATTTGCATTTTTTTAATATCAGGAACGAAATAATCATTTATCATTCCTTTGCATATGTGTAAGTAACTTCTCATCAGTTCCATATTTTTATTGAGTTTTGTTTTTTATTATTGTTATAACAGTTATTTACATAATCTGAACACAAATATTATGTGAAATATATTTGTTGAAAATATTCTCTCTTAGGGTGTGGCTTTCCTTATTTTCATATGGTTTCTTTTGAAAAATAAAAGTTTGTTTCATTTTTGTTCTTATTTGTTTTTGACAATGAAATCCAACTTAATTCTATTTTTTTGTGTGTGGTTAACATTTTTGTGCTAAGAGTTTTTGCCTGCCTCAAAATCAGGGACATTTTTTTCTATATTTTCTTCTAGATTTTTTGGGGGGTTTTGCTTCAACATTAGTGTCTATAATCCATTTTGAATTTATTTTTGGTATGGTGACAAAAGGGACAAGGTTCATATTTTCTATGTTCTGTGTAGATATCGCATTGCTGCAGAAATATATGAAAAGCTTATTCTTTCAATGAATTTGACACCATTTTCAAAACAATTGACTTTGTATGGGTCTATTTCTGGAAAACGTATTATTTTTCTTTGTTTTATAGATTTGTCCTTATGTAATATCACACGGTTTAGATTACATTTTAAAAATAAGCTTAGAAATTATGTACTTTAATTTAATTAAGTCCTCTGACTTTCTTCTTTCTCAAAATTATATTGTATATTTTAGGTAATTTGTTTTGGCAAATAATTTTAGAATCAGCTTGCCAATTTCTATAAAAAGCCTAATAAAATTTTGAATGTGATATATTGTTAAATCTATAGATCAATTGAATCTGTAAAATTTGAGTTTTCCAATTCATGAACATTGTATATTTCTCTACTTAAGTTTATTTTTGAAATTTATCTTAACAGTGTCTTATTGTTTTTGGTGTATAAGTCTGGTAGAGGATTTGTTACACTTATCTTTAATTATTGCATGTTTGTTAATACTAGTATAAATCATATTGAATGTTTCATTTTTTCTGTTGCTTATACCTAATAATATGATTGAGGAAATTGATCTTGTATTCTGTCATCATATGAAATTAATTTGTTAGTTTTAGTAACTTTTTAAATTCTTCATAATTTTCTATAAACACAATACTGAAATTTTTACTTATTTCAGTCTATATGTCTCTAAATCCCTTTCTTGTCTTATTGCACTGGCTAGTACTTAAAATTGAGCTGAAATAGTAAGACTATCTCTACTTTGTTTCCATGTTTTCACATTAAAGTATGATGTTATTAGTAGTTTTTTGTTTTTGTAGATGCCCTTTGTCAGGTTGAAGATGTTCCTGCCTATTCCTAGTTTACAGAGAATTTTTCTTATTAACTGCAGTTGAAAGTTGTCACTGGTCGTAAATGGCAATGTAAAACTAGAGGAAGTAAATTCAAAGTTTAGTTTAACATACTAGGTAATTAAGTAACATGTGGGAAATTTTTATTATATTGACAATGAAATTAGATGGTTGTTACTTGAGTAAGTGAAGCTGTGGAGCAGGGGTCAGCAAACATTTTCTGTAAAGGCCCATATAGTAAATATTTTAGGCCATAAGGGTCACATAAATTCTCTGGGCATATTTTTCTTTTTTATTCTTTCTTTTATTTATTTTTTTGTTCAGTTGGTTGGTTGTCAGTTTTTCTTTGTGCAATCCTTTAAAAATATAAAACCATTCTTGGCTCTTAGGCTTTCCAAAACCAAACCCTGGCCAGATTTGCCCCTCAGGACTTAGTTTGCTGTACCCTGCCCTGGGGATAGATAATAAAAAACTCCTCAAGGCAATAAATGATTAATTACATTGCAAGTGTGAAAGCCTGAGGACCTCCTTCTCCTTGGCAGCATGTGTTTCAGTTACCATTGCACCATAACCAATTTCCCACTTAGAGGTGCAAAACAATCATTCTATTATGTTCACAGATTCTGTGGTCTGGAAATCAGAAGGGGCACATCGGGGATGGTATTTTTCTCTTCCACAATAGCTGGGAAGACTGGGAGTAATGCAAAAATTAAGTTCTGGAATTATCTGCAGGTGTTTTCACTAATATGTCTGGCACCTGATCTGGGTTGACATAAAAATTTGGCTCAGCTCAAAATATTGACTATTCATGTGGACATGGCCTATCTATGTGGATTGGGTTTCCTCACAGCATAATGATCTCAGGGTAATCAGACTTCTAAAATTGTGGGTTAGGGTGCCAATATATCCCAGTATACCAGGCAGAAGCTGCAATTCATTGTGTACCCTAGCCTCAGAAGTAACAGAACCACTTCTGTTGTACTATATTGGTTGACACAGACAGAAGCCCAGTCATAATCAAGGCACTGTGATGTAGGTCCCACCTTTCAGTCACAGAGTTTCAAAGAATTTGCAGTCTTTTAAAAAAATTGCTACAATCAATCCTCATGTAACAAATCATTTCTATTCCTTCTATATATGCAAAATACACTCACTGCCTTCTAAAATCCCTCAAAATTCTTATTTCTTTTTGGCTTCAGGCCCAGGCTAAAGGTCCAGGATATCAATTAATTAGGTCTATATGCAGAAGAGGCTCCTCCAGTGTAGGGTTTAGGGTATAGATAATCTTCATCTGAACATCTGTGCACTGAAGAGACACAATATCCTCCCCTCCACTCCAATATACTATGGTTAAGACAGACAAAGATGATTACCAGTAAGTCACCTACTCAGATGGTGGAGAGATGGGAGACACATAGCAATCACTAGTCCATAGTAATTCTAAAATTAAATGGGGCACATGTTGCCAGTTCCTTTGTTAAAGATCATTTGTGTTCCCTGGAACTGATTTTTCAGAGTTCTTGGTTCTGCCCTTTGAGTTCTTGGTTACTGTATTTTAGTTATCATTCCATTTTCTATATAGTTGCCTGTGGTTGCAGCAAAATTGCATGTAATTTTGCAATCAAAAGGCCTATTTTCATTTTATATGGTCTCTATTCCTTTATGTCAGAACAGGTATAATTCCTTTAAAACCTTTTTGGGTTTCTAATAATCAATTCATAATCCACTCCATTAGACAAAAGCCACTTAAACTAATCTCTTCAAGATGAGCTATTGTGTATTTTTGGATCACTGTAATGAGGCTGAGTGACAATGTCCTTAATATTCTCAGGAGCTCAATTTTTAAAATGAGGGCTAAATAGGCATATCATTTAGATTATTTGAAGCCCCTTTTATTTTTTACCTAGCAAAAAAGTTCTATAGTATGACCTTGTAGCTCCATCTTATATTTTGTCTTATCCCAAAATTCATTTCTTAATTTGACATTCTTTTGCTAACTAGAAGGAGTGGTAATTTGTATTTTCTCTAAATTTAGTTTAAAAACAGAACATTTTTTTTTAGCTTGTGTTATTCTATCTATACCTTATAATATGAAGCTAAAGGAAACAGTTGGCACTTTCAACATTTTGTCTGAAAATCTCCTTAACCAAATACATGTGTTTTTTGTTACATTTTCTATTTTCCACATTAATGCAGGCAAGAATTTCACTAATCTTTCTGCCATGACATAACAAAAAGTCTTCTTTCCTCCAGCTTATAATAACATCCTCCTCACTTGAAGCCCTCATTGTTGTCAAAACCACAAAAGAGTTTTGGTCTATGTCCAGTTGTTCACTGCACAAAAATCTAATTATTGAGACAACAAAGATTTCCAAGGCAGAAAGGAATTTTTAATACAACAGACGTCTTGTTGGGTGAACAGGAAAACCTGCCTCAAATCTCCCTGCCTGACTAAGGGATATCATAGTCTTTTAAAGAAGGGGCCATGTGCCTTGGGGCAAGTCACGGTGTTTCTCACTAGGGGCTATAGGCATTGGAAGTAGGTTATGGGGGATAGCAAATCTTGGTATCAACAAGTCTGCCCTGGGGCTTTTAAAATCTCAGCTCTTTTGTCTTGTAGAAAATCCATTACTTTAGGCTGAGAGTGGTGGCTTTTACTATAATCCCAGCACTTTGGGAGGCTGAGGTGGTAGGATCACTTGAGGCCAGGAGTCCCAGGCCATCATTTCTGGGAAACAACTCAAAGAGTCAAGTAGTTAAGGGAGAGGAATATAAAAAACATATAGGGGCTTATGGATCTGGTTACAACTCCCCCCTTCTTTTTAGTTCATTCCTCAATCTTTGGGAATCAGGATGTTAATCTATTTAGCTGCTTCCTGTTGAAATGGGACATAGTTAAGGCATTGTATGAAGAAGAACAAAAGTGTTGGGCCTGTAACCAAGTGCATGTTGCTGAGTTGCCACCCTCTCCCCACCAAGGTAAGTATATCAAAAGAAGTACCATCTCCACCTGGGATCCCTACCAGGAAATATTGGCCCAGTGCTCCCCTGATGGAATCTCCATTCTAAAATTTCCCTAGACATTTATGAAAATAGTTTTAGGTATCTGATTCAGCAGTAATATAAGTTATCACAAGAGGCAATAGATTGAGACATCTTAACTAAAGAGTTATGTTGCCAGGCAAGGAAAAATCCCTGAAAGACAAGCTAGACATACAGGGTATTTATTTTCACAGGACTTGTGCCTCAATTACTTTTTGGCCAGTAACCATAGCACAACCAGCTTTGCATTATCCCTGTTTCATAATACTGCTTTTATTCATTAAGAGTTCCTCATCTAGGTCTGACAGAGGCTGATCAGTCAAATCCTGGGGACTCAAATACACTTGGTTAATAATCTGAATGAAATCATCAGATGAGGAATGACAGTCCATAGGCAGTTAGATGGCTGGATTTAAGGTGGAGTTACATTAGGATTATTTCACAAAGTAGTCTGATGTTTGCCCATCTGGCCAGTGGCCATTAATAAAAAGTTTCCCTTTGGTTCTAGAAGGAATAATACATAACGCATGGTGTGAATAGTCATCAGTTGGCCATGTAAGCTTTTCAGCTTTTAGTAAAATATCATAACTAGCAGCTACCACTCCCAGACAACTGGGCCATCCTTTTGTTACCACATCCAACTGTTCAGAGGAATAAGATACAGGTTGTTTATGATACCCCAAAGCTTGTGTCAATACCTTGAGTCCAATTCCTTGCCTTTCTTGGATAAACAGATCAAAAGGTTTACATAAGGGGGCCCAATGTGGAGACACTCATTAAATTTTAATAGTCAGGAAAGACCTGTGGCATTCTTCCATCTAAGTAAGTTGGGTTTTCCCCCCATTTTTAAGGCTTTATAGAGGGGTTTTGCTATTATCCTGAAGTTAGAAAGCTAAATCCGGCATAAGCTGGCCATATTCAAGAATTTTCACAACTGTTTGTGGGTGGTATGGACTATTATTTGATTTATAGCCCCTTTTCAATGTAGAAGTAGGTTCCAAGTTTTAACAGACAAAGTTACACCCTAAGTATTTGACAGTGGGAGGTGAGATATGAGCTTTTTCCTTTCTTTCTTTCTTTTTTGTTTTTTTTGAGATGATTTATATCCTTTGTTAGCCAGTAAATTTAATATAATTATGGCATGTTGTCTTGATTCAAGTTCAGTCTCACTGGTTATCAGGGTATTGTCTACATAGTGTAAAATCATTTTCTTACCTAAAATTATTTTTCTTAAATCTCTGGCTAGAATACTCTGAAGATTTTTGGGGCTTATTATTCAATGGTAAGTAGTACTTGGGATTTGGGGGCAAGAGGAATGCAAAAGAAAGCATCTTTAAATCTATTATTGAAAATCAGGCAAAATTTTCAGATAAGAATATTCTCCTTAGTACTGGAAGTCCTAGCAGAGAAAAAAAAAAAGAAAGAAAGAAAGGAAGAAAGAAAAAAGAAAAAGAAAAAAAAGAATACCTTTCACTATTTGGCTTATTGCCCATATATCTTGAATAAACAGGTATTCCTAGGTTCCAGGATTTTTCATTTTCACCAACAGAATGGGGGTATAACAAGGCATATCTGACCTCCCTTCCCTTCATAACCAGGAACTCAGTTTTAAGTTTTTTTCCTTTGGGTCCCCTTGGCCAAAAGGGGGTTCATTCAGTCAGTGGGGGAGGTGCCTAGGATTTTATTCTAGTTTACATTTCTCTCCTTTTGGCCAAGATTTACCATAGGCAGCTTCAATGGCCAAATTTTATTTTATCCCATCATTGTTGGGGTGGTGTGGCTACCTTCTCTGGTTCTATCTTGTCCTTTGGTGAGACCCTGTGGCCAAAGGACTTAAAGTCAAAAGACTTATAGCCAATTAAATGTTCTAGGCAAGATGGAAATGGAGGTGGGCAGGCATTTATCAAACTTTAAAACCTTTTAAGCAACATAAGAACAAAAACCCAAATGATAAAAGGAAGGTCATAAAATTAACTTATCTATTAACATTGAGCTACTGTCAGAGTCATGGGAATTCACTATATAAAACATAAGCATTTTTCAAAACTATTTAAGTTAAGGATTTAGATACTCTTGTATCAGAATGAACAAACAACATTATAAGCAAAAGGTTACAAGTCCTGTCTAGTTCCAGCAATGACAGGAAAACAAAAGCTTACAAATTTATTAAAATAAATTTAAATTTATTTTAATTTAATTATACTTAAAAAAACAGCTTGTTTACCAAAGATTACTAAATTCATATGAACTTGAATAACATTTGGGCTTATTTATTTTATGAGAGCTCCTTTTATTTATAAGCCAATTTTGGTACCATGTAGACATATAATACATGTATATATATAAAACACATGTAAACACGAACACACACACAAGCAAAGTTTCAATAGCTTTTATCTCAGAACTCTAGCCATGAGATCATCTGAAGTTTCTCCCAAAGCTATACATATTATTTTTTCTGTTTCTTTCTTTCCCTTTTCAACAGTGGGCATCCCTGCATCTCAGCCAGGTTGTCTCCATGGATGGAAATGTGATTTAATCACCCAGACCTTAGGACAGAGGTGTCTTTTAACCTTTTAGACCTTAGAACCTGTTACAAGACAAACTGCTATCAGAGGTGTCTTTTAACTCCCTAGACCTTGAACTGCATTTATAATACCATCAGCAGAGAATTTAAAGTAGGCAAAAAAAAGAAAAAAAAAATAGAGACAAAGAGATTAACAGACTTTGCATTTATGTGCCACACACAAATACAGGGAAACACTCAACATAAAGAGAAGTTCAAGAGGTTCTAAAGAAAAAAACTGTAGTTTTATCTAATAAGCCCTGTGAGAGTGTCAAATTAAAACAGGTTGTTTCCCATTCTCACAAACCATAAGGTTGGGGGCTTATCCAACCCAAAACAAATGGGAATTCACTCAAAATTCCCCAAATTGAGAGGGTCTTCTCCCAGTGTGTGGTATCTTCTAATAGTACTCACTCTCCTGAATGCGAATTTCAAAATTTAAATCCAGAGTTACTTTTTTCAGAGGCAATTAGGAAGGAATCATCAAAGTATTGGACAGTGGTAAGAATGTGATGGAGGCCAGTAATGGCAGAGCTGACAGGAGAGTCCAAAGCCACCCTCTGGCAAATATGGCCAGATAGTTTCTAAGGGGAATTTTTAGTCACTTCCAGCTACCCAGCCATCAAACCATGACCAACACCATCCTGGATGAGCCCTGATAATTGTCAAAACTACAAGGGAGTTTTGGTCTAAGTCCAGTTGTCCATCACACAAAAATCTAATTATTCAGGCAATGAGAATTGCCAAGAAAGAAAGGATTTTTTAATTTCAAAATATTAATTAAGGAAGTACAAGTGTTTTTTGTTACATGGATTTCTTATACAATGCTTAAATCAGGGCTTTTGGCATACCCATCACCAGAATAGTGTTCATTGTACCCAACAGGCAAGTTTTTATCCCATGCTGACCCTCCTGCCCTCCCCACTTCTTGGTTTATCATGTCCTTTATATCACTTTGTGCCTGTGTGTACCCATCTGTTAGATCCCACTTATTAGTGAGAAAATATGGTATTTGGTTTTCCATTCCTGAGATATTTCACTTAAGATAATGGTCTCCAGTTCCATCACATTGCTGCAAATTATGTTATTTCATTCTTTTTTCATGGCTGAGTAGTGCTCCACAGTATATAAATACACCACATCTTCTTTATCCACTCATGAACTTAAGGGCACTTAGGTAGATTCCACATCTTTGTAATTGTGAATTGTGCTGTTGTGAACATTTGAGCACAGGTGTCTTTTTGATAAAATGACTTTATTTCCTTTGGCTAGATACCCAGCAGTGGAATTACTGCATTGAATGGTAGATCTACATCTATTTCTTTGAGGAATCTCCACACTGTTTTCCACTGAGGTTGTACTAATTTGCCATCAACAGTATATAAGCCTTCCTACCTCTCTGCATTGATGGCAACACCTATTGTTTTTTTTACATTTTACTAATGGTAATTCTTGTAGGGGTAAGGTGGTTGCCTCATTATAGTTTTAATTTGCATTTCCATGATAATTAATGAGGTTGAGCATTTTTTCATATGTTTCTTGGCCATTTCTCTATCTTGTGAAAATTTCTGTTCATGTCTTTTGCCCACTATTTTATGGAGTTTGTTTTTTTCTTGCTGATTTAAAGTCTTTGTAGATTCTGGATGTTAGTCTTTTGTAAGATGTATAGTGTGCAAATATTTTCTCCCATTCTGTAGATTGTCTATTCACTATGTTGATTATTTCCTTTGCTGTGAAGAAGCTTTTTAATTTAATTAAGTTCCATTTATTTATTTTTATTGTTGCTATGTTTGCCATTGAGGCCTTAGTCATAAATTTTTTGCCTAGGCCAATGTCTAAAAGAAAATTTCTATGTATTCTTCTAGAATATGTATGGTTTCATACAATCTGAGATGAAAAACGAGACATTGCAACTGATACTACAGTAATACAAAAGATCATCCATGAGTACTATTAACCTCTACACAAACAAACTAGAAAACCTAGAGGAAATGGACAAATTCCTAAAAGCACACAACCATCCAAGAATCAATCAGGAAGAGATAGAACTTCTGAGTAGACAATAATGAGCAACAAGATTGAAGCAGCAATAAACAATCTTCCAACAATAAAAAAGCCCTGACTATATGGATTCACAGCTGAATTCTACCATACCTACAAAGAAGAGATGGTATCCACACTGCATAAATTATTCCATAACATAGAGAAGGAGGGAATCCTCCCCAACTCACTCTACGAAGCCAGTATCATCTTGATACCAAAGCCAGGAAAGGACACAACAAAAGAAGAAAAATACAGACCAATATCCCTTATGAATACTGATACAAAAATCCTCAATAAAATATTAGCAAACCAAATTCAACAGCACATGAAAAAAATAATCTACCATGACCAAGTGTGCTTCATCCCAGGGATGCAGGAATGGTTCAACATACATAAATCAATAACTGTGATTCACCACATAAACCAAAGTAAAAACAAAGACCATATGATCATTATATAGATGTGGAAAAAGCATTCAATGAAATCCAGCACCCTTTCATGATAAAAGCCCTCAGCAAACTAGGCATAAAAGGAACACATCTCAAAATTATAAAAGCTATATATGTCAAACCCACAGCCAATATCATACTGAATGGGGTAATGTTGAGAGCATCCTCCCTAAGAACTGGAACAAGACAAGGGTGCCCACTGTCACCACTTCTAGTCAACATAGTATTGGAAGTCCTAGCTGGAGCAATCAGGAAAGGGAAAGAAATAAAGGACATCTAAATCAGGAAAGAGGAGGTCAAACACTTTCTGTTTGCTGACGACATGATCTTATGTCTAAAAAACCTTAACGCTCCACCAAAAGACTCCTAAATTGATAAATAAATTCATCAAAGTCTCACATTACAAAATCAATGTACACAAATCAGTAGCATTTCTATATAGTAATAACAGTCAAGTGGAGAGTCAAATCAAGTACTCAATACCATTCACAGTAGCTACAAAGAAAATAAGACACCTAGGAATATACTTAACAAAGGAAGTGAAAGATTTCTGCAAGGAGAACTATAAAACACTGGTGAAAGAAATCACAGATGACACAAACAAATGGAAATACATCCCCTGCTCATGGATTGGTAGAATCAACATTGTTAAAATGTCCACATTGCTCAAAGTGATTTACAGATTCAACACAATCCCCATCAAAATACCAGTGTCATATTTCACAGATCTGGAAAAAATAATCCTAAGCTTCATTTGGAACCAAAAAAGAGCCAAATAACCAAAGCAATCTTAAGTAAAAAGAACAAATCTGGAGGCATCACATTACCTGACTTCAAATTATACTGCAAGGCTATTGTAATAAAGAGAGGAATTTTTAATATGACAGACATCTTGTTAGGAGAACAGGAGAAGCTGCCTCAGATCCATCTCCCTGACAAAGGGATATCATGGACTTTTAAAGAAGGGGCCATGTGCCTTGGGGTAAGTTGCGATGTAGCTCACTAGGGGCTACATGCGTTGGGGGCAGGTTGTGGGGAATGGTGAATCTTGGCATCAGAAAGTGTGCTCTGGGGCCTTTAGACTCCTTTGTCTTGTAGAAAATCCATTACTGTAGGCCGGATGTGGTGGCTTATGCCTATAATCCCAGCACTTTGGGAAGCTGAGGTAGGAAGATCACTAGAGGCCAGCAGTTCAAGTCCATCACTTCTGGGAAACAACTCAAAGGGTCAAGTAGTTAAGGGAAAAGATGATAAAAAACATATAGAGATTTATGGAGCCGGGTACACCATTAACAGTTTCTTTCAGGCTTTAACTATCAATTACCCTCAGCTCTTCCAGCATCCCACCAATATTTACCCACAACGATAATGCCATATATTTTAGTTGACAAATTCTATTCTAGTAACTACTCCTGCATCACTAATCACATCAAACTTAGTTGAATAAAACAGCCATTTTATTATACTAGCTCATGAATTTTGTGGGCCAGTAATTGTCAGAAACAGAAGATGGATATTTTTTTCAATTTTACAGTTGCCTGGAGATTTGGCTATGAGTGACTCAAGGACTGGAAACTAATCATATGGAGGCATTTTCACCCACATGTCTAGTGCCTGTGTTGGGGTGACTCAAAAATTTGTTCAATTGGGACTGATGACCAGAGTTCTTATACATAGTCACTCCATGTGACCTGGCCTTCTCACAGCATTATGGTCTCAGTGTTGTCAGACCTTTTAAATGATAACTTAGTGCTCCAAAAATCTCAGCAGCTAAAACAGTAGACACATAGCATGACATCTCCTCAGTCTATTGGACAGAATAATCACAAACCCACTCAGATTCAAAGAAAGGGGTACAGTTCACACTTCCAGTAAGAATGGTGTCAAACTAGTGTGGTCATTTTTTAAAAACTGCCATACCACATAAAGAAACTCTGGTTTCCATTAGATGGCAAACAGAGAAAACTAAAAACAAAGGCCAAGAATTAATCATAAGAGTAGAAGTGCTCCAGAAGTTAAATTCTCAACTTAGGCAGATCAGTCCTGCCAAGTCAGGACTCTGAATGGCAGTGGTCCCCAACAGTTTTGGCACGAGGGACCAGTTTCACGGAAGACAATTTTTCCAAGGACCGAGATGGGGGAGGGGGAGATGTCGTGAGTTGAGGGAAGGTGGTGCGGAGCTCAGGCAGTGATACACAGCCCATTTCCTAACAGGCCATGGACTGGTACTGGGCCATGGCCTGGGGGTTGGGAACCACAACTGACTGGGAAAGAATTGGTCCCTAAGAGATGGGATAAAGTTCCAAATATAATGGTTTCACTCAAAAATCTTGAATCCTCTAAATCTACTGAATCCTCTGAGCCTAGAGAAATGGTCCACCTCTCCCTGTTAAAGAATAGTGCTCATTGCTTTTCACCTGCAAGATTATACATGCCCACCTTCCCAGGATCTACCTTATCTTCCTTCATGGTCACTAGGCCAATAACTAGAGTTGAGTCAAACATAACCTGGCCAGAGAAATGCTGAGTTTTTTAAGGAAGGAAAGGCAGTACATATGGAAGGAACTACAAAAACTAGCCAACATGTACTAGCAGGAGATGGAAAATTGCATATGGTACTAAATTCTGAGATTGCTGAATCAAAGGGCAGAATATAAGAAAGAGTTTATCGATATGGGAGCACTCACCCAGGATATAATATTTATCAACCTAGCAAGGACGTTGAGAGACAGAGCAAACATTCTTCTAGGATAGCTCTTACAAAGTTAAAGAAGGCTAAGGCACATTCTAAGTGAATTCAGAAGTGTCAGAACTGTTGTGGCAGAGAGTGGAAGAAAAGATCAAAAGGCACAGAGAAGTGATCATGCTAGAGTGGATATATTATGTAAGTCCAGAAAACCTACCAGATGACTATGTTCAACAAGTAGCTCCAGAGGATACACTGTTTATTAAAGTAACAAGATGAACTTCAAGAACTTCTCCAGCGTGGTGAAGTTCAACAATGCTTTCCCTCTTTGGGTTAGGACTAACACCAGGCAATTGCAGAACTGGACTTTTTAATAGCAATAAATATGATAGGATCCTAAAATAAGACAGGGGAAGAGAGAGGAGGGGACAAGAGTATTTTGTAATCAAAATCAAGGTGGACACAATCATTGCACTTCACAGAAAGTAAGAGTGATGAAGTCTGATAGACAGAGAGGTACAGAGATGACCAAGAGAATGGGGTATCCCTGGAGGCAAATAGATCAACATCCAGGAATGGTATTACTCAATCTATTCCCCAAAATAAATCAAGGGTGAAGGATCAGGAAGTTAAAGCCATCAGTTCCAATCAAAGACACTATCCATTTCCCAATTTTTCTGAACCCAAGGCAGTTTTTGATCCATAACCCTTTGCTAAAGGTGAGATCATGACTCCAGCATCAAGAACTTTGCAGCATTTTGATGACTGCATATAATAATGATTTTTTAATTATTCCCAAAAGGGATCTATGACAATTTACTTGTATAATTACTTGTTGGGGAAAAGGACACACACAAATATTTCTAGGACTTTTAGTCACAGGGTCTGAATTGATATTGCTATTAAAGATTCAAGCCTCCAATTTAGAGTGGTGGAACATGTGAGCCAGATATCTAATGAGTTACTGGCTGGTATAGCTTATAACATCTCACTGTGTCTAGGGGCTGCTGTTTCTCAGTCTCTGAATATGTTAATAAAAAATATATATTTCATAGGTCAGACCATGTCTTCACTAATTTTGTAACCTATAGTATAAAAATTACAGTAGTAGAGTAGGCCTAATGGAAAGACCTAAAACTGCTCCCTGCTTCTGGCCAAGATAAAAACCTCTTGTTTACATCATATTTTGGAGAAATGGTAGAGATAAGTGCTGCCTTTAAGGACCTGAAGTATACAGAGGTGGTAGTCCCCAATAATTCTCTATTTAATTCATACTTTTGTCCTTACACAAAACAGAAACATCCTGAAGGGAAAAAGTGCACTATTTCATACTCAACTACATAATTGAAAGTGTTTGCCAGATATAGTTTCTTTGCTAGTGCAGATTAGCACATCCTAAGGTACATGGTTTGCATTCATTAATCTGAGAAGTGCATTCTTATCTATCCCAATCAAAAAGGACAATCAGAAGCAGTTTGCATTCACTTGGAATGGACCAAAGTTTACATTTACAGTTTTTCCCCAGAGGTATAACTTTGCCATCTAGTCATCACATACTCTGATTAAACCTGGACCAAATGTACTTCTGGCAGAACACCACACTAATCTACTATATTGATGAATTTATTTTAATAGGACTAGTTGGACAAGAAGGGGCTATTCCATTAAATGCCTTGGTAAGACACATGGACTTCAGAGTGTAGAAGTTAAACCCTGTGAACTTTGCAAGCATTCACTGACATTTTCAGGTGTTCATTGGTCTGGGACATGCTGAACCCATCACGGAAAAGAAAGCATAATACGTCTTAGAACTCTGTGGCTCTTGAAAGCAATGTATTCCATACCTGAGTACTGTTCTAGTCCTATGACAGATGGCATGAATGGCTGCTTATCTTTGATTTGAGCCAGGAGAAGGAAAGGTCTCTGTAGTACGACTAGGATACGGTGTCCTCACATCTGGGCTTGGGCCATGAAACCTGGCAAATCTTAGAGTATTAAAGCTATCTGTTCTAAGAAATAATGCTGCATAGAGCTTATGTAAGTCTCAATAGAGAAATCATGACTTAGACACCTAGTTTCCTAGAGCTAGGTCATGCCATATTGCACAATACAAATAATTTTTACTAAAAACACACATATTCTGGGCTTATTTTTTTATCTCTATTGCCTATTGGAACCTAGTGAGAACTACTATCCAAGGATTTAAGTGTGCTTGATTCACTAGCCTGGAATCCCACATAAAATCATACCAAGGATCCCAGAAAAGGAGTTGAGGGAGTAAGCATTTGGTCATGTAATACATTAATTCTATCACATATCAACCTACCTAGAAACTGTCAGCCTGAGAGAGTAATAGATTTTTGAAGGCACAGCTTGAAGACTATACCCTGTGAAGATGGCTCATCATCCCCCTACATACACTGTACTCTCTAAGTGAAAAAACAGTATGTGGTGAAATGTCCCTGGTAGTAGAAAACAAGCAGTCCCCAGGTTACGGATGACCCGACTTAAATGGCGTTCCATATTACGAATGGGCTCCAAGACTACCCATAAGGATAATTTATAATTAAATAATTAAATTAATAACTCAGGAACTAATTTCTTCCATGCAAGTAAAGAAACCCACGTGGCGTAAGCAGTTCATTGGCACAGGATCTTTATGCTAGCACCCAGTCTTATTGTTTATATGGTCGCTTACACACAGCATCACTTTCATTTTAACCTTTTTGTTCAATTCTGTGAGTCTGTGTTTATTCTTATGACCATGACTCCAAAGCAAAAGTCCACTGCAAGTCCAGGTGAGCCTGCAGAGAAGAGAAAAGTGATTACAACGGAAATGAAAGTCGAAATAATTAAACATCAGGAAAGACCAGATGCCATCATTCACTGGGAAAGCACCAGGCTTTGGTTGCTTGACTATAGGAACAATTACAAAGGATAAAGTGAGAATAATGGAACGTGTGAAAGGCATTGCTCTGATGAAAACATCAATTATTACTAATTAGCATAGTGCATTAATTATTGAAATGGAAAGGTTATTATTGGTTTGGTTAGAAGATCAGAATAAGCATAACTTTCCTATTAGTCTAGTATTGATGCAACATTAGGTGAGTGTTAATTTTAATTTTCTTTTTTTGAAATTTATACTATCAAAACTTTTTGTATGAGTTTGTTTTTATGTCCTGTTTGAACTAAAAGAAAGAGCACAGTAGTTTCTGTAACTTATTGTTACAGTACAGGGTATTATTATTTTTATTGTATTAGGCTGTATTATTATGGCATATGAGTCATCATAGCATTGTTATTATCATTATTACCACATATGAGCTGTTAATCAGGGATCCAAGTTACAAACAAGTCCAACCTAAAGATGTTCTCAGGCACGTATCTTGTCTGTAACCCCGGGACCACCTGTACTTCAGTTCAGGGTCAAGAATTTGCCCACATTTAATATCCCTCCCAGTGATCAATCTGTGGAATTGTATTTACCTTCTCCCTGTGTTTTGCAGGTTTAGTGTCTTCAGTCTTAAATGAATATTTCTTCTGCCAGGGGACATGGAAAGAAAGACAACTGGGGACTTTAAGCTGATATGTATATTGTGGTATCTTTCCTAAAGTAGATTATCACAGTCTTGAGTAGATGGTATACAGGCACTGATCTTCCAAATGCATTGTGCTGAAAATGGCGTTCACTTTAATGGACAAGAGTAAACATTTAATGTTTTGTATCAGGGATATGTTATCTTTCTTACCTTCTGTCATATTATAGTCCATACATGCCTGAATCTGTGGGACACGCTGCATAACATAACACTAGTGAACTTTATCAGTAAAGTAATAGTCAATGGACTGGTTGAACAAGAAATGGAAGACAAACAGGAAGCCTTGTTAGTATACAGATACTCTAGAAAGTGGGAAATAAACCCTAAAAACATTCAGGAGCCTATCAAATCAGTAAGTATTTAAGTGTCCAATCATCTGGGACATGCTAGGATATCTCCTCCATTATAGTAGAGAAATTATTTGATCTTGCACCTTCAACTGTGAAGGAGAAAACACAACCTGGATAGATAGAATTTTTCAGCCAGGATATTCCACACCTATGAATATTGCTCTGATCCATATGCCAAGTGACATTAATTGCTGCCAGTATTGATTGGGCACAGAGATACAAAAAGAATTGGCAGCAGATTCAGACTGCATTACAAGTGGCACATGAGATCCGGCAGACTCAATGCTATTAGAAGTATTTAGTGATAATAAAATGTACCCTGTGGAGCTTATGTCAAGTCCCAACAGAATACTGACAAGGAAGACCCCTAGTATTCTGCAAGACTCTGCTACCTACAGTGGAAAATTTTGAAATAAATATATATATATATACACACACACACACACACACATACATACACACACACACACACGCACACACACGTAAATATACCTATGAGTTCATTTCATTAAAACACTAGAAAAAATGATCAGTCTTATTAGAATTGGTTGGTGATAGACTCATAACTCTGAAAATTAACAAAGGGAAAAATTATTTATCCTGCCTTTCCTAATCAAATTTAATTGCAAGAAAGCCAAATAGTTGATAAGGCAGTTTTATTTTACTTTTAATAGAAGAATTCTAACTAACAAATGAAGAAAGGGCTGGGCATTGTGGCTCATGCCTGTAATCTTAGCACTCTGGGAGGCCAAGGTGGGAGGATCACTTGAGCTCAGGAGTTTGAGACCACCCTGAGCAAGAGTGAGACCCCATCTGTACAAAAAAAAATAGAAAAATTAACCAGGCATGGTGGCATGCACCCGTAGTCCCAGCTCCCTGGAGGGCTGAGGCAGGAATCCAGGAATTTAAAATTGCAGTGAGCTATAATGATGCCACTGCACTGTGCCTGGTGTGGCAGAGTGAGACTCTGTCTCAAAAAAAAAAAAAAAAAAATGAAGAAAGGATAATTAAAATAGAAATATGCCATTCTGCAGTACATAATAAAGTAATGAAAATAAAGGATGTAGGCAAAAATCATCAATGGATGCTAAAACCGTTGCATGAAATGTTGATGGAGAAACTTATAATGATGATATCTGGTTTGCAGTACATTAAAACCACTAAAAGTAGGAAAATCAGGGTTTATACACATCATGATGTGATCTGATAGGGAATATACAGAAGTGCCTATGAAATATTCTTGCCAAACAAACAAAAAGATCCTGAATTAAGCATCTAGTTTGTAGGGAACATGGAAATAGAGGAATAGTTAACATACTATTCCAAAGTAACCCACCAAATCCATAGTGTGGGCTATCCTACAGTATGAATGACCTGGTTTCTCAATTAAATTGTGCATATACGTGTGTATAAACACAAACACACACACACATACACACACACACACAAAGGCTATATTATAGAATACAAAAGAGACTTTGGTATAATAACAAAATGTGGTGTGGCAATGTGTGGAATTTGAGTAATTTCTGTGATTTGAGCAAACCAACTATAAAAATCATCTGTGAGACACTTGAAGAATTTTTAATGTAGACTGGATATTAGATGATATTAATTATTTATTATCCATTTATTTTCATATGGTAATGGTAAATTTTTATTTAAAAATAAATAGTCGTTAGGAAATAGTTATGAAAAATTGCCAATGATATGACTTATTTTAACATACTCCTAACAAAACAGGTGTAGCTGACAGATAAAAGGAAGTTTAAAAAAGGTGAAGAATTGTTGAAGCTGTGAGAACAGCATATGGTTCTTCAGTATACTTTTGTTGTTACTCAGGTACGTATTTAACAATTTATCAAATAAACGCTAAATTTAAAAAAACACTTGCTGACTTGGTAGCCTAACGTAATTACAAAGATTAATTTTTCAATAAAAACTTAAAAATATAAAAACAGGCTATGTGTTCTCTAACATTTACAGTAGATTGAAAATTTACTATTTGTTAACAATAAGAAGCAGTGATGTATCAAACCCACAAAAGAGTATAGGAACACACCAATATATTTGCTTTAAAAATACAAGCACATTTTCTTATAGTGTGTCTTCTACAGGCAAAGAATTTACGAACGATCCTATGTGGTTAAATTGAAGATCTTCTGTATACCACTCAGAGACTTATCAGTTTTGAAACTGCGTGAGTCTTCACATCTCCTATCTTATACATCCCTCAGTTCAATCTTTCTTTTAACTTTACAGTTTGGATTTTTACTGAAATTAACTACATAGTGTATCTGCCTTGTTATCCACTCTTCTCAGTCCCACCCATGGGTTTTCACATCCTCACATCTCCTTATCCACCATCAGCAAATCCTATAAATAAGTGTCAGCAGGAAGTACGGGAGTGATTTCTCAACATCCCTGCTGATTAGGCATAAATCAGCCTGATTCTTAAATTGTTCTTATCAAAATGAGAAAGGTCATGCAAAGCACACACTGCTTAAAAGTCTTGAGTCAGAAACTGGAAATGTAGGCCACACTCTCAGAAATGCGTAAGGCAGTTTCCAAATAGTTCTGCAGATTTAAATTATGTTGAATCTAATTCTGACAAACCACTTAAAGGTATTTTAAAAATTTTGTTCTCCTGAATGGCCCTGGTCTTGGGGCTTTTGGAGGTCCTACAGCTGAGAGTGTACCATCCCATCAAGCAATCCTTTGCAGTCTTTAATTTGTGCACATAGGAGACCAACTATCCAAGTTACTCCATCTGTTTCTGCTCAGCCAACGAATTTAAGGGCATTTGAGCTCAGCACCCTTTTTTAAAGATCTCTTTCACTGTGCTATGGCTGTTAGTCCTGTGACTACTTCTGTGGCATTCACTTTTGCCGTAAAACTGAATTATAATGTATAAGCTACAGCTTTGTTTGAGTTTGTGAACTGCTCCATTATCATTCCAATGTCTTTGTCCCATCAATATCCCCCACAAACATATAAAAATGTATAGATCTGGATTAATGCATAGATAGAACAGTGTTGGTCATGTTTATTTAGGGTGGGGTAATTATTTTAGTACATGAATTGTTTTGTCTTTTTTGGATTAACATGACTACTTCAAATTCTCATACAATGTGTGGTTTGATTGAAAAGGACCTATCTTTTCATGACTATAGAATGCTCAGTAAAAAGCAAAACGTATGTTTTAGTTAATGAACAGAGATCTACAAAATGTTCATAGTAAATGAATTTGTGAGAAGCATTAGCTCTTTATCTTATTCTAGTCTTTAAATATCAATAACCTAGGAAAAGAAGGTAGCAGCGAGAAGGAATATAACCACATTGTCAAAAGAACAAAACTTATTTTAGGTCTTTCGTAATGATACTGTGTGTGTCTCTCATGTGTTCAAGTATTACCATTTCTTTTTGTACTGCAAGGCTAATTCTACTTAAGCGAATCTCAACTTGGAAAAATATAATTGAATCAGAAAAGAACAATTGCCTATTAACATTGAGCATTATGTGATAATACAGGCATAAAAATGCTTAAGTTAAATTTATAATCCTTCAAAATTCCTATGGATTAAATAGTGCATAGGCAGTCATGGGTAGTGTGTGGAATTATATAAATATGAATATAATTATGATGATAGAAGAACAGTAACTAGAGAGAAGAAGAGAGAAGAGAAAAGTGCTAAAATGCCACAGTAATTTCTTAACATGTGAGAGAGAATTTGTCTGAGCTATTAAGTGCCAACAGTAGTAAATTTCAAGGACAGTGAATCTTCAATTAATTTTCCTCATAAAGCCTTTGAAGGGCCTCCGGGCTTATTCAGATCATTAGAATTGCTTTACAGGCCCTGAACAAGAAACGCTATTTGCTGTTAATCTAAGAGAAAGTTTGCAACTAGGAATCTATAATGAACATATTCCTATAAAGATTGAGAAGAATTTATTTTTTTTGGTCTAAATTAGGAAATATCTTAAAATTTTAAATATTAAAGGAAATAGTTTCCCTGATACAAACATTTTTGGCTATTTTTCCACAAACAAGTGAACAAAATCCAACCACTTAATTAAAAAATGTCATGCTTTTTATTTCTGTTTATTTTTCTTTCAGCAGGGTGGCTTGGAAAAAGCCATACATGATTGCAGCAGATGTATTAATTTTTAAAAGACAAGTTAATCTTTCAAAAGGTGGCATCTAAGATCCCCCAAATTAATATTGGATGGAATTCCCTTCATATCCTTTCTCACACGTTCTCTGTCCCACAGTGACTCCATATCTACCCTCCTTTTCAATTTCTTTTCTTTAGTCTCTGAAGTGAAATTTCTTTTGCCAAGGCTCAACACCCCTTCTGAACTTTTAACTTATTCTTGATATACATGCCTTTCCTCCTTCTAGGTGTAATCAATTTTGTCTTAGTTTAAAAACAGTTCTCTATGCTGGATATTTCTATTCTTCCTAAAAGTATGCTTAGGTCACACTTCCACAAAGCACCCTTCCTATATCTCCACAAAGCCCTTGATCTATTGATCTAGTCTCCATCCTTCCACTGTCAAGGTCACTGAGCAAGAGAACTGTCTCCTCTAATTCAATACTTTATTCCATTTATTTCTCAACACTTTGAAATCTGGCTTAATTTTCCTTCATATAATCTACAGCTTTGCTTATCCTGCTGAAGTATGTATACCCTTTTCCCTTGGGGTTATGTTAAACCCTTAGTAAGATAAAAATGACAGATTGTCTTGGAGCACTAATTTTATGTGAAGATATTTTTCTGGGGAAAAGTTATTTTAATTGGGTAGTGGTAGTGGGTTGAAAGGTGCTTTTCAAAAATTCATGTCCTTGCATGTTGTGATTTTTCTTGTTATGGTTTCATTCTAATTTTGTTTTGAGGTCTCTCTGTCAAGAGTGGCCATAAGCAAGCTAGCCACTCTCTAGGAGAGCCTTGTCTTCTAGGAGAGAATATTGCATAGTAATAAAGGGATCAATTATCTAAGAAGACTTAACAATCCTAAGCATGTCTGCACATAAAAACAGATCATCAAAATAAAGCAAAAGCTGTTTGACAAATCTCCCATGCAGGAGAATTCTAAATAATTTATGTAAATTCTCTTCTCTCAAGAAGTGGCACTTTCTCTGAAACACCATGGACTATTATTTGTACCTTTTTGTTCACATGTATTAATGTTTTACTTTTCAATAACAGTTTCAGTATATTTGTTTATATTTGGCTACTTTATTCCCTGCTTCCATCCCTAATGTCACTGTGAAATAAATGTTAGAAACCCGTCTGAGAGTTCACCATCTTTGTACCTCCTGGAGCACTTATAATAGTATCTTATAAATGATTGCCATTAAATAAATATGGCTTAATTGAAATAATTCAATTAATAGTGAATGCAAACATGGAGATATATTACCTATAGATTCTCATAATGCATAAAAACATACAACATACATTTATTATTAACTCACACATATACATGCAAACACACAGGTTAGATTTGTCACAGTGGGAAAAATAATTATATGTATAATTATATAGTTTTATATATATAATGTATATATTTCATCCCTAACAGTAACAGGAAAACCTTGAATCTCAGCTTCAACCAGGGATAATATTTAATTGCTACTGTTCCAGGTAAATATCATGCTGCTCATGTTTTTTCAAATTAGAAATTAATTTTTAGCTTGAAGTCCTATTAAGCAGGTACCTTTTCTGAAAAAAAAAACTTTTTATTTCATTCAGAGTGATAATAAATAGAACTTCACTCCTTCTAATGAAAATAGAAAATTTATGGCATATAAATTATTCTCAGGTAGCAGACATAGCAGGCATTGGGAATTTCACATACACTTCTATATATCTCAATACTCCTTAAGAAACAGCTGGCAAAAACCAAAAATTCTATATGGAATTGGATCAAACCTAAAACTAGAGATTAACAATTGAAATATATTATATCTTTGTGCTGTTAACTGTACTGCCTGTATATTCTTGAAAAAGAAGTACATAGAACAAAACACAAAAAGCAGGAGAACACATATACACAAATAATGTATCTCTTTTTTTTCACATTGCACCCAATTCATCACTGCACTTACTCTTACTTTGTTCAATATGTTTATTTTTAAAAAACACATATACAAATGTAAAAAATTAGTTAGAGTTTAACGGTTCATTCTTTTTGCAATAAAATTTAGTAGCTGAAGTCAGAACACACCATGAATTTACAAGGACAGCAGGCTGACTGAGGAATAAATTTCAATTACTGTTTATCTTTTGAATGAAGAAATTTTACTTCTCTGTCCACACGTCCATGAAATAGATCAGAAGGTAATATTGCAGAGTATTTGTAAGGATCCATAGTGAGTTTGTTAAGGAGAGATCAAAGTATAAAAATAAACCTGTATAGATATCATTCACTATGAAGCTGGCATTCCACCAAGTGATTAATTATATCAAAACTTATTTCACATAAATATTTTCTGGCTTAAGATTTTATCAGTTTTAGTTATTGTCAAGACATTTTAGGAATATAATCCACTTTGTGATATGGAATTTGAATTTCTATATTACTATCTACTGTTTTCTTGTAGGAAAAAACCCATACATTTGAGAAAACTTTATTTTTTAGTGGTGACTTGAAGTAATTTGTTCAATTAGTTTAGTTGTGAGACAATAAGTACATTCAGATATCATCTATACATTGTATAATTGTAATAAAATTTAGTAAAGGAGATTGTTCAATGAATTAACTAATTTTAAATTTTACAGGAAGTAAAATGCAAACATTTTAACTTTGCAATATATAAAACAGCAGTGTTCAAAATTGTAAAAACACTATGACTAAAACAATGTATATCTTCCTAGAAAAAGACCAGAAGTATATCCAATAGAAGTACAAGTGATTATGCTAGATTGTTAGAAATATGCTTTTTTCCCCACCTTCATGAATAATTTCCAAATGGTCTATATATTTTCATATTACTTTTGTACAAACTTATGCTTTTTATTAATTATAACTATTTTGGTGAGATACAAACACATTTCTGTAAAAAAAATTATCTTGATATTTAAAATAGATAACTCCTCAGATACTTATGTCTATAACAAAGTCAAATGTAAATGTGGTACTATATGTGCTTTGCTAATATTTGCCATGGAGGTAGAATGGAAGACAGTTTCTAAAATCCTTTTGCTTTGAACTAAATCCATACATTTCTTTAAAGTCAAGATTTAGTATGAACAAATTATAGTCTTGAAAGAAACCCACTTAATTTACAATGTGTTTTTAGCTGTTTAGGTCTGAGATAACATATTGTTGCAATGAGTATCAATGAGATAAAAAAATACGTAAAGGATGACTACTGTGTAAATAGCAGGTACAAAGTCTCAATTAAGTGACCACATTTGGCCAGAGTCCTGAAAATAATCACTTGTATGTATTAGCAATATAAATGAAACTCAAATTGAGTTTGATATGGTTTATATTCAAGGTTATATACATACCTTTTCTACTGTATCACAAATATCAATGAAGAAGCATCATATTTGATAGTCTCTAAGAATTATGATTAAAGGCTCTTATTAATTACATTGTTTAGGTTAAGCCAAGAAGAACTTGTTAAATATTGACTACATAAGCACAGATTTTAGATGATAGAGGAGAAATGTAAGAAATAATTTAGGAAGTAATAATTAAAGTAATAAAGTAATAATTAAAGAAGTGACATTTAGAGAAAAATATAGTTAGTGAACATATATAAGGACAATAATTATTCTTGTAACTTAAAAGCAAAAGGTATTTCTCTATTTTCTGCATTTGTGAAACTTGTTGTAGAGAAAGGATGGTGTTGTAAAATATTTTAAATAATTAAATCAATGATACTTGGTAATGAATTGAAAATTGGGTTGAGAAAGAGGAAGAAGTCAAGGATGACTCCCAAGTTCAAACTCGGCCTCCTGGAAAGATGTTGGTGTTTTCATCTGGGATGGGGAACACTGAAAGGGAGATGAGTGAAGCAAGAGAGGGTTGATTTTGAGACTGATCTTGAACTTGCTGAGTGTGAAATGTCTTTGAGACATCCACATTGAGATGTCAGGAAGGTAGTTTGTTTACATAAGGAATGCAGGCTGGTCCAGAGATCTGGTAATGCAAGGTGAGAAAGCTCCAGAGTGGTATCTTTTACTTTCTTTGGGAAGGAAAAGAAGAGTTCACCTTTTTACTCAAAGAGTAAGACAGAGTCAAAGGGGAATTGAGGGGTAGAAGAGAGCTGAAGCCTTTGAAGCTTATGTTCTTCAAAAGAGTGAGGAAGAAAATATCAGGAAACAAAAAGATTAACAGAGTTGAGAGCTTGTTTGAGGTTGATGATCATAAATTTGCAGTGATCTAGGTCTACCTCTTTGCAAAACTTTCTGCAGCCATGCTTGGTTATTCAAAGAGAACAAGAAATAGGGGTTTTGCCAATAGGGGTATAAATGGAAAGGAAATTAAAGTATTAAAAAGAGTATTATTGATATCATAGACAATAAAATCTCAACTGCATAAAGAGTGGTGTGAATACAAAAGAAGGTTGTTTTACTGAGACAAAATAGGGGTGTCATCGGAAAGGGAATCCTTTTTAAATTTAAGAATGAACATGGTATGGTGGTTGAACAGTGTATTGGAAGAAGAGGAGGTTGTGGTAAGAGGTGTGAATGCTTGAATTAGTAATTTTGGAAATGAACAAGAAGGAATCAGGCAAGACTTCAGGGGAGGACAGACCTGCTAAGTCTGCATAGAAGTCTAAAATATTAGTCTGTTTAAAAGAATGGGGACCTGTTAGAATGCTGGGAGATAAGGTGGTAAAATCAGCACAGTGTATTTATGATCCAAGAAGCAAGAAATAATCTCTATTACTTTTAGTTTCTTAAGCATATATATGGCTCGAACTTATTTTGAAATATACTTGTAAAAGCACATTGTTAAAAATCTTCCAGTAATAAAATTTACCTTATTACTCACAATTGAGGATGGGAATATATGTAGTATTTCAAAATAAATGAAATAAAGTATAATAAAGAAGGATAAATAATGCCTAACATGAAAGAAACAGAAAATATTAAAGTCACTTCCCAAACATGTTTATATGAAATAAAATAAGTTTAGAAATATTAAAATTGTCAAATTGTTGTTATCATAATTTGACAGGAATAATTGTGTGAATTAACCTGAATACCAATGACATAAAGCCGAAATAGGTTAACTTCATAAAATTTTTTCAGCATTCCTTCCTTAGTAGATTACTATCTCGGATCCATATCTGAGTTTAACAACCTCACAAAAGAAAAAAAAAATAAAGTATTCTCAGACACATGGTGGACTTTGAGCAAAGGGAGAACAGAATTTTAGCAATTTTGGCTAAATGAATGTGAGTCTAAAAGTTAAAAGAAATAAAATGCAAAGGAAATGAAACTAAATAATTGCTATGAAAAGATGTCATGAATTGTAAATGAGATTTGCTTTGAGGTTTTGACTCACACATGCAAAGCTTTCTATGAAAATTTGAAATAAAATAGACTATAATTTTACTTATGAAGAAAAAAGTCATTTTTTCTTTCTAATGCCATTTGGATAATTATGAAAAGAACAGAGTAATTTCTATATACTTCTTTGAATTGTAAACCTTTGATATTAGGAAAAAATTGGTTTTGGAAACAAATCATACATTTTAATTTTCCTTCTTTTATAGTGAAGGTAAAGGCAATGGGTTAAGAAGGAATTCAGACAGAAAAAAAAGAAAGAAGTTGATTTACAATCTCCTACATAAATATTGAGAAAGAAGCCCTCATTTTCATTAAATAAAAATATTTCATTCCAAGCATTCTTATTCTGAATTCTAGAAAAGGGCAGATGAATCAACTTTAATAGATTCCCAAGTCATCAAAAAGAATCCCTAATCTCAGAAAGTGAGGACACTTCTTTTCACATTACCCCATTCCAATTCCCCAAATCCTTTACATATACACATGTACACACCTAGGGAGGCATGTGTATACACAGATAAATGCACATGCACAGACTCATGAGAGAGAGGATCAGAAAAAGTAACTAGGAAAACTAAAAAGACTCCTAATATTCTAAACATGAAATAAAATGTGAGTTAAATGCCCATCTTGCCATTTGATGAGCATGCTTTCATTACTATAATAAAATATCTGGTTAAGGGACATGCTACCTCCTAAAATATTAACCTTAGGTACATAAAATGTGCACAAATGCATTTATTTACCTGAGGGGAAAAATATGGCAGTCTGGTAGAGAACTCCTACCTCACCGCTCCCAAGGAAGAAGGTGAAGAACATCAATGGCTACCTGCACATGGATTGCTCACTCTGAAAATAGCGTTGTGAAATTACAGAGAAGCGTCGTGGGATACTCAGCCCAAGAAATCAGGTGACAGGGAGATACATTCACAAAGATCAAAGAGCACAGGGAATACAATAGAGACCAGAGTATGGGAAGGACATGCTTGCCAGGTCAGCACAGTGTGCCCTGACCTACGGGTGGTCACTCACCATACACACAGACTTCCCATCCACTCAATCAGGGACAAGCCCAGAGTTGGGGCAAAGCTGTTGCTCGAGACAGCAGGCTCTGTAGAGAGGAAGCAATTGTGGGAACCATATGGAACTCTTGGGTGCACTGTATAGGGACTGTGCAGGGCTGGGTAGGGATTGGGCTGAGATACAGCTTCCCAGGACAGTACTCGGGGAATCTGGAGATGAGCACCTTACCACTGACAGTCAGTAGGACAAGGGCACAGGAGTTGAATGGAGAGCAACATGATATACCTTAGGGGCTTCCAGCAATTGCCTCTGCAGGACCCAGGTGGGTTGAGAAGAGCTGCATTCACAGCATGATCTGAACCCTGCAGTACGCCAGACTGGCAGTCGTCAAGCATCTTTAAGGTCTCCTGCCTGGAGCTGACTGTTAGCTAGGTCTCTAGCTTCACCCCACCCCTGGCCCAGGGGCTCTTCGGCCTGGGCATGACAGGCTATGCCCTTGGTGGCCACAGACAGCTGCCTCTATGGGTACCTGGTGGGATGAGGTCCCTGATCTGTATCAGTGGGACCTTAATGTATTGGAAACAGTTTGCAGCCCATCTATCCGGTCCTGCCTTCCCAGCTCTGGCCTTCTCCTATGTGCCCACTACATGCCAGTCTTTGTGCCCACTCTTCAGGTCCCAGCCCTCACTTACCCCGGAGATTGGTCATTTTCAAGGTTGCTTGACATAGTGACTCATTTTGTATAAGTACTGGTTCTCATGGCAACTGAATGCCTCAAGTGCCACAGGCAGAACCAGAGTAACTCTCCCTAACCCTGCCCACTTTATTAGGGAATTTCACTCAATCCAACAGTGCCTTCAGCTGCCACTATTCACCCCCATGGGAACATCCCCCTGGTGGAGATTTCTGGGGATAGAGATGCTCAACTGCCTCACCTTGGGGTCTAGCGGTGGAAAAGGCGTACACAATTGGAGATCCCCCTGTCTGCCAGTGACACACGGAAATGCAGGTCAGAGGGCTAGATACATGAACTGTGAGGAAGCCCGAGAGCCCACAAGTGGTTCTATTGGAGGGGAAATTGCCTGATTTTGTGGTCAGGGAAGAAAAAACTTGGCTAGAGACCTCAGTGATCACACCAGCTATCCCCTCCCATCAGAAACAATTCTCCAAGCCCTGAGAGAGAGAGCTCTGAACTTCATAGCAGTGGCACCCCCTAGAGGCTGGATAAGGAACCTCTGAGCTGTGTAGAATTTCCTCAATCCAGCTCTCCCACTGCAGCTCCAAGATATCTTGCTTCTCCCCCCATCTCAGCAGGAGTAGAGTCAAAGCAACCCCTGGGAGCTACAAGTCCCTTCCCAAATCTTGGGGCTTTCATATACCCCACCTGGGGGACCAGAGGCTGCCACTGGCACAATAGAATACCTAGGTAACTGGCTCCTTCATACAAACTACAATCAACAACAGCAGGAAGAACCCCATAGCCAAAAATATTGCCTTCCATCTCAAGCTATTAGGGAGCAGTGGATTCATACACTCAAGTACAATCTGCCAGCTTAGAGCCCAAGCTGGGAGAACAAACTCAGTACACTCCACTGGGAAGAGGTGAAGACAACAGGTCAGAGGTAACCCAAGATGTCCACCAAACTTGCTAAAATACACCTAAGGCAATATAGACCAGTACTCCTCTCCCTGGTTCTTCCAATGAACTATCCCCAGGGGCTTGGAGACAGGGCCATAAAATAGCCCTAACACACCTAGCTCTCGACCAAGAGGACAGATGAGAAAGAATCAGTGAAAGAACACAGGAACCATGAAAAATCAGAGTGAAAAGTCACCCCCAAAATAAATCATTAGTTCCTCAGCAATGGATAACAACTTAAATGAAATGGGTAGAATGACAGGAGAGGAATTTTGTTTATGGATTATAAGAAAGCTCAATGAAATTTAAGAGAAAATTGAATCCCAGCACAAAGAAATCACAAGAACAATGCAAGAAATGAAAGAAAAATTTTCTAAAGCAATTGAAGTATTATGGAAAAATAAAACTGAGATACTGGAAGTGAAAGAGGCATTCAAGGATCTATAAAACACAGTGAAAAGCCTTAAGAATAGGCTGGATCATACAGAGGAAAGAATCTGAGAGCTGGAAGATAACTCCTATGTGCTAAATAAATCAGTCAAAAAGAAAGAACACAAAAGCAAGAGGCATGAACAAAACGTAGAATAAATGTGGGATTATGTAAAAAGGACAAACATAGGAATCATAGGCATCCCTGAGGGCGAGGAAGAAAATTCACAAGAGCTGGAAAATTTATTTGAAGGAATAATAGAGGAAAATTTCCATGGCCTAGCCAGAAATCTCGATATCCAGGTACAAGAAGCACACAGGACTCCTGGGAGACTCAACAGGAAAACGCATTGACATGCCACATAATTATTAGGTTGGCCAAAGTAAACACAAAAGAGGCACGCCTTCGAGCAGTAAGGTGAAAACAGCAGGTAACCTACAAAGGGAAACATGTCAGATTAACTGCAGATTTCTCAACTGAAACCTTACAAACCAGAAAGGACTGGGGACCCATCCTCAGTCTTCTAAAACAAAATAATGGCCAACCCATAATTCTTTATCCTGCAAAACTAAGCTTCTTATATAAGGGAGAAATAAAGACTTTTTCAGATAAGCAATCACTTATAGAAGTTGTGAAGACCAGATCTGTCCTGAAGAAATACTGAGACCTACATTGTACACTAACCAGCGCAACAGACGCTCACCAGTGTAAAACTACCCAAACCCCAAAACTCCAGAATGCAGCTTTTACAATGGCTCAAGAGGTAAAACAAAACAAGAGTCTACCCAACAGGACAAACAGAAATCCACCCCAAATATCAATTCTCTCAATAAATGTGAATGGCTTGATTTGCCCATTGAAGAGAGATAGGCTGGCTGAATGGGTAAAAAAATACAAGCCAAGTATCTGCTGTCTCCAGGAAACCCATCTTACACACAAAGACTCTTTCAGACTCAAGGTGAAGGGATGGCATACAATTTTCCAGGCAAATGGAAACCAAAAGAAAGATGGGGTAGCCATTCTTATATCAGATATCATAAACTTTAAAGTAACAAAAGTAAAGAAAGACAAAGAAGGTCACTATACAGTGGTGAAGGGAAAAATCTTACAAGAAGACTTAACAATCCTAAGTATTCATGCACCCAACACAGGAGCACCCAGATATGTAAAGCAAATACTGCTTGATCTAGACAACATAATAAATAGCAATGCCATAATAGCCAGGGAATTCAACACCCCACTGACAGAACTGGACAGACCCTCCAAACAGAAAATAAGCAAAGGAACAATGGACCTAAAGAGGACTCTAGAACATTTGGGCCTAGCAGACATCTACAGAACACTCCACCCAAATAACACTGAATATATATTCTTCTCATTAGCTCATGGAACTTTCTCTAAAATTGATCACATCCTAGGCCACAAAACAGATCTCAATAAATTAAAAAAAAAAAAAAGAAATTGTACCATGTGTCTTTTCAGACCACAGCGGAATAAAATCAGAAATCAATTCCAACAGAAACTCACATCTTCACCCAAAAACATGGAAATTAAACAATCTGTTGCTGAATGACTATTGGGCCAAGGAGGAGATTCAGATGGAAATCAAAAGATTCTTTGAACTAAACAATAACAGGGACACAAGTTATCAAAATCTGTGGGATACAGCAAAAGCAGTCCTGAGAGGAAAACTTATCACCTTAAATGACCACATCCAAAAGATAGGAAGATCACAAATCAGTAAACTAATGAATCATGTCAAGGAAATGGAAAAGGAATAGCAAACCAACCCTAAACCCAGCAGAAGAAAAGAAATAACCAAGATCAGAGCAGAATTAAATGAAATCGAAAAAAAAGAACTATACAGAAGATTAATAAAACAAAAAGTTGGTTCTTTGTAAAGATAAACAAAATTGACAGGCCACTTGCTAGATTGATCAGAAGCAGAAAGGAAGGGACTCTAATAAGCTCAATTAGAAATGAAAAAAGAGAGGTCACAACTGATATCACAGAAATGCAAAACATTATCTTCGAATACTATAAAAATCTCTATGCCAAAAAACATGAAAATGTGGGGGAAATGGACATGTTCTTAGAAACACACTACCTCCCTAGGCTCAATCAGGAAGAAACAGAATTCCTAAACAGACCAATATCAAACACCAAAATTGAAGTAGTAATAAAAAATCTTCCAACATAAAGTCCTGAACCAGATGGGTTCACACCTGAATTCTACCAAACCTACAAAGAAGAACTGGTGCCTGTACTATAGAAATTATTCCATAACATTGAGAAGGATGGAATCCTCCCAAACTCATTCTATGAAGCCAATATATCACCTTGTTACCAAATCCAGGAAAGGACACAACAACAGAAGAAAACTATAGACCAATATCCCTTATGAATATAGTTGCAAAAATTCTCAATAAAATCCTAGCAAACCAAATTCCAATGTACATCAAAAAAAAAAATTCATCACGATCAGGTGGGCTTCATCCCTGAGATGCAGGGATGGTTCAACATACACAAATCTATAAATGTAATTCACCATATAAATAAAAGCAAAAACAAAGACTATATGATCCTCTCGATAGATGCAGCAAAGGCTTTTGACAAAATTCAGCACCACTTTATGATAAGAACTCTTAACAATATAGGCATAGATGGCTCATACCTCAAAATTATTAAAGCCATATACCATAATATCATACTGAATGGGAAAAAATTGAAAGCATTCCCCCTTGAAAATGGAATCAGACAAGTTTGCCCATTATCTCAACTTCTATTCAACATAGTGCTGGAAGTCCTTGCCAGAGCAATCAGACAAGTGAGAGGAATCAGGGGTGTCCAAATGGGGGCAGAAGAGATCAAACTTTCACTCTTCACTGATGATATGATATTATATCTAGAAAACCCCAAAGATTCAATCAAGGGACTATTGGAATTGATAAATGAATTCAGCAAAGTCTCAGGATAAAAATATTAAAGCACACAAATCAGTAGTCTTCATACATGCCAATAACAGTCAAGCCAAAAAACAAATCAAAGATGCAATACCTTTCACGATAGCACCAAAGAAAATTAAATATTTAGGAACATATTTAACTAGGGAGGTGAGAGACCTATATAGAGAGAACTATCAAACACTGAGAAAAGAAATTACAGAGGATTTAAACAGATGGAAAACCCTACCATGCTCTTGGATCGGTAGACTCAACATTGTAAAAATGTCTATACTATCTAAAGTGATTTACAGAATCAATTCAGTCCCTATCAAAATACCAACATCATTTTTTGCAGATCTAGAAAAAATAATTCCATGCTTAGTGTGGAACCACAGAAGACCCCGTCTAGCCAAAGCAATCTTAAGCAAAAAGAACAAATTGGGAGGTATCAATCTACCAGACTTCAAACTATACTACAAGGCTATAGTAACCAAAACAGCATGGTACTGGCACAAGAACCAGAGACATAGACCGATGGAACAGGACTGAGAACGCAGATATAAAACCATCCTCATACCGTCATCTGATCTTTGACAAAGTAGACAAAAACATATAATGGGGAAAAGAATCCCTATTTAATAAATGGCACTGGGAAAATTGGATAGCCACATGTAGAAGACTGAAACTAGATCCACACCTCTCACCTCTCACAAAAATCAATTTACAATGGATAACGGACTTAAACCTAAGACATGAAACCATAAGAATTCTAGAAGAAAGTGTTGGAAAAACTCTTATGGACATTGGCCTAGGCAAATAATTTATGAAGAAGACCCCCAAAGCAATCACAGCAGCAAGAAAAACAAATAAATGGGACCTGATCAAATTAAAAAGCTTCTGCACAGCCAAGGATACTATCACTAGTGTGAACAGACAATCTACAGAATGGGAGAAAATAATTGCATGCTACACATCTAACAAAGGGCTGATAACCAGAATCTATAAAGAACATAGGAAAATTAACAAGAAAAAATCAAACAACCCCATTAAAACGTGGGCAAAGGACATGAACAGAAACTTTTGAAATGAAGACAGAATAATGGCCAAAAAACATATGAAAAATTACTCAATTTCTCTAATTATCAGGGAAATGGAAATCAAAACCACAAGGACATATCACTTAACTCCAGTGAGATGGGCTTATATCAAAAAGTCCCCAAAACAACAAATGTTGGCAGGGATGCAGAGAGATAGGAACACTCATATACTGCTGGTGGGAGTGCAAATTAGTACAACCTCTATGGAAAGTAATATGGAGATACCTCAAAGAACTAAAAGTAGAACTACCATTTCATCCAGCCATCCCACTACTGGGTATTTACCCAAAGGAAAAAAAGACATTCTATAATAAGACATCTGCACTTGACTGTTTATAGCAGCAAAATTCACAATTGCAAAGATGTGGAAACAACCCAAGTGCCCATCAATACATGAGTGGATTGATTAAATGTGGTCTATGTATACCATGGAGTATTAATAAGCAATAAAAAACAATGGTGAATTAACAAATCTGGTATTATCCTGCATGGAGCTAGAGCCCAGTCTTCGAAGCGATGTATCACAAGAATGGAAAGACAAGCACCACTGGCACTCACCATCAAATTGGTACTAGCTGATCAATACTTATGTGCACACATAGAAAAAATATTCATCAGAGGTCAGGCAGGTGGGAATGGGGTGAAGGAGATGGGAACACTCACACCTAATGGGTGGGGGATGTTCACAATTGTAGCTCTGACTTGGGCAGTGCATAGGCAATATGTGTAACCAAAGTGTTTGTACCCCCATTATATTTTGAAATAAAATAAAATAAAATAAAATAAAATAAAATAAAATAAAATAAAATAAAATAAAATAAAATAAAAACTTGCTCAAGTGAAACAAGAAAAAAATAAAATAAAATAATTTACCTATCACGCTATTTAGAAAACATATGCTCTTCTAATAAAATTTCAACTATTTTACACGTGGTGTGTTTGTGCACCTCTCAAAACTTTAGGTATTTGCTACATGGATAATATACTGATTTTGTACTTTCCTAAATGATTGCTATGGGGTTTTTTTTTAAAAAAAAGATACATGAATAGAGGGATTGGATTTCTTCCAAATAAAGAATAAAACATGGAATAAATATTGCATGATATATCTTTTTTCCTGATAATCTTGAGGAAGCTATCATTTTAGAAAGCAGTTTTCACAAATAAACACTTAAAGAAATTTCTATCCAATTGAGATTATTTCAATCAAATTTTCTTATGTCCTTAGAATCTTTCCTGTCTATGTTCATCTTCTTTTCATTTTGTTCTTTAAATGTGTTAAGGAGATAGATCCTAAAGCTTCCTATTAAAATCCAAGCATTTCATAAAATGTGTTAGTATTTACTCTGTGTCTTCATTTGGATCTTCTTTATCACCTCCCTGCCAAGTGGTTCCCTTGCTTCTTCTTGATTCACTTCCTATTAATAATTTACTTTCAATAGCTCTAATAATTAAAAAACAAAGTACCATCTTTAACAAAGTCTCCCTTTTAGCAGTATCCATTATTTGGTGCCAACCACACAAAACAGATTCAGCAATTCATCCTCACAAACAACATATCTCATCTTATGTAAGTAAAAATGAAGTCACATTAGAAATAATAAGAAAACACTGCTGGCTTTTGAGCTTCCATTATGAAGCACAGGATCTCACACTTAATGAAAATTATCCTTCTCTGAGTACTTCAGGGGAATCTTTAGGGCATATGTCATAAATTTGTATGCACAAGTCTTGTGCCTGGGTGCTGTTGCTTTTCATCTTGCTTGGCATGCACCACTCTTTTCTCCTAGGTATTTTCAGCTCCCAATGATAGTTTACCATGTTCGTCACTGTTACCTCTCTAAAAGAATGACTTTCTTCTGATGTATTCCTAACCAGGAAAATTACAAGATGATGATGATGATAATAATAATAACAAATCTGCATTCTTTTAAATCTTGTCTCCCTTTTCAACATAATGCTTTTCATTGACAATGTTGTTTGGGGCTAATTTGACAAAATTTTAATACTCCCTTCTGAAAGTCATCTTAAAAAGTTGTAACTATTAAAATTCTCTTCCTAGAGCCATCAAACAACTGTCCACTGTCCCTTGAGCTGGCTAGAATTTATCATGCCATCACATCTGGCTCACTATACATACTATTTTTGTCCTTATTCTCAGGCAATCATAGAAATATTTTCTTTTTTCCTAATCATGCAAAACACGTACAAACCATGTAATCCAAATTGCTGAGTGTAAATCAACCAATCATAACTCTGCACCAGGTTTGCTAGACAAAGGTGAATTCCTGTTACATACAACCAAGACCACTGTACTACATATTTTCTCTTTTGCTGTCCAAACATGATTCTCTTTTTTCTTTTACAAGCATCCCTTACAATGATACTTAACATTTTATAAGCATGATAACTTTGTTTTACTATTTTGTTTGTCTGATGTCACTGTTAGAATGTGATCAATGTCTACAAAATAAATACACAATGAGTTCTATCTCATTGTAAACATAGCAAAAAATAGTGTGGCATACTGTGTAAGAGTGTGGTCTCTGGTGTCCAACTTTCTGGAATTAATTCTAGCTCATCAAATTAGAAGAGCCTTTATCAATTTTTGGAATTTGGTACCAGAGTACAAATTGAGGCCCCCTACTTATGACCTGCCCTGCAGTTCTTCCCAAGTCCTGCTCTGTCACCCACAATGAGGGGCCTAAAGTTCAGTGGATGGATGATGTGTGCAGCCCACCCATCCATAAGCTCTCTATTTCCACAGTTCCACTTCCTAAGACAGCTACAATTTACCCACCACTAGGCCTTTGGGTACACACATTGGAAGCATAGTCCATCTTGCAGAAGATGGACCAGCCACATGATTCACCCAGGCTAAGAAAGCATGGCCAGGACCACATGGAAAGGGAATAATGGAGTCAGTAGTACCAGGGGTATGGTCTATAAAGGGTGAAGCTGTCAGGTTGGCACATTCCTTTACCCATATCCCAAACTCCTTCCTCCATGATGCAAGGTGTGTCAGAGGATGAAAGGGGTACAAAAGTGCAAAGCTCAAAACAAAGCCTATAAACTGGGAAAATGATTTACCCATTGTAAGCCTAAGATCTTCAAGAGTATAGCACAGTACATGAGTATAATAAGCTCTTATTAAAAGTTATCTATTGTTATTTTTACCCAATTATTCAAATTTTTGAACACGACTGGATTAGCCTTTTTTATAGTCCTCAGGAAAGAAAAAAGCAGTAGCAATTTTTATTACTTTGCTTTACCTTGTTTTCCCAATTTCCATTATTTTCACTATTTTTTTTCAGGATCTCTGGAGTGATATTTCCTTCACTGTACCATTGTTAGGTTCATCTGTGTGGATATTCCCTGGTCCCCTAGTTCCCAGTGTCAAGAATGAGTACTGGTACTGAGTCAAGCCAATGATGGAGTGATCACAAAGACAGAGCAATTTTATGCAAACAGTTTATCACATAAAAGAAAGAATGAAAGTAAAGAAGGAAGACACACAAAGTGAAAATACATTCCAGAGAGAATGCTGATGGCTTGCAGTTCCCAATCTCTATTATTTCCTTCCCATTAGCCTTTAAGTACACTTAGCTCCCCTTTCATGAACAAAAAGCCCCCTTGATCTTCTAGCTACAACCTTCTTTACCTTTTTAAAATCAAAGTATCTTAAAATTTAGTCTACGTCTACTACCTTGATATCCATTCTTCATATTTCTTCTTAATTTGGTGTCATCTGGCTTCTGTCTCTTCTCCTCAACTAAAGGATTTTTGATAAAGACATCAGAGACTTTGTAATTTTTTAAATGATTATTCTCTGTAATTATTTTATTGGCCTATCTGCAACATTTTATGTGTTAAATGTTTTCCTTTATTTGCCACTCTTTCCTCCCTTGGATTTTGTGTCATGACTTGGCCCTAGCCTTTTTCTATTGTCACCATTTCTTCTCCAGTTTTTTTACTCCATCAGTACCTTAAAATCATGGTAGTTTCCATGGTACATTCTATTTTCTCTCAAAAATTTCTTCCTGAGTCATCTTTTATAGCCCCTTGGCTTTCAACCTATAGGTCATTTGCTTACACCTTTGACTGAATTCAAAATTCCAATATTCAACTGCTTTCTGTTTGTGTTAGCCTAGAAATAACAAAAGTTTCTCAAGCATGATATATCCAAAACTAAATTCCTACCATTCCCTCTAAATTTGTGTCCTCCCATAGTCAGTATTATGGGCAATCACTCAACCACTCAGGTAGAATTTACCAGTAAAGGCAATTCAGAGTATCTATTTTTTCTTAAGTAATTCTTGGTAAGCAAATATTTCTTAGCCAAGACATCAAACATGGCACCAAAAATAATGAATTGATAAATTGTAATTCATAAAAAAATTGAGAACTTTTATTCTTCTAAAGACACTGTTAAAGAAGAGAAAGAGCAACCCACATAGTGGATTAAAATATTTGCCAACCATGTACCTGATTAAGGACTTGTATCCAGAATATATAAAGAACACTCAAAACTCAATATTAGGTAAACAAGTCATGGCCCATAAAGCATGGCCAAAGAACTTGAACAGACACTTCACCAAAGAAAATATCCAAGTCAGTAGCTGTTTTATAGTTTCCTTCCAATTTTCTCAAACTATTACACCATATTGGAAGAAAAATAGTTTTACTTCTTTGCAAACTTTCACTTTTGTATTGCCTTGTTGCAATGGCTAGAATCTTCCAGAAAATTTTAAGTAGAAGAGGTGACATTCTAATTCCTTGCCCATTCTTAATTTTTGGACAGAACAGTTTATTACTTCAACCTATGTAGTTTGTGAGCAATTTGTGAAAAGATGCTTTTATACTGTATTCCTCATTTCCTCATCAAACTTTCAATCACTCTTTTTAGCCTCCATTCATGATTTTCTAACTCTGTCCTTTCTCTTATATTTATTAATTGACATTCTATTGTAACTAAGAACTTTATTTACTTATATTACTATGGACCCATAGATTTTATTTTACAGTGCTGAAAATTGTGAACCAAGTAATTGAAGTTAAAATCACCAATATTGTGACACACTGGCATTATGTGCCTCTCAATAAGATACAGCAAGAAAGAACAAAAGAGATCCAAATGCCATCTTTTGGTACAGAGTTAAACTCTAAGATTAGTCTGTGTTTGTATAATTTGAGGCGGAATCTATCTCTCTCTTCTCTGTCACTGTGTCTCTGCATCTCTCTCTAGTTCTCTTGTGTTCTCTCTCTCTCTCCATATATAAATACACATGTATATGAGGTCTGTCTGGAAAGTATCCAGCCATTGTTAATACAAGAACAGTTTGCACAACATCAATGTAACCTGGCAGCCAAGGAGTGTGGACTGGAATGCACATGCATGAACAACGAGGACTTCACTGTACTAGTCAGTGGGGTGCTAGAGGCCATTGGGTGAGCATGTGTACTGTGTGGCTGTTGCATTCAAAATGACTGAGCGAGTAGAGCAACAAATCTACATCAAATTTTGTGTTAATCTTGAACATTCCTCCATGGAAACTATTCGGATGATTCAGAAGGCTTTCAGGGATGATGCAATGAGTGCAGAACAAATAAAAGTGTGACACAAATGCTTCAAACATGGTCAAGAATCTGTTGAAAGTAATCCACATTGTGGAACGCCTGCAACAAGCAGAACACCTAGGAATTTTGAACATGTACAGGCTGCAATCAACAAAGATCAGTGACTGACAGCACGAGAACTAGACTCTGATCTGGGGATTCCAAAAACTACCGTGTCTGAGATTTTGACGCAGGATCTCGGCATTAACTGTGTTGTGGCAAAACGCATTCTGCAGCTTCTGCTACCAGAGCAGAGGGAACATGGTGCTGCATTTGCTAATGACTTGCTTTAAACCACTACCAATGAACCAGATTTCCTCAAGAAGGTCATAACCAGAGATGAATCGTGGGTCTATGGCTATGATCTGGATACGAAGGCCCAGTCATCCCAATGTAAGTCGCCTGGTTCTCCATGCCCAAAGAAGGCATGGCAAAGTCACAGTAAGATCAAGACCATGTTAACTATATTTTTTGATTGGGAAGGTGTTGTCCATCATGAGTACGCTCCTCCAGGCCAAGCAATTAATAAGGAGTACTACCTCAATGTTCTTCGTGGGTTGACGGATGCAATGCCACAAAAATGACCACAGCTATAGGCAACTGGTGATTGACAGTTTCATCAAGACAATGCACCCACCCATGCATCATGTCTCATGCAGTGTTTTTTGGCAAAATATCAAATCAGCCAGGTGACTCAGCCCCCCTACAGCCCAGACTTGGTGCCCTGCAACTTCTGGCTTTTCCCCAAACTAAAATCACCTTTGAAAGGGAAGAGATTTCACACCATCGACGAGGCAGCTGATGGCAATTCCAACACAAGATTTTTCAGAATGTTTTGAATAGTGGAAAAGACACCAGGAGAATTGTGTGAGGTCCCAAGGTGCCTACTTTGAAGGGGACTGAGAGGTCATTGTCCTATGTGCAATGTTTCTTGCATCCTGTATCTTCTTCAATAAATGTCTCCATTTTTCATATTATATGACTGGATACTTTCCAGACAGACCTCATTGTATACATATATATGTAATATTTTAGATTTTAGATTTCACATCTATATTCATATATATGTTATATAGATAAAATCTACTTATTGACTACAATAAGCCTACACAAAATCTAATTGTTTAAAACTCTGCTTCCTCACTAGATTCATATTTTTTCTGATTTTTTAGCTCTGAGATATATTTCTAATTATATATCATTTTTGTTAGATTCTTAGAAATCTGACATCATTTTATAAATTTTACACATACACACATTTGTAATTTTCTTAAAGTACTTTTATTTGGTATACCAAAATTAACATATGAAATTTGTCTAATAATTATTCCACTAAACAGCAAGGTATTAGACATGACATAAGCCATAAATTTTCTTTCTGAAACTTCTAGCACAATAAACTACAGGAAATAAATTTTATCTTCATTAAAATTTTTTTACCATTTACTTTTAGTTGACATGAAATAGTTGTAAAATTATATCTTTTTATCAAGCTTGACAAGCTAAAGATACCAGTATTTTGAATGGTTTCAGAGAAATTTATTATCTCATTTCAGATTACTGGGCCAAACAAAACCAAAAAACAAAACAAAACAAAACCTCAAAAAGCTGTCATTTTTTTCTGTTTAATGCAGAAAAATTTTATAAGTGAATATTACTTTTAATCATAACATCTTATTTGTGACTACAGGGAATAACTATCTGTATACAAACTGTCTAAAACAAAATTGACACTAATTGGTTGGCAACTACTTTAAATTTAAAACAGTTGAGACTTTCCAGTAGAATATTATAAAATGAAAATTGATTTACATAATAAATTGAACAGAAAGAGACCTGAAAATAGTTTTTCTTTGGAAATGTAATATTTCAAGTTAGTAAGATGAAGTTGAAAAAAATACACTTAACTATGGAGCCCTTTTTTTCCTTCTAAATGCTAAAATTCAATAAATATTGAAAGATTAAGAAATCATCAAAAGCTTTTTACTAGTAAAGAGTTACATGATAGATGCCTAAAACAGTTATTTGCTGAAAATGAAACTGGCTTATAATGTAGTCTCATTTGCTCAATTACATTTAATTTATATGCTTTCTACTTTGTGTTATCTGTTTATTATGAAGACTCTCTAGGCCTAAATTTTGAGATACAATCATTAAAAACTTTTGAAATCCATATCCATTCTATCATGATAATTTTTATTTATTTGAACACATTTTTCCTACCATAATTAATGACTTTTCTGTGACATATTTGGGGCAGTATGTTACTGTTAAAATATGCAGTTACATCTTATAAAGTCCTTGAATTCCAAATCTTGTATAGAGTCTATTTCTTATCTTTCCTCATCCTCAGCATACACTGGTTTTTGTGGTATTTGTGTTTCTTTAACTTGAAATTTAATAAAATAGGTACTAAATTAAGGGCTGAAAATGTCACTTGTACTTTCTTTGAAAGCAGAAAATAATGTATTCCACTGAACAGCTGGGTAACTTTCATGCTTTATGCAAATTAGTTCAAAAGTATCAAAAGTAGAGACCATGTGAGTGTATAAGACTATTTCAAAGTGCAAATAAATGCAAATTGTCTACACATTAAAATGTGTGCATACAGTTATTTTAAAAAATTAATTGCACAGTCTTTAACAGAAAACAAGAATTTTATGTTTATGCTGCATAACTATAAGAGATCCAACTATGTTATGTACTATATTTGCCTGGAAACAGAATAAAAACATGAAATAGATAATTTTGAATATACCGAAAGAAAAGCAATATGTGATAAATAACCAAAAAATCAGATTTAGGGGTTCCAGATAATATTTTAATCTTGTAAAAAACAGAAAGAACATTTTATTTTCCATCTTAATATCTGAGCCTTTCACCAATAAGCATATCTCTTTCCAAAAAGAAATAATCATGAGTCCCATTAATCACTATAAATTTAATTTGTGAAATAAATGTTAAATTACTATCTCCTTTATTATGACTTATACATCATCTTTCCCTCTTATTCTATAAATATGAAAACAATACAGCAATTATGCATTTCAAATGACTTTCGAACTGAAATCTTTAATTGACATTTAACATTAATATTCTAGATTACCTGTTTTTGATTTATGTGATACATACTTATCACCACTAGGTAACGTACATACATTAATTTATATCATTGTAATTGCAATATTCATTTTTATTGATTTAGATCTTAAAGTTTCCTATATTAATTTTCTTGGGGTAGATTTTTACAAAAAGCTAGAATATTGCCTTGAAAACATGTCAAAGAGTTGTAATTTTGCTTTAATAGCATTTCTACCACCACATATTGAAGTTCATGGTAAATGTTAATGTTAACGTGGAATCAGATAAGCTAAGCAGAAAGTAGATAAAATCAGTATCATGTATGTTTTCCATGCCCCAAAAATAGACACTGCCATTCCATATATCAATTTTAAGTCTTAACTTAATTTGAAATAATCATTTTTTAAATAGAAACACATGGTGAAGAAACAGTGTTTTTTTTTGCTTTTTCTGTTCATTTTTGTTATCACAAAATGATGTAAATTTCATTTTATGTTATCAAAGATGTAAGCCTTGAATCTAGTAGTTACATCTTCATTGCTCAACTATTTCAAACATGCTTTAAGAATACAGGAAGTAGAATATAATACCAACTAAACGATAAAAAAGAAATGCTTAAGTGACACATCAAAACATCAAATCATGTCACCCATGGAATATTCATATTTTTATGTTCCTGATCCATGGTGATTTGATACAAAATTTCTGCTTCATTTGCATACAAATAAAATAGTAACTCATCAAATAAATATACATATCCTAGATTAACTGTTATTTTTGCTGGGATGCTTTCCCCAAACTGAGTTTGCCAGTCCATCTTGTGCTTCTAAATAATTTAATATTGCTGCTTTGTGTTGTAATTTGTCTGTTTACAGATCTGTCTGTGTCACTGGATAGTGAGTTCTTTCAGAACAAGGGCCAGAAACAAGGTATCAGAGACCAGGGATCATGTCTAATTTGCTTTTATTAATTTAATATTCCCCACCATAATGATCTTTCCAAAAGACAAATCTGATTATTTTATACTCCTGCGTTACATGCATTCAGTGATTTTCCATATATCTACAGAGAGTTTTAGCATGAAGACTACATTATCTAGTTCTAATCTCATCCCCACACCTTTGCCCACAGTAACTGTTAACTTTAACTCTGTAGAACTAGCATTAGCACATCAAACTCTCATGCTGTTTCACACTTTCACACACTGTGCCTGCGATGTAATCTTGAAAATACCCTCAAATTTCATCTGATTCATGAAGCTCTTCACTGCACAAGGATCACTCAACATGGAGAAAACATGACGATCTCTTTTCACACCTACCCTTCATACTTGCTTCTTTTCTCAAAAGTTATCACAGCCTGAGAGTTTCATATCATTTTATGTCCTTTTTATGTATTTTAAATGCAGATATATTCAAAATTATGGGGGATATTTACTTATTTTGCTTATAAAATCTGACCTGTTAAATATATGGCAAATATTATCTATCGAATCATTTTTATAGTTAAACTTTGTTTAATGTATATTTTATAGTATAAAAGTTTTCTTAGGGGTGAATTATAAATTTTTTTTCTGTACTGCTACTAAGAATAGCCTAACAATTTAAGTAGGCCCTATTTACCCTACACTTTCTTTTAAAGTTTGCTATATATTCTTCTAGTATTTGTATACATAGTATTATTTTACATTCACAATTTTAATCATATGAAGTTTTACTGTAAAGAGGAATTTAATTATTTTTAATAGATAGTTTTGAAAGTGGCTGTACAATTTTGCATTCCAGCAGCAATGCATGAGAGTCCCTGATGCTTCACATCCTTGTAGCATTTAGTATTACCAGTGTTCCAGATGTTAGCCACTGTAATAATGGGTAGTGGTATAACATTGTTGTTTTACTATGTATTTTTTTGATGACATATGATGTGGAACATCCTTTCAAATGCTTATTTGCTACCTGTATATTTCTTGGTGAGGAGTCTGTTAAATCTTTGGTTCATTTTTAATCATGGTTTTTATTATTATTATTGTTGTTGTTAACTTTTAAGTGTTCTTTTTATATTTTGGATAAAAGTCCTTTATAAGATGTATCTTTTGGAAATATTTTCTCCCAATCTATGGCATGTTCTCAAGTTCTTGACATTGTCTTTTTCAGAGAAAATGGTTTTAATTTTAATAAATCTAGCTTATCAATTATTTCTTTCATTGATTGTGTTTTTGGTGCTGTACCTAAAAAATCATCATCATATCTAATGTCATCTAGGTTTTCTCATATATTATCTTCCAGGAGTTTTATAGTTTTGTGTTTTACGTTTAAGTTTATAATCCATCTTGTGTAAGTTTTTGTGAAGGGTATAAGGTCTGTGTTTAGATTAATTTTTTTACACGTGGATATACAGTGGTTACAGCATCATTTGTGGAAAAAGCTGTCTTTACTCCCTTGTGTTGCCTTTGCTCCTCTGTCAGAGATCAGTTGACTATATATGTAGATCTATTTCTGGGCTCTATGCTGTTACATTGATCTATTTGTCTATTGTTTTATCACCACATATAGTCTTGATTACTGCAACTTTATAGTAAGTCATAAAGTCCAGTAGTGTCAGTCCTACAACTTTGTTCTTTTCCTTCAATATTGTGTTGGCTATTCCGGATCTTTTGCCTCTCTATATAAACTTCAGAATCACTTTTTTGAATCCAAAAATAATTTGCTGAAATTTTGATTGGGATTGTATTGAATCTATAAATTAAGTCAGGAAGGACTGATAGCTAGAAAATATTGAATCTTCCTAACCATGAACACAGAATATCTCTTCGTTTATTTAGTTCTTTGATTTCATTAATCAGTTTTGTTGTTTTCTTCATATAGATCTTATACTTATTTTGTTAGATTTATACCTAAGTATTGCATTTTTGGGTTGTCAGTGGGAATGGTATTGTGTTTTTAATCTTAAATACCACTTGTTTATTGCTGATATATAGGAAAGGTACTGACTTTTTTATATTGACCTTGTATCCTGCCACCTTGGTATATTAACCTTGTATCCTGTAGCCTTGGCATAATTGCTTATTAGCTCCAGGGGCTAATTTTTTTCAGATTTTGTCAATTTTTTCAGATTTTCTACATAGACAATCATGTTATCTTGAAACAAAGACAGTTTTATTTCTTCCTTGCAATACTGTGTGCCCTTTATTTCCTTTCTTATTGCATTAGGAATATTTCTACTACATTGTTGGGGAAGAGTGATGAAAGGGGACAAAACTTGTTCCTGATTTTAGTGGGAGATCTTTACGTTTCTGAACATTAAGCATGTCAGCTGTAGGGTTTTGTGGAGATATTCTTTGTCAAGTTGAGGAAGTTTCCCTCTTCCTAATTTACTGAGAATTTTTTTCATGAATGGGCATTGAATTTTTTCAAATGCTTTTTCTGTGTCTATTGATATGATCATGTGATTTTTTTTTTTTAGCCTGTTCATGTGATAGATTACATTAATTGATTTTTGAATGTTAAACAATCCTTACATATCTGTGGTAAATTCAACTTGGTCATAGTGTGTATTTCTTTTTATACATTACTCCATATAACTTGTTTTTCTGAAATGAATTTTTACCATCATGAATGACTTTCTCTATTCCTAAGGATTAGGAAGTATTACTTTGTCTGATACTAGTATAACTCCAGAAGCTTTCAGTTTGTAATATATTTTTCTATATTCTACTTTCATCCTTTCCTATTATTTATGTCTTAGATGAGTCTTTTGCAAGCAACATTTAATTGCTTTTTAAATTTTGTACATTTTAATCCATTTAAGCAATCTCTCAGTCTTGCTCTCTCTGATATGTTTAGTCCAGTTACATTTAATATCTTAATATAGTTTAATGTAAGAAATGACAATAATAGACCTGTTGAGTTTAAGCTCAACTTAATTTATCGAATATATTCAATATGGTGATGATGACATATTATTTATATACCGATGTATTTCATTTATTAGTATTTTGATTCTGAATTTTGCATTTGTATGCAAAAGAGACTGTTATAATATTTTCTTTCTTTCTTTCTGTTATAGGCTGAACTACATACCCCCAAAATTCATGTATTGAAGTCCTAACCCCAAGTACCTAAGAATGTGACTGTATTTGATGATAGGACTTTAAAAGGTGTAAAGTTAGAATGAGGCCTTTAGTGTGAGCTCTAATCTAATCTGATTTGCGTCCTTATAAGAAAGAAAGACTAGGACCCACAGTGAAACACCAGAGGCATGTGTGCACAGAGACGACCACGTGGAGAGGCAGCGGGAGGACAGCCATCTGTAAGCCAAGGAGAGAAGCCTCAAAAGAATTCCATCCTTGCTGCATCTTGACCTTGGACTTCCAGTTGAAAACTGAGAACATAGATGCCTGTTGCTTAAGCCACCTGGTCTGTGGTATTTTGTTTTTGTTGCCCTAACAAACTAATGCTCTGTCATCTTTCCTTCCTTCCCATCTTCCTTCCTTCCCGTCTTTCTCCCTCGCTTCCTCCCTTCCTTTCGCCTTTCCTTTTTTTTACTTTTCTTTGTTTCTTTCTTAGTTTTTTATTTCTTTTTTTTTCCTATAAATATTGAATTTGGGTTTCAGGGTTATGCTTGCCTCAAAATGAGTTTAAGAGTGACCTTTTTTCCCCAGTGCTTTGGAACTAGTTATATATCATAGAATTGGAAGACCATGCCCATGAAATTGTTTGGCTTTACATATCTTAATAAAGATAAATCTTTGAATAAATTTTGTATATTTTCTATAATTACTTTCTCTTAGTTATCTATTTATGTAAGCCAATATTTACTTTTTCGTTGTTACTCATTCACTTATTTATTATAAATACATTAAAGTAAATAAATTTTTATGTATCCATTATAAGTTGATTACATCCACACATATTTTCTAATTTTGGCATAAAGTTCTAAAATATATTAAGATGATTTAGTTTTATATGTTATCCGTAGCTGTATTTTATTTAATGTTGTTATTTTTTTCTTTTTCTTGAATTTATACATTTTACATATTGCTTTTAATATGCTTTAATGCATCACGTGTATATCCTATAGATGATAGTAACTCAGATAATTTCTAATGAGTTGGTAATTTCAGTTTCACTTTTATTTTCAAAGCAACTCACTTAAGTTATTTAATTTTAGATAAAAAGGATTGTTGTTTTGGCTATTATTTTTGCTTAACCTTTCATTTTATTGAATTATGGTAAAATATATATAAAAATACACACACCATATAATTCCTTCCCTTTAGACTTTTTGTGAGTTTTCTGTCTCCATGGTCAGATTTTAATACCTCTAAAAATACATTTGAAAATCATATGTATATTCTGTCTGCTAAGTGCAAAATTATGGATATATAAATACATACATGTTTATATATGCATATATACACCCATGCATATGTATTATAAATGTAATATTAAAATCTCTATATTCTTTTTATTTCATAATTAATCTATCCATTTCCAAGAGAGTTATGTTACAATCAACCAAAATATTATATTTCCCAAACCTAATCAAAATAATTTTGTTTTATATAATTTAAAATTTATTTTGTTGGATGGTTAAAAATTTGTATCATGAGGATATTAAATTTTTTTATCATTGCTTATATTTGCCCTATTTGGAATAATTTTTTATTCATTTTATTTTTAATTTTTGGAATGTGGTAGGATTTTTTTCCCTTATCTAGAGTGTTCTGAAATTTCATGACAATGGTTTTTTTCATATATTCCCTTCAGCACTTCATATGCCCTTTTTAACTGGATAAAATTATATGTTTGCAGATTTCTTTCACACTTTTCTTGATTATTCCTTTTACTTCTTATTTCTGTACCATTTTTAAAGAATTATTGTTAGTTTGATATTGGAATTTCTAACTCTATCTGCCTGGCTCCCAAATTGATTTTCATATACTTTAGTTTTTATTTCCATATTCTAGCAGAATACACTTCCAATAAAATCAAGTGCTCCATTTAGCCACCTTATTAAGGCTTTTGTGAGACAATGTCTTCTTGAATATTCTTAAAGTTTTATTATATGAGCAGTTTTACACTCACATTGTTAAAAATTTAGACATTAAAAACAGTAAAGCATAGAAACTCTCCTAGATCTGATACTCATAAGCCTAGGTTCCCTACACTGAGGCAAAAAAAATAAATGTTACCAGTTAATTTTGCATTCCCAGTAATATATTACACACACACATGCACACACAATCTTTTTTTAACCATCATAGTAGCATCCTACAACTATGATCTACAGTACAGTATATTTTTAATTTAATGTATTAATATTTTGGAAATTTCCTGTCTTAAAATTTAAGAGATTTTTTCTCCTATTTTTTTTTTTGTGGTGCCATGTTATTCTACCATGTGAATAATTAATTCCCTAAGCCTTTTCTTGATAGACTTTTGGGATATTTTCAACCTTTTCATATTGCATACAAAGCTGCAATAAATGAGCTTAGACATATTTTTTTTATTTTTATTTTTTTAATTTCAAAAAATGTAGGTACTAGTGTTTTTTTGTTACGTGAATAAATTGTGTCAGGCTGAAGTCAGGGCTTTCAGTGTACCATCACCGAAATAGTGTACACGGTACTCAATAAGTAGGTTTTTAGCCCTCCCCCCCACCAACATTCCCCCCGCACCCTCTCCTCTTCTTAGTTTCCGAAGTCCATTATTGCTGTTTATGACTGTATATATTCTTTGTTTAGCTCCCACTTATAAGGGAGAATACGTGGTATCTGTTTTTCCATTCCTGAGATACTTCACTTAGGATGTTTTGTTTTGTTTTGCTTAACTACAGTTTCTACTTTTTTTTTTTCTTTTTTTGAGACAGAATCTTGCTCTGTTGCCCAGGCTAGAGTGCAGTGGCATCATCATAGCTCGCTGCAACCTCCAACACCTGGGCTCAAGTGAGTAGCTGGGACTACAAGCATGTATAATCACACCTGGCTAATTTTTTCTATTTTTTGTAGAGGTGGAGTCTAACAATATTTTTCAGGCTGGTCTTGAATTCCAGGACTCAAGTGATCCTCCCACATTGACCTCCAAAAGTGCTAGGATTACAGGCATGAGCCACCATGCCTGGCCTGACATATATCATTTTTAATATTGATAAGTAAATCTACAGAGAGAGAAGTACAATTGCTCTGTCAAAGGTTTTATTCATTGTTAATTATGAAAGGAAATAGAAACTCTTACTAAGACTATTTAGGTAATTTTTGTTTTCCTACAATTAAGTCATACTATTAAGATGTAAAAAAAATTATTAATGTAACAGTAAATCCAATGCAATGTAAACTCTGCAAGGGCATATGCCTTGTGATTTTTTTCTGCCTGTTTATTCCTTACAACTAATAAAGTACCTGATATATAGTAACTGCTTAATCAATATTTTAGAATGAATAAATAGATGGTGCAATGTACATTTGCTGGTTTTGTGACTTAGAGCTCATTTTTCTTTCTATCATTGACTACCAATTTCATCCTGTTTTTGCATGGAGGAAATCACTCTTCAGTCTCACTCAGTGGGCTTAGGGATGCTTTCAAGCCCAGTCCCAGGAGTGATACATGCAGCTAAAATATAAACAATAAAAACTTGTCATTATGCACAGCCCTATGATTGATTCAATGATAGGTACTTGACTCAATTGCATCCAGTGAGAAATTGTGAGATTTATTCTTGGAATGCAGGGATGGTGGCAAATACTCTTTCAATAGGATTTAAACATGGGGAGATACAAGGCTAAGTTGCTATAATCACTTTGGCCCCATAAGGAAAAAAACCTCTCTGAGAATGAAATATACAGGAAAGGTGCATAGCTGAGAGAACAAGAAATAGGCACTAAAGACATATTGATCCTATGGCCCTAAAATGCCTGAAATCAACTCAATCCTGGTATTTAGCAATTATATGTGCCAATAGACACATTTTTAAAGTTAGTTTGAGTTAAATTTCCTGTCACTTTTAATGAAAAATACTTTTATTGATTCATGTATTTTTAATGTAATATTTATCTCTGTTTGATCTAGGTTAATCTTCCCACACATCTCTAATATATTTTCTTTTATCTCTCTTTTTTTTTGTCCTTGAATAATAATGTGAGGTTAATTAGGGTATTAGCCTTTTCAAAGTATTTTTATCTTGTTAATTCTTTCCACTTGTTTCCTTTAGAATAATTTAATTACAGTATTTTTAGTTTTCTGATAGGAGTATTTAGTTCATTTACTTCTCTTCTTTCTTTATGAATAATAGAGATTAATTTGAACTTTGAATGCTTGCCTGAGAAAAAACTTTCAAATATATTTCATTAGTTTTGAAACAAAATTATGCCATGGCCATTCTTTCCTAAATAACCTTTCTGATTTGACTCTTTTTTTGAGCCAATAAGAATTATTTGGGACAATTATTCTGTTAAAATATTATTTGCTCACATTTTATTACAGAGGTCAGTATATGTAGCCTGTATACATTTTATGCCATTAACATATTAAAGTTTTCTTTGTATCATTGAATGTGATAATGTTTAGTATATTTCATGACCATTTTTAAAGAGTCTAGAAGGTGGCTGACTAGACACAGGTAGTATGTGCCTCCTCCACAAATGGGAAAAAAATACAGTAAGAAAGTTCTCACATTTGGAATAGATTGTCTAGGAGATAACACTAGGATTCACCAGGGAAGTAATGGGAAGCACCAAAAGTGGTTAAGAAAAGGGTTCAGGGTAACTTGCCCAGTCAGGCACAGGTTAAGAGCTGGGAGAAGCTCCTGGATTTGGGAAAACAGTGAGAGAGATGCCCCTAAGGCTCCACTCCCTGAGATGAGCTTCCAGGGCTCCACTCTCCAAGATGAGCTTTTATGATTATGCCTACAAGAGAGCCCCCAACCCATGCAGGTATCAGGCCTAATATAAGGATCTGCTTGGAGATTGCACAGAGATGTTGCTGCAGAAAGGAAACCTACACTGAATTCCATAGGCACTCAAGCCTAGAGCAGTTTGAGCTGGGTGTCCATTCTGAGCACCTAGATAAGGGGAACTGTGGGCATGCCTGTAGCCACTGTGTGGCTCCTAGGAGGGATGGGGAGCCTAGGCATGACCCTGGGAAGGTCTCCACCACCCCACTGTCTAGGAGACATGAAACTGAGACCTGAGCAGACAGCATTTTCCACAGTTTCTTATCCACACTGCTTGACTGAGTGGGGCCCTGGCCTTTCCAATCATAGGAAAGAGAGTTTCCAATCATTTTGAGAGTTTGACACTGGACTGTGCCACCCCATCCTCAGGCTGAGTTTGGGCTGACTCAGCTGCAGCTGCAGTGCCCACCTGGTTGTGGAGGGGCAGGGGAACCAGGCTTTCCAGCATGCATCTGGGATGGTGCCCACTATCCTGCACCAGCTGCTGTGGAACCAATTGCAGTCCCCAGTTTCCTGCCAGTGTAGCCTGCCTGAGAAGTGCCTCCCTTCTTGTCACAGGCCCACGGTGCCATCTGGGAGTTTAAAGCTGGGCCTCACCCTGCCCTTCGGCTGAGTTTAGGCACCTGCAGCTGCAGCCCTGCTCAGCTGAGGAGGGACAGGGGAGCCCAAGCTCTCCTACACACTTCTAAGACAATTCCCATCACCCTGCTACAAGTTCCTGTGAGACTGAGATGCGAGCAGACTGTACTGCTCAGTTTCTTACCCATGTCACTTGCCTGAAAGGGGCCCTGCCTTCTTTGATTGCAAGCCCACAGCCAGTACCATTTTGAGAGTTTAATGCTGGGCTACATCCAACTCTCAGGCCAAGTTCAAAGTGACATGGCCACAGCCACCACCTGGCCAGGAAGGGACAGGGGAGACCCAGTTCTCCTAAGCACACTTAGAACATACCCACCACCCTGTTACAGGTTGCTGTGGGACTAGGACTAGCCTGCCCAATTCACTGCAGGTACCAGGAACACAAACATGGACCACTTGGGTCCTATTGGGTGGCTCCACCACTGCTACTGCCCCTCCTATATCACACCAGCTGATCAGGGGCCTGAGAACATGCCCACACACATGGCTGTATTCTTCAACTATTAGCTTCTGAGTAAGCCACCTGAAGACCAAAGAATTGGCCCCCAAAGACACACTAACACTATTGCCATAACCTGCTCTGGGGCCTAAAATCTGGCATACTCTACACACTGCTTCCACCATTGGGCCCAAACATTAGCTCAGCTGACATTCACATCCCAAGCAAAACTTCACCAAGGCTTCAACTAATAATGATACTCTAAGCCACCAGGGAACTCACAGAGACCACTGACCCTGTGTACTGCCTGAGATCGTACAAAGATCATACTACTGTAGGCACACAAAATGAAAGCCAAAATGTCCTACTCAACTAACAACATATATACGTATTCAGGAAAAAATTCTCACCTTCAAAAGCAATTTCAAAAAAGTGACTGCTACATCAGATATGGAGATATCAATGGAAGGACACAGAAAACATGAAAAAGCAAGAAAATATGACACCATTAAAGACCACAATAATTGTTTATCACTGAATCCCAATAAAAAAGTATTCCTCATAATGCTAGATAGAAGATTTCCAAATATTGATTCTAAAGAAACTCAATGAGATGGAAGTAGAATCTGAAAACTAATATAAAGAAATCAGAAAATCAATTCAGGGCATGAATGAGAAATTTACAAGGGAGATAGATATTTACAAACAAACAAACAAACAGTTTCTGGAGCTGAAAAATTTATGGAAAGAAATACAAAACACATTCAACAGCTTTAAAAATAGACTAGACCAAGCAGAAGAATCTCAGAACCTAAAGACAGTTCTTTTAAAACAATCCCGTCAGAAAAAAATAAGGAAAATAGAATTTAAAAAAAGAATGAGCAAATCCTTCAAGACATCTAGTACTATATAAAGTGTTGAAACTTAAGAATTATCAGTAATCCCAAGGAGGAATAGAAGAGCAACTGAAAAGTTTAGAAAACCTATTTAACACATTAACTGCTACACTAGAAAAAAAATTTTCACCTTGGGGCCACGGTGTTTTTTTATGAAAATAGAATAAAGACTTCAAAAACAAAATGATTCTTTCTAATTTAATGAAAAATTTTTTATTTTTTGTTGTTTTCTGTGCATGAGTTATATGCAACTCACACGGCACTAGAATCAATTTTTGCATTGCATGCCATATGAGTTGTATGTGACTCACAGCATACTTATTGAATTTGTTTCTGAGAATGAGTCTTTTGTCATTCCACAGGTATTTAGTTGTGTCTGGAGTGGGCCTTGGGTGGTCCTGCATGACAACCTCTGAATCATACCCTCTATATATGTGCAACAATGTCATGTCACTGCATACTATCATATCGATTTTGTTCAAAGAGCTGCCAGGCAAACATTCAAGGGGAAATGCCTAATCAGAGAACATAGTCCAGCACATGTACCATGCTTGGGTGGGCCAGATGGAGCAGGGAGACAGGAGGTGGGGGAGATGTGTCAATTGGCAGTGAAAACAATGAGCAGAGGTTTCACAGAGTGCAGGCAAGCTATGGACCATCCCACCTGGCCACCAGTTCTAATTTAGTGTGGCTTCTGTGACCAGAACTATGATCATCATGTAAGTTTATTTTGCATTTTTTCTTCTCAAAAGAAAATGTCTAGAGAAGATGAGTGTAAGGCATTGTTGGAGGAAATGGCAAACGAAGTTTTGGACATGAGCAATGAAGGTGTTGATCTATTTAGTGATGATTCAGAGGAGTACAGTCCTAGTGAAAATGATGGGGACAGTTCACATAGCAGTTGAAGCCCACCAAAAAAAACTAGAAGAAAAACATTACATGCAGATCTTTCCAGTGAGGAAGTTTGTTCAAAATCTATTACTGAAACAATTGAAGCAGTTGTAGTTGATTTCAGTGAGAGTGATTCTTTGTCAGATGTTTCTGAAGAACTTGTAGTGACTAGTGTAAGTTCTTTGACCTGGGGTCCAGTTTCAGGAAGTAACATGAAGATTTTTGACTTTGTTTAAAGTAACCCACCAGGGTTCCGACCAAAATTGCAGTAAATTGCCATGAAAAACCAGCTTATGATTTTTTTCAAATTCTTCATAACATATGATGTTATTGACTACACGGTGAAGGAAACTAATATCTACCCAAGTCAGACTTTACAAAAGGGTAATATCAAATCCTACTCCCAAATGAATAAGTAGTATGATGTTACTTCCAAGAAATGGAACAATTTTTAGTATTGTTTTGAGTGGGCTTTAGCAAGAAGGCAAGTCTTCTGGACTATTGGTCAAAAAACACTTTGTATGACAATTCAATGAAAAAGCTTATATCATGTAAACACTTCAAAATGCTTCTGAAAATGTGGCATTTCCCTAACAATGAAGAATGTCTTCCTGGTGACAATCTCTTCAAGATCCAGCCACTTCTTGATTGTCTTTTCGAAAGGTTTCAGGTTGCTGTAGTTCCAGATAAGGAAATATGTACTGACAAAACAATAGTGCCATTTCATGGACATTATATATGCTTCATGAGGCCCTGGGCTCAAAACTAGTGTGAATTAAATACAACTCACATGGCAGTTTTAATGTGTTAAGAAAATAATGAAAACTTCCCAAAACTAACAAGAGAGTTAGACATTCATATACAGGAGGCCCAAAAATCCCCAGGCAAATACGTTGCAAAAAGGAGTTCACGATGGCATATTATAATCAGAGTGACTAAAGGGAAGTGAAAGAATTTTAAAATTAGCAAGAGAAAAGTGTGTAGCCACCTATAAATGAAACTCCATCTGACTAACAGCAGACCTCTCCTCAGAAACCTTACAGACCAGAAGACAATGGGATGAAATTTTCAAAGTACTGAAAGAAAAAAACTGCCAGAGAAGAATATTATATCCTGTTAGAATAAGCTTCACAAATGAAGGAGAAATAAAGTATTTCCAAGACAAACAAATACTCAGAGAATTCATCACACTAGACTGGCTCAAAAAGAAATCCTTTAAAATGTCTTAAACATGGAAATGAAAGGTCAATATTTATCATCATGAAAACACACGAAAATATAAATCTCAGGAGTCTAATATAGCAATCGCACAAAGGAGGAAGAGAAAGGAATTAAATGGCAACATAAAAAAAACTTTAGCAAACCACAAAGACAAAAGGTCAGACAAAAAGAAAGAAAGAATTTATAAAACAACTAGAAATCAGCTAACAATATGATAAGAACAAAGCCTCGCATGTCAATACTAACCTCGAATGTAAATGTATTAAATGCTCCACTTAAAAGATACTCAGATTGGCAGAATGGATTTTAAAACATGATACCATTATATGCTGCTTACAAGAAACTTGACTTACCCATAAAGACACATATAGGCTGAAAGCAAAGGGGTGGACAAAGATATTCCATGCAAACAGAAACCGAAAGCAAGAAGGACTAGATATACTTATATCAGATAAAACAGACTTTAAATTAAAACAGTAAACCAAGACAAAGGCCATTATATAATGATAAAGGGATAAATTCAGCAAGAGATTATAATGATCCAAAATATATATGCACCCAACATCGGAGGACTCAGATTCAAAAAACAAATATTACTACACCTAACAAAAGAGATAGATAGCAACACAATAACAGTGGGGGAATGCAACACCCCACTCATAGAACTAGACAGATCATCAAAACAGAAAATCAACAATGAAACATTGGACTTGGACTTAAATTGGACTTTAGATCAAATGGACTCAACAGACATTTACAGAACATTCCAACCAAGAACTACAGAATATACATTCTTTTCATCAGCACATCGAACATCCTCCAAGATAGACTACATTTTAGGCCACAAAAAAAATCTTAACAAATATTTAAAAATTGAGATCATATCAAGTATCTTCTTCACCACAGTGAAATAAAGCTGGAAATCAATATGAACAGGAATTTCAGAAACTATACAAACACATGGAAATTAAACACTATGCTCTTGAATGATCACTGGGTGAATGAAGAAATGAAGATGAAAGTTTAAAAAATATTTGAAATGAATGAAAATGAAAACACAGCATATTAAACCTGTGAGATACAATAAAAGCAGGGCTAACAGGGAAATTTATAGCATTAAATGCCTACATCAAAAAAGTAGGTTACAAATTAACAATGTAACAAAGCACTTCAAGGAACTAGAAAAACAAAAACAAACCAAACCCTGAAATAGCAGAAGGAAAGAAATAGCAAAGATCAGAGCAGAACTAAATAAAATTTAGACCACAAAAAAAAAAAATTATAAAGGATCAATGAAATGAAAATTGGTTCTTTGGAAAGATAAACAAAATTGATAAACCACTAGCTAGACTAACTAAGAAAAGGAAACAGAAGATGCAAATAACACACTCAGAAATAAAAAAAAAGATGATATTACAACTGATACCACAGAAATACAAAAGATCATCAGAGACTATTATAAACAAATATACGTTCACAAAATAGAAAACCTAGAAGAAATGGATGAGTTCCTGAAAACATAAAACCTCTTGAGATTGAACCAGGAAGAACTCCTGAATAGACTAATAATGAGTAATGAGATTGAGTCAGTAATAAAAAATCTCCCAAACAAAAAAAAAGAAAAAGAAAAAAAGAAAGGAACAAATTGTTTCACAGCCAAATTCTACCAGATGTACAAGGAACTGGTGCCAATCCTACTAAAACTGTTCCAAAAGTTTGAAAATGAGGGAATTCTCTCTAACTCATTATACCAAGCCATATTACCCTGATACTACAGCCAGGAAAGGATGCCACAAAAAAAGAAAACTATAGATCAATATCAACTTATTAACATAGATACAAAAATCCTCAACAAAATACTAGCAAAGTAAATCCAACAACACATCAAAATGATAATTCACTATGATCAAGAGGGTTTCATCCCAGGGATGTAAGAATGGTTCAACAAGTCAAGTCAATACGCAAGTTAATAAATGTGGTTTACCATATAAACAGAATTAAAAATAAAAACCATATGATCATCTCAATAAATGTAGAAAAGCATTTGATAAAATCCAGCATCCCTTCATGATAAAAACCCTCAACAAATGAGGCATAGAAGGAACATATCCCCAAACAATAAAAGCCATTTATGACAAACCCACCGTCAACATCATACTGAATGGGGAAAAGTTGAAAGCATTTCCCCTAAGAATTGGAATAAGACAAAGATGCCCACTTTCACCACTTCTATTCAACATAGTACTGGAAGTCATAGCCAAAGCAATCAGAAAGGAGAATGAAATAAAGAGTATCCAAATTATAAAAGAGGATGTCAAATTATCTTTCTGTGCTGAATACATGGTCTTATACTTAAATATCCCTAAGGTCTACTCCAAAATACTCCTAGATACGATAAATGAATTAAGCAAAGCTTATAAAATCAATGTACAAAAATGAATAGCACTTCTATACACCAAAAACAACCAAGCTGAGGACCAAATAAATAACTCAATCCAATTTAAAATAGCTGCAAAAAATAAAGTATCTAGGAATAAATTTAACCAAGGAGCTAAAAGATCTCTACAAGGAGAACTACAAATCACTAATGAAAAAAATCATGGATGACACAAACAAATGGAAAAACACCCCATGCACATGAATTGGAAGAATCAACATTGTTAAAATGACCATACTACTCAAAGCAATTAACAGATTCAATGCAATTCCTATCAAAATACCAACATCATTTTTTCTCAGAATTAGAAAAAATAATCCTAAGATTAATATGGAAAAAAAAAGCCTGAATAGCCAAAGCAACCCTAAGCAAAAAGAACAGAACTGTAAGTATCAGATTACCTGACTTCAATTTATACTGCAAGGCTATAGTAACCAAGACAGCATCGTACTCACATAAAAGCAGACACATAGACAAATGGAACAGAATAGAGAACCCACAAATAAAACCATGTACCTACAACCAACTGATCTTTGACAAATCAGACAAAAACATATACTGAGGAAATGACACACTATTCAATAAATGGTACTGGGGAAATTGGTAACCATATGCAGAAGAATATAACTGGATCCCTATCACTCACCATATACAAAAATTAATTCAATATGAATTGTATTAAATGTTAGACCTGAAATAATAAAAACCTTAGAATAAAACCTATGAAAAACTCTTCTGGAAAAACCTAGGCATAGAATTTATGACTAAGATCTAAAAAGCAAATGCAATAAAAAGAATAACAGATAATTGAGACTTAATTAAACTAAAAAGCTTGTGCACAGCAAAAGAAATAATCAACAGAGTAAATCGACAACCTACAGAATGGGAGAAAATATTCACAAACTATTTTTCTGATAAATGACAAATATCCAGAATTTACAAGAAGCTCAAACAACTCAGCAAGGAAAAAAACAAATAACCCAGTTAAAAAATGGTCAAATGACATGAACAGTAATTTTTCAAATTACGATATACAATTGGCCAACAAATAAATGAAAAAATGCTCAACATCATTAATCATTATGGAAATGCACAGTAAAACCACAATATGATACCATCTTACTCCAATTAGATCAGTCATTATTAAAAAGTCAAAAAACAGTAGATATTACCACAGATGTGGCAAAAAGGGAACACTTATACGCTGATGATTAGAATTATTAGGGCAACATCCATGGAGATCAATATGGAGACTTCTCATAGAACCAAAAGTTCTACCATCCAATCCTGCAATCCCACTACTGAGCATCTACCCAGAGGAAAAGAAATCATTGTATCTAAAAGATAGCTGCATTCATATGTTTATTGTAGCACACTTCACAATTGCAAAGATATGGAATCAACCTATGTGCCCATCAACTTATGAGTGGATAAAGAAAATGGGGTGTATATATATATACCCCCTGGAGCACTACTTAGGGATAAGAAAGAATAAAATAACTTTTGTAGCAACTTGCATGAAACTGGAGGCCATTATCTTAAGTGAAGTAACTCAGGAACAAAAAATAAATGGTGCAGTTAAGTGGGAGGTTAACTATGGTTACACAAGGGCATACAGAGTGGTATAATGGACATTGGAGACTGAATATGGGGGGGTGAGGGATGAAAAATTACCTATGGGATACAATGTACACTACTCGGGTGATGGATGCACCAAAAGCTCAGACTGCACCACTATACAATATATACATGTAATGGAATTCAACTTGTACCTCCTAAATCTATTAAAATAAAAAAAGGAAAAAAATTAAAAAATAAAAATTATAATTTATTTATATCATAACAGTTATATGCTTTCACCAAACATTAAGTATAATTTTTATTTTTTCTACATTTATATTTTTCAAGGATTAATCAAGCAAAAAAAGATTTCATTTTAATGATCCATCTATAGAAAAAGTCTGGAAGTTGGAATATATACAGCTTAATGTTATACTTATATCAGCTTATTATATGTTACTCTGTACCTTTCATTGTTGGCAAGAGTTTGAATTCTGATAGTTCTTCCTAAAACTATTAATTTTCACAACCTAGGTATTCCTTTACCTTAAACCATGTTTGTAGGATTTGATCAGCATAAACTCTACGTGCTTCCCGGGCACATTAGTTTTTGACAGGACGGTAAAGCTACACGCTCTATGCCTTCGTCAATTGGTTTCTGGATGCACTTTATATAGGAAAAATTACTTGAGTGTTCAGAAGGTAGACAATACTCTGTTTATTCTCAGTTCTGATCGGATTTTTCTACTTGTAATATTTGAATAATGATTAAGTGGCACAAAATGAATAATTTATTTCATATTAATTTATTTCAAATTAAGTGTCATCAAGTTGATATTTATTTCCTATTTTATAATATGTTAATTTTCCATAAAAGGATCTCCTCTCATAAAATTTTACACACACTTTTGAAAATATGTCATCTACAAAAATGGGAAAGTAATACATGTAAATTTATTCTAAAATGATCTCTCAAACTGGCCTCTCATTGAGCACTATTGGACAGATAGTTCATATATCTTTGGTATCAGCCCAAATATTTTTTGGAAATGATGTACTAAAGTAAACAAGGTATTTTTATTATTTGATATCTCAGAGATTTATAGTGGCCACATAGATTGTGAATCTCCAAAATGGTGATTTAGCATGCAGTGATAAGCTTGTGCAAGAAGCAACACAGTTTGGGACACATTATCCCACAGAAATATTTTTTTATTGTTTCACTTATTTAAGTTTTGTCTGGTATTTTTTCAAGCTTTCTGTTTTCATGCTTCCTTTTTCTAATTCTTTCCTGTTCTATACTTTTAGGAAGGATTTTGCTCATTTTGAAAACATTTTAAAGTATGAAATATAACAACTGTTCAAAGAAGAATGCAAAACAAAATGCTGCACTCAATATTTTTATCATAGGTTGAATACCAATGTGCCACCAGGTAAGTTAAAAAATGGGACATTGCCAGAATCTCAAACGGCCTTTCATGTAACATCCTGATTACTGTATACTCCCATCTCCCCCGGAATGTAGTCACTATCCTGACCATTATACTAATCATTATCTTGCTTTCCATTATTGGATTTACTATATAAGCATGAATTTCTAAATACTACAAATCAATTGTGTCTGTTTCCTTAAATTTTGATACAACAAACTCATACATCATCTGCTCTTTCACATCAATTTTATTCACTCAACATTACATTTGTAAGATTTATTCATATTGTTGTTTGTAGGTACATTTCATTAACTTTTATTGATCTTTGGTATTCTGTTAATTAAATAAATTACAATTTAATTATCCATTCTACTCTTCTTGTACATTTTAATTGTTTATATTTTTGTTTATTAAAAGTAATGCTGCTGTGAACATTTTTAAACACACCTTTTGGGAAATGTGTGAATGCATTTTAGTTGAATAAATACCAAAAGGTACATTGATGCATCATAAAGTATATCTGTTTTCAATGATGATGGTTAATTAAAAACTCTTTCCTGAAGTGTTTATAGTAATTTGCCCTCTTACCAGTAGTTCCCACTGCTTCACAACTTCAGCAATGCTCAATATTAACAGACATTTTAATGTTAGAGTTTCTGGAGGGTATCTAGTGTTATCTCTTGTGTTGTCTCATTTAATTCACATTACCTTCACTACTAATGAGGTGCAGCATCATTTTCTTTATGATGTCCATTCGCATCCCCCTCCCCAAGTCTATTCTCTGCCTTTTTCTGTCCTGTCTACACTCCTAGGAATTTGAACTCAGTGGACTGCAACTCTATACCTTACTTGTATTTAAGTATCGGGTTGGATTTTGCCAATAATAGACTTTAGCAGAAAGTAGAAGTGACTGCACAAAAAGAAATTAGAATAGTTATTTCCCCCACTGGTATTGCCAATGTTCTAGGGTTAAACCTCCTTTTAAATGGCTTCTCTTCTCAGCTTAAGGTCTTTTCCATGCTCTGGCAGCATTATCCTCTGCCACTGCACTGTTGAGCCAGATTGGTAATGACTCCTTGCTGTTAGTCCTGAGCATTTTACCATTCGTGTACCTAGCAAACACATTTACAAATAATATTCTCCTCAAACTCTCCTTAAACACTTCAGTGTGTCATCTACTTTCTGCCGGATCCCAAGTTATACAGTCATTGGTATCAGGACTAACCCTAGGAGGTAGACCTTCAAAATGGGTCACTCAGTTATTTGCTTTTTTAGGTGGTAGGAAAAGGACCCTTGCAGTTTGCAGCATACAGTGACAACATTTTTCTTCAAATTATCTGTTAGTTATGAGATGGACTGACTGTGGAGGTCAAGGCATTGAGGGATAATGTGGCTGTGACAATTAGTAGCTCTAGCAACAATACTGACTTTAATAATTGTAGTGTGGGATGGCAATTTGGGGCTTTCCAGAGATCCACAAAGAGAAAAAGATAAGTTCAGGCATTGAATTCCTAATCCAAGGAATGACTAGAGAATCAGAAAGTAACTGTAAAAGTCTTAAAAGAATTTATTTTCTCCTGTAGCAACAGGGCATATATATTTGAGGATCAGTTCTGAGACCTAATTGTAATAGCTTTCAGAGAAGCAGCACCACTTAAATGCACAATTCTGCATTGCCTGTTGCCTCTCATGCAGAGGGCAGTGCACTGGCCAGGAAGGAGTGGCATCCGGGACTTGGAATGGCTTTATTTTGGTAAATGGAAGGAGCCTGAGAAGTGCCAATTTTCCCCAAGCCTGTCCTGCTGGATAAAGGAGGACCTCACCCTGCAGGAACCAAGCTTCCTTCATCTGCGTGAAAACTTTCCCACTGCTTCACCTGTGGAAATTGTCTCACAGGTGATATTTTATCCCCTCAGGACTTCTCACATTTTTCAGACCTATAACTAGAGCTGGACCCAACAAGTCATGATAGAGAAGTGCAAACTCTGGAAAGAGGAAAATGCATATCAAAGAATTACAGGATCTTGGTTAGAAGGATTCTGGGGAACATAATGGGAAGCAGATTCTCAGAGCATTAGACAAAGAAAAACAAAAAATAACATTGGCACATAGACAAAATTCATCAATAAGCGTGTACTCTCCCAGGACTCAGGATTGAATGTGCAAAGGGGAGCATTTGGGAGTGGTGATGATTGTCTGATGAGCTGCTATTTGAGACATGGACTCAACTGGTGCCTATACTAACGGATTCTGAAGGCTCATGGAGATGGGCATTTTGGAGCAGATCTATTATTTGCAACCTTCCCAGCAATTCCTTGCGCATAGTTCCCAAGATGGCACAGATGACTGGAATTAAAATAAACTTTATTGAGGGCAGTACCAGGCATCCTTGAAAATCTTTCTGGGGGACATTTTCTTAGCATCTCTGTCAACTCATAAAAACAGATTCTTACCTGAAAAGGGGATTATAGTACGGAGTAAGACTAAAATCTCTCCTCATTGAAAATTGCTGGTTGAGAGAAGAGGAGTCTCTACTTAATTAGGGTAGCAGAGAACAAGTTTGGTTGTGCAAACTCAAGAGCCTATTTTCTCAGAGTAGTTTAACAGAGAGGACATTTACTCAAGTCTAAGGTTGGGAAATAATTGGCTAGTTTTTACTGCTGAAAATTGTCTTTGTTTCAAATAGTATTTTAATAGGAATTTGAAGGAAGGATATAATTTAAAAAATAATTAAAATAATAACTTTTACACATGTGCAATGATCTTTCTACTAGCAATCCCTTCCTATAAAGTTGGAGTATATCATAGTATTTATATCTGCATTTGAAAACCTAGAATTCTGTAATAAAAAATGTGAATTACATAAGTAGTGAGCAACCTCTCTTGAGATTAATTAAGAAGAGAAAGAATAATGTGAGGCCTCTAAAAAAGAAAATTGCAGCAAATGGCAGAGAAGAAACAAATTTGCTTCATATCATTATGGCCTGGGAGTATCTATATACTAATTTTACCAAAATATTAACCATATAAATAACAACAATAAGAAGAAGAACCATTATTTAAGCACATATGTGGCAGCACTTTGATATGTAGTTTACATAGACTACCAATTTAACTTGTAGAACATTAGAACCCTTGGGGGAGCCACAGAGAAGCCACTGAGGGGCTGTCCCGCTGAACAGCAGAGGTAAGTTTGCCACCCCAGTGGGCCTGAAAGGCAGAGTACATAGCCAAAGTGGATTATACTCAAGCCTTAAAGCTTAATGTTGTTTTCCCCATTAAGTTTGAGACCTTACCTGGGACCTATCTCTTTTCTTCTTTTCTATTTTTCCTTTTTGAAAGGGGAATGTCTATGATATGCAATGTTCCACCACTGTATTTTAGAGGCACCTAACATGTTTGGGTTCACAATTTCACAGCTGGAAGAAAAATTGCCTCAGGATGAATCACATCTTGAGGCTTACCCATATCTGATTTAGATGATATTTTGATGAGACTTCCAGCTTTAGACTTTTGAGTTGATGCTGGAATGAATTTAGGCTTTTGAGGCTGCTGGGAGGGAATAAAAGCATTTTGCACATGGGAAAGACAAAAGTTTGGGAAGATCCAGGGGAAGAATACTATAGACTGAATATTTGTGTAGCCCCAAAATGCATATGGTGAAATCTTAACCCCCAATGTGATGGTATTAGGAGGTGAAGCCTTTGGGAGGTGATTAGGTTGCGAGGGTGGAACCCTCATGAATGAGACTGGTACCCTTACGAAAGAGAGCCAGAAAGCTCCCTCATCCCTTCTGCCACGTTGAGGACACAGCAAAAGACAGCTGTCTATGAACCAGGAAGCGAGGCTTTACCAGGTGCTGAGTCTACCAGTGTCTTGATCTTGGACTTCCCAGCCTCTGGAACTGTGAGGAATAAATGCTTGCTGTGTAAGCCACTCAGTTTATGGTATTTTGTTATAGCAGCCTGAACAGACTAACACAGCATCCTATAAGTTCTGTTACTCTCTTCGATTTCATGGATATTGACAAAAAACTGAGGCACTAAGTCACTTGCCAAAAGTCTGTCAGCTTATAAATGGTGAGCCCAGGGAGTCTGACTTAGAAAATAAGTTCTTAAACAGTACATTAACCAAGGAGGTAGGAAGAATAAAGTGCTTAAGGACGTACTAATCAGAGGTAGCTCTAGGGAAGTGCATTAATATAAAAATAATGCCCAAAATAATAATTCTGAAGCTATTCTATCTGAGAAGAATTGAGCCAAATATAGAATGGAAAAACAAAGCTTAACATGCACATCTCTAGAAAAAATAATATACAAAAATTTTTGAAACTGGCTAGGTGCAAGAGAAACTGTTGCTGTCTACTTAACATACATTTACTCCATTTTCCTTAGAAAAGAACTAAAATTGTATTCATGTTAGTGATTCCTTTCTCTAGTTTAGGTACAAATCCTGAACAGCTTAAATCTGGTTTCTTTATAAGCAGATGGTTTAGGAGTGATTATATCAACTCATGATCTGCAAATGAGATATAAGGCAAAGCTTGCTAGGCAACTATGGGAAATATTTTCTTTCCTTCATAAAGAGATGTGCAGAAAGATGAATTCATTTCATCCACTGGACAGAGTAACATCTGCATGAATCCCTGGAACTTCAGAACACAAGCTGTGGGAGTGAAATGAAAGTTCAAGATATCAGAGGGAGAAATGCAAAGAACCTGAATCTTTCATGATATCACTGAGCTTCAGAATTGACAACCACAGAACCAGTCAGCCTCTAGACTTTGTTAAATATTACAAATCCTTATTGATTAAGCCATTGACATTTTTTCTAAATTCATAAACACAATTTCCCTAACTGAAGCAGATAGTGAAAAGTCCTTGTAGGATAAATATAGAAATTAGTATTTATACTATAGAAAACTAATTATTAGTTTAAACATTCTCACCTTGTACTTAGCAGTCTATTTTCACACTTTTACTATAACAAATATAAAATTGTTAGAAACAAAAGCTTTCTGTATCAATGGTGAACTAAATTTTACTCAGACTCTTTTTTCTTGAGAGCTTTCAATTTCTCAATTAAAAATTTCCCATAAATAGTGTTTTTCATAAACCTTACATCAGTGGTTTATAATGAAATGCAAACCAAATAAAATTTCATAAAGTAACATAGTTTTCAGAAAAAAATATATGGGACATTTCATTGATCTCTTACTCAAAGTTTGATATGTAAAGAAAAAATTTACAAAAATGGATTTGATAGACAATTTTAAGTCCTTCCACTTCAATTTTATTCAGTTTATATAGATATGTTATAATTTACAAACATATATTTTAACTAAAGTAAGATTACTATTTATATGTCCATAAATAATGCTTTCCAAGACTTCCATTCATTGCCAAAATTACTTTAAAATCTCTACATATATAGACATTTATATGTGTCAATTGTGGCAATTATACAAGAATTCAAAGACTGTAATTTTGAAAACTATGTCTCATTCCATGTGGCTTATGTAGCTCAGCCTTCATTTTGGTCAATACCATGATTTATTGAGAGACCAACAATGATAAAAGCAAAGAAAATGGAGCAAATACAATGGCTTGAATGGAAGCACAATGATAGTATTGATAAAGGAAAATGAGTAGATTTTTTTCAACAATTACAGTAAACAACATAACAATCATAATTGAATGAACATCACACAGTAAATGAAAAGCAACTATGGACTATTTCAATTTTGATTCTAGGAAGAGTGAGTAATAATGTTCCCAGGAGTTAATGGGGCATTCACTGACTCATGAAAGTTTAGCAAGTAGAAATGAACCACTCATTTAGCATCCAAACCACTGTGAAGTGGTACTTGTGGATAAATAGAGCCATCCATCCATGGGTCTCAAATAAGATTTAATATTGACTTTAGTGTACACTATCAAAAACCATCCAGCTGAATCATGGCCTATTACTTCTTATAAGAAGGAAAACTTGAAAAATCTTAACAGAATAAGTTGGTGAACTAAATTACTGAATTTTATCACACACACTTGAAGACTTTCAAATATGTAAGCATATACAAACTTATTTTAAAAGTGTAACCATATACCTGTACTATTTGCCTAGAGAGTTGAGCTTATTGACACGTCTCCCATCTTCCACATTTTTGTGATAGATGTGCCTGTGAAGTCATCCTATCTTCCTTCTTCCATTAGGAACTTCTAAAACAATAACCTTTATATACTATGAAGTAATATATTTTTGTAAAAAATAATTCCAAATAAAGAGAAAATTAGAAGTTTTAAAAATACTTGAAATACCATCTAGAGGTAACAATTATAAATTTTTACTTTATTTTGTTGCCATACATATGCATATACATATACACACCCACTCATTTTAAAATAATTGTCATGTTCCTTACATATGTTTTAAATCAGGAATAAACCCCACTGCATTAATATTGCTTTAATATGCTTTTTCTGAGAACAAATTTATCATCACACCTTGAAATCTTGTAATGTTCAGACACAACAAGAGCCCATTTTATGAAGTGATAAAGAATTAGTTATTACATGGCTAACAACTATACAAATTGAGCCTCAATTACTAAATAAACTTTCCTAAATCTTCTCACATTTTTCTTACCAAGCTTTAAATACAAATAATCCAGAACAGATTTTTATTTTGCCATAAAGGTGAACAATTCCTTGTGTGTGTATGTGTGTGTATTTACATCTCAGCATAGGGGGTTCTGTTAATCAGTATTTTCTCACCAAGAAAGGTGATCAGAGTCCAGAGTTAATTTCTCCAGCAGCAGAGTTGGTACAGCTTGTTCTGAAAGGAGGCCCACTCACTCTTCTTGTACTGCTTTCTGGTTCACTGCACAATTTCAGGCCTCAATCTGCATAAGAATGCCACCTTGGCTGCAGGCCTGAAACAGCAGTGGAATAAAGCTCTGACATAAGCGCCTGTCTCTACTCAAAGTGTAATTGTGAGTTGGAAAAACTGTGCCTCCTGCTGGAGGCTGGCTCCTCACAGTCCATGCATGTACTGCTTCCCCAGCCAACAGCGGTCTTCGAATGTCTCTGCTGGTCACAGCTACATCAAGACCTGCAAATCCCAGGATTCCATTTATCATAATGCTTTATCATGACTAGAAATCTGCTCCCATTTCCTCCTGTGGTTTTCTGTAATTCAATTGTCACCTAAGCTAGAAAACTTAGAGCCATTGTCCACAGCTTCTACCTTTTCTCAGCCATATCCAATCGTTCTATTTCCCAAATGACTTTCTAATTTAATCTATTGTGTCTTTCTTTACTTCTTTAAGCAAACAAATAGTATACAATAATGAGCTTCTACGATACGTTTGGTTTCTATGTACAAGGTAGTTGAAAATATGAGACTATCCATAGCACAAATTATATTTCATATACAACTCTGGTGTCATAAAAAAATGAGTCTCTTTTGCCTCTCTTGTCTTATGCAGCTGATCTGAAATGAAATCTATGATAGTTGCTGAGGGAATTCGGAGAGAAGATACAATTTAAAGAAATTTACAGTATATTTGGAGAGAGAAAACAAAACTGAAAGTGAACAACACAAGGCCATATCACAACAGTATATAGTTATGACCCTGTCTGCTGCAGAGGATGTGTGGATAAATATGGCCTGGAGGAGTGAGGAAATACTTTAGGGTAGGGTAGGACTTATTCTGAGTCATGAAAGGTGAGTCAAGTCAGACTATAAACCATCAGGTGAGGAAGACAGTATGAAAGACAAAAGAAATGTGGAGAAGGAGACATATATATGTACACACACATCATCAACACCTGTGTGTTTGGCAGTGTAGAAACCATATCGAACAGAGGGGAGAATCTGTATTGGGGGTGTATGTTTATATAGGTAGGAGAAGGCCACATTATGAGAGGACTTCAAAACAAGACCACTGCAATGTAAAATAGAGACGGATATGAGATTTTGACAAAGACGTGACTTAGGTACGTAGAATTTAAGGAGTGTAACAGAGAGTACCTGGATTCCAGCAGAGCAAGTATCAGATATGGTGGGGGCCTCTACTGAAATGATCCCGTTTTAAAATGGCGTAGATCCGGATGAAACGATGGGATGGGGAGATGAAAGACAGCTAAAGCTAACTGTATGGTTTGCAGCATAGATATTAGGATAGTATGTTATTTTTAAAAAACAAAATAAAGACATTTGGATGAGGTTAGTTTTGGAGAAAAGGGATTGGAAAACAATGCAGTTATTTGCTTAAACAAGTTCTCTATTGTTAGGCAACAAATGGAAAAAAGAATACTGAACCATCTCTAATCAGTAGAAAGTGGACTTCACACTTGGATATGAAGCAGAGGCATTCATCCAAGATTTGTCTTGGATCCATTTTGATAAAAATGGTCATTGAAAGAAACCCAGCTTCTCATTTTAAGACAATAACAGCTGCTAAAGCTTATTGAATGCTTACTATGTGCCAGACACTATGACTGGCATATTATGTTCAATTTATCACGGCAAGTCAATAAAGTAGGACTATTATTTATTATGATGTAGCAAATGAGAAAATTGAAATAAAGGAAAGTTGAAAAACTTCCCAAGGTCATAAAATTTGGGTGAGTCAGAGCCAGAATTTAATCCAGATCAAGTGTCCAAGTTTGCAACACTCTGTTATGGTGCCCCTTATTTTCACATATAAGGCCCTATCTATAATCTTACATTCAAAATATCCCATTAATGAGGATTGTAATGATCCAATTTTGATGATTACAAAATATCATATTTAATTTTTGAATAAAGATGGATAAAAAGAGAGTTCAGCCATATTACATGTCCTTATTTTCTGTTTTAAATTAAATCCCTCTGGCTTAAATTCCAAGAAGATCTTCCTAAAATAATTGAACCTCAGACAATAGATAAAATTATTTGTTATTAGGCCCAGACCATAGGGTGACTTATAAAGTTTTGTCTATTTCATATGCATTTTTATTGATTTTTCTGTAAAAAAAATCCATTTTAACAAAAAGATGTGACATAGTGGTTTTTTTTTTTTACTACAATGATCAATAAAATTTGTTCCTTTTCTCCTATTAAATTAGATTTACAGGTGAGAATATTCAAACAGGACTTTGTCAAACAGACTGCATAAGAGGAGTACTTATAACTGTATATATAAATCTAAAGGACAAAGTTGCTAGCAGAACACTTATCATTATATTGCAAATTGACCCAGGGTAGAAGAAAGATTAGTTATAATTTCACTGTAAGTTTTTAGTTAGCTAAATGGTTCAGAAAGGGAAAGAGATAAAAATTCTAAGGTTAAGCCATCAAGATTTTTCCTTATGGATATAATTAAAATTTTTTCTCTTTTGTACTCTTTTTTCTTTATCTTTACTAGGTCACAGTCCTACATAAAATCATGTATTTTTAAATAATGCCCTACATTAGAGTTTCTTCTTCACATTCCCACAAATTAATGTTTCCCAATTCTTTCTTTGACCATCCTTTCCCAAATTTATATCTCTTTTTGTGCTCCAGTCCCTATGTTTTTACTTCTAGCTGTTCCTAATAATTTCTTCAAAATCTGGTTTCTGACCATTCTCTCTCACTCTGTGTCTCTCTACCTCTCCCCTCCCCTCCCTTTCAATGACCTCACCATCCTCCTTATTGCGGTGCTATTGTCAGTGAACCAATGTCACAAACCTATACCAAGTTCTAAAAATTCGGTGTCTACAAGTTTTACTACTTCTTTCCCCTCCACGACATTCCTAAATATACTATCCTTGTTTATCATTCCTCTTGCTCCTAGAATATTGAAATGGCCTCCTATTTCAATTTTCCAGCCTTATCCTTCATATTGCTTCAACATTCATAAACTGAACCATAACTCTATTCTTTAGTTCTTTATTCAACCTACTCCCACTAAAAAATTAACCAATGGTTCCAAGTTGCCTCAAAAACATTCATTAGTCTTTAACTCAAGTTCTCACATAACCTGATTTCTACACATCATGCCAATCTTTGTCTTCATTGTCCCCTTCAGATGCATTCTATTTATCCAAACTGGAGTACTATTTCTTCCAAATATGTATTTTTTATATGATTTTTTTCTCACACTATTCTCAATATCGGGAATGTCTTTTTCTAGGTCTGGAAACATCCAAATACTACCCATCTTTAAATTCATGAGATCCAGTTCATATTATACATTCTCCAGAAAGGTTTTCTTTTCTCCGGCCTCCCAAACTGAATGCAATTACTTCCCTTCAACATATTTTCACTTAGGTTATCTTCTAACACTGAGAATGATTGGCCTAACATTACTGTTTTTATTAATATGTATTACTGCCTAACAAATTTCCCAAACTTAGTGGCTTAAAACAACAATAATAAAATTATTATCTCAGTTTCTGTGGGTCAGGAATTCAGGCGGTACTTAGCTGACTTGTTCTGACTCAGGATCTCTCTTGAGATTGGAATCAAGATGTCATCTGTGGCTGTCATCATCTAAAGGCTTAACTGAGACTGCAGGATCCACCCCAGGATGACTCACTTGCATGACTGTTGCCAGGAGGCCGCAGTTCCTTGCCACATGAGATTCTAAAAAGCAGGGCTTGAGTTCCCTCATGATATGACATGTCCTCATGATAGGGTCTCTGAGAGTAAGTGATCCCAGGGAGAGAAGCATGCACAAGGTCTTTCATGTCCGAGTTTCAGGGTCATACACTGCCAATCTGCCTTGTTCTATCTGATAGAAGTGACTTACTAAGTCCAGCCTACACTTAAGGGAGGAAGAATTAGGTGCCTTATTTTGGAGAAAATGACAAAAAAATTTTGGACATATTTTAAAAATCACCACACTGTTATTTTTTTTAATGTGTATCTTTCTACACTATGTACCTCAGAGGAGGGATCCTACCTGTTTTCTTTCTATCCCCCAGGATAACTTGGTATTACATGTGTGCTCTGTATCTATTCATGCTCATGCACATGATTTGGCTTATATTTATATATTTTTTGTATTCATAACTCTAGAAAATTCTAGTCAAGTTGTTTCAGAACAAAGAAAATATTTGAAAGTAGTTTTTATAAATTTAGCTTTTGCTTAGAAGAGTTTAATACAAACCTTCCAAGTACAAGAGCTGTTCAGTCAGTGGTACATTATCTAAAAGAGTGACAGCTTTTACCTAATTGCAAAGACATATTCGGTCACTTATTTTTCTAAACTAAGGGTAATGAATGCATAGAAAAGTTGAAGATGAAGATGTATCAGGGCTAAACTACTTACTTTCAATTTCAATGGACAGCCTTGGTCATTTCTGGTGGTTATTTTTCTCTTGGTGTTCTATAAAATATATTTTTGTTAAATATCTTTTAAAAGGTCTCCTTTTTGAAGGACAAACTTGCACAGTTCAAGAGAATTAAAAACATGACTCAACAAGCTGTGTCTCTTAAATAGTTTTCAATTGACAAATCATTGAGATGAAAATGATAAGCTTCTGAAAGACTATTCTTATACTTTCCAAAGAGGTGATTTTGGATGTATCACTCTAACTGTGACATTACTATATAAGAAAAATAATAAATTTGTGAATAAAAATATAATATAAAAAATGGATATTTTGAGTAATTGATCATATTTTAACATTATTTGAATATATTAATATAAATAATTTTTCTTTTACCTATTCTCATCATGAGAATCATTTTTAAGTCCTTGAGATGAAAGAACTTTATCTTCTTAAATAAATGGCTAAATACCCCCTATCTTTCTTGCAGATAACTTCGAATTCTTACAACTATAGAAATTATCTAAGATGAAATTCTCTTTACCAAAACAAAGGTTTTCACTTTCCCAATATTATGTCTAGCTGATAATGTGTAATTTCTAAACTCCAATTTCAGCCATTGTCAAAAATAAATCAGAAAATAATATATTCAACAATATTTTCCCAATGCCTTATGTTATAAACTAAGTATATCACATACTCTTGGTTATGTGATTATCTGAAAATGACAGATAATCAATTAAAATGTATACAGAGTTGTATGAATATCTAGGAAGAGTCAGGTTCAAATGCACCTATATCACCCTTCACTTTGGAGTTGTGAACACAGCAAAATTCATAGCAAAATCAACACAGTCATAGGAGTAGACATTTTCCTCCATTATTGAATGGGTACAAAGGAATAAGGTTGGACAGAACCACAGTAAACTTGGGAGAAAATAAAGAATCCAGCAGTGATCCCACCAACAATCACAGACTTTTGTAGCAGAGGAATAAACCTGGAAGAAATAATGCAATGGGGGTCATTAGAGAAATAAATCCAGGAGCCTGGATTCTGTCTGAGAAAACATGTAGTCATAGAAGACATGTACAAGTAGCATAAACCAAGAGGGCTGGTATTTCAGTCCAAAATTTTGCCTGGCTGAGGAAGATGGTGAAGAGGAAAATTCAATACTATTTTATTACTTCATTTTTTGTTGGTCTTTGTTCCTCATTTTCTTAATACTTTTCATCAAGGTATTAAATCTAGTCTAAGTTCCAATATTAATGGGTGATAGAGATGAACAATAATCTTTTTCCCTGTTTTCCCTCAAATGTAATAATATTTAAAAATTCATTTTCTACTGACCCTCAAAAACTCTACTGTGATAGGATTTCTAAAAGGGGAATACCACGTTTTCTCATTTATTTCTATACTTATGCTAGAATCTATAGGAGGAAAGATATTTGTCTTTGTTTCTTTGTTTTTGAATGATTTATATGCAACATTTTCACACATCTCTAATCTAGGAATTCTTAGTAGAATTATGCTTTGGGGCATGCTCCCTGAAAATAGCTAATTTCAAGCCATAAGTTCACCTTCATTTAAAGGAAAAATGTATCTCCTTGGAGTTAAAGAACAATTGCTCTTGTATGCCAAGAAATGTGTGTGTATTCAAGGCTGATTGGATCTCCCAAAGCTAATTTTCCAGAAGGAAGGGAAAAACTGACTCAGCCTATTCATGTCTAAACATTGCTGCTGTGCACGCATGGAAAAGGCAGTCTGAAGCACGCCCAGAGTGTTTGGCTGTGCAGTTCATCCTGAGGAAGTCCTCTGGCTCTTCATTACGTCTCACAGTTACAAGTCCACTCACATTCACCAGGAGCTATGTAGAAAATTATTTGAGAAAATACAAGAAATTCTCAATTCCAAATCTCAATATGAGCTCCATTGCTGACTTCATGTGCAAAAGGAGAAAGCAGGCCTTGTATATTCTCATCCATCAAGTAACTCATCCCTTGACTGAGACCCCTCAGTTACTTGCAGGGCCACACAAAAATTAGCACATTCTTTCCACTTTTAAAAATATTCAGGAATATGAATATTATTTTTCAAAAATGAACCTTCATTCATAAATCCATTTGATGAAATAAATTGAATGCATATACACAACCACCGTTTAAAAGGTATTTCTCTGTGGACTAAGGAATCACTGTGTCAATCTGCCCATTGAGTGTGACTGTATTTTGACAAGGGAGTCATTTCTATACAAGCAGCAATGGTGCCACATTTAGAAAATTAGGAAGATAGTGGGCAAAAAGGCAATGGAAATAGTAAACTAAGGAATAAAGATACTATTTTCATTACAATCTAAGTAATAAATATAGTAAAAGTATGCAAGAAAAATGCACTACAAACTATTAACATAAATACTAGATTATATCTTGTAGAGAAAATATTTTTACAGTCAAAGTTTTATGACACTACTTTTCCAACGATTTTATTTACGTGATAAGAAAATGTATAAATATTTTCTTGAAAAGGGATACTTTCCCAGTTATTTCCTTCTTTTTCCTTATAATTACTAGTGGATTTTTAAATTTCAAGACTATGGAGAAATCAGTTTCCTTCAAATAAACAATGTGTCAAACAACTGGTACTTTATAACTTTGAAATAGCAAATTCATTGCCAATAAAAATAAAAACAACAATTTATACAAAATTGAAAGGAGCATGAAAAGAAAAGAAATTCTGATAAAACTAACGTGGGAAATTTGCCCTCACTTGAATAGTACTTCAAATATTCACACATCAGATTATTGCAGTAAGTATTGACAAAAATGAATACCTTCAAATGAAAACAAATGAAATGATAACCGTTGATATTGTTTTGTGAGGGACAATTTTGTCAAATATATTGTTTTTTGCAGTATCTAAGTAGTAGGATTCATTTCAAATAACTTTTTCTTTTTAACCATTCTTTTACTGGGAATTTTTTAAGTCAATCTCTGTTTTAAGCCAACAAAAGCAAAAGAATCTCATAAGGATACCATTCCTCCTGTTGCTTCCTTTTATTATTCCTGTCTTGTTGGAATTTAGCAAAATGAATCCAAATGCTACAAACATTGTTGTCCATTTCTTCTGTTTATTTCCTTGCTATGTCTCCAGAGTTTTCTAATGCCAATAATAAGGTTTAATTAGCTCTGTATTGTAATAAATAATGGACTTAAGAAAAATTGATTGGAAAGCATCTTAAAACTCATGTAAATAGAATTCTATATGATGTCTAATTTTAATAGCATATTTTAATCCTTGGTTAAACTTTACTAACCTACTTCTAGTTTCTGATCATCTTTTGAATGCAGCTAATCCATCATTCAGCTTTTCATTATGTTGTTCCAAAATCTGATGTCTTGTAATTTCAGAATAACTAGTACTCTTTTCCTTGCTTCTTCCCCTAATCATTTCAAAATCTCCTTCTCTGGTAATTTGTGACTTTTCCTCCTCAGTATATAAACATCCTTGACTTCTCCCTTTTTAAAACAAAACAAAACAAAACAAATAAAGAAATAACAACAAAAAACCCTTTCCTTCACTCTGCATCTCCCTCTCTCTACACACGGATTTCTTACAGGTCCCGCCATCACCTCCACTTCGTCACAGTCTTTAACCCCCGCTGTCCCTCGCACTAGCCCATATTCCAGGGCGCGTGTTCCCACAAAGACCCGAGTCAAGCCCAGACACTGCCCGCTGTCTCTCGCCTGTCTCTCAAAATGTGCAGTTGTTAAAACGTTTTCTCAAGATTTTCGTCAATAATCTTCTACTTTTCCATATTATTCCTGCATCAGAGGTTTGTCATTCCAAATCCTCATCTAAAAAATGCCAGAAGGCAATGAAATATTCAGAAAAATGGCATTAGTACACCAGGAATCCATATTATCAAAAAGATTTGCAACGCGATGTTCTCCTACTAAGGTGCCAAATGAAAGAGTTTCATCCAGGTTTTTATTCTAGCAATTTTTAAAGGTATAAAATATATCAAAATATTTAAATGACTTGTCAAATGTAAGCTGGTGGTTGTTCTCCTCTTCCTCCTTCTCTTCCTCCTACTTCCGTTTGATGATCTGCCTTTATGGGTTTTTTCCCCCCTTCTGATTTTAATGGATTGTTTTTATTCATTTATTAGGTTTCGGAGGGGCAACTTTTGTAAGTTGGCTTTAAATCTACCATTTTTGCCCCAAATGTCTAATTTTCTTAATGTTATTTAATAACACATTTGAATACATTATTAATGCTCACTAGTGGAAGGGAATGGAATCAGAAATTGCTGATTTTGAGAATTAGCTTTTCATGTAAAGAAAAATGTCCAGAAACGAATATTGATTGGAGAAACTAATTATAATGCTCTACTGCTCCTTGCATAGAATTTGCCTTCCTTGAAGTAGAGGTAGATTTCACATCATTTTCTTCCACTTTTCACATTTCCCAACTGAGAGGAGACAATTTATACCTTGAATTTAATTATTTCCTTTATAGACTTATTTCTGTAACAGCCTGGAAATGACTACTTACTTATGTTCTGTCTTATCCAACATATGATGCTGTCAAGATATGAGTTCAATGATTTAGTTACTGGAAGTGTATGTGTGTGTGTGTGTGTGTGCACACATGTACATGTTTGAGGCAGTGGTGGGATGGGGGAGACTGTATGTCCAGCCCAGCATTTGTTTTATAAAACAGACAACCAAAGATAACCTTTTTGTTCTTATCTCACAGCTTGTAGTGAGCTTAAATTACGTGAAAAGGTATTGAAGTAACACACACTTTATAAATGCAATATATTATAATTATCATTGTTTAGTGTTATTTGATTAGGAGTTTTTCAGCTCCTGTGAACACTGTCGGGTTTCACTTACGTATACAATATTAATATAATTTAAAAAGTAAAAATTTTATTTGATGGGGGGTGTGTGTGTGGATATGAATGGCTTTTTGAGATATTTTAAAATGGGCTCTAAAGCTTTGTCTTCATCAGTTTACTTTAACATTCCTTCAAAAGAGTCTGTCAAATTCTTGGTAAGATTTATTTACCATAAACCCCTGGTGGAATTATTTAGTCTCTAAGATACACAGAAATTTGGCTGTTGAAACAATTTTAGGTGTTATACTGGTATTGTAGTTATACTTTCTTGCTAAAGTTCTCTACTTCCCCTCTATTAACCTCTTCCAGTAATCAGCAAACACATAGCAAAGCTTCAATAATTTTTTTGGCTTTCATCTTGTGCTCCATAATTGTTAGCTTTTAAAATACTTTAATCAATATTGAAATTTTTTTCAAATATTAGCCATGAGTTGTAATTACTGAGGAAATTCATCCGAGCCCCTCAACTAGTACTCCTGACCTAAAAATATGCGAAGACGTAGAGGGAGGGCTGAGGACAGCCATGGAAGGAGATGCAGCTCATTAAAATTAAATATCATTAGGGCCAAGGATTGGAGTGAAGTAAAAAAGAAGATGGATTTACCTAGCTTATGCAAGCAAAATATTTCTTTTGAATATTAAACATCTTATGATGGTTTTTATACAAAAATTAATACACTGAAAATTAAATAGTATATTTTGAACATATTCTAATATTTATAAATATTAATAATATAAATATATTGTTAAATAATTGAGATAACATGATATCACATGCTTTTTGATATGTATTTGATTTTTTTTCCTCATCTCATTGAGGAAGTTCCCCCCTTTGTCTTCTCTCTTTTCAAAAAGGACATTTTCCATTATCAGATAAGTAATAAAGATCAGAATATGTCATGAAAGAAATATTAGGATAACACAATACTCATGTGGACCAATAGAATTATATTTTAAAAACACTTTATAGTGGTAGTGGTTAACAGAGTAATTGAGACCAACTCTCCCTGTGAGAACAACTAGAAAAGCTAGGCAAAACATTAAAAATAAAATCTGTACAAAGGCATCAGAGATATACAAAGGCAGCTAAATTATGATTAATTAAGGAATGCCTGTTTGCCAATAGACATGATAAAGTGAGTGAAAAGTATTTTAAAAGGTTGGATAAGATACTTGCAACACACATATCTGAAAATAGACTTGTATCCAGAATATATATAGAATTCCTGCAAATCAACTGGAAGATGACAATCAAATTTTAAAATGGGCAGACTTGAACTGATACTTTAAAAATAGCAAAAGTTGCTCGGGATCCTTGGTTTCAATGTTAAACAAACTAACATCATAGGCAGATACTATTACAGTTATCAAAAATGGTTTAAATTCAGAAGTCTGCTAATACCAAGTGTAGGTGAGGATATATTTTTTCAAGACTGCTAGAGTACAAATTGATACTGCCATTTTGAAAAGCCATTTGGTATTTTCTACTAAATTTAAATGAAAGCATATCTTATGACACAATAATTTCACGTCTCTCTCTCTATATAAACACACACACATAACAGAAATGCATGTACAAGTGCACCAAGAGATATGCACAAAATACACTTAGAAAAATATATAAAGCAACACATATGGAACAAGTTAAATATCCATGAACAGTGGAATAATTGGAAATGAAGTGATAAACAAATTTTAGTATATTTATAACAGAGAATAGCCTGAAAATTGAAATAATGATCTATAGCTATTTGTATAACTCTTATAAACATAACGTTGAATGAAAGGTGCTAAACAAGAAAGAATACATACTATATGATAACACATAAAGATTAAAAAGCTACTAAAGTTAATTTATTAGATATTTGATTAGATATTTTACCACTATTGGGCATTTAAGGTTTTTGGTAATTTTGAATATTATCTTTTTAAATGACGTTATGAAAAAATATGAACCTAATATTTTGTTCCAATATTTGCTAATTTCAATTGGATATATTGGGATAAAATAATTTATGGGCTTTGATAGATAAATTTTGTCAAAATACTTGATTTCTAGAGAAAGCATTTTGAAGTTTTTAAAATTTACAGTGTTAACAGAATTCACTACTTTAAGTTTATTAATGTTTGCTACTTTGGAATTTAAAAATGAAATATAACTGTGGCTATGATTTTCTTTTATTTTATATTTAACTTTAAAATTCTTACATCACATTTTAATGAGAAATTCAACATTTAAAATAGCATATAAGGGGCTACAATAAGTTCATCTTCCTTCCACTCCAAACCCTCCATTGGCCAGTTGAATAATATTGAGGTCATTGGTATCTCAATTTTTATAGAATTTCTCTACATCACAATTTAGGCCAGTGCTTTTTAAATTAACTCTGTAACAAAATTTTCAATTTCTTCCAAGTTAACTTCTCTGTTTAGAGACTCTCCTGTTTTTAGGGAATTTATATTTTCCTGGAAAATTATTATTTTAGAAGTCATTTGCATAAAGATTGTTCTTAAAATTATTTTGATATCATATACCTGTGTTATTTCCTCACTTAATAATTTTGTGGACATTGTTATGCTTTTACTTTTTTTTTCTTGATAAAGTGATATATTTTTAGTAAACTCCTTTGTCTTATTTTTATTTTTTGAGGAACTAGTTTTAGTTGTAATTTTTTTGCCTAATGTGTATAGCTTAGTTTTCATTTTTGTTTCTTTTAATAGTATTTATTTTCTTTCTTAACCTATTTTTGCTTTCTCAATATTTTGAAAATCTTCAGTTGTTAAAATATAAGTTTCACTGTTTTGCTGAATCATCTTTAGAGGAAAAATGTACATTCTTACTAATTTGTTAGTATTTTGAATAATGGTAAGGAATTTGCTTTATAGCTGGACTGGAAAATAGATGCTTGTAATAATAAACAATTAATTTGCTATGTACTCTCTACATATTTCTCCAGTACTGATTCCACATGAAGCTCACAGATATAATAATGGCACAGATGATTTTATGAATAAGCAGGAAATTTTAAGCCAAGAAGAGCTTATTCATGGAATCATTCTTTTCCAGCAATGAAGATTTCTTTCATTTTTTTTTCTTGTTTTTGTCCTTGAAGAAAACACCTGCAGGATTTAACACATTAGAAATCATTCAGGGAAACTTTCTAACTAAAAAACGTGACTTATTAAAATCATTAATTACAAAGTATGTCTAAAATAATTTTAAAATATTTAAATATGACTGTATAAATAATCAGAAAGGAAAGATGAAGGTGGCCGGATAAGTCTTAATGTATTAAATGAATGAATATATATTAGTTTTGATCTCCATATTAAAACATTCTAGAAAAAAAAATTTTGAAAAAAGTAAAATATAAAATGGTGTTTGCATGTCTTTCATCTGCTGATCTGCAGTTTTCATTTACCCAGGTATCAACACACTGATTTCTAATACAAAAAACTTTAAGTTTTCATGTTTTCATTATTTTCTTAATACACTTCAAAATTGATGTCTGGGTATTATTTCTTATTGTTTTGATATTTTAAGTACACAAAGAAATAAAAGTATTATCCAGAATACTGTTGTTCATTATCCAGAAGTTTCAGAAATAAAATAGAGTATTTTAAGATTGGGTTAACAGAAAAAGTAAGACTTTCACTCTGAGACTCAGGATTTACTCCATATTTGCTATTCCAACATTCTTTTCTAAATGAATTGACTTTTATAAAATGTTAATTTGGATCCATGCCATAAACTTCTGGGGTTATTTGTATTAAATATTTGAAACCCATATTTCTTAATAGATTTCTAATTTTCAAAGATGAGAAAGTATTTTTGGCAGCATGAGCAAGCTCTAGGAGTGAAGTTTTTAGAAGGGCTGCCAAGGATTTGATATGTTAGAGCTGTATCCAAGTAAGGCAGTTTAGACAGCTAGTGGTTTTTATTATTATTTATTTTATTATTATTATTTAGGAGGGGAAAAGAATTCATTTGTTTTCATTTCCTTTCTTGTTTCCATACTCTAAGGAATTTAACATTAATAACAATAATTTATATTATTGTTAAGGAAATCAAGTATCTTACTAGTGGGAAATTTACAAGTTATATCTCCAATAGAAATTTTGATTTGGCAAAGTTACATAATGCAAGAATAGAATCTTAATCATTTGCTATGATTAATATTTGATGTATATTTTATAATAAAATTACTGGTAAGATACATCTCTAGTGTGTGACTCAGGAAATCTTAACATTATCTGCAGAAACTTGATTTGATTTCTGGTTATGTTCTACATTTAATATTTTATTTTACTAAATAACTTCATAATTTGCCATTTGCTTTCATTGCTTTGCAGATTATATCAGAAAAATATAATAAAGTCTATCTGATTCAAAACATTTTAAACAGAATTATTTGTAAAGGGATGTTACACAAACTTTCTCTGAGATTGTGGTGTAACAATCAAATATAAATCATCAATATATTAATTAATTTATCCAAATATATTTGAATAGTAGTGGTTGTAAACATATTTATTAAGACCAACTATGTTGACATCACTGCACAAAGTACAATGAGTGGTAAAGGTACAAAGAAATCATTGCCTTCAATATGTTTATAAACTTAGTTGGATTGGATTATAAAGAAATGTAAGCATATGATAAATTGTCAACATTTGAACGTGGTGGATCCACAAATGGATTGAAATATTAAGTGTAATGGATTGAAAAATAACAAACATCACTATGGACAATAAAGAGAGAAATGGAACTTATAATTATTGACTGCACATACTTTGGGATGATTCCACCCAGTTGAAGATGAGGTAAATGGTGTAGTAATAAAGGACATAATAAAATATCATGGGAAGGTTCTATGGAAGAATTGATATTTGAGCAGGGAGGGTCCTGAAATTTACAAAGAATTTGAGTAGGTGGCACCCATGTGAATGGAGGTAAAAAAGTTTACTGTGGGCTCAAAAAATAAATAAATTTGCCTTAATTGAATGATGTATTTACAGGAGATATGGGAGATAATGTGTGTACAACTCCAGGAACATTCTCAGGTAGGCCTTCTGAGGGGGACAGTAGAGCCCAATTATGGTCTTTGAGTTCCAATATCAGGGTACTGGGTTTCAATACTCAGTCTTGTCAATTAATGTTTGTTACTAACATCTCTGAAAACAATAAGAACTGTATTGTTTATTGAAAACTTACTACATATCAGGCACAATTCAAAGGATATTGCATATGCTAATTTACTTACAAAACCTTATTAAATAGGTGTAATTATTATCTACTCTACTACAAAGAAAAAACTGAGCCCAAGGGGATTAAGGCACCAGAATCTATATCATTAAACATTTGTACCCTGTCCAAGTAGTTTTCTATTTTTTTAAACATGAAATGCAGATATTGTATATTTCTGTGATAAATATGAATATATATTTATACATATATGGCATAAATAATATATAAATATTATATAATTTATATGTAAATAATATATAAATAATCACTGATAAATGTTAACAGTTATATGGAAATAATTATTAATAGATAACTCTGGAAAAGAAGTTTGGGTTTTCTGGTTATCGAATGCTAAGAAAGGGAGTATGGATGCTATCCTTCAGGCACTGGGAATAGATTGAATAATATTTTTAAAACACACATTTTCAGTGTGGGGAGACTTACATATCTGTGGTTTACCAAATCAAGGGAAGAGAATGAAAGAATTCAAAACAGTTAAAGGGAGTTATTGTCCTTTCCTAGAAACAGGATATTAAGGGCTAACAAGAATGCTAACAGAGAAAATAGAATTGATGTAAAATATAGATGTAACAGGGAAGAAGGAAGAGAAGATGTTAGGTAAAAAAGAAGAGACAAAAGTCCTCTTTACCTAAGTAGTCATAAAAATAAAGCATTGGTACATACTAATCAAGTAATAGTACAAGTATCATATTTTGGATGGAGACTATGGTACAGTTTCACTTTTGAATAGGTTGAGTTTAAAACAGCCAGACATTATTTGCTAGAAAATGTATAGTAAATAATCCAAGTCAAGGAATGATGGAGAGAGTTATTACAGAGGATGATTAATGATAGAGTTATGAAGAGGGTTGCTATTCATAAGGTATATAAGATATAAATAACAAAATTCTCAATAATAACAACATAATGCAAGTGTGCTCATTACGTGTCAAGCATAATCCAAATGATTTTGCATGAATTATCCTGTTGAATTCTCACAATCTTATAAATAGTAATTATTTTATCCCCATTGTATAGACAAATAAATAATTTAGGCACAAAATTTAAGAAACTTGCATAAGGTATCAAGTGCTTAATACAGTGATTAGGTGATAATAGATGCTCAATAAATGAAACTATAATGTCTAATTATATTTGTATTGAAATTATTATTTTCATTAACAGTGATAAATATTTTATAAGCAGAGAATATAGGAAGAATATCTGCCGGGAGGTAAAAAATATCATACTCTATAAAATTGACTACACAAAGCCAAGAGAATAATTTTGGACCAACACTAATTCATGAGTTTGCTTTGAGTTTGTGAAAATAATAAATATAAAAAGAGGGGGCATGGGAGAATTTTTTTGGCAAACTCAGATTTTTTTTTCTTTTGCCTGGATTTATTTCAAATGTTTTAAACAGAGATTCCCAAACTATGGGACATGTATGAATACTTTTCAATTATTACAGAAGAGTATCTGATATTGTGGCCCCACCCACGAAAAATACTTCATTATAATGAAGGGAACTGGACACTGGATAAAGGTGTATTGCGGGCACTACCAAATAATAAGAAGCATGGTAGAAAAACATTTTAAAAAGTAATAATGGGGTATTGATTTCCATTGGCTATCATAGAGAAAATGGGTTCAGATTTGCCTTGCTGCCATAAAAACTGTGATGTTGAAAACATGTGAAACAACTATTTTCAGTTGTTGAATAAAACTCAGCACAGGACTATAGTTTTGGAGAGAAAAGAAACATACAAGGTGGCCCTGAAATCTCCCCAGCTGTTTGTCCAGTGACATAATCTTGCTGTGCTATACAGAAGAGGACTCTAAGTACATCTCTGAGTGAAGGAAGCAGCTATTAGAGGTCCAGCCTACATACAGGGCTGGAATTTGTGGAGCAGTGTTCTGGAAAAGGGAGAACTGCACAGAAGGGGCTTCAGAAGTCTGTGTGGAGATTTACCCTGATGCTTGGCCAATGGGTGAGCTACTCGCATGGAGGCACGAAGACTAGGCATTAACAGAAATTGCTTCTGTGGAGTTGTGAGCTGAACAGAGATAGTAGAGAACATGCAATTCTGGGAGACATTAAAATTCTGGAACAGCCAGAGAAGAGGAACTTCCCTGAGCATCACAGAAAAACAATTAAGACCCCAGAAAAGTGCATCTTATGAGTAAGGATCATGTCCATGCCCTAGAGTAAGGGCCACATGTAACATCTAAGGGTCTAACAGAAATAGACACATTCCAACAAAGAATAAACACAAGCTCAATGGGTGAAAAATATCTGTCAGTATTTTTAACAGTTAGAATGAAGTGAAGCAGGGAAATGTGACTATAAAGAGAAAAGGGGGAAAAAGCAAAATAAAAAGGCACGCAGATACCCCATCTACTAGAATTATCAGACAATAACTTTTAAACAGCCATTATAAATATGTTCAATGATTTAAAGCTCAAGATAGACATAATGAGTGAATATTTGAGAAATCTCAGTAGAGAAATGGAAACAACGAAAAAGAACCACATAGAAACTCCAGAATTTAAAACTACAATATTTAGACAAAATATTAATTGTATATATGTAGGATATCTTTATTCTGATATTTATAATTTTTATCTTCTCTCTTTTTAAAAATCAGTCTGTCTAGAGATTTATCAATTTTATTGATCTTCTAAAAGAAACAAATTTTGGTTTTATTGATTTATTTATGATTTGTCCAGATTTTATTTTATTGATTTCCACCCTTACATTTATTATTTCCCATCTTTTTGCCTAATTTTTCCATCTCTTTCTGGTTTCTTAAGGTGGAACCTTGGGTCATTGATTTTATAAGATCTTCCTGTCTATTCCATTATAAACATTAAATGCTACAAATTTCCCCATAGAAACCTTTAATCTTTATGTATCCCATAAGTGTTGATATGTTGTCTTTTCATTTTCATTCAGTTCAGAATTTTGTCTAATTTTACTTATAATTTCATTATTGACTCACAGGTAATTTATAAGTTCATTGATTAATTTTCAAATATTTGTGGCTGGTCATGGTGGCTCCTACTTGTAATCTTAGCACTTTGGGAGGCTAAGGGAAAACTGCTTGAGGCCAGGAGTTTGAGACCAGCCTGGGCAACATAGTAAGACCGCGTTTCTACAAAAAATCTAAAAATTAGCTGGTTGTGGTGGTGTGTGCCTGTAGTCCTAGTTACTAGGGAGGCTGAGGCAGGAAGATCACTCTGGCCTAGGAGTTTGAGGTTGCAGTGAGCTATGATGATGCCACTGCCCTCCAGCCTGGGCAACAGAGAGAGACTGTCTGAAAAAAAAAAAAATTAAATGTTTGAGGGTATATATATATATATCTGTTATTAATTTGTAGCTTAATTCTGTTTTACCTCAAAAACATACTTTGATTTCAGTACTTCCAAATTTATAAGACATGTTGTATGCCCTCAGATATAGTCTATTTGGGGGCATGTTCTATATGACCTTGAAAACAATGTGCATTCTGTTTTTGCTAGGTGTAATGTTCTACAAGTATTATATTATAAGGGTTAACTTTCTTGATAGAGTTGTTCAAGTGTTCTATATCTTTACTGATATTTTGGATTGATTAAAGTCAAGTAAGTGAAGAGACTGGAAAGGGTGAGTAATCTCAAAAAATACATATAAATTGTTCAATCTGAAGAAAAGGAAGATAACATTAAAAGGATGAACAGAGCCTCAGTGTATTGTGGAAAAAGTATCAAGTGATAGTAAACACTAGACTATACGTACAATTAGCGTCCAAAAGTGAAAATAGAAATATAATGTGAGAGAAAAATTATTTGAATTGATAATGTTTAAAAATTCCCAGTTTAGTGAAAGTGCATTAATTTACAGATCAAAAAACTCAGTGAAACCCAAACAGAACAAACATAAGAACTATATATATCAATATCATAGTATGATGCTGATGAAGATAAAGTGAAAATCTTTAAACAGCCACAGAATAAAAGACACATCAGAGAAGTTCACTGATAGAAATGATGGCTGACTTCCTAATAGAAACACTGAGAGCCAAAAGAATTTTAAATAATATCTTAGAGTGCAGGAGGCAAAAATTCAACCTCAAATTCTACAACTATTACAAATATCCTATTAAAAACTAAGACAAATAAACATATATTTTAGATAAACAAAAGTTGAAAGCAATTCATACTGAGAAAACATATAACACTATAAATTTTCAAATCATTTTTTAGGCTGAAAGAAAATGACCTGATTAGAAACTAAAATCACGTTGATTAGTTAAAAATAATATTTTATAATATTTTATTACATATGTATGTGAAAAATATTTGTTATCAGTAGCAACAGAACAATATGAGTTCAACTGGGATTTCACTGCTGTGAGTTACTTACATTTTACAGAAATTGGCATAGTTGTAATGCTAATTAGTTTGGGATAAGTCAATATTCAAAAACAAATACTGAAAGTGCACAAAAAATATAGCTAAAAAGACAAATGAGGAAGTAAAATGAAATACTAGAAAATATACAAATAATCCAAAATAAAGCAGAAAAAGGGAAATAAAGGACAAAGAAACCAGTGGGAAAATTAAATTACAAATAGAAAGATTATAGAATTAAACACAGCCATATTAATAATTATATTATATGTTTATAGACTAAACAATTCAATTAAAAAGGCAGAGATTGTAAGACAGAATAATCAAAAGGTAATACACAACTGTATGTGCCCTACAAGAAATATAGTTTAAATGCTAAGCACAAAGATGTGAAAGCAATATGACAGAAAGAGATATACCATACAAATATTAAGCACAAGGAAGTCATTGTAGATATATAATTTTCTGACAAAATAGGCTTTGAGACTGGGACTATTACCAGAGAGAAATGGGGACATTTTATAATGATGAAAGGGTCAATTCATCAGGAAGACATAACGATATTTTTGTACTTAATGACAAAGTGTCAAAATACATGAAGCAAAAACTGGCAGAAATAAAAGGAGACACAGACAAATCCACATATATAACTGGACATTTTAGAAACCTTTACTTTACAAATGGCAAAGCAGCTAGACAAAATTTATTAAGGATATAGAAGGTTTGAAAAGCAGCAGAATACAAATTTATTTCAAGTTCACATGGAAAATGATCAAGATGAATCATATACTGGACCGTAATATGTTAAAATACATTTCAAAAGAATTTAATATTACATCAAATATTCTCTGCCAAAGTAGAATTTAATTCAAATATCCAAATATTTGGAAAGTCACTAACAGATTGCCCATATTCAAGGGTCAAATGATATCACAAGAGAAATTAGAAAATAATTTGAAGGGAATGATAATGAAAATAAAACATATCACGATCTGCTGATTGTTGCTAAAGTGGTACATGTATGGAAATGTATAGCTTAATTATTCATATTAGAAAAGAATAAAGACTTAATAATCAATGATTAATGTTTCTATGTAAGACTAGAAAATGATGAGAAAATTAAACCTGAAGTAAATAGAAGGAAGGAAATAATAAATAGCCAAAATCAATTAAAAGAAAAAGAATAAATAAAGAATAAAGTCATTAGTGTTAAAAGCTGATTTTTTTGAAAGTATTATTGATGTAAGAAATCCTTAGAAGATGTATAGAGAAAAGAAAAAAAAAAAGAAATCCTAAAATACTATGTAGGAATATACAAGGATATATTATGGTAAGTCCAACAGATCTTAAAAGGAAAAAAGTAAGGGACTATTATTAACAACTTTATGCCAAAAAATTTCATAACTTTGATTAAATGGACAGATTCTTTAGAATTTAGTTTATCAAAACTGACTGAAGAAAAAAGTAGAAAATCCAAATAGCTCTTTATCTAGAGAATTAAATTCTTAAGAACTTTCTCACAAAAAGAACTTCAGATCCACATTGTCATATTCCTGGATTCCATAAAATATTTAATGAAAATAACACAAATATACAGCCTTTCAGAAAATAGATAAGGAAGCAAAATCTAGAATCCACGTTATGAGTCCAGTATGACCCTCATTTTGAAACCAAACAAAGACTTTTCAGGAAAATTACAGACCACTTTCTTAAAATGTTGACACAAAATACATTAACAAGAAATTAACAAATTATATATGTATTGATATGTAAGAAAGATAATATCTCATCACCAAGTGGGGTTTACTTTGAGAAAAAAATGTGGTTTTCATGTTCAAAAATCAGTTGATGTAATTTACCACATTAACAGAATAAAGAAAAAACCTTATGACTATCTTACTGGATTCAGGAAATTCATATGACAAAATCAGCACATTGGTTAAAAAAAATCTTCAAAGATTAAAGGAGAGCTCATTAATTTGACACAAAGAAGGTACTAATAACTTCAGCTAATAGTATGCTTAATAGTGTAATGGGATACGGAAAAAGGCAAGGATATCTTTTCTCTTTGTATCTCTTTAACATTGCACTGAAAGTCCTAACACTGTGGCATAGAAATGGGAAAGTAATAAGTAAGAGTTTATTCCCAATGTGAATGTTTTGTAGAAAGCCCCAAGAATGCCTCAAAACAACTTATTAGAACTAAAATGTATTTAATAAATTCAAAAGATACAACATCAAGTTTTTAAAAATTAATTAGCTTTCTGTATACTTGCAGTAAAAAATAGAAATTGCACCTAAGAAAATGTATTTACAACAGGATAATAAATATAAAATATTTTGAGATAAATTTAGGAAAATGTGTGCAATGCTTTTACACTGTACAATAAAAACATTGCTGAGAGAAATAGCAACCTAAATAAATGTAATGATATATCATCATGGAGTAGAAGAATCACTATTGATAAGGTATCAATTATCCATATTTGTATCTATCAATTTAAAAGTGTAGCAATTAAAATCCCTACAAAATTTTTATAGAAATTAAAGAAGGTAATTCTAAGATGCATGTGAAAATTCAATGACTTATAATAGTTGAATGTTGGGAAAAAGAATAATGTTGGGAACTCAGAGTTTTACCCTGAAGCAAGAGTAATGAAGACAATGTGGTACTGGTATAAGAGTAAATAAATTAATCAAGGCACACTCTGTGAGAAAACTAATTAATTGAAAGGATTTTCCATATGTCTTATGACTCTACAGCAGTCTAGGGAAATAGAAGCAGTTCTTCTCAGATTCCTCCTCAGAGTCTTCCTCTTATGTGCATGTTGGGAAACTTTCTTCAGTAAAGTATCCAGCATGTCTAGGTGAAAATTTCTGATGGTTGAGGGGAAAGATGAGCTGCTATCAATATAAAGATGAATTCCATGTCCCATCTAACACTGAAGTTTTGAAGTTAGAAGACATTTGCTAAGTAAAATCATTTTAGATATACAGGGGAAAATGGCAAACTAGAAGCAGCCTGCCAGCACACCACTCCCAATGAAAGAATTGAAAGGTGCAGGCAGCTGTCTACATACAGATTGCTCTTCTCTGAAACAGCATTGTGAAATCACAGAGAAGTGACATGGGACACTCAGCGTGGAAAAAAGGAACCCCCACCAGGCCCGAGACACCACCCCCAAGTCTCCAGAGCTGTACTTCAACACTAAGACCTCACCCCAAAACATCTATCACTTAAGCAGGGCTGGAAAAACTGCTCCAAAGTCCAATGGCCTGCCAGGAACCCCTCAGCCTCAAGCTGCCAGTACACTGCAACCTGCTTTGAGCAAATATTCACAGCCTAAGAACCCATGACAACCTCATCCAGCTGCTGCCACTATTTCCGTGGGGAGACCCAGGGTACAACGATCCCCACAACCCCAGTCTCAGGGAAGAGGGTCTCACTCAGCTCCCAACTTGAACACCCTACAACTATATGGAGTGTTCCCAACACGGAACAGGAGTTCTGCAAACCTATTAGCCCTGGATTGGGAAAAGAGATCTCAGATGAGAAGAAACTAGAAAAAGAACCCTGGCAACATGAAAAATCAAAACAGATCAACAACCTCAAGGGATCACAGTGGAGCTACAGAGGTGAACTCCAACTACAAGGAAATAGTTGAAATGACAAAAATGGAATTCAGAATATGGATGGCACATAAAATGAATAGAATTGAAGAGAAAGTTGAAAACCAACAAAAAGAAGCCCAAAAAATATTTCAGGAAATTAATGAAAAAGTCACTACAGAATTGGATAAAATTAGGAAGGATATGATAGAATTTAAAGAAAGGAAAGAGTCATTCAAGGATTTTCAAATCACAGAAGAAAGTTTCAACAACAGTTTAAACCAAGGAGAAGAAAGAATCTCAGAGCTTGATGACAAGGCTGTTGAGTTAACCCAATCATTTAAAGAAGCAGAGAAGAGAACAACAAAGGCAGAACAATCACTTAGAGCATTATGGAACTATACAAAGTGAACAAACATAGGAATCATTGGTATCCCTGAGGGAGAAGATTGTGCTTAAAGCATGGAAAATCTATTTGAGGGAATTATTGAGGAAAACTTCCCTAGTATCATCAGAGAGCCAGACATCCAGATGCAAGGTGATCATTGAACTCTGGGAAGATTCATAGAAAATAGGACATCTCCAAGACATATAGTATTCAACCTAGCCAAAGTCAAAATGAAAGAGAAAATTGTACAAGTAGCTAGACATAAGCAACAACTGACCTACAAGGGAAAACCCACCAGGATAACAGCAGACTTCTCAGTGGAAACTTATAAGCCAAAAGGGAGTGGGACCCCATCTTTAATCTTCTTAAACAGAATGACTGCAACACTAGAATTTTGTATTCTGCAAAACTAAGTTTCACCTTTGATGGAGGAATTAAGTCTTTTCCAGACAAGCAAATGCTAGGGGAATTTGCCAAGACCAGACCTGCCCTGCAGGAAGTCCTAAGACTACTGGATCAGCACAGTAAGATACCCACTACTGTAAAGTCTCCCAAAAGCTAAAGGTCAGAGCCCAGACACCACATTGGTCCAAGTGATAAAACGGACCAATAAAGTTCTACTCAACAGGAAGAACAGAAATCCACCCCAATCATCAATTCCTTCAATAAATGTGAATGGCTTGATCTCCCCACTCAAGAGACATAGGCTGACTGAATGGATTAAAAAAGATAGCAGCAAAGTATCTGCTATTTCCAGGAAACACATCTAAACCACATGGACTCATTCAGACTCAAGGTGAAGGGATGGAAAACAATATTCCATGCAAATGGAAATGAAAAGAAAGCTAGTATAGCTGTTCTCCTATCAGATAACATAGACTTCAAATCAACAAAAATAAAGAAAGACAAAGATGGCTATTATATAATGGTAAAGGGAGAAATTTCATAAGACATAATAATTCTAAATATTTACATACCTAACACAGGTGCATCCAGATTCATAAAGCAAATCCTACCTGAGCTAAACAAAAAAATAAACAGCAGCACTATAATAGTCGGGGACTTCAACATTCCACTGATAGAATGGGTCAGATCCTCCAAACAGAAAATAAACAAAGAAACAATGGAGTTAAACAGAACTTTAGAACATGGGCTTAACAGACATTGATAGAACATTCTACCCAAAAACCACTGAATATACATTCTTCTCATCAGCTCATGGAACATTCTCTAAGATTGATAACATCCTAGGCCACAAAACATATCTCAACAAATTAAAAAAAATAGAAATTATACCATGTATCTTCTCAGGACCTCAGTGGAATAAAATTGCTAATCAACTCCAACAAAAACACTCATCTTTACACACTCATGGAAACTAAACAACCTACTGTTGAATGATAGTTGGGCCAGCTTCCCATTAAGATGGAAATCAAAAGATTCTTTGAAATAAATGATAAAGGGGACACAAGATATCAAAATCTGTGGAACACAATTAAAGCAGTCCTGATAGGAAAATTCATAGCCTTAAATGCCTACATCAAAAAGACAGAAAGATCACAAGTTAATAATCTAATGAATTATCTAAAGCAACTGGAAAAGGAAGAGCAAACCCAGCAGAAGAAAAGAAATAACCAAGATCAGAGCAGAACTGAATGAAATTGATAACAAAAGAATTATACAGAAAATCAATAAAACATAAGTTGGTTCTTTGAAAACATAAACAAAATTGACAGGCCCCTTGCTAGATTAACCAAAAGCAGAAAAGAAAGGATTCTAATAAGTTCAATCAGAAATGAAAAAGGAGAAATCACAATTGATACCATGGAAATACAAAATATCACCTCTGAATACTATGAAAATCTTTATGCACATAAACTGGAAAATGTGGAGGAAATGGACAAATTCTTGGAAACACAACCTCCCTAGGCTCAACCAGGAAGAAATAAGTTTCTTGACCAGACCAATATCAAGTATTGAAATTGAAGTAGCAATAAAAAATCTTCCAAAAAAAAAAAAGTCCTGGACCAGATGGTTTCACGATCATATTTTACCAGATCTACAAAGAAGAACTGGTACCTATACTGCAGAAAGTATTCCATAACATCGAGAAGGAAGGAAACCTCCCCAACTCATTTTATGAAGCCAATATCACCTTGATACCAAAGCCTGGAAATGACAGAACAAAAAAGAAAAGTACAGACCAATATCAAGTATGAATACAGATGAAAAAATTCCCAATAAAATACTAGCAAACCAAATGTATCAAAAAAATAATCCATCACGACCAAGTGGACTTCATCCCAGAGATGCAAGGACAGTTCAACATATGCAAATCTTTAAGTGTAATTCACCACTTAAATAGAAGCAAAATCAACAACCATATGATCCTCCCAATAGACACAGAAAAAGCATTTGACAAAATTCAGCACCCTTTTATGATAAGAACATTTAACAAAACAGGCATAGATGGGACTTCCCTCAAAATTATAAAAGCCATATATGACAAACCCACACCCAACATCTTACTGAACAGGGAAAAATTGAAAGCATTCTCACTTAGATCTGGGACCAGACAAGGTTGACCACTATCACCACTTCTATTCAACATAGTGCTAGAAGTCCTAGCCAGAGCAATCAGACAAGAGAATGAAATCGAGGTATCCAAATGGAGAAAGAAAAGGTCAAACTATCATTCTTTGCTGATGATATTATCTTATATCTAGAAAATCCCAAAGATTCTGCCACGAGACTACTGGAATTGATAAAGAAATTCAGTAAAGTCCCAGTTTACAAAATCGATGTACATAAATCAGTAGCATTCATATATGCCAACAATAGTCAAGCTGAGAATCAAATCAAAGACTCAAAACCTTTCACCCTAGCAACAAAGAAAATAAAATACCTAAGCATATACTTAACTAAGGAGGCAAAAGACCTCTATAGAGAAAACTATGAAACAATGAGGAAGGAAATTGCAGAGGATGTAAACAGATGGAAGAACATATCATGCTTATGGATCAGCAGAATCACCATTGTTAAAATGTCTGTATTACCCAAAATGATCTACAGATTCAATGCAATCCCCATTAAAATACCAATGCCATTTTTCACAGACCTAGGAAAAAATAGTTCTATGCTTCGTATGGAACCAGAAATGACCCTGAATACCCAAAGCAACCTTAAGCTATAAGAACAAATCTGGAGGTATCTCTTTACCAGACTTCAAGCTATACTACAAGGCTATACTAACCAAAACAGCATGGTACTAGCACACAAACAGCAACATAGACCTATGGATCAGAACACAGAGCCCAGATATAAAATCCTCCTCATATTGCTATCTGATCTTTGAAAAAGTAGACAAAAACATACCCTGGTGATTCCTATTCAGTAAATGGTGCTGGGAAAATTGGACAGCCACATGTAGAAGACTGAAACAGGATCCACATCTCTCACCACTCACAAAAATTAACTCATGAGGGATAACAGTCTTAAACCTAAGACAGGAAACTATAAGAATTCTAGAAGAAAATGTTTTTAAAACGTTTATAGGTATCAACCTAGGCAAAGAATTTAGGAAGAAGACCCCAAACACAATCACAGCAACAATAAAAATTAACAAATGTGACTTGATTAAATTAAAAACTTCTGCATAGGCAAGGAAACAATCAATAGAGTGAATAGACAACCTACAGAATGGTAGAAAATATTTGCATGCTATACATCTGATAAAGGGCTGATAACCAGAATCTATAAAGAATCCAGGAAAATCAGCAAGAAAAAAATCAAACAACCCCATAAAAAAATTGGGCAAAAGACATGAACAGAAACCTTTCAAAAGAAGATAGACTAATGGCCAACAAACATATGAAAACATGCTCAACTTCTCTAATCATCAGGGAAATGCAAATCAAAACCACAATGAGATATCACCTAACTCCAGTGAGAATAGTGTTTATCAAAAAGTCCCAAAACAACAGATGCTGGAGTGGATGTGGAGAGAAAGGACCATTTATACACTGCTGGTGGGACTGCAAACTAGTACAGCTTTTATGGAAAATAATATGGAGATACCTCAAAGAACTAAAAGTAGACCTACCATTTGATCCAGCAATCCCACTACTGGGTATTTACCCAAGGAAAAAAAAATCATTTTATCAAAAAGACACATGCACTCAAATGTTTATTGCAGCACAATCCACAATCACAGAGTTGGAATCAACCCAAGTGCCCATCAATACATAAGTGGATTAATAAAATGTGATATATGTATACTATGGAGTGCTACTCAGCCAAGAAAATGATGAACTAATTAATACCCTTTGTAACAGGTATTACAAAAGATAAAACCTGTTTGTAACAACCTGGATGAACTGGAGACCATTCTTCTAAGCAAAGTGTTGCAAGAGTGGAAAAGCAAATACCACGTGTACTCACTATTAAATTGGAACTAACAGATCAACACTCATGCACATATGATAATATAACTCAGTGGAAACAAAGCACGTGGGAGGGTGGTGGAGGAGATGTGTAAATTCACACCTAATGGGTACAATGCATGCTGTTTTGGTGATGGGCACAGTTATATCTTTGACTCAAACGGCACAAAACCAATTAGTGTAACCAAAACGTTTGTACCCCCATAATATTCTGAAATTTAAAAAATAAGAAAATAAATAAATTACTCAGTGAAAGAGAGTAGAGATCCTAAAACAACAATCTACATATATATAGTCAATCAATATTCAACAAAAGTGACAAGGCAATTTAATAGGAAAGGAAAGTCTATTTAACAAATGTTTTGGAAAAACTCAATTAACATATAGAAAAACATAAATGTTAACCCCTAACTCAAACATGCACAAAAATCACTTCAAGCTGGATTATAGGTCTATATATAAAAACTAAAACACTAAAGATTCTATGAGGAAATATGAAGAATATCTTTCCAATTTGGGGGTAGGTAGAAGCAGAAATCTTAAGAGGTAAATGTGATAAATTATACTATCATAATTTAAAAATTCTCATCTAAAAACACCATTAAAAAAAGATAAGCCAAAGAGAGGAAGTGATGACATGTGACACACATATCTGACAAGAGATTTGTATACGGAATATATAAAGAATTGCAAATCAATAATTAAAAGGCAAGCACAAAAAGTGGCAAAAATTAATATACATTACAAAAGAAAATTATGAATAATGATTAAGTACCTTAAAAGGTGCTATCATTATTTATTGGACACACAAATTGATACTATAATTAGATACCATTTCAAACACACTAGAACGGCTGAGAGAGGGATAGAGAGAGCAAGAGATTCACACCAAAAGTTGGTAATGATGTGAAGCATCTTGAAGTCTCATAAATTCCTGTGAGATTGTAAAATTGCGCAACCACTTTGGAAAACAGTTTGGCATTTGTTTTTGTAAAGTTAAATATACATTAGCCAGTAATTCCCACTTTTAGATATTTAATCAAGAGAACTAAAAACATGTCCAGAGAAAGGCAGCTTTACTTTTAATAGTCAAAACAAAATGAGACTAATGTCCATGAACAGGAAAATGAATAAGCAAATTATGAGGTATTTCTATTATATGCTGCTGTTCAGCATAAAAGGGAATAAGCTACTGATGCACACAATATGAATAAAAATCAAAAACAAAAATTATGTTGAACAAGAAACACCCAAATCACAAATGTATATATGATATGATTTCGTTTATAGGAAATTAAATAACAGACAGAACTAATAACCCAGCATGAAAAAATCAGAACAGTGGTTGCCAATGCTGTGTTGGCAGTCTGGTAAGGGGAGGCATAAACGAAGTTTCTGGTGTGGTATACATGTTCTATAACCTGGTTGGGGTTTGAGTTACATGAAGCTATAAGTGTATCAACATTCTTTGAATTTCGCTCTTAAGGTCAGCCCATTTCATTGTATGTAAACCCCCCCCCAAAAAAAAGAAGAAAAATTGGACTTAATTCTCCAAGATGCTGGTTTAAGACTCTTAGATAAAATTTTAAAGGCAGTGGGACAAAAATAGATAGCCAAATTATCCTTCTGCCAATAATAGACTTAAAAAAAATGTTCACGTGTATACACACACACACTCACATACACACACATTCTGAGAAATCTTTGCTGTTTCTAAGAACGTGTTTGCTTTTTTTTCCTTTAACATTAAAAAATGCATAATGGCAAGAGCACTGCTACATATTTTAGAAAGCAACATTCCTTAAAAACCACTGACCTCTGAACAGCATAGGTTTGAACTGCACTGGTCCACTTATACGCGGATTTTCTTTTACCTCTGCCACCCCTGACCCAAGACCAACCCCTCCTTTTCCTCCTCCTCCTCAGCCTACTCAACATGAAGACAAGGAGGATGCAGACCTCTGTGATGATCCACTGCCACTTAATAAATAGGAAATATATTTTCTCTTCCTTATGATATGAAAAGTTGAATGTATTGTGAGCAAATACTATATTTCGTCATATTCTGCCACTGTTTTATATAACAGTTTGGTTGTTTTCTGCACTGTCTATAAATTATAGATTATATAATGATATTTCTCCTTATTTGTAAGGGTATGAAGAGGTTGTATTCCTTGGCTTACCTGTCTTTTGAAAGCCTGTGGGATGTTAAACAATGTATCCTTCCAACGTCTCACTGAAATCACAGGACTGGTCTTCAGTGAGAGAAACTAATGTCTGTCAAATTGGGCTTCATGTTTCCTTTCCCCAGGTTCACTTCAGGTGGCTTACATGCCATGTCCCACTAATGCAGGGACCATTTAAGGGAGTAATGGTAACAAATGACAATATGGTTAAGGCCATTGTTCTTGAAGTTGACATAGGCGAAGACATCCACCCTCTCATCCACCTTTGGGATAACATAGGAAACACAGGCCACGGCTGTGACCTCCTCACAATGACCGCTACCAGGGCTTCTTTAAGTCCACTTTCTCTCTGTGCTACATTGTCACATCTCTCACTATTTCATCCCTGTACTCCTCTTCTCACCACACCAAACCCCACACAAGGGAGTTCTTCTTAGTCCAAGGCACTTGAAAAATCTTCTTTCAATTAGCATGTATTCTCCCCATTTTTAGGATTTACTCTCTTTTGAAATTCAAAGACCAAGGATATGACTTCTTTTTTTTCTCTGAGTTTTATTATGCCACCCTTTCTTTAAGGCAGTAAGCATGAAATACCCCATGTTACTGGGCTGAGGAAGGAGCCTGAGTACAATTAATTAATGCCAAAATAGCATCATAAGCAAAATCTAAAAACAAACCTCAATTAATATGTTGAAATGCTATTGTTTCACAAGATACATCATTTATGTACTTGAAATAAAGTCTGAACTCCTAATTAGGGCAGATAAACACCTGCATGGAGGGACCTTTATGTATTCCTCCAATCACATCTAGTCCTCAAATACTCAATTTCAGCCTGGCTGATCTTTTCTGGTCTGCATATACTGCAGGTGATCTTCTGCTCTTACAGCCTTTGCACACATCCAATACCCTGCCAGGAATGTTTTTGGCTTCTCAGACATCCTGGCGAATTCTACATTCCTCCTTGATATGGAAAAGAAAAGAAATATTATTGAATTAATCCACACCCCTTTTGACTGTTATCTTTTCCTTCAGCCATGGAGATATCTATAATGAAATTTCATTTAAACATAAGTAATATTTAAGTTAATTTGAAGTCAATCTGAAAATATTTGAGGTCATGAAAGGAATTTCCTTTTGGTTCAGGAAGGGCTCCCATTTACAATAGCAAAGAAGTTTGGCTGCCTGTATCTCTTAGGTTGTTGGGTACTTAGAGATCCTCAGATAGAATCTAGAGAAATTTCCTCTTTCCTTAACTAACTATAAAAAATCTGCTGATGTTTTCATGGGGCAATCAATCTTTTATACCTGCCCACACTGGTTCCTTTTATTGGAAGTTTTCTCACACTGCATGACATGGTCCCTAGATAGTTGTGCTCCAGCTTCTTGCTAAGATCAGACTCCTCTCGGTGAAGGAAAAAGCCTAATCTGAGACCTAATCAACCCAATCAGAGATTTTTGTCTCTTGGGACCAGGGATGAACCATCTCTCAAGTTGTTGCTAAAATTCTATTCATATAAGATTGTTTTTCATGGAAATTTACTCAAATATTATGATTTCTGTATACATACCCTTGAATAAATGGGCATTCGTTTATAACATTAAAATATTGGGTATGATTTAGTGTCATTCTTTGATTTAAAGGGAAATTATTCGTTTCTAATATTGTACCAAAAAACATTGCTTTCAGGTCAATTTTCAATTACAAATGTGGCAAGGAGTAAATATTTGTAAACTGCAAACAATAAGTGCAACTAATTGTCCAGGCTAAATTGCACATTAAGAAGCATGAATATATTTTATTAGAATGATCTTTCTGATGAGAGTACTCTCATTTTCAATTAATGATGTTGAATATGTTTCAGGCCTTCTTTTCTGGTATCAGGGGTTTGATAATCTTTGGAGGAAAATGCTGAGAAACAATTTTTTGATTTATAGTGAAATAAGTAGAGCAGCAATAGACATTTTTCAGGTTTAGAAATTCTCTACTCAATGACATGGCTCCATAAAGACAGAGCCTCATAAATTATTGGGATAATTTCATTCAGAGTTTCGGTTTATTGCACTGAGGCCAACATACTGGATATAATCCTTAGGAAAACAATAGCAATCTGGCCTGTCTTATGAATAGATGGGAACGCCGGTTAGGAGCAATTTACTAATTCACTCAGCAGTAAAGATAATTACTGTTTTTAATGATAATGTACTACAGGCTGATCTAATTGGTCCATCCTCATGTTTAAATTGTTCTAGCTTAATAAGTGCAAGAACATTATATTTACTTTGCTGGGTCTAACAGCACATGATACTGAAAATTGACCTTTAAATGATCCCCTGTGCAGTTCTGTACTATTTGTTTTAGATTATTGGAAGTCTTGAGTATTTTTAGCTAAAATGTGTGTTTGTATTATATGTTTTCATAGGTCTTCATTTCCTTTTTGTGGTGCCCATTAGAACATACAGAATACATTAAGAAAAGCATGATCTAAAAAAGCACACACCAGAAAATTAAAAGTAAAGACTGTTTATGCGAATCAGAGAAATCGGTTCAGAAAGAACTTGAAGCTTCTCCAGTTAGATCTCTTTCTGCAGAACAAATGAATTCCTCTTGTTTTTTCTTCAATCATTTCAGATGAGCACTGTTTAGCATAAACTGTTGTATTTATGGCATCAAAAATGTCATGCTTGGGACATGTTTATTCTCAGTTAAGAATAGGTAAGCTTTTAAGTTTCTTCATTTTCCCTGCTATACAAATGATTTATCCTTTACAGCAATAATTGTGTTTTTATCTCATGAACGCTAGAGTGCCAGAGGGTACTTAGAGCAACCCCAAGATCCTACCCCATTACCACCAACCTAGTTGCAGGGCTGAAACACTCATTTCCCCAGCTGCTGGGAGTATTGGCACATAACACTTTATACTTCACTCCTCTTCATGAAGATTGTCCCCAGCTGAAGGAAGCTGCTGCACCCAAGGTCATGGCACCTTCTTGAAGCAGCATGAATCCTATGACTGATCAATATGCACCATATTAAATGTACAGATTATTTGCCCCAATTCAGCAGGGCCATTTGAGCTCCAGGACTCCCAGTGTGATATTCAGATGTCTTCTGTTTTTCTTTTAAATGACTGTAGGATAGACCATATTCTCCTGTTTCCCAACTTTTCTCCTTTTACTTCCAGAGACGTATCGACAGTGAGAACACTCCCAAATTAACTACCTGCATGAACACTTCCCCCATGTAAATATCTCAGAGATTGTGTCCCAAATAACCTAACCTGTGACCCATTTTTAACTTTTCTTGGTTCTCCAGATGAGCTTTCTAGTTTTGTTTCTCTTTGCTTTTTGGGTTTTTTTTATTTTTTATTTGGTTGGTTGACTGTTTTAACCAAACTATTGTCCTCAATATGTATTTCTTATTCAATATTTATCACAGTCAAAGATTATGAATAGTGTAGTAAAATCTGAAACATATTAAAAGTAACTTTCATAGATTTGAATGTGTGTGTATCTTTCCTTTAGTCACACCACCTAAAGATACATAGGAAAACACCAATTTTAATTTATATTTCCAAGGAATTATGATCCATGATTTATTTTTATCTAGAACCTTAATTTAGACTTTTTTCCTTGAAAGTTCCACTCAACCCTAAGGTTAAATTGAATTACAAACATGTAAATCTGAAGTGAAACGTATGCACACAGGCACACACTTCTCTGACATTAGGTTCCCTAGTGGTCATTTTTATCTTAGCACATATTATCTGACAAACTCCCCAATTATTGATGAAATTGAGTGTATTCTTACATGTGGCTTGAACAGATTTTAACAAACAGGGAAGAGGCTGGGAAATAGTGCAAAATTTTGAGTGAAAAGCCTACATTGTATTTGAGATTTAGCAAGTAGGGTGATGCCAGATGATAAAAGGTTTTAATGGTAACACTTCTGAGTTTACATGTATTATAAGGGAACTGTAATTTCTGAATGAATTTCTAAAATTTCTGAATCATTCTTCAAAGTACAGCAAATAATGTACTTGGTTGAGATAAAACTTGCTAGTTTCTTTTGTTTCAGCTATTTACTTTAGGGCAATTCACTATTAATTTATAAAATGAAATGTGACTGGAAGATTTCTAAGAACAATCTTGCTTAAGTTTACCTGATTCTAAGTTTGACTAGCTTGAACAGGGAGAATAAAGAGATATGATGTCCATTTTAGATGAATACTAATACAAATGGATAGAAATTGGCAGATCTTATGAGTCAATGAAGAGTTTATTTATTCATTTTTAAGCCATTTGAGTAATTTGATAAACACCTTTTGATTACCATGTGCTGGGTTCTGAAAATGGATGATGAATGAATGTGATCTCTGTTAACAGAGTTCACATTCAGGATCAAAGTGAATAAATCAACTACGGAGATAAAGGAGAGGATGAAGCTCTTATTAAAACTTTGAGTTTTGAATATATAGTCGGTGACTTCTGATGGTAATATATATATTATTATTATCATATAATACTTATGCTTACTCCATATGGAAAAATATATTAGTTTCCCTAAATTTAATAAAAACTCTTATTCTAATTGTCCCCAAAAGAATATTAATTAATATTTTTCCTGGTTTCAGCTTCTAATTTTTATTTTGAGGAGAAACATTCCCCCATTTAGTTGATGTAATTCTGGTAGAATTGTCACCGCCTATTTTAAGGATGGAGTCTATGGCCTCAGTCTACTTCTAGCTCACTAGAGGACTCCATTCCTTAATCTCATTCAGAGTGTAGGCATGAACACGTGATTCAAGCCAAATATAACCAATGTGACTATTGCTTCAGTTACTAGGAAGTTATTCTCTGTCTTTCCTATTTAACCTCAGGGCATTCAAAACTTACTGGCTCCAAGCCACCCTACCTCCATAATGAAAAGTATTCTGAGGACAGGGCCAAATCATGGAACAGAGAGGGCAAAGGTAAGCCAAGATTTAGAGAAAATCAGTTCTTATATCATTATCAGAACATTGTATCCATACAAACCTGGAACTAGAGTAATCTCTGGACCATTCTGCTATATTTTTTCTCTATTAAAATAGTGTAAAGCAAATGTTATTGAAAATTTTGGAAAAATTCATATGTATTTAAAAAGGAAAGTTATTGAGGGAAAGACTAACCGTCCATTAAATGACTGAGTATAATACATAGACAATTCATAATCAATGATTATTGAATGGTTATTAAAAGTTTTTCTGGCTCATAATTTGCTAACATATATTTTGACTATTTTCTCTTATTGGAATGGAAATTCCAAATCAGAGGAGGATCCTGGCTTGAACTGCTTGTCACTATGTCTCCAGGTCTTGGAATCATGTTAGTTGGAACAAAATAGGTATTCAATTTTTGAGAATAGGTTTAATACATCAATAAATCATACAGAAAATACAAATAAGATAATAATGAGATATCCTGATTTTAAAAAGATGAATATAGTCCTTGTTGTGAAGAATGTGGGAGCTCATTGACTCATACAATTTTTATGGTATTGTAAATTTGTAGTGCCTTTGTGAAAGGCAAATGGGCGGTATTCACCAAATTCAAACTTTTTATTTCATTAGACCTAAGAAATCAGGGAAATCAATTCTATGATATTCTCCATTTTGTAAGCAAAGAAATAGGACTATTTTTAGTAATGAGAAAATGAAAACATATTCAATAATAGAGAAATATTTCAATAAATTTACTCATCCATAATTATGACATTATATGTAGTTGTTAAAAAGAATATGGTAGATATAATAACATGGAAAGATCACCAAAATGTATAGTTAAGATGAAAAACCAAAGTAGAAAAAATGACTGTACAGTATAAACCCATTCATGTAAAAACAAAATTCATTACTATATATATTTGGTCTACCTCAACACATCTTTCTCTCTATTTCTCCTATTTGTTTATCTTTGTATAGCTGTATATAAGCATGCATATGTCTCCATATTTATCTCTCTGGTAAAACATATATTTACAATGCATAGGAAGAAATCTAGATTCACACATTGATTACATATGTTTGGGGTGGGGGAGGAAAATATTGGGATGCACAAAGAAGAAATAACACTTTTACCACACACATATGCTGTTTTTTATGATATTGACTTTGAAGTAGCTCTTATTAAAATGAAAAAATTGTCATAGTTTCAATTTTTCTTTTTATTTCTTTGACTATGAAGGAAGGTGAATATTTCCAAGTCTACTAGCAAATAACATTTCTTTGTCACTTATTTCTTATTTTTAATATTTTTCTAGCTCTTCTTTGAAATTATTTTTATTAATATTTTAGTTATTTATTCTCATGAATTTTTATCTTTTAGTGGGAGAATAAATATACTGTTTATATATTCTTGCTAGCCAAAGTTGTACTTGTTCATTTTTAACTAATACAATCTCTAAACAGGGTCTTTGTCATTAGTTCTGAGTTTGTAGCTTAGTTCTGCCACTTAATAATTAGAAGCATAAAGAAATTTACTGAATTTCACTCAATCTCCATTTCCTGACAGTAGTAGTTATATAAAACATATTGTGAGGATCAGCTAAAATGGTATATGGAGAGTGCCCAGGCTGATTTCTGTCACATGGGATTACAATAAAATTAGTGTTCATTCTCAACTATTTTTGACAATAATGTTGATACATTTCTTAACGTATTTCACATGGTATAAAAGTATTTTTTATATCAATCTGTCTAGTAAAAGTACAAATATCTTGGGACCAGATACTGTCATCTGTCATTCATTCATTATTTTGTCCCCTGAAGCAGTTAGCACAGTCCTTTCCTTGTGGTAGGCACTTAAGATACACTTGCTGAATTTAATTGAAAGCCTTAAATATCTGGAATGAGTATTAGATCAGCACTGTTATGAAAAAATAAGTTAAGTCAACTAAAAGTACACACATAAATTAATTTTACTGTTATCTTTGATGAATTTTTAGGAATTGTACTATCTAGAAGTTCATAGACTTACCACTCTTGAAATAATTATTTGAAAATGCTTTTTTAAAAAGCTGTATTCACTCTTGTTCAGTTAAAAAACATGATCACTCTAGCTCACAAAAGAAAATTTTCAAACAGGCTCTTCTAATAAAGAAAAAAATCAGCTGGTGTCCTACTTGACAAGACTTTCTGAGAAGTCCTTTTTTTGTATGAGCCAAAGGATGATTTCTTAGCAAATCACTTCTCTCCCACTTTTTCAAAAATTACAGCTTTCTCCGAAAGGCATAGAGTTCTTGTTAATGGAGTACTGACCTTAATTGTTGACCAAGAAAACTAATTTTTTTTTTGTAATTTGAAATATTTACATAGGCAGTGCTTAAAATGTTTGTGCAGGCTAATGTTGAATGAAAGAAAAACAATTAAGAGAGAATAATCCTAAATATAAAAGAGTAACACATTGAATTACCAAGGTTTTTTAAAATTTGCCATACATTAATAAATTATACACTATATTAAACATTTTGAGAGGTTCAATTTCTCTCAATTTAGCTGAAATCACTTCCTGTTTTTGCAAGTATAAGAAAAACAACAGAGTTAATTTTTTGGCAGACATGAGAATTGTGATTTTCCTCTACTATTTGTGGAAATTAGAAAAGAATCCAACTACAGTAATTTTTTTTTTTACACACAGTTGAAATTTCTGAAAATAAGTGGGGACCTCAGAAATTATATCCTGAAGCTACTGAAAAGACTTCATCTTATCAGTAATTATCAGTAAGTATTGAACAATTTAAGTTTACTTTAAAAGTAGATAGATAGATGGTGATGATAGATAGATAGACAAGATAAGACATGTCATACATGCACACACACATACACACATACATTTTTCAATGTGAACATGCCCCTTTTCCCCAAATTATTTCTAAATTTTAATTGGTTTACTTCAAACAAGCCTGAATAGTGCAAATATTACTACCTCCACAGCTCTTCACAGCAATTTATTATTATTTATAATAAAAAAACTGATATGCTGTAGTTTGTCTAATTGATGCTGAACTCTCTGGAAGGAAAGCAAATTGATAGAACACTAATTAGGTGTTTTAAAACCTAATTTAATGTAGCAACAAAAGTGAAGAAAAATTTAACTGGAACCAAGATTCAATCATTCTATTTTGTTTGTCAGTTAGTACATAGAGCGTTGGCTGATTAATGTAACTCTTTGATATTTTCCAAGCTTGATTCAACGCTTTTTACTGCTATTTATTTAAAACTCTGGAGCGAAGCGTTTTCTCCTCTTCCATATGATTGATCTTTCATACTATAAAGGTTCCACCTTTATTTCACCTAAAATGTACCCTACAGTTATCTCTGATGCGTGAACCTTATTCTATTTTTCTAGGAATGTCAGTAATAAATGATGGGCTAAGGTGGATGTCTGCCCAAGAGGAGAAAAAAGAAAACAAAACAAAACAAAAACAAACAACAAAAGAAAAGGCCAGTGAGTTTTGAATTGATTCTATTCACAATAGTCATGATTGCTTATATAAGAGGAAAAAAGATTGTTATAAAAGGGCCTATTAAAATGCCAGGAAATGTCTCAGCATTTAAATACTCTTAAATTTTTAAATACTATACAAGCTAGCAAAGCTGTGGTAGATAGAACTAAGCTTCATTATTGATTCCCCAAGACTTTGTTGGTGTGTTGCCCATTTAAACACATTATCAGGTACTTAATGAGTAATTTATAATGCTTTGAAGAACATTTACTTCATTTAAAACAGCTAACAACATCATTCAGATGAGAGAAGGTGTCAGGACTCAATAAATGAAAATACTGGATGCAGACATAATGTCCATTAGAACAGAAGACAAACAGATTTTTTATACCACTCTTGATAAAAATATTTCAAATATACAAGTATTGTAATAATTGCACTGCTTTCTAAACTATAATTATGAGGAGTCAATTAAATAATTATTGTTAAGAACATCCATGATATTATGGAAATATACTAGAAAATAGTATTGGAACTACAGGATTTCAACTTATCCGTAGCTATAAAATGGCTTTCTGTTTGAATGGACATTTTGTTTATTGCAGTTTCCATATTTGAATAGTAATATTGCATGTAAATTTCCATCTTTCTCTAAAAATGTCTTAGCAGCAATCTTTTCTGCTCAGTATTTCACAGAATGCAATGTCTGGTCAGAATTTCAATGTAGGTTTTTAAAGAGAGGAAATATTTATTTAAGTTAATAAGCATACCAATGTGAGTATTACTTATTCTCATATGAGTATTAACGTGAGACTTTAGCAAAACTTTCTCCTTATTGCTCTTACTAATAGGTTAAATTTGTATTATGTAAAAATAAAGATGGGGTAAACTTTATTTAGAAAGCCTTATTCTGTACTCAGATTTTATTGGCCAAGTAGACTGAGTTGATCATTAAGATGCCTGATTCATTCAATCTAAACATTTTGTCATCTAGTTTTATCAAAGATTCTGGTATTTAAAGGGAGGAATAAATTCTAAGCATTAAACATTACATTAATGTTTTGCCACTTACTTCCTGAACTAGTGTTTTCAAAATGTGAGCCAAGTACAACTCAGTTACAGTAAATAATTTGCTTGGGGCCAAAGCCAAGTATTTTAGATTTCAATTTTCTATTATATTAGTGAAGCATAATGCAAACATACTAATTTATTTGTGTTAATATAAAAACAATGTCTATTAAGTATCTTTAGTAGACTAATGAAACTTTTCTGCTTTTGTTCAACTGGCATGCAAACTAATTTTTTAATCAGTCCAACATTTTAATTTTGAGATTATGAGAATGAAGAATATGCATCATAGCCTTCTGTGTAGTAATTAATTTACCTATACTATTCATATTTTAGTTTTATATAATATTCTAAATATCTAGAGTAGAAAATATAACTCCACATTGAAAAAATTCCATTTGTACAAAGATATATTAAGAGTCAAATTCTCTTCTCCTGCAATGTTACAAATGAGAACATTGTAGGTACACTTTTATACTTCCCAATTTATTATATAGTCCTTCCTAAAATTTATTATGGTCAACATCATTAATTTAGGATTTATTGTATTTATCAAGCCGTAATTATACATCAGCCTACCATTTGGAACATAATGGAAGGTGCACATAGTTAGTCAGAATGGCCTTATAAAATATGTGTGTGTGTGTGTGTGTGTGTGTGTGTGTAATAGCATACACTAATAAAGTACACAGTGATAATCATTTGCTGCCATAAACTGACAAAATAATGTTTGAAGACGTTTTCTCCAAGTGTCCCATAGAACTCTCCTTTCGTGAGAGGTTATTAGGTCTTGTATGAAAGAGGTTTCCTTGGTTTGGAAAAGTTTGATAAATGCTGGGTTAATTATATTTTAAAAGATATTTTCAGAGCTTTTAGTAAACTAAGGTGCTCTGCCACCTATAAGATGGAAATATTGAAAATAGTGTTGCATAAACCAAACTAGTATTTTTGGGTTTGTATATATAGTTGACCGTTGAACAAAATGGATTTGAACTATGTGTATCCATTGATATGCAGATTTTTTTCAATAAATATATTGGAAAATTTTGTGGAGATTTGTGACAATTTGAAAAACTCACAATCCATGTAGCTTAGAAATATTGAAAAAATTAAGGAAAAGTTAAATAGGCCATGACTACATAAAATATATGCAGATACTAGTGTATTTTATCATTTACTACCATAAAATATACACAAATCTATTATTAAAAAGTACAGGCAATACATGGCACCATTTGCAGTAGAGAGAAATGTAAACAAACATAAAGATGCAATATTAAATCATAATCACATAAAATTAAGTGTAGTACATACTGCACTATAGCCCCCTCCTGTTGCCATTACGGTGAGGGCAAGTGTGAGTTTCTGCTTAAAATGTTGTGTGACACTAATCATTTCCATGTGAGTGGTTTTTCTCTCCAGTAAATTGCGTATCACAGTAGTAAAAATTGATCTCTCACAATTCATACATATTTTTCATTGTGTTTAGTGCAATACCATAAACTTTGAATAAAACCATGGGATGCATACAAAGTGTCACTAATGGTGCTGGAACTACTTTCAAAAAGCAGAGAAAAGTCACGACATTTCAAGAAAAAGTTGAATTTCTTGATACATACAATAGATTGAGGTCTGCAGGTATGGTTGCTGACCATTTCAACATAATTGAATCCAGTATAAGGACCATTGTAAGAAAAAGAAAAGGAAATTTGTGAAGTCATCACTGCAGCTACACCAGTAGGTTGTAAAACCTTGCACTTTTTGTGACATACATTTTTTATCTTGTATTGAAAATGCAACTTTTATGTGGGTGTAGGATTGCTATAAGAAAGGCATACCTATGGACTCTAATATGATTCAAGAAAAAGCAAAGTTATTATATGACAACTTAAAGCAAAAGAAGGAGAAAGATCTAAAGCTAGAGAATTTAACACCAGCAAAGGATGGTTTGATAATTTTAGAAAGAGATTTGGCTTTAAAAATGTCAACAGGAGGGGCAGCTTTTGCCAACCAAGAAGCAGCACATGAATTCCCAGATGCCATTGTAGGGGTGAGGGAAAACTTGCCCTTTCCCCTGAAAGTTTGCTGAAAGATCAACTCACAACTAAGGCAGATTAACAAGAGAAAAGTTTATTTACCATGCACATGGGGAGAATCAGTGAGTGATTCCTCAATGTCCCAGTGAAGTTCAGATATTTTTACACATGCCTTTTAGAGGGGAGGGGGAAATGAGGAGTGTAGGTAATTTTGTTTAGGGGTGATAAATGGTTGCAAGGGAGGATGAGTGGATGGGGGATACAGATTGACTTGTAAATTAACCTGAGAGGTAGGTATTATGTTTTAAATGATTTGGGCCAAGTCTGGTTGCATTCTTCAATATGTTGATATAACAGGGAGAGGAAGGGAAGTTAGTTGCCCCCTTTGATCTTTTGATCAGTCAGTCTGGTTTATGCAGATAGAGGGAAAGCCCCCTCAAATGCTTTGTTGATCTCTCCAGGGGCCTGCAATTCAAAATACTCCTTATACCAAGGAGTCATATTTTGGGTTGAAATTTCCTGAGCTCCTTCACCATCAAGAAAATCATTGAGGAGAAGGGATATCTGACTGACAGTTTTGTAATGCAGACAAAAGTGCCCTATTCTGGAAAAAAAAAGCCACAAAGCACATCTGTTGGTAAGGAAGAGAAGCAAACACCAGGATTTAAGGCAGGGAGGGATAGGCTGACTATACTGTTTTATGCAAATGCAGTCGGGCTTATGATCAGGACTGAACTTACTAAAAAGATGCTAACCCCTGAGCCTTGAAGGAAAAAGGTAAATACCAGCTGCCAAGTTTGGTTGTACAACAAGAAAGGCCAGACAAAAAGAACCTGAGAACCCTTTTTCTGGTTTGATTCCACTGATGCTTTGTACCTGAAGTCAGGAAGTACCTGCCAAGAAGAGACTGTCAAAGTCCTTTTGATATTGGACAATGCTCCTGGCCACCCAGAACCCCTTGAGCTCAAGAACAAAGGTGTTGAAGCGGTCTACTTGCCCCCAAACACAACATCTCTAATTCGGCCTCCAGATCAGGGGGTCATAAGGACCTTTAAGGCTCATTACACATGGTACTCTATGGAAAAGATTGTAGCCTACATGGAAGAGAACCCCACCAGAGCAAACATCATGAAAGTCTGGAAGGATTACACCACTGAAGATGCCATTGTTGTTATAGAAATAGCCATGAAAGCCATCAAGCCCAAAACAATAAATTCCTGCTGGAGAAAACTGTGTCAAGATGCTGTACATGACTTCATAGGATTTACAACAGAGCCAATCAAGGAAACCATGAAAGAGATTGTGGATATGGCAAAAAAGGTGAGAGGTGAAGGGTTTCAAGTATGAATCTTGGAGAAATTGAAGAGCTGATAGACACAGCACCAGAGGAATTAATGGAAGGCAACTTGATAAAGATGAGTGCTTTCAAACCAGTACCAGACAATGAGAAAGAAGAGACCAAAGCAGTGCCATAAAACAAAATGACATTAGGCAATCTGGCAGAAGTGTTCTGATTATTCAAGATGCTTTTGATTTCTTTTATAACATGGAAGTTTCTACAATAAGGACACTGAAACTAAAGCAAAGGATGAAAGGATGGGTACTGTCTAGAAACGTTTTTAGAGAAACAAAACAGCAAAAAAGTCATAAAGAAATTACTATGTACTTCTGTAAAGTTACACTGAGTGTGCCTTCCTCTCCACCTCTGCTTCCACCTCCTTCACCTCTTCCGCCTCTACCATCCCTGAGATGGCAAAACCAACCCCTCCTCTTCCTCCTCCTCCTCAGCCTACTCATTAAGATGATAAAGATGAAGACCTTTATGATGGTCCACTCCTACTTAACAAATAATGAACATATTTTCTCTTATGATTTTCTTAATAACATTCCCTTTTCTCTAGCTTACTTTAAGACTACAGTCTATAATATATATAACATACAAAATATGCATTAATCAACGGTTTGTGTTATTGGTAAGGCTTCCTGTCAACAGTAGGATATTAGTAGTTAAGCTTTGGGGAAATCAAAATTTATATGTGGATTTTTTTTACTGTGTGGGGGATTAGTGCCCCTAACCCTCACATTGCTCAGGGGTCAACTGTATAAATAATATATCTTTAGCTGTGTCCTAGAGATTAGAGATGCTGTATTTTATCTCTCAGTTCCCAGTAATTTTTTTCTTTTAATTTTAATTTTTAATTATTATTGGTGTACAATAGTTGTATATATTTATAGGGTACATGTGAGTTTTGATACAGGTGTACAATGTATATTAATCAAGTCAGGGTAATTAGGGTATCCATGACCTCAAGCATTTATCATTTTTTTGTGTTAGGAACATTTTAATTCCACTCTTTTAGTTATTTTAAAGTATATGATAACTTATTGTTGACTATAGTCACTTTGTTATGTGAACAACTCTAATTTTTAATTTCCATTTGGCTCTTTCTTTGACTTGCTTTGGGGTCTAAACTTATTCAACTTTTGTAAGCATTTCCTGTAGGTACTAGAAAGGGTATATTCTCTATTTTATACCATGTTCTATTGACTCTTAAGGTAAAGTTTTTAAATATATTATTGAAATCTATTTTCTTGCATTTACTTTTATCTAATTAGGTTATTTGCTACCAAAATACTTGTATTAATATTTCACTGCTTCACTGGAAGTTTCACTTTGTACCCTGTATTCCTGTAATTTCTTGAGGTCTTGATATTAGATACATATGTTTTAGAACAGTAACATATTTCTAGTGAGTTGTTGCTTTTATCATTAGACATTAACATTCTTTACCTAAAATATTTTTTCTTTGGGTCTATATTGTCTTATATTAATTTTCTATCTACTTTCTTATTTTTAGTTAGCTTTTTAAATTTTGGATTAATCTTAGATTTACAGAAAAGTTGGAACAATAGTGAGAGTATTCCTTTATTCCTCACTCAGTTTCTCCTAATGTTAACATCTTACATAACCATACTATACTTGTCAAAACTCAGAACCAGCATTGATACACTTCTCTTAACTAACTCCAGGTATTATTTTGATTTTTCCAGTTTTCCACTAATGCCCTTTTTATGTACCAGGAGCCAATGCAGGATACCACATTGCATTTAGTCATCATGTGTCCTTCATCTGCTCTGGTCTGTGACTGTTTCTCAGGTTCTTCTTATTTTTAATAACGATGAGAGCTCTAAAGAGTATTGTTTAGATACTTATAGAATGTTCCTCAATACGAGTTTGTCTAATGTTTTATTATGGATTAGACGTGGATTAGGTATGGGTTTGGGGGAGGAAGACCAATTAGGTTACATGCCATTCTCATCATATCCTATCAGGGGTACATGATGTCAACATAGCTTATCACTAGTGATGTAACCTTGATCACGTAGTTAATATAGTGCTTGCCAGTTTTCTACACTGCAAAAGAATTGGTTTCTTTTTCCCTTTATTTTGGGAGAATTGTTAAATCCAGCTCACACTCAGGAAGAAAGGATTAAGTTCCAACTGTCGAGACAGTGACTTATTGGGAATTACTTCAACATATTTTTTGTTACCTCTCTTTACCCTCCATTATTACCTTAATAAATAAGTTAAACATTCTGTTCTTTATTCTCTTAGTGGCTGCATTAAAATGACAACATGCATACTTAATGCTTCTCAAATTAGTTAATATATTATATATTATAGTGCTTTATTATTAATAGTAATTATTTGCTTATATTTACCCCCAATTTCTTAGATATTTCTGCTGGATATAGAACACTAGGAAAAAATTTTCATTCTTTTTATACTTTTAAGATATCATTCTATTGTCTTCTGGCTTGCATATTATTTGATGATAAGTTGGCTATAATTCTGGCCTTTTTCTGGCTCTCTGCCTTCGAGATTTGTCTCTATCTTTGTCTCAGCATTTTATAATTGGCTCAGGTGTGATTTTATTTGTGTATATCCTTTCTGGGATATTCTGAGCTTCTTGGACTTGTGGGTTTTTGTATTTTATTAATTTTGGAAAATTCTCAGCCATTATTTCTTCAGATATTATTTCTGCCCCTTTCTTTCATTTTGACTTCTGGGACTTAAATTTTCCATGTGAAAGACCAGTTGATATTTTTCACCTGCTACCAGCTGCTTTGTTAGTTATTACTGTTGTTGCTATTTGTTTGTTTGTTTTGTTTTTCTCTCTTTCATTTGGATTTCAGTTTGTATGACTTCTATTGTCCTAGCCACAGTGATATTTTTCTCTGCTTTATGGAGTCTTCTAATTAGCCTATCAAAAAATTTCTTTATATCTAATAATGTCCTTTCATTTTTATTAGTTACATTTTAGTTATATTTATTTATATACATATACATTTTCCAAATCTCTGATTAAATCCCTATCTGTTTGTACATGCTGTCCATCTTTTTCACTAACAACTTTCATATATTTACCATAGTCCCTGCCAGAGTTTTTCAACGTCTGGGTAACCCCTGTACCTGGTTCTGTTGATTCCTTTATCTCTTATTAATGAGTGTTTTCTTCACTTACTTTTTTAAATTTTTTTTATTTTATTTTTTTATTTCAGAATGTTATGGGGGTACTACACTTTGGCTATATATATGGCCCATGCACTGCCCATGTCAGAGCTACAATTGTTGATTCAGTGGTGGACATTGTGTGTAAAAAATGGTTGAGACTAAGGAAAATAAGATTTATGTTCAGAATTGGGCATACCTATTTTTCTGTCATGCTGTTACCATGGGAGATTGAGTCAATTTAGTAAGAAGTTGACCTGGATTGAGTTTTGATGTTGCTGTAACTACCTTCAGCACACACTCACTTCAAACTTCTCCAACTGAAGGCAGCTGCTACCTTGTGGTTAATGTGGAACCCATAGTGGTGAAGATTTTTCCCAGTGTTTGTGCTTCACCCTCCACAAGACTGTTCTTACTTGTTACCAGGTGAGATTCTTGTAGTGAAGGCAGGGAGGATATATTAGATTGCTAGGACTGTTGTGACAAAGTATCGCAAATGAGATAGCCCTACAGCAACAAACATATAGTCTCCCCCAGTTCTGGAGGCCAGAAGTATGAAATCAAAGTGTCAGCAGGGCTCCACTCTCCCCGAAGGCTCTAGAGGAGAATTTGTTTCATGTTTTCCTCTTAGCTTCTGGTTTTGCCAGCAATCCTTGGCATTCCTTGTCTTGTAGATGCAACACTGTGATCTTTGCCTTCATCATCCCATGCTGTGCTCCCTGTGTGTCTCTGTGTCATTTTTTCTCTTCTTATTATGACACCAGTGTTATTGGAATAAGGTCCATCTTCATGACCTCCTCTTAACTTGATAACATCTGCAAAGACCCTATTTCCAAATAAGATCACATTTACAGATACTGGAGGGGAGAGGATAGGATTTCAACATATCTTTTTGGTGGGGGAGGGGAGCATGATTCAACCTATACCAGAGAGTTTCTAAGTCTTCATGTCTGTCCTATTTTATGTATTGTGTGTATGTCGTGGGGGTGACTCTTGGTCAGCACTATTGAGCACTTGCATAGTGTCTTAACTCTGCTTTGTATTTTAGAAAGGTCTTGAGCAGGAGGAAACATTCTGACCTACTTCAGCAGTTGCAGACATTTGCTTAGTGTCATTGTAAGATACTAGCCTCTAGTAGGTTTTCTGCCTTTCTGCCATATGCAAAACATTTTATTATACTCAACTGCAGTTCCTGGGCCTTGGACAGGAGTGATTTTTACTTCTTACCAAGTACCTTACACTTCTTGATTAAGAAGTAAAAAGGTTTTTTGCCTGTGCCTTAGAGGCCTTACCCAAAATAAATCTTGCCCAGACCAATATCCTAAAGCATTTTCCCAGTGTTTTCTTCTAATAATTTCATAGTTTCAGGTCATACATTTAGTCTTCAATCCATTTTTGTTTAATTTTTATATGTGGTAAGAGATAGGGGTCCAGTGTCATTCTTCTGCATATGTTTATCCAGTTTTCCCAGCACCATTTATTGAAGAGCCTGTCCTTTCTCTAATGTATGTTCTTGGTGCCTTTGTTGAAAATGAGTTGGCTATAAATGTGTGGATTTATTTTTGGATTCTCTATACAGTTCCATGACATTTTTTAAAAATATTAGGAGAAAATACTCCCAGTGGTCTTATAACCGTAAAAACAAACAAAACAGAACAACAAAACAAAACCAAACAAAAAAACCCACAAGAAGTAAAAAGCGTATGAGAAGTGAGTGGGGTTTCTTGCATTTGTACTATGCAGGGAAATCTTCTTTCCTGGCCCGAATCTTTTTCATGAGGACCTGGTGGAGGCCTGTGGAAAATAACTGGTGAGTGAGTATGGACTCTTACATCTGGGTTTCAACAGTTGCCTACATTCAGTTTTTAGTAATTTGTTCAAATGTCAGCTATTTGCTTCTCAACTGCTTTTGGCAGTTGCCTCTTCCTCTAATACTCTCCCAACAATGTATAAACCAAAAATAAAATCCTAAACCCCCTTCTGACTGAACAGACTCCTTCTTGGCCAAGGATACCCCAGAAAAACCTTAAAACTGAGTTCCTGGCCATGAAGAGAAAGGAGGTCAGACACAACCACTTACACCCTCTCCCTTTTTTTTTGGAGTTTAGACCAGCATTAATGTTAAAGAAGAGATGATAAGACCGACAAAACAGACTCTCTGTGACAGTAAGATACTAAATTACCAACAGGACCTTACGCCATGCAAGGCAAAGGTTAAGTCACGCCTACAGGCCATCAATTTGCTTAACAAATCTCATGAGTCTCTATTTGTGACTTGGCTCTGATTAACAGACTTCCTTACCTTAGAACATTCTAAGTCTTTAGATAAAGCTTTATTTCTTTAACCAATTACAAATCAAAGGATATCTGAACCCACCTATAAATTATAAGCCCTCTCCCTTTGAGATGAACCAATGTATACCTTCCATGCATTGACTTATGATTTTACCTGCAATTCCTGTCTTCATGAATGTATAAAACCAAACTGTAACTGACTGCTTTGGGTGCACTTTCTCAGGAACTTTGGAGCTTGTGAAGACTGAGCTACAGTCACTCAAATTCAGCTCAAAATAAACATCTTTAAGTTATTTTACAGATTTTGGGGTTTTTTTTCCATTAACAAATGAAACAGTTCATGTATCCCCTCTTTGGAAGTCAGTTTACCTGGTTGTCTGTGACCTGAGCTCTCTGATAGACTCAAGAAAAGTTAGGCTTCTCATTGTTCAAGTGGGAGTGATATTCACTATGGCTTTCTGCATCTAAGTAGAAGCAGTTTAATGTCAGTTTTGATTATATATCCCTCTTGAATTTTATGTTATTTTGTGTCCAATTTTCTACTTCCTAAAGTTGCCTGTTTAGAAGGTCTTTTATTGAAAATCTATTGAAAGTAAACTATCTTTCCATTTCAAAATCTGGTATCAGTCTAATTGTTTACTAGTCAGCAATTTGTTTCTAGATAAGGGTAGATTTAGCTCTTAATTTTATCATTGATATTCTAAATTTTATTAAGAAATATCTATATTTAAGATAATTTGTGTTATTCTGCTTGAGAATCACTATGATACCCGTATCTGAGGATTAAATTAATTTTGGAGATTCTTAGCCTTATTATTTTGAATGTTGCCTCTCTTCCATTGTCTTTTGTCACTATTTCTGAAACCCTCAGTGGGCATATTTTGTATGTTTTAATTCTATTGCTCATTTTTAAACTTCTTTTATATATTTTAATTTTTTCAATTTTTGTGTCAATTTTTTATTACTAGAATAAGTTTGTTTATTTGATGCTTTAAATTATTTTGTGAAAATTTTGCATTTTGATGCTTTTTTGATGTCTGTAATAAGTTTAATTAATTTATGTTTTCTACTTATGATTTTATTAACTGAGATTATTTCTTGTCTTGTTTTAATGTTTATGGTTACTGCTGAATCTCGCTTGTGATGGACATTTCCTTATGTGTTTTGTGTTTTTGAAATATGATTTCATATTTCTTAGGGCCTTAACCATGGGAATCTTGTGTGGATGAGAACGAGAGAAAATCCTTTCAGATTTATATTTCCTTATTACCAGGCACCCAAGGGGCATAAGTAACTAAAGATTAGGTTTGTATTATATTATTTTCTGCAGAGATCCTGGACCAGGTGGGTGACATATTTCGAATAAAAAGGCTATTGTTCTTTTGTTTTTTTCCTACATATTTCATGGTAGCTGATTTTTTAAAAAACAGGAATAAAAGAAATATTTTCCTTAAAAAAAAATCATAGACATTATTCATCCAGTAAATCTGTACTGAAGCAATAGCTACATTCAAATCATTATGTTCCATATATAGAGGATAAATTAATAACATTATAGCATTTGTTTTGAGCCATTTACCCTTAAGTAATAAGAAGTAAAACAAGTACCTAATAATTATAACACAGGCAGATCTTAGGTCATGTGTGAGATACTATTGCAATGAAGGATCCTGAGGAGGAAGAGGGATCTTCATTTCTCTATTTAACTTTCTTTATTCTTTCCAGTATTTCAGACCTAAGATTTCTTACATGCCTGATGTGTTTTCCTCTATTACCTTTTCCCACTCATTGGCCTTTAGTCCTGCCTTCTAGTAGGATTTCACAGCTCATGATATTTATATATGACTCTGTGTAGGAGTAAAAGTTCTGAGTAAATAAATTGCATGGAATCAAAACAACTAAAAATAGACCAGACACATTAATTATCACTGGGATATAGTGACCTCTGACTTCAGATACACTGCTCTCTCTTTAATTAAGAAACCCTCACATAGTGCAAAACTCTTCTTTAAAAAGCTGTTTATTTATTGATTTTTGATAGTTGGCATGTAAAATAGCAGGTGTACACAATATATTTTGTACACAATACACACAAGATTAATTTGTTCTTATTTACTTGTTGACTCTGGTAACGCTTTGAGAAATATATATAAAAGCAAATATTAGCTGATACTGAATAGGCAATTCAATACGTGTTTCATAAATAAGTCATCCTGGTAGGGATATACTTAGAAAGCACTGAAACTCCATCTGGTTAATCTGTATTTTGCATATTGCTTATGTTGTGGGGATGCTGGGAGCTTATCAAGGTCTCAGTGTTCAAGGAATTTGGCTAATATTGATAGTCTACATCAGCAATTTTTAAATAGAGGTCTCTTAAAAAATGGGTAGATTGACTTGTACCCAGAATATTGAGTTATTCCTGTAATATCTGGGGCTTTTGGTTGTTTGAGTCTGATAGCATGGACCATTTCTGGGTCAGAGAGGTATATACCAAAAGCATTAATTGAAATAAGCACCAACCATGCCATACTGGTATTGTCTTAATTTTCTTTAACCAGAAAATGTTAAAATTGCTATAGCAATGAAAAAAATGTTCCTTCCCACTTTGAAGGTATGAGTCTTCTGAAATAAACTAACAATAGACAGATTCACAGGAGAAAAGGAATACAAATTGATTGACTTGCAAATATGCATGGCAGCCATACAAAATATGAGACTCAAAGAAGGGCCAGATGCTTGAAGTTTAAATATCCTCTTCACAGGGGAGAGGGAAGTAGGGAGCTGTAGGCAATTTTAAAGGCGTAGTAAATGATTTAGTAAAGATGAATGGACCTAGGAGGCAGATATTGTCTTGTAAATGATTCTTTTTAGAATTTGAGTGAGCCCCAAAGACAGACAGTATCTTGTGATAAACTCTGTCCAGGTATGGTTACATTCCTCAGTCTTCTGGTAATGAAATTTCAGGGAGGAGATGGAAGACAATTGTGTTCTTTTTGGCAGATCTGACCTTAAGACAGATAAGGGAATATCAGAGTAAAGCTACTCCTTGTGTTCAGAGAGAGACAGAGGGTTGAGAGACAGAGTGGCCAGGACAGTGGAAGTCAAAGAGACCTTAAGTCTGCTTCTTTATGTCAGCAATGGAAGTGCTGTATTTTGGGATATCATTTCCTGAGCCCAACATTGCAAACACCTAGTCCTGGCATTTCCTATCCCCCCTTGCTGTTTATTGTTCTCCACAATACTTTTCATTATTGACATGACTTTGGCTTTACTGATACAATGTTTTTTGTTGTGATATTGTGATATAGTAAGAAAGATATATTTGGCCTTTGTCCCTGGTTCCTGGCACAGAGCTTCTAAAATCCTTATAACTTCCTGAGTGGTAGGAGTTATAGAAATGTCTTTGTTAAGATATTTTCCCCCCAGTTCCTGAAATAGCTTAGGAGCATAAAGATGAAAGGAGTGTCTTTTGTTATTCATAATAAGCCCCTTTCAACCACACCTGAGTTTATGTTAATGCGGTGACTTTTGGAAAATCCCTAAGGATGGAGGGCTGGTTGCCAAGGGAACCAACAGTGTGATTAGAAGGTTAGAACATTCAGCCCCATCCCCCAACCTCCAGGGAAAGGAGAGGGGATGGAGGCCGACTCAATTACCAAAGACCAGTGATTTACTCAGTCATGCCTGGGTAATGAAGCCTCCATAGAAACCCTAAAAATGGGCTTTGGAGAGCTTCTGGGTGAACAAGAATACATCCACATACCAGGAGGTTGGCACATGGAGATGGAAAGTCCTATGCTTGTGACCCTCCTGGACCTCACCCTATGCATCTGTTCTATTTTTTCTAATAGATTGGTATTAGTAAGTGAATTGTTTCCCTGAGTACTGTGAGCTGTTCTAGCAAATTATTAAACCTGAGAAGGGAATCCTACAAACCTCTGATTTGCAGCCAAGTTGGGCAGAAGTTGTGGGTAACCTGGCAATCCACTACTTACAACTGGCACCTGAAGTAGGAGGCAGTTTTGTGGGACTGAACCCCTAATCTGTGAGATTTGCTCTAATTCCATGTAGTTAGTGTCAGAATTGAGTTAAATTGTAGGACACCCAGTTAGTGGCTGCCAAGAATTAGAGAACTGGTTGGTTTTGGGGGGGAAAAAACTCACATAGTTGCCTAGAAATAGAAGGAAATCTCCAAGAGGAAAGGAGTTTTGTCTGTCTTCTTCATTGTTTCATGCATATAAGAGACTACAGAGCCCATCACTGTTTGATTAGTTCAGCTTTTGTATCTCAATTCCCTTTCACCAAAGGAGTAAGTTTGATTATTCTACCTGGAATCAGACATCCATACCTGTGGCATTAGGAGCAGGATTGTACAGAATATAGGGTTCTAAAAGGGAGCCGGATTGAGACAAGATGGGTGACTAGAGGAAGCAGACAGATGCTTCTTCTCCAGAAAACAGACAGGATATCCATTAAAAACCCATGTTTCAAATAGATCATCAGAGGGAGAAAGAGTGAAGACAACAGAGAGGTGACAGAGGACATTGAGGGTGAACTTAGAAGACGAACTGTTTGCATGAGTTTTTATGAGTGGCCCCCAGCCAGGACCCAAGGAAGGGGTAAGCAGGAGACCTTCAGGGCCCAAGCTCCTGCCTGGAACCTTTCCAGTATTGGCTGAAAAAGAGCTTCTTTACACCAGTGGACCCTAGAGAGCTGTAGGCAGCTCAGGTAGAGCTTTCACAGGCTTCCTAATCCCAGATACTGGTGTCCAGAACTAATTGGGAGCCCCTCCCTCAATTCTCTGAGTCCTGTCCTAAAGTCACTACCACCTTGCTGCTGGGCTAAGGAGGGAAACGGGAACCTAGACAATTTGTGCCACTGGGTAGATTTTCTCTGCCATGTCTGTGTGCTGCTGTGGAAATGAGGGGCTGTTGGACCGGAAATTCCATACCTGCCAGCCTTTTTGCAGAGCTGCCAGCTGGCTTCTTCCACAGAAAGTGGTGTCTTTTCTCTCCCCCCCAACCCCCACCAAACTGCAGCTAAACTCCAGCGGCTGGCTTGAGTTTTCCATAGGAAAGCCCGTGACCAGCCTGCCTTTGTTAGTCAGGGTTGGTGCTTGGACTCAGGGGGCTTAGGAACGGGTCTATGAGCCTCTTCCCATACTCCCACAACTTGATTGTGTTGTTGGGAGGTATGGAGGGAGATTTTTAAAACTGATCTTGACTGGGGAAGAAGCCCTCATGGACAGAACTGAGAGAAAAATCTGGAGTGAATTTGTGCAGCAGCATATGCATAGGACATCTCTCCCTCTCGGAACCAGCAGCTATTCTTTCTGTCCTGGCAGGGAAGGTTTGCAGTCTTGTCCTACTGTGCTGACAGCACAGTTGCCCTATAACTGGCCCAACTGGTTTCAAGTCAGGAAACTGGCAATCTCCTGTGCACCAAGGTGGAGTTTCTCCCCCACCGCTGTGGGCCAGGGTGTAATTGAGGGGTTTCTGGAACAGAAGATCCATGCCTGCAAACATTTTCCCCAGAGCTGCCCACCTGGCTCCCTCCATGGAGAAAGCCGTCTTTCCTCCAATTCCCACTGCCCCTTCCCGACCTGTGATACTGCAGCAAAACTCCAAGCAGCTGTCCTGAGTTCCCTTCAGGCAGCCAGGAACCAGCCTGCTGCTCCCAGTCAGGGTGGCATTTGGACTCGGAGGTCTAGAAAGTGTCTGTGGACTGGTTCCCATACACCCAGGACTCAATTGCATCATTTGGGGGCATTGGGGAGGGGGGATTTATGAACTGCTCTCAAGTGGGGAGAGAGCCCACATGGAAAGAACTGAGATGCGAGTGTGGAGTGCATTTGTACCGTAGTGCAGGAATAGGACAACCACCCCTCAGAAATGGCAGCCCTGCTTTCCCTCCTGGCTGTGGGGGTTCGAAATCCTATCCTGCTGTGCTGCCTGAGTGCAGTTGCCTACTGACTGGCCTAGCTGGTTTGACCAGAAGCCAGGGAGTGGGAGAAACCTGAACCCCATTTCATGAGAAATTTCCTTAAAGTAGTAGAGGCATCTCAACCCCCTAGTATTCTCCTGGCAGCCCAGGAACTGACTTTCAGACTCAGGGGATGGCACTTGCACCAGCCTCTGGGGAGCTGGATGCAGACTTCCCAACCTAGCCTCACCTGACTCTGCTCTGCCCCTCTGCATGAGCTTTGGTGGTGGCAGACCACAAGAAGGGGCCCCCTGGGAGTTCCAGGGCCCAGCCCAGCACCTGGGATGTCTGAGAGCTTCTTCTGAGGCTTTAAGACCAGGCATAGCTTCCACAAACAATGCCATATCTTGCTTTCTTCTGCCGTCAAAACCTACTGGCAGTGAAGGCAACGTGTACAGTCCATTTCATCATTTGCTGATTCAATTGTACAAGGCTCAGCTGACTCTTAACTGCAAGTGTCACCTACTGGTCTGGAGACAAAACTGGACATCCCAACACAATTCTTGCTGTTGGAAGTACACAGGACTAGGGAAATAGGCAAGATTTCAGGGACCCCCATCTCTCTTTTTCAGCAGGAAGCAGAGAACCTGCCCATGTGTATAATATATCACCACTACAACCTAGAAATAATTAGCATTTGAGAAAACCACCGCATTAAGCTGTCTATTACTAAGGAATTTATTCAGAGCTTTGGCCATCTCAAAGTAGCCACAAGCAAAGCCAATGGATTTAACCTAATATACACTATAATCAAGCCCTTAAGTGGGGGTGGGGGGAGTCCCATCTAAATAAAAGTAAAGTCAAAAACACAAAGTGATAGCTTCTCTAGATGAGACGGAATCAACACAAGAATTCTGGCAATATGAAGACAACAGAATGTAACAACATCCCCAAAGAGTCACACTAGCTCTTCAGCAAGTGATTCCAACCATAAGGAAATTTTTGAAATGTCAGATATGGAATTCAAAATATGGATCACAAGCAAGCTCAATGGGATCAATGACAAGGCTGAAAACCAACACAAAGAAATCAAAACCATAATTCAGGACATGAATGAAAGAGACAGATAACCTAAGAAAAAACATAACAGAACTTCTGGAAATGAAAGAGTCATTTAGGGAATTTCAAAATACAGTGGAAAGTTTTTTTTTTTTTTTTACTGTTTGAAGATAATTTATTAGAACACAGTCCCTCATTCAGAAGCCAATGAGACATCAGGACAGCAGAAAGGAAGGTGGGATGGAGTAGGCCCTGTGAGGCACCAAAGAGAAAGTAACAGCCTCAGTTAAGAAATTTCATCTTATTCTAATAAAGACTAATGCATGCCTGATAATCTAGTGATAATTCATAAGTTTAGTAGTTCACAATATTTTTAGACAACACATAATATTAACATTCAAATAAGGCATTATGGAAAGTTTTAAAAAGAATGAAATGTTTAATCCTTTTAAAAAGCCTTGGTCCATTTTGGAAGATCACAAATGAATTTTTGAAAAATCAAAAGAAAAGGAAAATAAGTTTTTTCCCCAGGATACATAAGAACTACTTGCTGGCATTTGTATGTGCCTGGAATAAGATAGGCCAAATTTTCAAAGGCAGTTAATAACAGCATGTAGAAGGGCTTATTTCATTTGATTTAGCACCAAGTAAGAGTAAATATCCCATGGAAGACATAGGTTTTTCTTCCATCTCTCATATTGCCCCACTTCTCCTCGAGGTCAGTACATAAGCATGCATCCTTGTTGCCCCACTAAAGAATCGAAATGATTCAGATTTGTAAATGGCTGCTCACATGCCATTAGCCAGCAGAGTTCTTTCCCCATAAGACAGGGTGACAGTAAAAGCTAGCAGATAACAGTTTCTTTGGGAATGAAGAACTCCCTCAGGAAACTCAGTTACTCTCCTGGTCCTTGTTACCCTATCATGGGGATTCTTTTTATTGCTGCACCTGTTTACTAATTATGATTGCTATTTATGCCAAGGGAATATTCCCCAGGCATCCCTGATCTCTTTCTATTTCCTACTGACAAAGTATGCTTACTTTACATAGTACCATTTCTTTCTCTCTCTCTCTCCCTTCCTTCCTTCTTTCTTTTCTTTCTTTCTTTTTCTTTCTTTCTCTTTCTTTCTTTTGCTTTTGCTTTTTTTTTTCGTACTATAATTTAGCTTTATCAAGGCAGAACACGTTTGGATCAAAAAGACTGGCAAGTAGATCCTGAAACACATTTCTTAACCTGAGTAACATCTAAAAACAAGACTTTAATTACATTTTCCATTGAAAATTCATTCAACTTTGGTGCTCATCCAAGAATTTGTAATGTCAATTCCTGACATAAATCATATCTCTCAATACATATGTATTTTCAAAAGAAAACAAGTGATCTTGAAAGTAATACTTTCCTGTATGCTGATTTATACATTTTTATAGCAAATTGAAATTCTGAGTAAACTGAAGGTATGTTTAACAACAAAATACAGCATGCCTAGCTTTTGCATTTCTTAGTGTAAAGGCAGCCGTGAATTTGTATCTTGCAAGAGATCTGTGAATTCAGTTGCTTTTTTTCTGGAGTTTTATAGATATTGTATCTCATGAAACCATGTTCCACCATGTTAGAAATGTCTTTTTTGGCATTAATCTATGCAAAAACCTTTGAAGAGACATTTTCCCCAAATGACAGATAATTTTTTAAACTTTTCCAGAAAAATACAGAAATTTTATCAGTCATTTATTTTTACTGAACAAAAGGTTATATTACTACCAATTGCTCTTTTAATTTTGCTCTAACAGATGTTATAAAAGTTTAGACATCTCTGATATTTTTGAATTGCACACCCTAGAAGATAACTGGATAAAACACACTAGATGATTTCAAAAAAATGAATCTTAGTATCTGATCATTTGGCACATCCTTAGTATCCAGTATAAAGGCAGTAGAAATAAAAGTAATATAATTTTCAAAGAATTCATACAAGCTGGAGTCTTCAGAAAAGAAGCTTCTAAATGCAAGGACAAGGAGGTTCTGCTCATCTTACTAGTTACACGCATTTCTCCTCACGGAGTAAATGAGGCTTTCTGGTTTGTTTGTGGAACTTTAGTTTGTAGGAAAGCATATATGTGGGGCCAAATCTTGTTGGTTTCTGTTCCGGAGAATGTTTCCAACACCCCTTTTTTCTGGTAGTACTCCAGGACTGGCTTCGTTTGGGCTTCATAAGCCTTCAGTCTCTTGATAACCGTCTCTGGTCGATCATCCTCACGCTGAATGAGAGGCTCCCCAGTCTCATCGTCAATGCCCACAGTTTTGGGAGGATTGAATTCAATGTTGTAGACTCGGCCACTAGCTGGATGAATCCAGCGAGCAGTGAGACGTTGTTTTATGACCTCAAAGGGCACATTCAGGTTAATCACTGTGTCTATCTGATAAGCTCTATCGAGGGCTTCCGCCTGTGGAAGTGTCCTTGGGAAACCATCCAACAGCCAGCTATATTGGGTGAGATTTTTCAGCTCATGAAGGGCCAGCCGAGTCATGACATCGTCTGGGATGAGTTTCCCTTGGTCAATGAAAGCCTTGGCTAACACACCAATTTCTGTCCCCTGCAGCATGTTGTCTCGGAGCAGGTCCCCGCTGGAGAGGTGCTTCAGTTCGAATTGTTTGGTGATGCGCGACGACACAGTGCCCTTGCCCGAGCCCGGGGCCCCCATGATGACCGCGCGCAGGAGCCGCGCGGACGCCCCCATGGCCGCAGAGGCCCGCGCCGCACCGACAGTGGAGCTTTGACCTGGCCTGCGCGCTCACCCGCTCTACAGCCCCAGGCCGGCCGGCTGGCAGCGCCGCTAGCAGGCGGCGGCCGCGGTGTCCAGGCGTTCCCGGAAGTGAGGCGACAGCCACTGGGGCTGGTCTTCCAGCGCCCGGCCCCGCAGCTGCGCCCGCCCGCGGCGACCCTGGTGCGCCCCCTCCTCTACAGTGGAAAGTTTTAACAACAGACTAGACCAAGCAGAAGAAAGAATTTCCGAGCTTCTAAGCAAGGCTTTTGAAAAACCCCAGTCAGTCAAAAATAAAGAAAAAAGAATCAAGAAGAACGAACAAAGTCTTTAAGAATTATGGGACTATGTAAGATGACTGAACCCAGGAATTATAGGTATCCCTGAGGGAGAAGAAAAAGCAGGAAGAATGGAAAACTTACTTTAGGGCATAATGGAGGAAAACTTCACTGGTCTTGATAGAGATTTAGACATCCAGATATAAGACAATCATTGAACATGTGAAAGATTCATTGCAAACAAGACATCTCCAAGCCACATAGTCATCAGACTGGCCAAAGTAAAAAGAAGGAGAAAAATCCTTAAAGCTGTGAGATGAAAGCATCAAGTCACTCACAAAGGAAAATCCATCAGACTAACAGCAGACTTCTCAGAGGAAACCTTATAAGCCAGAAGGGAGTGGGGCCCTACCTTTAGTCTTCTTAAACAGAAAATAACTACCAGCCAAGAATTTTGTGTCCTGCAAAACTAAGTTTCATAATGAAAAAGTAATAAAGTCTTTCACATAGAAGCAAACACTAGGGAATTTGTCACCACTAGACCTGCCCTATAAGAAATCCTTAAAAGTACTCTATACTTTGAACAGAACAACCAATACCCACCACTGTGAAAACAACCAAAAGTAAAAACTCACAGCTCTTATAAAATAGTAGCACAAGGGAGAAAATATAGCAGCTAGGTAGCAATCAGCATCATGACTGGCACAGTATCTCACTTATCAATATTAACATTGAAATAAATGGTCTAAATGCCCCACTTAAAAGATACAGATTGGCAGAATGAATAAAAACAAAAACCCAGCTATATGGTATCTCCAAGAAACCCACTTTACTCATAAAGATTCTCATTGACTCAAGATTTAGTGGTGGAAAAAAAATTCCACACAAATGGAAACCAAAAGCAATCAGGAGTAGCTATTTTTATATCACATAAAATAGTCTGTAAATCAACAACAGTAAGAAAAAGGTGAAGATGGTCATTATATAATGAAGAGGTATCGATTCAACAAGAAGATATAATAATCCTAAATATATGTGAACCTAACACAGGAGCTCCGAGATGTACTACTAGAAATACTACTAGATGTAAGGAAGGAAATACACAGCAACCTCATAATAGCCAGGGAGTTCAACAGTCCACTGACAGAAGTAGACAGATTGTCAAGGCAGAAAATCAATACAGAAATGCTGGACTTAAACGGGATTCTAGAACAAATGTACCTAACAAACATTTACAGAACATTCTACCTCAAAACTACAGAGTATACATCATTTTTATCAGCACATTGAACATTTTCCAAGATAGATCATATGTTAGCCCACAAAACAAGTCTCGGCATATTTTAAAAACTCAAAATCCTACATAGAAATGAATTCCTTTAAACTACACAAATATATGGAAATTAAGCAACCTGTTGCTGAATAATTCTTGAGTCAATGATGAAATCAAGATGAAAATCAAAATATTTTACAAATTGAAGAACAAAAGCAACACAATCTATCAAAGTCTCTGGGATACAGCAAAACCAGTGCTAAGAGGGATGTTCATAGTACTAAATGCCTACATCAAAAACAAAGATCACAATTAACAACCAGGTGGCACATATCCAAGAACTAGAAAAAAAAGAACAAACCAAACCCAAAGCTAGCAAAAAGAAAGAAATAAAAAGCTCAGAGCAGAACTAAATGAAATTGAAACAAACAAACAAACAAAAATACAAAGGATCAATGATATGAAAGGTTGTTTGTTTGAAAAGACAAACAAAATTGATAAACCACTATCTGGATTAACCAGGAATATAAGAGAAAGGATTCAAATAAGTTCAATCAGAAATGAAAAAGGAGACATTACAACTGATACCACAGAAATACAAAATATCTTTTGAGACTACTATGAAAACCTCTACACACAAAAACTAGAGAATGTAGAGGAAGTGGATAAATTTCTGGAAACACACAACCTCCCAAGCTTCAATCAGGAAGAAATAGAAATCCTGGACAGACTAATAATGTATACCAAGATTGCAACAGTAATAAAAAATCTCCCAACAAGCCAAAGCCCAAAACCAGTCAGATTCACAGCTGAATTGTACCAGACATACAAAGAAGTGACACCTATCTTACTGAAACTCTTCCATAAAATCAGGAAGAAGAAAATCCTCCCTAACTCATTCTACAAAGCTAGTATTACCCTGATACCAAAGCCAGGAAAGGACACAATGAAAAAAGAAAGTACAGACCAATATCCCTCATGAACATAGGTGCAAAAATCCTCAACAAAATACTAGCAAACCAATTCCAACAGCATATCAAAGAGATAATTCACTATGATCTAGTGTGTTTCATCCCAGGCATGCAAGCATAGTTCAACATACGCAAATCAATAAATGTGATTTACCTCATAAACACAATTAAAAAAAGAAACCATATGATCATGTAATAGATGTAGAAAAAGCATTTGATAAAACCAGCATCCCTTTATGATAAAAATCCTCAACAAACTAGGCATAGAAGGAACAAACCTCAAAATAATAAAAGCCTTATATGACAAGCCCTCAGCCAACATCATATTGAATGGAGAAAAGTTGAAAACATTCCCCCTAAGAACTGGAACAAGACAAGGATGCCACGTGTCACAACTTCTAGTCTACATAATACTGGAAGTCCTAGCCAGAGCAATCAGGCAAAAGAAAGAAATAAAGGGCATCTAAATCAGAAAACAGGAGGTCAAACTACCCTTGTTTACTGATGATATGATCTTATATCTAGAAAATCCTAATGAATTCCCCAAAAGATACCAAGAATTAGTAAATAAATTCAATAAAGTCTCAGGTTACAAAATTAATGCACACAAATCAGTAGCATTTCTATGCAATAACAGTCAAGCTGAGAATCATATCAATAACTGAATACCATTTATAATCGCTACAATGAAAATAAAATACCTTGGAATATACTTAACCAAGGAGGTGAAAGATCTCTACAAGGAGAACTGAAAAACACTTATGAAAGAAGTTTATGTCATAGATGACACAAAAAAATGGGAAAACATCCCATGCTTATTGATTGGAAGAATCAATATTGTTAAAATGTCCATACTTCTCCAAGTGATTTGTAGATTCAATGAAATTCTCATCAAAATACCAACCTTATTTTTCCCAGAGATAGAAAAAATAATCACATTTCATTTGAGATCAAAAAAAGAATCCTAATAGCCAAAGCAATCCTAAGCAAAAGAACAAATCTGGAGTCATCACATTACATGATTTCAAATCATACAAGGCTATAGTAACCAAAACAACAAGGTACTGGTGTAAAGGTAAACACATAGATCAATGAAACAGAATAGAGAATCCCAAAATAAAACCCTATAGCTACAACCAACTTATTTTTGACAAACCAGATAAAAACATACACTAATGAAAGGATGCCCTATTCAATAAATGATGCTGGAAAAACTGGAAAGCCACATGCAGAAGAATAAAACTGGATCCCTATCTCTCACCATATACAAAAATTAACACAAGGTGGAATAAAAACTTAAATGTAAGACGTGATACCATAAAAGTTCTAGAAGAAAATGTAGGAAAAACTCTTCTGGACATTGACCTAGGAAAATAAACATTTTATGACTAAGACCTTAAAAGCAAATACAGCAGCAACAAAAATAAATAAATGGGACTTAATTAAAAAAAAAAGTTTCTGCACAGCAAAGGAAATAGAGTGATTAGAAAACCTACAGAATGGGAGAAAGTATTTGCAAATTATACATCTGATAAAGGACTAATATCCAGAATTTACAAAGAACTCAAACAAATCAGCAAGAAAAAAATAAATAACCCCATCAAAAAGTAGGAAAGAGGCATTATATACAAACAGCCAACAAATATGAAAAAATGCTCAACATCACTAATTATCAGGGGAATTCAAATTAAAACCACAATGAGAAGCCTCCTTACCCCTGTCAGAATGGCCATTACTAATAAGTCAAAAAGCAATAGGTGTTGGCACAGATCCAGTGAACAGGGAATGTGTATACACTGTTGGTGGGACTGTAAATTAGTACAACCTCTATGGAAAACCATACGGAGATTCCTCAAAGAACTAAAGTAGACCTACCATTCAATCCAGCAATGCCACTACCGTGTATCTACCCAAAGGAAAAGAAGTCACTATATCAAAAAGTAACCTGTACCTGAATGTTTGTTGCAGCACAACTCACAATTGCAAAGATATGGGCCAAGTTACTATCAATTGATGAATGGATAAAGAAAATATATATACCATGAAGTACTACTCAGCCATAAAAGGAATGAAATAATGTCTTTTGCAGCAACTTGGATGGAACTGGAGGCCATTATCCTAAGTGAAGTATCTCAGGTACGGCAAAACAAATACCACATGTTCTTACTTATGAGTGGAAGCTAAATGGCAGGTGTATATGGTCATAAAGTAGTGTAATGGACATTGGAAACTAAGAAGGAGGGAGGTTGGGAGGGGATTGAGGGATTAAAAAAAATCTATGTATTGGGTACAATATACAATATTCTGGTGATGGGTACACTAAAAGCCCTGACTTCAGCATTATACAATTCATCAATGCAACAAAAAACATTTGTACCCCCTAAATCTATTAAAATTTTTAAAAATGAAGTATGTAACAAAGGAAAATGAAAAGTGCTTAGCTCAGTACTATTCTGTGAAATAAGCTCTCATGATCTTCATTTATTAATAAAGAGAGAAATGATCAATAAGTTTAAAAAACTTATTCAAGGATACAAAATAATAATCTGATAGAAAATGAACATAACTCCAAATTTTCAGATTTAGTGTTTTTATCACAACTGCAACAGACCAGATAGAAGTTCAGCAAGAACATTTCCTTTCATTTGAGATCATGCATGCCACTATACTTTGGCCCAGGACTAAAGTCCATCATTCAGTGAAGATAGGCTCAATGGAAATGGCTAGAATTTTTACTATAAATTCCAGATTTGGAGGAGAGGCAATATCATCTGATTCATCCTTCTTGGATAAATAAAAAGGTCCAATTTATAAAGAAAGTAGCAAAAGATTAGATTAAAATAAATGCATTGGATATTATGTCTCCAAGAGATGTTTTACAAAATTTGAACTTTATAAATCTAGAAAAAGGTTTTGTTTCAGTATTTTGAATAAATTTAGTTATTAACTCAATTATTCTACATATGTATTATTCACGGTTCTCCAGAGAAACGGAACCAATAGTGTATATACTATACTATAATAAAATATAGTATATATTATATATATTAGAGGACATTTATTATAGTAATTGGCTCACACAATTATGGAGGCTAAGAAGTCCACAATATGCCATCTACAGGCTGGAGAAGCAGGAAAGCGAGTGGTATGATTCACTCTGAATCCTAAGGCCTGAGAACCAGGGGAGCCACAGCATAAGTCTCAGTTCATGTCCAAAGCCCTGAGAACCACTAGGGTTGGGGGGACGGGATCGATTATATAAGTCCTGAAACATGTCTGGTGCCCCCAAATCAGGAATGCCAATGTCTGAAAGCATAAGATGGATATCCCATCTGGAAAAAAAAAAAAAAGAGTAGATTTTGCCTTTCCTTTGCCTTTTCTATGCAAGCCCTCAACAGACTGGATGATGCCCACCCACATTGGTGAGGGCCATTTTCTTTACTCATTCTACAGATTCAAATGCAATCTTCTTCTGGAAACACCCTCAAAAACACACTCATAAATGTTTTACCAGCTGTCAATAGGGCATTCCTTAGACCAGTCAAGTTGATACATAAAATTAACCATCATAGCATGTTATGTCAGGACATAAATCAAGAAAATAAAGTTAAGAAAATGAGAAAATATGTGAAAAACTTAGTAGACCTGAATTATTTGGTAATATAATAAACAAAAATATTAAATATATTCCATATACTATAAACTTTTTGGAAAAAATATTTAATATTTTGAATTATTACAAATTTGAACTGATATAGACTTAGACATTTAACAGTTATGCATCATTCCTACCTTGTCCTATTCAACCTGTTGGATATTATTTACAACTCTCCAATGTTCTGACTATGTGCATTAAAACTTTATTAGAGGCTGTAAATAATCACTCATGAACAATTGATGAGATGCAAGACATGAAGATTAGGAAGAGCTGCATTTAGTTAGTTTAAGAAAAAAAGCTATTTAAAAATAATCTGTAGTGATTAACTAATTTTATCCTTTTGCTTGGTGTTACAATTCCATATCCTCTCCATTTGTGATAATATTCTGGTTGGTGAATGAAGCTACATGAGTACTGAAATAATGAGTGTCTAGAACATTCAAGTCATTAGGATTGTCTTGGGGCTTTCAGCATCCATGGTCCTAGGACCCTCAACTATAACGTGCCGAAAAGTGGATGCATTTTGAGGATTTTTATCTAGAACTTTGAGTATATAAAAGAAAGACTGCTTGCTTGACTTTCTGTTTGGATACTTTGTTTGGATACTTGTTTTTGTATAATTTAACATTTCCAACATTTCACTAGAAACTTGTTAGTGGTGTGTTGCTTCATTGTTGAGGAGATTCAAGTCTATCAAGTGCCAAAAGACATTTGTTAATAGATATTGCTAAATATGTACTTACGCACACCAATATACCCTCTAATCACATGAGAATACATGGGATCATTAGGCTGTCTTTTACATATCAATATAGGTGAACTATGGTTTTTAGGTAGAAAATTGCTCCATATACTCAGTCCTTTATAAGCCATGATATTAACATCTTCCTTAAAATAGCATCAGATGAACAATATTTAAAAATGTGTCTCATAATTTATTTTGGAGAATTTAATCACTCAGCATTAATTAAAGTTAAAGAAATCTGTCTGCTTTTGAAAATTAAAAAATCTTGAGTATCTTTGAACGTATACATAAAACAGTCATTTGAAACTGAAAAAAACTAAAACTCAGCCACTGTTAGCTTTAGCCATTGTTTAGATTTCCATCTTATCTATTTGTTCTGTCTAGAATTGAGGAACTCTGCTTGCATGGTACCTTTTGAACTAAATAACTCGGGGGCAATTTAAAATGTACCATCAGTGTCTGAAGCAACAGTAAAGTTCCAGCTTACTGAATTTTGCCTGTAGTCAAGTGAGGATGGAACAGGATTGTTTTCTATTTCAAATATAATTACAGCAGTTTTCCCTGTGGGCAGTTGCTATTCAGATGCATGTATGTTCTTCCACTTAAAATTCACAGCTATTTTTCTTCCTATTCTTGGTGCTCAGAAAATGATACCCCAAAGTAAAAGCCTCAAAGCCTCCTTCTCTGTGACTTTCTCCTGCCCTCCTGTTTCTCACCCCTTATTCTCCTCTCCCTTCCTCATCCATAAGCCAGAGAAACCAGAACCCCTTTTCCCCAAGGCCAACATAAAGCCTAAAAATATGACTTTAACCTTCCCTCCTTTCTGTGTAAGAGCTGGCCATAAAGAAATTCTCTGACCTAACTTATTTGATTGTGAGTCATAAGATCCCCATTCCAGAAAATTCCCACCCCATATCTAGGTGGAAGGAATGCTGCACAGAGAGGCCCAAAAGAATCTGAACAAATAGGCCTTCTGGGTTTCCCTCCTCAGTCTATTACCATTTGGCCATTTCCTTTTTGTCCAATCACATTTCTACATGGCTGTCCACTCTTCACTGGACTTAAGCATAAAAATAGACAGTTTTCATGGGGTCTTTGGGTGTTCATTTTAAATGCTCTCGTGTCAAGTAAATCTGTTATGTTTTTCTTTTATTGATCTATCTGTTGTTGTAGGAGTGCCAGCCATGACCCTTATGATGCGGAGGAAAGAGATCACCCCCTTTCCAACCCTACACTATCCTCAATCATGTTTATGCATTAACATTTGGAATATCAACAATGTTAAACCAGCGGTTACTGTTGTGATCTATGTATTTTGTGACTATTCTTCAAACTAACTCATGCCTTTAAAAATCAGAATAGTAGTTATTTTGGGGGGACGGGCAGTGTATGAGAGGGGCCCAAGAGGGTTTCTGTGTTCTGGTATGTATCCATTCCTTGATCTGGGTCTGGGTACACAGATGGATTTGGGTCCAGAACATTCATCAGTCTGTGTGATTATCTTCTGTTCACTTTTTTGTGTGCATATTTTATTTCACTAATAAGTTTACCAAAAAATAGCCATGTTCCCTTGCAGCTATTTTTTAAAACAAAAGTTAAAATTGTACATAAAATTAGATTTCTTATTCATGTTAGATCATTCTGGGATATTTTAATAATACAAAAGCAATAAGCCTGATGAAAGATAAAATGATATGGACTCTACAATATTAAATGTCACCTGAACTGCTGCATTATCCTCTTTAATTTTTAAAAAGGCTAAGGCTGGCATGAAAATAACCAGTGCTTGAGAATAACTGTATAATTTATGACCTTGTGCAACATTATTTTCTGATAAATCTTTCTTAAACTAGATACAAATATTTGCAACTATTTTAAGAAAGATTTATTAGTCAAAAATACTATGTATTATATATAATGATATAATCATATTATTAATCATTAAACATAGTAGTTTATAATATATAATGTTTAATATATAATTATAATTAGATATATTATAGTAAATAATTAAAATAATCTATCATTATTACTTGTTTACAAAGCTCAATTTTGAACTTTCTACTTTTTTCAATATTGATAGAATATCTCGTATTAAGTTTTAAAAATGATTTATTATTTTCAAAGACTATTTACACAGCCACATTAAGTCCCCATACTCAAAATACTTTAAAAATATTAAGCTGATGATTTTTAATGATATTGAACTAACTTGGTGACAAACATCTCTCTATATATGTTTATAATGTGAGCAAATAAAAATGCAGAAAATTTAGATGATTCATTTCAGATTACCATGAAAAAAGAACAATCCAAATACCTCATACTCTATCCTATGATTCCTTTTTTCCCCCAGCTTTATTGAGGCATAATTGACAAATAAAAATTGTATATATTTAAGGTATACAACCTGATGTTATGATATATGTACATATGGTGAAACAATTACCACTATTGAGCTAATTAACATATTCATCACCTAACATAGTTACCATGTTTTTTGTGTGTAGTGAGAACATTTAAGATCTATTCTCTTAGCAAATTTTAAGTTTACAATCCAATATTAACTGTAGCCACCATATTGCATTACAGCTCCAGAATTATTAATTCTACATAACTAAAAGTTTGTACTCTTTGAGCAACATCTCCCCATTTCCCTCACACCCAGTCCCATATCCTCTCCCTCAGCCTATTTCCCCCTCCCACCAAGCCCCACCATTCTTCTTTCTGCTTCTACTACTTTGACTTTTTTAGGTTCCACATATAAGTGAGATCAGAACTTGTTTTTCCATGTCTAGCATAATTCACTTACCATAATATCCTATGATTTCTACCCATTGATCAATAATATTTATATTTTAAAAGTAGAAACAACTTTTCCTTGAGGAACTTCAAGACAGAAATATCAGGGATTTCTACATGATGGAAAAAAATGCATGCATTCTTTGTTATCACTTATTTCTTTCTCACCTAAAATATACTTTTAACATTTTTTTCTTAACTAAAGTCCTAAAATTGCCTATGTACATCAAAAACCCTCTCCAAGGTAGGGCTTTACATAGCAACTCACTTTGCAGATGAACATCAGAACACATGTTGCTTACCACTGTGATAACAAATCTTTACAGAAGAACAAATGAAAAGCTATAATATTCAGGTGAAGTGGGAATTTTGAGCAAATGTCTAGATTGTTCATTCACAGCTCTAGGCTGAGTGGAGTTACCAGCCACTGAAAACCTGCTGCCTGATTTCTTTGCTGTGTCATCACATATATCTATGGCAGCTTTAAGCTTCCCCTCTGCTTTGGACAGGCAGGTTTCATTGCAGCGCCACTGCACTGCATGCCTGCCAAGCCCTGCCAGGGTCTATACACCAAACTGCTAGCAAAACAGGACTGGATTGGAACAAGAAGCTTGTATTTTCTATGCAGAGAAATAAACAATACACAGCTTAGAACTTTTTTCATCTCTACTTAAAAATACAGACAAAATTTAGCTGCCAGAGCATTGCTCAATCCCCCACCATCTCAATGAGTTCATACTGTGTAAATATTGTGATCTTAATAAATAAATACTGAAGCACAGCTGGCGCCTGCAAGATATTGCTGTTAGGCTGCTGTGGCCCTGTTATCACTAGCCGGCGTTGCTAATTATTCTCAGAACTGAAGCTCTGGCATACTAGGGGAAAGGAATGCAGAGGAAAGTCAACAGAGGTTGAAACAAAAATAAAACAATGTTTGTTTCAGTCCACCCTTGTAAAAACCAGAGACACATACAGCATAGGTATGTGAGTTGCTTTTCTCTGTAAAAATGATTCAACACCACTATTTATTTCAGCCCTTGATTGCATTCCCACTGATTAAAATTCACACCACTTGTTTGTAAGGGTAAGAGGAGGTAATTGGGGTGTTCAAAGGACAGCAAGGGAGAACCTCAATGTCTTAAATGAATGAGTTTACCAAAAGAAAGGATGTGTTTTCCATCCTCTTTGCTTTTCTGGCAGGTGTGTTACTGACCTAGCTTTGCACATTGCACGCAAAACAGGTTCATTGTGTGTCACTGTCTTGACTTAAGAAAGCAGATGCTCTTTAGACATATGTCAAGCAGAACAGACGCTGCATATAAATCACTACATGCTTTTTTTGAAAATGCCATGGTTAATTTTTAATTGCTGGCAGTAAGGTAGACCTGATGACCACAGCATTCTACTCAGGTAGAGCTTATGCTAGCTCATCAAATTGTTGCTGCCTCTCAAGTAATATTATTTGACTTTGAGCCCAATGGTAAGCAGAGAAAATACTGTTAAAGAGCTTCTGGCATTGTGTTGTGCTGTTATGCTAAAGAATCTACTCTCATTTACTGCTCTCTGAGCATTTCATTACACAACAGGGAGGTGTGACTTCAAAAAATGCAATTTACCATAAGTGGAAATCAGGTTCTTTCTTCTAGTTCTTCTCACATCTCTGTTTCTCAGCCTTGTTCTTGGCAACCCCCACACCCCCCATCATTGTTAAAAGAATTTAGATTCTAAGACAAGATGATTTGGAGCCAGTTGTTCTTGTGATTCTCAATGGGGCATCTCTGTCCCCTAAAATCTATAGCAAGGCCTGAGACTGTTGGCAATCCCCTGCTGCTTTATTCAAGAGTGCCTCAACAGGCAGCATTTCTGGGGCTTTTCTAGCCTAGGGAAGAAAAATGTTCAATACTTACGGAGACTGCTGGGAACTTTCTGTCCAGCAGTGTATGTTTAGAAGAAACTTGCATTGTTTCATAGTTCATTTTCTTGCTTGGATTATTCAACTAAAATAATTCTCCGTGTTATTTTTTATTCCAAATAAATTCATAAACCAGATAATAAAGCTAGTAATGCCTGAAACAGATTGCATTTGTTTTGACTAATTTTAGCTGGATGTTGTTTCTATAGTTGCCTGCTTGAGTCACTACATTAGTAAAGTGATATTCATTTCAATTAAACAGGGAGAGAAACACTCTCAGAAATAGCATCTTGCATGATTTTCAAGCATAGCTAACATTAATGCTGGGGGACAATTAATAAAGAGGCAGCAAACACCATCAGGTTAAGGAAATTATAATCACAGTATATGATATTTCAGCTGGGCTAATAGTACTTTTACATCAGATCTCCAATGGACCAAACTCTTGTCACCTAAATTCAAATCACAGACCTTCCACCTCACCTCTCTCCAGTTCCCAGTTTGATCTTGACTTGCACTTTTTTCAGGTTCACTTGCTTGGCTCTGTTACCCTGACTTCAGTCCCAACCTTTAGTTCCTCTGAATTGCACTCTTCCTAATTCTCAACAGCATTTGCTTGTTTATTTTTTATTTCCATGGTGGTTGTCTTAAATTGATTCTCTAGATTCTGATTCTTCCCTCTGCTTAGTAAGAACTCCCTAAGTCCACCTGAGCCACAGAGAATGCAATACATGATCATATTTTTAATTTGGTTATTAGTAGCCAGGACAACATTGACTGTGGTGAGTGGTGATTTTGTCCAGAGTCTTCAAGCGTAAAATAAATTTAGATGTATTCTAGTTTCAAATATTTTCCAACACAGGCATCATTATCTAAAATTGACCCAATAATTACCACAATAAGTCTCTGCTTCAAATGTGTACAAAGATAGAATTGTCATTACTTTCCAAATGCAGCTCATATCATTTTGGAAAACTCTCATTATAATGAATCATTTAGCTCAAACCCTTGTCTCCCTCCCCGGTGGTCTTCTTGCCCTACTCCAGCCACAAGAAATCAACGTGAGGTTTCTTTGAATTGATGATCCTTCAAATATTAGGAAGCCATTTTGTTTCCATAAAACTCTTTTCTTTCCAGAAAAACAGCTTCACATTTTTCAATAATTCTTCAAATAATGTAATATTGAATTCCCTCTCCTTGTCACTCTAGGCATATTCAAGTTTATTAGTTTCCTTTTAAAAATTTCATCCCCAAACAAAACACAATTAAAACTAATTGAGTATCCTTCTTTGATCTCCCAGTGCCAAGTGTGCTTAGCACATAGAGGCAAAATAATACAGGGAATGGGTATTGGGTTTACAGAAAGGAGGTGTGGGCACAGTCTCAGTTCCTCTACATACTAGTGCTGTTATCTTGATCCCATTAGGTAAAATCTTTACCAAGACCTTTCATATCTAGATAAGTGGATCGCTGTGAGAATTGGAAATTACACAGTAGTGATTATTATTTCTGTATTAGGTAGGTAGTAATGACAAAAATGTTGATAGCACAATTATCTTCTTTTGCTTTTTACCCAATATTTTGGACAAAGATGCCTAATATCATATTAAAGATATTTGTTTCTTTCAAAAGAGAATATTATATTATTCACAATATAATAAGTTTTTTTTATATTTTATTTTTAGCACATATGCTGTGTGAGATCATGGAAGAGGTTTACAAATTTTCTGGGCTCACAGCATCCTTAATGTCTCTATCTTTTTTTCATTGTGATTGCAGGACAAAAAATAAGTAAACAAAAGTTGTGTTTAGTAGGTAGATAGGTCCAAACAATTTGATAAACATTTTTCTTCTAAGAACATAGTAGCCATTTGAAAAAATAATACACATAAATTGAAAAAATAATATATTTATTTTATTTTCAAATATCTACAATTACTCACCGGTGGGATGAGGGCACAAGTTGGGCATTGCACAACTTCTCAAACTTCAGACAGCACCACCCTCATTTCTTACAGTACTTGCTTTTGATCACAGCAACAATTGAAATCCCACCTTTGTAAAGGTGTGACATTATCAAAACTAATGCAGAAAATCTAATGTTCTGGTAGTTTGTATGATACATCTGTGTTTCCCCTGAACATTTAGAATATCCTGTGGCATCTCCATGAATTCTTTGCATAGATTAAGAAACATAGAGTTTACTAAAATATCCAGGTTATTATATTTTTAATGTATTAGCTTTGATGAACATCAATCACATCTATGATATGCTTCAGAGATTTTTAATGTAAAAATAGGAATCTCATAAACCCCCCACAGTTAAATTTTGTCCTATAAAATAGAGGTACACGTCTGTCAATTTTATATATGGATTTGATTTGCCACCAAATCTGAAAGGTCTTTTTCCATCTTCATGTTTTCCATAGATTAACTAATTTATATTAAAAACCATATACAATCACTGCCTCCTATTTTATTACCTGTTGGTTACTGATGAATAGCAATGGACTCAGCCACGGCATTACATGTGGTGGCTTGAGACATGTTATCCTTCACAAGATATGATTCTTTACACAATCTTTCTCATTATTATTCCAATCAAAAATGAAACTACATCCTTTGACAATTTGAAGGCTTGCACACCATACTCTCTACTAATTTTAAGGAATTAGGATTTATAAAGTACTGCAACTTTATCTTTGTCCTGTTTGATTCTCTGAAATTAGAAGCAATAATGCAGAAATGCATCTCCTGGGTTGTCTCCTGGGAATTCCTTGCATCCTAGTTAGGAGACAGGACTGCAGGCTGGGATCATCTTACTATTGTCATGAATAAAGTGTGTGAGCTATCAAACACTATACTTCTGAGACAAGGAGAAGACTCCCTCGGGCCACTAAAGTGTTTGGAATAGTTCATTAGCAAACACTATTCTCAGGTAAATTCAAAAAACAGCTTCCTTTCCCTCAAATCACTCATCCCTAACTGTATAACTGCTAGCACTGTTTTTTGTCAATTTCTGTAGAATAAGGTTATTTACCTCCACATGGCCCATTCAGCAAGGTTACAGTCTAGTGGGAGAGTTTCCAACTAACTTAACAGACGAGCCTTAAGGTTACTCTGTAGTATCAGTGGGCTTTGTAAATTTTAAATTTAATTTTTAAAATAAAAATATTATAAAAGTCAATCTCAGAGAAGACAGCTATAGAGAAGTAAAATAGTTTGTCTTGTGTAAAATAATAGAAGAATAGGACAAACACATTATTAAGACTATAAAAACATTTGCCCTAAATGATATAAGACCCCTTTGTGCTTTTACATGCTAGATTATTTTTAAGTATAGTTTTTAAAAAAATACATCACAAAGATTTCAAAAGATGTTTCATTCATTTTTATAGGCTTATCACTTAGGATTTCATTCTTAAATCTGTATCTTAGGACAATTCTAATAGTTGAATTTCTAAATCATAGTCATAATCATAATCATCATCAGATTTTTTAATGCTCTTAAATGTAGTGCTTTGAAAATTTTATTTCATATAGTATTTTCATTTGATATGAGGTAAGTGTCCTATAGTGTTCATTATATCTGCAGTCCCCAACTCCTGGGCCACGGACTGGTACCAGTCAGTGGCCTGTTAGGAACTGGGCCACACAGCAGGAGGTGAGCAGCAGGTGAGCAAGTGAAGCTTCATTTGTATTTACAGCCACTCCACATTGCTGGCATCACCGCCTGAGCTCTGTCTCCTGTCAGATCAGCGACAGCATTAGATTCTGCATTATGATGAGTTGTATAGTTATTTCATTATATATTACAATGTAATAATAGAAATAAAGTGCACAATAATTATAATGCACCTGAATCATCCTGAAACCATTCCCCTCCTGCCCCCTGGTCCGTGGAAAAATTGTCTTCCATGAATTCAGTCCCTGGTGCCAAAAAGTTTGGGGACCACTGCATTATGTGGCTATTCTTATTTTTTCAAGATTAAATGTTCACTATAAAGCAATCCATATACTGTAAGTGCAACCCTATCAGGTCACATCACTCAGATTATATTGCATGTGTCTCTAATTATAGCTCCCCTTCCTCCCCCAAAACAAAAAAATAAACAAACACACACAAATAAAACCCCTGTAAATCTGTATCTATCTATAAACTTTCTCACCAGGATATATTTCCATGTTTACAAAGGCCTATTATATATTTTGAATAGTCACAGCTCACTTTGGCATCCTTTTCTTGCACCCTCCTTCACATCTGCATGGCTCTCTAGTCTCTTGGAAATTGTGTAAGAGTTTCTAGCTGCATAACTATTAGTCAAATTCCTTCCCAGATGGTACCCTAGTCTATTTAATAGAAAAGGCAGATATAATACAAAAAAGAAAATTATATACATTAAAACAAGCATATTATAAAATAATGTATATATTACATGTGCTATGAAAAAAAACCATTCAGATTACAGTGGAGAATAAAGAGATAAAGGTTTGATTGAATTATCAGGCTCAAGAAAGTTTTCTTGGAAAAATGTTGGAAAGGCAGAGAATAATAAAGGGGTGAAAGGAAGACAGGAAGAGGCAGGGGGGAATGGGGAACCGACTGGCAGCATGGAAGTGGCTTTACGTGTGTATGGGACCTCAGGCAGTTTGGGGTGGTTGAGATCTAAAGTCAGAGTTAAACTCCGTGTGAGTGTGTATGTGAGGGGGACGAGATGGGGAGGATGAGGGGTTCTGGTTAGAGCGGAGCTGGAGAGGTAAGCCGGAGCCAGTTCATCAAAGACTTTTAATCAAGTGAGGAACCTGAGTATATTTGGGATTTGTTTAATTATTCTGATAGCCTTGTGCAGGATGGGAATGAGGGCCGTGAAAAAGAGGAAAAGATATTATATGGGAGATTAGAGAAGAGATCATTAAAACCATAGGTTTCCGATCAGACATATCCCAACTACTTAACAATGGCATGGTGTGAAACAGTTTACTTAATTTTTCTAAGCCTTAAAATTGGGAGAGTAAGAACAACTGACAGGCATTGAGAAGTTTAAAAGAAATAATGCATAGGCATTAATAAACTCAAGGAATGTCACATAATAAAAGTCTAGGAAAGGAGAGACGATAAAACCTGTTTAGAGGTAGATTATTTAAAATATGGTGATTGATTAGATAAGGCCGTGAAAGATAAAAGATAACCTAAAACAGACGTCAGAAAATTATAAAGGTCCAAAAATTATAACCTATGGGCCAAATCTGCCATGAACCCATTTTTGTGAATAAAGCTTTATGGGAACAGAGCCATGGCCATTTATTTACACACTGTGTGCAGCTATTTTCTTGCTACAATGGCAGAGTTGAGAAGTCGTATTGGAGACCTTATGGCTGTCAAAGCTGAAAATATTTGTCCTCTGGCCTTTACAGAGAAAGTCTGTTGATCCTGGGGTAGGATTGCCTTTTATCATATTGAAAAATATTTTACAATTAGAAACGTAGTGCTCTCAACAGTGATCTCTACAGATCAGCACAATCATGCTTCTCACAATGCCAGTTGGCCCTTTATCCACCTTTAGTAAGTCCCCATAATCACAGAAAGTCCCCAAAATATCTTTATTTGTTGTTCTCCAATGTGATTTTTCGAGAAAGGAAGTGGGATTTAGGGGCCTATGATTAGGCTGCTGTGACCAAACAAACAAACACCTCCACTGGTCAGTCTTGATACTTTAATTCCATCCCTGAAGGGTGGCAAACACATTAAGTCTCCAGATTTCTCCTACTTGAAATAAAACAACTTTGAATATACAAGCACAAGTAGACATATTGTACAGACTGCTAATTTACGACTTAGAGGTTAGATGTGGGAAGGAAGAGAGAGAGAAAGAAAGGAGTAGGGAGGAGGGAGGAGGGAATTATGGAGAGTGAGACAGAGGGCTGCCGGAGTGAGAAAGGAAACTTTGGGAACATAAGCAGAAGTCTGGAAGAAAAGCAGAGAGATGGAAAAACACAGGTGCTGGCAAGGGACCTGGGATAGAAAGCTTATCTACTACTTCACAGTTTTCCCCACCTTGGCTGGCAATTCTTTCTGTTAAAATGTTCATTTCATAGTCACAAGTAATCCACTATTAGAGAAAAGTGAGCTGACATTTATTCTCACTCATCTGTGAATAACTAGTATTTGCCTTTCAAAGAGATTTCCAATGATCCAATTTATGTAATGCTCAATTATAAAATTTTAGACCCCATGTCAGGAAAATTGGAGTCTTCCTACCTCTCAGAATATCACATCCCCGGGACAACATTTCAGTATGACTAATTCATTATAGCAGCATCTCTTAATGAAGAGAGACAGTAATGCCACAGAAGGGTGACTTTTAGATTCAAAGAAAGTGTTGAGTTTTTACTTAGGTCCATCACTTAAATAAGTAAGTTAGTCCAATTCTCTAAGCTCCAGCATTTTCATAGGTAAGGTAAAGATAAAAATACTTCACAATGATTATTATCATTAACAATAATGGCTGAATGTTTAGGGGAAAAAAAAGACTAGTAGTTGACCTCAGGGGGCTTGCATAGGCTCTCAGTTTACAAAAACATCATTGTTCAAACTTTTGGAACTGAAACATGTATTGTTCTAGGTCCTATTGGAATCATCACTCCTCTCCTTCCACAGTTGCCTGCAACGCCAGGAACTGGAGCTGATCAGTGTTCTAATTAGAATATATTTAGAATTATATATCTCCTAATGAGATATATAATCTTGACAGGTAAATACAAGAAATAAGAGCTTCTGGTGTATTAGATGGATAGGAGTTTGAGATGACCAGGAAAGCAGAATTTTCTTCACTCTACAGATCTTCCCATTTAAGCAGTCCATGTAATTTCCTAGAAATTTACACTTCTGTAGAGATACACCAAATAGAAAAGTGATAGTTTCCAAATTTGTTCCCCTCTGAGGAACTCTCCTGCTAGGCTTAAGCTGACTGTTCATTTTAGGCCTCATTTACTATTTAGTCTTCAGAGGTGTTTTCAGTATGAGCAATAGAAATGTTGCTTTAATTTTACTTGTTCTTATGCTACCCATGAATAAACCAAAACTTTGAAATCTGTAGGATCCAGAAACAGAATAAACACAGGTACAAAGATTAGATATTCATGTTTAGGTTTACAGAGAAGTTACATATTTAGAAATTTGGTTCAGTAGAATGATAAACCTATTTCCAAAAAAACCCATGAGATATTTTATCATTGCAAAGTATTAAAATCCATTAGTTCCACCTCACCAAATCCTTACTAGGTTATTAACCCTACTTTACTTAAGGCAGATTTGATGTACCTGAAATTAGTGATTATCTCAAAATTTTGGCAAGTTACTCAAAGAAAGAAAATTAAAAATCAGAGTCCTTGATTCCCAGGTGGTTGATTAGCTCCTAAGGCAGAATTACCTCTGATAGAATCACTCTTCAAACTTAGAAACTTACTATTTAAAGAACATAGAAAATCATAAAAATAAAATTAATAAGGCAAAACTGAATAGGTTTTTGAGAAATAAAGCATTTCTGATCTATAGACATTTACTGAGACAGAGGCAGGTTTAATTTAGTATTGTTGTTTCACAAACAGATACATTTAGCATTAAGTTAAGTTATACAATAAAAGTCATTCTAGGTGGGTTTATAATAATTTAATTCATTTGGAACAAGACATACATATGAAGGTAAAGTCCATGCATTTAAAGATGGATTCACTAGGGACAATATGACACTAAGTGATCAAAGACCAAATAGGCTGTTGGCCAAGAACAGATCCACTCACCTCTTGATAGCAGGCATTAACACCACAAAGCCTTTGTTTGCTTTATAAAAATAACAAACAGCAGCAAAAGGAGGACAGACTATAATGAATGATTGACAGTTAGCAGACACTGGGAGGAAAGAGCTAAAAGCAACCCTGTGTGGTATGAATTGGAGGTCTTTCAGCTGCAGTCACCTTGACTGGACTGGGCTCTCTTAGATGTCCCACTAGTGAGTATTTCTAATTTCTAGTGAGCAACAAAGCAAAATAAATACCACTCCTCCAATCTCTCATTTTTACTCAAAAATGATTAATCTCCTTAAGAGAATGAAGGACAGAATCTTCTCCTGTAGGCTTGGGAAATTTATCATCTCTGTATTTGGAAGAACAAAACACATCTACAAAGAACAAAAAAGCCATAGCTATTTGAAACTATCCTGTGTGTTCTTACTACTCCTGCAGAGTGGACAAGTGAGAAAGAAAGGCTTTATCTGATATCTTTGGTGTTTGCCTTCACAGTGATCCTATACCCAAGAAAATTAGGCCCGACAGTAGTCTTCTGTCTTGACTGTGACATAATGAGGTCAGGGCAAGGAGAGACTCCTCAGCCTCCTCCTTGGGGCCAACAATGAAATTCTTTGTCTTGTAGTGAACCACATACATGATTGAGGAACGAAACATGACATGGATGCATATCTGGAGACTATCTTGGTGCCCCAGTTATATTGGACCAGGGGCCACCCTACTCTAATATGACTTAACTAATTATAGCTTCAATAACTCTATTTCCAAATAATATCGCATTCTGAGGTACTTGGGGTTAGGACTTCAACATATAAATTGGGAGTTGGGGTACATAATTCAATCCATAAGAAAACGCATAGAACACAATATAGACATATATGGACCAATGAAAATAGGCCCTCACGAACCAAGAATTATGTTTATTCCATTTTCTCTTCCTAGCCCTTTCTCGTAGATAGTGCTGTCTCTTCCATAGCCTATAGTCAATAAAACAACATTATATAACATATTATTTGATATATTTCAGAACTTGGAACTGTTCTTCTTGCTTAGTTAGGATTGTATTAAGGGATTATACTAGGGTTATAAACCTTAAAGAAGTGACATTTGAGAACTTGCTTGTGTGCTATGTAGTTGTGGATCAAAGTCTGGTTTTATAATGTCCACAAGTGTACTTTTGAAACATTATGGAAAAGTAGGACCTGTAAGTATTTTGGGACAGGGGAGTGGTGCTGAGCTGGTATACTCTTTCAATGACACCACCAGCTACGGGCTTCACATCTGTTCTTGCACAAAACTCCTCTGATTTGGCCCAAATGAGACTGATGGAAGTGAGTAAGGAAAAAGTTTAGGATCTGAATTTTAAATCAATGTAATTACAAGAGTGGAATGATCTAATTTTTTTAACTTTCATTTCTCTGTGTCAAAGGCAGAGTTTGGGGATTGGTGAACTTGCTTAGGTAACACAGTTGAGCAGAACAAAGGAGGAGAATAGAATATAATTCGATTAGCAATGGAACATGTAATGTGGCCTTGTGTTCAAATCATGTTTTGTTCTGAACCAATTCTAAAGCTTCTGGGGGCACCATAAAGGGGTAATCAAAAGGTCCTGTGTTCATGTATGTCAGAACTACTATGAGAAGGTCATAGAGCTGCAGCAGCAAGGATCTAGTAAGTGACTTCAAAAAGTTTAGACAGTGCTTTTCGGATTGCATTTTCCCCCTAAAATGGGCAGTTAGAGCTCTGATTCACTAAAGGTATTTCAATAAATCCATGGGTTGACAGGAACCAAGAAATGCTGATACTAAATTGAAGAAATTTCTCCATTATCTCTTTCCCTCCCCACTGTACTGTTCAAAGGTGGCAGATGTTAATATGAATAAGTCCTATTATAGGACCCTGACTGGGCCTGTTTATATCAAGGGTTGTTTTCAAAGAGGTTTAAAAATGCAGAAAAGCACATAAAAGTTTCTAAAACCTAATATCAGTCCTTTATAAAATTAATTGGGGAAACTTTCTAAATGTCTTCTCTCCAAAAGTTTTACAGAAGTGTGGTGTTGCTTGGGCCCTCTGCCTTTTCTTGTCGATTTGGCAGCTGGCTTTAAGCTGCTGTCCTGGCCTAAGATAAACGTTCGACATTTGACTGTAGGCATTAGGCCAAATTATCTCTTTCACTGTTTTTCCCCAACCCCCTTTCCTTCTTACCTTGTCCCATACCCAGTCCTAGCCTAGTGCCCCATAATCCTCTCATCAGATTAATGACAGCCAAAGGTACACACCAGTTTTGGAAGTTCTAGAAAAGTAGGGCAATAGTTACAGCTCTCATTATTTCAAGGAGATCCTGAGAGCTCCCTGGAATAGACCTTAAAGTCATTTAAATGGAGTCCAGCACAACTTGTTCAAGCTCTAAATGGAATTTTGGACTAAGCTCAATCGAATAATAAAATGTTATTTTAGTTGTCTTCAACCCTGTGCATGAACTCCCTGGGGGGGCTTTGGGTGACAGGCTTGCTTATCTGGGGCAGCAATTCAGGCATTACTGCCTTATTAGGCCCATTATCATCATTAAATTCACTCACATGTACCTCATTACCATGTCAATTTAACCATAATTTCTCATATTCACTTTTAAGTGTCTTAAAAATACTTTTAAAAAATCTGATAAGAATTGGGCAATGAATTATTCTCAGTTTTGGATGACAAAATCAGCAGAAAAACTTTTACCAAATTAGTTCATTTACCATGTTCTCACTTCCTGTGGTTCAAGGAAAGAATTGCCTTTAAAAACAAAACCAACCCAAATAATAATAAGAAGAGAAGTTTAGCATTTGTTTATCTTGCATTGTGGTTACTCAGGTTATTATTTTATCCTCTAATAAAGAGAACTATAAATTTAAAGTAAAATTAGCCATTAATTGTTGCTTGGTACTTCTTGATAAGCTTATATTTTGATTTTAAATACTGAGCAACACATTCACACTGGCATTACAAGCAAGCATGGAGCTGTGGTTTTGACTGTATAAAATATTACTTATTATGTTAATACTGCTGACTCTATAAAATGTTATATCTTTTTGATTTTCAATTTCAAAATTCTTTAAGAAATTATAATATAGATACTGTATATATTTTAACAATCAACAGTGACTCATAAATTGTGTTCACATATATTGAGTTGAAAGTACACCACCAATAAGATTTCAAAATCGCTACAAAATTTTTCTTTTAAAACTAAAATAGATGGCAAATTTTAGTCCTGTTATGTTTCAAAAGCCATATAAATATTTCAAAATAAGATACAGAATTATTTCCTTAAAATTTAAAATTCGACTTTCTTTAATGTGAAAGCAACTGCTACTTTTCAAAAAAATTTTTTGTATCTCTACTTATACGATAGTATATCTAAGATATAATCATAAAATTTTATATCATTTTTAAGTTTAAAATGTTAAATGTAAATTAAAGCTATTGAAACACTTCAGGATTTAATAAGTATATATATACACACACACATACGTATTATGGGATATAGTTTTAATACAGAAAAATATTATTGTACTAGGAATTAGACTTCTTATTCTCTCTTTCACCATTAATACATGTTTAAAATTGGGCAATTGACCTATACCAGTGGTTCTTAACTTTTCGGTCTCAGCATCCAAATATGGTTTTCAAAATTATTGGTAATCCAGAAAAGCTTTTGTTAATTGAAATAAAAACTGAGAAATTAAATATATGTATATTATTTATTCATTTTAGAAGTAACGAAATATAAATTAGTAACATATTTTCATTTAAAAAAATTTCATTTTAAAGTAAAAAATATTTAGTGAGAAGAGTAGTATTGTTTTACTTATTTTCAAATAATTTTAATGTCTGGCTTGACAGAAGAATGTGACCCTCACCATTGCTTCACACATTTCATTAGCTGTCAGATCAGTGCAGAGGCAACTGGACCACACTTTGAAACCCTTGGCCTAAACCCTCTGTGCCAGCACAGGAAGGCATTTAACATAATGGTAATGTGAGCAGCCTCCAAGTGGAGGTTTTTCTAGGTTCTCGGTGATTGTCGGGAGAAAAGAATTTCAGTATGCACCACGTAAGCCAAAGTGACAGCTTTTTATTGAAAGCAAAAGTACACTCTCAAGAGAAAGAGAGAGCAGGCAGGCTCTAAAAGAGAAGCTGTACTGGGAAGATGTGGTTTTTGGTCTTTTGAAGTCTTACTAATTGAGGGGGAGGAACATTCAAGGCCAAGCAGTTGGCTTTTACTAAGACTTTGGGTAGTAATTCCTAGAATTGGATTCCCTCCCATTTTTATACATTATATAGTAATCTCGGAACTGTCACGGGGATTTCAAGGGTGGAAAAATTTTAAAGCCACAATGTACATGATGTTATAATTAGCCAAAGTTCATGTAAGGTGGCAGAGATGGCTGAGAAGCCAGTTTGAGCCAGTTTTTGCATGTGGCTATCAGCTCCCCTAGTTAGCTTCTGTCTGAGGGTTGTTTACTTTTACACCTGCACCCACTCTGCAAGCCCAGCATCTGGTCTCAGCCCTGTCTCCCAGTCTCCTACTCTAACAGTAACAGAATTTCTTCTCTGTTCTTCTATTTGATTTATGACTTTACCTTTGGGTAAATAAAACATTTCCATTGTTTTATTAACATTTTCATCTACTCATCCCTATGTTTTTTGGAATGGTACTGATTCCTGGAAATATAAAGATGATTAAGACATTGTACTTGTCTTATTAAGCTCAAAATTTCAGGGATAAATATAAATAAAAAATAAATTATAAATCAAAACAATCAATGTTATAGCAAAACCATGGATGAAAGATGTGAGGAATGTTGAAGATGGAACAGCCTATCTGCCTGAGATAATTTCAGAGGAGGCAGGCTTCTCAGAAGTAGCATTGACTCTCAGTGATTCAGGGGAAAAATTGAAAATGACAAGTGCAAAGAAACAGGCATTTGAGAGTTGTGAAAATGTGGGTGGGAAGTGGTGAAAGAAGATGCTATATAGTATGATAAATATCAGATTGTGTGGGCCTTCATATGCCAAATTAATTAGTATATAGATACTGCATGGGGAACAGAAAAATGACCTTGGCATCAAGCAGAACTGAACATAACCCCACCTTTTACATGGAAAAGTTGTGCAAACTCTCTACAAACTTTAGTAACACTATCTGTAAAAGAGAATATTAATATGAGCTTATTCTTTTATGCCAATTAAATGTTATAGTTTAGGTAAAGCATCTGGAAGAGTACTGGCTCTTGATAGGCATTCAATTTATGATTTGATCTCACCATAACCATGCATAAAAGAGAGCAATGGAGTATAGTAAGACCATTCAATGGGTGTTTTCATGGAGAAAATCATTCTGTTAGTAATGCATAGGTGGAATAGAAAGGTGGACACCAGAGGCATTGGATACACCAGGGGAAGTATATGAACCGATTGTGGTAGGGATGAAGAGAAGTGACAAGGACTGAGAGACCTATGAAAGTAAAATAAAGAGGATGGGGGCTATATTAGATGAAGAAGAAGAAAGGAAAAAGGGTGGATTTGAATAAGGATGGCCTTTGGGGAATTATGTTTAATAGTTAAGACATTGAAAACAAAATATGCACTGTGCAGATATTGCTACTCTTCCTATCATTTTAGGTCAGTTCCCCAGATTTAAGGCAAGGATTCTAATTAAAGTGCTTTATTGAGGTATGCTTTTAGGAGAAGAGAAGTGAGAGAAATAAGGCAGGAGGGGAAAAATAAGCAATGGTGTATTCTCAGCTGAAGGCTAGCTTAGCCTTGTCACACAAGGAAATCTGGGACACAAATTAGACCACAGATTTGGTCCCAACTTGAGGCAAGGGGACAATGGTTTGTACCCCCATGTCATTCCATCACTGGTAGCTGCTTGGTGAGTAGCTATCTAACTTCTAGGTGAGGCGGTTTCCATTCAACTGAAAGAATCCTCCAGTGTTTAAATATTGATTGATCAGTAATCAACACTCAAAGCAACTAATGGGGTGGAGGCAGTGAAGGGACCTGCATGGTGCAAACTCAGCATCCATGAATACCACCCCTTGAAAGAGTCAGCTTAACTTTCTTTTCAAATTAAGTTGACTTCATCCAGATCTTCTATTTGTTCACAATTTCTGGGAACACTCATAAGAAGAGGGTCTGTCACATGAAATACAGCCACAAGTTGGTCCTGGTTGCTTGGCAGTTAGTGCTGAGGTATCATGTCACTCCACCACTCCTACTAGATTTCCCGCCTGCTAGATAGGCACTACCCTCTGAATGGCTTGATGAGTGGGGTGACTAAGGGTTTTGAGCTCCTGTTTGCCATAACTTTATGATTCTGTGGATGCTGTTGTTCCTATTTGCAGTTAAAAACAGGAAAGGCAGAAAGTAATGAAGTGCTAAAAATATAATAAAAATAGGAAGATGTAGGAGGTAGTCTGAAAGAGCTCCCATTGGCCAAGGCTGGGACAATTTGAACAACAAAATAAATAAAGATAGCAGAGGATTATAATCCAAATGTCAAATATCAACAAGTCTATACTGATATAAATAAATGATAGAATCAATAAGTAAATGGGGGGATGGGACAATTCCTACTTAAAGAAGCATTCCAATTAATAAAAGTAGCAGAAATAAGAAAAATAGAAAATCATTGAGAAGAGCGCCACAGCAACAATTGCTGCAAGCAAAATGAATTGATGAATACTACAAGTAGTGGGTAAAAGTTAATGGAAAAACAGGATATTTGCATTGCATTAAATTTTCTCTGTCTAACTATCCATTAATTACCATGGTGGCTTTAACATATGTTCACCAATTCTCAATACTTCTCCCACCAGGAGGTGGAGCTTAATTCTCCCTCCCTTGAGCATGAGCTGGACCTAGTAATGCATGTCTAATGAATAGTTTAGAAACATAAAAAAATAATTTTGCAGTGGAGAATTCTAGGGACATTATCTGAAACAAATGACCGAGTTGAATATCATCAGTAATAAGACAATTGATATCATGTACTCCCGGATGTGATGGAGTTGAGAAGGGCACATCACCCCTGTGGTATTCTTTCCTCAAATCAACATACTCAGTCATATTATCAGATAATCCCAAATGATAAATGTTCTATAAAATACCTACCCACTACTCTCCAAAAGGGCTAAGATCATGGAAACAATGATGAACTATCACAGAAAGGTAGAGGATAAGGAGCTATGAAAATTAAATGCAATGTGGCATCTTGTATTGGATCTTGGAACAGAAAAAGGACAAACAAGTATTAATAAAAATCCACGAGTGGAAAAAGTAGTGAAATTTAATTAAAGTTTGAAGTTTAGTTGATAGTGTTGCACCTATGTTAATTATGTAGTTTTGGTAATTGTATAGTGTATGTCAGATGATAATATTAGAGGTCGTTAATGTCAAATATATACAGAGACCTTTGTACTACTTTTACAACTCTTCTATAAATCTAACTACATATTTCAAATATATATATATAAATATCATGCAAGCAAAAATAGATGCTCCAGTGGATCATGAGGGTGCCAAATATATTTCTTGCTGTCTCCATTATACAGCAGTGATCCTACATTTTTGTAAATGTTTGTGTCAATTGCCTCTGCCAGTCTGTGCTGCTTTATTGGCATAAGGAACTCTTATAAGCAGCAATCATAACCTTATTTGAGTGGAACACTTACTATAGTAAGTAAAACATCAACATCTCCTGGATCAAGACCTCTTGACCCACAGTGTCTAAAGTTTCAGCAAGAACACACAGTTCCCTAAGTGGATCACAGGGAGTGATAGTGAGTGGAACCATACCAACTTTTACCTCTTGGTTCCTGGATCTATGTATTCAACCATTGGGCACATAGTACTATATGATGATCATTTTAACCTACTCTGGAACAGATACCCCATCTAGAACCACAGCTTTATTTAGGGTTACTAATTAACTTTTTGACAGTCCATTTTTTGTTCAAATAAACCAATGAATTAAGATGAATTAAATAGAGATGTGATGGGTATCACAGTCTTTGCATCTTTAAGTTTTTTAAGGTGGCAGTGATCACTCCTATTCATAGCAGACATTGCATATATATATACATATATATATGGATCAGCTTCAGGGATTTCTACTTGTCCTTTGCTACTACAATAGTTTTTACTCTACAGGTCAAGGAATAAATGTGTGTGTTCTGCCAACTACTAAGCATGTCCATTCCACTTACATATTTTGGAACGGAAAAATCACTACTAGGTGAGTCTGTACTTAGCTTTCTTCTCCTGCTTCAGTGGACCCACTATGAGATGGACACACACCATTCATTTATTATCTGCCCTCTAGTTAATAAAGGATTCTAACAGTGTCATTATAAATGTGCTTTGAATCTCTTCATTAGCATTAATGCAGACCCCATATCCAATATTTCTTGAAAAATCTGGATACTCACCTTTCTCCAATATACAGTTAGTATTATATGTGGCTGTAGGTATGTTTGGTGAAGGACTGGGGAAATCACCAACATATATACTTGCCATAGTATTGCCGGTCCTTTCTTTAGTCAGTGAGTTTTGGTTTGGAGTATTGGCTTAGTTCTGGAAACTGGTAAGGGATCAATATTTTCCACTGGGGAGGCTGACTTCAGCCTTCTGATCATCCATTGTGCTCAATTTCTAGCAGGGCCCAGTAGCAGGTAAAGATCTATTTTTCAAAAACTATGTAGTTCTCTGCTGAAGATGGCATGGACTTGCTCCTGAACTTGAGAAGGGCAGATTTTCATTAAGGCACCTACCTCATTTGAAGCCTGTGCATGGTCTTCAAGCAAGATAGAGGCTGAGCCTTCTAACAAGAGAGAGTGAACTACTTTTGCTGGCCCGTAGCATTGCAGGGAATCTGCAGAATCAAGGTTCTCAAGATAGTCTCATCTCAAATTTCAGGGTTCCACACCTTCCCTAACAGGGCCCTGATTTTGGCACAGATTTGCTAAAGTGAGAACTCAGCCTTCTTTGAAAGTCTGCCACTCTTAACAATGAGTTGGTATGCCTTGTTTTCAGCTCTGGATGTCCTCTGGCTACATGAGATGAACTTCCCTTTAGGAACTGGCAAGAAACCATCTGATTCTTATACTTCTTTTTAAAATAATAATTAATTCATCTATTTAGATTACTGAGTAATAATAGAGTTGAGCCTGTCATTTTCTTTTTTAATGCATCAATGGCACATAGCAATAGCAACATCATTTCACAGTTTTCTTAGTTACTATTTTCTTGTTCATCGTAAAAGCCAGACACTGCATCAGCTAGTGCATCTCTTTCTACCTTTTTCCTTCCCCAAATCCCCTTCACTAAAGGTGAAAGTCAGCAACTGAAATCCTATAGCATGCCACAGCTAATCAATACTCCATCAATCAGTAGAGATGCCACTCTCACTGTTTTCTGGTCAGTTTATAGTCCACATCCAGCATATTTTCCATTGAGTTTACTTCCTAGGACCACTCTTTGTATTATGTAGGTTTGGTTCCCTAAAAGCAGAGCTTGAGTTTGGGATTCTTGTGAAAGTGAATTAATTATTCAGGCATATTCTCAGAAAAAAGGAATTAAGGGAAGCAGATCATGGGACTTCTCAGCCTCCATAACCATGTGAGACAATAGCTCATAATAAATCTCTTTTCGTACATCTACATATATTTTATTGGTTATGTTTCTCTGCAGAACCTTGACTCATACAGGCAGGGAAATAAAACTAAGCAAAGAGGAGGTCTCAGCTAGAGACTATTCAGCATGGTCAAATGGATATCTCAAGAATGATCCCACCTAAGACAAGCGGGCTCACTTGTGTTCCCCAGTGTTTGTCATTCTAGCTGGAGATGAGGATTGGACAAGGGGGAAAAGATTGAAAGGGAAGGAGGAAATAGGTTCTTAGGCATAGGATTGCCAAGTAAAATATAAGACCTTCGGTTAAAGTTGAATTTCAGATAAACAGTGAATAATTTTATAGTATAAATATGTCCCAAATATTGCATGAAACATACTAAAAAAGTTCATATTGTGTACCTAAAATTTACATTTAATTGTGTGTCTTGCATTTTTATTTGCTAATTTGGCAACCCTGCCCAGGTCAGGTGGCTCCTGTGTGGTGAAGAGCAATTTGAGAAGGGAGCAGCTGTTAGGCATGAGCTGCTATAACACTCATTGCACGTGAAGGGTCCTGCACTGGCCAGGGACAGGAACCAAGCAGGACACCAATAGCTTCCATACAATACCCCTATTTAGGTTTTGCGAATGAGGATTATTAAACTCATATAATACAAGCAGTTATTTTAATTTTATGATCCACTGATTCTCTTTTATTAGAAGAATCTTTTAAATAAATCTAAAACATGAATTCCAAAGAAATTTCCAAAATTATGCAGAAATAATAGGGAAAAATGAATAAAAATAAAATGAATAAATGAAAGAATCAACTCTATTGTCTTTTCCATCATTGGGATAATTTTAGTTTTAGATGGACTTGAACCCTGACCTCAGAGCTTTATAATGTTATATCATGAATGTATGTGAGTGCTTTTTGTGGACATTTTTTGGAGACTAGGTTGGGAGGAATATTCTTGCCCACAAGAGAAACACTGTCTTTTGTACTACAAAAAATAATGTGATAATTACCCCATTTCAGGTTGAGAAACACTAGATAATTGTTGTTTATTATTAAGGATAGTGTATACTATAAAATAGAAAGTTATATGTGAATACCCACATGATATGTAATGTTAAATAATAACGTGAGCTGTATTTGGCTACTGACCAAGAGCCCAGAAGAAAATTATCTGTGATACTGAATTAGAGTAAAGCGTAATAGTAGGATTACAGAGAAAGTGGGCAAGCTTTTCTTATATTAAAATTTGAATGATAAGTGGTTCCTTTTTGAAGGAGGTTCTCTTTGATGTAAACAAAATCCCAGTCAGTGGTATATATGTTAGCCAAGTATTCAAAAGAATTCCATGAAATAAGGATTTGTGTAAAAGTGATTTATTAGAATGTGATTCCAGGGGAATTCGACAGGGAATGAAGTGGGAAGGATGCCAAGCAAGGTCCTCATATCAAGCAGTCTGAGAAGATAACTCTGGCCCAAACCTGCCAAGGAGCTCATTGAGAACACACCTCAAAGTGCTACTGATCAGAGGCAAGAAGCCTGAGGTATTTGTGTTTCTGCATTTGACATTTATTAGTTAGTTAACTACTGGGAGGGACACACATTCCCAGATGCTCTCGGCTTACTGTGCATACAAGTTAAAAACAATGACTAAGACTTCAAGATGCAGTGGTTCACATGTCTGCTTCCTCTTCAGAATTACATGAGCAGAACCATATGATATGTCAGTCTCCATAAATTTTGTCATCAATGTGGATTTCTTCTCTTTGCCGGTATTAAAATACCAAGAGCCAGTGGAGACCTTGTTGGTCCTCTGACCTCCCTTTTCCAATATCCCACCAGCTCTGGGTATAGAAATAGTCAAGAAAGAGAAAAGCAAGGAAAGCTACTCATGGAGTTAATAAAACTCAGCCTTAGTTCCGGGCTTCCTTTTACCCTGTGTAGCATTGGTGTTAAATCTGTCTGCCAGAAGGAAAATGGGGATTCTGAATTGGGCTTAAAGTATGTTCAAAAGAAGAAAATTTAAATAAAATATAACAAAATTCAAGTAGGGAATTGAGTCCTATCTATATAATTCAAGGTTAATTAATACTTGAAGAGGTGACAACCAAGCCTACCCAAGTATATGCATTTTCATATTAGTCATTAGTCTGTTGGGTTTTAGCAACCAGAAATTCTACTCACAGTAGCTTTGATAAAAGATAATTTATTTGCTCTTGGAAGCCAAGACAGGTTAGAAACCCTGAATTTAAGATTGTGTGTGGCAAGAATGTCACTGGGCTTTAGGAACAACTAGAACTAGAAATATGAACCCCCTCAGCACACTTGGCTCTCTGTGGCATTTCCTTCTTCCCTTTTCTCTTCTCTCATCACAAACTGGTCTCCAGGGAAAGACTGATTCATCGTGTGTCAAGCCTGGCTGCAATTCTGCCCTCCACCCTCCCATTCCCTCATTAAAAGTTGGTGGATGTGTCAGTAAGTTTCAGCATTTCCTGGGAAGAGAAAGGAACGGTTCTGGACCGAGAAGACAATGGGTATCTTCTACAATCTTCACTGAATAAATAAAAAATGATTTATGGAAAATGTAGGGTGACTTAGAAACAGAATACAAAGTCAAAGCAAATGAGATGGCACGTATTTTTTCCCTTGTTCTTGAGCAATGTGCATATGGAAAAAAATATCACTGGGAATGGAAGGTTTTATACTTTTCCCTACAGTAGTGTTACCCTGATTGTCTTGCAAACCATCCTTGAGGGGAACATGTCCATTTCCGAATTAGAGAAGAATGTCTTAAACTGAAAGAGCAAATTAAATTAAAAACTGGCACAATAAACTTAGGAATCTTTTTAAAAAAAATTTACGAAGACAAAGGTACTGTTATATTGGTTTATTAAAAAAAAAAAAAGAAAGTGTAATACATGGGAGAATGTTCTTCCCCTTCGGAATAACACACAGATACAATGGCATCTCCTTAAAACTCAATTTCTCTAACAGTAACTTGATAATGGCAAAAAAAAAAAAAATGTTCTCACAAAGCGGTGGGAAAATTCCCCCCCTCAAAAAAACCAAGGCAAATAATGAAAAGGAGCACCCAGCTCTCTAATGGTTTGAGAGAAGTGACATTTTTGTTGTGACAATATTGTGACAGAAGGGAAGAGACAGAGGGTTTAATGACATTCGAAGAAAACTTGTGAACCACTCCCAAAGATTCTGCCAGAGAAAGAGAGAAACTTTGAGGTTCTGGCATTCCAGCTATTCTGCTGGAGATTAGAGAATAGACAATTCTGTCACCATTATAGTTATTCTCCTAATGTCATTGACTTCACTGTACTCCTGGTTTTGAATGACCTACAGATTCTAATTCTTGTTTTAATCATTAGTACATTCATAACTCATTCAACCGTACTTCTCAGTATGATATGATATAATAAATATATGGATTCTGAATATTGTTAAAGATCTTAAATGTCCAACTTTTTCTGCCAAAGGAGAAATAACTTATATTTCTAAAAGATGGAAAACTCTAACATATGGCATTCCCTACTTTCTGATGCAGCTCATCATACTGCTAAACAGTACTAATTTCTGGCAAATTCTTCTAACATAGAGCTGAAAATTGTCTCCTCAAAATTTTCACTTATTGGTTTGGTTTTATTCCTGCCCTCTGGAGATAAACAAAATCTGAACGCTATTCTATATATTACAGTATTGCAAATATTTGCAAACAATTATTACAACCTGTTAAGAATTCTCTTCTTCATGTTAAATAGTCTCAATTCCCTTAGCAAAACAAATGCTGAACTGGTTTAAAAATATCCTTTACAATCTTAGAGTCTCTCTTCTTATAAAGCATTTAACTCCTAAGCTAAACAATAAAACAGACATGGTATATTCAGTCTGGAATAGAGTAGAATTTTTCCTTCCTGGTTAATATAACTTAATAGTATGCAAATTATAAAATAAATCATAATATCCCACTTTTTTCACTGCCTCAAAATTATTTCTTTTTGGAAGTAGGCAGATAATAAATTTTTAAAGTCCTAAAATTTGACATATGTTTTTACACATAAAAACATCTGTCATGTTTTTAAAAGACAAGTTTTGAAAACCAACTCAGGATTTCTACTCATACATGATATTGGTTTCAGCCAACTGATTCCAGTCTACTACAAGCTTTTTGAACCCTAAATTTGCCATTAGTACATTGGTCATGTCACTCATTCATCATCCATGAAGTCACAAAATAGTTGTCTTTGAGTGCTCACTAACTACCAGGTAGTGCTGGTGATAGAGTGTTAATGCCCCTCCCTCACAGAGATTGCATTATAGTGGGGGGATGAATATGGTCCACATATCTAATGTTAATGAATCTTTGCAAGTCTTGGCATTCATTTCACCCGCTCTAATAAACTCATGAGGGACCATGTAATTCATTGTTCAAACTGGGGTGATTTTAAGAGTTAAAGAGGCACCATTAATTACACCTATGTAACATGAATAAATGGCAATGTACCATTTATAGTGAATGGTCATCCTATGTTTTAAAAAATTCTAAAACCTATTCTTCTTTGAACTATTAACACTTAAACATGTTGAAAGTTTATTGGTACCATTTATACCCAAGAAAAATGCAAACCTATCCATAGAAAAAATCATCTCTAGCCAGAAGGAAAATTTTTATAAAACATATGGTATAATATATTAGCTAAGGTTTTTAGGAAATATGACTAATTTTGGTGAATTGTGTTGTGCATATATATATACATATATGCAGTATCTAAGATATCGCATAGATCAGGGTTTTTTTTTAATATGATGACTTTCTCATATGTGGTTCTCTGACCTGTCACATATAGTTATTTGAAACAACTCAAATAAAATTACATCACTTGATTACATATCACAATCTTTGTGGCTTTTAAAATTAGTTCCAAGGCTCAGAAATTGTATATCCAGGTAGAGCATAGTTAGCATATTAGTATTGTTGATCCTCGAACAGCATGGGTTTGCACTGTGCAGATCCGCTTATATGCAGATGTCTTTCAATACAAGTTACACCAAGTGTGCCTGCTTCTCCTGCCTTCCCTTCCACTTCCTCCGCCTCTTCTGCCTCTGCCACCCTTGAAGCAGCAAGACCAACCCCTCCTCTTCATCTTCTTCCTCACCCTACTCAACGTGAAGATTATGAGGATGAAGATCTTTATGAAGACATACTTACACTTAATGAGTAATAAATATACATTCTCTTCCTTATAATTTTCCTTAATAACATTTTTATCTAGCTCACTTTATTGTAACAATACAATATATAATACATATGACATAAAAAATATATGTTAGTTAACTGTTTATGTTATTGATAAGGCTTCCAGTCAACAATAGGCTATTAGTTAAGTTTTAGGGGAGTTAAGATTATGGACAGATTTTTGACTACACACTTAACCCCTATGGTTTTCAAGGGTCAACTGTATTTCCCTTTTAGGCACTTGTATCTTTCAAGATAGTTCTGTTATGCCTCAGTAACTATTAGCATTCAATCTCAATGATTTAACATTAATGCTTTTTTTTATTCTACATTTAGATCAATAAGGATCTTTGTTCTTCATGTTTATTTAGGGAACAGACTTCCATGGTTACCTGTACAGGGGGAAGTGCTCACTGAAGTGGTTTGCAATGGTAATTTAATGTTTCCACCTGAAAGTGACATGTGACACTTCCATTTGTACTTAATGGTCAAATCAAGACATTCTACCCATATACTCTCTACTGAGAGGAAGTACAATCCTCCCATGTGCCTAAAGGGAGAGCTATACAATTTATGATTAGCCCTATTAACCATTAAAGCCCCTTTTCACTAATAGCATATAACTCTTAGAGAAGAAAAATGCTTGCAAACACATTACTAATGGGAATCAAGGATCCTTTAATTTTATGGATTAGATCACAGTGTATTAAATTAGTTTAAACAGAGATATTTCATAATGCAGAATTAAATCAATTAATGCAAATAATGTTTTGACAGATGATTAATCTTATGCAGAATTTATTAAAAAATTGTTTATACTATAATTTAGAGCCACCAGAGTCTCAAAAATTCTGAAGGTAATCAATAATACATGTATTCTTAAAGGAATTCTTGGAAATAAACAACTATTTAAAATCAACATAAATACTGATTAAAAACAATGAAGGAATTTAATTGAAATGCTGGACCTCTTTCAAAAGTTTTATTATTGTTAAGTGTTATGGACTATACACAGTCATAAAACAGAAAAAATATGCTTTTATCATTGAAATATGTGTTCAGTTCAGGGCTCTTGTCATCCTATGAGTTGCTAGTTATTACTAACACTTTAAAATACAGTTAATGTAATTTTGCTATCAGAGTTTTCCATACATTCTTGACCTCCTTTATTTCTAAAGACAGGAATTCAGGGCAGATATATGTTTAGTGTTTTGATTTTTTGAAAACATGTATTATTAAGAGGTTTCTGGAAAGGTGGCAGAGTAGAAAGCACAAGGAATCTGGCTCCCAACCTAGATAACAATTTCACTTGCAGAATCTGTCTGATGTAACTATTTTGGAATTCTGAAGTCTATTGATGTCTAGAAACTTCCAGTGAAAGGCTTGGATGGGAAACTGCAGTGAATTTCAATAAATTCAGCTCTTACATAGCAGTGGCTTCCCACCTCCTACCCCCAGCCTCATAGCAAGCAATTGTTCATGTATTCCTGGAGCAAACTCCACTCAGCTAACTGGAGCCAAGGTGGGCAAAAAGTACCCGCCTTTCAAATACTGGGGATCTGTGCTCTGACCTCTGATTGCTGCTTCTGATCACAGAGGTGCAGGCAAAGAGGCAAGTGGCCATTGCACCTACCTCTATTGTTGCATAGGGGAGGCAATATTTTACCTCTACTCTCTTAGAGTTATTCTGCTGAGCCAAGAATTAAATTCATATAAGACACATCAACAGGAGAAAAGCATAAAAATTTATTAATATAAATTTTCTGTGACACAGGAGCCCTCATAAGGAAATGAAGACCTAAAGATGAAATTAGAGTCGAACATTTTTGTACTGATTAAACAAAGATTAGTAAGTTGTGAAAAAGTAAATTATGTGGGGAGGTTAGAAGATAAGAGTTATTTTAATAACATCTGTACAGAATTATCTCTGCCTCAACTTCCTATCCTTGATGATAAGAATGTTATTTTTTTATAGTATAGGGAGAACATCTTTCACATGGTAATTTCATCTTCTACTTTTAAGAAACAGCATGAAGATAAGAACGATCCTTTTGCACCCACTGTTTATCAAGGGCCCTTAACTAAAAATAGTCGATATGCCAGAGTGGCATATTTTAAAATGGCATATTCTTAACTTTTTTAGTTGCAAGCCCCTCCTCCTTTGGCTGAAGTGACTTCCAGAGGATTTAATGTGGTATCTTTTTTCACCCTTTACATTTTTTTTTTTGTTTTCTTTTTGGGAACCAGACATTAAAATCTATACATTCAAAATCAACTGCATACACGTAAAATACTAGAAAGTGACTGCACATGCCCAGGGGAATTCTCAAAAGACCTAAGAAGACTTCAGATTTATACCTCAAGATGATTCTTGGTGTAAAGATAGTCTGCAACAATCAAAAAACTAAAAACAATAAACAAAAACAATGACAAAAACAGTAAACTTGGGGAAGGGGGAGAATTTAGTCTCTAGAGTTACCACAGGTTATTATTACATTCAAATGTCCAGTTTTCAACAACAACAACAAAAAACACAAGGCATACAAAGAAACAAGAATGTATATCCCATTCAAAGAAAACAATTAATCAACAGAAATGGTCTCTAAAAAGGATCTGATGGCAGATCTACTAGACAAAGAGTTTAAAACAATTATTTTAAATGTGCTCAAAGAACTGAAGGATGATGTAGAGAAAGCAAAAAAAAAAAAAGAAGTTTGAACAAAATGGAAATAAGGAGATAGGAAATCTAAAAGGAATTCAAAAAGAAATTTGGGAGCTGAAAAGTACAATAGTTGAAATGACAAAAAAAAATTTACCAGAGGGATTCAAAGGAAAATTTTAGCAGGTGGAAGAAAAAATTTGCAAACTTGAAGATAAGATAATGTAAAATATCAAGTCTAAGGAACAGAAAAAAAAAAAGACTGTAGAAAACTGAATAAAGCCTACTCATATGCATTGCAGGAGTCCCAAAAAGAGAAGAGAATAAGGACAGAGAGAATATGTGAGGAAATAATGGATGATAAGTTTCAAAATTTGATGAAAGACATGAACATAAACATCCAAGAAGCCCAACAAACTCCAACTAAGATAAACTCAGAGACCCACACCAAGACATATAGTAATCAAACTTTTGAAAAACAAAGAGAAAATTTTGAAAGTAGCAAAGGAAAAGCAATCTTCACATATGAGGGATTCACAATGAGATTATCAGCAGATTTCTCATTAGAAACTTCAGAGGTCAGAGGCCAGAGTTCAACGTGCAAAAAAAAAAAATCTCTGTCAACCAAGAGTCCTATATTCTGCAATATTGTCCTGCAAAAGTGAGGGAGAAGTTAAGACATTCCCAGATAAACAAAGCTGAGAAAGTTTGTTACCACTATTACTGCTCTGTAATACATGCTCAAGGGAGTCCTGCATAATGAACTATAAAGACACTAGACATCAACTCAAAGCCATATGAAGAAATAAAAATCTCAATAAACTTGAAAACATTGGCAATTATAATGCTTAGCATTATTGCAAAAATGGTTTGTAATTCCACTGTTTATTTTCTATAGGTTAAAAAGACAATTTTTTTAAAGCAAATATTAATCTAGAGGCTAGTCTTATTTTAACTTTGATACTTTGATTTATAACTTTGGTACCTCCATGTTTTCTTTTTTTTTAAGACAGTGTCTCATTATATTTCCCAAGCTGGTCTTGAACTTCTGGGCTCAAGTGATCCTCCTGCCTCAGCCTCCCAAGTAGCTGGAACTACAGGCATGCGCCACAATGCCTGGCTAATTTTTAAAATTTTTTTAGATATAGGGGTCTCACCATGTTGCCCAGGCTTGTCTCAGACTCCTGGCCTCAAGTGATCCTCCCACCTGAGCCTCATGAGTAGCTGGAATTACAGGTGAGCATTTTATTTTCTATATAATTTAAAAAGTTAATAAATTTTTAAAAATTATAAGTCTATGTTTTGGGGCACACAATGTATAAAGATGTTTTGTTATATCAACCACCAAAAGGAGCGGGGATGGATCTGTTAAAGAAGCAGAGTTTTTGTATGTTATTGAAGTTAAGCTGGTATAAAATAAAATCAGTGCTATAATTTTGGGATGTTAAATGCAATTTCCACCATAACCACATAGAAATTAGCTATAGAATATATACAATAGAAAATAAGGAAGCAATTTAAATCTTTCATTACCAAAAAAAGAAAAAGAAAAAGAAACTAAACTCAGAAGAAGATAGCAATGCAGGAGATGACCCAAAATAAGTGACTGAGGCAAAAGTCTCAGGCAATGGAGGCTTATTAAGCCAAAATTGAGGATGTGCCTGGGAAAAACACAAACCACAGAAAACCCTCTGGCTGTTTTTCCAAAGGGGAATTTGGAAGTTTGAGCATTTAAAGATATACAGAAGAAAAAAATGGTAGGGGGTGATGGTAGTGAGACAAAATGATTACATTCTTGTGAGACCCAGGAAAATTTACATTTTGCATAAGATAAGGTGAAGGGTGGAAGAGAAAAAGGGAGTAAAAGAAGTATCAATTATGTAGATATTCCTGGGTAGATGGAAGAATGTCTGAGCCTGTCTTGTCTTCTGTTCTGCTGCCTATGAAGATAAATTTTTAACACATTATTAGTGTGGAAATGAACAGATTTTAATTTAAGAAGCTAGATATAGCCTGCAGGTGTAAAGTTACAATTTGCATGTCCTTGCCTGTGGGAGGTCAGCAAGGAATTTCCCCAATGAATGATCTGTGGGGCAAGTTCTTCACAGGTGCCCGAGCTTTTTACTTTCTCTTTTGTATAAGGAGCTGAAGGTGGCCCTGAAATTTTTATTTTCTTTTTACACAGGAAATAAAGGATAAATAAGCTATAAATATGTAAAAATATTCTACCAAACATGTTAAGAAGAATTAATACCAATGCATCTCAAACTTTCCCAAAAAAATTTAAAGAGGCAACACTTCCTAACTCATTCTATGAGAGCTTATACCCTATTACCCTGATACCAAAGCCAAATACAATATAAGAAAAGAAAACTACAGACCAATATCCCTTAGAAATATTAATGCAGAAATCCTCAAAAAAGTACTATCAAACAGAATTCAGCAGAATATTAAAAAGATAATACAAAATGACAAAGTGGGATGTATTCTCAGAATGCAAAGCTGGTTCAACATATGAAAATGGATCAATGTGTAATACACATTAAAAGAATGAAGAAAAAAAACACATGATCATCTCAATTGATACAGAAAAATCATTGGAGAAAATTCAACATCCTTATAATGATTTAAAAAAAAAAATTCTCGACAAACTAGGAATAGAAGGAAATGACCTCAACCTAATAAAAGCCATAAAAGCAAAACCCACAACAAGCTTCATATTCAGTGGTGAAAGACTGAAAGCTTTTTCTGTGTGAGAAAACAAGTCAAGGATGTCCACTTTTACCATTTCGAAGTACTGGGAGTTCTAGCTAGATAAATTAGGCAAGAAAAAAATAAAATATATTCAAATTAGAAGGGAAGAAATGAAATTATCTCTGTTCATAGAAGAATGGGACAAGTATGTGCAAATCTTATCTCTGATAAGGGATTAATAAGCAGAATATATAGAGAACTCCTAAAACTCAACAACAACAAAAAACAAATAACCCAGTTACAAAAAGAGCAAAGGACTTGATTGGCCATTTCTCCAAACAAGATAAACAAATGTCCAATAAGCACATGAAAAGATGCTCAACATCACTAATCATTAGGGAAATGAAAATTATGACTACCATGAGATACCACCTCACATCCATTATGATGGGTAACATGAAACAAACCAGAAAATAAGAAGTGTTGGGGAGGATGTGAATAAATAGGAACACTTGTCTACTGTTAGTGGGAATGTAAAATGGTACAGCCAACATGGAAAAAAGTATGGCAGGTGCACAAAAATTAAAAATAGAACTACCATATGATCCAGAAATTCCACTTCTGGGTATATACCCAAAAGAATTGAAAGTAGTGTCTTGAAGAGATATTTGTACACCATGAATAGCAGCAATATTCACAGCAGCCAAAAGGTGGAAGTAACCCAAGTGTCCATCAATGGATGAATGTATAGCAAAATGTGGTATTCACAAACAATGTAATATTATTCAGTCCTACAAAGGAAAGAAGTTCTGACACATGATACAACATGGATTAACCTTGAGGACATTATGCTAAGTGAAATAAGCCAGGAACAAAAAAACAAATATTGTATGATTTCACTTATATGAGGTACTTACAGTAGTTAAAATCATAGAGACAGAAAGTAGAATGCTGGTTTCCAGGGGATGGGGGGGAAGGGAAAATGGGGAGTAATAGAATTTCAGTTTTACAGAATGAAAAGAGTAAAGGAGATGGATGGTGATGATGGTTGTACAACATTATGAATGTATTTAATATCACTGAACTGTAAATAGTTAAGATGGTTAAAAATAGTTAAGATGGTAAATTTTATAATTTGTGTATTTTATTACAATAAAAAAGTAGAAACAAAATTGTTGTTATTCGCCAAAAGGAAATTTGCTCCCTTTTTTAAGGCTTAATTATTTCTGTACTTTCTATTATTTTTCTTTTTCTTTTTCTTTTTTTTTTGAGAGAAATGCCAATAAAAATGAACCTCGCATAGCCCCTGTTGAATATACCTTTATTTATTTAATAAAGTTTCCACAATCAGTCTCTATTCTATGTGTGCATGTGTGTGTTTGAGTGAGTGCATGTGTGTCTATCAGCATAAGGCCTCAAGTAGGGAAAGTCAAAGGTAGGAAATAGAAATACATAAAAATGAATCTGAGGTTAAAAGGTAATAACTAGGAATATGTGACCTACGTTAAAGTGAAATCAAAATTCCTTTCCTCCCTGGATTTAATAAGTAATCATTTCCTATACAATAATATTTGAATAAGTGACCAACCATATATTCCATTTTATGGGTCTTTGAAAACATAAGAATTACATTCTTGCTTTGGTCAGCAGCAGAAGACAAAATAGTAAATGTAATTAAAATTATATTACCTATGTATACAAAATATAATTTGGTAAAGGAATTCAGGCTTTAAATTTACTTTTAAAGCATAATGCTAGATTTTAAATAAAATGAATTACAATGTGTCAGCACAATCTCAAGAAAAGTATTTTCAGATAAGTGAAAATATAACATATAGCTTTGTTTTATTAGCACCTTTTTTGCCACAAGGCAAAGAAGTGAGCTAATATAAGCATGAGGAAGAAATTTCCTTCAGGATAGGCAAATTCCAAAGAGAAAAAAAAAAACTGTATTGAAGATTTATAATAGTTTGCTTCGAAATAGAATTCAATGTTACTAATTATTTCTTCTATGAGATATAGACATATTTGGATTTTTTGTAGCATCTGATTTATAAAAAGATGCAAAAAATTTATTTCCATTGTAAATCAACAATTTATAGCTGTATAAATTTACGGGGTACAAAGTGAGATTGTAATTTATGAATGCAATGTGGAATAATTAAATCAAACTAGTTAACATATCCATCACCTCAAATATTTAAAATTTTTATGGTAAGGACATTTGAAATTCACTCTCTTAGCAGTTTTTAAGTATACAATACTCTATTATGAACTATATTTACCACATTTTGCAAGGATTCTTTGTTGATATTGCAAGGATTCTTTGTTTAAGGTCCTCGTCAACTATGGCCACAATATAACACTTGTGCTGAGTTACTCTCTGTACTGAGCAGTCACCTGCATAGGCTCCTTTGTGTGTGCATGGTTAACATTCGAATCCTGGATCTTTGGTGATCCTTAGGGCCACTCGATACTTCTGCTCCAATTTCTCAGTTTCAGCCATTACACAGTCAGTTATACAAAGGATACACTTGGCATACAGACAGTCCTTTGTTGACTGAACTAAGTCCAGTTTGGCTTTAGTGAAAAAACTGATAAAGTTGGTATCAACAAGGATGTGGTAAGGTATGCCCAACTGTGTATTATATTGGTAGAATAACCAGGAAGTATGTTGGCAGACTATTCTTTCCTTTAGCATACTGGAATCATTCTTTTCTTTCTTTTTAGGTTTTATCTATTTTTTTCTTTAATCCTCTGATCTCTGAGACTAAGCATTTGCTTCACGGTGGCATACTTCCTTGTATTTTTTTTTAATTTATTTTAAAACTTCAGAATATTATGGGGGTACAAACACTTTGGTTACATATATTGCCTTAGTACCACCGAAGTCAGAGCTTCAAGCGTGCCCATCCCACAGACAGTGCACACTGTACCCGTTAGGTGTGAACTTACCCATCTCCTCCACGCCCCCCATCTGCCTGACACTCAGTGAACGTTACATAAGTGTTGATCATTCAGTACCAATTTAATGGTGAGTACATGTGCTTGTTTTTCCATTCTTGTGATACTTCACTTCGAAGAATGGGCTCCAGCTCCATCAAGGATAATACAAGACATATTAATTCACCATTGTTTATTATGGCTGAGTAGTACTCCATGGTATACATATACCACATTTTAATAATCCACTCATGTATTGATGGACACTTGGGTTGTTTCCACATCTTTGCAATTGTGAATTGTTCTGCTATAAACATTCAAGTGCAGATGTCTTTGATGTACAATGTCTTTTTTTCCTTTGGGTAAATACCCAGTAGTGGGATTGCTGGATCAAACGGGAGGTCTACTTTTAGTTCTTTGAGGTATCTCCATATTACTTTCCATGGAGGTTGTAATAATTTGTAGTACCACCAGCAGTGTAAGAGTGTTCCTATCTCTCCACATCCATGTCAACATTTGCTGTTTTGGGACTTTTTGATAAAAGCCATTTTCACTGGAGTTAAGTGATATCTCACTGTGGTTTTGATTTGCATTTCCCTGATGATTAGAGATGTTGAGCACTTTTTAATGGGTTGTTTGAGTTTTTCTTGTTGATTTTCAAGTTCTATATGATTCTAGTTTCAGCCCTTTATCAGATTGTTAACAGCAAATATTTCATGCCATTCTAAGGTTTTCTGTTCACTCTAATGATAGTTTCTTGGCTGTGCAGAAGCTTTTAAATTTGATCAGGTCCATTTACTTTATTTTTGTATGTCGCTGTATTGTTTTGGGGGTCTTCTTCATAAATTCTTTTTGTAGGCTGATCTCTATAAGAGTTTTTCCAACATTTTCTTGTATAATTCTTATGGTTTCATGTCTTAGGTTTAAGTCTGTTATCCATATGAGTTGATTTTTGTGAGAGGTGAGAGAAGCAGATCCTGTTTCAGTCTTCTACATGTGGCTATGCAATTTTCCCAGCACCATTTATTGAACAGGGATTCTTTCCCCAGTGTATATTTCTGTCTGCTTTGTCAATGATCAGATGACAATATGAGGATTTTTTATATCTGTGTTCTCAGTCCTGTTCCATTGGTGTATGTCTCTGTTCTTGTGCTAGTATCATGCTGTTTTGGTTACTATAGCCTTGTAGTATAGCTTTAATTCTGGTAGATTGATGCCTCCCCAAATTTTCTATGCCCCAAAACTTGAAAACATGGAGGAAATGGACAAATTCTTAGAAACACACAGCCTCTCTAGGCTCAATAAGGAAGAAATAGAATTCTTGAAAAAACCAATATCAAGCACAGAAATTGAAGCAGTAACAAAAAATCTTCCAATAAAAAAAAGTCCCAGACCAGACCAGACGGAGTCACCCCTGAATTTTACCAAACCTACAGAAAGAACTGGTACCTAAACTGCAGAAATTATTCCACAACATTGAAAAGCACGGAATCCTCCCCAACTCATTCTATGAAGCCAATATCACCTAGATACCAAAGCCAGGAAAGGACACAACAAAAAAGAAAACTACAGACCAAGATCCATTATGAATATAGATACAAACATTTTCAATAAATCTTAGCAAACCGAATTCAACTGCACCTGAAAAAAATAATTCATCATGATCACGTGGGCTTCATCCCAGAGATGCAAGTGTGATTCAACATATGCAAATCTATAAATGTGATTCACCATATAAATGAAAGCAAGAACAAAGACCTTGTGATCTTCTCAATAGATGCAGAAAAGGCATTTGACAAAATTCAGCACCCTTTTATAACAAGAAATCTTAATAAAATAGGTATAGATGGGCCATACCTCAAAATTATTAAAGCCTTATACAACAAACCCACAGGCAACATCATACTGAATGGGGAAAAATTGAAGCATTCCCGCTTAGAACTGAAACCAGACCAGGTAGCCCACTGTCTCCACTTCTATTCAACATAGTGCTGGAAGTCCTGCCAGAGCAATCAGACAAGAGAGGGCAATCAAGGGTATACAAATGGGGGCAGAAGAGATCAAACTGTTGCTTTTTGCTGATGATATATTATATCTAGAAAACCTCAATATCCAACCAGGAGACTCCTGGAATTGATAAATGAATTCAGCAAAGTCTCTGGATACAAAATCAGTGCACACAAATCAGTAGCTTTCATATACACCAATAACAGTCACACTGAGAATAAAATTGAAGATGCAATACCTTTCACAAGAGCATCAAAAAAAATTAAATATTTAGGAATATATTTAACTAAGGAGGTGAGAGACATATATAGGAAGAACTACGAAACACTGAGAAAAGAAATTGCAGAGGATGTAAACAGATGGAAAACCCTAACATGCTCATGGATTTGCAGTATCAATATTGTTAAAATGTCTGTGCTACTGAAAGTGATCTATAGATTCACTGCAATCCCTATTAAAATACAAACATCATTTTTTGAAGATCTAGAAAAAATAATTCTACACTTCGTATGGAACCAGAGAAGACCCTGTATAGCCAAAGCAATCATACTTCCTTGTTTTCTTTTGCTTTGTTATGCTCATGCCACATTCTTGTTTCTTCTGCATATGGTGAAATTTGTAAATGGTGAGGAGTGTCATTGTAATCCATAGGAGTTTACAAGACATAGAAAAGTGATTTGCTATGTGCAAACATTTTGCTATTCCTTCACTATCATAAAGCTTTCTATACATCATGATTAGCCAAACTACGCAAAACAGAATCTCTCTTGATGGATGTCCTTTCCCACAGATTATACTTGACACCACATATTTGTACATTTGCCCAGGATTCTGGAGTATAGGATTAGTGCTTAGTTGTTTACAATTAATTGCTCAATTGCCTGTAGTTTCATTTATCTGTTTACTTCTTTGTTTTTGAATTATTGGCAGTACCCTGTACAGTAAGAGTCTTTTCTTTTTTCCCATCTCTGCATGTTTACCAACCTTTTATTCTCCATTATATTTTTTACTTTTAAACAAGTTTAAGATCATCCTAGGTGCCCCCCCAACTCATTTCCTTTTCTTCCAATCCAAACCAATTTTTTAATATTTTTTCTTGAATCTATAATTGGCTTAGTTCATACTTGTATTATTATTATTTTTTTAACTAAAATGCTAGTGGCCTAGAGTTCTTTGGATCTCATGTACTCTATCCCCTTGAAAGAATGAAGGGGATCTAGTTGTAGATCCAAGGGAAAAAAGTTTCAGTTAGACAGGTGAAATAAGTTTTGAGGCCTATTCCAGAGCAGGGTGACCATAGTCAATAATAATACTTTGTAAGCTTGAAAATAACCAAGAAAGTAATTTTTAAATGTCTCACCACAAAAAAATGATTAATGAGGTGATGGATATGTCAATTAACTTCATTTAATCATTCCAAATTGTATACATACATCAAAGCATCACTTTATACCCCATTAGTGTATACAAGTAAGATTTGTCAATTAAAAATAATATTAATTTTAAAAATAATAAAAAAAGAATGAAGGGTATGTAATGTACATTCTCTTGCCTAATCCTTGAACTAATAATAAATATTTATTATATAGCAAATGATGAGTTAGAAATCCATTTTTTGCATGTCTTTTCTCAATGTTCCTCCCAAAACTCTATGCTGTAGGCAGGAGAGTATTTGCTGTACACAAATAAGAAAAAAACAGACTGGATTCTTCAGCAAGATTTAATATCAGCTATCATTTCCCCTATCCTGAAATATTTCCTGCCCTTGACTTTAATGGGACAGCAATTCTTCTCTGGGGGATCTTTCCTCTCCGTCTCCTTTTTGGGCTCACCATACTTAATAGGTTATTAAATATTCACGTGCTTCATCACTTGTCCCAAAGCCTTTTTGTCTTGCTCCCATCATTCTGCGTCTCTAGTCCATTTTAGATTCTAGATATATGTACACATCTCCAGCTCAAAAATCTCCTGGAAGCTCTATGTACATATATTGAGCTCACTATTCAATATTTATTTTTGGATATTTTCTTAGGCATCTCACATTTTACATGTCCAAAACTGAACTTGCAGTCTTTCTTTTAAACTTAATTCTCTTATCATATTCCTTTTATTAGTGATGTCAAAAAAGATCCTTCTTGGTACGCTAGCCAAAAACTTAAATGCCATTCTGTATATTTCCTTCTTTACTACTACCCCTACCTATGATCACATCCCGTAACATGATTCAGCTATATTTTTGAACAACATTTTATTCTTATTTCTACCACCACCAACCTTAGACCAAGCTAGGTGATATCTTTACCCTGGTGAAGTGTGTGCACTTTAATCCTCATTATTTTACCCTTATATATTCTTTTTCATCCATTCGAACTGATATTTTGCATAATGTTTTTCCTATCAAGGCATTTGACTGTCTTTAACACTGGAAACCATGCTAACTAGTGTTACTAAGAAGCAGAGAAGACAGAACAGCCTTCAGAAATCTCATGGGCACAGAGAAATAAAATTTGGAATTCAGAGAGGCCATGGCAGCCAGCATTTGAGCAACCCAGATGGCCTTGTGGGTGTCCCTTTGACACATTGAAAGTACTGTTAAGCTAGGTAAGACAAGAAGCAAGTAAGCTAGATGCAAAGTCATTGAAAACTGGAGCAAAGTATCTGGCAGAATCATGATAATGCTGAATATGTGATACATGAATACTGATACATAATGATACTGATGAAAAAATAAAATAAAATTCAGGATCAGCCACTGAGGCTTTCATTTGGGACCCTCCTGGGCTACACCCAAGGATTGGGATTAAAGAAGGAATAGATAAAACCTTAGAAAATGCATCCTATTCTAAATAACATTCACTGATTACATTAAGGTGAGAGATCACCACTCCTACAGCCTACTCAAGGATACAAGGCCACAATCAACCCACTCATTATACAGAGCTTATATAATATTTCTTATGTAATATATGTCTCTCAATCAAAAATGACTGGGACTGTCAAAAATTGTGAAGCATGTGCAGAAGCAGGACAATGTAACCAATGATCAAGAACAAATACGGTTAAAAAAAAAAGCAGAACTAGATATTGGAATTAGCAAACAAGAACTTTAAAAATGATACAGCAAGTTCTTTAGGCTAAAGAGAATTAATACCAGATGCAAACAATAACCCAATGGATGAAATACAATTTGATATAATTATACAGCTCAAGGTCTTTATAGTGTCCATAAATCAATATAGCATTAATTCAAGGTAGAATATGATAAGTTAATCATGACTGTTTTACTTCTTCGGAAAAAATACAGAAATGATAATATAAAGAGGTAGAAGTATAATAAAAATATAATGGTGAACATAAAATGGAATACTAAAACAATTCTCAATCAATACAATAAAAAGACAATAAAGTAGCAATAATGGAGCAAAGAACAGATGGAACAAAAAGAATACAGCCAGAAGGAGGGAAAATTTAAAGGCAATTGTAGTATGCAATTACAATAATAATTACATTAAATGTAAATGTGTAAGCACTGTAAGTAAAGGCTGAGACTATAAGACTAGATAAGAAACCAAGACCCAAATATATATAATACATATATGTATTTTTTTTAAGAAACATAGTTTATAAAAGACAACACAGATGGTTTGCTTGATGACATACTGAGACGTAAAAACATGTATCAATAAATTTACGAAGATTGAATTCATATAAAAATGTTCTCATATTACAATAGAATCTAATTGGAAATTGATAAAATATATCTAAAATTTCTAAATATTTAAAAATTAATAATATGGACAAATACATGTCTCAACAGTGGCATAAGATATTTAAACTCTATAATAATGAAAAAAACAAATTATCAAAATATGTGAGATGCAGCATAAACAGTGCTTATAGGAAATGTTATATCTTTCTATGCTTATATTAGAGTTGAAAAAACATTAAAATCAAAGATATAAGCTCTGACCTTAAGAAACTAAAAAAAAAAAAAAAATAAGCATACCTAACAAATAGAGCAGATAATAAAAATAACAACAGAAATCAATGAAATAGAGCGTGGATTAGCAATACAAAATATTTTAAAAATCAAAGCTTGGTTCATTGATGAAAAATTCAATGTAATTTACTAATCACATAAATAAGAGAAAAAACACTAATTTACTAAAATCAGTAGTAAATTATGAACAGCACTAAAGATGCTTCAGACCATAAAAAGGACAATAAAAAGATATTTGAAATAATTTCATGTAGGTAAATTCTAATAGATAAAATGAACAAATTCTGTGAAAAATACAATTTATCAAAACTAACACAAGAAGAAATGGAACACCTCAATAGACAGAATCAAGACATTGTATTACTCACTCTTAGAGAAACAAAAAACAGAAACAAACAAGACATTCCATAATACTGTTTAGGAGTTCACTTAAACCTGGTGTATTAGTTAGGACTGCCATAACAAAATACCACATACTGGGTGGCTTACAACAGAAATTTTTTTTTTTGTAATTCTGGGATCTAGAAGTCCGAGATTAAGGTGTTAGCAGGGTTCTCTTCCTTGGAGCATTCTCTCTTTGGCTTATTGGTGGCCATTTTCTCCCTTCATCTTCACGTGGTCTTTCCTCTGCGTGTGTCTGTGTTTATTTCCCCTTCTTGTAAGAACACCAGTCATACTGGATTAGGGCCCACCTTAGTGACTACATTTTAACTTAATTACCTATTTATAGACTGTCAAAATACAGTCACATTTCAGGTACTATGGGTGTGGACTTTAACATATGAAATTTAGGGAGACACAATTCATAACATCTGGATAATAACACCTAACAAGGATTTACCAGATGACCATATTTACATGATAATTTTTATCTATAATTTAGATGTCAAACTCCTGAACATGTTATTATTGAATCAAAGCCTGATATATATTAAAAGTTACTGCACAATGCAAAGTACAAGTATTGTAAAGAAAGAAGTAAAATTGCCATTATTCATTGACACTGAAATGATGTCTGAAAAAAATCTAAAACTAAATACAGAAAAACTATTGGAAAAAGCAAGTGAAATTATCAAAGTCAGTCAATCAAAGACTAATATACAGTGATCAATTCTATTTCCTTATATCTGCAATGAACATATAATGATTTAAAAGCTAATACCATTTGAAACAGAATCTAAAACCTTGAAGTAGGAATAAATCTAAAGATATATGTGCATAACTTCTATATTAAAAAAGACATTATTGATTAAAGAAAAATTAAGTTAATAAGAGATATGCCATATTCATGTACTGAAAAATTTGATAACGCGGAATTGTTAATCCATAGGTTGATGGTAATTCCAAGCTTGATTAAATACAGATTAATCATGAAAAAAACTAGCAATCTCTAAAGTTTGAAAATATGTTGAAACAAAGAAAAATAATTATATATCAATGTGTTATATAAGTTCCCAGCAAAAAAAAGTATCAAATAAAAATAGTACTTTGCACTATATTAAATTTTACATTATGTTCTGTGGACAAACAACATTGTGAGAAAATATAAAGGTGTATTCAGTAGTCTTATTTTTCAGTAGTAATATTTTTACTTTAAAATTATTATAGTTAGGTAATAGCAAAAAGTTTTTGATTCATGTATTTTGAGGCTTTTTTGTTTTGTTTGTACACATTTAGGGTTTTTATGTCTTCTCTGTGGATTAATTTTATCAGTCTGTAATATTTCTCTCTGTCCCTGGTAATTTTCTTTGTTCTAAAGTCTATTTTATCTGATGTTACCAGTCACTTGTGCTTTTTGATCAATATTCTCATGGTATATAGTTTTCTATCCCTTTATTTTCAACCTACCTATTGAGTTGAATTTGAAGTGAGTTGCTTGTAAACAGTATACAGTTTAGGTGTATGAGTTTTTAAAATTATTATTATTTTAGCTACTCTGCCTCTGCTTGTGCTTGACTTTGTATTGTTGTCATTAGACCATTTACTTTTAAGGTAATTACTGATGATTGCTATGTTAGGGTTTATGTTAGGGCTTAAGTATCTCTTACCTCTGTTTCTCTTTTATTGCCTTTTTGTGGGTTATTTGAACATCTTTTAGAGTTTCATCTTGGCTTAGGCTTATTTCTATGTTTGAGTGCATCACTTTATAGGGTTTTATGAGGGGTTGCTCTGATTATCACAATGTGCATATGTGACTGACTAATTAGAGTCTGCTTATATTAATATTTTAATACTTCAAGTGAAATGTGGAAAAATTACTTCCCTTTGCCCTACCCACTTTTAAATATTGTAATCTTGAGTATCAATTGAAGTTATACTTTTTGTTTGAATCTTACATTTAATTTTGAAAACTCATGACGTCTATTTACTGTATTTACCAACATATCTGCTTTTTCTGTTGTTATTTTTCTGTTTCTTCCTGATGCTCCATGCTTCTTTCTTGTGTTATTTCCTTTCTGGTTACAGAACATACTTTAATCTTTTTTTGATAGTAGGTATGCTAATGATGTATGCTTACCTAGACTGAAAACGTCTTATTTCCCTTCATTCCTGAAGGATCATTTCAGTGGACACAGAATTTGCTGATAACAGTTCATTTCTGACAGCACTTGAACCATGTTGTGTCATTACCATCTGGCCTCCTAATTTTTGATGAGAAATTGGTTGTTATTCAAATGGGTGTGCCTCTAAAAGTAATACATCATTTCTCTCTGGCTTCTTTCAAGTTTTTGTCCTTATCTTTAGTTCTCAGAAGATTAATTATAATATATCTTGGCATGGATTTTTAAAAATTTATTATCCTTGGGTTTTTCTCATTTCCTTAATCTGTAGAATTTGTGTCTTTTTGCCAAATTAGGGGATTTTTAAGCCATTATTTCATTGAATACTCTTTTACTTCAGTCTCCTTCTCTGCTATTTTAAGATTTCAATTATATTAACGTTAAGTTTTTTGGTTATTGTCTCACACCTCTGTGAAACTGAGGCTCTGTTTCCTTTTTTTTGCAATGTTTTTCTCTGTGTTCAGACTGGATAAATTTTATTGAGCCATTCCCCTGCAAACTAATTCTATACTTTGTAACTTCTACTACTCTGTTGAATCCATCCAGTAGGCTTTTTGTTAAAAAAAAAATTTTGTTGTATTTTTAAGTTCTATAATTTGCATTTGATTCCTTTTTACAACTTCAATTTTTCACTGAATATATTTTTATTTTATTTAATATAATTTTTAATTGTTCTTAAATTATTCTCATAATGGTTGCTTTAAAATCCTTGTCCAATGTACACATAATAAAATATGTATAGGGCCCATATACTAAAACTCAAAAAATATTGATGAATGGAATTAAAGAAGACAAATTAATCGAGAGATATAATGTGTTTATGAATTGGAAAAGTCACCTTAGTGATGATTTTAATTCTCCTCAAATTGATCTATAGGCTTAATGCAATTCCTGTCAAAAATCTTACCATGTTATTTTTATGGACATAAAAACAACTTGTTCTAAACTTTATATAGAAAGAAAGAAACAGACTTTAGAATAGCCAAAACAATCTTGAAAAAGAAGAATAAAATGAAGGAATGACAACCTAATTTCAGTATTTATTTTATAGCTATAGTTATAAAGATAGTGCCATATTCATACAGAGACAGACATATAGATCAATGGAACAGAATAGATAATTCAGATATAGACCCACACAAATATGTCCAATTGATTTTTGACAAGAATACAAAAACAATTAAATGGAGTAAGAGTAGACTTCTCAAAAAGTGATGCTAAAATGATTTGACAACCATAGGCAAAAGAAAAAAATGAAACTTGACTAAGTCTTTCACCTTATTCAAAAATCAGCTCAAGGTAAATTAGAGAATTAAAATGTAGAACATAAAACTATGTAACTCTTAGGAAAAAAGGAGAAACCTTTTAAATCTAGGGCTAGGAGGAGGTTTTAGACTTGACCCCAAAAGCACACTCCACTAAAAAAAATTGATATATTTGGCTTCATCAAAATTAAAAACTATTAGAATGAATAAGTTTGGGAGTGTATTGTACAGTATGGTGATGATAGTTAATAATAATGTATTGTATACTTGAAAATTGCTAAGAGAATGGATCTTAATTTTCTCACTACACACAAAACAAGGAATGTGAGGTGATGGATATGTTAATTAGCTCGATTTAATAATTTCATAATGTACACAGATATTAAACCATCATTTTGTACACTATAAATATTTGTAATTTTTATTTGTCAATTATGCTTTAATAAAGCTGGGGGAAAACTCAACTTAATAAACAAAAAAATTAAAAGCTATTGCTCTGTGAAAGACCCTGTGAAGGGGAAAAAAAGACAAACTACAAACAAGAGAAAATATTTGCAAGCCAAGTATCTGACAAAAGACTAGTATCTAATCTATAAGACAAACTATCAAAATTCAGCAATAAAAATCTAATTAAAAATAGGCAAAATACTCAAACAGACATTTCCCCAAAAAGAATCACACATTGCAACTAAGCACATGAAAATATGTTTAACTTCATTAGGCATTAGGAAAATGAAAATTAAAACTACAATGAGATATATTTATATACCTACCTAAATAACTTAAATAAAAAATAATGACAGTACCAAATGCAAGTGAGGTTGCAGATAAACTGGATCAGTTATAAATTCCTGGTGGGAATATAAAATGATACAACCATTCTGGAAAACAGTTTGGCAGTTTCTTATAAAACTAAATATGGAATTACCATACTATTAGACTCTTGGGCATTCATCCCAGAGAATTGAAAACTTATCTTCATACACAAATCTGTCCATGCACCTTCATTGCAGCTTTATTAATAGCCATGTAATAGTCAAAATCTGGAAACATCACAGATGTCCTTCAATGGATGAACATTTAACTACACAGTGGTACACTTATATTGTGGAATACTACTCAGTGATAAAAGAATGAACTATTAATACACAAAACAATTTAGATGTATCTTTAGGGAATTATGCTGAATGGGGAAAAAAAGCCAATCCCAAAGATTGCATACTGTAATTTAAGTAACATTTTTAAAAGATAAAATTTTAGAAATAGAAAATTAATTAGTGGTTGCCAGAGTTTAGGGAAAGGGGGAACAGGGGAGATGACCACGCTGACAAAAGGCAAGTATGAGGGATCCATATGTTGCCACAACTTCTCTTTATCTTTAATGTGATGGTGGATTCACAAATGTTCATGTGTGTTAAGAGTGCATTAAACTAACACACACACACAAAACTTTAAGTAAAACTGAAGAAATAGGAAAAAATCAGTGGATTTTAGCAATGTCAGAATTCTAGATATGACATTGTACTGTAGTTTTTCAAGCTGTTACCAATGAGGGAAATTGAATATAGGTGATCTCTCTGTGTTGTTTCTTACAACTGCATGTGAATTCAAAATAATCTTAAAATAAAGATTAATTTCTTAAAAAATCATTGAGCTCTATTGTCACCCTCATGATTGTTATCCAGCTCAAAATCTGTTAGATCAACTAATTAATTTGGATGTTAACTTTTTTTTTAAAGAGAACAAGTCAAATGACTTTTCTAAACAGTACATTTTCAGTGTAAACCAAAAGAAAAAAATGAGTGGTAGACAATCTTTTCTTTTTTTTCTTTCTTTATAGAAGAATTTCAGCTTAAATATACTAAAAGATAAACAACTCAGTAATGAGTATTAAAATAGTGGCATGAAAAGTGGTACTTAATAATGATCATATTGACAATGCCTGAACTTGCTGATTAATCTTGACATCAATAATAGTAGAAAAATGCACATTATGTGTTCTACAATGTTATATAATAGAAATTTACAGAAAAATCTATAAAGAATTTTTGCCTAAAATTTTAAACCTGAATTTAATCATATCTTTATATATAGATGTAATTACCAGTTTGCAGGAAATGTATAGAGTAAAGAAAAATTAGCCCTAAAGGAGTATTTGGCCACATCCGGGATTTAGTATATTCTTACAGAACAAATGCCCTAGTTTCTCTGTAAATATCAATGGCAACAAAATGCTAGAGAGATTTAAAGAACTGTTATAGAATAAAGAGATTAAGAGCCAAAACAACTGATGTAAATGTCCAGAAATTGTTTTGCATCCTGATTGAAACAAATGAGCTATAAATATACTGTTTTGAAACTATTGTTAAAATTTAATATGCTCTAATTATTGTTAAAATGTTAAGCAAGAAATGGCATATTTATTTAAAATAAAAAATTATAATATATATTAATTATGAAATATTTATCTAAATATTTTATAGTAATTGCTTTAAAATACATAAAAATGCAGGGGTCACAGATAAAATAACGTGGGTAAAATATTAATTATTGATGAAGAATGATGAGTATGTAAGGTTTATTATATTAGTATTAGTATCTATCTTTGGTGTGTGTTTAAAATTTGCTTAATAAAAAGTAAAAGAATTTTTAAAATTAATATTTCCTAATTCCAAATACATATTACACTCTCGTACCTGACTTGTCGTATTTAGTTAACTCTTATATAATGGGTGTCACCGAACAATAAGTATTTCAAGGGAGCAGTGGATAGAAACTCTTTTCCTTTCTTACATTTCTTACCCTCACATATATAAACACCACACAACACACACACACATTCACTAATATACTCTGTTGACATTGGTCTATGAGATTAGAGACCAAGGGTCACTTCAAGTGACCAAAATTTTAACAATTTACTAAATTGTTAAAATGTATTACAAAAGATCATCAGGAATCATTATCTTTCAGTAGTGCCTTTCTTTTAAATGACATGATTAAAAATATGTGGATCTGATTCTGTACTTTCTGTTCAGTTCCAGTGGTCTATTTGTCCATAGTGTTGTCTTAATTACTATAGTTTTATGTAAATCTTGATATATGATAAGATCCATCATCCAAATTTGTTCCTCTTTGAGAGTAATTTGGTTATTCTTGGACCTTTTCACTCCACATAAATTTTATGATCATTGTCTCATTTCCCAGTGAAAAAAGAAGCCTTTTTGTATTTTGTTGTATTTTAAAATTAGACTCCTTGAAGAGATAGTCAGATCAGAATGATCACCACTTTCAGGGTTGCTTTTACTATTTCTGTTTTGTCTTTTTATTCTGAAGGAGTTATCTAATCAATATAACACTAGAAATACCAATATATAATTTATTAAGACAAAGTTAAATTCATATGTGAACATAGGATGGATATATGTGCAATAAGGCATCTTCTTCAACAAAAACATTCTGTCTTTCCATTTAAGTCAAAATTTGAGCCTTTCAGTACATTATAGTTTTTCTCATATATTTAAACAGTTTTTATTAATTTTATACATAAATATAGTAACAATTTTTTTATCAGTTAATTAAGTTTCTCTTTTTGTTTGTTTGTTTATTTATTTATTTCAGAGCATTACGGCGGTTCAAACACTTTTTACATAAATTGCCTTTGCACCACCCAACCCATCCCCCAGATAGTGCACATTGCATCCGTTAGGTGTGGATTTACCTATCCCCTCTTCCCCCTCTCACCTTCCATCCTGTGAATGTTAGTTCCCATATATGCACATAAGTGGTGATCAATTAGTACCAATTTAATGGTGAGTACATATGGTGTTTCTTTTTTCCATTCTTGTGATACTTCACTTAGAAGAATGGTCTCCAGCTCCATCAAGGATAATATAATAGGTAGTTCAACATTTTTTTTTTATGGTTGAGTAGTACTTCATGGTATATAGGGACAACATTTTGTTAATCCACTCAAGTATTGATGGGCACTTGGTTGTTTCCACATCTTTGCAATTGTGAATTGTGCTGCTATAAACATTCAAGTACAGATGTCTTTTTTATAGAATGTCTTTTTTTCCTTTGGGAAAATACTCAGTAGTGAGGTTACTGGATCAAATGGTAGCTCTACTTTTAGTTCTTTGAGGTATCTCCATACTAATTTCCATAGAGGTTGTACAAATTTGCAGTCCCACCACCAGTGTATGAGTGTTCCTATCTCTCCACATCCATGACAACATTTGTCGTTTTGGGACTTTTTGATAAAAGCCATTCTCACTGGAGTTACATGATATCTCACTGTGATTTTGATTTGCATTTCCCTGATGATTAGAGGTGTTGAGTATTTTTTCATATGTTTCTTGGCCATTAGTCTATCTTCTTTTGAAAAGTTTCTGTTCATGTCCTTTGCCCACTTTTTAGGGAGTTATTTGATTTTTTCTTGCTGATTTTCCTGAGTTCTATATAGATTCTAGTTATCAGTTCTCTATCGGATGTATAGCATGCAAATATTTTCTCCCATTCTATAGGTTGTCTGTTCACTTTAGTGATAGTTTCTTTGGTTGTGCAGAAGCTTTTTAATTTGATCAGGTCCCATTTATTTATTTTTGTTGCTGCTGTGATTGCTTTTGGGGTCTTCTTCATAAATTCTTTGCCTAGGCTGATGTCTATAAGAGTTTTTCCAACATTTTCTTCTAGAATTCTTATGGCTTCATGTCTCAGTTTTAAGTCTGTTATACATCATGAGTTGATTTTTTGTGAGAGGTGAGAGATGTGAATCCTGTTTCAGTCTTCTACGTGTGCCTATCCAATTTTCCCAGCACCATTTATTAAATAGGGATTCTTTTCCCCAGTGTATGTTTTTGTCTGCTTTGTCAAAAATCAGATGGCTATATGAGGATGTTTTAATATCTGGGTTCTCGGTCCTGTTCCATTGGTCTGTGTCTCTGTTCTTGTGCCAGCATCATGCTGTTTTGGTTACTATAGCCTTGTAGTATAGCTTGAAGACTGGTAAATTGATGCCTCCCAATTTCTTCTTTTTGCTTCAGGTTGCTTTAGCTATCCATGGTCTTCTCTGGTTCCATATGAAGTGTAGAATTATTTTTTCTAGGTCAGTGAAAAATGATGTTATTTTAATAGGGACTACATTGAATCTGTGGGTAGTATAGACATTTTAACAATGTTGATTCTTCTGATCCATGAGCGTGGTATGGTTTTCCATCTGTTTACATCCTCTGCTATTTCCTTCCTCAGTGTTTCGTAGTTCTCCCTGTAGCAGTCTTTCACCTCCTTAGTTAAATATATTAATATAGATGCAAAATATCTCAATAAAATCCTCGCAAATCGAATTCAGCTGCTTATCAAAAAAATAAGCCATCACAACCAAGTGGGCTTCATCCCAGAGTTGCAGGGATCATTCAACATGCAAATCTGTAGATGTAATTCACCACATAAACAGAAGTAAAAGTAAAGACCATCCTATCCTCTCAGTAGATGCGGAAAAAGCATTCAACTTAATTCTGCACCCTTTAATGATAAGAACGCTTAACAAAATAGGCATAGATGGAACTTACATCAAAATTATAAAAGCCATATACAACAATACCACAGCCAACATCATACTGAATGGGGAAAAATTGAAAGCTTTCCTGCTTAGAACTGGAACCAGACAAGCTTGCCCTCTGTCACCACTTCTATTCAACATAGTGCTGGAAGTCCTAGCTAGGTTACAAAACCAATGTACACAAATCAGTAGCATTCATATGTGCCAACAACAGTGAAACCGAGAACCAAATCAAAGACTCGATACCTTTCACAATAGCAACAAAGAAAATGAAATACCTAGGAATAAGTTCTCTTTTAATATGCACTCTATTTTTTTTCTTTTGAGGTATTAAGCTTATTTATTTTTGTATTTTTATTTTATAAACTGACATTTTGAAGATTTTTTTCATGAATAATTTTAGGTTTTCTAAATACGTAATCATTTCATTTGCAAATAGAGGTAATTTTACTTCATCTTTTCTAATTCTTAAGCATTTAATTTCTTTCTCTGGTCAAAATAAATTGGCAAATACTTCCAAATAAATTTTTAAAAGTAGAGAAAATATTGGACTTTTTTTATGTTCCAAACTGTGGTGAGAGATTTATTTTATCAGTTAAATTAGATACTACCTTTGGAAAGAGGTATGTGTGCATACGTAGAATTTCCATTAATTCTTATTTTCTTGATATTTTAAAGTATGAATGACTAATTAATTTTGTTAATTGAATTTTCTGCATCATTAGAGATTATCAGGATTTTCTCCTTACCTCTATTAATATGATAGTTATGTTAATGGATTTCTAAGTGTTGAACCCAGCCTTGGGTTCCATAAATACAGAATATAGTCTCACGCTTTTTAAAAATGTATTGCTAAAGTGCTTGCATTAGTCAATGTTTTCCAGAGAAACAGAATCAATAGGATGTGTTCAAATGTATAGAAATATATTTAAGGAACTGATTCACACAATTGTGAAGGTTTATTAAATCCAAAATCTGATGAGGAAGGCCAGGAGGCTGAAGACTCAGGACAGAGTTGTAGTTCAAGTCCAAAGGCAGTTTCCTATAGAACCAGGGAGGTCAGTGTTGTAGCAAAGTCCCAAGGCAGTTTGCCAGAGAATTCCCACTTGCTCTAGTGGTCAGGCTTTTGTTCTATTTAGGCCTTTAAGTGTTTAAATGAGGCCCACCCACGTTATGGTGGACAACCTATTTTACCCAAAGTCCACCAACTTAAATGTAAATCTCATTCAAGAACACTTTCACAGAAACATCAATAATAATGCCTGACTGCACATCAGGGCACCATGGCCCAGACAAGATGACACACAAAATTAACCATTGCAGTGGTGATTCACCCTTGGAATTTATAATTTTGTGTACTTTTGCTTTCTCTTTTTTTCCCCTAACTAGCTAATGGTTTATATATTTTCTTGATTTTATGTATAGTATCATTTTCTCATAAAATATTTGTTTTACTCTTTTATTTAAAATTAATTTTACTTTCATAATCATGTTTTTATTTCTTTGCTTATATCATATTGTTAAGTTTTCAGCTTTCTAAATTGGTGTTTTATTTCCATTTTTATTAGGTGTTTATATTCATATTTAATACAATACATTTTTCTCTATTAACTGCTTTAGCTGTATTCCATGTCACATTTTCATTCTTGTTATTTTCAAGGAATTCTGTATTGCTCTTTGTCCCATAAAGTCTTTTCTAATAGCATGCTTTTAACTTTCTAGGTTGAAAGGCCTCTTTTGTGCCTTGATATTGTTATTATTTCTAGTTTTAATCTATTGTTTTAAGAGAACAATATTTGCATTTATCATATTCTGTGGAATTTACTATACTTTTCTTGGTGGCATAATTAATTTTCTGTATTGTTCTATGTACCTTTGAAAATAACATGAATTTTTTTTATCAGGGTTCAAAGTTTGATCTACTGTTGGTTTCTTAGCTCTTCTATATATTTATTTTTTATTCATTTGATCTGTCTTAAATTTGAAAGAGGTTTTAATATCTCCTAGTATCAATATATTTCTATTTCTCCTTCCAGCTTCTGTAATTTGTGCTTCATGAAAATTTTTGCTATGTTATCATATGCATGAATATTAATGTACATTTTATTTTCTAATTGCAACTATTTATGTTATAAAGTGGTTTATTCTTGTTTCTACTCTTTTTTGGTTTAAATTCTATCCTATTAAATATCCTGATATTTATCCTTGCATTCCTCTCATTTGAATTTGCCTGCTATTTATTTGTTCCTTCTACTCTTTTAACCTTTCTGAACATCTTTATGGGATATCTTGCTCACGGCATACTGTTAGACTTTTCGTTAGGTAAACTTTTCTCTCTTTTTTTTTGCTTAAAATAGGTGATTTGATTAGATAAATATATTCAGCCCACATTGTATTTCAGAGACAGAGACCGAGACAGAGAGAGAGAGACTTTTACTATATGATTTAATCTTCCTTCTCTTTATCTTTCTCATATATACATCTGATGATAATTTGGTTTCCTTCTTATAAATGAGTATGTTGTTTTAGTATTGTTATTGGCTGTTCTGGGTTATTTTTTACTGTTGTGTGCTGCACCATCCTTATATATAGGTTCAAGGTCATATATTATTTCAGAGTATATACATTAATCATGAATTTTATTGTATGTTCTGTTCCAGTGCTTTTATTTTCTTTTATGGAGACTCCAGTTGTCTATATGTTGGACCTTCATTGCCTATCTTCTTTCTTTAACTATTACCTTTTCTAATTGTAATATGATTTTTAAAATTTCTTCTTTATTTTATTTTTTCATTTTCATCTTATATTTATTTCATAATGTTTTGTGACATTTATTTACCTTTGTGTACTTTTTAGTTTAATCTTCAATGTCAAAATCAATTTTTTTATCATTGCTAACTTTTTCCTGAGTACTACAAGCTCTCTTTTAAAGTTTTCCTTTTTAAAAAAATTATCTAACTACTGAGTTTTTAAAATTCTAATTTGTATTGTTTTACTTACACTTTAATTATATTCTAAATTTTGTTATCTTTTTTAATTGTCAGGTTATAATTTTTACATTCTTTCTGTTTCTACCAGGTGTTTATTGACTCTTATCCTACTCTTTATTCTTTCATATGTTATAATAGAAATATCCTTTCTTTCCTTTGATGAATGCTCCTGTCCTTTTTAGTATAACTTCTATTCTGAAAAAATTTCTCAGTGCAGATTTTTATTCTGTAAAGGAGCTTTATTTAATTAATTTGAAAGTTCCTTGGTTTTGGAACATTGTAGAATTTTTTCTTTTTTTATAGTCCTCTGTAATTGCCTATGAATGGGAGCTTTATAAGCCCTTTCCTAGTTTTGTCTGCATTCCCAAATTGTTCTGTTGAGATTAACTTTGTGACCCCTTCAGTTTGGCAGCAACTACTTATTAACAATATTTTAGAGTTCTCTTGCTGTCAGAACTGTTGAACTCCCTTGGTCTTTCCTCTGATTCCTCCCAAATAGTAATTGCTACCACACAGGTCTCCTTGATTTTGATGGATGCTTTTGCACTCAATTTTTATAATTGTTGTCCATGAGTATCTAATTTTTGTTACCCACATTGCTCAATCTCTGTTAGTGGAAATATTCAAAGAGATTCAAACACTCTGTCTCTACTGCCATTGGCTAGCCAACTGATTTTAGCTCTCAACACTGAAAGATGAATGGCTATTTCTTAACAGATGAATGTTAGAATGGAAATGGGTAAGAATTTTAAACAAAAGTTTCAAGAAATTTGCTGAGGTAAGAGGTTACACATGATGTTCATCATTACCTATTTAAATTTATCTGGAAAGTGAATTATGTGTAATGAATATATTTAAGATAAAGTTTAAAATGTTTTTGCAGCTGGGTCAGAGAGCTCTGAATGATGGTATAATAAATTTCTTCTTATTACCATATATTATTTTCTCTCTTTCTTAAAGTCATATTTCTTCAGTTATTGTTGTAAAGCTTCCCTGCTGCTTTTTTAGCACTGGATTGTGACAGATGTTTAATGAAAGTAGAAAGTGTTTTTATTCAACACCATAAGCTTTTCAGAAGAAAGACAGTATGCAAATTTAAATCATAAATAACTGAAGTGAGAATCAGGATGCTTTCTCAAAGGAATACATAAGTAATATCTTAAAAACAGATAAAAATGTAATGGCCTTAGAGTTAAAGTATTATGAAATTGAGGAGTGCATAATTCCAAACTGCTTCATTATTTTAGAAAAAAAAAGTTTAATTTCATTTGACTATAGTCTACCTAGACAGAGAAGAAAATGACTATAAGGCACATTAGGTAAATGATTGTGCCAAGAATTACTACATAACTAGAAAATATCTGCTTAGGGAGAGATTTAAATGAGGTTGAAACTGGTTTTCTTCCAAAGTCATCAACATTATGGGCAAATTGGTTAAGTGAATTATAAATTACATTCTTTTAATGGAACATTGTTTTTACAATGGTATTTTTAAAAGTTTTAATACAATTGAAATATGTTCATGTTAAATACTCTCCATATATGTGTATGTGTTTATACACTTTGCTAGAGGGATACTTTTTTCACATTTTGTTTCCATGTGGACAGTTTTTCATTGGTGTAGCACTCTTGACCTCTGTCTGCCATTTTAATCATTCTTTCCACAAGGTTCTTGGAAAATTTTAATATTATTGAGTTATCTGAAAAGAAATGGTTGCTTATATTCAACTCAATTCTGCAGTTTTCCTCTTGGGACAAAGCAATTTGTCTGAAGCAGGCATTCTTTCTTATATACATCAGAACTTCAATATTACTAGGGCACCTACTTCAGGTGGAGGAGCACTGCTCCAAAGTTGCCAATGAATATGTGGGTAATTTTGTCTAATTGTAGGATTTAGTTTGCAGATAAATTTGGCTCTCAAACCAAGTAATCTAGTTTTTATTGATAATACTATGTATCCTTTATTTTATTTCTCTTTTTTCCACAAATTGTAGCGAGAAGGAAGGTACTGTTTAATGCATCACTGCACAATAATTTCACTCGTTCATCTAATAATTCACAAAATTTCAAAGACAACTGTTTAGAAACACACACACACACATACACATACGAATTAGAATGGAGATGATACACATTGCAAAAACTCCCTTCTAATTTCAGTTTATAAGACACTCAAATTTCTGCTACCTAGAAAATATATTGTTGATCAATTATATGAATTTTGATTCATCAGGTCATGGGAGTACAATGCAATGGGATAATAGATGGTTTTTATTTTTGTATTTATATTTTGTAGGTATTTTTTAAAAAATTCTACATTGGGATCAGCAATATAATTGAAAAAAAACCAAAAACCTGGCACTGAGTAAACCAGACCAAACATCTGTGCAGTTGGCTAGATTTTAAATTTTTCAGTATGTTGCTTTGACATGGGATAGATACAAGCGGTGAAAACCATTCATTGGAATCTATCTTTACTATGAAAAAACAAAGATTTTGATATAGGTGCTAAAAACAAATACAGAAAATTCATTTCCGTATTAGGACAATGCAGTTGTTACCCAGATGCACTGGCTTATTTCCTGACAAAATGTTTATTTACCTATGTCCTGCTGTATGATACATGAGGAAAATGGTAATATTCTACTGATTATGGTGCATCTTATTCACAACTACAACATACTCAGCATGTCTGTAGATGCAGTTTGTTCACTTTGTTGTCAATAATATTCACAGAACTGTAAGCTTTGCCATCATTTCTTTTTTTCCTGTATGTGAAAATAAGAGATCTCTACTACAAAAGTAGAATAACCTTTGCTGGTAATTTATGAATGGGCAAATAAAAATTAGCAATGGTTTACATTCATATCCTTCTTGGAAAGTATTAGGAGAATGTTTTTGAGGTTTTTCAGTCTATGATTTTCTAATAGTGGTTCACATTAAAAATTGGATGCAAAAGAAAAGACTCACAACAACTCGTCTATTTTTAATATAATATGATAATATAACAATATAATTTTAAAAATGTATTTCACTATGAATTTAGGAAAAAAATTTTCATAGATGTTAGTACACAGTTCTGACTTGGCAATCAGCCACGATTTGTCTTTCCTCAACACTGGCTTTTCTGAGATAAGTAATTTTCTTTTTCTTTTGAGACTACATGCTTACAGAACAGACAGTACTATTGCATTGGATAGATGCATTGGAATGATCTTTATTTTGCTATCACAAGTGACTTTTTCTTATAATGCTGTGTCCTTGGTCTTCAGAAGGGCATGATAGAGCCTTTGGGTAATGTTTAAAAGAATTACTTCTCTTGTCCTCATTCCTATTCCACTACCTTCTACTGTTTATCCTCTTTGTCATCTGAAAACTACAATAAAGGCCTAACTTCCTAACTTTTACATTGTTCTTACAGCCCTGGCTTTAATGGCATTTTCCAACATACTAAATCACTGGACATGGATGGATTACATATTACATGGGATTTTCCTAATTGATTAGTAACCTAAAAACCAATATATTCTATTTGCTAAAATGGTCAATTTATCCTTCCCTATTCCTCTCCACAAACATGTTTTATAACTAGTTAACTTCTTTATTGTGCAGAGTTTACAAAATTGATGAGTAAAACACCAATAAATGAGAAAAGAACATAACAAAATACTACATAAATGAAATCTAATCAGGCGATATACTTTTGAAAGTATTTTTGATGTCTTTGGTTATCAGGCTGTATATCAATCTGCAATGCAGTTGCAGTTGCAATGCAATGTCAAAAAATAATTGTTTTTCAGTAGGTGAAACTTAATTCTGTTTAATAAAAATTAAACAGACACAATCATATTTCTAATGTCATAAACTGGTAAAAAAAAAGTCTTTTGAATTAGAAACATGTAACAGAGTCTAGAGATATGCAGATCCTTGGAAATAGTAATTGTACATGTGAAAATTTATCAAAAAGAAAGAATATTTTAAATATATTCCCAAAGATATGAATAAAAATGTTTTATTTATAATATTGTGAAGAAATATATATATAATATATATAATTCCCAAATATATATAATTCCATAATTAAAACAATGTTAAAATATTGAAATAGAGAAGAAAAAATTGGAAGAATGTAGGTTTATTAACAAATAAAACCATTAATGCATTGAGTTCAAAGCATATCTTTTACCCAGTTTTGCTATTTCAAAGGATCTATTATATTATGATGAGTCTTATGTAGTTGATTTATTGCTAATAAAAAACTTTAAAAACTTCTTGTTATTATGCATAATGATGCTGTTTTTACTCTGCTTGATTTATCACATCATTATTTTAGTTTTATATATAACTATATGTGATTATTATAAAGCTACTATCTTACAAGCACAAAATTTTATTTTTAGTACACTGACATCTGTTGTTAAATTTAACATACCTCAGCATACATTCAAAAATTCTTCTTACTTTACTACACTGCATTCTCTTAATATAAATGACTTTCCAAATTTTCTGAACATTTTTATTTTCATTAGAATGTTTACATTCTTACGGTTTTAACAATCTTAAATCATTCTGCTTCTTGATTTTCTATTTTTCTGTTTTGAATTTTAATTTATTTTTAGGCCTGTCTGCTCTCATCTTAATGTTGTTATTGATAGGTTTTTATACCAACAGTAAATATATCTTTCAAGTGTGAAGGTGATGGGAGTTGACAATTGTTAAGTGTTTTCTATGTGCTTGGACTGCTCTAATCGCTAAGTACAGAGAAGTGAGCAAACCAGAGTCCTCATGATCCTTACATAGCATTCCATTTCACTCAATCTGCCTGACAAGACACTAAGTATACACCAGAGGTGGAGAGAATAAACTAAAATTATTTTGTGTACTTTCTGTTAATTATGACTAGAATTGTCATTGAATTTTCAAAATATGCAAACTACTGCATTCATGTGTGTATGAACCATAAGCAAGATTTAAGAAAAAATAAAATTCAACAACTATATACCCAAACCTTAGATAAAGAAATAAGATATTACCAACATACATAAGCACCTTTTGTACCCCAGCCAAATTCAATCCCCCTTCTCTTTCCTTAGATAAAGCTACTACTAAGAATTTATTGTTAATCATTCTTTTGTCTTTTTGTAATGGCATTTACTGCCTGTGTATACACTGCAAAATAATATACTGACTAGTTTTGCCTATTTTTTAAATTATTTAAATGGAATTCTTCTGTTTGTATTTTTCTGTGTTCATTTTGTTGTTCTGCGTTAATATTCCTGAGGTTTATCCATGCTGACTTTTGTGGCAGTTCATTTTTTATTCACTCCTGTATGGTATTACATTACGTGAATATTTTACCATTTATTTGTGCATTTGACTATTGATAGGCATTTGAGTTGTTTACAGTTTTTGCAATGACCAACTATGTTATTTGGGGGATATACATTTATATAATACTTAAAGATCTCACAGTAGGACATGGAAAAATTTGTTTTGAAGATAGAAAGAATTTTCTCATTTGTAATCTCATGTTTTCTTGCTTGTATCTAACTACGGGAAATTCTTGATTTCATCTTGTTTTGTTGCCATTGTTTCTTATTTTTCCAAAGTCCTAGAACACCATTTGTTTTGTCTTGATTCAGCATTAACAGCTTGAACAATTGAGGTCTTCTTTATGACCTTGCCCTGATGCTCTAACTGCCCCATAATGAAATTGTGTCAATTGTTTTTTTTTTGCAGTGGTATGCTGTAGGTGGTTGTTGATAGTACCTAAGAGTTAATTTTTTTTCAACTCATCTTTATTGAGATGGTATTGGTAGCTTGAAATCAATCAAGGCAAGAGTATTTGTGCCATGAAAATCAGGGAAGGCTATAAATCAGACCCCTCTCACCCCAGCCATCTGTTAAACACTTACCAACACATCACTGAATCTTGGAAGTAGAAAGAATATGGAATATTGAGTCAGACATATTTAGGTTCTAGCTCCAACTGTCACTGTTAATAGTTATTTAATCTTAGAAAAGTATCTAAACCCCAGTTACTTATTCATAAAATAGGGACAATATATTTTGTTTTAAAGGTGATAATGATTTAAATTTTAAAGTGAAATTATATATAATGCCATTAGTCATCTAGAACAAAATGTCTCCATCTAAGTGTTAACTTCCTTCCCCTGTGTAACTGAGAGGGTTATCAGTGAAGTTCAGAAAATAAATTGGAACTTGTAATTTTTTTCACCTTACAATACTCAAAATATGCTAATTTGTTTTCTGGATCCAAAAATACATATGTTTTCCTTTAGGAAGGATGAAACTAAAGGTCCAGTTTGTGTGCTTGTGAAGTAATGATATTCCAAAAGTGGGAGAAGCATTGGCATTAATGGTGGAAACTCATTTATTCCAAAGAAGTTAAATTTCCATTTATACTTATATGTCATAAAAAATATTCTGCATGACTTTAATGTTTCAATTGATAAAATATATTTAAAATTATAATCTTAGCTTTCCTGTATAAGGTCAGAGATTATAGTTTCCTATTTTTCATCTGTTATATTTTACTTAGAATATGTTTTAGAGCCAGCTTTCAATTAAATATTAAGAAAATAATTGTCAATACTGGTAAAAACCCTCATATCCTTCCCAAGTCAATTAACTCATTTATTCTGAAAGCCAGATGTAATCAACAAATGTTAAAATTCCAGTAATCTAAAGTTGAATTCTGATTCAATTGAGAATGTTCTCCGAATCATACAGAATATCATTCTACCATGTTTATGTGATTGGATGAGGGTACTTCCAGAAGATAATGTTAAATAGCACTAATTCATTTATTAATGCAACAAACACTTTTTAAGATGCAGCCTTGTGTGAGGCACTGTGCTAGGTACTATATGAATTCAAAGATGAGTGAGACATGTTCTTTTCTCTTAGTAGCTCACACCTAGAAGATAAAGCATGACCTGGTTTTGCAGAAAAAGATAAAGCTGCAATGAAACATGTTCTGATATAATACAATGAGCATTCTGAGCATGGAGATATTTCCAGTTTAGTGTGGGTACAACACTGGTGATGGTTGGGTAAGGTAGAAGTGACTTTTTAAATTGCTCTTAAAAGATGAATGTGGTATGTACTTGTGGTTAGACTGGTGGAGCAGGAGACAGATATAAAAAAGGGAGGGAGAACATAACTCACTTAGTATAATAGCAACAACTAACCCAGGGAAACAGCTTGAGATGATGCAGAAATCTAGTCAGGCAAGTGACAAACACATGAATATCTTTTTTTTTTTTGGATATATGCTTATTTCAGAAAGTATTTAAAGAGTTTTACTGAACCATAATATTCTCTTTTAGCTAGGCATTTTAAAACAGGTGAAATCTAAACAAAGAGTTGTTTCGTATCTCCCATGATGAAATATAGTAACTGTTCAATAAACATTTGTTGGTAATTTTTTTATTATTATTTTATTTTTTTAGAGATGGAAACTTGCTCTGTTGCTCAGGCTGTAGTTCAGTGGTGTGATCATAGCTCACTGAAGCCTTGAACTCCTAGGCCACTTCCTGAAAAAAAGGAAATAAATTTCAAAGGTATGTATTGTAGTATCATTTATAAAATATGATTTATACAAAATATGAAAGACCCCTCATAGATATTGTTAGCACTAAGAGAATACAAGCTAATTTAGGAGGGCTATACCTTATTCAATCTGTGCCCAAAAGGCCTATCACAGTGCCCAAAATCAAATCAGAGTTTAATATGTGTGTGTTGACTCTATTTTGAAACCAAAATCTTAAGTGTAAACTAAAAAGTTACATATATAACTTACATATATAATATATATATATCTTAGATTTATACAAGGAGTTAAAAGAAGTCTATGTAATTATGTTTTTCTAAATATTTGTGATGGTTAATTTAATGTGACAACTTGAATGGGCCATGGGCTGCCCAGATTAAATATTATTTCTGGGTGTATCTGTGATAGTGTTTCTGGATGAAATTAGCTTTCGAATCAGTGGATTATTCTCCCCAAAATGGGAAGGTATCATCCAGTTCATTAAGGGTCTGAATAAAACAAAAAGGTGGAGGAAGGAAGAATCTGCCCCTTGGCTTCCTGCCTGATTAAGCTAGGACATCAGTCCTCTCCTGCCCTTGAACTGGGATTGACACCATTGGCTCTCCTGGTCAAGCCTTGGGACTTGAACTGAATTAGATCACCAGCTTTCCTTGGTCTTCTGCTTGCAGAGAGCAGATTGTGGAAATCCTCAGTATCTATAATTATTATATGTAAGCCAATTATTATAATAAATCTCTTCCTTTATGTATCCTATTAGTTCTGTTTCTATGGAGAACCCTAACACAATATTCTACCAAGAAAATCATGGATTCCCAATTTCTTAGACATATGAAGTTTTCTTGGCATCTTTCACATTAAAGTGAACAAAACAGACAGCACCAAGACAGATGGTTTGCTTTCAACCGATATAAAATCTCAATTTATATATATACAGTCATACATCTCTTAACGATCAGAATATGATCTGAGAAACGTTTCCTTAAGTGATTTCATTGTTGTGTGAACATCACAGAGTGCACTTACACAAACTGAGATGGTATAGCCTACTACAAACCTAGGCTATATGGTATAGTCTATTGCTCCTAAACTACAAACCGTTACAGCATGTTACTCTCTTGAATACTGTAGGCAATTGCAACACAGTGGTATTTCTATATCTAAACCTAGCAAATGTACAGTAAAAATATGATATTATAATCTTATGGGACCACTATTGAATATGTAGTCTATTATTGACCAAAACATTGTCATGTGGTACAAGACTGTGTTTAATGTTTTTCTTCGATAGCATTCATTACCACTTGTTTACAGATTTTATTTTTATATGATGTGTGCATACTGCTTAATTGTTAGGAACTTTGACAGTTTATTCTCAATTTAAGTTTTAAAAAAATCCAAGAGCATTTATTAAATGACTACCATATGTTCACATGCAAGCAGTGATTACAGAGATAAATGAAACATTGTGTTATTTTCAAGGTCCTCACAGTTTAGAAGGGGTGGCAGTCATATAAATGACTATAAGAAAATATGATAAATGATAATTAAGAAATTTTGTATAAAGTAGTATGAAAGCATAAATAAATGAATAAATAAATCTGTCTCAGTGTGTTCATCATATTTAAATGTGAACTTTTGGGGGGTAAAATATTAATTAAAACTATAATAACATTCTTTTTTCCCTATAAATATTTGAAATACCCTATAAATTAGGAGATGAAAAAGTATCTAACATCACGAACTCTTCAACAGTAAATAATGATCACAAGTGAGGATGCTATTTTCTTCCAAAACAGCCATATAATACAACAGTTCTTCCTAATTTATGACTTGCACTACAGTTCTAAAAGTCAGTATTCATTCTTTTCAACCTTGATGCTGTACCGGAGAAGCAATGCAGTGTCCAAAAAAGATATATCATCCCATGGTTTCAGAGTTTCTGTGGTTCCCGTAAAGAATTAAATATCATTTATGAGCATTTTCATATTCATAAATTATATTTATTAGAAAGGTTTATTGCTTAATAACCTTTGGGCACATTTACAAAAGTAATAAGACAATCTCTGCCACTGCAGCTTCAATTTAACAGGCAGCATAAAAACAAAACATACTTAGCCACATGAAACACAAATAAAAAACAGGTCCTGATAAAAATCTGTTCCAAATCTCAGGAATATAAAAAGAGATACTGGTGTTTCAAAATTTGTCCTGGCTGTGGAGAAGTAATCATACTTACTCTTTCTCTTTCTCTTTTTTGTTACTCAATGACATATATTCTAAGTTTTGAGACATTGTAGAAGGTTAAGAGCAGAAATAAGACTACCAAAGAGAATCAAGAATAAAACCAAAACCAAAATAATGGGAATGGGTATAGGTTTAGTTTTTAAATGAGGCTACATAATCATATGGGGACCAAGAGTATTGATTCATTGAGGTCAGCATGAGTTTGGGGCTACCTTACTAATCTTTAGGATTCCTATTTCAAATGCAAATACTGCACTGCTATTTAAAGGAATTGATCACTTTTCCTTTGCTGGAGGGATCTAGTCTATGTCTTGATTAAGGTCAAGCAGAATGTGAATTAGGGACATTGTTAACATTCACGTTAGGAAAACATTCTTTATGTCCCCTCATACCTGTTATGGGTTGAATTGTGTCCCCCAAAAAAGTTATGTTGAAGTCCTAAGTCCAAGAAACTTTGAATGTGGACTTATTTGGAAATAGGGTCTTTGAAGATATAATCAAGTTAAAGTGAGGCTATATTGGATTAGGGTGGGCTTTTATCCAATGACACCTGTCTTTATAACCACAGGGAAGTTTGACAAAGACAGACAATATCAGTGTCCTCTTATCTGTGGTTTCACTTTCAGCAGGTTCAGTTACCAGTGGTCAATCATGGTCTAAAAACATTAAATAGAAAATTCCAGAAATAAACAATTCATAAGTCTTAAATTGTGCACCATTCTGAGTAGTGTGATGAAATCTTGCATCATCCAAGCTTGTGCTGTGTACACTATCCACCCATTAGTAACTTGGAAGCTGTCTGGTTATCAGATAGAGCACAAGAAGGGTGAGTACAGTACAATAAGATATTTTGGGAGAGAGAGATAGACCACATTCATATATCTTTTATTATAGTATAACATTAAAATTTTTTTTTTATTATTGTTGTTGTTAATCTCTTACTGCATCTAAGGTATAAATTAAACTTTATCATACATATGTATGTACAGGAAAAACATAGTGTATATATGGTTTGGTATCTGTGGTTTCAGGCATCCACTGGGGGTCTTGGAACATATTCCCTACAGATAAGGGCGGGGCTATTGTACAGAGAAGAAGTCCATGTGAAGACAGAAGCAGAGATCGAAGTGATTTATCTGCAACAAAGGAATGCCAAGGATTGCTGCCAACCACCAGAATCTAGAAGAGACAAGGAAGGATTTCTCCCCTAGAGCCTTCAGAGAAAGTATGGCCCTGTCAATTTTAGATTTCTAGTTTCCAGAACTGCAAGTGAATTAATTTATGTTGTTTGTGACATTTTGTTATGGCAGCCCTAAGGATGTAATATAATGCTCATTCCAGAGATTAAAAACATTATATAAAGAAATGCTATAAATTTCCATTCAGATAATTCTCTAGACAAAGGATTGGCAAACTTTTCCCATAAAGGCCCAGATAGTAAATATTTTTGGTTTTGTGGGACATATGTTCTTTGTCACAATTATTCAACTCTACCGTCGTAGCATAAAAGCAGTCATAGGCAATCTGCAAATGAATGAGCATGGCTGTTTTCCAATAAAACATTATTTGACTTGTGCTTTAGCCTTTGTCTCATACTGCTTTCCTGCAACTTTGTCCTTTTCATACAGATATTCTGATTTATTTCCCTTTGGTTGATATGCAGAAACTTGCTCTCTTCCAGGCTTTTAGATCGATATCTTTTGGAACATGTTACCCAGGTGTGGTAGACAGAATAGTGGCCCATGAAAAATGTCCATGTCCTAATCCATGTAGCCTGTGAATATGTTACCTTACATGGCAAAAAAAGGACTTTACAGATGTGAGTAAACTGTGAGATTTTCCTGTATTATTTAAGTGGTTCCTGTGTAATTACAAGGGCTTTTATAAGGAGGGGGAAGGATAATAGTCTGAAAAGGCAAAGGCAATGTGAAGGCAAATACCAAGAGGCAGAGATTAGAAGATTCTATACTGCTAATGTTGAAGATGGAAGATGGGGCCATGAGCCAAGGAATGCAGGTAACCTCTAGAAGCCAGAAAAGGTATGGAAATAGATTCTCCTCAGACCTCCTAAAAGGAACACAGTGCCCTTATATATTTTAGATTTCTGACCCCTAGAACTATAAGAGAATATATTAGTGTAGTTTTAAATTGCTAAATATGCACTAATTTGTTATGACAGCAATAAAAATCTAATATGCCAGAGTTTTGCTTCCTATGTTCCAAGAAGAATAGAAGAATTTCTTTAGACTTCATTTAGACTCCCTCTAGTCATTTCCATGTACTATATAAGTCACCAGTAAGCAACACTCAACAACTTACTCACTTATGGCTGAATATTCTCCCATAGTAAGGCCTACTCTCTGGAAACCTGCTTTTCTGGAGGATTACAAGAGAAATATGGATCAGAACAAACAAAAACGAAACACTTAATCTTCTCAAATGTTAGCTGTCTTAGTTGGATTGGTGTGATAGCCAAATGTGGCTTACTATATACAATAGAGTGCAAAAATCTCATGCTGAGAAAAACCTTCATCGGATGTGTAATGCTCTCGATCTAGCCCTAAGAGCCTATGACAATGTTGGGCTGGCACTGCTTTCTCTACTAGAAGCACAATCCCAATTGGGGAAGATTATTACTCAACATATAGTTAAGAAGTTTATAAACTAATACACAATCTCAATTCTTGAAGGATTACTGTCAAAGGAAATCTTGGGGGAATTTCTTGAAAGAAGGGTTATCACAAAAATCCCTGGAAATTGAGTTCAATGTTGGCTTACAATTTTTTTCAAAAACAATCTGAAAAGAAGACATCTTATAGGATGTGCAAAATAGCATGCCACACATGGAATACAAACACTGTAGTGTATTCCTGCTTTGTTCATATGTTCTCCATCAAGGTTGGTGTTGAACCTAAGTAATTGTTACTTCCCTTGGGAAAGTTACTAAATCTCTAACCCTCAGACCAACCATTTTGAGAATTTTACCTTTCGGTGTAACAGCTTTCTTTACTGAGAACTAAACACTTACCCTCAAGCCTGGCAGAGGAGCTTCGCACTACCTTCTGCCCTACCCAAAGGCCATCAATCACGCCTCTCAATATAATATTATATGTTAGTATTGTCTGTTTTTCAATCTTATATGCATGTTATTGTAAGTATGTACTATTTTGTATCCAACTTTGTTTTCTGAGATTGTTTATGAGATTCAATCATGATGTTTGTACAACTGTAGTTTACCTATTTTAATTTTTACATAATATTCAATCGTGTTACTAGAGCACTATCAAATTTCCTATTGTTTGACAAGTTTTGGATTTTTACTAAAATGCACATTCTTATACACTTATATCCATATACATGTGAACAAGTGGCTAAATCAGTCATCTACTATATTTAAGCTCCCACATAAATTAGCTGCTCTTATACCAAGAGTAGCTCCAAGGTGGGAAAATTTCTCTTGGTTGAAGCCATATGTAAAATTAAATAATATATACTTCGTATATCCTTAAATTATTTCTGATATCCTGTGGGAAAAAGAATCATTGTTTTATCAAATTGTTAATATATTTTATATTCTTTCATATGAGGTGTTTTATCAGTTTGTGTTATAAGAGAAATGTCTATTAAATTCATAGGTCAGAGATAGAAAAATTTACTCCCTATATTAAATGTGAGGTTTTGTCATATGCCATTATATGCCAGGAAAGTTCATATACAATATTATTGGGAAAAAAATTGTGCTATTTCTATTAATATTATTATTAATATTTGAAGAGTTGTCAGAAGCTTTGATATGTAGTATTTACCCCAGTGCTTATCCCAGTATTTATCCCAGGCACAATGTAAAATTTTGCAAAACTGTTAATTGCAAATCTTCTTATTGTCAATTAAGCAGTGACTAAGACTGTAAAGTTGAACTATGGAGACTGAATTCCTTAGGATTAATGTTGTTTTCATACTGGTTGCTGACTAGGATTTTGACTAGTGCTAAGAGTAGAACGTTGTACCCATGGAAACAAGGCACTCAACCTTCTCAAGTGGAAATCTGTATAGTTTTTATGTTTATTGTAAATGTTTTCACAGTTTAAGATAACAGTTAAGAAACCAAGGTCAGGCACTTCCTGACATGAAGGAAGTGATGACTTAAAAGGACTTGAGCAAAATATATTTAGGCAGTCATTAATGCCAGAAATGTGTCCTAAACTTACAGGTAATGGTTTCTTAAATATTTGGTAGTTAAAATTTACTGCAAATTCTACAACTATGCTTTGAGAGAAAATAGTATATGTGAGAGGAAAACAGGAATGTGGTAAGTCTGAGATTAAAGCTAAAGTGTAATGTTTGATATAACACTCATCAGAAAAATATAGTGAAAAACTAAGCATTGTTTTATATGACTCTTACTGACCACCAGCCACGCTCTAAATAGAGTAGTATTAGCTATAAAACAAAACTCTTTTTTAGCTCCTATTATGTCAACAAATATTATACATGAACTTATAAGCTTGTAATCATTGGTTTCTTTAATTATTAAAAATATACTTTCATATTCAAATGTTCTGATTTTTTTACTAAAAGAAATGTGTAAAGTCATAATTTGCTATCACCTTCAATTTTCCTAAATTAGAAATTATTATTTTAAAGTTTTATTTAGCTTAAAATGAAGTATACATTTAGATATTACACATCAATATTGGCAAATTTTATTTTGTCTATTAAGAAAGTACAGAGTCAATATAGGAGATCAATATGTTAAGAAAATAATATTTGATATGTTTATGTTTTTATTCATTCTGGAGCAAAATGATTTAACTTCTAAAAGTTAAATATTAGCCTACTGGGCTATTTATCTTTTCATATCTCTTTTTATTATGTTCTAAACAGATATATTAGCTTTATACATGTTAATGTTTCTTTGGATAATCTTGCTTCATGCCAAGTCTGTATGATTTCTCTGGTGAATGCTACCAATACATTTATGGAACAACTAATACAGATTCTACACAAAATCTTCCAAAAAGATGAAAGAGAGGGAATAATGTCCATGCCATTCTCAAAGACCAGAATTGTTGTGATCTAAAACCTGTCAAACACATTACAAGTAAAGATATACCTCATGATTATAGATGCAAAGATTCTTTTAAAAATTTTAGCATAGTGAATCTAACAGTATATAAAAATGATAATATATCGTGACCAAATGTGTTTTAATGCCAGGAATGAAAGCTTGAATTTATATTAGAATAGTAATTAATTTAATTTGCTGTATTAACAGAATAAAAGAATACAACTATATGTCATCTTAACAGATGTCAAAAAAAACCCCAGCATTTTACAGGATTCAACCTCCAACCTTGAAAAAAAAATCTCACCAAGCTAGGAGTAGAGGGAACAGAACCTGATAAGAGACATCTTTGAAAAACCTACAGCTGATATCACTGAAATGTAAAATGCAGAACATTTTTTGCTTTTTCCCTAAGATTAGGAACAATTAAAAAATTACCTATCTCACCAGTTCCATTAAATATTGTAGTGGAAGATCCAGACAGTGCAACAACAACAAAGAAAGAAATGCAAAACATCCACATTAAGAAAGAAGTATAACTGTTTTTATTCATAAGTAATACAATCATCCAGGTGGAAAATTTGGGATGAATAAAAACATATAAGCCCTAATAAGTGAATTTAACAATGTTGCATGGTAAGATACCAATATTCAAATATCAATTGTATTTCTATATACTAGCAACAAGCATCAAAACTTAAATAAAAAGCCAATATGATTTACAATAATATCAAAAAATATGATCTGCTTGGGAATAAAAAGAATGAAATATATGCAAGACTTTTATACTGAAAACTGGAAAATATTGCTGAAAGAAATAAAAGATGTCAATGAATTGAGATATTCCATGTGTTCATGTACCGCATTTTTGAAGAAGTCAATTATTTTCAAATTGATGTATGGAAGCATCATAATTCTAATAAAAATTCTAGGAGAACTTTTTGTAAGAATCAACAAACTCATTGAAATAATCATAAGGAAATGCAAAAGACCTAAAATAGCCCAGACAAATTGGAGCAGAGGATGACCCTGGAAAACTAAATTGCCTGATTATAAGAGTTATTACAAAGCTTAATAATCAAGATTTTGAGTTATTATAACACAAATAGACAAATAAATAGAAAAGAATATAGAGTTCAAATACGGAGTGACACATATATGCTCAATTGATTTGCAGTGAAGTTTCAAAGATATATTTTTTTCTATTAATGATGCTGGACCACTTAGCTATCCATATAAAAATTAATTTCAATCGTGTATCATATCATATATGAAAATATAACTTGAATCTTATAGCTAAATGTGAAGCTTAAACATTAAGATTTATCAATAAAAGATAGAAGAATGTCTTTGTGACTTTGGGTTAGGCATACTTTTTTTTTTTTTAGATGCAATAACAAAAGCACAATCCATAAATGAAAAATAACTGGTTAATTGGAATTCATGAAACTTAAGAACTGTTCTCTGAAAGAAACTGTAAAAAGAATAAAAAACAAGCCACATATGGGGAGAAAATAATTGCAAATCATACATTTGATAATACATTGTATCCAGAATGTACAGTCTATCAAATCTCAATAATAAGGAAATAACCAATTCAATTAAAAAATGGATCAAATATATGACCAGACACGTCACACACACACACACATGCACGCACATGCACACACATACACAAGCACAGAATGGAAAATAAATGCATGAAAAGATGCTTAGCATCATTATTCATTTGAGAAAGGCAAATTGAAACCATAACTACATATAACTTCAAACCTGTTAGAATGACTAAAATTAAATTTAAAAAATCTGATGAAAAACACACTAGCAAAAGTGTGGAGTACCTGGAACTTTCCTATCCTGCTGTTGGGAATGTAAGATGATACACTCTGAAAACAGTTTGGCAATTTCTGAAAGTTAAACATATACCTAAGATAGGATCTAACCATTCTGTTCCTAGGTACTAACCCAATAAAAATAAAAGCATATGTTCATACAAAGACTTTACATGAATGTTCAGAACAGCTTAATTTGTGAAAGCCCCAAACTGGAAACAACCCAAATATCAAACAGAGGTGAATGGATAAACAAAATGTGGTAATCCAAACGATGGAATACTACTTATCAATTAAAAGAAATGAGCTATTGATACAATCAACAACAGGATGAATTTCAAAATAATTATGCTGACATGTAGAGATCTAACAGAGAAGAAACTTAGAAGGCAAAGAACTAGGATATACATAGAGTGGCTGTTTTTAAGAAAATTAATTCTTTATGATCGAATAGGAGATTTTAACAACTATGCAGGCCCCATGAAATATTCCTTTTGAAGAGTCCACAACACATTATCTCAGTCAACCTAAAATCTACATCCATATCTTTCAGAGAGAGAGAGAGAAAGAGAAATTGTTTGATTTATTTGATTATTTTGTTTGTGGATAATCAACACCTATCAATATTGAGTTAGCAGATTTCCTCCAGTAACTAGGGTCAATAAACTTTATTTTTATTCACAGATGTCAAATTTTCTTCTAGGTTCTTGTAAATGCTATAGGGCAAAGGACCTCTACTTATAGTGCCTAATGAAAAGAAAAGGGCTCAGTAAGAAATTTAACCCATTAGGGACAAGGAAGGAAAAAAATTTTGTTTTCAGGAAATAGAGAATATTAGCAGCTGACATTATTTTTAACAGTTCTAAAAATGCAAGTGCTTAAAACACACCGCTCCCTAGCACTTCTTAAGCACACATTAAATGCTATTTTAAAATATTATGACCTTCTTATTATACTCAGTGGAGTATAGTGGTTGAGTTCTCTGTTCCTCTCTCAGCTCTTATATTTATTAGCTGAGTGACTTTAACACAATTGCATATTACTTAATTTCACAGAGATTTTATTTTAATTTTTTTAAATTGTGAAAGTAACATGATATAATTGACTTACAATTCTAAAGCAATAGCCAACACATGAGAAAGCACTTGAAATTTTCATTGTTGAAAGCCAAAACTCAGTACATAGCAGGAATTTATTTTATAAGCATTATCCCATTTAAACTTTATAGGCATTATCACACTTAACATTATGAATTTCATACTTTATTATATCTATTTTAATAAAGAATATGATGCATAGAGTATAGGAAATTTTTTTCAAGTTCATACAGGCAGCAAATGGTAGAATTGAGATTTAAAGCTTTTGGTATGTCTCCAGTACCTATTACCTCATACTTTGTGGATGCCATTTTAAATCATTCAGATAAATTACAAAATCATAGACTATTAATTTTTCTATTAAGGATTTGTTTACTACCTATTATGGATAATCACGTTGCTGTGGAACACTTCTAATTTGAACTCATTTTCAAGAATCCTAATTCATGAATTGTAAAGATTTTTGTTTAGGGTTTGGTTGAGGGTGTGGCTATGGTAGGGTTTCATAGATAAGCTGGAATCTTTGCAAAGGGATTTGGTACTTGAAAATCAACCCAAAATAAGAATTCCTCCAAAACGTAAACTAAAGGAAAAACAACAGAAAGCATTTATTGGAATCTATATTTGTCTGGATATTTGTAGCAAGAAATAATCTGACAGTCAATACTCAGGTGGAGAAATATATTTTGTGCAAAGAATGATATAATGCCTAAGACAGGTTAACAAATAAAATAACTGAAAAGCAGAAAAGTATTCTACTCTCTCAGAACACACTGGGAACATATTTCAGAATCAGCATCTTAGAAACAGATTTCTTCTTGATGATAATAAATTAGGAATGTACATGATATTCTATTACTGCACTCCAAACTTTTAATCTTAGCTTCATAAGAAACCCTAAAAGTCTGAAACTGTTTGTCAAATGGCAATACACTGAGTACTGTATTATGTTCTCTTGGCAGTATACTGAAATATTTGTAATTTTCATGTTTTATGGTTCCCTGAAATCATTAGCACACTTTCATTTTAGAGGCTGTGCTAAATTCAGAAGTAGAGTCAATAGTTTGAGGAAATGAAAGTGAGGGGTAAGATTCATTTTAATAGTTGGGGAACTCAACTGGGAAAATGATCTGTCAGTATTTTTCTGGAACACAACGCTCTATGTAATTAAATCAGTGAAATAAAGGGAGATAGAAAGGACAAGATAGAGATGTTCTTTTGGGAATAATTAGCCCTGAGAATGCAGTTAAAACTATGTGAGCATAAAAAGTTGCATAGTCAAATCTTGAGGGAAAAGAAGAAAGAATATAGAAAGATGAAGAGCAATTGAGAAGGACATTTCCATAGAAGTTGAAGGCAAAGGGGAGGCCTTATAAGTAATAGGATATTTTTTAACTAGAACTGAATCTTCAAACAATCTTTTTTGTTATTGTTTGTTAAGTTATGTGTTATATTACATTAATTTCTTCTACACTTCATTTTAAATTCAAAAGAATCCACTACCTTGTTCATCCTCTTTGTTAAATTATAAAGCCCTTGAAGAAGAAAACTGCATGGTTTAGTTTAATTTTACATAATGTAATGCACATCACATAATTTAATATATAACATGGAACAAGAAAATCTTAGGAAAATTTAGGAAGATACCATCATAGATCACAGATAATTTCATTTTTATGTGTTGTTTGCCAAATTCAGTATTGAAATTTACTCTTTACCTATTGACAGGTAGGTCACTTGCCATCTGCCCACTGCATATCTTGTAGAAGGATGCAAGCTTATGCTGAGGGTCTGGAGGTGTTACCCCAGGTAGCCCACTACTGGAGAACTTTTTTTCAAATTATCAGATTTTATGTTTAAAATCCATATGGATTATACATGGTATTTCCATATCTTTAATATAAATATTTCCACCATATATGTGGATTAAATCAAGGGATAGGAAGATGCTCCCAGTTTATCCTATGGCCCTGCCAAATTTTCTGGAATATCATTGAGTACTCAAAGTGTTCTGTTAATCACAGTTTGAGAAGTATGGCCATGTGGTAAGAGACTTAAAAATAGAGACGGGGAATCCATTTCCAGTGAGGAGCTGCACATACCCTCTGCCTCAGTGAAATCGTTGATAATTGTAAAAATTGCAACCATCCAAATATTCTGGAAATGGCCCTAAAGATATATAGTAAATAAATATGTATTTATTCAAGAAAATACACAAAAACTTGATAAGAACTAAGGGATTCTGTGGTATTTGAACCAAGACCCATGACTTAGGGAAGATGGAAACTACTTCACACCATTACAACTAAGAACACAGAGCTCCTTCCCTACCCAGCTGCTAGACAGAGGACTGTCTTACTGGGAAGGGAGAACACTAGCATTTCTCATCCTGATCCCAGCTATCTGTTGCTGAGGCTAAGTTTCAGGTAACTGTGGCAAGAGGTGGGCACCCCTTTCTTCTGCCTATCCCTGACATGTTATATGGAGGCTCTATCTTGAAAGCAGCACTGCTGAGAATGCTGGGGTGTCAGCCCATTTTCCATGGATTATGGGGTGTAGGTTACACGTCAAGAAAGCAAGCTGAGGAGACCCGGCATTCCTGCCTTCCCTCCATCAAACACTCAGCTCCTAAAGTGACAGTGTCACTCAGAGACAAGCACAGCCATTGCTCCCGATCCCAACTCCACAGCCATGCTCAGGATGGTGGGGGTGAGGGGAAGATGCTATAGAACAGAGGGCTCCAAATTCTTTTCCAAAAGACCAGACTTTTTTGCAACAGAATGTGGAAAATTTCAAGCCTAAGACTACTCTCAAAAAGAGTGAAAACTGTGGGGAAAGGTAATTGGAACTAGATTGATAGCTTCATTGGAGACATAGGCTAAGCTATATAATGTGACATAAGTTGACTGGTGTTGCAAATGGTTAAGTTACCTATGCTTGCTCTGGGTTTGGTAAACCAAAAGAAGAACTCACTAGAAGGTACTTATAAACCATTCAGACGTGGGTAAATGGATTTTAATTAGATGGAAGAGAAAGAAAAAAACTAGTTCCCATGGGAACCAGCTTTTGTCTGTCTAGGTGAGCTGAAGTCAGGGACAGCAATCCTAATGGTTTTGGATGGCCTTAAATGGTACTACAAATGTGGATACAGTTGATCTCCTAAATATAGACTTATATTTACATTTGGGCCTAACACAAGTATTTTATAGCTGCTATTCAACAACAGGCAAGGCATTAGCTGGAGGTATTTCCAAACCTACTAGTTTGCCGGAGGCAAACAGGAAAGAAGCATCTGGGAAGAACACTCCTGGAGTCAGAGAAATATCAAACATTGACCTCAGGAACTTTTCCTTTAAAGGAACCAGGATTTATGTGATTGGTATGTGAATCAATATATATCCCAGGACATTGTTGCGGGGGGGAGGAATAAAAGAACAATGAACTTATAATCAGTGGAGGTTAGCAAGTGGGTGCAGTCAGAAAAAAAGACAAAGACAACCCTGCCAAAACCACAGATATCCCAAGGTAAGAGTAGGAATTCCCAAAGCTGCACTCCCTAGGGAGAAACATCAGAGTCTTAACACTGTGAGGGAAGGGGGTATTAACTTCAATAAATTAATCCAACCAATCACCAAACAAGTACAAAAGCAGATAATAACACACTTGGGAGAAAAGGAGGGAGGTGACAAATACCCAGACTTGCTACAATATATTACCAAAAATGTCAAGTTTCCAGTGTAAAATTATGAGACAAAAGAAACAGGAAAAAGTGACCCATACACTGGGGGAAAAAAACAGGCAACACAAACTGCCCATGAGAGTGATCAGATGTTGGAATTAACAAAGATTTCTGTTATATATATGTTCAAAGAACTAAAGGAAACAATGATACATGAAACAAAAGGAAGATATGATAAAGTCTCATCAGTTAAAGAATATTGATAAAAAGATAGGTGGTATAAAAAGAGCCAAATGGATATTCTTAAGTTGAAATGTAAAAACTGAAATGAAAAATTTACTAAAAGGGCTTAATAGTAGATTTGAACTGGCAGGAGACTTAATGAACTTGAAGATAAATCAGTAGAAATTATGCAATCTGAAAACCAGAAAAATGAATGAAGAAAATTTAACAGAGCTTCAGAGAAGTGTTGGTCACTGTTAAGTGTATTGACATACATGTAATAGGAGAACCAGATTGGGAAGAGAAAAAGAAAGTATCAGAAAAGAAATTCAAATAAATAACTGCTGAAAATTTTCAAATTTATTGAAAAATATTAATCTACACATCCAGGAATCTCAATGAACTCCAAGTAGGATAAATATGAAGTGATTCACAAATAGACACATCATAGTAAAAATGCTATTGGGCTAAGGAAATGACCGAAAACCATAACTCAAAATAAAGGAACAAATGGAGGGAAGTAAAAATGATAAATAAGAACATTAAAATAACAAAAGCTATAAATATATACTCTCTCATTTCTTCTCTTAGCTTCTTTAAATGACAAAGTTGTTAATACATAAGGTAATAATTATATCAATATATTTTTGAATTTGTAATGTTTATGGATGTAATATGAATAACAATAATACCTCAAATTGAGTAGAGATATATGGGAGTAAAAATTCCATATTCCACTGGAATTAAGTGAGTATGAACATGAAAATGCATCTGAAAAGTTAAGATGTATGTGGTAAGTCCTAGGTCAACCACGAGGGGAAAAAAACTCAAAACAAACTGTGAAAAAATAACTAAAGTTATGAAAATGCTACGTTATAAAATATTTACTTAATGCATAAGAAAGCACTAAAGGAGGAATAGAGAAACAAAAAAGACATGCCACATATAGAAAAAAAGGTAAATTGGCAGATGTAAATCCAACTATATTAACAATAATATTAAATGTGAATAGATTAAACAATCTAATTAAAAGACTGATATTGCCAGACAGGATTAAAGAAAAAACAATTAAAAATTCAACTATATTCTCTCTACAGAGACAAACTTTTAATTCAAATATATAGTAGTCTGAAAGTGAATGGACAGAAAAAGATATAAGAACAGCCACCACAAGAAAGATATAGTAGCTCGATTAATATGAGACAAAATAGCCTTTAAAAACGTTGCTAGAGACAAAGAGAAATGTTTTGTAATGATAAACACATCCATCTATCAGGAAGATACAGCAGTTATATATATATATGCAATTAACAGAGCACCAAAATACATGAAGCAAAACTGACAGAAAATACGGGACAAAACCAATTCAACAACTGGAGAGTTCAATACCTCAATTTCAATAATGAATAGAACATCTTGGCAAGATCAACAAGGAAATAGAAGACTTGAACAACATTACAAACCAGCTGGACATCTGTAACACACTGCAGAACACTTTAGCTATCTGTAAAGCACTCCACCTAACAGCAACAGAATATAAATTCTTCTCAAGTGTAGTTGGAACATTCTCCGGCTAAATGATATGCTAGGCCAGAAACAAACTTCAATAGATTTTAAAAGTCACAAATGATGCAAAGTGTCTTCTCCAATCACAACTGAATAAAATTAGATATCAATTATCACAAATATGTGAAAATTAAACCACATACTCCTAAATAATCAGTGGGTAAAAGAATGAACCAAAAGGAAAATTAGAAATTACTGTCAGATTAATGATAATGAAGATACAACATAACAAAACCCATAAACCAGTGCTTAGAGGAAAATTAATAACTGCATATGCCTATATTTAAAAAGAATAAAGTTCCCAAATTAATCTTCCGCTTGCAAGATTAGTATATTGAGGTAAAAAAAGAACAAACTACACCTAAAGCAAGCAGAAGGAAGGATACAATAAAGATTAAAGTGAGGATTAATGGAATAAAGAATAGAAAAACAAAGAGAAAGTCAATTGTACCAAAAGCTGATCCTTTGAAAAGATTAACAAGATTGACAAACTTTAGTTGGTTGATCAAGACAAAAAAAAGAAAATACTCAAATTATTAGAATTAGAAATGAACGAGACAACATTATAACCAACTTTAAATACATAAAAAAGGACTACAAAAGAATACTTTGAATATTTGTATGCCAATAAATGAGACAACTTAGATAAAAATGGAAAAATTTCCACAAAGACACAAATTACCAAAACTGACTCTAGATTAATGAGACAATTTGAATAGGCCTATAACAAATAAAGAGATTGAATTAGTAATCCAATCTACGCCCCCCCCACACACAAACCTACACCCAGATGACTTCACTGGTGTACCAAACACTTAAAGAATTAACAATTCTTCACAAACTCTTCCAAAGTTACAAGAGGGAATACTTCCCAATTCATTTTATAAGGCCAGTATTACCCTGATAACACAACCAAACAAAGGCATCTCAAGAAAAGAAAATTACAAACATATTTTATGAATATGGATGCAAAAATTCTGAACAAAATGCAAGCAAACTGAATCCAACCACATATAAAAAATGTTATACATCATGATCAAGTAGGACATCCAGAGTGGGAAGAAAAAAGTAAAACTACGCCTATTTACAAATGATATAGTCTTACATACAGAAAATTCTAATGAATTCATTAAAAAAATTATTAGAGCTAATACTAGTAAATGATTCAGCAAAGTCTCAAGACACTACATTAACAGACAATAATCAGTTGCTTTTCTATACACTTGAAATAACTAACCCAAAAATGAGAGTAAGAAAATAATTCCATTTATAATGACAGAAAAAATAACATAAATACTTAGGAATAAATTTAATCAAAGAAGTACAAGACTTATATACTATAAATTGTAAAACACTGTTGGAAAAAACTACATAAGACTTTAATAAATGGAAGGACATACCATGTTCATCTATTGAAAGACTTAATATTTTTGGAATGTCAATACTTCCCAAATTGATATACATATTCAGTGCAGTCTCTGTCAAAATCTTGCTTCTGTATAGAAATTGACAACCTAATCCTAAAATTTATAAGGAATTTCAAGCAACCCCATACAGCTAAACAATCTGAAAAAGAAGAAATCACAATACTCAATTTGAAATTTTGTGACAAAGCAACAGTAATGAAGACAGCATAGTACTGGTGTAAGTACACACATATAAATCAACTAAATACAATTGACAGTCCAGAAAAAATCTAGGTTCAACTGATTCTTCACAAGGGTTCCAAGAGCATTCAATGGGGAAAGAACTATATTTTTAACAAATGGGGGGTGGTAGTACAACTGGATTTCCACATGTAAAAAAATGAAGTTGAACTCTTATTTCACACCATATACAAAATTGACTCAAAATGTACCAAAGACCTAAATTGAGAAGTAAAACTCTAAAAATTTTTGAGAAAACATGTAGGTTAAACTTCATGATCTAAGATTTGGCAATGGCTTCTTAGATCTAACACCAAAAGCAAGAGTAAAAACAATAAAAAATAGATAAATTGGATTTCCTCAAAATTTCAAAATTCTATGCTTCAAAGTACATCAAGAAAATGAAAAAACCCATCAAATAGGAGAAAATATTTGCAAATTATATATCCAATAAGGGTTTGGTATCTAAAATAGACAAAGAACACTTTCAATTCAAAAATCATAAAACAACCCAGTGAAAAATGGGCAAAGGATCTGAACAGACATTTCTTCACAGACATACAAATGTTCAATAAGCACATGAAACAATGCTCATTAAAGTGTACAATTCCATGGCATTAGTCCTCGCAGAAATGCAAATCAAAACTACAGTGAAATACCTCTTCATACCCACATACAGGATTGCTGTAATCAGATAGTTAGATAAAAACAGAGGTTGGTGGAGATGTGGAGAATCCAAAACCCTCATACCAGCTGGTTGCAATGCGTGACTGAGTGGTCACTCTGAATATGTCTGTCAGTTCCTGAAATGGGTAAACATAGAGTTACCGTAAGACTCCCCAATTCCACCCCTAGGTGTATACCTAAGAGAAATGAAGGCAAATTTTCACCGAAAAACTTGTTCATGAATGTTTATAGGAGCATTATTTACAACAGACAAAAGGTTGAAAAAACCCAAATTTCCATCAACTCATGAATGTATAATCAAACAAGGTACATCCATGCATTGCAATATTATTCAGCCATGAAAAGGTATGGGAATAAAATACGACAGCTACAACATAGATGAGCCTTGAAAACATTATGCTAAGTGAAAGAAGGCACTTACAAAAGACGCATGTTGTATGATTCCATTTATATGAAATGTCCATAAAAGGCAAATCTACAGGAACAAAAATAGGAGGTTGTCTATGGCTGGGGGAATACAGGATAGGGTATGATAAATAAAGGGTCGAGGGTTTCTTTTTGAGGTGTGAAAATGTTCTAAAATTATTTTAATGGTTGCAAATATCTGAGGATGTCTTAAAAATTGAATTGTACACTTTAAATGTATGAGTTTTGTGCTATATGAATTATATCTCAGTAAAGCTGTTATTGAAAAATAGACATGGACCTAAGAAGGAATGATAATATGGTCAAAAAGAGGGCAGGCTGGGCACAGTGGCTCACACCAGTAATCCCAGCACTTGGGGAGGCTGAGGCGGGAGGATCACTTGAGGCCAGGAGTTCAAGACCAGCCTGGGTTACAAAACAAGACTCCATGTCTACAATTTAAAAAAAAATTAGCTCAGTGTGATGGCACAGGCCTATAGTCCTAGCTACCCAGGAGGCTGAGGTGGGAGGATCATTTGAGCCCAGGAGTTCCAGGCTGCAGTGAGCTATGATCAGGCCACTGTTCTCCAACCTGGGTGACAGAGTGAGACCCTCTCTCTCTTTAAAAAAATTTAAAAAATTAAAAAAAAAGAGGGAAACAGTTTATTTTTTTTCTCTACCTTCATTCTTTCTTTGTTTCAAGCCACCCTCCTTTCTGCAAATACAGATATATAGTACAAAAATTCTAATTAGTGTTGTCAAGATTTTTGGCCAGAAAGGACTCTTCAGTGGAAACCATAAATAATTTTTTTGTAGCCTTTACTAGATTAATGATGTTCTTTTCTTTCCACTTGAGAAAAATTCCCATGACTAGGGTAAGTATGTCTATTTATTTTTTCTTATTTAGAAATTAAGTGGAACACTAGTGACTACGTACATCTTAAAGTAACCTACAGACTTTGAACCTGTTTCTTTATTTCATGGAATCCAGTGATACTTAGTGGAGTAATGAATCTTAAGATTGTAGATGCAAAATGGGTCCTACTGCCCCATCCCCCATCTAAACCCAGACCACCACTGCAGAGCTGCTGGGAGAGGTGGGGACCTGAGCAGAGAAGCTGCCTAAGCCCCTCCCGGATTCAGCCTCTCCAAGTGAGGCCATCTGTCCCTCTTCCTGACATTCCATATAGACATATGCTTTTATTTCACGTTGGGATTCAAAAAGTGTTTCTAGGACAATCCAAGATTTTCCAGCAGTGACTCAAGCTGAAAGACGAACATTTATAATATTTATACCCTGTGTTAACTCAAGCAACCTGATCAATATGGGTTTTATATCCCACAGAGAAATGATCTTATTGTTTCTGTTAGAGTGAATAAAATTTTGCACACTACAACTGAAGTGTGAAAGGCAGGGTGCTAAATGCAAACAGTGACTGAAGGCTTGAATCTGTTAAAAGAGTGGTTGAAAATATACATGATATATATGCTAGATTACACACAAGGAAGATGATCATTCCTGTGTAGTTTTTCATTTTTCTTTTTACAGCTTTAGCACATATGCAGGTACAATGACTCAGGCTCCAGGAGCATATTTATTCTCCCAAGGAAACTATTTATCACAATGTTTTGGTATGCATTTTATTCTAAAATTATTTGCCTTGAATATATTGCTATTCTAATTTATATTTCAAGGTGATAGTATAGTCTCAACATTTGTAGATTTCTAATATAAACCATCCCAGATTTATAGTAAAACTTCCTTTTCTATGGTATACATATAATTGACTTTAATGTTTTTGTCTTCTGTCAGATCAGTGTGATCTCTTTTAATTGGGTCTTCGCTTTAAAGAATAAAGAGGGGCCAAAAGAAGAATATAATATTACATAATTATAATGTGTAGAAAGCTATGTCTTAGATAACACAACTCAATTAAAAAAAATAAAGCAGATTTCATCTCCTGTCAACATTGAAAATTAGCTGACTAACTAATTATTTTCCTGACAGATATTGAGAAGTATCTAGAGGGGCAAAAAGACTAAAAAACATTATTTCTCTGAAACAGAGTAAGGAGGAATTTCCCCAAGTGCAAATATTTATGTTTTAAAAACCAGATTAAACATTCTTTATAAGATGTTTGTATTCTTATAATGATGTGCTGCATTCTTATAAGAATGTGTTACGTTATTGCTATTATGAAGTCAGAGTTTTACTCCAAGACATTTGAATTATATGCTGCTTGATTATGTGTGTCATTAACATTTCTTCCTTTATCATCAATATATTTTTAAAAATCATAGAATATTTGGAATCCACACTATTTGGACTGTTATTTCTCCTAGAAGTATTCTGAAGAATATGTGGCAACCTAAAAAACAAACAAAATAACAACAAAAGAGCATGTACCAACTAAATAAAAACAAAACTAAAACAAAAACAAAAAAAGATTAAGAAATATAGGAGAATAAAGGAAACCTGGGAGCAGAATTTTGGCAACTGCAACATTTGAGTCCTACAACCAGAAAGGAGGCTGGGGACAGAACACAGACAGATTTACACGGTGATACATGGCATTAGCATTTAATTTATTTTTATCCAGCATTCATTGTTTTTTTTGTTATTTTAATATACTTTGTTATAAATTTCAAATAACTTTGACCTTAAATAAAATCAGATTTCCTTAACACCAAAAAGAAAAAAAAATATCATCTCTGATGTGAATTAGTTTTGCTTAATAATGTCTTTTGGAATTGCCCTCAAAGTAATGATTTTTTATTTTATTTGCTTTTTATTTCATTTTGAGATTGAGTCTTTTATCTATCAATTGAATATATAGATTCATCTACTGACAAGGTTTTATCAACATTTATATTTGATGAGGCTTAGTCAAGGGAAAATAAAAAAATACTTGTCTGAATTCAAGCAGCTATAAAGATTACTGGGATACAACATTATTCTAATAACTCCACATTTTTGCGTAGACACCTACTCATGTTTATTATCCTGCAGTAGCTAACACAGAGCTAAGCATCCAGTAGGTCCTCAGTAGTATCATAGGATTTAATGAAAGTTTATAAAAAACTAACTAAATGTTAAAGGGCTGATTAAAATAAGATAGAAAAGAAATCTATGAAGTCTATGTAGCCTTAAGTGTGACTCTGCTAAAGTTATCACCTGAGAAAAAGGGGTAGGGACTAAAAATCCTTGGAATAATTTTTGAGGATTTGTAACCAGAAAATATTGCAATCTCGGCACTTTTAAAAATGCCCCAACATCTGTTGGGTAACATATAAATATAGCACATTGAAAAGATGCAGAAATCATATAGTGGACAAGTTAATGATCCAAAGAAAAGGAAGTATAATTCGTTAACAGTCACTCAAGTCTTCTGCAATGATTAGGCATTTATCACAAGAGAGTATTTAGTATATTTTGGCACATTTTTAATCACTCACAATACACATCAAACAAGCCACACTATTTAATAGGCTCCTTATCATTCATTCTATTCAAAACTGAGTGGGATGGTTGTGAACAATGAAATTTGTTCGCCATATGAATTAGATCTAACTATTTCACTGAACCTTAGCTATAAAATGTCAATCCTGCAAGATAAAAAACATAAATTCTATCTTTTTAAATATTTAAATACAAACCTTAAATGAGGAGATAACATTCTTGGTTTAACTTTCAATTGCCCCTCTCCCTCTTTTTCTTACCTTTCTGAATTGAAGCTGTAACACATGTGAAAACAAGTATGGAAAACATAAACATACCATTTAATAAAAATATAAAGAACATTATTGTGCAATTATCTTCACTGGTAAGTATTTCCATCAGCACAGAGGTCTCCTATGTGTACCTTGGAGATCATAGTTTCAATGTTCCCCAGAAATAGCCATTATCCTAATTTTGGAAAACAATATGGCAGTTTGCATATACTTAAACACATATTTAGTATTTGAGGAAGGAATTTCACTCCCATGTATTTATCCAAGGAAAAAGAAAGTATACGACAATAAAAAGATTATCACGTGAACGTTTATAGTAGCTTTTTTTGTAATAACCTTAAACGGGAAATACCACAAATGGCCATCTACTGGTGAACAGATAAACAGATTGCAGTACATCCACATAATGGAATACTACTCAGCAATGAAAAGGACAGAGCATGTGCAATAACCTGGATGAATCTCTAATGCATTATGCTAAATGAAAGCAACCAAACATTAAAACTGTACTACTCAACTTATACAACATTCTGGAGAAGGTAAACCGATACAGGTTGAAATCAATAGTGGTTGCTAGAACTGAGAATGTGGGAAGGGAACTACCTAAATGAATAGGAGGAAACTTTTGGTCATGATGAAAATATTCTATATCTTGATTTTGGTGATGGTTATAAAATAGTATACATTTGTCAAAAATCATAGAACTCCATACCTAAAAAAAATGAAATGTGTTGTATTAAAACTGTAACTCAATAAACGACATTAGTAGAAAAATAAAACCCTGAAAAACGACAGAAAGGCAATGGGAGAAAAATCACCGAAAAGCAATCAGCATGCTTGCCTTGGGCCATGGGAGAATGATGATCCACTCACTCACATGGCAGATCCTTTCAAAGGACAACTGCTCTAGAGGGTACCAAAGTCAGTCACACTGTTCATTAAAGAAGACTTAAACCTCATTTCTCCAAGTACTCAAGCAGCCTATAATCTCTGTCAAAAGACACATTATTTTTTTACATCGGTAGGACTGTAATTACAACTCATTCATTCCACAAAGAGCTACCGAGCACTTACAAGTGTCAGCTACTGTTTCATGTGCTGGCATTTTGGTGGTAAACAGGAAACAAGATAGAGGAGGACGTTATCCTCAAGGAGCATAAATGCTGGTCTGGCTCGGTTTATAGAGATGGTGCCAGGCAATGGGCTGAGTACTTTTGGAATATCATCTCTCCTTCTTATACTTTAAAAAATATATATACAGAAATAATCTTAATGTTTTATAATGATGACAACTAGGTCTTTTTAAAAAAAAATTAATAAGATTCCTGAGAACCATGAAGAAGAAAGTTATAATCATCTTGGTTCCCACCTTCAGAAGTAACTGCTGTTAGTATTCTGGTGCATAGTTTTATATATACACAAACAGACATTCATATATTCATTTAACAAAAAGAGTACCTTGTATATTGGTGATGGATAGATAATATGATAAAGCAAACACAGCAAAATGTTAGAATTGTGGGCTCTAAGCTGATGGGTATAAGAGTATTCACTACAACATCTTTCAACTTTTTTGCATGCTTGAACATTTTCTTAATAATATGCAAACTATGCTCAAAATTCACATAGTGAAAGTCTTCCAATTTTCTTTTATTTTTTCAAGATGTTTTAAATATTATAGATGCTTTGCATATCCAGGTACATTTTAGCATTTTAAAATCACCTTGATAATTCATTCAAAACCAAAACAAGAACTGTTTGACATTTGAATTAGATATTGTTAGGAAAAATCAAAATGTTAATAAATCTTAAGAACATAATATAGCATGCAATTTATTTCATTCTTATTTAATTTCTTACAGTAATGATTTTTATTTTTTTGCAATGCTCTTGCACATAATTTAAGTTTATTTTAAAGTATATTATGTTTTCTGATCATTATGTGAATGGTATTTGTTAATTTCATTTTAAAGTTGTTTATTGTGGTATATACAAATATACTTAATTTTTGTACATTAACTTTGTATTTTGCAAAGCTGCTAAATTAAATTACTTTCTAGTAGTTCATTGTAGATTGCTAAAGATCATATATGTGCATATATGTTGTCTAGAAACAAAAGATAATTTTATTTCTTCCTTTTCAATATGATGATTCATACTTATTTGTCTTGCCTTATTTTGATGGCTAGGACTTCTAGTACAATATTGAATTGAAATGGTCAGAGTGGGCACCCTTGTTTTGTCCTCAATTTTAGGCAGCAAAACTTTCAATATTTCACCAGTATGTATAATGTTGGCTGTAGGTTTTTTCTAGATGGCTTTCATTACATTGAGAAATACCCTTCTCCTAGTATATTAATGGTTTCTACTATGAATGTTGAATTTTACCAAATAATTTTTCTGAATATGGTAAGATGATCATATGGTTTTTCTCCTTTATTTATTTAACATAAGGAATTACACTGCCTTTTTAGGTTGAGTAATCCTGTATCCTTGGGATGTATTACTATTTTTGTATAAATGTGCATACTAGAGTGGTTATTTATTAATAACATTAATAATTTTGGCACCTAATTTATGAATGGCATTGGTTTATAATATTCTTTTTTGTAATGTTATTCTCAAGTTGTACTTTAAAATATGGTATTCTTATAAAATGAGTTGGGATATGGTCCTTTCTTCTCTAATTTCTGGAAGTATTTTTGTAAGATTATTATGTCTGTCTTAAATGTTTGACAACATTCACTAGTAAGGACAGCTGGGCCTAGAAAACTTTCTTTCTGAAAAGTTTTTCAGTTAAAAGTTCTGTATTTTAAAGTGATGTAGAACCATATGGGTTTTCTATTTCTTTTGGAGTCAGTTTTGATAAGTCACGGTTTTGTTTTGTTTTTTAATTACATTTCATCTAAGTTGTCAAATTTATTGACAAAATATTGCTGATAATATCCTCATTATTATTTTTCAGTGTTGTTGGGATCCATATCAATATCCCTTTTTTGGTCTTTATATTGGAAACTTATTTTTTCATCTTTTTTCTTTACTAGGGGTTTATCAATTGTACTTTTTTCCTTATTTTCTATATTGTTTGTATGCTTTATAATTCATTGATGTCAGCTGTTAACTTTACTATATTATGTCCTCTACTTGGTTTTATTTATACTCTGGTTGAAATTTACCTTTTTTACAGTTTCTTAGATAGAAGCTTAGATCATTAATTTTTAAATCTTTCTGTTCTTTTCTTTTATCATTATTATTATTATTATTATTATTTTGAGACAGGGTCTTGCTCTGTTGCCCAAGCTAGAGTGCAGTGGCATCATCATAGCTCACTGCAAACTCAAATTCCTGGGCTCAAACAATATTCCTGTATCAGCCTCCTGAGTAGCTGGAACTATAGGTACCATGCCCGGCTAATTAAAAAAAAATTTTTTTTTGTAGAGATGGGGATCTCACTAAAAATAGAAAAAAGCTTATTAAATAAGGATACAGAGAAAGAAAATATTTTTATACAATTGTACAATGTGTTTGTGTTTTAAACTAAATTATTATAAAAGAGTCAAAAAGCTTAAAAAATTTAAAAAGTTTAAAGGAAAATGTTATAGTAAGCTAAGATTAATTTATTATTGAAGAAATACTTTTAAAAAATAAATTTAGTGTGGCCTAAGTGTACAATGTTTATAAATTCTACAGTAGTGTACAGTAATATCCTAGACCTTCACATTCACTTACCATTCATGCACTGACACTCAGAGCAACTTCCAGTCCTGTAAGCTCCATTAATGGTAAATGTCTTACTCAGATGTACCACTTCTTTTTTTTTATACGGTATTTTTACTATACATTTCTTATGTTTGGATATGTTTAGATACGCCAATATTTGCCACAGTGTTACGATAACCTATAGTATTCAGTACAGTAACATGCTGTAGAGGTTTGTTGCCCAGGAGCAAGACTATACCATATATCCTAGGTGTGTAGTAGGCTATACCATCCAGGTTTGTGTAGGTACACTCTATGATCACAAACTGTGAAATCAGCTAACAATGCATTTCTCAGAACATATCCCCATTATTAAGTGACATATGACTGTATATATATTTGTAAGACAATAGAAGCTTTCAGTACTGTGCTCCTCACTTCCTTTTGAACCTAAAAACAACACCTTTGACTTCCATATTTCTAATAAAAGTCCGTTAAAACAATCTAGGTTTTTTCTATTCTGTGCCTTAAAATTCTTTCAGCTTCTTTCCATTATCAAAATTTGAGCCACTTTCACGTTTGTAAAAAAAAAAAAAATCGTGTTTTTTTTTAAAGCAGTTTTAGATTTACAGAAAAATTGAACAGATATTAAAGAGAATTTTCATCCACCCCCAAAAAAACCTCACAGTTTCTCCTTAAATAACAGCTTACATTTGTGCAATAAAATGTGTTTCAGTTGATGAACAGATATTGATACTTTTGATACACCATTATTTACTGATGTCTATAATTTATGTTAGGGTTCACTCTGTGTTGCACAGTTCTATGGGTTGTAACAAATGCCTAATGTCATGTACCCACCATTACATTATCCATACAGAATAGTTTCATTGCTCTAAAAATCCCCTGTGCTACCTATTCATTCCTCCACCCTCCCACCCCACAGAGAACCACTGGAAACTGTTAATCTTTTTCTGTCCTACAGTTGGAATCATACAGTATGTTCCCTTTGCAGAGTGGCCTCTTTCACTAATCAATATGTATTTAAGATTCATTCATTTCATTTTACTACTGAATAATACTTCACTGTAGGGATATATCACAATTTGTTTATTCATTCACCTAACGAAGAACATCTTGATTGCTCACAGTTTTTTTCCCATTATGAATAAAGTGGCTATAAACATTCATGTGCAGGTTTTCATGCACACACGTTTTCACATCAGTTGGTGAGTACCTAGAAGCAGGATTACTGGATCATATGGTAAGACTATGTTATCTTTGAAAGAAATTGCCAAATATCTTCCAAAGTAGCTGTACCATTCTTCATTCCCACCAGCAATGAATGAGAGTTCTTGTTGTTCCACATTCTATATAGAATTTGGTATTGTCAGATTTTTGCATTTTCCCCATTTTAGTAGGTGTGGAGTGGTCCTTTCTTGTTTTAATTCACAACTCCCCAATGAGGCTGAGCATCTTTTCATATGCTTGTTTTCCTTTGTATATCTTCTTTGATGAGGTGTCTGTTCAGATTTTTTGCCCAATTTTTAATTGGATGTTTTTTTTCTTTATTGTTGAGATTTAAGAGTTCTTTTTGTATTTGGATACAACTCCTTCATCAGATATGTGTTTTGCAAATTTTTTTTCCCAGTCTGTGGCTTTCTTTCTGTATCTATTAACAGGGTCTTCTGCAGAGTAGAATTCTTTTTTATTTTTAATAACATTAGTTTCCTATGATGCATGTAACAAACTTAGTGGCTTAATGCATGATAAATTTATTGTCTCACAATTTTGGAGGCTAAAAGTCTGAAACTATTTCACAGGGCTGAAATAAAAAAGATGGCAGGGATGTTCTCCCCGCCAAGGCTCTAGGGGAGAGACAATTATTTGTCTCTGATAGCCTGTGTTGGCTGTCCTCATTCTTTTGTTGTGGTTATTACAATCTCTTCCTCATTGGTTACACTGCCTTCATTAATTTTATGTCTCAACTTGGTTAGACCATGGTATCTATGGTATCTAAGTATTTGATCAAATCTGGAAGCTGCTATAAAGGTACTTTTTAGATGAGATTAACATTTAAATCAGTAGACTTTGAGAAAAGCAGATTAACCTCTATAATGTGGGTAGGCCTCATTTAATCAGTTTAAGGCCTTCAGAGAAAGACTGACCTTCCCTAAGAAAGAGGGTATTCTGCCAACAGTATCTCTGTGGACTCAAGCTGCAACATCAACTCTTCCCTCCTGTGTCTCCAACCTGCCAGAAATCTACCCTGCAGATTTTGGATTTCTTAGCCCCCACAACTGTGTGAGCCAAGTCCTTAAAATAAATCTTTCTCTCTCTCTCCCCTTCTTCCCTCACTCCCGAGAAAATGATAGATAGATAGATAGATAGATTTGCTGGAGAGCCCTGAATAATACATCTCCTCTTCTGTCTCCTTCTACTCTTTCTTACAAGGATACATGTGACTGCATTAAGGTCCCACCTGGATATATAGGATAATCTCCCCGTCTCAAGATCCTTAACTTAATCATATCTTCAATATCTTTTCACTGAAATATAAAGTAACAGTCACAGGTTCTAGGGGTCAACATGGTAGATATCTTTTTGGGAGCCATTATTCAGCCTACTACAGGTGGACTTAAGAAGTCCTACTCTTTAAAAACAGTAATAATATCTGTGTCAAATGTAGGTGGAGAACAAAAACTGGCACATTTGTTCTGAGCAAGACATATTTAAATTATGGCAGAAGACGTAGCATCTATTTTCTGAACTTTCAAATCTGATATGTATGCAAATTCATAATGATTTTAAATATTTTAATTACTTTTAAAGATATTCAATAAAATGATGGAAGGTATAAAGATACATGATATGGTTTCAAAATATATTAGTAATATAAAGTAGGTGCATTTTGAAGTTTTTAAATATATTCATAACATAAAGTATATCCATAATAGTATCAATTATAAATATAGATTTTTCCTTGCTACATCTCATATTCTATAAATATCAAAAATATTTAAATTTTAATTAAGTAGAAAACAATTAAATCAGTAACACTATGTAATAAAATGATTTTATGGAGTGCATCAAAAGCATATATGGATTTTTTGATAAAAATAAATTTTGAGCAAGAAAGGGATCCCAGGACTTCATAGACAAAAATAGTGCCTGAGGGGCTGGGTTAGTAGATGACAACCAATCGGACATAGTTATAGCAAAAGCTGCATGGAAAAGAGATTAGCTAGCAGAAAAGGCAAATAAAATAGCAACAGTAAAGATAAGTCACTCTTATATTCTTCACTTATTTTCTTGAGAACAAGCCCCTTCTCAAACGGGTCCCCAAGCAGTTTTAAAATGAAAACACAAAAATTAAAATAAAAAGACAAAAATTAAGATTTTGCCTGTTTCAGACCCATTCATTTTATAAAACTGTCATTTCTGTTAAACAGGTGTTTGAATAAAAGTAACTATTTTTCATTTTGAGCATGCATAATGTTCTGCCATTATCATTTTATCTAAAGATTCAGAATAAATATTTTAATAATACTGCATTCTCTGGATTCGGAACTCTAGTAAATATTCTATTTAATAATTAAGTTCAGATGTTCTTTAATGAAATTATATTCTTTTCATGTAGTCAAATTACATCATGCTATATTTAAAATCCTAATTATTTGTAAAATAATGGAAGTTCAACAAAAATTTATTTATTAGATAAATCAGTCTTTACTTTGGCTCTTTATTTCCTGGAAACTGTATTTTGTTTTGTTTTGTGTTTCTTTGTTTGGTTTGGTTTTTATTTTTCAAAAGCCTGAAAAAAATTGTCCAATAATTTAATCACTTGTATATATTAAAATATTTATATGAGAGTGTTGTTGTGGGGTCCTACGGCAGCAACTTGTAATTGGGATTGAATTTTTAAATCACTTCTGGTAGTCATGAAGTCAGCTTCATTTGCTTTTGGCAATTCTAAGCACAACATTTAAAAATGGACCTTAACCAAATAAACTGAAATATTATTTATAAATTTTGTGGAAGAAAAGCAAAACATAACAGTTTGTGTTATGTACTATTATTTAATTATCCTTTAAAGAGCAAAGCAAAAGAGGACTTCATGTAGAATTAATTAATAATACTATTGCAACAAAAAGTCAATTTACTTCTACAACTGTAGCATATTTCTGTCAAGTCTCACTCAGGCCCATAAAAGATTATGGGGAAGACGAGACAACAATGATGAGCTTGTTCATTACCACTGAAAAGCTTATCTAAGTAAAACAGATATCTAGATCAAATAATACAATGGATTCACTATATTACACTCCTGTGATTTGTGAGGGAAATTCTACTAACTGTTTTTGTACTAACATTTAAAATTATTTAATATTATGCTTAATATTTAAAATGAAACTTCTTTTATTAGGTTTCAGATTTAAAAAGCCGTATTCAGAGCTCAATTGAAATTGGTAGCTGGCAGACAACTTGATGCAACTTCTCCCAAATTCTAACCAAATTGTCTATGAAAACCGAAAGAGAGCTAGGCTCTCACATCTCTACGCCAAACAAAAGACTGCCAGAGCCCGTCACTAGAGTGGAGTAGAATCTTCCCAGTAGTTTTAAGTTCCATAAGGCTACATTTTATGGTACAAGCTGTGACCTACTTACGAATTTTCATGTGACACAAAGCAGACCTGTCATCCAGCAAGAAGAAAAAAGGCATTTGTTCTATGGTACCTTGCTTTTTCCTTTGGCTCATAGACCTTCAGTCTGTGCCAACCAGACCCCAGGCTTTTCATCCCTGCTTCTCCCCTACATATACCCATGCAGTGACAAAGTAGTGTCTATCTACCCTACCCTTCTCCACTGAGAGAAACAAACTTTCAGAAATAACTGGATATAAAGAAACAAATTGGGAGAATGCTGACATGTCTGATAATGATTCAGAGTTCCACATACTCTTAATTTAGACAGTTAAGTAACTAGAAACGCTGAAAGAATATCAAATAAAGCACAATGCAGATGTCTGGATTTCATGCTGACGTTAGATCTAAAATGGGCTGACGCCTACTCACATTAACATGCTGGGTTTTTTTTGTTGATCAATGAAGTAGATATATCAGCAAACAATGAGGACAATAAGTAAAGTGGTCAGTCATTATTTTTTTGGAAAATTGAAGCTCTTAAAATGTTTTTCTTGTTCAGGATGAGTAAATAGAAAAAAACCACAACAAATTAGCAAATTACATTAATCTTAGAGAATTAATAGTGTCCCATTATAAATCAAAAATAAAATTAGAACAAAAAAAAAAACCCATCTACCAAGAAAAGTGAGTTAGGTGAGAAAAGTAAGCATGTAAGTAAAATATGAGACATAGTTAAGTCAGCTTCATAGATAATGCAAGTTAGAATTGGCACAGTGGTATATTGGATTATTAGACAATCAAACCTAATGTTTCTCAAAGTACACAGGAAAAGGGTATTAGGGTGAAGACAATGAAAACAAAAATAACAGATAGCAAGAAGGGAAAACTGATGCTTAAAGAAAGTATTATGCTCTTACTGGGAAGGGAAATAAAACTTTATATACCAGGAGGGGAAAAACATGAAATAAAATATTCTAAGCTTTAGAAGAGAACTCCATAGTTAGAATTTTTAAAAGTACCACAGTTTAGGCAAACCTAATCAAAGATGCAAAATTGACCAAACTACTATATCCTTAAACATTCATCCCTGTGTTTTTGCAGAGTACAAACCTCCCATCAGCTGTCTCTACCCATCACTGAATATGGAAGGGAGAGTAACGCATGCCCACACCTGGAAGACACAGAAAGCCTTTGTCTGCCTCATCTTCAAGGAATCCCCAGTGTCTTTTCTGAAAGTTCTTTAGAGTACACGGCAGTCTAGGACTCTCCCACCCCACCAAGTCTCTTCTCTCCTTCCCTTGGGATTCAGTTTGCTTAGTGGTCTGAGAGCCATCCCAGCCTACCCTAGCTCCATCCTATTTTCTTTTATACAGGCATCTTCCCTAATAAAATCCTGGCATGTTTAATCTACTCTTGAGGTCTTTATCTCAGAGGACCAGAAGTAAAAGTGATAAGTAGAATATAACATTTTAATAAGAAAAAAAATTTTTAAATAATAGGGCACAGGTGAGCATTATAGTGATGATGAGATAGATTCATTTTAACTAATTGAATTTTCATAATAATAGTAGTGCATATTTATTCAAGAGAACTCAGAACACAAAGAAAAAAGGCCAAAAATATCAATAAAAAGAAACAAGGGTTGTCATTAACATGTTGGCATATTTAACTAGTCTTTTCTCATGTATAATTTTTTTTGAAGCTGAGTTCATAATAAAAAATACATTTTATTGAAAATGTTTTAGGAGTAGGCAACAGCGAAAGGTACGTAAGAAGAATTGGGAAAAACAAATAATGAGCAAAAAGTGAGAGTTTTTATAATTATTTTTAACTTTAAAAATATCATTTAGAAGGGTTAATAATCATTTTATGCTTTATAGAAGAGTTTTTCCGCCAGCTTTATTGAGGTATAACTGACAAAAACAAATCGTATATGCTTAAAGTGTATTACTTTATGTTTTGATATAAGTACACATTGTGGAAAGATTATAATAATCATGATAGTTCACATATCCATTACCTCATATAGTTACTATTTCGTGTGTATGTGGTGGGAATATTTAAGATCTAGTCCCTAGCAAATATCAAGTACAGCAGGTCCTTGAATAACACTATTTCCTTCAACTCATTTTGTTATATTAATAACATTAATATGAAAGAAGAGATCAATTCCTGGCCAAGGCCTCTGTCTATGTGGAGTTGGCATGCTCTCCCTATGTCTGTGTGGGTTTTCTCCATGTGCTCTAGTTTCCTTCCACGTGCCAAAGATGTGCCGTTTAGGTTTATTGGTGTATTTACATTGTCCCAGTCTAAGTGAGTGTGGATGTGTGTGTGAGTGTGCCCTGCAAAGGAATGGTATCCTGTCCAGGGCTGGTGCCTGCCTGGCACCCTAAGCTGCCAGGGTAGGCTCCAGCCACTCACAACTATATGATAATCATACAAATGCATGACAGTAAAAGATGTAGTAGGAACACTCTCAGCAAGATCACGATATTTGTTGTTGTTTGTTTTTGAATTGTATGGTGATAGGAGGCATCCTTACAATTTTCACTTTGCAAACGTTTATTCCATGATTTAAGCCACCACCACTATGATACTGTTACTCAATGATTCACCAAAAATTAGGTAAATAATTATCTTACTTGTTTTTATTACTCTTTTTTAAATGTATGTATAGATGACATTTATTTCAATGTTTAATATCAGATGTGTTTTTGGTCTTCATTTAGAAGTTTGGTGACTAGAAATAAACCATAGGAACTTAACTCTTATTAATGCTATATCAATTAGCCTATGGCCTATGGTTAAGTTGGTTTTGCTATATGCCATTTTGCTTAAAGTCACCCTTTATAAGAACCTATCAACAATGTTAAGTGAGGACTTACTGTATACAATAAAGTATTATTAACTATAGTCATCATGCCATACATTAGATATCTAGATGTTATTCTAGATAACTTTGTACCCTTTAAATAGCTTCTCCCCATTTTCCTCAACTTCCAATCCCCGGAAACAACTGTTCTACTCTCTGATCCTATGAGTTTGATTTTTTTTAGATTACACATGAAAGTAAGATCATACAATGTTTCTTTTTATGTGCTTGGCTAATTTCACTTAGCATAATGTCCTTCAGGTTCATCCACATTGTTATAAATGACAAGATTTCCTTCTTCTTTGTTCGTATGTATAAGTATATACATCACATTTTCTTTATCCATTTATCAATCGATGGGCACTCATGTTGATTTTATATCTTGGCTATCGTAAATAATGCAGCAAAGAACATGGGAGTGCATAGGTCTTCTAGATATTGATTTCATTTCTTTTGGATGTATACCCAAGAGTGGGATTGCATGATCATATGGTAGTTCTATTTTTAATTTTAAGGGAAACTCTATACTGTTTTCCATAATGGCTGTACCAATTTATATACCTTTTCTCCACTTCCTGACCAACATTCGTGATCTTTCATCTTTTTGAAAATAGCTATTCAAACAGGTCTGATGTAATATCTTATTGGGGCTTTGATTTGCATTTCCCTGAGGATTAGCAATATTGAGCTTTTTCCAAATACCTGTTTTCCATTTGTATGTCATCTTTTGAGAAATAAATCAAATTATTTTCATACTATTGAGTTTTTTGAGCTCCTTATATGTTTGGGGTATTAACTCTTTATCACATGTATGATTAGCAAATATTTTTTTCCTATTCTGTTGGCTGTCTTCTTGCTCAGGTGATTGTTCCCTTTGCTGTGCAGAAGCTTTTTAGTTTGGTATAATCTTATTTGTCTATTTTTGTTTTTGTTGCCTGTCCTTTTGGGGTCATTTCCAAAACTCAAATCAATGTCTGGAAGATTTTTCTGTATGTTGTTTTTAGTAGTTTTACAGTTTCAGGTTTTATGCTTAAGTCTTTATCAACTTAGAGGTTTTTTTGTATATAATGTGAAATAAAGGTCCAATTTCATTTTTATGCATGTAGATAGTTTTCCCAACACCACTTACTGAAAAGACTGTCATTTTCCCATTTTATGTTCTTGGCAAGATCAATTGACTGTAGTAAATGTGTGAACATATTTTGGGGCTCTCTATTCTATTCTATTGGTTTATATGTTTTTAAGCTATTATCATAGGCTTTTGATTACTACAGCTTTGTAGTATGTTTTGAAATCAAGTAGCATGATACCTGCAGCTTTTTCTTTTCTCTAAGATTACTTTGGCTATTTGGGGTCTTTTGTGCTTACATATAAAATTTTGGATTTTTTTTCTTATCTGTGATGAATGTTATTGGAATTTTGATAGGGAATGCACTTAATTTATAGATTGCCTTGAGTAGTGTGGACATTTTAAAAAATATTAATTGCTCCAATTCATGAACCTGGGATATCTTTCCATTTATTTGTGTCTTCTTTGATTTCTTTCATTAATGTTTTATAGTTTTCAGTATACAGATCTTTTCCCCCTTGGTAAATTTATTTCTAAGTATTTTAATCTTTTGAATACTATTGTAAATGGGAATGTTTGCTTGATTTCTTTTTCAAATAGTTTCTTGTTAGTGTACAGAAATACTACTAATTTTTGTATGTTGTTTTTGTATCCTGCTACTTTACTGGATTTATTAGATCTATTAGTTTTTTAGTGGAATCTTTAAAGTTTTCTATATATAAGATCATGTCATCTGCAAACAGAGACAATTTTACTTCTTTATTTCCAATTTTGATCTCTTTTATTTCTTTTTCCTTGCCAATTGTCCTGGCTAGAACTTCCTTGTGGTGAGAAATCAAGAGAGAGAGTGAGCATTCTTGTCTTCTTCCTGATCATTAAGAAAAAGCTTTCAGCTTTTTACCACTGCATATTTGTTGTGGGCTTTTCATATGTGGCCTTTATTATGTTGAGGTACTTTCCTTCAATACCTAGTTTGTTGAAAGTTTTCATCATGCAGGATGTTGAATTTTGTCAAATATTTTGTCTGCAGATATTGAGATGATCATATGGTTTTTATCTTTCATTCTGTTAATTTGGTGTATATCATTTACTGATTTGTATATGCTGAACCAATCTTGCATCCCAGAAATTAATTTCACTTGATCATGGTGTATGATCTTTTTAATGTGCACTTAAATTCAGTTTGCTAGTATTTTGTTGCAGAATTTTGCATCTATGTTCATCAGAGATATTGCCTGTAATTTTCTTTTTTGTAGTGTCCGTGGTATTATAGTAATAATGGCCTCATAAAATGGGTTTGGATATACCTCTTTCTTTTCCATTTTTTGGAAGAGTTTGAGAAAGAATTAAGTTAATTCTTTATTCTTTGTTGCTAAGTTTTTAATTACTGATTCAATATCCATGCTAGTTATAGGCTTGTTCAAATGTTCTATATTTTCATGATTCATTCTTGGTTGGTTGTATGTTTCTAGGAATGTATCCATTTCCTAGGGTATTTAAATTGTTGTTGTATAATTGTTCATAATAGTCTCTTATGATCATTTGTATTTCTGTGGTGTCAGTAGTAATGTCTTCTCTTTCATTTATAATTTTATTTATTTTAGTCTTCTCTTTTTCTCTTTGTTAGTTTAGTTAAAGTTTTGTCAATTTTGTGTATCTTTTAAAAAAAACCTTTTAATTATCTGTACATTTGAAGACATGGGGACTTTCTACTCTTTACTGACTGGCTATGGCAGGAAAAGTTCTTCATCAGCCCATCCAGAGATTCTGAATGGGCCAACTAGTAGTATCCATGTGGGCAGTCCTTGAGCCTTTTTCCACTGAGGTGACCCTGGAGCTGGGTTCCTCATGGGAGGCCTGGTGTCTGGGTGCATAGGTGCAGTCTTAGAGCCTGGATCCATAGCGGCCAGTCTGGCATTGGGGCAGGCCTTGACACTGAGTCCACATGGGCAAGGGCGGGTGTTGAGCTGGGTCTGCAACGATGAGACTTGTCCTGAGTCCATGGGGCCTGACGTAGAGCTAGGGTCCATTAGATTGGGCTTGGTGTCTGTGTCCATTGCTGCAGGCTTGATGCCTGGCTCCATGGAAGTGAACCAGGGGGCAGGACCCAGGAAGTGGGTCTGGGTCTATGGGGGCCAGCCTGGCACTGGGCCAGACCTTGTGCCTGAGTCCATGGGGGCTGGCTTATTTCTGGGGTGAGCCTGGCACTTGAGTCTTCAAGAATGAGCTGTGTTCTGAGTCTGTGGAAGCCACCCTGGCACCAGAATACACTAGTTTGGGGATGGGACCTGGGTCTGTGGGGTCAGGCCTGGAGTCAGGGTCTCCAGGAGCCTGCCTGGCACTGGGTTAGGCATGGTCCACAGGGTGGGATTGGATTCTGATGGCTTAGGGGATAGTCTGGTCCTTGGACAAGCCTGGAGTCTGGGAATGCAAGGGCTAGCCTAGAGCCTACATCCATAGGTGTAGGCCTGGGGCTTGAAGATACAGGGGCTACCCTGGTGCTGGGGCTGTCCTAGAGGTAGGGTCTACAGAAGCAGGCCTAGAGACTGGGACCAGAGGACCTGGCCTTGTGCTGGGGAATGCCTGGAGCTTGGATGTGTAGGGGCCAGCCTGGTGCCAGGTCTCACTTGTTGGGGGTGGGGTTGGGGTTAGTGCTGGTGTCCAAGGTGAAGTTGTGTGCTCACTTTCTTCTCTTTCCCTCGTGTGAAGCATACCTCTCTTTGTACTGTGCTGCATCCGCTTGGATGGTGATGACATGGGTAATACAAAATTGTCCCTTATGTCCTAAAAAATGCATTTGTTTTCTTATTTTTGTGCTTTACCCAGGTGTTATAATCTCTTACCTGGATTCTTTAGCTCTTGTGAAGGTATTTTTATGTGTGGATGGGTGTTCAAATTGATGTTTCTGTGAGGGGATAAGCATTAGAAACTTCTATTCTGCCATCTTGCTGATATCATCTTAAAGCACTCTCTATTTACGGAAGGCTTGATAATCATAGTTATGGTCATAGTAGGGATGTAGAATGTAGAAAATGGAACAATATATGAGAAAGCATCAGTAGAAAATTATTCTGTCCTTTTTGTCTCCTGCTGTCTGAGGAATAACTGTGTAATGTATATTAAAATTATTTCTACTCTTAGCTGCCAAGGTGAATAGGTAAAAGTTTATAGGGCCAAATGTCATAGAAGAGTTATATGTTCTATTTGTAAAATGATGTCATGTGTTTAAAAATGTTGAACTGTCAATAACCAAAAAAAAAAAAAAATCCTAAAGGTATGCCTAAAACACAGTTAGGGATCTAGGTTCATTTTAAGGAGAATATGGTTATTAATTATGCTTTGGATAATGTTGACATTGACTTTCTCAAACCACAGTAGTCATTCTAACTCCAATATTGTGATTGTTTTAAGAATAAATAACCTTGATTATGTTTCTTAATCGTGATCTTTTTCAAGTGATTCAGAGAAATTTTATTAAAAAAACCCAAAAATATATGCAAGGTAACAACTTTCTATTTTTATATAAAATTAACATACAGTTGAATATTTTATTTATGAAGAAAAGTTACTTTAAAAAGCCAAAAGCTATATTTATTAGACTTAATGAAAAAATGGTGTGGAAATCCAAGAACAATTAGAACTAGAATAATTAATTCATGTGCAAATAGAAAAATTAATGAAAATTATAAAAATTCTTTATGTATAATATAAATACATTTATTCTGTAGGGTTCAGTATTATGAAGAACCTAAGTTTTCTTTTCATCAGATTTTGATTCTTTCCTAAGCAAGTATTTTTTTTCCTGTCATTTTAGCTTTAGGGATCATTTTTCATCCTTGAAGTGAGAATCATAAATTTTGGGATGAATTTTAAATCCCCTCAACGCTGACATCTATTGAGTCTTCTTATTTGAGAAATGAGCTGGCAGCTTGGAAGTGTAATAACAACTAAAATAAATGAGTCTTGAAAGCCTATAACAGACTTTTGGAAATTTGGCTTTCCCCAGTGTAGAAATGCCATTCCACTGATGAAGCACAAATAAGAAATACAAAAAAACATACAGAACTTTTTCTACTTCTCTAAATGTAAAATTTTTATTTGGAAAATATGGCACTTTACTGACCTTGCCCTTTTTAGTTTCTACTTTTTCATATATTGTAGTCTTGACTTTGAGTTTTGTATGTTTAATTTTTGTAGTTTTTAAAAATCCATTTTTCATTAAAGGAAAGGGCTTTAAGAAAATGAATTTGTATTTTAAAAAGGAATTTCAGTTTTCTGAGTTCTCACTCAATAATATAAATGTTTTTCTTCTATGTGTTACTTCTAAATACATGGAATACTTCTAAATACATTACTTTTAAATGGCTTGCTTACTTCACATTGTTCTATGAGTCCAAAATACATATTTTTAAAAAAATATGGTGTTTCTCAAAATACAATGTATTAGTACAGTCATACTTATTTGTAAGTGATAGATGGAAAAGAATATCAGATATTTAATTTGGCAGTGGGTTTTATGTTAATGGCCACTTGTTTGAAATAGGTTTAATCCAAAATTCTAGAATTGCATTTGGCATTTCTGACTTGTGGTGCAAAGGTTAAACTCTGAGGTTTCATTTCTGTTCTATAGGTGATCTTTTCACTCCAGAAGAGCCATGACTAAAATATCACTTCTTTATAAAGATATACAAAGGATTTGTCTTCCCATGTTTATAGCCTTCCATATATATGCTTCCTTGTTCCACCCTTGAGAACAGCATAAAAACTGCCCCACCCCTGCCATACAATCTGTTTGCATCTGACAATCTTTCATATCTAATTCACACTTAACAAGGTCTGTGCCTTTATATATTTAGTGTTAGCATATAGCAAACTTACTGTCTTGTGGTACTCTGTGGCACATTATACTTCTGGGTAAGCCATTTTTACGTATGGAAAAATGCCCTCAGCAAGTTAATACATTTTTTTCAGCCAATGTCACACTTGCAAGATGTAGCCAATCTTAGAAGGTCTTGGGAGATTTTATCATTTCTCTATGTTCCTAAAAAAAGGAGTAGGTCTGTCCAGTGCTGAGTCTACTTTTCTTAGAGGCACAACAAGATTTGTTTCCGTATTTCAAAGTCATCTTGAATTTTCTTTATATATGTTTAACTGCTGTTTACATTAGTTATACATTTGTTCAGATTGAAGCTAAGTAGAATTGTAATTTTAGGGTAATGTAATAACATAAGTAGAACTGTTATAATAATAATCTTATGTTAGAAATACAAACACACCTGCTAAAAAATTTGAGATTTCTTTGTAGTATTCTCTCTTTAGAATATATGAGAGAGAACTACTTGAATTTATGCTTGCTTTTGTGTGGTTTTGTTATCAACTTGGTAAAATTTATTTTGCTTCTGTTGTGTTCAATTTTGCATTTTCCATCTGTTATGGTTGACATTTCTTTAATGCATAAAATTTTTATGATTTGAAAGTTAAAATTATATAATAATATTAAAAAAACCCTTGGTTGCTTTTCTATGCCCTGCATCTAGTTCTAACTCACTCTCTATTGTTAACAACTTTTATTAGTTTCTGTTTTTAACTACCTGGTTTCTTTCTGCCAAAATTTAGACTTGGCTTTATATTTTTATTTTTATTATGCAGAAGGTTTTGTGTCTTGCTTTTTTCATTTAACGATATTGTAAGAATAAATTCTTATCTTTTTACAGATATTTTAAATTTTTATTTTCTTTATTTTTATTGAGGTATAATTGATCTATACTAGATTTTATGCATTAAAATCTACAATTTAATAAGTTGTGATATTTAGGCCCCCATTAAACTATCCCCCCATTTAATATAATGAGCATATTCCTCTACCTCTAAATTCTCCTTGTACCCTTTCTTAATCCTTTCCTTCTGCCCCTCCTTGTTCAACATTCTCCCCGACCCCGATCTTCTGGTAACCATTAATCTGATTTCTGCCACTATAGATTAGTTTGTGCTTTTTTTATAAGTGAAATTATAACTTATGTACTCTTATTTTTTGTCTGGTTTCTTTCCCCAGCATAATTAAGATTCATCCATGCTGCTGCATATATCAGTAGTTACCTTTTTATTGCAGAATAGTATTTCAATGTGTAAATATAATATAGTTCATTTACCCATTCATATATTGTTGGTATTTAGGTTGTTTTGGGGGTATTCCACATAAAGCTGCCATGAATATTTGTGTACAATTCTTTGTATGGACATATGCTTTTATTTATCTTAGCAGTAGAATGCCTAGAATAGATGGTCGGTGTATGTTTGATTTTTAAATAAACTGACAAAGTGTTTTCCAAAATGCTTGTACCATTTGATATTCCCATCAGCAGTATGCAAGAGTTCCTGCTCAAATCCTGGCCAGCACTTGGTATTGTCAATCGGCTTAGCTTTATTCAATTTAGTAAGTGTGTAGTACTAGGTTACTATGCTTTTATTCCCTGTCCCTAATGTCTAATAGTGTTGATCCTCTTTTCATAGTCTTGTTTGCCATCCATATGTCTTATTGGTGAAATGTCTGCTCAAATCCTTTATACATTTTTTTAACTAGGCTTTCTAAAATTTTTATTGTGGTAAAATACACATGACATAAAATGTATCACTTTAACCCTTTTTAAGTGTACAATCTACTAAGTCAAGTACATCCACATTGCTGTGCAAATAATCTCCAGAACTTTTTCCGTTCTCAAAACCGAAACCCATTCCTTCCTTCCCTAAGCCCTGACAACCATTATTCTGCTTTCTTTCTCTATGAATTTTACTATTCTAGGTAACTTCATTTAAAGGAATCATAGTATTTGTCTTTTTGTGACTGGCTTATTATACTTAGTATAATGTCCTCAAAGTTTATCCATATTGTAGCAAACATTTAAAATTTTTAAGTCTTTATATTATACACACACACACACACACACACACACATCCCATTCTGTTTACTCAACCATTGATGGATACTTGGGTTGCTTCAACGTTTTGTCTATTGTGAATAATACCCTGCTATGAACAAAGGTATACAAATATCTCTTTGAGACCATGTTTTTGATTCTTTTGAGAGTATACCCAGGAGTGGAATTGCTGGATTGTATGGTAATTCTATTTTTTTATGTTTTTAAGAAACTGTCATACTGTTTTCCTTAGTAGCTAATTTACATTCTCATGAAGAGTCCACAACAGTTCTGATTTCTTCACATCCCCACCAAGACTTGCTATTTTTTGTTTTTTGTTTTATTTTGTTTTTGACAGTTACCATCCTAATGGGTATGAGGTGGAATCTCATCATGGTTTTGATTTGTATTTCCCTAATAATTCATGATTTGACCATCTGTTCATGTGTTTTTGGCCATTTGTTTATCTTCTTTGGAGAAATATCCATTCCATTCTTTATCCATTTTTAAACAAGTTGTTTAGTTTTTTGTTATTGAGTTGTAGGAGGTTTTTTTTAAAATACATACTTATATTAGCTCCTTATCACATGTCTTAGTCCATTTAGTGTTGCTATAAAGGAATACCCATGGTTGGGTAATTTACAAAGAAAAGAGGTTTATTTGCCTCACAGTTCTGCAGGCTATAAAAGAATCATGGCACTGGCAACTGCTCAGCTTCTTGTGGGGTCCTCAGAAGGCATAGGGGAGCTGGCTTATGTAGAGATCACATGGCAAGAGAGGAAGAGGAGGTGCTAGATTCTTACACAACAGCTCTCACAGAAATGAAGAGAGTGAGAACTCACTCATTACTACAAGGATGGCACCAAGACATTCAAGAGGGATCCACTCTCATGACCCAAACATTTCCCATTAGGCACCACCACCAACATTGGGGATCAAATTTCAACTTGAGATTTGGAGGGGTCAAACAAACTAAACTATAATATCACATATATGATTTGCAAATATTTTTTCTATTACATAGATTTCCTTTTTACTCTATTGGTTATATCCTTTGATGCACAGAAGTTTTTAATTTTGATATATTCCAATTTATCTATTTTTACTTTCATTGTCTTTTCCTAAGCTTTTTAAAAATTGAGATTTAAGATATCTTTTTGTATTATGATATAAGTCCTTGGTCAGATTTATAATGGGCAAATATTGTGTCTTGTTCTGTAGCTTGAGTTTTCACACTCAACAGTATCTTTCAAAGAATATAGGTTTAATTTTGATGAAGTTTAATATTTTCTCTCTTTAATGAATTATACTTCTAATGTTTCATATTTGAAATCTTTCCTTTACTGAGAACACAATCTTTTTTGCCTGTTTTCTATTAGAAATTTTATAGTTTTAGGTTTTACACTTAGTTTTATATTCCATTTTGAGTTAATTTTGGTTTAATGCATAAGGTATGTATGAAGTTTTCTTTATTCCCTTTTGTATATGAATATCTAATTGTTCTAACACCATTAGTCAAAAAGACTACCCATCCTCTACTGAATTAACTTTGTTTCTATGTCAAAATATGGTGTCCATATTTATATGAGTCTTTTCCTGGACTCTTTTCTGATTCATTTATCTAATATCTAATATCTATCTTTGCACTAACACATTAGTGCTTTGATTAAAGCAGCTTTATAGTAAGCCTTGAATTCAAGTAATATAAATACTGTAACATCTTTCTTCTTTTTCAAATATAGGGCTATTTTATTTCCTTTACTTTTCCATAAAAATTAAAGTTAGCCTGGTAGTATCTACAAAAAGTTTTGCTGGGATTTTGATCAGGATTGTGTTGAATCTATAGATTAATTTAGGCTGAATTGAAATATTATCTATATTGAGTTTTCCAGTCCATGAACATGGTATGCCTGTCCATTTATATATCTTTTTTAATTGATTTTATGAATATTTTTCACTAGTCAGAATACAGGTTCTGCATATATTTGGTTAGATTTATAATTATTTTATTTTTGGTGCTGATGGTATTTTATTTAATTTCAAATTTTAATTATTTATTGTTCATTGTCTTGGTCCATTTTTGTGCTGCCATAACAGAATGCTTGAGACTGGGTAATTTATAATGAACAGAAACTTATTGGCTCACAGTTCTGGAGGCTGGGAAGTCCAATATCAAGGTGCTGGCATCCTGTGAGGCCTTTTTTGCTGTGTCATCACATGGTAGAAGGTTGAAGGTGAGAGGGTAAGAAAGAGGACAGAAGGAGGCTAAGCTCATCCTTTTATAATGGCACAAATTCCACCCATCAGAGAGGAGCCCTGATAGCCTAAAGGATGAGTCCTCTTAAAGGTCCTACCTCTTACTACTGTTAAACTAGCAATTAAGTTTCAACATAAGTTTTGGAAGGAACAAATATTTAAGCCCTAGTGCTGACATATGTAAGAAGACAATTCTTTCTTGCTCTCTTTTTTTCTCATGGTCTGGCTAGGGCTTGTCAAATTTATTGGTCTTTTCAAAGGAAAGCTTTTAGCTTGATTATTTTTTTCTATTATTTTTCTGATTTCAGAAGCCAGGACACATTTTCCTGCTTCATAGGTCTCATAATTATTCTCCTATGAATTCTCCTATGAACTATTCATGGTATAAGAGCCATAGAAGCACCATATAATTATATCTTTAATCAGAAACTGTTCTTTTTCTTTCTTAGGCCAATAGGAGTAAAAAATAATCACTTCTGACTAGAAATGATCTGGGTAGGTCTATATTGCAGCTTTGGATTATCTTCAAGGCTTGGCCTTCCAGAACATTAATATGAGAACCTTGATGGTATTTGACTTCTTAAATTTTAAGAACTATGGATTATTTTGTCAAACGTATTTTGTTTGCTCTTAAGAGGATTTCAATTCATTTATTTTGTTTCTCACCTCATGGATTTAGGTTTTGGGGAATGTGTTGTTGAGATGATCACCTGTATGTTTGGGAGGAGTCCTCAAGTCTCCAGTGTTATTACTCCAGCCCCACACAAATTCTGTAGTCTATGATAGCTTCCTTGTTCTCTAGTGACCTTCTGTTGAAAGTTTTTTCTGGAATTCTAACCTCTCAGTGTATTCAGAGTCACTAAGTTTCTCAAGTCATTTTTCCTCTGTGTGCTTCCTCTGAGGAACTCAATTTCCTCAGAATTCATCAACTTTATTTTGTGGCAACTGACTGTATTTGAGGGACCCATTAAATATGTTACCCAACCCCGTATCAGTGTCCAAATCTTTTCTGGTTTCTCTTTAGCCTGTCAGTGTTACTCTGCCTGCATTAAGCCCCTATATTCAGATTGCATCCAGGATTGTTAATTGCCAAGAAAGAAAGTATGTGGCTGCTAATGCATGCATTTTTTCTGAATAGTTCTGCCTTCTTTGTTCTTTTGTCCATCTAGTTTCCATTACGTCTATGGCTCTCTGATGATTTTAAAATATGATTTTTGTAATTTTCTTTTCCAGTTTTTTCTATTTTCCTGTGGGGCCATTGTTCCCCTAAACCTATTATATCCCTCATGTAAGCAGAAATTATTCCAGTAGCTAATTCAACAGAAGACTTTAGTGTAGAAAAACTGTTTAGACAAGTATAGGAAGACAAAAAAAAAAAAAAACAAATAAAGTAAAGAGAATACTGAGATAACACTAAGATAATAGCTGCAGAAAGCAATTGTACCTCTAAGGATAGATGAATATCAGGAAAAATGTTGTTATTTCAAGAATCTAGAACATGAAAATGGGTTCCTGCAGGGCAGAAGTCCAGGGCCCTGAGAATAGAATGCTTCCTATGTGGGGGAACTTCAGAAATGCATGGTGAGAATGATTCTGTCAGTTCTCTGTTACACTAAATGCTGAAGGTAACTAACTGCTACTGTTGAGAGAAAGAGCTTATGATAGAGCAATGCTTACAAGAGCCAAAAATAGACAGGAAGGAGTAAAACCTTCTCCTGCATTGTCCTTTCCAATCTTTTACTGGAACATAGACAAGAGGCAAAGGAGAAAGTTAGTTTGCTGAATTCCAGCCCCAACATCACAAAACATAGTCCAAGAATAATTTAGAGGTGCAAGACGATCTATAATTTAGAAGTGCAAGACGATGGCTTAATAACTTTATCTAATTCCTTTGAATTATTACTCCTATTATTAACTGTTTAAAGTAACTTAAACACACAATTTTTTTTCCTGCTCCAGCTTTGCTGAAATAGATATTTCTAAGTCACACAGTTATTTCAAGATTTTCATTAATCTACCCTAGAGCCACTAATTTAATTATACCTAAGACTTTTAAAAAATTTTATCTTGATGTTTATTTGCTTATCTTCTTTCTAGTTTAAAATAGAAGAAAAATGTGGCTTTATGCCATTAAATGTGGAAGCTTATACTGTGTTTTCTGGGTGTTCTTTTTCCCTCTGGCATGCAAACACATACTTTCAAGCTTTTACCTATCCACAAATACCAGAAGTATAAAATCAGGGGGAAAATAGACTCTGCCCCAGGAGAAAAACTGAGATTGGTGTTTTCTCCTCATTAGTGTCACTCATGTTAACTTTGACCTTCAAACTTCTGGATTCATCTATTTACACCTTGATGTTTGTACTCAGCTGTCTTCCCTGTGCTTGCATACTGCCTTCCTACTTTCATGGTACTTAGAGAATTCTCTTCCAGGCAACTACCTTGGAACTTCAGAATTTCCCTTTTTGTGTCCTTCAACCTTCTGTATAATCACTTTATTCCAGGTTTCTCTTGCTTCTATTCACTCTTGTGTAAACCTAGTGGGAAAGACCCATTTTCTTCCCATTCAGTCAGACAGGTGTTTAATTGCTTTCTTAGCACTTCCAAGTAGCTATTTTCATATAAGATTCTTTCTCATTCACTCCTATTTGATGATATATCTCTTACTTTGTGGAAAAGCAGAAATACAATGACATTTAAATCACCATAATGCTGCTGATGTACATAAAACAATTGATAATTCTTTCCCCAGTCAAAAATAAATCTCCTTCAGTTTTCATGGAGAGGAAACTACATGCCCTCTATCAGATACTTAGTATAGAAGCCCTTAATGATCAAATTAAACTGAAAACACAGCAATACAATTTTCAGTGTATGTATATTTTTGTAGTAGTTTTATTAGCAATGACTCTAGCAGTTTTCCATTTTACTTACCTAGCTAGTACTGGTCTAACTTGCTTTTGTTTTAAACAGAAACTTGACCAGAATATAAGATTTTAAAACAAAATGAAGAGTAATTTCTCAGTGTGTGTGTATGTGTTTATATGTTCTATTTGTGGGAATTGCACTAAATAATACATATTATACATTGACAGGGTCATATTTTCTTTGTGTTCATTTTTAGTTTGTTTTATGCTATGTAGATGAGCTATAAGGTATTACTCATCTACAAATGCTTACTGGAAGCATTAACTTATTATACCTTGCAAATATACAGTGTTGTGCTGTTTCAAATATTTTAAAGCACCATGAAATAATCTCCATTATTTTAAAGCTATTGACCATGGATCATTGTCCAAACACATAGGGGCTAAGTAGTCAATGAATGTGAGATCTTTGCTCTAGATATTAAGCTGGGTTTCATTTCTCCTTTCTCTATTCATCTGTAATACATTTAGCCACTAGTAAACCACTTACCAATTTTCTAACTCAAATTTCCTTCTTTTGTTTACTAGTCTTTCCCTCTATCTTTTTGTAAATGCTTTGAAGACAAGGACTATGTATGATACTGTTAATCCCCCACCATTTCTAATAAATTTTCATGCACATACTCTGTATTTTTAGCTTTAGTTGCAATAAAACATGAAGACATGAAAAGACTACTTAGCATTCTTGGATATTTTTCTATTTTCATATATAAATTGTAGAATGTTTATACATTGTGAAGTATACAAACCAAAAAATTGCTTGCTTATTTGGAATAGCTTGGTAAGTCAAAATAATTTAAAAATCTTCTATTGGAAGGAGCATCACTGATCTGAGTGGTTAATTTTACAGTTTTATATCTTAGCCTGACTAAAGTGTTCATATTAGCAAAAACATTGTGTATACTGTGACACAACTATATGCATTTATGATCAGAGAGTTTATCTAACCAATTCAGGTTAATAATAGAATGCTATTAAATAGTGTTTATAATGGCCACACACTGTTTTATGCACTTTACATGAACTAATTCATTTTGTCCTCAGGACAACTCTGTGAGGGAGGTATTGTTATCATCCCCATTTTGCAGATAAAAAACTGGATACCTGGTAGCAAATTTGAACTCAGGAGTCTGGTTTAGAAGACTACATTCTTTACACTGTACAATAGGCCTTCTCCTGAAATAATCAAATTATCTCACTTATTGCCATCAAATGTCAAAATTGAAATAAAGATCAGCATCATATTTACATCCTAGCATTTTAAGTAGTCTCCAATTTAGCCCCATTTTCAAAGATTCCAAATAGGGAGAGAGAAAAGGCAGAGCTTCAGGATAGAAAGGGAGTCAGACAGCTTGATGCTCTTGAACCCTTCTACTGTATCCTACGTCTTCAACAGTATTCAGTGAGTGAAAGAAATTTCACTGAATGACTGAAATTCTGAAATGAACACTCTTTGGTCCCTGCAGTCACTAGATTGGGAATTCAGTTATCCAACTATTTTGCTTTAACTTTCACTTTGCAAAAATACCAATTCTGAATATTAATGAGCCTCTGTGAAGAGCATAGACTGGGACTTGAGAAAAAAAACGAGAAACAACAAGAAAAGTAAGCTTATTTATATCCTACAATGGATTCCTATAGATTTCAAATGTTTTTATAATTTCCTTTTGTGTAGTAGTAAAAACAAATTAGGCTTATGTTACTTTTATTGACTTAGGGCTTAATGGAACTGCCACTTTCCAATGGAGTTTCACATAGGTCCAATTAACCATTCACATAGACAGGAGGTGGCTACGCAAATTTATGTAACCTTACCCCAGACCATTTGTCTAATGTTTTCTGCCATATGACAGCTCTTATTTGATTATCAGCAGTGAAGCAAACAAGTCGTGGTGACCAAAAAACTCCTTCATGTGTCCTTAATAAATGCTACTCTCATGATTCTTAGTTTAAGATATAACATTTTGAAATAATCACTATATTGTACAGTGACCATAAGTACACACACACACACACACGTATATATATATATATATGTGTATATATATATATATATACTGATATATACAGATATAGGCAAAACTACCATTTTTAAGTTTTTCCATAATAGCAATGTATTAGAAAAAAAGCTTTATATGAAATCTCTGTCATTAATTAATTCAGATAAAAATTGCATAGCTGCTAAAGGTGGGATACATAATTCAGAAATGGAAATTTGATACATCTTCAACACACCATTATGTAGCTTTGGGAAACCTGAAGATTTTCTTTCTTTCTTTCTATTCCTATTTCTTTCCCTACTCCCCCTTCATTCTTTTTCTTTCTCTTTCTTTCTGTGTTATTTTTCCCTTTAGTTTAAGTTATTTTCTATCAATATACACCAATTGAATATATATGTTAGCATTCAATAACTTGTATAGAAGCAGTAAAATTTTGCATGTATTTCTGGTATTCATTACAACAAACAAAGACTAGCAGCTATTAAATAACTTCACAGAAAGTGCCTATATTCATGTGAACTACTAAAATTATAGACAGTTATTACCAGATATTAGTAGTTAACATTAATAAGTATCTCACCTATATGTCATTAGAATCAAGATAATAAGAAGTATATAAGTATTTATGGAAAAAGATTGCCTTATCATTAGAATAAACTTTAACTTCTTAAAAGGAAAGGAAATTCTCTACAGATACATGTGCATATATATATGTATATAAATTCATATGTCCTTATGTGTATATGTTTTGAACTTTGGGAATCACACAATTAAGTGTGAGTTTATAAGAGAATCTAATGTTTTCTGAAGATATAATAAAGCTCAGGCTGGACGTGGTGGCTCACGCCTGTAATCCTAGCTCCCTGGGAGGCCCAGGCAGGAGGATTGCTTGAGCTCAGGAGTTTGAGACCAGAATGAGCAAGAGCAAGACCCCATCTCTACAAAAAAAAAAAAAAAATAGAAAAATTAACTAGGCGTGGTGGCACATGCCTGTAGTCCCAGCTTCTTGGGAGGCTGAAGCAGGAGGATCGCTTGAGCCCAGAAATTTGAGGTTATAGTGAGCTACGATGATGCCACTGCACTCTAGTCAGGGTGACAGAGTGAGACTCTGTCTCAAAAAAAATAAAAAAATAAAAAAAGGTTAGAAGTAAGCAGAGCTATTTTGTGTTCATTATCCATCCATAGATTTGCAGTAGCACAAAGTGGAGAAATAAAGCATTAGGAGAGTCTAGGTGAGCTCCTGGGACCGAAGCAGATACAACAGGCCTCAATTTACAATTGTTCCAATGCAAGTACGAAGTTTTATTAGTTATTTCATCAGATAGGTTCTACAAATTGTACAAAGCATGCTTTCAATAGAAATATCTATGTATTCTCAAATACCATAGTAGAGAAAATTATTTTTCTGATAATATTTTAGGAGAATTAACTGTATTAGACAAATGAGCAGTTTCATGGCTATGTTCGGAAAGCAAGTCAGCTGAGCTGTTAATAAATACAGGTTCTTCCTGCTTAACTCTGTCAATACCAGTATCAGATATCATTATCATTTTGGCACAGGAATAAGTCAGCAATTATAATAACTATATTTCTTTATACATAAACTCTGTTTAGAACGTCTGCATTGGGTATTTACGGACTTGTTTGAACTTTAATTGCTCCATTTTATCTTTTTATTTTCAAATTAATTACTTTTCATAAGAAAGTTATAATTTGAGTTTTCCTAGAAATAAATGGAATGAAATAGCCTAAATATGCACTTTCCTTGGAGCTCTCAATTCAAAATTAAGTTTGTTGAAATGTATGGTCAACTCCTTATCTGTGTGCTCCACAAAAACTTGCTGATGGTCTATAGATATCATTCAAAGCACAAACTCAATTTTAAAAAGTTCTTTTTGTGAGAAAAACTGAAACCCAAGGTTTCCTGTCAAACCCTGGAGAATAAATACTTATGTAAGATAGAGTACTTTCAAGACACACACTCTTACAATTCTTCCGGTTGCCAAATTGCACATTTCCTCTGGAAGAAATTTAAAGTATATTTAAAAATATTGTAAAATTGTAAAAAATTTCTTTTTATTTTTTCAACTTTTCATAAAAATGTGGAATTCCTCTTTTACAGTTTTCTAATCCAAGTTACTACACAAATTTTTAAATGAAAATAGAATCTTTATTTTGCATGGGAGTTGGAGATGAGGACTCAACTCTAAAGAAACAAGGTGATTAAAAAAAGAAGCCCCTACATTCTAACCATTCTAGTGGTTCTTGAAAGGTACATGCAAGATTAATTTATGTATTGACTATACAACCTTACCAGTAACTTTTAGCCAACCACCTTTATGCTAATGAGACACTAAAAAGCATAATTCAAAGGAATTGACAGAGACAGAAAATGCCATAGGGATAAGAATTTTGTTGTTTTCCTCTGAAAAATCTAAGAAAGAGGAGTTTACAACAAAAATAAAAATACAGTGCAAAGAGTTGACATGCTTCACTAACAGTAAGCTTCTTACTATGGTTGCATATTTATTGATACATGTAAGAAATTGTTACTTGTGTCCTTCTTGAACCAGAATGGCTCATGATGACAGAGTTCTTAGGAGAGTAGGACATGGGCCTTCTTGATGATGGGAAGTTATCTTCGAAGAATCAGTGAAATACCTTTTTCCTTGACCTTTTGTTCTTCTTTTCTGCCCAAACTTGTAAAGACAAGAAGCAAAAAGGAGAGCAGGTGGATCAAGGAGAGTAAGGAACACACACTGCCATAAACCAGCCCTGTGGTGGGAGGGAGAGGGGACAGAAACAGGGCTGAGAATGGGGAGGTTAGAGAAGAAAAGGGAATACCTATGTGTGTAATAAGAGATGGAATTTTGGTTTGCTTGTATTTGGCTTTGAAAGGCATGAAATATTTTTCCAAAAGGCAAAAGTGACTGGAAACACTTGAGGAGCTGTCCCACATGTTGTCCACATTTGGGGAAAGGCTATCCAACAGAATGTGTTTGAGGGCATAAAAGAAAAAAAAATATGTATATATCCTTATAGTCCTACTGAGATCTATCCATTTAAAAATTCCTTACATTTTCAGGAGTCTTACATTGGGCTCACAATGATTTGTTAATGAACACGTCTTCTGACAACCTACTTTCTCTTCTCTCTCCCTTCTTCATTTTTACTGGGGTTTCTGTCCCTTCACGTGTACTCCAAGAGTTTCTGTGGAAAGTCGGCATCATCCCAGGCTGTAGAAATTGGGCATAACCCCATTTCTCAGCCACAGTTATTGGTTCAGCCATAGACTGAAGCCATGAGATACAAAGAGAATGCAATGGGAATTTCTGGCAAAGAAGCTTTCTCAGCTTCTTTCCAGAAGAGAGAACTTCTGGAAGAGGTTTCACGCTCTGAGCAAGGATAAAAATACACGTAGCTTGAAGAATTATTCACGTCATCCTGCAACCAGCCTAGAGGGCAAAGCTGATGCAGGAGAAGGAAGACTAGAGAAACGCTTTGGTGGTGGGGCCTTAAAACATCATTGAGCTGGTGAATCAAATCAATTGTGAATCCCACTCTAAATGAAGACTTCTCAGTAGTGCATGCCCCCCAAATTTCCTTGAATAAACAGTAACTCATTTGGAGTTAGATTTTTAGTAACTCAACACATATTATGTAAAGGGAAATCCTGCACTCTAACTATGGAGTCAGAATCCTCTACACTTTTGCTGTGTTTGTCTATGGAGAATAGTTAAGCCAAGAGGGCTCAATCATTGCGCTCTAATTTTCTGATTACTTCTCTTAGATACAACTTGTCCAAAAAGAGTTTTTTTCCTCAGAAAAAATTTGAACTGAATTTAGTAGAAAAATAACATATCCTCTTTAATTTCAAAGTGTATAGCATGCAACCCTGGAATTCTTGTTAAGCATAGAGAAATTTTTGAGATAATGAAGCCGACACTTAAAGAGAAGCAGAGACCAGATAAAAATAGAGCCGGGATGGCTCCACAGTAATTATTACTGGGTTGTCATTGCATTTTGTGAGACTTGAATTTGCAATGCTTTTTAAAAATTCTGTGAACCACAAAAACACTTCAAATATGTCTCTGTTTGGAATATAAGGTCATCAAAGTTACTTTTTTTTGTCCTCTGCAACCACAGACTCCTGGTGCTGCTCTTCCTAACCGAGACTCTTCATATTATTCTGTAACTTTTTTTTGCACTGATATTTATAATGGAAAGGTATAACATTTCAACTATAATCTATTAATAGACATTACCGTTTTTTTTAAAAAAAAAGATTGCTTTAGTCTATTTTATGTATTATCATAATTTACTATGATTAGCATTTGGATGATTCTAGATATTTGATATCAGAGAAAGGATGTATTGAATATAGTTGACTATAAATACATATATTTGTTTCTACATAAGTTTCCAGTACCAGTATTTTGAGGTCAAAGACCATTTAAAGATATTTACAAACGTTGCCAGATTGCTTCAAAGATATTTTCCTAACTAAAAAATTATGAACAATTTATGAGATGGCCAGTTTCTGGAAACCTTTAACAATACTGGATATTATATATTTTTTGTTGTGACAATGTAAAGTGCAAACAATTGTATCTCCTTCAAATTTGAGGAGATCTTATGATACGTGTATTGGCAATTTATATTTATCATGGGACTCATTTCTTCTTTATCAATTTTAAATAGAGTTTTTAGGCTTTTACACATGTCAGTAGTACCTAAGATTTTCCTCTTGCAAACTAGTGCAAACCTCTATGGAAAATAGTATGGAGATTCCTCAAAGAACTAAAAGTAGACCTACCATTTGATCTAGCAATCCCACTGCTGGGTACTCACCCAAAGGGAAAAAAGTCATTTTATAAAAAGACACTTGCACTAGAATGTTTATTGCAGCACAATTCACAATCCCAAAGATGTGGAATCAACCCAAGTGCCCATTAATTCATGAGTGGATTGATAAAATGTGGTATAAAACACCATGAAGTACTACTCAGCCAAGAAAAAAAATGAATTAATACCTTTTGCAACAATCTGGATGGAACTGGAGACCACCCTCCTAAGTGAAGTATCGCAAAAATGGAAAAACAAACATCACATGTACTCACTATTAAATTGGAACTCACCAATCAGCACTTATGTGCACAGATGGAAGTAAAATTCAACAGAAATCATGCAGGTGGGAGTGGAGGGGAGGAGGGGATGGATGAAATTATATCTAAGGGGTACAATATACACTATCTGCATGATGGGCACACTTACAACTTTGACTCAAGCAGTACAAAAGCAATCCATGTAACCAAAACATTTGTAGCCCCATAATATTCTGAAATTTTAAAAAATGCAAATAAAATAAATGCTTCACAGTAATAATTTGATTACACTATCTTTCACCAGTTGCAATTTGTCTTTGAATTTTATTTATAATGTTTTTTGCTGATCAGAGTTGTTCTTATTTTATTGTAGCTTCTGGGTAAAGTGTCACATTTTTTTATTAAAGATAAAATCCACAAACTAATCCCATACTAGGAAGTATGAAGAAATAAAATAGACATGAATTTTAAGAGATTCTGTCTAACAAAGACTTCATATATAATTTAAAATTATAGGAATGAATTATAGTTCCCCATGACAAGTTAGTGTATATAGCATCAAGATTCTCAGTTTTATATCATATCAAATAGTCTATAAATGACAGCACATCTCATTGTCTAAGCTCCCTTTACATGTGTCAAATCCTGAGTTTTTCCATTAAAAACTGCTAATTAGATAATTTTATCAATATTTATCTACAGTAGTCAAAATTATCAATAATTTTCTTTATGATTTTTTCTTTGTGCTTTGATGTCCTGTATAAAAAAATATTTTCATGCTCTAGGTTCATATATGAATTCTCCTATTTTATCCCAATTTGATAGTTATGTCTTTAATCCTCTTGGGGAAAATATGCAAGAAATATGCGTGACAAGAATCAAAATTTATTTGCTTTTCTTATGAATAGCCCATTGTCCAAGCATCATATATTTGAATAGTCACATACTGCCTCTGCTGATTTATAAGGCAACATAAGTCATAGATGAGGTGCTCTATTCAGTACTGTTAGCAGTTTCTTCATGCCTGGACCAACCCTATAGTTACTATAGTTTACCATACGTTGAGCAAAGTGCCCCATCATTCATGTTCTTCAAAATTTTCTTGATTACACTTGGCTCTTTGTTTGCTGCAATGATTTTAAAAATATGTTAGATTTTTAATTTACTTCAGAAAGAAATTGTAATACTAATGATTCTTCCAATTTGTGAATTGAGTACAACTCTAGTAATTTAGATCTTTTATGTCCTCTTTTTGTATTTTATATTCTTTTTGTAATTGTCTTCATAAAATCTTTGCACATCACTGAACTCTTTCATTAGATCTAATAGCATGTATCTGTATTCTCTTGGGTTTTCTGAGTGGACCATTATGTTATGGGGAAAAATTGTTTTCTCTTCCCTTCACTTGTAGTTGTCTTTTTCTACATTTTCTTAATATGTATGGGAATCAGCTCACAATAATGAACTGTTGTATGTATGATGTACGTAATTCTCATATCCCAGATTTTAATGAAAATGTTTCTACCTTCATAGTTAGTATTAATATTTATTTGCTGTAGAATTTGACAGTTGCCCATGTTATATTAAAGAAATTCTTTTTATTCCTTGTTTGTAATTTTAAAAAATATTTTAATCAAGAATGAAATTGCATCTTTTAGATAATCATAAGATTTTTAAAAATTTTCAAATATGATGTGTTAGTTGAATACATTTTCTAATGTTGAACATCCACATATTTCTGGATGAAGTATATTTTTTCCTGATGTATTATTCTGTGCACTGTTGCTTTGCCTCAGATTTTTTCATCCATTTGTAAGTTACATTGGCTTATAATTTTATTTTCCTGTACTATCTTTGGTTTTAGTTATAAGGTTATACGAGCATCACAAAATGGATCAGATAGCTTTGCTTTTTACCCAGAATCACATTGAAAGAAAATGGGAATACCTATTCCTGGAATTTTTAAGATAGATTGGCCTGAAATTTGTGCAGCAAGAAACTTTTGAGTACAGATTCAATTACCATAAAGTAATCGCTTAGTAAATGTTTCACAATTTTCAGTTTAATTTCATCTTTACCCAATGAATTATTTAGATATATAAAACTTCCCAAACATATGTGTGTTTTTATTGGCTATGTTTGTATTGTATTTCTTATTTAGTGGTGTTGTTCTAAAAATATTTTGTATGACATTGATTCTATGAAATTTGTTGAATTTTTTTGTGATCTAGTACTTGGTTTTATATGCACTTCCAAGGAATGTTTATTGTGTATGTATTTGGAGCAAATAGGGTTGTTTCCTTGATTTCTCTGTTTCTAGCAGAGGCATATTAAACCTCACTCCAAGTGGTATTCATTATTTGGACTTCATTACTTTAATCTTTATTCTCACTTTTATTTTATATGTGACTCTCAGAAGTAGTATAGATCTTATTTTTTAAAACCAATATGATTATATAAGGTTTCAATGAAGGAGTTAAATATATTTTTATTACTGATGTATTTTTGACATATTTATACCTTATTTTGTATTTTATATTCATTAGCCTATTTTCTTGCTTTTTTTCTTTCCTGTCCCCACATTCCACAGGATTGATTAAATTATCCTTTAAGGCTTTTATTTTCCTTAACTCTTTTGTAAACAAGATTTTATTTCTATTCATTTGTCCATTATCCTTAATTATATTAATATATTTAACTCTAATTTGAAAAAGACTCAGCTATTTAGAGGGAATTTTGCATGCTTAGCAACTTTTCCCATCACATTATTGTTGCTTATATTTTAGCCTTATCTTCCACAAAATATACATATTTGTTATTATTAAACATCGTTGCATTCAATAGTTAAACTTACCAAATTATTTCATGAAATATTATATTTTGATTATAATCCATACCCTCTGTGTTCATTTGTATATTGGCTGATGTACATCATTTTCTGGTGACTTTACTGAGGGTCTTTGGGTGATAAATTCCCTTAACTTTTGTCTGAGAATATTTTACCTCGCCCTCATTCCTGAATGAAAGTTTGATTGGATATAAATGTTTGCTTGCTGGTTGACAGCTGAGTCATTTTCCTTCAGTACTTCGAAAATATTACTCTAAAATGTTACTGATGATATGGCTAATTTTCATTCTTTAAAGGTAAGATTTTTTTTTCCTGGTAAATTTTAAGATTTTTTTTTTATTGTTGATGTTATATAGCTCTATCGTAATAATTCTAAGTGAAGATTTATTTTGATTTGTCTTACAGGTAGTTCAGAGTACAGTATCTATGTATTCATCTATTTCTTGCATTTTGGAGAATTTTCACAATTATTGTATCAAATATCACTTACACCCATTGTGTCTACTGTCTTCTTTAAGAACACCTATTAGGCAATTATGGTTGTCTATTCGTCTATTTTCCATGTCTCTTAAACCTTTTCTCAAATCTTTTGTCTCATCCACACTTAGTTCAATCTTCTGAGTTCACTAATTTACTTTTTGTATCCAACAGTATATATCCATTTGTTCTATTTTTTATTTCAATGACCATATTTTTCATTTTGAGATACTTAATGCCTTTTTTTTTATACCCACTTTAGCTTGTTTCATTTCTGGATGGTTTTGTTTCATATTTAATTATTTTTAAATAAAATCTAAGACCTCATTATCTTTTTATAAACTGTCAAATTTTTCTATAAAATAAACTTGATTTAGAGGCAACAATAGGTATTATTTTTATTCTGTTGACTATCTTCCTTAGCCTTATTTTTCTTCAGGCACATTGCAATATTGGTTTGTAAGTTAAAGATGGAAAGATTTTATGTTGTGTTTCTCTTTCCCTATTGCTTGCTTTCTCTTATTCTTGTTCCACTGCCTGTTTCCTCAGGCATTACTCCACCCTCTCTACTTATTTTGTGCTTCTAAGTACAAAACTGCACAACTAAAGTATCTAAAAACTATCTATAGTAACTATAGTTCCTTACAGAAGTACACAAACAAAGATCAGAAAAAAATGAAGAACAATATCTTTATCTTAAATAAAAGAGTTAGGCTGAACATACTTTAAAAATCAATATCCAAATTTTATACCTTTCCAATCAGAATGCCATTTTTTAAAACTTGAAACTTGAATTATTTTAAAAAATGATACAGAGAATATGCATATTGAAAATACCTTTTAATCCAACTATATAACAGTTTATCAAACATAAGGAAAAAAACAAAAATCAAACCAAAAGAAAAGTAAACAAACTAATAAACAGACATAGTCAGCAAAATGTATCTGTGGGCATGAAACAGAAACAAAACACACTGACCACGACTGAAGCTGCCAGCTCTCCTGGGGCACTAGGACCCAGAGGCTCAATTCCTCCCTGGTGAAGAGAGCCAGGAGTAGAAGAGCCAGGTTAACACATTGAGGGTAGGGGTTTGAGGGGACTGCTCTGCTTATGAGAGGGGACCCAACAAAAAATCTGTAAACTACTGCTGAGTACTGTGCCATTGTCAGAACTCTGGGCCTAAGGAGGTGGGAACAAAGACGTATCTTTCAGAGTGTGATTAGGAAGGCCCTGATCCTGTGATTGGTTCTGCTATAGCCCTAATAACCCTCATGGAAACAAGTAAGATACTATTACCAGTTCAAAGAACATTTGACACATCATGTATATTAATATACTGCATATATAACAAAGAAATGTTAGAATTTGATTGCTGGATTACATATAAAACTGGTTAATGACCAGCAGGGATATAAACAGTAACTACTGGGTTTATCTCTTTCATGAAACAGAAATTACTTGCTTCTCCACTGGATAAAAATCTGTAAGCTAAACTCTGTTCCTACAAATTAGTAAAATAGCCAAGATGACAACATATCAATTTCAACACTACACTAACACTAAATAATCCCTATGCCTATATGCAAGATTCTCATAATTTTTTCATATCCTTCCATATTTTTTCTCATTATAATTTACTGATGATTAATTTCTATGATATATGAGAATTTTCCATCTGTGTTTATCCTTCCTAATGCTGTAGCAGGAATGGCTGGCATATTTGTCAAGTGTTTTTAAGGCAACAATGATAATATGAACATTTTTTTCTTCCATTTATATATCAAACTTTATTAAAGTGATAAATTGTCTACTGATGAAAGATCTTGCATTGCAAAGAGAACAACAACAAAAAGCCTACTTGATGATATTACATTATTCTTTAAAACATGTTAATAGGGTAGGGTTGAATGGCTTGAGTCAGGGGAGTTTTTAGGTTGGTGAACTATTTTGTATGATAGTGTGAGGTGAATACAAGTCATCAAGCATTTTTTTTAACCCACAGAACTTTATAGAACACAGAGTAAACCTTAAAGTACGCAATTAAAAAAATGACTTAGGAAGTCAAAGAATCCCAAGATAGAAGACAGAATGTGACAAAAGAATCTACATACATTAGAAACATATAAAATAATCTCACTAAACAGAGCAGGAAAATAAAGTGCTGTTCTGAGTAACTTTAGAAATGAGTGGAATATATTATCATAAGGGTAAAGGTAAAAAAAAAACTGTACTCTATGTTCTAGTTGGTAAAGTTGATAAAGTTACCTCCTACAATGGTGCAGGTTTACATCTTTGAAACCAGTATACATGTATACTAGAATTGAAAAAGTAATTAAAAAGATTTATTGGTAGTGGGAGGCAAGTTTCTGACTTTGGAAGAGGGAATTTACAGAGAAGTAAAGGACGTTGGCAAGATTGATCCCAGTGTTAATGGATTAGCGTTGGAGACATCTGTTTGAACTCATGTTTGGCTTAATAAAGATAACAGATGATTACATATAGAAATACTTATAGATTTGTGTGTATACACATGTTACTATACACACATATATCTTCCTTGCTTTTTCAACTTAGAGGGCACAGAAGCAATAACATTCCAGTTGTAATAAGAATACTTAGTACCCACATCTTGGTTTCTAATACCATTCTCCATTAAAGGAAACTAGGGCTACTTGGAGAAATGCCAGATGCCAGGACTGGAGAAAGAAATATACAAGATAAATCTGGAGAATCTTATAGTATCGGAAAGTTAGAAAGTTCTCAACCACATGCACACACACATACACGCACACCCCGCACACACATGCACATATATGCACAATGATGGGATATTTCAAATTAGGCAAAGTATGCCAATAAAATAGTATTGAATTATAATCCAAAGTATAAAATAAATGTCCATGAGTCTTTACTCACATAAGTAAATTATTGAATAAATAGACAATTGGGGGAGAATAGTCAAATATCCCATGTAGAAGAATGCAAAATAATTTATATTTGCATGCCACACATCTCATGAAGGGCTGATAACTAGAATCTGTACAGAACTTAGGAAAATCAACAAGAAAAAATCAAACAACCCCATTAAAAAGTGGGCAAAGGACATGAACAGACACTTTTCAAAAGAAGACAGAATAATGGCCAGCAAACATATAAAAAAATTGCTCAACTTCTCTAATCATCAGGGAAATGCAAATCAAAACCACAATGAGATATCACTTAACTCCAGTGAGATTGGCCTATATCAAAAAGTCCCAAAACAACAAATGTTGGTGGGGTTGTGGAGAGATAGGAAGACTCATACACTGCTAGTGGGACTGCAAATTAATACAACCTCTATGGAAAGTAATATGGAGATAGCTCAAAGAACTAAAAGTAGAACTACCATTTGATCCAGCAATCCCACTACTGGGTATTTACCCCAAGGAAAAAAAGACATTCTATAATAAAGACATCTGCACTTGAATGGTTACAGCAACACAATTCACAGTTGCAAAGATGTGGAAACAACCCAGATGCCCATCAATACGCGAATGGATTAATAAAATGTGGTATATGTATACCATGGAGTATTACTCAGCAATAAAAAACAACATTGAATTAACACATCTGGTATTATCCTGGATGGAGCTAGAGCCCATTCTTCGAAGCGAAGTATCACAAGAATGGAAAAACAAGCACCACTGGTACTCAACATCAAATTGGTACTAACTGATCAATACTTATGTCACACATGTCAATAATATTCATCTGGGGGTGGTAGGTCAGAGGGGGTGGAGAGGATGGGAAAACTCTCACCAAATGAGTGTAGGGCACACAGTTTGGGGGATGTCCACGATTGTAGCTCTGACATGGGCAGTGCATAGGCAATATATATAGCCAAAGCGTTTGTACCCCCATAATATTTTGAAATAAAAGAAAAAGAGAAAAAATAATAATAATTTATATAGAAACTCCACCATCAAGGAGGTAGAGCATAATTCCCTACTCACTAGGTCTGGGCATTAGATAGTAGCTTCTTCCTATGAGTTCAGTATGAAAAGGAAGAAAAAAGGTAACTTGACAGTAGAGAAACCCAAGAAACACTCTCTCAAGCCAGGTAATCAAGGTTAACATCAATAGTCATTTCAGTTGATAGTGTACCCTTGATATGATGTGATGAGAATGACACTTTTACTTCCCTGGTCTTCCTCCCCAAAACACATTTGCCCAGTCTAATCATAAGAAAAATAATAGACAATCCTCAATTTTGAGCATTCTACAAAATAACTGAGCAGTACTCCTCAAAATGTCAAGGTTTTTAAAAACAAGAAAAGTCTGAGAAAGAGTCAAAACCAAGGGGAAACTTGACTTTTAAATGTAATGCTGTAGCCTGAACAGAAAAGGGACATTATTTAAAAAATAAGGAGATATAAGTAAAGTGGGAAATTTAGTTTATAATTACATATCAATATGAATTCATTAAGTGTATTGCATTAAATGACAAATGTATCATATTAGTGTAAGATGGTAATAATAGGGAAAACTGGGGTGTGGTGTATTCAGGAATTCACTTCACTACCCTCACAATAATTGTGTAAACCTAAAATTGTTCTAAGATAAAAAGTTCATTGAAAAAATATTATCAATGATAGATAATATAAATGGATTTAAGAAAAACATTATTGTACATTCTTATAAATGTAAATAGCATTAATTCCAAGGGAATGTTATTGCCATATAAGCATAATTTCAAAACAAGTCCCTTAAAACTCATTTTTCACTAAGTTATTACTATTAATTTCCTTATGTACAAGTTCTGGACTTTCCAATAGATGTTAAAACTTATATAACTTTTCACATTATTTTCCAATGTTAACCTTATTTTCAAGGCCTTTTTTTTCTGTGTTTATAATATATGGTAAATATCAGCAATGTGTTTCTATAAAGAGCCAGATAGTAAATACTTTAAGCTTTGCAGGCTACATAATGTCTGTTGCAAATATTTAACTCTGCCATCATAGCTTAAAAGCAGCCATAGGCAATATGTGAACAAATGAGTGTGATTGTATTCCAATAAAACCTTATTTGCAAAAAGATGTGGCAGGCTAAATTTAATCTGTGGGTCATGGTTTGTAAATCCCTGATATACGAAATAAATGTACATATTTCTTACCTTAATTATTAGGTCTTTTTATTTCTCTTAAAGTGTTTTAATCTCTTTTAGCTCTCACACTGATAAGTATATGGACTTGAAATATATGAAATTAAAATGTAGAGCCTTTAATTTTTGAATACACATTGCACAGAGTGTGTTTACAGAGAAAAGTCTAAGTCTAGGGCCCAGAAAACTCAAAATTGTTTTATCAGACCCTACTAAAAGACTGGTGACACTTTCTGACATTTGTAAAAAAAAATTGAGAAGAAATCAAAGCAGTTTTCATAACAGGTGGTAATTTATACTTTTTAAAATTTTTAATAAAATAATAATATTTGATGTCATAGACTGATCCTTAGAAATGATTTAGTTCAATCCCTTCATTTAACAGAAAGAGTAAACTGAGCCTGGAAAGATATAGTTAAGACATTTATTCAAGGCATTTGAAAAGATATTCTATAATTTTCTAGCTTTTACATTTAGGATATTGCTTTGGTATGGTCATGACCCAAGATATCAGTATCTAGCAACTATTTTTGTTTCTTTAGAAGCTGAAAAAATAATGACTTGATTTCCATATACAATCATAAAATTCTTCACAAATATGGACAGTTATGAAATATTACTTACAAATTCTATTAATATGTATGTGAACAGCTCTGGGTTAGAGTGGATCTATAGTACAAAACCTGCACTCCCTTCTCTACTCTCTGTCCCGGCAATCTAGTGCCATAAACTTTTGGGTAAAATACAGTATTTGCTTCCAAGTTTATTGAATATATGCACCAATAAATTTTCAAAATATAATTATAGAATATTTTATTAATTTATCAAATTTTAATAGGTTTGCCTGAGGAATATTTGTTTCAAAATTAAAGACACTGTCTAAAATAGTATCATAGCAAGATACCATTTATACAAAAAAATTAAAAATTAGCATGTAGTCCCAGCTACTCAGGAGGCTGAGTCAGGAGGATCACTTGAACCCAGAAGTTCAAAGTTGCAGTGAGCTATGATCACGTCACTGCACTCCAGCTTGGGTAACAGAACAACTCCCTTTCTGTAAAGTAAAAAGTAATAATAATATCATGAATTCACAAATGCCATTGTCCAGCTTCTACTAAGCACTTTGGTCTGAGGTGGTCATTTAAGAAATGCCTTTAAGAAATTGAAGTATTTTTCCCATGTTTTAGATTACCTAAGTTTGAGGTGGAAATTTATAAATACTTCATAAAATTTATGAAAATATAAGAATTTCTACCCTGAATTTTTACCAAGCACTCTGGAGAGCAAGGGAAAAAGTAGTGTGGGAGAACAGTGAAATAGCAATCACAGGCATTGAATTCTAGACCTCTCAACTGGGACTTTAAATAAATTGTCAAACCGCATTTATAAAATAAGTTTGTAGTCCTTGGTGATGATCACAGATTCTTTCTAACCCTGATATTCACCAAATAAAGTTTATTTTACCTTTTTTAAAAAAACAAATAAAGGCAATATCTTTATATATGCCAAAACCACTGTAGCATTAAATTTTCATAGTATTATATCTTATATTTTGTTCCACCAACTCTGAAAAAAAAGTATGTTTTGAACAGTTTCAAAAAGTCTTTTAATACAATTCAAGAATTGTCTTCAAAATATGAACAGATAAACTCATGTAGAGAATATATAATGAGCATATTAAAGGGCAAATAAATGCTGAGCCTGGAGTTTGGATTCATGATTCTAAAATTTAGAATATATCTAAAAGAAAACTTACACTTAGTACATTTTAGTTACTTTGTGCCTTTTAAACCAGTATTTTGCCATCATAATTATACTTTATTTGGAAATGTAATAAATTTTTTACTAGTAGAGTGGAGAAATCTCTCATTTTTCCTAAACATACACTCTGGAAGGTTAAATACAGAGTGGTCTCTATATAGTCTACGATACTTTGGAAAAGCTATGGGAACTGCCTTGATTTTTTTTCAATAGGACAGTCAAGCTGACTCTTAGGATCATGGGAGAAACAAAGACTCTAATTGTCCTTGCAACAGAGGTGCACATAGTCACAAGACTTCACTGAAAATAATATCCTGCTTTGTTGTTCGGGACCTCCCTCAAATTCTCCAAGCTCTGTCATATGATCACCAGAACGCTGAAAGAGTTAGACATGCCATTCGGCTCTTGATTTAGGCCAATTACTTGCTGTCTAAAGAGGGCACAGATAGACAGCTGAATATGGGGGGCGGGGGTCCCAGCCACACAATAAACAGAATGTGTCCTTAGTTTGGGGAACAGAGGAGCTTATTAAAGGATGAAAACTAGTGGTGAATAGGAAGCTTAGGAAAATACGCAGCCGTGATTCTTCTTTCTCGTGTTTTTTGCAGTTTCTATTGTATCCTGTTTTCTGCATAACCAAGTGACCTCTAAACCCTGTAAATAGCACATAGAACTTTTCTCCCTCTTCTCTGGGTGGATGACTATTATCCTTTCATCTTGAAAGGTCATGGGGTATCGGTTGAAGAAGTACACCACTTCGCTTTGAGAGTCTTCTCTGTTTGAAGTGATTTGTCTGTTTGCTTTATCAATGGTGGTCTGTCCCCAAACAAATGGAAAATTAGTTAATCATCTTTTTATCTCTAAACTATAGATGTTTTGATCTAACAAGAAGCTAAACATACAATAGTATTTAATGTTTCAAAAATGTATATTTTAGGGATTCAGTAATAATTGAGATTAGTAGAACATTATACTGAAAAATGATAGCATAGATTTTTATACTATATAATGATAGAGTGGGCAAGAAAGTCTATCCATTGAATAGCAGAAAAAATTAACAATTAGAAAGAAATAACATGTGTCTGATTTTGTGTGTTTAACATTCTGTGAGTATATTCCTAAAGCAATGTGTAGTCTTTGCAAAGACTTTGAAATACAATACCATATTTAAGAGAAAAGTGGAAAACAATACAAGGATATCTTGTACTTGCTTGCAATATGGAGAATATCCTTTGATTTCATATTTTAAACTTTAAACTTCCCAACATTGGGAAAGTATGGGATACACTAGATCTCAGCGTAGAAAAATGAAGACTGAGGAAGGATATGACAGACATTTGAACTCAAGAAAGTTGTGAATATTTGAATATAGATGAGCCTGTTTAATGAATTTCAGACTCATAACCCTAGGGTATAAACATTAGAGTAGATTATGTTAGGAAAAACAAAATTAATAAATATAACTGGTACTTATTAAGCTTATATATAATACTTTTAGGAAATATCTTTCCTAAAGATTTATCAGAAAAAAAAAAACATAGAAGGCTTGTGAGAAGTTCAGATATTAATGGTTGATTGGTTTCCACTGATTGGTAAGGGAACCAGGGAATTCTTCATCAGTACCATTAAGGCTTTGTAGTAGTGGAGACAGATTTATATTGAAAAACATTGCTTCCAAAGATAAACTGTTAATTGGGTAGTCTGATGCAAATGGAAACAGGCTGTGCTCAACAATAATTTCCATACTTGTAACACATAAACATGCTCCTTTGTGATCCAAAACAGCTATTTACAGAGTTTGCAACTGTTTGCAATGAAGTGAAGCATTATAGACTTAACCATAGATTAATTATGAACTTAGTGATGTAAGTTCTGCAAATGTAATTTTATTACAAATATAAATATAATTTATATCTGATATTTACTCTGATCTGAAGAGTGGAAAAATATGAACTTCTAAAAAGAAACAGATGAAACAACTTCTCTATATTCTTCCCAATATATATTCTTTTTATGGTAATTTTACATTAGCTAAAAATAAGATACAGGCATACCACTCAGGTATTGCAGGTTCAGGTTCAGACCATCACAATAAAGTAAATACCACAATAAATTAAGTCACACAATTTTTTGGTTTCCCAGTGCATATAAATTTATGTTTACACTATACCATAGTCATTTGTGTCCAATAGCATTATGTCTAAAAAACAATGTGCATACCTTACTTAAATATATTTTGTTGCTAAAAAATGCTAAGGATTGACTGAGAGAGTCATACTCTTTTTGCTGATGGAGGGACTTACCTCAGTGTTGATCACTGCTGACAGATCAGCGTGGTGGTTGCTGAAGTTTGGGTTGGCTGTGACAATTTCTTATAACAAGACAACAATGAAGTTTGCCTCACTGATGGACTCTTCCATTCGTGAAAGATTTCTCTATAGCATGTGATGTTGTTTGAATGCATTTTACCCATAGCAGAACTTCTTTCAAAATTGAAATCAATCCTCTCAAACCCTACTGCTCCTTTGAGAATTAAGTTTTTATAATATTCTTAATGTTTTGTTTTCATTTCAACAACGTGCACAGTATCTTCACTGGGAGTAGATTCCATCTCAAGAAACCACTTTCTTCGCTCATCCATAAGAAATAACTCCTCATCTATTTGAGTTTAATCATGAGATTGCAGCAATTCAGTCACACTTTCAGGCTCCACTTCTAATTCTAGTTCTCTTGCTATTTCCACAACTGCAGTTTCTTCCTCCACTGAAGTCTTTAACCCCTCAAATTCATCCATGAGAGTTGGAATCAACATCTTCTAAACTCCTGCTAACATTGATTTTTTGACCTCCTCCCACGAATCATGAATGTTCTTAATAGCATCTAGAATGGCAAATCCTTTCCAGAAGATTTTCAATTTACTTTGCTTAGACCCATCAGAGGAATTACTACCTATGGCAGCTAAAGTCATATGGAATTTACTTCTTAAATAATAGACTTGAAAGCCAAAATTACTCCTTGATCCATGGACTGCATAATAGATGTTGTATTAGTAGGCGTGAAAACATTAATCTCCTGGTATATCTCCAACAGAGCTCTTGGATGACTAGGTGCATTGTCAATGAGCAATAATACTTTGAAAGGAATACTTTTTTCTGAGCAGTAGTTCTCAACACTGGGCTTAAAATATTTAGTAAACTGTGCTATCAATGGATGAGCTATCACCCAGGCTTTTTTGTTCCATTCATAGAGCAAAAGCAGAGTGGATTTAGCATAATTCTTAAGGGCCCCAGACATTTTGGAATGGTAAATTAGCATTGGCTTCAATTTAAAGTTACCATCTGCATTAGTCCCTAACAAAAGAGTTAGGCTGCCCTTTGAAGCTTTGAAGCCAGGCGTTGACTTCTGATTTCCAGCTATGAGAGTCCTAGATCTTCATCTAGTCCTTCATCTTCTTCTGATAGGAGGCTGTCTTGTCTACACGAAAAATCTGTTGTTTAGTGTAGCCACCTTCATTAATTATCTTAGCAAGGTATTTTGTATAACTTGCTGCAGCTTCTGTGTCAGCATTTGCTGATTCACTTTGCACTTTTATGATATGAAGATGGCTTCTTTCCTTAAGCCTCATAAACCAATGTCAAACATTTTTTTTCTGAAGCTGTCTCACCTTTCTCAGTCTTTATAGAATTGAATAGAATTAGTGCCTTCCTCTGAATTAGGATTCGGCTTAAGGGAATCCTGTGGTTGGTCGTCTATCCAGACCACTAAAACTTTCTTCATATCAGCAATAAGCCTGTTTTGCTTTAGCGCCATTCATGTGTTCAGTGGAGTAGCACTTTTAATTTCCTTGAAGAACTTTTCCTTTGCATTCACAACTTAGCTAACTGTTTGTCATAAGTAGATTAGCTTTCAGGCTATTGTGGCTTTTGATATTCCTTCATCACTAAGTTTAATCATTTCTAGCCTTTGACTTCAAATGAGAAATGTGTGACATATTTTTTCACTTGAACACTTAGAAGCCATTGCAAGGTTATTACTTGGCCTAATTTTAATATTGTTGCATCTCATGTAATAGGGAGGTAGGAAGAGAGGGAGAAAGACAAAGGAATGGCCAGTTGGTAGAGCAGTCAGAATACATACAACATTTATTTATTAAGTTTTCTATCTTATATGGGTATAGTTCATGGTTTTCCAAAACAAGTACAACAGTGACATCAAAGATTATTGATCACAGATTACCATAAGGGATATAATAATAATAAAACTTGAAATATTGTGAGAATTATCAAATTGTGACATAGAGACATGAAGTGAGCACACGTTGTTGGAAAAATGCGATGATAGAATTGTTCAATGTAGCGTTGCCACAAACGTTCAATTTTTAAAAATGCAGTTTGGACTTATTGCAAAGTGCAATAAAACAGAGTATGCTTGTATTTTACTTTATGTTTTTGTTACTATTGTAAATGGGATTATATCCTTGATTTCTTTTTTGGATAGTTCATTGTGAGTGTATAGAAATGCTACTGATTTTTCTATGTTGATTTTATATCCTGCCATTTTACTGAATTTGTTTATTAATTCTAACAGTTTTTGAAGGTTTTTGATTACTAATTCAATCTCTTTACTAGTTATAGGCCTCTAGAAACTTAATCTTTCTTCATGATTCAGTTTTGTTAAGTTGTGTGTTTCTAAGATTTATCCAATTATTCTACATGATCCAATTTGATGGTGCACTATTGTATTGCTCTTAGGAGTCTCTTATAATTCTCTCTTATAATTCTTTTTTTTTTTTCCTGTGGCATCAGGAGATCCTCTTTCATTTATGATTTTATTTATTTATGTCTTCTTTCTTTTTTGTTTAATCTAGCTGAAGGTTTTTTTTTTAAACAGTGTTTCCCAATTTTTTTTTTGTCATCTAAAATTATTTATTGATTTTCCAACTGTATATGACAATATACCATAAAACGCTACTAAGTTAGATCCAGTCTCTGCTTTCTGGGACAATTTACAGCCATGGTTAGAAGAGTTCATTCATTCACCCTCCCCCCTAGCTTCTGGTGGTTTTCTGGCAATCTAATTTTATTGATTTTTTTCTAAAAACCAACTCTTAGTTTTGTTGATTTTTTTCTATTGACTTTTTATTCTCTATTTTATTTATTTCTGCTTTAATCTTTACTTTTTCCTTTCTTTTACAAGCTTTGGGCTTAGTTTGTTGTCTTGTTTCTGCTTCCTTGAGGTATAAATTTTGGCTGTTTATATTAAATTTCTCTCTCTCCCCCCCTTTCTCTCTGTCCCTTTAATGTGGTCATTTATCACTATAAACTCCCCCTTAGAGTACTGCCTTTGCTGCATCCCATAAATTTGTTATGTTATGGTTTTCTTTTCATTTATCCCAAGATATTTTCTAATTTTCCCTTTGATTTATTCTTTGACTTATTTATTGTTTGAGTGTGTAATTACACTTATTTGTGAATTTGCCATTCTTCCTCCTGATATTTGTTTCTGGTTTCATTCTATTGTGATCAGATAAGACACTTAGTATGATTTCAATCTTTTTAAATTTGTTAATACTTGTTTGTGAGTTAACATGTGATCTGTGGTTGAAAATGTTCTGTGTGCACCTGAGAACAACGGATGTTCTGCTGCAGTTGGATGGAAAGTTCTATATATGAGATAGATCCAGTTGGTCTATAGTGTCGTTTCCATCCTCTGTTTTCTTATTGATCTTCTGTCTTGTTGCTCTATCCTTTATTGAAAGTATGGTATTGAAATCTCCTACTATGACTGTGTCACTATTTCTCCCTTCAGTTGTGTCAGTATTTTCTTCAAATATTTGGGAGCTCTGATGTTGCAAGATATAACAGTTTTATATCTTCCTGGTGGATTGACCTTTTTATCTTTATATAATGTCCTTCTTTGTCTCTTGTGAAAAGTTTTTACTTGAAATCTACTTGTATTAATCAAACGTTTCACTCTGCTCTCTTTTGTTTACCCTTTGTATAGAATGTCTTTTTCTATCCCTTTACTTCCAGCATATGTAAGTCCTTAAATATAAAGTGAATTTCTTTTAGATAGCATATAATTGGGTCTTGTTATTTTATCCACTCAGCCACCTTATGTTTTTGATTGGTGAGTTAAATCTGTTTACTTTTAAAGTAATTACAGATATGGAGGGATTTACTATTGCCATTGTGTGATTTTTATCTGCCTTTTTGTACCTTTTTCTGTCACTCTTTTCCTTTCTTGCTGTCTTCCTTTGGGTATCAGTGATTTTTTTTTTTTTTTGTAGTGACATGCTTTTATTTCTTTCTAATTTTCTCTTGTGTATCTTTTAGATTTTTTTCTTTGTGTTACTACAAGACTTACGTTAAATATCTTTTATTTATAACAATCTATTTTAACCTGATAGAAACTTAACTTCAATTGCATACCAAAACTCTACTAGATTACTCCTCCCTCTCCTACTTTACATTATGCATGTCACAAATGGCATCTGTTCATATTGTATTTCCATTAACATATTTATACAATTATAATTTTTAAAATATTTTTATCTTTTTACTTCTATACCAGAATTAAAAGTGATTTACACACCACCATTACAATATTGCGGTATTCTGTATTTTGTTTATATATTTGTCTTTACCAGTGAGCTTTATACTTCCATATGCTTTCAGTTGCTGCCTAACATTCATTAATTTCAATTTGAAGAACTCTCTTTAGTATTTGTTGTAAGACAGGTCTAGTGGTGAATAACACTCTCAGCTTTTGTTTGTCTGGGAAAGTCTTTATCTCTCCTTCATCATTGAAGGACATTATTAGCAGATATAATATTCTTTGTTAACAGATTATTAGTATTTTTTTTGTTTTAGCACAATGAATATATCATTCTATTCACTTCTGTCCTGCAAGATTTTGAATGAGAAATCCACTGATAGTTTTATGAGGGCTCCTTCATATATGATATGTCACTTTTCTCTTGCTGCTTTCAAATTTCTTTTGTTGTCTTTAATTTTTGACAATTTGATTATAATATGTTTCTGTATGGATTTTTCTGTTTGAAGTCCACTGAGTTTCTTGAATCTATTTTTTTTCTCAGATTTGAGACGATTTTAACCATTATATCTTTAAATAAGCTCTCTACTCATTTCTCTTTCTCTCTTCTCCATCTGGGAAATTTTATACTGTGTATACTGGTCTGCTCAAAGGTGTCACATAAATCCCTTAGACTTTCTTCACTCTTTTTCATTGTTTTTTTTTTCTTTTTACTCTTCTGACTGCGTAATTTCAAATGATCTGTCTTTGAGTTCACTGATTGTTCCTCAGCTTGTTCAAGTCTGCTGTTGAATACCTCTAGTGAATTTTTCAATCCATTTATTGTATTTCTTCAGAAATTCCAAAATTTCTGTTTTTTTAAATATATATTTTCTGTCTTTTTGATGGTATTATCATTGTTTTCATGAGGCCATTGAACATCTTCAGGACAGTTATTTTGAACTCTTTGTCAGGCCATCTTTATACTTCCATTTCTATAGGGTTATTTTCTGGAAATTTATTTTGTTCCCTTGATAGAGCCATGTTTCTCTGTTTCTTCATGTGATTTCTAACTTTGTGTTGGAAACTGTGCATTAAACAAACACACAAGCAAACAAAAAGTCTCCTAGTCTTTATGGTCTGGCTTTATACATGGAAATTCCTTTAGTGGTCAACCCAGCTAGAGATCATGGATGCCACTGAATCCTTTTCTGTTGATGTGTCTTCTCTGGACTTGTGCATGTAAATTCCCAATTAGAGGAATTTTCTGGTTTATTTTTTCAGGAACACTTTTTTGGGTACTGTCCGCAGTATGTCAGGTTCTCTAAAGTTGCCACAATCTGTTTGTGTCTCTTTTGTTTTGAGCATTCCACCAGACTTCTAGAATATGCTTGTATTGTATGCACTCTGAGTTAGACAAGGCAGAAACAAATTCCCGGGGCAGAACTTTGAAAAGTTTGAATGCTAAAATAATGCTTTACTTTTCTCTTTTCCCTATAAAGGGAGCATTCATCCAGCTGCATTGACCTCTGTCTGTTGTATTGCAGGTCCTCTTGAGCAGCAAGACACCAAGCTATCTTTTGTTCTCAGTGGCCTCCAGGCATCTGGAGTATGCCAGGTACTGTCAGCACTCCTAGACAGGCAACCAATCTCTTGGGTAGTTCCACCAAAAAAGCTGGAAGTTTGGGCACATGCTCTGCAAAGAAAAGTTGGCAGTTGGGCATTCTTCTGCTCGTTCTGTGCTGAGCTAGTGTGAGGGACTATAGTGAGTATGTGCTAGTCCAAATCATTGTTTTTGCTTTCATCTTCCTCCCTCTGATGCTTTTTCTAATGAGCACTTAGACTCAAGCAAGACAGGAACCAGTCCCTTGGGAAGGCCCCTAAAATTGAAATATTGACATATCTTTCCATCTTCTCTTTCTCTCCCTAGGGAGAAGCTGGAAGCTGGGAGTCTTCTCCAAATCATGCTGCAGTCAGCTAGTTCAAGGGACTATGGTGAGTGAGTACATGCTAGACCAAACTGTTGTCCTTATTCTCAGCAACTTCCAACCTGGTATCTTAGATTCAGGCAACACAAACACCAGACTCCCAGCCAGGCCCCCATCCAGACAAAAGTCAGAACATTGGATACATGGTCCAGTCTTCTCTTTGTCCCCCTGGGAAAAGCCAGGAGCTCAGAGTTCCCTTCCAATCACACCACGATATGCTTAGGGGATGATGGTGAGTGCCAGGAATTTTCTTACCAGCTTCCATGTGGCTGGTTTCACTCTTACTTAGTGTGCAACAACTCCTAACTGGTTGTGAGATTCTCACAAAAAGAATTGGTTTGGGTATTTTTGAGTTGGTGTTTACCTGGGGGAAAAGAGAGTTTGTGGCTTCTTATTTTACCATCTTATAGATTCATTTTTAAGTGATGATTTTTATCATTGATTTTTAAAACTAACACTTTAAATAGCATTCCAACCACTGTTTATTAAATCAAATGTTAGAGTTTTTAGAAATGAGTCATGACTGGAAATTATTGCATTCTGTTTTATAGTAATCACATCCTCTAAAGCCAATACCTCAAACAATTGCATATGCATTGTAAAACACCCTCTAGTATTATTCTCTTAAGTTTGAAAAATGCTAAAATGGGTAGTCTACCTAAAACATACTAGTTATATGTTATGAAAATGTTTTATTTAGGTCTTTATTCACCTCTGTATTGGTAATTCATAGGAAACAAAACTAAATATTAAGAGGGGATTTTTTTTTTTTTTGGTAAATGAATCCAGAGGAAGAAATAAGGCAATAAATTCTCTAATTGTGTTTGTAACTGGAGTCCTGAATGATATGGAAACTGGAGTAACACAATTTCTAGTTGTGTGAAAATGTATAGTTAAAGAAACATTTTTTTCCATTAAAAAATTTCTCCCACAGCTTCTGAAATGTTTTAATTAAAATTAAGTATGATTTTAGGCCAATCATAAAGCAATTATGTTCTATATTCACTGTCATGCATAATTTAAACTAGAAAGTCAAACTTGATAGGTTAGGAGATCTAGTTTGGCCCTGAAATTTAAATCAGCCAAATAAAGTCTTCTAAACATATACCTAAGTTGTAGAAAATGAGCATATAAAACTTACATGGCAAGACATTAAAAAGGGAAGGAGGGGAAATTACAGCAATCCTACAGAAATAATATTTTAGCCAAAATAAAGAAGCAAAGTGAAAAAGTGACTTAAAAAGTGGAAATGATTCATGATGTAGGTGGAAAATAAAAGACAAATGGAAGGGCACAGATAAGAAATATGTAATGATAAAGATTAAAATTAAACAAAAGAATGAAATGTTAGCATTTGTAACATTGTTAGTTGGAGACTGTTCACTAAGTTGAAAGTAAATAAATTTAAGTGAACACTGATTTAATAGTTCCAAATGTTAATGATATCTTAGAGTGTTTTTTTTTTCTGCTAAGAGTTCACCATTCAACACCAAATTGTCCTGCTGACTACCAATTGACAGGGCCCTTAGCCAATGAAACCTCATTAGATTGAAGTATTCTATCCATGGAATAAAATTCTGACCCTTAGGGCACAACATTATTTTTCGCAGCTTGCAAATCCTGCTATTTTTTCCAAAGGGAATCTTTCATGGGGTCATGTACATGAGAAAAAGAATTTAAATATTCTCTTATTTTCAGTCCAAAGGTTTGTTTCTTTATTTAGAAGATTTCAAAGGTTTTTACTTCTTTAGGGATATTCTGTTTTACCTAAATAGTCATTTATAATTTTAAGAATGGGCTTGGGTAGTAGAGAGACAGGAAGGTGGAGAAAAGGAAAAATCCATTTAGTTTAAATAAAATCTATTGAAGATTTGTTTCTAAACATTCAGTTCCCAATATAGTCCACAAAGTCCCTTTTTTTCTTTTTTCAGTTTCAGTAAGAGAATAAACAGACAAACCTGACTTCTCAACTGTTTAGCTGTCCCCTGAGGTTTGGATAACACATAGAGAGGATAACACTAAGAAGTAACAGCTAACTTCAAATATGTTTGCTGTCAGGATATTTGCAGAATTCATTTTCATGGAGCTTCTGAATTACTAGTATATCCCCAGTGTAGCAAAATGACAAATTTAAAATGACAATTGTAGATAATAATTAAAATGAAGTATGGTGTGTGTATGTCTATTTGTGTTTGTTTACTCAATTTTAAATAACTGAAATGACAAATAACCAACAACATTGAATCATTTAGAGCTTTGTAATATTGAATCAACACAGTTTGGTTTCATCTGAAATACTGGATGTAAATGAAATACCCCCCAACTTCAAAAGAAAATTTCCAACTTTTGCACTATAATAAAAACATATAAAAAGATGTATCTTCTGGGAAAATAATATACATCTTTTTATATGTTTTCCTAAAACTCTAATACTAAAACCAAACAAAAACTGTAAAGGAAGAGGAATCTATAATCTCATTTATAAACCTCAATGTAAATAAAAGTCTAGATAAAGTTAGTGAAAGTCAGCTGCATATTAAAAATAATGTATTGTGTAAAAAAGCAGTACCTTCCTATCCATTGATAGGGCTGTTGCACATTACTTTTCTGTGGAAAAAGTAACAGGGAGAGTGGTTTAGTTGTAGCCCTTGGCTGTTGGAACCACAGTAATTTCAATTCAAATGGCAAGTCGTCAAAGGAATGGAAGCCCCCATCGTTCCATATGTGTGCCAGTCTTGGCAACAATATACAATGAGTAGAAAAAAAAACAAATGGGGATCTAGTAAAAGTGTTTTATTTAAATTTGGTACAGGGTTACTGCAAAAATCAACAGGTCAAAAGAACCACAGATATTTGCTTGTTTGGATTTACAGTTATTCAAAACCACTACTCACATATTCTGTTTCCTGTTTTGAAGACAACTAAGTTTTAAACCAGTACCTATCATAGGTAAACCAGTATAACCCCCAGGATATTTCCAAATTGCTGTACATGATCATGCTTGTGTCACTACAATATGGTTTTATCTGGGATTTTGGCCCAGGCTATTTAGTACCAGCTTGCTTTCCTTTAACCACCATACATTAAGGAAACCTGACTCCATTAGTGATACAGTAATTATTACCATTCAAGTGAAGAATAAAACAATGTGATCCAAACTGGCATCACCATTCATTTTGCATTTGTAGAAATAATCAATGCCTTAAAAATAATAAAATACAAATCCTAAAATTTAGAAAGAAATAAATGAACATTATATAAATCTACACAAAAAACAAAAGTGAATCAGGTGAATAAACATAAGAATAGAAATAATGCAAGAGTTTATCAGGTTGCCACATAAAAGATCAGTATAGTAAAGTTAGTAGATTTTTGTATAATATTTGTTATTATACAAACATTTGTGAATAGAGTTACCATATAAAATATAGGATGCACAGTTACATATGAATTTGAGATAAACAATGAATATATTTTCAGTATAAACATAATCCAATACTGCATGGGACAAATCTGTACTAAAATTTGTTCATTATTGCTAAATATGACAATCTTAATTGTGAAAAATGTCATATATACTTATGAATACATAAACATATTTACATGCATACATATTTATGTAAATATAAATATTTCTTTCCTGTTCTCACCACACAGCTTAAGAAATAGGACATTACCAAATATTTTAAATTTCATTTTGTGTCTCTTATAAATAGTGTAACTCCATCCCTACACCTCTAGATGAACAATATACTTAAATAATAATTCCCATGCTTTTTAAATAAAATCTTAACAATCTTAAATGTATCTCTACATAATATTTATTCTCTTTTACCTGTTTTTAAAAATATTATAATAATGGCTTTGTACTGGCTATATTCTTGATTTATTTTTGGCTAAAACAGGCATGCATATTGAAATATGCACCTGGAATTCATTATTCAATGCAATATAACATATAATTTGAATGTACCAAAAATTATTAATGCACTCTACTCCTTATAAGAACAATATACAATTTATACTTTGTTTATATCTTTTCCTAAGTTTAATATATTTAAGACATAATACTGAATATATTATATATTCAAAGTATATAAATATATAAAATTCAAAGTATACATATACATACCTTGTATACCTATGTATACATGTATGTATACCTATAATTTTACATACAGTAGTCTCCCCTTATCTGCAGGCCATACATTCTAAGATCCCCTGTGGATGCCTGAACCACAGATAGTACTGAACACTATATATATAGTTTTTCTATACATACATACCTATGATAAAGTTTAATTTATAAATTAGGCACAAGAGGTTAACAACAATAAATAATAAGAAAATAGAGCAATTATAACAATATACTAAATAAAAATTATGTGACTGTGTCTCATCCTCTTTCTCCCTCTCTCTCCCTCGCCCTCTCTCTCTCTCAAAATATCTTATTGTACTGTATTCACCTTCTGCTTGTGATGGCGTGAGATGATACAATACCTGTGTGATGAGATGAAGTGAGATGTATAAGGTAGGAATTGTAGTGTTAGGCTGCTCTTGACCTTCTTAAAATACATTACAAAGAGGATCATATGCTTTCATTGATCCTGGACCATCAAGCTGTGATAATGTCTATGACTAATATGCAGGTACTGGATAGGCTGAACAAAAGGATGATTCATATTCCAGGCAGGACGGAGCATGACAGTGCAATATTTCATCAGGCTAATCAGAATGGCACACAATTTAAAACTTCTGAATTGTTTATTTCTGGAATTTTCTATTTAATATTTTCAGAGTGCAGTTGACCTCAGTGGTAAATGAAACTGCAGAAAGCAAAAACTTGGATAAGGGTATATATGTTCATGGGTGTATACTGACAATTTTAAGATACACATGCACACACTGAAATGAGTTCATTAAGGGGTGCACATGTTTAACTTTATTAGATAATGTCTTAGTCTGTTCAGGCTGCTATGATAAAAAAACATAAACTGGGTAGCTTATAAATAAGATAAACTTATTTCTCACAGTTATAGGAAGTTCCCAGGAGGCTGGGAAACCGAAGATCAAGGTGCAGGCAAATTTGGTGTCTGGTGAGGGCCCACTTTCAGGTTTATAGACAGTGCATTCTAGCGGTGTCCTCACATGGTGAAAGAGGGAAGGGGTCTCTTCTGGGCTTTTTTAAAAAGGCACTATAGAACCACAAGACCCCAGACTAGCCAAAACAATCATGAGCAAAAGGAACAAAGCTAGAGGTATCACACTACCTGATTTCACGCTATGCTAGAAAGCTGTAGTAACTAAAACAACATGTGTATTGGCAAAAAAGTAAACACATTGTCCAATGGAACATAATAAAAAGCCCACAAATGAACCCACACATGTAGGGTCAACTCATTTTTGACAGTTTCCAAGAAACTCTGGAAACAATGGAAAAAGTGTAGTCTTTTTAATACATGGTCTTGGGAAAACTGGATTTCTATGTGCAGAACAATAAAATTATACTGTTATCTCACACCATATTTTAAAAAATTGACTGAAAATGGATTAAAGACTTAAACATCACACCAAAGCTCTGAAAGAACTAGAAGACAACATAGTGGGAAAATTACATAACATTGGTCTGGGCAATGATTATCAGGATTTGACCCCAAAAGTGCAGGCAACAAAAACAAAAATAGACAAATGTGATTACATTAAACTAAGAAGCTGCTGCACAGCAAAGGAAGAGTGTGCAGAGATAATTGTTAATCATTAGGGAAAAGCAAATTAAAACCACAATGAGATGTGACTTCATATCTCTTACAATGGCTTTTCTCATAATGATGAAAGATACCAAGTTTTGGTGAGGACGTTGAGAAAGGGAACCCTTGTGCACTGTTGGTGGGAATGTAAATTAGTACAGCCATTATGGAAAATACTATGGAAGTTCTTCCAAAAACTAAAAATAGAATTACCATATGATCCAGCAATCCCACTTCTGGATATTTATCCAAAATATTTGAAATCAGTTTGTTGAAAAGATATCTGCACTCCCATGTTTACTGCAACACTGTTCACAATAGCTAAGATATGGAATCAACCAAAGTGTCCACCAATGGATGAATGGATAAAGAATATGTGGTGTATATACACAACAGAATACTATTTAGCCTTTAAAAAGAAAGAAATTCTATAATTAGTGACAACATGAATGGAATTAGAGAACATTACACTAAATGAAATAAATCAAGCAAAGAAGGACAAATATGGCATGTTCTCATTTTTATGTGGTATCTAAAACAATCGAACTCATAGAAGCAGAGAGTAGAATGGTGGTTAGAGACTGAGGGTTGAGGAAATGGGGTGATGATGGTCAAAGGGTACAAAATCTCAGTTAGACAGAGAAATGTGGGCTTTTTTTCTTTTTTATGAGTTCTATTGCACAGCATGGTGAACATAGTAAAAATATCGTACATTTCAAAATTTCAAAGAGAGTAAATTTCAAATGTCCTCACTACAAAAAATGTTAAGTTTTTGAGGTGATGAATATGTTACCTAGCTTTATTTAATTATTCCACATAATATTCATAAATTATAGCATCGCTTTGTATTCCATAAATTTATACAATTATAAACCATTAATTTACAATAAGAAAAATAAATAAAAGGTGCTAATGTCCTCATGAGGGTGTTACCCCCATAATCTAATCAGCAACCAAAATTCTCACCTCCTTTTGAGGGGATATAAATATTCAGACTATAGCCCCAGAGAAACCCTTTGCTCCTTCCACCATGTGAGGACACAGCTAGAATGAGCCACCTATGAATGAACCTAGAAGCCAAACCTCACCAGGCACCAAATGATAGGGGCACTAATGTCATTTGTGAGGGTTCTACCCAAATAACCTAATCTCCTCCCAAAGGCCTTATCTCCTAATATCATCACCTTGGGGGTTACGATTTCAACATATGAATTCTGAGGAGATACAAACATCCAGACCATTGCAAATAATGAATATTTTTTTCAAAACTGATTGCACCAATTTACACTACAAGTAATTTGTGTTAGTGAATGTTTTGCCACATTCTCACTAGCACATTTCTTCACGCTGCAATACTTACTGGATACCTTCTGTGTACCAGGTGTTGTATTAGGTGTTACTTTTCTTTAAATCAACTTTTTACTTTGGAATAATTTTAAATTTACAGAAAATTTGCAAAAATACAGAAAATTCCTGTTTTCCCCTCTCCCACATTCCCCTAGAAGATACTGTTTCTTCTGTTTCCCATGTTCCCCTAGAATATACATATTTTAATATTTGCCTATATGGTGGATATGAATTGGTATCACATTTTATCTGAATTTCACTAAATACCACTATATTAAGATTTCTACACACTATATCTTGTACATATGTGTATTTGTTTGTGGTACAATTGTGTTTCCTTTTATGAAAGTTCTATTTATGCATTTTGAGACTTCTTTTTCTATTGATTTGTGGTTTTTTATGTATGAAATTATATAAAAATGTACATCCTTTTCAGTTGTCTTTTTGCAATAACTTTTCCTGGTGTAATACTTGTCTTTTAATTCTATTTTTAAAAAATTTTAAATATTTGTCCTCAATATCATTGTCATGAACAAATTTTCTAATGTTGAGCAAACCTTGCTTATCTGAAATTAATTGATCATGATGTACTATGTTGTACATGTATGGTTACATTCAGTTTGTTAATATTTGGTTAAATATTTTCATCTATATTTATGAGTGTCCTTGTCTGATGTCGGTGACAAGGTTGTTAATAACATAAGTTACGGAGTGTTTACTTTCCTTTATATAAGATTGAAAATACTTGCTTCTTGAAAATTTAATAGAATTTGCATTTAAAATGATCTAGGCTTTGCTTTTCCTTTGTGGGGAGGTTTTAAACTAGAGATTCAAGTTCTTTCAAAGTAATAGGACAATTCAGACATACTTCTTTTTCTCAAGGACATTTTGGTTATTTACATTTTCTCAAAGCTTTTTAATTTCACCTAATATTATAATGTATTGATATATAGTTATTTACAATACTACGTGTATACATTAGAGACATGGTTTCACTCAGTTGCCTAGGTTGGAGTGTAGTCACATGATCATAGCTCACTGGAGCCTCTAACTCCAGGGCTCAAGCGATCCTTTCGCCTCAGCCTCCAGAGTAGCAGGGACAATAGGCACATGCCACCATTCCTGGCTAATCTATCTTTCTTTGATAAAACTGTTTTTAAGCTTTTAAAAATATTTACAGTATTTATCTTCTGCCTTATATCTGTTTAAGATGTATGGAATACATCTGATGATGTGTGTGAGAGATTTGTCATTGTTATTATTCTATCCAGAGAAAGAAATTTTAATGTTGTTGACTTTTTCATATATCGTTTTATTTCATTAATTTCTGGCATTAATCCTTCCTTCTATGTTGTATATGTTATCCCCTTCTTTCTTTCTGTTTTAGTTTGGCACTTCTTTAAGTTAGATAATAGCTCATTCATTTTTAAGTTTTCTTTCTTTCTAATAAAGATATCCAAGGCTATATACGTATTTATCTGTAAATATTTCTGTAGCTGCAGAGCATGCATTTTGGTGTGTAGTATTTTTATCACTCCATTCTGAGTATATTTTTATAATTAAACTCATCATGACTTCACTCATAAATTATTTAGATGTATGTTTTACTAAAATTTAAAATGTATAAGCTGTTTTTATCTGTTCTAGTTATTATATTTAACAGTGTTGTGCTCAGTAAATGTGGTGTATATGCTAACAATTCTTCAAAATGTGACTTGGTTTATGGCCTAGAATATGCTCAGTGTTCTTGAATGTACCATGGTACCAAAAAGTAATATGTAATGTACTCTGAGTGAGTGTGTGTGTGTGTGAATGTTTGAAAAAGAGAGAGGAAGAGAGAAAGATTATGAATATCTACCGGACATATTGATATTGATCTGCTTGATGTTTGACTAACCAAGGGAAATTATGTAAAACTCCACTATGATTGTCAATTTCTCAACATAACTTTCTACTTTTGGCTCTGTTGAAGATATTTTATTAGGGGCATTCTGGTGAATATATTTGGATTACTTTCACCCTATTTTAACATTTTATCTCTTATGCATTTCTCCCTCTTGCCCTCTTCCTGCTTCATGTTTCTTTCTTTCTATTGTTTTCATTAGTTCTTTTTTTTTTTTTTTACAGTTTTCTGGTTACATCTTTTAGCTCTCTATTTGTTATTAGGTTAAGTCTATTAACTTAGTAATTACCCTAAAAATTATGTCATTCATATTTAAGATAAAAATACATAAGAGAGAATCTATTGATATCTGTAGACATTCTTCCCCTTTCCCCCAATCAAATACTTTAGAATTATTTGAATCAGAATGCCAAATTGAGTATACTATTCATTAAAATAACAACTCCACAATACAAGCATCATTTTTATCCTATTATACAATGTGTTGCTTACATATAACCACAAATTCACCATTTTGAAAAAAATTAGTATTCCTTCTAGTATCTCAGACTTTTCCACTATGATGATTTTCCATCTTCCTGATGTACATTTTTAGAACTATGTTTAATGATAAATTTTTTGTTTGTCTGCAAAATGTCTGTATTTTGCTTCATATATTTAACTTAGGTTACATTTCTGGGCTGACAGTTCTTTTTCTCAGCATTTTTTATATCTTGTTCCATTTGCATCTATATTTGCTGTTGACAATTCTGTCAATGTTTTGTTTCTTTGTAAGAAACATTTTTGTCTTACTCTTTATAATTTTAAAACATTTTCTTTATCTTTAGTGTTTTCCAGTTTAAGTTTGATATGTCTAGTGGTGTATTTCTTCCTCACTCTTCTTTTAATGTTTGATGAAACAAAAAATCATGGTTCCTAGTTATAGGGTATGGAAATGAAGGTACATATTAATAAAATATTTATGTTTCTATATGTCTATAATTAGTTTTATATTATTTAGCATTTATTTTTTATATTTACATAAATTTACTTAAACTTTTTGTTTAAATTTTAGGATAAAATTGAAATATTATGATGATTCTATGAAGACAAATCTAGTAATTAGATTTTGTAGGGTAGGGTTATAGAAAGAACCACATGCAGATAGATTAAATAGGAAGGGTTTTCAGGATCTCTCCTTTGAAAATTTGAAACTGGACATGAGATGCTTCAGTACCGTGGACAAGATTAATTTATTTGTATGTAAATCTAATTGCAGCCATGGGAATGGAATAGATTTCCTAAAAACTTTTGCAGAGTGAAAAAAGAGAGGCTCTGCAATAGAAGCAAGGATTCATGGGAGTGCAGATCCAAAAGAGATTTAAAGGGTCTGGCAAAAAATAAATTAAGAGAGCATTATATCATCAAAGAAAAAGAAAGAGAGATTTTTCAACAAGGCAAGAAATACTCAAAGGGAGGATGGAAGCAAATAAATTAGACTGAGAGGTTCTTTTTGACCTGCTTCTCAGGGGAGGATCTTTTGATCTGAGTAGAGATTGCTCAGGTGGATAACAGAAACAAATGGGTGGTTTTCTTGATAAAGAAAAAGGCTGTACATTATTCAACTAATCCTCGAATCTGTTCATCACCCTACAAAGATATATCCTTCAAAGTGGATATATCTACTTTGGACCAGCGGCATCTGTAAACTTGTTAGAAATGTAAAATTTGGCACTCCATTAGAGAAAAAATTAATCAAAAAGTCTAAGGTGGGGTCTGTCCATCTGTATTTTAACAAGCCCTTTAGGCGATTTTGATGCCCACTGAAGTTTGAGAGCCACTGTTCCAATAAAAAGCAATAGTATTTGACAAATTTCTCAGATGAGTGTCTTGCTATATAATGCTAAACATCACATAATTTGTCTTCCTCCATATTTAATAAGTTACTGGAACTTTTCAAGTCTACATTTTAAACATCACTTGAATTAATCTTTCTCTTTCCTTTTTCTATTTAATTGTCTCATTTTGAGAATATAGTGTCTTTGGCATCTATATTCTATATATCTATTCTATATTCTATATATCTATATATCTATTATAAATTTGTGTATTATAACTAAACAAGATTTTAAAAACATTTTGCATTGGCATTAATGTTTTATAAATAATTTCTTAAATGAAGGTATATGTATATATCATAAAAGATTGTAAGACTATATTTGTTATGCATCTTAAGAAACAGCACAACATCAATTCCTTTGAGGCCTTTTATGTGTTCATTCCTAATTATAATATCCTATAGCTAAGAATAAAAATTTTTCTATTTATTATTCCCTTGTTCATTTTTACTGTACAGTTATATGTATAGCTTCACTACATATAAGAGTATAGATGGAAACATAAATAAAAAATAAAATATATTGGTATGTAGAACATTCAGTACGTAGCTGATGTAGACAAAGCATTCAACAATTTATAATCTGCAAGGCAACTAAGTCAACTAGAAAGCAGTAGATTAAAATCCAGTCTTTGCTACTTGATAACTAATTAATCTTTGGAATATCCCATAGTCTTTTGAATCTCAGTGTCCTTATCTGTAAAATGATTATAATATTACTTACTTTAGAGCTCTGTGTGGATAACTGAGTTAACAAGTACGGCACTTGGATAATTTTCTAACAAAAAGACCATGGACAGCATATGGGCTCAGGAACCAATCTTCAGTGAGTGATGAGCATAGAGAGGTAGGACTGACTGGTCTCAAATCATTCATTATTGTATCCCCTGCTCCTAGAAGAGTAATTCGTGCCTAAGTGCTTAATAAATACTTGTTGAAAGAATAAATTTTCACCACTCTTTTTTTTCCCATTAATCTTTAATGACACATAACATTATTTGGCATTGAACAAAATATATTTCTCTTCTTAACAGTGAGGATGAGCACTTTGCCAATGCTTTTTTGTTGTTGAAATGCTTGTTTTTATCCTTTTCCTGTTTTTAAGTAAAACTTTTGAAGTTAATTATATTTTATAGAAATGTGCACAGATCTTAAGCAAGCAACGTGATGACTTTTCGCAAAGTGAGAATTGTATAATCACTCCCCAAATCAAGGAACTGAATATTGCCGGCAGCACCACGGGTGGTAATTACTTCCCTTCTTCTCAAATTTAACCATTAGTAATTTGCATGTTTTCAAACCCATATACTATGTACTCTTTTGTGTCTGACTTCTTTCATTTGTGAATCTATTTGAGACTAATTTACATCGTGGATTATAGAAAACCTTAATTCTCCCTTTAAAATATTATCACATAATAATAGACCATAATTTATCAATTTTGAAGTAGGTTGCATTTAATGTTTGCTATAAAGCTAAAGCTGCTATGAGTTTTCTTGCACATATATTTTGGAATTACAGATAAGAACACTTCTGTTGTTTATATATTTAGGCATGGAATTGGTATGCTTTTGGGTTTGCTTATGTTTTGATTTATTACATATTGCCAAGCAGTTTTCCAAAGTGCTTTTTCAAATTTTTATTTGTCTGTAGGTGCATTTATTTTGCTTTCATCATTGAATGGTAGTTTAACTTCCAGCTCTTTGAATGTATTCTTGCTATAATTTCTTCTGTTGCTATTGAGAGATCTGCTGTCAATCTAATAGTTTCTTTGTAGGCAATGCTCTTTTTTTCTATTTTTATAAGTACAATTGATTCTTGAACAAAATAGGTTTGAACTATGCTGGTCTACTTACACAAGGATTTTTTTCAACCAAAAGGGGATGAAAATACAGTATGTGTATTTGTATGTGGCAGGCCAACATCTGGCATATGCAGGTTCCACTGGACTGACTGTGGGACTTGAGTATGTGCAGATTTGTGCATACAACCAATCCCCAGCAAATACTGACAGACAAGTGTACTATATTTTGTTGTTTTATTACAATGTGTCTGATGATTTTGTAAGATTCTTAAACCTGAGGATGCATATCTACCATTAGTTCTAGTAAAGTCCCAATTATCTTTATAAAAAGAACTTCTCTTCAAAAAATCAACTTTTCATTTCAATGATCCTTTATATTGTTCTTTTGGTCTAATTTCATTTAGTTCTGCTCTGATCTTTGTTATTTCTTGTCTTCTGCTACCTTTGGATTTGATTTGTTTTTGTTTTTCTGGTTCCCTGAGGAATGACTTTAGGTTGTTTATTTGTGACCTTTCTGTCTTTTTGATGTAGGCATTTAGTGCTCTGAACTTCCTTCTTAGTACTGCTTTTTTCTGTATTCCAGAGATTTTGGTAGCTTGTGTCTCCATTGTCATTAAATTCAGTAAGTTTTTTTATTTCCATCTTGATTTTCTCATTGACCCAAGGATCATTCAGCAGCAGGTTGTTTAATTTCCATGTATTTGTGTAGTTTTGAGAGCTACTCTTAGAATTGATTTCTAGTTTTATTCCACTGTGGTCTGAAAAGATACATGGTATGATTTTGATTTTTTAAATTTGCTGAGACTTGTTTTGTGGACTAACATATGGTCTGTCTTGGAAAATGTTCCATGTGCTGATGAGAAGAATGTATCTTCTGCAGTTTTTGGGTAGAATGTTCTGTAAATGTCTGTTAGTTCCATTTGTTTTAGATTCCCATGTAAGACCATTGTTTCTTTGTTGATTTCCTGCCTCTATGATCTGTCTAGTTTTTTCAGGGGAATGTTGAATTCCTTCCATATTATTATGTTGCTCTTTATTTCATTTCTTAGGTCTAGTAGTATTTGTTATACAAATCTGGAAACTCCTGTGTTAGGTATATATATATTTAGGATTATTTTATCTTTTTGTTGAATTAATCTCTTTATCATTATATAATGACCATCTTTGTCTTTTTTCACTGTTGGTAATTTCAAGTCTGTTTTATTTGATATAAGAATAGCTACTCCTGCTTGCTTGTGGTTTCCATTTGTGACAGACTATTAGCTAGATTATCCAAGAAAAGAAGAGAGAGGATTCAAATAAGCTCAATCAGAAATGAAAAAGGAGACATTATAATTGATACCACAAAAATGCAAAAGATCATCCGAGAATACTACACCTCTATGCATACAAACTATAAAATCTAGAGGAAGTGTACAAATTTTTGGAAACACACAACCACCCAAGGTTGAATCACAAAGAAGTAGAAATCCTGAATAGACCAATAATGTGTAGTGAGATCAAATCAGTAATGAAAAATCTCCCCCCAAAAAAAGCCCAGGACTATAAGGTTCATACCCAAATTCTACCAGACCTACAAAGAAGAACTGCTACCTATCCTACTGAAACTATTCCATAACATCAAGAAGGAGGGAATCCTTCCTAACTCATTCTATGAAACCAGTATCACCCTGATACTAAAGCCAGGAAAGCACACACACAAAAAAATGAAAACTACAGATCAATATCCCTCATGAACATAGATGCAAAAATCTTCAACAAAATACTAGCAAACTAAATTCAACAATACATCAAAAAAATAATTCACCATGATGAAGTGAGTTTCATCCCAGGGATGCAGGGTTGGTTCAAACATACCCAAATCAATAAATGTGATTCATTGCATAAACAGAATTTAAAAAAAAAATATGATAATCTCAATAGATGCAGAAAAAAAAGCATTTGACAAGATCCAACATTGCTTCATGGTAAAAATCCTTAATAAACTAGGGATAGAAGGAAAATACCTCAAAATAACAAAGGCCATATATGACAAACCCACAGCCAACATTGTACTGAATGGGGAAATGTTGAAAGCATTCCCCCTGAGGACTGGAACAAAACAAGGATACCCACTTTCACAACTTCTATTCAACATAGTACTAGCCACAGTGATTAAGCAAGAGATTAAGGCAACTAAATTCAAAAAGAGGAAGTCTAACTACCCTTGTCTGCCAATAATATGATCTTATACCTAGAAAACCCTAAGGAATTCTCCAAAACACTCCTAGAATTAAAAAATGAGTTCAGTAAAGTCTTAGGTTACAAAAACAATGTACAAAAATCAGTAGCATTTCTATACACTAACAACCAAGCTGAAAACCAAATCAAGAATTCAATCCAATTTACAATAGCTGCAAAACAAATAAACAACAACAACAAAAAACCCTTGGAATATACTTAACAAAGCAGGTGAAATACTTCTACAAGCAGAACTACAAAACATTGGTGAGATACTACCTTACCCCACTCAGAATGGCCATTACTGAAAAGCCAAAGGACAAGAGATGCTGGCACGGATGCAGTGAAAATGGAACACTTATACACCATTGGTGAGAATATAAATTAGTACAAACTGTAGAAAACAGTGTTGAGATTTCTCAAAGAACTAAAAGTAGATCTACCATTTAATCCAGCAATCCCATTACTGGGGATCTACCCAAAGGAAAAGAAGTCATTTTTGTAAAAAATACATCTGCACCCAAATGTTTATTTCAGCACAATTCACAATTGCAAAGATATGGAATCAACCTAAGTGCCCACTAACTGAAGACTGGATAAAGAAAATACTATGGAATACTACTAAGCCACCAAAAAGAATGAAATAATGCCTTTTGCAACATCTTGGATAAAACTGTGGGCCGTTATTCTAAGTGAAGTTAACCCAGGAATAAAAAACCAAATACTGCATGTTCTCACTTATAAGTGGGACCTAAGCAATGGATAGACATGGTCATACAGAGTGACTTAATGGACATTGAAGATGCAGAAGGGGAAGTGTTAGAGGGGGTTGTGGGATGAAAAATTACCTGTTGGGTACAACGCACACTATTCAGGTGACTGGTAATATTAAAAGTCCAGACTTATCCACTATGCAATTTAGCCATGTAACAAAAAAACCACTTGTACTCCCTAAATCTACTTAAAATAAATAAACAAATAAATAATAATAAAAAATAAATAAAATAGCTTCTCTTCTAAGCATCTACATTCTTTCCATTTGGAACTCCTGTTACAAACAGAGTGTCTTCTCATTCTTTCCCCCATGTCCCTTACCCTCTTTCTTGTTTTACATCTATTTTTCCTCCATTTTTGCATTTTTAGTAAATTTTTAGCTCTAACTTGTCCACTCATTCTATCTTTTGTTATGTCTATTTTTGTGTTTAAACTATCCATTGACGTTTCAAATTCTATTAATGCTCTGTTTTTATCATCTCTTAATTTTTCTTAGCTTATTTTTACATCTTCCTGGCTGTTTGATAGCTTTTCTTTTCAAAAATTTTAATTCTATTTTATATTTATTTTACCATATTAAATCTACTTTCACATAATCTTTATCTGAGGTTATCATCTGACCTTCCAACAAGAATAATTTTGCTGCAAGCTCTTGTGTACTCTGGTTAACGTTTTTGTACATGTTGAGACTATAAATTCCTCAGGCTTTCATCTTTGCAAGTATGGGGAGCGCCAGATTCCATCCTCCCAGAGATGTTTTTACATTTGTTTCCATTAGATGTCTTAAAACATTTGCAAAAGGAACAACTTTCTTAGGTTATTTTCTCATTTTATGGGTTTTGATACCACTGGGAAACCAAACTCAAATATGAGTATTTACAAATGATTGGGAAATACTTTTCTTTTCTGTTCTGTTTCTTTCTTTTTTTTTTTTTCAGCACCCAGACCAAGTCAAGACAGAGAGGCTTCCTTCTCATCTCTCATTCCTAATGATAGACTTTTTTCAGTCCAGCTTTTTACTAAACATGTCGTCATTCACATATCCTGGATTCATGTAAAGTCTTTTCAATTACAACGTCTTCCTCTAATTTGCCCAAGGCCTTTCTCTTGCAGTGTGCAACCCTTCATTTCCAAGTCTGTTAGTTACAGTGATTGGCAAGAGTCCCCAAGGTAGGCAAATTAGCGTTTACTAACAGCTCAAATTTTTAGTTTTTCTCTTTCCACCCTTGGATGTTTACCAGTACTCCCTTCTGAGCTCAGTTATAAAGCTAAAAAAAGAGTTTATGTTTTAAGAAGCGTTTTAGTTTTTTGCAATAGGGACTTTTCTGGCTCTCTAGTCCATAACATTTCCAAAAGTAAAATACTCTTAGTAGTCTTAAAGGTCTTTAGGTATCAGAGTGTTTCTGATTTCCCTTGCTATTCTCCCTATTAGCTATTCTTGCTATTCCTTTACAAACTGCCAAGTAAATGGTAGCTAATAAATACCAATTTCTTGTTAAGAGAATGAACAAAATGGACTGATTTATTTAAGGAACCACATATAGTTCAATAATGTTAGAGAATAAGATGAAGTCTGGTTATCAAAAGCTAAATATCTAGAAGTAGACAGCAATTGCATAGAAATAAGTCTTTTATGTAATTTGAGGAACTTGATCTTAAGTCAGAAGGATTATCACTGAAGGATTTAGGATTGGCTTATATTATATGGCAGGTGGCCCATGGAAGAGGGCCATATTATGGTTTTCCAGAGAAACAGAACTAACACGAGTATCTCTCTCTCTCTCTCTCTCTCTGAGAATTGCCTCATGCGATTGTAGGGGCTGACATATCTGAAATTTATAGGGTGGCCTAGCAAGGCTAAAAACTCAATACAGGAGTTGATGTTGCAGTCTTGAGTCTGGAATATACAGGCAGGTTAGTAGGAGGAAAACTCAGGCAGGGTTTCTATATTTCAGTCTTGATGCAGAATTGCTTTTTCTTATGAAAACTTCAGTCTTTGCTCTTAAGGCCTTTAACTGATTGGACGAGGATCACCTACATTAGGGAGGATAACCTGCTTTACTCAAAGTCTACTGATTATAAATGCAAATCACATCTAAAAAACATCTTCACGGCAATATCTAAACTGGTATTTGAACAAACAACTGGCCTCTATGGCCTAGCCAAGTTTACACATATAACAGCTGAGCCTGGGTACAAACAAAATGAAACAAATCAAAACAAACAAAATCAGAAGTTAATTTTAATAGCCCATGCCAGAGATAAACAAGGGCTGCATCAAGCTAGATAACAAAAGAAAAACAGAGAGTTATATATTTGTAATAATATAATTCATAATTTCCCAATGTGAGAGATAACACAAAGGATCAAGTTGTCAAAGCAGATGCATATAATTCAAAGATTTTGCCTAGTATCAAGCTTCACTAATAAATTAAAAAACAATCTCCAAGCATAGGCAAAGAAGTAGAAGGACTGAGACAGCCAATCTACTTCCCAAGGTCCTGTCTTGTCACAAAAAGTTCTCTAGCTCAGATTTAACATTATTAGATATTTAATCAATGTATGGGGTTATATATCTTAAAGAAGACAGAGACATTTTGTTAATAAAACATCTCCATTTCACACTTAGTTACACAGTTTATGTGGTATTTTCCGTGTCCTACAAATCCACTATTTCTAGGTTTGATTACAATCAGCCATCCTAAACAGCCCAAATACATCACACTATGAATATTCCTTTGATGAGGATTGTTATGGACTGAATATTTGTGCTCCCCTAAAATTTGTATGCTGCAATCCTAATCCCCAATGTGATGGTATTTGGAGGTGGGTTCTTTGGGAGGTGATTAGGTCATGAAGGTTGAGACCTCATGAATGGGATTAGTGTTCTCATAAAAGAAACTCCAGAGAGATCCCTGATCCCTTCCACCATGTGAACATGCAGTGAGAAGACAGCCACCTGTCAACCAAGAATCAGGCCCTCAGCAGACACCAAATCTGTCCGCGCCTTTATCTTGGTATTCCCAGACTTGCAGAATGGTGAGAATTAAATGCTTATTGTGTAAGCCAATAAGTCTATAATATTTTTGTTATAGCAGCATGTTCAGACTAAGACAAGGCCCCTCCCACTACAACTGGTTTGTTTGCCACAGAGTCTGTACGTATTATATTTATTTAATACCATAATACTTGAGATGGTCTCTAAATTTCCTTGTGTGAAATTCCTAAAAATGGGAGAGAGAATGGACTGTGGGCCTACTGCTTAACTTGACTTTTAGCATTTTTCAGCCTGGTGTATTTCACAGAAAAAATGCCCAACAGATATTAATGGATTTAATGTCAAAAAAGGCACCCAAATTATGGATAATTTAAATCATATTAAATGTTTTTACTAGGATTTTTTTGAAAAAAAATTTAAGAAAAGGTTTATATTTATAGAAAACCTGAGAAGATAGTACAGAGAGTTCTCATATGCCCAAATACAATTTTACCTATTATTAACACATTATATTAGTATAGGACATTTAATGAACTGATATTTATAAGTTGTTATTAATTAAAGTCAACAGTTTTTAAAGCTAAGAAAGCATTACCTAATGTCTTTTTTACGTACCAGGATCCCATCCAGGATATCACATTACATTTAGCTGCCATGTCTCCTTAGTCTCCTCTTGACTGTGACAATTTCCCAGGATTTCCTTGTTTTTGATGACTTTGACAATTTTGAGGAGTGCTGGTTAGTCATTTTATATGGTTTGTATATTAGTAAGGGTTCTCCTGAGAAACAGAACCAAAAATCATATATAATTTATTATAAGGAATAGTCTCACATAATTATAGATACTGACAAGTCCAAAATCTGTAGAGGTGATGTTCAATTTGACTCTGACGTCTGGAAGCTGATCTAGAAATAGGAAGAGTTGACAGTCCAGTTTTAAGGCTTTCAGACAAGATAATTCTGTCTCACTTGGGAGAGAGTCAGCCTCTTGTTCAATTTAGGCCTTCAGCTGACTGCATGAGTCCCATCCACATTATGGAGAGGAAGATGATTTACTCAGTCTACCAATGTAAGTGTTAACCTCATTCAAAAATAATCTCAGAAACACCCAGAATAATGTTTGGCCAAATATCTGGGTGTTTATCCAAATAATGTTTTGCCAACTTTGTGGCCCAGTTAATTTGACACATAAAATTAACCATCATATTGCCTATATATTGTAATTTTTCTGATGCTGTTTCTCATAATTAGACTGATTTTATGGAATTTAGGGAGGAAGACCACAGAGACAATATGCCATTTACATTACATTATATCATTATGAAGATGATTTATCACTTTTGATGTTGATTTAATCATTTGGCCGAAGTAGAGTTTGTCAGGTTTCTCTGGTGCAAAGTTTCTATTTTCCCCCCTTTCCTATAGTATTCTTTGAAGGGACCCAGGAGCCCATAGTTAAGGAGTGGGGGGAGTTACGCTCTCTTTCTTGAGACAGGAGAATCTACACAAAATATTTGGAATTTTCTTCATTAGAGATTTATTTATTCCCCCATATGTTTATTTATTCAGTTATGCATTAAGTATAATATATGCTCATATAAATTTATTTTATACTTTAGGTTATAATCCTATTGGATTATACTAATTTTTTTGTTTTTGCAAAATCATTCCAGCTTAGTCATTGGGTCCCCCCATGTTTCACATATTCAACCTACACTTCTTCCTTCGAACCTCTAACAACCACTGATTTTTTTACTGTCTATAAATTTGCCTTTTCCAGAACATCATATAAATGAAATCATGCAGTATGTAGTCTTTTATATTGGCTTTAAAATATGCATTTAGGTTTCATTTATATATTTTCATGGATATATAGTTCATTTCTCTTTCTGAATAAATAATATTTACTTGTATGGATATTCCAGCATTTTTTTATCCATTAACCCATTGAAGGACATCGTAGATACTTCCAGTTTGGGGAGATCAGGAATAAATCCACCACAAATATTGGCTTCCAATTTTCTGTGGACATATATTTCCATATCAGCTAGGTAAATACATAAGTGTGCAATTACTAGGTCATATGGCAAGGCTTTGTTTAGCTTTGTAGAAAAATGCCAAATTTTTTTTCAAAGCAGCTGTACCATTCTGCATTCCCACCAGCAATGAATGAAAGATTCTGTTGCTCCACATCTTCACCAGCATTTGGTATTGACAATTTTTAAAATTTTATTTTAGCCATTTTAAAAGGTGTGTAATGGTATACATTGTGCTTTTAATTTGCAATTCTCTGATTATAAATGATGTTAAGCATCTTGCTCTTTGCTATCTGCGTATCTTCCTTGGTGAGGTGTTTGTTCAGATCTTTTAACCAATTTTAAATAGGGTATTTTTTTCTAATTGTTGAGTTTTAAGAGTTCTTTGTATATTTTTGATACAAGTCCATCATTACATATGTAGATACTCTGTCTATTCTTTTCATATTCACTTAAGAGAGTCTTTTGAAAATGGAAGATTTTAAACATAATAAAGCCTAACATCATTTTTTTCTATCATGGATTTTGCCTACATTGTGTCTAAAAACCAAGGTCATATAGAATTTCTTCTAAACTATTATATTTTTAATAATAAAAATTGTATAGTTTTGAATTATAGATTTAGGCCAATTTTCCATTATTAATTACCTTTTTAAGATATGTCTATTGAAAGATTTATAGTGAAAAAAGTAGAATATGCTCACTTTTTAAAAAATATTTGGGTGTCCAAATATTCAGCCACTAGTTATTAATATTAGGTCATTAAATATGAATTGTCCAATTTTGAATCAAAAGTTTAGTTTGTTATATCTCAAACAAGAAGCAGTACAATTAATCACAGTACGTGCCTAAACTATCAACACAGTTTTGCCACCTTAATGGTAGCTTGTTTATGCCAGCAGCGAAGAAGCCTGGAGAGCCAGGGGTGATGAAATCACCAAAGGTGTTTCCCACAGTTTGTTGAGAATTGAATATTTTTCCTTGCAAGAAGTGGTCCAAAGCCTGGAAGAAGTGGTAGTCAGTTAGTGCATGGTCTGGTGAATATGGTGGATGGCAGAGAGTTTCCAAGTCCAGCTGCTGTAGTTTGAGCGGCGCTGTTTTTTGTGTCATGTGGTCTTTCAAGAGCATTGGCCTGTCTCTATTGACCAATCTCAGCTGCTTAATCACAAACATCCTCATCATTTCATCCAGTTGGTTGTAGCAGACATCCACTGTAATCCATTGACCAGGTTTCATGAAACGTAGTGGATAAACCACTGGACCACCAAACAGACACCGTTAACTTCTTTTTGATGAATATTTGGTCTTAGACTGTGTTTCAGCACTTCATCTTTATCCAACCATTGTGTCCAACACTTACGATTGTCAAAAAGAATCCATTTTTCATCACACATAACAAATGTGTAGAATGTTCACCTTTTGTTGTGACGAAAGAAATCAAGTTGAGTGATTTCTCTTCTAATACTCTTTATCATGTGGTACCCATCTATCCAGCTTCTTTACCTTGCCATTTGTTTCAAATAGTCCACATTTGTTGGATAGTAATGTCAAACCTTGCTGCTAATTCATGCATAGGTTGAGATGGATTTGCTTCCACCACAGCTTTCAGTTCCTCATTATCCACCTTCGTCTCAGACTACACACACAGCTCATTTTCAAGATTAAAATCACCATAGTGGAACTTCTCAAACCATTGACGTACTGTGCACTCATTAGAGACATCCTCCCAAACACTTTGTTGATATTTTGAGCTATCTGAGCTGCATTGGTTCCACAACAGAACTCATTTTCACAAATAACACGAATTTTTCACTTATCCATGGTTTCACAAACATCACTCTAAAAAAAAAGTTGGAAAGACAATCACAAACCAAAACGTGCTTTTCAAAGACTGAGGGTGTACCTTCACAATAAAAAATTAAAAATAAAGACCAAGAAATGTCAAAGTGAAATGTCAGAGATAACAACTGTCAAACTCAGTACTTAAGGAAATAGGACATTCCATACTTAATAACCTACACTAAAAAAGCTATTCTTTCTCTATTGAGTTGTCTTTGTTTCTTTGTCAGAGATCAGTTGACTGTATTTGAGTGTGTCTATTTCTGCCTGAACTATTCTTTCTGTTTCATTGATTTATGTTTTTGTTCTGTATTCACCATGTTCTCTTCATTATTGGTCTTTATGGTAAGTCTTAGAGTTGAGTAGTGTGAATTCCCCAACTTTGTTCTTCCTCTTTATTATTGTGTTGTCTGTTCTGAGTGTTTTGTTTTCCATATAGACTCAAACTCAGGTTGTTGATATCTACAAAAGATTTGCTGGTATTTTGAATAGGATTGTATTAAATGTATAGATCAAGTGGAGAACAACTGACTTTCTAAAAATCGTGAGTCTCCTATTCCATGAGTATGGAGCATCTCTCTATTTATTTAGATCTCTGGATTTTTTTTATCACAGTTTTGTAGTTTTCCACATAAAGTTCCTCTACATATTTTGTTAGATTTAGAATTCGACATTTCCAGTTTGGGGTACTATTGTAAATATCATTATATTTTAATTTTAAATGCCAGTTGTTCATTGCTGGTATATAGGAAAGCATTTGACTTTTGTGTATTAACCTTGTATCCTGAAACTTTGCCATAATTCTCTCTTAGTTCCAAGAGTTGTGTTGTTGTAGTTGTTGGTGACCCTTTGGAATTTTCTACATACACAATTTTATCTGTATGAACAAGACAGTTTTATTTCCTCCCTTCCCAAAATGTATACCTATTATTTTCTTATTATTTTGTTTCATTGGCTAGCCCTCTTATACAATGTTGAATAGGAGTTCAGTAAGTGGGGATATCTTTGCCTTATTCCTGGTCTTAAGGGAAAAATGTGCAGTTTTTTACCATTACAATGTTAGCTTTAGGTATTTTTAAGATGCTCCTTATCAAAGTTGAGGAAGTTCCTCTCTATGCTTAGCATGCTAAGAGTGGTTATCATGAGTGTGTGTTGGATTTTGTTTAATAGCTTTTCTATATCCAATAATATGATTATATAATTTTTCTTATTTAATTGCATTAACTAAATTTGAAATGGTGAACCAGTCTGGAATAAATCCTACTTAGTCATGGTAAACAAATTATTTTACTTTCTTGGGTTCAATTTGCTAATTTTTTATGAGGATTTTTGCATGTATGTTTATGAAAGCTATAGCATGTAGTTTTGCTTTCACACAATATCTTTATCTGGTTTGATATTTGGGTAATTCTGGTCTCATAGAATGAGTTAGGAAGTGTTTCCTTCTGCTTCTATTTTCAGTAGAAGATCATAGATATCATTTTTTCCTTAAATGTCTGGTAGAATTCCCAGTGAAACCATCTTGGCCTGGTGTATTATTTTTTGGAAGTTTATTATTAATTGATTCAAATTTTTTAATTGATAAAACTCCTATTCAGGTTATCTACTTCTCCTTGTGAGAGTCTTAGCAGTTTTGTCTTTCAATGATTTTGTTCCTTTCATTTACATTATCAAATCTGTGGGCATGTATATGTGCATTGTATTCTTTTATTATTTCTTTAACATTCCTGGGACAATTCATCCTTAACTCTACCCTTTCATTTCTCATGTTTGTAATTTGTGTCCTTTCTCTTTTATTCTTAGATAGCTTGACTAGAAGTTTATCAATTTTATTGATATTTTCAAAGAAGCTGCTTTTTGGTTTTAGTGACTTTCTCCATTGCTTTCCTATTCTCAGTTTCATTGATTTCTGATCCAATTTCTAGTTCTTTTTTCTGTTTTCTTTTGTCATTAATTACTCTTCTTTCTCTAATTTTAAGGAATAAGCTTAGATTACTAATTTTGAGAATTTCTTCTTTTCTAAAACATGCACTAATGACATAAATTCCCACTAAACACTGGTTTCACTATGTCTCGTAAATTTTGACAAGCTCTATATTTGTTTTCATTTTGTTCGAAATATTTTTAATGTCCTTAGAGATTTCTTTTAATTATGTGTTACATAAAATGTGTTGTTCAATCTCCAAACATTTGAAGACATTCCGGTTATCTTTCTGTTAATGATTTCCACTTTAATTCAATTATGGCCTGAATACATACTTCTTTATAATTTCTATTCTTTTTATTTCTTTAAGATATGTTTTGTTTCCCAGAACATAGTCTATCTGGGAGAATGTTCCATATGATCTTAAGAAAATTGTGTATTCTGCTGTAGTTGAATGGAGTATTTTATAAATGTTAATTAGAAAAAGTTAATTGATAGTGTTTTGGGTACCAACTATGCTCTTACTGATTTTCTATCTGCTTGAGGTATCTGTTACCAAAATAAGGTTGTGAAAATTTCCAGTTATTACGGTGGATTTGTCTATGTTTCCTTCCAGTTATTTCAGCTGCTACTTTATGTATTTTGAGGCACTCTTGTTTGGGGCATATCTGTTAACGGGTGCTATGTTTTCTTGGCATTATGCGATGCCCCTCTTTTTCCCTGATTTGCTTTCTTCTGAAGTCTGCTTTTTCTAAAATTAACATAGCTACTCCATCTTTCTCTGATAAGTTTTATCCTGGTATATCTTTCTCAATTTATCTACATTCAACTTGTGTCTTTATATTTAAAATAGGTTTTGTGGAGACAATATATATTTGGCTCTTTTTTTTAATCTGCTCTGATAATCTCTATCTTTTAAATGATGCATTTTACCCATTTACATTTAAAAGGATTATTGCTATAGCTGGATTAATATCTAACATGTTTATTGTTGTTTGCTATTTGTTGTACTTGTCCTTCCTTCAGTTTTAATTGTCTGCCTTCCTTGATTTTAATTGAGCATTTTATATGATTCCTATTTTGTCTTTTCTTACTGTGCCCATTATACTTTTTTATTTTAATTTTTATTGGTTTTCTTATAGTTTATAATATCCATTTACAGTTCATTTAGGTCTGCTTTCAAGTATCACTATAGGGCTTCATGTGTAGTGCATGTACCTTTTGACAGAGTATTCTAAATTTTTCCTTTCATCTTTTATACTATTGTTGTCATTCATTTCAGTTATCTGTACGCTATAGTTGCCAAATATATCATTACTGTTATTTCTGTGATCAAGCAGTTATCAGGTAGATCAGTTAAAACTTTTTTTTTTTTTTGAGACAGGGTCCCACTCTGTGTCCCGGCTGCAGTGCACTGGCGTCATCATCACTCACTGCAACCTCCAACTCCTGGGCTCAAGCCATCCTCCTGCCTCAGCCTCCTGAGTAGGTGGGACTACAGGCGCACACCACCACGCCCGGCTATTTTTGTATTTTTGGTAGAGATGGGGTCTTGCTCTTGCTCAGGCTGGGCTTAAACTCCTGGCCTTAAGCAATCCTCCTGCTTTCGCCTCCCAAAGTGCTAGGATTACAGGCATGAGCCACCACACCTGGCCTCAGCTATAACATTTTTAAAAGTTTATTTTATCTGAACGTTTCCTTCTCTGATGCTTTTCCATTCTTTATGTAGATTCAAGTTTTTGACCTGTATCATTATTCTTCTCTCTCTGAAGAACTTTTAGCAATTTTTGTCTTTTAGTTTTGCTGGCAATGAAATCTCTTAGTTTCTGTTTGTCTGAGAATATCTTTATTCTCCCTCACTTTTGAAGAACAATTTTGTCAGATACAAACTTTTAGTTGTTTTTTTTTTTTTGTATTTCTTTCATTCCTTTAAATATTTCACTCCACTCTCCTCTTGCTTGCATAAGTTCTGCTGAGAAGTCCTATGCAATTTTTATCCCTTTTTCTCTGTAGATGAGCTTTGTTCCTCTGGCTTCCTTCAAGCTTTCTCTTGGTGTTTGGTTTTCTGTAGTTCAAATATACTATGCCTATGTACAGATTAGTTGGTAATTTTCATGCTTGGTGTTCCCTACACTTTCTGAATATGTGGTTTGGTGTCTGTCATTAATTTTGGAAAAATTAACTTGGTCATTACTTCTTCAAATATTTCTTCTGCTCTGTTTTCTATTTTTGGTGTTTCAACTAAGCATATGGTATACCTTGCACAATTCCTATTCCAATTAAGCATATGGTATACCATATGTCATAGAGTTCTTGGATATTTTGTTCTGATTTTTGCATTTTTTTTTCTCTTTACATTTCAGTTTGGAAAGTTTCTATTGACATGTTAAATTCACTAATTCTTTCCTTGGCCATGTCCAGCATACTGATGAGCCTATCAAAGACATTCTTCATTTCTGAATCAGTGTTTTTGAATTTGAGAATTTTCTTTGGATTTCTCTTAGCGTTTCCATCTCTCTGCTTACATTACCTATCTGTTCGAACATGTTGCTACTATTTCCACTGGCCTTTAACATATTAATTAATCATAGCTGCTTTTTTTTTTTGTAAATTCCTTGTCTGATAATTCCAAAATATGTGTCATATCTGAGTCTGGCTCTGATGCTTGCCTTGCCTGTTCAGACAGTATTTTTCTTGCCTTTTATTATGCCTTATAATTTTTGGTCAAACCTGGACATGGAATGATGTATCAGGTAATAGGTAAAAGGTCAACATGTGAGTTTTTATGTTATTCTGGCTAGGATTGACATAAATCTTAAATGTTAAATGTTTGCTCTGGTTGTAGGTTCTTGTGGCATCAATTTCTACTAGTGATCTAGTTTTCATCTCCTCTCTTGCCTATGGGGTTCCCTAAGTACTTTGTCCCAAATAGAGCCTGCACTTTGCAGTTCTTTTAGCTTTATCCAGTTATTGTACTGCTTATTTGGTGGAGAAGTATGTTCTACAATCTTATGATTGTATCTCAGTATTGTAGTGAGACTGTGTATTTGTACTATGATTCCACAGGCTTTTCTTAGCTTTTTTCCCTCTGTTATGTGAGTCAGGAAGACTAGAAGGGGCTGAAGGTGGGTCATTGCCCTTCCCTCTAGCTGTGTAAAGACTTTTGCCATGAAGAGTAATAATTTTTTATGTAGACTGCTTTGGGTATATTTCAAAAGGATTACTTTTTCACTCTCTCTGCCAGATAAGACTTTTTTTGGCTCTACACCTTGAAAACCTGGTGGCATATCTTGTAAATAATAGCTACAAAAGTGTGAAGGATTTGCCCTTAACATGTATATGCCCTTAAAACTGTGTCACTGAGGAGTTTCTCACCAGCTTCCAGTATTTCATTAAAATTACCACTATGTATTCATGTAAGTATGGTTCTAGCAACTTTTATTCTAGGCAAGTTGATCTCATCTGTGATACTCTGTTCCGCCTGTCTTTTAGATGTTAGGGTTCTGGTTTTCCTTGAGACTACAATTTTATGGTGGGTCCAAAAAAATCATTATTTTTTAGTTTATTCTTGGTTCTCTTCTCATAGGGATAAGAATGATGACTTCTAAGTTCTTTACATGTTTAAATTGTAACTGGAACTCTAGATAAAGTATTTAATGATGCAAGATTTCTCAAAGACTTTGAGTCAAGAAAAATCATAAACTATTTCTTAAGCTTATCTGACCATTCTCCTTTTGTAAGAATCAACTGTGAGATATATTGTTCTATGGAACACAACCAGTCAACAGCCATAAGCAGATCTAATTGTAGGTTGGTATTATATATGGCATCCATATTTTCTAACCAGTTCTCTAAATGGCTTTCATAACTCAGTAAAAGCATTCAGAATCAGCTGTTAACTCTTGGAAGGTCAAAACAATGCCTTCTTTGCCTTGTAGTTCCAAAGTTTGACATGAATAGCTGGCATCTGGATGGCTTTAATAACAACTTACTGAACAAATAATGAGTAACAAAATACAATTATTTTAGGTGATAGTTTATAATTTTATGCAAAAATTTTACCCTGAGAATGAACAGTTGATAAGTAAAATAATGTAAATAAGAATACTTAAGAAGAGGAGTAGATCCATAAAGCCTGAGAGATATCACTGAAGCAAATGTGGGTGGACTATGTTATCAAATGTTTCACACTGTAGAATTCATGCACTGTATGTATGCTTTATTCTGTGAAATATAAGCTGAGACCAAATTAGATAACTCAGCTCCTTATGAATAAAATGGAATAAAATGAAAGAACTTACCAGTGTTAAGAACAGGTTTTTATTGGTAGGTTTCCTCATAAGCTCCCAGTTCTACACTGGTTTATATAATAATTCAGAGGCAAAAAGATTACTTATTAAACAATAACTCTTTGTTAAATTCTAAATTAACTTAGATATAACCATAAATTACTTGGTTAGTCTATGAGGAATCTGCTTTAATTTTTACTTTTCTTTGAAGAGTGATTTGCTTCTTACTAAGGAATTTCAAAAGGAAAGTAATTCTAACCTTTGAAGTACTGTTTAAGAGGCTGATAAATGTCTCCTTCTTTGATATGCACCCTGTAGATACTGAACATTTGTCTAAACATTTGAAATCATAATTATACATTTAGATTTCATTTGTTTCACAAATACTAGAAGCATATTGTTGACAGGGAGAAAAACCATATAAATCCTAATCTGCTTGCCATATTTCAGGGTTTTTCTAATAGCTTACTAAAGCAAATGAAATTATATTTAAGAATGAGTATCTCTGATGTAGTGTATGGTAATTTTGGTTGGATAGAATATAGAAGAACAAACACAAAAATTTACTATAGCTGTATTGGAGTTGACTGACTTGCAGTAATAAAAAATATGACTTCTTGGAATGGACTGAATAGTATCTCAGAAATATTGATAACAGAAAATGAGGTGTAGTGGAGGGAAAGCAGAAATTTATATAAAGAGAAAACTTTGTTTTAGAAAGTCTAGCTCTAGGACAATATAAAGCAAGCACAATTTTTTCACAGTCAACCTAAAATTTCTCTCTTTTACCCAACTTGCTCAGTGGCATTCTCCCCAAATATTTATTTTACTTAAAAATGAAATTTGCCCTTAGCATGTATATGCCAGTTCAGTTCATTATTTTATTCTAAAAACAATTCCCCTTATTTTCATCCTTAAGCTCTTTGTTGTTCTACCTAAATAATGTCCTAGCCAGAGCAATCAGGCAAGAGAAAGAAATAAAGGCTATCCAAATCAGGAAAGAGGAAGTCAAACTACCTGTTTAAAATTTTAAAACTAGAAAGATTAAGGTTGCAGTATTGGTAAGGAATATTTGATATCATATAAAGTAAAAAATAGATCATGCCGACAATATTAGGGATCAGAAAACCACATCATGTTCTGTGTTCTGTCTAATATTGCAATTTGCACTATAATATGCATGTCTGTGATTTTATTAGTTTAATCAAACTATTTCTAAAAGTATGTAAGAATTAGTTCATGAAATTATAACATTGGTAGGAAAAGTGAAGGAACAACATGTACATTGATATATTTTAAAATTTATTCATATTTTCAACCATTTAAAATAATAGTAGAAATAACTAACAGTTTCTGAGTATGTGTTAGCTATTATGTGCCTGGAACTGTTCTAAGCACTTTACATGTATTAACTCAATTAATCGTCATAAAAATTCTGTGATGTCAGACTATTATTTCATCATCTCCATATTAAATATTAATTTCAATTTATATTGAAATTTGGAGTCAGGAATCCAGAACAAGCTGTGTGGCCACAAGACTTCCTCTCTTTTCACCATGCTACTATAAATCTACAGTTTTAGACATTATTTAATGAGTAAATTTAAAAAGTTTTATAATTAAAGAGATTTGCTCAAATATTTTATATTCAGATAGGCAGAAAGGGAAAGCTAATTGGTGTTAACACCATTTCCTCAGAGCATAGATATGCCCTCAAAGTGTTCTCCGTTTATACTTCACAAGCCACTATCAATTGGTCACATTCGTTCTACAACCTGAAGACTATCAGCCAAGCTTGCTGTGTGGGGTTGATTTATCCTAAAAGGCTAGATAATATTTCAAGACGAGACAATGAATGGCTTTCATATTTGGGACTGAGGCTGAAAAAATATATACATATAGCAGTACAATTTGGGCTCTTCATTTTCCCCAAAAGGAGTTTTTTTGTCTTTGCTGCATTTTGAATCTTTTACACATAAGGATAAAAGAAAGCTTTCAAATGGTGTTTCTTGGTAGAGAACCATCAAGTTTGAATACTTAAAATGACAATCATGCAGTAGAAAAAGCAATACACTGCTGACTTCAAGTCTTTGAAATTCTGTTGGGATTTGAGGAGTCTACATAACATCATACACTATCATGTGTCATTTTCACTGCTCAGAGACCAGAAAGAATATTTTCTGCTTCTCGGTTACCACGAATCTAGTATTCTCTTTACATAAAGGCTTAAACCAAAATCCTCCAAGGAAAAATAATCTGTCAGGATGTTTTTCCTTTCCCCTCTTAGAATATTGACTACAAGACATGAATTCTTATATTGAATCTGAAGAGTCAACAAGCATTGGAACAATTTAAGAAAAACAAGTTTTGTTTTTTTTTTTTTTTACAAGGAGTGGCTAGAATATAGAAAGGAATGCCAAATCAGCAGTATATTTAAGCAATCACATATAAAATCAGGTGTTGATCCAAGTTGCAACTGAATACATTCTTTTAGAAGGAATATAGAGTGTTTTTAGCATATCTGTAAGGTGATAGGAAATAGATTCAGATTTAACTTCAAGTATCCCCATGCAGTATCATAGAAAAGAGAGACTGAATAGCAACTTTCCTAATTGTTTAATTCAATAAGTTCTTCCCTGTTACATTATATTTTTGTTGTTCTGAGGTAAGGGTTCTACATTCCCAAATGATCTAAAAGAAAGAAAATCAATTAAAGATTACTAAGTGCAAAAATTTCACATTCAACATAAAATGGCTAAATCCATGTGGACTTGAGTCTGGCAAGTGGAGACATCTGGAAAGTGTTTTTGGATTGTAACTCTTGGCACTCTGATTTCTTTCAAAGTATCTGTTTAGGAAAAGAAATTCCAATGGAATGCATACTTCTTTCAGTTACTATCACATTTGAAAATTCAGACTCTCCCAAACTGGGGTGGAATGTATCAGTTTTTCATTGGAATTCTTTGTCTTCATCTAGGCTGGTTTACTAGTGTTCTACAAGAGATGGATGAGTTGACATCTTCTGAGAGAAAGAATGAAGGTGAATGTTAGAGACAGAGATACAGAGAGAGAAGAAGAAAGAAAAAAGAGACAGAGAAAGAGAGGGAAAAAGAAGAAAGAAAAACAAGAAAAAAAGACGAAAAGAAAAGAAAAGAAAAATGGAAAGGGAGAAAAGCAAAAAAAGTAATGCCTGGACAGTCAGTCTCCAGATTTGGAATATTTTATCTCAACAGTTTGCACATATCCTATGGGAGCTTTCTTATCTGGCAGGCAGTGTATTAATACTTCTCTTCTTCTACTTTAATGAATCAAAGTGGCTTCTCATTTCTTTTATTTGTTTTTGTTAATAGTTAGTTTTGATTTTTGTTTTGTCTTACAAATAAAAAGTGCTCTAAATTATTCATGTTTGAAACTCCAAGTGCTTGTTCACGGGGCTTTTGATCACTGTGTTTCTCTGCAGAATAAATCTTAAAAAGTAAATATGAATTCAATTTTCACTTCACCAGCATATATCAGTTTAGTGTGCATTTTGGGTGGTTTGCGTTTTTGTACAGTGTTTAGATCATTGGGGTCAAGGTTAGGATGTCTTTAAATACATAGCAGATGAAATGCAATGATAAAAATATGTGATGGTTTTTAATTTGCTGTCATAAAAACCATAAAGCTATAGGGAACCTAAAACAATGAAGCTTCTGTAGTTATCTTTGTCCAGCAGAGACCAGGTGGCTCTATAAAATATCCCTGCATGAAGTCATAACTCTTAAAGGTTTGGGTTGTTTTGGAATTGCTGATATTTGTGGAGATTTGAGCTAGAATTTGATCAAAATGTGTACATTCCAACAATTTTTCAGCATGACCTCTCATTCATCATTTAAATATATACTCTAAGAGGAATGAATCTATTAATCTTTCATGGAAACAAGACAAAGTTTGTTTTGACTGTTGCTCTTGTAGATGGTGTAATAAAGGATTTGGAGAAGAGAACAGGATGGGAGACATGAAGATCGTGTTAGGGAGTAGGAAAAACAGATGCCTCCTTAGAAAAGAGCTGATGAAAGGATTAAAAAAAACATTGTTAAGGTTCAGAAAACACTCTCTCTTACAAAAATCAAAGACAAAAGTTCTGAATTTAAAATTTCAGAATCCTTTGTTCTGTTAAATTGAATAATTCTTATAGAGGCCACCATAGAGCTGAGGGGCATGCAGCATTGTCCTTCCTTCTCTGTTTGCTCGCTGGCTAACTTCAGCTGGGGCAGAATGTCCTGGACCTGAAGCTGAATGCTTTCTTGCAGGAGCTCAAGTTCATTGCATTATGTGATATGCTCCAAGTTGAACTAGCACGCCCCTCCCCGCCCTCCCCACAGAACTTGTTTGCTTTAGTTTGAGTTTTGCTTTGATAAGCATCTGAGGGGAACTCAGAAATGATACCTTTTATCTTATTCTTCCCATTATTGTGTGTTTTCCTGTCTCATAACTCACTGTGTATAGTTCTTAGCTCACTTCGTTGATTATTCTTCAGGGCAGGGAACTAACCTTCAATATTCCTCAGTTCCTTCCCTGAGTACTATCAAAAAGCACACATAATATGTTCTTCCTCAACATTTTTTAAAATTAACTAGTTGTCCTAAAGTACTTTTGAGGAAGCCCTCAAGTCCCAGTGAATTCTGGGGACTTTTATAATGAAACCTGCGCAAGCAAACAGTAAGTTAATAATACTGAGAAAAATAAAGAAGACCTATGAAAACATGATGGGTGTGATAGGAGATAAGCAGGCCTTTAAGAGAATAACCACACAGAGTAGCCTGATAGGATTTCTCAGTTCTTATTTTGGATCCACCTATCAAGGCAGGCAGGGATCTTTCGCACAGCACGTGGGTGTGATTGGCAGCTGAGATGGACTTCGGAAGTCAGGACAGACCACCACAAGGAAACTTGCGCTCAGAAAAGGATGCGGAACAACATAATTTACCAAGATCCATCTGACCCACCTCTGGCTTAGAGCAGACCTCTGCTTGCTCTGGTATTCGCCCAAAAACCTGAATATTTTTAAGGGTTTTCAGAAGATGCCTGGAGACCCCTGCACCCTTGCAGTATGACTAGATGTGGGGAATTCAGGGCCTATAAGTATCCACTGTGAGGAGTATCCTGGCAAGAGGTGGTAATAGATGAAATATTGCTTACTTATCATTGTTACTGTCTTCGGCCTCGATTAAATAATGAGTTAATGGTCCACGAAAAAAAAAATCACCAACAAAAGCAGAGTTTCCATTGAAGAGAGAGGGAAAAACTTGGATGAAACACATAAATTCTCCTGCTTTCCAGCATGTGGTTAAAATTAGGCTTTCAGCTTCCTGCAGGTCCTTATTTCATTCCTTTATACAGCTGGGCACTTTGTTTTGGAGATGTAGAGAGGCTGCTTGAAAGACCAAGGAAGTGAGTTCTTTAAAAAGCATTAAATTGGATCAGTTTAGAAAATTGTTAAATCCTAATGTGATGCCCAAATCAACTGAAATGACTCCAGGGGAGTAGTTAAAGATGTTTTATACATTTCTACCCTTAGCATAAAGTAAACCAGACACATCAAATGGAGGAATATGTGTGAGTTTCTCTATTTTTGGTTCCGTTCATGTCTTATAATGAAAAACTTGTGCATATGTCCAAAAAAAAAAAAAAACACCTTCCTTTTTATAAACCATTTTCAGTTTATTATCTTTGATTGAATGAGGTTTGTGCAATGAGCTATTCTATCTTTAGAAGAGCGATCTTTACTTCATCATATGTGGCTTTTAATGTGCCCTTTATGCTATTTTCTGAATGTTCTGCCCATAACGAGAAAAATCTGTCTAGCCCACTGATCAAAAATACCAAAAATCTTTCTCAAACTAAGGGCTAGCAGACAGCTATTTGTCAACAGCGTGTATTCCCCTCAGGTAATTTAGATTCTTTTTTTTTTTTCTTATTTTTAGTACCTCTTTTATCAAGCTCCTTAAATTCATGCCTAGCATGTCAAATGCACTTTAAAAACAGCTGTCTACTGCTGGCTTTGGAGAACAGTAGAGGATTAGGAGAGGATGGAAAGAGTTAATTCTTTGAGTTTGCACACTGGAATAAAGTTAATAGGCTGCCAATAACATGGGTTATAGTTGCAAAAGCTAAAGTTCTAAGTAATCCTAAAGGGAAAGAGGAAAATTGTTCCTGACAAGCTGAAATTACTTTATAAAACCTCTTATGTGTTGAGAAGCCCTGAGTTGGTCAGGGCATGCGGCTTATTTCAATGTTTAACTCAGCCTGTTTATAAAGAAAATATCTTGCCCAATATCCGTTTTCCTAAAGCATGCCCTTTAACCCAGTATTTTTTGTTTCTTTTTATTGTTGGCATGGAGACTAAGAAGCACTCCACTAGACTGATCAATGCATGGTTACATCAACATAACATTTTCAGTCGAGTTCCCAGGAGCCTTCCTCCTGAATCTGTCATTTTGATTCGGATAACTAAATCAGACTAAGCACAGCAATGATAACGGATGACTTGCCTCATTAGCTGGCTCCCGCTGCTTTATGCTGCCAGGAAGCTCTACAGTGACTGCCTGGGATCTTGGGAGAGATAACTGTTTTTTGAAATTATTTTGGTGCATTTTTCTTGTAATTCTCATCTTGCATTTTGACAGTAATTTTATAGGATGACATATGTACCAAATCCATATGCCTGGATATTCCCTTTCTAAATATGTGATGTGGGATTGGTATTGCAAAGACTCAGACAACGACAGGCTTCATCTAGGGGACTATTGAAAAATGTCCTTGAAATTTTTCTCCTTCAAAAGCTACATATCTTATATAATTTTAATTAATAGTTTTAGAAATACTAAGATGATCAGTCATCCTTTTTGCAAGAAGATTCTTTGGTAAGTGCTATTCCAGCTCCAAAGTGATATTTCAGTTGGACCTTAGTACTCATTGGGCTTTAATATATAAAACAATCTCTTTTTTCAAAAAAAAGAACAACTAATTATTTGTAGAAATGTTGGTGTGGAGGGGAGACTAAACAAGCAAAAAACAAAGGATCTCATTTAGTCATCACAATCTGAATTTGAGACTCTTAAAATTAGATACAATTATGCATGTGGCTGAAAGCTGCCTGTAGAAAAAAATGAATGGGAACACACAATTGGAAGCAAAAGGAGCTGCAATTAGACCATGTTCAATGCTCCAGGCAGAGAGAATATGAACCAATTTAAAAGGGCTGCTCCAAATCAAACATTATCTTAGCAATATTATGACTTTTTAATATTGATTTAACTATAACCAAATGTTAATCTTTAAAACTAGAACTATGATAGCAACTTTTATATTTCCAAATATTTGATGGCATCATTCTCTTGACTAACCTTCTCTACAAAAAATCCCCAAATAATTTCTGGTTTCAAGTTTAAGCACCCTCATATTCATTCATGCCCTGTTTGCCAAACATTAGCGAGTATTGGACATGTTTCATGAATCTGCATTCTCATTTAAATGAATGAACATCCACAATGGGGTGATATGGATGCACCTGTTCAAATAATGGTTTAAGTTGTATTTTGGCACCCATCTAAATAGAAAGGAAGGGAGATATTTGAATAATAAATAGTTTTGGCCCTGATGTTCTGAAAATGTCAGTTTGGTAAGCCTATGTCCTCACGTATGGAATAGTAAGAAGATTGTCTTAAAGTATTTTACTTTAAAACATTTAATATTAAACTCCAATCCAGTAATTCCACTATATTCTCCTAACCCAACAATACACTCCACTGCCTTTCTTGTACAGATTATAGTCTATGGTTCACCATCATAATCTCTCCTTTACAAATATCCAAAAATTTCCATCTTGAAAAAACCATACTCTGTCTGGAACCTAATATTTGTTTTCTGCTTGCTTGCGCTTAAACTTTACAGGAGAAACTTACTAACTAGCTTCACTCTAAATACATGATGTCAAACCTCAAACAGGTGTCAACATTATAGCCCTAAAATATCTAAAATATCTCCCCAGAAGCTTGCTTTTGACCTCTAAAAAAGCCATTTTATTTATTTCTTCTCTCATCTGTGATCAACTTTTTATACATCCTTTGTCTCCACTACCAAGACCTATGCAATCACTGTTAGCAGATGACATTGTATCACATTTAATGGAGAAATAGGAACCATTATTTAAAGACTCTTGGAACTTCTGTCCACAAAACATACTATCTTAGTAAATTTCTCCCTAAGGGCTAGTACTTCCTCTTATGCTTCATACAGGACATTTTCTCTTTGATTACCTGCATTCTTTTAGGTATTTTAAACTGGGGCCTTTCTACTATATCATACTGAAAATTATGTACATATTTAAATATTTCTCATTCTGTCCTCTTCTAGCCACTTTCTAGCTCCCTCCAGATCCAAATGGCTTACGCTGCTGTCTCAGCTTCCCTCCCTCTCATTAGCTTTCTAAATTTTTACCACCCGGATCACATCTTCACAAGGGCACTGAGTCCAATGGCCACTTTTCAGTTTTCATCATATTTGAAGTCTTGGCAGCATGCTTCAAAGTTAACATACATCTTTGTCTCTGCAAAATAATCCCTCTGAATTTAGCTGATATTAAATTATCCTGGATTTATTCCCATTACAGTCATTGTCTTTTTGCACTTTCCTGACTTTGCATAGTCTTTGCTGACTGTAATGTTTTCTGTTCCTCGGAGCTTTGCTCTTGGGCTTTCTTCACTTCTTTATTTTCTGTCCCTGGGTAATCTCATTCATGCTCATAGCTTAATATCTCTATGTGCGGGTGGTGCCCAGGTTTAAGCACACTACCTGAGACCTCCCCAGAGTCCAGGGATATCAAACTGCATCCATGACATCACCACCGGGAAGCTTCTATGTAACTTAAACTTCAGGTAGTAGAAATCTTTTAAGTAATTTCCATTTGTGAAATGGAAATTAATAAATATGAAATTTATTTCATACTTATTAACACCATAAAACTGCTAACAGATGCTCGAAATACTTCTTCCACACTAGCTAATTGAAAGCTTGTCGATGATTAGTGCATCATTGATACTTGTTTCCAAGTAGGTTTGAGATTTAGGTACACATTAAAAAACACAAGAAATATGAATACAAGGAAGCTATTTTAATAAAGGAAGTTAGTTTAATGAAAACTAACTTTCAACCTTTGAAAAATTATACAAATGTGAGTTGCTAAAACAACTCATCTAATGACATATGAATTATGAAGCTGAAAATGATTGGGAGAAAAAAATACAGATATCAAGAAAGATTTAAAACAAAGATGTAATTCCTAGCATTCTTATTTTTGTTCCAATTTCAAAGGAACCAGATGTAGGAAAAGTATAACAGAAAATTTATTATGAGTGAAGTTTATGCAAGAAAGAAAACAAATTTTATTATCAGGCTGTACCTTTCAAAATGGATATATTTGTACATATTGCTGTGTTTTAAGTCAAAATACATGTTCCAGGTGTATATTGCAATGACATTTTAATGGGGTGAATTTAATAAATACAAACAGAAGAGACTTAATCTTTAATTAAACATGCTTTGGAAATATTTTTTTCTCAAAATCTTGACAATATCAGGTGCAGATCTCATGGAATTTCTGTCCTAACAAGTCTAGTGTGGTCTAATTATAAAACACCAAACTTATATCCAATTTAAATATTCTTCCTTTCCCCAGAAAGTTCCTGAACCCTAGCTGGAGAGCTCACTGGGGAAAGGGGTGTGGTCTGTTCTTTCAGTCTGCTTTATCTCTTTGTTTTTTTCCTCCTGCAACTGGCTTCTCAATAATCACAACTGAGGAGCAGAAGAGAGAGGAGTGAAGGGAGTTTCCTTGGATGGTATTATAATCTCTTTCCATGCCACCTGTGTGTCAGCCCTCACCTTTTAGTTTTCATGAATCATACAGCAGAAGTACTGTGGAAGATCTCTGCAAGGGGTCTTCCCTGCAGAATTCTCTGCTGCTGGTGATGCAATATCTGAATAAACTAATTTCTTTAATGGTGTACCCAGAGCAACTTCTAGATGGAATCCCCTTGCTTCATTGAGATGGTACTTCACTCTGTGAAGAGAGAGAGAAAGATTGATTTAGCAATTTAGCACAAGAGTACTAGTCAGGTATTTTATAGAATGTCCATCAGTTTTGGTCTGTCAGGTGTTTTTCTCATAATTAGACTGGAATTATGGGTTTTGGAAACAAAGACCACAGAGGTGAAGTGCAGTTTACCTTGCATCATAACAATGGTACACACATTCAGTATGATTTATCATTAATAATGTTAGTCTTGGTCACCTGGCTGAGGCAGTGTTTGTCAGGTTTCTCCTACGTAAAGTTACTCTTTTTTTCACCCCATTTCCACAGTTTATGTTTAGGAAGGAAGTCATTATGTGAAGCCTACATTTAAGGAGTAGGGATAGAAATATAGAAAAGTATGCAAAAATGTGCAGTTCAATGATTTACTACGAAGCGAATACTTTTTTACCACCCCCCAGGTCAAAAAACCCACTTCATTCCATCCTCCAATTGCTACTGTTCCTTTTACACAAGGTAATTATTAACCTGACTTTAAGAAAATTCACTTTCTCCTTTCCTTTATATTTTACCATTCAAGCATGTATATCGAAACACTATAGTTTGGTTTTGACTGCTTTTTAGGAACCTTATATAAATGGAATCATAAATTACACACTTTAGTAAAGTTGTATTATAAAATAATTTCAGATTTATAAAAAAATTTCAGAGATAGTGTAGTTTCTGTATACCCTGCACACAGTTTCCTATGTTGTTTAGATCTTACATTGCGTGATATATTTATCACAATTAATAAACTAATATTAATACATTATTATTAATTGAAGTTCATACTTCAATTGTATTTCTTTGCCTTTTTCTGAATGTCTCTTTTTTTTTCTATAATAGGACCCCACCCAGGAAACTACATTAGATTTAATGATCATGTCTCCTTAGACTCCTGTAGATTGTAAACCTTTCTTAGACATTTTTTGTTTTTGATGACCTTGACAGATTTGAGGAATATCAGTCAAGTATTTTATAGAATGCCCCTCAGTTTTGGTTTGTCAGATATTTTTCTCATGATTAACTAGGGTTTTGGAAAGAAAGCCCACAGAGGTGAAGTGCTATTCACATAGCATCATATCAAGGTACACACTGTCAACAACATGACTATTCACTGATGATGTTCGGCTTAGTCGCCTGGCTGAAGTAGGGTTTGTCAGGTTTTCCCTTTTTAAAGTTAGTCAAGATTTTTTTCACCTTATATCCAAAATGTATTTTGGATATAATGTAATGTATAAATGTGAGCCTACTTTTAAGGAGTAGGGAGTTATGTGGCATTGATAGCAGAGTATCTACATAAATTATTTAGAATTTTTCTGCACAGGAGATTTGGCTCTTATCCCTCACTTATATATTCAGTTAAACATTTATTTATATCAGTATGGACCCATGGGTATTTATTTTATGCTTTGGTTTATAATCCAATACAATGTTGTCTGTTTTGTTGCTTAAACTTTTCCAGGTTTGGTCATTGGGAGCTCTTTGAGTTGGCTTCTGTGACCTTTTGATAAACCCTTCTAAACTCTATGAAAAGAGGTGAACTTTGTTTTTTTTTATTTTTATTTTTTGATTACTTTCATACTTTCTGGCACTATAAGATGCTCCAGACACATTTTTTATATTCCCTTCTCCGGAGGTAGAATCAGCCATTTCTCCAAGGAGCCGTGGTTTATTTTATTAGCATTATAGATTTTGTTTTTCATGTCTGGCTTGTTTTGTTCAACATTTTATTTGCGAGACTCATCTATGTTGTGCTTAGATGCAGTTTGTGTATTTTTTGCTCTGTAGTAGGGATCAGCAAACTGCTGACTTTGGGGCAATTCCGGCTCATTCCTGTTTCATAATAACTTTTTGGTGGAACACAGACACAATTACTTTATGTATTGTCTACGGCTGCTTTCATGCTACAAAAGCAGAGTTAAGTATCACTATTACTTGACAGTTGAGTCGTTGCCAGTTTGGCATTCTTATAAACAGCACTTATTGGAATATTCTTGTACATATTGTTTTGCATTTTACTTACGTATCTGCCTACGGATAGGGTATTCTTATGTTTACCTTCAGTTGACACTTACAATAAATTTGTCAAAATTATTTTATCAAAACATAATTTTGAATCTATTGCCCCATATCCTTGCTATATTTGATTTTTCAACAATTTTTAAACTTTGGCAGCAGGTAAATGATGTAACTTGTTTGCAATTTTAATTTACTTCCCTGATAATTAGTGAGGCTTAGTAATTTTTTATATGTTGACTATAGTTATCCTCTTTTATGAAATATTTATCCAAGTAACTTGCTTGTTCTTTTCCTGGGTTGTATATTTTTCTTTACTGATTTGAAGGAATTAAAATAATACTCATGATACAGTCTTTTGGGTTTTTAAAAAATATGTTTTAGAAATATATTCTCTTTGTGTATTTTTCTATTCCTCTTTTCTGGTGCAGAGACACTCAATTTTATTTCAGCTAATGCTATCTGTCTGTTTTTTATGTTTAGTTCCTTTTAATTCTTACTTAAGGAATATTTTCCTATTTTGAGATCATAAATATATCTTTGTATTATTTTCTTAAACTCTATCTCTTGCCCTTTCATATTTAGATCTATGATCCAACTGGAATACATTTTTGTGTATGGTTTGACATAGGGGTCAACGTTCACCTCTTTTCATATGAGGTGAAAAAGCCCATTTATTGAAAAGCCCATTACTTCTCTCTGTTCTGTATTGTTACTTTTTATTAAATATCAAGTTCTTACAGTGAGTGTCCTTTTTGGGGCTTTCTATATTATTTTTATTATATATTCTATTCTTTAGATTCTTTGACAAATTTATATTAACTGATTTATTGTAGATTTAAAAGAAATCTTGATAGAGCAAGTTCACCAAACGCAGTGATCTACTTAATGGTGTCTGAGTTATTCTTGAACCAGTATATTTTACATTTATCTTGAGCAAACAATTACAGAAACAATAAAAGATTGGGATCGTGTTGGTGACAGCACTGGAACAGTAGATGAGACAGAAAATTTCACACCTTCTCTTCTCTCAATTATAAATATGGTGTAACTTGCAATTATTAAGGACTTCTTTAATATCTGTCGAATATGGTTTTCTCTAAAGAGATTTTGTACAATTTTCATTAGACTTGTATATAGATATTGGTACGTTGTTTGCCACTGTATGTGGTATCATAAAAATTCATTTCTACTATTCTGTTGTTAGTACATAAAACAATGTTTTAAAATATTGAGCTCAAATGCAGCAACATTGCTAAAATGAGTTATTAATTCTAATAATATATCTGTAGATTCTTTTGAATTTCCCAATTACCCAATTATATTCTTTTAGATAATAGGACATGATTTTTACTTAATTTCCAGTCTTAATATCTTCTATTTCTTTTTCCTGTTTTATTATATTCGCACAATGTTAATGCAAATAGTGACAGCAGTCATTGTCTTTTTCCTGATTTCAGAGGGAATGATTTCAACATTTTACCATTTAGAGTGATATTCTGTAGAGAATTTACTTGATAACCTTTATCGGAATAATGATGATACCTTCCTTACCTAACCTGTTACGAAATTTCTGTTGTGGTGGCTAATGTCTGTAATCCTAGCATTCTGGCTGAGGTGAGGGGATCACTTGAGTTCAGGAGTTTGAGACCAGCCTGAGAAAGAACGAGACCTGTCTCTACTAAAAATAGAAAAAATTAGCTGGGCATGGTGGTGCACCCTTTTAGTGCCAGCTACTAGGGAGGCTGAAGCAGGAGGATAGCTTGAGCCTAGGAGTTGGAGGTTGCAGTGAGCTGTGATGATGCCACTTTACCCCAGCAGGGGTGATAGAGTGAGATTCTGTCTCAAAAAAAAAAAATTCCTTAATGGATTTTGAATTCCATGATTTTTTCGCTACTGAGGAGGCTTATTTATTTCTTTTTTATTACGTTATTGTGACCAATCATATTTTTAAAAAAATATTAAATAAACCTTGCATTCTCAGAATAAACCCAATTTTGTCCTGCTGTATTTATACATTTTTAAATAAATCATGTGTGCAGTTGTAACAAGCTTGGACTACAATCTCTTTAGGGTATTATGTTATTCCAATAAGTGAGATTGTCCTGCACTTTTCCTTTCCTTCCTGACAGTTGTAGCATCAACATTATGATGGCTTTTAGTTGTTCTATGTTTCCTCTTTTTCTATTCTATGGGAGAGTTTGTATAAGATCGGTACTGTTTAATACATTTTGGTAGAATATGCTAATAAAATTTTTGAGCTGGAGATTTATTCTTAAGAACAAGTTTTCAATTATAAATTTATTTTTAGGTTATATTTTGTTGTGCTAAGTACACTTAACAAGAGATTTATCCTTTTAAAAAAATATAAGTGTACAATACATTAAGATTAACTATAGCCTTTAACTTTAATTTTTTTATCTTTCTTACATAATTTATTGAGATGGATGTTTACCTCATTGATTTTCGACAATTTTCTTTATTATGATATATTTAAAAACTATAGCTTCTCTCTACCCACAGTTTTAAATGTATCAGAATTATAAGTTCAGAATCATATCTAAATGATAAATTCAAAGTTTTTAAATTATGAAATATCTGTCTATATCTCCACTTGACAATATTGTATGTGATGTTAATAGAGCTAAAGGAATTTGCTTTGGTTAGTATTTTTATTCTATATGTTTACATCTTTTCATTTTTAGTCTTACTGTGTCTTAGAGTTTTTTTCTCTTGTCCACACTATATGATTGGACATTGTTCTTTCTGATGATGTTGTTGTTTGGACTGCACTGCTTATCTTCCCATTTTTAGAATCTCCCCAGGTTAAGAAGATGACACCATTCACTATGATTTCTCAAATTCCAGGTGACACATGCCAAACCAGCTGAAGAGATCTCCTACTACACTCAGCTTTGCTGTACCAGACTGGATGTTTGTGGTTCTACAGTTCACTAAGCAGCCATCTGGAGAGCGAAATGCTACTTTACCATTTGTCCACACAGCATCATGCTCTGCAGATGAAGCTTATTTGGTGCCTTCTTTTCCTTAAGTGGTGGGCTAGTATCTGGGGAGAAGAACCATCACAATTCAGTAAAATTGTTAAAAATTTATAGTATAAATTAGTTATCTCTCGCAACTAATGCTTATTCTGATGAAGTGAGGGGGTAAGTCAAAGGACTACCATGGTCACCCATTGCTGAGCTCTGCTTAGAGTGTTTAGCGACACTTTTGTACTCCCATTAGACTGTTAGGGTCTCAGCGTTATCTTCAGTTTTAGAACTTCAACCAAAATCTCCATACAATATAAATGACCTATAGGTAATCTAGCTGTGTAAATAATATTTTATGAATCAGTAATTTACTGATTTTCTAAAGAAACTGTCAAATTCTTTCTGTGTTCCTGTGGATTGCAAGGGCAAATTCTGGACTTATGAGAGTTTATTTATTCACTTTTCTTGCATTTCTCACTCTCCTACTTAATATTGCTTCAGTCATCCTCATATTGATATATAACTCCGATGTTCAACCAGTTAGCTGGGCCAAAAATCTATTTTTCTTCAGTTAGACATCTTTTTTCTCAAATCTCATATTCAATAAATCAACAGGTTCTGTTGGGTCAACCTCCACAATGTATTTAAAGACCCCTTAACTGCTCCACTAAATTTAATCTTTGCAAATTGCCAATGTATTCTTCATAGAAGAGCAGAATGAATTTTATAAAACATGAATATTTTCAATATCTGTTTTGCTTAAAACCATTTAATTGCTTCTTATTTCATTTAGAATAAAACCTAAGTGATTGACCATAACTCATAAAACCATGAATTGTTTAGCGCTCACGTAACTTCCTCACCTCATCTCATGCCACTGATCTCCTCACTGTCTCTGCTATAGCTGTGGTGGCCCTCGCTGGTGGTAGATGCCCCTCTTCTTCCCTCCACCTGGAGCCTTATCCCTGTGCCTCTTCCTATAGTTGACTCATTCCCATCTCATACGGCATATATTTAAAAGACCCTTCTTAGAGAGCTTTTCCCTAACTACTATATATAAATCTGGCAGGAGAGAATCACTTGAAGATATTGTCCTATATATACTATATAGAGAGTAGTTAGGGAAACTTCTATTACTACTGGGCCAAAGACGACCCACCATTGTCTGGAATTATAATTCCCTCTTTATTTTTGTATTTGCTACCAATTTACATAACATAATTTCAATTTAACACAAAGCCACTGCTATGATTTGAATGTTCCCTCCACAACTTGTGTTGAAATTTAGTCCCCAGTGTGGCAGTACTGAGAGGTCTTTAAGAGGTGACTGGATAATCAGGGCTTGCCCTCATGAATGGAATGAATGGTTTAAATCATTTAATGATTAATCAATTAATGGGTTATCATGGGAGTGGGATAGCATGTTCAACTGCCTCTCCATGTGATATACTGTTCTACCTCGGAACTCTCCCACCAGCAAGAAGGCTCTCACCAGATGTGGCCCGTCAGCTTTGGACTTCTCAGCCTCTACAATTGTAAGACATAAATTCCTTTTCTTTATGAATTGCCCAGATTCAGGTATTCTGTTGTAGGCAACAGAAAATGGACTAAGCCAAACAACTTTAATTTTATGCATTTGCCTAACTATTTCAATTACCATTTTCCTGATTTACAAATTGAGGAGTTAAGACCAACCTCTCATTTACACTGTGATGACAAAAATAGGTCATTCTTGAACAAATATTTAGCTAGTGCTTAACATATAAGTATGCTTCAGTAAACATAAATTCCTTTCCCATCGTGCATATGTTAGAAAAATATATATTTTTTTTTAAATTGAAAACAAAGCCAAAAAACCTTCATAAGCATTTTCATTCTTGCCTTGATTTAAATGGGGATATGGAGATTCTTTTGATTTTCATCATTAAGTTTGTGTTTATCTTGCTGTTCAAGTAGACAGATTTTAAGCGAATACTTCACAAGAAGTTCATATTAAGTAATATTTTAAAATTTATGCCAATTTTATTTTTATTATAGAGCTTTTAAATGTGAAAAGATGAAATATCTATCTTTATTTTTCAGAAAACAGAAAACATTAAGAGTAAATTTTGTAATGTTTTATCTCTTGTCTGGAATTTTAAACATATATGTTATGGCTCATGTAAATAAACATTAGATGGTAATTATGGCTATATCTGTGTGTGTGTGTGTGTGTGTAACCATAGACAATATAAAATTTTATATATTGAAGCCTAATCCCCAATATGATGGTATTAGACAGTGGAAGTAAGGCCTTTGGGAGGTGATTAGGTCATAAGGGTGGAACCCTCATGAATGGGATTAGTGCCCTTATCAAAGAGACCCCAGAGACCTCTCTTACCCCTTTCACCATGTGAGGACACTGCAAGAAGGCCCTGTCTATAAGGCAAAAATCAGGCCCTCAGCAGATACCAAATATTATGGTGCCTTGATTTTGGACATCCAGCCTCCTAAGCAGTGAGAAATAAATTTATGTTGTTCGTAAGCTACTCAGTTTATGTTATTTTGTTACAGCAGCCAAAAGAGACCAAAGATACCCCCCCCACACACACACACACACAGTGAGTATAATAATCTGCTCCTATCCATGGTAAATATTGAAAATATTGAATTATCCCTCTTCCAGTATTATATTCTGGTGAATATAATATTCTGAAGGGTGGGAGGGAATCACTTGAAGATATTATCCTATAAGCAAATTTATACTAAGACCACAAAATAAAACAATTTAAATTTTGAAATTTTGCAGAGGAAATGTATTATAACTTGTAGTGTGTCTTTTACAAATTTGAATTATGATTGAATCCTAACATCTATCCAATAAGACATTCTAATAAACTCAGCACTCAGCAAATTCATTAATAAGGTAAGTGTTAAGTGAAATTATTTTTAAGTTGATATGTCAGGGAAAATGGTCACACATTTTATTAATAATCATTGAACACCTCTGTAAGGTGTATATACTCATATGTCATTTACTATAATGATCCTTTATCATTTTACTTTATCCCCATAATATCATATAAAAATGTTTCCCTTGTATTAATGTTATCCATGTGTTTTAATGTATGTTTGCCATGTTTATCTTCTAAACAACATAATACGTTATATATGGTATTGTAATAAGAGAAAAATTATATTGACTAATTTCCAATTAAAGAGCTTATATGGTTTGATAAAATTACTAAACATTTAAAAATATGTATTTCAGTGTTATTTTTAACATTTTCCACCTATCTGCACAAATTTATCTCTTAAAATTATAATTTTGACATTATATTCTGCATCTGTTTGGTTTTTAAAATTAAGTATGTCTACAGCTAATGTTTACTGAGTAATTGTAATTAGTAAAATTTAGCTAACACAGATTTGCCAAGTATTGTTCTAAAAATTTTAGAAGAAGCAACTCATTTAATACTTACATAAACCCATTGAAGTAAAAATTATTGTGGTCCAACTTTACAGGTGAAAAGTGAGTGATAAAGTTAGGATTTAATCTCAGGGGGCTTGACTTCAGATTTCAACTTTTCAGTAACGGCCATAACTCAATATATATGTAAATAGATATGTATTTCTGTATGTATATAATTATATGTATGTGCATTTATGCATGTATGTATATGTATGCCTGTGCTTCTCGGTGTGCATATATATAGTAGTATTGTACGTGTGTGTGTGTGTGTGTGTGCACGTGTTCATTTTATTCCAAGTGACATCCTTTCTGTATTGTACATCTTAAATGACTGTCTGGCTTGTAATAAAATATAAATTGATGTATATTTATATAATTTGAATAAACTAGAATCAGTTGACTATACATTATTCCTGTGGTCTTAAAAATGTCCAAATAATTCATTCTTAACTGTACTTGAAAAATTTCTCTATCTTCTGAAATTTGCTGAAACTAAAACTAAAGAAATATTTTATAATAAAAATATCATTTGTATAATAAGTTCCTTACCTGGGAAAAGGAAAAGGATATTTCAATCAACAAATCTGACATTTCCACACTTAAATATCAAGATTATTTTTCTCATTTAAAACTATGCTTTTCTCAATTCGTAATTATACACTTGGCCCTCCATATCTTCAGATTCCATATCCACGTATTCAACCAACTGCAGATTGATAATATTTGGAAAAAACACAATAAAACATACAAATAAAATGCTTATATAGCATGTACATTGTATTAGGTATTATAAGTAATCTAGAGATGATTTAAGGCATACAGGAGACGTGCAGAGGTTATATGTAAATACTATGACATTTTATATAAGGGACTTGAGCATATATTGATTTTTGTATTCATGGGAGGGTCCTGGAACCAATTCTACATGGATAGTAAGGGATGACTGTATTCTGAATTTCTTGAAGAATCTATATAATACACAGTAAAAGTTGTATTAGAGGTATTCTTTTAACAGAATAAGTAACATGTTATATAAATATTAATCAGTGTTTTAATTCAATAATGATAAAAACTAAAATTTACTTTTGATTTAAAAAAATGAACAAATGATAAACCCCAAATTATATAACCAGAACACGTCACTGAAATTTTTAACTGTGGATTTTGGGAGTTCAACAAAGGAAGAGGTAGAGAGTAAATAGTAACTATAAATAGCCACACTGGGACAGATTCAGGGCATAACTAAGGCAAAAAACCAAAACAAAATGGAACACTAGCATACTGTTTGTAACAAGGTGAACTTTACCATTTATAGTTATTATCCATTGTTAAATGCTGAATTAAATAATAGAAAACACACCTATTTTTCTTTTCCTCCATTTCCTTTCCTTTTTCATCTTTAAAATGGGTATACTGGCATTTGTCTTACAGAATTAATGTGACATTGAGTTAAATAATATGCTAAGAAATCACAAGTCCTAGAGTATGAGGAAAACAAAATAAATATTAGTTTTGTTTATTTGGGTTTTTTTATTACTTTTTTATATGCATGAAGTGTTTGAGGGTCAGAACAGCATTTCTGTCAGAGATGGGACTTAGAAAATACATCGCTTTAGACTCATGGTTTAGGCTTCTTTGCTTTAGTGCAAATAACAGCTTTCTATGGCTTAACTCAGAGGTAGGAAAAATCAAATTTATACATAAAAAAGAAAAAAGGAGTTGTGATTAATGTGTTTAGTGAACTCTCTAAGCACCGATATTGCTTTGTTGTTCCATTCAATCAGAAAGGAGAGTAAGAGGTGAAAATGACAGAACCGTAATGAACAAGGAGCAAGATCTCTTTGGAACGAGGTACAGAATATCAGAGTGACTTCTTGACTTCTAGCTAACACAAAGAAATAAGGCCACACAAAGCAAAATAGATCCTGGGCATCACTTCCATGTTTAGATTGTTAAATGTTTCCATGTACACGTTTTACATAAATCTTTAAAAAGCATTAAGTAGAGTTTATTTACTAGAAAAATCAAAGAACTACTATTACAAATAATAAGAAGAGCTTGAAATTTCCTTCAACTTGTCATCTCAAAAGAAGAGACAGGAATTGATAATTTTCCATCAAAGCTATTATTGACATTAAATACACTAAAGATATAAACACGGGCCATATTTACTTATTTTCCATTTTAAAAAATCATTGAGCAATCATTTCTTGTACGTGGTGAAAGTTTAGAACATTCCTATTGCTAAATTTAATCTCAATAATATGAGTTTATCATTTCCATAATATAAGAGAAAAATATTTCTTTAGCCTAAAGTAATAATAAAGCTTCAAAAGTAGATTTATTACCCATCTGTATCTTAGAAGCTGAATGTATTTAACAGTATTTAATGACTAATTACTACAATTAAACTCTAAATTTTAAAAGAAACTCTGAAGGGACTAGCAAAAAAATAAACAAGAAAGCATTCATTGTGCATCTTAAATGGTTTAATGCAATTTACAGAACCTTTTATTCAAGTACATAGAAATGAAAATAAAAGAAGAAAATACATGAGATGTAAGCAATAAATTAAAGGGTCTAATTGAGGCTCAAACGGAGTTCTGAAGGAGAGAAGAAATAGGATGGGGCCTGAGCAATATTTGAAGAGAGAATCAATGGGATTTCTTTCCCAAAAATGATGAAGACAGTTGAACCACAGACTTAAGCTTTACAAACTTCCAACAAGGTAAATGACTACAAGCCTCCTCCACCCTTCATCCTGCTGACAAAAAATAACTGCCAATTTATAATTATAATATACAGTAAAGATACCTTTCAAAATATAAATGAAATAAAAAAAAATTTAGACAAAACCATAGACAATTTATCACCAAAAGACTTGTATTAAAAAATATTAAAGAGTATTTTATGAGCAGAAGGGAAATATTCCAAGGTGGAAGTCCTGGATGCAGGAAAAAATGAAGAAAAATGGAAAAAATAAATATAAGAGTATCTCCATAAAGTAACACCTATAATATCTTGATGGGTTTTAAGCAAATAATTATAATAAATGATAAAATTATATGTAAATTGGAACGATGTCATGAGAATAAAATGTTCTAAGCTCCTGAGTTGTCCATAGAGAAGTAGAAGTAGCAATTAACATTAGATTTTTAACGTGCCAATTTAATTTAAAGTATCAGTGTGTAAAGCTGTTTGCTAGCATATTATGGTAATTTGTGTAGGAAATACAAAGAGAAGAATTAATCTATTTGTACCTGCAAGAAGTTAGACTGAACTGGTTAGATCTTCTCTGCTGCTATGGTTTTTATCTCTTGTGTGCATGCATTATCTCTTTCAAAATATAATGTATAGAGACTTTTTATTTTTACATACATTAAAAAGGAATAACCAATCTTGATGTGAACTGTAGAAATGTAAACAATTATTATCCAGATGCTAAAGACTCAATAGATAATAAAGTATAGCTGGAAACATAATAGTTAGCAATAATGAAGTAGGCTAGCCAGCATATTCAATTGACAAAAGCTAAAGAAAAAGCAATGTTTTAGAAGGATTAAAATGGAATTATATAAATTTCACAATGCAGACCTAGGAAAATACCACACTGTGAATAATTGTGAACAATAACAGTGGTGTTCTTGGGGGGAAGATAAGGCAGGTTCAACTTAAGGCAAGAGTGAAAAGATAGTATTTTATGAATACATTAAAGATACAGGATAATGTATTTGCATCAGTTTGAGGACTCCAAAAGGCACGGTGGGAAAAGTTGGGTTGGGGGAAGTGGGTGATTCTTGGCAGAGTGAGAAAGTACTATGACACCACTAAGTATGTTAGAATATATATTCCAGGGGGGCTTTGATTTTTGGAAGATTAGAGATAAAAGCATCTATCCTGTAGATACTGGTGAATAGAGTCATATCCTGTGTGTTATCAAAGTCCCCATGAGGCTGGCAGAGCTACCAAAAAAAATTGTTGAATGATTGATCTCTTTGTACAAGGACTCCTGCCCTCTTAGCTGGAGATGGAATTTGCTATTTCAGAACAAGCCCATCAATTTACATAATTAACAGTGGACCACAGTAGATTGAAAACATATATAATGGTTAAAATAGAAAACTATATTAATACAGTTTGTAGGCATTATTGCTCAATTAAACCAAAAGCCATCTTTCATCCTTTCCTAATCCTCTCGAGTTTTTCTACCTAGCTAAAGAAATTTCTCTCTATTCATCAGAAACTTCTCAATTTCTGGGGAAATAATTCCAGCACCTGGACTAAGGCCATCTAGTTCTGGCCAATAAAATGTTAGGAAATGCCTTCTTGGATTCTTCAGAACAAGCTTTTTCTCCCTAATAACAATAAAATACAGGTGGAGTAATTCTCTTTTACATACTGCAATATGTTTCCTGCTGCAAGAATGTAATAATTTGAGTTGCCATAGCCATCTTTCAGCTGTGAGTAGAAGGCAAAAAGGAACACATTGACGTTGATCATTACATTGCTAATCTGCCAAAAAAAAAAAATACTGGACACTGCTTATTAATTATATCATTAAACTAAGGTAGGAGGAACTCCTTGTCTGAATCCCATGCTTTAGGAGGATCTCATTCTGTCCCTTCTCAGGACATCCCAGCCTTTAAAAAAAAAGAAAAAAGTTTGTTTTTTTCAGTGGTATTTGGCTAGAGTAGGGTGGTTATTATCTACAAGTTTGCTGATTTGCTAGGATGCCCATTTAATGTTCCTTGGCTAGAGAGAGAAGGCTTCTGTTTTATTCTGTACCCACTGACATTTCTAGGTTGCCTGCTTCTTTAACTTCAAGTCTAGGATAGATGAGCTAGAAAACCCAGAAAACTCACTAGCATGTTGTTTCTTGTGTCCTAATATCCCTATAGGGTCTGCATTCTTTTTGCCATCTTTCAGAATCATCTAATATTTGTTTCACATATAATGTCCAGGGCTTTTGTTTGTACTTAGCACCCCTAGGACAGACAGAAATGCCTTATAGATCACTCCTAGGTCAAAGAGTTGTCAAGAGGCATCTGTTTCTACAGTATGTGGATTGAGCCTTTCATATGAACCGTGGTTCTAAACACACGTGAAGCAGGACACACAGTATGTCATGGAGTCTGAAATGGGAAAAAAAAGGGAGCAGGACAATGTCTGGTGGTCAGATCAGCACACACTAGTATTATCTGACAGGGAATTCACGAGAATTCCTATCATGACAGGGAGCATAAGAAACCTAGATGTAAATCTCATCCTTTAGGACTTTGTGAGAGATTTTGTTAAAACATGAATATCAAATATTTTATTAAATAGTATATTAACTTTAGTTATAACAACCAAATACCTGCATATGATATAGAGGCATACAGGCATACCTAGAAAATATTGCAGGTTCAGTTTCAGACCACCACAATAAAATGGATATTCCAATAAAGCAAGTCACATGAATTTTTTTGGTTTCCCAGTAAATATAAAAGTTACATTTACACTATACTGTAGTCTATTAAGAGTGCAATCTAAATAGTTACATCTAAAATATAACTGCACATACCTTAATTAAAAATTCTTTATTGCTAAAATATGCTAATGATCATTTGAGCCTTCAGCTAGTAATAACCTTTGTGTGGGTGAAGGGTTTTGCCTTGATATTGATGGCTGCTGATTGATCAGGGTGGTGGTTGCTGAAGGTTGGAATGGTTGTGGTAATTTCTAAAAATAAGATAACAATGAAGATGTTGCATTGATTGATTCCTTCTTTCACTAAAGATTTCCTTGAACCATTCAATGCTGTTTGATAGCATTTTACCCACAATTTGAATTTCTTTCAAAAGTGGAGTCAGTCTTCTCAAAGCCTGCTGCTGCTTTATCACCTAAGTTTATGTAGTATTCTAAATCATTTGTTGTCATTTCAACAATGTTCACAGCATCTACACTAGAAGTAGATTCCATGTTGAGAAATGACTTTATTTGCTCATCCATAATAAGCAACTCTTTATTCATTCAAGTTCCATCATGAGATTTCAGCAATTTAGTCACATCTTCAGACTTCACTTTTAATTCTTAATCTCTTGCTATTTACACCACATCTGCTATTACTTCCTCCAGTGAGATCTTAGATCCTCTCAAATTCATCCATGAGAATTGGAATCAACTTTTCCTAAACTCCTGCTAATGTTGATATTTTGACCTCCTCCCATGAATTATGAATGTTCTTAATGACATCTTAGAATGGTGAATTCTTTCCAGAAGGTTTTGAATCTACTTTGCCCAGATCCATCAGAGGAATCACTATCTTTGACATCTATAGTCCTATGAAATGTCTTTCTTAAGTAAGAAGACTTAAAAGTCAAAATTACTCCTTGATCCATGGGCTGCAGAATTTGTGTTGTGTTAGCAGTCATGAAAACAACATTCATCTCTTTGTACATCTCCATCAGAGCTGTTTGGTGAATAGGCGCATTGTCAATGAGAAGTAATATTTTCAAAGGAGTCTTTTTTTCTGAGGAGTGGATCTCAACAATGGGCTTAAAATATTCAGTAAACAATGCTGTAAACAGTTGTGCTATCATCCAGACTTTGTCGTTCCATTTATAGAGCATAGGCAGAGTAGAATTAGTATAATTCTTAAAGGCCCTAGAATTTTCAAAATAGTGAATGAGCATTGGTTTCATAGTAAAGTTCCAGGTGCATTAGCCCCTAACAAGAGAGTAAGTCTGTCCTTTGAAGATTTAAGCCAGTAATAGACTTCTGCTTTCTAGCTATGTACATCCCAGATGGCATCTTCTTCCTATAGAAGGCTGTTTTGTCTACATGGAAAATCTGTTCTTTAGTGTAGCCACCTACATCAATGATCTTAGCTATGTTTTCTGGATAACTTGCTGAAGCTTCTGCATCGGCACTTGCTTTTTCACTTTGCACTTTTATGGTATGGCCATGGCTTCTTACCTTAAACCTTATGAACCAACCTCTGCTAGCTTCATACTTTTCTTCTGTAGTTTCCTCACCTCTCTCAGCCTTTATAGAATTGAAGAGAGTTAGGGCCTCACTCTGGATTAGGATTTGTTTTAAGGGAATGTTGTGGCTGATTTGATCTATCCATACCACTAAAACTTTCTTCTTATCAATCACATGTTCAATGGAGTAGAGGTTTTAATTTCCTTCAATTTTCTACTTTTCCTTTTCATTCACAACTTGGCTAACTGTTTGGCACAACAGAACTAGCTTTTAGCTTATCTTGGATTTTAATATGCCTTCCTCACTAAGCTTAATCATTTGTAGCTTTTGTTTTAAAGTGAGAGAGGTGAAACTCCTTTTTCTTGAACACTTAGAGGCCATTGTAGAGTTATTAATTGGCCTAATTTCAATAGTGTTGTGTCTCAGGGAATAAGGAGGCCCAAGGAGAGGGAGAGACAAAGAGGAAAGGCTGGTTGGTGAAGAAGTCAGGACACACACAGTATTATTTATCTATTAAGTTTGCTATCTTATATGGGCACCATTTGTGATTCCCCAAAACAATTCCAATAATAACATTTAAGATTACTGATCACAGATCACCATAATAGGTATAATAATAATGAAAAAGTTTAAAATATTATGAGAAATATCAAAATGTGACACAGAGACATGAAGTGAGCACGTGAGTACATGCTGTTGGAAAATTGGTGCTGATAGACTTGTTCAATTCAGGGTTGCCGCAAACCTTCAATTTGCAAAAAAAATGCAATATCCATGAATTTCAATAAAGCCAAGCACAATAAAACATGCTATATTGTATATATAGATATCTACATAGTACATATGTGCATATCTATCTATATAATCTGTATCTATCTGTATCTATCTACTCAGGCTTATTGGTGAGTATTCAGCTTTAAAATTAATTTTTAAATTAGCAGAATATCACATACCAAATCTTTGCTAAGCAGAAGAATGTTAAAAATTTTGGTCCCTTGTCATTCTTTCTGGCCATTGCATCATCAAAAAAAATTTTTAAAGGAAATTTGGAAGAAAGAGCCATATTACCCCAAAAGGAGGAAATACTGGCCTTTTTGCTTAGTCTTAGACTTCAACACATATTTCCACATTTAAGGTTTGGACTGTCCCATAAAATAGTATTTAAAAGCTTATCATGTTTATTTGTTACATTAGCACATCCATAATTTTATATTATCCCTGTGGAAATATTGTTTCTCTCACAAATATTCTTAATGTAAGTAAGACAGATCATAATGCAATTTAACATGTAAATGTAGCTTAATAAGGAAGAGTTCAGCCTAATTGCTTTCCAAGCCCAATCAAGAAATTTAAGTTAGTTGAGAGCTGACAGTTTTGGAATGCATAAGATTTGTCTTTACATATTTTGACTAATTAAACTTGTAATTATTCAGTACTTTCCTTCTCTGAGCATTTAAAAAACACTTTTCAAGTAAATTTCCTGTGGTGTAGAGCAGTAAGTGATCATCAGCTACATTCTTCAAATAGAAAACATGAGGTAATAGCATTTATCTATGGTTTCCTTTCTGCATTATGTTTATATTAACGTAGCTGAAATCTTCCAACAGACATTGTAAATGCTCCAAGAAGTATGCATTCAATTATTTCTCTTATACTTAGAAACTATTTTGAAATGGGTGTCATATTTTTTTGAATGAAACTATTAGAGAACTATAAATTGTTAATGAATACAAGTGGGGATTCTGGTCAACATTTTTTCACAGGGATGTTTAGGGCAGCTGCCATTGGTCAGGGCTAATCATGTATCTGACCCAGGTATAAGGCTGTATTTCTTTGATATAAGTTGGGTGGAAATATGCTAAAGAGATTACTTACGTACTAGAACAACATCAATCTATAGTGCTCAGGTTGCAGAGATCACACATTTGAAAAAATTTCACAAATTGAGGATGAGAGTTGAGGCTTCTCAAGTATCCATTAATATAAATTGTAATTTTATTATAACTTTTATTTTGTAGCTATAATTTTATTTAGGGAAATATTTATATGATTCTAAATAATCTATCAACTGTAGGCTTTTGCTCTAATTCAGTGTGACTCATTTACTAGTCTACCCACCAAGTTGATGAGTGAAATATTTCTATATGCATGAAGTATTACCTTTCTAAAATTGGCTGAATAAAAACAATTACCACAATAACCACGGTGGCCTATATTCTATTAGCAAAGTAAGTGAGTATCTCAAACAAAGGAAGCCTTTTTAATTGTCATTAATTAGTCCTATTTTGACAGAGGCCATAGAAGATGAAAATATTTTCTCACCTAAACAGGAGGTTTCGTAGGGTCAAGCACATCAGTGGAGCAGTTGTAAATAAATTTTGAATGGTTCTTTTGAGCTACATGATGAACTTCCTGTTCCTATTCCATTACTATTGCTCAGTACCCGATTTGCTCGATGAGCTTCAGAAGAAACAGAATAAAGGCAATAAAGTACAAAAAGGTAAAGGGGTCATGGTGTAGGTTAGATTATATAGATGTACAATTTACCTAACTCTAATTTTCTATAGTTAGGGAAACTTTAGTTTTAATAATATTGATTATGAAATTAGAAAAATCATTATACTATCACAAACCTAAATACATTTTGTTTTAAGAAAGGTCACATAAATATTTCTCTGGGTTTTTATTTAGACAATTATGAATTATATTTTCATCCTCACATTTTTAAAGCAGTAGTTCTATTTAAATCACTGTAACTGGAGAAGAAATTGTTTTCTTACTAAGGAGTACGAAAATGTATTTATATCCTTAGGATATTGTATTGTTTATGTTTATTGGAGATAGTGAAAAGAAATCCATCCTATTGAAAAGTAAATACAGACACAAGAATCATTGTTATCCTTTCCTAAGAAGAATAATCACACCATATAATATTCTTTGGAATATTATAAAACTGTTATTTATTTTGTAATTAGTGAGGTCAAATCTTTATCCCATAATTATTAAGTAAAAATATTCTCAAGTTACATTAATTAAAGTAAGTCCTGATATTGATTAATCCATTCTACTTGGGTTAAACTTTATATCCTTATTTAGTATGGCCTTTGAACATCGCCCAGCACCATGTTTATGTGGTATTCATATACAATTAATGCATTTTAACTCAGTTGGTTCTGCAGAACATTAAATCTAATTTATTTATGGCATTAAGAACATCTTTATGAGAAAAAAAGTTTGTCTTATCATAGATAGTCCATGTTTTACTTAGCTCTGTTTCTGTTACTCCAGTGAAGTTGTCTTCTTTTGGTTTCCCTGATTCTACTTTTTCTCCTCATCCTCTTCCCTCTCATCTTCCTCCCTCTCTTTTCCTTCTCTTCCTTGTTCTTCTCTTCTTGCTCCTCCTCCTTCTTCTCTTTTCTGTCTTATCCCGTTACCAACATAAACAAAGAATATCTCATTGTATTTTCCCTCATTCATGTATATACATATATGTACACACATACCTATATAAACTGTCAGATATAAGTTACTAAAGTGAAAATCAGTGCAACGTAGTACCTATTTTTCTTAAATTAAAATATTCTGCATATCTAAAATATTATAAAACAGGGAATTTGACCAATAATGCATGCAGAAGGAAATAAGGAAGGAAGAAAAGAAAGAAAGGATTAAGGAAGTGATAAACTTGGTTCAAATTAACGTTTTAGTGAACAAATATTTTAATGACCAACAGTGAGAAAGGTACCATATTAGGTTCAGGAGGAAATTAAGAAAGATAGGCCTTAATCCCATGAAATTTGTGCCTTATTAGAATGAAAGACAGTAGAAAATAACATTTAATGTTATAAATAACTAGTGACAAACTTGTAGATAATTGTAATAAACTATAAAAGAGAATTAAAATCTGGAAATTCAGAATATGAAAGCATTATTTTCAAATCAAGAATCCAAATGGTATCATGAAAGATGTGTTTTGAGAGTAATTTCCATTGGACTCTCAAGCATCTATTCTGTGCCAAGGATTGTGATAAACACATCACAGCAAACAAAACAGTCATAATATCTATAGTTTACAATTAAGTTAATATAATTTGATAGAAGTTAGATTTTCTTTGGCTCCTTCAGCTAATTAATGTACAGATATTTCAAGTGCACAACTTTCAAAACAAGTATTTTGTAAATGATGTCACACATTACAAAGGCTCCTCGACTTACGATGGGGATGCCCTGATAAGTCCATCATAAAGTCAAAATATCATGAGCTGAACCATGGTAAGTAGAGGACCACCTGGATTCTGTGGACATTCCAAAAGTTGAAATAGAACTGGAAAATGATATTTAAAGTGAGGAAAAAATAGGAAAAGAGACAAATGCAGACATTTGAAATAGAGTTTATATTCCAGCTCAGCAAGAATATGTTGGCTAAACTGGGTCTAAGTGGAAAGCACTGACAGCTGGCATCAGAAAATTACCCTTCATTCATCAAGTCATGGAAATCTTTGTTTCTAGTTTCACTTAAAATATTTAAATTTGGAATAATAAACATCTGAGTAAAATGATAGTAGGTAGACATGCCTAATATGAATTCTTCTAAGTTCTTTTTAAAATATCAATGCACAAGTGGGAATATATATTTGAAATACCATTATAGAAATAATAATGGTATTTCTTATTATACCATTATAATGGTATAATGGTGCATATATATATATACACACACACACACCATTATATATAAAATATATACCATATATATATAATGGTATAATAAGAAATTATAACAAATAGAAAAGTATTGGTAAGAATGAATATTAATTTCAATTTTGCTTTTTTACTAGGTGATGCAATGGCTGAAGCAGAAGCAGACTTTCTCATAACTTAGTATATGCCCACATTACATAGTTAAAATCTAGGCACTTCAAATTAAGCAAAGAATCATAGATATCAACCTGACTGTCCAATTTATATAAGTGCAGATGGATCTGGGTAACCAAAAAGGAAAATAAGGAATAAAAAATATCACCTACCACACATGTAGAAAGGGTAATAGTGACCTAAGGTAGTAGTTCCAGGATAAATGAAATATAATGGAAAGGGAATATTGGCCAAGTATATAGACACAAGAAAAAGATGAAATTTTAGGAAACAACTGCCTGATGCACTCAGAAAGACTCAAAAGGCTATAGCAACTGAAAAGAAACACATGCAAAAGACAACAGAAAGGAGGGAAAAATATAAAAACAGAAAGTGATTGAAATAAATAAAAATATGGCACTCTTTAAAAATGTATGGAAATAGAAAGAAAAACTACTCAAACACATACTTCTGTTAAAGAAACAAATGATTTAAAATCAAGATATTGAAGATAATGAACTAAAAATTATTTTTCTCATCATTTTTTGACACAGGTAACAATTACACAAAGAGGAAAAGATCCTGAACAAATCACTGTCTTGTCCATAGATCATCTCAAAAAGTATCAAAGACTTATTGGATCAAAGTGTTTAAAAACAACTTCTGACCAGTCATTGGCTTACCACTAACTTATACTGACCCAAAGACAACACTTGGAAGCCAAACTTAAACATAAAAACAAGAAACAAGAAAATGAACAGACACATCATTGGTGACTCACTGTGAGGAAGACAGACTCTACAAAATTAATTCTAACATAATAGAAAACAAATAAACAAAGAAACAACAACACCTGGGTAGGCCAGTGGACAAAATACAGAATTGCCATTTTTTTAATATATATATATCTAAAATAGTTGTGAAGCAAAAATTATGAGACATGTCAAAAAAGAGGAAAGTACAACCACATTCCAGAATAAATAAAAATTAACAGAGCCACTGAGACCTAGGGAACATGATCGAGAGTATCACCACAGGCATAATGAGAATTCCAGAAGGGAAGTTAGGGGAGAAGAAAAAAAAATGAAGAAATTTTGGGCAAAAATTTCATACAGTTGATGAAAATATTATATACCCAAGAAGATCAGTAATTATAATTAGGATAAATATGATAATATCCACACCTGGACACACCATAGTCAAACTGTTAAAAGCCAAAGACAAAAAAAATTATGAGAGTAGCAAGAGGGAAACTACGTATTGCATAAGAGGGAATCTCAGAAAGATTAAATGTTAACTTCTCGTCAGAAACAGTGGAGAGAGGCCAGATGGCAGTGGGATGGAATATTCTTGGTAAAAAAATGTCAGTAAAGAATTCCATATTCAGCAAAATTATTCTTCAAAAATGAAAAAAGGATGAAGGCAAAATAAAGACATATTCAGGTAAAGGAAGACTGGGAGAAGTGATTTTTCTCAAGTGTGTCTTACAAAAAGTACTAAATGAGGAACTTCAAGCTGAAAGGAAGTGACACGGATGATAACTTGAACCTAAACAGAGGAACAGCACTCATAGGGTGATCACATCACAGAAAATAAAAGACAGTATATGTAAATTTTTTTCTCTAGCTAATATAAAATATGACTGCTTATCAATAATAATAAAAAGGCATTTTATATTTAAAGTATGTAAAGATGTGATATATATAAATAGTAGTAAAAAGAAGAGTAAATAAATGGAGCATATTGAAGCAAACTTTCTATATTTTACTGGAATTAAGTTATTATTATTCTAAAGTAAAAGTTTGTAAGTTAAGATGTATATACTAAAAAATTATTTAATGATCAACAAAGATTTAAAATAGTACACTAGAAAATATCCATTTAACCAAAAGATAGCAATAAATTAAGAACAGAAGGGGGGGAAATTCTGATACACACAGAAAACAAATAGCAAAACAGAGGCATAAAGCAAAGTGTATCAATCATTATATTACGGATGTAATGGATTAAACATTGCAAATGGATTAAACACTGCATCAAAAGGCAGAAATTATTAAACTTGATAGAATAAAAAGGTCCAAATATATACTGAGTATAAGACTCACACTATAAATTCATAGATTAAAACAGATTGAAAGTAAAAGGATAGAAAATATATGTCATAAAAGGAGTAATAATAGAAGAGCTGGAGTTCCTATATCAAATACTCTTTAAGACAAAAAATGATACTAGATAAGAAGAGCGATATGTTATAATGATATATAAGGTCAATTTATGAGGAATATGTATCAATTTTTAACATGGACACAAACAGTGGAGTCCCATAATACATGCCATAAACTAACAAAATTTAAGGAAGTAACAGACAATTTAACGTTAATGGCGATTTTAATACACACCTCTGAATAAAAGATAACATTACTACACACAAAAAGAACAAGTAGACAGTAGATGGACACTATCAACCGACCTGGCTGAAAGGACATCTATAGTACATTACACCCACAACATTAGAAAACATGTTTTTTCAAGTGAACTTAGAACTTTTCGAGGATAGAGCAAATATGCAAGGCTATAATACATGACAACATATGTCAAAGGATTAAAATCATGCAAAATGTTATGCAACTACAATACAATCAAATTAGAAATTCACAACATAAAGATATTTGGCAATCTACATATATTTATAAATTAAACACCACTTTTCTTAATAATCCATGGTTGAATGAAGAAATTACAAATGAAATGATAAAATACTTTAAGATGACAAAAAACAGAGCACTAAATATCAAAATTCATGGGATACAGCTAAATCATGCTTAGAAGAAAATTTATAGCTTTAAATGTCTCTATTAAAAAAATGAGAAAAGATCTCAAGGACAAGCTTAAGCTTCCACCTCAAAAAACTAGAAAAGAAGAAAAAGAGCAAGGTAATACAAAAAAATAGCAAAAGGTAGATGATACTACACATTAGAGTAGAAATTAAAGAAATATTAAACAACATCAAAAAAAGCAGAGAATTACAAAATCAAGCACGAAAGAGGGAACACCACTATTGTTGTTACACGAATTGAAAGGACTTTAATGAAATACTACAAACAATATTATGCCAACAAAGTAGGCAACTTAGATTAAATGGAAAAATTTCTAGAGACAAATTACCAAAAATGACTGAAGAAGAACTAGGAAAGCTAAATAGACATATGATAAACAATGAAATTTAGGAGTATTTTTAAAATTTCCTACAGAGAAAATCTTAGGTACAGATAGCTTTACTGATTATTTTTATCAAATATTTTTAAAAATGCAAATCATTCACAATTATATAACGTGTAAAGCATTTTGCATAGTCAGAGCTCCAAACATAAAAACTGTTATTACTATTAAGTTAACTGATTTTGAGAGCAGGAGTCACTGATGCCTTTTAAAATGGTAGAAGCTAGATTGCATGAATTTCAAAACCATGATTCAGTGGAGGAAGAAAGTAGAGATTATTCTAAAAGAACATTTCTTTAGAGAACAATAGAAAATAGATATAGTCTTTATCTTATAGTCTTTCTCTCTAGAAACCTAAATTATATAAATGGTAACATTTTATTAACGTCAAATATTTACCTTTTATTAAAGAGAATTTTGCTAATCAAATAAAAATGATTAACAACCACTTTCTATGGCCTGACATGAAAACAAAGCATTTTAATAATAAAATTATAGATATTATTCAAAGAGTAGAAATTATTTTCTCTGTGAGCTACTTGAAAATTTACAACCATTGCATAAGTTCTTCTAATTATCTGTCACCACTTGGTAATTACAAAAGGGACTATTTTGTCATGCAATTCTTGAAGAAATTTATAGGAGTGGTTATTTTTCCTATTTATCAGTGATTCTATTCCCCCTGTTTTCCCCACAGACTTCTGTAATTATGAAATTCTCTGGTAGCCAAAGAAATACTATGAATATCACCATTTTTAATACTTCATATCTAGTGTGTTTAAATGTAAATCATACTTTCCAAATAAAGCTATCATCATTCATCTTTATAACACTTACCTTCAGTAAGTCATGTCAGGATGGCTCTGTTTTTTTTTAACCAGATGAAAAATAAATCTACATCCCTAGAGTAACCAAAAAGAAAGAAAGACATTTTTGGCATTTGAACAGTTTTTCACTACTCAATAAAATAAAATGCTATCAATATGCTCCTATTTAGCTAAACTTATATAAATTTTCTGAGTAATCATTGATTTTGAAAATGTTGTTTTCCTCTGGAAATTGACTTGGTTTATGTATCATTGCTGTGATGTTTTTAATATAAAACTTTCTGGATATTGCTGTATGCTAATAAATTCTCGGGAGAAAAGATACCATTTCATCAAATAAACTCTGCAATTTTAGAAACAGCCACATTTTGCCAATCTATTGAGTGTGTATATTTGATTACTGTGCACCTGTGTGGAATGATCATTAAAGCAGTTTGTATTCTGAGTGAACTACAGAGTCTGCTGGCCTCATATTGATATTACCTTCATTTATTTATGTACTAAACCTACCTAAAACATCAAACACATAATGAGTAGCACAGGACACAAAAATCTATTACATCTACCTAGGGGTACATAAGCCAAGTGTTAAGAAGTAGAGTGTGGGTGTTTTATACATCTTGCGTTAGAAACTTTCTTATTCTCCATTTAAAAGCTAATAAAAACATAATAATATTATGATTATGTCATTGATCATCAACTGTGCAACAAAATTTAACACATGTTTGTATGAACTTGAAAAATGCACAAATAATTTACCAACTCTATAAACATAATTTTTATAAATATAACTACCAGTACTACAAGCTCAGGAAAAATTGCTTGTGTGGGTAAAATTCTCTTTACATTGAACTACATTTCCCTGCATTTGGGGAAAATAATGCCCAAGATGAATTTTCTTTTTTTCATGATAAATATTTATTACATTAATATTTAATCTATTCTTAGAGTTTAATAAATTATTAGAAATAACAATATGATCACATTTTTTTCAGAAACTCTTACTTATACTTTCTCTTTTATATTAAAAATGATAGTGTTTTAACCATCCAAATATGTAGTAGACCTGAAAATACTGATATGTATTTTCATGATCCCTGTACATCTTAGATGCCAACTGGGTTCACTCTGTTCTTTGATAGTCAAATAAAATTTTATCTCAACCCCCATTCCACATGGATGCCTGACCCAGCAACATCCCTCTCAAGGTCTCAGGGAATTCTTGAAGAAATTTGTTGGTTCAAGGGACAGAGCATGGAATGTCTCATATTTATTAATTTTGTTTTTTGGTTTTTTGATTCTCTTATCATCCAATGCCTTCCTTTCTCATTTTCAAGTTGCTCCACATTGGGAGCTTTTTAAAAAAAGCCTACGTGACAGACTTTAACTTAAGATGTGTATAGCGACATGGTTGTGGCAGTGAAGGCAGGTTATGTAATAGCTAAATTGACAATGCAAAAATGAATATTATATATCCCTATTATTATAAGGCCTTTGGCCACTTTACTGTCAGATATTTCTTAGCCCAATTTTTCAGAAGTTCCCAAAAGGCTGTGGATATGTTGCTCAGAAGCATCTTCCATTTTGTATTTTATTTTTACTCTTCTTTGATCTATTTGCCCCCACTTGCACATTCCTACTAATTTCCTATTCAGAGCTTTTAGCTCTTAATTTGTGCAGTAATTCGTATTTGATCCATCTTCATCCTTTGTCACCTTGCTCGGTGTCCTGAGCATCTGACGTATATGGACTGCCTGTAAGGGCTCCTTTCTTCTCTGATATCCAGCTGGCTTTAACCTATGGGAGATATCAGCAGTAAATCAAAGGGTGGCAGAGAGAAAGATGGGGGTATCTATTCCACTGACTCTCGCCCTACTGGGTTACCATGTGTTTATTCTGTCCCTCTATATAAGAAAACTGCTCCTGTGTGTGGCTATATTTGTTCTCCCAGCCTTGCCTTCTGAGCCCTAACTTCCACACTAAAAAGTCTATCAAGATTTTCTTTCTGAACCAAAAGGATCCTTTCTAGGAAAAAGGTATGGCGCCTGCAGTAACTATAGTATTTTTCTTACCCTGACATACACATCTAAACATAAGTCTTTGGTTTGTTGTGTTATGATGATGATGTTTTTGGACTAAGACACAAAAAAAGCAAGTGATGGTTATAGAGAACTTTGTAGATTTTAACTCTCTTATGAACTGACAGAGGGATCAAAAAAATAATGTGTCTAATTATACCAAGAGAGACATAACCCAATATTTGCTAATTACATGAAACTAAAAGTTCTTAGAAAATCAATTTCCAGTAGAAAATTTCCTTCAATGGCACTCTTTTGTCAGGAGAGCACCTGGCACCTGAAAGACTGGAGTCGGAAAAAAGTGATAAAAAAGAGGAAGCTTGAAATTAAGCAACTTTTTTTTTTAGTTTAATATAAGGCTTAAGGCTGATTTTAGTGAGTTTATTAGTAAAGCGGTTGTTAGATAGATTATGAAATTTCTACAGTGTATTAGTTTTCTGTCACTCCTTAACATTACCACAAATTCAGCAGTTTAAAACAACACAAAAATAGTTATATTTTTGTGACTCTAAGACCTTGGCATTTCATATGCCATTTTGTTCTTTTGATTTGGTTCTATGATATTACATATGCATACATTAATCATATTATATGTGTTTATTGATATAATTCAAGGTTTAAACTGGTATAATTCCATGTGTCCCAATTTTCAGTTAATAAGAAAAACCATGCTTATGAGCAACAATATACAATAAAGAGCAAGACTGAGCTACTGAGAAAATTACAGCTACTTTCTTTCTATCATTATTGTAGGTATTCATCTGAACACAATTAGATGGACTAGGTGCATGTGAGCAAATAACACTGGAAGAATATATCAAACACTGGATGTTTTATGACATCAATGACAAAGATATGCCAGCGTTCATTTTCCTACCTATGGTTTCTCTGTACCTTGTACTTAAATCCACTGGACCTCACTTGTAGGCTCAAAATAGCCTAATTTCTGAGCTGATAATCATCATAATGATTCAATGATTAAAAAGTAATATTTATTAATTTTTAACTTATGTGACATGCACAATTATTATCCTACTTAAGCCTTAAAACAACACTTTAATATAATTATATTTATTATCCCCATTTTACTGATGGGATAACAAGGAATAGAAAGGTTCCATAATAACCAATTCACTCAGCAAGTGACTTAACCTGGGTTTTGGTGAATTATAAAAGGCCATTTTTGCTGGGTTCCCATGTGGCCCTTGAAAATCTTCACTGAAATTTAAGAACTAAAGACACTTATAAATCAAAAATCCTCCTCAACTTCTCTCCCTTTATAGGCTACACTCTAAGAACTAAGTATAATGTTCAGGTCAAGATGATAGGCTTTGGACGCAATCAGATGGACCACTCTTAAAGTCCTAGCTTTGTCATTTTCTGGTTTTGAGATCATGAGCAAGTTATTCAAATCCTTAGTTTGGAATTCCATAAAACGAGGACATCAATATCTATCTCATGTTTTAAAGCAAGAGTAAATAAGATCTTGTAAGTTAGGAGAATAGAACATATCCGTCATTATAAAATGCTCTGTGGGTTCTGACCCAGCTTCTCTAATGAATAACCCTAAGCCCCTTCTAATATTAAAATGCTTTTCGAACTCCTTGATTTGATCCCCTTCCAAATGCAGTTGGTGGTCTTATTTCTCAATCTGTTCCCCAAGATAGCACACAGTGACTTGCTTTGTGATAGACTTTCCTAAGAACAAACACATTCCCCAGCAAAAGTGTGTGTACCTTGGGATCTTACTCCGAAAAACGTAACTGTCAGCCACATCTCTCACTCACATGACAGATGGGCTCTAAAAGTTCTGCTGACCATTACTTGAATTAATATTAAACCAGTGATGTCCTCAAGCGGCTCCAGGGTAGATTCTGCGCTTTTCTCCCCAACCATGCATTCAATGACATCATATTATTATATAACTTGAAATCAGTCATGGAAGAAGTTTATCATTATAAGAATCAGAGAGCAATACAAATCAGGTTTTTGTTTTGTTTGTCTTTGAAAAATATTTTGAAGGCCTGCTTTATTAGCTGACCATTGATTAAGACTAATATGTCCTATATAAGTCAGAGCTACTCAAATTGTGGTCCATGGACTAATGCTCGTTGCTGAACTGTTTCTTATTATTCCATCTTGGATTAAGGACAGTAATTGAATATAAGCATTTGGAAAAATTTAGAGCATTTTGACACTGCCATTACATTTATATGCATGGCCATTTTTTGGTAATTAATTTCTCTTCAATTTTACAAATGCTTCAGTCCGTAATAGGTTGTAGAAAAATATGCCCATTAATGCACTTCTATAGACACTGTACTTAAGTAGTCCCCACTTCTTGGCATCTCTATAGCCAGATTACTTTCACCCACGTTTGCCCTGCCGTGGAAACTGGAGCACATCCAATCTCTTGCTTGCTTCCCCTTCTCACTGTTTAAGGACCAAGAATGACTGATGTCTGAGCCAACGCAAATTACTGCAGTGAACTTTAGTAAGCTCATTTATTTCTCTGTCCTAAGAATTCCCTTTTTCTGGGAATTCATTTTCATGAAACAAATAAGAATATTCTCTAGTGTAGAAAGCTATCAAGAATCAAAAGGAAGAGATTGGCATGGATAGAAGGAAGAGAAAGTGGTATTGGCAAATGTGGCCAAAAGTAAGTCTGCAGTGAAAGGCTTTGTGGATTTTTAAGACTTGCTTGGAAGTTCTGGTGCAAAATATCTTTATTTTTAAACCCAAGCTCATTTTGAAAGCCATAATTTACTTCAAAAACTTTGGCACTTATTTCCAGTACTTCAAATAACCCATTGAATATTTTATAGTTTGTATTTTCCCTAGTCTAAATTTATACTAAATATAAAAGTTTCAGTGTTATTTTAAAAGTCAGAAACCAGAGATGGAAAGAAAACCTTAGGCCAGTGATTTGTTATACTTATCTCCTGTACATCCCATCTGATTATATTACTGTCAATTTCAACTCCTGGCTAAATTAAATAGATCTATTTATATTCAGTATCTCCTGCCTAAACAGCAGATTCACACCTTGTGCCTCTATTTGTCATCTTCCCATTGACTCCAGACTGCCCCACCCTGGCAAAAGAAAAGGGCATTATGTATATAGGTTCTACTTTGTGCCAACTATTAATAATTTATATTTTGTATTATGTTTAATATCCACAGTTATAAAATAGGAATATTACTAACTTTAATGTATAGTCAACATATCTGAAACTTAGAGAGGTCACACAATTAATAAATGAGAAAAGTAGGGTTAAATCTTACTCTTTTAGACTCCACAGACAATGTGTATTCACTCCATAATTTTATACTGCTTGCCAAGCATTCGAACCTCCTTAATGAAAAACTCCCAGTTTTCAAAATTTATCTCATGCCCAGGTTTATGAATCATTTGCTTCCTTCCCTATGTCTTTTTGGCAGCCTTTACTCCTTTGTAGAGCCCTCATATAGGTAACCCACCAAGAATTCCATGCCATCTTGGTTCTAATTAGTTTAGTGAAGTATTAGGTTCTCCCAAAGAAAATGCGTTGTACAAGCAGATAAAAGTATGAGCAAAAGTTCACTCTCTTTGGAGATTGCAGACAGTGTGGCACTTAAATGGTGAAAATAACAGTTAACCAAACATGTAGGTTAAAAAAAAAAAACAGAGGAATACTAATCTTGCACTGACTATCATAGTTACAGCCAGACCTTTGAAATAGTAACATTTATATCAAATAAAACATTAGCTTTTAAAAATTAAAAGTGACCTCCAACAGGATCATGGTGGATGATGATGAGAAACAAAGGAAATTTACTTATCATTTTAATTGAAAAAAATGCTCAATGTGACTATATCTGTTCTTTAAAAAAATTAATTGAAAGAAAATATAGTCATAGAATCTAAACATATTCTGCAGGGAAAAGAAATAAAAAATGTATAATTCCTAAGCAGATTTTTACTGATGTATAATTTATGTTCAATAAAATATAAAAATCTTGGTGTACTGTATATTAAGTTTTCACAAGAGTATACACCCGTATAAATATCATATAAATCAAGATCTAGAACTTTTCCTTGACCACAGGAAGTTTCCAAGTGCGCCTTCCCTGCCAATTTCCATCATTATCAGGAAAGGCTACACTTCTGATATCCACTACCATGAATTAGTTTTGCCCGTTCTTTATCATGACATAAAGACAATCAAATTTTGTTGTGCCTGCTTCTTTTTTCAATCATAGTATTTTTGAGAACCACTTATATCAATGGAAGCATCAAGATGATACCCTATTTTATACCAGAGATGAATTCAGTAATTGTCAACATTTATTTATCCATTCTCATGTTAATGGACGTTTGATTTTTTTCTATTTTGGCATTATGAACAAAGAACCTATAAACATTCTTGTATATGTCTTTTTGTTGATATTTTTTATGTGTCTTTTTATACATACCATCTTTTATTTCTCTTAGTTAAATAAATAGCTATAGAATTGCTAGGCCATATGGTAAGTATTTGTGTGATTTTATTTAAAAAACTCTATTTTTCCATACTCACAAATTTTACAGCAATTTGTTAAAAAAAAATCCAATTGCCTTGCATTCTTCCCAACACATGTCAGTCTTTTCAGCTTTGGACGTTCCAAAAGATGTGAAATGCTTTCTCACTGAAGTTTCCCTGATGATTAATGGTGTTGAGCCCCTTTTCACGTGTTCATTGACCATTTAATTATCTTCTTTTGTGAAGTGTCTTCATGTCTTTTTTTCCCTTTTTTGCTGAGTTGTTTTATTTTAATTATTCAGTTAATTAAAGAATTAATTAACTGAATTCCTTAATTCAGGAAGGAATTAAGTATCCATACAGGAAGCATCCATATATTCTGAGTATACAAGTGTTCTGTCACATACACAGATTATGAATATTTTTCTCCAGTCTGTGAAGCCTTTTTTATTTTCCTAATAATGCCTTTTGATGCACAGAAATTTTAGCTTTTTTATGTCTAATGCTTTGTTTTATATTTTATAAGAAACCCTTGCCTACTATAAATTATTAAGAATATTTGTGTAAGTTTTCTTCTTAAATGTTTGTGTCTTGTTTTTAGGCTCAGATTTGAATTATTCTTTGTGTATCAGTGAATTAAGGCTTGAGGTTCATAGTTATTTTACACAGATATGCTGGTGATTCCATGGCATTTATTAAAGATAAAGCAAGTTCATTCCCCCTATAAATTCCTGTGATGACTTTGTCAAATATCTATTCATCATATTTATGTGGATTTTTTCTCAACTATCTATTCTAGTCCCTTGATCTATTTGTCTATCTTACTCTATTATTATACTTCCTTATCACTGTATCTCTATAGTACTTCTTAAAAATCACGTGTAAGTCCTGCAAATTTATTTTTAATATTGTTTTGGTATTGTAGATCTTGTAGATCTTTTACATTTTCCGTATATATTTTAGAATAAACATCTCAAGTTCTCCATATCAAGCACATTTGGATTTTATTTTCATTTTTGGGGTATAATTTACATATAGGGCATTGCACAGATAACACAGAAAATTGATGAGTTATGACAAATGCATATGTATCCCACAATTCACTGAAAATACAGAACATTTTCATTACTTCAGAAAGCTCATTAGTCCTGTTTCTAGGCAATCCTTGTCTCTAACCCAGGAGGCTGTCAATGTTATGATTTATTTCACCATAGATGGTTTTCTTTTTGCCAAGATTTTTATAAAAATATAGTCACACAGGATGTACTATTTTTGTCGGTTTCTTTTGCTCAGTATTATGTTTTGAAGATTTGTCCATTTTTTGGTGTACTTGTGGTCTATTCCATTCAGCATGTCTTGAATGTCATTTTATGAATATAATACAATTTGTTCATCCGTTCTTCTGTTAATGAACATTTGGGCTGATTCTAATAGTTGGCTATTATAAATAAGTCTGTTATGAACATTCTTTTTAAAAAAATGTGTATGGGTACATGTTTATCAATGCATTAATCTTTTCAAGTAATCTTTTTAAATCATTGGTTTCTATTTTTATCTTGCATCTGGGTCATGACAAAATTGCAGGGGTGTGATACACTGTGGGTTTGGCTAACTATAAAGTTTTCAAAAGAATTTTTCTGGGAATGACCTGATGATGAAGCTGGGGTAAGATAATGATCTCCTGTTTCTTCTTTCTGTGTTCTAACACCACTCAGAAGAGCAGTAGCAATAGTGGCATTGCTTGCCAGAAGCTTGGTGCTTGCAGAGGTCAGCACTGGCAAAACTGGTTTATTTAATGGATTCATCTCCCAGATGCTTAGATCATGTCAAGTATTGTGTTATATACTAGGGTTACAAATATGAAAAAAGGCAATTACAACCTTCATGAAAATAATATCCTAGAGGCTAGGGAGACTTTACATAGATAATTACCATGCAATGTGACAAGTATAATAATAAATTCTTCACTAGGTTTTATAGTAGTAGAAAATGGATAAGTATTTCAGAAAGAGTGATTGATTCTTGAAATAAGTCTTAAAGTGTGTGTGGGAATTATAGAGGCTGAAAGTAATGTCAGTTGCAGGATTCCAAGTGTAAAGAAATCAAAAGCAAAGAAATGGAGGCTAGAATTAGCATGTTGTGTGCAAACACAATGTATATATTTTCACTTCACTTAACCTAAATTTCATTAACATTTTTTATATCTTTACATAATCTGCATAATCAACGTGTTTAAGGGTTGTATAATAGTCTACCAAGTAATCATTTAAAACATTTTAAGGGTAGTGCATTTGCTTCTTTCAAAAGATATTTCAAGTTTTAGAAATAAAAAGTTACTAAAGCTCAATCAAACAATGGATATAAAAGATTTATACTTTTTAGGACCATGCATTTATGTTATTTCTTCTTCATATAAAAACTTATGTGTATTTATTCTTTATAAATAAATAATACCGAATATATTTCTTAGTCAGCATCATCTTGCTATTTTCAACTATAGAGGTCACATCAAATATTTTAACCATAAGTGCATCATTTTTGTTATCTATTCATTGTTAAAGTGAGAACAAATTTAAAGTGAAATTTATATCCTATGAAACCATCTTCCAAAAAGTAAATCCTAGGTGTCAAAAAATATATTAAAGTTTAACCACATTTTTCTTTTTGTGATTCGGATATAACAAACATAGTTCTATATATTTATCTATCTAATTATCCTCTGTCCATCTTCCCATCTAGCCATCATCTCTCAGCCTGTTTGTGTACTATATATACATATTTGAACTGAGCTCATTAATTAACCAGATTCACAACTAAAATTGAAAAGATGAATAATCTTATATCCAATGGGTCGATATGCTTTATAGGCTAAGAAAATAAAGGTGAATGAATATTTTCTAGAGGTGGTGGAATAACTGGAGGCAAAAGTCTCAAAGAACACAAAAGTCTTTGTGCCTATTCCAAAATACTTATGATTTTGTATTTACCACCAATTATTTGTCATTATTTGATTAAATAATTTCATGAAATAGCATAATTTAAATTAAATGGCATTTATTTCTTGCAGGATAAATTATTTATAAAACTAGAAAGTTTACTTCACTTGTGTCACTTGTAACTAATCTACTACATGAAAGATCATTCTTAGATATCAACATTGCCCCTTGTGGGCCATTGAAGTGTCAAGTAATTTTATTCACTGCCTTGATATGATTTCTGTTTTCTCTCAGTTATTTGAACTCTAAACAAAATTAAATTGTGCTTTCTCATTTTGGAGAACAGGATAGAGTAGTGGGGAGATTATCTTTCAGTAACATGATAAGAAAATTAGACAAATACATGGTTTGGACTTTTAATTATTTTTATAAAATTTCTTGTAGATTCTAGGACAGACAATAAAGATAACATAAAACAGGAAGTTAGAATAATAGAATTTAGAACTTAAAAAGAAAATGCTATTAAGGCCACTGAATGCCAACAAAGTGTGCATATAAATGTTGGTTATATTTCACGGAAAAGATTTTAGGTAAGAAGTAGAATTGATATACTTCAATCATAAAATAATCCAATATTTCCTCTTTTCTGAGTGATTAATACAAGATATTAACTATTATTAATGCCATATTTGCTTAGTTTTCTGGAATCAAATTTAGGTGTATATTCTCATTATTTTATGCATGTTTTATTTTAGTGTCAAAATATTTATATTATTTATGATTTTAAAATATTAATGTAGTTATGGACTTCAACATGCCTACACAATTCAAAGTTATTTTTGAAAAATCAGCATTTAGCAGAGTCTATTATCCTTAACTCTCAAAGAAACGTGGGCTACTCAATCTGTGCTGTTGCTATACCAAAGCTTAACTCTCCATTACCAGAAAAACTGATGAGCATGGTAGAACAAGCAAAACAGTCATCACCAGGTAACTCTCCTTTCTGAAAACTATATATCACATTACAAACTATTAATAAGTTGAGCAAGTAGCTCTGGATTTGAAGAAATTATCTGTGATTCTTAGCAATATAAGAAAGTCACAAAGAGTTTAAAGTAAATGTGGACCTCTAATGGATTTTAGTAGTCCAAGGTGTTCTGGTTCATTATTGTGACTATTTGCTTGGTGCATACATCACACTGACTTGTGCATGGTATGCAGATAATGAAGATGTCCACTCCAGCAGCAACACTGCAAGATCTTCAGTTCAAGTGGTCACAACCCTCCATTTAAAATCTTTTAGCAGCTTAGATAAAATTTTCTTTAGAAATGGAGTCTGATTGGCGTAATTTGGGCCAGCGCTGGGTCCAAATAACCATGGATAGGAGAAAGCATCAGAAATGATATAATGCTTTTTGGGGGGTTGGAGCAGATTAAAATAAATGAGGAAATTGGGTGGAGTAGGAATTTGAAAGTTTATGTAAAATTGTTAGTATTTATATCAGAGTTTATCATTATATGCATTTTTGTGTCTGGTTTTATCATTACATGCTTTTCTAAATTTTTGGTTCATCATATTTTCAGCAACAATACACAGTAAGAAAACATAATATGTTTTTCAGAAACTCAGCTTTTCTTTTAGATCCATTCTGTTAGAACTCTTTTCCCTCCCAGCAAGTAAAGAGACCAGACAGCAAGCATTTGCTTGGCCTAGCACATTATGCATCCCAGCATGAAGAATAAAACAGGGCATTGGATATGCTAACAGAATTTAGAATAATGTTTTAAATTATCCATAATTTATTTCACCCTATAAGAAAAATGCATGCATAAGTATTCTTACCATATGCTGATCGTGTAATAATTTTTCTCATGTACTTTTTTACTCTTAATAACTGAGTCTTTTGTTTCAGTGCTACCTTTGCATGTATTAACTGTTTGATCTTATTTAAAACTTTGAGCCACACTTATCCATAAAATATAAATCAATAATAATTCCTTGACAGTGTAACATATTATTATGAAGTTTGTATTTAGGTGATAGATATAAGTGTACATTAGTTAATAGTGAAACATGTTAATATATTTCACTTTAATTATAATGTAACAATAATAATTATGAGACCTCTCAAAGGTATGCCTATGTAGTTGGATAAGGACTCTTTAGTCTTGGTCAAGGTCATTTCCCTGACTAAAAGAATGATGTGGAAAGTATAAGATAAAGAAAAAGGAAAATATATAATTTCAAAGCTGCATTGAACATTTTATTAATATTTCTAATGTCATTAGTATTTTAAAATATAATTAGTCATATAATGATCTATTTATACATCTTGATATGCTCTTCTACTAATTTGGAAGATTAAAAGTTCATGTAGCTTCTCTTCTTTTGTTATTTATTTTTATATTTTGATTTAAACATAATCCATGATAGAAAGTCAACGTGGCTTAACAAAAAGCATCACATATCTAAAAGATAACTGTAGTTAGTTCTTTATTGAATTCCAAAAAGGCTACAATAAAAGAGGAATATTTTCTTTAAAGCTGTCACAGTAATATTTGTCACTGTCTTACAGTGTCACATGTTTACCTTAGATAAGATAGTTTACAAGGAATCTCAAGGTTGAAAACATTAAATAAGCCAGTACCACCAATTAATTAATCAATTAAACCAAAAAGAAACAATTTAAAACACATGTAAAATCCAAATCCAACATATCTGTTTGGGAGCCTTGAGTAGAGAACTGTTACAATCCCTCATTTTTCTGACATTCAAATGGATGCCAATATAGAAACTATGTGAAACGATTTTTATGAATGTCAGTTATTGTCTCATATCCACACTTTCTCTATTGTAAAACTATTTATCAATAAAATCCCACTTCAGACAATGATGGAGTACCTTGTAGAAGAACAATGTCCCCTTTAAGGACAATAAGAATTTAGGATTAATTTTTTAAACGTGTTTAGGAGCATGGAGGAGCTGAGACAGCCAGGACTTGAGGGGACAGAAAACCATAAAATAGGAAGCTTACTAAAGTAAGTCAAATCTCTTCCCCACATGTTTGTCCTTGAGCCATTTGGTAACATTGAAGATGTGCAAGACAAGAAGAGAAAGCAGCTAAGATGAAGAAAAGCTAGCTGGGGAGAGAACAGTGGAAGTCTGGAGATGCTAAGACAACACAGACTTGGAGGGCTACAATCCCAGAGATTGGGGAAGCCTAATGAGGTTAGCCCAACACTGCCCTAGTTATCAGCATGAGGCATTGCCTTTTAAAGCTGTGCAATGTGAATATTAGAAAGCATTTGAAAACCTGATTGCAATATTTGAGGGTTACCAGAAAGACAAAAAAACGTAGTTCACAATCCACCTGGCTAAATACCACAACAGACTCTCCATTCGGACCCTGGAAGGATACACTGTAGATGTGGGTGTAAACCAGAGTTAAAACATGCTAAGTCAAAAGACATAATTCAAAGAATGTCAAGGCAAATTACAGAAGGGAAGAAGATATTTGCTATACCTGTACCCAACAAAGAGTCTTATATTCAGAATATATACACATGCCTGTAAATCAATAACACAATAGATAACCCAACAGATAAAATAAGCAAGAAACTTAATTTCACATTTCCAAACAACCAACAAAGAAAATATCCAAATAGTCAATAAACAATGAAAGACTTGCTAAAGTCATTAGGCAAATGAAAATTAACACTATAACAAGATTTCACTAAACAGCTATTTCAGAAAATGTTACAAAATAACAAATGTTGGTGAGGATGTAGAGCAATTGGGACTTTCTGGAAAAGGTGTAAACTGGCATAATCACTCTAAAAAATGCTTGACATTATCTACTGAAGATGAACGTACTCATTTCTTATGACCCAGCAATTTTGATCATATATACCCAACAAAAATATGTGTATATAGATGAGAAAAGATACAAGAATTTCATAGCATAGCTATTTACACAAGTCCTAAACCAAAAACTATCTAAAAGTCTATCAATAGGTGATTGAATAAATATTTTGGTATATCTCTACCAATGTTTCTCAACTGAGGGTGATTAGTCCCTCTGGGGGGCATTTGGTGATGTGGAAAATGTTTTCAATTGTCATAAACATTAGGGGGTGGGGGGGAGAACACTGTTACAATCATCTAAGGAGTAGAGACAAGGAGCATTGTTAAACATTTTACAATGCGCAAAGCAGACACCACAACAAATAATTGTCTGGTTAAAAATATCAATAATGCCAAGGTTAAGAAACTATGATCTATATAATAAAATATTATATTATCTTGAGAATTGAGAAATTAATGCCAGGCATGACACACTGATTAATTCCACAAACATACAGCTGAAAAAAATAAGCCAGACACAAAGAGGACATATTTTATAATCCTACTTATATATTCAGAACCCAGCAAAACCAGTCAGCAAGATGCCAGCTCCCTTTGCTGGGGAGTAGTCACTGAAAGGGTACAAGTATTGTTTTAGTTCTTGATCTGGGCATTGATTCTATGGGTACATTTGTTCTTTGAAAATTGCCTGAATTGTACTATTAGGATATGTATTCGAATGATATTTCAATATAAATTTTACTTAAAATTTTTCATTGTATCACTAGCATGTAATATATAATGGGATGTTTAATATCAGCAATATTTCATGTATGCATACATACAGTTTGGAATTTAACAGGCAATTTTACTTTCTAAAAAAGACATAGAGTGCTATTTAAAGTGCAATAAAATCATCAAAATACATGTCATTTTTATTTTCTAGGGTGTGTGTGTGTGTGTGTGTGTGTATAACACATTACCAAGGAGGTGTTCTTAGTTCAGTATTTAAAAAGTCATTCAACTGACTATACCTATTTTTTATTTTCTTTCAAAGGCAAGGTCTTTCAAAATGTTTTTCATTTCTTGAAAAATAACTTAGCTTCCACAAGAATAATAAAATAGACAGTATATCAAGATACCCTACAGTGAAATACCATGGTAACAGATACTTTGGCTGAATCTTTTTGACCATGGGCAAATCTGCGCAAGGCTGTCAAATTCAGTATCTCCAAATTGCCATCAGAAATATTAATGTTGCAAAGGGAATAATATTCCATCTTGGCCTTATATTTAGCTAAGACTTATAATTACTTATGGTGAATCAGGAATAAGTCACCAGATCTAGGATTATATGTATATAGAAGTAAATACTAAATATAAAGCATTTTATAATTTTATCAAATTGCTATATAGTAAAATATACACAGGTTAAGTGAATCAGCATAGATTTTTTATATAGTTATACGTGTTTACAAAGCTATGACAGAGCAAAGATTAGAGAATTAAATTCTGGATGGTAATTGACTATATGTTAATTGTTTAACTTTAAAATTCATCTTCTTCAATCTACTGTGCTCAGATATGTCTTCTTCTTGATCAACATTACTTAGGCTTTACTACTCAAGGAAGAGTTAAAGGACTGGTGGCTGGGCAGACTGGAGGGATTTGGTGAAGAGAAATACAAGAGGGGGAGGGTAGGAGAAGGAGTAAGGGGCATGGAAAGGAAGTGTGATGGTTAATTTTAGGTGACAACTTGACTAGATTAAGAAATACCTACAGAACTGGTAAAGCATTATTTCTGGGTGTGTCTGTCAGGGTGTTTCCAGAGGCACTGGCATGTGAATCAGTGGATGGAGTGGGAAAAATACCCCCTCAATATAGGTGGACACCATCCAATAGGCTGGGATCCCAGATAGAGCAAAAAAAGGAGAGAAATGGATTTCCTCATTATTTCCTGGTGATAGGACACTCTCCTTCTCCTGCCTTTGGACATCAGAACTCCAGGCTTTCTGGACTTGGGACTACAGGACATACCTCAGTGGCACCCCTACCCACATCCAGGGTTCTCAGGCCTTCAGCTTCCTTGGTTCTGAGGTTTTTGGATTTAGACTGAGGCAGGCAACCTATATCCCAGGGTCTCCAGTTTACAGAAAGTTTGTCTTAGGACATTAGCCTCCATAATCACATGAGCCAATTCCCTTAATAAATCCCTTCACATCTATCTATCATCTATTCATCATCCATCCACCCATCGTATTTGTTCTGTCCCTCTGGAGAACCCTGACTAATATAGGAAGTGAGTTAAATTATAGGAAGGAGGAGAACAGTATGTGCAAGAAAAGGCTATTGAAGAAGAAGATGGAGGAGACACAGGATAAGCACTGTAGTCCTAGATTCCTTTGCAAATGGGAAAGGTCACGGGAGTAGTTCCTGGCAAACCCATTTCAACCTATAAAGACACACATACACTGAAAATAAAAGGATGGAAAAAGATATTCTATACAAATTGAAACCAAAAAAGAGCAAGAGTAGCTATACTTCTATCAGATAAAATAATTCAAGACAAAAACTGTAAAAAGAAAGAAAGAAGGTCATTATATAATGAAAAAAGGGTCAATTCAGCAAAAGTATACAACAATCCTAAATATATATGAACCCAACATTGGAATACCCAGATATATAAAGCAAAGATTATCAGAGCTAAAGAGAGAGATAGACCCCAATACAATAATCATTGGAAACCTAAACACCTCACTTTCAACATTAGATAGATCATCCAGATAGAAAATCAACAAAGAAACATTGGACTTAATCTGAATTATAGATCAAATAGGCCTAATAGGTATTCACAGAATGTTTCATTCAACAGCTGCGGAATACACATTCTTCTCCTCAGCTCATGTATCATTGTGAAGGATAGACCATATGTTATGCCACAAAACAAGTCTTAAAAAATTCCAAAAGGGTAAAATCATATCAAGTATTTTCTATGACCACAATGGAATAAAACTAGAAATTAATAACAAGAGGAAATTAATATACAATCCCATGGAAAGTAAACAATATGCTCCTGAATGACCAGTAAGTCAAAGAAATTAAAAAGGAAATTTTAAAAATTCTCAAAACAAATGAACATGAAAACACAACATATCAAAACCTGTAGAATACATAAAAAGACGTACTAAGAGGAAGTTTACAGCAATAAGTGCCTACATCAAAAAAAGTTGAAAGCTTCAAATAAGCAACTTAACAGTGCATCTTAATGAACCAGAAAAACAAGAGCAAACCCAGCCCAAAATTAGTAGAAGAAAAGAAGTAACAAAGATCGGAGCAGAAATAAATGAAATTGAAACAAAAAAAAAAACCCATAAAAGATCAATGAAATGAAAAGTTGGTTTTTTGAAAAGGTAAACAAAATTGGCAAACCATTAGCCAGACTATCTAAGAAAAAAAGAAGACCCAAATAAATAAAATTAGAGATGATAAAGGAGAAATTACAACTGATACTGCAGAAATTCAAAGGATCATTAGAGACTACTGTGAACAACTTCATGCCACTAAATTGGAAAACCTAAAAGAAATTAATAAATTCCTAGACACACACAAGAAGAATATTGAACCAAGATTGGACCATGAAGAAATTAAAAACCTGAATCAATCCATAACAAGTTTTGAGATAGAAGGAGTAATAAAAACTCTCCCATCAAAGACAAGACCAGGACCTGATGGCTTCACTGCTGAATTCTACCAAGCATTCAAAGAAGAACTAACACCAATCCTACCTAAACCATTCCAAAAAATCAAGGAAGAAGGAATGCTCCCAAACTTGTTCTATGAGTCCTATATCACCCTGGTACTGAAACCAAAGACACAACAAAAAATGAAAACTATAGGTCAATATCTCTGATGAACATAGATGCAAAAATCCTCAACAAAATACTAGCAAACTGAATTCAACAACACATTAAAAGGATTATTCACCATGATCAAGTGGAATTCACTCCAGGGATGCAAGGATAGTTTAACATATGCAAATCTATCAATGTGATACGCCACATTAACAGAATAAAAGACAAAAACTATATGATCATTTCAATTGACACTGAAAAAGCATTTGACAAAATTTGACATCCCTTGGTTATAAAATCTCCCAAAACCTGGGTATACAAGAAACATACCTCAACATGACAAAAGCCATATATGACAGACCCACAGCTAGTATCATACTGAATGGGGAAAAACTGAAAACAATTCCTCTAAGATTTGGAACAAGACAAGGATGCCCACGTTCACTGCTGTTATTCAACACAGTACTAGATGCTCTAGCTAGAGCAATCAGACAAGAGAAGGAAATAAAGTGCATCCAAACTGGGAAAAAAGAAGTCAAATTATCCATGTTTGTAGATGATATAATCTTATATCTAGAAAAACCTAAGGATTCCACAAAAAAAAAAAACTGTTAGAACTGATAAATAAATTCAGTAAAGCTGAAGGATACAAAAATCAACATACAATAATTAGTAGCGTTTCTATATGCCAACAGCAAACAATCTGAAAAAGAAACCAAGGAAGCAATCCTGTTTACAATAGCTACAAATAAAACTAAATACCTAGGAATAAACTTAACCAAAGAAGTGAAAGATCTCTACAATGAAAACTATAAAACTTTGATGAAAGAAATTGAAGTGGGCACAAAAAAATGGAAAGATATTCCACGCTCATGGAGTGGAAGAATCAATATTGTTAAAAAGTCCATACTATCCAAAACAATCTACAGATTCAATGCAATCCCCATCAAAATACTAATGATATTCTTCACAGAAATAGAAACAATAATCCTAAAATTTATATGGAACCACAAAACTTAAAGGACCCAGAATATCCAAAGCCACCTTGAGCAAAAAGTAAAAACTAGAGGAATCACATTACCCGACTTCAAATTATACTAAAGAGCTGTAGTAACCAAAACTACATAGTACTGGCATGAAAACAGGCACATAGACCAATGGAACAGACTAGAGAGCCCAGATATAAATCCACACATCTATGGTGAACTTATTTTTGACAAAGTTACCAAGAACATAGAGTGGGGAAAGGAAAGTCTCTTCAATAAATGGTGCTGGGAAAACTACATATCTATATGCAGAAGAATGAAACTAGACCCTTATCTCTCACCATATACAAAAATCAAATCAAAATGGATTAAGGAGTTAAACTAAGATACGAAACAAATGAAACTACTAAAAGAAAAAATTGGGGAAATGCTTCAGAACACTGGTCTGTGCAAGGACCTCTTGAGTAATACCCCCAAAGCACAGGCAAACAAAGCAAAATTGGACAAATGGGATCACATCAAGCTAAAATGCTTCTGCACAGCAAAGGATTCAATCAACAAAGGGAAGAGGAAACCCATAGAATGGGAGAAAATATTTGTAAGCTACCCATCTGACAAGGGAGTAATAACTAAAATATATAAGGAGCTCCAACACCTCAATAGAAGAAAATCAAATAATCCAATTAAAAAAGGGGTAAAATATCTGAATAGACATTTCTCAAAAGAAGACATACAAATGGTCAACATGTTTATGAAAAAAGGCTCAACATCATTAGTCATCAGAGAAATGCAAATCAAAACTACAATGAGATATCATCTCAGCCCAGTTAAAACGGGTTATATCAAAAAGAGAGGCAATAGCAAATGCTGGTAAGGATGTGGAGAAAGGAGAACCCTCCTATACTGTTGGTGGGAATGTAAATTAGTGCAACCACTATGGAGAACAGTATGGAGATTACTCAGAAAACTAAAAACAGAACTACCATGTGACCTAGCAACCCCACTGCTAGGCATATATCCAAAAGAAAGGAAATTGGTATATCAATAAAATGTCTGCGCTCCCATGTTTATTGCAGCACTATTCACAATAGTCAAGATTTGGAATCAACCTAAGTGTCCACTGATGGAAGAATGGATAAAGAAATTGTGGTACATACACACAGCAATATTATATAGCTGCAAAGGAGAACGAAATCCTACCATTTACAACAACATGAATGGAACTGGAGAACATTATGTTAAGTGAAATAAGCCAAGCACAGAAAGACAAATCTTGTATGTTCTCATTTATATGTGGGAGCTAAATATTAAAAGCAATTGATCTCATGGAGACAGAGAGTAGAATGATGGTTACCAGAGACTAGGAAGGGTTGTGCGGAAGGGTGAGTAAAGTGGGGATGGTTAATGTGTGCAAAAATATAGTTAGATATTTAGACAGAATGAACAATATTTGATAGCACAACAAAGTGACTAAAATCTACGATAGTTAGGGTATACTTTAAAATAACTAAAAGAGTGGAATTGAAATGTTCCTAACACAAAGAAATGATAAAATGCTTGAGGTGAGGGATACTACAATTACTCTGATTTGGTTAATACACATTGTACGCCTGTTTCAAAATATCACATGTATCCTATAAAGGTATACAACTATTATGTACTCATAATAATAAAAAAATAAAAAATAAATAAAAATAAAAAATTGAAAAATTGAAAAAAAATCTATATTCGTATCTCAATGTATACATGGATTAAGGTGCATATGTAAATGTTGATAAATTTTTTCTTAAGCATTTTGTATTTTGTACCTTAGCTAAAAGACTATCCCTATTTCACACATAGAAAAATATATCTCATTCTGAAATTCTAGTAATTTAGTGATTTCATTGTTTTTACATTGAATTCATTGTTCTGCTTGGAACTTCCTTTTAAAAGTAAAATAGGGAAAAGTCCTTTTTTTCCTTATTGACTATCCAGATGTTGAAAAACCATTTGTTAAATAAATGAAAAATCTTTTCACCATTAATTTAAAAAGTCATCTTTACAATATATTAAATTGCAATATTTTTTACCTTTTTTTAAGAGAAAGTATCTCTCACTCTGTTGCCCAAGCTAGAGTACAATGACATGATCATAGATCACTGAAACCTCAAACTCCTGGGCTCAAGAGATCCTCTTGCCTCAGCCTCCCAAAGTGCTGGGATTATAGGCATAAGTCACTATGCCCAACCAAATTGTAATATTTTTTTAACTATAAATTTTGTTTGTCTTTGAACTGCACCCGCTCTGCTTCAAACAAGGAACTAACTATGCAATTGCTTTTGCAAAATAGGTGAAATTTTTAAAAAGAGTGAATGGAGTTGATATTTGCAGAGATACTGAAATGAAATCCACCAAAATATTGACATGATATTAGGGAAAATACCTTTTAAAAGAGAGATCTACATGTCTAAATCACTAGCAGGGTGAATAATAGGCACTGAAGCTTTTTAATTTTAATAGATTGGCCTGTTCTTTACCTCCCTCCTACAGACTGGTATTTTTGAATTATAATTTATCTTCCTTTTTATCAAAGGGGCTTATATGTTTAATGATACAAGAATTCAAATATGAAAAAAGTGGGTAAATAGTTTAATACATACATATGAAGTATATATAATAAATTTATCCTGAAACATCTGTTCTTCCCAAGAACATATTTTAAACCACCTACATGTTTAATACGTACTTGGACTAGTGAATAAGCACAGTAATTAGGCACTTTTTATCAATCATAATTTTAGTTTTATTCTTTTAATTTTTAACTTCCATAAATTAAGACAAAACTTATCAGACTTATGACTATGATTAATATCATTTTCCTTTTAGAGTGGACAAACCTTCTGCCAATACTTTTTTAAAAATCTCAAAGGTAAACCCTATTTAATTTCTTATGCCAGAATTTATCTGTCTTCCCTTTGTTCTAACACAGTTCTTCCAAATTTCTTTTAACAAAATGAAAGATGATAGAAGTGATACATACGAATCTGCTTAAAGTGCTACACTTATTATGCTTCGCTGGTTCATCCATCAATGCTTGGCAGTTATACATAAGAAAATATTTCCAAATACATTTTTATATGAAGCACAGCAGATTAGTTCCATGCCTAAACAACACATAGACCAAATCCTGTGGATATGACATTATATAGGAATATGCTCCACTATGTATTGATTATCATCATAACTGGGTCATTCAGAACACTCTATGACTTCAAAGTTAAAAGGTAGAAGTAATATGTAAGTATTTTGATGTTGTATTATTATTTTCAATGTGGCTTCCTATTGGCCAAATCTTTTTAGATTGACATACAAAATAATTTTTCATCATAAATTAGGGAAGGAAAGCAAATATGTACATCACAAAAATATACCGTACACTCAACTTTTTAAAAAAGTGGACATTTCACCAAACTTTTTTTAATAGTACTAAATTAAGACAATAGTTGGAGGAATACTGTTGCTCACATATCACCAGGATCATTTAAGATAGAGGAATAGTATACACCTACCACACTCAAATAAAAAAAATAAATATCCAGTTCATTAAATATATTTTTAAAAATCTACTGCCTAAACAGAGGTGTGTTTTCTAAGACCATTGCATTAAAATTGAGGCCGAATTTTACCTTCTGATTGATATTTAACTGTCAGTGATGTGTTTTCTTGAATTATTAATTTATTTGCCATACCTTGACTCCCTCTAATCCTCACTCTTTCTTTATGATAGAAGGAAATATGCATAAGAACAATTAAATGAATGAAGGTAATAAATATTGAAAAGATTCATCAGTGAGTCTTTCTTCCTGAATAATTAATCTAGTAATCTTTGATCAGGATGGGCTAAGTTATGCTGCAGTAAGAAAACACCCCAAAATCTCAGTCGTTTAACACAACAAAATATCTTATTCATTCCTTCATGTCCAATGTAGTTTGAAAAGGCTGCTTATTCAAGAAGTTTATTCAATGCTGCTTCTTCAAGTTACTCAAGGACAGATGCTGATGGACCCTCCACTTTTATGCATGCATCTACAGTGTTTTGGTTAAGATAGGATATGGTGAATCACACACTAGCTTTTAAAATTTCCAGCCAGAAGTGATATATATCACTCTCCCTCATAATACGTTGATCAAAATAACATATGCCATTACAAAATCTTCAAGCAGTCAGAGACGTATAATCCTACCATATGCTTCAAAGTGGGAGAACCAGAAATATTTGGTAAACAGCCATAATAATCACTGGGGTCTGCATTTCTGGGCACAGTGTATTCACTGTAGTCTCTGTTCCTCAGGAAAAAATCACTCGTGTCTTCTCAGGCTAAACAAACCTTAAGTTCTGTCCAATCACAAAATCAATGCAAAATCCATTCATCCTGGGTTATCTGTGATAGTGGCTTTTCTTAATTAACTAAAATAAACAAACAAAATATAAAAACATTCTCTTGATGAACTAAAACAATTTAAATATTCTCTTAATCAACTTAAATTAATTAATAAGTAAATAAATAAGTTAACTGCCTCTGAATTCTCACAAAACTCCTCCATTTCTAAAAAGATGGACATATGGTAGTCATTCATATTTCATGTGAAATATGCTGGGATAATTTTGAAATATCATCTACCCCAAGCTTGGAAAACATTTCTTGATTATGGTCCAATTTTCTCCTTGGGAGAAATTCTCTATTTGAATTTTTACTGAGGCCATTATTTTATTCTCCAGAAGATTCTTTCATCTATATTTTTTAAATTGAACTTATCTAAGGTAAGCACTGAAGAATGAACATTTTGTAGGGTGACAGACCAACTTTTTAAACCCTGTTTCTGCCTATAAGGTTGGGACTGCAGGGATCTTTGTAAGTCTCAAAAAATTAATGGCTAACATTCCTCTGTACTCCACCTGTTCATCACTCCCTCCCTTCACGCAAACCCCTGGTGACCTCTGATCTCTATACTCTCTTCGTAGTCTTTCCTTTTCCAGAATGCTATATCGGAGTCCTACAGCATGTAGCCCTTTCAGATTGGCTTCTTTCACTTGGCAATATTTATTTAAAGTTTCTCCATGTCTTTTTGTCATTTGATGGTTCATTTTTTTGATCATTTAATAATATTCCAATATATGTATGTACCACAGTTTGTTTATCCATCCCCCTACTTACAGACATCTTGATTGCTTTCAAGTTTTGGCAATTATGAATAAAGCTGCTATAAATATTCATTGCTGGGTTTTGTGTAGAAATAAGTGTTCAACTTATTTAAGTTAATAGCAAGGAGCGTGACTGATGAGTCATATGGAAACAGTGTTTAGTTTTATAAGAAACTGCTAGACTGTTTTCCAAAGAAGCTGCACCATTTTGCATTCCCATAAGCAATGAGAGTTCCTGTTGCTTGCTAGTATTTGATATTGTCAGTGTTTTATATTTTAACCATTCTAATAGGTTTGCTGTGGTATCTCATGGTTGCTTTAAGTAGTAATTTCTTAATGACATATGATATTTAGTATCTTATCATATGATTACTTATCATCTATATATCTTCTTGGATGAGGTGTCTGTTAAGGTCTCTGGGCTGTTTTTTAATTGAGTTGTTTGTTTTCGTATGGTTGAGTATTAAGAGGTCTTTGCACATTTTGAATACTAACCTTTTATTGGGCATGTATTTTCAAATATTTTCTCCCAGTGTGGCCTGTCTTTTGGAATGATGTTTAGTTGTTTGTGTCAGTGGTAGGCAGAATAATAAACTCTCCAAAATGTCCACCCTCTATTCCCTGGAGCCAGTAAATGTATCGCCTTATAAGGTCGCCCTAAAAACACCTAATTTTAGCTAAGAGAGACTAATTTTGGACTTCTGACTTCAGAATTATTAGGCAATAAATAATAAACTTTTGTTGTTTTAAACCAGTTAGTTTGTGGTAATTTGTTATAGCAGCAATAGAAAGCAAACATAGTGTGTTATACTAGAATTGTAAGATGTGGTTAGAAAGTACATTTTTATTTTTGGCTTGTTAAAAAAATAAATTCTAGGAGTTAAAAAAGAACAGTTTGTAAACCAGATAATTTGCTGAAAATTGATTTGCATACTTATGAATATGCATGATACTTAAATACAGGTACAAAGAATTTTAAATAGTAGTTAGAGATCAGATACAGTTTCAAATGTTATAAATGGTATTAAAATAGTAGGTTACTGAAAAAAAACCTGAAATTATGATATGCACTGCCTTTAGTATTTTACTTTGGGATGAAAGATTTAAAATAATTTTTTGTAAGTAGCATAAACCAGAATCTTTTTCCATATTTTCAAAACCATAAGTGAAATTTTCACATTTTATAAATATGTATGTATGTGTTTTTCAACAGAATAGCTTAAATTTTTATTAATTTGAATAATATTAGAACAAGTAAGACAATTGAGGTGCAATTTTCTAAGGAATTTATCTCCTATCCTATACAAATTATATTTAACAGTTATTCAACGATAGGTGTGGCATCAGATTAAGAATGTAAACTGTATCATTTTACCCTTTGGGTAAACCACAGATTTACCTACACTTATAAAAGAGAGGAAATAAATTCAGTAAGGTTTTTTGCACCTGAAGAGGCTTGGGACATAACACGAACTCAGTAAATGTTTACTGAATCAATGTGTTCTCATCTGCAGTGGTAGGTATTAATCTAGCCCAGTATCCTTTCCATTTACTAAAGCGTGTGTCTGCTCACTTGTTAATCATAGAAACGATCCTGATTATAGATAGTATGTTCAATTAGCTGATGCATTGCAGACTTGTATGCCTTACATTTCTAGCAAAAATGGTGAAGAATATTATTTTCTTGATATTTTTCAATAACAAATGGCAAAAGGTTAGTTTCTTTATAAAAATACATAAATATTGCTGGGTATATATAAAATATAGATATGTACAAATTTAACAATCCATAATAAATAATCCATAATCTCAATGATGCAATGTTGTGCCAAGTCACCATCCCTCACCAAAAGTGAATACTTTTAACAAATAGATAAACATTTTTTACTTAGGTAATGAAGCTGGGGGAATCACAGCTTCTTCCTGTTTAATTTGCATATAGAGATTACTACTGCTGTGGATTTCTTTTTTCAAATCCAGTTGAGACTAAACAAAATTGATTTATATTCTCCCCTATGTATAGTGAAACCCTGTACCACACCATCTCCCATCACATTTAAGAAGGGAGGATGCTTTCCAAATGGCCTGTCCCTGAATTCCAAATTCTGTTTGAATTAGTTCAATATATGGATGATGCCTCTAACCCATGCATCCTTGTCCCTGTTCAGCACTGTGAAGCCACAAATATGTAAATTTGCTTCTTTCCTTGACAGCCTCAGAGTTAGTGACATTCCTCCCAAAAACCTCACGTAAATTCTTTCTGTGTGTTGCACAATTTATTATAGTGACTTTTAAAAATTAAAGACTAATATAAATAAATTTAAAATTGAACATGAAAATCTCCATAATAAGACGTAATTAATTAGATTAATTTTGTTAACAAATTAAATATATTACATCTCTATAATGTAACTATTCCTTGCATAACTCCACAATGAAGAAACTCATATACTCGCCCCTAGCAAACATTGATCTACTTTCTGCCACTAAAGATTAAATTAGTTATTTCTAGATTTTCATCTAATATAATGTAATGTCATATATTTCACATAAATTTAACCACATGGTATGTGCTTTGCAGCTCGGCTTCACTCAACATAATCTTTTTGATATTCATCTATATTTTGTATCTATATTCTGAAAGTTTATTAATTTTGACTGATGAATAGTATTATATTTTAAGGATATACCACAATTTATTAATCTGTTCTCCAGTTGATGGGTAATTACAGCACTTCTTGTTTTCAACTATTATTGTAACATTCTCTGAATATTTATGTACAAGTCTTGGTGTGGACATATATTTCATTTATCTTGGATAAATACCTAGGATTGGAAATATTGAGTCATATGGTAACTACATGTTTATGATAATAATAAATTGTCAAACTTTCAAAGAGTGATCTTTTTCCTGAATTTTATAGGTTTAGTTTTTATATTTATGTCTGTAATCCCTTTCGAGTCAGTTTAAGGGTATGCTATGAGGTCAGAATTGAGTTGTATTCATTTTTCATATTGATGTATGATTGTTCCATTATTTTATTTTGAAAAGACTATCCTTTTATTCCTTTGAATAACTTGGATACCTTCACCAAATCAGTTGAATCCATCTGCATCACGTTAGTACATATCTTGACTACTCATTTCCATTGTCTTGCTAGAGTGCTAGAAGCTTATCAAATTTACTGATGTTTTTCAAAGACCCAGCATTAATTTTTACTCTTATATTAATTTACTTGTAGTTATTTTTGCTTAATTTGCTGATTTTTTCCTAATTTCTAATTTAATTATTGATTTGCATAATTTAATTTCACTGTTTCACTAAATTATTATTTTAAGTCATCTTTACATTTTGCTATAATTCTGTATATATATAAAAGTTGTAAAGTTAGTGCAAAGAATTGTCATATTCCCGTCAGCCAGTTTCTCCTATTATTGACATCTTACATTATCATGATACATTTGTCAAAATTATAAAACCAACATAGGTATATCATGGTTGACTAAACACCAGAGCTTATTGGTATATCCCCAGTTCTCCAGAAATTTCTTCTTTCTGTCCCATAATCCAACGCAGGTTACCACACTGAATTTAACTTTCATGACTTCATAGTCTCCTCTGGTTTGTGATGGCATCTCAGTCTTTCTTTGTTTTTCTTAACCTTGACAGTTTTGAGAAGTATTCATCAGGTATTTTGAAGATGTCTCTCAATTAGATTTTGTCTATTTTTTTTCGTGATAACACTGGTGTTATGGATTTTTGGAAAGGATAGCAAAGAGGCAATGTTTCCTTATCACAACAGCAGGGATTACATGACATTCACATGGTATCACCGGGGATATTAACCTTCATCACTTGGTTAAGGTAGCATTTTCCAGGTTTTTTTACTTTAACATTACCATTTTTACCTTTCTATATTCTTTGGAAGCTGGTCTTTAAGTTTATCCCCCTTACCCCTACACATACACCTTGGGGGTTGATTAAACTCTACCTCTCGAAAGGGGACTATCTAGATATATTATTTGGAATTATTTTATAAGGAAGACTTGTCTCTTCTTCTGTATTTATTTATTCATTCATATTTTTATATCAGCATAGATTCATTTATTTTTATTTTATACATTGAAGTTGTAATCCAGTGTCTGTTATATATTGTTGCTTTTTTTTTTTTTTTTTTTGAGCTTTGGCCATTAGGAGCTCTTTACATGACTCCTCTGTCCCTTTTCTACCCCCCATGCTGCTGTTGTTATTATTATAGTTGTTTGAGTACTTCCTTACTTTCTGATACCATGAAGTGCTCAAGGATCCTCTTATACTTTCCCTGTTCCAGTCCTAGAATCTGATATTTTTTTTTTCAAGGAGCTCTAGGTCCTTTAATTGGAGAATGTAATTTAGGAGCCAAGATATGAACATGAGTGTGCAAGTTGCTTCTGGAGTGACATTGCCAGTAGCCTTCTCACTGGTCAGAGAATAGGTATGTATACTAATCAATGTATGCACACATATTTATAATTGTTTTAGTGTCTATCCATCTATCCATGCCTGCTAAGCAAAACATAAATTCATTAGAGGTCTCTAACTCTAATGCAGTACAGTGAGGTTCATTCTAGCCTTCCTCTCTTGCTTATTTGTAACTTCCCTTTTTGACAGTAAGAAACCTGGCTACAACCAATGCTATCCATTTACTTATTTGTTCAACCCTAATATACAAGTAAAATGGTTTCAAAATTGTTAAACTAAACGTCTAATTTAACAAGTATATTTTTGTATATTTATGTATTTTTCCTTTTTGTCTTTAGCCTTACAGTTTCCAGCTAAAACACAGTTTTTGAAAGTTACATTAGATAAGCTGCCTTTTGCATTTTTTAATGTGTTTGTTTTTCTTCATCTCTTTCAGTATGATTATATCAAACATCTGTGGTACAGGTAAATTCATTTGTCACTCTCTTTGTACCATTCTAGTATTCTCCAACATCCTCGTTGATATTTTTTTCAATTATATTTTAACTTTAAAAAATTTTAAGTTAATTGTTTTGGATTGTGTAACCATATGCAAATTTCATATGAACTTTTTTTTAAAATTGATTGATATCTTAGAGCATAAATTCCAGTAGAAAAATATAGGAAGTAAACATGAAAAACAAAAACAAAAATGGTATGACAGGGACTTTGCATTCTAGGAAGAAAGTAAAAATTAGCAGTGTTTGTAGACAGAGTAATCTGTCAGGAATGCTCTTTTTGATAGTCTTATCAGGGAACTCCTTTCTTAAGACTTCACTTCCTTTAACAGGGATTGAAGGAAGTGATGGTGTGGGCTGTACAGATTTCCTCTAGACATGTTTTCCATGTAGCGTGATAATAAGTGGAAATTGTAGCCAGCTTGTAGGCGTATTCTAGAAACAGCAAGGAGGCTAGGACATACAGGACAATCTAAACCATGGTGAAGAGGACAGAAAGAGATCAGGGAAGTAGTAGGGCAATTAAATCTTGTAGGCATTAATAGAAAATTATAAGGACATTGGATTTTTTCCTAATTTAAATAGTACCATTGAATGATTCTCAATGGAGTTTTGTTTTGAAGGCCAAGTGAAGGATGTACTTCAAAAAGGAGTTAGGAATGAACTTTGGCCAATGTTACTGATAGGACCATGAAGATGTGGCCTAAGATTTGAAAATAGCAATGTCAGTGCAATGAAAAAAGTCTTAATGAATTAGGTTTGAGAAATGCTGTAAATACAAGAAGTGGAGAATGAAAATATGGACAGTACTTTCAAAGAGTTTAGCTCTAATATGGAACAGAGAAATGGAGTGGTTATCGGAGGGATATGTGAATACAAGGACATTTTTTATTTTAAGATGTGAGATATTATACTTGGTTTTTATAGTGATAGAAATGATTCAGTAGAGAGCAAAATATGATGCTGGGAGAGAAGGAATAATTTCATAAGTGAGTAAGTAGGAACGGATAGAATCTTGTGTACAAGTGGAGGAGTTTATCTTAACTCACTTAAGAAAAAAACAGAAGGGAAGGCAGTGTGTTTGGGTGGAGATGAATATTTATTTACAGGGTGAAGCGCATGGGTGGGTGGGAGAAGAATATACCAATTCTCTCCTGAATGTTCCTATCAGTGAAATAAGAAGAAAGATTATCAGTTGATGCTCATAAGGAGAGACATGGAGCTGGAGGTATGAGGAAAAAGAGGAGGTATGACAGAGTCATCAATGGGAGAGGCTAGTGAGTTAACAAGGGAACCAGGGTGTGATTGTTTATCCGCACTAAGGATGTGCTTAATGACTGTCATGATTTAAAGTGAAACAAATCAACACAGACTTGAGATTTCCTCTAGCTACATTCAACTCCTTGGCTGCTGGTGTGGGGTATGCAGAGTTTAATTTAAATACGGTTGAGTTTACTGGCATATATGACAAAGTGAAGAAGGTATAAACAATTGGTAGTATGTATAATGTGCTGATTTTTTGCTAAAATATAATATTAGGCAGTGGAATGTAAATGAGAAGTAAGACTGTGAGAAGTCAATCAATGAGCGGTAGTAGGGTAGGAAAAATATTGCAGTTGGATAACTGGAAGAAATGGATTGAAATTTTAAGATATTGTAGTCAGATGCTAAATTTAAGATTGTGGAAGGATTACGGGTCTAGGATATAACTCTTTATATAGTAACTGAGATTGGGTAGAAAACAAGATCATTTGAGGTGTGGAAGTCAAAGAACAAGTGAGATCTTTTATATCAACATTAAATTCTGAAGAATTGTGACAAATGGTCATGGAAAAAAATAACCTAGTTTGTAAAATTTTTAAGAAGTGAGAGAGTGAACTGGGTGTTATATAGAAATCCAAAGCAATGAATAATAAATAATAGCGTTGAATATCATGAGGTTTTTTGTTTTGTTTTGTTTTGTTTTGTTTTGGGGACGGGTGTGGAATAGAAGAAAGGTCTTAAAGTAGCGATGAAAACAGTAAGAAGCACAGTTATTCCATTTCAGAAGGTACTTGAAGTGTGGGAGGAAAATAGCCTGAAAGTACTACAAAGGAAGGAGTGTTCTCTGGGGTTACCCAGGATTAAGTCAAAGCCCTGTGGGGAAATTAGGCCCATCACCAATTTTATATTTTAAAAAAAAAGAGTGCAGTTGTAAGCCTTCATCTCATAGTCTAAATATATTTAATGTTTAAATCAAGCTCACAAACTGTTAATAAATTGTATTCTATCCTTCTGCCCTGACAAATACATTTTCATAATGATAAAATGTGTGAAGTATTTTACAATGACCAAAATTTAATAAAATATCAAAAATGATTGAACGTAATTATCACTCTGTGTATATGTGCTCTGTTAATAGAACATATTTGCATGAGTAATAAAATAAAGATACTCATCACTCTTGCATTTTTATTATACATTTATTTCATTAAATTTATTTTCCTTATTTAAGCAAAATTGTGACTTACACTGTTCTAATAAAGATTATCACACAAGTTCTATACCTATATTAATATAAATGATTGAAATAATAAACCTTCATAAACATGTAAACTGACAATGTAAAGCTTTAAAAATATATTTCATGTGTCTTCAAAAATATTGTTTCTAAAATATTCAAAATTATTAAAATTGAATATGAAATAAAAATTCAAAATGACAAATAAAAATCATTTAAAAAGTACAGTGTTTTTTTCATTTCAAGATATTAAGGGGGTACAAATGTTTTTGTTACATAGATACCTTTTATAGTGCTTAAGTCAGGGCTATTAGTGTGACCATCACCTGAATAGTGTTCATTGTACATGATAGATAGGTTTTTATACCCCGCCTCCTCCTCCCTCCTCTGTTCTTGATTTGTAAAGACCTCTACATCTCTTTGTGCCCATGTGTGCCCATAGATTAGTTGCAAATTATTAGAGAGTACATGTGGTGTTTGTTTCTCCATTAACGAGATACTTCACTTAGGATATTGGTATCCAGTGCCATCCAAATTGCTGCAAAAGACATTATTTCATTTCTTTTTATGCCTGAGTAGTACTCCATGGTGTGTGTGTGTGTGTATATATATATACACACACACTCCACATTTTGTTAACTCACTCATGAAATGTGATGGGCACTTAGGTTGATTCCACATCTTTGTGATTGTAAAACATGATGCAAAAAACATTCAAGTACAGGTGTCTTTTTGATAAAATGACTTCATTTCCTTTGGACAGATACCAAATAGTGGGGTTTCTGGGTTGAGTGGTAAGTCTATATTTATTTCTCTGAGGAATCTATATACTGTTTTCCATAGAGGTTGTACTAATTTACAGTCCCACTAACAGTGTACAAGCATTCCTTTCTCTCTGCATCCATACCAGCATCTATTGTTTCTTGACTTTTTAGTAATGGCCTTTCTGACAGGGGTAAGGTGATCTGTCATTTTGGTTTTAATTTGCCTTTCCCTCATGATTAGTGAAGTTGAACATTTCTTCATTTGTTTGTTGGCCATTTGTCCATCTTCTTTGAAAAACTTTTTTTCCTGTCTTATGTTCACTTTTTGATAGGGTGGGTTGTTTGTTTTTTCTTGCTGATTTGTTTGAATACTTTGTAGATTCTGAATATTAGCCCTTTATTGGATGTATAGTTTGTGAATATTTTCTCCCATTCTGTAGGTTGTCTATTTACTGATTATTTCTTTTGCTGTGCAAAAGCCTTTTAATTTAATCAAGCTCCATTTATTTATTTTTGTTGTTGCTATATTTGCCTTTGGGATCTTAGTCATAAATTGTTTGTCTAGGCCACTGTGTAAAAGAGTTTTTCCTACATTTTCTACTAGAATTTTACTGTTACATACCTTACATTTAAGTCTTTTATCCATTTGAATTAATTTTTGTATATGGTGAGAGAGAGGGGTGTGGTTTCATTCCTTTGCATGTGGCTATCTAGTTTTCCCAGCACCATTCATTGAAGAGGGCTTTCCTTCACCAGTGTATGTTGTTGTCTGCTTTGTCAAATATCAGTTGGTTGTAGTTAGATGGTTTTATATCTGGGTTCTCTATCTGTTCCATTGGTTTATGTCTGTACTTTTATACCAGTATCCAGGCTGTGTTGGTTACTATAGCCTTGTAGTATTATTTAAAGTCTGGTAATGTGATGCTTCTAGATTTGTTCATTTTGCTTAAGATTGCTTTGGTGATTAGGGCCCTTTGTAGGTCCCAAATGAAGCATAAAATTATTTTTCCTGGATCTCTGAAGTATGATGTTGGTGTTTTGATGAGGATTGTGTTAAATCTATAAATTACTTTGGGCAGTATGGATATTTTTATGATGTTGATTCTACCCATCCATGATCATGAAATGTTTTTCCATTTGTTTTTGTCATTTGTGATTTCTTTCATCAGTGTTTCATGGTTCTCCTTGCAGAGATCTTTTACCTCCTCAGTTAAGTATATTCCTAAGTATTTTATTTTCTTTGCAGCTATTGTGAGTAGTATTAAGTCTTTGATTCGACTCTCAGTTTGACCGTTATTAGTATATAGAAATGCTGCTGCTTTGTATACATTGATTTTGAAATCTGACACTTTGCTGACTTTATTTATTGATTCTAGGAGTCTTTTCTTGTAGTCTTTGGGATTTTCTATATAGATCATATCATCAGCAAAAAGTGATAGTATGACCTCCTCTTTCCTGATTTGTATACTATTTGTTTCTTTCTCTTGCCTAACTGCTCTGCCTAGGACTTCCAGTACTATGTTAAATAGAAGTAGTGACAATGGGCACCCTTGTCTTGTTCCGGTTCTTAGGGGGAATGCTTTCAACTTTTCCCCATTCAGTATGATTTTGGCTATGGGTTTGGTGTATAAGGCTTTTATAATCTTGAGATATGTTCCTCCTATGCCTACTTTTTCGAGGGTTTGTATTATGAAAGCGTACTGCATTTTGTCGAATGATTTTTCTGCATTTATTGAGATGATCATATGGTCTTTGTTTTTGCTTCTGTTTATGTGGTCAATCATGTTTATAGGTTTGCCTATGTTGAACCATCCTTGCATCCCTGGTATGAAGCCCACTTGATCATGATGAATTATTTTTTGATGTGCTGTAGAATTCAGTTTGCTATTATTTTGTTGAGGATTTTGGCATCTATATTAAAAAGGGTTATTGGTGTGTAGTTTTTGTTGTTGTTGTTGTTATGTCTTTTCCTGGCTTTGGTATCAAGGTGATACTGGCTTCATAAAATGAGTTAGGGAGAATTCCCTCCTTTTCAATGTTATGGAATAATTTCTGTAGGATGGGCACCAGTTCTTCATTGTAGGTGTGTTAGATTTCAGCTATGAATCCATCTGGTCCAGGGCTTTTCTTTGTTGGGAGAGTTTTTTTATTACTGCTTCAATTTGTTCCTTGTTATTTTTCTGTTTAAAGTTTCTATTTTTTCCTAATAAAGTCATGGGAGACTGTGGGTTTCCAGAGAATTTTCCATTTCCTATATGTTTTCTCATTTATACGCACAGAGATTTCTGTAGTATTCATGGAAGATATTTTGTATTTCTGTGGTGTCAGTTATAGCATCTCCATTCCATTTCTAATTGAGCTTATTTGGGTCTTTCCTCTTCTATGTCTGGTTAATCTACCAAGAGTTCTATTGATTTTGTTTATCTTTTCAAAGAACCAACTTTTGGTTTCATTTATCCTTTTTTGTTTGTTTGTTTACATTTAATTTTCATCAGTGTTGTTCTGAGCTTTGTTATTTCTTTTCTTCTAGTTTTGGGTTTGGTTTGCTCTTCCTTTTCTAGTTCCTTGAGATGTGACAGTAGGTTATTAATTTGTGATCTTTCTGTCCTTTGATGTAAGCTTTTAAGGCTATGAATTTTCCCCTTAGAATTGCTTTTTTTTTATTTTGATTGCTTGTGTCCCCTTTGTCATTCGATTTGAGGAATCTTTTGATTTCCAACTTAATTTCGTCATTGGCCCAAGGATCGCTCAGCAGAAGGTCATTTAACTTCCATGACTTTGTGTAGATTTGAGTGTTTCTCATGGAATTACTTTCTAGTTTTATTCCACTGTGGTCTGAGAAGATACATGGCATGCTTTCAATTTTTTTTGACATATTTTGTGGCCTACGATATGATCTATCTTGGAGAATATCCCATGTGCTGATGAGAAGAATGTACATTCAGTATATTGGGGGTAGAATGTTCTGTAAATGTCTGTTAATTCCATTTGTTTTAGAATCCAATTTAATTCCAGTGTTTGTTTATTTATTTTCAGTTTCGATGATCTGTCGAGTTCTGCCAGTGGGGTGTTGAAGTCCCTGGCAATTATGATGCTACTATTTATCTCTTTGCTTAGATCTAGTAGGATTTGCTTTACGAATCTGGGCACGCCTGTGTTAGGTGCATATTTATTTATGATTGTTATTTGTGTGACTCCTTGTGGATTAGATGTGCTCCCTGGTGACAGCAGATGCATGGGTTGTGTTGTTTTTTTTTTTTTTAATCATTCAGCCAGTGTATGTCTTTTAAGTGGTACATTCAGACCATTTACGTTGAGTGTTATTATTGACATGTGGGATGCTGTTCTGTTCATCATGTTAGGTGTATCTTATTGCTGTTTTTCCTCTTTTGCCATTGTTTTATAAGTTCTGTGAACTTTAGCTTTTGGGTGATTTTACACTGGTGGGTGTCTATTGTGCTGATCCGTGTATAATGCAGTTCTGAGTATTTCCTGTAGGGCAGGTCCGGTAGTGACAAATTTCCTTAGTATTTGCTTGTCTGGAGAAGTCCTTATTTCTCCATCATTTATGAAACTTAGTTTTGCAGGATACAAGATTCTTGGCTTGCAGTTGTTCTGTTTAAGAAGACTGAAGATGGTGCCCCAATCCCTTATGGCTTCTAAGGTCTCCACTGAGAAGTCTACTGTCAGCCTGATGGGTTTTCCTCTGTAGGTTTGTTCTTGCTTTTGTCTTGCTGCTTGTAGAATTTTCTCCTTCATTTTGACTTTGACCAAGTTGATGACTATGTGTCTTGGAAATGTCCTATTTGCTTTGAATTTTTCAGGTGTTTGATGACCATCTTGTATCTGGATATCTAAATATATGGTGATCCTAGGGAAGTTTCTCTCAATAATTTCCCCAAATAGATTTTCCATGCTTTTTGCTTTTTCTTCTTCTTCCTCAGGACTACCTATAATTTGTGTATAAGTTCACTTCACATAGTCCTATATTTCCCTGAGAGATTGTTCAATCTTTTTTATTCTCTTTTCTGCATCTTTGAATGACTGGATTAGCTTGAGAGCCTTGTCTTCAAGCTCTGGGATTCTTTCTTCTACTTGGTTTAGCCTGTTGCTGAAGCTTTCTGTTGTACTTTGAAATTCCCTAAATGATTCTGTCATTTCTTTAAGTTCTATTATATCCTTTCTTATACTGTCTAGAGCTCTTTAGTGACTTTTACATTTTTTTCACTGATGTCCTGAAACATTTTTTTGGCTTCATTTTGTTGGTTTTCAACTTTCTCTTCAACTCTGTTCATCTTATTTGCCATCCATATTCTGAATTCCATTTCTGACATTTCAACTATTTCCACTACTGTAGATCCATTGTGATCCAGTGGGGATGTCAAATTGTATCACTTTTTCATGTTGCCAGAGTTATTTTGCTGGTTTCTCCTCATCTGAATCCTCTTCTCTCAGCTCAGGAATGATAGGTTTGCAGAGCACCTGATCTCCTTTGCTGGAAACTCTCCTACTTAGTGAGAAGAAGGGGAGGTCCCTAGATGGTGCTTTTGTGTCCTACTCTAAAAGATTGACCTGGCAGGAGAGGGACAGGCTCATTGAGAGCCTGTAACACAGCTGTTCTGTTTTGTCCCATTCTCCTGTGATTGTCACAGTTCAAGCCAGTGCTGGATGATCATCGTGTAGAGTGGTGGGTTGTTCTCCAGATTGTTGTTGGGGGCTGGGTGAGACCCTCTCCATGGAGGCCACCATTGTGGGGAATTGTTCTGCCCCCAGGGTCTCCATGTGGAGGTGACAGTTACAGCCGGGTGAGTCTATCTAGGCAGTGGTCATGGGTGTCTGGGCTGTGGGTGTTTGCTCTAACCAAATCCAGGTGTAATTTTGGCTTGAGGCTGGAGTGTCCCTGGCAGAAGCTTGGAATGTGGGACAGTTCCTTGGGCCCAGTGGCAGTTGTGCAACCTCCAGGATGGAGTCTCAAGTGCCCAGGCATGGTCCCACTGGGAGTACTGGAGCCACAGGGGCAGGGCCTCAGAGACCAAGAACAGTGCTGGAGCCTCAGGGGGTGGAGCCATGGGCCCAGCAGCAGCAGTGAAGCCTTGGAGGCCGAGTCTCAAGGCCTGAAGACCCTGCTGAAGGCTCCAGGGCAGAGCTGCAGTCCTGGTAGCTGCAGTGAAGACTCTATGGCAGAGCCTGGGGCCCTATGGGAGGAATGAAGCCTCAGGGGTAGAGCAGGGGCATCACTGGAGCCTCTGGGGCGGAGCCTCAGGCCCAGGCACAGAAGGAGCCTTGGAGCTGGAGCTGCAGACTGGAAGCAGGGCAGAACCCACATGGGCAGGGCTGTGTGGTCAGACAGCAGTGCAGGAACCTCAGAGGTAGAGCTACAAGTAGCAGTGTGGGGTCATGAGGGGTTAGGTTGCAGGGTAGGCCTCTTTCCCAGCCCAGGTCCCATGTAGGCAGTCACCACAGGACTTCTCAGGTGGTGTCTATGGCTTCTGAGGTACCCCTTCTGCTCAGATCCCACATTGTGGGGGAGGGGTGCTCAGCTCCCAGTCACATCACAGGGCACAGCATGGGGGAGCCTCATCTCTGCTTCTTCCCCAGACCAGAAGTAGGGGGGTTGATGTGAAGGTGGTTGTTGCAAAAGTGAGCCTTGTGCATACCTTGTGTCCTGTATCTGAAAGCTCAGATTGGTGTCATTTGCAGTAACCTGGGATCAGTAGCCACTAGATCCCTACTCTGCCCACTTTCTGGTGCAATGTTGCTGTACAGACTCCAAGCAGCTCCCTGATCAGACCAGAGGTCTGTGGTGAGTGATCAGGCCACTGTGCCTGTCGGGTGAGCAATGATCCCCAGGGTACTCTCCCCCTGTCCTTCCCCATGTGTTGATGCCTCCCCAAGGTTCCATCTGATCTCACCAAATGAATTGCCCTGTCACCTTCTTCTTCATTCTGACTGTCCTCCATTGCTTCTCCAGTGTTTTACAATGCTCTTTCCAAGAAGAGCCACCCGTGGGTAGGCATCCGCCTGCAACTTTTTATCCTCTCCTTCAAAGTGGCATGTGGGGGATGCTTCTAGTCAGCCATGTTGCCCCTCAAATGCATGGTTTTTTAATTTAAAAAATTAATTAACTTGTATTGAATATATTTTTAAAAGATAACATTTCTAGCAAGCAGTGATCATCCAATTACCAATGAACAGGTGCTTCATCTATGACCACATTTATAAATCTATTTGTAATATGAAATACTTGTGAAAGAATTCTTACTTGTGAATAATTAGAATCATTTACTATTTTGAAAATGGTTTATTAATTTGTGACTACCTCTATAACCATGATTGGAACAAGAACAAAATTAGAAAAACAGATGTTGAGAACTATTTGGAAATAATACTTCCTTATGTATCTATCACATTTTTGCTGAGTAGAGGATTTGAAAGTTAATTAATTTGTCTTTTTGCTTACTTAAGCATTTCTGCTGTTCAAATTCTCCCTGCACTTCATGGCAGCATCCATACTCAAGATTCCCTGAGCCACTATCCACAAAACTCCACAGCATTTAGATGAGGTTCCAATTTGTTTCTAAGATATAGGGCAGGAAATATGAAGAAGCCTCTCCCTGGAGCCTGGTTCTGTGATTCAGGAGAACAAATGTGTAGAGTTAGAGAACACATTATAACAGTGCTTAGCTCCAGATATGGTGCGTGGTCTCTTCATAGTTATGTGTGCATATGAGTGTGAGTTTGTTAGATGTGGGTTGCTCAAAAGCAGTGCTTCTTACATGAAATACTTTTTTTAAAAAAAATTCTCAGTCTGGGAGGACAAACTTTAAAATATAAGAGACCGTATGGAAGTAACACATTAATTGGTCAACCTTTACGTGCACATATGGAAGTAACATTCATCGGGTGTCAGGCAGGTGGGAGATGGGAGGAAGGGACGGATAAATTCACACCTAAGAGGTGCAGAGCGCACTCTCTGGGAGATGGGTATGCTTGAAGCTCTGACTCAGGCAGAGTAAAGGCAATACATGTAACCTAAATGTCTGTACCCCCGTAATACTCCGAAACAAATAAATAAACAAATAAACCATTGAATTCAGTGGACTATCACCAATTCAGCCAACGGATGTATGAAGTATTGGGAAGTAATGTTAACAGGAGACCTGAATGCACTGAATGTTTCCCTGGTAGTCCCACGCTGTCAGGTTAGAGACCAGAGGAAGGATCTGGGAGCAAGTAGAGTTATGTGGACCCTCTTTGTATTCCCTCCAATGAAAGTGTGAAGATTAGAGGAAGGATATCATTACCCAGAACATTCAGAATTCCATGGGTAATTTTAATTTTCATTGGACTACTGTAATTTTGTTTTCTCTTTTAGATAGTTTTAGATTTTTGTTGTTGTTAACAGAGTTATTATGTTAGCTATATAAAATGAATAGTCAATATTACTTTATTTTCCACAATCTGTAATAAGCTAGGTAAAATGAGAATGGCATATCCAGTAAGAGTTTGAAAGAACTTTGAGTAAAACCATAGGGCTTTGGAAAATTTTATTTTGAGAAAAAAATATAATATTTTCAAATTTTACCAAGTAAAGTCCCTCTAATGCCAATTTTTTTTCACAGTCAGTTGGTCAGGATAGGCCTCTGTTTTACAGAATTCTGGATCCCAACAAAAATTAACAATCAACTAATTGGTTCACAGATTATTTATTTTACTGGAAGACTTCTATAATATTTTATTTTTTTAAAAATTGAATACATTTAAAAGATATTTTTATTTATATAAGAACCATAAATATGTGCAGACAATTTTGGAATCAAAAATATATTCTTTTTATTCTAAAACTTACCAAAATTTTATATATAGGTATTCTCTTTTTTATATATATACACACATATGCATATCCCTGTGGTAGTTTTTAATGCTTATTTTAAAAATAATTTAAGGAAAGCATGAAACTTTTTTCCTTTTATTTCAATTCCATTTAAGATTATATGGGCAGTTAAGTTTAAATATGGAGTATATATTTCTTCAGTTAAAAGGAAATGTTTATTTACTGCTGTTCAATTAACACCTGCCTAATGATAATCTACATTGTTTATTTTATTTTTAGATTTTCAAAATAGAGCATGCCTATAAGGACTTCTTCCTCCTGAAGAACATAGAGTGGTTTTGAAAAGTTTGTTAAGAATTGATGAAGTATTACTTGACCTAAGGAATTTAATTCAGCCAAAAATAAACAAAAGAAAGCAAATGCATATTTGCTCATCTTCAAGCCTAAGAATTAAGCTTTGGTCTACAATTAAATTAAGAGTCCACTGAGAACACCTTGTCTTAACTTCCTCAAAATTAATTTTAAGGAAGAGATTCAATAGCATCAAGGTTCATTGTTGTTATAATGAAAGAGTAAAGAATAGTTTTTATTATCTTCATTGATACATTTTTATAAAACATCACTGGCACCTGGATTCTAAAGGGAATATAAATTATTTTTGCATATTTGTCATTTGGAGTCATATCAAAATATTAAAAGTATTCATCCTTTTAATTGAATTTAAATGCAATAACATCCAAACATAAATAGCATGAGACCAAAAAGGGGAAAACATCATGGAATGGGGAAGATGATACAATTACAGGATGCTACCAAATACATGAATTCATTCATTCATTCACTCAACACTTAGACACTGAACATCTACTATGCGTTAGGTATTGTTCCAGCTGTCAGGTATGTAATGACGAGCAAGGAAAAAAAATAACCAAAAAAAGAAAAAAGAAATGATACTCTCGTGGAGATTACAACTTTAGGGCTGTCCAAAATTTAACAAAGATCCTTCAGATAAATGTGAAATTACAATTACAAGTGTTATAAGTGCTACAAAGGCTGGGTAATGTTTTGAGAGAGTATAGTATGGTCAAATGAACCTTGTAGGAAGATTAGGGAAGCATTCCCAAGGAAGTAAATTATTAATTCCTAATATTATATGTAGTGATTATTATATATCAGAAATTCTTCTAGTTCTTAGGATGAACTATCTTATGTAATTTTCACAACTGTATAAGCTATATACCTTCATTATCCTTGTTTTACCTATTAAGAACTGAGGCACAGAGAGATTAAACAACCTACTAAAAGTTGCACAAGTATTAAGTGATAAAGTCAGAAGTGGGATCCATGCAGTCTGATGCCAGAGCTGACTGACAATTTTAACCCTTATAATATTAATACACTGCCCTCCACTGAGATCCTAACTATAATGTCAAGAGGAGTTTATTAGGCAAGCCTCATCAGGTTGATTAAGCAACAGTCACCAAGGGAACAGTAAAGATAGTTCAGGAGAGAAGAACACTTATAATATTAATAATTATAACTCAAATATGCAGCAACCTCATGAATTAGAAAGGCAAAGTAGGAAGAAAAAATGTATAACTAACCTTGAATCTAGTTTATAAAAACAAAGGGTAGTTTTCATCTAACAGTTTGCATAGGAAACTACATAAACTCAATTAACAGAGTGAAGATAAATCGTTATTAGAAATAACCCTTGTCTACAACAGAACACTTGGGCGTCTACTTCCAGTCTTGTGACTTAAAGCTAAATGACCGTAAGCGAGTCATTTGTCTTTCAAATTCAGGTTTATAAACTGTTTAATGGTAATTGAATTACCTTTCCTGGAATCAAAGGTACACAGTCTTTTCCTCACATAATTCTGAAATCAAACACCTCTTTCTCCAATGTACCAATGGGAGTTTGCCTTAATGAAGGAATATATAAATATGCCTATGAAAAATATAAATTATGGTATAAGTACTCTTTGCTTAAATTTTTCACTTTCTGAATCCAATACAATAAAAAATTATTTATTTCTTAATTTCTACATTTCACCTTAATTTTGAGGAATACTTACCATACTTATAATATCACAAATATTTAATAAGCTACTGTAGTGGTGCTTCTACCATAAGAAAGCTAATTAAGATTGTAAATCCTGTTATAGAGTTTTGTTTTTCCATTAAGCAAAAAAAAAAAAAAAAAGAAAACTCAAGTATCTGTTGTGTAAGAATCATTTTTCCACAGCCATTGGAATTTTTGGAGACACAATTATACTTTTAGTATTTGCTATTTTCTTTCTTAATGTCAAATGCATCACCTCATTCTACTGAATGGATCATATTTATTATCAACGAACACTTAGGCTCTTGGTTATCTCTAACATGCTCAACATTTTCTAGTATTTCTAGTAAGCACTCTTTACAAAAAAATGTTTTGCAACTTCTGTTTGCTTTTCAAATTTCCCTTTATTCATTTTCAGAAGTCCTTATCTTTCTTTTCATTGAAAAGTTAACCTTTCCTTATGTGTCAGCTTAAATCTTTACTTAAGTGAGGTCTTCCCTGACTACCTAATTTAAATATAAATTTACTCAGATTGTTCTATTTTATTGTACCCTAATATTTAATGTTTTCTTTCATCTATCTCTCACATTTCATAAGTATTGCTTATTGGAGTCCTCAACTGTTTAGCATACACTTTCCCTACCAATTGGAGGCTCATGATCGTAGTGACCATGTGGGTTTTATTCACCATTCTATACCCACTGCCTAGCACAGTGCCTCGTACAGAGTGTGAAAGACGTTTCCTGTAAGTAAATGAATATTCCTCCATGAAAATGCAGAAAATCCTACCCCTCATTGGTTACTTTCTCTTGCATAGGAAATACTTCATAATTATTTACCTAAATTCTTACCTAAATTCCAATATGTATCCCAGTTTGTGTCATTGCTGAGCTCGTCTAATTGCAAAAGACAAGGATGGCTGTGTTTGACAATAATTCGTTATAATTCTATATCCTCCAACAATCTTATGGTACAAATATAAAATATAATAGAGAATAAAGACCAATTTTTATATTTCTAATCTGTATTTTTTCTGTCTGTGTAGATTAATTTTAGAGGCCAAAACTTAGATAAAAATGTCTACTGAGATTTTTTACTTCTCATTTTACTTTATCTAATTTTATTGGCTTGAGAGACATCATTGGGCTTAATTAATTTCAATGGTCAAATCTTTAATATTTTCACTTTCACTATGTAGGTCTTTAAGGGGCACAGAACACCCCTCCTCTGTGTAGTCAAAAAACCCACATATAAATATTGAGTCTTCAAATACGTAACTACTATTAGCCTACTGTTGACAGGAAGCCTTATTGAGAACACAAACAGTCAATTAAGAAATATTTTGAAGGCTATTTGTATTATATACTGTATTCTTATAATAAAGTAAGCTACAGAAAAAAATATTATTAAGAAAATGTGAACTAAAATGAAATCTTAAGCCTCCCGTTGACTGAACAAGGGGAACCCAAAGAAACCTTAAAACTGGGCATGAGGCCATTGATAGCTCAGTTGCCTCCCCCACCTCGCCAGGAGATATTCGGGTAAGCTCCGCTGGATCTGAGATCTCCTGCTTTTAGGATGAAGATCATAGAGACATTATTTCTCTCTCCCCCCTTCCCTTCATTTCTCCCCAATTCTGGTTCCCTCTATTGGGGCCCCGGAAGGAAGGTCTTTTGTAGCACTGGGTTTGGGAGGACCTAATTGGACTCAGCTGGTCCATAAGGTTTGTGAGGATGCTCCCCTTACAGGCACAGAAGGGGTGCCTTTATAAGGTAAGTGCAGTTATGACAAACCTTAGTTCTAAGGGGATAGTATAGAAAACTAAGGGACGATATAGAAATATTTGGTCCTAAGGAGACATCTCTGATCTGCTGCCATCAGGTACTCCAGTGGCTAACATATTTAGAAATTGTGTAAAAATTCTTGTAAATTTTTGGGATTGTAAATAGAGCTAACCTGAGATGATGTAACACTTTGCTGGCCACAATGAAAATCTTAAAAGATCTCCAGTTTATCTGCATGCTCAGTTAAAACAAAGAGGCTATCAAACTTCCCAAAACAATGAAGATCATTCTATAATTAGTATTTTAAGTCTTCCAAATAAAATCAAGAGTCTCTCATAGCCTCCCATAAAGAGAATAATTTAAAATTAAACCAAGAGACTCCCTAAACTATAAAAAAACTTTAAAAAATTGTGCATGTGAAATATTTAAAGTTGACTCTTCTTCCTACTTCCAACCCTTCCTTATCTCCTTCTTCATCTTCTCTTACCTCTTATTCCATCTCTGCTCCAAGAAAAAAATGTTTTCTTCCCCTTCCTGTAAGACCAAAAAGGTGCCCACACCCTCCAAACTCTAAGAAATCTAGTTTTAAAACGGTTGCAAATATTAACCTTTGTTTTTCTTCTGTTTTAAAACTCCTCTGCAATGCCAGCTCCTGGAATGGGACACAGATGTTTAACTGAACTGATCTAGTCACAGAATTAAGAGACTGACTAAAGAAGATGTGGGACAACATGTTTAAATTTGCTTTTTTCCACCCATTTTTCCCAATTTGTGTGTTTGTTTTCAGTCCTTTTGTCTGGTCATAGTTGTCTGTTCTTAGTTCTTGGTGTGCTCCTAGCCAAAGAATGACCAACACACTGAAAGCAAGGCAAGTGTGAAACAAAGTTTATGAGGAAGGACAAGATAGGTTTACAGAGCAACAGCAAGATACGTTTGCCATAGACAATGAACGGACCCTCTGTCACAACTAAAAGGGCCTTGGTTATGGTCTGGGGTCCTGTTTTATATTGCCTAGGCTGGGCCCTCCTTGTGGTTCAAACATCACCGTTGAACCAATTTGGTGGACAGTTGGGAGTTATATGACCTGAATCTTACTGGGCATGCAGCTCTCCCCTAAGCGTTTCTGAAAGCCCATTTAGGGGGGTGAACCTCAATGTAGATTTAAGCTAGTGACATGACAATTAAACTTAGGTTGTCCTAGGTCGTCTTCCAGACACTATTGTGCGTGTGCTGCTTGGCCTGCAGGCTAGGGACTCCTGTGTATTCTTTTAAGATTGGTGCACTAAGTTCTGGTTGGCAAATTGGTAGGGTGTTCCCTTCTCCCCCAGATGTGGCAATTGCTCAGTGTGCCTACCTTTGTCCCCAGGAGGGCCAGAGATCCCTCACTGTCTACCTAACATTTACCAGTTATCATGCTGTAAATATCAGAAGCATGGTATATATACATTTATACACTTACACTCATATATATGTGTATATATTTCCTGCTGACATACGGTTAGAAATTTTCCAGCAGTAAAGTAATGATATAAGTTAACAATCAACTTTTAGGCAAATTAAGAGGGTAAAAAGCTAAATTTAAAATTGTTTCATTGGTGTGATTAGAAGCAATTCATATACTTTGTATCTAGATTAGCCCTCCTTTCAATAAAATACATATTTGAGTTTGGACCACAGGGAAGTTCTCATTTTGTTTCATTAGGCCTCATATGCTTATCCTAAAAATCTCAAGTTCTTCTGAAGGGACACTTGGAGCTTGAGCATGATTATTAGCACAACATCAACCAGGATGATCACAGCTGACCCACAGGGTGCTGGCTTGCCTTGGATACTCTTCCATAAGGTTCATGTATACTAACTCATTTAACCCTCATAAGAACCATATGAAGTAGTTGGTATTATATCATGTCTGCTACTGATGAGAAAATTGAAGAATAAAAATTGGCCCAAGGTTACATAGCTAAGAAGAGGTGGATCCGGGATGTGAAGCAAGCCAGTCTGGCTCCCGGATCTGTTATTAACCAATGCCTCTCAGTAAGAAACTAGATCTTCACATCACCTGTGAACAAAGTCACTTATTTTTCAGTAACGACTGAAGTATTCCTAGAGAATTTTGAAATTTTGTTCAAGCACTAAATTGAGGAATTTGACAATATTTAAAACCTAGGAAAAAGTTCAACTTGGACATGTGGAGAATTATAGGAGCAACTGATATTTTTTAAATGCATTATAACATTGAAAGACACAATTGCTTTCTTTACTTGCTACTTGTGTTATTACGTTTTGTATATTGAAACCTAGTCCTACGGAGATTGTTCTTTTAGAAGAGAAAGATACTTATCGTGGATGAATTAGATAATTAGTTCAGCAATAAAAATCCCATTAATATATATATAAATATCAAATGGATCATAGATTCATGGAGGGTTAATCAGTAATAACTTGCGTCTAAAGTCTTTAGGTGACTTAAGCAACAGGGATTCTGCCTACACAAGAAGTACAGAAGGAACAGTTGCCAATGCCCTTTAAAATCACTTAAGCAGACAGGATTGCTGCATTTGAAAATAGTAACACAGGACAAAATTGTCTCTTTTGAACCACCTGCACAATTAGGGCAGGATAATACCCAAACACTCTCCAAAACAATTCAGAAGGGCCGTATTATTGTTATTGTATTTATTTTTTCTTCAAAATAATGAAAAGTTTAAAATTAGTTCTAGAAAAAAAGGCTACAGGAAATTTTGCTTTATGATGTTATAGGAACAAACAGCAGTAGGAACGACAACTGTCTTAATTTCTATCAAGCCAGTCTGACTTCTTAGTAATTATGTCTAACTCTGCTGAAAACCTCAATGAATAGTTTTAAAATATAATTATGGGTTAAGTGAATGTTTTTCAAATTCATTAATTTAAGAAATGTATCCAATCTAATGACTTTTCTGATAGTATACTTCTTATGATAAAAGGGCCAATCCAGAATTCCCTTGAGCTGGGTAGAGTAGGGCCATTACACATACCACATCCTTTTGCAAAATCATTTTGGCAGTTAGTGACTGTTTACTCTTCCAGATGATTTCATAGTATCAGCTTGTCAAGTTCCTTGAAAAATCTTATTGAGAAGGTAACTGGAATTTCATTAAGTTTATAGCTAACTTTTGGGGAGAATGTCTACCTTCATAATACTGAATTTTGCTTTATATAAAAATCACATTTTTCTGTTTATTTATGACATCTTTAATGATCTACAGTAATGTTTGATCATTTTCTCAATACATGGTTATAAAATATTTTGTTATATGCATTTCCATATTCATTGGGCTATACATTAAAACATATATGATTTTTACATTTTAATTTCTAAATTGCAACTTGTATGGAAATTATGAATTTTGTTGAACTTATTCTTTCTATAGTTTTTTTTTTAGTGGACTTTCTATGTGGTAATATAAGGCACAGGCATAGGCAGTTGTTTATGCCTTCTTGTGAGAAGTGCCCCACTGTATTCCTTGATTCCAAACATATGGCCTGGCTCCAAATGCCTATCTAATATGTAAGAATGATTTTAACCAGCACTCTGCAGAATCCAACCTTTCAGCCATATCTTCCTGTTTCCAAACTCGGAGTTCAGAAGGAGAGGAGGCTCAGTACCATTCACAGCTTTGTGTTTCACTCAAATTTAAGGCCAGTGGATTATCTTGGGTTTGAACAAAGATATGATATTATTAATCTTTTTTATTTATATGTCTTATATTTGTTTCCATGAGTTTTGTGAAGGCAAAGATTTCATGCATGAGTTTACAAAATTAAAATGAGCAGAAATTCCCATGAAACTCGTCATTAGTTAAATACCAATTATCCAGTAATAATCAAATCTTCCTAAGGTTCCAAAATTGTTAGTAGAAAAGGCTAAATTCAGAATCATAATGCAGCTCAAAGACCTCTGAAATATAATGCAGAAGCAAAGGTTCAAATTTCAGCTTTATCTCTAACTAGATATGATATTTTACAATTATATTCTCTGCCCTTAGGTAAAGTTATTATTGCTTTTTGTCTTCAGTTTCCCATGTATGAGATAAGGGTAAGAATGGTCTTACAGACCCTTCCAGTTATTAAGTATTTTATTTAAATACTCTAAATACAAACTCTCTTAACATTTATTCTTCTTTTAGTGGTGCTTCAATTGAATATGTGGAAAAGTAAATTCACTTGAAGGGTAAGAAAAGCTTGATTTAAGTTACATTGTCAGAAAGGTGCCCTCCTCAACCTTGATCAATACTGAAGTTTACACTGGCCCTTTAGGTCACCAAGTCCTCTGGCATCCTAAAAAACTATCTGAAAGTAAGAACTGAGTCATTGTGTACTGTTGTTTTTATGAACATAAGAAAGAAAGTCCTTGAAAAATATGTAATAGGAGTATGTTTTTATATTGTTATTATTAAAAATATTTAATTATGAAATAAGATCCAGGGAGAACTTCAAGGATGATTCCTATTAATCTAACATAAACAAGTTCAGGATGATCAGCCTTTAAAAATTAATGTTAATAAATCAGAAACCTGAAAAGATGCATGTAGAGTAAAAATTTTACAGCACTTTATTTTGACTCATGTTTAAGTGGATGTATGGAATCTAGACTGCATGAGTCCTTAGTTATTAAAAAAGAATCATTTTTCAAATTTAGAAATCAAAATTTAATATCAAGTAATCAATTAAAATTATCAACAATTTATTGAACCCAATGCTTGGGAAATTGAAGAAGAAATATAGTTTACCAAAGTCAAAGATTAGGAAAAGGAAAGATATAGTTATCTTATTTTTGTCTTTATGTAATTTACACCTCTAACATTAGACTGAAAAGCCGCATTACAGACACCTGCTTCAGTAGAGTCATTGTTTCCATGGTGCCACTTTCCATCACCTATTTTTAATAGTTTACACAACAAGATCAAGGGTGTCCCAGCTGTTACTGCCACTGTTGCTAAGCAACCTTTAAATCAGAGTTCAAGAAGACAAAGAATCGTGCTTGAAAAATTTCTCAAGTGTCTGTTTTATGCACCCCCGCCCCTGCTTTCTTCATTTTGCACCATTTTTCAATGTTTATACTCAGAAGCTCTATTTTTTTCTTTAATTTAATAGTCTACATATCAATCCACGATTCCAAGTGCTACTAGAATCAACTAAATATTTTTGTTGATTTTCAAAATGTAATATATGTTCAACTACAGGCTACCTCTAGCAGAAAATAAACAGATTTAAACTATTTATTTTCTTTTATTAATCAGAATGGGAGATTATTTTAGGTCTGCATGATCTGCTGTCAGACAGTAACATTACTGTCCCTGAGAGTCTGGTAAAATGACACACAGATCAATGGCTAGAGATTCACTGCCTGCAGAGAATTACAATACCCTCTTGTGCATTCTGAAATCTAAATATCATCACCTGCAAAAGACAGAGAGGTCAAAATTCTGTAAGAAACAGAAGAAAACAGAAGAGAAGTTAGGGAACTTTGAACTTGGAATCTCTGACAGGTACAGATTTCTATCAATTTAAAAGGCAGAAAATATTTTTCAAACATATCTGTAAACAATGAGGGTTTTTTTTCCTCCAGAAGTAATTTTTCAGAAACCAATGGCACATCTATCTAGTTATAGATTGGTAAACACAAATCAGCAATGTGGAAAGTAAATAAATAAAGGAGAAAACATCTTAGTTTTGCATTTACTATTTGTAATAAGATAGTAATTTTAGGAGCCTTCAAATCATAACCAAATATTCCTGAATAATCTATATGACAAAAAGGAATATCATAATAAGATTGAAGACTAGAGATTTTATTAACTCGTGTATGTGTAAGCAATTATGTACAGTATATCTCCCATAACAGTTGATCCAGCTAGAGTTTATACCTTTGGTGAGAATGAAGGTTCTGGTCCATCCCATACTGGCCCAATGTAGTGGTCCATAACCATTCAATTATCTGGATCCTTTGATGTTCCTTTGACCATCTTCTAACAAAACACAAAGCTATCAGATATTTTTTTTAATTTCCATGTAGTTTGGTCTATTTGGCTATTATTTTCTGGCTGTCTTCTAAATTCTGCTAAATATTTAGGTATCTATTTGTTGTTGTTATTTCCAGTCACCAAAGTTCACTGGATTTATTTAAATTATCTACTTTTCTTTTTGTCCTTCTGATTTCTTTAGTACTTCTCACTTATATCATTACTTTTTATTTTACTATGCAAATATAAATATATGTAACTGTTTAAAATGTCAATTAACTATTCTTGATTATATTTCCTACTGGATTTGAGTTAGATATATGTGAAAGTAGCCAATTTGTCCTCCAGAACAAAAGAAATGCCCCCGTGGCTGCATCCATGTATGTGAGAGAGAATCCAGAGTCCAAACTCCCTAATGGCTATATAAAATATAGAATGTTTGAAACTAGCCTGAGACATTCAGGATCAATAGTTAGAAACTGAAGTTTAATCTGTGTATTGATATGACTATTAACTACCCTTCCTAAAAAGTAGTTATAAGATTTGACAAACACATTTACCAATTTCTACCTCACTGTTATACCTCTTGATACACCCCCCTACCATCTTTTTGACTTTGATCCAAAAATTACCTCCTTTCTATGTTGCTACATTCATCTTGTTTCTTCAGTATTTCCCCTGAGTTTAAAAACATATTGTATCAATTTGCTAGGACTTCCATAACAAAGTATCACAGGATGAATGGCTTAAACAACAGAAATTTATTTCTTCTCAGTTCTGAAGAGTACAAATCCAAGTTCAAGGTGTCAGCAGGGCTTCTTTTGAGGGCCTATAACCTTGACTAATAGATGGCTGTCTTCCCTCTGCGTCTTCATGTGGTCTTCCCTCTTATCATGTTTTGTTCGTAATCTCCTCTTCTTAAAAGGACACAAATCACAACAAATTTGGGCCCACTGGAATGACTTCCTTTAAACTTAATTACCTCTTAAAGACCCTATCTCCAAATACAGTCCCATTCTATGGTACCGGAATTTAGGACTTCAACGTATGAATTTTGGAGGGATAAAATTCAACCCATAACACATGTCTATATATCACCCTAAATAAAAATTCTCCATGGAGCTTCCCTCCACTTTTCCCCAGCAATGTGATTTCACTATTCTTTTTCCCAAAGGGATTTGGTGAGAGAGTACTCTAAATTCACTCTTTCTCCATCTGTAGCTTCTATATAGTTCTCAACTCACTGGCTTTTACCTTCTATGCTAAGAAAATTTATTCAAATATGTCCTAATGATATTTTTATATTTACATATCTTATTACATGCTATATAACATTATTTTATTATAGATCATATGTTTCTGCTGGCTGTTTTTCCTACTATTATATACAATGGTATTTATTTTCTATAGAGTTCTGCTTTATGTCTCAAATCTTGTAAGTCTTGCTTTTGAATGTCTTCTTTTTTAATATCCTGGCTCAAATTATCACATGCTGTGATAGGTGATATTTATGATATGTCCCAAAAATATGTTGTTCAGGAACTCACAACTTAATGGCAGTGTCTATGCCAGAATTTCTGTCACAATCTACAGTAAAATGTACTTATTTGTTTTCTTGTTAGCTTTTGGGTTGTGGTTTTTTTTTTCTTATGTGTTTTGTGTTTGATTCTTTTCCTTCTTATTTTTAATAAAGATCTCAAGATTTTTATTAAAATTTTTAAAATTACAATTTTTAATAAAGATCCCAGGATTTTAATTAAAAATTTTATAATTACAATTTTTATTAAAATTTCAGTGCAATCTATTTATCTATGGCTAGAAAAAAAGAAAAATTCCTGGACAAAACAAAGTAAAATAAGGTGTAAGTGTGGGTTGACATAATACACAAATATTTATTAAATATCTTGTATATACTACTGTGAAATTTTGTAAGTGCTGGGTCTTGAGCAGTGACCAAAGCAGACAAGGTCTCTGTTTTCATGGAGTATGTAATCTACAGAAGAGAGGGAGACAAACACTGGAAAAATATAAATAAATATCTATCATGACAGGTAGACATAAGAGATATTAAGAAAAATAAAACAGCATCAGAAGGATATTGACTGATGTTGCAGGCCTTGTATAAAACGTCTTTAGGGCAAAGAAATAAACATGGAAAAGGAATGAGTCTTGCAAATTTTGGGGGGAAGGACATTCTAGGAAGTACAAACAAACAATATGTGCTCATCTTGGAATATGAAGGAATTAGAAAAAATTGTCAAAATGATTGAAGCACAATGAAGAATGAAGTGGGAGATAAGTACTAGAATATTAAGCCTGAGCATCAAGATCATATAGGGACTCTGTGCCTTAGTAATGATTTTGGCTTTAATTTGATTGTGATGTGAGCAGAGTAATGATGTGATATGACATATTTTAAAATGATTACTCCAGTACTTTTTCTGAGCATAATATCTTGCACCAGACCAACGTTCCCAGCAAAAACAAGGAAAGTTAAATAATTTTTTCTTAAAAATTGAATATGTAAAAGAACTGGTGAGCCTCATAAAATTTGAGGCATCAAGATGAGAGATAAGGGATTTACAGAGAAATGAGCTGACATATTACATCTGCTTCATCTCCAAGAAAATTTGCTGATTTTTGTCATTGCAAAGGCCAATGACAAAGTCGCAGGACCAGAAAAGTTACTGGACATCTTACATGACTAAACAGGCAAAATTGAAGGTAAGAGCTGTCAACAAAGCCAGAACTTTGGAGGTAAGTTGAGATCTCAGGAAGGGAGAGGAAAAGAGAAGTAAGTCTGAGTCCTGCATGTTGCAGGTTTTTCCACTTAAACTCAAAAAGGTTGCAGGCAAATGGTAGTACAAATACTAATACAGCAACAGTTATATTAATAGCAAACACACTAACCTTAAGTGAAAAAGTGATACAGGATAACAATTCATAATGGTAATGGTTAATCCACTAGGAAGATTAAGCAATTTTAAACTTATATGTACCTAAGAAGATAGCTTCAAAATGGTTAAATAGACAAACCTATAATCATATGGGAAAACATTATTACACACCTCTCAATGAATGATGAGACACATACAAAATTAAAAGCCATCAAATTTGGTTTAAAGAAATGTTTTTTAACTACAGATTTTTAGCAAGACTGTTCTAGAAAAATGGATTAAACACAAATCACAAATAACTGATATGAAAAAGTATATATAGGCAGTCCTTGGGTTACAGATGACCCAACTTACAGTGTTCCACACTTACAAATGTGCTTCCAAATCTCCCAAGGCTCCCTATTAAATAATTAAATTAATAATTCAGGAACTAGTTTCTTCTGTGCATGTAGACAAAGCCGTATAGTGTAAGCAGTTCCTTGGCACTGCATCTTTACCATAGCAGTTAGTCTCATTGTTTATATGATTGCTTATACACAGCATCACTTTTGTCTTAACTTTTTTATTCGATGTTGTGAGTCTGTGTTTACCCTTATGACCACACCTGCAAAGAGAAAGTCCACACTGCATGTCCAGGTGAGCCTGCAGCAAAGAGAAAGGTGATTACAATGGAAATGAAAGTAGAAATAATTAAGCGTTTGGAGAAAGGCCAGATGCCATCATTCATTGGGAAAGCATTAGACTTCAGTTGCTCAACTATCAGGACAATTATAAAGGATAAAGTGAGAACAATGGAACGTGTGAAAGGCAGTCCTCCAATGAAAGCGTCAACTATTACTAAACAGCATAATGGATTAATTATTGAAGTAATGGTTACTATTTATTGGGTTAGATGATCAAAATAAGTGTAACATTCCTATTAGCCTAGCATTGATGCAACATTAGGTATTAACCTTTAATATTCTTTTTTGAAATTTCTCCTACCTGCCATCTAAACTTTTTGTATGAGTTTATTTTTATGTTCTGTTTGTTTGAATTAAAAGAAAGAGCACAATAGTTTCTATAACTTATTATTACAGTGCAGGGGTATTACTATTATTACAGTGTTACACCATATTATTATTACCACATATGAGCTATTATAATATTGTTGTTATTATTACTATTACTGTATATGCTCTGTTATTCAGGGATCTGAGTTACATACAAATCCGACACAAAGACATTCTCAGGAACATATCTGTTCTATAAATTTGGGACCTCCTGTATTATTACAGATCCAATGGACATGAAAACATGATAAGAAGGACTGAACATATTTATGCCCAATTGTAAAATTTAGATGAGATAAGCAGATTTCTACAAAAATGCAATTTTCTATTATTGACAAAAAGATATAGAAAATCTGAAGACATTATCTATTAAAGAAATTGCATCTTTCAAATTTCTCGGAATGTAATTTATAAAACCACTATTTTTATTGGAGAATACTTCCATATTTTTAGGATGAAGTTACAGAAACCTTAAATAAACTCCTTCTGAAATTAGAAAAAAGAAAGGCTTTCCCAAGTCATTGTTTGAAACTGGATACATTTGTTGGTCAAAAGCCATAAAAATATTATTACAAAAGAGGAAATCATAGACCGATCTTCCTATAAAAGTAAAAGTCTTAAACAAATATTAGAAAATCAAATCCAGTCACTTATAAAAAAGGAAATGCCAAATTGCTAGGATTCTAGGAATATAATATTCACATAAAAATTGATATTCAATCAATTTAACTTTTCTCATTGAAAAATAAACATAACTACAGAAAACCCATTTCAAACATTATACTTAATAATGAAAATTATAAGCATTGCTCTTGAAGTCACAAATGCAACAGTACACTTCCTACCACCATTGCCAAGTAACATTGTACTGAAAGTTTTTTTCAGTACAATAGGGCAATTAAAATAAGTGAAGTGTATAAGGGTTAAAAAGGAACAAATAAAACCAATTTTTCACACAGATATGGCTGTAAATATAGAAATTCTTAGGAATTTATAAACTATTAGAATAAATAAGTGAATTTAGTAAGTTGTTAAATAGAAGGCCAATTGACATAAATTATTGATATACCAGTAATAGACAAAAAGAAAATGGAATTTAAAAATGAATCAACTTATAACAGCCTTATAAATCATTAAAACCTTGCAGTAAATTAAATGAAAGATAAACCAATATCTAGATATTTACATTGAAACTACTAAATTTTATTGAGCTAAATTACATAACCTAAATAAAAGGAGGGATAAAATGTCCCTGGATTGAATATTTAATATTGTTAATATTTTCACTCTTATCAAATTGGTATATAGTCAGTGTAAGCCTAATCAAAATCTATTCACATGGAAAGAAATTTATATTAACCCCTACTCTCAATCTACACCAAAAAAATTAATTCTAAGTGGATGGCAGATCCAATTATAAAAAGTTAAAACAGTAAAGCTATTGGACAAAAATGAAGTGAATTTTATTTTGACTTTGGAATAGGCAAGATATGTTAAGCAGATGAAAATATTAGTAGCAATAAAGGAAAAATATAATTTTGGCTATATTTACTCCCTATGAATGTGACAAGGCAAGCCATAGACTGAGAAAAAATGTTTGCAATATACAACTTTGACAAAGGACTCACATCCAGAATATGTTTTTAAACCCTACAAAATAATTGGCAATCCTACAGAAATTGGGCAAAAGTATTGAGCAGGTACTTAAAGGGGGTACCAAATGACCAATGACATAGGTAAAGATGTCTGATTTCCACAATGATAAGGGAAATGTACATTAAATGATAACTAGATACTACTAATTACTCATAATACCAAAATTAAAAAGGCAAAGGTGTTGGTCAGAACATGCCTCAAAGGAGAACCACATATGCTGCTAATGGACGTATAGGTCTGTATACTACTTTAGAAATCTTTTGGGCCTCATTCACTAAAGCTGACCTTATGCATACTCAACAAATCTACTTCAAAATACATACTTAGGATAAAAGCATAGATATTTACCAAAGATGTATAAAAATGTTCATGCTAGCCCTATTTATAAGAGTCTCAACCTGGAAAAAGCCAAATGTACACCAATAGTGAAACTGGTATACAAATGAGGTACGTTAATATATTAGAACATCATATTGCAGTAAGAACATTAACTCTTGAAAAAATATTTGGACAAGTTATAGGAAAAGAAACACAGAACTTGATTTTGGACATGGTAACATTAATAAGCATACTAAACATCCAAGTAAACTTTAAGTATGTGTTTGACTGTAAGAGACTCCATTTCGAGAAATACTGATAATTAAGATTGAGATTTGGAAGTCATCACTTTTTGCAAGTAATAAGACTTGACAAAATCAGCTAGAGAATAAGTATATAGGGAGAAAATGACCAAAGTAAATCTTGGGGCATTCCTAAATTTAGATTCAGTAAGATAAGAACAAAACAGCAAAGAAAGCTTAGAAAAATGGTGAACCAAGGAAGAGTGATGTCCTCAAGCCCTATGAAGGAAATGTTTTAAGAAGGGGTGAGCAGTCACATGTTTCACATACATCTTTCAAGTTATTAGGATGAACACTGAAAATTGAGTTTCAAATTTGGTGATGCAGGTATCACTGATGATTTTAACAAGAATTGTTCCTGTTAAGTGGTGGGAATAAAACCCTGAATTGGACAGGGTGCAAGAGAAAATGGGAGAAAAAGAAATAGAGAAAATAAGACATTTTTTTCAATGATTTGCTATAAACAAAAGCTAAGAATCAGGGTAGAATTGTGGGGGGGGCATATATGTAAAGTATATTTTAGGTTTTTTTAAGGTTGGAAATGTTTGTAAGTGATAAATATGACCAGTAGACAGGAGAACTCAGTGATGAAAGAATACAGAAGGATAATTACAGAAGAAACATCCTTAAGTACATAAAAGGGAGTTCAGAGTACAAGAGGAGGATTTGGCCTTAGGTAGCATCGGAGACATTTCAACTTATGAAACAGAAGGGAAGACGAAGCTTATGTGTATAGATGCAGGAATTGGATGTACACCAGATAGGATATGTAGAAGATAGAATTAATTCAATATCCTTATTTTATACTGTCATTACCCTTCCTTCTTTATATTACTTGGATAACTTTAAATTCTTATATATGTAACATAGCTTAAGTCAATCTCCATTACAATTTTTTCTAGGTACATAGATAATTACCTGCTGGGTGGATACACAGAAAAATTTTCAACTTATTTAAAAATTACATTTACCCTCACTAAGCAAAATCTTACAAGGTTTTTGATTACATTCATTACCAAATTCCTACAATTGCTTATGTGTGTAATTCTTCTTCCCAAGTCAGTTATGTATCTTACTTTTATGACCTTGTTGAAGTTGGATTTTGCTAACCGGGTAAAGAAAGCATCAATGAGAGATGTAGCCCTGGATGTGGGATTTAAGAGAATATTTTTATCTCCTTCCACCATAATTATTAATACATCTTCTGATAGCAAACAAGATAAAATATTAATAGAAACTTCTTCAGCTGCAGAATAGACATCATTGAAGGTGAGGGACTTCTCCAAATTGCATATTCCAAGACACCCTCGATGTAGCTTACTCACAGTGTATTTTAATCAACATCCTAACTTTTGCGTAACAAATCTGGTTGAGCCATGTACTAGGTTAACCCCTGCAATATTTCAGCAACATTTAGAATCAGTCTTTGAATTCGGATTTTTTCCTGTTACTCCTATTGCAAGAAGTAGTCGGTAATTGTTTTCACCCTGATTAGCGTCCAACTCAAGTTTTACTTGATTATTTGATGCAAGAATTTCAAAAATTTTTTATTCTTTATGTTATATGTTAAAATACATCCAAAGGAACTGTTTCTCTCTATAGTTCTGCCATTTCTTATATCCTATAAAAATCAGTCTGTGGATATAGACCTTTTCCACAGAGGTTTTGTCAATGGGAATATAGTCTCAGGGTTAGAAATAAAGGTTTGATGGGATATTTTACCACTGCCAAACATGGCTATTACATTATCCGCCAGATAGTGTTTTTTTCCTGATTGTCCCACCTTGGTCTGCTGAATGATTCTAGAACACTTTTCCTCAGCATCAATTGCCTGCAAGTCACTTTCAGGTACTAGCTTCTGTATTATTAATACTTTAGTTTATTTATTACTTTAACTTATTTGAATACCATGCACCAGAAACTAATCTTGAAGAAAATAAGGGGAGAAATTGGGGTGATGAAGACTTCTTGGAAAAGTTCTTGTGTTGATCATAAAACCAAAGAAAGAGCTGAAGAATCAGCCTCTGAGAAGAACAAGGAAAAGGGAAGATCTTGGAATTTCAGCAGTGGGAGTTTGATGTTCACCTCCCTTTCAGATTGTCATGAGGTGTCAACCTAATTCTAGCAGCCTTCACTCTTTGTGAGTAGTCCCACAATTTTCAATTTTTAAAATACAATATATAATTGACACAGCATCAGATATGTTTCTGTTTGTGGCCAAGGAAGAGGGGATTTTTACCAAATAGACGGCCAAGGTAGTGGGTGGGTGGCTTGTGGTTGCACAGGAAGCATTATGTAGAGATAATACAATATCTTCCAACTTGGACAATTTAGAGAACTCCACCATCCTGTTTTCTTTTGTCTTCCTTGTTCACTTCAATCAGTTGTCAAGTCTTATGAAATATATTTTAATTATACCATCTAAATAGCTTTTAATAACCTTGTCTCTTCCTATGGTTATGAGATGATGAAAGCCATCCCTCTTCTAGTATCTCATCTCGCAGTCCAATTTCCATTGTCTTTCTTGTACAACTTCTAACACACTGTGCATATGATATTCTCATCTCAAAACAAACAAAACAAGTCAAAAATCAAACAAACAAACATCACTTGACCCTGCCTGTGGTGCTTTTCAAAAGATGGAAAAGTGGGGAAGGGGGACATTCTGTGCTGAGGGTCAGAAAAAGCAGAGGTAAAGAAGTATGAAAGTATGAGATTTATTAGGGGGAAATATGAATATTAAATGATCAGTATGCTACCTAAAACAGCGAAGAACAAAAGGAAGACAGATAGATATATTTATAGTAATAGAATCACAGAGGATAGCACCTCCTGAAATTTCATAACAAAAGCTGCATGACACCTTAGCCTCTTGGAAAATGTATTCCAGTTTATTATTCACAAAAAATTGAACTAGAGTAGCAGTGTTCAAAGTTCAGTTCAAAGTTTAGTTCAATCAGTAATTTAGTCTGCTGCATGAAAATATAGAATTCCCTTCTCATAACCTGCTACTTCAACACGTAATGTCTTTTTTAGGGCTCAAAAATGGATATATGTAATAAATACCACACAAATTCTGGATTAGGCTTTCTGAAGATAAAAGACTTAGAAAAATTCAATCACAGGTAAAAATGGGCATGGAGAAACTAGTTATCACTTAGAGGCTACTGGTGGCTCATTATGCATTTTTGAAGGGTGGAAGAATGCCTTTCCTTAAGAATTTTAAAATTTGCAAATATTAATTAATGTATTAGGATGCTTCATGTAATAATAATTAGAAAAAGAAAGATTCCATATTTACATATTAGTTACCATCTTTCACACAAAAAGATAGAGATAAACTAAGATTAAGACATGGCCCTAAGATCACACAGCAACTGAGATTCAATCCTTATTTACTATTCATTTCATTCTCTTAAACTGCCATTATATTAGCTTTCAAAGAAAGTTCCAGAAAAATATAAGTGTGGAAAAGGAATAATATAGAGGTTAATTTCACTAAATAATGTAAGCTTTTTTTTTATCTTTTTGTATCAGCTGAAAGTAGCATGGGAGAGTTATTCCTCCTGGTGGTGTGCAACCAGTCTCTTTTGCATGATAAAACAATTTTACTCTCATTGGCTTATTCTGGCATTTAAATTAATTTTCCACCCATCTAAATTCCAAACCTGCACCACAGAGGTGTACTTTTCTATCCATCTGCTGCACCAATACCTTTCTGTCTATGCTAATGATAGAATGAGGATATTAAAATAAAATGTGGCCAGGTCATTGTTTCAGTTTTGTTTTGTTTGGCAATGCAGACGGTCTTGGAGCAGCAGGTCAATGAATTCTGGAAACTGCATCTTTTTGACACATAAGACCTTTGTGAAATGAATCAAAGTTAAATCCCATGAATAAATGCTAGTGTTTAATAATCATTCCGTTTATGGAAGCTTTATTGTGAATTCATAAAAGCAAGGACAACATTTCCTTGCTAGTCCACAAATCACCATCATAAGCAAGGCAGTCTTGGATAAACTGAGCTAGACTACACAGCCTCCTTGGCAGTAGCTAGTATTTAAATATGGATGGGAGAAGCAAAGACCGGGAGAAGTTGTCCTAAAGCAAGCAAATGAAAGCCCAGAAATAAAGGGAAAAATGTTAAAACAATAAACAAAAGAGAAACAATTACTTGCTCATTACAAACATGTCATATTGCATTCTTTATTTTGATTGTGGAAAATTAGCCATTGACTACCAGGAACAATTGATTTTCCTTCACAGCTGTTTTCTAATTACATCTGAACACTGAAAATTCTAGTGCAGCCATTCAGCTGTACAAAGAGAATTTTCTTTATTATTGTTGCTGTTGCTGCAAGCTCTGCCCAGCAGCATGACTATGGTTAGATGCTCTGTACTGTATGTCTGTAGTGTTTGTATTAAAAACCATGCTTTTCAGGGATGTTATAAGAACTCAAATATTTTAAATTGCATAGTGTTGAACTTGGTGTACAAGCTGTTTTGCCCAGGTGCCATTACGTATCTTTCTCTTTCTTTTTACTACCCACCATCAAAATGAGGAGAAAAAAAAATAAAGACAGCTTAAATCAGTACATCCGTTTCTTAGTCACTGCACAGTAGTCAATTGGATCTATTTTTGTCATTGTGGTTTCTGATGAGTATTTTGGCACAGTCTTGTTGGGAGGGTAGAAAGTGATGGGCAGTTTCCTGTCAGTTGATTCTGTGGGTAGACTCTAAGCAAAGAGCATGGAGATTATTAACAGGCAGGATTCCAAGCTTTCAGAGAAGCAATTGAAATTTTGGATGCTTCTCCTTAAACTCTTCAGAATTTCCCCCAAAATGATTTCTGTTTTAAAATGGGGCCAGAAATGTGACACTTGCCCTTGGGAGTTTTCTAGGACTTGTGGTTAGTGAGTTCTGGAAAAATAGTTAAAATACATCTTTCAAAATTTAAAGTCTCTGATTAATCTTTGCCACAATATAGGTGAAATTAGCGATGTTAACAATTCCATATGAATAAAATGAAATCTTAAAATTAGTTTACCTTTTTCTAATGACATAGTTTAAAAACTCACTTACTATTTCAAGCCAGGATTGTTTCAGCAAGAGCTGGGTTCATTGCTGTCATTATTAAATATTTGCCCTCCTTAGAGGTAACGTTAGCACAAACCTTTTCATTAGATGGCAATTTTTTCAAGCCTTTGGTGAGAACATTAACATCTGTAGTTTCTCCAGTGATGCAGTGTAACTTTTAACTTGCCATTTTATTTGGAAGACTCAAAAATTTCTCCATGGCCCATCTTATCTTAATATTTCTTTTGCCAGGATTAGGATTAGGATAATAATTATTAAATTAGATTAAATTTGGCCTAAGTCTGCTTCAGGACCTTGAGTACCTTCATAACAAACTGCAGCCTAACTAAACAAACCGAAAGCCTAATTTAGGAGTATATTTTGTAACAAATATCTAGGGCTCAGTCAATCACAGCAGCCGAGCTTCAGCCAATCACAGGCTGCCGATTGATCAGACCATGTCCACATAAGGTAAATGTCAAGCTGTGACCAATCAGACTGTTTCTGTACTTTACTTTTGTTTTCTGTCCATAAATAGTGGCTGCCTACATTGCAGGGCTGAGTTCTCTGAACCTCTGCTGGTTCTGAGGACTGCTGGATTCCCGAATAATTCTTTGTCAAATTAAACTCTGTTAAATTTAACTTGTCTAAAGTTTTTCTGTTAGTATACTTTATCCCATTTTAAAATTTTTTTCTAATTTTTGATGAATTTCATTGTGACTTTCATCAGAAAATTTAAGTCTAAAAGAAATAAAACAATATAAAAGTAAATGTATTAAAATTATATTAATTTTATTTTGTTATACATTATCTCAATTTTTGACATTACAAAAGATGAAAAACATTAGCATGGAGTTTTGAGAGTATAAAGAAGAATTTTTGAAGCAATGAAGAAACAATGAGAGCTATGGGGGTAATGGAGGTTAATTATCAATTTAAAAAAACAATTCTGGGATTTTTCTCACATAACCATATAAACCATCAGTAAACCAGAAGCATTTACTGGAAGGGAATGCCAAATATACACTAATGAATATGTCAGAGTTTAGTCATTAAAATCGAAGGCACTGTAAGTATTTCACATCTAAAAGCGTTTAATATACAGAACTATATGCCAATACAACTGTTGGGAGGTGGTAGGATGAAGGTCAGAGGCTGCCTTCAAGATATTCTTAAGTGAAGAAATTTCAGAAATTCAGAAATAATTCAGTTGTCTACCACACCTAAGATGATTCTCAGGAAAATTCCCCAGATCAGTGGGCAAAAATCCACATCTGCCATCTACCAAAGCCCACACATTTACTCTCAGCTATGACCTGAGAACAATAGCTTCTGCTCTTGTATAATCTCATGAAATTGCCTCTCACCAATTGCACACAACTGAACCCCAATGGCAAGAAAGCTCGGGATTTGTTCTTTCCAGTCTGTATGTGCTTGTGAAATAGGAAATTACTTAGAAAGTTAGAGATGATAATATAGCAACAATGCCTGGAAGAACTACACTTGAATACAACAGGAATTCAAACCCTAAACATAATAAATGAATACCAATAATGATGGTATCTCATGTACAGCTCTTCAATTAGATAATCATTGAATTTTCTTTACCATTTAATTTATTTTTCTCCAAACTTACTAGAGTAAGTAGAGTATCAACTATTCAGTAATAACAACAACAATAAATCAACAAAAAATAAAGGAGAGAGGTGAAGAATAATATTGTGTGATTGATTTTTCTCTTCTTCCTCCTCTTCATTTTACCAAAACAACGGTAACAACAAAACAAACAACTTCAATTTTGAAATGGCAGATGGCATAAAATAAGAAAGGGATTCTATATTGTGTTAACACTTTTTATGAGGAAATCATAGAAAGATTTATCTATTAATTGACAGGCAATATTCATATTACTGTGTTCAGTTTGAACAACTGAATTTTCTGAGGCTAGGTTACCATGAGATGAATTATGTGATACTTGGAATCAGAGAACACATATGGTCAAGCATTCTCCAGATGGCAGATCTACATCTAATGTATGGACATTATAAGAATAAATATTACAGGTCAATATCAGGAAGACTTTCTAAATATTCAAGTAAATATAATGCACTGTTTCCTGTGCCTGTAAGTAGAATATGATTTTGGCACTTTGCCAGGAAACACATGGAAATATTTTTGTATATTGTGGTTATAGTGAATAATTTCAAAGTTTTAATTCAAATCTTATATCCTAGATATGAACACACTTTGTAAAAAGGTCTTAGAATGATCAAGATTTTTTAAAAAATTATTTGCATATAGTTTCCAAAGCTTCTTATTAATCAGTGGGAGACAGGTTCCTCATAACTTATTCTAAGAAGACTTGAGTATAGAATGTTAGTATGCTATGGACTAAATATTTGTGTCCCCTCCCTCAAATTCATATGTTGAAGTCCTAATCCCCAATGTGGCTGTGTTTGGAGAAAAGCCCTCTAAGGAAATAATTAAGATTAAATGAGGTCATGAAATTGAAATCCTGATCCAATAGAATTAGTGTCCTTATTAGAAGAGACACCAGAAAGTGCTCTCTTGCACTCTGTCCGAGAAAATAAATTTCTGTGTTTAAGCCACCAAGTCTATGATATTTTGTTATAGCAGCCTGAACAGACTAATGCAGAGTATAATAAAATTGAATTGCTGATTCACCTAAGAAATACAGTATTTCATTTCTACTTGGTTTGTTGGAATTAACTGGGAATGGACCTAACTGTGGTCACCTACTCAGAACTTAATATCTGTATTCGTTTCCAAGCATGCATTTAATCCCATTATTTGGTAGTCATTTGAATGTATGCTCTACACTTAGACACCAAATAGTAATACTCCCAGTATTGATGCCACATAAGAAGATATAAATTGGATATAAGAATTAATTTCTCCAATTTAAAGAGTATCAAACTGATAAAAACTCTGTTATTCTAGATGTAAAAATAAATTATTGATTTATTTTGCTAAGAAATAAATATTTTATTTCTATATTTTTTTAATATTTTAAAAGTAAAATAAAACAGCCTCAACTTTGCTAATTTTTTTCTATTACAAATCATGCTGCAATGGACATTCTTATATTCTGTTTAGTTTAAATGTTTCCCCCACCAAATCCAATGGAATCAAGGATTTGGACACAGACAATTTATTTTGGAGGTGATCCCAGGCACCACAAGTGAGGGAAGAGAGAAAGGGAAACAGGCAAGAGAGAACGGGTAATAAAGTTATGTCTTAACAAGCTTGAGTACTGCAGTTAGCAACTGAGATGCAATCCCACTGGGGATTGTGTAGAACATGCCTTGGGTTAGTTCTATTATTCCGGGGTACAGGAAGCTGGAGCATTTAACCACTGCCTTCTAATCCTCTATGTTGAAGGTTTCCCTTCAGCAGTGTTACCACAGGCACATCCTGATTGCTCCTGTACCCATAATTTCTCTTTCATTTGTTTCCAGAAAAAGGGCCCAACCAGAGAATAAGGACCCAGAGAAATGAGGTTAGAGTTTGGCAGCAGGTCAGTAGCTGTTTAAAGGAGCAGTAGGTGAACTCTGTTAGGCCAAAGGGACATGGGGCAGGATATCAACTGCATTTGCTAAATATTTATGCACACATGTAAGAGTTTCTTTAGAGTACACATCTAGTAATGATTTCATTGAATTGTCTTATGGCTGCATCTTCAACTTTGCAAGGTATTGCCAAGTTGTTCCTCAAGGTTGTACTGCCCAAAGATGGTTTTACAAACAATATGACATGTTCCAGTGGCTTGAAATTTTTATCAATATTTACTCTTGTAAGAATTTTGAGTTTGTTGACAATTTGTCATTGTGAATTAATAGTCCCTGATTACTAAAGAGTTTGACCATTTTTTTTTCATGTATTAACTTCCATTAGCATTTTATTCTTTTCTGAATTGACATTTATAGGTATTTTTTTCTATTTTGGAGGGGTTGCTTTTCTTTTTTTATCAATTTATTAGTTTGTATAATTTAAATTTCCAGTGTCTTTTCCATTTTTTTCTTTATTTATGTTTTCTGTGCATATTGATTAATTAGATGTAGGAAAAATTAGTTGGATGTTTTCAAAGAAAATACATATACAAAATTGGGAAAAATCAATATTCTTAGACTTTTGATAAGTACACATATCTTGCAAATATTTTTGGCTTGTTTATTTGATTTGCTGTCCCAAAATGTCTTAGTTCACTTTCTGTTACTATAGCAGAATACCCTAGACTGGATAATTTATAAAGAAAAGAAGTTTGTTTGGTTCAAGATTCTGTAGACTGGGAAGTTCATGAGCATGGTGCCCGTATCTGGTGATGGCCTTCATGCTGCATCATCCCATGGTGGATAAGCAGAAGGGCAAGAAAGCAGAAAAAAAGAGGCCAAACTCCTGTGATAACAAACCCACTCTTGTGATAAGGACATTAATTAGTTCATGAGGGAAGAGCCCACGTGACCTAATCACCTCCTAAAGTTCCCACCCTCTCAACATTGCTGCATTAAGGATTCAGTTTCCAACATATGAACTTTGGGGGACATATTCAATCCACAGCACTAAATAATAAGTGCATTTGTTATATTGTATATTATACAACTCTAATCATACAGGCTTATTAGAACTTTAAATAGCAAAGTCATTGAACAAAATCACTTTTTTCCTGCATTTTCTCTTTTATAGAGGGTTATACCCTAAAGAGATTTAGAAAAGAAAAATATTATAATATACCTAAAATTTATAATTTTTAGCCTTTTAATTTTTAAATGATTTTAGATTTACAGAAAAATTACAATGATAGTTCAAGGAATTCCAATATAAACTTAAAACAACTTCCCCTAATGTGAACATCTGAGTAGAAAAAACAAACTCAGTTTCTCTTAGTATGCTCTCACAATACGCTTCTGACACCAGATGTGTGCAGTAATACAAGCAATCAGTTCTGAAGTGGGCCCCAGCTGGTTGTCCTCCAGCCCAGTTCAATTCTGACACTATTTACCTGGAGATAGTGTCAGATCCCACAGGTCGAGGGTTCAGTCTCACAAGACTGCCCCCAAATTCTGACGCCAGTGATAAGTCTCAGGTTATTTTGGCAGCACTTCTGACTAACCAGTAGTAAATCAGGGTTCCCATAGCCTCCTCCTTGGGTTTGATTCATTTGCTAGAGCAGCTTACAGAACTCAAGGAAACACTTATTTATTTACATTTACCTTATTTCAAAGGATTTTTTTTTTGTTATTTTTTGTTATATTTTTTAATTTTATTACAAACTATTAAGGGGGTACAAAGTTTTTTGTTACTGGGATCACTTTTAAATGCTTGAGTCAAGGCAATAAGTATGCCAATCACCCAAATAGCATTCATTGTACCTGTTAGGTAAGTTTTTTGCCCCCATCTCCTTCCCCTCCCCTCTGCTTGATTTCCAATGAGTTTTACTTCCCTCTGTGCACATATGTGCCCATCAGGTCCAATTTAATAAAGAGTACATGTGGTGTTTGTTTTTCCATTCTTGACATGCTTCACTTAGTATGGAGGTCTCCAGTTCCATCCAAATGGTTGCAAAAGGCATTAATTCATTCTTTTTTATGGCTGATTAGTACTCCATAGTATATATACACCACATTTTGTTAATCCACTTGTGACTTGATGGGCACATGGGTTGATTGCACATCTTTGCAATTGTGAATTGTGCTGCCATAAACATTCAAGTGCAGATGTCCTTTTGATAAAATGACTTCTTTTCATTTGGGTAAATAGCCAGTAGTGGGGTTGCTGGAGAAAATGGTAAGCCTACTTTTAGTTCTTTGATGAATCCCCATACCATTTTCCGTAGAGGTTGTACTAATTTGCAGTCCCACGAACAGTGTATAAGCATTACTTTCTCTCTGCGTCAACACCAGCATCTATTGCTTTTGCCTTTTTTATAAAAGCCATTCTAACAGGGGTAAAGAGATATCTCATTGTGGTTTTAATCTGCATTTCCCTGATGATTAGTGATGTTGAGCATTTTTTTATGTGTTTGTTGGACATTTGTCTATCTCCTTTTGAAAAGCTTCTCTTCATGCCTTTTGCCCACTTTTTAATGGGTTTTTTGTTTTTTACTTGCTGATTTGTTTGAGTTCTTTGTAGATTGTGGATATTAGCCCTTTATCGGATGTATACTTTTTGAATATTTCCTCCCATTCTGTGGTTGTCTTTTTGCTCTGTTGATTATTTCCTTAGCTGTGCAGAAGCTTTTTAATTTAATCAAGTCTCATTTATTTATTTTTGTTGTTGCTTTAATTGTCTTTGGGGTCTTAGTCATAAATTCTTGACTAGGCTGGTATCTAGAAGAGTCTTTTCTACATTTTCTTCTAGAATTCTTATGGTTTCATGCCTTACATTTAAGTCTTTAATTCATCTTGAATTATTTTTGTAAGTGGTGAGAGATGGGGGTCCTGTTTCATTCCTCTGCATGTGGCTATCCAGATTTCCCAGCACCATTTATTGAATAGGGCTTCTTTTCCCCAGTATGTTGTTGTGTGCTTTGTCAGAGATCAGTTGGCTCTATGTAGATGTTTTTATGTCTGGGTTCTCTGTTCCATTGGTATATGTCTCTATTTTTGTGCCAATACCATGCTATTTTGTTTTTAATAGGCTTGTAGTATGGTTTGAAGTCTGGTAATGGGATGCCTCCAGATTTTTTCTATTTGTTTAAGATTGCTTTGGCTATTGGGGCTCTTTTCTGTTTCCAAACAAAGCATAGAATTGTTTTTTCCAGATCTTTGAAATATGACATTGGTATTTTCACGGGGATTCCACTGAATCTGTAAATCACTTTGGGTTCAACATATTGCTGGAAGTCCTAGCCAGAGCAATCAGGCAAGAGAAATAAAGGGTATCCAAATCAGGAAAAAGGAGGTCAAAAAATCACTTTTTGCTGACAATAAGATATCTAGAAATCCCCTAAGACTCCACCAAGAGACTCCTGGAATTGATAAATAAATTCAGCAAAGTCTCAGGTTACAAAATCAATGTTCACTAATCAGTAGCATTTCTATACACCAATAACAGTCAAGCTGAGAATCAAATCAAAGACTCGGTACCATTCACAATAGCTACAAAGAAAATAAAATACCTAGGAATATACTTAACCAAGTAGGCAAAAGATCTCTACAAAGAGAACTATGAAACACTGAGGAAAAAAATTGCAGATGACACAAACAAATGGAAAAACATATCATGGTCATGGATTGGTACAATCTACATTATTAAAGTGTCCATACTACACAAAGGATATTTTAAAGGATACAAATAAACAACCACATGAAGAGATACGTAGGGTGTGGTCTGGAAGGTCCCTAATGCAGGAGCTTCTTTCCCTGTAGAGTTGATGTGCACCACCCTCTAGGAACCTCCACATGTTCAACTATGCAGGAACCACCAAGTGTTTGGCTTTCCAGAAGCTCTCCAAAACTTGTCTTTCTGGGTTTTTATGGAGGCTTCATTACATAGGCTTGGATGATTAAATCATTTGCCATTGATGATCAGCTTGACCTTCACCCCCTCACCCCTCCTTTGATGTTGGGGTGTGGGGCTGAATATCTCAATTTTCTATTCCTTCCTTAGCCTTTCCAGTGACCAGCCCCCATCTTGCAGCTACCATGGTGCCAGCCAAAAGTCAACTCATTGGCATACAAAAAAGCACTTATCATTATGAAGATGATTCCAAAAATATAAGTGTGTGCCAGGAAACAGAGATAAAGACTAAATATAAACATGTCACAATATCACAATATATATAACCATGCTACATTTATCAAAATTAAGAAATTAACATTGGTAAAATAGTTTAAACTAAAGTTGGTTCAGATTTCATAAGTTTTTCTTCTAATATCCTTTTTCTTTTCCAAGATCCTATCCAGGATATCACATTGCATTTAGTCATCATGTCTCCTCAGTCTCCTCCAATCCATGCCAGTATCTCAGGTCCTTTTTTTGATGGTAGTAACAGTTTTGCCTATTTCCCATGATTAGTCTAATGTTATCATGGAAAATTCTGGGAGAAAATTTCACAGACTTGTATTTTCTTCTCATCTAATCATACCAGTGGCACATGATAAAATATCTTATCACTCAAAAAATGTATTTTATCACTCATGATGTTAACTTTCATCACTTGATTAAAGTGCTATTTGACAATTTTCTCCACTATAAAGCTACTGGGTTTCCTTTTTCATACTCTATTCTATAAAAGCTAGTCCCTAAGTCCAACCTACACTCAAGAAAAGGGAAATTAAGCTCCATTTCCTAGAAGGAGTAGTATCAAAGTATGTATAGACATGTTGAAAACATCACAGCACTTAACAAATATTATGGGGGAGATACCTTGAAGCTGTTTAACTATCCTGTTTCTTCTTAAGATTTTGCCAACTAATTTAGCATTCATCTGTGGATTTTTCTTGAAGCAATGATAACTATGGTTTTCTAATGATTATTTTCTTGTCCCTTCACTGCTTCTACATTTATTATTTGGAAATCTTCTGTAAGATTAAGCCATTCTACTGTATTTATTTAGTTATTTATTATGTCTGTTTGGACTCATAGATATTTATGTGACTCTTTGTAGCACAATTCAATCTTGTTATTTATTTTGCTGGCCAAGGTGTCCCTGCCCAAGGGAGAATTAGCAATTACTCCAGGAAGTTTTGTTTTTGTTTTTGTTTTATTTTTAATTGGGACATGTTATTTAGAAACTAAGAACTGAGCACAAGGCTTTTGTTGTTGTGTGCCAGTCCCTCTGAGTAGACAAATTTAGAAAATACATGTGTGTATATTAATGCATAGATACATACACATCTATATTTATTTTTGTATCTATATGTGCATATCTCTATTTATCTATCATCTATACACATTGTTGCATGTATAAGATACATGTATGCAACATATATCTGTGTGTATAAATATATTATATATATATAAACATGAATTCATATCTTCCATTGTTACCCAGCACAATAGGATTTATTCTAGCCTTCTCTGGTATCTTATTTTTTTCTCTGACAATAAGAAATTTGGCACCAATTACATATAATATATTTATGCATTTAATCAACCCTAGCATATATAAAATATTTTCAGAATTGAGAAAAAAAATTATCAGGTAGAGAACAGTATCTATGTATTATTCATTGTGTATTTATCCTCATAACATTGAATAAAACACTGATTTCCAAAGTTACTTAAGTCAAGTCCTTTTTATCTTGCCCCATTCAGTGAGGTCATGCCATACATATGAGATACAGCTGAATTCATTTATTACATTCTGCTTGCCATCCTGGCATCTCACAATTTCATAATTAATTTCTTTTTTTAAATTTCATAAAGCATACTCTTTGTGGTGTACAATTTTATAAGTTTCGAAAAATCATATTCTTGTATCCACCACTAAATTGCCATTCAGAACAGTTCCATCACCCTAGAATTCTCTTGGGCGGTCCCTTGTGAGTCAAACTCTTAGCTTTCACTCGGTCCTATCAACAATGAATTTGTTATCCAACCTTATAGTTTTACATTTTTGAGTATTTTATATAAATGGAATCATCCAACATACAGCCTTTGGTTTTGGATTCTTTCACATAGAATAATGTATTTAATATTCATCCATATTGTTGCTTGTATCAATAGGGTGTTCCTTTTTATTGCTGAGTAGGATTTGTTGTATGGATGTACTGAAGTTTCTTTATTCATTAACCAGAGGATATCTTGTTTGTCTCCTATTGGGCTGAGGATGAATAAAGCTGTTATAAACATTTCCACACAGTTTTTCTTTTTTTTTGGTATGTGAACATAACATTCCAAGTCACTGGGAAGTATGTAGGGATATGGTTACTGGTTGTATTAAATAGTCTATATTTAACTTTAAAATGGACCATTGTTTTAAACTTTCTGTATTATTTTTTATCTTTGCAACTTCTTCTTAACATTTAATTATTTCAAAATAAAAAATTTACAAATAAAAAAAGTGAAAAATGAAAAAGAAACTGCTGTCTAAAAAAGTGGCTGTGACATTTTGCATATCCACCAAAAATGAATACGTTTCTCTTTCGGCACTTTAGAAACACCATTCCATTGCATTTTTCTTTACATGATTTCAGGTGAGAAGTCTTCTATATTCTGACCCTTGTTTCTTTAGAAGCGATGTGTCTTTTCTCTGTTCACCTTTAAAATTTTCTCTGTCTTTTATATTCACAGTTTGAATATGACATAACCGGGTTTTTGTTTTGTTTGCTTGTTTGCATTGTGTTGTTTTGGTTTTTATATTTATCCTCCTTGCTCTTTGAAAATATTGGATTTTTTTTTGGTGTCTGTCACGAATTTAGAACATATTTGACCATTATTTCTTCAAGTATATTTTCATCCCTCTTCTGTCTTTCTTCTGCTTCTAGGGTTCCAGCTAGATTTACCTTCGACCATATGATGTTAACATTGTCCCATGGATCTTGGATGTTCTTTTTTATCCTTTTTTTTTCCCCACTTATTTTTTTCTTTGCATTTAGTTTATTCCTCTGTTTTGGAATTTCTATCGACCTGTCTTCAAACTGGTTGATTTTTTCCTAGGTTGCTTTAAGTTTACTGAGCATATACAACACAGTCAATATTTCTCAATTTTTTAAATTTTCCTCAGTTCAATTTAATGATTTTCTATAGTTTCAATCTCTGTGCTAAAATTACTTATCTGTTCTTTCATGTTGCTTATCTTTTCAATTACAGCCTTTAGCATACTAATCAGAGTTATTTTAAAATACCTTTCTGATAATTCCAAAATCTGTATCATATATAGGCATGATTTTGATAATTGCTTTGACTCTTTAGATTGTGTATTTTTTTGTGTCTTTTTGTATGCTTCATACATTTTTTTGATGGCTGAAACTGTGAATTTCTTGTTGTAAGTGTGTAAGATCAGTAAATAAGTCTTTCTTTTAGGATTTTCTTGTGGGTGTGTGCTGTCATCTAGATAGAAGTTAGGCCTGGTCTGAAGTTTGATCCCTCCTTAGGTTGCTAGTTTGTGAGTATTTCTGCTTGACTTTGGATCTTCTCTCTGTGCCGCTCCTCAGGACAGTCTCTTACCAGTGTCCCAGCTGTATTCCAATATTATGTGTTCTCAACACTTATTCTGGTGGTGGTTGTCTCCTTTCTGGGGAGAGGAAGAGTAGATGGAACTTCTCTGATGTTCTGAACATGGTCTCAGGGATATAGCCTTCAGAAATATTCCTGCCTCTCTTCCAGATATAATGTTGGCTCTAGTAGGTATGCCATTCCCTGCCCCAGGGTTAGGTATTTGTTTTTATCCTGTTCATCAACCCCCAGCTGCAGTGGGTTCCCCTGAGTGCCCTCAGGCTACAGTTTTGTTGTCTTTCACCATGAGGATTAAATATTTTCTTCTATAGGGAAGATAGAGAGATGGGTTCTGGGCCAAAATTGACAGTGGTTGCTGTTCTCATTCCTCAGCCAGCAACACAAGGCAAGCTTTTTCATGGTTTTCCCAAATGTTCCTTTACACTATTTGCGGTATTCCTGGAGGAAAAACTTGCAGCAGGGTTTAAATTCCCCTATGTCTGTGGCTCCCAATTGGCCTTTTGCAATGTCTTAAAATTTTCTAGCTGGATCTTCTTACTGGCTTAGATGGTGTTAAGTGGTATCTGTGCCAAGTAAACAAATGCCAAGGTCTGTTTCTTTCTTAAGACCCCTGTCTGTGTCCAGGTCAGTTGTTTTCCTATGATCTCAGCCTCTTAGAGTTTCAAGGAAAGTAAGTAATTTTCAATGTGTTCTTCCGTTTTCTTGTTTTAAGTGTGAGTTAACCTCTTCTCAACTTTTTACATAACTCAGCTAAAACTGGAATACTAAGTATTATTTAAAATTGAAAATAACTGAGAGATTATATTGGGTCCAACTTTATCAATTACCAGTGAGAAAACTGAGACTTTAGTGTTTATATGGAAAAATATAGCTGCTTATTTGAAAAACAAGGCCAGAATCTAAAATTACTGAATTGCAATGTAATATAATTCATTCCAAAAAAGATTGTATCTTATTTTCCTTTTGCCCTTTCTGTTAATAACAGGGATTTGTAAGATAAACAAATGTGGAAATCAATGAGGCAAGCCTTTCATTTTGTATTTATATTACACATAGACGTGACTTTTGAGAAAAATTTAGGGTTTTAGTGGGATATCTGACATAGAGTACCAAAGTTCAGAGATTTAATGCCATTTTATTTCCTTGGTGGAAAAGAATACATAGCCGGTATACATTTTAATGACTTTTATTATAGATTATTTCTGAGAAATATGACTAAAATTTTTAAGAGGCTGTAAAATCAGGTAATTATCTTTATATCTATTATAGATCATTCACAATGAACTACTGCAGTCATTATATTTAAGATTTTATATTCTATACCTACATTGAGAGAAATACAAAAGAGTAAAACATTTGTTCTCTCATGATTATACTTTTAGTGACTAGAAACTGTTAAGTGATTTTTCATCTCCCTTTATATTTAGAGGACAAAAAGTCCCCAACAGTTCTCCAAACTATTCCTAATAAGCATTACAGATCTTTATCGTATTTACTGGTCAAGTTTCTTTTTTTAAAGTTGATTGTTGGTTTGCTTTATAAACAAAGTATATACACTATTGCCCTAAATATTAGTGGTTAATGGTTAAGAAATAATTTATATTGTTTAAGTAATCTGCAGTGTGGTTTGGAATAAGGATACTCATATAGATAAAGGAGAACAGAGTATATATCCAAAATGAGACGTAGATGGTCAACTTATTTCTAACAAACCTGCCAAAAAAATAAGAAACGTTTAGTATTTACAGAAAAAATAAAGCGATGCATTAGACATCTGTACTCAAAAGAATGAATCTCATCCCATAACTCACACTGTAGACAAAAATGAACACAAAATGGATCACAGAAATGAATGTAGGAACTCAAACTCAAACTATGAATGTACTTATCAAAGAAATGAATGTACGAAGAAAAGAGAGAAAAAAATTGCCCTTGGTTTATGCAAATATTCTTTACATAGAACACCAAACTTGGACATCATCAAAATTAAACTTATGCTCTTCAAAAGACACTGTTAAGAAAATGCAAAACAAGTCAAAGATGGGAGGAAATACCTGCAAATCACATGTTTGATAAAGGATTTCTATTCAAAATATGTTTAAAAAGACTCTTCAAATAATAACTCTCATTAATAAATAGTAAAAATAGGTAAATATTTTAATGGAAAATTTACTATAGAAAATATTCAAATGGAAAATAAGAAAATTAAAAAGATGCCCATACATAGGGACATACAAATGAAAACCACACTGAGATATCTATGCACAGTGAAGTATCAGCAGAATGGTTAAAATTAAAGAGTCTAAAAATATCAAGTCTAGGTAAGAATGAAGTGTCATAGGAACTCTCATACATTGTTAATGAGAATGCAAAGTGGTAATTTGAGCAGTTCCTTTTAAAATTTTTCATACAGTTACACATTTCTTTATCATGAGACTCAGAAAAATGTCCCCCTAGGTATTTACAGAAGAAAATGAAAATAGTGTATGTTCACAGAAAGATTTGCCCTTAAATGTTGATAGCAGATATGTGTGTGTGTGTGTGTGTGTGTGTGTGTATATATATATATATATGCCCCAAACTATAATCAATTCACTCAATTTAAGGGAATCTCTAAAAAATAATTCTAAGTGAAAAGACACACACAAGATAATATAGTGTATGATTTCTTTTATAAGAAATTTGCAAAAAGACAAATATAGTGACAGAAATCAAGTCACTGCTTGCCACAGACTGGGGTTAAGGGAGAATGGAATTGACTACAAAGAGGCCCCAGTGAAATATTTCAGGTGATGAAGATAATATTCTCTATTATGATTATGATGTTATATACATGCTATAATAATTTATCAAAACTCATCTAATCGTGCACTCAAAATTGATGAAATTCATGATATATAAATTATACCTAAATATAATTGATTTTTAAAAGTATGCTAAACAAAGGCAATATAATGGAGAAAAGAGTATTTTCAACAAAAGACAATAACATGCAATAAAAATGAATATAGACACACAATGTGTACCTTTCACAAAAATTAACTTAAAATGGATCATAGACTTACATATAAAATGCAAAACTATAAAACTCTTAGAAGATAACATAGGAGAAAATTTAAATAATCTTGGGTATGATTATGACTTTTTCAATACAACACCAAATATGAAAGAAATAATTAATAAACTGGATTTGATTAAAAATTAAGAACTTCTACCTTGTGAAAAACACTATCAAGAGAATGAGAAGACAAGCCAAGACTGGGAGAAAATAAAAAGACACACTGAAAAAGGAATGTTATCCAAAATATACAAAGAACTCTTAAAACTCAACAATTAGAAATGAACAACCAGATTTTAAAAATGAACCAAAGATCTTAATAGACACCCCACAAAAATGATTACATATAGCAAATAAGTATATGAAAAGATGCTCTACATTCTATCTCATTAGAGAATTGCTAATTAAAATAACAATGAAATACCACTGTACATCTATTAGAATGGCCAAAATGCAAAACAATGACACCAAATGCTAGGGAGAATATGGAACAACAGGAACTCTCATTTGTTGCTGGTGGGAATGCAAGATGGTACAGCCATTTTGAAACACAGTTTGACAGTTTCCTACAAACTAACCATAACCTTACTATTATTCTTAATTCAGAAAACAATGAGAAATAACAGATATTCTAAATTTAAATTAGAGCTAATTTCGTTAAGTTTCAAGATGCCGTATTAGTTATCTATTGCTGCCTAATAAATTTAGTGACCCAAATTTGCTGCCTTAAAATTTAAAGCCTTAAAGCACCAAACCTTTATTATCCCAGAGTTTGTGTTGGTCAAGAATTAAGGAGCAGCTTCACTGGGTGGTTTAGGCTTCGGATCTCTCAAGAGGTTCCAGCCCCAGCTTCCGCCAAGGCAGCAGTCATTTGAAGGCTCACCTGGGACTGGAAGATGTATTTCTAAGATGACTTACCACATGACTGTTAGCAAAAGTCCTCAGTTCTTCACATTGTGGATATCTTCGTGGGCTGCTGCAGTATCCTCACAACCTCACAGCTCACTTCCTCTGAGTGAGCAATCTAAAAGAGAGGGAAAGCAAGAAATAAACCACAACGCCTTTTATGATCTCGTCTTTAAAAAATACATTTTTGCTACCAATTCATTATATTTGTTAAAACAGAGTCATTAAGTGCAGCCCATACAAAGAGGGTGGGGGATCAGGCTCCACCTCTTAAAAAGAAGAGTATAAAAAAACTTGTGGACGGATTAAAAAACCAAAAGAGATACTAAAATTTTTTTTAAAAAGGTAATTTCCAGGGATAAAGGGATGAATTTATCTAGTAAAACATAATGATAGAAACACAAAATCCTCAGGCTTAGTTTTCTCCATTTTTTTTTTCCTTTTTCTTCATGTTGCTCTTTAAGTCTAAAGAGAAAAATAATCCAATGGAGAATATAAAAGTAACTGCTTAAATATATTATTTTAAAATATGCAATTTTCTACTTCAATAATTGGGTAAATGAAGAGAAAATATATTTTAGTGGAACTTAATACTGCTTAGTGTAAATTGACCCTAACATAGAGGAGCGCCAGGATGCTGCTAGAGCCTGGCTCTGGAAAGGAACATAGAATGAAATCAAAATAGGCCTCCTGACCACCGAGCTCTTGTTATCCCCCTGTCTCCTCCACTTGTCAAGGGCTAGAGGAATAACAGACAAGGGAGAAATTCACTTCATTCACATAATCTCCTTGATGAGTAGTTTGTTCACTTTTTGGAAAGTGGTAGAAAATGTGAAGGTAGGAAATTCTCAGTATGATTGTTTGCATGTCCTTGACTATTTTTGACCCAGTATTAAATCCACAAGGCAAGCCAAAGTTTTTGGCTTAAGCACCTATTTCTGGATTTTATTTCCCACTCTAGTGGTTAACAATCAGCTAGAGATTTTAAATAGTTATGATATAGAGAAAAATAAATATTTGAAAAAAGAGAGAAAAACTACTATAAAAATTATTGGTAACATAAAATAAGATGATGAAATTATAAAGAAGAACCAAAGGGAAATAGTTTTCATAAAAATGGAATACGTGTACTGGAAATAAAGACCATAGTAGGAGGATTATAACAGTATAATAGAGCCAAAAGTGGTATCTTACTGAACTGGAATATTAAGTTTAAAACCTCTTTGCAAAATCGTGAAAAATGATAAAAAAATATGGAAAGCATAAGAATTTGTGGTGTCTATAGGATAGAACCAGACACGTAACTGCCTGAAATAAGAGTCCTCGAAGGAATTCAAACATATATGGAGCAGAGAAAATATTTGGAGCAGTAAAGATAGAACAGACCCAAATATGAAAAAGATAAAATATATGATATTAGAAAGTATCATAAAATAAAGACAGGAACTTTCAAAAAGCCACAACCAGACACATAATAGTGAAATAAAGTTTTTACAAAACAATGAAAACAATGCTAATCCAATCAATATTAGAATTATAAACAACACTAAGGGCAAGAAGACATTGGAGCAATATTTGCAAAGAATGAAAGATAAAGAACTATATGATACTTCTCTTTTTATGGCAAACTAAACTGAGATATAAAACAAAGATGTAATTAAAGGTACCTCAAGAATTTTATTATACACAAAGTACTCATTGGAGGAAATCCTACTGAATGGTTAAAATTAATCAAGAGATGTGGTAAAGGAAACGTGAAATAAGGGTGAGTGAACAATTTAATAAAGATTATTGTCATCTGAAAACAGCAAGAATAAAATTGGAAAAAAATGAAAACTATATCCATGTCATCATAGAATAAAACCACAATAGATATTAACATTGTTAGATAGAGGGGTAAGAGGACCACAGAGAATCTTAAAGTACTGTCTACCTTGATTCAAGAGAAAAATATAGAAATCAATGACTGAATAATTGCAAAGGAATCCAAACATAGGTAAAGTTTTAGTAAGTTATGAATAACCACAGAACCAAAAAGATATTTTTCAGATCAGCAAAATGGTATCTTTTCTTAAAATTAGAAAAGAATAAATGCACTGTTACAAAATGAGACATGAATCTTAATTAATAGCAATTACTATAAATGCAAATCAATTAAATTTAATGATGCAGAAGGTGACAGCCTCACCTGCAGTTGTTGGCTAGAACACCTACAAACAGCCTGTCCATGTGACCTTGGCCTCTTCACAGCATAGCAGCCTCCAACATATTACATGGTTGCTCAAAGCTATAAATGCAAGTGTTCCAAGATAATCAGAGGGGGGCCATATTGCCTTTTATGACCTACCCTTGGATGTACCATAGTCTTATAATTGTCATACTAAAAAGCTTGCCTAAATTCAAAGGAAAGGAATATAGACCCCAACTTTCAATTGGAGGGGTGTCAAATCACTTCATAAGGAGAACATATTGTGTTGGAGATATTATTGTGGCCATCTTTGGAAAATACAATCTGCCTTCTGCCTTCTAACTAGAACAATTCACTTTCTTCTCATATACAAAATATAGCAGTACCTGCCCCCTAAATTCCTAAACCTTATCCTATTATGACATCAGTTCATCACAGTCCAGGATCTCATCAGGTAAATCAGGTTCTACTATAGGTGAGGCTCCTCAGGTCTCATACCTTGTTTGGAGCTCTTTGAATACAATTTTTCTCAATCTGACAACTTATGAACTGAAGAAACAAGTTATGAGCCCCCGCCTCCCTGCCCCTAGGCAGCATGCAATGACAGGACAGGCACAGCATAGCTGATATAGATACTCCCATTCTAAAAAACGATATGCTCAACAGTTATTGGTCCACAGAATTTTCAGAATCCAGCCAGGCACATGTTGCCAGTTTATTGTTCAGGACAAAATCCTTCTGCCTGAGAGTTCAAGGTGGGTCTAGGCTCCATGCTCCGAGTGCTTGGTTTTGCTCTCTGAGGCATCTTCCTTTTTTCTATAAAAATGGTCTGTGTTTGCACCAGGTGTATTTTTCTCCACATGCTTTCTGCCTGTATCCCTAAAAAGAGTGTGAAATGCTCCCTTTATTTTATACTTCCTCTCTAACTGTCAATTCAATATCATATAATTTCTTTTAAAAAGCCATAAACTTTCTGGGTATCAATTTATAATCTAATCTATTAAATAAAAGCCACATCCACAAAAACCTTTCCCTGGGTGCTCCCTTTGTGTCTACTATGGCATAAAGCCTTTCAAAATTCTAGAAACCCTGTGTTTTTTAACATAGATGGCCATGGAACATACCATTAGGGTCCTCTGAGACCTTCTGTGTGGTATTAAAGAGTCTATGAGGCCTTTTTGAGGTCTTAACAAATGGTTTAAAGTTTGCACCCTTCGTTATATCTCTACCATGAGACATTTTCTTGACAGTGAACTGGAGTTGATCTATGACCCATGGCTATTTCTTTACGAATCTTCTTCCAGGGGAGGTAAGGAATGAGAAATAGTTTTATTTACAAACTCAGCAGAACTAGGATCATTTATATTTACACTAATTTTTTCTTCTCTAATTTTATATTTGGCAGCTAAAAAATGACAGACTGCACACTTAAAACTTTATGTGGAAATCTCCTCAGCTAGGTTATCAAGTTCACAAACATAGCCCCCGTTTTCTACGTTACTATAGTTGGTCAGTTTTATATTTTCTGTCTCTGCATATACAGTGTCCTTTCCTGTAGCTTCCAGTATCATTTCTTCCGTTTCCTTTAAGCCCCATCTACAGTGTCTCCAGATCCTTTAAGCTTTTGCTAACACTCTCTTTGATGTCCTTCAGGCGTTCCCTGATGGTCTTCTCAATGTCCATACAGCTTCTGCCACCGACAAATACCAACACCATTGCAACATATTTTAGATTTTGTAAAGGGAGCATCCAATTCCTGGTACCACAATCTATTCTGGCTATCTACTTATGTTTAACAAGCTACCCCAAAACTTAATATTTATTTTATTATGCTTACAGACTCTGTGAGACACCAATTCAGAATGGGCACAGTGTGGGTAGCTTCTCTCTGCTCCTGGTTATGTAATGCTCAGCAGGTAGGAGTCACAGATTGGCAATGACTGGCCAGTGGGGGTAAGACTCATCTGGAGACTTCCTTATTTACATGCCTGGTAGTTGATGGTTTATGCTGTCTCTGGAGATCTCACTCAGCTGGAATGGTCAAGCAGCTGATAATCTATCACCTACCCATGGCCTTTCTATGTGGTCTGAGCATCCTGACAGGAAAGTAGCCTTGGATTTTCTCACATGGCACTCAGGGCTCCAAAGGCAAGTATTCCAAGTGAATCAGGTAGAAACTCAGTTCTCTTTTATCATCTAATTGTATGACATAAAATAATCACTTATTATGTTGAGAAATCTGAATTTGGACTTGGTAAGGCTGTTTTATCTCTTTCCATATGGCTTCATCTGAGGCAGTTTGACAGGGGACCAGATTATTCACTTTTTTACTGGCTATAGCCTGGGAACTCAGCTAGGGCCAGGGAGTGTGTGTATGTGTGTGTGTGTGTGTGTGTGTGTGTGTGTGTGTGTGTTGGGGAGTGGGGGAGGGGGAGGGGAGGTCTCATTTTCTCTCCATGTGAACCCTTCCACAATCTACTTGGACTTCCACAAGTCATGGTGATTTAGTTCCAAGAAAAGCTGTCTCAATAGAATCAAATGGAAACTAGTTTGTCTTCGATGACCCAGCTTTAAAAGTCACATAGCATCACTTTTGCAATATTCATAAACCAACCCTGATCCAGGAGGAAGAAACAGACTCCACTGCACAATGAGAAGAGTGTCTAAATTGCACTGAAAGAACAGAATGTATAATGGGAGACAGTGTTTTAGCTATCTTTTAAAAATGTAATCTGCCAAACTACTCGACTATTCTACCCTTGTAGTGGGGGAGGGGAAGAATATGCACATTATATATGATGGAAGCAAATATATACATATGTATATACAAATATATAAGTAATCATTAATTTTGAAATTGAGATTTTTACCTTCAATAATTATCTGAATTTTTGGTATTTTTATAATTAGAGGAGAGCTTGATGTCTGTTTTTTGGCCAGTTTGAGCTTACTGTATCAAACAAGTAAACTTAGGGAAAGATTTGGAGTTTGTTTTGTTGGTGTTTCTTCAGGCTATGATAGGAATTAAAATTTTGATTTTATTTTTTGAAATAATCAGTAGATTTCACACTCCCACAAAATGTCTTGTATTAATAAGTGAAAATTATCATAATTATTATACCCAAGTGGAAATAAATATGCCAATTAACTGATCTCTCTGATTATAAAAGGCTGTTAGTAATTTATAATACTGACAGATATTTAATTTCATTTCATGATTTGACTTTAAAACAAATTCAACCATAAACAATTAAACTTATTAATTCACTTAAAACAATAACAAAATAAAGGATTCCCAGAATGAGAACAAAAGATTGCACAGCTAGATTTTTTTCCAACACAAAATTACATTTTATGCCAGCAATTTGTAGAAGAAAGTCATTATCAGATTATACTCTGTTTGTTCTATTTGTAAATAATATAGTATCTTTATTAAAAATACATGTAATTCTCTTGATTTGGCCACATAAATGTAAATGGTGCTTTTGTATATTTGGTATTAGAAAACATGAGAAAGAAATTTAATATCACATTTAAAAGTGACACTAATTAAACTGTGGATATACTCAAACTCACCATGTAATTGTGAACAGGTACTTATTTTTATAAAGTTAAGCTGCTCAATATGTCTACATCATGTAAGACTCCTACTAGGCAGACAAATTGATAGAAAAGAAAAATATTGATATTCTGATATGGGACAAGGCTGTTTATTTTTGTTTTGCTGAAATAATATGATTAACAGAGAAATTATAATTCAGTGGTGCTGGGAAAATTGGATAGCTACATGTAAAAGACTGAAACAGGATCCGCACCTCTCACCTCTCACAAAAATCAACTCACAATGGATAACAGACTTAAATGTAAGGCATGAAACCATAAGAATTCTAGAAGAAAATGTTGGAAAAGCTCTCATAAACATTGGCCTAGGCAAAGAATTTATGAAGAATACCCCAAAAGCAATCACAACAGAAACAAAAATAAATAAATGGGACCTGATTAAATTAAAAAGCTTCTGCACAGACAAGGAAACTATCATTAGAGTGAATACACAACCTACAGAATGGGAGAAAATATTTGCATGCTGTACATCTGATAAAGGGCTGATAACTAGAAGCTATATAGGACTCAGGAAAATCAACAAGAAAAACTCAAACAACCCCATTAAAAAGTGGGCAGAGGACATGAACAGAAACTTTTCAAAAGAAGATAGACTAATGGCCAACAAACATATGAAAAAATGCTCAACATCTCTAATCATCAGGGAAATGCAAATCAAAACCACAATGAGAGATCACTTAACTCCAGTGAGAATGGATTTTATCAAAAAGTCCCAAAACTACAAATGTTGGCATGGATGTGGAGAAATAGGAACACTCATACACTGCTGGTGGGACTGCAAACTCGCACAACCTCTATGGAAAGTAGTGTGGAGATACCTCAAAGAAGTAAAAGTAGAACTACCATTGGATCCAGCAATCCCACCACTGGGTATCTACAAAAGAAAAAAAAAACATACTATAAAAAAGACATCTGCACTCAAATGTTTATAGCAGCACAATTCACAACTGCAAAGATGTGGAAACAACCCAAGTGCCCATCAATATATGAGTGGATTAGTAAAATGTGGTTTATGTATACCATGGAGTACTACTCAGCCATAAAAAGATTTTTGAACTACCTATTGTATTAACCTGGATGGAGCTGGAACCCATTCTTCTAAGTGAAGTATCACAAGAATGGAAAAACAAGCACCACATTTACTACCATTAAATTGGTACTAATTGATCAACACTAATGTGCACATATGGGAAGTAACATTCAGAGAGTGTCAGGTAGGTTGGGGGAGGAGGTGATGGGTAAATTCACACCTAACGGATGCCATGTGTGCTGTCTGGGGTTGGGAGCCCTTGTAGCTCTGACTCGGGCTGTGCAGAGGTGATTTATGTAACTAAAGCGTTTGCACCCCTGTAATACTCTGAAATAAAAATAAATAAATAAATAAATACAAAAAATCTGTTTTTAAAAGCCCCACCTTTCACAGCCCTATTTGTTTTGAAATATTTGCTGAACAATTCAAACAACAGCAACCCGAAGGAATGCCACATATAAGAAGCTGATTGTGTTTTAACTAAGTTCTAGAGAAAGTGATCCAGTGGAGGTGGCTCTGTACTGTCAACTTAGCTATGCCCAAACCACATTTCCCAGAAGTCCCTGGGTGATTCTAGGTTAGGGTTGGCCACAACAGAAATTTTTGCAAGTTTGAGTATGCAAAAGAAGCATGAGACACTTCATTTTGAAGGTTCTCATAATGCTCTGAACTTCACTAGAGTTTACATAGGTGGCCAATGTATTGGTTCACCCTTTGGCTCTAGAGCAACTCTGGCTCCCCCCAGCCCTCCTGCTTCAGCGTCTCTAGGTCATGGATCAGGCACACGTGCAGCCCAATGGGGATAGGTGCTAGCAACTCCTGCCAGAACCAGCATTCTTAAGGCTGGAGGCAGTTAAAGACATACATACATAATCCAACTGAGTCACTTATTGTACGTAAGTTCCAGGCTTCAGTTTGTCCTTCTCAGTTCTACTTTGTCTGTACTTTCCACCATCTTCAGGTGAAACATTTTTCTGCCTGTCAGCTGTCCTGACCAACAGCAATTTCAGATTTACCAGCAGACACAGTAATGCAAGCCTTCTCTAGAATTCTTCAACAGCTTCCACATTTTTGTAATCCCATTCCTATAGTAAACCCCCTCTTTCATATTACTCCTACTGGTATACTTCCCTGGTCAAACCCTAACCAATAATCATTCAAGCCAGTTAAATCAGGGTTTAGGATACTTATTTTACATATGTTCAGGGCTCAGTTATGGTGTTTTGATAGTCCTTGCATATTGCATTTTCCATGTTTCTGTCTTGGAACATCTTTCTTTATCCTTAAGCACATCCAGCAGAAATGTAAGAAATAGTTAATGGATGAGTACATAAATATGGGAGAGAATGCATGAATTGTGAAAATCTCATCCCTCAAGTGTCTTGGAGTATATATTAGTTAAGAATAAAGTACTATTCTCTAATTTTATTTGGGTATATGAACTACCCTGGGTTTATCTAGAGTGATACTTACAGAAATTGATATATTAAAAAATATAAAAATATTTTATGATTATAAAACAGTTAATAATTCCATTCATTGATCATATGCATTCTATGTATAAGCAGTAAGATTTAAGTTGACTATACAGCTAAATTATTGATGCCCTGAACTTTCCATATAAGCTTACCGTAAACTAACATTGCTGACAATGATATGAGAATGTCCTTTCCCTGAAAAATGAAAGAATATCAATGATACAGTATCTCAGAAGAGGTAACATTTGAACTGGGTCTTGAATAAGAGGAGATGTTTTCTAGCGCACAAGGGATGTATAGATAGAAGTAGTAATATAAAAGAATAGGGACACCAAAGAATACACAATGTCCAAGAAATTGTGACCAGCTTGATGTTACTAAGGACACTCATATTTGTGCTCTAGATAGATAATTCTGAATTCAATAGAGATAATAAATTGGAAATAAGAATTTGAGAATGCGTCGCTGGTTTGGAGGCTTAGTTTTGAACTCTTCAGGAAGGAAATGTTTTATATTATGAGCTTGAGATTCTTACAGGACATTGAGACCAAGATATCTTGTAAAGTGGTGTATATCTAGGTTTGAAGATCAGTTGAGAGGTATCATTAATTAAAACTGGTCAGTCACTACCAATTTGGCAATAACAGGTTAAAATAAGGAATGGCTTGTTTAGATAGATTTGGAGGAGAGATATTATTTTCAATTTATTTCTAAGTTTGAAGTGAATTATAAGTTAATATTTAAATTAATCTTCAAATACAGTTAATATACAAAAATATAAAGTTATCTGAATATCTATCTTCTTTAACAGTGAAAGCATAATGTTTTCCCTGAGATTCTATCTTTAGATAACCTTGAGGTCCCAGATTGCTTTTAGTTCTCTAGGATTAAGTTCTTAATGTCTCATAGATTTCTACTGTGATTATAACTATTCTACTCTCCAGGCTAGTGAAAGAAAAATATAGTCAAATTCCTTGGGGATGTGATCTAATCACAGCTGAAACATAGCATCAAACCATTTCTCAGAGACCAATATTAGCTCAATACACACAAGTTATTATTTCACTGGAAAGATCCTTTTGTAGGAGAACCAAGGGTAATTTTAATTTTAACACAAGTACTGTATCATCTTTGAAACATGCTTTCAAATATTCCTTGCATTACCTAACTTTTTTAAAAGCACTGTTAAAAATGAATTTAATTTGAAGTGTTGATCAATTTGGGTCTGAGAAAATTCCAAGGAACTAATTCCTTACCAAAATAAAGCAAAATAAATTTTTACATCAACTCTGATTCAAAGAATGAAATAACCTAAACATATATATTGATATTATGGCAAAAAGAAATAAACCTGGCATTTGAGAGACTTATTAAAGATATAAGGGAAAATATCATGAGACTACCAAGTTGTCAAGCAGTGAAATATTGAGAACAATTGTGGAAACTTCTCCAGAATATTTAAGAAATAGATTGATTTATATGTTTCTGTCTATAAATACATGGTGGGAAAAAAATACTACCTCCAGATACCATGCAGTACAGAACCAACAAATCAAGGAATCTCTTAAGATAAATTATAGATGTGAAGACATATTCTTATGTTAAAATAATGAATACTTTTTGTATAATAATACAGAAATGTAAAGATATTTTGTCATATCACAATATTATAAAAACTAGTTAAAAATCGTGTAGATAATTTGAAAGGAGAACTATTGAAACAAAGATTTCACAGTCTGAATGAAGCAATTTTGAAATTCTTTTTAGAGGGTAACCTGAAACTCTATTATCAGTGCTGCAAATGTTCTTTTGGTGTAAAATTATGCAAAGAAAGTCTAAGGCATGGAATCATTAGTGATTTGTTAATTCAATATTATTTAGTATTGGTGCGAATATTACTTGCTTTAGCACAGAAGATCTATAAGTGAAAATACACTGTGATTCTCTTCAAAATATTTTCAATGTGTTCATTAAAAACCTTATTTAGGGAGCTTTGCCTTATAATTGTCACATAAAGATGTCTGGACAATTCTGTGCAGAAAACAAATATAAAACTGTACCAAATTGTTCAAAAAAGGCTTTTCAGAGCACTGACAATAAAGAAAAAATAAACAACACATTCAGAAATGTTGTGTGGAAAAGCTGTTACTTCATCAAGTAGGAATGGTAGAAGTTTGCAGACGCCTACTGCTATCTGAGTCCGGACAAACAAAAAACCAATAACTTTTTTAAAATAATGAAGAAGGAAGAGTCACTTCAAAGTATAATCTACATTACACAGTTTTCAACCAAAAATTATTAGAAAAGCAAAAAAAGTTATGAAACTATTACCCATAATCAACTGGATTAAAAAAAGCATCCAATAAACACTGATTCAATGTGGGCACAGGGATTGGACTGAGCAAATAGTTCAAAGCAACTATTTTAAATATCTTTAAATAATTAAAGGAAAAATATTCTTAAAACAAATGGAAATATACTAGAATGATGAAATGATATGCTGGAGGTGAAATGTAGAATAATTAAAATGAAAATTTTATTAAATATGTTAAATATCTTTTTGGATATGGCAGAAGAAAGAATTGTTGAATTTGAAAATACATTAGTAAGTAGTAATAACAGTCCAAAATTGAAGAGAAATAAAAATTGCAAGAAACATGAATGGAGCCTCAGAGAACTGTGGACCAATATCATGCATTCCCACATATGGATAATATTCCCAGAAATAAACAGGAAAAAAAAGCAGAAAAAAAATTGGGAAAAATAGTGGATGAAAAATTCTAAAATTTGAATGAAAACTTTAAAATAAAAATTTAATAAGCTCAATAAAAGCCATGAAGGACCAAAACAAAGAAGGTTAGATATAAAAATACCATAATCAAATTCCTGAAAGCCAAAACCAAATAGAAAATCTTAAAAGCAGCAAGCAGCAAGAGAAAAATGGCACCACAGATACAGGGAACAGCAATTTGCTAATGGTTGATTTGTCATCAGAAACAATACAGAACAGAAGGTAGTGGAATGTCAAGTTCAAAGTGAAACACACACAGGCACACATACAAGTGTAATGGAATGACAAGTAGAAAGCGAAACACACACAACACCAACTGTCACCTAAAATTCTATAGCCAGCAAATTTATCTTTTAAAAAACACAGTAACATAAAGACAATTCTAAATTAAAAAAAACAAGTAAACAGAGAATGTATGTCTAAGAGATCCTGTTCTACAAGAAATACTAAAGAAGCCCTCCAGCTGAAAGGAAATGATACTAGATAGTAACTCAGGTGGGCAGGAGGAAAGAAAGGACACTACAAATGGTAAATATAAGGGTAATTATAAAATATTGCCGTACATTATTTTCTTTTTCTCTTGATTTCTTAAAAACCATAGGACTATTTAAAACAAAAAGATACTATCAAAAAGAAAAGGACGAGGAAGTGGAATTATCCTGATGACAAGTTTCTATATTTTAAGCAGTAAATACTAACTAAAATGCGTTATGATAAATTAGAAATGTATATTTAAAATCTAGGGCAACAACTAAAAAGCTAAGAGCAGGAACAAGGCAAGGAATTCTGCCCCCACATTGCTATTCACCAATGGAATGGAGTGTCTAGCCAATAAAATAATCAAAGAAAAGAAATAAAAATGTTTTCAAAATTTAAGTCTCTCCAGACTTCATTCACCACTATACAATATGTACATGTAATACAATTCAACTTGTACACCCTAATTCTATTAAAACAAAAAAAAGGAAAAAAAGTATAAATCTCATAAAGCACTTATATTGAAAATATATTAAAAATTCTTATGAATTAATGATGATAAACAACTCAATAAATAAATGGGCAAACAATTTACATAGACACATAACCAAAGAAGATATTTAAAGGGCATATAAGCACATGAAAAGATGTTCAAAAGCATTAGTCATTGGGGAAATTAAAATTAAATGCACAACATGATACCACCACCGCATACCCACTAAAATAGCTAAAATAAAGAGGATTGATTTTGCCAGGTGTCACGGAGGATATGAGAAACCCGGATCTCTCACACATTGCTATTGGAAATATAAAATGGTCCAGAAACTTTAGAAGATAGTTTGACATTATAAAATAATTTGGCAGTATGTGTATGTGCGTGTGTATTTGCTTAAAACAAAACATACACTTACCACAGAACGAGGCAATTCCACTCCAAGGAATATATTCAAGTGAAATGAAAACAAACGTCTACATAAACACCTATATGTGAATGCTCATAACAACAATATTCCTAGTAGCCCAAAATTGTAACAAACGATGTGCTGCTAAATGAGTAAAATAGGATGTATATATGTACTTAACAAGAAATTTTGAACTATGTATCAACACACAAAAAACATGGATGATTCTCTAAAAATAATGTTAAGAAAAAGAAGCCAGGCACAAAAGATTACATGCCATACATTTCCATTTATGTAAAATTTCTAGAAAAGGAGTGGTGGTACATACTCAAACATACACACACAAACACACATGAACACAGGATGACAATTGCTTGAGGCTAGGGCTGGGAGCAGCAACTGACTGCTAATAGGCATGAAGGAATTTGGGGATAAGGGATGTGTTCTAAAACTGGTTTTTGGTGAAGGGTGCATGACTGTATACATTTATGAAAACCATTGATGTTTACTCTTAACATAGGTGAATTTTATAGCCTGTAAATTATACCTAACAAAGGTGTCAAAAAGAAGACACTTATCAAAGTTTACTAATATGAAAAATGTGAAAATTGATATATATTGAAAATATATGTACAAAAGGTTTGTGCAGTGATCTAGAAGTAAAAACTCAATTTGTTTAGAAGACATATCTCAAGTGCACAGACTTCAAAAAATAATAACTGTATGACATCTTCTGGCTTATTTAATTAGTATGACGTCCTGAATATTAGTGGAACTCCCCAAAGCCAAAAATAAGTTTGTAGCCTAAGAACTAGGGGGAAATAATGAATACAAATTATTTACTTTACCTTATAACTACTTGCATTACTAACGTGTATTTATGAGAGGTACCTATTTTCTTGAACACCAGGAAAAGAAGAAAGGATAAAATATATTTTACAATTGTAGGTGATAAAATATATACATCTGCCATGCTTAGCATTGTTGAAAAATGAGATATTTCTCCTATGAAAATTTAAAAGGTAAAGGAACCATACCCCATCTTATGCAAATATTTTAAAGTATTTCTCATGGCTACATTTTACAATTTGTTAGACATGTTTCTATATTCAGAAACATAGTATGTTGAGCTGTAATATAACTTGATAAACGTTATTTGCTAAATTTAAGCAGTTCACTAGTGAAACAATCTGGAGCTCTAGAAATACATAGGACTCTACAACACCCTCCACCTCTCAACCAATGGTGCCAAGTTTTTACGATCAACCATATCAGATTCTACTCCTCGGGGTTCTTATGTGTCTGCATATAACAGACCTCTCTTTTAAGAGCTTTATCACATACCCCCTTTATAATTTATACTCCTTCTGAACTCCTGAGGACCCTAACACTTGTCATTTAAATTTGTTAATTGTCCATTAAGAACATGTAACCTGTAATTGATGACTTCAGAGACTCTTCTATGGAAAAAATGCAGATTATTAGTATATGGAGTTTATGACTTTCAATTTGCTGATCAGGGGCTTATTTTCTTCATTTTAGTTTATTCATAAGGAATATTTGTTATGCTATGCTCCAGATGCCAGCATTTTCTCTGGTATAGCATTGAGACTCATGGATAAGTGGCCCTGGGGTAAATTCATAACTGAATCTAAAAATCTTCCATCTGTATACCTTGTGTCAAAATAACTTTAATAACTAATAAAACACATAATAGTTTTACTTATGAAACTACATCTAATCAAATGAACGACATGTTGTATTTGCATTTATACTATCACTGTAAATTTAACTCACTCTTAAAGGAATAAAAAGAAATAAAAATAGACACAAATATACGTATCTTTAAAGCTAAGTGAAAACATCATACATATGTTCAATTGTAGTCTTAATTACCCACAAAAGTGAATGATGCAGATTCAAATTCAATTTAATCAAAGTTTTGTAATTTTCAGTGGAAAATCGTGTGGGCAGCTTTCATTATAGGCAGGCACAGTTAGGCTAATGAGCATCAACTATGTCATTTTTGAAACCATATATATGTAGGAATTATAGCAAGAAGGGAAACTTTTTTTTATTCATTAGAATAGCTAAAATGACTCTTGTACTGGCTTGAAAGGAAAATCATTCTGAGGTATATCACAGCAAATGAGATACTTTATCTGAATACTTTCTAAATTAGAAGGAAGTACAGTATGCAGAGTTTAACCATACTTTGTTAATAATTTATTAATCAACATGTATAATTTTTATTTACTTTGGTCATTAAAAGAAGCATTAGACTTCTTATCCTGGAAAATTGGTGGCAATATTACAATTTAAAGAAGGAGATGACATATTCAGTTTGATTAGAAATTCAGGCAGCAATTTTAAAATCATACTCTGGAAAGAGATGATTGAAAAACAAGGAAAAGCACAGTTGATACTTTTTATAAATATTTTGACAGCTACACATTTTGCCCATGTGAAAAGATCTGCCTCAGCCTAATAAATAAAATTTCATTTTTTTAGCCATTAATTTCCTTTACATATATTCTTTATGCATGCTTTTTCTAAATAACTGACTTAAATATATTTCACTTTGATCTACAGCAAAAGGAAAGTTGTTAAACCTGTTTATGATTATTGGACTGGAAAGCATAATTACTTTAGAATCCAATTTGCATTCATCAACTGTATCATTAAGACCAAACTCTAACATTTTGGAAATGTGGGTTTTTTAATAAAGGAAAATAAAATTTTAAAACCTCTCTTTTCAAATAGCAAGCCCATATAAATTACAAAATCAAGTTTTGATCAATTTTTGCTTTTTACATGCAAGCATGTCCTAGGAAAAACCATCTAGTCGAATACCCACCAAGATTAGGAATCTGTTTCAAAAGGCCCTTTGGCAATAGATTAGTTTGGCTGTATTTGAATACCTATGAAAGGGAACTAACTCCCTTTAACAATTTAAATCAAAGAACATTGGATCTTTTTGTAACATAGTTTTCAGTGGATTGAGATGAAATCTGCAATGTGCACTTTGGCATATCCAGAAAAATAAAATCCTATTTTTCCTAATTACAGCCCTGCCAATATTTAGACAGCTACATCTTTTCAACATCTTCTTTCTTCTCCCAACTAAACAATTGCTAGATTTATAACTCCTCATAGGACATAAATAATAGTCAATTCACAATGCTGTGACCTTGTTTTGGATGGACTCTGGTTTGTCAATCCTCTCTGCTCCATTTTTTTAAACAAAGTCTTCTAATTTAAAATATTGCCTGTCTAGTAGACCCAATAAAGAATCTCACCACATATAATTAAACATCTATAAAAGACAGAGAAAAATACTCATAGGAAGCCTTGTAAAATATAACAAAAGAGTGAGAATAGGGGTTAGAGGGCCAAAATAAATCTTTCATTTCAAAAATAATATAATGATAAAATTCAAAAAATTAGAAATATTTAGCATTCAGATGATGCTTCCAAGAAAGGACACAAAAAAGGCAAATAAGATTATTGGGAAGAACAAAAAGGAAACAAAAAGAGATTTTTAAAAAAGATGGGTAAATTTTTTAAAATTATCACAAAAACAGGATTAAGCAAATACTGGATTGAAAGGGCACTCTGAAGCTGAGTCAGTTGTGAGAAAATTTCAAATGTCAGGGACAAAAGAAAGACAATGTGAAAAAAAGTGAAGAACAGGGAAGACATAGAGTGGCAATATATAAACACAGAGACAATTACAGTTCTTGAAAAGAAACCTTTGCATGTGGAACAGATGCTATGATTTATGTGCAAGCATGTGAAATAATGTTTTCTCTGTGCTGAAGAGAAACTTTCATAGACTGATAAGAAAAAAATTCCCATTTGTGAATAAATTCTAACATAACCTTTAAATTACAAGATATAAGAAGAAAAGCATATAATTATTCTTACAGCAAAAGCAAACAACAAACATAAAATGGAGGCAGCTTCAATGTAAATTCCAAACAATTTAGACACAGGATGTATCCTATTTAAGAAGTTGACAGAAAGATCTCTTTAGAAAAGTAATACAGAAAAATTATAGATTCCATATTTTACTTAAGAAATCATTTGGGCTGTGATAAATGACTTGTACTATGATAAAATAAAAAACAAGACAACAAAAAAGTCCAAAAGTAGGGTAAAATAATACTCTAACTGGCTGCAAGCAGAACTTATTATTGAAAATAGGAATGAAAATTACTAATAATTTTAAATTTGGTTATTTATTTTAATGCACATCCTAAAGAGGTCTACAATGTTTAAAATAATAGTATGAAATGTGTTAGTTTGCTAGGGCTGAGGTAATAAATATCACAGACTGAGTGCCTTAAACAACAGAAATTTATTTCCTCATTTTTATAGTATCTAGAAACTCAAGATCAAGATGTGGGCAGTGGAAGTTTCTTTTGAGGCCTCTCTCCTTGGCTTGTGGATGGCTTTCTTTTCACTGTGTCCTTGTGCTTAGGAAAAACCCAAATTATTTTTGTCCTCTGCTCTCACCCCACAGCAATAAGACAGAAGACTTCTGTGACCAAATGTGTGGAGGTTTTTCCCCACAACCAGCAGTGGACACAAGCTGGGTGTTCCCTAATTCAATTCTGACACTATCTACCTGGAGATAGCATGAGATCATACAGGTTAAAGGCTCAGTCCCCAAGATTCCCGCCCACCCACCACTCCCTTCAAACACCAGTCACAAGTCCAGGCCTCCAGAACTTCTGATCTACTGGCTTCAAGTTGGGATTCCCACTACCCCCTCTTTGGGTTCTATTAATTTCCTAGAGCAGCTCATAGAACTCAGGGAAACATGTTTACCAGTCATTATAAAGGATATTACAAAGGATACAGAGGAAGATAGGTATAGGACAAGGCATGTGAGAAGGGAGGCAGAGCTTCCATGCCCTCCCTGGTGTACCACCCTCTAGGAACCTTCATGTTCAGCTATCCAGAAGCTTTCTGAACCCAGTCCTTTTGGGTGTTTATGGAGGCTTCATTACATAGGCATTATTGACAACCACGCAGAAATGTGATTGGATAAAAAGGGTGTGATCTCAAATTAGCAGGGGGAAAAGCCAGTACTGCCTATATGTTCAGATTCTTTGTGGCCTCTCTGTGCAGCATTCCTTATTCCTTGGGTATGGGGCAGGGCCCTCTCTGGAATAAGGGTGTTAGGATCCACAATCAGGTTAGAGTCTTGCCCTGGACAGATAAAAGGAGGGCAGAAGAAGTTCAGAAAAAGAGCTCTGTTTCCTGAGGCCTGCTTCTGAGTCCTAAAGTGCCCCAACATTATGCATTATGAAAAGGGCTTATGAGAGTTATGAGCCAGCAACTGTGGACAAAAACCACGGTTATTATCAGGTCATTAAATATGAAATGTCTGATCTCAAATCGAAAATGTAGTTTATCATATCTCAAACAAGAAACAGTACAATTAATCAAAGTACGCACCTAAACTATCGACACACTTTTGCCATCTTAATGGTAGCTTGTTTATGCCAGCAGCAAAGAAGCCTGGAGAGCCAGTGGCAATGAAATCCCCAAAGGCGTTTGCCACAGTTTGCTGAGAATTGAATATTTTTCCTTGCAAGAAGTGGTCCAAAGCCTGGAAGAAGTGGTAGACAGTTGGTGCAAAGTCTGGTGAATATGGTGGATGACAGAGAGTTTCCAAGTCCAGCAGCTGTAGTTTCAGCAGCGTTATTTGTGCGACATGTGGTCAAGCATCGTCTTGCAAGAGGATTGTGATGTCTCTAGTGACCAATCTCGGTTGCTTAATCACAAGCATCCTCATCATTTCATCCAATTGGTTGCAGTAGACATCCGCTGTAAGTGACTGACCAGGTTTCATGAAGCTGTAGTGGATAATACCAGCGCTGGACCACCAAACAGACACCATTAGCTTTTGTTGATGAATATTTGGTTTTGGACTGTGTTTCAGCACTTCATCTTCATCCAACCATTGTGCCGAACACTTGCAATTGTCAAAAAGAATCCATGTTTCATCACATGTAACAATAGGGTATAGAAATAGTTTGCCTTTATGTTGTGACAGCAAAGAAAGGCAAGCTTTGAGACGTTCGTTTGATTCATGAGAAACCCATCCATTCAGCTTCTTTGCCTGGCCCATTTGTTTCACATGGTCCAATATTGTTGGACTAGTAATGTCAAACCTTGCTGCTAATTCACGTGTAGGTTGAGATCGATTTTCTTCCACTACAGCTTTCAGCTCCTCATTATCCACCTTGGTCTCAGGTCACCCACATGGCTCATTTTCAAGATTAAAGTCACCAGAACGGAAGTTCCCAAACCATCCACATACTGTTTATTCATTAGCCACATCCTTCCCAAACATTCTGTTGATATTTCAAGCTGTCTGTGCTGCATTGGTTCCACGACAGAACTCATATTCGAAAGTAGCATGAATTTTTGACTTATCCGTGGTTTCACAAAAAATTGCTCTAAAAAAATTTTTGAAAGATAATCACAAGCCAAAATGTGCATTTGCAAGACTGAGGATGTACCTTCACAATAAAAACAAAACAAGAAGTGTCAAAGTGAAATGTCAGAGATATCAACTGTCATACTTGGTACTTAAGGAAATCATACATATATATCATAATATCACACCTTGCATGGTTTTATGGTTTTCCCTCTAGAAGATGGAGAATGGAACCATGCTAACACCAACCACAAAACACCAGGAGTAGGTATATTATTATCAGACAAGGAAGATTATCAGGAATAAATAGAATCGTTACATAATGAAAAAAAGGTCAATTCTGCAAAAAGGCACAACACCACTAAATGTACATGTCCTGATAAGAAAGCATCAAAATACATGAGGAAAAAATGATAGAACTACAAGAAGAAATAGACAAATTCATTCCTATAGGTGATATTTTAACCCTTCTATTTCAGTATTTGACAATTGAAGCAGGCAAAAAATTGAGGAAGGATTTAGTTGGCCCAGACAGCACTATCAATCAACATGACCTAATTGACAATTATAGAATAATTCATCCAACAGCAGCAGAATATGTATTTGCTTTTAAAATCAAATGGTGCATTCACCAAGACAGATCATATCCTGGGCCATAACACACACCTTAAATTTAAAAGAAGAGAAGTTGCTATGGTGTGAATGTTTGTGTCCCCCCACAATTCATATTTTGAATTACTAAATCCAAGTTGATAGTGTTAGGATGTGGGGCCTTTGGAAATTTATTAGAACATGAAGACAGAGCCCTTATGAATGGGATTAGTGCCATTATAAAAAAGGACCAAGAAAGACCCCTCACCTTTCCAATATATAAGGATGTAGGGAGAAGGCACCCTCTAAGAGCAGAAGATGAAGATGTCTTCACCAGATACTGAACCTACCAGTGCCTTGATCTTGGACTCCTCAGCCTCCAGAATTGTGAGAAATAAATATTTATTGTTTATAAATCATCAAGTCTATGATATTTTGCATATTATGGATTAAGACAGAAGCCATTCAAAATATATTCTCAGATCACAATAAAGTTAACTTAGAAATCAATAATGGAAAGATAGCTAGAAAATTCTGAAATATTTGGAAAGTAAACAAAATACTTCTGAAAAAATGAGTCATAAAACAAGTTTAAGAGAAATTTAAAAATATTTTAACTACATGAAAATGAAAATACAACATATTAAAATGTGAAGAATGCATTGAAGTCAGTACTAAGAGAAAAATTTATAGCATTGACTGTAGATATTAGAAAAAAGAAAGGTCTAAAATGAGTAATCTATCACCCTTAGTAAACTAGAAAAGGTGGGGCAAATAAGCCGAAGGCAAGAACAAGAAACCAATAAAAATTAGAAAAGAAATCAATGACATTGAAAAAAGGAAATTAATAGACACAATCAACAAAACCAAAAGGTGGTTCTTTAAAAAGGAAATTGACACATTTGTAGCAAGGTTAACCAAGAAAAATTATGTGTTCCCTCCAAATTCATATGTTGAAGCCCAAACTGCCAATGTGACTAAATTTGGAGATAGAGCCTTAAGAAGGTAATTAAAGTTAAATAAGATAATGAAGGTAGGGGCCTTAATCATATAGGACTTGCATCTTTGTAAGAAGAAGAAATAGGAGAGATCTCTCTCTCTCTCTGTATGTGCACAGAGGAAAGGTCATGTGTACAGAGGAAAGGCACAGCAATACGGCGGCCATGTGCAATACAGGAAGAGAGGCCTCACCAGAAACCAACTCTGCTGACACTTTATTTTGGATTTCCAGACTCCAGAATTGTGAGAAAATACATTCCTGTTGTTTAAGCCACCCCATCTATAGTATTTTGTTATGGCATCCTGAGCAGACTAATACAAGAGGAAACACACAAATTTACAAACATCAGAAATGAAGGAGAGGTCATCACTATTAATCCCAAAGATATTAAAAGAATGCTAAAGGAATGCACCAAACAACTTTTTGTCCAAAAATTGATATGGTAGATGAAATGGGGCAATTTTTTGAAAAGCACAAACTCCCAAAACTCATGTAAGGAGAAATAGGTAATCTGAATAGGTCTATACATAATAAAAAAGATTGAATTAATGATTAATAGTTCTCAAAAGAAAGCACCAGCCAGAATAATAAATAAACAAATAAGTAAATAGAAAGTATCAGTCCAGATGATTTCACTCTTGAATTATAACTAACATTAAAGGAAGAAATAATTTCAGTTCTCTGTAATTTATTTCAGAAAATAGAAGAAGGAACACTTAATAACTTATTCTATGATGATAGCATTATATTTATAATAAAACTAGATAATAAAACATTATAAGAAGACTATAAACCAACACATCTCTTGAACATAGATGCAAAAGTCCTCAACAAAATATTTGCAAATTGAATCCAATCATATATAAAAAGAATTATACACTACTATCAAGTGGGATTCATTCCATGTATGTAGCCTGGTTTAACTTTTGAAAAATCAAATAATTTAATTCATGACAGCAAAAAATTAAAAAAGAAAAATTATGTAATCATATCAATAGATGAAGAAAAAGCATTTGACAAAATCCAGCACCGATTCATGATAAAAATTCTCAGCAAAGTAGCAATACAGGGAACTTCCTCAATTTGATAAAGAATAGCTACAAAAAACTTAGAGCTGTCATTATACTTAATGGTGAGAAACTATATGTTTTTTCCCCTATGATGTAGAACAAGGCAAGGATGTCCTCTCTCACCACTTGTATTCAACATCATACCGGAGGTCCAAGCTAGTGAAATAAAGCAAAAAATGGAAATAAAAGTTACATAGATGAAGCATAAGAAATTATACTATCTTTATTGGTAAATGGTATGGTTATTGACCAAAGACTAGAAAAACAAACAAACAAACAAACACGTACTTCTGGAACTCAAATGAATATAGCAAGATTGCATAGTATAACGTTAATATACCAAATTAAATTGTTTTCCTTTATGCTAGCAATTAACGTGCGGAATTTGAAATTAAAAGCCATGCCATTTATAATACTACCAAAAATACTTGAGTTTAAATCTGACAAAATATGTATGAGATCTACAAACAGAAAACTACAAAACTCTGATGAAGGAACTCAAAGTAGATCTAATGAATGGAGAAACATTCAGTGTTCATGGATTGGAAGACTCAGTACTGTATAAATATCAATTTTTACTAACTTGATATAGAGAATCAACAGAATCTCAATAAAAATATATCAGGAATCTGTTTTGTAGATATTTACACATTAATTCTAAAGTTTATATGGAATGACAAAAGACCTAGAACGCACAACATAAACCAAGGCAAAACAGAAGAACAACAAAGTTGGAAGACTTACACTATCCTATGTTAGGAATTCCAACAAAGTAGCTAGGCATGGTGGATCACACCTGTAATCCCAGCAGTTCAGGAGGCCAAGTCAGGAGGATTGCTTGAGGCCAGGAGTTAAAGACCAGTCTGGGCAATATAATGAGAGTCTGTCTCTACAAAAAATATTTTAAAAATTATCTGGGCATGATGGCAGTTGCCTGTAGTCCTAGCTACTCTGGAGGCTGAGGCAGGAAGATTGCTTGAGCCCAGGAGTTTGAGGCTGCAGTGAACAATGATAGCTCTACTGCACTCCAACCTGGGCAGCAGAGCAAGACCCTGATTCAAAAAAAAAAAAAAAAGAATTACTATAAAGCAACAGTTACCAAGATACTGTGATACTAATATATATAAACTATATAAATTAATATTTAATATAGCTGTTTGCAATGAACTAAGTGTTTGTGTTTCCCCAAAATGCATGTTTGTCAACCTAAATAAAAAACAGAGTGGCTGTCTCAAAGAAAAATATATTTATTTGGTAACAAGGCATTGCAATGGGAATGAATACATTTTCCATAGCAAACTATGTTCACATTCATGAAGGTAAAGGGAAACAAAGAATTTTAAAGGAAAAATGAGGAGGACTACATGATATTTTGAAATGATTGTCCTTGGCTGAAAGGATCAATAACAAGGGTGATGCCAGTCCAAGGTTGAACAGATGGTTACTGGGAAGATGTCCTCATAGGACTGTTTTTCCTGTAAGGTTGTGATGGCTTTTGTACAAGCCTGTTGTTTTTGCAGAGTCCTTTGTGATAGTTTTGCTATCAGGCATACAAGCATGAGAACCCTCTCTTTACATCCTTCCCTGGCTCTATTTGTCAGGGTGTTTTTTATTTATTTTTTATTTATTTATTCTAACACAAGTGACTCCATTTTGATTCTGGCAGTTTTCACATGTTGGAACTCTAATCTCAATGTTATGGTATTTGGAGGGAGAGCATTTGGAAAGTTACAAGGTCATGAATGTGGAGTTTGCATGAATGGGGTTGGTGCCCCTACAAGATGAGACCAGAGACCTAGCTTGCTCTCTTTATTCCGTGTAAGGACACAGCAGAATGCTAGTTGTCTGTAAACCAGGAAGAGTACTCTCACCAAGAATCCAACCTACTATCACCTTTATCTTGGACTTTCAACCTCTGGAAATGTGAAAAATAAATGTGTCATTTAAGCCACTCAGTTTCTGTTATTTTGTTATAGTAGCATCAACATGAACTGGTAGAACACTGCTTGAACTCAAATGATCCTGAGGAATTTTGGGTAACAAAAATAATACCATTTTTTTTTCTTCACCATTGGTTATTCTCTGGGACAGTGTCATCTATTTTAAACATTATAAGTATATATGTTTATATATGTTATCCATTGCTGCCTAACAGATTACCCTAAAAGCTAATGGCTTAAGCGACATTATTTCTCACAGTTTTTATGGGTTGTAAATCCAGCCTCAACTTTTCTTGTTCCTCTTTCTCAGGTGTCCCCCAAAGCTACAATCAAGGTGTCTGATAAGGCTGCAGTCCTCTCAAGGTTCAACTGGGGAATGGTCAGATTTCAAAGTTCACTCATTTATATGGATATTGGCAAGAATCAGTTCTTTGTGAGCTGTTAGAGGAACTCAGTTCCTCACTGATCATGAGCTGGAGGATGCCCTCGGCCCTTTGCTATGTGGGCTACTCCCATGGGGACAATCTGAGAAGACTCAGAGTGTGAGTGACGGCAAGACAGAAGTCATAGTTTTTAATAGCCTAATCTCAGAAGTGACGTTACCTCTCTTTTGCCATATTCCACTTGTCAGAAGCAAGTCAGTAGGTCCAGTCCACACACATGGAGAGTAGATTACAAAGGGTTTAAACAGCAGGAAGTGGAGATCATTAGGAGTCATTTTATAAGCTGATTATCACAATGTTTTTGTTCTGTTATAAACCTATAAATTACTACTGTATAATATACATTACTATTAGAAACATGCATTAGAACCAGTATTCTGTTGTCCTGATGTGAAAAATCAGTTTGCATAGCTGGCTGTCAAAAAATTTTGAATAAAAATGAACCTCCAGGCAATCATTCATCTTCACATTGACCATTAAAGACAGCTGTCATCTGTCATAAATTAAATTTAAAAAGTCACAGTACATTCATAAAGAGACATATTTTGTAACTTTTCCTTTTGAAATGTAGAGAGACACTTAAATATTTAAGAAGGGAAATGTAGTCCTAAAAGAAACTGATTCAGCAGGGCAGACAATACATCTTTTTCATGAAACTTTCATTAATTTTCAATACTGGATAGCAGTATAGTCAAATTGTAGGGCCCTAAGTAGAAACCAAAGTCCCTAGAGATCTCTACTAATTGTGATCCTAAGGCAAAATCGTTAAGGCAAACTTCCTTTAATTAGATATATTTCCCAAGTTGGAGGCAGAATACTCAACAACTCCCTTGACCGTGGAAGCTATCTTTGCATTGATTGCTTTCTCTTTCATGCTCAGTCAATGAAGTAGGACTCCAGTTCAATCAAATGCATTTATTTCTCAGTATTTTTAAGTGTTCTGATAAAAGGAAGTTAGAATTATCTTGAACTTTCCATCAAGAATTATAATTTTCAAAATACACTGACATTTCCATTGATTAGTATAACCCTAATTGTTTTTCTGTAGTATAATCCTAATTGTTTTTCTGTACTCAAACAAGACCCCCTTGTCATTCAAGTGAAATAAGGAATTGAGCACTGTAATTTTGTTAATATAGCACTGCAGTAAGGTGGAGAAAAATGAATGTGTATGCACATATTTTAAAATGATGTTACTTCTGTTAACATACACTATTTTATGCAATCTCCAAATTTGAAGGTGAAGTAATTCAAACTTGGAGAGCAGTTTACAAAAATGCCTCATGATTCTCTTTGATACCTTGTGTGCTGAATTGGAGCCAAATGTGAAGTTCTTTGCACCAGTACCTGTAAGTGGCAGAAAGGTTATTCTTCTGAGATTGCAGACTAAACCAGACATGCAACAGAGCTAACTGAATGCAATGTCCTATTATATATTTGTGGTGATGCAATAGCTTTACAATAAGTGTTTTCCCTAGAGAAACATTAGTTACTTCTGAACGCTTAACCTAGTTTTGTATTTTTCCTCTCTACTTTTGTGCATATCTTCATATCTATCTTATCCAAATTCATTGGTTGTATTCTTATGCTAGTTCACTGTTGGTTTGCCTTGCTTCTCTCCCACCTTCTAATGTTTCCTTCCAAGTGAAAGAAGCTCAGCTAGCATTTCACTTCTTTCCCCTCTCTGTCCCTTAAGCTAACTTCAGCAAGAGTAACCTAATTTGACTTATGATTTTGCAAGGAGAAACTTGGTGCTATTATCCCAGACTTACTGCTTCTCAGGAATGAACTTTACATAGAGATAGCATGTTCTGCTGTGATCCTTCACACTGTATGTTTTATATGAGCACTGTAAACATTGAGAGCCCTGAAGAAATTCAGCACTATTATAGGTTTCAAGTCTATTTAATTCTTGGGATCGGTATTATGACGGCCAATTTCCTGCAGATTCAGCATATTGTTTAACATCAGCTTATCCGTGATAAAGACGGTTGCTACATCCTCTATTTATTTAGTGTCTTTGTTTTATGTCTTATTAGAAACACAGGTGGAAAAAAGAAGGGTATTACACAATGTACCAACTCAAACCCCAATAATTCTTGTAGTTATTTTTATTATGTTTTATAAATTGTTATGGTCATTACGCTGTAAACCATTGAATTATGATTTTCTATAACCAAAAACTTGCTAGGATTTTTGACAGTTTATCAGCTGATACCATTTGTTTTGCTATAAGTATGTCATCTGAATTGAGAAGATATTGGTCTTTTCTTTTCAATATTTATATCTTGATTTTCTACCTTATTGCATTTGCATCAACTTCCAATAACAAAAGATAAAAATAGCATTCTTCTATTGAGTGGGAATGACTCTAGTATTTACTATGCCATATGATATGAACTGAAAGACAAATTCATTTTTGAGTATTAAGAATATATTCTTCCATCCATTGTTTACCAAGAAGTTGCTAAATTAATTTGTTTCTGGTTTTATTGTTGTTAATTTAATAACATAAAATAACTTAATTCCTTAACTTCTTTAAAATTATGTCTTCAAACTAATAATAAAATGTATTTTTTCTCCTTTCTAATTTTAACTATTTTTTAAAATATTTTTTAAAGCATGGCAAATGGATGACATATTTTGTGAGACAGCATATGTAAAAATACATTTCTATAGTTTTCGTGGTTAAAGATCTACTTAACTAGGTACAAAATTTAAAATTGTATTTGAAGATTCAACCACAGTATATTTGTGGAGAGTAATGTATTAGAGTGGTTAGTATAACTCTGTTAGCATCCTTGCAAAGAAGCTAAATGCCCATCAAAAGAGGAATCATTAAATAAAATGTTATATCAATTATTAGAAAATTATGTAGCCATTAAAAAGAAATAAGTATATCTATATTCACTAACCAGAAAAGTAGTAAATTATAATTATTATCTGAATAAAAACGTCATATGCCCATCCATACATATATACATATGAGATAAAAATAAAGATATTTATTTCTTTAAAATGTGTGATTATACATATGTATGATTTATCTTAGTCAATATATTCACGTAAATTTTCTTTTTTAGTGAGTCTTTATGGGAATATTAGTGTAACTTTTGAAGAATCTGTATTAAGGACTACCACTTAGTGTATACTTTTAAATAGAACTCTGGAAACCCTTTTATTTGGAATTACGTATTCCTGCAAAATGTGTAACCACATGTGACACAAAATGTTCAGTTGTGGTTACTTCTGGGACTTACACTGATGGCTGTGAGGAAGCCACTCCAATTCTACCAGTCACTAAAAATAAAGTATTACCTTAATGGTTTATAATTACTTTTTTATGTATATTAGTATTTTTCCGAGGCAATATATAAATAGCACTATTGTCATTTTACAATTAAAAAACCACTAAACTGGATTATAACTTATTTTTGCAGTATTGTGACTATATCACTGTTAGTCATTAAGATCAAGTTTCACAGCAGGCATTTTTCAATCTGTTTTCAGAGAAAAATATGGTGGAGCAGAGATTCAAAAGCTGAACCCTGGTTCCAAAGTTAGTGCCTTTTTTTCTTTAATGATATACCAATGACATGCTTTTTGTCATGTGTGGCATTGCTTCTTTTTCACTCAGAAGAGACGTGGTCTCATTTGACCTCACCAGTGTTGCTCTCTGAGTTCTCTGAACTGGTATACAAATGTGAAGTATTCACGATGACTGGTTTTCCGTTATTGCCTATGGCTCTTTATTAATGCATAAAAAAACCATCTCTTTGAATACTAGTGGGTCACAGCCATCATCTGCTCCTGCCCTGCCCTGGATATTCATTTCATTGCCTTTTTTCCTGTTTGTGTAAGTTAGAAATATGTGTAATAGCCTGGGAGGAGCGTCTAGTAACCCCTAGACAGTGGTAAGACAGTTGTAAGATTTTCTGGCTTGTGCACACCAAGGCATTTTGAGTCCAGGTTCAAATGAAGGACAGGTTCAAAGTGTCATCCCACCACTGTCAAGTAATCTCAATGTTATTGACCAAAGTATGACATGAACTGAACTCTGTACGATTGTTTCTTTAAAACCACTTTAGCTCCACTTGCTAAATTAAAGGCAATTTCTTCATGACTCTAAAAGTAATATATTACTCAAAATCTTCACTTTTTTGGGAAAAAAAATTTTATTATGAAATAAATATAGATTATTCAAAAGTTCCAAAAATACTGCAGAGGTCCTGTGTTGCTTTCACTCAGTTTCCTCTATGGTTATATTGTATAAAATTATAGCACAATATTAAAGCCAGATAATTGGCATTGGTCCAATGTATGTATGTAGACCCATGTAAATTTTCCACATGTGTACATTTGTGTAACCACCACCTGCAATCAACATACCAAAAAATTACAACACAAAAAGACTTTCTTTATGCTATCCATTTAGAGGCATACTCCCCCAACAATCTCAAATCCCTGGCAACCACTAATTTGCTCTCTAGCTCTATAATTTTAGCATTTTGAGATTTCCGTATAAATGGAATCATGAAATATGCAATCTTTTGGGACTGACTTTTACACACAGCATAATGTCCTTAGATCCATCCCAGTTCTTGAATGGATGAATGGTTCATTCTTTTTTATTGCCGAATAGTATCTCATGGTATGGATGTACCACAGGTTAAACCTTTCAACCATTGAAGGACATTTAAGTTGTTCCCACTTTTTGGCTTTTCCAAATAAAACTGATATAAATACTTATTTATGTGGTTTTGTGTGAACATATATTTTTATATCTCTGAGATAAATATCCAGGACTGCAATTGTTAGCTGATAATGTAATTATAAATTTAGTTTTTTAAGAGACTGCCAAATATTTTTCCAGATTGGCTGAACCTCTTTACTTTCCTACCAAGAATGTATGAGAGATTTAGTTTTTCCAAGTGTTCTTCAGTGTTTGGTTTTGTCACTATGTTTTCTTTTAGCTTTCTAATAGGTGTGTACTGGTAACTCATTGTGGTCTTACTGTGCATTTCTCTAATGACAGGTGTCATCAAACATCTTTTAATGAGCTTCTTTGCCAACTGTATATCCTTTGCAGTAAAGTATCGCTTCCTGTATTTGGCCCATTTCCAGTTGGATTGTTTTGTTTGTTTTACTGTTGAATTTTGAGAATTCTTTCTATTTTCTAGATACTGTTCCTTGTTTGGATAAATTGTTTGCAAATATTTTCTGCCAGTCTGTGACTTGTCTTTTCATCCTCCTAACAGGGTCTTTTACAGAGCAATTCTATAATTTTCATGAAACCAAATTTATCACTTTTTCCTTTGATGAACGGTGCATTTGGTTTCATGCTAAGAACTCTTCACCAAACCCTAGGTCCTGATGATTTTTGTCTGTTATCTTATAAAACTTTATAATTTATGTTTTACATTTAAATACATGATCCCTTAGAGTTCATTTTTATGTAAGGTGTGAGATTTAGATCATGGTTCATTTTTGTGTTTATAGACATACAACTGCTCCAGCACCATTTGTTCAAAAAAAACTATCTTTCCAACATTGAATTGCTTCATGCTTTTGCAAATAGCAGTTGGCCATACTTGTGTGGGGCTGTTTTATAGGCATTCTATTACTCCAATGACCTATGTAGCTATTCTTCCACCAATACTACATAGTCATGATTACCCCCCCTATATATTAAAACTTGAAATCAAGTAGACACATTCCTCCCATTTTCTTCTTCTTTTCCATAATTATTTTAGCTATTTTAGTTCCTTTACCTTTCCATATAAATTTTAGATATTCTAAAAAGACAAATACCAACATTTCTTATGAATATCAGTACAAAAAATTTGATAAAATATTATCAAACAAATCATCAAGTGGGATTTATTCCAGGCATACAAGACTGGCTTGATATTTTAAAATAAAAAAAAAATGTAATCCACTATATTAACAGGCTAAACAATCACACAATCATATCATTTAAAGCAAAAGACACATTAGACAGAATTCAATACCCACTTATGTTAAAAAATTTTGGAAATCTAGGAATGGAGGAGAATTTCATCAACTTGATAAAGAACACCTAGACAAAATCTAAAACTAACTTAATGGCAAAAGAATCAATGCTTTCCCCCTAAGACCAGCTAAAAGGCAAGAAAGTCCACTCTAACCTTTGTTATTCAAAACACTACTGGAAGTTCTAGTTAGTGCAATAAACAAAGGAAAATAAATTAAAGTTATACAGATTGGAAAGGAAAAAATATAACTGTACCAATTTCCAGATGATTTGAATATCTATGTAGAAAATCCCAAGGAATCTACCAAAAAAATAGCCTAGAATTAATAGGTGAGTTCAGGAAGATCTCAAGATACAAAACCAACACTTAGAATCAATTCTATTTCTATATGCTGTCAAAATGCATGTAGAAATTGAAATTAAAAATACAATACTATCTGCAATGGTAAGAAAAAAAATCTTAGGTATAAATCTAACAAAACACATATAGGACCTGTATGCTGAAAGATACAAAATATTGATGAAATAAATCAAAGAAGATCTAAATAAATAAAGAGACATACCATGTTCATGAATTAGACTTAACACAGTAAAGATGCCAATTCCTTCCAACTTGATATGTAAGCTCAGTGCAATTTCTATCAAAATACTGGCATGATTGTTTTGTAGTTATAGATATTCATAATAAATGTTGGTATTTGTTTTTATACTATTTCTACCTGATTTTGATATCAGGGTAATCCTGGCTGCATAAAATGAGTTTGGTTGAGTTTGATGAGTTCTCTCTTCCATTTTTTGAAAGAGATTATTTATACAGAACTTGTATTAATTCTTCTTCAAATGATTGGTAGAGTTCTCCAGTGAAACCATAGACACCCAAAAATTTTTTTATCTGAAGTTTTAAATTACAAATTCAATTTCAGTAACAGTTATAGAACTATTCAAATTATCTATTTCATATTGAGTGGGTTGTGTTTTTCCACTTTTTCAATTTTGTCCATTTCATCTCAGTTGTACAATTTATGGTTTTAGAGTTCTTCTTAATAATCTCTTATTATTTCTTTTGATGTCCACATGGTCTGTAGTGATATCCATTCTTTCATTTGTAATATTAGTGATTTCTGTTTTCTCTTTTTCTTTCTCTCTTTTATGAGGGATTTGCCAATTATATTGATCATTTCAAAGAACCAAGGTTTTTATCTGTTTGTTTGCTTATAGATTTTCTCTATTTTTATTTGTTTCAATTTCATGGCTTTCTGTTCTTATCTTTGTTGTTTTATCCCTTCTGCTTGCTTTAGGTTTATTTTTGCTCTCCTTTCCCTACTCTCCTGAAGTAGAAACTTAGAATACTGTTTTTGAGCTTTCTCCTCTTTTCTAAAGTAAGCATTTAATGACAAGAATTTCCACTGAAGCATTAGTTTAGCTGTGCACCACAAATTTTGATATATTTTCATTTTTATTCAATTCAAAGTATTTTTATTTCCCTTGAGACTTTCTCTTTGCCCATGGATTATTTAGAAGTGTCTTTTCATGTGTTTGGAGACTTTTTTGGTAATCTTTCTATTATTGATTTATTTATAGTTTGATTCCATTGTGGTAAGAGAACAACACTGCAGGATTTCAATTCTTTTAAATTTGTTGAAGATTGCTTTATGGCTCAGAATATGATCTATATTGTTATATACGTTCTCTTTGTTCTCTTTGTTTTTACTTTCACTGCTTTCTCTCTTTTTTACTTTCCTATGGGTTAAGTGAACATATTTTGAAATTTTGTTTTAAATTACCTATAGCATTTTAATGTATCTTTTTAGATAGCTTTTATGGTGATTGCTATAGGTATCACATTATACATGCATGACTTATCAGTCTGCTGTTTTCATCATTTTACCAGTTCATGTGATGTATAAAAACCTCATCTCCCTGCATATGACTTTACTCTGTCTCATTTTATAATGGAATTGTTTCAAAAAATTTATCTATCTTTCATTTAGAACCACATTAGATGGTGTTTATGAATTTTGTTTCACCTGCTAAATATAATTTAGCAAACTTAAGAGGAGAAGGAAAACCTACTGTATTTACCCACATTTGTGTTTGTAATGTCATTTGGATTATGTGATTCTATTGTTTTACCATCAAGTTTACTGACTTTCCTTTGTCTCCTCCCTTCTACTGTTGAGCCTGGTCCTTGAGTTTTTTAAAATTTAAGTTATTGTATTTTTTCAGTGATATGATTCCTATTTGATTCTTCTCTATATCTTCTATTTCTTTGCTGAAATTCTGTTTTTTCATTTATTTGCAGCATGTTCATAATTGTTCACTGGAACATTTATATGATGGCTGCTATTGACTCCTTCTGAGATAATTCTAATATCTGTTTTATTTAAGTATCAGCATCTGTTGATTGCCTTTTCTCAATAATTAGAGATATTCCTGGTTCTTAGAATAATGGGTGATTTTCTATTAATACCTAAGCATTTTGAATAATATGTTGCAAGACCCTGGATCTTACTTAAATTTTGTACTTTAGCAGTCTTTATTCTCCACTCCAGCTGGGGAAGGGTGATGCCACTTCCTTACTGCCAAGTGAGGAAGTAAGTCCAGGTTTTCTACTTGATGTCTGTTGAGAGTTACTTCTGGGAAAAGGGGTTCCTCACCACTGAGGGGCTTGGGGTCAAGATTCATGCTTTTCACTGGGCCTTCACTAATAATATTTTGTCTGTTTGAGCAAGGGGTGCCTCATTGTTCTCTCATGTGGACTCCAATGACACTGCAGGAGCAGAAGGTGGTCTCATTGCTGCTAAATGATGTTGAAAATCTTGACTCCCCACTGGGCCTCCTCTCACACCTCCCAGCGAGGAGGGTGAGAAGTAGCTCATTACCTCTAGGTGGGGGTAGAAGTCCTTGTTACCTCCCCCCAGTGGTGATGAGTGTTCTTGATCTCCACTCTTCCTTCTCTGACACCACTTTCTAACCAGGTACCTCATTATAATCTGGTGACAGTGGAAGTCTGGGCTCTCCACTTGACTTTTTTTCATGAGGGTGGTGCCATAGTTATTTTGTAGTGTTTATTTTGGGTACAACACTTATGTGTTAAAAGATCTGTGTTTGACAGGCTGCCTTTCTTCTGTTCCTTCAACTAAAGACAGCAGGCTTTTCTGTGACCTTTTTTTTTTTTTGTCTGCAACTCTTGGCACTTCCAGGTCACTGGTTTTTCAATAACTGCTGTGGGATATATAAGGCAAAAAAGAAAATTCAAAGAGCCCCCCCCACCATGTCTTTCCTCAGGTCCTGAAGTCCTAGTTGGTCTGTTTTCTTCTTGACATCTTTCAGAGTTTTCTCATGTTTCTTTCATATATAATGTTCTAGGCATTTTAGCTGTACCTAGTGAGAGAAACAGGGAAAAGATATGTGCTCCATCTTTCCAAAAGTGGAAGTCTCTGCACTCTTAAGTTTTCTCATTTTTTCTTTTTTTAGTCTTCATATGAATTTTAGCATAACTTTAGAAAAAATACCACTCAGTGGCCATTTTAAAATAGTGATAGGAAAACTACTTTATTAAGAATTACACTTTCTTTTAATGTATACATCTTTCCCCTGTTCTAAGACATTGCATACAATATTAACATATAAAGCCTCTGAGTAGGCTGTGAAACTATCTCAGAAAAAAAGAAAGAGATGCCTTTTTTTGCTGGAGCTAATGAGAACCCTATATAGACTTTTAAATCCTAATCACAACAACAAAGAAAACGCAGGCACGGTGAACAAAATATGCCCGTAGGTACTCAATAATTTAACAGTAGGTTCCGAGCTAGTGAAATACATATTTAAAATAATGGTGAAAGAAGTGATATGATTCTGGATAATGCATGCTCTAAGTTGACTGTGTGTTTAATGCCTTTCCAATTGACTGTGACATGCTTTATTATTCTGTTGATATTTAAAGCCCAAGCTCACTTCTATTTCTCTTCATCTACATCTACCTGCTTTTTACAATATTCCTTTTTAAATACCAAAGAGGTGTGAAGAAGAGATTCACAACGTGTCCCCTTTCAAAAGCCTTTGATTCAGCGTTCTTCCACTTTATTTTTGGCAATCTTTATTCACTGTTTATATTAGCAGCATTCATATTTACTTGTGTCTTTATCATAAATCTTGCATTTTGTAATTCATGTTTTCTTTTTCTTAGATCTGTTCAGTGGTAACAGTGTGGTACTGTGACTGAATATCATTTCGGCATTACTTGTTGAAAGGCAATCCTTTTCCCACTGAATCATCCTGGTATCTGTTTTGACAAAAATCAATTGGCCATGTATGTGTCAGCCTAATTCTGGTCCATGGATCTATTCATCTTTCTTTATGAAAATACCATACTGTATTTATTATAGTTACTTAATGCTAAATCTGAAATTATAAAATGTCAATCCCTCAACCTAATTTTACTAAATTTACTTTAACTTGTAGGTCATTTGTGTTGCCAAATATATTTAAAATTAACTTGTGAGTTTCTGCCCCCAATAAAATCCTCTGTGATTTTGCAGTTATATAGCACTGAATCTATAGATAAATTTGAAAAGAATTGATATTTTAATAATATTGAGCCTTCCAATTCATGTATATGGTATAACTTTACATTTATTTAGTTTCCTTAGTTTGTAAGGTACAGGACTTTCACATGTTTTGTCAGATTTATTCCTAAGTATTTCATAGTCTTTTATACTATTGTAATGGAATTATTTCCATTTAGTTTTATTTCCTAAATGTTTATTTCTAGATGTTAGAGATGCAATTGATTTTTATGTATTGACTTTGAGTATTGTAACCTTGATAAAATCATTCTTTTAAATCTAGTATCTTTTTATAAATTCATAAAATTTTCCACATACGAGATCACGGTGCCTGTAAATCTTTCTTTTAATAGTAATGGCTTTATTTAGTTTGTTTGTTTGTTTGATTTTAGTAGCTAGAAACTCTAGTTTTATAAATTTTCCATCTTTTCCTGTGGATAAATACAAATCTCTTCTGTTACAAATTCAAGGTGGTTGAATATTCTGGGTGTTTGCACCATTAATAATGGCTTCTATTTTTATTCTTGAAAAAAATGTTATTTTCTTCTAGTGAAGCAGATAGGCAAGCTAGTCCCACTTTAAACCATGTACATTTGAATTGGCAACTCCAGCTTCAGATTTCTAGGACTGGAGTGGACCCATTGATGTGGACGTAATACAATGGATCCTTTTTTTTTTGCACAAATATGGTACTCATATGTGTCTTTCAGATGTTGGATAATTCTGCACATAACTCTGTGTTCTGTGGAGTTTTACAAATACCAGAAAGTATCATTATGGTATTCCTGGTTTCCAAATGCATAAACAAACTTGTACCCAGATGCAGCAACATTAAATGTTATTAACAAAGTTCTCTCTAATATAAAAGTATAGTGGCAAATGTGTTTCTGAAGGGAATGGCTGGTTTTTAATCTGTAGTGGAAATAAATCTCTCACTAAAATTCGAGGATACATTAGCATGATGCTGTGTAGGGAGCAATGAAAGTAGATGAGTTGGCAATCAAATTTCATGCTTCAGGGCTTGAACTGTTTTTATAGGGGCTATAATGGGATCCTTTGAAATAAGTGAAGGAATTTTTCTTGCCTTAAAAAGTCTAGAGTTACGTATGTAGAGCATGGTCCAATCTGGAGTTTCAAAAGAACAGTAACATAGCTGTTCAAAAAAAGAATTTGACAAAGTTTAATTTGTCTCTTGGTTTCCCTCAAGTGATATAGAAAAGAATGATATGAGACCTTTTGGACACAAAAGGAGTCCATGAAATTATTCGACTGGCATTCTTTCTCATCACAGAGGAAACTGACATCTTACTCTACCCTGTACTTGTAACCAAAAGAAACATCTTTTTTCACATTCACAAATGCTCATCTCCTGCTCTCTGGTGTCATAGATCACAGCTGTGTACAGAATCCATAGACGGAAAGATGTCAAAAAGGAGCCAATAAAGAACTCATCACATGTGTTCCAAGAATTAGTGTTGGCTCTGTCCTGTGGACAGCTGACTTTCTTTCCCTTAAGGGAAATGTGTGTGTTTTCTTATATTTTAGTGGTCTTTTGATTAAATTGCTTCTTGTATGGAAATTAATGAAGATATTTTAAAAATCTGTTTTCTGTTTGATTCTGTGTCTGTGTGATAATTTATTACAATTATATGTTCAATTTTAGTCTCACGAAATCACTTTACAAGATTACTTTGGATCTTGCATCACTTTGACATTTAAACATCCACAATGTCCTCTTCTCTCAATAATATCAATAACTCCAAAATTTTCTTCTTAGGAGAGTAGGGCATTCAAAGGACAAAGACTTCTCAGGGTATATAACAATTAGTGTATATGTATAGAAGAAATTTGATGAAGTGTCATGTACTAAATGAATGTTAGTTTTCATTTTATAGCTCCCAGTAAAATGAGTACTCAATGTATATTACTTAGTAATAAAAAATTCTAAATTAATTTAACTTGTACTTTTCAGTAACATGTTAAGTTTCATGTTAGAGAAATCAAAGAGTAATATTTAGTAAGATATTTACCCAGAGTAACATAAAAATAGTTATCTATGCTGTTTCCAAGTATACTGAAATGGTTCTCTCAAGCCTAACATATAATTCATCATAATTTGAAAGTTACCTGGCCCTAGTAAGAAAGAGTTCAGAGAAAATATGTGTCATCTATAAATTATTTTTTCCTTTACTTTTAAAGATCTCCTAGAGTGCCTAAAAGGCTGCTCAGTGAGAATAAAACCTATTTCAAATATTTTCTAGTATAAATCATACTATATTTTTTACTATATCTTTATTAATGAAGGTTTCTATCTATACCACAGTATTGCATTTATTTAAAACTACACCTAAATCTGTCTTTGTAGAAAATGAAGTTTGTTCAAAATTTATAAATCATCACTTTGAAAAAATTGTCACCCTGTATTATCCTTATTATGAGATGCCACATTTTATCAGGTATGTTGCTTCTTAAATATACTAGCCCACACATAGCCTGCCATGATTTTACTACTTTTGACACGCCCAGATAATAAGTTAAATAATTTCTATCATATTGTCTGGAAAGTTTGCTAAAAGATTTTTTTTTCCCTATTCTCTGCTTTTCCTTCTCCTCTTCTTACTCCTTCATCTTCTTTAAACAGACAATACCAAGATATTAATAAAATAATATTTCTAAGCAAATGACATTTAAATGAGTTAAGAGAATAATTATTGTTTACCTATTTTTTCATTAAATGTATTGTTCCCTGCACTAATATTAAAAATCATTTACAAAGAACACAAAATACAAATGTCTTATATGATCCTTTGTGGAGGTGTTGATATACATATGGCATATATTGCTAAATAATTGGTTTCACTAAGACTTCTTTGAAGTCTCATCTTTAGATTGATGAGGAAACAAAAATGCATTAATATAAATTCTCACTTTACAATAAATATAATTTGGTTCTTTTCTTTTCTACTTTATATAGCAAGTATATAATTAGGTTAAACCATTGGGAATTGATAATATTCTCTTACTTTGACATATAAAAACTAAGATTTCCTATGGTTCAAACCAATATATATGAAATATGACTAATCAGCAATAAAACATTTTACTAAGCTTATAAGAAAGATCTTGCTATTTCAACTCAACTCATATACTCTGTTGCTAACAGATCTTTAACTGTATCATATATCTTCAGAACTTATATAATCAATCAGTTACTTCTACCTGAGTAAAAAAATTAAAATAAAATAAAACCTTTGAGCAGGTATTGTCTGGCTTCCTGAGATAGTTAACCATTTCCAAATTGTCTGGATTGCCCCTGATTTCAATGAAACATAGAAGTTAAGAATAAGTTTTAAAAACATTGAAATGTAATCCAAATTAATTCAAAACTTTCCTCATGCCATCACTTGAATGATTCATAAATGTGGAACTAATTTTCATAGAAAAAAGTTTTAATTGCACTTTCCCCAGTAAGTAACAATATATATATTGTACATGCCACCAACTGAGCATCAAAATAATTATTTCTGCAAACACATCTACTACTTTATCTACATACATGATTTTGTTTGCTTCAAAGAAATAAAGCTGTGTTGTTACCTTATTGAAATAATGAAAACTGTTACAATGATGAGTAGTGACAGCATATAATGTAGAAGTGTCAAATGGACAATAATAGTGTCATACTGACCTTTTTGATAAGACCTCCGACCCTCACTGTTCTGATTCATCAATGCTTTTTTAACATCTAAAATGCCAGTGTTTAATTTCTTACTTGTAATAAATTAGTATTAATTTCATTAAAATATTTAGCTTGTTTTGAATATTCTGGAAAAAATATTGACCTGGCGAAATGATTTAGCATGTAAATATTTGTGGTTGGAGAAGGCATAAATCTGAAGGAACAGGAACAGTGATAGAAATATTTCCAAAGACTCATGTATATAACTTGCGTCACAACAGAAAGGGATGAGAAGAACACAGGGAGGGCTCGTCCACGTTTAGTAATGTCAGAAGTCTGATAGCCAATGCATCATTCACAACAAAGTACAGGGAGAATTTGTTAAAATCAGTAAATATATTCAATGTACATTTCAAATGAAAGGTTTACCATTTACCACTCACCTGGAAAATCTACATTGTTTAACAATTTTGTTAACTTTTTAAAATGTAATTTGTAACTGCATTTTGGGAGTATAATCTATACACCATATAATTCACTCATTTTAAACATACAATTTAAGGATTTCTTTTAATAAATTTACTGAGTTGAGCAACCGTCAACTCAATCCAAATATAGAACCTTTCTATCACACCAAAGAGATTCCTCATGCCTACTTGTAATTACCACTTGTTTCCAACTCTACACTCAGTTAACTCTTAACCTATGCTCTTATTATAGATTTGACTTTTGTAGACATTTCATATAAATAGAATCATACAGTATGTGGACTTTCCCATCTGTCTTTCTTTACTTAGCATATAAGTTTCCTCCTGTTGCAACATGTATCAAAAATATTCTGTTGCTGAATATATTTGATTGTATGGATATACCATATCTCATTTATCTGTTAACCAGTTTGTTGACATTGAGCTAATTTCCACCTTTTGGGCTATGATGAATAATGTTGCTATAAACTTTTGCAACATAAATCTTTAAATGGTTTGTTCATTGCTAGTATATAGAAATACAGTGAATTTTGGGTAATGATTTTGTATCCTATGAAATTGTTAAACTTGTTCTATTAACATTTTTGTGGATTATGTGGGGTTTTTAAATAGATAATCAAGTTCTTGTTAATAAGAGACAGTAATATTTCTTCCTTTATGATTTGACTGGCTTTAATTTATTTTGTTTAACCTATTACACTAGCTAAGCCTCAGGGCAAAGATGAATAGGCATGGTGAGAAAAGACATCCTTGCCTTGTTCCTGATCCTAGGGGTAAATCATTCAGTCTCTCATTAAGTGTTATGTCAGTTAATGTTTTTCAATCATGGCCTTTATTAGTTTAAAGAATACCCCTTCTATTCCTAGTGGGAAGGGAGTTTTTGTACAAATGAATATTGAATTTTTAAAATGTTTTTTCTGCTTCTATTGAGATGTTCATGTTGTTTTTCTTTAGTTTGTCAATATAGTGAATACATAGATTGATTTTTGAATGTTGAAACAGCCTAATTCCTGGAATAAACCCCACTTGGCCATGATATATTAACATATTTATATGTTTCTGTCTTCTCTTTGCTGATATTTTGCTGAAGATTTTAGAATTTATGTTCATGAAGGTCATAGATCTACATTTTTTTTAACCTGTGATGCATCTCTACATCAGTGGTGTCAGCACAATACAAGATTCATTGAATGGCTTTGGAAGCCTTCACTCTTCTATTTTCTAGAAGAGTTTATGAAGTTTAGTATTATTTCTTCCTAAAATGTTTGATGAAATTCATCAGTGGCCCATCTGGACCTAAGATGGATTTTTAATTACTAAAGTTATTTTTATAAGTAATTCAGATAGTATGTTTCTTCTTGAGTTAATTTTGGTAATTTTTTTCTCTCTAAGAATTTGTCCAGTTCATTCAGATTGTCTTATTTGTTTATAGTGTCCCCTTCATCTTTTTAATTTACATAAGGTCTGTAATGAAATCTGCTTTTTCACATTTTGAGAAGTTTATGTCTTCTCTCTTTTAATTTTTTATATTTTTAGGTAAAGACTTAGCCATTTTTATAGATTTTTAAATTAACTTTTGATTTCATTGACTTTCTCTGTTTTCTGTTTCACTCTCATATTTGTTATTTCCTTCCTTCTTTCTGTAGGTCTAATTTGCTCTTCTTTTTATATTTTCTTATGTGGAAGTCTAGGTTATTGATTTGAGATTTTTTTTCTAACGAGACATGCTATGATTTGAACGTTCCTGTCTCCTGCAAAATTTATATGTTAAAACTTAATCATCAAAGTGAGGGTATTAGAAAGTGGAGTATTTTGGGAAATGATTAGGTTATGAGGTTTTTGCCCTGATGAAAGGATTAATTACTTTATAAAAGATGCATCAGAGAGCTTCCTCCCTTCCCTGTGCCCCCCCCATCTCTTCTGCCATGTGAAAACACAGCAACAAAACACCATCTTGAAAACAGAGAATAGCCCTCACAAGATACCTAATCTGCCAGTGCCTTGATCTTGGACTTCCCAACCTCCACAACTATGAGAAAACAAATTCTTTTCTTTATTAGTAAAGCAGTATCTGATATTTTGTTACTACAGCACGAATGGACTAAGACAAGGTGTTTAAAACTAAAATTTCCTGTTGAGCACTAATTTAACTGCATTCCTTAAATTTTTATATGCTGAGGTTTTATTTTCACTAAATCAAAATATTTTCTAAACCCCCTTGTAATTTCTTTGAGTTTATGGGTCATTTAGAAGTGTTTTATTTAATCTGTAAATACTTGAAGATAACATAAATTTGTTTTTCCTGTTGACTTCTAATTTAATTGTGTTGTAGTAGAAAAACTGAGTTTGAATGACTTCAATCCATTTACATTCATTGAAACTTGTCTTATAACTTTTAAATACCCTATTCTCAAAAACATTCCTTGAGCACTTGAACAGAATGTTTATTCTGCTGTTGTTAGGTTAAATATCATTAGATCAAGTTGGTTCATAGTGTTGTCAGTCTTCTATTTCCTTTCTGAATTCTATTTAGTTGTTTTCTGGCATTATGAGAGCGAGTTATAAAAGTATCCAAATATTATTACTTAATTATCTATTTCTTCCTTAAATTCTTACATTTTTTGCCTCATATATTTTTGGGGTCTTTATATATATGAGGTCTGTCTGGAAGTATCCAGCCATGTAATATGAAAAAAAGAGACATTTATTGAAGAAGATACAAGATGCAAGAAACATTGTACATAGGACAATGATGCCTCAGTACCCTTCAAAGTAGGCACCTAGGGACCTCACACGGTTCTCCCAGCATCTCTTAACCTAACCTATACATGTTCAACATTCTCAGGTGTTCTGCTTGTTGCAGGCCTTCCAGAACGTGGGTCACTTTCAACAGGTTCTCCACCATCTTTGTAGCATTTGTGCCACACTTTTATTTGTGCTGCACTCATGGCATCATCCTTGTGAATTATTCTAATTGTTTCTGCGAGGAACGTTCGACCTTAACAGAAAATTTGATGCAGATTTGTTGCTGTACTTGCTCAGTCATTTTGAATGCAACGGCCACACAGCGCACAGGCTCACGCAGTGGCCTCTAGCGCCCCACTGACTAGTACAGTGAAGCCATCACTGTTCACGCATGTGCATCCCAGTCCACTCTCCTTGGCTGCCAGGTTACAGCGATGTTGCACAAACCATTCCTGTGATATTAACAATGGCTGGATACTTTCCGGACAGACCTTGTATATGTATATTTTTTCTGCCTTCTCCAATTTTAATTGTGTATTTTTATGATTCCATTTTATCCTCCATATTGATTTATCATTTGTACTCCCTTTTTTTTTCCTTTTTAGTGGTTGCCTCAGGATATAAACTACAGATGTTGAAGTCATCTAAGGTTACTTTCAGATAATATTATACTACTTCGCATAGAGTGCATGCACATTATCACAGTGGCTTCTCAACTCCTCTCCCACCCTGTGTGACATTGTGTTCTACATTTCACTTTTCAAATGTCATACAGGTAATACACTGTTACTGTTATCGCTTTAATCAGTTAGTTGCCTTTAAAAGTATTAAAAGAACAAGAAATTTTATTTTACTTTTATTTATTCTATTTCTCCTGTCTTTGTGTGTATTCAAATTTGTGACCTACATCATATTCTTCTGCCTGAAGAACTTCCTGTAATATTTCTTATAGAGTAGGTCTTCTGGCAATAAGATATTTTATGTTCAAGAAAGTCTTTATTACTCTTTTCCTTTTAGGGGATATTTTCACTGGGTATGGAATTCTGATTCTGTTTTTTTTTAACTTTCAGTAGTGTGGAAAACTCCTTCTATTGTCTTCTTGCTCTCACAATTTCTTACAAGAAGTCTGTTGAAATTCTTATTCTTGTTCTTTGAAATTTTGTTCTCTGTCTACATTGAAGATTTTCTCACTATTTTTGGTTATCAGTAGGCTGACTTATTATATATCAAGTTTTAGTAATTTTTGTCTTTTTTTGTTTAGTGTTCTCTGAGATTTCTTCATGTCTACTAATGTGTTTCTAATTTTTAACATTTTCATTTGATTCTTTCTTGCAGTTTACATATATCCTCTAAAATAACCTATTTGGTCTTGTATGTCATCTATTTTTTCCCCCTGTTAGAGTCTTTAATCTATCATTCATAGTTATTTTAACCTCTCTTTTTCATATTTCCCACATATGTTTTATATAGTTTGATTCTCATAATTTCTTTGTTTCTTAAGGTTATATTGACCCTTATCTTTTATATGCCTCATAATTTTTTGCTGAAAGTTGAACATGTTGTGTTGATCAATATATATTGATATCTCTGTGTGTGTGTGCACATGTGTGTGTGTCTTGATTTTGTCTCTGCCACTTAGGATTTGTCTTTTCTTTGTGCTGGTCCCTAGAAAGAATCTGTTCCCTGCAGTATTTTTCAGCTGTATTCCATTGCTGTTTTGATTTGGTGATTTCATACTTGTTAGTATGGTTTTGGGAGTTGGAGAGGGGGAATTTTCTAAAGTTCTGTTTAAGCTTCAGGCTTACAAAGGCACTGAAAACATGAATCTCAGAGGTGTTGCATTTTCCCAAGTGTTTTGGCATGTCTTTCAGATGTAATGCTGGGTGTAGCATGTATCTCTGTCACTCTCCAAGGAGTACAGCTTTATTTCTTCTTTCCTTGTTTCCCTCCTCAAGTGCCAATGGGTTTCCACTAGTGCCCTCAGGCTTCATGTTTTAATGAACTTCCCCCTACAGATTAGGGAAGATATGGTAGATGTCTCTGAATAAAGTTTTAGAAGTGACTGCTATTGCACACTCCAATCAGCACTATGGCAAAAGCTTCCTGAGGATTCAACCTCAACTTCTCTGTGAACACCTGGGGAGGTTTTGGGGAGGGGAATTCCTGAAGAAAAAAGCCTGCAAAAGTGTGTGAATCCTGCTCTGTCTGTCTATCCCAATAACTTTACACTTTACCTTAGTCCATACCTGGCCTTTTCCAATTCATCAATAATTTCTACTTGAATCTACTTTTTGGCTTATATGTCATTCATTGGCATTTGTCCAAGGTAAGCAAATGCTCAGTGCCCGTTTTTCCATTCAGGTGTCTTTCACAGCTCACTTCCCAACTCCAGGTTCATTGTTTGCCCTGTGAGCTCAGTTTTCAAGAAAGACTGTTTACTTGCAGTCTATTTAGCATTTTCCTTGTTGTGAGCTTAAGATTGAAGCTTTTTCTTGCATTTTGCATCTCTGAGCTAAAAACAGAAGTTGAATTATCATTTTTATTATTATTTTGTCCTATCTATTTTTTCTGATTTTTAAATGTTTTTCTTCTTGGTTAATTACATAATTTTCTTATCAATCTTTTCCTCTTTTCTATTCTCTTTTGCTATATTTCTGGGAGAGTATTGCAATTTCATCTCTCAGAACTTCTATTGGATTTTCTTTTGTTACTATAAATTTATTTAAAATAGTTGGGTTCTTATTTGTTTGTTTCTTGAATGCTCTTTTATTATAATACTGCCGTGAATTTCTGGAAAGGTTACTCTTCCTTTAATATTTTTTTGCACAGTTTCTGCCTCTTCCAAGATATTTTTGATCCATTTGTTTTAAATTTTATGAGATATATATATATATATATATATATATATCAGTGTATATCTCAGATGGTTTTTCTCTACTCTCATCATTTTTGCCTGTTCTTTCATGTTTAAGTGGGTAGAAATCACAAGCTAAAATTAATGCTTCAGACCAATACACTCATGGAGGACAAACAGAAAAGCTGTACAAAATATGCAAACAAATTTGCTTGAAGGCATTGTACAACTTAAAAAATAGTAAAATTTAATGGGTCATGATTTGAGAAAGGACAGACATTCAGAAAAATGAGCCTAGTATTTTTGACTGATTTTCCTTTACTTACCATTTCAGAGGGGCATCTTATAGGCTAAAAAACTGAATTGTACTTTGATGGTCTCAATGCTGGGGGGCAGGAGTTAAAATAAGGCGAACAATGAATGGATAAAAAACTATGAGTAAGTATAATCTTAGATACATACTGGCAGAAACTGCAGTTCACATTTGAATCATTTCAATCCATGAGATGAAACTGAAGTAATCCCGGATTCCTATTGCCTGGCTGAAGTCAAAGAAAATCCTCTCTAAAGCAAAGAACATCACCTTCATTTGCATTCTAGTTCTGCAGACAATTTTGCAAACACAATGACTAGCATAAAATAGAGCTTAACCATATATAAAATAACATTAACAGAATACAGTAGGAATAACAAATTATAGGAATAGAATAGCAGATAATCATTATTTTAAAATTAACTATAGCCATCTTTTAAATAACTGTGCTTACTATGTTCAAGAATGTAAAGAAAAAATGAGAGTTTTGGCAGAAAAAAATACTGTTATGGTGAAATAGAGTGTATGCAAACCATACATCTGATAAGGGGTTAATATCTAGAATATTTAAGAAACTCAAACATCTCAAAACAAACAAACAAACAAAACCCAAATAACCCAATTTAAAGATGGGCAAAAGACCTGAGTAGACATTTCTCAAAAGAAGACATACAAATGGACAGCAGGTATATGAAAAAATGCTCAACATCACTAATCGTCAGGGAAATGCAAATCAAAACCACAATGAGATATCCCACCCAAACTGGAATGACTATTATCAAAAAGACAAAAAATAAATGCTGCTATGGACGTGAAGAAAGGGGAACACTTATACACTGGTGGTGGGAATGTAAATTAGTACAGCCATTATGGAAAACACTATAGTGATTACTCAAAAAATTAAAACTAGAACTACCATATGATCCAGCAATCCCTCTATTGGGTATATATCCAAAGGAAGTGAAATCATTATGTCTAAGAGATATGCACTTTCATATTCACTGCAGCACTATTAACAAGAGCAAAGATAAGGAATCAACCTAAATGTCCATAAGCAGATAAATGGATAAAGAAAATGTGGTGTATATCACAATGGAATACTATTCAGCCATAAAAACAATGAAGTCTTGTCATTTGCAGCAACATGGATGAACCTGGAGGACATTATGTTAATGGAAATAAGCCAGACACAGAAAGACAAATACCACATGATCTCACTCATATATGTAATCTAAAGAAGTTTATCTCATAGAGGTAGAGAGTAGAACAGTGGTTACCAGAAGCTGGGGAGGGTAGAGGAGAGGGGGGAGTAGGGAGAGATTCATTAACGGGTATAAAATTGCAGTTAGATGGAAGGAATAAATTTTGGTGTTCTATTGCACAGTAGGGTGACTATGGTTTAAAATATTGTATTCTATGTTACAAAATAGCTAGAAGAGAGGATTTTGAATGTTCTCCCCACAAAGAAATGATGAATGTATAAGGTGATGAATATGTTAAATATCATGACTTGAGTATTACACAATGTGTATATATATATGGGGTATCACACTGTACCCCATAAATAGGTACAATTATGTGTCCATTTAAAAAAATAAACTAACAAAAAAGAAAAAGAGAGAGAATTGTGGTAGACCAGAATATGACAAAAATTGCTCAAAAATATGAAAATCAAAATGTCATTGACAGTTTAAAGTTAGACCACCATACGGATGCAGTAAACTTGTATTTGTAAGAGAATTCTTTGCTGTAAAACAATGGCCTAATTCTTTAATAATTATCATGGCCACATGGGAATAAAGGTCAGACAAGATTCTGACTGCTTGGAGGTCAAATTTCACTTGATGTTTGTCTGCCAAAGATTTTTCTAAGCTCCAGGGAACGCTGAAACCTATGTGGGAGACATTTGTTATAGTGAGCATACATCATTGAAATAGGAGAACCAAGTCCCTGAAATTTCAATGGTCAATAATGTGTTTTTCAACCAGTAATTTCAAAATTGTGGTATCTTATTTATAAAATAACAAAGAATATTCAGATAAAAGGCAATGAAAAAGAAGGCATGAAAGGTACTTTTGGTTTGTGGCTACAATACATAATAATTTCTGAAGCTTTGACATTTTTGTTTCAGGAAAGACTGTTTTCTTTAGGACCTTTGGCCCCTACTATTTCACCTTCCTTACACACACACACACACACACACACACACACACACTTTCTGTTAATCATTTGTATTATAAGAATTTATGGAGCAAATCATTATCTCTCCATTAAAAAATGTTTATGTAGTTTTAATTACACATAGTGTGCATTAAAATGCCAACTTAGTGAACAATGAGAAATTCAGTCCCCTGCTATCAGACATGCTATTAGAGAAAACACAGGGGCAGATATAGAAGAGAATTGTCGATATTCTCATGTTTTCGAACATGTGAAATGAATCAACCATTTTTCTTCAAAATTGTTTTATTTTATAAATCAACATTTTGGAAGGTATTGATACTAAAAGTGATTTTAAATGGTTAGTTTACATGGAGCTGTAAGGACCAACCAGGGTCATTATTTTCTACACTGAGTACTTGACCTTTATTTTCTTATTCAATTTGCAAGAGCTAATAAAATACCTCCTGCTATTTGCAACTTTCTTAATATTTTTGCAAAAAAAAAAAAATAACTGCTTCCATTATAGGTTTGCAGCAAAGCCTTTAAAGCATTCACTGTGTTTCTGTGAATCCTCACTGTAATTTCCAATCTTCAAAATATATAAAATAATTGAATACCAAAAGTATTTATTGAAATATCCAATTATTTTAAATGACTTGGATAAAGTGTATCAGAGCAATAAAAATGACATTAAATACATAAAAGGCCAATTGTTTTAGGTACATTGTATATTCTTCACAACATTATTTCCTCAGCAACAAGTATTCCTCGCATGGAAAACACTTTGCACAGTAACTTGAATATAATAAGTTCTGACTAAATATTAATTAAATTATGGAATAAGATATTTGAAATTTAATTACTTAAATATGGGACTTTAATTATATTTCCATAATATACAGTGAAGCAAGTTGGAGGAAGAAGTGTGAATTATTTCCATAAAAACTTGCCCAAAGGCCCCCCTACATATACATCAAAAATTTTACTCTAATTATTCTAACAATACAAACTTTTATTAATCAAATATTTGTGCTTATATGAGAAAGTATCTTATAACTTAGATTATTCATGACTACTGTAACTTCTTTGCCAATGAATGACTGAAGAGAACACATTAGCCATGCTGAATGACTTTATAAATGTTGCATCTTTGACTACATAATAATCTATAGAAAATACATCAAATAAAATTTATTAATAACACTAGAAAATAAAAGGAATAGTTTTGATCATAGTTTCAGAATTTCATTTGTGGTCTTTTAATGAGTTTATGAAAGAATATTTATATATTTAATATAATATAGATTGTTTCACTTAATTTAATATAAATAAGACACTTTTGTTTTTGGACACTTTCTGCAGGCTAAAAAATTTTCAGGTTGAATTTTAGTGTTCCCAGAATCTCTTGGGAAAAATTTTTTGTTTCATGATTAGAAATATTCTAAATGCTTCACACTGACTTCACTCTTGGGGCCTAATTTACCAGAAGTGATGGAGGCATAATCAACATTTTTTGGATTCTATGTTACAACTTGTTTTTTCTTTAATTGTGATTATTTTAATATCAAGGGAATTGTTCATTTGGCATTTAATTTGATGTTCATATATTGAAAATCAAACATTGCCTTGTTAAATTTTAGGACTTTTTTGACTTCTTACATAAGAAATATTCATAATCACATAATCATATTTTTCCTTTTGTAGTCACTATGATATCCTAAAGAAGATTAAGTAAAAAAACATTCACCAACTAACTGAAATAAAATGGGTAATCCATTCTGAATTAACTAACTGCTTCTACCATCTGTATCATTTTTAATATCTCCCCAGTCTGTTCATTTCTGTGGAAAGAGAGAAAAAACCAGAATGGTTAAAATGGAAAATATAGAGAATACCAAGTGCTGGCAAGGACACAGATCAATTTTACTTATACATCACTAATGAGAATGTTAGTTGATGAAACCATCTCAAACTTTCTCAGAATGTCAAAAAATTAAAAGTATGCATTTTTTACCCAGCATTTCTACATACAAGCTTTCCAAATGTGAGCATGTATAAGTTTTATTTATGAAATTAATAAGTAACTTGTATTATAGTAATTCAGTGAAACACTAAAAAGCTCTGGGAATAAACAAACTATAACTAAAAATAACAATCTAGATCAGGGGTGGCCCCAGGTTCTCCACCCCTGATCTAGGTGAATCACACTAATAAAATATTGAGCAAAAGAAACAAAACCAGACAAGTGTTAGTATTATCTACATTGATAGAAGTCAGGAAAAGGGTTAGCCTGCAGAAGTTTTATAGCCTGCACAAACTGTCCAAATACAAATGTGTCTCATTTGTATTCAAGTTGATAAATAATAACTGGAAAGGAACAAGATGGCGTTTAATTGGTGATTTTGTCTCTTGACTAGATGCTGATTTCCTCAGGTGTACTTAGTATATAAGAACTAATCAAACTGTACATTTAATATCTATGCACATTAGTTTATGTATATTATACATTAGTCACAGTTTTGCATAAAAAGGAAAGTCATTTAAATGAACTTTACTGCAATAAATCTTACATGTAATACTCTAAAATGATATACAACATAATTATTAAGAATTAGCTAAAATGTATGCATGGTTATGGTTATAAAAATATCCTATAGCCTAATAAAAACTTATTCAGTAATTGTGTTTCTACGGAAGAAAACATTTTGTAATTTGGATCAATCATAAATATTATAACTTCTTCTACAAGTAAATATCAGAAATTTTGCATTATAATTAATTGATATACACACTTAATTGTATTGTTATAATGAGAATTATATTGGGGTCATGTTATTGTCTTCAAAATTTTTGTTTTGAGAAAAGAAATTATTGGAAATACAAGCATTTCTCAAAGTGAATAATATACTCCTCCAGAATGAATACCTATTAAAGATCACACTTATATAATTAGAGTCAGAATTGACCCTCTTTGTAAAAGTTTTTTGGGATTAATATTAGTTAATAAAATGAAGTTTGAGTTTGGGATTATTTTCCACCATGTACAAGTTTAACTAATTTATAAACATTCATTGTATAAGAAAATTAACCTTCTTCTTAAAAAGGAACATAGTAATCCAGCAGTGTCCACAGTTGTATACCTAGATTATATGTCCCCAAAGAGATAAATATACTGAAAATTTCTATGAGCAAAGCAAAAAAATCACTATGCAATGAACGTGTCGTGATAAATAGCAAAACAACAATATCCCCTCCAAAAAAAAAAAAAATACCTACAGACGGATAAACTAGAAACTTGAGATTAATTCTAACTCTACTACAGGATTTAGATAGATTTACATGTCATACTAGCTATTTATTCATTAGTTCAACATATATTTATCAAATACCTACTATGTGCCAGACATTTCTAGGCCAGATAATTTAAAATAAATAGAATTATTATTCATTCCCAGTTTCACAGTCTTATGGATATGGAAATAATTAAATGCCATGGAATAATAGTGTAGGATATGCAGAAAGATTCACAGGGATACACATAAGAAAATAACAGTGGTGTGAAGGCCAAAGCCCAGTTGTCACTCTAGTCCTTCTATGTCACTTGTACCCCTGGATTTGGACTCAATGCTGGACATTTAAAAAATGGACTATTTGAAATATTCTTGGGAAAGAATTTTTCTTTTAGGTATCTTCAGTATTTTTACTACCTCTCACAGAATATCTAGTAAATATGATGATGACTAAAACTTTAAAGATCATAAAATATTCATTAAGAACAAGAATCCACAAAGTCTCCTGGGGCCTACAAATTACAAAAGATTGTTCCTGTCTACACTACATCCAACGATTGTTCATGCCACTTCTAATTCAGGATTTATAGACTTGGCAAGATTGTGGCTTACGCTGTTAAAAGGTTGAATAGTTAGGTTATTCTCACTTCACAAATGAACAAAATATTTGCCTCCTAAAACTCAGTTTGAAATTATTTCCTAAAACAAACAAATGAACAAAGTTAAATTTATAAATTTTAAGCATAGAAATGAGGATTTCTAATATAAATTTCAAGTAAAATCCAACCCATGTATATGTGTGTATGTGTGTGTGGATATGGATATGCATATAGTTACTTTTTTGGTTACATTGCATTCTTTCAACAAATTTTGATTAACTGACAATGTTTTTCAAACATTTGTCTCCAAAGTCCTAACCAGGATAATCTATCTGTCTGATTTCCGAGATATACATCAAGAATCAGTCCACCGTCTTTATAAATTACAATTCATAGACTGTGTTTTCTGTTTCCAATCTCATCAAGATGTAGAGTATCTAGTTGTCCCATATCTGACTAGTGTCTGTCAACAAATGGAACTGTTAGTATATTTGGATCAAGAAGCTACAATACAGTGATTGTGCCCTTGAAACAAGATTTTAAAATTCTCTTTTTCATGTTCTTTATTCCTTGCCTTCTTACTCCCTGCTCTCTACCACTTTTTATTTATTTCTTCAACATTGAGACATATGCAGAACATCATTTCAAGAATGGAGAATTTAGTCATGTGCCATGTTTGCACATAGCTTTAATGTGATTGTCTATGATTCCATAGGCAAACATAACAACGCTGAATTGCACACAAAGTCTGTAGTCATATCATCTGTGGCTACAGATGGAAAACAGCCTGCACAAACAGGAGGTATCATTAACCAGGTGGATTTTCATTTTCAATATGTTTGAACAAATTTTTGGGTAACACAGACATTAGCAACTGGGCAATGCTGAAAAGGTGTCAAAAGGCACTATCAACTCCAAGCCTAAACACTTTTCAGAAAATTCAAGAATTATTTGAAGAATCTTATTGTATTTGAGCCACCTGTTTGTGTACTTAGCTTATTTTCTCATTTACCACTATGGCAGCATACACCCATTTTACTAGGTTGCCAACCGCCCTTCTTCTTTGAGTTTGGGATTACCTGTGACATGACCTGTAATTCAAAGAAACTAAATCCAAGTTAAATGATGCTCTCAACCTCTCTAAAGAACTTAAAATCTGGACACATTACTATTTATACCATGTCTGTTCTTGTATCTTATTTGCCTTTATTTTCTTAAAAAAAAAAACTTGGACTCTTGCACATTCAATGCCATGATCAGCAATTGAGGCGAGGAGGGGTTTTCCTGTGATTGTTCTTCTCCTTCCCCCTCCAATTGTCACATAAGGACCACGTGACTCCTGATGCTCTTTGAAAGTGAAGCTCTTCCAGTGTGGCCTGGTTCACACCATGGCTGCTTTATACACAGAGCCCGATCCCGACTTGTAAGGTGTTCTGTTCTTCCCAGAGCCTCTAACACGCATTAGGTAGAACACCCAGTTTCAACTTTCACCGTCAGTACCACTTCCTTCCTGAGCGCCTTACTCAGCAGGAAAGGGAAATTGGTGTTTGGGTGTGGAGTTTTCCCCTCAGATTCACATGCTTCTGGCTGCTGGCAAAATTAGCAAAACAGCTTCAAGGATAAAATGGCTTTATTTTATTTAATACCGCCACTATGGCGGAAATTTTTAACATCAGCACCCAGCAAGCACGCCCCTTTAGGCTTCAGAAGTCACCCTCCTCCTTATATAATACATATAACACTTTACCTCTGAAAATGATTTCTGAGGATGACCCGGATATCAAAATTAGGAAACAGCCAGAAAACATTTCCTTTATGTTTTGTGCCAGTTGCCCTCCCTGAGTCTTTTCATTTATCCTGGCAGAGGTTTGTCTCTTTGCCTTTAAAAGTTAAATCCACCTTCATGGCACAATGTAGAAAGAAGTGAAATTAAACTGCAGTGTGTTCCAGAGGAGAAAATCTACTTTATTCATCTCTCAGCCCTACTTTAACTTACACTGACCTAATTACAGCCACACCAGGAGAGGCGGAAGAGCTGAAGGAGCGCTTCTGCCACCTAGTGGTCAGTGTCTTGAACTGTGCACGGAGACCTCCACATTTTTGCTTTATTTTTGAAATGTCTGGCACACAAGTGCAAGTGACCTTCTCTAGTCTCTGCGTGAATATTGAGGGTATGCATCACACGCCGCTCTGTTCCTTTGGAGATTCCAAATGTAATGGTCTTCTAAAGAACTCTGTTTAGAGAAGGTTGTATGAATGGTTCTCAAGATGAACTGTACCTTGAAAACGATTTCATTAAGACTGCATGCCATTTTATGAAAGTTAAATTGAAAAAGATAATGCAAATATTAATACCATTTCAAGAAATATTTTAAATATTACGTTTTGGATTTAATATTTAGGGATGTTAGTACCCTTTGCACTAAATCATTTATCCTTCCTCGTAGCAGCTGCACGATTTAGCAAGCTGAATGATTTCTTCAATGCAGCTCGCTTGTTTATTTGTTTGCTTTCGGGAGTGGTAGTGGACATTTAAGAATGCTTCATTCTCTTTTTCTGGCTTCATTAACGAGTTATTGATCAGTGACTTGAAAGAAAAACTTGGATGAAAAATGTAGTCAATCCTGTATCACCAATGCTAATTAAAACCAGGCAATGGAAGTAAAATGAAAGGCATTCACAATGCCCAAATCTCAGGGTAGCTGATCTCCTCCTCCACCAAAACATCAAGGCAGCAGCCAGGAGCTGCTCAGCCTGGCACTCCTGCCTGTGTCATTGAGCAAGGAAACGCCCCTATGCAAAAATCCTTTTGGATAGAAAGCAAATTAATAGGCTGTGTACAGAGTGGGTAATCAATTTTGGAATCATTAGGGTAAGTGAGGTGTAGGGTCACATTTGCACCCTTTTTAATGCATTCAACGAGATGTGAAAATCTTTAGTGTTGTATTAGGACACTTTTCAATGTTGTAGCTGCAGATTGCTTATCATATTATATCTGAAGAGAAAATTAGTAAAAAAAAAATTTGTCATTATTCATAAGGACTCTAAGTACCTATTGTTTTCAAGATCTTATTTAGAGTCCTGGTGATATAAGAAAGAGTATCTATATGATTTACAACTTAACTAACCTGTTTTTTTTTAAACTTAGATTGCATTCAAAATGACGTGGTCACTTATTCATCAAATATTAATTGGAGAGTTAAGTGTAAGCCAGAGCCTGTAACACGCACAAGGCTTACATAACTACAAGCAAAAACCAACATGGCTGGGTCCTGATGCAGGTTAATTTGATTTTTCCTCAACTTTCTGCACCATGCAGACTAAAATAAGAAATGATGTGTATGTATTGCACATACCCACTCACTTCAATTCCACTGGACTGTCTTAATTCAGATCTTCTTTATTTTTAGCATTGTAGGTCAATGTGTGCTCAGTTTGTGTCTGCTGCAATTCAAATTCACTCTTTCCACTACAGTGAGAATCATGTTGTCCCTAGTTAAAAGTTGGTTTTGATTGACAAATAAAAAAGGCAAATTCAAAACCTTCCAAAATTTGCTATCTGAACTGGTTTACCTCATAGCACCCTCTTCCTATACCTAGCTGGGTGCTGACTCTTACACATAAGTTTCTTTCTTAGAGAAGCATTTCATAATTGTCTTCTCAAAAGTGAATTTTTTCTCAAAACATCCTTAGCATGGTATTATGCCATTATCTGCGTGATTTCACTTGGTGCTTTCTACCTAATCCATCTAATCTTGGAAAACTTATCTCCTCACATAAATTTTACCCTCAAAAAAGCAGAGATCAAGTTTTGTTGAACCTTGCCACCAATGCTGCAAAATCCAGTAGAGTTCCATAGACTTCCAGGTAAATAAAATGCTACTGCTATTTCTAGACTTATTTTAGCACACACTATTTTACTCTTCAGATTAGAACTTTAGTATAGTAAAATGGCCAAGAAACAGGGGGGGGAGAGAGAGGCAGAGGGAGAGAGAGGATAAAATATTAAAAATAGAGTAAGGAATAGGAAATGATGGAAATTGTTACTATAGATACAATGGTTAGAGAGGGTATTTCCCACAGGAAAGGGAAGGAGGTGATTAAGAAAGAAAAAACGAAGAGAAGCCTCATAAAAAGGAAGAGTGGTTAGCAAAGAGAGGAAAAGTATCAGGAAGAAAGAAGGAGAGGTTTGATCTTTATTGAAACTTCCCGTACACTGGGCATTATACTGGTCACACCACACATATCACGTAAGGTGCCTCTCAAAAACGTGGAGGTAACTATCATGTTCATTTTTCAGGTTAACAGTCTTAGCATTAGGAGGGTTCTTTGTCCTACAAGTAGATGCACCAAAAATAGATCCCATGTCCTTCAGGCTTCTTAATCCGAGCTATTTCTTGAATAGCAGAGCTGGGGCTAGTGGTTGGTAGAAGATCTGGTGGCATGATGAGATGACACCATGGGAAAAATGTTTCTCTCGAACATTTGCTCCTTTCCACTCTGGGGGTTACAAAGTCTGTTATTGGAATATATGGGGGAGGGTGGGGTGGCTTCTAGCAAGATAGGTCAAACCAGAAATATTTCAAATGAGTTAATAGAAATTTTGAGGATGTCCTTTGAATGAAGAAAAATTCTGCCTATGAAAGCAATAGGTTCAGTAGAACAGAGAAATATTAAATAACCAATGTATATAACCCCTTTATTTTCAAATACTAATATAGTAGTTACTTTCTTTTATTCAGGCATTTCCTGAGCAATTACCATGTGCCAGGCCCTCTTTTATGTACTGGTGAGCAACATGAAGTCATGAAGTTCCTGCATGATTGCTTTTTAGAGGAGGGGAAGATAATGGGAGAAAACAATTAACGTGTTATGTAAAGGTGTTTTGTGATGAGTGCTGTAAAATATAAATCAGGGTGAGGATAGGGAGAGGAGGGGTGTGTTATTTCAGATACAGTCATTGGGAAGGCAATAAAGTGAGGGAGTAAATCACGTGGATATCTGTGGAAAGAATGGTATAGGCAGAGGGAAGAGCATGTGCCAAAGCCATGGGGAAGAGGTGATTGATGTCTTTGAGGGCCAGCAAGGGCTGCAGCACAATGAACAAGGGACACAGTGGGAAGAGAAGGAGTTTAAAAAGTAGAGAAAGATCCAACCACATAGGGCCTTTGGATCAGCACTGATTTTTACATTAGGTGCAGTGGCCACACTGCCTAGGGCCCACAATAATTTTAGGGGTCCACAAAATGTTTAAATTTCTTTTAAATAAGAAGACAAAAATGAATTTTTAAATCAAAGAAAATTTTTTAATATATGCTATTAATATATTTCTCTCTATACCAAGGCAGCTGTGAAATATAATGTTTAATATATTTTATGGAGGAAGGAACCCAGGGAGGCAAAACTGCCTAAGATCCACAAATGTAATGTGCCTTTTCTTTGAATCTTAAACTAGAGAATGACAAGGATGTCAGTGGAAGTTGTAATCAGGGATAGTTTGAGAAGAGAGGAGACTTGGCCTGAGCATTGGGAAGAAAGAGAGGATCCAGCAAAGCAAATTAAGATGGAGTCGTGAGTGGGGGGAGGGGAAAAGAAAGAATCCTCAATCCTGGGAACAAAGTGAATAAAATGGTGCAAGAATGAGACCTTAAATTTCTTGGATACCAATGCAACATCAGCTTCTTCCTTTTTTTGCCTTTGGTGTAAGCCTAGAAACTGAGGAGGTCTGGTGTAAAGAGTCCAGACAACTTTCTCCCTAATTGCTAACTAATAGATGTCCTTTTTCCCCCGAATTATTTGTCCTCATTAAGCTTCTGGATTTTCATTGGTACTGTCTAGATAATGTCTTTTGCTGGAAAATACTTAGATTTTATTAGAAAAAAATTGCCAAATAAGATCAGGCACTATCATTTTTTTAATAAGAAGAAAATCATTCAATTAAACCAGCGATCCCCAACCTTTCTGGCACCAGGGACCGGTTTCATGGAAGACAATTTTCCATGGACCAGGGGTGTGGGAAGGATGGTTTTGGGATCATTCAAGCACATTACATTTACTATGCTGTCAAACATCTCTGCTAATAGTAATCTGTATTTGCAGCTGCTCCCCAGCTCTAGCATCACTGCCTCAGCTCGACCTCAGGTCATCAGGCATTAGATTCTCTTAAGGAGTGCACAACCTAGATCCCTTGTATGCGCAGTTTACAGTGGGGTTTGTGCTCCTATGAGACTCTAATGCTGCTACTGATCTGATAGGAAGTGGAACTTATGTGGTGCTGTGAGTGATGGGGAACAGCTGTAAATACAGATGAAGCTTTGCTTGCTCAACCGCCACTCACCTCCTGCTGTGCAGCCCGGTTTCTAACAGGCCACAGACCAGCATCAGTCCACTGCCCGGGGGTTGGGGACCGTAGACTCAAAGTATATAGTATTACTTAATATAGGAATAATGAAAAGCCTATTATAAAGTCCACAAATTTCTTACATATCATTGTCATTTATCTTAAAAATTTTAGTTAGTTCTATTTTAATTTAATGCGATTTATATTATTTGCTAAAATTCTTGATTTTGCTTCTGCTTCGCTTCATGATATATCTATGCCACATAAACTTAAATTCTCTTTATTTCTGCCCATCAGGTTTTAGTTGAGAAAATGATAATATTAGTATATTCTTCATAGAGTTTTCACAAAAAACAGTAAAATATTACAAAAAAAAAAAAAACTATGCCTGGCACACAGGAATTGCTCAATAGTTTCTATCTTCTATTTTTAAAATATTTTTCTATTTATTCTTCATTTCAACAAGTGATCTATCATCTGTGTGTGTGTGCGTGTGTGTATAAAACATACAGTTATAGGATAGGCCCTGTTCTAGGCTCTTGAGACTAAATCAGTGAATATACCAATCCAAAAATCTTCCTTTGATAGAACTTAAATTTTGGACAGATAGACAGTAAATTTCAAATGGAACGGTGCAAGGAAAATTGCAAGTGCTGGGTACAAATTGTTGCAAAGTTTAGATAGGTACTTCTGTCTCATTTGAATTAATTAAGGGATCGAGACCTATAGAAATCTGGGAAGAGCACTGCAAACATAAGGAACTGACAGCATAAGTGACTCTGAGGTTGGCCCTTGGTGGATGTGCTCCATAGGGGTTAGGAAGCCACAAGGCTAAAAGGGAGTGGGAAAGAAAGCAGTAAACATCAAAGGAAGAGCATTAACATGCTCTATATCGTGTATGGTCTTGTTAGCTTTTATAAAAACACTGGCTTATATTCTTAGGGGATTCGAGTAACCTTGGAAGATTTTGAGCAAGGGGTGACATCGTCCCAATCAAACAAGATCGTTGAGGCTCCTGTGTTGAGAATTGATATTTTGTGAGCAAAAATTTGGAAGACACAGAGGAAATACAAGTAAGGTATTATAATGGCTTGAACTGAGGTGGTAGCATGAGAAGTAGTTGGATTCTAGCTATATCTGATGATCCATCAGTATTTCCTTAAAAACCACATTTGAAATGTAGGAAAAAGACAGAAATGAAGGGGATGACTCCAAGGGTTTTGGCTTTTAAAACTGGAAGGAGGGAGTTTTCATTCATGGTAAAGGGGAATACTGAGCAAATTTTGGGGGAAAGATCTTCTTATGGATATATACATTGAGATGTCTATTTGAAATGCAAATGGAGAGGATGAGAGCAGTTCTATATCTGAATCTATGATATAGGTGGGGAGATTTGGAGACATTTTTGTAGTTTTCAGAATACACATGGTATTTCAAGTCATGAGACTGCATGAGTTCACCAAGACACAATATAGATAGCAAAGAACAGTCTTTTAAAGATATTTGCAATTCTGGAGCATTCCATCATTAAGCAATAAGGGAGAAGAGGGGGGATCAGCAAAGGACACTAAAAAGTGTGGCCACAAAGATAGTCAAAAAACAAAAGAGTGTCATTTTGGAAGCCAATAGAAAAGTTATAGGACGGAGAAGTATTCAACATGCAGTGTTTCTTATAAGTTGAGAACTGACCATTGGATTTATCAATGTGGGGATCATTAATGACCTTGACAAGAGTAGTATTGGTAGAGTGTCTGGAAGAAAGCATTATTGGAGTGAGTTCAAGAAAGAATAGGAGGAAAGGAAGTGAAGAAGGTAAATATGCACTGTAAACAAATATACCAGTATAGAGCATAAATAAGTGTAGAGCATTCATTATCATTTATGTTCATAAAATTGCAAACATTTGACAAATCAGTCATGATTATTATGAGCCTCAAGACAAAGCATAATGAATTCCCGAGCCTCATCAGAATTAAGCAGATAATGAATCAATAGAACTTAAAGGGATGCAAAATATATCTAGCCAGGAAAATACTTGTATTATTATTACTTTTGGTGAAAAAAATGAGAGCTAAATGTAAGAATTTCTTACAACTGAAGGGATATGTACAACAAATACACAGAAAGAAGTACTCTGAAACCACTAAGCCCATACAACATCAAGTTTAAGGTCATGTTTATATGATCAATATGAACCCCTTGCTACTTTCAGAATCGACAATGCTCGTATATCCCTCTCATAGCTGAAGCTCAGATTTTTTTATATTCTTCAAACTTCAAAACTATATACAGTTTAGTTGTAGATTTTCAACAGTGGCCTTCTGTAGAGGAATCATCAGTGAATGGATCATGTACACAAGAATGTCTTGTAACTTGCAAGGTAAGCACTATTAAAATGAGAAAAATATAGTGTACATATTTTCTTCTAAAGAAAACAACTGAGTTCCAAAAATAATGTAAGACAAATAATTTAATATGCTTTCAGTTCATAAATTGACAGAGGTTTAATAAAATTTACTATGTTAAAGGACAACACAATGCAAAACCAAAGAAATTTAGACCCTCATTGACTTTTACCTGGGATTGTGATCCTTTGAAGGTCTTTTGTCTTCAATGTCTCTACTTAACAGAATGAAAAGAACACAATTCCTAAGAAGAGAAGGATTTTATGCAGGAAGAATGAATATGCAATTTTAGAAGCATTTCACAAACTATAAGTATAAATACTAAAAGTACAGATTATGTATCAAACTCTATTAGGTCTGAAGTATTGAGGCCAAATGAGAAAAGGTAGAAATAGTCAATAAAGTCACAGAAAACCATCATAATGAAAAGCAGGCTTGTGATATCAGGATCTGTCTGCCAAAGCCTGGTATCATAGAAGAACCCTCTCTGTGTGGTTCAGACAAATTTGCCTAGAAACGGATTAATTCATGATCTTATTATGAAATGTCATTTAAATTTTAGCCAGATACTTTATAGATTCTTTAAGTTAATTCTATTTTAGAGCATGAAGTTGAGTCTAGCAGGGAATATGAAGATTTCATGAATATCTTAATCTTTAAAGCGAGAAAACTTTCTACTGAAAATGCAGAGCATTTGAAGACATTACTTCCCTGGTCTTTGCCCTGTAAAAGTATGAGGTCCTTTTTCAAATCATTTAGTCTTAAAGTCTGCAAAGCTAGGGTTTAGTATTTCACCTACATGGAAGAAAAAATGTGTGTCTACCATGAGAGTTTTTATGAGTTATAAATAGACTCTGTTGAAATAAATTTTAACATTAGCACACTTTCTTTTCAGGATGGACTAAAACACATACATTCAGGCACACACATTTAAAAAAGAAATGAAATATAACATTTGTTTTGTATTAAAAATTCATTAGTATATTTGAGGAAATAAAATATATTCATAAGAAGTTTTAAATATTTAATGCAGAAGATTTTACTACCAAATAAATTCATTAGAGTAATCTTAAATTGATGTTTTTTTCTTTTAATAAATATGCCAGATTTAATTATCCCAACCTAAATAGTGTAGAAGGTAGTGAACATTAAATCCACTGTAATATTATTTTTATGTTGTACTACCTATGATATCAATTTAATTAAAGTATGCATTGGCAAGGTGCAAAATGACTTAATTATTTAAAACAAAACTTTACTTAATCACTGCCAAACCTAAAAATTAAGCACCACCAAATGACCTACTCTTTAGTTTCCTACAAAACTATTGCGTGGAAATAAATTAGTACATAATTAGTGCATTTTAAATTGTTTTTATCCAATAAATAGAAAATTAAAATCAACCTTTCAGAAAGTGTTCAATTGTTAGCTGGACAAAGAATAAAGTTCTAAATGGGTGTCTAAGGAAACCCTATTTTCCACAATTCTATCTAGGTTTTACATATTAATAATAAATTCTTATTGAACTATATGTACATACTTTTGCCTTCTGTTTGATTTGCTTTTAATTAAAAACACAAAAATTTGAGCAGTGAGACACATTCCTTGTAGATGAGACTCATGTATATAAATTTTTTAATTTTTGTATATTTTGTTCATAGTTGAGTCCCTGGAAGATAGTGAGCAATATATATTTATTGAGGATGTGTATGACTGAATGGTTAAATGGCTTGAAAAATGAGTGAATGAATGAATTAAATATCTCTTCCTCTCCCATTTTAAAAAGAAAGACATTTAGCCTTCAGACATGAAGTAAAGAATCATTAAATGGAAACCCTATTAAATCATCCATGGGAAGACCCTATTGCCAAGCTAAGGACTCTTCACTACAGTATATCTTTTCTTAGTATCAATGGAAATACCATGTGAGAAAGAGCAGGAGTAATATTTAAGGGAGTGACAGTTGCTATAGAAGGACAAGATAACAGTAAGTTAAATCTTAATTTATGCTTAGACACTGACTAAAATGAACTGTGAGACAGGCAGATCATGAATGAAATAATTACTAGATTAGTATGGTAGATGAAGAAATCAAGAGAAAGAAAACAGTATTTTATAGACCTCACAAGAGAAATTTACAAATCCTGGTGACCAAATGGGTAAATTAGATAAGAGTGCTGAGAAATCAAAGCAAACCCAGGAAGTATGTGTGTGAGTGCTATGGTGAATGTTTTATATGTTGAAATCTAATCTCCAGTATGGTGGTATGAAGAGATAGAGACTTTGGGAGGTGATTAGGTCATTAGGGCTCCGCTTTAATGAATAGGATTAGTGCCCATATAAAAGAGGCTTAAGGAGCCCCTTCCACCATGTTAGGACACAAAGAAGGTGCCATCTGTGAAGTAGGGAGTGAGCTCCCACCGGGCATCAAATCTGCTGGAGCCTTGATCTTGGACTTCCCAACCACCAGAACTGTGAGCAATAAATCTCTGATGTTTATAAATTACCCAGTCTATTAGAGTAGGTAGTCAGTTATGTATGCGCAAGGGAGGAGGGACCAGAAAAGTTAGTCAACTGGCTTGAACAAATAGCCTTGAACAAACACACCTGAGGAGAAGAAAAGAGCCATTAATTCCCCAGTGTTGCACAGGTACAAAGAGACCTTTCACCCATTATATGACAGTAAGAACAGAATGAACACTGGCCATCCAGGCTTCTTTGACTTCAACAAATAAAAACAGCAACTGCTCAGCATTGGGCACAGTTGCTCCTTTGGAGCCTGCCAGCTCTCTTTCTTGAGAGCATACCTTCACTTCTGCACAAGCCTTTCCTAAGCCTGTCCGCTATCACTCAATAAACTTGCGACTATTGCTCAGTTGTGTGGGCATCCTGAGATTCCTTTCTACACCATTAGCAAGAACCTTTATCCTGAGGATGAGTCTAAGGTATTTTGTCAGAGAAGCCCAAACAGACTAAGACAAGGGGGCACTTGAAGAATCATATCTCCATATTGATTGAAGAAGGAAAAAGGTAACATTTTGAGGAGAATATGATGATTCCAAGTTTCAGAATACTAAGCTTTGAAGAGAGTGAAGACAACAAAACAAACATGTCTTGGAGGCATTAATTAAAAGGCACAAGATTTTTTTCAAATGTTAAAATGGCAAGCGTGGTAATGAAGCACTAGTCTTTATCTATGTTGAAGAACTATGTGAAGACTCACGTGAATGAATGATTAATATGCTGACTTTCTTCCTGTTGCTTATGATCTCTTTTATCTTTGGACCTTTATGTTGCTCTATTATCTGCATCGAATGTTCTTGCACATACTTCCTTTGCTGGCTTCTTGTAATCATTGAACTATCAACTGAAACACCATCTCCTCAGAGTGGCCTTTGTTGAACTAGTACTTATATGCAAAGCATGATTTTATGCATTTTACATACATTAATTCATTTAATTCTGATGAAAACACTATGAAGTAGGTACTATCATAATTATATTTTACTTAAGGGGAAAAAAGGAGACAAAGAAAGTATAAGAAGTTTGTAAAAACAGATGGGAAGTGATAAACTCAGTAACTGAGAAAAATAAGACTTTAACCAAGGCAGTTTGTGTCTTACTGCATGTTTTTAACCACCAATCTATGCTGCTTAAGTATTTGTTTACCCTTATCTATAATATCTTAGAATGCATAACCCTCTGAAATTATCTTATTTATTTATTTCCCAGTAGGTTTTCTTCTCATTCAGAGAGCCTCTGTTTATAAAAATGAAATGTCAAACACCTATACTTTCAATGTAAACAAGAAATTTAAGAAGCTTGCACAAGCCAACCAGGCAAGTTGAAAGTTGACTTAGATTGCATTAACTTACATACTCACACCCTTCGTACCATGTGATTTTGCAGCCCCTCCTGCTAAAGAAGTGGAGTATATTTCCCCATCCCTTGGCTTTGTGGTCAGCCCTGCAACATAATTTGGTAAATGGTATATTAAGGGTGGTAACTTGACAAGAGGCTGGAAAAACACGCGTGCAATCCTGTCTGCTTTCACCATGAGAAGAACACGGCTAGCTCACTGGTTCAAGGGACAGATCCAACTGAGATGGGACTAACCCCCAACTTATCTGAAAAATCAGGAGCTGAGTAATGGTTATTATTTTATGTCACTGAGCTTTTGTGGTTGTTTGTAATACAGCACCTTTTTATAGTAAGAGCTGATTGATACAGAAATTGGTACCAGAAAAGGGTACTAACATTATAAAAACCTAAATTATCTGGCATTGCCTTTGCAACAAGCAGCAGCTCTGAGGAAACAGTTACAAGAGGTTGGGAAAATGCCAAGGGAACTGTTTTAGGAGGATGAAAAATTGGAGACATGTGTTTTGCAGTGATGAAATATTTGGTAAAACTCTCACGTGAGGTTATTTAGAAGATTGAGAATATACCTAATGAATTTTTAGAATTGAAAAAGGAGACCTCCAGAGAAAATAAAATGTTGACAGCTTGGGCTTTGCCCTTTTAGCTGCAGAAAATAAAAGCTAAAATAAGAGATGAGCTCACAAAAGACTTTGTAAGCAGAATTTAGAAGGTATATACAGTCCAGAACTTGCTGGGTTGGAAAATAACAACTTTTTCAAATTTCTAACATCTCTAATCAGAAAAATATTTTCAAAATAAGATACATACAAAGTCAAGAGCCTTCCTTCAGTATGACATTCATGTAGGACAATAAAACATGCATACAGCCCTGTCGTGTGCTAAAATATATTATAAAACTGAGTTATTTTAAATATGTGGGACTGGTGCATGCATGAGTAGATCAATGAAATATAACTGTGGCAATAATAAGACATGCTTTTGGAGAATCCCTGGAACCATTCTATCTGTGTAGTTGTGAATCAGCAGTTAAAAAGGCAGATACTCTGTCATCAAGAAGTGGGGAGGACTGTGACAAACTAAATATGGCTGCAAACTTTTGCTACCCTTTTTATGGGAGGTGGAGACTTATTCCACTTCTTTTGAATTTGGTCTTGATGATTTCTATGATCAATGGAAAGAAATGGTGACATACACAATCAATGTCATGTGGCGGAGCTCCCAGCTGACAGCCAGCTTCTCCAGTCTTGTAAGTGAGGCATCTTTGACATATAGCCTGATGGAGTCTTCAGATAGCTGCGTTTGTCTGAGACCCCAAGCAAGCACCAAGGCGCTGAGCCCAGTCAACCCACGGAAATGTGAGAGATAGTAACAAATTGAGGGATTAAGCTACTAATTTGAAGGGTGCTTTATTATAAAGCAATAGACAACTAGAAAGAAGTAGCTAATGAAGGCTTGAAAACTAAAGAATGAAAATAAATTCAGGCAATGGTAAGTTCTATGAAGGAGAGAAAAAATTTAGTAAGGCCAGGATAGATATACATACATGGATTGATGGAACCTTAAATTTAGCCTAAATACCCTTGGGCCAGGATTAAATGAGTATGAATGACTGATAAATAAACAATTTGGGGATAAGTGGTTGGCTAGAAATTAATACTTCCTGCCCTCATGTATCAAAAGAAATGGCATATGAAATAATCAAATGTAAAACATTCTCTCAGAAAAGATTAGTTAAAAGAAATATGAACAATTAAAATATTTATAGAATAAATGTCAAAAATTTCAAATTATTTCATGTGTAAGAAACACCTAAAAATCAATATAAGGGAAGTAAATATCCTAAAATTAAAACACATGCTATAAATAAGTAAATAAATTTGTGAAAGAAGTACAAATTTCAAAAATTAAATAAAAATATAGTTAACCTCATAATTATTAGTAAAATATAAATCAAAATTATTGATATATTTTAAAGTTTTTGTTCTTAACTTAAAAAGTTTAAAAAAATAGCATTAGGCAGTTTATTGGTGAGTGTCAAATAATGAATACCTGATATCCTGCAAGTATGTAGTTATAGTTACAGGTTAAGGCACACAGACCATCCAAAGAACCACATTCACCAGAAAAGTTTTAAGAATAACAAATACAATTCTCTTTTACTCTTTACCTAGATTCATCAATTCTTAATATTTTGCCCCATATACTTTATCATTTGCTCATTTCTCCCTCTGTCTTGGTCTAAACTTGTGATCTATGTATCAATCTATTTGTGAGATCTATTTATTTACTCACAAATATACTTTTTCTAATCCATTTTAGTATATGTGTCTCTTTATTCATAAACCCTTTAGACTGCATTTCATAAGAGCAAGGAATTAAGAGATGTAATGTTATTACTGATACTATTTTGTACCAACAGTTCATATTCAAATTTCCCCAATTGAAAATTGAGTTCAAATTTCTCTACTCTGTAATGCAATTCAGTATCACCTATAAGACATTGTCATGTTCCTTTTAACTGCTTTAGTCAAAAGCAGTTTCTCAGTCTTTCTGTATGTTTTTCTCATTTTTACATTTCTGAAGGGACAGGCCAATTATTTTGTAGATAGTCCCACAATTCGGGATTATTTGATGTTTGCTCATGGATAGATAGATTTATGTTACTCATATTTTTGACAAGGGTATCATAAAAATGAGGCTGTATCCTTCACATTGTATCAGATAAGAAGGGATATGGGGCCACTTTATCCCTTTAATGGAGAAATTAGCTTTGATTACTTGATTAAGTATAAAATAACTAAGTTAAGGTCCTGATCCCAAATTTATCCACTATACAAATATTATTTTCTATTTGTAGTCAACAAATATTTTGTGGGAGAAAACTTTGAAACTCTGTAAATATATTGTTCCTCAAACTTTCACACACTAGTTTTAGCATCCGTTATTTTTTCTTTGGGCTAAATTAATTATTAATTTGATGGTTGAGAGATGTTGATTTTCTAACTCCACTCTTTATTTTACATCTAATAACTTCCGTTCCACTCTAGGGGAGAGATTTCCCTATACATTTACATGTTCACCTGTCTATCTATATATAGATAGATAAATAGAGAGAGGGAAAGAAAGCAAGAAAGTGAGACAGAGAGACAGAGAGACAGAGAGAGAGAGAGAGAGACTTGTTACTTTCCACAATTTACATTCTGTTTTTATTTGGACTTTCAGTTCACATCACTTAACTTAGAGAATATATAAAACATACAAAACATAATTCTGAGATGGAAATAATATTAACAGTATCATAATGTGAGAGAAGTTTTTCTTTTCAAATTTCCTTCCAACTATTCATATAATGCTTCCAAAATAAAATATTTATGAAATTTTCAAACACTGTCATTTTTCTTAAAAAATAAAGCATTATAATGTCAAATTTTAAAAATATGCTAAAAATGATGTTGGTACTTCAATAGGGATTATATTGAATCTGTAGATCACTTTGGGTATTATAGTCATTTTAACAATGTTGATCATGCCGATTCATGAGCATGGTATGTTTTTCCAATTCTATGCTTCGTATGGCACCAGAGAAGACGTCGTCTAGCCAAAGCAACCTTAAGCAAAAAGGACAAATTAGGAGGCATCTATTTATCAGACTTCAAGCTATACTACAAGGCTGTAGTAATCAAAACAGCATGGTACTGGCACAAGAATAGAGACATAGACCAATGGATCAGAACAGAGAACCCAGATATAAAACCATGCTCATATTACCATATGATCTTTGACAAAGCAGACAAAAACATACACTGGGGAAAAGAATTCCTATTCTATAAATGGTGCTGGGAAAATTGGATAGCCACATGGAGAAGGCTGAAACAGGATCCACACCTCTTACCACTCACAAAAATTAACTCACAATGGATAACAGACTTAAACCCAAGGCATGAAACTATAAGAATTCTAGAAGAAAATTTTGGAAAAACTGTTATAGACATCAGCCTAGGCAAATATTTTATAGAGAAGACTCCAAAAGCAATCACAGCAACAATAAAAATAAATAAATAGGACCTGATCAAATTAAAGAGCTTCTGCAGAGCTAAGGAAACAATCATTAGAGTGAATATACAACTTACAGAATGGGAGAAAATATTTGCATATGATATATCTGACAAAGGGCTGATAACTAGAATCTATAAAGAACTCAAGAAAATCAGCAAGAAAAAATCAAACAATCCCATTAAAAAGTGGGCAAAGGACATGAACAGAAACTTTTCAAAAGAAGATAGACTAATGACCACCAAACATATGAAAAAAGGCTCACTATCTCTCATCATCAGGGAAATGCAAATCAAAACCACAATGAGATATCACTTAACTCCAGTGAGAATGGCTTTTATCAAAAAGTCTCCAAACAACAAATTTTGGCATGAATGCAAAGAGATAGAAACACTCATACACTGCTAGTGGGACTGCAAACTAGTACAACCTCTATGGAAAGTAGTATGGAGATACCTCAAAGAACTAAAAGTAGACCTACTATTTGATCCAGCAATCCCACTACTGGGTATTTACCCAAAGGAAAAAAAGACATTCTATAAAAAAGATACCACCTGAACTCAAATGTTCATAGCAGCACAATTCACAATTGCAAATATGTGGAAACAACCCAAGGGTCCATCAATACCTGAGTGGATTAATAAAATGCAGTATATGTATAGCATGCAGTACTACTCAGCCACAAAGAGCAATGATAAACTAATACCTCTTGTATTAAGCTGGATGGAACTGGAGACCATTCTTCTAAGTGAAGTATCACAAGAATGGAAAAACCAGCACCACATGTACTCACTACTAAATTGGAACTAATCGATCAACACTTATGTGCACATATGGAAATAACATTCATCGGAAATCAAGCAGGTGGGAGGGGGAAGGAGTGCATGGGTAAATTTACACCTAATGGGTACAATGCACATTATCTGGGGGATGGGCACACTTATAACTCTGACTCCAATGGTACAAAAGCAATTTATGTAACCAAAACGTTTGTACCCCTGTAATATTCTTAAATTAAAAAAAAATTAAATGAAATAAAATAATTGCCATTTCTTTAAGATTTCAATGAAATTAACTGTGAAATTTACAGTTATACATTGTTAAATAGATAAGTTTTATTTCTTTAAAAATGAATGATGATGGGTTAAAAAAGCAATTGTCCATGGCATGTAACAAGTTCAGACAAATAAAAAACTAATTTCTATAAGAATTTAACCATAATTTGTAAGAGATCAGGTGATAAGTTGCTGCATTTATTAAATGGAAATAATAATAATATTATCTATTATATAGGAAGGTTGTAAAGATTAAATGAGGGAATTAAATGAGAGAAAGCCATGAAGTGCTTAGAGCAGTAGCTGGCATAGAAAAGGCATTTAAAAGCTATCATCATTATTATGATAGCGTGATCACTATATATTGCATACTAAATATTCTATAACCCTTAAGAAAGAGTAAAAGATTAGTAATGGGATCAATGGATTTTTAGTGTGGTAAAAATATCTTGAAGTTTAAAATCTATCATTCTGTATTTGAATCCTAACTGTGTTATTTACCAGTGAACAAGTGATGTTATTCACTTGCTATGTGAATATACATGAACCATTTAACTATTGTGCACTGTTTAGTTCCTTTAACCATAAAATGGAGATAATTATGGTGATGATGATATTTTCCCCTTATTTTAGAATTCTTTTGACTTCACCTAATGAAATTTGTGTTATAAAATATTTCAAAACCAGAAAACGTAATACACACCCATATACTTAGTGTGTAGAATTAGAAAATATTAAGGTCTTGATGGATCTGTTTAAATTTTTTTTTCTTTTCAATGCAATATTATACACACCCTTTAACCACCCAGTGCTTCGCTTCTTCCCTCAACCACTTTGCTGTATGGAGTTGAGCATTACTTGGAAATTGGCACATCCCTTCCCTGTCCATTTACTATATAAATGATGTAGTGTGTCATTTCATATACTTTAGAAGCACATAAACGACATTATTTTATATAGGGTTTAGCAAACAATTTCTTATCAAAATTTACAGTTACTGATAAATCTAGTTCACGTATTTTAATCTCCATGAATTTTAAGAACAGTTTATTATTATTATTATTACTTGCAAACATTTGTAGGCATTATGCTTGCTAGTTGTGCACAATATAAGATCAATTCTTTTGGCATTTTTATAATATATGTCTATTATAACCTAATAAGTGATTAATTTTTGCAAATGATCCTTGTGTATTTGAAGAGAATATGTACTCTAAATATGAGTTGTAGGCTACAAATAGACAAGCTATTTTCTTGGTATTCAGAATGTTTTATATCCACATTCTTTGCAATCTATTCTAATGAAATTATGAGTTATTGTCATATAATGTCTGCAAAGCCTTCTGCTTTCGTTCATTACTCATTGTATTTGGTCAAATTTATTTGAAATATTTTGAGTCTCTACTATTAGGTAGAAGATCAAGGATTACTTTATATTTCTCATATATTATTTATTTTAGCATCAATTAATGATCCTAATGGCCAATGAACATCTGTTTGTCTGCTCCTAATAATACTGTAACAGCTTTATTTGTTTGCCATTGCTGTTCTGGTGGTGGTGGTTATTATTATTATAATCATCTTCGAATACCTATTGCCTGCTTTTACTTTCAATTTGTCTGTGACATGTTTTAGGTTTCTCTCTCTCTTTCAAATCTATTCTTAAAGATATTTTTCAGCATGTGATTTTAAATATACAGATTGCTGTATCTGTGAATTACTCTCCACCATCTTATTACTTGTTTTGTATTTACTTTCCTTATCTATTTGTTCATCTGATTTATTTAAGTTTTTTCTTCCCACCTCCAACACACACACCCATACACTTTTTTAAAAAATTCTAATTTTCCCCCAGCTAATAGATTGGAAGTTGTGCATTGCTTTTATTATATTTAACAAAATACATGTATATACTGAGTATGCATAGTTTTTAAAAGAACATTAATATTGCTTTTTTGTTGTTATTGTACTTGAGAATCTGAGAATCTCTATTAAAATGTAAGTTTTGTCCACTTACAGCTTTTGATCATCTCCTCCAGAAAATTATAAGGTGCTTTAAAATTTTTAAGTTGAATTATATTCATTTTCCATATTGTTGCAATATAATATTTTAATTCTAAGGCTACTAAAACCTAGTTATTATTAGATTTATCAAGAGATGTGTTTACCATTGCATACCCTTTTTTCTGTGTTGATATTTTTATTTTTTTAAATAAATATATATATAAAACTAGTTCCTCTATAGAATCTCTCAGTGGTGATTTCTTTCTGTGCATTAAGCTATCTTTATTTTACCCTAATTTTGACCAATAATGAGCAACATTTAGATTTCTAGGTTGATAATTGTTTCCCCTCATATTTTATATGGATCTTTTCTGTCTTCTAACCTATATATCTTTCTGATTAGAAGTCTGCTAAGTTTGTCATTCCTACATAGATAATCTTCCTTTGCTTTGTGGTTGATTTTGAAATTTATTTGTTACTTTTTGGTGATCACGCTGATATTTGTAGAGATGAGATCATGTCTACTCACCCTGATAAACACTTACTATGCTTCTTAAATCTAAACAATTCTGTTTTCTTTTTAATTTTGAAAACAATGCCTCTCTTTCTTTTGAATATTACCTCTTACCTTTATTTCTAATCTTATCTCTTGCACTCATATGAGAGATAAAATTTTGTAATTAACTGCTCTTTTACATTTTTCTTCTATCTATTTTATATATTTTCCTCAGATTCACATTAAACTTCAAACTTTCTATTTTTAGCTATATTTAATGTTATTTGACTATTCAACTATCCACCCATTATTTAATATCAATTACATATAACTACAGATATGGGTATATAGATATGGACACATACAGGTACAGATATAAATAGAAATGTATATAGAGATATAGATGTTTTCTAGAAGATTTATATAGTTTTTATCAAATACTTTTACTCTTTTTGTTCCTATGATTTTTATTCCTTTCACTATGATTTTCTTATTTTTATTACAATTTCACTATAATTCTATCCTTTTTAAAATTCCTTTAATCATCTTATACACACTTATTTTAATATTTTTTATAAATTGTTCCATTATATCACTTTTGGAATTGCTAATTCCTCTGTTTGTAATCTCTATTGACTTCTCCCTAGAGTGAACTGTTAACTCCCATGGTTGCAAAGCTTTAAAGGTGAGCTCTTTCTTAGGGAATGCCTAGTTTGGGTTTGTTTATTTCCCTGTCTGAGTCATCTGTAGGAATGCTTCTACAGGGTGGTTTAGGTTGACTTCTACAGGCATACCAGAGCTTTGGCTGAAACTGTTTTTATTTTAACAATAATTGAGAGTCATGAGATTACTGAACATTTTGGATAATATAGAATAAATGTGGACATTTGGATCCCACATCTTCCCCTGTCTTTAGGTTGGAGTTTGATCATCTCATTGGAGATCAACACTCCCTGCCCCCAGACCCCAAAGCTCTCCTCTCAGAGTCTTGGGAAGACAATACGACTTTCATTCTTCCCCTGTGTTGAGTGGAGTCTTCTTAGTTATTTTCTTATAACGCAGGACATTCCTTTACTTAGGGGTTGCAGTTTCATGTCTTGAGGGATAAGACTACATACATGTTTCCTTATTAAAAATCCAGTCTCTTGCTGGTAGGGTAATTTCAATTTTATTCTATTATCCAGGTCACTTCCAAGTTAAGTTGTTAAGTTTTCCATTCCCACTTTGAGTTCATTCTTTGTATCTAGGGTTTTTTGTTTTGTTTTCTCTTAAATGCAACTCTGACTTTAAAATGGTGAGTTATATTTTGCCCAGAATTTCTCTATATTTCAAGCAAGAAGTTTTTGATCAAGTCAGTCATCCATGTTGCTGGAAGCCATTCCCATAGTTTTTCACTTTGCCAATTACTATTATGAGAAAAAGCTACATAAGCAAGATCAAAAGCAGTGGAATTATTATACACATGGGGGAGATTTCAATGCTTTTGAAAATGAAATGTGAGAACATATGTTCAAATATGACTGAGGGAATGGACTTGAGCACATCAAGACTTTTCTATTTTTGCAACACCATGATTCTAAGAATTCACTTGACTTTGTTGAACCCATAAAAAAGAAATAAATTGTGACATAGCAGGACAAAATGTATCTTGCCTTCAAGCTTTTATAAAATTCTACAATGAAATTATTATAGAAAGGAGCCTTAAAACATTTCTCCTCCAATGTCCTAATTTAACAAGTAAAGAAATCCACAAAACGTGAGCAACCCATCGTGTCAGATTCTGGTCTAGAAACGGATCTTCTTCTACACACCATCCTTTACAGTGTGTCGCTCCTTAAATCTATTCAGTAACCTTTAAAGTTTTTAAGAGTAACAATATTCCAATATAGTCAGGAGGCAACTTTCAATTTGGGTAAGGTTATTGAAACCTAGATTCCATCCACTTACTACTACTGTTTGTCCAAATATAGGAAGCAATTTGTAAACAATATAATGAGTAATATGTCATTTAAAAATTGTAATTCTCATACAAAATTAAATGTATTTTTTAAATTACTAATTTTCCTCCAACTTCTAAATCTTTGTGTGTGTGTGAGAGAGAGAATTAACTTGAGGAAATACTATATAGCTTTGGTTTCCCAAATAAAATAAAAATAAAAATAAGATTGAATAACTCTATACTTTGTGAATCATAATTCTTGTTAAAGCTGGAAGAATTATTCTGGAGGCAGAAAATCATGAAAAGAGCTATGGCTATCTCTAATGTCTGATAGGAAGACAGATTGTTAACATATACAAAAGTAGTTTAAGCAGAAGAAAAATTGTGAAACTCTATACATGGACTTTTAATATTTTATGAGGAATCTTAGAGTCCAGTTCACTCTGTTTCTATTATTTCAAAATTACACTATCATCCTTACCCTCTAAAAGTGGACATAATCTGTTTTCCTATGAAAATCATGGACCTCATAAGAATTTGAAAAGTATGAGTGTTACCACATACAGAAAAAATTTTTACCACATTGATTTTGTTGTACCTAGATAAGAAATTTTATATATATATACACATATATATATGTGTGTGTATATATATGCTTGTGTGTAGAAGAGAAATTCAATGGCTATAAAAGGCATATTCGGAACAATTGAATAATTTCTATATGAATTGTAGCATATTAAATAAAAGTAATATACTGATATTACATTTCTTGAATAATTTGATAATTTTGGTTGTGTAGTAAAATGTGTTCTTAGGGGATACATGCTGAAGTATTCAGGGCTGAAGCGTCATGATACCTAAAACTTACTTTCAAACGTGTGTAAGTGTGTGTGTGTGTGTGTGTGTGTGTGTGTGTGTGTAGGGGGGAATGACAAACTGTTAATTGGTGGATCTAGCTAGGTAAAGGGTATGTGGATGTTCTTTTCACCCATTAGACAAATTCCACAGGCATTTCAAAGTGTACATATCTACTGGGTTTCCTAGCTCCAGAAATGATTTAATCTCTCATTCATTTATCACATTGAGAAACACAGCTTTCTCTTTCCACACACATATTTTATCAGCCATTAATTACTGCTGAATTTTAGCTCTTAAATATATTCAAATGTATCTGCTCCTCTCAAAACCTATACCATGGTTTATATTAACATCATCTTTGAACGATACATAATCTTGCACAACTATGATCAATTTCCTTCATTAAAGCCAGAATAATCTTGCCAAAATATCAAATATGATGATGTCACCACCCTTTAAGTGCTTTCAGTGACTTCCTCTTATCCTCAATTCGAATGCCTTCAAGCAAATTTTAAGAGCTCTGCTCTTTACCTTATCTCTGGGTTTCGGTTGAATGCTTGGCTCTTTCTTGGCTGTTGCTCAAGTTCTTTACTCCAAATGAAATTATTTTCCTTCCATCTTTCCCTGAAAAATTCTTGTAATTTCCTTGAGTCTCAGGTGAGATGTCACTACTCCCTTTAGAAATTCATCTATGAGCTCCAAGCCAGTGCTGAGTCTTCCTGCCTGTTCTCCACAGTGCCTGCACTCACTCATCTCTCTGTGCTACAATCGCCAGCTGTGCTAGGTCTGCTTAAAGCAGATAATATACCTTTCCTAACTTTGCACACCGTCATCTGGTAGAGTGCCTAAAACATTGTACACTCTCAGTAGATAATTGTCAAATAACTATTGTTTGGGCTACACAGTGAGACCAGTCTGTAATTGAATATCTATGAATTCAATCACAATGTTATAACAGGGCCAATTGAAGCTGCTAGACGACCAGTAAGAAAGGAGTAAGCATTCAATAATATCTAATAAAAAGAAAAAAAAGATAATTTAGTCTCTTTGGATCTCAGACATAACTTTGATTGATTTCTTTATCCTCAGAAGAGGGTCTTACTAGGTGGCAGAAAATGGGATGGAAAAATATCCAAATATTCTATTAATATAAGGACAGAATCTATAGGAACAGAAAGCACACCAGTGGTTGCTTAAGCCTGGGAGTGGGGAGGGTGGAATTGAGTGAGACAGGCACAAGGGCAATAGAAATGTTCTATTTCTTGATAGTGTGGCTGTAACACGGGTGTATGAATTTGTTAAAAGTCATCAAAATGCATACTTAAAAGTGGTGCATTATACTTCAATTAAGTTGATTTTGTAAATGCTTCAGTAATTTAAACAGCTCCTCAATAACATTTCCAGCAGAGAAAGTGTTCAACACTTTTGTTATTGTGGGAAAAATGCTATAATATTATTTAAAATTTCTAAATAGTAGTAATAATGCTGAAATCGGTTTGAAGAGCCTTTTTATGGTAGTTTGTATATAAAAGGAAATTAATCGGTCCCACACTAATTTTATTCAGTGATTAAATCACCAAACTACTGATCTTTCCCTTGCTTATTCATAGACCATCAGGTAATTAGAACTGTCTCTACTATATCATCTGCCAGCTGTGAGGAAAATGAGAACAATAGTTATTCAGTTCACTGGGATCATTATCATTCATATAGGAAAACAGGACCTTTGTAATGGTTAACGACAGGGCTAGATATATTTCTTTTCCATTTTCTCTGTACTTACTGAATACAAAGCCAACTGGAGACTTAGATGTCTATGTGCATATACAATTAATTAATTCTAATTTGTTTAATAAGACCATATAATATTATTGGAGCACTGGGGTAATTTTAATAAAGGAACAAAACCCAAACAGGTTTTAATTCTAATACCTAGATTACTTACAGAAATATCTTTATTAAACATATATCAATCTTTATCTAAAAAATTCACATCAAGTGTCTAATAATTACCATGTCAAGACACATTGAGTAAAACAGAGAGTCAGCCACAATTTTGGGTCTCTTAAGCTAGAAATATTCTTCCCTCCATTGCCTCAATATCAACTCTATTGAAAACACACACGCAGACACACACAAACACAAAAGAGAAACATTAGTGGAAAAATAAAGCATAAGAATATTAATAACTGTAAGACTAATAAGTTAATGGTGTATGATGGTAGAAAGTGAGGTGGAATGAACTAAAAATGTCCCTTTTTGGTTGAGGTAAAATTTACATAAAATAAAATGCAAAAACCTTAAGTGTTCCAGTCAATGAATTTTAATAGTTGAGTAAACACATGTATTCGCCACCCAAAGGATTATAGAGCACATTCTCATTATCCCAGAAAGTCCCTCTTGTGTCACTTTCCAATAAATTCCTCACTCAGAGGTGACAACTTTTCTGATTACTATTACCATAGATTAGCTTTGCCTCTTGTTAGAATTCATATTTATGCAATCACATGGTACGTATTCTTTTATGTCTGGCTTCTTTCACTAAACAAAATGTGGTACAGTTTATAGTATATTGTGGTTGTATCAGTAGTCGCCCTAGTGCTTATAATATCCTTTTATCATCTTTTTAATGTATGTAGGATCTTTTGATTCTGATACTTATATTTTTACTCCTCATAAACAGTCTTACTCTAAGTTTACCAATTTTATTAATCTCATCAAATATCAATGTTGACAGTTTTTAAAAATTATATCTCAATTTTTTTATGTTATTGATTTCTACCTGTAATTTTATTATGGCCTCTCTTTAGATTTAAGTTGCTTTTCTGTCCCTAGCTTCTTACTTTGGAAGCTTAGATAAATAATTTATTCTTTTCTAATATAAGGCATTAGAAAAGAACTTTTAATATAACTTGCATTAAATGTTAATTATTAATTAATACTATACATTTCCATTAATCATTGCCTAACTTTAACCTACAAATTTATGTTGTGTGCTTCCCTTATCATTCAGTTCAAAATATTTTCTAAATTCTCTAACAACTTTTTGTCATGGTTTTTTATAAGCATTTTTAAAAATTTAAACATACTTATGGATTTTTCAATACCTTATTGTCAATTACATCTAATTTAATACTGTCATCACCAGGGATGAATTTTGGCAAATGTATTAATATAATGACATATATCCACCATTATAGCATCAGGGAGATTAGTCTCACTGCCTTAAAAATCCCCTATGTTCCACCTATTCATCTTTTCCTCCCTCTTCCCAAACCCCTGGCAGCTACTGGTTTTTTACTGTCTTTTTATACTCTTGCCTTTTCAAAATGTCATATAATTGAAATCATACAATACATAGTCTTTCCAAATTGGCTCCTTTTACTTAACCTTATATAGTTAAGATTCTTCATGTCTTTTTATGGCTTGAATACTCATTTCTTCTTAGCACTGAATAATATTCCATTGTCTGGGTACACTACTGTTTATTTATCCATCCACCCTCTGAAAGAAATCATGGCTGCTTCCAAGTTTTGGCAATTATGAATAAAGCTGCCATAAATATTAATGTGTAGGTTTTTGTGTGGACAGAACTTTTCATCGCATTTGAATAAATGCCAAAGAGTGTGACTGCTGGATCATATAATAAGAGTATATTTAGATTTATAAGAAACTGGCAAAATGTCTGTACAATTTTCCATCCATACCAGCAATGAATAAGAGTTTCTCTTGCTCCATTTCTTCACTAGTATTTGGTAAGTCCAGTGTTTTGGATTTTAGCCATTCTGATAGATGTGTAATGGTATATCACCATTGTATTAATTTGCCATTCCCTAATGATATATTATGTTGGGCATTTTTCATATGGTAGTTTGGCATGTGTATATTGTCTTTGGTGAAGTATCTGTTTAGATCTTTTGCCCATTTCTTTATTGGGTTATTTGTTCTCTTATTGTTGAGTTTTGAGAGTTTTTTGTATATTTTAGATAGCAATCCTTTATGAAGATATGTGCTTCCTCTCATTTTTAAAGGATATTTTCCATGGATAGCAAATCTTTTTTTGAGGACAAAGGATAGGTTGTCTTTTTCTTCAGCATTTTAAAGATGCCATAAGTCTTTGATAAGAAGTTAGTCATCATTTGTATCATTGCCCTCCTCTGCACATATTTTTAACCTCTTTGTTAATATTTACTATTAATACTTTGTATCTTTGGTTTTTAGACTATGACATTTCTAGTTGTTGTTTGGTTTTTCTTTATTCTTTTTCTACCTGGAGTTCACTAAACCTCTTAGATTTTTAGCTTGTCATCTTTAACCATTTTTGGAAATTTTCAATTTTCATTTCAATTTAATCTGGTCTGTTTTCTTTATCTTCACTTCTTAGGGCTCCAATGACACAAATGTTGTACCATTTGATACAGTCCCATATATCATGGGCATTTTACTTATTCGTAAATTTTTTTTCGCAGTGTTTTCTTTTGGGTAATTTTAAGTGATCTGTATTCAAATTCACTATACTTTGTGTCTACTGACTCTATTCTGCTGTTAAGCCCATTAAATAATTTTTTATTTATGATGTTGCATTTTTCTTTCCTAATACTTCTATTCAACTTTTTATTTCATAGTTTCCATCTATCTCTTGATATTTCCCAGCTCTTCATGCATGTTGTTTACTTTTCCTATTATTAAAAGATTCTTTGACATCGTTATCATAGTTATTATAAAGTTCCTTGCTGAGTATTCCACCATCTGGGTCATTTCTGTGTTGGCTTATATTGATTGTTTTGTCATTTGACCCTGGACTGCTTATTGTAGCTTTTTCATTTTCCTCTTAATATTTTATTGTGAATGTGGAATTTTATGTAAAAGAACTCTTTCACCTATAATAAAAACATTTACCACCAGAAAATAACACTCTCCTTTTCATCAGGCCACTAGTATTAGAGTCTGAATTTAAACTTTAGTTAGATTCAGTTCACTACTCACTTCCGATATTTGAGTACAAGATCGGATGTTTTTAAATCTCCGAGGAGTTCTCCTGGATTTCCAGTCCCAGCCTCAAATTCTATTCTTCAGTGGATGTCACTTCACCCTGTTACCTGGCTCAAGTTTTCAGAGGATTATTGCAGCGTACTCAGTAGAGGCCTGAAGTATCTCGGAAGTATCTACCCCACCTGTCCTGCCCTGCCGCAGCCGCCTTCACATGGTTCCACTGTACTCAATGACGGCATAGAGTCCCCAAGTTAATTTTCTCACCTTTCCCTCCTATTGCCCTTCAGAGAATGTTTGCAAAACACTCGGTGAAGGTCTAGAGTGCCTTATTTCTTTATCTCAGCTCTCATTACGTTACCCCTCTTTAGTAGGAAGGTGCAACACTCTCACCAGTGGCCTGGTATGCGTTAGAGTCATTTCTTCCAGCTAGCCTGCCATGCAGTCAGCCTTCAGCAAGCCCTGTCTTTACCTGAGGAATGCCCCATGTGCCTCAGACGGGTTACCTCTCAGATGACCTGCCTTGCCCGCATTCTTAAAAAGTACATATCTCTGTGCTTTTCTGCGGAAAAGAATTAACCCAGCATGTGCAACTTTCTTTGGCTGGCTTTTGTTTGTTTGTTTGTATGTATGTTTTGGGGGGAGATCCTATTGTGTCAAATCAACTAAAACATGTCAATTAAAAGGTTGTTAAATTTCAGCTGGTTTCTCTGTATACCCACTTATTGGGGAGTCTTCTCCCTCTTGCCACTCTGCCAAGGATGAAAGCTACTCTCTTATGAAGGATTCATCAATTTCCAAAATCCAATTTATTTCAAGTTCTTGTCCTCCGTTCTCTGATGGGTATTAAAAACCAAAGATTGTATAGTTTATCTCAATTATTCTCATTGTTAGGGTAGGAATAATGATCATTTGCAGCTTCTAACATCTTAAGCAGACGTCAACTCAGACACATTCTGTTAAATTGGGATGTTGCTTCTTTTAGTAATTTTGCATTGTAGTTGCAAGTGGGTGGATAATGGTATGTTATGTAGCCAGGTTAGCTTTGCTTTCATGTGTGTATCACGGCGATAGACAACTCAATATTCTATCTCTTTGCAAGAAAATAAAATACAATTTTTCCATGAGAAAAAAATATTTTTAAAATATCTTCTGTTTTCCAGGTGTGTGTTGACTTAGATGCTCCGATGAGCTTTCCTAGATGAAGAAAACTTTAGGATGCATTGCTGTTCTTCAAAAAGGTACAAAAATCCCACTTTTGACTAAAAACTAAACAAAAATTAATGAGCAAAAAATACTGATCTGGGAAAACACCATTTGCTCTATTAAGCATGACCCTTTGAAATGAGAGTTTTTATGTTGGTTACTCCTTCAACCCCCATACATTTTACAATATCCAGATTTATCTATACAGCTATTTCTAATTTGTATTTTTCCTTCATTGTAAAATAAAAATACAGAGGGATTATCTGGGAGATGTACAGGCCACAAACCTTCATAGCATAGACTAGCTTCAGAGATGAACATTCAACATTTAACTTTCTAAGGCATAAAGGGAAATACTTCAATAGAGTAGTTAGGGAGGCCTCCCTGGGGAGGTGACATATTTGCTGGGATTTTTTTCTACGTTTTCTGTTAGTATATTATTTACATGTAGTCAATTTAATCAGTTTCAAATGTACAGCTTGAGAAATTTTAGTAATTTTGTATAATTGTGAAACCACCACAAACACCAAAACCCTAAAAAGTTTTCTGGTATCCCTTTTGCATTCAGTCCTGCCCCTACACCCATAGTCTCGGACAATAACCTATCTGCTCTTTTTCAAAGTTGTGTCTTTTCTAGAATTTCATATAAGTGGATTCATAAATAGTGTTTTCTGTTTGAGCTTTTTAACTTAGCACATTGTGAGACTGATTCATGTTGCTGTGTTACTCCTGTGTAGCATTTTACAGAATAGATATAAACAGCATGTTTATGCATTCACAAGTGGGTGGACATTTGGTTTGCCTCCAGATTTTGACAATTTTGAATAATGCTGCTATGAACATTTATGTACATTTCTGTGGACATATATTTCCATTTCTCTTAGATAAATACCTAGGACTGAAGTTGCTTTGTCATATGGCAAATGTATGTTTAACTGTCTAAGATAATGCTGAACTGTTTTCTAAAGACAGCATACCATTTTGCATTTCCATTAGCAATGTACAAGATTTCCAGTTACTACAAATTCTCTGCAATGCTAGATACTACTGTCTCTTTAACTTTAGTCATTTTAGTTGATGTATGGTGGCATCCACTTGTGGTATGAATTTGCATTTTTCTGATGTGCCAAATCATTTGTATATTTTCACTTGGATTGCTTTATTTCTTATTACGTATTGTAGGAATTATTTGTATCTTCTTGATATAAGCACTTTGTTGGAATATATTCCTTATAAAAATGTTTTCCCAGTATTTGTCTTGTGTTTTTCGTTTTTTTAAGTGTGTCTTTTCCTGGAAAATATATTTATCTTTCTGAAGTCCATTTTATTACTTTATTTTCTGTTTGTGTATTTAGTGGCCCATTTAACCAAATTGCTAACCGAATATAACAGATTTTCTTCTGTGTTTTCACCTAAAATTTTAATAGATTGAGCTTATTGAGTTAGACCTATGGGAGTTGTTAAGATAATTTTTATGTATAGAGTAAAATAAGACTTGAGGTTTTCACCCTCCTCATACAGATATCCAGGTGTTAAAACACCACTTTTTGAAAAGATGATCTTTCTCCATTGAATTACCTTGGCATCTTTGTCAAAAATCAATTGGCCATTGACGACATGAGTGTAGGTTTATTTATGAACTTTGTATTCCATTCCATTAATCTATATAACTATGATTATGACTATGCCACTCTGTCTTGATCCCTGTAGCTTTTGAAATAAATCTTGAAATTAGATGAAGTACTCCAATTTTATTCTTCTTATGGAAAGTGTAGCTATTCTAGTTCCTCTACATTTCCAATTTTTTGGAATCTATAAATTTCTTCAAAAAAACCCTATTAGGATTTGGTAGGGTTTTTTTTCCCATGAAATTTGTCCACGTAATCTGGAGTAGCCAATTTATTGGCATACACTTGTGTCCCACATTTAATGGGGCCCATATTATCCTTCTAATTTCTGAATGGTCTATAATAATATTGTCTTTTTCATCTCTGATATAGGCAACTACTGTTTCTCTCTGACTCTCTTTTTTTTTTCCTGATGAGTGATGTTAGACATTTATCAATGTTAGTGATTTTTGTTTTTTTAAAAAAAGAACCATCTTTTGGTTATATTAATTTTGTCTGTTGCTTTCTGTTTACTATTTCAATAAGTTTTCCTCTTATCTTCACTATTTCCTTCTTTCTGTACGCTTTGGATTTAATTTGCTAAGGTTTTTGTTTGTTTTTTAGTTTTTACAGTTTAAGTGAACTTCGTTGAATTTGCAAACTTTCTTCTTTTCTAACACAAAATTTAAAGCTATAATATTTCCTTGTAAGCACTGTTTTAATATCATCTCACAATTTTGGTTATGTTGTACTTTCATTATCATTTAGTTCAAAATATTTTTCTAGTTTTTATTATAATCTTTTCTTTGAACTAATAAACTTTTAGAAGTGTTTTATTTAATTTCCAAGTGTTATAGGATTTCTTGTTTATCTTGTTACTAGAATCTAATTTTTGTTTCATTGTAATCAGAGAAAAATTTTGTGTCATATTTTTATTTAAATATGGTTACTCTATAATTTGCATATTCATTTTTTGACCATGGATTATTAAGAATTGAGTTTCTAAATATTTAAAGATTTCTAGGGATTTTTATTTTATTGACTTCCAATTTCATTTCCTTTTAGGAAGAGAATATACTTTGCATAACTTGAATTGTTAAATATATTTTGCACTGTTGAATTGTTAACAATTAGTTACACATCACTCAGAATATAATCTAGCTTAATAAATATTCTGTGTGCACTTGAGAAGAATGTGTATTCTGCTGTTGTTAGGTAGACTTTTCCATAAATATAAATTAGTACAAGTAGGTGATAATATTATTCAACACTTTCTGGATTTTCTGTCTTCCTGTTCTCTCAATTATTGAGAGGAAGTTGTTGAAATCATCTATGATAATTCTGAATTTGTCCATTTCTCCTTTCAGTTTCATTAGTCTTGTTTCATGTAGTCCAAAGCTCTGTAATTAGGTGCATGAAATTTTAAGATTGTAATGTCTTCTGGATAAACTACTGAACTAAAATGACGCTCTTGGAACCTGATACAAATTTTTGCTCTAAAATCTACTTTATCTGAAATTTATATAACCACTATATATTTTTAACATTTTACTGTTACTATGGTATATCTTTTCCACTTTTTAAATTGTTAACCCATTTGTGTCTTTATATTTTAAGTATTTTGGCAGTGGCATATATTTGGGTTTTTTCTAAATCTATTCTAAAATGTCTGCTTTTCAATTGGGGTTTTTAGACGACTTACATTTGGTATGATCATCCGGTTATGTTTAAATCTACCATCTCTATATTAGTTGATAATCATTATGTTTTCAGCTTGCTTATATATTATATCCAACAAGTATAAAACAAATGAACAAAATGAACTATTCACATAAATGATTTGGCACATCAGAAAGATGTAAATTCATACCACAAGTGGATGCCACCATACATCAACTAAAATGACTAAAGTTAAAGAGACAGTAGTATCTAATATTGCAGAGAATTTGTAATAACTGGAAATCTTGTACATCGCTAGTGGAAATGCAAAATGGTATGCTCTCTTTAGAAAACTGTTCAGCATTATCTTAGACAGTTAAACATACATTTGCCATATGACAAAGCAACTTCAAGATTGTTGATCGTTAACCTCCTCAAATAACTGAATATCTACTTCAATTGTTTTGATATCAACATTATTTATTTATTTATTTATGCTTGTATTTAGCTTGTTTGTACATATACATTTTGACCATATAATTCTACCCATGTTGAAGAAAGAACTTTGTATTACTCCTAGAACTCAATCCTAGTGATTATTACAAACTATATTCTTTGATCTTTTCTGAGAATCAAAGCATTTTCAATGTCAGCGACCAGAATATACTTTAGATCATTTAGGGGGTCACTGGTTTCTACACTGGGTGATTCCTGTAGCAAAAAGGTCACCAATTAAATAAATATTTGTATGGCTTTGTCTAAATACCTAAGCATATTACTTTTCTAGGAATAAATCATTAAAGTATTAATTCATAGTAAAATCCACTTACAATTGCTAATTTCTTAATAGAAATGTTTTCACTACAATAATACCCTGTTTAGGTTGCTCAAACCAAAAACCTAGAAGTAATTTTTTATCATTCTTTTTCTCTCACTATCAAAATAAACACATCTATAATTTGCCTGTTTTCCTATATATCAATTACTCTACCCTCTTCTAAACCCCCATTATCCCGCATGTGCACTTCTGCAGTAGCCTTCTAGCTTCTCTCCTTGTCTTCTCTTTGTGTTTTAAAAATCTGGCTGAGACTTTCAATGGCTTCCTACAATGTTTGGAATAAAATTCAAAATCCTTACGTTAGCCTTTAAGTATCTACAGGTATTCAGTGTCCTATGTATACCCCATTATAAATCTTGCCTACCTTTCATTTTCTTGTTTTACCATCCTTTTACCTCACTATGATTCCAACTCACTCTTCTTTCTATTCCTGCACAATAATAACCTTGTTCTCATCTTAAAACTGTTTCACCAGCTATGTGACCTTGTCATCTTGTTCTTTACTCAAATGCTACACCTTTGCGAGAGCTTTCTTGCTACTCAATCTCAAATAACTTCTACCCAACACTATTCATTCACTTTTACTTTACCCTTATTAATCTTATTCACATCACTGATAATTTTTGAAATGTCTTCTTCATTAAGTTATTAACTCTAGTAGAATGAAATTCCATGAGAATAGGAATATCTCCTGTTGTCTTTAGCCTTTTCTAGACAGGGCCATTCAGTAAAACTACACTTTTAGTTGCAAAACCTAGAACATATCCATTTGTCTAACTATATATATATATATATATAAAATATATATATATATTTCATCTATCTATATAATTTAAATAATGAAAATATGTAAGTTTAATATGCAATAAATTTTTACACATATTACATAAGGTAATTATCACAAAATTCTGTGAAGTAAGAGGGTAACGCTGTTACTAATTTTTTGCAAATGAGAAAACCAAGGCTATTGAAAAAATATATGACTATCAAATTCACATAGATATAGAAGTGGACCTGATGCTTAAACCCAAGACTTCTGATACTAAACTTACATTAATTTTATTATATTATTAAAATGCATGCTATAGGAATTAACTTTTATATTAAGTTAGTTTTCAATATATTTAAAAATATCCATTTGACAGGAAGGTAGAAATTATAATAAATACCTTAGTAAATGAAATTATTTTACATATAAATGTTATGTACCTATGAAAGTTGAAGATTTTAATTAGCTTAGCACTTGTTAAATTGTCAAAGGATTCACTGTTTTGGTTGAGATAGGACTTTAAAGATGAATATATTCATGATACATGATTTTAAATTCACTAAAACAGAATCTATAGCATAGAAATGACTAATGCAATAACAAAACAACAAATGAAACATTTAAGGATAACAAAACCTAATCTCAATTGTCATAGTAATTTTCATATGACCATAAAAATGCAAACAGCAAAATATCAAACATGTTAAAATACTTAGATACAAATCTACAGCAAATGCAGTTTATTACCACAACCTCTTTGAGGAAGCAGGCTTAGAAAACAGACTAAGTAAGTGTATAGACTCAGTAATATTGCTATTTTAAGGTTTTGGTTTTGGTCTCCTAATCTTCATCTCCCTTTAACTATACTTTCCAATAGACTGAAAATAAACTAAAACACACTTGTGTCACACACACACACAACTGGAGAGAGATAATGTCAGAGGCAAAGCCTTGACTGATGACTATAAATTCAATAAACTTGCTAGATTGTCAGATTCATTTGTTCTAAAATGAATGACATTATATTACATACATTATAGAGTTAACTTTTACCATAATGAAATTTAGATGTTAAGATTTTGGCCAGAAAATATAAAAAAAGAGAGAGAAATAAAAGGAAGGAAAAAAAGTGGAATATGAGTTGCTCTCTAATGCCTCACTCCAGTGCTCTAAATACCCCTTTTGAGGCTGAAAATCTGTAACATGGTTTCTTAAACTGAGATTTTACTTCGTGGATATCAACAAAAACTGGGACATCTGGTTCTAAATTTTATGAGAAACTGCACAAGAAAGTAGACAGGAGGTATATCATACCTTGGTTTGTTGGCAATTTCATATTTCTGGAAATTAAACTGGACCACAGTTGGAAAGTGATCATGGTCTGCATTTGATTGCTTAGTGCAATGCTAATGTGTAGGCAGTGGATGGTTAAATTTACAATTGTCCTTTGGTACTCAGGAAAGGGAAATTTGGATGCTGAGCAAGACAATCAGAGGGCTGATGTCCCAGTTTAAACCCAGATGAATGTTGGGTAAAGCTGTAAAAATAGAAACTGCCTTAGGACAATAATGAAAGCATCCAACATAGTCTCTCAAGGTGACCAGGATCTCTATTTCTAAAAACAGGATCCTATGAGAGAAGAATGATGCTAAATGAGCTATGTGGATGAGGAATTGGTCTCTCATGCTCGTGACTCATTCAGGTTTTTTTTTTTTTAATTTCAAAGGGGACAACAGGCATCTGTTAACCTTTACTGGTGGTACAAGGTTATCAATAATAAATAGCCACAGTACAACCAATTATTTGAATTCTAAATAACAAGGATTGGAACAAAACACTTTATAGTCATTAGTGGAAATTATATTCATCAAAATTATAGAAAACATTTGAAGTTGTATTTTAATCTTTGTCTTCCCAGGTTCCATAAAGCACCACATTCCTTTTCTTTTTCTTGTTTATTTGTCCTTTAAATAATCTTAATGCTGTTAACGCATCAACTTAGGTCGTACTGTAATTTTTTAAAAAGACAATTCATGAACACAATAAAAAAATATAATGAAGCTCATAGATGTAAAGAGCTGTAAATAGTTCGGGTCCTATCCTTGTAATAAGAAAAACTTGGAGAAACTGCAAATTAATGGTGTTTTTCAAATCCACCAGAGAATTGAGGTCTCAAGACAACCAAGTAGCCATAAATCTAGAAAAAGGCAGCTGCTTACAGGGAGAAAGAGGACCTGAACATTTGTTCAAATGGAGCAGATATCACTAGATTCATGTAAGTAAATAAGATACAGCTGAATTTTTAAAAAATTGTTAAATACTGAGTATGACACCCCCATAGGACACAGATAGAAGAGATTCTGCATATTCTTGCAGCCCTTTTCCCCATGGAGCCTCACCTCGTAGTCAGAGGGAATATGGGGGAGAATTTTGCAAGAGCTTTTCTTGTGGTATTAGTTGAAGGAAGAAACAGCAGTCACTACCAATACCAACACAGGCCTGTCTCCCATTTCTCCTATAGTCCATGTGCCTTCACCTACAGGGGAAAGAAGATTTTAAAAAGAAAATGCTACCTTAGGGCACAAGAACAAGCCAGTTGTAGTTGAGGAAGGAAAGTGAAAATAAATCACCTACCTGCGGGAGGGGCAGGAATATTTACTATAAATAGCACTATACTATAGCAAGAGAAGGGACGTGAGTAAATGTTCCCTGAGATCCAAAGGCACAGGGCCTGACTTAGACCAAGGCTTATTCAGAACACAGCAGTACACTCTCACCCAGCCCCCACCATTAGGCTAACGACACTGGATAAAAATAACAAGGAAGTACAACTAGGAGAGCTAAAAGAGACAGATTTTCTCTATGGCAAAAGGAAGACCCAATTTAAGCGGGAAGCAGTCATTGACAAAATGTCTTCTAGAAAATAAGGCAACACCCTAACCAAAAGGTATCACTAGACAAACTTTAATCCTGTGGTACACTGTGAATATTGGTAAGAATAACACACCTCAACTCAGCCCAGCTACTGAAGTCCTAGCTGAAGGAACGGTACACTCACCCATCTCCAAGCACAAAAAACATTTACAATCAGTGTCTACTGTATTAAACAAGACATCCAGCTTCCAATTAAAAGAAAACAGCAAGAAAAAGCACTTTGAAGAGATAAAGCCCTGGTCAGAACCAGCTTCGGATATGGTGCATACAGTGGCACAATCAGACAAGCTATTTAAAATAACTGTGATTAAAAAGGGAACAAAGAACAAGTGGAATAAAACAGCTAACAAGATGGTAGATTTTTAATCCAACCATTGCAATAACAACTTTAAATGTCAATGGTTTCAGCAAACTAATTAGAAGACAAAGATCGTCAGTAGAAAAAGCAAAACATCTATATGAGGTAAGGATCCACTGAAAATATAAAGAAATAGGTTAAAAGTAAAAGGAGAAAATTATAAATGCAAACACTGATTAAAAGAAAGCTATACATCTATAGAACAACAAATGAATAGACTTCAGAACAAGAAATATTGTCAGTGGTAAGGGAGGCCATTACATAATGATAAAGGGGTAAATTGTCCAAGAAGACATAATAGTACTAAACATGTATGCACTGAACAACAGATCTTTAAAACACATTAGGTAAAAGTTGTCTATCTTCTGTTATATCAAAAAAGAAACCCCAAGACCGGGAAGGTTGCATTGGCAAAATCTACCAAGCATTTAAAAAGAAATATTAGCAATTCTACAAATTACTTCCAGCAAACAGATGAGGAGGTAAGAGTTCCCAACACAATTGTTGATGCCAGCATTACTCTAATACCAATATAAGACCAAAAACATAACAAGAAGAGGAGACAACCATCATGAATACAGATGCAAAAACGTCAAGAAAATATTAGTAATCTGGATCTAGCAATATACAAAAATGATGATAAATTATAACTACATGGGGTTCATCTCAGGATATAAGATTGAATTAGTATCTGAAAACCAATGTTATTCACCATATTTACAGACTATATGAGAAAAACATCATATGTTTATCTCAATAGGTACAGAAAAAGCTTTCAACAAAATTCAACATCTATTTGTGAGAAGAGAAAATAAAACCATAGATCTATAGTAAACCTATAGCTAACATTATAATTAATGGTGAGAGCTAATGGTAATATCATGAATGTTTTAAACTTAAAATAAGAACAAAAATAAGGATGTCCTCTCTCACCACTTCTATTTAATATCACACTGGAAATCACAGTTCAGCGCAACAAGAACAACAAACAAACAAAAAAAGAGGTAAAAGACATACAGATTGGAAAAAAATAATGAAACTTCTCTATTTAAATGTGACATGATTTTGTAAGTGAAACAAAAAGTCTATTTAAAAAGCTTCTAGAAATAATGTGTGCTTAATAGGGACATAGAATAAAAGATCAATATGAATAAGTAAATCATATGCTTATATACTACCAATGAACAACTGGAATTTAAAGGAAATACATTTCCAACAGCACCAAAAATATGAGAAATATATACAAGATAAAATTGTTCTATATTATTCTTTAATGCAGATATCCTTTCCTCTTTAGGTCTGTATCTATTTCATTATATTATTACATGTATATTTTATTTTTAAAACATGGAAGGGAATAAAAAATTAAATAAAAATCAGCAAGATTCCCATTTCTCAGAAATAACCTTTATTAATGTTTCATAATATTTGTTTATATTTTGAGAAACAGAATGTGAAAAGCATATATCTATACACATACATAAATATATACCTATGTGTATTGTATCATTTTATATAATTGTTAGAAAGAGGCTCCACAAAATTGTTAGTAGTCTTAATATCCAAAAGGTGGTATCACAGGTAATTTTTAATACATTTTTGCCAACTTTTTCTCAAATAAGCACATTTTTCTTGTGTAATAAAAAATAAAAACATAGAATATTTTTAAACACATCATTCCATAATTACCTTTTACTTATTTTTTATTCAAAACTTTATATCAAAAGTAGATTTTTATGATATTGTACATGTAAGTTCTTTTTTTTTTTTTTTTAGAGGCAGTCTCACGGGGTGTAGTGGTGTCATCACAGTTTACTTGCAGCCTTGAACTCTTGGGCTCAAGTGATCCTCCCACCTCAGCCTCCCAAGTAGCTGGGACTACAGGCATGAGGCACTGTGCCTGGCCTGTACATATAAATTCTAAACTATTATTTTTCTATTTTTGAAATACCATAGTGAATAGCCTTCTAATGTATGTGCTTTATTTCTTTAGGATAATTTTCCAGAATTAAAAGTACTGCATAACTGGGCATGAAGACATTCTAGGCCCTTGATGCACATTGTCAGATGATCTTCCACAAATGGTAGTATTAACATAAATCTTCCCTTGTATTTGATACTATGTTTTTTAAAACCATCTTTATCAATGCATAATTTATATACATTAATATGTGATAATTTCATTTGTGTATATTAGTAAGATTTTACATATTTAGACACCTTGGTAATCACCATCATGACCAAGATACAGAACATTTTCATCATCCAAAAAAGTGACCTAATACCTCCCTCCATCTCTGGCTCCAGGCAACCACTAATCTGCTTTCAATCATTCTAGATTAGATTTGTCTTTCCCAAAATTTCATATAAATAATTTTTTGTTCTGAATTCTTTTCCTCAATCTAATATTTTTAAGATTTTAACATATTGCTTCATATATCACTACTTCATTGCTTTAATTATGAATACATTTCACTGTCTGGCCACACTGCAATTTGTTTATCCATCCACTGTTAATGGACAATTGGATAGTTTTCAATTCTTAGCTATTGTAAATAGAGTTTCAATAAACATTTGTGAAAAAATTTTATGTGGGTATATACTTTTGTTTCTCTTGGGTGAATTTCTAGCAGTAACATTGTTAGGTTCTCAGAAAAGTTAATGCTAAAATTTCTAAAGAGCAAAAAGGCTATGCTCCAAAGGGGTTGTATTGCTTTATCAGCAATTTATGGGGTTTCAGTGGCTCCAAATCTTTGCCAAGACTTGATATTGGTCAGTCTTTATTTTTAACCATTACAATAACTGAGTAATGATATATCATTATGGTTTAATTTGCATTTCCTTATGACTCGTGCTTTTGAGCTTTTCTTATGTGCATATTGGTCACTCATATATATTCTTTGATAAAAGTGCATCTGCAATTTTTGCCTATATTTATAGTGTGTTTTTCTTTATTACTACTACTATTGAGCTGCAAGAGTTCTTTAAATATTTTGATGCCAGAATATTTTTAGATGTATTTATTAATATTACATTGTAAATATAAGGATATTTTCAGATTTATGCATTACAATATTTTCTCTAATCTGTGGATTCAATTTTCAATTTCTTTGCAGTGACTTTCAATGAGCAGAAATTTTTAATTTTGATGAAGTCCAGTTTATCATTTTTTTACTCATGATGTCTTTGTTCTAAGAAACATAATCAATTATAACAAGAATTTTCTCCCAAGTATTTGTTTTTTTTTACAAATTTTACAATTTTAGCTTTTATATTCAATCTGTGATGCATATTGAGTTAAATTACTGTGCACAACAAGAAGTAGAAGTCAAGATTCACTGTTTAAAATGTACATAGATATCCAGTTTTTTCTGCACCAGTCGTTGAAAAGACCATCCTTTCTCTTTTGTGACTTCCTTGCCACCTTGGTCAAAAATTGATTGACACAGATGTGTCAATTATTGTAACATTATAGTAAATTTTAAAACCAGTCAATTTACATCCTACGGCGGGTCTTTTTTATTTTTTTCAAAATTGATTTGGCTATTTTAAAACGTTTGTATTGCCATCTTTATTTCAGAATAAGCTTATCAATTTCTACAAAGAAACAAAATATCTGCTGAGATATCGATTTGCATTGTGTTAGATCTATAGATCACCTTCCGTCAAATTGCCATTTTAAAAATACTGGGTCTTCCAACACAGGAACGTGGTAAACATATCCATTTATTTAGGCCATCCTTAATTACTCTCAGAAATGTTTTATAGTTTCCCTTGTAAAATTATCAAACATATTTTATTAAACACATCCAACAATACTTTACGTTTTGATATTTCTGATAATGTTATTGTTATTTTTTTTAATTGTGTCTATTGCTGGTATATAGTCCTACAAATGATTTTTCTTTTTTTTTTTTTTTTTTGCTATTGCAAGTACTCTTTATAAATTCTGTAAATACAAAGTGTTTCTTTTAAACAGGTAGCCAACAAGAAATAAAACAGAGTATGCACACTCACATAACCTAGCAATAGTTTGAGAATCTTGGGGAATCACAATAAATTCATATGTGGTTGAACCACATGAAATTGACAATATATAACAATTTTGACCTAAAAAAATGGCAATTTCACATGGCTCAAAACTTGATATTTATTTTGACTCCTCTCTGAGCTGGGCTAAATGTTAGTGCTAACCAACTTCACTGTCTACCAAGTCTTTCACTGGGTTAAATTCTTTTTAAAATGTAAACATAGCACTAACTTCCCCCCCGCAAATTAGAACAGCATCCTATCTGCCAATATGGAATATGCACATTCACTGAAAATACTTCTGATTTATTCTCTCCTTTTTGTTGTATGAAAACCATTTTCTGCTAACACAAATACAGACATACATGCTACAAATGATTTTTTTAAATTGATTCTGTGTTCTGTAGTCTTGCTAAAGTCAATTATTAGTTCTAGTAGCCTTTATTAGATTCCTTAAACCTTCTACATATATAAAATTGTCTTTTGAAAGTGAAGGCTGTTTACTTCTTTCTTCTTAAGCTCTTTGCTTAGGGTTTCTTTTTCTTGTTTTATTTCACTAGCTAGAATATTCAGTTCAATATTGAATAGAAAGTTCTTGCTTTATTTCACTAGCTAGACTATTCAGTTCAATGTGTAATAGAAATAACAAGAGTAAAAATTCCTACCTTTTCTCCTGATAATAGAGAGGAAGAATTCAGTTAGGTCTTTTTTTGTATATTCCATTTCTCTCTTTCTTATGTTCATATTATCAGTTAAATATCTGTACAAAAGGATAGTAGCTCTTTTAAAATTCTTGTTTGCTGGCTTCATCTTCTTTGACATTTTTGGGTCTATTTCTCTTGACTTAAAAAGATGCCTAGTTTTGAGTCAAAATTTTCTGCTTCTTGGTATGTTTAGAGAATTTTGATTGGGTGCTGAACTTTTTAAAAATTTCATTGTTGAGTATCATTTTTTTTTAATTTATTTTTTTAATTTCAGAATATCATGGGGGTACAATACTTTGGCCGTACACATTGCCCCTGTTCTGCCTGTGTCAGAGCCACAATTGAGTATCATTTTTTAAAGATACCTTTCTAGAAAGAATGTTAGACTTTGTTTTGGCAGGCAGTTATTGGCAGATGAGTTTGATTCTTTTTAGGTCTGTTTAAAAAACATTTCTAGAGACAGCCTGGAGCAGCCTGCACTCCAGGGATATTTTAGTTCTGCTGCTAAGGTATGTCCCATGTGAAGTCTCTTCTTAATTGCAAGTGATCAGTGAAGGTTCTCTCTCCCCTGACTTATTGGAGCTCAAACAGCTCCTCAACATTGTGCACTCTGAGAATTATTGAACTTGTAACTCCCTGATGGCTTCTTGCCAGCTTTGGGGATTTTAATCTGCACAGGTAAGACATTCTGCTTCGAAAGACACAAAGAGATGCCTACTCTGTTTTCTGGATCTGGGTTTTCAGCATTGCTTTCTCCATTCTGTCACAATTCCTGTAAATTTTCTGCCCCAGCTGCCCCAAACTTTAGTCTTCATCTCCTCACCTCAGTGAGGCCGTAGGTCTCTCTGGGGGCTCTTTTTCATGTGCCTGGGTTCCAGAAGCTGCCTCCAGGCAGAAAAGTGGGGGAATCACAGGCTTACCTCAGTTGTTTGCCTTTTCTCAGGGATCGCAGTTCTGTACTGCCAGTTTTTGAATGTTTGGAAATGTTTTTTAATGTATATTTTTTTCTAATCTTGCAGCTGCTTATAATGGAAGTTATGTCTAAGCTTTATTACTCTATCATAGCTGGGAGAAAAATTCAACAATTTGCTTTTTCTCAATAAAATTTTGGATATATTTTAGAATAGTTTTAGATTTACCGAAAAGTCACAAAAATATTACAGAGAATTCACACATATCACACACTTAGTTTCCCCTATTGTCAACATTATTGTGGTACATTTGTCAAAACCAATGAACCACTACTGGTATTTTCTTATTGATTAAAGTCCACACTTTCTTCAGATTTCATTAGTTTTCCCTAATGTCCTTTTTCTGTTCCAGGATCCCACCCAAGATACCTTATTACATTTTCCATCATGTCTGCGTAGGTGCCTCTAGATTATGACAGTTTCTCGGACCTCCCTTGTTTTTGATGATCTCAACTTGCTTTTAATTTGTCTTCTGCTTTTCTTTAACTGTTAAAAACTTTTATGTATTAATGAAATAGTATAATGATACTATTTTTATTTACCAAATCAATGCAGTAATTAAAAATTATAAAATTTAGTTTCAATGATTCTGATATAATACCACCTATCTTGGCTTGGTCCTTCAGGGTAACTTGTATTTGTACTATATATGCTCCAGATACACCTGAATTTCTTTATTGCATTTTTTTTTCATTTTTACATTTTATTTCATAAGTGCCTTCTGGTAAAAAAATAAAGATTGTTACTCAGGTTTCAGAGAGTGTCAGCCATCATGAATGGAGAAAACAATCAAAGTGGTGAAATGTGCTACACTCAGCCACAAGAGTGAGGATACTGGAACTTCAAAGGAATCTGATCAGATAGAGTTAAAGGTTTTATCATAGCCCCACAGCAGAAAGCCCAGCCCAAATAGCCCTAGCAGTAAACTCCACACCTGACAGCAATGGCAATCTAATAACAATCCCATCTGTGATGTTAATTTATGTGTCCACTTGACTAGGCTATGGTGCCCAATTGTTTGGTCAAACACCAGTCTAGATGTTTCTGTGAATATATTTTTTTTTGTTAGATGTGATTAACGTTTACAATCAGCAGACTTTGAATAAAGCAGATTACCCTCCATAACGTGAGTAAGCTTTATCAAATCAGCTGAAGGTCTCTAGATGAAAGACTGAAGTACCCAAAGAGGAACGAATTCTGCCTCCAAACTGCTTTCAGACTCAAGAGTACAACATCAACTTTTGCCAGAATTTTCAGCCTTACAGCTTGTCTGGCAGATTTCAGATTTGCCGGTCCCCACAATCATGTGAACTAATTCCTTAAACTCCCTCCCGCTCTCTATCCCCACCCCCTTCTCTGGAGTACCCTGACTAATACACTATCTAATGAAATAAGTAGTAATTAGTGGTGGGGCTACAAATGGTGAAGGTCTGGACCGGAATTGTTTCACAGAGAAGAAATATATTACTTATGCAGAAGGCTTTGAGCCTGTGCTCTTGAGGGGCCATCCAGATTCTGCTGCCCTGTGGCTTCTGTCACTTATTCTATTCAAATATGTGTAAGCAATAATTTATGTAATCACATAGTTTTGTTTCTCCAGTTCTACTCATCATGAAATTCTGTATGAATTCTAGCAATAGCAGCCCTGGACCTGGCTGTTGGCCAGGTTCATGTTGCCTTGGGGCAACCCTGAAGAATGAGTAAGGAATTAAATGATGTCAACAAAAAACGAAACAGAAAGGGAGATATAAATATTACACAAAATGTGATCTAAGGTTAAAAAGTAAATAAGTAAATACGATAAAGAGAATCACTATATTGATTAAGTCTACAATATGCATTAAAGATAAAACTACCTTGATTTGTTTTTTAATGTTCTTTAAAATCACACATGTGGCAGTACCACTTAAGCTCTCTATAGTTATTAATTAACTTACTCCCAAGCCACCCCTAAATGTTAGGTGCTATTTTAAAACCCACTTTAGAATTTAAAAAAGGAAGATGTAGACAGAAGGTGATGGAGTAACTTCTTCAAAGTTCCAGAGCTGGTGAGTAAAAGGGCTTGGATTTGAACCCAGATAGTCAGGCCATATTCTTAAATATGATGTAGCATTGTTTCCCTACTGCCCTTTTATCATAACCTCAAATACATAAAGAAAATGTATAAAAAACCACTAAGACAATTTTAGAGAAATGTTATAGCTGTTTGATAGTTATATACTGCTCTCATTTTTAGAAAAAACAAGAACCAAAAGCAACCAAATACAATAGCTGAAAAATACAATCAACAAAACTATATTTCTCTAGCTATCTTAATCAAGTAAAAATTAGAATATAAATATATAAATTTAGGATTGAGAACAAGCACATAATCAACACACAGAGAAAAAAGTAATTATCGTCTACATTATACAACCTTACACCAATACATTAAGATCTAGACAAAATATAGCTGATTTTTAGGAGAGTATATAACAGCATAACTCAGTAAATTTAGCTAACATGAGCAGAACAATAATTGTGGAAGCAATTGTTCAAATTTTCAAAGAAATAATTTCAAAAGGCCTTAGGCCAATACCGTGTCACTGGCAAGCTGCTTCAACTTGGAAGGTATTAATAACTCTTTTGTCACTTAAACTTCTCCAAATAGAGAAAGAACAATTCTTATTTTCTAAAACTAGCATAATAGGATAACCTTTATACTAAAAACTGTAAACTAGTGTACCTTAAAAGAGAAAACATTGCAGGTCAATATGTCATATTAGTATAAACCCTAACTCCTAAATATAAAATACTAGTAAGTGAGGTGCATTTATAGACTAACACACCATGATTGATACATATCGTCCATTAAATATTAGGCTATCTCAATGAAATAAATCTATTAGTCTTCTCATACTAAGGACAAAACCAAATGATATATACAGTAGAAAACTTGAAAAAATTATATGATAAATATAAAAGAGTAATAAAATCCAACTTTCATATCTAAATTTAAAAAGTAATAAAATCCTATTGTTAAGAAAAATAAATAAATTTTGTTTTAAATGGGAAAATATATCAACCTCAAACAGACATCTCATGTTCAGAAGTAAGAAGCAGAAACACTGTAATCTCTACCATTTTGTAACACTGTCCTAAACTTTTTAGTCCAGTTTCATGTGGTTAGAAAAACTAAGTAAGAGATATAAATACTTGAAGTAGGAGACAAACTTATAAGTACTTACAGATATAATAGTGACAGAGTACCTACAAAGTGGCCACACTACCCCTTCTTCCTTGCATGAAACATCAGTGTTCTTGGAAAAGGCAGCTTCCCCCCAGCTACAAGGAATAAATATTGATTAGCCTAAGCCTATGCCAGTGATTCCATTCCTGTCACCAATTGTGGATTTAGGCTTGGGCAGGTAACACTGCTGAGAGAGTATTCAGAGTGCCCAGTGTGTGTTCTGGGGATACTGCTAGTCTCCGGAGTAAACAAATGAGGAGGTCATTTTAGCTTAGATTCGGACTTCCCGACTGTCTGTGGCAGATTCATGGGGTCAGAATCCTTGACATGTTAACTGAATGCTGCCAGCCCTCGGAATGTCACAGAATCACCTCTATAAATATCTCCACAAGCAAGCCTTGATGGATACATGTCTTTCTCAATATTATGGGGTTACCTGTCTTTACGTTTGATTGTCTCTCTATTTGATCACTCTTTCCTATTTAGGGTTTCTGTTCTCTGTGCCACTCAGTAATCCTCAGGGACACTTAGCAAACTAGTTGTGATGTCCTTCTCACCCAGTCCCCGCCTTCCTCAGAGGGGAAAGGAGCTGTGATATGATTTCCCACATACTCCTTGTTTTCTTCAAATATAAAATGTCCAATTTTGAATGAAAAGTGTAGTTTATTATATTGCAAACAAGAAGCAGTACAATTAATCAAAGTAGGTGCCTAAACTGTTCACACAGTTTTGCTATCTTAGTGGTAGCTTGTTTATGCCAGCAGTGAAGAAGCCTGGAGAGCGAGTGGCGATGAAATCCCCAAAGGCGTTTTCCACAGCTTGTTGAGAATTGAATATTTTTCCTTGTAAAAAGTGGTCCAAAGCCTGGAAGAAGTGGTGGTCAGTTGGTGGAAGGTCTGGTGAATATGGTGGATGACAGAGAGTTTCCAAGTCCAGCTGCTGTAGTGTGAGCAGCGTTGTTTGTGCCACATGTGGTCAAGCATTGTCTTGCAAGAGGATTGGCCTGTCTCTGTTGACCAATCTCAGCTGCTTAATCACAAGCATCCTCATCATTTCATCCAATGGGTTGCAGTAGACATCCACTGTAATCAATTGACCAGGTTTCCCAAAGCTGTAGTGTATAATACCCACACTGGACCACCAAACAGATACCATTAGCTTTTTTTAATGAAGATTCGGTTTTGGACTGTGTTTTGGCACTTCATCTTTATCCAACCATTGTGCCAAAGGCTTGTGATTGTCAAAAAAAATCCATTTTTCATCACATGTGACAATACAGTGTAAAAATGGTTCACCTTTATGTTGTAACAGCAAAGAAAGACAAGGTTCGAGACGGTTTCTCTTCTGATGCTTGTTTAATTCATGCAGTACCCATCTATCCAGCTTCTTTACCTTGCCAACTTGTTTCAAATGGTCCAGTATTGTTGCAATAGTAACGTCAAGCCTTGCTGCTAATTCACACATGAGTTGAGATGGATTCGCTTCCACTACAGTTTTCAGCTCATCATTATCCACCTTGGTTTCAGGTCTCCCACGTGGCTCATTTTCAAGATTAAAATCACCAGAACAGAACTTCTCAAATCATCAATGTACTGTGCATTCATTAGCCACATCTTTCTTAAACAGTTCATTGATATTTTGAGCTGTCTGCACTGCATTGGTTCCATGGCAGAACTCATATTTGAAAACAACACGAATTTTTGACTTATCCATGGTCTCACAAAAATTGTCCTAAAAAAAACCTTTGAAAGATAATCACAAGGCAAAACATGCGTTTGAAAGACTGAGGATATACCTTCACAATAAAAATAAAACAAGAAGTTTCAAAGTGAAATGTCAGAGATATCAACTGTCAAACTTAGCACTTAAGGAAATCAGACATTTCATACCTCATAACCTAAACAACCTCAAAACCATCAGAATATATCCACAGCAATTAACACTCATGTCCAGAACTCTGACTGGATAATGCATGTTTAGCATTCTCCATTACATATTTTATAAACCATTCAATCACATCATAAGCATTTCTTCCTACATTACTACTGTCTACACAAAATAGTACAGAAAAATTTGAATTTCTGGCTCGTCCCTCTGACGCAACCACTCTCAACTATTCTAGCTGGTTTTGAGGTTTGTTCTTCTTTTTCCTGGTAATTGTGTTCATATTTCTGAAGAATAGATTTATAAAGTTTCTTCCTGATCTTTAAATTTTAAATATTAACCATTTACACACTACTGTGGCAAGTTGGAAGTTAACATTCTCGTAACTGGATTCTCTCTTGAACGCCCCCCTCCCAACTCAACTCATATATATACATGTCCCCTTCTCCCACCATGATCCATTCTATCTCTATTTCATCATTGTTTCTGTTCCCGCTCTCTATACTTCTCATTCTCTGTTGGTTTGATCTTTATATTTTATTTTATATTTTTCCTCACTTTTTGGTGACTCTTCACTCTCTGGTTGCAGACACTAAATTGGTGATTGGAAGCCTATGTGAGTCTTATTTTTATTGGTGGTCTTCCCTAAAGGATGCTTCCATGGGGAGCTGACCACTTTATTTATGGATTTCAAAATGGAATAATTTGTAAGACTTTTCTCTTAGGCCAATCAGTTTCTTCACGGAATCTTTTATATTCTCCAATTTCTTGTCTAGGAAGAAAAGCCTGGACACAGTGAAGTGATAGAACTGATGATCTTATCATTTAGCATCCAGACTTTCACTTAATGCACCTGTTTTCAGTAAGGAGTCCTAACCTGTCCTTCTATGCATCGGGAGCGGATGGAAGTGTGCATAGGGTACGTTTGCCTTTATGTAAAAGATGGTCAGAGATGGCCTCTCTGTTATCAATCATTTCACTATTTTTTTGACAGAAATATTTAACATAGGATACAAAAGTGATAAAAGAACAAATAATTACAACAAATGGGAAATGTTTTAATGTATGCCACTTTTTCAATTATCTTTCAGAAAGAATAGTTAAGTAGCTTCATTGGTAAATACCAGAGTAAATAATTAAAATTCCTAAAGCAAACTCTGCTCCCAAAATAAAACATCCAACTTAAATAAAAATTCAGGAAATGCTCACAATCATTTTTAATTTTTGCCAAACTACTAAATTCAGGCAAATACACAGACTTACTAAAATCAGAGATTTTGTTACACTGACTAATTATTAACCAAAAACTTCCATTTCCTGAAGAGATTAAAGTTTAAATCCTATAGTTACTAAATAAAGATTTGTTATAGCGAAATGCATTACATGCTTTGAAGATTTTTAATATTATCTAAGCAGTAGTAATTAAACAAAAATTTGATTTTTTTTCAACTCTTGCTCTATTTGATGGGAATAGCAAGTTCATTATTTGCCAGTAAATGGAATAATCGGCTAATTAGCAGCACTTGTTATGTGATGAATATTCAATTACCAGAGTAGAAAAGAGAAAAGATGCATCATACCTTAGTAAATTAATTTCTTTTTGTAGAGTGAATTTGCATCCACCTGGCAGAAAACATAAACTGTCTCAGTAAAAGCCTTGGGAGATTTGCCAAATTCAAGAAATTAAGGGGCATTTAACCCTTTCACTCTTTGTCAGAATATGATTGTTCCTCACAGATGTTTTCTTTATAATGCCACCAAAATTAATTACATCTGTCTAAAATGAGCATGTCGTACAATGCTGAGAAAGTTAATTAAGTGTATTTCCTGTCATATTAAAAGTTTCCTGTACTTCATGTAAAGGAAAACTATTATAAAACTATATAATTGAATACATAGGTAATATTTACCTGCAATCACAATGATTTTAAAAATATTGTGAAGCCTATTACTACCCAAGCTGTTTCAATAAGTAGTAAATTTTCTTTCTTCAAACTACAATTTCTGCTTTCCTTTTTCTGAGTATTTTTTTCCCCACATTAAATGCCTTCTCCCCCAAATTTTGAGCCTGAAAGCTAAAGTAACTGTCGCCTGGCATCTGTGGAAAGTGTGCTGTTGTAGGGAGTTCCAAACCTTCTTAGATTCCTTAGTAGAAGAAAACATAGTGGCCCAAGGTGTAATCAAGACCTTGTCTAGATAGCCATTACCAACTTTCACAGTACTCTGTAGGAAGTAAAGCAGTCCTCCCTTTACATCAGCCAATGTTAGAACCCAACATCAAAGGAAGATCTTGCTTGGCTATGTTGACAAAGAAGAGGGTTAACTAAGCCAGTTAAATGTGGTAACGTGAAGAGGGTTGAATGATACATTCCTAAAAGCACAAGTTGGGAGTCAGAAGTTATGAATTTTATCTCAGCTCCACTGCTAAGTCTTTGATCTTAGGCAAACTATAGTATTTAGGGACCTGAGTATACACACTTGCAAAATGTAGGCATTCCATTCAGAGATTCTAAGGATGTTTGCAGTTCTAATATTCTAGAATTGTGTGTTTCCTGAGTGGGAAATGGCAAGCCTCAATTTGCACCCCTCACAAATCATAAAATGAAGTGATACCATTTCAACTGTCATGCCGATTTTCCTGGGTTGTCTGATCTACAATCACAAAACAATATTGCCGCTACTGAACTGTGGTGGCAATGTCTTATTAAACCTTTCCTGTTACAATGAGCTCTCTTTATTGCAATGAAATTAAAAAACAAGACTCTTTAAATATATCCAATCTTCAAACTGAATTTCATTAGAAAATTTGATCTCATGATACAAATAAAAATCAGAAGTATTTAATTACTGCCTATTTTAATTAACTAATGATCTAATTTAGGATTGATTAAGGTAGAGTGCCACTATTAGATAAATTTAATACAACAACTTTATTTAGAAATAATTGCTCATTCTTGTTATACTAATATATAATTGATTATGGGTGGCTTTCCAATACGTTTGAAATGCTGGATGTGTTTTTGTTGCCTATCACTTATTTTTCTAATTACTGGTGTTTTGATGATGGATTTATTGGAGAGTTATCATGAAAGTACATGTAAGGAGAAATATAAATAGAATGGACTTCAAAATTTACCTCCTCGGCAGCTCTGGGGTATTGTGTCTTTACATTTACACTTTAGAGGTGAGAGTAGCAAGGAAGTTAAAACACTGGTCTATTCCTCCATGCTGGTGAAGTTAATGGTCCTACTTATCGTATTTTGAGTATCTTAAGGAAAGGGTCTGGTGCCAACCTATCTCTCTCCCTCCTTTTTGAGCTTCCACTAACTAGATATCATTCCTTTTTCCTATAATGGGAGCGAAATTAAGATAGTGCCTGTAGATATCTCAGGTTTAACTAAATATATATTACACGGTTCACATGTTAGAAATAATATTTAAATTATAGGAAAAAATAAAATATATATCTATGAAAGAAGTGAATCCAGGTTTTGTATGACCCGAATCATATACAGTTTGTAGCTCCTCTTTAAGGAAATTGCTCTCACAAAAATGCTAAGCCCATGGAATATGTATGAGCAAGTGAGGGGCTGCTTGAACTGAATGTTTGTGTACCCGCAAATTCACACGTTGAAGCCCCAGTTCCCACTGTGACGGTATTTGGAATTGGGGCTTTGGAAGGTAATTAGGCTTAGATTATGTCATGAGGATGGAGCCTTCATGACGGAATCAATGCCCTTATAAACTGAAAAAGAGACATGAGAGCTCTCTCGCTCTCTCTCAGCATGCAAGCAAAAAGGAAAGACCGTGTGAGGACATAGGAGACATAGGAGAAGACAGCCTCTGCGAACCAGGACAAGGGCCCTCACCAGACACCAAATCTGCCAGCATCTTGATTTTAGACTTCCCAGACTCCAGAATTGTGAGAAAGAAAAGGTCCACTGTTGAAGCCACCAAGTCTATGGCATTTTGTTACAGCAGCCCAAGCTGACTAGAACAGGGGCCCTATAGATTATACTTCCTTGCATTTCCTGTTTTTCTACTTCTAATTGTAAATTTCCAGAAAACCAGGGCCATGGGGCTTAGCTCAATACTTGGAATCAATGATGGAAAATATGGCAGCTGGGAGTACTGTATTACAGGAAACAGGGTAGCCTGTTTGTCTCATGAAGAGGTAATTAATAAAATGCCCAAATGGAAATGCTCCCAGGGTGAATGCTATCTTCTGAACTATTTTTCCAAGAGCCAATATCCCCTGTACCTTTCTATTACTAAACGTATACAGTGCTTTGTAATTACCCAGTTCTGCCTCTGTGTCTCCAACTAGGCCACCTATTCCTTAGAACCATGAGTGCTTTTTTCTTCATCTTTTAGCTCCAGGGCAATTTACAGTAAATAATAATACTCCATAAATACTAGATTGATTGGTTAATTAATGAATTAATTCTTAATGCCTAGTGGAATTAAGCAAGAATGAAGGCCTGGATCACTTACCTAATATCTCTTATGAGAAACTCTAGGCTTAAATTGCATTTTGGTTCCATTACTTTTTATAAGTAATCTTACCTTTTGGAATAATTACTGGTTTTAGAATTTAAAGTTTTGCAGTTGAGATTGATCATGGAAAAATATACCCAGAAAATTCCAGTTTCTCTTTTTTTTTCAATAGAATGTATCATATCCTCAATTGTATGCATGGCAAATGCATAATTTACAAAGAAATTATTTGGGTCTGGGAAATAATGCACTTGCATACCAATCATTTTATCATATTTTGTAAAACAACCCATATCCCCATTGTTTAATTTTGCATTACTGTCAAAGGTCCAGAATCTTCCTCTTTATAGAATGATAGCTATGATGATATTTATAAAGAAAGACAGGATACTTAGAGAAAGCTACTAAATTAAAAATCAGTTAAATGTACATAATAATATTTAAAATATACCATTTCCAACTTGAAAAAAAGACATAATCTTTAACACTATAATGATTGTTTTATCTAATTAATTCCTAATGCTACAGTAACCCAAATAATTCATATTCATCATTTAATTCCCAAAAAAACATTTCCATATTTTTAATCCTTACATCTTACAGCAGAGAATACAGTAGAATCCTTTCTCTTCCAGGTTCATTAGTATTGCAATTTCTTGCCAAGGGAAACAATCAACTTGATACACTTGAATTCAACTTCAAGTTGGAGTGTACACTAATCCAGTTAATGCCTCACTACAAATTTGACATAAATTAATGAAGTTTCCAAATGTTTTGTCAAATACATATAATGATGTAAGAGATCCAGGCACATCCTCATCCTCACACCATTGAGTCTCTTGTTAGTAGCCTCCAGTTTGTGAAATAAAATATAAATACTTCAAATAGTGATTAGTTTATAGCCTGTGTTCTATGAAAATATTTTCTGATTAGTAGACTGTTCATATTGAATTGATTTTGAATTATCAAAGAAAATGACCCTTTCCATAGGGTTAAAGAAAAAAAAGTCTGTGAAGCATTTATCTGCTTAAGTCATATTCAAGGATGAAAAGCATCTAATAGCCTAGGAAAAATAATTTTCTAACAATCCTATATAAATAAAAGGAGTATCAGGAATTGAATACTATACACAAATCACAGTAATCATACACCATGATAGACATTATATATTATTCTTGACAAAAATGTTAAGTGAACAAAGATGTTCTTACACTTTGAACTTAACAGGCAGTTATGAATTTGTGCTTAAGTTTTGTGTAGGAAATATGAAAATAGAACAGCACATTTCCATTCCTAATTGAGTCCTTCACAATGTCCTGCATCAGAAATGATCTAGATTAAATCAGAAGAGCTGGCTTACAAGCAATCAACTGCAATGAGATCACACTGAATCATGAAAGAGGTGTTAAAAATGCAAACCTATTACTAAAAGGAAAGAACAGATGTGTTCTCTCTGACTTGTACTATTTCATATTTTCTACCATGGAAACTGTTAGATTTCCTTTTGAAAAAACACTCAGAAGAAAAAACTCTCTATCTGCATTAATACCTGCATATTCCTCAAAATATTATCTTATTACTGGCCTAAAGAATATTAACAACATAGTGAAATGAAATGAAATTGTATTTCAGCATGAAAAATATCTGAAGTAATTGGAAGAATGGATGTGACAGATTCTAACCACACTATTTACTTCAGGATTGGTGGACATCAAATGGGGATCTGTAAAATCCACTTCTGTCCAGAAATGGCAAATTATTAAGTGGCCCAGAGAAAAAAAAATTAAAGCTGAAAAATCAGATTTATTTGCCACTTTATGCAACAGCAGAGTTAAGTGGTTGTGATCGAGACCCTAGGTCCTACAAAGTTTAGAATATTTAGTTCCTAATCCTTTTATCAACAGATCTAAACAGAAAATTTACTATTTCCTTTGCCCTAGTGATTCAAAATACGCAACTATTGTTGCCTCTCTCTCTCCCCTCTCTTCCCTCTCTCCTCCCCAACCCGTCTCTCTCTGCCTCTTTCTTTTTCTCTTTTTATCATTGATTCTTGTCATTTCTCCCCTCTCGAAAACTTTCAGAATAGCTTCCAATATCATTTCTAAAACTCATTTTAGAATGAGATCATTCTAAATCATTGTTCCTTACCCAACCTTGCAGGTAATTCTAGACTGATCCTGTACCCCACTTTCTGTACATACTTCTTCTTTTTCTAATCCTTTCTTCTGTCCCCCAAACTCCCTGTGGCGGGCTGCATGCCATCTGTGTCTTCCACGCTTAATCATCCCAGCCTTATTAAACAATAATTCCAAACTAGCTCTCCTAGTTCTTGGTCAGACTGGTCTCCTAATTCCTTCTTATTTATATCATATCTTATTCTAACCTTTGGGCATTGGCTCACATGATTTTTCTCAGCTTAATTGCTCTTATTTGTTTTCTCTCTGCATAAAATTAAATGTTGCTTTTTTTTAAAAAAGCCAACCTCAGATGGCTGCCTCCTTTGAAGCTTCCCTATTTCAGGACTCTCATCTCTAAGACCTATAGTCTCAATAGGGCAGACTATAGACTGGCAGGCTCAAAAGTCACTATGTAAGTTTCCCAGTGCTGCCATACAGGGTACTACAAAGCAGGTCGCTTAAAACAAGAGAAATTTATTCTTTTATATTTCTGGAGGTGAGAAGTCTGAAATCAAGGTTTCAGCAGGTCTATGCCCCTTCTGATGACTATAGGGACAAATCCTTCCTTAACTCCTCCTGGATTCTGGTAATCACTGGAAATCCTTAGCATTCCTTGTCTTGTTGCTGCATCACTCCAAGTGCTGCCTCTGTTTGCCCATGTCCGTCTTCCCTCTATGTATATGTCTGTGTGTCTTTAAATCTCTCTTCTTATTAGAACACCAGTCAATGAATTCAAGGCCCGTCCTAATCCAGTATTACTTCATCTTAACTTGATTATGTCTGAAAGACCCTCTTTTCACATAAGGGCACACTCACAGAAAAAGGTGGTAAGGACTTCAAGGTGCCTTTTGGGGGACAGAATTCAACCCACCATAGGGACACCCTGCCTTGTTCTGAGTACTTTTGTTGACATTAGACATTCACACTTTAGGATGTTACCAGTTCTATCAGAAGATAGTTCAGCATTACAGTAAACAAAATAATAGCTTCTTTGTAACATAAATGCATTGGCCTTCTTTCCCTGGTTCTATTCTTGACCTCATACAGAATAAAGAGTGCTGCCTTCTCAATATTATAGACTATTAAATGATTACAGACAGTTTATTTTCCCATAAGAGCTTTTCTAGTATACACATTACTATTTTACTTGATTGCCTTTTTTAAATATGTCATGAACAGAGTGAAAACCATGACATCTGTCTCTCAGGAAACCTGATTTAGCTCCAATTGTCTGATTTTTAAGAGAAAGTCTGTTAATTTCCTACTTTCATATGTAATTAGAGTTCCCCTTATCATAATGCCTTTGATGTCAGATAGACGTGGCTATGAATCCCAAGTTTGCCACTAAATAAGTGTGTTGCCATTAAAATTAAATAATTTCTCTAAGCCTCAATGTCCTATTTGGTAAAATGAGGATGTAAGATTTAACAGAGAGAGTTAATGAAAGTAATAATTAGATAATAGATAATTAACACAATGCTTGGTAGACTTAATAACTGGTGATTTGTAAAAACATAATTTTTATTGGTCTGGCTACATGGAAATCTCATTTAACACATCAGAACCTGCATTATATCGAGCATGGCCTAGAGCCCTTAGTGTTAATTCATGCCCTGACAACAACATTATAGCTAATATGGATTTGTACATTCTTCTACAGACCTTCTATTCTTATCTTGCTGTAGGAACAGAATAGTTCCAAACACGTCTAGAGTTTCAGTTGGGAGGTGAGCTCAGAAATTTATATTTTTCGTATTAGTAAATGGAGCTAATGTAACTCTTACTCTTATCATTAATTATCACACAGACAAATCTCTGAAGAACCTGGGTTCTCTAAAGAAATAGAGTCTCTTACTTGACCTTTAGTCTGATTACAGGCCCTTAGTTCTTCATTCTCCATATATCTGCCATCAATCCTTGGCCAATGTGGCAGAGACCCCCAGTTACTACCAGATATGCATTTTCCCATTTTTCCTTAAAAGCAAACAATTTTATTTGGAGAAGTGACATACTCAGCTGAAATACTACATTCTGCAGGCTCCCTTGCAGCTAGAAGAATCCATTGGATCAAATTCTGGTCAATTAGATATAAGTAGAAATGTTTTGTAGCATTCCTAAGAAGGATGTTTAAAGAAACTTAACTTATTTGGGACATAGCCTGAGAATATAGGCATGATTGATGAAGATCTAGCAGACCTCTTGGAATAAAAAGTACCCTTGATGACAGATGTCAAGAAAGTGTCATAGAACAGTAGGAAAAAGATGGATCCCTGATATCTATGGGGACTCCAGGCCAGCCTTGGGCTTCCTTCACATGGGAGAAAATTGTACTTCTATCTTTTGGAAACCATGATATTTTGTGTTTTCTGTATGTAGATCAAACTAATTCAGTTCTTTTCCTAAATCTAACTGATAGTAGACTTCAAATAGGCACCTGGATAACTGAAAATGATGAATTCTTGGCCTCTGGGTCTTTTGATCAACTGTCCCTCTGTTATAGGTTGAATTGTATTCCCTGAAAATTTATGTTGAAGTCCTAACTCTCAGTACCTCAAAATGTAACTTTATTTGAAGTTGCCTTCAAAAACACTGCCTACTGGAACAAATCCTTTCACACTTCAAAGGAAGGCAACAAAACTCAGACTTTCAACAACATAGGATTCATAATATCCAGCATCCAATTGAAACTACTTACATAGAGGCGGGAAAAAGTGACTCATGACCTAGTCAACATAAATAAAGCTAAAAATGACACAGGTGATGAAATTAGCAGTCAAGAACTTTCAAAGAGCTGTTATAAATATGTTCAAGCATTTAAAGAAAAGTATGAACTAACTCAATGAGGATAGGTATTAAAACTATAAAAATAATCCAATGAAAATTCTAGAGCTGAAAAATACAATATCTGAAACATATACTCTAAACTAAGAGTCATCAGATTTTTTCTGTAAAGGTCCAGATTGTAAATATTTTAGGATTTGCAGCCCATACATTCTCTGTTGCAGCTATTCAACTCTGCTGTTGTAACACTAAAGAAGTCATCAACAATATATAAACAAAGAGTGTGACTGTGTTCCAATAAAACCATATTTATTAATACAAAAACAGATGGCTAAGTGGATTTGGCCTGAGGGCCTTATTTTCTGACTCCTGCTTTAAGCCAACCAAATATAACTCCCAGGATACTTTGTGGTCAAGGAATTAAATTAGAGGTTTGAAGCAAGGACAGCATTCTGTGCCTGTAGAAGAATTTTTCTTTGTGTGATGGTAGCTGGACTTCATTTAAATTAAACAATTGGCCAATATACAACACTCGAACTGTCCCAGACTTTGATTATTCCTTTAAGAACATTTGACCTAGCCTTCTTTTCCTAGCAAGAATGCGAGAGTTCATGGCCTACTGATGTTTCTGCTGCAACAACTTAAAAAAAAAATCAGATAAATTAAAATAAAACCTTTCAAATTAATATCTTGAACTGTTTCTGATGAATTAAAATCCCATGGAGAGAAGAACATTTCCAAGATAAATTATGTGGAAATAAACCAGACAAACCAGATGAGAACAAAGGCTATTTATTCAGAGCTTGGCATAAAAAGGAAGTTAGCTACATTCATTGCATTTGGTAGAAGCTTGAAGGCAGGCAAGGGAGTAGAAAAGCTTTATGGTTAAAAAGAAAAGGAACGTTTAAGTGTGCTTTCATTGGAGATTGTTGCCACGGAGAAGCTGGAGGCAGGCTAACTAGAAGCGGGGCATCCTATGTGATTGTTTTGAGGAGCTTGTTTGACTTTCTTTAATTGATCCTGAGTTGTAAGCAGGGGAAAAAATTGGGGAAGCCATTAGTCATTGACCAATTCTGATCATTCTGGGCTGATTGAGGCAGAGATTTTTATTTCACTTCCTGGAATATTTATTTACTGCAGAGTTAGTTGGTCAGAGGTCTCTTATCACATATGGTCTGACCGGTTTGGGGCCATAATCCTGAAAGACACAATCGTGAATGCCATAATCTTATCTTAATTTATCACAACCTTTTTGAAAAGGAGCAATTTTACAGATATTTTCCATTCTGTTTTAATAAATATAGTAAGTAGGAATATTTTGTTTCCTCAATACCAAATCTGTATTAATCAGGGTTCTCCAAAGAGATAGAACTAATAAGACCTGCATTTGGATATAGGAGAGGGAATTTATTAAATATTGGGGGAATTGCTTCACATGATTATGGTGGCTAAGAAGTCCCATGGCCGGCCATCTACAAGGTGGAGACCCTGGGATGCTGGCAGTGGGGCTCAGTTCAAGTCGTAAGCCCTCAGACCAGGGAAGTTGATGGTATAACTCTCAGTCTGAGGCTGAAAGCCTCTGGACCCAGGGGGCCATTGGTGTAAATCCTAGCACTCAAAGGCTGGCTGGCCAGCCTGTAGTTCTGATGTCCAAGGCAGTAGAAAAAAGTCTGTCTCAGCTCTCAGAGAGAGGCTTTAAAGGAAGACAACAAAACCCAGACTTTGTTCTATCCAGGATCCTGGCCAATTAGATAGTGCCTGCCAACATTGAGGGCAGATTTTCCCTACCTAACACACTCAGACCCACACACTAATCTCCTCTGGAAACACTCTCACAGACAGATCCAAAATAATTTTTTACAAGGTTTCTAGGTGTTTTGTAATCCAGTCAAACTGAGACCTAAAATTAAGTCCACAAGTCTACCCCTTGTCAACTTGACACCCATATACATCTCCTTAAACCATACTTTACTTCCAAATAAATACAATGACAAAGCAATAGCTCCCCCTAACTTGAAGCGACTAACATGATGCAACTATCCTGCATACAACCAAAAACGGCACTAATCCCTTCCCCAGAATTTGGCTTTCAGGATTTCAACATTTGGGACTTTAATCATTTGGGATTGTGATTCTCAGTGGTATTTTAGAGGTTAGAGATTTCAGACCTTAGAGATTTTGATCTTTAGGGATTTTGATATTTGTTTTGGGATCTCGACATTTGGTATCATGGAGTCTGGGTCTGCATGAATTATGATCAGCACTGGGTCTGACTATTATCTATTTGTATATTCTTACTTACGTTAAATAATCTCCAGACATTTTTCTCCTGGAGACATTTGCAGATTCTGGGTACTAGCTGAAGTTTGGGCTAAACTCAGGCTGAGACTCTGTGGGAAAAAGAAACCAGTTTTTTTTACCAGCTGTATACAGCTGGAGTAACAAATTATAAACATGAAGGTCTTCAACTGCATGACCTGGTTTCCCCATGAGACAATGGCTATTCTGGCTATTTTGGCTCTTATGGGGACAGTAGGGAAAGTTGAATAGCTAATTTGAAAGTTTCTAAAAGAGTAAAATCTTCTGCAGTATTGCCTGGTTTAGGAAACAAGGACTTGTTGGAGAAAGGGCTAGCCTTAAACACAGTACTATTACTGCCTTAAGCCTGTTTAAGAAACTGTGTGTAGCAGAGAGCTGAAGAGACAAGCAGCAAATGTCTGAACTCATACAGATTTTCAGAGCTGAATTGACAGAAAACTATGAGACTCACAGTCAAATAACCAAGAATACTTTGAAGGTCCAACTATAAACAAAGGTGAAACAAAAGAAGATTAAGTCTTTCCAAAGCTGTAATCTAACTCTGACCAAGATACATCTCTGAATAGATCGAATTGATTAAAAGAATAAATAAATCCCTCACTTTTTATACTTGCACACATGTATGTGTACTTTCTCTTTTTTATTCATATATAAACTTTTTAAACAAAATCCTTCATATATATTATAAATGTTCATAAACTTGCAAATTCATAAATATGCAAAAAAGTGAGTACATATAACCAATAATCAAAAGAAGAAAGACACAATAGCAGCAAGCCTAAATGTGATCCAGATATTTAATTTCATAGTATAAATAAGTTGTGTATATTATGATTCATGAGTCAAATATTATAAAATACATTTTAAGACACCTGGATTTTTAAGAGGAACTTGACACTTACATTAAAAATTATATGGAAGAATATATAAATAATTAAGTTAACCTAAAGTTCAAAAGTAAAAATGCTCGTTGACCTATCACACAGTAAGGCATAGTTCACGGCTATAGAAATAAAAATCGTTCATGTTTTCTCAATAGTGGAAAAATAAGTTACTGGAACAAAATAGGGAGACTACAGACAGACTTGTGAATATGTAGAAATTTAATATGGGATAAATTTGACAGCATAAATCAATGGTAAAATGAAATGTTATCCTTAGATTTTGAGGGTGAAATGTCTTACCATATGGAAAAAGGTGAAAACTCATTCTTTAATCCCACAGAGAAAGGACCACCAGAGAGACGAAAGGAAACATGACAAGATAAAATTTTATATAAGTTTATATAAGAAAATGAAGGAGACTATATTTGTGGCAAAGAAGTAAGGATGGTAGCAATGAAATACTTACCAGATAAAACTTCAAAAGACAGACTATAAAACAAAAGAAAAATGATAGATGTAATACATCAAAATTAAGAATTTCTCTTCAATAAAGGATACTGAAAGTAAAGTTAAAGGATACATGGAAGATTTGTAAGACATTTTTGTTTTGTCTAAATCAAAAGGAGAATAATATTTAGAATATAAAAGGAACTTCTGAAAATCATCAACAGAAATTCTGCCACCCCTATAGAACTATGGGCATAGGAGATGAATCTGCAAATTCCAAAAAATAACCTCAGAAGCCTAACAAGCACATGGGAAGGTATGAAAAATCATTAGTAAAAAGAAAAATGAAGATTTAAAGCGTAATGGAATATTACCCCTTAAATGAAAAAAATTAAAAACTAGATAGTACCAAAACTTGGTGATACAATGAGACTATAAACTCTCTGGTATTTCAGACTAGCTCATTCATTCTGAGGCACAATCTGGCAGAATTTTGCCAAATTTAGTGTATGTATATATTTTAACATAAATGTTAAGTTTTTGTGTTTGTCCTAAAAAGTCATTACACAGATTATCTAAAGGAACAAGTATCAGTACAAGTGACAAAAGCAAAAATTCTCAAATTCAAAAAGCCCAAATATTGCTGGAGGATTAAATAGAAATAAACTACCCACATTTACACATACAACAGTGTAAATTTATTAAACAAAGGATTGAGGAAACCATTTTAAAACAGTTAGAAGGAAAAAAAGGGAGGTTTTTTTTCAAATTAATGACAGGAAGATTGACAACTAAGTTCTCTGCATTAAAGCTGGAAGGAAGGGGACAATGAGTAATATTTCTAATGTTTCAAAACTGTGTTTAAATTTAGAATAGAACATTTTAAATATACCTATTAAAACAGGAAATTTCCCACAATGGATCCCCTCCCCAATAAAACATCTTCTTTAAACAGAAGGAAAATATTCTTGTAGGAAAACGTGAAATGCAAAGCAAAGTCATAAGTATCTTAACAATCTAAATTTAATACGATAAAGATTATGTTTAACCAAATAAATTTTTTAAAATAGAATGAAACCACACTACAACAACTTTATAATATTTTGAAAAGTTTGGTTAAAGTATTTTAAATTTTTGGTACTGTCTTGGAAGAGAATAAAGATACCAATTAATATATTAAACAAATCAAGTAAAGGAGTTAAATTTCTATAGTGGAGTTATATTTCCACTAAAATAATATAAATAAAATGGATTACTTTAGAGTAGTAGGGAGAATAAGGAGTGAGGAATAATATCACAGTAGAGAGAAAAACGGAAGAGAGGGCAAATGCTGTAGACATGGTAAACAGAATGCAGCCATAATGCAGTATAAAAGAAGATGTAGATGCAACTGAAATACTTAGAAAGCAATGGGTGTCAGCTGGGAAAATAATGTATGTAAATACATATTAAAAATAATCTCAGATCATATTTACAAAAATAAAAGAGATATTACTCTATTATGATTATACATGCCTAAAATAGGCATTGACAGAAAAAGGAGCAACAATGAAAGGACAGAGGTTTGATCCATCATCAAGACTGACCAATTCTTACCTTGCACACCACTAATAACAATACCTCAACGTGTAAAGTAAATATTCACAGATTTAATAGAGAAAACAAGCATCATGGAGAGGGAAAGAGAGTTCAGCATACTTGTTTTAGTAATTTCTAAATCACTAAGTATAAAGAAGATTCAAAAAAAAAAAAAACAACATGCATCTAATGAACATAAACTATTGTATCCAACATATCAAGAATAAATATTCTTCTCATGCCATCATAGATGATTTCTGAAAACAACAAATATGGTGTAATAAGAAAATCCCAACCAATATTAATGGATTAGGTTCATACAGATATGTTCTCTGTCAAAAAGAAAAGTAGTCAAACTCATAGAAACAGAGAGTAGAATGGTGGGTGTCAGGGGCTGGGTGAAGGCAGAAGTGGGCAAGCGGGCTGCTGTTCAAGGGGTGTGAATTTTCAGTTATGTAAGACAAATAATTTCTAGATATGTGCTGTACAGCATGGTACCTATACTTAACAATACTGTATGGTGCATTTAAAAAATTGTTAAGAGGGTAGATCTCAAGTTAAGATCTCTGTACAGCAATAAAGATAAGTAAGTAAATAAATATTACAAAGTTGTAACTAAAAGAACAATTATGTTATATGGTTATGGTAGTCCTCAGAGGAAAAAAATGTATGTACTATTAATAAATGTCTTCACAAAAGGGACTGAAGTTCTATAAATATATATAATTACTAAATTTTAGCAGTAATTATAAGGACCAGTACAACAAAATGAGAGGGGGAAGGAAACACTTAGGAAAATACAAGAAATGAATGGAACAGAAACCAGAGATTAAATGGATAAGATCAACAAACCCAGGAGTTGTTCTTTGACAAAAAACTGATAATACTGGCAAAACTCTGGTAAAAATTAATTAAGAAATGTAAAAAGAAGGTACAGTAATAATATTAAAAATTAAAAATAATAATCACTGATGCGACAGACATTAAAAATTATTAGCTAGGCACAATGTTGCCAAATTATTATGCTTTAGATTAAACAAATTCTATGAAATCCAAAACATATAATGGTTGAATCTAGAAAGAAAGTAACTGAGTAATCACATAAGAATTTTTAAAAATTAAATCAGTAATTAAATTTCATGATTGTTTTTCTTGCAAATTTTATTAAACTCTAAAGGAAAAAATATTTCTGTTTCTCTTAAATTTTTACAGATAATGGAAAAAGTGAAATAGTCATCAGCTAATATTCTAAGGTCAGCATAAGCTTAACACTAATATCTGTATGTATGAGTCAGTATCGCAAGTCAGTGTGAGAATGAAAATTACAATTTTCACTTTTTTGCCTATGAACAAAGATGCGAAATCCTAAATAAATATTTACTAACCAAACCCAGAAATCCATAAAAATGTAATTTATCATGATCAAGGGGAGTTCACCTTAGGAATGCACAATTAGTTAAATATGAGAAAAGCAATTAGTGTTATGCACCTTACTAAAGGAAAAAAACACATATACATTTCAAAAGAAGCAAAAAATCAGTATTCCATAAGGTCCTGTATGCTCATACTAAAAATTCTTAGCAAAATGTGAATAGGTAATTTTCTTAAAATATTAAAAGGTATTTACCAACAAATTACAGCAGGTATTATAAAATGATAAAGTGTTAAAATGGTTTCCTTCAAGATGAAAAAAAAGCAAAATTGCCCACTGTCATTACTCTCAATGAAGTTATTTATGGATAATAAACTATATACCTAGAAAACTCAAAAGAAATGGTGGTTAACACAAAATTCAATAAGTTTAAGATTGCAGATATAAATTGTTATAAAAATCAATTACATTTTTGCAAATCAGCAGCAAATGGAAAATATAATTTTAAAATTTTTACCATTAACAATAAGATTTAAACTATAAAATAATCAGAAATAAATTCAACACACATTATTACAGAACTTTGAGTAAAAAGTTTACAGCATTATGTTGAAAGACCTTAAATGAGCCAAATAAACATAGTGATGGATCACAAAGATGTTAATTTTTACTGATCTGGGCTATGGACTAAATGTGATTCCAATACAGATATCAGGAGATATTTTGTGGAAATTGACAAGCTGATTCTAAATTATACAAGGAAAAGCACAAACTGAAGAATGGCATAACTTTATTGACAACTGGAATAGAATAGTAGCTGCAGAAATACGCAGGTACACACACACACACGCACACATACACTTGAAATTGGAAGAAAAATAATTTCGATTTACTTTCTTACCACATATAAATAAATTGGAGATAGTTTTAAAATCTGTAAGTAAAATATAAAACTATAAAATCCTTATGGATCAATATAGAAAAAAGTCTCACCTATAAATAGGAATTTCTTAACCAATATAGAGAAATTACTAACATTTTATGGAAAATAGGAATAAATACAAGTACATTAAAATAAGGTATTTTGCTTATAATATTTACTAGAGAAATTGGAAAGGTAAGTCATATTTGGCATTGGTTTAAATCTGGATTTTACAATCATTTAAAAGTGGCAATGCTTAATTTCCAAGGATTATTTTGAAAGAATGTGTTCAAAACATTCTACAAACAAGTCCAAGTCTTTTCCCCAGACTGGACTTACACCTTTCCTCTTTTTCACAAATAAGACTCTTTATTTGTCACTATCAAAAATCTGAATTTTAGGCAGGTTCTTGGACTGATGGCACATATCCTTGAGCTCATTCAACTTTAGCACTTGTCTCATTCCTAGAAGCTTTTAAAACTATAACTCTCACCATGAAGCTCCATGAGTTTTCCCATTTGTTGAACTTGAGCTTTAGCGTTTTTATTTTTCTATCAAAGACATTGTAGAGAGGATGGATAGCTTGCAGACCTTTTCTATGTCTTTTCCCCTGCTGACTGCGTGATCGCTTGGCTCATGATATTCATCATCTTCTTCCAGATTGGATGAACCCGTTGATGCTGAGCATAAGAGGGCTTCCAAATTTGATTGTTGCAATTTTTAGTAAAAGCAACACTGAACATATGAAACAAATAACCATTGGTAGTGTTGACATCCACATGAGCTTCCATATGGTCTGCCATTTTTTTTTTGAACAATGGAGCTCATTTTATCATGGATGACATTCACGCCATAGAAGTTGGTAGGTAGTTTTTGCTGGAACATCCTCAGTCACTAGCTTGAATTTTATAAAACTTCATCATTCTCTCTCATCTCTTTCTCTTCATCATTCAAAGCTCACTTCAAAAAGACCACCCTTGAGGCCATCAGATGCAATTTTGGTTCCTTGAGTCCTTACGTTTAGTGTTTTCCCAGTATTACTTATATTGATCATAGCCGTACTATCCCATCATACCAATATTGCTTAGAAAATTGATCAACGTCTTGGTTCCCTTTTTGCCACCTTTTATAAGGCACCTGTTCTTGCCAACAATTATGGTGCTGCTCTAAGGGCCAAAAGGCTTATGCCCTTATTTTATTTTACATTTTTATTGGCAATACAAAGTTCCTCAACCCAATTCATAATATCAAAAACAGGTAACTACATACATCTTTTAGAACCCTGCATACAATGGATGAAGAATTATCATTTTACATCATTTCCTTGTAACAACCAATTTTAAAAAAATGAGAAGCAATGTAGGACAAAAAAATAAATGTTTTGATGAAATAACAAAGGTTGTGGTAACATGAGTTAAGTTTTTATGTTATCTTAAAGGTACTAAGATGATTTTTCAACATAGTTTTATGAATAAATATTTACTTCTACCTTCTTAATATCAGATAAAAAACAACCTGGTTCCTTAAACTTAAATCATAATTGTTATATTTTTTGAAGTTTCATTAGTTTAATATGTACTTTGGAGTCACTCTTCAATTTCACCTTCCCCAATTATTGGCATAAAGATTATTTAAACATCTAAATATCCTTTGAAGTGTAAGGATATTTTAAATGGTAAGCTGCTATCACGCATTTTACAGTTACTATTGCCAGCCATTTTAATATAATAATTACGTCTAATAAATTGGTCACAACTGGGAAACCATCCTGTGTGAATCAATATAATCTGCCAGCTTCTTTGTTGTCATAGAAACTGATGATAGCAAGTATGTTTAATGCAACACACATTTTATGAAAAAATCATTAACATGCGAAAGTTTAGAAAGAAGCCTAATGAGGACCATATTTCCCACAACTTTGCTGTGTATTTTATCTGCTGGATCATTTCTTCTTAAACTTGAAGTTAAAAAAATATATATCTTACTGAAACGATTAGATAAAGGATGTGCTTTTAGAGTTAATATTCAGCAGTTCTTTCATCAGGGAAGAATTCCGTCATAGCAAATGTCATTCCAGATGAAGTAATATACCAATATGACTTTCCCCAGCAATTGAGTTACTCTTGCCTCTGATATTTAGCTGCTCCCGTCATTACCTAACTGTAATAATTTGGGGAATGAAAAGACTTTCAAAATCCAACATTGAGATTCACTGAACTGCATCATCTTCAGGATTTAAAATGTAATTTCTGAGGAATAAAAAGGATGTAATTGGAGCCTTGAAACTACTAAGCAGAGTGTTCTATGCAAATATTACAGATCCAGTCAATGAAATATTTTGTCACTCAAAGATTTCCTACATAAACCATTGGGACAAAATTATCTGAGTCATTATTTTACACAAAATGTGTTTTTATAAATTCCTTCCTTCCACCTGTTTGAATTAATAGCATCACAACATAAAAAATTATGATCTCAAGAGAGCAGCATCCCTATCTAAATACAGAATATTACTAAGTTTGTTAGGTAGATAGCTAGGATCTTCGGCTCTTCTAGGGGCAAGGGTACCCTGCTTTGGTGCTGCCTCCAGTAATTGCCCTCCCCACCCCTACCCCACCCCCGGGAAAAAGGATAAAGGCAGGCACTCTGCGTTGGTGTTACCCCACCCTTTATCCTATCTGGAGCAACTGCTACACCTGGGGAAGGAGGGAACGCTTTACCAATCTGGAAATTCCCCAGCCTATGCATAATAGGATTTGGAAAGTGACCTAGAGTAACATAAGGCTAATTATTGTTATTAGCTTAAATGTACAATTGTGGTTCATCCCCCCCAGGTAAGGCTTTTAGAGAAGGAGTTCACGTATGTATATACAACCTTGAGAACACCTGTTAATCATTTGGTAACATTCCACACCTCCCGAAAGCCCTTCCCCAGAACAGGCCAATAAAAAGAAACTACTTGAGAATTCCCAGAGAGACAGTCAGTTAGTCAGTAAGTCACTGAGTCAGTCTGTCTCTCTCCACTCATGGAGACAGACGTGTTTTGTTTTATAATAAAAAGTTACTCATGTGAAACTGCTTTCTGCTGTGGTCACTCTGTCACTGGCCCTGCTTGTTATTTTTTTTTTTTCCAAGCAAGGAGCCAAAGAACTAGGATAACAGTCTGCCAAGAGGCTGGACCTAACACTTTGGTGTGTCTGGTCGTTCTTCAGCCAAGAGCACACCAAGAACTGAGAGCAGACTGCCACCCTGACAAGTTGAGTGTAAAACTTATGTATTTTACATTAAAGAAAATCATTCAGGAAAGAAGCTAGAAGAAGTATGAGTACATTAAGAATATTCATGGAAGATCCATGCAAGAATATCCATAGGAGAGATGTACATACTTCCACAAACAGATGTACACATGTATGTATGTGTATGAAAGATGCATGCACACGTATATATGAATATACATGTGTACATGGACAGAAAGAAAGAGAGAGAGAGAGGATAGCAATGTAACCATGTACCATATATCCATCATTTGGCTTCAATGAATCACAAGCAATTTTGCTTTGTCTATATCCCTACTATTTAACTCATCTCACATTAAGGAGCTAAACCCAGATGTTATATCATTCTTTTATGTATATTTTATATACATTTCTAAAAATAAGCAATCTTTCAAAAACATAATCAAAAATATCAACTACCTTAAAGAATTAACACTAATTCCTTACTATCATGAAATATTCAGATTTCTCAGATTTCCCCAGTTGTCTCACAAAGTTGTACAGTTGATTTGTTTGAATCAGGATCCAAAAAAGTTGATGCACTGGAATTAATCAGTGTGTCTCTTAGATTTTCTTTATATGTTTACCTTTTCCTCCTTTTGAATTTTTTTCTTTTCCCTGGGAATTTTTTGAAATTAAGTCAGTCAGGTTATTTGTCCTTAATAGTTTCACTCAGTTCAAATTTTCCTGGTTGCCTCCCTGTGGTGTCTTTTGACATGTTTCTCAGTATTCTTTGTGAATTGATAGATCTAGAAATTCAGTTTTTAATTTTAGAAAGAATTGTGCCTGATAGATGCTACGTAATTGCATAAGGAGGCCATAATCCCTGGTTGTGTCTATCAGAAGGCATTGATGATAATTATCTATATACATTAATTATTTTGGGGTTGCAAAATAGTAATATTCTAATTCTAATACCTTTATTCACTTCTTGGCTAGGATATTTCAATAAAAGAAACTTTCCTTTATGAATTTTTTGATTACCACCAAATATAGTTTATATAGGAAAGAGGGGATAAATGCTTAATTTTTTCTTTTTTTTAAACACTTTTCAGAAAAATTATGTTCCTAGAATCTTCTAAGATATCAGTAAAATTATGTGTTTGTATGTGTATATATCAATATTTAATATTTAAACCATAGCCATTGTTTCACTTTTACACTTAAATTGATCAACTTAAATATTAATGATAGCTTAATTATCTCTATATAATTTGAGAACTTAAAGGAATATTTATTTATAATTATCACTTTAAAGGATATTTTTGGTAGCTCAATTATGAATAAGACTATGTGGCTTTTCCTTTTTAACACACTATTATGTTCAGTTGAGTTTTATGGGTTTTACAAAGGATTTTTAATATGATTTTAATTGTAGTACATCAATTATAGTTTTCCAATACCTCTTATTGATAGATATATAAACTTCTCTGTTGCAAAATATAAGACCTGAAAGGGGCAGACAATGTGATGTGAGGATTCATGAATGCATATAACAAGGAAAAAGATGTGTAGTAACCTGAAATATGTATATATAATATATGAATTTCATACATAATAATAAAATCTTTAGAATTTAATTATATGGGAGAAATGTTCCTATAATGCAAGCACATAAAGGAACACATTTTATCTTTATTTTTTAACATCTTACATAGGTCTTCATTTTTTAAGAACCAGATAGTTTTATTTATAGTTTTCCCTTTGAAATATTCCTGATTTAAATACTTCACAATTCAAAATCATTTCAAAACTCTCATAACCATTCTAACTGTAATTTCTCTCTTCACAACCAAAGATAATAATTTACTCAAAAAAATTGAAAATTATTAATTCATTTTGAACAATAGATTTGTGATTTGAGTATTAATATATCGGAATGTGTTCAACTCTAGGTGAAACAAGTTTTAATATTATTTTATTTGTTTATTTAAAGTATTTGAAGATATTTACTATAAATTACACAGGAATACATATACAACAGATTAGAATATGACAACTTTTAATCAAGAGGGTTGGTTATGTGATTTCTTGGGTCATTAAGGTATGTTATCACATAAAATGACATATTAATAACAGCAATCTTGGAATTATTTTAAAGATTAAAATGTATAACATTTAAACAGTATAAATACAAATAAATTTGGAAGACTATAAGCCCTTTATTTAAGGAATAGATCTTAAGAGGTGCTATTGACTGAATGGCGAGAATGAATTAGTTATTGAAAGGATAATATAATTATTCTACCCATATGATATACATATCACATATAGATATATGTGATATAATTATATCTATCTTTGTCCTTGATTGTAAGATATATGAGATATAGTAATGCATTCTCTCTGTAGCCAAGTTATTCTCAGTCCATTTATTCAAAAGTGCAAGGAGGTCAGTATTGAGACACCATGAGTGAAATCACCAAAGTATACTTGTTTGTACTTTACACTCTACTTATGAGCTACCTAAGAAAACTTCCAGTTTATAAGCAATAGACTATTCCATATACTTCCAAACTGATGAGGTGTGAAGTGACTAGTCAACTATTACATTTTTAATGCACATTGGGTTATTTTCTTCTTGTTATCATCAAGAAGAATCCTAAAATAAAAGCATCTATGCCTAAAGGTCTAACATAAATGGGGAGAAAAAACTTAATAGAAATATTGAAAGAATTAAAAATATTTAACTCATAGTGTTTCCATGGGCATCATGCTAATTTCTGATTACATATAGAAAAATTATACAATTCATTTGCTAATCTAGTATAGTTTAAAAGTGAATGGAGGCACTATTAGTGATAATGCTGAAATGATGTATATAAAACAAGTCTGTTCAGGGCAACCAGAAATTTTAGTTACTTTGAAATAATTAAAACGAACTGGCCTTTACCTTCTTTGAACATCTTATTGTATGATACATATTTTATACATAAAAATAAAATATAAATTTTCAAATTGCTTAAAAGCTAAAGGGCATCATAATAATGGAATTTGATGTGATAAGAACAAAATTTTAGCATCAAGCTCGCTACCTATGTTAGCATTATTTTGTGGCAATCACATTTGCAATGAAAACCTTTGTCTTATTACATATATTTTAAACTTGCTCTGCTATTACAATTTTTTTCCACCAGATGGTAGCCAATAAAAGCAAAGAGATTAACAAAATTAAAAGAAATAAAATTAAATACAAATAAAACTGAGACAGAAAATTTGATCATAGCTATAGATATAACTATGCTTGCAAAAATTCTATATGCTGAATAAATAAAAACCTTTTTAAAACATCTTTGCTCTGAGATTGAATTTGTGAAAAATCTTTAGAGTTGACTTAAATTTCTAGGCCTCTGAAACTGTTAAGTAATATAAACAGGAAAATATTGAACTTGAACACTGAGTCAATGTTTATTTTTTCATAGATCATTCAGAAATATATGAATACAGACTTGCTTTAAATATTTCTCAAGTCTGTCTTTATTTAAAGGAAGCATTGTGATGTTCTAAAATATAATTTTGGGAATATGTATTTCCTGACAGTTATTTTTTAAAAAACCATCTATCCCACTTATGCTGCAAAAATCAGATAGGTGGAATTGTTTCCTCTGTGTGGATTCTTCTCCTCTATCTTTGTTAGTCTTGGCTTTTACATGAAGTATTCATTATTTGCAAAAACCAATTATGACCCCTGTCTGGATATATTAAGATTTTTTCTCAATCTTTTCCTCTCTATCACATTTTAAGCAACAGTTTACATGATTTATACATAGTTCCCATATTGCAGGCAAGTTTTTTTATTAAATTTGATCATAATAATAGTTATTACCCCAGTCATGGCAGTTTTATGAGTATTCTTCAATGCCATTACTTGGAAAGATTTCAATCAAGAAATATAAGAGATGCAAATCAATTTCCATAATAAAATTAAACTGTGCCATCTACTCTTTCATTCCAGCAATAGAGCTGATTGACAGCCTCTCCCTGATACCTGGAGCAGATAACATTCAGATCCAGAAATGGAGAATGGCAGATCATTTCTTCTTAAGAATTTCACTGGCTTTTTCTTCATTGTTGCTATTTAGTGTTTGCTAACTTCACTGAAATATAATATTTAACTCAGAGTTCATATACAAATTTATTTTCAGAGCAGAGTATTTTCTTTCATGATAGTAGTTGATTTACTCTGAGGTAGTTGTGCTTATAACCAAATAAATATGGAATTAAGTACTGTTATATTGTTTCCCTCCTAATAATAGTGCAATCTCAGTTTGTAGAAGGAAAATATTCTGTTATTGGAAGGAAAGAATGATTAATTTGGTTCTGGGTATCAATTTTTAGTTTAAAAATACCATATTTTTATAGTGAGAATTTTCTTCTAAAATGGCATGTTCAGTTAAGTTAGACTGAAATTTTACAGACTTAGATTGGGGCAGTTTTAAGAAAGGGAAATCATGATGCCAGAAAGCAGAAGAATAGTGAATATGTGCAGTGTATACCCTGATCTAGGAGGCAGTCCTTAGACCTCTGAAGGCCCATTGACCTTCTTCCTCAAATCTTTGAGTGACGAGGCAGGTTATCGGAGAAACAGTTGTCTAATTCTACTACTTCCAAAACTTAGCACAGGATTTGAATAGAAGATGAAATAGCAATAGTGATGTTTTATGAGAATGACTCTCACACATTTTTCAATGCAATGTCACCAAATAGAGATCTTACAACTTAATAAATTCTTTATTGATCTCTTCAACAAATATTCAGTTAATATTTACCATCTGTCTTAACATTTAAAATGTCTTCAGGTTAACATCTCCACTTTTTTCATAACTTACATTTAAATACTACTGTATTCTTGGATAGTATTAATATATAATTTCAGGAATAGAAACAAATTATTTTTACTGAAGCAAGAAAGAAAATGTAAAGTTCACTTGGCAGCAATAGTACTCTCCAGAAGGTTTCATCATGCTAGCTCTACTTATCTTTCATGAATTTATTTAAACTTTACTTCTTCCAGCCTTCACTGACTCTCCCATCTGGTATAGGAGCCTTTTCTCTTTGCTTGTCTATATCTTAGTACTTATTACCATAAACAGTTCTTGTTTAATTATTTATATCTACATCAGTCAGACAAACTGGGTATACATTTCAGGTCTAGGACAATGTTTAGCCAATGCTTTTGGATTTGAATGAATGGACTGATGAATACACCAGTTGCAGAGGTTAGCAGATTCCATAATTGATAAGTATATTCCAGAAAGATCTCTTCTAATCAATAAAAAATTGTTCTTCGCTGCATAATAGACAATAATGTACACTTTTGAAACCTATTGTGTGTTCACTTATATGCTATTTATTCTCTAGTTTAATTAATATAAAAAAAGAGTCAGTCTCATTCATATAATTATAAAATTAATTTGAAAATAAATGCTATTTAATTATATTTTCACATGATAAAAGTATTATATTTTCAAAGAACAAATACTTGCACAACATATGCATAAATTTATATTCTAAATTATTTGAATATAAAATAGTAAAATTTCTATACACTTAGAACTAAGGGTCACCTTAATAGTAAATTTAAACAAATAAATTGCCTGCAAAGTTGTTTAATGTGGGTCACAAACTTAGGCTTCTTATTCTTAGTGTATAAAGAAAACAGGACATCAAAATAAATTATACCATTTGTATTACACATAATGTAGAGCCATAGGACAAGTAAATGACTTGAGAGACAATTGTCTGAACTGTAGGATGATTTTTTTCCCCATGAAAAAGGTCCTCATTGAAATCCTAATAATAATAACAGTGCATGTAACTATAAAGCTATAGTAATTTAGTGAGCATTGCACTGGCATAAGAACAGATGCATAGATCTATAAAATAGATTTGAAAGTCTAGGGGAAAGACCTGCACATTTATGGCTGATTAAATTTTGATAGGGTTCCAAGACAACTCAATGGGGAAAAAAATAGTCTTTTCAACAAATGGTGCTCAGACAAAACAGTATTCACATGCAAATGAATAAAGTTGGACCCCTACTTCACATGATATACAGAAATTAACTCAAAATTGATCACAGACCTCAATGTAATAGCCAAAACTGTAAAACTCCTAGAAGAAAACACAGAAATAAATCTCTGTGACCTTGGATTAGTAAATGCTTTCTTATATATGAAACCAAAAGCACAAAAAAGAAGAGGAAAAAAGATAATTGGACTTCATCAAATTTAAAAACTTTTGTGAACACAATAAAGTAAAAAGACATCCCCATGAATAGGAGAAAATATCTGCCAATCACATATATAATAAGAGACTTGTTTCCAGAATAAAGAACTCTTACAACTCTACAACAATCAGATAATCCAATTAAAAATGGGCAATGGATTTGAACAGACATTTCTCAAAAGATATACAAATGTTCAATAAGAACATTAAAAGATACTCAACATCATTAGTCATTAGGGAAATGTAAATAAAAACTACATTAAGATACCATTTTACACCCACTAAGATAGTTCTAATAAAAAGATGGACAATAATAAGTGTCAATGAGTATGTGGAGAAAGACATGTACAACATACAATGTTTGAGAAACCCTCATACATTGTTGATAGAATGTAAAATGGTACAGCCAGTTTGGAAAACGGATTGGCAGTTCCTTGAAAAGTTAAATACAGAGCTATTATATGACCCAGAAATGCCTGTGGCATTCTGAGAGAGAGAATATGTCTTGTCAAGGGAAAGGAAAAATATGCCCACACAAAAATATGTAAATATACATAGTAGAATTCATTATAATAACAAAAATATGGAAACAACCCAAATGTCCTTCAACTGATGAATAGGTAAAAGAATATGGTATATATATACAATACAATATTATTCTGTAATAAAAAAAGAAGGAATTACTGATCCATGACTTACCCAGAATCACAACCAAATTAAGTCCCTCAGATACCTATGTTACTTCAAGCATGGACGACCTCGATAACATCATGCTAAGTCAAAGAAGCCAGTTAAAAATGACCACATACCGGCACTCTGGGAGGCCGAGGCAGGAGGATCGCTTGAGCTCAGGAGTTTGAGACTAGCCTGAGCAAGAGTGAGACCCAATCTCTACAGAAAATACAAAAATTAGCCAGGTGTGGTGGTTAATGTTTGTTTTAATGTCTGTTTTAATTCTGAAGTCATTCAGAAAGAAAAAAGAGGTTTTTTTTAATGAAAATTGAATCACCTTCTTCTTGTCATTAGAACTATTTTTTTGTTGTCTTTATAGATAAGATTTGGTATGGGAGAAATTTGACAGTGTAGTAAAAATAAGTTACTAAATCTTCTCTTTCCTTGACATTTCCATGTGAGGGTGTTTCTAAATGGGGGGAAAAATGGACTACAAGTAAGCGGTCTCTATTTTCTCCACCAATTCAGTTTTGAAATTTTCTGATAGTTGTGCCCTTTGTGTTTGTTCATCTTGAAAATTTGCTTTAGTTTATATATTTCACTCTCTTAGATACAAAAAGAACCTTTGATGACCTGTTCAATACCTGCTACTCGATGGAGTGGTCAGTCAGCATTGGAGGAACATCTTGTGTTTGGATATTTTGTTGAAAATGCTTTTCCTTTTCATATGGAAAAAATAAGTTAAAACAAATCAATGTTATCCAAATATATTTTTATTCAAGAATCTTTGCTGCTGATTTAGCTTATTTTTAATATTCACAGACTAACAGATGACAATATAGCTAACAAATACATTTGCAGCTCAGTTTTTCAAAGATTTGCTCAACTCAAACACCACTATTAGAAGAAAATAACTAAGGTTTAGTTTAGAAAGAATTTCAAAATCTTTTGTGAACCCCCTTAGGCATGAAATAGTTTCATCATTTATTCATTGAAGTTGAACTACAGATAGTTGAGGATTTTCTGATAAAACAAAAAGTAAATATGTACTATTTCCTTAGGAAGCTTGTGGAAATATAAGTATATTTCCAGTAGAATGTCTATAAAGTACTATGCAGTTTACCCACAATCACAACCAGATTAAGTCCCACAGTCACCTATGTTACTCCTGACCTGGATCTATTAATAAAGAAACTATAAATGTTTTTCAAGTTTGTCATAAAAGCTTAACTGGACACTGTCTTGACATAGTTTTTTGGTTTTTATTTTCCATTTTATTTGCCTCTTAATTCTATCTACACTGAGAAAGCAGTGCAAATGGAATTAATTTACAGAAGATATAATATTTTTTGTTAAAAAAATCCAAGGAATGATTGTATGATAATTAATATTAAGGAAAAGTTTTACTAAATTTTATGCTATTTTGAAAGCAAACATTATAGAGGTGTGGTGTTTTTGTGTGCTCACACGCATGAATGTGTGTAACACAGCATCAATCAGTTCTGGGAAGTAGGTTAAGTTTGGAAAAGTATAAAGTCTTCCTCTATGGTCACAGGAGTATTCATATTACAGAATTTTATAACCCACTATGTACTAGTTCCAATCAAACATAAATTTAGTCTATTGTTATTGGGAAACTGTTGATGAAGCAAACCCTGTTTATTATTTTACATAGTTAAGAGCTATAAATAGCCAAGAAACTAATAGGAAATATGGTGTATAAATTTTAGCCAAATCAAATTTTAATTTAAAATGTTAACATTTTTCAGACAAATACTGATATTGTTTAGCTAAAATTTACTGAGCTATATTATTTAGTAAATACATGAAAGAATACATAAAATACTTGGAAAAGGGGACAGAAAGTGAGTGGAACTGACAAATGATTCAGTGTTTGACATTATATATTGCAAAATAAATTAAAATAAATATAGGTGCTCCAACCAGCAGTCCACACTCCTCTAACCCCAAGATTAGATAAAACACCAGAACAAGCTCCCTGGCCCTGTGTGCTGGTTGGTAGGTAACACCTCCACAGCACCCTGCATCACCACACCTGCTGTCCAGTTTTCCACCACAGACCTGCTAGCCACAAGTTGCCCCCTGCCGTGTACTGCCATTGTACCTAGACTTGGATGGAGAGACCTTCCACAGCCTTGGAACCAACAGCCAAAACCTAGATAGCCTTGCCAAATAGCCACTGCCACCACAACAGGGAGATCCAGGCAGAGCAATCTCCCACAATGCCTACCTCAGTGGAGAGGGACTCACCCAACCCCCTGCCCAAGCTTCCCACAGTGGCCTGGGGACCAACCCACCAATCCTAACGAATATCCCCCAGCATCGACTTGGACTGTGACAACCACAGGGGATTGAGAAGACACAGAACAGCTGTGTTACAGGCTCTCAGTGCATCTACCCTTCTTCCACTGGGTCAATCCTCCAGAGTAGGACAAAAAAAGTGTTATCTAAGGACCTCTTCTCCTCACAAAGTAGGAGACTTCCCAGCAAAGGAGAGCAGGTGCACTGCAAACCTATCAGCCCTGCGCTAACAGAAGAGGTTCCAGATGAGAAGAAACTAGCAAAAAAATTCTGGTAACATAAAAAAACAAAGTAGTATGACACTCCAAAAGGATCACAATAGATCCATGGCAATGAACCCCAACCAAAAGGAAATTGTTCAAATGTTAGAAATGGAATTCAGAATATGGATAGCAAACAAGATGAATGGAATTAAAAAGAAAGTTGAAAACCAGCATAAAGAAACCAAAAAAAAAAAAAATTCAGGACATGAATGAAAAATGTAAAAAATTCATTAAAGAGATAGACAATGCCTTAAAGATATAGAAAAGGATATAACAAAACTTAAAGAAATGAAACAATCATTTAAGGGATTACAAAATACAGCACAAAGCTTGAACAACAGGCTAGACCTAGCAGAAGAAAGAATCTCAGAACTTGAATACAAGGCTTTCAAACTAGTCAGTCAAAGATGCAGTAAAAAGAATAAAGAAGACTGAACAAATCACTCAAAGAAATATGACACTATGTGAAATGAGCCAATATACAAATTATAGGTATTCCAGAGGGAGAAGAAGAAAAAGTAAAAAGCATTGAAAACCTATTTTAGGGAATAATTGAGGAGACCTTTCCTGGTATTGCTAGAGATTCAGATATCCAGATACAAGATGGTCATCAAATACCAGGAAGTTTCATAAAAAATAAGACATCTCCAAGATACTTTAGTCATCAACCTGGTCACAGTCAAAATGAAGGAGAAAATTCTACAACCTGCAAGATGAAAGCAACAACTAACCTACAAAGGAAAACCCACCAGGCTAACAGCAGACTTCTCAGCAGAGACCTTACAAGCCAGAAGGGATGGAGGCCCCATTTTTAATTTTCTTAAACAGAAAAACTTCTAGCCAAGAATTTTATATCCTGCAAAACTAAGTTTCCTAAATTATGGAGAAATAAAGACTTTTTCAGATAAGCAAATGCTAAGGGAATTTGTCACTACTAGACCTGCCCTACAGGAAATACTCAAAACTTAATTATACATGTAAAAGCATAATAGATAACCACCAGTGTAAAAACCCAAAAGTTATTGCTCACAGCTTTTGTAAAACAAAAACACAAGATAGAAAACAAAACAATAAAGTATTATCCAGTGAACAGAACAGCATCCCATATATTGATACTAACACTCAATGTGAACAGTCTGAATGCCCAACTTAAAAGACATAGACTGACTGAATGGTTGAAAAAACACAATTATTTGCTGTCTTCAAGAATCATATATAAACCACATGGACTCACACAGACTCAAAGTGAAGGGATGGAAAAAATATCCCATGCAAATGAAAACCAAAAGCAAGCAGGTGTGTCCATTCTCATTTTAGACATAGACTTTAAATCAACAATGGTAAAAAAAATGGTCATTATATAATGGTAAAGGTAGCAATTCAACAAGAAGACATAACAACCCTAAATATATAGAGACCAAACGTAGGAACTCCCAGTTTCATAAAGAAAATTCTTCTAGATATAAGCAAAGAAATAAACAGTAACATCTTATTTGCCAGGGACATCAATATTCCACTGACAGAACTGTATAGATCATTGAAGCAAAAAATGAATAAAAGAACAGTGGACTTAAACAGGATTCTAGAACAAATGGACCTAACAGATACTGACAGAACATTCTACCCAAAAACTACTGAATATACATTTTTCTCACCAACATTTGGGACATTTCCCAAAATTGATCATATCTTTGGCCAAGAAACAAGTCTCAGCAAAAAAAAAAAAAAAACCTTCCAGTGGCAAAAAACTAGAAAATAATTCCAGAACAGACATGCAAAACTAGTCAAAGTCATGGAAATGAAACAACTTGCTGCTGAATGATCCCTGGGTCAATGATGAAATTAAGATGGAAATCAAATGATTCCTTGAACTGAATGACAAAGGGGACACAAGCATTCAAAATCTATGGGACACAGGGCAAAGACATGAACAACAGTTTTTCAAAAGAAGATAGACAAATGACCAAAAAACATTAAAAAAAGCTCAGCATCACTAATAATCAGAGAAAAGCAAATTAAAACCACAATGAGATACAAACCTTACCCCTGTGAGAATGGCCATTATTAAAAAGTGAAAAAACAATAAACGCTGGCATCAGTGCACAGATAAAGGAACACATACATACTGTTGGTGGGACTACAAATTAGTACAACCTCTATGGAAAACAATATGACTATTACTCAAAGAAATAAATGTAGACATACCATTAGATCCAGCAATCCCACTGCTATCTACCCAAAGGATAAGAAGTCATTTTATCAAAAAGACACTTGCACTTGTATGTTTATTGCAGCACAATTCACAATTGCAAAGATACAGAATCAACCTAAATGACCATGAATTCATGAGTGGATAAAAAAAATATGGTGTGTATATACCCACGCCCACCATGGAGTACTACTCATTCATAAAAAGGAATAGAATAATGTTGTTTGCAGCAATATGGATGGAACAGGAGACCGTTATCCTAAGTGGAGTATCTCAGAAATGAAAAACCAAACACCATATATTCTCACTAATAAGTGGGAGCCAAATGATAGGTACACAGGGTACAAAATGATATAAAGAACATGAGAAACCAAGAAGGGGGAATGGTGGGAAGGCAGATAAGGGCTAAAAACTTACCTATCAGGTACAATGAACACTATTCTGGTGATGGGCACACCAAAAGCCCTGACTTGAGCATTATACAAGGTATCCACGTAACAAAAACAAAAACAAAAGCACTTGTACCTCATTAATATTTTGAAATAAAAAATACGTTAATTAATTTAAAAAATAAATATAAGTATAATTCTGTGTTAGAATAGAGAACTTATATTAAGAAGGTAAATAATGCCCCTCTGGATTTTTTGTTTGTTTTGAGAGAAAAACAGTCCACTTATGAGAAGGGGAGTATTCACCAAGAGAAGCACATTTCCAATACAAGAAATTTAGAAGATGTCTCTGACTCTTCTAGTCAGGAAAATATTCAGAAATGAAATACTGGATTTTTTACCTTTATTAATATGTAATACCCCAGATATGAATAATATTTAGTTAATTAGCAGCACTTAGCTTATATTATCATATATTTCCATGAATTTCTCCAACAGGGATAAGGAAAACATTCTTATATTATAGCAACACCATAATTTTGTGGAAATTACTCATTTCAATTAGGACATTTATATTTATTATGCAGTAAGGGTCTTAGAGCTTTGATCAACACTTTCTTTTAGGTATTATTTTAAAATAAGTTACAATAATGAAAAAATAAACTATACTTTTATGCAGTTTGAGGCTAATATCTAATATTCTCATTTAATATTCTTTATACAATAATTAACACATAGAGTGTCACTTACTAATTTTTTGGAGTCAGAGTATGGAGTATATAGTGTACACTTGGGAAATATCATTTCCAGTAATGCAATATAAGTAGGGACTGAAATGGATGGGTCAGGTACTTTGTATAGGTGGATATGATATCAGTAGTAAAAATGAGCTAAGACAGGAAGAATTGTGACATTCTGCATGAACTGGTACTATAGTTATCCATTCCCTCTCCTGATTGTACAACACTACTACTTTAGTGTAAATCAGCCATCTCCATATACATGGGATTTCAATAATACTAACAGAAAAGGCCAATATGGGATAACAACGTGTCAATGTGCTATGTTCACTATGCACAAACAGAACTTTAAGAACCGGATTGTAAGAAATTAAACCAAGTGAAGGACTTCATGTTAATTTAATACATGAAAAAGATGCCAACCTGATCGTTACCTTTGATTTGAATCACAAAGAAAGTGTAAGCAAACTTTATGACCTGAGACAAAATCTGCAAACTCTACTGGCCTAAAACAGTATTTATTTATCTTTTTAGTTTGATAACATATGATCAGTGTTAACTTGTGATCAATGTTTCAATATTAGAGATAATTTATAAAATGTTAAATCTTTTATTTTTCTAGCTATGTGGTTAGTAATAGATTTTATTTTAAAAAGTTTAGTAGAAAGATGTCTAATAAATAGAGTGTTAAAATACTTGGAAAAGGGGACAGAAAGTGAATGGAACTGACAAATGACTCAGTGCATAACCATACATAGTGCAAAATAAATTGAATTAAATATAAACATAATTTTGTGTTTGAATGAAGACCTGTATTAAATAGGTAAATAATACCCCTTCATACTTTCTTTCCTTTTGAGAAAAAAACAGTCCACATATGAGAAGGGAAGTATTCATCAAGAAAAGCATATTTCCAATATAAGAACAAATTACCAATGTATGTATGTTGAGTATTCCTTTCCAAATCAATAAAAGCTCCCTGAGATACTCTAACATATTAAGAACAATATCTAATATTGAAGAGATAAAAAGTAAACAATAACTAACATTGAAGAATAGAGAGTTTACAAATTCATATCAGCCTGATCAAACGTCTGATTCAAGGATAAGTAAATATTTTAAAAATAATGAGAACATGGCCTTGGTGATGAAGAGGAGCTATGTGGTTTTGAAAAAAATGCCACAGACATATTTAGGAAGTATTTTTTCTGAATTTATAATAGAATTTAAGAAAGCTTGAAATCTCTAAAACCAAAGGTAAAAGACAGGAAAACAGCGGAACAAAGCCATTCAAACAGATAACTGGATGAGAGGCAGCAGGAAAAAAGAAAAGAATGTTTTAGGATTCAAGAAATGATAATAAAGAAAGAAAAAACAATGAGATGCTTCAAGTCATATTAGATTCAAAAGTATGTCATCAAAAATGCTATTATTATGTGAAAGGCCAACTTCAGGAAGGCCTTCAGATTATAAAAACAAGGTCAAGAGCAAGATAAAATCTAAGAAAATTATTCATATGTAAGAAAGGTAATATAAATTCAAATTATGGATTATTGGTATTTCTGAAGAATAAAATAAATTCATAGAGGTAACAATATCTAATGAAAATAATCATTTTCTGCATTAAATAAATTCCTAAATGTGAATATTTATAGGGCTCAATTCAGAGAAGATTGATGGTTACATACAAGTCAGTTGGCCTCAGGTTGATTTATAATAATAAATGCCAAAAAAAGAAGGAAAATGTACATATCTCTGAAAGAGTTTCAGTAGTTTAATTTATGCTACTTTTATTTGTGAGAAGACAATATCCTTCACATATATACAAGAGTCAGAATATTTTATAAAATTATAAAAATAAATGGCCTAAACTAAAAAGTTAACTAATTTTTTTAAAAAATCAAAATTGAGGAATTAATAAGTTGCAGATGATCTAGAATTTAAAATAATACTTGCAGGCAAAAAAAAAAAAGCCCCAATTTTTGACTACTCTCAAATATCTACCAAGTTTAAAAAAGTGTAAATACCAAGAGAAAAAAGAAAGAGTAGAACATCTATTTTAATAGGATAAACTAGAGCATATTAACCAATTGATCACATAATCAAAAAGGCCTTTGCATATTTATTAGGAAATGCCCAGAGGATAATAGGTCAATGGCAAAACCCAGAGTATTAGTTTTCTAGGGCTGTCATAACAAAGTACCACAAACTGGGTGGCTTAAAATAAGAAAAATATGTCTCACAGTTCTGGAGGCTGGAAACCTCAAATCAAGGTATTGACAGAGTCATAATCTTTCTGAAACCTGCAGGGGAATCTTTCTTTGCCTCTTCCTAGCTTCTGGTGGTTTGCTGGCAATCATTAACATCACTTGGCTTGCAACTGCACAACGCTAATCCTGCCTTTGTTGTCACATGGGATTCTTCCTGTGTGTCTCTGGGTCTTCTTCAGATGTTTATCTTCTTTTAAGGGACCACCCTATACCAGCCAAAGCACCCTATACTGGTGCTTCTCACAGTAAAAAATAAAAAAAAAAAAGAGAGGAAGTCATGTGTTTCATAGATACTGTTTTGATTGCCTACTCTTCACCACATTGGTGACAGAGGTTTTTCCATCTTAGGGTTATGGAGATGTCCAAACACATGATAGCTAACACTAGATAGATGAGATCAAGAAGAGTTTATTAGTCATATAAACTTACAGTCTGATGGTAGAGCATACCACACAGTGCAGGGTTACATGGGGGTTGAAGTTGGGCACAGAATGAACAAGCAGTGGCTATCAGAGGCACACTTTGTAGTAACAAGAGGATGAGATGACCCCTGGTTCCTGCAGGAAGATGCGACTGGCTTCTGTAAATAATTATGAGGGCTAACAGGGAATTGAAGCCTGCTACTCAGGGATAAGCAGGCATTATGCTTGGTCCCCATGATAAGAAGAGTTGTTTGACTAGGAGACTTTATCCATGGGGGCAGAGTGGGTACAGTGACTTGCAGCAAGGCCATTAGAGGTCCTCCTGATTTTACCAAATATCAAGGTGGCACAAAATATTGAATTTTAAATTCAGACCTCATATCACATTAACACTGTGTTGCCTTAAAATCAATTTAAACCTTAGTGATGATTAACACTTTTAGTGAGAGAAAATGCCTCCCCAGGAAGTGAAGTAGGCACTTGACCATGAGGGAGACTGCAAAATTGTGAACTAATCATTAAAAACAAGAACTTTAGAGGTGTCTTTCTTTATACCCAATAAAGGCAATTGAGATACCTGTGTGGCATTTATGTAGAAAATGCATGCCTCCGGAGGCATGAATTTATACTAATCAATGCCTGTGACAATAGTGACACCTAGCAGGGAGCCAATTTGCTACTTTGTAACTTAAATAGGCATTCTTTGAGGAATCCCTTATGCTCTCAATTAAACCAATGGCCTGGGGCCTAGAGGGGAGTGAGCTTTCCATTGAAGGTCTTCTTCAACAGCCCAATGTCTTATATTCTAAGAAGTGAAATGAGTGTTTTGGTTACTATTAGTAATGTCTGGAACTCCTCAAAGGAGACAACAAATATCCAGATGAGGCCTTGTATTGTGTCCTTGGTATATGTAGAAGCATTGTCTACCTTGATTTATATTTGGGGTATTTTTGAAGCAAGAGATTCCCAGAAATCTTTAGCCAAAAGACTGTACTCTTAGGCAATGGCCAAGAGTTGGTAAAAATGTGCAGATAGGTCAAACTGTTGGCAGATAGGTCTGGTGCTAAGATGGCTGCCTGATGTTTGGCTAAATGTGCTGACCCTTGGTTCTTATTCTTTATCAGAGACGTACTTGTTAAGGGATGGAAAGTAGCAACATTCTGCTAAATTTTATCATGTATAATAGTGTCCGATACCATCCATAAAGTCTACTAATCAAGCCCCCATTTGTGTTCACTCAGTCGATCTCAAGAGGCTCTTCAGATAGCCAAGGGATCTAGGTAAGTGTTGACCTCTTCTAGCACCATGGCATCCTACAGGGGACTAAGGACAGGGGAGGCCACCCCCTCCTGCAGGTGGAATGTGCCAACAGGTTCAGGTTTGGCTCCATCCTCAGCAAGGAGGCCTCAGCAGCTGCTGAGCTTGTGGGGTGCTGATTCCATGACCTAGGGCATTAAGGACAGATGGCTATAGAGGGTCACAGACTAAGAGCCTATGAAAGCCTCTATTTCCAGGAGAGTCCAGTATATGTTCAGCCTTCACAGTGCTAATGGCATATAATGTGGAGCTGAGGAGGGCAGGCACTTGCATCAGAAGCCTATGAATGAATGTCTTATGGCCATAGGTGGTCCAGAGACTCCAGAGAGCATGAGAGGAGGTTTGCAAAACCTCTCGAATGAAGGAGACACAGAAGTGTTAATGTGATTACCTGTTGTATGACAAGTAAGACAGATACTAGAGCCAGTTGGAGGTGGCGCCATACAAGGCAGGCCAATTTACAAGTAAAATATAAATGGTCTTAAGTAAAATTTGTAAAAAAGGAATATGTTGAAGTCAAAAAGCCCTAAAAGAAGTTGAAAGCAAATCAATAGCTATTTTTTGACAGTGACAGGGATAGAGGGACCCTCAACTCATCAAATAATTTTCAAGAATTTAACCAAGGTGATGGGATCTTGTACCATGTGTGGAACAATGGCCCATTCATTTTTGTAAGTCCTTTGGTATTTGTATGTCTTTAATTAATGTGTCAAATGAATCTCCCTGGAGGAGAATGTCATTAATGTAACATAATACCTGTGCTCCTGGAAAAAGTTGGATGCAGTTAAGGTCTTGCTTAAAAAGATTACGTGTCATAACAAAGATGTTGAGCTAGCTGAATGGGTGTATATTGTAAAGGTGTATTTTAGAGGTGAAGGCAAAGTAAAGCTGAGAGGCTGTTGAAATAGACACAGAACAGGACATATTAGCTAAATATATAATAGGAAAATATTTACTGATTGCTGATTGAATGAAGTCTGTAACTTCAATAATATTTGGAATGGGGGTCTCAATGTGTGAGACCACAGCATTAAAGTTGTAATAATCTGCTGTGAGACACCATTTATTCTTCCCGGGTTTATCAGCTGGATAAATTGGGCTTTTAAGAAGAAAAGCAGTGGAGCAGTATGGACATTAACTTTTTATCTCCAAACATAATTGTGGATTTGTATATATGTGTATTAATAAATATGAAGTGAAAAATAAAATAATCATTTAGCCATTCGACTAATTGAAATAGAATTTAAAAATATAATTATAAAAATGTCAGTCCTGCAGGTTCAACAGGGAATTGCTGACAAGTACTTCAAAAAGAGAAAATGATAATTTATATAAATACTTTCAAATTACAAAAATGCAGAATAGAATAACCAAAATACCATCCCAGGAAAGTAGAATATTAGAATTAAAGTAGGACATTAAGCAGTGCAACAAAAAGACATAACAATCCTAAATATTTATGCAACTAACAGAGGAGTACCCAGGTTCATAAAGCAAACCCTATCAGATCTAAGCAAAGAGACAAACAGCAACTTCATTATTGCCAGGGATTTCAACACCCCACTGACAGAATTGGACAGATCATCCAAGCAGAAAATAAAGAAAGAAACACTGGACTTAAGTGGGACTCTAAAACAAATGTCTCCTAAGAGACATTTACAGAACATTTTATCCCAAAACTACTGAATATACATTCTTCTTATCAGCCCATGGAACATTCCCCAAGATTGATCATATTTTAGGCCATAAAACATGGCTCAACAAATTCAAAAAAATAGAAATCTTACTATGTATCTTCTCAGACCACAGGAGAATAAAATTAGAAATCAACTCCCAAGATAAACACTCAATTCTACACAAAGTCATGGAAATTAAACAACCTGCTGTTGAACAATTATTGGATCTGTAATGAAATTAAGATGTAAATTAAAAGATTCCTCAAACTGAATGACAGAAGAAACACAAACTATAAAAATCTATGGGATTCAGCAAAAGCAGTCCTAAGGGGAAAATTAATAGTCTTAAAAGCCTACATCAAAAAGACAGAAAGATCACAAATTAACAATCTAATGACATGTCTCAAGGATCTATGAAAAAGAACAAATGAAAGCCAAAGCCAGAAGAAGAAAAGAAATAACTAAGGCCAAAACAAGAAAATAATACAGAAGATCAATGAAACAAAAGTTGATTCTTTGAAAAGGTAAACAAAATTGATAGGCCTATAGCTAGATTAACCAGGAATAGAAGAGAAAGGACTCAAATAAGCTTAATCAGAAATGAAAAAGGAGATATTACAATTGATACCACAAAAATACAAAATATCATCTGTGAATACTATGAAAATCTCTATGCACATAAACTGAAAAACATAGAGGAAATGGCCAAATTTTTGGAAATGTACAACCTCCCAAGACTCAATCAGGAAGAAATAGAACTCCTAAACAGACCAGTAATGAGCAAGAAGATTGAAGCAGCAATAAAAATATTCCAATAAAAAAAAAAGCCCCGGACCAGATGGATTCACAGCCAAATTTTATCAGACCTACAAAGAAGAGTCAGTACCCATTCTGCAGGAATTATTACATAACATTGAGAAGAAGGGAATCCTCCCCCCCTCATTCTACAAAGACAGTATCACCTTGATACCAAAGCCAGGAAAAGACACAACAAAGAAAGAAAACTACAGACCAATATTTTTTATGAATATAGGTGCAAAAATCCTCAGTAAAATACTAGCAAATGGAATTCAACAGCACATCAAAAAAATAATCCACCATGACCAAACGGGCTTCATCCCAGGGATGCAAGGATGGTTCAACACATGTAAATGAATAAATATGATTCACCACATAAACACAAGCAAAAAAAGAGACCATATTACCCTCTTAATAGATGCAGAAAAGGCATTCAATAAAATTCAGCACCTTTTCATGATAAAAACCCTCAACCCACTAAGCATAGAAGGATCATATCTCAAAATTATAAAACACATATATGACAAACCCACAGTCAGCATTACATTAAATGGGGAAAAGCTGAAAGCATTCCCACTAAGAACTGGAACAAGACAAGGATACCACTGTCACCACTTCTATTCAACATAGTGCTGGAAGTCCTAGTCAGAGCAATCAGGCAAGAGAAAGAAATTAAGGATATCCAAATTGGGAAAAATGAGGTCAAACTATGTATTTTTGCAGATGATATAATATCTAGAAAACCCCAAAGATTCCATCAAGAGACTCCTGGAATTGATAAATAAATTCAGCAAAGTCTCAGGTTAAAAAATCAATATACACAAATCAGTAGCATTCCTATGCACCAATAACAGTCAAGCTGAGAGTCAAATCAAAGACTCAATACCATTCAAAATGGCTACAAAGTAAATAAAATACCTAGGAATACACTTAACCAAGGAGGCGAAAGATCTCTACAAAGAGCACTGCAAAACACTGAGGAAAGAAATTGCAGATGATAAAAACAAATGGAGAAACAAACCATGCTCATGGATTGGTAGAATCAACATTGTTAAAATGTCCATACTACCCAAAATGATTTACAGATCCAGTGAAATCCCCATCAAAATACTAACATCATATTTCACAGATCTAGAAAAAATAATTCTATGCTTCATTTGGAACCAGAAAATAGCCCAAATAGTGAAAGCAAACTTAAGCAAAATGAGCAAATCTGGAGGCATCACATTACCAGACCTCAAACTATACTATAAGGCCATAGTAACAAAAACAGCATGGTACTAGCACAAGAACAGAAACATAGACCAATGGAACAGAACAGAGAACCCAGTTATACAACCATCCACATATTGCCGACTGATTTTTGACAAACCAGACAACAATATACACTGGGGAAAAGAATCCCCATTTAATAAATAATGCTGAGAAAATCAGATAGCCACATTCAGAAGAATGAAACAGGATCCATAACTCTCACCACTCAGAAAAACTAATTCAAGATAGATAAAAGACTTAAATGTAAGAAATGAAACCATAAGAATTCTAGAAGAAAATGTTGGAAAAACTCTTACAGATATAGGCCCAGGCAAAGAATTTATGAAGAAGACCCCAATGGCAATCACAGCAACAAGAAAAATAAATAAATGGGACTTGATTAAATTAAAAAGCTCTGCACAGCCAAAGAAATAATCAACAAATCAAATAGACAACCTACAGAATGGGAGAAAATGTTCACAAGCGATGCATCCCATAAAGAACTAATAAGCAAAATCGACAAAAATCTCAAGCAAATCAGGAAGAAAAAATCAAACAACCCCATTAAAATGTTGGCAAAAGACAAGAACAGAAGCTTCTCAAAAGAAGATAGACTAATTGCCAATAAACATATGAAAAAATGCTCAATGTCACTAAACATCAGGAAATGCAAATTAAAACCACAACGAGATACCACCTTACTCCAGTTAGAATGGCTTTTATTATAAAGTCCAAAAGCAATAGAAGCTGGTGTGGACATAGAGAGAAAGGAATTCTTATACTCTGTTGGTGGGACTGCAAATTAGTACAAACACTATGGAAAACAGTATAGAGATTCCTCAAAAAACTAAAAGTAGACCTACCATTCGATCCAGCAATACTACTACTGGTTATTTACCCAAACGAAAAGAAGTCATTTTATCAAAAAGACACCTGCACTTAAATGTTTATTGGATCACAATTCAAAATTGCATAGATGTGGAATCAGCCCAAATGCCCATCAGTTCATGAGTGGATTAACAAAATGTGGTATGTGTATACCATGAAATACTATTCATCCAGTAAGAAGGCTGACTTAATGCCTTTTGTAACAATTTGGATGGAACAAGAGACCACTACCCAAGTATCTCAAGAATGGAAAAACAAATACCACATGTACTCAGTAAGTTGGAAGTAACTGATGTGCACACATGTGCATAGAGGGAAATAAAATTCAATGGAAATCAAGCAGGAGACGAGAGGATGGGCTAAAACCTACCTAATGGGTACAATGAACACTATCTGGGTGATAGGCACACTTTTAACCTGACTCAAGCATTACAAAAGCAATCCATGTAACCAAAAACATTTGTACCCCTATAGTAGTTTAAAGTAAAATATATATATATATTAAGAAAAAAAGAATATAGGAATTTCACTTACAAAAATAAATGTAAAATAATCCAGCAATATGTAATGATCATTCAGTACAGATTCTGGAGAAATATGGACTTAGTGGTGAGTGAAAAGTAGCCAAACACTGCCCTGGTGTAGCATAAAACATGACTCATATGTATCTGATTGACCCATATGTGCCTGCCAAAAGAAAACTGAACAATTGTTAAAGGACATAAAAATTCAGACCTCTTTATGTAATATCTACTTTTTGCAGCAACAAATAATAATTACCAGTCATACCAACAACAGGAAAAAGTTCAACCCGAAACCAAAGAAAAACATTATTCAAGAGGAAAAGTCATTGGAATAATAGAGATAATGAAATCACTAGAAAAGAATGGTAAAATACCTATTATAATTGCATATATGTACTAAAGTGAAATATAAACATAATGAGGAGAGAAGAAGAAAAATAAAAAAAACTAAGTGGAACTTCCACATAAAAAAATATTAAACATTATTAAATCATTATAAAGAAAGGATCTATAACACATATAGAGAATAAAGCCTAAAAATGTTGTCTAACATATGAATAATTCTTATCCCAGGGGATAACAGAAATAAAGGAGAGAGAAGTATTTTAAAAAATAGTGAATAAAAACTTCTCAAATTTGATAAAAGTATACATAGACAGACTCAAAAAATTCAATAAGCCCCCCAAAAATAAACATCCACACAGGAATAAGATCACACACACATGCGTGTGCACACATACACACAAATGCATAATAATTAAATTGCCAAAAACATGCGATAAGTCTTAAAAGCAGCTAGAGGAAAAAAGGATATTACATTCAGAGAGACAAATATAAGAATTATTGCAAACTTTCCATCAGCAATTGTCTAAGCCAGAATACAATAGAATGGCATCTTCAAAGAAAATATTCAGAGATGAAGACAAAGTAAAAATTGATTTTCAGACAAACAAAAGCCAAGATAATTCATTGGCATCCTGCCCTAAAAGAACCATTAAAATAAATTCTTCAGGGCAAAGAAAAGACAGCAGATGGAAACTTCTATCTGCACAAAGAAGAGGGTTGGAGATGATAAATATGGGAGTAAATACATAAAATTTTGGTTTCTTACTTATAATTTTGTTAGAAGATCACTGATTTTTAAGCAAAAAAATAGCATCTTTTGTGATGTTTATAAACAGGTAAAAGAAAAATATAAGAGCAAAAGTATGAAGGATATGAGGTAGAAATAGAACTCTGCTGTTGTGGGAATTTCATGTTATAGGTGAAGTGCTATATAATAATTTGAAGATAAACTTTGATAAGGCACATAATATAAACCTGAGATTAACAAAAATAAATAAAACAAAAAAGTTTATATAAAAAGCCTATTCTTGAAATAAACGCTCAATTAATCAAAAAAACTAACACATGGTCACTCATCCAAAATACAGCAAGAAAAAAAGTGGGAAAAGAAGAGCAGAGAGCATAAAGGGCATCTGGAAAATATAAAGCAACATGAAGTATTTAAATCCAGTGAATTAAAAGACAGAATATATAAAGTATGTCCGACTAATAAATTTCTGCTACATTTTGGTTATAAGAAATGTACCTTAAATATAAAAACACAAATAGGTTACAATTAAACCAACTGAAAAATATATACAAACACTAAGATTAGGAATTGTGTTGTGAATATATTAATAACAGACATAATAGATTTCAAAGCATACAATATTACTAGTGATAAAAATATTTCCTAGTAAAAGGGGCCAATTCATCAAGAAACCATACCAATACTAGATGTGTATGCACCTAACAGAACTTCAAATATACGAGGCAAAAACTGACAGAACAGAAAGGAGAAATATATAAATCCAATTAGTTAAAGATTTTAACACTTTGATGAAAGCAACTGATAGAACAAGTAAATAGAAGCACTTATAGGAGATTTGAAATATACGATTGACCTGGAGACCTAATTGACATTTATAGAATACTTCACCACCAACAATAACACCCAGGTTATTTTCAAACACTTGTGGAACACTAACCAATAGAGACCATATTCTATATCATAAAACAATAACTTGAGGAGGTTGAAAATAATACAAAGTAGGTACTCCGATTATTAATAGAACTGTTGTTAGAAAATTAGAAATTCAAAACAGAAAGATATCTTAAAAATTCACAAACACATCTTTTAATACCTTTGGGTCAAAGAATAAATCACTAGGTAAATTAAAAACACATTTTGAACTGAGTAAAAAATGCACAATTATTAAAATGGACTAGATGCAGGAAAGTTACATTAAAAAGGAATTTATAGATATGAGTGATATAAATTATGTTAGAGAAGGTCTAAAATCAATGATATAAGCTTCACCATAAAACAGAAAACTGAAAATAGGAAATTAAAAACAAAGTAAAAGGACAGAAAGAAATAATAAAGACAAAACCACAAATCAACAAACAAAAAAAATTTTAAAAACAATGAAAACAAAAGGTTTTTTTTAAATCAATAAAGTTGATCAAATGAAAAACAGAAGATAAGTTCACAATATCTGTAATGAAAGAAGTTCTATAACTACAGATCCTATGGACAATTAGATATTAACAAGGGAATATTACGAAAAGCCTTATGACAATATATTTGACAACTTTGTTGAAATGGACAAGAAATAAATATATAATTTTATTAAATTTTATAAAAGAGAGTTTATTAAATTTATAAATCTACAGAAATAAATAAATTCCCAAAAGAGAATGAAAAAAATCTGAATTGCCCCATTTCTATTGAATAATTTTGACTTCGCAATTAAAAGCCTTCCCATAACAAAGTATCCTGGGCCCAGATGGCAGCACTGGAGAATTCCACCAAATATTTAAGGAAGAAATAACAGTAACCATGTAAAAAATGATTTTGCTACACATGAAAATTATATACCATTAAAATTTTATATCTAGTTTTAGTGATGCTCAGTCATATTTTTTGTTTCTTGACATATTATCTACGACTCCTTTCATGCTACAATGGGAGAGTTGAGTAATTGCAACAGCACATGTGGTGCCCTTATTACTTCTCACTGCTGCTTGGTACACACCACAAATCACAGTAATGAAGTCATAACACAATCCTTTTCAGAAAAAGTTTTCTGAGTCCTATGTTATAAGAAAAATTGAAACTGGACTTCTCTTTCACATAAAGGACAAAATAACTTCTAATTAGATCATGTATCTAAATGTGAAAATACACAATATATCTAAATATGGAAAATATTGGTAATTTTTACTATATAAAATTTTATAAATCCTATTCAAAAACTCAGTTAACAATATGATAAGGTAAGTAGTAGAGTGGGTTTTACAACTTGCATCCAGTATGTACATAAAGAATTCCTAAAAATAAACAAGAAAAGACATGTTATCCCACAGAGGGATATATGTGAAAATTGAGTATGCAGTTCACAAAAGACTGTTAGGCAAATGGCCAAAAAATATATGAAAATTTACTCATCCTTATTAGTAATCATTAAAATATAATTAAAAATTAAATCACATTAAGCTACCACTATCATCATACCAGAATGTCTAATAATGCAAATAGTGGTTAGGATGTAGAGAAACAGATACTCTCATATTTTTCTGATCATAAAGTGTTCTGATTAAATCACTTTGGAAAAAAATAGAAATTTCCTACTAAATTTGAGCATTGAGCAAGCAATTCCCATTCCTGAGTTATACCCAACAGAAATGTGTGTATATATGCACCAAAAGACATGTGTACAAGCATATTTACAGCAGCATTATTCACAATCTCTCTACACTGGAAGCAACCCAGATGTCTACTAGAAAAAAGACATTAACTGTGTTATATTTATGCTATGGAACATGTCTTAGTCCATTTTCTGCTTCTGTAACAAAATGCCACAGATGGGGTAACTTATAAAGAACAGGAGTTTATTTGGCTCATAGTTCTAGAGCTTGGGAAATCCGAGACCATGGCACTGGTATCTAGTGAGGGTCATCCTATGGCGGAAGGCATCACATTGCAAGCTGGCACTTGAGACAGAGAGAAAAAGGGAACTGAATTCTCACAATAACTAACCCACTCCCATGATAAAGGCATTAATCCCTTCACGCAGGCAAAGCTCGGATGACCTAATCATCTCTTAATAGTCCCATCTCTTAATATCATCACAAAGACAATTAAATTTCAACAGGATTTTTGGAGGGGACATTCAAGAAATAGCAGAACACTATATAAGAATAAAATGAAGTACACAATTGTAGCATGCAATGGCATGGAAGAGTCACAAAACAAAATGATTAAGAAATGAATTCTAGCCCCCAAAAATATCTTTGTATAATTCCATTAATACAAAATAATATAAAATTCAACAATAGCCAATCTTATATTTTGTCAGAAGTCAAAATAATTGGAAATTGGATGTGGAAGCATAGTGATTGGGAGGCAACATAAAATGAGTTTCTTGAGTGCCAATAATATTCTGGTTTGTGTCTTATGTGAAAGTTGCACAAGTTCTTTTACATTGTGATAATCAAGTTGCATGAATATTTGTGCACTTTTCTGTATTTGTGTTATGTGTCTCATGTTTTACTTATAAAAAAATGGAGTGATCTGAAATACAGGCATACCTTGGAGATATTGCAGATTTGGTTTCAGACCAGCATAATAAAACGAATATTGCAAAATTCATGAGTCACACAAATTTTTTGGTTTTCTAGTGTATATGAAAGATTTGTTTACACTATAATGTAGTATAAGTGTGCAATATAATGTCAAAAAATGTCCATATCTTTAGGGAGTCATAAACTTTTTGCTTGTGGACAGTGTTGCCTCAAAGTTGATGGCTGCTGACTGATCGGAGTAGGGGTTGCTGACAGTTGAGGTACTTGTGGCAATTTCTGAAAATAAGACAATAAAGTTTGTTGCATCAGTTGACTCTTCCTGTCATGAATGATTTGTCTATAGCATGCAATGTTATTTGATAGTATTTCACCCATAGGAGAACTTCTTCCAAAATTGGAATCAATCCTCAAACCTTGTCACTGCTTTATTGTCATTTTAACAATGTTTACAGCCTTTTCACCAGAAGTAGTTTCCATCTCAAGAAACCACTTTCTTAGTTCATCCATAAGAAGCAACTCCTCATCTGTTCAAATTCTATCATAAGACTGCAGCGATTCAGTCACATCTTCAGGCTCCACTTCTAATTCTATTATACCTCCCTTGCTATTGTCATCCCATCTACAGTTACTGCCTCCACTAAAGTCTTGAAACTATCAAAGTCCTCCATAAGGTCGGAATCAACTTCTTCCAAATTCCTTTTAATATTGATATTTTGACCTTCTCCCATGAGTTTCAAATGTTCTTAATGGCATCTAGAATAGTGAATCCTTTCCAGAAAGTTTTCACATTACTTTGCTAGGATCCATCAGTGGCATCACTATCTATGCCAGTTATAGCCTTAGGAAATGTATTTCCTAAGTAAGACATGAAAGTCCAAATTATTCCTTGATCCATAAGCTGCAGAATGTATGTTGTGTTACCAGGCATGAAAACAGCATGAATCTTCTTGTACATCTCCATCAAAGCTTTTGAGTGACCAGGTGCACTGTCAATGAAAAGTAATATTGTGAAAAGAATCTTTATTTCTGAAAAGTAAGTCTCAACAGTGTGCTTAAAATATTAAGTAAACTATACTGTAAACAGATATGCTGTCATCCAGGCTTTATTGTTCTGTTTATAGAGTATAGGTAGAACATATTTATGATAATTCTTAAGGGCCTTAGGATTTTCAAATGCTAAATGAGCTTTGCCTTCAACTTAGAGTCACCAGCTGCATTAGCCCCTACAAAGAAAGTCAGCCTGATCTTTGAAGCTTTGAAGTGAGGCACTGACATCTCCTTTTTGGTTATGAAAGTTCTATATGGCATCTTTTTCCAAGAGAAGGCTGTTTTGTCTACATGGAAAATCTGTCGTTTCTTGTGGCCACCATCATCAATTATCTCAGCTGGATCTTCAGGAAAACTTATTGCAGCTTCTACATCAGCATTTACTGCTTCACTTTGTACTTTTATATCATGGAGACAGCTTCATTCTTTAAACCTCATGAACCAACCTCTGCTAGCTTCAGACTTTTCTACTGCAGCTTCTTCACCTCTCTCAGCCTTCATAGAATTGAAGAGAGTTAGGGCCTTGCTCTGGATTAGGCTTTGTCTTAAGGGAATCTTATGGCTGGTTTGATCTTCTATCCAGACCACTATAACTTTCTTCTTATCAATAATGAGGCCTTTTTCCTTTCTTATCATTCATGTGTTTACTAGAGTACTTTTAATTTCCTTCAATAACTTCTTATTTGCAATCACAACTTGAGGGCAAGAGGCCTAGTTTTCAGCCTATCTTGGCTCTTGACAATGCCTTCCTCATTAAGCTTAATCATTTCTAGCTTTTGATTTAAAGTGAGAGACATGTGACTCTTTTTTCACTTGAACACTTAAAGGCCATTGTGGGCTTATTAATTGGCCAAATTTAAATCTTGCTGTGTCTCAGGGAATAGGAGGTCCTAGGAGAGGGAGAGAGATGAGGAAACAAGAGGTCAGTGGAGCACTCAGAACACACACATTTATTAATATTAAGTCAGCCATTATAAGGGAGTATTTGTGGCACCCCAAAACAATTATAATAGTAACATCAAAGATCACTGACCTCAGATCATCATAACAGATATAATAATAAGGAGAAAGTTTGACATATTTCAAGAATTACAAAAATGTGACGGAGAAACAAAGTGAGCACATGGTGTTGAAAAAATGGTGCTGATAGATTTACTTGATTTAGGATTGGTACAAATCTTCGATTTGTAAAAAAACATCATCTGTGAAGCACAATAAAGCAAAGTGCAATAAAATGAGGTATGTCTGTAATAAGGTTCTGTGCAGGGTAGGGTAGCTGTGGGTTGTAGTATAATGATATTAATTATATCACTATTAACAAAATTTTATTTCTACCCTTATATTTGTAAGTTAGGCTCACATACATCAAATAGCTTCCTCAAAGCATAATGCATTCAATAATTTTTGCTGTATTTTGACATGAAATACTCTTATTGCACCATTTGGTAAAAAAATAATTTCTATCCAAAAGAAGGGCAAATATTTAAGATCAGTAAACTTTGTCTGTAATTTCCTTTCTCTAGATTAAGTACTTTTCCTCTTTGACCCACTCAAAAAGGAAACTTATATGCCTAATTGATCAGTAAACTTTCTGCTTGCTGTTATGCTGGCTATGGTAGTTCCTTTCAAGTCAATGCACTTCTGTCATTCATGCATGTGAGTATGGAACCTACACAGCTATCATAGCCTAGTCATCTGGAAATCTCTTTCAAGACACACACTTGTCAACCCTAAAACACTGATCCACTTTGTCTCATAGCAGTATACAAGCCTACAGATGATAGAAATAAACATACAAGAATACTTTCAGCTCCACCTTTTCAAAATCCAGAAAATTCATACATGTAATATTATTTCTATCAACTTCAACCTTTGTAATTTAATATGTAATACATATTTACTCATTCTTAAACTGTACTATATTCACTCATTCCTCAATAAAGCTTATTTGTCCTTTTTAAATCGTCACTATGAATTAGCTCTCTTTAATTGAGATATTACAAGTTTCCCTTTTGGAAACAACATAAAATAAATTAGCTAAGGTCAAGCCTTTATTTTGCTGTTTCTGCAAAGGAGAAAAAATAATAATATATCTTAATAATATTATCCAATAAGGAAACATATGTTAAGTATATTGTAGACTATATAATAGCTTTTTTATGAAACAGATTATTGATGAAAGACAAATTGATGGCTACAATGTTGTTATTGTAAAGTAATTTTGATATAGCACTGTTTCCATCATGATCTTTACCAACATATTATTGACTCTGAACCTAATTACAGTTCAATAATAAGCTTTCTAGAAGAACTGTAAGGAGATTTCCGTTAGTCCTAGAAAAATCTGTTTCTGTAAAATCACATAAAATCTAAATCTGTATAGTCAGGGAAAGTCTGTTTCTACAAATGTCTCAATGATGATAATTAATTTCCATAAATAGAAAATATACAATTCATATGGAAAATGTCATTAAAATACTCCCTGTTGAACCTCTGTCAGAGATTTCCATGAGACTTCCTTACAGATAAAGCTGCTCCAACATATACTAATGAAGACAGAGTAGAACACTTTTCTAGGACATGTACTTTTGAGTTCTCACATTACTATAAATCAAAAGAAAAACAATAAACTAAGAAACAGTAGTATTCTTTGTATTATATGGTCCTTTTTGAGATAGAACATTTATTCTCAGCTAGGAAAATCAAATTGATTTTAAGCAAAATTGAGTATTTTAAAAAATAACACTCAGTTTTTTTGTCTTTTATGAGATGTTAACGGAAAGATTTAAAATGCTCCAAAATTCATTTTTTCTACTTTCTCAGAGGGATTGCCCTGTTATCTCCTGTATTTTCAATTGACCCTTCTCTACTCAGCCAAGCACATCAGTGACTAACATGTTCCTTTCCTCGAAAACCAAAACAGAAAACAGAAACATTCCCCAAAAATGCTTTCATTTTCATCCTTTTTACTTCCACATCTCCTTCTTGTTACAGTCTTAATTAATTTTTCTTTGACTATTAAAATATGGTAAATATATGCATTTTCTACTCCCTCCGTACTTTTCTAGTCCACTTTTAAAGAGAGATTACAATGTCTTCACCTTTCTTTATATTTGCCCACACGATTTCACCTTCAAATTTCTTTTAGTTATTATTTTAGATTTCCTTTATAAGATTAATATTTATATTTTCTGATCATAATCAATTCTTCTGTGCTCTATTGATAGCTTAAATCTAAAACTTGAAACAAATGATATTTACATTATCATGTTTATGGAAATATTCTTTATTACATACCTGAACTCATTTCCTTCACTAATTTTCAAACAATGCAACATCTAAAATGTTCTGGCCACTTACAGTCCCCCAGTTGCTCAAATATTTATTTTGTGTTCTATTTGCACCATAGATTTTTTCAAATCCCTCCTCCAAATTTCAAAGATTCTCTAGTATTTTGTTTTAATGTTGAAAAAAATGTTATATACCTTCTTCCTCATAGCACCAATAATTTCTAGTGCTTGCTTATGCTTTTCATGGATTGATTTCCATGGAGATCTTAACTACATCCCTTTTGGAAATCCACTGATTTTCTGTTCCAAATTATATCTTTTGTTTTCTAGGTCAATTGCAAAGTATCATCTTGAGATTTCCCTTCACTGGACTTCTCTTGATTTTTTACTGTGTTTTGTTCTCATACTTGCTAAAAAGTAACTTTTCTAAAAAGACAAATCCCAAATTTGAGTCAGAAAAGCTAGTAGAAAGCCTAACCACTTGCAGAATTTAAGCTTAAAAATCATTTTCCTTTGAATATATATTGTGGCATCCACTGTATTCTAGCATCTCATATTGCTGATGATTATTCAGATTCCAGTTGGATTTTTGTACCTTTTTTAGGTTATCTACTTTTCTCTCTGGAAACATTGATTATTTTGCCTTGATTCTTTCTCTGAAATCCTATAGTCTTCCTATAGCCAAATCTAAAGCCACATTTTTTCATTTTGTTATTTAATCTCTCAGAAGTATTTGCCAGAATTTAGAACTTCATGCTTCTTGAAATATTCTGTTCTATTGGCTTTTAGGATGACATTCCTTCTTCAGATAATGGAACTATGGAGTCTGCAAACCCTTAGTCACCTTTGCTTCTTCATTTTAATGTAGCCTTACCAAAAAATCTTGAAAATGGTAAAATACTATTGAGATAGTATTTCTCATTGCCTGGTCTTGGGAAAGGAGCCAGAACTCAAAAATGCTTAGGAACTTTTCCCAAAGGCTACCAACATCAAATCAAGCCCTGACATTTATCTAGATTGTACTTTTTATTTATTTTTTTTCTACTTTGGCTTGAGGAGGAACTCCTTATTGCTCTATCAGAGATGGGTTACTTGATGCTAGGGGAATGTTCTCAATGTCTCAGATGTCTCAATGTTTTGAGGGAAGGCTGAACAGATGGGAAATGCAGAAAGTTTAATACTCAGAATTTCTTAGAATATTTCATGGCCTGATAGGTTTTTACATTTACCAATTATCCCTGTGATTTTCACTAAAAAAAAAATTCTGTTAATGTGCTTTATCTCAGGTTGGATTTCCCCAGAATCAGACCCTGAGAAAAGGATTGGTTTATGTGGTTGTTGATTCTGAAAAACATTTTCCAGAGAGTAAGAAGTGAGACAGGAAGGGTAAGAAGATAGTTAAGTATGTTATCAAGCAAGTTACTATCGGGAGTAATTGGAACCTAATTAGAACTAGAGAACTTTCGAGTCAGTGAAGAATATGGGCTTCAGAAGTAATGAAAGTGCTGCTGTATTTACAGACCAACTCCCAGCTATCATTGGATGGGAGCTGATCCCATGGTGGGGAGAGAAGAAGTTCTTCCTCAGCACTTTTGGCCCTTTGTGAGCCTGGGGCAAGCTGCTCCCAGGGTTCACACAGACTTTGCCCACAGGCAAAGAGATACAGACGCCAGCACTTGGGACTCCAACAGGTCTGCACTAAAATGGTAACGATGTGGCAGGTGAACCAGTGACACCTACTGCACACTGGGATGAAGACAGACCTACAGAAGCAATAACAGCTCAGTAAAAAGAATAAGGGAGCTTTTCACTGCTTTAACAATCCCTGCTTCTCAAATAACTTGTTTTCCTGGACCTTTGTGACACCAGTTCTCCTGATTGTCTTGTATATTCAATGAGCCTTCTTTGATCCATCCTTTAAATATTGTTTTTTCCCCAGATTCTTTTTTATTTTCCCTCTGTATACAACACTTAGAGAAGATTATCTATTTGTATTGTTTTAGGGTTTATTCGGTATAGCAAGACAATTTTCACAGCGAGAATCCTTTCAAAAATCCATACCTATGTATCTAAAACACCTACTCTGAATTTTCACTTAAATATTTTACTGGCACCTCCAACTCAACTTTGCTGATATTGGACTTGTCACATTAAACCAAATATTCACCCTTTTATGAATTTCTCATTCCATAGATATAGGTTGCCAAATAAAATACAGAATGCCCAATTAAATTTGAATTTCAGAGAAACAATGTATAATTTTGTATAAGTGTGTCTTAAATAGTACAAATGTCATATGTATACTAAAAAAATTATTCATTTTTTTCTGAAATTCAAATTTAACTGAACACTTTGTGATTTTTTTAAATGAATCAGGCAATCCTACATTGATAGCCCCATGTTTTCTTGTTCCTGTCTTTCCCTCCCTGGACACATCTGGTAAATAACCAACTACTGTTGTATTTACTTCCCAAATTATTCCCCAGTCTGCTCTGTCTTTCTAAACAGCTCTGTTGCCACTACCTTTGTTATAACTATTCCAATCTCTGCCTTGATTTCTTAGTTTCTTAATTGAAATTTCTGTCTTCCTGCTTTGAAGTGCTGCCAAAATTAACTCAAATTTGATCATGTTACTTCCTTGAATAACACCTTCCTATGATTTCTGATTATACATAAATGCCAACTAAAATCCCTACATTTAGCTTATAAAGCCCTGCATGAGGTAGTCTCAGACTTCTTATCGAGCCTAACACTTTATTAAGTTTTCCCTCACAAGCTGCACTGAAAACAAAATGGACATCTTTTAATTTGTCAAGAGGGACACACTCTTTCCAGACTCCAGGCCTTCCCAAATGTTGTCAGTTTCTCAGCGTCAGTCTGTCTCTAACTGATCACACTAGAGCTTTTCTACTACAAATTTCTTGACTGTTTCTTTCATTTTTCATCATTGCCTTGTTTGCAGTTGCTTATGTAATAACTTTATTCCCCTGTAGAGTTTAAAATCCATAAGCACATAGGCCATTTCTTTTTTTTTTCCCATTTATTGACATGTCTAAATAAATTGTGTGGGATGGATGAATGAATAAACATCATTATAGTGAATGCTACTAATAAAATTATACCACCTCTCCTAATTGCCTTTTTACTGTATCAGAATAATTCTTCCCTTTTTCTCAGAGCCTATGCAAGTCAGTAGACTTCCTCAAAACTCTACTTTTGCACCTGCCCTAACAGCATCAATACTGTTTAGAAGGATAAGACCTAAAAATATGCATGGCCTAATTTGGACTACCCTTAATACAGTTAAAGAGGAAAAGTATCTTCAGACTAGGCCAAAAGGAAAATTACTACACCATTAATCTTAACTTTAACTAGGTGTGAACTAGCATTTAGAAAGGAGGATGTCAAATAGAGTAATCACACCCAGAGATGGGCAGAAGTAATTGGGAAACCAAAGCTGGAGCTGAACAATGCAGGTGCATAAGACCGATAGTTTGGAACTGATTTTTCTTGTACCAATAACTTTACACTATCCTGTCTGTTGGTATTTTTCATTGTTCTAAATGTCAAGATAGTGAGAGAATACTAAACCAGCCAGTCATTACAGAAAACATGCTCTGGGTTTCCCACAACAAATAATTCTTTCCTAATTTTATAATTTTTTAAACAAATTTTTAAATATAAAATTCTAATACCGTATTTTGATTTTATTTTATTATTTAATATTGTTAACTTTGTCTTATCTCTCCAAAAAGACTCTAAGTTCCCTTAAAATAAAGATTTTTTCCACAAAAATTTTCACATTATAAATGTCATAGGAGAGTAACAAACATATTTATATGTTTGTATCTTACCATTATAAATGGTTTAATAACTGCAGAGTGCTCAGTACACGAAACAAAAATCACTTTAGGGAGAAAGAGGGAAGAGTAGGCAGAGCACAGAAGATTTTTAGGCAATTAAAATAATCTTGTATAATACTATAATGGTGGATACATGTCATTATATATTTGTTCAAACCCATAGAATGTACAGCACCAAGGGGGAACTCCAATGCAAGCTATGAACTTTGGGTGATGACAATTATGTGTCAATGTAGGCTCAACAACTGTAGCAAATGTACCCCTTTGGTGGGGTATATTGATAGTAGGGGAGGCCATGCATGTGTAGGGGGAGAACTAAATGGGAAATCTCCAAATTTCCCCTCAATTGGCTGAGAACCTAAAGCTGCTCTAAAAAATAAAGTCATTGGGGGAAAGAAGGAAAAAAAACCACTTTAGTTATTTCTAACAGAAATAATTAATTAATTATTACAAAGTAGTAGATACTTATGATAATTAATACCAGGTATCAGGTACAATTATTGGAAGGTCCTCAATGGGTTACCACTGGACCAGTGAGTCGGCACCACTTAGAAGCTGAGATCCTAATTGTGCTTCAGAAGGGTGCTGCTGCCTCCACCTCTGTTTCCCTACAACTGCTTCTCGTTCCCACCAAGCAGAGGAACGGACACTTGCATTCAGAGCCCAGCTGCTGTCACAATATTTAAATACTCACAAAATCACAATCTCACCACTAACTTTAACAATGGCAAAGTTGCCTCTGAGTTATTTCTTCTTTTAAATCTCATGGGAATGCATTTTCTTGATGGGCCAATTTCACACCCTGAATTCTAGCTGAAATGGAACCTGAAAATTGCAGTTTTTTACTTTCCACCATCTCTCACTGGAAGAGAATGGAACTAAGGCTGAGCAGGCCAGTCCACAGTAATATCCTCCCAACTCTTTTACGTTCCTTTTCACTGTTATGTTGATCATGTTTTATTACACAATAAAACTCAGTTTCCTTGAAAAAAAATTGGGATCAAAAGAACGAGAAGACAAGTCACAAATTGAGAGACTATATTTTCATAAAATATATATAATAAAGGACCATTATCTAAACTATAAAAAGAATTCTTAAACCTAAACAATAAGAAAATGAACAACCTGATTAAAAAATGAGCAAAAGCTCCGAACAGACACCTCACCAAAGACAATATACAGATGGCAAATAAGTATGTTAAGTATATAAAATGACACATGCTAAACATCATATGTCATATAGGGAACTGCAAATTAAAATTATTATGAGATATCACTATACACCTGTTAGAATGGCCAAAACCTAGAACGCTTACAACACGAAATGCTGATGGGGATGTGGAGCAACAGAAGTTCCATTCATTGCTGGTGGCAAAGTTCAATGGTGCAGCCTCTTTGGAAGAGAGTTGAGCTGTTTCCTAACAAAACTAAACATATGTTTACCATATTATCCCTCAATCTCACTGCTTGGTACTTACATAAAGGAGTTGAAAACTTATGTCCACAAATAAAACCTGCGCACAGACATTTACAGTGGCTTTATTTGTAATTGCCAAAACTTGGGAGCAGCCAAGATGTCATTCAGTAGGTGAATGGATAAATAAATTATGGTATATCCAGACTATAGAATACTATTCAGCAATAAAAAGGATGAGCTAGTAAGCCATACAAAGACGTGGGGGAAACGTAGATGCACATTACTAAGCAAAAGAGGCCATTCTTAAAAGGCTACATCCTGTATGATTCTAACAATATGACATTCTGGGAAAAGAAAAAATATGGAGACAGTAAACAGATCTGTGGTTTCCAGGGGCTAGGAGAGAGAGAATGATAAAGGGTAGAACACAGAGGATTTTTAGGTCAGTGGAAGTACTCTGCATGACACTATAATGATGGATACATGTCATTATACATTTATCCAAACCTATAGAATGTACAACACCAAGAGGGAACCCTAATGTAAACTGTGAACTATAGGTGGTAAGGATGTGTTAATTTGAGTTCAGCTATAGTGAATGCACCACTCTGGTGTGGGATGTTATGGTGTGGGTGGCTATGCAATGGGAGCAGGGGGTATAGGAAAACTCTCTGTACTTTCTGCTCAATTTTGGTGCCAAATAAACCTGCTTGAAAAAATAAAGTCTATTAATAAAAAAAATGAAGCACCATGGAAAGAACATCAAACATGAGTCTGATGATTAAATAACTAGAGGAATTTTCCTTTAGGATGACAATTAAAGATGAGAGAACTCAGTAAAATGTCACTGAACGTAACTGTGTCAAACAAAGAAGGTAGGTAATTGACATCTAAACACAGATTGGGGAATGTATTAAAACCAAACATCACCTACCCTGCATTTTTCTTAGGTACCTTACTGGTGGTCTATTCAAAATCATGGCAGTCCCCCTTGCAGATATTCTATCCAGTCTTTCACTCCTTGGTCAAATTAAGCATTGTGAGCTTAAGAATTGACATTATTTTCTATGATATAACAATGAGTCTGTATAATTACAGATGCATTATATCTCAGTATTACCATCTTTCTCAGCTTGAAATTCTATAACAAAGTACCATAGAATGAATGGCTTATAAACAACAGAAATTTATTTTTCACAGTACTGGAAGGTGGAATTTCAAGATCAGGGAACCAGCATGGTTCATTCTGGTGAAGGCCCTCTTCTGGATTGCAGACTGCCAACTTCTCCTTGTATCTTCATAAGGTGGGAAGAGAGGGACTTAGCTTTCTGGACTTGCTTGTAAGAGCACTAATCCTGCTCATGAGGGCTCCATTCTAATGACCTAATTACCTTACTACCTCCAAATACAAATACCATCACATTGGGGACTACATTTCAACATATAAATTTTTGGGAGATATACACATTCAGTCCATAACAATTACTTTCTGGAAAATGGAATAAATAAGAATTAAATATAGGTATGCCCTGTGTTTTGATGATTTTTAATTTGGTAACCTTGATGTTAACATGAACAGCGGTATTATAGTGTCAAAGAATTACGAAGAAAAGCTTTGGTAGGACCCAGTAATATATGATTTTTTTGACACATGGTTTCGGTTTTACCTGTGCTGCCCATTTGCCTTGCTGAAATGAGCAAATTTTATGTGGGAGTTTCTTTTCTTTGCATTTACAGCAACTCAGGTTGTTGAAAAATATTATTTATGTGAGCCAATTAACTTTGTTAAAAACTGAAAAAAATTAGAAATGGTTTGTATATAGATTGAAAGATTGAGGAAAAGAAAGAATAAAAATAAAATATTATTTTTCTATAAAGGAGCTAAATTGCAATGCTCATATATAGATTGAAGAATCTGGTGCTTCTTGTAATCTATTAATGTGACCTTCAGTTCATGTAACTAATACAGTATTTATGTTTTCTGTAGATATCTGTATTGTTTTAAGATTGAACAGCAGACTTTCACAACCAAACATCATTTGTAATAAGCAATGCTAATAGCATAAACCCTTCAATTTTGGGTAGTGTCTGTTTAAGATCACTTAAATAAACATTGTATAAATGTCTGTTTCTATTTTTCTTGAATCTAATCTCAATGTGTCCTCATTATCTGAATTAGCTGCACCAGATCAATTCCTTTTATCCTGTTTGATCTAACTGGAGGGCTACATATTCATTTATGGACCTTAATTGAGAAACAGCTTTGAAAGATATAAGACCTACTTACTAGCAAATAACAGACTTACCAATCTATTCTTTTTTCTTTTCCTGTGGTGGTTCTCTCAGTGTTTGTGTTTGCTAAGAGGAAGATTTCTCCAGGCCATTCTGTAAGTTATACCATGAAGGCAGCTGTGATGTTTCTGATGCCTGTTAAGCTAAGAAGCCATTGATAACAGCTCACAGATGATAACCTTGAGGAAAATGGTTTTCCTACTATATATTCTAGCCAAAACATACCTAGTTTATATTTATATTTTAGCTAAACCTTTTATGACCTTAACACTTTTCAATAGTATTTTTCATTTCATAGAACGTAATACTGAACTATAATTATTGTGTGTATATGTATACATATATATGTGTATATACGTACATAGATGTACATGCATTTCAACAAGAAAAGCACTATATATATTTTTAAATATCAAATATATATTTATATATTTAAAAGATATACTTTTAAAAGAAAATTATGTTAATAATTCTTTTAACAGTGAAATATGACTTAAAACAAATCACCACAGGATATTGCAAAAATTTTAAAATGCAATATGATGTATGCAGGAAATAAATACTGTGTATTAACTTGCAGGTCTTTAAAAAGCTGTCCCAAAGGGACAAGTGACAGATACTTACCACAAGGGGGCTCAGTAAGGGAGGAAAAGGGAAGGAATTACCATAACACTTTAAAAACATGTGAAAATGCCATATCATACTTTAAAGATCTTCTCTCTCTCTCTCTCCCTACCCCCTCCCCTCTTCTCTCTTCTCTCCTTCCCTCCTTCTGCTGTAAAGTAAGAATTAAAAAGCAAAAGTTTTTGGAGGAATTGCTAAGAGCTCTGGTTTATGCAGCCTACTTGGACTTTGTTGCAGGAAATTCAATAGACTTTACTCAGGTACTCAGGGAGATCATTTTTACAGCCAGTGCAAATGAGTAGTACACTCATAAACCCTGTTATGGATTGAGACACGTTTTTGTAACGTCAAATAAAGTTAAAGGTTTTTCTGAAAAGGTGCGCATTACCCGCGTCTATTAGGGCCTTCCTCCTCCTCTTCCCCTCATCTTTTTCTCTTCTTTGCCCTTTTCTCCTTCTGATTTTCCTATAAATGTTTGTTGTTCTCTCTCTTCTTCCTCTCTTCCTTTTCCTCTTACAATTCTTCGTTTTCACCTCTCTCTTTGTATAAAAATGCTGTTTTTCATAGATAAAATGGTGTAATACAAAAGCCAGAGGTCTTCCTGGAATCAGGCATTTTTTCAGTTTGAATTTTAGTTTTTTGTGTGACTTTGGATGAATTGCTTAACCTTTATGAGCATCGGTTTCCTAATATGTAAATTTTGGAAACACCTCCTCCAGGATTGTGAGAGTCTTAGATAATATATGTAAAACATCTACTACAGTAACTGAAAATATTAATTCCTTAATAAGTAGTAATATTTTTATGATTATGAGAGTTTTCATCATTTTATGAACATTACATTATATTAATGAAATTCACTGTTTAATCTAACTTTTGTTATCGGTGCTTTGTTAATATTCAGATGCACAATATCTCCTTCACACACATTTTTACTAATCTATGGACCTCTAAAACTTTCAGTGGTATACTGTGAAAAATTATAGGTATATGCTGCTGATATGTAACTAAGTTACATAAGTTAACTAAGTACGAGCCTCAGTAGACAGAATTCCTATCCATTTGAAGATTTTAGAAATTAAAAAAAAAATGTTTCTTGAACTCTTGAACCAGCAGTAAGGAAGACCCAAATGATTTTGCAAAATAAGGCACTGAGGATTGCATAATAATCAAAATATACAGGGCAGTGATACATTCTGTATGATACTATAATGGTAGATACGTGACATTATGCATTTGTCAAAACCCAGAAAACTATACAACATACAGGGTGAACCTTAATGTAAACTATAAACTTTAGTTAATAATATTGTATTAATATTTGTCCATCAATTATAACAAATGTGCCACACCAATGCAAGATGTTAATGATAGGGAAACTGTTGACAGGGGTAATGGGGAAGGGGGTATATGGGAATTCTCTGTACTTTCTGCTTAATATTTCTGTAAACGTAAAACTGCTCTGAAAAAATAAAGTCTATTGATTAATTTTTTAAAACCTATACCTGTTCCAACAGAGGATGTCCAATATTTTTTATTTGTTGAGTATAACCATTAATTTCTCCATGTAAAACATTAAGGTGAAATTTAGTCTATGGGATTTAAATTGCAATTATGTTTATTTGGTATTTAACATTTATCTATGTTTCTTCCCTATGGATATACAAGAACACTTGAATGAGAATTGAGAAAATTTAAGATTTTCCTGAAAAAAGCCTAATATTTAAAGTTGTACTTGTAATAAGATAGTAAAAATAAATATTGACCTATTTATTGGATACTTTCTCTGTTCCAGGTACTATGTTAAGTACTTTATAAACATCATAAAAAGCATTTTCATAACTTTTAAGGAAGAAACCATTATCCATAAAATCTTCTACTCTTAACGATATTTATGTTTCATATCTTGAAGAACTATGAGAACAAAATGCAATGAATTATTTTAACTTCATTTAGAAATCAGTGGCTTAATAATAGTACACACCCTGAGTTATGTGACTGTTTCTGTTTACAAGAATAATGAGTAATATATAGCTGTGTTAAATACCCATTCCATTATACATATTTATAATATTAATTAGACATATCTTACTATGCACTGGTAAGTCAGAGGTCCAACTCAAAAATTCATAAGAGACTATTGATACTTTGTCATTATTTCTGAAACTAGAATTAACATATAGTGAAAAGTATTCAATACTCTCTATTTCATTTTAAATCCTTTTGTTATAAAGCATGCTTATTATTACAAGATTATTAAATTGCAAACACTAGGAGTCTTGGTGACGCTATGCCTTGGATATTAGCCTAGAAAATGTCATACTTTTGCAAAATTAGCCACATCTATGTGAAAAATATTTTATTTGAAAGAACATAAGTGTGCTACTCTCAGTTTCATTCTTTAAGCATTCAGAAAATCAGAAAGTTACATATGTCAAGAATAATCGATGGCTTAATTCAACCCTATCATTGGGCATATAAAGAAAATGAGAATTCGAGAAGACATGGTCCATTGTAACATAATGACACTGTCCCTCTAGGGTAAAAAGAGCAGTATAAGATAATTGGCTCTGATTAAAAAACAAACAATAGGAAAACAAATAAACGATGAACAAAAAGAAGCTTTCTCTATTCATTTTGCTTTTCTTCAGATATTTTGTAATTTATATTTCAAATTTCCATTTTAGGATTGTAGTCCATCTCAATCAAAAAAAGCACAAAGGTGATAGACACGAGATTCATAATAAATTGCTGCTGTATAGAGACATTAAGCTTCAGTCTTTCACTTTGCATGATTATTCAGTTTACCTGCTCCCTCATCTTATGGGATATTTAAAAAAAATATATATCAACTGAATTTTTGGTTGGAACACCCTCTGGGAATAAGTTGTTGTCTTTTATGACCTTGTGTGATCCAAAATAACCTTATATCTTTGACTCAAATGTCTCAATTAGAAAAGTGAAATACAGATTCTCACTTTATAATGTAATGACTTCTCTAAGAGAAAGGAAATATTAAATAGCCCAAAATACCGAGTCACCAAAGCAGGATTTTTAGTTAAAACTTGTTTTGAATCACAAAGCCCTCAAAATAGTTTGAAGCAGTATATTAGAAACCTTGATAATATAAATAATATATATTTTTATTCAATAAGAAATATCTGTAATTTTATTTTCTTATCTTGAAAAGGTCAATATAGCAAGTAAAGTCATCATAGCGGCCATGAAACAAAAATATATTTATTTTTAAAAACTTTTTATTTTGAAATGATTTCTGGCTTACAGGAAAGTTACAAAAATATACAAAGTCTGACCGTGTTTTGTTCACTGCACTCACAAATGTTGTTAGCATTTTACTACTTTATCACTCTGAGGCAGGGGGAGAGACGATAAGGGGTGAGTATATATGTCATATTTGGCTCTATGTGAACTGGAGCCACATATTTTGGATCGTAATTGAGGTCCAAAATTAACTTCTCTAACTTGTGGAAAAATGCATTATCCATGCAAGGCTATGAAACATAACACATCAAATCCGTCTGCCTTTTTGAAGATTGTTATTAAAGAGTCTTAGTCAAGTATCCAGAATGATTTGGAAGGATCTGGGATAAGCTTCCTTAAATTGTCTTTGTTTAGGGTTACTAATTATGTACTTTACATTGATAAGTAACCAAGAACAAGGAATTAACATTGGATCAAAATATTTTATCATCTTTAATACTAGTAAAGCTGTATGGTTGTATTGCCAAACTTAGCTCGAGGATCCACCAAAGACTGATTCATCAATTTAGTAATAACCAGAGAAGATAGAAAAAACAAAAACAAAAGCAAAAACAGCTTGCCAAAGCATGCCTACCTACTATTAAACAGAGGAAATCAAGGGTCAGTCCAATCCCTTCTTATAATCCATGAAACAAGGAAGAAGAAAAAGAGACAGAGAGAGCTCACAGCCTGTGTTGTGAATATTTTATAGTGTTCCCGATAGTTACATATTCCTCCCTTTTTTATGGCTCAAGGGATGTTAGCCTCTGCTCAATTCAGCAATCAGGTAAGTCATTCCTTTTCCCAAGGGAGGGTGCAAGTGTAGAAACAGAAAAACTTGACATGAAGGGATAACTCCCTAACTCTTCCTCCAGAGCCATAAAGAGCCGGTAATAGGCAGAGAATGGATTCTTCCACCAAACACACTCTTAGTTTGATTTAATGTATTTTCTGTAATAATTTGTAATAATTACAGCTATTTTCCAATTATTTGCAAAAAAAGATAATTTTTAATTAAATTGTTCCAGTTAGATGAAAAGCTATTTTGAATTAGAAACATTACCACACCTCTTACCTTTCTGATTCATCACTGTCAAAGAAAACACAAGAAATAGATTAAGGGGGAATATTTTGTTTATTAAAATATGATTTGGAGGATATTTCCTCTATAAATTTGGTTGACTTTTGATCATTTAACACCACAAAACACATGGCAATCTTACTGGTTTGCTCTTGAGTGCATCTCAGAACAAGGTCTGCACATTTTTCACAATGCCTCTTGTCTATAATCAACTCTTCACATCTTTACATAATTTTAAACTGAATAAGGTGATTTCTTTAAAGGAATCACTGAATTGGACTAATTAGTTTTCTGGACATTTTCTAAAGTTTTGGGACCTTGGGGCAGGTGAAATTGCTACTCCAAAGGACTTCACAATTCTTAGCAGAGCAAATTGGGAAAAAAAAATTGTATAGACTAGGATAACAGAGTACACTAAGGTAAAAAGCAAACCAAAAAGCAACTGAAGTAAAAAAACTACATAAAATAGAAAAAGTATTTTTTAATTTAAAAAATATTTCGTAAATAGGCCTGAGATCAAGCAATAAAAGCAGAGATGGAAATAAACTGAATCAATGAACAAAGGTAATCTTGATAAAGAAACTTCCCTTTATGATTTGATTAGAAAATATCACACATGTAGTAAGGAGAGAGAAGAGAGTTATGTTGCTAAAGCTTTCTTCCAGCTTAATTAAATATTATATATGTTTTCACTCTGTTTAGTTCTTTCTGGATTGAAAAGTAAACATTGTTATTTCTCCAGTGTTCCATGAAACCAAGATGTTGTAGCAATACATGAAAAAACTGTTACATGTTAGATTATAAAATTTTTGCTCTATTCAAACCTATTTGAATTTAAAGCTATTTTAGAAGGAAACCAAACCATAGTAAGATGCAAGTGTATTCATGTTTCCAAAGAGCTTAATATATTTCTAGTTCATAAATCCTATTTGTTTAAGAGTTTTACTCCAATAATTATTTTCAATATTGTTTACATACTCAATTTGCACTTTCCTGCTGTCATTATAGTTAATTTTAAGTAATTTCAAATTTCATTAACTTCACTAATGATTAAAAATTGAAATATACTGCACAATATAACACTGTGAGTTATTTGTATTCTTGAATTAAAAATATAATTCGTTTTAGCATTATCAAATATAACCAGCAAACAAAAATGTTCTATAAGTAACTCCAAATATAATGAACTAATTGATGACCTTTTTTGTGTTCCCAAATATTCATTTTTTAAATTTCTGACCAGTAGTGCTATCTAGACTATCAAAAGGAGACAAAGCATGATTGAGAAAGAAAAAAGTCAACTTGAAGGTTAAGGCTGCACATTACATCCAATTGAGACAAAGGAAATATCTGTAATCCCAATACTTACCAGTGGACTTGGCACATAGAATATGCTCAAAGAATATTGTTCAATAAAAGTTGTTGAATTAATTTTTGTTTTTACTTTGTCAAAGAGATAACTGAGTTTGTAAACGTGAACTACGACTTGTCTTCTTGATACTAATAGATTTGCTATAGATAAGAATTAAGATCAATTGTTTAATTTTTATAAATTATTTAAGCTCGTGGACTTCAAATTTAAATTTCTGATTATATTATTATATGCAAGTGAATGAAAATGGTTATAAAAACAAAATTTTGAACCTAGAGATAGCAATACAAAATGTTCATTGTGAAAGATAGTTTTTAAATGCTCATAGGGTGAAATTTTCTCAAAAACATAAAAAATAAGGCTTGTAAGTTTCACCAGGGTCATAAATTTCCAGAACTTTATGATTTTAAGAAAATTATGACTTTGTTTTACAATGTCATTTGCTGTGGACTCCATTAGAAAATAAATTTTATCACATATATCAGATGCCAATGTTATTAATAACTCTTTTATGTGTATTCCACATACATACACACACAATCTAAAGGACTAGACACCTTCAAAAGGAAATCCTCAGGGCATGAATAAACAGTGGTCTCGTCAGCTGGTCTCCCAAAATATAGGGCAATAAAACTTTGTTTCTTGTGGAGAAAAAACAATAATTATATTTACTACAAGTGTATTCATATCATTGTCATCTGGTGATGCTGATGTTTGAGGAAATTCTTTTCCCCTGAAAGATTTTACATGATACAAGTTTGTCAAATAAGAGGATTTAACTAAAGATCCAAGATATGAAAAATCCGAAACATCAGTTTCCTAGCTGAATATAAGAGAAATTGATTCAGTATTTTAAAAATAGCTTCATTGAAGTATAATTTCCACCCATAAAATACAATCATTGTAAGTAAAGAATTCAATTTTTATTACAATAGTAGAGTTGTGCAACCATCACAAACATCAAGTTTTAGAATATTTCCCTCACCCAAAAAAAAAATCTTCCTGTCCATTTGAAGTGAATCCCACCCAGTTCCCATCTCCAGTCCCAGACAACTGATCTGTTATCTGTGTCAATAGATCTGCCTTTTCTTAAAAATTCACGTAAGCTTAATCATATAATATTAGTCTTTTGTGTCTGACTTCTGTCACTTAGCAAAACATTTTTGAGGTTCATCCATGTTGCAGCATGTTTCAGTACTTTATTCCTTTTCATTGCTGAACAGCATTCCACTGTACAGGTAAGCCACATTGTGTTGATGGATATCTGGATTGTTTCCAGTTATGGCTGTTAAAAATAATGCTTTTGTGAACTTTAAAATCCAGGTCTTCGTGTGGAAATGTTTTCTATTTCTCTTGGTTAGATGCCTGGGAGTGGAATTGCTAGATCATATGGTAAATTTTTATTTAACTTTTTATAAAACCTTCAAAGTATTTTCCAAAGTGGCTGCATCAATTTACATAATCAGTAGCAACATATGAGAATCCCAGTTTTACCACATTCACACAAACACCTCTTATTGTCTGTCTCTGATTGTACCCATCCTAGAGGGTGTGAAGTAGTACTTCATTCTGGTTTTATTTTTATCTCTCTGACAGCTAATGATATTGAGCATCTTCTCATGTGCTTACTGGTCACTTGTATATTTTATTTGAAGAAATGTCTCTTTAAATGTATGCCTATTTTAAAATGAATTGTCTTGTTAATATTGAGTTATAGGAGTTCTTTATACATGCAAGACATAACTCCTTTATCACATGTATGACTTGCAAGTACTTTCTCCTGGTCTATGGTTTGTGTTTTCATGTTCTTATTGGTAATCTATTCATTCTTTATGATACAAACATTAATAAATGTTACTGATCTAGGAAGATAGAAGTCACTTGGAAGTCACCCTTGTAACACTAAAGTTAACTTATTGTTTCAACTTAAGTCCTTCAAGAACTAAAATATAAAAAATTAAATAATAGTTGACATTACAAATATATTTAAATTCTTAAATCATGTTTCTTATCATTTATATAGGCAATGTGTAAGTCTTGAAATAATACAAATTATAGCATGGGACTAAATTAAAGTCTATTTGGGGTGCTTATCCATGAATTCTTCATTACTTACATAAACTAATATTAGCTAATATTAGCAAACTAATATTAACACTTAATTGAGCTTTATCCCAAGAATGAAAAGGCTAAGTAACTTGAAGCTAAAATGGATGAATTAAAAACTGAAAATGATTAAATCCTTTGCATAAAAAATGTAGCAATAAAGTCTTGTTTCTAAAGAACCTTATATAATTATGCAGGTTCTCAGTTTTCAATTTTAAAATTCTTAATTCCTCACACTTGTTAATCATGAAGAATGTTTTGTGTTTATAAATTATTGAAAGGGATGTCACGTGAAAGAAATGTGAAATGAATAAGATCTGATCCCAAACATCTAATTTTGCCATTCCTCCATTATATGCAAGCACATACCACTTCCACCCACAAAAAAAAAAAAAAAAATCTGTGCTTGGAGTCATCCTTTTATTATACACAGTTACTAATTACAAAGCACTGGTCAATGGTCAATGCAGAAAACTGAACCTTGACTCTTAGTCTTCATTAAAAAATAGCTTCCCATGCTGCATGCTAGGTGGAAATTAGGACTATTATGTCATATTTCAAGTAGATTAATCTAGCTAACAGACCAACTAGCTAATGTTTGATGCTTTTCTTGTTCTAGTGCAACATTTAAAATAATATGAATTTTCTTACATATATTCTTTATGATATGTAGTGTGGTTTATACTTGATAAGAAAGTGAATAAAAAAATGTCCCAAAGGCCAAGTGGATAGACTTCATGGATTATAGTAGGTCGGATGGAGTGGAAGTGGGGAAGAAAGGTTACTTATTGAACAGGTTGCCTTTTCAATAACATGTATTTAATATTACAAAGCCAGGCCCCTCCCAAATTCATATATACACAGATATTTTTCTCAGCAAAATGTTTTCATGTCCATGAAGAGTATTAATCAGATAATTGTGGTAGGCAGGAACCAACCGGTGTCATCCCCAAAATCATGTTACATTATATAGCCAAAGAGAGATTATTTAGCTGAGTCTAAACAATGACATGAGACCTTAAAAACAAAGAACTTTCTCCAGCTAGTGTCCAGGGACATTAAAAGTATGAAAAAAACTCAGTATGTCACTGATGCATTGAAGATGGAAGGGACCATGTGGACAACATGAGAAGAAAATAAATTTGAAAGAGGACCCTTCTGAAAAATCCAACTGGAAAAGTTGTTTAAAGTTGCTGCATATGTTATGTAGCCACAGAAAACTAATAGATAATTTTGACCTACTGTCTTCTCTCTTTTTCAAGATAAAAACAGATATACATCAAATTTATAACTGAAACTTTTAGGACTGCTGTGATGAAAAAATATCTCTGTGTTTAGGGGTTTTAACATAGATATATGTGGACTATAAAATGGCCTCCCCATGTCTGTGATGACAACTTTCAGGAATAAGATATGAGATATTTGATGCCTGAGCCTTTACGAAGCCTTTACACATTTTCTCCGAGTCTGTAAATATATTATTAAATATTATCAGATCACATGTACATTTTGTTTTGATCATAATTATCTGAGGTAGTATCCAAAAGAAAATTACCAAATGACAAAAAACACTGTAGCTGTTTGTCAGGGTATCACTTGTTAATCATTGTCCAAATCCATGCATTTCACCTCTCCAGTAATCACGAAATGCAGAATGAAAGCATAGAATAACACTTCTTATCCACATGATTGGAAAAAATTGGAATTGCAATTCCAATACAGAGAAGTCTGATGCTATGTATTGAAAAACACATAGCATTGTTGAAGGCATGGAACAAAAGTGTTATTTTTACTCTCTTGAGGCATATGCTACTTTAGAAAGAATATGAGATTACCTAACAATATTGAGCATGGGCATATTCTGAGACACATGAATTCTACCTCTAGATTTAAACTTCAGTACACTCTTGAATGCATACAAAAGGACACACAAGAATATTGAGTGGAGACTTGAGCAGTGTTTAAAATAGAGAATAAAACAAAACTAATAAAAAACTTAAATTCCCTTGACAGTGGAATTGATAAATAACTTGTCTTATTCATATATTCAGTACACTATAGATAAATGAAAATGAATGAAGTAAAACTACAAACATGAACATCATTTGAATAAAATGAGTACTCACAGTGAATGCATACAGTTTAATTCTAAAAGTCCCATAACAGGCAAAAATAAATATGTGGAAAAGCAGGAAAATGCGAAGAACACTTAAAATAGTAGCTCTCTGAAGTTGTGAGGGTGTCACAAGCTGTTATTGTCTAAATTTTGTGATTCCACAGAATTTTTGACTTCATAGTTAGTTTATAAACTATATCTCTGTTTTATTTTTTGTTCTAGGATTATAACATGCATGTATAATTACCTTTCTTGCTTTGGAAAAATATAATGCCATTACATGTGTATTCAGAATGTTATAATAGTATGCCTCTGTTTCTTCCCTCTTGTCCTTTTTACTTCTAAATATTTATAAACTCTGATACATTGTTGATTATACATTTACAATGAGAAATGAGAAAAAGTTTACTCATACATTTGCCATTTTTTCTCATTCTTAATACCTATATATTTACCTATCTATCTATATCTATCTGTCCATCTCTATATATATTTGTCTGTCTATTGCTCTATCTCTCTCCAGGTTTCCATCTATTGTCATTTTCCTTCTTTCCAAAGAACTTCCTTTAACATTTAATGCAGATGTAGGTTTTACTTTCTGGTGAAATTTTTTCTAAGATTTTGATACTCCTAACACATGTATTTCATCTTTATTTTTAAAAATTTTGATTTTTAAAAAAGATTTTTGCTGGCTATACAATTCTTAGTTGGCAATTTTCTTTTTTTCTTTTTATTTACCTGGCTGCCTTTGAAAGATTCTGTACTCCTGTGTTTTGGTTTGCATAGTTTCTAATGAGAAGTTTGTAGTTACTCATTATTTATAACTTCTGTCCAAGAAAAGTCCAGGATCAAATGGCTTACCTGCCACATTCTTCCAAATTCCAAGACATTTTAGAGAAACACTTCTAAAGAATAGAAAAAGATGGAAAATTCCCTTACACATTTTATGCGTTAACATAAGCTTAACACCAAAACACAGGAAAACATTCTGAAGAAGGAAAATTACAGATCAATTCACCTCATGTGCTTAGATGCAAATTAGTAAATTGTATTGAGTAATATACAAAAAAAAAATAATGTATCACAACCAACACAAGGATCTGTAACAACACAAGGATGCTCACTTTCACCACCATTATTCATCATAGTACCGAAGGTTCTAGCTAGAGCAATCAGGCAAGAGAAAGAAATAAAGGGCATCCAAATTGGAAAGGAAGAAGACAAATTGTCAGAGCCCAGAAATAAACCCACATATATAGTCAAATGGTCTTTAACAAAGGAGCAAAGCCAATACAATGGAGAAAATATAATATTTTCAATAAATAATGCTGAAACAACTGGATTTCCTCATGCAAATAAATGAATCTATACACAGACTGCATTCCTTTCACAAAAATTAACTCAAAATGGATCAAAGACCTAAATGTAAAACATAAAACTCTAAAATCTCTAGAACATAACATAGGAGAAAATCTAGATGACCTTGGGTTTGACAGTGACTTTTTAGATGCAACACAAAAGGCAGAATCTATGAAAGAAAGAATTAAAACCCTGGGCTTCATTAAAATTAAAAATTTCTGCTTTACAAATGTCATCGTCAAGAGAATGAAAAGACAAGCTACAGAGTGGAAGAAACATTGCAAAAGACATACCTCATAAAAGACTACAAGTCTCAAAACTGAAAAATAATAATATAAACAACACTATTAAAAATAGACCAAAGATCTTAACAGATACCTCACCAAGGAAGATGTGTGTGTGTGTGTGTGTGTAGAATAAGTATATGAAAAGATGCTACACATAATATCTCATCATGGAAGTGCAGATTAAAACAATAAGATACCACCCCATGCCCATTAGAATGAGCAAAATTGAGAACACTGACAACATCAAATGCTGGCAGGGATGTGGAGCAACAGGAACTTCCATTCATTGCTGGTAGGAATGCAAAATGGTACAGCCACTTCAGAAGCTGGTTTGGCAGTTTCTTAGAAAACTAAACATACCCTTACCATGTGATCCAGCAATCATGCTCTTTGGTATTTACCCAAAGAAGTTGAAAACTTATGTCTACACAAAACAAACAAACAAACAAAAAAACCTGCAGCCCTGAAGCCTTATTTGTAATTGCCAAAACTTGGAAGCAACCAAAGTGCCCTTTAGTAGTTGAATGGATAAATAAACTGTGGTACATCCAGACAATGGAATATCATTCAGCGCTAAAAAGAAATGAGCTATTAAGCCATGATAAGACATGGAGAAGCCGAAATGTGTAGTACTAAGTGAAAGAAACCAATTTGAAGAGGCTACATAGTATATTATTCCAACTATATGACATCTGGAAACGGCAAAACTATGGGGACAGTAAAAAGGTCAGTGGTTCCCATGGGTTAACAACAGGGAGGGATGATGAAGGAGAGAACAGAAAATGTTTAGGGTGGTGTAAATACTCTGTATGATACTATAATGGTGGATACATGTTATAAATTTGTCCAAACCCACAGAATGCATAACGGTGACATTCATCAGTTGTAACAAATGTACCACTCTGGTGGGGGATGCTGATAATGAGGAGTCAGCGCATCTGTGGAGGAAGGAAATATGTGGCGAATTTCCGTATTTTCTGATCAATTTTGCTGTGAGCTCTAAAAAGTAAAGTCTATTTCAAGAAAGTAAAAGTAAAGGCAGTTACATCATCAGATACCATGATTTATTTAAAGCCACTCTAATTAAGTGTGGTTTTGGTGCAAGCGTAGATAATTTTACCAGTGTATGATAATAGAGAGTGATAACAGATCTACACATAGACAGTCATGTGACATGTGAATGCACTGGTGCACACTGCAGCAACAATACGGAAATGATTACCTTTTTAACTAGTGTTGGATTAAATCAAATATTCATAAGGAAAATGTAATCATGCAACCTTACATCTCATAATAGAGAAAAGGTTTGTTATATATCTACATTGGATTCCCAAGGTGGATTATACATCTAAATTTGAAACGTAAAACAATACAACTTTTAGAATAAAATATAGGAGAAAATCTTCATTATATTTTGGTATGTAAATATTTTTAAAACGATGCAAACTTGCTAAACTAGATTGCATTAATATTAAGACTTAAGTTCATCAAAAGACAATATTATGGTTAACATCACTAGTGAAGTAATGTGGATATTATGTACCTCCTGACATGATGTGATGTGAAGGATACTTCACCTCTGTGGCATTCTTTCCAAAAGAAACATAACCTCAGTCTAATAATGAAAAAAGAAAATCAGACATACACAATTTGACAGACATTCTAAAAATACTTGACTGTTACTCAAAACTGTCAAGGTCATGAACAAAGAAGGAAAGACTGAGAAAGTGTCACAGATCTGAGGAAACTAAGGAGACATGACAACTAAATGCACTATGGCATCCTGGATTGGAGCCTGGAAGAGAAACATTAGTGGAAAAAACTAGTAAAATCCAAATAAAGTCTGAAGCTTAGTTAATAAAAATGTACCAGTGTTGACTTCTCAGTTTTGACAAATATACCATAGTAATGTGAAATGATAACATTAGGGGAAACTGAAACTTGGTGAGCAGTATACAAGAACTCTCTGCAATAGCTTTACAATTTTTCTGTAAACTGAATTTTTTCCAAAATAAAAACCTAATCACAAAAACAAGAAAATATACCATTTAGGTTAAAATAAGGCCAAAGAGGGAAAGATATGTTCAACACAGGCATCTAACAAAAGATTGGCATCCTGAATATATAAAAACTCTAAAAATCAAAAAGAGAAAAGCACAAACCTAGAACTCAGAAAAAATAATCAGAGATTCTAGTGGACATGCACAACACTAAAAAGGGTATTCAAATATAAAATAAATATATGAAAACATTTTTATGTTAATGAGTAAATACAAAAAGTAATTGCAAATTAAAAACATCAATAGAATTTTGTATATCCTTAAGAATTGCCAAATAAAAATGTATTGGAAAATAGAGTAATTGGTACTCTCACACACTGCTTTAGAAATTTAAATTGTTATAATCATTTTGGAAAACTCTTTATCTATAAAAGCTGAATAAATACATAATCTACCACTCAAATATCCCTCTTATACAAAACCCTACAAAAATGAGTATAGTTTGCATCAAAATACATGTGCCAGCAACACTATTTGTAGTAAGCAAAACTTGGAACAAGGTAATTTCACACATCGCTAGAGTAAATAAATAAATTGTGTTTTATCCATACAATGTATTACCATGATGAATTGAAAAGGAATGAGCTATAAATACATACAATAACTTAGATGGGTTGCACAAATATAAGGTAAAGTAAAAGAAACCAGATACAAACGAATATCTATTATTATTTCATTTACACAATGCTCAATTAGGCCACAGTAATCTATGGTGGTAGGATGCAGGATGGTGTACATCTTTGGGAGGAAGGTGGAACAGAAGGGTGCATAAAAGCAGACTTTAGGGTATGGTAATGTTCTGTTAGTGTTTTGTGTGCTGGTTTTATGGGTGTGTTCAATTAGTGAAAATTTATCAAGCTATACCTTTATAATTTGTGCAAATTTCTTTATGTATGCTATGGCCAATAAAATTATTAGAAAAAAATTGCACCCCTTCTAATAGTTGATCTTTTTCTTTCTTCACCCAGGAAACAAATCAATCAACTATTTGGGGACATAATTAAAATCCACATGGAAACACTTCTTATAGAATATGATGAAATACTTTCCATAGCTGATTGTATTTAAAGAGAATATTTACAAACTGTTATCTTTCAGGTTAAACAAATTACTTCCAAGGTTTTTAGAGTGATACTTTCATACATTAACAACAATTAGAACAAATAGCACTCGGTGAAACTTTCCCTTTAATTTTGGAGTCCATAGTCCACACAGAGATTCAGAAAACTCTAACATAATCCCTGCTATTCTCAACATTCTTCAGTCTCAACTAGATTTTTCAAATTTAGTAGAAATCAGAATATTGAAACAGACTGACAGGATGTGAAATGATCTTCCAAGAATGTGATGTGTCATCAAGCATCATACAAGCATACGTCATTTTATTGTCCTTCTTTTTATCACACTTCCCAGAGAGTGCATTTTTTACAGATTGAAAGTTCGTGGCAACCCTGCATCAAGCAAGTCTATGGACACCATTTTTCCAACAGCATCATGCCCACTTTGTGTGTGTGTCATATTGTAATAATTTTTATAATATTTCAATTTTTTCCTTATTATTATATATGTTATGGTGATTTGTGATCTGTGATCTTTGATGTTGCTATTGTAATTGTTTTGGGCTCCAGGAACTGAACCCACATCTGACAGTGAACTTAATTGATAGATGCTGTGTGTGTTCTGATTGCTTCACCAACTGGCCATCCCCTCTTCTCTCTCCCTCCCCTCAGGCCTCCCAATTCCCTGAGATGCAACAATATTGAAATTAGGCCAATTAATTACCCTACAATGGCCTCTGAGTATTCAAGTGAAAAAGAGTCACACATCTCTCACTTTATGAAGGAAACTAAATGCTACTTCAGTGAACACACAAATGATAAGAAAGCAAAACAGCATTATGGCTGATATGGAGAATGTTTTAGTGGTCTAGATAGAACAAACCAGCTACACCATTCCCTTAAGACAAAGCCTAATCCTAACAAGGCCCTAAAAAGGGGTTCAATTCTATGAAGGCTGAGAGGGGTAAGGAAGCTGCAGAAGGAAAGCTGGAAGCTAGCAGAGGTTGGTTCATTAGGTTTAAGGAAAGAAGCCATATCTATAACATAAAAGTGTGAAGTGAAGCAGCAAGCACTGGTATAGAAGTTGCAGCAAGTTATCCAGAAGATCTAGCTAATATGATTAATGATGATGGCTACACAAAATCACAGATTTTACATGTAGACAAAGCAGCCTTGTGTTGGAAGAAGATGGCATCTGGGACTTTTATTACTAAAGAGGAAAAATCAATGCCTGGCTTCAAACCTTCAAAAAAATAGGCTGATGGGGGGGTTAATACAGCTGGTAACTTTAAAGTTAAACCAATGCTTACTTATCATTTCAAAAATCCTAGCACTCTTAAGAATTATGCCCAATCTACTCTGCCTGTGCCCTGTAAATTGAATAACAAAACCTGAATGAAAAACAGCACATCTATTGACTGCATGGTTTGCTGACTATTTTAAGCCCATTGTGGAGACATGCTACTCAGAAAAAAAAGATTCCTTTCAAAATCTTACTGCTCATGACAATACATCTGGTCATCCAAGAGCTCTGATGGAGATATAAAAGGAGATTAATGTTGTTTTCATGCCTGCTAACACAACATTCACTTTGCAGCCCATAGATCAAGGACTTATTATTCAAGCCTTATTATTTAAGAAATACATTTCCTAAGGCTATAGCTGCCACAGATAATGATTCCTCTGATATATCTGGTACAGTAAGTTGAAAACCTGAAAAGGATTCACCATTTTAGATGCCATTAAGAACATTTGCAATTCATGGGAGCAGGTCAAAATATCAACATCAATAGGAGTTTGGAAGAAGTTGATTCCAATCATCATTGATGAATTCAAGGGGTTCAAGAATTCAGTGGGGGAAGTAACTGCAGATGTGGTACAAATAGCAAGAGAAGTAGAATTAGAAGTGGAACCTGAAGATGTGACTGAATTGCTCCAATCTGAAGATAGCTTGAACAGATAAGGAGATGCCTCTTATGGATAAGCAAAGAAAGTGGTTTCTTGAGATGGGATCTACTCCTGATGAAGATGCTTTGAACACTGTTGAAATGACAACAAAAGAACTAGAATACTACATAAATTTAGTGGATAAAACAGAGGCAGGGTTTGAGAGGACTGACTCCAATTCTGAAAGAATTTTCTTGTGGGTAAAATGTTATCAAACAGCATAGCATGATACAGAGACTTCTTACTTGAAAGGAAGAGTCCATCGATGTGGCAAACTTCATTTTTGCCTTCATTGTTAAGAAATTGCCACAGCCGCCCAAACCTTCAACATCCACCACCCTTATCGATCAGCAGCCATAACATCAAAGCAAGACTCCCAGCAAAAATATTACAACTTGCAGAAGTCTTAGATAATTATTAGCTAAAGCATTTTTTAATTAATGTACATACTTTTTTAATACATAATACTATTGCACACTTAATAGACTATAGTATAATGTAAACATAACTTTCGCATGCCCTGGGAAATGAAAAAAATTGTATGACTTTCTTTATTGAGATATTTGCTTTATGTGGTGGTCTGGAACCGAATCCATGATATTTTCAAGGTATGTTTGCATAAAAATTTTATGAATATTCAAAAATAACAGCATAGATTATACTAGGAAAACTGAATAATTATCATAAATAAACCATTTTTTTAATTTAAGGGATTATGATGTTAAATTTAAATGATATGAATATATAGTAAATGGTCCATATATGGTAGAAATTTTCTGGGGTGAAATTTGGTTTGAAATCCACTACAATATAAAATGACAGCCTTTGAAGTCAGACAAACTAGGGATAGAGATCAGACTCTTTTATTTATGAGCTGTGAGACCTTGAAGATTCCTTCAACCTCTCAAAGATCCTCACCTTTCCTCATGCATGAAATTAGCATAATATTGGCCACCAATTAGGTTCTCTATGAGAATCAAATGAACTAATGAACATATTTTAAATGGATAACTAAGGGCAAATAGCAGTAGTGGTGTTTGACATGTAGAAACATTCACTTGAGGACTGTTAGTTTACTTCCACCCACATTGCTGATCATTACCTATTACGATCTCTTTGGGAAATAACCCACCACCATGGGTCCGATGACACCACAATGTAGCTAACACTCCCCTGGATTTTAAACCTTAGCTCCATGTCTTCTAGTACTCTGCTTATAAGAAATCTAGTGATTCTCACAATTTAGTATGTTTCCTCCTGCCTCAAATTTTTCCCACCCTTAGTTTATAAATAATGATTAAGAAAAAAGTTAATGAACACCAAACAAGAAACTCTGGGCCATTTTTGACTTAACAGGGTTTTTTGTTTTCTGTGCTTTTTTTTTAACTTTTCCCTGTGTCTTGCAAACTGTGCTACCTTTTCCTTCCAAAGGTTCTAATTCTACTCACTTCCTTCACTGTAACTATTAACTTTGTCCAGTCCTCAAGCACATTTTAAAAATCTTCATAGCAATGTCTTTTCATTTTACCCCTTGATTCTATTACCAAAATACAATATTAGTATAAGCCAATTGTATGGATTCATTCAATTATATTTCTGACAACAAATATTCCTTACATCTGTGAAGGTGCCATGATCTCTCATAAAGTTCAGAATAAGAGTATTTGTAAATATTATGTCCAGTGTAACCAAAATCTTAAACATATAGACCTAAATTAATATGTAGCTTTTCTGATGATTATATCAGAAGCTTTTGAAATAGTACACAAGATTAGCATGATTAAATTGCTCCAAAGTTTGAACACAGTAAATAGTAACTTAAATTAAACAATATTTAAGTTGTCTAAAAATATCTATTAGATGTCCATATGTGCCCGACAACATCTCTGATATGCAGTTCTGAAACATAGGCCATAATGCTTTTTTTTGGATTAGGATTGTTAAAGAAATGGTGGTAAGCTGGAGATAGTTATAATTTTTATATTCATTTAAATTATAGTATCACAGAGCTCTGAAAAACATTATCTCTAATCTCCCGTAAAACAAGGGTGATAACAATGCTGAACAAATGCTGCTGGCATGAGTCTCTGACAGGGCATCTTTGATTTATATTGTGGCTTTCATAATGTGCTGCCGAAGAAGATACAGTTCAATAAATTAGAAGCACAAGGAAGTACGGTGTATGCCTGCCAGCTATGGAATGTTTACATCATTTACTTGCCACAGAAAAGCTTACTAGAGGGATTACAGGAAAAGCTAATCATGAAATAACATTCTCTGATACTTTGTCCCATTAGAATTCAGGAAAAAAATTCAGCTGCATTGGGATTAACCAAATACTGTCCATTCTTTTGAAGACGAAACATGCCTACTACAAAGGAAAAATCAGAGGAAATTAATTGTCACAGTTATTGTTTGGCATATTCTTTCATCAGGCTAGACTCTTGTTCAGAAACTATAGGCTGAAGATAGGAAAACAGAGAGATAGATATAGATAAATAATTTAGGCAGGTAAGTAGGTAGGTATCTACTATAGATATAAATATCTGACTATAACCCTTCTAACTTCTTAAAATGGAAGTTTTATTCATTGCTTTCTGATCTTTTCTCTTTTTTTAAATATGCATGTAATGCTACGTCTGTCTAATATCACTTTATACTTCATTCCACTGATTTTGATATGCTGTATTTTCACTGTCATTTATTTTAAAATGTCTCTTGTGAATTTTTAAAAATTTGATCTAAGGTTAATTATAAAGCATGTTGATTAATTTCCAAATAATTGGAAATTTTCCAGATAAGTTTCTGTTACTGATTTCTTGCTTCATTTTGTTTGATCAGAAAAACACACTTTGTAATTTTACTTAAAAAGAAAAAGTTTGAGCTTAGATGGGTGATCAGAGAAGATGGTGGGTCGACGTTTTTCCTGAGTTGCATTAATTATCGGTTGTTGCATAGCAATATTACCACAAATTTAGTGGCTTAAAACAACACATTTATTTTTTCACAGTTTCTGTGAGTCAGAAATCTTGGCACAGCTTAGGAGTACCCTCTCCAAGTTTCTAATTAAGGTGTGAGCCTAAGCTTGGGGGTCTCATTGGAGTGCTTGACTAGGGAAGGATTTAATTCCAAGCTCATTCAGATTGTTGGCAGAATTCATTTTACCATAGCTTTAAGACTAATGGTTTTATTTTCCTGCTGGCTGTCTGAAGGCTGCCTGTAGTTTCTTGCCACATGGGGTTTTTTTAACATGGTTGATGGCTTCCTCAAAGCCAGCAAGTGAGTGAGGAGTTCCAACAAGAAGGACAAAATAATCTGTATAATGTAATTGGGTACATATAATCATATACATCTCATCACCTTTTCCATATTCTCTTGGTTAAAAGTAAGTCACAGGTCATGCTCACACTCAGGGGAAGAGTGTCACACAGGGCATGAACACGAAATGAGGATCATGGTCGATACTGAGTCTTTCTCACACACACACACACACACACACAAACACACATACAAACTCACACAACCATGATGTCTGCTTTACTTCTGCCTCATAAATAACACAAAAAAATGTCTCTTGTAGCTCATGCTAATTCAGAACAGTTCAGGAAAGAGAAGTCTGGAAATTAAATTCCAGCTTAGCTAACTTGACACAACACACAGGCACTAGACTTGCTACTAGAAGTTGTATAGTCTTAGCTTTTTACATGCTGGCCATTTATAGATCTTAAATTAATGTTTGTGTATGGAGGGAGGAAATGATATATGGTGTGACAAAGAGATTCACTGTTTGCCAACAGGATGTTCAGCACCACTTCTAGAAGAGATCTTCGTTTTCTCATTGGATTATATTCTCTTGTCAAGGATCATTTAACCATATATATTTATAAGCTGCTTCATGACTTTTGGATCCACAATAGACTACATGTGCCACAGTGGTCCCATATTGACCTTTCTATCTTAGGTATGTTTAAGTACACAAATACTTACCATTGTGCTACAATTACCTACAGTATTCAATACAGTAACATTCTGTACAGGTTTATAGCCTAGGAGCAATTGTTTATACCATATAGTCTAAGTGTGTAGTATGCTGTACCATCCAGGTTTGTTAAAGTACATCCTACGATGTTCACACAACAATGAAATCACCTAATGACACATTTCTCAGAATGCATACCTGGCATTAAGTGGTACATGACTGTATGTGTGTCATTATTTCTAAATTCTTTATTCTGCTTCATTAATCAATATATCTATCCTTAGGCCAATGACGTAGTCTCATGATTTGGTTTTTGTTTTCTATTTACCCTTATGATAAATGTTACAGTCAGAAGGAGATCTCCAACTCGCTTTTCCTTTTGCAAGGCTGTTCTGGCTGGTCTAGGTTTTTGTTTTTTCCACATATATTCTAGAATGTGTCAATTTCTATTTAAAAAAAAAAACCTGCTGTAATTTTTACTTAGATTGCATTGGCTCTAAAGATCAACTTGGGAAGAACTTTGATCTTAACAATATTTAGTGTCTAAATCCATGAATATAATGTGTATTTCCACTCATTTAGATCTTATTATAAATTTCTTTCCAAAATGAGTTGTCAGTGTAGAAGTCATCCATTTAGTTTGTAATTGCTAAGAGTTTTCTGTATTAACCTCATATTCTGAGTAATTTTAAAATAATTTTATTTGTTCTAGTAGAAATTTTATAGATTTCTTAGAATTTTCTATATACCGAATCTTATGATATACTAACAAATACATTTCATTTCTTTCTTTCTACAGCTTTATACCTTTCGTTGGTGTTTGTTGCCATTTGTATTTATTAGAAGTTGTAATAGTAGACATCTTTGCTTTTTTTCTCAATGCCCTGGGGAAAGCATTAAGTCTTTCATTATCACGTATAATGGATTAATAGACATTACATAGGTTTTTTCTATAAGGTCAAGTAAGTTTCCTTCAATTCAAAGTTTTTTATCATGAATAAGTATTGAATTTTGTTAAATATTTTTCTCCATCTATTGACACCATCATATGATCTCTTTGTTTCAATTGATTAGTGGGGTTAATTAAATTTATTGATCAGTTTGAGTGTACTACACTATGCATTCCTGGGATAATGCCTACATTGACATGAATATTATCCTTTATGGATATTGATATATTTGTGCATATTATGTAAAAGATTTTATATTCACAATATGCATATTTCCTTTCTTGTCATTTTTTTTTTCTGGTTTCGGTACCTTGGTAGCTCTTAACTTAAAAAATTAGTAGGAAAGAGTTCTCTCCTATCCCACTGTTTGAAAGAGCTGTGCAATATTGATTTTTATTTTTCTTCTTAAATGTTTAGTAGAATTCGCTTGTGAAGCCATTTGGGCTTAGAGTGTACACGGAAGGAAATTTGGGGAACTAAAATTTTAATTTTTTTTTTTGGTTTGCTACTATTGTGTTTAGATTTTTTTTAATTTCAAAATATTATGAAGGTACAAATATTTTTATGTGGATAACTTGTATAATGCTTAAGTTGGGGCCTTTAGTGTGCCCATCACGAGAATAGTGTTCATCAGACTCGATAAGTAAGTTTTCATCCCTCACTCCCCTCCCATCCTTCCCCTTTCTTGGTTTCCAATGTCCCTCACATCTCTTTGTGCCCATGTGTGCCCATCATTTAGCTCCCAATTATTAATGAGTACACGTGGTGTGTGTCTTTCCGTTCCTGAGATACTTCACTTAGGATGATGGTCTCCAATTCTATCCAAGTTGCTGCAAACATTATTTCATTCCTTTTTAAGGCTTAGTACTCCATGGTGTGTGTGTGTGTGTATATGTATACACACACACATATACACACACACACACACATTTTCTTTATCCACTCATAAACTGATAGGCACTTAGGCTGATTCCACATCTTTGCAATTGTGAATTGTGCTGCAATAAACATTTGAGTGCAGGTGTCTTTTTGATAAAATGTCTTGTTTTCCTTTAGATAGATACCCAGTAGTGGGATTGCTGGATCAAATGGTAAGTCTATATTTATTTCTTTGAGGAATCTCCATACTGTTTTCCATAGAGGTTGTACTAATTTGCAATTGCACCAACGGTATATAAGTGGTCCTTTCTCTCTGCATCTATGCCAGAATCTATGCTTTTTTGACTTTTTAATAATGGCGATTCTGAAAGGGATAAGGTGGTGTCTCATTGTGGCTTTAATTTGCATTTCCCTGATGATTAATGATGTTTAGCATTTGTTGTATGTTTTTTGGCCATTTGCCTATCTTCTTTTGTAAAATTTTTATTCACGTCTTTTGCCCATTTTTTAAATGGGGTTATTTGTTTTATCTCTTGCTGATTTGAGTTCTTTGTAGATTTTGGATATCAACTCTTTATCAGATGTATCTGATCAGCTTTATCTGGTATTGAATAGGGCTTTCTTTTCCCAGTGTATGTTGTCTGCTTTGTCAAAGATCAGTTGGTTGGAGGTAGATGGTTTTATTTCTGGGTTCTCTATTCTGTTTCATTAGTCTATGTCTCTACTTTTTACCAGTACCATGCTGTTTTGGTTACCACAGCCTTGTCATATAATTTGAAGTCAGGTAATGTGATGTCTCCAGATTTGTTCTTTTTGCTTAAGATTGCTTTGGCTATTCAGGCCCTTTTTGGTTTCAAATGAAGCTTGGGATTATTTTTTCTAGGTCTGTGAAATACGACATCAGTATTTTGATGGGGATTTCATTGAATCTGTAAATCACTTTGGGCTGTATGAATATTTTAATGATGTAGATTCTACTGATCCATGAGCATAAGATGTTTTTCCATTTGTTTGTATCATCTATGATTTCTTTCATCAGTGTTTTGTATTTTTCCTTGTAGAGATCTTTCACCTCTTTGGTTAAGTATATTCCTAGGTATTTTCTTTTCTTTGTAGCTATTGTGAATGGTATTGCTTGTAGCTATTGTGAATAGTATTCCTTGATTTGACTCTCAGCTTGACTGTTATTAGTATATAGAAATGCTACTGATTTGTGTATGTTGATTTTACAACCTGAGATTTGCTGAATTTATTTATAAATTCTAGGAGTCTTTTGGTGGAGGCTTTAGCGTTTTCTAAATACATGATCATATCATCAGCAAACAGGGATAATTTGACCTCCTCTTTCCCGATCTGAATACCTTTCTCTGGCCTGATTGTTCTGGCTAGGACTTCCCATACTATGTTGAATAATATTGGCCTATTCCAGTTTTCTATTTCTTATTTATCAATTATGTTAACCTATATTTTTAAAGGAATTTCTTCATTTCATCCAATTTGTCAAATTTATTTACACAATATTGATAACATCCCCTGTTATCTTGTTACTCTATGTAAGATCTGTAATTATATTCTATCTTATAAACCTAATATTGGTATATGATTTTATATTTAATATAATTATAATTGCTTGATTAATTCTACCTTCTTCCTATTTATTTTCTATTCTCATATTGTAATTGTTCCTTTGTTTCTCTTTTTCTTTAATCAAGACATTTTATAAAATTTTTCACCTTTTACCTTTATATTAGTCATTTTAGCACTGTATTTTAGTTATTTTTCCATATTTAATAATGGATTCCTGATATTTTGCAGTCTAACTGAAGTTAATGCTTTTATGACATCTTCAACAAAGCAAGAACTTTACAACAGTTTCTCTTTGACCTCGCCCCATGGTTTAGTTGTTGTCTAAAATTTTTACTTCTACATGTCTTTCAAGCCCTATAAGATATAATTAATTATTTTTGTTTTGTACAATAGTATTAGAGTGTTTTGTACTATTAATTTCTTCCTTAGTTTCTTTAAGTCTGTATTTATTTTCCTCAACCTGCAGAACTTTCTCTAATATTTCTTGTATTACCAATAGGCTGGTGTCAAATCTCTAAGTTTCCTGTGTCTGAGATTGTCTTCATTTCATCATGTTTTTATAAGGATATATTTTCTGGAAATATACATTTAAGGATACCTTTTATATTGTCACATATATTCAATTAGTTTACTTTTTTTCACGTATCTCTTTAGATCTTTTCATTTTCTTTTGTCTATATTTTGAATAATTTCTACTGACCTGTTTTAGTTCACTAACCTATTCTTCTCCTACGTTAAGTCTATGATTAAATCTGTCTACTGACACAGAAATTTTTAGTTTTAGTATGATCATTTGAATCATTAAATCATGGAATCATTTTCTGTGGATTCTAGTTCTAAGATTTTGCATCATTTTCTCTATGGGAATAAATCTATTTATCACCATTTTATGGTCTTTGATTCCTAACTCCCATAACTGCTTTGTCTGTGTTTCTGCTTCTAGTATTTCTTTTTTCCTACTTTATCCACCAGTCACATTTTCCACCTTTTTACCTGTCTGTCAAGTGTAGCCATTTCATTTCTTTCCTATACAGTATGTGGGACACTTGCGTATGAAAGAAGTGAAGTGGCTACAGGCGACATCTTCCACCAGTGACTGTCTCATTTTCCATATGTTAGAAAGGTGTTGTACCTAAATACAATCACATTTCGAGCTAGGCCAGAACTAAGTTCCAGTGTTGGTAAAAGCCTGACCTGGACTCACTTGTTTTTATTCCTCAAGTATGGCCCTTCTTGGACTTTGCTTGAGAGCTTGAGGAGGCTCTATGCCCTCAGCACCTCAGTCTCTCTATCTTTTATCATATGGATGCTCTGACACTGGTTTTTCAGCCTCTCTCTCACAGGTTCAAAATTCCCTGTGTGTTTGCTGAAGGGGTTCTCCCTCTAGCAAGACTTTGTTTCCTAAGTATCTAGAGATGGTGGGGATTCCCTCTACCTTGCCAGTTCCATATCACCCATGTTTTTCTGAGGCCCGGAACTCACCTGATAGCCTCTGCAGTTGTACCAGACTAACATGGCTGCCAGCACCCTGCTGCCTTTTACTTAGAAGTGGAAGCCTAGCTCTTTACATTTAATATAACCTCTTATGCACTTCAGATTAAATCTGCCATATTATATTTACTTCATGTCTGCCCAATATTTCTATATTCTTTTTTCTTGCCTATATTGCTTTCCTTTAGTTCAGAGATATTTAACTGGGGGTAATTTTGTCCCAAGGGAGCATATGGCAATTTCTGGAGATATTTTTGTTGCCACAATGCGGGGGAAGAGGTGCTACTGGTATCTATTGGGCAGAGAGAGACCAGGGATGCTGTTAAACGTCTTATAAAGGCACAGGATAGTTAACAAAGAACTGTCTGGCCCAAAATATCAGTACAGTCAAGACTGAAAAAACTCTGCTTCAGTTTAACTATTTCTACTATTCCATTTTTCCCTTGTAAATTGTACATATTTTAATATTCTTTTATAGATAAACCTAAGTATAACAATACATATCATTCACTTACTAAATTCTAATGTGTATTTATATCTTTGCCACTGTCTAGAGAATAAAATGACCTTGAAACAATTTAGGTTCATTTATACCTTGTCACATTTTGTGCAATTATTCTATTTATCTTACTCCTCCATTTAAAACTCCATAAGATATTAATATTTTGGGTTTATGTTATAAATTTTGTATTTTTACCTTTTTTTACCCTTTGTATTGTTCTGCATCAGTTTCTACACTTACATGCTTCCCTATGGATCATTCTGCATCTGACAGAAGAAATCATCTTAGTATTTCCTTTATTATATGTGTGTTGCTGATGACTTCTTAAAGTTTTTCTTTGAAAACGATTTAACTTGTCCTAATGATTGAAGAAGATTTTGTATGGTAAAATATTTTATATTTTTTCCATAAATTTAAAGATATAATTCCATATTTTTTAGCTTTGATTTTTCTTTTGATGGTTGCATTTTATCAGTAGTAGAGTTGCTTATTTAATAACAATTTTTTTCTCTTTGTCTTTGGTTTCATGCACTTTTACTATACTATTCTTAGGTATGGTTTTCTTTTTATTGGCTTCTTAGAGTATCTTAAATCTGTATCTTTATGTCTTTCATTGGTTTTTTAAATTAATGAAACCTTGTGGGATGTTATTTCTTCAAATATATATTTCTCTTAGTCACACTCTCCTCTTTTTCTGGGACTGGATAGAAATATGTTGAACCTCTTTTCCATGTTCTGTATGCCTTTTACCTTCTTTTTAATCTTTTTTTTATAGCTGTGCTTCAACCTATTATCCTATAATCTCATTCCTATTTCTCTGATTCTCTCATCACCTGCGGAATTTGCTGCAAAACCCATCTAGTGGTTCCTAATTTCAGCTACTGTATTTTTTATATTTTCAGCAGCAGCAGAAATGCCGTTTAATTGTTTACTTTCAAAAATTTACATCTTGTCATCTAATTTCTGAAATCTGTTAAGTAGTTATTTAAAATTCATGTGAAGTATCTCCTACATCTGTTTCCCGTGATTTAATTTCTAATATTTTCTCTTGTTTTTCTATTAAGTTTTGTCTTTTTGCATGTCTAGTCATTTTTTTAAATTAATTATAGACAGTTCTATAGGAAAAATTTGTCCAAAAAGCTTAAGGTTCTTGTTAAAATTATCCTCTTTTAAAAACAATTTTCTTCTGCTTCTAGCAGACTGAGCTAGGGGAAGATAACCCTAAAATAACAAGAATTAAACTGATTAGAAATTGGCCTTCAGTCTCTGTGGGGGATGGTATAATCAGCAATGCACCCATTAAGTATGAATTTACTCATAACCTCCTCATCCTCCCTCCCACCTGCCCAACACCCAAACAATGTTACTTCCATATGTGCAGATAAGTGTTGCTTAATTAGTACCAATTTAATGGTGAGTACATGGTCGTGTTTGTTATTCCATTCTTGTGATATTTCACTTAGGAGAATGGGCTCCAACTCTACCCAGAATAATATAAGATGTATTAGTTCCCCCTTTTTTATGGCTCAGTAGTACTCCATGGTATACACGTACCACATTTTATTGATCCACTCACGTATGATGGGCACTTGAGTTGTTTCCACATCTTTGCAATTGTGAATTGTGCTGCCATAAACATTCGAGTGCAGATGTCTTTATTATAGAATGTCTTTTTTTCCTTTGGGTAAATACCCAGTAGTGGGATTGCTGGATCGAATGGTAGTTCTACTTTTAGTTCTTTTAGGTATCTCTATGCTACTTTCCATAGAGTTTGTACTAGTTTGCAGTCCCACCAGCAATGTATGAGTGTTCCTATCTCACTACATCCACACCAGCATTTGTTGTTTAGGGACTTTTTGATAAAAGCCATTCTCATTGGAGTTAAGTGATAATAGACTCACTTTTAAGTTTAGCCGAAGCCTTGGGGGGCAATTCAAAAGCAAATGCTGGGGTTATATTTTTGAATTCTTTTTTTCTCTAGAATCATGGACATTCAGGTTATCAATGCCTTGGTACTTGAAAAAAGAGTTCTTAAAAAAAAATAGGCTTAATTCTACATTTTTGTAACCATAAGCACCTGATTTATGTATTTTTAAATCTACATACATGGCATTTCTAGTTTCCTAGTATTTAGTATTTCTCTTATTCCGTTTTCTTCATTTCTTTTGCCAGCCTAACACTAGCGTCTCCCTCTCTCTCTCTCAGTCTTGCTCACTCGCAATTTTGCTGTCTCTCCTCTCTCAGCACAGATTGCTCTTTTACTATCTTATTTGTGCTTATTTTACACATGAAATATTTTCTTGTTTTTTTCTGAAATGTAAGATAGATGACTTGAAATTTACTCTTTACTATAGCAAAGCTTTCTTTTCAGAATATGCATCTGTTATTTTTATTCTATATTAAACATATTAATACTTTTATAGGTTCTGAATTATTTTCTTCTTCCTCAGCTTTTTCATAATTTTAGAATGAGCTTTAGTGTAATGGGTATTTTATCCAAAGCACTGTGTATAATCTCCAAATTATCACTGAATCCTTTTTTCATTTTAATTTTTCTGTACTCATTGGTATTATCTAGATAAAGTTCTTCAACATTTTTGAACATATGACACTATTTCCTCTTTCACAGCATTGAATAAAACTATCCCTGATTTTTTTATGATTGATCATCTTAATCAAGACCTGGCATAGAAGAGGAGTTAAAAACCTGTGTTCAATTTTTTAAAATCTCATACAAAAAAAAATGTATCAGATTTCTAAGGATAAAAACAGGACTAATGTCAGAAAATCCTATCTTTTGTTTGAACTGATTTTTTCATGAAGATCTTTTGCCAATTTTCATAAATTAATATTCTCTTTGTGTGGCTCAACAAGTCCACACTGAACACCGTTCTTCAAAAGACCATTTAGAAGAAAAATCTAGACCCCTTTGTAAAAAAAAACAAGCTGAAAGCAACATTTTTCCTTTTCTCCTGGACACCTCTATTTCTTATATCTTCTCCCAGAAATATTTCAAATTATTTTCGGATTTGGCTTGTGAAACATTATAAAATAAGATATTCTTGTGGTGGTTAATTTTATGAGCCAACTTGGCTAGGTTATGGTGCCCAGGTGTTTGGTTAAACGCCAGTCTGGATATTGCTGTGAAGGTAATTCTTAGACGTGATTAACATGTACGTCAATAGACTTTGAATAAGCTGATTACTCTCTATAACATGAGTGGGCCTCTTCCAATTGGTTGAAGGTCTTAACAGCAGGTTTTCTGAAGAAGAAGAAATTCTCCTCAAAACTGTAACATAGAAACCTGAGTTTCCAGCTTGCTTCCCTTGGAAATCAGAGTCAAGACTACAGTAACAACTTTTACCAGCCTCTCTAGGCTGATAGCTTGCTGTGCACATTCAAACTTGCCAGCCCCCACGATCACGTGGGCTAAGCCAATTCTTTAGAATAAATATCTTAATGTATAGATAGATAGATAGAGCTATAAATATATCCTGTTGCTTCTGTTTCTCTGGAGAACCCTGGCTAATATCAGTCCTGATATGAAAGAAGACAAAGTGAACTAGGTTAGTTCCTTGCTTCAGAAAAGACAAAGATTGATATCTTTGAGGTTTAGTGCAGATTGGAGTTCAAGAGTTATTATTTTGTGAAAAAGAAACAGGCATCTTAGACAAAGGAGAAATTGCCCTAGTGGTTCCAAGTTCTGAAAAAACAACCAGGTAATGCCTCACAGAAAAGAAATTTTATGTCTAGTAAAAGACACTTGTTTGAAAAAAAATCGCCAAAATCTTCCTCCAACAGTGCTCTCTGCTCTTCAACAGTTTTAAAATACTATTAATCAGTAGTATTGCTTAAAAGAAGTGAAAAAAAAAACAACTCTGCCTTCTCAATGCAGGAGGTATTGCAATTAAAACTGCTAGGACATATAAAAAGCTGTCTTGTCTGCACAGTAGTGCACCCAGGCTGAATATTAAATGTATATATATGAAAGACTCCCTAGGGAAGATGAGCTTTTTAATCATAGTGTTTGACTTTCCATATCTGATTTGTTGCTCCTTATATGGCAGGAGGATGGACTGAGTAGCACATTTTTCTCTAATTTCTTGATAAGCACTACTATCAGCCTGACAGCCCAGACTGATTAAATATCCCTATTCACATGCAGACATAACCACTGCCTTTAAAAAATCTCTGAGGCTAAAATTAAATGTAAATTAACAGAGGCCCAAACCTCTCTTCAGCTTCCTTCTTTTCAGACAAGCATTGAAAACTACTTTGGAGAGAAAAGTTAGCATACTTACCAATGACATTTGTTTTTATTTTATTGGTCTAGCAGAGGCAGGATGAGATCATGTCATAGGAAAAGCAGTAAAATAGCACCATCCAAGCAAGCCAACACTGAATTTAGGAAAAAGAATGTATAAACAGAGAATACACTCTGAAGCAGGAAAGTTGAGAGAGTTTAGGGAAGTAAGAAAGGAGCAAGCACATCTCTGAGGCCCAGTTTAGCAAATACTAAATGATGTGGGAAGATAGAAAATCCAGCTTAGAGCCATGGGCACAAAAATGTAAGGCAGCTGATGTGGACTATGTGGGACTGGAGTCAAAGATAAACAGTTGACACAATAAGAATGTGTAACTCTGACCCGGAGTTGTGATCACCCATGCAGGTAACGGGGCGCTAGAGGTTCTGTGAGTGATTTGAAGGCTCTGTGCGCTAGGATTCTCTGTAGAGGTCTACTTGTCAAAGTTGATCTGAGTCCCTCACGAGGCCTGAATTCAGAGGGAGAGAAAAACTGGTACAGCTGGGCTGCATTGGGAGAAAAGGTTATTCAGGAAGATGGCTGGAGGGTGGACTCAGGTCATCACTAAGACCTTTTAAAAAAACCTTTCTTCAGCTATTTTATTACTGATATAGTCTGAGTTTCCATGTTTCTAGCTGATACTGACTATGATTTCATATTAACATTGCCTGACAATCTTGCTGCATTTTGGTAATGCATTTGCTTTCTACGCACTATAAAGTATAATATTTCTATTCTTCTCAAACTCCAGACTTATCTTCTTACCTTTCCCATATCCACTTGCAAAATAACAGAAGTGATTCTACCTGCATCTTCCCAACACTCACAAACTTCTCTTTCCTTCCTGTAAAAGGTGGTATCTTCAACCTTTTCTCTGCAGTCAATCCATACCCGTAATCACAGAATATCTGTAGTATTAGTTTTCTTTTCATTTATTTATCTCCAGTTTCACTCTGTTGTATCTTTGCCATCAGTATTGGCATGTGCTTAAAATTTTCACATCTTGAAAAATGTCCTCCTTTGACCCACTCATCCAACTTCCCATCACCTGCATTTTTCATCTTTTATTTCCTTTACAGGCAGATGTGACCATACCCCTCCTTTACTTACTTAGATCCCATTACTGAGGGATAACCTGAGAGTCTGATGGTATTACACAGTGTCTGGCCAGAGAATGCAGGAATCCCTGAATCCTCTCCCATCAGATACACCAATGTTTATGAAGGATCCATCAAAGCAAAAAATAAATTAATAAAATAATTTAAACAGTATTATTAAATAAATAAATTTAAATAAATAAATGAATAGGTAGGTAGCTTAAATAAAATAACCAAATGAGAAATGACATTAGTGACCAAAAGTACCATTCAGGTAAAAAATGGGTTGAAGTATGCCATTTAAACAAGCAGCATAAATGTTGCTCTTTCCCTCTGCCCTAATTCAAAATTCAGTAATTTCACTGATTCCTTCCAAATTAAACCAGAAAGACTTTTCTTTAGAATTCCAGATGGGTGTATCAAGCTGTTTCTCAGTATCTCCTTCTGGATGTTTCATTGGAACCTCTGAGCAACCTGTCAAAACCTGAAACCATGATTTCCTCCCCACACAAAAAGAGGACATATTCTTTCTTAACTTCCTGTCTCTTCAATTGTGAGACATGTGACAAGATGGACATGTCATCAACCTGGGTCCTTGAATGACTACAATCCAGCTGGAGTGCAATTAGGGTTTCTGGAGATAGCAAATAAAAATACAGCACAGCCATTAAATTCGAATTTCAGATAAACAATAAATACCTAAATATTACATAGGACATAGTTATACTGAAGAAGTATATTTTTGTTTATTTGATGTTCAAGATCGATTGGATGTCCAGTATTTTATCTGGCAAGCCTACATAGAATTAACATGTAGACTGAATAAAAACTAAATTTGGTTTTCATAAGCCACTGAAGTTTGAGGGTTAGTTGTCACTGCAATATAGTCTAGCCTATCCTGACAAATATAGCCATGGTTCATCCATTATAAAGAAAGGAAATTATGGAATTAAATGCCTGATTTTTAGGCTTCACAGATATTCCTTCCCCCATTGAAGATTAATACCTTAAGCTGCAAAAACATTGCCTCATCCACATGACATCCACCGCCTTCAAACCATGCACTGTGGCCATAAAAATGCTATAACTATTCTTATACTTAGTTTTGGAAAACCTACAAATCAAGTCAATTACCAAGGTATACTATAAACTTTTAGCAATTTCCTTACTCCCCTCCCCCACCAAAAAAATGTTTTAAACTAAGGATAAGATATAGGTAATTTTCTTGATGTTTGCAACTCATGTAGATGCCATAAAACATCAATATGATTCAATATAAAGTTACATTTAATCATGAGGGGAAATTATGATAAACACTTAAGTATGTGATTAGAGAAATGATGGCTCTGAACAGGAAATGGTTGGGAAAGAGGGCTCTGTCTGCATACTTGTCTCTCCCTCAATTTATGCTACACTATCTCAGGCCAGGAATTTCAGTCTTGGAAGCCACCCCTATTGCATTTGTTGGCTTCATCAACACTCCCTAGTCAGGTGCAGAAATGAGGAAAACACACAGTGCTCACCAACAGGAACTGTGTAAGAACACATGCATTGTCCTGAAACTCAACGTCTGGTGTGAGTGCCCCACAACTGATCCGCTTTAGCAGAATAAGTAGTGCAGGCTGGGGGCAATATGTTACAAAGCAGTACTGGAGCCAGGATGACTGCATGAGTTGACCTCAATTTTGTGGACACGTGTGCTGCCAGGCTTGTGAGCAGAATGGTTATGAGAGCAACACACCACACATTCATGTCTTTGAATGAATGAGTCAGTAAACAAATATCACTAAAATAAATTAGCTAGGATTCTATTACAAGGATATAGGAAAAGAGCTACAGACTAAAGCTGAATTAATAAATGCATGTGATTGTGGTATGTGTGTGTGTGTGTGTGTGTGTGTGTGTGCATGTGTGTGTTTCCTTGATCAGTTACCAGGGAACTCACTTCTAGTATTTACTTCTTGTTTCTATTTTTATTGTTTTCTGCATTGGTTATCTAAAAGAACCTACAGACGACCTGTTAGAATTAAGAAGATACCCACATTGCTACTGGATATGAGATGAATATTAAAAATTCAATACTTCTCCTATGAACCACTCTTAAGTTGAATTCTCTTAGAAGTGGATCCTGACCTAAGGATTGGGGCACAAGTAATATTTTTAAGGAACTATTCTATAAGATACCAGAAGTGCTGGAATAAGGGCAGGAAAATGGAAAAAGCATGGATACATGAGGAATTACAGCCTCAACCTAATCCCACAAAGAGCTCCAGAGTTTAAATTATATCTCAGAGTTGGTCTCACCTTGGTTATACTTTCATTTCATACAGTTACTGGCTAAAGTCTGCCTAGATTAATGGGGTGGGGGGTAAAACTCACAAGCAATTTAAGCTCTTCCCCACAGGAGGTGGAAAAGTCCTCTGAAAGTGTTAGGGATGAGCCCACAGCAACCAAGCATTGGTAAGCCTGCGGCTGAGCACACAAAATGGTAAATGGGGCTGAGGGATCTGGGACCAGCACAAGATTTGTCTATTCTAACATGAGGAATATCTAATCAGAAAATTTAAGTGAGCAATAAGAGACATTTATAATAGGATAGCAATTATAAATAATCGGTAGATGCTATGGACTAGATATTTGTATCCCCCCGAAGTTCTTATGTTGAAACCCTAATCCCCAATGTTATGACATTTGGAGATTGGGTCTTTGGGAAGTAATTAGGTCATAACGGTGAAGCCCATATGATAGGATTAGTGCCCTTATAGGTAGAAGCACAAGAGAGAGAGTGCACTACCCCCACAACCCTCTGTGCTGTGAGGATACAGCAGAAAGGAAGAAAAGGAAGGCATCTGTAAACCAGGAAGAGTGCCCTGACCATTCTAGCAGACTGATCTCAGATTTCCAGCTTCCAGAACTGGGAGAAATAAATTGTTGTTTAAACCACCTGGTCTATGGTATTCCGTTATAGCAGTCTGAACTAAGACAGCAATAACCAAATAGTACAAAATATCCTTTTAGAAATGTGACATTGTAAACATATTATTTTTCTAAAACTGATACATAAATTCAATAAAATTTCAACTAAAATTCCAATAGGATTGGACAGGGTAATATTAATAAAATTAGTCTAAACTTTGCACAAAAGAACAGAGTAACATAAATAAATAAGAAAATTTTCAAAAGGAATATCAAAAAGAAGACTTTCCTACCAGAATCAAAGACATTATACACATTAATAATAAATCAGTGTGATATTGGTCTAGAAAGACAAAAGATTAACCAGAGATTGTATTTAGTATGTTGATGATTAATCCATGGAGTGTGTGAAATATGAGAGAAATGTCTAGAAATAAAATCAGAAAATGGATGAAATGAGGAGGTATGAGATAAACTAATCATAACAATAATAAGTTACCATTTACTTATAAAATGGAATCTTATTCGACCACAAAAAGAAATGAAGTATTGATTTAAGCGACTGCATGAGTGAACCTTGAAAATATTGTGCTGAATAAAAGAATCCGGATGCAAAAGGCCACATAGTGCATGATTCCATTTATGTGAAATGTCCAGAATAAGCAAATACATACAGACAGAAAGTAGATTAGTGGTTGCTGGGGGCAGGGAGAAATGCGGAGTGACTCCTAGTGAGTGGGTTTCTTGGGGGTGGATGATGAAATGTATTAGAATTAGATTATGGTGATTGATCCAAAAATTTGTAAATTTACTAAAGCCCACTAAATTGTACACAGTAAATGAGTAAACTTCATGGTATATGGATTATGTTTAGATAAAACTCTCACTACAAATATTTGTATGTTGGACTTTTCCTGTAATGTCTCCCACAGTAAAATATAAAATTTTAAAGAATAGGAAATCAGAAGCATTCATCTTGGATTTCAAGGGAGCACATCATATTTTTTTATGAAGAGATGAAAGAACAGAAATTAAGAATCAGGGATTACATTACACAGAGAGTGATCCCACACTTTTCTTAATTTTCCAAACAGATTTCAGTATTATAGTAAAAATAAGGAAAAAAAATATTTTTTTCATATTGATGAATCCCCAACAAAGAAAGTCAATAGACTTTGAGTCAAATTTTTTTCTTCAATTGTTGGACATTGATTTCATCATGTCTATTATGAAATACAGATTCTTATACAAATTAGCTTTCAAAAGTTCTTATTGTTTATAACATGTACAACTCATTCTCAGTTTATATGTCCTGGAGGAGGAAATGGGGGCCTATTCTTTTAGAAAGTGATTAGATATTGATTCCTAGAATACTCTTCACCTTAACTAGTTTGATGTAAACAATTATCTGAAAATCGCCCAAAGCAGCCTTTTCTCAGGTATATTTTTCTGGCTCTAAACTCAGGCTATTGATCTGATTCTCAGTTGCTGTTTTTCATAACATAGTTAGAGTGAATTCATTTGCTTCACCAGATGCTTTTGGGTATAATTTGAAGAACTGATTGACATTTTAATAACAATTGTACTTAAGTCAATAAATGTTATTTAGTATATTTTCTAGGGAGAAATTAAAGTTAAAAATGTATTCAGTTGGCCTGGTTATTAAATCTGCAAATGCCTTCAAACTGAGAGAAGCCAGAATATTTATCCTAAAAGATTCAGGTCCTATGATCACGTAAAATGCCCAGTAATAAAATTTAGAGTCCAGCAAATAGAACTGTTCATAGAAAATCATGTAGACACGAGCAGAACTTAAGCTTCACACAGACATATACACAAACATACATCCTGTCTTTTACATTATTATCTGTAATCAGCATTTCTCCTTCATTTCATTGGATTTCAAAAAGAGAACATAAAATAAATAGCTGCTCTGAAAAAATACATCATAAATATAACCCACCTTTGTATGTAACTCTGTAGTTTGGATTAATTTATAAACGAAAATATAGTAGTAGTTTCTATTTATTTTAGGTCAAGTGTCTTAGTTACTCACAGCCAGTGTATAACACAGTCATCATTGTCTCTAAAACTTCTCCAATCTTTGGCAGTCAGAGTCTTTGAAATTATATGTATGGGAAAAAGAAGGGATGTCGATGCTTCTCAGGCAAGTGGTGGCACAGTGTGAACATCTGTTGGGTTTTGTCTGCCAAGAATCTCTTTACCCTTTGTTCACACATTGGTTGGCACAAAGGATATTAACCTACTCTAGGCATTTTAATCAGTAAGGGATTTAGGTGCTTAACAGCTACTGAATTTTTTAAATAATTGGGTCCTTAGCTGAGCCACCCAAAATGATTCACAGAACAATACACAACTGACCACTAGAGAAACTACTCTCGCTGTGGCCATCATCGGATCTATGCTAGAAGAAAGAACATGACACAACAACAACTTCCCCTGAAGAAGCTTTAGGGTAAATATTGGAAGGCTGCTTCAGAGGAAAAAAAACCCTCACATATTCATTACATTGTTTTCCAACAGGAATAACCAAAAAAATACAGGAAGACAGCCTCCTTCTCACTTGCTTCTTCCAAATTTTGCTTCAGAGGATCTAATGTGGGGATCCAATTCATGGCAAGGGACCCTTGGAGTTGTAATTTTAGTCTTTCAACTTCTCTACATAGGAACTTGGAGTGAAGTATGAGGAAACCAATTCAGAATATCCACTTTACTCTCCTTTGGGGAAGAGAACCTCTCTTTGCTGAGTAATCTATTTCACGAAGTGTCAGTGTGCTCACCTCTCTTCCTCTGCCATCATAGTGGTGTGTACATAAGCAGGTATGGCCAATCATCTGATCACTCTATCATTCTTACCACAGCTCCAGACAGCCAGAGGACTCCCAAGGAGTTTTGTAAAAAAAAAAGATGGAGGAAGAGGCTATATTTCCACTCTAATTGCTAAATTGCTGGTACGTGACAGCTGGGCTGCTAGTGGTCATTGTGCATCCTTATGGATGTACTTTCTCAAAAAGGCAAGTAGAGAAATGGAGGCCGGATTACCTCCATTGAGTATCTTAATCTAACCTGCCAGAATCCAGGTGTATTAGAGTTTTCCAGAGAAACAGAACCAAGAGGATAGGAACCAAGAAAGCCTGTTAAGGTATAATGTAGTCTGAGTTCAAAGACCTGAGAACAGAGAGGTGTGTCCAGGTATAAATCTCAGAGTCTGACAGTGTAAATCTCAGTGTCCAAAGGCTTGAGAACCAGGAGCTCCAATGTCTCTGGGCAGGAGAAGATGGATGACCCAATTCAAGAAGAGTGAGAGAGGGAGAGAATTTACCTTTCCTCCATCTTTTTGTTCTATCTGATCCAGCAACAGATTAGATGATGCCTGCCCACACTGGTGAGGACAGATCTTCTTTACTCAGTCTAATGATTCAAATGCTAATCTATTCTGGAAACACCCTCACAGACCCAAATAATGTTTTACCCAAAATAGTGTTTTACCACCTGATGAGCATCGCTTAGCCCGATCAAGTGGACACATATAACTAATTAACTATCACACTGGGGAATCAGACCTTTCAGACACATAAACCAACACATTTCCCTTTTTTCTTAAGCTATTATGAGTTGGGTTTCTGTCCTTTTTGAGTGAAAAAAAATTCTGATTAATATAATTCCCTTTGCTTTACCATTTTTGAATGTATGTGCCTAAAAGAATTCTTGGCATATTGTGGGCTCTAAATGAACATTTGTTCAACAAATAGGATGAATGGATAGATGCAGGGATGGACGAATGGTAGAGTTATGGTTCCTTAATAAAGGGTTAGTTATCAGAAATTTGTGAGAATACCCATTTTCCTTCATTCCTGCCAGCAGTGGTATTACCACTTTAAAAATATTTATGAGACAACTGTATAAAATCATCCCAAAAGTATTCATCTTTAATTTTCTTGATAAACAGGAAATATGAGTATCTTATCATATGTTTATTGGACACTTGTTTTTTCTCATCTACAAATTATCTAATCATATTTAACACATTGGATCAGATTATCTTTGTGTTACTGATATTTAAGTGAACTTTATGTGTTACAAAACAAATACTTAGTCTCTCATATGTGGACAATATTTTTGCAATATAACTTAAAAATCTTTTATGCTATAAAAAGTATAATTTTTAAAAATCCAGGTATATTGATTTTTCCACAACTTGTGTATCTTGTCTTGATCAAAACAATCTTCACTAATCACAGGATTAACATAAATTATACTAAATTGTCTTAGTTTTTTATTGCTTTGTGTTTTATGATTAATATTTATAATCCATATTGAATATATTTTAAGTGTCTTAAGATAGTTATACAACTTTATATATTTCTACATCGTCACCTTTTCCCCAGTAAACTAAAATATAACATTTTTCAAATGTTAACTCGCATTTATGTACTTGTATTTTTTTCAAAGACTCTAGTCTGCCCTAATGATATATGTCTAGTCTTCTGCAAATATCATATAATTTTTATTATAATATTTTTAATATCAGCTATGGCAAGTGCTTCATTACTATTTTCTTTTTGTATGAAATATTTGGTAAGTCTCAGACTTTTATTCTTCCACATGAAAATTAAGATTCTAAATCTAAAAGTACTAGAATTTAAATGAGAATTACAGAAAATGAACATATTATCTTTTGAAAAATTGACTTTTTTATCTTATTCAGAATTTCTCTCCAGGAATATGACATGCCTTTACATTTGTTCAGCAATTGCTTTAAGTCTTTCAGTGAAATTTTTAAAAACCCATCTATTTAAAATACATCTATAGACATCTCTATAATTACCAGTTAGTCATTTTCCAAATTTTTGATATGCATTGGGATTTCTTTAATACATAAAGACCAATTATTTTTAAATTGTCATTATTCTTTCCTCTTAATCATGAATTTTTTAAAATTGCATTTGTACACTTCTAAATGATATATTAATTTGTCTACTACATTGTTATTTATTTCTAACTTTATGTACTAATAGAGAGAGTATGTGACATATTACGTGGAAATTCTTTCTTTAGAATTTGTTGGGACTTCCTTTTTTGGCCTACAACAAGTTCAGCTACAAATGAATCCATCCTCTGAGTGTAGGATTTTATTTATGTCAGTTATATCATGTTTATCTATTTTATTGCTCAAAGATTCTATGTCATATGATTTCTTGATGTATCTATTTCAGAAAATGCTATAATAAAAAATAAAATATGTGGCTTTTTCTATTTCTTTTTGTATTTTTGTCATTTTTTTGCTCTGTACATGCTGAGGCTCTGTCATTAGGTGACTACAGATTCATGATTTGCATACCTTCTTCTTTGATTTTATATTTTTTCTTTAAGAAATAATCTTACCAATAATATCTATTAATTTTCTTCACTTTAAAATATTTTGGGCCAGTTAACTGCTTTATTTTGATTAGGATTTTCCTGGCATATATTTTACTCATTTAATTTGCATTCAAATTTACCAATATAATGTTTAAATTCCACCTTTCAGAACAGCATATGGCTAGAATAAAGTTCAATTTTGTTTTGTCTTTAATCCAGTTAAATAATTTCTGCCTTTTGAAAAATACTTAATTTACCTTTTTTTTTTTGGTAGCAGTTTTTGGTTTATAGAAAAAGTGAGCAGAAAGTACACAGAGTTGCCATATACCCCCTGAAGGCACCCTTCCAACTGACCACCCTCACCATAGTTTTCCTTATTATTAACATCTTGCAACAGTTTGGTACATTTGCTATGACTAATGAGCAAAATATGATGCTATGGTTTGAGTATGTTCTCCAAAAGTTCATGGGTTGAAAGCTTAATTACCATTGTAACAGTATTGGGAGGTAAGGTCTTTAAGAGGTACTTAGGTCATGAGGGCTCTGCCCTTATGAGTGGATTAATGCCCTCAACACAGTGTAGGTTTCTGATAAAAAAAATGAGTTCAACCCACTTCCCTCTCTGTCTCAAGTGCTCCCATCTGCCTTCTGTCCTTCCACCATGGGTGATCCTTGCCAGATGCTGATGCTACGCTTTTGGACTTCTCAGCCCCCAGAACTGTGAGAAATAAATTGTTCTTTATAAATTACCCAGTCTGTGGTATTCTATTCTAGCAGCAGAAAACAAACTAAGACGTCTGGATGTATGTTATTGACTAAAGTCCATTGTTTACATTAGGATTCATTCTTGGTGTCCTACCTTCTCTAGGTTTTGACAAATGTATAATGACATGTATCCACCATTCTAGTATCATATAAACTAGTCTCACTGCCCTAAAAATCCCCTCTGCTCCCCCTAGTCAACCCTCCCTCCCTTCCCCAAGCCCCTGGTAACTGCTAATCTTTTTACATTCTCCATAGTTTTGCCTTTTCCAGAATGTTATGTAATTGGAATCATACAGCATGTAGTATTTTCATATTGGCTTCTTTCATCTTATGCATTTAAGGTCCCTTCATGTCTTTTTGTGGCAATTTTTCTCAGTTACTTTAATCTGTTTACCTTTGTTTCTATTATAAATAGAAGTCAGGTAGATGGCAAACATTTTTGCTGTTTTCTTTGAGGGAGATACTGTTTTCCTACTTAAAGAATGGCATCTTTTTTCTACTCGAGTTATTCTTAAATCAAGGTAATCTGGCTCAGCCTTATCTTTCACTGTATATAATGTTTGTAAGGCCATTAATGACTACTTATTAGTTTCACTAATTCCAATAGATAATTCATTATTCTTATATTCTTTGATATCATAGCAGTAGTTGATTCTGTTGGCAGTATTCTAGAGTTTTTCTTACCTTCTTTTAACTCTGGTGCAGAAAATTAAGTTAATCATATTTCTCAGGACAAAGACTGTTAACATTGATACAAGATCCCACACTTTTTTCCCTTTTAAATTTATGATTTTCATTTCCATTTCTCCTACTCTATAGATATCCAGTCTAATATATTTAATATTTTAATTGTATGTGTATATATTATTTAAGAATAGTGTCTGTGCATGTGTGTGTGTGCATAAGTGCTTGGCATGTGTATTTAATTACATAGTGGCAATGCCCTAAATATCTTATTTTGTATTCTTTTGTCACTTAGTGCAATGTTTTAAAATCAATAAATTTATATTTATGTATATCTAGTTTAATTTTCTAAAAAGTCATAGTAATACATAGAATGTTTCATATTTATCCATTCCTCTAATTATGGACATTTAGATTGATTCTACCTCCCTGCTACCATAAACAAAAATGTGATAAGCATTCTCATATATTTTGTTATTTACTCTCAGTGTTTTGCACTCTTCTTACTCTAGCCACATCTAAAATTCTAATTGTCATCGTGAAGGCATTCATTCTTCTAGATAACCTTCTATTCTTACATTGACGTCTCTCACCAGTCATTCTAACTTCCTCCAATAACTTTAACTGAGAGTAACAGTTTCTATTTGCTAAGAAATGACAAATCTCAGTGCCTAATCAAGATATCTCTACAGAGCTTCACAAAGAAACGCCTAACTGTCCAAAATTGAACTTATGATTTACCTCCTAAAACTTAATTTTCTCTATTTTCTATTTTGCTTGTTATTAAGTGGCAGCAGGGTCAGTTTCCTAAGTCAGATTCTAGGAAATCTTCCTTTATTCCCTTCCCTTCCTCATCTCCAACATGTAATCAATAAGTGAACCCAATAGATTCCACCCCTGAATATCCATACAGTTGTCTCCACTTCCATTGCAACTACCCTAGTTTAAAACATTCTACTGCAGTTGCTTTTCTTGATTACTGTACTTCTGGATTACAATGTAGCCCACATTGCCTCCTTATTCTCTCTCTTTCTTGCTTTTAATCCATTCTTGGTACTGCATTCAGACATCCAAAATGTAAATCCAATCATGTTAATTCACTGTTTGCAATTCTAATTGTTTCCCACAGTCTTAAGACAAAATCCAACCAATTTAACATGAACTTTAAGGTCCTTTGCAGTAGAATTCCCAGCTACCTTAGGACAATAGTTTCCAGTTATATTAGAATTTTAATTCCTCAATTCTGACAGAGTTTCACCTGCTAGAGTTAATACATCTAGTTTCTAATCTCTAGGAAACTCATTTTTTTTCCAGTTTATCTAGATAAATTCTACTTATTCCTCAAGTCCTAGTTTATTTTTTTTAATCAATACATTTTTAGTTCTCCCAATCTAAATTTTGTCCCTATGATAAACCCCGTCAGAGCACTTTGTTCTTCCCTACATAGTTTTTGTCAGTGTTTGTAAGTAGGCACTTATTTCTAGATTATTCATTTAATGTCGATTTTATCCCCTTCCCTGACATGAGGAAAGCTGCAACTGTTTTGTAATCTTCTTTAATACCTGGCACACAGTCATAGATCAAATATTAACTGAACACTTAATAAGTTCTGGACATCATTCTTGGGTACATTAATAGACTAAACAGACAAATATTCCTGCCCTCAATGGAAAGACAAATAATAAATACAATAAATTTTTAAAAAAAGAGTATTACATAGGCTTTGGGAGCATGGTCTTTTGAGCCACACTGCGTAGGTTCAAATCACCATCCAATCACTCTCTAGCTCTGGGACTTTTGTAAGTTTCTTAACTCTCTTTGCCTGTTTCCTTATTTATAAAACAGAGAAAATAGTATCTATTTTATAAGATTATAAGGAAAATTAAATGATCTAATATTTACAAACAACTAGGTATAGTGTCTAGCACATAGTAAGCACTATATAAATGTTTTTAAATAAAAATGTGTAATATATGGTATATTGAAAAGAAATATATTCTATATAAAAAATAAGCAGGGTAAAGGAGACTAAGAATAGAGGATGGAGAAGGCAGGTGACAAAGCAACATCTGAGCAATAAATTGAAGGAGATTCAGAGTACATATTTTAAAATCTATTAAATAATGATTTCTAGTATTTCAAAAGTATCCCAAGATTTGAGAAGAATGATGAAAACAGTGAACTAGGTAACAAAAATTAATAAGTAGTGGGACTTGGTGGTAGGTAAATGAAAACAACAGGTAATCTTAATGGAAAAATAATAAGATTCCATATGAATACACAGTACAGTGCTTCCTTCCACCCTCCATTTGTTGACTCAGCCCGAGTAGGATATGGAGCATTAGAGGAGGAAAAAAACACCACCTTGTGAGGGAGCTGTAATTCCATAACTTTCACAAAGGGAGAAACTAGTTCTAGTTAAAGTACAGAGATGGCCTGAGAGAGAAAGACGGCTTGGTCTGGAGAGGGCAGCTAAAACAAAAATCCTAAATAAAATAAAATTATCTTTCTTTCAAATGCAACATGTTTATTCATTTATATTATTTGTGGAAAATAAAAGCATTTGCCTGCCTTTATTTTCCTCTAATATAATAAAATCAGTATTTAAATTTGTATTCAGTTTAGATTACATAAATTAATTATTAATCAGTATTTAATTTTTTTCTTTTGTGGTTTAAACATTATCAATTCTGAAAAGAAAGATGATAACGATGATGATGAAAATGATTAAAATGGACAATCTGAAGGAAAACTATATTATATATTATAGAATCTAAAGAGAAAAAGGAAAAGGAGGCAGGAAAGTCAGCTTGACATTCCCACATGCCAATGAATTTCTTTGCCCACACGTTGCTGTTTTGTCAAATGTTACATTAATGAATCCTCAAAAACATATCTTTACAAATCACTATACTATATCCTTTAATGTGGAAGAATAGGCAATTTCTGCTCTATTTCCAGTGGTTGTCTGAAATAAGCTAAAGGTATTAAGACTGATATTACCCTTCATCTCTTTGGGCAGAAACGGTGTCTTTTCTATTGTCCAGCCAGCACTGAGTGATAAATAATACTCTGTTGCATTGTATGCAGAATAGACTCTGCTTTGTTCAAATCCTTTGCTCATTAAACAAACCTCTCTGGCAAAATGCTCTTCAATAAACATTTTGTAAAATTTGTCTGGTTTTATAAACTCACTTACAAAAATTATTAGACATCTTCAGACAATATAATCTCAAACATTATTTACTAAATGTGGAAGATTTACAGGTAGAAAGCAATGGACTAGACAATTTTTTATAATACATGTCAAACAAGAGATAAATTCAGAAAGCAAAAGTAGAAATTTTAAATCTCACTGGACATTGCAAAAGTGATAAAGCACCTCAATTTCACCTCCTGCACTTTTTGGAAATCATATTTTGAACACATCTCACCAGTCCAAGCTGAAAGGAGAAAAGATTTTTAAATGCTATTTTTAACTCCCCAGAGATTACTTCACAGAAAGAATATTAAAGTCTTGCCAAGAATAAGTGAAAGATATATTTTACTCCCTTGGAATAGTATTATTTTGAAAATCTGGAAAAATAAAGTTTAATTCAATAAAGAAAGAAACATACAGGTTTATTGAGGTATCAAACAATAAGGAAATATTTTGAGGCCTATGAAGAAAGTATACTAAAGATCTAGGGGGATATTTCTCTGTCTTCTTTTTCTCTAATAATTTTGCCTATGCTTCAAAAGGCATCTTGAGGTTCATAGGTGCAAATTTATAAAATCTATCTTTTGTGTATAATTAAACTTTAAACATAGCAAACATTATTTTTACTTTTCACTTGTATACGATAAGCTAAAACACATGAACTTAATTTTCCATGTGGTAAATGGTTCAAAAAGAGCTCCTTTTTTAAACCCAGAAATATCTTGATATTATGATTGCCAGGGGAAAACAACCCTATTATGGGAATTAGGTAGAAAATAAATAATTTGCATCGTTTCATCTGAGACCTGGACATCTGATGACTACTGCATATTGTCAGGATGTTAAAGAAGTCTATAAAGACTGATTAGTTTTGAAATATATGGAAACAGAACTACAAGTCACTCTCATCTATTAAGACATATTTGCACAGAAGTCACTGCCAACAAATTAGTTCTTCAAATATGATCTTTAGTGCCACACCTCTCTGAAGTCTCCCATCTTTGTGAGGGCAACTGGCTACATGAGATCCTTCAGAACAGCATCTTACCCTTTTAGCTTTAGGTCTGAATTAGAGTCAAGACAAATAAACACATACACTGAGACAGTGGGCTGGTGTTTTCAATCCAACCCCTGTGAATATGAATGGGTATTAGAGGAATTAGAAAACTAGCATGCTAGAGGAACAAGCTAATGAAGACAGAGAAGATAAGATATTGATTCCTTGGAAGAGGAGCTCGTATGAGACAAATTCCTTGCTTCCTTTCCACTGAACTTCATACCAGAAACAACAAAAACTTTCAGTGTGTACTCCTCTAGCTACAATCCCGACTACATGAACGAGAAGAGAGTAAAGAAAACATACCATGCAAAGGAGATGAATTCAAGAGAAGAAACTATTTCCCGTCTGGTTTTATTTATTATCTATCGTCTATTACAAAAGCACATTAATTCCATGAAAATTATGTGGCCCTGTGCATTTTATTCTACCATTCATCCTTTCAACACTCTTACCCTTTTAATTTTAGCTTACTAATATTTTGGAAGGCAAAGATTCTACCTCTGTAGAAGCATTTCAGACAATAAGATGGAGACAAGCAGGATCATAGGCATGAAAAACATAGGTAGCCACGTGTGGGGTCCAAAAAGAAGGAAAATCCAGGTGACCATCCTCCATGAATTCTGATTTCCAGGTAGCTGAGCTATTCCAGAAAATGTGAAATTTAAATGAGCACTGGAAAGGGAAGGCACAGACACTCAGGAGGGAGGAATGTAAGGAGGGAATAGAAAAACAAGATTATAAAACTTCTGAGGGTGAGGTCTTTTCATATGTCTCCAGCAAACTATGTATGGCCTGGTGCAGAAATAGTCAACAAATATTTTTAAAGTAAATGACTATAACTGAAGATTATTGTTAATTTTAAAGGTATCCACTAGAAATATTTGATTGAAAGACAATTGGACTGACTTTAACACAAGCTATAATAGAATTTATTGGAAGAATATGGGGCAGCTCAAAGAAGAAAGAAAATTTGGATGAAGCAAGACTTCAAAAGGACGGGGTTAACAAGCTAAGTAACAACAGGGAAATGTCTTCAGAATACCACTTTTAGAATGAATAAGGCCTGTCTTCAAATTGCTTTGCTCAAAATTCAAATTTTTAGGGTAAATAAGTCCCTTGGCTTATTTTGGCCTGGAATTGGCACTTTGGATAACGATCCAACTAAGCTTGTGAAGCAGAAGAGTAGTTTCCCAAATGAAAACACAGGTGTTATTACTAGAAACCAGAAAAATGATGGAAGGGGACCGTATCTCCTCTCCTTGTGTTCTACTAGATTCTTTAAACACATCATCTCATTTAATTCCCTCCACTAGCCTTTGAGACAGTATTTATTTCCTATTTTATATTAAGAAATCTGAAAATTAAAAAAAAACAAGAAAATTGTCAAAAATTATGAAGATATCCTTCCCAACTCCAATATCCTTGCTGTTTCCGTAACATACAAGGTGATATACATCTATTCTACACTTACCCTAAATAGGTTTTGAAACTAATCTTTTGGAAATGAAAAAATAACACTTGTCAAATGATATGAATTTATGAGTTAAAGAATTTTATAAATACAGGAGACTTTGAATTTATACCTAGTAGAATAAAACATTAACAAAAAACAGTACGAATACTTCAGTATTTTGAAAAACTCTCTTTCCAAAAACGACACAGGATCTACACAATATATGACTTGTTCATGCGTTGTTGAGCTCATAGAAAAAGTAGAATTCCCTGAAGGCCAAAGCATAAACAGTTATACGAAAAGAAGTGACAAGTAAACACGGAAGCCAGAACTGCTCTGGAAGTGAATGTCACTATTAGGACCCCAGGGCTTTGTTGGTTAAAAAACATAGGGGAATAAGAGAATTAGCCTTGGGACCATGAAAAAAGGAAAGCCAAAACATGACTATCATAAAGCCAAGAATCTAAAGAAACTGTATCCTCACTGAAAGGGTAGACTGGAAAAAGTCAGTTAGAAAAGGAACCCATCAGGGAATTCTATTTCGTTTGTCCAGTTCAAGGTGGAAAAAAGATAATGATAATGCTTTCCACAGAGAATTTCTAGCCAAAGAACTGCTCTCATAAGAGTCTGGGACTGAATTTACATGGGAAATTACCATGGGAAACCATGACAAAATTTATGCAAAATCACTATAGAATTAAAACGGAGTGGAAAACTTCCAAACCAATGAGGTAGGGAGCTAACAAAAAAAATAAAAATCATTTTAAAAACCATAAAAAGTAATACATGGGAAAGTTTTAAAATGTATTCAAAAATTGGAACAAAGAAAATGTAAAAAATAAGATGAGAAGGAAAAGTCCTAAACTACCAGTAATCACAAGAAATAGAAATAAATCTATCAGTTAAAACGTCAAAATTATTGTCAGATCTGGGATTTGACTTTATCTTGCAAGCTATTAACTTGGCTCATTACCCTTTCATCGTTGCTGTCAGACTTCTGGGTCAGAAACAAAGGACTTTATTACTCACAGCGCAGCAAGCAACGTGAGCACCAGCATATTTGTGTCAGTTTCCCTTGCCCCCAAGTCCCAAGGTGCAGCACGATATGATCCACATGGATGTTAAAGGAGACTGTTCTCTGTACTAGGGGGAGATACTACCTCATCTCTCAAGGTTGCTTGCTGTAAACCCTGAGAAAAGTCCTGATAAAGAGCAGTCAGGGCCTTGCCTTCTTGGCACTCCAGTAGGAATATGCAGGAATACTCAGGGCTTATGTTGAGTTGCATCTCCCAATAATCCATCCCTCATTCTAGCACATTGTTGGCTGAACTCGCATTTTCACGTGAGCATACAGCAGAGGCTGAGATTAACTAGAGTCCAAGCATCAGGATAAGGCCAATTTGTATTATTGACTGAAACTAGGCCTCCCACAGTCACAGACCTAAAAAAATGTAATTGTGTCCTAGAGGGCTTAGTAGGTCTTATTTCAAATATCCAAGATATAGTCTAAGACCAGTCTTTTATTCATTTCAATTCCCAGTATAGATGGACTTTCTGATCTTTGAGATTATTGCTAATAATTACAGGATGCCTTATAGGAGCCAAAAAGCAACCCTATCCCTAATGGAAAGATACTCCATGGCCCATGCTCCCTAACATACAAACACATGCCCTGAAGGTACACAGGGGGTTGAAACACCAAATTCAGGATCTGCCATTGATGGTACCGGAGGCATCAGAATATTTCAGGACTGGTCATGTCCACACAACTTTATTTCTGTTTTCATAGCACATGGATGGAAATGACAAACCCAGCAGCAGATAAGTTACAAGTTACAACTGCTGTCTAATGATTGTTTTACCAAGCTGTGGTTTGGGGTCTAGAGGACAAAGAATATTAATTGTTTCCCACTCCCTGAATCTCTCAGGATCTAAGGTCCTTCTTCCCTGGGCACTGGGATGCTTACTCTTCCTTCATTCCCACAAAATGTGTGTCTCATCCTAATAGCTATGGCTTTACCTTTCCTCAAACATCTCCTACTTATACCCAGACCTTTCATCCAGGAGGTCAAGTGCAAGGGGAACAAGGGCATTTATATGAAATGTACAGAGATTGATTATATACTCTGCCTTGGCCTACATGGGTCACTATGTGGTACCCAGCTATCAGTGCACTCAACCAAGTTGTCATTACCTTCATGATCTAGGATCACATCAAGCCAACAGGAGAATCTAGGTGGCTGAATCCAGAATTAAATTTGTATACTCTAGGCCCTCCTTTGGGTGGGCTGCCACCTGGAGGGTGTATAAACCAGGCTGGCCTAGATTTTATGATAGGAGAAAAAAATGCATCATGTCCAGAAATGGTCAGGGTGCAATGAAAATTTTCAACAACAACAAAAAAATCCCCCACTTCTTTCATCTTGATCATTAATCAGAGAGTGACCAATAAGAAATGAATCATGTCTGGAGATGGCTACATTCAATGAACAAACTGCCTAACTAAGGGTTGTGGGAAAGAGACAGGGGAAAGAGGTAGAGTCAAAAATCCTTTTGATTTGATTTTTGAGGAAATAATTCTATTGCTCAATAATGCCAATGTCCACAGCCAATGGGGAATGTGGAATGCCTGTTAAATACATTGACTATTAGCCCATTGTGGGTGGTTCTTTCAACAAAGGGCATAACAATGTCAGACCATAAATGGTCCAGAAACCTGAAAACATGGCAATTTTGAGTTTGATGGGCCACAATGGTGTGGCCAGAGGAACTCATCAGATTGGAATAACATCATAACCTAAAAAAAAAAGGTCAACAGTGGTACCACACAATTGGTAGCTTCAACAGGATGTCAAAGGTCAAATATAGTCAATTTCCTGTAAACATGTCAATGTCCCATGCAATAAGTCCTCCTTTGCTGCAAGAAAAATGGGCCGACTTTTGATGGACTCACAAGTCTAGTATGCAGTGGTAGCTTCTTCATCAGAAGTACACAGTCCTTTACTATATGGCCAGTCTATGATGGCAGATGTGTTGCCATGTCTGCTGCAGTGATAATCCAGGTGGCAATGGTGATGCTGGACAGTGCAGACTTGATCAGCATCTTTATTCCACTGATTCTTAGACTCCAGACTCTTACCTGGGCATCCATGAGTGACTCAGACAGTCTGATTGCAGTTACAATTTGTTTCCACAGTTCACAAGCCCCAAACAGGGGGATCTTTAATCCAATATTCTGCAGTCTTTCAAGTAAGGGCAGACTAGATGTCTGGACCATTGGCAACATCCCAAGAGTCAATAAAAATATAAATCCTGGCCCTTGGGAGCACTGTCTATGGCAATTTGGCCCTCTGTGCTAACTCATACTGACGTCAGTCAGTCTTCCTGAATTGTCATTGGTGCTAGACGGCAGCTGTGTTTGGTTCACCTTAACCATCAATGAACCATGCCAGTGCGTTCATGGGAACCTCTGTAAATCAGTGGTCCCAGGAACCAGCAACTTTGTTTCAGGTGGTGAAGGGAGGGGTAAGAATTGCACACAAGTAAAACTGCCACTTATTTAAGAATCAAAACTGCTGACCGGGCCAGGCTTGCTTCGTTCCTGAAAGTATCATGTCCATTTGTCAAGCAAGGCTTATTGGGCCTTTCCCACCTCATTAGTCCTTTAGTCCAAGCTGACCCACCCCAAAATGAAAATGTCAGACCAGAGGGTCACAAGGCCTCCATGGATTAGGCAGTCAGTTTTAAAAGTGCTTAAGTGCATATTAATAGGGGGAAAGAACAGGGGATGGGGGATAAGTGGTGCTCTGTTAGGTAGTACTTCTATTTTCTTTCCTTTCATAGCTAGCATCTCACTGGGCTTGCCTATGTTGTGACTTAAACCTAGATATTGGTCTAGGAGAATGTTGGGAGTAGATCCTGAGGAAGGCATGTGTTGTCTTGCCAGGAGTCCTCAGCAAGAGCAGAGATGAGAGAGAGGTGCTCTTCTTTATCAGAGAGAGGTGAGCCCTTCCACAATCCTGCCGAGTTCAGCGTAATCTGGTCATTTAAAATTTTCAAGTGCCTCAACTGAGATATTTTCATGTTATATCTGATTTTAGCCCAGTGATTTTTAATTTTTACCTTCTGCAGAACTGTAAGATAACAATTTTTGTGTTATTTTAAACCACTAAGTTTGTGGTAATCTGTTACAGCATCAGTAATACAGTTGTTACAATTCTAATCCCTCTCATATAGCTCAAAGGACTGGTTACACCTATCAGTAACTCATCCCAGTTGCTCACTGCCACCACATGCCCAGGACTATCTGTGCTCTTCTATCAGTGAATGGATCTTCATTCACTGGCCAGTGGGTAGTCTAACTCTAAAACCCATTTGACAGTATTTGTCTCTGAAGATTTCTAATACCAACAGTCACAGGTTAGGTTTACTGAGAAGCAGACCTTGCGACAGGGATTTGTGTCCAGGAAGTTACCTGAAAATTGTTTTCAAGATCAGCACCTATTTTGGAGTAAAGAAATCAGAACTAGGTCTCAGCTGCAACTATGAAATCTCTGGTGCTAAGATGGTGTTATGGTTTGAATTGTGTCCCTCAAAAAAGCCATGTTCGAGTCCTAACCCCTCAGAATATGGCCTTATTTGGAGATGGCGTTATTACAGATGTAATCAAGTTAAAATGTGGTCATTAGGGTGGGCCCTAATCCAATCCGACTGTCCTTATAAGAAGAGGAAATTTGGAACACTGAGAGACATGCATAGAGGGAAGGCAATGAGAAGAGACACAGGGAGAAGGTGGCCATCTACAAGCCAGGGAAAGAGGCCGAGAGCAGGTCCTTCCACCACACCTCTCACAAGGAACTAACCCTGCAGACTTCTGGATCTTAGGCTTCCAGCTTCTAAGAGCTGTGAGACAATAAATTTCTACGGTTTAAGCCACTCAGTTTGTGGCACTTTGTTGTGTCAATTCTGGGAAACTACTACATATGGCTATTTTGAACTCTGGTGAGACCTGGGCATTCCTATCCCCTCATTCACCAGTCATTGGATATGGGCTGTGCCCTGAAAGGGGGGTATGACCTTGGTGAAGATGGTTCCCTTTAGGTAAGGGGGGTCCCAGAGAGGAATTCCATTGTAGGATCTCAGCTGCCAATGACTGCAGCTCCTACAGAAATGGTCACTAGTTAGTCTTGCTAGCTATAGTCTTAGAGAAGAGGGTCTGTTTAGCAGATCTCTAGGACAGATACTGGGAAAGAACTTGCTTCCTGTTACAATTCTTCCACCAGTTTTATACCTTTCTCTCCATGTTACCCAGTCGTAGTAGATTTTGGTTTGCCATTCCAGTGTTATTTTCTTTTTAACTAGACAATATATGTATATATATTCTTGCTATATATTTTTGTTTTTTCTTCTTTTCTACACCAGCTATTGCATTTTACTTATTACCTTGATTTTTTTTTACTTAATATTGTGGAGAGTCTTCTCATTTTTTTAACCTTTGCAATTATATCTACTTTTTTGCAATGGATAAGACTTCATTATTATGCAAACATACTCCCTTCAGGTGTCACTGATTTTTTTCAACTTTTTAGCTGTTGCAAACAATGCATGGTGAATATTCTTGCACATATGTTGTTTTTTATTTGTAGAGGTGTATCTTCAGAGTAGGTCCCTAGATGTTGGGGTACTGAGTCAAAATTAAATGTATAGGTAACTTTGTTAAATATTATTGATTCCCTCCATGGAGATTGTGACATTTTACATTCCCACCACCATTGTGTGAAATTCTTGCTCCTCCACAGCTTCGCTCGTGTAGTATGTTGTTTAACCTTTGTACTGTTGTTAATCTGGATAGTTGGGTTTTAGTTTTAATTAATATTTTGTTATTATAATTTAGGTGGAGTATATTTTTATATGTTTCAAGACTATTTGCATTTATTTTCTGTGAACTATTTGTTTATATCTGTTAACCAAACTTTTATTGAGATTTTTATCTTTTCCTTCTTAACTTCAAAATCATCTTTGTATATTAAAAAGCTAGGTTCTGTGACACATATGCAAATATATATACAAAGATATATGCATATATATTTTTACTTTGTCTTTTGCCTTTGCTTATGATAAATTTCATGATGCAAATATATTTTATTTTATATTGTAAGATTGATCAATATTTTCCTATACTGCCTCTAGATATTGAGTCATAATAAGAAAGGTTTTATACACCCCCAGGTTATACTGAGGTTCACCCATTTTTATGTTTCCCTTTTCCAGAGTTATATTTCAGATTTATTTGACATTTATCCTGCTATATGTTAAGGACTGTAGTTTCTATGTTGATTTGGAAATGGCAATCCAGAACTCTCAATGTGATTCATAATAAAGTCCATCATTTCCCTATTGATTTGATGTGATTTCTCTATCATACTAATTTTTATTGCTATTTTGTCTATTTGGAGACTTTTACTATATTTTATTGGTTTGTCTTTTCACATGACAATACTGTACTCTTTTAATTATAGATACTGGTTTAATTAATTATACTAGATGTTTTGATTAACACCTCTTCCTGCATTAAAAAAATATACTAACCTAATGATTATTTGTTATTCAACCCCCCATGCCCCCAAAATGCTGATATTTTTATTGGGATTAAATTAAATTTATATAGACTTGGGATAAATTAACATCTCTATGATGTAGCATCTTATCCTACTACATAGACTTGCTTTCTTTCTTTTTGTTCAAGTCCACTCTTTGTCTTTCAGGAGTGTTTTACTGTTTTCCTCAGTAGGTTTTGTACCTTTCTTGACAAGTTTAATCATTGGACTATACCTAAAGATACTACCTTTTGGTTATAATGGGTCCTTCCATAAATTACATCTTCTAATTGTATCAGGACTGTGTTAGAGTTTTCCAGAGGAAGAGAAATATATATGGAGAGAGAGAGAAAGAAATCTATTTTAAGGAATTGGAATTGGCTTACATGATTGTACAGGCTGATAAGGCCAAAATCTGCAAGGTAGACTAGCGGGCTGGATACCCAGGGAAGAAATGGTACTACAGCCTGAGTCTGAAGGCAGTCTGCTGGCAGAATTTCCTCTTTCTCAAGAGAGGTCATTCTTTTTTCTATTAAAACCTACAATTGATTGGATAAGTCCCACACACATCATAGAGGGAAATCTGCTTTATTCACAGTCTACTGACTTAAATGGACTTAAATGTTAATCTCATCTAAAAACACCTTCACAGAAACATCTAGAAAAATGTCTGATCAAATATCTTGGTACAGTGACCTAGCCAATTAGACACATAAAATTAACCATCACAAGAAACTTTAATTTTAGGATATTAATTTTACATCCCCCCCTTCACCATGCTCTCCTTTTCTTTGATTCTTTAGAATTTTCCAGGTAAATTGTCACATCATTTGCAAATAGAGATAATTTTACCTTTTTGCTTTCCAACTGTTATGCTTCTAATCATTTTCTTTTGCCTGCTTTTTTTTTAATAATTTCAACACAATGTTTAAAACTATAGCAATAATAAGCCTCATTTCCCTTTTCACTGAATTTAATGGAAATTGGTCCAGCATTTTCCTATTGTTTAAGATATAGGTTATTTGTACATAAGAAGTCTCCAATCAATTTTCTCTTCTTTGAGTGTTTTTCTTATTTAATTTTGTGTAAATTAGGTATTTACCTGTGAAAAGATATTTAATTTTGTCTAAATTTTTCATGGAAATGGTAATATGATTTTTCTCATTATATCTATTAATAACATGAATTATATTAATGGATTTTCCAATTTTATTCCACCCATGGGTTACCAAAATAAATTTTAGTCATTATTTATTAATTTTAATGTGCTGTTACCTCTATTGGTTAATATTACTTTATTTCAAATATCTGCAACAGTATTTGTATAAATGAAGTTGATCTGTAGTTATTCTTTATGTGAAATCATTATTAAATTTATGTATTAATCTTATGCCTGTGCATCTGTTCTGATCTCTCTGGAAATCAGAAACCACAGTAGATGTTCCAAACAGAAGGAATTTATGAATAAATTAGTTATATGATTTGGAAAGATTAGAGAGGCAGAAGAGAAGGTAACATTACCAAAAATTAAATTGCAGCAAACCAGCAAACAGTGTTCCTGACAAGCCCAGGATCTCTGAGGCACATTCCTAAGGCCGGTTTTGTTGGAGTCAAGTCTCCTGATATGGAGCCATCAGAGCATGTCTAGGCCAGAGCTGCCTTTGCTGGGAACCACACTGCCTAAGCAGGAACTAAGGAGCCTACAATCCTAGGCCCTTGCTCTTGTTTGCAGGTGCAGCTGTCACTCTCACCACCTTGATTGCTGTTGTTGCTGCTTCTATTCTTGCAGCTAGAAACACCATGTGAAAAAGGCGTAGGATAGAAGCAGTTCTTCCCCCCTCACCCTGTCAAACCTTCCATTTGCAGAACCTACGTAGGGATCGATCATTTGGCATGGGTGTCTGGGAACTGCAGCTCATGGAGCCTGAACCCTGTACTACAGAACAGACCACAGAGGGGCAGAAACAGTCCTGAGAACATGCCAGGAAATGACTGGGACAGCTTACTCCCTAAAAGGAATTTGGAAGTTGGCCTTTTTTTTTTTTTCTATTCACTAGAGCAGTTTAGGTAACACTGGGATTATCTATCTGGTCTTTGAATCATCACCTAGGCCAACTGCTGATTTGGGGGCAGCTCTTGGATAATATTTTCTGTTTCTTGTGTAAAAATTGGGCTGTTTACAATTCTTCACTGGGGTCAGTTTTGGTAAATTATATTTTTCCTAGAAAGTTATGCATTTCCTCTAGGCTCCCAATTTGTCTGTGCACAGTTGGAAAAGTGGTTTCTTATGAATATTAAAAATTTCTCTTTTTGAGGATTATTTTCTTCTTGTCACTTCTTATTTTGAGTATTTATTATTTCACCATTTTTCTTACCCTTAGTTTTTTAGTTATTAGATTGTTAATTTTTTAAAAAACCTTGGATTTTTAAAATTATGTTTTCTAATCTAATTCACTGATTTTCCCACTTTTACTTCTTAGTATTTCCTTCTTTTTACTTTTTTTCACTTCTACGTTGATCATTTCTTAACTTTTGAGTTGCATATTTATTGCCTTTATTTTTTTTTCCTTTAGCTGTTTCTTAAAAATTCTGACAAAAAGAGTTTCAGGAATGGAAAAACAAACACCACTGGTACTCACCATCAAATTGGTACTGACTGATCAACACTTACATCACACAGGGCAATAATATTCATCAGGGGGCGGGCAGGGGGAGGGAGGTGGAGAGGATGGGAAAAACTCTCACTAAATGGATGCGGGGAGCACAGTTTGGGGGATGACCACGATTGTAGCTCTGACACGGGCAGTGCATGGGCAATATATATAGCCAAAGTGTTGTACCCCCATAATATTCTGAAATAAATAAATAAATAAATGAGTTTCTACTATCATTTTTTCTAAAAATTCTATAATTTTGGTTTGTATTTTTTTTAAGATTAAAAATAAAAGAGTTACTTTTGAAAGGATTCTTATCTCCAATCCAAGTAGACTTTAATTTTTGTCATTGGTTTCTAGTCATATTACATATTTCCATTGGCAAATGTTATTTGCTTAATTTCTAACTTGTGTAATAATGATTTTCAGACATTTATTTTCTTACAATTCTGAAGGCAAAAGTATCTGAGATCAAAGTGTAAGCAGTGTTGGTTTCTACCGAAGCCCTCCTCCTTGGTTTGTAGACACCTGTCTTTTTCCTGTCTTCACATGGTCTTCTGTCTGCATATGTCTGTGCTCAAATTTCCTCTTAAGGACTCCAGTTATATTGAATTAGAGCCCTCCCTAACGAACTCATTTTAACTGATTCACTACTTTAAAGACCCTATCTCCAAATACCGTCACATTCCGAGATATTGGGGGTTAGGATTTCAGTATATGAATTAGGGAAGGAGCCACAATTCATCTTATAACACCTCATATTCTTTGCATCAACTGTTTCACCATATTTACATACCCAAGTTGCTTTATTACATCTAGGAGGGGTTGCTCATAAAAACAGCTTTAGAAACATGAATTGTCCAAACCAGTTGTGTATTATTAAATATAACTGAGACCAGAATAAAATAACAGGAAACCTGACTGCAGGAGATAAAAGAATAATTCAACAAACTAGTGAGTATTAAAAAATACACACACTTAATTAGCAGATTTGGTGTGATTTATATTGCAATCATAAAACAGCATGTTGTTGGCTAATTAATTTGGATAATAAATTGATAGAAATTTTCAATACATTGCTTTAAAAAACAGAAAGAAATGTGAAAAACAAAAACAAAAACATTAAAGAAGTCCAATATCTGCAAAAAGAGAAATTTTAAAAATATATAACAGAACACCATCAAAAATATGCAAAAATAAGATTCTTCATATTGAAAGTCCTCCCTGAGTGATGGGCAGAATATATAAATAAAAGTCAGTCACGTCACCATGAAGTTTAGACAGCAAATATAAAGCAAATAAAAACAAATAAAAAAATGTTGCTCCATAAAAATAAGAAGAATCATATTATTATCAGAGTTCTTATCAGCGATTATTTATGCTATAAGCAAATAGAGTAAATTCTTCATACTTTCAAGAAAAATAAGTTTGAATCTAGAATTCTATGTAAAACCAAACCACTAATCAAGTGTGAGGCAAAAATTTAGGCAGGTATTGACAAGAAAAAAGTCAGAAAATTTTTTTGCCAAGCACTATGTTAAAATGTTGGTAATTTTAAGAAATCAGCATAGGCTGATAAAATATCAGTAGGGCATAAATATGTATTTGCTATCTAAGACATACAATTCATGAAAACAGTTTTTATTTATCAGGAGTTTAACCTGACCAAGACAGCCTTAATGTTCCCCTCAATGTGACTAAATTTTAGACAGGTTTCTTCCTGACTGTAGGCCCATGATCTACCTTTCCTTAAAGTATTTACTTCAGAAAACTTGTAATTATATATTTTTTGAAACTTCTCTGTATAAAATTAATAAAAGACTGCAAAGAGGGAACTGTGGTAGGGGCCTGAACTCTGCAAAGGTATAGGCATAGTTAGAAAAATAACCAGCCATTGTTCCCTGGCTTGCTTTCCTCTAACTGCTTACTACTCAAGGAGTCAAGTAACTGATGGTCTCAAGATGCATAGCTTTCTTAATTTCTCCCATAGACAACACCACCCTTGTGAAACCTAAGGCTGGTCTTTGAGATATCTTACAGACCCTGCACTCCAGGAGACCAACTGACCGAACTAGACCAGTGGCCCATACCACAAGACCAGTTGAGGAACTGACTCAACTGGTCTTGTGACCTCAGGAACTGACTCAGCACAAGAAGATAATTTCCACACCCCCATGATTTCACCCCAGCCCAACCAATCAGCAGTATCAATTCCCCAGCCCCTTGCCTGGCAAACCATCCTTAAAAAATCTAGCTTCCAGATTCTTGGAGAGAAGGATTTAAGAAACTTCTTCCATCTCCTCACTTGCACTTAGGATATTTAACTCTTCCTCTGCTGCAACACCTGCTGGCTCAGTGTTTTCACTTCCTTTTGAGTAGCAGGCAACGGAACCTGGTTGGGCAGTAACACTTTCTCTGTCCCTTAAAGTTGTAACTTTTCTCCCAGCCTTTTGATAGTTTTACAACCAGAAATAAATTGCTGAAAAACCTGGGAGCCACCCTTTTGAAATATAATCATCAAGAAAGTGCCTGATCTAAAATGAATAATCTAAACTTTCACTTTGTAAAACTAGAAAAAGAAGAGTAAATTAAATCCAAAGTAAGCTGAAGAAAAGAAATAATAAGAATTAGAGCAGAAATCAATAACATTGCAAACAGGAATGAAACAGAGAAATCAACAAAAACAAAAGCTAAATTTTTTTATAAAAGATTATAAAATCAATAAAAATCAAGCAATAAAATCAATCAATAAATCAATAAAAAAAACAATAAAAATCTAGCCAACTAATTAGAAAAATGCAGAGAACACACAAATTACTAATATCAAAAATGATAGAGGGGACATCACTATAGATTCTAAAGAACATTAAAAAGAAAGAAAAGAATGACATGAATAAATGTATGCCCCAGAATATGAAACCAGGAAGAAATGGACTAATTTCATGAAATACACAATATGCTAAAACTCACATAAGAAGAAATAGGCTGCAGTCCCACCAGCAGTATATGAGTGTCCCTGTCCCTCTGCATCCACACCAGCATGTGTTGTTTTGGGACTTTTGATATAAGCCAAACTCACTGGAGTTAAGTGATATCTCATTGTGGTTTTGATCTGCATTTCCCTGATGAGTAGAGAAGTTGAGCATTTTTTCATATGTTTGTTGGCCATTAGTCTATCTTCTTTTGAAAAGTTTCTGTTCATGTCCTTTGCCCACTTTTTAATGGGGTTGTTTGATTTTTTCTTGCTGATTTTTCCTGAGTTCTATATAGATTCTAGTTATCAGCCCCTTATTGCATGTATAGCATGCAAATATTTTTTCCTATTCTGTAGGCTGTCTATTTGCTCTAATGATAGTTTCCTTGGCTGTGCAGAAGCTTTTTAATTGATCAGGTCCCATTTATTTATTTTTATTGTTGCTGTGATTGCGTTTGGGGTCTTCTTCATAAATTCTTTGCCTAGGCCAATGTCTATAAAAGTTTTTCCAACATCTTCTTCTAGAAATTCTTATGGTTTCATGCCTTAGGTTTAAGTCTGTTATCCATCGTGAGTTGATTTTTGTGAGAGGTGAGAGGTGAGAGGTACAGACATATTTACCCAAAAAAGACATTCTATAAAAAAGACACCTGCACTCGAATGTTTACAGCAGCACAATTTGGAATTGCAAAGATGTGGAAACAACCCAAGTGCCTACCAATACATGAGTGGATTAATAAAATGTGGTATGTGTGTACCATGGAGTACTACTCAGCCATAAAAAAAAATAGTGAACTACCTTTTGTATTATCCTGGATGGAGCTGGAGCCTGTTCTTCTAAGTGAAGTATCACAAGAATGAAAAAACAAACACCACATGTACTCACATTAAATTGGTACTAATGGATCAACACTTACATGCACATATGGAATTAACATTCACTGAGTGTTGGGCAGGTGGGGGGGAGACGGGGATGGGTAAATTCATACCTAACGTATGTGGTGTGTGCTGTCTGGGAGATGAGCACACTTGTAGCTCTGACTCAAGTGATACAAAGGCAATTTATGTAACCAAACCAATTGTACCCCTGTAACATTCTGAAATAAAAAATAAATAAAGAAAAAGAAAAAGAAGAAATATACCATCTGAAAAGGCCTATTAAAGAAATTGAATCAATAATTAATGACTTTTTAAAATAGCCAGCACCTAGCCCAAATGGGTTCACCAGTGAATTCTACCAATCAATTAGACAAAGATTTATACCAATTATCTACTATCTCTTCCAGAAGAAAAAAGCAGAGGAAATATTTCCTAATTCATTCTGTGAGGACAGTATTATGTTGATGCCCAAACCAGAAAAAGACATTACAAAAAAACTAAAAACCAGCATCTCTCATGAATATAGATGCAAAAATCCTCAACAAAATTAGATTGCTAATATTTTTTCTTGGCTATTTGTTCTGGGTCTTTTGCCTCTTCATATAAGCTTTAGAATCGGTTTGTCAATATTCATAAAATAACTTGCTGGGATTTTGATTTGGGTTGCACAAAATCTATACAGCCACATTGAAAAAAACCTACATCTTCACATTATTGAGTCTTCCTACCCATGAACATGGAAAAATCTTTCCATTTATTTAGTTCTTTGATTTTTTTCATCAGAGTTGGGTAGTTTTCCTCATATAGATCTTGTACATATTTTGTTAGATTTATACCTAAGATTTCATTTTTGGGCTGTACTATGTTATAAGGAGAGTTAGAAACTTTTGCACAAGAATTGAGAACTGTGGGACTTGACTTATTTGAGTCTTATTTTGTGTTTCCCAAAAACATTCTCCATCAAAGATGCCTGTGATTTGGATAAGTCATCACTGTCTTGGCAAATTCTGTGCTTCTGGGCTTGCTTTAAAAGTTTAAACTACTATAGGGAGTAAGGGAATTCAGAAATTTTTCCATTGAACCGTTAGGGTTTTGGGGTTTTTTTAAAATTTTTTTTATTGAATTGTCTGACTCAATCAGTAAAGAAAAATATTATAAAAATTACATTGCAACTTTGAAAAATAACAAGCTATGGAAATTTTTCATATAATTTGCTCTAGTAATCTAATTATTGGAATGTATCTTAGGAAAATAACCCAAATCATAGAATATTACATGTGCAGTAATTGGCTCAGAGTAGATATCTTGCAAAACAGCATAAAAATAGAACAAGAATAGAATAAGAATAAAATAGAAGCAATTACAAAAAGGTACATACTTGATAAATCATGTCTTAAATACTACATATTTAATAAATATATATGAGGGGACTTTAAAAAGTTTATGGAAAATGCACAGTATGAAAAAACTATGCTTAGATTTCAATTTTTATTTGCACCAATATAAACTTGTACTAACTTGTTATAACAAGTCTGAACAGGATCTAGTTTGAGGCACTAAGAATAATAAGAAATCAGATTAAAAAGAGCTCTTATTGGAGCAACATGAATTCTGCTAAAATTGAAGCAAGAACCAATGCCAAATTTGTGGTGAACTTTGGGGGAAAGAATGGTGAAACCACTGATGCTTTATAACAACTTTATGGGGACAATGCTCCAAATAAAGCAGAAGTCTTACAAATGGATAACTCATTTAAGAAGGGATAAGAAAATGTTGAAAATGAAGCCCACAGTGTCAGATCATCTACATCAATTTGTGAGGAAAAAATTCATCTTTTTCATGCCCCAATTGAAGAAGACTGATTATTAACAGCAGTAGAAACAATAGCCAACATCATAGACATCTCAATTGGTTCAGCTTACACAATTCTGACTCAATAATTAAAGTTAAACAAACATTCCACTTGGTTGTCAAAACCATTGTGCCCAGATCAGCTGCAGACTAGAGCAGAACTTTCAATGGAAATTTTAAACAAGTGGAAGCAAGATCCTGAAGCATTAATTCAAACAGTGTAACAGGAGATAAAACAGCTTTACCAGTATGATCCTGAAGACAAAGCACAATCTAAGCAATGGCTACCAAGAGATGGAAGAAGTTCAGTCAAAGCAAAGCAGACCAATCCAGAGCAAAGGTCATGGCAACAGTTTTTTGGGGATACTCAAGCCATTTTCCTTGTTGACTTTCTGCAGTGCCAAAGAATAACATCTGGCAATTATGAGAGTATTTTGAGAAAGTTAGCCAAAGCATTAGCAGAAAAATGCCTGGGAAAGCTTCACCGGAGAGTTCTTTACCATGACAATGCTCCTGCCCATTCCTCTCACCAAACAAGGGCAATCTGCAAGCGTGTCAATGGGAAATTGTTAGGCATCCACCATACGGGCCTGATTTGGCTCCTTCTGACTTCTTTTTGTTTCTTAATCTTAAAAAGTTAGTAAAGGCACCCATTGTTCTTCAGTTAATAATGCAAAACAGACTGCATTGACATGGCTAATTTCCCAGAACCCTCAGTTCTTTAAGGGTGGACTAAATGGCTGGTATCATCACTTACAGAAGTGTCTTGATCTTTATGGAGCTTGAGAAATAAAGTTTATATATTTTACTTTTATCTTTTAATTCCATTTTCTACAAACTTTTTGAAGTCCCCTGATATTTAAAACATTGTTAAAATAATCTTGTAAAAGATTATAAAATTACAAAGAGTAATAAAACTAATCTATAATATCATAAATGAAGTACAGCTGAAAGAATATGAATTTTAAATGTATATGTAATTAGCCATATTCACACAAGGTATTTCCCTTTGAGCCAGTTGGCATTAAGACTAATTTAATTGCTTCCTACTTATTAAAAATTTTCCACTTTATAAAAATATACATTTACTCTGTGATAAATGTGCTGATTTTTTTTCCAGAAATCATTTCCCATTGGGTGATATTCCATTGTAAAATCCTTCTCTTCTTTCCTTCAGTCAATTTCCAGAATAAAACCTGAAGTGGGAAGGTTACTTCTCTTGAGGTAGATTTTTTTTTTCATATGCTCCTAATTGTTGGCCTTTGTATAATGTCTAAATTGTTTCCCTATTCTAAATGATCAAAGTGTAAAATGGGGGAAAAAAAAAAGTGGACCAGAAGGAAGACGCTGACAGCACTTCTGAGAAAAAGCAGCAAAAACTGTATAAAAATGGCAAGTCAAGTTGCCAATCACAAGTTTTGCCAACTTTTTTTATTTTCCTGTGGACAGTCCTAATTCATCTGAGAAATCATTAGCAATCAGGTATTTTACCCAAATAACTGGTGCTGCAACTGGCAACATCAGAAGTGAAAAGAGATTTGAGAGTAGATACTGCCTGTTTAAATGTATTTTGAATTCAAATGAAGCTTTTTACACTCATAGTCATGTGGGAATGTGATATTGCTTCTTTATATAAATATCATGACTCACCTTGAAAAAGCTGTAAGTCAAAAGTCTGGCAAAGAGTCAAGACACACTGGTATAGAATATGACATCTACAGATGGGACAGCAGAGCACTGGAATAAATGAATCATCTTATTATTTTTGTTCTATGATGAGGTTCTCTTTTTAGAATATTGGGCTTTTTTTCTTAAAAAAAATTAAACGTGCAAAGAGTTTATAGTTCAATTCAAACTATTTCACCAGTTATGATTATAGCTACAATATCTTCAGCATTTTTTTCCTCTAAACTTTTAAACTTCAAGAATCCAGAATCCATTATTTCATTAAATACTTATTTTTTTCACTGGCATTATCAAGAGTAATATCCCTGGAATCCAAATCAACTCCATGGGCATGAATATGTAAAATACAAGCTGGACAGAGGCTCACTGAACATTCAACAGGGAAAAACTATTTTCCAGCTGTGTAAGATTATAGTCAGCTGAGGTATTATAAAGTGAATCATTGAAATAATGCATAAAGTCACTCATAATAAAGTATATTAAAGCATTCTTAGACTTCTAATACTACACTATTTTTCTTGAGGATAATTTGTACATTGGGAGACTAAAACTAAATGCAAATAAAATACCAGTAACTTGATGCTTTTCATATTTATTTGTGTATATGCAAGAAAATATATTGGAAGGAATCATACTAAATTTTTATTTCCCACAAATGGCTTTTATGAAAACCTATTATTTATAAACTCATATATATAAACATATATGTACTACATTTTATATTTATGTTTATATTTATATTTATATTTATATTTATATTTATATATGTAAAAAAACTAGGGTTTTTGATCTCCTGTTGTATGGTAAGCACTGTTCAGGGTGTTTGAGATGCATCATGAATGAAACGTTTCCTCCATGCTGGGTACAGTAAATACAAGAATGCAATGATTTTGTAATTTGCTAGCAAGAAGCAGGAGTAAGCAAGCGTGCCAGGGTACATATTAACAGACTGAAGCTCTGGTACAGAATAGGTGAAAAAATTTTTGAACTAGAGGAATGTCTAATAATCAATATAAAGGGTGTCTGTGTGTGTGTGTGTGTGTGTGTATAAATCAAGAAAAGAGAGCTGAATTTTCAATATGGGTCAGTGTTGGTGGGCTGAAGGAAAGTACTAGATCCTGGCAGTGAGAGTCAAGTGAGATCAAGATACCCCAGGAGCAGGAGCAGGAAAATGTAAATCTCTCAAAATGTACAACAATCTTGCATCAGAATCTAGATTATAGGATCGTTTGGCACTTAAGCTACAAACCTTTCAGCCTAAGCTTGAGGACTGAGTAGGATTTTGTGATTTGGCATTGGAGCAGCAAGAGGTATGGTGGAGAATAGGATGGCAGGGGGAGGCAGTTCAGGCAAACAAATACCAAAGAATGCATACATTATTCAGTAAGTAAAACATTGTTTCAGGATGGTAAAAAACAAGCTTACACTCGCTTTCTCTTCCTCTTACTATACTCACATAGTGGACTGTACAACTTCTGCACTCAGTACGTAAATAAGTAGATTTAATCCAGCAATCAAATGTCATTTAGTTTACAGAAAACCCGGACATATGCATTAATTTAAGTTTCTCCTGTCTTTCTTTTAGAAATTGCATAAATAATTCACTGTTGTAAAGTGCATTGGAAATTATTTTGCTATAATTTCAGTACCCCTGCTCTAAAGCACTGTTTTTAGAATAGAACAACTCAGCAGTCAACTGAAGTTTTGTTTGTTTGCTTTTTGTTGTTGTGCCATCTTCATCTCTAGGGTATTTTAGCATTCATTTCTCAGTTATGGTATTGTTGCATGACAATATGACAAGTTCTTTAACTTCCTGGTGATAATTAAGCCACAGATGCATAACTAAGTGTATTCATTCAATTTTAAGTAAATTAAGGCAAATAAAATCCCAAGGGTCTTCTTATCTGAGAAATATAAATAGGCCCATATAGAAATTTGCATTTTTGCTTAGAAAAGAATTATATTTTTATCATGCAATTGTGTTTTCAAGTGGTCAAAAGCAATAATTTATTTCTGTCACAGAGTCCATCCTATGAATTTACTTAAAGCATTCTCAATGTTTAAGTAAAACAATTTGAGAAAAGTATATGTAATAACACTTTAAATAGAAAGACCTCGTAGAAGATGACAGTTAGCTATCCTGTGTTCTATATGAATAAGCAAAGTAAGCTAAAAAATTGAAAAAGAAAATTATCAAAAAACCCTACCAATAGATAATTCAGCAAACATCTATCAAGAGCCTATATTTACGCCATTCACTGGGAACACAAATTAATAAGGCATAATTTTCAAGAAGTTAATAACCTAATGAGGGAAACTTAGAAGTTGAAGAATTTACATCAAAATGCTGATCATATTAATAAAGATATTCACAAGAAACACTGGGAGCATTAAAGAGAAGCCACCAACCTCTTTGCAGGAGAAAGTTGATTTCACGAGACTGGAGAAGAGCCTGGTAAGGTAATGGGGGAAGGAAGTTTTAGCAAGACAAAACGCTGTTTCAGAAAATATTAGTAATACCTATTTTACCTTTTGATGGTCCAGATATGGGTACATCTCTCGTTTTTCCAGGTATGATAAAACTCTGTTTTTGTTTATGTAGTTGCTGTTTTTACTATTGTTTATCTCAAGGCAGAAAGCGTTTTTTTCTTTTTTAAATTTATTTGTCATTTGCTTTCACTTTTGAAAAGGGGATGCAATGTGCATGCTTGCCAGTTATGGTGGCAAGGCAGTGTTCATTTACTGTTTCATTGTCTCTGTGAAGTTAAGTTCCACCTCTAAAGCAGGATTTGACCACATAATTATATTGAGAAATTTTCTGTTTAATGTTAGAAATGTTATGCTTTTTGTTTCTGGCTCTTTCTTTTTCCATGGCTGCCACAAGAGACATTGATTAGTACATAAAGACTCTGTGTCATGGTTAACAAAACTTTGAGTATGATCCTGATGATCCTAAGTCTTAAGAGTTAATGTCTGTGTAGGTACTGTACTCTAAAGCACCTAGAACTACAACTCAATTACATTTCTATGCCACAAATAGTTTCTATTGCCCTTACAAGCTCATCCTGATTACTTCAAGTCTGGAAGAAGAACGATATGATTCATTTCTACTGGGTTTGCCAGCGGGCCCTAACAGTCTAGGGATATTCTTGTATTTAAGTAATTATTTATTTTTAAAATCAGTATATGTTTGAATATACTTGAACTGTGAGGAAGAAACATCCTTTATGACATGTAAAGACAGATTTCCATTAGCTATAGAACACATACTATGCTAGTTTTCTGAGAGAACATTTAGGCATCAAATACACAGATGAAGTGCAGTCCTTGTCTAAAACACGGATTCTTAATTAACTTTGTAAATAATCACATGATTATGAATAATAATGGAACCTTGTAAGAGTCCTTTTTTCCATATATAACTATAGATCTGAGTAATTTTTTTAGGTTAGGCACATCTATCCATCTATATTTCTACTCTTTGTAGGTTCATTACTCTTAAGCTTTGTTATTGATTCACTATTTCATCCTTAAAAATTTTTATATGCTGTATTTTCTGAATTGTGAATTGTACAGGATCAGTTTGAACAAGAAGCTAGGTTACACAAATATAACCTGTTAAATTTATGTTAGATACAACTAAAGAGGAAAATAAAAGGTGTTTCTCTACATCCATTAGGAAATAGAACTTTCACCACAATAAATCCACTGTATTAGGTTCCAGCAGATTACTTCTTGTTCTGATTATCTTGGTGTAGTTAAGAATGTCCATTTATGAAGTTATCACCAATAGACTAAGAAAGCCTTGTAATTTCTGACTCAGTGCCACAGAACGAAAAAGATCTCTGTATAGTGACAATATCAGCTTAAACTTCAAGAGAAGACTGCCCATGTAATTAATTTCCCAAAATTAATAGTGAAAAATAACTGTTAATGTCTTGTACTGAGACTACTATTCTTTTGAATTTTTTTCCAGAATACTTATGCAGGGGTCTGTAAACAAGTGTGAGGAAAGTGAAGAAACCATTTGTCAATACTGAGATTAAAAGTTTCTGGTTAATTTGTTGCAATGTACTGAAATTTCAGAAAGAAAGAGAGTGGAATCCTCTACCAAGGTAATGCTCAATTTTTGAGGATTAAATCAAAGACAAACCTGACAGTAAGAAAGTATTATGAACAGTGAGGTATTGACAAATCCAGAGACTTTTAATTCATCTCATGAAGTGTTTGTTGTGCTTGTCACAAATTGACAAGAGATTACAAAATACTTTTATACATCAATTTGATGACAGTTATTGACATTCTTTATGCAGGAACATGATTGTACTTTTATTCATCCTGAAAGGGACACAACTCCTGAAATATTTTTAACTTATCACTGGTATCTTTTTAATCCAGGGAAACAGTTTCTCCATTTGATTTGTCAATACATTCCAGAATGAAAGCTTTACAACTATTATAGTACCACTCTTTGTATATTTTAAGCTAATTATAACTAGAGATTATCAAGCATACATACATTTTTTGTATCCCTTCTGTTATAACATGAGGAAAAAGAAACCGGTGTTAGTCAATTGCTTCTCTGGGGAATCCCAAAGACATTCTGAATATAAATAAATCTAGCAGTATTCTTATTCTGATTTGCATTCTTAAATTTGAATTTAAGAAAGTCAATATCAAAAATACTAATATACAAGACAGGGTCATAGTTTCAAGTACCTAAAGAGAAGAAATGATTTTAATTTTGGTTTAGGGTGACAACAACAAGTAATAATTATTAGGAACTCTAACTTTTCAAAAGTAAGAAAATTTTGTTAGTGATTGAAAAAAATGAAAAGTGAAGTACATAAAGTAACAGGCTTTCAAGGGAGATTATTTGGGCAATACAAAGAATCTTGTCTGTCTGATCATCCAGTATCTCTTTTTCTTGCATTTTCATGCAAGAACAGGATATATGATGAAAGATATATTTGTAATTTCAACAGCAAGAAAAAAATTCTTATTTCATTTTTTTGCTTAGAACACATATAACATTTTGCATTATTCACAAGCCTTTTTCCATATTATGGTTCACCTATGAAAACTGACACAACTTTATCAACATTTAATATATTTCTTTTTAAAAATTGTTTTTTAATCACCTTGTTTGCCAAATTCCCTTCCCTTCAAGTTTTTACAACAAACTCTATACTGTCTCATTTGCCATTTTTCTCATATATACACGTATATGTCACAATCTAGCACAACAGGATATTTTTATTTAAGGCAAACATTTTTATAAACAAAATATTTTTATAAATAAAATATATCAATTGTCTTATATACACATTCATATATCTTTAAAATGATTATAGCTAGTGTAGTTAACCTAGGTATCCAAATGTTATTCCCACTAAGACACAAAAAAAAGTGGAGAATGTGTCATCCACTTATACCTTAGCAAATCAGCATATACCCAATAAGGCAATCCTTCTATGGACTTACCTACTCTTATGTTCGTTTTTTAAATTCTTCTTTAAATAGATTTTATCTTTCAGAACAGTATGAGTTGTATAAAAAAGTTAAGAAATGGTATAGAGGGTTCCCAAACACTGCATTCCCAATTTCCCCTTAACATCTTACATTGGTATGATACAATTGTGATGATTAATAAAGCAATATTGATATATTGTTATTAACTATATTCTATAATTTATTTAGATTTTCTTAGTTTTTACTTAATGTCCTTTTATTGTTTCAGGATCCCATACAGGATGAATAAGGCTACTGTAAATATTTACATGTAGGACTTTGTGTGCATTTAAGTTTTCAAATCAACTGGGTAAATACTTAGGAGCTCAACTGCTAGATCATATGGTAAAAGAGAGCAATCTGGCTCAATGATCTGTACCTGAAGAACCCCACCTGAGTCAATAGATCCATGTCTCAACTTAATTAAGATGATGAGCTACTGGACCTCAAGCCTAACTCTGACACTGTAATGCTTGAGACTTCTAGGAACCTTGAAAGGAGATAAGTGTATGTTCCATGTGTAAGGGATATAAATAATTTGTAGCAGACTGTGCTTAGTTAGTTATGACAACAATTGATTTGCAAAACCGCCACTGGGAGATGGGGTCTATTTGCTCTCACCTTGAATCTGCCCTGGGCCTGTGCATTGTTTTCACCAACAGAATATAATGGGAGAGGCTCTGTGTGATTTCCACATCTTGGTCATAAAGTTTCCAACTTCCACTGGGCCTCTTGGAACACTTGCTCTTGGGGTGTTCCCTCTCAGAACCCAGCTGCTAAACTATAAGGAGCCCAAGCCATGTGATAGGCCAAGTGTAGGAGTTCCTGCCAACAGCCCCAGCTGAACTTCCAGATGTCAGGAAGCATCAACTGCCAGCCACGTAAGTGAACCATCCAGTTGAGCTTTCCGCTGTCTGTAGACCCAGCCACTATCTGACTGCAATTTCCTGAGACACCTCAAATCAGAACCACCTGCCAAGTCCAGTCAACATGCATATCCAACAGACATAATAATAAATTGGTGTTTTTAGCCACAAAGTTATGGAGTGGTTTGCTAAAGTAGAAATAGATAGGCAAAACAACAGAAAAAGTTACAGTAATCTGTTCAGAAAATATTTTGTGTTCATAGAATGGAAGAATCTTAAAATATAGAGCAAGCTGTGGAAATCTGGAGAAGTTTATAACTGAATTTCTCCACACTGCTTTATATCGTATCTCGTTTTCTTTAGTAACTGTTCAGTTCGATTGTAGGTCAAGCTAAAGGTTCAAAATTAAGGTTTATTTACATCTTGTTTTTAGCACATAAAACATTTTCTTACTTATTGATTTACTTGTGTATTTCTATGGGGATTTTCTATTTTCTTTTGAGATAAGAGGGAGGAAATCTTGTGTGCTCTGAGATCTTCAGATGTTTCAAGAGGTGATAAAGCTCTCAGAGGGCCAGATGCAATCAGTCCTACATCATTATATTCTCATTCCAAAACACATTCAGGCTAATCTTTACGATTGCTGTTTTAACCAGGCAAAGTTCTTATGTATGAACTCAGAGATCTCCATTTTCTAAGCTACAATTTTTTTAAAAAGTCACATCTATTTCACTCTGTTAATAATAAATGAGTCTGTGAATTAGAAATACTTAAATGTGGAAAATCTATTAAAAGTTTTGACCAATTAAAAATATGTTTCTCCAAAAGGAAAGACAAAAGAAAGGGAGAAAGAATAAGCAAACTATAGACACAGAAATAACTAAAAATATAAACAGATCATTATAAGAAAGAGGCAAATTTATCTTTTTTGAGAAGAGCAAAATCTTTAATTTTTTTTCTGATTTGTGCAAAAATATATACACAGAGTAATTGGTAGCCTCAGTGCTAAAATTTCAGCTATGGTTTTTAAAAAATTTAGAACACAGTGTGTTGTATATCAGTAAAATTGACGGATTGGATGCATCAGTTCCAGAACAGAAGGTCAGAGAGACACAGACAATCTCAAAGGCACACTTATCCTGATGCTTCTTGATATAGTGGCTGTTCTATATTCTGGTGGATGGAAATTATTTTTTCTCTTGTTTTCTTCTTGTGAATTATTTGAGCTTATATTGCTACACAAGAAAATTAATAACACAGGATATTATTGATAATTAGAAGGCAACTAGGCCGTGCTGTAGGCAGTGACAGAAGCTTGACTTTCAACTTGACTAAGCCATACTTTTGTGACATGATCAGACTGAAAGGCTAGGATAAAGCAGAGTTCTCAAGACAAACAGGAAAAATGGAAAAAGAAAACTCCACAAATATTAAAAGGTAAAAATGGTTCGATCATATAATCAACACCACTGTGTTAGTCCACTTTGCACTGCTATCAAGGAAATACCTGAGGCTGGGTAATTTATAAAGAAAAGAAGTTTATTTGGAATTTTAATACATCAGATTTATCCCAAGTATTTTAATTTAATTGTTATGTATATTTTTATTCTTGGGAAATAAAATTAAGGATGATACTAAATGCTTTAAATTTGAAAAAATCAAAAGTGCTATTTAACCATTAAAAATTAATGAGAAGTAGATAAACAATCTACTTATAGCTGTTAAATTGTCCAAGGAATGAAATGTATTTTTGCAAGTTGATTTTTCCTAAATTACCTTTAACAAATTGGCTCTTCATAAAATTGTATTTTTAAGAATTGACTTTTAGCAAATCCCTTTCAGTGAATATTTTCACTTACATTGTTTATCCACTATATAGAAGTAAAAACTGAGTTGTAAAGAGTTTTAGTAACTTGCCCAAGGCAACTCAGGGAGTAAGAGGCAAATCTGGTTTCCAAGTGTTTATCTGTTATATTAAGATCTGTGCCCTTAATCACTGCTCTATGTTGCCTCTCATATTATTAAAATTCTGATTTTGTAAATCAATTCATTTGAGTTTTAATTTTATTGCTTAGAGTTCAGGGATTTAAATAGCATCATGATGTTCCTGCGTAGTAAGAATTATTCTAAGACACCCTGAGGATATCCATTAGGTAGATAGCCAGCCAGTGGATATGTAAGGTCAATTAGGGGATGTTTCACAAGAATGTAAAAACAAACACTACACGTACTCACCATTAAATTGGAACTAATCAATCAACACTTATGTGCACATATGGAAATAACACTCATTGGAAATCAAGCAGGTGGGAGGGAAGAGGAGAGGATGGGTAAACTTACACCCACAGGTACAATGCACACTATCTGTGTGATGGGCACACTTATAACTTTGACTCAAATGGTACAAAAGCAATTTATGTAGCCAAAATGTTTGTACCCCTGTAATATTCTGAAATAAAAAAAAGAAAAGAAAAAAGAATAAAAAATAAATAAATAAAACACAACAAAATAGAATAGGCAAATTCATAGAGACATAAAGTAGAACAGTGAATAGTTGTTTGATAGGTAGAGTTTCTACTGTGATGCTAAAAAAGTTCTGAAAATAGATCATGGTAATGGTTGCACAACAATGTGAATGAATGTATTTAATGCCACTGAGTTGTACACTTAAATATGATTAAAATGTTTATGTTACGTATATTTTACCACAAGAAAAAAAACTAAATAAAAATAAATTCAGAAGTACCAAAAAAAAAAAAAAAGCTAGCATTAGTTGACTAAGGATAACTAAAATGACTAATAGTGTTAGCTTTGATCCTACAACTAACAGGGAAACATTGAAATATGTATGTGGGCATAACAGCATAAATATATTTGTATCTTAGAAATATCCACCTGGTAGCATTGCAAAGAAGGAAACTGAGGCTGGAGACAGGAAGGCCAAATAGAAGACATTGACCCTATTAACGACAAGGGCCACCATGACAAGGGCCAATGTAAGTATGAGAAACAGTGATGGAGAAGAGCGCCAGAGACTTGAAATAGAATAAGTAAGATTTAGTAATTTATTGGAGCTAAATTTCAGGAAGTAGGGAAAAGGTGATAGTCTGAGCACCAAGGTAGATAGCCCTGCTTTCCACCAGGAGAGTAAATTGAGATGGAAGGACTCTTGGGAACGGAGATGACAAGATCAGTTTCATACATGTTGAGTTTGAATGAGCTGCGACTCGTTCAGTGGAAATGTGCAGTAGGTAATACCAGCAGTTATTGGGGTGTGTGTGCGGGTGTGTGTGTGCACACATGTGAGCTCAGAAAGAGGCTGGAAAATTCCCTATAAATCTTTCTGAATCATCAGCATATATGTAGTAAAGCCATGGATATGAATGAGATTGTCAGGAAGAGATGTAGGTGAAAATAAAACTTTGAAAAACTCAAATAAAGCACGGAAGAAATAAAATGAACCTGAAATATTGAAAATGAGAAATCAGAGGAACAGAAGGAAATCTATGACGATAAAGTGGTGACTTTAAAGGCCAAGCAGTAAGAATGAGTTATGTCTCAGTCAGGACTCAACTGACAAAATAAGCAAACGTCCATTGTTTAGTGAACAACTATATCAAATGCTAGAGAAAAGTCAAGTAAGAGAAACACAGAAAAATGTTTGGTGTGTTTCTGGATAAATCATTGGTAAAAATAGTACGAGTAATTACTTTGGTAGTGTGGTACTAGCTGTGGACTTCCAAGGAAATCGTATAGTCTTCTTTTATCCGCTGCCTCGGAAGAAACAGGCTTCCGACATATTCCTTTGAAAGAAATTCTGATTAAAAAAAATAATTTGATAGAAAGATACAGAATGGATCAGATAAATACTGGATAATTCAAAGCTACTATATATTCTTTATCCTAGACTTTAAAGTTTCAACGTCATATATTCCTGATAAATATAATAGTGAACCGAGAAAAATGCCAACTGAATATCAGGACATTGTTAGATATGTAATAAAGAATTATTGTACTTTAGTAAATATATCTGATGGAGATTAAAATGTATTTATTTCATTACCAATTCATTCTTTATAATAAGAATTTATATAACTCCTGTCAATGAAACACTTGGTTATCAATGATGAACGATCACTTATAGATGATATAAATTCATGTCTCTATATCCAATCTAAGTAATCTATCTTTGCCAAAAAAAAAGCATCAGGAAATATATATGCAACAAAGAATCACAGCTGTCATCATGTAATATTTTAAATATTTGTAGCAGAACAATGTATTTTAAATGTACTAGGTAGAAATCTATCAATTCCACAATAACAAAGCTTTCTTGAGTTGAAAAGTTTAAAGACAAGAGGTGTCTCCTTCTTCCACCTACATATTGAAATAGCTTATTTTGTAACAGGCTTTGCATGAATGGTTAGAAAGAAGAATAAAAAGATGCTGTGTTTCTTCTTTTTGCAAAATTCACTAGTAACTTAAGGAGAAGGTAGCAAGACATACAAATGAATGTATACAATTCAGTGTGATCTGTGCTATATGGATAGATAATCATAAATTGAATATTTATTTACTTTATTATATTTAATTATCAAAATAAGTCTAATATAGACAAATATTTTATCTGTTTTACCAATGAGAAAACTGAAGGTCAGAGCAGTTAAGGAGCCAAGATTATTCTGTTAAAAAATCATCATGGTCTATATTTTATGTAAGATTATCTGACATCAAAACCAAAGCTCCCAAACACTAAACTATGTTTCAAATTGGGGAGAAAAAATGGGTTAATGGCAAGTTGGTCTATAACTTACACTCCCAAAGAAGGCCCAGGTGGATAAATGACCTTAATACCCCTCCCCCCAAAAAGCCATTGTAGACATGATGATGGCATAGATAACAGAAAGTTCCTATATGCAAAAGAGTTCGGGCAAAATACGCCAAGTATAACCAAATTATTTATTGTGAAGAAATCTGGAATATGAATATATAGGGTATAGCAGGCTGAAGAAAGAGATTAGTCATGTAAGCACTTTTCTGTCTGTGTAGTTTACAGTAAAAACACCAAAAGAGTGGAGTAGTAGTTCCACACATTAGGGAAATTCTCAACTTGTCTGTTATTTGAAAACCAAAATGTGCCTGATGCAGAAGAGAAAGGATATTTCTAGGGAGCTGTGGCTGACAGCTTTATCCTCCTCAAGGATAGGAATGTTGCATTTGTGGCTGATGTGTGCATATAGCCTTTCATTAGTAGTTTTGGCATGGGCAAGATCTATATGATTACCGTAGTCTGATTTGATAACTCAAGTGGCCTTGGAAGCACAGAGGAGACAGCATCAACTGTTCCTGAGGCAGAATTACAAATAACTTCACAGAGGAGATGGCTATTAGATTGTGAAGCATGAGTACAGTTTGCCAACTAAGGATGCAGATATAGAGTTCACATGGCTGAGGGAAACTATGATAAGTAATCCTTTATTATTTGTAATGAAATAATATAATGTAACCTCAAATAAAAATAGTTTAATAATCTTTTTTTTTTGGAAGGAACAGGAAAGATGGCTGACCAGAGACACCAGCTGCCAGATCATCTCAGAAAGAAGGAGAAGTTTTAGATGAAAAAGAAAAAACAAACAAATAACCATAGATCAGTATAATTCTGAGGGAAAAGTGTCAGAACCTACAAGAGATTCCATGGGAAGAAGTTGCAAGGCAGAACAAGAAGAAACAAGATATCACACTGGCAGAAGACAACCCCCGAGAGGCTTGGAATCTAGCAAAAATGATAGGTGGAGCAGTTTGTTTCTCCCTCCCTCTCATCTCTGGCTGTCAGCAGGCTCCTGAACTGCTGGAGAACCTTTCTACCCTCACCAGCCCAAAAGCTGCTGCTGCCAATGAACTGGGAGCTTCTTGAGAACAAACCAACAGCCCCCTCGGGGTTGCTTCCCACCACCACATACCCAAGCAGAGACAGCAGGTGCCATATTGCTTCTTCACCCACCATGGGCCTTTGTCCTCTCCAGGGGGCCTCGGCCCCTCACTTTTCATGTTGCTTGTTCCCACACAAACATTTCCCAACTCCAGGCCAGACTGTGAAAGCCACAGGGGGCCAGTGGGTACTGGGGGATCTGTGTGACCCCCGAGCCTAGATATTCTGGGCAGGCTGCTTTCCAGAAAGAGGGACAGAGACGACCAGAGTACTAGCTTTCCTCCATTCAGAATCTTTTCCTCTCCTTCCCATCCCCCGCCCACAGCTGCCAAGAGAGAGCTTGAGCCAGAGCTCTCAGGAGCTGCTGCTTCCCCACTGTTGGGGCTTTCAGACAGAGTGGGGCTCAAACCTTTCAGCTTAAAGACCTGCAGAAGACTAAGGGGTGCTCAGACTGTGAACTCCCTATTCACCGGCCCTCCCTGGTGTTGCTTGCCTGGCTGCTCCATCACAGCAGGGCACACCCCGAAGTGGAGGGACATCAAACCTGCTTGAGCACCCATGGGCAACTCAGGACCAGCATGCTTCTCCCTGGCACAGCCAGGGATTGATCTTCAGGGACCTGGGGACAGGCCCACAGGCCAGATCCCATACCCCTGGACTCGATTGTGTTGCTCAGGGGCACGACGGGGAGATTTGTGAACTAATCTCGAGAGGCAAGGGAGCCCGCATGGGCAGAACTGAAAAGAGAGCGCAGTGTGGGCCCCAGCCACAGTGCACCCACGGAGCACCTCTCCCCACATAGGAAGGCCACACTCTCAGCCCCCGGTGGGATCCTAGACAGGGAAGCTTCTAGCCCACAGCGCCATCATGGAGGAGCGCAGCTAGTTTGAGCTCCTGCCTGCTGAAAGAAGGAAAACTGCAAGCAGAGAAGTGGGGAGAAGAAGGAAACCCATTCCCAGCGCTCAGATTGTGGATCTCAGATGGCCCCTGCCTCCACAGACAGACTTTCTGGCTAGGTGGGGCCACCTCAGCCCCTCCCTGGTGGCATTCCCCAGAAGGCTGAGAGCAGAGTTTTGACTCCCACCAATCCAGCTACCTTACGGGCTTTCGCCCAGTCCCTGCTCAGCTTCATTCCCCCACCCACTTCTACCGTGGTAGAGAATAAGGACTCACCTGGAAGTTCCAGGGCCCCACCCATAACCTGGGGCATTCCAGTGCTTCTGCTGAGGGACTAGAGCCGGTCACAGGTCCCAAAAACAACATTGCAGCTTGTTCCTTCTGGCAACCACCACCTACTAATAACAAGGTCAATTTGCACCGCACTTTATAGCATTTACTGGGTCAACAATACAGGATGTGGTTGATTCTTACCCACAAGCACCACCTACAGTCTCAGAGATTAAACTGATTAAGCAGAGAGAAAGGGACACTTGTACACTGTTGGTGGGACTGCAAACTAGTTCAACCCCTATGGAAAGTAGTATGGAGATACCTCAAAGAACTCAAAGTAGACCTACCATTTGATCCAGCAATCCCACTACTGCATATTTACCCAAAGGAAAAAAAGTCATTTTATCAAAAAGACACCTGCCCTTGAATGTTTATTGCAGCACAATTCACAATTGCAAAGATGTGGAATCAACCCAAGTGCCCATCAATTCATGAGTGGATTAGCAAAATGTGGTATATGTACACCATGGAGTACCAGTCAGCCATAAATAAGGATGAATTAATGCCTTTTGCAACAATTTGGGTGGAACTAGAGCCCATTATCCTAATTGAAGTGTCTAAAGAATGGAAAAACAAACACCACATGTAGTTGCTATTAAACTGGAACTAACTGATGAGCACACATGTGCACAGAGGGAAGTAAAACAGTGGAAATCAGGCACGGGGGAGGGCAGAGAAGGGGATGGGTGAAAACCTAGTTAACAGGTACAGTGAACACTATCTGGGTGATGGGCACACTTATATCCCTGACTCAAGCATGTAACCAAAAACATTTGTACCCCCATCATATTTTGAAATAATATAGTAATAGTAATCTTGTTCTTTCAAAATAAAAATATGTTTGAAAGTAATAAAGGTGAACTGTTCCCTTATATTTAGATATTCATTTATGAAAATATTTTGTACTAATGATCAAATTCTAAATATGAATAAAAATTAAATTAATGGATGACCACAATTGCAGTTATCATTCATTACCATTTCAACTACTATTTTAGTTTGGACATGTCACCCAACAGCTTATGTGTTGGAAACTTGACTGCCATTATAATAGTTGAGATGGGGCCTTTAAGAGGTAATTAGGCCATAAGGGCTTCACCCTCATGAATGGATTATTGTCGTTATCATGGGATCAAATGAGTTCTCATGGGAGTCAGCTTCTGATAAGTTCATCCCCCTTTCTCTATCTCTCTCTGTCTTTTTCTCTCTTACAGGCATGTGTCCATGCTTCCTCACCTTGTGATGTCTTTTGTCATGGGATGACCCTTGCCAAACGGTGCACCATGCTTTTGTACTTCTCCACCTCCATGAAGCAAATAAACTTTGATTGTTTATAAATTACCCCATCTGTTGTATTTTGTTATATCAGCAGAGAATGGACTAAGACATTATGTTTATTATAACAACTAATATTAATTATAAGGCACTATCTTAACTACTTAACATTGATCACCTTATTTAATCATTAAAATTTTTCTATGCATTTGTGCTACTTTTAGATTCCATTTTACAGGTGAAATAAAAAGTCATCTAATAGAATCTAACATCCATTAAAGGTATAAACTCAAATTACAACAGAAAAGAACTTTCTTAAACTGATCAAGTCTAGCTAAAAAGCAAAACACAACCTACAGCTAGCATCTTAGTAGTGAAACATATAAACAGTATCCTTTAAAGTTATGAATAGGAAAAGGAGTCTGCTCTCAACAATCCTATTCATAATTTTGCTAGAAGCTCTAGTCAGTACAATGAGTAAATATATATTTTGAAAAGCAAAAAATAAATAAAACAAAATTGTAAATAGAAATAAAACTTTCATTATTTATAAATAATATAATTGACCACATAACAAGCTGTAAATAATCTTAATAAAAATTATTAAAGACAAGAATTTAGCAATGTTGATAGATATAAGATCAATGTACTAGTTAGTTGCCAGATCTACTAAATTTCTGTGTAAAATATACAGTTAGAAATTATAATTTTAGAGAGAGACCATTCAAAATAGAACCACAAATTATGAAGTTCCCAGGAATAAAAACAAATATATATACATGTATATATGTATATGTATGTGTGTGTGTGTGTACATAAATATATACACACACACACCCCTGTATGAAGACAATGAGGAATTTTACTGAAAAACACTAAAGGATACCAAAATAAATGGGAATAATATATCATTTCTATAGATAGTCTCAAAATCAAAAGATTCTACAATAGAGCATTAAAAAAATTCCAAATATATCAAATCAGAGTTTCTCGAGAGCAGCATTACTAACATATTGGGCCAAACTACTCTTTGTCGTGGGGTCTATCCTGTGTGTTTTACGATGCTTAGCAATTTCCCTGGCCTCTATCCAACAGACGCCAGTAGAACCTCCTGCCCCATTATATATAAGACTAAAAATGCTTCCAGACATTTGCAAATGTCCCCTCAGGGGTAAAATGGCCCCCAGTTGAGAATAGTGAGAAGGAAAAAGATATGAATAAATTTTTTAAAATCAAAATATAGAAGATTGCTTTTAAGACCTTGATTTTTTTTGAGGTAGTCTCACTCGATCCCCTGGCTGGAGTGCAGTGGCATCGTCACAGCTCCCTGCAACCTCACAGTCCTGGGCTCAGGCCATCTTCCTGCCTCAGCCTCCCAAGTAGCTGAGACTACAGGCGCACACCACCAGGCCCAGATATTTTTTACTATTTTTAGTAGAAATGGGGTTCTCACCTTTGCTCAGGCTCCTCTCGAACTCCTGACCTCAAGCGATCCTCCCATGTCAGCCTCCCAGAGTGCTAGGATTACAGGCTGAGCCACTGCACCAGGCATAAAAATTTGATATAGGTAAACATATCTTGGAAAAAAACAAAAGCATGTAACATACAGAAAAATATTGATTTTCTCAACATTTAAGTTAAGAAATTTAATTTGTTAAACATACCATAAAAAAATTTAGACAAGCTAAAAATTAGGTGAGGAAATTTGCAACATATCTAAAGGAAAATGCTGGAGATTTGGAAAAAATGGCAGCCTGATAGAGTCCTCCCACCTTACCACTCCCAGGAAAGAAGGTGAAAACACCATCAGGTGCCTGAGTGCGGATCACTCACTCCAAAAACAGCATTGTGAATTTACAGAGAAACATCCTGAGACACTCAGACCAAGAAAACAGGAGACTGGGATATTCATTCACAAAGATCAGAGAGCACAGGGAACACAATAGAGCCCAGGGTGCGGGAAGGACGTGCTGGCCAGGTCAGCGCAGCGCGACCTGACCCCCAAGCGGGTCACACACCTTCCCCACAGACTCCCCATCCACTCGGTCAGGGACGAGCCCAGGTCCAGCAAAGCTGTTGCTGGAGACAGTAGGCTCTGTGTAGAGGCAGCAATTGTGGGAGCCAAACGGAACTCTCAGCTGCAATATACAGAGACCGCTCAGGGCCGGGTAGGGACTAGGCAGAGATACAGCTTCCCGAGACAGTGCACAGGACCCGCACTGCGCCACTAGAAGTCAGCGGGACTGGGCCCAGGAGTTTAACGGTGAGCGGGACACGCCCTTAGAGGCTGCTAGCAACTGCCCCTGCGGCCGGCAGAGAAAAACTGCGCTCCTGGCGCGATCGGAGCCCAGCTGTGCGCCAGGCTGGCGGCGGCCGCCATCTTTACAGCCGCCCACCCAGAGCTGTGAGCCGCGTCTGTAGCTCCGCCCCGCCCCGGCCTGGGGCTCTTCCGCTGGGGCGAGACAGGCTTTGCCTGTGGTGACCAGGGTCAGCTGTATCCGTGGGTTCCAGGTGGGACGAGACCCCGGAACTGTAGCGGCAGGACCCTTGTGTATTGGAAACAGTTTGCATCTCGTCCATCTGGTCCTGCTACCCTGGCTCTGGCCTCCGACAAGTCCGCTACATGCTGGTCCTAGTGCCCGCCCTTCAGGTCCCAGCCCTCCTGTACCCCAGAGATTGGTCATTTTGAAGGTTGCTGGTTATAGCGACTCATTTTGTATAAGTATCGGTTCTCATGGCAACTGAATGCCTCAAGAGTCACAGGCTGAACCAGAGCAGCTCCCCGTAACCCAGCCCACTTCATTAGGGAATTTTGCTCCATCCAAGAGCGCCTCCAGTGGCCACTATTCCCCCCTGTGGGAACATCCCCCTGGCAGAGACTTCTGGGAATAAAGACGCCCACCCGCCTCAACTTGGAGTCTAGTGGTGGAAAAGGGGTGCACAATTGGAGAACCCCCATCAGCCAGTGACATGTGGAGACATAAGTCAGAATGCCAGACACATGAACTGTGGGAAAACTGAGAGCCCACAAGTGGTCTGGAGGGGAAAGTGCCTGAGAGTGTGGACAGGGAAGAAATAACCTGCTAGAGACCTCAGCAACCCCACCAGCTGGCCCCTCCCACCAGAAGCAGCCCTCCAAGCCCTGAGAGAGAGAGTTCCAAAATCCATAGCAGCAGCCCCCCTAGCGGCCAGATAAGCAACCTCTGAGCTGTGTGGAATTTTCCCACTGCACCCAAAAGTAATCATGTTTCTACCAACACCTCAAGAGGATCAGGGTCAAAGTAACCCCTGGGAGCTACAAGGCCCCTCCCAAAGCTTAGGGCTTTTATATACCCCACCTGGGGGACCAGAGTCTGCCACGGACACAACAGAATACCTAGGTAACTGGCTACTCCACACAAACTACAATCGACAACAGTGGGAACAACCCCACAGCTAAAAATATTTCCTTCCATCTCAAGCTATTAGGGAGCTGTGGATTCATACCCTCAAGTACAATCCACCAGCTTGGAGTTCAAGCTGGGAGAACAAATTCACTACACTCCACCAGGAAGAGGGGAAGACAGCAGGTCAGAGGTAACCAAAGAGGTCCACCAAACTTGCTAAAATACACATAAGGCAATACAGACCAGTACTCCTCTCCCTGGCTCTACCAAAGAATGAACCTAAGGGGCTTGGAAACAGGGCCATAAACTAGCCCTAACACCCCCAGCTCTCGACCAAGAGGCCACATGAGAAAAAAACCAGTGAAAGAACTCAGGAAACATGAAAAATCAGAAAAATCATGAAAAGTCACCCCCAAGAGAAATCATTAGTTCCTCAGCAACATATACCAACTCAAATGAAATGGGTAGAATTACAGAAGAGGAATTTTGTTTATATATTATAAGAAAGCTCAATGAAATTCAAGAGAAAATTGCATCCCAGCACAAGGAAACCACAAGAAAAATGTAAGAAATGAATGAAAAATTTTCTAAAGAAATAGAAGTATCACAGAAAAATCAAATAGAAATTCTAGAAATGAAAGGGGCATTCAAGGATCTACAAAACACAGTGGAAAGCCTTAAGAATAGCCTGGATCACACAGAGGAAAGAATCTCACAGCTGGAAGATAACGCCTATGTGCTAAGTAAATCAGTGGAAGAGAAAGAACACAAAAACAAGAGGGATGAACAAAGCATACAAGAAAAGTGGGATTATGTAAAGAGGCCAAGCATAAAGATCATACACATCCCTGAGGAGAGGAAGAAAATTCGCATGGGCTGGAAAATCTATTTGAAGGAATAATAGAGGAAAATTTTCACGACCTAGCAAGAAATCTCGATATCCAAGTGCAAGAAGCACACAGGACTCTTGGGAGATTCAATGTGAAAAGACATTCACCACGCAACATAATTATTAGACTGACCAAAGTAAACACAAAAGAGGCACTCCTCAGAGCTGTAAGGCAAAAAGAACAGGTAACCTACAAAGGAAAATCTGTCAGATTAACTTCAGATTTCTCAGCTGAAACCTTACAAACCAGAAGGGACTAGGGACCCATCCTTAGTATTCTAAAACAAAATAATGGCCAATTTAGAATTTTTTTTTTTTAATTTCAGAATATTATGGGGGTACAACACTTTGGCCATATATATTGCCTATGCACTGCCCGTGTCAGAGCTACAATCATGATCATCCCCCAAACTGTGCTCCCAACATCCATTCAGTGAGAGTTTTTCCCATCCCCTCCACTCCCTCCCACCTGCCCGCCCCCTGATGAATATTATTGCCCTGTGTGATGTAGGTGTTGATCAGTTAGTACCAATTTGATGGTGAGTACCAGTGGTGCTTGTTTTTCCATTCCTGTGACACTTCGCTTCGAAGAATGGGTTCTAGGCCCAACCAGGATAATACCAGATGTGTTAATTCACTATTGTTCCTTATTGCTGAGTAATACTCCATGGTATACATATAACACATATTATTAATCCACTTGTGTATTCATGGGCACCTGGGTTGTGTCCACATCTTTGAAATACTACAAAGATGTAATACTACATCTTTGCAAATTGTGAATTGTGCTGCTATAAACATTCGTGAGCAGATGTCTTTATTATAAAATGTCTTTTTTCCCTTTGGGTAAATACCCAGTAGTGGGATTGCTGGGTCAAATGGTAATTCTACTTTTAATTTTTTGAGGTATCTCCATATTACTTTCCATAGAGGTTGTACTAATTTGCAGTCCCACCAGCAGTGTATGAGTGTTCCTACCTGTCCACATCCCCGCCAACATTTGTTGTTTGGGGATTTTTTGATATGAGCCAATCTCACTGGAGTTAAGTGATATCTCATTGTGGTTTTGATTTGCATTTCCCTGATGATTAGAGATGTTGAACACTTTTTTATATGTTTGCTGGCCATTATTCTTTCTTCTTTGGAAAAGTTTCTGTTCATGTCCTTTGCCCATTTTTTAATAGGGTTGTTTGATTTTTTCTTGTTGATTTTCCTAAGTTCTGTACAGATTCTGGTTATCAGCCCTTTATCAGAGGTGTAGCATGCAAATATTTTCTCCCATTCTGTAGGTTGTCTGTTCACTCTAGTGAGAGTTTCCTTGGCTGTGCAGAAGTTTTTCAATTTGATCAGGTCCCAGGTATTTATTTTTGTTGCCGCTGTGATTGCTTTGGGGGTCTTCTTCATAAATTTTTTGCCTAGGCCAATGTCCATAAGAGTTTTTCCAACGTTTTCTTCGAGAATTCTTATGGTTTCATGTCTTAGGTTTAGATCTGTTATCCATTGTGAGTTGATTTTTGTGAGAGGTGAGAGGTGTGGGTCCAGTTTCAGTCTTCTACATATGGCCATCCAGTTTTCCCAGCACCATTTCTTGAACAGGGAATCTTTTCCCCAGTGTATGTATTTTTGGAATTTGTCAAAGATCAGGTGACTGTATGAGGTTGGTTTTATATTTGGGTTCTCAGTCCTGTTCCATTGGTCTACGTCTCTGTTCTTGTGCCAATACCATGCAGTTTTGGTTACTATAGCCTTGTAGTATAGTTTGAAGTCTGGTAGATAGATGCCTCCCAATTTGTTCTTTTTGCTTAAGATTGCTTTGGCTAGACAAGGTCTTCTCTGGTTTCACACGAAGCATAGAATTATTTTTTCTAGATTGGCAAAAAATGATGTTGGTATTTTGATAGGGCCTGCATTGATTCTGTAAATCACTTTATGTAGCAAAGCCATTTTTACTATGTTGACTCTGCCTATCCAAGAGCATGGTAGGGTTTTCCATCTATTTACATCCTCTGCAATTTCTTTTCTCAGTGTTTTATAATTATCTCTATATAGGTCTTTGACCTTCTTAGTTAGATATGTTCCTAAATATTTAATTTTCTTTGGTGCTATTGTGAAAGGTATTGCATCTTTAATTTGTTTCTCGGCTTGATTGTTATTAGCATATATGGAGCCTATGGATTTGTGTGTATTAATTTTGTATCCTGAGACTTTGCTGAATTCATTTATCAATTCCAATAATCTCTTGGTTGAATCTTTGGGGTTTTCTATGTACAATATCATATCATCTGCAAATAGTGAAAGTTCGACCTCTTCTGCCCCTATCTGGACGCCCCTGATTCCTCTGTCTTGTCTAATTGCTGTGGCCAGGACTTCCAGCACTATGTTGAAAAGAAATGGAGATAGTGGGCAATCTTGTCTGGTGCCAGTTTTAAGGGGGAATGCTTTCAATTTTTCCCCATTCAGTATGATATTGGCTGTGGGTTTATCATATATGGCTTTAATACTTTTGAAGTATGAGCCATCTATGCCTATATTGTTAAGAGTTCTTATCATAAAAGGATGCTGGATTTTGTCAAAAGCCTTTTCTGCATCTATTGAAAGGATCATATAATCTTTGTTCTTCCTTTTATTTATATGGTGAATTACATTATAGATTTGCGTATGTTGAACCATCCCTGCATCTCGGGAATGAAGCCCACCTGATCGTGGTGAATTATTTTTTTGATGTACATTTGAATTCGGTTTGCAAGGATTTTATTGACAATTTTTGCATCTATATTCATAAGGGATTGGTCTGTAGTTTTCTTTTTTTGTGGTGTCCTTTCCTGGCTTTGGTATCAAGGTGATATTGGCTTCGTAGAATGAGTTTGGGAGGATTCCATCCTTCTGGATATTTTCAAATAATTTCTGCAGTATAGGCACCAGTTCTTCTTTGTAGGCTTGGTAGAATTCAGGTGTGAACCCATCTGGTCCGGGACTTTTTTTTGATGGAATATTTGTTATTACTGCTTCAATTTCGGTGCTTGATATTGGTCTGCTTAGAAATTCTGTTTCTTGCTGGTTGAGCCTAGGGAGGTAGTGTGTTTCTAAGAATTTGTCTATTTCCTCCACGTTTTCGTGTTTGTGGGCATAGAGGTTTTTGTAGTATTTGAAGATGATGTTTTGTATTTCCATGGTATCAGTTGTGACTTCTTTCTCATTTCTAATTGAGCTTATTAGAGTCCTTTCCTTTCTGCTTCTGGTCAACCTGGCAAGTGGCCTGTCTATTTTGATTATCTTTTCAAGAACCAACTTTTCGTTTTATTAATCTTCTGTATTGTTCTTTTGTTCTCGATTTCAATTAATTCTGCTCTGATCTTGGTTATTTCTTTTCTTCTGCTGGCTTTAGGACTGCTTTGCTCTTCCTTTTCCATTTCCTTAAGATGATTCATTAGTTTACTGATTTGTGACCTTTCTGTCTTTTGGATGTGGGCATTTAAGGTGATAAGTTTTCCTCTCAGGACTGCTTTTGCTGTATCCCACAGATTTTGATAACTTGTGTCCCCATTATCATTTACTTCGAAGAATCTTTTGATTTCCATTTGAATCTCCTCCTTGACCCAATATTCCTTCAGCAACAGATTGTTTAGTTTCCATGTTTTTGGATGAAGATGTGAGTTTCTGTTGGAATTGATTTCTAATTTTATTCTGCTGTGGTCTGAAAAGATACATGGTATGATTTCTATTTTTTTGAATTTGTTTAGATCTGTTTTGTGGCCTAGGATGTGGTCAATTTTAGAGAAAGTTCCATGAGCTGATGAGAAGAATGTATATTCAGTGTTATTTGGGTGGAGTGTTCTGTAGATATCTGTTAGGCCCAAATGTTCTAGAGTCCTGTTTAGGTCTTTTGTTTCATTATTTAATTTTTGTTTGAAGGATCTGTCCAGTTCCGTCAGTGGGGTGTTGAAGTACCCTGCTATTATGGCATTGCTGTTTATTATGTTGTCTAGATCAAGCAGTATTTGCTTTATGTACCTGGCTGCTCCTGTGTTGGGTGCATAAATGTTTAGGATTGTTAAATCCTCTTGTAAGATTTTTCCTTTCACCACTATATAGTGTCCATTTTTGTCCTTCTTTACTTTTATTGCTTTAAAGTTTATAACATCTGAAATAAGGATGGCTACTCCAGATTTCTTTTGGTTTCCACTGGCCTGGAAAATTGTATTCCATCTTTTCACCTTGAGTCTGAATGTGTCTGTGTGTAAGGTGTGTTTCCTGAAGAAAACAGATACTTGGTTTGTATTTTTTAATCCATTCAGCCAGTCTATGTCTCTTCAATGGGCAATTCAAGCCATTTACGTTTATCGAGAAAATTGATATTTGGGGTAAATTTCTGATTATTCTATTGGGTGGTGTCTTTTGTTTTACTTCTTGCATCATTGTGGAATCTGGTTTCCGGGGTTTTAGCTTTTGAGTAGTTTTACATAGGTGGGTGTCTGTTGCACTGGTTAGTGTATAATGCAAGTCTAAGCACTTCTTGCAAGGCCGGTCTGGATTTGGCAAATTCTATCAGTGATTGCTTATCTGGAAACGTCTTTATTTCTCCCTCATATAAGAAGCTTAGTTTGGCAGGATACAGAATTCTGGGTTGACCTTTGTTTTGTTTTAAGAGACTAATGATGTCTCCCCATTCCCTTCTGGCTTGTAAGGTTTCAGCTGAGAAATCTGCAGTTAATCTGATTGGTTTCCCGTTATAGGTTATCTGCTGTTTTCGTCTTTCAGCTCTGAGGAGTGCCTCTTTTGTGTTTACTTTGGTCAGTCTAATAATTATGTGGCGTGGTAAATGCCTTTTCACGTTGAGTCTCCCAGGAGTCCTGTGTGCTGCTTGTACTTGGATATCGAGGTTTCTGGCTAAGCCATGGAAATTTTCCTCTACTATTCCTTCAAATAGATTTTCCAGCCCATGCGAATTTTCTTCCTCTCCCTTAGGGATACCTATGATCTTTAGGTTTGGCCTCTTTACATAATCCCACATTTCTTGTATGCTTTGTTCATCCCTCTTGTTTTTGTGTTCTTTCTCTTCGACTGATTTATTTAGCGCATAGGAGTTGTCTTCTAGGTCTGAAATTCTTTCCTCTGCATGGTCCAGCCTATTCTTAAGGCTTTCAACTGTGTTTTGTAGATCCTTGAATGTTTCTTTCATTTCTAGGATTTCTATTTGATTTTTCCGTAATAATTCTATTTCTTTGGAGAATTTTTCATTCATTTCTTGCACTTTTCTTGTGGTTTCTTTGTGCTGGGATTCAATTTTCTCTTGAATTTCATTGAGCTTTCTTATAATCCATAAACGAAATTCCTCTTCTGTCATTCTACCCATTTCATTTGAGTTGGTATTCATTGCTGAGGAACTGATGGTTTCTTTTGAAAGATGACTTTTCAGTCTGATTTTTCATGTTCCCTGAGTTGTTTCGCTGGTTTTTTCTCATCTGGCCTTTTGGTCAAGAGCTGGGGGTGTTAGAGCTAGTTTATGGCCCTGTCTCCAGGCCCACAATGTTCGTTCCTTGGCAGAGCCAGGGAGAGAAGTAGTGACCTATATTGCCTTAGGTGTATTTTAGCAAGTTTGGTGGATCTTGAGTTATCTCTGGCCTGTTGTCTTCTCCTCTTCCCAGTGGAGTGTGGTGAGAATGACCTCCCAGCTTGGGCTCTAAGCTAGTGAATAGTACTTGAGGATATGAGTCCACAGCTCCCTATTAGCTAGGTATTCTATGATGTCCGTGGCAGACTCTGATTCCCCCAGTTGGGGTATGCGAAAGCCCCGTGCTTTGGGAGGGGCCTTGTAGCTCCTAGGGGTTACTTTGACCCTGCTCGTCCTGAGGTGCATGTAGAAACACAATTTCTTTTGGCTGCAGTGTGAGAGCTGAATTGGGAAAATTCTACACAGCTCAGAGGTTGCTTATCTAGCCACGTGTGTCTGCCCTTCTGATGTGTGTCTCCGTGTGATACTGGTTGATAGGGGGATCTCCAATTGTGCACCCCTTTTCCACCACTAGACCCCAAGGCGAGGTGGGTGGCCATCTCTATCCCCAGCAGTATCCACCGGGAGGATGTTCCCACGGGGAGGGGGGAATAGTGGCCACTGGAAGTGCTCTTGGATGGCACGAAATTCCCTAATGGAGTGGGCAGGGTTATGGGGAGCTGTTTTGGTTCAGCCTGTGGCTCTTGAGGTATTTGGTTGTCATGAGAACCAGCAGTTATACCAAATGAGTCACTATAGCCAGCAACCTTCAAAATGACCAGTCTCTGGGGTACAGGAGGGCTGGGACCTGAAGGGCGGGCACTAGGACCAGCACGTAGCGGACTTGTCAGAGGCCAGAGCTGGGGTAGCAGGACCAGATGGATGAGATGCAGACTGTTTCCAATACACAAGGGTCCTGCCGCTACAGTTCCAGGATCTCGTCCCACCTGGAACCCACAGATGCAGCTATCCCTGGCCCCCACAGGCAAACCCTGTCTTGCCCCAGCAGAAGAGCTCCGGGCCGGGGCGGGGCGGAGCTACAGACGCGGCTCACAGCTCTGGGTGGGCGGCTGTAAAGATGGCGGCCGCCGCCAGCCTGGCGCACAGCAGGGCTCCAATCGCACTGGGAGTGCAGTTTATCTCAGCCGGCCTCGGCACTTGCTAGCAGCTTCTAAGGGTGTGTCCCGCTCTCCGTTAAACTCCAGGGCCCAGTCCCGCTGACTTCTAGTGGCACAGTGCTGGCCTGCGGGTTCCCGCGCACTGTCCCAGGAATCTGTATCTCCGCTCCCTCCCTGACTGGTTCCTCCCCAGCCCTGAGCGGTCTGTGTATATTGCAGCTGAGAGTTGTGTTTGGCTCTCGCTATTGCCTCCTCTTCACAGGGTCTGATGCCTCACGCCACCGCTTTGCCCCAACTCTGGGCTTGTCCCTGACTGCCTGTATGGGGTGGTGCATAACCGCTTGGGGGGCAGGTCTCTCCGCGCCAACCTGGTGAGCGCGTCCTTCCTGCGCTCTGGGCTCTATTGTGCTCCGTGCGCTCTCCGATCTTTGTGAAAATTTTGTACCTGTTTTCTTGGGCTGGGGGTTCGGCATTGTTTCTCTGTAATTCACAATGCTGTTTTCGGAGTGAGCGGTCCGTGCTCGCAGGTAGCCACTGGCGTTTCTCACCTCCTTCCCTGGGAGCGGTGCGGTGGGAAGACTCTATCAGACTGCCATTTTTTCCCTCCAACTTAGAATTCTTTATCCCACCAAACTAAGCTTCTTATATGAGGGAAAAATAAAGACTTTTCCAGACAATAATCACTGACAGAATTTACGAAGTCCAGACTGGCCCTGCAGGAAGTGCTTAGACCTGCATGATACATGAACCAGCACAACAGACACCCACCAGTGTAAAACAACCCAAAGCTAAAACTCCAGAACGCAGATTTCACAATGACTCAAGAGGTAAAACAGAACAAGAAACTACCCAACAGAATAAACAGAATTTGACCCCAAATATCAATTCTCTAAATAAATGTGAATGGCTTGAATTGCCCATTTAAGAGACATTGGCTGGCTGAATGGATTAAAAAATACAAGCCAAGTATCTGCTGTCTCCAGGAAACACATCTTACACACAAGGACTCATTCAGACTCAAGGTGAAAGGATGGAATACAATTTTCCAGGCCAATGGAAACCAAAAGAAATCTGGAGTAGCCATTCTTATTTCAAATGATATCAACTTTAAAGCAACAAAAGTAAAGAAAGACAAAGATGGTCACTATATAGGAGTGAAGGGATAAATCTTACAAGAAGATTTAACAATCCTAAATATTTACACACCTAACACGGGAGCACCCAGATACGTAAAGCAAATACTGCTTGATCTAGACAACATAATAAATAGCAATGCCATAATAGATGGAGACTTCAACACCCCACTGACGGAACTGGGCAGATCCTCCAAAGAGAAAATAAGCAAAGAAACAATGGACCTAAACAGGACTCTAGACCACTTGGGCCTAACAGACATCTACAGAGCACTCCACCCAAATAACACTGAATATGCATTCTTCTCATCAGCTCATGGAACTTTCGCTAAAATTGATCACATCCTAGGCCACAAAACAGATCTAAACAAATTCAAAAAAGTAGAGATCATACCATGTATCTTTTCAGACCATAGTGGAATAAAATTAAAAATCAATTCCAACAGAAACTCACATCTTCATCCAAAAACATGGAAATTAAACAATCTGTTGCTGAATGACTATTGGGTCAAGGAGGAGATTCAGATGGAAATCAAAAGATTCTTCGAACTAAATGATAATGTGGACACAAGTTATCAAAATCTGTGGGATACAGCAAAAGCAGTCCTGAGAGGAAAACTTATCACCTTAAACACTCACATTTAGAAGACAGAAAGGTCACAAATCAGTAAACTAATGAATCATAGGGAAATGGAAAAGCAAAAGCAAAGCAATCCTAAAGCCAGCAGAAGAAAAGAAATAACCAAGATCAGAGCAGAATTAAATGAAATTGAGAACAAAAGAACAATACAGAAGATTAATAAAATGAAAAGTTGGTTCTTTGAAAAGATAAACAAAATAGACAGGCCACTTGCCAGGTTGACCAGAAGCAGAAAGGAAAGAACTCTAATAATAAGCTCAATTAGAAATGAAAAAGGAGAGGTAACAACTGATATCATGGAATTACAAAACATCATCCTTGAATACTACAAAAATCTCTATGCCCAAAAACATGAAAACATGGAGGAAATGGACAAATTCCTAGAAACACACTACCTCCCTAGGCTCAATCAGGAAGAAATAGAATTCCTAAACAGACCAATATCAAGCACCGAAATTGAAGCAGTAATAAAAAATATTCCATCAAAAAACAGTCCTGGACCAGAGGGGTTCACACCTGAATTCTACCAACCTACAAGAAGAACTAGTGCTTTTACTGCAGAAATTATTTGAAAACATCGAGAAGGATGGAACACTCTCAAACTCATTCTACAAAGCCAATATCACCTTGATACCAAAGCCAGGAATGGACACAACAAGAAAAGAAAACTACAGACCAATATCCGTTATGAATATAGATTCAAAAATGCTCAATAAAATCCTAGCAAACCAAATTCAAATGTACAACAAAAAATTAATTCACCACGATCAGGTGGGCTTCATCCCCGAGATGCAGGCATGGTTCAACATACACAAATCTAAAAATGTAACTCACCACATAGATAAAAGCAAGAACAAATACTATGTGATCCTTTCAATAGATGCAGAAAAAGCTTTTGACAAAATCCAACACCCTTTTATGATAAGAATTCTTAACAACATAGATATAGATGGCTCATACCTCAAAATTATTAAAGCCATATATGATAAACCCACAGCTAATATCATACTGAACAGGAAAAAATTGAAAGCATTCCCCCTTAAAACTGGAACCAGCCAAGGTTGCCCACTGTCTCCACTTCTATTCAACATAGTGCTGGAAGTTCTTGCCAGAGCAATCAGACAAGAGAGAAGAATCAGGGGAGTCCATACGGGGGAGAAGAGGTCAAACTTTCACTCTTTGCAGACAATATGATATTATATCTAGAAAACCCCAGAGATTCAACCAAGAGACTATTGGAATAATAAATGAATTCAGTAAAGTCTCAGGATACAAAATCAATGCACACAAATCAATAGTCTTTATATATGCCAATAACAGTCAAGCTGAGAAAGAAATCACAGATGCAATACCTTTCACAATAGCACCAAAGAAAATTAAATACTTAGGAACATATCTAACTAAGGAGGTGAAAGACCTATATAGAGAGAATTATGAAACACTGAGAAAAGAAATTGCAGAGGATATAAACAGATGGAAAACCCTACCATGCTTTTGGATAGGTAAAATCAACATTGTAAAAATGTCTTTGCTACCTAAAGTGATTTACAGAACCAAGGTAGTTCCTATCAAAATACTTTCATCAATTTTGCTGATCTAGAAAAACAATTCTATGCTTTGTGTGGAACCAGAGAAGACCCTGTCTAGGCACAGCAATCTTAAGCAAAAAGAACAAGTTGGGAGGCATCAATCTCCCAGACTTCAAAGTATACTACAAGGCTATAGTAACCAAAACAGCATGGTACTGTCACAAGAACCAGAGACTTAGACCAATGGAACAGGACTGAGAACCCAAATATAAAACCATCCTCATATTGTCATCTGATCTTTGACAAATTACACAAAAACATACACTGGGGAAATGAATCCCTATTGAATAAATGGTGCTGGGAAAACTAGATGGCCACATGTAGAGGACTGAAACTAGATCCACACCACTCACCTTTCACAAAAATCAACTTACAATGGATAACAGATTTAAACCTAAGACGTGAAACCATAAAAATTCTAGAACAAAACATTGGAAAAACTCTTATAGATATTGGCCTAGGCAAAGAATTTATGAAGAAGACCCCCAATGCAATCACAGCAGCAACAAAAATAAATAAATAGGACCTGATCAAATTAAAAAGCTTTTGCACAGTAAGGATACTATCACTAGTGTGAAAAGACAACCTACAGAATGGGAGAAAATATTTGCATGCTACACCTCTGATAAAGGGCTGATAATCAGAATCTATACAGAACTTAGGAAAATCAACAAGAAAAAATCAAACAACCCATGAAAAAATGGGCAAAGGACATGAACAGAAACTTTTCAAAAGAACACAGAATATGGCCAGCAAACATATAAAAAATTGCTCAACTTCTCTAATCATCAGGGAAATGTCAATCAAAACCACAATGAGATATCACTTAACTCCAGTGAGATTGGCTCATATCAAAAAGTCCCAAAACACAAATATTGGCCATGCGGGATGTGGACAGATAGGAACACTCATACACTGCTAGTGGGACTGCAAATTAGTACAACCTCTATGGAAAGTAACATGGAAATACCTCAAAGAATTAAAAGAACTACCATTTGATTCAGCAATCCCACTACTGGGTATTTACCCAAAGAAAAGAAAGACATTCTATAATAAAGACATCTGCACTCAAATGTTTATAACAGCACAATTCACAATTGCAAAGATGTGGAAACAACCCAGGTGCCCATCAATACACAAGTGGATTAATAAAATGTGGTATATATACCATGGAGTATTACTCAGTAATAAAAAACAATGGTGAATTAACAAAACTGGTATTATCCTGGATTGAGCTACAGCCCATTCCTCAAATCAAAGTATCACAAGAATGGAAAAACAAGCACCACCGGTACTCACCATCTAATTGGTACTAACTGATCACTACTTATGTCATACATGGCAATAATATTCATCAGGAGGCAGGCAGGTGGGAGGGGGGTGGAGGGGATGGGACAACTCTCACCAAATGGGTGAGGGGCCACAGTTAGGGGGATGTCCACGATTGTAGCTCTGACATGGGCAGTGCTTGGGCAATGAATATAACCAAAGTGTTGTACCCCCATAATATTCTGAAATAAAAGGAAAAAAAATAAATAAAGGAAAATGCTATTATCTCTAATGCATAAAAATCTAAAAATCAATAAACAAAAAGCTAATAAACTAATAGGAAAATACAAATTGAAACTATGCTTAGGCCAAATATTGTACACCTGAAACCCACACCCTGATGTGCAGAGATGTAAAAAGCCCACTAATAATAACTGGTAGAGAAAGACAATAATTGAACACTCAGCCTCTTCTAGTAGTAGTGTACATTGGGGCAACTTTCATAGTAAGCTTGTAATACTATTGAAGATTCGAAACCCTATAACCCAGAATTTCATTTCCAGGCCTATACTGTAGAGAAATACTTTCCCATGGGTCCCAGGAAGGAATTACCAGTAGTTTGTAATACACAAAATTACAAATAGCATAAACATCACTCAACAGAAATTGAATTAAAAATATGTGGAACACTAAAGCAAAAAAAATGTCATATGACAGTAAATTTAATAAATTAAAGCTACACATAGCAATCTGGTTATATTTCACAAACAAAATATATTTTTAAAAAATTACAATAGATTAGGATAGGTAGATCAATAGGTAGATATAAAATAAAGATGATTTTATGCATGTAAAGTTCAAAATACATAATTAAATACCATAATTAAATAATGTATTAAAGGTGCATACATAAGTGGTAAAACAACAAAGGCAAGATGTGCACAAAATTTTGACTTGCAATTACTGTTAAGATGGAATAGAATACATACAGTATTGTTTTATTCCTTGAGCTAGAATTTGGAACATATGTGTTTCCTTTAAAATAATACTTAAATCATACATGTAAATTATACTCTTTTTTAATGTGACTATTTCATAATAAAAAATACTAAAAACGCCCTAAACTTTGAAGGTTAAATGTATTTTTCTAGTCTGATGTTTAGCAAGGATTATAGCCCATCTGTCACACTCCACAAACTATGCTTTCATCCATTAGGCAAATCTAAATATTTAATTTATTATTATTATTTTGTGTAACTTTGATGCATACTTTAAATATAAATGCTGAGAATGTTGTTAAATTACTGGTAATTCTCAATTGCAGCCAAATGAGATAAAATTCTCTAATTAAGCATTTAAGCCAGATATTTCACTTGACAATACTTGACAAATTGGTTGCTAGTGACAGTCAGGGTTGCTCTAGCCGAGTGGCTATGCTAACAACAAACAAAGTCAATTTCAAATAAAGATTATTACTAGGGAAAACAAGAAATATGTAATAATGATAACAGGGATGATTCACTAAGAAGATATATAAATTTAACTGTTTATGCTCTGAATAACAAAGCTTTGTCTTACTTGAAGCAAAACCTGACAAATCCATAATCATAATTGGTGATTTTTAACACTCCTTCCTCAATAACTGATAGAATAAGTAGAAATATCAGTAAGGATATTGGAGAATTGAATGATATTATGAGTTAACTTGAACTAATTGATATTTATAGGACACTCCAACAAACATTAGAAAAATCCACATTTTTTTTCAAGTGCATAAGGGATGTTCACCAAAAAAGACTATATATAGGGGTAATAAAACAAGTTTTGATAAGGATGAAATGATTATAATCATATGAAATATGTTCAATCATCAAAACAGAATTAAATTAAACATAAATACATGGAAGATTTCAGGGAGATCTCCAAATATTTTTAAAATATATGATGTAAACTTCTTAATTACTTTTAAGTCAAAGAGGAAATTGCAGAAGACATTAGACCATCTTTTAATTGAATGAAAATAAATGCACTTTATATAAAAATTTGTGGGATGTAGCCAAAGCATGTGTAGAAGAAAATTTATAGTACTAAATACACATCCAAGCATACTTTGTTTTATTGCACTTCACAGATTACAAACTGAAGGTTTGTAGAAACACTGCCTCAAGCAATTCTATTGACAGCACCATTTTTCCAACAGAATGTGCTCACTTCCTGTCTCTGCCACATTTTGGTAATTCTCTCAATATTTCAAATTTTTTCATTGTTATTATATCTGTTATGATGATCTGTGAGCAGTGATCTTTGATGTCATTATTGATATTGCCTTGGATCACCACAAATCACAACTATGTAAGAAGGTAAACTTCATAAATGATGTGTGTGTTCTGACTACTCTAGGGACAGATCATTCCCGGTCTTTCTCACTCTCCTATGGCCTCCTTATTCCCTGAGACACAGAAATCTTGAAATTAGGCCAAATAATAACCCTACTATGGCCTCTAAGTGTTCAAGTAAAAGGAAGAATTACATATCTCTCACTTGACATCAAATGCTAGAAATGATTAAGCTTAGTTAGGAAGGCATGTCAAAGCTGAGATAGGCGAAAAGCTAGGCATCTTGTGTCAAACAGTTAGCCAAGTTGTGAAGGCCAAGAAAAAGTTATTGAAGGAAATTAAAAATGCTACTTTAGTGACCACATGAATAATAAGAAAGCAAAACAACTTCATTGCTCAAATGGAGATTGAGCAACGAATAGAAGATCAAACCAGCCACAACATTCCCTTAAGCAAAAGCCTAATCCAGAGAAAAGTCCTAACTCTCTTCAATTCTATGAAGGCTGAGAGAGGTGAGGAACCTGCAGAAGAAAAGTTTGAAGCTAGCAGAGGTTGGTTGGTTCATAAAGTTTAAGGAAAGAAGCCATCTCCATACGATAAAGGTGCAGGGTGAAGCACCAAGTGCTGATGGAGAAGCTGCAGTAAGTTATCCAGAAGATCTAGCTAAGATCATTGAAGAAGGTGGCTACATGAAACCACAGATTCTCCATGTAGGTTAAACAGTCTTCCATTGGAAGAAGATGCCATCTATGACTTTACAGCTACAGAAGAGAATTCAATGCCTGACTTCAAAGCTGCAAAGGACAGGATGATTCTCTTGTTAGGGACTAATGCAGCTGGTGACTTTAAGTTGAAGCCAATATTCATTTACATTCAAATAATCCTAGGGCCCTCTAAGGGGCCAAGATGGTGGAGTAGAAGCAGCCAGCACACACAGCTCTCTGGGAGAGAATAGAAAACCACAAATCAATTGTCACCTACAGATGGACTGTCTTGGAGAGAGCATTGTAGATCATCAGAGAACTGATGGGAGAAAAAGACAGGGACAGGGAGTTCCACTCACCAAGATTAGAAGGTTCCTGGGGAAGACACATAAACATGCGGAAGTGATAAATGAGAGGGCCCCAGGGCTTCATGAACCCCACATGGACACTGTGACTTGAGCTGTGAGGGCCCCCTGATAACCACTACAGACCTCCATGCTGATCAGGGAGCTGCTTAGAGACTGTATAGTGAAGTTGCATTGGAGAGCAGGTTCAGCAGGGTTCCGCTGGTCTCAGGTCCCAGGTTGCTGCACCTGATGACGCTCTGAGCTTTCAGATCCTGAGCTCCTGGTCTACACAGGGATCTGCTTCACTGCAGCAGCCACAGAGTTGCCCCTTTCTGGGCCAGGAAGGGAGCAGAGAGAGCAGATGCACTCATACTCCTGTGACTGGGAGCTGGGCACGACCCTCCACCACTGGGGAACTCAAGTGGAGCTCAAAGGGTCCCACACTAGCAGCCTTGGCAGAACCTGTGTGGGGAGGGAGCCCCAGCCATCCAGCAGCCCAACCCCTGTGGCAGTACACATTGACCAGTGGAGGTAGCCCCCCAGCCTGTGCACTGGAACACCAAGGTCCACACCCTCATGGATGCCAGCTCTGTGTAGTGGGCCATGGCCCCCCAGCCCAGCATGCTGATGGGTAGACATGCCCCCACAGACCTGAATGCTCTGCAGCAAGCCAAGCCCCTTGGTCTTGTGTGCCAGCTGATAGGCCATGTTCCCCATGCAGCATGCCACAGATCCACACACCCTGTGAGGTCATACCACTTGGTTTTTTGCACTAGTTGGCAAAAAAGCCCCCTGGCCCTATAGCTAGCTGGCCATGCCCCCATGGCACTGTGTCACACCACACATACAATCCAGCTTTCCATCATGGACCCGCTAGCCACAAACTGCCCTCTGCCACATACTGCCATTACACCTAGACGTGGATGGAGCAAACACCCACAGCTCTGACACCTGTGGCCACTGCCTAGATAGCCTTGCCAAAAAGCCACTCCCACCACCAGGGGAAGACCTGGGCAGAACAATCTCCCACAATGCGCACCTCAGTACAGAGGGGCACAGCCAATCCCCTGCCCAAGTTTCCAACAGTGACCTAGGGAGCAACCCACCACTAAACATGAAGATTTCCCAGCACTGGTCCAAGTCCTGCAACCCACGTAGGTACTGGCCAAGGACCTACAACCTGCTCAGTTGTCAGCCAAGTTCACAGCACCTGCCTCTGCAGAGAAAAACTTGTGCAACTCCCTGCCTGAGATTCCAACTGCAGTCTGGGGACCAATATACCAATCCAAACAAATATCCCCCAGCATAAACTTGGACTGTGACAACCAAAGGAAATCAAGATGACACAGGAGGACAACTGTGCTACAAGCTCTCAGTGCATCTGCCCCTCTCCCACTGGGTCAATTCTCTAGAGTAGGACACAAAAGCATTATCTAGGGAACTCTCCTCCTTCTCACAAAGTAGGTGAATTCCTAGCAAAGGAGAACAGGTGCACTGCAAAGCTATCAGCCCGGAGTGAGAGAAGAGGTTTCAGATGAGAAGAAATCAGCAAAAAAAAATTCTAGTAACATGAAAAAACAAACTAGCTCAACACCCTCAAAGGATTACAATAGATCCACAGCAATGGACCTCAACCAAAAGGAAATTGTCAAAATGTCAGAAATGGAATTCAGAATATAGATGGGAAAACAAGATGAAGGTAATTGAAGAGAAAGTTGAAAAACAACACAAAGAAGCAAAACAAAGTTTCAGGACATGAATGAAAAATATGCAAAAACTCACAAAAGAGAGACAACATAAGAAAGGAAATAACAGATATTAAAGAAATGAAAGAGTCTTTTAGGGAAAAAATTCAGCAAAGAGCTTCAACAACAGGCTAGATCTAGTAGAAGAAAGAATCTCAGAGCTTGAACACAAGGCTTTCAAAGTAATGCAGTCAGACAAAGATGCAGAAAAAAGAATAAAGCAAAATGAACAAATCACTCATAGAAATATGGGATTATGTGAAATGAGAAAATATATGAATTATACGTATCCCAGAGCAAGAAGAAGCAAAAACAAAATGCATGGAAGACCTATTTGAGGGGATTATTGAGGAGAACTTCCCTAGTATCCCAGAGATTCAGATATCCAGATACAAGATGGCCATCAAACACCAGGAAGATTCATAGCAAAGAGGACCTCCCAAGACACATAGTCATCAACCTGGCCAAAGTCAAAATGAGAGACAGAATTCTACAAGCTGCAAGATAAATGCAACTAACCTACAAAGGAAAACCAATCAGGCTAACAGCAGACTTCTCAGCAAAAACCTCAAAAGCCAGAATGGATTGGGGCCCTATTTTTAATCTGGTTAAACAGAACAACTGCCAAACAAGAATTTTGTATCCTGCAAAACTAAGTTTGATAAATGATGGAGGAGTAGAGAATTTTCCAGATAAGGAAACACTAAGGGAATTTGTCACTACAAGACCTTCCCTACAGGAAATGCTCAAATGTACATTATGCATGTAACAGCACAATAGATACCCACTAGTGTAAAAACACACAAAAGTTATTGCTCATAGCTTTTATGAAATAATAGCCCAAGAGGTAAAACAAAACAATACAGTATCATCTAACATGATGAAGTATCAATAATAACACACAATGTAAATGGTCTGAATGCCCCAAAGACACAGACTGCTGAGTGATTGACAAAAGACAACCAAAATAGTTGCTGTTTCCAAGAAACACATGTAAAGCACAAAGACTCACACAGACTCAAAGTTAAGGAGTGGAAAAATATCTTCCATGCAAATTGAAAACAATAGTGAGCAGGTATAGACATTATCATATGAGATAAAACAGACTTTAAGTCAACAATGGTATAAAAAAATAAAGATGGTCATTATATATGGAAAACAAGATGAAGGTAATTGAAGAGAAAGTTGAAAAACAACACAAAGAAGCAAAACAAAGTTTCAGGACATGAATGAAAAATATGGAAAAACTCACAAAAGAGAGACAACAAGGGAGCACTTCAACAAGAAGACATAACAATCCTAAATATATGTGCACCTAACATAGGAGCTCCTAGCTTCATAAAGCAAATTATTCTAGATCTAAGCAAAGAAATAAACAGTGGCATCTTAACTTTCCAGGGATTTCAACACTCCACTGACAGAACTGGACAGATCATCAAAGGAAAAAATGCATAAAGAAATATTGGACTCAGGACTCTAGAACAAACAGACTAACAGACACTTACAGAACATTCTACCCCAAAACTAGTAAAACTACTGAATATACATTTTTCTCATTAGCACATGGACCACTTTCCAAGATTGTTCATATCTGAGGCCATAAAACATGTCTTAGCAAGTTTAAAAAAATCAAAATCATACCATTTATCTCTCAGACCACAGTGGAATAAAACTAGAAAGTAATTCCAAGGGAAACACTTAAAACAGCACAAAGTCATGTAAATTTAAAAACCTGCTCTTGAATGATCCTTGGATCAATGATGAAATTAAAGTGGAAATCAAAAGATTCTTCAAACAGGATGACAAAGAGGACACAAGCTTTCAAAATCTATGGGATACAGTAAAAGCAGTCCCAAGGGGGAAATTCATAACCTTAAAAGCCTACATCAAAAATACATAAACATTACAAATTAACAACTTAATGTCACATGTCAAGGAACTGTAAAAAGAAGAAAAAACCAAACCCAAAAGCAGCAGAAGAAAAGAAATAACAAACATAGATCAGATGGAAAACAAACAAATAATGCAAAGGATCAATGTAACAAGAAGTTGAAAAAAACAAACAAAATCAAAATGTGACTATTAGCCAGATTAGCCATAAATAGAAGATAAAGGACTCAAATAACTTCAATCAGAAATGAAAAAGGAGACATTACAACTGATAATGCAGAAATACAAAATATCATCCATGAATACTATGAAAACCTCTACACAAACAAACTAGAAAATCTAGAGGAAATGGACAAATTCCTGGAAAAACACAACCTTCCAAGCCTGAATCAGGAAGAAATAGAAATCCTGAACAGACTAATAATGAGCAGTGATAAAATTTCTACAACAACAACAAAAAAGCCCTGGGCCAGATGGATTTACAGGAAAATTCTATCAGACCTACAAAAAAGAACTGGTACCTATCTCCAGAAATTATTCCATAATATATAGAAGGAGGGAATCCTCCCTAACTCATTCTAAGAAGCCAGTATCACCCTGATACCATAGCCAGGAAAGGATATAATGAAAAAAGAAAACTACAGACCAATATCCCTTATGAACATAGACGTGAAATTCCTCAACAAAATACTAGTAAACATAAAACAAAAACACATCAAAAAGGTAATTCACCATAACCAACTGGATTTCATCCCAGAGAGGTAAGGATAGTTCAACATACACAAATCAATAAATGTGATTCACTACATAAAGAGAAACAAAAACAAAGACCACATGATCATCTCAATATATGCAGAATAAGTACTAGATAAAATTCATCATCCTTTAATGATTAAAAACCTTCAACAAACTAGGCATAGAAGGAACATGCCTAAAAATTATAAAAGCCATATGAGACAAACCCACAGCCAACATCATACTGAATGGGGAAAAGTTGAAAGCATTCCCCCTAAGAACTGGAACAAGACAAAGGTGCCCACTGTCACAACTTCTACTCAACATAGTATTGAAAATCCTAGCCAGAGTAATCAGGCAAGAGAAAGAAATAAAGGGTATTCAAATCTGGAAAGATGAGGTCAAACTATCCCTGTTTGCTGATGATATGATCTTGTATCTAGAAAACCCTAAAGACTCCATCAAAAGACTCCTAGAATTGATAAATAAATTCAGTGAAGTTTCAGATTACCAAATCAATGTACACAAGTCAGGAGTATTTCTATATACTAATAACAGTCAAGTTGAGAGTCAAATAAAGGAATCAATAGCATTCACAATAGCTACAAAGAAAATAAAATACCTAGGAATATACTTAACCAAGGAGGTGAAAGATCTGTATAAGGAGAAATACAAAACACTGATGAAAGAAATCACAGATGACAAAAACAAATGCAAAAACATGCCTTGCTCATGGATTGCTAGAATCAACATTATTAAAATGTCCATACTTCCCAAAGTGATTTACATATCAACACCATCCCCATGAAAATACCAACATCATATTTCAAAGATCTAGAAAAAAAGTCCTAAGCTTCATTTGCAACCAAAAAAGAGCCCAAATAGCCAAAGCAATCTTAAGCAAAAAAAAAAACAAATCTGGAGACATCACATTACCTGACTTCAAATTACAGTATAAGCCTGTAGTAACCAAAACACCATGGTACTGGTATAAAATTAGAGACATAGACCAATGGAACAGAATAGTGAAAACCCAGAAATAAAACCATCTACCTATAACCAACTGCTATTTGACAAAGCAAACAACAACATATACTGGAGAAAGGAAGCTCTATTCAATAAATGGTGCTGGGAAAATTTGATACCCCCATGCATAAGAATGAAACAGAAACCCCTTCTCTTGACATATACAAAAATGTATTCAAGATGGATAAAAGACTTAAGTGTAAGGCATGAAACTATAAAAAATCTTAGAGGAAAAATGTAAGAAAAACTACTCTAGACAATGGCCTAGGCAAAGAATTTATGACTAAGACCCAAAAAGCAAATACAGCAACAATAAATATAAATAAATGGGATGTAATCAAATTAAAAAGCTTCTGTACAACAAAGGAAATAATCAATAAAGTGAATAGACAACCTACAGAATGGGAAAAAATGTTCACAAACTATACATCTGATAAAGGTTTAATATCCAGAATCTACAAAGAACTCAAACAAATCATTAAAAAAACCTGTCAAGAAGTGGGCAAAGGACATGAACAGAAGTATTTCAAAAGCAGACAGACAAATGGCCAAAAAACATTGAAAAAATGCTTAACATCATTAATCATCAGGGAAATGCAAATTAAAACTACAATGAGATACCACCTTACCCCTATCATAATACCATTATTAAAAAGTCAAAAAATAGATGTTGGTGCAGATGTGGTGAAAAGGGAATACTTTAACACTGTTGGTGGGAATGTAAATTAATACAATCTTTATGGAAAACAGTATGGAGATTCCTTAAAGAACTAAAAGTAGACCTACTATTCTATCCAGCAATCCTGCTACTGAGTATCTCCCCAAAGAAAAAGAAGTCATTATGTCAAAAAGACACCTGCATTCAAATGTTTATTGCAGCACAATTCACAATCACAAAGATACAGAATCAACCTAAGTGCCCATTAACTGATGAATGGATAAAGAAAATGTGGTGTATATATATACCATGGAGTACTACTCAGCCATTAAAAGGAATGAAACGATGTTGTTTGCAGCAATTTGGAGACCATTATCCTAAGTGAAGTATTTCAAGAATGGAAAACCAAACACCATATGTTCTCACTAACAAGCGCAAGCTAAACCATGGGAAACACGTACACAAAGCAATACAAAGGACATGAGAAACCAAAAAAGGTGGAAAGTGCAAGGGGGGTGTGGGATAAAAACTTACTTTTGGGTACAACAAACACTATTCTGGTGACGGGCACACCCTGACTTTAGCATTATTGAAGGTATCCATGCAACAAAAACACTTGTACTCACTTAATTAATATTTTTAAATAAAAAAAATTTTAAAAGAAGAATTGTGCTGTATCTGCTCAGCCTGCACTCTATAAATGGAACTAAAAAGTGTAAACAGCAGCATATCTCTTTTTATCATGGCTTATTGAATATTTTAAGTCCACTTAAAGTCTGAGACCTACTGCTCAGAAGACAAGATTACTTTCAAATTACTACTACTCATTGTCAGTGTATGTGGTTACCCAAGAGCTCTGAGGATGATGTACAAAGAAATTCATGTGGTTTTCATGGCTGCTAAGACAACATCCATTCTGCAGCCCATGAATTAAGGAGTAATTTTGACTTTCAAGTCTTATTATTTATAGTTAGTGATTCCTCTGATAGATCTGGGCAAAGTAAATTGAAAACCTTCTGGAAAGGACTCACCATTCTAAACACCATTCTGAACATTCATATCTCATAGGAGAAGGTGAAAATGTCAACATTAACAGGAGTTTGATGAACTAAGTGATTTCAATCTCCATGATGCTTTGAGGGTTCCAACTTTGGGTAAAAAGTAACGCAATGTGGTGAAAATAACAAAAGAACTAGAATTAGAAGTGATGCCTGATGATTTGGCTAAATTACTGCAATCTCATGAGAGAACTTAAACAGATGAGGAGTTGCTTCTTATGGATGAGCAAAAAAAGCGGTTTCTTGAGATGGAATCTACTCCTGGTGAAGACACTGTGAACGTTATTGAAATGACAACAAAGAATTTATAGTATTACATAAGGTTTGTGAAATGTAGTCTAAGTTTTAGTTTACTGGGTATTGACAAAAGCATTTACTGTGGGTCAAATGCTTAGCAAACAGCATTGTATGATACAGGAAATCTTAGAAGAGCATTTTGATGCACACAACTATTTTTATTAAACATTCACAGCCACACCAACTTTTCATCAACCCCCACCCTGATCAATCAGCAGCACATCACTCAAGGCAAACTCATCCCAGAAAAGATGACAAACTCTTGAGGTTAAGATGATTGTTATGTTTTAGCAATAAAATATTAGTTTGAATATTTTTCAGACTAATGCTATTTCAACTTAATAGACTACAGTAATGTAAACATATATGCACTGGGAAGCCAAAAATTTCATTGTATATTCGTATTATGCATTATGCAATAGTCTGAACTGAACTTGCAATCTTGAAGCCTATATCAAAAAAAGTAATATCAAAAATTAATGACCTAAGCCATCACTTTAAGAAACTGTTAAAAAATAAAAGAACATCTAAATCCAACGTAAGGAGAGGTGGGAAATAAAAAGATGTAATATATAAATCAATGAAGTAGTAAATAGAAGTGTACACTTAAAATACATCTCAAAGAATTTGATTTAAAAGAAAAGCTATGAACAGGTATTCAACTAATTGGACAGTTAATCTGGTGACCCTGGGTATAAAATGTTTAACCCTAAGGCAAAAAGCTGCATATGCAGAGTATTTTATTACTTTTCAGCATAACGGTCCTCATTTAACAGAAGAAATAGACACTTGGATGCAATAGGAACTCTTCATACCATTCCTGTCTTGTGTGTATTGCCATCTTTTGACCTTATTGCAGCCCTCAAACTTGACTTTGGCTTTTTAAGAAGCCTCCAGATAAAAATGCCACATCAATACATAGATATACATATATTTATTTATGATAGCAAAATAACATATAGATTTAATTATCTTGCTACAATACTAAGCCAAAGCTTTAGGAAGATTAAATAATAGTTAAATACAATAGAAATTTTACAACGCTGCCATGTACCAAACAATTTATATATTTTTCAACACTGATAACATCCTTCTTAATGTTAAATCTATTTCATAAAATGAGGACATGAAATATAATCAAACTTTAAGCAATTCACCCAAGTCATATAGCAGACTCTGATCATCTGTTCCCAAACACAGCAATTCATTGGCTATATCACCTTTCCTTTTTCTTACTCTACAGCTTTTATCTTATTTCCTTACTGTTATAAAACAGACATATAGATTGTATTTAAACCATAATAACAATCTTATATACAAAACTTGTCTAATAGATATTTAAAATATCATTATCAAAGGAAAGTTTAGAAAAAACTTAATTATATATTCTATTTTTGCACCCAAGGGAGTTAGTTTATAGATCCAAGTGGAGGGTTTTTTTTTCCTAAATTGGTCTCAATTGGAAGAAATTTCACACCTGTGGAGCTGATTTAGAGGCAAAAGTTATATGGAACATCTAATTTCAAATTCTTAGGCATAATGTGCATATTTTTGAATCCATCTAATCCTAAAAAAGCTGAGTGCCAGACATTGGAATTGTTATGCTAATACTCCAGTTACACAAAACAAAATTGGGACTATTATTTTTCTTTGAGACATGATTTTGGTCATTAACTTAAACATTTAACTCTCCAATGTACTAGTCTATGGACTGAGGATACAAAGGTGACAAAAACAGGCTCACAGAGTTCACAGTGTATGAAGGGAGAAAAATGTGGAACAATATGGACTAAGGTACAATGTGAAATACAGTATACGATTGAAGTAATGAAGTGATAAATGTGAACTAATCAAATTAGAATATGATAGTTACTAAAGTAAAAAGATATTTGTGCCAAAAGTGATAATCACTTATTTAGAAAGAGGCCTAGTAAAGAGTATTCCTTATCCAAAGAAACCTTTTGAAGTAATTATTTCAATATCCGATTTCATAATATTTTAAAAATTGAGATGTTCAAGATATGATTTCCTTACTATGTTAAACATTTTACGTGATTGATTTCGAATGGATCTTTTTCTTGAAAATTTATCCATTTAATTTCCCTATTGCTTTGACATAGCAATTTGTTGTGGTTATTCATACCTTTGCATTTCTGCTTGTTCTTTTATTAACATCACCTTTGCCCTTTTCTGGGTAAGATTTTCCCACTGATTATTTAACAGACTACACATTTGTCTTAAATCCATTATTTGAATTATTCTAAGCATTTTTCAATGGGCATTAAAACCCAACTACAAGACAGATAACATTAAATATTGGCTCTTTCACACAATTATTTCACCCCTTTCAATTACTACTTGGACCTTTAAGAAGAAGGTACAAACATTCACCCAGCAAGAAGCACATACTACATTCCAGGTACTGTAAAAGGCACATTATATGAACTGCTTCAGAACAACTGTATAGGATAAATTTTATTATAATTTTAGTGTATATGTTTACATTTAAGAGTTTCATGATTGTTTTCTATTCTATATCTCATATTTCAATGCTAGTCACAATCTCTGGGGACAAATATAGAATATATGTGAAGTTATGAAAAATTTAGACTTTGAAAATCCTAAGAGCTGATGGGTTTTTAGGGATCTGGTTTATGTCTGTCTGATCTCTTAATACCTTTTCTATTCTCTGCCCTTTCTGTATTTCCATGTTTGCTTACTATGGAAGTATCTCTCACCCTGACATTGATGTGTCTTTGAGTGATTGTGGGCTTATTAAAAAAATTATATATATATATATATATATATATATATATATATATGTGAATGAGACTGAAAAAACTCTTTGACATCTCATATTCCTAATTTTGGAAAAAAGAAAACTGTTTGCCAGCAGCAAAATATAAACTAAACCAGCTGCTTGTTTCAAAGATAGAAAATATGCCATGCAATCTTTGTAACTCCTGAAAAAATATAATTCACAATTTTAAAATGATTCTAAAGCTAAATGATTGTGAAAGTAGCACTTCTTTCAGAACAATTCTGAAAGAATAGTCAAGGATGAAGACATTATCATTTCACATGGAAAAAAATTAATAATCATACACGTGAGCTGTTCTTCTCACAGGAGTGATATTTTGTTGTAGTCTGACAAGGAAAATGTGTGGCAAAAGCAACATTGGCCAGTTTACTATGAAACAAGAATCAATGAAAAATATACAAAACTCTCAAAATTACTGTGGTAACTTTAACTTTTTAATTTTCCAATTTACAAATAGCTTTGGGAGATTATAAATAGATATTATAATAGATAGGAATACAAAGATGATGATTTTAGGGCTAACAATAGGCAAGAAGATTTATTCCAGCAAGAGTATATCTAATCTATGTTTTTCACATGGGGACTTTTCTTTATGCCGCATTAGCTTGAGAGAGCCTTGTTTTACGCAGTCTAGCAAAGAAAAGGTCAGAGAATATGTCTGGTATGTTTCACTGACCTGCTAGATAGTTCATTTCCGTCACTGTTAGTGGTTGCTTGAACTTTGAAGATTGTTTCATCAACTTTCTTTTTGTCATGTCTGGGACAGAAAGAAGCTTAAGATAACATTCTAAAGACAACATTTTGTTATTTTCTGAATCTCTGTTCTTTGTGATGTTATACTTTTTAAAAAACCCATTTACTGTAACTTACCTGGAAATTTAGGGTGGACCTAAAATGCACGTGTGTGTTTAATTCCCTAGTTTAATCCAAATATATGTTACTCTTTGCCAGACTGTTCTAAAAACATAATGTAATCTGGGCAAAATTTATTTTCTCCCATCCAAATACTAACCAGGCCCAACCCTGCTTAGCTTCCGAGAGCAGACAAGATCGGACACGTTCGGGGTGTTACGACCATAGACCAAAATTTATTTCCTAATGATTGATTTCCTCATTGTCTTAGCTTTAGACATCATTAGGTACTTACGTTTTGGGATTTTGTTTGCAGGCTCATTTTTAGAAAGCTTTTGTTTTGTTTTGTTCTTTGTTTTCTTCTCAATCTCTCTTGTGCTCTCTCTACCTTTCTGTGCCACCTGTGTTTGATCTTCCCTTTCCTCTGGGTGTGTTTATTTTATCTTTTTCATTGTCTCCAGATGGCACTCTGTGCTGCCAGTCACCCAGTTGAAAACCAGATCTTACAATATTGCTGTGGAGGAATGACCCTGCTGTGACATCAGTATATGGCAGATTCAGCTATGGAGCAGTTGGACAACTTGGCAGCCCTGTGGTAAGGTTGTGCCTGTTTCTTTCCACCTCTGTAGGCCTGCAGGTCAACACAAACCCCAAGCACATTTGGCGGGAGTGTTTGTTTGTTTTATTTTGGAGCTGCATTTCAGTTTGAAACTAAGTATGGGTCACTCATTTTGGGAGAAGCCAACTACCAACTGGTAAGGACACTCACCAGCCATATGGGGAGTTCCATGTGGTGAGGAAATTAGGCCACTCACCAACAGCCAGGATGAGCTTGCCCAACCATGTGAGAGATCCATCTTGGAAATGGAAGTGCCATCCCCAGCCAAAGCCGTCAGATGACTACAGGCCCAGCCAATGACTTGAATATAACCTCAAAAGAGTTGCCAAACCAGAAACACCAACTTAGCCACTTCAAAATTTTTGATCCATAGAAACTGTGTGACATATGTTTATTTTTTTGAGCTACTAAGTTTTGGGGTCATATATTACACAGCCATAGATACTAATATATCCATTTATGTTTATATCTTTGTCTATTTTTCTGCCTCCATCTCTGTCATTGTTTATGTGTATTTCTACATCTTTTTAGAAAATTAGCACTAAGGAAACATTATTAATAGACTGAATATAATAAAATGTAAAGGTCACTAGAAATTCATTTCTATTTAAATCGTATTTGATGAATTATTCATTGATAAAGATTACTTGAAAATAGCCCTAAAAATTAGTATAAACTAAAATTAGCAATTATATAATGTTCATTTTTTAGAACTATTGCTAGGTTTTAGATGCTTATTTGCATAAGGTGTTAATGAGATGTAAATTACAAAAAGTAACACCTAAGTCGTGAGCTAGGACATAATGCTATCACTACATCTCTGAATTATATGCTTTCTTTTATAAATCATTTACTGAAAATTATATATATTTAATAATTAAATATCATTTGAAGTTCTGCTTCTACTAACAGTCTCCCCAGTACACCTTTAATAGATTTCATAGTTTAAGTGACCTCAGATCATTTTAAAACACTGAGAGATGCTTTGCAAATGGGTTTGTTGGGAAAGGAGTAAGATATAGGGTACTCAGACTACAATTACAGATCTGAAGCTAGTGGGAATGTTTCAACAAATTCAAATCCTCTTCTTGGTTTACAGATATGCAGTCCTCATTGCCTAAAGCTGGAGCTACATGATAGTTCATGTGCAGATTCAACACACCTACATATTTCCTAAAGAAAAGTTAATGAGTTTTAATTCTATAGTTGAGGACAAAGTCTCAAAGACAACTTTTAACTTGTGTGTATTTCTGGTGTATTAATCAGTACTCTTTAATTCAGATGATAGGAACCCAACTCAAACTAGCTTGAGCAAAAAATTAAATGCATTATCTGATGTAACTAAACAGGTGGAATTGATTTCAGAGACAGATTCAAGGGTCCAAAAATATTCAACCAGGCTCTAACTCTCTCCATCTCCAGGCTCCACATTCTACTCTTTCCCTAATAAGCTGTCTCCATTTGGTGACAAGAAAGAAACAGGAAACCCCAGATGTACTTAATTTTGTTTACCTCATATGCCTACCACTGAACCAATTAGGTGAAATGGGAGTAGTCTCCCTTCCTTGAGCTCAGAGTCAATGCCTATTTCTGGCAAGGTATGGGAGAAAAAGGGGAGGGTCACCTACTTCAAAAATATACCTCTGTGTTTTGAATGTGTGCCCTAAAATTCATGCATTGGAAACTTAATCCCTGGTGCAACAGTGTTGGGAGGTGGTGACTAATAAGAGATGATCAAGTCATGAGGTCTTTGCCTTCATGAATGGATTAATGTTATTATCTGGAGAGTGGGTTAGTTATTATAAGAGCGGGTTTGTTATAAAAGCAAATCCAAGCCCCCTCTTCCTCTCTCCCTCTCATCCTCTTTTACCCTTCCTCCCACCTTCCACCTTTCACCTTTCACCAAGAAATGACACAGCAAGAAGGCCCTCACCAGGTGCTGGCACCTTGACCTTGGACTTCCCAGTCTCTGGAACTGTAAGAAATAAATCTTTGCTCTTTATATAAATTGTACACTCCATGGTATTATGTTATAGCAGCACAAAACAAAGAAACATACTAACTGAGCAAAATCACTATAGAATGAGAGATTTTCTCCCAAGTGAAGGAAGGCAGAATAGACAAAATCCTGAATTACTGTCTAGTTCCTAGTGCCAAAGTATATATTTTAATTATTTGCCTAAGATAAGAGTATTTTGCAAAATTTGTTTAGTTGTCAACCTGTACTATCATTATCTTATGAGCTTGTTTATTTGTTTATTCAATAAATGCTTATTGAATACATACTCTATTCCAGGAACTGTCCTAGGTCTTGAGGCTATGTCAGTGAAGAAAAAAAATTGCAAATCATTTTTTCCTGCTTTCATAGACATTACATTTTAATAGATCTAACATTCCAATACTAAAATTGTAGCTCCCTAGACACCAAGTAAGAGGGATGCACTTACTGAATTAGAAAATCTATCAGAAATAAGAGCCATGCATATTTAATGAGTAGCCCTTGTAATTCTTGGGCAGACTAAAATTTGAGACATAAACAACTTTGCTTCTGCTGCTCTCTTTCCCGTGCTCTAGAACTCTGATACTTGCTATCTTTGTTTTTGTTGCTATAACAAAATACCTAATACTAGGTAATTTAAAAATAATAGAAATTTATTTCTCACAGTTCTGGAGGACAGGAAGTTCAAGATCAAGGCATCAGCATGTTCAGAGCCTGGTGAAGGCCCTTTCCTCATAGATGCCATCAGCTAGGTGTCCTCACATGGCAGAAGAGAAAAAGAAGAATGAACACTGTGTTCTCACATAGCCGAAGAGATGGAAGAGCAAAAAAGACCTACCTATTTTCTCCAGCCCTTTTATGGGGTATTAATCTCCTCCATGAGGGCGGAGCCCTCATGGCCTAGATGGCCTGGTCACTTCCAAAAGTCCCTACCTCTTAATACTGTTGCATTGGGGATGAAATTTCAACATGAACTTTGGGGGAACACAGACATTCAAACCATAGTACTTGCTATAAGATTTTCCTAAAATCTTCTGTGGAAATGCTATTTAATGTTGGATTGCATATTCTGATGGTCAGCACATCTTTTGGGATCTCCCACCACTCTGTGCATTACCTTTTTCATTTTTCTTATATAAAATTAAAACATGTCATTCAAAATACTCTGTGATTCCTGTATTTTGTCCCTTCACCTTCCAACACAAGAACATGGATATTCAAAATCCCTACTTACAATAAGTTTAACCTGTCAAAAAAAAACTACTAAAATGGTTACTATTATCATTCTTCTGTGTATATGTATTATGGATAGTGAAGGAATTATGTGCAATTAATAAAATAACACCAAAACAAACCTTAGAATATTAACTAATTTTATGCTTTCTTTAGCTAAGCTTATTGAAGTACTAAATAAGGACATTAAAATGTTCCATATTTTGTACTTTTCTTATGGTGAGAGGATAAGACATTATAGGAAAACCAAAGCAAATAGAAAATGAAAAATGTGTGCATTTTACATATTAGATAAGCACATATTTGAACATATACTATACATGAATACAGGGAAAAAAATGGTAGCACAAATGAACACCAGTGGGACCTCAACAAGTGAAAGATTCTAGCAAATTTGAAGAAACCAGCCATGTTTATTTGCTTCTCCATCTATATTCTCTTCTCTGTTGAGTAATTTTTGAGCATCTTCTCTGCAAAGTTCCCAGATATTTCATATCTAAATAAATAGTTTTCATTAAACTGGATAATAACCAAACTCATTTTAGAACTTCCTCAAATTCTTGATTAGGAATCACATCTAAGATTTCATACCCAATCAGGGGATATAATAAAAGAACATGGCTTATTTTATTTTTACTTACACAGTAGATTCTCTATTAAGTGGCACTCATTTAATGGTTTGCCAGAGAAACTAACCCTGTCAATTCCCCATCTAATACCAACTAAGCAGCCCATGGGACATTGAACCTTAGTGGGTTATTCTCCTGTAACACTTCTTCTGCTAACACTAGTTCCATGTCTTTATGACAAGTTGTTTTTACTAACTGATTTTGTTAAATATTATGAAAATTGATTAAATACAAATAGGAAAAGGACAGTGGTTTGGCAGAAAAATTAAATAGAACATTTGAGACTCAATAATGTTGTATCCCTATCACCATTGGAAAATGGTATTAAAAATGCCCTACTTAGGAATAAATGTATAAAATTGGGAGTGATTTGTAAAACTAAAGAATGATTCTAAAGAATGATTTGCAACTCCTTTTAAGTTCTCACTTCACTGTAAATAGAAATAACGCTGGAAATGGCATATAGGGTACTATGGATAAGCATATATAAGAAATGTCAAGAGGAAATCTCAGTGGACTCGTTAAAGATTGGCTTTGCTAAACACCAAAATATTAGTCAAAGAATACACATGCATATGGTTTCAGTTAACATCTAGGTCTGAATCAAATGTGCAGTCACTCACTGTGGGTTCACAAAGTAGGACCTAATGGCTGGTATCACATGTAGCCCCATTCTCTCAAGATGTATTTCCTGTCTGTTTTTTCCCCTACGTAGTTGGATTCTAAGAACAAGTGAGTAAAAATGATAGGACACCATAGGAGGTAATGATTAACTTAGTAAAAGCTATGGAGTTCAGATTAATAGACATAATCTTATTTTGAATTACTTACTACAAATCCCTTAAGAATAACAATTCACCCACTAGTCAAATTATTTCTTCTAGTGCCTCACAGATCAAATTGAGAACTTTAAAGAGGTTATTTCCTAGATGGTGGCATGGAAAGCATTTTACTCTTTGTAGCTTGCCTTTCATATCAAGCTACATGTGGTCACTTTTAGTCACTGTAAATTGAACTGCATCTAATATTCATGGATCAACATGAAAATTAATGACTTAGGGAATTGTGATATTTTTCAGGAATAGTAAACACATTGTTTTGAAAAGGCTTGAATTCAAGATAAAATACAATGGTTTATATGGCTCATTCTTTCCAGATTTCTTTCCATATCATTTGTTGTTCTGGCCAATAGTCTTACTGTGATTCTATTTGTAACTTTTCCAACAAAGAAAAAATTATAATATTGGAGAAATCTGTAATAAACTATAGCCCATCCTTTTCTTCCAAGGTTGAAAGTGGAGGATATTTGGGGTTTAAAAAGGTTTTATTTGTAAATGTTTTTATTATATTTGGAAGATTAAAAGTGCCTAATATTATCATCATACTGATTTCCCAAATTTTACTTACTGGAGGTAGATATAAATGACAACTCTTCTAGAAGCAAGCAGGTGTGGGCCTGGCTCCTGCACTGCTCAGTAGGAAGCTGACATTTCAACATTAAAGTTCAACACATTGCAGTATTGTTCTAGTCATAACAAACTGTCTAAATTACCAAATTCTGGCGACACCTTCTAGCCATTAAGCCGTATATCCTCCCCCCATTTTCAGTGTGGAAAGTTTTTATTAATTCATAAAAGGATTTTCTCAGCCGAGAGAAATTGGAAGCTGGCAGAGCAAACAACAGAAACAGGTCCATTCATTTCCCAGCTGAAAGATTTGACCAGATACATTAGCATTTGAATTATTTCTGAAAAATTCCACCCTCACTGATTACTATATATATTTTTAACGTGTTACTGCAGACTCATATTTCCATGCCTTTTCATCAAGTTTATTTTGAAGAATATTTTTCATTTATAATGTTCTAAGCATAGTTTATTACACATTACTTCAATATTATAATTTTTTCGCTTTTGGAAAGATTACAAATAGAATCACAATAAGAGTATTAGCCAGGGCAACAAATGATATCTTTTAAACCTGAAGCTGTTCAATGTTTACCCAACAACTTTTTCTATAAAATTTCACAATGTAACAAATTGTACTGACTCTTTGAGAGATATTATATATGCAATAAATTGCATAAAGTGTACTAATCCTTAGTGTTTGTCTCACAGATGTTTATATGTATATATACACACACACATTTCCCTAAAACACATTAAAATGACATTTTTCCACCTATGCCACCTTCTGGAATATCTCCAGTTATTCTTACTTCTGACTATCCTACCTAGTCTGACCTCTGTCACCATCTATATATTTTGCCTCTTCTTAAATTAATATAAATGGAGTAAAACAGTATGTATTCTTTTGTTTCTAGTTCCTTCTATCAGTATTATATTTTTTAGATAGATCCATTTTGTGATGAGTCACACCAGTAGTTCATTCTCTTTAATTACTGTGTAGTAATCTATTTTATGGTTATAGTTTGTTTTTTAGCAGCTTTATTGAGATAATATTCACATACTATAAAATCCACCTTTTAAATCACTAAATTCAAAGATTTTTAGTATATTCTCAGCGTCGTACAACTATCACCACTATCTAATTTTAAAAATTTTTCATCACTCCAAGAAGAAATCCCATACCCTTTAGCAATCAGTCCCCATAACCTCTCATCTCAGCTCCTGAAAACCACTCGTCTTCCTGTCTCTATGAATTTGTCTATTTTCAAACAAATGGAATTACGTAATATGTACCACAGTTTATCCATTCACCTGTTGATGGCATTCAGTTTTTTCCAGTTTGGGGCCGTTATAAAAAATGCTATGAAAATTCTTGTGTCTTTTTGTTATCATTCACATTAATTTCTGGGTTATATAAATTACAAACTTATATAACTAGAAATTTCTGAGCATTTTTCCAAAGTGGTTGTACAATTTCCCAATATCTCCAGGAATGTATGACAGCCAATTGCACCATAAACTCTTCAATACTTGATATTGTCACTACTATTAATATTAACATTATAGAAGTTGTATAGTAGAATCCCATCGTGGTTGTAATTTACATGTCCTTGATAATTACTGATGTTAAACATCAGTAATTTTCATATTGGCTAATTGTTAATCTTACTTTGTGAAATATCTGTTCAAGTATTTGGTTATTTTGATTGGATTGTTTGTCTTCTCCATATTGAATTTTTTTTATATTCATGATATAAGACTTTGGGACATATATGTATTACTTAAGTTTTATCCCAATATATGTAGCTTGTCTTTTCATTTTTAATGATGCCTTTTGAAGAGAAGACAATTTTAACTTTGACCAAATCAACTATATATGTTTTTTCTGCAGATAGTGCTTTTTGTGTGGACTAATAAATATTTGCCTATACCAAGTCTATATTTTTCTTCTAAATTTTTACCTTTTACTTCCACATTTAATTATATAATTGATTATGATTGATTATGAGTCTATTTGTGTACTTGGTGTGAGGAAAGAGGTGAGACCTATTTTTTAAAAAATATTCAAATATTTTAACACCACTTGATGAAAAGACTTTCCTTTCTACATTGAATTACCTTGATACCATTGCTGAAAATCAATTCACCATATATTATGTGAATATTATATTATTCACCATATATTCACCATATATTATATTGTGGACTTGAAACCCCCTATTCTGGAGCAATTATACTGCCTTAAATCAGACTTTTTGAAGACTGTTTTGGCTATTTATTTTCCTTTTAATTTTCAAATATAAATGATTAAGTCAGCATATCAATTTCTAAGAAAAAGGATGCTCGGAATTTGGGATTGTTTTGAATCTATGAATCAGTTTGGGGATTGACTGGTAGTTTAGCAATATTGAATAATCCAATCCATAACCACAGTAAATTTTTCCATTTAGGTTTCTTTAATTTCTATAAATATGGTGCATATGCATGTATGTGTGTATGTAGTTATAAGGAATTGGATCATGTGATTACAGAAGCATTAGAAAGTGCCATGATCTGCTGTCTGCAAGCTGGAAACCCAGGAAAGCCAGAGTATAGTTCTCATTCAAGTCCGAACGCCTGAGAAGCAGAAGTGCTGATAGTGTACGTTCCAGTCTGAGGGCAGGAGAACACCAAAGTCTCAGGTCAAGTAGCCAAGCAGAGTGAATTCTCCCTTCCTCTGGTTTTTTTTTTTTCTTGTTCTATTCAGGCCCTCAATGAATTGGCTGATACCCACCCACATTGGGAAGAGCAATCTGCTTTATTCAGTCTACTGATTCAAATGCTAGTCTCAACCAGAAACACTCTTACAGACACACCTGGAAATGACATTTAACTAAATTTCTGGGTAACTCATAACCCGGTCAAGTTGACACATAAAAGTAACCATCACACATGGTTACATGGTTTATACTTTTCAGCATACAGGGCCTTGTAAATAATTTGTCAAGTGTATCTCATCTGTTTGAGGAGATACCACTCACTGGAAGAAAATATCCTGAAATCCAGCACTCAACAAAGGACTGAATCCTGAATATATAAAGAACTCTAAAGTAATAAGGGTGTATAGGGAGGAAATTGCTCTGTATCTTGTTTGCGGTCATAGTTACATGAATCTATCCATTTTTAAAAACTCATAGAACTACATACCAAAAAATGGTGTATTAATAATTATTTTTTGAGATGTAATATTTTTAAAAAATGAAAAAATCTGTAAGACATTATCATTATTGCTCCTCCAATCATTATTGACATTATTTATGGAAATCTGTATAATTTTCAATTTGGGGTGTTTTTTATTTCTTCCCTAATTTTTCTGCTTCCACCTGTGATCATTAATCTGCTATTCAAAGATCTTTTAGTATCTATACTACTGTGCTGTTTTGCTGACAAATTCTCTCAATTGTGTTTTTTGAAATCTCTATATTGTACTTTGATTTTTTAAGTATATTAATGCTGGTTATAGAATTCTAGTCAGCAAAATTTTTACTTCATTAAAGATGTCATTTTATAGTCTTCTGCTTTCATAATATTGTTGGAAAATCTGTCATCAGCTTCAATGTTGCCCTTTTGAAAATAATTCATCTTTTTTCCCCAAATTGTTTTTTTGTTCTTTTTAGACTTTCTCTTGATCTTTCATTTTCAGCAATTTGTTCTGATGTGCTTAAAAATTAATTCCAAAATTCTTTTTTGGGATTTAATAAAATTCTTTAATGTATAGTTGATTTCTTTCATCAGTTTTGGAAAATTTTTCACAATTATTTCTTAAAACATAATTTCTTGTTGTACTCTTTCTTTCCTTTCCTTCTGGAACTCGGAAGTTTATATGTTAGAATCTTTTACAGTGTCCCTTTATGTATCTCATGGGGTTTTTTTTTTCTTCTTTTTTTCACTATTTTTCTCTAAGTTTTAGTTTTAATAGTGTCTATTGATTTTCTTTAGCTGTTTACTTCTGATGCTGAACACGTTCAATGAGTCCTTAATTACAGATATTGACTTTTTGGTTTTAGTTTGCATATTTTTAAATACATATTGTTTTCTGGTGAAATTATCAATTTTTATGCAGTCTATTTAACATTTTTTAATGTTCTTTAACATGTTTATAGCAGTAACACTAAAGTCTTTTTCTGCTAATTTTAATGTATGAATCTTGTACACATATGGTTCTATTGGTTTTTTCTTTGGACTACATCTGCTTGCTTTGGGTCACATATCTTTACTTCTTAACATGTCTCTCAATTCTTTTATATGCCAGATTTTGTTTCTAAAAGGACACAGAGGCTGAATTTGATATGCATTTCCCCTGAGACATCATGACTTTTTCTTTTACAGGCACCTGGAGTGATAGATGGCTCACCTTAATCCAATGAAGAATTAAGCACAGCCAAGGATGGGTTGCAGCTTGCATTAGTCTCCTTTTCACTCTGGTTTCAAAAATCTTAGAGGCACATCTTGTCCGGTGTTATTGAATGCCCTTCTTTCTGCCAGGACTTTGACTTTTAATCACTGTTCAACTGTAAGGAATTTCATTCCATGTTTCCATCCCAACCCTTAGCTGCCTCCGAACTCAGCTAAAGTCCAGTGGGAGAAAATTGGCAGCCCTGTGTTTAGGCCTCTCTAGATTCCAGACCTTCACACCAGCCAATACAGCAATCAAAAGCTCCACTGGCTTATCTGCACCCCAGAAGAGTCATTCTGCTTATGGCAAGGCTGGTCTTCAGTCCACGCCCAGATCTCCAAACGCCTCCTGAGGAAAAAAATAAGAGGTTGTTGGTGGTGGTGGAACTTCTACTCAACTGGTAAGGAATCTTTTTCTGTCTAATGTCTTCTAAAATAATATGACTTATGTTATAATCATTTTTCCCTAGTTTAAATAGTGAAAACAAGGATCTACTGCTAGCTTCTACATAATAATTGGAGGAAGATATGTGTGTGATGGATATTTAAGTGTGTTCTTGTAAATATTTTAGGGATATGGCAGCATAACTAAAGATGACATATCACAGCACCTACCTTTAAAATGCAACTTATTAACAGGCTGAGATCGAGGAGTATCACTTAGAACAACGCAGAACTTCCTCAATGCAATCACTTATTCTTTAAAAGTCATAAAGACTATCAATTCAGAAATAACTTATTCTACTATCAAATAAATCCTTATAAACTATTGATGTGACTGGAAGCCAAGTGGTAGTTACAGAAATGTGGAGAAATGTACAATTTTATATTTTCCTGTTGTCATTAATTTATTACTCTTCAATTTATTTTTCAGAGTCCTTCAGTTGCCTGCCTTGCCCAAACATTTATTAAGTACCTGCTATGATTTACATTAAAAAAGTATCAGAGAATAAATAGGGCCAGTGAGTTCCCAAAATTAAGAAAGACTTCTTCTTTAAAGTAGATTCAGTAAAAAAATAATAAAAATAAAAATAATGATACCAGTAACCACTGTTTAGCTCAGGTTGCCGAGTTAGTAGGTTAGAAACTATAGTTCTTGAATGTTTCCCTAGTAGACTCACAAATAGTTAGCTCCGCCTTGTCTCCCCTTCCCCCTTCCTCCTCCTCCTGTATCTTTCTCTTTTTTCTTTTAAGATTGACCTTTGAACAGATTATACTTAATAACAATATATTGTATTCTTGAAAAATGCTAAGAGACTAGATTTTAAGTGTTCTCATCACAAAAATGACAACTATGTGAGGTAATACATATGTTAATTAGCTTTATTTAGCCATTCCACAATGTTTTCAAAATACCATTTTGAAAATGATAAATATAAACAATTTTATCTGTCAATTTTTTTTAACTAAAAAAAGAAAAACTTAAGGAAGTAACAAAATGAGGTGAGCAGCATTCTCTCGTGGCTTAGTTCAGAGGCTTTACTTTAGCATTTCCTCATCCTTTGATCAAATCAAAGCAACCCTAGTACACAGGAGCTAACCAATAAGTAATTCTTGAATAAATAAATGGAACACATTCATGGAATATGGGAATAAAGACTGGAATGAGTTAAAAATATATCATTTTAAAATTGAGAACCTCAATAACTGAAAAAATTATTTTTCATTTCAGATCACATAATATTCTCAAGTCATTTTATTACTTCATTTTTTTTATTTGGATAGAATAGAATTTTTCTCACCCATGCTATTTTAACATTCCTGGGGATCCTTGCTGTCTTTTGATATAATCCAAATATCAATGTCCTTTAATATTTTATTTTTGGTGTTTGTCTAAGTTATATTTCATGGAATGTAATAACATTTATAATGCTATTCACAGTAGATAGATTCAATTTGCCCTGTCATGGTTTCATACTTTAATAAGCACCTGTACTTTTACTTCTTGTCTTATGAAAAGTTTCTCTTCAAAATATATACTTTCCTTGTAAGCATATTCTAATATTTACTATTTTATTTATTTTATTCAACATTAAATGTGTGAGCTAATAGAAAAAAGCACAAAATATGAAAGATATAAATGATGATTGAACTTTAGCAAAATTAAAACTTCTGTTCTTCAAAAGACATCATTAAGAAAACAAGTTGGACAGCCATAGAGTGGGGAAAATTATTTCCAATCTGTATGCCAGATAAAGGACTGATACCCAGACCATATAAAGAACTCTATGCATCAATAACAAAGACAAACAAATCAATAAAAATGGGCAAAATTCTTGAACACATGTTTCTGTTCAAGGGGAGGGAGACAAAATAGTTAATACAGTTAACATTATAAGTTGTCAGGGAAATAAAAATTAAAATCAAAATCGGTTACCAACACATTCCTAAAATGGCTAAAATCTAAAAAGACTGATAAAACCAAAGGTTGACATGGATACAGAGCAACTAGAACTCTTCTGTTTACTAGTAAGAAAGTAAGAAAGTAACATGTTAAAATAAACATGGAAAATTGACAATTTCTTATAACATATTTCTTATATTCACCTATCCTGTGATCTAATGATTCCACTTCTATGTATGTATGCAAGATAAATAAAAACATGTGCCCACAGAAATGTTTGTACAAAAATATTCATAATAGCTTAATTCATTCATTATAGCCCAAAACCTAGAATTCACAAGAACAGAAAATGGATAAACAAACTGGTATACCCATACTATGGAATACTACTCAGCAATAGTGTGAATGGATCTCAAAATTATTATGGTGAGTGAAAGAAACCAGACACAAAAGTGTATATAAAATATGATTCCACTTATATGAAGTGCTAGAATAATTGAAACTAAGCAATGGTAATAAAAGTCCAAATAGTAGTAGCCTCAGGAAGTGGGGGTAGGGATTTACTGGGACGGGTGCAATGGAACTTTATGGAGTGATGGATATGTTCCATATCATAATAGGTGTAAGCATTTGTCAAAGTTCATTGAACTATAAACACAAGATACATACATTTCACTGTAAATTTTACTGTATATGAAATACGAGGGCTGTCCAGAAAGTATCCAGCCATTGTTAATACAATGAGAACAGTTACATGGCTGGATACTTTCTGGACAGCCCTCTTGTATCTCTGTTTACAATATATAACTAAAATGAAAGTATAAAACAAACTAAGAAGAAACTAATTATTGTTTTTTTAAAGTGTGGAGTTTCAAGATATGTCTATCAGAATTTCGTTCAATGCCATTTCACAATATGAAGTAGAACGATTCTGAGACAATGTTAAGAATAACTTGACAGTGTCAATTATTCCATTTTACAGAACAGAAAATCAAGTCTCAGAGACAGTATATAATTTACTCAAAGTCAACAACTCTTAAAACAATGGACCCAGGGTATAAAATAACATCACATTATCATCACAGCCTAAACTCCTTCCTCCTGCGCTGTGCAGCTGATGAATAGGAAAGTGGACCCCAAAACTGCCCCGAAGGCCCAGTGGGGTTTTGGCTTTGCATGAGAAAGAATTCATCAGTGACAGAGTAAAGGAAGAGCAAGTTTATTAAAGTAACAAAGAAACTGAAGGAAGGCTTGCTCCATAGGCAGAGCAGGGTCTATCTCTCAGAGCAACAGAAAGTAGCACTTTGTGTTTCCGGGGTCTTATTTTATACCTTTTATTTAATTTCATAATAAGTGGAGGGAGGATTATTTATAAGATTTCTGGGAAAGGGGTGGGGAGTTCTCAGAATGGAGGGTCCCTCCTCTTTTTAAATCATACAGAGTAACTGCTGGGAGTTGCCATGGCATTTGTAAACTGCCATGGCACTGGTGGGAGGTTCTGGTATGTTAATATGTTATAAGCAGAGTATAATGAGCAGTGAGGGTAATCTGAGATCATTTTTTTGTGACTGGCCTTGTGGGTTTTAGTTGGTTTTGGCCGGTTTTTGCACCACCTCCTATTTTATCAGAGACCTTGGTTTGGGTCGTATGACTCTTTATTGAGTAGGGCCTGCTGTTTGTTTTCAATTTCATTCTGTCCTCATAGATTATATATTCTTTAATCTTAAGGGGTTGTTGAAGGATGAAGGTCTGTCTTCTGTACCTTCTTTAGGCTGATTTAGGAGCGTTGACCCTGTCTATCATGGGAGGAGTAAAAATCTCTGGATGTCTGATCTAAGGGGCCCAAAGGCAGGATGCTTTTACTTTTTGGGTCAGAAGGAAGGATGGGTTGGAAGTCCTGTGCCAGCATCATATTTTTGTGGAATTGTTGTAATCTAAAAGACACAAACTTTATAAGGAGGTTAAATAAGCAAGAATCAAAGAATAACAGTAATAAAATTGTCACTAAAGGGCCTAATAGGGGCAGAAAGCAGGTAACAGTTGGTAAAAACCCTTTTATTGAGTCCCAGATAGTTTCTACTGAGGGGGCACTTTGACCAAAACTGTGTAGCCATGTAGCCTATTTATATGTATTTTTTAATATTGTCTTTTATTCATCTGCTGGCATTGACATAAGTGCAGTAATTTTTATTGATTACTGCATAAATGCCACATTGTTTAGCCAATAAATAATGTAAGACCATTTGGTTATCTATTATTATATTGGGTAAAGAATTTAGGAAGGTCTTAAGCTTAGGTAAAGTATCTCTAGTAGTCTGGGCCAGAACTTTTAGCTGGGTAGACAAGTTTTTTTATGGTGACTTTATGATAAATAAAACCTCTTTAAGGGGCAGCCGTTCTAATAGTGGCTCTCCTCCCAGCGAGGGTAAGACCAATGGCCCTTCCCAATGAGTGAGGCAAAGTATTTATATTGTATTTTTGCTTGTTTATAGTGAAACAAATCACTCAGGCACAGTATTGTTATATGCTGTCATGCAGCCCATGTTATGTTAATGATATTATAATTTTTTACTAGACAGGGATTTTAGTATTATAATTAACTAAAGGGCACTATAGGACAACCAAAGCAGCTCTAAAGCAGTCAGGCCAGTTTGAGCTGGTCATTTTAAGGTAAGAAAGTGCTGAGGCACCCAAAAAAGTGCTGGGTACTTTTTGTGGGCCTACTAGTTATCTTGGTACCTGTCTACTCCACTTTGTAACTCCTGGCTAGCATAGTGTTTTTGTTATGTGGTGGGGAACTTGCATTTTCTTCTAAATCTATCCCATTTTTTAGCTCTTATAATATCTTTCCCCATTCTTTTGTAATATTTTCTGAGTGGGAAATGAGGAGACATTGTATTTATGATCTTTATACTGACATATTTCATGGCATTAACTTGGGCATATAACCTACATCTATAATACAGGTAACAATAATAAAAGCAAGTACTAATTACAATCATTATGCCAGTTAATAAAACATAGCTCTAATGTGTAAGCAAAGAATATAACCATTTAGAAAAAGAATTAAAGACTCTTAGTTGTTTACGATATTGATCTGGGCACCTAAATGATTTAAAGCATCATTAACATTATCTTTTTTATTTGTAATATATGTGCAACAGTTGGTTCCCACCATGGCACAGGTCTCACTTTGTGCTGTAATGAGTATATCTAGGGCCATTCTATTTTGTAAAATCACTTTTCTTATTTGGGTAGTTTCTTGGCTTAAGAAGTATATAGCATTGTGGGGTTGGGGAGCTTGGGGGGGTTTAGTACGGTAGTTGTGAATTGGGTCAGAGTAGTAACGTGGGTAAGAGCATTTAATGTTCTTCCCCAGGGACTATAATATTTAGGGATAATTTTTAGCAAGTCAATGACCTGGGGAAATGAGCTCACAAGGCTTTTATATTATTGGGTACTGTGGGAAGTTTTCAATGTTCACATTGTAGCTAGAACTGGCTGTTCCAAGTAACCTTAAATTAGTGATACCATAGACAGTGAGTTTTATCTCAACATCAATAACTTAGCAAAGTAGGTAGAAAAGAAAATAGACAGAGAGCTTAATAGACTCTACAGTTTAACTCTGTAGTGGCAGATGTAGTGGGGAAACAAATTTGGAACCAGCTGCTAAAGCCAGTCACCCAACCTGAATTCAGGGAACCAAATGCTGATTAACACAGAGCATCCAGGAATCAACTAACAAGAGTTCCTCTACCAAAAGGCAAAAACCCTGGGGCATCTGGGGAACAACTTGCTGAAGACTCTGAAACATCCAGGGGAGTGGTGGCCAACAGTGATACCCAAAGGCATGCAACCTAACACAAATGGGGTCACAGAACAACATGGCTCTGGTGTGCCAGAGCCACACAACACAATTAGCAACCTCCCAACCAACAAAAGAACACCAGAGGGTTACGATCCAAAGTGAAAGGCAAAGGAAGGCTAGGAGTCAGGGCAAAGAAGGGTGGAGTTTCAAAGTCAACAAGGAGTGTGCCTTGCCTGACATAAAATAGACACAATTGCCCAAGTGGCCAAAACAAAGATTATAAATGCAACCATGAAATAAGCATAAGAATGTATTTGCTTACTAGAGAGTAAATGAGGTTAAAAGCTCATAAAACCTGTGAGTGAAAGAGGACATATTAAGATGTTAGCCAATCACAGTGCAACAACCAGATTTGACAAAGGGAAACTCACTCATCCATCAGGTCTGAATGGTGCCATATGGTCTTAGTTTGGGGTCCAGGTGAGGATCTCTCTTTGCCCCATCTTGGGTGCCAGGGAAGATGATACAGAAAAGTGGACCCCCAAACTGGGTGGTTCTTGGCTTCATGTGAGAAAGAATTCAAGAGCGAGCTGACAGAGTAAAGCAAAAGCAGATTTATTAAAGTAACAAAGAAACAGAAGGAAGACTTGCTCCATAGGCAGAGCAGCGGCTATCTCTCAGAGCAACAGAGAGTAGCACTTTGTGAGTTTCTAGGGTCTTATTTTATACCTTCTATTTAATTTTATGTTAAGCAGAGGGAAGATTATTCATAGGATTTCTGGGAAAGGGGTGAGAAGTTCTTGGAACCTAGGGTTCCTCCTCTTTTTAATCCATATACAGTAACTTCCAGGAGTTGCCATGGCATTTGTAAATTGTCATGGCGCTGGTCAGAGTTTCTTTCAGTATGCTGACACATTATAATCAGGGTATAATGAGCAGTGAGGGTAACCTGAGGTCATTTTTTTGTGGCCATCTGGGTTCTAGCTGGTTTGGGCTGGTTTTTGCACCATCTCATTTTATCAGAGACCTTGGTTCATTCAGATCTTATAACCCTTTATTAAGCAGGGCCTGCCGTTTCTCTATCTCACTATTGCATATTAAATCTTTTAACACTGATCCCTCCTACATAATAAGTTTATGTTAATGAAAAACAAAATTGGTATTGTGACTTTTGAACAGCAAAAAAATTAGAAGCAGTTTATGAAGTATACTGATAACATATGATTATATGATTGTGAATCGATTTAGAAATAGAATGTAAAAGTGACCTCAGAACTTTATGTTGATTGGGAAAAGATAAGTAAATCAATGGATACATACTTCTTAGCTTGAAACAATATAAGGAATAAAGGAAAGATACATTAACCATAACTACAGATTATATTTTTTATAAAGATAGATGAAAAATCATGCACATGCCAGAGAATGTGTAGAATGATAGTACCAGGTATCACACAGAAACTATATTATATTTGTTTTATTTTAAGTTTTTAAAACAATTTTTGGACTTATAGAGGTATAATTTACATAGAGTAAAATAAAAAATTTGTAGGTGTACACTTCTGTGGATTTGGGAAAATTCATACTATCATATAACCACCACCACAATTGAGGTATAAGATACTTCTGTCATATCATGAAAGCCTCCTCATGACAAGTCAGTCTGTCCCTGCCCACCACTCCCAGTCTATGGGAACAACTGAGTGGATATTTGACCTATAGTTTTGCAATTTCTTAGCATTCATATAAATGGAATAATGGAGATACAGTGTTTTGACATCCAGCTTTTTTTTTTTGGTATCATTATTTTGAGATTCATTCATGTTGTTGCATGTATCACTAGTTCATTGCTTTCTATTGCTGCACAGATGACATGGTATAGACATTCCACAGTTTGCTTACCAATCCACCAGTTCATGGATATTGGTGTTGTTTCTATTCTGGGGGATTATCAAGAGAGCCACTCTAAATATTGGCATACAGGTTTTGTATGAACATGTGTCTTCAATGCTCTTGATTAAGTACCTAGGATTAGGATTCCTGAGTAGTATGGAAGTGCATATTTAACTTGATAAGACTCTGTCAAACTGTTGTGCAGTGGGAACATAACATTTTGTGTTCCCACCAGCAATGTCTGAGAGTCCAGTTGTTCTTCTTCATCAGAATTTGTTAATGTCAGTTTTCATTTATTTGATTCATGCTAATAGGTGTGTAGTAGTATCTATACGTAGTTTTAATTTGCATTTCTTTAATGATTCATGATATTCATGTGCTTATTTTCTAGTCTTTTATCTTCTTCAGTAAAGTACTGTTCAAATCTTTTGCCCTTTTTAATTGGGTTGTTTGTTTTCTTTGTAATGAATTTGAAAGTTCTTTACATATCTTAGTTACCAGTCCTTTGACACCTATGTACTTCTCAAATATTTTCTTTCTGTCTGTCATTTCTTTTCCTTTGGAAAAAAAATGGTATCTATTGAAGAGCAGGAAGTTTTCATCTTGATGACTTCTAATTTATTATTAAATAGTTTCATCTTTTATGGATTATGCTTTTTGTGGCCTAAGAAATTTTTCCCTAACTAAAATTTATGAACATTTCTCTTACATTTTCTAGAAGTTTTACTGTTTTAGGTTTTAAATTTAGGTTTATGATACATTTTAATTTAGTTTTGAATTTAGTTCAAAGTATGAGTTAGAGTTCTGCTTTGCATACGGATAGCCAATTTTTTCAGCACCATTTGTTGAAAATGGCCTTGTGTTAGTGGTTGTATTTCTGGTCTCTTTCTTCTATTCCATTTATCAATATGTTTAACCTTTGCTAACACTGCATTTTCTTGATTATAAGAGATTTATGTTAATCTTGAAATTAAGGCATTTAAAAATACATATGTTTTGCATATTAACTCCTTTTATCATGTAATATCTGAAATTTCTAAATACACCTGCATTTTCTTTCCCGGACTATTTTCTTCTCAATTATTTTGTCTGTTCTAATCTAAACATTTTGCCTGTGTTAATCTAAAATGTGAAATATTACCGTGTGATCAAATACTAGAAAATCTAATTTTGCAATTCCCATTCAGCACTTTTATAATACAGTATATCCCCAAGACTATTACATCATCACCATTATCAAATAAGACCTCTATCTTTCTCTGACCTGAAAACATCTAACTAGATGATTAAATTTGCTTAATTGGAATAGTAAGTCATATAACATACTTATATCAGACTATCTTCAAGAGGGATTTGAAGTATATTGTAAGGAAGGATGTATGTTTACAATAAAGCTAATAAATTAGACATCAATAAGTTTTTCCAGGGCTTCTTTTTCCCATAAGTAGAAGTGAGTTGATGGTAGTCATCATAACTGTCCAAAAAAAAAAAAAAAAAGATTCTTGACCATACTTACTCATATAAGAACCTCTAGTCACATTCAAAGTCAGTCCCTGTCATTTCTGGAAATTTCCATGCAGTTGCTCACATGTAATTAACAACTAGAATGTCAGCCAAAGTTATCCTGCAGTGCCTGCCATATTTTCTATTTCTATTCTGATTCTTAGTTTTTGCCAATATCCATTGCTTTTAAAATTACCTGATAAAATCTTGTCATTGTACCTTTGGCATATGTTCACAAAATTTGTAAACCCCAATAAGAGTTTTATGATAAAAACAAAGGTCAATTATGTGAATCAAATGTAAAACTGGCTGAAATTTCTTTAATCTTTATCCTTCCTTGGCTTAGAAGACACAATCAGCACCTGATTCTCTATATAATTTCCCCTTAATCCAGATTTTTTTTATAATCTCTCATCTAGAGAGTTGGCAAAGCTCCTATCTTATTTTCGGATCAGCAGTCTCTTGTCCCTCTAGCTTCTCCCACAGGCAAAAAGTATATACAAATATACAAATATAATACAAATAAGTATTATACCAATTAACTTATAATTGTCATACTTCTGACTATACATGGCAGATTGAACAAGTGGGTTTAACACACCTCCCTCATGAATTATAGAAAACTATAATAAATGGATTTAAAATGATGGTTTAATTGGCCCAAATGGATTCACTGGTGAATTCTACCAAATATTTAAGTGAGAAATTATACTATTTCTCTACAATCTTTTCTAGAGAATAGAAACAGAGGGAACCCTTCTTAACTCATTCTGTAAGGCCAGTATTACCCTAAAACCAAAACCAGACAAAGTCATTACAAGAAAAGAAAACTACAGATGAAGGTCTCTTATGAACATAAATGCAAAAATCCTCAACAAAATGTTAGCAAATTGCATTCAGAAATGCATTAAAAGAATTATATGCCACAACCTAGTGTGATTTATCCAAGATATGAAAGGCTGCTTCAAGATTGAAAAATAAACTAACGTAATCCATCATGTCAATTGGCTAAAGAAGAAAAGGCACATGATCATATCAATAGACGCAGAAAAACCATTTGACAAAATCTAGCACCGATTCATGATAAAAATCTCTCAGAAAAACAGCAATAGAAGGAAACTTTCTCAACTTAATGAAGAACATCTGAAAAACAAAACAAAACAAAAAGACCATACAGCAAACATTATACTGAATGAGAGAAACTGGAAACTTTCCCACTAAGACCAGAAAAATATAAGAATGTCCCTCTCACCACTCCTTGTCAATGTTGTCTTGGAAGTCCTAGCTAATGTATTAAGAAAATAAAAGGAAATATAAAGTATATTGATTGAGAAGAAAAAAATTAATTGCCATTGTTCTCAGATGACATAACTGTCTATGTAGGAAATTTTAAAGAATTGACAAAAAAAAAGAAAACCTCCTAAAACTAATAAGCAATTATAGCAGCGTTTCAGGATACAGGGTTAATGTACAAAAGTCAATTACTTTCCTATCTGCCTGCAATGAATAAGTGAAATTTGAAATTAAAAACACAATACCACTTATTAGCACCCCCAAAATGAAATGCTTAGGAAGAAATCTGACAAAATATGTTCAAGATCTATATGAGGAATACCACAAAACTCCTATGAAAGAAATCAAATAAAAACTAAATAAATGGAGAGATATTCTACGTTCATGAATTGGAAGCCTCAATATTGTCAAGATGTCAGTCTTTCCCGACTCGATCTATAGATTCCAGGCAATCCCAATCAAAATCCCAGCAAGTTATTTTGTGGATATTGACAAATTAACTCTAAAGTTTATGTGGAGAAGCAAAAGACCCGGAATAGCAAACACGATATTGAATGAGAACTTACTTTAAAGATACATTAATCAAGACATCGTGTTATCGGTAAAAGAATAGACAAATAGATCAATGAAACTGAATAGAGAACCCAGAAATAGACCCATTTAAGTATAGTCATCAGACCTTTGACAAAGATGCAAAGGCAATACAACGGAGAGAAGATAATCTTTTTAACAAATGGTGTTGGGACAAGTGACTATCTGCTAAAATAATGAAATAATTTATGTCAGGTGTTTAATGATGTAGGAAAAAAATACCCCCCCAAGATAACTTAAAAGGTTCAAGATGAAAAAGGTATCAGGAAGGGAATAAGAGAGAAGTTCATGGTTTTATAACTTAGAAACTATCAAAAATGTGCACTTATAACTTATTCAAAATAAAGAGAAGAAATTATTCTATTGACTGTCATTATGCTTTTGTACAAAATGCTAATTCCTCTTTATTATGGACTACATGTTTTTGCTCCCACACTCAAACTTCATATGTTGAAGTCTTAACCTTCAGTGTGATGATATTTGGGAGATAGTAGGGTAAGATGAGGTCGTGAAGGTGGTAGGGCCTTCATGATAGGATTAGTGCCGGTATAAGAAGAGACACCAGAGAGCTCATTCAATCTCTCTCTCTCTCTCTCTCTCTCTTTCTCTCTCTCGCTCTCTCCCTCCTCGCATAAAGGAGAGGTCATATGAACACACTGAGACGGCAACACCCTACAAGACAGAAGGAGAGTCCTCACTAGAAGCTCATCATGCTGGCACCCTGATCTCAGAACTGTGAGAAATAAATTTCTGTTGTTTAAACCATCCAATCTATGGTATTTTGTTATAGCAGCCTGAGCTAATGAATACACCCTTCAATTCATTTCAGATTATTTTATTCTTTCCTATGCACCGTGTATTCTAGCCATACAATTCCCAACCATGCCATGACCTTTCTTTCCTCTTTACCTTCATTGCTTTCAAATTGTTTTTCTCTTTTGCTATGATAATTTTCCTCACTTAATCCATTTGGCAAACTCTTTATTCTTTTCAAGTCTCAAGTCATTCAACTGCCCCATTTTCAGAAAGATTTACTCAAGTCATCTAAACAGAATTAAACCTTCTTCTTATACTACTTAATTATATTGCATATATTTCTATTATAGAACTGTCATGTAGTGTTTTAATTATGTCCATGTGCATATTTTCCAACTGAATATGGGTTCTAAAAGTAGAATATTATTAAAAGTAAAATATTTGTATTAATTTCTGAATGAATGAATGCCTAGCACAGTAATCAATACACATACCCAAACATAATTGCTATTGAGACCACTGACACTCTCTCCCAAGCATAATGCTTTATTAGGATATAAGTTATTTATAATAAAATTCACACTTTATGTTCTGAGACTGGTGAATTTTGAGATCTGTGTACAGTCATGTAACCATTGCCACAACGAAAATATAGACTATTCCCATCACCCTAAAAGATTTCCTCATGCCCCTTTTTCACCCCCTTAAGCCAGTAAACTTTTTGGTTACTGTTTTCACTCATCACTTCCTCTTTATGATATTTCACATTCAGTTAATTTACAGCTTATCCCTAGGACATCACTGCTATTGTCTTAGATGACTCAGTTCTTACTCAAATCTCCTCCTATATTCTGGCTTCCACCAAAGTTATTTAGGATGACACAACTCATACATGATCCATCACATTCTTGCCTGCTCAACTCACGGAGGGTTTACACAAATAATCCATTTACTACTAAGTTTCTTTTTAAATGGAGAACTAAATTCTATATGTTAGTTTTAATTTTAGATCCCATAGAAATGACTAAACTCATGTAGTCTTTTCAAAATTACAGACAGCCATTGCCCTAAGTACAAATCTGCACCTCACTTGTCAGGTGCCATGCAAGTCATTGGATATGAAAAGGTGAATTAGAAAAAAATATGTATGTTTAAAATATAGTAAATTAAAATATATAGCACTATGTTTTTACTACATACATACATACCTATGATAAAGCTTAATTTATAAATTAGCCACAGTAAGAGAATAACAACAATAACTAATAAAATACAGCAATTATAACAATATAATGTTTACAATTTCACAGATAGAAGATTCATTCTGGCCGGTGCAGTGGTTCACACCTGTAATCCTATCACCCTGGTAGGCCGAGGCAGGAGGATCTCTTGAGCTCAGGAGATCGAGACCAGCCTGAGCAAGAATGAGACCTGTCTCTACTAAAAATAGAAAAAATTAGCCAGGCGTCCTGGCGCTCACCTGTAGTCCCAGCTACTGGGGAGGCTGAAGCAAGAGGATCGCTTGAGCCCAGGAGTTTGAGTTTGCAGTGAGCTATGATGACGCCACTACACTCTACCCACGGCGACAGAGCAAGACTCTGTCTCAATGAACAAAAAGATTCATTCTTATCATAGATCTTAGCAACCTCAGAATACAATTTTTTTCTTTCTTTATTAAGTAGAGAACTTTCACCTTTTCACTTAAAGAAAGCATTTTATGTCTCCTTGCTTCTCCTTGGCATGTCTGAATTGCCAACATCACTACTCTTGGGCTTTGGGGACATTATTAAGTAAAATAAGGGTTAATTGAACATAAGCACTTCGATACCATGACAGCAGATCTGATAACCCAGAGGGTCACTAAGTGACTAACAGGTAGGGAGTGTGTAGAGCGTGGATACACTGGACAAAGGGAGGCTTCCCACCATGGGCAGGATGGAGCAGGAGGGCAAGAGATTTCATCACGCTACTTATAATGGCACACATTTTAACACTTGTGAATTGCTTATTTCTGAAATTTTCTGTTTAACATTTTCAGATGGTGGTTGGCTGTGGGAACTGAAACCACAGAAAGTGAAACCTCAGAAACCGAAACCACCAATAAGGGGGGACTATTGGGTAAACAATTGAATTTATCGCTTACAGAAATAATTTTAAATATTTGTGTAGAGAAAATGTCACTACTTTCTACATCAATATATTAATCTTACAAAGTTAAGTTTTTTTTAAATCTCAAAAAATGAAATAAACCTTAACATATTTTTGATAAAAATTCTAGGTTAAGTGTGGTACATCAGTGATAAAAATAAATTTAAGGCAACATTTTCTTGCAGATATAGAATTAAAATATTCCAATGACAGAAAACAAGTGTGTCCAGCAATAGCTTCAGTTTGCACTTCCAAGTTTTACAATAATCATGGATAATCTGGACAGCCTAAACAAGTGGGCAAGCAAGATGTTGAAAGGTATGGAAGGAAACATGTTCTGTTTTAAAAAGTTAAAGAAATGGTTTATGTTTTGGCCCTAACAGGAAGTGAGACTAAGGAGACGCTTGACAGATGTCTTAAAATAGCTCATAGGTTCTCATGGAAATGAATATTTCTATGTATATCTCATGGAAATGGGAAATACATTTCTCTGGGAAGCTGAACTTGATCCAATGGTGACAGTAGCAGAATTTGCAAAGAAGGAAAATTTGTTCACGTAATAAGCAAGAAAAGCTAAAAGCAGTGGTTCTCAGCCAGGGGTGGTTCTGTGCCCCGTGGAATATTTGGAAACATCTGGAGACATTTTGTCACAGTCTGGATGGAGAGAGTGTCACTGGCACCAAGGGCGTAGGTGTTCCAGATGCTGCTGAACACCTGACGATGCACAGGGCCACTGCCCCAAAACAAAGAATGATCCAACCCCAAATGGCAAGAGCACCACAGCCCAGAAACCCTGGTTTTTAAATTAGGGAAATGTCCAGAAAAAATCAAGTGCCCAACAAGTTCTGAGATTTCTCTTTACTCTCATTACTCAAGCAGAACTCAGCTGCTTTTTTCAGTAGCATCATAGGAGTCTTCTCTGTGTCCTTATACTCGAGACACCTGCATTCTACCTCGTGAAGAGAGATATATATGTATGAGTATCAGCGCAAAATAAAACAGAATAAAAGTGTAAAATAAATAGATACCCTAAGACTTCAAAGAAAAAGAGGGAATCTAAACATGAGGATTAAGTGTACTGATTCCGTTACTCTGTGTTACTCTTCCAACCCCACCTTTAAGAGTTTCTACTTATGAAACTCAGGGCAACATCCTTAGTTTCTGGAGGCCTCCATACACTCGCCTATAAAATGGAAATGCAACTTTTCAGGTAAATATAAGAAATAAATAAATAAATATTTGGAAGGTGTTTATAAAAATGTCTGGCACATCATGTCAGCTATTACAATTGTTATGATGCTATCAAGGCATTCAGAGATATTTTTAGGAGAAAATGAGATTTGATCTGGAATTATAGAAGAGGCAGAATTTAGTTTAAAAAGAAAAAACAATAAGATTTGTGTGAGAAGAGCATCATGCTATACTGAATGAAATGCACAGCCTGTCCTTCCCCCATCTCTTTTTAGTGCCTTCCTGGAGGCTTCTACCTCCTGTTCTCCCAAAACTTCCTATGTAGTCATTTCCAATTTAAGCCAAGATGCTACATAGTGTGGCTCAAGTAGGACAGAACAATAATAAGATAAAAATTATCTTTTTCATACTGTAAACTATTCTTTATGCATTTCACAAATCAAAATTTACTAATTTTTTTAAAAACTATTTTTTGATGTTTTTGATCTATTTTTCAAATTGGCTTAGTTGTCAATTATTTCATAAGCATTAAAGAATGATTAAACTGGTATAAAAAGCATTTTATTTTCCACATGCATTATACTTTTATACCAGAAACAAAAAATGGTGCATGATTTTCAATGTCATGGCAAGCTGCTTGATGTTCCTAGTGTGGGTTTCAGTATATTTTGGAAGGGAAAATAATCGTATGTTAAACCAAAATCCAAAATGAAGCTGCCTGTGTCTCATTCAAACATCACATAAATATCATAATACATTTTCATCTGGAAAATAGAAAGAATTCTATGCATATCCTAAATTGAGGCAGTATCATAAATAACAAAATGAAATGCCAAGTGCATCTATCTATATACAAGCAATTTTTAAAATAATCTAGTCTCAATAACAAATATTGTTTTCTGAGAAAATAAATAAACCTGGAGAACATAAGCAATTTCCTCCAAGGTCATTCAGCATAATATTTTTAAGGAGAGAATCAGAAATGCAATCTCAGTTTGCAACAAGATTTTCAAACTTGTTGATTCTAGAAATCTTATATATTGCTTTTGGGGTCAGGGACTGTAGTCCCTGGTGTAAGGCAATAATGTAGATAAATCAACGCCTGTCACAGGCCATACTTTATTTTTTGGAATTCATGCTTCCAAAAATCCACAGTCCTAGAGCATACTGCTTTTTATCCTCTGTACAGCTTCTGTCTACTTATTATCCATGTGAGTGAAAATTGAAAAATCTTTAAAATGCTATTAATAACTGACAACTTTAAACATTCTCAAAAATATTTTTGACCAAGAAAAGTCTATAATCGAAATGAAGAAATCACTGGAATGAACACAAAGCAAATAAATATGGTGCAAATGGAAGATTGTATGAGCTAAATAACTTTGGACAGTGATTTAAGAAGGCATAAGAAGGAGAGCATCATGCTATACATGTATATATATATGCATCCTTTATGTTTTGATTTTGTGGGAAACTGCCTATATTTCCTCTTTTAGTTCTATAGAATAGTTGAATCACCAGTGTCTTTCTAGTTTAAATGGTCTCAAGATATTTTGAAAGAACAGTTTAAATTGATTTTACTGCTCTGCCAACATAACTATAGTTGAGGAATAGGATAGGAAATGCATATAAATTAGGTTATTTTGCAAATTGGTAACATATTCAATATTATCTTCCCCTTCTTAATGGATTTAAATTAGAAACACTAATGACTATGTTAGCATATTTTGTGCTCAGTAGGAGACTCCAATAACAAGATTTTTTGGGTACATTTAGAGAGAGTTAAACAGTTGAATATCATTAGCATCAAAATCAAAATAATATTTTACTGAAAATATAAAGTTTTAAAGAAATGTCAAATGCATCTCAGAGTATTTTAAATAAATTTATGGGATAGTTGTAAACCATGCTGAAAGGAAGAAGTTATTGCAAAGCACAATTTTCCTTCTACTAACTTAAAGTTTAAGGAAAAAATAAAAACTTCTATTCCTCTGTGAATCGTGCTCAAATGAGTTCTGCTGTGGCCTGTGTTTTAAAAATATTATCCTAAACATACTTACTCACCAAGTCTATGGCATAAGGTCTTTAATATTATTATAGTAGAAATGATTTGCTTATATTTATTCATTCACTTTATTTAACATAGTCATGTTTTTATTTAAAACTGGAGTATAAACTGGTGGAGTCGAGGCATATTTGGCTACTCAAACAGATTTATCCTCAATTGAGAGTCCATAGTATGCACAAGCAGGAGAATTTTGTACAACATAAGAGCAGAAAACACAGCTAAGGGGACTGGAGTTGTGAATAGGCAGCCAAGTTGGGAGGACCTGAGGATGACCTCTAAAAGCTGAAAGCAGTACCCAGATGACAACAAATAAGAGAATAGGAGCTTCAGTCCTAAAGCCTCAAGGAACTGAAATTGTCAAAAACCAAAATGGGCTTGGAAAAAGATTCTTTCCCAGTCACGCCTCCAGTTAAGAGCCTAGTCTATCTAACGTCTTGATAACAGCCTCTGAGACCCCGAGTCAAGAACCCAAGTGAGCAGTGCCTGGATATCTGGAAACTGTGACAATAATTGAGTGTGGTTTTAAACTACTAAGTTTGTAGTAATTTATTATGCGTTCATAGAAAACCAAAAAACTTTCTATTATATGTTATACTTTTATCTTTTGAACACTCCAAATGAGCTTATTTTATCATCTTTGTGAAACTTCTTTTACTTTAATTTCATCTACGCTAAGTTTATAATAAAACTCTTGATTTTCCTGGCAGTCCTTATTAGCATTTATATTCATCACGTGTTTTGAAAATTTGCCTTGCAGCTTCCTTTGGATTCTCTCTCACTATCTCTCTGCCTCTGTCTCTCACTCTGTCTCTTTCACTCTCTATCTCTAGTTCTCCAACCCCCCAACTACTGGATCTCAGTCCATATCTTGGACATATATTGGCACTTACAAGTTTTTGCAACAATAGTAATAACAACAAAAGTAAATTGCCAAATCAAACCCTGAGATGGGAGGGAGGCATTTCATTTCTGTTTACTGTTCTGTGTCTCGCTGCCTCCCTAGATCCGCAGTTTTATAAATTTTGGCTCCCCAGGCAGTGTTTAGGTTTATCTCAACACATGACTTTCAGCAGTGGGATTCACTTCAGTACTTTACCTTCTGTGGTGCAAATTTTTATCCCTTTAATTCAGAGTAAGAAATCCTCAGACTGCCTCTGACATTTCTCTTCCTTTGTGGGCAGTTCACATCTATGTTCGGAGCAGAGGAAATGGATCAAAGTGTGAATCTTTCACTCCCTTTAGACTGGAGGTCTCTGCAAATACAATCTTAAACCACTGTTTTCTAGTTCATGCTTTATGCTGCTGTTAGGAGAGAAAACACACAATAGGTGGACAAGGAGGAGTAAAGGGAGAGAGAGAGAGAGACATTTACTCAAAACAAACCGCTGAAATAAATTTGCAGTGTTTAACTAAAGAAATTATGACTGAATGGAATGAGAGAGACAGAGTATTGAGAATAATGGAAAGAGAGAAAGATGAGGGGGAAACAGAGAGAGAGAGAGAGAGGGAGGGAGAGAGAACTTGTTTTTATATTTCCCAGCTACTCCAGGGAAGAAATGGCACAAATTGATCACTGGCAGGCACTGCCAGCATGCGTATCCCATGTCCTGTGCTCACCAGTTTAGGAAACGAAAAGATATTAAATGGTTTCAGCATTTTACTTTTCTATTATCTTGGAAATTGAACCTTAAGAGACAGATAGAGAGTATTTTGCATCTCCCAAGTTGTTTTTTACTTCTACAATTCATGACAGGTGACATCTGTAAATCAAAATTTTATATTATGTTCTATCAAACAGTTTAGAAGTTATCACCTGTTGTGCACAGTTTACTTTGTGCCCCATATCGTCATATGATGCTCAATATTTTAACTTGCCACTTACTGGTGGCTCCAGAAGATTGTAGTAGGAACACTATGGACATTTTCAAGTGGGATCCTAGCCAAATTCTACTTTTCCTTCAGGTATCACTAGGTTCATTCTTGTAGTCTTGCTGGTTATTACTCGCACTTGTGTTATATAATTGGCTTCACCAAATTACTGGGACTTCAGTTTCTTGTTGTGAAAAAATGCATAACATATAAAAAAAGGATCAACATCATATGTAATTAGAGAATTAAAAATTAAAACAACAATGAGATACCACTGCATACCTATTAGAATGGCCCAAATCCAAAACACTGACAACACCAAATGCTGGCAAGGATGTGGAGCAACAGCAGCTCTCATTCCTGGTGGGAATGCAAAATGGTACAACCACTTTCAAAGGAAGTTTCTCATAAAACTAAACATACTTTTACCATACCATCCAGCAACCAAGCTGCTTAGTATTTACCCAAAGGAGTTGAAAACACGTCCACACAAAAACCTACACACAGAGGTTTATTGCAGCTTAATTTGTAATTACCCAAACTTGGAAGCAACCAAGATGTCCTTAGGTAGGTGAATGGATAAATAAATGTGGTACATCCAGGCAATGAAATATAACCCAATGCTAAAAATACATGAGCTTTCAAGCCATGAAAAAACATAAAGGAACCCTAAATGCATATTACTAAATGAAAGAAACCAATCTAAATGGGCTTCATACTATGTGATTCCACTTATATAATGTTCTGGAAAAGGAAAAACTATGAACACAGTAAAAGAAACAGTGACTGCCAGGAATTAGAGGGGAGGAAAAGAATGAATAAGTAGCACAAAGAAGATTCTTATGATAGTATAATTATTCTGTATGGTACTATAGTGGTGGATACATGTCATTATATATTTGTAAAACTCATAGAATGTACAACACCAAGGGTGAACTCTAATGTTAACTATGTACTTTAGGTGATAATGGTGTGTCAATGTAGGTTCATCACTTGTAACAAATGTACCATGCTGGTGGGAGTATAATGGGGGAGGCTGTGCATGTGTTGGTGCAGGAAGTATATGAAACTCTCTGTACCTCGAGCTCAATTTTGATGTGAACCTAAAACTGTGCTAAATTATAAAGCCTATTTTTAAAATGTATAGAACTTGTCATTTTTACCTTTTGCCTGGTTTATATTAGTACTGATAAATGTATGAAGGTTTTCTGTCAAATCTCCACATTTCTCTTTAAAAATCATCTTCTAAGATGCTTCACTTAGGAAAATAGTCTCCAGTTTCAACCAAGTTGCTTAAGTTGCTGAAAAATACTGCAAGAGACATTATTTCATTCCTTTCTATGGCTGAGCAGTACTCCATGGTGTATATATACCACATTTTCTTTATCTACTCATTAGTTGATTCCATATCTTTGCAATTGTGAATTGCGCTAAGACAAACATTTGGGTACAGGTGTCTTTTTGATAAAATGACTTCTTTTCCTTTGGGTAGATACCCAGTAGTAGTATTGCTGGATTGAATGGTAAGTCTACCAAACACCACATGCTCTCGCTAATAAGTGGGAGCTAAATGATGGGTACACATGGGCACAAAGAGATGTAAAAGACATTGGAAACCAAGAAGGGAAGAGGTGAGAGGAGAATGACATGTAAAAATCAGGGACAATGAACACTATTCTGGTGACAGGTATACTAAAATCCCTGTCTTAAACATTATATGGTGTACCCGTGGCACAAAGAACATTTGTACCCCCATAATATTTCGATATTTAAAAATATCATCTTCTGCTGAAGATTTATTTGTTTCCAAAAGAAGAGTAAATGACCATATATTGGAAAAGGGAGGAGTTGTTTTGGAAAGAATCATTTAGGTTTGGGGGAAAGAAAAGCAACATGTCAAGCTTCATGCCTTGAGAGAAGTGAAGGAGGAATTACATTCAACTGAGGAGAACTGTGGAGTGGAAGAATTTGCCAGTGCTACATAACTGGGAAAAAATGTAATATTTTCTAGGGTTTGCCTTGCATTAATTCCAATGCTCACAAATGGAGGTGACAGAAATTTTGCAGAACTGAATATCATCATCCAGCATAAGGATATAATAAAATTTGGCAGAAAACTCAAGAGAAAGGTTTAATCCAAATTCTGCTTGACTTATAAGTTCCTAAGGGAAGAGGTGCCATTGTATTTTGGTTCCCACAAAGGATAATATGCATCTGCTTGGGCATGGGTCTTCAGCAGTTGCCCTGCAAGTATCTATGAAGCAGAGACTTGAAATGTTAGATAGTCTGGCAAGCCAGTTGGGGTTAAGACCAATCAGGTGGACCAGGACTGTCACATACATGCATTGCAAGGAAGATGTGGCTTGGAATAAAGACTGTAGTGTGCCCATGAGATTGCTAGCCTGAGGACACGGGACAGAGGATAAAGCCACAGTTAGAAGCTCTTAGAAGGTGGCAAGGTAGCAACTAGAGATACAAAACCTAAGGAAGACAATTGGTGCAGTTATTATTGCAATATTCCCTAAAGTTCTCCTTTGTCCCATTCAAGTCCGTCCCTTTCTCTTTCTCTCTCTGTCCTCCTGTCTCCCCTCTCCATCTTAAATTTTCAAAGCATAGCATATTACGATGGAACACCAAAAGGACTTTTTAACTTACTTAACATTTGAACTTTCTCTCTTACTTTTTTTCTCACTATTCTTATTTTCCCTCCCTCTATTTTTGCTTCTTCAAGATGTGGTAAACTGTGTGCTTGGCAAATTCAAATCTTATCTAATTCATGTAGAAATTTAAAGTACTGATATAAGTATTGACTTGTTTATAGAGAAAAATCCATTCATAAAATAGTCTGGTGTAAATTAAATATCAGTCTTTGCACAAAAGGCTTTTCTCTCATCCTTTCTGCATGATGTAGACCCTTTTTCCTGTCTACTTCCAAATCCTCTTGCATTTGCATTCCTGCTTACCTTCCACAATTTTCTACTAATTTTATAGGTAATTACTCTTCCCTCTGGATGTAGTCTAGTCCAGTGTTGCTTCAAAACATATTCATTCTCAAAATTCCTGAACTTTTATTGCCCTTCATTTTGGAAATCCTGATATTCTGTGGAATTTCCCTAATCTACCTTTTTTCTTTCACAAGTTCCTCTGAAATATAATTAAGTAGAGAGATGGACAAATGACCACAAAGGTTTTATGTACCAAGGCCCTTGGCCATAGGTTGAGCAATGAGTTTTTCTAGATCACTTACTCTTCAACATAGGCAGAGCCATTTTCCTTCCAGCACATCCCTTCCCCTACAGTTGGGGTGCAATTGAATGGAGACCAATTGGGTGAGGATTATCTCTAACCCCTTTTATCACACACCTAGGTGACAAGGCCTTGACAATCATTGTTCCTCCTGTATGGAAGTCAGTATGTCAGACTTAACTCCGATGCCTAAAGCTGCCGTGGGCTTGAGGGGAGAGAACAGGAGAGAACACTATGTCATGCATCTTCCTATTCCAGCTCCTTTGCCTCTCTCCATGCTGAAACCTAGCATCAGGCCCCTGATTCCTCCTTTCTATCTTATTCACTGATTGCATATAGGTATGAATTTGAAAATATTGATCTAAGGTGACTAGAGAACATATAGGAAGGCAGAGTACAAATATCTCTATCCTGGAGTTGTGCTCAGTAGTTGCTACTTTTCTTTTCATATACTCTTGCTGTGTCTATACTTGTCATTATATACTTATTTGACGTAATGGGTACTACTTTTCACTCTTGCCAGCTTACCATGCCTTAAAAACTTTCATGAATACTATATTCCCTATGTCTCAGCTATATCCCTGGATTTGTATAATTTTAGCTTGCTTTTGAACAATGAAATTGGCAAAATTCCTGGTTGTTGTTCTAGCTCCTTAATTTTCATACCCCAGACTTTTCTATTCTTGGTCATCTTTGTAGTCAAATCGTTAAGGGTAACTATAATAGAAATTCTGAAGTCTGCACAAGTTTCAGCGTGTAAAGTCAAATCTTCTTCAGTTGGCTTTTATTTGTTTGTTCAAAAAAATCAGGTAATAAGATAAAATTCTCTCTCATTCTTCTTTCCTTGTGAATATAAAAGAAAAATCCAGTTACAAACTATTTTCCCCCTCTGGATGTGTTCAATTGATTTAATAATGCACGCATTCATTCATGCAGAGACTACACTATATATTAGTGACAAAGGATGAGCAAAACAGAAATGATCCTTGACCATAAAATAAACTCTCTAAGCTGGAAGACTGGAATCTCTCTCTATATATATATCTCTGTCTCTCCATGAAATAACTTCATGTAGCTACCTTGTCTTCCTTGGCATAGTGTCTGGGTTTTAAGTATGAGAATTTCAAAAGAGCATGGTATGTCCCATGTCCCAATATGAGTATGTTTGTCAAGTGTCTGTTTGCAGTATGCTTACTTATGTTCCATTGGCCAAGTCCAAAATCAATGTGGGAGGGGAGACTATATGAGGGCACGAACCCCAACTGGCATGGCAGTCTCCAAAAAGAGTCCAGGCCAGACACTTTTGAAAGAAAAAATATCTGAGGTTCTTAGAAAATCTTTATGCTGACACACATAGCTTCAATAAAATTAATAAATGGTAGAAATTAATCTTTTCAATATTTAAGCAAAACATTCAATCAAAATGAAGTTCCATACTTCAGTTCAGATATCATTACTTTTTATCTAGATATAGCCATCTTTATACATTTAAATCTTTCGTTTATCCCTCTCACATTTTTAATATAACATTTAGTATAATGTTTCCTGTTTTTATAATAGATCATAGACATTTTAAGTGTGTTGTAAACTATGTTCATATTTTATTTGCTAATATTGGTAAATATTAGTGATGCAACAAGCTAGCTTATGTTGAAAAAGGTAAAAGTATTACTGTTTGTGTCTGTTTCCTCCCAAGGAAAATATAACCAACATATTTCTATCTTAATATTCCAGACTTTTCCACTACAACTAGTTAGGTTTTAATTTTTTGTGAAGCTTTATAAAATAAAACTTCCCATGACACTAAAGCATGCACAATTTTATGCCAACAACTTAGAAGCTCCTTTGAGCAGAGAAATGATCTGTCTGAATGTCAAAACTGCTGTGCTCAAATTGCACATCATTTTAAATTAATGCCACAGCTAGCTGTAGTATAAAATTTTAAAAAAGACATTACAAGTTTGAGACACATTTTAAGTGAGGCATAACTGTGGCACTGAGAAGCAATGCAATTTCATATTTGAATCAAATAACATTTCTATAGCACATTGATGAAAGGACAAATTTCTACATAAGCTCACAAAGGAATAAAAGAATTTCGAAAGTTATGAAAATGTTACCTACCCTTTTTGTCATTATGCAATAGTTTTGTGCCAAAAAATAGAAATCTATTTTTTGTTTCAAAGGAATTATTTTCTTCCTGAAAGTTTATTTTTAAAAATGAAAGTTTTATATTATTAAAAAAACTCACTTTTTTATTAATCAGAAATGCTACAACAGGTTATGCAAAACCTTAATAATCTGCAAATCATTTATAAAATTGATTTATTTTGATTGAATTAATCAAATTGATCCCTATTCTTTGCAGTGTCAAATTTGCGTTACATTATTAGTCAGCAACTTAAGCTGAGACATTAAAATGGCCCTAAGGGTTTTGGTTTCGTTTTGTTTTGTTAAGGTGAACTCTTAGAATGAAAAATTCCAAAAAAGACAAAATGGTAAATTTATTTCTTTGATTAATTTGTATAAGATGAACACACTCATGTTAAAATCAGCCAAATCAAAAAATAGAATATTTTTTGAAACAAAAGTTTCCCTTATTTTCCCATTCATTCACTAATGTTCCTAGATAGAGTTAAACACTTTTCTAACTTCTGTCATAATAGATTTGTTTTGCTTAATTACATAAAGTATATACTCTGTTGTGCCTGACTTTTTTCACTTTAAGTTATATTTGTTATATTAATTCATATTGTTCTGTGTTCTACAAATTCATTCATTTTCAGTGCTATGTAGTATTCCAATATATAAAGATATCGTATCTTATTCTCTCACTATACTGTTGATGGGCATTTGGGTTGTTCTAATTTGGGAGTCTATTAAATAACGGTGCTAGCAACATTATTGCTAATGTCATTTGCTACTAATAAGAAGCTCACAAAAATCAGAAAAAACAAACACAAGTCAATTTTAAAATGTGGAAACAAATCTTGAGAAGTTACAAAATAGGATTTCCAAACGTTCAATAATCTGTGAAAAGAAGACCAGCCTGGGCAATATAGCAAGATTCCATCTCTACAAAGAATAAGAAAAATTGGCCAGGCGCGGTGGCGCGCACCTGTAGTCCCAGCTGCCTGGGAGGCTGAGGCAGGAGGATCGCTTGAGCCCAGGAGTTGGAGGTTGCAGTGAGCCTGGGTGACAGAGTGAGACCCTACCTCAAAAATAAAAATTAAAAAATGAAAAGTTGTTCAAATAATTAGTCACTAGGAAAATATAAATTAAAATCACAATGAATGGGATCTACAGAATGATAGAAAATAGAAAGTAATGCTAAGTATTGATAAGGATATAGAGAAACTAGAATTTTCACATATTGCTGGCGATTGTATAAACTGGTATAATTGCTAACTTGTAGGAAATTGTTTAATAGTATCTGATAAAGCTAAACAGATATACTCTCTAAATCCCAGCCATTTCATTGTGAGGTAAATTCCCAAAAGAATTATGTTCAACAAAAAACATGTAGAAATATGTGTATAGCAGCACTATTCATAAAGGTCACCTTCATTTTGTAGACTATTTCAGCTGGTTCTAATATTCTAGATGGATATATTTTCTTTCAACATGTCACAAATGCCATTAATTATATTATTTATCATCTAGTTTCATAATTGATGTTAAAAGATCAGTAGTTATTCATATTGTTGTTCCTTTGAAGTGAATCCATCTATTTTTCCCCTCTGTTATTGAATTACTTAATTTTGTTTTTAATAATGTTAATAGCTCTACCTATGCAAAGTTTTCTTCCAAGGCAAATAGCTCCTCAGATACTGCTTCATTCATTTTCCTCTCTCCTTCTAGTACTTCAAATACATGTACAGAAGAAACTTTCAACATGCCCCATCTTCCCCTTACTGTCTTTATTCAATAACCGTGCTATGCTTTCCTCTGCTCCTCAATTGCGATACACATATATCCTTTACCTTTTCTAATAAACTTTGCATTGCTTATCCCCCCACCCCGAAACTCAGTTTGTACATTTTAACTATCCTGTCTTTAGCTTACTAACCTTCTCTTTTTCTGGGCCTAATCTACATATTTTTAAAATAGATTTATTGGGGTATTATATACATAAAATAAATTCACCTATTGTATGATTTGTCATAAATTTATAGAATTGTACAATCATCACAACAATCTATTTTTAGAACATGGTTATCACTCCAAAAAGTTCCTTCATACCTCTGTATGGTTAAACCACAGACACAGCATCAACTGTTCTGTTTTCTGTACCTATACATTTGCCTTTTCTGGAAGTTTCGTATGAATGTAATCATATAATATGTAGTCTTTTGTGATTGTCTTCTTTCACTTAGCATAACGTTTTTGAGGTTTATCAATGTTGTACTATGTAACTGTAGGTTTTTTTCCTCCTCATTGTTGAATAGTATTCCATTGTATTGATGTATAACACTTTATTTACCCATTCACCAGCTAATAGACGTTTTAATTTTGTCTACTTTTTGGATGTTTTGAAAGTTGATGCCATGAACATTCACATGCAAATCTTTGTGTGGAAATATGTTTCTGTTGTCATTTTTCTGGGAAAATACCTAGGATTGGAATTTCTGAGGTTTGTGGTAAATTCATGTTTAACTATTTAAGAGATTACCAAATTCTTTTCCAAAATGCTTCTACCATCTTACATTTATGGCAGCAATGAATGAAAATTTCAGTTTTTGGACATTCTTATCAACCATTGTTATTGTCTATGTTCTCAATTGCACCCATTCTAGAAGCATATCCTAGGCAATCATTAAATGCCAAATAGATAAATAAATATGTGCATGAATAAATTCCCTGAGGTAAGCTTAAGCTTGAAAAGAAAACTTTACAGGAAAGATTCCTTTTACTTTAGATTCAACTTGTAAAAATCCCAAATATATTATGAGCAAATGAGCAGTGCATAAAAAGCATAATATATTATGATCAGGTAGGATTATCCCAATAATTCAAGAGTGATCCAATATTTAAGAATGTTCATTAGCTACTCTGAGTCACACGTGAATAACATTTTAAAGTGTCCAACACCTCCCTTGATTAAAAATTCATGATAAACTAGATCAACACTTTATTTTTAACATAACAATATTTGTTATAATTTTATGGGCACTGTCAAAAAAGAGATAGTTTCAAATAAAAAAGAAACTGTAGTGCTTTGTACATTTCTTAAATAAATCTCCACCCTTCCCTCAAAATCCTTCAGTCTTAACTCTGATAAACCTAAACTACAAACTGAAATTGGACTTCTGTGCAAAAATTACTCAATTCTGTTTGCAAAATGTCTGGCAAATTTTGCCCAGCTATTGTTTAGGCAACAAAAGTTATTAGACTACATGCAGTCACTTGAACCACAGCTTTGCCTTGACAATTGTTTTCACAAACACATTTTTAAATATATATGGGAACATACTATAGTTGACATTTTGAAAAAATCTTGAAATGTTCATATGTATATGTATATCTTGAAATGTTGAAAAGTATATCTTGAATGTATATCTTGAAATGTTCAGCGGTTCACAAGACTACCCTCAGACTCAAAGATTCACTAGAAGGACTCATGAGACACACAAAATAACTGTTATGCACATGGTTATAGTTTACTTACAGTGAAAGGATATAGACTTAAATCAACAAAGAGAAAAGGTTCATGGAGTGAAGTCCAGGAGAAGCCAGATACAAGCGTCCAGGTGCTGCCTCCCAGTGAAGTACACAGGGATACAGTTCTCTCAGCAACATTGTGTGACAACACATGCAACCTCTTGCCAACCGGGGAAGTTTATCTGAGCCTTGATGTTCAGGGTTTTCATTGGTGGTCAGTCGTGTGGGCATTTAGCACCCACATCACAGACCTCACCTACTCGATTCCAGGCCTCTCACCTCAAAGAAAAAAATAGGTGTTCACCACAAGTCACACTGCTAGAATAAATGCATGTGGTCAAACTGGTAAAGCCTGGCCCAAGGCCTCAAGGACACAAAAACACTCTTATGACGAAGACTATCACAAGGGGTCAGAGGTTACCTTAAGTAGCTGACCAAGGGCCAATCCCAAAGATAGACCTTTCTTTAGAATGTACAGGATGTGAGCCACCCATGAATGCTGAGTTAACCCTTTCCTGGCCAATAAACTAAACAGATGTTTGTTTTTGTGACTACAAAATATCATTAATTTTGATGTTGCTACAAAATGGATTGCAACCTTTCTTCCCTTTAAGTTGTTCAATTTTCAATAGAATCACCAAATTTTGTGTAATGTATCCCTGCATATTACATGTGCTTACTAAAATATCAAACCAAATATTTTGACAATGTTCAATGCTAAGTGCATGCTATTTCTTATTTTTTTAATTAGAAATAATAGTTGTATATGTTTATTGGGTACAATGCATGATGTTTCAATTGATGTATACATTGTGGAATTATCAAATCTGGCTAATTAGCATATTCATCACTTCACATACTTATCATATCTTTGTGGTAAAATCATTTAAAATCTACTCTTCTGGCAATTTTGAAATATAAAGTACATTATTATTAACTATAGTCACCATGCTGTGCAATGGATCTTCACAATTTATTCCTTCTGTCTAACCGAAATTTTGCACCTTTTGACCAACATCTCTCCTTTTCTGGTCCACCACCCTCCCACCATCTGCTAGTAACCACCATTCTACTCTCTACTTCTAAGAGTTTGGCATTTTTAAATTCCACATATAAGTGAGACCATGCAATAATTGTCTTTCTGTGCCTGGCTAATTTCACTTAGCATAATGTTCAACATGACTAATCATTCAGGAAATGCAAATTAAAACCACTGTGAGATACCGTTTCATATCTGTTTGATTGTCTATTATAAAAAAGGTGAAAGATAAGTGTTGGCGAGGATGTGGAGGAAAAGAAACTCTTGTACACTGCTGGTGGGAATGTAAATTAGTACAGCCATTATGGAAAATAGTATGGAGGTTCTTCAAAAAACTAAAAATAAAATTACCATATGATCTAGTAATCTCACTACTGGGTATATATCCAAAGCAATTGAAATCAGTATGTCAAAGAATTGTATGCACTCCTGTGTCCATTGCAGCATTACCACAATAGCCAAGAAATAACCAAAGTGCCCATTGATAAATGAATGGATAAAATACATATACATACACAATGGAATACTTTAAAAAGATAAAATTACCAAAAAAGGAAATTCTGTCATTTGCAACAAAATGGATGAATTTAAATGCATGTTATTTTTCTTAGAGATTCTAGTGAGTTCAAATAATCTAAAAATACCAAATCATGGAAAAACAAACTTTCCCTTTCTTCTGAGATTCTTCAAAATTTGATGACCTAAAAAGCAATAAAAATAATGACAGAAGCTATGGGAAAATCCTAAACTATCCACTAGAAACTAAACACAAACATCATAAAAAATCATTCTTACACAGAAACATTCCAAATACAGTCTAGAAAAAAAGACAACTCTCTTTGTTTGCCAACGCTAAGAAAATTCTATGTTTTTTCTTAATAGACTTTAATTTTTAGATAGTTTTAGGTTCACAGCAAAGTAAAACAGAAAATATACAGAGGTTATATATGCCCCCCCTTCCCCACACATGATGTTACTATCAACATCTCCCACCACACTGGAACATTTGCTACAACTGATGAACTTACACCAACACATCATTATCACCCAAAGTCCCCAGTTTACATTACGGCTCACTCTTCATGCTGTGCATTCTGTGGATTTTGACAAATGCTTAATTTGTATCAATTGTTACAGTGTCATACAGAATAGTCTCACTGCCCTAAAAATTCTCTGTGCTCTGCCTCTTTATTCCTTCCCCCAACCTCGAGCAATCACTGGTCTTTTTATCTCCATAGTTTTGCCTTTTACAGAATGTCATATAGGTGGAATCATATAGAATGTAGGCTTTTCAGATTTGCTTTTTTCACTTAGTAATATGCATTTAAGGTTCTTTCACATCTTTTCATGGTTTGATAGTTCATTTCTTATTGATACTAAATAACACTCCATTATCTGGATGTACCATGGTTTTATTTATCCATTCACCTGTAAAAGAACTTCTTGGTTTCTTCCAAGTTTTGACAATAATGAATAAAGCTGATATAAACATCCACTTGCAGGTTTTGGTGTGGACATAAATTTTCAGCTTTTGGGGGTAAACGCCAAGGAGTGTCATTGCTGGGTGGTATTGTAAAAGTAGGGTTTGTTTCGTAAGAAATTTTAAAACTGTCTTCCAAAATGGCTACACCATTTTGAATTCCACCAGCAATGAAGGAGTGTTCCTGGTGTTCTACATCCTTGCCATCATTTGGTGTTGCCAATGTTTTGAATTTTGGCAATTGTAATAGATGTGTAATGGTATCTCTTTGTTATTTTAATTTGCATTTCCCTAGTGATGTGGAGAAATTTTCATATGTTTATTTGCTTTTCATATGCTTATTTACTTTGGTGACTTGTCTGTTAGGTCTTTGGACCATCTTTTAATCAGGTTGTTTGTTTTCTTAGTGTTGACTTTAGGAGTTCTTTGTATATTGTGGATAGCAGTCCTTTATCATATATGCCTTTTGCAGATAGTGTCCCTAATCTGTGGGAGTCTCATTTTGCCAAAATTACTAAATTTCTATGTTATTTTGTAAGTATTTCCCAATACTTAAAGCAGGATAAATAATAAGACTTTTAAATATTGGAAAGGAAGAAAAAAATCATTGTAACTTGTAATTTATACAACAGTCTATAAAGAAACAAGACACTAGTTGAAAAATTATTCTCTCATATGATATTTTAACATATAAACCCAATAGTTTTCTTATTCATCAGTACTAATAGAAAAATGTAAGAAAATGAATAAGAAGGTTTACAAATGCAATAAAAGTTTATAAATCACCTAGTAATAACCATTATTTGAAATGTCTGGCCCAGGGTGAGGAATAATTTATAATGAAGAATATGTAAGAAAGCTGAATAATGGGAAAATGACATATTAATACATTGGAGTATTTAATCTAATAAATGTTTCTTTCTCACATTTTTAAAAAATTAAAATATTTCAAACAAGGCATTTGAAGTAACCTTCTCACACTAGAAAAGTAACAATTAATCTGGAAGAGAAAATGTACAAGGAGTGAGGAAACACTCTTAAAAGACCAATGAGGTTCTGAATTTATCAAAAGTTATCAAGTCTAATAAAAGGAACAAGTCTTCAAAAGTACAGAGTCTACAAAGTGCTAAACCAAATAAAAGAAAAACACACTTACTTCTCAGATATCAAAATGTGCTAATGGCAATTCTAATAATATAATATTGGTGCTGGAATAAATATACAGAAAAATTAAATAGAATAAAGTGACCATATTAAAACTAAAATTTATGTTGTATACAAACACATGCACACACACATACACATATAAAGAGAGAGAGAATGAGAGAGACTTAGTACAGAATTAGTGGGGTATTTAAAATAACATAGAAATGATGGGCTATTCAAAAACTAGCCTTATGAAAATTATTATATATAGCTATATATATGGAGAAGAATTGAGTTAAATCCCTAATTCATATCACACACAAAAATATATTTCAGTTGGTTAAGGATCAAAATATAAAATAAAAAAATTATAAAGATACTAAAAAGCATAAAAGGAAGAAAACACAGGATAAAAATGTAATAACCTGGAGTTAGATAAAATGTTCTAAAAACAAATGCAAAAATCACAAGGGACAAATGAACTTAATTATATTTAAAAATCTGTGTGGCAAAGGCACCATAAATGTATTAAAAGACAAGTAGCAAATAAGAAAAACATAATGCTATTCTAATATCAGTACCAAAATTAAATTTGAGACACTTTTGCAACAGAAACAAGTAGACGATTAAAAGAAGAAAAAATACAAATAGCTAAATGAACATGCATGAAGACAATTGCCCTCACTAGTAACAAGGAAATGCAAATTAAAGTCACAACACAATAACACCTTGCTCCTACTACATTGGCAGTAATTATAAAGCTCGGTAATACCCCTGTTGGCAAGTCTGTGGTACAATCGTCATTCTTCATACATTAATGTTGAAAGAATAAATTAATACAATTATTTGAAGGGGAAATTAGCAGTTTTCCTCAACAATTAAAAAAATGCATAGTGTGGGAGTGAAGAGGGAACGTTTCCCCCTTCACCCTATGAAGGTTTGCTGAAAATGAACTGACAAAGGCAGATTAATATGAGCAAAAGGCACACAAATTTATTTTAAAGTGCATAGCATGGGGGAATTTCAGGAAAATGATTATCCAATAACCAGGTGTGGTAAAAAGCTTGTATACCCTTTTTCACAGGGGAACGGGATATTGGAGTATAGGAGTAAATGATTTTTAGTGAGAATGAGTAGACCCAATGCTCAGACAATGGTAAGTAAATAATTCTCTGTGGGAATTGAATGGGACAGGATAACAAGCAATGGTTTGGGACACAGTTTGTCTGGGCTCTAAGTGTAATGTTTAATTTTCAGTCTCTTCTTCTGTGATATGAGTTTTAATCTTCTCTGGTTAATGAAATTTTAGGGAGGGGATCAAAGGCAATTGTGTTCCTCTTTGGGGATCTGGTTTCTAGATATGTAAGCAACCTTCAGAGAATAGCTTCATCTTGTGCTTTGGGAGAGAGTGGACTGAGAGACATGGATTAGGGGGTTGTCAGAGAGATCCTGAGTCTGTGTCTTCATTTCTGTATTTTGGGGTATAATTTTCTGAGCCCCAACAATAGTCCATTCCAGTTCAAGAGGACAGAGAGCCTTCATGCTTACTTTTCTTTTCTGCATAAAAAAAATCATTGATATCAAAAGGGGAAGGTGTCTTAAAATAGGAATAAATTCGTTCAGCATCACTGGGGACTTGTGAGGTAGGCAGCACCAAGATTATTGTTGAGAGAGTTTCTCCTGCCACAGTAAGTGACAAGACCTGGCCTTCAAACCAAGTTGTCTGGTACCTCTTTCAACCACCTCAGAGGTTTTCAAACTCTTGAAAATCAATTGAACCTTTTTGCTAACAGAAATTTATGAATAAGCCCAGTACATAAAGTAAATAACTACCTCAGAGTGGGGCAGGGAGTTCAGAATTCTTGAGCTTGTCCTTTTCCCCGTCTCCTCAACCTAGACGGGGTCCTGAGAAACTCCTAGCACCACTTGTAATGTGGATTTGAAGACTCCACAGAACTTTGAGTCCAGTAGTGACTGACATGACCCCAGTGAAATGTCAACAGTGCCAGAGACCTGAAATAGCAGAACTGAGAAAGCAGCAAGACGGCTGACCAGAGACACCAGCTGCCAGAATGTCTCAGTAAGAAGGAGAAGTTTTAGATGAAAGAGAAAAAATGAACAAACAGACAAACATAGATCACATGTAGGTCTGAAGGAAGGGTGCCAGAACCTTCCGGAGACTCCACAGGAGGAAGTTGCAGAACAAGGAGCAAGGTATTGGCAAAGTTCAACCCCCAAGAGGCTTAGAGTCCAGTGAAAAGGGTAGGTGGAGTGGTTTGTTTCTCCCTCCCTTGCATTTCTGACAGTCAGTGGGTTCCCGAGCTGCTAGAGAGAATTTCTGCCCACATGAGCCCAGAGGCTGCTGCTGCTGAGCTGGGAGCCTCTTGAGCACCAGGCTCTCAGCCCCCTTGGGGCACTTCCCACCCCCAGAGACCTGAGCCAAGATGGCAGGCACCATATTGCTTTTCTACCCACCATGTGCCTTTGTCCTCCCCAGGGGGCTTCAACCCCTCAGGTTTCATCTTGCTCACTCCCACACAGACATTGCCCAACTCCAGCCCAGACTGCAGGTCCAGTGGGTCCCAGGTGATCTGTGTAACCCCAGAGCCTGGACATTCTGGGTGGACTGCCTCCTGGAGAGAGGGTCAGAGATGACCACAGTGCTAGCTTTCCTCTACACAGACTCTTTCCTCCCCTTCCCCTTCTCCACCTGTGGCTGCTGAGAGAAACAATTGAGCCACCACACTGAGGCTTCCACAGAGAATGGGGCTCAGGCCTTTCCTCTTGGGGTCCTGCAGCAGAATGGGGGTGCTCAGTCTGTGAGCTCCCTGCTTTCCAGCCCTCCCTAGTGCTGCTTGCCCAGTGGCTCCATCAGAGTAGGGCACACCCCAAGGTGGAGGGACATGGATCCAGCTCGGGCACCCCGTGGGTGACTTAGGACCAATAAACTTCTCCCTGGCATGTTCAGGAATTGATCTTCTTGGTCTCGGGAGGCAAGAGAGCCCCCGTGGGCAGATCTGTGGGGGAGAGTGCAGTATGGATCCTAGCTGTGGTGTGCTCACAGGGCACCCCTTCCCCCATGGGAGGGCCACACCCTCAGGTCAGGCCAGGATCCTGGGCGGGGAACCTCCTGGCCCACAGCACAATCCTGGGGGAGCTCAGCTGGCTTGAGCTCTTGCCTGGCAGCAGATGCCGGGGGGAGACCATGGAGCAGAGGAGGTGGTAGAGGAGCAAGGTCCACTGCAGACTGCCAGAATGTGAATCTCAGATGGCCCCTCCTCCAAAAGCAGACTTTCTGGTTGGGTGGGGCCACTTCAGCCCCTCGCTGGCAGCTTTGCCCAGAAGCTGGGAGCAGACCTTTGACCCTGCCAAAACAGCTACCTTGCCAGCTTTTATAGAGCTTGAAGGCAAGTTCACCCAACCCAGCCCTGCCCAGCCACACTCCCCCACCCACCTCTGCTGAAGCAAGGAATAAAGACTCACCTGGAAGTTGCAGCGTCCCACCCACCACCTGGGGCATTCAAGTTCTTCTCCCGAGGGAATAGAGCCAGTCACAGGACCCAAAAGCAAAACTGCAGCTTGTTCCTTCTGGCAAGTGCCACCTACTGATGGGGAGGTCAATGTGCATGCCCTTTACAGCATTTACTGACTCAATTTTACTGGGTGTGAGGGGGTCCAAGGAGTGGCCATTTGGGGGAGCACTACCCCTTCCCACAGAAAAACTGCTCTACTGGATAAGGGCAGAAAGGTCCTAGCCTGAGGCCTTAGCATATGAGCATTTAGTCCCCTCCCCCATGAACAGCTCTCCCAGTTTGGAGAGCACGTCCTGACAATCCTACCAGCAGCTCCCCCAGTGGCTGTAAAAGCAACTTCTGAGCCTTACTGAGGCTTTGCAAAGCCTTTCAGGCTCCCACAATCCAGCCACAATTTGTCTTGCTCCTCCCCGCACCTCAGGAGGAGTAGAAATCAAGCAAACCCCTGGGAGCTACAGGGTCCCTCCTAAAGCTTGGGGCATTCATATGCCCCACCTGGGGGACCAAAGCTTTCCACAGGCACAAAAGAGCATCTCAGCAGCTGGCTTTTCCATGCCAACATCAATCAATGACAGGGGGAACAATCCCATAGCTAAGCATATTACCTCCCAACTCAAGCAAACAGGGAGCGGCTGATTCATACTCACAAGTACCAACCACCATCACCGAGATTAAGCTGGGGGACCTAGTTCACCACACTCAATCAGAGCTAAAAAACACCCCCAGTAGAAAATAACCTCTTACTGATGGATACCAACCAAAATGAAAAGCTAGAAATGACAGATGAAGAATTTCAAATGTGGATTGTAAGGAAGCTCAATGAAACACAAGAAAAAATAAAAACTGAACACAAAGAAACCACAAAAACAATGCAGGAAATGAATGAAAAATTTACTAAAGAAATTGAATTATTAAACAAAAAATCAAACAGAACTTCTGGAAATGAAAAATTCATTCAAGGAAATACAAAACACAGTGGAAAGCCTTAAGAATAGGCTAGGCAGAAGAAAGAATCTCAGAGTTTGAAGACAACACCTATGAGTTCAATAAGTCATTCAAGAGAAAGAACTGAGAAACAAGAGGAACAAACAAAACCTACAAAAAATACGGGATTATGTAAAGAGGCCTAACATAAGAATCATAGGCATCCCTGAGGGCAAAGAAGAAAATATACAAGGGTTGGAGAACATATTTGAGGGAATAATTGAGGAAAATTTCCCTGGCACCTTGCTAGAAATCTAGATATACAGGTACAAGGAGTTCAAAGGACCCCTGGGAGAGTCATCGTGAAGAGGCAATCACCACGACACACAGTCGTCAGACTAACCAATATATACATGAAAGAGGCACATCTACAAGCCGTAAGGTGAAAGCAACAGGTAACTTATGAAGAAAAACCCACCAGACTAACTGCAGACTTCCCAACTGAGACCTTACAAGCCAGAAGAGACTCGGGTCCCATTCTCAGTTGTCTCAAACAGAATAATGGCCAGCCTAGAATTTGGTATCCTGCAAAACTAAGTTTCACATATGAGGAGGAAATAAAGTCTTTCTCAGACAAGTAAACACTGAGGGAATTTGTCAAGACCAGACCAGCCCTGCAGGAAGTACTCAGAACTGCATTATACAAGGCTCAGTGCAATATTCACGCACTGGTGTAAAATTATCCAAAATCTAAAGCTCAGAGCTCGTATACCATAATGGCTCAAGTGGTAAAACAAAGCAATAAAGTTCTATTCAACAGGATGAACAGAAATCTGCCCCACTTATTAATTCTTTCAATAAATGTGAATGGCTTAACCTAACCATTTAAGAGACATAGGCTGGCTGAATGGATAAAAAAATACAAGCCAAGTATCTGCTGTCTCCAGGAAACACATCTAACCCACAGGACTCATTCATACTCAAGGTGAAGGATGTAAAACAATATTCCATGCAAATGGAAACCAAAAGTGTAGCCATTCTCATATCAGATAACATAGACTTCAAATCAGCAAAAGTAAAGAAAGACAAAGAGGGTCATTATATAATGGTGAAGGGAACAATTCAACAAGAAGACATAACAATCCTAAATATTTAGGCACCTAACACAGGTGCGCCCAGACTCATAAAGCAAACTGTACTTGATCTAAACAAAATGATAAACAGCAGCATCATAATAGCAGGGAACTTCAACACCCCAATGACAGAACAGAACAGATCAACCAAGCAGAAAATAAGCAAAGAATGATGGACTTAAACAGAACTCTAGAACAAATGGGACTAACAGACATTTACAGAACATTCTACCCAAAAACCTCTGATTCTTAATCAATATTGCTTGGAGGTATAGACTTTTTGAATAGCCACATAACATCTGATTATTTTTATTTATATTTATCTTTTATTATGTGTCATCAAGCCAGTGTTCATGAACAGCTCTTTTTAAAATGGCAAGTACTAAATATTCAAATCTCTGCAACAGAATCGAAATATGATTGGCATTCTGATTTGAGAAACATTTTAAGGAAACAGTGTTTGCCATCAATGACAAAAGTTGTGTTGTAGCATAAATTTAGCAGCCAATCTGTGAAATGCTGAGTTTAGTCCTCAGACCTCTGAGGTACTGGGTGTACTTGGAAGACCTGAAGCAAGTTCCTGGATTTTCAACTAAAAAGGCAAGAATTAAAGGCCTCGTGGTGGAAACTTGTGCTCTGAGGTTCCCAGGCTTTCTGGTTTGACAGAGTCTTAATGAGGTGAACTTCAGGGCACAGCTGAAGGTACTTCTTTTAATTTAACCCTATTTTTCTGAGCAAAACTAACAAAACATGTTGAGTCATTTTATTTCCCTGTTCAATAATTATTTTCTGTTTCACTTTATTCCATAATATGCTGTGTAACACAGAGTCTAGTAAGTGGTTCCTTCAAGAGGATAGACTTAGGGCAGGGGTCCTTGTGGGCCCTAGGAGAATTTTTCAGGCTGATTGAACAGAGCATTCTGTGGTCCCAGGAATCCCAAGTGTGATCTAGAAGTGTGGGAGGTACTGGGTCTTGGTAGGCATGTCCCTTGGCTTGTAAATCTCACCCTATAGGGAGGGATTTCCTGGAGGAAAGCTAGATGGAACCCTATAAAGTGCAAGACCTATGGCAGGGCCTGGGTCTAGGGGTGGTATTGGAGCATGATATGATCAAGGAACAAAAATACTGTTGAGGCTGGATGGGGGTAGGCACGGGAAACTGGTAATAAGATTAAATTGATGAGCCAAACCTGAAGACCATGAAAAAAAAAAAAGGAATAAATTTATGAAGGCACCAAGAATAATAACAGATACTTTAGCAAATCATGTATTATGAACTTCAGGTAAAAAAAAAAACAAGAATTAGTGGAAAAAAATTGATTGTTAACACAAAGCTTAGGGGCATGGAAAATTGAGCATATAAAGGAAAAAGCTGCAACATGGTAGAGCCTTCCTGGAGTTCCAGGGGACTGGCAGACAAAGTTACCGACTGGTGAACTGGCTATAGAATCAATGTGAGCTTTCCCTTTCGCTGGCCTCCAACAATCACATCTACTATGCACAGTCCTGCCCTTCCACCATTAGCATTTGTCCTCCAGTTGAAGTCAGAGAAATAACTTCTAAAGAAATGGAGCCAGCGTTTGGCAGTGGGAGATGGAGGCCAGGACTCCGAGAGCCAGGGCTGATGATTCATACAAGCTTGTCACTTGGAGCTGAAAGGCCATTCTCTGATTTCTTGCTTTTCACTCAAGTCAAGTATAACCTGTCAGGAGATACACACGCACATACATATAGTAAAAGAGAGAGAGTTTGTTATTCAAAAAATGAATCTAGAGAGAAGCCAATATGTAAAAGTGTGTAAAGGCCACATACCACATTATTCTAAATATATGGTGTACTGGAAAAGGCAAAACTATGGAGACAATAAAAAGATCAGTGGTTACCAGGGGTTAGGGGAGAGAGGGATGAATAGGAGGAGCACTGAGGATTTTTAGGGCACTCTGTATGACACTATAATGTGGATACATGTCATTATACGTTTGTCCAAACTCACAGAATGTACAGCACCAAGGGTGAATCCTAATGGAAACTATGGACTTTGGGTGATTATGATGTGCCAATGTAGTTTCAACAACTGCAATAAATGTATGACTCTAGTGGGGGATGCTGATAATGGAAGAAGATATGTATGTGTGGTGGGTAGGGGTGTATAAGGGAAATCTCTGTAACTTCCTCCCAATTTTGCTGCAAACCCCAAAGCTGCTCTTAAAAAATAAAGTATTAAAAGAAGAACTTTGTAATTGTGTAGGAAATATTCCTAATACTTTAATTAATTAAGTAAATCATTATTCATAAATATGATCAGGTGATCAACATAAACAATAGATAAATTTTCTCAGAAATAAACATCATTTACTGAAGAGAAGGAAATAACAAGATCAACAAAAAATCTAATTAGAATTTTCAGAAAGATTTAAAAATGCTATAATCAAAGAAGAAAATAGGATAATTTTTAAAACGCAATCAGAGAAAAAGAATGAAGATAAAGATACATGGTAGCCATATTATAGGCTAAAATATTTGCTATTTTTATAGGCTCAAAATACTTGCTTCACTGGGTCTGTCAGGCACTCTGTCTGGTCTGTTTCTCAGCCCACTAATGTTAGCTTGGCCTTCCTTTGTGAATTGCTTTGGACAGTAGAATACGAGCAGAAATTACATATGCCACATCTAAGAAGAAGCTTGAAGAGTCACAGCATGAATCTACCATTGCTCTTGACATACTGCCATAAAAACAGGAGACCCCAGATAAGTGACTGTATTTTTATCAGGGTCCAAAAAGGAGCAAGACACTTACAGCAGAGCCATAGCCAGCATACTACATTGACCAAAAAGAAGCCACTGTTTTGGTAAGCTGCTAAGATTTTAGAATTATTTGTTACTACAGTGTAATGCCAACATAAACATTTAAATACAGACTGAGAGACAAAGCCAAGCAAATCATCCAGAAAGTAGGGCCAAAGACGAAAAGATAAAATATATGAGAAAAAAGCTAGGAGTCATGGAAGATAAATTCAGAAAGTCAGTATCATCTAATGGGGTACCAGAGAGATGCATCAAAGAAATTAAAGGAGTGAGGGGAAGTCGTTACATAAAGAAGAATATTCGCTAAGGCTGGAGAAAGGCACAAGTCTTTAAATAATAAAAATCCCAACATGGCAAGTAGGATTTTTAAATGTATTCATATTCACAAAATTTGAAAGGAAAATTGAGGAGCATAACAAAAAGCAAAATAATTATATGGAGCAAAAATAAGATAAAAAACAGCTTTTTAATATTAGATGCTAGAAGGTAATCAGCTAAGTTTTCAAGTATTTAGGGAAAACTATTTTGAACACAGAATTCCATGCCCAAGGAAATAATAACAAAATTTAGGGTGGGGTAGGGGGAAGAGTAGGACATGGGATCCAAGATATAGTGGATCTAACTCTGGAAGTATAATTAAAAGAACTTGAAGCTTGACAATTGTGAAGCAGGCCTAGAACTATTTCAGCACATGCTAGACCATTTAACAAATACAGTGACCTGGAAGCGATCAATATTAATAATATGGGGGAAATATATTTTTTCTCATTTGTCCTTTCAATAAGAAAATGAAAGACAATTAGAAATACCAGAGGAAAACCACTGGGCAAGAAAAGCATGGTAAAATATATAAACATGAAAACTGTATGGTTAGAAAAAATTATTGGAATATAAAAATCTATTTAATTTTGACATTTGAAAGATAGCTCTGGCATGGAATTAATTATGTTATTATATTTTATTTTATTTGAACCCATTTAAACTACATTTTTCTAAAGTAAATAATACTTACTGAAACTTAATATTAGAATTATTCCTTGTCTTTATATTTTTTCACTTTTCAGCTTGTTATAAAATTATTTGACAAACCAAAATTTTAAAATAATTATATAACATTTCCATACTCATTATTTAGCTTAAGAAATAGAACCTTTCTTATAGAATTTAGGCCTCCTTTGTATAGGCTTCTCCAAGCCCCTTCCTGTTTGCTACATTCTCAAGAGGAGCAAATACCATTATTTAGTGTTTACCATTTTTGCATGTTTTATAATGTATCACATATGTATAATTATATAAATAATATATCATAAAGTTTTGCAAGTTTTAAAGTTCATACAAATTATTCCATATGGTAATATCAATATAAAGATATTTTGCATTCTATGTTGTTCTGAGAGTATCACATATGTTGTGTCATATATAAGTATCATATGTTGATACTTACAGCTTAGATTTATTTCTTTTAATAGCCACATGCTGTTTAATAGTGTGATATTAAATGACCACAAATTATCTATTTTCCTATTAAGAGATATTATGATATTTCCAAATTTTAGTCACACTAGAATAAACATTCATGGTTATAATTCCTTGAGAACATGTGAAAAACTTTATATATGATAGTGGTTCTTAATCTGGTCAAATGTAAGACCCCCTTTTTAAAGCAACTATTTAGTAACATGCCATTTACTGTCCCTTAGTAATATTCATAGATAATATATCTATACACATCTAAAAATAACTAGATAAACAGAAATAAAAGGAAAATAAGTTAAAATAAATATGTATTTTAATATGTATATACTGAGGCCCAACTACACTTGAAGATGTAATGAAGTAAGGAGATACTTGCTCTTATATATGAATCATCCATAAAAGCAGCATGACTTTATAAAAAACCATTTTTATGTTATAAATATACATCGGCACAGGAAAGTAAATATAGATTGTAAATACGTTGTAAATATACACCGATTCAGAAAGTTTGTATAGGTGACTTAAATATCACGAGCTGTTTTGCTGTTGGCAGTAGTTTCAAAATGTATGGTAAATTTCCAAACAAAAGAAAACTCACTGCTAGAAAATTCAGCTTGTATTAAACCATGCAAAATTAATGCTTTATTTTTAAACATAAAATGAAGATATATTCTAGGCTCAGATTATTTAAAATAGATATTTTACCCAGATAAGTCTCCAGGAGGACATTTGAAAGAAAATATAATTGTGAAAGAAGCAATTATTTGCTGTATGGGATTGTCCTGTGCATTCCTGTATGTCTAACTTCCATGGCAGGGCCATGCTAGATACTAGATACAAGTAGCATCCTCCAATCATTGTGGTAGCCACTACACTTTACACGTATAGTGTATACACTATACACTATACATGTCCAAAGCACACACTATGTTAAGAACTACTCAAATACCTACTTAGGAGAACTGCTAAGAATACAAAGGAATTGCTACATATCTAGGAAAATAATTGCTACAAGATAGGCAACACACACCTTCAAATTTACCAGATTACACCTAGTGTTTCTCTATGGTTGTCACACATATCAACCATCAGTATGTGCGAGTTTCTATTTCTTTACATCTTCATCCACATTTAATGTAGGTAAAATTTTCTGTTTTTGCCAATCTGATGTATATATGATTTTTAATTTATATTTTCATGGTTCTTTGTCATATTGAGTGTTTATCTTAAATGTATTGACCATTGAAGTTTTCTTTTCTTTGAATATTGAAACATGGCTTATAACAGCAAACAATTTTAAACAGCATAGACGTTTACCAATAGTGAGACAATTAAATAAATGATAACTATATTATAAAGTACTATGCAATTGTATTTTAAATTGTATTTTAAAGGATTAAATAAAAAGCTAAGTACTGACATGAACAGATTGACTATATATAGTGATGCTAGAAAAGAAAGGTCCAAAATAAATAAATAAATAAAAAGAAAGAAAAAGAAAAAAAGAGAAAATAAAGGTCCAGTATATTATGGAGAATATGAAGTCAGGTGTGTATACATGTACATACATAAATGTTAGAAAAAATCTTAGAGTGATATATTCCAAATGTGAACAGTGCTGTTCATTAGCAGGGGAAATCTGTTTAGATAGAGTGAAAGGGCCCTTCAATCTTTTCTCTGTATTTTTCCCTTTGAAATTTTATATGCATGATTTAATTAAACATCACATTTAAAATTTAAAGCAAAAAGTAATTCATAGAAAAGAAAATAATCATTTTTGTTAAGGGTAACAACAGGGTAAGAGATGGCAAAACTTTGGTTTTTCCTTTTAGTTGCTAAATATTCACAATCTTATATACATAAATGTGGACATTAACTCTAAGTGTTTCCGTGTAGCTGAAACGTAGATAAGAAATACATGTGAGAAACCCCTCCCTACTATGTGCTAATACAAGTCACATTTACTGAGTATCAGAGATTCCAATATAGAAACAAATTGTTATAAGACAAATACCCAGATAAATGTTCAAATATAGCTTTAATGTAATAAAATAGTCCCAATTTTCCCTATTAGAATCACTCAAAGTTATCCAAGTAAAATTATTAGCTGTTCAATGTTCTAGGATGCTACTAGTATCATCTTTGCATACTTTAAACCTACCAAATCCCAGAGGATAAATTTACATATTAAATAAAACTCAAACAGTAGAAACATATCACCTTATATTAATAAAAACAAAAAAAAAACCTGGCATACCTTTCATTATTTCTTTCCATAATTATTACTATTGTGTTCTTGACATCTGTTTTAATTAAACCACTTCATATATGATCATCTTGCCCAAGACCATATGCCTAGAGAGATTACATAATTTAAAGGCAATTAATCAGGCTGCAAAATCATATTCCAGTTCTTTCACATTGTGCACCTGGGGCATATTTCACCTCTCTTGTGGCTAACAGTCTGTGAATGTACCAGCAGGTGGTACATAAGCATATAGTAAACTTTTCTTTTTCTAAGAAATTTCAGGGGAGATATGTGTGATATTAATATTTAGTAATGCTACAATACTAAATATGCTTTTATTAGTTTGTAGATGTAACTATTATACCAGGTGTCAAAGGGAAGACGCATATTTATTTTCTTCGATTTTGTGGAAAAATTACATGAATGATTTTCTCTCCTGTTCTTCCTTTAAGGGACTTATAATTTGTAAGGATACACCAGGGACTCCATAATAGCAACGTTAATAATAATGATTGTAATAATGTTTATGAGGAACCTACTATCTCCCAGGCAATATTTTTTAACTACATAATAATTATATATATTTATGGGGTGTATGTGAAATTTTGATAGATGTAAACAATACATATTGATCCAATCAGAGTATTTAGGATATCCATCACCTCAAACATTCATCATTTATTTCTGTTGGGAACATCTTAACTCTTGTAGCTATTTTGAAATATACAAAAATTATTGTTAACTATAGTCACCCTACTGTGCTATCAAACACTAGAACTTATTCTTTTTGTCTATCCTGTTAAGCAACCTCTCTTCATCACATCCCCCACCCACACTCCACACTTCCCAGACTCTAGTAACCATCATTCTCTCTTCTATATGCTTGAAATCAATTTTTTGTCTCCCACATGTAAGTAAGAACATGCAATATTTGTGTTTCTGTGCCTGGCTTATTTCACTAAACAAAATGACTTCCAGTTCCATCCATGTTGCTGCAAATGACAGGATTTCATTCTTTTTTATGGCTGAATAGAATTCCATTATATATGTATACCACATTTTCTTCATCCATTCATCCACTGATGGACACCTAGGCTGATTCCATATCTTGGCTATTCTGAATAGTGCTGCAATAAACAGGGGGGTGCAGGTATCCCTTTGATATAGTGATTTCTTTTCCTTTAGATACATACCCAGTAGTGGGATTGCTAGATTTTATGGTAGTTCTATTTTTAGTTTTCTGAGAAACCTCCATTCTGTTTTCCATAATGGCCATACTAATTTACATTCCCAACCACGGTGTATAAAAGGTCACTTTTCTCTGCATCATTGCCAGCATTTGTTATTTTTTTATCTCTTTGAGAATAGTCATTCTAACTATGATATCTCATTGCCATAGTGATTTACATTTCCCTGACAATTAGTGATCATGAGAATTTTTTCATATATCTCTTGCATTTCTATGTTTCTTTTAAGAAATGTCTATTCCAATCATTTGTGCACTTTATAATGGGATTATTTGGTTTTTTGCTGATGAGTTGTTTGAGTTCCTTGTACATTCTTGCCATTAGTCCCTTGTTAGATGAATAGTTTCCAAATATTGTTTCCTGTTCTACAGATTTTACCTTCATTCTGTTAATTGTTCCCTTTGCTGTGCAGAAGCTTTTTAGTTTAATGAAGCCCCATTTGTCTATTTTTGGTTCTGTTGCCTATGCTTTTGAAGTTTTGACCATAAAATCTTTGCCTAGACCAATGTCTTGAAGCACATTTCTATGTTTTCTTTGAGTAGTTTTATAGTTTCAGGTTGTATGTTCAAATCTTTAATCCAGTTTGATTTGATTTTTGCAAATAGTGAAAAATAGAGGTCTAGTTTCTTTCTTCTGCATATGGATTATCCAGTTTTCCCAGAGTCATTTATTAAAGACAGTGTTCTTTCCTCAGTGTTTGTTCTTGGTACCTTTATCAAAAGGTAAATATATGGATTTATTTCTGTGTTCTCTATTCTTTTCAATTGGTCAGTGTGTCTGTTTTTATACTAATACCATGCTGCTTTGGTTAGTCCAGCTTTGTAATATATTTTGAAGTCAGGTAGTGTAATGGCTCCAGCTTTGTTCTTTTTGCTCATGATTTCTTTGGCTATTAGAGATCTTTTGTGGTTCCATACAAATTTTAGGATTGTTTTCTATTTTTGTGAAGAATTTAATTGTTATTTTGATAGGGATTGCATTAAAGTTGTAGATTGCTTTGGGTAGTATTGTTGTTTTAACACTATTAATTATTCCTATCCAAGAGCATGGAATGTCTTTCCATTTGATTGTGCCCTCTTCAATTTCTTTCATCAGTGTTTTGTAATTTTTCTTATAGAGGTCTTTCACCTCCTTGGTTAAATTTATTCCTCAGTATTTTGTTTTTTATATAGCTTTTCCAAATGGGATTGCTCTTTGCTCTTTTTAGCTAGTACGTTTTTGGTGTATAGAAATGCTACTGATTTTTGCATGTTGATTTTGTATCCAGCAACAATACTGAATTTGTTTTTTGGTGGAGTCTTTAGGTTTTTCTATATATAACATCATATTGTGTGCAAAGAGTATCAATTCAAATTCCTCTTTCCAATTTGGATGCTTTTTATATCTTTCTATGGACTGATCTATCTGGCAAGGAATTCCAGAGCCATGTTGAATAGGCATGGTGAAAGTGATCATCCTTATCTTGTTCCAGTTCTTAGAGGAAAGGCTTTCAGGTTTTTCCCATTCAGTATAATGTTAGCTGTGGGTTTATCACATGTGGCCTTTATTATGTTATTATATTACTTCTATGCCTAATTTATTGAGAGTTTAAATCACAAAGAGATGCTGAATTTTACCAAACGCTTTTTATGCATCTACTGAGATGATCATGTGGTATTTGTCCTTCATTCTGTGGATGTAATGTATCACATTTATTGATTCCATATGTTGAACCATTTTTGCATCCCTGGGATAAATCACCACTTGATTATGGTATATTGTCTTTTGATATGTTGTTGGATTCAATTTGCTAGTATTTTTTGACAATTTATGTATCTATGTTCATCAGGGATATTGGCCTGCAGTTGTCTTTTTTGTTGTGTTCTTGTCTGGCTTTGGTATCAGGTGTCAATGCTAGCATCATGATTAAGTTGCTAGGAAAAATTCCCCCCTCTTTAATTTTTTAGAATAGTTGGAGAAGAATTGATTTTAGTTCTTCTTTATAACTTTGGTAGAATTCAGTAATAAAGCCATCTGTTCCCGGGCTTTTCTTTGTTGAGAGACATTTTTTTACTTATTAAATCTCATTACTTAGTTTTTGTCTGTTCACATTTTCTATTTCTTCCTGACATAATCTAGATAAGTTGTAGGTGTCCAGGAATGTTTCTATTTTCTCTAGGTTTTCCGATTTGTTAGTGTATAGTTGCTTATAATGTTTGCTTATGATCTTTTGTATTTCTGTGTTATCGGTCGTAATATTTACTTTTTCATTTCTGATTTTATTTACTTATTGTCTTTTTTTCTTGGTTAGTCTAGCTAGTGGTTTATCAATTTTGTTTATCTTTTAAAAAAATTAACCATTTATTTGATCATTTGTATTTATTTTTAGTCTCGTTTCATTTAGTTCTGCTCTGATCTTTATTACTTGTTTTCTCTTCTATTTGGGGGTTTGATTTCTATCCCTCCCTTTTGATCTCATAATATTTCTTTATATATCTGAGTGCTGTGGTATTGGGTGTAAATATATTTATAATTGTTATATCTTCTTGCTAAATTGACCCATCATTGCAGAATGACCTTCTTTGACTCTTTTTACAGTTCTTGACTTAAAGTCTATTTAAACTTAAAGCTGCTTGCTTTTGCTTTCCATTTGCATGGAACATGTTTTTCCATCCCTTCACTTTGAGTCTATATGTGTCTTTACATGTGGAATGAGTTTCCTGAAAGAAGCATATAGTTGGGTCATTTTTAAAATCCATTCAATTAGTATATATCTTTTAAGTGCATATTTAATCCACTTACTTTCAAGGTTGATATTGATCAGTAAGAACTTATTCTTCTCATTTTTGTTAATTGTTTTCTGGTTGTTTTTTATATCTTTTTTTTCCCTTTTTCCTCTTATTTTTTATTATTGTGCTTTGGTAGTTTTACGTACTGGCAAAATTTAACTCCTTTCTCTTTCTCATTTGTGTATCTGCTCTGCCACTGAGTTTTGTACTTTTCTGTGTTTTCATGATGGTAGGTATTGTCTTTTTGTTTCCATATGTAGGATTCTCTTAAGCATTTCTCATAACTGAATGGTCTAGTGGTGATCTAGTGGTATGGATCTAGGGCTGGTCTAGTGATGAATCCCCTCAGTTTTGGCTTGTCTGGTAAAGACTTTATTTCTAATTTTTGAAGGTTACCTTTGTTGGGTATGAGAAGTATTCTTAGCAAACATTTTTTTCCCTTCACTTTGAATATTTCATCCTATTTTCTCCTGGCCTGTAAGGTTTCTGCTGAGAAATCTGCTGTTTGTCTGATGGAGATTCCTTTACATGTGACTTGACATTTTTCTCTTGCTTTTTTAGAATTATCTCTTTGTCTTTGAATTGTGACAGTTTGACTATAAGTGACTTGTAGGAGACCTTTCTGGGTTGAATATATTTGGGGTTTCCTTAGTTTCCTATATCTATACATCTATATCTCTTGCAAGACTTAGGCGGTTTTCAGGTATTATTATGCTAAATAGGTTTTTTTGGCCTTTGATCATCTCTTCTCCTTCTGGAATTCCTAGAATTTGAATATTTGGTCCCTTTTTGTGTCCTATATGTCATGTAAGGATTTGTTCATTAGCTTTTATTCTTTTGTCTTTTGTCTTATCTGACTGGGTTATTTCAAAAGACCTGCCTTCAAGTTTAGAAATCTTTCTGCTGCTTAATATAATCTATTGTTGAAGCTCTCAGTAGTATTTTTTATTTCATTCATTGAATCCTTCAGTTCCAGGATTTATGTTTGATTCTTTTTCATGATATCTATCTCTTTGGTGAATTTCTCATCCAGATCATGAATTGTTTTCCTGATTTCTTTTATTATTTATTTTGATGTCTTATATCTCACTGAGTTTCTTTAATACTGTTTTGAATTCTTCTCAGGCATTTCATAAATTTCCTTTTTTTTTATTTCGGTACCAGAGAATTATTGTTTTCTTATGGAGGTGTCATTTTTCCTTGATTTTTTAATGTTTCTTGACTCCTTACATTGATATCTGTGCAGCTAGCATAATAGTCACTTCTTTCAATTTTGTGGGTTGGCTTTCATAGGGAAAGACCTTTTTATATAAATGTATCTATAGTATTGGTTTGATTGGGTGCTCTTGCTTTGATTCTGGGTCCAGTAGTGTGGTCTCCATATGATTCCTTTGGCTGTAATCAGTGTCCGTGGTATCTGTAAGTTTCAGTGGCTTAGGCTGCAGTTGTTAGTGTAGGCTGTGATGAAGGCTTGGCTGAGGAGGAAGACACAAGATGAGTCAGTCTTCAGGCACCAGTGGTAGCAGTGGAGGGAAAAGGGAGTCTGTCCTTGGGCACTAGGACAGCATGTATAGGCACTGGCAGTGACAAGCAGTGCAGGCAGATCCCAAGGTCCCCAGACAATGCATGTTGGCACTGGCAGTGGTGGTGGGTGAGGTGGCTCTATCCTTAGGTTTCCTGATGGTGCACACAGGTGCTGGCTGTGGTGGGTAGGATGACCCCCCAGGATCCCAGATGGCACAATCTGGTGCAGGCAGTGGTGACAGTGGGTGGGGTTGGTTTGTCTATAGGCCCTGAATGATGCATGCAGGTGCTGGCAGTGGCAATTCTATGCAGGGTAGGCCTGTCCTCAGGTTTCTGGATGGTGTGCAAGGGCATTGGTGGAAGCAGGTAGAGTGGGTTGATACCTAGGTCCCTGAATGATATGTGTGAGTGCCAGCAGCAGGGAGGGGGGCCAGTTCTCAGGCCATCAGGTGGTGGCCATGGGCACTGGCAACAGCAGTGGAGTGCAGGGTAGGACTCTCCTCAGGGCCCCTGATGGTACATGCAGGTTTCAACATGGTGGGTGTGGTGGGTCAATCCCCAGGCCCCCTGGCCACATGTAAGGATGCCAATGGTTGTGGACAGGTTGATTCTGTGCATTATTTCTAAGCACATTATATGTGTTGACTCTTTTAATACTCCTCACAATTATTAATATCTATGAAGTAGATATTATTTTCACCTTACAGATATGAAAATTGACACACAGAGAATCTATGTAAATTTGTCTCAGGTCCCATGGCCAAGCCTTCTCTCTTAATCACTAAACTGTAATGCCCATAACTAACACACATGACTGTAACCGTAAAACTGCTTTTCTATATTATCAAGAGTGTGATCTACTCTTTATGATGTTGCTCTTTGTTTTTCTTTCCCTGATGGATTCTCCAGAGGCTGATTATTTCCACCTCCAGAACTGTCTTAAACAATCGGCTAGAGATTTACTCACACAGCAGGAGGACTGCTATTTTGTAATATTTCCTGAACAGCTTAAGTAGGATAGGCACTAGGCAATTTGTATTTCTAAATAGGAATTTGTGAAAGTTTTAAATGAGGCAATTTATGAGAATAAAATGTAGTTTTTCTTACTATTCAAAAGGAGTCTTGCTCTGTTTCCTTCCTCCTGCTCCCCTGCCCTGGCCCCTTGAAAGAAAACAAGATCTAAAAATCTGATCTTTTTCTAAGACAAGACTTGGCTAAGCATTCCATCCTGTTCTATGTCAACATTTCCCTCATAACATTTCAGGAAGAATTCCACTTAAATCCTTCCCAGTGTCCCCTGAAATTACTATGTAGATGTCAGCTGATGGCAACATCCCCAAGCAGCTTGCTGCAGAAGATCTATGCTTTAGTCAACATTCATATTATTTTTTGAGAATTTATGATCTACCCTGTCTACTAATAATTTCAAGCAGAAAGATTTCTATGGAAAGAAGGGAAATTTAATACATACTTAATGGTGATGTTAGATTATTTTTCAGCCCTCACCAATATTTGCCAAAGTTACATTTATACTTTATCAGAAAGTAATTTATTTTATAGTAGTGTGAAAGCTGATAAAAAAATGTTCTCCTTAATGACAAAGTTCATTATTTCAAAGCAACAAAACTGTACTATAGGAATTATTAGAAAGCAGATATAAATGTACACTCACATTTATTTATTCTTTGTCTATAAGATTATCATTTTCTGCTCCAACTGAGCTGTCAAACAGAAAATATTTTCATTAAAACAAAGTGGGTCTGGTAGGCATTTCTTGCCTAATAGGATCTGCTACCTTAATTTATTTTATAATTTTTTAATGAACTCATCTTTCTTAGCCAAGACTCTTAGACAAATAAGTTGATTTAAACTCAAGACACACAACAGATGATAATTGATTTGCTCCATGGGGAATTACTTTGCATTCCACCATAGATATCTTACTAATTCATAAGGATTTAGACAGTTGTCAGTGCTGTTTGCAAGCAATTTCTGTTTAGTGTGGCCAGGAATGAAATATGGTTATATAAAGTCCCATTACCATTTAACTTTAATTTAAAGCATGACAGAATAAGGAGAATATTCTGTTGGATTGTTCAGTAATACTGCTTGTGGGATAACTATGAGAGGTCCCTGGGGTTCACCTTTAAAACCACCTCTGGAAACAATTTGAATTCAGCTGACACAGAATAAGCACTGCAATGTCCAATGTCCAATATCCTGAGGAAGTTGTTTTAACAACTTTAGGTTTCTGAAATACCATTTAAACCAATATGTCACTTATTTCTTTGGGAAACAAATAATAATCCCATACAACATGTATCCTCATCCCATTCATCAATTTGTATAGTAGCAGCAATCCAGCAATTTCCTAGGTATGATCAGAAGGCTATAGCAGAAGAGTTAAATGGGGCTTCTCACCTTTATAGTGGCACGAAAACACTCACACTTCAAGTTTTTAAATCTTCTTCTATATTAGGCAAAAATAAGTGAAGAATGGAGCGATACTTTAATCATGTGAGGAGTCACATTTACAGTAACATCATTCATCTAAATAAAAATGAAGGTAGAGAAGATTGTTCAGACATCACCTTATCACACCAAAAAACTAGTTATTTTATCAATGAATCTCAGTTTGAAAATTCTAACACTGGCGTTATCACACCTTGCCAAAGAAGATAACTGTGCATAAGAATTATTTCCACATTATTATTTGTAAAACCTCTTTCCTGCATTCCAACATAAGCTCTCAAATGCCTAGTGGGCATGTCCATTTCTGAATCCTGCTCTCACCTTTTATTTAACATTTCCAAGTCTCTACCCTAAAGGAGTTTCTGTTCCAGATGCCTCAATATTAATTAAAGATACCATCATCTGCTATTCACTTGAATCCTACCTCCTTTTTCTTATCTCTAGACACAATTTGGCAGCATATCTTTTTGACCCACAGTTGCTAATATTCATTAAGTGTATTCCCTCCTCCCATTCTTTTTGGCTTTTTTTTCTTCCATTATACAAGAAAAAAATACTAAAATTCAAATTGTATTTTTAAAGATAACTCTGAACTCTGATAACTAGAGTTAGAGAGCAAAAAGGCTTTTGCAGTAGCCCAAGCTAAGTATAATAAGGTATTAGCATAAGAAATCTAAAAGGAATACAAGACATCTCAGAGGTAGAAGTCACATATTTGAGTAGCTGGATTTGGGGACGTTAGGAGAGGAATAATTTATTAATGACATACAGGAGGCATAAACTATCACTTCCTAATCAGCCCAAAACAATATTGTGCTGTGTATGCGTATCAGATTTGCTTTAAATAATTATTGGAATTGCTGAGAAAGTCTCCAAACTTAAATCTCAATGAAAACTGCTAACGTTTCTGAATATCATGACTTGTATATCCCCAAGTCATTTAAAATTCCTCATTAAAACACGCATGTGATTTTTCTATATTTGGAATAGTGTAAAGACATTTCATGCTTACATCCTTGTAAGTCATCTTCTGAACTTTCTCCTAATGGCCTTTGAGTTTGTTTTATAAGGTAAATGTCTTCATTTAAAAATTTCATTTTGAAATGAAATACAGAAAGCTTGACATCTACAAATTGACTTGTCAATATTGATTACAGAACCAGGTCTATATTTATATTCTAGAAGACAATTTTATAATTTGAGAATGCCTAAATAATTGTTTTATAGTAAGTCTTCAAATCTGTTTTCCCTCTTTGATCCTTTTGTAGGGTACTTTCTATCTCTTTAGAATCTTTTGTTATCTCCCTTATGCTACCCACTTCTCTTCTACTCAGAAGCCAAAGTTCTTTAAAAGTTCTATGTAGCAATGAAAAAGGAGGGTTTAAAATAACACTCTGAAGTGTCCAGTGAAAAAGCTAGGGGTGAAATTGTGAGGCTATTAAAGTTCACAGCCAGAAAATCCAAGATTTTCTGAATCTTGCCCCTCAGATTATAATTATCACCCCCCTGTGGTCAAACATACATTATTTTGCAGAAGTACAATTTCTATCAAATGAGAGGCAAAATGATCTCAGGCCCTATAACTCAACCCAGAGAACTTTCATGAGGCTGACTACTATGTAACTTTGTCCTTTAATACTTTAGACTTAAATCATTTCCAGCTCAAATAGGTCATGAAGATCTCTCTGTTTTTAAAGAGTTGAACATTAACCCAGTATTGGAAGAATGGAACCAGAGATATGGAGCAAGAGATGAACATGATGCCAACAGTACCACCACTGCCTAATTCCAAGTAGGACAGCTGGGTAGGATTGTGAGAGATCTTAATGTCTTTCCGTGGAAGAATAATCTCTGGCTCTTATTATTCCATCCTATAGAAGGTAAAATAGGAAGAGAAAGTTGCATCCATGCACCTTGTCCTTTTACTAAATAGTGATTCCACCCATTACAAATGTGGGCCAAACTTTGCCCTATAATACAACCAAATAAAGCAGTGCCCTCCTGTGCAGTGAGAAAATTGGAAGCCTGTGTGTGTGTGTGTGTGTGTGTGTGTGGTGGGACTGGGGGTGGAGGGGGTGAACAATGACACCGGAAATGCTGATCATCTGACCTCACATCCCTGCTCTCTTTGCTACTTCTCACCAATGGCAGCTCTTACACCTGACTTAACTTGTCTGTTAATAATATCACCATTCTTACTAGGTTCATTCAAGTCAGTTGGAATAAAAAGGAAGTCTACAGGAAGATAGTGTTTATGGAGTTGAATGTGTCAATTATACTAACATTGAACCACATCGAGGGCTAATATTAAACCTCAAAAGACAAAAGAAATTGCTTTTTATTGTGTCCCCTCCTCATTTTTTCCATTGTTTGCACCAGAGTCCTACTTTAAGTAGAAATAACACAAAACAAATGGCCTTATATTTACATAAATATTTTTCTTTCTCTCAAAGGATTTGCCTCATTATACGTTTTTAACAGTTTGCATTTCCCTATACATCAGTGTTTCTGGCTCCCTGATAGAAACCTAGGTTTCCCCTCTGGTACATAAAATAGTAAGAATTTAAAACCTTTGAAACACAAAGCAGCTCCTGAATATTGCAGAACCATGACTTGGTGATGGTAAACTGTAATAATTCAAAAGGACATCCTTTATATTGCCTATGAAAATGGCCCTGCCTGTCCCTTTTTTCCATTTATTGTGTGTGGTAAATTATTCTGGTGACCAAACTGGACAAATATGAGAAAAGATAGAAGAGATATTTTAATATTGGGGCCACTTAGGGTATTTGTAAAGGTTTGCTTCTTTTGCACCTATTTGAAAAAGAAAAATCTTACATCAATATTTCCTTTCAGTTATCATGATGCCAATAAAAGTTCCTAATACTCAATGACACAATAATGGTGACAAAATAGTCATTTTAAAACTTCTGGGAAAAAGATAAGACTTTTCTTCCAAATAGCTTTTGATGGCAACACCACCACCAGCAACTACAAAGCAAAGCAAAATCTCGTATTTGGTTTGTGAAAAGAGCATCTACTTACCTCACTAAAGCAGTAGAATAAGAACCACATGTTTAACAACATCTCACTTTATACATTTAGAATAAGCCCAACTTTTATGGGCATTATTTTGTTACTGTGAATAACTGATATTAATAAAAGACAATACTAGTATTTACAACTGAATGAAGATATACTATACATTTTTTCCTCTTCCCAAAATATTTCTTGTGTATCTCTGTTCATTCTATTTCCCATTTGTAAAAATGATAATTCTTAGGAAATGTTTTTACATATTTTATAAAATCTTAAGAAAAATAAATGCTTTATTGAAACACAATCATGCTGTTCATATCATAAAATATATCAAAATAAAACTACTTGTTTTACTCTTTTTTAGTTTATCAACACAATTATGTGATGCAAAAGGCCCAACTCTGAAGAAATTGAAGAGACTATAATTGGGTTTATTGATTTGTGACCAGCGTTCCTATCTCAAGAGCTTCATAATCTCAATTTCATCCTGAAAAACACAAGATAGAGATGTCTATTTTGTAAGTCAATATGTCCCTGACTTATAAAATCTAGCAACTTTATTTCTACTTTATTTCAAATCCCTGCAAAGAAGCTAAAGTTAATTACCTTTGTTGATCCCTCATGATTTCTGGTACTTAATTTTTTTAAGGTATCATTATAAATTGTTCTGAAGACAGAGTATGTTGTTTATCATTTACTATTAGCAAATCAACACAATAAAAAAGCCAAATATATCAGTTCTTAATCCAACTCCCTTAATCCATTTCTCTATTTTAAACATATATAATATATATAATCTTTTATCCACTAAAATGATAAAGTCTAATAAAACTATTGATTTAGCTATTTTGATGGAACTGTTTGACAAAAAACATGTGTTTTTTTGCTAACTGATAAACAAAAAGCATCACGACTCTTCCTACTATAGGTACTGTGATCTACTCAACTTTCTATATTTGAGTTACCTGGGTTGATATTATATTATTATATTACATTATAACCTTTTAAATCATATTCTTTAAAAACATCCTCAGTCAGAGAAAAACAGTTCAAGTTAATAGCTCCTAATTTAAATTTAGAGTATATACCAGGATATGTTATTGACAGAAAAAGAGTTTTCCAAGTAAAACTCTAGAAAGACAAAGCACAAAGGCATACTTTTTGGTGAAAAACTGTCCACTAAAAGAAGACAGACTACTGTTGTTTATTCTACCAAACAAAACCCTTTTCTCATTTGGTTGGGACGGCTGTGGTTTTGAGTGGTCTCTTCTTACGAGTATGATAGGTAACCTTTTGTAGCATCTGTGCCTACCTTAGTGTGTATTCCCATATTGGAGAAGCTAGAAAGCTAACACTTTATTTTCGCAAATGAGGTGCACTGTGCAAAACTTGTATTGAGAGTGATTTAGGTGGGAAAAAAGGATATTGCACACAAAGTCTTCATTTTCGTTTTGTTGATATAAAACTGGAGTACATGCTCATGGCAGACTTCTGATCCTGAGATCGAGGCTGAGGTGGTGAACACAGCAAGCAGCAGTGGAACAGCAGCTACTTGATTCCCCAGCTTCCTGAATGTGCTAGTGGTGGCAGCTCCCTTGGCAACCAATTCCGTAGTGTTTCCTGGAAAACAGTGCTGCAGGCTCAGATAAGAGCCCCTTCTCCAGCTGTTCTACAAAGTTTGTAACAGCAATGGTTGCTTTTAAAACAGAGTAAATATTTCCTGATACATGCACTAAAGTTTGAGTTGAAATGGAGTTAGAACGGATAATAATGGGCAACAAACTGGAGTGGTAGACGTCGCTGCCTCTAGGAGGATAGTGTTCAAAATTACATCCAGGAGAACAGTCTGAGAGTCATCTAAGTCCCGAACTCATTGCTCCCTATAATAGTAACAGTTCCATTATTCACTAATTTTGTGATTCTCAGGAATTTTTATATTAAAACCAGGCAATAATATGTGGTTCTCTTTTTGAAAGAGTCAACATTTGAAAACATTTTATATAGATATATACATACGCATATATATATATTTGTTCACCATATTATTGGAATAAAGAAGAAAAATCTAGTGATCAGCTGTTTTAAAAATAATTAGAAAAATCTCAATGCACAATTATGATACAAACTATCAGCAAACTAGGAATAGAAGGGGGCATTATAATATAGGGCATTTGAGAAAACTCTACCAATTTTATATGTAGGTTTTCATCATACTTAATTTTTAAAAATTGGATGTTTTCCATCTTAATTGAGGATGAAGAGAAGGATGTCCCATTTCACTTGCCATGTCAAGATTGTACTGAAAGCCTTAAGTGCAATAAAACAATTAAAAGAAATAAAAGACATGAAAATTGAAAAGGAAAAAGTAAAAATCTCTATTTGCAGATGACATGATTATTTATAGAAAAAATTCTAACTAATACACAACCAAAATACTAAATCTAAAAGTGAATGTACTAAAGAAAAGAATAATATACAAAGTCAAAGATCATGGCACTTTCTAGTGCTTCTGTAATCACATGATCCAATACCTTATAACTACATACACACATACATGCATATGCACCACATTTACAACCTGAATTAGAAAATGATTTTGAAAAATTAATGTAGTATAATATTAAAAAATAAAACATTTAAAAATAAATTTAACAGAAGATGTAGAAAATCCTAAACTTAAAACCAGAAAACATTTTTGAGAGAAATTAAAGATTTAAATAAATAGAGAGCTTTATAATGGTAATGGTTTGAAAGACTTAATGGTATTAAGATGTCAATTTTCCCCAAACTAATCTATATGTTTAATACAATCTCAATCAAAATTTCAACTTGTTTTTCTAATTGACATGCTTATTCCAAAAGTTATATGAAAATACTAAAAAATCTAGAATAGTTGAAACAACCTTTATTAAAGAGGAAAGCAATGGAAGCTGACTTACCATACAGCTGCAATAATCAAGACAAAGTGGTATCAAAATATGATGAGACAAAGATATCAATGGAACAGAATAAAGAGTCCACAAAGAGACCCATACATAAAAAGTCAATTCATTTTCCACAAAAATCCTAAGACAACTTAATTTTTTAAAAAATGCTATTTCAGCAAATGGTACTGCAACAACTGGAGGTATGCGTGAAAACAATGAACCTCGAATTCCACTGCTCAACCTGCAAAAATTACAAAGCTTTTATGAGAAAATGTAAAAGAAAATCTTCATGACCATGGGGTAGGCAAAGATTTCTTAGAGAGGGGACACATACACACAGAAAAAATTAACTATAAAGAAAATAATGATAAATTGGACTTTATTAAAATTTAAAACATCTACTCAACATCAAGAAAAGAAATTGTTCACAATATATATGTAAACATAACAAAGGAATTGTTCCCAGAATATCTTTTAAAAATTGCAATGAAACAGTAAAAGAGAGAAACAATATTTTTTAAAAGTAAGCAAAATACTTTGACACTTCACAAAATAAATTATTGGCAATAAACACATGAAAAGGTGTTCAACATCATTAGACATCTGAGGTTGCAGGTCATGTTCCCTGAGAATCAGACTTTGAGATGGAGATTAAAATACAAGTTTTTTTAAGGAGTGCCCTTTGGTAAACATCTGTGATAAAAGGAAAAGAAGCCAGGGCAGACATTAGGCAGCAATGCTCACATAGCAAAAATCTTTTCCTAATCTCTAATGAGGTGATCTCAAGCTGGGATGGCTCCTTAGAATAGTTTCAAGTTGGAGCAAGAGGCTGGACTTTTATACTACTCCAGTGAACCAGTGTCACTGGAAGAATACTGTTCCCAGGAAAGAGGCATGAACTCCAGAAGGTAGCTCTGCTAAACAGAAGGCAATCCCCAGAGAGGGCAGAGGTTGAGGGCTGACAGGAGATAGCATTCCCAACAACTGGGAACATATGTGCTTCAGTTCTGAAGAGGGGAATTGGGGCAAAACATGATGTGTACTGTCTACTCATCGTGCCTTTTGGTTCTACTTTTTTACATAAACTCTGGGAGTAGTTCCTCCAGGATTCTGGCAGGCTTCTTCCCCTTGGGGAAACTTGTAAAAGGATAGTTAGTGGGACAAGCCCCCACTACAGCAGCTGTAACGCTACAACTAATAATCATCTCCCCCTCTACTATATATTCTCCATTCTCCTCATCCTTAGCTAGTAATTCTGTTGGTCTAAATGGCCTTCCTACACTCACCAGGCTTTTCTCAGACTGTGCACTTGTCCTTTCATTGTCATCGACATGGATCACTAGATCACCTAGGAATTCTCTTCCCTCATTGCATAACAGCAGCCTTACTTCTCCTGATGGTCAGAGTCAATTACCCTTGCCAGAATACTTACTTCCCTTCTTGTTTGCTGGTCCTTTTGGATGAAGAGCTTAAAATTCCTAGACAGTAGCCATGGCTGAAACGTCACTGGGTCTCTTGTGTCCCCTGGAATAAGTTTTTCTTCTTTGGGAATAAGGATGTTGAAACCTATAGAGGTCAGCGTTGCAGAGATGGGACCAGCAAATTCTTCAAATAGGACACTGGGGTGAGGGTAAGTTGGGATGCTCATACTTCTGCCCCTTGGTTCCCAGACACTTGGCTTACCTTTTGAGGACTCTGCATCGTATAATGGTAATGGAGAGTATACTCTTCGTCCTGCAGGATAATGTCCCATGATTGCAAAGTAACATCTCTGAATCTTAGCCTTGCATTTAGTAGGCCATCCCATCCCTCTCTCAGGCCATCAGCTTCTTTGTGATGCAGAATGTAATAGGACCAGTAAATCTCAGGATCATATGCCCATTTTTGCATCTCTTTTACTGTGAATTGGATTCCTTGTCCTGATGCAATGCAATTCAATGTGAGATTCCTAAGTTAGTGGAACAAGCACATTTTAAGGACCTGCATAAGAGATGATAACTGGGGGCCTATGGGCAGCAAAGGTAAACTCACATTCAGAATTTGTGCTGGTTCTAGTCGAAATGAATTGCTGCACCCTTCAGGGCAGAAAGCACCCAAGGGAGCAAACTTGCCAGCAAGGGGCTGGTAAATCTCTTCAAGTAAGGTACCGAATCAGTGACTTTGTTTTAGACTGATTTGCTGGCAAGTAGATATTTAATAGTGTCAGTATGGATATCAGCCTGTTGGGCCCACTCACAGCCTCCGTTCCTTCCACCATACCTCCTACATTCAGGCACCCATTATGCCAGCACGGGGGTGGCTGATGACAGAAACTGAGTTATGTCAACTGGTAGAATCATTCTGTGTTCTTGGGTGTTTAATGCCTTTTCTGAGATGGACACACCCTGGTAGACATTGATGTGTTGTATATTCCATGCCCTGCCAAAAGGTTGACCCACATGCCTCTACTCCATATCTCCTTGTCTCTGATTTTCCAATCTTTGTCTTTCCATGCCCCTAGACCAGAGCAGTCACTTTACCCATGAGTATACACTCAGCTATGAATTCTTCTACTCAAAATGAGTAATCAAATTCACCTCCTGCAGTTCTTTCTTTGGGGAGGATTTCATATTACTTCTGCCTTTCAAAACCATCCCTCACTGGAACTGAAGTCCAGCTGCAATCAGTTTTTACTTTGCACACACAAAATTAGATGAACCGTCTGTGAACCAAACTTGTTGCTTATTTGCTCCTCTGTCATATGGTCATAAGGGACCTGCAACCCATGTGACTATCGGTGAAAGCTGAGGAAGGAGACAGCCACAATAGTGACGGATGTCTGGGTCACAGGTTGACACAACTTGTTTATTTCTTCCAGTCATGTTTGTGAATGATCCCAGATTAACAAGTTCCACATTAGGATGGTTTGCTGCTGGATCTGTCAATCTTGTGGCTTGTTGAGATTGACTAAATCCAGATCTTCATGGAAAATTATGGTCACATGGTCAGGTGATAATCCACGTTCAGGTATTTCAATTCTCAACTAAGGCTCAGTAGCACATCAGGTACTCTTTTATAGAAGGAACATAATTTTCCACTAAAAAGACATAGCCTTGCTTCTGAGCCTGATGAGGCTGCGTAGGGTTTGCAATAAAACCACTCCTTCAAGTTTCTTCACCACAGGTACCTCCAATGTTATAGGGTATTCTCTGTGATAGGGTTTATATCGCAGTGTTACTTAAGCCACAGCCTGGACCTGATGCAGCATCCTTTCTTGCTCTGGGATCAGCTCAAAGCTGGTGATTTGATTTCACCTTTTGTATGGGCCAGAACTGTATTTCCAGATACAGACTAAGCTGCCTCCAGAACCTAAAGTAGCATATCAGGCATTGCATTTCCTTTACCATGGGTAGAGCAAGATGCAAAAATCTGTCCTTTACTTTAGAGGGGATATCATGGTATACCCAAGACAACTGAATTCCTAAATATTTAACTGAATTTTCACAGGATTTAGCTCTCACTCCATAGATCACATACTTTTTACCAAGGCCTCCAACCAACTTCACACTTTCTGCTCACCTGGTTTTACATTAATGAGGTTATTAATACAGTGGACTGGTGTGATGACACCACTGACATCCTCTGTGATTTTTCTGCTCTTTATAAGGACAAGATTGGTGAACTAAATGGGAATATAATTGAGACCACACTCCTGCATTTTTAGGTATTTAAGGGTGGCACTAAACTCTATCCTTACCTACAGGGATTCAATATGCTTTTGATTTGCTGTCTTAGCCAGGGGGATAACTATTGACCAAAATGAGTTACTGTTGATATCATTATAATTCTTGATATAAGTGAGACTCAAAATACTAATCTTTGATGCTATTCTGCCCCACATCTAGTGAGTCACCAAATCTTCTAAGCTAACTCTGAAAAATCCCAAACCCCACCCTTTTCTCAATCTTTATGATTATACTAGTTCAGGTCCTTATGTCTTTTATCTAGGTTATTATGTAAACCTTTCATTTATATTCTTCCATATTCAATTTATCCTCTTAATGCAACATATTCCCTTTAAAACCTTCCCCATTCTCAAAAAATATTGGCTGCCCATAGTCTATAAAAAGCCCAGAGACTGTAAATCCAACCCTTCCACAGGTCATACCTGCCATTGAGCCTGGACGTGTTCACAAAAATGCCTCAATCCTGCTCGAGTATCCTCCTGAGATTGTGGTTAGAGATGGTGTATTGTTGCATGATGAAGAATGACAGCCAAAAGGTAAAATGTACCTTTGGACAGATTTAAGCTCAATACTAAAAAGAAATTTTAGGGAAGTAGAACTATTTCATACTAGGAGATATTGTTCAATTTCATAGGAGAATTTAAGTACATAGAGTGATACTGTGTGTGGAGTAATGGAGAAGGTCATCCTGCTTTCTGACAGAGGCTGAATTAGATTAACTGGAATATCTTTTTGAATTAAATATCTGTGAAACTTTTGCTAAAACCTTAAAATTCAAACTTCTTATTTTAAAGTTTAAGAAAATAATTAACTGTGCTCTTCATAATGCTTCCAGTATGAAGTGTTTCCATTCTCAACATCCTATTCTAGAGTTATTTAATTCAAACAAAAAGAAAAGAAAGCATCAGAACTCACAAGAAGGCTGTGATGAGTGTTATAATATATTATCTACAGCCTTTGAGCCCTTTGAAGATAAGCTGTTGAATAATGTCACTACATTATTATTATGGTTAGAATATAAATACAGGTTTAGCAACTTGTCAAGATAATACAACTTTCAAAAGAGTACAAAGTGAGAAATCCACATGTGCAATTTTAAAGGAAGGAAGCAGATTCAAAAGATTAAATGGAGCAAAAGACATTGTATTTTATCAATATGCATCCTTTTCATGGAAATAAATTATAAAAATATGCATAATTAGATAAATGAGTTTAAAATGTAAGTTTGGTTGCCCATTACTTTATGTGAAAGAGTATCTTGACCATTCCTCATTTGACCTTAGTTGAAATAAAATTGTAAAATTGGCTTAATATTAGTATTTACACTGGAAATTTCTGTAACATTTATTTTAAAAGTAAAAATTGGGCATAATTATTAAGTCTGTAATTTTTAGTTAAGTAAATATCATGCTTAAAATGAAAAGAAAATTTTAACATTTTTAGCATTATTGCCTGTAAAGCAATTTTTCCAAGCATATAGTCCTATAATGTCATTTGGTTTAATCCTCAAAAATATACAATTGCTTAATTACCCAAAGGCACAGAATGCACACTACAATTTGAAAACATCAAAATGGGAAAAATAATTAGTCTCTTGAGTATAATTAATCTGTCTACTAAGCTTTGGGCCAAATTGTAGTTTAGTGCTTTCTATAATTCAGAAGCCAATTTTAATTACAGTGAAAAATTATGCTTCAAGCTTGTGGATTTTGACTCTAAAAGTAAGTTAAATCTTTCTATTTACTGTGGACTTAGGAAAACACAGGACACATGGGAAGAAAGGCTATACTTCCAAAACTAGACATCCATAGAAAAACTTCAGAATTGTTTATACTTCCTTTACAAACTAGATATGGTTTAGGAATCATAGGGTGCTTAAGAGACATTTCAATAAGCAGATATAGTTTATTTCTACTGCATTTTTATTTACAAATATCAAGCACAGAGTTACTGAATATTAACGTGGAGTAAAAGAAATAAAAATTAAGAATTTTCACAGTAAGCTTTAGAACAAAGAGAATGTTGTTAGCCGCAGAAATGGACCATTTGCCAAATATCTGTTCATCAAATGATCATTTCAACAAATGACCAATTCAACAAAACATTTATTCACTGTATTTACTTAATTTAGTAAACCAATGTTTCCTTTAGAAATGTATAAATTTCACACCAATTCATATCGTTTTAATAGCTTTTAAAGGTTTCTGCAGAGTTTTCAATTTGTCTTCGTAGTAACAGTTTAAGAAATGTTGTATTTGTCAAAAGCTAAGGGCTATAGGGAAGTTTAAATTTCCTTTCAATATATTTGGTATTGAAAAAAGCCTATTTTTTTTACCTTTAGGCTAAATTTAAGCATCACTTTGTAGTTTACAATTTGTGTTAATATATTTTGAATCATTTGTAATATAATTTCCTATTTTGCAAACCATGTTTCATTACCAGGGTGCCTTCTCCAATTTTTCAAATAAAAAATCAATCTTAGTTTTTTATGTGTATCACTCAGAAGTAAAAAATATACTTCATTTGGTATACTTCTTATACGTTACCTAGATTTTGAATTTTTTAAGAATTTCTAAACAATGCCTTCCTTCATCATTTTGCATGTATGAGTATTGTATATAAAATTTGATATACAAATCATGCTGTAAATGTAGTTAATATAGTAGTCTTTTCTAGGAAAATCCCTAGGAATAAAGATAGTAAAGATGGCAGGAAATATATAGAAAAACAAACATTTACCAAGGCATGCAGAGAAAATGTAAACAAATGCAGGTCATATCCCTTTCTAACTGGGAAGATGAAATATAACAATTACATTACCTTTATCTGTGACAATTGAGACACTTTATGCGAAAAGTAACATAAAACCAAGTCAAACTGGCATTATGGGTGAGGGTATTTATTGACCCATGTGTCTGAAAGTCTGGAAGAAAAGTGAAATTCAAGGTTGGTTTAATTTATTGACTAAATTATGTCCCAAGTCTGTTTATATTTCCATCTTTTTGTTCTTCCTGGTATGTTGTTAGCTTTATTCTAAATCTATTGCAAGTCGATTGCCAGAAGTTCCCTGAGCTGTAGTATTCTCTGTCCACATTGAGGGCAGAGGGATGCATGGAGAAACAGGAAGAGAGTTGTATCTCTCTCACAAACTTCAAACAAAAATCCTGAAACGCATTCTGATTGGTCAACATTAAGTTATGTGCTTAATTCTTAACTAACCACTGTGGTGAAGAAAATGCCAGATGCTGATTAACTTAAGTCAATAAAGAACTACCTTTGGAATCTCAACTTCTTGGCTATTATCCAAGAACAATAATAGAAGTAAGGTTGGGAATGGAAACAAAATTTTCTCCATACTCTCCAAATTAGTTATAGTTTGTTGTATATCCATTTAAAAATGCAGTGCGATCGGGAGAACTTGACAACTTTATTCTTATGTCCACCTAGAAAAATGTCCCTACATATAAATGCTTGTAAGTTCCAAGTACTTAACCCAACTAACAAAATCAAGTCAAACGAATGGGCATTTATAATATACAAAGAAAGGGTAAACATATCATTTGTTTTCCTAGTTTGAACAATAATAAGATCAAAAGGAGGCACCATTATTTTTCCAGGCAAGAGTTATAACCCATACTATCCCATGTAAATCAGAACATATATATTATCCTTTTTCAAGAGTGAAGCCTCTTGCTACCTAACAATTGTTGCTATATAAGAAATGGTCTCAGTATCACTGGATCTCCTACTATTTCAAGAGGAAAAAATCTAATTTTTATATGAAATATCCTAATTTTAAAATATTGGTTTAGTTAAAAAGTAGCTGGGAAAATATTTTTATTTTTAACCTCTGTTCTAGGAAATAAATGAGTAAAAATAGCTTTTTTTATTTGAAGAAAAAAGGCATAAAAAACTGAGAAAGTATATTGCCAAATATTAAAACACAAAAACTGCAATAATCAAAGCAGTATGGTATTGATGTAAGAATAAGGTGATAACTCAGATGAGAATACACAAATCAGAAACAGAGCCAATACCACGTAAGCATTCAGTACAGTCAGTATGCAAAACTCATTTCTCAAACACATTTCTTCTTTGTCTCCATCTCCAAGGCCACTGTCTTGATCTCTGGCACCATCACCTCTCACCAGGATTCCTGATAAAGTCTCTGAGCTATGCCTTTTATCTGCTCCAGTTCCTCCTCAATCTATTCCACATACTATGGCTAGAGTTTTTAAAATTGCAAACCTGAACTTATTCCTTTCTTAAAGCACAGCAATAACTTTTCATTGTTTTTAGAACAAAGACAAAAAGGTCTTAATGTCTGTAATGAAATTCACAGAATGGCCCATACCTGCTCTTACACTTCAACCTGCCCATGCTCCAGCTCTCTAGTCTTTGGATGTTGTTTTAAAACCTGGTATGTTTGAGATCCTTAATATACACATAAGGTGGAGACATTGAACAAACACTGTTATGTGCAAGTCTCAAGTTCAAGAAATCGTCCCAACTTAGATGCATAAACTTAAGAGTCATCAGTGCTCTTATGTGCTCAATGCAGTGAAACTTAATGAGTTTTCTTGGGGAATAGATGTAAATACAGAAGATACTCAAAGATCTAAAGAAAATGTGATATATATATACACAATGGACTACTATTCAGCCTTAACAAAGAAGGAAATTCTGTCATTTGTGACAATGTGGATGGAATTGGAGAACAGTATGCTAAATGAAATAAGCCAGGCACAGAAAGATAGATACTGCATTTTCTAATTTATACGTGGAATCTTAAACAACTGAACTCATAGAAGCAGAGGGTAGAATGGTGGCTTCTGAGGCTAGGGGGAAGGGGAAATGGGGAGGTGATGATCAAAGGGTACAAAATCTCAGACAGGAGGAATATGGGGGGTTTGTTAATTCTGCACAGAATACAGTTAATAATAGAGTATTATACATTTCAAATTGCTAATTTCAAAATTGCTTATGAGTAAATTTCTAATGTCCTCATCACAAAAATGTTAAGTATTTGAGGTGATGAATACGTTAACTTGACTTTATTATTCACATTGTATTTATACTTCATAGCATCTTTTTTGCCCTATAAATGTATACAATTATAAATTGTCAATTTATAATTTTAAAAAATAAAAATAAATAAAACTGTATAATTGTTAAAGCAAAAATAAAAAAGAAGTCAAAGATGTGATTGCTGGAGCATCCAGGATTCAGAGGTTAGAAAAATGAAGGAAAAGAAGCAGAGTAAAATAAGAGGTATTTTCCAGTAAAGCAGGAAGGAAACCAGTATCATTTTCAGGGAAAAGATAAGGAATATAAGAAGGTACAGCCACTATAATATATCAAGAAAAAGATATAAATTTATAGAGATTGAAAATGAAAAAGCAGGGCTGTCATATTCACAAAGTATATCACTATCTATGTAGAAAACACAACAGAATCTAAAATTTTTATAATTAACGAGAGAATTTAGCAACTGCAGTAAATATGCAATCAATATCCAAAAATCAATGTTTTTCTATCTACACAAAAAAGTGAGAAAACGTAATTTTTGCAAGAATTTTATTTTCCGTAACAAATCTTTCTTTTTCTCTCTCAAGCTCAACTCAACTGAATTTTTCGGCTCAATCTCTTCCTCTTTCTTTCCATACTTTGTGTGTGTGTGTCTGTGTATGCATAGTATCATAGGCATATCTCTTATCTCTAATAAAAGGTGAGCATGGCCTTTATGGAGCAAATAAAAAATTTTATTGAGATATATTATATACATGGAAACATCTGTATATCATATTGATGTATAGGAAATTTTAGTATCTTAAAGATCTCAATTATTTTCAATTACTCTATAAATTCACCGTGTTCTAAACAAAAAAATCTCAATAGTTGTGAAGTGTTTTGGAGAAACTTGACATGTATAACTTAAAATATATCTAAAAAGCAAAAAGCTAAGAATAGCCAATATCTGCAACACTAGTTTTGGTGAAAGTATTAAACAAATACAGTTTCAGAATACAGATCACAGATATATGTATATGGAATTTTTATATATGACAGAATCAACATTTCAGCTCAGAAAAAGATGGAGTAAGTAATAATTTCTACTGTGATAATTTTCAGTGGTGGGGTTGGGAATAAGTCCCTATATCAATACCAAAATCAATTTCACATGCATTAAGCACTTAAAAGTAAAAAGAAACATATTAGAACTCTTAGGAGAAACTAGAAGAATGTACATATTTTCTCACAATAGTTTAAAACATATATCAAATAAGATCCCAAAAAGCACAGTACATAAAAGATTGCTAAATTGATATAATTCATATTCAGACTACTATTCTTTAAATCATATTATAAGGAAAAAACACAAACTAGAAATGATATACAAAGGACATATAAGAAATAAAGTGTTAGTATACCAAATATATAAAGAAAAAGACCAAAAACTCCATGGGGCAACTTGACAAAAGATATAAGCTGGCAATAAATAAATGAGGATAAGCTAGAACCAATAAATACATGAAAAGACAATGAATCTCACTAGTAAGACCTCAACAAGAGATCTAAATTTCACTTTCATTAGATTGGCAGAAAGTGAAAAGTGTCCTTGTATCAAGTATTGTAAAAGCATGGAACAATAGTAAACACCATTTACTGCTACTGGGAATATTACTTATATAAAACCAACTGGAGAAAAATATGGCCCTATTGTATAGATAATGCATGTTTACCTTAAGACTCAATAATTTTACTCTTGACTATACACTCTAGAGAAACTCTTGCACGCATACACAAGGGTACTTATATAAGAATGTTCTTAGAAGTTCTGGTTGTAAAAACAAAAGAAAATGGGAGTAGCCTAAACGTCCATTAACACAAAAAAGGATTGTACTATTATATATTCATGCAAAGGAATCTTATATAGCAGAGAAAGGAAATGAACTAAAGCTACGTTTGTCAATATATATAAATCTCACAAATAGAAGGTTGAATTTTAAAAAAAACAAATTACAAAATAAACACACCCATAAATTACAATGTCATCTGTATAACAGATATAAGAAAAGTGTGGAAATAATAAGAAACAAATTCAGAGTCGTTATTTTTGCAACTGAGAAGAAATATACTAGACACTGCATTTCCATTGGCAATGCCTCAGATTTTTTGCTTGGGATGGGTATAGAGAATATTTGCTATTATTCATAGCTTTGAATATATTAAGAATCTTTTAGTAAATTTTAAAAGATTTTAATCTAGGTGAAAAAGTAGAATTTGTAGTAAAAATCATCATAGACACAAGTAAAATTCAAACAAAAAACTGGAAAAATACTGCCAGGATAAATATTGTATAAAGCATCCTGGATAGTGCCTGGAACAACAACCAAAAAAAGGTAATTGATAAATGAACCTTGAAGATGAGACTGCATTTGAGAAAACCTGGGATACTAGACATGTCGGCAGGGAGGTGATGCAGATAGCAGAAACAGGGGGCGCAAGGCCAAGTCAGGTTAACCCTGCGTGTGTGTTGATGGGATATCATTCTTGGATTAAATGCCGGTAGAATGGAACCAACTATTTCTGTTTAGTGACAGAGGAGAATCAGAGAAGCGATGACAAAGAGGAACTTGTTGGCAGCTAGACCTCTTGTCCTGTACACATTCAAAAGTGTGATCAGATTTGTAAGGCTGGTTCTGATGCCACATGGGAGAGTGGTAATAGGATAGAGAGTTTTGATTGAGTCTGCCTGGAGCTATCTTTTCAAAATAACTTTTAGTGTGCTTACTAAAACTTATTGCATCCATTCGCAAGGGGGATTGTTTCATAGCCATTCCTTTTCACATATCTTTACACACTTCAGAGAAGAATTTGTGTGACAGTGTGTGTGAGCGTGCGTGTGGTTATTTCCCCCAGCTTGATTGAGGTATCACTGGTATTCTAAAACTGCACATAATCAATGTATACAATTGGGTGAGTTTAGGCGTATGTATATGCTCATGCTACCATCACCACAATCAAGGTAGTAAGCATATCCATTTCCTCCAAAAGTGTCCTTGTTGTGTCCCTTTATATTTTTGCATGCATGTATTTTAATATTATATAACAACCCAGCATTCCAGTATTCCTGGGTATTTATTCCAGCAAAATGAAAATTTATGTCCACACAAAAACCCACAAGAATGTTCATAGTCGCTGTATTTTTTTTTAATTTTATTTTATTTCAGAGTATTACAGGGGTACAATTGGTTACATAAATTGCTTTTGCACAGTTTGAGTCAAACTTATAAGTGTGCCCATCACCCAGATAGTGTGCATTGTACCCATTAGGTGTCAATTTACTCATCCCCTCCTCCCCCCCACCTGCTTGATTTCCTGTGAGTATTATTTCCACATGTGCACATAAGTGTTGTTCTATTAGTTCCAATTTCATAGTCACTTTATTTGTAATAACCCCAAGTTGAGAACAACCCTAATATCCTTCAATGGGTGAATGGATTAAAAAAAAACATAAATATCCATAATATGGAATACTAGCTAGCAATTAAAAGTAGGGAACTAGTAATACCTAACTGCCTGGATGGATTTCAAGGGCATTATGCTGAGTGAAAAAAAGCCCACCACAAAAAGTTACATACTATGTGATTCCATTTTCATAACATTCTCAAAATGACAAAGTTATAGTGATGTAGCCAGGATTAGGAATTTTTTCTTTGTATTGATAGAATCATTCTGTGTCCTGATTGTGGTGGTGATTGTGTGGATCTATATATGGTAAAATTTTCATCATGTTATATCAAAATATCAAAAACAAAACAAAACAAAAAATAAGAGCATGGAAAAACTGGCAAAATCTGAAGGTGGTCTGTCATTTAGTTAATAGCATTGTATGAGTGTCAGTGTTCTGGTTTTGATAATGCACTATGGTTATGTAAGATGTTATTGTTGGAGAGAGTTAAATGGAGGTTACCAGAGTCCACTCTGTACTGTTATTGCAACTTGCTGCTCATTTTAAACTATTTTAAGATAAAAAGTTAAACAAAAATTTTGTACTCTTCTGCTTATTTGTTTCATCATGCAAATAAAAAGGCCTACCCAAGTATTCCAAAAACCATTTCTTTCCTTCTAAAGAAGCCTAAGCATCCTTTCACAAAGACACATTTAAACACTATCTACTTCAATAAATAGTACTTAGTGCAGTCATGCAGTGGTCTTTAGTAACACAAGGCTTTTCTGATTTGCCACTAACAGAAAATTATTATTAGTTTGGCTTCGCCTCCCAGAGGAACTTGAACTCACACACATACTCACAGCAGGAATAGACTTAAGCCTGCTGGGTTTTCAAGCACAGTAGTGTAGTGAAGCAAGAGAAAGGCATCACGGAAGAAATAGGGGGAGATCACTAGTTTACTTCTCTTCTCCCATTATGACATATTTGGCATGTTATAAATGTTAGAGTGTTTCAATAATAGTAAATATATTCAAACCAAGCTCCATCTGCATTTAAAAATCCCTAATAAAATATATAAACTCCCTGTATATATTTATTTGCATTCATTGAAAATGCTAAAACCATCCCCCTCCATTAATTAGCTGTTTTGTTGTCCTCAAAAAAATCATGGAGAGAAAACATTTAATTAGTATTTCACCTTAAGTGAATAGATTGGATAAGAAACCAATTAGTCTTCAGATAATAGAAAGTCTAATTAGCCACCAAGCATTCAACAGAAAATCTTCATTGTTTTCCTTTCCATAACCGAAGCGGGATGTGCGGATTAGATCAGCATTTCAGGAGCTCCTGTTCTAATCCCTCTCCTACCACTAATTGATTGCTGAAAGCATAAACAAGTCACTTAAACAGGAGATTAAGACATTTAACAAATATACGTGAGGCTGGTTCTGCTTTGGATGAGTGGGAAGTGATTGAGAACACTAGAAAACAAGCTTCCTTCAAGACAGGCTAGTATATCTTTCTTTCTATGTTGTGAAGAACAGGATGAGAAGAGGCAAACACTAAAAGCATTCCACTAAAGCTGAAAATGTGTGTGTATGAGTGTGCACACACGTCAGTGTCCCATGTATTCAACCAGGGAAGACTCAGCTTTCAGAGCAGAAACAGTGAACATGACTATTCATTAAATATTGAACATTCTAAAATTGACAGTGAAAGCACGTAGGATGGGGATTTCTATTTAAATATGTGGAATGTAAGCTTTGCTCCATTCACCACCCCCATCTCCCCCCAGTTCTAGATGAATTCTGCCAATTTGCCCACCTTGTCACACAGATAGTAGATCATTGCTACTCTGGTGAGCTTCCACATGGCAAAGGGAAACAAAAGGAGAGTCCTCAGCCCCATGGGCAGGTGAGTCTAAAAGTGGGAGTAAATGAGGAATAAAGCAATTCTCATTCTCCAAAGCAAAATATGGTACAGACAACCCTTGATTTACAATGGTTTACAATGGATTTTTTGACTTTAAAATGGTGCAAAGGCAATACGCATTCAGTGGAAACCATACTTCAGTACCCATACAACCATTTTGTTTTTCACTTTCAGTTCAGTATTCAATAAATGACATGAGTTAGTCAACACTTTTTTATAAAATAGACTCTGTGTTAGATAATTTTGCCCAACTGCAGGTTAATGTAAGTGTTCTGAGCACACTTAAGGTAGGTTAGGCTAAAATATGATATCCAATACATTAGGTGTACTAAATGCATTTTCAACTTATGATATTTTCAACTTATGATGGGCTTTTTGGGCTGTAACCTCTTTGTAAGTTGGGGAGCAACTGTACTCCTCTGAAGATGAAGAACAGCTTCCTGACGCCTCCCAAGTGACCTCATTCATGGTCCATATAGAATGGAGAGAGACGGAAAAAACAGATACCCCCGCACACACTAAAGTTTCAAGAAATAAAATATAAGGAGTATTGAAAGCATTAAAATCCCTCTTGCAATGGTTAGCTAGTAGCTACATATTTTATATTTCAGAATTGAGTGCTTTCATAATAGCTTTCATGGGTGCTGCTTGCTTTTAGGAAGCAGTAAGATTATAATCTTTGAATCCCATCTCCAGTGGCTTAACCCATTTGAGCATCAATTATTTATTAGTAAAACAGAAATAATAATGGCATCTTGTAGAATTAGTTGAGAAGTGTCTACATTTAATGAGGAATAGTATCCTAGCATCAGCAGCCATGGTCCTTAAATGAGGCTGCAGTCATCCAGCTCACAAAATAATAGAAATTTCATTGATCCTGTGGTGCCCAAGACTTGATATGAGTCCTCAGCCTGCATTCCAGTAGTTTCTAATGGCTTTGCCATTCTGCCCCCTCCTGCTGCCATAACTTATATTCCCTAAGCAGAAATAAAGAGGTAGGAAGAAAAGTTCTGAGTGTTCTGCCAAAGGTAGGCATATGCCATTCTATAGCACTCACTGAACACTGACCACAGACTTCCTAGGCCTTTATTCTATGTACCCCTTGGGTTACAATCACAAATTTCAGAGAAAAATGCCTTCTAACTATCAGTTGAATAGATGAGAGTCATTATTTATTTACTCTTTTTAAAAAGAGCTTTGAGGAAACAAAACTAAATGCTGGAAGAGGCCGGGAGGAAAATCAAAAGTGCTAAACCCTTATTTAACTCAATTCCTGCTTGAGTATGAGCAAGTATTAAATGCCTAATATTAATATGTAAAATAAAATGTGATTGGCACTGTGCCAGAGCTTAGGGGTAGTGGTGTTCAATAAATAGTATTTATTTTTGTGTGTGTGTCTACATACGTGTGTGTGTATGTGTACACCCATAGCCCTACATAGATATAAAATGTCAATAAAGTTGAAATTAAATTTTCAATGTAACTTTGAGATAGATTTCCAAGGATCATGAAATTGCCAAATGTGTGCCCCATTATGATATTCAAAGCTCTCTGGTTAGTACAGCATTTTCTATATTATGATTTAGTGATGTCAAATTTCTCAACCTCCTACTTTTATCAGGAGGCAGGCAATCTAGAATTATGTCTATCAAGTTGGAAAAAAATGTTTCTAAAATTTGATCGTATAGAAAATCTTTTGACTTATGGAAAAATAATAATGTTCTTTTTTCTACATACAAGGAAAGGTTTTAGAGTTATTTATCCATTCTTACTTTTCTTTGAGCACTTTTCATTTTCTTTGGGATTAAATCCTAAATCATTGACCCTTGTCCACAGAAAGTCTTCCCTTCTTAGTTCTTAAAGCTATGAAATATCAGTGCTATCATTATCATGCATTATTTTTAAAAAATAACCTGTGATATCACACGCAAATTTTTGGAAGGTTTTCACATATGCTTATTGGCAAAAGAAGGCTTTTAATATTTTAAAAAGTTAAATTATAATATATATTTATGGAATATATTGCCTTTAACTCTGTAATTCAGAAAACTATAACTATATTCCGAATTTGATTATTAAAAGCATGCAAGTCAGCCAAATGTATACTTATTAAATTATGGATAATTTTAATCTATTTCATCCAGAAAACTATGAACTTTCAGCAGTTTCTTAAATAGAATTACTCAAAGCCCAGGTTTACTTACTTTGCTGAATATTATATGTTTTGGCAGCTTTAACTCTCAGCATGTTGCCATGTATGAGAAATCTCTAAAGACAAGTTCATAAAGCTACATATTTTCTTTTCTTTTTCTAAAATTACTTCATCTTTTTTGTTCAAAATTACTTATTTTTTCTTTTGGAAAAAATAAAAATAATTGCTTTTTTGTTTGTTTTTATTGATCATTTATTGTTTTTTATTTATATTTTCATTTTTTATATTTAAAAATATTAAGGGAGTACAAATGTTTTTGTTATGTGACTTGAGTCAGGGCTATAAATGTACCCATCACCCAAATAGTGTTCATTGTACCCGTTAGGAGGGTTTCTGCCCCCCCTTTTACCCCTCCCCCCTGCTTGATTTCCAATGACTTTCACTTCCCTCTGCGCACTTGTGTGCCCACTGACTAGTTCCGATTTATTAGAGAGTACATGTGGTGTTTGTTTTTCCATTCTTGAGATACTTTGCTTAGGATAATGGTCTCCAATTCCTTCCAAATTGCTGAAAAAGGCATTACTTCATCCTTGCTTATAGCTAAGTAGTACTCCCTGGTATAAATATAACACATTTTGTTAGTTCACTCATGAACTGATGGGCACTTGGGTTGATTCCAGATCTCTGCAACTGTGAATTGTGCTGCAGTAAACATTCAAATGCAGGTGTCTTTTTGAGAAAATGACTTCTTTTCCTTTGGGTAGATACCCAGTAGTGGGATTGCTGGATCAAATACTAGGTCTACTTTTAGTCCTTTGAGAAATCTCCATATAGTTATCCACAGGGCTTGTACTAATTTGCAGTCCCACCAATGGTGTATAAGCTTTCCTTTCTCTCTACATCCATGCCAGCATCTATTGTTCCTTGACTTTTTAATAATGGCCAGTTGGGTGAGGCTATCTAGGCAGTGTTCATGGGTTTCCAGGCTGTGGGCGTTTGCTTAACCAGGCCCCAGTGTAATGGTGGCTTGAGACCTGGGGGTCCCTGGTGGGGCACTGGAGCAATTCTGCTAGCCCTGTGGCAGTGGTGTAGACTCCAGGGTGGATCTTGGGGTCCAGGTGCAGCACTGGAATATCATGGGCAGTGTCCAGGGCCTGGTGGGAACTCTGGAGCTACATGGGCAGAGCCTTGGGCTCTGGCATAAGAGCCTCAGAGCCAGGACTGGGTAGGAGCCAGAAGCAGGGCTTCTGAGCTGGGACTCAGAGCCAGAAGCAGGGCCTTGTGGGCAGCGGGCTTATCCGACCTGGTGGGTGGAGGCAGGGCAAGTAGGTGGCAGGCTGTTAGGACCTGGAGGATGGAATCAGGGCGGAGCAGGTGGCTGGCTGTTCCACAGGCTCAGCAACTGCGGATGCCAGGTCACACAAGTGGGTGTTGGTTCCAGCAGCCCAGGGACTGAGGAGTTCTCCCCCACATCTGGACCTGCTGAAGCAGTCACCCAAAGCTTCCAAGGTCGGAGCCTGTAGTGCCCCAGTCAACTCTGCTCAGATCCCATTGCACTGAAGGGAAGGGGCGCTTGATTTCCCACCACAAGGTACAGCTCAGAGGAACGTCCATTTAGTCCGCTCCCTCCCCAGCTTGGTGGGGACAATTTGAAGGCCATTGCTGCAAAGCTGAGTCTCCTGCTCACCTGGCACCATGCACCTTTGATCTTGTTGAATATATTGCCCGTCACCTTCTCCTTCACTCTGAGTGTCCCATGTTGCTTCTCTGTGATTTCACAATTTTCCTTCCGTAGAAGGAAGAGCTACCCATAGGTAGGCATCTGCCTGCAATTTACACTGCTTTCCTTGAGAGCCTCATGCTCAGAGGCTGCTTCTAGTCCACCATCTTCCCCTGCCACAATTGCTTTTTTGACTATTAATAAAGCAATGTCAAACTTAAAAAGCATATTGTCTAGCAGTATGAGCAGTTGTTCGCGCGTGAGCCATTCAGAAAGATGTGAATTCCAATGCCATGTTGTCCCATTCACTAGCTGAATGAAGAGGGGCAAATTACTGACCTTCCTTAACCTCAATTTTTCCATCTATAAATTGGAGATATTAACGCTACCAAGCTCAAAGTAATATTATGAAGAAAAAATGTTAAAATATGTGAAAAATACTTGAAATCTTGAAAAATTCTTGAACCGCATAGTTAGAACACACTAAGGGATTATGCAATTACTGTCGTGACTACTATTATTATTTCTTATTAAACTATTATCTGTGGTTGTTAAATGTTCCTGTAGTTCCCCCGTCAAGCTATATAATCGGTTACCTTCTAGGAAACCCCACTTTCATACCTCTTCTTTTCCCTTCTTCCTTCTTTCTGCTAGAAGTTATTTTATCCTTCTAATGTTTTTATCATCCCTTTCAACAACTGATTTTTTCACTTCACAATATATTATAGAGATCATTCCATTTCTGTGTGTAGAGATACTCCTTAATTCCTTTTTTCACCTGCATAATCCTCATTGCATTATGTGGGTTTACTACAGATTATTCATCCAGTTCTTTCTGATGGGCATTCACGTTGTTTCCAATCTTCTGCTGATGCAAATTGTCACAGTGGAAAATTTGTGCGTATGTTAATTAATATTTTTGTAACCCTATCTTTTTGATACTTTTATAGAAGTAGGATTGTTCCTTATCAGTATAAATGTATATGTGATTTTCCTGGATATTCTAAATTCTCTCTCATATTGGATTGTATTATTTAGCATCGCTAGGAACACTGGATGAGAGTGTTGGGTTCCCTGAAGCCTTATCAACAAAGTATACTGTTATACTTTTGAATTTCTGTCGATCTGATTGTGGAGAAATTGGAAAAATTGAATCTGAAGTGGATTTAATTTGCATTTACTTATTAATTTGTTTATTTATCTATTTATTTATTAATTACTATGTGGGAGGTTATATATCTTTCAATTTACAGACTGTATTTCTTCTGTGAAATGTGTATTTTTACCTTTTGCTCCTTTTTCTATATTTCTGTCTCAATGTGTAAGAGCTGTTTGTACAAAAGGGCTACTACCCTTTAGCTATTGCAAATATCTTTCCTCATTTGCCATTGGCTTTTTACTCTGATGATGTTTCTTTGCATATCATTATTTTACATTTTTATGTAGTCAAAATTATTCATTTTTCATGGCACTGGATTTTGATTAATGGTTAGGAACATTTTTCTACTCACAGGCAAAAGGAAACTTATCCTTATGTTACTGTTCTTTTCTCTGTTGCTTTTGTACAACTTCACTTTTTCACTTAGATCCCTGATCTTTTGAACATTTATATTAATGTGTGACATGAGAAAAGGACACAATCTTTAATTTTTCCAAATTACTTTCCAGTTATCCAAATATCATTCATTAAAAAGTCTTTTGCTCTTATTGTTTTAAGAAATAGTCTTTATCATATACTAAATTTACATATGCCTTTTTATTTATTTATGAATTTTCTATTCTATTCCTTTTCTCCCTTTGTTTGTTCATGTAAAATTATCACACTGTTGTTATTATAGAGACTTACAGCATGTTTTAATAACTTGTAGGACTATTCCAATTTTATTGCTCTTGTTTTTCAGGGTTTTTCCTGTTTATTTATTTTTCCTGTTTCCTCGTATTTTAAAATGAAATTGTCTAGATCCAAAAATAAAAAAAAAACCTTGTATCTTTCAGGAGTTCGAAATTGTTAGATAATGTTATTATATTTCTTGTAATTTTATGCCTAGGTTATTTTATCATTTTGTTAATAGTGTAAAAGCGATCTCTTCCTTCATCATAAGTTTGATTTGCCTATTTTTTATATAAAGTTCATGATTTTTATATATTAATTTTACATCCTTCCAACTGACTAAAGTGTCTCATGTTTCTAGTAGTTTTTCAGATAAACAATCTATTATCAGTAATAATTTTACATGTTGCTTTTATATTCTTATGCCTTTTGTCTAATTACAGTGGCTAATACCTCCATCATAATGAAACAAAGTACAAAGTGGTGACTGTGTGCATTCTTTTCTTCTTCCTGGCTTTAGCAGGAATACCTATGTTGTTTCTCCATTATGTAGGATAAGATTCTGGCTGGTGTGTGTGTGTGGCAGGGGGGTTGTAAAATGCTTTTCTTTATCTAATGAGAGGAACATATAATTTTTATTTTTTGGTTTTTTGTTTAGATATGTCAACATGGCGAGTTATCTTTGTGTCAGTATTGGCCAGGGTTGTCTGGAAAACAGAATATGAGGCAAGAGTTAAAATGGTAGCACTTTAGTTAGGAGCAGAAAACCCAAAGAGAAATGAGATAAAGGAAAAGGATGTAAAGCAATTGGATGAGGTGCTGTGCAACACAGGTGATTGCTTCACGAACCATCAAGAACAACAAGAGTAAGTTCAGGTCCCTCAGCAGTTGGTTACGCTGGGCACAGAGAACATCTGTAGAAAGCCTGAAAAGAAAAAACTCACCTCTGCACAACCCATAGAAGGGAGACTCTATCCATTCAGCTCTCTTTCCCCTCAAGCATCTCATTGGTTAAGGTCTCCGCATTAGGAAGCTGACTCCCCGACACTTGCAGGTTGCATAAACCATTTCTAAGTGGCCATTCAGAAACCAGATCCCATGCTCTGCATTGGATCATTTTATCCAAGTCTGGATGTGTCAGAACAACTCAGCTCAAACAGGATTGGGTGTTTGAGGCGTGAGTGACATGCAAGAGCTAAACTTCATCTTAGACTTTATATAGCTAGGAGAGTTAGTTAAGGGTACTAAAAATTAGAGTGTTTGTGCATGAGAGGCATATGGAATTCTCAGAACAAACAAGTTGGTAGGGAAAATCTAAGGAAGCACACAAAGTTGGATTCCTATGTATTGTTGACCCTTGACTAATGCAGGGGTTAGGAGCGCTGACCTCCCCCCACAGTTCATGCAATCAGAAATCCATGTAAAACTTGGTGTCTTGGTGATTGCACCAGGCAGAGTTAAACAGTCACAGAAGATTTTATTCAAGACTATTGCAATTGGGGGAGAGATTTATCCTAACTTCTGTGAAACAAAGGTAGGAGAGGTATTCAGTGCTGAGCTAGTGGAAAAGTACTGAAGGACATTATGGTAAGTTGAGCAATGTGATTAGGCATCTGTGTTTGCTAATTGGCCCTTATTGAATTTAGGCTTCTACTCTCCCACAGAGACTGGGAGCTAGGGTGCTATCTTCCTTGATGATTGCATTTCAAAGGGATGACTTCCAAGTACTTGAGAAAGACATTCCTGGGTTTTAAAACTGGTAAGAGGCTGGGAGAAGATTTACATCTCAAAAGGGCAGAGACAGAACTCACAATTGCACGTTTTCTAAAGTAAATTCTTTAAGAAAAAGGAGGTCAGGGGCCTATAGTCAGGAAAAAACCTGTATGATGTTTAGTGAAGCTGAGGTAAATTTTAGGGTTGTCCTGGTCATTTCTTCCAGCTTTCCCTTTTTACCTCTCTATTTTCTATCAAAGAGGCATTTCCCCCAATAAAATATTTGCATGCTTTGGTGTCTATATCTCAGAAGAACCAGACTAGCACCTATGGCATCAGGAGTAGCTCAAGAAGGCAAGTTGTAATTTGGGGATGGCTAACTCACTTCCCTGCAACAGAAGAAGATGCTATACTGGTGCAAGATGGTGACTCATTGGTAAGGCTTTCAACAATGTGATCTGGAAAAATGTCCTGGCAGCTGGAAATACTGGACCAAGTGTAATAATATGGGCACCTAAAAAATATAAGAAGTGAGAGAATGCCTAAAAAGACAGCAAAGTTGGCTGGCTACTACTAAATTGTAATGACATTCTGCAGCAGCACAATGAGAGACTGGGAGTTCTTAACAAGCATTTAATGATTATATATGAGATGCTTAGGTGCTAGTCCAGAAAAAGGTTATATATTTCACCCTCATTTGGGATTTAATTTTGGTAGACTTTCATTCTTTTTGGGGGGGGGAGGAAGATAGGGTGTTTTTCTGTCACCCAGGCTAGAGTGCAGTGGTATCATCATAGCTCACTTCAACCTCAAACTCCTGGGCTCAAGTGATCCTCCTGCCTCAGCCTCTCAAGTAGCTGGGACGACAGGCATGCACCACCATCCCTGGCTAATGTTTTTATTTTTATTGTTTCAGTGGACACAGGGTCTCGCTATGTTGCTCAGGCTGGTCTTGAACTCCTGGCCTCAAGCAATCCTCCCTTTTCAGCCTCCCAAAGTGCTAGGATTATAGGTGTGAGCCATTGCACCCTTTCATTTCATTCATGCAGCCTACTTTCATTCTTGTTGGAATAGATTTGATTCATGTTCATCTATCATATGTCTTTTTCTTTGTAACATCTATTTTTGAAGTTTGATTAAGAATCTTTCTCACTCAGTTGAACATTAGATTACTCTTCTTGAACTATTTGTAGGAGCATCCTTTGTAGGAGGTGAGGTTGAGTTATGGTAGTTTTTCCAGTTTCATGACTCCAGAAATCTCACCTATGCCAAAGTTGCTGTGATATTTTTAAAAATGTGTGATTCCCTGTCTTGTAGAATTAGAATGATTCATGAAAACTTTCTGTTTTTATCCCCCAAATTGTCCATCCTCTAAAGGCCTTTCATTCCAAAATGGTGCCATCTTTAAAATTTGTATATATATTCTATTATATTTTTAAAATTGAATCCTGCATTTTATAGACATCTGCTCACTCCATTCAGTATATGAACCTTTTTGCTTTAATCTCTGAGATTCTCAGTTTTCACACTTTGCCCAATTATATTTGTTTTCTAGCAGGTTTTTTTCCCCCCAGATTAGAGCGTTGTCCTTCTGAAAGGGACTATATGTTAAATATTTCTGACGTCCTAACAAGCTTAGACTGTTTAAACACTATTTTAATTTTCTCATGGGCCTCTTAATGGGGTCACTGAAGTCTTTTTGCACTTATTAGACACTTGGAACTTATAAGGGTTTCTCAGAGTTTCCTAGTTTTCCCACCTAAGTTCTCATTTATCATAGGGTACTGCTTTTGCAGGTGAAACCTTTCAGTAATTTCTATGCTGCTCTGCTTGTATGACTTTGCACAACTACTGTTGCATAGCCAATGATCCTGATGCTAATGGATGCTATGGATTTTGTTGTAGTTGTTCATATTTTTGTTTTTGTTCTTAATTGATCTCTATGAATTTGATGGAAGCTTTGTAGAGATTCAAAAATATCTATGCTAGTTGGTTTCGTATTCTTGACCCCAGAATTTCTTTAATTTATTTATAATTCAAATAATTCAATTCAAAAGTTTTCTGAAATTCAATCAACTGATAGTATTCTTTAGAGATATGCTTAATTATCAAGGGGGTAGCCATCAGGGAGGAGCACAGAAGGTCACACATGATACCCAACAATCTGAAATCACAATCATCCCTCTTTCCAAATGTATTTCTTAAAAACAAGCAGAAGAAATTCAGGCCACCTTTAAAGAACAATAATTAGAATGATAGTTAACAGCAAGAATGAACCAGAAGAGAGTGGAAGTTTAGCTTCAATGTGCTGAAACCAAATAACCATCCAAAAAGCATTCTAAATATTAGGAAAAAAGTGTTCAAAAATGATAGCGAATGACACAATCATCCAGCATGATCTGATGAACCCATATAGAACACTCTATACTACATATAGTATAAAATAGGAATACCTATTTTTTCCAAGCATCTATGATACATTAACAAGACAGGTTGTATCTTAGGCTATAAAACAAACTTAACAAATTTAAAAGAATTAAAATCATCCTACAGAGTGTGTTCTCTGACTATAAAGGAATGAAACTAGAAATTAGTAACAGAAAAATCTCTAAACATATGAAAATTAAGCAACATACTTCTAAATAATTCATCAAAGAGAAATGTTAAAGGAAATTAAAAAACAAGATCTAAATGGAAATGAAAATATAACATATCAAACAATGTGGGACAAGGCTAAAGCAAGCAGTGCTGAGAAACAAATTTACAGCACTAAATGCTTACTTTAGAAACAAGAAAATGTCTCAAATAAATAATGTAAGTTCTTACCTCAAGAGACCAGAAAAATAGCAAAATAAACCTAAAACATGAAGGAAAACAATAGATACAAGAATAGAAATTAATAAAATTTAAAATAGAAAAGCAATAGAGAAAAATCAATGAAACAGAAAACTGATTCTTTGAAAGAATCTTTTAAAGGTAATTTTAAGCAAGATATAAATTCATTGTAAGTTTTATAACATATGTAAAATATATACTAAAAATAGGTTAAATGAGAGGTGAAGCAAAATGGAGGTGAACATTAGTAGATTCTTGTACTATATACAAAGTAGTTTAATAATATTTGAAGGTACACCATGATAAGTTAAATATGGACATTGTGAACACCACATCAACTACCAAAAACTAAAATAAAGCAATGTACATTCTAAGCAAGGAATGTAGATAAGATGGAAAAATTCAATTAACTGAAAAAAAGCAAGGAAAGAGGAAAAAAGACAATGTGTGGATAGAACAAATAGAAATAAAATTAGCACCATCAATCTTTATATTAAGTGTAAATGGTATAATCTTAAAAGGCAAATATTATCAGAGAGGATAAAAAGCAAGACTGAACAACATGCAATCTATAAGAAACCCACTTTAAATATAATCACAGATGCTCCTCAACTTACGATGGAGCTATGTCCCAATAAACTCATCGTAAGTTGAAAATATTGTAAGTCAAAAATGCATTTAATAAACTTGACCTACATCATAGCTTAGCCTAGCCTATTTTAGACATACACAGAACACTTACATTAGTTCACAGTTGAGCAAGATTATCTAACACAAAGCCTATTTTATAATAGAGTGTTAAATATCTCATGTAATTTATTGAATACTGCACTGAAAGTGAAAAACATAACGGTTGCATGGGTATTCAAAGCAGTTTTTCTATTGAATGTGTGTTGATTTTGTATCATCATACAGTTGAAAAGTCTTAAGTCAAACCATCATAAGTCAGGGACTCTCTGTACATAAGTTAAAAGTACAAAGATGAAAAAAAGATAGACTATGCTAATACAGCAGCCACTAGCCAAATATGGCTGTTTAACACTTGAAATCTAGTTGGACAAATGGAGATGTGCTAGCAGTGTACAGCACACAGGGGGTGCCTAAGACTTAGTAAGAAAAAATAATGTAAACTATGTTGTTAAAACTAAAAATCAGAACTAAGAGGGAATTTCTCAAATATTGGAAAAATTAGGCAATAAAATTTTCAGTAAGCTATGAGAAAAGAAGGGATTAAAAAATTTAATTCACTCCAAAATTTAAAAATATTTTGAAGTGAACAAAAATCAAAAACAAAGTATAAAAATGTGTGCGTGTCTTAGTTTTTTAGGACTGCTGTAACAAAGTACCACAAACTGGGTGGATTAAAACAAAAAAGAAATTTATTCTCTCACAGTTTGGAGGCTAGAATCTCTCAAAGATGCTCCTATGAAAACTAAGAGGCAACCTACAGAATAGGAGAATATATTTGCAAAACCTATATCTGAAAGACTTGTGTGAGGAATATAGAAAGAACACTTAAAACTTAATTATAAGAAGACAGACTACACATTTTTAACAAATGGACAAAAGATTTAAATATACATTACATCTAAGAAGATATACAAATTGCAAACAAGCACACAAAAAGATGCTTGCCAACATTCATTCTATTCTGCTTTTGACAAGCACTGCATAAAAGTTCACTTTTTCTCCTCACATGTACTTTCCTACAAAGTGCCCATCTCTACATGTCCCAGAGACCCACTCTCTGTGAGTTATTGGAAACCTTTTAACTTAAAATTGTAGGGGAAAAAAATCTTTACTGTTTGGTACATACAATGGGCAAGATGAGGTGTGAACAGATGAGGCTACAGAGAGATTCTTTCCAGCCGTGTCATCTAGGAACTTTCACATTAGTTGGAACAAAGGAAAGTGAAAAATTCAAACATTACAGCATTGTGAATACTATGAAAAAATAGAAGGTTAGTAGAGAACTGTGAAGCACCCCCCAGGATTATTGCCAAATTCAGTCTTAGCAGAGGCATGGGGTACGATATCTCCAGAGCTGGCACTTGTACAGTCAGAAAGGATGAGTAGATCTCTATAAGGTTATCTCCACATCCTAGTCAAGAAAAATCGTTTATTCAAAGTGTGGAGACAAAAAGAAACATGACACAGTCTAGGAGTTGCAGGTTGTTCGATGTAACTGGTTTATGTCAGAGAACAGTGAAAAACTAGGCTGGAAAGGTAGAAAGTGGTCAGCTCACAAAGACTCCTGATGGTATATAGTAACTGGATTAAGAGGCATTGCAGAAGAATGATCATACTTGCATTTTACATAAATCATTCCAGTGCCTGTGGATGACACATTAAAAAAGAATTAGGAATAGACCATACCCAAATAGAATGAGAATAAATAGCATGTGACTCAAACAGCAAGAATGAGAAGGAAGAAGAAATTGTTAATATAATAGAAAAGGAAAAAAGGATAGAGGAAAGAAAGGAAGAAGAAAGAAATAAGAATAAACATTTTTTCAGAACTAGAGAACAGATCTGTAAGTTAATGAGTCCGATTTCTTGATGTCTAGTAAATTATCTCTAGAAAATAATTCTATTTTACAAAACCATATGAAATAAATATACCCTCTCATAAGAGGATTACTTGAAAGCACAATCCTTTTCTAGATATATAAGATCCCATATATTATACTTGCTCTAAAATTAACTTCATTACTGTTTATGGGATGCATATTTTGTTCAGTCATTTAAGTGATTTAAAATAACTGACTTTAAAAAGTCTAATTTGATAAAACTTACAATCTGCTTCTCTAAAGCAAGGGTTAGCAAAGTTTTTTCTATAAAGGACTAGATATTAAATATTTAGCCTTTGCTGGTCCAGAGGCAAATTTGAGCATATTATGTGGGAACTTGTATAACGAAGAGAGAAAGCAAATTTCCACAAATATTTAATTTTTTAAATTCAAAATTTTAATTATAGACACAAAAACTTGAATTTCATATTATTTTTACTTATAATGAAGGATTATTCTTTTTACTTTTTTCAACCATTTAAGAATGTAAAAACTATTCTTAGTTCATTGGCTGTACAAAAAAAAGGAAGCAGTGGGCTGGATTTGGCCTTCCGGCCGCAGTTTGCCAACTCCTGCTCTAAAGCAAAGGCAAGAATTCCCTTTTAGACAACTTACGACCCAAGGGAATTGAGATTTTGATAATGACATGTAACAACAAGAAAAGAATAGCACGTGCAAATAATAGCCGCCTTATACAATTTGAAGAGCAGGTAGGCACCGTACCTCAGTTGAAAAAAATGAATCTATTAATATTAATGAGAAGGCAATTTAAAAAAGGAAAACAATTCTTATTTAAAAGCAGAAAATTGGCTTAATCTTTAATTCCATTATTGTTCAGAAAAATATGTAGTGAGAGAAAGCCAGCGAACCAAAATAAATTTCTCAAAGTATAATAACATGTCACTGTGACTCTGGTAAAAAAAAAAAAAAAGCAAAATTGCCTGTAAAAGATCACCAAAGAAGCTCTGCTGAATTTCATAACTGTTGTGATTTGTTGAAGTAATTATGAATTTTAAAGTGAAGTTATAAAGAAGAAAAATGCTAGTAACATACATTATTATAAGGCAATGCACTGCATCATATAACATTCAATTTAATATCATTGGTTATCATGTTAGCTTAAGCAATTTATATGCCACCTTAGAACTTTACAATATAGTGCTATATAACTTATTGTTTCTTTAAAATAAATGATATTTTGTTTCATTTCTACAGTAAGTTGGGCTTTAAGCCTTTGATCAGTAGGGGAGACATTTGTTAGATCATTAATATTAACTTTTAGATTTTGTTTTTATTATTTACATTTACAACAAATTCAATTTCCAAGGAAAAACCTCAAAAATGTAAAGACAGCCCAAATCTGAATTGATCTGTTCCTTTTTCTTCCACACATGAGAATTAAAATCAAGTCTTTATTCACGTTTAATGATCTCAGAAAGTATAACAGAGTTTAAGTGAAGCAAACACCAATTCAAATTAGTACACTTGCAACCGGTTCACTTCAAAAAACTTTGTTTTGCTTCAAAATAAATATACTCTATACGTGATGTTTATCAGCTTTCTAAATTCGTCCTTACCATGCAGAGAAGCATCTAGTGAATCAAGTCCTTTAAATAATCACAAAGAAGGCATATTTGGCTTTAAACATAGGCAGGGCTAAGATATCCAACAACATGTTCTCTCTACATGGAACCTTTCAAGGAAGTTACCAAATGCCAACCTCTCCCTTCAGTGCATGTCTTCCTCACTGGGAGAACATATATAATTTCTGAGCATAGCAGAATCTCAACTTGTATATCGTATCTTGACTGTAGCGTTTTCCCCTACTTTTTCCAATCAAATGTCACACAAAATTAAAAATATTAAAGTATAAAGCTTTAGAAAATAAAAATCACTTAATAAAAATCATTTAATGTTATAAAATTCCAGAATAAGTATGTTATTAATGAAAACATTCATTGTCCTAAGATTAATAAATGGCTACTATTAGCTGAGAGCTTACCACATGCTAGGCACATGCGAGAAACCTTATATACCATATCAAGTAGATATTAATACCTCAATTTTATAGATAAAGAACTTGAGGAAAGGTTAAGAGGGTTTTCAAGGCCATACAGCTGATATAGTCTGTGATGCACTCTGAATTTGAATCCAGGTCTAGCTCACCCCAGAAGTCCTTGTTCTTATCCAGTATGCTATAATGTATTTGGCATGCAATATCCCACAAATCTTGAAATCATGTATATTATCCACCTGCCCTTGCAGAAAATTGCATCCTAACACAATGACATCTAGAACTTTTATTAATATCAAAACATCATGTAGAAATTAAATCCAAAGAAAGAAGAAGAAAACAAATAATAAATATGAAAACAGTAATTAATAAAACATAAAACAAACCTGCAAAGGAGAGGATCAATAATGTCAAAAATCACTTCTTTTAAAAAATTATTAAGTACTGCTAGTACCAGCCAAGACACAAAAAACTCACTAGTATATTCTATGTCTTCTACTGATTATAACTAAAATCTCTGGACAGAATTCAAAAAGCAACTACCTGAGGAATTTGAATATTAAGCAATAGAAGACAGATTGAAGATCGGAGTCAAAACTTAAAACACTGGCTTGTGTTGGGGTAAATTTGCTAGGTTTATTATTTTCCTTATTTAGAGGTAGTATTAATCATACAATTTTGTTTTCCTTTTTTGAAGTTCTTTGGCTACCTCTGAATTTCCACATGAGTTTTAAAATCAACTTTTAATTTCCACAGAAACATTTTATAGGATGTTCATTGGAGTTATGTTAAATATATAGATTATTTTAGGGCAAATTGATACCTTAATAAGATTGAGTCTTCTGACTCATAAATAATCTTGTTAAACTCATTTATTAATCCCAGTAGACATCATCAGATTTTCTATATAAACAATCATGTTGTCCCTGAATAAAGACAGCTTTTTTCCTTCCTTTTCTATCTGGATGCCTTTTATTTCTTCTTTCCTGATTGTACCGGCTAGAACTTCCAATACAATGTTTGATAGAAGTAGTAAGAGCAGATATCCTTCTCCTTTCCTGATCTTGAGGGGAAAATTTTCAGTCTTTCCCCAGTAAGTATGATGTTAACTACAGGTTTTTCCTAGATGTCTTCTATCAGGTGTATCAGGTCCAGAAAATTCCCTTCTATTTATAGTTTGATGAGAGTTTTTATCAGAAATGTATTTGGGATTTAATCAAATGCTTTATCTGCATCTATGATGATGATCATATAATTTTGCTTGTGTTTTCTTTTGTGGTTTGTTAATATGATTAATTACATAGATTGACTTCATATTCTTTGATCATAATTATTATTCTTTTATGTATTGTTTGAATTTGCTACATATTTTTTAAAAATTTTTGCACCTATATTCATGAGCTTACTGACCTGTACTTTTTTTAAAATGTCTTTCTTTGATATCAGGGTAATTCTGGCCTCATAGAGTAAGTTGGGATGTATGCCCTTCTCTTCGGTTACTGAAAGAGTTGGTATAGAACTGGTATTATTTTGTCCTGAAATGCTAGTAGAATTCACTAGCAAGGTCACATCAGGCTGGAATTCTTTTTGTGGGAAGGTATTTAACAACATATTCACTTACTTTAACAAATATGTTACCATAGTAACATATACTACATAATAGTATATTATATTAAATGGTATATATATATATTATATATATGTCATATACTATTTAGATTACCTGTTCTTGACTGAACCATGATAGATTGTGCCTTTCAGAAATTTGTCCATTTCATTCAAGTTGTCAAATTTGTTAGCATAAAGTTATTCATTCCTTTACAATCATTTTAACATATGAAGAATCTGCAGTGATGTTAACTCTCATTCCTGATCATTGTATAATAATTTATGTTTTCTCTCTCTTTTTTTCTTCCTGATCAATCTAGCTAGAGGTTTAACAATGTCATTGATCTTATGGAACCAACTTTGGATTTCATTGATTTTCTCTTTCTCTTTTTTTTTTTCTGTTTTCTTCTTCATTGATTGCTACTCTTATCTTTACCCTTTCCTTTCTTGACTTACTTTCAGTTTAATTTTTTTTCCTTTTTTCTTAAGGTGAAAGCTGAGGTCTTTGATTTAACATTATTCTTATTTTTTTAAGTAGGGTTTTAGCACTATAAATTTCCCCTTAAGTGCTAAGTAGCATTCTACACATTTTAATAGTGTTGTGCATTCATTTTCATTTATTTCAAAATAACTTCTAAACTCCTATTTGGTTTTTCCTTAGACCGACATGTTTGAAGTGTATTTTTTAGTCTCCAAATATTTGAGGACTTTCAAGTGATTTTTTTGACTTTTAATTTAATTCTATCATGATCTGAGAACATACTTCACATAATTTGAATCTTTTCATAATTTATTGAGGCTAGTTTTATGGCCCCAAATGTGGTCTATTTTGGTGATTATTCTGAGAACACTTGAGAAGAATGTGTATTCTGCTGTTTGATAGTATTCTATAAATGCCAGTTACGGCAAGTTGATTGGGAGTACTATTCAAGTCTTTTGTATCCTTGCTGATTATCTCTCAGTTTGTTCAATCAGCTATTGAGAGAGGAATATTGAAATCTCCAACTATAATTTTGGATTTTTCACTTTCTCTTGGAAGTTCTATCAGTCTTTCATTTAGGTATTTTGAAACTATATTAGGAACATAAATGTTTAGGATTATTATGTCCTGTTGGTGAATTGGCACTTTATCATTATGAAATGAGCTTCTTTATCCCTTACAGTAGTTTTTGCTCTGTAATATACTTTGCCAGAGATTAACATTGCTATTTCTGCTTTCCTTTGATTAATTTTGGGATGGCATATCTGTTATCATCCTTTTACTTGTAGCAAATCTACGTCTTTATATTTAAAGTAGTATCCAACATACAATTAGATCTTGCTCTTTTGTTCAGACTATTTCTGTCTTTTAATTAGAGTGTTTAGACTATTTACATTTAATATGATTATTGATATGATTAGATTTGGGTCAATCATCTTGTTTCTATTTGTTGATTTTATCTCTTTCTCCTTTTCTTTTTCTGCCTTCTTTTAGGCTAAGTATTTTTTTATCATTCTGCTTTATAGTTTTGTTGGCTTATTAGCTATAGCACTTTAGTCATTGCTTTAGGATTTAGAGTATCCATGATGTATAGTATAAGATTCTGACTATAGTATATTTCCAATTCTGCCATCTGAACTTTATGCAATTGTTGTCACCTATTTTACCTAAATGTATGCCATAACCTCCACAATACAAGGTTATTATTATTGTTTAAACAATCAATTGTTAAAGAGATTAGATAACACTAAAAATATGTATAAATTTAGCCGTGTGTTACTATTTCTACTGCTATTCATTTCTTTGTCCAGTTCCATGTTTCAATTGTGTGTCATTTTTCTTCTGCCTGAGGCCTTCATTTAACATTTCTTACAGTATGTGTCTGCTGCTGATGAATTATTTTAGTTTTTGTGTGTCTGAAGTGTTTATTTCACCTTAGCTTTGAAAAAAATATTTTACTGGGCTTAAAATTCTAGGTTGACATCTTTTGTCTTTAAGTACTTTAACAATATTGTTCCAATGTCTTTTGGCTTGCATCTGTTGTCACATTTATACTTGTTCTGTATTTAGCATGTTATTTTTTTCTAGTTGCTGTTAAGATTTTCTCTTTTCCCTTGACTTTGAAAATTTAATTATTATGCACCTTATAACTTTTTTTTTCTTTTTTATTTCATAATGTTATGAGGGTACACACACTTTGGTTACATATACTGCCTATGCACTGCCCAAGTCAGACCTACAATCCTGAACATCCCCCAAACAGTGCAGTGTGAGTTTTCCCATCTCCTTTACCCCCTCCCACCTGCCTGACCCCTGATGAATATTATTTCCATGTGTGCACATAAGTATTGATCAGTTAGTACCAATTTGATGGTGAGTACCAGTGGTGCTTGTTTTTCCATTCTTGTGATACTTTGCTTCAAAGAATGGGCTCTAGGTACATCCAGGATAATACCAGATGAGTTAATTCACCATTGTTTTGCATTGCTGAGTAATACTCCATGGTATACATATACCACATTTTATTAATACGCTCATGTATTGATGGGCACTTGAGTTGTTTCCACATCTTTGCAATTGTGAATTGTGCTGCTATAAACATTCAAGTGCAGATGTCTTTATTATAGAATGTCTTTTTTTCTTTTGGGTAAATACCCAGTAGTGGGATTGCTGGATCAAATGGTAGTTCTACTTTTAGTTCTTTGAGGCATCTCCATATTACTTTCCATAGAAGTTGGACTAATTTGCAGTCCCACCAGCAGTGTATGAGTGTTCCTATCTGTCTGCATCCCAGCCAACATTTGTTGTTTTGGGACTTTTTGATATGAGCCAATCTCACTGGAGTTAAGTGATATCTCATTGAGGTTTTGATTTGCATTTCCCTGATGATTAGAGAAGTTGAGCAATTTTATATGTTTGCCGGCCTTTATTGTGTCTTCTTTTGAAAAGTTTCTGTTCATGTCCTTTGCCCACTTTTTAATGGGGTTGTTTGATTTTTTCTTGTTGATTTTCCTAAGTTCTGTATAGATTCTGGTCATCAGCCCTTTATCAGATGTGTAGCATGCAAATATTTTCTCCCATTCTGTAGGTTGTCTATTCACTCTAGTGATAGTATCCTTGGCTGTGCAAAAGCTTTTCAATTTGATCAGGTTCCATTTATTTATTTTTGTTGCTGCTGTGATTGCTTTTGGGGTTTTCTTCATAAATTCTTTGCCTAGGCCAATGTCTATAAGAGTTTTTCCAACATTTTCTTCGAGAATTCTTATGGTTTCATGTCTTAGGTTTAAGTCTGTTATCCATCATGAGTTGATTTTTAACTAGGGAGGGGAGAGACCTATATAGAGAGAACTACAAAACACTGAGAAAGAAATTGAAGAGGATATAAACAGATGGAAAACCCTACCATGCTCTTGGATCAGTAGAATCAACATTATTAAAATGTCTATACCATCTAAAGTGATTTACAGAATAAATGCAGTCCCTATCGAAATACCGACATAATTTTTTGCAGATCTAGAAAAAATAATTCTACACTTCGTGTGAAACCAGAGAAGAACCCGTCTAGCCAAAGCAATCTTAAGCAAAGAGAACAAATTGGGAGGCATCAATCTTCCAGACTTCAAACTATACTACAAGGCTATAGTAACCAAAACAGCATGGTACTGGCACAAGAACAGAGACATAGACCAATGGAACAGGACTGAGAACCTAGATATAAAACCATCCTCATACTGTCATCTGATCTTTGACAAAGTAGACAAAAAATACACTGGGGAAAAGAATCCCTATTCAATAAATGGTGCTGGGAAAATTGCATAGCCACATGTAGAAGACTGAAACTAGATGCACACCTCTCACCTTTCACAAAAATTATAACTTTTTAAAATCATTCTTGTGTGTGGAGTTTCTTTAGCTTCTTTGATCTGTGGTTTTATAGTTTTCACCAAATTTGAAAATTTTTCAGCCATTACTAATTCAAATTTTTTCTGGTTTTACCTCTCTCTCTCCTCTCATTTGAGAACTCCAGCCACACATATTTTAAGCTGCTTGAAATAGTCCTACAACTCATTAATGGTCCTATTTTTTTTAATTATCTGCATTTCACTTTGGACAGTTGTTATTGTCATATCTTCAAATTCACTGATTTTTTTTCTTCTTCCATGTCTAACCTGTGATTAATGGCATCCACTGTTTATATTTTTTTGTATCTAAGACATTGTAGTTTTTATCCCTAGTTCAATTTGCATCTTTTTTAATATCTTAAAATTTTTAACTAACTTTTTGAACATATTGAATACACTTATAACTGTTTAATGTCCATGTCTGCTAATTCTAACATCTGCATCAGTACTGTGTCATTTTCAATTGGATAATTTTTCTCCTCATTGTGAGACATATGTTCATGAATCTTTGTATGCCTGGTAATCTTGATTGAAAGTCAGACATTGTGAACTTTACCTTCTTGAGCACTGGATTTTTTTTTTATTCCTATAAATATTCTGGATTTTTATTCTGTGACACTATGTAACTCAGATGACTTTCAAGTTTTTCTTTCAAGATTTAATAGATGAGACCAGACCAAATTTTTCTAGTTCTAACTGTTCCCCACTGCTGAGAAAATCCCCATTCTGAATACTAGACCCAGTGCTCTGTGAATTATGAATTTTCCAGTCTGGCTGGTGGGAATGGTAGCTATTCATGGGCTTTATGTGTTCTGTGTATTTTTCCTCTAATGTTTTTGGGTAGTTCTTATACCAGCCTTGGGTAGTTTTCTTACTTGCAAACACTGGTCAAACTCTGCTGAATATTTGAGGAGGAACAACTGCAAGTCTTCAAGGTTCTTTTTCTGTGCAGCTCTCTCTTCTCCAGTGCTGTGTCCCATTAATTCCAGCTGTCTTGGACTGTCAGCTCCTGCTTTGTCCCATTAATTCTAGCTGCCTTGGACTGTCAGCTCCATCTAAGCAACTCAGGAGAGCCCCTGCCTCTGTCTGAGATTCCCCATCCCTGCACTGTGGCCTAGAAACACCTTCAAGGCAGTAACTTGTGACAGTAGTAGGGCTCACCTCATTTGTTCCCCATATTTTCAGGGGATCACTGTCCTGTGTTAAAATATGTTCAGTATTTAAGTATCATTGTTTCTTTTCTCATCTTTTTATTGTTGTTGTTCTTTCAGGTGGAGGGTAAGTCCAATCTCTGTTACTTTATCTTGGTTAGAAACAGAAGTCTTGAAATATCGGTTCTTTCCAGGGAAGAATATTCTAGCTGAAGAAATTAGAAATATAGTTTTCAGAGATTATATAAGCACTTTTATAACAAAACATGCCTTCATTCAAGTGTTCCTAAATGTGTAGTACTGTGCTAAATTATATGATTGGATTATCTAAAAATTCCTACTGTTTGCTCTAGTTATAGTTTCTAACTTTATATATTCTCCCTTTATCCTTTAAAAAAAAACCCTCAGCTGCGTTTCTCAGAACTTCTTGCCCCACAGCTTCTTCATGGTTCTCTTTTCCACAAAGAAAGATTGTTTCAATATTCCTCCTGGCTTATTCATTGAACATCGAACAAATATTTTTAAACACACACTATGTTATAGGTACTATAAATTCCTGTCTTAGGGGACCAAATAATCTAGTGAGGATAGACAGAAAGCAAACAACAAATAATAAGTAAATTATATAGTATGTTAGAATGAGATCAATATTTGAGGGAACATATAGGAGAGTAAGGCGGATTGGGAGTGTGTTGGAAGGCTGTGGCTTTAAATGGAGTACTCAATGCAGGTTTCAGTGAGAAGGTGATGTTTGGACAGACTTGAGGAAGGTGATCAATGCAGAAGCAAGATCAGGAATTAGAGCACACACAGCCATAGCAGAACATGCAGCGTGTTTATGACATTAGGGACTCATTTAAGGAATGGTTTCCTATAGAGAAAAAGGAAAGAAAAAAAGATTTTTAAAAAAATTATGACCCTTCTTGCCAGCAAATGCTTTTAGTTTCCTTCTGTTTATTTAAGGGTTCCTATTTTAGAACCAGTAGTTTTTCAGAGAATATTTTATATTACTCTTTAATTAAATGTTTTCAGGTTTTATAATCTGCTTTCCTGTCTGAAATTTCAACTGTTTCTTCAATTTTACTACATTTAAGCAAACATAAAGAAATACAACAATATTGCCCATCATTTTGGTTCTTTCTAAAAATAAAGTGATTATCCAAAGAAGAAAAATTTTAAAATACACTCTTCTAATGTAAACATTTATTCCATCATTTTTGGCCTGAACATTATATATATCCTAGCAAGCTAGGAAAAACCTGGGACTCTCTTAGTAATATTTGAAAAAAAATTAAAGAACCATAGCAATAACAAAACCTTCTATCATTATAAGATACATGCAATCTGATTAATTTTTCTTTTTTATTCAGACTGAAAGGGAGGCAGAATTACTAGTTGGCAGAGATTAAAGAGAATCTTTAGTTAATAATCAGAGACACCAATTCTAACAAAAGACACTTTTGTTAGATATTTCAGTGCTTTTTGAGATGCATAAAATGCGTATTAGGGCATTCACTTTTGATAAACATGACCACAATATTCATTGCTCCCAAATATGAGTATAAAGTAATAGGAAACATGAAACATATTGATTAAGGCATTATAAAATAAAAGGTAAATGTTGAACTACATGACTTAACTGTCCTTATTCTAATGATATTTCAAAGTAGTGAAAATTGGATATAGGAATAATCAGTTTGATTAGAAATAACAAATGAAAGCCACAGGCCACTTTTTTTAGTTGCTTGTATAAACAATTCAGATTCATATAAAACATGCAAGGGGTAATTAAATTTCTAAGTCTAGAAATCTCAATTATTTTCAAATTGGATTGTTATACATTGTTAGATGTTAATTTTGATTATGGTTTTAAGTCCTATTTTGTATGACTTGTATTACGTTTTTTAAATTCTGTATTTTTTAGTGTGTGAACTCTGTTAAGATTAAAACCGTTTAATTTTTATAATATTAATATGGCAGTATCATACCTGTTAATTTACTTATGGTAGAATGATAAAGCATAAATTTAAAATTTTACATTAAAGCATAAATCTAAAATTTTAGGTATATTAATGTAAAAAAGATATGGATAAAGTAACTTTGCATATTTGACTGGACCATATTTCCATTAACATGTAATACATTGTCATAAGGACATTAAATCTTAGAAATAAGAAAGGAAACATTAAATGGAAAACTTATGAATCAGGAATGCATAAATCTGACTGTCAATCTTATTTAGAAGTAGATTATAAGACCATTTGATGAAAGACCATTTGCACTGCTCTAAAGTAATACCCAAGGATGGATAATTTATAAAGAAAAGAGGTTTATGTGGCCCACAGTTATGCAGGCTGTACAAGAAGCATAGCACCAACATCTGCTTCTGCAAAGGACCTCAGGAAGCTTCCAATCATGGCAGAAGGTGAGGTGGATCAGGCATCACACGTCAAGAGGAAGGAAGGAAGGGAGAGAGGAGGAAGTGCAAGCCTCTTTCAACAGAATGGCAGCAAACCATTCATGAGAGATCTGCACCCATAACCCAAACACCTCCCACCAGGACCCACCCCCAACATTGGGGGTCAAATTTCAACATAAGATTTGGAGGGATCAAATATTCAAATTATATCATAGAGTAATCAATTATCTTTCAATTTCTTGATCAAAACAATATTCTTAGTACAATAGATTTACTTTATCTTGTATTTACCTTTAACAAAACAAATAACTAAAAATGCAAAATATCTAAAATGTGAAGAGACTAATAATTTTGGAATAAAAATATGGACTTGAATTACTTTTCTCAGGCCATTCAACTATCAAGGGACAGATTTGGGAAAAAGATTGATGTCATATTATTGAGAGTCCTCCTTCAAAGGATGAGAAAATACCATTATTAGCTTATATAACTGCAGCACAATAGGGATAAGATAGTATAGCCAGAATGCAAAAGTCTAAAATGTGGGAGATTTTTTTAAATGAGGGTTTAGTGGTAAGGGAAGCTCCAAATACTGTGCCACAGGACTCATGCAATGTAGAAAACCAGGCAACCTCATAGAGATGGCTATAGTGGAAAGCCAAGTTTCATTGAAGATAATAGCATACAGAAAGCATTCTACCAGTAAATTGATGATATAAGGTGTCTCTTTAGCAGGGAATGGGATTCCATAAGCCATGAGAAAATAAATTGGGAGAGTTTTATTTGGTGTGTTAATATTTTTGAATTAATGAATAAATAAACATAACAATAAATATTATGTTATTTAATTCTTAAACATCACTCTAAAGAAAGTATAATTACATCATCTGAATTTCAAAAATGAGAAAATGGACTTGGGGATTTTACTAAGTAACCCATCAAAGTTTGCATAACTAGTATGTAGAAGAGCCAAAAGTCATACCTGAGCAACGTGACTTCAGAGGGTTCCCGTGAAGTGTGTGCTACGCTTCTTTAGAATTTGAGGTGTGGGATAACCAATACACCCTGGGATTTTTCTGAACACTATTTCTACAAATGAAACCCAAGATCATATTAATACTGTTGTCAACACCATTACATTGTTAACACAAATGGAGCATAAAATAAACCAAGTATTCCTAAATCCTTTTCCCCCATATCTCACTAAGATACATTTTTCTGAAGTTGTATTTTTTTGCATGATATTTTACATTTGCGACTCTTACAGTTCATTTTATTTGGTCTCAGACAACATTCAAGACTGCCCTGAAATGTTTCTGTAATCGAATGCATGGGTACCTTTCCCAGGCAAATTTTAAAAGAAAATTTAACTAAACATAGCAGAATATGAGATGCAGAGTATACAAATTTAAGAATGTAACAACATTTAGGAAGGTATTTTGAAAGACTATTACACTATAACCAGTAATATCAGGGAAAGAATTATCAACTGAGGGAGGCTTTTTCCTAATTAAGCAAAGAGTTACACATGTATTTCTGGGTCACATATTGATCGGAGAGAGGGAGAGTCCACTCTAGAGGTAAAGACACAAGTAAAGGGCCTGCAGGTTGTATGTGGGCCTGTGTCAGAGGAGGACAAAGAGGAAATAAACAATGACAAGGAATTGGCTATTTCTTTAAACCCAAAAATATCAAAGAGTCTTTCTGTGCCAATTGTTCATGATAATATTAAAATTAAAAAAGGAAGTATACATGTAGAGTCACTTGCTATGTAAATGTAAAATTTTATTGTTATGTTAAGGCGTGTCTGCTCTAATATTAAAAAGATTTATCCGAATATAAGGTAAAGAAGTGTAGGGGCCAAAGCTCTTGGTCCCCTGAAGGTTCACTAAAAAATCACTGACATGAGGAAGACTGATTAATAGGAGAAAAGACATACAAACTTACACAGGAGTCTTCAGTGTAAAAACCCAACTCTCCAATGAAGTAAAGAAGCTAATATACCATCTTGAGGTTGCAGAAAGAATCCAGGCCCAAAGCATGGCCAAACCCAAGTTATGGTGGTAGCTCAGGTTTTAGCGGCAAGACAGGTTATCAGAGGGAGAAAGGAAAAGGCTTGGCTAGTTAAAATGATCTTATTATGTAGATGAAACCTCACAGGTAGTATCCATCAGAGAGAATAGATGGTACATCTTTCTTTCACATCCTTAAGATGTTGAACTCAGTTAATCTTTCCTAAAACTGGGCAAGATCCTGGTTGCCCTAATACAGTCTCTATAGATGCAAACTTCCCCCACAAAACACAGTTTTGCAGGGCCACTACTATTTGCTAGCCTTTTGATAGCCATCTCAAAGTACATCAAAGGAATATATTTTGGGGTAAAATATTTTTATTTCCTTCAGAAGCTTCCATAATGTCTTAATGTTGCTAAATTATTAAAATGAATCTACTTTTGCCTGAAAATAAATCATCTTTTCCATTGTTAAACTACATAATTTTCATGAACAGAGGTAAATTAACGAAACAGGGTTGGTTCTATTTTATGTTATAAAATTCACAAGAATCTTTGCACCCTTACTGGTGGCTTTTCAGCATTTTGGCATCACTAACTAAACAAATGAATAAATGTAAATAAATAAATAATCCTAATTTTTGCATGGTTTTCTGAATTCTTTCCACAAGTACTTACTCTTCAACATCTACCTTAGGCTCAACCATCCATGTTTAGAGTACTCTGGTAATTTAGGAAACAACTGGATGGCTTGTGATGAATTATTCACAACTGTCCACAAGTCAGTTACTGAATATATTTCTGAAACCTGTAACAGCCAACTACAACATTCTATGGAACCCCCAAAAGGGCACTTAAGTCCTCTATTCAAAACATAATTAAAGTAGGAACTGTTGCTATATAATTCACTCAAAAAGTCTTGAAATATATTTGCCCAACCAGAAAATATGGGAAAATTACTTTAACTCTCTTCCCCCAGCAATATGCAAGTTCAAAAGAGAAATGCACTTATCTTTCATGTCACATTGATTATATTTGGCTTTCACTGACTCTACCAGGGTGGATCAATGTGGGATTTTACACCTTGCTAGAAACAGCTTCAGCAAAACATGTTATTATTAGCTTCATCTGCAATTATAATTTCAAAGCCATACTTTGCCAGAATAGGAAGAGAGGCCAAGGAAAATAGAAACCATAAATGAGAGACAGCTTGGTCATGGATTCAGGTGCCAGAAATTTATTCAGTTTATTGGATTCAGGTTGCCGCTATTGATTTTTGTGACTAATTCCATTTTCTTTGAATATCCTTTGTGAAACTAAGTGATTGTTTAGAGGGATTTGAAATTTGGGAAATTCCTTTTTTAACAACAAATAAACAGATCTTTGAATATTCATCACTATCTAAAAATTGTTTTGATTTTTCTTATTTTTTTCTATAAATATATATCCTCCAATTATAATACTGAGGAAGTCCTTTAATTTCTTTGTGTCTAGTGACCCTTGGGTAGTTGGTAATGAATGAATTTTGTCAAGATATATGACACCTCTGTCAAACACAGAGACACAGGGCCTCTAGTTCACAGCAGTGACCTTTCCTTCAGGTTAATTCAGGGTTTGGGGTTTGTAGGACATGTTCTAGGAGTCATTACTTATGAAATATAGAAATACAATTAAATCCTCAAAAACTTTTTTGTTTTTTTGTCCTACAAGCACAAAAGGCAGAAATATAACAAAAGTGCATTTGCTCATAGTAAGGTAGTAAGGGACATTCTTCAAAGAAGAATTTACTTTGGATTGTTTTTTCCCCTCTAATGAATAATAGTTAACTAGTCACTTATCTACCTGACAGGGGTAATTGTCCTACCACATCACTTTATTGTGAGAGAGAGAATGCTTGCAATGTGCTTAGCATAAATAAATGATTGAAGTAACAGCTTTAGCAGACTTTTGTTATCATTGCAGTTGTGTTGTTATTGCTACATTTTTGAACATGTATTTTATTTAACTAGTTAATTAATCAAAAAACCAGTAAAATATTATAACTAGTTCCTGTTCCAACTTATTCTTACTGGGCCATCTGCCTCAGTTTCTCACTATCTTTCCATTTCCCCCACTGGATTTGGAGCCTTGGCAGATTCTCAACCTATTTGTCAATCTTTATGTAAATATTTGTCAATCTTGATGGTACCTTTTTTAGGGGAAAATTCTGTTCTCATAGTCCATATGGTTCTCCCTAAATGGTAGAGGTCTTGTTGACTTAATTTTAAGTGTTGCCTCCCTGAGAAATTTGACTACTGTATCTCACCCATCATATGCAGACATTTTGTATTTCAGTTGCTATGTAGAAGACCAAGGTGCTATTCTTCAACGGACCCTATAATTTAGACTCTTACTAGCTATGTTACTCAAGGAAGAGCCATTCATGTACATAAATATTTCTAGTTCCAGTCTTAATAAATTCTACTTCCCTCTGCTTTTCCACCAGTGTTTTGTTGAGATTCTGGTATACCCATAGTAGATTAAACATGGGACTGACAATAGTACAAGGATAAATAAGAGCCATCATTCAGGCTCACTATTCTGAGTTACGTGTTCTTCTGTTGGTTACTTCAAGAGTTATAAGCCTGTAGTATGTTAGTAATCCACAACCTAAATGTTTCCTATGCTGATAATAAAAAGGTACAGCCAAGCTCATAAATGAACATAAATCTTTGTCACTTTTATCCACCAACCCACAGGTTAACTAAAAACTGAGCAGTATAAACGTCTTCTCATATTTAAAAATTGAACTAATTAAGTTGAGCATAAAGAAATAAAAGTTCAGAGCAAAATGTGTGGTCATTGTATTTCCAGCAAAAAGAAAAATAAAAAGGAAGGACTGTGGGGCCAAGTGGTGGGTCAAAACACCCTCTCTGTTCACTTATGTGCCTACCAAGACCCTTCCCCTATTGTGGTTATTAATATGGGTCCAGAAGCAATTAAAGGAGACATATGCCGTTAAACTTACAAAGTCTTATGATATTTGATTGAATTAATGATTCCTCTAATATTTTACATACTTTACATGCCCTAAATATCCTGTAGTGTCTGGCCATAGCTTACACCCCTAGCCTCATTGCATACCAATTTCCTGTTTCCCTGCTTGCTCCTTATCCTTGATTGAGCCATGCATACAGAATTTTCTAAAGTTCCTCAAAAGTGCCAACAAATTTCCTACCTGAGGGTCTTTTCATCGAGTGTTCTTTCCCCAACACTTCATCTGGCAAAATTATACTTTGGATCTTCACTTAAACGTGATCTCTTCAAAGAGGGTTTCTCTGGTGCCCATTCTAAATCCCTTCATCACACCTAGTTTGGTTTTATTTTATTGTGTTTTTCATAATGTGTAGCAGTTTTTTATTATGCATAGATTTGTATGAAAATGTGTTTACTATTGTTCCTTTAATGTTTATCCCTCTGAATTGGACTTCCTTAACAGTAAGAAAACATATTACCTCACATGAGAACAAATCCAGAGGCAGATCAGACTTCAAGGTTGTTTGATCCAGTGGTAAATCGGATTGTACAATGGTTGCCAGTCACTTTATATTCCCTTGCTCATGTTTAGCAGGAGGGAGAGAGCTGGTTTTCAATGACTTAAGTCTAGGGTAAAACATTCCTAAAAGTACCCAACAAAGCTAATTTCACATTTCAGTGGACAGCATTGGATCACAAGCTTATACTTGACCAGGGAGATGGGTTTCCAAGAATCTGACTATCCTTGGAACTGAGGTTGTGTACAGATATCTCTGAGGCATAGATTGTGTGAAAGAGAGATAGATACATAAACCAAGTTAGCATTCTGTTATGAAGAATAAAGAGGAAATCAATGCTGAGTAAACAATTGCAATATCACCATATTACTTCATACACAGAACTTATTTATCTTTTTTGAACTGTACAGTGTTGTCATCATCTTTGTTTTTAATGTTTTAAAATGCCATGATTCCATTATTCACTATTCAAGTTAATCTAACAAACATCATTTCTACTACATTGCAGGATGACAATTTAGATGCATTTAGATGCATTTTCACATGTAGCCAGCAGCATATTTTTCACGAAAAACTGACTACAAAACTGGTTTCCTAAATCAATGTCCCTCACAGGGAGGTTGAATGTAAATAATGCCTGGTGCTGTCCATCTTTGTCAGTTCAGGCTGACATAACAAAAATACCATTGCGGGGTGGGGAACCTGTGGCCTTGAGGCCACATGTGACCTTCTGGATCCTTGAGTGTGGCCTTTTGACTGAATCCAAACTTCACACATTGGATTCAATCGAGGGGCCGCACTTGGAGATCTGAAGGGCCATATATGTGGCCTTCATATATCTGAAGGCCACAGGTTCCCCATCCCTGAGCAGAGACTTTTTTTTTTTCTCATAGCTCTGGAAGCTGGGAAGTCCTGGATCAAACCTCCAGCAGATTCCATGTCTGGTGAGGGTCCACTTCCTGACTTGCCAACAACATCCTCTTTAATGTATGCTCACATAGCCAAGAAAGAAATCGTTTCTCTCCTGTTTCTTCTTATAAGGGCACTAATCCCATTTGTGAGGACTCCACTCTCATGACTTAATCACCTCCCAAAGGCTCCATGTCCATATACCATCATAATGAAGATTAGGCTTCAACATGTGAATTTTAGGGGGACACAAACATTTAGTCTATAGCACTATCCATCAAGAAATCATTTCAATTCTTTACTCTGAAAAATTCCAGTTTATGAAGTAATTAGGAGAATAGAGATAAATTCTAGAGGAAGGAATTGGAAAGTATAGTGTCAAATCAAGTAATATTTCAGTTAAAACATCATTAATAGGATTTATGTGGCTACATTGTGTCTATGACAGTTAACTATAAAGCAGTAAGAACATATGGATTTGAGGTAGAGAGGTGCAATACAAAACAAATTGCATGTCTGTGCCTCACCTGGTGTGTCCCAAGGTCATAGAAGCATAAGAGTCAAAAGTGCATCTGAGGATTCATTCACTAGAGTCAATAGAGCAGTGGATAGAGATCTGCAGGAGGCTGGCTTATAATGAAACATTAAAAGCTCAATGTCTACCCTCAAGGTCAGCCCAATTCCAGGAGCCTGAGCTGTCTTTGTAGTTGATATTGTAGTGAGAGAGAAGCTATCCTAGAGTGATAATTAAAACTAAAATTAAAACACCTTGTGAATGTTTCTCTAAAACAAAGAACTCTATTAAAACCTTCCACCACCAGTGTAGAATGCATTTGTATTTGAAGAAATTAGTAGAGATGAGTCAAATTTTCTATTCTACATGATTTGACATCAGCAAGTTCAAACAAATACAACTAATCAACTTTGTAAGCAGAAGACCTGTACACACACGTATGCATGGACACACCCCCCGCCCAAATTTAGATCTATTGCAAGAGAAAGGGAAAACCTTTTATAATCAGCATATCAGCTCCTATTTTGACAAATAAGCAATAAGTCGTGGTCTAATGTAATCTAGAATAATTTTGGTTGCTACCATTGTGTTGTGTGTCTGCTCTATACCAGGCATTTACATTATCCAAAGGCTGCCATGCTAAGATTGTGCAGTTCCTACCTTGTACAAGTGCCTGGCCACAGAGGTATGGGAACATCCACACCCTAGGAGGGATTCTGTCCTCTACAGCAGGATGCATCTACCCCAAAGTAGTACCTTTTTATAATTCATCCACCAAAAGAGGATGCTTTTTTTTTTTCTAATTTGCACAAAATTGCTCCATGTGCTAACAGTTGCATGGCATTATCTTATTTGTCTCTGGTAACAAACCCTACCATGTAGATGTTATGAATTATATGTAATCTAGCAGTGGTCCCCAACCTTTTTGGCACCAGGGACCGGCTTCATGGAAGACAATTTTTCCACCCATGAGGGTGGAAGGGGGGTGGGGAGGTGGGAGGGGATGAGGGAGTGGCGGAGCTCAGCCCTGCAGCTCACCGCCTGCTGTGCGACACCCCCCTCCCCCATCCCCGTTCCTAAGTTTCATGGAAGACAATTTTTCCACAAGATGGAGGCGGGGCGGGGGAGGTGCGGCAGAGCTCTGGGGCGGGTCCCTAACAGCCTGCAGACCCATACCAGCAGCAGCACAGGGGTTGCGGACTGCAGATCTAAAGCATTCTGACTTGGTTCCTTCATAAATAGCCAAGTAAAATAACATGGGCCTATCCCTCCTAACTGTGAGTACTTAAGCGCCTCAATAGGTATTTGGGCTCCAATATTCAGTTGGTGTGATGATAATTTGGTTAGATTTTTTTCCATTACTTCTAGCTGTTTCTCCACCAGTCCTGTGACTATTGTCCTGTTAAAACATCCTTTTGCTCTACAGGAAGTCATAGCTGCTTCCTCTGAGTTCCCTATGGCAGTAAAATACACATAAGCTCTTGACAAGAGACTCATCAGGAGCTCTGAATAAGGAAGAGAAATTACAAAACACAACAGCAACTATTTAAAATCAAATATCACATATCAGTTGTTACTGTTCATCGTCGCCATAAGGGAGATCATAACTTGCTATGAGGTCACACAGCCCCAGCCTGACACCAAAATTCCAGGTCTCTATTACTTCTAGCCACATCTCTTCTCCAGTGCCCTTTCTGAGCCACCCCAAAATCACTCTAGTGGGGACTAGCAGATTACTGACAATTTCTTAATTCTTTATTATGCAGAATAATTAAATTATTACTTCTCTCAGTTTCTTTCACCAAGACTACATAGGGCCTATCTTTTCATAATCCCTTTCCTTTACCTTAAATTCCCCACCTTCCCTGAAATGTATGTGTAGCTTCAATTGTTAATACTTTGGAAAGCAATCTTTTCTGATGCATCATTTCTACAAATGAGAAAACTGAGACTCAGAGAACTTGTGTAACTTAGATAAGGTCATTTAGACTCCAAAGCCTACTCTCTTTTCATTTAAACCAATTTAAAACCAATTTATCACACAAGAAGAAGAAATTCTGGACCTGAACAGAATCCTTATGCTAATATTCAAGGGCAAATTATTATAAGGACTCCATACAATAAACACACAAATAAGTATATATTGCAATTATTACTAAGTGCTATGAAGGGAAAGAAGGGGATGTTATGAGCCAATAATACACAGAAGATCTATTTTAGAGTGCAATCAACTAATTCTATGTTTTTTGAAACACAATGTAAAATGCTTTCCTAGATATCTTGAATACCCTAGATTTTTTTAATCCCATAAACTATAGATCCCACTAAACTGCTTCTCTAGTCTTCTAATTTTGTTCCTCTCTTCTCTGAACCTGTCTCAAAACAAAATACAGCAATATAAGAACAAGCAAACAAACCAACAAACAACAACTCTGTAGGAGCCATCTGCCTTTCTCTTGTCTCTACTCACCAAGCTGGGTGCCTCAAGAATAAATCACATAACAGGGCACTAAACCAGGACCACGTTAGTGCATAATCACCTGTACCTGGAAGCAGTTGTACTGTGAGCCTAATGTGTTTCCTGGTTAAACCCTTCTGTCATCACTGAACCATTCACCACTTAACATGTGGCAGAAACCCAGGCCTTCTCCTTCGTAGAAGAAAGTTGGAAACATTAGATGGAAAGTATTACTCTTTCTACATCCTAGACCTCATTGCTTCTGCACCCAATTTCTCCTGCCTTTTAACTTATAAAACTCACATCTTCCTATTGGAAGCTAAGCACTCTGTGCTCTGGATCCCATCCCCTTCAGCCTTCTCAGAAAACCCATGACATTGATTGTCTCTGCTCTCTCTGCCATCTATGTCTCTTGCTTCCTACTAGATCTTTCCTATTAGGTTTCTTTCATGTAAAATAAATAAACAAATAAGCAAACAGAACAAAAATCTCACCGTCAGTTCACATCTTGAAATAGTTGCTTTATCTGACTGTGCTCTTTCTCAGCCAAACTTCTCTTAAGTTGTTAACTCCACTTTCTGAAAAACCATTTACTGCAACCCTACCCAACTGAGTTTCCACTCCTCTACTGTACAGCTTGTTGTGGATTAAATGTTGGTGTCTCCCCGAAATTCATATGATGTTGAAGCTCTAATCCCCAGTGTGTTTATATTTGGAGATAGGGAAGAATCTCCAAGGAATACTCCTAAGGAAGTAATTAAGGTTAAATAAGGTCATAAGAGTAGAGCCGTGATCTAACAGGATTAGTGTTGCCATAAGACTAGAAATCAGATCATTCACTCTGTCACTTTGTCCATACAGAGAAGAAAGGCCATGCAAGGATACAGTAAGAAGATGGCTATCTACCAGCCAGGAAGAGAGACCATACCAGAAACGGATCTGATGGCTTCTTGATCTGGAACTACTAGGCTCCAGAATTGTGAAAAAATAAATTTCTGTTGTTTCTGTTTCCTAAGGTATTTTATTATGGCAGCCAGAGCAGACTAATATTCAGTTCTTGAAAATATTACTAAAACCACCATATTGCTAGATCCAATGGACATTGTTCAGTTCTCATTCCAAGTAAACTGTTTTATTCACATTAATTGAACAAATACTTTTGAGTACCTACCACGGAGCTAGGTACTAAGAATACAGAATTGAACAGAAGAGGCAGATAGGGAACAACATACTATCAGATAGTGATATTTGCTATGATGGTAGTAATAGTGTTAGTCATTGACTTTCTTCCCCTGGAACATTCTTTTTCTGTATCCACTTGGCTTTTCTTTGGCATCTCTGGCCTTTTTTTCTTAGGCACATGTGCTGTCCATTGTTCCTCTAGCCACGATTTATTGACAATCCTTCAATCTTAATCTTGGGCATTATTAGTCTTCAAACAAGACATCATATTTATTATATTACAAATAACTCCAAATGTTATATCTTCAGCTGAGACTCTTCCTTAGAGATATACACATATCTACATAATCCTTTGAATGTCTTAAATACATCCCAATCTTGTTTTTTACCCAGAAAGCCTAAAGCATTCTAGAAAAATGTCTCAGCCACCATGATCAGTTAATCAACAGTTTAAATACGATTACCTTTCAAAACATCTCTTATCTTTGACCTTGATAGTTTCTTGGCCACACTGCTAAAAATCCTTCCAAATAGCCAGTTTCCCTCTCCCCACTTATTACTCCATCTGACTGTTTGCCCAGGATTATCTCTTTTAGGTAAAAATATGATTATGGTGTTATCCTATAAAAGACACATCCCCACTAGTTTAAAGAGTGTGAGTAAAACTTTGAGAATATTCTAAAAGTTGATAAACAGCCTTTAGAGTCTTCTAAAAGATGTTATTTTTTGACCCCCTCACTCTCTAAATACCACACAGATCTTTCATTTTCTTTAATGTGCCGTACTCTTTGCCACCTTCAAGCTTTTGAACAGGCTTTTCCTTCTGCTTGAGAAAAGATTTTCCCAATTGTCTCATATAATATCTACTCAACCTTCACATTTCAACTCAAATTTGCTTCTTCGAGAAAGTCTTCTCTGCTCCAATTCTTATTTTAGACAAAATCCTCTGTGCTCATTAAACTCATATCTTAAAAGGAAAAAACAACAGTAATCAAATAAAATAAGTAAAATATCAGAAGTCTGGCAATTTTACTCCCAAATATATAACCAATGGAAATATGTAATATCAAATATCAAATACACATACAGTACTGTTTCTGGCAATACTATTAGCTCCACACTGGAATAATCCTAAAGACTCATCAGCAGTAGGATGGATATATTATATTATAGTGAATCCATGCAATGGGATAGCATACAGCAATGAGGTCAAACAGACTGCAACTGTATCAATAGTAATGAATCTCATGAATGTAATATTTAGTTAAATAAGCCAAAAATAAGAGAATATGAATTTCTGTCTTATTCCATTTAGAAGACTTCAAAGGTAGACAAAAAATAATCCCTGATATTAGGGATCAAGATAGGAATTACTGTTGGATGGGGTGGTAGTGACTACATGGAAATAATAAATTTTTTTGGTTGTAGTAATGTTCTGTTAATTGTTCTGGGTGTTAATTATAAAGTTTTGTTCACTTTGGTGTGTGCATCAAGCTGTACATTTATGGTCTATGGCTCTGCTTTATGTATGCTCTACTTCAACAATTTTATTTAAAAATACATGTCATGCAGATTACATGGAAAAAATGAAGCCAAAAATGAGGACAGAGATGCCATAGGAAGAAGACAATTGAGCAGTACTGGCAGAATGTCTGTCTCACTGGGAAGGTGACTTTTTAGTTAAAAATATAAAAATGAGGGAAAATGTCATGTGGACCTCTGGGAAAAAGTGCTTTAGAAAGAGAAAACCACAGTGCAAATTTCCTTGAGATGTGAGTCAACCTAGCGTTTTCAAGGAACAATAAGGAGGCCAATGTGGCTGAATAGAATGATCAAGGGAGGAAGAGTATAAAATTAGGACAGAAAGGTCATGGGGAAATCAAGCCAAAGATTTCAAGGCCTTTTAGGTCATGTTAAGGGTTTTGAATTTGTGGGAGTTAGTCTCCGAAGGGAATCGTGTTTCCCAGTAATCACATTTTTTAAAGCCTCCTTCCACATTGAACCTAGCTTGGTCCTGTGTAACTAGCAGTGTGGTATTCATTACTTACTTGTAAGAAGTCTCTTGCTTCTACCTGTGTCTCTTGGAATGCTCACTCTTGGGGAAGCTAATCAAATGTAAAATGTCTACCTTGAGGCTTTCACATTTTGAGGAAGCCCAAGCTAGCCAATGGGGATGCCACATGTCAGGAGAGATCCTGCCCAGCCCTCAGCTGCTTCAGCCATCACAGCTAAGCCACCAGATATGTGAATGAAGAAGTCATCTTGGGTGTCCAGTTCCATCAACCCATCAAACACTACATGAATCCAGCCCCAGCTGCATTTGACTGCAACCACATGAAAGACCTCTAGTAAGAACCACCCATCTGACCTGTGTCAATCCCAGAACCATAAGAGGTAATAAATTGTTATTTGATGCCATTAAGTTTTAAGGTGGTTTGTTACTCTGCAACAGTTAATCAAAATAGGATTTTTCTGCAAGTGAGACAGAAAGCCACTGGAAGATTTGGAGTAGAGGTCTGACTTCCATCTTCAAAGGAGCACACATGTATGGTGTGTTGTACAAAGACTATAGGAACTGTCGGATGTCAATGGCACAAGGAGGAAGATGGCTTAGAAGGCTATTGCTCTCTTTGCACTTCTTATAACACTAATCACGGTTCTAATTAAATAATATATTTTGTAACTTTCAAATGTATTTCTTTTTGTGAGACTACAGATCTATGAAAGCAAAGAAAATATAAATCTTATTCACTCGTGAATCTTCAGTGTCTGGTAGGTGCCCAATAAGTATTTATTGAAGGAATATATGACTGCATGAATGAATGATGGATGAATGAATGAATTCTTTACATGCCTAACTAAAGACTTTGTTCCCAGATGTTTTCCAGGTTTTTGGTTCTTCTTTACCTTATCTTCTAATTTCCATTTCCATTTCTTTCAACTTAATGCCTGGTTTTAAAAATGATATTCAATATTCACCAATAATGCATGAAATGAGAATTCTGTCATCATTTACTGAAGAATTTGAATACAGAATAATTTTAACATTTTTAAATCCAAATGCAGATATGGTAGGAAATGAGACAAGAGCATGACTGCACTGAAATATGTATTTCTTTCTTACAAACAGAGCCTACAGTATACTAACACCTTTTCTTTACTACCTTTCAAAGTGAAATTTCCTGAAAAATCAAAGGGACCATCTCTTTGTAAAATTGCATCAGAGCAAAAAATGGCTTAAACTCACATCGCACATAAAGAAAACACTACCAAGAGGAAATAGACAATAATATTCAAGAAGAAGAAAATTAAATATCCATGTATCCAACTCCATCAGTTTCAAGAATTATCCAATTAACCATGATTTCTTTAGTTGTGCTTTATTTTAAATTATTTGTAAATGAATTATTTTACTGTGTGTGATTTTATATTTCAGCATGTCCATACTGTTACAATAAGCCATTGTTTTATCCAAGCTTCAAGAAGTGATTCTAGCACTGTACTAGGACCAACTGCATGTATCAGTGATGGTGTTAAACCATGAGATGTGTGGGAGTGGCTTTACAGTAAAAAACTTCCTTGGATCTACTTTTATATTCTACCCTCCCTGTTTCTATTAATATATCCCCAAGATATGTTCCAAGATATGTTCTCCAGTGTCTTGTCGGAAAATATTAGCAAGGTCATACATTCTTTTAGTTAATTCTGTTTCCCCACACAGTGGGTAGTATACTTTTCCAGCTGGGCTATATGACATTCTGCATAATACCTCAATGGTCCATGATCCAGATGATGTCATATTAATCAGAAGCATAAGCAGAAACTTCCAAGTATTCTTTACATCATGGTAAGCCACATATGTAGCAGAGAATGAGAAATAAACCCTAAAAGCATTGAGGTGCCTGCCACACTGGTGAAGTATTTAGCAGTCCTGTACTATAGGACATGACAAGACATTCTTTCTGTTCAGTTATCCATCGCTATATAAGAAACCAGCCTAACACTTTGTGACTCAGAAAAACAACAATCATTTATTTTGTTCATGAATCTGCAATTCAGACAGGAAATGGCAAGAACAGCTCGTCTCTGCTCCATGTAGTATCAGCTAAGGTTGGAGGGTCACTCACATGCCTAGCAACTTGAGACTGGAGGTTAACTGTGAACTCAGCTAGAATTGTCACCTGTGGACCTCAGTTCTTTTTCACATGGAGCTCTCCTCAGGGCTTCTTGGGGTTTCTCAAACACAGCAACTAGAATCCAAGAGTAAGTATCTCAGAAAGCCTGGGCAAAAGCTGCAAAGCTACTTATCACTTGGTCTCAAAAGCCCCAGCTTTTTGCTGCATTACACTGATTAAGTAAGTAACTAAGGGAAGCCCAAATTTAGAAGAAAGGGAATTGAATTCAATCTCTCAATGGAAGGAGTAGCAAAAATTTTGCAGCTTTTTTCTAAAGCTACCATATCATCCATGAAAAACAAGAAATTATTGCACTTTGAAATTAAAAAGCAGTAGAGCATTTAGTAGACCTCTTCAGACTTTGGAAATAGTATATTCCTAACTTTGAAATACTGCTCTATCTAATTTATTGGATGGCTCAAAGGGATATAAGTTTTAAGTGGAGCCCAGACCAAAAAGAATATCTCCAACAGGTTCAAAATACAGTACAAACATCCCTGTCACTTCATACATATGACCTAGCAGATCTCCTGGTTCTAGAATTATCTGTGGTAGGTAAGAACCCACATGCAGTTTCTGGCAAGACCTAAAGGAGAGTTGCAGCATAGACTTCCAAGATCCTGGAGCAGGGCTGTCTGCAACAGAGATCTACTTACACTTAGCAAAGCAGCTGCTGCATGTTACTAAGCCCTAACAAAGACTGGTTTCCTGACAATAGGAAATTAAGTGATCGTGCAATCAGCACCACCTTCCATAAGCTGGTTATTGTTATATCAACCAGATTATATGATGGAAATGGAATATTCCAGCATGGAGCATGAGCAGTTTCTAAAGGCATGAGACTCTCTTCTTACCTCTGTTGTATCAGCACCTCTCTCTTAGCTCACACCTATATCTTAAGGGGGTTACTTATAATAAGCTGATACAGAAAGAAAAACCCTAGGCCTGGTTCATGGGTACTCCACAATAATTTCAGTGAGTAAAATATAGACTGTTGTTACACTACATTTTCTCTCATGGGTGGCCCTTGAAAGACAATGGTGAGAAGAAATCTTCCAAGTTAGCAGAACTTTTAACAGGACACCTGGATATTGGCCTCAAGGGATGAAATATATTGGACAGTGGTAAATGGTTTTGCTGGTTGGTAAGAGCAATTAGCAAGATTGAAAGATTAGAGAAGAAGATGAAGTTCTAAATGACTCATGAAGGGGAGGTCAACAAGCCTCTGTCCTCATGCACTCCAGTGCTTGAACATTGGACCCAAAAATAAAATAGCCATGGTGGCATAATTAAAATACACATGAGCCAAATAGCATGGGGTCGCTCTTGCTAAGCAGTACTAGGTATTGCTGCTATTGAATGTCAAACTCATCAAAAGCAGAGACCAGTGCTGAGCCCTTGACAGGGTATGATCCATCAAGATCTAGGCATAGAACTGCCTGCCTTTTCCACAGCACCTTGGACAGCACCAGCACTCAAGGGTTCATGGATTGTCAGATTTATCATCACAAAATCCTGAAAAACATTTCAATGGACCAAAGGTCTCACTTTAAGAAGAAGGGTGACAATGGTAAATAACCAAGGAATGTACTGGTTCTACCATACCATATTTTATGTGGCCATCCAAGGGCAGAGCTAAAGCATCAACTTGGGGATCACATCTCTGGAGTTGGGACATTGCCCTTCAAGATGAAGTGTATTATTTGAACCAATGGCCATTATATAAGACTGTGTTCTTAGCAGCTATGAATGAAATGGTAGAATTAGGATTAGTTCTCCTCATCACTATTCACAGTTACTCACATGGGAAACTAGTGATTTCATTCCTGCAACTTTAGGCTCTTCTGGACTAAACATCCCAGTCCCTGGAGTAGGGGATGGAAAAAGGTATTCTTCTACCAGCATCCTGAATAAGGATTCCACTAAACACAAAACTGAGCAGCTGCCTGGTCATTTTGGGATCCTCATGCTGGTAGCCTGGCAAAGAAAGGAGTTACTATGCTATACTGGCAAAGGCAGGAGTCATTAACTAATGGACCTTGGTGTTTATGATGCTATAATCAGCTTCACACAGTGAAGACAAGAGGAATTCATCTTTCACTCCTCAGGAAAACTTAGGGGACTCACTAGCATACCTCTCATTGCTTCTACATGGTGATTACAGTGAATAGTCAATTGTAACAAACACAGCCTAGGAGGGAGCATAGGAATGTGTGGCTCAGACACCTCAGGTCTAAAAATGAGAACGTTAATAGCTAGGCAAACTACATAGACCAGCAGAAGTACTGGCTAAGATCCACTAACCTCATGTGCTGTTGTTTTTTTTATTATAAATATATTAATAAAATCATACAGCTGTCTAATTAAAGAACCAATGACAGATAGAATTAATGTAATGTACAGTATGAGTAGTGGTGCAAAAGGTGGATAGTAGCTCTGGTTCCTCTTCCATACACCTTTGCCCCTTTAGTTTAGGGCACACAAGCTTAACTTCTAACGACCAGCACCGCCAACTCTTGTCTTCGGGTCTTCTTTAGCTGCCGAAGTCCTCTCTGCTCATGCAGGCCAGGATTTCCAGAGAACTTATGACCTCATACAGCAGTCCTCAACCAATAAGTTACAGGTCTTAGTTCCAGGAGTCAGGAATAAGGAGAGGTATTTTTTCTACTAACATCCTTGATAAGAGTTCTCACTCCTGAGAGATAGGCACTGAATAAACATATGCTAATTGAAAACAAGTGTGTGTGTGCACGTGTGTAATTTTGTTTGTGCTTTGTCTAAGTTTTCCATGACCTTCTATTCTTTTTACTGAGTCTCTTAAACCTCCCTGCTTTACTCTCTCAACCCGCACATTAGAAGCAATAGGCAGTGGGAGCTTTTTTAGAATTTGTTTTATTTCTTTACTTACAGATACATTGAAGAATGTGGTATTATCTTTCTTTTGGTAATGCTGAATGTATGGGTCATGTGTGGTTTTATTTTCTCTTTGTTGATTTAATGTTTATTTGATATTTTGTTTTATTTATTCCAGAGAGTATGATGGAGTTTTGAAATAATATCACCACCACAATCCTCCAGACTTAGAGGTTCTCTTAAAGTATACATTTATAAGTTTCTTCAAACTAACTGTGTGGAATGTTTTTCCTAAGAGGAAAAACAACTTTACTATTGTACTATTCTTTTGCCCAAAATATTTAAGAATGTACATTGCTTTTACAATTGTAATTCAAAGCAGATATTTTATAGATATTTAACAATAACAGAGTATATTAAACATACTTTGTAGATTTCTCTAGCTATAAGATCTTTTATTATGTCTATAAGTTCATTCATTTTAATAACCACAAGACTTGATTTGATCTTTTACTAATATTTCTGTAACTACAACAGCAGGTGATATAAAATGTAACATAACATAACCTATTTTTTATTTCACTGCTTATAATAATCACATGTTATCTTGAAATTTTCCACCATGATTCAATACAAAGTATCTTAGGAGCCTCAGTTGGTTTTCTGTTATCTATTAAGAATTGAAACAAATTAAAAGAAAATATGAGTTTGTTTTCACATAATGTTGTGCAAGTATTTACTTTAGCAAAAAAACAAACAAGGAAGCTGTAGAAAAAATATGCCTCACGAAGCAATTAATTATATACTCCATTGTGATACCTCTTGTATGTTTACTTAAAGCTGATGAGTTACATTCAAATCCCAGCTCTGATATTTAATAGCTATATGATTTTAGTGAGTTACTTATCTTTTCTAAGATTCAATTTCCCCGTTTGTAAAACTGAAAACATGAAGCCTAAAGACTATTTTAAGGAGTAAATGTTGTAATGTAAGTGAAAGCACTTAACATGCTGCTTGGGAGTAGGCCCTCAATAAATATCTGGTGGTTTCTTTCCTATTTAACTGCTTTTCTACCACTCTTCTTTCTTGTTTTTCCAACTTTCTTCCTTACTTGTATAATTTAAATTTTGTGTTAATTATAGATATATATGTACACAAGTGATAAATGATATCATGAATGAACATCACTCATATCATATAGATAATATGACAAATCATATATATCATATATCATGTTTGTCATATATATACAATTATATTTATATATATATATGCAAAATGAGGTCAAATATGTGTGTGTGTATATATATATTTATAAGTCCAAATTTGACATCATGTTGATATTTTGTCTTTTTCCCTGTGAAGGCAATGACACACATCCTATTTCTTTAAACAACATACTACATGCTACATAGAATATGACTTTTCTGTATCTCCACCTGGTGCACTAAATCTTGAAGAAAAAAGTAATATATTACTACAAAATATGCTTTTATTTTTAGTTGACCCCTGTATTCATTTGCTAGGGCTTCCATAACCATGTACCACAGACTGGGTAGTTTAAATAACAGAAGTTTACTTTTTTACAGTTCTAGAGACTAGAAGTCCAAGATTAAGGGGTTACCAGGGTAGGTTTCTTTTGAAGGCCAGGAGGGAAAATATATTCCAGGTTTCCCTTCTTAGCTTGCAGATGGCCGTCTTCTCCCTCTGTCTTCTCTTCATCTTCCCTTGTTAGGTATGTACGCAGGCACATATGTCCCAAGTTCCTCTTCTTATAAGAGCACCAGTCATATTGGATTACAACCCACTCTAATGACCTCATTTTAACTTAATCACCTCTGTAAATACCCAAATACAGTCACATTGTGTGGTGCTGGAGGGTTAGCATTTCGACATGAATTTTTTCAGGGGACACTGTTCAGCCCATGACAACACCTCAGAGGCCTCCAGCAACCTTTTCTATCTCATCAGTCAACTCCTTATCCCTACTCCTATAATAACAATTCTAACTGTACTTAATCTCCAAAAACTAACAGAGAACAACAAGACTATCAGAAGTTAAATTCCTCAACACCCATGCATGCAAACTTATCTAAATCTGAATCCACTCTTCCTTATTACTCTCATTCTCAAAAGAGTTGCCTCCCCATGAAAGGTTCATTCCTCCTCCTACACTCATCTGATTTTTCACCCTCTCATGTCAAAAATCCACTGATGCTACTTTTCTTGTTTTTGTAACTTCTTCCCTCTTACTGGCTTCTCTTGATCACTTCTTTTCTCTATGCACAATACAGACTCTCCCCACCCTGTGATCCTGTCTGTCTTCTGTTCAAAGCAAAGCACCTAGAAAGAACAGTCCACACTTATGATTACTCTTCTTCCCAGTCCACAATCGCTTTTCAGTGTACTGTAGAATTTCTGCCAAAATTTTTCCACTGGCACCTCTCTAGCAAAGTTTACCAAGGACACCTAATTACTACATCCAATGAGTTATTCAATGACTTCATCTCACTTCATCAACCTTTGACATCTGACAATACTGATAACTCTTTTTGTCTATAGTATCTTTTGCTCATCCCCTTTCCTTCAAGATTCTTAAGTGTTATATCTTCTATGAAGAATTTCTAATGTACACATTCCTTACCTCCATGTCCAGGGAAGATTAACTATGCCAGTTCCTCTGCACCACTATTGGTCTTTTTAAATCCCACCTCTAATATAGCATACATGTTGTCCATCCAATCTATACAATCCTTCAGGCTAGCTATCATGCATTACTTAGTGATTATGACTTTATTTTATGGTACCAGTCACACAATAGACACTCAATGAATATTTGTTGACTATATTGAATTAAAATACCTTTGTGGTCATTAATTTCAAACATCTGTGTAATGAAGGAATCCCTTCTACAACATCCCATAGAGATGATCATTCATCCAGTGCTTGAAGACTTTTTCTTACATTTCTTTTCATTGATTTCAAGAGGTTGAAATATTACTCTCACTGTACTTTACATAGGGAGTTCACAACTGGGACCATCATATCCAATCTAAATATCTTGCAGTAAAAGAAATACTGACAAAGAAGAGTTCCAAGAAGAGGGTTATTAGAATCGGAAGGACAGTAAATACTATGTATTACAGAAATATAACATATACATGTTTGACTTATGTATTAATTCATCTTCCCCAAAGACGTAACTTCAGTCACTCATTTAATCCTTACAAGAAGAAACAAACATAGATGTATGACACTTATAGGAGCTTTGTATTGAAACAATAGGTGTAAACCCTACAGGCAGTTAGGAACACTTCAGAATTTTTCATTCATGTCTCCAGTCACCTCTACGTATCTGTTAGTCATGTAAAAGACAAATGGCTTGGACGCCCAGATATCTGCATAGCATCTTTACTTCTGTTATTTTTGTCATGGGTCTCCAATTCAATACTGCATGCACTAAACCATGTGTACATGTCATATGAATAATATAAGGGATTTCCAAGCGCAATGTTATTTTAACTATGCTCACTTCTACCTTCCTGCTAACTTTAGAATCTAAACCACCGGGTAAGATGTTATATGAGAAATTCTTGACATGGCTGGGAGAGTTAATACTAGAGAAAAGACAAATATTAGAGGGAAAATGATAAATACATTGAAACACTAAAGCATATCAAATCATACTCTGGAGGTTTGGGAATCAGAATTTCAACAAATGTTTGCAAGTTACAAGGATACACATTCCAACTTTACGAGAAGAAGAAGAGTTAACCAGGGCAAGATTTAACCACACTTTAGTGGTGGGACAGAGCTGGATATGTATATATAGATATATATGTATATTAACATACATATTTTTCTCCTTTATGTCCCACTTTTCTCTAACTTTCTCAATGCCCTTGGAGACAACTCTGAGTGCCTTGCATCACAAGCTTTCTTGCCCACCAGATTCCTGGGTTCTACCCACTGGAATATGAGCAGGAAAACAGAAAGTGAAAGGGGAAGGAGAGCCGAGTATTTATCCTCCAGCTCCCACTTTGTGGGGTGAGAGAGAGATTACTGTGGAGTGTGATCTGTCATCTGAAGATCCCAGATCCTGCTAGACAGCTCTTTCTGCACAGGTCTCAGTGCCCTTGATTCCAGTTACTTCCCCCTCTCCTTGCCACTTCAGGCTTTGGGGGGTTACTTCCTTATCTGGTACAAGCCAAAGGATATTGTGCTATCCAGCGTGATTTTCCTACACCCTCTTTATGCCTTATAAATAGTCTCTATTTAAGTCTGTTCAAATTATCCCAATTTATGTATGCCATCTGTTCCTGCTGTGACAATGATTGATATAGGAACCCTTGAAAATTTTATGAATGCTAAGACCTTCACTTCAAAATTTAAATTTAAAATAAAAACCGCAAATTCATAATTCTCTATTCATGGATCTGATCAAGATTATGCATTCATAAATATACAAAGGATTTTGCTGCTTTAAACAGGAAAATGTTTTGTCCAGGTGATTTCAGCAAACAAGGAAATTAATATGAACTCACAGATAATATCAACTAATCAAAGAGTCATATAAAATACAGCTTCCTTCTGGGTATCTGATGGGTGAATCATTGTTCACACGAAAAGCAAAAGATAAAATGTAATTCTCTCAAGTCTTTTGACCTTGGCTGATATTTCTGACCTTTCCAGCTACTAAATGACTTCTGTTATAGTTGGAAAGCTCTTTTGCCGTGGTTTTTCAAAAACCCATTTAGATTCTTTTGACAAGTGTAAATTTGATTCAACAGATTCTACTCTAATAAAAAGTCAATCTTACTTTTTTTGCTTGTATTTTTGGAATACATATTCATCATTTGATATTATCTCTTTGTATCCATGCAGCAGATATAATGCGAAGAGCAACACAATGTGTGAGCAGAGGCTTCAGATTAATCTGGACCTGGAAGAAAGCAGGAGAACATTTTGAGACAGCATCAGAATGGAAGGCGTCCTTGCCTTGTCACTCACAGTGATTGCAAAAGGGATGTGCTATTGTTAACACTGCTCCCATGAAAGGAAAAGCTCCTTTAGTGTCATCATAAGATACAGTCTCTTCTCAAGGAGTGAGAATAGATGCTAAGACAGGCAAGCTAATGACAAATGAAATGATCGCCCTTATCCAGAGCAGCCCTGCAGTAAGATTGTGAAGTAAGTGAACTTCATCTTTTACTTCTTGCCATGTCTCCTATGGAGATCCAAGAGATTCCTTGTCGAATCTTTTCTAATTCTCCCTTTCAACAAATATTTGTTTTGCCTGTGCTATGCTTTCAAAGCTTATTTTTTTAGCATTTAAACTTATCCTTTGGGTATCAACTGGTAAAGGATTAATAAGTGTGTTTACATTTTGATGCAGATTTTTAAGATAAATATCATTGATACATGCAAAAAAAATTTTTTATGGGTAAAATATTAGAATTTCAAAGAAACAAAATTCTATAGAATAGTACCAAAGACAGGCCTTGTGCAAGGCCACACATTTCTTCATGTAGAATTCTCCCTGTTTCTATAGTTCTTTGGGATATTAGAAAGGTGTTCTTGAATCCCACATCCACCCAACGTCATCACACATCTCAAGTTAACTTTAATAACGTTCAAAGAAACATATTTGGAAGGTACAAGGAAGATTTAAAAGAAAAACTTTGCTAACAATATGTAAACTTTAAAAAGTGAAAGCTACATTTTAGAAAAGCAAGGAAAAAGATTTTGCAAGCTCTCTCCATCCTACAGAAGGTTGCCAGGTAGCAACACTCTACCGTAGATTCTATTCCACAATGGTGCAAAATTTACATGATTATTCTGGCAAATTTCTGCCTCTTCCTAGAAAATCCTATGAAATCAAGGTTCTGAAGGAAAGAATTTGAGAAAGGTTTTACTAATCTTTATTTTGAAGTATTTATATGTTTTTAACCAGACACTGAGCTAGGTGTTATAGGGAGAAGGGGAGTATCCAGCCATGTCCCCAACCTGGAGAAATGTCCCCACAACAGCTTACAGAGTTTAGAAGGAGCTTAAAATAACTATAGAGTAATATAATTTGTTACAAGTGCTTCAAGATTGTACAAAGTGCTATAAGGTTTCAAAAGAGGAACTTTCAAAGGAAAGAGACAAATACACAACTATATTTTTTTCATGAAATACTCTGTAATTATATACAACACTTCAAAACAAGAAACATATGCAGTGTTCTAACAAAATTAGCCATTTTAATTCTATTGTGATTTTCACAAGTCCAATATTTTTCCCATATTCTCACTTAGTAGATTTAACTAGTGAAAATGATTGACCACTGTCTGCTGTGCAATCACCAGCAAATTCATTTCATGATTCATAAGAATCCTTAAAATAACAGTGTGCCCCTCAGTAAATTCCTCAATACACATCAACGGTGAAATGTGATTAGTCAGATAGATCCTGATTGAAGAGATAAAATGAAAATATTATTTTACTCTGGCTCTTTCCATCTGATATTATTCTCTTATTTCAATGTCAAGTTTCTTCTGGCTGTGAAGATAAAACCTGGCTCTCGGAATCATTGTAATAAAGTCATAGACAACTTTGAATTTTATTCTCAAGATGCTTTCACAGCGCTACACGTGTGTTTCCTGGTTAGCTTTAATTCGCCTTCTTGGCAGAGTGAGTTGAGACACTGAGGGGGAGGCATGTGGAGGCGGGTCAGCTCACTTGCTTCTGCCTAGTTCTCGGGGGGAATGAGCAGTTCTTCTGAGGATTCACTCATGTTCGAAATAGCTGTCAAATCTGATAGTGAAAAAGAGAGACTCATGGGCAGGACACTGGGAGACCTGCTGTGGACTCGGTCCAGAGCACCCTACTCAACCTCACTCAACAGCACCCTACTGGGACAAATCCTTGGAAAGCTCTGTAAATCGGTTTCAACATTCGTATGTGGAAATGAAAGTACCATCTCTCTTTATCTCATTAGCTTGTTTTTAGGATAACACGCCAATGGAAAATGCTGTAGAAAAAGAGTGCACGAAACAACACCAAGGAGGATGTGTAAGAGATATTATTATTGCTTCCCATGAAAATATGTTTTTGCTTCATTCAGAAGTTCAGAAATAGGCAACGTTTGCATAAAAATCAAAACAAATCTTAAGAAAACATAGTATGACTGGGAATCTGTTTCTAAGGCAGTACTGGAAAATTAGCCCAGTGATTTCCAATAAGAATTTATAGAAAGCTAAGAATTTTTATGACTATTAGAAAACAAAAACTTGTCTAAACAGGATGAACCGTAGAATTGGGTAAACATTCCCAGAAAAACCTACTCAGGGCAAATGAAGGCTGGGCTTAAATCCTAGAGAGATCAATCTCTATTCCAAAGGTTAGAGCAAGCACTCAGTTTCATTATGTGTCTAAGAAGAAAGCTAAGGGGAAATGGTCTTTTTGCCCTTTGTAAATGGATAAAAATCATTTTCATTTACCTTTACATCTTATAAATTGAGAAACTGAAGCATCTACCTTCCCCAGGGCCCTTCTTTTCGAGCCCCTGATATTTCCAGTAAAGTATTATTTATAACAAGATTTTGCTATTTTGTATGACTTTAAACACCTAAGAGGACATGGGTCTTATATATTTGGTGAATCAAATTAATCATAATTTAACTATTGATTGAAAAATTGTGATGCAGTAATCCTTTTTCCCATTGCAGATTTTAGTGGCAGAACAGCCACTAAAACAAACACAGCTGAAACTAAATCAAATCTCAGAAATGCAAATTTCAACAAAGAGAAATTGCCATTCTAGAAGATCAGAAAATCATGTTTTAAGAAAGGTGATACAAAATCAATGCGTTAGGTGCTGGGCGTGGTGGCTCACACCCATAATCCCAGCCTGCTGGGAGGCCAAAGCAGGAGGATCCCTTGAGGCCAGGAGCTCAAGACCAGCTTGAGCAGCATAGGGAGATCCCCGTCTCTACAAAAATAAAAAATGTTTTTTAATTAGCTGGGCATGGTGGCATGCACCTGTAGTCCCAGCTATTCAGGAGGCTGAGGTAGGAAGATTGCTCCAGCCTGGGTGACAGAGCAAGCCCTCATCTCTTAAGAAAGAAAGAGAGAAAGAGAGACAGAGGAGAGGAGAGGAGAGGAGAAAATCAATGCATTGGGTTTGGATAATTGACATAGATCCCAATAAAATATCCTCTGTCCTTACTAAGAATTTGGATCTGGACAGCTTTGGTTCATATCCTGGCATTGTAACTGCCAGATGTGTATAAGCATGGACAGCTGTCCAGCACAACTGTGTCTATCTTACAGAAATGTTTAAAGATTAAATAAAGAATATAAAGAAAGCACTTGGCATAATATCTGGAATTTCAAGAAGAGGCAAATTGAGGGCTAGATTTTAAAAGTTTGATTAGAGTTCACTAACTAGAAATGTAGGAAGATACTCCAGGTGAAATGGATCAGATAAGAAAGGACATGTGATGTCTGTTTCATGTTGGAACACTTAGAACAGTGGTTCTCAAATCTGTAGAATATCAGAATCACCCAAGTATCTTTTTGTAAAAAAAATCTGATTTGGGGTACTACCCTCACAGTTTTTGGTTCAATAGCTATGGGGTGCAACCTAGGATTCAATTTTTAGCAGCATGGGTATTCTGATCATTGGCTATGTTTGGAAATTATTGGTATAGAGTCTGTATAAAGATATTGTGATAAATATACTCAAAAATTTGGGAGGCATGATGAGAAAAACACAGGGATTAAATGCCAAGTAAGGGAGTGTGGACTTCACTTACTAAAGCATGGCTCACCATGACACATTATTTAAAAAAGGGAAGGCCATGCTAAAAGCTCTGCTTTACTAAGATAAATTTGGCAATAATGAGAAGTAAATTAGGGTAAGAGTGGGCTTAAGGAAGACTAGTTAGGATTCTACTTGATAGGCTGGTTGGGCTAGTCTATGGGACTAATCGAAGAGAAAATTAAGAGTGGCTAGGCTTAGGTAACTGCTACTGAGCTTCATGCAAGAGAGGAGCCAAGGTTAAATGAGGCACAGTTTGTTAAAATAGGGAAAAATACACAGTGATGGAAAGAGGATCAAGAGGAAAGAGTAGGTAAAAATACGGAATATAATTTAAAATAAAAACAAAGCTTACAGCTTAAATAATATTTATAAACTTAATTATTATGAATCAAAATAACTCCCACAATTTGAATCAAAATAGGATATAAAGTAAGTTACCAGCTTCTTACTGGAAAGGATATTGGTGAGTGTGCTGCTCCGGGGTTGTGATCTCCAGCTATGCATCATTTTCCTTGAGCTTATCTATAAAATTCACAGTCAGGCCTTTTCATTCTTTGATGGTGTACAGATTTGGTTTATCCAGATGAATGATTCCTGGGACATTGTCTCCTGGAAACTCCTTTACTCCTTGGGCCCTAATGGACTGCACTTCTCCTACACTTTAGCCACACACAGCTCCACTTTTGAAATCAGAAAGGTAATTATGGCCCACAATCTCCTATCCCTTTACAAACTCATCATTAACATCAGTCTTCCCAGGATTGCTTTTGTCCCAATCTGCCATGTACTTTCTTAATGACTTTTCTTTTTTGTTATGCTGAGGTGTGCTTTATGGCTTCAGGAATTCTCTGTTTTGCATTCTCAATGACTTTGTCCACGTATCCTGCTAATTCTAACCCAGAACACACTGGATCTTAAGCCAGTCTGCCTTCTCCCCTCCTATACCCCAGCTGCAGGGTCCTGGGCAGAAACTAAGAGTTTGGCCAAATTGCTGTCACTACAAATTTATGACCTCCACTTTAACTGGGCAATTAACATTCCTAAGAACAACATATATTTGTGTGTGTGTGTGTGTGTGTGTATATATATTTTTTTTTCTGGTAGGCTTCTTTTGCCATCTTCCAAAGTAGCAAACCTCTCTGTCCCAGCAAACAAACTTACCTGTTTATTCACAGTGAAAATTGAGACTTACTGGAGTACCAAAAACTTTATATCCCACAAAAATACTGTTTTTTAACATACTGTTTATTTACATATATTTATTTATTTCCTCAAGGGGCTTTCAGGAAAATTGTTCTTTCTTGCATTCATGGACAATGCATCAAGCAGTGCTATCCATCCTTTCCTATCTCCTCACAGAACTTGACCCTTCAAACACTCACTCTTTCCCCTGTGATTTCCACCTCACAGTGTCTCCTAGTACACTCTGTATAGACTGGAAACATGTTCAAATCTCTTCTGTCTTTAAAAAATCATTTTCTGTAAACCCAAATATTTTTGACGAATTAAAGGATTAAACATAAATAAGAATGTATGTCAATAATTTAAGTAGAAATAAAGTTTTTAGTAAATTTATAGAATGTGTAGAATTATAATCTTAAAGGTAAAGTCAAAGATAAAAAATCTAGGTCATTTCTGACACTAATTTATACTACAGAAAGCCTGATGGTACTGGATTGGTAATTAAGAATGAGAGAGAAAGCCATCATACATAAGCCATTTTTTCTTTCTGGCACACACAACTGAATCTAATCTTGCTTAATACAAAAATCTAAATTTGTCTAATCTTGCCATGTTTTTACCATGTTTACTTTGTTTTTTTACCTGTACTTAATGCAGTAAGGCTTTCATCAATATCACTCTACCAAAATGGCTCTGGCTAAGATCACTTATGACCTATTGACAAATCACAGGCTTTATTTTAATCAATATCTCTATGACATCTAACATTTATTTGACCTTCTGTTTGAGCTGCTTCCTTCATTCATTTATTCATAGAGATGTTTGTTTATGTTCTAAGCATTATTTTGTGGTAAGTTTGGGTATAAATATTCTTGTGGTTATGAAGCATACACACTAGTGAGAAATAGGCACATTGACCAACCAAATTCTAGCAATAGAAATAAAATTTTGACTTCCCTGAAAATTGTGCTCTTGCTGCATACACATAGAAGACTGGACAAAATACATGAAATAATTCTTTTCATACATTAGGCAACTGGCAATGCAGGACTGTAAGTCCTGAAAAAGGTAATCCAATGAGATGCCTTCATGACGACTCCAGCTGATTGTCTGGAGTAAATATCCAGGCTCTAGACAGGGAGTGGGAGCTCTCACAGAGTGTGGCAGTCTTCACAGATTGAGAAGAAAGAGATTGGAATTTGAAATTTGGAGATGCTGAGGTAATCTGTGTAGCAGGTAGTAGAGAAGAGGGTGCTGTCAGAAGAAGCACCCCAGAGTTCTGCAGGACAATCCCCTGGAATCCTTGGTTGAGGACTGACCTGTATATACATGTGGTAAAATCCCACATGACTTAAGAAAGAATCACCAGAAATCAGAAGGCTGAACAGTTCCCAGAGCTCACAGGGCTTGGGAATAGTTCTTATTCCCACCAGTCAGAGTATATTGACATCGCAGAACACAGGCATTTGGAAAAGTCCTCAGAAAGTGTCAAACACACACAAGACAAGGCGAGCCTAAGGCCGAGTCAGACTGATTCAGCCAGTAAAATACAAAAAGCCACATTTAGATCCATACAGTTTATTGCTAACACGGAGAGTGAAATGAAGAGTAGCCAAAGGGCCAGCTCTTCATAATTCCTGCCCTTCTGACAAAGTGCAATGAAATAGAAGGGGCTGCGTGATAGTAATGCAAGTTGTATGACGCTCCATTGCTGAGTAACCAACTGTGCTCTGTAGTCAAGAGGTTTTAGAGTCTGCAGCCTTATCTTGAGAGGGCCGAAGCAAAAAGCCTCATGTCCCATCAGAACCTAAGGAGACAATGAAAACCTTTCCATTATGACAGCCACCCAGAGGAGGCAGGGAGGTGAGTAGGAGATGGTATTAAGGAGCTCCTCACAGGCCTCCCATCCTCTTATTTTCTAGAAGAATCACAAGGCAGTCTGACAAGGCTCAAACTAGCTGGAGTTCAAGCCTTTGCCTGCGTAGCCTATGTGCAAGGTTGCCAGGGTGTCGTGGAGAGCCACTGCTCTTCAGAAGGTTCATACCTTACTAGTGGGACTAAATTAGTCCTTGACAAAAGATTATTCTAGATATGCCACATCCACATTCAAAAGTAAGCCTAGAAAGTTCCAGTAGATCCACAAAGAACTTTATTTTATGCCAAAACACAGTTATTTTTAAAGAAACACAACAAAATCTAACAATCACCTATGTAAAATTACAACATCTGACATACCATCAGAAATTACTAGGAAATAAGTACAAAAGCTGAAAAATAGGATCCATACTCAGGAGAAACATGAGACCCAGAAATGACATACATGTGATTAGTAGACAAGGACCCTAAAACATCTAGTATCACTCTAATAAAAATGCTCGAGGATATAAAGGAAAATATAAACATAATGGGAAGAGAAATAGCAGATAGTAGAAAGTGAATAGCTAAGTGGGACTTACAAGGATGAACAATAAGAAAGAAAAGAAAAGAAAATTTCACTGGAAGGAATTATGAACAAAGCAGACAGCACAAAATGAAAGATCAATAAACCTGAAGGCACAGAATATCCAAATGAAGCACAGAGAGAAAAAACCTAGCACAATATCAAGTGTTATAACATGTGTTGTAACTGGAGTTCCACAAAAGATGGGGGAGACAGGAGCAAAAATATATTGGAAGAAATAATGACTAAACTTTTTCCGGATGTGAACATTACAAATGACAGAGCCAAAAAGCACAAGGAACTTCAAGCAGAATAAATTTAAAGAAAACCACATCAACACATATCATAATCAAATTGCTAAAAAAAAAAAAACAGTGATAAAGAGACAATCTTAACAACAACAACAGAAAAAAGTGCAAAGTTGTAACTATGATAAATGCTCTTAGGAGAAATTATAATGGGGAATTTGACTCCGTCCGGGAGGTGAGGAAACTAACCTCTTGACCTGATGAACAAATCAGAAGAGTAGATAAGGGTGGAGAAAGTGCTAGAGACATAGGAAACATATGCAAAAGAGCTGGGGTCTGAGAGAGGATGGGGTGTGTGTGTGTGTGTGTGTGTGTGTGTGTTTCTGAAAAGAGGATTTGTGACTAAAGTTAAGAGAATGAAAAGGAATCTTGATTGTTCTGAGTTTCAAGAGGTTGAGGGGAGGGGTAGCCCAGATGATGTAGGACCCTGTAGGCTATAAAAATTTCCTATCTTATAAAAAAAATAGCCAAGAAACGAGGATTTTAACAGATTCAGAAGGGAGGAACATCTGGAATAGGGATTGGAAAGGCCAAGAGGAAATGTACATAAGACCACATTCTCTTCCTCTGGCTTCAAGGAAATAATTCACTGATTAGTCCTTCTCTGTCTCCTTTACTTGAGCCTCTTCAGCTCCTTGACTCCAAAATGTTGGCGTTTCCAAGGGTTCTGCCATTAGCCCTCACCACTCTTCACCTGACATGCTCTACCCAAATGATCTCATTTACCATCTAAAAGCCCATGACTCTCAAGACTGAGTCTTGTCTCCTGTCCTCCAAGAACAAATACACAAATAACTACAGGAAGTGTCCATCTGGAGACACCACAGGTACCTTAAATTCAATATCTGTAAATGTTGAAATTATCTTCTCTCCCTCCTATATATGAACTATTTTTAACAGTACCTTTAGCTCACCAAAAACACAATCAAAAGTCATTCAACATTCTTTCATCTTCCTCAACAACCCCATCAAATATGACACTAAATGCTGTCGATTCTATCTCCTTGATTACTTCTCATCCATACCCTGATTTCTAACTTTACCTGTGACTGTCCTCATCTGGAAACTTTACCACCATTGCTATGAACAATTGCTATATACCATGTAATAACAAATAACTAACTAAGTCTCAAAGAAGATTATATTATTCTCCAGGTTAAAATTGTTCAATGGCTCTCCATTTCATTTACAAGATTACCAAACTTCTTAGCCTGGGTATCTTGGGCCTTTTTATTTCTTATACCACAGTGCCCAAACAAAACTCTTTCCTCAAACACATACAGTATATCTTATCCTTTCACTAACCAGAAATACTTCATATTTCATACTACATATGTTAATTCTGAGCAATATATTTTTCTTCCCCTGAGGTCCTGCTTATAGAAGGCCTTGTTTTTTACCCATTGTCACCAGAGTAGTATTTCTGAAATGATAACCTGAAGCACTATTGTCTCAGTAGTCCCCCATTCTCTCAACAATTAAAACTAAAATCTTTCATGATTGGCTCCACACTAACTTCACCAGCATCATCTCTCACTACTTCCTCCCTTGTGTTCCTAAATCCAGCTATAGGGCCCCCTTGCATTTCACTGGATGTAGCACTATTGATTTTATTCACAATACCCCCAAAATGGAAATAACTAATGTTTTTCAACAGGTGAACAAATAAACAAAATGTGGCATATTTATACAATGGGATATTACTTAGAAAGAAAAAGAAACAAACTATTGATATGTAAAACAACCTGGATGATCTCAGATACATTGTGAAAGAAGCCAGAAACAGACAAGTACAAACTATGTAATTCCACTTCTATAAAGTTTGATAATAAGCACAATTTATCTAATGTAATAGAAGTCAGAATAGAAGTTGCCTTTACTCTGTGGGGTAGATTGGCTGGAAAGGGGCAAGAAGGACTTTTCTAGGAAAAGTATTCTTGAAATATTCTATACCTTGATTGGGTATGGGTTACATGGATGTATACGTGTATCAAGACTCATTGAACTATCATTTATAATGCACACTTGAGCACTTCACCATGCATAAATTAAATCTCAATTTATAGAAAGTTATAAAAATGACATAAGAAGAGTAATAAGAATAGCTGACATTTGTTGAGCACTTGTTCTGTACTAAAACTATTACTATCCTCTGTGCAGAAACCTCCTGCACTTGCATTTAGATTGGTGGTATCTTATATTAAGTGCTTAGGTGATGGTGGCTATTATTATAAATATGTAATATATGGAAAAATTTAGAGGATGAAGATGTCATAGAATAGGATATCCACAGAGCTTCTGGATAGTCACAAAATAAAACTATTTTTCGCTTTTTTATATCCAAATGGGGATAATATAATTGCAATGATACTATGATATTCTTTATAGGATCTGCTTTCATATCATGTTTTTTTTAATCTTTGGTACTTTGACTTCTGATGGCCACTAAAAACTTGATGCACCTTTATTTGCAGCAGTGAAATGAAAAACGGACTAAAACCAAAGGGGTCAAAACAGTTAAACCAATTTTACTAGCTTTTATAAAACGCTTAAAGGAATAACCTTCTGAGATTGGGAATGCATTTTTCTCTAAAATGAAAAAGGCATCATAAAAGGACATTTACTGGGTTCATAAAATTCAAATGAATATATTATTACCAAGTTTCACAATATTAAAAGACAGATGATGAAAGGAGAAATAAAATACATGAAAGAAAATTGAAATTGATCATCAAAAATGCTAGATATAAGAACCCTAGAAAATTCACTGGTAAACCAATTAGAATTATATTACAGCTCAAATGGTTACCATAAAATCTGATATCATTTAATATGAGATTCCATTTTTCTATTTTCCCAAGTACAAGACAGAGTTTAGCCAAGTATACTTAAAATTCTTTGTCATTTATCAAGTGTCTGGTAACTAAAATAAACCCAACTCTGAAATGGTTATGTAAGATAGTTATTCTGGTTAATTTGACTAAATTTATGTGCCTCTTAATTTTTTTTTATCTAGTCTCTAAATGAACAAAAAGCAATCGTCTTTATCGATGATGCTCAGCATTAAAAGTTATTGTGTCATTACATCTCTTTTGTAATCACTTCTGTTCTGTAAAATGGAAGCAGAAGTCAAATGAAGCTTTCATTGCTTATAACTTGCTTATCTGACTGATATCAACTATAAAATATTCAAAGACACTGCAATTATTTATAAAATAAGATCTTCAGGTGGGCTACCAACCAACGAAATAATTCCTTCTTTTTCACATCAGCAGTTTCTTGTCACTTACGTGCTAAGTGAGAGGTGCTATCATTCTACCCCTTACCACACCTTGCCCAAGATTTTTTTAAGCAACCCAATAACAATGCTATTTCTATAATTAATTATCTTCATGAAATCAAAGCTCATTCAATATAACAATGAGAAAATAAAGATAAGCTTTTTAAATTAATACACATTATTTTAGGAGAAATTTTAGGCTTAGAGAAACATTGAACAGAAAGTACAGCATTTCTATATAGTTCCTCTCTCCCTGCCCCTTCACACAGCTGCCCCTACTAGTAACATCTTTCATTATTGTGATACATTTGTTACAATGCATGAACCAATATTGATGCCTTGTTATTAACTAAAGGCCGTAGTTTACATTAGGCTTCACTCTTTACAGTCTACAGCCCTATGGGTCTTAACAAATGTATAAAGTCATATATTTATCATTACATTGTCATATAAAAAGTTACCCTGCCCTAAAAATCCCCTGTGTTCCACCTATTCATCCTTCCTCCAAGCCTCTGGCAACCACTGATCTTTTTACTGTCACTATGGTTTTGCCTCTTCCAGAATGTCATATAGTCAAAATTATATAACATGTAGCCTTTTAAGACTGGCTTCTTTCATTTAGCAACATGCATTTGAAGTTCCTCCATATCTTTTCATGGCTTTACAGCTTTTATTTCATCACTAAAAAATATTCCATTATGTGATCTACTACAAGTTACCTATTTACCTATTGAAGGACATCTTGGTTTCTTCCAAGTTTTGGCAATTATTATATAAATAAAGCCACCGTAAACATTTATGGGAAGGTTTTTGTGTTGGCATAAGTTTCAACTCATTGGTGTAAATACCAAGGAGCCCAACTGTTGGATCATATGATAAGACTATGTTCATATTTGTAAGAAACTTCCAAATTATTATTTCCAAAGTGGCTGTACCACTGTGTATTCCCACCAAAAATGAAGGTGATTGCTCATACTCCACATTCTCACTAGCATTTAGTGTCATCAGTGTTTTGGATTTTTGCCATTATAATAGGAATAATGGTATCAGTGTTTTTATTTACAATTGTCTAATGACATATGTTAAGCATCTTTTTATATAGTTGCACCATGTCCAGATGGTTTCATTGGCAAATTCTACCAAATATTTAAGGAAGAAATGATACCAATTCTATACTATTTGTTTCAGAAAATTGAAGCAGAGAGACTCCTCTCTTTCTATGAGGCCAGCAAAGCCCTCATATAAAAAAACAGACAAATACATTACAAGAAAGGAAAACTGCAGACCAATATCTCTCCTGAACATAAATGCAAAAATCCTCAAGAAAGTATTAGCAAATTCAATCCAACCATATATAAAAAGAACTGTGCACCACAACCAAGCGGGATTTATTCCAGGTATGCAAGGCTGGTTCAACATCGGAAGATCAATTAATGAAATCCATCAAATTAACAGGCTAAAGAAGAAAAATCATATGATCATATTAACAGATGCAGAGAAAGCATTTAACAATATCCCACATCCATTCATGATGCAAACTCTTAGCAATAAGAGGCCCTGTCTAGTGATGAGTCCATTGAAGACATTCTTCATCTCTGACACAGTGTTGTTACTTCTGGCATTTTCCAGTGGTTCTTTCTTAGAGTTACATCTCCGTCCTTATATCATCCATCCATTCTTTCATGTTGCCCACTTTTCCCATTATTGCCCTTATCATATTAATCATAGCTACATTAAATGCCTGATCATTGCAAAATCTCTACCACATCTGAGTGAGTCTGGTTTTAATGCAATTTAATGCAATTCTAATCAAAATCCCAAAGGATTTATTTATGGAAAGCTTATCCAAAAATTCATAGGAATATAAAAGTTCCAAGAATAGCCAAGGTGACCTTGAAGATAAAGAGTTAGAAAAAGAGGAGAAGGACGAGGAGAAGGTAGCAATGATGGAGAAGAAAAAGAGACAAGGGGAGAGAAAAGAAAGGAGGGAGGGAAGGGGAAGCTTGCTTTAATGGATATCAAAATTTACCATTCAAGCTCAGTAAATAAAATAATGTGCTACTGATGCAGGTGTAGACTGATAGAAATCCTAGAAGAAGACTGTAGATACTTTTCTATTTGGGCAATACAGAATAGATCAGTGGGAAAAGGATGAGTTTTTAATAAAGTGGAACAGCATAATGGATTATCCACATGGAAAAAAATTAAATGGGTTTGTTACCTCACGCTGGACACAAAAGTAAATTCCAGGCAGCTTAAACCATCAAACGTAAAACTTTAAAAATTTTGGAACAATAGAGAAGATTATCTTTATGACCTTGGAGTAGGAAAGGATTACATCAATAGGTCTTAAAAGTATTAACCACAGTGTGGGACTGTAGAGAAATTATTTTTAGGTTTCTGCACAATAAGGATGTCTGGGCTTAAACACAAGCCATGGAAGTTAAATGTCTGATAGATAGAACTCCAGAGAGATTTACCTTCCTGGGAGGTATGTGCTCACATTTCAAGGAAGGGATGACACAAAGCACCATGGAGACATCCTGTGGGTTATAAACCCAGGCACACTAGTCTGAGCTTCTCCCTGGAGATGTTTGTTTACATTCCAAAGAGTAAGAACCAAGGATCCCTCCCTTTGGGCTCCAAGGAAAATTTACACTAGGGAGATAACATTTCTCTTTGTATCTCAGGAGGGGAGAAGAAAAGCTGTCCCTCTCCTATATAAACTCCTACATTCTTATTTTTGTGGTTACTTGACTGTAATGCAGATCCCAGTTCATGTCAGATGACATCTGGCACTCATTAATCACACCAGAAAGGGGGAATAAGGATGTAGAGGAATCTGTGCAGTTATTACTATATATAAGTAATAATTAATATGTCTCTGATCCTGAAATCTTTTATCTATTTTCAGGACAATATGAATAATTATACATATTAGAAACTTGATGATACAGAAGAAATTATTGATAATCTTGACAACTTTAAAATTAAATATTTTTGTACATTGAAAGACACTATAAATAAATTGAAAAAAATCAAACATATACAATTCTGGATAAAATACTGATTATTGAATGAAAAAAGACATTAACAAGTTTAGCCACTGAAGAGAAACTTCTACACTATGAAAGATGATATCTATAAAGATAAAAAATGAAGCTAAACCAGTGATACTCATCTATGGCTGCATATTAGAATCATCTTGGAAGACTCTAAAAATTGTCAATGTCCAAAATTGTCAATTGTCAATCGGTCTCATCCTAGACCGATTACATCAGAATATTTAGGGTTAAACTGGCCTCTGACACATAAAAAGAATTACATAAAAAATTCCTGCAAACAAGCTCAATATAACATAATAAAGGGAAAAATATATAAATTAGCAGTTCACCAAAAAAGTAAAAATATTTTCAATGTTAATAAAAATCAAGGACATACAAATTAAATAAAGTATAATGTATATCCATTAGATAGAGATTAACAAGACAGATAATACCAAATTTTTATAAATCAGTGGGAAATTAAAACCCTTTTATACTTTTGGGTTTTCTCCAAATAGTTTGGAGAAAAAATATTTTTGATATTTATCAAAATTTTAAATTTTGTTAAAGTCTTTGAACCCATAATTCAACTTTTTGTCATACAAGGAAATATGTAAAAATGTACAGTAGAAACTCTCTTAACTGACCTTCACTTAACTAATACATCAGGTTGGCTGACACTGTTTTTCATTCATAAACCACTTGAGCAGATATCCGTGGCTTGCCACATGCTGACGAGACAGTGACTTTCTACTACACTCAGATACTCTCGCTCACAACAGTTTTATGCTAAGTGAATGTGTTTGTTTCCAAACCTATTTTGCCATTGAATTTGTAAATTGAGGTATGTAATTGTATTAAATATTATATACACCAGAAAAAAAGACAGTTTTTTTTAAAAAGTGAATTTTGCAAGTTTTGAGGAAACATCAAAAACTCAAATCCCTAAAATGTACTGTCAAGTACACTAAGAAAAAAACCTAAAATTATTCTGAAATTAAATACTTTCTAAATGTTTTTAAATTCTCAGAGAACTTTTCACAAAAGTAAAACTGGATGTAAAAAAACGGTGGCTTATGCAAAAGAAGATGGCATAAGAATTTAATGTCTTGGCTCAATATATAAAGAGGCAAAAGTTGTATATTCATGTATATTTGTACTTATAAGTTAATATCTCTGTACTATATCATTTCTTATAATTCTTCATTTTAACAATCTTTGGATTATCCAATCTTAAGTTCTGACTGCACTGGATAAGAACATTTCAATTATGTATACAGATATTTATTGCACTATTCTTTTAAAGAGAAGAAGCTGGAATCAAAATTAATAAAATACCTGTCCACCGTAACATTGTAAAGAATCAGAGCTATACAAAGTATATAAGTATATAAGTATAGGAAAAGATATCCAAAATAAATTGCTAATTAGAAATCCCCCAAAAAACATTTGTAAAATAGTAGATAGAATATGACCCCAATTTTTTGTTTGTAGAAAACGGTATTCAAACATAGAGCAATAAATAACTAAACAGAATAAAAGGCTGAAAAAAATGCATCAAACTATAAATAGTAGTTTGTCTTATTCTTAACTTTCTTTTTTCTTGATGTACTTCAATACATAAATATAGGTTAAGTACACCTTATCAGAAATGCTGGGGATCAGAAATGCTGGATTTCAGATTTTTTCAGATTTTAGAATATTTGCATTGTCTATACTTACTGGTTTAGCAACCCTGACCCAAATTGCTCCAGTGAGATTTCCTGTGATCATCATATCAGCCCTCAAAAAGTTTTGGATTTTGGAGCATTTCACATTTTCAGAATTGTAATGCTAAACTTGTATATGATTTATAGAAAAAAAATTAGTATTTTTTGTCAAATAATCTATACCAGTGTTTAATTTAACTTGTCCTATTTTTTTCTAAAAATGCTTTATACAATAGATATTGTATTTGTGTCAAACTAATAAAACATATTTCCAATAAATGACATTTCTTTTCTCTACTACCTTTGCTTTTGGAGACTAATGCCTGAACATATAAAATTGTGTTCCAGAGCCTTCCACTTTAAGCAACCTGTCACTCACTTAAATTGCTGATTAATTTTGGCTTGGCACCACTTATCATTTTAAATCAAGTGCTTGATGAAATAATCAGTCATCTGTGCCTGGTTTGAGAAATTAGCACTCATGTTTATTTGTCAAAATGTCAAAGTGAGTCTTTACTCTGTACGTACTGTCCTGTGCTGCATATGTCAACATTTCTCAACATTAAGAGGTTGATACTCACAAAGCAAGAACCACGATTCTTATAGCAAGACCACATTTGTAAACCTTCCTCATATATTTTTCATTAGAAATTAAATAGAGCTAGAGCCACAGCCTGAGATGATGAGTTTCTCGAAAATTTTATCAGAACACATATTAAAGTTGAACTGTTTTTTCCTTTTTTCTTTAAAAAAAAGCTATAGGCATTATTTTATTTAATAGAATTATTAAATGGAAATCTCATTTTCTCCAACACCTAAGTAGGTGTTGGAGAAAATGAGCAATAAATTATTCATATGTGGAGGGGATGCTGAGCATAGAGTAAGCACTTTGAAATCAAACTGATTCAGTATTTATGCATTAATATTTATTGAAATCACTATGTGTGTGAAACCTTATCTCTAAAATTACAAAGAAAGCCAATGAGAGAAGTATACAGAATTGGCAGTCACAAATTACAGTCAATCAATGTCAAACATCAAGATATTACTGTGAGAGATAGGGAGAAATTTGTTAAAGTATACAAAATTACAGCTACAAAGGAGGAATAAATTCTAGTGTTGTATACCACCATAGGATGGCTATAGTTAGCAACAATATATTATATCGTTTCAAATAGCTAGAAAGAGGGTATTGAATGTTCCCAACACAAAGAAATGATAAATACTTGAGATGATGAATATGCTAATTACCCTAATCTGATCACTACACATTATATCTGTGAAATATCACTATGTACCCCCAAAATATGTACAATTATTATATGTCAATACAAAAAGAAAAGAAAAAGATATTATTACTTGGAAAAAAGAGTGGTGTCATTAATTCACAAAGAGTAGGAACTAAGGTTTCAGATGCTTTTCCAATAAAAGATTGAATTTATGCTGATGCAATGTACTCTTCTTTCCAAGAATAGTTCTAACCTTAAAACTTATATATTTATTCAGTTATGTGTTCACAGTAAACAAGTAAAAATTTTACACTTCTCTTAATTTTGTTACATTATATCCTTCTTATAACAATATACGTAGGTAAAATAAAAGTGAAGCTAAATAGGAATTTTTGTTAATAATTATTTGAAAGTAGATTAATATTCTTCTGTAGAAAAAAGAAAATGAAATATACTTGAAAAGAAATCACTACTTTCATGATTAGGAAATACAAAACCAATCCCAGAAGTGAGAGAGAGCTATGTTATAGTTTCTAACTTTTACACATTTTATAATAGAAATAAATAGTAAGAATTGGGTAAGAATGAATAAAAAGAGATAGAAAATGTTAGCAAGGAGGAGTGATACATGAAGGAAGTTGATTCTATAAATAAATATTTATTAAGTACTTACTATGTTTCAGACACCCGGATGCCCAGTGAACAAGATGCCTACTTTTATGGAATTTACTAATATAAGCATAAACCATTACAAATATGCCTCTATGTACTGCTTAATCTGTGTCCCAAAATTTGATATGTATATTTTCATTATCATTTAGTTCAAATATTTTTTTAATTTTCCATGTCACTTACTCTTTTACCCATGGATTATTCAAAAGTTTGCTGTTTAATTTCCAAATATTTGGAGGTTTCTATATATATTTTATCATAACTAATTTCTAATTTAATTTCATAGTTATGAGAAAAAATATTAAACATAATTTCAACTACTTTAAATTTATTGAAATTTTTATGGTCCATCATATGATCTATTTATCTTTATAAATGAAGCATATGCTTTTGAACTGCAATTGTTGGGTGAGAGAATTTGATGATTAATTGATCAAGGAAGATGAGGATGAAGCAGAGTGAAACATACCACATTTCTTTTCCTGGATGAGGTTGTCACTCACAGAAATTAAAAAAAAAAATGGAGTAAGATCAGAGGCGTGAGTTGTGGGTGTTAGTGAATTTATAGGGTGCATACACAAGCATGCTAAAGAAGGGAAGATGATGGGCAGAGATCACACATGTCTTGGGCATGCTGAAGTTTAGCTGACTGAAAAACCCAAGTGCAGATGTCCACTAACTGTTGTACAGATATGTCACTCAGATGACAGGTTTAGGACAGAGATATCATGAAAAGAAAAGTCAAGCAGGTCCAAATGAGACTATTTGTGTAAAAAAACAAACAATAAAACAAAAAAAAATAAAGCAAGGAACAAGGTAATATTTCCTGGCTCAAATTTTGAATTATTGTATTTATAATTTATACATGATACTGAGCCATTCTGTCATAATTGTTCTAATTTTTGTTATTACTGGTATGTAGTAGCCAACAACTAAGAGAAAAGAGTTAATTGGCTAAGTAAACTCTAACAAATTCACTATAGGGACAATATCTGATTTTTAAAATGTACACACACACACGCACATACAATGTAGAAAAAATGGCAAATCTGTTTAGCCAGAACACTATATATCCAAAGGCTTTCCTGCGTAGAGGTATTATACTTAAAAGCAGGACTCCTCTATTGACATTGAGAAAGGTCTTTCTTTCCAGAAGAAACAAATATGGAACTCAGTGAAGGAAAGGGATGCTTGCGTAGCCATCCAGATCAGTCAATCCACTTGGTGATCAGTGGAGCACAAAGGCTACCAGCACACATCTCCAGATCTATTACACATAGGTTACAGAAGCCTTATCTCTTCTTTTAAAAATCACGGCTATGAATAATTTTTCCAGGAAAATAAGAAGCTTTAGTCATAGCCTCCTTAAGCAAACATGCTTAAAGTCCTTGAACTTACAAGGCAATTACTCTGGGTTTGGGAGTAGTGACATTTAATTGAATGTTAAATTAAGTTCAGTAGTGATACCACACTTGTTTACACATTCAAACTAATTTCAGTAAAGTAAATTTCGTCAACAGAGATTATTTACTTTGTCACCATCCATTATAATAAAATTATGAAGGAGATTTTGAGATTAGATGATGACTAAATAACTCCTTCAACTTCCCATTGAAAGATTCATTGAGGAGGAGGAGGAGAAAAAGTACACCAGGAGACCAAAAGTTCTTACCTCCTTGCAAACCAGCAATATTAATCAACGTTTTGCCAGACCTCAGAAAAAAGTTCCATTAATCGAAGCATAATTGAGTTCCTGAAAACAAACTAGCAAAGCCCCACCCACACTCCTACTACAGGGATAGAGAACATTCATAGTCCAAAAAGTCCTGGTAGTCAACCTTCATACACCTCACACCCCTTTCCAAAGGTTTTCTTTACTTCTTATCTTTATAGTGAGAAATCTATGCATGCATCAGCTTGAGTGTATTCATCAGTAGTCACTTTGTCCTTTTACAACATTAATCAGGGCTCACTCACCTTGAGCTTTTACAAAGGGAACCAGCCAAGTGTGAATCAAAAAAGAAAGAAATTAGAAACAAAACAAAACTCAGTATATTTTGGTGTGGAGATTAAGACATTCAGAAGTGTGAAACGGACGAGACATCTGGGAGCTCTGAGGTTGACATATTATATAAAGAGAAGTCACGAGAGTCACTGTAGGTGATTCCCCAACGTAGAAATAAGTAAACTTGGGGAGGAGGGTTGTGTTGATTTCTACTTAAGCAGTATGCATAAGTCACGTAAAATAATATTGCTAATCCCTTAAAGGAAATCAGAGAGCCCTAGGACAGTAGCAAAAGCAATTCCATTGAGAGGTTTATTTTCAATGAGCTAGTATTCTAAGACCTCTCAGGCACAGATGCAAAAGAGATATGTGACTGGCTGTTTGTAATGAGCTGGTGTGTTGAGTTGAAGACCTCCACAGTTGTATAGTTCCCCAGATTCCTCCTTCCATTACGTGAGTTAGAGTCTTTACTTCTAGGAAAGCTACTGGCCCAGGATGCACTCTACCACCATGTGTCTTACCACACTACCCCCGTGTAAAAGTATGCCTCCCTAGCTGTTGCAGCTGGACTCAGGGCATGCAAATTGCTGTGAGCAATTTCAGTCTTGTCAGTCCTCAAATTTTGAGGGAATCCCCCTCTTCCTCTAAGCAAAAGAAGAAAATTTAAGAAGTATGGTCAGGGCAATTACTTGTCTACTTCATTATGATTTCTGATTGAACGGTGGAATAAAGGTAGCTCTTTAAAGAATAGTTCTAGCTCTTCAAAAATAAATGCATACCCAGTGAGAGGTAACTTCTTGGTCTCTGGATAGCACAGTTCTCCTTAATCAGCATAACTCTGTATAAGGATTATGTATCTTTTCCAAGCTCATAAAGTTTGTAAGTGGTGGAACTGGCATATAAATTCTGACTCAAAAATCCAAATTTCCAACCACGACTTCAATTATTTTTACTGCTATAGGATTTGGAATTATAAATAATTCAAATATAATGTTGTATTTTAAACACTCCCAGAGGTATTATAAATTTTACATCTTTTCATACTTGCTTTCCTGATCTTAAGAAAAATTGTGATAAGAGCCTTCTTTTTGATATTTCCACCTTCTCTACCAATCTCTTAAAAGTCTCCACATAGAATGCCAAGACTAAGAGAGGCTTCAAGGGGTACTATTTATCAAAATATCCTAAAATACAGGAATATGTTTGATTTTTAAACAGATTCAGATATAGACGCTGAATTTTTTCCTGTTCAACACAAAGTCATATTTTTATTATGTAATAAAAGTATACTTGTCTGTTTTTTCTTATGCCAATATTAATGCAAAACACTTGGTCAATGTCAATGTCATCTCAACAATACCATAATCTTATGGAAGGCTAACCTTAAGTAAATTTACAAATTTTGTTTTAGGTTAGCAAGTTGCTTAATTTTATACAACATTCACAGAATTACCTTGCAGGTTGCAACATTCTCCTCTAATCCCACAAAATCATACTTGCTCAGGGCATCCTGAACTTCTGGCCTTATAGAAGAGTCAACTGTCAAATGTGGAGTGGCTTCTTGGTAGGGTAGTAAATGTATATCATTCCGTGTTGTACATAATCTTGGAGACTCATCCTAAGGGATAATATCAGGTAGATAAAAAGGATGTTGCCACCATGAGACCTGAGAATTTTTAGGAGGCAGGGTGAAATGTTAAATGGGTAAATTTTGACAGAGGGATGAAGTGATGAAGTGAAGAAAATTCAAAGAATGAATCACTACCTAGAAATGCAACCGTTGGAGGGCCTCAGATTTCAAAGACAGAGCATGGGGAAATCCAAAAAAGCAAGAAGAAATTGAGCAATGTCTCATTGAAACAGAAGAATAGGAAAATAGTTCTATTATAAATACGGTCAAATTGTGATGTAGTTATAAATATGTAGGCCACCACAATCTTTAGATGTTTTACTATTACTTGACAAAGGAAGTTATTCTCATCTTCTAACTTTATTGAGTTTTTACTTTATTCCCCTCCCTAACTACGATGTTGTCAATTGCACCCACTGGGTTTGATCACGCTGAATTCTGACCACTGGTTCAATTACAGAAAGAGCATTATACTTTTTCTTCCTTCTGTTTTGTATCATGATCTTATTCATCAGAAAGAGTGATTAAATCTGAGGCAAGTGCAGAAGCATTATCTCAAAGGCAAGAAAAAAGCCCCTTTTTTTCTTGATTTCTTTCCCTTCTGTAAGTCCCTTTATGTGCCCGAAAAACAGTAAAGCAAATTTTATTGTTAATAAAACACTGGTCAATAAATTTTCCTCTCTCACTTACAGCCTCTTTGCCTTACTGTAAAAACATGTTCTTAACTATTTTCAATAAGAAATAGCAAAAGCTATTGGGTTAAAAGTGTTATTTCCTTTTATTACCAATAGAAATGATATTGGAAGAACCAAATAACATGATTCCTACTTTTTATTCGTTTGTAATTCAGAAGACAATTGTCACAGAGAATGTTTTTTTCCTAAAAAACAAAAAGATCTTGACTTGTATAACTCATTAAAAGTCTGTGAATCACTCAAATAATTTATGCTTCTCTGTGCTAGAAACATCAATAGCAGGTGACTAAATTCACTGATTCTTTTTCAATTTGGACCCTACTCAATCTTTCTATGAAATATGACATTATTTTCAGTTTAGCTTTCATGACACTGGATATTCTTCACTTTTCTTTTTCTTTTTTCATTAATAATGAATGATTATGTCCTTGGTCCATACACATCAATTGCAGGTTCATTATAAATCTATCTTTTATTGTAAACATAACAATTTCATCACTTTAAATTTTCATATATATATTTGTAAAGACTAATTTGTGTTTAGCTAAAGATAACCTCAAGATGAATAAGTATTAATTTCCTTTCCATTCTCTCACATGTTAATGAATACCTGAAATTTCTTTATTTGGACAAAACTCCACTTATCTTGAGTTGAAAAGTCCTGAGTGAAAATAACCATCTCTTGCAAATCATTTTACTTCTTGAGGCCTCCATTTCTTTATAAAATAAAGTGTTTAAATGCCTTCCAAAGTCCTGTATCAATCTTATCTTCTATTATTCTAAGTAAGATTCAACATCATCATCTCTCTCAAAAATCCCAAGACTTGTTAGATTAAAATTGCATAGAGCCACGTAAATTCTTGAGTCTAGAGTCGTCCTCAAGAATAGAGTTGGTAGAGGTATTAGAAACTGTATACTTGAAAGAAGACTTTTTTAAAATGGGGCCACAGATACCATAAACCACTGAATATGTTTGCCAGACATGATTCTAACCCAGAAGGAAGAATAGACAGATGAAGGCCAGAAAAGTTACAATGAAAAAGCTCACTGGCCAGGCATACCTTATAGCAAGTTATTCACTTTAACTCTTTTATACTTGACTCTCAGCTGTGTAATATTTATGCTTATGATGTCACCATATTTTAATATCTTATTCCTCAGTACAAAAGAATTCCCTAACTGGATTCCCTGTTTGAATGTTCTCAAGCATCTCCAATCAGATCTGTAAACTCCTACCAAATACAATGTTCCTTAAATTCATCGCTATGATAAGCCACTTCTGTTTTTCAGGAACCCCTGACTTCCTGATAATAGTGAGCTTTTATGTTTTCAATACCTTTGCAATGCAATTGCTTCTCTGGTACAGGCAACCCCCACCTCACACAAAAATTTGTGTTCTTAATGTTCTCTTGCAAACTAAGACATTGGAATCCAAAGTTTCAACTAGTGTAACTGCAGAATTACAGTTTATATTTGTTCTTGAGGGAGAATGTACTTGTCTGATGGTTGGATTCCCAGTGGATTTGATCACAGCTCTGAAATTTCCCCTCATTAGTGTGAGAGGAAACGATCCTGGACCAAACTGATCATGCAGCTTTGCTTTTTGAGGCAGCTGAAGAATAGGAGGGCACAGATGAAGGTATCTCTGGTGGATTGTCCCACAGAGGATAATGGAAGATGAACAGGGACAAGAAATGTGTGAGGGCATGGACAGGGACCGTCCTGGTGCAGGAGGGTGGTGGGTGGTGAGGCTCCTGACATAGCATCAGTGCTAGAAAGAAGGCTGTGAACAGGGCCAGTTAGTATGTTAATAATATCAAAGGAGAAAGGAAAGTAAAACTGTCGTGCCAAAGAAAATCCCCTGTAGCCACAGAAGGGACTGACACACATGTGGGGATAACCCACACTCGGCATGTTTTACTAAGGAACTACGTTAATTACATTTCTTTCTGGAGCACCCACTTCTGTCTCCCAAGGGACAAGCTCTCGAGAATCAGCAGATCATAGGAACCTCCTGCTTCTAGGTTTTTCTCAACCTGCCACTGGCCTTTTGCTCCTCTGGTACAAATCAGTTTATTCCATCTGTGTCTCTTCTGTCTTTCTATATTCAAGCCTTAAACTATTTCTGCCAGAGAAAGTTCTCCGAGGACACAGATTATAAAATCTCAGCTGTTGAATTAAAAAAGTACCTTGAACCAGAGGAAATGTTAAAAAGGGGGGGGGATATAGATTTGAATCATTTGGGGAAAGAAAGGAAATTTGGAGAATTAAAAGATTAAAAAGAATAGGAAATTGTATAGAAACCATTATACACCTTCCCCAATGGGTTTAGGAAAGTAGGTGTGGCAAAATATAATCACACCTTTAGATTTGAGAGTGAATTGTACCAGCAACCTGTTTCTTAACTGTAAGTTTAGAATCACTTCATCAATTCCTGTTAGACTTATGATTGGGATTTCAAGGTGAAGTAATACATTTTATCGTTTAAGACCATTTGGGCAGACTCTTCAGTTCATCACAACTGAATAAACAAACAAGGAAAATCTTGTTTTAAATATATTATAATTTTCCTAACCCTTAGCAAAAGCAAACCCTACACACAAAAGAGTCAGTGGGTAGCATGTCAGGCCTCCAGTTAGATCCTTAGAACTTCACCCTTTCCTAGTTTTTCCCTCATGTGGAAGAAAGAAAGGACTACTACTGTGTCTGTTCATAGGCTTCTTCCTCACAGTTTTAATTGTTCTCCTGACTCCAAGGTCTCCACGCAGAAAGAGAAAATTGACCTACTGCCCAGACAAACATGAAATGTTCCTCTGCTATCTCCTTGGCATGCTATTCTCATTTTCAATGCTGTTGACAATTTCTCTCAACTATTAATATTTCCATTGTTGTAGAATACCCTCCAGTAAACCAGCTATAGTACCCATATTTGGCTATATCCGACATCCTTAATCCCTAAGTCGACAGCGTTTTGCTTCCCCCAAGAGCTCCCTTTGCAGGGGCTGTCCTGACTCAGATTTGGTGATAATTCATATTTTGTATTTTCACTTGACTTACATTTCCCCATCCCAAGCCTCTTCTCCAAATGGGCGGAAGTCAATTCCGTAACAGTACCAAGAACAAAACGCCTTCCTTTTCCTGTCAACAGCACCTGCTTACACTCCCTATTTCCTCTACCCATCCACCTCCTGTGGCAGCTGAAATTTACATTTGTTCTCCTACTGCCACCATTATGCCCACTACCACCCCCAAGCTAGTTTGGAAATATGTGGTTTAAATCTATAAAGCATCTCCATTCTTTACTTCAAGACATACAATATTTTCTGATGACTATATTAATGACCATCTAGTATTTTAAAATGAGATGCCAACTCAATTTTTCAACAAATATGTATTGAACATTTTCTGTGTTTTAGACATTATGCTGAAAAGCACTAAATGTTGAAAATACCGATGTCTATAATTATGTAAAAATATTTACCTTTGTGTCAATAATGTGGGATGACAGAGCTTTAACTGTGTGTTATTACCTATATTTAACATAAGATTTGTTAAAATTGGTTAAAATGAGTAGACATATCACTTGCTTTGGACAGTCATACATTACCTTCCTTAGTTTGAGATAATTTAGTCAATAATTAATGTATTATATTGTACATATTCACATATTATTTAGAGCTAATATTTTCTCTTTTCCTAGGAAAATAGAACACTTTATCTATTAATTTAATGAAATACCTACATCTTAAATAAGAAGTAAATACTAATTCTAAGATAAGCTCATCTACTAAAACATACCCACAAGGGTTACTTCTCTATAAATATATTATCATCTCTAATATCTGGGATTTTTTTCCTTTAAATATTACAAATTAGGTATTTGCTCTCTGGCTTACAGACTTTCTAGTATCATAGAAAGTAAATAAACACCATTTTATCTCTGCAAATTAGTATCCCTTATATCTCTGTGAAGAAGTGAGGGAAAAATAATTAAAGCACGAGAGTGATCAGAGTGATCAGTATTCAAAAGTGAAAAATAAAATATCCCATAGAGTTTTCCCTTCCTTTCCAACTCACCCCCTAGCCTGAATTCCTAAGTTCCAATGTGAGATATCTTTTTCTTGTTCTCTCCTAAGATCAGTCATGTAAGCCACCCCACACCACATCTTTATCCCTTATTCAACTAAATTATGAGCCACACATACTTTAAAGCAAAATTCCAGGAATCAAAAGAGAAAAGTTTTTATTTTTTATTACCTACCACTAACAATTTAGTAGCTCCTAGTTATGGGGCTTCATATGTTATTTTGCGGATAGGTAATTACAAAAATTATCACTTTGCTTCTACTGAGAGCTGCCTGATACCTTCATACACAGTGAAGTGAAAATTTTGTAATTGTCACTATTTTAAAGGGTGATAATTTAAGTATTTACCCAAAGGGTTCATGTAGTCCATCAATTGGCAAGATGTGATACCAGTGCACACCTGAGGATGAATACAGAGGTTGCCACGGCAACACTAATAAAAGCTAAGTGTTCTTGTGAACCCCAGGAAAGCTTGCAGGCCTTACTGGTCGCCTGGTCAGAGTGTTGACAGCAACGTGCAGTCAGGTTTTCAGCCTTGCCTTTAGTTCTCCTGGATTACAGCTCTCAGAGCTGCTCTGCTTCTCTTGACCAACTGAGGCTTTGTTTCACTCCATTCATCACTATCACTTTGAGTATTTGGAAAATATGTGCTATTCAGTCAACATCAAGATGGATTTTTAGCCCAGGAGTTCAAGGTTGCAGTGAGCTGTGATCAGGCCACAGCACTCTAGCTTGGGTGACAGAATGAGACCCTGTCTCTTAAAAAAAAATGGATTTTTAACTTAGTTTATAGCAGTGGGTAACTTGAAAAGAATGTGTGTATCAATTTTAACCACAAATGCAGTGAAATCTGGAATGTATTAGGAACATAGAAATTGATTCCAAAAATTACTTTAATTGAAAAAGAGGTTGGCTTTTCCCCCCCTGAGAATGGGGAAAAACAAGTGAAAGAAATTATTTCAGAGGCCCCATCACGTTTCAAAGCTGTGGTCAAAATGATATTAATTGTTGATCTTACATCTAAGTGAATGCATATTTGTAAATGACTGTGAATGGCCCTGAAAAGCAAAGATCGAACTTCCTTTTCTCCAAAACAGAAGGAAAGAGTAAAATGCTTCATAGAGATTCAATTATCATGCCAACACAGTTTATGCACCTTATTCAATAATTTCTACTTGTTTCCAGGGTGAAATTTTAGAATACTTTTTTAGAGCTTTTGAGATATCGATCATATTGTACTTTCTCATCAAATTGCTTTTCAAAATATCTCCAAGGCAACGATCCCTGAGTATTTACTGTGAACTTGATACTGCTTTATCTGTCTTCAGAAAATATAAAATCAAACAGGATGGTCAGACACATTTACTCCAATAACTTTTGTAGTGTACAAGGCACTATACTAAACGATATGCATTTCACTGCACTATACAGTCACTGATAATTTTTTGGAGAAGGAAAGAGACAAGACACAGGCAAAGTGGGAAATGTGAACACACAGGCAAAACTAAGGGAGAACAATGTTCAAGAAACAGCCTGGTAAAGTAGTAACGGGCAGTAGAAGCATAAGGCCTGGGTAGGGAGTTTCTGGAAACGAGCACCAGGAGGCAGGTTTCAACCATGTTGTGAAAGTCATTGAATGTTTTAAGAAGAGGTGTGATATAATCATATTTGTAGCTTTGATATTAATGTAGAAATGGATTGAAATAGAGAAGATCAGAGCGCGGGAGACCAAGCAAAAGAAAGGGAGTAAGGACAGAGCCAATGGGAATGCAGAGAAGGAAACTTGACTATTACAATGTTGGCAAACCCTAATGTTTCCCAAGGGCTTACAGTGCATTTTCAAGCCAACTGCATTTCAAAAGAGTGTCTTATTTCATCTGCCCTAGACTTTCCCCAAGCACTATTATACTACCCTATTCATAGGTGAGAAAACTAAGCACTGAAAGGTTAAATAACCTTTCTCAATGTCACACAACATACAAAGAGATTTTTAACCAAGTCTGTCTGACTCCAGAGGCGTACCCATTGAGTGACTGTAAAGTAAAAGAGGAAAACCAACCAATGTTATCTTAGCAGCAAATCTTTCCTCTCGATCTCTACTTTCTATAAACAGCACCACTTTCATTAAACACTTTCATTAAAGTAGAAAAAGTAATGAATCCTTTGGAATGCTTTTAATTAATTTCATGGGATAATAAAGTGCAATAAAATGGAGATTCATTAACAAGTATGATATTATACTATTTTAGAATCTGAGGAAGCTACATAGAGTATAATGTTTCTTTCTAATTTTATCTTCTCATTGCCAGTACCTAGGACGGTGGACCAGGAGGACACACAATATATTGTTTAATAGAGAGGCTTAGATATCAACTATGCCAATCTCCTCACTTTACAAATGAGGACCCTGCTTAGTCCTGTGATTTGATAAAGCAGGGCATAAAAATCACATCTCTGATTTCAGTGAATCCAGATAATTTTTATAAATAATGAATTCATTTTAGAACACTTACAGGAATAACACAGAGAACCAACATTATAAATATGTACTTGTATGTATAAGAATTAAATTGGAAAAGTATAATCAATGGATGAAATGTATAATAAGTCTATAAAAACTATTTATTTGCCACCAGTAAGAGATTTGCTTGGTGTTAAAATATCCAAAAGTTGGCATTATGCAGAACAACTTAATAAGTTTATTTACACTTCTTATGATGTATGATTTTTAACACTTGTTTACCGAAACCTTATGACTTACCTTAGCTCTTTATGGCCCTATATTTATATTAAAATTCACATACTTGAAAATGGAAAAATAAAATGACTTCCCACTATCTGATTCTGTGGCCCATGTTTTCATTAATTATCATATACTTAGGTACCTTCTGGCCCCGTTGGGCCACATTGGGAACTACCAATAACAGGAAGAAGAATTTTGATATTGGTTATTTGAAAAAGTAATATTTCCTCTTTGAAGATTTCAGCATATTCTCTACAAAAGAACTATGCTAGTAAGATGCCTTTTGGCATAATTTTTATATATTTGCCACTTGTAGCACATAGTTTGGTGTCTTTAAAGGGACCAACCAGATAAGCCTCACTTTCCTCCTGTGAAGCTCCAAAAGCAATGTTCTAGAAGTGCAAATCTAAGCCCCAAGCAATGTTTTTGTAGTAGGACCCAGAAGAAAAGTTTGTCAATCAGTGGACTTCTGATATTATCAGATTTGACAAAGTGCTCAATTCCCAAACAAGTAAGAATGAGGTTTCTTCATCCCTCCAGCAGAGGGCACACTCTTAGGAGTTTAGTAGCTGGTTGCTTCCTAGATGTTTTAATACCAGTTTATTTGTTGGCTACAAGCCATTAAAGCAATGCTATCAAGGTGTGGACCCCAGACTGACTAACTGCAAACTGTCTATTAACAGACTGATACTAGATAAGGAGATTAGGCTAGAATATAACTCAACTGTGTCACTAAGCATACTATTTAGTTTAACTGAAGTTGTGTGTATTGGGAGAGGTGCAAGATTTTTCTATGAAGAGAGTATTACATTGATTTTCATTCTGGAGCAAGCCATCTCATTTTTAGCTAGGACTTCAGAGAATTACTTTCCTCTGTAGCCCCTCTTCTCATTCTGATGGAGATCTGCAAACTAGAGGCAGTACTGATGCTAGAAAGCAAAATGGAGAAACCGGAAGAATTTTGAAATGTCTCATTTTCTTGATTAAATTGGATATGATATTATAATCAACCTAACATACATAAGCATTGTATATTGTGGTCTTGAGAATAAAAAATATATACTTTTGGTTTTCCTGTGATTGAAGGTGACATTTGGCTCTTTAAAATCTAAATTGCTTTCTACCAGCCTTTTATAACATATTATTTTATCAATATTCATATTAAGAATTGAAAATTAACTAAGTTGCCATTAGGTGTGCATACTAAGATGTTTTGAAGGGTTGAATATGACTGCATATTCATGATTTTCAAGCTTAAAATTAACCTTTAAATTTTATTAGTAAGGAAAAGGACATTTTGTTTTCAGATTTTCTGTGGATTTCACCTTTGATGAAAACCAAATTTTTCTTTCTTCATCTGGGCAAAATGGTATTTTTAAAATTATTCAAATGTCCTAGAATGTTCTAGATTGTCACGCTAATGCTAACTAGTTAAAATACACTAGAGATTCAAGGTTTTAATGAACCTTGCAAAATAAATTAGATGTACTTGGCCACTTCTTGAGTTTCAAACATATTTATTTTTACTTTCATTTTTCTTTTCAAAAAGCAATTTAAAAAGCAAAGTCAACATAGTATAAATAGTTTGCTTTCACGTCAATTTCAAAAAAAAAATAAAAGGGGTAGTTTAATGGAGTGTGAGAAACAGCATCAGTTTTATAAAGACTTTTATTATCAGTGTGGAAGCTTTTAAGGACATTCCCTTGTTAGAAGAAAACAATATAAGAAAAAATTTAGACCCAATATTGTTTATGTTGTTTTAAGACTATTTGGCTGTCATGTTTAGCACACTATTCTAGATTAATAAACCATCTCAAAGGGCTATAAACTTGAACCAAAATACTAACACCATTTTAGGACTTAGCAAGAGCCTTATAAAGTATTAACCTATTACAATTTGTGGTTATATAAGTAAAACAAGTTTCCCTCAACAAGGCAGGGGACTTCAGATTCACAAGAGTGTTTCTTGTAGGTTCTCTCATCTTTTCAATCAGATGATAAATGGCTTGAAAGCAGAGTATTATTAATCAGAGAATAATATATTATATGTCATCACCTAAAAATGCAACCTATTTGAAATAGTAGTTCTTACGGTTGGCTGCAGACTTTTCAGAAAATGAGTTACGTATATTCTAGAAGATTCTTAAGCCCAACTAAAATAATCAAATACACATTTGAGCACATTTCACACAATGACTGTGTATACCACTATAAAAATCATTAGCCAAAGCATCTGTTAATGGTGGAAAATCAGCAATATTATCTGTCTAAAGATAATCAAGTTTGCGAAAAATTTCTGCAGTTAACAGCTATTAATTAATTCCTCCAATTAACAGCAAATTATTTTATCTGTTGCATGTTGAGTTGTTTTGAAATCTTAAAAAATCTTTCAGATGAGTTTTTACTTGAGCAAACTAACAGTTTTAATAACTTCACACATAGGTATAGGTGGTCCTACTTATACAATTTTTTAAATGTATAATGTTTAAAAAGAGCAATAATCAGCATCCCCAGAGGCAAGTTTTTTACTGCTTTCTTTAATTTTCATGAAGTCTTATTTATCAATTTTTACTTTTATAGATTATATTTTTTGTGTCAAGCCTAAGAACGTTTTGCCTAGCCCTAGATTCTGAATATTCTAGATTCTGGATATTTTCTTCTGTGTTTGCTCTAAAAGTACTACAGTTTTACATTTTAAAACTGTAAGTCCATTTTGAGCTAATTTTTGTATAAGGTGTGAAATTTAGGCCAAGATTCTTTTTTTTTTTTTTTTTGCCTATGGATATCCAATTGGTCCAGCACTATTTTTTCAACAGGCTGTCCTTCCTCCATTGGATTGCTTTTGCACCTTTGCCAAAAATCAGTTAAATATTTGCATAGGCCTATTTTGCATTCTCTCTTCTATTCCATTGATCTATGTGTTTATTTTCAAGCTGTCTTGATTACTGTAGCTATATAGTAAGCCTTAATATTGGATAGAGTGATTCCTTGAGCTTTATTCTTCTTTGTATGGATTGCTTTTAGCTACTCCAGGACCTGAGACTTTCAGTCTAAATTTCAGAACAACCTTGTCCATGTCTACAAAAAACTTTGTGGGGATTTTGATAGAAATTGTATTAAATCTATAAATAAATTTGGGGAGAATAGACATCTATACTATGATGAGTTTTTCAATCCATGAACATAATCTGTCACTCCATTTACTTAGGTCTTTGATTTTTTTCAATAGCATTGGTAATTTTATGCATTCAGACCCTGTGGATGTTTTGTTAAATGTATGCCTGAATCCAATTTGCCAACTAATAAGAACTCATTCTTCAATTACTATAGGGATCCTTCTTACATTTGCAGTTATACACTTCTTAATAATATCATCATTTCATAATCTGTTTGGAAATCTAAAATTCTACTTGTTTCTGAGATATTCTCTCTTCTTTGTGCTGCAAAATCAGTTCTATTAATATATGATGTGTTGTTCTCAAAAGCTTTAAATGTGGTAGCGTCAGCTGCAAGAGATGTTTTCTAAATTCATCCTTTGATAACCTGAATGATTTTGAACAGGTAAGGTCGACAAATGTGGTCATTTAGTAGTAATGGGGTTTAAGGAATTAGGCAAATAAGTTACTATGGCATGAGAAGATAAAACATAAATTTATAAAAATCATAAATCATAGAGGATAAGTACAAAATGAAGTCATTTCTTATAGATCTAATGTTTACTTATGCTAGACAAATAAATTAATAAAGAATAATATAGACCTGAAGATTGCTTCTGAATACAACCAATTTTAGCTAAGCCTCTCCAAAGACATAAATTTATATGTACATGTTCAGTGCTTGCACTGGCTTCACCAGTTATATTTTTGCCTTCCCACTTTATGTCAACTCTCTACAGCAGGTGGACGTGGCGTTCCAGACTCTCTGGCTTCTTCCACTGATGTTTACTTTCCTTTCATTTTAGTGGCATGCTTCCCTCCTATCTTATAAGCAAGAAATGTCTGACTTACCTTTATCTTTGGTCTGTCCTATTTCTTTAAACCAGATTATTCCTGACTTTCCCTCACATTTCCAAAGTCTTCTTTTCCTTCTATAAATATTTTGTCAATAAATAGCCTGTTTCATTGGCCTCCTGAGTTTGAGCCTCTTTCATTTTCCCTTATTTCAGACATTAGTACTAGTTGTTAAATGCCTCAAACTTGATTTGACCATTCTATTATAACACGATGTCATTGCCTTTAGGAGTTCTAATAGGAATATCACTTATTCATTGATGGCCTACTATGGGTTGTGTGGTTTATACAAAAAAAAATATGTGGAGGGACTTTAAGATGGCTGTCTACTGGTACTCGCCTCCTCCACACAGAAGAATGAAAGTAGGTGGTCACACTTCAACAGATCATCCAAGAGAGAACACTGGAATTCAACAGAGAAGTGACAGGAAACACCTAAAGCAAGTAAGGAGAGGGAAGCAAGGCGGCCTGCTCATGTGGAATCAGCTGGGAGCCTGAAGAGGCTTCCCAATGTAGGGAAAGGGTAAGTAAGTGACCACCTTTGGTCCACATTCCCACCATGGACCCCTGCATCCTGGCTGAGGGAAAGCCCCTACACCCTTGCAGGCCCCAAGACTAACATAGGGAGCTTCCAGGAGACCATTGCTCCTGAGAGGAATTTCATGCTGGGTCCCACACACCCACTGGGCTCTAAGCAGCTACAGCAAGGCACCATTTTGAGAGATGAACCCTCACCAGACTTCATCCTGTCCAGGAGCCCAACAGTCCCTGCATGTCCCTATCCCTGGAGCCCCACTGACATCCCCCGCCCATAGCCACTGCTGTGGTTTGCTACTGCCTCCAGGGCTGAAGCATGAGCCATTGAAAAAGACCCCACTGCCCCCAGCAGTGAAGCCGCCACATGTTTTCACACACCCTGAAGATAAACTCTGCTGCTGCTGAGGACTGACACAGCCAGGGCCAAAGTGCTAGCAAAGCTGCATGCAAATGGTTGCTGCCACTGAAAGCAACCCCGATCTTTCCATTAGTTGGGCTGCCATGCAGCCGCTGCTGCCCCCACCCAAGCATTCCATCTTGGGCCTGGGGATCACCCTGCCCCTGTCTACCAAGACCAGCACCTGCACCACTGGGGTAAGGGGTACAGATAGGTCTGCCCAGCCCAGCTTTGCTCCCCCTAGGTCCTGAGCACACCATCTGAGACCACCCAGTGCAGTCCTCCACTGTTGGCACCTGAGTACTCCTACCAGGGGCCTGAGGTAGGAGTGCTACTGCCACCACCACAGTGGGCACTGACCCGCATGTACCACCTGCATTCCTGGGGACTGGCCTGCCCAGTCTGTTGCAGCCACTGCCAACACCAGGGTGGACTGCTTGGGACCCACGTGTTAGTTCCACCATCCATGCCTACTGCCCAGAGACCTGAGAACCTGTCCACCTGCCCAAAATACCACTTCCATTGCCAGCACCAGAGCAAGACACCTGGAGGCTCATGAATTGGCCTACCTGGACCCTCTAACACTGGTGCCAGCACATGCCACCCTGGAACCCAAGGACAGGCTCAGCTGATGTCCCCATATCCAGCAAAACTTCACCACAGTGTTTTACTAACAACTGCAACCATAACCTACTGAGGAAACCACAGAAACCACTGATGCTGTTTACAGCGGAAGTAATCACATGAAGACTACACTACTGCATGCACACAGAATCAAAGCTAAAGTGACCTACCCAACCAACACCATAGATCCATCTTTAAGAAAAAGTCCTCCCCTAATAAAGCAAATTCAAAAAATTGAAAGAAGCAACATTTACACCAGATCACAGATATCAGTATAAGGACACAAGAAATATGAAAAAGCGAAGCAATATGACACCTCCAAGGAAAAAAAATAATTCTCCAGCAACAGATTCAATCAAAAAGAATTTACGAAATCTCAGATAAAGAATTCAAAATAATGATATTAAAGAATCTCAGTGGGATAAAAGATAATACAGAAAAACAATACAAAGAAATCAGAAAAACAATTTAGGATATGATAAGGAATTTACCAAAGAGATAAAATCAAACAGAAATTCTGGAGCTGAAGAATATATTAAATGAAATACAAAAAACATTTGAAAGCTTCAACAATAACTTATATCAAGCAGAAGAATGAAGTTCAGAATTTGAAGACAGTTATTTTTAAATAATCCAGGTAGACAAAAGTAAAGAAAAAAAAATCTAAAAGAATGAATAAAGCATATATGACATATGAGACATCATATAGCAACCAAATACTTTTTTAGTGTCCCAGAAAGTGAAAATGAAAGGGTTAGAAACCTATTTAACAAAATAACAGCTGAAAATTTCCCAAGTCTAGCAAGAGACTTGTGTAATTTTTTTATTTAAATGGATTTAGTGGGTACAAATGTTTTTTTATTACATGGATGAATTGCTTAGTGGAGAAGTTTAGAATCTAACATACCTGTCAGCTGAATAGTGTACATTGTACCCAATAGGTAATTTTCATCTCACACGCCCCTCCCACTCTTCCCCTTCTGAGTCTTCAATGCCCGTTAAGTCATAGTGTATGACGACGAATACACACTGCTTAGCTCCCCCTTATAAGTGAGGAAATGCAGTATCTGGTTTTTTTGCTCCTGGGTTACTTCACTTAGAATAATGGCCTCCAGTTCCATCCAAGTTGCTGTGAAAGACATTGTTTCAATCTTTTTGATGGCTGACTAGCAGTCTGTGTTACCTACATACCATATTTTCTTTATCTAGTCATCATTTGGTGGGCATTTAGATTGGTTCCATATCTTTGCAATTGTGAATTGTGCTACAGTAAATATATGGGTGTAGGTGTCTTTTTTATAAAATGACTTCTTTTCCTTTGGGTAAATACCCATTAGTGGGATTGTTTTATCAAATGGTAGATCTACTTTTAGTTCTTTGAGAAATCTCCATACTGTTTTCCACAGAGATTGTGCTAATTTACATTCCCACCAATGTTGTGTAAGCAATCCCTTTTCGCCACATCCATGCCAGCATCTATTTTTTTTTTTCACTTTTTAATAATGGCTATTCTGACAGTGGTAAGGTGGTATCACATAGTTGTTTTAATTTGCATTTCCCTAATAATTAGTGATGTTGAGCATTTTTTCATGTTTGTTGGCCATTTGTTCCTCTTCTTTTGAAAAATGTCTCATCATGTCTTCTGCCCACTTTTTAAGTAGGTTATTTGTTTTATTCTTGATAATTTGTTTGAGTTCCTTATAGATTCTGGGTATTAGGCTTTTGTCACATGTATAGCTTGTGAATATTTTCTCCCATTCCGTAGGTTATCTACTTTATTCTGTTGATTATATCTTTTGCTGTGCAGATGCTTTGTAGCTTAATTAAGTCCCATTTATTTTTGCTTTTGTTTTATTTGTCTTTGGGGTTTTAGCCATAAATTCTCTACCCAGGCCAATGTAGAGGATAGCTTTTCCTAGATTTTCTTGTAGAATTTTTATGGTTTCAGGCCTTATATGTAAGTCTTTAATCCACCTTGAGTTAATTCTTGTATATGATGAGGAATAGGGATCAAGTTTCATTCTTCTGCATGAGGCTATCCAATTCTCCCAGCACCATTTACTGAATAGGGGTCCCTTTCCCCAGTGCATGCTTTTCCCTGATTTGTTAAAGATTGGTTGGTTTTAGGTGTTTGGCTTTATTACTGGGTTCTCTATTATGTTTCATTGGTCTATATGTCTACTTTTATATCAGAACCACGCTGTTTTGGTTACTATTGTTTTGTGGCATAATTTGAAGTTGGGAAATGTAATGCCTCCAGATTTGTTCTTTTTGATTAGGATTGCTTGGGCTATTTGTGCTCTTTTTTGATTCCATATGAATTTTAGAGCTTTGTTTTATAATTCTGTGAAAAATGTTGATATTTTGAAAGAATTGCATTGAATCCATAGATTACTTTGGGCAGTATGGACATTTTGACAATATTGATTCTTCCAGTACGTGAGCATGGGATGCTTTTCCACTCATTTGTGTCATCTATGATTTCTTTCATCAGTGTTCATAGTTTTCTTTATAGAGTTCTTTGACTTCCTTGTTTAAATATATTCCAAAATGTATGTATTGTTTACAGCTATTGAAAGTGAGATTGAGTTCTTGATTTAATTCTCAGCTTGGTTGCTATTAGTGTGTAGAAATGCTATTGATTTGTGTATATTGATTTCATAACTTGCAACATTATTGATCTCATTGATCAATTCTAAGAGTCTTTTGGGTTTTAAGATCATATCATCATCAAGCGGGAATAGTTTGACCTTTTTTCTGATTTAGTTGCCCTTTATTTCTTTTTCTTGCCTGATTACTGTGGCTGGGACTTCCAGGACTATGTTGAATAGAAGTGGTAAAAGTAGGCATCCTTGTCCTGCTCCACTTCTTAGGGGGAATGCTTTCAACTTTACCCCACTCAGTATGATGTAGCCTGTGAGATTATCATCTATGTCTTTTATTATTTTGAGGTATGTTCCTTCTATGTCTGGTTTGTTAAGGGTTTTTATTATGAAGGGGTGCTGAATTTTATTGAAGGTGTCTTCTGAATCTATTGAGATGATCATATGGTTTTTGTTTTTAGTTCTGTTTATGTGGTGAATCACCTTTATTGATTTGCATATGTTGAACCATCCTTGCATCCCTGGAATGAAACCCACTTGATCATGGTGAATTTTTTTTTTTGATGTTCTGTTGGATTTGGCTTGCTATTATTTTGTTGGAGATTTTTGCATCTATATTCATGAGGGATATTGGTCTGCGGTTTCTTTTTTTTTTTTTTTTGTTACCTTTTCTGGCTTTGGTATCAGGCTGATACTGGCTTTATAGAGTGAATTAGGGAGAATTCCCTCATTATTGATGTTATGAAAGAGTTTCAATAGGATAGGTACAAGTTCTTCTTTGTAGGTCTGGTAGAATTCAGCTGTGAATCCGTTCTATCAAGGGCTTTTAGGGGGGTTATTACTACTGATACCATCTCACTAATCATTATGGATCTGTTCAGCATTTCTGTTTCAAGCTTGAGAGGTTATGTATTTCTAAAAATTCATCCATTTCCTCTGTATTTTCTAGTTTGTGTGCACAGAGATGTTAGTCATAGTCTCAGATGATCTTTTGTATTTCTGTGGTATCAGTTGTAATGTCTCCTTTTCATTTCTGATTGAGCTTATTTAAATTCTTTCCCTTCTTTCAATGGTTAATCTAGCTAGTAATTTGTCCATTCTGTTTATCTTTCCAAAGAACCAACTTTTCATTTCATTGATCCTTTGTATCTTTTTTTGTTTCAATTTCATTTAGTTCTCCTCTGATCTTTGTTATGTCTTATCTTCTGCTAGCTTTGGGTTTAGTTTGTTTTTCTTTCTCTAGTTCCCTGAAGTGTGGCAATGGATTGTTAATTTGCCACCTTTCTGTCTTTTTGATGTAGGCATTTAGTGCTATGAACTTTCCTCTTAGCACTGCTTTTACTATATCCCAGAGAACTTGGTAGCTTGTGTTGCCATTGTCATTCAACTTTAAAAAAATTTTTATTAATGTCTTGATTTTGTCTTTGACCCAAAGATAATTCATCAGCAGATTGTTTAATTTCCATGCATTTGTGTAGTTTTGAGAGATCCTCTTGGAATTGATTTACAGTTTTATTAAGCTGTGGTCTGAGAATATACATGGTATGATTTTGATTTTTTTTGGCTGAGACTTGTTTTGTGGCCTAACATATGATTCATCTTGGAAAATGTCCCATGTGCTGATAAGAAGAACGTATACTCTGCAGTTTTGAGGTAGAATGTTATGTAAATATCTGTTAGGTCCATTTTTTCTAGAGTCCCATTTAAGTCCAGTGTTTCTTTGTTGATTTTCTGCCTCAATGATCTATCAAGTTCTGTCAGTGGAGTGTTGAAGTTCCCCACCATTATTGTGTTGCTGTTTATTTCATTTCTCAGGTCTATTAGAATTTGTTTTACGAATTTGGGAGCTCCAGTGTTGGGTGTGTATATATTTAGGATTGTTAAATCTTCTTGCTAATTTGATCCTTTATCATTATATAATGACCATTATATAATGACCATTTTTTGTGAAAGAACACTCTTTAAGATTGTGGACATACTCATTTGAAGGAAAAAGTATTCATGAGTAACTTTAATTGCTGTATTCATGTGTGCATTATGGTTTATTGATTTTGCCAATATATATATCATAGAAATGAACTAATGCTTTATTCTTTTTTCTTTTTAAAATGTTTCTGTCTTGTCTCAATCAACCAATAAGAAAAATGTATCTGTTAGAACTGTTACTATTGAAAAGATAGCCAATATTGGAATCATATAACTAGAAAAAGTGTCAGAATATGGCTAACCAAGCCCTTCTACCACCTCCTGAAGCAAAGTCATTCAGTCTCTCTTTTCTGCTCTTATTTCATTGGTTTTGTACCTCTGTTGCTCTCATTACCGTATTGTTAGATACTTGGTTTTCCCTATAGACTAAGGCACCATCAGTTAAAAATGAGGTCTTGCACCCAAGCACCAAAATCTAGTGCCAGATATAATGGGAATACCAAAAAATACTTTTTGAATGAATATTGACAAAGCAGAGGCGATATTAATAGTAGCTTGTGACATTTCACTGTCACATGTCTTGGTAGTGACAGAATCAAGACTAAAGCTTGTGCTTCCTTACACCTAGACCAGTTCCAATTTAGTTCTAACTTACTGGGTTTTTTTCTATAGCATTTCTTAAAATTTTGTGAGTATAAAAGTCATTGGTATTTATTGTAAAATATAAATAATAACATACAGTATAAATTAAAAAATGATACCCTAAAATGTAAATACCCAGACATAAACATTAATTCATTGCTGTCTTTTCTCCTGGCCCCTCTCTGTGTGCATATGTGTGTGTGTGTATTTAATGGAGGTCATGTACTTTATATTGTGTACTGTTTTTTGTCATGAACAATTATTGATGTCATTAATTATGAATTATAAAACAGTAAAGAGAAAAGTTTAGGGTAAGATGATGAATTTAACTTGTGGTTATTGAATTGAGCTTTCTAGACTACATCTGAGGGGAGATATTAAGTAGATTGTACATTTTCTCAAGTAGCTCTCAGAAACTGGGTATAGAAATTGAGAGGAAAAAAGGTGAAACCATTTGAGGGTCGGCATTTTATCAGGCAAGTAGTTCAAAAAGGAAGCACAAAGATGCACTGTTAAGGCATGTGCACCTCTGGTTACTATACTCAGAAAGAGGTTAGTGAAACCAAGTTAAGGCTGTAAAGACAGGAGAAATGAAAGTATGAAGTTGACTTCCGTTGACAAAAATGATAGAAAAGAAATATGCACGCAGAAGCTAGGAATTGAATGAGTAGACATCAGGGAGCAGCCAGCAAATTAGAAATAGAACCATGAGAATGACGTGTACGAAGCCAAGGAAGGAGATGATAATGGTAAGGAAGAAGATTGGTTCAACAGTTCAATACAGAAATATTTGTTGTGATTTACCACATGCCCAACAGAGAGCTTAGTGTGAGGAAAGCAGATGAGGAAAGCAAAACACCTGTTCTCAAGAAGCCCACAATCCAGCAAAGGCATAAGACAAGTACATCAATTACTGCAATTCAAATCTAATAACCAGAGCCTTGATTAAGGCACAGAATTATGACAACCCTGAGTGAGGCACAAAATGAAACATCAGAGCCAGTTGGGAAATCAGGACAGATTTCACAGAGAAAGGGTAAAACGAGCTTTAAAGAATGCATTGGACTCATATATATGTGTAAACTAAGAGACAAGAAAGTAAACAAAAATGCCTTAGAAAAACTGAGAATAAAAATCTGGAGCATGCCCAAATGGCAAGGAGGTGAGAAAACTAAAAAGGGTAGACAAAATAAAGACCTTTGGAATGTTGGGTCAATGGGAGTACTATTTCCTTTGCAGGTCTTTAAGCATCTGCTAAACCTCCGTGGGTGCTGATATGTTTTCATCACTGATATTATGAGGGAATTATTTTTCACACACACAAATAAATCAGCCATTATGGCATTTTTTTGCTCAAGCATAGCTGATAATTTACAAAATAAATAAATAAATAAAGATAAAAATCATGAGCATATTGCCTACCATGATTGGCAACAATCCACAAGACTAATACCATTTTATGCTTCAGGGTTTTTGCAAATACAAATATGTTTTCAAGGAAGAAACAATTTGAGAAACCACAGTGTTCCTTAGCTCATCACTGGAAATGTTAATTAGCACATCAGTAAATCACCTGTAGAATTTTATTTCCATGAACAAGAAAATAATGTTTTCTCATTCAGTGCAGCAGGTTGATGTGAATTATGACTTTCAGAAAAATGAAGCCTGATGATTAGCCACCAGAGGTGCAAATTCATCATGATGATGATGATGCTGTACCAACAACTATGCTCACAGAATATTCTAAAGAAGTCACTAGAATAGCTTGAGAACACAAGTATGTCCTGCCCCATTTCCTTCCCTCTGAGATCAGGGTGCTGAACTTTTTCGTTTTTGCTCTTTGTTTGGTTTGGTACTTAAATATTCCAAAAGAGCTTCTTTGAATATATCTACAGCAAATCGCTCTTGTACCACAAATTAATTTTGCTAGTTAAAATTTCAAGAAGAAAGCTGATTAAAAGGCTGATAAAGTGATCTGGGCTATTACATATATAATTGCTATCTGTGCAATATTTATACATCACTTTAAATCTCAAAGTACCTTTTTTTTTTTTTAATTTTCCTGTTCCTTCCTTTTTCAGTGATTAATTTTTATTTTGTATTATTAAACAGTTTACAGAAAAGAGATATGTGTTTCTACTGAAAATTAATAAAGAGAAAACGTTCTGTTAGACTGCTTTGAATTACTCATTTAGAAATCTTGAAATCCCTGTGACTAACTGCTTAGCAAAAAAAAAAAAATCATGAAATAATAGAATTAAAGTACAGAAGTGAGACCTTATAGGTAATTAAAAATGGCAATGCTTAAATTTCACCTACAAGAAGCCCAACAAGTCCTTTACCCTGCTCTTCAATAGCTCATTCATACAGAATTTGTTACCAGTGTATATTCCATCTTCAGACACTTGTGGCAGTTAATCATTATATTCCCCATGGGTCTTCTGTATTGTTCCACATTACACCTATGCAAGATAAAATAAAATCTGCTTGTACATTACATTACTAACATATTTTCAGTTAAAAATAAAGTTGATTTTTCTCCTAACCCCTGTCAGAAACCAACTGAAAGCGACATTTAAATAATGAAAACAAAAACAACCCCATCTCTAATAAAACTAAGAAGTAGCTACCACCTCCTACCACATAAACTATGACAATATGTATCAAATATAGGAAATTTGGGCCAAATCATGAAAAGATGCACAAAGTAAACGTAGATTTTAGGCAGCAAGCTGAATTCTACAAAACTGTTGGAAAATTCTCAAAGAGCCCAACCACAGGCTGTTATGTGAAAAAGCACAGTCTGGAAGAAGGTTTGGGTCATGAAAGCAACCTGTGCCCATTTCATACTCGAGAGGGGCAGTAGAGATGGGGCTGATGAAAAATCACCAAAAAGCACCATAACAAAAATAAAAGAGATAAGCTATGTAATCAAACACCAAAGAAAACTTAAGCAAACTCTTTGAAAGGAAATAACTAAGAAATATTGCATATTGGAGTTTCTTAGAAAAACATTTTGGAAATAAGTGGGTATTTGCTGAAGAAAGTGTGAGTTCCAATAACATCTCTACCTCTCTAATTTCTCAAACAAGTACTAATGTCTTTGAAATATTAGATTATTAACAAAATTTCTGACTGGTCATACTTTCAGGTTTTACTATTTCAAATTATTTGTTTCTAAATAATCTCTATCAATCAAAAAAGGAAAAAGGAACACAGATTCTGCTTATGAACTAATGAAGCAGAAAGAAATACTTAAAATAAATATAATGATATATACAGTGCTAAATGTCTTAAAAGGTTAAGTTCTATAAAATTCAAATAGTTAGATTAAATTTCTATTTTTGAAAGATCAGAGTAAAGACAGGAGTTTTCCTCATCTTCTCAAGAAACCATCTTCAAGTAGCAAAAGTAAGAATCAAAAGCAATTACCATTAAAAAACTCGTTAAACAAATACTTATCACATGCCTAACATGATATTGTGCCAAGTACCCTGATACAAGTAAAAAGATAAGTAAAACAAGCATGATTTTTGTCCACATCAAATTTACAATCTACTGACAGATTAATATCTACCAATATGTTCTAATGCCATATCTTTCAATAGTGAGAGCATTTCTTATTTTGCAAAATTGTACCATTAAGAGATGAAATAACATAATTATAATAATCAGAAATTATTTTAAATCACTTATAGCTTAGCTGTGATAAAACAATCTGCACAAATGTGATGATGTTGATTCAGAAATAATTAAATTATAAACTAGTTTTTTTCTAATTTTGTAACTTTCTTTATATGTGCAATGAATATTTTTCTAATTAGTGAAATGTACTGTGTGTCATGTATAAAACAAAAAAGTGTATTATTATGATGCCAATTCCTTCCAATAAAAAATGATTTGGCACTCATAAATATCACTGAGAGTTTCAAAATGATGTTTAAAAACATTTAAATAAGCTATATAACATAGTATTATTATTTTATTCTCAGTTAAATACATAAATAAAAAATACATTTACTGCTTGAAAATAGTTGTTATGACCTACTATGCATAATATCTGAATACATTACATTTTAAGTCCAGGATTTTGCTTCTATATAATCTTTATCAATTAAAAGAGACAAAACAGAACCTGTTTATTACTGAACAAAAAGTGAGATATTTAACTACAAGAATACACATAGTAATAAATATCTTTAAAAGTAGATGGGCTGAGCACAGTGGTGCTCACCTGTAGTCCCAGCTACTCAGGAGGCTGAGGTAGGAGGAACCCTTGAGCCCAGGAGTTCAAGGCCATTGTGGGCAACACAGTGAGACCCCATTTATGAAAAAAAAAGTGGATAAAATGCTGTAGGAGTTTTAATTTATAGTTTTAAAAGGTGAGATTATCCCCTCAGTAAATCACCATTATACAGCAAAACCAAGAATCAGAAGCACAAACTCCATGCCTTTAGATCTCAGACAAAGCTTACAGAGTACCTTTCTTGAAAGTAAGTGGTCCTCAGGGAAAAAACCAATAATCTCTCATGGAACCAGAGAAATAAGTAAAAAAAAAAAAAAAAAAAAAGCTCTAAGAAAGAGAGCTTTTCTGGGCCCAATTTGGCATGAAGTCTTGAGAAGCAGATATAAGTGGGGTTGTATGCAATATTATATTGAGGGGAGAAAAGCACATCTTCATAGTGCAGTCTATTGGTGAAGCTGAAAATGGAGAAAGGCTGTCTTGAGAGACATAATATTCTGTATTCAGATATAACATTCCTGTTATTCTGGTTAGCCTGACATGTAGCTCTGGCTCCACTCCACTCCATTCCTGTGAATCACTTACAAATAGATGATCTTGGGGAAATTCATCTTACCATAAACAAGTAAAAATTTTAAAATGACCATCTTAGGTATACCCAAGAATATTTCAGACAAAAAGTTGAACACAGAAAAACAAATAGTAGATTAAGAGTATTCACTAAAAAAAAATTGCCACAAAAATAGATTAAAATATTTATCAAATATATTATCACTAATTAAAAGTACTTGATGAAGAAATCTTCTACATACATCAAGAGCACAAAGTAGCAATACAAGAGTTCAGAAAGAACATTTCAAGACCTAAGGATGTGATCAGCTTTTTTTACTCCTCTATGTTGCTGGAGAAGAAAGTACACTATTAATATTGGGTGTTAATTTTTAAAATATCTGTAAGTTCTACCATATTGATTATATTGTACATGTCTTCTAGATCTTTATTTTTTTTAAACCACATGACTTAATTTGGATTAAGAGTGGTATATTTAAATACCTTAACATCAGAGTGTATCTGTACATTTCATTTAGCATTTTACACAGTTTCTGCTTTAGGATAGATAGTTGCTGTAATATTTAGTATATAGATATTCAAAGCTTTTATATCTTCATTGTAAATTATAAACTTTAGCATCATTAGTGTCCTACCTACCTTTCAAGTTGAATTTTTCACTTCAGTACTCCATCACCCCTATGCATCTGCCATACCAAATATCTTGAAGTTTGATTAATGTGTCAAGCTTTGTATCTCTCTTTGTCTCAGTGGAATACTCTGCCCCAGATAGTTTACCTGGGAAGTCAACTTGTCCATCAAGACTTTGCTCAATGTTACTCCCTTTCTTTTTCTCTCACTAAACCATATAAATATTTCTGTTCTAGTATAAGAATATAAGGCCAACTATTATTTACCATTTATGTCCTCTTCTAGACTGTGAACTTTTTTTTTTTTTTTAGAAACAGGGTCTCATTCTGTCACCCAGTCTGGAGTTCAGGCAGTGGTGCAATCATAGCTCACTGTTACCTCGAATTCCCAGGCTCAAGCAATCCTCCTGCCTCAGCCTCCCTAGTAGCTGGGACTACCGGCATAAGCCACGAAGTTTGGCTAATTTTTAAATTTTTTTTTAAAGATGAGGTCTTGCTATGTTGTGCAGGCTGGTCTCAAATTCCTAACTTCTTAAGGGTAATGGCTGTATGTATTATTTATCTCTGTGACTCCAGGGCCTGGAATATAGCAAAGATTCAATGGATGTTCATGATTCTAGGTAGTGTGACGAGACTGAAACTATACTCCAGGCATCAGTGAAGAGTATATGGAAAAATGTTTAGTTCCTATGGAGAGCAGGATTTAAGGTAAAGAGCTAGGCAAAAAGTCATAATCACAGCTATGAGATTAAGGTCAGAAAATTAAAACATATTTCTGGCATAATGCTTGAGTAAATAAAATAGAGTTTAAAAGGAAAGATAGCCCCCACAAGTGTGACATATGGAAACATAAAAGCCCATCTCAGATACTGGAATCTGGACAGGTATAACAGGAGGAATTCTGAGAAGACCTCAAGACTTTTGCCCCCTAATATGCACATGCCTTCCTCTAATTATTCTATCAAACATTAATCTAAGTACTTCTTTGAAGGTATTTTGCAGATGTATTTAGGTTCTATATCACTTGACTTTAAGAAAGTTGATGTGATCCTGACCTAATCATGTGAGCCCTTATGGAGCACTAGGCTCTTCCCAACCAAAGAGATTTAAAGTATGAGAGGGATTCAACAAAACAGCAATTCTCCATTGCTGGCTTTGAAAATGGAAGGGAACACGTGGCAAGAGATGGAGAGTGGCCCCTTCCAGCTGACAACCAGCTGAACAAGCCTCAATCCTACAGCCGTAAGGAACTGAATTCTCCAACACTGAATGAGCTTGGAATAGGACCCTAGGCTCCAGATAGAAACACATTCTGCAGAAACCTTAATCTCAGCCTAGTGAGGCCATGTGAGGTAAGACCAGTTACAGCATGCCCATACTTCTCACCTGCAGAACTGTGAGCTAATAAATAGGTATTGTTTTAAGTGGTACACCCAAGGTACCTTAAGGTACCTTAAACTTAAGGTATTGTTTTAAGTTTGGGGTAATACATTGTGCAACAGTGGGAAAATAATACAACAGGTAACTAAGTTTATACCCCAACCCCTTTCTAATGTATTTAGTCAGGATTGTGTTAAGAGCCATGGGTGGGACTTAGCCTCTAGCTTGCCGATCTTTAGCATCTGCATCTGGACCACATTTAGGAGGGCAGGACTGACTTTAGCAAGATTTCTAGAGACTGAGTCCTTCCCCTGAAACTCAGTCCCCACCACTGGTATCTAACTTCCTACTGCAGGAATGCTTGTGGCTTCCTGTGGTCTGCAACCAGATCTTTTCCTATTGAGTTTGGAAGCTACTCAGATTGCTTTCAAATCCCAGCCTACCTTCTGGTTGCTGAATGATCTTAGAAAAGATATTTGACCTTACTAAGCCTCTATTTCCTCATCTGTAAAATGGGGATTGGAGTAACTATTTCATAAGGGTTATCATGAGGATTAAATGAGATAATGCCCTTAAGCTTTTAGTGCATTTCCTAGAATACAGGAAATACTAAGTATTAGCCAGTATTAATTCACTATCCAGTGAATTAGCCAGTATTAATTCACAAACAAATTTCTTTCTTTCTCTAATGTCCTTTCCCAGCTTTAAAAAACAGAAATGTTTGTATAACGGCCAAGAGTAAATACCCGTGTGTTTGGGATATAATACACAAAATTTTGTAAATAATGTCTGTCTGTAAATGTCAGAATACAAATGCGAATAAACACTTATCTGACTTCGACAGCAGGTGGATTTATATAAGCAGAACATAGTTAAATAGCTGGGACTGTGTCCATTTTACCAATACATTTTGTAATATGCTGTCTACATTTTAATTGCAACACCTGCTCCTGATTCTGAAGAGAAAATGTTTGCGTATTTATGCTTTAATTAAATTAAGTGAATAAATACTGCCCTGTTGTTGCCCAACATATATTATACAGTTATTTAGTATTTCTAGCAAAGTATTTTCATCTTGAGTTCCAATAGTAAAAATTAACTCAAATTCTATCGAGCACCCTTCTAGATGTATGGTTAGTTAATCTGTGTGAAGACATGAAAATGAAAAGGCATTGCCCTTTCTTAAAACTCAGGATATACTGGAGTAAGGGAGACTCATTATAAAACTATTGTAATAATTACTAACACTGATAAGGAGGTAAACTAAGGCAAGGTAAGCTGAGGGGAGAGGGAAGATACTGATGAGGGAATGTTGCTAAGATAAATCAAGAACATTTGGAAACTCACCAGGTGTAGAGAATAAGGAAAAATAAGGAGTGAATATGTGTACCTTTTATTTCTTAGTCCCTAATCAAGGAGGTGTCAAACCTTATGAAGTCCATCTCCACAACTCTGAGATTAGATGTAAATGAAAAATAACACAATCCTTTCAGAGTAGACAAATCTGAGCTTGAGTCTCAGTGCTGCCATTTATGATCACCATGACTATGGGAAAATCTCTTCGTTTCCTTGAGATTTGATTTTGTTGATGGTAAAATAATGATGATAATTGTATTTGCTTATCTCCACCACTCAACTCATTTGAAGCTAAAATGAAAGCATACAAAAGTCCCCTTAGGGTTTTCAAGATGATGGTGATGGCATCGACTACAGTAGTTATCAGGGGTGGAGAAGTAGATTTCTGTCAGGCTTTGAGGAAGGTGGGGAGTTCAGACCATGGCAAGTTATATCTATGAAAGCAGCAGGACATGCTGGTATATATTTCAAAATGGCTATTTGGAGATAGCCCTGGAACTCAGGAAAACAGTGAGGGCTAAACAAAGAAACAAACAAAAATACAAAACAAATAAAAAAAGATTTAAGAATCATTTGTGTAGCACTGATGGTTGAAACTACTGTGGGAGTGTATCACATGGTCAAAGAAGTTTAAAGGTTTAGATATAGATTGAAAAGTAAAAGTAAGGAAATTATTCTATTTCTTCTCTTGGTAATTTTTTCATTCATTCATTAATTTTTTTAAAAAAAGAATACTGAACATCTACTATCTGCCAAATACAGAGTTAAGCCCTGATGATTAGGATACATTCTTTGTCTCTAAGAAGCTTATATTTTAAAGGCAGAATCACACTTCAGCACAAATAATTTTAATTCAATAATGGATACTAGATTTGACAACTAATGTAGTATTTTATTTAAAAAAAATAAGAAATCCTATGAGTCTGTGGCAGGTGCAAAAATGGCAACATGGTGGCTCCCATTAAAAAGTGAAGACATTCTCCATCATGGGATCTGGAATTGCCTTGTTACTTTTGCATTGGACAATGGAATGTGGATGAAGCAAATTCAAGATTCTTAAATCTTCAAGGATTCAATTTCAAGAATCCTGGCACACGTCCACTTCCCCTGAAATCCTAAATCCTGCCGTCTCTATGTGAGCAAGAACAGGCTGAACTATTGGAGGATAAGCCGAAACCGTCTTAGACCAACTAGCCTCTAGCTGATCTGGCAGCTGACCCAGCCCATAATAATGAGCCTAGTAATCAAAACCAAACTGCCCAGCTGCACTCAGGCCAAACTGTTCATCGATAACATCATGGGCAAAATAAATGGTGTTGTTTTAAGCCACCAAATATTGGAGTGTTTCGTTACACTGCTAAGATAACTGAGATAGAGTCTGCCAGTTACACATCAGCAAATGCAACATTTTCATAAACAAATTTCTCATTGATTGGTCTTTCTATAACAAACTCGAACCACACCATTTGGTGACCAATTATTCATGTTCTGTTAGTTATACACATGCACAATGTAGTAAAATTACTAAGTTAGGTTCCAGTCATTTGAAATTGTATCACATGAACTGGGGACATTTTGACTTAGTCTGAAAAAAAGGTTTGCTACAGTCAATGAACAATATAAATAGGATTCTAGAGTAAAGATATATCCTACTTACTAAAGTAAATTGTTTTCAAGGACTTAGAACTTTCAGTAACATGCAAATAACAGAAAAACTAATGGGCTAAATCAAATCATTCTTATCTTCACACTGGTCTATTAGCTTAGAATGTTACAATTTGTACAATAAAACAGAAGAGCAGTTGAAAAGAATATTCTATGTTTCATACTTTGTTGATTCAAGTGAATTTTCCTCCTGTTTGGTGGTAAATTAGTAAAATATTTCTGATATTTGCAATCAATAATTCTCCCACTGACAGGCATCTATGTGCATAACCTATCTCTCTGTGTGTCCAAATATCTAAAGTCTGGCTCTTGATTTATGTCTTAACTCCTTGCATTTTTTTAAACTGAACACTTTAATGATTGTCTCCCAACACCAAGTGCATGATTTGGGTTCACCATTCTGTGACCATATTCTTTCATCTAACCTGTTAGGAAGGAAAGTATTGTGACTGTAATTTTGGATTGTAAAATCTAAAGAGGAAAATAAATACAGGAGGAAGATTTTTGAATATTTGACCTTCTAACACGGCACTTTATAATAGAGAGAGCAGTATTTATTTTTTTAAAAAATCATCCATACTTTCTTCTGTATCGTATGCATTCCATCAGCAACGTCTGAGAATTTCTATTTTGCTGTGCCCTCTGCTACACCAGGAATCATCATTGTTAAAAATGTTGCCAATTTCTTAAAGGACATATTAAAAACTCTTACTTTATTATTTCTTTAATTTCATTTATTGTGTTAATGAGGGTAAACATCTTTTCATATATTTATTTAAATTTTCTTTTCTTTTATTTCCTAGTTGTGTCCTTTGCTAATACATCAAATAATTAGGTGTTAATTTACCCCCAACCCTGTCATCTCTCCTCTCTCCATCGTCCTCTCTTCTTTCTCTCCCTTCCCTTCTTATTTTTTTTTTCACATTTTCCTTTAAACATTGGTTTTATAATAATAAACAAAAAGCGCAAGTACAGAGGAGGTAAGTAGTGGGGAGAAAACCTACACCACAAACAGGAAAATCTGGAAACTCTTCCTCCAAGCTAACCCTTCAGAAGTCAGCATAGTTTTGCCAAGCCCCAAGAATGGATTACTCACTCCTGTTAAAGATGACTTTTGAAGAATCCTCATTCTGAGAGACCAGAAAACTATAAGTAATGACAGAAGTATAATTCTATTTGCATAATTGGCTTATTGAAATGTTGTTACTTCCTGGACTTTTATCTATAAAGAGCTGAGTGTTTTAGAATCCTAGACTGTGAAATATACAGCTTTGCCAGGAACCAAGATTGTAAAGGAAATGGTAGAAAGGAGGCCACGCAGAAAATGACAGAGGAAACAGTTATTCAATTTCCCACTAAAAATTCCCAGAAAGCAGCATTGTAAAGCAAGGGTTCTCAAAGTGGAGGTACCTGGGCCACCCCCCTAGCAGCAGCACCTAGAAACTTGTTAGAAGTGCAAATTCTCAGGCCCTATCTCTGAGCTACTGAATCAGAAGCCCTGAAAAAGGGCCTGAAATCTGTACCCAACATAGCCTCCAGATGATTCTGAAGCACACTAAAGTGTAAGGGCTGTTGGTCTTAAGGTCCATGTGACCTTCTGCCTGACCTGACAACAACATATTATGTACAGGTTCCTCCAGCTTTGTCTTGTCTCCCTTGGTATGCAGTTAGTTCATGCTCTTCAACAATACTATGACAGTTAATTTAAAGCTTCCTAGAGTAGGAGTAAAATAAAGAAAGACTTTTAAAACATAAATATTTGCACTTCTGCTTGGAAGTGCAACTAATTTTTAAGATTCACATTGAGTTTCCTGAGCCTTATCAGACTTTGGAACTTTTAAAGAAGGGGAGGAAATTTTTGCATCCACATCATTATCCAGGGTCTCTTCTAGAGAGATTCTCAGAGACTCTTCATTCATTCATGTGTTCATTCATGCTTGTGCTTTGAGCCAGGGCATGTGCCTGCCAATGGGATACAAAGGTTAGCCAACTACTACGGACCATAACCTTGCAGAAATTAGAGTCTTGAAAGATGATTGATGGGTAATATAAAGTCACACAGGTGACTGTCATACCTTTACAGAAAAGTATGAAAGAAAGAGGATATAATCTCTAAATTCAGGGAAACTTTTCCCAAAGAAATGACAATATAAGATAATATCAAGATTGTCCTTGTCCGGATGTTTGTCTGTCTCCTCAAAGAATTACAGGACCCTCAGCTGGGAAAATTGGGGGTGGTAGGAATATTTTTTTTCCTCTTCCTTTGGAATAAAATTAATATGTGGAAAAAGAACTGCACTACTGCAGTATTTATTCCTTCTTTCTATCCTGATTATTTTCAGGATTATTATTATTTAAAGGTGCCAGCTCATCAATTTGGAATGAAGTACTGAATATGTGTTATAGCAACCTTCAACTCATATAAAGGTAAATGTGTAGACTGGGTTTTCTACTAAGTGGAGGTGGATATCTTCAGATATGATGTGCAACTTTGTTTCCACTAAATAGGAAGTAAGTCTGCCCATCAAAGATAAGTTCAAATGATCAAGCATTCCAATGAACGCTTCAATGATCAATGATCAAGATCAAGAATCTCGGTAGTCAATGCAAAACTTGATCACTAAATCCAAGGGACTAGAGAAGAAAGAAAGAAGTCTAGGTTAAGAGCCAGAGAGAGTAGACGGGCAGCAATGACGAAGTCCAATAAAGCAGGTTGAAGGAAAGGGAGCCCAAAATCATCACATAACAAGTGAATGGAACAATACCAAATTTTGATACTCAGTTACGGCAGTCAGTTGATGTGGAGGAACAAGTCGTGTCCAGAGTGGTTACAAACATCAAAATATCCATAAGGAAAGATCAACATGAGGATAAGAAAATGCCTTCTTATCTCTTCTGTGACCAGAGGGAAAAGAAAAGAAAAGTCTCTTCTGTGACCAGAGGGAAAAGAGTAATCTCACTTCCTGGAAAAATTTATTTGAAACATAGGGCTAATTTTATGAGCAAGCAAAATAGATTACAACCTCTGCAGTGAGATATATTTTCTAGTTCTTCCATGGTTATAGTTTTACTTCATTTTCTTACTTATTTTGTTTTCACTTAATTTTTAAATAGCTAGTGCATTTCACGTGGTTCCAAAAATCAAAAATGTAAAAAACGAACAAACAAACAAACAAACTTATGGATGGGAAGGAAGTCTCCCTCCCAACACTGTCCTCTGTTTGTCTGGCACACTTCCTCCACCATCCTCACCAGGTAACCACTTTGTCTTTCCAAATTTCCCTAAAGCATACAAAATAAAGAAGCACATATATGTTTTTCTACATTCATCTGCTATTTTTACACCAGCTCAGCATGCTATGCACATTGACTGTGCCTTACACTTTTCACTAAACAATGCATCTGCGTAATCTTTCCATACTATTACAGAAACTTCTTACTATACTTCACAGTTGCAAATCATTGCATTGTATTGGAAGACTGTATTGTGTAACTAGTACCCTATTAGTGGACGTTTAGATTGTTTCTAAGCTTTTCCAACTACAAATGATTCTCCAGTTAATAGCCTTGTTTATGAATCACATTTTGGGTGTGAAAGTATATTACAGCAATAAAATTCCCAGAAGCCAAATGGGTTAGTCAAATTCTATTTCTTTTTGTAATTTTGACAAGCGTTAGCAAATTTCCACCCATAGAGATTGCACCAATTTATGTCCTCACCAGAAGTATATGAGAGAGCCCATGACCCCAGAGCCTGGCCCCAGACCATACCGAATGTTTCAAGTTTTGCTCACGCAGGGGTGGGGAACCTGTGGCATTAAGACCACATATGGCCTTCTTGGTCCTTAAGTGTGGCCTTTTGAGTGAATCCAAATTTTACAGAACAAATCCTTTCATTAAAAGGGGTGCAGCAGAGAAAGATGAAGCTTTTCTTGCCTTCTTTGGTGCTTAAAAAAGAACAATCTTGAAATCAGAAGGCTGCAGGTTCCCCACCCTTGCCTCTGTTGAGTTATTAGAAAGTTTTATATTCAAAAATTTTAACAATCAATTTGGCATAATCCCCAGCCAGTAGCAAAGGATGCCAGCCCAATTAGAAGGGGTGCCAGATGTAAACACCTGGTATGCCCATAGAATCATGTTCCAGTGGAAAATTAGGCTTGATGGTTGGTCTTTTTCTAAGTGTTTTCGGTATACAAGAAGAATTGAAAATACTATTTTCTAAATTTATCATTTATGTTTTGACTTTGCTTATGTTATTTTTTGAAGGGTAATTCAAATGTTTTTAATTTGAGAGCATTAAATTTTCAAACCTTTCTTTTATGCCTTCTGCATTTGCAAATAGAAAGAATTTTCCACTCCAGGAATTTGTAGCAAATTCTCTTACTTTTTGAGTAAGTATGATTTCAAATTTTTACATATAAACTCTTAAAACATTTGAATGTTATTTTAGTATATGTTGTGAGGTACAAATATAAATCCATCATTATTTTTTCCAGATAGTTATATAGTTGTCCAGTTCTATTTATGGGTTGGCCCTTCTTTTCCCCCATTGACTTGAAAGCAACCTCACCCACATGCTAAATGCCCATATGAATTGGGACTTATTTCTGTACTTTCTGCTCTGTTTCATTGCTCCGTATCACACTGATTTAATTAGTTAAGTCTTTATGTTGTAAGTCTTATAAATCTGCTCTACCCTCATTGCTTTTTTTCCCCCAGGTTTTTCTATTTGTTCTTGCTCATTTTCCTACATTAGATTTAGAGTCCATTTTTATTATGCCCCTCTTCTTAAAAAAGATGAAGGTGTCATTTTCATATACTACTGGTGGGAACAAAAATTCTAGAGGGGAAATTGGTAATATCTAGCAAAATTGCATGTGCATTTACCCTTTGAACAAGTAATCCTAATTTTAGAGATTTATTCGTAAAAACATAAAATGACATATGTACAAGACAAGTCACTGTGGCACTATCTAGAATAGCAAAAAGCTGGAAAGGCCTAAATTATTATCAATAGGAGGCTGGTTGAATAAAATATGTATACCTACACAATATAGTAATGGGTAGCTCTTTGGATTGAGTTTTATTTCTATGTACTGCGATGGAGTGACTGAGTTAAGTGGTATCTAATGGGTTTTTTAATTTCCTTTGTTTCTCTGAGTTTTTACCTCTTGTCACTTGTCTTTGGTGCATTTTGTCTTTTTCTTTTCATCAGTGGGTTAAAGTGATCTAGCTAAGTTTTTAATAAAAAAACAGCTTTCACATTTATTAATTCTACAGGGTTTTTTTCTGTTTTATAGTGTATTTTGTGGCTGTTTTACAGCCTCTTAATTCAGATGCTTAATTATTTGTTTTTAATTTTCTCTTTTGTTATACAAGTATATAAGCCTGTAAATTTCTTTTAGGCATTCCTTCAGTAAATTTCATAGTTATTTTATGTAATGTTTTGCTATTATTATTTTCTAGGATTTCTGAAATTCCAGTTTGCATTCTATATTGACTCTAGAGATGTTTAAAAGTTATTTCTTTGTTTGTTTGTTTTAATTTCCAGATGAAAGTGTCTTTTTGTTTTCTGGTTTTGTTACCACTTTCTATTTTAGCACATTTCAATCAGAGAAATTTTCTTTACGATTTACATTTTCTGGGATGTGTTGAGGTTGCTTTATGAGCTTTTAAAAGGCCAATTTTCATGAATGTTGCAAGGAAACTTAAAAAGAATAGTTATTCTTTATCTTTAGGGATCAAAATTTGCTATATACCAATCAGAGGCACTTCTTAAATTACATTATTTAGGTCATTGAAAGTCTTATATTTTGTCCAGTTTGGTCTGTCATAGACTGAGAGAGGTAAATTAGATTCATCTACTTCTAATAAGGGGATATATTTCTTCTTTTATCTCCCGTTGTTTTCTTAGCTACTCCTGTTTATCTCCATTGTAAATTCCTCATATTAGCATTATGAAGAGGCTTTCTCGTCTGCTTAGAATAATTCTTAGAATAATTGCTGGCCCGAATTGCATTTTGTTTAATCTATTAAAGTCAAAATCTCTACATTATTTTTATTTGCAATGGTCTGGGAATATATTTGCCCATTTTTCCCCCAAAATCTTCTAGATTATTTTACTCACTGATCTAGTTTTCAATCTAGGATTAGTTTTCATTTACGGTCCAATCTAATCCATTTCTTTTGACGGCAAATTAGATCCATTAATATTTCTTGACAAGCAGATGTCAATAAATATTGCCCTGCCAGAAATACCTGTCTGCTGCACCTCTCAGATGTGTGCTTTTAGGGAATCTTCCTTTTAGATTTGAGATATTACCTCTTCACCATCTCTTTTCTAAGTATCTCTGCCCTATTCCCTACAGAGTTTTTTCTGAGTGACCACATATACTTTTCAGTAATCAGCTCTATAAAAATACCTTTTAAATTTACTTAAGGTGTACATCAATCAGGTAATGAAATGGATTTTTGCATGATTTATGAAATCATACTCAATGCTACATGGGCCCTTTAACTCTCTAATCCTTGTCTCAAGGATACAGTCTTAAATTCCCACTTTCCTTGGACATAGATTGAATATTCTGCCTTCCAATATGGCCAAAATAAAATTCAAAAATTTCTGCCAAATTACTGTTCCACATATGAACTCTGTATCATCCTCAAAAAAGAATCCAGCAAATTGACAGTCCCTTTTCTCACTTTATTCCACTTGCCTAGAACGTTATCTTCACGTATGCAGAGCTCACTTATCCTTTAAGATTCACCTTCAATTTGAAACATTTTCTTGCCCTGCCAGTGAAGCATATTCTCATCCTCTCCAGAACAAAATTCATCTAGAATATACCATTGATTTTTCATTTATAAAATTCCTCCTTGTATTGCAAATTACTCCCTTATGTGAACTTTTTTTGAAATTCTATTGAAATTACCTTAGAAAAATGGAATTTCCTTATAATTTTGTAGACACATGGTTGCCAGTACTATTCAACCACAGAGAGTCGACTTCATTAAAAGTTTGTGTGTAATTATTAGCACCTAAATGTAAATTACCTATTCAGTTTACTTGTTTTAGAGCAGTGAGAACCTGAAAACCTTAAGTGTTGGAGAAAAAGTAATTCTGAAAGAAATCTTAATGGAGACATTTAGCGAGGAAGAAAAAGTTCATACACACCCGGAAGCAAAGAGGAGGCAGGAAGAAGAAAGAGGTGCAAATAAAGAATAGTAGAAGAGAGAAGAAAACATACTTTGTTTAATTCACATTTTTATCGGGGCAACCCTCTTTTCCAATGTCAAAACTGTAAGCATAGAAAACAATAAATCTGTGCACTTATGGATTTTTTTCCAACATCTTATAAAAATCTTCAAATATGCAGTAAATTTGGAATAAATTTAAAATAAACACCAGTATATTCACCTCTTCTACATTAGTATTTTACCTATTTTTTAACCACATATATACTCATCTCCCCATCATCAATCTCTCTAATTTACATACTGTATTTTAAAGTAAATTGCAAAATCTGTACAATTCCACTTAAGTACTTCAGAATGCATATTATAAACTAAAGTTCCATTTTTTTATAGTTTCTTTTCTTTTGATGTAAAATTTACTATGTAAGATACCATTATCGGACAGCTACACTAGGACAGCTCTGTCCTTATCATTGGAGATGCCTAGAAGTCTGGTACCAAGATAGGAACAAGGCGGCTAACTAAAGATTGATCATGTGCTGTTTAAATTTCCAAATTTAAACTTTACACCCAGGACCAACTTGCTTATTGATCACTTACACCTGGTGTAACTGGTTAACCACCCTGGTTTGACTATGTGACAAGTGGGGTATAGAAGACCCTGCTGGAAATTTTTCTCATGGTCTCCTGAAATTAAGATTTCTCACTTGGTATTGGTGGCCGATAATCTCCAGATTGATAATTCCCAGACTAAGTCAATTCTATGAGACATACCCCTGGGGAGCTGTGCCTTGGAGTCTCTCTGCTCCCAATTTTGCTTATACTTCCTTCCTCTGTGCTGTTTTCTTTACCTTGATTAAAGCCTTACATAAGTATGCTCTGCAAAGTATTGGGAATTCTTTCAATTATCCAATCCTGTGAAATTGTTGCATTTATATACAATAAAATACATAAAGTTTAAAAGATATTTATTGAGTTTTGGTAAATGGATATACCTATATAACCCAAACTCCTATCAAGACATAGAATATTGTCCTTACCCCAGAATGGTCCCTTATGTCCCTTCTTAGTCAATCTCTAGAGCGCCCCCAAGAGGCAACTGTTGTTCTATTTCTTTGGTTTTTCTCACTATAGATTAGATTTGCCTATTTGCAGGAATTCATATATATGGAACCATGCAATATGTGTTCTTATGTTTAGCTTCTTACACCAAGCATGAAGTTTTGAGATACATTCTTGCTGTTGTATTAGTACATAGCTTCTTTTATTGCTGAATAATACTGTAGCATATTAATAATACCACAAATCATTTCTCCATCCTCCTATTAATGTACACTAAGGTGTTTTTCCAGTTTAGAGCAAGTCAGAAAAGAGTAGAATGAACATAACTGTAAAAGTCTTTTTATTTTCATTTCTTTTGGGTAAATACCAAAGATGGAAAATGCTGGGTCACAGGATAAGTGTACATTTAATTTTATAAGAAACTGCCAATACTTTCCTAAAGTAGCAGCTGCATTTTACATTCCCATCAGGAATTTATGGGAGTTTTACTTACTCTATATCTTTGCCAACACTTGACATTATCAGTCCCTGTAATTTTAGCACTTGAGCAGATACCAGCATAATGGTATTTTATTACAGTTTTAATTTGTATTTCCTGGTGACTAGTGATATTGAGAAATGTTACATATACTTAAAGGACATTTGTAAATTTTCTTTTGTGAAGTATTTTTTAAAATATTTTGCCCATTTTTAATTGGGTTATCTTCTCATTATTGAGTTGTGGTATTTTATTATATATTCTGGGTACCAGTCTTTTTGCAGTTATGTGTTTTGCAAACGTTATCACCCATGCTATGGCTTGCCTATTCATTTCTTTTAAATATGACGTTTTTTGATGAAAGTAAGAGTTTAATTATTTTAAGAAGTCTAGTTTACCAATTTAACCTGCAGAAGCAGGAAAAATAATAAATCATTGTCATTTTAAACCACAAAATTTTGAGGCGGTTTGATATCCAATAATAAATAACAATACTTGCCTATCTCCACAGGTTAAAAGTTTTAAAAAGGAGGTTAAAGGGAAGAGCTTTGACTCTGTCTCACCCATCTCTAAAGAGTATCAGACTGGTATAAACCTGAACATTTTTATTAGAATAAATATAAATCATGACTTTCTTATACGTTCCCCATCCATGCATGAATACAAAAGATACAAATCCTTCATGAATTATGCAAAGACTGACACAGAAACTCTTAAAATCTCACAAGAATGGAGCTCTACTTTATAATTTTGATTAGTACTTTTTAAAAGTACTTAACATCTGGCAAGTTATCAAGTGTTGGCTCTTGATAATTTGCTTGACATAGCCAACAACACTTCTTGAATATGAAAAATATGTTGACTAAAATTATTTGAACCACAAAATTTGAGACTAGAGTTATATAATTATAGTTGTCCTGGTTGTAATGTAAAATAGTCAATTAAAAAGAAAGATAGTAAGAGTGTCTTTTCTTATTCTCACCAGGGGATAATACTTAATAATATGATATGCTTTTATGAGGGTATTAACTAATGTCAATGAGGATTGGGTTTTTTTCCCCTGAGAAGACAATTACAAACTATAAAGCTGTATTTGACTCACTTATATTTTAATACAAAGTGATTAACATAATAAAAAACATTTTGTAAAGAAATTATATTATTTTGTGTTTTAAAGCTCCATGCTCTTTGGAAAAGAGAAATTTTTTTAAAAAAACTTAAGAACAGAATAGCAATCTAAGTTTGAGGAAAAGAAGAAAAAATTTTATTCTCTAGAATTATTTTTTCTTACATTTGAAACCACAAAAATATATAGTCCAATAATGAAATGATTATATGATGATAAGGATAAGTTATTAAAGAGTATTCCTTTATTCAGGCTAGATTGAGTTCTGTAAGACTTGTTTTTTATCCTGAAAATATATGCGGGGATCCATGTCCATTCATTCATTCCACAAATATTTATTAGATACCAACTCTATGCCAGATATTGTTGAAAGCTCTTCAAATACAAAAATGAACAAAACTAAAAAGTTTCCTACCCTTAGGGAGCTCACTTTATGATGGAAGGAAAGAATTACTGACTAAATGATATTTCTAGTGGTAAGTGCTCTAGAGAGAAATAAAACAGGCTAAAAGCTTAATGAGGAGAGAAAGAAGAGGGGGTGCTATTTGCTAGGGAAAGACCAGTCCACTGATGCTTGAGGAGGTACCTGAAGGGCATGAGAGAGCAAGCTAGTTAGCTCCCTGGAGTAAAAGTGGTCCAAGAGAAGGAAGAAAAAGCACAAAATCCTTGAGACAAGACTATGCATCCATTTTTTAGAAATCCAGTGAAGCTGGAGCAGAGTGACATAAGGCACATGTAGCTAGGGTCAAGCTACGTTAGACTTTTGCTTTTTTTCTGACTGAGAAGAGAAGCCATTGGATGACTTTGAGCAGAGAAGCGACATGATCTGACTGTTATATAATTCGCACTTTCTGCTCCGTGGAAAAGATATAAAGGTTAAGAGTGGAAGGAGTGGCACCAGTTAGAAGACTACACAGTTATCCAGTCGAGGGATGACTGTACCTTGAACCAGCAGGAATAGCACTGGGCATGACCAAAAGGTGGCTGGATAAACAAGGCTGGAGTTCAATGGAGAAGACTAGATTGAAGATAAAAATTTGGGGGACCATACCATGTAAGTGGTATGTAAAGCCTCAAAATTAAGTTGAATCCACACCCACTCTGAAAGTCCCACTTTCTGAGTGGGTGTGGATGGAAAATAAAGTGTTGAGGGAGACAGGGGAAGAATTATTTAAGAAACTGAGAAGTAAAGCCAGAGAGATTGGAAATAAACCAGACAAATGTGATGTCTCAGAAACCAGGTGAAGAAAGTATACCAGGAAGGAAGGAGAGACCACTCTACTGTGTCAAATACTGTCAATAGGTTAAGTAAGGGAAAGACTAAGAAATGGCCATTGGACTCGTCAGTACGAGCGAAAGTCACTGGGGGGAGAACAGCTTCGATGGCAGGGGCAAACACTTAGAGAACAGGATTGGAGTCAGCAAATACAGACAAGTCTTTCTTGGACTTTGGTGTAAGAGGGAACTGACAAATCGAGATGACAGTTGTAGAGGAAAAATGGGTCAAAAGATGAAATTTGTTTATGTAAGAAATCACAGCGTGTTTGTAAGCAGCTGGAAATGACGCGATGGAGAGAAAGAAAAATTGGTCACCTACCTAAGAAGAACGTGATAATAAAAGACATCATGAAACATTTCTATAGATTCACCCACATGTGCTTCCTTGTGTCCTGTCTTCAGAGCTAACCCTTATCCTGCTGCCACGTTTGTGGAACCACCTCTAAAGCCAGTTAGGTGCTTCTAGCTCTTGATGTCTGGCACTCTTCTCAAAAGTCATCTTGTCTTGCCCTCATAAGCCATGCTCCTATCCTTCATTCAACAACTCGAACATGCTTTCTCTTCACTTTCCAAATGTCTCCCACCCCTACTGTGAGCCTGAATAGTCTTAAGTAGGCTATTTAGTAAGAGGCATTTAATATGTGGGAGCATACTTTTGCATTATTCATAAGAAAATGTTGGGCTCTATTCCCATTAACTTTAGAGCCATGAAAAGAACATTTATTTCTTTATTGGAAAATTCTGAAATATATTAAACCATCTTTGGGAATGCACACGAAATTTCCCACTTTTCCTAGGTACAGTTTGTCCAACAGGAAATGATCATCCCCGTGAGGAACTAACACTCATTTCTCCTCTCCCTATTATCACTCCACTCCTTGTTCCCTAGCCTACATCTCCTTATTTTAAAAAATGTATATTTTCTGAGTATAGAAGAAATAGTCCTTCACTGTAAAAAAAAGATACCAGATAATATAAGAAGAAAATTTAAAAAGAAGAAAATCACTGAAACTTTCACTGTTCAACTTAATATTTTGGATTCATTTCTACATTACTATGCAAATTGTTTTACAAACAAGAAATCACATATAAAATTTGCACTTAAAATAATACAGCCACCATTTTCTAATGGTAATAAAAATGCTATTTTATATGACTGTTTTATAGATTTTGTAATATTTCATTACATGGATACACCATAGTTAAGTTTTAACCATTTAGTTAGTAGCTGATTTCTTGTCATTATAAAACACACTGTTGTAAATTCTGACTCTATAAATGTTTATTTGCTCTTGGGAGTGTTCCTTAGGGCATACACCCAGAATCACAATTTCTGGGCCAAAGCTTGTGAACATAGCTAGGCTCTGGATCATAGTTACGGTTTCCAAAAATTAGTGTTTTACATCCTTGGTAATTAGCTGAAATTGATATATCATACTTAACTCATTGTTAGTACAAGTAATCCCTTTCCAATGTTAATTAAGTATTTGCCTTTCTGGTTTTGTGAATAGTTTGTGTGCCTTGTCTAATTATCTATGGCTTACTTTAGGGTATTTTCCCCTCTGTGAAATTATTTAATGTCTTTATACATTAAGAATACCAACAATATGTCACATTTTATCTCAAAAACATTTTCATTTTTTCTTTTTTAATTCAGTTTTTTTAATTTATTGACTTGAAGACATTTACTTTATATACAGTAAGATGTATTGTTCAATTTTAACTGTTTGATTTTATTCAGATTCGTAAAGCTTGTCTCCATTCACAAGTTAGATAAATACCCATCTATATTTTCTTCTATTTTTTGTTTAATTTTCTATGTTTAGCCCTTTCATCCTTTTATAATTTATTTTGACAAAATGGAATGAAGTGAAATCAAAATGGATTTTTTAAACTAGCTCATCAATACTGTCAGCAATACATTTTGAATGATCCATCTCTTTCACCTGATTCATGAGGATCCACTTATCATGCATTATATTATATGGTCTTTTCCTGTGATAGCTACTCTATCCCATTGATCTGCCGGTCTATTTTTCACCATTAATTGCTGTAGTTTAATCATTTAAATTACACAATTAATTATTCTAGTTTTATATAAAATTTTATTATTTTCTAGGGCTAGTCCCTATGTAATATTCTTTCGCTCCAAAATTTTCAAAATGTTTTATTCCAGCTTGTATTTTCAGATAACATAGCCTGTTTTTGTTGCAGTTTTGTGCAGCAATTGAGAAAATCAACTCTAAATATAGTTTACACAGGTTCAAAATTCCAGCTCCATCACATACTAGCTCTATAACCTTGGGCAAGTTATGTGAACTCTCTGCACCTCAGTTTTGCATCTGTAACATGAGTATAATAATAGAACCTACCACATAGAGCTGTTGTGATGATAGAGTGAATGAGTAAATATATGTAAGGCACTTAGATTAGTACTTGGCAACATCATATAGAATATTGTATAGAAGTGTTTTCTATCATTATTTAGTGACAACCACTTTGCTAAACTTTATATGCATCCTATCACTGCATCTCTGCATGATCCTAGTTCTCAGGACTCTCCCCTTACGATGTAATGATCTTGTGAAAGCTAATCAAATTAAAATAACTTCATATTTGGTCATGAGCAACGAGTCCCACAGGGGGAAAAAAGAAAATCGGATGCTAATTTTTCCATGTCTATTTCAATTATTTTTATAGGCATTACCTCATCTCAAAGCTACTGATTCTCTTAACTTTCCAACCAAAAGAAAAAAACATACACTATGTGAATATGCTTTTTAAAATCATTACTAACTCATTTTATTGAATTATTGCATTATTGTGTGTCTTCTGTTGTGATTTTATCCAACCTATAAAATAGAATTGTAGGAATAACTTTGCAACTTGTAGTTTGTCTCAAGTAGACAGCTGTATACAGATGGTATTCTCTTAGTTGGTCCTTTATGATGGAGTTTGGGCTCTCAGTTGTTAAGGTACATAAGATTTACCAAGAGAGCAGGTTAAAATTGAAGATTCCATATATTCTGACCCAGTAGGTCTGCACATTTAATAAGTCCCCCTAGTAGAATACAGGTGATTCCAAGGAGTAGATTTGGAGAAATATTGCCCAATGGAGGGACACAAAAAGAGAAGCATCTGGCATTGCCTATAACTGTGGCTGTTTCTTTACGAAAAAAGAAAGAGGATGGACTTCTCAGACTAAGAGAGATGTTATCAGATTACAGTGTGAAAAAGAAAGAAAATATAGACACACCTAGATATGCTGCTGGTGCTCCAATAACAGCTGATTAAAATTAACAGCTGCATAGTCAAGCAGGGTCTGGAGATACTTCTCCCTGATGTGAGATTCTTGCTGTAGGGATAAGGTCTCCTTCCTCAATGCCACTTCTTCTCTGGTTTCCACTTATACACACACACAAAATGTTCGAGAGACAGTGACCTGTTAAAAGACCATATGAAACTGCAGTCTCCACTTTAAGGTAGGCTCTCAATGCATTCCCTGTGTAAATCATACCCTTCCCTAATGACCCCAAAGCTCTGGGTTGTAGCATCTGTGTTTTTACCTCCCATGGCTGACTCTTCATTCAAATACAGTGAGTTCAAGAAGAGGAGGGAAAAATCATTAGGTCTTTCAATACTTAAACATAAGTATGAGGACATTCTCTTTCAAAATGCCTCCAATACATATCTAAGATTATACAGTAAATGATTCTACACTAATTGAGATTTTATCTCTGGAAATGTCATCACCAATATGTTGTTAAATATGACTTAAGCCATTCACTTTTCCAATTGGCCAGCATAGACGTCTTCTCTTACATGCACAATATTATCTTTCTGCCTCCAGTCTTTTCTCCCTACCATCAGCACTATATTGTAACAGATTCCACGTGTCAATGAGATCCATGGTATTTTGAAAACCTTTCTAGGGATTAATGTTTCAGAAAGTTCAGAAAAAGTGCAAAATTTGAATAACAATTATGAGAGAAATGGGTTCCCAGGGAAGTATTAATCATGTTTGTCTGGCAACAAGTTAATATTTCCATAGTCTAACATGCTTCAAGTGTATGATAAACTTTTATAGACAGAAAATTATGCTAGCTTTTTTTCCCCAAAACTGGTTATCACTCACTGAATTTTTCTTAATGGTTTAATGGTTGCTTGGAGTTTTACAAACCATTTATTGGGTTCTGTTAAAAATATTCATTAATAAATTATGCTTATGGATGGAAGGTTTTAATACAGTCGGTTATCTGGGTCAGTTAAAAGAGGCTCAGCTAATAGCACCCATCATCCTCAACTCACTGACAGCAAGTGGTTTTAGCGAATGAGTTGTAAGTTTCACTGACCAATTTGCTTCACTTAAGGAAGAGCCTAAGTAGTAGCACAAAGCCTGTGGAACAAAACTTTAATGAAATACAGAATGGGCAAAAAGCATTACATGAAAAGACAATGAACCAATAACTAAGTACAAAAACTGGGATTCAGTGAACACTAACAATCTGAGATGTGAAAACAATTGGCTCCAAATAAGGATGCAGTAGAAGTGGACTCTCTTTTTCTTAGGCCATTTTTAAAACACTTGTATGATATTACATATCCCTGCAAATATTTTCCACCAGGTCAAGTAAACAGGTAGGAACCAACAATTGGCAACATTTTAAGATTTCTGGAGTACCATTTAGGCAACATAATATGACATTTTAATACCCTAAAAACTTTTTTTATAAGCAAGAATCTTCCCTTTGATGTTTGCCATAGCCTAGTCATTCATATACAAAATAATAATTTACTCTCAGCAACTAAGGTTTTCCCTCATCCCCATCCTCATTCCACAGACTGGTTTAATGCTGATGGATACCATGAGGCTATAAGGTCACTACCCTAGAACTCCAGGCGAACCTCAGAGCTGAAACAGAAAGCAGTTAGCCCAGGAGCACCATTTTGTGACAAGGTCAACTTTCAGCTGGCTGTGGTACAGTACGAATAATCCCAGATGGGGGGTCAGAAGTCTTGAGTTCAAATCTAGGTTCTTCTGATTTCCACATGTGTAATCTTGAGCAAATCACACCACCTTCTAAGCCTATTTCCTTACTGTGAAGCAATGATGGTAACTCCTAACTCATAGGACAAAATATGACACTGTATGTGAAATATCTGTGCTTGTACAGCACTTAACAAATACTCAGAAATGTGGCTGAACCTAAATCTAACTGTTGAGGAGATTCCAGAATCCCTCACTTAATTTCTACTCTCACTCAATTTAGGAGTTCATGGTGACACAAACATGGAAGGTACCGCTCCTCCAGTACTTACACAGCTTTAGTAAATGTCTTATATGTTACATATTGGGGTTATGCAAAGCCCTGGCATATATTTGACATGTAGTTCACTTAGTACGAGGAGAAGAAATTTCATAAATGTTACTGATTTAAATGAAAATAATAGCAAACACAATGTGCCAGCCACTGTTCTAAGTGCATTACCTGTATTAATTTATTTAATCCACACAATAAGTTAATGAAAAAAGAATTAATTTCTTTTTCAATGCCTAAAGTCTCAGGCAACAAAGAGAATAGAATCCCTTGTGTTCTAGAAATGCTTCTAAAATAATGAGAAGTCTGTATTTTGTGCAGCTGTTCTTTTTGCATCCCCTTAGCTACAATTTGTTTTAAGAATACAGGAATCACTCCAAATCCAGGATGCAGAATTCCAAAGAAATGATCCAGGTGGCTGGCTGTTTAAGAAAGGTGTATAACAGCCAGAACTATAAGCTTTTTTACCTCAAGAAGAGAAAAGGTCAACTTAATTCAATCACAATACCACTCATCAAAACAATTTTTCTATAAATCACTGGGGATTATAAAGGATAAAGGGAAATTTTCTTCCTTTCACTTTTTACACTTTCTTGATTTGTTGTATACTCCAAATCAAGGTCTTTTTTTTTATATTGATGACTGGAATAGTCTTTTCTCAAATTCTATCAGATGGTTGAAAATATTAAGATCTCATTCTAAGATGTCAAAGAAAGAGACAGAATAAAGACAGGCTCACATTGAGAGCATTCAGTGGCATTTGGTGACATTTTCACCTTTGAAGTAGCTGTGCTTCTTGCTGTTCTTTTTTTCCTCAGTAAACTTGCAGCTGTTATATAAATGTTTCCTGTGATTCAAAACTTTTTGCTTGAAAGTATGAAATTTTAAAAAATATTATTGAATCATCTTCCAGCAAAAGCAGCATTTATTATTATATTTGTACATTTTGAAATAGGAAAAAGGTATTTTGAAACAGAAATAAGACATTCACCAGAATGTATAATGATTTTAGAAATCAACAAATGTTGAAAGGCTTATATAGTAAATTTTCCAAAATGATAAGGAAACAGTTCTTCTTTCTCTCTTACAATACCCCTTGTTTCTTCATATCAATTTTTCAGTATATAATTATTCTATCTTCAAAAGTTTGAAGCTTATTTTTTAATTTTATTATTTTTCTATTATTATTTTTTATTTTAAAATATTAAGGGGGTACAAATGTTTTTGGTTACATGGATCGCTTTTGTAATGCTTGAGTCAGGGTTATAAGTGTGCCCATCACACAGATAGTGTTCATTGTACCCATTAGGTAGATTTTCACCCAATCCCTCCTCCTCCCTCCCCCCTGCTTGATTGCCACTCAGTTTCTCTTCCCTCTGTGCACATGTGTGCTCTTCAGTTAGTTCCAATCTAATAGCGAGTACATGTGGTGTTTGTTTTTCCATTCTTTAGATACTTCACTCAGGATAATACTCTCCAGTTCCATCCATATTGTTGCAAAAGGCATTAATTCATCCATTTTTATGGCTGAGTGCTATTCCATGGTATACATATACCACATCTTGTTAATCCACTCATGAATTAATGGGCACTTGGGTTGATTCCACATCTTTGCAATTGTGAATTGTGCAGCAATAAACATTTGAGTACTGTTGTCTTTTTGATAAAATGACTTCTTTTCCTTTAGGTAAATACGCAGTAGTGGGATTGCTGGATCAAATGGTAGGTCTACTTTTAGTTCTTTGAGGAATCTCCATACTGCTTTCCATAGAAGTTGTACTAATTTGCAGTCCTACCAACAGTGTATAAGCTGCTTTCTCTCTGCATCCATGCCAGCATCTATTGTTTTTGGACTTTTTAATAAAAGCCATTCTGACAGGGGTAAGGTGATATCTCATTGTGGTTTTAAATTGCATTTCCTTGATGATGAGGGATGTTGAGGATTTTTTCATATGTTTATTGGCCATTTCTCTATCTTCTTTTGCAAAGCTTCTGTTAATGTGTTTTACCTACTTTTTAATGGGGTTGTTTGTTTTTTCTTGCTGATTTGCTTGAGTTGCTTGTAGATTCTGGTTATTAGCCCTTTATCAAATATATAGCTTGTGAATATTTTCTCCCATTCTGTAGGTTGTCTATTTGCTCTGTTAGTTGTACCTTTAGCTGTGCAGAAGCTTTTTAATTTAATCAAGTCCCATTTATTTATTTTTGTTATTGCCATTGGGATCTTTTTCTTAAATTCTTTGCCCAGCCTTATACCTAGAAGAGTTTTTCCTACATTTTCTTCTATTAATAGAAGTCTTATGGTTTCATGCCTTACCTTTAAGTCTTTTATCCATCTTGAATTAATTTTTGTGAGTGTGAGAGAAATGGATCCTGTTTCATTCTTCTGCAAGTTGCTATCCAGTTTTCCCAGCACCATTTATTGAAAAGGGCTTCTTTTCCCCAGTGTATATTGTTGTCTACTTTGTCAAAGATCAGTTGGCTGTATGTGGATGATATTATATCTGGATTCTCTGTTCTGTTCCATTGGGCTATGTCTCTATTTTTGTGCCAATACCATGCAGTTTGGGTTACTATAGACTTGTAGTATAGTTTGAAGTCTGGTAATGTGATGCCTTCAGATTTGTTATTTTTGCTTAAGATTTCTTTGCCTATTCAGGATCTTTTCTGGTTCCAAATGAAGTGTAGAATTATTTTTTCTAGATCTTTGAAATATGACATTGGTATTTTGATTGGGATTGTATTGAATCTGTAAATCACTTTGGGTAGTATGGACATTTTAGCAATGTTGATTCTACAATCCATGAGTGTGATATATTCTTCCATTTGTTTGTGTTATCTGTCATTTCTTTCCTCAGTGTTTCAAATTCTCTTTGTAGGGATCTTTTGCCTCCTTGGTTAAGTAGATTCCTAGGTATTTTATTTTCTTTGTAGCTATTGTGAATGGTACTGAGTCTTTGATTTACCTCTCAGCTTGACTGTCATTGGTATATAGGAATGCTACTGATTTGTGTACATTGATTGTGTAACCTGAGCATTTGCTGAATTTATTTATCAATTCCAGGAGTCTCTTGGTGAAGTTTTTGTGAGTTTGTAGATATAAGAACATATTGTCAGCAAAAAGCAATAGATTGTCCTCATCTTTCCTAATTTGGATACCCTTTATTTCTTTCTCTTTCTCTCTTTGTTTTTAATTACTGATTGCTCCTGCTAAGACTTCTAGCACCATGTTGAATAGAAGTGGTGACAGTGGACACCCTTGCCTTGTTCCAGTTTTTAGTGGGAATGCTTTCAACTTTTCCCTATTCAATATGATATTGGCTATGGGTTTGTCATATATGGCTTTTATAATTTTCAGATATGTTCCTTCTATGCCGAGTTTGTTGAGGGTTTTTATCATGAAAGCCTATTGAATTTTGTTGAGTGCTTTTTCTGTATCTATTGAGATGATCATATGGTCTTTGTTTGCTCTGTTATGTAGTGAATCACAGTATTGATTTAGTATGTTGAGCCATCATTGCACCCCTGGGATGAAGCCCACTTGGTCATGGTGGATTATTTTTTTGATGTGCTGTTGAATCCAGTTTGCTTGTATTTTTATTGAGGATTTTTGCATTTGTATTCATACGGGATATTGCTCTGTAGTGTTCTTTTCTGGTTTTGTCTGCTTTGGTATCAAGGTGATACTGGCTTTGTAGAATGAATTGGGGAGGATTGCCTCCTTATTGATGTTATGGAATAATTTCTTCAGTTATAAGTATCAGCTTTTTTTGTAGGTCTGGTAAAATTTGGCTGTGAATCTTCTCCAGGCCTTCTTTTGTTGTTGTTAGAAGATTTTTTTCTTACTGCTTCAATCTTGCTGATCATCATTGGTCTTTTCAGGAGTTCTATTTATTCATAATTAAGTCTTGGGAGGTTGTGTGTTTTAAGGAATTTGTCCATTTCCCCTATGTTTTTGAGTTTATGTGCATAGAAATTTTCATAGTATTCTCAGATGGTATTTTGTATTTTTGTGGCATCAGTTGTAATATCTTCTTTTTCACTTCTGATCAAGCTTATTTGGGTCCTTTCTCTTCTGTTGCTGGTTAATATAGCAAGACATCTATAAATTTTGTTTAACTTTTCAAAGAACCACCTTTTTGTTTCATTGATCCTCTGTATTGTTTTTCTTGTTTTCCATTTTGTTTAATTCTTCTCCGACCTTAGTTATTGCTTTTCTTCTGCTGACTGTGGGTTTGGTTTGCTCTTCCTTTCCTAGTTTCCTGAGATGTGACATTCGATTGTTAATTTGTAATATTTCTGTCTTTTTGACAGGCATTTAAGGCTATGAATTTTCCCCTTAGGACTGCTTTTGCCAAATCTCATAGTTTTTGATAACTTGTGTCCCCTTTTTCATTCAGTTTGAGGAATCTTTTGATTTCTATCTTAATTTCATTATCGATCCAATAATTTTTCAGCATCAGGTTGTTTAATTTCCATGACAAAGGCTCATGGTAGGTAGAGAAGCAATGTGGTGCCTGCCATCTGGGCTCAGGTCTGTGGTGATGAGAAATGTCCCAAAGGGGGCTGGCAGACTGGTGCTTTGTCCTCAAGAAGCTCCCAGTTCCCTGGCAGCAGCTTTGAGGCTTGTGAGGGTAGAAAGGCTCCCCAGAATCTCAAGAGCCTGCTGACTGCCAGATATGTGAAGGAGGGAGAAACAAACCACTCCACCTACCTTTTTCACTGCACTTCAAGCTTCTTGGGGGTTGATCTCTGCCAATATCTTGCTTCTTCTTTGGAAGCTCATTTTTTAATGTTTTCTTTTTAATTGTAATACCTTAATACAAATTTAAGAACTATGTTACTATGTTGCCAATGCCTACATTTACACATAAATTGGATTCTTTTTCATTACATGATTAATTTTAGAAGGGAAATTGTATTCCTATATCTCTAAGTTTATCTATTATTGCTAAAGATATTTTATACGCATGTAGTTTTAAGTTGATTTTAAATCATGTTATTTTACTGTTTAAAATGAAGTGATTTTTAATTGTTTAAGTCATTGTGTATCAATATAATATAAAAAGCTGTGGTTACAATTTATTTGGAACATACAATTAAGAGTTTAAGGTTTGTGCTAAATAAGATAAAACAGGGTCATATTCTACCTTATTGTATTTAGACATGCAATTGTCTTTAGAATCCTGAATTATAAAAATGATTAAGCATTACTCTGATAAATAAATGGGGAACTTTGAAGAATGAAGGAAAAATGTTTTGGCAGTGGAAGACAGGGAGAGGAGGAAAGAGAGACGTAACCAATGGTGTATTTAAAGGGCCAATGACAAAAGAGAGCTTGCTGAAAGAAAACATGACCCCAAATAGAAGGACTGAAAGTATTTCTATATTTCCAAACCAAAGAGTTCCAGCTGGAGTGAGATAAAGAAAATATTAGGGGAGAGGTAAACAAAAGCAGACTTTTAGATACTCTGTAACCATTAAAGGACTTTGGACTTTATCCTAAGTCACTTGTTGTCAAACCTGAATGTGCATTGGAACCACCCGAAAAGTTTGTTAAGCCAGAGTGCTGGGCCCCACCTTTACAGTTTCTGACACAATAAGTCTAGGGTGGAGTCTGAATATTTGCAGGTTTAGTAAATTCCTTGGAAATGCTAAAGCTGTTGATCCATAGATCACATTTTGAGAGACTCTGTTTTAAAAGAAACCTCTGAAGAACTTTCAACAGGGGAGAGACTTACTCTTTAAAGAATTCACTTTTACTATAGAATGGAAAATGGATTCAAGAAGTAGACATGTGGAGAACATCAAGAAGTGGTTGCTATGGTATAGGCAAAGCAGCAGAAAAGGAAAAAGACAAGTAAAAAGCTTTTGACAAGGGGATGTCAAAGATTGTTGTCAAGGTTCTGGCTTGAACACCCAGGTGAACCGTTGTGACATTGTCTGCAATAACACTGGCAAAGGTACCAATTTCAGGGAGAGGACAGTGTGGAACATGTAAAGGTAAAGTACTAGTGGTATTCTGGTAAGTGCTTCACAACCCACTCTTTGTGGAGAGTAGGGGAGGGGAAGGAATGCCCTGGTTTGTAGCACTAATTTACATGGAGGTAAATACCCCTTCCATAGCCAATTTTGAGCTACTAATGTGATATCACAGAGAAGGGAAGAGATGTGTAGTAACACACCATTATGTAGCATCTCCACCATATAGATACAAAGCCAAATTTTGCATAGGAGTGCTGCATAGGAGTTGTGGGAAGAACTTAGGAGCATGTTAAATTACAGGTACAGTGATGAGGTTCAGTCAAACAAACCACAGGCAAGGTTCTATTTGTGACACCAGATCACAGTCTAGGTAAACCCATTGGTAACCAAGGGCAGTAGGGGCGTAGGTCTCAAGAGATGTGGGAGGACAGGTGTGGAAGGGGGAAGTCTTCAAAGAACAGGCAGAGTTACAATGGGTATAGTGAGATCAAGCATCAGATAGCAGGCTCTTAGTGACCCAGCTGTGGTTCAAGGCCAGGGTTCTTATCTCCCCGGAAAAGCAGTGGCTAGAATAAATCTGTGGCTTAGTATTAAGTAACAGAGATATTAGATCACCTAAACAAGGGCTGTGGTATGAGGCAGGAGTCCACGTAATATAAGAGGGGCACTCAATGGAGGTCAATTTCAAGAAAAGTCAAAAACCTAGTTATCCAGACTGGTGTCCAAGGCACACCACCAGCAAGTGTGAAAATGCCTAGCTGTGTAAAACTGGGATAAATCCGGATCTTGTATTATTGTAGACCCTATGGTCTAAGATCTTTGGGAAATGGTTATACACTCCAGGTAAGGCTAAAGGAGCGTTTTAAAGACTGGAATCAAGTAGAGTACAATAATTATGCAGCTAATTTGCACTAGTCCCTCTAGATTATCCTGAAAAGTGTCTCTTCCTTATCAATTTTCACTGTTCATGGGCAAAGGACTTTTATTCCCAGGGTAGAGAAGAAAGATGCTTTTCTAAAATGCAGTTTTTATATGTATTACTTATGTTCACTGGTTAGTAGATTTCATGTAAAATGAAAATGTAATATATCAGAGGCCCCATCAAGTCCTAAATACAAAGAGCGAGCTTGAGTGCCCTAATGTTAAATGTGATTTTTGAAAGTATTGCTTAGAGTAGTCAAAAATCATCAGTCTACCTTGTAGATGACATGGTAAATAAACTCAATGAAAGCAATTGCAAAATTATCTGAATTGGTAAGATTGTGAGGAGGAAGAGGAAGCAGAAAAATGTTGTTTTCTAAATATTGCACCATTTTAGATTTTTTTCCTACATTGAAATACCTTATACTCAACTAAAAAGCATGGAAAAATATCTTGATCTAGTTCTTGTACTAAAACAAATCATTTTAGCTTCCTACTTGTATATTTACTGCAGTTACATCAATACAAATTAATTTTAATTTGTTTTAAATCAATAGGAGATTTCAAAAGCCAGACTGAATATATTTCAAAAGCCAATTTGAATATATTTCTGTTAAGGAAAAAAAAGAGAAAAGAAACTGTCTATCCATAAGAACTTATAAAGACTCAAGGATTTCAGAATGCTGCCATAAACAGAAAAAAAATTTTTTTTGTTTTGTTTTCCCTAGAACTGTTTTTCTAGCACTATTTGTTGTTTTTACCTGATTTTTCAGACTGTTTCTTTAAAAAGAAAAAGAAATCATTCATTTCATTTGGTTTCTATAGTAACAAAAACTAATTTCTGGGTTTCTTCATGAGCTATGATCATGTTGAAACCAAAGAGGACTCATGGGTCTTGCAAAATTCATAAAGTCCTGAACAAATAGGACTGCCATCTTCTGGCATTTGTCTGAAATGACAGATAATTGTACCAATTCTGCATCCTAATTATAAGGTTTTCCCCTTTATATTTCCACTTGCTATTTCTAATATAGCATAATGATGTGGTACGTGCTCAGACAGTTCTTCGGTGACCTCATCAAGTTGCAAATAAGCCATTTGTCCCAAAGAGAACATGAAGAAGTAAGGATATCTTAATATAAATGTTTACTCCAGGAAGTTGGAAGATAAATGCACTGGGTACTGAAAGGATCAAAATCTTTCTGCCTCTTTCAAGAAGTTATTTAATCATTTTAGAATCAAAACAATTCAAAACATGAGCCATGCGGTTCAAGGGAAATTTCGCCAGTGATTACTATAACAGCATTTTTCTCTTGTAGGAAAGAACAGAGGGAAAACTAATGGAAGAGGGCATATAGGCTCTGCAGACTTCCTCTCACCCTCTACAGCTGACAGCAGTGAGTTATGAGGTGTTACAGAGTAAAACAGAGTTACCGTAAGAGCTGTCCAAATAACTTATGGCATTGAATCACAACACCATCTTCAGAAGATAATTCATGTCACCAGTGAATGTTCAGTAATATGGATTTTCTCCAAAACACCATATTTAACAGGCAATGCCATTGAGAGGTGAATTTAATGGCAAAGTGAATTATTTAATAGAATTGAACTGTACTCCAACATGGAACAGGAGATGATTAAAATGTATGCATAGTTGATAAAGTCATTTAAATTAAATACTGAATGTGAATAGCAAATAATAATTAGTCTAAAATGTTAAGCTGCTAACCAAATCAAAGATTAAAGGAAGTAAAGAACAATATAATTAGGATTTGGATATGTTTCAACACTACCTTTTTGTCATTATAGACATAATAGTAAATTAAATTTTTAATGTATAATGCAGATATTTATTCTACCAGAATAGTTTATTGTTGCAATATCTATTTGGTACAAAATTAGGCACATAAATAATTACTTGAATAAATGAAAGGTTTTGTGAAACTTTTAATTTATGAATTAAAAGACTACCCCAAAAAGTGCGCTAGAATCTATCGATAATTGGTTAACTGAGATAACTATGGAACATTATAATATGCAATAATAGTAGTAACATGTTATTATTGATTCCATTTGAACAATATGACTACTATTTTTTTCAAGTCTGAAAAAGACCAAAATGGGATTTTAATGCCCTTACCCCCAGAGCATGAGAAGAGGTAGAATATTATAATCAGTCATTGGTATTGGCTCTATGATCAGTGTGACATTCTGCCCCAGCATAAATCCTCAACTCTGATCCATTGCTTAGTCATCTGGTCAGCTTACCCTGCATAACTACACACATTTCTCCACAATTGGTAATGCTAGCATATTTCTCTGCATGCTGCTGATGTCAAGTTTCTCTTTCTGAAATTTGAGAATCAGTCAGAGTGCCCTTGCTCGCTTTCCAGATCGGGTAGTTTTCCACTTCACAGATTGTCTCAATAAAAGAGCTAGGTGTACCAGCTATAAGTTTTATAGCAATATATACTTTATATACAAGCAATTACTAAAGTAAAAAATAAATATCTAGTAAAATTCCATGTATCCTATTGAATGGCCTGTGTGTTCAATTTATCTCTATGTTATATTTTGCATTCACCATCTTTCAATTCCCACTTCAACACCTTAGTTCAGGTTCCCACAGCTTTTCACCTGCGCTATCCCAGGCAATAATCTCCAACTTGTTTTCCTAACAACTTCCTCCCTCTACAAGCTATTGTACATGCTACGTTCATATTAGACACCTAAAGAAACAATTGTGATTAAGTCGCTCCTTTACTCAAAGTCAACAATTGCCCTTTACCTGTAACGCAGAATCTAGTCTTAGCATGCCATGCAAACTGTGCAGTCTGACACCAATTTATCTTCCTAACTCTCCCTTCTATAATTTTATTTGGGAAGTCAACATTCCATCCAAAATAGACCCATTACCATCCCCAAGACTTCCCTATTTTACAATAGTCATTCCTTTCACTTGATATTACCTTATCCCGGATCTCCACTTATTAAATCCTAACCATTCTTCAAGGCCCTACGTAAATGCTATCAGCTCTTTAAGATTCTTCTGATAAAGAAGAACCAGCATCAGGGAACTCTCAACCCTGAACTCCCATTGTTTCTGTATTTCTTTTTGTTCCTAATGCATTTCTCAAAATATTATAATTATCCTTGTTTACATTTAGCTCCATTCAAAAGAAGATTAATTCAAGTCAGCAACCAAATTCATTTCATTTACCTTTCATTCATAAATTCAATAAACATTTCTTCAGCAACTACTTAATCTTAATTCCCATAACAGGCACTGGGAATAGATATATGCATGTGCCAAAAAAGGTTTCTTCCCATGTAGAACTCACATTTTAGTGGGAAAACGAACCATAGAAAAGGTAATAGATAAATAAACAAGAAGCCTTAACATTGAGACAAATTCTAGAAAGGATATAAAGGTGTTAATGTAAATGTGAAAGATAATTTTACCTAGAGTGGCAGAGAAGATGATTCATCTGAGACTTGAACAATGAGAATTTAAACAAGTGGAGCTTGACTCTGGATTGGATGCTGTCAGGAAGTGAGGGTAATTCTATGATGGGGTATCTTAATAAACTAGACCCAGGCAAACATTGTGGTAAAGAAGCAGCAGTGACTATCTTAGCCAGGATAGGGGGCTTTGGAGTAATTTCCGTGGCTTAGAAAAATGTGCATGTTTTGTCTGTGTTCAGATATTACTACACAGTAGTGTTGGTTTTTTCTTGATCTATCATAGTCACAGCATGGATTTATCAGATGTTAATGTTCTACAAAATTATTTATGTTTAATAGGAGAACGCTAAGGTCTAGCTAAGGTCTAGGCCAGCTCCTGGATCTCAGGGACTATTTTTGTCTTTCTCACAGGTTATTCTATATAGTTGTAGGGGGTTGCCATGGCTTTGTTTGTTTGTTCACTTGTTTCGATACGCAAGCTTTCCCCCACACCTCTGTTAGGATAGCAGCTGCTGCCCCCTTAGAAGTAGGCACACACACCAGGCCTTAGACATACTGCTTGATCACAGCTACAAAATTGACACCCAATTGTGCTTGTCAGAGTCCTTCTCAGACCTTGTATGTGGATGAGGAAACTTCTCTGATTCCCCTGATGTTTTTAACCTGGGACTACCTGAGATCATGCTGAATGACACTTGAAGAAAGGAGAATAGTATATTTTTTTTAAAAAGGACAGAAACAGAGATAAGAGGTCGATACAAAGTTCAAAATCATCTATAGGTTTGGATACAGCTCTGCCTAAAGCCCTAACCCACCCTTAGATTTCCCAACTATATGAGCCAATGCAATGTCTGAGTAAATTCTTTTTTAAATCTAATTTTAATTAAACTTCTGTCATTTGTAGTCAAAAGAGTCTAGAATAATACATAAATATTATACACATAAGTAATAGTTCCCCATTCAAGAACTGAAAGTTTTTCTGTTAACACTATTATGTAATCCATCAACAATTCCTTGCATGTATACTCCCATTTATGTCTTAAACTTGACCATTTCTCCCTGCATCGCCACCATGCTGATACAAGACATCAGTGACAAGGCACGTTGTTGTCATGTGTACTATTGCAGTAGGTTCCTTACTTATATCTCTGCTTCTTTCTAATCTATCTTCCACATGGCAGCCAAAATAGTCTTTAATAAATATAAATAATAAATATATACTTGCTTGGTTAGAACTCTTTAAAACTTCCAATTTCACCTCCAATGGCTTCCAAAGTCTGCAATGACGGGACCTCTGCTTAACTCCCAAACCTCACTTCCTTTTAGCCTTCCCCTTACCCGCTCTGCTTCAGCCACACTGGCCTCCTTTGGACCCATCACATAGATCCTGAGGGTTTTTTGCCATCAAGACTCTATGTGCACTATTTCCTCCATCTGGAACATTCCCCTAATACCACTGCCCCCCCCCCCGCCCCAATCCCTATCCCTATTCCCCTAGGTGTCAGTCAGATTTCCTTTAGGGGAAAGTGACGTAATAAAACAATATTGATAATAAAATATTTTTTAATTTTTAAAATAGCCACACTGGGAGGCTTCTTTTCATCCTTTCTCTCAGCTTAAACATCAGCATCCCTTCTCATCCCCACCCCCACATTGTCATTCTCCATCTCCTTATTCTATTTCTTTAAAAGCACCAGCATCATATGATAATTATAATTATTATTTTTTATTTTTTGGCAACTGTATCCCTCCAATACTTGTCTATAAGTTCTGTGAGGACTGAACACTTTAGCTATTTGACTATCCAGCATAAATATTTGTCTCTGCCCACGTTTCTTGCCTACCTGTCTAGTTTCCATTTAGCATAGAAATTCTCAATATCTTCCCCCAAGATTTTCCTTCTGCTTGAATTAGCCAGTGTGTGTTGCTGACAACTAAGAATTCTCTGACCATGTCTGGTTTTTTTACAGTGTATATCCAAAACTTAATAGAGCACCCATTACAAACTCGTTATTCCATAAATATTTGTTGAAATGAAATCTCTATGCTATTTCATGTAAAAAGCATAAGTCTAAGAACTGTTGCTATAATAATTCACCAAAAAAAACCTCCAAAAAAACTAGAAAAGTAACAAAATCAACACAGTTGAAGACAAACTGCATGAGTTCAGGCAAAGGAGCCCGTTATAAGACTTTTATCTCAGGCAGAGAGAGATTTTGAAATCCAGGCAATCAATGACTTTGCATCTGGTCAGGCCTCCAATCATTGGGAGATTTTGAGATTAAAATCAACACGATCAATTATAAATAGTCATAGTAGACCACACTGCAGTGTAATAATTGGTTTACAAGAGCTCTATGGGCTTAAATTGTATCGTTTGTACATGCCTTCCTTACTATTTGGGTCTCCTGAGTGGTTATCAGAATAAAGTAAAAATGCTGTCTTGGGAAATTTAACCTTGAAACTACAAAAAAAATTGTTCTTTTATCTCTAACATGAAACATAGCAAAAGAAAAGGAAGGATAAACTATCAAGAAATATGTTCTGATGCTGAAGCTGTATACTACAATACATTACCAAGAGAGCTGTAAAGTTGTTTCTAATGGAGACTTTAAAGATGAGATGCCACAGTTCTCTTACTAGTGGTTTAGATGTCACCTAACACCCAAATAAAGCTTTGGCACAGATTATGATTCTAGTAAACTATGGTTGTTGAAAAGCTAATGAAATGAATCTGTAAGAAATCACCATGATCAAAACTGTTCATCAAATCTATAGTTTAAACAGAATTTTACCACACAACATTTAGGGATAAAAATAGTATGAAAATCTATATTAGACCTGCAAAGGACAATCCCTATTTATCCTGAAGTGTTCTATTTCACATTTATCTCAAGGTTGATTATTTTCCCCCTTACTAGTATTTTATCAGTGTCTACATCTGGGCAACTTTATTTTTGCTTTTTATTACTAAACTTAAGAAGATAAAAAAGAATGAGAGACCAGCCATGTTTATCTTCACATATATTTTCTGTGAGTTAATGAAACAGTCTCTCTAGATCAGGAACACATCTGGTATCCATCTGGAGAAAAAGCAAAAATATAATTCTAGCCTTTCTTGGTGCTGTTACTCTATTATACCCCAGCCTTTTTAGGCAATATGCATCCCAGTGGCTAAAAGAACCAAATGTCAATGGTAAGAGGGTGGTAAATCAGACACGGTATTTATAGCATTCAGAATTTCAGGATTTTTGAGACAGGAACAAGATGAGATAGTTAAATGGTCACAACAGCCAGTGCCACAGCTGACCTAAAGTCTCTGGCCTATGTATTCTAACTAGTCAATTATATCCAACCATAAAGCATTTGAATTGAAAAATATTTGACAAGTTTTTTGTAAATTATACATATTATCTTAGAAAACTCATTTATGACTTTTATCAGTACCTTAATACTATCTAAGACTATAATATTACACAGTGACTCTTTTTTCCTTTTTCTCACTCTGTAGAACTATCAGACAGAAAGGAATGCAATCAGTTTTTGGCTATAAATCAACAGAAAAAGAAAGAAGCCTTGATGCAGATGTAATGGGAATCAGTGAATTACCTTCCAGCTACAGCAGAGTCATAGCCCAACATCACAAAGTGACTGCTCTAACCTACAAAAAGGATTCTCAGCAGGCATTAAAAAGTTGTTTCCTGATGAGCAACTGAGAGCTTTCTTCTCACTTCAAACTACAAGGTATTTAAGATTAAGGCAAACCTAAAGGCATGAGTTTATCATGTGGCTTTCAGGGCAAAGGTTCCAGTTTTTCTTTAAGTCCTTGCCATTTCTTTTTAAAGACAGCATCCAAATGATATTTCTTAAGAAACTCCAAGCTTTGGGAGGCCAAAGACACAAATCTGTCAAATTCTGTGAGCAGCTGACATGGAGGAGTCCATGTTCATCTCTGCATGGTAGTACAGAGGATATAGGCAAGGCATAAGGCAATGATAAACCCAACACTTCATGGGGTTGGATCAATTACAGTCTGATTCATGTTCAAAGTAAGTGTTTCCATTAGGTAAGGTAAAAGAGGGGTGTAGGATGGTCCCTTGAGACATTCCATAAAATCCTTCCATCCTTTATTTCCAAATATTCTCTTTATCTCCCAACCCAACACCATTCAACTTTGTATTTATTTCATCCACAAGTATTTGGTGAGCACCAACTATGTTAAACTACACTCCAGGAACTGTTCTAAGCCCTGACAGACAAGCCCCGACAGACAAGCCCCTGCTCTTATAGGATTTATACTCAAGATGAAGGAGAAAGACCATACAAGCAAGTAAATAAAGAGACAAGATAAATGCTATAAGAACATAAATCAGGACAAAATAATATGATGGAATAATTTGGGAGTGGCCACTACAGATTGGTCATGGATAGCCTTTCTGGCAAGAAAGAGTCGGTCATGTGAATACCTGAGAAAAGAGAGTTCTAGACACAAGGCACAAGTGCAAAGGCATTGAAGTGGGGATTTTTTTATGTGCTTAAGGAACACAAAAGAGTGCCAGTGACGCTCAAGTTCAGTGAGCTAAGTAGGAAATGAATTTGAAAAGAGTCAGGGGCCAGATTACCTAGACTGAACAAGTAGTTTTTGTTTTATTTTAAGTGTATTGAGAAACAAGGTTGTGACATGATCTAATTTATCACGATTTTTGTTTGCAGTGTAGAGTATGGATTTCATTTTAGACTAGGCTGAAAATAGGGAGTTTAGTTAAGAGCTTATTTTATTAATCTAGGCAAAAAAGAATGGTCACAGCATATGTGATAACAGTGGAAACGGAGACATAGTGAAAGACTCAAGAAAGACTTTGGAAGTAGAGGTAACAGGACTTGCTGATTAGATGTGGAGCGGCAGAGAAAGAGGAATTAAGGATGATACTCCTGGGTTTATTTTCCTTCAGAAAAGGGATAATAAAGACATGACATTTATCAAAATGTGGAAGAAAGGGGAATTCAAGTTTAGGAACGATGAGTTAGCTGTAGACACATTAACTTTCAGATGACTTTGAAACATCCAGAGCAGATGTCCACATAGACAGGGGGATTGCAGGTCTGGACCACAGCTCCTGCCCTCTTCACCCAGCACCCATGTCCTTGGCCTCTTGGGTAAATCAGCCTTTGAGCTAAAACCTGAAAATGAAAGTTGCAATGACTCAACAACCCGCTTTTTCTTCTCTTTTATTTTCTCACCCTTTAGTGGAAATCTTCCTTTCCCTACCCAAAGAGTTAGATTGTTCAGCCCAGGGCACTAGAACGTATTTCAGCGTAGCTTTGGGGCTGCAAATGATTCTGTATTTGATCCACAACATCTCCACGCTAACAAAAAGAGTTCATCATTCCTACCTCTATTGTCATGGTAATGACCGATGGTGAGTTCCTTTCCGTGGGACTCCCTTCCCTTATGTACCAATATTGACAGCCACTTCCAAATCAAACTTGAACCCACCCCATTTCTAGTTCCGTTGGCTGATTCTACTTAAGTCTTAGGTTCCTTTTCAAAGTCTTCACTACAATTAAAACAGTAAACAGGCCAGGTCCAGTGGCTCATGCCTATAATCCCAGTGCTTTGGGAGGCTGAGGTGAGAGGATCGCTTGAGCCCAGGAGCTGGAGACCAACCTGGGCAACATAGTGAGACACCTATCTCTACAAAAAAATAAGAAAAATTAGCCAAATATGATGGCACACCCCTAGTCCCAGCTACTTGGAAGGCTGAGGCAGGAAGGATCACTTGAGCCCAGGAGTTCAAAGTTACAGTGAGCTATGATGGTGTCACTGCACCCCAGCCTGGGCAACGGCTAGATCCTATTTAAAAAAAAAAAAAAGTAAACAATGTCCCCTATGTTTGTTTCATATTTTCATATTCATAAGTTGTAGGGCATTTTATGAAATAATTTGTTGACAACAGTGATAAAGAGCAGTTTCTAAAGTTCTCTAGAATCTTCAAAAAAGAATGCATTAAAAACAGCTAACAGTCCATACTAAAACAAGACAAAGAGCTTTGAAATACATTAAAGTTATTATATATAATATTTTGACTATACTTCCCTGATAAAGAAAAATACCCAGTAAAATAAGCTGTTGTTAATTACAGTTCTGATTTTTGTCTTACTCTATGAATATTTTTTGCTCAAAAAAAACCAATTTCTGCCTTTTCACAAGAAGTCGCATCTAAGGAGGCAATCCTCTGCCCGACATGTCCTTGTTACTGTCTCCTATCTTCTGTATCTAATTAGCAGACCTGCAAAAGCTTTAACTGATTGTTATTTGCAGTAGTTATTATTATTCCTAAGAGTGCAGGACAGAATTCTCACTTATTTAATGATATTATGTGCTCCTTATTTTTCTTTAAGTGCGTGTTTAGCAGGTAGGCACAAACATTAAGAAAAATATTGATTTCATATACTTTGAGGTAACTGACTCAATCTAAGAAAAGCATAAAAAACTCTACCAATGAAATAATTTATTTATAGATAACCTAGCCACTAAAATCTAATAGGAGAGTTTAACCTGTACCATAGGAAAATACTGAGATAGGATGAAAGGTTCACATAATGATAGAGATATTTCATCTGAACACCAAATATTAAGCAACAGATGATTATATGCATGTTTTATTTTTCATCCAGATGTTTGGCACTCTGTCTAAATACTATTGGTTTGTAAGTCTCCAGAGGACAAGAATGCCATCCTACCAAAAAGTATGTGTGCAAAAACGAATGGAAAATATCCTTTAAAGACCAATCAAGTGCAGGAAATTTTCCTTCAAGATTCCAGACCCATCTCTCACCTTGTCAGGCATCACCTTATGAAAATTTGAGTTAAGACACTTTCATCTGTCAGTCCTTTTTCAGTCTATTAGAAGAGATTGAGCTGACACTAATGTGCACTAAATCCTACAATACAGTTTTGAAGAATATGCTCCAAGAAATACCTTCTCTAACAACAGCTTCATTATTACAGAAGACAGTTACGTCAACATAAAACCATGCAAATAATTCCTATGTTCACCCAACATCATGATGCATCAACCAATTAAACCGTTAGAAGAGATTTCACACATATTGAACACTGAAGTAAAATCTTTCTCAAAAAAGTATATTGAGAGGGTAAGATTTTGTTTTATTAGAATATGCAGTTGAAATCAAACACAAGATTTTTTCAGTTAAAACATTTGTGTCTGAAAAGAGCAACTTCAATTTTAGCTCATTTTTCTCTAATCCTTATGGATTTCAAGTTTCTGAAATATAACTTTTCACCTCTTTGTGGGCAACTACAAATTTGCATTCAGCTACAACTGTACATCCTTTTTTGTATGTTTTTTCTCAATACTCCACAAATCAAGTTTTATGAACTAACGTTATTATAAGAAAATAATTATTCATGATTCATTAAGATTTTTTTCATTTATTAAATCAAGGAATATAAAAAGTAATTATACATGCTTTAAACAAATAGCATAATTGCAATCAATGACCTCTGACTATTTTATCAGTGAGCACTCACTCATTGCAAAGCTCAACATTCAAAATAAATTCAAGAATATTTATTCCATAAATTTCAGATGGCAAGGAAAAAATGATTCTGAGATGGAAAAGAAAAAAATCCTCGTGTTGGAACTGATTCTAATTTTATTCAAATTAAATTCATTATCACTTTAAAATAAGAGAAGGCAGCCATACTAATATGTCAAATAGAAGTATTAATTCCACAATTTCCACACATCCCCACAATCTGTATGTTGCCAAATTTTAATTTGGGGATTTGAAGAAAATTATCATCAAGTCCTTTACTCATAACATCTAATTGTTTAAGGCTTCAAATAATAGAATTAATATTAATTAAACATTTTTTAATCAGATTAGTTTTTCAAATTGTAACAATCACCAAATGGGTTTGATTATTAATTTATGGCATTATTTTTCCTCATAAATACTTCAAGTTAGCATTCAAGATGGTGGCAGTTGGCATCTACCACCATCAACACAAAAATCATAGAAGGAAAGTTGAGCTTCCTTCTTAGAACCAAAGGTTCAAAGTCATAGGCAAATTTTTCTCGTACGTACCTCAGAAATCTAAATGGCAGAATATGATTGAAACAATCACACTAATGCTCTAAATAAATCTAGGACAGGATGGATATCACTAAATTAGAATGTCTATAACTTTGTAAACTTCAGAAGCTTAACTGTTTTCTAATAAAAGAAAAATGAGAGCGGTGGGCTTGAGGGTAGTAAAATTGGGTCATATTATTGCTAGTATGGTATTTTGAATTGTTGCAGAGGGGAAATAAAATATAACTCACAAGCATTTAGTAGGATTCTAGTTTTGACTAAAAATTCAAAGAAAAATTTCCTTAAAAGAAAATTATATTTACAGTAATTTAGATTTTAATTATTTAAGGAAATACTAATAAAGGGAAAAGATATAATTATGAGATAATTTATTAACAAATAGAAGTTTCTCAGCTTGACACCAAAATGGTGTTCTAAGAGGACTGTAGAACTTGCCTGCCTCCAAAATGTTGTGATTTTTGTCTTCAACTATACACACTGAAGAAAAAAATCCACCCTGATTTTATTAAGTAACATTTTATTAATTATACAGTATTCTAAAACTGAGGTTATTATAAAATTAAGAACTAAAAATCATTTAAAGTGTTCAAACATTTATCTTGGTTTTCAATTTCTTGAATTCATTCCGTAATAATAAATTCTCCTGGAATAAAATGTATTCTCCTGTCCTGTGCAATGAGATATGCCAAATCATTTTACTCAAGCAGTGCTACATTTCATTAATATGCTTCTTGGCAAACTTCCAGAGAAGAAAAACAAGTTTTAATTTTTAAATACTCTAGACAGCTTATTATAGTGTAGGCCGAAATACAAAACTAAGGCTGGCAGATCAAGCACACCTGAATTCCAGCATACACTTTTATATAGCCTTTCTTAATTCCAAGAGATGTATTTGATCAAACACATAAACAGAAATGACACTGTTGTTGGTAATTTGCTATTTGAATAAAATCATGTTTTCAAAATAAGTTAGAAGTGCACACTAAATTCAGTTTTCCATTGACTGTCATTAAATATCTACCAGATACCTTATAGCTGTTTTACCAAGCTCTTCCTGCTTTGCCACAGAGAATCTTTACCCATTGAAAACCATGAATTTATGAGGATGAGTAGTTCTAATGGACACAAGAAGTTCATATTAAAATTATTTGTGGGTTTTTCCTCCTACTTCTTCACTCTCATAGGTCCACGTTTATATAGTCTCCTTTTCTTACACATACACATAAATAAATGTATGCAAAATAGTAGAAGATGGATCATACTGCGGAGAGCTTACTTATACTTTTTGGCTTGAACAAGGCAGCAAAATACCACACACTAGAAGCAAATAGACTTCCAACAGCAGAAAATTAGAAGTTTTAAGAAGTTTCCCAATTAAATTTTTTCCAGTATATGAAAACAGAAATTTGAACATTCTCATACTTGATTTTCAGATTTGATTATCTACAATGGCAAAATACCTCAAATGATTACAGATTTCCCATTTCAAATAGTTCTGCTAAGCATCATTAAATATTTTGCAAAATACATTTTAGGTTTCTAAGTGGGTTATTTTTATTATTCTTCCACCATGAGGAATAGAGGGTAATTATTATCTATTTATTGCCCAAAAGGAGAGTTAGTTCCCAGAAATGAAATCTTGGTTAAGTTTTGCTCAATACCACTTCAAAGACAAATTGCCCACCACAGATTAAAACTTGGCTCTGCATATAAGAAAATTTCCTGTTTGAAATTATGGTAAGACACCGCATTTGGAACACTCGGAATAACTTGGCAAAATAATTTAGAGAGCAAAATGGTATAAAATGCTATAACCACAACATGTAAATAATGGTTCCTCTAATGATCATTAAAGATGCAGTTATAACCAGACATTCTTTAGCTCTCTTCTTTTTATTCTTTTATAGATTTATAAAAATGACTTTCAGCACTAAAGCCGACCATACATACTCACACTTTTCCCTCTTGTTGAAAAAGTCCAAGGAAAACATGCACATATGTTAATTTATTGGAAGTTGAAACACATGTGCTTATTCTCTTTTAAGAGAAAGCTAATGGTTGAAACATTTCATTTCTCAGACTTAGTGTAAATATTTTCTGAGTGAGCAATAAAGCCAGTAATAAAATATTAGTAAATGGAAAAATTATACTTGTTCAACATCCATTAGCTATTTTATAGCTCTATAGGATCATATGAAAATTTAAGACATATTTGTAACAGCAAATAATCAAATGAAATATGTTTTCACATCTAAAAAATTTCCACTAATTTTTATCTCTCTTCTCCCTTTTGTATGTAGCATGCACAAAATGTATAAACAAATTTGGGGGAAGAAATAATAGTCCCATATTTTTATATATGAAATTTATTTTTATAAAGGTATTCACATGAGTGACCAAGAATTTAAGCTGTTATCCTTACCCTAGGAAGGATAAAGGCTAACTCAGAGAACCATTCCTTTTTCGTCCTCCATGGTCAGGTAAACTCTACATTTCATGGAGGAAAATGTATTCCTATCTTCCAATTAATTATCTGAATTCCAGATTCCTGGAAGTATTGCCTTAAGATAAAATACATAAATTTAAAGTCAGATAGATAAGAATTCAACAACAAGCTCTTCTCTCCTTATCTGCTTATTAGCCCCAGTTTCCTCATCCATAGGATGGGAATCAGAATAATGCCCACCTTATAAGCTGATAAGATGCACTCCTATACAGTGCAGGATCTTGCACATAGTGAATGTTTAATAAATTTTATTTCTGGAGCTAGGCACAGTGGCTCATGCCTGTAAGACCAGCAACTCAGACGGCTGAAGTGGGAGGATCACTTGAGGCCAAGAGTTTGAGAACAGCCTGGGCAACACAGCGAGTCCTGGTCTCTATGAAAAACAAGAAAAATTAGCCAGGTATGGTGGCGCATGTCTATAGTCCCAGCTACTAGGGGCTGAAGCAGGAGGATCACTTTAGCCCAGGAGTTGGAGACTGCAGTGAGCTATGATCCAGTCACTGCACTCCAGCCTGGGTGACAGAGGGAGACCCTGCCTCTAAAAAAATAGGAATAATTTTTATTTTATTACATGAGGACTGATAACTTTTTAAAATACGATGATAGAAACTACCTTCTCTGAACACTTACTATTATGCCAGGCACAGTGTGAGTACTTTACACGTATTACATACTTCAACCATTACAATGTCGTTAACCCATTTTACAAATGACACAATTGATGAGGAGCAGTCTCTGGTCCAAAGCATTCCAAGGATTCTACCTTTTTGTGTTTCTTTTTAACAACTCCTGGCTTAAAGAGGAGATGCACATAAAAAGATATATCCTATATCTACATTAAAATTAATATTTTGATGAAATTTCTTTCCGTTATAGCAGATATTACCACATTAGACATATTTTTTTCTGAAATATTTCCTTGCATTAAGATACTATTAGACAAAATTACATACATCAGTAAATTGATTACCTTTCTAACATCTATTTCAATCTATGTATGTTTATTTTAACAGATCTGGAGTTTGGCATTTTTGTTCTCCTTCTGATTAATATGCGTTATTAGCTTGGTTTGTTTCTATAATGTGATTTCACAGATAAATTTGGGATTCATTTCTTTTAACATGATTATTTGGTAATAAGAACAAAATATTCAAACGCCCAGAAACAAATATAAATTTTTCTAAAACTAAAAATGTAAAACAAGTGTATATAAATTAAACATATATAAAATTCAACAAATGCCAAAGTTTAAACTCTAGTTTTAATATGAACCCAATATTGTACGTGTGTGAGTGTGGATATATGTAGGTCATGAAGTTTTATTGGACTTGGAAAGTTTGTGATAAGTGCAAATATTAAATACTTGCATTCATCATACTATATATAGTATACTATACTATACTATTTATATATACACACACTAGACTACATATATAGTATAGTAGTATAATCATACATTATAGACTATGTGGTAATGTAGTTAAAATCAGGTATGTATTCCAAAGAAAGGGAATATTTGAGAAAATGGTGCAATTCATAGAACTTCTTGAAAATGAGAAATCATAGCAGTGAGTGAATTAGGATTATAACCCAGTTGTTGAGTGTAACAGCCAGATTCAAAAAATACTTTGTGCAGATAATCCTCAACCTGCTTAATTTGTGAACAAAACTCTAAGTATTGGCTGGGGCTCCAAAGAGCATTAACAGAAATTTTGACTTTCAATATTAACATAGTGAATATTGAGGGAAAAAAAATTTTAAATGTAGCCAAAAGCTTGGTGATATTTACAATATCATAAATTCAGATATGTAACTATGGTTAAAATTCTTTTAAAAAGGAAAACAGAAATTTGTAGTGCCGTTATTACGCAATGTCATTGGAGAAAAACATTTTTAACAAAATATGTATAAGTTAAAATTTTCTAAAACATCTCATATATAAATGTGTTTCATTCTTGAAAAACAAATTACATGTCATGTTATATAACAACATTATTCTCTTAAACTCTAAACTACCAGGAATTTATAGTTTAGATGTACATATATCCCTTTAGTTTAATACATGTATGTATAGATATAGTTTCATATACATATATGTCTTACAAGATATATATGCATATATGAAACTAAAAGAAACTTGCAAGATATACGCAACTATCTTACAATCTTTAAGACATGTGTGTGTGTGTGTATATATATGTATATATTTCTATCATCATCTTAATACCACCAAAAAAACCCCAAAAGATTCTGCATTGACCAGGGATTCTTACTCTGAGGCCATGGTTCCTTAGGTTTCAGTGGATGGGCCTTAAAAGACTAATAAAATCCTCAAACTCAGTGTAAGATTTGTGTCCATTATTTGTTTGTGTGATTTTATGATGAGTGTATCTACAGCTTTCCCAAAGGTTAAGAACAACTATTCAAGGTAGAAGAAAGCCACATTGAGTGGTGGTAGAGTAGCAGAGTGCACACATCATGATGCAGTATCTGGTTTTATATACCACTTCCACATGACAGTATAATCTTCTTTAAGTTATTTAATATCTCTGAGCCTCAATTTCCTCATCTACAAAATAAAGATAATAACAAGACCTACTTCACAGGTGGATTTACCATGAAATTAATGAATCCTAACTTTAGAGGCCTGGCAACGTGTTCCCATGATCAACTGTTTTTGTAAGATTTGTGAAATTTTATACTCTTTTGAATAAAGATGCTCCCCCAAATTGTGTTACTTCACACCTTGCCAATGTTGGATCTTTCACTTCCTCACCTCAGTGATTATACTGAGGATTAAATTAGATAATTAGCTTTAGAACTATGCCTATAACACAGAAAACACGTGATTAGTGCTCACTATCATTATTATTATCAAATATCACAGGCAATTGGTATTTATTTTTCCCATTGCTACATACAGTTGAATATTTCATATCTTAAGTAGTATGGGTTAGGGGTGTTTAAGGAAAAGCTTAGTATACTAACACAATCTTCTCAGCAAATTGGGAAAGAGAAATAGTATGAAATATATTGATTTAAATATATTTAAACTTATTGATGCATGCTTAAGAAAGGGGTAGCTTTTAGAATTTAATGAAGACCATGCTTGCATTTTGCTGAAAAAAATTCAAGACATTTATTCATAGAAAACTTCATGCAGAAAAAACCTTCCTCAGTGAGATCCCATATACTTATCAGTTGGCTATTGCAAGAGAGGATTAGCATATGGTTGAACTCACCAGGATTACACAAATCTTATCACATCTATACAGAATTACACAAATCTTAGCACATTTACATAAAATCAGCCAAATATTCAAGGGTTTAGCAATGTATACAAAGATGGCCACACAAATTTCTGAGTCATAGTTTTGTAATTTGGGACATATGACACCTATTTTACATTCATAATGTAAATCATATTCATATGATGCCTATTTTACAATTCATAATACAAATGTCATCATACGTTTTAATTGCATACCTAGAAGTTACAGATATAAACTATTTATATAAGTTATGATTGATCATGCAAGAATTACAATAAATATTGACTTGTGATTAAGCTCCACCTTTTGAATTTATTATCTATTTTCTTCAAATGAAGGATGGAGATATATATATGTATATGTATTAATTATGAATAAAGTTCACCAGGAAAATATGTCTTGTATTTTAAATAATAAGAGTTTGAATATTACCCTCATCGAATCATTGAGTCAATATAGAAATTTATTTCATACTTCAAGATAAAACAAATTTAAGATAAATATGCTAAAGTTGGTTTCAGCAACAGCCTAAATCCTGAAGCACTATTGATTTACTACATATTGAATTACTTTTTGAATCACTTTGAAGGTGAGATATATATAATGTATATGTGTGTGTGCATATATATTTATACGTGTATACAGAAAGAGATAGATATAGTAATTTAAAGTCCAGTTCAAAGAAAAATGTTTGTCATGCCTTTTCTGAGTCAATCATGAAATCAAGCTCTAATGAACTAGCTAAGCAACAGTAACAATGGGAAAATTATTTAGTTCTGCTCTGCTCAATTAGAATAAAAAGTTAGAAGTTCTCTCCAGGTACTGAGTTGAAGGGCCAAAATCACAGTGCCATTTCCTGCTTCATACTGTGCCCATTTAGTAAAACAGAATTGGCCACCACGTTCTTAGCATTACTTTTCAGAGATGTCACACGCACCGCTGAAGAGCTGAGTAGGTAGCTGGTTGCTCTCTCTGGGTAGGGCCTCCTCCCACAACAGAGCTGGCTGTTGAAATGCCTCCTGAAGCTTTCACTGAGTAGGTAAAGAGCAAAGGGATTGACACAAGAATTGCAAAAACTCAGAACCCGAGCAACTAAGGTGACAATCATGTGGCCCAGAGATGAATCAATCTCCTTATAGTTGAAAGACCGATACAGGTAGAGGATGTGATTTGGAAACCAACAGAAGAAAAAGCAGCCCACAAAGACCAGAACAATTTTAGCCAGGCGTTTCCGTGTTTCCATCTGAAATATAAGAAAATAGTCCTATCGGTTAAAATGTAAATGGAACCAGCCACATGCCAACCTTATATCATGTCACAATAGGAGTGAAACTCACAGCACAACAATACATCCCAAATACATAAATTATTTATTTTCCTCCTCAATACGATGATTTTAACAGTTTGATAAAGCCTATTTTGGTTGCTACACTATTTTCATTCAAAAATACTCGACAGTTTATATAAGACTACATGGTAAATTATTAATAAATGACTATGTCTTCATGTTAAAACTATGATCTCAAAAACTCCATCTTATTTTTAACTATTTTCCTTTTGTTTAAAGTTTCATTGTGTTCAGTATAAATACAAATCATTTCTGTTTGTGTTAAATTCACTAAATTAATGAACCATAGAATATAATCAAGCTTAGGTATTTTTCAAAAATCAGGGTGTTTTAAATAGGAAAAAGTGATATAGTGAAGCAGGGCTTGACATTTTTTAACTGTTACTCCACAGAAAAAGAACTTGAGATTTACACTCTTGACTTACATAAATCAAAAGCATCTGATATAACTGTGAATCCTGTAAACATTACTATGTTGTCACTTTTGCAAATAAAAATACACTTTCCTTTTGTCATAAAATTTATATATTATGTTTACTGTTTTTTAAGACGGTCTTCAGGAATGTGATAAATGGACAAAATTCAAATATTGGACTTTAATTTTTTTAATCTATAATTTCCTAACATCTAGAGTCCAAGGTTTAGCTCATATTTGTCTAATTTGTTCTGATATTTAAGTAAGTCAATGCAAATATGAAAACATAATTTATCAAAAGAACTGGTAGTAGGCATTGTGATATTTTCTGAGCTAAAACTCTTGGTCATCAACTTGAATGTTCTAGAGAAGACTGGAAAGTTTTAGGATTGGAACAGAGCTGACGTTTAAGAGCAGTAGAGAGTGGTGATGGAGGAAGCAAAAGAAGGAGCAAGTGAAGAGAAGCCCATTCAGGAAGCAGAATGTGAGACTCCACATGGACTGTGGTGGCATATGTTAGGCAACCCAGCAGATTTAAGGAAGTCGAATGTGAAATTTATAGTACTAAGCAGTCTCGTCCCCAGCAGGTGGAGCATGGGTGCAAGAATTTTACCGCAATCCATACGTGGAGATTCAAGTGCCCAGGCAGGCTGTAGGCATTGAGATTACTTCTTGGATGATGTCAAGACCCAGTCAGAGTTTATAGGTCCCAATAGGGAAATTCACAAAAACAAGGCAAAGCCAAGGCCATTAAAAAACAAACAATCAAAAAAACAACGTGGGGGAGGGGCTGTGTGAGTGAGAGAAACGCAAGTTTACAAACCAAAAGCAAAGACTCAAATACCTAAATTAAAATACACATCAGATCACAGGGCTCTGCGTAAAAGAACTGATGATGTGAAGTAAAACCACAGTGAGCCTATGACGTGAACACTTTGTTTCAGTGATGCCAAATATTTAGATAATAAATCTATTAATCTATCAATCTTTAATGATTGGTTGGTTTTTTAAGTCTTTAAAGCAGATGCGGATGTTTCATGTCGATGGCCATCCATTAATGGAGGTTTCCTTCCATGCAAGAAACCTTTACCAGGTTCTGCTGTTGCTACGGTGCCCAAGGCCCCAGCCTATTGCTCCATCTACAGTCCAGCAAATTTTAATGGTCTGCGATTCAATTTGTTTGCCTTCAAATTGGGAACAGGCACCTACAATGTCCCTGTACCTACAGAACCCTTCAGAAGAACTTTTCTAGGAGTACACAAATGTACAACTAGAAACTCTTTCCCACAAAAAACACTATTCCCTTCTCGTTGTGGATTAATACAATAGGTTTTTACCTGAAATTAGTACTGCATATTGTTTAAGGAAGAAAAAGTACGTAAGGTACATGTTGTAATTTTTAGATTAGAGAAAGTTATAAATTTGAGTTGGGCCACACATTACTTCACCATCAGCCCATCTTTGGATCACTCTCATACTTTTTCTGCTGTGCTGGCCGTGTCCAGAGCCTCCCATTCTGGCATCTCACCCAAACCCCATCCCCAGATCCCAGGTAGTATCCTACAGTCTTTTCCTGATGCATTGTTCCAGACTCCTGCCATCCTTAGTAGGCTAACTGGAGAAGAGACAATAATTAAATAAATTTATACTTAATATGTGAAAAATTTCTGGTTTACTATGTTGCTTGTTGCATAAATATTTGCACATAAACAAAGGCCTTCAGAGACACTAATTTCTGATGGTAGAATTCTAGGTCTTGTCACAGGCCCAGATGGATGATAAGCTGGACCTAAGCGGGCATTGGCATCACTGTGACATGACCACATATTAGAGATCCCCTCATATTCTTTCTAGTGAAGGCTAGTGCAGGCCTGACTCTGTTCTCATCATTCATAGGATTGAGAGCCCATGAAATAGAACACAAAATAGCAATTATTGGTCCTTGCCAGCACACCCCCAACACACACCTACTAAGCTTACCTGTTTTTTTGTATGTTCATTGTATTCTCCAGGAAGATTATGTGCACTTTTAATTAAGGTCTTTGCAATATGATAATAATAAATGCTAATAATAGAAAGTGGTATGAGGAAATAAACCAAGAAAATGAGCACTGAATGAATCTTGGGATGTAATTCATCTGTCTGAGGGTAGGGAATACACGCTGTGAAGCTACTATTGTCCAAGCTACTGATGCGTGCCACTTCCGAAAACACTGCTTCAGGAACTGCCAACAGCACAGAGACCACCCAGATGCCCATGGCCTTCACACAGGTCCACAGCACCGCCCCTGATGTCTGCATGTCCATGGGGTTTACGATGGCTCTGTACCTGGGGAGACAATACATCTCAAATTATTATCTTAAAAAGGAAGAAAGAAGACCTATTACTGGATAAGAGAGGTGCCACACTCCATTATTCCCTGGCTATTTTGTAGTGTATAGAAGTCCTTAGGTCCCTGGTGTCTCTCTGTCCACAAGTCATTCCACTGCTTAGTAGCACAGAAGACAGAAAGAGAGAGGAAAATATTTTAAATTGGCATTTCCCAAATTGTGGTCATCTGCTTACCTCTTTCACAAGTTTTTTTCTAAATCTACACATACTACATGCATGATCTTTTGTGGAATATTTTTATTTAAATAGTTTTATTTGTTTAATTTATTATTACTGTAATTAATATAAATAGACAATAACCATGAAAAATAAAATGTCCACAAAATAATACCATTAGATTCTTCCTTGATACTAGTCCGCAGCTTCTGAGCCTGGGACCTCCCAGGTTTTTTTTTAAGGCCATATAATAAATCTTAGAGACCAATCCAGACTGGGATTTTCTCCATAATCCAATCATAAGGAGGACTGAAAGAACTGAAAGAATTGAAGATGGAACAATATTATCTTTATGGTTCAAATTTATTTCATGTCAAGATCCCATAAAATTCTCTCTCCTCCCACCTAATATACTACTGGTAATATACTAGCAATATACTAATGATAAAGGATTTACACATCCGGACACAGCGACTCAAACAATCCAAAACTTTCTACCGCTAACTCAGTCACACACATTAAGTAAGGTAATAATGATGCAAAAAACCCAAAATTGTGTATAAACCTCAAATTATTTATATTTGTCTTTAAAAGTATTTCAGGTTACAGTATACCTAGGAGATAACAAGATGCAGTAAAAAGTGATTTTATTATCTGAGTTATTATCCTATCTCTGATATCATTTGGGAAATCACTTAAGTTCTGACTTTTTCTTCATTCATAAAGTGGAGATAAAAACACCTTCCTCAAAGCTTTTGTGATTAGAAAAAATTTATAAAGCACCTAGTACAGTGCCTGGCAATTAGCAGATCCTAACCAGGTCAAGACACTGCACCTTCTCTTTATTTACATTTGAAATTGTCTGATGTTCTAAAAATTTGGAATATTTCAGGCCACATGACAACCAGTCAAGGTCTCCTTCTGAGGTTCTGTAAAGGTGTTTCCATTCCCCACCAGAGATGAACATCTCACAGCCTCAGCATCACCTGAAGGTGGCCTCTCTCTCTCCTGACTTTGCCGCAGGAGTCATTTCCAGACACTCCATAGGGGAATGGCAATTCACATTTTGATCTAGAGGGACTTCTTCCCATGTGAAAAGAAAAAACATATAGAAATCAAAGAAGAGAAGCAGCAAAGGGCCTCAATACTGAAATAAATAAAGTAGCATGCATAATGCATTTTACCCAGGTTTCCCACATGGTAGATTCAGTGGGCAGGTGTTCCCTTCCTCTGTTCTTAATTGCATGTTCTTAAGAAACTGAAAGAATTAGAATTGGTAACTAGAATGAGCAAATTTTTTTGGTTTTTTAATCAGATTAATATATTCAAAGAATTTTCTTAAAAATTCAGAGAGCACTAAGAGTCCTCTAAATAAAAATAGTTTTGTTTCATCTCAGGTTCCACTCCTGAATTTGAAAAAAATTTTATATTATAACCTCCCTATTTCTAAGAAATGTACTTTTACCACTGTTTCTTGAATTAAATCTAGATATTAGCTCTTGACATCCTTTTATGGTAGTTGAGGATTTTTCTCTGTTATACTACCTCTCCTCCCCCCATCCCCAATGTCCTGATTTACTAATTTATATTGTCTTTATATAGTTAATAGATAATTATTGTGACTAAATAAATAACATTTACTGCAGAGTTAAGCAGTATATTATGATGGTGTTCTTTCTTACATACTTCTTTAATTTCCCTAGAGTTAATACTTCCTCATTTTTTCATTTGCATAATTCTCCATGTACCTGAATTCATTTTTTTCTAAATGTTCCTTCACCACCTTCCTGAAGAATTGGAAGCCCAGTTCTTGAATTTAATTCTTCTTCTTTCTTAGTTTTTCACATTTACCAAGCACATCTTCACCTTCTTTTTGAATTTATTTTCTAAGATATTCTATTAGCTTTAGCTTCCATCCTTTTTTCTGAATTTTTTATTTCTGCTATTATGTTTTTGTTTTCTATAAGTTCTCTCTTGTTTTCAAATCATTCCTTCTTTATAATATCTTATTCCAATGTTACATGCATATATTCTTGCCATATATCTATGAAACTATACAGAAAAAATTTAATCTTCTCTTTCTATCATAGTTCCAGGTTTTGTTTGGTCTTTTTGTGCTGGCATCTCTCCCCAAAAGTTAATTATTCACTGATAATTCATATTTAAGGGCAAAATACCAAAAAGCTAATTGTAAATTATTTTTTATGTGGAAGAAGGTGAGGAAAGGGAATAGAGGAGATCATTGAGAACAGAATAAGCCTTCTTTTTAGATTATCAAAAACACAAAGGGCATTCTTAACTTTCGTCCATGTATTTAAAAAAAGGAATATGTCACTTCTCCATCCCATATCTAAGCACGTACTATTATAGAGGAACAGTCTCTACAATAGTATATCCACTGGGGCTGCTACAATAAAGTACTATAAACTAGGTGGCTTATAAGTAACAGAAATTTATTTCCCACAATTCTGGAGAGTAGGATGTCCAAGATCAAGGTGCCGATAGATTCAGTGTCTGGTGAGAGTCCCCTTCCTATTACATAGATGGGGCCCTCTCGCTGTTTCTTCCCATGGTGGAAAGGTCAAGGGTCTCTCTGGGGTCTCTTCAGAAGGGCACTAATCCCACTCAGGAGGGCCTCACTTGCATGACCTAATCACCTCCCAAAGACCCCACCTCCTAACACCATCACCTTGGGGGTTAGGATTTTGAGGGAACACAAACATTCATACTATAGAAGGCATTATAACCATAAAGGATGTTGAGAAACTTTAAATATAAATGAAAATTATCAATCTCTCACTCTGATAAGATTGCTAGCAACAGATAACAAAATCTTGGCTTAGGGAAAGCAAGAAACCTAGCATGAACGCAGGACAAGGATAGGGAAGGCTTTTTCAACAAGGAGGATTCTGAGCCACCTCCTGTGAGAAGAAGTAGACACCCAGGCATAGTCTCTAAATGATACATATTCAAATGAAAGGGCAGTTTTGCAAATTCTACAAAACTATAGAAATTATACTAAGAAATTATAGTTGAAAAAAACAGATTACCAAAGTGTTGTTATTAGTAATGAAGCATAGCTTACAATTGTCAAAGAATGTTATACACCAGCCAATGTTCTATGTGTAGCTCTGAAAAAATAAAAAGCAAGAGGTAAAGCAAGATAGTGCAAGTTAATGTGGACATATTTTATCATGCTTCCTTCAAATATTTATAGAAAATGTGCAGGGAAAGTCTCTCAATATATAAACTGTTTCAAAAAGTATAGTATCATAACAGGTATATGTGTGGAAAGATACTTTTTCCCTTATAAATAGTCTCAGAAAGATATCCCTGATTGGAAACTAAGTACTAGAGAATAATCCATGAAAAAGGAGACAAAGAGAAACATAATTACTATTCATGTATCATCATGTAACATCAATAAATAAATATACTTATTTTGGGTCTAGCTTATGATATCTGTGTACATTTTAAATTTAATGTAAAGAGATAATTACATTTAATCATAATACAAAATATACGATGAAAATTAGATCATTTTTTAGCTCTTACAAAGTCATCACAACATCTCAAAAATGTCCGTCTCCACATTTCCACAAAACTTTCTGGTTATACTATCCATAGTTTCTTTTTTCTTTCCTATCACACATTCATTTATCAGGCAAGAAATAGGCCAACAAAGAGTATAAGCATGAACTACATGATAAGAGGAGAGATCTTGGTCACTGTTGTATCTCTAATACACAACACACAATGCGTGGACCACAGTAGGTTTTCAGTAAATGGTTGTTGAACTAATAAGGAAACTGAGCAACAAAGAGATCCTTATCAAGAGTAATTGTGGTAGAGCAGGGTAGGAGCTGCTAGATGTTACACTGAGGTGGGAATGGTGGTGAGGAATGCAGACAGAGTCTAGTGTAGTGATGTGCAAGGTGCATCAGTCTTCAGAATCACCCTGATAAGTAAGAAAAGGTAAAGAGTATTAGTAGGTTTCTCCCCAAACTCACTGACGTAGAGTCTTTAGGACATGACGTGTGAGGTTCTACATTTTACTTAGATTTTCAGGTGATGCTGAATATAAGCCAGGCCTAGAAATCACCTTGAAAGAGGATTGATTGCAGCAGCAAGCATCTTTGCCGCAGGCTTCCTACAAGGTGGTCCAGTGCAACGGGTGCACGTTCGGCAGCAGCCTGGGGAGGACCTGGAATTCAGCAGAAATTCAATATTTGAAGAATCAGATGCCTGCCCTTTACAACATGTCACATCATGTTGAAGACATCATTCTGATTTTGAAAATAAGGAAACCACTGCCTTGTGGGCATGTGGTTTATTTATGCTATTTTATCATTTTTCTCCAATTAAAACATTTGGGAATAACAGATGCAGGGTTGACACCCAGGTGCCATAAACCCCAGCCTGGTGCAATCTCTCCTTATAGTGTGTCCCAAAGTTTTCAGATCAAGGTAGGTGTATGATCTTCAAAAACTATAAAGCAATATATAGATTATGGTAATATTATGAATATTGTGAGAATTATACAGTGTCATTCTAAGTCAATGTGTGAAATTACTTCTAAGGAGACGAGAAAGGGAAATAATCTAGAAGTGTTTGAGATCAATGAGTAAAACGTATGCAATTTATTAGAGTCAAATATAACAACCTTTATTTAACAATAAGCCCTATAAATTCAAATTAAAAACTAATAAACTAAGTGCAGAAATTATAATTCATTCTGTTTCTCTGTTATATAAAAATAACAACAGAGTACTTGCTATGGAAAGCAAATTATTCTTTTTAAATAAAAAGCTAGAAAACTCTCAGAAAAACTTACGACTCACATTTAGTGAAAGTATAGGTCATTTTATATGTTTCAACGTTTATTTTCTCTATTCCTGGTTTCCTCCCTTTTTTTTATTCCTGTCATGTGTTGTTAGCATCTGTATTTTTAAACTGCCTTAAATTTTTTTAGAACAAATTGAACCTAAATAAATCATCACCCAGGAACTATCTGTTATCTGTAGGGTGAGTGTGTGGACTATTTTCTTAGGTATGTATGGCCAGCCTGAACTCTCCAAAATAGTTAGAAGCACACCCTGAATGCCAATCTCAGCACCAATTGAGCGGCAAGAGCTTCTTAGCGTACTGTCCAGGGCTATAGAGGAAGGAAGAAAGCATCTCTAGTCCGTGGCAACTGGTTAACCAGTCCCTGAGCTTCAGTCAGGAGTTTTGATGAGAAATCAGCAAACAGATTTGATAACAGGACTACCCCCCACCACTGGACAAAGAGTGATGGAAAAGTCCTGTGAAGCCTAGGGAGTGTTAGATCCAGGGCCTGTATTCAATCTGTTTCAATATTTTAACAAATAATTACACTGAAAAGAATATCTGTTTGCATTGGTGTAATACTCAAATAATATTAATGATTCAAGGTTTTGTCTACTGACTCCATTATGGAATTAAATCTGATTATCCTAACTAGCACACAAAAGCTTGAAATTATTAATACATTAGCAGCTTAATCAGATTTGGAACAATATTATTTCTGTATTTAATCCAACATTGGCTATTTAGTATCAGAAAAACATCATCACCCGATACATTAAATTAATATTAGTTTCATTTTTATGCTTTTTGTAAGTTTCATTTTAAAAATTTAATTTGTAGATGCATTTTAGTGAATTGTCATCTAAGAAGCAGAATAAGGAATTGATATCCAGTTTGACATTTGTAAATACAAAAAATTATGAAGTTCACAGTTTAGCACTAGGACTCTGTGGGAATATTTTCCTGTAAAAGAAAAAGGAGAACTCCATTCTTAAGAGTTATTTTCATTTTAGTAATGGGCCTTTAGAGGCCAAAAGGTATTCAAGAATCAAAGAAATAACATTCTGAGTTTGGAAGTGCAGCTATCCTAATAAATAGTGAGGGAGACATCTACAAATGCCACCCAAAAGCAAAGTATGGTTTATGGGGCGACACCTACCTAAGGTGAAAGCAAACACGACCCAATCTTCCACAGTGGGAGGTGGGAATGTATGTGTCTGTGTGTGCGTGTGTACATGTGTGTTTGTGTAAAACTGTTAAAAACATGATACAATATAGAAATACTTTTAATCAGCTATTTAATGTGAGCAAGCAAAAAAAAGTACATTTTCAAAATAGTAACAAAAAATATCTATCAAGATAAGAGTAAAAAAAAATAAATTGAGAGCACCACTGTCACCATTTCAGACCATGCACTGTGTCTCCTCCAGCCATAGTGGTTACGGCATGCCTCTGAGCACATCATAACCAGACTTCAGGGGACACAAATGGTTTTTCTAGGATGTATCAGTTGAAACTCCTTGAAAGAGTTTGCAAAGTCAAGGATTAATAATCACAAATACTAGTGTCACCATCCTTTGCCCATATCAAACAAGGTGATTTAGGCCACAGGGTATATTTAGTATACTGTGTTTCTTATTTCAGTTTCTTCAATCCAGTAATGCTGTCCTCAATGATATATAAAATATGAGTCTGCATTTCACATGGGGATATGCTTTCTGAAATCTAATTACCTTCCTGGGCCTTTTTCTATATTACTGTGCTCTTTATTTCTTAACTTTGTACCTTTATTTTGTTAAGCAAAGACATTTAAGCCATCCCATGAAGTTAGGCTATATGGTTAAGCAAATAATTGAATTTATTGTTTAAAAACTCTAATAATAGGTTTTTATTTGTTTGTTTGGTTTTCCATGGCTGTAACTCCTACTTAATTTTAAATCTAAGGTGTGTCTTTTATTTTGCAGTTACATTTTACGACGTTCTTTCACTCTAACAAAACTAATGAATCAGCTTCTGCATTTTTTTTGTTTTTTTAATGCTTGGGTGCTTTGATTTAAATTTTAACTTTTAAGTCTAGTCTTAAATAGAAAAGATTATTAGTAATCATACCTGGAACACCTTGAAATGTAATAATGTGGTTTTATGGTAAAGAGTTCAGGCTTTAAACTGGGTTCAAAAATGCTGGCTCCATCATTTACTAGCTGTAAGATCATGAAAATGTTACTGAAATTCCAACCTCAGTTTTTCTTATCTTTAAAATGGTTAATTTTGAAATAATAGTGCCTACATCATAGCATTGTGAGGACTATAAAATCACACAAAAAACTTACCACAGTGCTAAGTGCAATTAAGTGGAAACTTATAATTGTTTCCACATCCACAAGAAATCACAGCATTTCGTGAAATGAAGCAAGAGGCTATCAAGTACTAATCAGTACTTGGTTGCTATATTCTAGAAGAAAAATAGAAGTATAGACAATATATAATAAACTATTTCCAACCCATTTTAAGTGAATATTTGAATATATTGTATAATTTCATCACAGGTGACTCAGAGTCCTTAATTCATATTTTCAAAAGACACACTGGTTGGCAAGGGTAGCTTAGGGACCAAGTAGAAGAGGCAGATCACCTTTCTTTATCATTATTATTCAAATATCCCTGCTGTGTTCCCAAAGTACATGATACACATATGAAACAAAAAAGTCAGTAAATATACGAGGATTAGCATTTTCTCTGACCTTGGTCAGTGCAAATTTACCTGTGTCTCCATAACAATAGACTGAGAAAATTGGTGTGAAATAGACTCCAGCCCTGGGTCTTGCTACCAATATCACGTTTTAAAAATGAAAGCATAATTATAGTAATTGTAACTATGGTGATAGCTAGTCCTCAAGTTTTATTCTAATCATTAAGTAGGGCTTTTTTTTTAACTTTCTAGTTAAAATGGGTTCCATAAAGAGGGCCAGCTAAACTAAAAAGTCACATTTTGGTTTTGGAATTCAAAGAAAATTTTTCAAAAGATAACAGAAATGGTGCCATATAAAGAAAATAAGGTGCATAATTTACACAAAAGGCACCAAATTTTCCAGGAGTGTAGTTTTAGAGAGTATATTACATGAGCTAAAAAGTGAATAGTTTTAGAGAGTACATTACATGAACTAAAAAGATAAAGGCATCCAACTCTTTCCTGAATATTGTCTTTCCTGCAACGAAAATTAACTCTTCAATGCCAAAGTAATGTGAGGGAATTATTGCAAAACCAGGAAATTCAGATCAAGATTCTTCTTTCACTAATAATTTAATATGTAAATTAAAGAGGAGAGTAAACACCACCCTAATTATCCAAGTTAAATTGTTTATCTAAATAGCTTAAGTCAGCCCCCTATTCCCAGGGGGAATTAGGCCACAGTTCCATGTTTTGATGCCTAATTGTACATTTGCCCCCACCTCTACCCAGACACTTCCTCCTACTTAAATGGCCAAAAGCATGATTATGAAGAGCTTGGAATAGTGGCACTGGACTCTGAGTCAGGGGGCCTCAATTTTCCTCCCAGCTTTTCCATTAGGAATTACCTGGGCCTCAATATCCACATCTGGAAAATGACAAGGTTGAACTAGTTGATCTGCAAGATAGAATAATGAACACCTCACACCCATAAAATATATGAAAAGCAGATTTGATAGCAAAGATGTATTTTTACAACATTGTTTTAAGATACTAAAATTGGATATCTACCTGTAAAAAAAAAAAAGTCACTTAACTTCAGGTATTAAACAAGAATATGAAAAGTCATCTGTCTGAAGGATATTTATTATTCTAATTGGTTTTGCTTCAAAGAAATGGTAGAATTCAGTTAACAAATGTAAGTAATCTTTATCCTTATTTGAAAAAAAATCAAAATTAAACATTTGCCTAATATTAAGGCAGACATTCTTACCTATCAGATTATTCCTCTACTGAACAAGGAAAATACACTTCTAAGATTTTAGGCACACACAAAAAGCTTCTACAAGGTAGTTGCACTTTTGCATGTTTATTCTATAACTTTGCTATGAAACAGACAATAAAGATTCTCAAAGTGTGTTGGGAGGGGCTAGGACATGCACTTTCAAACGCAATTTTAATTATTTTTTAAAGTAGCAATTTTCTTACATTTTTTTCAAGCTTCACATCTCGTTCCGTTTTAACTCCACATACTTCCCAGATACATCCTCCCCCTCCATCCCCAGCCTTTCTTTGCACCCTTCTGCTAGGTGCATCCCTGGTGCAGCTTCCCTTCCCGCCCCTCTCCACCACTTTTCTAGGCCATCCCACGGCTACCTGTGCCCTTACCTGTCGGCACTGAGGGCAGTGAGAGTGAACACGGAAACCCCCACGGAGGTGAGCTGGATGACCGGGATCAGTTTGCAGCCCACCTTACCGAACATCCACTCGTCAAAGAAGTAGCGCGAGGCGTCCACCGGGACGCACGTGAGCAGCAGCAGCAAGTCCCCCGCCGCCAGGTTAGAGATGAAGATGTTGGGGACGCTCCGCATGGCGCTGTTGGTGACGAAGATCTTCACCAGCATGATGTTGCCCAGCAAGCCCACAGTGATGATGAGCAGGTAGAGGGACGGGATCACGCAACGGATCACCAGCTCGGCAGAGGTCCCGTCGGAGGCGGGCAGGAAATCCCTTTTGGACCCCTCGGGAACAGAACCGCTATGGTTCGCGCCCGTGATCAGAGAGAAGTTGGAAAGAGACTTGGAGGGCATTGTCTCCTTTCCAGGGGAGTCCGCTGGAGTTTTCATGCGCCCGGGTGCTCTGAAAAGCGCAACCGGCACCTGGGTTTAAATCGGTTTCCCTCTCGCCCGCCGGGCAAGTTTACTACCAGGGGAACGCGTCACACCGCCGCGTCCCGGAGAGGACAGGGCTGGTGAGACGTCTGTCCACACGCTCCGGTGCTTCACTTCTGGGAGGGTTACATCGGCTCCTGCTAGCTCTGAATTTAGATTTTTTTAAAAAGTAAAAATAAAAGCAAAGCGGTTGAGTCTTTGTTCTGTATTCAACGGCGTGATGTCGCTTATAGCTAGCGGGGAACAGCCCTTTCGAGACCAAGGAATTGTCCCTCTGGGATTAATAGAAGTACCTGCCCGACCGTTCACACAGACGAGCGGAAGTCATCCTGGCGCTGTCCAGGGAGCCTCCGCTGAAATACTGGCAACTAGCGTGGGGCCACTGGCACTTTGTTTTCCCAGAGCTTTGCTCTTGTTTCTGCAGTTCCTGCTGTACTGTGTGGGACTGGAGCGGAGCGGAGCCCCCGCTCTCTCTCACTGCGTCCCTGTGTCCATCCACCCTTACCCGCCTCCGAGCGGGAGGAGCCCCAGGCGAGAACTTTGTGAACCTCTGAGGCTTAGGGGCTCTGAGCTGCCAAGTTCCTAATGCTGAAACACCAAATTTAGGAAAAGGAACGAGTTCCAAGAATGAAGTAAATAAATGAAATCCTTTCCCTCTTCTTCTTCTTCTTATCATCCACATTTCCTACCCTAACTATGGAAATTCTTTCCTATAGTTGGCATGTTATTTTTAAACATATATTATTGAAATATAGCATGCATAAAGTATACATGTATTAAGTTTAATGCTTAATCTAATCACCATTCAGAACCAACAATCTAACCACCATATCCCAAAGTAACCACTCTTCCACCTGTTATCATCTTAGACTAATTTGCCTGCTATTGAGCATCATATAAATGGAATTATTCAGTAAACACTCTTGTGGCTGGCTTCTTTCACTCAATATTGTACCTGTGAGACCTACCGATGCTTTTGCAAGTACCATTTTCATTGCTGCATAGTATTCCATTTTATAAATATACCACTGTTTATTTATCCATTTTCATGTTGATTGATATTTGGAATCCTTACAATTTTAGCCAATGTTTTAAATAATGTTTCTAGGAACATTCTTGTACATGTCTTCTGGTGCACATTTGAATACATCCCAGATGTGGATTTGCTAATTCATAGTACTTGAGTATGTTCAGATTTAGTAGAAACTGACAACTTTTCAAAATAAATTATTATTTTTTTTTCTTTCAGAAGCTTGTTTGATGACATTTATTAAGGCTGAATATATATATATATTCTTATGACTGAGCAATGCCACTCCTAGGTATATACTCAATAAATACCTGATACAATTTTTTAAATAGGATGTTCTTAAGAGCAAAATAACTTCTCAAATCATGACATCTAGTCAGAAATAGTGGTTCAGTTCTGGAATAACACTCCTTTTGTTGGGAAAAACATTTGGCTAGTTCTTGGTTATTAAAGGATAAAATTTGTATGATAACAAAGAAATAAGTCAAGGACTTCCTATAAGGATGTAGCCATAAGCTGATAAAAGTTATTTGTGCAAATTTATTTGTAAATTAAGCAAGTTTTTTGGATATTGCCCACTAAGAACAGCATTTCATTATCATAGCTGAATTAGACAAGGTAAACATTTGTGTTGTAATCACTTTTATGTTTTCTAACTAAAATACATTTACTTACTGTACTCTCATTTCACTACTTAATCCTTCATAAGGTTAAGATTGGCTAAACAGAATTCTTATATATATACATTTGACTACATGTGAATATACTATTTGTGTTTATATAAACTAATATATAGCAAGGCAATTAATACTACATATAGGTTTGGAGATATGTCTCTAGGAATTTTATCTTCAAAGTTACCTAAGTTTTCTCTTTTAGCATCAAATATCATTATACAAAATAAATTACTAAGGCAGTCTTCTAAATTATGAAATGTCTCAAACTCTCAAACTGCAACTATCCCATTTTAATTTATTTTATATGAAAATATATTGAAGTATAAATTACTGTATGAATTTTCTTATTCTCCCCTGATTGTATCTTTGTGAGCCTAACCATTTCGATGACAAAAATGTTTAGTCCAGAAGCTGGATTAACAAATGTCCAATTGGCAGGTGCTGTAGAATCAAGGATCTGGATTGAATTTTATCCATTTTGAGTAAATCCATATGTATTTACTTTGGTTCATGGTAGTGGGGAACATAATGAATATTTTAATAATTATGACCTTAATGATATTTTATTGAAATGTTATAAAATTATTATAACTATGTAAGTATTATTTAGATTCATCACAAAATTACATATAGGAACATGATAGTGTCTCATATTTATAGAATGAATACACATCAGAAATAAACATTTACTGAAGGGACAAATTTTTTATTGTATTAAATGTGTCATACACTATGTTAGAATCCTTAGACTCATGTCTCCTTAATGTTTATAAATATTCTTTGAGGTAGGTATTTGAGTCTTAATTTTATATATGACACAATTAAGAGTCATAGAGGCAAGATAAATTGCTTAATTTCAAAAAGACCTCAGTAAAACTATATTTTCAAACTTCATATATTTGACTTCAATGTTGGCTGTATCTCATTGTTCCTAGAGAAAACAACTGTGTGGAAAAAATATAATTAAATATATATATATATAATTAAAGCATACACTTTTAATCCTGAGGTGTTCAATGTTTATCAAATACACATGATGGATTATATTGCCCTAACATAAAAACTATTCAGAATTATATTTTTGCTATTTCAAATTTATTGACATGAATATTAGTTGTTGTACAAGTATACACGATGAATCTGAAATTTAAACAAATTTTGTAATCCTTGCTTACCCCAAGGTATCTATCCTTCAGAGTATTATGAAGAAAATGTCAAATATTATACTTATGGAGATTTTTTATAAATTTTCCCTTAAGATCATAAACAATACAAGGATATTATCTATTATCTAATAAATATTATCATTCTTATTTAACACAATAGAGGATATCTCAACCAATGCTATCATATAACATCAGAAATGGAAATAAAAGGCATAAAGTTTGAAAGGAAGAAAATACTAATTCAAAGCCATAATATTAAAAACAGAGTAAAACTGGCAGAGAATAGAGAACCCAAAAATAAATCCATCTATATACAGCCAACTGGTCTTGGACAAAGCAAACAAAAACATTCTGGGGAAAGGAAGCCCTATTCAATAAGTAGTGCTTGGAAAACTGTATAAAGCTGTATAGCCACATGCAGAAGAATGAAACAGGACCCTTATCTCTCACCATATGCAGAAATTAATTCAAAGATGGGTAAAAGATTTAAATGTAAGGCATGAAACCATAAAAATCCTAGAATAAAATATAGGAAAAACTACCCTAGACATTGGCCTAGGCAAAGAATTTATGACTAAGACCCCAAAGGCAAATACAGCAATAACAAATATAAATAAATGGGACTTAATCAAATTAAAAAGCTTCTGAACAACAGAGGAAATAATCAACAAAGTGAATAGACAACTTACAGAATGGGAAAAAATATTCACAAACTATACATCCGATAGAGGTTTAACATCCAAAATCTACAAAGAACTCAAACAAATCGGAAAAAAAAACTATCAAAAAGTGGGCAAAAGACATGAACAGAAGTTTTTTCAGAATAAGATACACAAATGGCCCACAAACATAAGAAATAATGTTCAATATCACTAATCATCAGGGAAATGCAAATTAAAACCATAATGGGCTATCACCTCACCCCTGTTAGAATGGCCATTAATAAAAAGTCAAAAAAAAAAAACAATAGATGCTAGCCTGGATGTAGAGAGAAAGGAACACTTATGCACTGTCAGTGAGACTGGAAATTAGTATACCCTCTATGGAAAACAGTATGGAGATTCCTCAAAAAATAAATGTAGACTTACCATTAGATCCAGCAATCCCACTACTGGGTATCTACCCAGAGGAAAAGAAGTCATTTTATCAAAAAGACACTTGCACTCAAATGTTTATCACAGCACAATTCACAATTGCAAAGATGTGGAATCAACCTAAGTTCCCATCAATTGCTGAATGGATAAAGAAAATATGATATATATATATATAGAGAGAGAGAGATATAGATAGAAATAGAGATAGAGATATACACACACACACATATATATACACCATGGAATATTACTCAGCCATAAAAAGCAATGAAATAATGTCTTCTTTAGCAACTTGGATGGAACTGGAGCCCATTATGCTAAGTGAAGTATCTCAGGAATAGAAAAGCAAACACCACATGTACTCACTAATAATTGGGAGCTAAACAATGGGCACAGAAGGGCACAAAGACATGTAAAGGACAATGGAAACATAGAAGGGGGTGGGAGGGGAATAAGGAGATAAAACTATTGGATAGCTTAGTTTTCAACTAAATAATGAACACTATTATGGTGATGGGCACACTTAAAGCCCTGGCTTAAGTATTATACAAGGTATCTATGTAACAAAAACATTTGTACTGGTACCCTTAATGTTTTGAAATTTTAAAAATTGGCACAGATCAGGAAAAATTAATGGAACAGAATAGAAAATTCAGAAACAGTTGCATGTAGACAAGGAAATTTAATATTAAAATTTGTGTTGTACCAAATGAACATAGAAAAATATAAGTTACTTAATAGATAATACTGGGAAAACTGATTCACATGCAAGAAGAATAAAACAAGGTCTCTATGTAAAACTACACATAGTGTTAGAATTCCAGTACATAATCTGGGGAAGATTATAGAAGAAAATCTTAAAGAGCATTTTTGAGACCAAGGGAGTAGGGAGTGATTTAGGGAGTGATCCATGAGATGGGGTAAACAGATGAGGTAAGCTCTACAATTGCTCCAACTGGCTGCCTAGAGAAAGAGTTTTCAGGCCATGCACAGAGATAAAGAATCCAGACTGAGCCTGGAAGTCTCTCTAACTTGAGGAGATGGGTTCAGGATTTGCAGGGCAGAGTACCTGAGCAAAGAGAGTGGCATAGAGAGAAAGAACTCTGGAGATTCACAAAGTGTCCTCCTTTGTGTGAAAATAAGCTATATACTTATTTCTACATGCATGTGAGAAAAGTAACCAAGTTTTAGGAAAGCCTACCCAAGGAGAATAGGGAAAACAAGACCCACAGGTCAATCAGTAATTTAAATAAGTTGTGTTCCCACCAGCCAGAGTGTAAAAACCTTGTAATACATGGAGTTTCAGGTACCTTACTCAGAAAGCTATTGTGTCTGTAATTAGGAAAAATTAACTACAGACTAAAGTCTTCTCTGGTCTTGACTTCCAAGCTTAAAAGCAAGAATTGAAATGGTAAAACTAATTCTAAGAAACTTAACAGCATCTTAGGACAAAGCTCAAGAATATCTAAAGTACAGATGCTCCTAGATTTACAGTGGGGCTAAGTCCTGATAAATCCACCATAAATCGAAAATGCCCTAAGTCAAAAATGCATTTAATGCCCTGACAAACCCATTGTGAGGTCAAAAAAATCATAAGTCATTTTTGTAAATCCATATGGTCCTCATCTTACAATGGGGTTGCACCCTGATAAACCCATTGTAAACTCAAAATATTATAAGTCTCACTCTTGTAAATTGGGGACTTTCTGTAATGTTTAAAGTATGCAGAAGCCAACAAGGTAAAATCAAAATGTCTGGCATGCACTCAAAATTACCACACATGCAAATCAGCAGGAAACTACAATTATTAATAAAGACAAAAATCAATTAATTGAAACTGAACCAATAATGACAGACATGATATAATAATTAGATTGGGCATTAAAAATGTTAAGAAAACTCTATTCATGTGTTGAAGAAGGAAGAGGAAAACATCTGCATGCTAGGGGGAAATATGGAAAATATAAAAAGACATATATTGAATTTCTACAAGGAAAACACAATGTGACAAAAAATAAACTTGATATAATTAATAGCAAAAAAAACACTGCAGAAGAAAAGATCAGTGAACTTCAATGTAGTAATAGAAACTATACAAAACAAAATACAGAGAGAAAATGACTTTTTAAAAATGAACATAGTATCAGTGCACTAAGTGGCCCAATATAGCTATAATTGGATCCTTGAAGGACAGAAGAGAAAGGAACAGAAGAAAAAATATTTGAAGAAATAATGCCCCCATATTCTCCATATGTAATGAAAGCTAAAAACCCTCATATCCAAGAAGCTCAACAAATCCCAAGCAGAAGAAACATGAAGAAAAAGTCACCAAGGTGAGAAACTAGAAGCTTTTTGCTAAGACCAGTAACAAGGAAAAGATGTTTCTTCTCATTACTCCTCTTCAACCTTGTACTGGAAGTCCTAGCCAATGCAATAAGACAAGAAAGAGTAATACTGATTAAGAAGGAAAAAATAAAACTGTCTTTGTTCACAGGTGACATGATTGTCTATTAGAAAATCTGAAAGAACCAACCAACAAACCTCCCACAACTAATAAGTTATAATAGCAAAGTTTCAGCATAGAAAATTAATATACAAAAGTCATTCACTTTCCTATATACCATCAATGACTAAGTGGAATTTGAAATGAAAAACACTAAAACATTTATTAATACATTGGCCCCCCAAAAATGAAATACTTAGATATAAATCTAACAAAATATATACATTCTATAAGAGAGAAGTTACAAATCTCTGATGAACAAGATTGAAGAACTAAATAAATAGATATTCCATATTAAGAGATAAGAAGACTCAATTTTGTCAAGTTGTCAGTTCTTCCCACCTTCATCTATAGATTCAATGCAATCCCAGTCAAAATCCCAGCAAGGTAATTTGTGGACATCAACAAAGTGATTATAAAGTTTACATGGACAGGCAAAAGACCCAGAATAGCCAACACAATTTTGAAGGAGAACAAAGTCATAGGACTGACACTACCCAAAATCAAGACTTACTATAAAGCTACAGTACTCAAAACAGTATGGTTGTTAGTAAAAAAGTAGACAAATAGATCAATGGAACAGAAGAGAGAGCCCACATGGACCAACATAAACAATACAATGGAACAAATATAGTCTTTTCAACAAATGGTGCTGGACTAACTGGAAATGCTCTTGCAAAAAATAAATCTAGACACAGACCTTAAACACTACACAAAAATTAACTAAAAATGTATCATAGACCTAAATATAAAACACAAAATTGTAAAACTCCTAGAACATCACACAGGATAAAACCTAGATGAGCTTGAGTATGGCAATGACTTTTTAGATACAAAACTGAAGGGATGATCCCTGAAAAAAAAATTGATAAGCTGAACTTAATGACTTAATTAAAATTAAAATCTTCTGCTCTGCAAAAGACACTATAAAGAGAATGAGAGAACAGGCTACAGACTGGGATCTGTGATCTAAAATGTAATAATATTACAAAGAACTCTTACAACTCAAGATATCCAAAATACACAAAGAATTCTTAAAACTGAACAATAAGAAAACAACCTGATGAAAAAATGGACAAAAGACCTTAACAGACATCTCACCAAAGAAAATATACAGGTGCAAATAAGCACATGAAAAGATGCTCACATCATATGTCATTAGAGAATTGCAAATTAAAACAACAAGATATCCCTATACATTTATCACAATGGCTAAAATCCAAAACACTGACAACACCAAATGCTGAGCATTATGTGGAACAGTAACTCTCATTCACTAATGGTAGAAAAGCAAAATTTGGAAGACAATTTGGCAGTTTCTTACAAGGTTAAACATATTCTTACCATACTATTAATCAATCATATGCCTTGCTATTTACCTAAAAAAAAGTTGAAAACATATGTCCACAGAAAAACCTGCACATGGATGTTTATAGCAGCTTTTCATAATCGTCAAAACTTGGAAACAGACATGATGTCCTTTGGTAGGTGAATGAATAAACAAACTGTAGTACAACCAGACAATGAGATATTATTCAGCACTAAAAAGAAATGAGCTATCAAGCCATGAAAAGACATGGAAGAGACTTAAGTACATATTACTAATTGAAAGAAGTCAATCTGAAAAAGCTACATACTGTATGATTCCAACTATAGGACATTCTGGAAAAGGCAAAACTATGGAGACAGAAAAAGATTAGTGGTTGCCAGGGGCTGGGGAGAGATGAAGATGAATAGGTGGATCACAGAGGATTTTTAGGGAAGTGAGACTATTTTGTATGATAGTAGAATGGTGAAAATACATAATTATACATTTGTCCAAACCCATAGAATATACAACACCAAGAGTGAGCCCTAATGTAAACTATGACTCCGGATGATAATGATGTGCCAATATAGGTTGATCAACTGCAACAAATGTACCACTCTCTTGGGGGATGTTGATAATGGAAGGAAGTTACGCATGTGTAAGGGCAGAGATATATGGGAAATAATTGTACTTTTTTAAAAATTTGCTATGTCAAAATCGTTTTTTACTGTTAGTTCGTTCAGGCTGCTATAACCAAATATCATTGATTAGGTAGCTTACAAACAACAGAAATTTATTTCTCACGGTTCTGTAGGCTGGAAGTCCAAGATCAAGGCACTAGTAGATTTGGCATCTAGTGAAGGTCAATTCATCATAGATGGTGACTTCTTGCTTCATCTTCATATGGTGGAAGTGTCCAACAAGCTCCTTTGGGGCCCTTTTATAAGGGCACAAATCCCATTCATGAGGGCTCTGTTCTTGTGGCCTAATCACCTCCCAAAATCCCCACCTCTACTATCACACTGAGGATGAGATTTTAACATATGAATTCAGGGGCTATTCAGACCATAGCACATGCCTGGTTGGGTATTTTTAAAGAACATACTGTAGAGATTACTGAAGCAGACATATCCATGGGGATCACAAGTGGACTCACATAGTGGAGATCACAGCACCTATAATCCAAGTGGCCTGTGGGAGACCCGTAGGCACACACAGATAAGGTTATATTTAGGGGTAACCACTACCCCATGACTTTGTCTTGGGAGACACAACATATTTGCATGTAAATATGTTTCCTAATTGCACCAAGCAGTTAGGACACAATGGATACAACATGTATTGTCGATAAAACAAATTCATACTGCCAGATCAAAGAGCTCTTTAAGAAATAGGACCAGGCATAGGAAAATTAGGGCAAACAGAATTTGTCTTTAATGCAAAAAGACATTCAGAGAACAGAAGCTTCTTACAAGAACATGATGCCTTATGGATATCCTATTTCAGGAAGAAGGCAAATGATGGCAAACTTCTTAGTCTCCTAAAGAAGCTTTAACTAAATGGATCTTACAAAATGAAAGTAATATTAAGACAACACAACTTAACAAAATGGTAGAAAGGAGCTTGTACTCCAAATTAAGCAGAGATTTTTAGATACACCATTACAAATAGAAGCAAAAGTAGCCCAAGATGAGAGAACAACTTCTGGAATGGCAGCATAAAGAACTCCACAGACCCCATCCCCAGTGAAAGAATCATAACTGGTGAAAATATAAACATGCTTAACCATTTAATGGCTTTGAAATTGTCAAAAGTGCATACAGCAAATGAAGAAATGTTTTTCAATAATATCTACTAAATTTCAGTAAAACCAGCCAAAATCCATGCCGTTTGAGACTCAGTCCACTCCCTCTATCCCACACATCTTCAGCTTACCATGACAGAAGCCCCTCTCCATGTATGTGCAGCCAAGAACACAGGACTCCCTCTCCTTCCAGCTCACAGTCAGGTACTAAAATATCCCCCCAGGAGGGGCAGGCCACCGCCAGTTCTCATCCTTCCTATAACTACGATCTATTCCAGGCAAAAACAGCTAAGTGATCTGAGGTTATCTTACTACACACAAACCACACTAGTAGGGCAGAAGTTTTACCACAGGTGGAGCAGTCCATGAATCACCCTCACCCCAGCTCACTTGTAGCAGGTGGATTCCATACTGGCAGAGACAATCTGAGGAGACCAGAAGCTACCACCTTTGCCCATTGCCCTGATTGTAAAGCAGTGGCCTCACTCAGAGAAAACCAGTCATTTTCCCTGCCCCAAGGGCTGTGGCAGAGTGTTTGTGGGGGGTAGGGGTGGAGCAGGCTGTAAAAGCGGAAAGCTCCAAAGCGTTCCTCAAGAGAATTGACTTTATTTGGAACAGAGTGTGGGGAAGTTCAAGCTGAAGGACACTCTTGAAAACAATGAAGATTATGGTGGCAAGAAATTTAAGAGGAGACTGGTAGTTCTGTGAGAACAACAAGCTAAATTGTAAACCAGCTACAAGTGTACCAGAGAGAACCAGAGAAAGAGATAGCTAAGAAAAGTCCTCCTAGGATTGGAACAAATGTCAAAGAATGGCCTCAAAGACTACTCTCCCAAAGGGGGCTGAATTTAATTGGATCATCCTGTGTAGCATTTAATGCCCCTGAGGAATTATTTAAACAATGGCACAATGATCCAGAAATTCATACAAGCTAACAGCTGGATGTCATACTTACAGTGGCAGACAGATTAATAAAGACATCAGGGAAGGAAAGAATCAAAGAGAATATTGCTAAAACCACTTCATCCCAGGGTGACTGTGTACATACTGAAGGCTTCACCCTCTGAAGTGATATCAGAGTTTGCACACTGTGGGGAAAATAGACATCACTAAAATAGTCCAACCTTGTTACCAAAGAAATAAACAAGCAAAAGCAACAATAGGGGGGAGGAGGGGAAGGCAGTATACAGAGTTGCTACAATTTATTATCGAAAGTTTCCAGTCTTCAACAAAAAACTATGAGGTATATAAAGAAATGGGAAATTGTGACCCATATACAGGAAAAAAGTAAACAACAAAAATCACCTTTGAGAGGATCCAGATGTTAAACTTAGTAGAAAAAGACTTCAAAGCATCTAATGTAAATATATTTAAAGAACTAAAAATCACCATAGTTAAAGAACCAAAGAAAGGTATGAGGACAATTTCTCAACAAACAGAGAATATCAATAAAGATATTTAAATTATTTTTAAAAGGAACCAAATGGACATTCTGGAGTTAAAATTACAATAATTGGAATAAAACATTCACTAGAATGCTCAATAATAGATTTGAACTGGCAGAAGAATCAGTGAAATTGAATACAGATTGATACATATTATGCAATCTGAAGAACAGAGAAGATCAAAAGAATAAAGAAAAATGAACAGAGACTCAGAGAAATGTGGAACATAATTAAGCATACCAAAATATGCATAGTAGAAGTACCAGAAGTAGAGGATAAAGAGTAAGAAGCATAAAAATTATTCAAAGAAGCGGTAGCTGAAAACTTCCCAAATTTGATGAAAATCATGAATCTACATATGGAACAAACTCAGTGAATTTCAAATTGGACAAACACGAAGAGAGCTACACCTAGATGTCTATCAGATATATCAAAGTAAAAATCTTAAAAGACAAAAATTGAAAAAATTAAAAGTGGAAAGAGAAAAATGACACTAGTAAGGTTGACAACTGAGTTCTCAGCAGAAACAATGAAACCGTGTCCCTCCCATGGGATGACATTCAACATACTAAATGAAAAAAAAATTGTCAATCAAGAATCTTATATATAGCAAAACTATCCTTCAAAAATGAAGGCAAAAAATATTCCCATATAAACAAAAACTGAGAGAATTTTTTGTTAGTAGACCCAACTTCCTTTAGGAAAATGAAGGTCTTTGGGCAGAAAGCAAACGCCAGTAATTCAAATCCACGTGAAAAAACAAAGACCATTGGTAAATATATAAGTATAATAAATAGTATAAATTCAAATTTCTTCTCCTTAACTTTATTTGAAAAGCAATTGTATGTAACAATATGTATGTAATTGTACTGTTGGGCCTATGATAGATAGAAATGTAATAATATTTGACAATAAATACACAGCGTTGGTGAGTGGAAGCAGAGCTATATGAGAGTAAGGAAAAGACACCAGAAGAATCCAAAGGAACAAATGAAGAATCCACAAGAACACAAATGTAAATGAATAGCACTCACAAGAACAAATAAAGATGACCCAAAGTGATAAATAATAAGGTTACTATAACAAATTCTATAAATACATACTTTATCTCCATTCTTCTCGTAGCTTCTTTAAAAAAAAAATGTAAGTTATATAAAATAAAATATTATGACAATATACTGTTGGGCTTCTAACACATATAAATGTAATATGTATAATAACATTAGTACAAAAAAAGGAAAGAAGGAAGAGAGCAATATAGGAGTAATTTTTGTATCTCACTGGAATTAATTAGCATTAAACAGAAATAGATTCTGATAAGTTAAGATGTATATAGGAAGCCCTAGGGCAACCACTAAGAAAATAACACTAAAAATGTAAATAAATTTTTAATGTAATTAAAAATGTTAAACTAGAAAACATTTCCTTAATGTAAAAGAAAGCAATAAAGGAGAAACATAAGAACAACAAAAGATGTGAGACATATAGAAAACAAAAAAGAAAATGTCACATATAACTCTAACTACAGTCATGCATCACATAACATTTTGGTCAATGATGGGCCTCACGTATGAGGCTGTCTGGAAAGTATCTCTTGTTCTATTAACAATGGCTGGATACTTTCTGGACAGCCCTTGTACAACACTGGTCCCATAAGATCATAACGGAGCTGAAAAATTCCTATCACCTCATGGAGTCATAACCATGATAATGACATGGCACAATACATTACTGACAGGTTTGTGGTGATGCTGGTGTAAATAAGCCTATTGCACTTCCAGTCATGTAAAAGTATAGCACATACAATTATGTGCAGGACATAATACTTGATAATGATAATAAGCAACCATGTTTATGTATTTACTATACTATGATTTTATACTTTTTTAATCCTCATTATTTTAAAGTGTACTACTTCTACTTTTTAAAAAAAGTTAACTGTAAAACAGGTCCTTCAGGAGGTATTCCAGAAGAAGGCATTGTTTATAGGATATGACAGCTCCATGCATGTTATTATCCCTGAAGACCTTCCAATGGGACAAGATGTGGAGGTAGAAAACAGTCATATCGATGATCCTGACTTTGTGTAGGCTTCGGCTAATGTGTATATTTGCGACTTAAAGTTAACAAAAAAGTTTAAAAAGTAAAAAAAATAAAATAAAAGATTTTAAAACTAGAAAAAAGCTTATAGAATGAGGATATAAAAAAATATTTTGTACAGCTGTACAATATGTTTATGTTTTAAGCTAAGGGTTATTACAAAAGAGTCCAAAAGCTTTTTAAAAAATTAAAAAGTTTATAAAGTAAAAAATTTACAGTAAGCTAAGGTTAATTTATTATTGAAGAAAAAAATATTTTTCATAAATTTAGTGTAGCATGTGTACAGTATTTATAAAGCCTACAGGCATCTAACAACCAAGTCCCAAAATTTATGAAGCAAATACTGACAGAACTGAAGGGAGAAACAGACAATTCAACAATAATCATTGGAGACTTTAATACTTCTCTTTCAGTAATAACTAGAACAGCTGGGCTGAAGAGCAAAAAGGAAAAAGGATACTTAAACAGCACTATAAAACCAATAGACCTAACAGACATCTATAGAACAATCCACCCAACAATAGCAGAACACATATTCTTCTCAAGAACATATAGAACATTATCCAGGATGAACTGTATGCTAGGCCATAAAACAACTCTCAGTGAATTTTAAAATGATTGAAATAAAAATAAACTCTGTTCAGTGACCAATATGGAATAAAATTAGAAATCAAAAACAAAAAACTTTGAAAAATTCACAAATATGTGGAAATTAAACAACATGCTCCTAAATAACCAAGGACAAAAGAAGAAATCACAAGAGAAATTAGAAAGTATTTTGAGATTATAATAAACATGCAGTATACCAATCTTATGCGAATGTAGCTAAAGCAGTGCTTGGAGGGAAATTTATAGCTCTAAATGCCTATATCAAAAAAGAAAAAAGATCTCAATTCAATTATCTAACTTTCCACCTCAAGGAAATGAAAAAAGAAGAGCAACCTAAAATGAAATTAAGCAGATGGAAGGAAATAATACATTTAGGGCAGAAATTAATAAAATAGAGAACAGAAAAATGATAAAATCAATAAAATCAAACTTTGTTCTTTGAAGAGATAACAAAATTTACAAAACTTTAGCCAGAATGACCAAGGAAAAAAAGAGATGATTAAAATTACTAAGTCAGGCATGAAAGGGGGAGAGTATCACTTTTGTGCTTTCCAGAATATCATCAAGAAAGTGGAAAAATAATTCACAGGAATGGAATTTGTAAATCATATATCTGATAAGGGACTTATATCTAGAATCTCCTACAAAACAATAAGAAAAAGACAAATAGCCCAATTTAGAAATGCACAAAGGATCTAAATAGACTTTTCTCTAAAGAAGATATATAAATGGCCAATCAACACATGAAAAGATGCTCTACATCATTAGCCATCAGAGAAATGCAAATCAAACCCACAGTGAGATACCACATGATGCCCATTAGGATAGCTACAAGGACAGAATGCTAAGGTCTGAATGTCTGTGTCCCTCCCTCAAAATTCACACATTGAAATCTAATCCCTAATGTGATAGCATTAAGAGGTGGGGCCTTTGGGAGGTGATTAGGTCACAAGGGAAGAACTCTTAAGAATGGGATTAGAAGGGCAAGGGAGCTTGCTTGCCCCTTCCATCATGTGAGAATGAAGCAAAATGACACCATACATAAGAAACAGGCCCCCACCAGACACCATGGGCACCTTGATCTTGGACTTCCCAGCCTTTAGAACTGTGAAAAACTAGATCCACACCTCTCACCTCTCACAAAAATCAACTCACAATACATAATAGACTTAAACCTAAGACATGAAACCATAAGAATTCTAGAAGAAAACGCTGGAAAAACTCTTACAGACATTGGGCTAGGCAAAGAATTTATGAAAAAGACCCCCAAAGCAATCACAGCAGCAACAAAAATAAATAAATGGGACCTGATCAAATGAAAAAGCTTCTGCACAGCCAAGGAAATTATCACTAGAGTGAATAGACAACCTACAGAATGGGAGAAAATATTTTCATGCCACACATGTGATAAAGGGCTGATAACCAGAATCTATACAGAACTTAGGAAAATCAACAAGAAAAAAATCAAACAACCCCATTAAAAAGTGGGCAAAGGACATGAACAGAAACTTTTCAAAAGAAGACAAAATAAAGGCCAGCAAACATATAAAATTGCTCAACTTCTCTAATCATCAAGGAAATGCAAATCAAAACCTCAATGAGGTATCACTTAACTCCAGTGAGATTGGCTCATATCAAAAAGTCCCAAAACAACAAATGTTGGCGGGGATGCGGACAGATAGGAACACTCATACGCTGCTGGTGGGACTGCAAATTAGTACAACGTCTATGGAAAGAAATATGGAGATACCTCAAAGAACTAAAAGTAGAACTACCATTTGATCCAGCAATCCCACTACTGGGTATTTACCCAAAGGAAAAAAGACATTATGTAATAAAGACATCTGCACTCAAATGTTTACAACAGCACAATTCACAATTGCAAAGATGTGGAAACAACCCAAGTGCCTATTAATCCATGAGTGGATTAATAAAATGTGGTGTATGTATACCATGGAGTATTACTCGGCCACAAAAAACAATGGTGAATTAATACCTCTGGTATTATGGTGGATGGAGGTAGAGCCCATTCTTCGAAGCAAAGTATCACAAGAATGGAAAAACAAGCACCACTGGTACTCACCATCAAGTTGGTACTAACTGATCAATTGTATTCTCATGTGCACACATGGAAATAATATTCATCAGAGGGTGGGCAGGTGGGAGGGGGATGGAGGGGATGGGTAAACTCACACCTAATGGGTGCAGGGCACACTGTCTGGGGGATGGGCAAGATTGTAGCTCTGACTTGGGCAATGCATAGGCAATATATGTAACCAAACTGTTTGTACCCCCATAATATTCTGAAATTTAAAAATAAAAAAAAGAACTGTGAAAAATAAATTGCTGTTGTATATCAGTTACCCAGTCTAAGGTATTTTGTTATAGCATCCTGAATGAATTAAGAGAGATAGCTACAATCAAATAAATGGACACAAAAAAGTGTGGTAAAGATGTGGAGAAAATTCAAATCCTTCTACATTGCTTGTGAAAATGAAAAATGATGTGGCCACTTTGGAAAACAGTCTGGCCATTCCTTAAAAGGTTAAACATAGAATTACCGTATTACCCAGTAATTCCACTCCTAGATATATACCCAATAGAGTTGAGAACATATGTCTACACAAAACCTGTACACAAATGATCACAGCATTGTTCCTAATAGCCAAAAAGTGGAAATAACCCAAATGTCCATCAACTGATGAATGGGTAAATGAAATGCAATATATCCATCAAATGGAATATTGCTTGGCATTAAGGAGGAACCAGGCATTAATATATGCAACAATATGGATGGCCCTTGAAAGTATTATGGTAAGTAAGAGAAGCTAATTTCAAAAGACCAATATTGTGTGATTACATTTATATGAAATGGAATGCACTAAATTTATGTGAAAAGTTCAGAATAAGCAAATCTATAGAAACAGAAGGTCTATTAGTGGTTGCCTAGAAGAGGGGAGTTGGGAGGTAATGGGAGGAAATGGGGGGAAATGCTAATGGGTGTGGTGTTTTCCTGGGCGTGATAAAATATTTTAAAATTCATTGTGGAGATGGTTGCACACTCTGTGAACATACTAAGAACCATTTTATCCTATACTTTAAATGGGTGAATGGCATGGTACGTGAATTATTAATATAGATCAACAAAGGTGTTAAGAAAAAGAAGAAAGATAAGGAGGAGGAGGAGGACCTGCTAAGGATCATCAGACTTTCATGTTTACTGACAAATTCATTTATAGAAAATCAATAGGACCCATCAGTCTCCTTAACAGCTTTGGCCTCATGGACAGATCAAAATAAGACACACCCAATTGTGGAATTTGTGGAGACAGGAAATACAGTCTTTAAATTTGCCTCAGATAATCCCACTAAGAAGTTGATTGGCTATTTTAGAAGACCCCTCCCGTCAGGAAACCATTTCAGGCCAATCCTTGAACATGATAAAAGACCTGCGCCTATGCTTACGAAACACCTGTACCTTGAAATCAGTGAGACACAGCTTTTGGGTTATACCACCCTACCCAACAAGACCTGGTACCAAAGAAGAGGTCATTTTTGTTAGGAAGGGGCAATGAACAAAAGTCATAATTTCTGATTTGTTTATAAAAACCAAGCAAAGTTAAATGACTTTCTTAATGAGAAAAATTGTTATGGTCATATAATAATGTGATTTCTATGAGTTTCTCAATTGTTAATGTTACTTGTGAAAAGACTAGCCCATCACTTATGTATTAGTCTCTTAACCTGAGTCATATTAGAGGGAACTTCTCTGAAATAGTTTTATCCATCCACTGGTTTCAAATACTATTGTAAAAATGTGAAATAAGTTGTTTTATGCAAAGTAAAACATAAAATTGAGATGAGATTGGTTTTGACTGGAAGAAAAGTGAAAAATTTAGGATCCCAGAAATGTCAATGCCAATTTAATCTGTGTAGAAAGGTGACTTCAGAGAGCATGCATTAGTAGGCTTTTAGTAAATGCCTCTGAATCCCCTTTTAAAACGCAGCACTTTCCTTCTTGGTGTGATGGCTCCCAAATAACTTGCTGAGGAGCCATCAAGGCACTACCTAACACATAGGGAATGTTATAGTTTAATTCTTAAATTGACAAAGATAAGCAAATACTTCAATCCTTCCTAATTGTATAGTATTTGCTTATTCTAAAAAATCTATTTAATTGCCACAGAACATCCGATTTTCATTTTGAATGTTCAATAGAGTAAAAAAGAAAAAAGTAATTTTCCAACATGTAACACTTGGCCTGAATGGGAAACTTGTAAATAACCTGCTTGGTTATTTCTTGAAGATAAGCACAATTATAATTTCTCAGTACTTTCAAGTTCCCAAGAATCTCATTTGAATTCCATATTTTGTATTTAACAGAATCACTGAGTGCGATCCAGTTTTTTCCTTCTCTCAGCATATGACTGGACAGCACTTCATATAGGCAAAGGACTAGGCTTAGTTTTGAGTCGAAGAGGGTACTGTATTTTTTTTTCAAATATTTTGAAGTAGACAAGAAAATAAACATTGTCCTCAAATTTTTATAAAGCAGGGATTGAATAAATCTTTAAAATGATTTGATATGGCATCTGCACTCCCCAAATGAGAGACAGTACAATCAGCCTGCCTTTACTCCCAACATCCTTATTACTAAACTCTATAATAAATCTTCTCTGGCAATAGGATTTGACAATTCGATATTGTATGTCTTATTAGCGCCACCTACTGAGTACTGGTCACATCTTGTAAATCTCAGTTACAAGTCAATGGCTGTAAATGCAAAAAGAACCAAATCAAAGTAACAAAAGGATGACAATAGGATGATTACATAATCATCCAGCCTTTTATTTTCATCAATGCTATTTAAGTATAGTTACAGTAACCAGAGCAGTGAATGTCATGTCAGAAAAAGAACTAGTTTTAAATTTCACTTATACATATATGATACTTAATTTGATTAAAAGAGGCTTTACATTGACAAAAGCAAATATTACTAAGCTGCACCTGCCTTGTCCATCTCACAGATTTATAACAAAAATTATATAAAATAATTCATGCGAAAAATCTTTGAAAACCATAAAACATTAAAAATATAAAGCATTTTATACAATTTAACCTAAATGCAATGGCATTTTCATTTTATTTAATTTTTTTCAAAAATTTTTTAAAATGCCACAACTGAATTTATGATCCAAGATAACTGCTACTTTGAGGTTCAATTGAGCTTAGCATTTGGAAAAGCTGAAATAAGTAATTTCACTGGATAGAAATTTTCTACATTAGATGGTTTAAAATCCCTTTTATATTGTCTTCTCATTTCTATAAAAATAGAGAGGTTATTTTTATAGCCTAAAGTCATTTATTCTTGAGTTCTGAAAATGGATTGACTCATACACACTGAATGTGGCATATGAAGTCTTTATTAATAAAAATAAAGTTGGTGATTCAAACTTCTGATTTTACTCAAACTACTGAAAGATTCATAAGGCACATGAGGACCTTAATGTGATTAAGTATCAAGTTCATTGACATTTGCTGTTGGTGAGGTTTATAAAACAAAATTATCCTATATAAGAAAAGATTCTCTCATAAACTTTAAGTCTTTCATCACCTTTCTGTAGATCTTGCCTGAAATAATAAAATAGCAATAAATAATGAAACAATACAAAATCATTAGAAATAAAATTTAAATGAAGTAAATTCCATATATCTGATGAAATACATTCATTTACAGTTATTTTTCCACCATACACATACTGTAGCAAACAGGTTTTGAGGAATCAAACAATGCTCAATTTGCATGTTTTCTTATCTACACTATACAAGTATCACAAGCAGCCTTATCAAATTTGGAAGCATCTAAATATCTGTAAACATCTAAATGATTATCCTAAGTATAAAACATAACTGCTTGAAATGTTATCTTTTCCCATGGAGGCTCTGATATTTTGTAAATATAAATGTGGCCAAAATAATGAAATCAGTCTCACTGTCTGCATGCAGATATATTAATGTTTAACAGCAATCATCCTTTAGCCCAGTTTCCCCTATGTTCACATCTTCATGACCAGTCCTCCTGATCCCCCAGGGGTTTCCCAACATGAACAGCCCAATTACGAAATAGGAAAAGCGCTATTCAAAGCCAATACATGAAGTTGCAAAGTGTTCTGGAGAGGTTAAGAGACTGATATGAATTTGGTCCACTGACTATAACCTGCAGCAATATTGCCAGGGAAGACAAGAATTTGAATGAGCCTAGGTTGGAAAAATAAATTACCTTGTCGCTTTGAAGGCAGTATCCACGGGTCAAGGCTAAGGCCTTTTTCTTTGGTATTGTGTACAGAATCATCTCTATCACTTTTTTATATTCCTTTTTTTTTCAGATAACTAGGTAGTTTTTACATTTTTGTGCCTAGTAATCTGATATTTTTTCACAAATTATTTTTCATAAAATAGAAATTATTCTCATTAATTGAATGGAAATGATGGATCATGGTAACAAGTCTCTTTCTCAAAATCCATCATAACTTTAAATCAAGGTCAGGGTATTAATAAGACTATTATCTTCCTCATATTTATTTTCTTTCTCTGGGTTCATATGTCTGTATGTGTCTAGTGGATGTCAACAGCAGAAGAAAATAACATCAGAGTTCAAGAAATGTAGTCCTGTTATCATTTATTAAGAAGTATGGACTTGATAATGATCATCAGTAAACATTTCAGTCAAATATAAATAAAAATGCATTTGTGTCTACAAATATGTTCAATTTATACACCAGAAACTTGAATTCAAGGAGAAAAACAAACTAGCCTTGAAAGTAAGGATGGTGACATAACGCCTAATTGTTGTAATGGTCAATACAATTTCATGATTAGGGTTTATGTGCCAGACAAGCTGGCAATTTACCTTCATCATCTCCTGTCATATTCATAGCAACACTATGAACTCCATATTATTATTCCCATTTTACAGGTGACAAAACAAAATCTAGAGCAGTAAAACAATATATTCAAGATCATCGAGCTAGGCAGTGACAGAAGAGAAAACCAAAATTCAGCAAATCTCCATTCCCTAAACCATGCACACTGGCAAGGAGCTATCCTTGCAAAGGTTAAGAGGGACTTTTTTCTAATTCACTCAGAGTTGTAGTTTGCTTACCAACCCGTGTGCCTTTGGGACTTCCTGCTCAAATGGAGTGGTTTTTTCCTAATTTATATAAAGGTATCAAGTGGCCTTGTATTAGCGTATACATTACCAAATGTTCCAAAATTTCAAAGAGAAAAGTTTGCTTTTAGCTCAGTCGACCAAGGATGAGATCATAGAGATAAGGACTTTAAATTTATCCTGAAAAATGAATAGTATTTTAATGGGGAACATGGCGAATATAGTGGGAACATAAGATGGGGCATTTTTAGAACACACAAAAGATCCACGTGCAGAAAAAAAATAAGTCAGGTTTGAGGTATAGGAGATAGGAGAAGTGAAGCATAGATTTTCTAGCAAAATAGGAGATCATACTGAAAGGGCCAACTTGTGGAATACTCAGAATGCTAAACTAAGGTGTGTAGTCCATGGTCATTAAGCTGTGAGGACCCGTGGGGATTTAGGAGGGAAACCACAAAGCCATACATAGGGTGATTACTCTGGCATTGGGTGTAGATATTTTTGAGCAGGTAATGTGACAATAAGAATAAGATAACTGAGAAACTATTAAGACCACACCTGAACTATGCCAATGTAGAAGTAGTGAAAATGGAGAAGAGGGGTAGTCTATCCCTAGAAATGTATTTATCGTTCTTTCTTCCTATGAACATTAGTTTTCAGTTCTTAGATCTAATATTTGCCCATGTGGTCATCAAATTTAAACACTAAAATCTGCCAATCCATGAGTACTACTCAACCACAAAAAACAATGGTGAACTAACACCTCTTGTATTATCCCGGATGGTGCTGGAGCCCATTCTTTTAAGTAAAATATCTCAAGAATGGAAAAACAAGCACGACATGTACTCATTGATCAATCATTGGTACTGATTGACCAACACTTATGTGCACATATGCAAGTAGCAATCTTTGGGTGTTAGGCAGGAGGGAGTGGGGAGGACGGGAAGGTAAATTCACATCTAATGGGTGCGGTGCGCACTGGCGGGGGATGAGCATGTTTGTAGCTATGACTCCGTCGGCACACCGGCAATGTATGTAACCTCCACATTTGTACCCCATAAAATTCCGCAATTTAAAAAAATAATTTAAAAAAATACTAAAATCTTTTGGAATTTGACATAAAGATAGATAATGGTTGTGAAAATTATCTAACAACCTTAAATTATGATTTTAATAGAGTCAAATCAGAGAAAGAACTTTGATACCCATTGCTCTCTGCATCCTCTTAGTCTCACAAAAAGGTACAGCTACCCAAACACATATGCCCACACCTACACCAAAATATTTCTCCAGCCTATTTATTATATAAAGCTGTTTATAGAATATTTGGCTCTAAGGAGGTATGTAGAGTTATTAAAATCTTGTTTGGACACAAAGGCCTTCCAGAAATCCTATTTTCAGAGTCTTTTAGGAAAGATTCAAGGATAAATTTCTAGGACTCTACATCCACTAAATAACAGCTTTGAAACCCTACAAGGTTGTTTGATGTTTTTGAGTTCTGACATGTTATGAATCAAGGGAAGTTCTCTACAACATATCTGTGATACCATTCAATTCTAAATTGTTCTGTCTGGCCACTTCAGGGAATTCATTCCAGCAGAGTTTTACTTTTTGTCAATATCTCTTTGTATCAACTGACAATTGATAAGCAGTTTTTAGCCTGGTATTATCTAGACATATTCTTTTTTATTTCTTACTCATTCATGTTTCCATTAATAATTCAGTGTTACATGTTTCTCCAACAGCTCTATTGGCATAAAACATCTTTCAGCTCATTATTATTGCAAATTTTATCCACTGTCAGCCAAATAGGCAATTAATACCATTGTCATTAACATAATTGCTTTTAACCAATTATTAACTTCTATTAATATTAACATCATCATGATTAATATCATTAGAAACCTACCACCTCACTGAAAATAAGTTAATAAATCCTATATTCATTTTATAGATTAAAAACTGTCATTAGAAAATTGTAGCAAATAAACTCGTGTCTTAAATTGTTTGTATCCTGATCCCAATAACATAAATACTGGGATTAGCTTCCATTCATTTGTGTGTACAATAATGCTTGCAATTATAAGGTCACCAAAGGTCACCAAGACATTTACAGAACCTTTCACTACACCTTGAAAAGTACATACCCCTAGCATATAAAGCTGGAAAAAATCACTGCTTCTGAAACTATCAGAGAATGTGTGTTGGTTTTAATGGTTTTAGTTCATATGACTCATAAAATCCAAATAATGTCAGTATGTCAAAATATGTCAGTAACATATTAATATAATCATCTCACATATGGCTTCGTATTTTACCAGCTCCAGTACATCTGCATCCCGAGATCTATATTAACACTTTAAACATAAATGAGTACATCACAATACTTCCTAAGTAGGAATTCATAGAAAAACGGACATTAAATTTTCCTTATAAAAGGGATTAAAGGTGTTTTACAAATTAGGTGTTCACAACAGGGAAAGATATTAATCAGCTTTCAAAAGCTAAATTTATGTCAAGCTCATTATTATTCAAAGCAGTGAATTTTCCCTGGTAACATGTCACAAAGGGAATAAGGAACGGAAGTTCTAATGATAGCCCAGCAATTTAGCATGAGGTTTTAATTAATTAATCTGGAGTTTATGCACATAAGACTGATTATATGCACTAAAGTTCAATTCTACAAGCACTTCACAAATTAAAGGAATGCTATGTGTTTCAATAATACAAAATATAATCCAGTGTATACTGAAATCAAGAAACAGTTAGAATATACTGCTTTGCTAAATGTAAAAAGATCATTAATTTTCTCCACGCTAAAGCATGCAACAAAAGCATTTACAATTTCTCATTATGTCCTTCATTGAAAAACAACAACAAATTGATGGCTTATAAAGCTTATATTGCTGAAAATTGTCATGAAGTCAGGAATAAGTATTGACAAAGGAGTAGTATTAACCATGGGCTTTCTGAGTTTGACTCTGTTGTGAATAATTTCACAAAAACCATTGACTATCAGATGCATATAGGCCTACAGATATTTTGTTTACAGAAAAAAAGTAAAGACAAGAAAACCAGGCATGCACAAATTTAAAAATTAGTATTTTTCAGAAAGATGAGTATAATCTTCCTACCAATAAATCTAAAGGGTACACAGTTCTGGTGCCGTACATTCATTAACTCCTTTGGTAATTGAAATCATTTGAAATAGCGTGAAAACCCGAGCATGTTGAATGGTATATGCTAACACTTCAGTTCTGACACACCTATATTTGTAGTCATCACTACTAAGTCATTACTAAGAATATTAGTCATATACACATAGCCAACCCTAATGCCTAAGTTCCTTGTTTGCTAATGGTAGTTTTTGATTACTTCAGATAAGAGCCCCCAAAGTCAGGTTTATATGGTGCAGATTGTCTCATAATGGAAGAACCTGTTAATTTAAGAATTACTCATATACCCCGTCAGGTTTAGCTAGGAATCGCTCATTGGAAAAGTGCCCATGTCTGAATATCTTTTGGAAAATATGGACTATTCTAAAGGTGACAGAAAGCGTGGAAGCTTTGGGGAAGTTGACGTGAATCTGAAAGACTGGAAATATTCCATGTTCTGGTACATCTGAAGGACAAACACCTAGGCTGCCTTAGGCTATCACTTTTTGGATTTCAGAAAGGATTGTGCTAGTTGGTCTAACTTTTGCCTCCCTTTCTACACTTTCTCCCTAACCCTTCTTCCTTTTTGAGCTCTTGCTTAGCAGGCATGAAATGTATTAAGGAACACATGTATTATAGAGGTTTTTCAGTTTAAAAATACAAAACATTTCTAGACTCATTAAGGTGATAGAAGATTGTGGCTAAGAAACACAGGGAAGGGAGGACATAGAAATCATCCTAGCAGTTGTACAACAATTCTTGAGCTCAGCAATTCTAGCTGGCCTATGTCAAGTCTCAGGGCAAGCCAGAGCAGAGGATTATCTGCATTCAGAATATAGCATCCCCTCATTTGCATATGTCTTACATTCACAGTCCCCAAGTGTCTTAGGTTTGGTTCCATAGGAACAGATTGAGAGATTACAAAATGTGTGCAGAGGTTTATTAAAGAGTACTCTCAGGAATTGCCACCATAGGGAAATGAGGAAGGCAGGACCGAGCAGAGGAAGAAACACCTGAAATATGGTTGCAACTGAAGTCTTGGTCAATCCCAAGGGCAGCCCTGGAACAGGGATGGCCCTTGAGTGTGGTTCTGAATTGAGGTGAGAGTAGGTCTTTCAGCTCTGCATCAGCCAGTTATTGGCCATGTGTCACCCTCCAGGAAGGGACATGAGCTGGGTGAGACATTCCTTGCAGTGGGGGCTATGCTAAGTGAAGGATGTAGTTATGCACTCTTAGCAGCCAGTATTACCAGCAGCAGAGAGATGGTGAATGGTGAAGGGCCATAGCATTCATCACACCAAGAAGGGAGATCTGACTGGGTCAGGCCACTCCCATCTAAATAGGACCACCTTATTAAGCTTGGCCTGTTATATCAAGCCTTTTCGTGGCTGTCATTGGCTGGTGCCCTAAGAGCTGGTCCAGCAAGTTATGGCCAAGTAAATTGGTTTGTTTTCACCCAAAACATACAGCACAAAGGCTTTCCAAGGACTCTAGGTACAGCAGACACTTAAAGGTTTAGAAAGTCATCTTCAGCATAAAAAATGACCACCTTCTCAATAACAATCACAAGAACAGAAACAATATAATAACATTTTATGTTAATTTGGTATTTACAGTACAGGTACTATGCTAAATACTTTACACAAACTAACTCATTTAATCCTAATAGCAACACTATGAGGTAAGAATTATTATTTTTCTATTGCAATGAGAAATTGAAACTCACAAAAAAGCAGAAAATGTATCTATATCACTCAACTAAGTCATAGAACTTGAAACAAAGGGGCAGAATCTTTCATTTTAAGAGCTTTACTAAACAACCTACACAGACCATATACTACTTGACACTTCCATGGAACTCTATTGACTTCTTAATTTTAAGTATAAAGTTATAACTACTATATTGCAAATATCACAAAATTGACATTATATTTATTCAGAAGTCATATATCCAATGATGTTAACTCTTCAGAACATTATTGAGAATCACAAAACCAGTTTAAAAGAATTTTGTGGTCTGGTAGAAATAGAGTAATGGGGATTGGATGTTCTCTTCTGCTTTAAACAACTAGAAAACTGGACCAAAAACTGTAACAGTCAATATAAAAGAGACAGCCATTGAAAAACAGGCAGCACGGACTGTAATCACTGAGAAAAGAGAAACAAACCAAGTAAGCCCTCTTTGCATCAGCTTACTCCAGAGGACGTTTTCAGGCCACCTTTCAGGAAGGTGAAACTGTAACAGAGCCCAGTGGTCTTACTGAACTGAGGAACCAGAGAGATCAGTGCCAGAGGAAGTGAAGATGGCTAGAATTTTTCTGGGAAGAGTATAATACTATGGAGGTGGGAGCTAAGCAGAGAGAACTCCAGAGATCTGCAGTGGAGTCTACTTGAGGCTTTGACTGAGTATTGATCTGCTCATGCATGAGAAGAAACTACCCACGGCCAGAGAAAGAGCCACCTATAAAGATCTGATGTACAAACAGGGCTGAAAGTAGTTAGTGTCTCCATAGCAGAGTGGAAAAGACCTTTTAATGCAAGGTGTATCTTGTAGAATACTCAGAAATATATTACTTTGGTTGTGAGCCTAAATTTTTCCTATATTAAAAGCAAACCTAAATCCACCTCACCAATGCTTAGATCAAGGCTTAAATGTATTCAACTGAGTCCTATAACCTAACTTCATGCCAGAAGAAATTCTAACACTATATAAAGGAAGACAATAAAATCCATCAACCAACAAAATACAATTTACAATGTTAGACCTCTGGTCAAAAATTACCAGGCACAGGCATATTCATTTTATTGTGCTTCTCTTTATTGTGCTTTGTAGATACTGTACTTTTTCACAAATTGAAGGTTTGTGACAACCCTGCCTCTAGCAAATCTATTGGTGCCAGTTTTCCAACATCATGTGCTCACTTCATGTCTCTGTGTCACATTTTGGTAATTCTCACAATATTTCAAATTTTGTCATTATTATTGTATCTGTTATAGTGATCTATGATCAGTGATCTTTGATGTTACTATTATTATTGTTTTGGTGCACTTTGAACAGTGCCCATATAAGATGGCAAACCTAATTGATAAATGTTGTGTGTGTTCTGAATGCTCCACCAACTGGTCATTCCTCCCTCTCTCTCCTTCTCCTTGTGCCTCTCTATTCCCTGAGACACAATAATACTGAAATTAGACCAGCTAGTAACTCTTTAATGGCTTCTGGTGCTCAAGTGAAAGGAAGAGTCACACACCTCTCACTTCAAGTCAAAAGCTATAAATGGTTAAGCTTAGTGATGAAGATATGTTGAAAGCTGAGATAAGCCAAAAACAAGACCTCTTGTGCCAAGCAGCCAAGTTGTGAATACAAAAGAAATGTTCTTAAAGGAAATTAAAAGTGCTACTCCAGTGAACAAACAAACAATAAGAAAGCAAACAGCCTTATTGCTAACATGGAGAAAGTTTTAGTGATCTAGATAGAAGATCAAACCAGTCACAATATTCCCTTAAGTCAAAGAAGCCAAAGCCTAATCCAGAACAAGGCCCTAACTCTTATCAATTCTATGAAACCTGAGAAAGGTAAAGAAGCTGCCAAAGGAAAGTTGGAAGCTAGCAGAGGTTGGTTCATGAAGTTTAAGGAAGGAAGCCATCTCCATAGAGGTGCAAGGTGAAGCAGCAAGTGCTGATGGAGAAGCTGCAGCAAGTAATCCAGAAGATCTAACTAAGATAATTGATGAATGTGGTTAAACTAAAGAATAGATTTTCAAAGTAGATGAAACAGGCTTATACTGGATTGGAAGAAGATGCTCTCAAGGACTTTCGTAACTAGAGAGGAGAAATGAATGCCTGGTTTTAAAGCTTCAAAGGACAGGCAGACTCTCTTGGTAGGGGCTAAGACAACTGGTAACTTTAAGTTGAAGCCAATGCTCATTTATCATTCTGAAAATTCTAGGGCCCATAAGAATGGTGCTAAATCTACTCTGCCTGTTCTCTACAAATGGAACAATAAAGCTTGGATGACAGCACATCTATTTCTAGCATGGTTTACTGAATATTTTAAGCCCACTGTTGAGACCTACTGCTCAAAAAAAAGATTCCCATCAAAATATTATTGCTCATTGACAATGCTCCTGGTCAACCAAGAGCTCTGATGGAAATGTACAAGGACATTAATGTTGTCTTCATGCCTGCTAACACAACATCCATTCTTCAGTCCATGGATCAAGAAGTAATTATAACTTTCAAGTCTTATTATTTAAGAAATACATTTCATAAGGCTATAGCTGCCATATATAGTGATTCTTCTGATGAATCTGGGCAAAGTAAATTAAAAACTTTCTGAAAATATTCACCATTCTAAATGCCATTAATAACATTCATGATTCATGGGAGGAGGTCAAAATATCAACATTAACAGGAGTCTGAAAAAGTTGATTCCAAACCTCATGGATAACATTGAAGGGTTTGAGACATCAATGGAGGCAGTAACTACAGATGTGGTGGAAACAGCAAGAGAACTTGAATTAGAAGTGAATCCTCATTATGTTACTGAATCGCTACAATCTCAAGATAAAACTTGAATGAACCAGGAGTTGCTTCTTATGGTTGAGCAAAGACAGTGGTTTCTTGACATGGAATCTACTTCTGGTGAAGCTGCTGTGTACATTGCTGAAATGACAACAAAGGAATTAGAATACTGCATAAATTTAGTGGATAAAACAGCGGCAGGGTTTGAGAGGATTGACTTCAGTTTTCAAAGATGTTCTCCTGTGAGTAAAATGCTGTCAAACAGCATCGCATGCTACAGAGAGATCTTTTGTGAAAGGAAGAGTCAATCAAGGTGGAAAACTTCATTTTTCTCTTATTTTAAGAAATTGCCACAGCCACCCCAACGTTTAGCAACCACCATCCTGATCAGTCAGCAGCCATCAACATTTATGTGAGATCCTCTACCAGCAAAAAGATTACAACTCACTGAAGGATCAGATGATTTTTAGTATTTTTAGCAATAAATAATTCAACTCTGACCTTGTAGCAAAAAGCAACCATAGACAATACATAAATGAGTAGAAATGGCTATGCTGTGATACAACCTTATTTCACAAAAGAGGTGGAGGACACATGAGCCATAGTTCACTGACCCCCTTCCTAGAGATAAAATACAACATCAGGGGGAAAAAATGCCCTGAATAGGATTAACTTCAAATGGGATCCTGTAGAAGAAAAGATCAGTGAAATTAGCATAGCAACTATTCACAATGAAACATAATGAGAACAAGATTTAAAAGGAGGAATGTAGAGAGGATCAGTTACCTTTGAAACAGTACCAAGCAGTCCAACATATATGTGATTGGAATCCCGTTAAGAGGAGAGAGAGGACACAGAAAAAAGTATTTGAAGAGATAATGGCTGATTGTTTTTTCCAAAATTTGTTGCAAACAAACCCACAGATCCAGACAGTTCTAGAAATCCCAAGCAGATGAGGAAACTGAGGCTTAGGGTTGGCTGGTAATTTTTTCCAAGGCTTTTTCATTACGAGCTATGATTCAAATCCATGTTTGCTGATTCAAGTTTTTACCTATTTGGTACCCTTTCTCCCAAGCTTGATAAAATGAGTCTAGTCTCCATAAGAGTGAAAATATTATTTATTGAGAAACCAGTATGTATCAGGCACTGCACAAGATATTATCTCATGTACTCTCTCATTTAATCACACCATTCCTATTAGGTAAGAATAATTTTGCCCATTTTACAGATGGAAAAACTGAAAATAGCAGAGTAGACATAGTGTGCTTGAGTAATTGCCAGTAAAAGTAGAAAAATACACATAAACTCAGGTCTTCTGGATTTACAGGCAGTGTTCTTGTATGGATCTTGGACACATGGATGGAATGTCAAAAAAAATAGTTATATGTGTTATGCAACTAGAAATCTTGCAGGTTAAGAATATTTAAAATATGAACTCATTGAAAAAGAAGGAAAATAAGGCCTTTAATTTAACCATTAGGTTAAGTAATTGCTGGCACCATCCAAATTACTTACAAGAAATCTCAGAGCTAGGACCATAACTCTAAGTGTGATTTTTTAAGACTGAGAATCATAAAACCACAGAATTGTGAAATTCCTTACAGATCACAGAATCCAATCCCTTCTTTTTGGAGAAATGAAAACATACCCCAAAAGGTTGAATATTTGCCCAAAATAACATCATTGGTTATTGACCCTTTCTACTAAGCAATCACCCATTCCATTCCAGAAAATATAAATTATTCACGCAGAAATCAAACCCAATTTTGGCAGGTCAGAGATTTCAGTGAGATGTGAATTGGTTAAGGGTTGTGATTTATGAATGTAGGCAGCTATCCAGATTGCCTTATCTCTGCTGTCCTTCTGGGAAACACACTATTGTGAGTACCTAGATTGACCTCTATTCCACCCCATTCTACAGTCATTGGTTATCTCAAGAGGAGGAGGATAAATTACTCTAACACAATGCAAAATACTGAGAATCGAAGAATGTTAAAGAGGAAACTTACACAGAGATCACTTCCTCTTGTTTGCCAGATATGAAATAAGCGAAGATAGTTTGTGACCTACTCAGAAGGATTAAACATAAATTGTGCCTTATTTTAACCAAATTCTCAGCAGCATACATCTCAACCATATACGTACACACATACGCAAAGACACATGCTCTTATGTAAGTTCCATGAAGGCAGGGGCTACGTTGTTCTCACATATTCCCAACACCTTGTACAGTAGCTGGTATTGTAGGTGTTCAATATTTATTGAATGCATGAAAAAAATGGATGAATAAGCACAAACACATAGAAAAGCATAGCTCCAAAACAATGAGTGTAACTTGCTTTTTTGTTTTCAGATTTATTGAAGTATAGTTGGCAAATAATTGTATGTGCTTAAGGTATGCAACTTGATGTTTTGACATTCATATATATCGTGAAATAATCACCACAATGAAGCTAATTAACATATCCATCTCATCCCATAATTACCTGTGTGTGTGTGTGTGTGTGTGCACGCGCATGTGGTAAAAACACTTAACATATCCTCTCTTAGCACATTTCAAGGATACAATACAGTATTGTTAACTATAGTCACAGTACCGCAAATTAGATCTCCAGAAGTTAATTCATCTTGTATAACCGAAACTTTGTAGCCTTTGACCAACATCTCCCCATTTCCCACTACCCCTTGCCCCTGGCAACCACCATTCTACACTCTGCTTCCATGAGTTTGATTATTTTAGATTCCAAACATAATAAGATAATGTAGTATTTGTTTTTCTGTGTCTGGCTTATTTCACTTAACCTAAGGTCCTCCAGTTTCATTTATGTTGTTGCAAAGGGCAGATTTCCTTCTTTCTAAAGGCTTAACAGTACTCCACTGTGTGTGTATGTGTATATATGTGTGTGTGTGTGTGTGTGTGTGTGTATATCCCACAATTTCTTTATACATTCACCTGTGGATGGACATCATTTAGGTTGTTTTCATATCTTGGCTATTATTGAATAATGCTGCAATGAACACTGGAATGCAGATAGCTCTATGAGATAATGATTTCATTCCCTTTGGGTACATATCCAGAGATGGGATTTCTGAATTATTAAGACATTTCTATTTTTAATTTTTTGTGAAATCTCTGTACTGTTTTTCATAGTGGCTGTACTAATTTATATTCCCACCAGCAATGTACAAGGGTTCCCTTTTCTCCATATCCGTCCCAACACTCATCTTTTGTTTTTTTGGTAATAGTCATTCTAACCGGTGTGAATTGGTATCTCATTGTGGTTTTGATATGCATTTCTGTGATAATTAGTGATGTAAAGCACTTTTTCATACACTTTTTGGCCATTTGTGTGTTTTCTTTTGACAAATGTCTATTCAGGTCCTTTGCCCATTTTTTAATCAGGTTATAATTATTATTATTATTATTATTGCTATTGAGTTGTGAGTTCTTTATATATTTGGGATATTAAGCCATTATCAAATACAGAGTTTGCAAATATATTTTCCCAAACTATAGGTTGTTTTATCACTCTGTTGATGGTTTCCTTTGCTGTGCAGAAGCTTTTTAGTTTGATGTAATATCACCTACTGTTTTTGCTTTTGTTGCCTGGCTTTTAGTGTCATACTAAAAAACTCATGCTCAAACCAATGTTGAGAAGATTTTTCCTTGTCTTCCTTCTAGTAGTTTTTTGTTTTAGTAGCTTTATGTGGTTTCAGGTCTTACATTGAAGTGTTTCATTCATTTTGAGTTAATTTTTGTATATGATATGAGATAAGGGTCCAACTTCATTCTTCTGTGTGTGGATATCCACTTTTCCCAGCACCATTCATTGAAGAGACTATCATTTCCCCATTGTGTCTTTTAACATTCTGGTTGAAAATCAATCTACCATAGATTTGTGGATTTATTTTGGGGCTCTATATTCTGTTCCATTGGTTTTACGTTTGTTTTTATGCCAATGCCATACTCTTTTGAGTACTGTAGCTTTGTAATACATTTTGAAATCAGGAAGCATGATGCCGCCAACTTTTTGTGCTCAAGATTGCTTTGGATATTTGGGGTCTTTTGTAGTTCCATATGAATTTTAGGATTGTTTTTTCTACTTCTGTGCAAAATGCCATTGGGATTTTGATAGAGATTGCATTGAATCTGTAGGTCATTTTAGGTAATGTGGACATTTTAACAACATTAATTCTTCTGCATAAACACAGGCAGTATCTTTCCATTCATCTATTTTTTCTTTAATTTCCTTCATCAATGTTTTATGATTTTCATTGTAAAATCTTTCACCTTTTGGTTCAGTTTATTCTGAAGTATTTTATTCTTTTTATCATTATTGTAAATGGGATTGTTTTATTAATTCCCTTTTCAGATAGCTTGTTTGTGTACAGAAATGCCATTAATTTTTGTATGTTGATTTTGTGTCCTGCAACTTTACCAAATTTGTTAGTTCTAACAGTTTTTTGGTTGAGTCTTTAGTGTTTCCTAAATACATAATCATGTTATCTGAAAACAGAGATAGTTTTACTTCGTCCTTGCTGATTTGGATGCTCGCTTTCTTGCTGTCTTTCTTTCGTGTGTTCTTTCTTTCTTTCCTTCCTTCTCCTCCTCCTCCTTCTTCTCCTTTTTTGTCCAATTGCTCTGGTTAGAACTTGCAGTATTATGTTAAATAGAAGTGGCAAAAATGGCCATGCTTACTTTGTGCTGGATTTTAGAAGAAGAACTTTTATTAGGGTTTTTCTCCATTGATTATGATTTTAGTTGTGGGCTTTTCATATATGGCCTTTATTGTGTTGAGGTAAGTTCCTTCTATACTTAATTTGTTGTGAATTTTTATCATGAATGGGTGTTGAATTTTGTCAAATGCCTTTTCTGCATCTGTTGAGGTGATCATGTGGTTTTTTTCTTTCTTTCTGTTAATGTGGTGTGTCACATCAACTGATTTTCATGTATTAAACAATCCTTGCATGCCAGGGATATATCCCACTGTTGTGCTATTGAATTTGGTTTGCTAGCATCTTATTGAGGGTTTTTGCATCTATGTTCATTAAGGATATTGGCCTGTAGTTTTGTTTTTTTTTCTTCTGGTGTTTTTTTCTGGCTTTGGTATCAGAGTGAAGCTGGCCTCATAAAATGAGTTTGAAAGTGTTCCCTCTTTTTCTATTTTTTGGAAGAATTTAAAAAGGATTGGTATTAATTCTCTCTTGAATGTTTGGTAACTTGCTTTCAAAGTACTAAATTAGAGCAGAGGGTAGTAGTAATAATATATAACATTTGTGGATTGATTTTCATGTGTTACTAACCATTCACAGAGCTTTTATACATTTTTATTTCTTTCAAGCCTATTTTCAGTTCTGCACAAAATTAGAGGTTTATCCCCTTTATGGCTTAGACCACACAGGTCTTAAAAGTTTTTAATCTCAGACAAAAATTGTAGGACACCAAGAATATCTGTCAAAACATTATATATGACTCACAGGGTTTAGATTGGAACTGGCATATAGTAGTGATTGATAAATGTCAGCAATTTTTTTGTACTAATAGTAGTAATAGTAGATCTGAGCTTGCCTTCCCTCCTGTACTTGAAATTGAAAACTTTAAGCAAGTTTAAGCAAGCAAGCTGGTATTGTTGCCTCAAATTTTAGTCCATTTACTCAGGAAATTTAAGAAAGTATCCTGGTCATTTTAAAAATCTTTAGAGCTGGGAGAGGAGAGGTAGATTTTAATGATTAATTTACTCAAAGCCTCTCTGGGTTTTAATCCCACTAGTCCTTGCTGAGCAGAAGTGGATGTCTTGGTATCTTAATAGACTCTAAAGGAAGAGACATCCCCTTCCCAGGTAGGTTAAACAGACTCAGAAGGAAAGAGGAAAGAACATTGAAAACAGATATGGGACTTGCATATGTTATTCATTCTTCCCTAACGCACTCTGGCCAACAGAAAGGTTCTTTACACTGAAGAAAGTAGTGACTCTTCTTTGCTTAAGAAGGACCATTAATTTGTTAATATTTTGTACTCTGTATAAGAAAGAAAAAGAAAATAATAGGTGGTTCAGGCTGTCATTGAGGACAGGAGAAATGTTCTCCAAATCCTTTAATAATTGGTATAAAAAATCATTTGAAGTAAATATTATTGTCATCTCCACTTGGAGAAAATGAGATTCTAGGGTGGGAAGTAATTTGCTTGAGATCTCAAACCTCTGATTCTAGAGCCTTATGTTCCTTCCTGCTTAGATTGATGCCATTCATTTATGTGAAGTCCTTTGTGTTTCTCAATCACTTCCCTGGTATGTACTATACTGGGTTAGTTCTCTGCTTGGCCTTTCCTCTTCACATTGAGATCTGACCAGGAGTATGGGATAAAGGCCAAGCTCTGCAGTACCATCCAGCTGCTGTAGACCCCAATAATCACCTGAGCTCTTCACAAGAGAAAATAATAAGGTCTAAGCTGATTTCCCCCTTAATTTCCCATGTTTCAGGATCCTAGAAAGCAACCTAGATTGCCCTGTAAAAAAAAAGCCTAGAGATGCATTTGCAAGCAAAATTTGGAGAAAATATAGAAAGGTCAGAAATCACTACATGGGAATTTTTTTTCTCATTGCTAGTCTCCCTGGTCAGCAAAAATTTCTAATATATGAAATGGTCTTAGGATAAAAGTCAAATCAATGGTGTGGCTATAATGTTTTTCATAAGGCTTTTCAAATACTTAAGGCATGACTAATGACCATCTCAATTAGACAATAGATTTCTAAAAATCTTAAAAGCATGGCCTCAGAGAAGCCTAATCCAAAAGTAGCAATAAATATACATGGAGAGAGAGAGGTATGTCTTTAAAATAATTGTATAACTTTCATTCAAACTAAGTGTATTAAGTCTGGTACATAGAAACTAAAAAGTGATTAGGAACATTGTACCAGCAAAAGAACTATTAGTTTAGATTAAAAGAGCCAGATACTGGTCAAATTATAAAAAAAGACTTCTGCTTCTCCAACTTTTTTTCTACCAAGAAGAGTCTGAGGAAGCTATTTAGCTTCAAACACAGCCATTCCTTTTTTAATGAAAAAGGGAAGATGCTTTCAGCCAAGAACAGAGGATGCAGCTACAGGACATTAACAATAATGGGATAGGGAACCATTTCCCTTAAGCAGTAGAGTACAGAAGACTGGAGAGCAGCTTTCAGGGAATAGTACTATGCCTTAATCATGGAACATTCCCTTCTCCAGAGTAGGGATAACTGGCAATATTTTTTTCTGCAAGATTTCAAAATTGTTATGGACCAGTGACAGTTTTATATCTCCTGTTCTTCCACTTTTAGAACGGAAGTGTCTATTGTGGTCATCCTATCCCTTTATCACTGTTGTATATTGATGTCATGAAGAAGGTAACTTTTCCTTTTGTTTCTTCAGGTTCTGGATCATGAGGAGCCATATCTGAGCCACAGACATAATGTAAATCACAAAACCCCGTGACCTCAACCTTAACACTATAATTAGATGACAGTTTTGACATCCTGGAATGATGGCAAAGACGTGTGGGAGGGAAATTCATATTTGTGATCATAGGGCATGCTATGGTAGAATATAAAACTGGCTGCAAACTTTTCCTATTCTTTCACCCACACCTTTGCAATGTGACTTTGCAGATCCATCAAGAGGTAGAAGCTATTTCTCAAATCTGGGTTGGTATTGTACCTTAATCACAAGAGAAAGAAAAATGAGAAAGGGAGGTGAAGAAAGTAGATATGATCAACCATTAGCTGTATGGTATTACAGGTGGATGGAAGATATATAAGTTAAAAGGTTGTTACTAATCTATCTTGGTTCCTGCTGGTCCTCAGCACCCATAACAATGTCTAACAGATGACGTATTGACTGAAGGACCAAAAAAAAAAAAAAAAGGGATGAGAAGGAACGTTCTCCTGATTTGTGCTAGACTCTATTACCAGAATTGCAGTTCCCTACCTTTTTCCTTAGAACAGAGACCTAATTTCAGATTTTTCCATGTCTGTGGCAAGCAATCAGCAAATAGACAAACATAGCAATACATCAGTTATATTCAATGATGCAATAGCTGTCATAGCATGTATTACAATTTCATAGACTTCCCAGGAATTAGTTACACTCCATGGAAGTTAACAATAAGGAATCAGGAATATATTCCATGTACTTATCTTTTAGGACATGCCTAAATAGAAGCAAATAATAATAATAATTATAGATCACTTCAACATTTTCAGAGAAAACCCCAAGCTAAAGAGTCCACTGATTTACATGTGGACAATTCTCAGGTATTTGCAGAGGCATTGAATGCTCAGAGCCTTTGTGGGGCTGCCACTTGCTTTGCTGGCACTCTTGGCTTGCTGGCTATCTACACTGACAATGTGAGTTAAGGGATTATTAGATTGGCCACAAGCACTCTGCTTTTGTTTCTTTGTTTTTGTTTTGTTTTGGGATAGATAGGAAAGTTGACTGGGGCCCCAGAGATCTAAAAGAAAAGAAAGAAGAGAGGAGAGAAATTTGCAATGATAAGTGATTTCTGCTGTAAGAGTCATGAGAGAACCTAAGAGTTTGATTCAGGCAGAAGTGAACTGACAATGCAGATCAAGAATTAACCCACAGGGATGCCAGGATAACATCTCCTGAAACAGGTCTCTATATTCCATCAGAAACTTCTATGGAGGATGTTTATTACACACACACACAAAAAGAAGTCAATTGTATGAGTCTTGTCTGTGTATTTTCACCTGATTTGCATAAGTCTGAATGAATAAGTTCCTCCATATATATGGCAAATTATATAAATATCAACCATAGACTTAAAAGTTTTCTGAATTTAAAACTATAAATAGTAGAATGCAGGAAATACCTTTTAGCTACTGGTGTTTTAAACTAGTTCACTCTCTCAATTCCATAATTAAGAAGTAGAAAAAATGTTGTAATGACAACTAAATAAAAATTATTTAGTTGTTAAGTTGTTAAATAAAAATTATTTCTGTTGTTAAGATAGCATGGATATTCAGTTTAATACTGGATTTTTTGTCTAATTTTTCAAAAGATTCTAAGGTTCTTATGATTTTATTTCAAAGGGATTACAGGACCAGGGGATATTAATTGAATTCAAAGCTGTTTAAATATTTCCAAAATTACATACTTGATTAGTAACATGTCCCTTTTGACTGCTGTGTTTCACAATTTAAGAGTGAAAAGTGGAGAGAAATCTCATAATGCAGGATTTGTGTTTGATTTGATGATCTCTAAGGGTCCATCTTGCTTCAAAACTTCTTAAATCTTAAATTTTTAAAATGTAATTAATATAAACATTTTTTAAAACGTCCTCCTTTAATTTTTGTTTTTAAAAGATTTTTTTTTCTCCTAAAACCGTAACAGGTTAAACCTCCAACTGTGATTGGTCAATTTCACACCCTTTTCTTTGGATTGGTCTGAATGATCTTCCTTAGGGTGCTAGGCTTTGCAGTTTATGGGAATGAGGCTTTGCACTTCAGTTGTGATCTAGACAAAAGAGAAATAAATCTCTTCTGTTACAATCAGCTCAGGCCCATCACTCTGCAAGTAAGTTTTTCTGTGCATAAACATTAACTTTACAACAGATATAATTTATTTTCTTTTTAAATGTAAAAGAATGTCATAATATGAGGAGTATGCTAACAGGTATTATTTTGAAGATTATGTTACTTTTTCTTTAATTGACTGTATATTTCAGATAAATTAATTTGAATTGTTCAGGAGTTTCTTCTAACTCCAGCATTCTATTATCTACTGATGTTACAATTATACTCCAGACCTGTATTTGGAATATGGAAATTGAGTAGCTACTAAAATAAACTACTTCATCATAATCAGTAATTGATAGGCAATGACAATAAAATGTAACTATATTTTCACAATTACTATATGTCTAAAGTTTTAAACATCTTAGTAATTAAATGAGATATGTTCAACATTACTACCTTCATTATATTATTCTTATTGCTTATAAGACTTTTATGAAATTTGGAATTTTTAAGTTAGCTACTGTTGAGAGTTAGTGAATTTTTTTAGTGTATTTTTGGTAACATGTTGATTAATTTATTTGACTAAGATGTTTTCTGGCATGCTTTAGGTGTTCTAGGCATTACAACTAGTGATTGTGCTGATTCCTGGAGCTATTCTCCATCTTTATGCTCCATGTAAAAGCATCAATCAAGAATGTATTCTTCAAAAGCCCATCTACACTATAATTTACATCCTCTCTGTTTTGTTAAGAATTAGTCTAGAGGTGATAGCATTTTGGCTTCAGGGTCACCTCTTTGGTTTCCAAGTGAAACCTCTTTTCCTGTGTGATGCTGGATCTCTTGACTAATAAAATGCATGGTTGCAGAACATTTTGAGAAGACCACTTTTCTCATTGCAATGTATACATTAACCATAATTATGACATTATGTGTTGCTGAGATTTTTGAGATCATATTGAAAAGATTATGCTTTCCATTTAGGCAATGACTAAAGGATTGATTAACTGCTACCATGTCGCTGTTATTTATCACTCATTTTTATTTAGTTTTATCTTATTCAGTGAGTATCACAACTTCAAACATAAATGTCTGTTATTTAAACTTACCTTAGTGTGTCTGAAATTTATGTCTACTATAAAATATAATACTAAGTTCTAAGACAAGGATTCTTGAACAAACATTTCATTCCATTTTAATTTTGTCACTTATTTTATTCAAAAGTATACACAGAACTACTCTTAATTCATTTTTGAATAGTGCATTTATAGCGTTCTCTCACATACAACATCTTAACTGATCACAGCGTGTTGTGGCCAGGCAAACCTTTATTATCTCTTCTACACAGAGTAGAAAATTGATATTTAGGGAGGTTAATTTATGTGCCTAAAGATACACAACTAGAATAGAACCCAGAACTTCCTATTTCACTTTCCACTGAACCATGCAGTTTTAACTTTGAGGATGTAATTATTTTTGCATTCATGTAAAATATAACTTATTTAAGCACAAAAGTTGTAAATTAATTATTAAAGAGTAATCCTAGAGTTTGGTCATTAACTTGAAGAAATGGAGCAATTACATTTTTAAAATTATACTCATTCAGTTTCCTTGAAATTTTCAATATTAAATGATATAGAAATACAGTCACCAAATAAATAAAAAATGCTGTGGATAATATTGTGCATGATTTCCTTGTTTCTCATTGAGAAAAAAAAATACCCTCTGTGCCCACAGATATCCTGTAACTATAGCTTCTATATTTAAGATTATCAAAAGGGAAAATTATGTTCATATTAAGTTGGACTTCCTCAATAGCTGTGACATTATTTCAAAGACAATTTTATATTGATTTGGTGCATTTCTTTTTATCTGGCTGCCTTACCAATGATCATCTTCATTTTATATCACTTAAAATCTTTATATATCATTGCCGTATGCTGGTGTCTTATTACTTATTAAATAAGTATAATCAGTCAAATACTAAGGTTTTCAATTTTTTCTTAAGCATCATTCAGAATTATTATTATTTATGTTTATCATTAATTTCTGGATTTAAGATTTTTATCATTGAGGCTTTCTCCACATGAAAGCACAGAAGAAAATCCAACTTACTTTTCTCCAACAAACAGCTACTGAGCATCTATTATTTATTAATAATATGAACTGCATTGAGAGTTCATATAAAAAAGATAATTAAGATTTAGTACCTTTATAAAATCATATTCTAGTGGGTGGTCCAGTGGCATGCCAAGAGGTTGAGGACTGGTAAAAATAGCCCATCCTAAAAAGAACAAATATTTATTCACTGTCTTTGTTTAGTATTACTGCCCCTTGTGGTTAATACACAGCAATAGCGTTTAATCTGATTTATTCTTATTTTTAAATTCTCTGTAGTTAATACATCCCTTATTGCCTGCATCCCAGGTGGATTACTCCCAACAATCCTCCTACAAACACAGGCGTCTTCATTATGGGTCCTATTTTCCTGAGCCTTTGCAAGGGTGGTAACTTTCAGTTGAATGTCAAGCATTGTATGTTTTACCTTGTTGGATACTGGACCTTTTTCCTCTCATAAATATTCTTAAACTTTATTCTAGGACACAGTTAAGTTACTTAGAAACAGATCCTTTCTGCTTACTTTTAAGCTTTGTTAGATACAACCAGTGTAGTACTTACTGAAGCGCTAATTTTGCCCATTACTAAGGAAAAACCTTTTTCAGTGCTCTATCAGATGCCTCTGTGGTTGTTTGGAAATATCATCCTTCCACTACACTCAAAATCTTGAATATCACCCCATGCAAGTTGACCTGTGGTTGTGACATAAATTGCTATTGCTATAGAAAGCAGGTATTTACTGTGTCCAGGGAAAAAAGGGAAAAGGGACAAAAGGACATTCTTCTGGTTTGTCTCTCAGGATTTTTCTCAGGGAAGGTCTTCTGTTCAATAACCCCGTGGGAGACTTCCCCTTAACATCATTGCCCATTCGTAGAGAGCAGTGAACACCTTTATTTATTCCCATTCTGGCTCATCCTTTACGGTGGGGCATTGTCAAAGTATACCCCTTTATTAAGAGATTTCCCACTCTGGTTGTTGGGAACAGCAACTATTCTCAGTCCTGTGTGAATCTTGGATATTGTTGCCTTTGATCCTTTCAGGTAATTCTTTTCCTGGAAAGATATCTAAAGATGATCACTTTAGATGATATTTAAAGATGATCAGTGATCATCTTTACACTGATCAGGACTAAGTTGAAGACCCTTTGCAGGTCTCTGGAGCTCTCTCGCTTGGCAGCTGTCCCCTCACCATAGTCTGCCCTTTGAAATCTAGCCTCCTCAGCCTCTCTGGACTCTATCTCCTCAAATGACAAGGTGGAAGGATGGCATTTCTAAGCCACCAAAGAAACCCTGCTTGCCTCTACTCCTTTTAAGTGAACATTACACATTGTTGTGTTTAAAGATAAAGATAAGGTATGAGAGTGGATTTGGACAATCTTTTTAATTCCTTACTGATCTCCTACTCTGTGATTTCATTTTATCAGTAACTATGACAGGATTGTTAAGCACACAGCTATATAATCCTGAATAATAAATGCTATATATACAATTCAGGTTCAAATATAAAAACTGATTTTTCTGACCAAAATGCAAATATAGTAAAAATTAATAAGAATATTAACACTAAATAATATCTAACCATTTGAAAAGATATTTAAAACTATTTCATAAAAAGTGCTCAGGTCAAATAAGGTAATTTAAACTGAAGTTTTTCAGACTATTTATAAATGAACAGGCAGAATACTATATATTAAAACCCATGAGATATGACCAAATTTGTAGTGCATGGAAAATTGACAGCTGAAATACATCTATTATGAAAAAAAAAACAATAACTATAATTCAAAATGCAAACATAAGAACTTCAACATTAAACTAAGAACAAAAATAATTTAATAAGGATATTGGTAGAAAGTAGTAAATTAGAAAACAAACAATATAGAACAGATAAATAAATCTAAGATTGCTCCTGAAAATAACAATGAAGATAAACCTCTGGCAAAGCAAATCAAGTGCAGAAGTATACTATTATAAGACTCTCATAATATACGTAAAGTTATACATTATCACTTGAAGTACATGGTGATAATTTAAAGATGTATACTATAAAACATAAGACAACCAGTAAAACAAAGCAACCAAATTCTGGCTAACAAGCCAACAAAGGAAATCAATTAGAATCATAAAACATTAATATAATGTCAGAAAAGAAAAAAAGAACAAAAATAGTGAAACAAACAGAAAACAATAACAAGGTAGTAGATCTAAACCCAAGTATATCAATAGTTACAATAAATATAAAAGGTCTTGGAACTCCAAATAAAAACAGAGATTGTCTGAATGTATTTTTTTAAAGCCAGACCAAATTATTAATAAGAGCCCTGCTATGTTATGCCAATAAGTTTGCCAATAAGTTACGCCAATAAGTTTGATATTAAGATAAAATGAAAAATATCCTTGAAAGACACATGTAACTAAAATCTGACACAACAATAAAGAGAAAATAGGGCTATCCTTATAACTATTAAAGTAATTAAATTTAAAATCCAAAGCCTTCTCACTAAGAAACCTCCAGGCCCAGATGGCTTCACTGGTGAATTCCATCAAATGTTCAAGGAAGAAATAACACTCCAAAATCTCTTTTAGGAATTAGAAGGGAATATTTACCATTTCATTTAGTGAGGCCAACATAACTTTGACATAAAAATCCTCAGCAAAAAATATTTGCAAATATAACTCAGCAACATATATAAATATAACACATCATGTTAAGTGGGTTTATCCCAGGAATGAAAAGTTGTTTTAACACTTTAAAATCAATTAATGTAATTGAACTGTATTAATGAAATAAAGGAGAAAAACCAGTCATCTTAATGGATGTAGATAAAGGCATTTGATTAACACCCATTTATAATGAAGCAAACAAACAAACAAAAAACCCCAAACCTCACATTCTCAATGAGAACTCTCTAAACAGTAAAAGACATCTAACGAAACCTACAGGAAATATCCCATTTAATCTTGAAAGAATGAACAATTTACCCTATAATATAGAAATAGGCAAGGCTAACTACTTTTACCACTTCTGTTAAACATTGAACTGGAGTTCAATAAGACAAAAACAAAATAAATATATATCTTAAATATATAGTTATTCAATAAATACACTATGACAAAAAATAAAAGCTATACTTATTAGAAAAGAAGAAATATCATCTTTATTCACCAACATGATCACGTACATAGAAAATTCTAAAGAATGTTCAAAAAGTTAAATTTATGAAGATTAATATTTCTTTAGAGTAATAAAAATGAAATTTAAATTTTAAAAAATCATATACAATAGAATCCAAAAACATGAAACACATAGGAATAAATTTTACAAAATATGTGCTAGACTTGTACAATGAAAACTATGCAACTATGCTGAACGAAATTAAAGATGTTTTAGGTTGAGTGAAACAATAAGCCAGGTCATGTCCATGGTTTGGAAGTCCTTATAACTTCAGTCACTCTAAATTGATCTGTAAATTCCAGTCAAAATCCCAGCAAACTTTTGTAGAAATTGGCAAGCTGTTTCTAAAATTTATATGGAAATAAAAAAGACCTAGAATAGCCAACATAATTTTGAAAAAGCAAAATAAAAGAGAACACTTACACTACATACTCTCAAGACTTCATTAAAAGTATAATAATCAAGACAGTGTGGACTTGGCATGAAGATAGGCATATGAAACACAACAACAGAAAGACCAGAAATAGTGCTGCGCATGTATAGTTAGCTTATTTTTTTTAATGTGCTAATGTTTTCAGTGGTGCTGGAGCAACTAAATATCCATATTGAAAATATAAACTGCAATTTTTACAGTGTCAAGATGTCCCAGCCAACGGTGGGTAAATGGGCCTGGCCAGGTTTTCAGGGTCTTTTCTTTCATTGTTCTGCTAGAACTTTTAAGGAAAAATTATCTCTATTTTGGGGGATGCATCCTAAACTAATGGGATGTGAGTCTCATGCCACTGGAAGCCAAATTTCTATCACACACAGTGTACCCAAAAGATACAGCCATAGATATATATTACCCTGATTACATTAACTGATTCCCTGTCATTTGCCACCAAAATAGTTCTGACCACAACTGGAACAGAAACTTTTACTGTGAGATGATCACACATACACACGGAACCCAGGGTATAGTGCAAAACATTTAACTTTTCCCATCAAAACACCTGTCAGTTCTAGTTTCTTTCCCTTTTCTTCTTACTGTGGTTGCTCTCACCCCATATCTTGTTCTACATCTCTCACTGGACAACTTTCTAACCCCACCCTGGAGGGTGATGTCAGAGCCTTTAGAAACTGGTCAGAGCTAGATGGAGGAGAGCTTAGGTCCTTCTTCATAGCAAAACATTGTAGTAAATTCTTCGTGGTAAAACAAGAAAAATCAACCTCCCTATTCTTAATGTTCACTCTGTTTCATAGCATAATTTCAATGTGCTGTTACGCTAACAGTGTCTCTGTACTTCTCTCCATCATATCAATTATCTTCTCATGGAGCTGGGGCAGTATTTATAAAGAAGAGAGCATGTGTTGGCGGGTGGAGTAAAATCCAATTCTAACCATTTCACTTCCTCGTTCATCCCGTGGACCCAGCTTTGAACGTATGGAAATGAGAAAGGGACTGGCAACCTCCAGCCCTAAAAGGAGAGATCAGGAGAATAACAAGAAGGTGCAGTCTTCATCAGAAAGTGGAACATTTGTTTGTCAGATACAGGATGACAGAACAGAGAAAAGATAAGACACAAGGACATATTGGTCTAGAGAGACATCATAGTCAAGTAGTGATAGGTTGCACAGGCTCTGAAACCCAAGTACCTAGATTTTAACCAAATACCTCGGATGAGTTATGGAACACTCATCCTACTTGGCTGTGACCTTGTGCATGTTACCTAAATTCCATATGTCTCATTTTTCTCATCTGTAAAATAACATCTTCCTCATAGGGTTGTGGTGAAGAGTAAATGAATTAACGTAAAGACCTCAGAAACATGTATGATACTTAGTAGATGCTCAGCAAATGCTAGCTAGCTATTATTACTTTGGGTTGTGACAGAGGCAAGGTGAAAGAATTCATATCTGGTCATGGCCTTAATCTCAATAATAGGCAGTGGCAGTTGTTGACCAAAACAATCGGGGCAGAGGGCCTAGCTTGAAGAAAGTAGGGGAAGCTTGAAACATCATCTATGGACATGCCCTAGGGCACTAGTCCTCAACCCTAGAAGCACCGTTAAAATTACATGAGGACCTTTTAAAGATACTGATATTTAGGATCCAACTTAAAACAAATCAGAATATCTGGAGGTGGGACCTGGTTATGAGTCTTTTTAAAAGCTTCTGAGCTGATCTTTAAGGGCAGCTGCAGTTGAGAATCAAGAAGTAATAGGAATATTATACATGAAAAGTTGTGGGAACCAAAAGAAGACAGTACAGAGAAATGGTTATCCCAGTCTGCTTTTCTTCATTAATTTCTCTACCAATCCAGCAACTTCTAACTAGAAAGTAAGAGTAGTCAGAATAAGAGAAAGAGAAAGAAACCATACATTCTCAAGAGGTAGTTAATGTATCGCTGAGATTGGGGAAGAATACAGAACTTGGTTTCATGCTGGGTAAAAAGCCAGACCTAGCATAAAATGATGGACTCTGCAAAAAGGTATAGACAAAGGATGTGGAGTGGGATAATATACGGGACATGGAACAGGTTCTTCCAGGGGTCGGGGAGTGGGAGAGATTAGAAAATAGTAAGCAGAGGGAAATTTCAGAGTTTGAAATTTTGGTTCTTGAGGATAGTGTGATTTCAATGAAAACTAGTAAGATGAATCTTCAAACCTGGAGTCTGAGATAAAATGAAGAAAGATGAAGGAGGAGGTAAATAAAATGTACAGTCCTAAGGATGATAGTATGGGATGGAGAGGAGAGACAGAGAACTGAAGTCATTGATGGTAGAAGGAAAAGCTGATGCCTACCGTGCATTGGTTTGAGCCAGCAGCGTTGAACAAGAAGTCCCAAACACCGTATGTGTGCATTAGCACAAGATATTAATAATGAACGTGAAAATACTCTCTGCATTGTTAATCACTCTCCATAAATAAGCGATCTACAGATTATTCATTCACGAAAATATATATTAGCCAGTTCTGAACAAAAGTTCAATTTTCTTTAAGATTAATGTGTTTAATTTTTAAGTTGGAGAAAAGTCTCGTTATTAGACACAGTGTGTCAACACAGAAAAATTTCATTTAAAATTTAAACACACCATTTCTCTTCTCATGCAAGAAATGAAAGTTTCTAAAATCTAAAAGGCTTCCATGGACACTATTAATATTATTTGAGGAACTGGAAGTGATAATTCCTGAATGAAGTCAAAGACAACTCAGGCCTTTTTCTTCCTCCCAGTCAACAAACATCATTTTCTTGTTTTCTTTTTTTCTTTTCTATCCTTTCTTTGCCACGAACAAACCAAGCAAAAAAGCAAAACAAAACCAAAACTCTTCTTCCTCCTACCAGCAGAGAGCGCTGGTGCCATATGCGGAATAACCGCCAAGACGCTCAGCCGTCTCTCGGCTCTAACTGCTACGAGCAAGCACGTTGAAATTGTCCCTACTGGGTATCCGTAGTTGACTGGACGTCGCTGAGCAACGAAGGAGCGGGTGGGATTTGCCCTGAGCGCTCGTGCGCGCGACGGCCCAGACGGAAGCGGAAGTGCCGGAGGCGCGCGAGTAGGAAGTGGTGATTCCTGGAGTAGAGATGGCTGCGCTTGCTCCGCTGCCCCCGCTCCCCCCACAGTTTAAGAGTATACAGCATCATCTGAGGACGGCTCAGGAGCATGACAAGCGGGACCCTGTGGTGGCTTATTACTGTGAGTCTTTCCGAGTCGCCGCGCCCCCTCTTTCCCAGTTACACTCTGGGGCCCAAACACCGCTCCTAGGTTCTTGGGGCATGCCCCGCCCCACTGGCGTTAGACCTGAGCCTTGACCTCTGGCCTGCCCTGGGAGCTCCCTGGGTCCCAGCCCTTCTCTGGGAGCCAGAGCTTCTCTGTCCCAGAAAGGCAAAAATCACAAAGCACCGTGGTGTCCGCCACTTCTCCTATCTTGTACTTAAATGCTCCAGAACTGATTACATGGGCTCATGAACTCTGGAACACACCCCCGAGGTTTTCTTTCTGTGTGTACATACGAGTCTCCTGTCTCCACTAGGAATCCTGAAAACAGATAGTGGAGTGATTGAGTTGGGTTTAAAACGAAGATGAGTGTCCCAAAGATAGTAGTAATGTGGATAAAAGGAAGATAGGCTAGTTGAAAACATAGTAATAAGTGAAGGTTAGGACAGCATGGAAGCCCATTCAGAAACTCATAAATGGTTAAATGGAGAGTATCTGCTACTAAACAAGCAGTTGAATTTGACTGTTCTCTTTCTGCATCAAAACTGCTCTCTCCGACCATTGAGAATTTTTAATCTTGACTTCTTTGAAGGTTTGAGACCTTTGATAGCAATATTCCCACTTTGTGGTACATGCAATCTACAGTTGATGAGAAACGTAGGTTAAGTTTGTTCAAACTTTTTCCCTTGTAATGAGTAAAGTGTGTAGTTCCAGTAGTTAAATGTAAACTTTGTTTTGTATTCTATAATGCAAATAAAACAAGTGACTGAACAACTGTAAATGTTCTGAGAAGGATTTTCAGAGTTGCAAAGCTCAGTAAATTGTGTCCTCTGTTGTGGATATTGTAAGGTTGACTAAAATCTGGTCCACTGTCATCCTGCCATACTCCAAATACACCCCATTTCTCAAATGGGCAAGGCCATTTCAAACCTCTATGTTCTTCACTCTCTTGGAATGTCCACTCTTTTTTTTTTTTTTTGCACTTGGCAAACTTCTCATGATTCAAGACTTAAATGTCACCACTTCCGTGGGCCATGAATCAATTATTCTCTGTGCTTGACCTCATTTTGCTCAAATCTTACTGCATTATTTCCATTATACTTGTTCTTCAGGTTCCTCAAGCAGGGTCCATTAATCACTCATTCATTGTGTAGGTAATGAGCTTCAACCTTGTACCAGGCATTACTAGGCACTGTGGCTGCAGTTCCTGCATTCATGGAGCTTATATACAGTGGGGATAGAGACATTAAGCAATAAAATGAGTCCATTATCCTGAATTTTCGAAGGTTATAAAGAAAAATAAGGCAAGGAAAAGGGATAAAGGAGTGCCAGGAGTAGTGGTGGCAGGGAGTGCAGAGGGGATTTGAGTTTCAAAGTGGTCAGGGAACACTTCACAGGGTTGACATTTGAGCAAAGAAAGGAGTGAAAGGCAAGCCTTGCATCATCTGGGAAAGAGGATTCTCCACAGAGGGACTAAAGAGCATAAAAGTCCCGAGGCAGAGGCTTGGTAGGAGGAGCAAAGTGGCCATTGTGACTGGAGTAGGTAGAGCAGAAAGTGATGTGATAAGGACAAAGAGGTAATCTGGTAACAATGAAATAAGAACCTTTTTCCTGCCTAAAATGAATCCCTATTCATAGCCTCTGTATTATGTATCTTTGTGACTGCCCAAGGACCCTTTATTTCCTGTGTCTTTATCCTCTCCCTCTTGCTGTTTCTTTCTAAACCTAATCCATTTTACTCTATTTAAAAAACAAACAAGAAGAAACTGTCACCATGAAGTTCCCTGTTGCAGTCCTGTCTGCCCAACCTCATAGGTGAGCTTGAAATAGTTGTCTGTAGTTGGCTTTACATCCTTATCTTGTAGAGCTTTTTCAGCCCATTGCAGTCCAGTTTTCATGCCCACTGTTTCGCTGAATCTGCTCTCAGCGAGGTTATGAAGAAATATTTTTGTTGCTAAGTTGAGGTAGCACTTAAATTTTTTGTTATGAAACATGCATATAAAAGAAAACTTATAATGTGCAAATACAGTTTAAGGAATAATAAAACGAGCACTAACATACCCATCACATTTGATGTTATTAGACGTTTTAATTTTTGCCACACTAGTGACTGTGAAATGGTGTCACATTGGAGCAAAATTTGCAATTCTCTGAGTCTTAATAAGGTTGAACGTCTTTTCATATGTTAAGTAACCATTTGTGATTTCCTCTTGAAATGCTTATTTATTTTATTGCTTTTGCCCATTTTTCTGTTGCACTGTCTGTCTTGTCTTAATAGTGTAGATACTAGTCCTTTGTTATATGTGTTACAGATGTCTTCTCCCAGTTCAAAGTTTGGTTTTTCACTCTATTTGTGAAGTCCTCTGATGTTCAAAAGTTCTATTTTTAATATGTAGCCAACTTATCAATCTTTTTTTTATGATTTACATTCTGATTTTCTAGGCCTTGACTTTTTTTTGTACTTGTTTGGCACTTTGGCTTTCTGAATCTTTCATCAATTCTGGAAAATTCTCTACTGTTAACTGTTCAAATATTGCTTCTCCTTTATTATCTCTATTCTCCCCTAAAATTTTGATTAGACATGTGTTGTACTTCTCTACGTTAACTTCCTTGTCTCTTAATTCATTCATATTTTTTATCTCTTTGTCTCTCTGTGGTCCATTCTGTGTAATTTCTTGAGGCTTGTCTTCAGCTCCATGTATCTTATTATTTAACTCATTTATTAAGTTTCTATTTTGATTTTTTATTTCTGAATGTTCTCTTTTTGTTTTCAAATCAGCATAGCCATTTCTGATCATTTCTTGTTATTAATAATGTATTTTAAACATTTGTATTACTTTAAATGCTTTATGTCTATTTATATTTGCTATCTGATGATTCCTATAGTTTCTATGTGTCTGATTCTGTTGTTCAACAGAACACTGCTCCTCATGACTTCTTTCCTTGTAGATGTGAATTAGGCATATTAAACCAGTGCCCTTCAAACTGGGGGATACAAATTATTCTAAAGGAGTCAATTTTCCAATTCTTAATTTTCTTTCCAAAAATTGATCTTCATGTCAAAGTTCCTGTGGTCAACATAGCAAAGTAATGTTGTATGCTGCTAATTTTTTCCCACATCTTGTTCACAATTGCTCTCCCCCTACTTTAGTGAAGAAAGGCATACTCTCACATATCTTGAGTATTTTTATGGTGTGTGGCTTTGAAGGAAAAGGTGAAAAGTCTTCCTGGGTGTCCAGAAGAAAGAGAAAATTCAAACTGTAGGTGTTACTAAAGCTGCCATTATTTAAGGGATTGGGTAGAGCTTCCTGTCTTTCCATATCTCATATGGAAGAAAATCAACCAGAAGAAAGGATAAGCCTTTGTTCGAAAATTCTGGGCATGAAAGTTTCCAAAAGAGCGTTCTAATTTGGGAAAAAAGGGTAGAACTTTGTATAAGGGGGATTCAGGGAGTCACCTAGAGTTTGTCTCTTTAGGAGCAGTTGGTCAAGAATGGATCTCAGAAGAGGGAAGAATTGTTCTGGGGTATTAGCAGCCATTGTTTGATCATTTTGGATTTTATCAAGGAGGTGAGGTGTAGCAATTTGAGGCCAAGGTCATGTGCAAGAGAGTGTGGGGAGGATTAGCTAGACGTGGAAGGGCTACAGTGGAATATACTCTTTCAGGGTCTCATTTATACATATATCTGTTAAGGGTAATGTCTCATGTTAAAAACTGTCTTGTATTACAGTGTTCTGAATTCCCAAAATGATAAAAATTTTCATTAGATGACCTTACCTCTTCATTCTCTGTTGATTATAGAATAACATTCCTGGGTTGAATACAAAAGAGAAATTAACTAAAGGTGGAAGTCTCTTGTTCCATCCAAACAAGGAGCTCCTGTAAGGCTCTGCAGTTCATTGCTGTTTTAGAATTAGAATTCAGAAACGAGATGGGGACATGGGTTGACTTTCCCATTGGAAAATTAAGTCATATTTTTCTGAAGAAGTAAGTCTCATTTGTCTGATTGGTTTGGTGTTAACAACTGACTTTGCCATTTATCCAATATGGTAGACATTCTCCTTAAACTAAATCGGCTAAAATCTTCAGCTCTGTAGTTTTTTGTTTTGTTTTTTTCAGAACAAAATGGGTGATAAGATAAAATCGTTTTTCAGTTTTCCCAAGCCTTTCTACCATAAATAAGAAGGCTCTGGTTGGAAGAAAATGATGAATCTTTGTAATATCTTTTTTGCATACATCGTACAAATTGAGAAAATGAAAAGCTGTAATGATGGAGTAACAAATCCCTTCCTAATTTTTAAACAATTTTTGCAGCAAACCTAATTGAATTGTCAGGCAAGAAATTATTAAAAATATTATTTGATGATAGGTGATTATATTACTTTTAGCCTATAACCCAGAAGGAATTTAAAGAATTCAGTAATTTTGCTTTGACAAGACACCTTCCATTGTCATTTGTTTCTTTATGTGAATGAAGTTTTTCATGTGTTAAATTCATAAAAATGAAAGTAGGAATAGAACTCTGATACTCTACTCTGGCTCATTATGACAATAAATAATACTAATTCAGATATTTTATTTAACTCATAAGATCCATTGCTAATAAAATTTTACTTTTTATATTTAATGATTATTGAAATATGTAATATTTTTGTTGTTTTGATCAATTATGCATTACAGTAATTAGACTCAATTCTAAAGAAAATTTTAACACTTAGCACCTACACAGGAAATTTTGTAAAAATTTAAATTTCAGTTTTTATATACTTTTTGTTGTAGAGAAGTATGATAGAATAATCAAGTAAGGACTTTTGAGCATGCAAATACTTTCCTTTATAATGAAATTCTATAGGCGAAGTAAATGGAAATATGAGTTACCAGAGAAAAGAACAATATAAAATTTCTGACTCTTAAAAAAGAGCTTTTTGTATTTTAAAATAGATTATGATAGATATCAAGTTGCTATAATATTTAAATGTAAAAGATTGATATAATTTGTAATGTCAATATTTGATGTACTATGGAAATCACATTTTTTATAGTCATTTAAACTTCTGGTGAAAAGGTATAGATGTCCAAATCATATATTTTAAGGGATACATTTCTATAATCTTAGAACAAATAAGGATTTAATGAATTCCTACAACAAAGAAGAATTTTTTTTATGAGAAAAAATTTCAAGATTATTTTATTAAACTACTTTTAGATTCATTAAAGCTCCATATTCTCTTGTACTTCAGGGGTTTTATATTTGCTGCCCTCTGCCTGGAATCGCCTTACATTCTTCTTAATTTGACTAATTTACTCTTCCTGATTCTGTACAAATTTTACTTCTTACAGGTTGCTTTTCATGACCTCTATAGAATAATCTAGAAATTGTTCCTTTGCACCCCTCATCACATTGTGTTGTAAACATCTGTTTACCTTTCAGTCCTCTTGATTCTTCTAGAGGACAGAGATTGATATCTTGTCTTCTTTCACCTGGCACATAAGTGGGATTTATAAATTCTTAATGAATTCTCTCCAAAAAGTGTTAATATTCAACTAGAATGTAAACTCCACGAGAAGTAGAATTTACATGTCTTGTGGATAGTCATCAAATCTCTAACTCGTAATACAGTACCTAAGACTTGGTAGATATCTGTAAATTTTATCTGTTGATGGGATAAATGAATTATACAGTAGTTTATAGCTTTTTAAGATGCTGTCTTAATATATTCAAGGTACTAGTCTTTTGTCAGATACGTGTTTTGCAAATATTTTCTCCCATTCTGTAGCTTGTCCTCTGGTCTTTATAACAGGATCTTTTACAGACAAAAAGGTTTTTATGATGATGGTATCCAGTTTACCAGTTTTTCTTTTCTTATATCATGCTTTTGGTATCAAGTCTATATAATTGTGTGTTTTTCTTAATGTCCTAGTCTGTTTTGTTTGCTGTCTTGTTCCACCGCCCCCACCCCCCACCCCCGCCACTGCCCTAAAAATGTTACTGAGATTCGTTTAGGCTTTTCTTTTACGGTGTTATCATTTTGAGATTTTTGGTAACAGTATTATGCTGGTTTTCTAAATATTGTTGAGAATATTGCTTCTTTTTTCTCAAATGTGAGTTAAAGGCAGCAGATTTATTTCTTTAGGTTAGAAAAAAAGTCACTGATAAAGCGCAACTTTGTACTTTTGGAAGTTCTTTGATACATTTCTCAATTTTTTCCATTAAAAAAAATGCCCACTTGAGCCAATGTTGATACATTAAGGTTTTCTAGAATATCTTTTATTTCTGCCATATTTCAAATTTATTAGCTGGAAATTAAAACTTAACCTTTCCTTTCTTTCTTCATATCTCAAAATCAGCCAATCATCAAAGTTTCGTACCCTCACCTTGTACCTAGGCTATTGTCATAGCTTCCCAGCTTCTGCTTCAAACGTTTAATCCCTGTTGCCACTAGAAAGATCTGTTTCAAATGCTTAGTGAAAAAACACAGAGTAAATGATGGAGTGGACTGTGAATATTTAGAAATTCCATACACATGGGTAGTACAAACTAATTTAACACATATTACATTAGGAAAAAATATTTCCAATAGACAAGACAAAGGGCCAATATCCCCGATATATACATATAAACACTCATAAATCCTTTTTTAAAAAATAAGATCCCCATAGATAAACAAAAAATATGAACATACAACTACTGAAGGAGGGAATGCTTATTGTTAACATTCAGCTTAATTAGTAATAAATGTAAGTTAAAATGGCATACCAATTTTTGACTGTAAAATTATGACTCGGTGCAAATGAGTACGTGGTAAAATCTTTGCTGACATGTCTGTGTGAATTGGTACAAAGTTTTGGAAAGCATTTTGGCAAAATGTAAGATTTCTGTAATTCAGTAATTTCAGTTTTGGAAAACTGGTGTTTGGGAAGTAATCACAAATACAGTAAAAGCTTTATGTAGAATTTCCTGAATGATTGTTTATACATTTGAGATAAACTGAAAAATACCTAAATATATATCATTGTGGAAATGGTTAAGTAAATTATGTTATATCCACTGGATGGAAAGTAATGTAATTGTTTAAAAATTACAAAGCATCTTTTATAACATGAGGAAAAAGTATATGAAAGTGTGGGATACAAAATTATATATGCACAGATCCATATGTATATCTGAAAAAATATGTGTCTTCAGTGGCCCCTCATAATTTGATCTGAATCATCTTTTGTAGTTTTAATCAAACTGAATTTCATTCTGTTCCTGGAATATTTCATACTTTCCTCTATAAGTCTTCTAACATTCTATTCTCTCTGCCTTGACACCTTTTCCCCACCACACCCACTCCATTTTTATCCTTAAGGTACTAGTTTGAATGCCACTTTTTCTAGGAGGTCTTCTCTTAAAGCCCCTAGTTTTCAGGTACTTTTTCTCTTTGTCTTCTGTGCCATGTATGGCTTTACCTTAATTGCTATTTCATTTGCCTTTCTTTCTCTTCTAGACCTTAAACTTAGGAAGGCTTTGCTCAGTGCTGGGTGCTCTTTATTCATCTACTGTGCCTAGTAGTGCTAGGTGGTAATAGGTACTGAAAACATGTTTGCTGAATTGACCTAAATTTTAAGGTGGTCATGGTCCCCAGAGGGAATCATGGCCATATAGTTGTCACCTAATAAAGAAGCCAAGCACCTAACATTCATGTAGCTGTTGGCATTTGTGACAATGCTTTCCTTCAGGACAGGGTATCTGATTTGATCCTCACAGTCATCCTGGTCCTTCTGTTACTCAGTGATAAAACCAGGACCTGCATGACAGATGTCAGATGAGAAATGGTTGAATGAAAAATTGTGGTAGTAGCTAGTAATTAGTGAATCAGTTATGGAGTGAGCAGCAGAGTGAGTAAGGGGAAAGGGACTAGTTAAATTGGTGACAAATGAAAGGGGGCAAAAAGCCAGTGTGAAATAATCTGGGAGATTCCTTAATGGAGAGTGGAAACGAAGGACAGGCTTTCTGTTAACAATATATCTCTGAGCTCTGTATGTCTCTTTTTCTTTAATGAAGCCAGAAAATATTTGAGTCCCTACTAAAAGCAGGTGCTAGCTGATAGATATTTTTGATTTTGCCAGGTTTGGTGCTGTAGCTAAAGCTAAATCCAGAAGGGTCTTTCCTTCCTTTTTAAGTTTGCTATAAGTAACTAAATGGATAAAGTTTCAAGGTTTTTTTTTTTAAGTTTCCTCTAGGGGGTGACATTATAAAATAAATAGACTTTCAATGAAAGTGTATAAATGTTCTTGAAAGTCCTCATTTGTTTATATGATCATAGGAAAATTAAATACAGTACAGTTGTTCAGGAAGTTGTAAATACATATGGTTATTTCAGTTCTGAGATGTTACACGATATACAAGCAGAAAATTTTAATTTAGTTTAAATAAAGGGTAAATATTAACAATAGTGTATTTCTTTCTTGACATGTGATAAGTCACATGGATATTAGCATTAATAACCAGTTGCCTGTTATTATTTTATTGTTGTTAATCACATAGAAATGGGATTTTTAAAAGTCAGTCAGACTAGTTTAACGAAGTCAAAAAAGAGAAGCAGTTCTTCTCCTTTGCTGGCTTCTGAATATAATAAATTGATGTCCGTAGCCCTGTGGTCTAAGTACTTATCTTTAATTATAAACTGACTCAGGATACTTTACTGTAGCAATGACAGGTTAAAAACAAAAACACACAGAAGATTCGACCACTGATTTATCCAGTAGCATTCCATTCATCTTGTTTGTTTTGGTGAACATATAGGCACACATGAATTTTATTTGTAAAAGTAGTCATTTCAATCGTTACTCTTCTTTTTTGAGTAAAGTAAATTGTTTCATTTTGCACCTCTTTAGGAAAAAACTATGAAGTTGAAGGGACAGCGTCTGTAGAGTCAAATAACACATTCTTAACTTTCATTTCTTTCTTTGGCACCTTTGCAAGTTTAAGCATCTTTGATAAGGTTTATTTTTTATGACAATTACTTTTGATTGTTAAAAGCAGAAGTTTACATACTCTTAAGCATCACAGGATTATATATAATAGGTTTCAGTAACCAATGCTTGATACATTCTTGCTTTCACTCAAATTCAACATTGGGCTATATTGTCATTTTTGTGTTTTTTTATTTTTCTGTGGCTCTTCACGGTTTTTTGCTTTTAGGTTTTTGTGTGTTTTTTTAAAACCACAATTCAATATTGTTTCCCTTTGTAAACACTATTGACATCTTAGAGGAGCAATTCTTTGTTGTCAGGACTGCCCAGTGCATTTCAGATTATCATGTTCTAAATGGTAATAGTCCCCTCAGACATTGCATTAACAAATACAAAATACAAAATAAATAAATAATAAGCCTCCATACTTTTCTGGCTTCCTCAAGTGGCAGTATTGTTGCCACCCTTGAGAAATGTTGGTTTAAATGATACGTGCTCATTATAGACAAATTGGAATATATATGAAAGCATAAAGTAAGCACACAGTTTCGCACTTAAAATCACCACTGTTAACATTTACCACATTTCCATTCAGTCTTCTTTTGTGGGCATGATTTTCTTGAAGTAATTAAAATTTAAAATTATATAGTCATTCATATTTACTATCTATTGTTCTGTAACTTCAAGTGCCACCTAGTCTCCTTGGGTCTCAGTTTCTTTTAAGAAAAAATAAGCTAACAAGTGATTGGACCAATAAGATTCTTATCAGATTAAGATTTTCTTAGTCTATGATGATCACAAATTGATTAAACAGCCACCATATGAAAAGAACAAATACAGTAGTTCCCCCTTATCCATGGGGGATATGTTCCAAGACCCCCAGTGGATGCCTGAAACCATAGCCATATATGTACTATTTTTTTCCTATACATACATACCTATAAAGATTAATTTCTAAAGTAGGCACAGTAAGAGATTAACAGCACTAACTAGTAATAAAATAGAACAGTAATAACAATATGCTATAGTAAAAGTTATGTGAATGTGGTGTCTCTTGCTCTTTCTCTCTCATAATATTGTACTCAGAAGGGACAGAGCAGGACGGCACAAGATTTTATGCTACTCAAAATGACACAATTTAAAACTTATGAATTGTTCATTTCTGGAAATTTCCATTTAATATTTTCAGACAATGGTTGACCATGGATAACTGAAACCACAGAAAGCAAAACCACAGATAAGGGAGGGTGACTGTACTGGACTTTTTAATCCAGTAGTCCAACTTATTAAAACGTACCTTAAAGATGATAGTATACAAGTAGACACAAAAACATTAAGTGTTTTAAGTAATAGGTAAAACTGAAAATCTGAATGCCCTTCAGTATGAGCAAGTTCAAGTCTGTTACGGTTCATTAATAGAACATTATGTAACTGTGAAGGATAGATGGAGTTACATTTATTACAGAGGAAGATGCCCACAGCCCACATAAAGTGTAAAAAAGAAGAGTGCAAACAAATGACTTGGTCCCATATATGTAAAATTTATGGTTACATATAGTTTTATGTGCATATATGAAGAGAGGTGTCTTGCTGTATGCAAGATACAATGACTCTGGAGCCAGACTGAGCCTGAGTCAAGTCCCAGCCTATCATTTATTGGCCGTATGACCTTGGGCACATTTACTTTGTGAGCTTCAGTTTCTTTTTTTCTTTTTTTTTTTAACGTGTGTTTATAGCAGTTTATAGTTTAAACACTGAGTACAAGTTTTTATAGCTTAATTGCTGAAAAGTGGAAACAATCCCCATGTCCCTTAACAGGTAAATGCCTATACTGTTGTACAACCACACTATAGAATACTGCTCAACAATTTAAAAAAAACAAACTGCTGATACACACAGCATGAGTGAATCCAAAATACATTATGAAAATAAAAACATGTTGTTTTTATTTACTAAAAGAAGCCAGTTTTGAAGGGTTAAATACTGTATAGTCCATTTATATATTATTCCAGAAAAGACAAAGCTATAGGGATTGAGAGCAGATCAGTGTTTGCAAGTAGTTAGGATTAGGGGGGAGTTTGGCTACAGAGTGGCAGCATGAGGGAATTTGGGAGGTGATGGACCTGTTCTATATATACATTTTTTTATTTCAAAAACTTTAGGGGGTACAAGTGTTTTTTGTTACATGGATGAATTGCATCATGCTGAAGTCGGGGCTTTTAGTGTACCTGTCACCAGAATAGTGTATATTGTACTCAGTAGGTAGATGTTTATCTCTCACCCCCTCCTACCTTCTACCTTTCTTAGTTTCCAATGTCTATTACAGCTCTATAACCATATATATCCTTCGTTTAGCTCCCACTTAAAAGAGAACATGTGGTGTCTGTTTTTTCATTACTGAGATACTTCGGTTAGGATAATGGTTTCCAGTTCCATCCAAGTTGCTGCAAAAGACATTATTTCATTCCTATTTATGGCTGAGTAGTACTCAGTGAGGGGGGTGTGTGTGTGTGTGTGTGTGTGTATATAAAACCACATTTTCTTTGTCCACTTGTTAGTCGATGGTTAGGTTGATTCCATATCTTTGCAATTGTGAATTGTGCTTTGATAAACGTTTTGATACAGGTGTCTTTTTTATAAAATGACTTGTTTTCCTTTGGGTAGATACCCAGTAGTGGGATTGCTGGATCAAATGGTAGGTCTATTTTTAGTTTTTTTGAGAAATGTTCATACTGCTTTCCATAGTGGTTATACAAGTTTACATTCCCACCAACAGTGTACAAACCATTCAACCTTTTCACCACAACCATGCCTACGTCTATAGTTTTTTGACATTTTAATAATACCATTCTGACAGAGGTATGGTGATATCTCCTTGTGGGTTTAATTTGCATTTCCCTGATAATGAGTGATGTTGAGCATTTTTTCATATATTTGTTAGCCACTTGTCTCTGTCTTCTTTTGAGAAGGATCTGTTTATGTCTTTTGCCCACTTTTTGATGGGGTGGGGTTTTTTTTCTTGCTGATTTGTTAGAGTTCTTTGTAGATTTTGGATATCAGCACTTTGTGTGATGAATAGTTTGCAAATATTTTCTCCCATTCTGCAGGTTGTTTGTTTATTCTGTTGATTATTTCCTTTGCTGTGCAGAAACTTTTTAGTTTAAATAGGTCCCCTTTGTTTATTTTTCTTATTGCTGTATTTGCTTTTACGGTCTTACTCATAAATTCTTTGCCTAGGCCAATGTCTAGAAAAGTTTTTCCTACGTTTCCTTCTAGAATTTTTATGGTTTCAGGTCCTACATTTAAGTCTTTAATCCATCTTGATTAATTTTGTATGGTGAGGGATCCATAATCATTCTTCTGCATGAGGCTTTCCAATTTTTCCAGCAGCATTTATTGAATAGGGTGTCCTTTCTCCCGCATATGTTTTTGTCTGCTTTTTCAAAAATCAGTTGGTCGTAGCTATATGGTTTTATTTCTGGGTTCTCTATTCTGTTCCATTGGTCTATTTGTCTGCCTTTATACCAGTACCATGCTGTTTTGATTACTGTCACCTAGTAGTATAGTTTGAAGTCTGGTAATGTGATGCCTCCAGATTTGTTCTTTTTGCTTGGGATTGCTTTTGCTATTCAGGGTCTTTTTTGGTTCCATATGAAGTTTAGGATTATTTTTTCTAGATCTGTGAGAAATGACATTGGAATTTTGGTGGGAATTATGTTGAATCTGTAAATCACTTCAGGCAATATGGACATTTTAACAATGTTGATTCCCAATCCATGAGCAGCATGGGATGTTTTTCCATTTGTTTGTGTCATCTATAATTTCTTTCATCAGTGTATTGTAGTTGTCCTTGTAGAGATCTTTCACCTTTTTGGCTAAGTATATTCCTAAGTATTTTATTTTCTTTGTAGCTACTGTAAATGGTATTGAGTTATTGATTTGATTCTCAGCTTGACTGTTATTAGTGTATAGAAGTGCTATTGATTTGTGTACATTAATTTTTGTAATCTGAAACTTCACTGAATTAATTAATCAATTCTAGGAGTCCTTAGGTGTTTTTAGGATTTTCTAGGTTTAAGATGATATAGTCAACTAACAGGAATAGTTTGACCTCCTCTTTCCTGATTTGGATGCCCTTTATTTCTTTCAAAAGGTTTGGATGCCTGATTGCTCTGGCTAGGACTTTCAGTATTATGTTGAATAGAAGTGGTGACAGTGGGTGTCCTTGTCTTGTTCCGGTTCTTAGGGGGAATGCTTGCACCTTTTTTCCAGTAAGTATAATGTTGGCAGTAGGTCTGTCATATATGGCTTTTATTATTTTGAGATATGTTCCTTCTAGTTTATTGAGGGTTTTTACCATAAAGGGGTGCTGGGTGTTATCAAATGCTTTTTCTGCATCTATTGAGATAACTATATGGTGGTGTTTTGTGGGCTAATGTGACCTATCTTGGAAAATGTGTCATATGCTAATAAGAATGTAAATTCTGCAGTTTTGGGTTACAGTGTTCTGTTGATGTCTGTTAGGTTCATTTGTTCTAGAGTCCTGTTTAAGTCCAGTGTTTCTGTGTTCATCTTCTGCCTCAATGGTCTGTCCAGTTCTGTCCATGGAGTGTTGACGTCCCAGCAATTATAATGCTGCTGTTTATTTCTTTGCTTAGATCTACTAGAATGTGTTTCATGAATCTAGGAGCTTCTCTGTTAGGTGTGTATATATTTAGGATTGTTATATCTTCTTGATGAGTTGTCCCGTTTATCATCATAAAATGACCATCTTTTTTTTTCTTTTTTTTTTTTTTTTTTTTACCATTGTTGATTTAAAGTCTGTTTTATCTTATATGAGAATAGCTACTCCTGCTCACTTTTGGTTTCCATTCATGTGGACTATTTTTTCCATCCCTTTACCTTGAGTCTGCAGCATGTTTGTGAGTTAGATGGGTTTCTTTGAGACAGCATATACTTTGGGTGTGTTTTTTCATCCATTCAGCCAGTCTATATCTTTCAGATGGAGCATTAAGACCATTTATGTTCAATGTTAGTATTGATATGTGAGATACCGTTCTGTTCATTATGTTGAATGATACCTAGTTGCTTTGTTTTCTCTCTGTGTTACTGTTTATAAGGGTTGTGAATTTTAACATTCAGGTGTTCTTATACTGATGGGTATCGATTATTCTTTTCCATGTATAGAGCACTTTCAGCCGTTTCCTGTAGGGCAGGTTTAGTGGTGAAAATTCCCTTAGTGATTGCTTGTCCAGGAAAAACTTTATTTCTTCTTCATTTATGAAACATAATCTTGCAGGATACAAAATTCTTGACTGGCAGTTATTCTGTTTAAGGTGACTAAAAATGGGACCCCAATCCCCTCTGGTTTGAAAGGTCTCTGTTGAGAGGTCTGCTGTTAGTCTGATGGGTTTTCCTTTGTAAGTAATGTGTTGCTTTCATCTCACAGCTTATAGGATTTTTTCCTTCACTTTGACTGTCTTGGTGATGTCCTATTTGCTATGAATCTTCCAGGTTTTTGATGACATCTTATATCTGGATATCTAAATTTTCAGGGATACCAGGGAAGTTTTCCTTAACAATGCTCTAAAATAGGTTTTCCATGCTTATTGCTCTTTCTTCTCCCTGAAGGATCTCTGTGATTCTTATATTAGCTTGCTTTGCGTAATTCCCATATTTATTGCAGTGATTGTTCATTTTTTGTTCTTTTTTTCTACATTTTTTTACTGACTGGGTTACTTCTAAATCCTTGTCTTCAAGCTCTGAAATTCACTCTGCTGCTTGGTCTAGTGTGTTGTTAAAGCTTTCTGCTATATTTTGACATTCCCTAAATGGCTCTTTCATTTATTTAAGTTGTTATTTCTTTTCTAATGTTTTCTGTCTCTTTAATGAATTTTTTGTTCATGTCCTGAATAATTTTTTTTGTTTCTTTGAGATGGTTTTCTGCCATCTCCTCAATTCTGTTCATCTTAATTGCCATCCATCATCTGAATTCCATAGCTCTCATTTTAATAATTTCCTTTTGGTTGGAGTTCATTACCAGAGAGCAATTGTGATCCTTTGAGGGTGTCGAGACAGCCTATTTTTTCATGTTGCCAGAGTTTTTATGCTGGTTCCTTCTCATCTTGGGCCTCTTCTCTCAGCTCAAAAGAGTTAGCAGAAAAAGTACACCTGTTCTCCTCTGCTGGGACCTCTTTTGCTCAGTGAGGATAGGGATGGGCCCCTGGATGGTGTGTTTGGGTCATGCTCCTTAAGCTTGACCACGGAGGAGAGGGGCAGATGCACTGTGAGCCTTTTAACACTGCTGCTCTGCTGCATCTCCCCTGTTCCCCTGTGGTTGTCACTGGGCCCCTGTGGCAGGGCCAGCCCACAGTGGAAGATGTGCACGTGAGGTGGGGCTGGCCTGTGGGACAGGACACGCATGAGGGACAGAGGAGATCTCCAGGTACAGCAGGCACATATGGTGCCGGGAGCTCAGCAACTGAAATGCTTGGCGTGCAGATGAGGTGAGGTGCACACAGGGTGAAGCACACATGCAGGCGTAGCAGGTGCTCAGGGCATAGCAGGCCTGCGGGGTGGAACAGTTCCACAGGGTAGAACAGCCCCCAGTGTGGAGAAGCCCTGCAGGGCAGGGCACCTATGTGGAATGGAGCAGGTCCACAGCATGCAGCCTGCCCAGATTCAAAGGCAGTGGCTATGTTTCTTTATTAGTAAACTCAGGATAATAATAAGATCAACTTCATAAAATTTTTTGGTGGATTAATTGATTTTGATAATCTTGCAGGATTCAAAATTCTTGCCTGACAGTTATTCTGTTTAAGAAGACTATTTTTTAAATAGTTAGATCAGTTCATGTCCCATGATAATTACTCATTTAATGTTAGGTACTAAGTTGTTATTCCAGTTCAGTGAGATCTCATAGATAGTATATTGTTGTCACTTTTTTGTCCAGTATGACAGTCTCTGCCTTTTAATTAGAGTATTTAAACCATTTATATTTAATGTAATTATTTGTGTGTTTGGGTTTAAGTCTACTGTCTTGCTATTGTTTTTCTAGTTGTCTCATCTGTTCTTTGTTTCTTCTTTCTTCTTTTTCTGACTTTTTGATAATTGGAGGGGGTTTTTTTTTAGGATTCTATTTTACCTTCACTGTGGGCTTATTAGATAGTCCTCCTTGTTTTATTTTTTTAGTAGTTGTCCTAATGCTAAAAATAGTTTATCATAGTCTACTGTCTAATAATATACCCTCTCACATATAAAGAACTTTTCTTTTTCCCCTCATGTCCTTTGGCTATAAAAGTTGTCGTACAGTGTACTTATACATATGCCATAAACCCTATAATGTATTTTTATTTTTTAACCATCCATTCTGTTTTAAAGAAATTTATAAAATGAGAAAATAAAATTTTTTGTTTTACCACATAAATACCATTTTCAGCACTCTTCATTCTTGTATATAGACCCAAGTTTTAAATCTGGTATCATTTTCTTTCCTCTTGAAGAGTTTTATCATTTCTTATGCACACTTGCTGCTGCTGAATCCTTTCAGCATCTGTTGTGTAAAAATAAACTTTTATTTCATCTTTCATTTTTGAGAGGTATTTTTGCTGGATAAAGAATTTAATTTGCCAGGTTTTTTCTTTCATCACTTTTCTTGCCACCCCTCTCCTCCCTGCTTTTGGGACTGTAATTATACATGTGTTAGAACACTTGATATTTTCCCACAGCTCAGGAGATTCTGATTTGGGTGGGGGGAGGGATTTAAGCATTTGGGTGGGGGGAGAGATTTAACAGTTGGGGGGTTTTTTTCCTTCTTATTTTCTTTGTAGTCCTTTTTCTCTCTGTTACTTTGAGCAATTTATATTGCTTTGTCCTGGAATCTTTTCTTTTTTGATGTCTATATTAATTCTATCCAGTCATTTTATTTTTAATTTTGGGTATATTTTTTACCTGTAGAAGTTTCATTTGGGTTTCTTTGTTTTTGTTCAATTTCTCCTTTTTCGTCACAGTTTTCCTTAAATACTTTCATAATAATTCCCTAGTATTTTAATGTCATTATCTCCTATTTCCATTATTTTGTCATTGTTTGATCTGCTTGGACTGTGGGCTTATATTCTTTCTTGTTATGGGCTACATTTTTCTATCTAATGGCATCTTTAGTAATTTTTGATTGGGTGGAGGACATTTTTAAGTTCTTGAGTGTCTGGAGTTTGTGGTCTTACTCTGAAAGGATTTGGTCTGGCCAACAATTAAGTTATTTGTAGTTCAGTTTGATCCTTTGTATGTTTCTTGTTTGTTTTTCATTTTGGGGGCAGGTCTAAAGTAGCCTTTGCTCTTGGAAGAGGTTAACCCTACTACAAAGTATGCCCATATTGGGGTCTCTACTGAATACCCTAGGAAAACATCTAGGACTCTCCACTCTGGTCAGAACTTGAATGCATTCCAGCCCTGTGTATGCTTTGGGAACAGTTCAGCTCACACCTCTTGGTCATTCTTTGACCTTGTGGAGTTTTCCCCTGTATATGCACATGGTAATATTCAGCTGAGCCTTATGGTTACTCCTCTGCAGATTTCTGGGGTTTTTTCCTACATGACCCCCTTCTCTTCAGACTCCCCCCGCCAAATTACAGCTACCTTAGTCTCCCTGAACTCCAGTCTGTTTTTTCAACTCAGCTAGAGTGCTGTTCTCTACTTGGGACTCCAGTCCCTGGGCCTTAAGTTTGGAATGTCCCTACAGGCAGAATGCTGGGATGGTGATTTGGTGTCACCTCATTTGTTTCCTTTCTGCAGGTATCATGATCTTCCTCTGTCTGTTTCTCTTGTCTGAAAACTTGTTTCATATATTTTGTGCAGTTTTTTTTGCTGTTTGCAGTGGGATGGTAAATCTAGTTACTTCATCGTGGCCGGAAGTAGAATATGTGATCTCATTTTAATAATCAAATCTTCACTTAGTGCTGCTGTGTGTTAGCACAATGCGGGTATCCAGGATCCTAGTGATTATCTGTTTAGTCTGTGGACAGTAAAAAAAGGCAGATATACATGCTTTATATGTTGATTTTTATTACATCTTTTAGTATGAAGTTAGGAGTAGCTAACTTTTTCTTAAAATTGCTGTATTATGACAGGAGCTCCAAAAATACTTACTTAGTGAAGGCATGAGTGAGGTATATACCCTTTATTAGTAGACATTCATTCTGGCTTCCTTCCTTTTCTCTTTCTTTTTTTGGTCAAACTGGTACACAATTTTTTTTTAATTTGTAAAGTAGTAAGTTATACTTGGTATAAAAACTGTATAATATAATTTAGTCTTTGACTTAGAAGTCCCTTCACAAAGGATATTAACCACATAGTAGATGCTTATAATATACTTATGAATAGAGTAATATATTCAGTTCTATTTCTTTGAATAAAATTTGCTTTTATACATCAATATCCTATCGAGTGCCATATTTTTTAATCTATTAAAGCCTCACTCTTCACAGTTGCTTTTATATACCTTTTTGTGTGTGTTTGGGTCATGCACATTTCATATTTTTATGTTTCTTATAGAAAAACAAGGATATGTTAGAATGTTAATGTTCAGATTCTGTGGAACTTTGAATTATACATACCTTCAGTGTTAGTAAGTGTTTGTCTTCTAAATGCCACACATTAAATTAAGTCAGGATGGAAAGTATTTAATCCTTTTGCAAAGATGCCTCATTGCTCATCATCAAAGAATATTTATTCATGAAAATAAACACATTTCCTTGAAATAAATCAAATATATTTTCTTATAGATGATTTTAGCTACACATTTGTTCTGTTGTTGTAGGTATTTTTCATGTTAGACATTAATTCTTCATTGTATTGCTGCTGCTGCAGTGAATTACTTGTCTTGAACAATTCTATATGAGCGTGATCCTTTTTTTTCATCCCTATGGCAAAAAGATTGTTTAGTGTACTTACTAATTTTCATAAGTAGATTCAAGGCCTTTTTACTTTTATTAATATTGGAGGATGTATCTTGTGATACATTTTCTGTACTTAAGAATTGTACACTATATAAGGTATTCAGAAATGTTAAAGCCTTGCGAATTTTTGTCCTAAATCTTTCCAATTCTGAGATGATCCAGTTCTATAATTAAAGATGTTATTATGTAATAATGTCCTTGTAATTGCAAAGGCTAAGTATGCATATAAATTAAGAAAAAAAAATAAATGTAGGCCAAGTCAATAAAATACCGTTACACTATATTTCAAGTATTAGCCATCTGTATTAGGGTAACTTTTAAAGGACAAGAAGTGGATATTTTGTTTATATTTGTGTTGTGTGGGAGGATGATAATGTGTGCTGAATTAATTTTCTGCATGTCTGTTTAATGGTTAAGTCCTGAGATGGCTGTCACTAAAGCAAAGGTGAATCTTAGGACTCATTCTCCTTTCTTCACTGTCTGGGCTATTACCTGTGCTGGATAGCTGTTTCTCCCCCAAATTGGTCTATCAAGTAGCTAACTATGCTGCATGGATGGTAGGACTCACATAGTGTTCACTTCTAAGGTAAGAAAATAAGGAGAAAGGCCTCTTAGGAAACTGTGAGTACAGTACAGTCCTTTCTCAAATTAAAATGTTATCATGTTGGCTAGAGTACATATAGATAGAGAATGACTAATGTGTATTAGTGTGTATTAAAATTTGTGCGTATGTGTTTGAGTGAGGTTGTTGATTGAAGTATGTTTGAAGTAATCATTTGGGACGTTGGGAAAGCAAGTATTAAGCCCATCTGACGTTGACAATTACGATATTTATAATGCAGGCATGGAGAAAGAAGGTAGTTGGGTTTATGTATGAGTGTGCTTTTGCCAGAGGGATGTAATAAAAAGAGTTAAAGGTAGAAAGAGATAGTGTAGTAAAGTTTTTGAAAAATATATTGTAACACCAAAGCTGACTGCAGAGGGAAGTTACAGGAGAGAAGACTGATTGTAATGAACAAGCAGGAAGAGAGAATACACTAGAAGCCTGTAGTAAAGTGCATAGAGTGTTGGAGAAAAAGGAGATTGCTTTTAGAGAATGGTTGCTTTATATATTGATTTTGCCAGTATAGCAGTTTGAGATGATAATTTAATTATGGAATGACCAATGAGGAAGGGAGAGTACATAAAATTATTGGAGGTCACAGGTCAATAAGAATTGAGAACATGGCACTGTGTTTGCATTAGAATTAGATTTGCTTGCTTATTGCAGAAAATCCAAAATAACAATGGCTAAGTAAAATAAGGATTTACTACTCCCTCTTGTAAAGAAAGTCTGATGTTTACAGTACTCAGTGTCAGTGTGCCAACTCCATGAAGTCATCAGGGACCCAAGCTCATTCTAGTTTAAGTTCTACCCACCAGCATGATTACCATTTCCAAGCTTGCCTTGTGGCCCAAGATGGGTACTAGAGCTTCAGTCATCTAGTACTTTTATTCTGGATAGCAGAGAGGAGAAAAGGAAGGTCAGTAAGATCTTTGCCCTGTTGTCATTCCTCTTTTTAAGGAGACTTTACAGAATTCTCTCCCAACAGTTTCTGCTTGCATGTTAGTCTCAGCTACATGGCCATATATTGCTTTGAAAAACACTGGGAAATATACTCTTTTGATTAGGTACATTACAACCCCTTGATAATATATAGGGGCTTCCCACCCTTAAGGAGGAATGTGAGAGACTCTATTTTAAAAAATCACTACTCGAGAGGACTGCAAATATAAATGATTTCTTCAAGTGACATCAGGTTTTAGTTAAGACAAAGAATGAGAAGGAATCTGAGAAGATGTAGGGGAAGATGTTGATATTGAAACAGTAGTTCCAGAGGATTTTGGTACAAGGCATGGGAGTGTGGGGAAGAGGTATGAGCTAGGGTGGGGCAAAAAAATATAGTTCATAGTTGAGAGGAGTGAGGATGCAGTAGAGCAGCCGTCCTCAACCTTTTGATCACCTATCTGTATGAGCTAAAAAAACATTAAACACAAATCTTCAATATATTATGTAAGTTATTTATGAATTATATTTACATATCAATATATTAGCACTATGTTATAAGAGATGTATAAAAATAGAAATTTTTAAAGAATGAGATAAAAATATCAGTAGAATTTAATATTTTCTTTCCACACTCATGTCAATTGTTTTGCTGACCCCTAGGATCATATGGGCCTCACCTTCTATCTAGCATTGGCTCTCTTAGGGGTAATTTGAGCACCCTAGCATGGAATTGATCCCTACTAGAAGCCTTCCTCTTAAAAATAAGGGCAAGGGCACTTAATATTCTTCAGGAAATTTTGGCAGTGCAGTAAGACATCGTAAGATTAAATTTGGAGGAAGAAAAAGCATATTATCATTTATAGATACCATCATGTCAGGAGATAGCATTTCATCTGAGATCTCAGCAAAGTCAAATAGCCAGGAAATGTAAAAAGTAAAAATATATTAAAGAAGGAACCACAAATTACTAGAGAAAAGAAGGATTATTTATTAAATGATTTTGAAACAGGTGCCAGTAACTTAGGGGGAAATGTACATTTGATTATAGGGCTAAGTTTGAAAAAATAGAACACAGGTAAACTAGAAAAATCATATAACTGAATACCAAGATCAAGTTTCTAGAGATAAAAGATCTTTCCAAGCTTAGGATTGGGTCTGGGGAGAGTCACAAATGGTAGTTTTGAGTACATAAACAGTTTAAGCCTCTGTGTTTTAAAAGAACATTCAAAAATTAAAAGACTGGGCATAATGTGTTCAGCCAATGTATTTATTATCTAAAGAGCTCAAGTGATGCATTTTCAAAAAAATAAATGCAACAAAAGCCTTGGAAGAAAAGACTTGACAACTTAACAAAAAGGAAGTGTTTGGGAAATTAGTCAGTTTTAAGAAAAAAAAGAGCTAAGACAGGCACAGACTTGGATAACTGAAAAGAAATATGCATGGTTTGAAAAGGGGAGGGTGTTCAACCATGTCTTAAGGAGTGGGGGGCTGATTAAAACCTAATGTAGTCAGCCAGGCACAGTGGCTCACACCTTAATCCCAACACTTTGGGAGGCAGGAGGATCGCTTGAGGCCAAGAGTTTGAGACCATCCTAGGCAACATAGTGAGACCCTGTCTCTACCAAAAAAATTAAAAATTAGTTGGTCATAGTGCTGCACACCTGTAGTCTTAGCTACTTAGGAGGCTGAGGAGAGGATCACTTGAGCCCAGGAGTTGAAGTCTGCAGCGAGCTGTGATCGCACCACTGCACTCCAGCCTGGGCAACAGAGCAAGACCCTGTCTCCAAAAAAAAAAAAAAAATGTAATATAGCCAAAGGGGAAAAGGACCAGGACAACTTGTTAAAGAAATACAGCTGGTTAAAAGAAAGCATGAAAAAAGACAGAAAAATTTGGTTATATTTGTAGTCAAAACAATGGACGTTTAAACTAAATAAGGTACTTTTTTTTTGCTTCTCAGATTAGTATGTTTGTGTGTCCAAGTGATCTTCAGTGCTAGCTGGTATGCAGTGAAAGCACCATGCTTCTACACTGCATAGCAGTGTAAACTCCATTTTTTTCTCTCCTTAACACCTAGATGGATCAAATCCTTAAATTTGATATATAGAAATAAATACTTTAATAAATTAAACTTCAAACTCTGTAATATGAGATAGTCCTAAGCATTAAAAAATTAGTTCCTTCAGATAAAGCCATTAAAATTAAAAACATATACAGATACAATATATAGGTAACTGTATCATGTATGTATTAGTATCTTTGTAAAGAGGATTTTGTCAGGTAGACATAATTGAATTGGAAATTCTGAGAATAACTAACAGATACCAAGCCCTGTTACAGGGTACTAGTAAATAAAAGAGTCATAGACCAACAGACTAAAAAGCAGGGTAAAAGCAATATACAGATTGGGCCCTATTATCCCAAGGAAACTTAACATATGGTAATGAATGATAAAAGTGACATTTAAATCACTGGGACCGAATGAGCTGTTCTTTCATTCATTTATGTATCTATTCAGAAAATGTTTATTGAGGGCCAAGCACTATCCTAGATGCCAGGGATACATCAAGCAAACCAAATAGACTAAAATCCCTATCATCATGGACTTTGAATTCTAGTTGGGTAGAGACAGAGGATAAATAAATAGAAGATGATTATGTGCTGAAGAGAGAAAAGTAAAGCAGGGAGGAGGGATGGTGTTCACAAGATTCCATTTGAGGGGGAAGTTAAGTTCTTGCTTCATACTGTATAAAGAATTGCTACAAGTCAATTGGTTAAAAAGCAAACCGATTTGATAGAAGACTTTCTTCTTTTGTCTTGATAGCTACTCCTAATTCCTAAAGGAGAACATAAAGCTATCCAATAAATATATAATACCTGTTTAGTAGTTAGGAAAATGCAAAATCAAACAGTGAGATACCACTTTCAATTCTCAGATCGACAGGAATTTAAGTTAATAATACCAATTTTTTGTGAGTTTAGAGGAAATGGGTGCTTTCATATGTTGCTCTATATAAAACTGCATTTTGGCACTCTGTTTTGGAGGTTAACTTAAGGGTAGCTCTCAAAATGAAAATGGTACACATACTATGACCCAGAAATTCCACCTTTTAGTATCTACCCCACAGAACTCTTGCATTATACACAAGGAGATAAGGTAGAGCATTATATTATTTATAATGAAAATTGGAGAGCTACCTAAAATGTGTTTTAGTGAATGATGTACCAGTACTGTGGAACACTAGCGCTGACACAGATCTCCAGCACATATTTTTGAATGTAAGAGTTAAATTACAGACATTATATGTACATACCAGTGGTAACAGCAGTTACCACCAAAACTGTTCACAGTTCTTATCACTGAGAAAGCTATTAAGATTGTGCTGTTAGTCAAAGAGTTCTTTATCTTTAACCTTATCTCAGTTGTTTTTATTAATTTTTTAAAGAGAAGGTTATTTAGAGAGTTCACATAAAATGACTACAATTCCCCCTATAAACCCTTCCAGTCTCATTTCCCATCATCTCAGCCCATTTTGTATGTTTTATTAGTATCACTTGTCTAGCATTTGGCAAGTGCTCTTGTACATATGGTGGTTTTTCTTTGTGCCCTGACTTACCAGTTAAGTTGTAGGTCCCTTTGACAGCTTGGGATCTACCTAGCCATTTTTTTTTTTTTTAAACATAATGCCAAATGGGAAGGGGCCTTATTTGTTAAAAATTTATCATCATCATGGATCTCTTGCATTCTTTGGATTTTTCTTTTGTGTTCTTTATAAATAAAATCCATAATAAATCAGTTTTATTTCCAAATTTACTTAAATTTTAAATTACTTATTAGGCAAAGCATATATTTTAAACATTCAGTCATAGAAAAGGATGTTTAAAAATGAAATTGTTCAAATCGTCTCATTTTTCTTTGTAGGTCGTTTATATGCGATGCAGACTGGAATGAAGATTGATAGTAAAACTCCAGAATGTCGTAAATTTTTATCAAAGCTAATGGATCAGTTAGAAGCTGTAAGTTAAACACTGAAAGTTTATTTTCTGATTATGTTTAAAATACCATTTTATTCACGTGTGTGTGTGTGTGTGTGTATGTATTGTCGTTTTAGTTCTTTCCCTGGGCAACAATCAATAATACTTGGGGAAAAACTAGACACAATTTTTTTTATTTACTCCATACTGCCAGAGGAGTTGTAAGTATAAATTAAAGTAGGTTCAAATATCTTTGCATATACTATTATATCTTGTTCCCCATTATTATAGATGGCTTTTGACTCATCCTTTCATAAGTGACTCTAGCCTTCCCTCATGCAGTCACATGGGTGATTGATTGGGAAGTTCTTAAATACCTCTTACAGTAATGAAATGGACCACTTATTTAGTGAAAGAAACAATGAAGGAAATGATACAAATTGCTTATCCTCTCTCCTCCCTCTCTGGGTCCCAGGGCAAGATATTCTTATGGTATAGGCATCCTTCCCTTCTAGCAGGAATGTGGTAGGTGACTAATAAGTCACCCTCTTAAAATTGATATAACTTCACAGGTCACTGTAGAGGTGCCTATTAAGGGAAAATTGAATGGGTTGGATTGGGTGTCAGTACATAAAGACGGCAGTGCTAGTCGTGGTAGTCACACTTCGTAAACAGGGCTCTGATCTGTGATACTTGTGCCCAACTGTCCCTGGTTTCTCTTTTAACAAAGTCAGGATCTACTTACTAATTCCTCCAAGGCTGTTACCTTAATAGCCATGGCTTACTTTTTATTTGCCTGTTTAGTTATGTGACTTGCTCAGGAGAATTAGAAACCTATTTATTGAAGCAATTGCATTTTGCTTAGAGAAATAAAATTGAGACATACTAAAAACCAAAATCAAAATATTTACACATTTATACTTTTTATTTTTACACTTTTTATTGTTTTCATTTATTGTTAGAAAGTTATTTATTCAGATTAAGACCTACCCCAAGACAGAACTTCCCTGCCTAGTTGTTTTAAGCGTCCATGGGCAGTAATGTTCTCTCTCATGTGGTGTGGCTCGCTAGTGTATGACCCAGAGCCCCTGTCATCTGCTACTGTTAACCACCCAAGGTGGGCCTGGTGGCACCACTGAGGGAATTCAGCTGTCACTGGAGCCTGTCTGGCCTTCCACTTCTAGTGCTGCTTCTATGGATGCAAGATAAATTTGAATACTCTCTTTTGGAGGGATGGGGTTGGGATGAGAGGGAGAATGTTTCTCATACATGGCAATATATTTGTAAAATTCCAACTCTATCAGACATTTTATGGACAATATGCCTCTTTATTAATTTCACAGTACAGCGGTAATAGTTAATAGCTCTTGGATAAGATAAAATTCAAATAGTTCTTTATAATAAACAGTGTAAAACCACATTTATAAAGGGATTCATCAGTTCAGAATTAAATAACAGGTGGAATATATTCCATGGTGACAGCACATCTGGTTGTGCTATATTGTTTATATTACAGTTTAAAAATTTGGAGTATATTGTATTTTTGCGGCCGGGTATGTTCTGTTGTAGATGAGGTGAAGTGGCCTACTCCCACTAAAATTTTTCTAGAATTTAATCTGCCTTTATAAATCATTTTGCAGTTTAGATACAGTAAACTGGTGTTATATGTGGGGCTTTTTTTTTTCCTTCTGTTTATGTCCAGTATAAGCATAGCCAAAATTTTCTTAAATTCCAGCATTAAAGCTTTTCTGGACCTTAAATTATTCTGTTGTAATTATGAGGCATTTATTCTACTGGTTTTGTGAAAAATCCTGAGGCCTTCTTTTAATTTCTTACTTTATAACATCTTTGAAAAAAGCAATTTTTAAGCAATAGTAAGATGCCCGGATCTGATATTCTAGAAAGTCATTTTATTCCAATATGATAGTCTAAGTAAAAAGGAAGTTTTCTGTTTTTAAATACTTTAAATTATTGTATGTGTAGGAAAAGGATATACAGGCTGAAAATCTACACAATAAGTTGTGTTGATTGGAGGTATATATTTGCCTAAATTTTAAAAGCATCCGTAATCTGATTCTGAGTTTGCCTTAGAATTAGAATCTCTTTTTTTTACACAGTGTGCTCTTAGAGATACTATTTTAGGACATTATGAACCTTCTCACCTTCTCATCTTATTTTTTTTTAATGTGTAATAGAAAAATTGAAATGGGAATAAATTAAAATTTTAAAATATCTATGCTCAGGAAAGAACTTTCTAATTCCATTTTTAGGATAACTGATAGTGCATTGGATAATACAGCATTATTTTGAGATATCTGTCTAATGCTTCATTCACATGGTACTTGGATATATTATCTTTTTATTCTTGGTTATTTTGATCGTTAGAGTTAAATTATACTTTTAGGTTATCATAAGTGTTTCTTCAAAGTTTTGCAACCATTGGATTTTGTTTTAAATAAATCGCAACTTTCTTTTTTGGAAGATTTCATTGATACATCTTTTATTGAAATGAATGTAAGGTAATTTACTTAAATGATTATTAGGATTATTTATATTTAAGCAGACACTTCTGAGAGTCCAAAATCATAATGTGATTTTATTTTAGCTCAAGAAACAGTTGGGTGATAATGAAGCCATTACTCAAGAAATAGTTGGTTGTGCCCATTTGGAGAATTATGCTTTGAAAATGTTTTTGTATGCAGACAATGAAGATCGTGCTGGGCGATTTCACAAGTAAGTAAAGAAAGAAGAAAATAACATTTATTTTATGAATTTGGTTACTGTATAACCAGAATTATCTACTATTCTATTGAGCACTTTCTGACTTTCTGATTAATGATTTAGGTTTTTTTTTAATTGTAGAGCCTCAGAATGATTTTGGGTTACAAATGCAGGACTTTCTTTTTAGAGAAAATGGCTGAAAGAAGAAATACCCAGGGCAGATTTATTTTCTTAGTAAATATGGCCTCATTAGCCATTCTTTAACATTTAGTAAACTTTGAGAGTTGATTTTAGCCATAATTACAGCCTGGTCCAAAGATGTTGATTTTAAAAGTACCCACCCTAGCCAATTTAAATGATTTGTCATTATAATATTTAAAGACAAAGAAATACATTATGGTTTGATATGGGTTCAGATTGATATTATAATTACATTTTCTAAAATCAAAAGCATACAATAAAATCTTGTGGTAGCATGTTTGCTTGTAATGCAAGTCTTGTTACTTTCTCCTAATAACAGATTAGAAAAGGATTTTCATTGTGTTCTTGAAATCTGATTTTACTTAAAATATTGATTTCAGAGTGCTTTTATAAACATTAGAATTTTTTTCTTATAGCTACATGACTAATATTACATTTTAATGTTTTTCATTTAGACCAGCTCTTTTTTCTCTTACAGAAACATGATCAAGTCCTTCTATACTGCAAGTCTTTTAATAGATGTCATAACAGTATTCGGAGAACTCACTGATGAAGTAAGTATACATTCTTTATTGTCTTACTTCCTGAAGATGTGTAAGGTTGCTGTTTATCAGTTTTGTTATTGCATTGTTTATTTGGAGCAGAATGTCCATTAGAAATGTGTAATGCAAGCAAAAAATGGAATTTTAAATCTTTTACTAGCCACTTTTAAAAAAGTAAAAAGAAACAGATGAAATTATTTTCTGTTATGTATTTATTTTTTGTACTAAATTTTTTAAATCCAGTGTGAATTTTACACTTTAGCACATGTGTGGCTGTGGTATTGGACAGCACAGGTTTAGAGTTTGATTTTATTAAGTGTTCATATATGTTGCTAATCCTGGATGCTGTTAAGTTTCTACGCAGTAATTTGATAAACATACTGGAGACAGAGTCTTTTTAGTACTATTATTTTCTATTTCATTTCTAGTCAGAGCTATTGATGATTTATTTCCCTTGTAAAATATATGTGGGGTTTGGTATTTTATAAGATATTTTGCATCCATTTTATCAATTTGATTCTTATAATGACTTTAAGATAAACAGAACACATAGTCATTTTATATATGAGCAGACTGAGGCTAAATGATGGACTTACTGCTTTGAGTTCAGTGTTTTCACTGTAGCAGGCTTTACCATTCATATGGAAAATTTGTTTTTTTGAGTGGGGATATACTAATCTAGAAAGAGATGTAGAAAAAGATCTACAAGTGAGACTGATACAGGTGTTTTCTGGGTAATCTGAATACTATGAGGAAAACTGTTTTCCACAATAGGATTTTTTTCAAACGAAGAGTAGCTCTTAGTAAAGTTCCAAACAAAACAAAGTACAGTCTATGTATGAAGTATTTGCATTTTTGTAAAAAATTGTATAGCAAAACTGTAAACAGTTCTTTTTGTTTATATGTAAACTGAAGTTAAGCCCTAGGCTTGATGAGTATAAGTAGGGTTTTTGCCAGCATGAAGGTTGTGCAGGACATTTCAAAGCTGTAACCAATGAAGAACAATTTTTTTTTTCTGTGAATGACTTCCCCTTTCATTTCTATACATCCCTGGCCCTTGCCCACGTAATGCCAGTAGCATTCCCCAATAATTGAGATAACCACAAACCACCTGAGATATTTTCAAAACACCCTTTAGGCTAGGGTATAAGGCAGTGTGCATTGAGAGCCAGTGCTCTCAGATATTTTATACTCTTTTACAGAGTAGTGTAATAGAGAACTGAGATCAAAAGCATGAAAACCTGAACTGCTTCTCAGTGGGTATTACCTTTTTGTATTCTGATGGCCTTAGGGATCCACCTGTTCAGCCCCCTTTCTCTCCCATCTCCTGTGGTTACTGATGGGATTTGTTTTCTTCTCTGTTTTACTAGGGTGAGGCACTAGGCTAGACACTTGGGGATACAGAGGTGATATGAATATGACATTATGGAAAGCTTTGAGTGGTTCGGTGGAGTTTGGGAGAGTATCAGAGAAGTGAAGGACAGTAATGAGAATTCAGATTGGAAAAGTAAGTCATAAGCCAGATGAGACAGATGCCAGAAGGCCTGCAATCTTTGATTAGTGTTTTTGAATAAAGAACTATCCCTTGGGGTGCTTTGCATGATAGACATCTGTAGAATATACTGGTGTGAGGGAAAACTAAAACTATTTGGCAAAGGAAATTGTTGATGATTACTGTGGACGTTAAGTAAGAGGTGGAGAATCACAGACAGTGAATTGTTTTTAATTTGAGAAAAAGTATGTTCAGACTTAGATGTTAAAATTTCAGGTGCAGGTATGACATCCCAAAAGGATATGGCATCCAAAAAAGGAATCACCCGAAAACTCTTGGAAATAAGCAGGAATTCAGCAAAGTAGAAAGGATAGTTTATATTATAAGATTAGACAAACCCTTTAGGTAGGCAGATTATTTTGAAAGAGAAAGAAATTGATCAAGTAAATACCCTTAGTAAACACCTATATTTAAAATGCAAGAGGAAGAAGTGAATAAAGAAACACAGTCACAGAAGTGAATAGAAAGTCAGGATATCAGAGGAGAAGATCATGATAAGGCATACTAGTAGATGGCTGGCCACAGTGGCTTATGCCTGTAATCCTAGCATTATGGGAGGCTGAGGTGGGTGGGTTGCTTGAGCTCAGGAGTTTGAGACCAGCCTGAGCAAGAGTGAGACCTTGAGGTGGGTGGATTGCTTGAGCTCAGGGGTTTGAGACCAGCCTGAGCAAGAGTGAGACCTCTTCTACTAAAAATAGAAAAAAAATCAGCCAGGCATGTGGTGCGTGCCTATAGTCCCAGCTACTCAGGAGGCTGAGGAAAGAGGATCACTTGAGCCCAAGAGTTGGAGGTTGCAGTGAGTTGCAGTGACGCCACTGCGCTCTACCCAGGGTGACAGAGCAAGACTCTGTCTCAACAAAAAAAACAAGGCAACTGAACAAAGTAGCAGATCAGTATGCCAAATGCTTCCAAATGCCCCCTTGCCCTCTCCTAGTTGTCCTTACTTAGGGAAGCTGCCACTGCCCATGTATCTCAGAAGCAAGCACATAGTCCTTTGAAGTTATAACTGCTAACAACAGGGTACCTAGATAATAGGTAAAATAATAGACATAGGAAAAAAAACAAAAGTTCCAGAAGTCTTAAGTGAGTAATAGGGTCTTTTCACTTAAGAGATACGTGAACCTCCACACACTTAAAGTATATGATTCATCTGCATTTCAGAAGGAAAATCTAGGTTTACTTTTAGGTAACTTTAACAAAGAACAGCTTCCTTAGTTATATGAACACAGTAACTAGGGCAAAGACTGTAAATGAGGCCAATGAGAAGGCTTCAAGAAGAGATTGGCGGTGGTGGGGTGGGATTTGTTTAGATCCTGGGGTTACTAAAGAATATAGCATAAGGGTAAAAGGGACATTTTCCCAAAACAGTGATGCTCTTTTTTTCCCCCTATTTCATTACCCAACCTGCTACCTAAGCTCTTCCTCTGCCTTGCACTGGCATTAGAATAAAGTAGGAAATAGCATCTTTTTTGGTGAATGAAGAACTCCAGGTAGCTGGAGGGGTCTGCAATGGCATGGAAAGAAGAAATTAAACATTATAAGGCCATACTGGAAAGAGAAGTCCCTCTGGTCATATGAGTGGGTTGAGGTTTATTCTTGGGCCTTCATGTAAATTCTGCATATTTAAATCAGAAAATGTGTACATACACAGTTAATGTGTAATTGTATAGGTGAATTTCACTAACTTATATATGCTATAATATGCAAAATTTGTACTTTCAGCAAAAAGTATGTATATCACAATTTACAAATTGTTCACACAATACTGACATTTCTCATATCCAGTACGCTATACTGATCTTATCCTTACAAGACTAGTGAACTGATTGTTAACTACAAACTGAGATTGACTAAATACATAAAGTTAGCTAACAAGGAAAGGAAAATCCTGGTAAGACTGTCTATATGCCATTGTCACAATCCTCGGTCCAACTAGTTTGATTAGCCTTGTTTTAAATGCATTTCCTCTTATTTTCAATGTTGTTTTTTCCATCATTTTTCATTTCTAAAAATGGAGTCTTCATAGTGATTACTGAGATCTAGGTTTTTCAAAAATAATGATTTAAAATGCCAATAATGTTAAATATTGCTTACTTGATTGGAATAGGGAGGAACGCACTCTAGCTGTGATTCTGTCAGCTCTTAAAAATAAAGGTAAGCGAGGTAGTCAGCAGCAGCAGCCCTCCCGAGCAGGTCTTCATTGTTATCTAAGAAAATCTGAGACTTTATTTACTTGTGATTTAAGCACTATATGCCTAACATACGACACAAACTATTGTAGCATTCTTATTTCAAAAACTGTTAAAAAAGATTTAGTTTTTAAAACCATGGATATAAACTGGTTCCTTCAAAGCATTTAGCAGTTTTAACTCATTCCCTCCTTTACACTTCCGCTTTAGTTTCATCCTATACTTGGAAAACACTAGCAGAGACAAAGGCAGGAAACAGAACAGTGGGAAAAGAATGAGTTTGAAGATTTCGAGGAGGCAGATATATTTTTTTAAGTGTATACTGTCCTTTAGATATGTTTCAGAACTCACTGTAACCTATGTGGTCATTTATAAGAGAAATGCAATAGTGTGGACTGCATGATATTTCATAGCTTTTTAACAAAGCAAAAACTTCCTTCAAAATTGGTTGCTTCCCTTGCTTCTCAAAGAATGCTGTTTGAGAAACACTAAAATCTAAAATAACAGAAGATAGGGAGGGGAGCAGCATAATTGTTTTTATTTGTGTATTTTTGTCTTTTAATTTTATCATCTTTATAATCAAGACAATGATGCTTTTTAAGCTGTATTTTTAAAGTTTGAAGAAATTTATGGTTGTCTCCTGTCAGCTCTGAAAATTTATTCTAAATGTAAAGAGACAGTGGCTATCAGAGCTAAGCCCCACTGAACTCCAAACCAAGAAGTCATCTTACCTCTCTGGACTTGGTTTTTCTTCTATAAAATGGGAAGCCTGGACAAGAGGATCTCTGTGGTCCTTTGCAGCTCTGCCAGTTAATATGTTCAGGCATGCAAGAAGTGGTAGGAAAGGGGAACAAAGAACAACTGAAAGAGAAAACAAAAAAAGAAAAGGAAGAGAAAAACAAAAACAGTTTTAGATTAGAAGCTGCAAAGGAGGGATAAAAACAAATTAACTTTGTAAGTTATATAGATGATAGTGAAAAGTAGAACCACTGAAAATTATAGCAGCAAAGAACAAATTTCTACTAGGGAGAAGAAATGTCAGATAGCATAGCAATATGGGGGTAGTAAGCGTAGGTGTAAACAACCTGAATACCTGACACCTTCTCTGTATGATATTTGTATATAATAATGATTGTGAGTCTTCTAATTAAGTTCTTTTTACTAAAATTTCACTACTTTTCAAAAAGACCACTGGTTTGCAAGCTGTATTACTGCAGTTTACCTAATTTATCTATCTTCCTATTTCAGTCTCTTTTTCCCTGCAGTCCATTCTCTTCTGTCATTGTTTTATTGAAGAACCTATGAGGTCTTCTCATTTCCTGGCACTCCAAGTCCAGGCTCCTCTGCCAGATTTTCAAGCCTTCTGTAATGTTCCATATCGTACTTGTGGTACTGTTTACCAGTACTATTTTATGTTTGTCTTACTAATCTGCTCACCATCTTCTCAGTTTTTACCTTTGGGAATGTTGTGTTTTTAGCCTGCTTTGCCTAAGTTTTACTCTTTTTGAGTCTTAGTTACATTATTCTAGCCCTTATTGAATTTGTCCATTCTCTCAACTTTTTCACCTTTATTTAGAGTCTTAACTGTTTGAATATTACACTATGAATGTATTGACTTCATTTTTGTATATTATATTTTGGAATAAATTATGCTGCAAGTACTTGAAGGGGGGACTTTGTCTCATTCTACTCGTATGTCTTCTTTGGCATTAAGTGTATGTATTTGCACAAGGAGTAAAACATCAGAGGAAAAAAGTGGCTTATTAGTTGACATTTCAAAAGTTGCTATAGTTAGCTTTTCTTTTCTTTTATCTGAAGATGGAAATAATGTTCAGACTTACACAGAACTTGTTTCATAACTCTTCTAAAATGTAATAGATGTCATGTACTCACAGCATTTTTCTTGGTCATTTCTTGATATTTTTTTCCCTTTTAATTTCATTTCATTTTTTCTTTAGTCTTTAACTTTTTTGGCTTTTTTTTTTTAATACTTTGCCACTATTCTATTTCTTAACTCTCGTATCTCTGCTTTAGGTATGTATATTTAATTTTTTAAATAACTATGCCATGTATAATTCCATCTCAGCATTTTAATTAGATTTGTTATTATGTGAATTTCCAGCATTCCTGTAGCTGTTGGAATCAGTGCCCCAGTTTTAGGTGTAGAGTCACCAGAGTATATATTAAAATTTTTAATTTTATGCTTTAAAGCAAGAGATGTTCAAAACATAAGCGTTTTATTTTCTTACTGTATCATCTTGTGTAATGTATTTGTGGGCAATATTATCAATAGGCTTCATTCTATTATATTTTAGATTTATTTTACTACTAGCAATGTTTGAGGAACTGATAACATTTTACTCTTTTTTCTTCATAATCTTTGGTTAAGATTTAGTAGTGCTAATTTAGAAAAAATACGAAAATTGCAAGTAAAATGTAATACTGTTCTTATTTAAGGAGTTTCTACTTATTTGGGGGAATCAGATGAACATGATGTTTTCCTGCCCACACAGAACTTGTGTTCTAACTTAGAAAGACAAACAAAATAACTATGATGATATATGGTTTATTAATGATGAAGTGCAGGGAGGTGGTCCACTGGCAATACAACCATTTGCCTGGCACTGTGCTTAGACACTTCAGATATATCCTGCTTCACCTTTCACAACTTTAAATTATAGTGAGAAAACTGATGGTCAGAAAAATTTTAAGTATCTTATTGTCAGATGCTATAGCCCAAGATAATGTTTCTCAAACTCTGTGGTAAAGGTCAAGCCTTTTTTTCTTTTAATTTCCAATCTTTTGAAAACTGATTGTTTCGTAAAATATAAATACAAGTCGTAAATTAATTACTACAAAAATGAAACTAAAAAGACATGAAAATAACAACCTAATCTGCTCTGTGTGTTCTAAATACTTCTGTCTTGTCACAAACTTGTAAACAGTTTTGCAGACCAGCATTGGTTCTGGTAGCACATTTTGATTGGCACTGATCTAGATCCTGTTTGGATCCCACCGTGGTCCTCTTGCACAATTACTGAGGGGATGATGCACATAAATAGCTGGCTGCGAATGAGATAGTCCGTTTAAGGATATCCATTTGTACTGGAAGGTTTTGAACTAAGCAACATCTTATTGTTAGTCTGGAAAACCATGGTAAAGCAGGGAAATTCTCTAATTACAAAAGCATGTGTTCTCTACATACATCATACCTAAGGTTTTCATGCTCTCGTTGTATCCTGAAAGTCTCATTCTTAGCAATTGTCATAATAATAGATAAATATGAGGGTAGCATTTTCTCTTATTAGAATAGAAATTCCATGTGTCTTATATTCACTTCTGCGTAATAATTGCCAAGAACGGTGTCTTGCATCTAATCATTCAATTAATTATGAATGAATGGGGTATTTGTGCATGCAGTGTTAATATAAAGTGGTTTAGAGTACAGGTATTGGCCTCAGAATTCCACTTAGCCACTTCATAACTACCTGACTTTGGGTAAATTATTTAACTTATGTAAGCCTGTTCCCACGTATGTAAGGTGAAGAATATTGTAATACCTATTTTGTCAAGTTGTCCTGGGGCTCAAATGAGAAATGCATGTAAAGCCTTTAGATCATGTGAAATTGCTAGCATTTGAATATTTTTTATCTCCATAAAAGGGAATTTCATGTGGTCCAATCTAAATACTAAATTAATCTGTATCCATTGTTAATTTCAGCCTGAGTCTGAAGCATAGCTCTAGCCGTATAATAAATGATTAAACCATGTTTTCATAATGTTCTGGTATACTATATATAGAGATGATGTCAGCAAATACATGAAAATGTCAATGAACACTACCCTAAACTTATCAATCTTATATATTTACTTTGCATTTTGATGAGCTTATTCAGAAATGCAAAGACATTGTGTATTATTACTACTAAATTTGGAAGTCTAACATGCATTTGGAATTCCAAAAAAAGAATAGAAAGAAAATGAAGAAGAAAAGATATTTGAAGAAATAATGACCATAAATTTTCCTAATTGGGTGAAAGAGCAGTTACAGATCCAAGAGCACAGTGGACCCAAGTAAGATAAATACAAAGAAAATTACAGCTAGGAATGTCATAGTCAAACCAGTGAAGTCCACTGATGGAGGAGAAAATCTTGGAAAAGCAGTCTTAGGAAACAACACATTATACACAGGGTAACAATACTTTAGGTTGTTGATTTCTCATCTTTAAAAAATTGGAGGCCAGAAAATAATGAAATGACATATTTAAAGTGCTGAAAGAGAAAACAAACAGACCTCCCCCCGTCAACTCAGAATTCTGTATACAGCAAAGGTGTGCTTCAAAAAATAAGGGTAAAAGACATTTTTAAGTAAATTAATTCATTGGTAGCAGATCTGCATTAAAGATCTAAACAACTAAGAAACAGCTAAATTCGGGAGTTGGCAGCGCGATGTGGTGTTTAAAGCCATTAGGCTGCATGAGATCATCAAGGTAAAATGTAGAAAGAGGAGACAACTGAAGTCTAGGGCACTCTTGACCCTGAGACATGAGAAATAACCAGTATGAAGGACTGAAGGAGAGCCAGCAAGGGAAAAGGAAAACCAGGAGACCTTGATAGCCAGGAAACTGTGTGAAAAGGCGGGATGTGGGGGGTGGGGATCAAAGAGGGGGAAATGAACATCTATTCATGCTGATAGGGTCAAGGAAGATGACGTCTAAGCATTGGGTTTAGCAATATAGAAGTAATCTGTAACCTTGACAAAAGTAGTAGCAGTGGGTGATGGGGATAAAAACCTGCCTAGGATGGGTTCAAGATAAAATCAAAGAGGAAGAATTGGAGACCACTAATGTAAATAAAACCTGCTCTTCAGTGTGGCTTTTTGATATGCTGATGGTGAATGATTTATATCAGGTTTTTCATAGTTTTGGCCAGGACTATATTTTTTTCATTACACTCTCACATGATTCTTACAGGCACTAAGTTTGAGAACACCTGCTGCAGCCTGTGGTTGGTATTTTCTAACCTGTCATTGTTCAGGGTAGCAAGTGATTTAAAATTTAAATGAAAATTCACGTATAGTGCTGCTGACTCTAGTAGACAAAATTTGCAGTTATCAGTGATTCTCATCAATCCAGTTACAAAATAAGAACTTAGAGGCCAGGGACAAAAGTAAAAGTTCTTGCAATTCCTGTTTCCCAAAAAGGATGTCTAATCAGCCAAAAGGAGTTAACAGATTTCAAAAAATTGACATCTTGAAAATTTCCTGTTAAAATATTGCTTAATATCTAGCATCCTTTATCTTAAAACAGCATTGAAAAGTGAATTAGTTGTGAGTTACTACTGCCAGGAATTTCTGCTAAATATCGTATGCTCCAGTTTGTAGGAATAGAGGTGTCTTAGAAACAGTGTGAAATAAAAATCAAAGTTAATGTTACTTTATATACTTTAGGAAAATTTTTAAAAATGTATTTACTAAATAGAACCCTTTTCAGCTTAGAATAATGTTTTATTAAATTTCACATACTAATGAAGAAACTCAAAGTGGTTTTAACTTCTCTACACTACTCATACTAAGACATTAGGACTGAAAGAATCTTCTAAAGTCATTACAATACAACTTTCCCACTAAGTCTTTAGACAGAATCAAATTATTTCAGATGGAGCAAAATTTGTCCTATTTTTAAAAATCCCAAAAGCAGTTTAAACTTTCCTAAGCGATTGATTCATTAATTTTGAAATGGTCTTTTTTATAACTACCAGAAAGTATATTCTACATTAATACACATTAAGTAGCTGACCTTTTAAAGCCCATTTTCTCTTATTTCCTATGTTTTCATTGAATTGCAAATTGCAGTGAGGTAATTGTAGTTTACCAAGGCAGCCCTGAATTGAGTGGCTAACTTTACTGCTAAAATACTGTGACTAAAATAATGTGAAGCCATTTTACTTTTATAATTAGCATTTCTTCATCTCTATAATGATGGGACTGTAGAATCCTAAGAAAGAAAGATAAAGAAATACTATGGGACTTAGATAAGACATGTGCCACATTTAGGGATGGCAGTTATTGCCTGGCTTTCACATTGGACTCTAAAGCTCATGCCTGACTTGTTGAGCCTGTGATCCCCAGCACTTAGCATAGTGCCTGACCTTGAGTAAGTAATAAATAACTGTTGACTTGTTGGAAATCAGGGAGCTTCATAGGGAATAAACATTTGAGCTGAGCCTTGCAGAAGAGGAGACTTCACAGAAAAGGAAACCATGTTAGATAAGGGAGAATAGCATGAGAAAAGAATGCAGATGAGACAGAGTCCCATCTGGATTGAGGGAAATAAAACTGAAACAGTATCCACAATGTGGAGGGCCTTGAATGCCAGGTTAAACTGTATTTACAGTGAGCCAGTCCTGTAATGTCTTAGAGCCTTAATGTGAGTAAAACATGACCTGCCTAAATTTCAAGGTTATTGTGGAGGACCAAGTAAGAGGAAAATGGATAGAAGTGTTTTGTAACCTGCAGAGTGCTATAAAGATGTTAGTCCAATACGTTAATCTTTTCTTTGACTTATGTTACTTATCCAACTAGTCCTTAATATGTATCTTCTACCCATGGCAAATTGATTTATATTCATTCCCCAAATACATCTTATTTCCATCCTCTGACTTTGTTCATACTTTTCTTCTCTCCAGAATAGTCTTACCACTTCTTTCTACCTTTTCACATCATGCCCATCCTGCATGGCCAAACTAAAATATCATTTCCTTTACCAGTTATCCTTTATTCTATTTTTTCTTTATTCTCTGAACTGTTCCATGTACTTACTATAAGAAACAAAATTTAATACTTCTACTTACTGCATTTTTATAGTAATATTCTCTTCTATTTTAATTCCATATCCATAGCAAGATTAGCTCCCTAAGAGTGGAAATAATATATTGACTTCTTTTATATATCCCATATTGCTAATGGAAGGTCTTAATTAATGGCAATATTTATTGAGCCTTAAAAATGTTGAGGTTAACAATACATATCTTATGTTTTCCCTGAAAGAGGGAAACTTTAAACCACTACAAATTTAAGATAAGTAATTACCTTCATTAGTTCTCATAGCTGGAGTATAGGTAAATAATGAACATTTTAAAATAATGTCATTTTGCAGATATTGAATTCAAGTGGACATGCAAAGCTAGAGACTCTTACATGTGATATTAATTTGTAGACTTTCAATCCTAGTTGCTCAGGATTTTAAAAAATTAAAAATAATCTGGAAAACTTAGTGCTTTAGCACATACTATTTGCTCTCAAAGAATGGAAAAGGAAAAATAAGGTGAACCGTAAGATACTGCTGTTTATATAGGTCAAAAACAAACACTCTACAATGCGTGGGACAGCCGGGGGGGAAAAAATGGTAATTTCAAATCATTCTATCTAACTGTATTATAAACTTAATTGAACTTCCTAAATCCAATAGCCCATTACATACCCCAGAAATAATAGTCTCTTATATTTTGATCAGACTCAACTAAGCCATCATGCATTGGAGATGTGTATTTGTTGAACAGCTCCTAGGTACTGGTCACAAAGCCAGGTGCTTGGTATAAACAACAGACAGACATAGACCCTGCTTTTAATAAGCTTATATTCTAGGGTGTGCATGTGTACGTGTGTGTGTGTGTGTGTGTGTGTGTGTGTGTTTGTTGTGGGGAGAGGACACTCTAAACATGCATATAAATATGTAATTATAAATTGTGATAAATATTGCTAAAGAAAAGATGGGAGATTACTGGATAGTCTTATCTTAGATTGGGAAGTCAGGAAAACCTTTCTGAGGAAGTGACATTCAGTCTGACATGGGAGGAGTGAGTTGAGTAGGGGTGAGTTAGCTAGGTGAGTAAAAAGGAGAACAAGGCAGAGAGAACAGGTCGTGTAGGCCTTAGCATATTTAGGAACAGAAAAGATGCCCACATAGCTGCATGGTAGTGAGTGAATGGGATAGGCACATTGAGAGGAGGTTGAACAGTCAAGAACCAGGTAGAGGAGATTCTTGTAGCCCAAGTTAGAGTGTGTTCTGTATTTTAAGTGCATTGGGAAGCCACCAGAAAGATGGGCCTGAGTGGCTATATGTTTGACAAGGATCACTCTACTGTGAGTACTGGATGAGGAAGATGGGCGGGCAAGAGTATAAGTAAGGAGACAGATTAGGGGGCTGTTGCAGAGCAAATTGGGAGCTGAAGACCAATTCAAGATACGTTTCAGAAGGAAAGTCAACTGGATTCCTGGTGAAATAGATGAGAGAGTTGGGGGAGAGGCAAAGGATAAAGAGAGAGCTGCTAGCACTATTCAGAGTAGCCAAGATTTGGGATCAACCTAAGTGCCCATCAACAGATGAATGGATAAAGAAATTGTGGTACATACACGATGGAATGTTATACAGCCATAAAAAAGGAAGAAATCTTGCCATATGCAACAACATGGATGGAACTGGAGAACATTAAGTGAAATAAGCCCAGTACAGAAAGACACATCTCATGTGTTCTCACTCATATGTTGGAGCTAAATATTAAAACAATTGATCTCATGGACAGAGAGAGTAGAATGATGGTTTCCAGAAGCTGGGAAGGATAGCGGGAAAGGGGGGGATAAAGTGGTGATGGTTAGTGGATGCAAAAATATAGTTAGATGGTTAGATAGAATGAACAGTATTTGATAGCACAACAAAGTGACTATAATCAACAATAAGTTAGGGTATACTTTAAAATAACTAAAAAAGTAGAATTGGTGATGGATACCCCAGTTACCCTGATTTGATTAATTCACATTGTATGCCTGTATCAAAACATCACCTGTACCCCATAAACATATACAACTATTATGTACCCATAATAATTAAAAATAAAAAATTTACATTTAAAAAAAAAATAAAGAAGAGAGAGCATCTAAAAATGACTCCCACATATTTCCTACTTGAGAGAATGAAGTTCCTAGTGGGGACAAAAGGCAATGGGGGAAATCAAGAAAATAGTTTTGGACAAATTAATTTCTGTCATACATGAGACATCCAAGTGGCAATGTCACGTAGTCAGTTGGATATTTGTCAGAAACATCTGGCTAGATACATAAATTTAAGAATAATGAAGACATCAATAGTACTTAAAGCCATGGGAATATGTATGGAGAGATAAGAAAATAGGCCACATGGCAGGATCATGATGCTTGTAGGAATCTGGTGGATAGTATAATAAATGAAGACGGCCCAGTGTGAGACAATAAATGGCAGCTGATACGGTATGTGAACTAGAGGTGGGGGAGAGTGGAGGAGAGATGGAGAATGAAGGAATACACATCCTGTGGAGGGACTGCCCCTGTGCAGCTCAGGTAATTATTACCAAGTAAATGTGGGTTTGATCTTCCTCTTTTTTTTTTTAAAGAGAAGTTAGAAATTCGGATTTTCTGTGACTTTCCCAGTATTTAAATATAGAAAACATAATTCATATTTAAAATTCTATATGAATCAGCATTGGTTGAGCCCACTAGTTTGCAGTGTCTGCTAGGACAGGGTGCTTAAAATTATTTGGAGATCAGATAGAGGATCAGTAGCCAAGGAGATAGGAGAGAAACCAGGAGAATGGAGAGTCACAAAAACCAGGGATAGAGAATGTTTCACAAAGGTTGGAATGGCCCAGAGTTTAATATACTTCTGAGTGATTTGGTAAGATGCCTGAAAAGTGTCCCTTGGATTTTGCAGTATGGCGTAGTCTGTTAGTAACATTAGCAAGAGCAGTTCCTCACGTGAACTGATGACTTAGGTGAGGTACAGGCTGGCACATGTGGGCTCCCTGCCGTTAAAGGGCACAGGCATATTCAAATTCTCTGACCTTTTGTGTGACTTTAGAGCATGAACTAAACAGGAAAGAAAGAAAGAGAACTCTACTCCTCTCCCCTCTAGAGTGAATAGAATGGTGAGGAAGTGAAGAGTTTAAATGTGAACACTTCTTTGGAAAAACTTGTTTGAGAAGTAGAACAAAATACAGTCATACCTATAGAAGAAAATTGGAATCAATGTATGGTATTTTTTTAATGGAATATATAAAAGGAGTGTTTGATAAGAATAGGGAAATGAAATATAATGCAATTCAGTAATTTGAGGTTACTTTTTTTTAGGTTTCTATGCAGAAGTTATCTGTAGTAGTATCTGGAGACTCACATTATATAAATACTCAACTAAGTATCTAAATACAGGACCATATGCTGTATTTGTACTTATCCGTGACTTAATGGATCTTTGCAAAATGCTCCTCTATTTCCAATACTGTTTTCAATGTAATAAAACCATGTGCTCTTGCAAACTCTAATGTGCATCCAGATCACCTGGGGATCTTGTTGTGGCACAGATTCTGGTTCAGTAGATCTGGGTTGGGCTTGAAGATTCTGCATTTCTAACAAGCTTCCAGGTGGTACCAGTGCCACTGGATTATGAGTATTATTATATAAAGATCAATTGAAAATATAAACTAAAAATCACCAGCCCATCCAAATCCTAAGAGATTTTACTCTTGTATTTTGTAGCATGGAGCATAAATTTTAAGGCAGGGAAAAAGGGCCAACTAACAGGTTCTTCAGTGATATTTTCAGTTCTCCTTACAAATCCCCTTTTTAGAATTGAGGTAATTGAGGTTCAGAGTTGTTAACTAGCATATGACTAGTTAAGAAGTCAGGTTTATGTGCCTATCAGTCTAGTGTTTGCTTTAACCACTACATCATAGTTTTCCTTTTGTTTGATAGATTTGTACAGATCTTGTTTTTCTCTCCTTAGTGAAAATAGTTCAATCTCTTATTAACTTTTATATTTAATCTTAGAATTCCATTTAGCCTAGTTCTCCCCTGTGCATAACAGTTGCAAATTTGGCTGGCTGGACATTCCCATATTTCCATTGCAGATCTTTTCTGAAATGGGAAACTATAAAGGAGAACTGGGCATGTGTTTTGAGGAAGATAGATTTTCATGAAGTCTGTGAAGCCCTAAATGGTTGGTAGAATCCAGCAATGGGGTGGGGAGATTGCCAGACTCTTTCAGAGCTGTAACCTACAAAAATAGGTTTTATGTCAGAAATATGGTATAGGTCACTGTAAATGTTTACTTTTTACTTTTTTACCATAGTCCAATATTGATATTAAAATACTCTCTTTTAGAATGTGAAACACAGGAAGTATGCAAGGTGGAAGGCAACATACATCCATAATTGTTTAAAGAATGGGGAGACCCCTCAAGCAGGCCCTGTTGGAATTGAAGAAGATAATGGTATGTATTTATTTGTTCTAAGGAAAATGATTTATAGAATTCTAATTGTTCGGTTGATTATTCACAGTTTTTGGAAGGAACAATGCAATTTTGTTTCCATCCAGTCCAAAAACCCATGAAAATTAAGTGTAAAATCATAAACATAGGGACAATGGCCAAGCTACTGTAATATCTGTCCAGATCAACAAAATGGCTTGTCTGTCTCATACCTCTAATCACGTTTCATCTCTACATAAGGAAGGCAATCCATTTGTAATTTATGTTTCCAAACCACGAAGAACACTATATTATTTTTTGTATATTTATTTGAATTGTGTGGCTTGTTGGGGGTGGGGAGGTAAGTAATACATTCACATGGTTCAAAAATTATGGAGTATATAAAAAATACAAAGTGGATTTCTCATTTCCACCACATTCCTCCTCTTCCCAGATCCTTCCACAATTCAAATAAGTAAATACCGGTTTTAGATTTTCATGTACCTTTACAAAAATCATATTTTATGAATTTACAAACAGTAATAATTAGCCTCCCTTTTTTCATACAATTGGTAATATTCATACTGTTCTGCACCTGGCTTTTTTTTGTTGTTGTTAACTTAATATATACAGGAAAATTTTACCACCACATAGCAGGTTTTACAAAATTTAATCATGAAAGAAGGTCTGTTTCACTTGGCCTTTCAGTTAATGTGTAATGGAAAAGAAAAAGAAAAACGTTTTTCACTTTTGTTTTTATTTATTAGATGTGTAGGAAGTAGACTCTTATGAAGAGAACAACCACTGTTCTTTGAACTGAGAAAATTCCAAATGATCCTTGCATTTTGTTATACGACTTTTAGGCTTCTGTGAAGATGATCACCTAATGCAGGGATCAGTAAACTTTTTCTCAAAGGATCAGATAGTAAATATTTTAGGCTTATGAATCATACAGTCTTTGTTGCAGCTGTTCAGCTCTTCTATTGTAGTGCAGAAGTAGCCATAGACTATATGTAAACAAACGAACATGGTTGTGTTCCAGTGAAACTTTATCTACATAAGCAGCCAGCTGGCCCACTGGTCATAGTTGGCCAACGCCAGTCTAATTCATCACTGTTATTATAGTGAATTTTATTAAAAGATGGCCTAATATTTAATCAATTTTACATTGTGTAACAAACCCCACCTGGTCATGTTATATTATTTCTTTATTATACTGATGAATTCAGTTCACTACTATATCATTTAGGATTTTTGCATTGACATTCATAATTAAAATTGGTCTGCAGTTTTCTTTTTTGGTATCAATATTATACATGCATCATAAATATAATCTGAAAGTTTCTAGTCCTTTTCTATGCTTTGGAACAGTGGAATTGTCTGCTCTTTCAGTACTTCCTAGAAATCTTTTATGAAACAAACTAGCCCTGATACTGAGATGGCTCTTTGGCACTATTGTTCTATGCAAATCTGTCTCCTTAGACAGATTTTCTCAACCAGTGCCCAGTAAATGAATGTGCACTGATGAAATAAATGATATCTTACTACTTTTAACCCATTTTAGTGATTCCTGAATATGTGTGCTGTCCTCAGTTTTCAGTTCTGAGTTGCAGTTCTGCACAGGTGGTATACATGTATGTACAATGTTGTATAGGGATACACTGACCAAGTGTAACAGCTAAATTGAATATTTCCATGTGGCATTTAAGAATGAGTGGGTGTCAAATAAAGACATGAAAAGATGCTGAAACCTTTAGTCATTAGGGAAAAAAAAATTAAAACTGCAGGATACCTACACACCTACTAGAATCTAAGGCTAAAATTTAACAAGCTGATAGTACCAAGTGCTGACAAGGATGCTGAGCAGCTGGAACTCTCACTTAATGCTTATGGGAAAAGAAAAGGGAAAGAATTGGCATTTTTGTATAAAAATCAAACATATACTTAGCATAAGATCTAGAAGTCCTACTCCTAGGTATTTATTTACCCAAAAGAAATGCAAACATATGTTTACACAAAGATCTGTACATGAATGTTTATAGCAACTTTATTTGTAATTGTTAAAAACTGAAAATAATCCACATGCCACCAGTTTGTGAATAGATCAAACAAATTTTAGAACATCCTTGCAGTGGAATACTACTCAGCAATTAAAGGCAGTGAACTGCTGATATATGTAACAATATGGACTAATCTCAAAAGGCTTGTATGATTGCATTTATGTAACATTCTGGAAAAGGCAGTGCTATCAGGACAGGAATCAGATCAGTGAGCTTTTGGGGGTAAGTGGAGGGGATTTACTGCAAAGGAGTATGGTAGAAGTTTTTGAGATGATGGAAATATTCCATATTATGACTATGGTGGTGATTATACACTATGTAAGTTTTTCAAAACTGTGTACCTAAAAAGCATGTACAAATACTATGTATCAATTTTAAAAGCATGAATTTTACTGTATATAAATTATACTTCAATGAAAGTCCAAAAAAGACCAAAAAAAAAAAATGAGTCGGGAAGACAGGAAAACCTTTGTTTTATTTATTTATTCAAGGACTATTAAGAATTTTATAATACCACTCAGTGAAAAAGGAACACATTTTTACATATGAATACTATGTGTAAATTATCTTGCCCTTCATCTGGAGATACACACTTTCATATAGCATTTCAGGTTAATTTGTTTCTATCTATTCCTGAAGCATACTTCATGATCTGTCTTTGCCTAATTGTTAAAGTCTTTTTCATATAAAATGCTTCTTGTAGCAATTTTATATAATAACTGCCTTGCATTCACATGGTGCCTTAAAGCCTGCAGATCATTTTCACATATATTATCTCATGCCCTCAAAATCCTTAAAAGATAGTTTATTTTATTCCTGTTTTACAGAGGAAGAAATTGAAGTTCCACATGGCTTTTGGCCTTCCTAGTTTCATAGAACCACAAAGAAGGAGAATCAGAACTTGAATCTTGGCTTTCTTACTCTAAGTCCTGTCTGTATTCTTTTCACTATTACTGCAGCAGGAATAATATAATATTAAAATTGCTATTAAATGTTTTAAATTGACCATTCTAAAACATGATGATGTTTTTGGACTATTTATTACAGCAGTAGAATTAGATTTTTTTTAAGTATATTGCCACAACCTTATTTCTCACTTTTTCATTTAGTATGTTAGAATGTTTTGTATACTTCCTTCCCTGCCTTAATACTGACCATAATCAGGGATGTTTTGTGTCAGTCTGCTTACTGCTTGCGACTGTCCACAAGAAAAGATCCAAGACCCTTAGCCTTCCAACAAGACTCACCACCTGACTCCACCCTTTTTATCGGATTCATTTCCTGCTCCAGTCTCCTTAGTGTGCTTGGGCTGCCATAACAAAATGCCATACTCTGGATGGTTTAAACAACAGAAATGTATTTTCTCACAGTTCTAGAGGCTAGAAAGTCCAAGATCAAGGTTCAACAGGGTTTGGTTTCTCATTAGACCTCTCTTCACCTGGCTTTTAGACAGGCACCTTCTTGCGGTGTCCTCACTTAGTGAAAAGAGAGCCCCCCACTTCCTCCTCTTCTAAGGTCATAGTTCTATCAGATTAGGGCCTTGCCCTATGACCTCATTTAACTTTATTTACTTTGTAAAGATCTGTCCCCAGATACAGTGGCATTGGGGTGACTTCTGCTGAGATGGCTGATTAAGTCCATGAGGTAACACCCATGATCTCTTTGTCAAATGGTGGTTCAGCCACAGCATTCTCTTTACAACAAGCTTTCTCATTTTTTGCAATATGGATAGACTAAGAATTTTTCAAATCTCCATCTTCTGGTTCCTTTTTACCTAATAATTCCTTCAATTTATCTCTCTCCTTTTATAGTTTACTATAAGCAGTAAGGGGGACCAAACTGCACCTTCAGTACTTTGCAGAGCTGCTTCTGTTATCTGATTACATATAAGGTGCCTTTACATACATGTATCTGTAGTAAATGTAAAAATATATTCTTATATTTGTAATTGCCTTCAAACGTTTGACTGGGGAGATACTTTACCTCTTATACATGTTTATGTATATAATCTTAAAGACACCATGAAAATATCTTTGTTTTAAACGTGCTGTTTTACTTTTCAGGAGTTTTATGTCAGGCACATTGAAATGCCTAATAAATTATCAATTTTTTTTTTTTAGGCATTCTTTCAGTATCAGTGACTTCTCTAATCTTAAAACTCTTAACCTTTTGCCCTTGAAAGTAGGAAGGAAGTGTTACATTTTGATTCTCACTTGAATCTCTTTTGTTCTGAAATGGTTATTGTAGGCCCTTTATAATACTATAGATTATAAAATTTAATGTTTTTTGTTTCATTTTGTTTTGTTTTCCAAAAATCAGCTTAAGTGGAAGTTGTAATTTCTACTCTTTGTTTTCATACAGATTTGATGGAGTTTCTGGATAATAGAAAATTGTGAGCTGTAGAATACTAATATTAAATCCTTTAAAATATAAAGGAGAATATTTTCACTGTTATTTTTCCAACTCATTAACTTAAAATATCACAGTATGATAATCAGGTGTTAATGTCATAATATCTAGTAATATCTCCTCAGAAATGGCATATGACTCTACAAGAAGATGTCATTAAATCAGAATGTGTATGAGAAAAGTTGTCTTTAAAACCATAATTTGTTTTTTTCTTTTTCTCAGTGTAGCATTATATTCTGTTGTGTTTTTAAATTACCTCTTACAAGATATTCTAGGTGTAATAGGTAGCGTATTTAATAAAAATCTAATTATCTATCGTTCTAGAATTGAATTTCTAGTAAAAACCAGTAGAAAATAATTGGATACTGTACCATAATTAATTTAGGTTAAGAACAAAAGAGTAATATACTTAGTTTTGAAAACAGTACTGTGTATTAAGTGCTAACAGTATACCACAACACCATGACATTTGATTATTACAAACGGTCCCCAATTTACCATGGTTTAACTTACGATTTTTCAACTTCACAGTGTTGCAAAAGCAATATGCGTTGAGTAGAAACCATATTACTTTGAATACCCATACAGTCAGTTTTTACTTTCACTGCAGTATTCAATAAATCACACGAGTTAGTCAATACTTTATTTTAATACAGGCTTTGTGGTAGGTGATTTTTTCCAGTTGTAAGCTGAGGTAAGTATTCTGAGCACATTTAATGTAGGTTAGGCTAAGCCATGATGTTCGGTGGGTTAAGTGTTTTAAATACATTTTTTACTTATATTTTCAATTTACAATGGGTTTATCAGGACATAATTAACCCCATCATAAGTCTAGGAGCATTTGTATATAAAATTGATGATATGACAAATGAAAGATATATCATTGAAAAACCATACCTTTTATATGGTAACTTTATTTTGATACGATGTCAAATTGACCGAAAAGTAGCCAGAATAATATAAAGAGCTCCCTTGTGCCATTTACCCTGATTCAGCATCCTCTCATTCATTCATTTTCTCTCCCTCTTCTCTCTCCCCCACCTCTCCCCTCCCCCACACACAAAAGAAGGAGACAAAGAAGATCAGGTTATGTTTTTAAATTATATATCATAGTGGTGTCATAATCTAGTGTTAATGTCACAACTTTTAGCAATAAATCTTCAGAAATGGCTTATGGCTCCATGGGGTGGTAGCTATCTATCTATTTAAAAATTTTTGAAGTATTTGAAAATAAATTAGAAATGCTCTTGTACTCCAAAGTACTTCAGTATGTATTTCCTAAGAACAAAGACATTCTTTTCCTAGTGTGATCAGTTGACTCAGGAATGTCTTTTTATTTTTTTATTTTTCCTCATCCAAGATCCAGTCTAGGATTATACATTGCATCTAGTAGTCATGTCTCTTTACTCTTTAATCTGGGGTGGTTCCTTAGCCTTTTCAGTGTTTCTTGGCCTTGATGTTTTTGAAGAGTACAGATGATTAGTTGTTAACTGTCCCTCAATTTGAGTTTTTCTGATATTGCCTCATAATTAAAGGTTATACATTTTTTGCAGGAATACCCCAAAATGAGATTGTGTGTTCTGTACCTTTCATTGGAAGTGTATGATATTGATGAAATATTGGTGATGTTAACTGATCACTTGGATAATGTAGTGTCCTCTGGGTTATTCCTCTTTAAAATTATTTTTCCCTTTATTATTAAGTAATTTGTAGAATATTTTCATATTATGTAAGTATCCTATTTTTTATGAAATTTTACCCACTGGGTTTAGCATACATTGATGATTTTCTAATGTCATCATTCTTTTTATATTAGTTGGCAATATAGATACTATAAGGAAGAACTTTCCAGTCTCTTCCATTTATGTATTTTTCATTTAATTATTTATATCAATATGGGCTCATGAATTTATATACAGTGAAAATAATTCATTGCTATCATTCTTTATTATGGTTCTCTGTATGACTCCAGTTGCAGTTTCTGTACCAGGTGTGGTTTCATTGCTTGAGTAAATTAACACATCTCCTGGTACCTGGTATGCAGCTGTTGATCTGGCAAATGCCTTTTTCTCCATCTCTGTCCGTAAAGCCCACCAGAAGCAGTTTGCTTTCAGCTGGCATTGCCAGCAATGTACCTTCACTTTCTTACCTCAGGGATATATCAACTCTCCTGTGTCACAATTTAGTTCACAGGGATCTTGATAGCCTTCCCCTCCACAAGGTGTCACACTGGCCCATTGCATGATGATGATATGCTAATTGAGCCTAGTGAGCATAAAGTAGCAGCTACTCTACACTTACTGGTAAGACATTTGCTTGTCAGAGGGTGTAAAATAAATCTAAAATTCAAGGATCTCAGTGAAATTTCTAGAGCTCCAGTGGTTTGGGGCATGTCAAGATATTCCTTCAAAGGTAAAGGATGAGTTGTTGCATCTAGCCCCTCACCCACAACCAAGAAAGAGGTACGACACCTAGTGGGCCTATTTGGATTTTGGAGGTAACGCGTTCCTCATTTTTGTGTGTTATTCTGGCCCATCTACTAAGCGACTCAAAGAGCTGCTAGTTTTGAGTGAGGTCCAGAACAGGAAAACGCTCTGTGACAGGTCCAGGCTGCTGCGCAAGTTGCTCTGCCACTTTGGCCATATGATCCAACAAATCCATTGGTACTTTAGGGTCAGTGGCAGATAGGGATGTTGTTTGGAGCCTTTGGCAGGCCCTGATAGGTGAATGGCAGCAGGGGTCCTTAGGATTTTAGGGCAAGACCTTGCCATCATCCACAGACAACCACTCTCTTTTTGAGAGACAGTTCCTGGCCTGCTGTTGGGTCTTAGTAGAAACTGTATGCTTGACCATGGGCCACTAAGCTACCATGTGACCTGAGCTGCCTGTCAGGAACTGGGTGTTATCTGACCCACCAAGCCATAAAGTTGGGTGTGCACAGCAGCACTCCAGCATCAGATGGCTGTGGTAGATAATGTGATCAAGCCTGAGAAGGCTCTGAAGACACAAGTAAGTTAAATGAAGAAGTGGCCCAAATGTCCCTGGTTCCTACTCCTGCTATACTGCCTTCTCTCCCAGCCTGCACCTGTGGCCTCAGGGGGAGTACCCTATGATGAGGAAGAGATGGTTCTTCACAGTATGCAGGCACCACCCACAAGTGGACAGCTGCAGCACTGCAGCCCCTTTCTGGGACATCATTGAAGAACACTGGTAAAGGGACATCTTCAGGCACTGTACCTACTTGTGCACTCTTTTTGGAAGAAGTGGCGAGAAGTGCAATTATCTACCAATTCGTGGGCTGTAGCCTGTGGTTTGGCCAGGTGGACAGGGACTTGGGATGAAGATGATTGTAAAATTGGAGACATTTAGATGAGAGGTATAATAGATTGACCTCTCAGGATAGGCAAAAGATGGGAAGATGTTTGTGTCCCATGGGAATACTTACCAAAGGGTGACCGCAGCAGAAGATGACTTTAATAATCAAGTGGAGAGGATGACCTATTCTGTGGATACTAGTCAGCCTCTTTCCCCAGCCACCCCTGTCATCGCCCAATGGGCTCATGAACAAAGTGACCATGGTGACAGAAATGGAGGTTATACATGGGCTCAGCAACGTGGACTTCCACTCACAAAGGCTGACCTGGCTATGTGACCACCTCTCAGTGTTCAGTATGCTAGCAGCAGAGACCAGCACTGAGCCCCTGATATGGCAACATTCCCTAAGGAGATCAGCAGGTTGATTACATCGGACCACTTCCATCGTGGAAAGGGCAGCGTTTTGTCCTTACTGGAATAGATACTTACTCTGGATATGGATTTGCCCTCCCTACACATAGTGCTTCTGCCAAAACTACCATCCTTGGACTTACAGAGTGCCTTATCCACCATCATGGTATTCCACACAGCATTGCTTCTGACCAAGGAGTTTATTCCACAGACAAAGAAGTGGGGCAGTGGGCTTATGCTGATGGAATTCACTGGTCTTGTCGTGTTCCCCAACATCCTGAAGCAGCTGGCTTGATAGAACAGTGAATTGGCCTTTTGAAGTCACAGTTACAGCACCAGCTAGGTGACAGTACTTTGCAGATCTGGGGTAAGGTTTTCCAGAAGGCTGTATATGCTCTGAATCAGCATCCAGTATATGGTGCTGTTTCTCCTATAGCTGGGATTCATGGGTCCAGGAATCAAGGGGTAAAAATGGAAGTGATACCACTCACCATCACCCCTAGGGACCCACTAGCAAAATTTTTGCTTCCTGTTCCCACAACTTTATGTTCTAGTGGCCTAGGGGTTTTAGTTCCAGAGGGAGGAATGCTTCCACCAGGAGACATAACAATGATTCCACTGAACTGGAAGTTAAGACTGCCACCCAGCCACTTTGGGCTCCTCATGCCTCCGAGTCAACAGACTAAGAATGGAATTACAGTGCTGGCTGGGGTGATTGATCCAGACTACTTAAGGGAAATTGGATGCTACTCTACAGTAGAGGTAAAGAAGAATATGTCTGAAATACAAGTGATCTCTTAGGGTATCTCTCTTAGTACTTCCATGCCCTGTGATTAAGGTCAACGGGAAATTACAAAAACCCAATAGGATTACGAATGGTCCATACCTTTCAGGAATGAAGGTTTGGGTCACCCACCGGGTGAAGAACCATGACCAGCTGGCGTGCTTGCTGAAGACAAAGGGAATACAGAATGGGTAGTAGAAGATGGTAGTTGTAAATAACAGGTATGACCATGTGACAAATCACAGAAATGAGGACGGCAATTGTCATTAGTATTTCCTCTCTATTTTGTTAATATGTTTGTGTGTATATATGTTAAGCAAATATCTTTGTTTTCGTTCCTCTTATTCCTTTATGTAACATAAGATATTGACTTTATATCAGTTTTTAAGTATTGTTTAATTTTACATCATAGTATTTAGGTTATGGGATATCAGGAGAGAAGTAAAACATCACCCAAGGACTTTACCTCCTTTTCTGGGGAAGGGATTAGTGTTTTTTCATTGTACGCAGGATAGTTGTATCATATTAGGCAGGACTGTAACCTTGTTACTGTCTTTATTTGGAGATTAAGTATGGTTTAAGGAGATGCCTATGGGTGTCAAGTTGACAAGGGGTGGGCTTGTGATTAATTTTGGTGTCAACTTGACTGGATTAGGGAATACCTAGAGAATTGGTAAAGCATTACATCCGGGTATGTCCATGGGGGTGTTTCCAGAGGAGTTTGGCCTGTGAGTCAGTGGACTGAGTGGGAAAGATCCGCCTTTAATGTGGGCAGGCACCATCCAACATGCCTGGAGCCCGAGTAGAACAGAGAAGAATAGAAATGTATTTCCTTTCTTGCTCTTTTCTGGAGCTTGGACACTCTTCTTTTCCTGCCTTTGGACATCAGAACTCCAGGCTTTCTGGCCTTGAAACTCCAGAACTTAACTCCAGCAGTCCCCCTATTCTGGGTTCTCAGTCCTTTAGCCTCAGACTGAGAATTAACATCATCAGGATCTTCCCTGATTCTAAGGCTTTTGGACTTGGACTGAGCCATGCTAGCAGCATCCCAGGGTCTCCAGCCTATAGATGGCCTGTAGTGGGAATTCTCAGCCTCCATAATTGTGTGAGTCAATTCCCCTAATAAATCCCCTCTCAATATATTTATGTCTATATCCATATCTATATATATCTATATTTAGGTATAGTTACATATCCTATTGGTTCTGTCTCTCTGGAGAACCCTAATACAATACATATATTCATTCATTCTTCAACCTAAGTATTTTTGGTCCTGTTAGCCTCAGTTCATTCATTTGTTGATGTCTGGAAAACACAGATGATAGTAAGAATCAGTAACCCATATCACTGTAAAAAGCAAACATACAAATTAAAGTTTTCTGTTTGTTTTTGTTTTTGTTTGTTGGTGTTTCTTTTTTGACATAAAAGCTTTATACAGTGAAATGCATATATCTAGGTGTGTAATTCAATGGCTTTTGATACCCACCCTTCTCTAAGTATAGAATATTTCTATTACCTTGAAATATTCATACTCCTCATACTCCTTCCAGGCCAGTCCACCATGAGTGGCAACTGCATTTATGATTTTGTTTGTTAAACTGTAAGTTAGTTTGCCTATTCTAGAACTTCATTTAATGGAGTTATGCAGTATTCTTTGTGCCTAGCTTATTTCTGTCAGTGTTGTATCTGTGAGATTCATGCTTGTCTTGTGTATCAGTGGTCTGTTTCTTTTTACTGTTCAGTAGTATTTCTTTGTATGGATAGAACACAATTTGTTTATTGGTTCACCTGTTAATGAACATCATGGCTGTTTCCAGTTTGAGAATGAATGAAGCTGCTTGAACATTCAATTACATGTACTTTTTGTACATATTTCACATGTTATATGTGAACATACAGTATACATTTCATTGCTCTGGGTAAATAGCTAGAATTGTTGTGTTGTATGTTTAACTCTTAAGAAGCTCCCAAGGCATTTCCTGAAGTCAGTGTAGCATTTACACTTTCATCAGCGATATGTAAGAGTTTCTGCTACTTTGTATCCTTGTCAGCATTTGGTATTGTCAGCAGTTTTAAATTTAGCCATTCTGATTCATGCATAGTGGTTCTTCATCGTGGATTAACTTGTATTTTCCTAATAACTAAATGATATTGAGCTTTATTCTTTGTGTTTATTAACTTTTTATATGGCTTTATTTGTGAAGGATCTAAGTCTTTTGCCCTTTATTATGATAAATATACATTAAAAATGTGTATAGTTCAGTGGCATTAAGTACATTCACATTGTACAACCATCAACACTATCCATCTCCAGAACTTTTTTCATTTTCTGAAACTGAAACTTCGTACAGTAAGTCCTCAATGTTGTCAGTGGGTTCTTGGAAATTGTGACTTTTCCTTATGGAGGAAGGGGGAATTCTGAATCTCCAACTTAGACCATACACACAAAAAAATCCAAGACATATCACAGGCCTAAAAGTAAAAGCACAAACTATAAATCTTCTAGATTAAAAATGGAGAGCATTTTTGAGGTCAAGGTACGTAAAGATTTCTTAGGACATGAAAAGTAGCCATATAATTTTAAAAATTATAAATTATACTTTATTAAGATTAAAGAATTTTGGTAATCAAACGACAGTTAAGAAAACAAGTAGGCATGCTTGTCCTATTATTCCAGCACCACTTGTTACGGGCTTTTTCCCATTGAATTTCTTTGGTACCTTTGCCAAAACTTCAAGTAACCATGTAAGTGTGATTTTATTTCTGGACTCTATTCAATTACATTAATATATTTTTCTGGCCTATGCCAGTACCATATTCCCTTGCTGCCTTTTTATAGTAAATCTTGAAGTTATAGATGGTATAGGTCCTTCAGTCTTCTCTTCTTTTTCAAGATTATCTTAGCTATTCTATGTCTTTTGAGTTTCCACATAAATTTCAGAATGAGATTTTTCAGTTTTTATTAAAAAAAAAAAAGCCTGGGATTATAACCAGTGTTGAGATCAATTTAGAGAGAGTTGATATCTTAGCAATAGTGAGTCTTTCAGTACATTAAGATGTATTTTAAGCCTTCTTTAATTTCTTTCAGCAGTATTTTATATTTTTTGAAGTAGAGGTTTTGTACCACATTCATTAAATTTACTTCCAAGTATTTTATGTCTTTTCATTCTCTGGCAAATGGAATTAAGTTTAATTTAGTTTTCCAGTTGTTTGCTTCTAGTGTATGAATTACAATTAACTTTTGTATAATGATCTTTTGACTTGCAACCTTGATAAATTTACCTATTAATTCTGGTAGTTACTTTGTAAATTCCTTGGAAGTTTCTGTTTAGATAATCATATCATCTGCAAAGAGACAGTTTTACTTCTTTTTGTTGCCTGTTGCACCAGCAGCAGTAAATATGTCCATTATTTTGTTTTGGTTTTTTGTCCTGTGTGACACTGAGGGATTTTCTTTATTTTCCTAGGGTGATAAGAACTTTTGTCATATGTGGATGTTGGATTTTGTCAAGTGCTTTTTATGCATCTGCCTATGCGTAAATTGTCATATGATTTTTCTTCTTTATTCTGTTGGTATGAGTTATTGATTGATTTTCAGATGTTGAACTACATTCCTTAGTAAACCCCACTTAGTCATGATGAGACCCTGTATTATATGGCTGGATTTGATTCTAATATTAAGGATTTGTTTGTCTACATTCAAATCTTTGTGAGATTTGGTGTCAGTATTACACTAGCCTCATAGAACAAGCTGAAAGTCATCTGTTTTCTAAAAGTCTTTACATAAGATTGGTATTAACATTTGATGAAATTCACCACTAAATCCATTTAGGCCATGCATTTTCTTTGTAGGAAGGTTTTTATGAATTCAATTTCTTCAATAGATACAGGACTATTCAGATCATCTCTTCTTGGGTGATTTTTAGGAGTTTGTGTCTTTCAAGCATTTGTCCATTTCCATTAGGCTGTTCAGATTATTGGCTTAATATTTCCTTATTGTCCTCATTATCCTTTTAATGTCTGTAGAATGTGTTTGATATCACCTCTTTCATTCCTAGTATTCATGATATGTTTTCTGTTTCCTAACCTTGGCTTGATATTTTTCAATTTTTTTAATTATTTCAAATACTTTTAAAACTCTTTCTTGTTTATTTTCTATTTCCTTTATGTTTGATTTTATCCTTATTTTTCCTTCTGTGCACTTAGTTTAATTTGCTGTAAGTTTTTTTTTCCTTGAGGAGGAAACGTAAACCTTTTATCTTTAAACCTATCAGTTTTACTCTAAGCAAAACGACATCCCACTAACTTTGGTATCATTCAATTCAACATATTTCTAATTTTCTTTATGATTTCTTCTTTGAATAATGGATTATTTAGAAGTATTAAATATATTGTTTAATTTCAAAATATTTGGGGTATTTCTAGATATCTTATTGTTATTGATTTCTAGTTCAATTCCATTTTGGTCAGAGAACATATTTTGCAAGATTTCAGGATTTAAAAGTTTACTGATTTGTTTAATGGCCTAGCATATAACCTGTCTTGGTAAATGTTCCATGTGCAGTTTTCCATGTGAAAAGAATGTATTCTGCAGTTATTGGTTATTGTGTTCTGTGAACATGAAACATAAAAGGATGTTAAAATCTCCAACTATGGGGATTGTACTAGTTCTGTCAGTTTTTTGTTTCATTTTAGGCTCTTATTATATTAAGCACATGCACCTTTATAATTATTCTTTTTTGTGGGTGAACTAACCTTTTTATTATTATGAAACGTCTCGCTGTATCTTGTTAGTATTCCTTGTCAGGAATTCTATTTTGCCTGATATTCAATTTAGCCACCCCAGCTTCCATCAGCTTGGTATCTGTGTGACTTTTTCATCATTGTGAAGTGTTTGACTCTATCTCTGCCAATATTCCTTGTCAGTAATTCTACTTGTCTGTTACTAAAATTAGGTACTTCAGCTTTTTTTGGTATTTACATGGCATGTCTTGTTTTCATCTTTTTTGTTTAAACAAATCTGGGTCTTTGTATTTAAAGTACATCTCTTGTAAAAAGCATATAGGCGTTTCTTTTTTATTCAATCTCAACACCTGTGTTAGAAATAGTGTTTAGTCCGTTTACATTTAGTGTAATTGCTATAGCTAGATTTAAACCTACTGTTTTACCATTTGTTTTCTATTAATCCCATCTGTTGTTTTTCCTTCTTATAATTTTCTTTTCTCTGGTTAGTTTTTTCTCTTTCATATTATGGCCATTTTTTAATGTCCTTGAACATATTTATAGTAGTTGCTTTAAAGTTCTTTTCTGCTGATTTCAATAGCTGGGTCACTTTGAGATTTTTTTTGTAAACTTTCACATTTTACTTTTGCTCCCTATTTCTAATAATTTCTATTGTTGATAATATGCTGTAGCTCTTCTGCATCCTGTTATCTTCCTTTGCAAAGTCTTGGTTCGTGTTCTAGCAGACAGTTAACTTGGCTGAACTCAAACTTTGCCCTTCCTTCTTTTAGCTTAAGTTGTTGCTTTTATGCAGGTTGTTGTGCACTTGAGTCTTCCCAAGTGTGAATAATTCAGGGGCGTGCAGATATTTAATTGGGGTTCATTCACACATATCAAGGCTCTCTTCCTGGCAACTCTTTCATTTGCACACTGTTGAGTGCCCTCAGGTGAAAAACCAGATAAACCTTTCCTGGTAAGATTTCCTTTCTGAGGCGTACCTTCATTCTAGTTTCTACCAGCTTTTGGTCACTTTCTAGTGCCTTTAAGTAGTGGGTTTTGGGGGTTTTTGGTGCTTGGTTTTTTGTTTGTTTGTTTGTTTTGTTTTGTTTTGTTTTCCTTTTCCAGAATGTATAAATGTTAAGAGTTCTCCAATATAGGAAAAGGTGATTTTAATGCATATAAAATATAAATGAGTCCACAAGTTTACTTAGTAAAGTGCTTATCTCAGAGAAGTAAATTTAATTTTCTTTTTGCTTATTTATAATTATCTACATTGAATGTATAATGTGTTAATCAGACAAAAAAGTTATTTAAAAATTTGATCAGAAGCAATAAAATCTGTTCTGTTTTACAAATCTGTAGCTTTAGCTTGCTTTTCTTTTAAATTACCATGATTCCCAAAAGTGGCTAATTGTCGTTTTAAATATACTGTCAAAATTTAATTTTCTCTCAAAATAATTTTCTAATGATAACAGTATATTTTAAAAGGCTGCCTTTCAAAACTTGTCAAAACAAAGTATCTCATCACTTTTTTCTACATATCTAAATGTGAAACGTCATTCCTTTGTTTTTGTTTATTAACTAAATAGTTTGAACACAATCATTTCATAGCTGGTACATAGTAAATATTGAGTAAAAGGCAGCTGTCAGAAAATAGTTTTTATTGAATAGCATAAATGTGACGTGTTTTGCCGAAAATGTCCTCGATTTTTCATAAGTTTAAAGAAAGTTTATTTTAAAGAAAAATATACTATGTGTAAAGAGTTTACAGAATTAGAACTATTATTCTGAAAGAGGTGATAATCATATTGTCAGGCACAATTAAATTTTTAAGAAAATTAAAAAATTAAAGCTACTATTTTAAGAAAGAGCCTGCTCATCAACTGCATTAAATAGAATTGCATTTGAAGGTTTCATTTGTCGTGTATGTAGCAAAATAAGAATACTTGGCATTTGTATTTCAAAATTCCTAGTTTAACATTGTGTATGTATTATATAATAGATGTTGAAGATAACGAAGATGCTGGAGCAGCCTCTCTGCCCACTCAGCCACCTCAGCCATCATCATCTTCAACTTACGACCCAAGCAACATGCCATCTGGCAACTATACTGGAATACAGATTCCTCCAGGCGCACACGCTCCAGCTAACACACCAGCAGAAGTGCCTCACAGCACAGGTAGGAACCTAAAACCAAACAATTTTTGAATTCCCCTTTTATAAATTAGTGCTGTACTTCCTATCATATTTGTGCTTCATAATGATGGTCTTGAGCATATATGGTCTTTAAATTCCATTTGAACCCACAAAAACACATTACATTCTTTTAATTGAAGTTTTAATTAGTTGTATTGTAGTTTTTGAGAAATGACAAATATTTGTTTTGATTACTATTAACCTTATATTTTATTAATAAGAAGGGTTTCTGTGCTTTGCATGTGTATTGCTGTTCTTTTTTCTTCCCTTCCCTTTCTTTCCCCTTCACTGTTGTTTAATAATAGCACTAAGGTGAGTGGGGATTACATAGGATGTGTCAGTCAGGTCTCACTGCGGTAGCAAGATTAGATGTGTTTTGCTTCCTTCCCTAAGGACCCTATCCTGCCCTGACATGGGTATTATTGATAATGGGGAGCACCTTTACGGTGCAGAATCTCAGTAACAGTGGAATCACAGACAATTGAAAGGAAGGGTTAAGGTTTGTTTTTTTTAATCTTACAAATGTGTGAATTAAAAAAAACAGGGAAGAGATACCTACTATCTTTGAATAAATGAATACTGTATTGTCTGCATTTTCATAGAAAAAAGATCTGATGAAACTTAGTCTCTCCAGTAGTAGTGTCAGTAGTTCATTTACTTGTATTGTTGACAAAGTATCACCCTTACTTCCAAATAGAAGGGCATTAACAACGATAATTTAACTCTTACATTTAACTTATTTTAATTTTTTTCAAGAATTGTTCTTAAAAATTTATTTTTATCCCAGTGTAAAGGTGACCTGTGGTACTAAACTTTATAGTCATTTCAAAGTAATTAATGGAATGAGAGTCATCCTTTGACCTCTGATTTCTACTGCTTCTGTTATGTAACACACTATTATTTCACTGCCTTTTAGTTGTCAGCCTTATTTTACCCAAACCATGTAGGTTATTTTGTATGAGTTGAGTTTACTTTTAAAAGTTTTCTGTTTTGACCATTGTAGCCACAATTATGATTAGTGTCTCTCCTCCTATTTTAAAACTTTCAAGTTTATATTATCTGCAGATATTGCTAATTTTTTTTCTTTAAGATTATTGATGAAAGTGATAATTTTAGCACTGATCTCTTTTGTGTCTTCATTTGGTGTATTTTGCCCTGACTTTTCAATGCTGTATGTCCTATGTGATGATATTGATAGACAAACCGATTTGAATTTGGTTTGTAAGTAAAATTTCATGGAGCACTGTTTTAAATATTTTATTATGTTTTAGAAATATTCAGTATTTCCAGTGTAGAGTAATGTAAGCAAAACCAGATACTTAGGTGTATTTGCCTTAGATGAACACTGTTCAAATTACACTCGAAAGTTTAAACACTGATCAAGAGTCCGAGACACAGGAATTCTCATACAGGGGCCATGGGGAAATGCATTTTGGGATCAAATAGTATTGGTTATTAGTTTCTACCCCTTGTTAAACCACAAATTCAACTGGTATTCAACTTTTTGATCTAGGTTTTTCTTTCTAACATGAAAGTAATCATACATACTTATGGTTATTTTAATTATTAAAGGGGGAAAGGTATAAAAATTCAGTAGTACTATGCCTAGCACAAAATCAGTGTTCAGCAAATTAGCTTCCTTTCCCTCTTTTTTTTCCCCCCTCTTCCTTCCTATTTCCGTGCCAAAGAAAGGGTGTTCAATGACAAGTTAATGAGCACTTAAAATTGTTTTGTGAATCAAGAGAACTGTCACATCTAGGAGTAGGGTATTAACCTTAGAGAAAGGCTGCCCCCCAAGGGGTGCTGCTTTAGGCAGCATATGTTAAGGCAGAGTTGTGGTATAGGCACATATGCAAGTGTATTATATACACACACAGACACACAATGAATATATGAAAGAGAAACACACTTCTAGGAGGGCTATATTAGATTGATTCATATGAAGTTGCTAGTTTTGTGCAACAAAAATGCTAAAATACTGGTGGTTTCATATGTTCAAACTAATAGACAATATCTCCTGGTTAGAATATTCATGACGTAAAGACAGTTATTAGGAGGTGGTATTCTGTTAGGAAGTTTTCTGGCATGAACAGTTTATTTTTATCCAGTTAACTCTGGTATGAGCCTCTTGTGTTCTCTCTCTTTTGTTCCTCAAAGGGAGGAATAAAACTATAAACCTTAGAACTTTTGTAGGATGGGGTCCTATCCTGCAGTCTTCTAGACTTATCATTTAAGTAATTATGACAGCTAATTTACACACTACTTCTTACAGCAACTAAATTAAATATTGCTGTCTCTAATTTACAAACTCTAAAGAGAGTAGTAAGCAATTATTCTAGGGAAAACAAGCATAACCAGTAAGTGGTAGAACCAGAATTTGAATCCAGGTTTTTTTGACTTCATGTTTTGGCCACGTCCCTTCTATGTCCCTTCTTCCAAGGAAGTAGAATCCTGTCAAGTCAAAACCTACTTTTCTGATAGTATATTTCTTCTTAAGATTGGTTTGAGATGTTAGAATCTCCTCCTCTTAGCCCCAGATTTTCTATTGTGTTTGAAACAGTTAAAAAAAAAAAAATCAGTTCATAGTTGCCTAATAAAAAACAAAATAACATTTTTAGTTTATAAATATAGCAGATGTTTCCCCTCTTACTCACTTTAAGAATGATTTACTTTCTCTCATATAAAGGTCCAGGATGCACTTTTATCAAAGGGAAATCCTCAAGATAGCTGAAAAGAATAGTATGTACTAATTTACAGTTTTTAGTTCTTCCACAAAAAAGCAAAGGGGGTTCAATAAGGACAGGGATAGTGATTGTTTAAACAGACGAAATGTTTGCTGCTTGTGCTTTAACCACTATGCAAATGTCACATGTAGGTGATACGGAATACGGTTTTTTCTTTCTCACGAATCATAAGCTTTCTATAGTCCATAGATATTATGGAAGATGACCTTAGTAATAAATCTAATTAGATTAAATAATAGAATTATTTTCAAATAATGCTAGCTTTTTAATTGTAAATGCAGCTTAGCCCATACATAAATCAAAATCTGAGCTGTGGTGTTGTGTCAGAGTACCGTGTACCGCCTTGGAGTTCTTCTGTTAGGCTTTGATATTCTGTTGTTGATATTATGGCATACCCATTTCTCTCAATGCTATTTCCCATCATTACACTGAGGTTTTACTCAACTCAGTCCTCCTACTTTTTACCTTGGCTTGTACTGTTCCTCATATGTAGCATATCTTTCTCCCTTTTTCTGTGCCTCTCCAAATGCTACATTCTTCCAGGGTTCTGCTTAATTTTACTTTTTGGCCAGTGTTCTCTAGTTTTCTAACCAATATCCACATCTCCCTTTTCAGAATCTCCACACCATTTAGTCAACAGAACAGTTTAGTACTTAATTAGAAATCTTACAATATTTAATTCTTTAATATGTATTAATACCATCTAATATGCTATATAACCATCTACTTAGATGTTAACCAGAAGTTACTAGTTAACATTTTTTTTTTAAATAATAGAAATTTCCAAAACAGTTCTGTTTTCCCCCAGAAGCATTTTTATTGTCACATCATTCCAACATATTACAGTCTAGGGGGTGGCAACCCATTTGCAAATTGACAAATGAAACCTACCCAAGTCAAGAAAGAAGGAAAAATAACTAAATTTGGGCATCTCAAAAATTAAATAAATAGCATAAACCATTTTACTAGCTTAACAGGTATTTATGAGATTGTGTTGAGCCACTACTCAAAAGCCCCAGTGGGAATATGCTCATGATGGCTGCCAAGAGGACAGGCCTTGCCTCAGTGCTTTAAGACAAACAAGCAGCAGCATCTTCTGACTATGCTGCATGAGGCATATTGAGCATGTAGTCAGTTCAAACCTTAGTTGAATGACTAACCACAATACTTAATAAAATGCAAACTACCTTTTTTTAAATAACACTCAAATGAAATTTTACTATGTAACTAAAATTTTCTCCCTGTAAATTCTGTTTTGTTCTTGTTAATATTCCCTATTAATCATATGGAGATGTACAAATAAGCATTTAAAAGTTAAAGCAAGTTGCTGACCAGAAAGTATGCCTTTCAAATAAAGAAAGGAGTTTGGAGGATTTTAATTTAGTCAAAATAAAAATTTCTTACTAAGGAATGGCATTGATATATAGATTGGACTGTGAGAGTGTTGTAGTCTTGCCTTTTTTATAAAGACCTATATGAAGAATATATAATCATCAACATAAGTTTCAGGTACAGCTGCTTCAGAGCACTAGACTTGACTAGGTAGTCTCAGAAGAGCCCTCTCAGATCTTACATTCTAACATTTTTTTTAATATTATATACTTATGTGCCTTTTAGTGTTTGGCAAGTTTTGTGGAGAAAATTTTGTAATGTTTATAGTAATATATTTTTTGCTTGATTTTTATAAATGCTAACCAAATAGTCATTGAATTGTTCAATTTAAAATTTGTATGTCTCCTAACTTTGCAGTTACACTTCTAAAATTTTTCTATAAATATATTCGTGCACACACAGTATACAAGAATATTCACTATAGCATTATCTATAGTAGTGAAAGATTGGAAACAACTTAAATGTCCATAAGTAATGGGTTGCTTTATAAATTGTGATGCATGCAGAGCATGCAACACTATGTAGCCATTAAAAAGAAGAAGGCAGATTTATATGTATTAATCTGGAATTATTAAGACAGATTGAGCGAAAAAGGCACAGAACAGTATAGTATGCAGAATGTACTACCATTTGCGAAACACGCACACAAAGCATGCCTTCTGGGGGATTTTGATTTTCAAATTTCCAAACACAAATTTCTTAGCAAAGAACAGCATTGATATAGAGAGAGAGATTGGAGTGGACTCACACGTGTTTGTATGTGAATGGAAAGGTGTCATAGAAATTGGTAATAACCCTGAAGTGGTTCAGAGTAGGAATGAGAGGCGGGCTTTCACGTTTATATTTTTTTTGTACTGTTTAAAATTTGTACTTCACTTTTCATCTGTATCCCTTTGTAATTCTAAAGTTTTTTATTAATTCAATTTTTCATTAAAAAAACAAGATTTTCATGACTTTTAATAGTTCCAAAGGCTGTAAAAATGAAACTAGTTTGCCTTAAAACAAAATTAAGTGAAGTAAAATAATGTTTATTTAAACTATTTTTTCCCCTTAGGTTGAGGATGAGAAAGTTCTTAAAAGTCAAAACTTCATGCCAGACACACTGTATTTTAGAACTTCAATCATCTTTTCTGAAACCAACATTCTAGAACTCTTGTTAGATATGTTCTCGTACCCCTAGAAACTTGCCACTTCATTTTCACCCTCTCCTCTGTTCCCTTTTTCTTATGTCAGTGTCTTTCCCACTTTATTCTTACTACAAATTGCCTATTCGAATTTAACCTATTAGTTTGGGTCAAATGAACCCTGTTTTGAGAGAATAACTCCATTGATTTGGAGTAATCAGCTTCTCTTCTTCATTTGCTTTCCCTGCTGATTGAATCATTTAAGTCTTTTTTTTTGGGGGGGGGAGAATGTTTCAACACTCTCTGTTGATTTTTTAGATGATTAATAATCTTCAACTCTAGTATATTCCTTATCATTAATCAAGAATGCTTATTTATTTACTGGATATGACAGTTTTGATGAGTTCTAACATGAAGTAAAAATAAACTAATTGCTTACTGGATATATAAAAATACCATTTTAAAAATGTGGAAATTGGAAAATTTGGGATGTATAATTTGTAATTTCATGCACAGTGATGAAATGGGACTCATCCCATAAGTTAAAGTAAATCATAATTATGTCCCACCTTGTCCCCACAATTATTTAATTGGCTAAGAAATTGAAAAGTAGGGAGGGGGTCTTTTACTTCTACAGATATTTGGTAAGCTTTAATTGAGAAGTAAATCGAAGCATTAGACAAACAAAATACATATTAGGAAATGTATAGCCAATATAGGTATGTAAACACTCATAATGTATTCTCCTGCATATTTTCTCTACCAGCCTCCAACATCAAATAAGTATATCCAATTAGAATCCATTAATGTTTCAAGAAAATAATTAAATGAAGTAATGAAATTCCCCCATGATCCTGTAAGTGCTTTCCTAGTATATAATTGAATGGTACAACACTTCTATACACATTTGTGCTTTTCTGATTTGCAGGTGTAACAAGCAATACTATCCAGCCTGCTCCACAGACTATTCCTGCCATTGATCCCACACTTTTCAGTACAGTTTCCCAGGGTAAGTGAGCTGACTATTTTGTGAGATATATTGTATCTCCTGTTTTGGAGTGTTATTTTGTAATTTTACTTTGAAAGTGCTATATTTTTAAATGTTCTTATTTAAATTTGAATTTCTAGGTAATTTGAAACACATTTCCTTGAATGCTTATGTTCACTGGATTCTCAAATGAACCAGTATTATTTGATATTGTCAAAATATTGTCAAAATCCAAGGTGTTCCCTTTTGTTACAGTTCTTTTTTTTGTATACTACTGGTTATATTGGCACATTTAGCCAAAGCTATCATAAAAGCTTATGTGAGATTACAGTAGTTCAAGGTTACTGTGTGTTGTGACTATGATCCTCCTTATCTGCACTAAGTTATTAGATTGTCTAGAAAGAAAGGAACTGACCATTGTTGAAAATAAAAATCTCTGAGGTTAATTATTTTGGTTGGTTGGTTCGTAGGCTAGGTGATTGGTTTGTTAATTATAACCTTTACTACTTTTCTGACTTCTCTCTGTTCTTTTACCTCAAGTCAAGTGTTATGTTTATTTTGGTCCTCAGAGTTTGTTTTTTCTTATGTCTAATGAGATTTAGTCCTTTTATATTTAGATTGAAGGCCTTGATTATTTTATGGGGTTTCTTGATATATAGTCTGCAGGTGTATTTTCCCACTGATTTTTCTGTTCTCTCTATACAAGTGGGAACTGGTCAGTAAGCCTACCTGACCAGTAAGCCTGCCTCTCAGCCGTGAAATGAGGAGAGCCTTTGGGGAATGGAGGGGGATAGCAACCACACCTACCTTTTCAGTCCTAGCATTGTCTACGCAGTTTGTTCTACAATTTTAGGGAGATGTTCTTTAAATCTCTTCACAATTCTCCCTTTTTAATTTTTTCTACTCTTTCTTTGCTTCTTTTCAATTTTATGGATTTATTTCCTTTTGTATTACCTTATTTTAATATGGTTTCAGGAGGAAGAATCATGAATCATATATGCTTAGTCTACCATATAGAACCAGAACCCTAGAATTCTTTACCTAACCAAACTGTCAGTCAAGTGTAAGGGTAAAATAAATACATTTAATTATGTAAAAACTCTGAGATTATGCCTAGCACATACCTTTAAGGAATTTACTTCAGGATATACACCATTAAAACAAGTGTGGTAATCAAAAAAAAGAGAAGTATGAGATGTAAGAAATGTTGACGTTAACCTTAGATAGTCTAAAGAGAGAAAATTCTGTGACAACTTTTCCATAGGCTTGAAAAGAAATTGATCTATCAGAGAGCTCCCCTCCTTTAAGAAAAATCAATGGGATCCATGCAGTATGTAGTATAAGAAGTTGTAGGATATGAAAGACATGGATAAGAAGCCATAGAAACCTCCTCCCGGCAAGTTAAAAAAAAGAAAAAAATACTAAAAGATCCAAGAAAACTTTAAAAATTATGTAAGAAATTTCAATTTGGAAGCAAACAAAAATATGCCATGATTTTGAACAATAATAGAATTATGAAATAAAAAGAAAAGAATTTCATTTGACTTGGACACAAAGAACATTCTCCTTCAAATGAATGGCACAAGGCTTATCACAAAACACAGAATACTTCAGGACGGAATATAAATATCAACACTGACAGGTGGACGTAGAGATATATTTCTGAAAATTGACAGGTGAAATGGATGAAAGGAAGTTGTCAGTTGGGAGTGTCGAGAAGTAGAAGGCCACGAGATTTGTTTCTAACATTGATAGAATGAGATGTAGAAGACAAAAATAAGTAACTAGGGAAATTAAAAGAACTAATAAAAATTAGAGAAGATAGGCCAAGAGAGAAAGAACCGTGTGAGCTAAATTCTTATATTTCATAGTAGAATATTAGTACATAATGTCTAAAAATTGATAACTCAAGAAATAGTGGAATAAGCTTATCAGTTAGGGTTAGGGAAGTAACAGAACAACAAAACGTGGAAATAATTTGGAGTGTGGTGGAGAGGGACAGGAAAGATGACTTTATCTATGATACAAAGTTATTAATAAGTTCTGCCCTAATTTTTAAATCATATACACGTATCACTCTGAAAGTAATAAAATATCCAACATGATCTCAGTCACGTGGGTCTAGTGATATCACTTTAAGTATAATATGAATTGTGTAAATTTTGTTTCTTTAATTCTGTACTCACTTGACTGACTGGTCTGCCAGTAGAAAGACTTATCTACAGTTGGTTCAGAATCTAAAAAGAGTTAGGGGAATTGAGAGATTAGAAGTATGTGCTGTCTGAAGTGGACCACAGTGCACTCACTTGTTGCTGATAAGGTGGTCAGGCCTTCAAGCACTAGGAACTATGTTGCTTAGTATACATTTAAATGTAGTATATTGTTTACATATGTTTAAGTGTATAAGTTACTTTAAATTTATTCTACTTTTTCCAGTTTTAGCAAAAAGCTGATGAGTTATATGGCCTAAAATTAAGAGCTGCAGTGACCTTAATTCCTAAAAGTTCTAGTTTTAAGAGTATTTGTGTGTTTCATGGGGGTGGACATAGTGTTAAGGTAAGGAGAGTAAGTAATAGTGGAAAATGATTTATCTGTTGGTAGATAGACAGATAACCTGCCTAATTAATACCATATTCCTCTGTTAAACTCACTTTCCAGATTTCTCTCTGTAGTCCCACCTACTTGTAAAAGGTCTATCTAAAATTTAAAGTGAAAATACCTGAAAAAGAATAGAGCAATAGATCAGTGAAACAGAATAGAGAATACGTAAGTCAGGCCACACAGTATGGGAATTAAACTAATGATAAAGGTGTCATTTGGATCATTGTGACTAGTGATGTTACAACAGTTGGCTATCAGGGAAAAAATTACCTTAGGTACCTATCTCACAATCTTGTGTTTCATTTGATTTTGTCTTAACATGTTTGACAAATGAAAAGAAATAAATTCCATACAACAAAAGACCCTCCCCATTATATTAAAATGTAATTAATAAACCAGGGGGAAATATTTGATACTGTCTTAGTCTGTTTTTGTGTTGCTATAAAGGAGTACCTGAGGCTGAGTAATTTATAAAGAAAAGAAGTTTAGAGGTTTATTTGGCTCACAGTTCTGCAGGCTGTACGAGAAACATGGCACCAGCAACTGCTTCTGGTGAGGGCCTCAGACTGCTTCCACTCATGGAAGAAAGCAAACGGGAGCAGGCAAGAGGAAGTGTGCAGTGATCACATGGTGAGGGAGGAAGAGAGAAAGGGGAAGTGCCAAGCTCAGTTTAACAGCCAGCTCTTGCTGGTACTAATAGAACAAGAACTCACACACTCACCACCACCACCATACTACCCTCCCTCCCCTCCCCCCCATTAATCCATTCATGAGGGATCCACCCCCATGACCCAAACACCTCCCATTAGGCCCCACCTCTAATATTAGGGATCACATTTCAACATGAGGTTTGAAGGGGTCAAATATCCAAACCACAGTGGATACTTAAAAGGTATTAATGTCCAGAGCATGTATAAAAGAGCTCCTACAAATAAGTAAAACTCAAATCAGTAGGAAAAGATGGGCAAAAATATTAACAGGTAATGCAAATGTGCAGTGAATGTATAAAAGATGCCCAACCTTACTAATAATCAGGGAAATTAAAAATTAAAGGGAGTTTGGTTTTATGTTAATACTTGCAAAAATACTATAAAAGATTAATAATCTACAGTGTTAATGAAGTTATGGGGAATAACTCGTACATCCGATTGGTGAGAATATAATTGATAAAGCTTTTCAGTACCATTATGTCACTATCAAAATTATAAGTACTTATACCTTTTGACCCAGCTATTCCACTTTTAGGAGTCTACCTTAAAGAAATACTTAGACACGGGCACAAGTATTTACGAAGATACTTACTTCAGCATTGTTTTTAGTAATATAGAAAGTGATTTTTAAATGACCATTTATGGGAAAGTGGTTATATTAATTATGGTCCATTTTTACTATGGAATACTGTGCACATATTAAGAAGAATATGGTAGCTTTCACATGGAAAGATCACTTAGACATTCTAAGTAAAAAAGCAAGTTGCAGAACATTACATAGTATGATCCTGTTTCAGGAAAAAAAAGAAATATTTAAAACAAAACGGTATCTTCTTATGTATACATATGTTTGTAGGTACATAGGAAAAATCTGGAGATTATACAAATTAAAAATAATGATTTCAGATAGACTACATTCTGGGTCATAAAACACACCATACCATATTTAAAAGAACAGAAGTCAGGCAGTGACTGCTCTCAGACTACAATGGAATTAAACCAAAAATCAGCAACAGAAAGATAGCTGGAAAATCCCAAAATTCTTGGAGATTAAACATACATCCAAATAACACACGGGTCAAAGAAGTCTCATGAGAAACTTAAAAATATTTTGAACTAAATGAAAGCACAACTTATCAAAATTTGTGAGATGCAGCAAAAACAGTGCTTAGAAGGAATGCACATTAGAAGAAAGATCTAAAAATCAGTCACCTAAGCTTCTGCCTTAGGAAACTAGAAAAAGAAGAGCAAATTAAATCCAAACTAAGCAGAAGAAAACAAATGATAAAAATTAGAACACAAATTAATGAAACTGAAAACAGGAACTCAGTGGAGAAAATGAATGAAACCAAAATCCGGTTCTTTGAAAAGATCAATAAAATTGATAAGCCTTTAACCAGGATAAGGAAAAAAGAGAAAGTACATAAATTACTAATATCACAAATGAAAGAGGGGATATCACTACAGATCCCATGGACATTAAAAGGACTGCTCAAGTGATCCACCTCAGCCCCCCAAGTAGCTGGGATTACAGGCACATACCACCATGTCCAGCTACCATTACTTTTTAACATCATACTGGAAGTCCTAGCTAGTGCAATAAGAAAAGGAAATAAAAGATATACAGATTGGGAAAGAAGAAATAAAACTGTCTTTGTTCATAGATAACATGATCGTCCATCTATGTAGAAAATCTGAAAAAGTGAACAAAATACTCCTAGAACTAATAAGCAATTATAATAGCATTGCAGGATACAAGGTTAATATGCAGAAGTCAATTGCTTTCCTATATACCATCACAGAACAAGTGGGATTTGAAATTAAAAATACAGTGCCATTGTGTTTGTGTTTATACACACTAATACAAAACAAAATACCATTTATATTAGTGCCCTAAAAAGTAAAATATTCAAGTATAAATCTAACAAAACACATAACAAGATCTATATGAGGAAAACTACAAAACTCAGACAAAATAAATCAAAGAAAAACTAAATAAACGAAGAGGTATTCCATGTTCATGGATAGGAAGACTCAATATTGTCAAAATGTCAGTTCTTTCCAACTTGATCTATAGATTCAGGGTAATCCCAGTGAAAATCCCAGCAAATTATTTGGTGCATCTCAACAAATTGATTCTAAAGTTTATGTGGAGTGGCAAAAGACCCACAATATTGAAGGAAAAGAACAAAGTTGGGGGACTAATACTACCTGACTTCAAAACATACTGTAAAACTATAGTAACCATGACAGTGTGGTAGTGGCAAAAGAATAGACTAGATATCAATGGAATAAAATAGAGAGTCCAGAAATAGAACCACATAAATATAGCCAAATAATCTTTGATAAAAAAGCAAAAGCAATACAGTGAAGAAAAGATAACAGTATGGCCACATGTAAAAAACTGAATCTAGACACAGACCTTACACCCTTCTCAAAATTTAATCTAAAATGCATCACATACTTAAATTTAAAATGCAAAACTTCTAAAAGATAGCATAGAAGAAAATTTAGATAACCTTGGTTTTGGCAATGACTTTTTAGATGAAACACCAAAGCCATGATCCATAAAAGAAAAAAACCATAAGCTGGATTTCATTAAAATTAAAGATTTCTGCTCTGTAGAAGTCAAGCAAGAGGTGAAAAGACAAGTCACAGATTGAGAGAAAACGTTGCAAGAGACTTAGCCAATAAAGGACCATTATCCAAAATATACAAAGAACTCCTAAACTCAGCAATAAGTACACACAGGACCCTGTTAAAAAATGAGCCAAAGACCTTTATGGGCACCTCATTAAAGAAGATACACAGATGGCAAGTAAACATATGAAAAGATGCTCCACATTATATATCATCAGGAAAATGCAAATTAAAACAAAAGTGAGATACCACTACACACCTATTAGAATGACCAAAATCCAGAACACTGACAACACCAAATGCTGATGAGGATATAGAACAATGGGAGCTCTCATTCATTGCTGGTGGGAATGCAAAATGGTACAGCCATTTTGGAAGACAGTCTGACAGTTTCTTACTAAACTAAACATACTCTTACCCCCCAATGCAACAACCATGCTCCTTGTTATTTACCCAATGAAGCTGAAGACTTACATCTACCAAAAAACCTGCAGCTTTATCATTGCCAAAACTTGGAAGCAAGCAAGATGTCCTTCAATAGGTGAATGGATAAATAAACTGCGTTACCTGCAAACAATGGGACGTTATTCGGTGCTAAAAGGAAATGAGCTATCAAACCATGAAAAGACATGGAGGAAACTTAAAAACATATTACTAAGTGAAAGAAGCCAATCTGAAAAGACTACATACTGTATAATTTGAACGATATGATATCCTGGAAAAGGCAAAACTTTTGGAGAGAGTGAAAAAATCAGTAGTTGACAAGAGTTAGGGAGAGAAGGAGGGATGAATAAATGTACCACAGAGCAGTTTTAGGGCATTGAATCTCTTCTCTGTGACACTGTAATGATGGATACATGTCATTATAAATTTGTCCAAACCCATTGAATGCACAACACCACGAGTAAACCCTAGTATACCCTGGGCAATAATGATGTGTCAGTGCAGGTTCATCAGTTGTAACAAATGTGCCACTCTGGTGGGCGATGTTGATAATGAAGGAGGCTGTGCGTGTGTGGGGTCAGGGAAGATAAGGGAAATCTCTGTACCTTTCTCTCAATGTTGCTGTGACCTTAAAATTGCTTAAAATAAAGTTTTTTAACCAAAAAGTAGTGGGTTTATAACCACCGTCAATACCATCACTACCACCTCTGTTACTTCCTGTACCGCTTTTCTGCTACATCTCTCTCCTTAGTGCTTAGTACTTATCACCTTTTAATATACGTATTATATGTGTTATATTAGTGTATGTGTTAATGTTATTGTATATTAAATATTTTTGTAATGAACTTGTGGCTGACTCTGAAGAGGACAGTGCAATTGGAAAAGTAGGTACTTGAAGCACAGTATTTACTCTTTTACCTTGTATTTCTCTGAATAGTATTAGAGTGGGAATAACAGCTTACCTCAAAGTTTTTTGAGTATTAAATGGTATAATATCTGAAAAGTGTTTAGCGCAGTGCCTGACATAATGTGATTGTACCTGTATTCATTACTACTCTTGTTGGAATTATTGAGTGACATCTTGGCAATGCCTGTATATAAGGGTTCAATACTGTGTTTTATATTTCCTCCAAGATTAACCTCAGGTCAGATGGTTCCCTTATTCTATTCAAGTCAGGATAATAGAGCACACCAGAATGAGATTATCCAAGACCTTTGACATGTGGATTTCTAGAACTATCTAGTTAAATTGGAAGGAGTCTCTAAAGACTCATTTTGGAAATATTTACAATTAAGTGTTCTGTCCTCTGTCATGACATTAGAATATGTTATCATTGATCCAGTGCTGACCCAGGCTGTCTTTGCCACTACGGTAGAGAATTTGACTGATAGCTCTAGCTTTCTTCTGCCTGTTGTTTTCCTGACCTCTGAAGGGAAGAAGCCCTCTTGTAAAGATGGTCTGGTCTGCAGCCCATCTGGAATTTATAAATAAGCATAGCTTTCAGAAAAGAAATGTATTAGACAATCTCTCTAATCCTTTAAACAAATACCTTTTAGGTCCATAATGTGCTCTCTCTGGTTCTGATTATGGCTTCCAGTAAATTTTAATGACAGAAAAAAAAAAAAACCAGCTTTTGTTTTGGTGCATTAAGCTTATATTTACCATTTTGAGTATAAAATCAGATAAACTGAAATTCAATAGTTGTTACTCTTCCTGAAATGTGTTTTTCCTTCTTACGTCTTTTGTACTTTCTCTATTGAGTTTTTAAATGCTAATTTAAAAGAATCATAATTAGATGACAGATTTCATTTTTATTCAATTTAAAATTTTAATTTACATTTTATTATTAATGACTCATAGACTACTCTATTTTTAAAATAAAGGAGAGCCTGATGTATTACAAAATAGCAAAAGTAACTATTTGACATGGCTTTTTAAGCTTATAGTTTTAATTATTGAAAATAAAATCTAACATCTCCTTATGCTTATAAATTACATTTTGAATCTAAATCTGTACATAGGTTATTATCTAGTTATTTTATTTTACATATGAGTTACATAGTTTGTTATACATGTCTAAGTTTTATAATTACATATCTAATTTTCTGTTAAAATACTTTTATTCATATTTTATAAATATTGAAATTTTTATTTCTTGAAAAATACAATATTTGTGTTTTAAAATAGTTTTATCATTGTGGATAAGTTTAATTTATAAAAACAAAACAAAGTCCTTGCCATTATACACATTTTGTCTTATTAATAGATAAGTGATATGTCAGCCAAACAGTGCTAAAGCTAATGCTGTAAAAATAAGATTAGTCTGAGCATTACAGCTTTCTCTCCGCAAGTGTGGTGAATTCTGGATAGATGCCTTGTATGTTTAAAAGATTGCCCTGAGATAAGAGGATAGAATATTAAAGCACAAAATGAGCAGTGTTAAGGTAAACTTAGTTTCCAAAGGTGTCTCACTCACCTAGATAGTATGTATATCTAGGTGACTAGAGCCTCTAACCATATTTTTGAAAAACCATTAAAGAATCTGGTAGGTAATTTTCAGGAAAAAGAAATATGAACTGATGTGTGCCTGTCTGAATTGTCAACAGAACTGCAAGATAGTTGTTTTTTAGGTTTAATGGATAACAAATGCCAAGTCACTAAAATATTAAAAGTAGAATTGTGGAGACACTTTTTGTTTTAAATATCTAATTATATTCTACTAGTATATTGATTAATATTGCTTGCTTTTTAAGCAAGACCAAAATTCAAGGAAATTAAAATAATTTCTGTTAAAATTTCAGTGTGTAATCTCTGATTCTTACAACAGTAAGGACCAAATTTTATGTAATCTTAAATAATATTAATTCAACAAATATTTGAAGACTTATTTTATGTAGCACCCTGCACTACTTTATGTAAATATGTAAGTGTATTACTTAAAATCTGAAATTTAATTAATATTTAATTCTATATGACTTTATTTTAAAATGTGGGAAATAATTTAAAGTACAGACTGCCTTTTCATATTCATTCATAAAAGTTATTGAGCACCTGTAGGTGCCTGGCATTGAGCTAGAAACTTTAGGATACTCTTTTTGAAAATTTGAGAAAACAATAATTTGGATTAGAATTTAGTCTCTACCTACCTGGAGTTGCTCCCTACTTTGGAGTCTTTACCTAGATAATGTCAAAGTTTTAATTTTATGCTATATATATATATATATGGCAAAATTAAAAGCAACTAAAGTCATTCTATTTATAAACGGAATTAAAATATATCATCTGCTCATTGTACTTAATGCCCCAGCCTAAAGGATCAGGAATCCTTAGAGTCCTCATAAAAATTACCAGGGAAAATGATGTTTATTTCAAGGGACAAGATACAATATCAGTTTTTAATTTTGTCTTTAGAAATATATATTCAGAGTTATTTATATCTTAGATTAAATGAAATATTTTTAATTTTTTACCCAAATTATTTAATGTTTTTAATAATACATATTAATCACATATATGACTAGAAAACTTGGTGAGAATAAATTTTGGAGAAATAATTTATAATGGCTGTTTACATGTTTAATTGTGTATTTTGATAATATAAAATTTTGGTAAAGCTTAAGAATTTTTTACATGGATGGCACAAAAATGTAGAAATTTTTTTTATGCTAAAAGAAAGTTAAGCAACACATAATTTTTTTACATAAAATTATTCACCTTTTTATTAAGGGATATATTTATATTCCAGCTCAAATGAGGGTTGAATGGTTTAGTCTGTGTGTATTGTTCCATGAAGAGAGAGCCTCAGTGACTCTAGTAAAAACACCAAAGCTACTGTTCTCATTTCACATAAGTTTTTTGCAATTAATTTGCTGAAATAGAAAGACTCCTAATTTATTACTTTTTGAAGGAAAATATTGTTTATATAAGTTATTATGTATTTGCATGTCTATGGTTTATATTAGTAAAAAAAAAAAAAAGTTGAAAAGAATGAAGGAAAATTTACCAAAGTTCAAAAACTTTGTGTTTTTACATAACCTTAAATGTTTTCTTTGATCTTGAACATAAGAATTTACCTAACCTAACAACGTTTTTTTTATTTTTATAAATATCTTAATTATCCTTTTTCTTCTAGGGGATATCCGTCTAACCCCAGAGGACTTTGCTAGAGCTCAGAAATACTGCAAATATGCTGGCAGTGCTTTGCAGTATGAAGATGTAAGCACTGCTATACAGAATCTGCAGAAGGCCCTCAAGTTACTGACAACAGGCAGAGAATGAAGCCTGCATACAGCAAGCAGTTCCATGTATTTTTGGCGTAAGAAACTAACAGTCCATTTGCCTATCAAGATCAGTTTTAAGGAAGACTTGAGTTCCATTGACTATTACAGTGCAGCCGAGGTATATCAGATTCCTGTTGAAGCATTCGTCATCAGCTTCAGCCAGTTTTCATTGTCCATTTTGGTGGTTCCAGTCATCTCTGGGCATGTAGGGCTGATGTTAGCAAGACCCCGAAAGTGCCCATTGAATCTTACTTCAAAAAATGAAAACATACCTCTGAAGTGTATATTGGGAATAAGTTTTATGTCTTAATTTGCATACAATTAGGGGAATTTTTTTCATCTGTGTTTGGACAAACAGACCATATTACTTTGCTTTAAAACTCTAAATTTAACTTTTAATAAACATTGCCAGAATATTCTACATTAGAGATATGTTTGTTTTCCTAAAGACAAAGTAATACAAACATCCTAAACTGTTAGATGAATCTGAAAGACATTATGTTCAAAATTCAATTTATTTCATGTTAAATACAACTACATTAGAAGTTTAAATTTTTATGGAAGGAAATACAGTAAGGTAAAGACGTAGGGTCACTTTTAGACTTAAGAATAATGTTGGTTTCCGAGCTGCTTTCCCTCATCCAGTGAAGCTTAAGGTGAATTGGTATTTGCTTCATAGGCAGTTTGACTGCATGTATTAGAGAATGGAAAGAAGATATTTGTAGTAATGCCGGAAACTTGGTGCTTTAAGTTAAGGTTCTCCTCTGCTGCTGTGGAATAGAGTCCATAGGGTGGACAGCTGTGAATGATGCAGAAGATTATAAGACTTTAGATTCCCAGGTTTTTTGTTTATAAATTTTGTGGGGAATTATGGACTTACTGTGTCACCTGCATTTGTGCTGTGTGAAAAATAAATACAAGGATTCTTCTAACTAGTTCAGCTTATTACAGAGCCGATGTCTGTCTTGATTTGCATGTTAAAACTGTCAATTTTTTGGTCATTATTTTTAGCTACAGAAATATGTTTCTATGTAGTAAGAAACAATTTTTTAACAAAAAGGTAAATTTAACAATTTACCTGAAATTTATCTAGTCCATTTCATTCATGCCACTAAGATTGGAATCTCTTAACTAAGGAGTTAGCAAGCTGTGGCCCAGGGGCTGGCCACCTGTTGTGTAAATAAAGTTTTATTGGAACAAAACCATACCCATTCATTTATGTTTTGTCTATGGTTGCTTTCCACAACTACAGAGTTGTATGACTTGCAAGTCTAAAATATTTATCTGGCGCTTTAAGAAAGTTTACTGACACCTGGTCTCACATCCTATTTGGAAAAAAAAATGAATCCCTAACTCATAATCATTTGTGTCAATTTTTCTCTGCATAAATGTAATGCTATTGTACAGGGTTTGGTAGAATGAATACTCAGGCTGAATGAACAATTCTAAATTATCACAAAAAACAATCCCCCAAAAACAAGCCTCCTAAAAAACATTTTCATATCTTTTACAAGATATATGAACATTTGTAGGGTTCACCATTTACATCTAGAAATCCAGTGCTCTGGTATCGTTCTCTAGAATGTTCTTATAATAGAAAAATGGCTAGGATGAGCTTTAGTGTTTTAAGAGGTAAATATAGATCAGCAGATTTTTAAGTCAAACCTTAACATGCCTGGACACTAAAAAGCAAACTCATCACCTGTTATTTCATACCCTGTCTGTTGGTTTCCAAATGGGAGAGCACATGGAGGGAAGGAGACAACATGGAAACCATGGAGTCCACTGGTGAGTGGGCTACATGGTGTAACAGCCCTTCTCTGTAAAATGTAAGTGACACCACTAGCCACCTCAGAGATTGTTATGAGAATTCAGTGAGATACAGTACATGGAGTGCTTAGCACATGGTAGCATTCTGTACATGTTCATTGTTGTTCATATTAATGCTATAATAGTATAAATTGTTAATAATATATTTCCCAAATATCAGGAAATCAGTTGTCTCTGTGGCCCAATGCTTAAAAATGCTGTCTTGCATGAGGGGACTGAACTATATGTTTAACTTTGTATTTGTTTGTATAAAATCTAACGATAAAATTAGACATTTTCTGATGTAACACTAGGATAAGCAATTTTCATTTATTCATTCAACATGTATTTATTGAACAACTACTATGTGCCTGGTATTGTGCTTTGCAAGAAGAAACAGCAGAAAACAAGAAGATCCCTGCCTCATAGTGTTTACATTCTAATGGGAAGGAAACAGGCAAACTTAATAGAAAGTATATCATATATTGTATTCAACCAGTGGTTCTCAGGCCCTACCCAGTCAGAAACTCTAGGGGTGGGGCCTAGGATCCTGAGTTTTAAGAGACACTTTGAGTGGTCCCGGAAGTTTGTGTGGTTTAGCCCTATCCCAATCAAAAAGATTGAGAGCCTGAGAGAAAAGAATCCCCTGAAGCCGTGGTTCTCAAAGGTATGGTCCCTGGACCACCTACATCAGCATCACCTGGGAACTTGCTAGAAAGGTCTGGCAACTTTGAGAACGTCTGTATTAAATAATGATAAATGCTATGGAGAAAACTAGAACTCATGATAGGAGATGCTTAGATGTGTGTAGACTTGTGCATATTTAAATAGGCTAGTCAGGATAGGCCTCCCCGAGGTCACATTTGAGCAAAGAAGGAAAGAGGGAGTAACTGGCCATGCAGACACGTGGAGAAAGAGCATCCCTGACAAGGAGGTAGACAGAAATAGGGTCAGAGGGTATGAGTGGGAGGAAGGCTGGTGAAGGAACTAGAAAGCGTAGGACCATACAGGCATTTTATAAGGGATTTGACTTCTACTCTAAGATGGAGAGCTATGGAAAGGTTTGGGGCAGAAGAGTAGACTGATGTGACTTAACCTTTAAGTGGATCATATCGACTCCTATGTTGAGACTAGACCATAGGGGAGGGTAAGGGTGGAAGCCAGGAGACCAGTTAAAAGAGTATTGCAATAATTAAGGTGATATTATGATGACTTAGACCAGGGGTAGCCTTGGAGATAATAAGATGTGATTGGTTTCTGGCTGTTCATTTAAGTAGAGCCACAGGATTTCTGTGAACTGGGTATGAGGTATGAACACAGTAGGAGTAAAGGTTGACTCCCAGGTTTTTAGCGTTGAATGCTTAGAAGGAAGGAGTAGTCATTTATTGCAGTAGGGAAAGTTGCCAAATTCTTCTGACATTTAGATTGAAGTACAATGTTCCCAAGGTCTTTTGACCATCCCAAGTAAAACTGATAACAGTGTTTTGTCAATGTGAGGGAAGGAAGAAAAAATAAGATAAAGTTCTGTTTACAGTGATTGCCACAGATATCTCACCAAATCACTGCTGAACTGGAGCTAGAAGGCAAGAAAAGTTCCCATGGTTAGCATGGCCAAGGAAATTTACAGGCTTCAAGATTACACCAAGAAAAAGACTCCAGTTATGGCTCTTCAAAATAAATATCCTCAGGGTGTTCATAGAATTTGTATATGATTTGTATTTCTAAAAATTTGAGATTTCTGTGTATGCATTAAAAGACTGTATTCTTGGCCGGGCACGGTGGCTCACACCTGTAATCCCAGCACTTTGGGAGGCCAAGGTGGGAGGATCACTAGAGGCCAGGAGTTTGAGACCAGCCTGGGCAACATAGCAAGACCCCATCTCAACAAAAATTTTTTTTAAAAATATTAGCCAGGCGTGACAGCATCCACCAGTAATGCCAGCCACTCAAGAGGCTGAGCTAGGAGGATCACTTGAGCCCAGGAGTTGGAGGTTGCAGTGAGCTAAGATCATGCCCCACTGCACTCTAGCCTGGGTGACAGAGTCAGACCCTGTCTCTTTAAAAAAAAAAAAAAAATTATATGCTTCCCTTTCTAAAGAAACTTACCCTAATAGCAGCATCGTTACAAATATTTTCAACTCAAAGAACGATAACTGATGGAGTTGAAGGGTTTTGGTTATCTGCACAGTTTCCTCTCTTTACCCATCCCTTTTTTTTCTTAACCTTACTAATTTTGCATACCAAAGCAATTGGATCAGATCTTGTAGTTTGGCCCATAAACAAACCTCCATCAGTAGAAAAGTTCTGTTCTTAAAAGAGATCACAAAACTTTAAGACAACCTTCATAGGGAGGTGTGCTTACGTGGTTAGTTGTAATCTTTCATGTCCATGTGGAATTCTGTGACTGCAGTCTTCTACTTGAGGAGGACTAATTCCAAGTAAGCAATACTTTAATAATAGTAAATATAATTTAAGCTAACATTTGAGTGCTTACCTAGTGCTAAGTATTTTATGATAAATATATTAATCCATTTAATCTTGCCAGTGGTCCTGAGAAGTTCTATCATTCCTGTTTTGCAGATGAGTAAAGTGAGCCACAGAGTAATAAATTTGCCTAAAGTTACACAGCTAATACTTATTTATAAGCACAGACTACCTGTTTCAGAACAAAAGAAGTATCATCCGTGTAGTCAATCACCAGTTACATTACTGTGAATACAGTGAGATGTTACAAGTGAGTTCCACATTATCAAGGTCATTGGACGGTTCCTGTTAGTGGGAGGTATAGCAGCTAGGTTTTTCTATTATCTGAGCTGTATGCTCCAATTGACTGTGAGTGCTAAACAGTGAACACAGGGCATAAATTTGAAAATCTAATTGCACCCTCAATATTTGGGACACACACTAGACTATGGCCTGAAATCAAATCTGGGTCATAATAAGAAGGGTTTAAATAATAGTGCAGTGGATTAATATGTCATCTTGGAAAGAGTGTCCCGCATCATTAGGAAGCCCTGGCTTCTCAGATATGCCTGTTTTTTCCTTTTTATTTTAAATAATATTACTGTCTTTTCTAATTAGGTAGCCTTCACCTTCGGGAAATCAGTTTGGGATATGAACTTCAGTATAAAATTAACAATGTTTATTATTACATATTTCCTCAATTAAATTTCTACCTGGAAAGTCTGAGAAAAGAGTCCCTGTCTTATTTCAGATATCAAGTTTGGAGGGAAAGAGATGATTGCATAGCAATATTCTCTGAATACAACTTCATGGAGAACTAGCTTGAGAGTTCAGCAATATTAGGAGATCTTGTAAAATATTAAGTCACTCATATATTCAAAAATATTAAAGTTTATTGAGCCCTTACCATCAAAAGTTTAACATGGTGATGATGTATTGGAGGTTATGTGCAAGACACAGTAATTCTTCCTGAGGAAGATCAGAGAAGGCCTCACAGAAGAGGATGAGCTGAAAGTTTGCCAAGCAGGAAGCAAGTGAGCGAAGAGAAAAGCATGAGCAACACCCTGGAGAAAAAAAATGTGGGAAATTCAGGGAACTCATAATTTAGTGTTGCTATGCAGATGACCTATAGAGAACAGGAGTTATAAATGTGAAATTGCATAGGTGGGAGGCATTAGGGACTGAATGGTGTCCCTTCAAAATTCATATTTTGAAGCCCTAACCCCCAGTGACTGAATTTGGAAACAGGGCCTTTAGGGAAGCAGTTAAGGTTAAATGAGGTAGTGCATGTGGGGCCCTAATCCTACAGGACTAGTGTCCTTATGAGAAGAAAAAGAGCCACCAGAGCTCATTCACTCTGTGCATGTACAGAGAAGAGGCCACACGAGGACACAGGAGAAGCTCAAATATGCTTTTAACCTTATTGGTTGCCTGCTTTAATGGTAACTCATGGGATCGTTTGGTCTTTTTAACCCCTCAGCTGTTATTTGTATTGTGATAATGGGAAGACATTCAAGAGTCCCTTGAGAAGAAAGAAGGGCATTTGGATTTGTCTGTTGTGCCATGTTTATATACTTTCTGTATATACCTTCTGTATAAAACCAGTAGTGCCCCTCTAACAGCAGTAACTTTGCAAAATTACTACTTTCCTCTTCATCTTATAGAAGTTAAACTATATCGACACATATCTCCTTGCTAAGCTCCTTGACTCTAAGTTATTTATACATCTGTGAATTCTTACTACATATGAAGCCTTGTGCGTTCTAAGAATCCCTAACTGGTGAAATTAATAGATGAATGGGTAAAAATATACTAAAATCACCAAATAAAGAATTATGTTCAGAAGCTTCTGTTCTCTAATATTGTAGTGTGATAGAAGATTATAATGATAATTGCATCAAAAAGTTCTGAAATCACTTATTAATCTGTTATCCAAAAAAATCCTTCATTGCACAATATCAGAATATTGGAATAGTGCATAGAGTCCATGCTACCCAGCAAGTCTCAAGTCCTAATTCAAATGTATGATTCTTTATCCTTTAAAATTATGAAGCATAACAGTAGACAGATGTGCTCAGAACATTCTTAGAATACACACTGATAACGTCCTAGTCACAACATACGTGTTCTCTACTAGCAGTATCTATGTTCTGGGTCTGTGCCCTGGCAGAGATTATTATTCAAGCCCAGTTGGGTTATTTAAGAAGTAAAACTTTTAAAAACAGGAAAAAACTGAAAATAGTTGAAAACTGAAAATAATTATAGTGTCTGAGGAAAGTATAACTGAAAGATTACTTTTATAGATGAATGGACAAGTTTAAAATTAAAGCTGCCATTGAGATATGAACAGTTTTGGGAAAGTCAGAACTCACCAGATTTTTTTTTCCCCCCTTAATCTATAATCTTTTCTTCGGCCCACTGGTGCAAAGACAAGCAACTGAAGAACAGGTGTGAAGATTATAAAACCCTGGGCACAGAGTGCTGTATCGCAGACAGTTTCAATGAGTCAGAAAACTGGGGTTCTGGTGTACGCATTGCCACAATCTGTTCTGTGTTCTGTCCATCAGCTAAAGAAAATTTGCCCTCCCAACTCTCGTCTGAGCCTTAGTTTTCCCACATAAAGCATGAGCAGGCAGAGCTAGATTTCTTACATCCTTGGAAGATCTAAATTTCTTCAAGTCTCTGAATAACACTTAGACTCTGCAGTTTGGGATTAGGTCTGTGGTCCTTGAAATGCTCCTCATTTTAACCAGACACTTTATACCATGTTTTTAAAACTTAAATCCTGATCTTCATCCTACTTAGTGAGTAAATATCCCCTGAACATCCTTTAATATGCCACGAATGCAGAAAATAAATCCCTTTGAACAAAGTTGAAATGAAGGATCAGAACAGCAAAATAATTGCTGTTTCTTTGGGCAGGGAAATTTCTTCTGCCAATGGGAAGGTTGCCAGTAAGCACAAACCTAACAAGATTTCAGAGCAAAGAATATTACCAGGGATAAAGAGACATTTCATGATGATAAAGTGGTCAGTTAATCAAGGGGACATAACAATCTTAAAGGTTTATGTGCTACTAACAAAGCTTCTAAATACATGAAGCAAAAGCTAATACAATTGCAAACAAATAGATTTTAACACCCATCTCCATAATTGATAGAACAATTAGAAAATATGACTAGTACACTGGTCCTGAAATAAATTGGTCCTTATGACCCTGAATAATTTTTTTCTTTGGGCAGTGAAATCCTTTTCCTTTTCTTTTTTGGGGGTGATTTCTACATGGGGTGGTATGAAAATGATCCACTGATCCTGTTTTTCTCTTGATTGGAAATTTTATTTCTACCTGTATGAAGATTACAAACAACATGTCTGCCTTTTTTGGTGCTGAATTTAAAGGAAAATATATGATGTGTTAGTTATTTAAATGAATATATTGAGTATATATACTTGTTGATCCTTTTTTCAATACTGTCTACAGATAGTATTTATAAACATGCTCTGATATTCTAAATAGTTCCAAGAGTCTTCCAACCAAGTAAATTGGAAAAGATTTATTGCAAATCACTATAGCAGCTCTCAGACTAATCCATTATTTTTGGTACCATTTATGAGAAAAATCTCAGCATTGCAGATATACTAGCCTACAGAATCCTCATAAATAGTGTATGTTTATATATATGTAGCTGTATACATATATTATATATATGTAATCTTTTTGAAAATAGTTTTTAAAATCGTGAAAGAATCAGAGAATATTTTCTATTCTAATATCATCTGCTAATAATTAGGTATTTCTTTTTTGTTCCTGTCATACTGGGTAGTTATGTCTCTACAAAATAGACTGCAAAAGATCAGACCATTTCTAATGAATGATCTTCGAGCTATTGAATAAAGACAATAGGTATTCAATGAACATCAGTTCAACGTGCTTAAGAGAAAAGCACTGTGTTGTGTCACCTGAGAACATAAAGTTTCGTTAGAGGTCTCTGCCACTTGGGAGCTTAAAATCTATTCAGGAACACAAATGTGCACAAATAAACATAATTGAAGGCATAGTTTAAGTGCCAAAAAGAAAACACTAATGCATTGCTATTGAGACCTAATAATTTTTTCTTCTTCAGACTGGGGTAACTGCAGCAGGACATTTCATTGGGATGGTGGCATTTGAGTTGCACCTTATAGAATGAGCAGGATTCTAATAGAGAAAGTGAGATGGGCGATTAAGATAAAAGGGAAGCATAAAAGGAAAAATATAATTGTGGGAAGCACATAACTTATTTCAATTGTAGCAAAATAACCATGTTAGTTCTAAGAGAAACTGACAAGCAGAACAGGTATAGTCCCATCTTCCCAGTAAGATAGGCAGCAATATCAATAGACTGTTTCGTTTGTATACCCATTCAACATATCAATGAATAAATTTTTGAAACAAGTTAGTCCTTATTTGCATGTCTTACTAGTTTTAATTTCAAAGGTCAACCTACCACCTTTTCTTAGCCCATTCAGGCTGCTGTAACAAAATGCCTTAGACTGGGTAGTTTATAAACAATAGAAATTTACTTTTCTCAGTTCTGGAGACTGAGAAGTCCAAGATCAAGGTGCCAGCAAATCCAGTGTCTGGTGAGGGCTGCTCTCTGCTCATAGGTAGTGCCTTCTTGCTGTGTCCTCATGTGGTTGAAGGGGCAAACAAGCTCCCTCTGGCCTCTTTTATAAGGGCACTGATCCCATTCATGGGGGCTCTGCCCTCATTATTTAATCACCTCCCAAAAGGCCCTATCTCTTAATACTATTGTGTTGGGGATTAGGTTTCAATGTTTGGGGGAACACAAACATTGAGACCATAGCATACCTGTAATGCATTTCCTGTACTTAGATGTGAGTTCTTTGAGGATCAGGCAATATTTTATTCATTTTTATAGCTGCAATGCCTACTATATATCTTAAATATGAATCTTAGTTATTTAAAAATGGATGGGTGGGCACAGTGGCTCATGCCTGTAATCCCAGCACTTTGGGAGGCCAAGGCAGAAGGAACACTTAAGGCCAGGAATTTGAGACCAGCCTGGGCAACATAACAAGACCACATTTCAAAAAAATTTTTTAAATTAACCAGGCATGGTGGTACACACCTGTCATCCCAGCTACTAGAGAGGATGAGGTGGGAGGATCACTTGAGCCCAGGAGTTGCAGGTTGCAGTGAGTATGATCATGCTACCGCCTTCCAGCCTGGGCAACAGAGAGACCCTATCTCAAAAATAAAAAAAAAATAGATGGATGAATAAAATGCATTTTTTTGCAAATATCAAGACAGGCAAAACAAAAGATGAAATAGATACATTTGAGTCTAAATTTCTTCATGTGTATTTATTCTTTCTGAAGCTGAACTTGCAGAACTGAAGTTGAATGTGTATATCTGAAGCTGAACCTGCAGATCCCAACTTTGTATAAGCTCCTGTCCTCTTACTGATCTTCACACACCTTCCCTATGCCTCACATCTCTCAGACACCTGCAGTTCAAAGTAAGGGATGGATCAACGTAGGGAGGGGAGTGCTGTGGAGCAGACAGGATTGAGCAGGGCTAGGAGGAGAGGGAGGTGGAGGAGGGAAATTTGAGGCAGGTTAAGGGGTGGAATATTCTACCTGGAGTTTTAAAAGACAAAAGTAAGGGTGCAACTCAGTGTCAGCAACTTCCAGGAAATGTCACTACAGTCCTGCTCAGAGAATCACTGGTGGTTATTGTTGCCGTGACCCTCTGTTTAGTGAATGCTTAGGGTAAGTTATCAAAACGATATATAAGAAAGTTGAAAACTCCATAGCATACTTTTTTTTTTTTTTTTTTTTGAGACAGGGTCTCCCTCTGTTGCCCGGGCCATTCCTGGGCTCAGACAATCCTCCTGCCTCAGCCTCCCGAGTAGCTGGAACTACAGGTGTGCGCCACCACATCCGGCTAGTTTTTCTTATTTTTTTCAGACAGTGTCTCGCTAAGTTGCCCAGGCTGGTCTGAAACTCCTGGTCAAGCGATCCTCCCACCTCAGCCTCCCAAAGTGCTAGGATTATAGGTGTGAGCCACCTCACCACAGCATGCTTTCATTAAAAAGTTTCCAAGGACCTTATCACCTAATCCCTTTTTCCTCTGGGTGTGAAAGGATTTGACTAGGATTGGAGATAGCATACACTCCAAATGAGTCTTTTGACAAGAGGAAATGTATCTTTCTAGGGCTGTGTTTGATAAAGTCACAATTCACCTTCTCAGTTTAGGCACTTAAATTCTCAAACTACTTGGGGAAGCTGAATAATCCCGGAAACTTGAATTCAGTCCTAATGAAGTGTTAAAGGCTTTAGTAGTGTTGATGAAAGTGACCTAAACTCTTTGATTCACAAACTCTTAAAGATGGAAGGGACCTTACAGATGATCTCATCCAATCCTTCCAGGATGGTCTTGAGACCCAGGAGAGATTCAATTACTTGCTCAGGATCACACAGCCAGTTAGTGGAAGAGAAAAAGCAAAAAAACCTGACTCTCAGGCCAAGGATCTTTTCATATATCATGTTCTGAAGACTACTTCAAAAAGACTTTCAGCTAACCAAGCACATTTTTTAAATTTTCTATTTTAAAATATGCAAGTCCACTGGGGATCATTAATTGGTTAATTAATTAGCCAATCACTTCATAAACATCCACTCATTATTACCCAAAAATGCCCTCAAAACTCCACAAAAGGACAAAAATGTTTATCACTTCTGCTTACAGAGCTTCCAGTCTCATCAGGGCAGTAGGAAACATACCGATATCTAGCATCCCAAAGGAATGTATAATAAGATGCCAAATTGAGAGAGAAAAGAACAAGGATTTAAGCTATCCCTATGTCCTTAGAAATGTCCGAGGCAGCTTTGTGGAGAAAACAGAGCTTGAAGATAATTGGATTTTCCTAGCATTATGGAAACTCATTTATGTGCCGTCTTTGTTTGGGCTTGCCGTTCAAGATAATTTGCATGACTCTTATAAAGGATCTGTACCCTTTTTGCCACTGCCAGGGTAACATCAGTGTTTCACTTCTTGATGTCTCCTTATGTTAGGTCTACCCCGATGTTCCCTGGTCCTCGGTTCCTAGTGTCAATGGTGGGTACTAGTATCGAGTTGAGCCAGTAACAGAGTAATCACAAATACAAAGCAATCCTACACAAAGTTTTATTACAAAAAAGAAAGAAACTATACAAAACAGAAGTAAAGGAGGAAGCTACCCAAAGTGAAAATACATTCCAGAGAGGAACGGGTCAGTCTCCACCAGTGGAGAAAGACGTTGAGGACTCCTAGGTGGTTTCCTTTCATTGGCTTGGTCTGGGGGAGGGCTTACAGGTGTGAGATATTACCAAGTGATTGTCAGGTGTTCTGCATTTTCCTGCAGTCCCTTCCCTTGATTGGTCCCCAGCTTCTCTGTCCCTAGGAACCACCCTCCGGGCCTACGCCCACCACCTGCAGATTTGATCCCTACCTAACATTCCCCCCTGAGAGACATGGAGCCTGAAAATCTTTGGGGGTTAAGGATGAGGGTCCATCTTCTGTAGCTACTTTGAGCTGAACAGGGACAATGTATTTCTCAGACTCCATGGTCCCTCTGAAAAGGGTTATATATAGGTGGAAGTTGTGTATAGCAAGGTCAAGTGGCTCCAGGGGTATCCATTGAGTAGTCGTGTGGACTCTTGTCCTGGCTCAGGGTGGAATCCTTGGGCCAACATAAGTTTCATATAGAACTGTTGGAACCTTTTTTGAAGAGGAATCTCAGCCCTTCGGTTGGCTCACATTCATACATGTCTGTTTCAGCATCTTCGTTGGTTTCTGGGTCTGGGGCATCCACCAGTTTGACTCTTGAAATGTGTACCCGGCTCTTAATCCCCTTAAGTTTGACTCCTGGGTGGGGGTGGATAAGAAAACCTGGTAGGGGCCTGTCCATAATGGCTCTAACTGAATTAACAGACCTCTGTCTTTCCAGTCCTTTAACAATACCCAGTCTCCAGGTTGGAGGGAAGGGACGATCCCTTTCTCTTGAGGACTGCAAAGGACCTGTTGTCCACAGTCCAATAAACCTTGTTGGACTTTGCCAAGATCTATAGTGTTTGAGGAGATAACTAGCTTCAGCATATTCTCTAATTACCTGTACTTGGAATGGATGGCCATACAGGATCTCAAAAGAACTAAGCTGTAGGGTCCTTTTGGGAGAGACACGAACTCACAGTAATGCAATGGGGAGATTTTGAACCCAGTCTGTTTTGGCCAAGGTCCTTTTTAGGGTTTGATTGGCTCTCTCGACCTTGCCAGATGCCTGCGGTCACCAAGAGGTATGCACATTGTAGTCTACCCCTGAGGCAGTCATCAGTCCCTGTGTTTAGATGTAAAAGCCGAACTGTTATCACTCTGAAGGCTCAGGGGAAGACCAAAGCGAGGTATGATCTCTTAGTAATATTTTACGTACCTCTGTCGCCTTCTCTGTATGGGTCAGGTAAGCCTGAACCCATCCTGAGAAGGTGTCTACCAACACCAAACGGTATTTGTATCCTCTGCACCCATTCATTACAGTAAAATCCAATGGCCATTCTTCCCCCATGCCTGCCTTGCTGCTGCACGGGTTCCAACAACTGAGGCAGTTGGACTCCCCCTTGTGGGTTGTTCTGAATACACAGGTAGCATGAAGCAGTCCTGTTTGACCAACTTGTCTAATCCTAGGGTAATTACCATTTTTTCCTAGCAGGATCCTTAAAGACTGGGCCCCCACATGGAAGGCCTGATGGAAGCTAGAGACCACCTTCTGAGATATATCAGAAGGGATCATGCTCCCACCATCCCGTAGAGAAAGGAGCATCCATTTTCCTTGGCCCACTTCTCCTGCCTCTTCAAATAGATCGGCCTGTCTTGTACTTCCAACAGCATGGGTAACACCGGCAACACAGTGGATACAAATTCCTTCCCCCTTGCCACCCTCTTGGCCTCCTGGTCTGCCACCTTGTTACTTCCTTGTGCTACAACCCTGCCAGTCTACAAACGGTGGCTGGAATCCTGTGCTGAAAAGCTGGCCGAGCTCCCCTCCCCCACGCCGCCCCCCGAATCAGGGATTGGGGAGGCTCCAGGGTGGAGTGCAGGCCTTCTGGGGGGGATAAAAGGGGATCATCTAGGATGTCTGGCACAGTTTCTTGGTGCGTGGAGGTTACATAGACTAGGCACATCCTCTGCCCCTCCCTCAAGTCAGGATCCTGATAAAGGGCCATGAAAGCTTGAATATATGGAACCTCTCCCCACTTCTGAACAGGGTTTCTGTTAGACATGGAGGCTTCCCTAGGCCTGGCAAAGAACTAATGAGTACAAGTTTTCCACTTTCCCTTTTCCTCTAATAAAGTCAACAAGGCAATAGTGGTCAAACTTTGCGAAGTCAAGGTTGGTGCAGCTGCAAAAGCATAAAGACTAGAGGAGAAAAGGTTGAACACAGTGAAACAACTGTTGTAACGTACAGAGTACAGTTTTTCCCAGTAGGGAGGTAGGGCGACTGGGAAGCACCAGAAAAGGAGCGAGCAAAGAGAAACTGTGGAATACACAGGAAGCTTGTAATTTACCACTCCAACAGTGAGATGGGGAAGAGAAACAGAGGTTCTGAAAACTCAAGGGACCAAATGCGGGGAAGCAGGATGTTATAAGGACAGTGCAACAAAGCGGCCTCCAACAGACACACATCATTCATCATCTTACCTTACCGGAGTTTGCAGGATGTTTCCTTCCTGGGTTTTAGCATCAAATGTTAGGTCTATCTCGATGTTCCCTGGTCCTCGGTTCCTAGTGTCAAGGGTGAGTACTGGTACCGAGCTGAGCCGATGACAGAGTGATCACAAATACAAAGCAATCCCACACGAACAGTTTACTACAGAAACGAAAGAAACTATACAAAACAAAAGTAAAGAAAGCTACCCAAAGTGAAAATACGTTCCAGAGAGAGGAACAGGTCATGTTGAAGACTCCCAGGTGGTTTCCTTTTATTGGCCTGTTCTGGGCGCCGGCTTACAGGTGTGGGATGTTACCAAATGATTTTCAGGTGTTCTGCATTTTCCTGCATTTCCCCGGCTTCCCTGCCCCTAGGAACCACCCTCCCGGCCCACACTCACCGCCTGCAGATTTAATCTTTGCCTAGCAGAGGTTCTTAATCTGGAAAAGGTTCTGTGATCATGGATGGGGAAAAAAAATACATCTTTACTTTTTTGATCTCTAGCTGAAATTTAGCATTTCTTACAATTATGAATATAAACAACAAACCACAATATAGTAGCAATTTCTGTGACTCTGTCACCAGCCGCAATTAATTACAGATATTTTCATACCTCATACAGTCATCATAGTTGTTACTGATACATTGAAAAATCATGTATGCTCATCACTATTTCAAATGTATGGACATTGTTAGACCCATTCTAGATTTTGTTATTTAATGTGTTAATAAAGAAAGACATACGCTACTATATCACAAATTTGTTTTTTAATATATTTTTCTTACTGATTTCCACATAATTATTTAATCCATAATTCTTTTAGGTAGAATAATGGCCCCCCCAAAAAGCCCGCACCCTGGTCCCCAGAACCTGTGAATATATCTTACAAAGGGCAAAAGGGGCTTTGCAAATGTGATTAAGGTTAGGGAAACTGAGGTGGGGGGGGGAGTAGCCTGCATTGTTCAGGTGGGCTCAATCTAATCACATGTGTTCTCAAAAACAAAGAACTTTTCCCAGCTGTGGTCAGAGAGGGGGCTGTGAAAAGGACTTGATCTGCCTTTGCAGGCTTTGAAGATGGAAAAAGGGGACCCTGAGCCAAGGAATGTAGGTGGCCTCTAGAAGCTGGAGAAAGCCAAGAAACGCATTCTCCTTAGATCTTCCAAAAAGGAATGCAGCCTTGTCAACACCTTTGTTTTAGCCTAGCGAGACCTCTATCAGACTCCTGACCTCCAGGGCTAATTGTGATAAATAAAATTGTGTTGTCTAATTCACTAGGTTTGTAGTAATTTGGTATAGCAGCAATAGAAAACTAGGATGCTATTTATTTTATTTTATGCATTTAAAAATATTATTCTGAGAAACTTCACCAGACAAAGGTGTTCAGGCACAAAAATAGTTTAAAAATCCCTGTCTAATAGTGTCTGCAGCTATAGTTAAAAAGAAAACCCTGTGTAGTTTGACATTGACACCAATCACTGTCTAGTGAGACCCAAAAAGGAAAACTATATACTTTTTTTTTTCACAGTTATCCAAATGTTCCAGCAAAAATTTTTGTAGCAAAATCATGAGTATAATTCTCACTCAAGCTTGGCTTTTTCCTTGACTTTCTCAGTGGTTCTTATTTTTTCTGGCTTCCACCATTTCCAAATTTGGAGTACATTCATATAGGCAATTCATTCATGCAGGAATGAGAGCCAAGGGAAGAGTGATTTTAATCCTTTTAATCAACATTATTACTTTATAAGCTTTCAAATGAACCCAGCAGCTACTAAAATACACTAGGGAATTTTTGTAGGAAAATGACAACCCAATAAAGAGGTCATATGCCAAAGGAAGTGTATTCCCCATATCACCTCAATGGTGATAGGGTCTCTGGCAATTTCTTGACTGTAATTCTTGAGATCAATTCCTAATCCTGTTGTAATATGTTAATGCCCAAATGATTTTTAAAATAGTTTCCATTTTCCTACCTATTAAATGTAAATAGCACTTTTTGAAGTATCTGGCTAATGAAAATTGGTAGTGATGTTTGAGGTTTGTGAAATTCTAGGGATATGCCTTATGTAATTTTTTTTTGAGGTGGGGTCTCACATTGTCACCCAGGGTGAAATGCAGTAGCACCGTCATAGCTCACTGCAGCCTCAAATTCCTGAGCTCAAGTGATCCTCCCGCCTCAGCCTCTCAAGTAGCTGAGAATACAGGTGCGAGCCACCACACTCAGCTAATTTTTAAAATTTTTGTAGAGAAGAGGTCTTGCCATGTTGCCCAGGCTGATCTTTTGTAATCTATTACAAGAGATGTTTCTTTCCTTATGAGCAGCCACAACGGTGAAGTAACCAAACTTGAGTCTGTTTTTGTCAGCAGCAGTTTAGTCTGTCTGCTGTTAGGCATAATTTGCAGTACACTTACCAGCACAATATCCACATCCTCTGTAGCAAGCAGTTTCATTAAAAGTGTGCATTTGGAGCTTAAGAAAATAAAAAAATTAAAACTACTAATGGAAACATTATAAAATTCTAAATTATTGATCAATTTGCTTTTGAAAATATGCATGAAGGAATATAATCATTCTTTCCCAGGACTAGCTCCTTTGGGTAATGAAAGTCAGATGTGCTAGAGATGTCTGTCTCTCATCCAGGTCAAGAATGTACAGTGTATAATAAAGTATGATATCTGGACCTTAGACAAAACGCAATGCCAGAACTAGGATGTTGCCAGCTTTCCACTGTGCAAGGTCTAATTCAGTTGATAAATCTGCTTTCCATACTTCATGAACCTCGATATGTTTTCAGGAATTCAAAACTAATATTTCTCATTACTTAGGATGCATAGTCCACCTGGCCCCAAGTACATAAATTTGTGTCAAATGACATCTGTTTTCACATGGGAGATTTTCAGAATGTCTTGCAGAGAGTCTTCTAAAATGTGAAAAAAGTTTAGTAATGCTAAAATTCAGTTGCAAAATCCTAAAAATTTCAGTTGTGCATCACAGTTTTCAATTACTTTTTCACTAAAGCAATTGCATATTCCCACACCTGAAAACATATCATACCTCTAATAGCAATCCTCAACCGAGACCAGCATTTTATTGGTTTATTTCATATAACCAAACAATTCATAAATGGTATGCATTGTTGTAAATGGTAACAAAAGGTAGAAAATATTTACTGGTAATGCAAACAGTTCGCACTTAGCAGATCTGATTTTTTAAAATTAATTTTAATCTAGTAAATACTATTATACAATCTCATGCTACTAAAGAAAACCTGTAAGGGTTTGTAATAGCTAGGGTGGATTACACTACTATAACATATGTACTCCAACATACACAATAGCACAAACACAATATATGTTTCTTACTCATATTAAAGTCCAAGGTGGGTGTATCTGGTCAGAGGTGACTCTCCTGCAGGTGGTGACCATTGGAGCCAGGTTCCTTCTATCCTGTGGCTTCACCATCACCCAAAGCCTTTGCATCAGCCACATCCAGTGGGAGGAATAGGAAAGAGAACTTGGAAGTGGTATATCATCTTTTTAAAGCCTTTCCCCATAAGTTGTACTCATCGCTTCCACTGAAATTTCGTTGGAAAGAAATAGTCACATGGCCACACCTAACTGCAGAAGACTCTGGGACTGTAGCACAGCCATGTGCCCAGGGATAAGGGGAATCAGATTTTGTAAGCAAGCTCTGCATGGAGTAATTTTTAGTATTCAAATCATTTTAGGTTGATTTTCTTGGATGTGAGTAAGATATATAGCTTCTTATCTTAGTAAAATAATTCATTCTCAGTGGGAAAAGAATCCAAACACTATAGGAAAGAATAAAAAAAAAAAAGTGGAAAATCCTCTCAAGCCCAGAAGTAATCACTGTAAACATTTTGATAAATATGCTCCCTTTCTACATGTTTATACATTAATTTGTATAAGGTTTTATATCAGGTAATAATACCACTCATATATTTCTATATCCTGATTCTTCTCATTTAGAAATGTCTATTACACATTCTTGCATATCAGCGACATAAAACTCTATCATCAGTTTTTATGCAACATAATATTCAATTGTATGTGTATGCCATAATTTAATCTCTTCTCTTTCTGTTATTATTGACATTTCTTCAATAAATGTATTTGTGGCTATAGCCTTTGGCAGTTGCGTGATTATTATTTTTCAGCACAAATTTATATAGGTGACATTGCTGAAGAATTTACAAATTTTATAATTTTAAATATATTGTCCATCTGCTCCCCAGAAAGGTTACATCAAGTCAGAGTCCTACCAATGGCATGTGACAGAGCTTCTTTCAATGCCTTGGGCACTGCAGCACTTGGTATTATTTATATTTTTACCTTTGCAATATGTCAGGTGAAGTACAGCTCATTTCTAATTGGCATTTCTATTATTATTAGTGATGCTCTTTTTAGTTCTTTTGGAGCCATTTGTCTTTCAAAAGACTGTAGAAGTCTTTCAGTCTTCTGCATTCCCTGTTACTATATCTCTGTGACTTCGAAGTCTGAACTTCACCGTTATGCAACTCTATGTCCTTGCTACTTGGTGCCCTCGATATTTCCTGGGCAATGAGAGCATGGCATGGTCATCAGTCTCAGGAACAACTCTGGTTCTTCTAAGACATAAGATCATAAGATTGAAATTTCTCTGAAAAGTTGCTGTAGCTTAACTATTTTGTTGTTTTAATGTGTGCGTGTGATATGCCTTGGGTGAATTTTTTAAAGTTTTTTTCTGATTATAAAAATATATTTTTTCATCATAGAAAATATAGAAAAAGGTATATAAACAGTAAGGATCACCCATAATCTCACTACTCTGAGAAATTCCATGATGACATCATTGTCCACTCTTTTCAAACCTGGAGGAGGAAGGGCAGATTGCAGCCAGCCCACAGTCCTCAAAGGACTGGAGAGGTGCATGGGGGCAGGGAGACAGCCCGTGGCTGCTGCAGAGTATGAGGGTTGGGGAAAAAAAGCCCTGCTCCCTGGAAAATTCTGATAGTTCTCTGCTCATCCTATCCAAGCACCTCATTTAGATCCCTCTGTGTAAGGAGAGACATTGCTGAGGATGTCTGTTACATTTTTATGCTATTTCTGAGTAGAAACAAGGTGCAAAAACCTGTTGTTCTAACCTGCTTTTCTCTAATAAGATTCCTCTTGTCTGCACCAGTTTGTCTTTTGTCCCTCTACTCTCTGGTTCCATAACACTGTGAATACAGGTTACCTTCATTTTTTGTTTTGTTTTCTTTTTGTTTGTTTGTTTTGTTTTTTGAGACAAGGTCTAGCTCTGTTGCCCAGGCTGGAGTGCAGTGGTGTCATCGCGGCTCACTGCAACCTCAAACTCCTGGGCTCAAGACATCCTCCTGATGCAGCCTCCCGAGTAGCTGGGACTACAGGCATGCACCATCACGCCCAACTAAATTTTCTATTTTTTGTGGAGATGAGGGTCTCACCATGTTGCCCAGGCGGGTCTTGAACTCTTGGTCTCCCAAAGTGCTAGGATTACAGGCATAAGCCACTGCACCTGGCCTAAACATACCTTGTTTTATTGCACTTCACTTTATTGCATGTCTCAAATATTGCATTTACAAATTGAAGGTTTGTGGCAACTCTGAGTCAAGCAAGTCTGTCTGCACCATTGTTCCAATAGCACGTGCTCACTTCATGTCTGTGTGTCACATTTAAGTAATTCTTGCAACATTTCAAATTTTTCATTATTATTATATCTTTTATAGTGATCTGTGAGCAGTGATCTTTGATGTTACTAAAGTAATTGTTTTGGGATGACACAAACCATGCCCATGTAACACGGCAAACAATAAATGTATGTATTCTGACCGCTCCACCAACCTGCTGTTCCCCCGTCTCTCCCTCTCCTCAGGCCTCCCTATTCTCTGAGATACCACAATTTTGAAATAAGGCCAGTTAATAACCCTACAGTGGCCTCTAAGTGTTCAAGTGAAAGAAAGAGTCACATGTCTCTTACTCTAAATCAAAAGGTAGAAATGATTAAGGTATGTGAGGAAGGCATGTTGAAAGCCAAGTTAAGTCAAGAGCGAGGCCTCTTGTGCCAAACATTCAGCGAAGTTGTGAATGCCAAGAAAAAGTTCTTGAAGGAAATTAAAAGTGTCACTCCAGTAAACACACAAATGATAAGAAAGTAAAACAGTCTTATTGCTAATATGGAGAAAGTTTTAGTGGTCTGGATAGAAGATCAAACCAGCCACATTTCCTTTAACCAAAGCCTAATCCAGAGCAAGGCCCTAAATCTCTTTGATTCTACGATGGCTGAGAGAGGTGAAGAAGCTGCAGAAGAAAAGTTGGAAGCCAGCAGAGGTTGGTTCATAAGGTTCAGGGAAAGAAGCCGTCTCCATACCATAAAAGTGCAAAGTGAAGCAGCAAGTGCTGGTGTAGAAGCTGCAGCAAGTTACCCAGAAGATCTAGGTAAGATCATTGATGAAGATGGCTATACTAAACAAAAGATGTTCAAAGTAAATGAAACAGCTTTATACTATATTAGGAGAAGATGTCATCTAAGTTTCATAGCTATCGAGGAGAAGTCAATGTCTGGCTTCAAAACTTCAAAGGACAGGCTGACTCTCTCATTAGGGACTAATGCAGCTGGTGAATAAGTGGAAGCCAATGCTGACCTACCATTCCAAAAATCCTAGGACTCTTAAAAATGATGCTAAATCTACTCTGCCTGTGCTCTATAAATGGAACAACAAAGCCTGGATGACAGCACATCTGTTTACAGCACAGTTTAGTCAATACTTTAAGCCCACTGTTGAAATCTACTGCTCAGAAAAAAAGATTCCTTTCAAAAGATTACTGCTCATTGACAATGTACCTGGTCACCTAAGAGCTCCAGTGAAGATGTACAAGGAGATCAATGTTTTTTTTATACTACTAATATAACATCCATTCTGTAGCCCAAAGATCAGGGGTAATTCTGATTTTCAAGTCTTACTATTTAAGAGTTACAGTTGACCCCTGAACAACATGGGTTTGAACTGCACAGGTTCACTTATATGTGGATTTTCTTTCACCTCTGCCACCCCTGAGACAGCAAGACCAACCCCTCCTCTTTCCCCCTCCTCCTCCTCAACCTACTTAACATGAAGATGACAGGGATGAAGACCTTTGTGATGATTCATTTCCACTTAATAAACCATAAATATATTTTTCCTTCCCTATGATTTTCTTAATAACATTTTCTTTTCTCTAGCTTACTATATTATAAGAATATAGTATATAATACATATAACATACCAAATGTGTATTAATCAACTGTTTCTGTTATCTGTAAGGCTTCCAGTCAACAGTAGGCTATTAGCAGTTAAGCTTTGGGAAAGTCAAGTTATACTCAGATTTTTGACTGCATAGGGGGTCAGTACTGCTATCCCCTGTGTTGTTCAAGGGTCAACTGTATATTTTATAAGGCTATAGCTGTCATAGATAGTGATTCCTCTGATGAATCTGGGCAAAGTAAAGAGGAAACCTTCTGGAGAGGATTCGCCCAGATGCCATTAAGAACATTCATGATTCATGGGAGAAAGTCAAAATATCAACATTAGCAGGAGTCTGAAAGAAGTTGATTCCAACCCTCATGGATGATTTTGAGGGGTTCAAGACTTCAGTGGAGGCAGTAACTACAGATATGGTGGTTACAGCAAGAGAACTAGCATTAGAAGTAGAGCTGAAAGATGTGACTGAATTGCTGTAATCTTATGATAAAACATGAACAGATGAAAAACTGCTTCTTATGGATGAGCAAAGAAAGTGATTACTTGAGATGGCCTCTACTCCTGGTGAAGATGCTGTGAACATTATTGAAATGACAACAAAAGGATTAAAAGGATTTAGAATATTACATAAACTTTGTTGATAAAGCAGCTGTAGGGTTTGAGAGGATTGACTTCAATTTCCAAAGAAGTTCTACTGTGGGTCAAATGGTATCAAACGGCATAACATGCTGCAGAGAAATCGTTCATGAAAGGAAGGGTCAATGGATGCAGCAAACTTCATTGTTGTTGTATTTTAAGAAATTGCCACAGCCACCCCAACCTTCAGCAACCACCACCATGATCAGTCAGCAACAACCAACAAATATCGAGGCAAGACCTCTGCCAGCAAAAAGATTACAACTCGCTGAAAGCTCAGATGATCATTACCTAAAGTATTTTTAAATTAAGGTATGGACATTTTTTAGACATAATGCTATTGTACACTTACTAGGCTAGGTATAGTGTAAACATAACTTTTATATGCACTGGGAGACCAAAAATTTTGTGAGCCTTGATTTATTGCAATATTTGTTTTATTGCAGTGCTCTGGAACTGAACCCGCAATATCTCTGAGGTATGCCTGTAGATGGAAATCATCAAAGCCACACCACAATTGTACATTGCTGTCCCTTCTCCTCCCCGTGAGACCTCCTGCCACCCTCATCTGCCCACTGCATTGAACTTGGAGGATGACCCCCAGTCATGTATGATGACTACTTTCTGCAGTGTGTTTTGGAAATTGAGATCTCTGACATGACATACAAGAAGAAGAACCTACATGAAGAGGGGAATAGCATTCTGGTGGCCTCCAGAAGCAATATTTGCTGAACAGAGGAAAAGAGGTCCACTTTTCTAGCTAGTTTAGACTTTTGCTTACCATTTATTGCCAGATGCCTGTCCTCTCTACGAAGGCAAGGATTTTGTCTGTCTGTGTCCTTCACTACTGTATCCCTAGTGTCTAAATTGCTGCTTTACACATTGTAAATACTCAATACATACTGAATAAACTATTTAGATTTTCCAAAAGACCCCACCAGGGACCCTAGGCAGGATCCTCCTATACCAGCCATTAAAGTGGGGTCCCGCCCAGGACTGCCCTGAGCTCTCTTCTAACTCTCTCTCTGCTCTATCTCGTCTGCCAGCCATGCTTTGATGAGCCATCTACCTGCTGATGACTTCCAATTTTATTACTCTAGTCCAGCTCTTTCCTCTGTATTCCAGACTTTACTTGACATTTCTATTGGGATGACTCTACAGGTATACAAATTTAACATGTCAAAAACAAAACATTCTCTCATACCCTCTACCGATGAATGTCTCAGGCAATGGCCACACCATCTACCCAGTTCATTCAATTATATAGTCTAGAAATCATAGTTGGCACCTACTTTCTCTTATCCCCCACATCCAGTCCACTAAACTCTGTATATTTGAACTCCACATATCTAATTTATGTATGGCATGTCCTTTGATGCCCCCCACCACCACCCCTCTCATACAAGCCATCAGTCTCTCTCACCTTGGCTCAGTGGCATCCAACTATTCTCCCTGCATCTTCTCCTTCCCTCTCCAGTCCACCTTCCACCACAATCAGAGTCTCTTTTTAAATGTTCTAGATGATTCTTATGTATCACCACTTAAATTTTTTCAGTATGATTTCATTGCCCTCTAGAGAAGGACTAATATCCTTCACATTGCCTGCAAGGTGCTCTGTCATCTGAGTAACGCCTACCTTCTGGAGGGCCTGGTACCCCTCTCTGCCTTGCTGTCTGTGCTTAATCCATCCTAGGTTTCTTTTAGATTCCCCAAAGTCATTGCTTTCTCCTACCCCAGGACTTTTGCACATACTGGGCCTCTGCCTGGAAATGCTCTGTCATTCAGCCTTATTCCATACTTTACCTAGTTCAATCTTCTCACTTTTGACCTCAGATCTATTGCATACTGGAACATGTTTGTTTTAATCACACTTTTGCAGGAAGTAGAGATCCTCCAGTTTTAGATTTTATAGTTATTTGAAAAATTGCTAAAGAGTATGTGTTTTATGAATAATTTGTTTCTCACCTTTTACTACATACTCAAGTAAAGTTGACTTTCATTATAAAAATTGAGAACATTGACAATATATTTGCCTAGAAAAAGATGCATCCCTTCACTGGAACAAACTACCCTTAATTTTGTCAAGGTCCTAAATAATGCTACCCTTAGAAAGAGGACTCAGAATTCTGTATCATAGAACAGAGGTCAGCAGACTGTAATCCACAGGCCAAATCAGGCCTATCACAGATTTCTGTCAATAAAGTTTTATTGGAACACAGCCATGCCCATTCATTTATGTATTGTCTGTGGCTGTTTTCATGCTACATGAGTGGTTGAGTAGTTGTGACAGTTACGGTCTGTGAAGCCTAACATATTTCCTTTCTGGTTCTTTACAGAAAAAGTTTTGCGACCCACATCACAAAACATGATGGCAACAATTTTAGCCTCAAGAGTTCCATGCCAGGTAGTACCAGTAATCTGAGAGACATTCATTATGAATTCCTTAGAATATCTGGTTTAAACTGCACTCTAGTTTGATGGACCTGCCAGGAGTTATCTGCAAAATTTACCAAACTAGCAGAATCAATTGATTTTTCTGAAGAGTGGCTTGGAATTTACATTTGAACATTAGAAAATGTCTGCCAAATTTATGTGTGTGTGTGTGTGTGTGTGTATTTGTATAAGTTAATGTTATGATGTTGAGCTGTTCTATCAGCAAGTAATTAGTCATCAGGCCCTACTCTTAAGGACATGATGGTTTATGACAGAAAAAAGGCATCATAATCAAAGACAATGTTTTTTGATTGTATTGACAAGTTGGCACGGGTCCAACTTATCTAAAAACTGATTCATTTAAATGTGTTAAAAAAGAGGTAGGAGGGCTTGCTCCATCCTCTTCTCTACTACTTAACATTGAAATATGATCTGCCAAGAGGCTATTTCTTTAATTTTCAACTATAGCTGTATAGTATAGCATTTTGATACTTCCTATGAAACATAGTTGTTAAAAATGTCTTCCTCCACTCTTCTAGTGTAAATATAACCAGTAAGTCCATGCTTATGTACATAAACTAACCTCTAATTGTGTATTTTCAAGGTTTGATAAATGTTAATAATGATCCCCTGTGGGGAAAATTAAATAATAAAAATAAAGTCCCTGACATCCAATCACCAGAATAAAATCAGTCTCTGCAACTTATTGGCCATGTTGCCATGGACAAGTTACTTAAAATCCACAAAACTTCCTTTTCCTGAACCGTAAAATAGGGAAAATAATTGTACCTACAGCCTGAAGTTTGCTTGAATAAAAACTATTTGTGAAGCACTTAACACAATGTCTAGTGTAGAGCTGATTATAAATGGAAGTGTTTCAACCTATACTTATGATGATCCATGCAGGTGGGCCTATAAACCTTTTCCATATCTGGATAGTAAAGTTGATGATCGATTAATAAATGATGCAAAGAGTCATAATCAATGATGGTGAAAGAGTGCTGTATCTTCTGAATCTGCTTCTCAGTGAGAACCAAAAGCACAGCAATGATCATTAGTGGAAAAGCTACACCTAAAATCTGTTCCCCCTTATTCAAGGTATCCAGAACTGTAGCATCTTAAGAAGAAGTTAAAATATGAAAGGATGTCTGAATAAAGTGGGAGGAATAATTTGTGAAAGAGAGTTTCTTTTTTTTTGAAAATAGAGTAGATGAATACTTCTCACATGTTCCCCTCAAGAAGTCAAAAGAGAATAAATGGATACCTGCCAAGTGTTCTGGAGTAAAGCAGAAATATATGACATCTCTCTGAAATCATGAGGAATAACTTATGATTCATACAAATGTCATGTTCTCCATCTTATTTTTTATATCTGTTATTTTAAAATGTCCTTAAAATCACAATGACAAGGTGCACCATGTGTGTTTGAGAGCTTTCTACCACACCACTAGTTATCAGTTAAGCACAAGGGGAACAGGAGTTTGTCTACAGTCTATAGACATGTTGAGGGAATTACCTCCAAGGGATAAATTAACATAGGAAGGGAAAGAACCTATCACCTTGAACAGCATTCAGATAGTTAGTTATAATGATAAGTTTTCCCTCAAGCTCTGTGGAGTTAAAGTGATATTGATGAGCCACTATTTAAATAATGCTTTGGGAAAATTGTTAGCTATCTGCTTTAAGATTTTTATTCAAGGGAACCAGAGACAACCTTGATTTTTGGAAACTCATCACATAATGGAAAGAATGAGGATTTTGCATTCAATGTATTCTAAAACCGAGTCTGCCATTTACTCTTTGAAGGAAAGTTATTTAACTGCTCTGAGCCCTGATTTCTTCGTCTACCTCTACAAGCGGGAATAACAATGAAGAGTTGTTTAAAGGATCAGAAACAACGGGTATAAAATGCCTAGCTCAGGTACTGCATAGAGTAGCTGCTCAGTGTAATATAATTATATTTTATAAGGTTTTATTCATTCATTCATATATTCACTTACTCATTTTGGTGAAACAGTATGTCGCTGAGACAAGGTAAAAAGTAATAGTCTGAATACTATTCTTGACACACACTGTATTGATGTCTATCTACATGCAGAGATTTCTCTAGATGTAAGTATAGATCAGTGTGCACTGGCCACTAAATAGCCCAGAGCAGTTTGAACAACTTGTTTACCTACGAAACAATGAGGTTACAGTTCCATTAGAGTGAGCGTGCATATAGGTCTATCTAAAAATAGTTCTTGAGCTTTCACTACGCAAAAAAGCATCATACTAGCTACAGAATGCAAAGGGCTAGAGTACGATTGAAGTATAAATTATAAAGGGGGCAAAAATTGCTGTTCCTAACTTCTAAGGAGCTCACCTCTAAGGGGGATAAAACAATAAGTATACAGGAAAACCCAGGGTATTTGTTCTTAAAAATGTGAATGAATATAGGCTCTAGGAATACACATTGTGAAAGCTTATGAACAAAATGTTAACACAAATGGAACACTTGCTGGATACAGGAAGCCCTAAAATAAAATTCAGCAGGATCAGCTTCAAAATTGCTATGTAGGAGGAGCGTAGGGCCGTCTGGTTGGAAGGAGGGCCAGACAGACTTGCCTTGAAGCTTTGTTTACCTGTACACAGATTTTATTCGGGGTGGCTTTGGTAGTGGTGGAGGAGATTATGGAGAATGTCTAACTACAACCACTATCCGCCACTCCTACCCAGTGACCCGTTAGTACCACCTCTGAAATCTGGATTTTAGAATTGGTTTTATCCTTATGTTTGGAGTCTAGAGATAAAGTTTGTTCTTTGAATATGTATTGAGTACCCTATAGCTACTGTACCAAATGCTATGCAAAGACACAATATCTTTTCCCAAGGGGCGTGGGGGTCTAGTCTACAGGATAGAAATCTGAAAACAAGTATGTACAGTGTGTGATAAGCATCCATCTGGACTTATTTCTTTCTAAGATGCTATAAATGGGGTGAAAATCAGGTTTCCATCCACAATAGGGAAGGTAATTTTCACAGAATTGGGGTTGTTGAAAATGAATCCTGAAGGAAATCTTTCTCCAAAGCACATATTCTATAAAATAAGAAGTTTATTTTCAAAACTCAGGTTCCCTGTAAATATTATCCTCACTAGTAAATTAAAAAATAACTCAAAATACAAAAGATTTGCACATAACCCTCCTGAGGAACCCACAGATTGAAAAAAAAAATTCACTAGTGCCTTAACATTAAAATGGAAGAAAAATAAAAATATTTTGCCCATAGCTAATTTAGTTAATCAGGACCCAATGAAAGCTAAACCCTATTTTGTAAAATGTTGAAAATATGGAGTGATTACCATAAGCCAAAGATAGCACTGGATGATTTACATATACTACGACTGTCAGAATTCTACAGAATGCTTCGTATACAAATTTGTATCTTAAAACCCTGAATTATTCTCGAATAATAGCTTGGATTTCTAGGAATATCCTTCCCTTCAGCTACCCAGTATCATTCCAAGGGCAGAGTTTGGAAAGCAACACCCTAAAAGGTTTAATTTCCTTTTGGTTTTGTGTTATGCGGGATCACAAATATATTTGGTTTAGAATTGATAGCTTCCACTGTGCCTTAGAAGACTCAAATTCTATGTGGGTGTGTCTGAAATATTTTCCAAAGGCTTGAGGCTATCAGTATAATACTGACTTGATAAAGAAATGAATTTCATGTAAGTGTAAATGTGCTTTTCTCCTTTGCCTACAAAGTAGTTAGTTCAAAAAGAAAATGTTTAATGATATATTGAATTAGAACATTTATGTCTCAAGTTTATTCAATACCAAATCAGGTACCCCTCAGATCATGTACTGTAATAATTAGACGTGTGGGGCCCAGCTAGCCCAAGCTGCTCGCTTTCTTGATGAGGAAGTCAACCCAAAGAGATGAACAGTCTCCACCGACATTGTGCAGTTTGAAGAGGGAAGGGAAGGCTAGAAAACAGCTCTCCACGCTCCCCTCCACGCCTTCCCCACCACACTTGTTTTTCTCCTTGCTGGTGGTATTCGGCTGTAGAGTTCCCAAGGACCTCTCTCTCAATGTATGAGGCTAGTGACCTCTGTACTCTCTGCATCCTATTATTTTTCTTAAGTACCTCTGAATTTAAATAAAGGTCATTCAAGAAATAGTCCCCCATAAGACAAAACCTGTCTATAATATAAAAACATACTGTCACTTTTCTACAGCAGAAATCCCCTAATTCCATAGGATATTGGGGAATGCAGATATGTAATAACAGTAACAAATAATTCATTGCAAAGCCAAGATAACATGTGACCAGAGTTCAGTGGGGGGACAGGCACATCAACCATGGGAATGGCAAGGAGTTGATAATGACATCAGCTCAACAGTGTGCTCCAGTTTCTAGCAATTGACAGGGGCACAAGACTAATAAAGAAGAAGAAGTAATTATTAACTTTTTAGTTACCAAATTCAAAAGTTTCTTTAGTTATTTTGGTTGTTTTTGTTCATTTATTTGGTTTTTTGTAGCATTTTACATCACTGATTGTCCTCTCCCTTTTTTAACCATTTTCCCTTGGCTTCCAGGACACTGCTCATCACCAGTTCTCCCTCTTCCCTCAGACTGCTCCCCCATGTCTCTCCTCCGGGCTCCTCATCTTCTACATACTTGCTGAATATTCTTTTCTGAGGCTGATTTTTCCTTCTTTTCCTCTCTCTTTCTCTCCCCCTACCCTGATTTTTCTATGGTGCTACAATTTTGCATTTTCAACACCCACAAAGAATTTCCACTATGTATTTCTAAGGCTTCTCAAACTCTGAGTGTCATAAATGCACTCATTTCACGCACAAATTTCACTCTCAAGGAAGTGGAGCATAATTTGCCATTCCTTAAGTGTGGGCTGTGCATAGTGACTTCTTTCCAAAGAGTACAGTACAAAAAAGAAGGGGGACAGTCACTTTACACGGAGAAACCTGACAAACGCTGCCTCGGACAGGTGATCGAGGTTAACATCAACCATGCCAAGTCAAATGGATCACATGTATCCTTTACTATCATGCAATGGACATGGTACTTTTTCTCTGTGATCTTCCTCCCAAAACCTATAACCTTGACTAATCCTGGGGAAAATGTAAGATAAATCCCAATTGAAGGACATTCTGCAAAATGCCTAACCAGTACTCTTCAAAACTGCCAAGGTCATCAAAAACAAGGAAAGTCTGAGAAACGTCACAGCCAAAAGGAGCCTAGGGAGACATGAGAACTAAATGTAATATACTATGCTGGATGGGATCCTGGAACTGAAAAAAGATGTCAAATAAAAAATAAGAAAATATGATAAAGTATGGACTTCTGTTAATAATAATGTATCAATATTGGTTCATTAATTGTAATAAATGTACCACACTAATATGTAAAGTTAATAATGGGGAAACTGGGTGTAGGGTATAAGGAAACTTTCTGTACTGTCTTTATAATTTTTCTGTAAATCTAAAACTATTGTAAAATAATAATTTTATTTTAAGAAAATGAATTCATCATTTTGTCTCCCAAACCTTTTTTCTCCTCTTACACTCCCTACTTTTGTCAATGTAATAACGGTGGGACAAGCAGAACTTTGCCCAGGTATCCACATTGATACCTGATGTTTTATTAAATTTGAGATTTGATATCTACATTTAGCACTTACATATCAAGAAAAAATAGTTAAAATAGGAAGCTTCCAGATAGCCCCTATTGTTAATGACAAAAGTCTAGGCACCACACCATGAAAACAAAGTTGATTGAAGCAGTCTGTAGTGAAGAAGTCAAAGTGGACCCACTATGAGTCCGATTTATAAAACATTAAATTTATTTCTCCATAACTCGATGAAACAGCCTCATAAATACCACTCCACAGGGCTTCTGCCTTTTTTGCTTACCATCTTAAATGTATTAGTCTTTGCAGTTTAAACCCTAGACCCATCTTCCTGGTTAAGTAAGTGCCTATTGAACACATGTTCAGTCTCCACATTTGTCTCCTTCTTCTTTCTACTTGTCTTACTAGATTTAATGTCTTAAGTGTCCTAAGTGCCCATAGGTATAAGCATGAAGTAGCACCTCGTCTGCTACCTTTCCCCATCCTGGTGGCCTCTGCTGTGGCCTGCATGGACCCAGTTGGTCACTAACACCCTGAGCACCATGGTATTCACACCTCGAGGCACATCTGGGCCGTCTTGCTCTCTTGGATTCCATACTTTTCTTCTGCTGATTTCTCAGCAGTGGCCTCTGGTGCTGGTGTTGCCCCTACTCTTCAGCCTCTATTTCCTGATCTCTGGCCTCCTCCGGTTCTCTTACCACATCCACATTACTTTCAGGATGTACAGAAAGTTCTGGATCCCTTGCACATCACTTACAGGCCCTGGAAACCAGGAATAATATCTCAGATCCATACACCTAAACCCCTTCCTTAACATTGGTAATTACTGTTTTGTTCACTGCTGTGCTCCCAGGGTGCCATGTTGCTCTAGAATTATGCTGAATGCAGGACTTCTCAAAGGGGCCATGCCATAGGAAATAACGGGAAAATCCTCTGGATTTAGGATTATCCCAAAACTATTGGGGATTTTCTACCACTGTGTCTGTCATTAGTCCCTCTCCCTCTTCACCTCGGTGGAGTGACAGGGGAGCACGGACTATATCCCCCAAACTGGTCTAACTCTTGTTCTTCTCTTCATACTTCCTTGTGCTCCTGTGTTCTCTCTTTCTGTTGCTCTCATTCTTCTCCCTCCCCAGGGGACTTTTATTTCCTTCACCTACTTCATAGGAGCTGCCCGCACGCCATAGCCATATCCTTCCTTACTCTGTAGTTGTATTAAAATTTCACGCTATAGTCTTCTGTGCATGACTAAATATTCAAAGCCTAGATTTGGAAATCCTAGAAAAACCCTTTAGTCCTCCCATTAACCTTCCCATTAAGCAAGGCTCTTACAAATCAAAAAACTTCCTTTCAGACCATCATCTCACCATGGACTTCAAAAATCCCTATTTTGACATTCAAAGCAAAACACTGATTTCTTTGGTCAAGGCATTGTCTGCTCTCTGCTGCCCTTGTCAACAAGATCAGGCTTAGGTCTTAGTCTTCGTGGTAGAAGGGCTGTCGGGGACAAATCTCAGTTACTGAGAGAAAAAAATGCAACAGATTACACTTAAGATTTTATCCCAAAATAAATGTCTTTACTCTGCTTGGCTCAGATTCCAGCACTGCAGGCCATGGCTCTGGTCAGAACTCCCACTCGCCCTTGTCACCAAGGCTTGTCACAATGGCATTTTCTGTGACTTCTTTCTCTGCTCGCTTATTCAGTCAAATATCAAGTGTTGTCATTTCTGTCACTGTGATATTTATACCACATCCCTCTCCTCCCAACTCCCATTAATTCACCTGTCATTTCTCACCTGGAAGTCTCTCCTCCTTCACTTTCTTTCAGATATTCTTTCCTTAGGTTGGGAACGTGAACCTTGGGGTGCTGTAAATCTGAGATCCAATTCCATGTGTATTCACTAGCATGTGAATTTGAGCAAGTTTGAAATTTGCAAAACTGCAAAGTTTCCTCAACTTTATAAGGCTGTCATGGGAACAAAATAAGATAATATATGCAGAGTGCTTACCGTAGTATCTAACTGATGCAGAGCAATACAAACGGTTGCTATTATAATTATTATTATGCTCAAAGGTCTAAAATGTTTCATGCAATCTATGGATAAGATAGACATTGAAGGCAGGGTAGGCTTCAGAGAAGTGTAACAGTGGGGAAAGATCACAGACACAGGTGTGGAGGCAGGAAACACAGAGCAATAAGTGAGCTGTTAAATGCGGGCAGATGCTGTCAGGGAGGAAGGGAGAGAAATGTTGAAGTGAGTTACAGAAGGTCAAGACCATAATTTCTAGGGCTAAGAATCTGTATTTTATTTCATGGGCGTTGAAGAGGTTTTTTCTTTATACTCACAACATTGTGTGTGTATTGTGAGTGTGAGTGTATGTGTGTGTGTGTGTGTATGTGAATTCTAAAAATAAAAAAATAAAAACAGAAAGTTCAAAAGATAGCCAAAAAAACCAAACAAACAAACCTGGTTCTGCCTGTTAAACATGCTTACATTTTCTAAATATTTGCTTCAGGTTTTTTAAAAGTTAAGTATCATAATCTCCCTACCCCCTTCTAATAACCAAATACATGTAGAGTCTGTTAAATATTTTAATTTTTCTAACCTTAGTTTTAGCTTTGCAGTTAGTTTCCTTTTGTCTTAAAATGTGTTTACTCTTAAAAAAAGAAAGAGAGAAACATGTTCAAGACCCAAGAGAAAGAAAGGAAGAATTACCAACACAGCAAGATTTGGGAAAAGCCAAGGATAAAGTCTTAAGGATGAGGGTTATGGTAGGAAAAGTTGCTTATGCAAAAGGACAATAAATGAACTCATGTACTTAGAATAAACATTCAATAACTGCCCCTCACCCAACAAACATCCCAAACAGGGGAATAAGACATCCAATTAAGCAAGTAAGAAACTGAATCTGTTGTATTTTCACAAGGAAAAGGCTTCAAGTGAGCATGGCTGTATTGACAGTCATGTTGGGAAGAATTCAGCTCATCAGGTGACTAATTGCCAAGCTCTCCCAAGAAGAAACCACACCTTATTTGTTATATCAGCTTCTGTTACTGACACATAATTGGCCTTCAGTAAACATATTGAACCAAACTAAACTGAACGCCTAAGGGTTGGAGCATATGAACTCTGGCCGTGGGATTGGACTGACTCTTCACCCCACCTTTGGACGGAGCTCTGTCTTATCCTCCCTCAGCTAAATGACACTTGGCCTGCAGAACTGGTTGAGGCAAGTTTTGTATAACTTCACATTCCGACTGACGAAAGTTTTATGGACTTTTTTTTTATTGGTCCCTCAGTGTAAAGAGAATGGATTTATCATGACTTTAAATAACCTCAAGGTTCCAGTTGTTTCCTTCTACCCAGGTTACCAGGAGCTGCACAGAATGGGCCAGTACTTGGGCCACTGTGTTGTCCCAGAAGGACAATATTCAAAATATCATTCTATTAACTCCATTCTCCTTCCGGTAAGTTCCTTCCTAAGAGAGCATCGGATGTTCTGCAAAGAGTTCAGAATGACTAATGAAAATCAAAGAAAAGGCGAAATGTGAAGAATGCTAGGATATATGGATTAATTAAAAAAAACAACAACTTGAAATAATATCCTTTGTCCTTTACCCCATGTCCTCCGGGCTTTTAATTATCCATTTCAGTATACAGGAAAAATAGGACCTAACTCCCAGTGGATGAACATTCTTTAAACCTTTATGGCACACTTGAATTACAGCTATTCATAGTGAGCTCATGGAAGAATGAGTAAGACATTCCCACCTATTAAAGTTCTCCCAAATGATACATTCAAAACTTTAAGTCCCTTAAGTGGCTGTAACTTTCCATTAATAGTGAAGAAAGTTTCCTTTTTAAAAAATTTCTAGGAAATGGGGCCTTAAAATACATCTTCTCTAAAAAAGATCAATTCATTTGTACGAATTATCTAGTATATTTTTCTTTCCTTTTCTTCTTTCATTCCCATTACTGGGGTGGAAGGAGTGTGAGTAGAGTCCTATCCTGTATTTCTAGGCCCCTCTACGAGGTTACGTGGATCAGTGAAGACTACGAAGGATTCAAACAGTCCAAAGATGTAAACAGTGTTGAAACTATTATTATTTACATCATTTTTGTTATTTCTATTACCCTGCTAACTTCCATGTCACCTGTTAACTTTCCATTCCAAGTCAGTGGCTTTAACCTGCTCAAAAGTCTTAATTTCTATCAATGTTCACTGTTAAATATCAGATACACAACAAAACTCCTTAAATTTAGATGGAGGCAGAAATAAAACAGTAAAGAGGGAGGGAGAGAGATTCGCTCCTTGAAGAGCTATCAAACACCTTTTTGGGATGTCTCCATCCTAGGACAACTCTGATTACCTGGATATTTCACAAACCAAGTTTTCTTAGTTTGAAAAGCAGTCACATATTTTTATAATTATTCAGTTTGTAAATCTGGAATATTTTTCTCAATAGGATGAAAGTGTGGTTTTTTTTAAATTTTAAAAAAGACAAAGAAAATCTATGCTTTTAACTTAAGTTCTAATCTGCTCAGGTCTTAAAAGAGCCCCCGTTCAATTTGTTTTTTTGGTTTTTGGGGTTTTTTTCCCCCACGTGGCTGAGATGCTACAAAGCTGTCGTGGGAATAATATTGAGGTGAACTGAGAAAGGTGTTGATTGGAAAGAAGAACTTTCCAGTGTTATTTTTATTCCAATTCCTGATTGATCAACCTGAAAGAAGGTAGAGGGGAGGTGGGCCACTGTGTAGGTGGAAGGACTCCTGCCTGGAACATGAGTAAACATCAGAGACCAGACCAAATCCATGTGTCTTCTGTACACTAATCCCCATGAGTCTTAAACATATAAAACACATGAAAAAAAGTAATTGAGTAGCTATAAATTCCATCCTAAAACTTTTCCAGTGGAAATAGGCAATAAGTCTGTTCAAAATAAACCACAACAGGCATTCTTGATGGTGGAAAACATTACAAATAATTTGCAAGCTGGCAAGAAATTACAACCAATAAGTGTGTTCTAAGAATAGTAAATTGGAAGAGGGAAACTACCTACAATAAATGATTTCCAAAGGAAATTCCAGTTGTTAGAAAAAGGCCAACAAAAGAGGTGGAGAGGACCTTAGTTCCAGCATGCAGGCCTCTGTTTCTCTCCACTGGCTTCAGTTAGAAGAACTATTTTTTAACTTCCCCATTTCAAGTAGTTCCCATGCTTTAATATAGTCAGGAAATGTATGTGTTTTCTCCACAATGTAAAAGGGGGCCACAATGTAAGAATGGGAATTGCAAACAATTATTACCATTACTATGTCTAGAGAGGTTCTATTTCTATATCTTGAAAAACCCATTTACAGAGTTAACAAATGAAGCCAGATGGTGGCAATAAGTACTTGTCCTTTAAGATATGTAGGTATATAAGGTGCACACTTGCTTTGATTGCCCTCTAACAAGCCCTGGGGATTTGGAGTGAACCAAGACCTTGGCCTTTTCATCAATGATTACGCTTGAGTGGCAGACACAGACAAATGCATAGGCTACTGTATAGTTTGTGCAGTAAGAAAGGCATGAAAAAAAGCTCCAAGGAAAGACATCTGAAACACACTAGGAGGCAAATTGCTTAAACTGCTGGGACTTGGATTTTCTCACCTGAAAAATGGAAACAAGAATAACCACACCACAGAAATATTGAAAGGATCAGATGAATCATATTATAATGAAGAATGCCATACAGATGTGATCTATTATTAATATACTTCTAAAACAAAAAGCCTTTAATATGTGCTAAGCCCTGTTATTAGTCATTCACATATATAAATCAGTTCTCTCAGCAACCCTATGAGGTAGATACTATTATTATTCCTGCTGCACAAATGAGGAAACTGAGACCCAGAAAAATTAGGTAACTCGTGTACAGTTGCACAGCTAGGATTCAAAAACAGGCATCTTGTTCCAAGGAGAAGATTACCCATTACCCTGGAGCTAATGATGCTTAAGCTTTGGGACTTCTCAGTTGCATGGACCACACCAAGGCTCTGGGTGGCCCCCCAGTGATATCTTTACGTGGCCATATGTTCTTACAAAATTTGCAAAAGTAAGACATTTTAGCCTATTAGTTCAGAATACTCTCTATTTTCATTCCAACTTCAGATCCATCATGTTTCCCCCTTGCCAGGTAGAGTTGGAGTAAACATATCATTTTTGAAATACAGCCAAGGATGGGTTGAGTTGATGATACATTTAGTTTCAGTTTAGTGAGGTCTATATATGTAGCTCACAGTCACTCCCGTATCTGGCTTACCTACTGCTAGAGAAGTTTCACAGGCTAGTGGGGGTAGAAGCAGAATCCAGAGGTCTGACTCTACTGAATATTCTCCTGACCCCACATTTTCTTTCATGTGTTTAGAAATCCATAACCAGTTCTTTAATTCTTTAATTTAAGGCATGATAGTCTATTCTCAGCCCAAGCAGCATTCGACACTATTTCTCATGTCCTACCTGGCTTTAATGCACCTTTCTAGTTTATGCTCCCATCCACATCTGCCTGTATGCCAGGCTCCATCCAAAGAACATGTCTTCCTTTTCTGGACCATGCACTTTGCTCTTACTAAGGCTTCTATTAATTTCTTGCTAACTTGATACAAAATCTGACATTAGCAAAGATAACAAACACTCCTAATTCACCACTAAAAGACATCAATGACAAACAGGTTAATATGGGTGTTGGCAATTCAACAAGCATTTAAAATAAGCCACTAGATGAGAAAACTTGAAATGCCAAAAGTCCTACAGCTTACATAGAAAAAAAAAAAAACTAGTGTTTCCCCAGATTTGACAAGAATCCTAAAAATGTATATGGCATTACCAATAATGGGGTTTGAGGCTGCAAGTTTTCTAAAATATGAGTAATTATAATTGATCATAATGGAGAAAAGATTGAATTTTCATTCTTTTCATGCCAAGAAAGTGATATAAAAGTTGTCAAATGCAGCAAAAAATATGGTAAAAAAGTATAAGGTGTATCAGCAGTTCATTTTTAAAATTATTATTATTTTTTTAAGAGACAGGATCTATCTATCTTACCCAGGCTGGTCTCAAACTCCTGGACTCCAGTGATCCTCCCGCCTTGCCTCCGCCTCCCTAGTAGCTGGGACTAGAGGTGCACATCACTGCGCCTGCTAACAGTTAATTAATAAAATATTTTTCCCTGATTTTTTGGTTTGCAGTGTCAGTTTTTTAAAACTGTAATGTCATTTCTTTTCTAACCCTTAATAAATATTTGTTTCATTCCTAATGTCTTCTTCTTCTTAGAGGCCCACAAATTGTAATGGAATTAGGACCTAAAAAACTTGGATTTGTCTCATACTTTTTCCCCAACCCATGCTTTTTTTTAAAAAAAGCTATTCTGATGGTTATACACTGTTTTGGATGAAGGCACTGTCTTTGCTATATGGATTTCGAGCTGTTCCATTTAAATGTATGTGTTTTCCAAGGGAGACAGCAGCACGCAACGGAGGAGCTCGACTGGGCTGACCCGAGCTATGTGGCGGGCTGGTCCTGCCTCCAGACAGCTGCGTGCACCCCGCATCTCTAGGGCCTCTTTACACTAGCAGTGCCTTCCGCTAAATGGTCTCCAGTGATCCTGCCGTGGCTCTGGGCCCTGTGGTTCTCTGACAACTGCATGAAAAATATTCTCTCTCTCTGTATTCTTATTTTTAGTTTGGCTAATAGGAAATGAATGTGTTTTCTGAACATCAGAAAGCAAATAACCAATAAGCAAATAACCCCGTCTTACAGCTTAAATTTGCTTCTAACCCTATTACCTGCATCACTGAAGCGTCTTTGTCAGTATTATTAAGCACACAGGTCAGTTAGACTGAAACAATAGCAAAGTCAATGGCTGTGAGGTAAAGAAAAAGAAAGCAGGTTGCTGGGGCCAAAGGGACCCAAGTGAAGACAGGGATGCAGAAGTAGATGTGGCTCTGAGAAGGCAGAAGCCAGGCTGTGGACAACTTTAAATCCTAAGGCTGGGTACATGGACTGGAGGCTTAGCAGGGGCCACTCCAGTGAAGGACCTGCAGGGAGGCAGCAGCAACGGCAGCAAAATTAGCAAGATCACAGAGCAGGCCATGAACGGCCTTGAACGGCTGACAAGGGCAGTGATAGGAGAGGAGGGTGCTGGATGCCTGGGAGAGGAGAGAGAGGGAAGCTGGGGATGGAAAGGAGGGAGAGAATGGGGAGGTTGGGGCTCACTGTGAAAACTGCCCTAGGAAGAGCAGGAGACGCTATGGCAAAATATGACTTTGGGAATGACTTTTGGCGTCACCCCAAAATACTCTGGAGAGGAATTTCTCAGAAGACGAGTCTGGCTGTGATCTGCCCCATGTCTCTTCTACAGACCAGTGCCTGGCCAAAGAGTGAAGCTCACAGAAGCCTTCGCTGCTGGGAAGTGTCACTAGGACGGCAGCAAAGGGGAGCGGAAAGAGTAAGGCACCTGGAATAGGGCAACCTGGCTTTGCATTCCCAGCTGTGGTATTTATAAGCCACACACACAAAAAAGTCACCTGGTATCTCTGAGTTGCTGTTACTTCATTTGTAAAGCACAAGTGGTAAGACACGAATATCTACTTGGCATCATTCAACATACCTGACATTGCAAGATCAGAGAAAGGACTATAGATTGGACCCTAAGAGCGACATTGAAATATTATTGATTATCCTGTGGAAAGACCTGATCCCACATACATACTACCCCTTCCAGAAATATTTCAGAAAGAACTTCCATAGACATAAAGGACATGATGTCTAAAGACGTCAGGACTGGCAGGAGTTTTCTAAGCATAAATCTTGGTCCCACGGCAGGATGGACGGCAGGCCGTCAGCCACACTCTGTAGATGGCTACCTGTGCTGTTAACTCCTCAGAACTGTTCTTTTGCCTCCCTTCCTTGCCTTATTCCAGAACCAGGGAATTGGCTGTGTCGGTCTCTGAACAAGAAGGTTGTTTTAATTTACAATGTGCATTGAAAATGGGTTTATCTTGTGAAATAATTCCTAGTTAAGTGCCTAGTTAAGGATATTTGGGTCTCATATCTACCCTCAGATCAGTTTTATATTTTTATTGACACTATAGATGAATTCCTTTAAAAAATAGGCAAAGAAAACATTTTTGTGTTTTATTTGGATAATGGTCCCAGAGAGCCCTGGCACATATTTTGACAGGAAAGTGAAAAAGGTTCAGGAAAAAAATACAAATAAAATGAAAACAGAGGGAAAGGTGAAAGTGACAATAAGACTCGGATAGAAGTGAAAGTGTGACCATTTGCAATGCCAAAGAGTATTGTGTGGCTGTCCTTCACAATCCATCATAAAGAGTTGTTAACACATCTTGCATGGTGGCTTGACTCTAGCACATTCCTTCTGCTCTGGACTGTGTGGCAGTCCTCCTCTGATTACTCTAACCTGCCTCACTGTGCATGTGTGAGGCTCAGCTCCAAACCAAGGATCTGGAGTCCTTATTTGCAACACCCTTCCTACTTATTCCTTCTGATTCCAGCCTCTTTAGCAGCCCAGAACTCTGATCTCTACTTCCTTGGCTCAGTGGGGCTACAGTTTTCTTTCTGTTTGCATTCCACCTCTATGCTCTGCTCAGAAAATTTTCTCCAGATACAGAGCCAGGATGAAGTGGGGCTCATCTCATGAGATCCTTTTCTCTTAGGGGTTGCAGGCTTGCACCACCAGTGTCCAAAGTCCAATGTCTGAAAATGATTGCCTCATATATTTTGTCCAACTTTTTAGCCCTGTGTTTTATAAGGGTGGAAGTTGGAGTCATCCCTGTTTAACAGGATTTTTAACAAATCATTAAAATGTTTATAAAAGACACACCAAAATATAATGAATATATGTAAATAAAGAGATACAAAAAGGCAGGCCTGTAAAATACTACCAACCAAAGCTAATGTTAGTCTTACTGATAAAATATACATGCAAACAGCATAATGATAAGCAAAAGGATTATTTATATATTGCTAACAGGAAAAATTCACGGGAAAATATAACAAAGCTGAACTTGTGTGTGCTTAAAAACATAGCCCCCAAATGCAAAAACCAAAATACTTAAACACATAGGAAATTTATAAATACAGTAATCCATCATAGTAGGACATTTTAGCCTACCTCTTTCAATAATTGCTTGATAAAGTAGATAAACAATTAATTGATATGATATATATAATTTTAAAAATATAATTTACAGGTTTTATCTAATGGGCATAGACTATGCATCCAGCAACTGAGGATATATAGTCTTTACAAACACATATGGAACATATATAAATATTGAACACATAATTCATAAAACAAGTTTTAACAAATAATAAAATTTTATGTTTATATTAATTTTATATATATCTGTATCAAAAACCTTGTCTAGATAATTTTGTCTCTAAGAAGAAATTATAATGTAAATTGGAAACCAGAACAAAACAACAATGATACTACTATGGATGAAACATGTAAGATGCAGCTACAGAAGCATCCAGAGAAAAAGGTACGATCGTAAATACTCACATGGAAGAAAGGTTGAAGACAATAAGTAATCAACAAATGATAGTTTGGAAAAAAAAACCCAAATTTAGAAGAAAGAGCAAAAAAAAAAAAAAGAAGAAGAAGAAGAAAATATGGGATCAACCAACAAACCCAAACATTATCTACTAAAATCAATCTACAAACCTCTGATAAGAGTGAATGCCCCCAGTATGAAAAGGGGGGCATTATATTAGTAATAGAGATTTTTTTTTAAATCACAGAGGACTACAGGAATGATTTTATGTTTGGTAAATTTTAACACTTAGATAAAATGAACAATTTCTTGGAAAAATATAACATTAATTTTAAAAATTGAATTTGTATTTTCAAATTTACTCATCATTAACAAATAAAAGAGAAAAAAATTCCTGAAAATCACCAGGCCACAATGTTTTACTTGGCAAATTACATGTAATCTTCAGGTAACATATAATATCCATCCGATAAAAATATAGCAAAACTCCCCAGCTTATATCAGGAAGTCAGGGCAGAGTGGGCAATGGGGCAAAACATTCCCAAGTTCTCCCAGGGGTAGAAAGGAAAGTTAAAGGGAAAAGACAGTGACAGTTTTTTTATAATATTGGGATGGCAGAAAAGTAAGGGAAAAAATAGAGCATATTGAATGGTAAACTGAAATTCAGTGGGCACATGTTTGGGTTATTTGTGATTAATTATGTGAGCAAAGAAAGGGAAGTTAACCATTGATGAAATGTAAAAACACAGTAGAATTTCCAAAACAAGGTCGTGAAAAAAATGAAATGAATAAAAATTTGATCAACTCACAGAAATAATAAGAAAGAGATGAAAAAGAATCTAAGGTAAGTAATAAATTTAAAGTAAGATGGAAGGAATAAATTAAGCATACCTGTCATCACACTAAAAATAAATGGATTGCATTCCATTTTTCTATTGAAGAGAGTATGGTTACATCCTGCAAGAAGTCCAAAGAGTTAGGAAACACAGAGGAAACTTATTTTTAAGCAGTATGTTAGTTACAATTTTAAAAAATGTACACTTTTCTTCCAGATTAACAACTGAAATTTAGAGGTTTGGAAACTCAGAATTGTTTTCCAATTACTATACATACCAGAAGTATGTATAATAGGATCTCATTTTTAAAAATTAAAAGCTTTCATATGACAAAAATGTTACAAATAAAATCAGGAGGTAATGATAATGATGGAGAATGTTTGTAATGTAGACATTAAAGAATTAGTATATATGCTATACAAAAAGCTATAAAAAATTGATCAGAAAATGACAGACAGGCCAATAGAATATCCAATAGCATAACCTAGGAGTAAATAAATCCCAGAGGAGTTCATCTAAATGGGCAAGAATCACTGAAAAGAAATGCTTATTTGGGAAAAAAAATGCTCAAAAAACAAAAAAGCAAAAACATATCACTTTGTACTCACCAGGCTAGTAAAACTTAACAATGAGCTATAACACTTATTGTTGGCAGAATGAATGGAAAGATTACTTTTATATTTTCAGTGTTGATGTGATGTGTTATAACTTCTTGGAAGGCAATCTGGCAAGATACACTAAAATTAAAGATAAATATAGCCATCTCTCTTCTGGAACTGTATCCGAATGAAATATAAGTACTAGCATGTAGGGACAGATGTACAAAGCTATTTTCTGCAACCATGTTTTAGTGGCAAGAAAACAAGCAAAATGTTAGTACCTACTAATGGGGGAGTAGATGAAGAAATTATAGAACACTCGTTCTTGTTTGTGAACACTTGTTAATAAAATATTATTTAGTCATTAAAAAGTTATTGCTATACTAGTTTTCTTGGGTATATTTCCATGAGATATTGTTAAACAGAAAAAACAAGATACAGAAAGTATGTATAATATGATCTCATTTTTGGAAAACAATGATTTTTTTAAAACCTTCTGCATATGTGTGTTTATACCATGTGTACAGAGGAAAGGAAAAGTTAGTTTCTCAGTTTCATCCTCTAGTCCAATAGTCTAGTATAAATGGGAACTTGATGTTTTACAGATCAGAAGGGCATTACAGGAGGCATTATAGTTCAGTTGGGAAACAATGAATGTTTAACAAATGGTTCTGGGATAATTAACTATGGGGGGGAGATAAAATTAGATCTGTTGTGCACATCAAATACAGATTCTGGAAAAAATCAAGACCAAAACTTTAACAATAAAACAGTTTTTTTTTGCATGAACATGGAAAAATTATTCTGCTATTGGGCAAAAGATTTACTTTTAAAAAACAATGACCAAAAAGCTCAATCCATCAAAGAAAATATTAATAAAAATGGCTGTTTTTAACTAAAATATTCTATACATCATAGCAGGAAAAAAACAGGCTACATATTGGGAGAAGATATTTGAAATTTTATATATCCACTTTTATTTCAAAGCTACAACAGAAAAATAGGTAAAGCATTTGTATTACTTAAGGCAATACTGATAGCTTCTCTAACAAATAAACCTCCAAATTTCATTGGATTAACACAGAAGTTAATTTTCCATTCATCTAACGATCCAAAAAGAGAATTCCTGGTTGATGGCCAGCTTTTCTCCACATGGTAGCACAGGCACCCAGACTCCTCCCATCGTGGGGAGCACTCCGTCCCCTGTGGCTTCAGAGACCTCCGCATACAGCCAGAAGGGAATAAGAATAGAGAGGGCATACTCACTTCTTGTCCACTGTGGTCCAAGTATAACATATCATTTCTGCTCGTATCCCATGGGTGAGAACAAGTCACACGGTCCAATCTACATGTAAGCAGTGCCTGGAAATATGATTTCTGGCTGAGACCACTTATCAGCAACAGCTCCACAAAATCACTGGGGAGCATGAATCTTCAGCAGTGCTCTCTGCCATAGGTTGTGAACTGGCAAGTAATAGAAGAAACCGAAACAGTCTATAAACAACTGGCAAGAAGCTCAACTTCAGCATTCATCAAGGAATTACAAATTAAAACACAATGAGATACACAAAATTTTACATCAAATATGGCTAAATTTTTTTTTTTTAAATGAAAGACCTAAGAGTGAAGAGTTAGCAAGGTTGTAGGGAACCATTTTTTAAACCATATGGTTGGCCCTTTAAACGGATAGATCTACTTGGAAAGTAATTTGCTAACTAGTAAAAATGAAGACGCCCATTCCCCTACAACGTAGGGATTCTACATCTGAATGTATTTTCTTACCATGTGTACAAGAAGGAAATTTGAAGATGTTCATTTGCAGCACAACTTGTAATGTCCAAAATGTAGGAAAACTCAGCAGGTAAATGGATATAAAAATGGCGCTTTCTTTATTCAATATAATTTATGCTGCCATTAAATTATGTAAACATCCATTTATATCAACATAGATAAATCACAAAAATATAAAGCTGAGAAACAGATTAAGTTGCAAAAGAGTACTTTGTCATGCCACTATGTTTTTCAACATTTGAAAATATAAAAAACAACAGTACATTTTGTTTATGGAGACGTAGCAAATGCACCAAATGCCAGCAATCCCACTTCTGGGTATATACCCAAAGGAAATAATATCACTGTCTGGAAGAGATATTTATCTGTACTCCCATGTTCATTGCAGAATTATTCACAGTAGCCAAGACACAGAATCAACCTAAGTGTCTGTCAACAGATGAATAGATACAGAAAGTGTGGTATATATACACAGTGGAATACTATTCAACCTTAAAAAGGAGATCCTGCCATCTGCAACAACATGGATGAACCTAGAGGATGTTATGTTAAGGGAAATAAGACAGACACAGAAAGACATTGCTTCATGATCTCTTTACGTGTGGAATCTAAAAAAGTCAAACTCATAGAAACAGAGAATAGAATGGTGGTTACCAGGGGTTGGGGTGTGGAGGAAATGAAGAGATTTGGGTTATAGAATACAAACTTGCAGATATAAGATGAATGAGTTCTAGAGACCTAACATACAGCAGGGTGACTATAACCAATAATAATGTATTGTATACTTGAAATTTGCTAAGAGAGTAGATCTTACATTTTCTTATCACAAAAGAAAGGTAGTTATGTGAGGTGATGGATGTAACTATCTTGATTGTGGTAATCATTTCACAATATATACATATATCAAAACATCATGTTATGCACCTCAAATATATATAATTTTTATTTGTCAATTATACCTCAATAAAGCTGGAAAAATTGCATGGTTATGAAACACCCAACTTTAAGACAGTACTTACTACCAGCAAATAAGATAGGAAAATAAGTAGGAATGGGGGAAATTTTAGTTTACAGATCTGACACAAATTATGTTCAATGTCAGTGTTGGGAACACATATGCAGGATTATTTTCCATACTCTTATCTCTGTTTGAAATGAAAATTATGAAATTTACATAACTAAAAATTTACTTATTGCTAAATTAAATAATGTCATCAGCCTGGGACAGATTTTTAGAAAGAGTTGGCAGGCAACATTCTTGCAGTCCAAAAATCACATTATAAAAGGTAGATTCCATTAGAAGCTTTTATAGCTAATTGAAGAAATTAAACATTATTCTGCAATGAAAATTATTCTATATTTATTATTTTAAAGTAGCATACTCTTCTAACTCTATGCTATACTACAGGTAGTAAAAACTACATTAATGTACCTAAATATGCCCATATGTAAAGGTTTATGTATAAGAATATCTGATCATTGCCATAGAAAATGTTGAGTACAAAAATTTGATCCTTTAAAATACAGGACCATGAATAAAAATAAATGAAACAACTATTGCTACATATTAACAAAATTGCTCATATCTATACTTAAATTTTTATCTCTAAATATACTTGACAAATAAAATCTATAAAAATCTATAGTTTTAGTATAAATGTGAGTTAGCAATTTTTATTCTGTCAACTAAATATTCACATGACTAACTAGAGTACTTAAGTTACAACTAAGAAGTGGTAAAATTGATATTTGAATCCAGGTTTATCTTGTTTCTATTAAATACTAAGCCATACTCTCTGAATTTCCTTACCTCTAGCTAGCACAGAGAAGGATTAAATGGGAAAAAAATCATTAAAAAGATACATTATAATTTCTTAAAGTGGGTGATTGTCTTTGTTCCCATTGACCGATTTATAGTGATTGTTCTTGTCCACAGTCTTGATAAAAGTGTCTATGTACGGGCTCACTTCTATCTAATATTGTGCTGATGAACAGGAAAGATGAGTACATTCAAAGATACCACTATATTATCAAAAATTTATTCTGAAGCTATTTTGTGTGTGTGTGTATGAAGTTCTTAGGTTAATTTCCCTTCTTGAATACTAATAAACATGTAATGGATTTTAAAAATAGAACTATTGTTACATACTGGATAGAAAACACTTGCTCATATGACTCTACGTGATGGTTAGAGTCTCTCCTGTTCAATTGACTGAGAAGACTCATTCCCCCGTCTTAATATTCTCCAAGTATAAATTCAGTCTTGCAAAGAGTGTCCTGTTCTTTCATGAAGTACATCTATCAATGAGGATAGTTAATAGAGACAAATTTAGATGTTAAAAAATTATGATCAATAAAATATGACAGAGCAGCCAGACGATCGTTATAAGAAAGCTGAAGATTAATAGCCCTATTGTCAATATAAGGGCCATTTTATACCTGAAAATTGCCATATCAAAAAAGAGATCACCAATCACTGCCTCTTTATAAATTCATAGTTCCACGTAAATAGTAATATGGTAAATTTTGCAAGCTTTCAGACTAAACAAACTTAAATGTTCTTGATTACAGGAGTTCTCAGAGCCTTTATTTTGTTATTGTGATGCATGATTCTTCAAGAGAAGGGGTTTACTATACATGACTGTGTGACTCCCCATTTTATTTAGACTCTCTTACTGGAGGAATGTTTCCAGGAGCATACATTGAGGAAGGCTTCTGCCTCTGAAAGCTGTCTTTCAATGCCCTGTCTTGTTTTTTACTCAGTATACATTTATTTATTGGGTTCCTGCTGAGTACCTCATACTATGGTGGAGGCTGGAGATCTAGAGAAGTTCAAAGTCTAGCTGGAAAAGCAGATATGCAAACAAACTGCAAAATGCAAAAAAAAAAGCAGATATGCAAACTAAACAATAGGTTTAGTTCAAGGTTGGTTCTGGGTTAGAAGGACAGCAGAAGGTGAGAAGATAGAACTATTGCCTCACCAGTGTAGCGGAGAGCAAAGTGTCTCAATTGCAGGCAGTCAGAAAAGTAAAATTTAAGACTGGTCCCACACCAGATCGAGAGGTGGAGAGTGTACATTTAGTGTCCATCATGAGACTGCAACCCCATCTGGGAGGAACATTGATTTTTTTTTTCTTTTCAGCAATGTATCTAAAGTATCCAGTATATAACAGACATTCAAATATTTGTTAAATTAATTATTGAATAAATGTATGCCCCTCCACCTTAAGCCCAAATCCCTGCCAGGAGCTCACCTAGAATACTATTCTTTGGAGCTTTTAACTCTAATTGTTTTCAAACTCATTCCTTATATTCAGGGCTGGACAGTTCCTGAAGCTCTGTTATTTGTAGTTGAAGATCTCTTTCCTCAACCCATTGAAAGATGACTTCCTTTAGCTTCTCCAGCAATTTATTTGTTTTCTGACCCTATCTCTCAAAGCCAGACTTTTTCTATCTCCTAGGGAAACAGTTACTATGTCTGATGTACTGATTCTTACTAATCAGTTGACAGGAGTATATTAGTTATAGACCTCTGAGAAACAGAAGCCAAAATGGGATTAGAAGTGCAAGAGAGATGTTGGGGGAAATGCTTATGAAGGGGAAAGAGAAGGAGACAGGTAGGGAGAGGGAGGGCAAAGCCTTCCTTCTGCAGTGCGGGTCTGATGCCTGAGAAGGAGAGGGTGAAGGAAGGAGGACTGGTGGGAAGAGGCTCAGACGCCAGAGCAGCTCTAAGCAGACTCCAGCCAGGCCAGTGGGGAGTCCTTGAGACACAGGTATCCCTAGAGGAGACCCAAGTCAGGCAGGAATGGCCTTGCTCTGATCCCGCTGCAGTGCTCAGCCAGTGGCTGGGAGCAGCCTCGAGGGGCACGTTGGGCTGGATGGGGTGGGTGGGTAGCAGCAGCTGGCACCGTCAGTCAGATGCCCTCCCCTCCTGCAGCAGGGTCTGGGTGGTGCGTTCTCATGACCGCCACAGGAAAAGAATTTAGAAGTGCTTTTTTCGTGTTTCTTTCCCTGCCCTGGTAACAAATGGGCATTTTCTATTGCTCTCTGGAAACAAAGCTCTGCTCTTGTTCACCTTTGTGCTTCCCAGGCTTTTTGGTACACGTAAGACATGATAATGTGTCCCCAGCACATTGTGGGAACTAGACGGAGTGGCTCATAGGCAGAGGCTCAGGGGCTGCAGCACCCCAGAGGACTGATGGAATCCGTTTCAATATCAGAGCTCTCGTAACGCATGTGAAGCGCACTATAGGGAAGTTGTGATCTAACCCAGCAATTATTTTAAGAAGGAATTTCTCTATGTAGTGATTCTTACCTCTGACTGCACATTAGAATCATGTGTAGGGATGTTTAAACATTTTTTAAAATTCATTTTTAAAATGAATGACCTGATCCCACTCCAGACCAATCAAAGTCTCTGATACTGGTGTATGGATTTTTATGTACAAAGTTGAGAACCACTGTCCTATGTCTATTCCAATGACACCACCATAGAAAGAGAGATCTTAGAGCAGGCAGTCTTTAAAGCACAAACCCTTGGCTCTAAATAGAGGTGGCTCTGCCATGACTGAGAGGGAAATGGTGACGTGTACTAGGGTAGTCATAGCCTTCACTATCCATTTTTCCCCTTTCCCTTGACTTCCTAGGAGCAGGGAGACATGCACAAGGTGGGGTTTCATAGCTGCTTCATCATAGCCCATCTCCCAGCTAGTGCTTTAGTACTCACTTTACACAGGAAGACAAAAGACCCAGAAAAGCCAACATAATACTGAAGAAGTTTTGTAGTTTTTTGAATATTTACACCATGTAAATTGCCAAACACTACAGATATTTTTACCCCCAGAGTGTCAGTTTAACAGCATACCATGGCTTTTAAGTATCTATTAATTTTTAGATCCCTCCTTCCAGCTCTATCTTTTTTTCCTTTGTAATTTATTTGTTGTAGATACCTGGTTATTTTTGCTGATTATAACACAGAGTGTTGTGGTTTAACATGTATCTCCTATAAATAAGTAGCAGGATCAGATTCAGTTTTGATATGTTTAAAGACTACTTCATTGGTGTTACGTTCTTTTATCAGGAGCTCTTAATCAGTGTTTCCCTTTCTTTTTGTGATGTTAACAACTAGTGATGCTCTAGACCTAGATCCATTAATTCATTACAGATTACAATATCAGTCTTTATTTCGTTGCTTAACTGGAACACATCTATAGGGAGAAATTCCCCTTACCTTTGATGTGGTTGCACAGTGGCATAGTTTTGCAGGGAAAGCAGAAAACATACTTGATTCTTGTCCTTTATTTACCAGTTCTCAGAATAATAAGTTAGTTCCACAGCATCCTCTAATGGCAAGCATTAGGTTAGGTTTTTTATTTTTTTTCAGAATTACTAGAACTCATATATGAGTATATATGATGTGTTTTCATGCATTGTAGTTATTATATTAATAGATGCCCCATTTTTGGTTGGTAGGACCACTTTAGGTTGGATCCTGAGTCCTTATGACATAATTCTAGTATTTCATAAGTTCACTGCCATCTGGTATGATAACATGTTCCAATCTCATCTTATACACTTCCTACCTCAGACCTCATAATTATACATACCTCTAAGATATGTTCCTTTTAGTAGGAAATATTATTTGGGAACCACAATCCATGCTGTAGGGGTGTTATTGTTACCGCTGATCATTTCTAGGCCTTTTCAGTGGACAGAAGTATAAAATATGAATTAGCTTTGATACATTCAATGCAAATTCAGAACTGTATTGTTTTTACATATGCTTGGCTATTTTGCAGTTAGAAAACTTTTTCTTTTTTCCAATGCCAAGAATTCTGGTTTTCAAGGACAATGGTGAAGCTAAAATTTAAGTGTCACATAAGTGTTCATTTGATTTAGTACACTTGACTCACAGAACACTCTAGAATAACATTACTACTAACAATATAATTACTGAAAGAACTGAACATTTAGCATTCTTTTGTCCCTATATTCCTCACTAAAACTATATGAATTCCTGTGCTTTAAAGTCATTTGAAATAATTCCACTGGTGTAGTTGTGCCATCAACTGGTACAAAATAGGTTCATTTTTTGTGGTTGAGTAGTACTCCGTGGTATACATATATCACATTTTTTAATCCACTTGTAACCTAAACGTCTGTACCCCCCTTAATACTCTGAAATAAAGAAAGAAAGAAAGAAAGAAACAAAATAGGTTCATTTTTAAATTTTTTTATATTTAGAAATTTTTTAAATTTAAATTTTGTTTCATAATTATATTAAATACATATATGGTCCAAATAGCAAATCTATAAGTAGAAGATACAGTCAAAGAAATGTAGCTCCCATCCCTGTGTCTTCTACCCTATTTCTTCTCTCCATTTATTGGTAACCATTCAAAATAATTAAGGTTTGTTCTTCCATTGCCTTTTAATATAAGATGTGCTTGTCACCTGCAGGGATGGCAAGAGACACTGTTGGGCCCTGTGCCACTAGCTGTCATCTGAGGAGCTCCAGACATGCCTTCTCTTGGTCAGAAATGACCATCCCCAGGGCTCCAGCCATCCTGAGAGCTAAAAGGATCAATATTTCCTGGCACACAGGTAATCCACAGCAGTTGAGAAGAGCTGCTATCATGTACTATGAACTATGAATAAAATATATCTGAGAGGAAATGCCATTTCTAAATCCTTTCCTTACTACTCCATGGTGGATGACATAAAGGAAACAAAGGTTCCAATGAGTTGTTTTCAAACAGAATGTTTGTGAAATTTAAAAACAAATTGAGAATCAACCCTACTGTAGATTGTATCTTACTTATTTGAGTGGAAAAGACAGTTTTTCGGTAAAAAGAAAATGTGTGTAAGAGCTCTATTTCCTGGATTACTTCTCATCAACCAACTGTACTTAAGCGGTTATGGCTCTCCCAGCTGGTACCCTTGGATTACAAATCTCATCATGGCCTTGCCTGACGTTCAGTTTGCTACAGCTATATCAGACAAGTACAAAAATTATGAAGGGGGAACAGGGAACACCATCTCACCAAATTTGAGTTTCTCTCTTTCGTGTTACAATGTTATAATCTTTAAAGAAGATACCCTATAAAGTCATCAGTTACGTGGACGTTTAAACCAATTGGCTCACAAAAATCAAAACTCTGTCAAATGATTAAGGACAGCATGACTAAAATTTCTTGTGTGTTTAGGCAGATGAAAGAATAATGTAAAGAGTGTGTGTGCATGTGGTAGGAGGGGTCTAATAAAGTGAGGGAACGAGGGGAGGAGAGGGAAAGTAAAGGCAGAGAGGAAGGGTGCAGAGGGAAAACATTGGGTCACAAAGATAGAGGAATAAATGGAGATAGGTAGTTAGATATACATATTGTTGTAGCACAGAAAGGCCAGCTTATAAATTATTTCTTAATTCCACAAAAATTTATTGAGTGCCTACTGTACTAGGAGCTGGGTACAACAGCAACCAAAAGCAGGTAAAACCCCTGCCATTCATAGTTTACATTCTAGCAGATGCGGTGCAGCTGCCAAACCTAAGTGAATAATCTTCTTATAAAATATTCAGGAAAAGTCCCTATCAATAGTGTGTCTTGAGGGGAAAGAGGTACATTCAAGTTTTTCGTCTTTTTAAAAATCTTATTTTTAATCGATACGTAATAATTGCATTTATTTATGAGGTACAATGTAATGTTTTGATATAGGTATACACTGTGGAGTGATTAAATCAAACTAATTAATATAATATATCTATCACCTCACATACTTATATTTTTGTGATATGAATACTTAAAATCTACTCTCTTAGCAATTTTCAAGTATACATTATTATTAACAATATCCTCTATGCTGTGCAATAAATCTCAACAACTTATTCCTCCTGCCTAACTGAAACTGTCCCCTTAGACCAACTTCCCCCATTTACCTCCTCCCCCACCACCTCCACTTCTGCTTCTGGTAACTGCCATTCTACTCTCGACTTCGCAGAGTTCAATTTTTTCAGAATCCATAACTGAGATCATGCGGTATTTGTCTTTCTGTGTCTGGCTTATTTCACTCAGCATAACGTCAGCCAGGTTCATTCCTGTTGTTGCAAATGACAGAATTTCCTTCTTTTTTAAGGCTTATTAGAAATTGCATTGTGTATATATACCACATTCATTCATCTGTTAATGTACACTTAGGTTGATTCCAAATCTTGGCTATTGTGAGTAGTGCTGCAATAAACATGGGAGTGCAGATATCTTTTTGATATACCGAATTCCCCTCCTTTGGATATATACCTAGCCGTGAGATTGCTGGGTCATATGGTAGTTCTATTTTTAGTGTTTTGAGGAACCTCCATCCTGTTCTGCATAGTGGTTTCACTAATTTACATTCCCACCAACAGTGCACGAGGGTTCCCCTTTCTCCGCATCCTTACCAGCATTCGTTACTGTCTTGTGATAAAAGCCATTTTAACTGGGGTGAGATGATATCTCAATGTAGTTTTGATTTGCATTTCTCTGATGACTAATGATGTTGAGCATTTTTTTTATATACCTCTTGGCCATTTGTATGTCTTCTTTTGAGAAATGTCTATTCAGATTCTTTGCCCATTTTTTAATCAGATTATTTGATTTTTTCCTATTGAGTTGTTGGACTTCCTTATGCATTCTAGTTATTAATCCCTTTTCAGATGGGTAGTTTGCAAATATTTTCTCCCATTCTGTGGGTTGTCTCTTCACTTTGTTGATTGTTTCCTTTGCTGTGCAGAAGCATTTTAGCTTGATGTGATCCCATTTGTCCAATTTTGCTTTGATTGCCTGTGCTTTGGCGGTATTACCCAAGAAGTCCTTGCCCAGACCGATGTCCTGAAGTGTTTCCCCAATGTTTTCTGTTAGTAGTTTCAGGTCTTATATTTAAGTCTTTAATCTATTTTGATTTGACTTTTGTATATGGCAAGAGATAAGGGTCTAGTTTCTTTCTTCTGCATGTGGATATCCAATTTTCCCAGCACCATGTATTGAAGAGACTCTCCTTTCCCCATTGTACATTCTTGGCACCTTTGTCAAAGATAAGTTCGCTATACATGTGTTGGTTTATTTCTGGGTTCTCTATTCTGTTCCATTGGTCTATGTGTCTGTTTTCATGCCAGTACCATGCTATTTTGGTTACTACAGCTCTGTAGTATAATTTGAAGTCAGGTAATGTGATTCCTCCAGTTTTGTTCTTTTTGCTCAGGATGGCTTTGGCTGTTCTGGTCTTTTGTGGTTCTGTATAAATTTTAGGATGTTTTTCTATTTCTGTGAAGAATTCCCTTGGTATTTTGGTGTGAATCACACTGAATCTGTAGATTGGTTTGGGTAGTATGGACATTTTAACAATATTGATTCTTCCAATCTATGATCATGGAATATCTTTCCATTTTTTGTGTCCTCTTCAATATCTTTCATCAGTGTTTTATAATTTTCATTATAGAGATCTTTCACTTCTTTGGTTAAGTTTATTCCTGGGTATTTTATTTTATTTGTAGCTATTGTAAATGGAATTACTTTCTTGGTTTCTTTTTCAGATTGCTTACTGTTGGCATATAGAAATGCTATTGATTTTTGTATATTGATTTTGTATCCTGCAACTTTCCTGAATTTGTTTGTCAGTTCTAATAGTTTTTTTGTAGAGTCTTTAGGTTTCTCTAGATATAAGATCATATCATCTGCAAACAAGGATAATGTGAATTCTTCCTTTCCAGTTTGAATGCCCTTTATTTCTTTCTCTTGTCTGATTGGTTTAGCTAGAACTTCCAGTACTATGTCGAAAAAAAGTGGTGACAGTGAGCATCCTTGTCTCGTTCCATATCTTACAGGAAAGGCTTTCAGTTTTACCCCATTCAGTATGATACTAGCTGTGGGTCTGTCATATACAGCTTTTATTGTGTTGGGATAAGTTCCTTCTATACCCAGTTTTTTGAGAGTTTTTATTTATCATGAAGAGATGTTGAATTTTATCGAATGCCTTTTCAGCATCAATTGTGATCATGTGTGTTTTGTCCTTCCTTCTGTTGATATGATGTAGCACATTGATTTGTGTATATTGGACTGTCCTTGTATCCCTGGGATGAATCCCACTTTCATGATGAATAATCTTTGGAATATGTTGTTGAATTTGGTTATCTAGAAAGGATTTTTGCATCTGTGTTCATCAGAGATATTGGCCTATAATTTTCTTTTTTTGTTGTGTCTTCGCTTGGTTTTGGTATCAGGGTGATACAGGCATCGTAGAATGAGTTTGGGAGTATTCCCTCCTCCTCCATTTTTTGGAATAGTTGGAATAGGATTCATATTAGTTCTTCTTTGAATGCTTTGTAGAATTCAGCAGTGAAGCCATTGGATCCTGGGCTTTTCTTTGAAGGGAGACTTTTTATTGTTGCTTCTATCTCGTTATTTGTTATTGGTTTATTCAGGTTTTGGATTTCTTCCTGGTTCAATCTTGGTAGGTTGTATGTGTCTAAGAATTTATCATTTCTTCTATGTTTTCCAATTTATTGGCATATAGTTGCTCATAGTAATCTCTAATGATCCTTTGGATTTCTGCAGTATCAGTTATAATGCCTCCTTTTTCATCTCTGATTTTATTTATTTGGGTCTTCTCTCTTTTTTTCCTTAGTCTGGCTAAGAGTGTCAATTTTATTTATATATTTAAAAAACCCAACTTTTTGTTTCATTGATCTTTTGTACTTTTTTTGTTTCAATTTCATTTATTTCTGTTCTGATCTTTATTATTTCTTTCCTGCTACTAATTTTGGGTTTGGTTTGCTATTGTTTTTCTAGTTCTTTGAGATGCATCATTAGGTTATTTATTTGAAGCCTATTTTTTTTTATGTAGACACTTATTGCTATAAACTTTCCTCTTATTACTGCTTTTCCTGTATCCCATAGGTTTTGATAAGTTGTGATTTCATTTTCATTTGTTTTGAGAAATTTTTAAATTTCCTTCTTAATGTCTTCATTGACCTACTGGTCATTCAGGAGCATATTGTTTAATTTCCATGTGTTTGTATAGTTTCCAGTGTTCCTCTTGTTATTGACTTCCAGTTTTATTCCATTTTGGTCAGAGAAAATACTTGTTATGATTTCAGTTTTTTTGAATTTTTTAAGTATTGTTTTGTGGCCTAACATAGGGTCTATCCTTGGGAATGATCCATGAGTTTAGGAGAACGTGTATCCTGCAGCTGGCAGATGAAACATTCTGTAAATATCTATTAGGTCCATTTGGTCTAAAGTGCAGATTAAGTCCAATGTTTCTTTGTTGATTTTCTGTCTGAATGATCTGTCCAATGCTGAAAGTGGAGTGTCAAGGTCTCTCACTATTATTGTATTGGGGTCTGTCTCTCTCTTTAGGTCTGATAATATTTGCTTTATATATCTGGGTGCTTTAGTATTGGGTGCATATATATTTAGAATTATTATATCATCTTGCTGAATTGACCCCTTTATCATATAATGACTTTCTTTGCCTTTTTTACTTTTTGTCTTGAAATCTACTTTACCTGACAGAAGTATAGCAATTCCTGCTCTTTTTTGGTTTCTATTTGCATGGAATATATATTTTTTCTATCCCTTTATTTTCAGTCTATATGTGTCTTTATAGGTGAAGTGGGTTTCTTGTAGACAACATATAGTTGGCTCTTGTTGCTTTTATCCATTCAGCCACTCTATGTCTTGGGATTGGAAAGTTTAGTCCATTCATATTCAATGTTATTATTGATACATAAGGCCATACTACTGCCATGTTGTTATTTGATTTCTGGCTGATTAGTCCTTATGATTATCGATACATAAGGACTTACTACTGCCATGTTGTTGATTTGATTTCATGGTCCTCTCTTTCTTTCTTACTTTCTTCCTGTCTTCCACCATTAAAAGTGATTTTCTCTGGTAGTGTGTTTTAATTTCTTGCTTTTTACTTTTTGTGTATCTATTGTAGGTCTTTTGATTTGAGGTTATCATGAGGCTTGCAAAAAGCATTTTATAACCAATTATTTTAAGCATATGACAACTCTGCTTACAAACAAGGAAAAAAATAAATAAACAAGCAAGAGGAATCTAACAGAAAGTCTATACTTTAACTCCAACCCATCCCCATTTTTTAACATTTTGTAGTTTCCATCCATATCATTTTATACTACCTCTCTCTCAAAAAATTCTTGCTATTTTTGATAGGTTGTCTTTTAGTCTTCCTACTCAAGATATAAGTGATTTATACACCAAATTACAGCAATAGAGTGTTCTGTATTTGTGTATTTACTGTTACCAATGAGTAGTATATCTTCAGATGATTTCATATTGTTCACTACCATCCTCTTCTTTCAGATTGAAGAAATCCTTTCAGCATTTCTTGTAAGACAGGTCTGGTGTTAATGAAATCCCTCAGCTTTTGTTTGTCTGGGAAAGTCTTTGTTTCTCCTTCATGTTTGAAGAATATTTTTGTAGGATATAATATTCCAGGGTTAAAGTTTTTTCCTTCAGCACTTTGAATATATCATGGCACTCTCTCCTGGCCTGTAAGGTTTCCACTGAGTAGTCTGCTGCCAGATGTATTGGATTTCCTTTATATGTTATTTTTTTCTTTTTTCTTGCTTCCCTTAGGACCTTTTGTTTATCCCTGACCTTTGGGAGCTTGATTATGAATTGCCTTGAGGTAGCCTTGTTTGGGTTAAATCAATTTGGTGTTCTATGACCTTCTTGTATCTGAATATTGATATCTTTCTCTAGGTTTGGAAAGTTCTCTTTTGTTATTTTTTTGAATAAACTTTCTACTCCAATCTCTCTCTCTACCTTCTCTTTAAGGCCAATAACACTTAGATTTTCCCATCTGAGGCTATTTTCTAGGTCTTTCAGGCATGTTTCATTCTTTTTTATTCTTTTTTCTCTTCTGACTGTGTACTTTCAGATAGGCTGTCTTCAAACTCACTAATCCTCTCTTCCGCTTGGTCAATTCTGCCGTTGAGAGATTCTGATGCATTTCTCAGTTTGTCAATTGAATTCTTAAGCTTGAGAATTTCTGCTTGATTTTTTTTTTATTATTTCAATCTCTTTGTTAAATTTCCCTGATAGGCTTCTAAATTTCTTCTGTATGTTGTCTTGAAGTACCTTGAGCTTCTTCAGGACAGATATTTTGGAATTCTTTGTCTGAAAGGTCACATAGCTCCATCACTCAAGGAGTAGTCACTGGCACCTTATTTAGTTTGTTTGGTGAGGTCATGTTTTCCTGGATGTTCTTGATGCTTGTGGATGTTCATTGAAGTCTGGGCATTGAAGAGTTAGGTAGTTATTTTAATCTTTATAGTCTGGGCTTGTCTGAACTCATCCTTCTTGAGAAGGTTTTCCAGATATTCAAAGGGAATTGAGTGTTGTGATCTAAATCTTTGATCGGTGTAGCTGTATTGGCACTGGTATGCCCCAAGCCCAGTAATGGTGTGACTCTTGCAGACTCCTGGTGGTATCACCTTGATGGACTTGGGTAAGATATGGGAGAACTCCCTAGATTATCAGGAAAAGTCTCTCACTGTCTTCCCTTACTCTCTGTGCTGGGCTGCTGGAGTTGGGGAAGGAATGACATGAACCCTCTCTCATGGCCACCAGCACCAGATCATACCTGAGGCCAGCCCAGTCTCACCCAAAGCCCGTGGTGACTGTTGCCTGGCTACCTCTTTAGTCAGTGGGTGGTGAATCCTGCCAGGATTGGGTCCTTCCCTTCAAAGCAGCATGTTTTCTTCTGGCCCAGGGTGGGTCCAGAAATGCCATCCAGGAACTAAGGCCTGGACTCAGGGGCTTCAGGAATCTGCTTGGTTCTTTATTTTACTGTGGCTGAACTGGTACCCAAGCTGCAAAACAAAATCCTCTGAATGCTTCTTTTCCTTTCCCCAAGTGGAAGAAGACTCTCTCTGCCTATAGTTGGAGGAGGAGTGACACAGGCATTGGCTTGGTTGCCAACACTGGTGTTTCACTGGGTTACATGCACCCCAAGCCCACTGGCTCTGTGCCTGCACAGCCACAGGAATTGCCCAAGGACTGCAGCTTTTGTGGCCTGACTGCCTTACAAATTTAGTCCAGGCCCCAGGTTGCTTTTTGTCAGCCAGTAGTGGGGCTAGCTGGGTTTTGGGGCAGAGGATTTCCTTCTGACTGGGCTCGACTAAGTTCTCCCTCTACGGGCACTGGCAGAATTCTGCCCTGTGCTGTGTTCCCCTGCCCCCCTCTGCCAAGGTGGCCCTGAGTTCCAATGCAAAGTCCCACAACCACTTCACTCCTTCTCCCCCAGGCACACAGATTGTCTCTCCACTTGGTGCACTGGCGCAGCACTGGTCGGGGGGGTGGGTAATGGTGGAGCGGTGGCATAGGCAATGCAAGACTCTCTTTTATGCCCTCTTTAGTACCTCTTTCCTTGATATAATGTTAAAACCAGATAGTATAATTGCTCACATGATTTTTGGTTCTTCTAAAGGTGATTCCTTGCTTGGATAGTTGTTGAAGTTGGTATCCATGTGGAGGGACAATTGCTGGCGGTTTCTATTTGGCCATTTTGCTCCACCCTTGGACCTCTATTTTCAATAGGAATTTTGTGAAGTCTATGTTTTCAGGGAATTCATTTTCAGATTGTCCACTGATCCCCATATGTGAAATTCCTTCATAAACTATAAAACTGTGTACAAATGAGGCAGGACAAACTTTATTCCCCACTCCTTATACTTCAGGGAGCTTTCCCACCCTTCTCCTGAGGCCCTGACCTACACCAAGGTAAGTAAAACAAGGATAAGAGGGCTGTCTTATCAGTCTTTAGTAAGTGGAATAATAGAGTCAGTGGTCTTATTGGCATAATGAAGGATCAGAAGAGCTGTAATAGGCAAGTAAAAAAGTTTGTCTTGAAGCTGTTTAATGCAGAAGAATCCAGGAAGAAACCCAGTTTCTGTCACTCCTTCTGGATTCACACCAGACCTGAAGCACCTATAATCCACTCTTCCATCCATTTCTTCATCAAAAGGAAAACCTGTCAGAACTTCCCAGTTGTTAGCTGAAACCTGAAGAATGGAGAAGTGCATCAGTGGGGCACAGAAAGAAAAGGGGATGGAGTCAGAGAAAGGCAAGGGCACTGTGATGTCCACACAAATTGCACCATGCTATGGACTCCAAAAATAAGATTTTCTCCCTGCCCTTCCAGCCACTAAGTTCATGGTGAAGGGGTTTCACAAATATTTGTTATGATTATTATTTCTGCTGCTGTTGTTGCTATGGTGACAGACTCTAAACATGCCTCTTTCCCACACACCTCCCATGCCATCAATGCCTGCCATACTTCATTATAAAATGACAACAGCGTCATGGATATCATGGAGTAGCAGTCCTTGCCCTTTTCACCATGCCCATGGGAAGCTTTGATCGGTGTAGCTGTATTGGCACTGGTAATGCCTCTCCAAGGATTGCAAATTTATCTTTTTATTCTTCTTTGGATTGTCAGCGTGTGCCTCGAGTTTATCCTGCTTTCAGGTTGTTAGAATGAAACTAGAGGCTGCTGACTATTTTAAAATAAGAAATACTCAAGGGAGGAGGAGAACAAAGTCATTGAGCAAGTGCTATATGCCAGAAGTCTTACTTTTCTCATTTAATCCTAACAATACAACTGCGTGTTATTATGTTTATTAACATTGGTTTACAGATGAGCAAATAGAGACCCAGAAAAGTTAAGTAAATTGTACTGTCACTCTTGCTAAGAAGAGGTGAAAACAGAATCCAGACATAAATCTATCCAATGCCAGAGACTATATATTTTACACTATATATCTTTTCCAGAGCCTGCTACTGTTTCTGTTGGATGTGTTAATGAAGCATATGGATTAAAATAACGACCTTTGGAGTCAGATAAGATCTGAGTTCAAAAGCTGGTTCCAAACAAGGGAAAAAATGGCGGTGTGATAGGGTCCTCCCACCATACCGCTCCTAGGAAAGGAGGTGAAGAACGCCAGCTGCTGCCGGCGAACACGGACCACTCACTCCAAAAACAGCATTGCGAATGACAGAGAAACAACGCCGAACGCCCAGCCCAAGAAAACAGGTACAAAATTTTCACAAAGATCGGAGGGCGCACGGAGCACAATAGAGCCCAGAGCGCGGGAGGGACGCACTCGCCAGGTCGGCGCGGCGCGACCTGCCCCCCAAGCGGTTACGCGCCTCCCCATACACGCAGTCAGGGACAAGCCCAGAGTTGGGACAGAGCGGGGGCTAGGGACGGCGAGCCCTGTGGAGAGGAGGAGGAAGTAGCCAGAGCCAGACACAACTCGCAGCTGCAATATACAGAGACTGCCGAGGGCTGGGAGGAACTGGGCGGGGACCGAGATTCAGCTTCCCGGGACAGTGCGCGGGAACCCGCAGGCCGGCACTGCGCCACTAGAAGTCAGCGGGACTGGGCCCAGGAGTTTATCGGAGAGCGGGACGCGCCCTTAGAGGTTGCTTACAACTACCGGCGGAGAAAAACTGCGCTCCCGGCGCGATCGGAGCCCAGCTGTGCGCCAGGCTGGCGGCGGCCGCCATCTTTACAGCCGCCCGCGCGGAGCCGTGAGCCGCGTCTCTAGCCCCGCCCCGCCCCGGCCCAGGGCTCATCCGCTGGGGCGAGACAGGCTTTGCCTGTGGTGGCCAGGGACAGCGGCATCCGTGGGTTCCAGGTGGGACGAGATCCCGGAACTGTAGAGGTGGGACCTTTGAGTATTGGAAACAGTTTGCAGCTCGTCCATCTGGTTCTGCTACCCCGGTTCTGGCCTCCGACAACTCCGCTCCGTGTCGGTCCTAGTGCCCGCCCCTCAGGTCCCAGCCCTCCTGTACCCCAGAGATCGCTCATTTTGAAGGTTGCTGGCCATAGTGACTCATTTGGTATAACTGCTGGTTCCCATGACAACCAAATACCTCAAGAGCCACAGGCTGAACCAGAGCAGCTCCCCATAATCCTGCCCACTTCAATAGGGAATTTCGCGCCACCCAAGAGTGCTTCCAGCTGCCACTACTCCCCCCTCCCCGTGGGAACATCCCCCCGGTGGAGACTACTGGGGATAGAGACGGCCACCTGCCTCGCCCTGAGGTCTAGTGGTGGAAAAGGGGTACACAATTGGAGATCCCCCTATCAACCAGTATCACGCGGAGACACACATCAGAAGGGCAGCCACACGTGGCTAGATGAGCAACCTCTGAGCTGTGTAGAATTTTCCCAACTCAGCTCTCACACTGCAGCCAAAAGAAATTTTGTTTCTACCAGAACCTCAGGAAGAGCAGGGTCAAAGTAACCCCTAGGAGCTACAAGACCCCTCCCAAAGCACAGGGCTTTCGCATACCCCAACTGGGGAATCAGAGTCTGCTACGGACATAACAGAATACCTAGCTAATAGAGAGCGGAGGACTCATATTCTCAAGTACAAACCATTAGCTCAGAGCCCACGCTGGGAGGTCATTCTCACCACACTCCACTGGGAAGAGGAGAAGACCACAGGTCAGAGTTAACTCAAGATCCAAACAAACTTGCTAAAATACACCTAAGGCAATACAGGCCACTACTTCTCTCCCTGGCTTTGCCAAGGAAAAATAATTGTGGGCCTGGTGACAGGGCCATAAACTAGCTCTAACACCCCCAGCTCTCGACCAAGAGACCAGATGAGAAAAAACCAGCGAAAGAACTCAGGGAACATGAAAAATCAGAGTGAAAAGTCACCCCCAAAAGAAATTATCAGTTCCTCAGCAATGGATACCAATCCAAATGAAATGGGTAGAATGACAGAAGAGGAATTTCGTTTATGGATTATAAGAAAGCTCAATGAAATTCAAGAGAAAATTGAATCCCAGCACAAAGAAACCACAAGAAAAATGCAAGAAATGAATGAAAAATTCTCCAAAGAAATAGAAATATTACGGAAAAATCAAATAGAAATCCTAGAAATGAAAGAAGCATTCAAGGATCTACAAAACACAGTGGAAAGCCTTAAGAATAGGCTGGACCATGCAGAGGAAAGAATTTCAGAGCAGAGCTAGAAGACAGCTTCTATGCACTAAATAAATGCTGAAGAGAAAGAACACAAAACAAGAGACAGGAAAAAAGCATACAAGAAATGTGGGATTATGTAAAGAGGCCAAACATAAGGATCATAGGTATCCCTGAGGGAGAGGAAGAAACTTTGCATGGGCTGGAAATTTATTTGAAGGAATAATAGAGGAAAATTTCCATGGCTTAGCCAGAAATCTCGACATCCAAGTACAAGAAGCACACAGGACTCCTGGGAGAGTCAACGTGAAAAGGCATTCACCACGCCACATAATTATTAGACTGACCAAAGTAAACACAAAAGAGGCACTCCTCAGAGCTGTAAGACAAAAAAAGGAGGTAACCTACAAAGGGAAACCCATCAGATTAACTGCAGATTTCTCAACTGAAACCTTACAAGCCAGAAGGGAATGGGGAGACATCATCAATCTCCTAAAACAAAACAAAGGTCAACCCAGAATTCTGTATCCTGCCAAACTAAGCTTCTTATATGAGGGAGAAATTAAGACCTTTCCAGATAAGCAATCACTGATAGAATTTGCGAAATCCAGACCGGCCTTGCAAGAAATGCTTAGACCTGCATTATACACTAACCAGCGCAACAGACACCCACCTATGTAAAATTATGCAAAGGCTAAAACCCCAGAAACCAGACTCCACAATGACGCAAGAGGTAAAACAAAAGATACCACCCAACAGAATAATCAGAAATTTACCCCAAATATCAATTCTCTCAATAAATGTAAATGGCTTGAACTGCCCATTGAAGAGACATAGGCTGGCTGAATGGATTAAAAAATACAAACCAAGTATCTGTTGTCTTCAGGAAACACACCTCACACACAAAGACGCATTCAGACTCAAGGTGAAAGGATGGAATACAATTTTTCAGGCTAATGGAAACCAAAAGAAATCTGGAGTAGCCATCCTCATTTCAGATGACATCAACTTTAAAGCAATAAAAGTAAGAAGGACAAAAATGGACACTATATAGTGGTGAAGGGAAAAATTTCACAAGAGGATTTAACAATCCTAAACATTTTGCACCCAACACAGGAGCACCCAGGTACATAAAACAAATGCTGCTAGATCTAGACAACATAATAAGCAGGAATGCCATAATTGCAGGGGACTTCAACCACCCACTGACGGAACTGGACAGATCCTCCAAACAAAAAGTAAATAGAGAAATAAAAGACCTAAACAGGACTCTAGAACATTTGGGCCTAACAGATATCTACAGAACACTCCACCCAAATAACACTGAATATACATTCTTCTCATCAGCTCATGGAACTTTCTCTAAAATTGACCACATCCTAGGCCACAAAAACAGATCTAAACAAATTCAAAAAAATAGAAATCATACCATGTATCTTTCAGACCACAGCGGAATAAAATTAGATATCAATTCCAACAGAAACTCACATCTTCCTCCAAAAACTTGGAAACTAAAACAATCTATTGATGAAGGAGTATTGGGTCAAAGAGGAGATTCAAAATGAAATCAAAAGATTCTTCGATCTAAACGATAATGGGGACACAAGTTATCAAAATCTGTGGGATACAGCAAAAGCAGTCTTGAGAGGAAAATTTATCGCCCTAAATTCCCACATCCAAAAGACAGAAAAGTCACAAATCAGTAAACTAATGAATCATCTTAAGGAAATGGAAAAGGAAGAGCAAAGCAATCCTAAAACCAGCAGAAGAAAAGAAATAACCAAAATTAGAGCAGAATTAAATGAAATCGAGAACAAAAGAACAATACAGAAGATCAATGAAACGAAAAGCTGGTTCTTTGAAAAGATAAACAAAATAGACAGGCCACTTGCCAGGTTGACCAGAAGCAGAAAGGAAAGGACTCTAATAAGCTCAATTAGAAATGAAAAAGGAGAAGTCACAACTGATACCATGGAAATACAAAACATCATCTTTGAATACTACAAAAATCTCTATGCCCACAAACACGAAAATGTGGAAGAAATGGACAAATTCTTAGAAACACACTACCTCCCTAGGCTCAACCAGGAAGAAACAGAATTTCTAAACAGACCAATATCAAGCACCGAAATTGAAGCAGTAATTAAAAATCTACCCACAAAAAAAAGTCCTGGACCAGATGGGTTCACACCTGAATTCTACCAAGCCTACAAAGAAGAACTGGTGCCTATACTGCAGAAATTATTTGAAAATATCCAGAAGGATGGAATCCTCCCAAACTCATTCTACGAAGCCAATATCACCTTGATACCAAAGCCAGGAAAGGACACAACAAAAAAAGAAAACTACAGACCAATATCCCTTATGAATATAGATGCAAAAATTCTCAATAAAATCCTTGCAAACCGAATTCAAAAGCACATCAAAAAATAATCCATCATGATCAGGTGGGCTTTATTCCCGAGATGCAGGGATGGTTCAACGTACGCAAATCTATAAATGTAATTCACCATATAAATAAAAGCAAGAACAAAGATTATATGATCCTTTCAATAGATGCAGAAAAGGCTTTTGACAAAATCCAACACCCTTTTATGATAAAAACTCTTAACAATATAGGCATAGATGGCTCATTCCTAGAAACTATTAAAGCCATATACGATAAACCCACAGCCAATATCATACTGAATGGGGAAAAATTGAAGGCATTCCCCTTAAAACTGGCACCAGACAAGGGTGTCCACTATCTCCACTTCTTTTCAACATAGTGCTGGAAGTCCTGGCCACAGCAATTAGACAAGACAGAGGAATCAGGGGCGTCCAGATGGGGGCAGAAGAGGTCAAACTTTCACTATTCGCAGACGATATGATATTATACATAGAAAACCCCAAAGATTCAACCAAGAAATTGCAGGATGTAAAGATGGAAAACCTCAGTCTTATAGCCAGATCACATATAAATGGTTTTAACAAATTAATAAAATAAGATCCCTTCAATACAACATTTGCGATTAGAAATATCTACGTGGTGGAACCAGAGAAGACCCGTCTAGCCAAAGAATCTTAAGCAAAAAGAACAAATTGGGAGGCATCTGTCTACCAGACTTCAAAACTATACTACAAGGCTATAGTAACCAAAACTGCATGGTATTGGCACAAGAACAGACATGTAGACCAATGGAAACAGGACTGAGAACCCAAATATGAAACCAACCTCATACAGTCACCTGATCTTTGACAAATTCCAGAAAAACGTACACTGGGGAAAGGACAGTCTTTTCAACAAATGGTGCTGGGAAAATTGGTTTGGCCATATGTAGAAGACTGAAAGTGGACCCACACCTCTCACCTCTCACAAAATCAATTCACAATGGATAACAGATCTAAACCTAAGACATGAAACCATAAGAATTCTCGAAAGAAATGTTGGAAAAACTCATTATGGACATTGGCCTAGGCAAAGAATTTATGAAGAAGACCCCAAAGCAATCACACGCAGCAACAAATAAATACATGGGACCTGATCAAATTGAAAAGCTTCTGCACAGCCAAGGAAAAATCACTAGAGTGAACAGACAACCTACAGAATGGAGAAAATATTTGCATGCTACACCTCTGATAAAGGGCTTATAACCAGGAATCTATACAGAACTTAGGAAAATCAACAAGAAAAATCAAACAACCCTATTAAAAAATGGGCAAAGGACATGAACAAAACTTTCCAAAGAAACAGAATGATGGCCAGCAAACATATAAAAAAGTGCTCAACTTCTCTATCATCAGGGAAATGCAAATCAAAACCACAATGAGAATCACTTAACTCCAGTGAGATTGGCTCATATCAAAAAAATCCCCAAATAACAAATGTTGGCGGGGATGGGACAGGTAGGAACACTCATACACTGCTGGTGGGACTGCAAATTAGTACAACCTCTATGGAAAAGAATATGGAGATATCTCAAAGAATTAAAAGTAGAATTACCATTTGACCCAGCAATCCCACTACTGGGTATTTATCCAAAAGAAAAAAAGACATTTTATAATAAAGACATCTGCTCTCGAATGTTCATAGCAGCACAATTCACAATTGCAAAGTTGTGGAAACAACCCAGGTGCCCATCAATACACGAGTGGATCAATAAAATGTGGTATATGTATACCATGGAGTATTACTCAGCAATAAGGAACAATAGTGAATTAACACATCTGGTATTATCCTGGTCGGAGCTAGAACCCATTCTTCGAAGCGAAGTGTCACAGGATTGGAAAAACAAGCATCACTGGTACTCACCATCAAACTGGTACTAACTGATGAACACTTACATCACACAGGGCAATAACATTCATCAGGGGGCGGGCGGGCGGGAGGGGGGTGGAAGGGATGGGAAAAACTCTCACTGAATGGATGTGGGGAGCACAGTTTGGGAGATGACCACGATTGTGGCTCTGACACGGGCAGAACAGGGGCAATGTGTATGGCCAAAATGTTGTACCCCCATGATATTCTGAAATTAAAAAAATAAATAAAATAAAATAAAAAAAAAAAAAAAAAAAAAGCTGGTTCCATCACTTTCCATTCATGTGATTTTAGCCAAAATTTTCTCATCTGTGCAGTGGGGATAATAACAATGTCTCCTAATGGAGTTAGAGTAACTGAGGGTTAAAGAAATAATGTATCTAAAATCATGGCACAGTGTGTTAGGTAGTAAGCACAGTAGCTGAGTGAGTCTGCTTGGAACAGCCTATGCATAGGTCAAGGCACCATCATTTAACTTTCCTTCCAAGGGCACTCATTCTGATTTTTTTTAAAAAGCTCTTTCCTACTCCTTTCTCTGTTTAAAGGTCATAATTTCCCTATGGATGGTTCTGTCTCTTCTGGAAAAGATAATTTCCTCAAAAATAACAGTCCTGCAAGGACTCAGTGCTGTTCTAATCTTAACTGTACAAAAAAGGCATCTTTGTAGACAGTTATGACAACTCTCGTATCAATTTTTCATGGTGATTTTTTCATTCTTTTCTTCTTGAGCCAGGCCACCAAAAACATAAAAGATCTTAGCTATAGGTGTTGATCAAATATGTGTCAGACAACTTTAAAAATTACATTTCTCTGAAAAAAAAATATGGCTCCATCCTGGATGCCAAGGCATGGGAAGAACTCAATTTTTAATCAGGAAAGTGCTTTGGGTGACATTTTTAACCAGCCACATCCTTTTTTTTCCTGAATATTTTGGTAAGCCTGAATAGATTTATATATAATTTCACCTAATTCAGAGATTTTTGATTACAAATTTCAAAGTTCAGCCCCAAATATGCTTTTCTTGGGTGGGAACTGAGACCAGACATCAGTGTTTCCAGAGATTTTGGGAAGTGAGAAGGTGGCTGCCAGATGTTCAGATGATGTGGGAGGAAAATAGGTCAAAGGGTTGCCTGCAAATTCTTTTGCTCTGAAAAGCCAGGGGGATGCTTTAAGAAGCTTCTGAGCCTGTGTGTTGTACTCTAAAGGGCATGTCCTTCCTCATCTCTTTAGGTGGCAGGTCTAAGTCCATGTACATGCTAAACAGATCTTTTATTTTCTGCCCACATACTCCCATCAGGCTGTTTGGTGAACTGGAGACTGGAAGAAAAGAGAACTATTGAATATGCCTTAATGGTTTATACTCCAGCTGAACTGAATTGGAGTGACTTATCCATATGCTGGGTTTATAAGGATTATCCGTCAAGAAAAGCTGATGGCTCTTACTATAAAACCAAAGGCATTTAGACTCTGGGATGATGAAGTGTAGCCATGAGAAATGAATGGGAGATTCATTCACTTGGATTTGAAGTCAGAGACCCCGTTTGTCTCTAACTTTGTAGACCATCTAATTTGGTCACTTCATTTGTTCTAGCCTTTGATTTCTTTGTTGATAAAGCATGGGTTAAATCATCTTTAAGACTCATTCAGAAATATGTTTCTGCAACCTAAGGGGGGAGTATATAAATCAAGGCACAAAACTGTCTTCAGGAGCCACTAAGCACTGTGCACTGTGTCTGCTGGTGTGGAAGAGTGAGTGATGAGGGGCCATGGATCCTGTGAATAGGGGCTTAATTTGTATGGAGCAACCCAGAGGTGTATCCACCATGGATCTATGACTATCCTACAAATGTGTTAATGCTCTGACAGAGGGACAACAAAGGTAAGATAGGAGTGCCTAGATATAGTCATTGATTTTATATATTTTACCTTTTACGGCACTGGAAAAAGTCAAAAGACCTCCCGGATGAGAGTGATAACTTCTCCATGATCTGAACCACACTATTTGTTATTACTTTTGTCTCTATATAAGTATCTCACATACATACACACTGCATTGTACATCATGTGCAAGATGCGTTTAAAGAGTTTTTTATATTAACTCATATTCTAGATGCACTAGAAGTGATGCATTTATAAGGATTCTTCAGTTGCAAGCAATGTAAACAGACTCTGGGTAATGTAAGTGAAAAGGGAGTTAATTGTTAAGTTGCTGAGCGAGATCATGTAGTTGAAGGGGAAGCACAAGAACTAGGATTTGAAAGTTTAGGAAGCAGCTAGCTCCAGGGGTTCCAACGGCAACAAAACCGCTGTTGCCTTCATCAGTGAGCTGTCAGAACTAGAAGGTATAATTTACAACCATCTTTTCTGAATTTTGGCTCAAGATTCAAAATCCTGGAAGAGAAAATCTGATTAGCTCAGCTTTGGCTTTATGCTTACCTCTTGGCCAATTGAGGGAAGATTCCTAGTGTTTTGGTACTCCAAGATTGCCCACAATGGGAGGAGGTAGGAAACTGAGACATGTAAATTAAATACCCAAAAGGAAAGAGCGTGGGTACTGAGTAGTCAACACCAACAAACACCCACTATAGCTAGCCATTTATTGAAAGAAAGCCTGAATTTTTCTTTAGCGAACGATCTTAAAGTCTTCTTAAATGCTGAGTTTTGGTTAATCTTTAATTTATTTTTAAAATTAACATTATTTTTAATATATCTGTGATTTTTTTCAGATTGTTTTTGGGGGTAAAATTGATGTTCTAGGAATGCATACCATGTTTATTCTTTGGCTATTAGTAACCCCTGACACATCCTGTGAAGCTCCAGAGAACACTTATGGCTAGCTAGAAGAAGGCTGTGTTAGAAAGAGATGGTGACAGTGTCAGGGAACCTAGATTTGAATCTTCATTCTGTACTAGGTATGCAAATTTAGACAAATCCTTTTACTTCTCTGAGTTTCAAATTCCTAAACTATTAAGCGTAAATAACCTGTGACTAGTGCCCAGTGAATAAAAAACAGCTTAGAACAGTGCCTGGAAACGTGAAAATGTTAGCTGTGCTGTTATCATTGTAATTGAATAGATTAGTTAGGTAGGTCAAAGGAGATAGGTAAAACGTATTTTTTTACTTTCTAAGGCACTGGAAAGACTTCTCAGAGCAGATCAATAACTTCTCCCTGTTTTAAAATGCTCTATAAAATCAGGTATCATCATTATTCCCTATTCTTCTTAGGTTGAATTTGCCACTCAAGCCAGGAAATTCTCTCATGATTCTAATTATTTCTGCTAAAAATTTTTTTAAATTATAGCACCTTTGCCTGTAAATGTATGTTTCCTTCTTCCCTTTTCATATTTATCCCGTTCCCACCTTCCATTAACGCCCAGCTCATCCCTCTTCTCTGTGATGCTTTCCTCAGCCCTATATATAGGTTTCCTTTTTCTCAGAATTCCTGCATTTTATTTGCACAGATCACTCATTTTATCATGTACTCATCCATTCCCTTGCAATGTTATTGTTACTCATTGCTTTATGTATCTGGCAATTAGCAGTAAAATTCAACCAGTATTTAGTAGGTACACAGTGCAGTGCCAGATACTTCAGAGATTTCAGGGATAAGTAACATGGGCCCTGCTCTCAAGAAATGTGCAGTCAGATAAGAAGACAAGGATCCATGCAGTGTAAGAAGAGAAGGCTTTGTGTATGTCTTAGTCAGTTCGGGCTACTATAGCAAAGTGCCATACACTAGGAGGCTTATAAACAACAGAAATCCATTTCTCACAGATCTGGAGGTTGGAAGTCCAAGACCAGGGTGCCAGCATGGCTGGGTTCTGGTGAGGATCCTCTTCTGGGTTGCGGATGGCCATTTTCTCATTGTGTCCTCACATGGCAGAAAGAGGGTGCGAGAGCTCTCTTCTATAAGGTCTCTTTTATAAGGCGCTGATCCCATTCACCAGGGCTGCACCCTTAATGACCTGATTATCCCCCAAAGGCCCCACCCCCTAATGCCATCACATTGGGGGTTGGGATTTTAACATATGAATTTGGGGGAGCGATACAAACATTCAGTCTGCAGTGGAGAAGTTCACAGTGGATAATTTCCTTCCTCATCAAGAAATAATGGTGAGAGCTGGGGAAAGAGCAGGCACGCAGGAGGCGCCTCCAGTCAGAAGGATGAGTCCAGGAAGAGAGCACACACGTGAACCACGTCTTTCATTTCTTTCTGTCCTTCCGGAGAACATGGCCTGGGCTAAGCACATTAGTGGAACCTCAATAACTCAATTAAATTTCAGAGAGAGAGAGAGAGAGAAAGACAGAGAAAGAATTATATTTAAGGAGTCCGAGAACTTCAGATTGTTCTGAGCTTTTTCTTTTTTAAAGCAAATCAAGCTTGAATATGTCTCCACCAATTTTAGTAAGAGTGTTCATGGAATAGAGATCAGAGTGGCCGTGGAGGTGGTCAATACTTATCATTTATGTCCTGCTTCAGAAACTTGGGGACCTCCCTGAGCTACCAGTATAACATCCCAATATGTTGTCAGCCTCTCTGATGAGAGACGTATCTTCACTAACTCTGGGATAATTCACACTTTTCATTTCTTTCAGTTAGGAGTTTCAGAGGTAGGGGCAGTCAGAGCTCAGACTCCTAACTTTAACTCAGCAGTGAACACAAAATAATCAATCCCAGAAAAACAAAAATGTGAACAGGGATCATGGGTTTCATGCCTTTGTATTCGAGTAGAACTATACTTGGATGATGATCTCTACTTGGCACATCATTCTCATGTTTCAAAACAAGTACATTGTTCTACTTTCATCATTAGTTCATTTCACTGATTTACAAATTTAGTTCCATGACATTTTATGCTTTTTTTCTATCAGCTTTTGTCGCTGTTGCTTACATTTTAAGCCAAACGACTAAAAACTCTGTTCTGAGGCTATATTAAATTTATTTTTGATGTAGAAGCTCACTGCCCAACAGGAAGGAGTCTTTCCATATTTTTATCTCTAAACATACACACAGTGTTTTCCACAAGGATCTTTTCAAGTGCTCTGGTTTCCATTGTGACCACTGCATTGTACTGACCACCCACCAGTTCCTTGTTTTTCATGCATAATAAATTTTAAAACCACATGTTTCAGCCAACATTTCTGGTAGAAATTCCTACCTCAACGGGAGGAAATTAGCTATTCTTTTTGATTTATTAATTGACCACTAGGCATAGGCATTTAGATGCATGCAGAGAAACAAGTACTGCAATGAAGTCCAGGTGCTCAAAGAATAAAATTTCCTGTAAACAAAATAAAATGAAACACAAAGATACCCCAGAAAAACCCTACTTAGGGAGCTTTCAGAGGGCATATCTTCCTTAGCCTCAAGCACAGAGACAGTACAAAAATTTCTAGAGGAATTCTGGGCACTTATCAAAATCTTCTCTTCACTAAACCAAAAAGATATTTTGAGGAAGAATTTAACAATGACTTGGCAATGACATGTGTGCTGTGGGGCTTCCAATTTAATATTTGGATCTCAATAGTCCAAATAACCACTGTCCATGACTTGCATTTCTAGACACCTCAGAAGTACATACACGATATTTTTCTTTGACTCATGTTCCTTTCAGACACAATCCAAGGGAAGCATTCTCTAGCCATTTTTCTTTTTCACATCCTCTTAAAAATTCTTTGGATTCTGTCCTGACATTGGTATGTTGCACGATAATAAGGTATTGCTCTTTTTTTGATCTTTTTAAAGATGACCAAAAAAAAATGGTCATGTTTCAGTTGCCATTCTGATATTTTTCTGACTCATACTTTTTGAATGTAGCTGTAGATTATGGGTGACTTAAAATCAATAGGCAGAACTGATTTCCCAGCTGCTGACAAGGGCCTTCTCCTAGAAATTACCTTTACTACTATTGTGAATTCCTGAAATTCTACCACTAGATATTTATTAATTTTGTTCCCTACATGTTAAACGACAAATACCCAGGGAAGAAGGTAGCTGTAACACTTCTAGTTCTAACATGTGTTTATAGCTTTCTCAACTTCTTAGTTGGCAGCACATTTTGACAGGGGCTAGAGAGACAGAAAAACCGTGAGGGAGTTAGTACCTGAGGGAGTGGGGGAGATGCTGCAAAGAGAGAGAAGGGAGAAAGGGGGAGGTAACTATAAAGGTTAGGCATGGAGGGTCACATTTTTAAGAGACAACTTAATGTCACTTTCTCCCTGAAGTCTTCCCTGTGTGCCCCAGTAGGAAGCAAGAATGTTGCCTCACTCCTATCAACCCTAGATGGATTCAGCGCCAATATCAGGATATCCCCACATACTACCTTGCATTGTGGTAGTTTTTATAAATGTTTAATCTCCTGTTTTGTGTACAGATATCTTTTACAAATTTCTATGATCCTCTTTTTTTCCTCTGTTTATTCGTAAACAGATTTACCTAAACCTGGTGCAAGTCATTTTACACAGTGAGAGGTGAGGTTGGAGAACAAGGACTGTCTCCTTTCATGGGAACAAATGATACTCTCCTGCACTATGACCCAAGAGCACCCTGTAGACATAGAGAGGCAGCCTTTGGCTATAGGGAAAACATGCTCTAAAAGCAGACAGCAGCATAGCTTAAGCAAATAATCTGTGTAACTAGAGATGTGTTATTTGAGTAATAACAGTACCATTCATGTTTGCATAGGTTGGGTCTTTATCCTGACTGCAATATAGAAATTCTTGTGATGATGTCATGTCAGGCTTTTGGTAATTTCTCTCTCTTTCTTTCTCAAACACACACACACACACACACACACACACTTCTCTGTCTCAAAGAGAAATGAGTCATCTAAAGCTAAGAGACCTTCAGTGACTTCTCTAAAGAACATAAGGTTTCAGTGGGTGCTGAGAATGCTATATCCAAAAAGCGAGAGTTGGATCACTACACTTTAATATCATAAATGCCTTACTGAACTTATTCTAGAAAAGAATGCCTACACTTTCTCCCCTACCTCATTTTGGAATTACTATCCTTCTGTTTATTCAGGTGCAAGCCCCAGAACCATTTTATCTCCTCCTTCATCCCCAGAATCCAAGTTCCCTCAATTCTACTTTGGGAATGTTCAAAACATTCATTTTCACTGGAAATACCTTAATGTCAGGCAGTTTCCCTGCCTAGACTATTGCAATAAACACACGAATATTTTAAATATCTGAACATTTTCTACAGTGTCAGAGTACTCTTCTTAAAGCAAAGTTTTGAATATTTCACTACCCGATTTAAGCTATCCATTGATGCATCCACAATGAAATCCATATTCTATTTAGCATGACCTTCAAAATATGGCCTTTTTATTTTCCATCTTCATAGCTAATTTCCTCACTTCCCACCTAGTCAGACAGGGAAAGAAAAATGTTAGTCCTTCCCAAAACATGCCTGTGCTTTTCTAATTCTGGGCTTCCGCTTACTTGTTTCTCAGTCTAGTATCAATATCAAAAATGGATTAAGTTTGTTCAATGCCTTAGATTCTGTTTTAAGCAATGTGTACACATTATGTCACTTATTCCTTATAACGACTCAATGACATGAGTATTGTTCTTCCCATTTTATAGTTGGTACACAGAGACTTAGTAACTTCCCGGAGTCAGAAAGCAGGTGGAAGCAGAATGTGAATCCACATCCCTCTGACTTTCATATTCCATTTCTAATGCAAATGTTTTGTTCCCTTTACATGCTTTGTCTCGTGCTGCATTTAATTTGCTAATGTGTCATAAAGGATTCTTGCAACTATGCTTGTGAGGAATATTGGTCTGTAGTTTTCTTGTCTCATTATATTTGTGGGATTTTTTCCTGATTTTTTATCAGGGTTATATTGGCCTCATAAAATGAGTTGGGAGTGTTCCCTTTTCTTCTATTTTCTGATAGAATTTGTGTAGGATTGATATTATTTCTTCTTTAATATTTGATAGAATTTAGCAATTAAGCCATCTGGGCCCCAAATTATCTTTGTAGATGTGTTTCAATTATGAATTCAATTGTCTAATTGGCATAGGGCTATTCAGATTTTCTGTTTCTTCCTGCATCAGATTTTGGTAGTTTTTGTTTTTAAAGAAACTTGTCCTATCAATCTAAGTATTATATTTATTGGCATAAGTTTTTTCATAATATTCCCTTTTCATCCTTTTAATATCTAAGGAACTCTCTCTCTCTTTCATTCCTGATATTGGCAATTTGTGTTTTTTCTCTTATTTAATTTATCAGACTAGCTAGAGTTTTATCAATTTTTTTGAACTTTTCAAAAAGCCATCTTCTTGTTTCATTTATTTTCTCTATTGCTCCACTGGTTTCTATTTCATTGATTTCCACTCTTTTTTGTTTCATTTGCTCTGTTTAGATAGGGTTTAATTTTAGCTCCTTTTTTAACTTCTTAAACTGGAAGTTTATATCATTGATTCTAGATTTCTTCTTTTTTAATATAAGCATTGAATGCTACACAGTTCCCTTGAAGCACTGCCTTAGTTTCATTCTACAAATGTTGATATGTCATGTATTTATTATTATTCATCTCAAAATATTTTCTAATGCTCCCATTGATTTCTTTTCTGGCCAATGGGTTATTTACAAATATGTTGTTTAATTTCTGAATATTTGAGGGAATTTATAAATATATCTCTGTTTTGAATTCAAGTTTAACTTTGTTCTTGTTAACACACTTTGATTTCAATCTTTTGAAATTTATTAAGAATTGCTGTATGGCGTATGGTCTATGTTGCTAAATACTGCATGTAGGCTTGAGAAGATTGTGTATCATGTTGTGTGCTGTCTTCTATATATGTCAATTAGTTAGTTGATAGTCTTGTTCAAGTCTTCTCTAGTCTTCATGATTTTCTGTCTACTTTTTCTGTCAAATACTGAGAAAGATGTATTGACATCTTCTACTATAGTTTCAAATTTATCTATTTCTCTTTTTGGTTCTGCCAATTTTAGGAGCTTTGTCGTTAGGTGCATATACATTTATAATTCTTGTACCTTCTTGTTGTATTGATTCTTTTAACTTTAAAAAATGTTTTATGTTTTCTGTTGGAATATTCCTTGGCTAAAAGTTTATTTTGTCTTATGTTAATGGAACAACTCTAGCTTTCTTATGCTTACTGTCTGAATTTACACTGATTTTCTATTGTTTTTCTTTCAACCTTTTTGTGTTTTTGTGTTTAACATGTGTCTCTATCAGGCAGCATAAATTAGAGCTCTGCATTTAATTCCAGTTTTGCATTCTCTGCCTTTTATTTTGTGTGTTGAGTCAATGCACACTTATTAAAATTATTTATATTATGGATTTTAAGTCTGCCATTTTGCTGGTTTTTAAAATTTGTTTAATTTTTGTTTTATTCCTCTACCCTTACTTTCCTGCTTTCTTTTGTGTTAAGCAAATATTTTGCAGTATATCATTGTAAATACTGTATTGACATTTTAACACATCTTTTCAATTCATTAGTAGTTGCTCTAGGGATTATAATGTGCAACTTTAACTTATCTAAATCTACTTAATTAGTATTGAATTGCTTCCAGCTGAATATAGAAGTCTTTCAACAGTATAGTTCTGTTTATTTTTCCATTCTTTGGATTGTTTTCATCTATATATGTTATAATCCCAATAATATAGTAGGATAAATTTTGCTTTAAATATGCATATATTTTTTAAAGAAGTCAATAAAAAGTATATATATATATATATTTATAATAACTCACATATCACATATATGTCCATTCTGGTGCTCTTTATTCTTTCCTGTATATTTGAGTTACCATCTGGTGCAATTTTCCTTAGTCTGGAGGACTTTCTGTAGCATTTTAAATAGTGCAATTCTGCTGACATTAAATATCTCAATTATTTTGGCCAGGCATGGTGGCTCATGCCTGAAATCCTAGCCCTTTGGGAAGCTGAGGTGGGAGGATCACTTGAGGCCAGAAGTTTGAGACCAGCCTGACCAAGAGCGTATCTACAAAAAAATAGAAAAATAAGCCAGGTGTGGTGGTGTGTGCCTGTAGTCCCAGCTACTGGGGAGGCTGAGGCAAGAGGATTGCTTGATCCCAGGAGTTTGAGGTTGCAGTGAGCTGTGATGATACCACTGCACTCTAGCCCAGGTGACAGAGCAAGATCCTGTCTCAAAAAATAAAAAAGAAAGAAAGAAAAAAAAAAAGAGAAATATCTCAAATATTTTAATCTAAAAATGTATTTTAGCTTTAGTTTAAAAGGATAATTTCTGTGACTATAGATATCTTGAATAATAGTTTTTTTCTTTCAGCATTTGAACATGTCATCCCAATATCTTCCAGCCTCCATTTTTTCTGATGAAAAGTCAAATGTTAATCATATTGTCATCCTCCCTATGTAATATGTCATTTTTCTCTTGCTGCTTTCTAATTTTCTGATTATTTTTGGTTTTCATTAGTTTGAATCTGATGTCTGTTTTTCTTCTACTTGGGTTTCACAGAGTTTCTTGGATATGTAAGTTTATATTTTTCCACAAATTTAGAAAATTTTATGCCATTATTTCTTTAAACACATTTTTCTCACTTTATTTCAGTCCTCTCCTTCTGAGACTGTGATTACATTTGTGCTGCACCACTTGATATTGTTGCAAAACATTTTATTTTCTTCAATATTTTCTTTCTGCTTATCAGAGAGAATAATTTTTATTAATCAATCTTCAAGTACACTAATTTTCTCGTGTGCCATTTAAAATCTGCAGTTGAGTTTGTCAGCAGGTTTTTATTTCAGCTATTATACCTTAGGATCTAGAATTTTCAGTGTTTTTAATAGTTTCTATTTCCCTATTGGTATCACTACATATTTACTTATTAATGTGATGTTTTTTCTTCAGTTATTTGAACAAATTTTCTTTAGTTTTTTTGAAATATTTATAGTACTATTTTGAATTTTTTATCTGTTATATCCAACACCTGGGCCCACTTCAAATTAGTTTCTATTGACAGCTTTGCTCCCTGATTTTCTGTATAACTGAATTTTTTTCTATAAATTTTGGTTGAACAATAGACACTGTAGCCACCCTGGAATCTGTTTTGTTCTTCTGAGGATTGTTGGGGTTTTTGTCTAAGGGTCTGTAACTTGCCTGGACTCAAACTGTGAATCTTGTCTCTATGTAGTAGTACGTAGCTACTAATGTGCCTACTCAGTTTTTTGGCTTTTAGTTGCTGGGGTTTTATTTTAGCTGGCATCTTGAAAGTCTCCATAGCTCATGAGAAAAAATTCATATGAGAAAAGGTGTGTGTGTATGTGTATGTGTGTCTGTGTGCATGCACACATATGTCTTGCTTTTGCTGGATTAAAATTGGCAGTTGTAGGACTGTTATACACCAAGAGTTTCTCCATCACACTGCCAAGCCAATGGATAGTTTGTGGCAAAGATGCTATGTTTTTATATTTCCTCATTCAGTCTTGGCTCCCATTCCAGAACATGATGCCAATTGAGTGCAGGTGCTTCAGAGATAATGCGGTCTACCCCAATCTGTTTGTCCCAGACAATACTTTATTGATTTTGACTTTGGAGGTTTCTACCTACTTTGAAGAACTCTGTGTTCTGTCAACTCTGACCTAAGGTGTTCTCTTTGCATTCTGTCTTATAGTGGCTGGGATTTTACCATACTTGTGGACCCTTTGCTTACCATGGTTCAACATTGTAAGTGTGTGCTTACAGGATTTTTTCCCCTGACATCTTAAAATCAGAAATCTGAAAACAATTTAAATCATATGCAAGAGATTCAAATAACAACAAACATCTGCCCAACACTTGGCAATTTTTAAGGCATTGTCCATCTATTATTTAATGTGATCCACACAATATGTGGACTAAGTGTTGCTATAATTCCAGTTTTACCAAAATTAAGGTAAATGTTTGAAGTCTCTTAGACAGCAATTATGATGTATATTCACAGGATGAATGAGACCATACTGCTTTAATGTCTCCAGCGACCATGCCATACTACACTCAGCTTAGCTTCTCTGGAACTACGGCAAGGGTCCATATTCATTTTGACTCCAGAATCAATGTTTCTTTCATTTATACTAAGCTTCCATAGCTACAATATTATAGGACTAATAGAGATTACTTTAAAATGTTAATTTTAGAAATACAATTAATAATTCAATCTGAAAGTTAAATTATGAAAATATATTCTTACACTTTAAACTTAGATTAAATTCAAACCAGATACATTTATATATAATTATAAAGTTCATAACTCACATTTATATTTATATAATATATAGTTCATCAATTTAAGCAAAATATTAATTTTACTATATCATTATTTGGCATATGAACAATAAGGAAAATATATAATGTAAATAATTATGAGCTTCATGACACAGACAAAGTGAAATATGGGCAAACAGGAAAAACAAATATGCTGTGACTATACTAATAAACTGTCTACAATGTTAGGCAGAAGTTCAGGATTAAGTTTGGTTTGAAGGAGAGTTGCTTACCTTATTAGGAAGAAATTTAGATGTGTAAAAGAATGAATAGGAAATTTATGGAAACATCATAGTCAATTCTTTATTTTAATGACAGGCACTGATGACTATTTTGAAGCCAAAAGAACATGACAAAGATTAATTGTAATACTTTTGTTAACAGTAATAATGACTGTAATTCATTTTATACATAGTTTGTGCCAGCCTGCATAATTAGTTGGTGTTTTATGTATATTACCCCTTTCAGTTAGATCTAAAAAGGAAACTTTATTACATGTTCAAAAGATGATTAAATAAATTTGAATATTGGTTTTAAATATGAGCACACACAACAGAAACTGGTCTTTCATTCAGGGATTATCATTCTACTTTCTATGAAATACCAGATAATACCTCTTATTGAGCTTTATATATCTTAGAACTCAACAAATATTGATTTCCTAATAATTAAATTTAAGAAATTCCCAATTTCCTTATTAATCTAGCTCTGAGATTTAAAAACAAAGATATACAAAAATAATTTTATATTTTCTTGCCTATTTTTACAATAATTTCCTGAAAGGGAAATATATCCTTTAAGAGACAGTGGCCATTTCAAGTATGTTTGAAGAATAAATCTGGTCACTATAGAATATGACTTTGTATTAACTGTGTTAGCAAGATGAAGAAGACTGAAGACCATACAATGTCCACCAGGAATAGAATAATAGTTCTCTCGAGCTGCACTGGAATCAGTCCTTACGCAAAGCCATGGCCTATGCCTTGATCACGAGAGTAAATGTTTATTGAGTCTAGCTCATCTGGAAAAGTGTGAGATGTGAGATTCACGTTCACTTGGGGAAACCATAAAAATGATCACGTGCTCACGGACATGAAGCTTATTAATTTTGGTTAAATCAATGATCATATATAAAAATAGAAATATATAAGCTAAAAGTGCAACTTCATAGGTCATAAGTGGTATTTGGCGTTTAAACATTAGCTATATTAAATTGAACATACTCATTTGTGGATGGCTATCAAATAAAACAAAAAATCCATCTGTGGCATGTATGATGATTTCTTTGATACCAACCTTAATTTTGAGAAGGAGTGATTGAGAAATAGACTATAAAATTTATTTACATGGTACAGAAATGATTAAGAAAAAATTATTATGGGTACTGTTTAATACACTGATAAGAAATATTTTAATGACATTTGTTTTAAAAAATATTTTATTGGTTGAATCAGTTTGGATTCTAGATGTAGTTGCCCATGCCCAAATGCACTAGCATTTTCCATGTCAAAATATTTTTTTTCCTGAAACTACCTAACTATTAGCAGCTGTCTGTGTGAGAATAGAGGGAGGATTGTTTTCACTTCACCCAAAGATTAATGATATTTTATAACTTCAAAAGAAGTTCTCAATTCTGGCTTTCATGGCAGGCACCTCCTTCTTGTCTCCTTTAATTTTATTGCCACTTTTTAAACATAATTATTCATTCTGTGGCATATTAAAATAGTCTGCAAAGCAAAAGTTTTCATTAAAAATAAGACTTTGCTTGCTGTTAACTCTGCAGAATTCCACTTTTCTCTGTCTCATTTACCAGGTAAGCATTGTAATCATTTAAATCATATTTTTTTGTTTTTGTGCAAATATTTAATGTTGGCTAAAAGAAATATGAAAAAAGGTGGGGGGGGTTGAATTTGTCCTATTTTCCTTCAGAGTGTATATTTTTTGATTCTCAAGAAAAGATTTAGCAACGTTTCAACGATATAAATTAAGTTCTGAAATAGTGAAATTATTATCACATCCACAATTCTGTGACATGTTAGCAGAATTGGGGCTAGGTAAGCCATACAGTCATAAACCTATATTGAAAATAAGCATGGCCTCTGCCCCTTTTCACTCTACTAAAAAAGCCTTGGGCTTACTGGCCATTTTTTAACTTGTGTGTGATTCCAGCAGGATACCCTCCAAACTCTGAGAATTAAACTTTTAAAAATTTGTGTAACACAACCTTAAGAGGGAGTGAAGTTCTGATACTTGCTACAACATGGATGAACCTCGAAGATATTATGCTAAGTGAAATAAACCAGATGCAAAAGGACAAATATGGTATGATTCCACTTATATGAAGTACCTATAATAGACAAATTCACAGAGACAGAAAGTAAAATAGAGGTTCCCAGGCCCTCAGAGAGGGGAAAGGGGGAAGTTATTGTTTAATGGGTACAGAGTTTCAGTTTGGGATGATGAAAAAGTTAGGGAGATGGATAGTGGTAATGGTCAATAACAATATGAATGTACTTAATGCCACTGAACTGCACACTTAAAAATGGTTAAAATGGTAAATTTATGTTATCTACATTTTACTACAATAAAAAAATTAATAAAGTTTCAAGAAACCATTTTAAGTGCAATTTGAAAAGGCATTTTGGAATGTTTCGATAAAATAAAACGTTGCCAAAAAATTATCTGTAACACAGATGGCAAATATACACAAATGGCACTTCAGAGAAGTCATAGGAACAAGAGTCTTGTAATTTCTTGTCAATTGAAAACAGGGCTGGTTTATACAGAGCTCATAAATGCTAGTTTCTGATGATGGTATAGCTCACAAGATTATTGTGCTTTAATGGTTTCGATTCAGGTGCATTAAATATCCAATTTTCCTGGCTTGTATGTTTGCAGTGTAAATATGGAAACACAAGCTATCAAAAGCTGATCCTCTCTTTAGAGATCACACCACATCTTCACAGAGCAAGATCTGTGTCCTTACTCCATTGCGGGTCAGCCAAACCATGAACATTTGAAATAGCAAAATCTATTACACCACAATTTCAAGGAATGCTGGCTACAAACTATTTCAAGGATGGGAATATACTAAACAGAGTCACAGAATACAACTTGATATGAATTAACAAGTAATTTTGGCTATTTATTCTGTTAATGAATCTCGCCTTCTTCCATGCAAGATCTTTTTTTCCATTTAAAAACCTGATTCTAATTTAAAATTATTAGTAGTAATAACAGCGCCTATCATTTTTAAGCTCCAACTTTGTCAGACATTTTACAAATAGTATCCTCAAAAATAATAACAATTAACAAAACTGGGCATCATGTATTCCAATTTATAGGTGTGGAATCATACTCAGAGAAACCAATCTTTGCCCAAGGTCACCTAATGAGTGAGTGGTGGAGCCTGCCTATGTTTGCATCCCTGCTTCTGTGGGTCTCCAGTTGTGTTTTTTCCATCGTGCCCTGCATTCTCCTGGAGCCCCAAGTTCATTGCTCATTCTGATAGATCCGCGGCCTAAATCCTCCTGATTTCTTACTCTCTGAGACCTCTACTTGAAGGTTAAGTTCCATAAATGTCTATTCTCCATGCACTAGTGCAAACAAATTTGATTCCTCAGTGCTTTTTCTAACAGTTCTCATCTAATAGGCATGTCTTGTTTTCAATCATATTTCTTGGCTTGGGATTGTGCTTTTCTCTGTTCCCAGTTGTCCTGACTCTGCCACACAATTCTAACAAACAATAAAATTTGCTTCTCCAAGACCAGCAGAGAGATTTTAAAATCTTAAGTCAACTTTTTCCTTCATAAACTCGACAGAGTTGACGAATATATTCAGACTCGTACCTCTACTGAGTTTTTTCTCCAACCACTGATAGAATAATTTTGTAACTGACATCTCTTATGTTTATGTGTGAACTGAGACAAGATTATGGCATACAGGTATGCTAAATAAAGAATGTGAGATTTATTCCACCAGTGTTAAGAAATTACACTTAATTAAAAGCTATGACATGGTAAAAATGTTATATGTTTAGAGAATAAATGCAATTAGCTCAAAATAATAAGGATTTCACATACTTTGAAACTTAAACTGTAGCTTAGTTTTTAAGCATTATCTTTGAAAAACCAGAACTAATGTGTCAATCTCCAACATTTCTAACAATTAATACTCAATAAATATGCTCAACTTTAAAAACTATTCTTCAGTTCTTAAAGGATCATTTTTACCATTTACTACACCATTTAACAGTTTTTTTCATGAGCATGTCTGTTTGTCCATCTTCAAAGAAAACTCTCTCTTCAATGTCACCTGGAGATATCTGTCACACCAAGATCAATATATGAATCTGGAATGCTAATGGAGGAAAAGAGACTGACTTAGCAGGGGGAAGTCAAACCTAAATGTTTACCAAGATAGAGACCAGTGGCAAGCAAGCAGAACTACCCACATAAACTCAGAAAGGCTCAGAAATTGGAAGCACAAAATTCCTGTCATGTCAGGGTAGGTAGGCAATTGCTAAGGGGGATCTCTATAAAGGAGCAAGTAGGCCCAAAGTCCCACTCTCAGCCCACACAAGTTAGGCAACCACCCTTCTCCACCTGGTGGGAAATGGAGGATATTCTCTGCAGAAACTAAATCAAAGAGGCCCGGGATTCCAGCCTCTGGGCCCAGAGGAGGGCAGGGTGACGACAAACAACAGAATATCAAAAAGTCTGTACTATGAGGTAAATCCTCCAGGACATTCCCTCCATTCCCAGTTCCTAAAAACCCAAGTCTAGGATCCCTAAAAACTTTAAAAGAAAAAGAAATAGTAAGGCAATTATTAATAGTATTTTTTATATTCATAGCAAAGCCAATGAATACTTGGTGGAATTCCCATTTGGTGCTTAGTGCAATGGGAACCTGAGAAAACCCAGTGGAAGTTCTTTTAACGAATCATCAATAAAGAATTTGTGTGAAGACCCAGATCATTCTGAGTTATTATTTTTTAAATTAGAGATGGGGTCTTGTTATGTTGCTCAGGCTGGATTCGAATTTCTGGGCTCAAGCTAAGTGATCCTCCCATCTCAACCTCCCAAGTAGCTGGGACTACCGGCATGTTTCACCACCCTTGGCTGAGTCATTTACCCTTAATCAGGGCAGGAGACAAATGGCCATGATTGATGGCCACTGAGTAGAATTTAAACCCAGCTTTATCAATGTGTATTACATACCTCCTGTCCTTCCAGCTCACTTGCTCTTTCATATGAACCCCAACAGTTCTTCAATCTTATCAAGGATTTTCAATAGACTGTAACCACCCATCCGTCCCACCATGTGTGCACTTTCTTCCTTGATGCCGGTGATCTGCCAGTACAATCACAATCTTGCAGACACCATTCTAGGATAATGTGGTGGGATCTCTTAGAGACCAAGTCCTCCGTGTGCACTCTGTATTCCCCCTTTGTTCCCTCTCGCTTCGTTAGAACATCACTCCTGAAATTTCCCTCCACCCCACTGTCGTCAGTTTATTCTTCTTTCTTGAATCATTTCTGTCAACCCACAAACATGCCTTGTACCTCCATTTAAAGGAAGAAACCTTTGTACTACACTCCTTTTTAAGAACATTGCATTTCATTGTTCCATTCCTCTTCAGAGCTAAATTTCTTGTAAAAGTTGAATATGTCCAATTGCTCATCTCCTTTGTAATTTTTTTTAATTTAAACTTTATCTTAACTGACAGATAATTGTTCATACTTATGGGGAACAATCTGATGTGTTGATATATGGATACACTGTGGAATCACTCTAAGCTGATTAACATATCCATCGCCTCATGTACTTGTCATTTTTTTTGGTAGAGAGAACATTTAGAATCTATTCTTTCAGCAGTTTTGAAAATTGACTCATTTTGACTCATTCTCAGGGGATTAAATGCCACCTATTTGTTGACGATTCCCAAATCTGCTCTTAAACTCCAGATATATGTGTTGATTATCTATTTGATGTCTCTACTTAGGCATCTGTGGGCATCTCATATTTAACATGTCCCTTTTCGTTCAGAACTACCCCTTCTTCAGTGTTAATTTTTACCCATCACTATCCAGGCTGCTGCTCAAGCCCAGAACCTGGGTGTCCTCCTGATCCCGCTCTTCCCCTCAGTCTTCCACATCTAAACCATTACAAGTCCCATCCCCTCAATTTCCAATTCTTCTGCTGAATCTACTTCTCTCTCTATCTTTACTACCAACACCCTAATTCAAGTCACCATTACCTCCCCACCACCCCAGTCTACTGCAGTACCTACCCAGGTGGTCACCAGGTCACCGTGTGTATTAGTCAGGGTTCTCCGGAGAAGCAGAACCAATAGGATGTGTGTGTGTGTGTGTGTGTGTGTGTATATATATATATATATATATATATAGAGAGAGAGAGAGAGAGAGAGAGAGAGAGAGGAGAGATTTATTATAAGGAATTGGCTCATGTGAGTATGAAGACCGGCAAGCCCAAAATCTATAGAGTGGGCCGGTGTGCTGGAGACCCAAAAGAGCTGATATTTCAGTTCATTTCTGAAGGCTGTTTACCATAGAAGTAGGAAGAGCTGATGCTGGTTGTAGATGAAGTCCAAAGATAGTCTGCTGGAGATTTCTCTCTTACTCAGGGAAGGCCATCCTTTTTGTTCTGTTCAGGCCTTCAACTGACAGAATGAGGATCACCCACATTAGAAAGGGCAATCTGTTTTACTCAGAGTCCACTAATTTAAATGTTAATCTCATCCAAAAAACATCTTCACAGAAACATCCAGAATAATGTTTGACCAAATATCTGGGCACCCTGTGGCCCTGCTAAGTTAACACACAAAATTAACCATCACATCTTACTTTTGTTATTGCCCTTCTGTAATCCATCCTCAACCTAGCATCCAATTGTCAAGTCCCTTTTTAAATCTCTTCATAGCATGCACAGTACTTTTGAAATAAAATTCCACTCTGGACCCTGACTTACAAGACTTCACATAATCTGACCTGGCTTATATCTCTGCCCTCCTTTCCTACTCTCTCCCCTTTACCCACTATGTTATAGCCACACTTGCCTTCTTTTGCCCTCTCAAACATGTTAAATGTTTTCCTGTCTCAGATTTTTGTAGTAAGTACCCCCTATTCCTTGAATGTTCCTCCCCTAAATTTAGGCATAGCTGGCTCCATTTTGTCAGTCAGATCTCATCTTAAGTGTCACCTTCTTGGAGGTGCTTTCTATGGGTACTCAACCTAAATTAGCACATTCAATTCCCAGAATTATTTTTCCATTATTTTAAATACTGGTTGCTTAGTTTAGTCTAGATAATACCTCTATGGGTTCCCATTGCATTTCCTTTTCAAGAAAATAATTGAAATGTGCTGTAATATGTCTAAAATGTAAAGCTGGTTGCTTGTTCACCTCTATAAATATATTCTTGGCTGCATAGTTCTAAATAAAATAGCATGAAGTCCTTTCCATTAAAGAGTGTGTTCACAGCTCACTGAAACCTCGAATTCTTGGGTTCAAGTGATCCTCTTGTCTCAGCCTCCTAAGTAGCTGGGACTACAAGTGCATTCCACCATGCCCAGCTAAGTTTTTTATTTTTTGTAGAGATGGGGTCTTGCTATGTTGCCCAGGCTGGTCTCGAACTCCTGATCTCAAGTGATCCTTCTGCCTTGGCCTCTCAAAGTGCTGGGATTACAGGTATAAGCTACCGCACCCAGTCTATACTTTTAAATTAATCAACTTTTCCTCCAATTATAAGAAAAATCTTTGATATTAAATTCTGCACCAGGAGCCCTCATATTGAGGATATTTGTATTGGCTTAAAAAATTTTACTTTCACTCCAGTTTTGTCATCTTCCCTTGGGGAATTTAATTTTGTCCTCTGTCATGTGTATGCACACACACAAACACAATTTCCATTTTCTGCCAAATCCCTAGAAAACTACTTCGCTTTGACTTCTAAAAAAACAGATCACAGAAAATTTGTATAGAATCAACTCCATAAAGCAAATATGTAATAAAATATTACTTTCTGTTTGTGCTTGTCTCTTTCTGGCCAGACTTATGAATATCACTATACTTCAGTGATGCATCTGCTATTCAATACTTTTGAATAACAAAAAGACAAGGTTTCCCACATTAAAATAGATCCCGTTTGCCAGAGGAACTCATTACCATGTCTAATATTCAAAGGCAAGGGAAGAGCAATCCTACATGTGCCAAGAAGGAGAACCACCCCCCTGGCAAACAGCCCTAATGATTCTCACAGCTATCTCATGTGGAAAGGGCAAAAAGTCATGAATAATTTCACAAACTAACAAGAATGCAGCCAATCATACTTTGTCTGCAGGATGTCAGGCATCAAAGAGCTTAGATATCTGCTACGGAGGATTGAACTAGGTAAGAATCATGTCCTCTTGACTTCAAATTTCTACTTCACATGTCTCCTTGACATTCACAGTTCCCTCACATTTCCATTGGTGCTACAGTATTCATTGTCTCACCCAGTGTACTATTGAAGTAGCTTCCTAACTTCTCTCCTTGCACAAGTCTTCTGCGTTATAGTCCGTTCTGATTAATTTTTTACAACTTTGCTTTAATTATGTGGCTTCCTTGCCAACAAGCTTAACAAAACCAAAAGATAAATATTTAAGAATAGGCTTGATTGATTCTGCATGTCCTATAGTATCAAGCCAAACTTCTCAGCCTGACCCTGCAAACCTTTAACAATCTACCATCTATCAGCCTTTCTGTCCTCATCAGCCTCTAGAATCTACTCCTGAATTCAGACTATTCATTCACTTTCCCTCAAATATTTTTCATTTTTCATTTTTCCCTACATTGTTTACTAAAACAGTTCCACTGGTTCAAATTTTCACTGTAAATCCAACTCATTCTTTAAGACTTAATTAAAATTCCAATTCACCATGAAAGTTAATTCTGTAATCATCTAGAAGTTTAACATTGACCTTAGAAAAAACCTTAGAATGTAATGTTTGCTTAGTTTTTTAATAACTTTTATCAAACACCTAATAAGTTCTAGGCAGTGTGGCAGTTACATGTGTTAGAATGTCTAATAGACAACTCAGATGTACCATGTCCAAAACTGAACTCTTGGTTTCCCTTTCCAAACCTGTTTCTCCCCTACTTTTCTCCAACTCAGTTAGTAGCAACTCCACACACCCCGTTGCATAGATGAAAAACTCCAGAGTACTCCCGTCTCAGCTTTCTCTCACACTCAGTATCCAGTTATAAGCAAATCACCTTCAAAATATCCCAAATCCAATTACTTCTCACCATTTCCATTTCTACCACCCTAGTTCACACCATCCATCATTCTCTCTTACCTGGGTTACGCAACAGCCTGCTAAATATTCTCCCTGCTCCCTCTTTTGAACTCCCTAGATTCTATTTTTCAAATATGTCAGATCATGTTCTTGTTGATTTGAAAACTTCCAATGACTTCTGTAGGGTGTTCCTCTACCCTCTTAGGGTCAGTGGCTCAGATCTGTGAATTAGACTTTAAAAGGACATTAACAGGATAAAAAAAAAGAACCCCAGAATTTATTTATGCATGCAACATGCATACCCACAAGAGAACTCAATGATGAGTAACTTAAGAGAATGATTAGAATTTGGGGCATTTAGACATACCATCTTAACAAAGAGAGAGAAACTTGTGGAGAATTGACAAGACAAAGGAAAAGGGGTTTGGGCTTCTAGGGGCAGTACATCGTGGGAAGGTAAATATGTAGGAGGAAATCAATGGAAGATAAGAATTATTTTAGCCAAGTTTGTTTGTGCATACCCATCTGACTGCTGACTTCCCATCTCCAGTAATAACAGTTGCTTTCCTCTTCCTGGTATAGGAGAAGGAAGAGGGAACACCTTCACAAAGGGAGATTTATGTCCTGCTTTTAGGCAAATAGTGGGAGGACAAAGGGCTCTTTCTGTGTTTGCTGCTTCCTAATTACCTTCAGCTCAAAATATTCATTATGCCAATGTGTCATATCATGGCATAGTCTGACCCCCTTCATTAATTTATCTTATAATAAAATTCCAAGCCTGTTCTATTGCTCACAAGGCACATAACCTGGCCTTTTGCACTCTCTCAGAAAGACAAAAAGAAAAGCTATTGCCCTTCTCTCCGGTTAGAAAGGGAAGGAAGAGAGGTTGTGGTGGGGGAGGGGCAGTTTGTGAGATCAACAAGCTGAGTGGTTTCTAAGCAGGGCCCTGTACCCTGCCCCTCAGATAGAGGCCCAGGGAGGAGGCAAAGCCATGATGGTGGGAGGGGCGGGTGTCGCTTGAAGGTTAGGCTGATGAAGACTGTGATGAGCCATCCAGGGAGTCAAGAAAGAGCCTAGAAAAGCCTCTCTGACCAAACAGACATCCTACATTGACCAATGACCAGGGACCAGACAGGTTGATATCTACTGACACAAGTAAGTCAAGGACCACATTTCTTTTTTTTTTTCCTTTTATTTCAGAATATTATGGGGGTACAACACTTTGGTTATATATGTTGCCCATGCACTGCCATGGACCACATTTCTTTTCCCTCCCTGCTGAAGAAAGCAATAAGCCTGGTGCAAGGGAAGGACTTGGATTAACTAAGGCAAAATGGGGGATTAAATCAGAAATTTCCTATTGGGCTGAATTATTTATAAATTAAGATATATTTCTTAAACAACTTTATTTGTGGAATAAAATTTATATAGTCCCTGACACATAGTAGAAGATCAATTTATTATAACTACTATTCCTGCCATAAATATTTTATGTGGCTGCCCAAAAAGTCAATATTAACTTTTATTTACACAAGAGTAATATCCAGTTCAGGAATGGTGGGGATCCCACTGTTACCGGGGCTGAGGTTTGAAATCCACTTTGAGTGCATTGTAAAGAGTGCTGATGTTGACTCACACGTAGACGGGGAAGAAGCCAGACACTGAATGGTTAAAACAACCAGGGCTGTGAAAACTGAATAAGGAAAGACTGAGGAGAGAGATAATAGCTGTCCTCAGATATTTGAAAGGCTTATTGTGGAATATAGAATGTCCTTGTTCTGAATGAAAGTTGAAGGCATGAATGTTTGATTCAATCATCAACAGAAAGAGGAAGTTTCTCATAGTCGAGTGTTCATCAATGTTAAAGGATTGAAACAGATGTTCAATATTCATCTTGTCTGGAATGTTGTCAGAAGATTCCTGTATGTTGAGGAATGTGGTCCTGGCACTTTTCAGTTTTAGGAAAATATGTGGGGCAGGTGGAGACAACTGATATTACCAAATTCCAGGAAATATGCTGAGTGCTCTATGTGTCATGGGCCCATTGAATCTGCCTAACAGCTCTATTAGTTAAACATTATAAGTATTGTTATTCTTATTTTACAAATCAGGCTTACTTACATAGTAAACTGCCATAGTATGCAGTCCTGCTAAATTGCAGGGTCAAGTTTTCAACCCAGGTCTACTGCATTAAAAGACCATGCACTTTCCACTGTATACTCCATTTCCCTAACTTGCTCTTTCAAAGAAAAAGAACAAATCCTTAATTTGAAGGCAGAATTTTCAAAATACATAGATTTTACTAACATACTGACCAATGACAGGCACTGACCCATTGAAATATTTAGCTATGATTCATAAGATTATATAGAAATATCAATGCATAAATTATGAACATTTTTACATATAATAGCACACGCACATAACTACTTTTTTGTGTTCTAGATGTATGTCCATCTGTTTTGGTTAATGCAATGGTTAATTTTATGTGTCAACGTGCCTTGACCATGGTGCCCAGATATTTGGTCAAACATTTTCTGGATGTTTCTGTGAAGGTGTATTTTTGGATGAGATTAACATTTTAATCAGTGGACTTTGCAGTATGTCCTCCAGGTTCACCCAGGTTGTTACAAATGACAGAATATCCTTCTTCTTTAAGGCTGAATAGCATTCCATTGTGTATACATACCATATTTTCTTTATCCATTCATGTGTTGATGGACAGAAAGACAAATATTACATGATCTCACTTATATATGGAATCTAAAACAGTTGAACTCAAAGAAGTAGAGAGTAGAATGTGTCTACCAGAGGCTGGCGGGGAGGGGTACAGGGATACGGAGATGTTGGTTGAAGGATGCAAAATTTAAATTAGATAGGAGCAACAAATTTTTGAAACCTATTGCACAGCATAGTGACTATAGTTAATAATAATGCATTATTTATTACAAAATTGCTAACAGAGTAAATTTTAAATGTTTTCACCACTGCAATATGGATAAATATGTGAGGTGATGGATATGTTAATTAGCTTAATGTAATCATTCCATGTTTTATATATATATCAAAACATCTCACATTGTACCCCACAAATATATACAATCATAATTTGTCAATTAAACATAAAAATAAATTTCAAGAAATAATAAAAACTATTTTAAAAAATCAGTTGACTTTGAATAAAGTAGATTATCCTCCATAACATGGGTGGGCCTCATCCAATCAGTTGAAAGCCTTACAGAATAAAGACTGACCTATCCCAAGCAAGAATTGGACTGCCTTTGGACTCCAGACTACAACTCTTCCCTGAGTCTCCAGCCTACCCTGCAGATTTTGAACTTGTACCTCCACAATTGTGAGTCAATTCCTTAAAAAAAAAAATTATCTGTGGTTCTGTTTTTCTGGAGAGCAGTGGCTAATGCACTCATCTATATTTGTCTGTATATTTCCTCGTTTCTTCTAGCTTTAACATTCTACATGTATGAACTTGGAAGTAGATCTTTTCCCAGTCAAGACTTCAGATCATACCACAGCCTTAGCTACCACTTTGATTGCAGTCTGGTGAAAGACATTGAGCTAAGGTGCACCCAGATTCCTGACCCATAAAACTGAAATGATAAATATTATTGCTTAAAAAAGAATTCAGTGAGTGGAACTGCAATTTCCTTGGCACAATCTGGTATAATAGAGGCAGACTGGGAGGCTGGGGACCTGATCCTAGCCCCTGGTCGCCTTCAGCCAGTTTGTGTAGACCTCACACCTCAGGGCCTCATCCGCTACCTGTATATGAGAGGGTTGGGCAGGGGACCTTTCGCTTCCCTTAAATACTACAATTCAATGTCTCTATTAATCATACTGTTTATTCATCAAAATAAATACTGATAAAAGTCCTAAGTAGAACACACCCTGGATGTCTAGGCCTCTGGATTTGGTGGCAGCATTCCAGCTTCCTTTACTGCCTGTAACTGTGCATAAGTCCTGCTCTGCCTTTTTTTTCCACCACCCCAACAGTTCTCTGTCATAAGCTTATCAGCGTTAAATAATTTTTATGGCACTTCTGTGTGTGGCCTGGGCATGTGTCTGTGTGTAGGCGCGCGCTGGGCGGTTCTGGCTCTGGATGTACATACAGCTTTGACATTGGAAGGTTTGCCTCTAGCATTTTGTAGATTAACTCTGGTGGTAGATAACAGGAAAGGAATGTCTTTCCAAGTGCGAGCCCTTCTCTAAAGACGGGATCACACTTGGAAAGAGGAGGTGTGTCCAGATCCCTTTGCCAGGCAGCTATTTTATAGGAGCACTGGACAGCCCGCTGTGGACTTTCCCCAATGAGTAGCTGGATTTGCGTTTGCAAATCAATCCCGCTCAATAAAATGATGTGTGAACATCTTCCCAGCCCCCTGTTAATATCCCTTCATTTTTTGAGCGAGCGACCCAGCAGAGAGGCAGAAAAGAAAGAGTCACAAAAGCAACGAGAAGTAAAGCAATGCCCCGGCAGCTCGGCGGAGGGGCCCCGCGCGGGCTGGCCGCGCGGAATCGCTGCGGGCAGGGAGGGTGCGCACAGGAGCGCCTGCATTCCGAGCCGCTCATTTCTTTCGCCGAGGGTCTCCGGGGTTCAGCGCTCGCGGCGATCCGGCGACCTCCGGGTGTGCCCCGTCCCCTCCCCGCCAGGGAGCCAAGCCCGGCTCGGCGCCAATCTCCCACCCGCAGCCGGCCCCTGCCGCTTTCTCCTCGCTGCCCGCACTGGGAGCTCCCGTCCCGCCCCAAGGGGCGACTTCTCCCTTTCTGCCCTCGGCTTGACGGTCCCGGGTGGGGCAGCTGCGCCTTCGGGACGGCCACCGCCGCGGAACGCAGAGCCCGGGGCAGCCGCACCTGAGCCCGCGCTCCGGCCAAGGCTCGGCGCCGGAAGCGCGGGCGGATCCGCAGGCCCCGGGAGAGCAGCCTGAGCCCGCGGGGGGGGGCGGGGGGCGGGACCAGAGCCACCGAGGGGTGACCGAATCCCGCCTCAGGCCAGCGGGGGCGAGGACCTGCGAGTCGCACCCCTGCACCCGCAGCCGCGCCGACCCCGAGCACCCCAGCACCAGCTCACAGGCAGCCCGGCGTGCGCAGCCTCTCGCCCCAGCGCGCCTTAACTTCTCCGAAAGGAGGAGCGCGCCGCCCGCCCCCTCCCTGGCCCGCAGGAGCGGAACTTGAACTCCGCGGCGCCCGCGTCCACCTTGCGCCGCCCTGAGCGCGGGCGGGAGTGCCCGATGAGCTGTCTAGAAAGGGCGTGAAGCGGGGGCGGGCCGCGGAGCACGGCCCGGGCGCCAGGGGTCCCCGTGGTGGAGCCCGCAGCAGCAGAGCCGGGGAACGTGGGAGAATGCCCGGGCGGCCTCGGGGGACCTCAGCGCGGTAATGTCAACATGTAAGTCTCACCTTTCAGCTCAGAATTCCTTCACATCTTCATCTGTACCCGCCCCCCCACCTAAATGATTTTGTAAGGACTTTATTGCATTGACGGAATAAACCGGTTTGTCTTCAGTTTGCCCCTCCAGGCACAGAGTGAATATTGCCAAACGGAGCTGTGACATGTGTGTGCTGGCTTCCTTCTTCTTCTTTTTTTTTTTTCCTCCTCCAGCGAGGTAAACCTCACATTTGGGCGGTGTAAAGCATAATAAAAAGGGCAGGGCTTCAAGAATGGGGAAAACGTGTTTTTGATTCAACTTAAACAAGAAGTAACCGGCACCGCTGCTCAGTCCAGGGGCCTTGCCCTGCCAAGAAAGCGCTCTCCGGGATCGACACCTGGGGGCTTGGAAGGTACTGGTACGCTGAGAAAATGTTGACTTTACACATTGTCACCATTGACTGTAGAAGTTTTTCTTGGATCTTTGGGATATTTGAATTTTTTTTTTTTAAAGCGCGCAGAAAATGTTCTCAGTGTACTTTGTAGATTAAAAAGTCAGTAAGGGATATGCCATTTTACGTGATAGGATCTGTGAGGGGACTTCTATAGGATCATAAGTGGGGGATTTGGGGCGCTGAAATGGTTAGAGAAACCTAAAACGTTTTGCTTCTATGGAATTGTCTTCTAAATGGTGAGGTGCCTCAGAGGGACCCCGCGGAAGGGCCGCCAAGTACCGTCTGGCCTTCCAGAATGGAAAAAGGAAGACTGGACTCACAGGGGCCAAGCTTATTTTTGTGGCCAACTGAGAAGTTACTTTTTCTTGTAACATATAATTTTCCTTCTGGCGTTTTATTTAATCTTGGGCAGACACCCTGACAGACATTTTACCCACTTCCACTGACTAATGTACAAGAGTTTCTAGAAATTTGTAATCACTTACCCTTCCCCGACTCCTGGATCCTTATTTGTCTTCATGTGAATTTTCTTTCAGTTTAATACCTGGAAAAAGACCTGCCTCTTAGTTAGGTCCTGTCTTTCCCTTCCTAGCACCCCCTTTCTCCCCCTTCCTCACTCCCCACACACATTTTTAAAATAGGAGAAAGAGCAGTACACCCAAGCCTAGCACTCTGCAGCTCTGTTCCTTGTAACCTGCAGTGTAATTAGAAATGAAGCACTTGTTTTTACTAAAACTGCATGCGAAATAATGAAAGAATTCCACACCTGTGAGTTTTAAAGGTTCATTTATGCCAGTGGAATCAGGAAGGTATAACTGGAAAGAATTTATTTTGGAATACAGCCAATAGTTTCATATAAGACTTGTTCTCATATATAGGTGACACATTTTGAATGAATATGAGTTTGTTTTCGACTTCAGTTTTTCTTGAAAATATTGTAGGGTTTTTAAATGGCAGATATTTGTCCAGCTTCCTTTCAGCTTTCTAGGTATTTAGATCTTATGACAAAAAAGCATATGACACCTAAAAATATGAATACCAGTTTTGAAAATAAAAGATGTGAAACTGATCAACAGGTAATGTAAAAATATCCTGATTATGAAATTAAGTTATATAGTCCATTTGGATTCCTCATGATTAAAAAATCATATGTCATTATAGTGTAAAGCATGAATATTAAATTACATAGAAAATAGGGTTTTATACCTTGATTTGAGTTTTTTAATGAAGCCATTTTGACTGAAAGCTTTTTCATCTCTCCAGATTGTAACTCTTTTTTTTTCCATTTTACTGTTTACAATAAAATTCATTTGGAATGGTTTAAAATGTTCTGATTCTTTTTAGGTGTTGGTATATTAGGATGTATGGAAAGAATACCAACCTTTCCAAGATAAATATTCCTACTATCTTATTGAAAAGTGTTAGTGGGGAACATAAACATATTATCTTTTAAATTTTAAGAGATTCAAGTACACAAACTATTTAAGTGTATTTTCTGCCGACTCCTTGTGGAGAAAGTATTTGTATATTCTGAAATTATAGACTTTATAAATACATTTGAGAGTTGTAGTGCCTGCATATTTTTCATACCCTAAGAAATTTAATAGTGTTGGTAAGACTTGCATTAATTGGTCTCAAACTGCATGAAGCTACTGTTCCATTTATGGCTTATATAAATTACATGACATTGTACTTTTCCAATGTGAATGGTGAATGAGGCTATTGTCTGTTGGCTTATGGGAAATATTAGAAGCCTGTAGTTTTACAGCCTAACTGGACACGTCACTGTGATTTCTGGAAATAATGATTTGAAAGAGAATCAGTTTGTATATTAAAAATAAACTAACGTTTCCTTAAACCTGACCATTTTTCCAACTGCCCATACATCTTACAGAGTTTACGTTTCTGATGGGATGATTAAAAGTTTCTACAGATTATTCAGAATTTAGACTAAATAGAAGAAGACTTTGTTCAATGTGTGGGGTATGTATGGGCAAAAACTATATCTTTTAATTTTCATTCCTAATTGGATGACATTATGGTGCATGCTGGTTGACTGGGACAATGCCATTTAAAGGATATATCAATAGCAACTAAAGATGCCAGTAGAGCTTCACTGTGGCTACCTGAGTATCATCTTACTTTCCTTTATAAGCATTATGCAAAATAGAAATTTTGGAATGCCTTAAAAAAACTTCAAGGTTCATTTATTTAAAACAGAGCAAATGACAAGAGGTTAACATATTTAATATAGAATTGGTTAAAAAATCACAAATCAGTAAGAAAAAATGTTTATCTTGTAATAGAAAACTATACAAATGACTTGAACATGTCAATCCAAATAATGGAAATCCAAAAGAGACTACTTTTTCTATCAAACTGGTAATGATTAAAGCAATAATACTCAATAGTGATGAGAGAGTCATGAAATAAAAACACTGATACACTTTAATGTAAATGTGTGTGTATTTAACTTTTCTAGAAATAATTTTAAATCTACTGGAAGTTTGTGAGAATAAACATAGTAACAATGAATGCATGTATAGCCTTTACCCAGAATCTCCTATTGTAAATACTGACTCCATTTGTTTTATCATTCCTTTTCCTGCCTCCCCACCATCCCTGCTGTACACACACACACACACACACACACAGGTAATTTTTCTTTAAACCATCTGAGAATAATTGTGTACATTAGGACTGTGGGTTTAATTTTTTTAATTGAAATTTTAAAGATATTCATTCAAACACAGTTGAAAACAAATACAGAGATCCAGTGCGCTGTTTACCGGGTTCCCCCAATGTAACATTTTGCAAAACTGTAGTAAATATCAAAACCAGGATATTGATACAATCTACCTCTCTTTTTCAGATTTCCCAAGTTTTACATGTACTCTGTGTGTGTGTGTGTGTGTGTGTGTGTGTGAGTGAGTGATTCTCAAGGTTGACTTTTAATCTGATTTGTGGTACAAGCCAGTTATGCATGTTACTGTTCAAATAAGGTTTAAGATTTGTGCAGATTTGATGAGTCAATCAGTCTTTTTAAAGTGAGGGTGAACCCAACTTAATGAAAGAACTTAAATTGAGTAATAGAATAGTATTTTCTTTTTAATATATTGCTTTGGCTCAGGAATGTGATCTTTACCCAGAAAAAGAAATACTATTATGAGCAGACTTGAATAAACTGAATTACCATTCTTTTTACTGTGAAAGAATTAAGGTATTCTTCTCTGCCACTCCCCAAATCCCTTTATGAAAAGATTTGCCATAGAAACAGAGTTGGGATATGGGGAAGGAAGTTAATTCTAACTATTGGTAGTATTGATAGAATTAGTGCCGTATCAATTTCTCTACTAATTGCAAAATGTTTTCACTAATTTCTCTAAATTGTGACTTTTGGGGAAACCACTAGGAGTAGAGAGATGGAAAACGGTAGGTTTTTAAGATTATTTCAGCGATACATTTGGATAAATCACGTCTATAAAAGATCATATCCACATTTAAAACAATTCCTATAAAAAGGTTACATTCTAAAGCTTCCTGAAACAGAATTTAAGCAAATTGTATTTTGTAGCTTGTGCAGACTGAAAAGAGGAACAAGTTTGCAATGAGGTAGCTTGGTCCTCAGGAAGGACAGCTGAGTTGGAAGCCAGATGACATAAAGGGTCTTTTGGCTCTGCCACCACTGATTATGTGATCTTGGGCAAGTAGTTTAGTATCTTAGTTTTTTCACCTGTGAGATGATAGGTTTTCTTGCATAATTTTTAGATTCCTTCCAGATATAGAAGTCTGTGACTCTCTTTTACTTAAAAATGTCCCTGTTCTTGTCTAAAGAACTTTGAGGCCATAATCAAAATGGTATAAGACTGTACTGGCTTTTTTTTTTTTTTTTTTTTTTTGTAGTTCCTATTTAGAACCTTAGTAACCCTGGTTGGGATTTTCCATTCTTGTGAGAAAGTTGTTTAAATCTCAGGGATGTGTCTGTGCTAAGCGATCCCCTGAGAAGACACACAGTGCTTTCCTTCCTCTGTTCTATTCTTAATTTATTTGTTTCTATTCTTCAGTAAACAGTAAAGTGGATGAAAGTTGGCATGCCATATGGTTTATGTTTGGTTATAAGTGCTTGCCTTGTCCTGGGTTCCTTTTCTGTCTGAAGTGATAGAGTCTTGAGACCTGGAATGTATCAGGCATGGTCATAGTTTGCAGCTAGCTTTGGTAAAACAACTTCAGGATTGAATATGGAATCCCTAAATGTTGGAACCTTTTATAGCAAAGGGGAAGTTGCATGAGCACATTAAAATAAAACAGTATTGAGTGTAGCCAAGTGGACGAGCATGAATCCCTGAGTATTACATAGAGATTGTAAGAACTTAAGAGAGGACCATTATTCACATACTGATAAAGGAGAATTGTCGTATGCCAAAAAGAGTAAGAAGCTGGGAGTTCTCTTGGGCTGATACTTCCTTCTGTTAATATCTGTACAGCTGGCATCCAGGTTTGATTGCTCTGCCCCTTTATTTTTCTGGACCTCAGTTTCCTCCTTTGTGAAATGAGGAGGTTAGCTTAGACTTCATCTTTGGTCCTTCCAGCTCTAAACTCCTTTGAATATAGAATTGTGTTTTTGTTTCAAAAGCATACTCATTCATCCAGCATCAATAGGAAATGAGATCATTCTTCCAAATAAGTGAGCTTTCTATGTGACAGAAGTTTATCACCTACCATTTTAAAGGCCCCTACTAAGTGCCATGCACTGTTAGCTCTAGTTCTTTTTGGTGAGTGATATCCTATTTACAGAAGAGGAAGTAGGCTCAGAGTTTAAATACTTGCCCCACAAACCACACAGTTAATAGAGGAACCAGGATGTAAGTCAGTGCCATTCTAGAGTCCACATCCATTAATATTACTTACTTACTAACGAAAACATCTCATTATCAGTAACTTCTTTTAATTTCAAATATTTTGGATGGATGTATTTGCCTTCCATACAACAAATACTCATCATGTTTTAACCTTTTCCTAGTTTAGAATTTTCATCAGGAGAACTGCATGATGCTAGAACTTCTTATTTGGTGAATACAAAAATGTGGTATGAGTTTCAGACACTACTTAAAATTTCTGTATTCATAGAAGATGTAAATAACCAATTTCATTTCTGTTCCCAGGTGATCCCAGAAGTGGCTGTAAAGTCAATTGATTAGTAGTGACATATGAGATTAATCCTATCATCCGTTCTTGTTTGAGCCTTTTCCTTTGATTTCACTATGACAGAATAACCATGCTGCTATGAGAATGCCTAGGATGACAGTAACAATAATAATAGCTAATATTTATTGAGCACTTGCTGAGTGTCAGGCCCTGTTCTTAAAGACATTATCTTAATCCTCTCAGCAACTCTGTGGACTAGGTACATTGCTGTTCCTTATTTTATAGGTGAGAAATAGGAGGCACAAGGTGATCAGGTATATTTTTCATAGAAACCCCATAAGTAACAAACAAGGTCTGACTCTAATGCTTGTTCTGTTTGCTACAACGTGGTCTCTTACAGTAAAAGAAAGATTCAAAATGCAGGCTTGAGGCCAGTGTAGGAATTATTTGATGTCTAATTTTGCTCATTCAAGTATTTCTCTTCCTACTTTTCTGGTTTTTTGTTTAGTATTACACATTTTGCCCAGGTAAGCAACCTTCAGGCTTTAAGGAAGGTATTACTGGGACCCTAAAGTTTCTTGTTAGTTTAGAAATGACTCTCAGTTACCACTTACAGGCAAAGTAACTCTCTCTTTGGGGATTTTAAGATCTCCTGGAGACTTCTTTTTGCTACTTACCTACCTTCCTGCCTTACAACTCTCCTGGCCACCAGTCCATTCGTGATCCCTTTTGGTGACTGACTTTTGTAATTGCTTCCCCCTTTGTTGGCTTGCCTCTGTTGATGGTGCTGATTCAATGCAATGTATCATACCGTTGTTCTGAGCCAGTATAATATGGATGTTCCTTTGTAAATCATTATTAAATGTAATTTTCAGTTTAATGATGAGACAGTTGGGCAGAAAGGTTTATTTGAGAGTTTTCAAAGCACCACCCTCCATCTAATGTCATTTACTAGTTTCCATAATACTTGGTGTTTACTAGCTACTTAAAAGCATTGATAGTTGTTTTTATATATAAAGAATTTAATATTTTTAGAATGTTAATGCTTCAGTGCTTCATTTTAGGGGAAAGAAGAGAGCTTGGGCAATTTGGTTTTATTTTAAGTATTTCTTTTTGTAAAGCAGTAGACGTTAAGGAAAATATTTCCTTAAAGTCTAAATTTCTGGGAGATTATAAGGAAGGTTGCTATAAACATCCTCCTGCTACCCAGATGGGCATGTGTCTGGTGAGGATCAAGCTGAAATTGCTTTATTTTTTAATAAATGATTTTTAAAAATTGCCTGCATCTTCGTGCAGAAATCACCTGTTACATATATTCTGATAAGGAAGGTGCCACCAAGTGGCAAATAAAATGCATGGATTTTTTTTTCTTTCTCTAATTAGCTTGAAGGAAGTGATTAGATCATCATCTTTTAAGTTCCTACTTTATTTGGAAGCAAGGCTGAAAAAGGTTTCTATTTTCCAATCCATGCTGGAAACCTGCACTTTTCCATTATTTGTCATAATTTGCTTCACTGAATGTTGAGTGTCCTTATTGCTCCTTTCTTTCATTGTAGGATGTTTCATTCAGGTCAAATGTGGAGCTGCCATTGGAAATGGAAGCCAAGTCCTCTTCTACTCTTATTTACTTTATATCTTATATGCGTTCCTCACTCAGGTAAGACTCTTTCTCTTTCAAACCCCCAATTGAGTATTGTCTGCAGTATAAGTGTGCTACTTACGTAAGTAACCTGACCTTTATTTGTCATTTTTTTCTGTTTCTGTCCTTATAGGGTTTTTTTCCTGTGATCTCTCTATCTTCTCTGAATTCTGTGTGAATACTATTACTTTGATCATTGTTTTATTTTCTAATGAGTTTATTTCTTTAATCTTTGTTGTCTTTCTTTTAGTTTTATTTATTTATTTAGCCCATATTGAGTGATGAGATAACCACATAAATGGCTTTTTAAAAGCACTAGCTGTTTCCTACACTATTGAATAAATATACAGCACTTAGTTCTCCTTTCAAGTTTTCATATAGTTATTTAAGGAAAGTACAGACTCTGCTGTTTTCATTCATCGTGATTTTATTAGCGTGTTGCAATATGAAGTAGGAATTGGAAATTAAGTTTTTAGACTATGTAGTTTATTTAGTTTACTTGATATGAAAAAGTTAATTGCAGTTATAGTATTTTTGGAATTTAAATATCCATTTTTTGTAATTACATTTTTTCCTGAACTTTGAAATAAGTCCCTTTTGCCTGTTGAAAACTAAATGTTCTATAATCAGCTAATTATGTGGACAAGCCAATCAGAGGCTGGGGAATATCAATGATGTTTAAAAGTAAACTGTTTCTTCATTATCTGGTTTTGTCACTGAACAAACTCATTTCTTTTAAGTCTATTCTGTTTTACTCTTCGTTTTCTCCTGGCGTATTTATTCAGTTTGTTATGCTTTCCTTTAGAGTAAAACTAAAATGTCAAGAAAATCATTATTCTTGTAGTATTATGTATTTATTACTCAGAATTTAATCAAGATTTATAAATTTCATATTTATAATATATATTATTATGAATAATACATTTAAAGAATCATGGAAATGGATTATCTGCTAAAATTGCTTATTCATGGATCAAGAAATTCAACTTGTATTTAATATATAAACACTTTTTTCCAAGCCACCAAGTATTTTAAGAGTTTCAGCTACTTACTTGGAAAATCCCTGGCACTTGTTTAATGGCTTCAAAACAAAACTGATCTTTGAGTGAATTTTTGTGTGTATTTGTTAGACTTTTATTATAAAGTCATTCTTTGTATTACTAAATCATTGCCAGAAAGAGGAAACAAACTTGTAAAGAGATTGGAAAATTAAACATACGTTGGATTTTATGATGGACAGTGTTGAACTATTTCTTAATTTTCAAAAGTGATTCTCCCAGAACTAATTTTGTGATGTAAGATAAATTATGAGATTAAAATTAGTTGAGGTCTATTTACTTTCATTTTTGTTAGGTCATGCATTTGTATATTTTTAAGTCTTCTTCAAAGCACCTCAAATTTAGACTTTTTACTTTAGATGTCAACATTTTAATTAATATGTGCACATTCCTGAATTTTAATCATCTGAGTAAATGAAATGAAACACATATTTTTAGGCTAATTAAAAGGAATCAACTGGGGTGGGACTAGGCTGAGGTAAGAGAAGCACCTAGGGTGCAAAATTTAAGGAGGCATTCATTCTCAGGTTCATGGGAATCAAAGTATTAATACTTAAACTTTTTAAGTTACTCCCTCTCAGAAGATTTCCTTCCTCCCTTCCTCCCTCCCTCTCTCCCTCTCTCCCTTCCTCCCTTCTTCCCTCCCCCTCTCCCTCCCTTCCTTCTTTCCTTCCTTCCTTTCTTTTTACTAATTCCAAAGTATTACAGGGGTACAAATATTTTTGGTTACATGGGTCACTTTTATAATGCTTGAGTCATGGTTATAAGTGTACCTGTAACCCAGATAGGGTGCACTGTACCCATTAAGTAGGTTATCATCCATTCCCTCCTCCCCCCTCCCCACTGTTTGATTTCCGTTGAGTTTTACTTCCCTCTGTGCACATGTGTGCTCATTGGTTAGTTCCAATTTAATAGAGAGTACATGTGGTGTTTGTTTTTCCATTGGATAACTGGATAATGGTCTCCAGTTCCTTCCAAATTGTTGCAGAAGGCATTAATCCATCCTTCTTCATGGCTGAGCAGTGTTCCATGGTATACATATACCACATTTTGTTAATACACTCATGAATTGTTGGGTACTTGGCTTGATTCCACAACTTTGCAATTGTGAATTGTGCTGTAATAAACATTCAAGTGCAGGTGTCTTTTTGATAAAATTACTTCTTTTCCTTTGGGTAAATACCCAGTAGTGGTATTCCTGGATCAAATGGCGGGTCTACTTTTAGATCTTTGAGGTATCTCCATACTGTTTTCCATAGAGGTTGTACTAATTTCCAGTCCCATTGACAATGTAGAAGTGTTCTTTTCTCTCTGCATCCATGCCAGCATCTATTATTTTTGGACTTTTTAATAAAAGCCATTCTAACAGGGGTAAGGTGATATCTCATTGCAGTTTTAATTTGCATTTCCCTGATGATTAGTGACATTGAGTATTTTTTCATATGTTTATTGGCCATTTGTCTATCTTCTTTTGAAAAGCTTCTGTTCATGTCTTTTGCCCAGTTTTTGATGGGGTTGTTTGATTTTTTTCCTTGCTGATTTGCTTGAGTTCTTTGTAGATTCTGGTTATTAGCCCTTTATCGGGTATATAGCTTGTGAGTATTTTTTCCCATCCTGTAGGTTGTCTGTTTGCTCTGTTGATTATTTCCTCAGCTATGCAAAAGTTTTTTAATTTAACCAAGTCCCATTCATTTATTTTTGTTTTTGCTGTGATTGCCACTGGGGTCTTTGCCTAGGCCGATATCTAGAAGAATTTTTCCAACATTTTCTTCCAGTATTCTTATGGTTTCATGCCTTACATTTAAGTCTTTTATCCATCTTGAATTAATTTTTTGTGAGCGGTGAGAGCTATGCATCCTGTTTCATTCTTCACATGTGGCTATCCAATTTTCCCAGCACCATTTATTAATAGGGATTCTTTTCCCCAGTGTATATTGTTGTCTGCTTAGTCAAAGATGAGAAGGAACATATCTCAAAATTATAAAAGCCATATATTACAAACCCACAGTCAGCATCATACTGAATGGGGAAAAGCTGAAAGCATTCCTGCTAAGAACTGGAACAAGACAAGGATGCCCATTGTCATTACTTCTATTCAACATAGTGCTGGAAGTCCTAGCTAGAGCAATCAGGCAAGAGAAAGAAATTAAGGATATCTAATTTGGGAAGGAGGAGCTCAAACTATAGCTTTTTGCTGATGATATGATCTTATATCTAGAAAACCCCAAGTTTCTACCAAGAGACTCCTGTAATTGATAAATAAATTCGGCAAAGTCTCAGGGTACAAAATCAATGTATATAAATCAGTAGCATTCCTATGCACCAATAACAGTCAAGCTGAGTGTCAAATCAAAGACTCAATACCATTTAATAGCTGCAAAGAAAATAAAATACCTAGGAATATATTGAACCAAGGAAGTGAAAGATCTCTACAAAGAGAACTACAAAACACTGAGGAGAGAAATTGCAGATGATACAAACAAATGGACAAATATATCTTGCTCATGGATAGGTAGAATCAACATTGTTAAAAGGTCCATACTACCCAAAGTGATTTACAGATTCAATGCAATCCCCATCAAAATACCAATGTCATATTTCACAGGTCTAGAAAAAATAATTCTGTGCTTCATTTGGAACCAGAAAAGAGCCTGAATAGCCAAAGCAGTCTTAAGCAAAAGGAACAAATCTGGAGGCATCACATTAACAGACTTCAAACTATACTACAAAGCTATAGTAACCAAAACAGCATGGTATTGGCACAAAAATAGAGACATGGACCAATGGAACAGAACAGAAAACTCAGATATTTCTTTCATTACTCAACTCTCTGTGTGCATCAGATTAGGTTTCGTGACATAGTTTTCTGTGTTCACTCATGAAGCCAGAATGTTTTGCATCTATATCTTTCTAAATCATGACTTACTTAAAGTGCCAACACCTCACATGTGAATATCTGAATTCACAAAAATATTTTAGGGGTTATAATTGGCATTTCAGTATAAAATTTTTGCCTCACAAGATAACTCAATGTGTGGTTGCTTAAAATGAACTCACAAGCCATTTAAAATAATGCGTATTACAACTTTGGATGTATCTAATTTTTAAAATCTTGTTTTTTGCATAAATCAAAGTGTAATACTACTGTATTTTTGAAGAATATTTAATGCCTAATTGTGATGTTATATCTCTGTTTACATACTTGTGGATTTTTTTTTTTTTTTTTTTTTTACTTCTCTGAATGACCCCTAGATGCTCTTAAGTCCAGTGGCTTTAAATCACATCTTGATGCCAGTGTCTCCTAAATCTGTGTTGTCAGTCCTGGCCCCTTTCTGGACCATAGAGTCAACTCTTGGGTTGCTGATCCTCATCTACTCTTGGATATATAATAGGCCTAAATTTCACATGTGCAAACAGGACTCCTGGTTCCTACCTCCTATCCCAAAATCTACTTCTCCCTTAATCCTTACAATCCATCTTTCTATCCTACTGTTTTCTCCCACCTTCACTATTGTCTAGATACATTGGCCTTTCTATTCCTTGACCATGCCTTCCAGGTTTCTTCTTCTTCCTAATCTATATGTACCTGCTTCTTTTTAACACTCATATCTCAGTTTAATTATTACCACCTCAGAAAACCCATCCTTATCCCTCAGTTCAAAGGAGCCCCACTGTCACTCTGTCACATTACCCTGGTTGTTCTTTTGATTGATAATGTTTTGTTAATTTGACTGTGATAGGTAGGTTGGGGGATTGGCAAACCTCTTTTGATTGTTAAGATTGGCCCTTAATTCAGATGATTACAAACTAGAATCCTATAGTTCAATTTGGATAACATCCATAGTGTAATGCATATAATAGAATTGTAATATTAAGTTTCCTAGTGGGTAAATTAACATTTGGTACTTTCATGGGACACTTACAAAACAAATGATATACAAGGTTTGTGCCCTTCCAGATTTTAAAAAGTAATGTAGAAAAACAACTCATTGTTTCTTAACAAGTAATGAATATAACTTTTAATAAGAACTACAACAAAACAACAATTGAGTACTTAAAGAGTGCCATAGAAATGCACGTTAAAACAATAAAATGTTATTGTGTTTTACCCACTAGCTTGACAACATCTAGAAAATTTGATACCATCCAGTATAATCAAACTTGTTGGGAACACTAACACTCTTGGCTTTATCTTTTGGGAAAGTAGTTGGGTAACATTTTTTAAAAATTAAGAATGCGTACACTCTTTGGCATATCACTCCCATGTGTAGGCATCTATCCCGTAGAAATAAAAAGAGTAATAAATACATAGAGAAATATATATCAGCATGTGAACTGTAGTGTTGTAATAGCAAACAATTGGAAAAGACTAATTGTTCACCAACAGGGGAATATATAAATTATTTTATATTCATACCATGAAATACTGTGCAGCCTTTCAAAATAATGTGGTCAAACTGTGCAAACAGCTTGCTAAGCTGTCCATGATAATAATGTTAAATTAAAAAGCAAATTGTGGAGCAATATAAAATGATCTTAGATTTGTAATGGGCAGTATTACAAAACTGGGATGAATTGTATATATATGAGTATATAAGATTCTATAAACATATTACTAGAACATGGAGGGATTCACACTAGAATACTAAAATGGGTTATCTCAGAGGTACAGTTTGGAGAAAGAATGGGGAAGATGATGGAACTTTATACACCTCTGAATTTTTTGCCTTGTTATAATGAGCGTGTATTACTTTAGTAATCTGGGGGAAAAAACCAAAACCCTGATGAACTTCATAAGGTTTTTTTTTTCTTTTTTCAAAAAACCCATATTTAAAAAGTGACCAGAGAAGTTGTTGAAGTGTATGAATATTTAAATTTTCTGTTAGTAACTTAACTGTTACTCTGGCTCTTTCTTCACTTGATAAGAATCTCTAAAAGGTGTTTTGAATAATAACCTCTTTTTATGTGGCGTGACACTCCATGAATCTGAAGATGAATGATATCTCAAGCAGACAGAGGGTTATGGCTTCAAGTGGGAAACAAACAGCCAAGGGCCAATAAATTCCTAAGCAACCAGAAGCGTGTTTCCACACAGATAGTCTTAGTCATGAGCACTGAGGGAGGAGCCTCCCTTCTCTCCTGAAAAATCAGTGATATCAGCAGATTTTTTCAAAGCTGAGTGTTATTCTGATATCTATGAGGCATCAACAGCTAAAAGGGGGTATGTTTCTGAAAGTACAATCTGACCTGAATTGTGTACTTTCTAACCTAGGGCACATCATAGTTCTGGAAGGCACATGATTGGGCAGAAAGAATCTTGTATTTTTTTTGTTGTGTTAATTTTTCCCATGATCATAGAATGATCAATTATTATCTAGCATCAATTACATTGCAACCTGTATTTAAGTGTTAAATAGGCATATTTAACATATTTTTATATTTGATCAAAGGCTTTTAAATGTTTGGAAAAATAACCCTTTCATGATTCTGCAAAAATTTTTTTTGCCATTTTATTATTGTGTGCTTAAAATTAATAAATGTATCTTACAGGTCAAATATAAGGCTCTAATTGTGCAAACTATTTTGCATATGATAATAAATGTGTGTGTGTGTGTGTGTGTGTGTTTCAGTCAAGGTCAAAGGGCTACAAATTACTGTCTGAAACTTTCAGCTGAAGGGCAGTTTTCCCCAAGCCAGACCTCAGATTAAAAAGAGGCAATGTGATTTAATAAATAAAACCTAGAAAGTTTTGTGTAGATGTTTCTCTGAGGCATCTTTCTAGATAATTTCCTCATGTACCTTTGGATGATCTGAATTCGATGTAGTTAAATATGAAACCCTACATGAGGGGGTTGTAGAGCCAATTACATGACTGTAGAATGGGAATGACTTACTTTGGCACCACAGTGACAATCTCAAGTGACTAAGCGTCTACCGAATGGGGCCACTAATGAAACTGACACCACTTAGACCACATTAGGAAGAGGGAGATGTCAACATAGAGTCCTGCTTTTCACTGGTCAGGTCACACTTGTCTCCAGGTGTGGTTGTCATAACTTAGAATTGATGGACAGAAAATATCGACCAGGCTGACCAGGGTGGTAATGTGTCTCAAGCAGTCTGAGGGCTGTTTTCGAGCAGTCTCTGTCTACTTTAAGTATGTGAAACCTCTCTGAGTGTGGGCTGTAACTGTGGACGCCATTCCTTAGCATCCACCACAACGTTGTTGCTTTTGTGTATCAATTTTTTTTTTTAAGTAAAAAGTCTTGCTGAATTAAAAAAAAACTTTTAGAGAAACGGCGCATTCACTTTAAAATAGTGAAATCGGTAGGAAGATATCTGGTCTTTAGATATTTGAAGAGTGGCCATTTGAAAGTGATAACAGATTTATTCCAGGTGTCTCAAAGAGCAGATCTAGGACCAGTGAGTAGACACTGTAAGTACCAAATGACTGTCCTTTTAATTGATTGCCAAAAATAAAACCAACTGTCCTTCAGATTCCCTATCACTGGCAATCAGGGCACAAAGGAATCTCAATATTAAGAAGGACTTTGTACTAGAAACCTTGAAGGCTTTAATCATGGAATGTGTGTGTGTTATACAGTCTGGGGTTTTTTTTTGTTTTTTTTTTGTAGCAGGTAGAAGGTTTTCCACCCCTTAAAAATGACTAATTCTCTAAAGTGTTTTTTTCTTTCTTTTCTTTCCTTCTTCCTTTCTTCCCTTTCTTTCCTTTCTTTCTTTTGAGACAAGTTCTTGCTCTGTTGCCCACGCTAGAGTGCAGTGGCATCATCATAGCTCACTACAACCTCAAACTCCTGGGCTCCAGCGATCCTCCGGCCTCAGCCTCCCGAGTAACTGGGACTACAGGTGTGCGCCACCACACCCAACTAGTTTTTCTTATTTTTTTGTAGAAATGGGGTCTGGCTGTGTTGCTTGGGCTGGTCTTGAACTCCTGGCTTCAAGCGATCCTCCCACCGCCGCCTCCCAAAGTACTGGGAACCACCACGCCCAGAAAAGACATTTCTTTTCATTTTCAACAAGCAGAATATGTGCTTTTTGGCACTGTTCTTATTAAAGTTGCAATATCACAGTGTTCAGTAAGTGAAGAATGTGGAAAAGAACAAAATGGAGACGAACCAGAGAGGAAAAAAACCCCAAAGTATTCCAGATTTAATGAGTAAATATATTTTACAGGGTGGGGCAGCAGGGGGAGGAAGGTTTGGAGGTTAGATGAGAAAAATATATTAATCCTACAATGAACATGAAGTTACATACACATCCTTTCCCCTCCGTTGAACTAAGACGATTAAACATCTGAAAAGAAAACAAGGTCAGTTGCCAGCACATGGGTAGTAGCTGTCACCAGTTCAGGTTAACCTTCTTACCCATCTACTAAGAAAATACTCTCAGGAATAAAGGAGCCCAATGGGGGGGGCTATGTTATTACCATATATTTATGATCAAGACTAATTATCTTGATTTTTGGAAAAAAAATCATTAAAAATTTACAAGCAATCTTTTGAATGAGATCCTTTCTCAGAAAAATAGTTTGAATTATGATGAATTTCATATCAAAATATCTTGGTTTATAGTCATTCCTAAATCAGCTTTGTCTTAAACTTGTGGTTTAGAAATGATATGCTTTTAAAAAAATTACAGAGTTTTCTGCAGTAAATCAACTGTTATGAGTCAAAAAAATATGCCTCCCTCTAATACACTCTCATCCAAGTTTGGTGCTGCCAGTTTAGATAAAAGAGAGAAAGTGTTTGCACTAGAGCCCAGAAGATGGATTGTATCAAACCCTTTTAAAAATCAGGATCTTTCTTCTCAGTAATTATAAAATTACACTTATTGTTATTATTGATTTGGGGAAAGCTATAAGAATGAGCGAATGCTCATAATTTTTGCCAATCCCCAACAGAAGAATCTTTTTAGAAGATTTTTTTTACTTGGTTGAAACTTTAGATTAAAGACTATTATCGAAGTAAAATACAAATCTGGAAAAAGAAAATACTCTGGGAATATTAATCACCATTTTATACCCACTCACAGTTCCTTTCTTGTGTTCTTCCATCCTTTATGCCTTAAATATATGTCCACAAATACGGTATTATGTACAACTGATACTGGCCGCTATTAAGTGTAAGTGATAGTTCTGAGGGATTACTGGCTTTATTGAACAGAATTTTAAGACAGACCATGAGAGTTTGTGATCACAGTGATTTCGGTAGCTGCAGTAATGGTGGAATGGGGGCTAGATGTTTAGAGATAATTTGCCTCAGTGTTGGGGGTTTTTTGCTTTTTTGTTTTCTAAGAGAAGATGAACTCCAAGTATGTACACTAAGATTATGAAAATATACCCCCGTACCCCTTTTCCAAATTCTCTTAATCAGACTGTGTAGATCAATTGTCTCCTGGCTGGCTCATCAGAGGTCAATATTAGTTTTTATTTGGACTACTAATCTCATCTCTCTTTAGAATGGTAACCTGAAAATCTGTTACTTGTAGGAAGCTCATGACCACAAGATTTCTGTTTTGATACTGCTGAAGAGCTAATATTTCACCAAACAATAGGATTTGTGGTTTTTCTCTCAGAGCCTTTGCGAAGTTGACATTGGGCTTATTCCTTCCAGTTCAGTAAGCCCTGATGCTTTAGTTGGTTTGGTTAGGACTTTCGTTACTTCTCATCATCTGACTTGCTTACGTGTCTTCCACACACATGCATTGCAGAGGTCTGTTTCTTTTATTAACCATTTCAGAAGAAAGTTCTCTCTGAACTTTAAGCCATTTCTTATATTTAAAGTGGCGTCCATTTGCAAGCACGATACTACTGATTGTGCCACCGTGGAAGACGTGTTCAGTAAATGTGTAGTGAAAGAATTAGAAGAAAGTGCTTTCCAAGCTGTCCTACTGAGACTTTGGATTTCCCTTAGCGGGATGAGTCTAGCTGATCTGAGAGTTAGGCATTCATAATCAGAGCCTCCTTGTTTCCTCACTCTTACTAAAGTATTTTCAACATTTATGAGAGTATTATAGTGCTTAAAGGAGTTACAGAGAACATAAAGTTAATATTGCTGTTCTTAGACTTATTTAAAAGCTAAGGGCTATGTTATAATATCATAATATATGGGCGTTGGATGTGTGTATGTATGTGTATGTATGTGTGTGTGTGTGTGTGTGTGTGTATATCTCTCAGGCTCTTTTCAAAGTCCTGGTTATGTGAAGCTATTATAAATCACATCCGTTAACGTTAAGAAGTTTTAGATGGGGAGACTGACACAAGAAAAATATAGGATGCAGTGAGATTTAGTAAACTGTGTAAATATGATATCAAGTGATAACAAAAGAGATCTCAGAAGAGTTCTTATGGAGTAGATAATGTTAAAACTGCATCTTCTAGCAGGTGATGAACAAAATATTTAAAAACTGGTATGTCTTTGTTTTTGACCATTTGAACGGATTTCCCTGCTGTCAGACTGAACGGCTAGTTGTAAAACTGATGCACCATTGGAGTAGTGGGTAAGCCCTGATGATACCAGAAAACAAGAAGATGGTGAATGGGTATGGGAACGGGGAAGGGTGGTGAGGGCAGAGAAAAGGGCAAGGGCAAGGACAGATGCACGGATGCATTGAAAATGACTTTGAAAGAGCGTATGTACTTCTTGTTACTAGAATAAAGCGTCTGCAGAAGAGGGTAAGGAATGAGGCTAGACAGGTAAGTGGGAGGCCGGACTGGAGGATGTCATGCTGGATGAGGACTTCCAGCCCAGCAGGGGAGATAGTCCTGTTACTGCTAGCTGTAATTCAGTAAGATAAGTACACGCAAAGAAGAATGCTGAAGGGCACAGAAGTTAGGAACTTCCCTAGGGCTGTAGTTAGGTTACTCGGTGACAGAATCAATTTTTGTTTATTGAATCTTCAGCTTTATGTTTTTCTGTCATACTGTTGTGTTTCAGCAATGGCAGCTTTAGTTTCCTCATTGGTGAATAGCATTGATATATATATATCAAAAGCTGGAGATAGTAATAGCACTTCAGGCACCATTGGTGCCTTCTCTTTCTTGCTCAGACCCATATTTAGTTGTGACCAAGTGTTGCTGAATCTAGATCGGAAATGTCTCCTTTGTCTTTATAACTATTGTGTCTGAGGCTGTCATCTCTGCTGGGTATAGTATAAGAGCTCCTAAGTAATCTCCCTGCATCCAGTGTTTCTGATAAACCACAGTTGGAATCATGTCACAGCCCTGATTCAGTTTCCTTGACAGTTTCCTTGAGGGTTCTCATTGCCCACAGGATGGAGTCCATATCCTTAACTTACTTTCCAGGCTCACTATCTTTGTAATGTCCTGTCAAATCCCTGCCAAATAGTAGGGTATCAATTAAAAATTTAATGATGGTAGAAATTAAAGAATTTATATAGTTGTGCTTAGCAAAAATAGGGTTGCCGTATATATTTAATTATTTAAGAGAAGAAGTTTGTGCTTAGCCCAGGTACAATGTTGATTTTTAAAAATGAGTGAGTCAACCCTTCTGTCTTTGTGAAAGACTAGCTATTTTGAAAGAGGAAATTTCATTAAACTTTGCCATAATTATTTATGCCAAAAGGAGAAAGTGGTCATTGTAATTGAGTACCATAGCCAGAATAGTTTTTTAATATAATTTTTTTAAAAAATTTACTTCCTCCAAGAACTGAGCTTTTCATGGAAACACTTTTTTTTAGTGCTAATCTCATCACTATTAAGAGATACATTCTTTTCTATATCTATTTTTGTTGAAAATAGAAAAACGTGATTACTATCTTAAAATTCTTTCACCTTTGATTCTAGCAAAATCAGGCTGAGAGCAATTAGAAGTGATTACAGTGGATAGTAGATTTCTGTTTTTCTGGTAGCATAGCCCAGTTGTTACCTGATCAAAAATTAGCTTCAGTTCTTATTTAGATGAATGTGGTATAGCTTTATTTGAAAAACTCCAGTAAGTTGTGAAGGAATCCTGTGAATTGATTTGCTATTTTATATCCTTCTCTTTCTGTAAATAAATATATGTTAGAGTAGTAAGACATTTTCAAAAGTCTTATAAATTCAAAAATATTATACATTTAAAAATATCAGTCAAGCTTTTTCAAACCCTTTGACCAGTAGGTGTTTGGGTAACAACACATATTGATTTTTATTACAGAAATAGTTATGGTAATTAAATATTAAAGACAACCTAAATATCCAACGAGAGGGGATTTGACAATTATAGTATATTTACATTATGAAAGGTAGACATATCCCTAACTTTATTTTTTAAACTGTTTAGTGAAATGGGATAAAGATTAAAATGTAATTGAAAAAAGCAGGACATAAAGCTATGAGTAGTATGTTTCTTGAAACTATAGTCTGAGTTAAAAAAATAAATAAAACAAAATACAGCCAGATAGCAATCTCCATGCTGTTAAGATTCAGGTATTTCCTTTTTCATCATATCTTTATGTTTCCAACAGTAAACGTGCATCAATTTCATAATAATATAAAAATCAATGCATACTAATTGTTTTTATAATTTGGATATGGATAGGATTATAATGCTCTTTGATTTTATATGTATATACCTACACACAATGTATACATACAATGCTCATGGATTATATATATATACAAAATTCCCTAATTTATTACTAGTGGTTAATATTTTTGTATAAGAAAACTGATTTGAATAGTGATTATCTTGCCCTGAAAACTGGAAATACCACTTTATCTCCACAAGGTTGGCTAAAATTAAAAAGACTAAAAATTACTAGTGTTGGTGAAGATATGGGCCAGTTGGAACTTTCACATATTTCAGGAGCGAGTGTAAAATCGTACAACCACTTTGGAAAACAGCTCAATAGTTTTATAAAGTTTTATATCTATCTATCTATCTATCTATCTATCTATCTCTACACTATGATTTAATAATCGTATTTTTGGTTATTTAACCAAAAGAAATGAAAACATTTGTCCACAAAAAGATTTATACAAGAATCTTACAACATCATTATTCATGATAGCCCCAAAAGGAAAAAAAAATTCAAATGTCTATCAACATGTAAATGGATAAACAGATTTTCTGATTAATAATATAGAATATTACTCAGCAAAAAAGGAATGAACTACTGATACATGAAGCAGTATGAATGGGGATCTCTAAAACAAGTTGAACAAAGAAAGGGACATAGAGTATTCTATAATTCTGTTTATATGGAGTTATGGAATAGGGGTAACTGAGCTATAATAATAAAAATTAGAACAGCTGTTGCCTCCAAGGATCAACTGACTGGAAGGGAACACAGTAAGATACACTGTGTTGATGGAAATGTTCCAAATTTTGATTGGAATGTAATTACACAGAGATATACATTTACCAAAACTCTTCAGAGAGGACACTTAACATTTGTGCATTTTATGTAAATTATACCTCAATTAAAACAATCTCATCTAATTAAAAAAATACTGGTAATAGTTTTAGGACACAGTGAATAGAATTCTAATGCTCCCAGAACTATAGGGATTTTACTGGCTAAATCAAGAATTAAATAATAGCTTTCTAAAACACAACTTCTTTGTTATATTTGCTGAAGTATACTTGACCAGTATACTTGACCAGGAAAGGAATATTTAATTTTACTATATTTGTATTAGTTATATTTACTCAGATATTTTCAGTAGTTAAGAATTTTTTTGAGGAGGGGGAACCCATTTCTGCAAAGATATAAACTTTGCCTAGCTCCAGTGTAAGCTTCCACCTCACCTTTCTGTAGCCTCTACACATATTCAAAAGTTCGCTTTATTATAATATACCTTTGCCTGGCAGCTCTTTTCCTTGAGAAATTCTGTCCTACATTTACTAAAAATGAATGCAGCAATCAGCATATCATTCTTCTATTTGTTATATTTTTCATACATATATTGGATTTCAGTTTCTAATTAGGACATGGGAGACTTACTGATATTTTTGGCTTGTGACCATTAATAAAAATTAAAGATTAAATTATGGGTGGCTCAGGAAAACTCACCCCATTTGTTGCCATTATTCTGTGCATATTTGTCTTTCTGTTTACTTGTTTTACTTTAACAGTGGTTTATCATTTATTTACTTTAAAGTGATTTGTCCTCCTTTCACAAACTCATGATCTTTTTGAAAAGTCCACAAATCTCTTTGTAAATTTGATTGCTCAGCAAATATAAAGCATGAACCAAAAAGTAAATTTCAATCAAACACTTGGCAATTCTGACCTGGAGTAGACTCAACACCTGGTGAGCGGGTGCTGAGGGGTTATTTGTTCTGCCCTGGTTACTGACTTGAGAGGTTACGTGGGTAAGTAGTGAGTTGAAAGCATCAGTCAAGACAGTCTCATTTCTGATGAAGCACCTGCTATAACTGTGCCTTTGGACAAATGTCACTTTTTTTGCCTTTGAAGAGTGTAATGAGAATGGGGCTATTGATGGAAGCAAAATAATAGGATCCACAGTCATCAACTGTTAATATTAAGATCCAAGATGATTCATAGGCTATACCAAAAAAAAAAAAATCTGGATAATTTGAGGAAGTACTCTATGTAATTCAGTAAATCCAAAAGCTGAAAAGTGGTATAATTTTGAACTTCAGTAAGTATTACAAGAAGGTGAGGCTCAACTTTTATGTCTTAAAATTGGAGCTCATTCCTGACTTTCATACAGATTTAAAATTAAGCTGATTTAGCAGATGTTTCACTATGCAGGACCTGTGTTAACAGTTATACAGTCATGTGCTACATAACGACATTTTGGTCAGTGATGGATGACATATACAATGCTGGTCCCATAAGATTACAGTCACACATCACTTAATGACAAATATACGTTCTGAAAAATGCATTGTTAGAGTGTCCTTACACAAACCTAGATGCTATAGCCCACTACACACCTAGGCTAGATTGTATGGCCTATTGCTCCTAGGCTACAAACCTGTATAGCATGTTACTCTACTGAATACTGTAGGCAATTGTAACACAATGGTAGGTATTTTTGTATCTAAGCATATCTAAACATAGAAAAGATACTAAAAATATGGTATTATAATATTATGGGACCACCATCATATATGTGGTCCATATGTGGAAATGTTGTTATGGGGCATATGTCTTTATAATGGAGCTGCCCTATACAGGTGTACTATTTTTCTCTTTTATTTTTATCTTTTATACCAGTGGTCCCCAACCTTTTGGCACCAGGGACTGGTTTCATGGAAGACAGTTTTTCCACTTTGGTGGGGGTGGGTAGGGGGGAGGCGGAGCTCAGGTGGTGATGCATGGACTGGTTCCTAACAGGCCACAGACCGGTACCGTGGGGACCGAAGTTTTATACTGTATTTTTACTGCAGGCTGGTTAGGAGAGCTTCTCATGCACCTCTGTGTAGCAACCTAAGCTCTCCTTCAATCTAAGCTTCTTTTTCCTGGCTTCAGTGTATTAATATCACTATTTTCCCTCCCTTCAGATGTCTCTGAAGTCTAATCCATTGCAAAATATTTCTTTTATACCTATATATTTTTTAATGTTCTCCATTCTGATGCAGATCATCATTGCCTCTTGCCTCAGCTTTTGTAATAACAGAAAAACTGATGCTGTTGCCTCCTGTCTTCCTCTGCAATCTAGCAGTAAACTACTTTCATATAAACATTTCTTAAAGTGTAATTTGCCCAGGAACTTCGAAGAGCTTTCAGTTGCTGAAGTAAGCACAGCCTTTATTGATTGGCATTCAAGGTCCTTCATCATATATCCTCAGCCAGTACTTTCTAAGTTATTTCCAATACTTCCTTATAGTTAATCTAAGAATTAAAAAATTGAAAAACTTTTTTTTCTCTGACATTTCACGAACTTCTCTGCCTCTGCATCATTTCTTCAGTCTAAAACTCGTTTCCATTTCTTTACTACCTAATAAAGTGCTTTACCATCTCAAAACCTATCTCAAATGCCTCATCATGTAGGGAGCATTTAAAATGAGGCTGGGAAGATAAGTAGTTTTTTTCTTCTTAATTTCCATGTGTGTATATACCCATGTAAACCACCTTTTGGATAGCATTTTAAAGGTAGAAATGGAGCAGCAAAGTATTTTCTAAATCTCCAATTTTTCTCTCTTTCTCCTTTGAAACTCTATAACAATTTGTGCTTATTCTATGGTTTGTTGCCATATTTTGTTTTATAATCAATGTGTTTGAATTTTCTCTCTTACTGATTATTAGTGCCTAAAAGTAAGGAGTATGTTGTCTTTGATTTTATATTCTGCCCCAAACTGATAAAGTGTAGGTACTGCAATAAAAATGAAATAAAGCGTGTTATTTAAAGGGAGACATCTGTATTTAGGGTAACTCATTCACTCTACAGGTTTGATATGAAGGATAGAGAAGCTGTGTTGTAAACAAATAGAACAAGGCACAACCATGCATTTTAGCTGTCATATTGGTAGTGTATTTACTTGAATGATTCGGAGTGCTGTAAGTCCTGGTGGCTCATTGTGCAATTCAGTCATTTTGTCTCTCTTGATGTATACCTAAAATTACATGGGACCTAAGAAAATCTTTCCAAGCAGTTGATAACATAAGAACCCTGGACTTAAAGACAACATGTTTAAAAGGCCATGGAATTTACTTTTTCCTGTCTTTTCTTGACTGAACAATCCCTGTGGTAGGTTTATGCTTCTGCATATCCCTCCACTGTAATCCACTTTCCTCCCCTTCCCACAGGAGAGTAGGAGACATATGATAGCTTCCACCCAACTCCACCTTCCTGTTCTTTACATATCCCGTGAGGCTCATAGCTTAGCAGAATCTTGGGCTGAGGTTCCAAGGTATTAAGTGGATTTGGGATTCGGGGCTGCTATTAATTTTGTCTTAGCTATGTTATGAGTTGGCCTGGGATTTTAACAGAATTTTATAATGTTATTTCCATGGGAAAAAGAACTCTAAAATCTACACAACCAACTTGGAATTTACTTTTTGCAGCATAATGAATTTGTACATTTTGGACTTGTGAGTTTTGACTTTTTAAAGACTAAATATTTTTAAATTCGTTGTATCTGTGCCCTGTTCTTTAAAATTGAAATACCTGTATACATAGCTGTATTCAATGAATTATTTAGAAACATGATATAGTGTTTCCCACTTTTATTAATTTATCTGATATGCTTCCCATTTGAATAAGTACTTGTAGATTTTTAAAAAAAGAGTCATCTCTCTTATAATTAGTTGATTTATTATACTGAAATCAAATGTAGATGTTTGATTTTTAAAAATAGTCCATGCTGGATTCATCTAGGAAGGTGATGTTGTACTTTTGACTAATTACTGGAAGATTTACCTAAGAAAATAATTTAATGGAAGCAAATGTTTCACATGTAAAGATGTTTATTTAATACTATGTATGGTAGAAAAAAATTAAAAAACACCTAAAATTTCATTAATGCAGAATAATTTTATGAATTATGCCAAAATGACTACAGTTAAAATGTAAAAATATACATAGGTTTAATATATGATAAACAAAATATCCATACTAAAGAATAGGTACGCTATGTTTGCAAAACATGCATGTGCATAGATGACTGGGAGGTAGTATGCAAATATTAAAATAGGGATGAGAGAGTTAAGCATAATAGCTTTATTTTTTTTCCAAAATGTATCTGTAAAATAATTCTACTTGATTTTAAAGAAGTTGCTTCTGGAACAATAATGCAGGCAGATTTTGAGCAGTATACATCAAGATAAATTCATAACTTTAGTTTTTGTTTCTCTGCACTCCCTCCTAACAAAAAGGGTTATTCTTAATAAGTGATTCCCAGTTGTGTTTCCCTTTCCGTTCATTGTTTCAAAATTGTGAATTTTCAAAACTCCCATACAAAAAGAAATGGAAATTAAAAATTAGCTAGAATTTTATAAAGATAATTGGCATATCTCATTGGACCTAATTATTTACAATATACAATGTGGTCAGGATTTTTCAGATTCTCGGATTTTTCTTTTTTTTTTTTTTGGTCTTGAATATGGTTCAAGATGGGTGTCACGTTGAATGCTGACTCCTTTTACAGAACAGAGTTGTTTTGTTCTTATGTACCCCTTGACTGTTCGCTGTTCTTTTAAATTAATGGTGCAAGAACAAACTCATTCTATGAGACTGAGATCATCTGTTATCAAAAGTCCGTTATTAGGTGGAGACAGAGACCTCATGGCTGAAGTGATCACAGAAGCATGTGCAGAAAGGGCCGTGCAGTCATGTTGAGTGAGAGCTAAGGGTGTGTGTATGTGTGTGGAGGGAAGTGAGTGGTTAGTTGGCTGTGAACCCTTTTTGTAGACTTCAGGGATTTGTATTAATATTTGCATACATTTGCTTTTTATTTAAAAATCATTTCACCTTAAGAATCCTTTTTATATTAATTGACATAGATCATTCTTTCAGAAACTGATAGCATCCAGAAAAATCTTAGTACGTTATTTAGTGATCCAGTATCAGATCTTGGGTATTGTGAAAGTATAATTTATCATCCTGTTAATATGATCTGATTATGAAAGACTAGTATTCCATCTTGCTCTAATACTTTTTTGGGGTATTTGTACTTTATTAATTAAGTTGTTTTCAGATGTAGTGCAATAGAAAATGGGATATTATGACTTTTCCAAAAATGTTTTAATTTTTAAAGCCTCATAAAATAAAGGATGAGGCAGATGAACCATAACTTCAACTTAAATAATGATAGACAAAAAGAGAAAAAGAAATTCAGTTTAGTTTTTTTTTGTTGTTTTTAAATAAGTCTTTGAGGACTAGGAGGAACTGGAAGTACCATAACAGCAACTTTCTGTGTAAACTGGAAAATTTACTTATTCAAACTTAACCAATGGAGTCTGCCTTTTATATTAGGAAATACTATTTCTCAATACAGCATGAAAATCAGCACTAGTAAGAAACAGATTTCAGTTAATACAGACATAGAGTAAACTTCCAAGGCTCAGCACTGTTACATAATTTAGTTTGAAGATACACTACTAGATATTTATAGGAAATATGTATTATCTTTTCCATAATTGTGGAACACAAACACTCTATTATCTACACCTGGTGATGAAGTCAGTTTATATAAAAAGCTCTTTACCAATTTTCCCACTGAATTCCCTTCCATTTCTTCCTCCAACTCTTCAGGAAATTTTTGAGTTAAATAAAATGTCTCCAATCACGACTCATTATAATGATTAATAATCATAAACATGTTAAAACTTAATTTTTGTGAAAGAAAGCAAAAGTCCTACATTTTGAGATAAAGTCAAACTTAATCAGAATCACAGTAATGCTGTTTTGTGTATTATTTCTTGGTATATAAAATATTTTTATTTTGTAACCTAATCAAATCTTACTAACCTCCCCCCCTCACCCCCTGCCAAACTCCCAAAAGGGAAGGGGGGAATCATTTTTCTCCTGTTACCGATGAGGGGGCTAAATTTAGGAATAGTTAAAGTGACAGCTGTGTAGAATAAGAACAAGAACACGGCTCTAACTCCTAGTCCCTAGTCGTCATTCTTTCCATGATGTTAAAGGTAAATGCCCAAAGAGCCCACCAGTATCAAGCAAAGACTGAAAATTCACACACCTTTATGTGCTATGCTATTCTGATTAAATTTATTTCATCTTGATAACCAGGAGTCAGAGTATGTTTTTTAAACCTAATTTTAGTTCAGTAATTGGACCCAGCAAAATACCTTCTACTATGTTTCAGTTATGAGTATTACCAGAGTGATGTTTTACACAGGTAGTTTTTAAAGTGCGGTCTGTCTGGTCTTGGGACCAACAGTATGGTGACATCTGGGAACTTCGTAGAAATGCAAATTCCTGGGCTCTGTCCCAGACCTACTGGGTCAGAAAGTCTAGGGTGGGAGCCCATGTTTTCAAAAGGTCTCCAGGTGATTCGGATGCAAGATAAAGTTGGAGAATCACTGTTTTAAACTCTTAATCACTACAGTTGAAATTCAGGTTAATTATAGTTTAATTTTTTTCCTGAGATACCTAAAAAGCCTGTCCAGCATTTATAATACTTTTCTTATTGTGTCTGCATCACCACACTGGCTACCTGAGATGGTAGAGTGTAGTAGTTCAGTATGTGGGCTCTGAAGACAAACTATGAGTTGGAACACTGGTTTTATTACTTACAAGTTATATAGGCTCAGGAAAAGTTACTTCTCTGTGAGGTGAGGTCACGATACTTCCTACCTTCCAGGGTCTTTGCGATAATGAAATAAGTGAAATGTTAGCTATAATTGTTATCATTATTCAGCACAGTGATTTGTACAGTGAATAATGAAGTAAATATTGTTTTGGAAAATAATATTTTAAGTTTCAACCAAGGACCTTAAAAATGAACTTTTGGGGAAACAACTGATTAAAAAGACTTTCCAGGGGTAGCATGTGTTGTTCATGGCTTATTAGCCCGTTTTTTTCTCTTTCTAGATGTTGTTTGCAATTTCATCTTCATTAATTTATTAGTAACTAAAAGTAGCCATAAAGAGAATATTTATGCAAAAAAATTTGAAGGTGATTTTCCTCATTTTTTCCTCTAATATTTTCATTTTCAAAAGGAAGAAAATAATTGCATAAGCATCATCCATCTTCTGCGACCTTTATCTACTTTTGTTAACTATCAGATTATCAAGATCCTTCTTTTTAGTAAGGATTATCAAGATCCTTACTAAAAAGAAGGATCTTGATAATCTAAAAGAAAAAAATTCTCACAAAGTAAATTTAAGATAAACCTCCTAGCATTTCCTCCTTACTTCTATGAGTAATCATTATTTGTAGAAAAAGCTCTCATCCTTGAGTCATTGCTGCTTTGTGATCAACACAAAAGGTAAGTGGACCTGTACGTGGTGAATAGGTGTTTCTGTGCTTGAGGGTTTCTTTTTCGTTTAAATATTGGTGCTCAAATACTTCAGTAGCTAAGGCATTCCCACTTACTGCTTAAGATTTCTTGGTCCTGTCTAAGTTTGCGTTAAGTGCAGTGCCTTGACAATAGCCCTGTATCTGCCACCTGTCTTAGGAAGGGGGTAGAAAAGAAGGCGGTCAGTGAAAGGCAGCTGTGTAAAGGTTACATTTGTGAGTGCTGCCAGTGAACTTCACTCTTCAGTGCAGCCATACATAGCCTGCAGCTGCATGCTCCTATTCTAATAGGCTCTGGCCAGGACAAAAACATGTTCTGCGGGAAGAAATTTTTTATTTGCCACTGCAATATTTTTAAAAGCAGAAAAACAGGGGAGAGGGGAGATTAAGAATTAGGTGGTGACAACATTTTTTTTCCTGATGGTATTCTCAGCTAAAGGGGTTCATGCAAGCCGGAAGGATGTGGGAGTAAATATGGTAATGTTATTCATTAATCATGAAAACCATATTAAGGAAAGGGCTTCCCCTAACCCTTAATGTAATATACTAGGTCACCAGATCCATTTTTGGGTTCAGAAATTGCTGTTCCCTGTTCAGAATCGAGAAACAGATGATGTGTTAGAATTTTGATGCTTGCTTGCCTTTCCGTCCAGGAAAAAAAATTAACATATGCTTGAGAAGAAGACAGATTTGATTTACTATAACCTTGTAGTATTGAATGCATTTAGTAGGCTGAAAGTTGAAAATATTTTATATGCCTTTTTCCCTGATGGTCATTAATTTGGGATTTGAGGAGGAGGAATTTGAAGCTTATTTTTTTCCATTTTCAGTACCAGAGTATAAAAACATGCTCCTTCTAGCTTGAAAACTCTATTTCCATTTTATTATACATCAGAGGAACTATAGCTTAGTATTTTTAGAGTATAGAATTCTTGCCTATGTGAAATAATTCAGATTTGTTTTCAAAAAAGCTGTTTAAAGCTTCATTTATATAACTGGGCTTGATCAACAGGTTTGTCTGTGGGAGCTGGGAAGTCACCAATGGGGCCCAGGAAAGCCGAGTGTCCTTTGGAGTTGAGGTCAGAAATGGCTGCAAGTGACATGGATAGTCTATAGAATATAGCAGGGTATTTAATGGAAGAGTAAAAAAAAACCTATCAAACTAGTGGTTTTTCAATTGTCCGGGACTTTTTACTGTTTTCCCACCAAGAACTAACCTTTGCCATCACTGTGCCTGTAGGTCTGAGAAGATGTACTGTCTCTTTTTTTTCTTCACTGCCCTCCCCTCCCTTCACCCCCTGCCCCCCAATCTTATGGCTCCTTTAAAGTGTGTAGTTCAAAGGAAAGCCGCAGTGAAAAGAACTGTGTCTTTTTAGGCCCAGTGAGACGTGTCCTGCAGCCCATGGGCTTGTGTGAGGCTCCCTGTGATCTCATCTTGCAGAGTCAGAAATGAAAAGAGATTCCTCTGTTCTGTGTTTGCCGGTATAATCATCACGCTGTGTGACGAAAATGCAGTGGGAATCCAGCAATGACATGACCCTCTGAAAAGGATGCTAAAAAAAAACTTTTTAGTAATGTTCTTAACTGGATCTCATTTTGGTTTCCTTGATGAAAATAGTCCTGAAATGCAATGTTATTTACAGATTATGGATCTAGATTCTTATATTTAAAAATTTTTAAAAGCAAAAATATTGATTACTACTGGCAGGGTTAATGGAACAGAATAGTTGATGAAAACTATTGCCCTCGCCTTTTTTGTTTTTTGGTAAATTGCTCTTTTTTTTTTGAGTACACTTGTGACTAAGTAGGAAAATATGTGTCACTGCTCTCCAGCCCCCTTCCCCCATTAACTAATCATCTTCATTCACAGCTTGTGGAATTTGGCATGTTTTCATGTCAGTTTTTTTGTCTAGTTGTTAGGCCATCTTTTAATGAAATGTGAAGAAATGTTCTCTCAAAAGAGTTAACTGCATTTTTACAATTTAGTATTGTATGGTATCTTGTGGTAATAAGAGCTTTATAATGGGACAATAAAATAAAGATCTTTAGTTCTTTATAGTAAAATACTGTAAAATCTAAAATATATGTCATTGATATTTCAGAAAAGGAGAAAGCACATATAAATACAGATATGGCACACAATTCTTAAAGTAGATGGAACAGAATTTAATATCACAATATGGATGGTCACCTATTGTTGATTACTTATAATCTTTATAGTATATGATAGGTTTCCATCCTTGTGAAAGATTTGGGTACTGAACTTTTGTAGCAGAGAGGCTGTACTCGTCACCCAGTGATGAGTAGATAGAATATTGATGATATCTCCTCTAATTCAATTCACAAAGAAACTTAAACATATTTAATTATTAGATATATTTACATAGATGTTGAAAGTTTTTTATTTTTAATAAAAGTACATTTTGTAAATTATTGGCTTGATGGCCTTAATTGACTGCCTGTTCTCCACTAAACTAGAATGTTTTTAACCAGGGTGTTTTTTTTGCTTCTCTTTTGAAGGAAGTCTGGGTTAAGCAGAGTTGACATTCTGCTGGCTTAGATAATGAGCCACCTCATTCCAAGGCAGTTTCTCTAGGAAATGATTTCCTTTTCTTACAAATCTTGTCATGGGGCTTGGATGTCATGTGGACATAAAACATTATTTACCAAGACAAGAATGATAGCTTTTGCAAGAGAGAAAAAGGATAGTAGATTATGTTTATTTTATATACATCTATTATGTTTATCTTTGGGCTTTAAATTAGTGAGAATACTCTTGAGCCTCCACTCTCCCAGAGAAAGATGTAAAGGACCATGATATGGTCTGAGGGATCATGACAGAAAGAGCAGGCTGGTAGTTCTTGAACCTTCCAGGGAAGAGCTTCTGTCCAGATGCCTGGAGAGTTAAGCCTGTGGCGATGCCAGTGTGCTGTCTAGTTAGCATCCTAGCCTAGCTACACTAGCAAATTTACTGAGCATAAAAATAGCCTGGCACTCATCTTACTGACTGAGAGGTCTTTGGACTGTTTCAAAAGCTACAGAGTGGAGATGGTCACAGGTTTCCACTATTCAAATGGCAATAACGATGGCAAAGCATGATCCTGTCATGTGCCTTAAATTCCAGAGCAAAGAGAATATATGACACAAGACTTGATTGAGACAATGTAAAATTATTTTCTTGCTTGAATTTGTCAATTAATCAACATCTCGTTGATCAAACCCACCCAGGAAACAACTTTGGACAGCATAGAAGACCCAGATGGTCAGAAAAAGAGCACTGTGTGTTGACTCCTTTGTTTTAACTCATTACCATGTATATTTGTTGGTTTGTCAGGATTATATCCTCTCTGAACCATTTCACTATTTCCTTAAGTGTTTGCATATAATGTTAGAATCATAAAGTAGTACAGACCTGGACTGTCAGCTAGTTCATCTTCCTCATTTTAGAGTATGGTGTTCTGAAGACTGGGTGTTCGAGTCAGGCAGACTGAGCTCTGGGAATTTGGAAACATTACTTGATTCTCGTCTTTTGAAGATGGGATCAATAATACCTATGTCACACTGTGGTGAGCCTGAAACAATACAGTAGATGTCTTGGGTACACTGTAGTTTATTATTATTGAGAGATGAGGAAATTGAGTCGCAGAGAAGTTCATTGATTTGCCCATCGCCACGTCAGTACTTAATGGCAGGATTTCAATCCAGACCTTCTGTCTTTAGTCCTGTGTCCTGTCCACACTGTCATTCCTGTTAATTCAAATGGATTTTGGTGAATGAAATCTTTTATCAAATACAAGGTATGGTATGTGGTGTTTGCTGAAGGAGGGCTGGAATCAGTTACACTAATTGATGATATCAGTTTGTTGCCTGGGGGAGGAAACTGGGTTTTCCAGTAACACCTGGAGAATGGGTATAGTAGTCTCTTCTGTGATAGTTTCAAGGTGTTTCCATGGTGAGCCCCAAGGTATGACAGTCCAACTTGAAATTCTAGAAATATGGTCATTAAAGGAAATATAAAATTCGTAGACAAAAGATAGAAGAAATAACTCAGAGAGGAAGCCAGAAAGAATAACATTTCATGTAAAAAGCAGGGAATCAAAACAGTGAGTTTGGCTAAAGGAAAAAAGTGATAAAGAGGAGAGAAGGAAAGACAAAATTACTACACATTGCCAGACATATTACACTCATTAGTAGCTAGGGGATGCAGACTATGCCATCGTACACCCCATAAAACAATAAAGTGGATTTGTAAACCTTAACAGATTATAGGAGTCCTATTACCTAGCTCTTCAGAAATAGCAGAAGCCCAACTGTTTGTAGAGGTAAAGCTGGGAGTAATGAGGAAAAGTTACCAGGAAATATGTCTTGGCCCAGAATAAGGAAGAACTTTCTAACAATAAGAGGTGCCAACAATGGAATGTCCTATTCCCCAAAGTTGTGAGCTTCCTCTTACTGGAGAGTCAGGTAGCAGCTAGAAAATTGTCTGGCAAGGGTGCTATCAAGGGGTTCCAGCATGAGGTCAGAGTTTGAATAAGATGAACCTGAAGGTCCCTTGCCGATATTCTGTGACTGTTTTGGTTACACCTTATTTCTCTTTTGTACTCAAAGTTTTACTGTTTTTTCATAAATATCCTTTAATATACAGAGGACAGGACTTGGGCTTATGAAATAAGATTAGCTGTGACAGTCCTTTAAAAAATGAATCAAATGAAATTCACAATACTGTATGTCAGAGGAAAATAACAAAATATGAGATCCGGGGCCAGGCATGATGGCTCATGCCTGTAATCCTAGCACTTCAGGAGGCCAAGGCGGGAGGATCCTTGAGGCCAGGAGTTCAAGACCAGCAAGAACGAGACCTCATCTCTGCAAAAAAAATAGTGGGGCATGGTGGCACGTGCCTGTAGTCCCAGCTAATCCAGAGGCTGAGGCAGGAGGATCGCTTGAGCCCAGGAGTTTGAGATTGTAGTGAGCTACGATGACGCCACTGCACTCTAGCCTGAGTGACAGAGCAAGACTCTGTCTCAAAAAAAAAAAAAAAAAAAAGATTATTTTGAAAGCCATATTGTTTAAAACCTGTGGGAATGATTGTGAATCTGCATAGAGTGAATAAAGGTGATTGGCAGTGGACACAAACACATCTAGAAAAGAGTTTATTCATTGCATTTAGTATTATTCTGGCAGAGGAAAGAGCTTGCATAGGATGTGGTAGCAAGAAAGCAGAAGACATGTATAAAGAGCTTCAGGCAAATATTCTCCTTCAGTATAGGTGACTGGAGGATAGTCTTGAGAAGAGTGCAGTCAAGAGCAGTGTCAAGTAATAGAGGAGCTTGAATTTCAAGTTTAGATGTTTGGACTTTGGACACTTGATTTCTTTTGATTTTTTTGTTTGTTTGCTTTTAAAATAGAGACGGACATCATATGAACTTTATTACTTAATTATTAATTTGGTGATGGTGCAGATGAAGGTTTAAAAAAGAGAAGGATTGCAAGAGAAGTATAAAAAGTTAGGTAAGAAAAATTGCAGGCCAGAATATAAGTACTGAGAATTAAGATGGATAACAGAGGAGCACAAGAGAGCCTTTTAAGTCTAGAAATAGTGAGAATTCAACCCTGGATGGGTAGAGTTACCTTTCATTGAAATGGAAAACACATGGGAAGAAAGGTTTTGGAGGCTCTCCATGGGAAAGCAGGTTATCTTGTCCACTCGTGGCCCAAGCTGCAGAACTGGTGCTTGAGATAGAGGTCAGGAGTTGAGACACAGATTTGGGAGCTATTTACATAGAGGATGGAACTGAAATCATGAAATCTGATGGAATTCCAAAAGGAAAGAGGAGAAAGAAAAGAGACCTCTGAGCTGAATTGTGGAGAACAGCAGAATTTAGGGAAAAGGAAGAAAAAAATAATCAGAGAAGATGGTAATAAAAGAATACTTAATGAATAAGAAGAAAACCCAAAAGTCGGTTTTTCTTGGAATCTGAGAAAATAGAGAATTTCAAGAAAATGTACGCAGGGACCCTCTGAGAAACCCTAAAGGTGGGAAGTTAGGAAAAGCCTGAGATAGAAGTTTCCACAGAGAATGCTAACCACCCTTCAAACAGTTTGGAACTGGGGTGGCTATATAATTTTGTAAATGTGGAAGAACAAACAGCAGCAACATGAGGAAATAGTCAGTTTTCTTTGTTGCTCAAAGCAACTCTTTATGATCTCTTTTTTTCCCTTCTGGGTGATAGCAATATCTCTCTCTGCCCAGATGGGTAGTATTCTTCCCTGCACAGCAGCTCAGACTTCTCTCAGGGATAAAGACTTTAAGTGGAACTAAATTTGTAATTTTGGATCAGGCTCCACTGGATGATATTGCTCTTTCTATTTTCCTTTCTTAGGGAGAGGTAGACAATCAGGGCATGCTAGCGCAGAACTTTAGTTATCTCTGAAATACTGTCATGTCTGCAGTAGCCTTGTAAGACTGACTTTGGTCTAACTAGTAATTCAGAAATGGCAAGTCCCTTGGTCACAGGTAGTTTCATCATACATACAGATAAGACCATAATTGGGGAGTACTTAAAGGTTTTTTTTTTTGGTTTGCTGTCTGGGATTATGAAAATAGATAACTGCAGTCCTTGGTTCAAATAGTTCATCTACTACATGGTAGCAGGTAAAGTATATGCCACTGGTAATCAAATACAGTAATTCTAATATAAATATAACAGCCACCAGATATATCTTGAGGCATATTCTAAGGTATTTTGTACTTTGCTAGACATTATATATAGATACAGATATAGATGTAGATATATACATATATGTGTGCACACACACATATATGTGCATACACACAACATACACACATGTATCTATTGTTTTCTTTTATGATGGCCTCCTCAGAGGGGTGGTATTATTGTCACTATTCAGATGAGCAAACTGGGTTTGTGAGATCTTGCAAGTGCCCAAGCTCAGATGGGTATGAGAACCAAGCTGAGAAATGGCCCTGGGGCAGTCTGTTTTCAAATCCGATATTCTCCATCCCCATGTAATGCTGCAATTTCTAGAATATGGAGGTGTTAAGACTGCCAAAGGACTTCACTGTCGAAGTGTGCAAGTGAGGGAGCTAAAGCCTAGACCTAGAGGGTTCAGCACCAGTGAGGCCAATTGGCATCAGGTCTGCATGTGCTAGTACAGAGTCCCTTTTAATACAAGGTATTTTGACAGGTACATTTTTTTTTCTCTTTTTGAATAAATTTCAGAGAATACTCTATCCAATTTTTATTTTTGAAATCTCTTGCCATTAACATTCTTTAGGATAATGTGCTGGCATTTTATTACAATATTCTGCATCTTCAAGAATTTATGTAATCTGGTATTCTTTGTGAATTTGGAGTTGTGTGTTACCAAAAAAAGCTCACCACTCTTAGGGTGAAAAAAGTTTCCACTTATTGGAAGTGGTCAGATGGTATTAGAGTTTTGTATTCTGTCTTTTTGAAGTAACAGTTAAAACAAAGTAGATTGTAGTTCAGTATTAATCTTATATGGACTGTTTTAGTGAATGCTGCAATGTGACTCAAGTGACAAAATCAAAACAAACCATAAAAATGGCAATGGGGTGGTAGGCCTGGTTGTGGGGTTTAATTGCTAAGTCCAGCTCTATCAGGAATAACAAGGATATTTTAACCTGTATATTTACTTTTTGATTTTATTTCTCCATCTATCCTCATCTTGATAGGGAAGAAGAGTAGGCTGCCATGTTAACGTTTCTTAAAATACGTTGAGAATACCTAATTTTCTTTAGTTATGTTTCAATGATTTCTTTTTTAATGAAGGCTCTAAATAAGAGTATTATATTCCATAAATTTTAGCAATATAAAATAAATATTTGGTGTTTAATGATAGCTAATGTCTAATTAATATATTACCAAATTCGTTGTAGACATAAGATACTAAATATGTCAAAATTTGCCCTTTTAATACAAAGAGTTCTCAGCAAAAATTTTACTAAGGCAATTGCCATTTCATAAATAGTTATAATGTTAATGAACATCGTAAGGTTTATAATTTTATAATCCTGTGATAATCTAAAAGAAGTTAAGTGTAATTCTTAATTTCATCCGATATGTAACTGAACCATTTTAATTATTTTTTTCTAATTCAAATAGTAGTGCCTATCCATATTCTATGCATCCATTTACCACCACTAACCCCTTTAACCCTCCCCCACACAAACTTGGAAACAACCAAAATATAAATTGACCTTTCTTTCAATAGCTAACTAATTGTTACAAAATTTGTCAAATTTCCTCCCCTTCTCCCAGACACATTCCATATTTCACTGGATGTGATTGCAACTGTATTAATTCTCTAAATTAATATAAGAATTTTTAAATCTTTATGCTCTTAAATCTTCACATCCAGGATAGTTACTAATTTTTAACCTGTCTTAGCCAGTTGTTGGACAAATCTCAGATATTAATTTAAACATTTGTATACATAAATAGTGTTCTCAGGGACCCTATTGGGAATCTGATATTAGCTATGCACAAGATTTCATAGTCACTTACCATAGGTCAATAAACTCCTTAGAGCCGTTTGAAGGACCACCAAACTAGAGAATCCCTTCTATCCTGTCAACTGTCCATTGGCTTTAGGAGGCATAACAAAAATATGAATGCCTCCAGAGAAGCTGGAGACCAACAGACAGTAGAAGTTGACATGAGACCCTGAAATTAAGGATTTGATTTAGGAACTAGCAAGCATGCTTCCGCCAGGGCTGATGTCAGAGCTTTCTAAAAACCACACTAAAATCAGAACCGCTCCTAACCCTTCCGGTGTCAACAATGGGTACCGATGAAGACTTTGGCCATTTCTTTTTCTGTACTTATGCTTTGGTTGAGTATCCACATTTGACATTCTGTGTTGTTGCTAACATTGTCTTATGTTTAAAAGCCATGATCCTTTTGTGGTATCAAGAGCTAGGTTCATGCAGTGCTCTATCACACTTGGCATTGACGAACAGGCCTTCCTCAAGACTATCCATGCTGCTGGGATCTTTGGACTTTAAGGACTACTACGTGTCTTACTAGAAGTACTGAATAAATACTGCTGTGAAATTACCTGTTTAATCTTTTCATTGCAGCTCTTTGTATTTAATGCTAAGTGATTGTTTTTGGATTGCCTTACATCACAGAAACTTTAGAAACTAGGTGATTTTTTTTCCTTTTATTCTAGTGTATTGCTCTTCAACATAATAGGATAAGTATTCCCTTCTGTGTTCTATTGTTATACGTGTGTGTTGCAGGTGTAGTTGGCACTGGAAATTTTGGCTCCTGATCCACAGATGAAAAAGCTTTCAAATATTAGATGCAGAGTGAGTTAGTACTAAGCCATCCTAGTTTAATAAAGTTAACTTCTTTTTGTGTTATTAATGATAAATATTGCGTATTAACAGACGCTTGTGCGCACAGTGAAACCAGGCTGTCTCTCCTGTAAAAGGAACATTAGAAGTAGGAGTTAGCTTAACAAGTGGTGTTATGCTGAAGTACAAATTATTTTGCAAGGAAGACAACGTGGAATGCAGATGTATTACCAAGAATAAATGCCCATCTATAGCAATTTGTACATTACCACAAATTTATTGATTATCTACTATGTGCAAATCTACCTGGTTAAGAGTAACCTTATTTAATTCCCAGTGTGTGAATTCAACTCATTATTTGAGGTTGGTACAGTAACGAAGTCACTTGTAAGAATTCAGACACTCTGGTATATGTACTGGTATATAAAGTTATAGAGCATGTAATCGTAAGTATGCATATATACATTGTATAAATCCGTGTAATGAAAACTTGGATGTGCTAAGAAAAAGTTCAAAGGAATATATCCTTACTCTTTAGTTAAGAACGAAATGAAGAGATAAAGAGATTTCCGTTCTCTGTCTACTCTGAGGCCCTTTTAGCATATTTTTCTGAGAGAGAGAGAGAGATAAAGAAAGAGAAAGAGAAACATCCTTGTTCCCCTGCCTCATTCCAAGTAGAATCAGAGAAATCTTTAACTCTTAATCAGTGAAGTTGCTGAGCCTCCAATAAGTGAGTAATTTTTACAAACTTAGAAAATTTATTTGAAGTCTGTATAGTATATGTTTCTGTTGTTATTAAAGTCTCTGAAGATACTCTCCTAGTTAAATGAGTAGAGTACTGCCCTGCTTACATCATTTTCTTTGGTCATCTTGGACTTCAAAGTATTGCAGGATTACTTAGATTATAACATTTTTAATATGTACAGAAAATAGTAGTAGTCCCATAAAATGCAGGGGTAGGAATTGGTTCAGGAAGCTGTGTGGAAAGATGTCTTAAAAAGTAAAAAAATTTAAAAGGAATGTGATATGAGAGCTTCTTGTTAGTGGATATTGCAAATAAAAGAGATTTTCAGAATGGAAAATTACATAGCCTAGAATTGACTTCTGTATTTCAAAGTAAGTAATAATGATGTTTCTAGGGTGTGACAGGGAGCAGTTAATGAAGTAATTTAAGAGAGGAGGCTCTGGAGCTGGACTCCTTGAGTTTGAATCCGGGTTCTACCACTTCTAAGCTTTATGACTTTGGGCAAGTACTTAATTCTCTTTAAGCCTTGGCTTTATTAACTGTTGAGCTGGGTTATTAGTAACTTCTGCGTCATTGGGTTGCCTAGTATATTGTAAGTGCATAATACATATTTTTTCATGAATGGAGACATCATTGGAGAGCAAGATTCTAATCATAGTTGTGCCATTGAGTAACTATGCAGCCTTGGACAGGTTGCCCCCACCCCCACCCCCACCCCCTTCTAAATTGTAAAATGAAATAATGGCCTATATGTTCTCTAATTCTATTCCAATTAGAATTCTGTAATTCTATGAGTGTTTTACCAACGAATACCAAATTTAAAAAAAAACTTAATCAGTCTGAAACTTGACTAATTGAAATGCCCCCCAAATTGTTTTGTTTTGTGAATGTAAAAAGTAGAACCTAGAGTCCTTATGCCAAGAAGTCTTGCTATTTAGGGTTAATCTAGTAAACAGTTCTTTGGTGCAGTTCACCTCTTAAGGTACCCATAGTTCCAGAATTTGGCAACTCAACTAGTTGATACAAGGATCTGTGTGCACAAAGGGAATAAAATGGAGTGGAAGGCAAGTAGGGCAGTGGGAGAGAGACAGCAAGGGGAAAGAGGCACAGTATAATGGAGTGGGAAAAAAAATTCTCCAGAGGCTGGAGAAAATTGTTGAAAGGAAAAACATAGGAAACTAAGTTTATCTTGGCGATTTACTCCAAAATCTAATTACAGAAGAGGTAGATTTCCAGAATGCTTTCTCAGTCCATATTTGTGCTGTGATGCAGTGATGATTATTATTCAAAATGAGAAATTATAATATCCTGAATAATCAAGGAAAAGTTAAATGGTTTTTACTGTTCCATGCAACACAGTATATTCTTTTAAAAAGAATTTTAGGAGATAGGATACCTGCCATTAACCTCAAAGAAAATTATTATGAAGCCCCCAACTTCCTTACCATTCTTATGGATGCTTTACCACCTAAATAAAGCATGTAGAAGTTTCCATAATTAACCAGCTGTTTCAGTTGTGTTTTACCCAGATCAAAATTAGTAAGCCGCAGGCTGACAGTAGTGTTTCATTGCTCTCTTATGAGCTTTTTAAAACTTTGCTAATCTTATAAGAAATTTTTTTAAATTATCAAAAGTATACAACAAAGCCAACCACACATTTGAAAAATGAATGAAATTGGTTTTGTTCATAATCCTTTGGCATGAATTGTTTTTGGCCTATAATAGATACGTATTTATCTATTTAAATGAGGAAAATTAATGGGAAAGGTTTTGTTTTATTTATTTTAAAATATATTTGAATAAGTAAAATTTCTTTAAAAATATAGATGAAATTCTGACTTCTGATTTTCTCATGTTACTATTGCTTTTATATGTATCCCAACATGACTCCCAGATATAAATGAATGGATTTTTGATATTAAACTAGATTTTTTTTTAATTCAATAATTTTCATATTACCTAAAGAAGTGCCTATGCATTTTTCGTATTCATGAGCATCTTAAAATTTGCTTGGTTACTTGAGCTAAAGAGAACATTTGGAAGGAAGAAAATAACATCTTTTAAGAATTCAATAGCCAGAGATGGTAAACCATATTTAAACAAATAATAAATTCTACTTTTTATAGTAACATTCAGCAAAACAAATTATATTTATTTATTTTAATAATAATTAGCAGGGGTATCAACATCTTTGACTAAAGACCTATATTTATTCTTTATTTTAAATTATGTTTTTTTCTCACGATCTCATTTAGGGAAATTGTTCTAAGAAAGATAAAAAGATAAATAGTATTTAGGGATACATGTTTTGATTATATGCAAGTTCAAGTTCTTGAGATTATAAAATTATAAATTTTTAAAATTGTAGGTCCTAAATTACATATTTTAAAATTAGAACAATATAAAAATAGTATTAATATTTTAATTACCACTGAAAAGGAGTGCAAGAGTCAAATTGAAAAATACATTTAGTTTTCAAGCATAACAACATTAATTCATCCATAACTTTTACATTAGCCAAATCTATAGCCATGGAAATTTGCAGTTTACATATTTGTTTTTATATAGTACAAAAAAATCAAGACTGTGTGTATGTATGTGAGAGAGAGAGAGAGAGGGAATTATCTGGCAAGAGAAAACAAAATGCAAAAGTGGGAATTTCTCAATTTGTATTCTCCTGGATGAAACATTGAGATTTATAACTCTCCATATTATTTAATTTGATACACTTAACTAGTGCTTAAAGTTTACAACAATGAATTCCTGTTTCTAAAGCTTATCTAAATGCTAAATGAAATGTATGAAAGATATTTCTGTTGAACAATAGTTATAGTTCCTACTGGATTTGCTTTTGGTTGGAAGATTGAGAGGGTGCTCAGAGAGAAGTCAGAGAGATCCAGCTCACATGCTAATAATGATTTATTATTCTGGATTTATTACTCTGTGAAATGTGAGAAAAAATCCTTCCCTAGATGGTGTCACTGATTGTTTTGTTTCCAAGGTATTAGCGATAAGAAAAATACTACGTGAGCTCAAAATTGTAGAAGGAATAATACATACTTAGAAAACACTAACAATGTGATGATTAGTATAAGTTTTTTTACACTGTAATTTTGTAGTAAAAGGATATTTGAAATGCTTTATTAAAACCATGTGAATAGTTTACATGAATTTTGTCACATCGCACAGAGCTATTCTAGATCATATCTACTATGATTTAAATGTTTGTAACAAAATATCCAACCTTTAAAGAAAAAGTGTGATCTGAAAAAGTGACTGATTGATTCCTTGAATACTTTCAAAATTCACTTGACATTTGCTTACAAACATATCTTAAAGAAAACAGTGTGGAAGGATATTTAAAGGATTCTGATTGCTGGGATTGAAGGGAGGGAAAATACTGATGCCAGGTCATGTAACTTTTACAATTAACTGGTTAAATGATTTTTTTAGACATTTGATATCATGTGGTATATTAACATGTACTTCCTCCTCCAAAAATTTTTGTTAAAGTAGTTGGATGCCTTAAAGCTATAAGGAAAAACTGCTTCCATTCTGTTTGAATCAATAATTGGTAAGTAAGAGTTCATGGAAAGGATTCGTAGAGGAGATACACACACAACTTTTAACATTTCTAACGTAGTAATATTCTATGAGAGTCTAGAATTGTGTCTATCAAGTTTGTGAGAAAATAGATGGATGTATATGAGGATATTTGAAAATCTTCTTAGATGTTGGGAATATTAGGAAATGAACTGATACTATTCTCTCTTTAAGTACAGATAATTCCAATACCCAAGGCTAGAACATAGGAAGAGTGGGAAGAGGGATTAGGAGAACTGAAATTCTAACCAGCTCAATAAAGGTCAGAACTGTGGGTCATTCAGTAACTGGATTATAGAATATCATTGATTGTGAAAGTCAAAAGAGACTTGAGGAATATTCATTTCATATTTTAAAGTTTTGCATGACTAAAAAGTTTCTTACGGAGTAGTGAAGAAGTAGAGAAATATATGCTACAGATTCATTGAGGAATTGATAAAATTTTTGATATAAACATGCAATTTTCTCTAATCTTTCTTTAGTTGTCAATTAGGAAATAGCATAGGGGAAAAAAATAAGTAACTTGAAAAAATATCTTAGTATTTTTGGCAGTCATAGTGAAGGCTGTTCTACTTATACGTGCTGGCTGATCACTATAAACATTGTATACATAATGAAAATCCTGAACTAAAGTTTGCTTTGTAAATATAAAATTAAACACTATATTAAGCCTCTAGCTTTTTTGTTTAGAAGTTCTTTTCACATCATGATCAACTGTGTTTGAATTCAAAAATAGTCTTTCTGGTTTACATATCAGTGAAATACATGAATTTTTAGTGGGTGTTTCTGACTTGCAAAATGGAAGGGAACAAAATGTCATAAATATTAGGTTCCCCTTTCCCGCAACAGCATGTTATGAATATACCCTCTAAGATGTTTTATTTTATGGTTCATGGAAATTTATGATCAAATAATTTCATCAACTAAAAATACATTTTCCCAATGGCAGCATGGCTAATAGTCTGGGGCTAATGCATAACAAGTTGAAAAGGAAAGTTTTGTTTCTTTATTATATGATTAAAGTTGATTGTTACAATAATTAAACTTGTAACTACTCAGACTTTTGTGGAAAAATTGGCTTATATTAAATTAGTTGTTATGTCTTAGATTTGTGTTAAGAACACAAAGAATGTAAAGTTATTTTTAGGGAAAGATATCAGTAGATGGCTTTGATTTGGGGGCTTGGATTCTTAGGGTTTGTTCCAGGTCTATTCCTTATGCTGGTAATCTCAATTTAGGTCCTGTGGAGTGAAATCCCAATTGTGTCTTCAGGCTGGGTCAGGATATTGGGCTGCCTTTAGGAAGGCTGATAAAACTCCTTCCCAAAGACCTTACTGAAGGCTGTTCCTCACCTTGGTGAATCTAACCATCAGCCTTGGAGGCTCAGAAGCTTGAATTTGAACCCACTGTGAGAGTGGGTCCATCTCATAAGATAGCTTCCTCTAAGCTAATATACTTTGTTTATTTATTTAATTTGTTTACATATGTACATATGTATTCATATTTATGAATTCTCAGGACCAGGGACAGGCATTATACTAGGCTTTGAAGATACGCTAGTAACTGAGACATACATAGTCCCTGTGCTCAAGGACCTCACAGTTGAAGAGGGAAGAGAGTTGTTGAACAAGGAAGTGAAAGTTTACTTACAAGCTGAGGAAGGTACAGCAATCTCACAGTCGGAGCTAATACTCGGCTGTTTTTAGTGGTCTGCCATCCTAGCCAGCATCTACCCGATTGGTCAGGGCCCTAGTCCTAATTATTGTAGGTTGTTAAATATTTTAAATATTACCACAATGTTTACATCACTGTGATGGGGCTATCACTCTACTTGGGATACCAAATTTTAATGAGCCAATTTGTTGATATATAATGAGTAATATCTGTCAGAGGACCCAGAAGAGTAGATGGCCCACCTATGTGGAAACCCAAACAGTGACCTGAGCATGAACTAGAAGACTATGATGAATCCAGTGTTTAATCCTATCAAACCAAATGAGTCTTATGTATCCATCTGATGAGAGCCTTGATCTTATCAGCAGTACGAGGACTCTGGGTCATTTGCTGGGGTTTTCCAGCTGGCCCGGTACAGTGCTTGGATGGATATTGCTATTGAGCTCTTCTTAGACTTTTCTTTTACTGTAGTCAATGTACTTCTCTACATTTGATCTGATAACAGTCAAGTCTTAGGCTTTTCAGAAAGATTCTCTTTGTCAAAGATGACCGTGTCTTTTGGTGTCAATGGAAAAGAGTTAAAATTTAACACTTTAAAGAACCATCTGATTTCTAAGTTCCTGAGGAACTCTTCATCATAGCTCCCGAGGACTGACAAGAGTTTCTGTTTGAATAAAGTAGGTAAATATTCTTTTGGATTCCTATGTTAGTGTTTTTTATATTCTGGACCAAACTGCCATGTTTTTTCTGGCCAACAGATTTAAAATCTAAACATAAAGGTTTATTTTTCATAAATATGTTTTGAATTTGACCTTCACAGGGAACATTTTAAGTGTTGTAATCAATGAGGTTTCAGGTACCTCTTTACAGAGAGCTACTGTGATTATGTTTTCGTGGTTGGATTTTTCTGAACCCATTAGCTACATGGTAATGGAGTGGTGGAATTAAGGTTTTGAGAATCATCACACCACCCGCTTACCAGAAATTCAATAAAAAACAAACATGAGTGATAGGTTTATGTTCTAGTACAGTATATTTTTAAAATGGTGTTTGTTAAGCCTTCTAGAGGATACATCAAAGGGAATATGAAAATCCAACTTTGATCAACGTTTGAGCCTTCTTATAATTGAACTCAGTATCAAATATTAAAAGATCAGATGGAAGAGCAAAATTTAGATGTAGGCATGAGATGAGTCAATTATCCAGAGGGAACAATGTGTATATTTTGATTGGTAAAAATAGGATAACAGGAAAATGTCATTTTTAAATTTTCTATATTATTTAAAAGTGCCCATCCTCTATTCATTCCTAGTATCATTTGAAAACATTTGCTGCTTCAGTGTGAATACAGAGTACACTTCAGTAACTAAACAACTTCTTCCATGTGCTTCAGAAATATTCATGGGTCATAAGCAAAGCAATATTTGAACACGGGTTTTTTTTTTTAAGATATATAGGCTTCATAGAAAAAAAACTGGCTTACTAAAATTTATTTTAAATCTTAATAGGAATATAGTAAATTTCATTTATCAGCAGTCTATTTTGATTAGTATTCCATGATGAATTAATGAATTTCTACTTGGTTAGATTTATCTGGAAAGTTCTGCATTCCAAATCTCTTAAGAAAATGTCATGATCTTTAAATTAGTCATCTTTGGTCTATGAATTGATTGGGATTTGGTAGAAATGTAATTACTGATTTCTTTCAATACAGGCAATTTTTTTTTCTTGACCTTAAGGAAGTACCAGCACTGTTGAGCCTAAAGAGGGTTCCAGAATGAGGGATGCTAAACTTTGTGTCAAAGTTATTAGGGCATCACATTTAAAAGCATTAAAGGTGAGGTACTAAATAAGTGACCCAACCTACTTAGGGAGTGACTAGACTCAGAACTTACATATTCTAGTTCTCACTTCAGTACTTTCTCCACGACATCACGCAGTTTGAATAGAAATTTATCAAGAATCTTCAGTAAAGCTGATTGTTTCACTCAAACATAAGACAGTGAAATAGCCAGATGTTGAAGATTAAGTTCCTGGAATGCCAGACTCGAGATGGAGAGTAGGATGCAGGAGATTTATCAGGGGCTAATCTTGAACCAACACCTGTGTGGAAAGTGAAGGAAGGATAGGGCAGAGGAAGAAGTTGGACAGTGTCACAGTCACAACAGTGGCCTCTGCAGATACTGCAGCCCCCTCTGTAGGTGGAATGCCCTTCATAGTTGCCTAGACTGGCACAGGGGGACTGGGCATTATACCCCCACTTTGATAAGTCACTGGATGGAAACTGCCCAGGAAGGGGGCATGAGTTCGGGTAAGGTGTCCCTCTGCAGTTGATGGCAGTCTTCTGAGGGACACTCAGCAGTGAGCTGTCAGTGGCTGTCTCAGCAGCCGAGAGGGAATGAGTACAGCCTTGAAAGGGGACCTGGTCAGTGTTCCACAGCATCCACTGCACCATCGTTGTTAAATAATGACACTGTGTCAGCTATGGCATAATTCATTAACCCATACGGCAACCACAAAAAAGGTGGCGACGTCTTCCATTTTCTAAGAAGAAACTGAGATTTAGAGAGGTTGAATAACTTGCCCACAATGACATGCAAATGGCAAGTCTGCCTGACTCAAAAGCTATGGTCTTTTCATAAATCTGCTTCTTAAAGTAAGAGAGACAGTGGCGTGGATTATCTAAACTCGAAGGTGCCTTGAAATCCTTTGATTCTGGATAAAATTTGAAGATTGAATTTAATTGTCATTATTAATACTGTGACCACCAATACTACTGCCACTAGAGATAGATTTTCCATGTAATATTGATTTTTAAACCAAGTTAGATGGGACCTTTGACATTTAGAAGCTTACAGACTAGATTACACAGCAAAGTCATTCATTAAAATGATATACAGAAATCTCAGATTTCTCATCAATAAAATGGTAATAATACTACCTACTTTGTAAGGTGGTTATAAGAATTTAATTTATATATGGAAAGATAACAGTACATGGCTTGAGATCTCTCAGGCAACCTAAAATTTATTTTCTGTGTTTATATTTAGTATAAGCATAGAAATATTAGAGAATATTTTCATTGATCATAGTTGGGAAATAGAATTGATTCTTGTTTTGATTTTAATAAGTGGTGTCCTCTCGGGCAAGTCAGTTGGTTTCTCTGGGCCTTAGCTTTTACATTTTAAAAATGAGGGGCATGAGGTGAATGAATTATAAGGTTTCTTTTTTTATGTGGCATTTGAATTATAAGTTTTCTACCAGCTGTAATATCCTACTAAATGCTATTGATGATAGAGATTCAGGTGGTTCAAGATGAAACAACACAGAAAGCCAACTGGCCTTTAAGTACAGTGACCCTCCTGTGTGAGGAAGTTTATAGCACCTCTGCCATGGCTTCCTGTCTTCCCCGAAGAAATCCTCTTCCTGTTTTAATAGTTATAATATGTGCCTTATACATAGTATGTGTTGAATAAGTATAAACTGACTAGAGTGAGGCAAGTCTATTATGTGAAATCACATAAAATCTCATTCTCAAGTGGAATTCAGTTTAATTTTTATTGTGACCCTTGGGAAGAAGGAGTGAGCAACTTGATCAGTTCTTCTACCATGGAAAAATCCTGATTATTTTTTAAAAAACTATCTTATATTACATATTTAAACATGTATATTTACATGTGTGTATGTTGATATTGCATATATTTTGAAATACACACACGTGTCAAGCAGATATGCTGCCTGACCCCATGGAAACTCTGTGCATGTATATCATATATGCATCTCAAAAAGATACATATTATGTATATGCGTGTAAGAGTTAGCCCTTTTTTGTTTTTTGCTTTTTTAAAAATTTGACTCATCTTATAAATGTGTAGTACTTAATCAAGAAAAAAATATCTGACAAGGAAAGCAAACAAATAAAATTAGATGAAGAGTGCCAAGGAAAATAGACTTAAATTTCAGAGAGTGTACCACAAGATATTCACATCCCCTCCATCTCCCTCTTCCCTCCCCACTCCCCCCAAAAGAACCCAAGCCTTTCCTATGTGGGATGAAGGAAATCTGTAACTTTGTGTACTGGCATTACACAATGTCACAGTGTGAACTCAAGATAAGTGGGTCATCTTAGAGATATCCTCTTGCTGTTTTTTCTTTTCTCTCTACTTCCATTTTTATTGGATAAACCCCAAAGAATCAAAGAGGAAGCCAGACAGCTAAAGGCTCCCACCCAAGCTATGTCCAAAATAAATTTTATTTTACTTCTCTGTGTTCCTCCCTACCAATTACCAAAGGAGGTCAAGAGGAAAATGTGATATTTGAATCCACCATAATGCTACTCCAATTGGAATATGCCACTCATCTTGCAATGATTTAATCATGAGTTATGTCAAACATTTGTAGTGTGGAATGTCTTCCCAGCCTTCCCCTAAAATCCTGCATCAAGTCAGTTGAGCCTTGACATTATATTTTCTTTTTAATTTCTTTTTTGTTTTTTTAATCCACCAAAGACAGCTAAAGGACTACCACGTTAACATTACTTGGCTGTTGTACCAAGTGGAGTAGAATTTGATGTACTTTTAAAATTAAAATTTATTAACATTAAAATTTGCCCTTATTAATGATTTTGTTGAGAAAGTTGATCTAAGTTATGAGGATTTTTAAACTAAAGACCTTATTTTTTATATTGATGAAAAGAACGTGCCCCAGGAGGAGTATGTACATCTTTTTACATAGCGTCTACATCACTAGAAGCTGTTTAAAAAAAAAAAATCGAACTTTGAATTGAAAGGCTGTACCTAAAAATGACGTCATGAAGCAAATTGGTAGAACTAGACAGATATAGTACTGCCTTTGTCTTTTGCTTCAGCGGCCCAAATCTAATTGTTGAATAATGTGCTTTGGAGGACAGTAGTGTCTTTCACTGAAATGCTGTGCAGTAAGTTCCACCCAGGCAATGTGCTATTTCCAGTCAAGTATATGGAGACTTTACATGCTAAGAGCAGTTGTAAAGATGTTGGGATGGGAGCAACTTAGAAGCCAGCTCAAATAGAAACTTACACTGTGTCCAAAATAGCTTATATGAGTTATAGATGTTTAATTCTCAGCTCTCCTGTGAGCAAATATTTAAATGTAAACAGAAATGACAAGGTAGGCTACCCTTTAAGATTTTGCTCTTGAAAAGGACTTTGCTGTGTCTGAGTTGTTAATGACCAAATATAATCCTCAGTTTGATAGTTATACATTAAGTCTTATGTGCAATCACTTCTAACATTTTTTTTTGTGATTTGGCCAAGAGTTTGACCTGAATTTTAAATGTGGTATGGTACATATAGTTCCTATTGATTGTGTGTGTATAGAACAAATAGTAACCAAATAACTTCATCTGCATTATTTGCATTTGAATTATGACTTAGTTTTATAGAAAAGAAATTTATAAAATGTCATAAAATAATATCCATAAAAGGGATGTCTTAGAGAAAAAATATTTTTCACAATTTAAAACCTATTCCTTTTAGGCAAAATTATGTATATGTAAATTTCAAGCAAATGTTAAGTTTGGCTAAAATTTCGATTAACATTTTTTTTTGGCCCATTTTGCATAGTGGAGCAAGCAGTTCCTCCATTAAGAATCTAAAAATATGCCATATTGGCTGAATGGTACTTTAGAAAAATGCTTGGTGCCTTGCTTGTTCTAAAAGCTGAAAGTCAGATAATTGTAGCGGAGGGAGAAGAAAATCATTTTGGTTTCTTTGAGTAGAGATTCAATTTAAATTATCTTAGCTAATAACTTTCACAAAGATCTGTTATTCAAACATCTCCTATTTAATTTTCATTTATTATTAAAGAATCAATAAACCTGTGGTTTCTCATCGTTTTTGGGTTGAGATTTGATGGCAAAATGGCGCATAGTCATCCCATTATATACCCTTTCCTAGAAGAATAGTATACATATATCTAAAGCTTTGTAATTACGTTGGAATTCCAAAGTGTCATTGTTTGAAATTTCCCTTTCAGTTCTTCTGTAAGATGGACCCCCCACCCCCATATAATTTCAGTAATCACTGGGGTCCAGTCTGCCTAGTTATCAGTGTTATTTTCATGGAGAGGTGGGCAGACTAAACTGTGTTATAGTTTATACTGAATATTCTACCTATTATTATTTCAAAATAACTTTCTGAGATTACATACTACAGAACTTCCCTACTTGATGTTCTAAATGGGATCATAAAAGGAATCTAGATATTAAAATAATATGTCTTTCTCTCAAACACCACTACAAAGCTAAACGGTAATCAAGAACATAGAAATAATTTTGCAGAAATTTTGAATGATCATTCAGCTCCCCCAGTAGTGAGTGGGACAGTTGTATGCAGCTGGGTATTCTCATACTCTCTAGTAACAGTGAGTGAGGTTTGCCACCTTTCAAACCTCTCAGACATTGACACACTTCTGTTTTTAGGCCTGTGCCTCCTCTTGGAAATATGCTGCACTGTTTGCTCTGTAGACCACCCAGCCCACCCACCTTTGGTGGTTTGGCCTTCTCTATGGCTCGCATGCAGGTGTGACCTTACTCACCCACGTAAAGCAAGTCACTGCCGTTTTTCTGAAGTTTAAAAATATGGCTGGCTAAAAGAAGACAGTAAGCAAGTAGATTTTTATACTATCCTGGAAACATATAATTATAAAGTTTGGTGAACTTTGTGAACTTTTTCAAGCCTGTTTTTGCTGCAGACTTGTGATTGATGTGGAGGATCCCTGGGGCATAGGTAAAGCAGTTGGAAGGTGGAAAGTTGCGGGGGTTGCCTCCGTGTATGTAACCTGCCAGAGGCTGTGTCAGGTTAGTAGCTATATCCCCTTATCCCCAATCCAGTACAATTTGAAGTTAGATAAACATTTTGGCAATGGTGTGGCAAACCAAATTCAGCCTTGCTTCTCAGTAGTTCTATTAACTTTATAAAAGTAATAAACTATTTTTTTATGTTAAGTAAGCTGTTAGGCATCAAGAGCACACTAAAGCAGCTATATTAAGTAGAAGGTGATTTTTTTTTTTCCTGATGTAACCACACTGTAAATCTTCACAATCTGTCACAGCTTGCTCTATAATTCTAAGCCAGTAATATTCAAAATAGCACAATAAGTACTGTTAGGAAGATGTGGAAATTTTCTTGAGCAGTAGGAATGTACCCCAGAAGGCAGGATGTTTACTGACCATTAGCTCTACTTGCATTCAGCCTGTATTGGCTGTCCCTTAGGGACTCAGACTTATGTCTCCAAAGTGGACAAATGACCAGAAACAGTCTCATGAATACTCATGAAGACCCTTTTGCTTCATAACCTTGTGAACTGTACATCACAGCACTCCTTTCCTTAGGGAAGCATAAGATGTCTTTATAACTCTCCTGGAAACTTCTTTCTAGTAAAGGGGAACAGTTGAAGCTCTATTGTATGTGAAGACCTGAATCTGTCACCTATACTAGAATTTTAGAACCAAAAGGGACACTTTTTTCTCAGCTATGGAAACTGAGGCCTCAAGGGCTAGTGACTAGCTCAAGGTCACATGATTAATGGAAGAGCCAAGACCAGAAGCCACTGTGATCCCACTTACGGTATAGCCAAATATTCACATAAACATGAATTACTTTAAGAGAAAAGTGATTTAGTCTGTCTTCTCTCAGCTGGCACAAAGTAATCACTCACTCAATGCTAGTTGTTGTAGTTACTTTTATTTTTTATTTTTTTCTCTGCCTCTTCACATATTGTTGTTTTACAGTAATATATTTTACAGGTTTATATGGCTTATATTCAAATTTTAAAGAAAATACTTTGACATGTGTAATTTTAGATCTGGAGAGGCTCTCAAGAGAGCTTCTAGTTCAGCTTCACTAGCATATTGTCCTTCCCACAATGACTTTTTTCCACAGTAATAAAATTTTTTCTTATCAGCTAGATCTTGTGATTTAGCCAGAAGATAGTTTGAATAGAAGAAAACATTTCAAAGTTCAATTTCAAGTTTGCCGAAGAAAAACTTAAGATAATCTCTTTCCCTCTCTCTCACACATGCACACTCCCCTAATACATTATACTTGAGATCTGTATGAAAAGTTAACATTATATAAATATTTTGAGAACTAATTCCAGTGATGAATTAAGGCAGATAGACGGATAGCATATTTAAATAAGCTGTTCATGTATAAAATGGAAAGTTTTACTGAAAAAACATTATTTTAAAAAATCTGTATTATGGAATTTTTACATCAGCTCTTTCTTATTACTAAGATGTTTACATAAAAAGATATTCCATAAAGGGCCAAAATTATGCCAGTTGCGTCTATAATTTGCTTTGCCCCAAACCTTGACTGTTTAAACTGCTTCCATTTATGTGCACAAACCTGAGTGGTTTTTTTTTTTAATGCCCTCAAATTAAAGGCTCATTTGGAAAACTTGAGCTAACATGCACACTTATCCTGTTACTACCATCTTCTTCCCAATATATACTCTGAACTTATTGGGAAGGTAAGTTTGTAAACCCAAAATTTTCTCTAGCTATTAATTTCAGGTTCTTCACCTGTACCACATAACATGGAATAAATAGGAAGCAATAAACCTTCCCTGACTCCTAAAATTTGTTTTACTCCTATCTCTCCTTCTGACTACCCTTTGGTAACCACATGTAAAGACGTCTAAAAGAAAACTGAAAATTAATGGAAGAAGGAGCCCAGAAAATTAAATGATTAAATGAACAAACTGAAATATGACTAACATGCTCTGCTATTACATAACAACCACAAGCACAATAACGCTAAAAACTAATATTGTTTGAGCATATTACTGTGAGCCAAGTATGGTCCTAGTACTTTATATAGATATCTCATTAGCTACATTCATGTGCTCAAGAAGTTAGTTATGTACTGTTTAGCCAATAATGACATCATTGCCTTTGTGGGTATTAGAAATATAATTAGCTTTTATGAGGCTAAGACATTCTTTACTTATGTTGGAACTATTTAGTAATATTTTTCTGGTTAATGCCAACATAAACTGGTTTTACCCTGCAATGCTACCTAGATAATCCGTATGGAAAGATTTTTTGTAACATTCTCAAGTGAAATGAACATTAGGTGAGTGGTTTTGTTTTTTTTTTAAATAGTTTCTCAGTCTTTCTTTAGAGGTAATAAAACACATAAACCAAAATAAGACAGATCTTTGCACACTAGATTGGTCACTTTGCTGGCTTTTGTATCTTACTAGTCAACAGTTGGGCTTTGCTTCATGAGCTCAGTCCTCGTAGAATTAATCTGCCCTGCCACTGTGATGGCTGTGCTCTTTCCACAAACAAACTGCCAGGGTAGCCTGCTGTCTTTTGTCTTTCTTCTTGTCATCTGTCACGTCCTTGGAGTTAGGCTGCAGTGATTTTTATAAGGATCTTTGTTCACTGGTAGTTTTTTGTTTATATATAAAAGGATGAAGCTTTCAAAAAATCTGTGCTGAACACAAATCTGATGATTTTACTTACCCAAAATTAAAATATTTTTATTATCCCTACTGTTCTTAGTATAATTTTTTATTTTCTTTAGCATGGCTTGCAAAACCCTGCATAATCTAATCTCTGCCTACTTTGTCATCTTTATCTCTTATTTCTCCCGACTTTGCACACTGTGCTTCAACTGAACTAAATCAAAAATTGCAAGAACAGTCCACACTGTCTGTTACCTGCAGGCCTTCGGACCTGCTGACCTCACTGCCCAGAACACTCTTTTCTTTTTATCCTCTGCCTTCTTCCTTTGCTTGGCCCACTCCCAAGCTGCATATGTAGTTCTCAGTTTTTTCTCATTTGTTAGAAATGATACTGTTTCTATGAAATCTAAAGCTAGGCTATTGCACTCATCCAACTGCTCTAGCAGAGCAGTTATCAAATTGTATTATTATGTATTTATTTATCTGTATTTCCAATAATCTATAAAGTCCATAAAGGGACTATATCTTATAAAGGGATTATATCTTGTACATGACTATATTCCTCAGAACCAGGCACGGTGCCATGCACATAGATGCTGAGTAGGTATTTGTTGAGTGAAGGGATGTGGGGGGATGGTAAGAGATGAGTTAAGAAGTGTGAACAGGGCAAATAGGGTGTGCTGTGTGTGCCGTTCAAAGGGGCTTGTCTTGTTGGATCCCAGAGAAGACTTGGAGTTAGAGAAAACATGGTTTCATACTTGCCATTGCATTTTGATAGATCTCTCTGGTCTTGATACGGAGAATGAGTTGGAAGTAACAAGATTATAGGCAAGGAGACCACACACTGAGCTTTTGTCCAAGAGAAGAGGAGAAGCTTAAACTACATGGCTGTCGGAATGAGATGAGGAGACAGATTGAATAACTATTCGTAAAATAAATGCCATAACCTTTGACAAACTGTCTAAAATGATGTAGGAAAAGGAAGAGAGAAAGGATGTTTCGAGTCCTAGCTTGGATGATTCTCATGCTATTAAAAATCATAAAGAAGATAAAAACCTATTGTTTGAGGAATGGTGTTTGGCTTGATGGATCTATGGGATATCCAAGTGGAGATGTTGAGTAGACACTTGCAAGCTAGCGTACGGTGCTCAGTAGCACAGGAAGGTCATCAGCATTTGGATATCATGAAGGCCTTTGTTCAGATGAGATCACCCAGAGAGAATGAGTGTATGGAGAGAGAAGAGCTGAAGCCGGAGGAGAGCTCTGCAGAAGATACTGGCTTGAGGCACCCGTGGTTGTTCGGAATAGAAATCCATGAAAGACGGATCACGTGAAATAGTGGGGCAGGAGGTATAGTAAGAATTCTTGTCCTAGAAGTCAAGGACAAGCCACAAGAACAGCTCCTCCCATTCTTCACTATACACAGAATGTCTGGAATTAGAGCCTCTCTGTTTCTCAAAGTTCTGGTTTCCACTCTTCTCTCTGTTCTCTATGCTTTCTCTCTTACCCTTTTCTTTGTCAGCCTATCAGCTTCCCTTGTTTGCATGTGGCCAAGGCAGCTGCTACCTTTGAGTTTGTATAACTTTAGCATTCTGTTGTTCATCATTCTTTGAATAAATTATCTGTGTCTCTAACTTCAGCTTCTCAGAGAAAGAGAGAATTTGATTGATCGGTGAAGCCCGTGAATTGGTTGCCTGCAGGTCCATCCCTTGGGTCAAGTAGTAAAAATATGACTGCAAGAGTTTGAGAGGGGATCGATCCTCCTGGGAGAAGGTATATATGTGGAGATCATGAATAGCTTCCATAGTAAGTTGTTATTTAAGGCAGCACTTCTCAGAGTTTAACGTGCTTATGAACATCGGAAAAATCTCATTAAAATGCAGATTTTGTTGTAGGTCTGGGTGATTCTGTATGTCTAATGAGCTCCCAGGTGATGTTCATGCTGCTGGTCTGCGGTCCGCACGTCAGACAGGAAGGATCGTCAGGTCAGGCAGAGCAGAGGGAAAGCGGAGAGGACAGGAAGGGAGCGGGGAGAATGGGGGAACCGTGGGCGAGAGACTGTCAAGGAGCAGGGAATGTTTAGAGGCCTCAAACATTGCAGCGTGTGAATGAAATGAAAATGGAAGCCTCTTAAATATGAACAATTTGCATGGCTTTGTCAATTCTTTTCAGCAGTGCTCAGAAGCCTATGGATCAGACAGCAAGAAGGTCCACAGCTGGATTAATCCAGAGTTGGGGTTTGCAGGGCAGGACTGGGGAAGGGAATAAGGGACTTGAATGAATATATTAACCAGGAGGTAGATGAAGTTATAGACCATGCAGTTTAATTGTTTCAAATTATTCATTGCCTTTAGGTTGTTTTTTTTAAGAGCTGGAAAAGACTCAACCACTGCTTAAGAGAGAACAATTTCCCATGAAAATGTACATTGGTGTGTGTGCGTACTCATGCATATGTGCTAGCATATCTAATCCCCTTGCAAGGAATGTATGTCTACATAACAATCTGACTCTAGAAGGATTTATAACAGTTCACTTGTTTGGATCTTCAGAAAGTATTAGCTTTTGCAGATTAAATATGGAATGTTTTCTTGCCAAAGTGATTATGGAAAGACATGGCTCAAAATTTAGACATTAACAAGACTACAGAAGTCAGAGACGTGTTTGAGGGTGTGGTGGATGTGAATATTTTTGGAGTTTAAAAAAATTGTCAAGCTTAATGGTACTTTGTCAGGGAACCTTCAGTTCAACATCTTGTTAGTTTTCTAGCTATGTCAAACTTAATTGAACTGATTCAAGTAAAGCAGGACCCTTTTGAACTCATGCTTAAGCCATTGCGGTAGCTTCACGTTCATGGTGCTTCCAAAGAACATTTTGGAGTTGAACCATCACAGAGGGAAATGAAATAATTATCTGGTTAACTCTGGGGAAACCAGTGTTTTAGGAGGAATGTGGGAATGAAGTAATATCCTTGTGTGGCTGCTGGAAGTTCCAGTAGGAGATCTGAATGATCAATGTAACCCTGGCTTAAGAGCGACCCTCCCCAGAATGGAAATGCTATCTTCAAATGCAGAGCTTGAGAAGTGGTGAGGCCTGTGGGATGCTTGCCAAGTCTGTCACATTAACAGAATCACAGATGTCACAGGCAGATTGCTGTTGGATTCCTTGCCATCCTAAAAAACCTACACAGTGGTCTGAAATCACTTAAATTTAAATACTTACTTTGGTAAAGTCATACAGTTCTGTATATTATCAGTCATTGACTACAAGCCAGAATCTAAAATGTTATTGATGTTTTACGTGTCAACGATGTTGCTTCTGACAGTAATTTACTTGGATCTGGAGAAATGTGATGTGGCTATCACGGCTCTTTAATGATTTAGGTATTAGAACTGGTTCTAGAATTCTTGGTTGCTAGCCCTTGGGTTTAATCTTTAGAAACTACAAGGCTACTAAATATTTTAAACTTTTTAATACAACAAATGAGATTTTCATTCATTAGAACTTAATATATTCACATGGATAATTCAAACAATGACTTTGAATAGATGCAAAGTGAGCAGGCAACTTAAGCTAAATTTTCTGGAGATAATTTTCACTGGGCAAGTTTTCTAACAAATTCATTAGCTACAGTTTGACACACATTCAAATAAAGAACAACATTTAATTTTAATGCATTTGTTTTGTTCACCGTTTAGGACAGTCTAGAAAAAAGTTATTCAATACCATCCACAGATCTGTGTTGAAAGCAGCTAAAATGTATCTCAATTTTGATTTATCTCTTGGGATCTGAAATTTCTGTTTTAAAGAGATTTTTAAAAACATGGTATTTGGATTTTATAAAGAAGTACTTAAACAGCAAGGGTAGAGCAAGGATCCAAATCTCTGAGATAAAAAACCCATAAGATAATGGTGATTAAATCTATATCAAAATGTGCTTATCAGGCTTTGGCATGACTGGAAGGTTTTCCATTATAGATTTGAGTTTCATTGAAGAATAAACTTTTGTGAAAATATGTACAAGTAAATTACTGCTAAACATTTGCAAGCATGGGCAAAAACTGAGAGGGGAATTTGGATTGTTGTTTGGACTACCTGGAAACTTTGCTTTTATAAATCGTAGGTGAGAATATATTATTATATCTGTCTTTGAGAACACCTTGAGCCAGATGCTTTAAGTTGGGTAGGTTTTAGAAGATATATTAATCCTGGTTTTACCAAGGCCTCATTCTGTGACTACTTCAGTAGGCATCTTTTTAAGTAGCTCTGCCTCTAAGAGAGAACAAATTAATTACTTAATGGACTAGCTTATAGTGTAGGAATCAATTAGCAGTGATGTTTGATTACTCCAAATGGCAGATCCAAAGCACTGTATTCCATACTCTTAACATTCTTTACTTAAATATTTCTAAATTAGTTTCTTAAAATATATTAACTTTAGGGTGGTGACACTATATTTAAGAAATTGCCCATTAAAAATGTTGTTTTTTAAAGCAGTGCTTGAGCTCACCGCTTTTCTCTGTGTCTTTTGTTTAATTGTGGCAACTTTTTATTTCCTAGAAAGACACTAGACTTACATTCAGAAGAGCTGGTTTGAATTTCGGTCTGCCTATCAGTTAGATGTGTAATTTTGGACAAGTTACGTAATCTATATTAGCTTCATTTGTTTCATCTAAAGATGGAGGTGGTAACAATTCTCAGGGATGTTATGATGTTAAATGAGATAATGTATAGGAAAGGTCATTACTGTGAAGTGATCTGTAAATAAAATGAGCATGATGGTACTATACCTAGTTTAATTGACAGTTCATCCAATTAAGATAATTACTATTTAGTAGCACTATTTTTAAATGCTGTCTAGCCTCAAAGATAAGAATCATATAGAATAATGCATCAAATGTTCTTTTAAATGCACATTCTGGGTATCTTCTCTGTCTTTTCTATCCTTATGAGTGCCTAAGGGAAAAAGAGAATCTCCTAAGGCGGGGTTGTCTTTTACCTCTCTTTGTCGATGTACAGATTTTGTGTTAGAGTAATGCCTGATAATAGCCAACACTTAAATAGTGCTAACTATGTGCTAAGTACAACTCCCAGGACTTTCTAGTATTAACCCGCACAATCCCCCCAGCAACCCTGGGAAGTGGTTGCTGTTATTCCTGCCAGTGTGTGTAAAGGTGGTGAAACTGAGGCACAGAGAAATGAACTTGTTTAAGATTACATAGTCAGTGTTACCAGTCACATTTAACTTTCTTACACGCTTCCTTCAGCTCTTAAGGAATAATATATCAGGATAAAAGAAGTCGTGAGCATTACTTGGGTCTTGGAAATAAAGGATGGCATCTCATCTTGGAAAAATGATGCTGCCTGTCTGCATGTTGGGATCATACAGAGATTGTTTCTTATTTCCATTTTTTTAAATCTCTAGTGATTATTACTGGATAAATTATTGTTAATTTACTAGGATTACTTCTCTCACCTGAGCCCAAAGTACACTAACAGGAAACTGAACTTATCAGAAAGATCCATTCATCTCAGTCCTGTGCTATGAGTGAGAATAATTGTTATAAAGAGCCCCAAAGCGCCATCCAAAGAAGTGTTCCAGAGCTCATGTACTCTTTATTATTTTTTTTTTTTCAGATTTAGAATTTTTTTGACTTGGTTATACTGCACACAGTCATTCTTTCGGCACGGTTCCGCTCATTTAAGCTATGCACTTACTTGTCTATAAATTTAGTAAATGTTATTGAAGATGCCCCATGTGCCAGGGATGCTGTGGGGTGCTAGAGAGTAGGATGGTGAATATGACAGGTACATACCCTCTGCTTGTTGAGCTTACAAACTCGTGGGAGAAGACAGAAAAGAAAATCATCTCACAAATAGAAAATACAACTGCTCTGAATAGTGCTACAAAGGATGGGAACATGGTGCTCCAGGGATGGATAAGAGAAGGCATTTGGCAGACATTTGAGGATCATAATTTGTTTTCTGTTGTCTGTCTTTGGCCTTGTACAAGATGGCAGAGACTTAAAGAGGAAGAACCGACAGAGGACGGGTTAGAAAGATTGGAGAGGAGCAGAGTTGGCAAAACTTCGCATCACACAAGGTGGCCACAGGGAAAAGAAGAAAGAAAAACCTAACTTGAGTAGTGTAGTACATTTAATAAGTCCTTGAATATATCACCGTATCATAGAGGAATAACTATGATTTTTTCAAGAAAAGTTATGGCATATTCATTCTTTTCAACTCAGTAAAAGAGGGAGCACTATAATAAATTCAGAGTGATTTCCATTAACATGGTTAAAGTATTTTTGTCTGAAAGTTTATATGTCAGTTTTATGGCAATTTATCCAGAATATTGGATAAATGAGATTATTGTCATCATTTATACAGTACTTAAAGGCAACAAGAATATTAATTGCAAAAACATTTCTAGACAGGAAGACAGTAGACCCTGGTTTCTGATTTGAACTAGTGGCCAGGCCCTGGATAAATAATAATTTAGAAGATTCTAACAGTTTACATTAGTGAAAATGGGATGTAGCGTTTTTCCCGTCTACTTGGGAAGGTTTTTTTTCCCATACATTCATTCAATTAATATTTATTGTGAACCCACCATTGTATACTGGGAATATAGTGATAAGCAAAGGAGACATGGTCTTAGATCTCATGGAACTTATAGTTCAATGGGAGAGACCAACATGCATGTACCATGTGTCTTTATTTTTGCCCTTCCCATGGCCCGCACTGCTGTTCACTAGTGTGCTCATGGCATGCTTCCTCACTTCAGTTGGGTCTCTGCTCAGATGTCACCTCTTTGGAGAACTACCCATTGTCTCCACCCATGCAGGCCACTTTCTTTCTACACCCTTGCTTTACTTTTTTTTGGCACCTTTTAGCACCATCTGTCATTGTATTATATTATTGATTATCTGTAGGTCTAAGATTTAAGTATGAGAATCCTTTGCACAGAGACTTTGTCTTTCCTGCTCATTGATATATACTATTTAGAATAGCACTTGGCATATTACAGGCACTCAATAAATATTTACTGAATCAATAAGTAAAGGAGATGATCAAAAAGTATATAATTACCAACTATGATAAACAAATAGGATAAGTGAGAGTACTTTCAAAACTATAAATACTCCACACATGCAAGGTGATGATATTTATTTGAATTTTAGGAAAAAATGCAATCTGCCAGAAGAAAACCTATTTATTTTTTGTATTGGTGGCTTTCTATTTAAACACTTATTTCCTAAGAGTTTCTCTTCCTTTGTATCGGTGGTCTGTACTATTGAGCTCTATCTTTATGATTCTGTAACCTCCTCCTCCCTAGTTCAGTTGCTCTCTAGAGTAGAGCTTCCTAACCTGGGTTGATGAACCTTTGTGAAATCCATTGTTGGCTCCTGAGGCCTCATCTATTGCTTGGAATTGTATGTAACTTGTAGTGGCCCCGGTGTATTTTACTGGAGAGAGTTTTCATAACTGTTATCAGATTCTCAGAGTATATGACCTCCCCAAGTTTAAAAATCATTGCTTTAAATTTTTTATTTATCTTTTACGTTTTGTTGCTCCATTGGTATTTCTTTTTCTCTTCAAGATGGTTTCATTTTCCTCTTAATTTTCATGATTGTATTTTGGCATTTTTAAATGTTTACTGTCTGCTTGTCCCTAGTGTGTGGTATTCTTGGTTTATTGTATGCATCTGATCTCAGCCCTTTTCTCTGTCTCTTTTTTGTCTGGCCAACAGTGTGGGGATGTGCCAACTGCAGGGTTGTCCTATCCAACCCTTCTGGGACCTTTACTTCTCCGTGCTACCCTAACGACTACCCTAATAGCCAGGCTTGCATGTGGACCCTCCGAGCCCCCACCGGCTACATCATTCAGATAACGTTTAATGACTTCGACATTGAAGAAGCTCCCAATTGCATTTATGATTCATTATCCCTTGATAATGGAGAGAGCCAGACTAAATTTTGTGGAGCAACTGCCAAAGGCCTATCATTTAACTCAAGTGCGAATGAGATGCATGTGTCCTTTTCAAGTGACTTTAGCATCCAGAAGAAAGGTTTCAATGCCAGCTACATCAGAGGTATGTAAACCAAAGGCGACGCCAACCTTCTGCTTTCATTTAGCATGTTCTACAATAAACACAAGGACCAGAAGACAGAGTTATGCTCTTTTATGTGGATGTGAAGGATTAGGATTAGGACTTAAGGGCAAGAATCTGTTAATATTCTCTGAGCATTCTCATGAGCAAAATATAGTTACCAGATCCAAAATCTGGTTACAGTAGAGCTGAATTCTTTTATATTGTTGATATGCAGAACATTTAAAGGCTGCTTAGAAGACACTGTAGATATTCCACTGCTAATAATTAAAATCTGTAATTCTAACATCTCTCCACTGATAATTTAAAACATCCCTATTTAGAAATCATTTTATTTTGGGGTTTTAAGATGTTGCCCTTTTAAGGAACTATGCTAGGGGACAAATATAGAAAATTAGCATATAAATTTTTAAAAAGCCATTAATAATGTAATGTAGTAAGTAACATAACCTGAGAAAATCCCCTGAAAATGGCTAACTGAAGGAAATAAAGCATATTTTTATGAAGCACGTTTCCCATATTCTGGCACAACATAATATTTAAATAATCTCATTCTCTGTAAAACCTATCTTTGCTTAAGAGAGATTTAGTTTTACTTTTTTTTCTTAGCTTCCTAAGAAGATATCATATATAATAAAAACAAACAAACAAAAAGAAGTCACAACTATGAAAATGGCTGACTCTCATTATTATAAATTGTGTTTTTTGATTGTGGAGTTATTGTTTGTTATGGATATTAGGTACATATGTGTTTAAAACACACATGCTTTAACTTTTCAAAATAATGTTTTAAGAATTAGAAAATATAGGACATTTGGAAATAAGCAAATTAAAATTACCTGTACATCCACCACCAAACCATTACCACTAATAAAATGTTTATGGGTATATTTCCTTCCAGGCTTTTTATTTTAACAATGCATATAGAATACTGGGTTCATATTATGTAAGTATCCCTTTGCATAAATAGACCTATAAGCAGCTTTATATTTAAAAAGTAGACTAAAATCCATAATTCTTTTAATTCTATCATGGATTTTTACTAGAATATTTATATTAAAATGATATTTTATTGTATAGTTACTCTTGCTGTACAGTATATTAAAATGTATTCAAACTACCATTCATATGAAACCAGCATTAAATAGTATTTTTGAGGCAAGCTACTTCTCTCTCAGATCATTTTCACAATGTGTATTGTATTAGCATAGGACTAAATTCATTGTACTATTAATTTCACATATATCACAGACGTATTAGGTGAATGCATTTTTATTTTGAATTTATTATGCATATAATAATAGTAGCCACTTGCTATTTATTGCTATATATAGGCACGGCTGTATGCTTTATACGTATTAACTTACTTAATTCTCATTGACTGTCTATGCAATAGATGCCATTGCCCTTCATTTTACAGATGAGGAGACTAAGGTAGAGAGAGGTGAAGTAACATACCCAAGGTCATGTGGCTACTACATGGAAGAGCTGGATTAGGAAGCTCCCTAGTCTGCCCTTTCAATTGCTGCTCCTTGATATCCTAAAACTGGCTCATATGCCCAGATATAAAGCAACTGTACCTTAAAATTCCATTTTTGTTTCACTAGATCCCTTCTTAATAGAATTCCTTTTGCATTTATTCCTAAAACAGCCTGATGGTGGAGAAAAAAGAGAAGGATATGGAGTTTCTGAAGGGGAGAGGGGAGTATAGGAATGTTTGGAAAGAGTAAAAGGCAATTGATAATGAAAAATAAAACTGTTAGTTATGTTTTGAAATTATTTGAAAAATAACATATATGTGAGAATCTTAATGTATAAACAGAGCCTTTCTGAAACTAGCTCTTTTCTTAATTAGATAGTTGGGGTATTTTTTAATTTTTAGTTTTTAATTTAGGGGTTAAAAATAGTTATCAACTTGTTTGGCTGTAACTCAAAGGTTTAGGTATGAGATCGAATCATGATTAGAGTTAAAATAGGTAGAGTTTCTTACTGTTATTATTATTGGTGTAAGACGATTGATAACTGGTGGGTGACAGAGGATGGACCAGAAAGAGGGGAGGGACGGGGCAAATGGTAGATAAAAAATTAATTAATGGAAGGAGAAGGATGGGGGGGCTTGAGTCTATCAGACGTTTTGCGTCTCATTTGTCTGTGTTTCAGGGTTAACGTATTTTATCTCTGTACATTTTGTCCTAGTTGCCGTGTCCTTAAGGAATCAAAAGGTCATTTTACCCCAGGTGCCAGATGCATACCAGGTATCTGTTGCAAAAAGTATCTCCATTCCAGAGCTCAGCGCTTTCACACTCTGCTTTGAAGCCACCCAAGTTGGCAATGAAGACAGTGACTGGACAGCTTTCTCTTACTCAAATGCGTCCTTCATACACTTGCTCAGTTTTGGAAAGGCCAAGAGTGGCTACTTTCTATCTATTTCTGGCTCAAAATGCTCGCTGAACAGCGCGTTACCTGTCACGGAAAAAGAAGATGTTTTCACAGAAAGCTTCGAGCAGCTCTGCATCGTGTGGAATAATTCTTTGGGCTCTGTTGGTGTCAACTTCAAAAGAAACTATGAAACAGTTCCATGTGATTCTACCATTAGTAAAGTTATTCCTGGGAATGGGAAATTGTCGTTGGGCTCCAATCAAAACGAGATTGCCTCTCTAAAAGGGGACATTTACAACTTTCGACTTTGGAATTTTACCATGAATTCCAAAATCCTCTCCAACCTCAGCTGTAATGTGAAAGGGAATGTGGTTGACTGGCAAAATGACTTTTGGAATGTCCCAACCCTAGCTCTGAAAGCTGAAAGCAACCTAAGCTGTGGTGAGTCTGTGTATACTCACTTTTTTTGTTTTTTAAGCATTGTTTGATGAATGTGTTTGTCAATAAGAAATTATACATACAGGTATGTATGTATACATATACACATATATACATATATATTAATATAATTGCCATTAAAGAGCTCTTTTAATTTTTAAAATGTTATCTGCTCAGCTGTTCATAGCATACATTTGATTACAAGCTGTGCAGATTCAATCAAAACGTTTGGCCTTACCATTAGTTTTCCCTAAGTCATAAAATATCACACAGTTTATCACTAACATATCAACAGTTGTAACTATTGAGTCTCAAGTACAAGTGTTAACACTAGGTTTGACACAAAAGAAATTAATAATTTATTGTTTTTAGTCACCAGGTGATATAGTAATAAGCTGATCTTTATCATCCTGGAATAAAATTTCAATTAGATTACTTAAATAAACAACTACCACCTAAGAGAATAATATTTACTCAACCAGTATTAAATATCAAAACTGTCCATTTTATGGAAAATCTTGATAATCAGGAATTATCAATTTTTTCCTTGAACTTTTTTCTCTATTTGTTTAAAAATAAGCATTTGTAATTTGTTTCAAGTATTCTTCTTCTTGATTTCTCTTCAAGAGACAGTAAGTGTGCTATTATTGGAAGTAGCTAAGTGCAAAATTTTGGGGAAATAATTCTATATAACAAGAAGTGTATTAAAATAAACTTCCATCAAGTTTATTTTATGTGTACAAGTTAATTCTGGAAGTCCTTATTTTACTGTAAGACTGATTCAAACACAAAAAGTAGAAGTTTCATTATCAATGATAAATGTCATATGACTAAATCTAAAGTGTTGATAATATATTCTTTTTAGTCACAGAGGTAACTCAATAGAGGAGGGAAGAAGGGGCCTAGTATCCGCAGATAATTTGTATGTGACTCTGGAGGGAAGTTTATCAGAAATTTGTTCCCACACTTTGAACAAAGTGGGACCCATTCTGAAGGCCTGAGGCCACCTCCCCAGTTTTTCAGACCTGTGCCTGCCCTTCCGGCCTGGGAAACCCCTGTTACCTACTCCTGCGAGTGGATCACCCACTTCTCCCTGTGGTCCTTGGCACTCCTGCAGATGTGGGAAGGCTGCTGAGTGTTGTCATTTGAGAGAGATTTCCTTGTGGGATGTTGGAAAAAGGGTAAACCACATCCCTGTTCCAGACGGAAACTGAGGAACTTTAAAAGAACTAGTTGTGTTCTCCAAGATCCTTTCTCAGTCTGAGATTAGAGAGGACCTTTAGGGACTGCCGAGAAGTCTTTCACTCAGAGAAGAAATTGAGGCTGTGTGTGTGTGTGTGTGGTGTGGGATGGTGAAGCACAAGGAGAGTGAGTGGTACACTTCCTACACTCCCCGTGGTGGTTCTCACTCCAGGGCCTCTTTTCACCATACACTTAGCCATTATTAAAACTTCACAATATAGACCATTCTAATGCTTGCCTTTTTATGGGACAATATTTTGAGGACTACAGCAACCAAAACAAATTTTACTAGTTATATTAATAATTTCTAATACTAAAATTACATGTAAATTGAATACATATTGTGTACTAGATACCACTTTAAGCACTTTATGTATATTGACTCATTTCCTACATCGTGGATCCCATAATTTGCATTCTGTTATTTACCTTATTTTGCAAATGAGAAATCTGAGGCACAAGGAGATTAAATAACTTACCCAATGTCACTTGAATTAGTAAGTGGCCAAGCTAGGGTTCAAACCTGGAAAGTTTGGTTTTAGAGCTGTGCTCTCCTAACCAGTATAAATTAGGCTGTCCTTCAGCATAGGCAGGACTAGAAGATGTGACTTAATATAAGGATAGGTGAGCTAATTCTTGTTGGGGGAGGAGTATGAAGCTCCAAGAGCAATCTCTTCCAGCCAGCATTGCATTCTGTGGGAAAACAGTAGCTTTACAGGGTAACATGGTATTTGTCTTAAACAAACTTAATGAGGTTCTGTCCTGAAATGCTTCTTGAATACCTTCGTATGATAAGATATGAGTGATATATTATTAAAGGGATTCCTAAACTTCTCTAAGAAATCCTCTACACCAGAAGTTGGAAAACTGGGAGGGACTGTGATAGGCCCCTTGCTTTTTTAATACTCTTTTTTTTTTTTTTTTAAGAGATGGGGTCTTTCTATGTTGCCCAGGCTGGATTCGAACTCCAGGGCTCGAGGGATCCTCTCCTCTCGCATCAGCCTCTTGAGTAGCTGGGACTACAGGCATGTGCCCCAGGCCCAGCTCACTTGTTTTGTAAATAAAGTTTCATTGGAACACAGCCATACCCATTAGTTTGTGTATTGTCTATGGCTGCCTCTGTGCTTCAGTGGCTGAGTTGACAGAATGTAATAGATAGAGCATGGCCCACCATCCTGAAATATTTACTGTCTAGTTCTTTAAGAGAACGTTTGTCAACCCCTGAAACTAGTCCAAAGAATCATAAAGGTCCACTTTGCTGAAGCACATACTTTGGATAACACTAGAAAAGACCTGCTAGATTTCCTGGGCCAGAGGGAACAAACCAATCACCCACAGCCTAGTTTAGCACTTGCACGTGTGTGATAGTGGTAGCATTTATTTGTTCTTGCTCATTTACATTTGTTCCACACAATGCTTTTAAACGATGAATTATTTACAACATTAAAAAATTAGATTCCACATAAAAATGAATTTTTGGATTCTTCTGGCAGGCAAAATACCATCACCAGGCCGGTATTTCTGCATGGCCAACACAGCTAGAGCTAAATGGTGGCTGCTCCTTTCAAAGGGTCTTCCCAGTTCTCTTCAGCCCTTAGCACCCCTCATATCGTTCCCCATCCAGCCCCCTTTTTGTGTTTAGATTGCCTCTGGCCCTGGTAGGCATTTGAGTTTGAGATACTGATTTAGGCCATTCCCTTCACTTTATACAGGGCAGGAAACTGAAGCTTTGAAAAAAAAAGTGAGGCAGTTGTTGGGCTAAAACACATACCTCCTGTCTCTTGGCCAGTGTTTATATCTAGTAGTCCCCACATTTTTAAAAAAATTATTTATTTTCACACTGTTTTAATAGACAAATAAAAATTGTATGTATTTATGGCATACAACATGATGTTTTTATATATGTATATATTGTGGAATGGCTAATTTGAACTAATTAAATTCATGACTTCATGTACTCACCATTTGTTTCCAGGGAGAACTTTTAAAATCTACCCTCTTAGCAATTTTCAAGCATACAATCATTGTTATTAACTATAGTCACCGTGTTGTACGAAAGATATCCTGAACATATTACTCCTGTCTAACTGAAATTTTATATCCTTTGACCAATATCTTCTCAACCCTAATCCCCCCTTTACCCCCCATCTCCTGGTAACTGCTATTCTACTTTGTGCTTTCTTGAGTTTGAGTTTTTTAGATTCCACATATAAGTGAATTTGTGCAGTCTTCATGTTTTCTTGAAATACTGTCTTTGAGACTCCTTTCCCCAGCCTTAAGATCACCAGAGCACATCACATACATGCTCATTTACTCTAGTCATCTATAAGTTTTTAAAATGATTTCATCAAAGGAGTAGCACAAGCTTCCAGAGTCAATATATCTGAGTCTCTTCCACTTTTATAGCAGTCTTCTTGACATTCCAAGATGACGTTAAACACTCTCATTCAGGACATTCAGATGTCCTGGACTGTGTTTCAGGAGTAATGATGGGAGAGGGAATTTCCTGCTGCTTAATCATCAGCTTTGGGAGTTGAAGAACCCGAGTCACTCATTAACTGACAGGAAATACCTGTTACAGAGATTATATCTGGGCTTGTTAGCTAAGCAAAACTTCAATAAGTGAAAAAAATTATGCTCTATTAACATTTTAACCTTTCATTTTTTTTCCTGGAAAATGAATACAGCTTGCTGTTTATGGTTATCATAATTTCCAACAAACTAATGATTAGTACAGTAACCAATGGGAAAATAGAATTTCATTCCTAGCATTCCATCGGACTGACAATGTTGAATATGAGCTTTTATTCCAGGATCAACTTGTGATGGAAAAATGAATAGATTTTCCAAAGGTGTATTGCTAAAGAAATTTTAATATGAAAGTAAGATAGAACAGAATTGACTATAATCAACATTAAAATATTATTTTCTTTACATATTAAACATCCTAGCCTTAATAAAATCAATATGTTATTAACAAATGTCTCAAAAATTTTAAAATTGGACTTTTTCTGTTTTCCTATACTTTTCTAAGCATATTCGGGGAATGTATCTTAATTAAGAAATTTTCAGCAGATTTTTTAAAAATATTACTTAATCTTGTCAGTCCTTTCCAGAAAGACATGCTTATTTAGAAATAATTATTTTTCATTTTATAGCATCTTATTTTTCTTAGAACAATTTTATTAAGCATATTCAGTTTTTATTACCTCCATGGAAAGATAATTTTTTTAGTGGACTCTTAAATTATAGGTGCAAGTATTTGCCTGTGTTATGATTCAAGCTTAGATACTGGCTAATGTCCATCAATTTTCACAAAGAACGGACAGTGCCTTCTCTACCAGTTTTATTTATTTTACTGATTACTGCTCTTTCCTGAGGAGTGGTACAGTATAACTCAATGAATAGTCTAAGTTCAAACAAATAACATTCATTTAACAAGCATTTATTAAGCACTTCCATCTATTAACTACTGTGAATATAGAGATAAGACACAATTCATAAGTACTCAACTTTATTGTTATTCTTTTCTAGAAATTTCTGGATTTGTACTTACTTTTGTTTTCATCTCCAGAATTTTGCACTGAGTTTGTGAAGGCCTCATCAACTATTGGATTCTTCCCCTTTCACAGTGGTTAGTTCTGTCCTTCATAGCTGCAAAATTCTAATTCATTATCGGTTCCTTCCTTCCATTCCTAACAATTTATTGAGTTTAGCATTTTTAGATTACTAACTCATTTTTAAATGATAAAATTAAGATAAAAATCACTTTATCTTTACAAAGGACTTTATTCTTTGACGATGCCCAAAATCTTTATGAGCATAGATGACGTCCAGAAGTAGTTTTATTTTAAATATATTTATTTATGAAAAGTTATACATTCATCTTTATAATAACTGCAGAGAAAATTGAAAGGAATTATTATTCTTTTTCTGTTATTGCAGCTTACTGTCAGGGTTTACTGTTATTTGTGTTATCATTAAGTAGGTGTGATATGAGCAGTTAGCTACACATCAGTCTTTTTTAGCACAACTTGTGTAAATATATAGAGGCTCCTTTCAGTAGCGTGATTTTGGAAGAACAACAGTAAAGAATAAAGGTTAACAGCTTTATAGCTTTTCATCAACTGCCCGTTTTCAGTGATTGTATTTTCTTCAAAAAAAACTTAGCTCTAAATTTTGCCACTAGTATTAAGTATATACCTTAAAACACCTTTGTGGTAGCCTCAAAAATCAGTGAACACATACAGATCACGTTCTAAAAGCAATTTGTTGAAGGTAAATATATCACTATCCAGGAGAGGGGATTGTCTCTTCTTCCTTAACAATCTCCTGGTCTGTAAATCTGTCAGCCTAGGAAAATTGTGACATTGACTTTTTTATGCAGATATGCTGAAAATAGAACTAGGTAGAAATAAAAAGGTGTGTATACTTTTTGTATTTCATGTATTTGTTTATGTAAATTGGTATACTTGTAATGTAGGATTTCATTTATCAATTTAATTTCCTCTGATTAAATTTGTCACTTGTATTTATACCATTTTTGTTTTAAAAAATCTTCTAATTTAATTTCTATTGCTATATTAGATCATTATAAAATATAGTGTTTATTGAGTATTTATAAAGCAGTGTCAATTTGCTAAACTAGAAGTTCCCCAGAAGGAACAACTAATTAAAATACTGAGAGGTAAATGTTACAATTTCCCATGAAAGGATGCCACATATTAAAATTTACACTTTTACCATATGATGAAACTGATGAAATGTTCAAGGAAATTGTTAAATGTCTTACTCTAAATCATAGCTCTTCTGATTCTCTTTCCTTATTTTCATACTAAGTTTTAACATACTATATAGTGGGAATGTAGTTAGCCTGAAGACTTCTTTCCCACAACACTTTGTGCTTATCTCCCTTTGTCTTCCAGAGATATTGTATCAGTGCCAGAAGTAGCCGAAGGAGCCTTTGACTGCTAACATTTGTGTAATTTGAGATCCACAGGAACTCCATCCAGGGGTCTCTTCTGTTGCATGTTACAGTGGCTGAGATTTCCTCAGTCACTTTGACCTTTAAAGGCCTTTTAGTTTCCAGAAGTCCCTTACGAAAATATAAGTACCTACAGGAGAAGTGAGCTCTTGCAAAAAGTGGGCATGTGTTGAGTATGATGGGAAGGAATAATGAGCAGAAAGCATTCAAGATAAAATTCCAGCTCAGTCCTGCCTCACCTTCTGCGCCCTCAAATGCTCTTTTTCCACAGGACACTTGCTTAAGTTTTCATACTTTAAAACTCCCCTCCTCTCTGCTTCCTTTCACAGCCAAGCTTCCTCCTCTGGCATTCACTCCTCAGGCCTCGGCAGTCGGAGTTCATCGTTCCCACACAGCTGAAACTAATTTCTATAGAGCTACTATCAAAATCCCCATGCAAAGTTAAAGGTCTTCTCAGAATGTATTATTCTTGGCTTTTCTGGTGTACTTGGTAGTGCCACACCCTCCATTAAACTTTCATCTTTTGAATTCTGTAAAACCAACTTTTATAATGCAAAAGCTGTTTTTACCTTCTCAAAGTCTATAGCTTTTTCTTCTATCTGATGCTTAAATATAGGAGTATCTATGCTTTCATCTTTTTCTCTTCTCGAATCTGCAATCTAGCTCTGGTGATCCCAGACACATCTATAGCTTCTGTTGAGTATTTCCTGGTTAGACCTCTTAAAAAACATACACCTTCCCGTGTATTTAGATGTCACACAGGCACTTCAGTTTCCATTACTGGACTTAGTGTTTACCCCACCTACGTTTGCTCTATTCCAATATTTCCTGTACCCTTTTATTGGATTGTTACCAATTTCTCCAGTTGGAAACCAGCAAAATGTGCTCTATTCTTCCCTTTCTTGTCCTGTCTCCAATTCGTCACTAAATCCTATACATTTGATCTTTAAATTTCTTACATCCATCTCTTTCTGTCCATCCTCATTACATGCATGAGATCAAGCCTGAATTATTGGTATTATTCCTGCTTCTTGCATTTTCTTTTTGGTTGTAGGACTTCAAAAATGATTATTTTCAAATATAAATCTAATTTTCTCACCTAGCTTCCCTTTGTTATTTTCCCATTGCCTTTAGGAAAAAGTTCCAAATTTTAGTAGTCATTCATAATGTGTTTAGTAATTTGTTCAGTAAAGCTTGGAAACCCACCTACTGTGTGTGGGAGTCACCACTGGAAGAGAGACACAGGGCTCTGGAGCTCAAGAGTTTGCATTCTACACGGCCCTCCCCAAGCTACCCATTGCTTATGTATCTCATCATCGCTACCCGCTCTTTACAGTAACACCACTCCAGTAGTGCCAAGCACTTGGGTTCCCAGACCTTTTCGGTGCCTGCTTGGTATATGTTTCAGAAATTCTGTCTGCCGGCAATATTCACCTCTACTCTCTCGACCCCATCTCTCTTCCAGCTACATATGCATCATGGGTCTTCTTCTTTGTAATGAATTTCCTGTTCACTCTTCTCACAACGCTGCTGTTGCATCCTGCGGACTACTACCACCTTCGAAGCATTTCCCTATGGCACTTAAAACTGTGAAGCCATCTCCCATTCATGCCTCACTTAGAACAGTGACACTGCTTACAGCATCACTCTGGCCTCTGTGCCTTACATATTGTAGACAATGAGTAAATGTTTTGTTGAATGAACATGTAAAGGTCTGTGGCGAAAGCTCCTTGCCAGTCAGTGTCATGTCATAGACCTGCCTGTAGGGTTGGGCCTTTTTGAGGTATCATGATTTCTTCCTTGGGACAGGTGCCTGATGCAATCAAAAAGGAAGAAACTGTGACTCTTGAGATGTTGTTAAACTGTTGGAATATTTTCTACTTATGTACATCATTACCTAGTTAGATATCTTTTGTTAGCTCATGCACCTGCTTGTGCCTTCAAATATCATTCCCACAGGAAAGTTTGGAAAATGTTTAAGTATTAGCATAAAATCACTATTATGTAAATATTCCTTAAAATTAAATATATAGTATGTATTATATATGTATGTGGGTATATATGTATTTGTATTTATATACACACATTTATCATATATACTTATTTTTATGTTTTTATTCATGGTAAAATATACTTCGTGATAAGTTTAGCCCATTTTCCCCAGCCTCAACCTATTGGTAAAAGTCTGTTAATTGTCAAAGGGAGATTTAGTGCCACAGAAAAAAATCTGCTACTTCTACTAGAAAATCAGCTCAAAACTTGTTTCCTGCTGAGGATGAGTCAGTAAAAGCTTGAAATAAAAAGACACAGTGACTGAATTGAAGTCACAGAAACATATTTCTGGAATTGCAAATAGCATATGCTAGTGCCTGTGAACCAAAAATATGCATTTTATGAGTAATTCATAATATCCAAGTTCACTTTTGAAACTTATCCTTGATGTTTATATTATTTCATTTTTGTGAATTTCTACCAGAGCCTTATAATTTATTCTGCAAAAAGGCCTCAAACTTTTTGCACAAACTTTAAGGGGAAATAGCACTTCTTTTCATTTCATTATTTCATGTGTGGGTGGCTGATAATTGAGTTAAAGATTTTGAGTTAAAGATCTTGATTTTCCATTTCAGGAAATTAAGGCACAGCAACCTTAAGCAACTTTCTTAATATTGAAGAATTACTGCTGGACTCTTCTAGGATTGCTCCTATTATACCAATTATAATCATGATTTTTTTTTCTGGATAAAAATCAGTAAATCATAAATCAAACTCACATATTTTTTCTGTGTTGATCAAGGTTCCTACCTGATCCCACTCCCGGCGGCAGAACTAGCCAACTGCGCAGATCTGGGGACCCTCTGTCAAGGTAGGGAGCCAGCATCGTCCTCTGCGTCTCTCTGCTTCCTACATGCTGTTTTGGAGAGTGTTGTAGTCGTTTTGATTTTTATCTTAATTTTCACTTGGAAAGCAAAAAAATCCAGCAAAATAGAAGAATTTCTGGATGTGTTTTAGTTGTGTGGGTGCACAGTACATACAGTGTGGAGAAAGAATGCATTCACACCCTGGATGACCACATTTCCATAAAGCACTGCAGTTTTTAAAATGTGAATGATTATATGTTACTAAACAGGGTTGATTTCATTTTTCCCCCCATTTTTTCTCAAGAATATTGCAAAGGTCCAGTATAAATACAGTGGTACAATATTTTGAAAAAGTAGTCATGTCTATAAAACAAGAGGAAAAAGTAAGTTGAATATTCAGTTAAGTTTAAGACAAGGCAACGAGGCAATTTATGATGTGCAATATAACTTAAATCTTAGGATAAAAATGGTTATACTAAACTGATGTCAACGTAACTATATTATTATGCTTAATGACTAGAGCTTGGTCAGTATCAGAATTATACATTATGTTCTAAATAGTTGCATGCTAAATAATACATAATTAAAGTTATACAGGTTTTAAAATAATAATATAACTATTTTGCTTTAATTTTATCATTGCACCTCCTAATTATTCATGACCCTTTTTCATCCATTTATTCTATTAAATACTTCTTTATGAAGTAGCGTGTTCTATGTACCACATTAAGAATCATGGCCATGCCTTTTGTAAAAGCTGGATCACTTATTAAGATGATCATAGCACAAAGTTGACAGGGTTAGAAGTGAGACTAAATAAGTAGAAACCTAAACTCTCTTCTGTGGTTCCAGTAGGGCAGGTGGTTTGGGGTGGGTAACTCATTATTATCTTCGTTTTCCTTTTAGAGACATTATTTCTCTGATATTATTATTGATCAATACCCTATGAAAATTAAGTTATTAGGTAGTTTCTTTCCATGAACTCAGTGTAGTTTTTGTGTTTGTTTGTTTGTTTTTTTAGAGATGGCTCATTCTGTTGCCCAGAGTGGAATGCAGTGATGTGATCATAGCTCACTGCAGTATAGAACTCCTGCCTCAGACCCACAAGTAGCTAGGACTACAAGTGTGTGCCACCATGCTTGGCTAATTTTTTTTTTTTTTTTTTGTAGAGACAGGGTCTCGCTATGTTGCCCAGGTTTGTCTCCAACTCTTGGCCTCAAGTGATCCTCTCACCTAGGCCTCCCAAAGTGCTGGGATTATAGGAGTGAGCCACTGCACCTAACCTCAGTGTACTTTTAAAATAGTTACATGAAGTAGACCAAAAAATCTTAATTTTGTTTGGTTCAAGATCTGAAAGTTTGCTTTAAAAATTAAAAAAAATTTTTATTTGTTTAATCTGTAGTACTTATTCTTTGAGTCAAAGGACCAGATTCCCAGATTTTTTTTTGGTTGTTATCCCTATGTCCTAAATGACTAAAAAGCATTTTCATGATATGCCTTGCATTTAGGTAAACATAATTGATTGGTCATAATAAAAAAATAAAGACTTCAAAAGGAATTCTTATTCTAAAGTATTATATATTACTTTAGAATGGAAAATTATCTTAAGGCACACTTGAATCAAGGAATTCAGTATTTTATACAGAGCCTTTAGAAGATATTTCTTTGTAATCATTTAAATACTTAAATGTCTTAAATTTAGGTAGTTTTTTCTCATTAGGAGAGCTATGTAACAAATGGTCATTGTGTATATGAATGTACATTGAATACAAATGTACATGTAAGGTAAACTAAAGGAAAATTATGTGTGTAGTTTATTTCTTATATAGTTCCACCAGAATCCCTTAGAGAGATATTATCAAAGCATTGCATAAGGGTTTAATTTTTAAGAGGTCTAATAGTGTCCGAAACATAGCCATGACATAAGGCTGTAAGGCTTGCCCTGTGAGATACTTTTTATCCATCAGTGTTTAGTAAAGTTATTGGGATCTTTGGATGACTTATTTAGTCTATGTATTTCATTCTTTTTTGTTTTTCTTTATACTTCTCAAGAAGAGAGACATTTTCTTCTGAGATTTTATTTCATCAGTCTCAGTGTATTAGGTAGACTGACGTAGCTTAGATAACTTTCAAGCCGTAGGTCTGTACAGACTGCCTTCTGTAACTTTTTCTTTTTACAAACTCAAGAAACTGAGTTCTGGAAAGGTTTAGTAATTTGCTGTGTGATTACCAACCTGTTAATGGCAGACCTAGGTCTAGAATCTAGCACATAAATGTCCTTTCTCCAGTCCCTTTGTGCCAGCTCCAGACCCTTGTGCAGTTGGCACCAAAGGCCATGTGAACTGATTCTTCATGTGCCATAGAAAGCATTGCTTCATTTTATGCATTATAACTTTGGAGTCTGTTGTATTTAGTGGCAAGAGATGGTCTCCATTCCTCCTCTATGTATTTTCATGCGTTGATTATAGATTGCTTATCCATATTAACTGTCATGTGCTCCTTGCAAAATTACATCTTTCTCATCTTTATTACCAGCTACTGTAAACTCTCCTAGTACTACACCACCCACTGTCACCACTAACATGCCTGTTACTAATAGACTCGATAAACAAAGGAATGGTAAGAAATCATTACCTTTTATATTCTTAGTATGTCTGACATAAAAAATTGTATTCTAAGGGTGGAAATATGTAATGTTCCAACAAAGTTTATTGAAGTCAATCAGTGCATTTGTACATTTGCGAGACTAGTAAAACAAATAAATATCATTTAATTCTCTTGAGTTCCCCATTTTTATGACCAGTGAGGTGAGTACATTTCCAGTACTCCTCTTTTGCAGTTTTAGCTAAACTTTCTTTCAAAAGTTGTTTTAGGAGAGAGATATTTAATTAAAAGGAATTTACTTGCATTATAATAGAGATCTGAGAAAAAAATTTTGTCAGATTATTCTCTTCAGGAAACTAGTGTTTAAAGGATTTTATAAATTTCAAAAAACTAAGTAATTTTAGTAATTTATTTTCTCACTGAAGTGAACTCTATGGTCAAACATTTGTAACATTTAAATCAATTTCCGTGGTAATATTTTGCTTTCTGTTTTTATTTGTTGAGGAATAATGGTTAGAATGTGATTGTGTATCAACTAAATCATAAATCAGTTTTTAATGACAAAAATTAAAGTCACTTCCAATACTTCTTGCCTTTTTTATCCACATATACTTTTCTATTTATATTATTTGCAGTTTTATAAAGTAAGAAATAAACAGAGGAAAATCCAGGTGAATGGAGTTATTATTTAATCTGCTACCTATATGGACCACCTACATAGCCTTTTGGTAATTCAGAGTTAGTGATTTCAGTTTCTTCTAATAAAGATAAATTCCAATCAGGTGACAACACCATTGCTTTGACTACAATAATATTCTCAAATATGAGATACTAGAAACAAAGGAATTTTCTAAACCCCAATCATTTAGCTTGTGAGGCCAAGACATCTGTAATATATCACCAGGGACCCAAAACCCAGAGAAAAGAAACCCACATATTTCATTTTTTCTTTTGGCTTCAGGGGTTACATCAACTTCCTCTGTAAGGACATTTAAATTGGAAGTATGGAATATTTTACATAAAACGCAGATATAAATTTCATTAGGGTTATAAAGACATTGATTCAGGGAAGTGTTTATGGTTATTCTGGTAGTTACACCAAGGAGATTTATGATGGAGCAAAAATTTCAGCCACCCCCAAGAAAGCAACAGCAGCTGAAGTTTCCAGTGCATATTTCACATGGACTCCAGCCAGTAGATGGGAATATTATAATTCCAACTAAGTGTTTCACTCTTTGTATGAACATACAAAGAGCCTCTGTGGCATTCTCCCTCCAGGACTGGCACATCCTCTACTGCCCAAGAACATTTATATGATGCTTCAGAGTCCTTGACTTGGTGGAGTGGAGCTGTATTCACTCAATCATGTCATTTCTGACATTCTTGAAGAAAGCCTTGTTCAATCCATCTCTCTCTGCGTCATAACCTTCATTGGAGTTTCAACAAAGCAAGCAAATGTTAGAATCAGTTAAAATGGTTTATCTTGACCACATTAATGGGAAAAAAATTGAATTCAGATGATTCTTGACCAAAATGTAATCTCAGCATTTAAAAATATTCAAAAATCATCATGTGGTAGAAATATTCTCAAAATTGTGTACTTAAATTTGTGTACCATCTTAACATTTTTACCATATACTTGAACCACCTATACTATTCACTTAATGTATTTTTTTTCCTGAATTGACTCCCTTTTTGACATAAACATCTGTATTTACGTGGGAACATCAGTTTCACTACTGTAAAATGAAACCAGTACTACTTGTGATGAAACAGAAGTGAAAATAAATATAATGTAAATAGTGTTTTTGAATTCTTCCTATATCCTATTGTCTTCTCATGTTTCAAAGCCTGAAGCCTTCATTATCTTTTTAAAAAGGAAGAGTAACAAAATATTAGGGATAGACTACAGTTAAGATTTTTTTTCTTTGATGCAATCAAATTTGAAATAATTGAAAAGATAATTTACCTTTTCACCTTGTGAATAAATACTATTTTATGTCATGTCCTGTACTAAGATCATTCATATACTATCAGCACTTTCTTATTCTTTGGGACACTGATATAGTAAATATTCTCAGGCTTATGATCTGAAATATTAGAGAATCCCATATTGTTTACTGTAAGAAACCTAAGTACAACTGTCAAATCTGCTGTCTGCCATATCCTGTCCTTTTAACTCTGATCTGTCAGAGTTTTACTGAGTTCATCAATAATGATGTGTCAGTGTGGGGAGTGGAGAAGGATAGAGACTGTTTGATAATCAGATATATTTTCTTAGTGTATCAATAAAATTTGTTTTCCTGGATTTTGTGAAATATTCCTATTTCCCTGTGTAAAACTCTTTTTGTTATTTTCAATAGGACTTTAATCTGATTCTTCAGATTACTCTAAATCCTCACTTAAATTCGTCTGTAGGTTCTTGGAAACGGCAACTTTAAGTGAAATGATATATAACAAAACCGATTTTACCGTAGGCTAATTGATATAAACAAGAGTTAAGTTCCATCAGCATATTCCTGGTCACAAAAACATCACCAAACTTCTAAATAAAGACCCAAAACACTTCTAATGTTAAACATTGAAATAAATGTGTCCTATACATACATTTAAGAGAGATTAATGAAAACAAGAGAATTATGTACCCAATTTTTGATGAATCAGTGGGTGACAGCACTTGTTACAGTGGTGGGTTAAATCATGGAATAAATGTTTACAAAGTGAAATCTGTAAGGAGCCCCTCCTCCCACCACGCAGTTCAAAATCAGTCACAAATGTGGCGGCTTGCTGAGCGCTTTCCTACTGCATCTTTTATCCTTGTGCATTTGTATGATTATCATAGACTTGATGAATTTTTATTTGATAATAATTTGTATTCATTCATTTCCTGATTTTCCAACCCACTTACTCCAGTCGAGATCAAGGGTGGCCAGAGCCTCTCCTGGCAGCTTAGGGTGCCAGGCAGGAACTAGCCCTGGCCAGTACACCATCCCATTGCAGGGCGCACTCATATACATACACCCCACTAACACTGGCATCTTTGGGATGTGGGAGGACGCCAGAGTACCCAGAGAAAAACACAGATACGGGGAGAACGTGCCAATTCCACAGAGACAGGGACCCTGGCCAGGAAATGATTTTTTTTTTCTCACCAGTGTTGTAACAAAGTGACCTTGAATGAAACAATGTTATTCGAGGACCTGCTATATATACTGAGAAAGTCTTATCTTTTAAGCTACTTTTCAGAAACATATTTCATGGATAATCTAGGTATTCCCACAAATAATGAGCCTTTATACCTTTTCCATTATATTCCCAAGTAAAGCTCTTGGACTAATTATTATTTCCATTCCAGATCATATCTTCTATGCTTGAAATATCACTCTACTGTTATGAATAGTAAACTTTTGTGAGGTTAGCACAAGCAACCCAAGTGAGGAATTAGCTCCATTAGTCCTTATTGTTCTAGAAATCTAGTTTACAAGTAAGTACAAATTGTAACACTGCTTCTAGTTTCTCACATATGTTTAGCTATTCAAATAATAATTTCCCTTACAGATCATTTGTTTGGATCCAACAGTTCTTCTAGCTGTATATACCAAATATCTTAAGGAAATTACATGTGTAGGATCTGTAGGATGCCAGTCATATTGTAAATGCCGCTGTCATACTGTAATTACCTCATCACCAGTTCTAAGAAATAATCACGAATCTTAATTAATGTTTGGTTTATATTTTAACATCTTTCTTTTCAAATGTACGTATTTTAAACATATTATTTCAAACCTATATTTTATATCCCTGAATGTAAAGTAGTGTCATTTCTATATCCTTTAAGAAACTCTTAAAAGAATGTTAAGAAGTCAATAAAAAAAAGGAAAGATTAATTGGAGAGAGACCTACAGAAAGGAATACTGTTTTGATACCACGTCTGTAATGGTAGGCAGTGATTTCTACTTTCGAGTTCTACATGGCTGAAGGAGTATCTAAATGGAAAATGGATATATTCTTAAATACTTCTTTTTTCAAGAAGTATCTATCATGGGTTCTTCTGGCCTGGACGTCATTATTAGGACAATACATATGTCTTTTGAAGTCTCTGGAAGACATGAAGATTTGTGAATAGCTTTTCTATTGAGACACCACGGAGTTGTTGCAGTTGTAGGAGATGATGACTTGACTGCTATAGCAACGTGGAAAATCCTGCACCAGTGTGTCTTCATTGTGCATTTCTTCGAATGGCAACGTTTTAGCCAGTTATTTTGGTGCAATCCAAAACCCTTCTCACCAGCCCTTCGGTGGACTTTTTTAAAAATCTTGTTTTGACAGTTTACTCTTGGATATTTCTCATGATTACTTGTTGACTACCCCATTCAAAAAATTTAAATAAGTATAACAAGGCTCCTTTGAGTAGTTTTTGGCAAAGTTTACAAAATACCTCACTCCAAATCTTCTAAAGAAAAACTACTTGAAAATTAGTCATGGCATGAGAGAATCTATAACAAAAGATGCTAGGTTATTTGGGATATTAACATATTTATTTGCTATAAGCAATATAATTCTAGAGAGAGTACTCTGTGTGGGCTCTCTCCACTATTGGATATCATTCCCATTTATACAAACAGTGAACTGACCAAAAAAGTGGGGCAGGAAACATTTAAAATTGAAAGAAGATGTCTTAAATATTTGGATACCTCCATAAAATTTCAGAAATGTCAGTAATTAAAAATACTGATTTGTAGTATTTTGCAATGTTTTCCTAAGAGAAGGAATGAATACTACTCTTATAACAAAAGCATGCTTTAGGTCTCCATCTAGTGGTAGTGTTTCAGATACTCTCCTAGCATCGGTATACAGATGTTCCTCAACTCATGATGGAGTTACATTCCCAATAAACTCATTGTAAGTCGAAAATATCCTAAGTCAAAAATGCATTTAACACACCTTAAAAGTTCTCAGAACACTTACATCAGCCTATAGTTGGGCAAAAATCATCTAACGCAAAGCCTATTTTATAATAAAGTGTTGACTATCTCATGTAATTATTGAATACTATACTGAAAGTGAAGAATGGAGTGGTTGTATGAGTACTTGAAGTACAGTTTCTACTGAGTGCCTATTGTTTTCATCATAAAGTTGAACCATCATAAAGTTGAAAAATCCATGATCTTATATGATGATATCTACAGTATAAAAGTTTTTTAATCAGAATTATCTTTTTTTATATATTCCTCTAAATATTTTTTATTCAGAACATTTTTTAAAGAGATTTAAAATCAAGATCATTAAAATAGCTGAAGAGTTTTAGAAGTTGAAATAACCTAATCGGCATAAGTTAAACTCACCTGTGCTTGGATTTGGACCAGTTTTATATATTTATTTATATTATTACATCAGGGGTAGCAATTTTCATTACTTAGCATGAGACTCTGTCTCCTTTACTGGAAAGATATTCCTTTGCTAGTGGGACTGGAATTGGCATTTTGGTAGATTTGGGAATTCCCAGAGGCATAGGCATACCTTTTCCTACTGTCACCTCACAATGTTCATCAAATATTTTCCTCAAAATTGCCTTAATTATATATTTCTACAGTTTCTATGCGTATTTTACCTAAGAACTCACCATAAGAATGAAGAAAGATGACTGACAATAATAGAGATTCAGAATTTTTCTCTGTCTCTGTAACCTACCATATTTTAGGAGACTTTTTCTCATTAGCTACTTTGAGTAAAGTACCCTGTAGCACACTTCTGGAGAGATTTAGCAAACCCTCGTTGGTGAGTTTGATTTTCGTTTTTTTTTTTTCAAATTTCAGATTGTCCCTCTTCCCCAAAAGAAGAACCTTTTTTACAATAGGGTTTTCTTTTAAAAGTGAATTAGTCTGTTTAAAATTCTACCTGTAAATATTCTTTCTTTTTTTCCCCTCCACTTTGGTATGAATATATTTAAGGAATTTTGATGAAAAAATCTGGTGGAATCCAACCCAGTGGTTCAGTAAAAGGAAATGTTTTGTTGGGGAGGGGAAAGGGAGGTAAGGGAGAGAGGTTCAGGGAGATAAATGTGTGTGTGTGTGTGCCCATTTTCCCTTTTCTAGTAAACTGCACATCATCTCCCTCACGTTTTCTCACATCCCAAACTCTTTATCATTCTTTATAATGAAAAAAAAGCATGCTTACAAAAAAGCATGGCTTCTTGTTACAAGATATCAAATTGTACATATAAACAATTCTCATTTTATGGACAGTGGATATGAGAAATCTATAGCATTAAAGACTATGAAGAAAACATACACAAGTGATAATTTAGGAGCAATGAATTATCTGTAAGAGTGAACTAATTGATAACTATTTCTGAGAAGTTGCAAAGGTCAATAAGCTTAACATCAAAATATTAGAAATTTTCTGTGCCTAAGTATAAGGTGTTTCTTTTAATTTGTGTTATAAATTGTGGTTATGAATAAAATTGTGTGATGATAAATTTAAATTGATAATTATGACTGTCAAATATAATTAATGGACTAATCCTATTTCCAATGGGCAGATGGAATTATCTATAGAATATCTGTAGTGATTCAAAACATTCTTCGTCACCCTGAGGTAAAAGTACAGAGCAAGGTGGCAGAATGGGTAAGTGAACTTGGCAAATTTCTTTTTTTGTTTTAAATCTTTAACTTCTGGAAATCTGGAAAAGACTCTGGGAACTGAATCCACAGATCATCCTGAAACACAGATACTGTTCATTATAAACATAAGATATATAGTAAGTGAGGTGTTGTGCTTATGCATAGAAAGAGGTGCATTTGAATAAAGGATAAGAAACCAATAGACTATATCAGTGTCTTAAATAAGGAAAGTACTACACAAAGGGAAATAGATTTTGATAGGTGCAGGTATTTTTATATACTCTTAGATCCATACTTTTTCAGCTATATTTCCAAGAATAGATTTCTTATTTTTTTTTATTTGTTTGAATGTTTGATCAAAACCAGAAAGTTTAAAAAACATATCATAAAAGTCATCCACTCATCTCTGCTGCTTATCTGCCTGGAACCATCCCAGTTACCAACAGTGAATTAGACATCACTGTTAGTTTTTCTTGGGTTTTTCCAGATTTCTCTGTACACATAAAAGAAAATAAAACTATAGATTCTTCTTTCCCTTTTATACTGAAAGTAGTGTATTTTACCCACCATTCTACACTGTATTTATTTTTGTTGTTGCCAGGTTTGCACCATTAGTACATGGAGAACTTCTTCCTCTTTTTTTTTTTTTAATACAGTGCATAATATTTCATTATGTGGCTTTCTTGTCATTTATTTAACATGTCTTTTGTTGATGGATGTTTAAGTTATAATTTACTTAACCAATATTCTATTGGTTAAAAGCAGTACTTAAGTAGTTTCCAATTGAAAAAAAAATGAGTAGTTTATTTTCTTCTTTTTCCTACAAATACAACCTATGGATTTTTTCATTTTCTTATTCTCAACAATAATCTCAAAAATGTTATTTTCCATAGCTATTTTTTCTGTTATTGCATTTGCTACCTACAGCATACTGTGAGACCATACTTCTTTTCATATATAATACTATTATAGTTCAAACATCGGTTTTTTTGTGAATAAAGTCACTAGCATATACACTCTAAAGTAAGAAAAATGGATTTTCTTATGTAGTAGGTGTCTGATAAATGTGTCCTTGGTAACAAAAGAAAGTTAAACCATACTTTGACAGGTAGTGGTATGTGCACACACAGACATACACACACACACACACATTTGAAAAATAACTGATAGGAAACAGTCTTATTTTTTAATGGCAATACCTGTTAAAACAAGTTGACCATAGGAAACAATAGTATGTAATTAACAACTCTGTTACAAAATTGGGGAGAAAGGTGAAATTCTCTAACGGAAATCAAAGAAAAATGCTACTGTTGACTTTTTGAAGTGCCACATTAATATTCGTAGGTAATTCAAATACTAGATGTGTTTAATTTCTACAGAAAGAGTGATCAGGCTTTACAGAAAGAGTGTATTCTTGCACCCCATTTTCTTTCCAGCATTGTTCTTTTTGTTTTGTTTAAAGTCAGAATGATTTCAAAAGGTGAAATTCCTTATTCTTATTCTCAATTAAGCCACTGGTAATGATATTAATCCCGAAAATTAGCATTCACTAGAAAGTTAATGCAAGACAAAGTATAGTTTTACATTTATGTTTACTTTATACGTGGTTTTTCAACACAGCATCATTCTCATCTGAAGCTAAACTTTACCAGACACTTTTTATTTAAGATGCAAGGTATCAATGCAGATACTTGATAATAGAGAAAACATAAATGGTGTCCCTGATTCATATTTTTACTATTTACAATTAAAAATAATTTAACACTTACTTTTCCAGCATATCCTAAAATTTGCATTCAGTTTTAGAAATGCTTACAAGGAAGGCTAAATGTGTATATGAAACAAGACCTAAAGAACCCTTCAGAGTGATTTATAAATAGGAGGATCTCATGTCGCTGAAGAAATCCTATTTTGCAGGGGTTTCAGACACTGCAGCATGGAAGCTTTTTGTTCATAGTGAAAGGAATCCATTGCTTCATTAATGAGTCTGGTGCTGAGGCCCCTTCAGACTGCTAACAACAACACAATAATTAACATAGTCCAATAATGTTGAACTTATTTTTTGGTTTTTTTTGAGCTTTATATTGTCAACTTATAATTTTTCTTATTCCTAATATGCTTATGAGATGTAAATTACTAGAAAACATATCTTAGTGCACCTCAGTGTTTGTTAAGAATAGGGAAGGTATTTATTGTGATAATCTTCTTACTATAATATGGGCTAGAGAGGAAATGATAGTGTTTCCAAACAGACGGACTTGGATTCCAATCTGGGATCTGCTACTTCCTGATTGGGTGATTTTAGGCAAACTATTTCCTCTCTGTGAAGCTCAGTTTCTTTATGTATAAGGCTTTGTGGGGGCTGAGGTTAGGCTGGTACCTATTCCTTGGTTGTGAGGATGGAAAGAAGTAACACTTGTCCCCGGATAAATTGGCGTACAATGATCTAGTGACTGGTACCTTTGCTTTTCACTCCTCTGCCTCTCCAACATTTTCCCAGGGTCTTATTCTAATCATAGTTTATCTTTTGGGAGGGAAGAATCTTGATTCAGATTTAAAAAAATAAAAAAGCATTACCACAACTCAGTCTTTTCCATTGTGTTTTTCAGCTCAATTCCACATTCCAGAATTGGAACTACACCGTTTATGTGGTTAATATCAGGTAAATGACAGAATGAATTATTTGAGAAATTAAGAGTTGTGTCTAATTATTGCTGAGCATCCTCGCTTTCTCTGACTGTAGCCACACACACAAATACACATATACCATATCCATAATCTTTCTAAAACAACTGTACATCATTTCTTTGCACAAAAACCCTCATTGCTGCAGCAATGATTTTTAAATCATTTTGAGCATTCATTCCAGTCATTTAAAAAATTTTAACCTGTACTCCCAAATATGTATTTGTGTTTTAAATATACTGTGTATGTGGGGTGTGTGTGTGTGTCTATGTGTACATGCACGTACAACTGAATCAATATATGTTATAATGTGTCAAAAATTAAAATTGGATAATACAAATAGAAGTTGTTAGTGCCTTCTCATACCCCGCAGGGGTGGGGAACCTGTGGCCTTGGGATCACATGTGGCCTTCTGGATTCTTGAGTGTGGCCTTTTGACTGAATCCAGATTTTACAGAACAAATCTTTTTAATAAAGGGATTTGTTCTGTGAAGTTTGGATTCAGTCAAGGGGCTGAACTTGGGGATCTGGAGGGCCGTGTGTGGCCTTGAAGAGCAGAACACCCTTTGGGTTGCATGTACTTCAGTTTCGAGACCACTTTTCTACAAGATCTAATATTGTACATATACAGTCTGATTGCAACCTAGCTTTTCAAGATTACCTTTCACTATATGTCTGTTTAAATTCTCTACTAAATCTTCAGCAATTAGTACTGTCCAATATCCTCCTCTGTACCGTGTTTTTATAGTTTTACACTTGAACTAATTTTCTAAAGTGTATTTTATGACTCTTAAACATATATTTTGTAAACCTAAGAGAAACCTAACACAAAAAAGGGGTCACATTGTCAGATAAGTTCAGGATGTACATTAGTCAACAAACTGAGGCAGGTTTCTTTATCAGAACATCTCAGGTTCTTCAGTATATTCATATGCATTGTGAACCTTCGAAACAGAGCAAGAGCACACAGCTGCCCAGCTTTGTGAAAGAAACTAGAACCTCAGAGCGCACATTTGGAAATATTGGCTTAGAATGTCCTATCTGCCTCTTTCTTTTGGCTCCCCAAATTTTGTTGTTGATGATGCTGTGGATGAGGTTTATTAATGAATGTATGTATTTGTTATAGTTTTCACCAGAGCACAGGAGAGGACAAGATTAAAGTCAAGAGAAGCATTGCGAATGATCAGAGGTAACACTGACAAAGTCTTACAAAAAGTAAAACCTTCTTTCTCTCACTGCTGTGACTATCTGGTAGAGGAATGAATACCATGAGATAGGAGAGAAAATTTCAATCACATAGCACATTTGAATTATTTCTTTAGCACACTAATGGACACTTTTTTTCTTATAGTTAAAACCATAATATAACAGACTGAATAGTGTTGTACATCTGATGAAAAATAATTCAGAAGTAGAGAATTTGAAATGGATAGATTACTATTTTTAGTATTTCCAGTTTATTTATGATAATCCATCACCTCTTATTTGAAATTGCAAAGAGACCTCCAAAGAAAATAGCTTTATTTTAAGTAAAGTGTTTATATATGATAGCATTTAATAATATGGATAATAGGTACCAAAATATTTTCAGTATTTAAAGCCATCAGTTAATTTTCTGAAGTCTCCATTTTAAAATTTATATTGGGATCATGACTTAACCACACAGGTAATTTAATGAATATGTCCATCATATCTAACCAATTGGCATCTAAGAATCAGATGTTCAGAGTGCCATAAAATGAGAAACAACCTAAACTCCTAAGTGGAATAAATTTAGTTGTATTCGGGTAGTATGTTGCATCTCCATAGAATTCTTTTTTTAAACTCTGTTGAAAAGCAAAAGTTCCCGTAAGTCTTGCTGGGTTTCAGTTGATTGAATTGATGTTATGGATATACAACATCTGATGATAGAGTATGCTTCTTCTCAGATGATATATTCTTACTATGAGCAGATAAAAAAAAATTTCTTATGAGAGATGACCAGAGAGCTTTATTCTTTTTTTTTTCTTTTAAAGGTATATTGAACCATGTTATTTTTGTATATGTATTCAACAGACTGGATTGAGCTATCTGATTAGGGAAAGGTGTTTTTATTTCTGACATTGTTCCTTTTCCTTTATGATCTGAAAACAGAGTAATGTATTTCAGAACTGCATTCCTGAAAGTGATAGGACTTTTATCCTCTACTTAGCCAAATAATTTGTCTTCCACCCCTTCTGCTAGATCATACTGAGCCTTCCATAATGGGTACAGCAGCAATCTGGATCCCTTCCCTGGATACTTCGTCTAGCAATTGGGACAACCCTAGCTTGGGGTATCAGCAGTGTTGTCCCCTCTTGAGGAAGTCAGCGTTCTCTTTTTAGTTTATTTGCTGTGGTTCTTCTACTACCTGGTAATACCCAAATCAGCCATCATTAGTATATGTCAGCACCTCAGAAACTCTTGCCTGAAAGACATTTAACTTCATGGAATCTCAGTTTCCTAGTCTGTCATACCAATGCATAATTTCACAGAAAATTACAGGGAGAATGAACTAAGACAATGCATGTGGGAAAAAATCTACACATTTAGGGTTTTTTTAAAAATATGAACTTTTGGCATTTTAATATTAATTTGTATAGCCTTTGCTCCTCTTTTTTTTCTGTTCTCTACTGCTCTTATGCTCATTGATGAGCCTTTATAGTCTCTTGTAGTTTTTCTCAAAACCACAGTCTACTAGTTTTACACGTTCTTTTTTTTCAAACTTTTCCTTTCAGTTCGATTGTATCACGTAACACAGACCATAGCTTCAGATAATGCTGTCACACTCTATCGCCTAGACTGACAGGAAACCAAAGCCACAGAGACTGATTTATTCAAATAAAGAATGGCTGATGGTAACAACAGATAGAACCTGACTTTGTAGAACCATAAAATAGTTTCAGTGTTCAGGACGAGAGAGGAAAATAGCACAGATAAGACCTGTGAAAATACATGGTTATTCCTGAATTGTTGAGTTTACATATTCAAAATCATCCACAATATGTTGTACTAATTATGTTTTCAATATTCAAGACAAGTAAAAGGTCACATTCCCAACTCTAAGTTCTCAGTAACTGGAGTGGCAAAGCTTATCTTCAAATAATAATTTAACCAAGGGATACTTTTCCATAGGCCATTTTAAAAATTATTAAGATATCACAGTTCACTATTATATTCACATCTGTGTTTGCCTCATCCTGAAATATGGCTTATATATGAATGTTAAGCAGTAGATCACTGTAAAGATAAATAGCTTTTCAGAGTTAATTGTGAGAACAGTAGAGAACTTTGTCCTTGAAATTAGCATAGATATTTAGGAGGGGAAAAATCGAGTTATTCTTCAATTTCACCTAACCTTAAATAGCAAATATTTCACTTAATCCTCCTTATTTTTTAGCACCACAAATATATTACTACTCTGACTATCTAATATTTATACACATTCACAGAATTTCATAAAATGCCACTGCCTCTCTGCTGAGTATTCCATTTTATTTTAAAAACAATGCTGCCACTTTGTCTTTGGCATGTGGACAGTGACTGATCTTGATAATACAGTGCCTTATCTTATGTCATGTTATTCATTTCTCCTCAGAATAAGGAGAAGATAAAAGTTTTCTTGCAAACCCAGAGCTTTCACATATAAGGGAAAAAAATTTCTCCTCTACCTGACAAAATAATGTCATTTAATTTTTACCTTAGTGTTTAAATTTTGTTTCTGCTGTTGACTGTAACAGTGAGTATAGTTGAACAGAAAATTATATTACTTTAATTCGTAGAACCAAAAGTTTTGACAGGGCTTCTAGGATACATCTCTTTGCTTCCCATAGAGATATTTTCTTTTCAAAGATCTTCAAGGTCAGACATTTTGTAACTTTCTTCAGTAATAGGCTGGCTAATCACAGAGTATATTTTGAGTATTTATTTGAAATTTTTCATCGTAGGAAATACTTGCAAATGCTTCGTGGAGATGAAAAATCATTTGTCGCTATCCTGGAGAAATTTTACCACATTTGTAAACAATAACACTCATAATAATTTCAAAATTTAAATGATCAGTTGAAATTCTAATTTTTCTTTAAAAACTTTAATTTTGCCTATAAAGGAACAATGTAGAATTAACCACAGGTATGGCCCTTTCTTGTGTTTATCCTATAAAATATTAACATAATATAATACAAAATATTGATATTAATATTAAAATATTTCTGAAAGTAAATGGGGTGATATGATAGAATTATACATGCAAGATCCTATGGAATCTATGCCTATTGAAGTATATTTGACAGTGTAATGTGCACAGCAACAGGGAAAGCCTGTGAGCTCCCTAGTTCATCTCTTCAGTCTCAATACTTCATGGTCATCTCGCCATGTCCAAGGGTTGTTTTTCCCACCAAATAACAACCAACCAATCAACAACCCCAGCAACAATCCTAATCTGAACTGTTTTCCTAGGTTGGTGATTTGGGCCCTTCTAGTTTACAATGCTACCAACAATACCAACTTAGAAGGAAAAACCATCCAGCAGAAGCTCTTAAAAAATAATGAGTCCCTGGATGAGGGTTTGCGGCTATATACAGTGAATGTGAGGCAACTGGGTAAGTGTCTTTAATTTTTTTATAATATGCATTTTATATGACTATATTGTGGGTTTAATTGCAAAAGAAGACATACTCTTCCTTTATGTGCTATTTGATTATGTAAAAATATTGTTTTCTGATGAAGTTCATCATAGTGGTGACATTGTAATAAATAAGTCATACAGCGAGGAAAAAATAAAAAAAGGAATCAGCTCACTACCTAGGAATCCAAGGGAATGAAGGAGGCAGATGAGAGTTTATGGTTTATTTTGCGGACATATTTTGAAAATATTAGGAATATGTACATATAAGCAAAATGCCAGAATAACCTTGACCATCATTGGCTTCAACTTTAGGGATGAAAAGAGTGTATATATGTTCATCTAGGAACTCTAATGTGGTAGATATTATAGAAGGTGCTTTCCTATTATAAAACTCCTTTTCTTGTGTTCCCTGTCTATGCTAATGATACCACTGTCTTCACAGGAATAGTCCAGGAACCTGGGAGTTCTCTTGGACCTAGAATCAAGTCTCACCTGGACACCATTCACATCCTAATCTGCAGTCACACGTGTGGCACTATCTGTACTTCCCCAAACTGGCCATACTCCTTTCCACGTCCTGTCTATGTCTTTGCCTACACTACTCTTCTCTACTCCCATTGTCCACCTATTTATCACCTACCCAGTTTTAAAGACAGCTCCAAAGTCACCTTTTCTATGAAGACTTTTCTGACATCATCATGTATAACTAGACATCACTGCCTTTGAGCCTCCACTTCATGCTGTCCAGATACCTAGAGCATTATACACATTAGAAGACCATAGTCTTTGGATGTATTTATGCTCTTATATACATTTTCTTTAAATGATAATCTCTGGCTTAAAATCATGTTTTAGTTTTTCTTTAAACCCTTATTTCCGACCTGCCCCCAGATCCCAGCACATTCCCTAGGACTTGAATACTTGTTGAGTAAATGAATGAATGAGTCTTGATGGGAATATTTTAGGAAGGCAAATGTTCAAAAATATGGACAACAAAAAGTAATTGTTCTAGTGTTATTATCTGATTATGATTAGGTACATCAGTAGAGATCAAAATAAAAGAAAACATTGACACTTTACACTCAGGAGGTTGAAGTAGGAGAAGTAAGTATTCCTCAGCCTGGAAGAGGGTGACTGTGACTAAGGTCAGAACGACAGTGTAGGAAAGAACCAGGCATCTCCACTTCTATGAGGAACCACCCATCTCCATTGTGTCCATGTACTTGATTACGGAGAACTCATAGAGATGGGTGAATGCAAATAATAATAATAGTAATAATAATGATGATAAACAGTTTCTGAGCCTCTGTGGGAACATACTTGCTTCCTAACAAACAGTGCTTTTGGGGGGTAGGGAAAGCACAGCCTGCTACCCTTTTCCATGCAGGAGTCTCTGCAAAGAGGGAGCTTGACAAATGGTAGTTTATATGTGACTGAAGCACCCTGGGAGGATCAGCCCCTCTCTGTCTTCAGAGGCTGGAGGATCCAGGACAAATCTCTCTGCATACCTAGACATTTAATTTATACAATTTAAATTAAATTCTACATTTTATTGTTTTTCTGCAAGTGGGTCTGTGGAGAAAAGTTTCTGCTTTCCACCAATTTAAAAATAAAAGGCTAAAACCTGACAATTTTAAAGCTCAGACTGTAAATAGGAAAGTTACTTGAATTTTCAATTGTTGACTGCAATATTGGTTCCCAGTAGTCTGGTATAATTTGCTGTTTTTCAGCACTAAAATGCGAAGTTTTATTGTTGTTGCTGATGTATTGCTGTTACTTTTACATTTTTTAAAATGTAAAATCTGAAACCTTTATGTCATGACACTTTCCCAGAGAGTTTTAAACAAAAAGTGGGATGATTTGGGGATCAAGAAGTGAGGATAAGACATGGAATTTGCTCACAGGGGCCTGCTTGCCATTTCCCCAGGAAGCTTCCAGGCAGTAGATGACCTCAGAGCAGCTGGAGCATTTCCATAAAATATGCTCGCAACTCAATGAAGACACTATTGATGCACTATTTTATAGGCTTTCCCTTTTTAAAAAGATCAAATTACATTTTGAATTTTTCACGATTATTTTCATTTGCCATAGTGTTAAATTTTTAAATAAAAGTTATTTTACTAATATTATCTGCAAATGATTTGCATCAGAATGATAGTGTATGTTTCATGTTTATACTCACATAACTTTTTTTATTTAATGCTTTTGAAAGATATAATAATTTTCCTATCTGAAATGTATTAAATGTCTATTTTTCATTTCTAATTTTTTACAAATTGTGAACATAGACACTAGTATTTTAGTATTACATGAAATAAATACCTAATTACCAACATTGTCATTTTGCTTTCATCCTGCAACTCTAACCTCTACCTTCAAAGAATAGATGAATATTTCTCATGTTGGTTCTTATTTTCATGTAGGTATATGTCCTGCTGTGGAGGAACCCAAAGGCTATCACTGGCCAGCCATCCCACCTTCTGAATACAACCTTTCTTGTCCAGACAAGCCTGGCTTTTCTGCTTCACGGATGTGGTAATACTTTCATCGACTTGCCAGCAAAGCTCCGTGTTATTTACCTTCCCAGGGTTACACATGCTTCATGGTAGTTCTCATGCATTGTATTGGTTGGAAAGAAGGGCAGGAATCTCTGTGTATACCTAAATCATACACTCCTGGGAAATAAAGATAAAGTAGGGAGGTTACCCAGAAAGGCAATATTTTCCTCCCAGTAAGATGCTAACTGAGCCCTCTCCAAAGAAAGATTGAAGAATTTTGAAACCAGAGTGTGGCATCAGAGCAAGGCACCTTGTATATAGATGAACCTAGCGAGCTTAAAGCCTTGGAATATACACCTGAAATTCCAAACCTTTTTAGCTATTTGGAGTGATTATTGTTGGAGGTGGGAGAGGAGGCAAAGAGGGAATAAAGGTAAGATCCAGGCTGGGGTGATCTTCTGATGGAAAATGTCAGGGTATAGATTTTCCCTGAATGTTGAACAGAAACCTCAGACAAGAAAATTGAAGGGATTCGTAGAATAGCAAGTCAAATTCAATTCTTCGTCCTCCTCTCCACTCCCAATTAGAGTTTTCTTGGAGGGAATTCAGAAATGGAAACTGCCTAAGTGTAAATACTTTGCATCTACTGCTGTGTTTGACTATTGGTGGGGAGAAAAGAAGGGGGCTTTGGAGACTTATGGACTTGAGTTTGAAATGGGACTCTGCCTCTTCCTGGTGTGTGACCTTGGAAGATTCTTTGACTTACCTAAATCCATTTCCTTTTCTATAAAATATGTATTATAATCTCCTTTACAGAGTTATGTGAAAGAAAAATCAGATTGTATCTATAAAATTCTTAAAGCAGTACTTGACCAGTGCATCCTAGGTTAGGATATAGAATATTGCTAATATTTTGTTTCCATGATATATGCTATAGATTTTTTCCCAATAAGAATAAATAGTATGAGGTTTATTTCCATATATTATAGTTTTGTTTACAACATAACCTACCTAACTATCAAGGCAAATTCTAAAACTTATTAACAGATTTTGCCAGTTATGATGTCATTTATACCAAATATTTGAAATATCTTTTTTTGTTTCGTAGTCATCACAGTGCTACCAACACATCTTTAGCCTACTGGGGGCCCCTTGATATCTCCAACTGTTTAAGTAAGTGAGCAATTTTTCTTCAGTTCTCAAGGACAAAACTAAATGACTTCATGCTTCATTGTTTTCATTTTCTTCAGACCTGTTCTTCTGCTGTGTAATACTATTTTAATATTAAAAGTCAGGCAAATGATTGTTTCACTTAAGGTAGAAAATACATTTTTTCCTCATTCTAACTTTCTGTTCTGTTCATTCTGAAAGAGATTGGAAATAGTAAGGAAATTCCAGAGAAGACTTAAAACTAATACATAAATTGATATTTGTATCAATGTTTTGTAGTTTTGTATTGTTTTTAAATTGCAAATATACACTTACTCAGTGATTCTGGGGGCATTTCCCTTAGAACAATAGTTGATCATTGGTCCCTCCAAGTTATTTGTATCTTACTAAAGAGAGGTTAGTCTCTGTACCTAAAGAAATGGAGTACTTTCAGCCATAAAAAAGAATGAATTAACAACTTTTGCATTAATTTGAATGGAACTGGAGACCGTTATCCTAAGTGAAGTATCTAAAGAATATAAAAACAAATACCACATGCACTTGCTATTAAATTGGAACTAAATAATGGGCACACATGTGCACAGAGGGAAGTAAAACTCAGTGGAAATCAAGCACGGGGGAGGAAGGGATGGGTGAGAATCTACCTGATGGGTGCAATGAACACTCTTTGGGCGATGGGCACACTTATAGCTGTGACTCAAGCATTACAAAAGTGATCCATGTAACCAAAAACATGTGTACCACCTTAATATTTTGAAATAAAGAAAAGAAATAGGAAGATGGTGAAAAGGGAGTACACACAGGAACCCCACTTTCCTGCTTCAACTATAAAGTGGAATATCACGCTATACTTTGGATTTTTAGAAATGCACAAAATTCGCTGGTAAAACTTTGTATGTTATGTCCTCTACTTTTTATTTTTAGAGGAAGCAAATGAAGTTGCCAATCAGATTTTAAATTGGACTGCTGATGGGCAGAACTTAACCTCAGCCAATATTACCAGCATTGTGGAACAGGTCAAAAAAATTGTGAATAGTGAAGAAAACATTGATATAACACTTGGCTCAACTCTAATGAATATATTTTCTAATATCTTAAGCAGTTCAGACAGTGACTTGCTTGAGTCTTCTTCTGAGTGAGTATTTTTTTTCTGGAGAGTAATATTAATATTTATTGGATAAATGTATTGTTATATAAGTTCTCACCTATCTAAATACTTTGTGCCCAGACTTTATAATTCAAATTTCTAGAAGATGCACTGATAGTTCCCAAAAGTCATTTACAGTGTGAACTTAAAACTTCTGTATTTAAGTTTTATTTCTTGAGAAATGCAATTTGCAAAATGATTACATTTGTCATCTGGCAAGATATATAAATAGTCCCAGAAAAGCATAATCTGTATTTTATTTTTTATTTGAAAATTTCTGAAAGTTTAGTTAACCAAGGTTATACAATTCAATATGTATACAGTTACTTCATTTAGTGTATAAGTATGAAGGTGTTTAACTTTTTTTTCTATTCCTTCCCTTCAACCACTTTTCTTGGATGAAAATTTTATATTTGTTAAAATGTATACTCTCAGTTTTTCTACAAAATAATAATTATAAACATTTTTACAGTGTCTTGCAGTTCACAAAAAAAAACCCATTTTTCCTTTGATTCTCACTAAGTAATAAGATAGGGAGGGTATTTTTCATGTGAGGAAAGAGAAGCTAAGATGAAAGAAAAACAGTATTTTTTTTCCAGTTTTTATTTTTGTTAGAGACAGGGTCTTGCTCTGTCACCCAAGCTGGAGTGCAGTGGCACAGTCACAGCTCACTGCAACTTCCAACTCCTGGGCTCAAGTGCTCCTCCTGCCTCAGCCTGCGGAGTAAATGGGCCTACAAGTGCACCCAACCATGCTCAGCTGATTTTTTTTATTTTAATTTTTTGTAGTGATAGGGTCTTGCTATGTTACCCAGGCTGGTTTTGAACTCCTGGCCGCAAGTGATCCTCCCACCTCAGCCTCCCAAAGTGCTGGGATTAAAGGTGTGAGCCACCACACCAGGCCAAAGAACAGTATTTGTTCAGAATAATTTAGTTGTTGATTTTCCTTAAGGCAGATACTTCTTTTGAGTATGCATCCATCACGGTGATTCTGTGTTTTAACTGATATTTGACTGTGTTTTGGGATAATTTTCTGGTTATTCATGTTAAGATCAGAAAATTTAAATACAATTTTATTTGTTTTGTCTTTTGCCGTGCAGCAAACCAGCTATGTTCAAGTACCTAAAACATTGTATTACTTAACAGTGGTATTGTTATCATTTCTTTAGAGCTTTAAAAACAATTGATGAATTGGCCTTCAAGATAGACCTAAGTAGCACACCACATGTGAATATTACAACTCGGAATTTGGCTCTTGGAGTATCATCCCTGTCCCCAGGGACAAATGCAATTTCAAATTTTAGCATTGGTCTTCCAAGCAATAATGAATCATATTTCCAGGTAATGAGCCAGTGTTTTCTTTAATATTAATTAATTAAAGTATTATTAATTAATTAACTAAAGTATAAAAACTTGCTGATCACTTAGCAGTGGCTACTTCAAAGAGATCTTGGTCCACAAGGTCTGAACATTGGCTAAGTTTAATTATAGCAGTAGCCACAAGGTCTTGTGGAAGCACCCAGGAGGTATGTTTTCATAATCTGGATGGCAGACGTGGTCAGCTATGCTTCTACAAGAGGTGATACTGCAGCTAGGTATTAAAGTGTGAGTAGGGCCCACCATCTTGGGGGTAAGGGTGAGGGTCAGTTCAATCACAAGAAAGAGCTTTATTCAGGGCCCGAAGGTAAAAAGAAGCAGGGAGCATTCCCTTTGCTAGTGGTTCTCAAAATGAGCATTAGAATCTCCTTGGAGGACTTGTTAAGACAGATTGCTGGGCCTTAACCCCAGAGTTTCTAATTTAATCAGTCCTGGGTAGGGACCCCAAATTTGCACTTTTAGCAAGTTCCCAGGGATTGCTAACGCTGCTGGTTTGAGGATCACACTTGGAGAACAAATGATGTAGAAGTCTGGGAATGTCAGGTGACAGCAAGGCTGGACAAGTAAGCTGGGACAAGTTTAATAGAGAGCCTGTTTGACATGTTCAAGTGACAGTTCAGCCAATAATTTTCAAGTTCCTACTATGTGCCAGACCATTTTAGCCACCAGGGCAAACAAAATGAGTGAAGCATTGTCCTTGACACTGGCAGAGTATATATGTGGAGCATAATACTTCTTTAGCTGTGGAGGTAGACCAAACTGAAAATCTAAAACGTCTGCAATCAAAATATAGAGAAGACCTTTTTTCTCCTGTAGACGAGGGGCTCTTTTGGCTAATTCTGTTTCATATTTTAAGGGGAAACCCGATCAACCTCAGTCTCATTACAAGACCATTTGCAAGAAAGCACTCTTTGGCCCGAGCTATGGTTTCACGAAAAATGCTATCCAAGAGTGTGCATAAAACTTCAGTTGTTGCCTTTTTGCAGAGATAACTCAGTCTTTGCAATCAGCAAATTAATTTCAGTCTCTCTCTTTCGAGAAAACCTCAAAATCTGGTAATAGTAAGTGTAATTCTTCTATTTGGGAATGTTGACTAATTTATAAATTTCTCAGTTTGCCTTAGTTAAAACCAATGCATTTTCTCCTTTTCCACTCATGCAAAACCCAAATGAGATCTATGGCTCAGTTTGTAGGGGATTTATCCAGGAGATGCAATGACTGCTGTAGAGATCAAGGGAATCCCCAGTCCAAGCTAACTTGGTACTTGGCGACTGTTCTCTTGCCTTACTCAGCGTGTGGATTGTTATCATTACCATGTAGTTGTGATTACTTGACTGATATATCTTGGTGTGTGTGACAGATGGATTTTGAGAACAGACAAATGGATCCACTGGCTTCTGTAATTTTGCCTCCAAACTTACTTGAGAATTTAAGTCAAGAAGATTCTGTATTAGTTAGAAGAGCGCAGTTTACTTTCTTCAACAAAACCGGACTTTTCCAGGTAAGCATTCGTTAAATTATTTTTCTATTGCAAATGAAGTTTCTTTGCTCAAAGGTAAAAGTAAAAGTTGAGATTCTTTTGAAATATATCAGGAGGTTTAGAAAAATTAATCTATTGTATCTTTAGAAATGAAAAATTTTAATATAATTGTTGAAATATTTTATTTCAGATAATATGCTTAATAGGATATATTTATTCCAGCTTTTAAAATAAATCAAATATTAGTCTAGGACTTGCATGATACAATTAGAAATTGAATTAGTGAAGAAGTTACTATTTGTTATTCCTTTTGTTAAATATTTTATGCTCTCCAATCATTTAGACCTTTAAAGAAATTGTACACCAAAGGAAAGGATTTTTTTTTTTTAATTTAGCAGGAAGCTCTGTTTACATAATGAACAGCATTCTTGGCTTTAATCAGTTTTCCCATTAGTATTTCAAGTGACCTTTGGCCTTCACACATCCGCAGAGTTGGATGGCATTGTGCTGAGCACATATTATCATTTTTATTGGCATCATTTCTAGATACTAGAAGGTTCATTGCCAGCAAACACTGGTGACCTCTGGTTGCCTTTGTAAATACAAACCAATCTAGAGCAGTTTTGCTGAGCCCTTTTTAAAAAATAAAAGTTATCTATTAAATTCAAGATACCAGTGTATATCAAACAATGTGACCTATGTAAGAGAAAACAGCAAGTCTCAGGCCAAGTAGAATTGTTTCTAACAGATCTGCACTATACATCACCTGTAGAGGAGTGGCCAAGTAGGTTATAGGTATGGAAAAGGAATACCATGGAATCACTGACAATAATTAATTCCAAAATTTAAAAATTTTATTAAGAAATGTTTTAGGAACAAGCTATATAAAAATTTTATAACATATATTTTATATAAAAACATGTAATTTATCAGATTTTATAGCTATGAACACATACAACTGCATTTGTTAAAATTATTATAATTCAAGGCTTACAACAATGTCACCTTTAAAAACAATGTAAAAAATGCAATAGGTGTCACAAAACGTGAATGGTACAGAAAGGAGGTCCAGTTCAGAGGAAAGGTTTAGCCCTGTGGGAAGAGTTTGAGATGACTCTCAGAGTTGTAATGATCTGTCATTGTTTTAATTTTAGTCTTTTCCACATCATTTTGTCCTTCTCCTTTGGCATCTCCCAAAGTTGACAGTAGGAACACGTGTCTGGTTTTTAAAGTAAATTTATAATATCGTGAAAAAAATGTGAAGGGTTCTACGGTAGTCCCCTAACATGGTGGGTAAGATGAGTATTTTTTAATAAAAGCCTGGGTATCACCAACTAATAGCTGACTTTGCTGACAGTGACCACCACATAAAATTAATAAAAAGCTGTATTTTGGATGCTAAATTTTGTTTGGAATTCAAGAAATCCTGCAATTATTCCAAAACAACTGATTCACAAGCTGTGATGTAGAGAGAAATTCAGGAGGTTTAACAAGAAACACAAAGGGAAGAAAAAAAAACAGAGATGAACTTGCTGGAGAGAAAGCTTATTGGTCCAAATCATTGTGTGGCATAGATTGCATTTCCTGACAGCCTTATCGCTGAAGTAGAATCTGCAGATGCTGGCAAGTATCCAGTCACAGAAGAAGGTAGAAGTTCTGCATGGGACTTTAATCCAGTAGAATTACATTTAGGTGTAAGTTAGTAAACACGTCAGGCTATTGGCATGGATGTGAAAGATGAATTGCTTTTTATTTTCCACACCATATTTCCTTCATACTTCTCTAAAGGAAAACAACTTCATCTATTTTCTAGAGTAGGGAAATGATCTAATTGTTTCACAGCTTTTTATGAGTTTATATTATTTATGAGTTTGCATTGTTTCAGATGTTAACTGGCTGACATCAGTCACCACAATCAAGAATGGAGTTTTATGAACATTGTCTTACAATATTGGCTCGTAACGTTCCCTCAATGTATTTATTATAATAAGGGAAATAGCAAAGCTCCTTCAGGAAAGCCAGCAATTTGATGTTATAAACAGGATGTTCTAGAATTGAAGATCTTAAGTGTAAAAATTGCTGACAGTTTGCTTATTTTGGAGCACCAAAGTAAAACAAAAATGTGTACTTCTAACACACGCGATTTTTTTTTCTTTAAAAGGATGTAGGACCCCAAAGAAAAACCTTAGTGAGTTATGTGATGGCATGCAGTATTGGAAACATTACCATCCAGGATCTGACGAATCCTGTTCAAATTAAAATCAAACATACAAGAGCTCAGGTAAGAAAATGCTACCAGTAGCAATTGAACAGAGGCAGATTATTTCACAGAATGGCCAGGCCTTTTTTTCCTACATGATGAAAAGTAACCGGCCCTTTTTGTGAGGGGCCAGACAGTTTTCCAGAAATGGAGAGCAGCTAGTCAGGCTGTGCTCTGAAGTCACAGTAAAGGGTAACGGCTGGGGGAAATTTGTCTTATCTAGGACTCAATAGTCAGAAGGAGAATAAGGGTGAAGAAAGGGGCTACTGTTTTTAAGAAAAAACATATATTACTTCCAATAAAGCAAGCCAAGGGAGAAATGGGAGGTTTGCCTTATTTTTTGAGAGGTTAGCTTATTTAAAATCTTGGCAAATATTGCTTTTCTTGTTGCTTCATTGCCCTTGCTCTCATCTGTTTATCTGAAAAAATTAGTGGGGAGTCTTATTGTCCCAGAGGGCCTACGAAGAGGTTTTTCTCACTTTTGTAGCAGGCCCTTGTCATGATTCTGCCATTTATGAGATAGGCAAGAAGGTAGGCAGGGAGTGAGGATTGGAAATTAAGTCACCCAACAGCTAACCTCCTTTGTCACAAACCCCCTGAGACCTCTTTGTTCACCCTTTGGCTTCAGTCCCTTCATCTATAAAGGAGGGTTTTTTTAATTGCAGTGAAACATACATAACATAAAATTTACCATTTTAATCATCTGTACAGTTCAGTAGCATTAAGTATATTCACTTTGTTCTGCAGCCATCACCACCATCTACCTGCAGAACTCTTCCACCTTCCCTAACTGAAACTCTGTTCCCATTAAATACTAATTCGCTATTCTCCCTTCCCCACAGCCTGTAGCAACCACCATTCTACTTTCCATGTCTATTAATTTGGCTACTCTAAGTATCTTATGTAAGTGGAAACATACAGTTTTTGTCCTTTTGTGACTGTCTTTACTTCACTTAGCATAATGTCTTTAAGATTTATTCATGTTGTAGCATGGTGTGAGAATTTCCTTCCTTTTTTAAGTCTGGATAATATTCCATTGTATGTGTATACCAGATTTTGTTTTTCCATTCATCCATTGATTGACACTTGGGTTGCTTCTGCGTCTTGGCTGTTGTGAATAATGCTGCTGTGAGCATGGGTCTACAAATATCTCTTTGAGTCTCTGTTTTCAATTTGTTTATGTAAATACCCAGATATAAAGGAGAATTTTGAAGATGATGTGAAATTATAATGTAAAGAGCTGTGCTAAATGCCAAGAATGATAGTGGAGTCAGTATTTAATGGTGTGACATATATGGTAACCTACAGATCAATGATAATATGATTCCTCATGAGGTTATAGTTGATTTTCACTTGAAGTCTCTATGAGAGAGAAGATCTCCTTAGATTCTAAATTGCCTGACATTTTCAGGTTGTATTGGCATAGCTCTTGCTGATCTATCTCTTTGTGAAACCCTTGGCATTTTAACTCTTTTGCAGTATTTAAATCATGGCATTTTAAACACAGTTTCACATGTTTATTCTTATGTTAATATAGGAAGTGCGTCATCCCATCTGTGCCTTCTGGGATATGAACAAAAACAGTAAGTTTTAAAATATTGGTTGTCTTAATATAGATAACAACTGAATTTTAAACACTGTTAGACACCCCCGTTTCCTTTAATTCCACCCTAAACCAGAGTGAGTCACAATGTAAGTGTAAAATGGCAACTGAGCTGCGAAAGTTAGTTTAGGTAGCTTGGGAAGTCAATTCTAATTTCTGTAACTTTTTAGTCATTGCAAGAAGAAATAGGCTGACTTGACTCTGTTTTTTTTCTTATTAATAATTGAACAACCTCTTTGATTTCAATTATTTGTAAAATACAGTATACGTTTTTATTGCCACTTTTAAATGAACATAGACATACACTTAATCTCATTCTCCTAGGATGCATCTGAGATTATTTGATAGTCACGAGGCAAACAATTTGAACTCCAGATTCCAGACCTCAAGTTATAAGTGGAATGGGGAAGCAGACTAAAGGAATGTAAATATAGGAATGGTGATGACGAACACATATTCATTGAAAGAAATTAACAGCCTCCAAAATGATATTCAACAGTCAAGAAAGGAAGGCAAAATTAAGGGATAAACAAATAAGTAGGCATAAGATGTGGAAATCTCTTTGAGGGGAAGTATGAAGGATGAAACCTCCATTGCCTATCCCCTGAAGGTCACTTTCCCTCAGGGTTCCTCATTGGGATTATTGTGGCCAAATTCATTCCGGTATCAATGCAGGCTTCCTTTCCTGATTAAAAAATATAGCCTGAAAGTGGCTAAAACTTGTTCTTTTGATAGTCCTTGTCACAGGTGGACAGGTCTTTTTTTTCTTTGGTTTTGAGTTACATAGTTTTGAAAAGATCCTGATTTACTCATATACATAGTTAAAAGTATCACCTTGTATCTTTAAATATTATTCAAATAAATAGATCGAATACTTTGGCAATATGTGAGTTGCTCATACTCCATTTTATACCATAAAAGATAAGATGCCTTCAAGCCATTTATAATAAGCCATCAGCACCCATGACTGCTGTGTACATAACATCACAGTCTAAGAAAGGAGACCTCCTTTGTTCTTACGTCTTCACAAAAATGTAGACTGACCCTCCCAAAAAAATGCCTTGGCCTCCCAAGAGTTCATTAGCATGTAACATATTTGAAAAGGAGTATTCTTTTTATAGAAATTTATTTTAAGATATGTTAAAAAATTAAACTTGAATCAAATGTTTTTGGAATTCCTGAGGCACTCAGTAGTACACAGTTTGAAGCCACTGACCAAATAACCTCAAACTTCCCACCCAGCACTAACATTCAGTGATTCCAGGAATCTAAATAATTCTGAGTGTTGGTAGCTTTAATAATGGTATCTGTTTTACAGACAAACTCTGTAAGGCAGAAGAGACTGAGGCAAATTTCCCTAACGGTCTCACCCATTATTGAGAAGACACTGACCTGCTGTGATTTTCAAACTGTTTGTTGATTCCTTCAACAGAAAGTGTTGGAGGATGGAACACGTCAGGATGTGTTGCACACAGAGATTCAGACGCAAATGAGACGGTCTGCCTGTGTAACCACTTCACACACTTTGGAGTTCTGATGGTAAGGGGGGACGTTCTAAGCTCATTTGGACCTGATATAATTTGGGAAAGCATTAAAAACCACGTTTTTAAGTTACGTGTTTTTTTAATTGTTTCCTGATAATTTTCATCTGAATCTTGATTCTTAATGAAGAATATAATTAGCAGAGATCATATATTAAAAATATTTGAAAGTAATTATAGAAAAAAACTCTCCCTTTTTTTTTCGCGTAGCATTAACCGTGATGATAAATAATACCAGAAACAAGAAAATCCCTATGAAACCCTTGAGTTAAGAGAGAAACAGAGTCAAGGAGACAGACAAAGAGAAGGGTGGGGAGGGAGGGAAAGTTAAAGAAGAAGAAAATGTTGGGTGTTATTTACATGGAAGGGAACTGAGAAGAGGGAGGTCAAAATTTTTTCCTTATGTTGTCACTCACTCAGCATGTTCGAAGGTCACGTTGTACCAGGTACTGTGCCAGGCGATCTGCCTGCTGCAGATTGCAGTGTGTTAGGACAGACTAGTGGCTAGGGTTGGAATGGAGGCTCCAGTCCTGCAGGAGAGATGGTGCGTCGCTCTTAGGCCTCCGTATGCCTCTTTCCTTTCTTTCTTCCTCCTTCATTTCCCGTGGCCCACTTTTATTTATCTCATTAGCCAGCTTGCCCAATGGTTCTAAATAAAAATAAGATCGCATCAATGCATTTTTTTCATCCTACCAAATTTTCAAGATCCATCCCACATCCAACGACTTCTTTGAATTCATCCATAGACTTATACCTTTACCTTTTGCCCGGCAAACTTGTGACTTTGCACACACCTTCCTGGGGTCTAGGGCACCCTCCCGATTGTAATGTAGCCGTTGTTTCTGTACAGTTTCTACAAAGAACCCAAACCACATTTGTTTTTTAATAGGAGATGGGAGTAATGTGAGCTGAGGCAATAAAGCTTTTCAAATTAGAATCACAGACATCAGGTTGTGTTTATCACCTCCCTTAAATCTTACACCCTTCCTCCTGTGGGGACTGGGAGGAAGCGGCGAAGAGATGTGGGATGTAGTATTTGGCTCCTGCATTTATGTAAATGACCATTGTCGTGTGGCAACACTGCACGTTGTAATTTTCCTGACAGTCAAGTACGTAAATGCTCTGAGGGATAAGAACAAATCATTTCAAAAGCTGACAAATCATAGAAAATAACAGTTGAATTTTCTAAAATATAAATATTTTTCTTCACTATTAAATCATTAAAATGAACAATTAAACGATAGCTTGTTTTCCCTAAGTAATTAAAAAGGAAAATTCTGTTTCCTTCCATGTTCTATTTTCTCCAAAAGTGACAGCAGGTATTCTTTCAGAAAATACTTATTTTGCATGATTACTCATTTAGGTATATAAGCTTTAGCATAATTCATTTAAATATTTCAAGTGTGTATGTGTGTGTGTTTGAGTATGACGTGTGTGTTATAAGTCAAATGTTAAATAGATAATGGTAACAAAATTCAGGCCAGGTGCGGTGGCTCATTCCTGTAATCCTAGCACTTTGGGAGGTCGAGGCAGGAGGAACCCAGGAGTTCAAGACCAGCCTAAGCAAGAGTGAGACCCGTCTCTACAAAAAGTAGAAAAATTAGCTAGACATGGTGGTGAGTGCCTGTAGTCCCAGCTACTCCGGAGGCTGAGGCAAGAGGATCGCTTGAGCCTAGGAGTTTGAGGTTGCAGTGAGCTATGATGACACCACTGCACTCCAGCCTGGGTGACAGAGTGAGACCCTGTCTCTAAAAAAAAAATAATAATAATAATAATTACTATTCAAAGATGATTTATATACAACCAGAGCTTGGCTGCCCAGTACTTTGAATGGCCAGTTCCTTCATGTTGTTTAAATTTTATTATGAATTTGTAATTACATATTACTTTTTCTGTTGCCATCTGATAAACAGTAAATTTTATGCATTTGTGGAGATATGCATTTTTAGTGCTATCTTTCTGTTTTCCACCTTGGCTGCTTTTGTAGTATTATCAACTGCTGGTAGAAAAACTTTCCAGAATTTATTCTGGTGATGTACCCCATATCCTTTCCACTTTTCCAGACCACCCAAGACTTTAAGAGTTTTTCCTGACTTACAAACTATTTACTTGTATAAGATATTCCCAGAGTCTACATTGTCCCATGACACATTTACCATGTCAGAAATTAAAAAAAAAAAAATGTGTCCCATACCTATAATTATATCTTTTAATCTACAAAATGGTCTCTGCTACATTTCTTTGCAATAAAACTGATTTTTATATTTTTAACATTAGTACATTTTCATATTGGCTAGTTCAGAAGGATAAATATTTTCATATTTTCATTCTCTAAAAGTACAAGGCATGAGAATTGTGTGTAAATATGTATCAGTAAACAGGATTATTTAGTTTTTATTTTAAATTCTGGGATTTAATTGTGATTTGCAAGTCAACTATCTTACCTAGATAGGAACCATTGGTTTTTCAAGAGGTAATGACGTGTCACTTGGAGATCCCTCAAGACCATGACTCATTTCTCTGGCCTAATGAAATCCTGGAGTAACCAAAATGTTGATTGAGGTAGCCTATCTGTGAGTCAAGTGGCACTGACTCAAACCCCATCCCATGTGCCCTGGATGCCCTACGTCCTCCCAGTGTTTTGAGGAATTCCTGGGGTAAGAAGATAGGGGAAGTCCCTTCGAACTCTGAGCCCGTGCTTCTGTTGAATTCCATCACTTTGTGCATTTCGTGATGTCACAGAGGTGCTGTGCCTGTTCCTTACTGCATCAGTCAGACCTGGAACTGACACATATTTCTTCATTTCACACACATACCACTTACTCAAGGGCTGTGTGTGTGTAGCATATTTTATTGACATTTTGGTAAAAATTAAAATTAACGTACAGGGAAAAATCATGAAACAAACTTTTTTTCATAATTTAAGACCTTTGTTGGTGAACCTGGTAGTTTTGCTCTTCAAGTTATACTGGTGTGCAAAGAGCTTGGGAAAGAAAGTAATGATAAAAAACAATGTGCAACTCCTTCCTGAAATAATGCTGCATTTTTCTTTCATGAATTGATCCAAAAGAATACAATAAATGGAAATTTCAATATTGATTTAAATTGTTGTTTTTAGCCCCTGAGATTGAGCTGCTCTAATGTTACCAATGAACTTTTCTAGTGAAACAACCATTCTCATGAAAAGAGAGATTCTTACAGTTGCTTCTGATGTTTTGTGTAGGACCTTCCAAGAAGTGCCTCACAGATAGATGCAAGAAACACTAAAGTCCTCACTTTCATCTCCTATATTGGATGTGGGATATCTGCTATTTTTTCAGCGGCAACTCTCCTGACATATGTTGCTTTTGAGTAAGTATTTTTCTATCTGCCAAGCCCAGTGCTAACTATTCCAAATGTGAATAAGAAAATTGTCTTGGCTTTTAAAAAACATTTATACACTTTGTGAATCATGTAGGGTGGTTCAATTTTAATGTTCAGGTTTCTCGAAAGATATATCATGCAACATTAATTTTCTAGCTGTAGAATCTTAATTTATAATTACTGTATTTCTATTTATAAAATGCATTCAAATATGTTAGAAATGATTAACAGTTAAGTAAGTAAAAATCATATAAGATGCTTTCTACATTGTAAAAGATGAAAATATTTGCTTTATAAATCTTATAAAATTTGTCCTGAAACAGGAAATTTTTAAAAAGGATCCTTAACTCATTAAAAATCAAGAAAATGCAAATAATTTAGAGAAATTATTTTTTAATAAAAATATCGTTCTTATAACTCTAGAATTTTTCCTGAATTAAAAATAATCTGTTGAAACCAATTGGGAATTTTATAAACAATTGGAAACAGTTTTGAAGTAAAATTAATATTTAAAAAGTCTTTTATCACTTGCCAAATACTCATAAATATCTTTATCCCTCCTAGTAGAACCATGTCAGAAAGATGGTGCTACCTAACTTATTGCAGAGCTGTGTAAGATATGAATTTCCTACCTGTGCTTAAAATATTTATTTACAATATTAGTTATTGTATATATTTCTTTTTTCCTTCTTTAGGAAATTGCGAAGGGATTATCCCTCCAAAATCTTGATGAACCTGAGTACAGCCCTGCTGTTCCTAAATCTCCTCTTCCTCCTAGACAGCTGGATCGCCTCCTTTGACGTGGGTGGACTTTGCACTGCTGTCGCTGCCCTGTTGCATTTTTTCCTTCTGGCAACATTTACCTGGATGGGGCTAGAAGCAATTCACATGTACATTGCTCTAGTTAAAGTATTTAACACTTACATTCGCCGATATATTCTAAAATTCTGCATCATTGGCTGGGGTAAGTCTCCTACAATTTTTTTCCTTTTTATTTGTAAAAATTTATGGGGTACATGTGCTTTTTTGTTACATGCATAGATTGTGTAGTGGCCAAGTCAGGGCATTTAGAGTATCCATCACCTGAATAACATACATTGTACCCATTCATCAGTTTCTCATCATCCTTTCTCCTAACATTTTTTGGTTTCGTCTTTTCTGACATGAAAATTGCCACATTCTTATAGGAAAATCCTTACTTTTAAAGACTAGTACTGTTAAGAGAAACTTTAAAATTGTGAATGATACGGATTAGATTGTGCTTATCCTAAGGAAGGGGCATCTTCAGAACTGTATATTTAAAAACTCTTCAACAGCACTCATTAAATTCAGGAGTAGAGGAAAAGCCCTCACTCCTGAGTCACCACAGACTTATTTCCTGAGCCCAGAGCCAGCCCACCCAAGTCTAGAGAAGCAGCTGGCAGACAGTGGTGCTTTTCCATTATGCTTTAAAATATAAAGGCCAGCTCAGACTCCTAGCTATACTCATCCCTAGACACATGCCTATTTCTTGGAAACGAGAGAGAGAATGTTATTTTTGTGTGTGCAACGAGAATGCTTACAGAATTCTTGCCTTGAACTTTTTAACGCAAGTCTTCAGTCAGACATGGATGGTTGTATTAATAGACTGTTTGGGATCTTCTCATGGAACTCCTTTCTTTATCTGGGTTTCATGTGGGGCCAGGCATTTTAGAATTTTCTCACGAATCTTTTCCAGATGGAAATATAGAAGTGAGAGAAATCTCCAAAGCGTTCAACACCACCTGGGGAGGCAATAAAAACATCTTTCAGAGAAATAGGGTGGCATAGTCTTTCCTCACTGAAATTTACATGGGAACACTTTATTGATTCTCTTGAGAGAGAAGAGTACAAAGACTTTGTACCCCTGATGTTTTCCTCCCACTTTTTCTAAAGACTTTTCGTTACATAGAAAGGGGCAAAATAGGCTGCAATGACCTTGTCTGCCTGAACTCTGGCAGTCTAACCAAGGCGTCATTAATGAAACATTTCACTGGTGCTGGATTCAATTCAAATCAGGTTCTAGTTCTCTAGTAGGTCCCACTAAGCAAACAGAATATTTAAATATCTGTCACTTAAGAGTAGGTTTTGATTGTTGTCAATGAGAGTTGGACATATTCTACACCAAGGTGGGGATTTTGTTGTTTTTAACAAAGTTGACAGTTCTAAGAAGTTTGAATTTGTGATGTAGAGTGTGTGTATGCATGTGCGTGGGTGTGCTTGCTTGTTTTTTTTTTTTCTTTCCTTGCCATTATCAGTCTTATAAAGCAGTTCCAGATGCTTCAAAAGAGTTGTTTGTGTCTTGGTCTTTTTATAACAGGTTTGCCTGCCTTGGTGGTATCAGTTGTTCTAGCGAGCAGAAACCAAAATGAAGTCTATGGAAAAGAAACCTATGGAAAAGAAAAAGGTGATGAATTGTAAGTAATAAACTTTTTGGGACTGTATTTGTGGAGGGTATATTTGTTTCCTGAAGTGTAGTATAAATTTTCATGCCAGTAATGAGGCTCTCATTTTAAAAGGTCGAAGTTTATTTGCATGTCTTTGCCAAAGTCTCTTCTACACCACAGATTAATTCAGTTGAATGCCCTGAAATGTTCGAGCCACTTTTCCATACTTACATTGTACTCTGCCATCTGGGGGAATTCGAGGTGCCTGAGATACTATCTTCTAGCCTCAGAAGGCCCGTTCTATTCGAGGAGATTTCATAATACTCCCACTTCCTGAAACCCACACACATGTTCAAGAGAGTTAAATAGCAATATCCGACAGTGAATGATTCCATGCCAATGTGAGTGTTCTGTGGAAATGGAGAGAATAGAGAAATCAGTGAGTTCTTAAATAATTTGGAAAGTTCTCTTCAGACTATGACATCATTGAGATTAAGGTTTTTATATTGCTCAATTGGGCAGTTCTGATATTTTATCAATCACATCATGGGTACTCAATAAATATCTGTTGATGGAAAGAGTTACTGAATGAATAAAGAGCTTATTCCTGAGATGAGACCTGTGATGCCACATATCTATGAAGATTTCATGGATGAATAACACTTTTATATCCAGTCAGTCGTTCATTCTCTGTGCCATTGCCTCGTGGTCTTCCCTTCTCTTGTATTTCTAAATTAGCACTCAAAAGACTCCTCAAGAACTAGGGCAAAATAATGGAGCTAGGTCAGGGGTTTCCAGGATTTTAGGGGAACTTCCATGTGTAAAGAAAAGTTAGCTCCGGGGATAAGCAGTATTATCGTGGGGGCCTTTATAATAACATATATTAAAAGTAGAAACCAGTAAGTAAATTCTAAATATGTGAATTTAGAAAGTATGTTAGTCAACTTTTACAGGACTTTAAAGTACTATTTATTAAATTGCTGTGCCATAAGCAACGTTCATTTATGGAGAATTTACTATATGCTGGGAGTCATGTTCAGTTCTAGGATTCAAAGACATTCAGGATAGCTTTTGCCTTTGTGGAGGTTATGTTCCAGTGTGGAAGACATAACCCATAATGATGATCATTTACACTAGAATTTTAAGCTGAATTGAATTGCCTTAAATCATTCATCCAACTTTTGAGGTACCTAATAATTTCCATAGCATTGATTAGACACTAGGACACCTGCAAATTGCAGTATTTGTCAACTTTTCTCCTAGTATACTTTGCACGTACTACAGTTTTAAATTTTCTTTCATCAATGATCTGATCTATGTATCATTCTAAATATCAAGTATATCCTTCTCCATCTCATGAGGATGTGTGGTAGTCAATGTAAGCTTTGTAATTGTGTGTGAGAAGTGTCCGTATAAGAATCTCACTGTTCTACAATAAGGTCTTGCCTTATTATAGGCCAATGATATTAATGGGAATTATTATGTCTACAGTAACAAACCCACAACTAGGTGTGGCTTAAATAAGTAGGAATTTACTCTTCACAAATGACAAGAAACATGGAAGTAGCAACCACTGGCATCGATTTTATGGCTAAAAATGTCAGAGCCAACAACTCTGCAGCTCCCTTGGCTTCTCTTTCACAGGCAGATGAGGGCTGCAGCAAACCCAGAACTGGCTTCCATGTTGGAGGCAAGAAGAAGGAATAAGGGCCTTGCCAGTTGAGTCTATCGAGTATAGGTCTCCCAAAAATCCCTTAGCAGACTTCTGCTTCCATATCATTTTGTCACACTGCCATCCCTTAAATACAAAGACCTAAAGTGAATACTTAAAATTCCCATTCTAATGTATAGACACGCAAGAGAAAAGGAAGTTAGACATGGTTTGGGGTAAACCAACCAAGAGTATTTTCGTACAACTCAAAGTTCAAGAAGCTGTCTTGCTTTCTTTTTAACATTAACTTAAATAACTAGATATTAAAATGATGTCCGTAAAAAACAAACAAACAAAAAACCATTCATGTAGAGATCAAAGAAGAAACTGAGGTCCAAGGAACTTTCTAAAGGTGTTTGAGAGAGAAATCTGCAATAGTCCAAACTGAGTCAAGAAAAGTATGAGGTAAACAGGACACAGTAATAAATCTCTTTTTCTTTCTCATTTTTTCTTCCTTTTGAAGCTGTTGGATTCAGGATCCAGTCGTATTTTATGTGACCTGCGCTGGGTATTTTGGAGTCATGTTTTTTCTGAATGTCGCCATGTTCATTGTGGTGATGGTGCAGATCTGTGGGAGGAACGGCAAGAGAAGCAACCGGACCCTGAGAGAAGAGGTTTTACGGAACCTGCGCAGTGTGGTTAGCCTGACGTTTCTGCTGGGCATGACGTGGGGTTTTGCATTCTTTGGCTGGGGACCCTTAAATGTCCCTTTCACGTACCTCTTTTCCATCTTCAATTCATTACAAGGTAAGGTAAATTGTATGTGGGCAATTTTTGCTTTCTAATTTTGTCACATTTGCAAGCAGCTTCACTTTTAGACAGATGCCATGTTAGGTTTCTACGTCACTTTTCCAAGTACTGAGCATAGTTCCAGGCACAGGGTGGTCACTCTTTAAAAATGTCTTGAATGAATAAATGAAGTAGAATGTCAGTTTTACTTTTACTTTTTATCCATGGATGTATCCCAAGTACATCAGTGTACCTGGCAGATAGTAGGTGCTTACTATGTTATTGCATGAGTGAATATGGAGGAGCCTGAGGTATCTAGCAGAGGGGCCAATGGAAAGTTTAAAGGGATGCACAGACAACTTCTGTCCTCTTCACAGTTGTGCTGAGTGTTGGGGCTCTTCACAGAACCTTGGCCCATGTAGATTTACCATTCATGGCCAGAAGAATTTTTAGAGTTTATGCAGGAATAGAAGCAGTTTGTCTTGGTTTCTTGGCTTCTTGAATATCAAAATGAATACCAATGCTCTAGTTCAGCAACTTTTGTCTTTTCACGAGTTATGTTGAACTTTCACAATTAATTCAACAATTTAACAGACATTTGCCAATGGTCTGCTGTATACAAAAATACAAGGCTTACTTCAAGGAGCTTACAGTCATACTTCTTATTCCATAATACATACCTTTATTGATGGATTTAACTTTTAAGCTTAAGTGAATGTAAATTATTTTTTGAAAATTAAATGACATCTTTTAAGATATTGAATATACCCTGTGTTGTTAAAACTCCCTAATGTTCAGAAGCATCATTAGGCCAACACTGTAAAAGAAGTTAGGTGACAAAGTTTGGAATGTTTTTGAGCAGAGCAGTATGAATGGCTTACCCGAGCTATCGGTCATGCAGCTGTAGATGTGTGCGGGAGAAGAGCCAACTGCAGCTGAATAAACCTGAACTGGAGGGGAAAGCAGGTTTGTGCCACTCCCCAGATGAGGTGTCTAGATGGGCACTCCCTTCAGATGTGTTCTAAGGAAAGTCTGTACTTAGCTATAAGGGAGTGTTGTTTACTACTAATTCCCCAAGGTCCTCCATTAGCTTGTGAACTGCAAAAAAGTCTGTCATATAGTAGGTGCTCAATGGCTATTTGTTAAATGAATACATTGCTGGGTGAAGAAGCCCTTGGATGACCTAAATCCAATCTGGGGCTCTTGTAACATAAATATATATTAATTAGTTCAGCAAATTTTATTCAGGTTCACTCTCCCATAACAGAGGAAATATCTGCTCATAGCGGGCTCATTATCTTTAGTAAATAGAATAATAAACCTCAAGTGCAACTCCAAAAGTTGGAAATTGAGTATGTAGCATATGAATACATCTTCACTGGGATCTGGCTCTGTAAAGTGAGTATTCCTCTATTTAATCTGTTCTGTAGTACACAACATAAAAGTGCCTAAATAAATATTGACAAAAGTGTCCATTAATGTTAGAAATTACATGATTTTATATTTCAGGATTGTACATGAAAGGCACAATGATGTGCCAGCCCAACCTTGGTCTTGCTTTTAGAATTTCCTGGCAGTTTCAGTAGCCTTCAACAGCTACAGTTGTCTGTTTAGCTCTGTTTCCATTAATGAGAATTGGAATGTTTTATTTTTCCCGGCATGGGTCTCCTGTCAGTAGGGAAAAATGTAGTAAACCATCATCAAGTCAGTGTTCTTCATAAATCACTGACTTTTAAGACTGATTTTAAATTATATAAATTCAGAACAGATTTTTACACATTTAATGATATTAAAAACACCTCCTAAAAAGAAAATTTAAATTAAAAGGCAGCAATACAGAGCACATAAGTCTACCAACAATTGCTTACTGGCCAGGCTTGTACAAAAACTTCTCAGGATGCTATGGAAAAATCACTTAATGGTTTTTTATTGGTGGGTCATTTTCTGAACCTTCCAAGAGAGGCTTTGTTGTTAGAAGTGTGTGCTTTATTAAAAGAAGCATGTAGAATTTAAACAGTTTGAAGAAACAGTTCAGTGAATGCAAAATGAACTCAGGTAATATGTAGACAAGTTGCATTATATATATTGCAAAATATATATATATATTTTTTTCTTTTTGATAGTCTTCATTCCAGCAAAAAACTTGATGTGGTCCCTTTGCCTCATGGAGCTTATATTCTGGTAGGGGAGGTTGATGTTAACCTAATACATCACTATTTAAAAAGTACCTCGCGGATTGAGAACATATTGCAGACGATGTGATGTCTAAGCTGAAATCTGAAGGATCAATAGGAATTAACTAAGTGAAAGGTGGGAGTAGGAATAGGGGAAAGAATATTTCAGGTAGAAAGCACTTCATAAAAACAACAGGAAGTCTTTGAAAGGTTTTAGGCATGTGGAGTGACATGATTAGATATGCACTTTGTAAAGATAAAGCTGGACATAATGTAGAGAGTGGATTAGAGCCACCCAATGGTGTCTGTAGGGAGAGCAGGTAGGAGGCTCTTGGCGTGGTCTAGGATAAGGTGATCTAGTATTTTAGACTGTGGTGGGGACAGGGAAGCTGGAAAGATGTGCACAGAGTCAGGGGAGATTTAGGAAGTATGCTGTGACTTAACAGTCATCATTGGTTTTGTCTCATTAAAGTAAACTCTTATCTTTCTAGAGTGATCAGGGTAGGGGGTCTCCTTGTTACTATAATAGGATGGTTAATAGATGCCTATCATTACAAGATTTAATGATGGCTAAAGATTTAGAATGCAGCACAATATTCTGAAAACTAAAACTACACTAAGCAAATTTTAATTTCTCTGAGATTTAGCTTGTACTTGAGCATCTAAAAGTCGGCAGGGCACCATGTGGTCCTAGGGGCATGGCACCTGTGGGAGCAACAAGTGTTCAGGCCGGGTCTACTGTGGTGTCTGGGCGTATATATCTGAGGAAAGGCTTTTGGTAGATTTCTTTTCACATTTGTTCATGTTCAAAAATTTGTTTCAAACATGTTAAAAAAATCCATTTCATCTTTCAGGATTCTTGGAAATATATGTAGGGGTGTGTGTGTGTACAAGCACATATATAGGTATAATTATATAGGTACATAAATTTGAATAGTCTGTATATTAAAATTTTATATATGTTTTATTTTTCTATTTTTTATTTGCATGTTTTATTTTATCTTTATTTTTAATATGTATTTTTATTTTTGTTTACTTTTAGTTATTTTTTTATTTTTGTTTACTTGTAACTGTATAATTTAATTGCCAAAAATCATGTTAAATGTATGTCAGAAAATTATTATAATCTGTGTGCTTATATTAAAATTTTACATACTTGCATGAGCTAATGAAGTCATGAATTGAATCAAGGCGGAAACCAAGTTTATTATTTTGTAATTTTCCACAGTATATTGCTTTGATCTTCTTATTTTATCTACCTCACTTGGTTAAGTTGTATGGTAATCATTTCATCGATTTTTTTCCTGCTAAGATTAAAAGATAAATATACCTTCTCTTAATATGGTGAAATTACATATCTGTCTGCTTTTTCTATTTTTGCTACTTTCCCAGGATGAAAATGGCAAATAATTGTATTAAAATTTTTAAATTTTTCTAAAGAATACCACTGCAGAAAATTCTCTGATACAAATTGCTATGCAACAGAGAACAAATATTTGACAAAAATACATCATAATTTGCATGACTGAGTACATTGTACTTCAATAATTTATCCTAAAGAAATAAAAGGCAATTTCCTGGTTACTGAAATCTTGGCCAGAGCACTTTTGGACATCTGTCCCTTGATAATACCATCAGTGTATTTGCAGGATTGAATTATTGCTCTGAGATGCAGCACGTGCACATAGCTGCTTGTTATACAAGTGATGAACAATGGCATCTCAGACTGTATATTTTGTTCATTAACCTTACAAAAGTATTTCACACTATCCATTAGATTAGGCTTCTCCAGTATATAGGGAAGCTTAACTCTCCTGACAAGTTCATCAGGATCTAAAATCTAGCTCCATGACAAAAGCTTGGTCTTTAATATTCCTTTTCCAGGCATGTGAAGCAATATTAATTAATAGTCTTAGGTGTAGTCAGACCATCTTCTGTAAGGATATATGACAGCGTAGTAAGATGCAACATATGGTTCTGCAAATAGAAGCTGAGCTGCTATGGGGAACACAGAAGGGTATTATCAGTCTACTCAGAGATAATGTTTCTCATTAATTACTTTGATAACATTAAGATACCCAGAGAAACAGAAATAACATATTTGTATAGTGCATTATTGTTTACCAAGCACTTGCACATAACGTCGGTGATCTGCTGACATTCTTGCAGCAAGTCTGAAAAGTAGGTGCCTAAAAGAGGGTATTTTCTCCATTTTAGAGTTAAAGAAACTGAGTGTAAGAAAAGTTAATGACTTTCACAAGATCAATTTGAATCTGGCAGTGTGATATTTACAATATAGCAATATATGAAAATAGAAAAGCACATTATTAGGAGACAAAGCATAAACAGAAAACTAAAACAAATTACTGCCCTTTCAATTTTTTATTTCAAAGTTTCTAGGAACTGAACATCTACTTCCATTAAAAATAAGAACACTATTAATAAATATACATTTAATGAGTAAATGAGAATATAATTTCTTACCCTTATTCAGCAAAAATCATTTAGGAAAATGCATTGTTATTATTATTCTATTGATAAATTAAGAAAATTAAGTCAATTTATGAGGTAAAATATGCTCAATGTCAACTAAGTCTCCCTTGGCACTAGAGGTTGAGGTTAGGAGCCTCATGAAAGTTGAGCTGTTACCTAATGACTTGTACAATACACATACTGGGTTGGTGCCAAAGTAAAGAGATGACCCACATTTCAACCCCTAACATCTGAAACAACATGATGTTGGCTGAGACATTACACACTGCAAGGAAACAAATTATTCTTCTTTTGGCAGGGCATTTTGTGCCACAGAGAAATAACTTTCTAAAGGGCACCTTGGTAGTATAAAAGCACGATTTAAGAAGTTCCCAAAGAGTGCCATAAACCTTTAAAGATCTCCGGCCCAACAGCCCGCTGACTGTGTCTATGTGACAACAGAACACAGGAGCTGTTTAAAGATTTGGACACAGGCTTGCTAAGGAGCTCAGAGGTCATCTAGACCGTTTTTGTCAAAAATCAATTACCTACAGCACATGGTCTCTTTTGCCCAAAGACCTGGTTTAATTCTTGACCGATTTTCCCATCAAAATTCCAAAACTGCTTTATGCTCATGACCTAATTAAAACACAAATCACGCATTACTACCCACTCTGATTCCATTTCCCATCCCTGAAGTTATCTATATCTGCAGTCTTACCCTTAACTGTATTTCTGGAACTTTATTATCCAAGGGAAGAAAAAGTCAACTTAGGCTATTTGTTTGAATTTATTGATGATGATTCTGCTTAAAGTGTCAGTGGCCTTTAGTTGTTAAATAACTCTAGGAGATGAGGACCCAAGGTGGTGGTTCTTTTCCCCTCCACCTGGATTTGGACTCTTAAAAGTGACCTTTTAGAGCAGGAAGTGAATGACAATGTATGCTGCCCTGAATTTTACTATGTAGTAGTATCTAAGGAAACTGTTTCTAGAATTTTTTTTTTTTCCTTTTTTTTTTTGAGGCAGAGTCTCTCTCTGTCGCCCTGGCTAGAGTACAGTGGCGTCATTATAGCTCACTGCAACCTCAAAGTCCTGGGCTCAGGTGATCCTCCTGCCTCAGCCTCCCAAGTAGCTGGGACTTCAGGCATGCACCACCGTGCCTGGCTAATTTTTCTATTTTTAGTAGAGGTGGGGTCTTCCTCTTGCTCAGGCTGGTCTCTAACTCCTGAGCTCCAGCAGGCCTCCCACCTTGGCCTCCCAGAGTGCTAGGATTACAGGTGCGAGCCACCGTGCCAGGCCAAACTTTTTTTAACTTTTGATAATCAGACTAAAGATCTGAGAATATCCCTTTGGCTATTCATTTTACCTTTGCCCTGGAAAGCTACATATCACTGCCCGAATCAAGCTAAGGGAATGACTTCTATGTGGGGGCCAAATTTCTAGCCAAAATATATATCTTTTTTTTTCCCTAAAGAGTTAAATAGCTGTTACAAAGATCAAGATTAAACACATGCCCATACAATCTACAGTGAATATAATGCCAATACTTAGAAGTACGTTTAATTATTTTTTTCCTAACATGCTACTTGAATGTGTTCTGAGGTAGATGACAGGATTAGCTATCAAAAATCAATTCCACTACTTGATGAGGTTTTTCAGAATGCACCTCACTCCGTTTTGGAACACCTTACCTGTCCCTTTACCATCTTCCTTCACTGAGTTTGCTGACCCAATGTTGGCCCATAGAGTCTTTCTCAAGGACAATTTGACAAAGTGAAGTTACGTTGTCCACCCTAACAACACCTGTAGGCAGGCCCACTTTTCCACATACTTGCAACATTCTTCCTTCATCACAATTAAAAATGTTATTTATTTTAAATGAGAAAATTGTAAAATTTACTGAGAATGAAAACCTCTTGAATTCACATGTAAATTTTTAAAAATGTGAGCATATCCTTCTGGTGGGGAAAGGTGTTGGTGGAGGGCAGTCTGGGTGAGCAGTCTGCAATGAGAGGGTGGGTGGCTGGTTAGGAATCTGCTCATTTAGAGTGTGGTAAGTTTCTGTTTTTCTTGCTGTCCTAGCATAAAATGGATTCGCATAGGTAAAATAAAGAATCAAGGCAGTTATCAAGCTGAAGAAACTATTGCCAAGGAACTCTGGCTTGGATTCATCAGAGTGGTAGTTTGCCAGGCTAAAATTCACCAAAAAAGGACCATTGTGAACTCTCTTTTGTGAGATGGGAAGATTTTGTGAAACTAGCACTGGCCTGTCAGGGTGAAGTAAAAGCTTTAGGTCTGAATTCAATCTTTTGGGCAGTTTTAGCTTCCACCTTTTACGGGCAATGTTGCCAACTCCTTAGTTAAATAAAGCTATACTATAAAGAGTAGAGCCTGATTGTCACGGTCTTTGGTCAGGTCACAGCTTAATGCTCTTTCTGGAAAACTACAAGAGTGTATTTTTCCTGGGTGGCGTGAAGATTCGCAAAGGGAAAAAAAACTGGTAGAAAGAAAGCAGAGACTGCAATGGGAAATCAAACTTATTTCCTTGGATGTCAACGTAGAGCTCTATTAAAGTTTTGTGATTTTAGTTATGCTTCTGGCACCAAGATCTGTAAGTAGATGGTGGGGAGAGGCCATCAAAATTTAAGAGGGAATAGTCCTCTGTCTTCTCATGTTAGCCTCCAAGTGCCCTTGGCTCTCTTGCTACATTTTCTACTACTCCTTCCTTGAAGCATTTAGAATTTCTTTCCACACTGCTTATGTGTGCTGTTCCAAATGGAGATGCCTACCTCATTTCCCACGGCTGAACTCTTTTTAAAAGGGATATTTTGTCCTGAAAGAATTTTGGTATAGTATTTATTGCCAGACTGACTTCAATTCATGGGAAAAGGGCACGTTACTACGAATAGTATAATAAAAGAACCTATTATGAGAATCCTATTCTGATTTAAAATGGAAACGTATCTCAAGGCTAAAGAATTTACCATATTTATATTATAAATATAATACCTTGGAATTTAAAACATATTCATTCCTAAGAATTCTAATTTCTTAAGCTTATTGTCTAATTTTGCCCCATACCATCACAGTTCATAGTAGAAGATGGAGCATTTACATGACTTTTACTCTGTCACTTAATTTTAGAGGAGATGTATCAGATTTTAAATCCAATTTACGTACCAGTGTCTCTTAAGCTTGTTAGGTACCTGTATATTTACAGGCAAGTGTGGTTGCTTAAAAATAGGCAATATCATCAAATGTTATATAATTATGATGTAGGTTAGCACTACACAATTTAAAAAATTGTTTTATTAGGTCAGTTTTGTCTTATTTTTAACCTCATCCTCTCTGACTGTGGTCAGCATCTGATCCTCAAAATAATTCACATTTTAGCACCCCAAGAAGGCTAAAAAGGTGAATCTGTGACCTAGTTCTCTTCCAATGTCCTTGAAACACCAGACACAACCTCTGCAATTTTTTCTTCCAGTGTATATGACATGTATAAAAACTACTGTGTGTTACAGAAAAACAATTGAGTATTAAGGGAAGCAACATCTAGCAAATTTTGTCTTCTACCCTCAACTAAAAGAAAATCATTTGCTCAATGTGAGGCCCTATAGTGAGTGATACCTGGATTATTGCCCAGGAACAAAAGTCCTTAATTGAAGTTTATAATCTTTTCCAGGTCTCATACATGATTCTGTTAAAAAATTGTTTAAGAATACACAGTTACCTGTATTTTTAGCTGTGTGACAAAAATACCTCCCAGAACAAATTCTGGAAATTCTGACCCGTTAAAGGAAAATTGAGTAAATCTGAGGCAACGGGCTTCTCTGGTCCCACAGTCTCCTTCATCTGTAACCCCTAATGACCTCACCTCAGGCTTCCTTCCCTCCACTCTCTGTAAAACTGCTACCACCTCTTCAAAACTTAAAAGGATCTAGTAACCAATTCAAGTTATTTATACACTTTTGCTTATTCACACTACAGGCGGTACAAAGTGGATTTGCTTATTAAAATTACTCAATTATTCAAGCCCTAAGTCCCCTAAAAAGCCCTCCCTTAAGTGGATATACTGCTTAGTATAGTATATTCCTAGAGAAGTTCCTCAGCAACTTATTTGTGTGCTTTGCGGAAACTTTTGCCTTAAATGTATTTTCACTGTATTCCTATTGTCCCTTAATTTGCATACTACGTGCTCCTATTTTTAACCTCCCATCTCCAAACACGTTTAACACATTAGAGTATACAGGTAAGCATTCACTTAACAGAAGAGTGCTTGATAACGGTTGCCATTCATTCTGTCAAAGAACATTCATCAAGTTCCTGCGTAATTTCTAGCGTCGTTCCTGGAACGGCCAACGTGGTGTTGAATAGGCAAATATTCTCTTGGATCTTATTACGTGCTAGGAAGAGATGCTCAAGCAAGCGGATGAATGCATAAATGAGTAACACGAGAGTATCAGTGCTGATGAGTACCATGAAGAAACTAGGCAATTGAAAGGGAGAGGGAGTGACAAGGGGCTAAAATTAAAACAAAACGACAACAAAAAAAACGGTCGATGATGATGGCCTCTCTGAGGAGTCAACAGTTGGTCTGAGACCTTAATGATAGGTAGGAACCCGTTACAGAAAGATCTGGAAGGAGAGTGTTGAGCGTGGTATTGGGTAGCAATGAGCTTGAGAAACAGGGAAAGGTGAGTGTGGCTTGAGGGTCACGATGAGGAGGACTTGTGTTCAGCACATCTGGTGTGAGATGCTGCTCTGTGGAGATACAGCCAAGTGAAGGTGTCCTCTAAGCAATAAGGGTTGGAATCCTGGTGATGTTGGGGAGAGAAGTGAATGGGACCAAATATAAAATATCAGTATATGGTACTTATATTTCAGAAGTGTCATTACCCACTGGGACAGTGTAGCCTTAGAAGAGATGGAAACCGGGGACTGAGTTACAGACATGTCACCCTTTAAGAGTAGAGCAGGCCAGGTGTGGTGGCTCACATGCCAGCACTTTGGGAGGCCAAGGCTGAAGGATTGCTTGTGCCCAGGAGTTCGAGGTTGCACGGAGCTATTGTCATGCCACTGCACTCTAGCCTGGGTGACAGAGCAAGGCCCTGTCTCTAAAAAAAAAAAGAGTAAACAGAAGAATCTACTAAGGAGACCAAGAAGCCAAGAAGGAATCTCCAGGAAACTAGGAAGAGAACTGGGAAAAAATGGCATCAGGAATGCAGGAATGTTTGATTGTGTTGAATGCTGCTGAGAGGTCTAATAAAACAGCAAGGACAACTCAGCGACGTGGGAGTCACTGTGACGCTCACGGGAGCAGTCGCAGTGGGGTTGCATAGCAGCCTATCTGGAGCGGGCTGAGGAGAGAAAGTGTGAGAAAAAGTGGAGACCTCAAAAGTTAACCATTTCAAGGTGTTTTATTGGGAAAGGAAATGAAGAAGTTGAAGCTGGAAGAAGATTGGAGGTTAAGGGAGGAATTCTTTGTTTTTTAAAAAGTTACTAGAATATACTTATAAGGTAATGGGAATAATGCAGTATAGAGGAACAGAAGACACATGATAAGGCTGTGAGGAGAAGGTTAAAAAGCAGGAGCAAATTCCTTGAAAAATTAAAAGGGATTGGCTTCCAAAGCACAAATGACCCAGTTAGTTTTTGATAGGCACAGAGGGTGACTGTAAATATGAAGACTGTTTCCCATTATGGAAATATATCTGTGTTAAAATGTTGAGAAACTTAAGCCAGGTGACTTTGCTGACTTGGGGCCATGTTTAACCCACAAAAATACCACTTTTCTATGGCCCAACCCAATATACTATGAATATAACTATAATATACATATGTAAAAATAGCTCAGCATACACAAGTTGAACCATGATGAGCTTATGGGTGTTTTCAGTTTTCTCTTTTTTCTAAATTTTGTGTAAATTTTTAATATAATTTTAAGACAAATACAAGGGAAATTAAATATTTCTTAAATTGAATATTGCTTATTTCAGCTTGGTTTTTAGGTTAAGTCATAATGAATGCTGCACAGAACAGGCAAAGACAGAATCAGATCAAATTTTGACTACACACTGCAAGATTCCTTTCCTTAAGATCTTTGTTTCTTCCAAAGCACAAGTGACTTAGATGTAAAAAAATTTAAAATGAAAATGAATTCATGTGTTTTATAAGATTTATATTTAAAAATATATCAGCTGGCTTAAATATTTATATTTTCTTTTATCATAGGCTTATTTATATTTATTTTCCACTGTGCTATGAAGGAGAATGTTCAGAAACAGTGGAGGCGGCATCTTTGCTGTGGTAGATTTCGGTTAGCAGACAACTCAGGTAAAGGGGCATGTTGTTGATGGGTTTTACATCTAAAAGTAGTTGGAAATGTTTGTCATTCAGTCTTCCATTGTCAGAGCAACCAAATCCTAATGGTAGCAAGTTATAAAAGTGAAGTATATGATGAAGAGATCCTTAGTTGGAATCTTAGAATATTAGGGCTAGAAGAAATCTGAGAACTTTGGACCCAACTCTTCTATTGTGCAGAGGAAGCATGAATTCCAGGCAGGTTAAATGAGTTGCCCAAAGTTTAATGTCTAATTTAACAACCTGGATGTCCACAGGTTCCACTGTTCCAGACTCACCTTTCTGTTTTTGAGATCCTTAATTACATTATTATGCAAAGAGATTTTTCTCACTGTAAAAAAAATACCCGAAGAAAAGTATCACTTTTCCTCCCTTCCTTCCTTCCTTCCTTCCCTTCCTCCCCTTCTCTCCCTCCCTCCCTCCCTCCCTTCCTCCCTCCCTTGCTCCCTTCCTTCCTTCTTTCCCCCTCCCTTTCCTTCCCCTCCCCTCCCTCCCCTCCCCTTCCCTCCCCTCCCCTCCACTTCCCTTCCCTTCCCTCTTTCTTTATCTCTCTCTCTCTCTTTCTTTCTTTCTTTGTTTTTTAAAGCATCAGTGGTTACTTCTCACCTTTAGGATACTGAAGTGGTATGTCAAGTAATATATATACAAGGTAAAAGTAAAAAATTTTTCTGTCTTCAGCTTATTATTGTTTACATATCTGTCTCTTCTTTGAGCCGTTGCCAGCATATCAGAAAATCAGATGCTCCAGGTAAATGAAATAATGCAGCGATGATTTTTCAGGGCACAGCATATTTCCCATAAAGCAGATTGATAGAGTGATGTCATTTCTTTCAGATTGGAGTAAAACAGCTACCAATATCATCAAGAAAAGTTCTGATAATCTAGGGAAATCTTTGTCTTCAAGCTCCATTGGTTCCAACTCAACCTATCTTACATCCAAATCTAAATCCAGCTCTACCACCTATTTCAAAAGGAATAGCCACACTGGTGAGTCATTCTGGTCATGACAAAGTTGTCCTCTGGTAGGGTTTTCATCACATTTTCATTGCAAAAATTGGCCTATCATGAACAGTGACAGAATACAGTGCCTGACAGTGTGCTTATTTTAGATTTATGAAAATGAAAATCTGTTTGAAGACCTTATCCAACACCTTTATGAATATTTTGTCCTTTTCAAAATCTTACAACCCAAACTGTATCTGTATAACTACAATATCACTAACTGAATATTATTGTAAATGAAGTGATTTCAAAACTTAGTTTTATTTTAAAACTATGGTATTTTGTTTAAAAAGCTATATATTTTTATTTTAAAAATATAAAAATTGAATTGCAGATTATCTCAGCATAGTATGAAAGTTACTTGACAAGTTGTCATGGGAACAGGAAGAAACACCATCTAGGATGTATATTTTATTTGAGACTTAATTCCTTAACCATTGGAAGTGTTATTGGCACCTGCTCTGTAAATATGAAAGATTTAAATCACTGATTAAATATGAAAGAATAGAGAATATAATATTTGGAAAGCAATACAGGGCTGTAGGAAACACTGTCTTTGTTTATATCCTGTTTTTTCATGATATTTACAATGACTACATGTTCTGTCACTGAGCATGTATATGAACAATCCTGATGACAACATGGAAATAAAGAATATTTTAAGCAGTGGTGTGGGCCTGTAGTCCTAGCTACGTGGGAGGCTGAAGCGGGAGAAACCCTTGAGACCAGGAGTTCGAGGCTGTAGTGAGCTATGATCGTGTGAATAGCCATGGCACTCCAGCCTGAGCAACACAGCGAAGACCGTGTCTCCAAAAAAAAGAATATTTTGTAGGACGTGATAATCAGTGAGTGATGTGAAAAGGTGTAACCTTTTAATAATTTCAAAGAGAAATAATAGAATTGCTACTTTTAAATATTAATTAAACCCCTGGCAGACAGCTTTCACACTTACACACAGCACTTTTCCTAATTAAAGATTCTAAAAGGATAATGAAAATAACTTTTTAATTTTTACTTTATTTAGCTGTTAAACATGAGCAGAGGTGAATGACACAGAGAAGATTAATACTTAGCTTTTTGCAAATAGGGAGTAAGGTGTGTGATGTGTCTGTAATTGTTCATATTGCAAACATTTGAATTACAAATGACCCTTAATGTACATTTGAATCCTTACAAATGTCCCTGCTTGCCCCACTGGAGTGGCCTCTGCCTGGGATTCACGACAGTACTGTGGAAAAAAGTTAGAGTGTTTAGAAAGTTTGTTAATTCCAAAATTAATTAAAGAGATCTGAGAACTCAGAGCAATTTAGGACAGCAGTTCTTAAAGCTTCTTGGACTCAAGGACATTTTTTGGGGGAATTGAATGAAAGCTGTGGATTCTCTTCCAGAATAAGGTGCAGACTTTAAGTCATCTACACAATTTTGCCTAAAATTAAGTAGTCTGTGCACCTCTGCTTGAGAATACCTGTGTAAGGAAATTGATGACAGATGTACAGTCTAAGATAGATTATTCTACCTAATTGGTGGTTCCCTGGCACAAAATATCTTTTACTTATAATGAATTTTTTTTTACTTTATTTAACCAAACTTGAAATTACTCATTTTGCCTTCCCTTCTAAAATGCAAATAATTAATGCGTTATCAGTCAGTTGTGAATGAACAGGAATTAGACCAATTGAATTGCTTTCCTCTCAACACAGCTGAGAATAGCTAACCTGAAGAAACACCACTCTTAAACCGGGAGAGAAGAAAACAAGGTAGATAAATTAGGACATGAAGCGTTTGGGAAATATTAAGGAAAGAAAGGGCTGTAGGAGCCTGGGGGAAACTGGAAGATAAAAGAGGACATGCACAAATGGAGGTACCAAAGGAAGACTTTACTATTTTAAAATGTGTGTTTTTTTGTTTTGTTTTGTTTTTTTAAGGTATGCATTAATGTTTTTCTGTTTCCCTTAACAAAAAAAGCCCTTGGGACTATATGGGTTCTTGTCAACTAGCAAGATAATTTAGTTAGTTACATGGCATTACTTCTATGGTACAATAAATTCTGGTTTCCAATCAACTGACTTCAAATAGTCTTTGTCTACTCAGTCAGTTCTCAGTGGGACAACTGATATACTGGGGATCACTCAGGGTATGCAAAAAGTCACTTTATATCATCATGAATATCTAGTTGGTTTATTTCTTGGAATTGATCTAGACATTCATATGTTTATGGTATAGATAATGTCTCCTAAGAGCATTTCTTCAACAAAAGTGGATCATTCAGGTAAACTTTTATTACTTTTCTGAATGCATGAATTTTTCTGCAAGGTAATAAGAGAATATGTGCATGGATTAAGCTAAGATTCTTGCTGCACCAGCAAAATGGCCTGTTCTTTACAATACTTTTCCACTAGCGCAATGACATTCCTGCATTGAGCTGGAATTTCTGAAATTCGGAATGATAGTGTGCTGTGCTGGCTCTTCTCTGCATGGGGTGTCTGCAAGCCGCTCCTTCTAGGAAATGTACCATGTTCTGGAGTGAGTAGGTCACATAGCATGTAAAGTAATCACAAAAAGCCATACTCGAGAGAAGATTTGTGTTATAGAAGGGACATGAAATTTTTTACTTTCCCACTGCTCTTACGGATTACTGGATATGTCATGGTACATTCATAGAAGTCATATAAGTGAAATTGTCAATTCCAAGCCTGCTTTGTGAAGATTTTTATCTGCTTAAAATTTCAGCATAGGTCAGATAATAGTTCATTTCCCTAGCCCCTGGTTTTCAGACTTGCAGCTGTAATCAAAATCTATATTACCCATAATGTAATATCTAACCCGAAGACTGGTTAGCAGACTGGAATAGCATATATATATAAAAACACAACCCTCATTCGGAATTTTACTTTATTACGCTGTGAAGACCCATCAAATTGGATGACATCTTTGGAATGGAGCGATGAAAATATCTGGAAATACGTGCCCCTGGAAATTACCAAGGAGGCAAAGTGAATATATCCTTGACATTTCTGTGAGAATGTGTGGTCTTCTAAAAATATCAAGCACAAATTATTCACTATTGATATTTATGTCAATAGAAAAATCCCTACCAGAAAACCAATGGCTAGTGAATATATGAACTAAAAGGAAACAGGGAATCAGTCAGCTTGCTGAGAGCTGTATGGGGTGGGGTCTTATGTTACGACTCCTTGAGCCTTTTTCTCACCAACGTTGGGACATGCTTTAGTCATTCTACCACGCTTCAGTCTGCCCATTCTCTCCATGAACCATCTATTTTTCTTTCTTGTGTCCTTTAGTGTGGGATGAGAGCACCATTTCCTATTTCTGCATTCATTTTACTTAGTGTCTGCTCCAACACAAGACAACAGTTGAGCAATTTGAATAGTTTCCAAAGACAACAGATAGCATGATGATGGCTTTTTACCAATTATTGATGGATTTTAAATCTTATGTCACATACTGGGTCCACCCTACTCCAACATGGAAAGCCTGGAGTGAACATTCCACTTTCAGAGCTATGATTTCTAAAAGCAGTTTTTCAGGACAGAGTTTTTGCCTCTTCTACAGTGCATAGAGAAAATACTACTGTAGGGAACTGAATACTTTGTAAAAGTTCATATTTTCTCCTTCATTCTTATAAAATCTCTATAATTTGGTTAATTTGAGGATAAAATTTTTATCCAAAGTTTATTGGGAACGGGAGGTACTTTTAAGGTATTCATAGGATACATGAAGACAGCCGTATGTGTTTATAGATAATAGAGCTTAAGCAAGTTTCAGAGCACTGTCTGAGCCAATTTTAGAAAGTGTTTAGGTCTAGGAAAATAGTATTTAAATATATGATATTGAAAAATTCAGAACAGAAATTTATTTAGCAGTCCTTTATTACTATCAATTGCTCTGATATTACTGTCAGCAATAACATCATTCTGAAACTCTAGCATAATTAATAAAAACAAATTTTCTATTAAGCTATTTCTGATAAAGAGAATTTTTATTTATATAATTAAAAGAAAAATTCATAAAGGATGCCTTTTTTGCTGTATTCCAATCATTTCACGAGTGAAAAACCACAGGAAAATGTGTTCAAAGTACCTTTTATGTTTATTTTCATTTACTTTTATTTTCTAAAATCCTTTAATTTTATAAAAATTTGCATTATGGAAAGTGTCAAACACATATAAAAAGTAGAGAGAATACTATAATGAATCCACTGTACCTGTCAACTCATAGCCAGTCACGTACCCCTACCCATTTCCCCCTCCCTATATTATTTGGGAAACATATCTCAGATATTATTTCTTCCATAAATATGTCAGCACATTTCAATTCCTTTGTTACATAATCTGGTACTTCTTCTGAACCATTTGATGCATATATTTTTGAAGTGGTTTTCTGATTATTTTATTCATTGGCTTTTTGAAGAATGCCACTTACAAGAATATTTCTTATAATAAACCACAATAAAAATTACTAGAAGGCAAATTGGCATTCAGTGACTATTAGGAATGTACTTTGAAGATGAACACATGAAATTTTAGTGCTGCCTATTACCTAATCTAAGAAAGAACTAGAGCTCCATGTTCTTTGTGTACTTTGTTAATGGGCAAAACAGAGTGTACAGTATGGTGGTGCTAGGCATGTCACCAGCCTAATTTCTTGTATCATTTCTTGCAGACAGTGCTTCCATGGACAAGTCCTTGTCAAAACTGACCCATGCTGATGGAGAACAAACATCAATCATACCTGTCCATCAGGTCATTGATAAGGTCAAGGGTTATTGCAATGCTCATTCTGATAACTTCTATAAAAATATTATTATGTCAGACACCTTCAGCCATAGCACAAAGTTTTAATGTCTTTAATGTAAGAAAAGAAATCAGTCCACAGAAACATGAAGATCGGCAAGCTGTGAAAACTACAACTAGCAGATGTAAATGTGCTATTACCTAGGTAACTGCATATATATGAGGAATGTATTTTGTTAAGAAGGCTTTTGTGAAATTCAGAATTTATCTTTTCAGTATATTTCTTCAGTATAATACTGAAAATACTTTTCAGTATTTAGTTTCCATCATCACTAAAACTTCAGTGCTGAGAGCGATATGACTCAGTAGCCACAGGAGACATGATTTTTTAAAATATATAATTGAATCAGACTAATCAGAACTTGGGGAGACATCAAAATTAATAGACAAGGGAGAGGCAAAGCTAAGGACAAAGTTTAGTGTAGAGCCCATTTATACCCCACCTAATAGTTCTGGATGTGCCCATTTTCTACACCATCTTTCTCAACAATAAAAAACTTACTAATATTTATAACTATTTTGGATGCCCACAAGTCTTATCCCAGGGCTGCTTTCTATGAGTGCAGTAGCGCTTTCTTTTTTTCGATGAAATTTCAACCACATATAGAAAAGAATGTTTAATGTTTGACGCAAAGTTTAAAAAAAATTTTTTTTTCTTGTATCAAATGTTTAACTTTCAGAACCATAACATGCTTAAGAAAGTTTTCCCAAATTTTGACCTAGTTAATGTGAGGCTATGTCAATTTCTAATATTTTACTTATTCTATTCAAAGCACAAGGCTAAAGCATCATCATTAGTTATAATTTAATCCCATACATTTGAGTCAAGTTTATTGTTGATGTGCTGTCAATGTGGACCTCCTAGTAGTTCTTTAGGAATTAATCTCTACTTGTGAATACTGAGCCCACAGGCTCAGGGGAGGAAGGAGAATTTCCATTAGGCATGATGTGAGCAGTAGAATTTCCCTTTTAGGAGATACACTATTGAGACTACATGGTCCTGTCCTTGCTCTAGAGACTTTAAGACATTTCCGATCACGCAAATGAAAGCCTCTTACTTCCCCTGTTGAGAGTTGTGTTCCAAGGAATATAAAGTGAGACATATGGGTGACTCATAATAATAAAAATAATTTATAAACATGTGGGTCAACAATTGCTAGTCTAAAAACTATTTGTCTGTAAGTCCTCTGGTTATAATATATAAGAGCCTGCAGAGATCTGGCAAGATAGACGGTGTATTATTTGTGGATCAGGCTGCTGCCTACAAGCCATGCATAAAAGTAAGCAGTTTACCTAACTCTCAGACTATCCTGAGTAATGCCTGCTTGCTAGTGAATGTGTAGAACACTACATTTTAATCGTCCTTAGATGATGGAGTCCTATCGATTTTCTTAGAAACTGGTCTCAATGCATGCTGTGCTTTTACATTTGCTCTGGGTTATCTGGGAAGTATCAGGTTCTGGGAGGTGGCAGCGTAAGTGATGAGAAAGTCAGCAGAGGCCAGAACCCAGCACCTGGAGGCCTTTCCCTCTTCACAAAAAGCAGGTAGTTCTCAGGCTGAGACATGACATGGGAGGGCTTTCAGGCTATGCAGCAACCCAAGGGGCCTCTCACCTTTTGCTGAGCTTCAGTCATGAAGCTATTTGCCAGGCTGGAGCAGATGATGAGATAATGAGGTAGTGGGTTTTTAATCACCATCCATCCGGGAGACATGAGCATCGCCCAGCCTGCCTCTCACAGGGGAGGGTTGCATTTAGTAGAAAAGAAGAGTAAATCTTCAGGTCACTGAGATTCACTACAGTACAGCCAAAATCCTTTCCAATAGGCTTATATTAACAGGCTGCTTATTTTGGCAGAGGTTACGTATAGATGAAAGTTAATCTTAAATAGTCATTGAATATTCATGTACTTTCTCCCCCAAACCTTAGATATTCATGGTAGATTTTAATTAGCTTTCTACTGTGAGATTTCTACCCAAAGTGCTTCCTTTAGTTAATAGTAATTAAGATAGAGCTTCAAAAATGACTTCGCTTTTGCTGACTACTCATATTCATCTGGATCTAGAAAAACATTTTTTTCCCCATATTTGACAACAACAATGTCAGCTCCATTTTAGAAATATTTAATAAAAGGTGAGGAAAAAGTGAAGAAACTGCTGAATAGAAACATTTGCAAATGGAATTAAAAGACTGAGCCAAATTCTGCCTTCAGCTCTGAGCATGTGGTTCTCACCTTGAGTTAGCCCCCTCAGAGCAGAGGGGCAGGAATTTAGCTGGGAGCCAAAATTTTGGTTAGCCTGTCTTTGAGAATATCAATTCAGACTCTATTTTTGTTTTTTTTTTCCTTTTCCTTCCCTCTTTTTACACTATATTGTGTTAGAATCGTCATCTAGGATATTGAAATATTCTCTATTCTTGTCACCATTTATTTGCATTGTAAAGATTTTCTTTGTCTATTGTTGGCATAGTGTCTTTTGTATATATTTATTTATTTGTGTTTATAAATGTCAATTTGTTTCATATCTTAGCTTGCTATTGCCTAGCTCTGTCTTAATTAACTTTATATTACAGAGACTGTATATATTTTTTTCTAAATACTTTGTGAAATGGTTTTCTGTAGCAATACCTTTGAATATGATGAATAAAAGTCACTGTGAGTGCAAATTAGAATTAGTAGTAAGAAGCTACTATAGATGATTTGCCATTTTACTTCAATGGAAATGTTTTTCAAATAAATACTTATGTTGTTCATGTTCCAAATCATTCAATTTCTTTATGAGTGAATGTTTTTATTTCTGACTCTTAAATAGGAAAAGATTATTTGACAACTGGAAAATAACCTGCCACCAATTAAGCTAGTGACATAGGGCTACTTTGCCAAAAACACTTGGAATGAATATATTACAGAGATCCAGTTCACTGGGGATTAATGCATTTTGAAGTTCTTAGAATTTCTTAGGATGACTGATGCAAAGCCAAGCTCTGTGGCAGATTAAAAGTAATGCAGGTTTCATTCGGGGGAAGTCTTCAGCACCCCCAAGGGGATCGATTCAGTAACATGTAGAAATTAGCACCTGGGATATTTTCCTCACATTTATAGTTGCTATTTTCTTTGTGGGAGGCTTAGCAAATGACACCTTTTAACCAGCTTCACTTGCATGATGAGAACAGAACCTCCTCATTTCCTTTGACAGTGGTTATTTAGGATAAGTCTTTTCTGCAGAGAGCAAAGGCCCGATGTGGCTCACAGCCCTACTCAGCAAAATGCATACCCAAAGTTGTGAGGCACTTTGACAGGTTACTGCTAAAGCTGGTCTTCTGAGCCAACGTTCACAACTCCCAGCCAAGCCATGCTACGAAAACAGACAAGCCATGCCTGGGGCTCACCTGCAGTCCTGCATGAGCAGGTTACTTCAGACAGCCTGGGGAGGGGCCGTGGGGCTGACCTGTGTTTACAGTGTTTTAGAAATCTGAAGGAATTGGGCTTTATAAATGCTGTGTTTTGGAAGCACTGCTGTGTTTTCAGTTGAATAACATTCCACTTCTCTCGTATAAAAACATGAAATCCTTCCCTTTCCCCTCTCCTCCAACCTCCCTCCTTTTCTTACTTTGTCCCTCTTTCCCTCTCTGTTCCTCTTTCCTTCCCTCCCTTCCTCTTCATTTCAAGGAAGAATAATTAGTGTAACAGTTTTTTTTTTTTTTTTTGCTTCCCCAGAGAAAAATAAGAATAAATGTGAAATTTTCAAACATTTGTATTTATATTCTATAGCCAATCCAAAAAGTAAAAAAGTAAATAAAAGATGCTTTGTTACCACAGGCAGCTCCAACCTACTCAGATTACTGAGTAATCTGAACCTGATAGAAAAAAAGACCCATAAAATCCGTAAGTATGTTTGGGTGCCAGATGCTGATTTGCTATTTCGTATAATTTTCGCCACCATTCTACGAAGTGTTGTTATTCTAATCTTCCACTCAGAGAAACAGGTGATTAAAGATAGTAAGTAACCTGCCTGTGGCCAGAGAGACAGTAAGAGCCAGATCCACATTTAAGTCCATCCAACTGTGTTCATTCTTCTACATCAGCTTACCTAGCTGCCACCTTCGAAGAACCTACAGCCTTTGAAGGAAGGTAACCCAAAGACAGGATAAATGCCATGAGATTCAGAAGAAAGCTCTGGACTAGCAAAACGGTAGTGATGATTTTGGTCTTTGAAGTTCTGATAGATTCCGATTGGCCTCTCCTGGGGGCAAGGAAAGTTATTCCAGACCTGGAGGTTGGAACCCCCGGGGCAGTGAGTGGAAAGTAGTTGAGGTTGGTTTGCTTGCAGGGTGTGGAGAGGGGCTGTAGAGGGATGAGGCCATCCTGTGAAGAGCCTGAGGGGCTGGCTGGAGAGGTTTTACCTTATCAGCAGGCACGAGGGACGCATAATGGCTTCCGGGCAGCAAAGGAACCCAGTCCTAGTTGGGCTTTAGGAAAGTGACTGTGGGGGGCTGATTAGGAAGAAGAGAGACTGGACTTGGAGAGAACAGTGAGGAGCCCCTTGGAGAAGCCGACAGAACAACGAGGCAATTTGAGAACCTGTGCCTGGGAGTCACAGTTCTCAGAGAAGCGGTGGCACTGCCACAAGGCCTTCAAAGGCCCAGGGAGCCCACGCTCACCACGTTCGCTCCATGGGTGGTTTCCGTGTGCCCTGGGGTTAGAAGGACCCGTGAAAGGAGGTAAGCCTCCAAGAGAAGGAGAAGCTGCTACGTTAAACGTGGTGACGAGGAGGAAAAGCAAGAGTGGGGCAAGTTGTTGAAAGGGGTGTAAATGTAAGGGAACGTTGTCTCACGAAGTTTCGTTTGTTCATTTGTTCATGGAGGGAATACTATATTTGAAGGCAAAACGGAAGGCACCGGAAGAGAGTGGATGGTTGATGTATCGCCGGGTCCTGAAGGTGAGGGGAGAAGGGGTGAGAGGAACTGGCAGGAGCCTCAGCCCCGGCAAGGAGAAGAGGCCTCTCTCCTCTGAGATGCAAAACAGACTGTTAGATGAGACAAGGAAGATATGAAGGGGCAGACAGGAGGGAAAGCTTGTTGAGTTCCCTGATTTTTATCAGTAAAATAATTAGAGGCTCATTTCACCTGCTGGGAAGGTAGAATCAAGATGGGGACCTGAGTAAAATTTAAAAGATTTGAAACCACCTTATAAAGAATGCAAATCCTTGGCTAAATTAAATAAACAAATAAATAATGTTTGCCCTCTGAGTGGCTTTTACAAGTATAATCCCAAATTATATCATTAAAGTATTTTTATGTGCTGTGTTTTGAAAAGCTAGTTTGTTTCAAGGTCATAACTAAACACTTAATATTCTCAAGCCTCAAACTTTACTGGTCAGGGATGTGTTTTAAATAATTGTAAATAAAAGAATGATGAATAATTTTAGATATACTCTAAAATCTTTTGAATCTTTTAAATTATATGTTCTGTTTGGCTTGGCTTATTTTCTTTCTGAATTATTAAAATGATTTTTATAAATTCAGATGTCAATTAGGATAAAACATTTGATATTCTCAAATACATTTGAATATTGATATTTGTACTGTCTGGTTCACACTGCATGAGAAAATAACAAAAAACAAAGAGTGTACATACTCTAGGAGCAAAAGAGATACCTCTGAAACACTGGAGTATTTTCTAGCTTTATTGGCATAATGCTCAGTCAAGCACACTAAGTGACTCCAACCCTATGTTGCTTCTGGGGGTTGCAAAATAAAACATAGGGTCTTCGTATAAGGAGTTCGCTGGACAGCAGAGCTGATAGATCTGACACATTTGAAACTATTTAAACTCAAAGAATAATTGGCTTATTTATAAGGATCTGAAATGTAATCAATGCTGCCCAATTAGAGCTAATAACACTGAACTGCAATCAATATCTATTAAGTACCTGAAATGTCTAAAGAACTTAAATTTGACACCTTACATTGTACTGATTTCTTATTTCATGCGTGTATGACTTTTCTACTGAATGACGTTATTTTATTAAGGTTTATTAAGGGACTGGGTTTTGTTTATAGTCGTCATTTTCATAAGCAATAGCATACTGCTTAGCCACATAGCAGGTTCCTGGTTCATGCTTATTGAATTAAATTGAAATTGGTAGTTTACCAGTTCCACTTGCATTTTAGAAAAGTAGGTATCAAAGTACCTTGCATTTTCATGGGTTTGCAAGAACATGGACTAGAAATACAAAGCAAAGAAAAAAAAACTGAATTAGCATTATGCTATTCAAGACCCTTTACCCCAATTGCTATAGGTCATTTTATATGATGCAGGCAAATGGGATAAGAACAAAAAGACATTAGTTTGATATTAACTGTAAATCTTTTTCAATGGTATCAGAAAAGGAAATAGGCTTAACTCAAGTCTGAGATGAATAAGTAGAAAAACCTACTTTAGAGCAATCGTCTTGGGAACTGTTTTATGGCTCAAGCTGGCTTCACTATTAGGAACTTAATGTAAGAAAACAGAGGGTCCTCATGGAAACTCGGCAGCTAGGTGTGCGGCCAGACTTTGGGGATCTGGGACCAAGGATGATGGCCTTGGTCATCAAGCAGCTATCTTCTTTATATGGCTATAGTTTTTTTTTTTTAAGAGACTTTCTTTTTTTGAAGCAGTTTTAGGTTCACAGAAAAATTGAGAGGAAGGTACAGAGAGTTCCCATATACTCCCCCACCCCCCCACACACACAACCATAGCCACCTTTATTTATCAACTTCCACTGCCAGAGTGAAACATTTGTTCCAATTGATGAACCTGCATTGATACATCAATATGACCTAAAGCCCATAGTTTACATTAGAGTTCACTCTTGGTGGTGTACATTCTATGGGTTTGGACAAGTACGTAATGACATGGATGAACCATTATAGTATTACACAGAGTATTTCAACTGCCCTGAAAATCCTCTGTGCTCTGCCTACTCGTTCATTTCTTTCTCCATCCCCCCTTTTATCGCCCTGGCAACCACTGATCTTTTTAATGGTATCAGATAGTATCTTCCTAGTTTTACCTTTTTCAGGATGTCATATGGTTGGAATCATACAGTATGTAGCCTTTTCAGATTGGCTTCTTTCACTTAGTAATACGCATTTAGGTTTCCTCCATGTCTTTCCATGGCTTTGTAGCTGATTTCTTTTTAGTTGCTGAATAATATTCTGTTGTCTGGATGTATCACAGTTTAGTTTCCACTCATCTACTGAAGGACATGTTGGTTGCTCCCAAGTTTTGGCAATTATGAATAAAGCTACTATGAGCATGGGTGTGCAGGTTTTTGGGTAGATGTAAGTTTTCTGCTCCTTTGGGTAAATACCAACGAGCATAATTGCTGGCTCATATAATGAGATTATGTTCAATTTTTTAATAAACTGAGAAACTGCCTTCCAAAGTGGTGATGCTATCATTTTCATCTTTGTTTTTTTTCCCATATCTGCAGCAGACTATCTTCCTTTCTGAGGCCTTCGGTTTCTGTTTCTTCATCGCTACATTTTATATGAGGTTTGAAGTTACCATGGTGCTGATTTTGGCCTCAACCCTAAACATGAACTTACAGCTCTGATTCTCAATACCATATAACCATTGTTTTGTTATCTCTTAGTTTAAATTTTTTAGAAAGATCATCTGATTAACTCAGCTTTTGTCAAGTTTCTACACCTGGTCCAAGAACAGTGGCATGAATATGGCTGCCCGGACTCGACCATTGAGCAGAGCTGTAGAGGGAGAAAGGGACAAAGCTGCTGATTCAGGCAGGATGTTTAGAGTGTGTTCAACTACAACAATCAGATTGTGCAAAAAAAGTGACTTATTAAAGGGTGTTAGTTAATTCATTGTGTCAGTTTGAGTCACCCAGGAAGTGGATGCCAAGACAGATTTAGAAACTCCAGCTGTTTATTGTGGATAGCACCTGGAAAAGATAAAGGAGAGAGGGAACAGGAGTAGACAACAAAAGCCCATGAGAGGCGAGAAAGAAGGAGGAATATCAGGTAGGAAGAGCCTCAGACTTGCAGTATAACTCTGAGAAAGTCTTGGCCCACCCAGCAGGAAGCTCCAGCACAAAGATTCTCATCGAGAAGTCCCACGTTGGGTGGAAATGGCCTGTTACTCCCATTGTACTCAGTTATTGACTGGAGGCTGCGTGGGAATAGGATGCCCTCAGCTCTAAGCCTGCAGCAGATCCCAAAAGCACTGCATTGGGAAGCTGTAGGCTGACTTCACTCCTTACAACACGTTCACTCTAAAAGATCCAGTGGCATAGCCCTGTGGCCACCCCGCCGTATTCACAAAAATCCAGGATGGCTAGATTCTGGCTTGAAGGCTGTGTAACCAGGAGCAATACTAAGGTTGACCTGGTGGCTGGCTTTGATCACCCTGGTGGAGTTTTACCAGGCACCTTCCAAGTGCTTCTGGATACAGGTATGGAAAACAGAATGCTATTTTAAGTAATATCTTCAGACAGAGGTTTACAAAGAAAAAGGATTTTAAAAATAAAAAGTAAAGGTTAGAGATTAAATATGAACTTTAATTATTCCTATTTTTCTCTATCAATTGTACTGTGTAAAATGGAGAGATGTTTTAGAAACCATGCTGAGTCTAGCAATTGACGTGACATTAAGGAAAACATTTGAAAATTATTTCTTTTCATGCCCATTTGATAAATTTATCAGTTTCCTTGAATGGCTTTTAGGTTGTTGAGAGAACAATTATATTATAATTTGGCTAACAAAAATCCAAGATTTGTTAGAAGTGCTTTGTGTGAACTGCTGTTAAATCTGTTTTTGTTCTGGTTAACTTGTTGCAGTTAAAGAAAAGTCTGAGGTCCCAACCAGCTAATTAGCCTGGGTTCTAATACTATCTGTCTAACAGTTTCTAACCTGAAAAAACTATGTTACAGCCTATGGTAAGGCTGTTAAGCTATGACACTGTTAACTAATTTGGATATAAAGAACTAGAGAAAGCTGTCATATGGAATTGCTATTGTTTAAGCTTTAGAATGGTGGATTGATCCCATTTTGCTAAAGCCAAAATTTCTTCACTCTTAAGGAATCATATAATGTAAAAGAAAGTTCATGGGCTTAATTTTTAGGAAATATTTATTTGGCTAATAATGATCTGTGCTACGTGACTTTACTATGTCACTTGAGTGCTTTGAGCCTCAGTTTATTTCTCTGTAAAATAAAGGAAGCTAAGTAGTAACTAAAATATTTTCAGCACTAGAATTCTATAATTCCCTTTAACTTCTTTAAATATTAAAATGCTAGTAATTTCCATTTAAATGTAAAATCCAAAGAGCTAAAAGTTAAATGTCAAGCTAAACTTTTAATCTTATTCAATCTGAATTTTTCAAGGGAATACATGTATTCTGTATTTTTATTTCCAAAGTAAGTGCCTTTTCTATACACAGAATTTAGTATTTTCAGGGCCTTGATTAAGTCTTCTAGGGATAAAATTAGTAGAAAGATTCACTCTCAAATACAAAAGAGAAGATGGCCCAGCAGTAAGGCAATATTCACTGTGCAAATCAGAACTAAAACCTCAATTTTCTGTTAGCAACTCTGTCAAATTAATGATCCCCCCAACATGGGTACAAAAATCCCATTTCTTCTCCCCAGCTGTGTGATACAACACTGTGCAAAGTCCACAGGGGAAAAGAAGAAAACAGATCAGCAGGAAATAAGAAGACAGCAAGCAAAACAGATTTGACAATTGCCAAGAAGTGTCCTCAGATGTGCAATACGGGATCTCTTGCTGGGTGAGTGAGAAAGACAAAACCAATCAGCTCCATTTAGTAAACCCACATGGATATGCCCCATGGCAACAGAGGCCTGTCTTTGCCTTTGCCCCCGGGTACCTTGAGCAGGTTTGCATTCAAATTAGAGGAAGCTGTGTGCATGTAAGTTATGGGGGCAGTTCTTAGCATGGAGCTCATTGCCAAAGATCCAAAAGCACTTTAAAGAGGGAATATTTCATGTGATTGCCTTTCAAGGGCCCTGAGAATCTCCCTGTGAGTTGTATCAAACATGAGTTTACAGACATCATGGCAGTGGGAGCTCATCATCTATGGCAATGAAAACATGGGAAATAGGACAGAGCAATCCTTGAATGACTCAGAAATCAGTACAGCTGCTAGATTAGTAACTTAATGTTTTTAAAAAGTGACAGATATATTTCTTGTGAAAAGAAATTGTCACTACCTTGATTAGCCCATTTCTTGTACATTTTAACCTGAAGGTAATAAAGACTGATTTCCTCAAAGTTTTTGGTAGGTAACCATATATGTATGCATGCGTATATGCACACACATATTCAGACTGTTTTTTAATAAAGTACTCAGAATTGTAAAAGGGATATTGTCTTCTCAAGAATAATTTTAAACAAGTACTCCAAGCATAAAAGCTAGAAAATTTTTCACTAGACCTTTGCCACAGTAACAGAAAAGTCAGTTTGCAGTTATAAAGTGTTGGGCTTTTTTTTTTCTTATCCACAAAAGCTGTAAGGAATTGCTAACATAGTTGTGGCTTTCTTGCTTCCAAATAATTCCCAATTCACTTAGATACTTTTTTCTTCCAAAAGATCTTTTTTCTAACATTTGCTCTGCTATTTTTGTATAGTTAGTGTTTACTCAATATAAGCACTTGAAGTTTAAAAAGCATTCTCTCCTCCAATCCTTGAGATACATTTCCCCCATATCTCCCTTGGCATGTATTGGGATGAACGTGGCCCAGACTCACCTTAGGAAACAGGTATTTAATGGCCTCTTCTTGTTTTTGGTCACCTCTTCTACATCCACCAGTCCAATTAGTATGAGTGACTCCCAGCCCCACTGAGTGCTTCCTGAAAGAATTATGATATACAAACAAATGCTTGTTTCCTCTTAGTCACCCAAAATGGCAGGACAAATCCACTGTTCCCTAATCCCTCCCTCCTTTGAAATTCTTGTTAACACAAAGCTCTCTAAGTCCAGGGTGGTTGTGGACAGGGATCCAAAATTTAATGTTTCTCGAATGATGATGGTGTTATTTTCTAAAATTCATCAAAATGAGCTGTTAGGTGTCATGAAACATTCCTTCTGTTAAAGATTGCTCCATATTGTTCAGGCAAATGAGAATAGTCTCAAAGAGGGCCTGAAAGGCAGACCAAGCCCCTATTTGTTTCCTTCCCAGAGAAGAAAGCAACTATAGAGTCCTACTGAGATGACTGACTGCTTTCCTGAACCCCAAACTTCAAACTTAGAGACATCCAGGGTGTAGTTAACATCTGGAAAGGATTATTTGTTCACTTGGTCAGTAGGCTAGTTTTAATTTCATATGGGGGTGGGAAGGCTCATTCATTTCAATTGCTGCATTGAGTATGTGTGTGCGTGTCTGTGTGTGTGTGCACACAGCAGGTCTTCAAATGACATTGTTTTGTTCGATGTCATTTTGTTATAACATAGATGAGAGAAAAAAATCAATTCCCAGCCGGGGCCCCTGTTTGTGTGGAGTTTGCACATTCTCCCCACGTCTGTGTGGGTTCTGTCTGGGTCCCTGGTTTTCTCCCACATCCTAACAGTGTGCTCATGAGGTTCATTGGTATGTCTACATGGTCCCAGCGTGAGTGGGTGTGGGTGGGTGTGTGAGTGTGCCCTGCAGTGGGATGACATCCTGGCCAGGGCTGGGATAGTCAGTCTGCTGGCAGAATTCCTTCTGGCTCAGGGAGGTCAGTCTTTGTTCTATTCAGGCCTTCAACTGATTGGATAAGGTCCACCCACATTATGGAGGGTAATCTGCTTTATTCAGAAGCAACAGATATAAATGTTAATCTCATCTAAAAAGCACCTTCACAGAAACATCCAGAATAATATTTGACTAAATATTTGGGCACCATGACACAGCCAAGTTGACATATAAAATCCACCATCACAATTATGTATCATATTAATAGACACTATGTACAAGACACTTTTCATAGGATGGAGTGATATCAAGCACTTCATCTATCTCTTCCCATTCTTGGCCCCATGTAAAGGAAGGACACTTTAGAAGACAAACACTTGAGTGCTTTCTGAGGTTTAAAAGAGGCAGTGCTAGCTCATGTGTCTGGAAACCATCTCTTAAAAAGTCTGACATAAGGGAAATAGAAGGAGGTCATATGACCTCTGCTGTCAACTCCCAACTTCTCTGGGCCCTATTTCTTCTTTCTAATCTCTTTCTCATCATTTTAACCACAAGGTACTCTTCAAAAGCCCAGGAAAATCATATCAAAATGTCATTAATTTCAAATAAAAATAATATTGATGGTTCTTTCTGTCCCCTAGTGCAATTTCCTTAAATCAGAAGATGATGGTGTAATGTTGTAGAAACAACAAAGGATTTGATAGTAAGAAATATGTTTTGGACTTTCAGTGGTCACTTACTAGAAAATATCTTAATCTTTCAAAGGCTCGGTTTTCTCATCTATAAAATGGGAGTGATAATGATAATGTTGTTAACTAACTTACTTGATTGTAAAGATCAGTTGAGAGAAAATGTGGTGCAATCTTTGATAAATGATAAAGCATTATGGCATTGATTATTATTGCCATTTTTTATTAAGCTAAATTTTCTCAGTTATAGAATCTTAGGCCCCACTCAAGGTCCCAGCTATCTTACCATGACTGTGGAAATTGTGGTTACTCAAGGTTTCTCACATCTACGTGAGATTACTAACAACTTAACCTTGGTAGTGGGACTTCAACCTAGTGAGACTGTGGCCCTAACAAACATATTGTCTCCTTCCTGCAATATGCTGAATTTCATACTGGAGAATCTGTCAACTTCAGGCAATGTTTTACTCCTACAGTCCAGCAAGTCCTCTCTGCCTTTGTTGCAACACTGTCAGAAAATTATTAGATGTACCTTCTGTCTTATCTGGATGAGATGAAAAGCAGAAATGGGTAGTTTCATTAGTCTTTGTTGCTGTTGGTGAAACAGATGTCTATGATGTCAGGGACGATCTTGTGGCCTGAAAACCCAGGTTCTCAAATACTGAAGTAAACATAAAATCTTAACAATGTTCTGTACATGTTGCCAAAGTGTTATCGGGGAAAACCCTAAGCGCACAATATCTCCAAAGTTTATAGTGTTTTTTTTTTCTTTCAGAATACCGGTTCCTAGCCAGGCTAAAGTTCTCCATCTCCATTAGGAGATGTCCTTTTCACTCATTACTGGTCTACAGGAGACATTTCGATTTTACCACTATCGGTGGTGATTTCATACCTGTAATATTCGTTACCCTATTCTATTCTCACCACTTCTCAAAATATTAATCCACTAGACTACTAAAATAATCACAATAATAGCAGGAAAATTATTTATCCTGCATATACATTTCTATGAGTTTGTAAAATCACCCATATTCTCTTTAGTCCCCATAGCAAGCGTAAATACCGTATAGCATAACGACTCCTAAGAATTTGTGAAACTTAATGTTACTGTTGTATGAACTTGAATGGAAAACTATTTTGCACTCCTTTTCTTCTTTGTTTTTCACTTCTGAATTTGTGAAGCCATATTTTCTATAATTTATTCAACCAACTTTTATTGAGTACACCATATGGTATGTGCCTCAAATCATCATAGACGTAGCAATTTGATTAATTTTCCTAAATCTAAGCTCTGGCTGTATCATACCCTCCCATGCCATTGCCTGCTAAATTAAGTCTAGAGTCCTTCCCCTAGAACTCAAGGCTCTCCATAGTGCACAGATACCATGATCCAGCTGAGCTGTTTCCCCAAATTGTCTTGCCCTGTTTTCTCTGCCTTGGAATGTTCTCCCTCGTGCTATCACCTTTTCAAATGATCCCTATTTTAAATGCCTCCTGTTCCATGAAGTCTCTCCTGTCACCAAATATGAATAAATGTCATTTCTCCATTCATAAAACGTCATAGGCTTTTTAAATTTTTGTATTTCCCCCTGTATAATAGTCATTTGTGAGCTTTACAAGTCTTCTCCGTTAAGACCATAAGCTTCTCTAAGGCAGGAACTTTGTCTTAACCACTCACTCATTCAATATACATTTTAGGAGCATATAGTATTTCTTAGAGGATGAGTGCAGGGGACCTGGAAACATTTTTAAAATTCCCTAGTATCCTTGTACTTTCAAGGTTTACGCAATTCTATTTTAGTCAAAAGCTTCTGTAACCTTAATATGTATTAGTAGATTTATTTATATTTTCCGGTAGGGATAAAAGGGAATAATTCAGTGTCCATGTGCGGCTAAGTAATACTTAACTGTAAGCGAAATGATTCTGTGATACGAATCTACTGATGAAAGCAACAGCGGCAGCAGAAAAGGGACGATCAGTCCTCGGTTGGAGAGCGTCAGGAAGGGCTTCAGGTAGGACTTTATTCTTTGAAATGAGTCTTGAAATGTCACCTTCAGGCGCTGAATCTGTGAAGCAGAGAGAAGTTCACCAGCAAGGACATAACGAAATTAAGCTTCAAGGTCATTGGGGGCGTTCGATGAACTTGGTATGGCTGATTGACGGGGTATAGAGAAGAACATTAAACTAAACTAAAGAGTTAATTAGGATGCCACTAGCACAATTCCTTACACGTAGTTGGTGTGCAATAAATGTGTGTTAAATTCTTTCATTAATTTTTATTAGTCTATCACTTTTATAATGGTAGGGAGTTTGGTTTTAGCTCTTTTTTTTTTTGAATACTCTAAAAATAATCTCTCTCCGTACTTTTTTTTAACCAATGCACTAGTTTTTTCTATGGGAATTTTATTAACAGATATCAAACACTGAAACATCTTTACATTCAGATTTCAAAGATTCCCTAGGAGAGCAGAAAGCTATGCTTCCTCTCTCTCACTTTTCATATCCTTCCACAGAAATACTTGCCCCCAGCTCAGAGGGCAGAAGGAGTCACGGCCCTTTCAGCATCAAAGTTCTCTAGAATTTTCTGGGAAAGGCACATGTTCTGAGGAGTCTAAGGAAAATTGTTCTTGTTATTTTATTGTTTCATTTTCTATTCCTTATAATAGATTATACAATTGGGGGATTTTGTTTTCCTCGTCTATATTTTATAATATCTCATACAATTATGGGGATTTAATTGACAAATTATCTTAAAATAACCACTCATTTCTACATATATGGCCCAATTCACCTTCCTGTCTCTTTCCTATGTAGGATTTCCTTATTGATGCTTTATAAAGAGAGGTAAGATCTACCCCCCTGTGAAGGTAGATTAAGCACAGTTGCTCCAAATGTAGGAAGATATTTAACTTTTTGTTTTTTACACCCAGTCCCTCTATTTATCTCCACAACACTCCAGAGGTATTCCACTAAATTGACTCTTACTTTGGGAAATATTAACGTTTATTGGCAATCTTTCTTCCTTGTATGCTAAAATAAAAGCAAAGTTAAATATATTCAGAGTTGCTTATTCTGCTGATTTCAATGATGTCAACAAGTCCTTACCACATTTAGTTACTAATCCTTAAAACCAACAAAATAGATTTTCAAGGATTATAGCATGATCTGATGGGGAAAAAGTAAAATCAGTAAGCTACAATTTCTTAAGAGAAATGGATTCATTAAAATTATGGATTAAAAAAACTAACCCAGTTTTAGGGTGTACCATTTTTTTTGTGCCAGACTACATTGTCCCTCGAATCATTTTAACAAATGAGAGGGAAAATACAAACACTAGAGACAAAATACAGCCAGATCCCAAGTACCTTTTAATTCCTATTAAGTGCAAAGAGCAAACTATGCTTAGATATTACTTGCACTGCTCTCAGCTGGCCTCCAAAACGTGGGAAACAACCTATGTCTAGTTGGGTCCTGGGACCTGAGCTGGCATTACCTGTTCCTGCTGGAGGCAGATGACAGGACAGTTGTAGCTGTTGCCCCACTGAACATGCTGCAGCAGCTGAAGGAAGCCCTGACCCTCCTTCCCCCATTATGCTTTTTCCTGGGTCTATGAAGGCATATGAAATGTACTCAAGTTTCCAGGTCCTAATACTGTAATTCATTGCTGAGTAAAGGTCCTTGCCCAGGCACTTGTCTTCAAACAAAGGAACAAATTCTTCTAAATAGATTAGGGATCTGCAGAGTAAACCAGCAGGGTCCCTAAGCAACAATAACAACAAAACCTCAGGTAGAAGTACTTGCCATGTAATCGTCATTCTTTACTAGGCCAGTAAGTAACTATTTTACCAAAAAAAAAAAAAAAAAAAGCATCTACTGATTATTGACAGAACTTACATGGAAAAATGGTCATCAAAACTATCAATATTCTTTTTTTCCTATAAGAAGGATAAATGAAAACATGGAACTAGGCAATGTGAGATTCAGGCCTCTGTAAGGAATTTTCCAGATGCCGTGGTGGCCTTTATTATTTTTGCCCTGGATTTCTACGTTAGCCTTCTAACTGATTTCTCTCTCTCTGTCCTCCTAGCAATCTAATTTCTATAATACTGGAATTATAAAACATAAACCTGATCCAGTCACACTAGTGATCCGTAGGTTTACCTCACTTCTGCCTGCATTTCTGGCCTTGTTTCCTTCTCTGTCTTCCACTGTAGCATTTACTTTCTCCACAATGACATGTGCACACTTCCTAAGATTGCTATGATTTCTCATTTACCTATATGTACTCACTGTCTTCTATTTCCTAGATCCCATACGATTTGCTATTTTCTTAGGAGTATTTCGTGACTAATAGGCCAAACAAGGGTAGAAGCAAATCCTGCTCAAAACAAATGCAGGATGTGTGCTAACTGTACCTGTTTCAGCGTTGCAATTGATTTTGTAGTGTCACGTTCCCTTTGGATTGCGTGTTCCTCAGGACAGGGACCTTGTCTCAGCAATCATGTATCCTCAGGGCCCAGCACAGTGCCTGGCACAAAGGAGACAGCAGAAAATGTTTTCTTCTATTGTGTTTTTACATAAATGCATCTTTTAAAGAGTGGAAGAGACAGAAAAGAAAATGAATGGCATACGGTAATATCAAATGCAGTTTTGATAACATCTCTATACTTTTATTGAATATGAAAAAACCTCAAGAAATGAGTGGCATTAAAAAAAGCTAGTGGGAGGACGGGGGTGACAACTTGCACACAGCTGGACAAGCAGAAGGGTTAGTTCATGCATCGGGATAGACACCCGTAATTCCAACCCTGCCAGATCTACACTGGCAGAAGCAGTTGAAACCACAGCAGAGAAAATGCATCTAAGATTGAATATGTAAGAATACTCTACTAGAATACCAATTTTAAAAATAAATAACTCAAAACTATAGATTATGGAGCCTGAACATAGTTAACTTTCTTGATACAAAACAATAAGATGATCAAACCGCATTTAACTTAGAGTCCCTTTCCTTGAAAATGTCACAAGTAATCAAAAGAAGAAAGAGCCTTCATTCTTCCTCCAAGAGACATCTTTTTATTTGGCTAAGCAGAATTTGAAATAATTACCATAAGCAGTTCAAATTAAAATTTAGGTCAATACTGGAACTTGGTCATGTTTGGACAATTATTCACCACCTGGGATAATTCATGACAGTTTCCATTATGTCTTCTGTTACACAGAAAATGAAAGTAGACATGTTTAAGAAAAAAATAATACTATTCCATTCACCTGAAAGCAATTAGAGCACTTTCTTGACCCATATTTGCCAACATCTCTTTTAAAAGTAATCTTTATCCCAAAAAAACTAAATACTACAATAAAATTTTACTACAGAATGATATAAAATATATGATACATTAGTAAGGACACTCTTTATGTAACCTTTGAAACTCATCCCACCAGTAATGAACATTTTCCATGGAAAGGTGAATCATGTGTTTTTGGTCTCCTTCTTTAGTCCCATTATAAACTGCTTGGTTCTAAAAGCCACCAACTTATGTGAAAGGTTGAAAAATAGTGGTGTAAACAAAGAAAGCAGCCAATTATTGCACAATCACAGACTATCCTGCTGTATAGACAGGACCCTCTAGAATACTGTTTAAAAATTATGTTCCGTGTATGGACTCTAAGGGGTCTGGTAATTCCCCAAGCCTATTTCCAAGTGTTTTCATTTGGTCATTTGTCAGGAGAGGGAGTTTATAAATTTTATCTGATTCTCATAGGATTAGTTGATTCCTCCCCAAATTATGAAAGAATGAACTCATCCCACCACCACTTTAGCCTTGTGTAATGCAAGTTACAACCCAGTGCTTTGTATTTAGTGTCCTGGAACATTCTAGGAGAGAATTTTAATACAATGGGAGTTATTTTCCAAAGACCCTACTGGATCTCAGGAGAAGCAACTACTTGTTTTTTTATCTTGATGTCATGTGGTTTGCTGCATGCTGTTAGAATGAATGGAGTTGAGGAGGCCTGGTCCATCTGAGCTTGTTTCAAAATGAAGGTAGGCTTTCTGTTTGTAGGAAGATAGCAGCAGGGGTGGACCTTTTTAAGCAAAACTCCAATGCTGGCTAATTTCTAAGAAGACCCATTGTCTTTGTCCATTTGGGCTGCTACAACAAGACACCATGAACTGGGTGGCTTATAAACAACAGAAATTTACTTCTCACAGTTATGAAGACTCAGAAGTCCAAGATCAAGGCTTGTCAGCAAATATGGTGTCTGGTGAAGGCCCTCTTCTTAGGTCATAGATGGTACCTTCTCGCTGTGTCCTCACATGCTGGAAGGGGCCAACCAGCTCTCTTGGGCCTATTTTATAAAGGCACCAATCCCATTCATGAGGGTTCCACACATGACAGAATCACCTCCCAAAAGGCCCAATCTCCTAATACCATCACCTTGGGGGTTAGGATTTCAATACACGACTTTCAGTGGGACAAAAACATTGAAACTATAGCACCCATATCCTAAGAAAATCCTTCTGAAACCTAGTCCTGATGGAAAGTAATCCAGTTAGTGATTGCCGAATCCCAATAACATGATCAAAAACCTGCTACAAAGCCTCATGGTAAGCTGGAGTCATAGTGGGAAACCTCCTGTGATGAAGAACTAACACTCCCCAATGCTCCACTTCCATGTTTGGAGTCATATGCCTGTGCTCCTTATATCAATTTTTCTTTTTTCCTTAATCAACTGACTTATTTCCAGAATCAACTTTATTGACTGTGCTCATTTTAGGTGCAGAGTTCAGTGAGATTTAACAACAGTGTAAACCTGTGTAATCGCCATCACAGTCAAGATACGGAACATTGCCATCATCCTAAAAAGCGACTCTTGCCCTTTGCGTTCAGGTTCTCCCATCAGCCACAGGAAACCACATTCCCACTACTAGAGATTTGTTTTGTCTATTCTAAAATGTAATACAAATATAGTCATACAGTACTTATTACACATTGATTACATACATTCTTATTTTGTTCAGCATGTCTTTGAAATTCATCCATTGCCCGTATCAGGCAATGGATATTCTTTTCACACACACGCACACATACACACACACACACACACACACACACACACACACACACACACGCCTGTTGGGATTTTGACTGGAGGTGCTCCCTCTGGAGGCTCTAGGGAAGAATACATGTCCTTGCCTTGTCCCACTTCTAAAGCTACACGCCTTGCATTCCTTGCCTCATGAACCCTTCCTTTGTCTCTAAAGTCAACAATGTACCATCGTCAAATCTCTTTCTGCCTTGGTCACATCTCCTTCTCTTCTGTGTGGGTCTCTTTCTCTCCCTCCCTCTTGTAAGGACATTTGTGGTTATGTTTAGAGCCCACAAAAATAATCCAGTATAATTTTCCCATCTCAAGATCATTAATTAAATTATCACATCTGCAAAGTCCCTTTTGCCATACAAGATAATATTCAGGAAATCTTTGGGAGGCACAATTGAGCCTACCACAGCAAGCAAGTCAGAGTGACAAATCCATTCAACCATCAGCAACCATATCATACCATGGCCTTTCAAGGGTATTATTTTGCTCTTACTGCAATTGATATTTTTGTGTGTGGGAATGACATGCACTTTTACTCCATGTAAACTCAGGAACTAAATGACATTTTACATTAAATATTAATCATCACATTCTAATTTGCCTGGCTCTCGGGTTGTACGCCTGCCAGTCTGTTGCTCCTGCCCCACGCAGTTCTGCACGTGAATTCTGGTTAGCAGTCCTCTTGCCTAAGCATCATTGTCTTCTCCCCGTCCTATATGCTGTGTCACACTTCAGCTCTGTCAGCAGCAGCTATTTCTGAGGGATGTATGGTGGTTAACCGTAGATGTTTCCAGGGGTTAAATCTTGTCTCTGCTAATCACCTGTTGGGTGAAGTTTATCAAGTTACTGACTTCTAAATTTCTCTGGCCAAATATGTGATAAAATAATGCTACTTATGTCACATAAAAAGAATTGTCACAGAGTAGCCAACCAATAAATAGTGACTTTGTGTGTATGTATATATTTCCATATATTTATATAACATAAATATATATATATATATTTAATTGTGGCAAGAACACTTAACATGAGATCTGCCCTCAACAAATTTTTGAGTGTACAATACACTGTTGTTGACTATAGGTGCCGTGTTGTACAGCAGAACACTAGAGCTCATTTATCTCGCTGATGGAAACTTCAGTAACTTCCCATATATCCCTCCCCATACGTCCTGGCAACCACCATTTGATTCTTTGAATTTGACTATTTTAGATACTTCAGGTAAGTGGAATCATGCAATATTTGTCTTTCTGTGACTGGCTTATTTCGTTTTGCATAATGTCATCAAGGCTCATCCATGTGGTCTCATGTTGCAGAATTTCCTTCTTTTTTAAGGCTGAATAGTATTCCATTATATGCATACAGCACATTTTTTATGTATTCGTCTACCAGTGAACATTGACATTGTTTCCATATTTTAGCTATTATGAATAATGTTGCAATGAATATGGGAGTGAAAATATCTCTTCAAGATCCTGATTTCAGTCCTTTTGGATAAATACCCAGAAATGGGATTGCTGGATCATACGGTAATTCTATTTTTAATTTTTTGAGGAACGTTCATACTCTTTCCCATAGTGGCTGTACCATTTTACATTCCCAGCAATAGCGTGCAAGGGCTTCAATTTCTCCACATTCTCACCAACACTTGTCTTTTTTTTATATATATATATAATAGCCATCCTGGTATGTGTGAGGTGTGAGGTGATATCTCATTGTAGTTTTGATTGGCATCTCCCTGATTAGAGATGCTGAGCTTTTTTTTATATACCTGTTGGCCATTTGTATGTCTTCTTTGGAGAAGTATCTATTTAAGTCTTTGGCTCATTTTTTAATTGGGTTTTTAGTATTTTTCACTATTAAGTTGTAGGGGTTCCTTATATATTAAATATTTTGCAGAATACCCCCTTATCAGATATGTGGTTTGCAAATATTTTCTCCCATTTTGTAGGTTGCCATTTCACTCTGTTGACTGTTTCCTTTGCTGTGCAGAACTTTTTAGTTTAATGTAGTCCCACTTGTTTATTTTTGTTTTTGTTACCTGTGCTTTTGGTGTCATATCTATGAAATCATTGCCAAGATGAAAGTCCCAGTGAGAGAAGTTACACAAGGAAAAAAAATGGCATCCATGTCAGAAAGAAAGAAGTAAAAGTGTACCAGTGTGCAGAAGATATGATCTTACATATAGAATACCTTGAAGACTCCATAAAAAACTATTAAACTAATAAATTCAGTAAGTTGCAGGATACAAAATCAACATACAAAATCATTTGCTTTCCTATGCACTAACAGTGAACTAACTCAAAAGGAAATTAAGAAAACAGTCCCTTTTACAATAGCAACAAAAAGAATAAAATACCTAGGAATAAGCTTAATTAAGGAGGTGAAATACTTGTATACTGAAAAGTATAAAACATTGATGAAAGAAATTGGAGACACAAGCAAATGAAAGACATCTTGTGTTCATGGATTGGAAGAGTTAATATTGTTTAAATGTCCATACTACCCAAAGCAATCTGCAGATTCAGTGAAATCCCTATTAAAATCCAAATGAGATTTTTTACAGAAATAGAAAATACAATTTTGAAATTTATATGGAGCCACAAATGACCATGAATAGCCAAACTGATATTGAGAAGTAACAAAACTGGAGGCATCACATTTCCTGATTTCAAAATATATTACAAATCTACAGTAATCAAAACAGATATGTAGACTGTGCTGACATAAAGACCGACATATAGACCAATGGAACCCAGAATTAAACCAAGCACATCTAGTCAACTGATCTTCACAAAGAAAACACAATGGGGAAATGACAGTGTCTTAAACAAGTAGTATTGGGAAAACTGGATATCCACATGAAAAAGAATGAAGGTGGACCCTTATCTTACACCATACATAAAAGTTAACTCAAAATGAATTAAAGAATTAAAACATAAGACACAAACTATAAAACTCCTAGAAGAAAACATAAGGGAAAAGCATCATGACTTTTTCATTGCATTGTGACATGTTTCTGACTTAATATATATTGTCATGATAGTGAAGTTGCATTTTCAGAAATTTCACAACAATGCTATCATTTATGTGATTCATTTCAATTTAATCTGCTTTTATTAAGTATCTACTATATGCTATGACCTGGGTACTGCTGGGGATTCACTGCTGAATAGAATCAACCCCTCACCTAATAAGCTCATGATCTAGTGGGGAAAGCACGTGTGTTCAACAGGTGATGACAATAAAAGGTGATTAGAACTATAAAATCAAGGAAATTTGCCTATGGTATTTGATGGCATTAAGGAATTACTAATTTTGTGGTATATGATAATAGCATGGTGATTATGTTAAAAAATCCTTATTGATTAAAGATACCTACTGTGTTATTTCCCTATTACTGCTGTAGCAAATTACCACAAATCTAGTGACTTAAAACAATATAAAATTATTCTCTTAAATTTCTGGAGATCGGACTCTGAAATGAGTCTTACAGGTCTAAAATCAAGGCATCAGCATTTCTGGTTCCTTCTGGAGGCTCCAGGTGTAAATCCATTCTTTGCCTCTCCCAGTTTCTAGAGGCTGCCAATATTCTTTGACTGGTGGCTGCATTATTCCAATCTCTGCTTCCATTGTCACATTGCTGCCTCTGACATTGGTCTTCCTATCCCCCTCTTCTAAGGATCCTTGTGATTACACTGCTCCCTCCTGGATAATCCAGCATAACCCCCCATCTCAATATCCTTAATTTAATCACAGCTGGACAATTCCTTTTGTTATACAAGGACTCATCTCCACAGGTACTTATCCTAGATAAGAGAGGGTTGGGGAGGACACTTTTTGAACAGGAAAGCTGAAATGCTTATCACATTTGAAATGATTTAATTTCAGAGCTGTAATTACCTTAGAGTTTCTCTAGAACAATCCATATTTCACAGGACAAAATTGTGGCCCAGAGAAACCTCACTTTGCAGCAATCTATCTTGGCTTCTAATAAGAAAAAAATTAGGCCCACAAGGGTTTATTTTAAAACATAGTGGGGAGAATGCAGAAATGCTAAGTAAGATCTTGTTTTTAAAAATCCAAGCCTGATAGCTAATGAGACTTGGGAGTTTTCTAGGGATTCAGGAATCTCAGTTCATTTTAAATTCTCTAAGAAAGGGTCTCCACCTCACCACTGGAGCCCAACCTTCACTCTAGCTAAGGTTCTGAATGTCCACAGGGTGGTGCCCGGCACCATTGTTTGGTTCCTTTTCCCTGCTGGAGCATCTGTCCAGATTTCAACCTTTCTTCTCCCTGGCTTGCTTTGGCTTTCTCAGGTGAGTGTATATTTATTGTCATTTTGCGTGGAAAATGAGGAGTCTTCTTGTAGAAACACATCATCTTTTTTATTTTATTATAAAAACAATGAAATATTCCCACAATTTTTTCTCTAAATACCATTAAAGCAATATAAAAACAAAAAAGGACCAAGTTCCTCAAGGATTTCATTTTCATGTATGCAACTGTAAGTATTCATGTTACCAGCAGATGGCATTGCACCATTAGTAATAATGCAGCATCCATTAGCACAAAGTGGGTTATCCAACTCTGTGGAGGTTGGTAGATCTAGATTCTAAACAAATGGTTATGGATCTGCTACTAAGTGCAAGGTTCTTCTGGGTTTCATTAGTTAATAAAGCAGACAAAAACTCCGCTCTGATGGAGGATATTCCTAGTAAAGTAACATGAGCAATCAAGAAGAGAGAACTGTCCCAAGCTTGTCTTTTTAAAATATCTCACCCTTCCTTAACTCATTGAAAGTCACATTTCTGAGAGAAAATGTTATAGCAAAAAGAAGGAAGGAAAACAAAATACAACTAATGTTCTTTTATAAATGAGGAGATTTAAGACTGGCAAAAGACTTGCCCAAATACACATCTAGTAATGGTTAGATCCAAGTCAGTTGATCCAACATTTTCTCTATCCATGGTACCACACTGATTCTCAAGGTGACAATTTCAGGGATTAAGGGTTCTAGTCTTTGCCCTGTCGCTGACTCTTTATGGAATCTTAAGCAAATCATTTAATCTCTCTAGGCCTCAATTTACTTTTATGTGAAAATTAAGGCATTGGACTAAGTTTAAGCATTTTTACTAAGGGAATTTTCTCCCTCTTTTTAAAAAAATCTTATTCAGAAGTTTTGCACATAAAATAAAGGAAAATACTTTAGTGGAAGGAGACTAGAATCTTAGGCTTCCTCAGAGCACAGTTTTAAAACTGCCAGACTGGGTGATCCTTCAAACATATTCCAACCCTACATATTCATTATTCCTCAAATGCATTGAATGAAGTTGTAAGATAGTACTAACCTCAAAAATGCTTGCTGCTTGGTTAAAAAAACAAAACAAAACAACAACAAAAACACCCTAAATCCTGACAAACTAGCATAGTTAGTCATTAAGAACAAAAAGAAATAGGCGTGGGCATTTAAAGCATTCTCAATATTTTCAACATAATGCCTTTTGAGTAATGACATCATCTTTATGCTTTACAGGGCCCTTACACACCTCAGCCAGGTTTCCGCTGTGAACATCCTCTGGCACACGCTTTCAGAGATGAGAAGGTTGCCTGTGGAGAACACTGGCTCCCCTGCATTTAGGCATCAGACACAGACTCTTGGCTGTGACAGGTGCCAAAAGCCGAAGGTGGTATGGCTTACCGCTGAACCGTGGTGTTCTGGGCCAAAGAGCTCTGGAAAGCATTCAGCCACGTAGCCATAGGCAGTGGTGGCAAGGGCGACTTAAGGTCAAAGGACTATTGGAGCGTGCTAAGACTGACTTTAGAATTAGTTTTCCTAGGTTTATATCCCAGCTCCATCACCTTGGACAAGTTATTTTGGTTTCTACATTTTAACTGTGCATGATAACAGTAACTACTTCATAGAAATGGTAAGACTTCATAGGGCAAACAGCAGTAGTGTAGGAACACCAAGTAAAAGTTTCAGTCGTCTTTCATAGGATTCCCGCAAATGCCTGCAGGCCGGGTTCCTCAACGCACCTCCTTTGCCTTCCAATTCATCCTCCACACACAGACTGAGTGACCTTTAATACGTATGTCAGATCAGATCACTCCACTTTTAAACCCTTCAGTGACTCTCCCTTGCACTTGAAAGAAAATCCAAATTCCTTACACCAACCTTCAGGTCCTCCATGAGCTTCCTTGTCAACTCTCCAACCTTAATCGCCACTTGCTGACCACACTCCAGCCACACTGGCCTCTGGGAGTTCCTGGAATAGCCCAGGACTTTTCCAGTCTTTAGAACTCTTGTGCTTACTCTTTCCCCATTCCCAGAACACACAGGCATTTCCTAAAGTTTCAGCTAAAATATTCCTCCTAGGAAAGGTCTTCTCTGACCACCCTATCAAAGTGTCAACAATAAAGTGTGCTTTATTCTGTAGCACAGGGGTTGGAAAATTTCAACCCATGGGCTGAATTGCTCCACCATGTCTTTTTTTTTTTCTGTTTTATTGAGACATAATATGTTACGTATTTATGGGGTATGTATGAGTGTTTGTTACATGCATTGAATGTGTAATCAAGTCAGGGTATTTCAGGTGTCCATCACCTTGAGTGTTTATAATTTTTATGCTTTGGTATCATTCCAAGTCCTCTCTTCTAGTTACTTTGCAATATATATATAAGTCTTTGGTATTTTGTTCTAGTAGCTCAAATGGACTAAGACAGTTGGGTAGTACAGTTGTATAACCAATCTAAGAAGGATTTTGAAAATATGTAGAAAGCGTCTTACAGTTTGAAAGTTTTGGATTAATATTTCCACTTCTAGTGATTTAATCAGAGATGCTGACAAATATTCTTATATAAGGATATTCACTATACTGTTATTTATCTATTTTTAATTGACAAAAATTATATATATTTATTATGAACAACATGTTGTTTTGAAATATATATACATTGTGGAATGGCTAAATCAAGCCAATGAACATATGCATTATCCCCCATACTTATAATTTTTTTGTGGTGAGGACAATTTAAAATCTACTCTTAGCAATTTTTGAGAATATAATACATTGTTATTAACTATTGTCACCATAGATCTCTTGACCTTATTCCTCTCGTCTAACCGAAATTTTGTATCCTTTAACCAATACCTCCCCACCCCCACCCCCAGCCCCTGGTCACCACAATTCAACTCTCTACCTCTATGAGTTCAACCTTTTTAGATTACACATATAAGTGAGATCATGCAGTATTTGTCTTTCTATGCCTCACTTATTTCACTTAACCTCATGATCTCCAGGTTCATTTATATTGTCTCAAATGATAGGATTTCCTTCTTTTTTGAGGCTGAATAGTATTTTGTTGTGTATATATGCCACATTTTTTAAACCCATTCCTCTGTTGGACACAGCTTGATTTATTGTAAATAATGCCACAATGAACATGGGAGTGCAGATATCTCTTCCATATACTGATTTCATTTCCTTTGGATATATACACCCAATGGTGGGATTGCTGGATCATATGGTAGTTGTATTTTTAATTTTTTGAGGAACCTTCATACTGTTTTATATAATGACTATACTAATTTACATTCCCACCAAGACACTACGCTGTTATTTAGAATATCAAATAATGGAGACAACCTAGATGAACAACAGTAGGAAAGTGTTTTTAATACATTTACATCCATCCATATGAAGAAATATTATGCAAATATTAAAATTCTACAATCAAGAATACTGATTGGGACAATGATTACAATAATATAATACTAAGGATAAAAACCAGAACTGTATATATAGTATATATTCAATTTTGTTGGGGTATATCTATATCCCCACAAGGAACCTAATTACAAAGTTAATTAATTACAAAGGTTAAAATAGTAGCTTTACAATGAAGAAATCTGGAAGGCACTACCTTAATCAAGTAATTATGGTTAATATCATCAGTAATAGGATCAAGATTTACCATGTGCCTCCTAACACGATGCACTAAGGATGAAATATTTTGTGTTATTCCTGACAAAAATGTAAAGCCTGAATGTAATTATGAGGAAACATCAGACTAACCTAAATTGAAGGATATTTTACAAAATAAATGGCCTATACTCTTCACAAGTGTCATGGCCAAAAATGTAAGACTGTGGAGCTTTATATATTAAAGAAAAATAAAAAACCATGACAATTAAATGTGGAATATAATCCTGTATTGGACTCCAGGCCAGAAACAAGAAATACATCCATCCATACAAACGTATACATACACACACACACATGTATATAAAAAAAATTTATTTTTGTTATAAAGGATATTAGTGGGACAGTTGGCCATATTTGAATAAGGTCTGTGGATTAGATGGTATTTCTATGTCAATGTTAATTTCCTGATTTTGATTATTATATAGTGGTTATATAAAAGAATGCTCTTGCATTTAGGAAATTAACTAAAGTATGCTGAAGTATTCATGAATAAATGGGCATAATGTCTGCAACTTACAATTTACTGTCAAATGATTTAGAAAAAATTTGTCTATCTCTGTGATATTGTGTTATAATAAGAAATATATATTTGGTTTTCATTCCAGGTTCCTGATACAGAACTTCTAAACCCCTTGTAACTTTCCTGAGTGACAGGGGTGCTAGGAGCATCTTTTGTTATAATATTTGGTCTTAGTCCCTGGTTGATTCCTAACATAAGAGCTTCTAAGACCTTAGAATCTCTGGAGTGATAAGAATGTCTTTTTCTATGTTAATGACATGACCAGTGGCTGAAAACCCCTAAATAGCTTCAGGATGGGGGCTGGTTGCCAGAGGAACCAACTATGTGATTACTGGATTAGAACTTTCAGCCCCACCCCCACCCCCAACCTCTGGGGAGAAGAGAGAGACTGGGGGTTGAGTTCAATCACCATTGGCCAAGGATTTAATTAATCATGCCTATGTAATGGAATCTCCATAAAAGTCCTAAATGAAGGGGTCTGGAGAACTTTTGAGTTGCTGCACACATGGAGGTGCTGAACATGGAAGCTCTATGCTCCTTCCCCTATACCTTGCCCCACATACCTCTTCATATATGTTCATTTGTATCATTTACAATAAACCACTAAGCATGAATAAAGTGTTTCCCTGGGTTCTGTGCACAAATTATTGAACCTGAGGAGGGGGTCATGGAACCCCCACTTTATAGTTGGTCAGAAGTACCTGGGACTTGTGATTGGTGTCTGAAGTGGCAGCAGTCTTGTGGGACTGAGACCTTTAACTTGTGGGATCTTACATTAACTCCAGGTAGAGAGTGTCAGAATTGTTGATTTGTAGGTCACTCAGCTGGTGTCCACAGGGAACTGGAAAATTGCTTGGTGTGGAAAATCCACACATTTGGTTTCAGAAGTTTTGTGAGTGTAGAGCAAAACATGTTTTTCCTTTTTAATCTCTATTTTTATCTAACTATCTATCATCTGTAGAGAAGAAAGTAAGACAGACTAAATGATAAAAAAAATGTTGTAAGATGATGACATTTGGGAATCTGGGTTAAGGATGTGCTGAAGTACTTTATGCTATTTTGCAGCTTGTCTATAAAACTAAAATTATTATCAAATATGCTAAAATATAAAGGACATAGTTTTTGGAGTGGCCAATAGAAAATATCATAATTCAGTGCTCACACATCAATATTATTTTATGGGAAATTATATTTACCTTTGCAGGATGAAGCACAATAAATTCTTAGAAAGGCTTAATAGTTTTGTACCCCACCCCCACACACAGTAGAAAAGACCTAGAAGTCTCTATAGAAACATAATAACAGTGCTTATCTCTAGGCTCTAAGCTGTATATTTCCTGGTGTCATTAATTGCCTTCTTTAAACTTTTCCATCTTTCTAAGTTTCTATAATGAGTGCTTACTATTTTTATTATTGAGTCCCTAGATTCCTTCTTTACCACAGTCCTAGAAAAGAAAGAAGGAAAAAAAGGGAAGAGAAGGGGGAGGGAGAGAGAGAGAGACCCTAACACAGTCCATGGTGTCTGTGAGCCATTGAATATACCTGGGTGGGGAAGTTCCTGAGGTTGCATAATGTCAGTTGATGCTTACAAACTGTTACCTCAAGGCCTATCATGATCTGGCTGCCTCAAAGGGAATGCAGCTGTTCAACACTCCAGGCTTGGTAATTTGGAGATCACTGGGACCTAGCCTGGTGGCTAAACTCTAAGTCGTTCATGCCGCCACAAAGAGAGAACATCAACTCCAAAGGCATGAAGCAGTAAGACCAACACACAAAGACAGAATGATGCCACTGCCAACTGGAGCACAATACAATGAAGTCTGTGTGCAGAAGTAATATTGGCACAGTGCTGCATAAGTGACAAACGAATTTGTGCAAACTCCTGTAACGATTTAGCTACTTAATTAATGGATACCTCTCCCATGTTAAAACTCTGGAAGAGTACCAAATACCACAAAGTGCACAATTTCCTTTTCTAGGGACATTTTCTCTATTAAATAGCACCAATGACAGCTAAAATAAAGCCTTTTATCCATTAGCTATTTGACTTCTCTCTTCTTGAAACAATTACTCAAAGGCACATAAAGAGGTTTCTTCCTCCATGCCTTCTCTCCAACTCCTATAGATAGATTTATACCCCACACCTGGTACTGCTAAGCACGTGACAGTGCCTCATGTTCCCATTAACAAAACCATGTGTGATTGTGGGAGTGAATGTAGGAGAGGGACTGTCACACGGTTTAATTACTTAGTAGAGGGGAATAACTCTGGTCTAAAGGGATCTTCGTAATGTATGGGTGAGAAATGTCTGGACTCGTTAAGTGCTGAGTTCTCCAAGTCTTGCCATTCTGTAAGCCACCTGTTCTGAAGATGTTTATAATAGACTGGAGGGGGGATTATAACAGGTCACTCTGCTTTCTGTTTCTACGTTCCTTCAAGCTGCATTTCACTCACTCATTCCTTGGCCATTTGGAGAAATGCCTTCAGGGACACACACGTTATAAAAATTATTTATCACATCAAGGCTCACAGATAGACAAGTCAGTATGCAACTCCTCCTTAGATTCAGTTAAGCCAAATGCTTTGGGGAAATAACCACTTGGTCTTGAGTTAAATAGTCCTACCTTGGAGCACCCCATTTTAAACACCAAATCTACACCAAGCCCAAATGTCTTCTGAGTTTCCAGGACAGGCTGCATGGTGTTGAGGAAGGAGTATGGATTTTGCCTCCCTGTGCACCTCACTTCCCATCCCAGCTCTGATACAAGGTCACTGTGTGATCCTGAAGAAGTTCCTTACCTCAGAGAGTCTCACTTTCATAGTCTGTGAAATGGGATTAATACCAACTACTTGTTAGACCATTTTTATTAGCATTAGAAACAGTGCACATAAAGTATCTTGTACAAAGTAGGTGCTTTACAGGGGTAATTATTATGGTTATTATTACATGAGAACATGGCTTACCCTTTGATAATTTCTGAAAAAAGAATTAAATATTTCTCTAATCCAATTGACAAAAAGAGTTGAGGAGAAATGTTGAAAGATTAAAAAAAGGAAGGAAGAAAGGAAGGTAGAGAGGGAGAGGGAGGAAAAGAAAGAGGGGGAAGAGAGAGAGAGGAAGGAAGGAAGGAAAGGGAAGGGAAGGGAAGGATTTATGGAATAGCCTGTTGGGATTTTGGAGATATGATATCTGTTCCCAGTGGAAATTTAGGCATAGCCTCTTGAGATCTTAATTTTTTTTTTATCCACAAAATGAAAGCATCCTTTGCCCAGGGATGAGGTTTAGGAAGTAGCCATTCCTGGGTGTCTGCTTGAGGAAAAGAGTATGTTGCTTCTATGGGCTAAATGATTGGTACTCATCCCCTCTCCCCATCCCCAGTGGAAGCTGTGCACATTTCACCTGAAGGCACTTATTTCTGAGGTTGGCAGTTCTCCCACAGTGTATTAGCCTTAGTGTATTTCTCTGCAGCATTCTGCAGAGAAACAAAACCAATAGAATATATATATATATAGATGTACAGAATGAGATGTGTTATGATGGATTGACTCACACAATTGTAGAGACTGAGGAGTTCCATGATCTGCTATCTACAAGCTGGAGGCCAGGAGAGCTGGTGGTGTGGTCCCAGTCCCAACCCAAAGGTATGAGAGCCAGGGGAGCCAATAGCATAAGTCCTGATCTGAGTCTGAAGGCCCAAAAACCAGGAGTGCTGGTCTCTGAAGGCAGGAGAAGATGGTCATCACAGTTCAGTCAGAGATAACAAATTTGACCTTCCTTGGACTTTTTGTTCTATTCAGACCCTAAACAGATTGGATGATGCCCACCTGAATTGGTGAAGACAATCTTTTCTACTCAATCTGCCAATTCAAATGCTAATCTCTTCCAGAAACCCTTACAAACACAACCAGATATAGTGTTTTACAAGCTATCTGGGCATCCCTTAGCCCAGTCAAGTTGACACATAAAATTAACCATCACACACAGAAAAATTCCAACCCAGGATTCTACCCTGCAGAAGCCCTCACCTGCAGTCCTGACAAGAAGCACTTGCTGCATTGAGCCTGATTCAACTCAACACTTATTCCTTTGCCTTTATATATTTTTTTATTTTATTCAAATGAACTTGTGATAGTTTGGTGCTGTTGGAATTTTGTTTTGGCTGGTGAAATTTTACTCTTTAATCTCATCTTCCTCATCAGGAAAGCTTAGATTATTCCACTGCCCATCTGTTTTTAACTGGGGTCTAGGAAATGGCTGCAGGGAATGAACAACTCTGAGGACAGTCTGTGCTTCAATGTGGACTGAAAATGCAAAGCAGCGCTGTGACACCTGCCTTTGCTAAGCCCGTGGGAAAGATGCCAAGTTTAGAGTTGGTTTTCAGTTGACTTCAGGAAAACAACAGCCCACACTACCTCCTAAGAAGAGTGATTATGCCTCCTCTAAAGAGCACTGGGCAGGAACAAGACAACTGCTGTCTGTTTTCAGTATTCAAAAATGGAGTGAACAGCAGCATGGTATGAGGGTTAAGAGCATGGGTTTGGGGGCTCGGCTGCTGTATTGAAATCCCGGCCCTGACACTTACCAGCTAGCAACCTGAGGTATGTGTGTGAGATGTGAACTTTCTGTACTCAATGGCCTCATATTCAAAATAATACTAGCCCATAGGTTGTTAAGACTATAAATGAGTTGACATTTATAAAACATTTAGAACAGTGTCTGGCACATAAAAAGTTCTATATTTAAATATTGGTTAGGTAAAAGCCACTATCTCTAATAGATATAATCCCATTACAGTGTGGCTATTTCTCATGAGTTACCTACACCATGGAGGATAATGGAAGTAAGTGGAGATCTTTGTTATTCCTCTTCCTTCTCTGTGTGTGTACGTGTGTATGTGTGTGTGCATGTGTGTGTACATGTGTGTGTGTCCACCATTCATGCATGGTTGGTATTGTTATCAGTTGACAGGAGAGGCTCACAGGGGTCAATTGATAGCTTAGGACACAACGCCAAGGATTTAGAGTTGGGATTCACTTCGCTGTTACCAACACCCAGTGCTCATTCCCTCTCTATTTCTCCCAGCCCCCAAAGATACATACACATACACCTAGAGTTGATCCTCAAATTGTATATTATAAAGAAGATTTGGGGGGAGTAACCAGAGGGTTTTGAACAACAAAGGATGCGTGGCAGAAAATAGGCCAAAAGGCCCAAAGTGGTTTTGTTAGAATAGTGGGATTATGAATTTTTTCCTTTTCTCTATTTTTCAAAATTCTCTGTTATAAAAGTATATTACTTCTGCATAAAATCATGTTTAATTTTTTTAAAAGCATCAGTAATTGGTGGAATTATTTTTATGTTCTATATTTAGGCTAAATCTGGGTAAACTGCTTCATCTTTAAAGAAGAGATTCCAATACTTCCCCCCAATAAGAGAACTATAGAGCCTGGGCTATGGTTGGAGGTGGTAGCAGAAGAGTAATAATATCTATGCTTACAGGAAACCCTTTTTTCAAATCAAACACCCTGTGCTATCTTCTCCCATTCAAGCCTGGGAAGCATTGTAGACCGTCAAGATCAGGGAGACAGCTTTCATTCCCAAACAGGTCAAAACTCAGACCTTTACATAAGCAATCCAAGAGCACCCAGAGTTAGCTGAGGGGCTGCCATGGGACCAGGCCCAGTGCCTCCCAGATCAAAATGACTAGTAAGGGGCTTCAGGCAGTGGATATCTCATTTGGTCTAATCATGGCCCTTCCCATCCCATGTTGCAAGAATGAATCATATAGCAGAATGACCCACACGGCTACCTTTGGTACCTTATATACCTCATATCAGTCTCATCCGCTTACAGGGGACAGACAGTAATCAGAGCTTTTTGGCTGGTCAGCGTCCCCTTATCCTTCCTATACTTAGGGGATTTCCAGCCAATGTGTCATGGTGGGAGGAACTGACTTCCGTTTAGAAAATGAGGAGGTGTGCTTATTTTACTGGGCCCTTTTACCAATCAGACCCACCTATCCAGACTTCTGCATTTGGAGATGGTGATGCTAAACAGGCAGACTGAGAACTTATCCAATCCTGGAGCAGCAGCAACAACATCAGACACTTTCAAGGGTCTCTATTTTTCAAAATTCTCTGTTATAAAAGTATATTACTTCTGCATAAAATCATATGTTTATTTTTCTAAAAAGCATCAGTAATTAGTAGAATTATTTCTGTGTTCTATATTTGGACTAAATCTGGGTAAACTGTTTCATCTTTAAGAGACAGGGATTCTTCCTAGGTGTGTCTAGTGCCCAGTGCTTGGTGGCATCACCAGGGAGTTCTGGGCAGTGATTTTGGATCCTCCCACCTAGACTGCCCATGTCTCTGCTCCCACACCTGTGTCTCCATCAACTCCGTGAGCTACATCAACCAGTCTTTTCTGGCACTTGATCCTGGTAACCTGGTAACCTGACTAGTTCGCACGTCCAACCCCTGGTTTGGCTAGTTTACTCCCAAATCCCTTTCAGTTGTTATCTTGACCTTTCTTGTACCTTTGTCAGATCCAGTTCACATTAGTCAAGACATGTTATAGCTCTTTACATCCTTGGAAGACTGATTTAGCAACCTTATCAATTCTCCCAACACGAGTAAGAGTAACAATAATAGCCAACACTTACAGTGAGTGTACCATTTGCTAGAAACTTTTAGGCATTATATCAGAAAATCTTAAGGAAAAATAAATATGGTCTATTTCCCATGATTATATCAATTTCGCTGATTAGGAATTGTGCCTGGAAGCATTACATAGTTGTCCAGTGTGCACAAGTGAGTATGTGGCAGAGATGGAGACTGAATCCAACTCTGTCCGACTCCAGTGCCTGAATGCAAACGACTTCACGCACACATGTCTCAGGGACTTGACGAACTGTTCTACTTCAGCTCAAGAAACTGGGTCAGGTTAACAAATCGATCACTATAGAAACATTTCATCTAGGTTTCAAAAGGCAAATAGGTAAAAGTTACCCAAATCTGAGGGATTGCTAAATCATATTCTACACTGATTAAAATATTTTCTCTTTTCTTAGAGAGGAAGGGAAAGCTGGAATAATTAACACTCCTTTGTAGTTTCCAAATTCAAGAAATGAGGAATTTAGAGGGGAAAAAAAATCTTCTCTTGCTCAAGGTGTCCGGTCCTCTTTCAATATTTCCACTAGGCAATGTGACTTCGCCAGACCCCAGGGTGGCCTGCTCACACCAATTTCTGTTAATTTAAAATTCAAAGCTATTGTAATCAGTACATCTTTTGAGAAACTAAAGCAAGCATTTTGGGTCAGGTAGGTTCATCCAAAAGTCTATTTCTCCTTTAAATGACCTGAAGAGTAAAAAATATAATTTTCCTCCTTTCCAATGGGACAGACATGGAATTCTCAATGTAAAAATTCTTTCCTAGCAATGAAGACTCTTGTGGACCCATAGTTCCTCCTTCAAAGTCATTTAATTCCTAAATATTCAGAGACTATTTAGGAATAGTCCCTTCCCATCTTTCCTTTCCTCTCCTCACCATTCCTTTTAGGGGCTACCTACTTTTTGATGATGGTGATAATTCAAAACAAGGATGAAATTTTACTCCACAGCACCCAGGCACTAGAAACCACAGTAAACTACATGGCATTTCCCAGCAGGGAGGGAAACATACTAAGTCCAACTAGAAACTGACATGCATGGGGTTGAGAGACCTGTGTGTCCACCACAAACCCACATAAGGCTTTGGCCAAATCACTTGGTTATGTTGTCTAAATTTTCCTACCCAAAAGCTAGAAGTATAATAGGCAAGTACATAAACTTGTGTATATATTCCCTCATGATGTTCTATTAATTTGATTTAATAAGCATCTTCCTTGAAACATTTACTGTGTCACTTTTGCTACCTTACTATAAAGTGAGGACATATCAGCTATGGCAGGAGAACGAGTTTTAGAATGTATTCTGCAAGGAGAGCACTACCACTGACTTAGGCTGTAGCCATCCTTTACAGAGCAAACTAATCCAGATTTCAGTGGAAGCCCAGAAAAGGTGCTGAAAGACACCATTGACTTCTAATACTTGGGCTGTCTGCATTTGGTTATTTTTTTTAATTACTATAACATATTCTATTTTTAATGAGTCTCTTCTCTACTGACCACCTTTCTACTTTTCCACTTCACCACCAAGCGATACATAGCCCCCAGGGAGCTTGCGAGGGGCCCTCACAAGTTACCTGCACCCTGGTCTACTCTAAAACGTACCAGAGCTTCAATGCAAGCAGCAAGAACAGAAGAGATTAGTTGACTCTGCTCCCTTGTTAGGGTCAACATTGCATCGGAACCAAACTTTGATTGTTTAACACTATCTTTGACCTCTCCTAACTCTGAGGAGAACAGAAGGCTTTACAACAGGAAGGATGTTAAGACCACCAGAAAGCAGCAATTTTCCCAGGATAGGAATCCTTTTTAAGCCCCTATAACTCTAGTGTGGAACATTAAAATAGGGACAACTGAAATTGAATGACCCAGATTGTGCCATTTACAATGTGACAAATTTCTTAATTTCTCTGAACTTTACTTTTCTTATCATTTCTCAGGGTATTACCCATGCTATGTAAAACCCTAACATAGGACCTCACAGAGGCAGGCACTCATTTTATCTTGGGTGTTTTTCCTAAAAATGTTTTTGGAGAATTGGCTCTTTTAAAATGAATACACCTTTATATCAACTAAATAATATTTTTATAGTAAGCACAAATCACACACCATACATTTACCACTCACAAGCTATTATTACATAAAATATAAGAATGTTTACTTACTCTCTGAATTTTTTCATGGTTTCTCTGGCATAGGGGTTGGTTGGTGGAATGCAACACAAATGAGCAAAGGAGACAAGGATTTTGACTTGTAATGTTTTTGAAGGGCAAAAGTATGCACAAGCTGATGTTTTACAAACTAAGGTCTTCAGGCCAAAATATATCAACTCTTCCTTGCCACCAATAAAATTAGTATTGTTTGGCTCGTGAAGGAATAAATATTATGAGTCGCAATTGTCTAATTAATAGCATGTATAATACAACTATTGAACAAATATAGGTTAAAGAAAGAGCATCTGGCTTTTTGGCAATGGGAGGATACACAGTCAAATGCAGTAGGAAGTTGTTCAGGCAACTGCAGAGGAATCAAGCTGCATTGCACTTTCTAAGGAAGCAACATTCAAGGTCATATTATCACAGACAAAAGAGTACTGGAATGGAACTATCAATTCCTCCTAATACTAGCTACGGTTCTATTCAATTCTAGAAATATTTATTGAGCACCTGCTATAAGCACCTACTATATGTCAAGCGTTTTGGTTGGCATTTGTGGGAAGCAGTACGCTAGAATGGTGACAAGCACAGGCTTTGGTGTCAGGCAGAGAGGGTTTGAAAACCAGCTCCATCACTTACTAGTTTTTTTTGTTTTACCATGGGAAAGTTTGATAGTTTCTCTTCCTTTCTCTCCCTAACCCCTCTCTCTTTCCTTCCTTCCTTCTTTCTTTCCTTTTAAATTGAGATATAACTTGCATGTCATATAATGTCTATTAAGCAAGCTCAATGATATTTTACATGATTATGTACCAGATCAATACATATAACATTTGCATCATCTCAGAAAGTTCCCTTGTGTTCCTTCCCAATCAATACTTTCTAATCCTACCCCTATTGGAAGAAGATACTATTCTAAAAATAAATAAATAAATAAATAAATAAATAAATACTATTCTACTTTCTGTCAATATAGGTTAGTTTTGCTTATTCTTGAACTTTATATAAATGGAATGATTCTATGTGTTCTTTTTTCATATCTGGATTTTGTCCTTCAACATAATTTTTCTGAGGTTCACCTATGCTGCCATGTATTTGTTGGTTTTTAATGTTGTTGTTACTTTGTAGCTTTCCATTGTATAAATTTATCACAACTTGTTTATACATGTTCCTGTTGCTTAACATTTGGGTCGTTTCCAGTTTGGGATATAATGCTGTGGTCTCCAACCCCCAGGCTGTGGACTGGTACCAGTCTGTGGCCTGTTAGGAACCGGGCGGCACAACAGGAGGTGAACGGTGGGTGAGCAAGTGAAGCTTTATCTGTATTTACAGCCACTCCCCATTGCTCATATCATCACATAAGCTCTGCCTCCTGTCAGATCAGCAGGGGGCATTAGATTCTCATAGAAGCGCCAGCTCTACTGTAAACTGCACTACAAGGGATCTAGGTTTTGCGCTCCTTATGAGAATCTAATGCTTGATGATCTGAGGTGGAGCTGAGGTGGTGATGCTAGTGCTGGGGAGCGGCTGCAAATACAGATTATCATTAGCAGAGAGGTTTGACTGCATAATAAATGTAATGCACTTGAATCATCCTGAAACCATCCCCCCCACCTCACCGTCCCCAATCCGTGGAAAAATTGTCTTCCATGAAACCAGTCCCTGGTGCCAAAAAGGTTGGGGACACTCATATAAGAAATAGAAGAGTTTTTGTCAATATATGCACTCATTTCTCTTGGGTATGTACCTAATGCTGGAATGGGTGGATCATAAAGCGTAGACACATGTTTACATTTACTAGAAACTAGCATACAATTAACCTCTAGCAATGTGTAAGAGTTCTGATTGTCCACATCCTTGTTAACACTGGACATTTTCATCCTCTTTGATTTTAGCCATTCTAGTGGGTATGTAGTGGTAACTTGTGGTTTTCATGTTTTCATTTTATTTCTCTGATGACTGGACTTGAGTGTATCTTCTTTGGGGGGGAAGCCTTTTGTTGAGCAGATTAGTTTTGTTCTTTATACCTCAGTTCCTCATCTGTAAAACAGGGTCAATAATAATATATTCTCTCATGACTATGGTGAGAATTAAATGAGATAATATGTTTAAAATGCTTAGCCCAGTGCCTGGCACATAAAATATTCAATAAACATTATCGTTATGTCTGGCAATATTGTTATTTTATAACACTGGGTGAAAAAATACTAATAAATATAGTCCCTGGGCTTATGAAGCTCCTACGCTGGCAGGATAGTGCAAACATCACCTAGGAACACACATTGAGGAGAATGATGTTAATAGACAGATAAATGGCTGGGAACTCATCAGGACACACAAAGAAATAACTATAAAAACTGCTGTTTGCATGATGCTTGGCAATTTGGTAAGTACGTTTTATATGTCATTTTTCATTTTGATACAATGCTGAGTCTAAAGGGATTTGACTTTCCTTCTTGTTTCTACCTCATGAATGATTAAAGATGATCCAACCACAAAGAAGCTATTGTTAAATTTAAAGGGATGTCTTTGGACCATTAGCAACAAAGTGAGGACTTTTACTGAAACAGTGGCTGACACATAACATGACTTCATGTCACTTGGCTGAACTTGGCTCTGATCATAGTTGTAGAAAGCAATAAAATTTTAACAAGAATCAGAGGTGAAGAAGCAATAAAGCTTTTAACAATAGGTAGGAGTATATGAGAAATTAGCCTAAAGGCAATTTACTGTGAATAAACTGTGGAGGTGTGTGCCTGGATCCAACTGCCTTAGAAAGTACAAACACCTACCTAAGAAAGAATTAGATGACCGGCTCCTCTTGGAATTTTCTCTTGAGAATATACTTATTTTTATTTTATTTATTCATTTTTAAGAAAAATAAAGATAATTATAAAGCAAATTTTTCATAGTCATTTTGGGTTTAAGAACTCTAAAATGCTTTATTACAGTCTTCAATATTTTCTAACAGGTGCACATACTCATAATTTGTTTGAGATAAAATTAACATACCATCACCTGCACATATTTAAAATGTTTGTAAAATTATGTAACAATATGTACAATTTTAAACTCTTGACATATGTATACAACCATGAAATCATCATCACAAACAAGATAGTGAGCATGTCCCTCATCTCCAAAAGTCTCCGAATTCTTCTTTGTACACCCTCCCTGAACTCCATACTCTACGTCCCATCCCCAAGCAACCACTGATTTGCTTTCTGTCACTATAGGTTAGTTTGCACTTTCTAGAATTTTCTATAAATGGCATTGTACAGTGTGTACTCTTTTATAGTCTAACTTCTTTTACTCAGCATGATTATTTTGTGATTCATCAATGTCATTGAATGTGTCAATAGTTGATTCGTTTTTATTGCTGAGTAATTTTCTATTTTAGGGATAAACCATAGTGTATTTATTCATTTATCTGTAGATGGACATTTGAGTTATTTCTAGATTTTAGCTATTATAAACAGGGCTGCTGTGAATATTTGTGTATAACTCTTTCTATGGGCAAATGCTTTCTTTTCTCATGAGCAGAAGAGGGAATGACTGGATCATATAGAAGGTGTATGTTTAACTTTTTAAGAAACTGACAAACTTCTCCAAAATAGTCATGTCTTTTTACATTCCCACCAATAGAGATTGTGAGTTCCCATCCTTCCATATCATCGCCAATGCTTGGTGTGGTCAGTCTTTTTAATTTTAGCCATTCTAATATGTATCCAGAGGTATCTAATTATTGTTTAATTTGCATTTCCCTAACGACAAAAGATGCTGAGCATTTTTTCATATGCTTATTTGTCATCCCTATGTCTTTTTTGGTGAAATGTGTGGTCAGATATTTGCCCATAATTAAAAAGTTGGGTTTTTAAAATTATTATTGAGTTTAAAGGGATAGATAAATGTTTGTGTGTGTGTGTTGGGGGGGAGGGAGAGAGAGAGAGAGAGAAATACATAGGACACAAGTCCTTTATTATATATATCTTCCAAAATTTTTCTTTAATTTCTTTTCAGTCTCTTAACTGCATTTTTCAAAGAGCAAAAGTTTTACATTTTGATGAAGTCCAGTTATCATTTATTTTCTTTTATGTTTAGTGCTTCTAGTGTAGAATCTAAGAAATGTTTGCCTAACTCAAGTTCCCAATGATTTTCATCTGTGTTTTCTTCAGAATGTTTTATAATTTTAGGTTTTGCATTTTTAGGTCTATGATCCACTTTGAAATAATTTTTGTATATGGTGGAGGTACAGTTCAAAGTTCACTTTTGGGGAGAGGGGTGTATGGATTTCTAATAGTTCCAGCACCATTTGTTGAAAAGGCTATCCTTTCTCCACTAAATTGCCTTCACACTTTTGTCAGATATTAGTTGTATATCTATATCTGTCTATATATAGATATATATGGTCTATTTCTAGACTCCATTCTATTTCCCTTACCTATTTATCTATTTTGTGTCAATACCATATTGTTTTGATTACTGTCACTTTATAATAAGTCTTAAAATAGGTAGTGAAAGTTCTCCAAATTTGTTTTTCTTTGTCAAATTTGTTTTAGGGATGCATAATTCTTTGTATTTGCATATGAATTTTAGAATCAGATTATTAATTTTTACAAAATATCCTGCTAGGATTTTGATTGGGATTGCTTGGAATCTGTAAGCCAATTTTTAGAGAATTGTCACTTAACAATATTGAGTATTCTAACCAACCCATGAACAAGTTATAGCTTTATATTTATTTAAACATCCTTTAATTTCTCTCAGGAACATTTTATAGTTTTTGGTATTCAGGTCTTGCACATCTTTTGTCAGATTTATCACTAAATAGCTAGTAATTTTTATGCTGTTATTATTTCTAAATTTTCAATGTCTGTTCACTGCCTGTGTATAAAATTCAATTGATTTTGTTTACCAATCTCATAATCTACAATCTTGCAGAACTCAAGAATAAGACTTCTAGTGCCTTTTTAAATTTTTTTAGTACCTTGTTTTTTCCGGTACAATTCCAGTAACAATTCTAGAAAGAACTGTTAACTAATAAGAGCTCCAAAGAAAATAGGAATAGCAAACACAAGGAGCAGCCACTATACCTAGGGCTAAGACAGAGTACCCAAGGAATAGGCTCGTGCCAGTGCACAGATCAGCACCTTATTGGAGAAGGCATGGCCATGGCTAACTAGATGGTAGAGAAATCACAGTGGTGCTGCACTAGTGGAAATTTTTGGAAATATCACCTCTTGCCTGCTGAGGAAAGCTGTTTAAGAGGAGATGTCTAGCTGGAGTCACACCTCTAAGAAACCATCAGGGGGTTTTGGTGGGTAGCTAGCTGCATTCCCTATGTGTTGCTTCCTGGAGAAGCAGTCATGGTGCAGAAGCCTGGAGCTAAAGAGGCCACCAATGTAACAGAACCTGGTCTCATTTTTATATCCTCCATGTTTCTACTTAACTTCGTGAACATATGGAACACAGTTATAATGACTGTTTTCATGTCCTAATCTGTTAATTCCAAGGTCTGCATCAGTTCTGGGTCAGTTTTGATGGATTTTTCTCTTCAACATGAGCCCTTACTTTTCTACTTCTTTGCATGCCTGGTATCTTTGGCTGAATGACAGATGTTGCAAATTTTACCTTGTTGGGTGCTGAATATTATATATTTTTATAACCATTCTGTAGCTTTATTCTGGGATCCAGCTGAGTTACTTAGAAACAGTTTGACCCTTCAATGTCTTGCTTTTAAAATGTAAGTGGGACCAGAGCAGTTTTGTATCTAGGGCTAATTATTGCCTACAACTAAGACAGGACCCTTCTGAGTTGTTCGCTCAGTGCCTCATGAATTAAGAGGTTTTTCTGTCTGGCTGGTGGGATCAGGCACTATTTCCTGACCTGTGTAAGCACGGAGCACGGGGAAATATTCCCTCCAATCCTTTCAGATGGATCTATTTCTTGCTCCTGGTAGTTTCCTCACATGTGTTTGTTGATCAGTATTTTCTTTATCTGTGCTCTGCAGATCTCCAGCTTCTCTCTCTGTGCTGCTCTCTCCAGATTGATACTTTGTTCTGTGAACTCTAGCTGCACTGGACTCTCCAAACTCAGTTTCATCTCCTCAGCTCGGAGATTAAGCTGGGTTCTGCTTGGCTTCCCACCCCCTGCACCACAGCCTGGAGAAATCCCTTAAGGTCATAAACTGGGGCAATCATAAGACTCCACTTATTTATTTTTCTGTCTCTCAGGGATCACTTTCCTAGTTGCCTGTGTCAAGGGTCTCAAAAACTGTTATTTCTTATACTGTTTTTGGTTTTTGGTTTTCTTCCAGTGAGAGAGTAAATCCAATCCCTGTTATTTCATCTTGGCCAGATGTAGAAGTCTTCTTCATGGATTTTTTTCCCCCCTAGAGATGACGAGTTAAGGAGAAGAGATCTATAGGAGGCTATTAGTCCTGAAAATTTTGCCTAGACCGCTAGCAACTTGGAAATTTCCGGGCTCTTAGAAGAGGGCATCTTGTAGTGGTAAATGACTGTTTTCCAAAATGGGTAAACACGATTCTGAAATGTTTCAATCCATCTTTAATCAACTCATCTGATCCACTGTTTTTAATTATCTGGGATTTAGAGACAATTCAGTGTAGACAAACAAGTACTAGTCTAAACGTTTTAAAGACCTGTGTTCTAATCCCAATTCTGACACTGATTATCAGTGCCCTTGGACAACTAACTTGACCTCTCCCTAAAACTCAGCATCCTTGGGGGATTTTCTGAATATTAGAGTAATATTAGCAGCTTTAAAACAAAACTCAACATTTCAATAAAATAAATAAATAAAATACAATAAAATTTGTTTCTTGCTCATGTAACAGTTTAATACACGTATTCCTTGGCTGCAGGTGACTTTACACTACTAGCGATTTGAGAACACAAGCTTTTCCTAATGGTCCTGCTGTCACTTCCAAGATCTCTACTTTCAGCCAGGGCAAAGAGGCAAGAAGGCCCTTCTTGAAGCCTGTGTGGCTTTAACAGGTGGCTTCCTGCTGAGGATGTTTTAGGGGTCTGGCGTTAGTCATATATTCACACTTACAAGCCAGGCTTATGATTTCTTTGGCACTGAAATTCCCTTAAAGATTAGTAGCTTCTTATATAAGTGCCTCTGTTCCTTTGTGTCAATTATTTCCTAGACATAATTTTCAAAGCTGATTTATTTCCTTGCCTTCTCACCCTTCACCTTTCTACTTAATTTAAGGGCTAGAGCCTATTGAAACGATAGTGTATGTCAGGAAGGACATACCTTTAATCTGAGTGTTAGAAAAGGCAACTTAAAAAGGAACTCACTCTTTTAGCGGCAAATTCTTTAAAGCACTTCTGTCTTCCTGGTGGAGCCCAGAGGCAGTCAACTTTTCCAAGCCTGTGACACCCTCGCTTTCTGCGTATTTTCTATTCCCTTTCATTTCTACGCCAAGCTAGTCTATTCTTGCCTGAGTGCCTCTCTTTTAATATCTGGCTACTCAGAGCAAAGAAGAGAAAGCATATTCTTCTAACAACCTCTTTTCCCCCCTCCCCTGGAGCCACAGGCTCAGAAGCCACACGATCCACCCTCCAAATGATCACAGGTGAAGCTTTACCAAACATTTTGCCACTTCCTATCATGGGGTTCCATCTTTCCAACCTCCAAAATCAGTTTTCCCTTTCCCCATTATTCATACTTTTAACCAATGACACTTATTTTAGGGTTTTTTTTAGCACCACACTTCAAGGTATCAATTTCAATATTGGGTAAAAGGACAATAATTGTTGTCACAAACTAACCTAAAATTTCAGTAATTTCACATGACAAATGTATTACTTTCCCACCCATTCAATGCAGGAGTTACCGGGAGGCAGGTGGCTTTCCTTTATAAGGTGATTCACGGACCCCCGCTCTTTCAAATTTATAGCTCAGCCACCCCATAGGACCTTCAGGCAGGAGAAGAAAGTGAAACTGGAGGTGTCGCATACACTTCTGAAGAGCCCCAGCATTTTAAGCCCACGTATTTCCACGCACATTCTATTCATGTGAATTAATTCTGTGGCTCCACTGGAATTGTAGCGTAGGAGGACTGGGAGCTGAGGTCCCTGTTGGAGGGCCAGCCATCTCTGCCACGTTCTGTTAGCTGATGTCTCTGAGCCTTTCTTATCTACTGATTGATAATAATATCCTCTACTCTTCCTACCTCCCAGAGTTTTTGTGAGAATCATATAAAAATCATGTATGTGCAAAGAATCTATGGCCCATAAAGCACTTAACAAATATGGATTACTGGTAAAATGGATCTAAGAGTTTTCTAATCCTTCATGAATCCCCATAGACTATTGGAAAATAGTCACAAGCTTAACCTTTCTCTTCAAGAATATCCATATTCTGACCCCAACGTAATTTTACCACCTTATTTCTCAACTACTTCCTAACAAGAGAAACTCCATCTACAGCCAAAGTAATCAATTCATTGCCCTAAAACTTTGCTTGGCCACCTTTGTATATTTACACATATTATTCTCTTCTTGCCTGATGTGTCTGTCCTTCACCTCTTCCATGAAGCCTTATGTAACCATTCTATTGAAAGGAGAGGCATTGCATGTTCTGCTTCATTATTCAGTTTTAGTTGGTATCTGTCTGCTGTGTTGACATTATGGCAATCTTATCAGATGCAGGTTTCTAATGTCTCCTCTGCCTGATTATATACAATATAAGGGAGGGACCTTGTAATTAATTTCACTGTACCCATTACTCTTTTACACGTGTAAAAGAACAGTGTCAGAGCACTCGACAAGAAATGAAAAGACCAGGGTAGGTCCAGTTCTGCCACTGCCCAGCTGTGTATAGTTAGGCAAGCTTCTACTTCTTAGTGTCTTTATTTTCTCATATAAACTATGAGACAAAAACTATTTGTCTTATTTAAGGAATTGATTGTTATGAGAATCCAATGAGATAATGTTTATGAAAACATGTTAACTGGATCATGTAAAATTTTAAGTTAGCATTTTTGAAATATTTGTTGATCAAATACTGGTAATAGAACATTGCATCAAAAATTTGGAGGATCGTTTGAGGCCAGGAGTTCAAGACCAGCCTGGGCAACATAGTGAGACTCCATCTCTGCATAAAAAAAATTAGGCGGGCATGGTGGTGCATGCCTGTAGCCCCAGCTACTCGAGAGGCTGAGCCCAGGAGGATATCTTGAACCTGGGAGTTGGAGGTCGCAGTGAGCTGTGATCATACCACTGTGCACTCAAGCCTGGTTGACAGAGGCAGACCCTGTCTCAAAAAACAAACAAACAAACAAACAAACAAAAAACAAAACTGGAGGAATAAATTCTTGGGATAAATGTAATTATGTAAACAAGCATTGGCTTCAAGTACCAGGTCTAAAAGAAACAAAGAATACACACAGTGAAAGTTTATATAATTTTAATTATGACTCATATTCAAGTCCTCATTAATTGGTTTGATGTGCATGTAAGGACTATCAGGCCATACACAATAGCAGAGTAAAAATATTGGAAAACATTTTGTTCCCTTGACAATAATAGGCAATTACAAGATTATTGTAAAGAAGAGATGTTGTATAACAGTAGAATTTCAGTGGGCACAAAACTATTATAACTTTTAACCCTAAATTTATCCATTCTGACATTTTCACCGATTTTTATTCATGTATCCATTCATTCTATATAATGAGAATCATCTGTTATGTGCAAAGCACCATGCTCTGTGCTAGATTATGATAGTGAGAAAACAAAAATAGACTCTGTGTGACATTAAGTCTTGAGGGCAAAATTGAAGTTAGCAAAATAAACAACACAAATAAATATAAAATGATCACATTAGAAGTTCTATGAAAAAAAAACTCACAGTGCTGGGAAAATGGTCCACAAATTAGAAATATATATATGCCCCCAAATATTTTTAGGATTCTTACATGTCAATTAAAATAAATGAAATAAATTGTTGTGAGAAAGACTGCAGGACAAATGATCAGATCTGTTTCTCTTAAAGATATTAGATTTCTCATAATTGTACAATCTCTGGGTACCATTCAACTTTCTCTGAAATATTGGGTGCTCATTTTTTAGCTACCATGCATTAATCATTTGCTATATGAAGGAAAGAGTGGTAAGCATTTTACATACACTAACTTGTGCATTCCTTTTAAGACAACACTATGAGGTAGGTTTTCCCCATTCCTGTTTTTTAGAAATTCAGATCAACATCACACGGCTGGAAGTTGGTCAGGCCAAGGTTGAACCTAGATTTGTCTGAGTCCAAAGGCACACTCTTATTATGCATATAGACAAAAATTGGACAAATATTCACAAAAATGGTACATATATTCTTTCTGTCTAAATCATCTGTACATTTACTTTTTCAAAGAGATTGATAGTTATATCTTACCTCATTATAACATCCTTAAACTTTCTGCAACCTCTTTATTCTCGCCTGATGACCTGACCTCATACTTCAATAAAAAATAGAAGCAATCAGGCAGGAACAAAGTCCCACCAGCTAGCCCAGATCTGGATCCATATTCTCCTTCCATTACAGCATGTATTAGTTTGCTGGGGTTGCCATAACAAAACACCACAGCCTGGGTGGCTTAAACAACAGAAATTAATTTTCTCACAGTTCTGGAGGCTAGAAGTCCAAGATCAAGGCGTCGGCAGGCGTGATTTCTTTGGAAGCCTCTCTCCTTGGCTTGCAGATGGTGCCTTCCCACTGCGTCCTCATGTCGTCGTCCCTCCATCTGTGTGTGTCTTTGTCCTGATCTCCGATCATACTAGATCAGGGCCTGCCCATATGACTTCACTTTATCTTAATCACCTCTTTAAAGAACCTATCTCCAAATACAGTCACATTGTGAGGTGCTGGGAGTGAGGACTTTAACATATGAATTTTGGGGATAGGATTCAGCCCACAACACAGCGGAGGAAGTGCCCTCACCCCCATAAAGGGACAATCCCTCCACATATATCCTCAATCCCGTTTTCTCTCCCTTCTTGAGAACTTGGCTGCTATAATTATCCCTGCTTTCCGGTATTGTTACCTTGTTCTCTCTGAGATCAGTCTCATTAGTTACAGTCACGCTCAGCTGTCTTTTTGCAGTAGTAAACGGTACCTTTACTGACTCCAGACATTAAAAAAAATTTTGCCCCTTTCCTTTATCCTGCACATCTTATTCATCAGCAAGTTTTGTTGGTTCTACCTCTAAAATATATCTTAAATCTGCCCTCTTCTCTTCATTTCTGCTACATTCACCCTAGTCAAAGCCTCAACTACCTTTCATGTGGATGGCTACAGTAACCCCCTAGATGCCTCGCTGCTTCTACTTTTGTCTTTTTTTAATAAAATTATTTTTATAGATTTAGGGGGTACATGTGCAATTTTGTTACATGATATATTGTGTCGTGGTAAAATCTGGGCTTTTTGTGTCACCATCAGCCAATTAGTGTATGTCGTACCCATTAGGTAATTTCTTATCTCATACCCCCCAACGTTTGTCTTAGAATGGATTCTCCACACAGCTGCCAGAGTGGTACTTTTTTAAACTTTTTATTTTGAACTAATTCCAGACCTAGAGAAGAATTGCAATAGGTCAATAAACTCCCATTTAACTTTATCCCAATTTATCAATTGCTAATATTTACCACATTTACTTTTCCTCATGTTTCTTTATCTTAAGTACTCCAGTGTTAGTTTCCTAAAAACAAGGATATTCCCTTATATAACTACTATAGAATGATCAATTAGGGACTTTTGATAGCATTGATATAATAACATTACTTAATAGTCTATATTTTAAATTTGCCAATTTTCCCAAAAATGTCCTTCATAGCAACCTCAACCCCCTGAAAGCAGCATCCAATCTCAGGATCACACATGGCATTTAGTTATGTTTTTAGTCTTAGTCTCTTTTAATCTTTTTTAACTTGAAACAGTTCTTCAGTCTTTCTTTGTTTTTTATAACATTGGCATTTTTAAAGATTACACATCAATTGTTTTGCAGAATTGGGGATTATCTTTTCTTTCCTCATGAATAGATTCAGGTTGTGTGTTGTTGGCAGAATATGCCATCACTGTCAACATACATATAGTGACCTCACATTATGTGACCTTTTCCCCCCACCCTACGTAGCTCCTTCCAACCTGTTCCCTGTTTTCCAACCACAGAGCTTTGGTAATAGGATGTTCTCTCCACCTGACTGCTATAGGGCTGGCTCCTTCAGGTCTCTACCCGAATGTTCGCTCAGATCAGTACACACTGACCATCGTACCCAAGCAGTATCCCCTTTCCCCCACCCCCAAGCCCAACAGTTACCTTCTCACATGTCACCCAGTTGTTTTTATGGCATTACTTATGTTTGAAATGATTGCATTTATTCATTTGTTTTCTTGTTAATTTCCTATTTCCCCAGATAAGAAACTCCTTGGGGACAGGGAATCTTCTGTTTTATTAACTTCTACATTTCCAGCATCTGAAATGGAGAAAAAAATAGTTGTGATTTCATATTTCTTCTCCTCCTGCACTGTGCTGCCATTTTGATTCCAAATATGAAATGAGGATGGGCAACAGTACTGAAGTGTACTGATTTAGATTTAGATGCCTTATGTTTAAAGCATGAGGCAAGACATCAGAGCTGGAGATGTGACCAAATTTGTATTTCCATGCAATTTTTGCTCTTCTAAATGTTCCTGAGTAAGATAAGTGGCCTAGACCTACTTTTCTTTATTCTGTGCCATAGGAAATAGACACTTGGCCATGGAAATAAGAGGGTCATTTTCTTACCCAGTGCCAACTTTGTTACAAATAGTTTTGAATAGCAGTTACTTTTTACAGCCCCATTAATTACCTCAATTATTAGATTTGCCCGAAAAAAGAAAGTATTTTCCCTGTAATAAGTGTAAACATGAGTGTAAAAATGGAATTTAAAGACCAGAAAACTAACTTCATCCCTCTTTTTCAGGGTAAAATTAGGTCTTCTAAATACTTCCTGGCCCAAAATTCCCTGATAATGTCTCCAGAGATTTAGGCATACAATGCGGAATAGCAACCTGAGTACATTAGAAAACATCTAAGTTGGAATCATTCTGGAAATATACACTTAATGTGATGGGCTCATTCTCCGCAGCTAGGAAATATGAGGCTTAAAAATATATTTGAATTAAATAACTAGAAAATTTATAGAATTTTTAATAAATTTATAAAATTTATAGAAAATTTCCAGAAACTGTGTTCACATGTTCATTCAAACAAAGATAAAGTAGGGGGTGAACCACTTAAAATATTTGTTCCAAAAAGAAGCACTTTAAGATTATTCCTGATTCTTTCATTTATAGTAGACTTCATCCATTTATTTGCTAAAAATCACCAGGTAACCTCACCAGCGCTCTGGGGTGCTTGTGCGTTCTTGAGAGAATTTCTCATTTGTAAATGTTTATAAATTGCTACCTTTGAAAGGAAACTGAAGTAAAGCATTGCCTAAAATTTTTTAGCTCTAGCATAGCAATTTTGGGTTCTCACATTGAAATGAAAAAATGCTATGACATACCCCTTTAAAAGGTTGATTAGATGGTGCTAATAACTCTTTTAGACTTGTAAACATATTTATAAAATTTTTTATGCCTGTATAGGCAAAGGATAAAGGAAGCTTTTTTGTTCCTTTGCTCTTTTCAGTCAATCATCCAACCAATTTGTTGAGTGTCTCCTATGTTATAGACATAAGACCTACAACTTGTCCTTGTTAAACTCAGAACCCAGAAGAGAGTTCAGGTGTATACATAGCATGGCAAATACTACGTATGAGTTACTCTGGAATGCCAGAAGACAGCTGGGACTGACCAAGGCTGGGAAAGCAGGAAAACCATCACAGAATGGGTAATGCTGGAGTTGGGCTCCAATGTTCATCAGAAGAGAACGTGAATGAAGAATAGTTCTGGCTGATAGAACTTGTGAAACAAAGAGGAGAGAAAGGAAAGTCCATGGTACTGCCAATCACTTCGACATTAGAGAATTAATAGGCCGAGCGACATGAGACAAGTCAGGTAATCTCAAAACAATTATTTAATGCCCACTAATTGAATAACTCTGGGCTAAGTGCTGGCTGTGGGGAGAGGGGCCTGCCTAAACAGTTCCTGTCTTCCCGTTTACATTCTAATTGCTAAAAGGAGACAAAAGTACCTTAAATGTAAGCAGTGACACAAGGCAATAATAAATGCTGCAGGGTTGAGGAAAATGGGGACTTTATTGATTAGGGCAGTTGTTTTCCTGTTTTCCAACCTCTTCATTACTTATTCTGCCCATAAAAAGTGTTTGAGTATACATGCCTAAATATATTTATTTGCTTAGAAACAATGCATATATGCTATTGTCCCAATACATTAAAATTAGTAAAGTTTAATTTTTCTTTTTAAGTGAAAGATCTTATAAATAGAAAACCTAATATTTTTTCCACACCCTAGTGGATCTCCTTGCGTAACTCTTAGGGTACACACACTACTTGGAAGACCACTAGCTTTGGGCATTTAGAAAGATATTCATGATAGAGTATTTTTTTCTCCTTCATAGCATGGCCTAGATTTGGCCCAGATAAGAGTGACATTTTTAAGATAGAGTGAAAATGGGAGCAGAATGTGTTCTAGAAACTGTAGGAAGAAAATGCTTATTATATGTTTGATTAAAGGAAGCTCTTATATCAAGCTTGGTGCATCCACAGCAGGGTTTCTCAAGCGTAGTCTATGGACCACTTGCATCAGAATGACTTGGGGGAGGTTGTAATACTAATATATACTGACTCCTGGGTCTCACCCAAGACTCACTGAATCAGAATATCTGGAAAAGGGGATAGGGAATGTAATAAGCTGATTCTTTTCATCACTAAAGTTTAAAAATAATTAATCTAAAAAATGGAGACTTCAAATACTCAAAATTTTGTTTACGAAATCCTAAGGTATCATAGAGATGACAGATATGTAAAAATAGTCTGTTAGAGAATCTATAGGTCACAAACAATATGGAATCTATGAAAAAGACTTCCTCTCATTGCTTTCTTAGTTTTGCCAAGTACAGGAAAACTTGCTATTTTGATCCTCATTCAAAATAAGAAATACTTTCTCTGAGAGTAGTAAGCCCACTTACAATTAAGGTTATACTTTTCTTCCTCAGACTATATGTCATATAATGCAGGAAAGTGGTTTTTGAGTCTCTGGGGCAGCTTGCTCTCCAGGCAGATGAGTAGAGATAAATAGGGATGCCTGATGAACAGTTCTCTGTAATGATTGTTAGTAAGGCTTAATCTTTAGTTTATAGCCATTATCATATTTTGGAAGTTCTGGTACAATTAGCTCATTCTTCTTTAAGACTAATCATCATGCGATAACTGAAATAGAACCAAAATTTCTGATTGACCTGTTCAATCCATACATTTCATTACATATAGGAACTTCCACTCAATGGTACAAATTAATCTTTTACCTAAAGTTGAAAAGAAACCAGATATTAGTTTATGGTGCTATCCATGACACGGTCCCAATTTATACCCAAATGTGCCTTGATTGAATTGGAACATAGAGCTTGTTTGTGTTTTAGAGGCCCCATCTATAATACAGCTTTTGTCAAAAAAAAAAAAAAAACTGGATAAAGGGAATTTTTTTTAACAATCACATTTCTATTCCCTCCAACTGGAAATAATCTTCTGAACTCTCATAACATTTTATCTATGAATCTATTACAGCACATCACTTTCTCACTTGTATCAATATACATACGTCCCTGAATAGATCCCTGTGCTGATCTATGCTTTACAGAGGCAACATGTGGCTTTATTCATCACCCCACCATGCCTAATAGTAACTTAAAAAATAAGTCCCAAAGATAGGTATTTAATATTAAATGAACTCCCATCAAGAGTCAGAGAAAAGCAAGTTTATACCTGTAAACATAATGCCTGCTTTTAGGTCCCATTTTGGACCCTGTAAGTTCTTATCATGAGCCTGCAACTCTGTACCAGGCAAGGCAAGGACTTGAGCCCAATACCTTCCACTCTCAGTCACTGATTATGCCTTAATTACTAGTACTAGCAATTAATATTTACTATGTTCATTTATATAGTTGAAGAAACTGATGCTTATAGAATTTAAACACGTTGCTCAGAGTCACAGAGGCTTAAATGGGAAGAGTCAGTCTTTCAAACTAGGTCTGTTTGACAGGAGAGCCGAAGACAGTGACTGTACTCTATCTGCTGTCCGTTGTTGACTCTTGTCCATTTCTCCGTTCTGGTCTCTGTCAAGTGCCTAAATTTTTATAACAAAAGCAAAACATTTACAATATATTTATATATTTAAAATATTGAACACCAAATCTTGATGCTTGATGAAAGCATATATTATTTATCAGTCAACCTGTGCATTACATTGGTGTGTTCCTATAAAGAGTGAGGAAGATTGGCCACACTAGTCACACATGTAGAGACGTCATGATGTTATACCCCAAAGTCAGAGTTGCCAAGCATTTCAAGGGAAGCTATATTTAAAGATTCAAACACTCTCTAAAATAATTAGAAGTATTATTTGTTCAGCATCGATCATATATATCAGGCATCATGTGACCTACTTTCAGGGATCATCAAACTCCAAAGACATAGGGGCTAATATGCCCATTTTAAATAAGGGAAAGCAAAGATTCAGAGTGAGGGATGGTAGATTTCTTACCTCACGTGGCACGATTAGGAAGCAACTCTCAAATCTTTCTTCCTTCAAAGCCTTGTTCCCTTCAATAAACTACATTTCCTCCTGCTTATCTTCTCTGCTGCCTTCAATCTAAAGTCCTCCCCTTGATATGGAAAAAGGTGCCATATCTGAACATTTATTTTGCATAAGGTCTCCCAGCTCTGCTGTACTGTTCTTAATTTTCTATGTTGAAGAAGTTCTGTAAATCTTTAGTTTACATCTACTTCCATTTGACTAGGGATGACATTTCTGAGTTAGCTGGGCATTTAACACCTGCATTAATCTAGTAATCTTGTTCTACTCCATCTTTTTCTCTCTGGCACATACTCACAAATATTTATAATTCTGTGCTACCCCCCCCATGATTGTGCAGATCCTTCTCATTCTCTTGTTCTATTTTTAAAGCTAATTTTTCTGCTGATTCTCTCCTGATTGCATGTCTTTATTTCGCGAAAGTTGGCATTCTCCTCAGCACCATACCGATGAAAACATACAGCATGAAACAAACTAACAGCCTCCTTCCCATCACCTGGCCTATAGAGAAGTCCATACAGCTTAACCAAAATCTATTCTAGGGCTGAAGGAACACTGGCCACATAAAATATTAATAATTCAACCCCCTGGCAGCCACACATCTAGAGTGAGTTGTTATTTTCCCAGAAAGATTCAAATTATGCTTAACATTCTCCTCACAGGGAAGAATTTTACTGAATTCTCTCCTCTCTGATTGTAACCAAGAAGAAATAGGGAAAGAAAAAAAAAAGCTGGCTATTTTGGTGCTGGTGGAGGCTATATTTGGAGAGGAAGCTTGTGTTCTATTGGAGGCTAATTTTGGAGAAGATTACAGTGGAAATTAGGAATAACTAAGATGGAGGGCATTAAGGACATAAAATTGAAAATGTCACTCTTACCGATCAGTAGCCACACTGGGAAATGCTAACAGTGGTTATGGAGTACTTCTTCAGTGGACTTTTGAAGATGCTGTAGATTCTGTATTAAAGACACATTGTATTCACCAGTTTAAACTTTCCCTTCCCTTGACTGAGAAACTGAATCCTACTTTTTAAACATCATGCTTGCTTTGGAGAAGATGAAATATTCTGAGATGATAAATGAACAATAATTTACCACCTGAAGAAACAAGCCACGCTGCCAGAGCATTTTTCAGGATGGGCAGGACATCCATTGATCATGCAAATTTACTCCTGACATGCCCAGACCACCTGTAAATTTCCTGGTCTAGGATGGAAAATAAAAAATGTTTGCCACATTATTACACTCCTTCCAGGTGAATGCTAACACCGTATGAACAGCATTTTACTTCAGAAGAAATTTAACACTGGGGTTAACTGCTTTTTGTCCATGAGAGGCAGAGGCAAACGTTTTCTGTTAGGATGTTAGTGATAGAGAACTATGGGCCATGTAGGTATAATGTTTGTCATAGGATTTTTTGAAATACAGAAAATCAATTAAAAATAACAATTTTAAAGTCAAAAGTAACATATTTTCATTGCAGAAAACTAAAAATTTAGATAAGCGGAAAAGGAAAAGAAAAAAAAATAACAAACTAAAAACCAACCATGATTCCAAAAGTAGAAAAAATTATGTGATACTTTGATATATATCCTTCCAGAAATTTTTTTCAATGCATAAATCTATATTTTTTCTAAAATAAATTTTGAACATGTGATTGGCAAACAACTTCTTTAACTTAAATATACATCAGGAATATATATCATCATTAAATATGCATATACTTTTACTCATTAATTTCAATGGATATATAGTATTTAATAAATATTTTAATCTAATTTATTCTTGTAGGTTACTTTCCAGTTTATTACTATTATTAACAGTGCTGTGATGAACAATAATATAATTTAATCTTTCTATTTAAAAAAATATTTTTAGTGGAATTGTTCATAGAAAACGTTCAAAACATCAAAATTTGAGGGCTTCTCTATGTAACATGAAATTATCTGTTTGAAGTGTACAGTTCTATAAACTGCATTTGTAATCCCCTCCACCAAAAGTGGCCAAATTATTTAAATCTATTTAAAATTTTAACTGTTTGCAAGAAAGAAATGTAAAGGAAGTTTTCTTTTTTTCCAGTTTGGGTCATTTCTTTTTAAAAAAGTTTTTAATTGACAAAAATTGTATGTATCTATGGTGTACAGCATGATTTGAAATGTGTATACATTGTGGAATCTAAGTAACATATGTATTACTTCATATAAGTACCTTTTTATTTTTTTGGTGAGAATACTTAAAATCTACTCCCTTAGCAATTTTCAAGTATACAATACATTGTTGTTAACTATAATCGCCATGTTATACAATAGATCTCTTGAACTTATTCCTCCTAACTAAAATTTTGTATCCTTTGACCAACATCTCTTCATTCCTACCTGAGCCCCACTAGCCCCTGGTAACCATTCTACTCTCTGCTTCTATGAATTTAACTTTTTTAGATTCCACATACAGTGCAATCATATGATATTTGTCTTTCTGTGTCTGGCTTATTTCACTTAAAATAATGTCCTTTTGGTTAATTTATGTTGTTGCAGATAACAGGCTTTCCTTTTTTTTTTTTTTAAGGCAGATTGTATTCTATTGTATATATATAACACATTTACTTTGTCCATTCATCCACTGATGGACACTTAGGCTGATTCCATATCTTGGCTATTGTGAATAGTGCTGCAATAAACATGGGAATGCAGATATCTCTTTGACATGCTAATTTCCTTTACTTTGAATATATACCTAGTAGTGGGATTGTTGGGTCATATGGTAGTTCCATTTTTAATTTTCAGAGGAAACTCCAGAGTGTTTTCCAAAATGGCTGTACTAATTACATCCCCACCAACAGTCTACAAGGGTTCCCCTTTTCCCACATCCTTGCCAATTCTTGTTATCTTTTGTCTTTCTGATAGTAGCCATTCTAAAAGGAATGAGGTGATTTTTCATTGTAGTTTTAATTTGTATTTCTATGATGATTAGTAATGTTGATCATTTTTTCATATACCTGTTGGCCATTTGTATATCTTTTTCTTGAGAAATGTCTGTTCAAGTTCTTTGCCCATTTTTAATTGGATTATTTGTTTTCTTGCTATTGAATTGAGTTCCTTAAATATCTTGGGTAATAAACACTTATCAGGTGTATGGTTTGCAAATATTTTCTCCTATTCTGTGGGTTATCTCTTTGCTCTGCTAATTGTTTACTTTGCTGTGCAGAAACTTTTTAGTTTAATGTTATCCCATCTGTCTATTTTTGCTTATGTTGCCTGTGTTTTTGGAGTCATATCCAAAAAATCATTGACCATACCAATGTCATGGAGCTTTTCCCTTATGTTTTCTTCTAGTAGCCTTACAGTTTTAGGTCTTATAGTTAAGTCTTAAATCCATTTTGATTTGAAACATACTACCTCCCTAGGCTCAACCGGGAAGAAACAGAATTTCTAAGCAGACCAATATTAAGCACCGAAATTGAAGTAGTAACAAAATATCTTCCAAAAAAAAAAAAGTCCTGGACCAGATGGGTTCACATCTGAATTCTACCAAGCCTACAAAGAAGAACTGGTGCCTATACTGCAGAAATTATTTGAAAACATCCAGAAGGATGGAATCCTCCCAAAGTCAATTTAAGAAGCCAATATCACCTTGATACCAAAGCCAGGAAAGGACACAACAAGTATAAAATCAAACAACAGTATTAAAAAATGGGCAAAGGACATGAACAGAAACTTTTCCAAAGAAGACAGAATGATGGCCAGCAAACATATAAGAAATTGCTCAACTTCACTAATCATCAGGGAAATTCAAATCAAAACCACAATGAGATATCACTTAACTCCAGTGAGATTGGCTCATATCAAAAAATCCCCAAACAACAAATGTTGGCTGGGATGTAGACAGATAGGAACACTCATACACTGCTGGTGGGACTGCAAATTAGTACAACCTCTATGGAAAGTAATATGGAGATACCCCAAAGAATTAAAAGTAGAATTACCATTTGATCCAGGAATCCCACTACTGGGTACTTACCCAAAGGAAAAAAAGACATTCTATAATAGAGACATCTGCACGCGAATGTTTGTAGCGGCACAATTCACAATTGCAAAGATGTGGAAACAACCCAGGTGCCCATCAATACACGAGTGGATTAATAAAATGTGGTATATGTATACCATGGAGTATTACTCAGCAATAAAAAACAATGGTGAATTAACACATCTGGTATTATCCTGGTCGGAGCTAGAGCCCATTCTTCGAAGGGAAGCGTCACAAGAATGGAAAAACAAGCCCCACTGGTACTCACCATCAAATCGGTACTAACTGATCAACACCTACATCACACAGGGCAATAATATTCATCAGGGGGCGGGCAGGGGGGAGGGCGGTGGAGGGGATGGGAAAACTCTCACTGAATGGTTGCAGGGAGCACAGTTTGGGGGATGACCATGATTGTAGCTCTGACACGAGCAGTGCATGGGCAATATATATAGCCAAAGTGTTGTACCCCCGTAATATTCTGAAATTAAAAAAATAATAATAAATAAATAAATAAATAAAAATACTTAAAAAAAAAACCCAGATCTCTCTGAGTACAGAAGACATATTCTAAACTCAGTATTGAATCCTGAAAAATCACTGTGGCAACAATGCGGTGGACTGGAGAAATGCACGAGTTGGGAGCCTCTTGCAACTGGATGACAAATAATGACAGTATGAACTAAATTAAAGTCTTTGAGAGTGAGGACCGCATCTTGGTCACCATAATCTGGCATGATGTGTCTGATACATTTAGGTGTTTAATAAATATTTTCTGAACAAATGAAGAGGGACTGAGAGGAGGACAAAGGGAACGGTTAAGCAGTAGAGCTGACGTTTGGGAGATAAAGGTTGGGGGTTAGCGAGAGGAAGAAGTTGAAGGCTGCATTCTAGTAGAGGCTATGAAATGAACGGTGATGCCATTAACCGAGATGTGAGACACCAGAGGAGAAGTAGGTTTGCCTGGTGAGGAGGATGGTCCCATTTTAAGTACTTTGTAGTGCTTGGATAGAGACGTCTGGTGAATCAGTGAAAATATAGACCTGGAGCTCAAAAGAGAAGTCCAACCTGAAAATAACCATCAGTACATTGATAGGCATCAGTATAGGTAGTAAATGAACAAAATTTGTGGATATAACTTCACAGGCAACATGTGCAATATGAGAAGACTGCCAAGGACCAAATCTGAACCACACCAATATTTGAGGGATGAGCAGAGGGTGCTGAGCCTGTAAAGGGCACTGGGAAGGAGTAAGAGAACTCACAGAAGAATAGTGCCATCAAAGGCAAAGGGAGAGGGTCAAGAAGGAGGAAGGTGTGGACTGTCAGCTTCTCTGGAGTCCTTACTTAAGTGTGTCCATTAGGGAAGGAAACAGAAACCACTGCAGGTGTTTTAAAAAAGAAGGGATTGGTGTTCATTTTGGTAGCACATACACTAAAATTGGAACGATACAGAGAAGATTAGCATGGCCCCCGTGCAAGGATAACACGCAAATTCATGAAGTGTTCCGTATTTTTTTTTTAAATGGTGATCTAGTTTCTTTTGTAACAACCTGGATGGAACTGGAGACCATTCTTCTTCGTAAAGTATTGCAAAAATGGAAAAACAAACATCACATATACTCAATACTAAATTGGAACTAATCGATCAACATTTATGTGCACTTATGGAAGTTAAACTCAAAGGAAATCAAGTAGGTGGGAGAGGGGAAGAGGGGATGGGTAAATTCACACCTAACGGGTACAACGCACACTAACTGGGTTAAGGGCACAATTATAACTTTGACTCAAACTGTACAAAAGCAAATTATGTAACCAAAACATGTGTACCCCCTTAAAATTCTGAAATAAAAAAAATAAAAAGGGACTGAATTCATTGATTGAGCAGCTTACAAAATTGTCAGAAGGGCTGAAGCAGTAGGTTCTAGGCTGAGCTTTCTGATCAATGCAGACGTGCGCCATATCTCTTCACCTTAGGACCCAGGCTGTTGGCAACTCCGCCATCTAGAATGTCTCTGGTTTGCCATGGCAAGGGGAAGTGAACAAAGACAGAGGAAGCACTGTTTCCTAAAGCTCCTGTCCAGAAGTGGTGTATATCACCTTCTCTCATATTTTAGTGGACAAAGGAAGTCGGTTGGCAACACCTAACTACAGGAAGCTGGGGCTTACTGTCCTGCAATGCACTCAGAAGGAGGGGAACTGTAGTCATGGTGAGCAGACCACAGGCAAGTGATTTAACTTCCAGTACCTCATTTTCCTCATTTGTAATAATTCTACCACACTCATCTCTTAGGATTGTTAGAGGGTTAAATGAACTAATATACACAGGATGCTACAAACAGTGATTGATCTACAGTAAACCCTAAATTACTTTTAGGCATTATTGTGTTTTTCTATCCCTCTTCCTTAACTCTTTTCTCCTCCAGTGCCTCCCTTTCAGCCCTGGACTTGCTCTGCCCAGCCTGCGCCTTATCTATCCCACCATGGTCTTCCTTCTCCAAATGAGCCCCTCTCTCCACCCCCTAACCCCACAAATCCACGGCTAGGGAAAGGAGAACAGAAAATTCCTCTTCTTCCTTTTCAAAATAAATTAGATTTCTTCCTTAAAAGATGACAACCCAAGAAGATGATAAAATTATACCTAGTAAACTGCCCTCTACCCTCCTATCTCCCCTGATCAGTCACAGTGGCCATTTTTTAGCAACATGCACTAAAAAATAATTTGGAGAAAATTGATTCCATGGCCATTATCAGCTACTACAGGCATTTTCACTTCTGATCAATCTCGAGCTGCTTGGACCTGCATATTCTCCAATCCAGCATCTCAGACAGGGAAGAATGGGCATCGACAATCTTTCGTCTCCCTGTCAACACTCTTCTCTCTCTCTCTCTCTCTCTCTCTCTCTCTCTCTCTCTCTCTCTCTCTCTCTCTCGCTAAATTAGGGAATTGTATGCCTTCATGAACCTATTTCTGTCCTATCCCCAACAGCAAGAATCCATCATCCAACACAGCTGCAGCCTAGAGAGGGAAGTGTCTGGAGTACAAACAGCTGCCTCCCCTGCTAGCACCAGGAGAAAAGCAGAGGAATTTATAGAGCCATGCTTGGTCAGGGCAGGGATTTAGCCATTTCCCTGAGCCCAAGAGATACTTTTTGCCTCCCTCTTATCACCCCACACCACTCTTTCTCTGTATCTCCAGCTCCACAGCAGTTTGAGGCACAGTGGGTGGTGTCTCTGCTGCCCTAAGGCTTTCCTCTTCCCTAGACTCTTAGGATCAAGATATCCTTCTGGAAATTCTTGACAATGATGAAAAGCTTCTGGCAACTGGACACACCTTTCTAGTTCTGACCTCTCATTCTTAAAGAAGGAAGGGTGGCATTATTTTTTTCCATACTTTTGTCATCATCATCAGGAATATATTGTCTGGGTTAGCTGAACCCTCCTTTTGCTTTCCTGTAGGGCACCTTGGAATGAATTGAGCCACTGGTGGTAAGCCTATCTGTCACCTGCTAACCCTGCCCACCCCCTTATCCCCTTTATGCCTGAACTCTCTACTAGGTCATTTTATGCATGAGATCTGATTCCAGCATGCTCTCTAATAGTGACAAATGTCCTCAAGTCCTTTGATCATCTAACCAATGAATTAAACATCTACTATACCCAAACATGTCCTAGATGCTAAGAATATGGAACAGACATAAAACTCATGTCACTTCGTTTTGCTCTCAAGAAACTCATTTTAAAATTTTTATTAAAAAACAATCCAAATACTGAAAAAGTACAGCAATTGATATAACACTAAGGAGATATAAATATCAAATTTGGTCAAATTTTTGAAGACCTTACGTTGGTAAAAAAGAAAATGTTATCAACAGAGTTGAAGACCTCTCTGCTAACCTTTGGATTTCCTTTTCTCCCTCTCTCCTTCTCCCTTCCTCTCCCTCCCTCCCTCCCTCTGTTCTTTCCCAAAGGTAACTACTAGCCTAGTTACCTAGTAGTCATGTATTCATAAAAAGTATCATTTTGATTTTTTTAAATATACCAAAATGGTATCATACTTGATATGTCCTCTTATGTGTTGTATTTTCCACTCAAAATAATGTTTTTGTCATTTATCCAAGTCAATACATGTAGAACTAATTCAGTATAGTCTACCAATTGAATGCTGACCTATGAGTTTACCATAATTTATCTTTTTTGATTTTGATGAATATGTGTATGCATTTTGAATTTTTTGCTATTAAATATTGTTCTGCAATGAACATTCTTGTATATATCTTCTTGCTCATGTGTGTGAGAATTTCTCTAGGGCAATGTTTTGCCACTTTGTTTTGGCAAGGATCTACAGTTAGACTACAATTTATAGCACCATCACAAGCCCAGGTGCAAACACACATAAACACATACATGCTCATTTACCTGAAGCAAACTCTAGATACATTCTCATATTTATCTATTTTATTCACTATTCTGTATTCTATTCTATTCTATTTTCTGTTCTCTTCTCTTCTTTTCTATTCCTTTTTAAATTCTGGGATTGACATAGTAAGTTGATTCCACAACTCAACAATGAGTCAGGACCTAGGGTTTGAAAAACACTGACTTAATGTATACATCTGGGAACAGAATTGCTGGGTCAGAGGGTGTGAGTATCTTCAACTTCATTAGATATTGCCAAATTGCTCTCTTTTGATAGTAAGATATATCCATTATAGAGATATTAAAATGTAAAAAATGTATATTTTATAATCTAGGTTATATAATATTCTGGATACTAATTCTTTATTATATGAATTTCCAATATTTTTATACTTGTCCTTTCACTTCCTTTGTGTATATTTTATCATGTGGAAGTTTTTAATTTTAAAGTAGTCAAATATGTAAAATTTTTTCTATATGGCTTATTTAGCCTTGAAGGTATTCCCACCTGATATCAAAAAGATAGTCTGCTACATTTTTTCTGAAAATTCTGCAGTTTTGATATTTTTAGCTTTAGACCTTTCATCCATCTGGGATTGATATTTTGTTATGGTGTGAGAGTGATTAATGGGAATCCTCAATTATCAAAAAATTTTTTTGAGTGATCCATTCTTTCCCCCGGGTTTTTAATGCCATCTCTGTCCTACACCAAGAAGACAAAATATGTGAGTTTGTTTCTGGGGATTCAGTTTTTTCCAGTTGGTCTATTTGTTTATCACTGCATCATCATCACCGTGTTATTTACTAAAACTTTATATAAAAAATCTGCAATGGAATTGTGTTGGCTCATCTTGACGATCTATTTTTTCACAGTTTTTTAGAATCAGTTTGTCTAATTCCGTGAATTTGATTGAAATTACATTGAATTTATAGATCAATTTAGGGAGAATTGTCATATTGTAACCATTTATTCTTTCAATCCGTGAATGTAGTGTATCTACTTATGTATTTAGTTATTCATTCATGTGTTATAATAAAGTTTTGACACATTTCTCCATATGTCTTGTATATCTTTGTTAGATTTCCTATTAGGTACCTTGGATGTTTTTACATTATTTTAAATGATATTTTATTATCATTACATTTTCAAATTGATTCAGTTAAATAAAAATATTATTGATTTTGATATTTTGTCCAGCAAACTTGCTGAATTATATTATTGGTTTAATAGTTGGTCTGCATATTATCTTGGATTTTTTTGTATAGGCAAGCATTACCTGTGAAAAAAGACAATTAACTTTATTCATTCCAATTCTTAAACCTTAATTTGTGGCTTACAATTGTCTTGTTTGTCTGACTAGGCCTCCATTACAAATATTAATAATATAGCTTGTACATATTGACATACTGAACCCCATGATATGAAGCACTGAGAAGGATACAATCTTATTTCTGAGTTAGTCTCACTAAAAATGCCCATCATCAGTCCACTCATAAGACATCAAAGAAATCCAAACTGGGGACATTCAACAAAATAACTGATCAACACTTGCAGAAGTGTCACAATCATGAGAAGCAAGAAAACTGGGGAACGATCGCAAACCACTGGAGACAGTTATGTCTAAACAACAAAATATAATGTATAATACTCTATAGGAAACTAGAACAGGAGAAAGGACATCAGGGAAGAAACTGGAGAAAATCTAATAAGGTCTTTAGTTGATAATATTGTACCAATGTTAATATCCTAATTTTGATGATCATATTATGGTCATATTATAAGATGTTAACATCTGAGGAAGCTGGGTAAGGAATACAAAAAATTCTATGTACTATTTTTTCAACTTTTATGTAAGTTTAAAATTAGCTCAACATAAAAAGTTTAAAAACATAAGTTTGTAAATTGGCATCCTTTTGTTATTTGGGATTTTGCAGGAGTACTTTTAACATTTCACCCATAGAGTGCATCGTTTGCTGTAAGTCTTAGGTGGATATTCTTCACCTGTTTAAGGGGTTCCTATCTTATTCATAGTTGGCTAAGTATGTGTCTGTATGTCTCTGTGTGTGGGGGTGTGTTTAAGCACATCTGGATGTTAAATTTGATCCAATGCTTTTTCTATATCAACTGAGATATTCAAATATAGTATTTTGTTTTTCCCTTTTAATTTGTAAATGTGTCAAATTACTTTACTACCTTTTCTAATATTAAGCATCCTTAATAGTTCTCAGAGAAACCCTCCTTTGTCATATGTATTTTTAAGGCACATTGCTAGATTTGGTGTGCTAATGTTTTATTCATTTTTTAGTATCTATGTTCGTCAGGTGAGAGTGCTAGTGATTTTTCCTTTCTATAATTTTTACTGCTTTGCATTCCTATTCTTTTTTTTTTCTGAGTTTCATTTTACTTCCTAAATTATGGCTTTTCTATAGCTAGTGACTCATCCTCTTACCTTAGTTGAAATTTGTCTTTCACCTTCACTCTTGAATGATGGATCACCTATGTGTACTTCAAGTTGACTGTCGTTTCGCCTTCTAATATTTCAACATTTTAAAGTACTATTGCCTTCTGGCCTTTACTTTTACTGGTGACAAATTTTGCTGCCAGTCTAATTGCTATTCCTTTACAGGTAATCTGTTCCTGTTCTCAAGTTGCTGTTTTTTTAAGATTTCTTCTTTGTCTTTGATGTTCTACAATCTCCCTATAATGCATCTGGGATGGTCAGGGACAAGTTTGAGGATCATGACCTTTCTTAATTCTAGAAAATTATCAGCCATTATCTTTTGAAATATTGCCTGACTTAGATTAATTCTCTTCTTGTTCTCTGAAATTATTTTGGATATATATGGGATTTTCTTCTTCAGTTTTCCGTGACCCTTATAATGTCTTTTACATATTTTTTATCTCTTTATCTATTTGTGCTGCTTTGTGAGTACTTGCACCAGATTCATCTTCCAACATACTGATTTTATTCTTTAGCTGTGTCTAATCTATTGCTTAACCAATTTACTGTGTTATCTTTAATAACTATATTTTTTATTTATAGAATATCTATTTTCTCTTTTCCAAGTCCACATTATTCTTTCCCCATTCATTTTATTTTCTGTTTCTTCTTTTATGTCTTAAACCAGCGGTCCCCAACCTTTTTGGCACCAGGGACTGGTTTCATGGAAAACTTTTCCACAGGATGGGGGAGGGCAGCTCACGAGGTGCGGAGCTCACGCGGTGATGGGAGCAATGGGGAGCAGGTGTAAATACAGATGAAGCTTCACTCATTCGCCTGCCACTCACCTGCTGTTCCGCCCCCCGCCCCCATTCCTAAGTTTCATGGAAGACAATTTTTCCACGGAAGGAGGGGGTGGCACGCAGGGCTGCGGCCGGTCCCTGACACACCACGGACCTATACCCGTCCGGCCCGGGGTTTGGGGATCGCAGTCTTAAACACTTCAATTACTACTTTATAGGGCAATTTTCATCATCTCACATCCTCAGGATATTTTTTATTGTTTCAAATTATTTTTCCTTATTGTTAAACTTGTTATTTCTTTCTCATGATAGATCATTTCCCTCTGTAAATTTTTTACTGTGAGCTGTCTTTGTGGGGGGATGTTTGTGTGTATATTTTTGTTGGAGTCCCATGTGCCTTGATTGGCAGAGATTTTTCTAGTGGGAGATTTTATATTTGCTTTTATGTGGCAATTCAGGTATTTTACTACTCTGGGACCAAATTTTACATTCATGTCCTTGTTATGGGTTGAATTGTGTCCTCCAAAACAATATGTTCAATTCATAACTCCTAGCACTTGTGCATGAGACCTTATTTGGAAATAGGGTCTTTGCAGATGTAATCAAGTTAAAATAAGGTTATGTTGGATTAGGGTGGGTTCTGATTCCAATGCCTGGTGTCTTTATAAGAGGAAGGAGAGGGAGATTTTAATAAGGAGATACAGAGAGACAGAGTGAAGAAGGCCATGTGACAGTGGAGGCAGGGATTGGAGTGATGCAGCTACAAGCCAAGGAACACCAAGGATCACCAGCCACCATCAGAAGCCAGGAGAGAGGCTTCTCCCTCAGAGCCCCCAGAAGGAACAAATCCTGCCAACACTTTGAGTTCAGACTTCTGGCCTCCAGAACTTTGACAGAATAAATTTCTGTTGTTTTAAGCTACTCAGTTTGTGGTGCTTTGTTATGACACCCTAGGAAACGAAAACAGTCCTGGCTTGGGATTTCCTGTGAGGACATTAAAGTTTCATTTGTTAGCCTTTCGAGCTTTTCTCTGGGTTAGATAACCCTTTGGCATTGGCTTAGACAATCACTGCTTTGATTTTGAAATCCCACTTTATTCCTAGCCCTTGAGGGTTTCCTTTTTCCTTAAGGCTGACTTTTTACAGTGCAATTTGTAATTTTGTTTTAAATATTTTATCCAGCACAGACCAGTGTATCTAAAAGGAAAAGTATCTGCATTAATTCTATCCGCCATGTTTCTAGACCCTGAAATGCCTTTCTCACTTACAGCCACAGAAAGGAAATCACAATGGCCTGCTATGAAGAGAAAGCGCAAAGTCCTATGGGCACAAAAAGGCAGAGAGATGTGGAAAGTAGGAATTGCAGAGGCATGCCCTGTACCTCTCCAGACTCTTCCATGCCTTCAATTATTTTCCCATTAGAGAAAGCAGAAGCTCTTTCACGCAGCCTGCAAGCCCCTGCCTACGCCCCATCTCATCTCTCACCACCCCATCCTTTTCTTACCCATCACCCAGGCCCAGAAACATGTTTACTTTCCTCAAATGCACTGTTACTTCTTTTACTTTCTTACCTCACGTGTGAATTTCCAGAACATTCCTAGTTCCATTCTGGCGTCTAAGTCCTACATGTTCTTCATGCCTTCTCTGGATGAGAAAAGCCCCACCAGCGACTAAATAAACAATGGGTGAGAGAAAGCAAGACTGAAAGCTGGAGACCAGTAAGGACATGATATGCACCAAACTAAGGTTTGGGGATGAAGAGAAATAGATGTACTTGGGTAGGAGGAGTCACTGAGTTCCTATTTTTGAGCATGTGGTCAGCTCTGTTGAGCTCTGTTGATGCTCTGTTGAGCATCTAGTCAACAGATATCTTGTGTATATTTTTGTCTTTATTTTTCTTACCATATCAGAAATTCCTTGAGATCAGTAACATTATGGAAACACACTTTTATCCCACACAAGGCTTATCCTAGGACTTAACAATAAACCCTAAATATTTGTTGAATGAGGGGCTAGAAGAATAAATTAATGAATATATATATCCTTTAAAAATATATTTTCTATATCTACATATGGTCTGACTGTCAATTAATGAGCCTCATTAAGGCTGGTGTTTTGTTTTATATTTGGGGAGGGCTGGTATTTCATGTTGTTTTAAGACTGGTTGGTGGAATTCAGTTTATAATTCTGTTGTTATGTCTTCTATTTTAATCTGTTATTTTTCTACCCCTTTTGTGTTTTTATGTGAGTCCTCAGAGAAAGGGCCTTGCTCATTCTATGTACCATGGAGGGCTTAGCATATTTTTGGCACTCATTAAATGTTAACATCAACAAGAGCATCATGAACAACGATTACACAAGAGGGAAGTAAACAGAAAGGCAAGTATTGGCAAGCGTCAAATAGATACACCCACTTCTTCCCCAAACTCATGATTATAGAAGGTATTTATTTTCTCAGCATCTTTAACTCTTTCACTTCTGGATACAAATACAGAGCTGAACAGATTGCAAAAATCATTTTTCTAAAGAATTAATCAGGAATTCAAATCTTTTTTTCACTGCAGCAGCTATTCCAGAAATCATAAAACAAGGTTTATTCTTTTGAAACCTCCGAGGTCAGCAATATCCATATTGGCAGGAATAGCACATACAGCTCTAGTTTTCCTTTTTCCCAAATAATGAAAGACTCCAGTGTGAGGGGAGTTCTTTGATGCCAAAAGACTATGCCTCCTTACTCCTGTCTATAGCAAAACCAGGGAAATTAAAAAAATAAATAAATAAAAGCAACATCCAGCTACCAAACACCTTGTCTCCATCAACAGTTCTGGCTGGATCAGCTGCTTGCTGATTCTAATTAAGTCTTTCCAAAAAAATTTATATGTCAGCAGAAGTGAGAGAAATAAAGGAAGCATTTTTACTTGGCAACAGTGAAACTTTTTATTGGCCAAAAAATATGTGAATGAAGTAAGCTTTTAAGAGGTTATGGTTTCTTTGTCAATATGAACCTAATAAATTAAAATTGGAAATATTTTTCTGCCCTCCCCACAAGATCTCATCAATCACCAATTTGCTGAATCCCCATCCCTCCCACCTCAAATCCAGTAAAGGAAGACAGCTGGCAAGCTCTGGAGGCTTAGTTAAAACAAGCCACATTATTAAAAAAAGAAACAGGGCTCTTGCTAAAGGAAGTTTGAAGTGCTAGCTTCAGGTTTACTTTTGAAATGTGCAAAAAGAAGAGGGATGTTTTGAAGAGAGAGAAAGAGGAAAATAAAAAACCTTTGGAATCTTCAAAGTTGGTGTTTGTTGGCATCACAGCTAAGTGTTAGCGCAAAAGCCCCAAAGACATGGAAGTGAGAAGGATGAATTAAATATTATGCTCACATCTATATCCTTCAGTTTGAATGGAATATAGCACCACTCAGGCAGAGAAGTAGATGTTCTCTGAGGATAAATATAAAAAACCTTTTACTAGGTAAAATTTGCACTCTAGTTAATCACAAAACTATTATTTCCCAGATATCTTCTTAGTCTGCAATATTATTAACCCACTTGAATTAAGTGCAAATATAGTATAGAGTGAAGCCTTGACTGTCTTCTTTCTTGTTTTTAAAAAGAAGAAGAAAATGAAAGGGCTTTTGCATTTGAATCATTTGGACATTAAGCACTAGAGCTATGAAATCATGAAACTCTGAACATTGTAAGAAATTATTATAGGAAAGATATAGACCAAGGGTCATAAAATCAAATGTCTACAGATCTTGAAAGAGTATGCGAGGCCAGTGCAAATCACTGGGGAATGGTAAGGACTACAGCAAAGTGAAGAGCTCAATTTCCATCTCTAAGCCATAATTTTTAAAAGCTGTTAAATAAGTAAAAATATTTTAGAAGACACAATAAAGACCGAGAAAGACCCATCTGCAATGTCTATAGCTTTCAATTTACAACCTCTCTTCTGGGTAAAAGGGTTGCAGAATTTCTGGCCATTTTCAAATTTCCAGCCAGGAAGGCCATTCTTTTGGAAGATTGGATGAGATACTCTGATGCCAATCTGGCTTTTGCAGCTACATCTGTTTGTCTTTACAGTTTGTATATATTCTGATGCTGACACATCAACCAAAATAAGAGATTTTCTTTACTCCCCTGGCTAGAATAAACTCTCATGTTACAAATGCTCCCTTGAGAAACCCAGAATTATTTTCTTTACTAAAGAGAAAAAAAGTATATCCTAACAACACTGCAGCTGCTTAATAAGAAACCAGAATCCATAGCCCAGATTTCCCGTTTGAGCTCCACAGACAACATTCCATGAAGCAAGGACTTTCCTGTGGTGCAGATGTGTTACCCAGTGGTGCAACACTGAAAAATTAATGATGTGTGGTTGGTGGAAAGAACCTTGGCTGTGGATAAGACTGATGTAAGTTCAAATCTTGACTCTGCCTACTGTATGTTACTTAGTCTATCTGAACTTAAATTTCTTCATCTATAAGATGGGAAAAGTAATTGTATTAGTTTGCTAGGGCTGCCATAACAAAGTGCCACAAACATGGTGGCTTAAAAGAACAGGAATTTATCATCTCACAGTGCTGGAGGCTAGAAGTTCAAGATCAAGGGTTGGTAGGTTTGGTTCCTTCTGGGATCTGTGATGGAGGATCTGTTCCACACCTCTCTCCAAGCTTCTGGTGGTTTTGATGGTAATCTTTAGCATTCCTTGGCTTCTGCTATATCACCCTCATCTCTGCCTTCATCTTCACATGGTTATCTCTCTGTGTGCATGTCTCTGTCCATATTTCCCCTTTTTATAGGGATACTAGTCAGATTGGATCAGGGGTTTACCCTATTCCAGTATTAGCTCATCTTAACTAATTATATCTGCATCTACCGTATTTTCCAAAAAGTTCACATTCAGAAATAGTGGGACTTAGGACTTCAACATATGGATTTTGGAGGAACAAAATTCAACCCATGATGGTTAATACTTACCTCCAAGGGTTGCTTTCAAAATAAAATGGAACGATAGCCATTAAAAATCTGGAACATGGCAGATAACCAAAAAACCTCACTTTTGTATGACATCAATCTGAAATAACTCCCAAAATTGATCCTCAAGTCTGAAATATAGTTATAGCCTTATGTTTCACCCCACTCCAATCATCTAAAATTGAAAGGGAATCATGTTTCTCCTGCTTACATTTCTTCTGTGGCCCTACGTTCCTGCTGGAGGAAGTCCGGTCTCTGAATGTGGCCTACAAGGTCCTTGCTCCATGGTCTTACCCTTGCCTTACCCTCCAAGGCCATTCCTTACCTCTTCTCTTCAGAGCCTCCACTCCAGCCAGGCAGAGCCACTTGCTCACTATTCATTTCACTTTCATACCTTGATGCTTTTCTCCACTTACCTTTCATGGTTTCCTCACTGTCTACCTGCAATACCCACCCATCTCTTATGACTCAGCTCAAAAATAACTTCAGTGAAGTCATTTATAACATCACCCTGTAAAACTGTTCTTTTCTTTCTAAGCTTCATGTGCCTTATTCATAGAGTGAACCTATGTCCTGGTCTTCCTGAATAGTCCTGTTTCATGCTGTTGTCTCAATACCCCATACCAGTTAGCTCCCCCTTTCATTGTCAAAGGTGTTACATTTTATTTATCAATTGACTTTTATGTGTGCAAATTTATGGGGTATGTAAGTAAATTTGTTACATGTATATGATGTATACTGATCAAGTCAGGATGTTCAGGGTGTTCATCACCCAAGTACAGTACGTTTTTGCTAAGTATAGTCATCCTACTCTGCTATCAAACGCTGAATTTATTCCTTTTATCTTACTGTATGCTTGTACTCTTCAACCCACTTCTCTAGCCTCTCCTTGCCCCTGCTCACCCTTCCCAGTCTCTTTTATCTATTTTTCCACTCTCTACCTGCATGTGTTCAAATTTTTTAGCTCCTACATATGAGTGAGAGCATGTGATATTTGTCTTTTCATGCCTGGCTTATTTCACGGATGATAATGATAAAGGTATTACATTTTATATGGTAAATTATTTTGTCATTCTATGTATATAGAGTTTTTTCTTAGCACCTATAACTCTTATCTTACCTCCTTCTAGATCAGCATATTTTAAGAGAGTATCCTTGTGAAAATAAGGACATTATCTTATTTATCTCTTTATACCCATTACCCAGTCCTAGCATATCTTAATAGTAGCCCAAGCCATAGTAATGCTTGATAAAGTTATTAAAATAAAGGTTACATCTATCTATATTATATATTAACCTCTCAATTATACAATAAAATACAAAATTATAATCGTGCAACCATCATTTCTTGATGCATTTTTTTCTATATATTCCCTTTTCCCTTTCTTTTTCCTAACTATCCTATCCATGAAAACTCAAAGCAGGAAAGAGGATAAAAGTGCAAAATATGGCACAGAGACACACCCACTAGAGAGGATCAGGACCAAGTTGTGTTCAGGCAATAGTAGAGGATCTTGGAAAGAAGAACAATCGTGGTATAGGCTACACTTGAAACTAAATGAAATGGAAACCATAAAAACAATACAAAGGATCAATGAAACAAAAAGTTGGTTCTTTGAAAAGATAAATGAAATGTAGACCAATAGTTAAATAAACCAGAAGTAGAAGAGAAAGAATTCAAATAAGGTCATTCAGAAATGAAAAAGGAGACATTACAACCAATATCGCAGAAATAAAAAATATCATCCAAGACTACTATGAAAACCTCTATGCACACAAACTAGAAAACCTAGAGGAAATGGATAAATTTTTGGAAACACAAAAGCTCCCAAACTTTAATCAGGAAGAACCAGAAATCTTGAACAGACCAACAACGAGTAGTAAGATTGAGACAGTAATAAAAAAATCTCCCAACAATAAAAAGCCTAGGACAAGATGGAGTCACAGTTCAATTCCACCAGACATGCAGAAATGAACCAGCACCTATCCTACTGAAACTGCTTCATAACGTCAAGAAGGAGGGAATCTTCCCTAACTCATACCAAAGCCAGGAAAAGACACAACAAAAAAAAAGAAAAATACAGACCAATATTTTTCATGAACATAGATGCAAAAATCCTCAACAAAATACTAGCAAACTGTGCTCGCTTCGGCAGCACATATACTAAAATTGGAACGATACAGAGAAGATTAGCATGGCCCCTGCGCAAGGATGACACACAAATTTGTGAAGCGTTCCATATTTTTAAACAAGCACCACTGGTACTCACCATCAAACTGGTACTAACTGATGAACACTTACATCACACAGGGCAATAACATTCATCTGAAGGCGGGCGGGCGGGAGGGGGTGGAAGGGATGGGAAAAACTCTCACTGAATGCATGTGGGGAGCACAGTTTGGGGGATGACCATGATTGTGGCTCTGACACGGGCAGAACAGGGGCAATGTGTATGGCCAAAGTGTTGTACCCCCATGATATTCTGAAATTAAAAAAATAAATTAAAAGAAAAAAAAATACTAGCAAACCAAATCCAACAGCACATCAAAAATATAATTCACCATGATCAAGTGGGCTTCATCCCAGTGATGCAAAGATGATTCTACATAAACAAATCAATAAATGTTTTTCACCACATAAACAGAATTAAAAATGAAAACCATATGATCACCTCCAATAGATGCAGAAAAAGCATTTGACAAAATTCTTCTTGATAAAAACCCTCAACAACTAGGCAAAGGAAGAATATACATCAAAATAATAAAAGCCATATACGACAAACCCACAGCCAACATCATACTGAATGGGGAAAAGTTGAAAACATTCACCCTAAGAACTGGAACAAGCTCTATTCACTTCTATTAAACATAGCACTGGAAGTCCTAGCCAGAGCAATCAGACAAGAGAAAAAAATAAAAGGCATCCAAATCAGGGATGAGGAGGTCAAACTATCCCTGTTTGTCCTTGACATGATCTTATATCTAGAAAACCCTAAAGACTCCACCAAAAGAATCCTAGAATTGAGAAATAAATTCAGTAAAGTCTTAGGTTACAAAATTAGTGTACACAAATCAGGAGCATTTCTATACACTCATAATAATCAAGATGAGTGTGATATCAAGAACTCAATGCCATTTACCATAGCTGCAGAGAAAATAAAATACCTAGGAATATACTTAACAAAGGAGGTGAAAGATCTCTACAAGGAAAAGTACAAAATGCTGATGAAAGAAATCATAGATGACACAAACAAAGGGAAAAATATCCCATGCTCATGGACTGGAAGAATCAACACTGTTCAAATGTCCACGCTGCCCAAAATGATTTACAGATTCAACACAATTCCCATGAAAATGCCAACATCATTTTTCACAGATCTAGAAAAAATAATCCTAAATTTCATATGGAACCAAACAAGAACCCAAGTAGCTGAAACAATCCTAAGCAGAAAGAATAAATCTGGAGGCATCACATTACCTGACTTTAAATTATACTACAAGGCTATAGTAACCAAAATGGCATGGTGCTGGTAGAAAGGTAAACACACAGACCAATGGAACAGAGTAGAGAAAACAGAATAAAGCCATATAGCTACAACCAACTTATTTTTGACAAAGCAAACAAAAACATACACCGGGGAAAGGAAGCCCTATTCAGTAAATGGTGCTGGGAAAACTGGATAGCCACATGCAGAAGAATTAACCTGAATCTTTATCTCTCAACACATATAAAACTAGCTCAAGATGGATTAAAGACTTAAATGTAAGACCTGCAACCATAAAATTTTAGAAGAAAACATAGGAAAGACTCTTCTGGACATCGGCCTAAGCAAAGAATTTATGACTAAGACCCCAAAAGCAAATACAGCAACAACAAAAATAAGTGGGACTCAATTAAAATAAAAAGTTTCTGCACAGCAAAGAAAATAAATAATGAACAGATTAAATAGACGACATATAGAATGGAAGAAAATATTTGCAAACCATACATCCGACAAAGGGCTAATATCCAGAATCTACAAAGAACTCAAACAATCAGCAAGAAAAAAAAAACATCAAAAAGTAGGCAAAAGACATGAACAGAAGATTTTCAAAAGAAGATAGACAAATGTCCAACAAACATAGGAAAAAATGCTCAACATCATTAATTATCAGGGAAACGCAAATTAAAACCACAATGAGATACCACCTTACCACTGTTAAAATGGCCGTTATTTTAATAAAAAGTCAGAAAACAATAGATGTTGGTGCAGATGTGGTGAGAAGGAAATGCTTATACACTGTTAGTGGGAATGTAAACTAGTACACCCATGATGGAAAACAGTATGGGGATTCCTGAAAGAGCTAAAAGTAGACCTACTATTTGATCCAGCAATCCCACTACTGGGTATCTACCCGAAGGAAAAGAAGTCATTATATCAAAAAGACACCTGCACCTGAATGTTTATCACAGCATCATTCACAACTGCAAAGATAATTGAGTCAACCTAATTGCCCATCAGCTGCTGAATGGATAAAGGAAATGTGGTATATATACACCATGGAGCACTACTCAGCCATAAAAAGGAATGAAATAATGTCTTTTGCATCAACTTGGATGAAACTGGAGATCATTATCCTAAATGATGTATCTCAGGAATGGAAAAAAAAATACATGTTCTCACTTATAAGTGGGGGCTAAATGAGGGGTATAAATGGTCATAAAGTGGTGTAATGGACATTGGAAACTAAGAAGGGGGAGGGTGGGAGGAACATGAAAAATCTACCTATCAGGTACAATGTACACTATTCCAGTGATGGGTGCACTGAAAGCCCTGACTTCAGCATTATACAATTCACCCATGGAGCAAAAAGCACTAGTATCCCCTAAATCTATTGAAATACACACATACATACATACATACTAAGTAAATAAATAAGGCACTGCCCCAGTCTCCTACCATTGATCCAACATTCATGAAATGTGATTGGATAATCGGAAAAATTACAAAGATGTACCAAGATGCGAAGACTTTGGTGCACATGTTTCTGCCTCAAGGTTAAACAACAGGTTCAGGACAGGTTGTAGATAATTCGCTTACCTATAACATGTGTACGAAATTGAGTACCTGCATTTTAAGGTTAATATGTGATGGTTCCCACAGCCCTGTGAGCACTGAGAAGTAAGTGGCCTCCATAAGACAAGGTAGAATTGGGGAATGGGGTGTCAGGTGACATACCACTTTTCCTCACCACAGTCCAGGTTACAAAATAAGGTAACATCACAAGTTGACTGGCACCTTCAGCACACACCAATGGGTGTGTATATTCCTCTCTTCTGGCATCTGAAAAAAGTACACTGAAGGGGCAGCAGCATGCTTACCTCTTGCTAGAGTCAGGGCTCACTGAGGTCCAATGGACAGCCACACTCTTCTGGGCTCCAACTCCAGGGAGAACACCAGGGCTCGTGCCATACATATATGCATACTGCTAAATGGGGGTGGGGGTGGAGAGTAAAACTTCAGCTTGTGTATCAGTCTTCCTGGGGTTGAGATTACACAGCAGTCATTTCTAGAGCTACTTTTGAATTCAGCCAATCTTATAACCAGTTTGAGAGGTGTCTGGGGAGATCTCCCTTTATTCTTTTTCTTGTGTGCATTTCTAGCCTATAGAACATTTTTCTGAAACATGGTAGTTCATGGTGAATTTCTTAAGCTTCAAGATATACTATTCTAACCTCATATTTTTATTTTGAAAGAACATATTTATTCAAGTGTTACTTATTAAGGATGCTTTATTGAAATCTATGTGCTTTATGGGACTCTGCACATATTCCCTCAGAGCATATTTAGCGTGAGCCCATTCGCATGTCCTTGAGAGGCGATATCTGTGGGAAATCGTGGAGTCTGTGGTAACTGTCACGCTGTCCCTGTTTGAGGGTCATCTGCGAGGCAGGGTGCTGAGAGAACAGTCCTACACACACACACACACACGCATGCACACACACACACACGCAGGGTGATTTAAGGATAATGCAGCCTCTTAGTATGTGATCCCACTTCTAAATTCAAAGCATATGTTTAAGTTCTGATTTTTAAAAAATAGCCAATTTGTATGCTTGTTGTGCACAAAACTGGTTTGACTTAACTTGACTTTTCCCAACTGAAAACTTTTCTCAGTTGCTGCCATCAATGGAAAACAGATTAAGAGACAAATTTCACATGAACGCTTGACGCCCTTTCTCAAAAGGAGGAAAACAAAGGGGCATGCTCTGCCGGGGTTGGTTTCTGCAGGGCTTGCTGTCAACAACACGGTCCCGATCCCACTGCATGGATTTAACTAGTGCTGAAAATGTGCTGGGTTGTGAAAATGTGATCAAGCCCACCCCATGAAAATTTCAGGGTCACATCATTTACTGGAACACATTTACATTTTTTTGCACGTAAATTACCTACATGTCCTTAGATCAAACGCACCTTCCAAAAAAAAAAAAAAATTCCACATCATTATTGAATTGCAATTTCATACACTTAGCCTGAAATTTCCATTCTGTCAGAATCACTCATGTTACCCACACTTTCAAAAGACTAAAATCATTTTACTGTAACTATATTTTTTTTCAATACTAGGCCAAGGATAAATGTGGTTACATTGATTTCTCACAAATGAACCTTAAACCGCTGATTTGAAATGAGAAAACCACTGTTCACATCATTTTCAATCTGAGGTATGTTTAATTGGCTTTAAAGAAACTTTGCCAGCTCATTCGCTAAAAAAAAAAAAAAAATACTAAAAGAACTCTTGAGCTCACTCTTGTTTCCAATACCCTAGAAGAAGCTCGAATGTGAACGACCCTCTCTTTCTTTGCTGATTTCATCTAGTTCACCTGCCTCAGTGTTTCTCTAGAAAAGTGAAAGCTATGGACCCCCTGGTGGTCTTCCCTGTGAGTGCCCTGCCAGTTTCGGCCCAGCGTTGTTTGTGTCTAAGCTGCAAAGAGAATGGTCCCAGCCCAGATTCAAGGTGGTGAGGTTTGCTGATCAGGTTCTGAGTGTGTTATTAACAGCGGATTTCTCCTCCCAAGAACCTTCACTTTAGGAAATAATTATCAAATATTTGTCAATCAGATATAACCAGCAGTGGTCCACAAAAAGATTACTTTTTCTTAACCCGCTCACGCTCATCCTCTGCTCTGGGCCCTTTCTGTTTGCCACTCAGATCCACTCTCCTCGCCTGCCCTGGCTGCCCTGAGAGACCGACCTCCATGTCTACATCAAAGGCTCCCTTGTCACCTGGCTTCTGGTTGGGTTCAGCCACAGGAGGCACTGGCAGGAGATCAGAGGGAGGAAGGAGAGTAAGTTCAGGGTATGTTTGCCTGGTTCCGTCTCTGCTGGGTCCTCACTAGGGTTGCTTGAGTTTTTTCCTATTCTCTTTCGTTTGTTTGTTTACCAAAGTCTGTAGCTCCTGCCAGACAGACCTCAGTTACAACTACAGCATCTTCTTTAGTGAAATTTTCTCTTAAACCCTTTGCTCCTTAGGCCTAGGGTTGGTGAGATCATGCCAGGATGCTTCACAACATTTTGTTTTTCATTAATCCTGCCAACTCCTTTATGAAACTTACTTTAATTCCCTCTTTGAATGAACTGTGTCCAGCTGGGACAAGCACTGGTATATTAGCGTAATCTAAGGCCTGTTTCTTTATATATATCTTCCCAGAATCTAGAATGGAGGATATACCACTCACTGGAAACTAAATTCATTAGCCACTTATAGATACAGAACATGATAGGAACCCACTCAGGTATAAGAAAAAGGTGGGGCCAACCATATGGTATTTCATTTAACCTACCTGAGGTGCCCCAGGCTAGCTGCTGTACTTCCCATAATGCTAGTTCCTAATTTTCTCTTGGCCCTAGGCACTAGGAATAGGCTTATTTATTGTCTGTCTGCATTAGCATTCCTTCTAAGAAGATTAAAAAGACAATTATTAATTTAAGGAAGGTATACATCATTGAATTTGAAGCAAGTATAAATTTTTTTACACTTTTTTATAAATTTGAGCAAGTATAGCTGTTCTGAATGACATAAACAGATATATGCAGGGAATATTAAACACCTCAAGTTCTGCTTTGAAAGATAATCAAGCAATGATAGAATAGTTCAGAAGCAGATTGTTTCAATGTGATCTACAGATGGAAGCAAAGTGCAAGCAAGAGCCCAAAAATTAATATTGATGTTTCAGAATCAGAAAATCTGGGTTTAGGTTCCACTCTAAATAGCTATGCCACTTTGAGCAAATTAGTTTCAGAGAGAGGAGATTAGAAGGTAGGTTTCTATGATATAATGCTGTTGTCCTATATTCTGCTAAAAATTCGCTTCCCTTCATTCAAAGACTAGTTTCTTAATCACTGGGTTCCCTAGTCTACCTCATAGCTACTAAAACACATGTTTTGAGCCCTGTCATTTAAAATATTTAAATAGATAATAAAACTTTTGCTTATTTTTCTAGAATAGATAGTCTAAATTCCTAGTCTTTAAATTATTTCTTGAATGGACAGGAATCACCTCCAAATTATAAGCCCCAAATCCACCTGAGCATAATGCCAAACACAAATTCATAAATTCAACATTTCTTATTTCAAAGATACTTAAACCCCAACCTTCCCATATTGGTATTTAATCTAATGTATCTTTTTCACCAGATCAGGTGTCCTTCAGTCTTCAGATTTCTGGTATTATTTTTTCCCTATACTAATACATGGAAAGGGACTTATTAGAGAAAGTTAAACCTAAGTCCTCCTTGTTGCTCATTCCCCTTACTGTTTGAAAATATGGATCCCCAAACTTCTTATCCTTGATTCCTTCTACATTTCCATGTTGCACTCTGACAAAATTCTCAGAAGCTCCAATATTCTATGCAATATTCTATATAATGACTTGGTCATTGGTTTCCTTCATTAATGACAGTTAAATCCAACTGGGGACCCTTGGAGGCAGAGGGAGACTCTGGCAGCCTGTCACTGCTTACTGGCCTTCTCCTTGACATTGCTTGCATGCTCCATAAAGGATTTCAGGAATGAAATTTTCTATTGGATACTAGTTCCATTCCCACTGAATTAAAACTTGTAGATAATACAGTAGGAGACTGTTGCTGGCTCACTGAAGTAGTACTGAAAATGTTGATTGTATTTATATTCACTATTGACAAATATACAAGGTAGAGCTATACGTTAGCCAGTTATTTTTAATATGGGTATATTCCTTTACAAACAAAAATATAAATGAGTAAATATAGATATATGTGCTAGTGGTTAGTCCAAATATCTCACGACATTTATCACTCAAGTAAATAGAGTTCACAACTTGCTTCATAAGAGCAATCTCACATGGAAAGAGAGATCCTTTCACACGCAGGAATAGCAGGGCACAAATCAAAATTGGTCTCTCCAGGGTCCTGAGCGTGCCTCCTGAACACTTTCGCTTGGGTCTCCTGACATTGCTGCTGACTCTGTGTAACCAAAACCAAATCCATTATTCACAATATAATGTCTCTCCCCAATTTCCTTATTCTCGTAGAAATCTTCATTGTCCTTATCATCCACGATGTGTTGCCTCTTTCATATTCCTGCCTTTCATCCATATATCTAATGATTTACTGGTCCTTACATTCTAATTGACAAAACATTCTTCAAAATATCTACCATATTACTGCTAACAAAAGTTACAAGAAGACTGCCATTTTTAAGAGGCAATGAGGTAGAATGTCACTCTGAAAACTGTCAAGAACAGCATTGCAGAACGTTTTCAAAATAAATACCAGCTGCCAGACTAATAATATGCATGTGACATATAAAATAAAATAATTTCAAATGAATATTTATTAAGGTTTTATATCTCCTTACATATTCTGAAGGACTGTACATTTGACAATGGTTCCTCTTAAGCCATTCTACAACTTCATTTCACTTCTTTCGGCTTTTTTGTGAGGTCAGCTTACTTTATGGTCCATACTACTGGGGAAATGTAGGAAGAAGGAACAAGGGGGAAGTGGGATTTTAATATTCATTGCTTTGTCGTTCTATGTAGCTAAATGGCAACTCTAACCTGTCATTACCCTTTAACCACCCCTGCCTCTGGCGTTCTTGAAAAATGGCAGAGGATAGAGTTAAACACGATTCCTTTGTACCTACGCAAAATGACCCCTTATTAGTCTCTTTTTAAAAAAAGTTTATTGTATCTATACCCTAAGTTTAATATCAATCAAGAGGAATTATAGGAGGAAAAAATATTCTCAAACCTTTTATTAAAGAAAAAAAATCTTGGAAAAGAGCATTGTCTTATAAATCTGCAATTAAAATAATTGCAGATTTTCCAATTGCAGCTGTCCCAATCCCTGAATTCAGGTTCATTAGACTCAGTTTTTCATAAACATTTTCAACACATAATGCCTATGCCCTAGCATCTAAAGTTCAAGTCCTGATGTATGGTTGTTAAGGCCCTTCACAACGGGACTCACCCTACTTATTCAAACCTATTTTCCATCACTTTCTGCCAATCTCCTAAATGTCCCTCGCGCCTTAAACAAAAACACATTCCTGCTTTCTGTTTTTTGCCTCTATTTGATTGCTCTTTCTCCCTACATGCCCTCCATTCTTTCCTTCTCCTAATTAAATGCTTCTAGTCCTCAAAGATCATCCCTTCACAGTCCAGTGAAGGACTCAGAAAATTCTAGGGTAGTCTTACATACTCCATAGCTAGGCTGACCAGCTTCCAGTGACTTTAGCCGATTTCCTTTATTCTTCTAATATTTCCCTGAAGTCCTTGGTTTCTTATTGACAATACCATGTGAATTAGCACCTAGCTTAGCACCCTTACATTGTTCCAGAATTAATATATGTGTGCTAGTCTTGTCTCCTCGAGTAGACTGTCATCAGGGACTGTGAGGAGAGGTGTTTTTTTTTTTCATAGCTATGTGTGAGATTAAATTTGTTTTAACATATGTTGTGCATAAAACTAATTCTGCTCTTTTCAAAGATGCTAAGTGATTAAATCATTCACCTAGTATCAAACCTGAAGATTTGCAAGCCTGAAGTCCTAAGAAGCTGGTCCACATAGGCATGGGGTACATAAAACTCTCTCAGAATTTTGCAGGGGGTGGCCACATGGAAGAGAGAGAAACTTAGAGCAAGGGAGGCTGCTCCAGGAAGAGAAGCCATAACTTTAGAGTAGCAGTTTTAATCTAGAGAGATGTTTTTAGATTCTTCCAGGAAGAGGCAACTGACTGTTTTGAAATACAAAAAATAGGCGAAACAGTGGGATAGAAGGTGTTCAAGTTCTAAGCAACATTAATTTGTAATTTTCATAGAGACTTTAATCATTTAGAACAGAAGACTGAAAAAATAAGAAGATAACATAATAACCAGGGCAAAGAGGGAATTAGGTCAAAGGGAAGTTATTGCACAGCTTACAAAGAGACGATATATAGCAGACCCAGTTTGGGTTGTGGGGTGTGGGGGTGGTGAGGGGCCTGAGGATGAAAACCCAGTGGTGGAAAATGGGAGAAAATAAAGTCAGGGAGACAGAGAGGTATAAGAAGTGTAATGACAGGTGGAAGGTGGAGAGAGGTTGGCTGGGAGGCAACTTGAGGAAGGTGTGGAGCCAAGTCCCAGGTACCTATTTATGGGAGGGGAGCTAAGAGGCAAGACATAGCCTTTCAAGGGTCCAGAAGGGGCAAGCAGGAGGTTGGTTCCAGAGAAATTCATGTATAAGGATCAAGGCAGGTATCTGCTTACTCTTTTTTAGAACACAAGGTCGGGCTTGGAGCTGTCACTGGAAGACTAAACACCTTGCTAAAGGCCCTTACGATGCTCAGACCAGGAAGAAGGGGAAACCTTCAGGTAATGAGAAAGTAGACCGGCACAGGGGCAGGAAGGCTGCAAAGACAATTAGCATGACCACTTCTTTTGATTTACCTTTAGATAGTATTAATGCATGATACATTTAAGATTAAGTAAATTATATTTAAGATCTTTTTTTTCTTGCTGTGTGTAACCTGGCATTTCCTCAGGAGGTTCTTACTCATTTGACACCAAAGCACCTGTCTTTCCTTCTTTGCTGGGTAATTTTATGTGTCAAACTCAGCTGGGCCACAGGATACCCAGATAGCTGGTTAAACATTAATTCTGAGTGTCCCTGTGAGGGTCTTTCCAGGAGAGATTAGCATGTGGATTGGTGGACTGAATAAAGCAGATGGTGTCCCCAATGTGGGGGGGGGGGCACCATCCCATCAAAGGCCTGAATAGAACAAAAAGAGGCAGGTTGAATTTGCTCTGCCTGCCAGCTGAGCTGGGACGTGGATCTTCTCCTGCCCTCGGCACTCCTGGCCCTGAGGCCTTCAGACTTGGATTGCAACCTATACCAACTGGCTCCCAGGCCTTCCAACTACATCACCAGCTTTCCTGCGTCTCCTGCTTGTAGGTAGCAGATCATGGGACTTCTCTGCCTCCATAATCATGTGAGCCAATACTTGATCACGAGGTGGCTCAATATATGATAAATACCTTAATACACGATAAATACCTTAATACACACACACATACAGTTGACCCTTGAACAACCCATTGCTTAGGGATGCTGAGGCCCTGCACTACTGTTGACTGGACAGCTGACTGATAACATAAACAGTCTACTAGCACATAAATAGACTAGCATAAACATGTATTTTATGCATTCATGACATACCTAACTTTTGCTTAATTTGGGGGACATTTCTAGGCTACATGGTATGTCTGCAAGTTTGTTCAAATTGTCGCAAATCTCCTAAAAAATCTCCAATATATTTATTGAAAAAAAATTGCATATAAACAGACCCATTCAGTTCAAACCCATGTTATTCAAGAGTCCACTTTGTGTGTGTGTGTGTGTATGTGTGTATGTGTGATCTCCTTTTGATTTTCTCTGGAAAACCCTGACTAATACACCTTCTGTGCTGTACTTTCCTTTTTAAAAGATGGCACCACTTACTCTGAAAGTTGTGGATGGAGAAAGGGCAGGGTTCAGAAGAAAAGCTATGAGGCCCTGACAGGCTTGGATTCAGCCCTCAATGTTCTGGCAAAATTACAGAGGCCATTCTCAATGCTATTTCTGAAACTAGCAGAACCTCCCCTACCAGGTTCAGCACATGGCAGGTGTTCATAAACACTTAGGAGGGGTCAGACCATTGCACACAAATGTTAAAGGTGTTCCCATTTGCAAACTCTACTTGCAGGAGCCTGTTCACTGAATAAAAGATTTTTGCCTTGGTTGCGAGAATTTAAATGTTACCATTTTCTTTCAGGAGGTACACATTTTACTTTAAATCACCATGCATTATTCATTTCACTTTAATTCTGTGGTGCTGACCCTGGAATTTCATAACCCTGCAATGCTGCTGCATACCAAACATCTTCCAGCAATACAGGCCAGTCTGAAGCTTCAAATAAAATAAAGCCTTGCACATCTCTATCTCCTATTGACTATGTGAGGTCACTTCACAAGCCTGCCATAAACTCAGCTCCCCACTGGTGGAAGAGATACATCTGCTGGCACAACTCTGAGTAGAGAATATGTTCCATCCCTGAAAATGCATGCTTAAATATTTAATAAAAGCATAAATTTGAAGAACTTCTGGCAGCTGTAGAGGGAGAAGCTGAATAAAAGGCAAAAACAATCTTCATTTGACGAGATTAAGAGAGTTAAGAAAATGCCTGTGGTACTATACAACTCTATGGTAAACAAACACTCCAGGGAATAAGGAAAGAAAAAGACATACACGGAATGCTTGCCCCATGCAAGGAAGTAAACACAGTACAGAATATTCTGGAGGTTCATTCAAGTCTGAAGCAAAATCCAAGCTATGCCAGGGCCAAGCACTGTCTATAGCCTCCCTTCCAAATGAGCCCTGCCCCTCGGGAAGACAGACGGCTCAGTATGTAACACTTACGCAACCACAACCTGAGCTGAGCAAGACCTGCCAGAAGCAAAGTAACAAGGGTGCCTCAGAGAAAAGATAAATTGTGCTCTCTTTAAAACCCACTGGAACTGCTCCCCCTGGCAACCCAGGGTACGGCAGGGCAGGAGACATCAGCATCTTCCAGCACACAGGCTACCAGCTGTACAACCTTGGAAAGGCAGCCTGGAACTGCAGCCAGGCGCTTGTGTGTCATTAACTCAACCCTCCAAACTCCAGGGTGGCTCCCAGGTCCCCGGGGCTGTTCACAGGCGTGGCAGGAGTGGCCTGCTGCAGGTTTAGAGAATCTGCATTCCAGTGCTGCCTTGGGGGCGGGGAACGGTCGTCAGCCTTCCTGAGCACAGACAGTACCAGACTTGCCCATTCCCAACTTATAAATAAATGATCCAGGAGTGACACAGAAGGTCCCCCCTGCCAGGCTAAAGGCAGCACTCGTGTTTCTGTTTCCAGGAAAGTCAGAATAAAATAACAGAACATGGAGAGAATCTGTGGATCCTCAAAGCCAGGCAAATTCTGTGGAAATGAATATTAACCTCAACTGACACTTAAAGCAAGCATGTCATAAATAAGTCATTCCCTTTTGTGGGATTCGTTCTGATCAGCTTGTCTTGTGCGTACCTGAGATCTGTTCAGTAAGAAAAACTGTGTTTTGATTGAGGTGACAGGGGATATTTTTTTAAAGCACAGCACTTTAGGAAATAGGACAGATCTAGGATGAGGCAAAATAATGTTCTAAGATAACTGGGAGAGTTTCAAATATTCCCTTCGTGACGGAGCAGCCACCCTTCCTCCTGTAGATGTGGAAGGGAGATATTGAGAGTGGGGAACAGGTACAGAGGGAATCGCCTGAAAAAACGGCAAAAATATTTTGTCTCTTTAAAACTTCCTCCACCCCTTTTGAGAACTAAAACCTGCACCCCTGCCTCAGGCCAGTGGTTGGGAGGGGCAGGGTAAGTCTTTTGTTACTTGTGCTAAAGGAGATGGCCCAGCCTGGACCTGGTAAAGGGAGGTCCTGGGCAGAGTTGGGATGATCAGAATCATCAACTGTAGTGGAAACAGCAATTGCCTGAAGCTGAGAACCCATCCTTTAAAAGCTCTGTGTTTCTGCTTATTAGGGGGGATGATGGCATTTCAGACAAGAGTCTCCATCCTCCCCCTTTGCTGACAAAGTAATAAAAATTCTCTTTCCTTCCTCCCCAAACCACTTGTCCTTGTTCTGATTTGGCTTCGTGGATGAGTGCCGAGCTTCCGGTAACACTTTTGCCAAAATACTTCCATGGGCCAACCCCACACAGTCAGGAGCAGACAGATCCTTTGCCTTCATTTCTGCATTCTGAGATTCCTACTCCCCAGGTCCAGATTTTAGGCTTGTTGTGTGAGTCTTATGATTTGGGGACATTCTCAGTTACACTAACTTTTATAGCTTGGGTGGGAACCTACTCACCACATATAAGAATGTTTCTCCAAGAAACCCTTTCCAAGTTTTCTACAAGTGACTTAATAAAATAAACTGTTGGGAAGCAATGCTTGTAAACTCGGGACAGCCTATATCTAGTCTGTAACATACCAGCTTACCACCTGTAGTGAGTAAAATACATATAATCAAACAGAAATGTTCCCCAAAGTTCATATTCAACATCATCTGTCACTCATTTATTATATTTGATTAGTTTATTGGGTACTTGCAAGATGCTGTGGATCCAGTCGTGTGTAAGACATGGTCCTGGCCCTTCAGGAGCGCACATTCTGAGAAAGCAAGTGCCATCTGGTGAATGAAGGGCATGATAATAGGAAGAACAAGACATTTCCTTGAGAGGGGGGATCTCGGGGAAGCATAACAGAAAAAATTTAGGAGAAAGTGGCTCCAGATTTGTATCTTGAAGGACAAGTACATTAAATGGTATGATTTGAATGTTTACATCCTCCCAAAATCACTAGGTTGAAATTCTACCCCCCAAGATGCTGGTATTAAGAGGTGGGGCCTTTGGGAGATGATTAAGTCACAAGGGCACAGCCATTATGAATGGGACCAGTGCCCGTATAAAAGAGGCCCAAGGGAGCTTATTTGTCCCCTTCTCCCATGTGAGGACACAGTGAGAATTTGGCATTCTGCAGCCCGAAAGGGGGCCCTCACCAGAACCCAACCATGTTGGTATCCTGACCTTGGGCTCCCCAGCCTGTAGAACTGTGAGAAATAAATTTCTGTTGTTTACAAGCCATTCAGTTAATGATATTTTGTTATAGCAGCACCAATTGACTAAGATATTATGCTTCTCCTGAGGAAAATCCTTGTATAATACTCTCTTAAAGGGTGGGGCTTGAGTCTATAACTTAATAACCATTTAAAACAATTATTAAGCACTGCTTATAATCTGAAGACCCCCTGGACAACAGTATCTAGCTACCTTTCCCCAAACATCTTACTATGCCACCATGTCCAGTGGACCGTTTGATTTACTTTTTGACTTTACCTGGGATTTATCTCATTGGAGGTAACTAAGGAGAACTAATCTTACCAAATTTCTGGTTACTCTGAAAAAAGTGGGTCCATGGTTTTGAGATATCTGGTACTCATAAAACCTTGACATGTTTTGTGACAGATTCCCCACTTCCCTGTACTGTCTACATGTCTTTAGGTTCAACTGAGCTGCTAGAACTCACAGAGGAACAAGCAATGAAATTTAGCATTTGTTGAGTATTTAAATGCACTCCTTAATTTAGGGGATATTTGAAACATTGTATAGGCATAGAATTTTGTCAGCAGATACACTTGTAGTTCATCAATATAAGGAATTTGCCTTCTTAACTGGCAGGCAACGGTGCAATGCTGCACCATGAGTGTGCCATAGGTGTGCTTTCTTCAGCCGTTATGACAGCCATGTGGGACCCGGAGTTGCCATAGTTCCTGGACCAGGGGCCTCATGCTGACAGCATCTTATCCATTTACCCAAATGCCAAAAGGTATTATTTTCTTGATTTGAAAAAGTTTAGGAAGCCTCACTGTGTACTATAAGCTTGTTAATGTACCTTACCAATCTATCCTTGACCTTGCATTGTGCTGGACCTAAGGCAAGATGCAGGCCAATGCTGCATGACCCAAAATAGCTCTCAGAAGCACTGAGCTGAGCCTTATGGTCACTCATTCCAACCATGTGCAAACAATGCTGACAAATTGTGTTTGATGATGATGGTGGTGAAGTCTAGACTTCACACTGAGACTCACATACTCATCTGGACTGAGGAGTTGAATCAGCTGCAGTCCACTCCTTACTGTTCTGTGTGCCTCAAAACCACCCCAACTTGCCTATTTCTAGCAGAAGTGATTGGAAAAAAAAATTCCTGCCACAGTAAACAACTTTGATTTATTTTAACTCATGAATAATCAGATAAAAAATTTCGAAAAATATACAATGTACAAAGAGTTCATATAAACTTGAGGCCAAGGTAGTGTCAAAGATCAGGCTTAATGATCCAATGGGAAAATCAGTTGTCAGAATCCTCCCAGAGATGATAGTGAGTGAAGCCCAGTGAGGAAAAGCGGTGGTGCCGTTCAGAATAGTCACCTGGCAGCAGTGGTGATCATGGCCCTGTGGCAGCCTCTAGGGCTCTTGACAGAGAATAGAAGGCCCATTGAACTGCCAAACCCAAAAGACCACACTGCTGGCATGTCACAACTATCACCTCCCTTCCTCATACTGAAGCTCTGGACAACTGGCATTCATTTGCTACAGAGGCCACAGGTGTGAGGAACAATAGGTGAGTAGGCACACAGGAGCCAACTCATCTTAGCCATTTTATGCCAGTCTTTACCCACATGTGTTCTTCATTTCAGATTGAGGAGTTGCACCCAGTCAAACAGACCAGAACTAGCAGTTCCCTTCCTCAACTTGTTTGGCAGAGCCTGTCCTGCCTCTGAAATGAGGGGTCACTGACCCAGGACGCAAAGAGCCACCACAATAGACCTGCAACTAGGAACACTGGCTCAGCAGCCTGGCTGCATATTGCCTAGAGACAGATGTGGTGCGAACAAGTGGATGAACCCATGTGTTTTTACAAGATAAAGATTTGTACACTATAAAGCTCTTGAGTTAGAGAGGATATTTTCCTAGGTCTTTAAAGGTAGCAACATATCGGAATTTTTCTGGGGTTGAAGCCTAGATGGTCCATGTTGTGAGATGACAGTTGATACTTAAAAGTGGGTTGTCAGCAAGTGTTCATGAATATTTCTTCTGAGTAACACTGATGTACATTTTGGAAGAGAATGAAAAGAAAAATACTGTGTTTCATGGCCACAAGAGTGGTGGAAACCTCAGGAGGCAAATCAAAGTTTTAAAAATAATGCTTTGCTTCACATTGATCCTGTTGACAATGCATATAGAATGTACATATGTATGACATATGAAAATAATCTACATATATCATGTATGATATATGTGCATATACACATACTTGACATATATATATTATATGTGCACATATACACTGTGATGGTTAATTTTATATGTCAACTCAACTGAGCTAAGGGATGCTCAGATAGCTGGTAAAACATTATTTCTGGGAACCCAGAAATCCATATATTTACAGCCAAATGATTTTTGACAAAGGAATCTGCCACAAACATTCACTGGGGGAAAGGAAAGTCTCTTTAATAAATGGTGCTAGGAAAACCAGATGTCATATGCAGAAGAGTGGAACTAGATGCCTCTCTCTCAACATCTACAAAAATCAGCTCAAAATGGATTAAACTGTTAAATGTAAGACCTGAAACTTTGAAACTACTAGAAGAAAACATAGAGGAAACATTTCAGGACATTGCGCTGTGCAAAGATTTTGTGAGAAAACCTCAAAAGCACAGGAAACAAAAGCAAAAATAGACAAATGGGATCATATCAAACTAAAAGGCTTCTGCGCAGCAAAGGAAACAAGCAACACAGTGAAGAGACAACCAGCAGAATAGGAGAAAATATTTGCAAACTATTCATCCGACAAGGGATTTAATATCCTGAATATACAAGGCAATCAAACAACTCAATGGCAAAAAAATAGTAATAATTCCATTAAAAAATGGGTAAAGGACATGAATAGATATTTCCCAAAAGAAGACATACAAATAGCCAACAAGTATATGAAAAAGATGTTCAACATCACTAATCATCAGGGAAATGCAAATCAAAACCACAATGAGATATCACCTCACATCAGTTAGAATAGCTATTATCAAAAAGACAAAAAGTAGCAAACGCTGGTGAGGATGCAGAGAAAGAAGAACTCTTATACACTGTTGATAGGAATGTAAGTCGGTACAGCCGTTACGGAAAACAATCTGGAGGTTCCTCAAAAAACTAAAATCAGAACTACTACATAATCTAGCAATCCCACTACTCATTATATATCCAAAGTAAAGGAAATCAGTATGTCAAAGAGATATCTGCACCCCCATGTTTATTACAGCATTATTCACAATAGCCAAGATATGTAATCAACCTAAATGTCCATCAGCAGAGGAATGTGTTCAGAAAATGTGGTATATATACACATTAGAATACTATTCATCCATAAAAAAGAATGAAATCCTATCATTTGTGGTATCACGGATGAATCTGGAAGACATTATGTTAAGTGGAATAAGCCAGGCACAGAAAGGCAAATACTGCATGTTCTCACTCATGTATGGAATCTAAAATAGTTGATCTCATAGAAGTAGAGAGTAGAATAGTGGTTACTAGAGGCTGGGAAAGGTGGGTGAGTGGGAATAGCCGGAAGTTGGTTAACAGATACAAAATTACAGCAAGACAGGAGGAATAAGTTCTAGTGTTCTGTGGCACTGTAGGGTAACTTTGACTAACATCAATTTATTGTATATTTTCAAGTACCTCTTCTGAGCAGATTTGTAATGTTCCCAACACAAAGAAGTGATGTGTTTGAGGTGATGGATATGCTAATTACCCTGATTTGATCATTACACATTGTATACATGTATCAAAATATCACATGTACCCCATAAATGTGTACAGCTTTATGTCTCCATTAAAAATTAATAAAAGCAAAAAATAAAATACCAAACTATTATTTCTGGGTATATCTGTGTGGGTGTTTCCAGGAGAGGTAAGTATTTGAATTGGTAGGCTGGGTAAAGAATATCTGCCCTCACCAAAGCAGGCAGGCAACGTCCAATCTGTTGAGAGCCTGAATAGAACAAAAAGGCAGAGGAAAGGAGAATTCACTCTCCCTGTTTGAGCTGGGACATCCATCTCCTCCTGCCCTTGGACATCAGCGCGCCTGGTTCTCAGGCACTCAGACTAGTACTGGAAGTCACATCATCAGTATCCCCAATGATTTTCAGGCCTTGAACTCAGACTGAAACATCACTGGCTTTCCTGGTTCTCCAGCTTCAAATGGCAGATCGTGGGAGTTCTTGGCCTCCATAATCATGTGAGCTAATTTCTTATACTCTCTCTCTCTCGCTCTCTCTATATATATACCCTATTGGTTCTGTTTCTCTGAAGAACCCTGATTAATACATACATAGATATGTATATCATACACACACACATGTATGTGTGGTCATTTTATCTACCAGAGGAAGAGAGTCATAGAAATAAGCTCCTTAAGTAGTATGGAGATACCTCAAAGAGCTAAAAGTAGACCTAGCATTTGATCCAGCAATCCCACTACTAGGTATTTACCCAAAGGAAAAAAAGACATTTTGTAAAAAAGACACTTGCACTTGAATGTTTATAGCAGCACAATTCACAGTCGCAAAGATGTGGAAACAACCTAAGTGCCCATCAATACATGAGTGGATTAATAAAATATGGTATATGTGTACCATGGAGTACTACTCAGCCATAAAAAATTGGTGAACTAATACCTCTTGTGTTAATCTGGATGGAACTGGAGACCATTCTTCTAAGTGAAGTATCGCAAGAATGGAAAGACAAACACCACATGTACTCAATACTAAATTGAAACTAATCGATCAACACTTATGTGCACATATGGAACTAAAACTCAATGAAAATCAAGCAGGTGGGAAGGGGGAAGAGGGGATGGGTAAATTCACACCTGACAGGTACAATGCACACTATCTGGGTCAAGGGAACCCTTATAACTTTGACTCAAACTGTGCTAAAGCAAATTATGCAACCAAAATGTGTGTAACCCCGTAATATTCTGAAATTTAAAAAAAGAAATAAGCTCCTTAACCTCTGTAAATGCACACATACATGGATGTGTGTATTATAGCACACTTATCCATAGACAGTTCATTCATCCCTAAAACATAAGGAGGGCCTTCCTCTGGAAAAAACAGACCTGCGAACTTAAAAGAAAATAATGCAAAAAAGAAAAAAAATTAAATTCAATTGCATCAATACTTCAAAGAAATGCTAAAATAGAAATTTACTAAAACTAGGGAAAAATTTTATTACTGAATTATAAATGTTAGTTGTTACCTGATTTCTTGCAGATAAGAATTGATTCTAAATTAATTTGTGTAGTCTACTAGACATTAGGTACAAGGCTCACCCAGAACTTTTTTACATATGAGGTTCTTGAAAATAAGGAGAGAATTATGTTACATCAACTGAATGTTAAAAGTAGAAAAACTCAACAGTTCTGAACTATCTTCACCCAATTTGCACTAACCATAGGGAGGCAGCATCATGTAGAGAACAGAATATAAACTGGGGAATCAGACAGAAATGGATTTAAATTATAGCTTCATCATTTCCTAGCTGAATATGTTATTTTAGTATTTTAAGGCTCAACTAATTTATATGTCACCGTTGATTATCTCACAGTTACTGTCAACAGAAGATGAGATAACATTTGACACTCCTAACATACATATTAAGTACTCAGTAAATATTTATTGTCTTTCCTTGAAATCTTTTACCTCCAAATGATGAAGATGCATTGATCTTTGTCCGAGTGTCCAAAATTGTATATGGAACATCCATAGAGTGGTATTAAGCAGTATACTAGATGCTTTCACAATTATAGTGACCCTTTTTAATACTTACTTTGGTCTTGCATGACTTCTTATCCCATTTTATAGATGAGTAAGCCAAAGCTCTGAAAGTCTATATTCAAAAGCTAGGTCAGTGTAACCACAGAGTTCTTCTTCCATACATCTAGCTACCCTCTCTTTCTGTTGAAACAGCAGCTGTTTTAACAGTTGCTGGGGTGTGTGCTGTCATAGGCAGGTGTCTGCTCTCACAGCACCCAATGTGAAGAGTCCTCACAGGCTCTGCCCAGGCTAACCATTCACATAGGCATCCATGCAACAGATATTTGTTGAGCACTTTCTATATGCCAGGCACTGTCATAAACACTGAAAAACTGAGTTTGCCGAAGATAATTAGGTATACCGGTAGCTTGGGGCCTAAATATTTAGTTTTTGCATTTCCACTGCTGTCCTCCTAGAGTATAATGATGGCTTTGCTGACAACTGGGATTGTTCCATAATCAAACATCACTGCACACCATGTGACTCTAATGTTTCCCCGAGTCTCTGTGGATGCCATGTAACAGCAAAATGACTTACTTCAGATACCATTTTGAGAATATAATTCAGACTCCTAAAAAGAGGTTACCCTTTTCTACTGTCAGGTAAGCTCTGATTGAAAATTGCTTGGATAATCAGCTCAGTTTAAGTGGTTAGCTCAACATGTAAGTGTTTCCTGTTGCTGCAAATTCAGCATCTCATGCTTGAAGAACGAGAAAGGAACAGACATCAAACAGCAATAAACCATTGCAGAGTGCCTTGTTTTTGACTACCAAGCTGCAACAGCAACAGTGTGGAAGAGAATTTCAGTAATCAACTACCAGAGACGCTCCACATAACAGAAAAATTCAGCCAAAGGACAGCACATGATATCTTCCTTCAGGGTAAGAGCTGTAATTCAAGGAGCACTTCTGACATTCCCCTGAAATTCCAAGCTGCTCTTAGAGTCATGGGGGAGGAAGGTTGTTAGGGTTAGTGATTAGAGAATTTCATAGTGAGCTAAAGCTATCTTGAGAAGCAGCTTCCAGTGTGAAGGCTTTTGGGCTAAATGGAACATCCCAAACTGTCTTTTCTCCCTTCATGGGAATTTCACCAGTATCTTAAAGTTCCTGGATTTCTTATGGCTCACTCCAACCACACTACCTCAAAGAAGCCCTCTTCTCTCCTGCTGATGGAAATGACAGTGGCTATTCGATCTTGATCAACACTTTGGGCACTGTGGGATAAACTTCTGTCCAGTACCCTAGCAAGCTTGCTAGCCTGGTAGTGTGCGCTGGGGAGCATGAAGACCATGGGAGGTGGGGAGAAACCCCACCCCATTCATTCAAAACATTCAGTGAGCAGCGTTCTTTCATCTCAGGCTAGGAAGGTTCTTCATCCCTTATCTTACCACCCTTTTTATTTTATGGATGCTTCAAGTATTGACCCTTTGTTCCAAATTCTGTTCCTGAAAGCTCTCTGACATGGTACATAATTTCTTCCATTTGCTGGGGTAATGTGCATCACATAAACCCACATATGCAACTGTGGGAAATGAGCAGGAAAATGATGTCACAAAGCAAAGGAAGTAAGGCTGCTGCAAACCACAAGTCAATACAGAAGCATCAGCTAACCATTTATGACCAGTCATTAGTTTTTGTCTCCAGGTGGAACAGATAAGATATGGAAAAGACAGATTACTGTCTGTGAACCAACTTACTTTGGACCAGATTTCTTCTGGCAGGAAAAAAATTTTTTTTAAATGAGCAACAGCCTCTTTTTCTGTTTAATTTTCTTTAGATAGTCTCTCTGTGACTCTTTTTATAATTAGAAATAATGTTTACTGTGGCCTCACAGAGTTGCTCATACAGATGACAACATGAGCTCTCTCAAATACCTAAGAGTTATTTAGAAAGGTTTCTGATATAGGTAATATGTGCTATCTTAGTCCATTCAGGCTGCCGTACAAAATATCACAGATTGGGTAGCTTATAAATAACAGAAATTTATTTCTCACAGTTCTGGAAGCTGCAAAGTCCAAAATCAAGGCCCCAGCAGATTTGGTATCTGGTGAGGGCCTGCTTCCTCACAGACAGCTGTCTTCTCACTCCAACCTCACATGGGACAAGGGATTGCTCAGGGGTCTCTTTCATAAGGGCACTAAACCCTTATGTGGGGTTCTACCCCCATGATCTAATCACCATCCAAAGGCCTCATGTCCTAATACCATCACTTTGAGGGGCAAGGATTTCACCATATGAATTTGGGGGGGGACATAAACATTCAGACATAGCATGTGCTGTGCTGATTCAGCATTTGATGACTCTCTAGAGTTGACAAAGGAGAGGGGATATAGAGTAAGACGGACACAGGGCAGTGGCTCCTCTACACACACACACACACACTCTCTCACACTTTCATCAGTCCCCAGAATCCTTCAGGGTCTTCTGTGCAATGTTACACTTAGAACACCAACTCAAAAGAGTCTTTGGGGACAAAGGGGCAGTCAATGGGGTAACCCTTTCCCATGTAGAAACATGTCTTTCTCATTATGTGACTATCACAGCCCTGAAATTTATTTTAGATGCTACCATTGCAAACATTTTAATTTAAAAAATCTGTTGTATTTGGCAGCAGCAATGATAACATGTTGAGAGAAAAAGGACTGACTGCATGGTCTCTAATCAACTGTTTGGATCACCAAGTAATTATGCAGAAATAATCCCCAGGAAGCTGGAGAACACCTGAAGGACAAATCCTGTAATGAAGGATGGAGTGGAGAACACTAAGGCAGTCACAGATGCACTGGCGAGCTCCCTAGCAGTGGGAGAATCGCAGCTTTCTTGGGGGATTCCTAACTCTCTGTCCCTGACAAGAGCCTGGGAGCTGCTGTCTCACCTGCAGGTGCCTCTTGCTCTCTTGCCAATCCAGGTACCCCTTTTGGATATTCTGGGGTCTTGCTAATATTTTACATCAGTCTTCTCTGTCCTCTTCCCTTTGATAATGCCCCCTGCTCTGATCTGAGGGAAAGACCTCAGGGAAGATCCGCTCCTAAAGTTCACAGATTTATTACCCAGCTCCTCCACTCAAAAACTGGCCAAGGCTCCCACGGCTTTGTAGGCTTATGGATACTCCTCAGAAGTCAACACAACAAATGTAAAAGTGTGCTTAAAATTGTTTCCTATACAGGGAGCTCAAGGCTTGGTTTTTGTCAGGGCACTGAGAGAATGGTGGGGCTTGATTAAGGATGTGTAGAGAAGAGCACGACATAAGGGGTCTTCGCGGTGATGGCAATAGCCGCGATTTGGGGGTGTGGCTTTGTGGCACAACGGATGGGGCTCCCATGGAGTTTGCAGCCAAATAGATTTGGGTTGGAATCTTTGTTCTTTGATTTTCTAGCTACCTTGGGTAAATTACTCAACTCCTCTAAACTCAATTTCCTTATTCACAAAATGGGAATAAGAAAATCTATCCTTTTGGATATCTAAATCCTAGTAACTGCTTTTCTGGTGACACACTGATTGGTACAGTTCTTTACAGGGAGTTGACTCTCTCACTGGAGTGTGGGGCAGGGCATCCATTTCCCCTCATCTCTGTGTTCCCAAACCCGAATGGTCCCATCCGTTGGACCATCCCTGGCTACAGGATTGGACGCTGACCGAGCTAAGTCAGTCAGTGATTTCCCAGCCCCTTGCAGCAGTGACCAACTCAGGGCTGTGCACATTCACTAAGTTGATCTAGTCAGAGGGAAGCCAGGTCTCTTGCTGGATAATATGAATAAGAGAGCGCATAGCCCTGGGAGTTCCTCGCAGCTGTCTTACTGGCCTGTGTGAAGTCAGTCTGAGGACAGAGCAGACAGCAGGAGGAACCAACACCAGAGAAATGGCGCTGTAGCAGCAATGACAACGTGGGCCTCTGGATTTCCCCTTGGCTTTCACTTTAGATGATCTGATCCTTTTAAGAAAAAAGAAGAAAGAGAGTTGAATGTTCTATAATGGGAGCATTACTCACATACTCATTCCACATGGGACTCAGTGCTCTGGGGGTGAATAGAGAACCTCAGTACCCGAGGCCGTGAGGGATCCAGGTCCTGACCAGAGCCACTCAGTGTCCTTTTACTTGGGTCAGGAGGGGCGGTGGGAAGGGACAGAGATCCAGCCAAAGGTGAAAAGATGTTGTTCTCTTTTTACAAGAGTCCAGCTCCATCTACCATACAGACCTGAATATCATCTTTCCCAACTTTGTGAGGAGATCTTATAGAAGATAAAGCCCACAAATTATAACAAAGACCTGAGAGATGGAAAAAAAGAGACTATTCCTGTTTACATCCTCTGAGCATCTGCGACTGGTCCTATTTCAGATCACATCCTTGCATCTTCAAGATTCATAAGCAAAGGATTCTCAGTTTTGCTTTAGTTAGCTCGAGTTATGTTTCCGTCAATTCTGACCTAAAGAGTTCTGATGAATGTATATTATGTTCAAGAAGGCTCTGTTTAAATGCAAATATATCCCTTAAGATGACTAACACGAGTGCATGGGCACAGTGAGCTTCTCGCAGTGGTTGCCCCATGGTGTTGCGTGGGGCTGCCTCTAACTGGAGGCCAAACAGATATGGCTGCAGGCGCCATCCCCGCACGCTAAACAGCTCTCTTTCTATGTCTTTTGCTTTATGTATTTGGCTTCTGCATGACATGCTATTTGAAGAAAGGAGTCCATGGCTAAAAGTATTTGAAAACCACTGGCTTGTCAGATATAACAGAAAGAGAGCAGGGCAGGAAGGTAATGGACGCAGAGCAGTGTTTTCCCAGAGCCCAGATGAGCCTTCTGTATGGAGGCCTGGAAAAGACGATGCGGTGTCAGAAGTGACCGCAAGAGGGCAGGCTAGAGACACTGGAGGCCTGGGCCCTGGTTACCAAAAGGAAAATGTCCTCTTTCCAGATGTCACCAGCAGCTGGCTCAGACAGCCTGCCTCAGTCATTTTTTTCCCCTTAATTTTATTATTATGTATTAGTCCTTACTTTCTATGGTGACTGTCTGAATTCAACTGTTGGGAGAAGAGACACCAGAGCATTTTCCACTGCTTTTGCTGCTAGTCAATATGCTTCTTGGCATACATTTGTCAACTGTCAATTTATGTGTGTGTGTTTTCTTTGTTTTGTTCTGTTTTCACAAAAATAATCACCATGGAGAAAGAAGGGCAAATGCCTCTGTACCTGTATATTCCCCTTTCCAAATTATTCACCAGATCCCAGGTGCTTGCCTGGCAAACTTTTAGCTGTTGGGAGACGAAATACCTGCATGCTCAAGTGGGAGTAGGGTGGGGTTAGATAAGGGTAGGACAATATAGCATCCCCTACAACCCCCAATTCATGTTCCAACAGAACAATATATATATTTCCATCTATGACCCATATTAGATGATTAACCACCCTGGTTTCTTCTAATAGTGGGGAACACAAATCGATCTCTCAGGTGTTCTAACCTAAGATCCAAATACTCACGCTGCTGCCAAGGTTTTTAGACTTCCTATAAATCCAGGCAACATTTTTCCTGGATGTTCTTCACAGTCTTGGAAACTAGAATTCAGCTGGAATGGTTTCTACATAAGTGAATAAAAGTCTGTGATGTGAACACTAAACTCCCAGTCACCTGGCTCTCCCTGTGTCACAAGGTCTTCTAGCAGAACAAACATGCTTGATCCAACTACTGACAGGAGTACAACGCTCTCTCCATTTCCCTTGGCTCCCAAAATCTCCATTAGTCATTTCCTCGCTGAGACCATTTGCTGAAACTCTCTGTAGCTTCAAAGTTGAGCCTATTCTTGCTGCTTAATAGGCCATCTTATGATCTGGTTTTCTTTTCAAATGCTTTTTATGTTCCTTCTTCTCAAAATCATTTCCACTTTGCCAAATGATACTATTTTGAATAACAGTAAGGGCATTTGAGAAGTGAATTATGATTCTAAAACTGGCTTCATCAAAATAAAAGCTGATAAAAAATGTAAATCAGCCTAATTCAAAGGACTTGAGCCAAGGGAGAAAGGCAAAAATCAACTGAACTACTACAGTTTCGCAAAGAAGACCACCTGCTTCAGTACCACTTGGATTGCTGGTTAAAAATGCAAAGTTCTAACCAAAACGAGAATATTGAAATGGCTGATAAAGAATTTCGAACATGAATTGTAAAGAAGCTCAATGAAATACTAGAGAAAGTAGAAACCCAACGTAAAGAAACCACTCGAGGAAGACAACTCTTTGCAGCCATGGGCAATCCCGAGAAATGGGAAACCCAGGCAAACTTTTAGCTGTTGGGAGACGAAATACTTGCATGCTCAAGTGGGAGTAGGGTGGGGTTAGATAAGGGTAGGACAATATAGCATCCTCTACAACCCCCAATTCATGTTCCAACAGAACAATATATGTATACATTCAATAAATTTGGATTGAACACCAAGGAAAAAAAAAAAGTAAAGTTCTGGGCCCAGTATCCAACTTTCTAAATCAGAATCTCTAGGAGTAGGGACAAGATATCTGCACTTTGAATACTCTCCGCAGGGCAGTGAGACACATTGAAGTTTGAGGACCTCTGCCCTAAAGGTTGGGCTCCTACAAGCTGAACCTACTTTATTTATTGAGTCTTTCTCTCAGTTGGATACATCCACTCACCATGAAGGCCAAAAACAAGACTTTGAACACTTCTTAGCCCAATACTGCTCCATGTCTATGCTCTAGATGTTCAGAAATCCTATGCAAAGGCCATGGGGGGGTGGGGGAGACCAAGCAAGAGGTTATGGATGATACCTTAGCTCAAATCCATCTGCGCTGTTGAAAACACCATGCCTGGAACACCCCTCCTGCTCACAGGCCCTGCTGTCATGAGAGCACCTTGCGAATGGGGAAGCGGTACAGTACAGCCCTACTTGTGTAGGAGAGCCTGGAGGGCACTCCCTCAATTCTTGTCAAGTCCTAGCAAGTTATCATTCCCTGTAAATTTCTCTGTTTCCCAGCATCATTCCCAACCTCTTCCCACATCATTATTGGATCCTTAGACACCTGAGTCCAGTTAAGTTCCTGAAAAATTTTCTGAAAAGATTTTTTTTGTGTGTTTTGGTTTGGGGGAGTGTTCCTTTGTTTGTATAAATCAAATCAAATTGTGGAAGTATGTCTTTGCTCAAGATCCTATGAAATTTTGAGTTTATAAAGAAAATAAAACATATAACCAGCAGATAACCTGCATAGCAGGTAGAACTTTGTTGGAGTATATTCGGCACAAGCCAGCAAGAGGACTCGTGTTCATTGGAACTGTAAATGCCTTATCCATGGCTAAGGCTATTTCTCTTTCAGTTAAAGGACTCTTTATGAGATCATCTAAATTCCTTTTTAAATTAAGCTCTATGCTCACCAAAGAAACATTCTGATTATGATCTTGCTTCTTATATAATTTAGCAACAGTGAGGAAATGCTGAGAGTTTGCCTCCTGCCTTCTGAAGAAACCTTTTAACTTCATTTCTAGCCAACCACATTGTAGTCTTCCTTTTAGTTCAGAAAATCCTCTATAGTTTCTTTAATAAGAGTAACACACAATACTAAATAACACTTCTGGGCTACCATTTTATTTCTCTTTTCTGAACGTCTGCCTCTGACTCATCAATGGCTGTGAATTAGAGCTGCAGAAGGAAAGAGATAAAGATTGATCAAACCTCCAACATCACATTTTCCTGACATTCACAGAAGCTGCGTAATGAGGTGTTACCTTCCATATTCTTCACAACCTGCCTTTACCCAGAAGTATCAACATGCAAAGAATCCCTTCTTACAGGATTCTTGCAGAGACCAGATAAACGGGGAGCATTTGAACGACAAGTGAAACCTCTTGTGTGTATTTTTATTTACCCAACCCAAGATTTGCCACAGAGTTCAAGTATCTAGTTAAATTTCAAAAAGCTGTGATCAGTATCTAAATTGCTTATGAGATGTTTTTCTGATCCTGATCGCTGCTGAGCAATGGCATGACGTTAAATGCTGGAACAGCAAGGTTTTACTTTGCAAAGGACCAAGCTTACAGAACATGAGAGGGAGGCAGGAAGAGGGAAAGGGTGGAGTTTGAGCAGCTGAATGATAAGCAGAGAACCCTTTTGTTCTCTTCACACTATGGAATCAAAGGCATTTCAGCTCACTTCCCACACCTGAGATGTTTGTCACTAAGCCACTTCCTTCTCTCTGAAGTGGGTTTAGACAGTCATTTTGCTGTTCTGAAATTCACATCCTATTCTTTTCCCAAACCACATCCATACTTCTCTCAGTTCACCCTCCCCAGAAACACCCACTCTCAGGCAGCATTAGCAATTTGCAAGTTTAGAGCCTCACACAACAGATAGAGGACAAATTAAACTGGGGTGGGGGGGAGGTGGGGGAGTCTCTTTCCAAGGAAATTGTAAGACCTTTTAAAATGCAGAGTCTTTTTTACCAGGTTTCTGATTTTAGCACCCCCTGAAGCAAATCGCCTTATGATAAATGTTATCCATCCCACCCACTGATCTTCATTTAAATTTAAGTATGTTGATGGAAGCCTAAAATCTGACCTTGTTTCAATGGGATGCTTACCTGAAATTCACCTCACTACATTCCAGTTTGGCAAGCTGTGACTTGTGCATAGTTTTTCCCTGAGTTTTGAAGAGTAGAAAGCTGGTATTTAACTTTGTGGTTTGTTAGGGTTTAAATTTCTGTTGCTGTTGCAGCTGTCTTAGCAGTGTTAATCCCAAAGCAAAGAATGATGCAAAAAAATTCTTGCTCATTTTGGAAGTGTTAGAGAAGAAAATTTTTTTTAAAACTTTGACTCCTTGAATTCTCCAGGAAATGATGTCATCCAGTTCAAACAAACAGCATTTTCCACAGAGCTGCTAGTCAAAGGCACATGCTGTTCTATGTACTTAGAACTCACCCTGTTGGGGACAAGTCAATCGGTAAATTATAGCAAGAAGGGAAGGTTTAAGGAATTTGGGGGATGGATGAGTTCTTTAGTCATTTCCTACTTCATTCCCTTAACCTCAAATATTTACATTGATAAACCTTCCCTGATTAATGCCTTTCTATTATGTTTTCAAACATTTTTAGAGGGGGGGATTTGCCTTTCAGATTAAATGAAATGGGTAAACTGTCAACTCTCAGGTGAGCTCTAAGTAGGACTAAAGATATCTGCTTCAGATTTGTGGGCAAATCCTAGGATTGGATAGATCAAATATGGATAGATCACATGCAAGAATATGTAAACAAACAGATAAACATCCAGAGAAACAATACTGAATTGTAAAAGAATGTAAACGTAGTTCCAAAGATTCAGAGAAAACACCTGTTTTTGAAAAATAACTTTAAACCAGAAAGAAACAAAAATTATAGATGACATTTTCTTAATGTCATTAAGAGAAGCAAGACTGCATGGCAACTATGAAAGAAGAGCAGGAAATTACAAGGAGAAAAATTCATTAAGTTGATGACAGAGATAAAAAGGAAGCATACTTAAATTAAAAAATGTAAAAAAAGCTTCTAAATGCAGAACCAAAATTAATATGTGAATTGGAGGCACTAATGAATAGAATTGACAATACACAAATGAATTGGTCCTGTGGAGTATCACCTTAAGTAGCTCCCCAAGTATCAAGTAAAAAATAAAAGAGTTTCAATTATTGAGAGTGAAGATGATTGATGACTGACATAGAGGGCCAAGGAAAGTGTGTCATAAAATAATATATGTTCCAGAAAAAGATATGTGACTGACAGGAATAAGACAGAAACCAAAGATTTAATAAAACAAGACAAATATCAAGAAAGGTCAAAAAGGAGTAGCATAAAACAAAATAGCAGAAGAAAAAGCAAGTAAATTAGTTAAAACAATAAGGAAAGTAAACAGGAAAAAATTCCTTTCTAAAGGGCAAATTCCCAGTGTAAACACAAAACCACCAGGGCCACCAGGCTTCTAATATATAAATCAAAATTACAAAGAAATATTAAACATAAAAGTATAAATAAAGATTTTTAGGCAAATGTTAAACATAAAAGAGACTGGGTTGATGGTATTTCTATCCATATAAAGTTAAGTTATAATTACAAAGAGAAATGGAATCTTTTCATATGTTGATAAAAGTTATAATCAATATCAAAACTCAAGCAATGAGAACGTTTACATGCCCAAAGATATAGCATCAAAATACAGAAAGCAAAAATTTTAGACAATTAGAGAATAATTAATAAAACCCAAACACAAGTTTCTGCCAATGGCATACACAAGAAGTAATAATCTTCTATTGACTTCTGTACTTTAGAATAGTTTCCCAACCAAAGAGAACACTTGAGCCCTAGGATCTCCTAAGCCTCAGGTCATTCCTGGAGCTTGGGTTTGCTGGAACATTCAGGTTGACCACCTCCAGCCTTGAGCAACTTTTTCCGGGACTCCTCATAGAATAGCCAGAAGAGGGGAATCCGAAAACATGGCCCACAATTCTTGACACCAACAAATACAATAGTAACATCTGACTCTCTTCTTTCTGCCATAATACACTGAGCATGGTCAAAGAAATGCTCTACCAAGTGGACATCTGATTCAGTAGCCACCTGAACAATGATCTGCTGCTGCCTGTCATAGGCAAAGTCCCGTGCATGCAGCTGCTAAGGAGTTCATGTAGTGGTCCCAAGGAGTAAGTTGTGCAGCTAAGATTGTGGCTGAAAGTTAGAGAAGATGAGCAGGAATATGCCTAAGAAGCAGCCCTAAATCTCCGTTATCATATATTTTGGATACTTCCATGCCTTTGAGGTTGATGTGCCTTTCAAGCCAGTGGCCAGCAGCAACATAACTGTTCTAAAGACATATATACAAACTGCAAATTAGAGCTTTATTGTTGTTTTAACTATGGGTAGAAAAACTTTAATTACATGTAATCCTATTTGCTTTATCATAATTTATTTCAAGAATGCGTTTGTTTGGGAAGTAAAAGAAAGAATTGTTATCTTCATTAAATATAATTATAACTGTAGTAAAATTTTGATTGGTTATTTTGAAAAATTTAAATTTCTTTTATCTATTTGTATAAACAAAATTTATTGGTCAATGGTAATGGTAAATTATTTGAAGAAAATATCCTTAAAAAGTCTTGGTTAGAATTGTATGAACATATAAACAGAGAATAAAAATTAAGTAAGTTCAAATGCTCATTAAAAATATTTTGGAAATATTTTAAGTTTAGAAATATTATACCAAATCAGCATTTATTTTATTTTACAATCTTGATATTCTGCTTTGCTTATCAAAATTATATAAGATATAGCAAAATATAATTTGTTTTTCACCAAGCCACATATATTAATATACATGCTATGGTTTGATATTTGTCCCCTCCAAAATTCATCTTGAAATTTAATCCCCAATGTGGCAGTATTAAGAGGTTGGGTCTTTAAGTGGTGATTGGGTCATGAGCACTCTGCCTTCATGAATGGATCAATCCATGTATGGATTAATGAATTGATCCATTTATGGATTAATGGATTAACCTATTCACGGATTAATGCAATTATCACAGGAGTGGGATTGGTGGCTTTGTAAGAAGAGGAAGAGAGACTTGAGCACATTAGCATGCTTAGCCCCCTTGCCATGTTATGCCCTGTGCCACCTTGGGACTCTTCAGAGGGTCTCCACCAACAAGCAGACTCTCACCAGATGTGGCCCCTTGACCTTTGACTTTTTGGCTTCCATAACTGTAATAAATAAATTCCCTTTCTTTAAAAATTATTCAGTTTCCGGTACCCTGTTATAAGCAACAGAAAATGGACCATTATATCAAACCCCCAGAGTCCCTCAAGTTTACCCTAGTACATCATAGAAATATTTTTCTTTCCAGAGTGTCATTATATGTGAAGATAGGAAATCACTATCCTAAAGAATAATCCTTCTTTTGAAACATATGTTTCTTTATGACAATTATCAATACTTAAAATAATCTATGTTATTAACTTGGTTATTGATGATTGCACTTCCACCTCCATGAGAAGAGAAAATCTGTCATTGGAGGAACCTTCCCTGTATGATTCATTGCTGAAAGCAGACAGCCTACAACATTGCCACACATGTATTAAATGAAAAGTTCTTTTTGATTTGTAAGCTGGAGTTCTTCTATGCAGTAAAGTTTATTCTCTTGTATTTTTGATTATTGCTTCTATTTTAATCATCCACCTTTCTATCCTTAGAACAAACAGGATTCTAATTATGAACCACTATTCTCTTTCGTCTATGATTACAATTTCCTCTCACTATTTTCATCATAGTTGACTGCCTACAAGTATTTAAAACTGACCCTCCATATTATATTACTGACTCATTTTCTTGTATTCCCAATTTTGCTCTTTACTTCTTCAAATGCATATACTTTGGTTTTGCCACTGCATTTGAAATTTCCTTACATTCCTTATTTTATTTGAGTTCAAAGATTCAAAGATATGAATCTTTGCCTTGATCTCATCCTCTACCTGGACTCATTTTCTCTTTATTGCTCCTTGTTTTCCTGTCATAGTTGCCATGTACTCTTGCTTCTTTTTGAAGACACTAAGCATGTCTCATTTCAATGCAATATTTCTAACATGGCATATGGATTAATATCATGGGATTTTAAATCATATATGATTATCTTGTCTCTTGTCTCTATATTAAGGATCATGCAAACAACTCAAGAAATTAAAAACTTATTTTAAAATTTTGGTAACAGGCTAGTAACTTGTGTCAGACTAACCCTCCCATAGAAAAAAATTATATATTATGGATAAAACATTTTTAAAAAACTGTTGAAGGCACTGTAGAACAACAACAACAAAAAAAATCAGACAGAAACTGAAGAAGGGTTGAACCACGAAAGAAGGGAATTGTCCTGGGTGAGATTTGTGTTTATATGGCTTTCACCTGAAGGGATTCCCTGCCTCCAGAGTGTAGGGACATAGAAAACTAAGGCATAAAGCTTCAGTTTTCCTGGTTTGAAGGGGGGATGTGCAGGGTTCAGGGATGTGAGAGCTGCTAGAAAATATAAGGATAAATTCTAAAAAGAAAAGAAACACAAAAAAAGAGACCAAAAAAATCTGAGCATAAGCACCCTTCAATTCCTTAACTGAACCATTACTTATGCATATGCAAGGGAGACTTCAAAAACTTCAGCAAAAAGCCAAAGCAGGAAGACTAAAAAACCAAAACAAAAATTGAGAGATTTCAGCTGTTGCTCACTTCAGGAGACATAGAGTTTGGATTTGTTTTCAGCCAAGATTCATGCCTTTTAAAATAAAAGCCAATATTTTTCAGAAGAAGATAATAGAATTGAGAGGTCTAAAATGTATGTTTCATTATATCCATTCTGATGTGCTGATTGTTTCCCCAAAAAAATTTATATGTTGAACCTCGTACCTCAAAATGTGACTGTATTTGGAGATAGGGCATTTAAAGAGGTAATGAAGTTAAAATAGAGTCATTAGGGTGGGCCCTAATAATCTGCTGGTATCTTTATGAGAAGAGATTAGGACATAGAAAATCACAGATAGAGGGATGACCAAGTGAGGACAAAAGTAATAGCCATTTACAAGCCACAGACAGAGGTTTCAGAAGAAATCAAACCTATTAACACCTTAATCTTGGACTTCTAGCCTCCAGAACTGTGAGAAAATAAATTTCTATTGTTTAAGCCACCCAGGCTGTGCTATTGTGTTATGGCAGCCCTAGCAAACTAATAAAAAAAATTATTCAATAACAATTCCTAGATATGTAAGGAAACAGGAAAAGGTGACCCATAAGAGAGAGGAAGAAGCAATCAATAAAACAAACCCTGAGGTAACTGATATTTTGTAACGAGCAGACAAGAATATTAAGGGAACAATCGCAATGTATGCAAGGATCTAAAGGCAAATATAGGCCCATAACAAATAAACTTACAGGGAATCTCATCAATGAAATGAAAAATATAAAGCATACAATGGAAGTTCTAGAATTGGCAAATATAATATCTGAAATAAAAAATTCATTAGATGGGCCTAACAGCAGATTAGAGATGGTAAAAGAAAGAGTAAGTGAACTTGAAGACAGAACAATAAAAATGATCAAATCTCAAGAAAAGGGAGTAGAGGATTAACAATAAAAAATGTACAGAGCCTCTGGAACTTGTTGGGCAATATAAAAACTCTAATATACATGTAATTAGAGATCCAGAAGAAAGAAAAAAGAGAGGATTGGGAAATAATTGCTCAAGCAGAATAACTTATAGACAAACACATACACATACACACATGCATGTGCATACACACACACACACACACACCCCTCAGCACATAATAGTCAAACTGCCAAAAACCAGAGATAAAAAAATCTTGAAGGAAGTCAGAAAAAATTGGCACATTGCATTACAGGAACCAATTTAAGAATGATGGTTTACATCTGTCTCATTAGCCACAATAGAGGTCAGAAGACAATTAAATAGCATCTTCAAAGTGCTTGAAGAAAAAAAAAAATCTGTTAACCCAGAATTCTACGTTCAAAAAAAATTATTCAAAAATTAATGCAAAATAAAGACTTTTACATATAATAGAAGTAGAAGTCATTGCCAGCAGGCCTTAATAACAAGAAATGCAAAAAGGAAGTTTTTTAGCTGAAGATAAATAACATCAGCTGGAAATTAGTCTATACATGAGGGAATGAAAAGTTCTGGAAATGGTAAATATGTGGGTAAATATAAAAGGCTGTAATTTTTTCTTATTTTTATTTAAAAGGTATATGATTATTTATACAGTAAATTATAATATCATATTGCGAGGTCCATAATATGTATAGATATAATGTATATGCAAAACTCCCACAAATAATAAAATAAACTACACAGTTGCAAGGCTTTTACCTTTCATATGAAATAGTACACTATTAATGCTAATTATATTTAATAAGTTAGGAATGCATATTGTAATCCTTAAAACTTCCTGTATAAATAAATAAATAGTGCAAAAAAATACACTAAAAACCAATAGAGAAACTAAAATATAATCCCACAAAATACAACGATTATTCCAAAAAAGTCAGGAAAAGAGGGAGTATTTTACAAAAGATGGCACAACTAGAAAACATAGAGAAAAATAGTAGACATAAATCCAACTGTATGAATAATTAGCTTGAATGAAATTGAAACACTCCAATTAAAAGACAGATTATAGGTGGATACAAATTAAATTTTAAAATTCAATTCTTTATTGTATATGAGGATTACTTTAAATATAAAGACACAGAGAAGTTGAAAGTAAGAGAATAGAAAAATATATACCATAAAAACTGTGAGATAAGAAACCTAGAGTGGCTGTAAGACTAGACAAAATAGGCTTCCAGATAAGAAACATTATCAGCAATAAGGAGAGATATTTATCAAAACGATAAACCAGTCAGTTCATCAGGAAAAAACAGCTGTCATGGTTGTGTAGGTGACTCATAACAAAGCTTCAAAATACATGAAGGAAAAAACTGACAAAACTAAAGAGAGAAATAGCCAAATTCACTATCATAGGTGAAGATTTTAGCAACTCTGTCCCAGCAACTGCTAGAGCAACTTAACAAGAAATCAGTAAGGATATAGAAGATTTAAACAATGTGATTAATTATCATAACCAAATTGATATATGTGTGGAAAGTCATCCAATAACTGTAAAATGCATCTTTCTTTTAACTGTACATAGAATGTTTACCAAAAAGAACCACATGCTGTGAAGTAAAACAAGTGTTAATACACTCAAAAGTTTAAAATCTTATCAAGAATATTTTCTGGCCATATAGAATTCAAAATAAATAACAATAAAATCCTTATAAACATACCAAATATTTGAAAATTAATTAACACACTGCTAAATATCCTATGGGTCAAGGAAGAAATCTGAGAAACATTTGTAAAATATTTCAACTGAATGATAATAAAAGTACAACATCTAATATGTGGGATTTAGGTTAAAGCAGAGCATAGAGGGAAATTCATAGCTTTAAATGCCTTTGTATCTTTTAAGAAATAGACATTTAAATTCAATAATCTAAGCTATCAACCTAAAAAGTTGAATAACGACAATCAAATTAAATCCAAAATGAGTAAAAGAAAGAAAATTTTAAAAAGCAAAAATCAATGAAGTAGAGAACATACAGCAATAAAAAAAATTAAGACAGCTAAAATTTGGTTCTCACCATTTCTAGTCAATATTGTACTGGAAGTTTTAGACAGTTCAACACTGCAAGAAAAGGAAATAAATGCATAAAGATTAGAGAGGAAGAGGTAAACAACTTTTTATTTATAGACAACTTGATTATGTACACTGAAAACAGTAAGAAATCTACAACGTAAATACAAAAATAAATAAAATTTAGCAAGGTCACAGAATATAAAGTCAATAGAGAAAAATATTTGTCCTTCTATATACTAGCAGCAAACAATGGAAAAAACAACACATTAAAAAATCATTTCAAGATAACATCAAAATCATAAAATGTTTAGGAATAAGTTCAACAAAACACGTGTAAAATTTCTACCCTGAAAATGGTAAACATTGCTAAGTGACTAAAAAGACCTAAATAAAGAAAAAGCTATACCATTTTCAATGGCTTGGAAGACAAAATTTTTAAGGTGTCAATTCTCCCCAAATTTCTCTATAGAGTCAAAGAAATCCCAATCCTGATCTCAGGAAAAAAAAGAAAGAATTTAAGGTAGTGATTTGGAAATTTATATAGAAATGCAAAAGGCCTAGAAGAGCCAAAATAATCTTGGAAAAGAGCAAAATTAGAAGACTTACTACTCTACTTGAATTTAAAATTTACCATCATAGGCTGGGTGTGGTGGCTGACACCTATAATCCTAGGACTTTACAAGGCCAAGGCAGGAGGATCACTTGAGGCCAGGAGTTCAAGACCAGCCTGAGCAAGAGCAAGATCCGGTCTCTACAAAAAATAGAAAACTTAGCTGTGTGTGGTGGTGTGCTGCCTATAGTCCCAGCTACTCAGGAGGCTGAGGCAGGAGGATTGCTGAAGCCCAGGAGTTTGAAGTTGCTGTGAGCTATGATGACACCACTGCACTCTAGTCCGGGAGAGGGAGAAAGATCCTGTCTCAAAAGAAAAAAAAAAATTACTACCATAATCAAGACAGTCAGGATAGATACAGTTAGGATACAGTCAGGATATATGAGTCAGGCTAGACTCGTAGTTCAACAGAAGAAAATGTAAAGCCCAGAAATAGACTTATATTTGTTCAATCAATTGGTTTGGACAGTATTTTTAACAAATGGTGCTGGAACAAGTGAATATCCATGTGGAAATAAACAAACAAACACATAAATCCTTGATCCCTGCCCCACCACACACAAAAATTAAATCAAGCTGGATCATAGATCAAACCATAAAGGCTAAAATCACAAAGTTTCTGGAAAAAAATAGAAGAATATCTTCATGAACTGGGTGTAGCTAAAGATTGCTTAGAATACAGAAACAATAACAATAAAAGCAAAAGATTGATAAGTAAGATTTCCTGAAACTCAAGATTGTTTTCAGTGAAGGACAATGTTAGGAATATGAAGAAGCAAGCCGCAGACTGGCAGTAAGTATTTTCAGGACATACGACTTGTGTAAAATATATAGAGAGAACTTCTACAAACAATTCAATAAATTATTGGCAAAAGATTGGAAGGACTTTTCAAAAATGAAGCTACATGAATTGCCAATAGTATTGGAAAATTTCTCAACATCATTAGTTATCACAGAAATGCAAATTAAAACCACAAGAAGACACCCCTTGGCACCTTCTAGAGTGGCTAAAACTAATATGACAGACAACAACAATTAGATGAGAAGATAGAGCAACTAGAATTCTCATACATAGTTGATGGGTGTGTAAAATGACACAACCACCTTTAAAAATGGCTTGGCTGTTTTTTATTAAGTTATACGTACACCTAGCCTATGATACACAATTACACCAAAAAATATTTACCCAAGAGAAACAAATATGTGCGTGTGTGTGTGTTTTAAAGACTTGTACACAAGTGTTTGCAGAAATGTTTTTTATAATAACCCCAAACTGGAAAACTGGAAATAATGAAAAAGTTAATCAATAAGAGAATGGATTAAAAATTGTGGCATATTCACAAAATACAAAGCCACTTAATAAAAAGGAATGAACTATCAACACATACAACAGCATGGATGAATTCCACTGACACTGTGCTGAGTGAAAGAATACAGTCTCTATGATTTCATCGATATGATCTAGTATAGGCAAAACTAATCTATGCTGAAAAAAAATTAAAAACATTTGTCTTTTGGTGGGGGCTATGAACTGGGAAAGGAGACAGGAAACTTTCTCAAGTGGTGGATGTGCTCTTTATCTTTATTACATGGGGTTTAGATTATAAGGCTGCATGTGTTTATCAAAATTCCTCAAATTGTATGCTTAAGATACGTGCAACTCACTATATGCAAATTTTATCCCACGTCAAAAGAAAAATAAAAAAACATAAACAATATTGAAAGCTATTAAGTATCCTTTCTTTTTGCAGAGTTTTGGGTCAGGAATTCTGAACTATATGTATTCTACTATTGAGCAAATGAGTAATAAACTGAGGAGAGCAGGCACCAACTTTCTCAATTCTTGAATGAGGGCATTGTAAATATGGGAAGTGATGAAACTAGAATGTAACCTTTGGTGTTAGATTGGAATTGAAAATGTCAGTATTAACTCACTACAGATAGGATGGATATATAAATGGATGGATGGATGGATAAATAGGTTGACAGATGGATGGACAGATAGACAGATGAGAAGGAAAAGCTCGTCTTTATAGTGAAAAGCCAACTAATCAATACATAAGGAGTCACAGATTTAGAAAATCATGGATTTATAGTAAAACTAGTGGTTGAAGTTCATTGAGGAACAGGACATTTATATAACCCAAAGGTATCTCCTCAAAATTGTTTCAGAGAGGAGAGATCTATCAGAAAACTACCTTAACTTAGTGATTAAAGTTAACATCACCAATATTGTGACAAGTCAACATCATGTGCTTCCTGATATGATGCACTAAAAAGTACCCAACATCACTTCTTTGGTATTGCCAAAGATGCATAACTTAGATCTTATAATGAGGAATCATCAGACAAACCCCAATTAGTAGATGTTTTATAAAGTAACTGTTCTGTAATTTTATGAAATGACTAGGTCAACAAAGAAAAGGTAAAACTGGTAGGTTCTTGAAATGGTGGTCTGATAGAGTCCTCCCACCGCAACGCTCCCAGGGAAGGGGGTGAAGAACGCCAGCGGCTGCCTGCGAGCACGGACCGCTCACTCCGAAAACAGCATTGCGAATGACAGAGAAACAACGCCGAACGCCCAGCCCAAGAAAACAGGTACAAAATTTTCACAAAGATCGGAGGGCGCACGGAGCACAATAGAGCCCAGAGCGCGGAAAGGACGCGCTCGCCAGGTCCGTGCAGCGCGACCTGCCCCCCAAGCGGTTACGCGCCTCCCCATACACGCAGTCAGGGACAAGCCCAGAGTTGGGACAGAGCGGTTGCTAGGGACGGCGAGCCCTGTGGAGAGGAGGAAGTAGCCAGAGCCAGACACAACTCGCAGCTGCAATATACAGAGACTGCCGAGGGCTGGGGAGGAACTGGGCAGGGACGGAGTGGAGATACAGCTTCCCGGGACAGTGCGTGGGAACCCGCAGGCCGGCACTGTGCCACTAGAAGTCAGCGGGACTGGGCCCAGGAGTTTATCGGAGAGCGGGACGCGCCCGTAGAGGTTGCTAACAACTACCGGCGGAGAAAAACTGCGCTCCCGGTGCGATCGGAGCCCGGCTGGCGGCGGCCGCCATCTTTACAGCTGCCCGCGCAGAGTCGTTAGCCGCGTCTCTAGCTCCGCCCCGCCCCGGCCCGGGGCTCTTCCGCTGGGGCGAGACAGGCTTTGCCTGTGGTGGCCAGGGACAGCTGCATCCGTGGGTTCCAGGTGGGACCAGATCCCGGAACTGTAGCGGCGGGACCTTTGGGTATTGGAAACAGTTTGCAGCTCGTCCATCTGGTCCTGCTACCCCGGCTCTGGCCTCCGACAAGTCCGCTACATGCTGGTCCTAGTGCCCGCCCTTCAGGTCCCAGCCCTCCTGTACCCCAGAGATTGGTCATTTTGAAGGTTGCTGGCTATAGTGACTCATTTGGTATAACAGCTGGTTCTTATGACAACCAAATACCTCAAGAGCCACAGGCTGAACCACAGCAGCTCCCCATAATCCTTCCCACTTCATTAGGGAATTTCGGCCATCCAAGAGCGCTTCCAGCGGCCACTACTCCCCCCTCCCTGTGGGAACATCCCCCCGGTGGAGACTGCTGGGGATAGAGAGGGCCACCCGCCTCACCTTGGGGTCTAGTGGTGGAAAAGGGGTGCACAATTGGAGATCCCCCTATCAACCAGTATCACACGAAGATGCACATCAGAAGGGCTGACACACGTGGCTAGATAAGTAACCTCTGAGCTGTGTAGAATTTTCCCAATTCAGCTCTCACACTGCAGCCAAAAGAAATTGTGTTTCTACCTGCACCTCAGGACGAGCAGGGTCAAAGTAACCCCTGGGAGCTACAAGGCCCCTCCCAAACCATGGGGCTTTTGCATACCCCAACTGGGGGATCAGAGTCTGCCACGGACATAACAGAATACCTAGCTAATAGGGAGCTGTGGTCTCATATCCTCAAGTACTATTCACTACCTTAGAGCACAAGCTGGGAGGTCATTCTTACCACACTCCACTGGGAAGAGATAACTGAAGATCCACCAAACTCGCTAAAATACACCTAAGGCAATACAGGCCACTACTTCTGTCCCTGGCTCTGCCAAGGAATGAAAATTGTGGGCCTGGAGACCGGGCCATAAACTAGCCCTAACACCCCCAGCTCTCGACCAAGAGGCCAGATGAGAAAAAACCAGCGAAAGAACTCAGGGAACATGAAAAATCAGAGTGAAAAGTCACCCCCAAAAGAAACCATCAGTTCCTCAGCAAAGGATACCAATGCAAATGAAACGGGTAGAATGACAGAAGAGGAATTTCGTTTATGGAGTGTAAGAAAGCTCAATGAAATTCAAGAGAAAATTGAATCCCAGCACAAAGAAACCACAAGAAAAATGCAAGAAATGAATGAAAAATTCTCCAAAGAAATAGAAATATTATGGAAAAATCAAATAGAAATCTTAGAAATGAAAGAAGCATTCAAGGATCTACAAAACACAGTGGAAAGCCTTAAGAACAGGCTGGACCATGCAGAGGAAAGAATTTCAGAGCTAGAAGACAACTCCTATGCACTAAATAAAATAGTCGAAGAGAAAGAACACAAAAACAAGAGGCATGAAAAAAGCATACAAGAAATGTGGGATTATGTAAAGAGGCCAAACATAAGGATCATAGGCATCCCTGAGGGAGAGGAAGAAAATTCGCATGGGCTGGAAAATCTATTTGAAGGAATAGTAGAGGAAAATTTCCATGGCCTAGCCAGAAATCTCGATATCCAAGTACAAGAAGCACACAGGACTCCTGGGAGACTCAACATGAAAAGGCATTCACCACACCACATAATTGTTAGACTGACCAAAGGAAACACAAAAGAGGCACTCCTCAGAGCTGTAAGACGAAAACAGCAGGTAACCTATAAAGGGAAACCAATCAGATTAACTGCAGATTTCTCAGCTGAAACCTTACAACCCAGAAGGGAATGGGGAGATATCATCAGTCTCCTAAAACAAAAAGGCCAACCCAGAATTCTGTATCCTGCCAAACTAAGCTTCTTATACGAGGGAGAAATAAAGACGTTTCCAGATAAGCAATCACTGATAGAATTTGCGAAATCCAGACCAGCCTTGCAAGAAGTGCTTAGACCTGCATTATACACTAACCAGCGCAACAGACACCCACCTATGTAAAACTACGCAAAAGCTAAAACCCCATAGACCAGATTCCACAATGACGCAAGAGGTAAAACAAAAGACACCACCCAATAGAATAATCAGAAATTTACCCCAAATATCAATTCTCTCAATAAATGTAAATGGCTTGAATTGCCCATTGAAGAGACATAGGCTGGCTGAATGGATTAAAAAATACAAGCCAAGTATCTGTTGTCTTCAGGAAACACACCTTACACACAAAGATGCATTCAGACTCAAGGTCAAAGGATGGAATACAATATTCCAGGCTAATGGAAACCAAAAGAAATCCAGAGTAGCCATCCTTATTTCAGATGATATAAACTTTAAAGCAACAAAAGTAAAGAAGGACAAAAATGGACACTATATAGTGGTGAAGGGAAAAATCTTACAAGAGGATTTAACAATCCTAAACATTTATGCACCCAACACAGGAGCACCCAGGTTCATAAAGCAAATACTGCTAGATCTAGACAACATAATAAACAGCAATGCCATAATAGCAGGGGACTTCAACACCCCACTGACAGAACTGGACAGATCCTCCAAACAAAAATTAAATAGAGAAACAAAAGACCTAAACAGGACTGTAGAAAATTTGGGCCTAACAGAACACTCCACCCAAATAACACTGAATATACATTCTTCTCATGAGCTCATGGAACTTTCTCTAAAATTGACCACATCCTAGGCCACAAAACAGATCTAAATAAATTCAAAAAATAGAAGTCATACCATGTATCTTTTCAGACCACAGCGGAATAAAATTAGAAATCAATTCCAACAGAAACTCACATCTTCATCCAAAAACTTGGAAACTAAACAATCTGTTGCTGAAAGACTATTGGGTCAAGGAGGAGATTCAGATGGAAATCAAAAGATTCTTTGAACTAAACGATAATGGGGACACAAGTTATCAAAATCTGTGGGATATAGCAAAAGCAGTCCTGAGAGGAAAACTTATCGCCTTAAATGCCCACATCCAAAAGACAGAAAGGTCACAAATCAGTAAACTAATGAATCATCTTAAGGAAATGGAAAAGGAAGAGCAAAGCAATCCTAAAGCCAGCAGAAGAAAAGAAATAACCAAGATCAGAGCAGAATTAAATGAAATCGAGAACAAAAAAACAATACAGAAGATTAATAAAATGAAAAGTTGGTTCTTTGAAAAGATAAACAAAATAGACAGGCCACTCACCAGATTGACCAGAAGCAGAAAGGAAAGGACTCTAATAAGCTCAATTAGTAATGAGAAAGGAGAGGTCACAACTGATACCATGGAAATACAAAACATCATCTTTGAATACTACAAAAACCTCTATGTCCACAAACATGAAAATGTGGAGGAAATAGACAAATTCTTAGAAACATACTACCTCCCTAGGCTCAACCAGCAAGAAACAGAATTTCTAAACAGACCAATATCAAGCACCGAAATCGAAGCAGTAACAAAATATCTTCCAACAAAAAAAAGTCCTGGACCAGATGGGTTCACACCTGAATTCTACCAAGCCTACAAAGAAGAACTGGTGCCTATACTGCAGAAATTATTTGAAAATATCCCGAAGGATGGAGTCCTCCCAAACTCATTCTACGAAGCCAATATCACTTTGATACCAAAGCCAGGAAAGGACACAAGAAAAAAAGAAAACTACAGACCAATATCCCTTATGAATATAGATGCAAAAATTCTCAATAAAATCCTTGCAAACTGAATTCAAATGTACATCAAAAAAATAATTCATCACGATCAGGTGGGCTTCATTCCCAAGATGCAGGGATGGTTCAACATACGCAAATCTATAAATGTAATTCACCACATAAATAAAAGCAAGAACAAAGATTATATGATCATTTCAATAGATGCAGAAAAGGCTTTTGACAAAATCCAGCATCCTTTTATGATAAGAACTCTTAACAATATAGGCATAGATGGCTCATTCCTAGAAACTATTAAAGCCATATATGATAAATACACAGCCAATATCATACTGAGTGGGGAAAAATTGAAAGCATTCCCCCTTAAAACTGGCACCAGACAAGGGTGCTCACTATCTCCACTTCTTTTCAACATAGTGCTGGAAGTCCTGGCCACAGCAATTAGACAAGACAGAGGAATCAGGGGCGTCCAGATAGGGGCAGAAGAGGTCAAACTTTCACTATTTGCAGATGATATGATATTATACATAGAAAACCCCAAAGATTCAACCAAGAGATTATTGGAATTGATAAATGAATTCAGCAAAGTCTCAGGATACAAAAATACACACAAATCCATAACCTTCATATGTGCTAATAACAATCAAGCTGAGAAACAAATTAAAGAATCAATACCTCTCACAATAGCACCAAAGAAAATTAAATATTTAGGAACATATCTAACTAAGGAGGTCAAAGACCTATATAGAGAGAATTATGAAACACTGACAAAAGAAATAGCAGAGGAGGTAAATAGATGGAAAACCCTACCATGCTCTTGGATAGGCAGAGTCAACATAGTAAAAATGGCTTTGCTACCTAAATTGATTTACAGAATCAATGCAGTCCCTATTAAAATACCAACATCTTTTTTTGCTGATCTAGAAAAAATAATTCTATGCTTTGTGTGGAACCAGAGAAGACCCCGTCTAGCCAAAGCAATCTTAAGCAAAAAGATCAAATTGGGAGGCATCTATCTACCAGACTTCAAACTATACTACAAGGCTATAGTAACCAAAACTGCATGGTATTGGCACAAGAACAGAGATGTAGACCAATGGAACAGGACTGAGAACCCAAATATAAAACCAACCTCATACAGTCACCTGATCTTTGACAAATTCCAAAAAAACGTACACTGGGGAAAAGATTCCCTATTCAACAAATGGTTCTGGGAAAACTGGATGGCCATATGCAGAAGACTGAAACTAGATCCACACCTCTCACCTCTCACAAAAATCAACTCACAATGGATAACAGATCTAAACCTAATACATGAAACCATAAGAATTCTCGAAGAAAACGTTGGAAAAACTCTTATGGACATTGGCCTAGGCAAAGAATTTATGAAGAAAACCCCCAAAGCAATCACAGCAGCAACCAGAATAAATACATGGGACCTGATCAAATTAAAAAGCTTATGCACAGCCAAGGAAACTATCACTAGAGTGAACAGACAACCTACAGAATGGGAGAAAATATTTGCATGCTACATCTCTGATAAAGGGCTGATAACCAGAATCTATACAGAACTTAGGAAAATCAACAAGAAAAAATCAAACAACCCTATTAAAAAATGGGCAAAGGATATGAACAGAAACTTTTCCAAAGATGACAGAATAATGGCCAGCAAACATATAAAAAAGTGTTCAACATCTCTAATCATCAGGGAAATGCAAATCAAAACCACAATGAGATATCACTTAACTCCAGTGAGATTGGCTCATATTAAAAAATCCCCAAACAACAAATGTTGGTGGGGATGTGGACACATAGGAACACTCATACACTGCTGGTGGGACTGCAAATTAGTACAACCTCTATGGAAAGTAATATGGAGATACCTCAAAGAATTAAAAGTAGAATTACCATTTGACCCAGTAATCCCACTACTGGGTATTTACCCAAAGGAAAAAAAGACATTTTATAATAAAGACATCTGCTCGCGAATGTTTATAGCAGCACAATTCACAATCGCAAAGTTGTGGAAACAACCCAGGTGCCCATCAATACACGAGTGGATTAATAAAATGTGATATATGTATACCATGGAGTATTACTCAGCAATAAAAAACAATGGTGAATTAACACATCTGGTATTATCCTGGTTGGTGCTAGAACCCATTCTTCGAAGCGAAGTGTCACAGGAATGGAAAAACAAGCACCACTGGTATTCACCATCAAATTGGTACTAACAGATCAACACCTACATCACACAGGGCAATAATATTCATCACTGGGCAGGCAGTAGGGAGGGGGGTGGAGGGGATGGGAAAAACTCTCACTGAATGGATGCTGGGGAGCACAGTTTGGGGGATGACCACGATTGTAGCTCTGACACGGGCAGTGCATGGGCAATATATATAACCAAAGTGTTACACCCCCATAATATTCTGAAATTAATTAATAAATAAATAAATAAATAAATAAATAAATAAAATAAAAGGTAAAACTGAGGAACTGTTCCTTAGTCTTTGAGTAGACTAAGACGCACGACAACTAAATGCAATGCCTGATCCTGTATTGGGTGTTAGATCAGGATAAAAAATAGCTATAAAGAACAGCATTGTGACAAATAACAAAACTTAATATAGACTGTGGATTAAGTAATAATATTACATCAATATTAAATATCCTGATTTTGATAATTGTAAAAGAATGAATAAAGATTTAGGGGTAAAGGGACTCAAAGTCTCCAACTTGCTCCTAAATAGTTCAGAAAAAAAAATTACACATGTGTACACACACACACATAAACACACACAAAATGATGGTAAAGCAAATGAGGCAAAATGCAACAATTGGTGACGCTGGCATAAAGAATATACAGGAGATCTTTGTACAATCCTTGCATGTTTTATGTATGTTTGAAGTTATATCAAAACAAAAACTATCATAAAAATACTAAAATAACAACTCCATATTAAGTAGCAACAGAACAGTATAATTAGTACAAGAGCATAAATTGTGAAATTGAATTTGGACAATTGATAGAACAAGCAAATTCTGTAGTTGTGTCTTTGACGACAGATAAAACAACAAAATACACATTTCCCAGATAATATTTTCAGAAGAATAACTCCAATGTTACAAATGAGAAACCAAGTGTAAAAATCGATATAGTGAACAAAAACTTGAATTTTTATACCTAGAAACAGTGAGGAAAAGGGAAAAGTCCTTTTGGGAAGATGAAATAGTACAAAGATCATGTGCTAGCAGGGAACATGATGAGTGCATTAATTTTCTATTTGCTGCCATGAAAACTGACCACAAATTTATTGGCTTTAAACAACATGGGTTTATTATCTTGTAGTTCTCGAGGTCAGAATTCTACAATGGGTCTCGCTGGGCTAAAATCAAGGTGTTGCCAGCACTGTTTAACCTCCTGGAAGCTCTAGGGGAGAATTTGTTGCCTTTCCTCTTCCAGTTGTTAGAGGCTGCCCACTTTCCGTTTCCTCCATTTCCCAAGTCAGTAATGGGGAGCCAAATCCTTAACAAACTACATCACTCTGATCTGCTTTTCTATATAATCTCCTCCACATCAAAGATCCTTGTGATTACACTAAGCCTACCTGGATAACCCAAGTTAATCTCCCTATTTTATAGTCAACTGATAAGAAATTTTAATTCCATCTTCAGCCTTCATTCCCCTTTGCCATGTAACCTAACATATTCACAGGGTTTGGGGATTAGGATATGGGTGTCTTTTGGGGGCCATTGCTCTGCCTACCACAGTGAGTATAAAGGACATGAAGAAAGCCAATGTGGCCGGAGTCCAGAGAGTTTAGGGAAGGGTGACAAAAGACCACACTAGAGAGACAAACACCATACCACTACTGACACAACGTCCTCAGTTATTAGAGACAAGAAGATGCACAGGTCTCCACTCTCCCAAACCTACTTCCCATCCTGTTTCCCACTAAGTACCTGGAAAGAGGATGGCATCTTATCTAAAAACAAATTGGAAATTTTACATCTCCAGCTGAATAGTTGGATATGCAAAAGGACACTTGCATATAGGAATGTAGGCTGGAAATACCTAAAATGGGAGTATTTTTTTTTCTCCTTAGCGAGGAGGAGCAGAAAAGAGTCAAAAGGAAAGGGAGGGTGGCAAGAAGGGAGAAGAGATGGTCGAGAAACACAAGGGATTCGCTATAGGATCTTTAAGAACAAAGACGTCTGACAGTCTATGTTGTGTTTTTCTGCTCCTGACATTTAAATCTCTAACTTTTGGCAAAGTTTGCTGTATATAAGAAGGCCCTTGGTGAATAGATTTGTTGTAGAAATCAAGAACAATGGCTGCATGCACCTCTGGGAGTCACCAAAATAGAGATAAACAAAAACTGTAAGATGCAAAGCTGAGAAGAATAAATCAGCAGAGGCAAAAAGTCCAAGTGAGAGAGTCACCATAAGATGGCACAAATTCCCTCTCAGAAACTCATAGAAATCTGGGGAAGGCATTCAAGACAAACTTATCCAGACCTTGACAGCTGAAAATCCCAAGCTGACATCTGGACCACGAGTCTGCCCTCTTTCCCTAAAACTGCATTTTTTAAAGAATACCTGTTTTCAGTAGCATTGCAAATTCTCTCATCCCTTTTGCAGCTTCTTTGTCTTACTAAGGTCACTTTTCCATCATTTTAACCCAGAAGGAATTGATAGCTGTCCAAGTCAATAGGTGTGGTGAAAATGAGAGGAAAAGTGAACATGTTTGCAAGTACACATCAGAGCTGAAACGGGAAGTAGAGCTTGGGCATCCTGAAACAATCTCACATGGCAATGTGTGCAGGGCAGTAAGAAAGGTAACTGGCATGGAGTTTGGCCAATTTAAGGACTTTACAATTACTGTTAAAGCCATCGATTGAATTTTCTATTCTGAAATAAATAGTGGTGTAGTGTTCAATCACTCTGTTCATGACAGAGACTTACAAAGCAATTGGTAGTTTAGTTTCTTGAACTGTTAGCCAAACTGAAATCACTTCAGTGTCTGACACCTCGTTTTTCATGAAGTTTGGAAATGAGATGTAGTGAGAGCAGATTAGTCTCCAAGTTAGAGAGAGTTCACAGCTCTGGAGGGAATGAATAGAAGCCAATCACCCCCACCCCAAAAAGGAAATACTTTTCAACACCTCTATATTTTTTTTAAAGTTGCATTTTGTGTGTTATTTAAAACAAAAATGGCTTGATGCACTCTGTAGTGTCATGCACTACAGCTTCTTTTCCTACATTTTCTTCTCTGATTTCCCAAGGTTTAATTTCTCCCTTCCATCTTAACTTTATATTTCTCTTGAGTCAGACTAGTTACTTCTCTTATAAAATGGCCAGAGAGAAGGTCCTCTGGCATTTCATTGGTCACCCACAAAATGGTCAGAGGAATAGCCAAGGCTTTGTACTTGCTTCTAATTCAGCAGAGACCTCTATAATGAACACACAAGTGCTTCTCCCATAGCATAGGAGTCAAAATATTACATACAATGCTGTTGAAGACCTCCTTTTTAAGTTATATGGAAACATGGTTTAATGACCCAAAAAGAAGGATTATTGGCTGAGGTGAGTATTGATATAATGATCTGGCACATCTACAAATGAGCCAGGGTTTTTTTAAGTGAAGAAGAATGGTCAATCTTGTTGCCTACAAAATCATTTTTGAAGACATGATTTATATGCAGCTTTTACTATCTCACATCTTACTGTCATGTGTAAAATTCCTACGACAAGACAGAACTCCTATTAAAAACAAGAGGATTTGATCTGGACCACGTGGCAAACAAATGGTTCTCTCTGAGATATTTGTTTATGCGAACAGGTCCTCGGCTACTCCCAAGTTTTAATCAACATATTTTGCACAGAAACAAATTTATCATGGGTTCATAATTATTATTCCAAGAGTTTGGTTTTGTTTTTTTTTTTTTAATTCACTAGTCCCTCCAATCTTTGGCAAAGACTCACAGTGTTTGTTTTGTAAAATAAAAAATGGAATTGAATAATGTCATTTCAGATGGTCAATATGTCCTCCAGTATCAACACCAGGATTGAGAGTTTGTGTTTTTTGTCTGACCTATGCTATTTTCTGTTTCTTTGCTATGTTTTAAGAGTATAAATTAAAGTTGAGAAACAATTTGGCCCTAATTCTTTCCTCCCCAACCAAACCTTTCTTCCCTCCTGCCATGAAAAGTTTGATTTAAAGGGTGGCAACAGATGGTCCACATGGTTGAGACTTTTAAGATGACCAGTAGTGTGAGAAAAAAACAACATTAGGGTAAAATAAGAATGAGAACTGAATGAGACTGAATGAGAACCTTAGAGATGCTTCTGTAAACCACACAGGTGATTGCCACTTGAGAGGGAAAATGCTTCTTATAAGGAAATGGAAGGAAAATGAACACACATAAGAGCCTACAGTGTTCTGTCATTTGTTATTGTTTTATTTCAATAGATTTAGGGTGTACAAATGTTTTTTTCTTACATGCACAAATTGTATAGTGGTGAAGTCAGGGCTTTTAGTGTATCTGTCACCTGAATAGTATACGTTGTACCTGATATGTAATTTTTCATCCCTTACCCCCTTCCCAACCTCCTCCCTTCTGAGTCTCCATTGTCCATTATACCACTCTGTGTGACCATGTATACTCATCATTTAGCTCCCACTTATAAGTGGGAACATATTATTTATTTTTCCATTCCTGAGATACTTCACTTATGATATTTGTCTCCAGTTCCATCCAAGTTGCTGCAAAAGACATTCTTTCGTTCTTTTTTATGGCTGAAAAGTATTCCATGGTGTATTGGAGCGAGATTGCTGGATGGAATGGCAGGTCTACTTTTAGTTCTTTCAGGAATCTCTACACTGTTTTCCATAGAGGTTGCACTAATTTACATTCCCACCCACAGTGTATAAATGTTCCCTTTTCACCTCACCCAAGCCAACATATATTGTTTTTTGACTTTTTAATAATGGTCATTCTGACAGGGGTAAAGTGGTATCTCATTATGGTTTTAAATTGCATTTCCCTTGTGATTAATGACATTGAGCATTTTTCCTACCCTCGTGTGGCCATTCGCCTATCTTCTTTTGAAAAATATCTGTTCGTGTCTTCTGCTAACTTTTTAATAGGATGGGGTTTTTTTTCTTGCTGATGTGTTTGAGTTCCCTATGATTCTGAATATTAGTCCTTTGTTGGATGTATAGTTTGTGCATATTTTCTCCCATTCTGTAAGTGATCTATTTACTCTGTTGATTATTTCCTTTGCTATGCAGAAACTTTTTAGTTTAATTAAGTCCCATTTGTTTATTTTTGTTTTTGTTGTACTTGCTTTTGTCTTAGTCATAAATTCTTTGCTAGGCCAATGTCCAAAAGAGTTTTTCCTAAGTTTTCTTCAAGAATTTTTATGGTTTCAGATCTTACATTTAAGTCTTTAATCTATTTTAAATTGATTTTTGTATGTGGTTAGAGATAGGGATCCAGTTTCAATCTTCTGCATATGGCTATCCAATTTTCCCAGCACCATTTATTGAATAGGGCATCCTTCCCCCAGTGTATGTTTTTTTCTGCTTTGTTGAAGATCAGTTGGTTGTGGGTGTATCGTTTTATTTCTGGGCTCTCTACTTTGTTCCATTGATCTTTGTGTCTACTTTTATACCAGTACCGTGCTGTTTTGGTTACTATAGACTTACAGTATAATTTGTAGTTGGATAACATGATGCCTCAAGATTTGTTCTTTTTGCTTAGAATGCTTTGGCTATTCAGGCTCCCTTCTCTGATGACCTCTTCAAAATATGGGTATTTGATGAATATCCTGATTTCTCTCTGAAGAAGAGGTGAACTCCAGCTGCCTCTAGTCAGCTATCTTGAAAACCCCACAATCTCTCTCATTTAATTTTCAAAAAATTATATCCATGTTTATGGATAAAAAACCCAGAGCTCAAACAGTTTGGGTTATTGTCTAAAATGAAACTACAAAAATGAGTGATGGCATCAGAATTAAACTCACAGCCATTTGACTCCAGCACCTTTCTTCTTTTGGATAAGAAATATATAGATGTGACATGTTTATGGGCGAAAGGGAGGCCAAATTTAAGATAGAAAATGATGAATGCAAAGGGAAAGAGGAGGCTTTAGTCAGAATTTCCAGTTTTTTCAAAATAAAGAAAATATAGTGTTAGGAATTTCTGAGCACAGAGACCAAAAAAAAATTCCAAGTTGCATTTCAGGGGCTGTGAGGAAAACCAATATGGATTTATTTACTGGTTTGTTTGTTTGAAATTTAAGTCACCCTCCAACTGTGCTCCGGTTCCCAATGCTTCCTTCAGGTCCCTGATGCTCACCCTTATTCTTTTCTCTTCTGTAACTTCATCCTTCCATCTCCACTGACTTCTCTATGTCATCATTTAAATATATTCATGTATCTTTCGACGACAAACATCTTCACCTCTGCCCTACAGCTGTCCTTTAGGTGCAGCTCTATTTCTTGCCTCCTTCTTTTCAAGCAAACTTCTTGAATTCATTGATTTTACTTCCACCTATTCCATTCACTCCTCAGTCTGGTTTCCTCCTCTGCCAAAATCCATTATCAACAACATATCATTAAATCAAAGGAACATCTTCTCTCAGACTTCAACTTTGCTTGACCTTTCAGTAGAATTGGATACTGTTATCATTCTTTAGTTTCCTTGACATCACTCTCTTCTGGTTTTCTTTCTACCTCTGTTCACATTTCACTGTCCTTTGTGGAGTTATTTTCTTCTACCTGAACTTCAGGTATTGGGGGTCCTCAGAGTTCTGCCATGGGCCCAGTGCCTTTCCTACTCTGCTCACTGTCCGAGGGTGTCTTTATTGATGTCTGTGGCTGTAATTACTAATCCTATGGAGCCATCTCAATATCTCCAGCCTTGTTCTCCCTCAAGAGTTCCACAGCTATCTACCAAATGTATACTCTTATCTCATGGAAACTTGAAACTAAGTGTCTCTAAATCTGAACGTATTATATTATTCCCCAAACCTGATATTACTGGAGATTTCTACATCAGCAAATACTCCACTCAGTTTTCCATTGAGGAAGGCAAATGCCTGGAGCTCAACTCTTGACTTGTTCCCTCCTTCACTCATTCCCCATTGCAGCTAATCAACTGCCAAATCAAGGTTAACTTTTGAGTATTATTCAAGCCAAGCAACCTCCCTCCATCCTCACCTTCACTGTCCTTGCCACGCCAACATCATTTCTCACCTCGTCACAATAGCAACCAACCTTCACTGCTTGTGCTTCCAGCCTGTCCCCTTTAACCAATTCCCCCCACTGTTCCCGGAGTTCCTCATGTCACTCTTCTTCTAAAAATATTTTAATGGATTCATAGTATTTTTTAGATGAACTTCAAACTCTAAAATAGCTTACAAAACTCTATATGATCTGATTTCTCCCTCTCTCTCACCTCACCTCCTGACACACTCTCCTCCCACTCCGCACTCTAGGGACTGAACTTCCTCCCCCACATCCCCTTTTCTTTTCCTCTGGCTGGCTGCTGTTCATCCTTCAGGCCTCAGCCCCAATATCATTCTTTTAGAAGGCATTCCCTAACCCTCAGATTAGGTTAGGTTATGCACTCCCATTGCGCTTAGCGTTTTTCTTATCACAATATTCCCATATATTATGGCAATTAATCACTGTATTGTCTTCCCCACTGCCTGAGAGCTCTGTGAGCACAGGGCTTGTAGGAACATACTCACCCCTATATCTGCAAAGTGCTGTGTCTGACATATATCTGTCCTCAATAAATACTTGCTGAACAAATGAGCCCAAGCTTGAAAGACAATCACCATAAAACCAGAAAGTCATCAGGAAGTCTAAGGTGGCTGGACATAAATCAGTACCCTTCAATCCTACTACTTTGAGCCCATTGTTTGTTCTTTGTTCCACCAATGTCAAGGACAGTGATTATATGGTACACATGTGATCAGAAGCTCATAGAAGAAATTAATAATAGAATTTTTAAATCTTTATAAAAAGAGAGTCTGAAGGAAACTGTTCACCATTATATCATAGATGTACTAAGAAATAAACATAGCTAATAGTCTCTTGTCCAAGTCATAATAAATAGTATTGAATCCAAAAAGACTTAATGGAGATAACATAAAATAAAAATATATACAGAATATCCTATAAATTTTGTTATTATCAAAAGATTTATAGAAAAATAAAACATCTTAAAATTTACAGTGGCAAATTTTGACCTCAGAAAATCAGACTTGGTAGAAATAATAACCATAAAAGAGAAAATTCTAAATGGAAGAACTTATACTTGATAAAATTTAATTTGGATATCAAAAGTGATCAAATAATATCCATAGTAAAATTAGTTGATCCTACTGAAAATAATTTTAGTAAGGCCAAAAAAAGATAAGAATTCAAAACAATTTGACTACTCTCTAGAGAGAATTGAACAATAAAATAAATTAGCTTAATGGATTTTTATGTGGAAAATCATATTTTGGCAAAAGTTTATCATTAAATATATATGTATATACACACATTGTATTTTATATATATTATATATGTAATATACATTTTATATATATATGTAATTAATTGTGTCACCAACCTTGGAGAAAAGAGCAAAATCAGCTTGGTGAAAACAATAGAATCAAAAGTTTCTGTGACCCAAGTATTATCTTTTATGGCCAACCTTACAACCTCACAAGAATGTCAAGCAAGAATCAAAGAATTGCTTGGTGAACACAGAGTCTAAACAAGAAGACTTAACTCAGATTAAAGTATTAGATAGCAATGGCCTGAGATGGCTGAGGTGTCCCTCTTCATAGCCAGGACTAGACAACCCAAATTCTTTGGTTTCATATTTCAAATTTTCCAAAGGTTTTTTTTTTGCCAGATTTAGAACGCAGATTTTCACCACCTTACTTCTCAACATGAACTTATAACTACCAACAGACTGGTTTTCTTATTTGCTCTCAAATAATATCATATGCAATCCTATCTTTGCAGTTTTGCTCCCTATCTGAAATGCTCCTCTCCTGTCCTCTTATCCATATCTAATCTATACTTCCTGCTCCATAAGGTCTACTCTGATCAACACAGAATTATATTTATCTCCCACACCCTCTGCTGAATTCCTAAAAATTATTATAATGTTTACAAATACTTCTCTGCCATTTTCATTTGTCATGTTTTGAAGGAGTAGCACTTTATAAGGAGGAAAGTATACTATTTCTCCTAACTAAATGATGAGTTCCTTTTTTTTTTTAGCAAAAATATCAACATTTTCATTTTTTTCTTTTTCTCCAACAGATATTTTAGATTGCCTAAAGGCTGGCCCCTCCACTGGGGGCTACACCTCTTTATTTTCATATTATGGACCCAAGGTTTTACTTCTGATCATTTTAACGAGGTGTGAGTTGTTAGAGACACTTCATAGGGTCCCTTCCACTTCTCTGCTTCCAACTGGGGCAAGGACCTGAAAGAGGCAAACTCATGTATAGTGGTTAGCACCTGACCCACTCATTTGACAAATTGTTTTACTCTATTTTCTTTAACTCATGGTTATATTACCATACTTACCTCAGGGTGCTAGGAAGGGTCTCTCATAAGCTATTTCTTAGGAGCTTAACTTAAGAAGAAGAAGGAGCCCTTCTTCTAAAGGGCTACCCTTATCCAGAGGAGGGCAAACGGCAATAGCTTATCCCACTTCAGATGGGTTTCCTATATCAATTCCAGGATGCATGCAGTTTCTATTCTAGATGTGGGGCTTTTTTTACTTGCTGGGTTACCTCTGTTACAAAGGAGGGTCTATTATCACTTTTATGAAATGTCCAGGGCTCTGTGGAGTGTCCTCCTGGGTCCTGTTGGCAATGGGGTGTCTGTTGATGTCCTTGCTGTAAGAGGAGGAGCTGCTGAGCCATCTCTGTAGCTGTCTGTCCACAGCCTCCATCACCAGTGTGTTATTCTCCATTTGCTTGGCCTCTTTCCCTGGACTGTTGATGCCCATAATCCCCTTGTCCTCCGAGGCCTGTTCTGTACATGTGCAGGAACTCGGCGAAGGCCCTGTCACCTCCTGGTAGGAGCCCATCTTGGAGTGAGTTCCTCCAGAATGATTATGGTAAACTTAGAAGCTCCTTTCTTCCCTCTGGGTAGGACAAGCCTCTACCCATCCAGACAAGTTATCTGCCAATGCAAGCCTGGGCATCTGAGGGAAACAGCCAGTCATCGAAAGGGTGGACCCCCACATGCTGGGCTCCCTGTGTAGCAGGCCGCTTTTCTATCCTTGGACCGCACAAGCACATAAACAGTTAGTTGTAAACGGGGTCCTTTCAAATGAGGCCCCACCAAATCCATCAAGGCATCACACTCCCAATGTGTATATTCATGTAGGTGCTTTATAAGAAGCTGAACCAAAGTTTGGGTAGGAGGCAAGTCTATGGGAATTTTGTCTCCATTTACCTATGCCATCCCAAATGTCAGAGCCCCAGTCTTTAGTTTTTTTAAGGGTGTCTAAATCTAGCCAGGGTATGAAGGCCCCAAGGAACAGATCACCTCCAGCAGCCTCCTTAGCAGCTCTGCCAGTGGCCTGACTTCTTTTTGCCCTGCTGGCCACCTGCTTGGGCTCAGCCACGGCCTGTATCAAGGCCATTATTTCAGTGGCATATTTAATGTTCTTATTTCCTGCTGTAAGCATATTTAGGGTCTGTATAAATGTTTACCTTTTTCCTCTCAATAACTGCAACTCAGCTTCCTGGGCTGAAGTCCCAGGTGGCAGTGGCACTGCTGTGATCACTGCATATCCAGCCTCTCGTTGTCCACAAAGTTGCTCTTGTCAGTGAAAAAGATCCCAATCTTGTTCTGGCATTGGCTGATCTGACATATCCATCCTGCTAGAATACACAGCCTTCAGGACCTCCATAGAGTCATATTGTAAGGGCTCATTCTCTTTGGCTGACAGGATTGAGACTACACAAAAATCACAAATAGCTGTTACTGCCCAGAGGCAAAGAGGCCATCCTCTCCCAATATTGTTCAGCGACTTTGACAGCCACTGACCCTGCGATTCCTCTTAGCATCTATACTAAGACTCTAAGGCTCATTCCTTGTTTTTCTCCATATAAGGGCTTTACCATCAGCCTGAAGTCTGGGATGCAGACACCATTCCTAGGAACGCTAGATAAGCTAATACAAGTTTACAAATCTGTCTGATTGCAGGTTCCACAAGTCCCCTGCTAAGCTTCTATCAAACAGAGCAGGAGAGCCCTTTTAGACCCATGAGGCAACACAGTCCCAGGATTCAGCCATTTAAATGTAACTGAGTACCATTCAAGTTCCTCAGCCACTTGCCTGCTGCCTCACTGCTGCCTGGCCCCTCCCCTACCACTCCCTATCTGTGTGGGAGTGGCTGGTTCCAGGGACAGGCTGTGGCTGGGGGATGGGGCTCACCACTGAACCACTTCTGTCCCCGCAGGTTGGCACCAATTGAATCCCCAATGTCAATTTTCCCAGGGCTCCTGTGGGGATATTTGGAGGCAGGGGGCTCCAGCCATCTACGTCCTGGACTTAAAAAAAAAATCTTCTCTCCTGGGGCCTTCTTGCTACCTGGAGGCTTTTGCAACTTTTGGGCAATGTTCCTTTCAAGGTCTTTCTTCTTTACAAAAAGTCAGTCTGGGGTAGCTTTTTTCACCCACTCCTTTTGACTGTTTCAAAGGACCCTCCCAGTTGTTCTTGCACATTCAAACCCCCTATCTGATATTGCTGCAAATTGCCTGTCCCGGCTATGGGTTTCCTTTGGCCCAAATTGAGTTTGCTGCCAGGAGAGACCACTCTGAACCCTGAGTCATAATTTACTGGATGTAGGATTGAAAAGTTGATTCAGGCAGTGCCCTCTCCAACCCCTCCCATGGTGCCAAGATGGCACAGCAGCAGGTGTTCCTTCCCCCTTGCTGCACACTCCTCCCTCCTCCCAGGTCTGCCCCCGGGCTGTGGCCCCACCCAGCACCTTGCTGACTGCCTGTGGGGGTTCTAGTGGGGTTGGGAGGACCTCATTTATAAAAAAATCATACAAACACAGATCATTTTGTATACCATAAACAATGAGTTTATCTCAAGCAGAGAGCTTGAGACTCAACATTTTAACTCTGTAGTGACAGGTCAACCATTTCAGCTCTGAATTTTAAAAGAACCAACAGCTCAGAATAAACCACAGACCCTCAACCACCACTTTCCCTCACACTCCAGACAAGTGGTATCACAATAATCTTTAGACATAGGAATAAAAACTCACCAGGCAAAAACTCACAAACAATCAAACACAAACAACATAGAGAATTTCCAACACAAACAATCTAAAATGCCAAGGCCTACCATCAAATGGGAATTTTCATTTAACGGCCACTTCTCCTCACACTCCAGCATGTACATTGGATTACGATAACACCATTCTTTTTACACATAGGTTGGTAGCTATAAGCTAACCATTCAGCCAGAGTTTTTCCCAAGGGACTTAGAGAGGGAGCTTTCCTATGTTGTAACAAAACTTCACAAACAAACAAACACAGATAATACAGGGAATCCCCAACACAAAATGCCATGGCCGACCAAATGGGAACCACAAAATGAGAAAAATTCTCAATTGCGAATCGGTATCTCCCAATCAAAAGGGGACAAACCAAGAACCAAATTCTCTCAGATGAAAAAACCAACATCTTCCAATCCCCCCCGGTTCCCTAGGAACCGCAAATGAGCTCAATCCAAACCAGGTTCCTTAGTTCCACTCAACCTCTAGACTTCCAGCCCCAAATTGTGCCTCAAAACAAATCCAACAGGGAGGTCTGAAAAGTTCCCCATATGAGTGGAAACAGGGTCTCAGCATCCTGGGGCATTTACTTACAAATGACCGTGGCTGTTGTGAAGCTTCCCAAATCTGTTTCCTTCTCAACTGAATTCAGGTAGTGGGGAGCTGGTATAATTTGGGAAGAAAGAGATGGGAATTCCTCAGAGCTAAAACAGGCTCCAGCAGCTGCTTTCTCCAGCAGTCAAAGGGTGCATTCCACCAGGGTGCAAATGTGCCCACCCATGGATGCCAAATTCTCTTACCAAAAGCGTGGCACTTGTCCTCAAGCCCACATCAGAAGAACAAGGATAAGTGGTTTGAGGAGAAGGAAAGAGAGATTTATTAATTTGCAGGCAAATGAGGAGGATGGAGGCTACTGCCTAAAAATGCCATCATCCTCAATAATGAGTTCCTTGAAAAAAGAGGAACACAATGTCTTAGTTTTGCATCTTCCATACTGTCTTGAACATAGTAGGCAACTGATGAAAGCCTTTTGGATTCTGATGAAAATGGAAATATCTTTGCAGAATGTTCTATCATCCTGACAGATGCATTTCTCCATGAACACTTAAGAGAAAATGGTAACATTCTGTTCAATAACTTCATTTTTAAAAACTATTAGAATATACATACCAGAGATTATAAATTTATAGCTTTGGGCCACAGACCTATTTTATTCAGCATGAAAATATTGCTGTTTTCAACTCAATTCATTGTCAATCTTTGAAAATCAAAAAAATTCATATTAAAATTCACATTTCTACTTTCTCTTGAAAAATCAAAAGTGTTAGCAATACAAGTCTGTGTGGTTCAGCATGGCAATAACCATCCAAAGCTGAATGTGGCTAGTCCTTTTAAGTGCATTTCGCCATCTCCTCCTCTCAGCCCTGTTCTCTAGTTTCCTGTTAGTTGCCTGACCTAAATAGGCATTTGGTGTTGCTTCCCTTTGTGTCATTCTGAAGCAATGATGATGTTTGTAGTTAGTCTTAGAATAACTTATTTTCCAAGAAGCAAAACCTCCTTCTCATCAGAAATGTGCCTCTGCTTTTCTGTCCTCAGACAAGTCCAATAAATGACAACTCAGATCCCATTCTACTGGTGTTTGCAGCAATCCAAATAAAAGGTAACATTCCAAGTATTCAAGGAAAGAAACCAAGCTACCATTTATGTGATGAAATCATAGAATGGCTCAAGAAAAAAGGGATGATATCATTAGTCAGGCAGACAGAATGTAGAATCTGCAGGAACTGGCAAAAAGTTCACTAAAATTACAGCACAGAGGAGCACATGTTTGCTAAAGAGACATGCAGAGATTTAGATCCAGCAAAGACAGAATTCTAGCCCAGATCTGAGAACAATTATTTATGTTCTTACACTCAGGATACCTAATTTAGAATGCTGTAATGAACCTCAGTTGTCACATAGCTTCTCAGAAACACTGTGCAGCACAATCCACAGCAAATGACACCAAAATTTCAGTGGTTTATGAAAAGTTGGTTGACTTATGATAAGAACACATTGGGAGTGGAAGCCAGAATGGCAGAAAGAAGAACTGTGTTCAATCAAGAGGAAATGGAGAAAATTATACGTATGTATTTTTATTTAAAAAGGAAGGAGAGGATATTTAGGGCCTTTGGTAAACATCAAATCCAAAAGAATGTGTCCATCTCTCACTGAGGATAATGTAAAGATTTGAAGTAAGAATATACTACTAAAAGGAGCACAATCTGTGTACACTAATCTCTGTCCCCAAACTATCAGATCATGCAGTTTTTAATAAGTCATTTAGTGAAAATATGCTGTCCGAAAAGGCTTGGGAGACTAATTCTCTTGTTTTACACATCCAGAACCTGCAATCCAGATAGGCTACATGATGTGCTGAGGCCATGCATGCAGCAATTATTTACTGGATACCACTTTCTGATGTACAAAAGTTAATTATCCAAAGTCATTGCACTCAGATATCTTAAGGCCCCAAAACAAATGTGTTAATAAAATAATAATGGTGATGGTAATAATAGCTTTCAGCTACTTTCTGGTGCATTGTGTCAGATGCCGTGTTGTGTGATGTATTTCTGCCACCTCATTTATTCTCCCAGACTTCTTATAGGTAGGTCTAACCATTCATACACTAAAGATTCAGTGATTCAGTGATGGAGCATTTAGGAGTTAAATGCATTATTCATTCCTTCAGTAAATAATTTTAATTCGAGCAACTTGAAATATATGCATATACATGCATACATATGTCTGGTAGAAATAAGTGATATGAAGAAAAATAAAGTAAGGCAGTAGGGTAAGAACAGGAACAAGGTTTCTCTGAGAGGTGATACTTGAGAAGAGACTTAAAGTGAGGAAAAGCGCCATGAGGATATTGGGGTAGGAATATTTGAGGCACAAGAATAGAAAGTGTAAAGGCCCTGGGCAGGAGTATGGGTGAGAAATATTAGTTCCCTTTTTCCCATTTCTTAGGCAATAACAAAATAAACCAGACTTGAATCCTTTTTCCAGAAACTTATAATTTACTAGAAGGGTAAAAAAAAAAGTGCGCTAATATAAAAAAAATGGTAGAATATAAAAGAGATAGAAATGAAATTAAAGGTGAAAAGAGGTAGCTATTTTGTTTAAGTTGGCACACGGGGAATTGCTGCAGGTGGGAGAAGATTGAAAACCTCCCAGAAGTGGCTTTGAACTTTCCCTTTAAGAACAGGTAATATTTGGCTACTGGGAAGCTGGATATGGGGTAGGTTCTCGAGAATAAAGAACACTTGCTCACCAGTAGATAGAACTTTGCAGAAAAGGTAGAAAAATGCTCTTTGGGAAGAGTATTGTAGAAAAAAATTGGCCTGAATGTAGCAGGAATGACAGCAAAAAGAGAGAAAAAAAAATTTGGAAACACTGAATGGGGGCATATTCAGTCCAAGCTCAGGCACTTGGAAGTAAGTCTTGGTAGGAAGTGATGACTTACTGAATGTGGGGGCAGAGAGGGAAGGATGATTCAAAGATGACACTGAAGCTTTGTACCTCGGTGACAAGGAGAGAGGTTAGTAGAAATAAGGAAGTCAGGAAGAGGAGCAGGTGGGTTACCTGGAAGATGAAGTGTTTAGTATGTTGAATATGAGCTCCTGGAGCAGTGGTTCTCAAGCATTCACATGCATCATAATTAAAGGGAATGCTTATCAAAACACTGATTGTTGGGTTCTACCTGCAGAGTTTCGGAATCATTCGTGCATTAGAATTTGCATGTCTAACAAATTCCTAGGGAATTCTGATGCTGCTGGAATAGAAACCACACTTTGAGAACCACTATACGTTTTTTGTATTGTCTTTGAAATCTATTGTGTATTTTACATCTACAGGCCATCTCAATTTGGATTAGCCACACTGCAAGTACTCAACAGCCCTCGTGGGAAGTGGCTATCATATTGGACAATGCAGCAGTAGAATCATATGATAGAAAAGCCTAATAATAATAATGGCAGGCCAGATGCAGTGGCTCACACCTGTAATCCCAGCATTTTGAGAGGCTGAGGCAGGAGGATCCTTTAAGCCCAGGAGTTCAAGACCAGCCTGGGCAACATAGTGAGACCCCATCTCTATAAAAAGAAAAAATAGTAATAATGACAGAGTTAAATATGTCTGTGACTTAAGAGCAGCAGTCAAGTAGGACCAACCCTCACTTAAAAGTTACTGATTGTGATGGTTAATTTTAGGTGTCACCTTAACTAGATTAAGGGATACCCAGATAGCTAGTAAAGCATAATTTCTGGGTATGTCTGTAAGGGTGTTTACAGAAGAGATTGGCATTACTATCAGTGGACCAAATAAGGAAGATCTGCCTTGACCCAATGTAGGCAGGCAAAATGCAATCTGTTGAGCACTGGATAGAACGAAAGGGCAGAAGAAAGGTGAATTTGCATGTGCACGCTCTCTCTCTCTCCTCTGAAGCTGGGACACCCTTCTTCTCCTGCCCTCAGACATTATAGCTCCAGGTTCTCCACCTTTGGACTCCGGCACTTGCACCATCAGCCCCCAGGTTCCCAGGCCTCCTGGCTAGGACTGAGGCATGCTACAAGCCTCCCTGTTCCCCAGCTTGTGGACAACATACTGTGGGACTTTCAGCCTTGCTAATCCCATGAGCCAGTTCCCATAAGAAATCCCCTCTCATGTCTGTCTATCTATCTATCCACTCATTCTATTCTATTGGCTCTGTTTCTCTAAAGAACCCTAACTAAAACACTGATCTTAACTTGTTTCAGCCAGGACAAAAGTCAGAAAAAAGTACATGGACACAGGGAAAGATAAGAGTAAATAAAACTAAACTGACTTCTCTTTCAGCCATGTTGGAGTAACAGGAACCAGATTTACATTTCTGACTGAAAGACTGAATAAAAGCTGACAAAATATATGAAACAATGATTTTTATATGTTAGATATCATCCAGTACAAGGTATAATTCTGAGAGGGGAAATAGACAAGGGAAGCCTTACAAATGCATCTGCTTAGAGTTGGGAGAGAGTTTCCAGGTTATAGTACAGAGAAGGGGAGCCCAAACGGAGCCCCAAATCTCCATAAATTGAGACTATTGAGTTGAAAGGCTGGAGAGGCCCAGGTAGGTAGAGTTTGTAGGGCAGATCACGGGAGAAGATGGGCTGCAAAGAAAGAGAACTCCAGAAATCCTTAGAGCATCCTAAGTGAACCTATAGCTGAGTACTGTAAGAAGATGACCTGAGGCTGGGGAAAAGAAAAACACCCAAAGTATTATAAGGAACAATCTGTGGAACTCACACAGAGTTGGGAATAGTTTGTGTTCATTCCAGCAAGGGAAAAAAAGACCTACTAATTCACAGGACATTGAGTAGAGAACACAAAAGGCTCATAGTGGGAAGAAATTAGCCCTAAACTAAACCTGCTCTGATTCATATAATAAAGCTGGAAAGTAATCCTTAAAAGAGTAAAACTATTACCAAATAATTTAACTTTGTCCCAGGGTAAAATTCAAGAATATTTATAGGAATTCAAAAATCTCTATCACCAAGCAAGGTAAAATTTACAAGGTCCGGCATCCAATAAAAAATCACCAGGCATACAAAGAAGCTGGAGATATGACCCATAAAAAGGAAGAAAAAAAATCAATGGACAAGAACCAAAAATTACAAAGATGATAGAATTAGTAGGCAAGGACATTAAGACAATTATTGTAATTGGCTTCTGTCTCGGTCAGTTGGGGCTGCGATAAGAGTACCATAGACTTCGTGGCTCAAACAACAAAAATTTATTTCTCGCAGTTTTGGAGGCTGAGAAGTATGAAATTAGGATGCCAGCATGATCAGGTTCCGGTGAGTGTCCTCTTTCTGGTTTGCAGATGGCTGCTTTCTCTATGTGCCCTCCCACAGCAGAGCAAGAGAGAGAGAAGAGTGTGAGGGCACTCAGGTCTCTTCATCCCCTTATCCTGTCACCAGTCCCATCATGACCTCATCCCAACTTAATTACCTCGAAAGGCCCCACCTCCAAATACCATCACATTGGGCATTAAGGCTTCAACATATGAATTTCAGGGGGACATAAACATTAAGTCCATATAATATTCATTATATTCAAAAAGGTAGAGGAAAAATTCAGCATGTAAAGTAGAGACAAAGAAGATATTTTTAAAATACTCAAGTCAAACTTCTAGAGATAAAAACTACAATGTATGGTATTAACAAAACATTAGACATTGCAAAAGAGAATATTAGTGAACTTGAAGATATAGCAAAAGGATATGTACAAAATGAAGCATAGAAAGGAGAGAGACTGAAAAAAATGAGGAGCATTAGTAAGTTGTGGGACAGGTGTAGGTGGTCTAATATATGTGTGATTTCATACTTCCTGGCCTCAAAGATGGGGAGATTGGAAGAAAACATATTTGAAGAAATGATAGCTGGAAATATTTCACATTTGGAAAAAACAATAGGTGCACATATCCAAGAAACTCAGTGAACTCCAAACATACAGAAAATGAAGAACGTTACACCGAGGAACAGCATAATCAGATTGCTAATGTCTTAGTCTGTTCAGGCTGCCATAACAAAATACCACAGACTGGGTGGCTTAAACAATCAAAATGTATTTTCTCTGGAGACTTGAAGTCCAAGATCAACATGCCAGCAGGGTCAATGTCTAATAAGGGCTCTCTCCTTGGGTTGCAGATGGCCAACTTCTTGCTCTGTCCTCACATGACCTTTCTTTAGTGCATGTAGAGAGAAAAAGTTCTACTATCTCTTCCTCTTCTTGTAAGGGCACTAATCCCATGACACTGGGGGTTAGGGTTTCAACATATGAATTTGGGGAAAACACATTTCAGCCTTTATCAGCCAAAAAACAGTGGTAATGAATATATCTTAAATGCAGTCAGAGAGAAAAGACAGGCTACATACTGAGGTACAAAGATAAGGATGACAGCAGATTTCTAATCAGAAACAATACAAGAAAGACAGTAGAGCAAACTTAATTAGAAATCATGGGGGTTTTTGAGCAATGAAAAATATATCTCTGCAGCTTAGTTATATCACTTGAAGAATATACTTTTTCCCAATGCTTATGGAAGAATTTAGAATAAAGAAAGTCAGTTAGAAACTCTATTTTCTCTCTCCCATCTTGATTCTTGTTATAATTGAACCAGGTGTCTCCAACCCAAACTCTATATAATAAAAGGTTGGTTGCAAAGAGATTTTGGTCCTTGTTAGAGGTTTGACAACATTTATTATGGTAAAAGTTAGCTCTCATCACCTGCTCTGAATCACACAAGCATTGCAGAGTTCTTCTCTTAAAGAACAAACAAAAAATATTTCAACTACTTTATCTTCCTTATAGTTGGATAATGCTGGTGGCCAGACAGGTTTCTCTGACTCTCTGTTCCCACTCTCTAAAGCAAAAACAAATGTTCCAACAAGTAGGGAAGACGCATATGTCATGTACTAAGCTTGCCCCTGAACTCCGGTTCAATTTCTCAACTTTTTCATATTTCAACTTTAATATAGTCAAATGGCAATTCTCAAAGTACCTTACAGAAAAATAAATTACTGACTTCTCTCTGCCAACCCACATAATAGATCTGAGAGGGATCTTCATTTTATAGATGGGGGAACTAAGGCTGAGAAAAGTGAAGTCGACTCTCTATAGCGTTAATAGGTTTTTGATGGTGGTTTCTATGGCAGGCAATGTGTTAACAGTGGAAAGGACACAAACTTTGAAGTGAGGTGGACCAGGATTTGAATTCTGTCTTTTTAACTATGTGTACATGGGCAATTTACTTAACTCAGTGAGCCTCACATTCATTAACTATAAAATGGAGACGTTAACTACTTATAGTTGTAATATTAATAAATACTAGTGATGATACACACACACATATATATATAGCAGGGTCAATAACTTACACATTAATATTTGAATTGCCTAAATATAACTTTATTCTTTATTTTTTATATCTAAATCCAACTCTTTTTTAAAAAAATTATTATTCTATTCACTTTTAATAAATCTAGAGCAGTCAATGATTTTTTAAATCAAATTGTCACCTCAGTTGCTTTCCAATGCTTAGCCACTTTGGGGAACATATTCAGTCTTTGGAGGTTTCTTCCCTTTCCCCTTCTCTATGATTAATCCCCAAGTTGATCTGTGTTCCCAGTGAGGTCCATGTGTTGCCCTGTCCTGGCACCAGAGAAGAGTTAAACAACCCCCTTGGGCTTTATTGGAGATATGTCATCCCTCTAGTCTTTGGGCAAGGGCCCAGCATGTCACTGGACATCCTCAGCTGATACACACTGAGGTTGGCCTGGCCTCACTGGCCTTTTGGGCATTGTGCCAACATCTGTCACTAAAGACAATGAACTTACTGCCTCCAGATGAGAGCTCCCTGCCCACTGCAGCTTCTTTATCCCACATTCTGGCTGCAGTCACCCAGTGGTTTTCCCTGAACCTCCCTTGACTCTTCTTTTGAGTCTTGAGTCTGCTTCCTAGAACTCTCCCTGGGTCATGATACTTGACCAGGCCCACACTGTCCTGGCTTCTGGGACTCTCATATTTCAAAACAGAGAGTAGAATGCAGCCTTCCCTGCTTTCAGATTCCCATCTCCTGCTGTCTGAGGTTTATATTGCTCCCCGCCTTCCACCCTAGTGCAGACCCAGGAAATGAGATATGCTGGTCCCCAAGGAACTCAGGTAGTGTCTCCACCCTAAGTCTAGTCTCCTCAAACTTCTCCCCAAGCTCTTCTCCATAAATCCAGAGGGTCTTTTGTTTACCACCCTGTGGAGAGGGGGAGGAAACTTCCTTTGTGCTTTGTGCTGAGCTTCATTTTTTCCTGCTCTGTGATTTATACCATAGCTAAAGATTTTTACTCTTTTAAAATTCTGGAGGCCAGAAGTCCAACGTTGGTGTCCCTGGGATGAGGTCACCGTGTTGGTAGGGCCACTTCCACACCTCCGTAGGGGAGAATCCCTGCCTTGCCTCTTCTATCTTTTGGAGCTAATTCCTTGGCTCATGGTCCCTTCCATCACATTAAAAAACCAGCGGTACAGCATCTCCAAATCTCTCCCCTACTCCCATCACACCACCTTCTGCTTTCCTCTGTGTCTGATCTTCCCCTGCCTCTTAGGACACTTATGATGGCATTTAGGGCCCACCCAGGTAGGTAATGTGGGACAGTCTCCTCATCTCCAGATCCTTAATTTAATCACATCTGAAAAAACTTTGCCAGGAAAGTAACATCCATAGGTTCCATAGATTAGGATCTGATAACTCTGGGGGTCATCATTCAGCCCACTCCAGGTGCCAGTGTAATTTAATGGGAAAAGAAAATCTTTTCAACAAATTGTACTGGAGCACTGGATATCTGTATGGAAAAAGATGAAGCATCCCTGTTTCACACAATATGCAAAAATTAATTTGAAATGGGTCTTAATATTAAACATAAAAGATAAAACTATAAAGCTTCTAACATCAGTATTTTTCTGAATTTGATAGTCTTCAAAGTGGCTGGTACAGTCTATGATCTAATAGAAATATGTTAAGAGTTGAGCCACCTAATTATTTCATTCATTTACTCAAATACTGAAGGGAAATTTTAAACATGATATTTTATACCCTCCCTATTACAATAGGAACATACTCCAATCTGTAAAATGCATACACGAGAATAGGGAAAATTTATAATAACCAAATAAGTGAGGATGTTTAGCAAAAAAACTTGTTTGGGGAAAATTAAGGCAGGAAAGAGATTAGCAAATAAATTGCATGCTAGGAGACTCAGGTCAGGTGGCTTAAAATCTGACCTTTCCATATGCCAGCACAAAGAGGACAAAATATGTATGGTGTCCATAAAATAAAAATGTACTTGTTACCCAAAAGAATCACAGTTTTCCTTTTACTGAGGCTTGAGAAAAATTTCATCCTGAGTCTTCATGAGGAGAAAAGTGGACTGTAGTGAGCATTTCCTCAATATCAGCCTTCCAATTAATTAATAAAGAACTTCCAGGACAACGTTCCAGTATGCCCCTCAGTGCAGGCAGATGGTCTAAGGCCCGAGTGCAGTCTGGTAAAAGCCAGTTCTACAGAGATTCAAAAAATTCCGTCCAGGTCCCACAGATGTCTAATAATTGAGTTTGATCCAAGATGAATGGGTGTTATGCAAAAGAAAATAAAAACGGATCTCCTCTTCAAATAAGTTTGAGAAACTCTGAATTAAAAATATCCAAGAGATTAGTATATTTTTCTACAAATTTAGGTTTAGCCTAATGTCTGGCTAAACCAGTGCTATAAAGGCAGGAGACCATAGCTATAATCTGTAGAAGGGAACAAAAATACCCAAAGTTCGGAGAGAAGAGTCAAGGGCAAAATGTGGAAGGGGAAGCAGGTGGGTGGTTCCTAAACAGAGATTAAATTCAGTATCTAAGAGATGGGATGACTACAGATGTCCCAGATTGTTGTGGGACTTTTCAGAGCCTTTAATTCATTAACGCATATTGTGAATTTTATTTTTAAAAAGTCATTATTTCCCATACTATCAAACTAATTTGTCTGGAATTAATTTCCCAACTATGTTGCTCAAATTAACTTTGTGGAGAATACTTGATTTGGAGTATCTGTGGAGGCAGGTATTGTGTCGGTGACACGTTGATTAAAGTAAATTCAAAGAAATAATACATCTATGTAGTGCTACAGCTCATGTCAAATTGAGCATTGTGTGTTGTGAATAAGACAGGAAAGTATGAAAGAAGGCCGGGAGAAACCTCATTTCTAGCACTCAGTCGTATGAATGGGAGGGCTAACTTTGCATGGGCTCCATGTCAGAGGGCATTGCATTTTTCTGATTGCATGAGGCCAAACAGTTGAGTTTCATCCTTGAAAACTAGTTACCAGTAGATGTATCTGTATGGAGAAAAACTGGTGTGGGGTTTAGCCACATGTCCGTAAATCTGAAGCATTTTCCCCCAATAGCACAAGAGAAGTTGGAGAATTGAAGATGTTTACTTGGTTCAGAATAAAAACAATTTTAGATCAGTACCTAAAAACAACCACCAAAAAAAAAAGGCTTTAAAACAAGACAACATGTTCAAGACAAACACACTATGACAGAATAAAAAATTAATTCCTGTGAAAGTAAAAGCAACTAATTCTGAATGTGCAAAGTAACCTCACAGATACCTAAACTTCCATGCCCTGAAGCTTTTTGCTTACAGAACAAAATGCTTCTCACTTCACTAAACCAGCTGTCTCTTAAAACACAGATAAGAGCTGCTAACTCTGGGTTCCTGAGTGCCCGCTGGGGGTGTCAGGCTGTTCCAAAGTCAGTCTGTCTCTGACAGCAGAGGCCCCTTGCCCCCATTTCAATACACACCAGCATACTATTAGCAGGGGAGAACACACCTTGAAACTACTAAGGAGATTTCCCACTGCTGGATATGTTTCATTCAAGTATTCCAAGAAAGGTCAACAAGATTTAAGCAGCAATTTTCAAAGAAGAGAAATAATCCATGAATTTCCTCATTGGATATTCTGAGCTACTGTATTCTATAAGGAATATTATCTGCCAGACTAATTCTTTTGTCTAGGCTAGTCTAGTCTTGCCCCGAAATAGTTGAGGGAGAGGCTTATATGCCTTGCTCTCTAACCCATAGAATTCCCAGCTGTTCTGACTTAAGGATGCAAAGAAAGATCTTTCTGCCCTAAAACATGGACTCCACTTTTTGAGTGGTGCTGTTGTTGCCATAATTGCAGATAAATACATTCCCTCAGGCCCATCTGAGGTAAATAATAAATAAGATGAGATCAAACACTTTAAGTGTGGACTCATTTCCCAGACCTTCCCAACTAAGAATTAAAAAACCAGATACTTTTGGAAATGGATTCTTGAGAGATACTGAATAAGGTATTGGTGAACAACTAAATGGAGTCGATTCAAAGAAAGGAGGGCCTAATGTCTGGCTGAACCAAAAGAGTTTGATGGGCAATACAGCTATGTAAAAGCATGGGACTACAGCTGTGAGGTCACCCACTGTAGGGAAGGGAGCAAAAATACCCAAAGTTCAGAGAGAAGAGTCAAGGCCAAAATGTGGTGGACAAAGTAGGTGGGTGGATTCTAAATAGAGATTAAATACAGCATCTAAGAGTTGGGAAAGGTACTAAAGATGTCCCATATTCCAAAAGCACAGGCAAGTTGGCATCTTCCAAGATCAGCATAGTCCAGAGACAACAAATCAAGATTGATAAGAAGGATAGGCTAGCTGACAGTAGTCAGTTTAGAGCCCAGCATAGATGGGCATATTCCCATAAGAAGTACATTGGGAATATGAGTACTGAGGTTAGGACAGCCTCTTCTTTCTTGCTTTTAGGCATTCTGCCTAGGATGACTTGAGATGGACTAGAGTCACAGAGAGACAATGTCTCCCTAGGCCACTTAAAGCCTTTAAATATGATGAAGACAGGAACCTCAAGGAGAGTTCAAAAAACTCTTACCACTGACTTTGAGAATTCCACTTCATCAAACAACACATAGCTACGTTTGCCCCTCATCAATATTCTTAAGTCTTCCACTTAAAAATATTCAATTCTGAGACTAGAACTTTCTAATTCTAATTCCATCCAGTCCACCCACCCTTCTCACCAGATCTTCTCTTAGATAGTGTCAACTTCAGTCCTCTGATCCTTTCATATTGGCTCTTCTCATTTGCTAAGCTCCCTATCCGGCATGGACCAGTCTTTTCCTTTGCATTCTCATCAGAAACCTCATGTGCCCACCACCCCCCTTAACCTAGCAAGTCCCCTATCTTGGGTCAATTGAGCCATCCATTTTTTCTTGTGTCTGCATCCTGGGTGTTGAGAAAAATCAAATTACATTACTCAGCTGGTTGGTTATACTACAGAATAATGGTCTCTGGTCTTAGTTTGTCTCTCAGAAACACACTTTTTCTTTAATTCATTCAACAAACTATCATTACTCACTACTTTCCCAAGTAGAGAAGTAGTTCAAAGTACTGAGATATATGTCAAAAGTGCCAAATATTTATGTAAGTTTAAAAATTGAAGAGCTCTTAAGAGGTGCTGGAAATGATTAAGATGCATTAATTATCTTTTCACCTTTCCTTTTACCATAAGTATGATGGCATTTTAGAATTTCTAAGGACACTTCCCCCCCCAAAAAAAAAAATCTGAACAAGAACACAGGCTAGTTCAGCATCCATGGAGAACAACAACATAGATCCCCAAACCTACCAAAGATGAAATTTAAAGAAGGAGGCACTGGTTCTCGGGGCTTTCTCTCTCCTTTTCCATCTGAGGCCCTGGGTCTCCAGCATTCTTTGAACTGCCTAGAGTTTCTGGCTGTGTTACCCAACCTGTTCTGTCTAGGCAATACTCTGAGCTAGAAATCCATCCTCCATCTTACTCCAATTTGTTTCAGAAAGTACTCATTGGACATTTACTGTATGCCAGAGCCTGTCTTGAGAATAAAGACATGAATATGACACCTTCAAGAAAGTCACTGAATCTCCTTTTGAACTTCCTTTGAACTGACACTATATGATTGCTTTTATCATCTTAATTTAAAAAGCTATCATAGTCTTATATGCCATTTTTATGAAGGGCAAGCCTTGGAAATAGACAGGTACATTTCTTTCTTGGAAAAAAGTAGGAGAGTCAGAAGCATGGATAGCCCTCAAGATTAGTCCTAGGGTGGATATGGGGGGGAGCTGAAAACGTGATATACTGGCGGCCTGCACTTCCCATGGAAGATGCTGTGATTCCCACGTGTGGGTGTACAGGAAGGGCGAGAGGGACAGGGATGGGGTCGGGAACTTTAATGAGGTAAAGGTCTGGGGTAGCTGCTATTGATAGGGAAAGGAAGAACAATCTGAGCACCTTTTTACAACTCTAACCTAGTAACTTCATAGTCTATTTCACCTGTCCTCTCTCAAAATCTGAATGCTAGTTTATCCAAAGGGGTCCATGCTTGTTTTATTAGTCCCCTCCTTATATTCAAAAATGTTTACTCAGACCCTTTCAAATTAAAGTCTGTGGTCTTGGATAATAGTTATTGAATAATAACTCCACTCTGACGTCTAGAAGGATACAGTCACAGGAGGCAGTCTGTGCAATAGTTACGAGCCCAGGTTCTCACATCAGATGCTCAAAGTGTGAGTCCCTGCTTGCCAGGTCAGCTATTTGGTGTTGGACAAATTACTTAACCTCATCATTCCTCAGTTTTTTGGTACGTAAAAGGGAAATGATTATGGTAGTTACTGTATAGCATTAGTTTGAAGATTAAATGATATAACATCTGTAAATATTGTTCAGTATAATACCTGGCACAGAGAAAGTACTACATAAATTTTAGCCCTGGAACTCAAGACATAAGTAGGTTAAGGCGTGAGAATGTGTCATGGCAAGTAGTAGAAGTTTCTCATGGATTTATAAATTTACAAAATTCACCAAGGATATGACCCGGGTTTTACTTCAGTACTGAGTCCAATTTGTTTACAATCCAGAAAAGGACATCAGAATCCCAAATCAAGGCTTGGCTGAAAGAATTTTGCCTCTTTTGGCCCTACATAATGATTTACCTCTTGGTCTTTTTCTCTGCTCTTCTGTCTACAGTCTCTCCCTGGTAATATCATTTAATGTCAAGACTCCAGCCATCATCTGGAGAGAAATGACTCTTAAATATCTTTCCTGAACTTGAGACCCATATTTCCAACTTCCTGAAAAACATTTCTGTCTAGATGTCCTGCCAACCCAGGAAACTGTATTTTTGTCTTCTTTACCTTCGTGTCTAATCTTCACCTATAAGAAATATAAATATATTTGTTTTTCAATGGCTATATTGAAGTAAATATGCAGACACGCACATGTAAATGAGTGAGTGAGTGAGTGCATGAATAAAAATTGTAAACTCTTCTTCAACTTAGGCTAAGATTAGCATATAAAAGGCTGCCAAACTATTTCCCATGCACAAAGTCAAACTAAATTGAAAAATATGCTGATTTCTTTCTTCAATTTGGAATAATTGTCCAAAAGTGGGACTTGGCAAAGAATCTCCCCTACCACACAAAGTCAGCAAAAAGGCGTAGGCTGCAAAATGGTGGGTTGGAAAGGAGATTGTCATCTCACCCTGGATATCACTAACAACGCTTGTAATCATTTGCTGTAAGTCCAGGCAATTTCTAAGGGTCGGGAAAAACAATCTAAACCTAATAAACTTAACTGTGCACTGCGGGAATCAGCCCTCTTTACAAAAAGCATGGACGCTGTGGTAATCAGTGTGGTGCATCAAGTGGACCCCCACTGACGGACCAAGAACAAAGCATATTAATACCCCTCTTCAACTTTATGTTCGGGTCAGTCGGAAAAATATCAGGAAGTAAGAAGTTGGAGAAAGTATGTAAGAAGCATAGCCCCCATTAGTTTTACTTTAGTTTTATTTATTCACCAAAAAATCCCTGAATGCCCTCCATGTTTCAGGGACTGTGAGATACTCCATCAAATATGCAAATCAAAGCATGTTGTAGAGGTGGTATTTAGCTGTCACACAAGTCTACTGTACTCTGGGGGGCAAGCCCCTCTAACACGTGCAAGTCCTTCTGACTTCTTTCAAATATACCCTCTCACACACACACATGAGCATGGACCACTAGGAGACCTAAATGATAATAGAAGCATGACAACAATACGTCATAAACTTGAAAATAAAGTACACTGAATAAACCCTTGCAGAAGCCCACGTGACATGCTGGAGGAACAAATGTACAATTGTGACTCTGAGTATACAAAGGTCTCATATTGAACACTTTCTTATATATGATGGTGCCTGGCATACACATGTCTGGAACTGCTGATGCAATGGGATGAAGGGTGCATAACCTTCTGCTCAGAAAACTGAGGTCTTAGAGTAGAGGGGACACGCCCTTCTGCTAGTCTCCCTCACCAGGAGACCACTGGTGTCGGCCTCGCGAGGCCTCTACGAGCTGGTCTCCACTGAAGAATTAAATATTAAGCAGGAGCCAGATGGAGGCTGGAAAGAGGATTCAGGTTCATTGTCCTGACCAAGTTGAATATTTCTGAGAATTTGTTTCCCCCAAAAGATATGTCAAAGTCCTAACCCCCAGGATCTCAGAATATGACCTTATTTGGAGATAGGGTCTTTACAGAGGTAATCATGTTAAAACAAAATCATTAGGATGGGCCATAACCCAACATAACTTGTGTTATGAAAAGCTCCTGTAGTCCCAGCTACTTGGGAGGTTGAGGTGGGAGGATTGCTTGAGTCCAGGAGTTTGAGACCAGCCTGGGCAACATAGTGAGACCCTGTGGCTACAAAAAAAAAAGAAAAAGCATGAAGTTTGGGCACAGATACACACACAGGTGGAACACCATGTGAACATGAAGGCACAGATCAGGGTGATGCTTGTACATGCCAAGGAATGCCAAAATTTGCCAGCAAACCCCCAGAAGCTAGGGGAGAGGCATGGGACAGATTCTTCCTCACAGACCTCAGAAGTAATCAACCCTGCTGACACCTTGATCTCAGGCTTCTAGCCTCCAGAACTGTGAGATCATAAATTTCTGTTGTTTATGGCTCCGAGTTTGTGGTACTAATACTCAGGGCTAATGCTTCAAACTGTTTAGGAAACTGAATTATATCCAGGTTCATATGTAGCTGCATAAAAGATGTAAATGCCTGTCAAAATCTTTTCAAGTTTATGTCAAGAGCTTTGAAAATGAAAAGAGAAAAGAGCAAATATTGTCTCTTCAGAATGGTTCTCCCAAAACAATGACAGTGTGCTATTCGAAAAGCTCCTCTCTTTGGAAAAGGCATCCTATATCCTAATCATTTGTTTCCAGCTGAGACAAAAAACTTCTCTTTTATTCCAATAGCAGATAACCATGTTTCAACAATCAAGCCAAAAGAGCAGTAATTAACATAAATTCTCTTATGAGCTGCTTATGCACTACTTCATTTTGTCTATGAGCAGGGCACTAATGAATTAAAAAACAGAACAGACTATACATAGGCAAGCTTGGGTGCATAAATATTTACTATGAAATTATGATTATGACAACTTAGGTAACGTGAAAACTATTTAAACAAGGCTTCCTTTTTTCCTTGTTCTACTAGGCTTATAATCATCCCCATTAAAATCTGGAATACCAAACCAGAGCACAGTGAGGCATGGTGACTTAAATGTTAAGAGAATGCATTCTCACCCAGGTTTAGCAGGGCCAGCTACATAGTTTGCAGGGCTGATACAAAATGAAAATGCAGGGGCCCTTTTGGTAAAAAGCAGGAAAAGAGTCATTGAAGGTACTAAAATATAAAGCTTCCTTTCTTCTGCATCCTGGTGTTTTAAATTCTATTTAATGTTCAATGTTGTGCTAACAAAAATTAAAATTTTTATTAGGGTGAATTTTACCATTCTGCTTTATATTGTACAATGACAGTTATAAATGCAAATATAAAAGCATTTCATTTGTATGCAGAATCACTGAAATCACACAATTCATATTTTATAGTTTTTACATGTATATGTATTTTGTTCTTATCAGAACAGTGGAAACTGCACAGAACAAATTCACTAATGCAAGCAAGTAACACAAGAAAGAAAGGAAATGATAGGGTTCCTTGGTGGTTTGTGTTTTTTGGACTATGGTCACCTTCTCTCTGCATTCTTCGCAAGCTCTCATTGGAGTGGCTGTCAGGACCCCCTCGCCACCACTCCTAGTTACTCAGCATGGACCTAACATGCTTACCTCGTGGGCACTTTGAGTCTCCTTGAACCCCACGCATCATGCTACACCAGAATTCTGTGCTCAGGGAACCACATGCCACGTGCAAATGAGGTAGCAAGGAACCGCACACATTCCATCGTTCCATTACACTTCTCTTACAAACCACAAGTTCAAAGATAAATTATTAAGAATTTCTAACAGTGACAGCAGAGCATTAAACCAAGCATGGGGCCCTATGTAACTGCACCATCTGTCTGCATGCCCACATACACGGCCCTGGGTTCTTGCCCGGATTCTCCCAGTAACTTACTACATCGTTGAGTAATTTACCAATCTCTATGGGAGTCATTTTCCATGTCTGTGAAGTAAGGAAAAAACCCTCGTACCACTCAAAAATTCTATGAATCTGTCCTTTTCATGACATTTCTTTCCAATCTTTACTTATCAACTTTTTTTAGCAGTCTTACCCACTCCTACTCACAAGAATATACATTCTATAATGGTAGGGACTTGTTCACCAGTTTATCCACAATGAATAGAACCAGGCTTAGAATATAGTAGGTCCTCCATAGATATAAAATGAATGAAGGAATTATAAACCCACCCTCCACATCATGCTGCCTAACCTTCCCCACTGTCTTTATCTATATAGTAAGATCTAGGATCAAGCACTTTAGAAACATAGAATATTGAAGCTGAAGGCCAATTCTAGCCTAATAATGTAGTTTTTATGATCTAGGCAATTAATACAAAAATAGAGCTAACATTTTTAATTTGGGGGATTTCTCATTAGAACACAGAATTCCAGCTATTTTTTAAAAACCTAAGGAAATGACACTACTCATCTGAAGTAGGGTTGTGCATATTCCCAAGTTTGTTACTGCCCTATTAGGCATGCTTCCCTCATTAATGTCACCTGCAGAGTCCCCTCTAAATATTTGAGTTAATGATCCCTGCTTTAGACCATCTGGAGAGAGATAAAAGAGATGATATTGGTGATTTCAAGTCACCCATAGCTATATGGCTTATTGGCAGTTTTTGGCTTCTCTCTCAGGGCCAGCATTCTCATAAGCATCACTGAGCCAATGCCTGCCGATGTTATTAACATATAAGTAAGTGTGGGTCTCTCACACCAAGTCCTTTCCTGCAAACCCTAGGCAGTGTCTCTTTTGCAGCCCCAAATTGTCTAGCACAATAGAAAGTCTCTGATAAATAAATAATTCATAATATGATCCTGATAAATCAATGAGTGAGTTCTTCTCCAAAACAACTTTATTTTAAAGACACTCTGGCCAGAGAATCGCAATGCTCTGTTAGTTTAATTTCAGTTTCTGTGATGCTTAAGTTCAGGGCATAGTTTTGATGAGGAAAGTGAGTTGGAGCACAACTCAAATCGTTTTAACAAGTTAAGATTTATTCCTCTCATTTGCAAAGTTCACCCTGTATATATAATATAACAGCTCCAAAATAAAGACTGTGACTTTTAAAAGATAAATGATATTACCTTTTTAAATACTTGTAATTGAGGTATAAATTTGTACTAATCAGGTATCTAGGTTATTCACAAATACTTGGTAGAACATTTATGACCAGGTACTATTATATTGGAATTTGTATATTAGAATATATATTAATGAAAATTTTGCATACATATGTCTACATGTATGTGTGTGTATGTATGTATGCACATATTTACATACAGAAAATGAGTCATATTTATGGCCAGATTTTTTTGGAACATACATATTCAATAAATATATATCAGAATCAAAAAATTATTATAAATTTTTCATAGTGACAGTCTATATATTCTTACAGCTCAAGACCCTCTACTATTTTCTAATAAGATATTTAAAACCAAACCAAAATGCTTCAAAACATTTTTTTCCAATGGATAAGAAAGCTAAATTGTTTCATTTGTTTTAGTCCAAAGAAAGAGCTTGCTTGTCCCTCATCTTGAGGATTTTACAACTGTCCCTGAAACTCACTTTAAAATTCAGTCTTTTTTAAATGGCACAAGCAAAAAAAAAAGTTTCTCTCTATATAAAATTTAATGTACATGTAAAATTAATTTGAAATCTAACATAAAGTCAGATCTTTACAAGTATTATTCCAAAACTCATGCCAAGAAATGGGTGCTTATTCAATTTCATGCCTCGCACTTAATTTCTTCTTAAGTAAAGCAATTGAAAAAAATCATTAAATTTTTTCTTGACCGTTAGCTTAAAAGTTCTCATTTAGTGAGCCCATCAGTTGAAGCTATTTTATTTATTCTATGGTTGCCTCTGAGGTTAAAACTGTACTACAATTTTTAACCATGCTGTTGTCCAGACAAAATTTTTATTTACTGACTTGTTTGAATAGGTACAGTAATTGGTACCCTTGGGGTAGTAATCCTTTTACCTTTCCTCCAAAATCTTGTGGCTCTTTGCCTCTCAGGGCCAGTAGGTATGCATGTCCAGGAGACAGCATTCAGGCTCTGTCTGCCTCTTGGAGTGGAGCTTGGGGAAGTGTGGGGATTCTTTTGCCTTTCAAGCCTTCTCCCTTCCACTTTGCCCTAATACGAGAGCAAGGCCTTGAAGAGTCCCTGTTACTGCATATCTACATATCATATACACACATGCTGGGTTTTTAAACTATAAGCGATAAATCACCTGAAATAACCTCTTAATGATCTGGGCAAGAAATCCTTTACATATTACTTATTTTTGCTGTTTCTTTATTATTGAGGAAATGTTAATTTATTTTTAAATCTAAGCCTCTTATTTCTTTTCCTTATATTCCTACTCATCCCTTTGGCTCTGCCAGACAGGGAGCAAGAGAGGGAGATAGTGCACAGAACACAGGAAGCAGGAGAGGGAGGTAGTAGTGCACAGAGTACAGGTGTGGCTTGATCTGACCTGGATGTGACTCTCTGCTGGGCTTCCTGGCTGTGAAATGGGACAAAGGAACTTCTTAGCATCAGTTTCCTCAACTGGACAGATGCTACATTAAATGAGATCATGCGTGCAAAAAGTATAAAGGAGGCAGCACAAAGAATAGTTGTTATTCATCACTACTCTTATTACTCTTTGTCCACTTTACTACCAATGAATTGCTTGTATAAAAATTGCTTTCATGAAATTCCTGGAGGAATTTAAAATTGTTGCCTAGCTAATCTGAATAAGAGATACACGCACATTCATGTGTGTGTGTGTGTGTGTATGCATGCAATATACAACTTTATTTGATCTATTAATCCTGTGAAGTAGGTAAAGCAGGGAATATTCTGCCCATAATATAAATGAAGAGACCAAGGTTAGATTATTTAAGTAACCACCTTCCATGACTAAAGAAATGCTAATTCCAGGGGTTTGACCTAAGCCTTCTGACTAAAACTTTATTCTATGTTACCACACATTCCTACTTCACTTAATTCCTGTTTCTCAAATAATTTATGAACACGTGTCGGGTAACCGTAAAGTGTTCACAAAAGTAGGCCATTATGAGTAGTAGTACCAGCACATCTCCACATTTCCAAGGAAAAGGTTGTAAGTTAAGAAATAGCCCACTCTAAATGGACCTTCATCCCTGCTTTGAATATGGCATTGTGTAAGGAAAAGGTGGAATAAGAGGATGTGACCAGTGGAGAACAAGTTTAAGCCGTTTTATGTGGTTACGTTTTTGACACCAGTAATCTGAAATTCTGAGCAAATCCCATTTCAACAATGAGAGGTCTTAGCTGTTTTCCTCAAGAAGTCCAAAGAATTATGGAATTTTTTAAAAGCTGGAAGACCTTCAAGACTGAGGTCAAGGAAAACAGAAGATGTTCCAAAAAATGTTGTCTGGGCAAGCCATTTCCAAATAATAAATGGGTTATTGTCTCCCAAAACAACATTACTGGGAGCTATATAATTATATTTTATATGTGGCATGTCTCATTTTATTGATATCTCCCAGGAGTTCTGAAGGGCTTTGTAACTGACTGGTTCCTCACCGCCCCCCACCTCCAGGGAACAACAGAAGAGGTAAGGATTCAGACCTGCACAGCTACACTGCTTGCGTAGGTATATTTAATGTGCCTAGAGCACAATGGACACGTGTGCTAGATGCCGCATAGTACACGTGATGGCTGTTCTTCAGTCCAGGTGGTAGAATAGACAGATACAGTTTGACTTTGGAATAGAAAGAACCCTGGCCCCATAATCTTATGAAATATTAGTGTACCAAATAAAGCATCAATTTCACACTTAATTTATGCGTATTTTTCAGGAAATGACCCTCTCATAAAAGCCCTCTGCATTTGTTTGGTGAGAGAAAAAGTATAACCTAAGAGAAGAGCTGAGTACTGGACTGGGAGAAACCTACAAAACCCTGAACTCACCATCCACAATGATTTATTTCACAAACAGATACTGAGTACCTACTGAATGCTCAAAGGTAATAGTAAAGCATTTGCCACACAAAGAAGACTCCCATCCAAAGCAGGAGTGAGATCCGCAAGCTGTTCTAAATTTTCACAGACACGTGACCTCCTCTCAGAGCCTTCTCATGAATCGTAAGTTCTGTCACTTTGCTAGAGAACTCCCCTCTGACATCCAACCATGAGGTTTAAGCAGTGCTGAGAAATGCTGTGCAGCCAGGACATTTGTGCCCTGGGATAGATGAAGTTCCTGGGGTACCTCTATTTCTTCCGGTCCCTTGACTTCTACAACACACTTCCTGTTTTCTTTAAAAGTGTAATGGCTTTAGCCCTAAGAGTTGTAAAAATGCTGACAGGATTTATTTCATTTTTCATCAATCCCCTGGGAATCTTGGACTGAGAGAAAAATATAGACCAGTAAATTTTCATTATGTGTATGCACAGTTGATCTGAGCATGAAATAGCACTCACTAATACGGTTTAAATATCTGCAGAAATCCACAGATGTGCCTTGCAAAGCCATGTACCAGGGTCCTTTGATGATATATATCCAGGAAAACATTGTAAAAACATGGAAATTATTACAATACTGCTGAGAACCTAGAAAAGAAAATTAAGCCATACACATTGAAATGTGTTTTTTTTACTTATAAATGTAAATCTTTAGTCAAAGTAGTTTTATATCAATCCATCGACACTCAGTCTCATTTTGACTATTGACATCTATTTATGATTCATTTATAGTAAAATTACTGGATTACACTTATAGTCATGCTGGAATAACTTGCTTTCTTACTGTAAAGAGCTAGAAAACAGGGCAGAATATATAAAACAATTGTTTTTCAGATGTTAGACAATAGGCAGTATAGGACTATCATCCCTGAGAGAAGTAAGCAAATGAGGTGAGCCCTCTAATTGCCTCAACTTTCTTCCTTCCAGACCACAATACAAGAAGAGGGGATGAGGAGATTGGAATGTGCAGGGCAAGTTACTAGATGAGAAAGCTATGCAGATAAAATGTCCCCAAGATCTGCATGGAATCCTCGTAAGTCTTTGCCTAAATAAAATGGGCACATGGTGAAAATCCACAAGGCTAGGCAAAAAAACAACCTCTGAAGAAAAATAATAACAACAAAAAGCAGGGAGCTGTGTGCAGAATAATTCCCAGAGCTCACACAGGACTGTGAGATCTTTGAGGTCCATCCAGCTAGAGTAGAGTGAATTCTTTAAACACCAGGATATTCAGGTGTTATTCAGACTCAAGAGATTCCAGTCTTAGTAATAAGGTTAAAAAAGCTCTAGAATAAAGGTTAGCCTAAAACCTTCCTAACAAGTTTTAAAATAAGCCTTTAAAAGATGAGGCTCACATGTAAGTAATTTAACTGCCTGCCAAAACAAAATTTAGTACTACTTAAGGAAAAACAAAACAAAACAAAGAATATGGATGGACTTGCAGCACTGTGACATCACAATGTCCAGCATCTATTTAAAAATCACTGGACATGTGGAGAAGCATGACAAATGTGACCCATAACCATAAGAAAAATCAGTCAATAGGCATAGACCCAGAAATAATAGAAAAATGAAGTTAACAAGGAGTTTAAAACAGCTACTATAAGTATGTTCAAAGATTTTTGAAAACATAAGAATGTTATGGAAGTTTTAAATGCTGGAACGTGTAAGATAGAGTGAAAGAAGGAGTTAAAAAAGCAATTTGTAGCCAGGTTATGAAGAACTGTGAATGTTGCACACCTGCACACCCACGTAACTTATACACTTGCAAGAGAGATAGCTTAGTGGAGTTGATAGGCACAGATGCCCTGGAGCAGGACTGCCTTGTTTACCAGGCTCTAACTCTACCAGACACCTCAGCATGACCTTATCAAGACACTTAATCCCACTGTGCCTTGCTGTCCTCTCTGATAAATAGTTATAATAATATTACCTAGTCACAGCTTATGTTGGTGACTAATTGAGTTATACAACCGAAGTGTTATAGAAGTGTTAGCCATTATTATGTCTGTATATGTGTGTGTGTGTATACACACAAACTGACTTATATGTGACATTATTCTGTGTTTGTTTTTCTGCTATACACTCTGTGGGAAGTCATTGCTGCCTTTAGTACAGAATGAAATCAGCAAGTATCTAGCATACACCATATATGTAACTTCCTTCCCAGTCCAGGAAGTCGGTGTGATAACCATCATAGCTTTCCTCCATCCGTCCAACTCTAACTGGAACCATATGGATATTATAAAATCTCAACCTTGAACTCCTTTTAACACAGCCAAGGGCTCAAGTTTATTTAAGCTTTTGATCTTCTGTTTTCCTTATGTATGAGATGGGAGTATTTCTCTCTCCGTATTTAAAAGCTAATACCAGATGACCTTGAATATAGTCAAATAGTTTTCTGTATTAGTCCACCTCTTTTGGTTTGGCTCCAGTGAAGTTTAAGGAAGTGATTTGATTATAGAAAGATCTAAGATTCTACTGACTACACATTGCTAATCTTAGTGGAGGCATTTACTTATTTCATCAAATATTCACCTGTTGTCTCACCTTCTTGGAAGTATTTTATCATGTGTACTAGCCAAGGTTCAACCAGAGAAGCAGAACCATTAGGAGATAGATGTATATATGTGAGTATGTTTTAAGGAGTTTTACAATTGTGAAAGCTGGTTAAGCAGTTTCTGCAAGGCTGTTATCTCCAAGTCTGATGCTAGTGCTTAAAGTCCAGAGAGCAGGTAGTTAGGAAGGAAGTTTATTGCCATAGACCGAATTTTTGTGTCCCCCAAATTCATTTATTAAAATCCTAACCCCCCGTGTGATAGTATTAGGATATGGGGACTTTGGGGAGTGATTAGGTCATGAGAGGGGAGCCCTCATAAATGCAATTAGTAACCTTATAAAAGAGACCCCCATAAGCTCCCTCCCCACTTCTACCACATGAGGACACAGCTAGAACACCACATCTCAGTAGACCCCAAATATGCTGGTGCTTTGATCTTAGACTTACCAGCCTCTAGAACTATAAGAAATACGTTTCTGTTTTTCATAAGCTTCCCAGTCTATCATAGTTTGTTACAGAAGTCTGAATTGCCTAAGACCATTACACAGTGGGGGAGAGCAAAACAAGCTGGAGTGTGAGCCCCCAGCACTGGACAAGGAGTGCACAAGCACAGACTGCCAACTCTTCTTCGTCAGGCATTGGTAGTGTTGATATCCTGCAGAAGGCAGGGCCCTTCCTCACTGAGGTAAAGATATATACCTGGCGCAGGAATCAGGGAAGGGGAAGAAGGATCCAGGGAGAGAGAAAGCGGATGCAGACTCAGATGCTACTTCAAGCCAAGAAAGTGAGTCAGCACATCTACCACAATGTGCCTGAGCTACAAAATGGGTGCCGCTTCCCTTAGTGCTCTAGATCTCCCAAGTATATCCCTTGTGGCTCGCCAGTGGAAACCTACAAGAAAGGGTTGTCTTGGAAATGAAGTTCAGCCTAGCAAAATTGACACATTACAAAGCCACCACAACATACAAATAAATTAACTAATGTTAAAGCTTTCTTTTAAACGTATAGCATAGTCTTGAATATTAAACTTTAAAATCTCTATTTTCTTTTCTTTTTTCCCCTTACATAAAGTCTGTTATTTGCTTATGATGAAAATAGATGAAAATAGAACGTTTCTTAACACCCACTATTATAAAGCATAATATCACTCCTTCTAATTTATTCTCTACAGAAAACTATTGTTTATTCTTTGTGGTAGAAACCAACATGTAAACCATGAAGCCATAAGGCTGCTAGAAATTGCAGAGGTCACTTCGTCCAGTCTTCTATCTCCAGGCAGGCTTTGTCTAAATCCTTTCAGACCCAAGTCCACCATCTCTCTCTTTGTGTGAGGCGTCCTCTCACAGACTTACTAACCACTCTTTGCATTACTTAACACTAGGTTGGACTCAGTTTATATATCCATCAATTAAAAAACTGAAATAATGTAGAAAACTTGGGCCTATGTATCTGCTATTGACTAACATTTCTTGAAAACTGAAATCAAAATTTATCTTGTGAGTAAATATTGCCACCACTTCTAGTATGATAATTTCCTCTTATTTCTAAACTGAACCTTCAATGTCAACAATTCCATTTTCTTTATTGAGGTACAATAAGGAACAGACTTTCTAGCACCTTGCTAAGAATAGGCCTTTGTGCAAATGAAGACATTTGATTGCCACTCAGTTTTCTTCATTGATTCTGATTTTATTCACCACTCCACTCCTTTCCTAGGCCTTTGGTCATTCTCTGCCTTCATCTAAAATCTTGCAAATTCTCTTCATGTTTCCTAGGCTCTAAAACTAAAAGTTGGAAACAGGACATCATTTGAACTTAACAATTTAAGGATTTGCAGAGGACATTTGTGCAGCATAACCTGCTTATTGTCTTAGTGTGGACACCTTCCAAACAGTATTCTGGACAAGAAGTTAGCATCCCTTCAGCTGCTCCTCAGTCCCACAATTCACTTGATTACTTTGTCTTCATGGAGTCCCTGCATAGTTTTAAAAGCTTTACTTTAACACTTTGAGCTGCAGTTATGATATAAACAATCTGTAAAGAGCCCTTAAAAGGCAAAATTGATTTTTTTTTTAATCACAGCAAGCAAAAGTATGGTCTACCTTCTAGAGGTAGTTATGTTTTGTTTGCCAAGAAATCTGAAATAAGAATTATGCAACAGAGTTACACTAAAACACTCTCAACTGTCAATACCATGTACAGGTCACAGCTGCCATTGGCATTACTGAAAGTTAAAAGTGAACACAGTCTTTATGGGGATCCCACATGAGACAGTGATTATATGATTTGCTTTCCTATTACCTCTAGATTTTTTAGAGCTTCTCAGAAGAAATGCAGTGGATACTGTCTTAGCCTGCTCAGGATGCCATAATAGAATACCATAGACTGGTGGCTTAAACAACAGAAATTTATTTCTTACAGTTCTGGAGGCTGGGAAGTCCAAGATCAAGTATCTGGACAATTTGGTTTCTGGTGAGGTCCCTCTTTCTGGTGTGTCCCTCTTCTTGCTATTTCCTCCCATGGCAAAGAGAGAGAGAAAGTGTGCTCTGGTGTCTCTTCCTCTTTTATAAGGGCACCAGCTCTGGTGGAGCAACCCTACTTTTATGACTTCATTTAACCTTTATCATCTGCTCTCAGGCCCTATCTCCAAATATAGCTACATTGGAGGTTAGGGCTTCAACATATGAATTTGGGAGGGGGACACAAACATTTAGTCCATAACATTCTGCCCCTTGCCCCCCAAAATTCACATCCTTTTTGCATGTAAATACATTCATTTCATCCCAACAATCCCAACCTTAAAAGTCTTAATTTAGTCCACCATCAACTCTAAAGCCTAATAAAGTCCAAAGTTTCATCTAACCATCATCTAGATCAGATATGGGTAAGACCTGAGGTATGATTCATCCTGAGGCAAAATTCCCTCCAGCTGTGAGCTTGTGACAAGCTATGAGCTTCCAAAATACAATGGTGGAACAGGCATAGGATAGACATTCCCATTCTCAAAGAAAGAAATTGGAAGACAGATAAGGGTGATGGTTCCCAATCACGTCTAAAACTTAGCAAGGCAAATCCATTAGACCTTAAGGTTTGAGAATAATCTTCTTTGGCTTGATGTCCCACCTTCCAGGTCCACCGAAGTGGCAGTGTCACCTCCACAGCTCTTCAGAGAAGGCCTGCCCATTTGGCTGTCTGCAAGAGCCCTGTCCCCAGGGGTCTGAGAGGGCCCCAGCTACACAGTTCTATGCCACAGCCCCTTTCTCTGAAACCAGGGAGAAAACAGTCTTGCCCCCTGGGCCTGTGGTGGGAGTGCTAGTCCTGTCTCTCTCTGAATCGACTTCAGGGTCATTCTTCCCTCTTCCTGAAGAATAGCATATCTTCACAGCCCAAAAGCTCTATGGTTCTGCTCTGTAGAATCCAAGAAGTCTGACAGCCTTCCTTTATTTTGTCCCATCTCCATCCCCTTCAGTTCAAACTGGCAGTGCTTCTGCTGCCACAATCCCATAAACTCTTTATCAAGTGATAATTCAGCCACACCTTTGGTGTTCTCTTTAGAGCACACTTTCTCTTTTTTTTGCAATATGAATAGGCTGAGGATTTTCCAAATCTTTATATTTCTGGTTTCTTTTTGCATAACCATTTCTTCTTCAATTCATCTCTCTCCTCATGTGTTTTACTATAAGCAGTCAGGAGGAACCAAGCCACTCCTTCAACACTTTGCTTAGAAATCTCTTCAGGTATATATCCGCTTTCCTTGCCTGCAAGTTCTACCTTCCACAAAACACTAAAACACAGTTCAGCCAAATTCTTTGCAAGTTTATTACAAGGATCCCCTTTCCTCTAGTTTCCTATAACATGTTCCTCATTTCCATCTGAAACCTCACTAGAAAAGCCTTTAATGTTCATATTTCTACCAAGATTCTGTTAGTGATTATTGATGTATTCTCTAAGAAAATAAAAGCTTTCTCTCTAGCTCTTCTTTTTTCTTTCTGAAAAGAGAATCTGGCCCTCGCCAGAATCACCTTTAATATCCATATTTCTACAAATAATCTCCTCATGGCAATGCTGCTTCCTCTAGCACACACCTCAGATGTCTTCCAATCTCTACTCTTCACCTAGTTCTAAAGCCATTTCCATATTTTTAGGTATATTTCCCAGCAGCACCCCACTTCTTGGTACCAAAATCTATATTAATGAGGGTTCTTCAGAGAAACTAAATCAGTAGGATAGAAAGATGGATAGGTAGACATATAGAAATAGGGTGTTATTACAAGGAATTGGCTCACATCAGTATGGAGGCTGACAAGTCCCAAGATCTGTAGTTGGCAAGCTAGAGACCCAGGAGAGTTGGTGTAATTCTAGTTCAAATGCTGGAAGACTTGAGACCCAGAAAGAGCCAATGTTTCAGTTGAAGTTCAAAAGCAGAAAAGAACTGATGTTCCAGCTCAAGGCAGTCAGGCAGGACAAGTTTCCCCTTACTCATGGGAGGGTTAGCCCTTTGTTCCATTCAGGCCCTCAACTAACTGAATGAGAACTACCCACAATAGGGTGGGTGAGAAGCTTTGCTCAGTGTACTGATTCAAATGTTGATGTCACCCAGAAACACCCTCACAGACAAGCCAGACACACCCAGTCAAGTGGACATATAAAATTCACCATCACAGGTGCCTTCCATGTATTTCCAAAATTTGTCCGGATTCCTTGAGAGGAAAAATTTTTTATTATCTATTTAATTGATTCCTCCAATAAAAATTCTGAGTTACTATTATGTGTAGAGCAGTATATTGTCCTACACTCTGCACAAAATCCTGACCGCTCATTGCAAGATTTTTTTTTTCATATACCACTGAAGCAGAGGAAGGGATAATGACTTAATCTTTTCCTTTGAGAGAAATAAGGTATTTGGAAAAATACTAGTTAATGGAATACCCATTCTCAGCAGAGTGTTCCAACATTTTGGGCTTGCAAATAAGTGACCTCTTCTATTACAGACACTGATGTTGGCATTCTTAAGACCCAGACCTAGATGACTATACTGGAAACCTACAATGCAAAAAAAAAAAAATTTTTTTTAAAAGAACCATTTAATTTCCTGCAACTGTAGACATGTGCCAATGGGAAGGGAGTGAGAGCCGAAATCACCTGTCACTCCAAATTGTCTGAGGGCCCTGTCTCAGCCCTAACCCTGTCCAGAGAAGTGCAGATTTCTAGGGGCTGTTTAATCTGGGGCCTCTGACTCTGGGGGCATCAGCAGTACTTGCATCATCTAAGGGAATGATTTGATGCAAGCCCCATTCAAAGAATCACTGAATAACTGTGATTCTTAACCTCTGCCTGTTTCTGCTAGATTGATGTAGAAACAGACAAGAATAAATGTTGATTAAGCTAGCTTCCATCAAAAAAAGGTTAAATGGCAGTAGCTGTATGGGTAACAAACACAGTCACTTCTTAATAATATTTAGATGTGAACAAAAGAAAACAACAATAAAGAGCCCTGGTGTCTAATGACTGTCACTGAGGCAACACACTGGGTTTTCAGGGAATGTGCCTCAGTCTTGAAGTACTTTCTTAATATTTTGGAGACCATTCTGCAGTACAAGCACTAAGCTATTTCCCACTTTAGTAGAATCTATAACAAATGATAGAATCATGGAATATTTACAAAAACTTTACCAATGGAGAGAAAAGAACACCGTTGCCTAACAAACACATCAGAGAGTTCTGAAGGAGAAAATAAATTCATAGGTAACGAGGAACTCAGTAAATGTGATCTGAACATCCAAAATCCTTCATAAGGGTTTACTCAAAAATCTAGCAGGGAAATTGAGTTCCAGTGTGACTATCCATACAGTCCCTGGTGGCTGGAAAAGAGGTTGCTTTGTCAAGAATAGAGAAATGCCTTGTGCAAGGACAAATGAGCGCCGAAATGGATGAAGGATTTTAAACCAGATCAGTACGCTTGCTAGTTTCCTGCAATAAATAAGTATCACGGAAGACTCAGGGGCAATGTTGAAGTATGAAGCTGACATTAAACTCTTTGGAGTAATGAAAACACCACATTAATGAGGCGTACTGGAGATTTAACTTGGTCTAATGAATGGAGACAAAATTGCACATGAGCTTCTTTGTGGATAAGTGCAAAATAGTGCAATTTTAGATAGAAACTGATGGGCACTGAGCTATGATTTATAGCCCATGGGACAGTTTTGGGAAGTTATGAAGGACAGTTTGAAGACATGATGTTTAAAGTTATTTTAGCAACAGAGAATGAAGAAATGAATTAACACCCTAAAGATATTGACCAGTTGAGTTGCTGTTTTCAAAGCCCAGAAAAATACTGGATATCATCAAAGCCCCCAAACCCCAGGCACCTCTATTAACATTTATTACATTTCCAGAGGCTCAATATTAATACAGAATGGAATCTTCTATTAATATGTAATATGGAAAGATAAGTAATCAGACCAAACCTCTCACTGAGAGCATCCAAAATTGCCTGAAAGCATATTTTTAAATATTTCTAAAAAGCAATGAAAAGCTAGCAAGATAGTGAATGGAAGCAGAAACCCAAAGAGGCAAACAGAACACCAAGGCCACTTTTGCCCTGAGGACATCTGCCAATCCCTGAGAACTTGAGCTCTGATGTTGATGACTCTATGGAGGTGGAGATCAGAAATCAAAGCCCTAAGACAGCCCAGGATGGAGAGTCTCAGAGCAAACCCTGTCTACAAAGAGGGCTACACTCTTAGAGTCAGGGTGAGCCAGAATAATTGAGGCCTCTCCCCCAGTGGTTGTAACTACCAGCCTGCTCGTGTATGGATTTGTGCACAAAATTACATTACCTGGCCCCTAAACCTTAAGCCAAGAATTTAAAGTTTTAGATAGAGATCATATGTTATAGATAAAAGTAACCTGCTAGCTTGCTGCTAGACCAGATTGCCTGGGTTTAAATATAAGTCACCACTTGCCTTTGGGCAACTCACTTACCCTCTCTCTACCTTAATTTTCTCAAGCTATAGAATGGGGTGATAATAATGACACATAGGGTTGACATAAGGATTAAATAAAATAAAACACTCAGAGCGGTATCTGGCACATAGTGAGCTATTTATAAGTGTAAATAAATTAAAATTTAAAATTATTTAAGAATAAATAAAAAATGGGGGAGAGAAGAATGTGATTGGGGAAGGCAGACAGGGGCTTCCTGGGTGCTTGCTAGGTTGTTTTTGACCACACTGGAGATTATACACAAGTTTACTTTAATATCATTTGTTGAATTGTATATCTATGTCATGCACTTTTCTGTATGTGGTTGTATTTTTAAAATGGAATAAACCCTATAGAAGTGGTTCTCAAATGTTTTGTTCTCAGGTTCCCTTTAAAGCTTTCAAAACTGTTGATCATTACAAACAACTTTTGTTTATATCTGTCAATATTTATGATTTTTAAAATGAAAACTAAGAAGTTTTAAATATTTAGTTACTAATTAATTTCAAAATAACAATAAAACCTATTATATGTTAACATAAATTATGTATTTTGATTAAAATTTGCTATATTTTCCAAAACAAAAAAACGAGAGGAGTAGCATTTAAAATGTTTTTGCAATTGCTTTAATATCTGGCTTAATAAAAACCAGATACATTCTTATATCTTCTTCTGCTTTTAATCTGTTGAAATTTGTTGCTTTGGTTAAAGTATATGAAGAAAATCCAGCCTCACACAGACACGTCTTTGGAAAGAGGAGGAATATGTTAATGGGCTATTTAGATATTTGTGAATATTCTTCTTTGATACAATATCAAAAGTAGGCAAGTGCTGGTTTCTTAAAGTTTGGTTGCAATGCAGAATGGGAAATCTTATCAATAAAATTTTACATATCTATGGCTCTACCTTTCTCTTTGAATCAGTCTTTTACCCATGCATAAACCTATATTAGGTCCCTGAGTTAGGCAGATCTTCCAAATGGCGACAAATTGTATTATGCAATATCAAAAATGACATTCATTAATATCGCCACCAATCTCATCAGGAACTTTTTAAGTTCTGGGAAACTGTCACATTAAGAGTGGCAGATTACATTTTCTAAAGTTCCAATTTCCTCTTGAAAGCTTTAATTTTATCATTAACAACAAAGAGTGATAATTGTTTTCCCGAACTGACAGTCTGACGTCATTAATTATTAAGAAAATGTCTGCCCTTTACCCAAAGCTGAATAACAGCAACTCATCTGTCAGTAGTTCTTTCAAGAAAAAAACTGATATTCTATGAAAAAAGTGGCTAGTTCAGCTTGCAACTAAAACAATGTCACAGTTGTTTTTGCTGGTGACAGCCATCATACTTAGGTACGCAGCAGAAATGCTCTACGTACGCTTCCCATTTTATCATATTGAATACCAAAAAGAAATATATTCAAGGGTCAAGATGTAATAAAAGTAACATTTTTATTGCTTCTACAAGGACATTCTTAAGTGAAACCGGCCTGCTTTTTTTTTTTTTAATCTTTTTTTACTGCAAATCAGTGGTTTGGGTGATAAGACAACTTTAGTCTTTCAACCAAGGGTCTTTGGTTCCATTCAGAGATGAGACACATGCTAGAAATGTCCAGGACACTATGGAAAGTCCTCTGTCCATCTGGCTGTGGGACAGGCAAACACTAGGAGATCACCAAACCCTACCACAACAGACACTGAAGCCAGATAAACCACTCATGTGCATCTTTCTGATGAAACACATGTGCAAACATTCACCTTGAAAGATGCATTTTGTGCTTATTTCAAAAAAAGAAAACATCTGGTCCAATTTAAACTTAGAAATGATACCTCTTCTACAATATTTTAAGCACTGATTCAGATAGTCCTACCTATATAGCTGAACTGTCTTTGGACCAAAAACACCATTAATTTATTTATTTCAGTTTTCTGAATACTTAGCAACTGGATCATCAAAAATATGCTATGAAAACACAAAAGTTCAAAGAAAAAACATCTAGTATATATTTTAATGCAGATATTTAAGTTTAACAAATTTAAAATAGTCCACACTTTAAAACCACACACACACACACACACACACACAAACACACAGACTTCTCAGACAGGACTTTGTGCAAATGAAAGCAAAAGCTTTACCCTCAGGAAGATTAGATAATATGTAAACAAATGTGAGGCCACACATAAAACCTGGAATGTCTCTACGGACTTGGCATTGATGGGGATGTGAGAAACTGTGGGTATTGATGCCTGATGAAAGGGAGAGAAACAGGCTGGTTTATTTGAAGAGATCATTGTTATTCACAAGATGTGAATAGAGTGTGCTTTATCTAAATTCACTGTGGGAAAAGAAACTCTAGAAATTTTTTTTATTTTTATTTTATATTTTTCTTATTTTGATAGATTTGAGGAGTACAAGTTGAATTCTGTTACATGTGTATATTGTATAGTGGTAAAGTCTGAGCATTTAGTGTATCCATCACCTGGATACTGTACTTTGTACCCAATAATTATTTTTAACCAGATGCTACAATTTAATTCACTGTAAAAACAGAAATAAACTGAAGAATCTTAAATAACAGCATGAACTTTGGAATCTATATCAGTTTCCTATTGCTGTATAACAAATTACCACACGCTTTAGATGCTTAAAACAACACGCTTGTATTAGTTCACAATTCTGTAGGTCGGGAGTCCCAGCACGGTGTGACTGGATTGTCTTATCAGGGTCTTAACAGCGGTCCCCAACTTTTTTGTCACCAGGGACTGGTTTCATGGAAGACAATTTTTCCAAGGGTCGGGGGCAAGGGGGCTAGGCAGAGCTCAGGCTGATGAGAGCATGAAGTTTCCCTTGCTTATCCACCTGCCGCTCACCCCCTGCTGTGTGCCCCCCTCCCACATGTCCTAAGTTTCATGGAAGACAATTTTTCCACAGACAGCTGGCGGGGCAGTGGGGGCAGAGCTCTGCGGCCAGTTCCTAACAGGGCATGGACCGGTACTGGTCCACAGCCTGGGGGTTGGGGACCGCAGTCTTACAAGACTAAAATTAAGATGTCAGCCAGGGTGCACTTCTTTCTGGAAGCTCTGGGAAGAATCCATTTCCATGCTTATTCAGGTCAAATTCAGTTCTTTGCAGGTGTAGGACTGAGGTCCCCATTTCCTTACTGGATGTCAACCAGGGCTAGCTCAGCTCTTAGAGGCCACCCACATTCCTTGCTGTGTGGCCAGCAGTGGAGATAACTATGCAGGCAGAGGGGGATGCTTGGTATTTTGTTGCCTGGACCAGGTCCATATTCATGTTTTGTCTCATGTTATCATGTTCAGACATGATTACAGAGTGACCTTGTTTTTGTTTTGACCCGTCATACTCACAGAGTGGCCTTGTCTGATGTTGGTGTCCCCTGAATAGTTCATGCTCACTGACAGAACATCAAGGCCTAGCTGAGAGTACCAGACTGGCTCCTAGATGTTAGGAGCTGCCTTTCTCTGTCTCTGAGGGATCAGGTGACACTGGATCACCAGAGTGGTGCTGAGGTAGTACTGGATTTGGATGAATCTCACTCATGGTACATGTAGGACAAGTCTCCTTGGGCTTGAGCCCCATGTGTGGGCTCCTGCATTGGCCGTCACAGGTCCATGCTCCAACCACGGTGCCACCTCCCATTCTACAGAACCAGAGAGTGGAACGTAACATGTACTATATCCTGTGTGCCCTCACTGCTGGTGCCCAGCGTAGTCCCCTCACGTCCTGCACAGGCTCCAACTTGTTGGGCAGTCCTTCACTGGGAATGTCTGTACTTATCTCCTCCAAGGCTCTCAAGTCCTTTGCTCTGTGACACCAATGCACCCTTCTGGTGGGTATCCTCCCCTGCTTCCTGCCCTTGTGGTGACACCATTGCTCCCCTTGAGCCATGCCAACAGGCATTCCTTAAGTGCGTAGGACCACGCCACCCATCCCCTCCCATTCTCCCCTGCGGGTGAAGAGTGGAAGCCAGGGGCACCAGTCGGTCATTCCTGAAAGATCACATTCCAGGAATGCAGTAATTTCAGCCTAATGAATTCTAGAGAGGTCATGGCTGGAAGATGTGTTATTCTATGTTTATGTTATAAAATTCCAGATGGTAAATTTAATGTGAGAAGAAAACAAAATACCATTCACATTTTCCTGTGTACTCAGGGGAAGACCTGTATTTGTAGTCATCATCAACAAAGCATAGTGACAACCTCTGAAAGAGTCGTTAGGATCCAGTACTCATGTGCTGCACGTGGATGATGCCATGTCCCGGGCAATGATGTAACTGGCATTAAGTAAATGATATTAGGGAAGTACAGAGACAAGAAGATCTGTGTTGTTTCAATTAAACATTCTGAAGAGCTATGGCATTGTGAGTTGCTACATTTTTCTTACCTTGGGATGTACGAGATTAGCCAGCGGCAGCACATTTGACAATTGAGAACATGCACAAATGATTCCTAAACCTAAATAGAGTGAGGTGGTCTGCTGAGAAATTACACAAATACCTAAAAACTTCTCCATCCATTATTCTAAGATATTCATTGAATTCTCCCTTGAATTGTGTAACACATTTTTAAATCAAAATGTTTATATTGACAATGGCTCCCCAAAAATGTGTTTTCCAGAGTCCCACACCCCTTAGGGGAGGCCCTGCAGGGAAGACTTCCTGCAGAGGTGATGTTTAAGATATGAAGGCATGATTAGAAGTTAAGTAGACAAAGAGGACAGTAGAGCTTGTTCCCAACAGAGGAAATAACATGTGCAAAGGTCCTATGGTGGGAGGGACAGGGTTAGTATGAGGGACTAAATAAATAATAAATTCTAAAGGACAGTCAGTGGATCCTGATAATAGTTTCTGGTTCCTTGCTCACCAAGGAACTGGTACAAAGCCTTCATCGGTGTAATGTCTTTCTCCTCACCTGTGCATTCCACATGGTTCTTGTCTCCTCCACACCCTCCCCTGCCTGTTCCCCATCTCTGCTTCTTGCCTGGGGCCTTGACTGCTCTCAGGAGACGGTTGTCAGTCTTTGCGCATTGGCTACACAGAAGACAGCCACAGCTCTCAGTCCCTCTCAGGTGAAGAAAGCATGCCCAGGTCTCACTTGCGCCTGCAGTTTTTTCATAGAATCAGAATTCTTCTGTCTGTCATGGCACAGGTAGACATTTTTTAATGCATCCAGTGCAAAGAGTAACTACTTGCTTTGTGAGAAAGGTTGAACCAACCCCTTGTTGTGTGGAAAGATACATGTGGTGACATTCCTCTGCAACAAAGTTAATGCTTCCTCTGGCAGCCGATGCTTGGAACGTTACTGCCCCTTTACACCCAATGCTGTGGGTGCTGCATCAGCTTTTCCTCAGAGGTGAAATGACAGTAGAAACGAATATAAAGCATAGGGGAAGGCAGCATAAGTAGGCCTAGGGTCTAGCATCTTTTCTTTTAGGTTTTATGGAGGGTTTGTTTCAATGAATCACTTTTATTTCATGATTTGTCCCCAGGCTTTAATCCTGTTGGCTTTTTCTTGGGTAGAAACAAATCCCAAGTGTCTATGCGGTGTGCCTAGCAGTAAGGTAAAAGAATCCATCTGCCAAGTGGCATCTTGACACAGATCCAGGCAATCTGAGGAAGGAGAACAGGACCAAGGCAGGTTGAAAGTAGGACGGGAGTTACGGGAACACACACACACAACATTGTCACAGCGTCTCCTCTGAGAAGCCTCTTTTATTTGTACTCCTCCTGACAAGCTCTCAATATGCCTGCCTAAGACTTACTAGGATACATGCATTTGTTTCCAACCTAATCTCAGCGCCAATAACCAACAGACTGCAGGAAGCAGCCGCAGCACGGGATGCTTGAGTTTGGAACTGGAAGGACAGCTCATCGCGGGGTAGCCTTTCCGGGCGTGCTGGTGGAGCAGAAGTGAGGAGCATCTCCACTCCTTACATGCACTGCGAGTCTCTTGAGTGAAAAAACTATTCTCCTTACATCTATATCCTAAACCTGAAAACTTGCCTCAAAAATCAACTCGATAAATGTTTCGTCATAACGTGACAATGTGTTTTTTGCCAGTTTTGTGATAAACGTCTTAGAGATAATGATGTTGATATAGATGACAATGATTCTGGTGAAGACACCAAAGTCCGAGAAGGGAAAAGAGAAGAAGATCTTGCCCCACAGGAACGTTTAATGGCTAGGGCTCTAAATAAAGGAGGCGTTTTGGGTAAAATCTTTTGTTTTGTGGATAAAAGAGGAAAGACACAGGAATTTATGCGTATGCCTCTGTAAGTGGGTAAAAGGGTGAGCAACATTCAATTAAAACAAGGAGGGTTTAATGATTTTAAGCACTAGCACATTTAATCCACCAAATCGCCAGCGACCTGGGTATTTTACCCCAACTTTTCACTTGAAACTGAGATCCGGGGATGCTGGGCTTTCCTGAGGTCATTCAATAAGGAAGGGCTAGAGTTTGCAGCCAGGGCCTCTGTCTCCATCCCGGAGCTCACTCCGCAGCTCCACAATTGCTGAAACTTGCCCTTATAAAATACAATGGGCAGTTCATTCTGATAGAGAATGAGTCCAAGCAGTATTTACTTAAGACAGAAATCCAGATCCTTCCAAACAGCACTATCCTCTTCAGGCAGTTGTTTGCACAGACATCTTCACTGCCATCCAGGCAAATCTGAGCACATATTTTCTCGGTGCTTCCCTGCCATTAGCGAACACTGTCCTTCCATGGTAGACATAACTCTGGGTTTCTCTGCTCCCAAGCCCTGGATAAGTCACTCAACCATAGAGCTGGAGGGACCGCCTACCTCTGGGAAATGCTGCTCTTCAACCAAACCAGAAAGATCATTGTCTGCCTGTTTCTTGACAGTCAGATAAGGAAATGATTCCCTTGAAGATTCACCCCGGTCAGTCAGGAAGCTTTTCCCCAAATGGCAACAGTGGTTAAAAAAAAATAAAAAATAAAAAAAGGATAATTATTAACCTTAACATAGGGACTCCAGATGGCAATCTGGCCTTTCATCTCAACTAAAGGGAAATGTCAGGGACAAAATTCAAGAAATGAAAAATAGAGTCAGTGTTGCCTGTGGGTGCTTCCGCTTAGTGTGTTGATGGCTTTAGAGCTGGATCTCTATCACCCTGATCCCTTGAGCACATGCATGGCAAATGCATCTCATTACACAAGAATAAGACCAATAAATTTGCTTCCAATATTTTTTGGATGGATATTGTGGGAGGCCATTGAAAAACAGAAATCAGATTTCACACGTATTTAACTAAAAAATACTATTTAAATAGTATTAAGCTTTTTCCACACATCCACATTGACTTAAAAGTCATAATGTAATGATTCAAAGCACTTTTTTTAACTTAGTGATTCTAAATACATAAAAGAAATGTATTATGCATCAACCTTTTACATTTTTTCTAACTTTGTCACATTTTAATAGCAGAAAAATATTTAATGGACAGAACCTTTGCCCAATAGTCAGCTCTTTCATGGCAGCCGTGGGATGTCTGCCACTATGTTCCCATTGACAACCAACTGGACCTATTCCGATTCCTTGAGGATTCTTGAATACTAATTGAATTCTCCCTACTTTGTTAGAAATCTTTTGAGGTAATACCTGAAGCTTTGGAGCCAAATAGGGCCAAGGTCAAACTGCTTACTCACTGTATGTACGTGAGCAAGTTGTTTTAACTCCCTGAGCCTCAGTTTCCTCAGCTGTTAAATAGGGATAATAATAAATACTTTGTAAAATTATCATGAGAAATTCATTAGCTAATATATGCAACATATTAGGTGTCCAATAATGGTAGTTGGTTTTTATCACTGTTGTTATTAGCCTTTTCCTCTTTTTATTAATTTTTTCTGCCAGAAAATAGATTCTTGCTCCTACTTCTCATATTTCATCCATTGAAATTCCACCTATTATGTGGAATTTCCTTTCTCAAGTACATGCTCTTTATAATCTGTAATCCTACACCTTGCGTAGCGCTTGTCACCTTGCATAGCACTTGGCACTTACTACATTGTGCTATCGTGTCTTTTTGTCCAAATCCCACCATCCTAATTGGAATGATAGCCTCTGGAGGGCAGGAAGCAAAATGTTTTTTTTTCCTGTAAAATACTTCTCAAATGTGTGTTGAATGAATACCCAAAGAGTGCCTTATTTTGTTTTGCATCATTTGTTGAATCAAAACAGAAATTATTTTTCATTTGAGTATTTTTTTAATTTTAGAATTTAGATATTTCAGTTTAGTAACTGTTTCATCCTGAAGTTACAACATAATAGTTGATGTCAAGATGAAAAAATATATTGCTGAAAAATCTTATTCTTTTGCTCTAGCAGGCCACTACAGCCGTTTGTCTTTGAATCCCTGTAAGTAGACATCATCCTTCCGGAGCTGGGTGGTAAGGCTTCCGGAACAACTGGCAAGATGGCCAGGGAACCTCTGCCCTGCCCCTTTTCTGCTTCAGTTTTCTCGCCTGTAAAATAGGTGGGGGAATATGATCAGGTGGTCTTTAAGAGACTTTCCTTTTCTAAAAATTTCTATTTTTAAATGACAGCATTAAACTTGGTAATCTTAAGTCTTCCTTTCTGGGGTGTGAGTCCTTTTTACCTTTTCTTTCCTAGACTACGTAGGGTCCCAATAAGAAAAATAGAAATTAATTTCTTAGGCATTGCATCCACTATTCAAAAATTTCCCAGCTACTTCTAAGTCCCCTAGGGCCGGGGTGGGGAAACTGCAGCCTTAAGGCCACATGTGGCCTTCTAGATCCTAAAGTGCCGCCTTTGTTCTGTAAAATTTGGATTCAGTCCAAAACCATGCTTAAGGATCCAGAAGCCCACATGTGGCCTTAAGGCTGCAGATTCTCTACCCCTGCCCTAAGTTTTTTCAAACATACTCATAAATAATTTGTTCTCAACTCCCTAAGGATTCCATCACCATTTTTCTTTGTTCTAGCCACATCTTCAGTTGCTCCTACTTCTCATAAAACTGTCTGTGCTGCTGGGGCCTCACTGTTTTTGGAACAGGGTTTTTTGCCTTGGCTTTCTCATCTTGACAATGAACTACACTCCTACATCTCCTCCATTGCTCTTATGCAAGACTGGGGTAGGGGGAACCTGAATCTTAGAATAAACATACCTTAGGCCACAAGAAGGACTCCCATTCTATAATGATAATTTAGATGTACTGTAAGATGTTTGATCATTAATAATAATGCTAATATAAGAGTTTATCAAAAGTAATTCTTATTAGGAATCCCCAAATACAACCAGGATTGAAGTGAATTGGTCGGTCACTGCAAGTAGAATGGTCTAAATCGTTTCATAAAGTGAACAACACTTAGTGGATTATTGGAAGGATGACATCAGCTTGGCTGGGCCACCTCATATACTGCATTAACAGGAGCTAGGAGATGATCTATCAGTACTGATATGAGCTTGAGACCTAGGGTGGAGGTGCAGAGGCAGAGCTTCTGCTTTTCCTCACTGATTTACATAAATCATTTGTGAGATGCATCTTCCAACCTCCACAAACAAAGAGTTTGGGGTGTTCCCCAACTACTTGCTCCACATTGCCAATTCAGATGAAGGTCAAAGACTTAAACATTAAGCCAGGTTACTGGAGATTGGCGTATCCGTGAAACAGAGCAAAGAAGTTACTAAAAATGCTTTTGATTCTGCGTGGAATCCCTCTTTGGGGAATTCTTCTTTGGATTGCCTCTTTTTCTTGTAATAGGAAGATGGTGTTGTCAGCTGCTCAGGGAGAGGTGCCCTGTCAGCTGCTGAGAGGTAAGACCTTGTGAATGAAATGTCAAGAACAGGCTGAGGATGGGGAAACTCTCAGTTACCCGCCTCTCCTACCTCTCGTCTGGGTAACAAGTCCTCAGAGACAATGCATAGTACAACTTATTTCCTCCATAGGAAGCTACATAAAAGTTTAGGCCCAAACCCCTACTAATATTAGAGTGTTAATTTCCCTGGTGGGTCCCATCTGCTTGCCTCCCTGAGAACCTGCAAAGATGGTAGGTGGTACTATGTGCCTGTCTCTGGGCTCAGCACTAGAAATATGGGGAAATATTGAGGGAAAAACATTGCTGGGAATTATCATGATTTGTCCACAGTTCCAAAAAGTCTGGACTCCATTTGGGACCACTATATCCAAGCTGCTCAGGGGGTCTGTTGCTGCAGAGGGTGGTTGTTCCCCACCTTCTGGAATGTGACTCCATGAACTGTAGCAGAACAAAGAGATATGTGCACGCCCATGTTCACTGCAGCACCATTCACAATAGCTAAGACATGGAAGCAACCCACGTATCCATCCATTCATCCATCCAAGAACACGTGGTATATATACACAATGGAATACTATTCAGCCATAAAAAGAAGGAAATCCTTCATTTTCAGCAACATGGATGAACCTGGAGGACATTATGTTAAGTGAAATAAGCCAAGCATACAAAGACAAATATTGCATGATCTCCAGTATATGTGGAATCTAAAAAAGCTGACCTCGTAGAAGTAGAGAGTAAAATAGTAGCTACCAGGGGCTGGGGAAGAGAGGAGGAAGGGGGCATGGGGAGAGATTGCCTAACAGGTACAGAGCCACAGTTAGATAGGAAGAGTAAGTCCTGGTATGCTCTTGCACAGAAGTGTGATTATAGTTAACAGTAGTGAATGGTTTATTCTCACCACAAAAAAAAAAAACAATGAATGTTTGAGATGATGGAAATGCTAAATACCCTGACTTGATCCTTACACAGTCTATATATGTATCGAAACATCTAACTGTACTCTACAAATATGTACAATTATTATTTGTCAGTTAAAAAATAACAATAAAATAGATTTTAAAAAAGAAAGCCACAGCAACTTACTCTCTGTCTGATGTGCTTGCTGCATTGACAAGAGAGAAAACAGAGATTTCAGTCAACTGAAGAACACTCCTAGGTTGTAAAAAGGGGGCATTTTTTTGGAAGGAATTGTTTTACCAAGAAAATGGATTTCTGTCTTCTCTCCAGCCACTATTCTTCCATGAATTCATAAGATCCTTTGGAGGGGGATGATAGTCTGGCTATCAGAGCACTGTATATTTATATTCTTGCATCAAGACAGCCTGTCCACCTAGCAAGGCAGGCTGTTAAACTGTAAGAGAGATTTAAAATAACACAGAGAGCTTATTACAAGCAAGATGAAGCATGGAGTGATAGTCAGCATTTCTGAGAAATTCCAGAGAGAGAAACACTTGGCAATGAGTGGGGAAAATAACCCAGTGGTAAAAAGTGTTTCTATCCCTCACCCATCCCCTACACCAACCCTCTTTATATGAGCACTTCCTGTGGAGCCCATCTTCCCACTTGAGGAGGAAACATTGAATTAAGTACAACAGCCATTCTTTGAGCATCCAAGGTTGTAGAAGTGCTAATAAATGCTGTCCTTGTTACTTTGAATCATTTCCCCAGGGCATTTGTCATTTGTGCACTAAGACATTCTGACAGCCACTTGGCACTTGCATTTTGTCATGTTGTAATGAAATACATTTCCATTGCATTCAATATATTCAATATTTTTTCACTCCAATTACATGCAGTGAATCAAACCCTTGCTACAGTGAAATTTGTTTGAAGCCCTCCCCGGAGCCAAGATCGCTGGAGAACCCTGCTCTGATGACTGCCAGTGGGTCTATGCAGTGCCTTCCTCTCGATTTGGAGAGCAGCTAATTTGATTTGTTCTCTTATTTGAGAGGGAACCAGATCATTTGCATTGTAAATAAAACCATCTCTTGTCTTTATTTCCATCATCTTTGATTGCTTTTGGCTGCTTAACTTGGATAACTTAATCATGGGCCATATGAAAGAGAGCAGAGAAGGATTTTAAATAAGTTTTAGGAGTGAGCACAAAGCAAATCCATGGCAGTAACAGATGACTAAAGCATCTCTGATATCAGACTTCATGAGCATCATATGGCACTTGAGTTATCATTTCTGCTTCTAGAGGTCACAGGAAAACTGGAATAGTGGCCTCTCAAAGTAGGTCCTCTACGTTAAATTCGAGATTGGAACTACATGTCGAGCAGCATTTCAGGGCGACTCTGGTGTTGTACCAGTGGTGGAAGAAAGAGCACACCCTCTGCAGCCAGGCCCTGCAGCGAGGGCTGCCTCTGCTGTGCTCAGCCTAGAACCCACGTAAAAGCAGACCAGCACGGCGTAACATTGCTTTTCTGCGATGATCACTATGGGACAGAGAAAGGAAGAAATAGTTTTAATAACTATTTGCCTTTTTACTATAATCTAACAATTTTGAGATGGCAGCCATTCCCCAGAATAGTGAAAAGGAAATGAACTTTAAATAGTCACAAAGATCATTTTTAAGCCTAAATTATTTCTGTTGTACTTAGTCATTATTGATGTGATATTCCCAAGAATTACAGTTATTTCTCCAGATGATGGTACTTGAAGATGGAGCCTCCCAGATTCACAGGAAGTTCTCTGAGGTGTCAAGAAGTTTCTTGCAAAGATTTTAATTCCTTACTTGCTTCATGTATGGTCTTGGCAATGGCCTCCAGCAGCAGGTGCTGGATTGCATGTGCTGTTCAGAGCAGTGTGGAGATTCTTATTCCGCTTACAAATAATGTGAAAAATCCCAAGATATGCATAGTGTAACCCAGCTTCAGCTGACTCCTTGCAAAGAAGCTGATTGCACCTACCCCAGAGAGACTCTCTTTCCTGGAATGGATAGGGAACACTGGCATAGCTGGCACTTGACAGGCCTTAGGGCCATGCCCTCTGGACCCACTAGGGGACTATTAGGTCTAACCTTGGCATCTAGTGGCCAGCTAAACCCACCATGCCTCACCTCCCTTGCCCCTTTGGTTCTGATCATCTCTCCTCTTTCAAAATTTTATCCTCATGTTGCTCTGAGATGCCTCTTTTCTTACCCAGCCTTCTATAATTTTCCTTCCTTCCTAACCTTTCCTCAGTGCCTCCTGGAACTCCACATCCAGGGTTAGCCAATTCTCCTAATTCCATGATTATTCCTTTCACCTCCAAATCTTTACTGAACACTGACACTTCCCTGGAGATTTCACACCCCCGGAAAGCTTCTCCAAGAGGGAGGCTTCATAGTCGTCTGCTCCTCAAGCCATGTGTTTGGGAGGCCAGAACAGCAAGCTCCTCATTTCTCACTGCTTCTTCCAGACTCTTGCTTCTCTTCCCTCATGCAAAGTCCCCCTGCTCATGTGAGGCTCACACCAAGCATTCATATAGCTCTGAACACCACCTCCCCTTAAGACTACAGACCTAATGGGATCACTGTTGCATACTAATCTCATTGTAAATATGCTGACTATTGCACAGACTCAGAGTTCTATTTTTTGTTTAGAAATAAAATTCTTAACTGTTGTCTGTAGCCATATTATTTTTCTGACCCCCCCCATATACTACCCTTTGACTACTCCTTGTTTGTACGATCTCTAGGTGTTGACCCATCACTTCGCCCCATCTTCTCCTTCCCACAGACCATCTAGTCTAGTTCTTTCCAAGTTGTTAAGTCTCTGTTCATGTCCTGTCTTTTTCATGAAATATCTTCAGGCATGCCAGCCCAAATGGTTTCTTATCCTTCATATCCATAGCATTTATTGTCTATGCTAGGTGTTCAAAAATAAAGCATGTACTAGTTGTGACAACCTCTGCTTCTGTGAAACTTCCCATTTGCTCCCCTGCCTTTTCAAATCTCCTGCTGTCACTGTTTGGTGCCACACAGGAGCCCCTTGTGCGAGTCCGTCCCCCTCATCCTCACCATGGGGGACAGGAGTGAGCCTTACAAGGGATAGGCAAACACTTTGGACCCAAATGGCAGATTTATCATCACCGTCACACATATGATGATTAGAAACAGAAAACTGATACCAGAAGTCATTCTAAATAGTAATTTAATCACTTCATTTGCACACCTACAAATGTTTTTCCTAATTGCAAAATAGACTGCTAATTAGTTTTTTAAAATGTTCTTACAGTGACAAAACTTGCTTAAATAGAATTTTAGAGATGAAGGACCTTCCCTTTCTATACCCCTTATTTTAAGAAAAAAAATAATGTATGTTATTTGATCAGTCAGTATAATCTTAAACCAGCAAAAATTTGCTTTTCACTAATGCTATGTACCCAGCACAGGTCGGTGGGAGAGCTCTGCTCATTGTATTCTCTCAGGACTCAGGTAGATAGGGTCTGTGTCATAACACATGCTTCTCCTACTGCTGAGGCAGAGAAATCAGAACTCTGGGGGGGGGTCTTTCCCTAGTGACAAAGTTCTGGCCCAGAAATGACATCTGTTGCTTCCCTTCACGTAAGCCAGAATCATTTGTCAGAAACAATCCATGACCCATCCAACCACAAGGGGGACAGGAAGGTCAGTCTTCCATGTGCCAGAAAGTGCCAAAATGGACAGGCAGCACTAGTAACTACCATAACCACAACTAATGTTTGGCTACCTGTGTTATATTTATGCCATTTCATTATAATATGATGGGAGTAACCAGAAGGATGTAAAATGAGTATGCATGTTGAAGCCAAACAGCCTAGGTTCAAAACTCTGTTCTACCACTTGTTAGCTGAGCCTGTGTGGCCTTGGGCAACATATTTGAATTCTCTGAGCATCAATTTTATTAACTGCTAAATGGATATCTAACACAGCTACTGAAAGGATTGAAAAAAATACATAAAAAGAAAACCAAAGCCTACAATAATTTCTAGCAAGTAATAGGTACTCAGTACATATTGGTTTCCATTTCCCTACCACCACGCATATTAATACTTTATTTTCCTTCTTTTTGTCCTTCCTTACTTCACTTATGATTATGAATTTGTTCTTGTTTTGGGGTTGAAAGATTAAACTCCATTTCCCTCGCCAACAGACGAGCATATTCACTTCAATGCTGTAACAATACTGTACTTTTGTTAATATTTCCTCCAAATTTATTATCTCCAGGGCTGTATTGCTATGGAATTTTCTCTTTTTGATCTGATCCAGTTGTTAGATAATTTGTGGATTATCTTTAAATTATTAACTTTAAATAATTTGTAAATCATTCCTTACTCCAGCCTCACTTGAATTCTGTTAATTTTTCAAGACCATATTGTATCTCACTATATAGATCATAAGCCTTTCAGGGATCAAGACCACATTTTAAACCTTTGTATCACTCACAGAGTCAAGCATTTTGCTTTCTCTGTTATCCACACAGTATCAGGTGTAAAGTGGTTAATCAGGTGTATTAGCTTCCTAGGGCTGCCTTAACAGCATACCACCAAGTGGTTTAAACAGCCAAAATTTATTATTGTACTGGAAGCTAGAAATTCAAGATCAAGGTATCAGCAGGGTTGGTTCCTTCCGAGGGCTGCGTGGGAGAATCTGCCTCACAACTCTCGCCTAGCTTCAGGTGGTTTGCTGGCAATCTTTGACGTCCCTTGGCTCGTGGAAGCACAACCCTGGTCTCTGCCTTCATCTTTACAAGGCATTCTCCTTGTGTGTGTGGATCTGTGGCTGAATTTCCTTTGTTAGTATATCACTCATACTAGATCAGGTCCCACCCTAATGACTGCATCTTAATGAATTACACATGCAGACACTCTATCTCCAAATGCTCACATTCTGAGGTGTTGCAGGTTAGGACTCCAACACATGAATTTGGGGAGCACACAATTCAACCCATAACACATGGGTTACTATAATCAGGATGAATATTTGATTATTGTACACAGAAAATAGTATGACCTCAATGTTTCTGCCATGTCAAAGTACAATTTTCAAAATGTCAAGAACTTGATACTGATATAAATACAGAGTGAACATGTATCCAAAGATTGATCTACGTAATTCATCAGAGAACTAGCAAGGTGATAAAAATTTATTCTAAGAGCATTTGAGGAACAGAGGTGTATATATTCCTCAGAAAATATATGCTGAAATAAATTTGCTAAGTTAGAGACTAACCTGCTAAATGGCCTACAGACAATAAACCCACAACCTTTGGGGTCATCTTTTATACCAATCATAAATTATCTACACCTCTACTGAACAAAAATCAGCAAATTAACATGTAGCATCATACAGTCTGTACTCTAATCAGCAGTACATAGCAAGTCAAACAAAGACACATACCCCTATATAATTAAATGTCTCTTGGGTGAAACAGTAGGATATTGAAAAGCCATTCTTTTCCCTTATTCCCATGTTTTAGGTATATTTTCTTGGTAGTCCCCAAAAATAATCTCCAAAGATTATTCCTAATCACAAAAAGGTTGGTTTCACAATGTCTTAGCCTGGTTAATTTACATAGATGAGGCAAGAGGTGTTATTTAACTGTACAAACTTCTCTATGATCATCGAATCCAATGCTAGTTACTAAAGTCACAGAATTAACGTTTGTCTGGAAATTTTATGAAGAATCCTGGACTCTTAATGGACTTCGAAGAGCCTCTATTATTTGTTCTTCTATCTAGAAGCTAGAAAACCAAGCCCAAGAAATCATTTCCCCAAGGTTTCACTTACAGTATCTATAATGTGGATAAACTTCTCTCTCAGAGGTTATCAGTATCTGCTAACAAACCTGACCCACAAAGAAATGACCTTCCTTACTACCTGTAATGCTAGGACTCAGAAAACACAGAGCAGGTATCAGGCCAGTTTTCTGGGATGGCTTTGTAGCCATTGATTCCACATATGAATTAGCACCCCTGTTCCTTAATTATGACCCTATCACAAGGGTATTAAATAAGATAAATTCTCACACATGACACTCCAAGTAAGTCTTTGGTTATACAATAAATTTGTCTGATTATATCCTGATAAAAAGGAGGTCAGATTGTTATTAAACTTATGCAGATAACTATATTGCCATGAAAAGTAAAAAGACATAATAAAAATATTTTTTTCTGTATTCTGAGAGATCAAGAAGGAAAAGATAACACTTAAAGAGTGTTTCGTTTCAAGCTACAGAAGTATTCTGTACTAGGTTGAGGGAAAAAGAGATCAAGAGAAAGGACAAAGGGCTTTCTGGAATACCCAGTAAAATATAGAACATTAAAACAATATCAATAATATTTCAAAACAAATAACCGTAATTCTATTTTCCTCCATATAAATTTTAGTTAATCAATTTTCTTTTTTTGTGTGTGCGGGATCTAAGTACAGCAGTTGCCTTCATGAAATCATCTCATTCCAGGTCGAGATGAATTCTGGAAATCCTCACTCAGTCACCAAATACAGTCAGAGTTGTCTAAGTCATGTCAGTTTGAAAGCCTACACTATAAAATATCAGTAGTTAAGTGTATTGGTTCGTTAGGGCCACCATAACAAAGTACTATAGAGTAGTGGCTTATACAACTTAAATTTATGTCCTCACAGTTCTAGAGGTTGGAAGTCCAAGATCAAAGTGTTGGTGGAGTTGGTTTTATTCTGAGGCCTCTGTCTTTGGTTACAGATGGCCATCTTCTCCCCACATTGTCTTTCCTCTGTATCTGTGTCCTAATCACCTCTTCCTATAAGGACAGCAATAATACTGGTTTAGGGCCCATGATATGACCTCATTTTACCCTAATTATCTCTTTAAAGACCCTGTCTCCAAATTAGGCACATTCTGAGGCACCATTAGGACTTCAACATATGAATTTTGGGGAGACACAATTCAGCCCATAACATTAAGTATATATGGCTTAGTCTTTTCTAAGAAGTTCTCAAGCTTTCCTTTGTTGACAACCAAATTTATGACTTCAGGCAATTGTGAGAGGAAAGTAGAAACAACTTGCCAATGTTAAGGCTGAATGGCTGTTAATTTGTTATAGTAATCAATATCATAATGGAGAAGGGGAAAATTCTCTATTGAAGTACATAAAATACATAATTCTTTTGTAAGCATTAGATCAATGTTTCCACTCAGGGTAAGAACATATTATGGACTGACAAATTCCCAAGGCCTTCCAATGCATCTTGTAAAGCGTACAATCTATAAAACATATTTGTATTAATAACTTTTCCCTGCACAAAATTAACCTAGAGAAAGCTGAGCTTCTTCTCTTATTGAACAACTTCACTCATAAAACTCATACAACAATGTCGAGCAAATTAAGAACACTGGAATATACCCCAAAGCCTGAGCATTTTTATTGTCTTTCTTTCTATAAGGCAGAAGACAAAATCTTTATGATTTTCTAATATCCATCTAGGAAATCTAAAAGATAGTTTTAGGTGTAAAAGATATCTTGAAATTTTTTTTAACTGAAGACTTAATCTTCTGAAGAGAAAATGAAAGGTGCTCTTAGGGGAACAATCATCATTTGATTAAGATTGGGACATAGGTGCATAAGAATAATGAATGATTGAACTGATAGTGATTGAGTCTAACCACATGTTAATTAAAGTGCCACTAACTATATTATTGTAAAATAAATACAATTAGAAAAAACCACAACAGTTTAGAAGTGATAAATTTTTGTTATTTGGACATAACAAAGTCATTACAAAGCACAGAAAGTTGTTTTGTGGACATACACAATCCTGATTTCTGGGAAGATTATCTAATCAATACAGAATATCCTTTTATTAGTTCTTGTGAAGAGCATACTAGATATTCAATACTGAATTTGTTACTTGAAACTCTACTCTTGATTTAACAAAACATTTCTATAATTAAACACATCACCCATACTCTTGAACACCAAACTCTTTCTCTTCTGACCATGATGGGGTAACTGGAATAACAGAGATGGGATTTACCAGTTCACCTTAAACAACTAGAACACTGGACAAAAATATATGAATCAATAATTTTTTAGACATAGGACAATAACAAGCACAAGACTATTATCCCTGACAGAAGGAAAACAAATGAAGTGAGCTCTATGATCATCCCAGCTTATTGCTTGGAAACAGTTCAATTTGTAGTGAAAACGTTCCAACAGAGAAATTTTTAGGACAAGATGTTTTCATTGGTGAATTCTTTCCAAATATTTAAAAAAGAAATAATATCAATTCTACACAAACAATGTTAGAAAATTGAAGACACTTCCCAGCTCATTTTATGAAGCCAATCTTAATCTAATAAGAAAACCAGACAAAGACATTATAAGAACAGAAAACTACAAATCAACATACTTCATGAACATAGAAAGAAAAATCCTTAACAAAATTTTACCAAATGGAATAAAGCAATTTATAGGAAGGGTAATATCATGACCAAATGATGTTTATCCTAGGGATGCAATCTAGATTAGCATTAGAAAATCAATCAATGTATTTCTTCATATTAACTAACTAAAATAGAAAATAAAAACATATGATCTTCTCAACAGATACAAATTCTGAATGATGAAGAAAGAGAACTTACTTACTCAACCTGAGAAAGGACATCTGCTAAGAACTTACAATAACATCATACCATACTTAATCATGAAATAATGAATGAATTCCTCCTAAGAAAGGACATCTTGGGTGAGGATATCTGCTCTCACCACCTCCATTCAACACTATATTAGAGATCTTAGACAATGCAATAAAGCAAGAAAAATAAGGCATACAAATATGCAAAATAAAGCATACAAATGTTTTAATCATGGATGACATACGTGCCGTGCCATTGTATAAAATCCTAGGTAATCCACAAAAAGACTATTTAAACTTATAAGGGAGTTTAATGGAGGGGTTGGGAGTGGGGATATAAGATACATCATCAGTATACAAAAATTATTTGTATTTCTCTATTCTAGCCATAAACAATTAGAAACTGAAATTAGCAATACCATTTACAATAACATCAAAATATATGAAATATTTAGAGATAAGTTTGACAAAAATTTTGCAAACCTATATATGAAAAACTACAAAACATTGCAGAGAGAAACTTTTTTTTATTTCAATATGTTAAGGGGGTACAAATGTTTTAGGTTACATGGATAGCTTTTATAATGCTTGGGTCCCAGCCATAGGTGCGCCCATCACCCAAATAGTGTTCATAGTACCCATTAGGTAGGTTTTTTCCTCTCCTGTCCTCCCCCCCGGTTGATTTCCACTGAGTTTTACTTCCACAGAGAGAAATTTTAAAAGAATGGAATGAATAAAGATGTATAAACCAATCGTAACAGAACTCTTTTTTAATTTTAGAGGCTTTATAATCTACTTTATTAATAGCTTCTGGAAGTAGAAAATATTTCAAATTTACACAGTGAGAGATAAATATTTTTCTCAATAACAGCCATATAAGCACAAAGAGAAATTACAATGTCAGTTCTACAACATTAGCCAAGGGTCAAAATTAAACACAGAACACGAAGTCTTACCAGTCCAGATCTCAAAAGGCTGTTCTCCCTTGTAGAGGGCATAAAACGTTTTCATAGTTGATTTAAGTTAATTTAAAACATATAAACAAAAGGACTAACAATTTCAATTTTTCTGTTGTATCTTAGTCAAAGATAGCTCTCTCCACTGTCCACTTGAAAGAGATCATTAAATTATCAGACAATAAAACAAGATTCCCAGTTATCACTGTCCACAGCAGAGAATAATTTATCAGCTGTGCACAAACTATATTCCTATGTACAGCGTATTCTCCTGATTATTCAGATGAGTCCAGCCCAGTAGTCTGATAAGCATTAGTCTCTGGAAGAAGTTTTAGAAAGACGCAATGCCCAAGCAACAAATTTATATACAAATTATTCTATTGCTTATGCAGTTACAACCAAGCTGGTAATGTGATAACTATTAATTAGTCTCAACTCTAGAAAGGAATACAGCCCTAACAGTGATATAGACAGATATTGATAGACCAACAGACTTAGCCATGAACCAGAAAGAACGCAGAAATAGAAAAAGGAAAGAAACAAACAAGCAAAAAGATTCAACAAAGGAAAGGTTCTAGTGTCACTTTGAATTTGCTCTGGGAGGCCAGAAAAAATGTGCCTGGTCTTAAACAGCCCAAGAAGTGCACTTCTCTGGCAACGCAGTTTAATTGGCTCTGGTAAGGGTGAGTCCACTGGGACTGCTATCCCCAACCCCCCAGCCACAGACGGCACCAGTCCTCAGCCTGCCAGGAACTGGGCAGCACAGCAGGATGCCAGCAGAGGGTGAGTGAGCCAGCAAGCAAGCGAAGCTCCACCTGCACCCACAGCCTCTCCCCACAGCTGGCATCACTGCCTGAGCCCCGCCCCCTGTCAGATCAGCAGAGGCATCAGACCCTCACAGGGGCACGAACCCCACAGCAAATTTTGCATGCAAGGGATCTAGGTTGCAAGCTCCCCTTGAGAATCCAATGCCTGATGATCTGAGGCGGAGCTAAGTAAGTCGGTGACACCCCCCCACCCCATCCATGGAAAAACTGTTTTCCATGAAACTGGTCTCTGGTGTCAAAAAGGTTGGGGACCGCTGCATTAGGACATCTTAGTGGAATGACCTGAAAAATTATTATATAATAATTAATTACATAATTTTCAAAAAGTTAAAAACATGATTGTCTTAGTCCATTTGGGCTATGACAAAATACCATAAACTGGGTTGCTTATAAACAACAAACATTTATTTCTCACAGTCCTGGAGGCTGAGAAGTCCAAGATCAAAGTACTGAGAGATTGAGTGTCTGGTGAGGGCCCACTTCCTCACAGAGATGCCACCTTCTTATATCCTCACGTGGTTGAAGGGGCAAGGGTATCTCTGGAGGCTCTTTTATAAGGGCACTGATCCCATTCATGATGGCTCTGCCTTCATGCACTAACCCACCTCCCAAAGGCCCCACCTCCTAATGCAATCACATTGGGGGTTAGGATTTCAACATAGAAATTTTGGGGGCACACAAAAATTCAGACCATAAGGAAAGATTCATGCAAATATAGAATTAACACATGTCAAAGATTTATTTAACTCATTAATGAGGAAACTAGTCAGATTTAGTTAAAATGGTTTCTGAGAGCATTTCAGGAACTTGGCCCCTCCAAAACAGCACACTGAAATAAGTATGCTAAGTTAGAAGAAAATTTTAAAATGGTAGTGTCCAGTGGGCAATAAAACTGGAAACTTTGGAGTTCTTTTCCTTTTAATCTCTTCCAGACAAAAATCAACAAGCTAACACATATCTTCACAGAGTATGGGCCTTAATCAAAGTAAATAGAAAATCAGCAAAGATGCATATTCCTCTAGAGAACTAAGTAATTTTTGGATGGGCCGATTAGAAAATGCTCTAAATGAGAGCCTTCCTTTCCTCTAATTTTCATATATTTGACATATTTTTCCTTAACAGCCCCAAGAGAAATATTTGTTTTGGGCATGGACCCCAATCAGGAAGTGATTCCTTCCACCCGAAGTGATTCTTTCCACCAAAATAGAATTTCCCCTACCTCCAACTGCCATGTTATAGATCGGGATATAACATCAAGATGCAAACAAAAAAAAAAAATCTCAAAATGCAGGCCCATGCAAACTGAAAAAGAATCTACTCTCTGCATTCATGGCAGGGGTTAGGTGTGTACTGCAGTGTACTGGTGAGCACAAATATAGGGCTCTCATTAACAAGGAACCATTTAGGGGTGAAATTTGAGAAATTATAGATGCATAGACTGAGGGGATTTGATGTCATTTGTAAAAACTCTTCAGTCTTTTGATAAATTCTCTATGAGCTAAAAGAGGATGTCAAAGAAACACAAGAGATATAGATTTCAGAAAATAGATTCATTTTAACAGGAAGGTACCAAAATAGAAGGGATATACATACACAGGAAGACCCACAATCACAAAGGAAATAGAGATTTGCCCTGTCTCCTTTCAGCTTTCATGTGCAAAATCTAAGAATTATTCCAAACGCATATATTGTATACCTACAATATACAAGCACTGTCCTAGGTGACATGGGGCATTAAAAGGGGAATGAGACAAAGGAGGGTTGAGTTCTAATTTAGTTCCATCCACAACTAGCTATATGACATCAGAAAATCTAGACATTTCCAGGATTCAATTTTCTAAGGGATAAAAATTTCTCGGGTTTCTTGAAATTGTACAAGACTGTAAATCTGTAAGTTTATAAATCCTGTCCTTAAAGAATTTAATAAAGTTTTTTGAAGACTTTTAAAGATGTACAGGGTAGCATGGGGGTGGGAGGGAGTTCCAAATACAGATTTTTTCATTCCAAATTTTTCAAATTTTATTTATTTTTTTGTTTATAGCAAGGAATCATTTGCTCAAAAGCACTATTAACAAGAAACATAAAGATGTAATACAAATGTGTCAGGATGTTCTGATGGAATCAGTTGGGAAATACCAGGCCTCCTGCTTGGCAGACCTTCCCATCCTGACATTTGGACTTCTGTGGTCCCTAAGCAACTCTACCGAATACCCAGGGCTCTCTGGAGCACGGTGAATAATCATTTATGAAGTCCAACCTATTTCTTTTAAGGATAATAAATTAATAGCCAAAGAGAAGTTAAGTTTCCTTAACCAGAAAATATTCTTCTTCAAGTTGACAGAGATCAAGGGCAGAATGAGGATCAGGCCACTTCTGCAAATAAGTCTTTTCTCCAGATACTCAATGTCATCTCCCTAAAATCCTAATCATTTCTCTGTATACCAGCAACTCATTTGCTCTCTTTTCACAATCACTCCTCAAAGTGCAAAAGGGATTAATATCAGCTTTCAATCTACTAAAGGTTGTTATTTCTGTAGTCTTGCAAAGGGACCATTCAACACCAAGACCAATCTATCTGAACATTTGCATATGTGTTATCTGGTAAATGAAAAGACCAAGGGAAAGATGTCTTGGGGCTGATAACGCAGCATGCTTGGAGACACTTACCTCCTAGAAACTTTCTGTAAAAGTTTTATTTTTGTTCATGAACAGAGGGTTTTTAAGTTTTTTCTAGAGGGTTTTTAAGCTTTTTCTAGAGCTTTCAAAGATCATTTTTAAATGTTTCCATTTCTCTGTCAGTTCCTGTTCCTAGATCAGGTTATATATTTCCTGCTGTGACGCTATTTCTTTTCCCAGTGAGGCAGATTCTTTCTGTTCTTCTAGTATTTGTCAATTTAACGAACTGTTTTATGACTTAGACCCAAATAATGGAGCTTTTGTGAAGAAAGAAGAGGGGAGCAGGAAGGAAAGGAGAGGAGAAGGGGGTGTAGGGTAAAGTGATAAACTCTAACACATTGGGATTGCCTTTTAAAATCCTACACAGATTTTTCCCCCATTCAGATAACTTGCTGACCTTATCCTATGCTACATCTGATTGCAATTACTTTAGTTTGTTAGGCTGACCAATTTTAGAAACTTGGACAATGTACTTCGTTGCAATCAGATCTGCATTAAAACCCAAAAATGAAGGATAAATCAGTTATTGCCATTGAAGTTGTTATGGTGTATTTTTTCCAAAAGAAACACACTCATGTCAGCAGGCCTGAACTTCCATTTCTCCAAACTTCTAACATAACATCTGCAAGTAAGTCTGGTATCTTCTATATAATTAATCTGTAATCTCATAAAACTGTTACATGCTGTTTCAATAGTTTTTCCTAATTCTTTTCTGTTCCTCTCCCGTGTAAATTTTATTGACAAAACACTTGAAGGTACAAAACACAGAGAGAAAAAAAAAAAGCAAGGAAAGAGCCAATATATTGCTCAGCTTCAGAATTTTAACCCTCCTTATTCACTGATAAATATCAATGCATCTTTCCATCAAGGTGCCATGCCCATGGGTGGAGTGATTTGGCAACTTATTAACACATTGTGACTTGAAAGGTACTGAAGAAGGCATTTCTGATTTAAAAATTCCCTCCACAAATTGCCACATCCTCCAAAATCTCCACCCTCGCCTTCTGGAGTAAGGATCTGAATGTGGAAGGCTCAGTTAAAATGCAGGTGTGTCACTGGGAAGGCAGGCTATAACCTAGGATCTGGCTCAATGCATTGTAATTTCTCAAGCAGAGAGCAAAGTGCTGAGGCAATGAGATGGGACTTCAGGGAGGAAAGGAGCAGAGCCTTTTGGGCAGCTAGTCACCCTCCCTTGCAATCATAAAGTAATATATTTTTTGTTGGCAGGGAAGAGCAAGCATAGGACAAATACTTTGGCAGAGCCACCATCAGGTGTGGGATAATGACAGAGTCAACTATTTGCCCAGCACTAGTGCTCTCAAACATGTTATCTTATCCTACTTCATGCTCAAGACAAATTTGAGAACTGGGGCAACCATACTAGTAGAGAGAAGAGAAAATGAGCCCCAAAGGGCTCAAGTTCACAGAACTACTTTATATCAGCATCTGGATTTGGATTCATAGTCAAACACCTTCAAATTCACTTCCTCACAGAAATATTAATAGTAGGAAGGTAGATGTGTGGAACACCACCCATGGCAGGGAGATGGAGGAAGCCGAAAGCCACTGGTGCCTATGTCACAATCCTGCTTGCAATGTCTGGTATGTGAAAGTGAAATGAACCCTAGCCCTGATTAATTCTGAGTGGTATAGAAAAACTGGTTTCCCGATGCGTAAATATTCAGCTTCCAATTCATTTCATGAGGTTTCTCTCCCACCTCTTCCCTGTTCTCGCCAGTGCTCCAATATTCTACTTTGCCCCATCTGTGCATTTGTTCATGCCGTTCCCTCTGCCAGGAAAGTTCTTTTCCTCATCTATGTTTGTCAAACTCCCATAAAGTGGAGTAACTTCTAGTACAGGAGTTAAATTATAAAGTCAACACACAGGCATAAATCAATTTGGTCAATGTCAATTGTTAAAATCCCTGAAATCACCTTTAAGGTTCAACATCCTTGGATTTGTCATTGCAAACCTCTACAGCCCAAGAGAAGGGAGGTTGTGTGGGAACAGCAGAGCCGTGCATCCCATCTTATGCGCCCTCCAGGATGCATTCTCATTAAATAGAAGGGTGGATGGCGACGGCCTTGCCCTAACGTGGTTGCTTTGTTTCTTTCTTCCTTCCTTCCAATTTACAGCATGTGTAATTCATGTAAATTACTCATATGATTTGCTGTAATTCATTCAAAGTGGATTGATATGACGCTTCTTCAATAGATGTGACACTATAACCTTTCACCTCTTGTGGCACTTACTTTCTCTTATAGCGTTATTTTCATTGGACCCCTCTGCATGGATTGTGACACTTTTATGGTCACAGATTGTTTTTCACTCATATTTCTAGGCCCCAACATGCATAAGCAATGCATTGAATTTAAATATATCCAATGGCTAGTTGTATCTGGAAGTGCCAGAGGCTATGTAGAGGTGGCCCTGCCTTGAGATTGATGAATTGTTTACTGGTGCTAAGAAGACTTCACCACAGACTGAACACCGCTTAGGAAGGGAAGTAGACAGAGGACATCACTGAAAGAATCTTAGGGCAGACGTGTCATAAGGAATAGGGGAGACAAACATTCAAAAATGTTTCCTTGGGAGGCCAAATTGTGAGCTGTGCCACATGATTATCTGAACAGATAATCAAAAATAAGCACAGTGAGGAGACATGTCCTTTCCACCATCATATGGACTCAATGCTGACCCCAATGTTCAAATGTCTGTTCTTCTTGAGTTTGTCTTTCTCCACTGGCAAGTTTTAGGTAATGACCTTGAGTGATTCATATAAACTCATTTAAACTGTTCTGTGCCTCAGTTTTTTTTCATCTCTTAAGTGGAGATAATTATCACACTTATTTCAGAGAGTTTGATGGATAAATAAATGAGTCCACACAAATCACCTAGGATAGTTTCTGGCTCTGAGTAAGCTCTCAATAAATATTAACCTTGCACCTTACCCATCATCATCAATTCATTTATTGACCATGGTTCAGATTTGCCACTGCTCTACTTCACATACCCCAGCCTCTGGGCTCCTCCATCTCAGTTTCAAGACTCTGCTCACATTCCTCTCTCCAGCTGAGTGGCAGACTCTAATAGTTGCTCCTGGTATCTTTTCTCTGCCTTTTTTCAATGAGTGTTAGCAGAGCCCCGGCCACCCTGCTGAAGACTACATTTCCCAGGCTTCCTTGCAGGGAAGCATGGCCATGTGACTAGGTGCTGGCCAATTGGGACTGAGATGAATTGATGTGTACAATTTTCAGAACAGGCCATTAAAAAAGGAAGGGGTATGCTCTCCACTCTGCTGGCTGAAGTGTGAATGTACTGCAAAATGGAAGCCATGTGGTGAGGATAACAGATCAAGAAGTCAGAATGAACCTGGATCCCCGGTGACTTCCCCGTGCAGAACCACCCACGTTTAAACAAGCACAGCAGGTTAGCTCTACTTTCTCTTATGAATTATCCTGTTCTACTTGGTCCCTTTGCTCTTTATGGTCTATTACAACCTATATTAGAGGCAAGGATATCTACACAGAGGATCAGTTTCTGGTCTTTAAGAACTTATGATCTTGAGAGATCTTAAAGTGGAATAATAAATGGCAAGTTGGTTTTTCCAGATTCTACTGTAAAGAGTAGCTGGCTTTTTCCCTCCTTTGTTGCTTCTCTTTTGGTTTGAGAAAAACTGAATTCTCATCACCCACCTCTCTTTCTTGCTAATCAGTAAAATTTTTAAAAATTGAGGCACCTTGGCTAAATCATAAATTTTTTATTAAGATGTATTCTTTGTAAAAATTTGCTTTGACTCACCCATGATTGTTCCAAAGATTTATATGACCAATTCATGTCTGTCTTTCCACAAACTGATCTTCCCTCTTTTCTGAATATCTGTCAGCACACATCTGTGCTTGTGTGTACAAAAATTTCACCTCTTGAGAGGCCCAGATTTGACAGAATCAAGTTTGCCTCATTTTTCAAACAGTGTTAATTCAGTTTAAAAATACTTTTCTCACTATGTTATTGCTAGGGTCTTCTTTTATCCCATTTCCTGGTTTAGTCTATCCTGGATCTCACCCTTATTTGATTAGAAATTTACTGTTTGGGGGAGGGGTCTCAATGAAATTCAGCTGCCACTTTCTACCCCCTATCAAATTTCTTTGGTGCCTTAAAGAGGTGAAGGCAGGTACTACTTTCTTCAAATAATGCAAGGCAAACACTTAAAATTCAATCCACTTGGAAATCGCCTTCCCCACATCTTCTTTTATCTGTAGGGTGATTTCCTTTTAAGTGGGTTTCACAATGCAAATGAGGCACAGTTTATTTATATCCAAGTCCAGGGAAATGAATTTATATGTACTCCAGAGGAGAAGTTCCATGGGAACATCCACACTTCCTCACTTTCAGACTATAGGAACTTCTGCATATATCCCTTTCCCTAAAGACCTTAGGGGCACCCAGTAGAGCCAGTTTGCATGAGACAAGCCATTTCTACCCCTGATTTTCATGGAAGACTAACTAGAATCATTGTTACCACTTTAAATCTCTTCACTTGGTTAGTGTGTTGTTAGCAGTGTAACTCAATCAGCCAACATATATTAATACTTATTGATTTCCAATTGGAAGAAAGCCTCTTCCCTCTATAAAACATACAAGAAATGGCATTATTTCTGCCCTTAAGGAGTTGCCAATCTAGTTGTAAAAACTTGAGAGAGTCCCTGACTTTTCAAGACCTGTTAGAAAGACAATGTCATGGGGGTGCCTCATAAAAGACCATCCCTGAAAAATGACTATGCTCTGCTTTGGCTGTGCTAATCTAGTCTTGTGTCATCATATTGCCTAAATTTGAATAGGCTTTTCAATCTTCAGTTAGTTAAATTCTTCACAGGGGCTGTGTCTTATAAATCCTTGTTGTTCTCAATGCCTACCCTAGTGCCTTATACACAAAATACACTTACAAATGAACAAAAGAGTGAATGAGTTAGAAGCAGAGAGGAGAATGATTGTTATCCCAGACTGGGCCATCCAGGGAGGAAAAAAAGATGGAGAGAGGTTGGGCAACAGGTACAAAGTTACAACTAGATAGGATGAATAAGTTGTGGTGTTCTACTGCACAGTAGGGAGACCTCGGTTAACAGTAAGGTATTATATATTACACAATAGCTAGAAGAGAGGATTTGGGCATGTTCCCAACACAAGGAAATGATAAATGCATGAAGGGATGATCACACTTGATTTGATCATTATGTAATATATATATCTCTCTCAAAATATCAAATTGTACCCCTTAAATATATACACTTACAATGTGTCAATTTTTAAAAAATTTTAAACAGTGAATGAGTAAATTTTTGATACAGAGTCAATATAGGTTACAAAACTGTAATTCATCTTCAGGTCTACATCCAGGATATTCTGGCACAACAATTTCTATTTATGCCCAAGAGGCACTAAAGACCCCTCACTTCCATTTATCCATCCAAATCTTCAACAAGTATTTATCAAGAACTCAGTATCTGTCAGATATTCTTTTAGGTGCTGGGAATACAGTGGGGAATAAGCCAAAAACTTGCCCTAACAAAGCTTACATTCTAGGGAGAAAGTAAGGAGGAGGAAAGAATTTCTCTATAACAAATGAAGTAGCCATCGAGGGAAGGAAGGAAGGTTATAACTGCAACAGCTTGGGCTTATAGAAAAATGGAACTTATTTATTCAAGATTTGTAAAATTCAACAGCAAAACAGCTTTGGTCGCAAGTGAATAAGCCAAAATGAATTAATGACTCCTTGAAAAGTAGAAATGAAAAATAATTACAATTCTCCTTTACCTAACAGATACATCCATAAGGGAAACATTTTAAAAAATAAACTAAAATAAATGTCAAAAATGTGCTCCAGAAAGAAATATCTAAACTATGTTTGCATGAAATTTTAATCTGTGCTTTAAGCCAATGTGTCTCTGATTTATGTGCTATCCCTCCTTAGTTCCTTCTGTCTCCTTTAAAAGTCTTTTACCAATGCATTGATTTCTTCACTAAAATTCTCATGAGGGGAAAAATACTGATAGGATGCCCAATTTTTAAAAATTACTTATGTCTTATAAAATCTACTGAATAAGATACTGTTAATGAAAAACACAAAAGTGATACATTTAACCCATGTGGAAATTAACTCTTCTTAGCTTCCTCTTCCTTCCCCCTAGTGACCAAAACATGAGTGACTGAGGTAGAAATTAGAGACGGATGAGGCGAACATTTCTTTCTTTCTAAAATTTAAATTTCTAAATCACTCTATTTGAATCACAGTTCGGCATATGCCTTTGATCACCAATGGTAGGTAAAGATGGAGAAGAGTAGAAATACCTCCTTCACTAAATAGAAAACTCATTTTCAAAGTAGGAAATTTGAACTTAAAATGTTACTGTTTCTTGTTCATCATAAACTTTATATGTCTTGCTAAATATTAAATTAGGCTAGATAGAGCTCACTCCATATATTTTTGACTGCTGAAAATATTTGGCTAAATTCATTTTGGAAATATTTCACTTCCATGATGCAATCTGTGTGATGATGATGTCAGGAATTTTGCAGCTCTTCTGGGGAAAATAATATACGTGTCAGCCATACTTTATTCATCCCTACACTTCTAATTCCTAATCATTAAACATTGGAAAAGTACTGTTTCTAAATTTCCTTCCAGACCACCTGTCCCACACTGACTTAGCTATTCCAGTACAAAAGTCCTGGCTCCCAGACAACTAAGGTGCCTCCAGGGAGGGGCAGGAAATGGTGTCTCACACAGAAGCAGCTAGAGCTAAGAAGACCGTGAGAAGGAAGAGAGGGGTAGAAGAGGAAGGGGAAGGAAAGGGAAGGAGTCTGGCATCTGTGGTAGAGCTGGCCAGATGCTCACAAATTCATTTCTTCTTCTGAGCTCAGGAATAAGACACACTTGCCACCTGCCTAACTGAGTTCTGGGGGGCGTAGAACGTGGGAGGAAGTGTTGCTCACCACTTCCAGGCAACCCCCAGAAAATACCCTGCACAGACCTGCACGTGCTCTGCCTCTTCTCTTCCAGGGCATCCAGCTGCAGGAAGAATCAAGGGCGGCTCTCTTGGGAGGCACCAGGGGATGGTGGAGCCACTAGGTGGAGCAAGCCCAGGCCCCTGAATGACTGAGGGCAACAGAGCACCCGCATTGGACAGGTGACCTAAGCAATAAACCTTTTCTGTGTGAAGCTGCTGAGGTTTGGGGTTATTTCTTATGGTAGTAGCCTTCCCTGACGAATACAGCAAATAAAGAATGAATTGACAATGACTAATTCCATTTCTTCCTCTAGTCCTGTGAAGCAGTTGATTTTTTTCAACAAGGCTCAGTTATGTCATCTCTCATGAGAAAAGCTGCAACAAGAAGCGGCTCCACGTCCCTTGAGCCATGGGTGTGTCCCGTCCATTTACAGATGGTTGAAAACTCAGGGGGAGGGTTTCATTGCTCAACATGGGGCTTGAATATTCTTTGATGGCAAATGATCTCTTTATTCCTTGGGTGGGGAGGGAGGATGAATCCTGGGGCAATAGGATTTAGATTTCGTTGACATGTGAAGCAATTTTGGCAAACCTAGCGAGCCTTTTGGTTGTGATTTATATCTAGTCAGGGAGAAATGACATCTGGGATGTCTGATTTATTCACTAGCAAAATGCTGGCTGAACCTAAAATAAGAAAATAGAGATTTATGTAACAGATTGCAGAGCCTTAATTTAAGAATGGTTAGGGAAGCAGCAGACACTCCACAGCCCTGCTCTGCCTGGAATCACATGCTGCAAGTTAATATTACCTTTCTTAAAGTATTAAGTCACATGTTGAGAGTCAGGGCTTTATTTCTTCAAAATTCAACACCTGAATCTTTTCAAGATGACTGTTTCCTACCCAAATAAGTCTTGGCATTCAATTACATGTCGACTGCCATAGAGAAGCAAGCAGCTCTGCAAAATTTAGCAGAGAGCTACAGTCTATTGTAATTTTACTTGCAAGCCCCCAAACTACTTCATGTTAATCTCCATGCCAGGAGAACCCAGAAAATACTGGGACTCAATGAAGAAGGAATTTTGTCCCCTGTATTAAGAGACCACCTGTTCTCATTGTCATAATTGTTTCCTCTTCAAAACCTAACAAAGTTTTTCTGGAACATATTCAATGCTGTAAACACCAAAATGTACTTTCTCTCTGGTCTCAGTGCCCACTCTAGATGTGCTCCTGCTGAGCCACTGATTTCTTCTTGTCTTGGGAACATCAAGTCATGTGACATAGTCCCACTTCCTGCTGCTTCCCACTTTGCATTGGCCTTTGGAAAGCTCAGAGGCAAGAAGCAGTCCGCGCTAGAGAATGCAGAGGACTGCATGGCATGAACACGCTGTGCTAACCTTATTCTGACCCCTCCTTGCATTTCTGTCTCTATTCTAACCTTGTTCCACATGTTCTCATCTGTGCACTAGTTGATCAAGCAATACATCTATCATGGTAGCTGGCTGAAACTCAGAATAAGGTGGGGGGATCCACAGAGAGAACAATGGTAAAAGAGAGGAGAATGAAGAAATTGGAGGAGAAGTAGAAAAATAGAGGAAGAGAAAGAACAGGACAGGGGGATGAGGATTGGGAAGGACCAACAGGACACAGGGAGGAAAGGAGGGAGGAACTCAGTCCATACTTCCATCAGTGTTCAGCAGGTAAGAAACCTGTTTAGTGATCCCTTGAGTGCTTTACCAAGGGATCACTAAACAGGTTTTTCCTTTAGAAAAAACTAAAGCTCTTGATATTATTCTGAAATGGAAAATGAAAATCTCAGGAGCAGCTCCCCGCCACACCCCCCAGCTCCTTATGCAAAAGGGAAGATCTAGCCTGGAGGCTGAGTGATGCAACACCCCCTTCCAAATGAATAACTGTTACTGGCATCCTGCATTAGCCAGATCCCTACAGAAAGGTAAAAGGCCTCAGGCCTCTGTGGAAGGCTGCCTCCACAGGTCATTCATAAGGAAATTCTTTGCTGGCCTCCCCTGAACAAGGACATGCATATAGTACCTTTAGGTCTGCAGGCTCCTAAAACTAAAGTCTGTTCAATACCACACTGTTAATGTTGATCCCAAGCTTATCTTGCCAGGTGCAGGACAGAGACAAGAGGAGATCAATCGTTCCTCCACCCACCCAGAGACATCTGCATAATTGATGCTTCCTTTTCTCGCTTTTTCTCTTCAAATATTCACCTTATCATATGTAAAATGTAGATTTCCTGGGCCTCACAAGAATGTAACCATTTGCCTCATCATTCACCCTCTCCTCCTTTTTCTTTCTGTATGCCTGCTCTCCTTAAACACAGAGTTCCCAAATCCCTCTTCAAAAAAAACAGTCACAGATGGGGCTGTGGCTCGTGTTTTTTCTGGGCATGTCCTCAAACTTTGGCTCAATAAACCTCCACTGACGGAGATCATTGCTTCAGTCACTTATTTTGGGTTGTCAGTTCCTTTCTTCTTTTAAATTCCCCATACAATAAAGGGATCACATGGAAGAATCCCTGCTGCAATATGAAATTCTGCTAACTCATCATGCCTTCTTTGATGTTAAGATTTGGAAGAGTCACTGTTGTACTGATTGGTGATGAGATTTTTGTCCCTAGCAAGTCTAACAACCTTGATGAGCCTGCTAAGGCTGTTTAGTTGCCCCCTTTCAACTCAGCTCTATCGGAAACAGACTATCCAGTGTCTCAGGGAACATGGATTCAACTTCTTTACACCCTTCACTCTGGGCAGCACAGCTCCCAGGATGAACAGTGAAATAAGTACTTCACTCCTATCTTCCTCCCCTCTTCATGAATTTAGCCCCTCATGCAGGCAGAGTGTGTCATCTTGCTGACCCTAGACAATTCCCTGGCGTGGCCATGAGCCCCTGCCTCTGCCTCTGCATCTAACACAGTAAGGCCAGGGATGAAGACTTGATTCCTTCCCCCAGCAAAATTAAGTGCTTTCTTCTTTTTCCTTGTAAATAATTTAGAACATGATTTTACCCTTATGTGCTATCACATTCCAGTCCCAGTTCTTAAGGCAGGGATGGGAGGAAGATAGAGCTGCAGAATCTGTCAATATGGACCTTCATAAGAATACAGAAAGCATGGCCTGAAAACCCAGGCAGCTGGCATTGAAGGTGAGCTGTGTGTATTCCTTGTCCATCTCTTGGGATGTTTGATCATGATCATTTGGTTGTAAACTTCTTCCAACAATATCTGTCTTTTTAATACCACCGCTGCATTTTCTTCAGCCAAAGGAATAGATCTATAATGGATATAAAATTTAGTCCACAAAACTAGAGTATAATAAATGTCACATTTATTTCTTTTCTTAATCTTCTCCAAGTTTACTTTTCTCCAGGGTTGTGAGACATCTACTCACTTTCATTATTTGGGGTTTTATTTCCACCTTTCCAGTCATGCACTGTTCCCTGTGATCTCAGGCCATTGTCAGTGTTGTGAGAAGGGCCCCTGGTTGTCCTCTGTCCACGTGTGATCATCACTGGTTTGCTTGCTTCCCAAGCCCAGGAGGTCCCTAGGGGAAAGAGTTCCTCAGCCTCCATGCCACGCTTGAGTGCCCAGGGACTGACCTTTTGTGTCCAGCCCACTCCCCTACCCCCCAGAGAAGTCCTCCTTCTGAGCTCTGTATGTAAGTGTGAGATGAGGGCTGGGGAGAATCTGGCACTTTCTTGGGCCTCTAGTGTCCTTCTCTATTTTTCAACCCAGTCAGTTCTATCCTTTGAACGCCAAGCACTACAATTCTTCCACCCGCTTCTCTCCCAGGACCATCCAGTGTGACAAGCCTGAGTTCTCACAAATGACCATTAAGCATCTAAGAAGGAGAATCATCATCTTTGCCTGGTAACTCCTGCCTTCCTCCCTGTACCACCTGTGGTCTCAGAACAAGGGAACACAAAGCCCTGCCCACAAGAATCAAGTAACAGTCAACTCAATAAACAATCCCTCCATAAACAACCACAGATGGACTGAAGCATCTTCACCCGAGAAGCTGACGTAGAAGGAAATGTGGGGCACTGCAGCCACGTGACTCCCCACCGTGTCCCTCCAGTGAGGAAGCAGCCCTGACCACGGGCATCCAGGCAAGAGGAGAAGGGAACCTCTGTGGGAAAGGGACCCAATTTAATATTGGAAAGAACACGCTTTTGACTGAGAAAAATTTGGGCTCAAATACAGGTTCTACCGTTTAGAACCTGTGTGACATTGTGCAAATTAATCCCTACTTTGCTTCTTGATGTCCTCTCTGTAAAATGGGATAATTTCACCTTTTTTTGCAAAATACCCATGAGGAACAAATGAATGTCTCCCTTCCCTCCTTGACCCCTCCCCCAAATGTACCAAATTGCTCTTTGGGGGGGGGTGTGCGTGGGAGGGAAAGGAAAAAAATGGCAGAAAGGCCAGCAGAGACATCCTAAAAATCCCAAAAGATTTTCTGCTCCAGTCCAATGTCTTATTATGCTCCACATGCCAGATCAGGTAGGTAAGAAGACTCACGCCAGGAACGCGAGTCCACTGTTCCTACCTCCCTTCCTCTCCCCACGACCCAGAAGGTGGTCCTGTCAAATGCGGGATCGTGGTTAAACCTCGAAGCCTTGGAGTCATTCAGTCCTTGGTTTGAATTTCAACGTCATCACGGAGAGGCTGAGTGAGCCCACTGGTGTATAAGTAGGAAAGATCCTACTTATACTGTAAGAAAAACATGAGATGAGGCACAAAAGGTTTAGCCCAGTGCCTGACAATAACAGGGTCCCTGCTTTCATTTTTATTACCACTTTCATTAACATCTTCTCTCCACTTGCTATTAAACCTTTCAATAAATACATCTGTTACTGAGATTTTTCCTTTTCCTTTTTGTTTAGTTGGTTATATTCACAATTTGTTTAGCCTATTTCTGATTATGTTAGATCTGTGTGTGAATTCCATTAATCCAATAACTTGGAATCTGAATAATTCTCAGCCATTCCAAAGCAGCTCCAAAATACAAGAGTCCACTAACAACAGAGAACTGCTTCCATGGAGCTGAGAATGAACATCCTGACACACATGGCAAAGCAAAGTCTGCACAGGGTATATGCTTATAAACAGTCTCACCTTCACCCAGGTTACCCTCTTTTATTGTTGTTATTACTCTCTGTTTTCCTCTTAAATGCCGACAAGTCGCACCAGGTATTTCCTTCTCACTTAGATACCAAAATAAAGTCTCTTCCAAACTTCTGGCTTGTGAATTCTTATGCCAGGGTTTCCAAGCCAGCCCCTGAATCACTCAGCTGAAAGCCAAGCTGAGGGGAGGGAGGTGGTTTTCATTTCAGGAACTTGGGTTAGCTTCCTGGAGACAAAACACAGCAGCATCAATAAATAGGGTAGAAAGGAGGCAGTGATAGAAGAGGAATTTAAACCTCAGTCTGAATATCAGCTAAAAGGCATACAATACTCAAACATAGCTATCCGATAGGATACATTTCTATACGTTAGAAGAAAAAAATCAAAATCAGAGGCAGAATAAGGTCTGATTCTGCCATATCACAGCCAACATGGACAGAAATAGCATTTTCTTAAATCACAGCCTTTTTATGGAAATAGCCCAGACTGTTTCTAATGGGTATTTTTAAGTACCATTTTTTCTTTCATTCATTCTGTAAATATTTATAAGCACCTCCTATGTACCAGATGCCGAAGATACAGCAGGAAACAAGACACAGAAGTTCCCTGACTTCAGGGAGCTTCTATTCTCCTGGGAAAGACAGATTATAAACAAAGGACACCAAGGGACGGTGAACAAACTGTGATCCTGGGCGAGTGTCTTCATCTTCCTATGCCAGCGATTTCTCATCTGCATATGAGAAATCTGCTAGTAACAGTCCCCACGTGGCTTGATGTGGAGAGAAATGAATTGCTTTGTGTTCAAGGCTGAGCACAGTGCCTGGCTCTGGGTCACCTACCTAAGTGTGGGTTGTTCTACCCCCATTGGAATGGAAGCTCAGAGGGCAGGGACCTCTTGTCTATTTTGTTCATTTTCATCCCAGTGCTTAGGACAGTGCTGAAACAAAATACGTACTCAATAAATATTTGTTGAATGACAAATTTAAAAAGTCATTGTTTGTGAGTCATGTTTTGAAAGAAATGAACAGAGTCCTCTGAAAGACAGACCTGGGAGAGCAAGGCATGGCAATGACACAGCCAGTAAAGGTCTCTCCGGCAAAAACTAGGGAAAGAATATTCCAGAAAGAGAGAACAAGTACAAATGCATTTCACAGGAAAATCTTGCTGTGTTTAATAATCTAAATGCTGTAGGGTGAGTACCTTCCTGGTTGGGTTTCCCAGGCTGTATCTACGGTTTCACGACTATCTCCTGCCCTTTTCCTTCCCTTCTTATTATTTGGTCTATTTCCCCCACACAGCAGCACACAACTTCTCTCCATTGGAATATATCTTAATATTTCCTTTAAGGAATAGTATTGGAATGTAGAGGGAGCAGGAAGTGGGAGAACACGTGTCCCTCAAACATTTCAGCTCTCCGCAGACTGAGAGAAACCTGGTTAGACGCAGTGTGGTCACTAGAGTTCCCAGACATCTCTCCTTATATTTTCTCCCTGGCTCTCATGCCCCTTCCTGAGGATGTTTGACAATTTGGGATTCCCAAGACTTGTCCTTAAGCATTTAAGTGAAGAGGTTGCACTTCATAAACTCATTCCCCAGTAAGGGGTTTCCATCCCTCCAGGCTCAAAACTCCTCCAAAAAGAGCTGCTGGTGTGTCTTCAGAAATTCTCATATCTTCTCAAAAGAGAAAGTGGCATTTATTTTCTTATAATAAATAAAGCAGACTTCCCTATGCTTTATGATGAGACAACATGTAGTCTAATAGACTTTGCCTCTGACTAGCAAGACAGGAAGAAAGGAAGATCTTTGACACCTCCTGAGAGCTAATTAAGCGGGCAGGCCACAGCTGTGCCCCTCTTGACAGAGAAACTTATCAGCTCCACCACACAGTTCCCCAAATCTGTCCCGTTCCCCCACCACTTGCACTATCAGCCTTCTCAAATTGTTTCCCGGCCATGCTGAGGACAGACGAGGAGTTGGTAAGGAGATACACGTGTCGTTTTCTCTGACAGCCAATGTAAAAGAAAGGAGCAAGAGAACCTCTAAGTACAGTCTCTTCTGGCTTCTTTGTCATGGTCGTGTAATATCCAGGACATGTTCATCAAATCGAGAAATGCAATTGCATTTGGGTGTGGACAAAGACATTAACATTACACAGCATCTTCCTACTGAAAACCAACATGGACTCCTCCCTTTCTTTTGTCCAAGGCTGGGTGGGAGTACTTGTAAATGCACCCAACTGGGAGCTGAGGCCTGGAGCTCTAGTCCTGGGGGTGACATTTTGTTCCTTGAGAAGTCCCCTTGGCCTCAGCAACCTTGTCTATAAAATAAAAGGCATTGGGCTTGGTGTCTGTTCCAGCTCTCAAACATTCCATGGATCTGTTTAACAAGCATAAACTTGTGGACGTTCTTCTGGCACACCTAAAGAGGAATTTGCCCTGCTCAGGCTCCATTTAGTGAAGACTACTGTTTGTTGTCTCACCAATACCAATACCAATTGGACCGACCTAGTTCAGACATCTTTCTGTAGCAAGTCCAGATAGGATTATTTTATTAGCTTTCTAAAGGCAAAAAATGCATATATATACACACACCATGGATAGTTGTGTGTAAGCATAATGTCACTAAACTGTGCATCCTATGTTCCGTGGCATCAGTTTATTAATATTGTGCTTACATGCAAAGATCCAGAGTTACAACAGATAACAACGATCAACAAACAGATATAACCATAGGGTTGTTTGTTGAATTACCACCGATCTTTCCAAGGTGTTGACATAAACACTTAGACAGATACCTGTAAGGCAAATATTTCTATCATGGTCCTGTTCTTGTCTTCCTTTTATAAGCCTTGCTCAGAACAGCGTAGGAATCCTCCTATATTCCATACCAGTGTGTATGTGACCTTCTTTATAGACTGATTTGGAGAATTCTTAGTGTCTTCTATGATTTCACAACATTCACACATTAAAGTTCAGAGTCTTCATCAGTTGTCTTTATATAACTCTAGCTATTTCTGTTCCTACTTGTGAATGCACAGACTCATGCAAATGTGAGTCTATGGAAAGCATGGCTTGTCTCCAGGGCCCACTCTACAATGTGGGATTGCTGCCACTTGCCTGCTACAAAATACCTTCTTTTCTCTGCCCACAGCCATGGAAGGGCTTTTACAGACCTCCCTGCCTTTTGGAGAGAGAACATCTGAATTGCATCCTGCCTAGAGAGTGCTTCCCCACTATGTGGAAGCCATTACCCCAAGGTTACTTCCTGAGTCTCACCTGCCCATGGCCCTAGAAAGATAGCAGCTGTGAGTAAGCCATGAACTTTCTGGTCATGGGGATTTTCTTGTCGAACTGTTTTACCCCCACTTATTCTGCATTACACTCTCTCTGTTTCAGGAATTTGTCTTCTTTAGCTTAAGACAAAGTGATTCACTATTTATCGAGAGCTACAGAAAAGGAAGTTTAGTAAAGCCTCCTTTTAAGAGTTGGCCCAGAATTATGTAAGTGGGTGAAATGAGTAGTAGAAACAGATGATTTTAATTCATCTCATCTGCTCGTTACCTGCGGTGCAGATGCAAGTGTTTATTGAGTATTGCAGCATATCTACTATTTTTCTTTGACCACATTTTTTGACCTCTTCAGTGCACTAGAGATCCTTAAGTTCCCCTTCTCAGACAGTTGTATATAATCTCAGCATTCCTGAATTCCTATCCTATGCTTTGCATGTGATCAACAAAAATATATCAATTCTTGCAAAACGGTAGAAGCTACATCTTGTTTCTGTGAAAACTGGGATTCATTCTCAGTAGATCCCCATGCCCACTCTCTTCAAAATGTGTGACTATCATTCATTATTCTTATCATTTCTGTTATTTTCACTATAAATATTTATTCAATTTCAACCTTAGCAGTAATCTGTTCATGGTGCATGTAGATTTACCTAACCTTACCTGACAGTTTATCACTAAAAAAGAAATTATCTTTGAATTAAATACACCACAAATTTCCAGAAAACATATAGGGTGGTCTCGTTCCCCTGTGATAGATATATTCTCATCCTGTATTATCCTACTTGAGATGCACAAATGAAAAGCTTATCAAAGTGCTAATCATTCCTTCCTGCTCAGTGCAAGCCCCTGCATGGAGGCTCCCATAATGACTCCTGCCTTCTTAGGCCACCTCTCCGCTGCAGTCCCATAGCATCGATGTTCTGTGGTACAGTTGCACTTAATCAGATCCTGTGTCATACTGACCAGTGTTGCTCCGTGTGGGGTGTTCTCCTCTTGCCAACTACATTAGCATTTACTTGAAGGTTGTATAATGTTACTAGATCTTGGAGTCTTCCCTGGTCCTCTACCTCCTCCCTTATAAAGAATAAAATGAACCCTCTTCTGTGATCCCTTATGACCCTCTTTTCCCCTCTAGAATGACATTTTCACCTCTAGACAAATGAATGTAATTATTTTCTGACATTCCTGGTTTACTACTAGATTATAAACTCATCAAAGGTGAGCCAGTGTTTTATTCAGCTTTCTATCTTGTATGCCCAACGCAGAATAATCTTTTAACATGTGTTTGTTCCATGCTGAATGCATAAATGGATAAATAAATGAATAATTGTCAATTTAAAAATCCCATGTAGGGCTTTTATATAATGTTTTAACTGAGCACTTATTAAAGATTAGAGAGTCAATAAATACTGCACTTCAGCAGTTCAGTAAGTCTTATAGTTTTGACTGTTCAAAGTAATTTTCCCTGCCTAGATTTTCCCAAATGAGTAAAGCATTCAATAACGTGCAAGAGGAACTTGGTCATTGCTAAGATGCAAATAAAATGTAGCACTCTGCACTGAAAAATGTGACCTGATAATAGTCGCTAGTTTATACATAACACACTTAGAGACGTGAAGAAGTATTCAGTGATTTCCATGTGTTTGATGGCTCCAAGAACGACATCAAAGTATCATTTTTTTTAAAATGCTGCTAAATGTGAAAAGCTGCCAGTCTGCCATAGCACCTGCTGAGGGTCTGCCTCATGGCAGTATCTGGGGGATACATTTTCTCTGTGTCATCAAAGTTGACAGGGAACATTGAAGTGGACTTTCACCTTGCCTAAGACCTCTAACAAAATACTCCTCCACTTCTTTTTTCTATGCTTTCTGCAAAAGAGCTAACCTAAAAATCACATCAGCCGGTTCAACCCACTGTTATTTCAAAGTGCAACCCACATGTGAGAAAAGAGCCCATGGCAAGCCATTCAAGGTATTAAAACCGTGACTCACTGCCAGACAGAAAAAAAGTATTCTCTGCACAGAAATTCAGTAACATGTTATTGCTAAAATTAAAAATCAAAAAAAAAGAAACCTCTCAAGACAGGCCTGCAATGGATCTGTATAAATGGTGGCATTACAACATAAATCAGCAAAAATTTTTTTAAAAAGTTCTAATTTTCCAGTAAATTTATGGAAGAACATTAAATAATACCAAATAGCAGCAGCAAAACAGAAGAGATTCTCCCTAAAAAATGCTTTCTTTAACTGAATAAAGTCATAGAGTTATGAGAGGAGAAAGACAGTCTGGCTTTCTTGGCAAGACTGTATTTAAACCAAGTTTGGAAGTAATTGCAAAAGAATTATCATTTCACAAAAAATGTATCAGCCATATCAGTTTCAACAGCAGTTACTCTGAGATTCCTCCTTGCCTCTCTCTGGCTCATCTCTGGGATTGATGGTCACTAATGGTAACCCCAGGCTCTGCATCGCACGTGGTACAGGGACTCTCACTGTACTTTTCCTAGTAAGCTGCCCAGTCTTTCTGAGAGCTTCCAATCTCACACACATATACGTGATAAAATGAGGCAAAAATTCAGGGAAAGAAATCAGTCTCACAATTAGAAAATATTGCTTTGCCTTTATGCACCCAGGTAATTGCTGAAGATTGTTGAGAGCAAGGAAAGATCAATAAGTGTCTCCACAATGTCAAAAGAGGTTGAAAAATGAAAGATCCATTTAGCCTCTCAGTTGTTTCTGTTTGTGGTGCAAATACTTGGCTGTTTGGGAACTGAATGAGTCCCTTTGGATATTGCAAAGTGAGGCTTGGAGGAATAATGAGCACACAATTATTTAAAAGGGCAAAAAGGAATATAAAAATGCGAGAATAATGGAGAACTCTGGAATGGAGGCTGCAGTATGTGGTGGGAAACATGGTTTACCATGTTCACCATCCAGCTGTGAACAATTTCTGAAGACACCACCCAGAGAACTCAGAAGTTTAATGGCAGATGTTTCTTTCATAAGCCAGAGCTCATGATTGGCAGCCCGTTTCCAGAGCATCAGGAGGCTCTGTAAAATGTTGTGCCCATATTCGATCCAGAATAAGACTTTGGAGGCTTTAAGCATATAAATGATCTAAGCAAGGAATCATAAAATGAAAAGTTAAGTAAATTTAATATTAACTGAAAGTTCTTTAAAGAAAAACACCATTGGATGGATTTGGAAACATTTGGAGGAAGACCTATGGTGTCACAAAGATCTGTCCTGGGTTCTGTTGACTTTACTGTTTCTCTACAGTACATACGATAAGGGAGATGCCATTTCTATTATTCACAAAGAAAAATTTAAAAAAAATTGGATTGAGATCTGAAATTATCTCAATAGGCTGAGACAATGGGCCAAATCTAACACCAATAAATCTCCCTCCTCCTTCAGGTCTTAACCTAAATCATATTTCTTCAGCAAGTTCTTCTCCAAGCCTTAGACCAAGTAAGGTCTCCCATGTGCTTCTATACCGTCTTGTCCTGTCCCTTTCTTCACTGCAGATTGTGAGTTTGTTGAGGTTAGGAGAACAAGTCTAACTCATCAACCACTGGATCTGTGGTGCACACACCAGATCCTGGCAGGTAATAACTGCTCCATAAACATTGGTCAGATTAATGAAAAAATACACAAAAAGTTAGGCATTTTAGCTAAGAGCATCGAGCGCGTGATTAGAAGATGCAGCAGGGTGGTGGTGGGGACTGTGATCACTAAATACCAGCAGGTGTGAGAGCAACATATGGAAGACTCAATACACTAGGGAAACACAAATAAAAACAATGAGATATCACTGCACACCTGTGAGAATGACTATTACCAACAAAATATAAGTGTTGGTGAGGATGCAGAGAAAAAGGAACACTTGCACACTGTTGGCGGAATGTAAATTGCTACAGCCATTATGGAAAACAGTATGGAGTTTCCTCAAAAAATTAAAACTAGGACTACCGTATGGTTCAGCAATACCACTTCCAGGTATATATCCAAAAGAATTGAAATCAAGATCTCAAAGAGATAGTGCATGCCCATGTTCACTTCAGCATTATTCACAATGACCAAGACATGCAAACAGTCTAAATGTCCATCAACAGATGAATGGACAAAGAAAATGTGGTCTCTACACTCTATGGAATATTGTATAGCCCATTTAAATATAAGGAAATCCTTCCACAGGCAACAATATGGATAAACCTTGAGGACATTATGCTAAGTGAAATAAGCCAGCCACAAAAGGACAAATACTGCATGAGTCTACTTAAATGAGGCACCTAACATAGTCAAACTCATAGAAGCAGAGATTCGGATTGCCAAGGGCTAGAGAGAGGGGGAAATTGGGAGTTGTTGTTCTATGGATATAAAGTTTCAATTATACAAGATGTGTAAGTTCTAGAGATCTGCTGTACAACGTTATGCCTACAGTTAACAATACTGTATTGTGAACTTAAAAAATTGTTAAGAGGATATATCATATTAAATAATCTTGCTATATACACACACACACACACACACACACATACAGATGCACAAGGAAACTTTTGGAGGTGATGGATATGACTGTGGTGATGGTTTCATAGGCATATGCATATGTCCAAACTCATCAATTTGTATATTAAACATGCCAATTTGCCTCAATAAAAGTGCTAAAGAATGAAAAGTAAGACTTGGGGATACCAAAAAGCAGTCTTTACATATTTAAAGGTTGTCCTGGAAAAGAAGGGTTAGACTTTTTCTTGCTTCTGGTTCTACACAACAGAGAAAGGACCAATGCATACAAAGAGGTAAGTTTTGGCTTGATACAGGAAAAATCCTTATAATTAGAGCTATTTGCAAATGAAATGTGCTTATTCAGCTTTTAAAAGTGATGTTATGGAAAAATACTTAATTAAAAAGGATAAAAGCTGGTTCTAAGATATGGGTAGTATGATTTTTCAAAATAAAATTATGCATATACACACACATACACATCCGGGCACACACACAAAAATGTTAATGATAGTTATCTCTGGATGATAGTACTATAGATATTTTTAATTTTTATCTTGTACATTTCTATTTTGTTTTCTAAAATTATTACCCTGAAGACAAATTATTTTTCTAATGGCAGGAAAACTCTGTAAAACAAAAATGCTTGTCTTGGGACATAGGGAGTTCCTTTTTGCTGGAGGTGTTTGAACAAAGCCTATAGTTGTTATCTGTCAGGGATGTCACAGAGGAGACTCTGCTATTACCTCTTTTAGCTTCTATGGTGCTTCAGATTATGAGAGTCTATTGCACAAAATAGTAATTATAATCAGTAAACTTTTAATAATTATTAATATGACATGTATAGTTATTAATAGTTATTATTAATAAAGTGCCATGGAATCTCAGATTTGCCAGGGAACTCAGAAGTCATCTTTTCCAGCCAACACAGACAGTATTGAAAATCCTCTAAGGATTTTCGCCTATGTCTTTCTCCACTGTTCACTTCAGCATGGTCTATCTACTCTGGTGGGTAAGAGACATGTCTGTCTTTAAAACACCCAGCCCAGTGGCACATGAAACAATCTTCACCTATTCATTTCTCAAGCATGAGAGGGTAAGCTACACTCAATCTTTTGGCATTGTCATCCCTCTCTGAACTTTATTAATGAAACTAAAGTAAAGTTCCCTCTCTGAACTTTACTAATGAAAATAAAGAAGAGTCCTTTGCCACCATTTATACACTATCTTTTCCTTGACTTGAAATCTCCTCTTTTATTTCTTCGAAGTGCATAGGACTTTTTATTTAATCATATCTTGTATACTGTTACCAAATCCATTTGTTGTTCTCTCTCTGCTCAGGTTGTCTGAACATTTTTACATAGAGTGATTTTAAGTACAAATATAAGTAGAATTCAAAACAAGACACCTAACTCTAAGAAAAGCATTAGGTAAAATTTTGAAGTCCAGCATATATTTATCTTGAATGCTACAAGATGTCCAAATTCTTTTTAGAAGTCCTCTTTCCACTTCCTCCAGACACACAGTGCCTTTCCAATCGCTCCTCCCTCTGCCACTTCAGATTTAAAATTTGCTCTTAGGAAAGAGAGCTGGGATTTTTTCAAATCAAAGCCTATAGTAGAATGCCAATTAACTAATTTTGTTATTATCTCTTATATGCCATGAACTGCGCAGGACCCCCTGGAAGAAAATGAGCAGACAACTTAGATGAAAAAAGAAAACAAACTCATGAAATCACAAGGTAATATGTAGTAATTAACAATTCAAAGTTACTTACAGTAAATGCTATTGGTAAATGCTACTTGAGTTCAGGAAATAAAAGGTAATTATGTTTGAGCTGACAAATTTACAGTGCTACCCATGAATGTGGGAATTATTACACAGTGTGCTAGCAGGGCTTCTGGGAGGACTTGCAGAGATGGAAGCACTGGCAGAACTTCAGAACCCTACAATACAAACAGGCCTATTTGAGGGGACAGGTCGGTCCTACATGCTACTCAATGTGTTATCGAAGTGTGTTCCATGGACCAGCATCCTCTACACCACTTGAGAGCTTGTTAAATATGAAGAATTGAGGACCCCATCCAGAAGTACTGAATCAAAATATATATATTTTAACAAGATCCCCAAATGATTCATATGCACGTTGAAGTTGGAGAAGCTCTGTTCTACACAATAGCCATGCTGCCCAATTTTTTCACACTTCAGTCCTGGGCAGAGCAAAGCTGCTTGCTTTTTTAAACAATTATTAATTTGTAGCCTTCAGCAGTTGCAAATTTAACTCATTACTTAACTTTAATCTATTTCTCATGTATTTCCCCTTAGTGTCTCTCATTTATCAAAGGTAGTAATTAAGAATGACTGACAGATTCAGCATCAACCCAGTAACCAAGGCGTTACCCTGCATCCTACACGAGGGGGCGCATGAGGACCAATATTCTGGATCTAATAGGCCATCTTCTCCGCAGTGATTTTGATCAGCGACTGCCCCCTTTCTCCAGAATTGGTTTCCCAATGGCATTACTTGGAAGAATCAAAAGGGTTACTAGAAACCTCTCCTACACGCACAAACCAGGCATTTCCTGAACCCTTGCTGCCTTCTCTGCTTTCCGCCACAGGCCATTTGCCTAAGCAACAGACATTCAGATGATCTAATTCCCAGAGAAGTAAGCATTGCTTTAAAATCAAGAACCAATCAGAGGCCCCCGGGTCAATATTGCTCATTTCTTTTCTAATGTGTTTTATCTTTCCTCAGGTCATGCATCTTGAGAGTCTTTGACACATCACCTCTCTCCAGATTCCCATATTTCCAATATTTCATAAGGCCTCCATCTCTTATAATCTAATTTTTTAAAATTCCTGCTCTATTCTGTTCTTTTATTTAAAGATGATAAGAGATCTCCAGACAGAAGGTAGCTAAGTGGTATGAGGATGAGGAACCCAGAGGTGACACTGTGCATTTCCTGTGAAATTACTCACTCAAAACTCTGGCCTGGAATTTAACTAGAAAAATGAATGTTTCATTCCTTTATGAAGCTTTTTGCTTTCTCTAGTGGAACCCAATACTGGTGCTATGGTTGTGTCTTAGAGAGTATCTAGTAGGGCTAATCTCTGAATCCACAATGTTTATCATTGCTTGTGCACAGTGCCCCCACAATTTGGCAACAAGCAACTCACAAATGCATTTTGGAAATTAGTATAAAAATTTCAGTGTCATATAGGTCTTTTACCTCCTAAAAGGTATTGTCCTGGTAAGAGCCTTTATAAATTTATCATAACTGTACTTTTTCCTAATAAGGCTCCATTTCAAACTTTTGAAAGTGTGATCATTTGTATCACTGTGTATTCCCACACTTAAACAAATTGGAGCCCACTCCAAAATAAAATTAAAGTGGCTTCAAAGAATGACAGAAAAACATTTCTTTTGGCAGGGAACAACAGGAAGCCAGAAGGAACAGAGGAGAAATCCAGTAGAGTGTAAAACTACGAGAGACCTTTTCCATATGTGTAGCCATTAAAAAAAAAAATTACGATCCCTTATGTTGCATATGCAGGATACAACTCTATCTCATAATAAAAATGGTCTTTCTTTTTTTTTTTGCCATTCCTTTGGATATTACCAAACATTGCTTCTTATAAAAGAAAAAGAACATGATGAAGCAACCACAAGAAAGGTAAAAAATAACACCCAGGGCTAGATAGTACACCCACCCAGCTGACCCCCAATAAATTAAGGTTGGTCACAAGGACTGACTTAAATGTTTGTGTGGCACAAGGTACAGAGCAGGTTTCTTTTGCAGAAATTTAGAAATTCAAAGCTAGCTTCCTCAAGCTTCCTGTCATAAATATCATGTGAAATATTTTTCAGCACGGCCCCATGGGTCCTAAAATGCTCAGTCCTGTTCTGTGAAAAAGTAGCATTTCCCCTTTGCCATTGGGCCCCTCACCAAGAGCACTTAGGCTCTTTAGCATCTCCTTAGTTATATATTCACGAGACAGTTAAGCAGTCAAGCATTCATTGGGTTTTCCCCCCAATGCATGTGCTTTCATTTCATGATGTAATTTATTGATATCAAACAGAGAAAGAAGTCAGATGAATTATAGCATACTGTGTATTTATCCCAACACCTGTTCTACCCTTTACACCTGGGAGAGCACTGGCATTGCCCAGTTAGCTTCCCTAGGGCTGAAGACACCTCACATCTTCCTCAGTGAAGGAGTGTTTCTCTCTTGTACAAGCTAAGAACACATTTGAGCTCACTCATTTCCTCAGTAGGTTAGATCTATGTTTAACTGGGTAAAACTTTCATCACCATAAATACAAATATTAACAGGGGCCAGATACTGTGTCGGGCACACCAAAGCCAAGTGGCCATAGGTTCTGTGCCCAACCAATAGTCAATTTTTTTTCACTGTTCCTTGCCATAAGGCAGCAGATAAAAACCATTCCACTTGCAGACAAGAAAAAACGTCTAGTGTCCAGTCTAGATGTATTTGCATGGCCAGGAAGAGAGGAAAGACAGTCACAGGCCTAAGGAGCAGGAAGAAGAGAGCCAGGGAGGTGTGTTTTGAGAAGGGGAGGAGGATGATTAGACGCCGGCAAAGGAACACATTGCAGAGGCAGAGACAAATTATTTTGGATGGGTGGACAGGACAGTTTAGGGAGTGCCCTGAGAGCTAGGTAAGATGTCACGGTCATGGGGACGTAGGTAGTTGGGAACCATGTGGTGACTTTGAATAGAGTTCCGGCATTTGAAAGAGAGTAGGGTTAGGAACACAGAGTGGATTGGGGCAACAGAAGTCTATGGTGATATTTATTAGTGCCTCTTTAACGTCTTTTTGGTTGCAAGTGTCAGAAAGCCAGTGAAGTTAGGCTAAGAAATAAGCAGGAACTTACTCAAAGCATCTTCAGAAGCAGTTAGAAGGAGGTATAACCAAGCCTCTTCTGACTCTGCTTAATTCTTCATATTTGCCTTTTCTTTTTCTCGACACACTAACTGGTTCACATTCTCCCTGCATATGGCCACCACAGCACCAAGATTCACGATGGCCTCTACTTATCCATTTCTTCAAATCCAATTCCAAATTCCTAAGAGAAGGACAGTGATTGTTCAGCTTGGATCAATGGGAGCTCAGATGCAATCTGTGGCCAAAGCGGAAGGGTTATGGTGGATCCGGGGTTCCTTAGACTTTCCTTTTGTGGAGAGGGGGACAATTCCTGAAGAAATGTGGTCTCGTGGTCTGGGCGGGAACTCCAAAATGTGCTTACGACAACTGGCCAGAAGTCTACAGGTGCATTTTCATCTGGCAATCCTGCAAGCTTCATATCGTTAAGAATGAAAAGTAATGAATCGCTTCTCGGCCTTTTGGCTGAGGTCAAGTGTGTGAAGAATGAAAAGAAATGGATAAATAGAGGGCATTTCTGTCTTACTCCTAGTGACAAGGCTAGTGTAGGACACATCAGAGTGTCGGTCATGGGAGTGGCACCAGGATGGGAGGGTCTGGACAAAGCTGAGGGGAAAGAGGCATTTCCGTAAGACCAACCCCAGCAGTGTAACACTGCATGAGTGTCAGAAAAATTCAGAGCCCCGTGGGGAATTGCTGTTTAGAATAGCTCAGGACATCACACGTGTGCTGACTTTGTCCTTTAATGTGGAGCTGGGCATGGAGTTTTTAAAGAGCTGAGTCCCAAAACATGGGAAGAAGTGTTTGACCTCAGAACATTCCCATATTGTTAATCAACTCACCAAGTATTTACCAAGGACCTACTCCAGACCCAGTGCTACCGGATGCTATAGCATTCAGTCAGGGCTGTAGAGACAGAAGGGCCATCCCTCAGCTGTTGTAGAGAGTCCCTTCAGGGGTTCTGAAGGGAGCCGGATGCCAGGAAGTTTCCCAGTCTCTTTCAGCCTCCCTTCCCAAACTCAGAGAAGCACGTGCTCCCTCCACCCTCCTCTCCCGCCTGCCAGAGTTTCCAGATTTGTTCTGTTTTTCAGTTGAGTCAAGCCACACTCAATTCCAATCCCAGCAGAAGGCATAAATTAACATTTTATTATGTGTAGTTGTTAGGGTCTCTTAAAGTAGACATGCAAATTCGAGGCTCCCATAGTAAATTAGGGCATACCCAGATTTAACTGAAAATAAACCAGGTTGCCCTGGCCAAAGCCTTGGAAAGCAGCGCATCGCTGAGCTATCCCGGGACAGATGCTCACCTCGACTCCAGCCCCTGTTGTTTACCCTGGGCCCTGGCCATTTCCTGCCCCGTTTGGCACCCAGGTCCTCTCTGTCCAGCTGCCATTGGCTCATATGACTCCCAGTCGACTTTCATTTACAAGGAACCAATTTCACAAGCAGCTGTAGGTGAGCCTTTTATGGGCCTCTGGTGAGAGAGCGAGAGGCCTTAGGCCTTCTCCCACGAGCAGCTGGACAAGTACATCTGCCTTGGCCTTCCAGGGGGACCGGCTATTTTGAGGCTACCCTTTGATTGGCTCTTCCTACTACTGCGCCTTTAATTGCAGCTTATAGCTCTTAAAACCTTACAGCACAGGAACTTCGGGCTAGACAGAGCTTGATTTGATTTGGCTTGGCTGTGGTGGAGGAATAAGTAAAATCAAAAGTGAGAAGTACTTGGTATGCACTTACCGCTCTACCAGCTTCCCTTTTAAATTGGCCTGTGCTCTTTCTTTTCTGCATGCTGATTTGGTCCTATATGTGTGTGTGTGGATCGGAGAAAGGTGGACAGGGGAAAGAGAGAAAGCAACTTCCCCCCACCCCCATCACCACTTTAGTTATCCAGGTACTCTTTCACAGCCCTCATATTTTGCATTGTTACACATGTCTACCTTCTTGGGAGCATTCGTGGACAATGCTCCCAAGAAGGGCAGAAAGAGAGAAGGCATAAAGGAAGGCAAGACAGCAGAGCCCTCCCAAGTCAGTCCACAGGCATCAGACACAGATGGGAACCCTGGTTCTGACCTTGTAGGTGGAACAGCTGACTTCCAGGGTCCTTGCACCCGCCTGGGTGTGCACAGCAAGCATTTGCAGGGATAACATTTGAGCTGCCCTACTTTAGAGGTTATGCTGGAAGGCACTTTCAGGTGGTCCCATGTAGTGGGAGCGTGTAGGGACGCCTCCCGGGTTCCCACAGCCCTGCTTCCAGGAGAAGACTTCCTGACACTCCCCACCCTGTGGCTCTCAGGAAGTCACCGTGTTCTTTCTGAGTGCTCAAAGACGCTCCCGTACCTGTGGCTGCCTTTCTGAGGGCCCCAGTTCTTGCCTGCCATGTTGCTGTCTCTGTGCCATTTTCCCGTCTACGCGTCTGCTTCTGACCCTCCCTCCTTCCCTTCTCCCTCCCCTCTTCTTATTTCCCTCAGTTCTTCCCAGCATCTCATGTCACCTTCCTGCTCTGTAGAGAGCTATGTGTGCTTCTTACCTTCCCCCAGTGGCATTTAAAGTGTTTCTTGGTGCAAAACATCCTATTCATTGCCATAGAAACAGGAAGCTCAGTGTGGAAGAAAAAGAAAAAAAAAGCAGTCTGACACTCCAAAGCTGTGCAATTCTGTTATTTTGCCCAAATCCATAAATGGCAACGTGCTGGGAGATATGCAAACGCCTGCCCGCTGCTAGAACCAGAGGAGGAAGGGCCTCCCATTCCTAGGAGACTTTGCACAGGTTTTTAACCAGGCCCTTAAAGCAGGCGAGAGCTGGCTCACGTGGAAAGGGTCTCTGCTTTTCCTTCACGTGGAAGCTCCCAGCTGGGTCTAGGGAAGCCAGACCGCCAGGACGCCGAGCGAGGAGTCACACAGACTGGTTCTATGATAAATCCTGCTTCTTAAAAGCTGCAGCACTTTGGGTTCTTCACTTACCCCCCTCAGTCTTCTCAGTTGTAAAATAAGGACAGTGACATTGCCACAGCCTTCCTATCGAAGTCTAGTGAAGGCCTGTGGAGCTGTAGCTCCATTGCACCCCTAAGAGACTCACCATTTCCTCACCCCTCTACCGAACAGCAAAAGGTTGGGTCGTCTGTTCTTAGCTGTAAACCCCTACCTGATATAAAACTAAGAGAAAAACTTTATGTTAACATAATCCCTAAAATAAAGCCAATCAGCCACAGCATTCCTTGAGATGCAGTAAAATATGTTTAATTTTTCCATCTTCAGGTAAAATCTAGAGAGGAACCTTCTTCAAACCATTGATTTCAAAGTCGTATCTTCAACCTACCCTCAGTGCTGCCCTTTTTGTCTGGGTCCCCAAGCACCACCCTAAAGGCCATTCATTACCCCTGGGTTGAGAACGGGCTGGGTAAACTGTATGGATTAGAGCAAGAGCCTAATGATGTGACATTTGCTGGTCAAATCTCCACTGAGCCAGCGAGTTTCTCAGAGACAATCTATATTCCACTTCCAGAAAAGCATCCTTCCTTTCAACAACTACCTTGGTTCTAACTGCATCTCGTAGATTCTGCATTTGTCTATTTGTCATCCATGTCATCCATTCATCACAGGGACAAACTAGTGGCCAAAGCTGTTTGCATCTCCCCTGTGATCCACTTGCATGGGCTCATAAAAATTATATTACAAACCCTCCCACCTATCCCGAGCTCATACACCCCACCACCTCCTTTAACTAATTCTCACACAGCAAGTCAACGTTCCCCTGCGCTAAGTCACACAGGGCCAGGTACCAAACTGGAAAGCCCCTTCTAGCCCAGAGTGCACCAATGTTATTCAAACTAAACGATTCTGTGGTTCCCACGGCCCTGCCTTGCCTCTCTTGCAGAAAACACAATAAAGGCTCTGGGTCATAATTTCCCCTGCTGCTGCTGCTGCTTCCTGACCATACCCAGTTCGTCCCCACATAGCCCCGTGTGACATGGCAGCCCCCTTCTCTTGGAATCTGTAAGTAATAAAAGCCTTCTCTCAATGGCTTCGTCCTCTCTGTGTCATCACTCAGTCACCTTTATAAGTTAAGACCCGGACACAAATCAACCTTGCCCACGTGTGTCATACCAGCGACAAGGATATCCTGGTGAGGAGATGTAACTGGCTCATCACACACACATCACAACCACGGAAGGATTGTCCCGGGGCAGGCTCTGTGGTGCTAGTTCAGCAGCATCTTCATCTATAAATAGAGTGACCAGATGTCCCACTGTGCCCATAGAGTCCAAGTTTACCCGTAGTCGACCTGCACAATTATTAATAGTGCCCTCCTGCACTCTCAAAGCAGTCCAAGTTTGGAATATAAATTACATGGTTACCCTAACACAGAGAACAAAAAATTATTCCCCTATTAAATAGGTAGATGTCTTTGTTACAGAGGACTAATTGCAACTTGATCATTTAGTGCCACATTTCCACTTGAGGAAAGGGTCTAAATGAATGTTACAGACTTTCTAAAAATACAAGTGCTTGTCTTCACATAATATGCAAGAAGTTCAAGAGGAAAAACCAGCTGCATGAAGCATGTGTACAAAGCAGAGCAAAGCATCGTGATTGCACCGAGGTTTCTTTCCGGAGAATTGAGGGTGAGGGTGGTGGCGTCCACCGTGACTGAAAAGCTGGTTCCGGGAGGCATCACTACGGGCCGACCAACTGCTCGACCAGCTCGTGTTTTCACGTTTGGGATCTGAGGGGAGATTTAGATGCTCAATTACTCCACAAATATATTTTGCCTCTAATACGTGCTGGACACTGTACAAAGTGCTAGGGATTCAATTTGAATCAGCTTCAATTCCTGCACTCAAGGGGCTCATACTGGAAAGGAAGACATTAACACACATCCGAAGGATTTCAAGAGGAATAAGCACAGGTTATTATAGGCCCATCTATGAGAAGCACTTATCCTAGTCCTGGGGGTTATAAACTGGCTTTACGACTGAAATTTGGGGTAGATGTGGAGAGATAGGAGAGTGAATTATAAGACCCTAATTATATCTGAAAGAGTTAGCAGAAAGACCACAGTCTAAGGTCCTGGAAGCCAAAGGACAGAGCCCAAGAGCACTGAAGCTCCAGGCTGGGGGACAGTCCAATATCAAGCATCCAAATAAATAAGATATAATGATTGCTGGAACGCTACAGAAGATCTGGCCCCAAGTTCTAGAATTTCTTGACATGTAGAAATGAGAAATGTTAAGTATCACCAAGAAAAAAAATTACCAAAGCCAAAGTATGAGAGAATTGATTATGAATGCTCCAGATTTTTAACCCAACCCTAAATTACCTCCATTCTTCCTTAGGTGCCAGGACTGGTGCTGGTATTTGCCCTTTGACTCACTAGCCGTGGTTCCATGGAGAATGATCAGCTGTATGACAGGGACAACTTCCTCATCATTCTCCCAGGGAAGTCTGTTGGAGGTTGTTTGTAATCAAGCCCTAAAAATCTATGACATGCAGCTGCACTGTCTGTGATGGTGCGTACATCAAGGAGAAAAATTCATGATTTAGGAATGCATCTGAGCTATGTTTTGCTCCCCCACACCCCAGTCAGATGCAGAGTTGTTTTGGTCCTCTACAGAGTTATAAATAAAAAGCCAGCTCTAACGATTTGCTGAAGCAAACCCAAGGCTGAAGGAGCAATCCTTCTTAATTGACCTGACTTACACAATGTTTCTGGCATATGGTCTTGCTCTCCCCAGGCAAAGAGAATTCCTATAAAAAGAAATGTATAATGTTGGCCTTAGCATTACTCTAGAGTCATGGAATGTTAGACACAAGGGATATGAGTGATCATTTTGCCCTATGCATTCATCTGAGAGATAAGGAGAGACAAAGGTTGTAGAGCTATTTAATGGAATTCTTCAACTGGGATTCTTTTTTATTTCAGAAGCAAATACAATTAGGTTCAACACCTTGCAAAACAGAATTTTGCTATATTGCTAAGTTATAGACTGCAGTCTCTGCTGTATAATTTGTACACTTGGACTAGGCAAAAGAATAAAATAGACTGTTTTCTCCACCCCAAAGTATTCAGTGCCTCATAGCACAGCCCCTGGACCCCCAGGGCCCACCATGAGGTACTCCTGATTACTGCTCCCTACTTGTGGTGGGTCTCTCCATCCTCTTACACATAACCAAATTTCCCCATTATGGTCCCTGTTATCAGAGCCCTGGCAGATGAGAACTGGTCTGATAAACTCATTCACCCCAAGGTGTTCATATATAATAACATCCTAATGAGTGTAAATTAGTAAAATATTTATTTACTAAAGAACAATTTTTAAAAAATAGAGGCCAACATTTTTGAGTGTGAAGAGCCAGACATTGCACTAATCATTTTAAATACATCATTTAATCACAACAACAACCCTACAAGATAGGTATCATATTAATCCCATTTTTTGAATGAAGAAAGCAAGGTTGGGTATGGTTGCTCAATATCATAGTATTAATAAATGATAAAACTGGGATTTGAATCTGGGCCATTTGAATTCAAAGCCGATGGTTTTCACCACAGTGCCTGAAATGAAGCAGCTACTCCATGAATTGTGACTGCCATAAATAACAACAACAACAAAAACAATGATGATTGCATATTTGCTTTAACGTGTTTTCCCAAGGGCACAAATTGTGGTCATTCAGACTAGTTCACTTTCTTTTTTCTCCCCAGCTTTATTGAGATATAATTGACAAATAGAAATAGTGTATATTTAAGGTGTACAATGTGATGGGTGATTTGATGTACAAATGCATCGTGAGACGGTTACCACGTCAGTTCACTTTCAGAAGCCATCATAGCACCTCTATCTGCAGCTTCTTCAGATCTCTCTGTCTCCATTCATTAGTTCAGCCCTAATAATTTCAATGGCTGTGAAAATAACAGCAAGCAAAGACCCTCTCTGACCGTGAAGCTGCCTCCATTTTTCCAAGATGAGGAGTTGCAATTTCTGTTTCACTCCACTGTGCCCTGTTTTCAGTCATATCGTTGTCTTCATCATCATTACTGTTCTGCTTCCTTCCTCAAGGCTGTATTCAAACCCAACTGGCTTCTGGAAATGGCCACTGTTACAGTAAGTGGCTGGAGAGAGAAGGGCCGTGAACTTGGCCTAAATCACTCCAGAGAACCCGTCACCCTGTCAACTGCCCCTTTCCTCGTTCCTGCTGCAGCTCCCAGCTCTATTCTCTGCTTCTTAGCATCCTCATTTGCAGCATAGGAAGATGCACTGGGGAGACCAGCACAGGACAAATCCCAGAACACAGTAAGCGTCGTAATTTTCATGAAGAGCACAGTCACATCTGGGCTCAGACACTCGCTGTTGGCTTCTGGGGCTCTAAGGAGAAGGGTCCATTACCTCAACCTCCAGGAGACAGATCCAGCCACCCTGGCACCACCACACATAGTGACATTGCCTGTCAGGGGGGTGTTTTTCACTGTCTCTGTCTCTGGAGCTTCTGCAGCTGCCTACAGTTCTTTAATCCAATCAGAGCTATGCTGTCCTGTTTCTGTTATAATCATGTGCAGATTGCCAGACACAGATATTTATCAATTCTGGCTAAACCCATCTCTCTCAAGAGAGGCCACCCTGGAGTCAGCCTGAATGACCTTACCTTCCCAGGCTGTCGAGGTCTTTCTCAAGCAAGACCCCACTTTCTGTGCCTTTTCCAATTCATTCACATTCATTCATTCTCGGCAAGATCCTTGGGGCAATTTAGTGTCCTTGCGAATGTCTTGAGTGTTGGGGAGAGCCCTAATTCCCGCAAGATAGTGCATGACACAGAAAGGCTGAGGTCCTCTGTCCGCAGCATTCAATCAAGGACCTACTGTCCTTTTCTCTCTAAACAAGCGACCTCCAAACTCCCTCTAGTGAAAAACTGATGTACCTGGGTGACAGGTGCAGACAATATTTAGAAGTTTCCCCAAAAGTTATAATTATATTTTTCTTTCAAGATAGGCAGAATAATGATCTTCCCCCCCCCAAAAAAAAAGATATTTCCTTTCTAATTCCCAGAACCCTATAAATATGTTACCTTACATGGCAAAGGGGACATTGCAAATGTGACTAAGTTAAGGATCTGGAGCTCTGGAGATTTTCCTGAATTACTCAAGTGGGATCAATCTAATCACATGGGTCCTTAAAATCAGAGGACCTTTCCCAGCTGTGATCAGAGAGAGACGGGTAATAGAGAAGCAACACTGCGGGTTTTGATGATAGAGGAAGAGACGGTGAGTTGAGGAATGCAAACAGGAAACAGCCTCTAGAAGCCGGCAAAGGCAAGAAAATGGATTCTCCTCTAGAGCCTCCAGGAGGAGCACAGCCCTGTAGACACCCTGATTTTACCCCCCCGTGAGAACTACTTGGCATTTCTGACCTCCAGAACTATAAGATTATAAATTTGTGTTGTTTTAAGCCTCTAAATTTGTGGTAATTTGGCCTAAAAGGAGGAACAAGCAATTCAAGGCCCTTGTCTTCTCAGAGCCACATTAGATTAGAAATTATCAAATACCTACCTCCTAACTGGCGGTTATCTCTCAACAGGCAACTGTCACAACAACTATGAAAAAGACAAAGTCTCTGTGTCTCCAAATGGGACTTGCTGCTGTTTCCTGAAGAGATTCAACATGAGAAAATTTGAAAGAAAAAAATATATAACTGTAAAATATATAACATATAATGTGTAAAAGGCCAAAATTATCCAAGCTATTTAGGCATATATATTACTACTGACTGAAAAAGACATGGACTATTATATATTAACACCTGAGTTCATTTTCAATGCAAACTGTTAACCTTTAACATGAATGTCCTTTTTGATTACAAAGTAAATAAGTATATTGCAGAGTTATGTATTTTGTTTTCTACAGTCTGAAAGACATAAAGGAGTACTTGCCAGGTGTGGTGGCTCATGCCTGTAATCCCTGCTCTTTGGGAGGCTGAGTTGGGAGGTTTGCTTGAGGCCAGGAGTTCAAGACCAGCTGTGGCAACATAGTGAGACCCTGTCTCTAAAAAAAAAAAAAATTCACTGGTCGTGGTTGTATGTGCCTGTCCTAGCTACTTGGGAGGCTGAGGCTGGAGGATCCCTTAAGCCAGGAGTTGGAGGTTACAGTGAGCTATGATCATGTCACTGCATTCTAGCCTAGGTGACAGAGTGAGACCCTGCCTCTTAAAAAAACAAAAGGAGTACTAAGAGTCTTTGAGATCATTTGGAGTCAAGGCCTCTTGTCTACAGACCCCTGAGCACTCCATACTGTAGCATTTGGGAATTGAGGAGAGCCCAATCACCAAACCTTTCGAGTAGAGAAAACTAGACTCAGTGCCATTCCAGTGTGAAATTACAGTTGGCCAAATTTTGTCAAGAGTGTTTAAAGCAAATGTCAAGGTAATTGATGCTTTCTCTTATCATTAGAGTTGCATTTCATATCCCCTCCCAAATACTAAGAAAGTGAATTTCCTTCCTCTCCACCCTTGAATATAGTCTTGAAAAACAGTTTCATGATCTCTTATTACTCACCTTTTTTTAATTGTGAAAAATTGAGTTAATAAAAACTGCTACTATTTACTGAGTAACTATAATGTGCCAGGTACCCGACATTCACGATCTTATTTAATCCTTTAACTAAGGATTATTATTTCTATTTGTTAGATGAAGAGACTGAGGCTCAGAAAGTTTAAATAACTTGTCTAAAGTCACAGAGGTCAGAGAGGGGTTAGGTGGCAAAAGCCAGGGTACCTCTACTATACCCTGGTCAGGGGCCTCTTGGTTTCACTCATTATTCCCCGTGTTTCCTGAATGTGAAATATGTTCAACGATAGCAATAAGAGTACAATAAAATGGATTGGTAACTCGTGGGTCCAGTATTAGTTCATGAGCCCATGCTCTGACTTCAAGTTTGGGCTTCCCATTGCGGTATGGAAGGACCACCAGCTTCCTGCTCTGGGTGGGCCAAATAGGGAGCTATTAAACCTCTTCCTCATTTTTAAATGTAGCTTCCATCAGTCAGTGATTAAATATATTTTGTGAGCGGGCCTACTGAGAGCCCTGGAGGGGTAGGAATACGTACATGGTCTGAAAACACTTGTCACAAACAAGGGTCACAATTAACTCACCATTCCTATCAGGTAAGAGAACAATATTGTTTGATTACTGAGCCAGCACCCTGTTACTTTAGTTTTAATGCTGCTCCCCAGAAACCTTTATTTCAAAGAAATATTTAGTATCCTGGTGCCATGCGCGTTGGTCTACTTGCTGTATCAAGGTAGTTAGCCTTAAAATATCCCCTCTTCTACGGTTCAAGGTGTACCCTTCACTCTTTACATCAGAAGAATTATTGCATAGGTGTTTTCTACTGCAATGGCTGCCAGAGAATAATTACACAACTCCTCCTTTCTTCTCTCTCTTTTACCTACCCTACTTCAGCTCCTTCTGACAATTCCAAAGACCAGTTTTTTTGGGGTTTTTTTTTGTTTTTTTTTTTCTTTTGTTGCTTGTGTGTTTGGTGTCATATCTAAGAATTCATTGCCAAACCCAGGCTCTTGAAGATTTACCCCTATGTTTTCTACTAAGAGTTTTATAGTTTTAGCTCTTACATTTAGGTTGCTGATCTATTGTTAGTTAATTTTTGTACATGGTGTGAAGTAGGGGTCCAACTTCATTCTTTTACATGTGGAGACCTAGTTGTCTCAGCACCAATTGTTGAAGAAACTACTCTTTCCCTATTGAATGGACTTGGCACCCTTGTCAAAAATCAATTGGCCATAAATGTATGGGTTTATTTTTGGACTTGAAATTCTATTCCATTTGTTCATATGTTTGTCACTATAGTGGTACCACACTCTTTTGATTACTGTACCTTTGTAGTAAGTTTTGAAATTGAGAACTATGAGTCCTCCAATTTTGTTCTTCTTTTCCAAGTTGATTTGGCTATTTGAGGCCTCTTACAATTTGATATAAATTTGAGGATTGGCTTTTTTATTTCTGCAAAAAAGAGTGGTTGGAATTTTGATAGAATTACATTGAGTCCATATATTGTTCTGGGTAGAACTAATATCTTCACAATCCTATCCATGAACGTGGGATGTTTTTCCATTTATTTAGGTCTTTAATTTTTTTCAGTAATGTATTGTAGTTTTCAGTGTATAAATCTTTCACTTCCTTGGTTAAATTTATTCCTAGGTATTTTATTTTTTTAGATGCTATTGTAAATGGAATTGATTTCTTTTTTTTTTAATTTATTTTTTTAATTTCAGAATATCATGGGGGTACACCACTTTGGCCATACACATTGCCCCTGTTTTGCCCGTGTCAGAGCCACAATCGTGGTCGTCTCCCAAACTGTGCTCCCCACATCCATTCAGTGAGAGTTTTTCCCATCCCTTCCACCCCCCTCCCACCCGCCCGCCCTCAGATGAATGTTATTGCCCTGTGTGATGTAAGTGTTCATCAGTTAGTACCAGTTTGATGGTGAGTACCAGTGGTGCTTGTTTTTCCAATCCTGTGACACTTCACTTCGAAGAATGGGTTCTAGCTCCGACCAGGATAATACCAGATGTGTTAATTCACTGTTGTTCCTTATTGCTGAGTAATACTCCATGGTATACATATACCACATTTTATTGATCCACTCGTGTATTGATGGGCACCTGGGTTGTTTCCACAACTTTGCAATTGTGAATTGTGCTGCTATGAACATTCGAGAGCAGATGTCTTTATTATAAAATGTCTTTTTTTCTTTTGGATAAATACCCAGTAGTGGGATTGCTGGGTCAAATGGTAATTCTACTTTTAATTCTTTGAGGTATCTCCATATTCTTTTCCATAGAGGTTGTACTAATTTGCAGTCCCACCAGCAGTGTATGAGTGTTCCTATCTGTCCACATCCCCGCCAACATTTGTTATTTGGGGATTTTTTGATATGAGCCAATCTCACTGGAGTTAAGTGATATCTCATTGTGGTTTTGATTTGCATTTCCCTGATGATTAGAGAAGTTGAGCACTTTTTTATATGTTTGCTGGCCATCATTCTGTCTTCTTTGGAAAAATTTTTGTTCATGTCCTTTGCCCATTTTTTAATAGGGTTGTTTGATTTTTTCTTGTTGATTTTCCTAAGTTCTGTATAGATTCTGGTTATCAGCCCTTTATCAGAGGTGTAGCATGCAAATATTTTCTCCCATTCTGTAGGTTGTCTGTTCACTCTAGTGATAGTTTCCTTGGCTGTGCAGAAGCTTTTTAATTTGATCAGGTCCCATGTATTTATTTTTGTTGTTGCTGTGATTGCTTTGGGGGTCTTCTTCATAAATTCTTTGCCTAGGCCAATGTCCATAAGAGTTTTTCCAACATTTTCTTCGAGAATTCTTATGGTTTCATGTCTTAGGTTTAGATCTGTTATCCATTGTGAATTGATTTTTGTGAGAGGTGAGAGGTGTGGGTCCACTTTCAGTCTTCTACGTATGGCCATCCAATTTTCCCAGCACCATTTGTTGAATAGGGATTCTTTTCCCCAGTGTACGTTTTTCTGGAATTTGTCAAAGATCAGGTGACTGTATGAGGTTGGTTTTATATTTGGGTTCTCAGTCCTGTTCCATTGGTCTACGTGTCTGTTCTTGTGCCAATACCATGCAGTTTTGGTTACTATAGCCTTGTAGTATAGTTTGAAGTCTGGTAGACAGATGCCTCCCAATTTGTTCTTTTTGCTTAAGATTGCCAAAGACCAGTTTTAATTTCCCCAATTGCCGTGCATTTTCCAGGATGTTATGATTTCCTTGTGAATCACATTACAATGTCTAGAGCCCCTTTCAGGTGGGTGGAGGACTTTAAGCAAAGAATTAGTAATAATAGTATGATTGCTTTGGCTGCTACAAGAACAACCAAGAATAAAATACAGTGAATTAGTTTCTTTCTGGTTCCATGCACTGCAGTTTTGCTGTCCAGCAGGAAGAGTGCTGTTTTTGCTAAGAAGCCAACTTTAGCTCATTTGGATAGTGATACATACCTATGACATTTCACCACTTATACAGATATATAATTAATATGCTACAATTACTGTTCATATGCTAGGGCAATAGATTTTTTTTAAAAAAAACCAGAGAGGTGATGAGAAAATGGATTTGGTTTTTCTCTTTTGTTTTTGGATCATGTTCACAGGCTCAGTAGAGTCTCATAGACCATGGGCAATGTACCTATAGGTGGGTCAAAATATAAGAATAATGACTTATGAAAAGGTCAGTCACTTGTTGTGGCTGTTGTCCTAACGCTAGGAATAAGAGAAAGCAATCCATCTGGGATCTGGCCTTTCAGTTTTCTGATTTAGAGCTCAGGCTGAAAAGTAAGGAAACCTGCTTTCTATTCCTGTTGTTGGTACCAACTTTCTGAGGATTCCTCAAGGTCACAAGGAATAAAACAGGCAAGGGGATCATAACCAAGAAAAAACAAACTTCCTTCTAAAACAAATGATAAGGTTGGGATGCTCTATACTCAAACTAACACAGAGTAAAGTTCAGAGAAAATGATACCAGCAAACAAAAACAAAACAAAACAGAAAGTTTATGACAACTCAACATCAGGAAATCTAACTACCTATGATTTGCCTTAATAATGACTGAAGTGAAGTGAAATGTAGGTATTATAAACAAGAGAGATGAAAAATAAATTGCAAAATTTGCAGGTGCTAGACTAGATGCAATCAGAATTCAAATACATCCAGATCAAATATCAAATGTCTTGATGCAAAATATTTCTCCAGGGGAAGCTGAGAAAACCTTGATATATTAAAATAAGAATAGAACAAACATTAAATCTTTATTATAAGGATGACTGATACCTGCACTAATCACATATAGAATTTTATTTGGGGTTATTATTTTCCACAAATGTCAGTACACATTCTAATGCACATCTCAAGGTCATAATTTTTCTCTTATTTATAAACTTTACTAAGCACATTACAAATTTACTTGAATGGGCTATAACATGGAAAGATTAAGGCAAGGTGCTAATATTTTCTTCAGGTTAACAGACCAAGAAACAGGCACAGACATGTTGAGTGCTATCTTCAAAATCATGTGTTAGACTTTTACTTCTAGCTAAGACAAAGTGGCTTGCACCAGACCAATTATTAAGAACACATAGGAAAGTCAGATAAAATATTTTTAAGACAACAGTAACAACAACTCTTTGCTTAAAGGCATTGGAAAATGACTGAGGCAACCAGGATTTGAAGGGGCAAGATCCAGGAGAGAAGAGAAAAGGGAACCACAGAGTGCTGAGCAGATATTCTGCAAGCAGCTTTTCCCCTCAGGGCAACTGCCAGTTTTTGGCTTGGAATCAGAGATTAAGAATCCACTTCACAGAGCTGTAGCTAATAAACAGAGAAACAAACAGGGCTTATGGAAATCTCACAAGGCTACAGATGAGAAAACAAACAAACCAAAAAAAAAAAAAACCGATTGGGAGAGGAGAAGAGGAGGTTCAGGTTGCCAAAGCATCCAAGACTTGAGGGAGCAGAATCCAGGAGAGGAGGGAAGCATGGGGGAGTAAATTAGATATACTCATTTTCTCCTAGAGACAGTTGCCAAATTCTTAAGCTGCACAGGACGAGAAGGTAAGCAGGAAGTCACAGAAAACCAGAGCAGAATTTTTAGCCTTCTCACAGAGTTGCAGTGGCAAAAATTGAAGTTCAGAACCTGACAACGAGGAGAAGCCCCAGTCAACACTCCAGGCTCTCAGTTGGGACTTATGCGGGGCGGGCTACACACTGATGAGAAGCAAACCAGAAGTACATGCAACTTCCAGAACCTCGAACCAGCCTCCAATCAGTTTGTTTGCTAATTGACCCAAAGTGATCTGCCCCCACTTTTTCTGCACACTAGTGCCACCCTCTGTGATGGAAGATTATACCATTCAGTGCCTCGACAACTTTACACACACACTATCCAACATTCAGTTAAAAATTATAGTCATAGTAAGGAAAAGGACCAACAGGAAAAAAGTAGATAATATAAACAGGCCCAGAGATACTCCAGTTATCAAAGTTATTATACTTCGATTTAAAAAATGCAATTAATGAGAGAAAATTAGGGAAGTTTAAGTTAAACATAAATATATTATCAACAAAACATAAGTCAAAGATAAAAATTTTTTACTTTACTTGTTCTCTACTGGCATTTTAGAATTAAATGAAAACTACAGAGCACAAAAATATAATATTTGAAATTAAATAGTCAATAGATAAACTGTGGGTTTAACAGCAGTTGAGACACAGCACATGTGTGGATTAGTGAAGGAAAATAAACCAGTAGAAAATCCACTCTAAAGCACAGACAGCAAACAGGAAGAAAAATACTGAAAGAAGCATGTGATGGATAATTTTATGTGTCAACTTGGCTGGACTATGGTGCCCAGATATTTGGTCAAACATTATTCTGGATGTTTTTGTGAGAGTGTTTTTTGTAGATGAGATTAACCTTAGATCACTGGACTTCAAGTAAAACAGATTACCCTCCATAATGTGGGTGGGCTTCATCCAGTCAGTTGAAGGCCTTAACAGAAGAAAGACTGACCTCCCCTGAGCGAGAAGGAATTCTGCCAGCTCTTCAGACTTGAACTGCAACCTCAGCTCTGCCCTGGGTCTCCAGTGTGACAGTCTTTGGATTTGAACTGCAATATTGGCTCTTCCTAGGTCTCCAGCTTGCCTGCCCACCTTGCAGTTTTGTACTTCCCAGCCCGCATAATTGCATGAGCCAATTCCTTAAAACAAATTTCTCTCTCTCTCTCTCTCTCTATATATATATATATATGTATATGTGTGTGTGTGTGTGTGTTTATGTATATGTATTAATATATATGTGTGTGTGTAGACACACACACCCCCTATTGGTTTGGTTTCTCTGGAGAACACTGACTAATACAGAGTATAGGAGACAAATGGGCACAGGTGAAAGGTTATATGTGTAATTGGAACGCCAGGGGCAAGGAGAGGGCGATAACGGGGAAGAAACAATATATGAAGGTATAATGGCTTAGTATTTTCCAAACCTGATGAAGGAATTGAGCCACACATTCCAGAACATCACGATCACCAAATAGGAAAAATACAAAGGGAACTGTACCTAGGCACATCATGGTAACACTGCTGAAAACTGAAGAAAAAGAGAGTATCTTGGGAGTGATATCAGCAAAATGGCACAGTAGGCAACTCCCAGCTCCCATACCCCTGAAGAAGCATCAAAAAACCAGCAAAAACTGTCAGAACAAAATTTATAAGAACTCTGAGCAACAATCATGATTTACAGCAACCCAAGAAAATGCTGAATCAAGAAAAAGGCAACTTTAAAAAGCTTCCGGCATTCAAGGAAATCTCTGTCAAAATGCTGACTGAACACAAGCTAAAAAGAGACTTCAGAGGTCCCAGACTAGAATTCAGGAACCCTCATATTTCTGGTGGAAGTATAAAATGAGGTGACCACCGTAGAAAACAGTTTGGCAGTTTGTCAAAAAGTTAACATAGAATATCATATAACCCAGCAATTCCACTCCTACGTATATACCCAAAATAATTGAAAACAGGGATTCAAACAGATACTTGTATGCCAATGTTTACTGCAGCATTGTTCACAATAGCTAACAGATGAAACAACCCACATGTCCATCAACAGATGAATGGATAAACAAGACACAATGTACCCATGCAATGGAATATTACTCAACCATAAAAAGGAATGAAGTCCTGATACATGCTACAATATGTATGAACCTTGAAAACATTATGCTAAGAGAAAGAAGCCAGTCACAAAAGAGCAAATATTGTATAATTCCATTTATATAAAATACCTAGAATAGATAAAATCATAGAGACTTAAAGTAGAATAGAAGTTACCAAATGCTGGGGGAAGGGTGTAATGAGAAGTTATTGCTTAATGGATATGGAGTTTTTGTTTGTGGCGATGGAAAAGTTTTGGAAATAGTGGGGATGGTCATGCAACATTGTGAAGGTAATTAATGTCACTGAGTTCTACAAGTAAAAATGGTTAAAATGGCAAATTTTAGGTTATTTATATCTTACCACAATAAAATAAAAAGAAAAAATGGAATATCTTACAAGTTGCCAGATAAAAAGGAAGTATTATTTTCAAAGGATGAATGAAATTGGAAGCTGACTTCTCAACAGAAACATGAAATCCAAAGATAACATACTGGTATCTTTAAAGTACTGGAATAAAATAATGGTCTACCTAGAATTCTATGCCAGTGAAAATATCCCTCAATAGGAAAGGCTAAGTAAAGGAACTTCTAGAAAAAACAAAAATGAATTTGTTAAGCAGCTCTGTAAAAAAAAAAAAAAGAAATTAAAGCATTGTTTATACAGAAGAAAAATGGTGTAATTTCAAAATAAGAAAATGTAAGAAGGATCAAGAGTGAAATAAAAGACAAACATTTGGCCAAATATAAATAAACATTAACTGCACGGGCAATAATAATATGTCCTACAGGGTTTAAAATATACCGAAGAACCAGGTGTGGTGGCTTACAATCCCAGCATTTTGGGAGGCCAAGGAAGGATGATCACTTGAGGCCAAGAGTTTGAGACCAGCCTGGACAACATAGAGAGACCCTGTTCTTAAAAAATGAAAAACATTAACAGTGCATGGTGGCATGTAGCTGTCCCAGCTACTCAGAAGGCCAAGGCAGGAGGATCTCTTGAGCCCAGGAGTTTGAGGTTGCAGTGAGCTATGATGACACATTCCAGCCTGGGTGACAGAGGAAGGCCCTATCTCTAAAATAAATAAATAAATAAATAAATATTTTAAAATACTTGAAATTAAAATGAATTAAAACAATAATCAAAAGGTATGAGGAAGTATATGGAGTTAAAAATGTTAAAAAAAAATCTTTGTAGTGTTAGGTAGTAAAAATGTTAATTTATGCTTCATTTATGTTAGACATTGATATATCAAGGATAAAGTGATGATTAAATGAAAAGTAGAAGTATGTATAACTAAAAGTTTGTAAAGAGGAAAAATGGACTGCTGGCAATAGTTGATTCATCCAAAAAAATATTACAAGGAGGAGAAAAATAAAGGAACATAGAGCAGGAAGATAAGATAGAAAATAAATAACACTAAGGCAGTTGATATAAACACAACTATACCAGTCATTGCATTAAATATAAAAGGATTAAATATTTCTATTAAGAGGCAAAGAGTGCCCATTTGGATTTTTAAAAATTCATAAGCCAGAGATTGACTCACAAAAAGATCCATTTCTGTCCTCAGCCAACTCTGTTTCCTGTCACAGTATTCTCTCAGTCTTTAGCTTGTATAAGAATCTTCTGAAGATTTTTCTAAAACACAGACTTCTGGGCAACACCCTCCAAAGAGGCAGGGATTAGGAGGGTGATTGTTTGCATTTCTGTAAACGCTGATGCTGCCAGCCTTTGAACTACATTTTTCGTAGCTGTGATCTGCGTGATGATACCAGCAGATTCCCAGGGTCTGCGGCAGAGGCTTGACTTTTTCTTATGACCTCATAAGGAATGTGAGGTGGGGGAGCAGATTGGCCCGTGTTTTAAGTTTAAGTAAGGCATGACTTTACAGTATTGTCCTGAAGAGAAATAGCAAATGGGTCAAATGGATCAAACCTTCTTCATCTTTTCCATGAAGAAAATAAGATTCTCCTAAATATGTACAGCAATTTCTATATTAACAGAAAATCCTTACAGTACGAGATAAAATTATGACCCCATTTTACTACTGTCAAACCAAAATGGGATACCAGGCAGGAGACCTACCACTGCAGGCTGAGCACTCAGAAATACATCATCAATCATTTCATACGTGTTCTGTCTCCTCCTCTGCATCACACACTATATGAGGGTAGCAGTCATATCTGCCATTTCTTTTGTATCTTCTCAAACATCAAGCACAAAAATCTCCTTCAGCAAATTATGAAGACTAAGGGCCAAGACAATTGCTAGGAATTAGCATGAAGTTAACCTAAGTTTGTCTTCAGCCCCATCCAGCACTCGCCTATGTTTTATTCATCATCCCTCATCGGTTCCACCCACCTCCCTCACACCCACACTGAGTGTTTCCTCAGTGGCTTATGGAAGCCTAATGCCACCAATACCCAAGTAGGAAGTCATTAATTACTCTCCTACCTTTACAGCTACTCAGAGAGAGCACACCAAAATAATGGTGCACTCCCTGCCACACCCATGCTATTGCAGCAAATAACATGAGAATCTAGACACTCAGTGTCCTGGATACAGAAAACAAACTCAGACAGGGTTGCCATTGGAAGGTCAGAGCCCTTCAAATCATATTCCTAAGAGAGCATCTAGTTGCTTCCTGGCAGGCCAGCCTTTCAATGACTTCTATTCAGTCATTTGGGCCCTAAATAAAGCCAGCCTCCAAGACTGCTGTCATTGGCTTGAAGCTTGTTGGTTTGTTTAATTGCTTTTATGGGTGCCAGGCGCCATGTTGGATGGTACTAACTAACACCTCACTTGTTTGAGTGACAACAGTTATCAACGGTTTCATCAGGCAAATGGCATGGATCGCTCTGCAGACTATACAGCATGATTCATAGGAAAGTTCTGAAAGCAATAGTCCTTTTGATTTTATTTAGGAGTATAGCAGGAAAGTCAAACCCTTTCCTTTCTCTGACAAGAGTAGAGAAATTAGGGGCCTCTTCATTTAGGGTTAGAGTGATATCTAAGATTCAGCAAACTTAAAGTTAAGTATGTCTGGGAAATGGATATCTAACCCCAGGTGATGGCTTTAATTTTTGAAACCATACCTGAATTGGGAATGGGCATTCTTATAGGGCAAAGCAAATCTTATGAAATCTTTTTTAAGACAAATGTTATCTGTTGATAGCTAAGCAACTGTCCCTCAGATAAGCATTTAGAGTTATGGAGATATCGGGAGGTCCATGGGAAATGATGAGACATGCTGTGTTTCATTGCTGATTATAAAGGATGTATCATAGCTTGTTTGGAAATTACCAGCCTGTCTGGGACATATGGGACCTAGGGAGTGGTACTTCCAATGGGCAGTGGGTACCTCCACTCAACAAGAGCTTCCTGAGTAAACAGCTGTCTCCAACTTGTTTCCTCATGGATCTCTCCCCAAGACCCTGCTCCAGAATTCCAGCCATAAAGTCATCACCATTGGGATGTCCTCTGCTACAAGTTGTTGAGCCTCCAGGCCTTTGAGTACCTACCAGTCACCAAAACCTACGGACAATTCACTCCTGCCTGGCCCTAGAAGGAGACACAGTACATTCCCAAGAACCTGTTCCCTCTTTCCCCTTTCCTCCCCAGTGAATGTGTCTAGTTTCCAAGTCCTGATCCCTCCTGGTCTGACCATATCTGCTACCTGTTGAGCCCGATTGATAACTCTGTGTGCATTGGGATATATGTGCATGTGCACGCTTACGTTCATGTGCGCATGAATGTATGTACTCAGAGAATGACACAGCAGAAAATACCTTAATTAATTAGTATATATCTTTTAGTCCTTCCTCTTCTTGTTCTAGGGATTGTGTAAGGACCCCGTCAAGGGTAGAGTAGCTTTAGGGGGAGAAAATGAGGAAACCCAAGGGACCTCAGGGGACCCCAAACCCCCACAACAGTTGAGTTTCCTAACCATCAGTTTTACATGTTAACTTTCATAGTAAGCATGTGTTTGAAGAAAGGACACTCTCACTCTAACAACAACAAAATAGTGAAAACCAGAGATTTTAATCCAACTCCTTTGTCATGAAGAAATGACAATTATGATGGTTCCACAGTCACACAGCTCTTTAGCTAGAGTTGGAACTAGAACTGAGGTTGCTAGTCTCCCCAAGTGTGCACTTTCTATTCACCACACAGCAGGAAGAAAGAGAATAAAAACTATACTTGTGTGCTTGTTGCATGCATTAATGATTAGGATATGTTTTGATGATAACCTAGGGTTTAAATGGCAAACGACAATGTAGGAGTGGAATTGTTCCATCGTATAATGCTTCAGTACCCAACCCCCAGGTCGCGGACCGGTACTGGTCTGTGGCCTGTTAGGAGCCGGGCTGCAGCTGCTCCCCATCACTTGCATCACCACCTGAGCTCTCCCCACCCCCCTTGGAAAAATTGTCTTCCATGAAACCAGTCCCTGGCGCCAAAAAGGTTGAGGACTGCCACTATGCTGTGTCCCAAGAAATCCCAGGGCAATGAGAGACTAAAAAAAAGGGTTGAAATCTTGGACTACAGGAAATTCTTTCTAGATACGTTCAGCAACTTTCAGCCTACATGTTCATAGCACAGACAGGCAGCATGAATCCTAAATGGCCCTTATAAGAAGGTTCCAATCAGTAACATCATGATGGAGATGCACCTCATAGACTGAATTCAGAGCTTCTAGCATATTTGATATTTGTTAAGAGTGTTCATGGAGTTGTGGCCAGGCTTATGAGCAGAATATAAACTGCACCTAATCAACAAAACTCTAGGGACAAAAGCTACTAAAGTCAGTTGGAATAGTCTTACCGACCAGAATCTTCTGTGCATATGTATATAGAAAGGGCCTACAGAATTGAACAGCAAAGGGTTCTCTTAAGCTTTAAATCTGTATTTTGTTTGCAGCATGAGTGAGCAAGAGCTCTCAATCACCTGGACAGCCTTAAAAATACTGATGCCCAGGCTCACCCCAGAAGAATCAAGAAAGAATTTCTGCAGGTGAGACTTGGACATCAGTATTTTTGTTAAGTCCCAAATGATCTTAATACATGACCAAGGTCAAGAACCACCAAGTCAGAGGGTTCAAGAGACCCAGAGGAGGCGGAGGGAGGAAGGAGAGGGAAAGGGAGATTACTGTGTCCTAACCAGCTGGAGTGGCTCACTGCCCATGCAAACCTCCTCGGTGCTGAGTGAGCCACGTCACCTACAGAACCCCACCAGGAACGTGTGGCAGCCTTGCCCCAGCCCTCGAAGTCTCACTATCCCAGTGCATGTCCTTTTGGTGTCAAACTGCCTCTGGAACTCTTCCTGAAACGCACCCACCCGACTCTCACTCACAACCTCTGCCTCCACTTCTAGGAACAGTCATTTCCCCCATCCGCCATCTACCAGGAGCACTGGAACCGCTCACTGAGGAGACACCTCCTTTCCCCACCGCGAGTAGAAAAGAGAACATTCCCAGATATCATTGTTTTTTATGAGTCCTTAATGGAATCCTTCTAGCTTCTTCTCACAGCCCCTGTCTACCTGTAAAGAGGAAGGAGACTCTTCTAGGAACAGATTTTCCTTTTCATCTGAATCCCTTTCTAACTCTTATATCTCCAATAGCCACAGGAAACTTGAAACACCTCTGCTCGCTCTGGTGAAAGCTCAGATGCTACTGTCTCATCTCTCTTTAGGGGTTCCAGCTTGTCAGCTGTGGACAGTCTCCAAATCACCCGCCCTTTCAGCAAGGCAACATTCCCCTTACCTGCTGAGCTTCTACACCAGCCCAGCTCTGTACAAAAATACTGGAACAAGATATTTTTTTGTCCTGGCAGCCTGACTTGGTTCAGAATGGGACTGCTTAGCCCCCTGGTAGACTGCTTGTGCCCCACAGTCCAAAGAGATGTCCCAACCCCTGGAGATTCTGCCTGAGGGAGGGAGGCCAAAGTTCTAAGGCAGGAGAGGTGGACATGGATCCATCCTTCTGTGAATATTGTTGTATCCTTGATACCTGTGTTTTTGTTTAATTAGCAGGCACTGACTGAAGGCATATTCTGTGTGTGTATGTGTGTGTGTGTATGCGTGTGTGGTGAGGAGCACTCTCACAAGCATGGGACTAAAGGCAAGTGTCCGCTTCATATTCCCAAAGCAAAATGGTCTCTAAGGAAAACACAATGGAGATGTGTGGCCTTGGCATCCCTGCAGCTGAAAATCTGAATAGAAAAACAACTGGAGCACAGAAGAAATTATTTGAGAAGAGCCACAGGGTAGGGTAGCATATACAAAATTTTAAAGTACTGTCTTCAGTGCCTTAAGAAATGAATAAAGGAATAATTATATTAAGGGACTGGTATATGAAATTCTTCCTCACTAGAATTGAGGCTGAATTTCAGGAGGAAACACAATTATTAATATTTGGATCAGTCATTGCACATGTAAGAATTGAATGTTCCCATTTCCTGAACATGCAGAGCCTTTGTTCTCCATATGCTACATCTACATTTCGTGCATTCGTTTCTCATCAGAATTATTCAGAATGCCCAAATCTTGGAGAACTGGGAGGATTTTGCATCTAACAACTTGCCTTCCAATTTGGATCCCCTGGGAAATGAAATTCCAAAGGGAGATTTAGTCTAAATGAAGCCCCCACAGGAAAAGCTTGCAGGATGCCAGCTCTAGCTTTTCTGAACTCCCGCAGTCATGCTGAGAACGACAGGCAACCATCAAGATGAGACAAAGAGCCAAATGTGTTTCACAGATATAACCACACTGTGAGCGTGCCGGTGAATGTCTAAAAATGTCCCGGACAGCACAGGCTGCTCCATCACGGACCCAAGAAAGCCCCATCACTTGAGATCTAAAACTGGCCAGAGAGTAGGCTGACACATCTCCTTAGTGGCCCACATTGTTCAGACAGGGAAGCCCACAGTGTGTCCTCATTCGGAAGGTCTTTTCCTTTGCGGGTATCTGAGGATCTGCAGGCTGGGAGCTTCCTAGGACGAACAGAAGGACCGGGTGTGTGCCTGTTCACACGCCTCATTTCATTCGCTCACACTTCAAAAGGCTTCAGCTTATGTTAAAATTTTAGCTCTTTCTTATTCTCAGATCTGTTTTTGAAGCTGCCACCAGTACGCCTGAGTTCCAGGTAGAATATATAGCTCCTCAGTGCCTCCCACTTCCAAGCCTTGCTACTGAGTATGCCACTCACATCTTCCTGCTTTCAACACAAACCTGATGCTTTTCATGCTTTCCTCTGCAAATGATGGATGGTAGCTGAGCTAAATATGGAGACAGGGGTTACAGACACATTTTGTTCCTGTTAAATGTTCTCTTGTGTTATTGCTTTCTCTGCTTCACATTAATCCACTTCCTCCCTGGTCTCTAAAAAGTAGGTGTCTATGATTGGAACCCTGGAGGGTTATAAGAACAAGACTTCATATACCAGATCTATCTTTAGGTCTTGAAGAAAATGATCTGTCATTTTTGTGGTCTGAGATAAACAAGGTCCTTGAAATTCGGGACACCTGTTTTTTTGTGGTCAACTGATGAAATGAAGAATAATTGTGAAAATGTCATTTCTGGAAGATTGCTGTTCAAAATTCTCCTCTAACATTTAACAAGCTAAACTTGGGGTCTAACTAAACCCACGAATACTGAGGAAATGTTGAGTGTCCAGGCTTTGGAGATGAACACAACCAGCTTACTCTCCTGTTTCTGCCTCTCACTAGCTTGTGACCTTGGGTAAGTTGTTTACACTTTGCTTCAGTTTGGATGTTTGTCCCCCAAATCTCATGTTGAAATATTGCAGGTGGGGCCTAATGGGAGGTGTTTGGGTCATGGGGGCAGAAATCTAATGAAAAGAATAATGCCTTCCCTGGGGCGGGCAGGGGGAGGGTGGTGAGTGAGTTTTCACTCTGTTAGTTCCCACAAGACCTGGTTGTTAAAAAGAGCTTGACACTTCCCCCCCTCTCTCTCTCTCTCTCTCTCTCTCTCTCTCTCTTCCTATCTCACCACGTGATCTCTGCACGTGCTGGCTCTGCTTCACCTTCCCCATGAGTGGAAGCAGCCTGTGGCCCTCGCCAGAAGCAGATGTTGGCACCATGCTTCCTGTACAACCTTCAGAACTGTGAGCCAAAGAAACCTCTTCTCTTTATAAATTATCCAGCCTCAGGTATTCCTTTATAGCAATACAGACTGATTAAGGCACACTCGGAGAGCCTTAATTTCCCAATCAATGTGCCCACACTGCAATTGGGTGTCATATCTCTTTCATCTCCTTTAGTATAGAACAATTCCCGTATATTTTATAAATGTTGTTTATTGTTGTCTCTCTTGGCATTGACATTCAGGACAGTTACTTTGGAGAATGTCCTACATTTTGAATTTGTCCTATTTTTTTCCTCATGATTAGATTCAGATTTTAAAAGTGTGGCAAGAATACTACAAAGTTCATGTATCTTTCCCACTGGCTCTCACCAAGTGGCACATAACCCCAATCTGCCCCCTCACTAATGATACCAAGTTTGATTACATGTTTAAGGTGGTTTCTGCCAGATCTCTCCATTCAAAAGGAACTTCTTCCCTTTGTAATTAATAAAGAATATTCAGTGGGGTAAAAATTAGAAACTTCATGAATATTCAGCTCCTCAAAAACCTTCCAACCAATGGCTTTAGAATCCATTAATTATCCTTGTGTAAATCATTCATTCATCATTTATCATTTATCCATTGAAGTTTGCAAAACGATGATTTTAAAATCTATCATTTCTTGTATCTTCTGCAAGTATTAATTGGTGTCCTTGGTGAAAAAACAAAGCCAAAAAAAAAATAAAACCAAACTTTCCCTTTTTCTCTTTCTTCCTCTCTCTCTGTCTCTCTCTCATCATCATCACTATAAGCAGATGGATTTTTTTAATGATGTGCTATTACTATCATTGTTCTTATTGATGTTCAAATTGCCACAAATGTGGGCAAAGCAGCTCCTGTGAAATTTCAGCTATCTTTGTTTTGTTTTGTTTTTAATAGTTGACTTAGGGTTTACAACATGCGTATCTAAATTATCACAGTCTAGTTTCAAATAATATTATAGTGCTTCACAAATAGTTTAAGAAATTTACAACAGTATGCTTTTATGTTTTCCCCCCAGCCCTTTGTGCTATTGTTGTTATACAATTTAACTTCTATTTGTATTTTAAACACAATAATAATTATTTTTTCTTTTAACAATCAATTACTTTTAAAGCTATTAAAAATGAGAAAAATTTTCTTTTATTTACCTGTATATTTTCCATTTTCTAGTACACTTCATTCCTTTGTGCAGATACAAATGCCTATCTGGTATTTCGCATCTACTTGAAGAACTTTCTTTAACATTTTTCTAATGCAGGTCCGCTGATAGTGAATTATCTTGGGTTTTCATTTTCGAAAACAATTCTCTTTTGCTTCATCTTAGAAAGACGTTTTTGCTGGGTACAGAATTTGGGTGTATTTTTTTTTCTTTCAGTACTTTAAAAATGTCACTGTCTTTTGGCTGGCATAGTTTCTCACAAGAAGCCTGCTGCCATCCTTATATTTGTTTCTCTGTTAATAATGTGTGTTTTAATTTTTAGTTACTTTAAACAGTTTTTTTTCTTTAGCATTAGTTTCAATAATGGGATTATAATGTGCTCTAGTATAGTTTTATTTAGATTTATTCAGTTTGGGGTTTGTTGAACTTGTTGAATCTATGGGTTTATAGGTTTATAGCTTGGCTGGTTCCTTGGTTTTAATCCAATTTGGGACATTTTTTGCCATTATTTCTTCAAATATCTTTTCTGGCTTCTTCCTTCCCTTCCTGTAATACAAGCAATTACGTGCATATGATATTGCCTGTTACTGTCAAATAGCTCATGAAGCTTTATTGCCACTGTTAAATTTGTTTCGTTTTGCTGAGTTTTATTGTTGTTGCTGTTGTCACGCTTCTTTCTCTCCTCCTCCACCTACTTCTCTTCTGCCACCTCCTTCTCCTTCTTCTTTAGTCGTTTTTCTCTATGATTCATGGGTGAGTTGCTACTGCCATGTCTTTATATGGCCTTTTATTCTGCCGTGTCTAATCTTGTTGACACTATGTGGTATACTTTTTATTTCAGATATTGTATTTTTCATCTTTAGAATTTCTGTTTGAGTCTTTTTATATCTTCCATTTCTCTCTTCATTATGTCCATGTTTTCCTTTTCCTTCTGGTGCGCACCAAGCATATTTATAATAGTGTTTTTAATATCTTTGCCAATTCCGTCATCTCAGTTATTTTGGGGTGAATTTTTACTGATTGATTTTTCTCCTAAATGTGGGTTGTAGTGTACTACTTCTTTGCATAGCTAGCCATTTTTGATTGAATGTTGGACATTGTGGTTTTGAGCTTCTTAGTGCTATATTTTATTGTATTCCTTTGGATAGCATTGGAACTTGTTCTGGCATGCAGTTAAGTTACTTGGGATCAGCTGTACTCATCATGTTACTTGGAAAAAGTTTTGTTGGGGTGGATAAAGAGCAGCCTTTAGTCTAGGGCTAATTTATCCCCACTAAAAAGATGATATCTTTCTGAGAACTCTACCCAATATCCCAGGTGTTATCAGGTCTTTCCCCTTTAGTTGGTGGAAACACAAACTGTTCCCAGCCCATGTGCATGGTAGTAATCCTTCAGCCTACAGTTTTCTAGTAATTCCTTCCCGGGCCTTGGACATTTTCTTCTCTAGTATGCGCAGAGCATTACTTTACCAAAGCCTGGAGATAAGCCTCTGCAAATCTCTGGGGCTGTCTGTGCAACTCCCTCCTCCCTAGTGTTCTGCCCTGCAAACTCTGGCGCCCTTGGCCTCTCCAATTTCTGATCTCTTTATCTTCAGCTAAATGCAACTCCCAGGCTCTGTTGGGTTTCCACTCCCTATGCTGCAGCATGAGAACTTCCTTCAAGCATTAAGCTTGGCCAATTGTAGGGATAACTTCATTTGTTCCCTTTTCTCAGGAATCATAATCCTTGATGTCTTTTGTCTAAACACTATTGTATCATATTTTCTGCTCTGTTTTCTAGTTGTTTAAGGCAGGAGAGTAAGTTAGGTGCCTGTTACTCTATCATTGATGAAAAGTCCCCCTATGTCTTTTATCAAGTCCCCATCCGTGTTTGATTATCTTTTTGTTTTCTGATGCAACTGGATGATCTAAGTTCATCTTGTGCTTCTCTAGTCCCATACCCAGAATCAGCCATTTATGCAAAAGCTCTGGCTCCTTTAGTGGGAAATAGTATTTAGAAAACAAGATATGGGTGCTTGATGTCTTCACTTATAACTGGTGTGGCATTTTATCTGTGCTACTTCAGAGGCTAGATTTAAGAAATATACTTTCTTTTTTTTTTGAGATAGGTTCTCACTCTGTCGCCCGGACTAAAGTGCAGTGGCATCATCATAGCTCACTGCAATCTCAAGCTCCTGGGCTCAAGTGATCATCCTGCCTCAGCCTTCTGAGTAGCTGGGACTACAGGTGCGCTCCAGCACACCCGGCTAATTTTGCTATTTTTTGTAGAGACAGGGTCTTGCTCTTGCTCAGGCTGGTCTCGAACTCCTGCCTCGGGCTCCCGAAGTGGATTACAGGGGTGAGCCACCACTCCTGGCCTGAAATATAATTTTTGAAATCATTACTTTATACCGATACCTTGAATTCGTATTCACCAACATTCACCTCACCTTCTTCATTCCATATTTTTAGCTCCCTTTCACCACAGCAAGAACCATAGTTACCAAAACACCAATCTATTTATTCTTTCACTCAAAACATACAAAATAATTTCAAAATTATTACATCAATACCACTACTACAACAAATCTGCTAGGTAAAGTTTAGGATTCTCTTGGAATTATTATTGTCTTTAAAATTTTTTCCACACTGTATGTACACCAGTGTACTGTGTTCAAAGTTACTTGGATTAATTTTTTCTGTGTGATTTTTTCATAAATTGGATATACAGTGAAGTTTATTTCTTGTTTCTATTTAATTTTAGGAGTTGCTTTCATTTCACAATTTTCAGTTCAATTTTATTTTTGATAATGTATAACCTTTACATGGTACAAAAATCAAAACCATCAGAGAAATGTCAGTTCTATCCCAGTCTTCTCTACTTCGTTCTACATACCCTGTAGTGTTAACCATTTTAGTTACTGGTTTATTTTCTCTGTTTCTTTTTGAAAAATAAGCAAATGTGCATTATGAGAGTGTATATATAGACATGTATTCATATTCTTATTTCTCTTTTTTTCATATACAAAATATAACACACCTTATATACTGCTTTTGGTTTTGGTGGTTTGTTTTCTTTTGTTTTTTGCACTTAACACTGAACATACTACATTTAAGATGGCTATTAAGCATCCAATTGTAGATGTTAAATAGGTAAATTGGGGATACAAGTATGGAGTTCAGAAAAAAGATTACAGTCTTAAGGTTTTTTCCTGATAAGTTTCTCTGGCAATTATCAAGTAATGCTTCTTTATATTTTTACCCTGCCAGTTATCAAGGAATACTTCATTTTGGTTGTATTCAAGTCAACTGCTCTTGAAATTTCTTGGACACACTTGAAAATAATAACCAAAGTTCTCTAAAGCACAGTTTTAAAAAGCAGACTTGTCTTTATCCTGATGAATTGGAATTCCATTATCCTCAATTCCATTGACTCTATTCTTCAAAACTTAATTCTCTCTTGGCTCATATCAAAAAATCCCCAAACAACACATGTTGGCGGGGATGCAGACAGACAAGAATGCTCATACACTGCTGGTGGGACTGCAAATTAGTACAACCTCTATGGAAAGTAATATGGAGATACCTCAAAGAACTAAAAGTAGAATTACCATTTGATCCAGCAATCCCACTACTGGGTATTCACCCAAAGGAAAAAAAGACATTCTTTAATAAAGACATATGCACGCGAATGTTTATAGCAGCACAATTCACAATTGCAAAGATGTGGAAACAACCCAGGTGCCCATCAATACAAGAGTGGATTAATAAAATGTGTTATATGTATACCATGGAGTATTACTCAGCAATAAGGAACAATAGTGAATTAACACATCTGGTATTATCCTGGTTGGAGCTAGAACCCATTCTTCGAAGCGAAGTGTCACAGGAATGGAAAAACAAGCACCACTGGTACTCACCATCAAATTGGTACTAACTGATCAACACTTACGTCACACAGGGCAATAATATTCATCAAGGGGGTGGGCAGGCGGGAGGGGGTAGAGGGGATAGGAAAACTCTCACTGAGTGGATGCAGGGAGCACAGTTTGGGGGATGTCCACAATTGTAGCTCTGACACGGGCAGTGCATGGGCAATATATATGGCCAAAGTGTTGTACCCCCATAATATTCTGAAATAAAAAATAAATAAATTAATTAATTAAATAAATTAAATAAAATAAAACTTAATTCTCTCTAAGTAGGACCTTTGAGAATGTTCCAAATTAACCACAGCTTGCTTAATTTGAGGAGCCCCATAAATGAAATTGTCTCCACTCAGTTTCAACATCCTTATTCCTTCTAAATATTTCTCTAAAAGGTCTGGAATATTTTGAATTCTACATTTGCTTCTACAAGCGGATTTCCACAAGAGCCAACCTGAAATTGTAGGGAAAGGAGGGTTTCTGTTGTTTGGTCAAATAAAGTTATTTTAGTGTAAAACAAACAAACAATAACTGTACTGACTGAAGAGCTGACACTGAAAACATGTTACTGGCATTCTACAATAAGAGTAGCTGATATTAGTAAATTACATTGTCTTAGAGCACTTTATTGTCAGGATCTTTTCATTCTTTCAACAGTGCAATGCTGCTAAGTGCAGAGTCTAGACCAGGGCTGAGCAGCTGCACACCTGAATAAATTGGAGCTCTTGCCTTCAAAGGGCTTTCCTGCAGTTCAGGAGACAAGTATATTCCCAGGTATTATTAAAGTAAGAGGTATGGTATATTATCATGAGAGCCTTAAATAAAAGGTAATAAGAGTGCAGTGACAGGAGCATTGATTCTGATGAAGGAATTTGATAAACTTCTTACAGGAGATAAGATTGAATCTGAACCTTTGAAGAATGAGTAGGATTTTGACAGCAAGGATTTTGACAACTGGTTTTGAACTGAGTTAAAGAGGCCTATTGGAGTCCCTTGCAAGACATGAGGTAGCACATGAAAGAAGCTTTCACTAAGCCGATTGCGGTGGGAGCAGACAGGACAGGAAGAGATTCAAAGGTCAGATGTCCAAAAATAGGAAGATTTAGCCAAATGGCATTGACTGTTCCACACTGCACGTTTTTCAAAAGAACCTAAAGTGAAGTTTTAGTACCTTGGAGATGCCAAATAAACAAAGTGAATTTTCTGGTGGATTTGTTCTACTTTCCTCACAGGGTTGTCATAAATATCAACAAAAGTGAATGTGAAAAATATTTTGTTTATTGCATGGTGTTCCTGTTATTTCTATTAACAAAAAAAGCAATAATAATATAGTTATTTAAAGGTGGGTTTTTCTTTTTAACTTTGTGGAAGCCTGGAAGTAAAATTGAAACCAAAGTCTGTAATGAGTTTTGCTGTAGAAAATAATCTTCCCACAGGTTTCAAAGTAAACAGTTTGTAGCTGCTGGGATTGAATACATTGAGTTCTACAATGGTACAAAAAGGGCCTCTAAGCTCATTTTTTACCAGCAAAACTAGTTTTGTTTCCAAATGAGAAAGGAATCTTTTGGAACCCAGATAGCTCATTTTTTCCCAGGAGCGCAGGATGGGTTATGGTAATCCTGGAGTTTTCAAGAATCTTTATTCCTTCTCCTTCTCCTCCTGTTCCTCCTCCTCCTCCTCAGGGAGACAAGTAAAGACTAGTTATCACACAAAGAGTCCAATTCTATGACCAACTCTGATCTCTTCTGTACTGCACAGGGTGTGTGGCCTCAGAGGGACAAAATCAAGCATAAGTTTCCAAAATAATATATTGTCATCACCAGCATCATCCACAAAGCATTTTGATAAATATCTGGTTTCACAGGACTGCCCTGGCCAGGGCCGCTGGGGAAGATCACCACAGGCGTAGACCTTACAGATGCAGCTCAACAACTGCAGTGTAGTATATGTTTCTTATAAGCAGGGTGAGTAATAACACCTAACATTTATCAAGTGCATGTTACATATCCAGACACTTAAAGCAGAGTCTCACGTTTTGTTTTATTTAATTTCGGCATCAAATCATTTGAGTTAAGTCTTATTCTTAACCTCATTTTGCTGATGAGAAAGCTGAAGCAGAGAGTGATTAAATAACTCGTCCAAATTACGCAGCTACTGTGGAGTGGAGCCAGGATTTTAATCCAGGCAGTGTGGCTTCAGAGTTCATATTTTTAACCACTATAGTTTATTGCTGCCAACATTTCAAGGGTTAAGAATAAGAAGGAATTACAACTGATTGGAGTCCAAGAAAAGAAACAGAGAATTCCATGTCTAGATATGGGATAAAGAGATCATGGCAGCTTCCTGGGTTGGAGGAGAGGAGAGAAAATATGCCAGGCCTGGGTTGGAATTAAAGCTTTGCCACTTACTAACATTGTGACTTCAGCGGGGCTACTTGGCCTCTGCGTGTCTCAGTTTCTTCATCTATAAAATGCGGTTGAAAATCACACATCCAGCAAAGGGTCGTGATGAGGTTTATAAAGCTAATTCATGGGAAGTTTCTATGAGTAGCGATTGGCACATAGAATGTTTTAAAATTATTATTATAAGCGAGAATTTGACCACCAGGCGGTTCCTCTGAAGGATAGAGCTTTGTGTCCTCGTACTAGATTGGTTGTTCACTGGTGCCACAAAATTTTCTCTTCAGACAGGAAAACATTTGGGATTGAGGGAGAGGAGGGATGAAGGCCCAGCCCGGGTGAGACTCAAGCTGTCCACCACAGGCTCCCCTGTCACGACCTTGAAGTGCACCTGTCAAGTGGCTTCCTTCCTTCCCCCAGGGCTCCAGCATGGCTTCTGGCTCTCATGGGGTAGATTCTCAGAATTTAGGCTCCTTCTCAGTCACTTCTTCCTGCGACAGCCACACAGCAGCACTGAGTGTGAGCCTCTCACAGGAACACAGGGAGACGCCGTCTCACCTGGGACAGGCCCCGCGTTGAAGAGAAGCTCAGCCTCTTAGAAGATGGAAATGAAGCTGAAGGAGAGTAAGAGTATCAAAGCATAGGATGAGGGACTTTATCATTTAGAACAGAAAAAGTCTGAACACACCTGATTCTATCTCCTCACTTACCAGATGAGGACACTAAAAAGTAGACAAGTGACTTGCCAAAGGTCACTTAGCCAGGGTTTAGCAGAGCTGGGAATGGCCAGATTCAGTGGTCAAAATTTCTCAAGCTGTGCTCCTCAGAGCACCAGGGCTTCTCTGATGTTCTTCCAAGACCTCCAAGATAGAAGAGAGCAGGGAGGCTCCTGGGCATTGCTTCCATAAGTGCATCCCCCCTGGGGTGTGGCTTACATATGGGGCTCCTAAGACTGGCTTTGAAGGAAGGGCTCCGGGGCCACAAGAATGTTTGAGAACCACTATCTTAGACGTTGCTGCCTCACAGATACTCATCATTAAACAACTTCTAGAAAGCAAACTAGAAAGTTTCCCCAATTACAGAGACTTTTATTAAATATTCTAGTGGCCATGAAGGCCATACAATTATACTTCAGGCCATCAGATAAATATTCAAATAGATCCAAAGATAAAAGGGTTCAAAAACTTCAGCATGCTTCTGCCTGATTTACATGTTTTATAAATTTCATTATTTTTCAAATTAACAGTAAATAATTTGTCTGAACAGATATTAATAGAGTACTAAAGATAATATCTTCAAATATTTATCAAGTGCCTACTGTGACTGTCCCAAGCTTTGCCTGCAGCCTGAATAAATATCTCACTTAAATGTGCTATGATTTTTCAAATGCATCCAGATGATTTTACCACTGATAAAATCCAAATGCATTTTAAAATGTTGTTGAATTTATCATAGCTTTCAGTTATTGTAACATTTTCTCAGTCAGCATTTTCCTCAAGTCTGTGAATTTATTTTTTAGATGGAAAAAGTACATTCTCATGTGTGGAAAATTAGGGAAGCTGGGTAAGACTGCAGGACAGGAATGAGCATTGACTAATACATTCTGCTGTTCCATTAACAAAAGACAGGGGAAGATTTCTGAGTGTTTTTAGGTTATTTCAGGTTCTCAAATGTTTTTTGTAAGACTGGCCACAACTATTCTTTCATGTGTTATCACTTAAATTGAACAAAGTCTTCTGAGCAGAAGACCTCAGAGAAGTGACCTGGTTACATTATCTGGATATTAATAAAAATGGAAATCTTTTGAAAAGAGGTATAATATAACTTCTTTATTTCTCCCCACCACACACTGGCCCTATAACTCTGTAGGATGACAAAGCCCAATACAGAAATACTAGTATTTGCTTAAGATAACAGTTGATCATAAAAGATGAGCAACTACAAGACAGATGACCTTGTCACTTGTCATAACCAGTACTAGCATGGAGCATGGGGTGTGCAGTCTGATAGAACTGGATAGAAGCAAAGCTGATCTCACAGTGTTTATTTGGTGACTAAAAGACAATCACAGCTGGGCTCAGTTGTAATGATGATATAAGGTCACTAGGATATCAACACACAAACAGCTCAGGAATATCAGGAATGTTAGATAAGCAACATCTTCTTTGTGGTGGTTTTGCTGTTTTTAATCTCCAGCCATGGTCTCAGTGGTGACCATGAGGTGAGTTGGAGCTTAGAGGCAAATCCTTTTGGGAATAAGAAGGCAGTCTGGAGTGAGAGCCAGTGTCATAGCCAGGAGGGCAGTGCCCATTACCAAAGGACAATGCAATGAGAGAATCAGGGGGTGTGCAGCCAGTCAGTGCCTGGAGGTAGCTGAGCAGAAGGGGGAGTCAGACGCCCCAGGTGATGAGGATGAGAATTCCTTTCTCCTGCATCTCCACTCCTGAAACATGGGCAGATACAACTCTTAAAGGTGTTTCATGGGCTGAGCTGCCCCTGGAGTGAGTCACAAACACAGCTTCTGAGGGAAAAGCTGCCCTTTGCCATTGGGCTTTCCATGAATACCCTGAATGTCAGGAAAACTCCCAATACCTTCTTAGCCAGGAGTGAGGAAATTTTTTATTGCTCTTGAACTTCTTGAAACTGTAACTGCTTAAGGTGGTTACCTTCCCAGATGATAGATACTCCTTTCATCAAGTTATTCTATCCAACTCTCAATGAGGTTCCTTCCAGAATTTGTATAGTGTTATGGACTGAATTGTGTTCCCTCCCCAAATTCATATGTTGAAGTCCTGGCCCCCAGTCATAGGTATTTGACTATGGGACCTTCAGGAGTAATTAGGTTAGATGAGGTCATGAGGATGGGGCCCTCATGATGGGATTAGTGCCCTTATTAAAAAGAGGAAGAGAGATCAGCGCTCTTTCTTTACTATGTGAGGACACGGTGAGAGGGTGGCTGGCCGTATGCAAGCCAGGAAAGGGTGCTCACCAGGAAATGAATCTGCCGGCACCTTGATCTTGAACTTCCCAGCCTCCAGAACTTTGAAAAATCAATGTCTGTTTTTTAAGCTACCCAGTCTGTGGTATTCTGTTATATCAGCCCAAGCAGACTGATAACAGGTCAGGTAACTCCTGACAATATGTTGGTATACATCACCTTCCCTTTATTTTCACAGATCCACTGAAAAGTCTTTTGAGAATAGATGGAGACATGTAAAGAGCTTTGGAAAGATACAGCTCTTGGAAATTGATGCTCTAAGCACTTTGGGGATTTGAGTGTGTGAGCTCATGCTAGCTAATTTTTCTAGTTCAGCTCATGCCAGCTAATTTTTCTGGTTCAGGGAGTATATAAAAGGATCTTCAAGAACTAAATAGAAAAGAATTGTACCAAACTGGATTAACTGGGGCTTTTCAAGTGAGGGCAAACCCAGAACACCTGCCAACAGTTAAAGACTGTGACCTACAGTCATTGTAACAAATTGCATAAGACTGATTTGGCAGAATTCCATGTCACACCTCACTAGGACTGCTACCGCGAAATTGCTAACAAAATAGCAAGAAAAAGTGGATCCAAGTTGCAAGTTGCAAGTTCCAGCCCCCTTTACCCAGTGTAAGATCCTTATTTTTTATTCCCACACGTGTGATATTTTGGATTCAGAAGTTCAAATTTTGATCTGTTTATTAGCATTCCCTTAGGATAAATGTGAAAAGCTCTTGCCTCATAAAGTTTTAGACATATGATTCCCTGGGGAGTGGGAGAATGAGGAAAACAGGCAGGGAGCAAAGCTGCAATGGGAAGAGGAGTTTGAAATCACATTCCCACAGACTTTGCAGTTTTGAAACAAGTGGCTTCAAGTTCTGAGCTGTTTCCTTTGCCCCAACTTCCTCTTCATATCAGTAAAACCCAATCGGGTTTCTTGAGTGATCAAAGGTCAACTTAGCATCATTTATTCCATGCCTAAAGAATCTTTCTTTGCATTTTCTTGGTGAGAGCATCGTAGACTTTAATGTTTCAGTAAGCAGAGAAGATCAACAACCATGCAGACCCCCTGGGGATTTAGTGATGCACAAGCTATAGCATGAAACATCTTAAGTAAATCATATTTGCTGTGTTTCCTATTTATGTGATGCAGGAAGTGCTGTTTCCAAAGGCCCCTGTGCTCTCAGAGATAAGAAAGGTTCTGCAGTGTTTGGAGTTTTTAGATAGACCATTGGAATTTTGCACGAGATACAGAGCATGTAGCCCTACACAGAACAGACAGGAAGCTGTCCTCAGGGTGTCATCACCCACTGAAACTGTTTATCAAGACCTGGGGAAACTTAGATAGTTAAGATTCCTCGTGGCCTTGACATAGGCTGTTGTGCGTATGTATAGATAAACATATCTAAGTACATATCTAGCTAGTGCCATGAGATTTCATTCATGGAGGCAATGTACATAGTAAATGAAGAGGATCAAACTCTGTTCGGTAGGTCTGCATAAGAAAGCAGGTTTAGATTTGACAGCCCAGCATCTAGTCAGAAGATCAAATGAATCAGTAGATAAATTATTAATCATCTTTCTTTATGTGACTTGAAACACATTCCCACCCTGAAGCAAGGTAGGATATAAGCAATAAGGTAAAGCATGATAAGAGTTGTGATGTCTGCGTTCTGGAAGCTTTTATTTGTTTAGAGGGTTATTGTGTGGGGATGTAGGGAGGTGCGGGTTTGGGGGTATGTGGATTTGGGAGCAATGCGGGGGGTGGGTGTAAATATCTTCATTATGAAAAGATAACATGAATAGTCCCAAACAGGCGATAGGCAGAAACATTATAATGCTTCTGCTATAATGTTCAATAGAAATAAAAACAGAAAACAAAAGTTAAACACATCATAAAGCAGACAATGATGACTTCAATACAGAAATCGTGTGTCTATTAACATGGGTGACAGGAAACACAAATAAACAGAGACGGTAATATTCCCTAACTCCTGTCATAGCTACAGCCTACAACTGTTGTGACAGTGGATAGTGTAATCCCTGCTTTCCTTTGAATTGCTTTGGATGTACATCGGATGTGTTCTGATGTCAGGAAATTATTTAAAATGAAGGAATGCCTGGAAAACAGGCTGATTTTCTTACTCCCAGAACCTGTTCATATTGGGAACATCTGCATATTTCCCTCAGCGGCACACCCTCCCCTCTATATTTCTGTTCCCAAAACATTTTTAGGATGTGCCTAAAGGAAGTACTTAAATGTTTGACTTTAAAAATATTTTTCTGATGGTAGACTCGGGATCTGTGGGACTTCACTTGTCATCGCAAACACATGGTCACTCCCACAGCCTATAGGGATCCTACTGAACAAGGTCATTTTTCTGTTCCTTAAAAGTATCAGATCAACTTCACTGAAAATTTTGCCAATTGGATCATACCCATTGCTCAGATTAAATCTCTACGCATACCATGTGGTTTCTCTCCTTTTCTCACACAACATGTCCTGTCCTTACAGTGTAATCTATACCTTAAAATTAGAAGCATGACCATTTCTCATGACTTCCACCACTGTCACCCTAGTCCAAGTCACCATTGTTTCTTCCCTGAACAGCTGCAATGGCTCCTGACTGGTCTCCCTGCTTCCATGTTTGTATAGAGCATATTGTCTACAGAGAAGCCAGAAGGATCTTCTTTTAACATCTTGTTATTAATTGAAAGCAAGAAAGTATCTTGAGAAGACGGATTGGAATTGGAGGTATTGACGTGGATTCATGATTTCTAAAATGTGTATGTATTTGTGTATATGTTTGTATCCATATGCATGTATGGATACGGACACACATATTTCCCAGCTCTATCTGCTGAAAGAACCTAGAAGACATGCCCAGTGACAAAATGACCACACCAGCACTAAGATCTTGACTTCTGACACCATTCCCCACTAAAAGGAATAAGAATTTCTTAGAAAAATTATTCTTTCCAGGGCTAGGATAAGGGAAGTACAATAAGATACTGAAAAATCTCTTATAAGAAAAATTAAAGAAATACTTCCCTCCAAAAAATGATGGGAGCTTGTCACAAGGACATAGGGAACAACTTGAAGGAGCTCCCACTGGACAATTTGCGAAATAAAAGAATTAAGGGCAGTAATTCATCATAAAACATTAAAAAATAGGAATCCACAAGTTCACACCAAAAATAAATAATGAAATAAAGAGCAAGGGAGAAGAGAAGGCTTTTCTCTGCAGTAGAATGCTATAAATGTGGAGGGAGTACTGATGAAGAATCATCATTTTGCAAACATCCCAGTAAAGATGAATTTGGGCAAGGATCAATAAAAGGTGCTGAATCTAGGAAGTCAATTTTGCTAAGAATCAGGGTATTTGCTTGCGTGCTTATTAGCAGCAAGGAGAAAATAGTGACTGTGCAGTAGACGAACCAGACAACACCTTGACTGCGTGATTACAATCAACATCACAAGTGAGGAGCAGGTGGACATTGTATGCCTCCAGATGGGATACTCTGAGAAGGACAAACATCAGTTCTGTGCTATTCCTGCCAAGAATGTGTTGCCTGAATCTAATCATGAGGAAACGTTAGATACCCAAAATGAGAGTCATCCTGTTATAAAGGGGTCAGGGCAAGGGTAGGGATAAGAGGGAGGATGCTGAATGCTTCAAGACTGTGAAAAGTTGTAAAAGCAAAAAAAAAAAAAGGCTGAGAAATTGTTCCAGATTAGAAGACACTAAAGACACATGAAAACTAAATGCAATATATGATCATAGACTGGATCTTATACTGGAAAAGAAAAAAAAATGTTATAAAAGGCAACATTGGCCAAGCATGGTGACTCACACGTGTAATCCTAGCACTCTGGGAGGCCAAGGCAAGAGAATCACTTGAGACCAGGAGTTCGAGACCACCCTGAGCATGAGCAAGACCCCGTCTCTACAAAAAATAGAAAAGTTAGCCAGGCGTGGTGGCGCACGCCTGTAGTCCCAGCTACTTGGGAGGCTGAGGCAGGAAGGTCGCTTGAGCCAAGGAGTTTGAGGTTGCAGTGAGCTACAATGACACCACTGCACTCTAGCCCAGGAGACAGAGCAAGACCTTGTCTTAAAAAAAAAAAAAAAGGCATTATTGACATAGTTGATAAAATTGGAATATGGATGGTAGTTTGGATAAAAGTACTATATTTATGCTAAATTTTACTTAAGTTGATAACTGTTCTGTGGTTATGTAAGGTGTATTAGTCAGGGTTCTCCAGAGAAATAAGACCAATAGAATGTACATACATATTGCAAAAGATTTATTATAAGGAATTGGCTCATGTGATGATGGAGGCTGGCAAGTCCCAAGATCTGCAGGGTGAGTCAGCAAGCAAGAGACCCAGGAAAGCCAACAGTTTAATTCCTGCCCAAGTCTGAAGGAATGAGGAGCAGGAGAACTGATGGTGTACTTCCTGTCTGAAGGCCAGCAGGCTCAAGACCCAGAAAGAGCTGATGATTCAGTTTGAGTCTGAAGTCAGAAAAAAAGCCACAGGAAGAATCCTCTCTTATTTGGGGGAAGGTCAGGACTTTTGTTCTGATTAGACAAGGCCCGCCCACTTTAGGGAAGACAATCTGCTCTAATTAGTCAACTGATTTAAATGATAATCTCAAACAAAAACATCCTCACAGAAACACCCAGAATAATGTTTGAACAAATATCTGGGCACCCTGTGGCCCAGTCAAGTTGACACATAAAATTAGCCCTCACGTAAGACAATAACCTTTTTATTAGGAAACACATATTGAAATATTTAGAGATTAAGAGCCATGCTGTATGCAACTTACTCCCAAATGATGGAGATAAAAATGTTTTAGAGATACAGTAAATGATGATGCAAATTGGGCAAAATGTTAACAATAAATAAATCTGAGTAAAGGGTATAAAGATATTCTTTGTGGCCTTCATCTAAGTTTTCTGTAAGTTTGAAAGTATTTTCAAACAAAATTTTTAAAAAATCTTTCATTGTCCTGCTAAAAGTACTCCAACTTTCCCATTCACTAAGAATAAATCTGACTTTCTCCACTCAGCCTGCAGCACTGTGAATGGCCCAGCCCCTGCCCATTTCTCATCCCCGCTGGTACTACTTTCCTCCCCACCGAGAACCCCACTCACCCCCTGCACACTGTCTGCTCCATGAATGGGCCAAGTTCATTCCCACCTTGCAGAACTTCCACACTTGCATTCTCTGCCTTGGTGCTCTTCCCCCAAGTCTTCACGTGGCCACTTGTTCTCATGGCTCAGGTATCTTGTCAAATGTCACGACCCCAGAGTAGGCCTCTGACTAAAAGAGCCCCTCTTCAATCATGTTTCTCTCTTGTCACTTTCCTCTCTGAACTTACCATGTTGACTCACTCCTTTACTTGTTTATTATACTCACCATGAAATAAATTTCAGAAAGGCAGGCATCTCATCCATCCTGTTTACTGCTGTGTTTCCAATATCTAGAACATTACTTGACATACAGGAAGTCCTAAAGAGATATTTTTAATAAATGGATAAATGTTTCAGTGCCTATAGCTCCCAAGCTTTTGAAACTGGAATACTTCATCTGTTAGCTATTTCTCTTTCCTTCATATATGTGGGTTTTCCCAGTTTATGGCAAGAATTTTAATGATAAATATTATGATGTTGCAGATGAGCATCAAATATAGAGAATTATTATAGAGGAGTTAAAAGAAGTACTGATTGATGAAAAGAAACTTTTTTTTCAAGTAATTCTGACAGTCTGAGAATTGAGCTAGGCTGACCTGGTTAACATCAAAAAGCTGATAGACATAATAATAAGAAGAAAATTTCCTGGGAACAACAGGTCCTTGCATTACAAATATCTAGTACAATATCTGGAAAATAGTAAAGGATTCATAAATGTTTAACAAATGTAAGAAATAACCTATCAATAGTTCATAAGCAGGCCACACTATAGAAAGTAAAATGAAAGGAGATGGCTAGTTTGTACCTTCAAATAATAAAATATTAAATAGATTTTTTTCAACTAGAAAATGAGCTCATGATAGTCAGAGGTAATATTTCCCCAATGGCATAGGAACAACATTAGGAATAACAGTAACAGTATCTGCCTCAGGAAAGTTGCCACCTTCTTAACATTTTTGTTTTGTTGTGTTCTTTGGTTTTTTGCACCTCTGCTTCAATTGATGACTCATACTGCCCAACAAGCCATATGTTGCTGCAGAAAGCATTCATTCTCTGCGTTCACTAGGGATGAGAGCCAAGAAAATATAATAAACAACTTTTTACCCATCAAAAATAAGAATGAAATTCCACTGGAAGCAAGATTCAATCAGCAGGCTGTAAGTCATTTTGGTGTTGAAAGCTTGCACTCTCCCATGATGTGACAGCCTGATTTGTACCTCCATACTCCATCATAACATTGCAGCTGTTGTGCCATGGAAAGGTGCTCTCACCACTGTTACAAAAAAAATCTATAATTTTTCAAATTCAGTGTATTTAGGTAAAACTGCAATCTCTGGAAGATCCTCCCTGAATTCCATTTCTTGCATGTTTGCCTCCCCTGTTTCCAACCCTCTGAGGTGAATTCTACCTCCATGGCAAGGACAGTGTTTGGTTAAGTATAACTGAGCTATTTAGTAATTAGTTTGAAAACTTGAAGTTAACATTGGATCATAGTCTTGTGAATGTACAAATGTATAACTCTTGACCTCTTTACTAATAGAAAACCAGTTTCACCACTAATATGTCCTAAGTTTAAGAGAAAATGAAATTATCGATGCAGTATTTTTCCTTTGTTCATTTTTAATTGCAGCATAATTTGTATAGGGTAAAATTCACCTTTTTAATATACTACTCTATGAGTTGGGTAAATGCTTGTAGTTGTGTACCCACCACCACAAATAAGATATAGAATAGTTCCATCACCCTCCCAAAAACTCCCTTATGACCCTTTGTAGTTAACTCCTCCCTCCATGCCCAGCCCCTAGCAACCTTTAATCGACCAAATCTTTGTATATGAGCAAGTTCATTATACCACACTCTTTTCCTCCAATAAATTAAGACTTAAATAGAATTCGAGGATCAAAATGAAAATCATCTGCAGAAAAGGAGAAAAGGCAAGTTGTTAATGACACCCATACATTTGTTTCTATCATATCTTATTTTTAATTATTTTTTTCTGTATTATGTTACCAATTTGTAGAACTCTTATTTAATAAAAAAGGATGATGGTATATGTTGTGGTAGACAAGCCAAAAAAATCACTTTGATCTCCATGGTGAGCAAATGTCATTTCTATAACAGTATCTTAATCATTAATTAGCTTATATTAACCTTCTGAAGTGATTAATAATAATTAAACCATCCTCCTAATCAGAGATGTGAAAAATGTTCTCAATTTGAATCCTGACTAATTGCCAGTAGCTGCCTACAGTTCCAGGTTACAAAGAATTCTGAGGCTTAACAAGAAATATTATTAATATCAAACATTTAAGTTTTAGAAATTATTAAACATTGAATATGCATTATCTTATTTAATCCTGACTACAATTCCAAGAAAATGTTGCTAATGTTATCCTCATGCTATGGGAGGGGAAACTGAGTTTTAGAGAGATTAAATAACTTCTTCAAGCCTAAACAGGTGAGAAGTAATGAAGCTGGGCTTTGACCCCACATAGCCAGCCAGAGGTGGGTATGCACCTACTTTACCATGCCACACTTAAGAAATCAACCACGTAATGTGGGAAGTCATCTAAGTTTTGAATCTGGGCTAAAATCTGAATCATGTCTTAAGTAGCATATGGGGAGAGGCCACAGAGCAAAAAGAGCCTTTTGGGCAAAAGGCAGAGTTGGTGCAAAGGCCTAGTCAGTGGGAGAACAGGGCACATTGGAGGACCCTGGGGTGCTGTGTGCCTGGAGCCCAGACGCCCGGGAAGAACACAGCAGGCAGAGACAGCAAACAGGCCTCCATACCAGGGCCCTGCAGCCATGTGAAGGACTTCGATCTTTTTCTTAAGGGTATTGGGAAGGTCCTGCATAGCTTGAAGCTGGCTGGGGACACAATTGGATCTAGGCTTCCAAAAGGTAACTCTGCCCGTCAGGAGGTAGGCTCATTCATAAGGGTAAGGGAGATGGGAGGAGGGCAGGTAGAAATTGCAAGCAATGCCGCTGAGGCATAGTAGTTGCATTAGCCATGGCTGTTTGGTTTCCATAACCTGCTGCTATATTCACACATCTGGGGCCATGCTGACCCTCCCAGGGTTAGCTAGTTTCTAGAAATAGCTAACCATGGCCTGCAAGCATGGCTTTCATATGCAAATCACAAATCAGCCAATTCAGAGCCCACTTCACCAACTGCTTCTTTTGCAAGTTCCTATACTCCAGGCTACTGTCCACCTGCATTAATTACCCCAGGGTCAAGTAGAAACAGCCCCTATACCCCTGAGCCTGCTGAAATTATTCAAACTAGTCAATCCTAAACCTGCCCACCCTGCCTTGCCCATTCCTTCCCACAGAAGCCACAAACAGGACTCTTGCCTATGTTTCTAATCACTCACTCACCCTCCTGACCAATCTTCATGCTTCTCCGTGTGGCCCCTGTGGCGTGGTGTGCCCCCTCCTCTTGGGATCTGTGACTATAACAAACTGTTTTTTCAATAACAGTCATCTCCTGATCTGTTGGCCTCATCATACCTGAATAATAATAAAACCTACATTTTAAACAGTGGCATACTGGAAAGAGAGGGCACACCTGAGGGATGTTGGGGGCACAACTGATAGGACATGGTGACTGAATATGGGGCAATGAGGGAGAGCAGGTGTCACAGAGGACATCTAGGTTTCTGGCCTGCAAGCACAGAGAAATAATAGTAAACACTTAGTGCTTGCGATGTTCCAGGCTCTATTCTGAACACTTTGCATACCTAACTCATATCCTCTTTGAAATACTGTTTGTTATGTTCATGTCACACAGGTTGAAACAGACACAGAGAAGTTAAGTAATCTGCTGTGGCAGAAACTAGCTAACTGTTCTTCCATCCACCTCTTTGCTTCCTGGGAAGGCAGCTCAGCGATATGTCACAGCCTCCCTTGAGGTTAAGTCTGGCCAAGAGACAGAGTTCTGGCTACTAGAACATGGAAAAAATGATGTGTGGCACGTCGGGCCTGGCTTATAAAAACCTCCCATGTGCCATCCTGTGGACTGTAGGTTAACAAATGAACTCGGGAAGCCTCCTGTTGAAGACAGTGGAGCCATAAAATGGATGGAGTGTGGGTCCCAAAATTAAGGAATAGCAGATTCTTTCCGTATGATACCAGATAGTAAATATTTTAGGCTTTGAGAGTTAAGAGGCAGAATTGATGATATTATATTGACACTTATATTACCATTTAAAATGTGGTCATGTAAAAACGTAAAAACCATTCTTAGCTCATTAGTCTTATAAAAAACATGCAGCAGGCCAAATCCAGCCCACAGGCCTTTGTTTACCAAGTTCTGTCCTAACTCATCACTGAAAGGAAAGTCACATGCTGAGATAAAAAACTTCCCATAAGTGGAGAGTATACTGCTGCGTATCCAGCCGCTGAAACGTTAGGGCTATTTGTTCCAGAAGTGAGCTTCCATAAGTGTCCCAAGGCCACAAAGCTAGGAAGTAGCTAGCTCAGATTTGAATCCTTATAGTCAGGTTCCTGAGCCTCCACTCTCTGATGCTACACAATGTAGTGTCCTCTTGAGAAAGAAGGCCAAGTGTGATTATTGATATCTGCCAAGGAGGTGGGAAGCGGCTGAGGAGGCTCAAGTGTTTCATATTGCCATGGCTCTTCTAATCTCGAGTTAAAAGAACGTGCACAAAGACAAGCTACAAGAGTTCTACTGTAAATATCCAATTTTAGTAAAAAGAGTTCTCATTCAGCTGTGTCAAGGATGATGTAGTATAACTGTTCTTTCAAGGAGTAAAGACAACTGTAGGACTGTTTTAAATCTTATAAATACCCCCAAGTGCCATTTCTTTTAACTACAATTCTGTCACCTTATTAGGTGTGCCCTCAAATGCAGAGCCCTATAAATTGGGAAGCATGCAGCGTTCTGATGGAAGTCGGTGGAAGGGAGAGATGGGTAAGGCCTGGCTCTGGGTCGTCCCATACTTTCCAAGATCTCCGTTCCTTAAAGATTTTTGACACCTTATTTAAAATGACTAAGGAAACAGCAAAGGATTTGTTCTTGGAACTTCACAGAAAGCGGGGGGCATGGTTAGTACAGATAGTCCAGACTGTGTCCAAGTTCAAAATGTTGGATGGCATATAGTGTACCTAAAAAAACAGGCAGGTTTTCTTGGCAAAAATTTGGAAAGAAATAAATTGGCATTCCAAAATACTATTTCTGCTCATTCTTGTCATCCTTCCTCACCCGGCAGGATTTGTTTACATTGATGTTTATAGTTACTGTTTGGCCTCAAAATAGATATTTTAATTCTGAGATCTCACTCATAGTTAAAGAATGTGAAGAGAAGGTTTCTGTGGTGATGTTTTCAGTTTAAAATTATGATTAATCTCTCCTATCTATCTCATGAAACAGAGGACGATTGATTAATGTGGAAACAGAGGTTGTTAGAAAACAGTTTAAAGTATTCGTTTTGGAATTTTCCTTAGATGTTTTTGCTTTTGTTTTGTTTTTTTATTTTTATTCTTTTTTTTCTTCAGGAAGATAGGACAAAGAGGTTATTTTTATTTACAACATTCATTTATCTCAGACCCAAAATTATAAAGAGAAACAAATGATATATGTCTATGTAATTTGTCCTATTTGTGAATACTCCATTATTAATAATTGTGATTTGGTTCTACCATCTCAAATTCTAGAAAAGCAATGCACAGTAAAAGTAATCTTATACAATGCAATCAGAACTAATAGTTAGTTGGTTAATTTTAAAAATTCAATGGATCATAAAAATTGATACATAATACTTTAAATATTTTAACAAAAAATTTTTAAATGCACACACATCTTTATCATCTTTTGGCGCAGAGCAGTGTACCATCTTTCCTTTGAGCACGGGTCTGTGATTGAAGATCCGGTCAAGTAGTTTAAACACAACCCAACCATAATACATTGCTTAAATTCCAATTTCATTTGTGGGCAAAGAAGAATGAGAATTTAAAGACATTCGAGAACCAATTGGGGGGTGCAGGATCTTTTTTATATTTTTATTTGGTTTTTCTAATTGCCCACACGTAATTCAATTGCCGCTATAATGACTCATCCTTATTAAGTCTTTCCAAAACATCTTACTTAGTAGTCATAGATATAACACATTCCTTTTGCACTCATATTTCATAGATTTATGTGGAATTCAAATTGTATAATTATAATAATCCACAAAACCTGCATAAATTGGTATGGGTTTAAATTCAACTGCATATAATTCAACTGGTGACAGGAAAAATGCACAGCTGTATAGAGAGCAGCATTGAGCATTCAGCTCGGTTTATGAAGGCAATGAAGAAATTCAGTTACTCCTATGAGTCTGATTGGTAGAGGTCAATTTGAACATCTTTGAATGTGTATGTCAAGTGGAATGGAAACAGTAGTGGAAACAGTAGTGATCCTGGTGTACTTGGATTTAAACATGTTCATCTTAGTAACAGTGGCAACCCAGTAGTAACAAAACTGGTTATTGCCATCATTATTTTAAAATTGACTTAAATAGTAGTAACCTTAACACACTATGGTTGTATTTATGTGTCAGCAACTATATTCAAAATATACTTATAGAAACTGTCAATGCCTTGAAATATTTTCGCAGACATAAAACTCAAAATGTTTAATTCTGTGATACTGAGAATGAACTTTCTAGAATAAATAAATACATTTCTGTCTGATGAATTTCTATTCATCTTTATCTACTTCCCCTAGCTTTAGACAGACCAGTGGTTTTCAACTGGAGCAGTGTCACATACACCCCTCATGGCATTTTGGAAATATATGGAGGCTTTTTGATTTGTGCTATGATTGCAGGGTGCCACTGGCATTTAGTGGATAGGGTTCTCCAATGCTGGAATTCCAGCAGTGTGCAGGACTGTTCTATATAACCTGAATGTCCCCCCAGAGGAGATACTCACAAAAGTGAAAATCCCATTTAGATTTATGTGAACCTAGAACCTAACTCTGTTTGATTATAAAGACAAATTTTGGGGGTGGGCATAGATTTTTTAATAAACCATCTCTTCTATAAGAAGACATGTGTTCCTAAAAATCACTAGGCTATGCAAAATCACACAATTAAAAAAACACAGATCTTGTGAAGAAACTGAGGTTAGGGGCACAACACTCCAAAACTTCATCAGTGACACATAAAGAAATAGATAGGATGCCAGTGCAAATGGTAGCACAGTTTTACACACATTAAATGGTCAAGAAATACACAAGTACTCCAGTAAGTATGGCACTTTACTTGAAAAAGACCTAAAGTTTGCTATTGGAAGTGGGCAACTGAACAGCTGCAGTTTGTAAGTTATCGGGAGTGTTGGAAGGAAGGTCAGCTGAAAGTGGACAGAAAGCTGTGACACTGCACACTACATGTATGGGTGTGGCTCATAACACCTGCAGTGAAATAAGGTGTCCAGTAGATATTTGAAGTGTGTTAGTGTGTGTGTTTGTATATTCCTATAGGACTCCTTTATCTAAGTGATGCTTTCTGCATTCACTTAGCATTTCTCAACTAAAAAGTCATGCATAAGCAAATGTGTTATGTTCAAATTATTCTCTAATATATCAATTGTGTTGGAACACATTTTAAAACAAGTGTTATAGCAGAACTGACTGTAAACCAAATTTTTCTAGGAGGGCAACTACCATGTAAGTTGAGAAATATTTGTATTTTGTTATGTTTGGGACTTTGCAAGATTTCTTTTACCACTTCAGAAAATCATATCCTAATGACAATGCCACTTGTGGTACGAATTCCCAGTACAACACACTGGTGTATGAATATATAGTCGTCATATTTATGGTGATCTACATAGAGGTGCAAGCACCTAACTACTTCATCATATTTTCTACTGTAATCTTTAACTGTAATAAAGAACATTTAACTATTGAATAGATTAATAGTATTTTTTTTTTGAGACAGCATCTTGCTCTGTCACCCAGGCTGAAGTGCAGTGGCATGATCATAGCTCATTGCAGCCCCAAACTCCTGGACTCAAGAGATCCTCCTGCCTCAGCCTCCCTAGTAGCTGGGACAACAGGTGTACACCACTGTACTTGGCTGAGATTTTATTATAAATTACTTTTTAATTGTTTCTCCCTTACATACAGCTTGGCTATTAAATTAAAATTTTTGAAATGATATGTATAGGCCAAATATATTATATAAAAAGGGTACTGTAAAATATGGGTTAAGAAAGGGGAGGCATTGGGCTTGAGAAAATTGTGAACCACTGATACAGGAAGAGAATGTAGGCATATTTTTTATCCACTACTTCATGTAAGGATGAAATGAGATAATATACATCTGGCATATGATAGATTTTAAATAAATTGTAAATGGTATTATTATTATTGATATAAATATCAGAAGAACCAGAGATCCAATTGCTCCCTGGACTTCTCCTCTTGGATATCTCACAGGCCTCTCAGATTCAGGAAGTCAGAGTCACCAAACTGCCAACACCTCCCCAAACCTGCCCCCATACTTTAACCTTGTTGTGAAAAAGGCATCAGCTTTAATCCATTCGTGGCCAGCTAGAAATGGGGCATTAACCATGGTTCTTTTCTCTTCCAAAAGCCTTATATCTAATAAGCCACCATCCTGTAAATTCTACCACCTTCATGTATTTCAAATGTATCCACTTTCCTCCATCTTGACCGTGACCACATTATTTCAGGCCCCTGTAATGGAAATAGCCTCCAAGCTGAGCTCAGTTTCCCCTCTCACCCCCTCAGATCTATGGTCTCACCAGCACTATCCAATAGAAATTCAATGTGGGCCATATACACAATTGTAAACTTTCTGATACCAACATAAAAAAAGAAACATGGGAAAATTAATTTTAATAACATCTTATTGAGCCTAATATTTCCAATATAATATCATTTCAACATGTTATCACTCTGAAAAAATTATTCATGTGATATTTGACGTGCTCCTTACAGTATGTTTTCAAAATCCAGCATATATTTCACATTTACAGCACATTTCAACTTGGGCTAGACACATTTCCAGTGCTCTGTAGCCCCATGTAGCAATGGCACTTAAGAGTGGACAGTGTAGTCTACATCAAAGCCCTTTGATCTGGCTAGACCACAAATCCTGTCCTACCACTCTCCTACTGAAGCATTTGCTGCATGTGATTGGCATATTGGGGTTAGGGAATGAACAGGAAGTATAATTTTCTTTCCCGTCAGGCTATATTCTTTGTATGGACACTTTCTTTCTCTGATAGGAACCCCAGATTGCTGAGTGGCAGGAATACCAAGATGCTACCTGAAATACCTAACAAATCTGAACTATAACCTTCCCAGGAAACCTGAGTAAGGTTATTCCTGGCGTAAGGAATTAAGGGAGGCAAAACTGGGTACTTAAATTTATTTGGTCCTTAACATAAAAGGGAAATGGGGTTATCTTTTTGCAATTTAAGTTTATTCTAGAAAATATTAATGAAGCAGTGTTCACATTTGGGGCACTATACAATTTGGGAGGATTTGATGCTGTCCTGTGGTACTCAATGTATAATTTCTGTTAAACCAGATTCGACAGTGTGACTGGGCTTGAGTTAAGTTGGGAAATATACTAGGGTTTGTACCTTCTCAAATAAGTTTCCACATGAAACATTAAGTCCTAATGTCTTAATACATCCATTGTGTATAACAAATTAACTTTTCTCCTATGCATGAGGATGGTACTAGTTATGTATCCTCCTTAGCAGATTTGAGAAATGGCCACTCAAGCCATTTTCTGATGAGCTTAATTCTCTCTGGGAAAGGCTGCATGTTCTAATTTTTGACCTGAGATGTAGTTGCTTTACTTAATTTCTTTGTCTAGTTTGTTTCAGTTGAATATCGCTTGAATTATAACTTCGCTGGTTCCGTGAGGATAACAGAGAGTCATACAATGTGTTTTGGGGAAAGGAGTGGGTCCTTGGTGATGGCAGGTTTTCTCCAAAGAGGGAAAAACTTACAGTATGGTTATCAACAAGTTTGGCTACTTAGAACAATAAATGGTGGCCAGGAGAGGACTTTCCTCCAGGCCCCTCACTCGAGAGTCAGCATGGCAGCTCAGATGGAGGAAGGGTCCCCCCGACCATTTCTTCCCTTCCTCCACCCCCTTCATTACTGTGGGAGAAGAAAGGGCAGAGCTATACAATGACTTCAAGACAAAACTCCTAGGTTGACTCTTTTCTTCTGCTCTCCACTTACTTACTTATATGTGGACAGCAGAAAAGCAAGGCAGGACTTACAGGGCCAGGGGCAGACAGCTGTCCCCACACTGCACAGACTCCCACTTCCTGTGCAGAGGCAGTGGGCTGACTGAGGGCCCTTTCGGAGCCCAGTCCCATCTCTGCCCCTGACAGGCCTGCAGGGGAGTGAATGGAATTAGACCAAGGCCCAGCGGGGAGACCCCACATCAGTGTGAGAAGAGGATCTATTCACCGTTGCAGCTTTTAACAGAGATTTCCAGCAGGAGGAGGAAGAGCTGCCTATCAAGAGCTTGTCTACCTCTTCCTAAAGTCATGCTTTGGCTGTTACTGCTTGAGTGAGTGAGTACCAAGGTCCAAAACTCAACAGAAAGAAGAACAGCCAGTAGGATTGTATCACTAGAATCCTTAACTGGATATTTAGTGGTAAACACTGAACACAAGTTCTATGATAGCAGATTTTTTTGCTTTTGTTTTGGTTGGTTTTGTTTTGTTCTGTTGTTGTTGTTGTTCATTGGTATACCCCGGCACCAAGAACAGAGCTGCCTTGTGATGGGGGCTTGTGATACAGGCAAATGAATGCCTGTAGAGGTGCGTGGTGAAGCACATGTACTGGGGAAGAGTGCAGCCTCCAGAGGGGGCTGTCCAGTGAAATTAAATATAATTAAATTAAATATAATTAAATACAATTAAAAGTGTACTTTCTCAGTTGCACTCACCACATTTCAAATGCTCATTAGCCGCATGTAGCTAGAAGTTATTGCATCAAAAAATGCACATGTAGAACATTTTTATCATTGCAGAAAGTTCTTTTGGACTGTGCTGCTTTAGAGCCTAACTGCCTCTTCTACTTGCTAGCTGGGAAAACTTAAGCAAATTAGTTCCCTCAGTTTTGTGACTATTAAATGAGTGAATAGATGAAAACACTTAAAACAGGGCTAGCACATAGCACTGTCATTAGCTGAAAATGATTTTGTGCAGGGATGCTGGCCCGATAAAAGGTGCTAGGTCCCTGGACCCATGTACCACGTTTGTATGTAGTTTTTGCTGCATGGTACAACAATAAAACACTGACTCAAGGACAGCAATTTTGAGTCTGCCAAGTCTAACACTACTGCCTACCCTCAAGTGGTGACAAAGAATATTCCTAGAATTGTGCATTGGTGTCTTATAATCACACATAGAACTCAAGACAGATTCTCCCTAAGAGAAGAGGTGCTCAAGACAATGATTCCCACGGCTCTTGTCCTTCCCAGAGCTGGGGATTTTGTTGTAAATGGGCAATAACTATGAGAATACAGATTCCCATTGGCTTTTATTGGCGGATCAAGTGCTCAGAGTAGAGCCTTAGCCCTCACTGCCATGCTGTCTGTTGATAAACACAAATAGGCAGCACAGTTATTTAGGTAATCCCAAAATTTGTTCCCATAGAAGAAGTCCTACTGGACCTTTTAAAATTTTTCTCTCTTAAATATTTACAAAACTGCTTGACCTTTTCTTTTTTTGCCTTGGGAGATATGATCACTGATATCATTCTATGATAAAAAAGTTTCATTTTAGAATATTTCATTTATTAATATAATTTAAATGAATTAATAAAATGTATCATCCCTAATTATTCCATTTATTTTGCTTAAACTAAATTTTATTCACATCAAACCCCATTTATTAAACTTGTATTTCAACAAGATAACAAAAGCTTGGAATCTACTTGAAGTGTAAAACATGCCAAGGATCTATTGCCAAATCTGAAATACAATTTAGGTACTCAGTGAACAGAGAGGAAATCTGTTGCTTTGATTCATTTTGATGACCAACATGTATTTCTGAAGGTGACCCTGCTTGCTGCTAAGCAATGGGTATGTATGCATAAAATGATCCATAGAGAGTTGTCTAGAAAAGCAAGGGTTGGCACCTTCTCCTTGTTAATCTTTAGGCACTTTTTAATGCCAAATAGAAAAATTTCTGCCATTTTCTCTGCTCTTTGGTACAACTGCATGGCCAAGCCTGGTTTATTGCTGCATATAGAGTCTGGGTAGGTGTATGTTTCTCTACGTTCAGAAACTAATGGAAACTTATTATGCCCTATATGATGCCAAACAGCCCCTGGGAAAACAACCATATTTAGTAACATATTCTAAGCTAATAATAACCTTAATTATCCAGAGCAGAAATGGGTTTTGTGTTTCTTGTATTATTCTGAGCTCATGCAACACTAGCAACTTTCACTGTGAATTGTTGTGGTTGTAATTCTGATCTAGATGAGAAGAGCATAAATAATCAGAAACTGTTCTTTAAGCAAACCTGGATGGGGTTAGGAGATCTCAGTTTCAGCCTTGGTTCCACAGTGAACCACCTATTTCTCCTTGAAAACATCACCTAACTTCTCTGGACCATAGGCTTTGGAAAAGACATTTGTAAATGCCAGGTCCATTTAATAATTTCTAATTAACTGTTTAATAATAAAGCTGCCATTACACTCCTAAGGAAATACCATAGATAATTCCACAAATAGTGTTGGTCATTTTTCTCAAAAAATGATGTTCTTAAGGTTTTGCTTTCTAGAAATTATCTCAGAGAACTTAAGAAAGTCCAGTTTTCAAAAATATCACAAAATCATGTATTGTTAGGGCTCAGCATACGAGATGTGTTGTCATCTGAAGTACATCTTTGCTGGCTCCCATGCTCCTTGTCCATCATTGGAAATTCTCAAACTTCCTTTCTATTCTTTCATACTCCCTGAGGGAGTTCATCCAATTCAGTACTCTCAGCTCTAACTAAGTGACAAGGAGGGATAAACCAATTTCCATTTTGGCCCATTCTTGTCTGAGCTTGAACTCATTCTGCACTGCTAAAGGGAGCTCATTTCTTTACCTGAGTCTCGTTCAAATCTGCTCTCTTTTGTCGGCTAATGACGTCACTGTCATTCCATTGTCCAGGTCAAAAACTCATCACCTTTCACTCTGCTGTCTCTTTCATCTCCAACACAAAATCAGTCTAGCTATTATCAATTCCTCTTCATTAAGCAAAACCATCCCTTATCTCTTCAGGTCCCCAATATCTGTTTGGATTGCTGCTGCCTTTATTTCCATGGAATGACATCACTTTATAATTCTGCTAACTGGTCTCTCTGCCTCCATTCTCTTTCCCTCAAATCCATCATTCCCCCTGCTGCCACAGTGGGTTTTTCCCAAAATAATAATAATTAGAATAACAACAACAATAGCAAGGCCATTTTCTTGCTTCAGTGTTTCCCTGGCTCTCCACTGCTTAGAGCCAGATCTGTAGACTGGATTAGGAAATCGAACTTTAATACGCCTTTCTAGTTTAGCCTCGCACCACCCTGCCATATACCCAGGGAGCCAGCTACATCTTGCTTTTTACACATTTACTGCTTTACACGTCCCTGATCAGCTAACATGCACTTTCCCACTTCTTTATATGCTCTCTCCACCAGAATATAAACTTCATGAAAACAAGGACTTTATCTGTTTTGTTTTGTTTGTTTTGCTTTTTTGCATTACTGTACACCTGGCACACAGAACAGCGTCCCAATGTAGTTGATGAAAAATTCTGTTGAATGAATTAGTCAATATATTGTTTCAAGGATCTGTTCTAAGGCTACTTCTGTGATGAAGCCTCTCTCTTCCCATTCTCAGCAAGAAGACCGATCTCTCCTTTGGGATCACAAATCACACCCAACAGACAATTATTCTAGCTCTAACATCATATTATACACATTTACTCACATGAATGTCTCTTCTATCGACTCGAGTTCCTTGATGGCAAGAATACTCTCTCATTCATTCTAAATGCCCATCATCACACCCAGCTCAGAGTTGGCACTCAAACCTGTTTTATGAATGAATGAGTGAATACATGAATGATGGATTAGATAAAAAACAAAGAGTGATTTGATTTGGCCTGGAATCACACACACACAGACACACACCTCATCAATGAGAAATAAGACACACAAATCCCCCTACGTAAGCAAAACACTTCAAAGGTTCTTCTTGGTAAGAGACGTATTAGGCTGTCTGTGCTGACCTTTAATTCACCTGTGTAAAACATCCTTTAAAAAGAGTCTGGCTTATAAAATAAAATAAGTGAGTTGTAAATACACCAATTTGAGATTTTTATAGTGGTAATACTGATAGATTTTGACATTTAATGAACTTCTGCTTGTGTTATTAAAAAGATTCCACTCTTTGTAATAAAAAAGTGTGAGTTGTGGATATCCCATGGTATATTTCAGCTGGTTCTTGACTTTAGTCATCTCAGCAAAAATAAAGAGGTCTCCTGGGTGGAATTTCAGAACGTATGCATACTGAGAGAGAGGCAGAAGGGAAAATGATAATTTGCTTTATTCATAACTCTGTTCAGACACAATGTATGCTGCCCAGGGCCATGCTTAGGTTTGGCAGAGTCCGTATCTAAGGTCCACACATTGGTGACCACTCTCTGTTCTAGTCAGACGTCCTGTGGAAGCCACTACTGCCTTCTTACTTGTTAAAAGCATTCATACCCAGCACACCTCAGGATAGGTAGAAACTAGCAATTAAAAGTACAAATGATATGTCAGTAGTACCACAGTTTCTTTAAAAACAAAGCTGGGAAATTAAAATGTAAAACAACACATAAGAACTAGACACCTCAAGCATGTAATTGTATATTTATTTCTCTTTTTAAAGAACACTCCTTAATGTAATTCAGTATACAAACTCGGTTTCACAGAATTATAATCCACTATATAGCACAAAGATAACCCAGATTGTGTGTGTGCACACACATGTACGTGCATGTGCACATGTTGTACTCCTTCTCTTCCATTCTTCTGGACCTACAAAGGCTCTTCCCACCCTCAACACTAACCAAAAGCCATTCTGAATGTTATATACAACAGACATCATCCTTCCATGAGTTCTTTGCCCTTGAAAGATTCTTTTCCCCATTCCCCCTGAGATAGCCAGGAGTGTGACACTCTTCCCCTATTCAAAAGGGGAAGGTGACTTCCCCTAATGCTGATGTTAACCCTGTTACCACGTGGATTGGCTGACAGGAAGAGCCGGGGAGCAGGTCTCCATCCCCCTTCCCCGCTTCCACACCCAACCTTCAGAGTCCAAGTGCAACCCCTCTGTGTAGCCTTAGTTCCAGTCACCCTCCTGTGCAGCAAGAACCAAGGAGACTTGGAAGCCCAGGTCTTCTCCACGGCAGCGCACAGCACTGCCTGCCAAGCCACCGGGCCAGCCGATAACCAAGCTCTACACAGTCCCATGTGCTTTGTCACTTTAATTTTTAAAGACACCCCAGCATAGGTCTGTGGCAACCTAGTGTCCAACTGAGTTACATAAAATTGTACCAGTGATGCACTTGTACATATTTACATGGGGCGGAATGTTTTCCCATATTTTTAGATGCGTATATAGATCAACATGTTCACATAAGACCAAATACTTTTAATATTATTTATAACTGATTTATAAAGCTTTGAAAAAACTCACAATAGCACATTGTTTACTTTAATGCTTTACGGTACTATCAGTTTAAAATCACAATCAGCACTTAAGTTATAGTCAATCCAGCAAACAAGAGACAAAAAAATATACAAGAGTTAAGAACTGACTGATACATCCTTTATCCTTTTTTTTTTAACTAATGCATAAGTGCAGAATAAGATACTCTAGTTTAAATATCTTGTTTACAATGTACATTTTTGTTCTAGGTACGCAACAGTAAATCCCATGCTTCACATAGAAAAGCAATCCACAACATTAAGAAAAAATGTACAATTTATGAAACAAAGTAAATAAATATTAGTATTACAGAATCAGAGCTGTACATAAAAGCTGTTCAGTTTTAATCATATAAAAATATGTTTTAGTGCAACCTCACATATATATTGATGCTGTTTTGCTTTACATCATTTAGATCCAAGTGTCCAAAAAGGGAAAGAAATTACATTTATTACAAAGCAGATACACAAATTCTAAAATATGTACAAATTACTGCTAAAAAATGCTTATAAGAATATAAGCAAAGTAAAGAAAAGGCACAAACATCTGTACAATTTTAAAAGTACCAGACCCAATAGGTTAATTTCAAATTTTGTTTTGGTCAGGCTCATGATGACTTGTTAATTTACCTAATTCTTTTGATATAACAAAAGTATATATAATAGCAACTACTGTAACTTAGGACAGGCATGCTATAAACTTGATTACCTCTATTTCTAGAAAAACAAAACAAAAAAAAATGGGAAAATGTGGAAATGACAGTCTCCATGCGTCTTAGATCAATGTAGTTGACTCTTTTCTGATGAAGGTTCTTTGCCTTCCTCTGTGCTTGAAGATAATTCCTTGCTGCTGTGAAAGTCTGACTGTTTGTCATCCACACAACTCTTGCTATAAAACGTGGAGTGACCTAATGGAGTCTGTGATGTACCAAAATTGTCCTTTTCACCAGCATGCAAGTCAGGGTGGGTGGCTGAGGTACAGGGCTGCCCTGGCTCAGGTCCACTAAAGTGTCTAATGCCAACATGTGCACTTCCCGAGGGTTTCTGGTGGGGCTCTGGCGCCCGCGCTGCCTGATCCGCCCCGAGCAGAGCTGCCTCTTCTGTGGCAATCCGGAGAGAGGCAATGGCTTTTGTACAAGTCTGTATATTTTCCTCCTGTTCCCGCTCTGTCGCATTGAGGCTGTCTTCTGAAGTGCTCTGCTTCATCAGCAGCCGAGGGGAGGAGGGAGTGCTAGGTGGACCGGACGACTGCAAAGTGTGAGGCCCTCGCTTCTCAAGCTGCTTGGAAAGCACGTAGGGGTCCTTCGGGAAGGAATTCCCTGAAGCGCCCTTCTCCTCAGCGCCCTCCACTGGCAGAGCCAATGTGGGTGGAGGATGTAAACCGGAAAGGGCCGGCGGCATGGAGTGGACCATCTGGATCCCACCAACGGGCACCATGGGGATGGGAGCTCGCACTTGGTGCTGGGAGTGGAGTGGAAGATGACTGAAGACATAGTCATTAGGACCCTCAGGGAAAAGGCTGGAACCTTGATGTTCATAAGCACCTTCTTGGTCTCCATAGAGACTGAAGTAAGGAACCTGAGGTAATCCTCTTCTTAAATTCTGCACGGGGAAACAAAGAGAACACAGAATTCAGATCCTGCCACTCCTCATTCTTCCGTCAAGCTGTCGCACTCACGCACGCACTCACGCACGCACTCACGCACGCACTCACGCACGCACTACCTAGGTAGGATTTACTACCTAATCCCTTGGTCAATTTTCATTTTTCAAAACGAAAGAGCTTTCTCTGTTGTCTTTTATAATCCTTGAATGAAGGTGTTGGCCTGTGAAAAGTTACTTTTGTTTTTAAACAGCAAGGCGATAAAAGCATTCGGTGTGTTTTCTGCTAGGTACAGAGACACATTTTAGCTCTGTTTTTTCCATAAGAGAGAAAGAAAAGAGAATAATGAATAATTATCAGCAGAAGTTTATCAAGCAAAAAACACCAATAAACACTAACAATACATATTTTTAATTCAAAAGGAAATGAAAAGATTACCATCTGTTTATATGCTGGACAGGTTTTTAATATTTTTCTTAAGTGTTGATGAGTATAATTGGAGTGACAAGCCTGGAAATTGGCTTTTTAAAAAAGTTTTCCACAGAACACATGACAATGTGGTGAGGACCCAAGAACTGGTTCCTCCAATGTGTAAGATATTGGTCTAAAGGAGTAAATTCCTGCTCAAATGATGTTCAATGCAGAAGACCAGCTTCTTCACCAAATCACAAACCAAGGCCATTTAAATCTTTCATCAATGGCAGTTTATGTAAGGAAACTATCCCCAAGAGAAGTACTTAACACTAAATATTTCAAAAAGTTAACTTATATTCAACTACACAGTGGGAACCAAAGATGATTGCGTCTACTCTTCTGTTTATGTTATTTTTTCCACTTAAATATCTTCTTGACAATTAACAAATTAAGGACACTTAAGATTTGGGGCTAGAATTCCAGATTTCATGGTCCCAGTCCTGAAAATGGAGAATTTATTTTCTGTACTGTTTCTATAGTGAAATATAACTCAGATTGTCAGATTATCAGGTTTTAATGGATTATCAGATTTTAATTACTGTGATTCATTCTTTTAATGGATTGTTATTTAAAAGGAACTCTGTTTATTTTTTTATTTTTTGAGAACTTAAGATAGATATAAACCTGTCTGGTGTGGTAGTGGTCCAGGAGAGAGACCGAAAAAAAAAGTTCTAACTCATTTCAAGGACATTTCAGTTCTACAAATCAAGGCATGCTCTATACCATTAAGGATTCATTCAGTTCTATTTAGATTGTGAGACTGGCTCAGGAACTATAAATTATGCATTATTTCTGCTACTCTCTGCCATGCTTGGCCCTTACCCTACTCTGGGCTACAAAGCTGGAAACATGACTTATCCTGAAAGTGTGAGTGAAATGGTGTAATCATTAAACCTATAATCACCAGGAACTCATATGCTAGGAAAGGTGGGAATTTTGCAGTGTGAAAAAGAATCATTTAAATCCTGTGCATACACAAAATCCCTCTTGTATTTGCTATGGTTTAGAAAAAGGCACATCTCCATCAAACACCAGTTCAGGTGGAAGACCTGTAATGCCTACAATAACAATCTTTGAAGATAATCAAGTGAATTTTCTTTTAATCACAGCTATCACAGATTCAAAAATTTAAAATAAAATGTAGCTTGGTTATTTTCCCATTTTATTTTTGGCTGCTATTTCATGATGTCCATCGCATATACCTAATCAGAATGGAGATCTGTGCGGGAACCAAGACAGCAGAACAGCAGAAGCCAGAGAGAGAGAGATGTCCTCTTACATGAAGTTAAGTGAGATCCCTGACTCCAGGCTGACAGAGGGAGTAATCAATTGTCCTCTAAAACTACAATGCATTCAACATGTTCTAAATCCAATAAAATCTTATTTGTGTTACTAATAAAAGTTTCAAATTCAGACCTTTCCTGATCAGAAATGAGATGATTTTTCAACCCAGAAAAGTAAGTGTTCATGCAGAATTTCCACCACGCAGCCACTTCCACTACTCCGAACCCTGCCAGGCATTTCCACACATCCTCTCTCCTCCTGTTCACCCCTTCTTCACCCTCCAAAGAAACTCCCAATAAGTTTTCTCTACTTTGGTTTTTATTCTATTTGCAATCCTATTGTTTTGTACAATAATTTGGGCCTTATGGTAATGTGGTGGACAAACCTTCATCCTACTTAAACCTCAGTAAGAAAAATCTTGCTATGTCAAAATGAATAATGAATTCAAGCATGGATTACGTTAAGTGTATGTGCATATATATATACACCTATAGACACATCTTCAGCCCAGGCACCAGATCTGTCACCCCACTCGTCTTTTTGCATCTGATAAAACAGAGCTGGGAGCTGGCAGTGCTTCCTTTGGCTGGGAAGGATGGTGCTGGTACACATGACAACAGAAATTCAGAGCAAAGAGAGTATGACAAAGAGTAGAGACCAGGAAATCAAAACACATCTAAAGGAAACAAACTCCGAAGGTGTCATTCCTCTGTCTATGCTAAGTGCCTGCTTTATTCATTTTTTAAAATCCTACACAAACTGAAAGAGACATCAGGGTACACTATGCCATGGAATGAGGCAGGACAGGTGCTTTTCTATGGATTTGCATTAAACCTGCTGCTTAAATGTAACCCAGGATTGCTACCGCTATTATCTTAACTTACAATGAAGGTTTGTCATAGAAATCTCCTCTGTACATTCTCCCTTAGCCCTCCTGACTTCCCATTTTCTTCAGGCCCAGGCTTTCCCTCAGCAAGGACACTTGGTGGTGGTAACGGCAAGAAAAACACACATGCTCGTGCCTTCGCATTATAAACATCAAAGTGCGTGTCGTTCTCTCCTCTGTCCATCCCCAACCAGTTTCACATGTCCGCTCACGGTGGGCACGGTAATGAATGTATTAAAAATCAAAAGTTTTTGAAAGTCAAGGCTTACGACTGAATTGGAATCCGTACCCAGTGAAGACCTACATAACTGACACCTAAAGGTCCCTGTGAGTGTCTGTCTATGCAGTCATGCCATTCCAAAAGCTTCACTTTTTTTACTCACATAAAGGTTTCAGCTCATGTCTATAATTAGTGAAGCTTAGAAAGCTTTCATAAAGGCCTCACCTGTTCCCAGCTGGCAATGCAGTACTGCTCTGACGCAATACTATGCTTGGGGTAATGCCACAGCCATGTTACTGACAATAGCATGTGCTAAAAATGTCTTCCTGCTATTTTCAATAACCAAGTTCACTCCTGCCCATGAGAGAGAGCCACATTATAATAAATTCCAGAGGCTCCAATGTACTTCAACTTATATAGCAGAAAGAGAAAGCAAATTATACTTACAGGAGGCCCCAATACAATTGGCTCTGCTTGCAAATACTGCCCCATGGACAACGGTGGGTTATGGTATAAAGCCCTTCTGGGAGATGGTGCTCTTATGGTGGTCATGTATCTTCTCTCTCTTCGGGGAGAGAGGTCTCTTCTTGCCGTGATGTCTTTCCCAGGAGACACTGGCCTCCTTGGGGACAAATGCCTTCTTGGTGAAACATCTCTTTGGGACATCTCTCTTCTCAATGCAGCTTCCTTTCTCGGTGAAAGATGTCTCATGGGTGACAGATCTCTCCTAGGTGATAAATGTCTTCTGGGAGATAAATCTCCTTTGGGTATCAGATACCTCTTTGGTGAATTATCTCGACAGGGTGAAGAATCATATCCTGGAGAGGAGTGGCGGCTGGAGGGCGAGAAGCCCCCCGGAGAGGAGCTGGGCTCTGAAGGCAGCATGCACTCCTCATCCATACAACTAGGTATGTCCAACCTGTCTTTGTCTGGTTCCGAATCTGTACTTTTGCTCTGGAATAGCCTCTGGTATTGTGTCATCTGGGTATCTTCACATGAGTCACTGGGTGTCATAAGCTGAGTAACCTGAATACTTGGTAATGTAACCAAATAGCTGATCAACGAAGAATGTCCCAGGGAACTATCTGAAGGAACTCCATGGGGTATGGCGCCAACATTCACAGGCAAGGAGGAGAATCTGGGAGGCTGAGGACTGGTGCTTCTTGATCTTGTTTTTGGTGTTAGATCTCCCTGGTCATCAAAGTCATCATCATCTTCATCATCATCATCATTGTCATCTCCATCCTCACCATCCGATTCCTCCGCATCTGAGAACTGGTGATCAGTTGAAATGCTGGACATGCTATGCTTCTCAGCTGCTTTGTGCAAATCTTCCATATTTTCTGAAAAAATTGAATAAAGTTCATGGAGATCAAGATTTAAATGTCAAGGTTAGGAGTTTATTTAGGCCTCATCTCTTTCCAAAAGCTTTCCCCAACCTTCCAGCCACCAGAGACAGGTACGCCTCTGAACTCCTGTAACTCTGACAAGGCACTTACCGGTGTGACCCTGCATTGGTTCTGATCTTTTCATGTATCTATTTGGTTTCATCCCCAACTTACAATAAGGACGCCAGAGTAGGACCTTATGTCTCAGACATCGCCCCACTCATATGGATAATGTTAATGATAACACTACAGGAAAAAGAAAAGCAACCGCCTATCTCTACAGGTTCAGGTATAAACTTACATGTAAGTGGTGCATCTCAGGAGGTTTGAACAACCCCCAGGTTTGCTACTGAGATTAATGATGGATTTTGTTCTACTGGGTTTCCTCTTAACAGGAATAATAACATATTCATATGCTTTTCAGATTTCCCCAAAATGTTCATAAAATTTAAATCACTATCACAAAGCAAGTACAATTTTATTCCCTTCATGTCTCTATACAGAAGTATTTTCATAGTAAGGCCTTTTGTTTCCCCAGAGTCAAAAGTGAAATGCATTTATTTCTTCTCAGTAGGTTTCAAGCAATCTGATGTGTCGGATTTATTTTCTATATTTAGTATTTAATAAAATGAAATGTGATCAGTTTTAAAAAATATCTAAACTTCTTTTACCACCTCGGCCACACAAAGCTCCAGTGGGCACAGTGAAGAGGTCAGCCAAGTAGATTGTGATATACCTGCTTCCTCAGTTTCTGTGTCATCAACTGATGTCATCGAGACTCCCAATTCCAGGCATTTTTTCATGTGTGCTTTAGATTTCATATGCTTCGTTAGATTTCCTAGAAAACAAAGCCAAAAAAAAAAAAAAGAGAGAGAGGGATTAATTGGTTATGAAAATGTGATGATTGCTCTAAAGTTCAATGTGAAATGAACTAATTTCATTACATTCATTGCATAACATAGATTTGTTTCTATCCACTACCCCTTGCTTCAACCTTAAGAAGAACAATCTGGTTTCTAAAGATATAAATCCCTGACAGCTTTGGCCCGATCTCAGGTTTTCTTTACTCTAGAAGATGTGTGGAAATCCAGGGTCACATCTTTCCAAGAGTAGGCTCCAAGCAAGACAGGGGATCCCAGGCTTTCCTGCCTGAGACAGGATCTCTTATCTATCCAAATGGGCCAGCCTCCTGGGACTCAACGTAAACAGGGCAACACAAGCTGATCTGAAACAATGGTTCTCAACACAACCATTGGACCACAGACCTTCTAGCATTGATCAGATATAGATTAACTTCCAAGGATCCTCATTGCTCAGAAGAAAAAATATACAAACGTAGTGTGAGGGCCAACCTTGTCAGGGCATTCAAAGATTCATTCAAATACTTAGCTAACTACCTACAGGAAACATATTCCCAGTATTTAGTATCTATCTGTCTGGCATATGTTAGCAAACTTTATGTCAGCAGTTTCCAAAATTCTGGAGCAGCAATATTCCCTTTTTATTTATCTTGAGACTCCTATCATTCTAAGAAAAAAGAAAGGTTACATGTCAAATGTTATAAAGATGATATATATAATTATATGTATACATACATATGTGTGTATACATATATATAGATTTATATAATTGCTATATGGCATGTGAGAAATTTTGAAAACATTGATCCAATCACCCTTAACCCAAGATCTATAGAAGAAAAAAATATATATATATATAAAATTCTATGCCGTATAACTTATCAAAAGAGATTCAGGAACTAATTCAGTTGTAAGGAGCCTTTACATCCACTTCAATGAAAAAGGCCATAATATTATCCATGCCCTTTGATAATGCTTTGGCAATGTACCAACAAATGCTTTAAGAGAAGGCTCCCTGAAACCTCGGTGGAAACTCGGCCTTGCTGAAACAGTTTGCTCCTCCTGTAGGAGAGTTTAGCTTACTATTAATGTAATATATGAACCACAATTCTAAGTCGGGACACTGTTGTTTATTTTCTTACTTATATTGCTTTATTATTTACTTACTGCTTACATTCATGTGAATTTTACATGCTATTTTGATAATTCCAAACAGAAATATTTCTAGGCCCCCATTACTCTTATTTACCAAAAAATTATATCTATAATTTTTTAAAGAGCTCAAAAATTTTATAGACTTATCAAGAATTCTTAAATCTGTAAATTACATTTATCCATAAATTAATGGAAATCATTTGCTTCTGCAGGGTACAAGGACACTGTATATGTGTATAGGTGTAGATGCTAAGTGTGTTAAGATAATTTATTCAGATTTTAAAATGTGTTTCTCCTATATTTTTCTCCCTACCCATCCCAAGGATAGTCAGGCTTTGGGCTCCCATATTCAGAATGGTTTGTAGCTAGAAAGAGGGATCTGAAACAATTCCACCCTGGCTTTGGGCGGTGGAAGGCACGAGCTTCTGAAGTAATGTATTTGGGCAGAAGAGATTGGTCTTTCAAGGGTGCTTGATTTGTGCTCAGATGATGATGTGAGTTTGGACAACAGGTATTTCAGCCAGAGGTGAAAACTGGCAGGGTTTCCCAGGATGTTTTTGCTCATTTTAAGATTCTGAGACATTTGCACATTACCAAAAGGTGACAAGGAAACTCTAATAATGACCAAAAATAAATTATTTCCTGCTAAAAATTCCATGATGATGGTTCAGAGCCAGATTTAATTTGATTTTTTAAAATATCTAGAAATGTGTCATTTCTTCAGTTTTTCACACAACTATACCAGCAGCAAACTCATATGCCCAGTGAAGATATATATCATTTGTAATGACTAGTGAATTTGCAGTATGTCCCAAAATCAAAGTTTTTATTTTCTCATCTCCTAGGGAATCTCTCAGTAAAGTTCTATATAAAAGGCTTAATTGTGCAAAGGTGGATGGCATTTAAAGGACCTTATGTTTATTTCTTTTGAAATGCAAATTAACACACTTGCTTTCTTTTTTAGCTTCAAATGAGGCATTCTTGTAATACAGATAGCTTTTTAATGAAGAAGAAACACATATGTTGAGAGGCTACACATTTAGGTTTCTGGAACCAATGTAACAATTTAGGATTTGGGGCTATAAGAGAAAACAGGTATACATTTCTCTACCAAAGATTATTTCATTTAATATTTATTTTTCTTGATGGGTATTAGAGCAGATTAATTTGCATGCAAATTTAAAGTTAAAACATTGGAACTGATGTGAAGTTGGTGAGGAAGTACCTACAGTATCTGTTAGATCTAATGTAAAACACATTTCTACAAAAGTCAAACAACCTCTAATTCACAACCATTTGTATTCTGAGAACACCAGGCTTATGAACATTTTCATGATTTTATAAAAAGATAGAAATATAACAGAAGCAACTTTCTTGAATAAAATATTTTTATATAAATCTATCTGTTAAAAACAGAAGTTTTTCTTTTTCATTTCAAAGCAAGTCCTAGTTTTATGAGATTAACAGTTGTGGCCTGAGAGTAAGAAATTGTCTCTCTGCTGATAAATACATGGAACATAGGCTATCAAATTTCTATGCATAATTAATGCAACTGTAGATGGAGGGGCCCACCTGGGAATCTGTGGATCTCTACATTATTTATAATCTTGAAACTGACCATGGCACATGTTTTCCTCCCAGCTGCTGCCTTGCTTTTCTAATACCACTGCATGTGTAGTATTTCAACTCTGGTGCAAATACTATCTAGACCACATAACATTTCCAACGTGAAGTAATAGCTATCCAGGCAATTCTTAGCCACTTCCTTTGGAGACACTTGGTCTGAACCTAAGTCTCTAGCTCTTAATTAAGTCATAAAAGGAGTGTCACAGTCTCACTTACCTTTGATCACTTACATTAGGGAGAAAATACATTTCATGGAGTCATATTTTCACAAACAAAACCATCTTATGGCTGATGAAGGTTAGTTATAAAACAGTATTCAGAATCCTAAGTAGCCATAAGAAAAGTATTTTTCCTCTCAAAAAAATCAGACTTGTACCTTTCGTTTTGAAGGCGAAGTTACATAACTTGCACACGTAAGGCCGAACATCAGTATGGGTGCGAATATGTTTTTTGAGCATGCTTGGCTTCTTACAGCGAATCCCACATTCTTCACAAATGTACTTTCCACGTCCACGTCCTCTGACATATACATAATCTTCATTTGATTTATACCTGTTTCAAAAGGGGAGACTCCAGCATGTTTTCAAATATTCTTAGTGTTATCTATCAAACCAAAAGCTAATTATTTGCATGGCAAATTTTTATGAGGGTCTTTTACAAACAATTATTCAACTTTACTTCTATGAAGCCTGTGAAATTATGCCGTAAATGGCTGAAAGAACTAGATAATAGATTTGGCACTGTAAACAAAATATAATTCTACATAGAATTCAAAATAGAATTGGCTCTACTATTAAGTGTAAATTTATAGACTTAGGGAAGAGATGTTCAAATGGGCTTCAAATGAGCTGCAGACCTTTGGATTGGATTGTAGTATAGCCTCCAGTCAAGGGACATCCTAAAAGCATACCAACATACTCATAATGTATCATCTAAGATGTGCATTACATCATCTAAGACATGCATGTACTACACATACAACCTTCTAAAATAAGTATACTGATAATAGAATTCTTCATTGCAAGTTCCTGGTCTATTTTTACAATCCTGGCAAGAGAGTGCCTCAGAAATTTCTGGTTTACACAGGCTGAGCTTGGCTCACCAACTGTTATCTACAGATTTGATCTGTTCTTTCCAAAGACCATGAATCTGTACACTAGCATGGAGTCTAAATTTCACCTGGCTTCTTGAAGGTACTGTTATATAATGAAAACTTGAGATTCTATTTTTAATCAAATTTGCATTTGTTTCCAGAAGGATTTCATAGAGATGTTTGAAAGGATATCTGAGGTCACCTAGTTTAATCAAATCAGTTAGATGAACAAAGTCTTGGGTATTTCCTTTGATAATCAAGGGAAGAAACCTACCCAGTGCTCAATCATTCCATTTTGTTTAGAATGCAATCATAGAGTACAATAACATTCTACTGAATAATTCAATGAACATCATTATCTCTTAAATTGCAGGTAAGCTAGAATTATGGGTCTAATGTCATTCTTGGAAAGATATTTCTTTTAGGCAGTTCTTTTTATAACTTCCAAAGGTAAACTGATTTGCAAAATGCCCTAATTCACTGTGGATTTACTTAAAGGCACTAGATTTACAGTTTTTTACTTTATAAGAGCATTACAAACTTGCCTATTTTGTCCTAGCTAATCAACAACCAACAAGAATACAAGCAAGTTTAACTTTAATCATCCACCCATTGAAGGAGTTTTTAAAGAGAAAATTCATCCGTGTATTTAAATACCAACTCTGCTATGGATTTTATTTAATCTTAACAATATCTATTTTTTGGTCAGTACCAATCCAGGTAAGAGTTAAGTAGAGTCAAAAATGTGAATAATTAATTTTGCATGCCTTTGGCTACTGTAAGTTTTTCCCCTTTTATAAGGAATTTCAACTTCAACTTGTTCTTCATAATTATTTTGAACTTTATCTTTTATCTCATTGTATTCTGCAACAAGTAGAAGAGAACCTAAACATGCAAAATATCTTTCACAGTTCAATTTTACTATTCTCTCCTCCTACCTAGATAAAATTGCTTAAAGGATATAGAATAAAACTAATAATTTTATAGAAAGCTAATTTTCTTCAGGGAAAGATACTTCAAGCTTACTATAGCCCATCATCATAGTGATGGGAAATGCATTTTATCATCAAATAATATAATTTTATTTTCAATGTCTTAGTTGATTAACTTGCTTCCAGAATGAAAATACAGTCAAATTCTGTATAAAATATAACTACATATTAGAAAAATATGTATAAATAAGATATTTACCCTACAACAGTTCTGCAGACCCATGAATCTACTTGATAGGAGAATTAATAGATTTTGAAAAAATAATTCAAAGATATGTTGAAATCATTAAACCAATCAATTAGATAATATAAGAGCACATACACTTAAAAAATTGGTCAGTTATACTTTTTTTTAAGTTATCACTTTGCAATTGCCAAAATAAGAGGTGGTAACACATTGTTTAGAAAGAACACCTGGTCATCACCAGGCAGAAATCGGCCACAGATTACGAAAGGCCTGGGACATAGCCCACAATATGGGGCAATGAAAGGAGGAGGAAATGAAGTACATGCACTGTCCTTTCGGATCATCAAAACACAGCAAGCAAACGTGCACATATGCTTTTTCACTCGTGTCCTCCTTTAGTGGAGATGAGCTTCCCAAAGTATTCAATAACTGTGAAGGTCTTGCTAATCTATTGGTGCTAGTGCACGGCTATGAAGAAGACTGCAGAGTGTGACAGGGATGATTCAGTCCCAGGGACCTCTCTGTCTCCAAGGAATGATAAAATCTGTATTCCTTTTGTTTGTGTTAAAAGATGGGGGATGTAAAAAAGCTTTATAGCTGTGGTTTTAATGATGAAAATACTAGACATGCAAAGGGGCCAAAACCTAAGGGGGTACCAACTAGAATAATTCCTCTCCAAACTGGTAATACTATGTGAGAAATCAACACTTCATCTCACTAAATAGTCAACATTTGATAATCAAACAAATAACATTATTTTGTCTTCCATATGTAATTGAAATAAATTCATGCTCATGAAAATATGGAAATTACAGATCTGCTGTACAGAGAAGGCTAATTACATCATAATCCTCAAAATGTGGTTAGTGTACTTTAAAATTTTTAAATTTTAAAAACATAAGTCTGGGCTTTTTTTCCCCATGAGACTGGATTGAAGATACATTTATATCAAAATCTAAAACTAGACAGTACACATACGTAATTTTTCTTAACCATACAGAAAACAAAGTCATTGACCCTTAATACTTGAATTTCTACATTCAGAACTCAACATCTAAAAAGAAATTCCTAAATACAGAGAAACTATCATAGACCACAGGAGACTGGGAGACACGACAGTTAAATGGAATGTGGTGACCTGACATGGATCTTGGAATAGAAAAAGGATGTTGATAGTACTGGTGAAATCCCATTAAAGTCTGCAGTTTAAGTAATAATAAAAGCAAACAAACAAATTAACTAGTTCCTAGAATTATATGCAAGTATGCATGATTTCATTTTTATAAGCATAGGCTAAAATTATGTTCATTAATAACACAAATGCCCATAAAAATATCAAAGAATGAACAAACTTAGATGACATCAAGAGCCCACCAATTTAGTAGATTTTGTAATAAAATAGAGGTGTGAAAATTTAAGGCAGAGGCATGAACCATACATATCAGGCACATTTTCATTAAAAGCAAGTCCCAAAAACAAGGGCATGAATTCATTACCTATTACCAGCCAGACTTCAGAAATTGAATAGAAAAGGAATTCACTTTAAGCTCCCAACCAGAGCAGACAGTGTTTTTTCCATGGATTCATTCTGGACAATTTACTCTGACCTATAAGTGAACATTTTACATTTACACTTATGTTTCCTTACCCTCCTTCAAAGATTTTAATTCGGATTGGCTCAGTTTGTTTGGATCCAATATCTTTATCTCCATGAATATCTCCTTTCCCTCTTTCCTTTAAGATATTTCCCACTAGTTTTCTTTCCAGCTTGCTGCCAAATAAAAAGGACGCATCGGGTTTCATCTGTAGGACAAGAAGACAGAATCATTTCGCATGCTTTCTCTAAGACACAGTAGCTCCTACATTTCCCTTTTCCCAAATCTCTCAAAATGAGCCTAAATTCCATCCTAAAAGGCTAGGGGCTGGTTACATAAAATAAGGGACGCTAGGGATAAAATCAAAGAATGACAGTATCCACTTAATAAATTCAATATTTTATTTAAAAAAAAATATATACACACACTCAGCACTTACTCTGTGCAACACTAATAAAGACTTAAAAAACACGTTCTGTGTTTTGAAGTAGCTATGAAAATGATCTATATTATTTAAGAAAGTAGTCTCAAAGATTATTGAAGGGAAAATGGTAACTGACATAAGTGAAATTGTATTTTTAAATCCTCCATTTGCTTCATTGTTAATTTGGAAAAATTCCAAAGTGCCCCTTATTAATGTTTTTATAATTTTACATGTAAGGCATTGATTATTCATGTAGGAACAATCACTTAGAAAAATAAGTTTTGAAAGAGAGATATAGAAAATAAGTTTCGGTGAAAAGTGTTTGCAAAGTTCGGCTCTGATGCCTTTTAGGCCTTCTTCCTGATCTTCCCTCTCAGCATCTACTCCCTGTTCTCTGGCCCCGTTTCCCAATTCCCTGAATTCCTCACATTCAAAGACAAGTAGATCTGCTAGGTCACTAGTGCAGGTCAGAAAAGAGAAGAAGCCATAGGGATCAGTCCAAGTGGCAGCATTTCACAGCACCTGGATGAAGGCGATACTTCCAGTCCTTGAGACCTCCCCTGGGACCCTCACAACTAAGTGCAGGCAGTGGCTGCTCTCACCCCCGGGGAAGGCCAGTGTTGCTGAGGACTGCCCCAACTCCGACCTTAATTTTGTCCTTGTATTTTTTTGGACCTTATATCCTTCACTATGTAGTCTGCTCAGCAATCAAACCCACCATACAGAGTGCTTTCTAAAACAAGAGTTCTTACCTGAGCAAACTGTTTCCAAGCACTTGACGATGTAAGCTTGCCGGTTCCAGGCCTGTGCATAGCAGCCAGGGTATAAATTTCTGCAGTGATTTTTTGCTTGGACCTCAGAAGAGCCAGTGTGGTCTTGGTGTTCAGTCCGGATGGGTTTGGGTTACAGGAACTAATGCACCATGAAGCATAAACTGAGGATTTGAAGGTGGCCTGTTGCACATAATTGGGTTTTGTATAATTCAAGAAGCACCAACTCACAGTAGTTGTTGTCCGCAGACTGGGGAACTGAAGAATCTGCTGGAAATCCGCCATGTCCGTGAAGAGAAGAGTCGAGTTTGCCGCGTTCCCACTTGGGCCAGAGGCCATGTGGACCAACATGCCAACAGGCAGCTTCTGGCCCTTCCCTTCCTCTTCTGGCTGACTGTCTCCCATTGGCAAAGAAGAACTCTGTGGGCTCAAGCTCATGTCCGATGCTGTTTCATCAATATCCAATTCATCGGAGGACTCTTTGCTTTCAGAAGCCCCACTGGACTTCTGTCCCAGAACGGATGCCCTGGAACCAGAAAGCATCTCCCTGCCGGGCGGGAAGGGCTCCCTCGAGGGCACACTAGCAGAAGGATGATCTTGAGACGAGGAGGGTGACAGAGAGGAGAAGGAAGATGACCCTGACTGCAAGCCATCCTTTGGCTCAGAAGCACAGCCTTGTCGAACCAACTGGGGTTTCTGGGGGCGGGAGAGATCCTTTTTGATGTCTGAATTGGTCAGCTCCACAGCACTAAGCTCCTCCACAATTTGCCCATACATCTTTTCCTCTTTGACCCTTTTCTGCTGTTTTGTTTCCATGAACAGTTCCAAGCTACTGGCTGGGGAAAGCATCCGCTTGCTACCTCCAAGGGTGGCGGCGCTGTCGGAGGTGGAAGGTAAACATAAGGGGATGGAAGATTCTAAACCAAGGGGTAAGGTCTGAGGTACTTTCCAAATGGGGTATTTTTCCAAGCCCGCATGCTGCCCCAGCACCTGGGCAATGTTAAATCCTATGCCCTGCATGGCTGCGTTGGTTACCAGCGTTCTTTGGGTCATATTCTCGTCGACCTTGCATATGACAATTGCAGGGCTGTTCTGCCCAAGTATCTGAGAAATGCTTGTGTACATGACACTTCCATAGGATGGTACGTGCGTCTGGATCCGAACAGGAACCACTGTTCCCGGTAAGGACTGTAAGGGCCCAGTGTTTGCTGAGCCAAAATCTTCTTGAAGAACCTGCTCGGAGGGAGTTTCAGTTGACTTACTACTCTGGTCTGATGGAAACTTTGGAAGAAGGTTCTTTGAGTGTAGCCCTGATGTTCCTGAATAACACGGGTAAGTCTGCTCTTTTGTGTGTGCGTAATCAGCAGATTTCTTTCCAGTGTGCTCTGCCACATGCTCTAAGGGATAGCTAGAATGAATTTCTGCCTGAAAAGAAGGCTTGCCATAGCTCTTTTGAGGGTGTTGAGCAAAGGGATGTGGGAAATGGGCCTGCCACCAGGGAGGCTGCTGAGCTGGTAAATGAACCATACAGACTGTAGGATACTGAAACTGAAACAAGGTATTCTGGATTGGAGAAAATGGAATAGTCTCTTGATGTGGAAATAAATGTGGCTGTTCAGATAAGTGTTTGCTTGTCATATAGGATGTTGGCTGCATCAAGGAATTTCTCAAAGACTCCTGACTGTCCATGTGCATGATCGGTTGTTGGGCCAGGTGGAGGGGCCCTGAGCTCAGCGGGGCACAGGGCCCTACCACCTGCTTCCCTGGGTCCTCTGCCTGAAGAGCAGGCAGCACAGTGGACGGGCCATGGTGCCACCCGGACCTGAGGCCGGCATGCAGGTGCTCCAGCTGCTCTTGCTTGACACTCTGATCCATACCGGCCTCACCCTGGGCAATTTCTGGGGAGCCACTGAAGGAAGCCTGCCGTACCAGAAAGCATTTCTTCCTCTCCCGGGACGGTGACAATGTTGAGGCCACCGCTCCTGCCACTGGAGCATGGGATAGATTCCCATAATCAAATGATTTGCTCCGAATTTCTGGGACTTCCGTTGGGTGGGGACAAGGCATCTGCTCCGAAGAGCAGCGCCGCATCTCTTTTTGGTGGTGGTGGCCTGGGACAGACAATGAGTATGAACCAGCAGGGACAGTCAAAAACTCCGAATGCTTCCCGAACTCATCCGGCTTAGGAGGTGCAGTAAGCTTACTGGTTTCTTCTCTCTCAAAAGACATTGAGAAACTGGAGCTGTGGGACAAGTTGCTTTCTTGGCTGGGGCTGCGGGAGAGGCCCGTGCCTGTGGATTCAAAGCTGGACTCCCCTGAGGAGTGCTCCATATCTGCGAGTCGCAGACGCTTCTTCTTGGGTGGCAACTTCTCGGCGGGGAGCTGGGAAAGGGTCTCGCTTCTCTGGGGCCACTGAAATTCCTCCACAGGCTTCTCTGGCTCTTTCGTCTGGGCTTCTTTCTCCTTCTCAGGTTTATCAGGCTCCTCGGTCACTCGAATCTCAGGGACCTGAATGTTGTGCTGGCGAACCAACCTGGGCTGTGCGTGGTAGGACTGCTGTTGTACCTGCTGAGACGGGGATGGTTTTCCCCCACTTTCTGCACCGTCCCCAGGTGGAGCCCACTCTGGACTCACTGGGGCTTCTGAAATCTCACTGTCACAGGTCTCCGAAGGAGAAGGGGCTTTATCCTGTGTGCAAGCCACGAGTTCAGCTGACTCAGACCTTTCAAATGAATTGGGTCGGCTCAGTGAGTTTGTGTGCTGAATCACAGAAATCACATTTCCAGGAGGTTTCCTGCCCGCTAGGTCTGACATCTTGTCTGAATCAGTGGCTGAAGGTGACTCCTCTGACCCAAGAGATGGACTTCCAGACTGCAGTGGGGGTCGACATGGGTCAAAGCGTTCAGAGTGACTATAGGAAGGGTTCTCATGTCCAGCCATGACAAATCCACTCCTTAGCCCTTCCTGCATCTGCAATTTGGGGTCATAGTCTGAAGTCATTATGCCCATGGGAGTGCTTACAATGCCGCTGCAAATCATGGGTGTGTCCTCTTCATCTCCTACACTCTTCTCTTTCCGGCGTTTTCTGTTTTCGCATGTAGTTCCGAACATGCTTGGCACTCCCGGCAATGGCACCACGGGATCCATAAAATATTCCCCACCATGTTTTAAAGAACTTAAGCAGGGAATGTCCCTGTAGCTTTGCTTTGGTGTTTCAGAGTCTTCCCACTTCTTATAGGGTTTCCGACAGACATCATAGTCATACCCGACCCTATCCCCAGGAGCCAATTTCTTTTCCTTCAAGGATGTACCGGTGATACCTTTGGACATCCTGCCATGGTGCTCGACCTCCACATGCCCCTCCTGTACCGAAGGCAGCTCAAAAGCCGCTTGTCTTCTCAACATGCGCTGAGGGGGTATGCCCACGGTCCCTGGGTAGAACACATCGTCGGAACCAGTCATCCTTTCATCAAAGGAGTGACTTCCTCTCAAAGAAGGAGGAAGACTTAAATTAGTTGCTGAAGAAGTTGGCATGGAGTTGCTTCTAATAAGGGGTGAAGAGTCTACAGGAGCTTCTAAGAGAACGGGACTGCTGCCTTGGAAATTTGCTGGATAAAATTTTCCTTCATTCCTGATAGATGATGGAATAATCTGGGGTTGTCTGGACTCACTGTTGAATTTAGTGGACTTCAGCATGTTTGTCTGACTGAGGTCGACTTCTCCCTTGCTTGGGATCAGCTGTGAAACAGGATCTTCAAACATCTTGACATCTAACCTGGTGTTTACATGAGGTAACGATTCCACTATGCCCTTTCTGCCCATGGCGGCACGCTCCTGGCTTGTGGTTGTAACACTGAGTGCATTTCTTGGACTAAGCCGACAGTATTTTCCAAAGATGATTTCTTCATAAGACTTTGCGTTTGTGTTGGGAGGGCTTATCTGCTGCTCTGCACTTTCTGAGCGAGAAAAGTAACCAGAATCAGTGCTTCCTTTACTGTGCGGGCTCAGAAGGTTGAGAGATGGCTCAGAATCTTGTCCCTTTTTCTCTGACAATCTTAGTGCAAGTTTCTGTTTGACTGTGTGAGAGTCATCAGCCTTAGGATTTAGAGATGGATTTGGTAGCATATCAGAGCCAATATACTGAGAGTTTTCGTTGGGCAGAGGAATTCCACTTTTGGGGATAATCAAAATGGGCACCTTCATTGGACCTCCAAACGATTCTTCCAACGACCCGTGGTAGCCACCTCGGCTGGCAATATCCAACGGGATGGGTGGGCCAGGACTCATTTTGTCAGAAGCCTCAGCAAATAAAGAACTCTCCTCATCTGTGTCTGTACTCTGTTCACCATCTGAATGTATTTCTGCTTCTACATCAATAAAACCAGCCTCTAGGTCCAATTTAGATACAGCTGACTCTGTGAAAGGTACTAATCCTGCCTTAATTGCATGGGCATGTGACTTCCTGTGCTTGTACAAATTGCTCTTTGTCTTGAAAGAGAAACCACAAGGTATACATGGATATGGCCGCTCCCCAGTATGGGACCTGATGTGTTTTTTCAGTACGCTAGGTTTGGCACACGCCCTGCTGCAGTAAGGACAAATGTACTTGCCGGGCTTTTTGGGTTTGTGCTCTTTCTTGTGAGCATCTTCTGCCTGCTCGATACTTTTCTGGGAGTATTGGCTATAAGCAGGGTTCAGACTTGAAATCTTTTTTCTAGGATAACCACCACTGTGGCCGTGAATAGGAAAAGGAAATAAGTCCTCAGAGGCAACAGATGGCAAAGGGCCAGGGAAAAGCCACGGAGGGCCTTCGAGGCTCTGATGTGGCTTGTTGCTGTGCAGGACCCCCTGTGGCAATGAGTGCTGAGGGAAAGAGAGTGAATGTTGGCATGAATAAGGACTCGGACGGTGTGGTGGATATTGCTTCTCAGCGACCTGCTGCACCACTTCACTAGGGGAGGCCAGTTTCCCAGAACTGAACAGTTGTGCTGATGCTGGGTTTCCCAGTTGCTCAGGATCTATTTGTGGTTGCCGCTGTCCTTCTTGACTGCCAAAAGTGCTCATCTTTATAACAGCTGATTGCTCCTGTCTCCATCTACCTGATGCTTTATCAGTTTCTCCAGACCTTGAGGTAGCTTTTTGTCCTAGAGCTGTGTCCCCAGTGTCCATTTTTGTTACACAAGGTCTTAAGTGCTAGTTCGCTTGGAAGCCGTGCAGACTCATGGAGTGTCTCCAAAGCTGTGCTTTTTAAAGCTTGCTTGATTCCATGCTTCAGGGGGTCTGCACACCTGCTGATTGCTCCTTCTCTTTGGAACTTTCCACACCCACACAGTAGTCAATGGGCATTAGATGGTAATGTCCTTGGACCAGGGCTATAACACAGTTCTCTCCATTGTAGAAATGTCCATCCAAAAGCTAAGTGCAAATCTATAAAGATTTCTTATGGCATTTGAAAATTTTCAACTAGGATGAAATTGGGATGATGGATAGTCTAGGAGAAATTTTGCCCATCAACTAGAGCAAAGTTCAGTTGCCAGTTTCACTAAGATAAAATGACCTGAAGGAAAAGAAAAATACAAAGAGATTGTCATAACAGCTATCAAATAAGAAATCAAAACCAATCATAAATAACCAACATGAAATTAGACAAACTTAAAATGTTTTTTGCTCTAAGGAATTATTTTTATGGCAGTTAGGTTAATTCCATGAGGATATTAATTTCAAGCTTAGCATTAAGTTATAAATGTAAATCTCTCCCATGTTTGCATTTTGGTTACTCTTTTAAATAGTCATTAATTCTAGTTAGAAAAGTATTTGAAGGAAAACCCTTCATAGATATTACTTATAAAATCCTAAGATTTTTAAAAGCCTTCATTGAAAAAGTTTAGAGCTATTTCTAACTAAGTTTAAGACTGGCATGCTGAAGTATATTACATGTCTCTATAGAGATATATTTTATAGCTTAATATAAAATATATATTTATAAATGATAAATATAATATATATTTAAATAAGTTATAAATGTAATATAGTATAAACATATAAATAAATATATAGAATACATTTTAATAAAATATATAATACATATTAACATAAAATATAAATATATTTTACAGCTTAAAAAAACAGTGATTATTAGAGCCAGATCAAGGCTGTAAGAATCAAGGGTTGTCACAGAACTTTGGAAATGGTAAGACAGAACATCTAAACAAAACAATGATAAAATCTTCAGAATATAAAAAACAAAGCATATCTTTAGGACAGTTTAAAGGGACAGTTTAAAAGTGAAATGATTACCTGAACGGTTTAGAGTTCTCATGGGCATGATTGTCCTGACGCCTCCTGGGTACAAAATAAATGCAGTTAGGAAAAATTGTTCAATTAAACAATAGCATTGCTATACACAAATTCCAATTTCCAGTTCATGATATATAGGGTTCCCCAAAACAACAGCAAGGAACTGCTTCAGAATACACTACACTAAAACAGTAGACCTTTTACTGACACTGTGGCCAAAAATAACTCATAGAGTAAATATTATTAAAAACATCATTGTAATATTTTTTAAGATATAAGATTATTATATCAAAATATCTTAGTTTTTTGACACAACCAACCTAGTTCTAGTTCCCTAGATATTAAAAAGTTGAGAATAGTGGGTTTTTTTTAATTGCACTGATAAGTTTGAACATTTAAAAAATAAATTTCCATCACAGCAAAGTGAAAGAGCTTCTATGATGGTGAATGGCTTAGGAAGCCTTGACAACTACTAAGTAACTTCAATTTTAAAGGAAAATTCTACTTCCTTAAGGGAATGGTCAGTGTAGTACCAAGAAGATTCTGAGAACTTCAATGCTAACTTGTATCAATTAGGATAAAAGCCGAGATATTTCCTTGATAGGCAATGTGGTGGTGTTTATCAAAATACACTTCCACCCAGAAATTCCATTGCCGGAAATATCCCTACAGATGCACCTGCACAAGTGCACAACAATATGTGTACAAGGACTGCTTAAATAAATTACAGCTCAACCATAAAACTGAGCCATTTAAAAAATGAAGTACAGCTATAAGTACCAATATAGAAACTCATTCAGGGAATAGCAACATTAAATGCAAGAAAAACTTATTGCACCCTAGTATGTATACTGTAATCCTATTTGTGTAGAAGAGAAACAGGCGATAAACAGAAAATTCCTGCGAGGATGCCAAGCAGCTTTTAACAGTAGTTAAATCTCAGAAGTGGAACCAGGGAGTCAGAGGAACGGGAGGGAAGGGATTTTTACTCTTCATTTTATGACTTTCTGTAATTTCAATTTTTGTTTATTTTTCTTAACACAAGTACGATTACCTTTTAAAATAAAACACTGGTTAATTTTAAAAAAAGCTATCCTGCAAATGGACTGCAGATTTCCAAACTGAACTCGAGTACTAGCCTTACTTCCATGGCCAACTGACTCCCTAATGCATTACTCAACTGTGATGATGATGATGAGTTGCACTTTGAAAAGGGAAAAGCACATGGGAATTCCCACAGGAACAATAAGTCTTTTGGGTGAGAAATCAGTAGTCCCCAGATATTTGTAGCAAGACATCTGTAATCAAAAGTTCTTTCTGCTAATAGCCATGAAACACAATAGATTTGTAAAGTAGTTGTCAAAAAAATTAAACAAGAATATTAACTTAGATTTGCTAAAAATTTTCACTATTGGATTTAAGTTTTACCCCACAGTAATTTTCTTAAGCAAAAACTGAAAGAAGTGATGGCCTCATATTCCAACGCAAATTGACTTCTGTCAATTCCAGCAACCATGCGAACAAGAAGAATACACAATGTTGAACCTAAATTGGCTGACTTTTGTGTTTAATTAACTAAATATTTAAGGTTCATGTAGACACAACCTCTGTCAGACTTTTAGAGGTGAATAACACCCTCTAAAAGGGAAGCACAGTATACTTCCAATTCAAGACAGAAACATGTATGAGTCCTCAATTAGGACTCAGAGCTTGAACTGAATAATTTCTAAGTTATGTTTCAGATTTAATATTTTATCATGGTATTGATCTGAGTATGCGGTTCCATTGCTAATAATCACAATGACAATGGCTGTCATATACTGTGCATCTACTCTGTGCTGACTTACAGAGTCTCATACATATTATCTTATTTGACCTTCACGACAGCCCTATGCTATAGGTACTATTACATCTATTTCACAGTTGAGAATGATGCTTATGGAGGCTGAGTTTCAGAACCAGAATTCAAATCCAAGGCTGGCTGACCTCCGAGCCTAGGAGGACTCCTCACTTTCCATTAAGTTTCATCACAACTTAAAATAATATATTTTCAATATCTTCCCCAAAATATTTTCATTTAACTTCAATATTTGAAATGCCTGAACTTTTAATGCTTTGAGGAGAATATATATGAGCTTTGTGTGTTTGTAGTATAGAAAATGACCCCCAAGTGCCATTTCTCAGAAATAAAAAAATTCATAATTTAAATAAAGTTCAAAATATGCATATGACAGTATTAATGAGAATGGCTTATTATGAGAACATGATAAATTCTCATGACAAATTGTTTTCCTTTGCTCTTTGAAAATCATTACTTTTGTTTATTTTATTTTATTTTTTTATAGACAGAGTCTCTCTGTGTTGCCTACAATGGACTCAAACTCCTGGGCTCAAGGGATCCTCTGGCCTCAGCCTCCCGAGTAGCTCTCAAGCCACTGTGCCCAGCTTGAAAATTATTACTTCAAGGAAAATAAAAACCTCACAAGTGAAAATTAGGTATGTAGCATTTCATATCCTTTGGTTGACACAGAATATATAATTTTGCTTAAAATATAAGCTGTAAATTAAGTAAGTACATAAAATTTTATAAAAAACAAAACTGGAATAATATATTTAATAAAATATTAAATAAAATATAATGTTTTCATTTAGCAATGAGGTATAGTACCTTTATAAACCAGACATATTTAATTTTTATGGTTTATAGTAATAAATCAAAACCATTCTTATTCACTAAGGACATATCACACAATAGATGCACAAAATAAAATTCAAAGACAATAATATTTTGCTAACAGAGATTACACTAAAAGATGAAGAAAAGTGACTTACATAAAATTCAAAAGCAGATATCTAATGGTCAAAACAAAATTCATCTAGAACATTAAGTTAATTGTTGTTGGGTTTAATTTTTAAGGGAAAGAGGCTAATCAGAAAAAAATGTTATCTACCATTTTATTTAAAAAATAAAAATCAATTTTTTGCTAAGTTTAACATAGGATCATTCTATATTCCAACAGCATTTATTATCTAGAAATCTTTTTTTTTTTTTTTTTAAGAGACACGGTCTCCATCTGTCACCCAGGCTGCCAGGCTGGCCTGGTCTCGAACTTGGAACTTGGATTGGCCTTAAGTGATCCTTTCACCTCACAGAAAGGTTTTAAGATTTAAAACACATTAACTCAGTTATGCAAATAGCTTCTGTCAAGAAAATCTCTTACTTTTAAATTTCTAATACAAGTCTACATAAGATGTCCACCATTTTATCAGGAAACTAGATAATACCCACACCATGCTTTCTACTCCTGGGTTGAGAAAGAGTTTCCATCTTTGTGTCTGAGCTGGAGGACAGGGACCTCCAAAAAGTTAGACCGTAACGTCTAACTTTTCACTTCAGTGAAAGACTAACTAGGGAATTAGAAATCATTCCTATTTCACAGGAACCTTTTACATTAGATTTTAAACATATTTAAGGATGCATTATTCTCTCCAATACTATCCTTGGGGAGCCTTTAACTAACTGCTATCCATAAAATCACTTCCCTTCCTGTAGTTTCTGAGACATAGAGAAAGGTATGTGGGAGAGAAAATGAATGATGGGTCCTTTTGGGAATTTATTGATCATATTCATGAACTATTAAAAAATGTGGACCGTTTGAATTAATCATTTATCTACAGCTGCTTTATCCTGGAAACTGAAAAAATTCTGTAATGGAAATCATGTACATCATAGACCTATTATTGTGCATGGCATGTCTTTCTCTCTAAAATCAAGCAGGATTTAGGAGTGTTCAAAAGTTTCTTTGCTGCTCTGCTCAAACTGAGGAAAAGAAATTCACTTTTAAAACAATAAGGCTTCCAAAATTTAATTCAAGGTTTGACAGTGACATTTGTCTTCTTTTTTGTTAGGTGACACTTTACTAAGTGACCTAACAGTTCCAAAAATGGCATAATCCTTGAGCTTTTGTTTTACTAAAATGTATGAAAATGCTTACAGATGGGAAAACATTTTTATAAGTATATTACAGAAGGAAATCTACATTAAATGGATTATTAAGTCTAGAAAAATACTTTCTTTGGACCTCATAATATTATTACAAATCTTTAAATGAACCATTGCATATATCTGCAATTTCAGTTCAATTTTTTCAAATATAGATCTACTTAGAGCTATAAAGATCCATAGGAATATGGTTAATTATAGCTACATTATTTCTCTATGATCATGTGGAGTCAATTCATTTTTTGGATTCTCTAATAGTATGTTAAAAATAAATTCCAGTTTTCCCGATCAATTGATACATCAAAAAATGCAATATGAGAGCAATTCTCATATGCAAACTGCTAGTTACCATTTTATTCACTGGGATTTCCTTTTATAGTAACCAAACCCACGCGCAAAGTCATTCTTGGCACCCATCGCCAACAAAGGAGTGGTATTCCAAATACAGTTTCCCATTCACATTTAAAATTTTCCCTCATGGTTTTGAGTGCTATGAAAGGAGTAAGATATTTTACCAGAGAATAAAACTCAAGAGGATATGACTTTGGGGTTTCCTGTGGATGGTGCTACAACCCATAGGAGTCCTCCAGTCAGTACAGACAGGCATTGTCCAGCGGGCTCATCGTATTTTTCAGAGCAGGGCAGTGTTGAAAAAGATACTACCCTCCGCATGGCTGTTTCAGTGGAACTGGGCGAAAAGAACTGGAGGTACTGAAGCAAAAAAGAAAGATGACATTACACGGAAGAGTTGGCATTTTTTCTAAAAGTGTGCCCTCTCCTTTGGCCACTCTTCATAGTCCCACTCAAATAAATTTGGCACCGAGTTAAATAATTTCCTCAGACAGGCCCCAAAAGGAAAAGCACAGAAACAGCCTCCTGTGGAGACCGCCTCAGAGGTCTCTTCAGGATAACAGCTGGGTGGGATTGGCAGGAAGGCAGGCCTGCTCCGCACAGGGATAAAGGCCTACAGTACCCAGGCTTGCCAATCCGAGATCTTTTGCTTAGAAAAACACTATCTTAGAAAAAAACTTTCCCTCAGGAAATTAATCATTACTTGAGTGGTGGCAAAAGTCAAGTGAGCATTAAATAATAACATCCTAAATAGTAATGGTATAAAAAGACGGGCGACAAACGCCACTTCTCTACTTCTGATATTTTGGTCATAAAACGTTTTTAAAAATTAAAATGGTTATTTGGTCTTTTTTTGAGAATTTGGTGGCATTACACTTATAAACAAAATATATGTCTTATGGTAGTAATTATCAAATGACACTTTAGAAGTGACATCCATATATCTGTTTTTAAAATGCCATAGATCAATTATAAAATATTCTACGAAATACATGAGCATCTCAGGGCACCACTGCTGTAACACTGGTCTCACAACTCACTACGACACTCATTGCCCAACCACTGCTCACAGAGGACATGCTCAGAGAGTACCGGATGAGGGAAAAGAGGATCTACCAAAAAAGTGTGACCAGTGCCAGAGTTCAACTGAATACAGACTTATTTCCACAGGATGATTTTTAAAAGGCACCTTCCTGAGAGCCAAGTTCATTATAAATGCTTCTTTTAGTAAAAATCCCCATAACGACCTCAGGTCTCCCTAAAATGAGCAAGTCACCACTATGAGGAGAAGACTGTATATTATATAAAATCCTGCCGAGCAATTCAGAGAGCTTTTGGGGAAAAGTAAAAATAGTGCGATGATCACCCTCTAATTTGACGTCTTTAAAATCTAATTTGATATTTAAAACCTCATGGAAAATTGAACTATATTTTTCCATGTGGGCATCACTGCATATATTTGTAGAGTTTGCATATTTAGTTAAAACATTTATGACTTATTTTGATGACAGCATCTACTTTTAATATTTTGTCATAAATTTTAAAATAATTTTTTAAAATTGTGATTTCATTTTTCTGCTGGAATGATTTCTCATTACATAGCAAAAGTTATTAGGATTTACTAAGTAGAATTTCACATAAAAATAAACTTTGCCAGGAAGAAATTCTCTCAAATGAGGCTATTTCAATTAAAGAGGTTATAATTACAACTGGTCTATTATGAAAAACAAAAGAAAATAAAACAAAACTTTCATAACACTTGCCTCTCTAAATGGAAAATACATTGTTTCATCCCTGATTTGACGACAAAGTCAGTTTACGTACGAGTTCATGGTAGGCCAAAACAGCTTTTCAAGTTTAATGTAACAACAATAGAATAAAATAATAAATTTTAGTTATTAACCTGTTATCCTCATATCAAAAAACTGCATCACAACCGTCTTTGATTTCCAAGACGCCAATTCTCCCCACAGGAACTCACGCACAGCTTTTGGGAATCTAAAAAAGAGGAATAAGAAGATTTAAAAGACGATGACACTTGTAATGAATTTAATAGGCAAGCTCATTCTTCACCCATAGAACCTGCTTTCATTTAGGAAAGAAAGTTTGAAACTGGATCTCTCAAGAAGCTTTTTTTTGGTCAAGAAAGCATTTCCTTTCTTTTAACATAGTTTAAATCTTTTGAATAAATACTTGTATTACAAGGGAATTGCCGGTAACAGCGAAAGTAGGCAATGACAAACATAATGCTAGAGTTAAAACTTCGAGTATGGAAAGTAGAAATTGTGGAGTAGAAAGCAGTCCATGATACTGTTCTGCTTTCGAGCTGTGATTTCCACAAAACTTTTGGTGTATTAGCAACTAAACTTCACAGGATGAAGTCTCAGTAATTATTTTCTACATGTTATTTCAGCAGTGTTATATTCTGTGCTAAAATTAATTTCTGAAATAGGAATCCCAAACCAGCCAAAGTAAAATCCTGACACTTCACAAACTCTAGTAAGTAATGAAGAAAGGGCTTTTTCATATTTAGAATTAATATTTATCCAAGTATGATCCAAAGACATACATGGAAAATCAAACTACTTAATCCAAATAGATTTATCAATCATAAGATGGTGTGTCTCCTGGTATAAAAGACCCCCATAACAATATTACTACACTACCCATAGATGGTTATTATATATTTGTTACTTTTAAAAAAACATTGTTCTTTCTTCCTGACAAGTTATTACCAAAACCCTCATAGGAAGAACTAAAACATTAAGTTAGACATGACAATTAAAATGTGCCTTTCCCCAGTACTATTTCATGTGAGCATTCAAAGTGCTTAAAGGAAGAGTTTGCTTTAATTTCGCCCCTTGTTTCTGCACACTACTGCAGTAGCATAGGACACCCTGTGCACTTTGAGACATGAATCATTATAAGCAAGTAGGCCCACTCGGTTCCTCAAAAGACACAAAAGGTGCAAAAATAGCTTCTGCAATTGAAGCAAGAACCACGTCAGCAACCAGATGAATGTGGGTGGTCAGATAAGATTCTGTTACTGCAAAGGGCAAATTATTAAGCAAATGCTAGATTTATTTTCTTTTTTAAACTTTGTTCTTCTTGCCTCAAATCAACCATTTGCTGACACCCAAAATGATGCCTGACAAACTACCATTCTCAAAATTGAAAGCTTCACCAATGCCAAAGAGTAAGATTAACATTGAAGGAATAGTGGTGGTGTCCTAAAAAAAAAAAAAGACATACATGTTCTATAAGATAACTAACTGTATCTGTATTTTTAACAAACCAAATATTACCTCTTTAAAAAAAAATCAAAGTGCTTCAAAGAACAAAAACTGTGCCTTAGTGCTGTTACCTAAGCTAAAGTGAAACATGGCATCCCTCAAAAAAAAAAAAGAATAAATCAATGAGCTATTTTGTACTCTGAGCGAAATGCACCCGAGACATAAACGGGCCAAGATTCTAAAGATATAGCTATTTCTAGGGAAAAATAACTTGCAGTAGTCAGTGACTGCCTATGACTGGTCATCCCGCAGTCACTGAACCAAGAGGCAAGAAGAAAAAAGGACAGTTTGTTTCTTGGTAGGCCAGTACCAACATCTACTCCATCTAGAAATCACCATTCCTACCAACAGCCTACGCAGGCACAACAGAGCACGTGATGGGGAAACAGTCTCAGTTCTGGACTCTGCTTCTCCAGTTTGCTTTCCGGGACTATGGCTGCTGGGGATGGGAAACACTCCTCTCGTAACATGCACATGTACTGAAGTTTTAGATTACAGAAGATCCCTCTTCTCACCCAATAAGAGGATTCGAGAATTGGCTCTGTTGCATGACTTACAATTCATGTTTGATTTTCTCTTGAAGAACAAAAAGAAACAAACAGTACTCATGTCATACTTAGCTTTTACCTTACAGAAACTTCCAGTTAATTAGTTTGATTTTAAAGCAAAGATCCAAATGATATTAACGTGAAAGATGTCAGTGATTTTGCACAAATCATTTTGTTGCTAACTGGAATCAGTAATGGCCTCTACAAGGGAGGTAATTATTGTTATTATTAAAATGAAAACATGAAGATACCATCTCAGAAAATTATTTTTGCATTAATTTTAAGTGAGTTTCTATGTCCCAGTTTCTCCAACAAAATAAAAGAAGAATCTTTCCTCAAACAGTTCTTGAGAATGTATTATAGTACAACAACGTATGTTTCTATTCCCTAGAAATCAACAGTTTACATAGGATGCTATTTTAAAAATGGAATAAAAGAAGAGAGAGACTGATATTTCTTCCCTCTTACTTTTAGGTTATTAGATTCATAAGAAATTACCAGGCAACGAAAACTTAGTATTTGATAAAACTAATAAGTTTTTAGAAATAGTGCTAACAAATCTTGTTAAATATCCCCAGGTCTTTTAAAATTCATTCCTAAATGTGAGGTGAAAATTATCTTTCACTTTACTAAGCACAGGATGATTTTTCTGTTGACCTGCAGGCTCATGGAAGAGACTCTTGAAAATATTTTCCAATTTTCCATCTCCTATTTGTAACAAACATGTGGAAAGTTTGAGTATTATTGTTTCTATTCTAGTGGTTTCTCAGCTTTTTTACTCTTAGAAGAAGAAAAAAATCCTTGGCATTGATATTTAGTCTTGGATGCTTACAGGTTATTACCACTCAGCTAATCAAGGGCTGGGTTGGGCTAATGATAGACAGATAAATGATAGACAGATAGATAGATAGACATTTAAAAAATATCCATTGTTACTTTGATTCTTTTTTCCCATTCTCTACTTTTCCAAATTATTTTAAAACAAGTTATGGTTCAATGGTTTAACAGGACTCTTGGATGAATCTCACAAGAGGTTAAGGTTTCATTCGTAAACCTCACATGCAAAGGTAAGTGCCTCCACCACGCTTGTTTTTTCTGAGGTTAACACACTGGATCATGATTTTAGGAGAAGAGCTGATAAGATAAACCAGTTACACTTTATATGAGAGTTGTCACAATTAAAAACAATAATTATTTGCATAAACTCTGTATGAAAAAATGGCAAATAGGACCTGGAAACAGGTATGATAGCAATATTTCTCAGTTAAAGGGAGTGTTTTAAGCATGACATATTTAAAAGAATGAATATTCCTCTTCACCCACTACAGAAGAGATACTTTCATTTATAGCAGGAAGTAGAGAAGATTCAAAGTAGTGGCTAAAGATGGGAGAAGGGCACTGAAGGAGAAATCGATGTTCAAAATATACTCCATCAATTTCACAAGCTTTTTGTAGAGAGGCATCTTTTCCCTCTACCACAAAAACAAGGGCTTTAAACGGGCCTCTTGTTCCACTTTGGAGTGTCCAGAGTGGCAAGACAAGAGGAAACTGGGAGGTGCTAGAGAAGGCAGGTGAAGGCAGGCATAGGCCGGAACAACACACACACACACACACACACACACACAGACATACACACATTTGATCAGCATGATGCCTATAAGCTTAGATCTTTAGAAATAGTTTTGAGATGAAAGTAAAGGTTGGGGTTAGGTTTGGAATATAAATAAGAAGAAAAAAATGTTAAAGAGATCCGAGTAGGAAAGGGGAAAAGTGATAACTCTGGGACATGGGGCAATTCATGACTGGGAGAACAACGTAGAAGGCTCTGAAAAGTCAAGGACCTTCATGGAGAGAGGGACTCCCACAGAGTCCTACTCCTCACAATAGGAGGCTGCGGTACATGGGGTCCAAATTAGCCTACTTTGCCATTTTGTTAGGGGTTAGGGGTTGGGTTCTAGAAACTGCCTGTAAAAAGGATACCAGAGCTCCCTTGGGACTATTGCTTCTTCCCAGCAGGTAGTCAGGCCAGGAGCACAGAAAAGATATAAAACAAAGCACTGTGTAAATTAAAACTACTGAAAAACAAAACAAAACAAAAAAGCCAGTACATGTGCACTAGTGATTGTATTAATAACTTAAGCCTCCTTAAGGAGGGTTTCTGATTATTTTATAATACTTTTCAACATTTACTGAATGCCCACTATGTGTCAGATAACGGGTTCAGTTTACAAAACACAGAAAAGGAAAACACGAGCACTATATTTAAGAACTCAGAGCTTCAGAGGGGAGGCACTTATGAACAAATAAGTTCACCAAAGTATTTTAGGTGCTTTGACATAAACATAAACACAGCACAAGGGAGACCATAGAAAGGGAATGGTCAATCCTATCTATAAAGTCAACACTGAGCTAAGTTTTTAAAGAAAACTGCATGTGCTTATATACAAAAGTACACAGTTCTCAATGTTAGTTAAAGAAAAATACATTTATCAGATGAAACAAAAATACAAGACCCTATCGTTCCAGTTTCTCTATAGTTGTATATATTTTATTTTAGTGTGGTGGAACATTGGTTCATGGGGATGCTTAGAAAACAAGGTGCCCTAGTTAATACAACCGTATGGTTAGGTAAAGACCACAGAGAAAATTATTTTTTGTTTAAACATCTGCTAGTGATTATTTTCAAAAGTACACTAGCTTTTGCCTTGAGTTAATTGCAGTCTGCTGAACATAATTTAATCTTTCTGCGATGATTCAGGATCATGTAGTGCTCTCTAGTCACCGTTCTGCATCTTGGCTGTGCTTGTTTGGTACTGGCCATGCAAACTTCTCCCCACATGTGTTGTTAAACACATGTCGTGTTTTCCAAGATCAGAGTTATAACTGAGGTTTGTTTGCTTGATCCCATATTTGACATCAAATAAGTCATATATCTGAATAACTTGTTTTAGGAGCAAATATATAACTATAAACTTCTATCACCATTTAATTGTTGAGCTTATTCTAAGTCAGACAGGGAGTGTTTAGTACTGTAAAAGAATTTAGAAATCAGTGACTCCATCAGGCAACTAACAGGTGAAAAAGGTGAGAACTAGAGAAGTCAAAAGACTTGCTTAGGGACCCACAGCTCAGTATGATGGTTCTGGTCTACAGCTTATGTCTTCGAACTTTCAAGTCAATTATTTTCCACCATCCATGCTAGTTCCTCTTATTGAAAGCTTATTAATCTGACCCTATTGCAGAAACCGACTGAATGAATATAGGAGTGAAAAAATGAAGAATAAGTAATCTTGAACTTTAAATGAGCAAAGATGTTTATAATCCATACTTTCATTAGTCAAAGAGACAGAAAATAACAGTAACTAGGAACAAATGCTCCACTGAACTGTTTATCAATTTTTATAGGAAATAAAAATAAATTCAATGAAAATTTTAATTTTTCTCAAATGAGTCAATGGTAGCAAAATTCGACGTCAAACTAATCAATTTCTACAAGTAGTACATTATTTAGTATCCAATGGAAAAATAATGACAATTTATAACTAGTTTTCAGCATAAGCTATTTTCTGTTATTAAGCTTCTTAGGCTCTTATAATGAAAATTTTAAAGTAAATGTTTTAAGTAGAGTTATGAGATCATCTTCCTAAAAGTAAAGATAGCTCTTTCATTGACAGTCATTGGAGGTAAGCCCCTTGCTTCATAACACCAAAATTTTGCCTAGAAGGCCTGTGGTAAAACCATCTCCATAGGCACTACTATTTCTGCTGAATGATGTATGCTGCATTGTTTTTGCAAAAGGGCAGGATGTTTTGTATAATTAAAAATCTTTTTAGTTTTCTCATTTGTGATACCTTTTCCCATTTTTATTTTCTTCCGCCGTCCTTTCAATTTCCTCTATTCTATCCCTTAATTTTATTGTGGTAGGTAAATAACTACTTCCTGCCAAGCTATCTTAAATACTTTCTCTTTAACTAAATATTTGGAGGGATAGAGATAAAACCCAAGGTTTATTTGACTACTATACTCTAGTGAGAAGTACGATGTTGTAACTCTCATGAATTGTTTTCTCAAGTTTTATCTTTTACAGTACTTATGTTTACTATTTGGTTGCTACAGATACACATAAATAAGGTCACGATTCTTTCTACAATTTTCCTTTTACTCCTAGGTGTGGCTAGAATAGTATAAAGAAAGGCCAATGTCGATTTTGGATTATGTAAGCAAACATAATAGAGAAATCAAATTATAAAATATACATTATATTCACAAGTATTTTAAAACAGACTGACCTTGCCCGAAGAAAATCCATCTCTTAGGGAAGAGCCTCCCATGTCAATGGAAATAATACCCAAAGCAATAAAAGCACAGCTGAAAACTTGAATTGCATTGCCATATTTCGTGCCGGAAATGATTCTCAGATATGATGGGAAAAAATTGCCATCAGTCCCCCTACACTAGGTCTACACACAATAAAGATCCCTCAAAGAGAAATCAAGGCAAGACCTATGACATATCATGTAACCTAACCAGATAAGCCCTATCTACCTCTAATAACTAAGCTGCTGAAAGAATCAGTTCTATTTCCTCTCTTGACAATTTTCCCAGAGAGTGGGGAAATTGGCCCGTGTGCCAGTGTAGAGATATACAACCTCAGGAAACCAAAGAACAAATCTTGATTCAACACTGTGCCCGGATCTACGAGGCACATAGGGTAAGCAGATATGATCCCTCAAGACTTTAGAAATGGACGTGAAGTTAGCACACAGCGAACAACCTGAACATCAGTTACTGTCAGAGTTTAAGAAACCATATGATCAGAAATGGCTTGAACGGCTAGGTAAGACTAGACAGAGGTAAGTGGTTCAAACTGAAGCCATGCTTTACCCAAATGAAGTACCAGATGAGCTTTATAATGATCTGAGCTACCTGATTATTCAGTTACTCCCTTGCCACTTGGATAAACTCTGGATGGCATTCAAATTTTCAGCCTCATCTTGGAATATATCATTGCCTACAAAGTTTAAGGCTAGAAAAACACTCACGTTTCAAGCAGGTATTTATAAGACCCTATTGGGCAAGTTCTGTCAGGCAATTCTAGAATTCCGTCTGCTGGCCCATTCACTCAGCCAAATCACATTTTTTTCCAAAGCTCATACATACTAATGTAATGAAATAAAATATTACTGGAATGCAAATTTCATATTCATTTTAGTTGGAATCCAGATATTATTATCTCATTTCCCAAAAAAAAACCTCCCCGCATACATATAATTTAAATCCATTTCAATGACACTTACCAAGCATGCATAAAGAACAGAATGCATGTGTAGAATTCAAGACAAATAAGACAAGATTCCTGCTTTCAAAGACCTTCCCATCTAGTAGGTGAGAAAAACATATAAACAACAAATTGTAAAAGCAAAAGAGTCATAAAATGGTATTATGAGTATACAGAGACAAGAGATTGCTTGGGAATGCTGCATTTAACAAACACTATCTTAGGTCTTGAAAGAACGTTTGGATTTGGCAGGTTGAGATGCAGAGCAAAGCCATTTCATATGAATTTATCATTGTGCCATAGACAAGAGCAAGGGCTGCTCGAGCCACAGTCTGTGTGACTCGAACATTAGGCAGACTACGGTGACGAAAGTTGGGGCTGAGAAGGCCAGGTGGGGGCAGAAGGTAAAGGAACTTCAGTTGGTAGACACCGAGAGCCACCAGTGGTTCTGAGAAGACAATTGCCACAATCATAGAGACATGCTAGAAAGCCAAAAGTTACACACCACCTCTTCCCATCCCTTTTCAGGCAAACTTCTTCAAATGTGTAGCCTGAAAAAGAATCAAGGGAGGTCCACGATTGTAGCTCTGACATGGTCAGTGCGTGGACAATATATATAACCAAAGTGCTGTACCCCCATAATATTCTCAAATAAAAGGAGAAAAAGAGATTGAGAGGAAGTTTGTTTTAAGACAATGGAGACTTGGAGCAAAAGAGGAAAAGACACAAGGGGTAAGATAATGGAAGAGACTCTTGAAAAAGTGGTAAGGAAAATGGAGCTCAAAAGCTCAGATGAAAGGATTAGGTTCAGAAAAAAGAACGGAACCTTTTGCGTTTTAGACTGGAGGGAAGGAAGAAATAATGAAGCAAAATAACCTTCTAGATAGAGACAAAAGAAACTGAGGGGTTCCCTGAAGATGTTCTTACCTTCTCAGAAAAGTAGAAGGCAAGGTCAGCTGTTGGGAGTGGGGAGCTACAGCAGGTTGAGGGTTTGATGACTTAGAAGAGTCATCTAGTGCCCTGAGTAATCAGTGCACATAGCAGCCTTAGGAAGAACACTGTTCCTTATCAGGCCACTGAAAAAGAGTATTTTGCATCAGAATATATGCAAAACTTATCTGAGTTGAAAAATATATACAAATAATTTAATAATATACCCCAAAGTTTATCTTTTATTTCACAATAGATTCTGAAAATAATGAATTATAAGCCACTATATAGGAACAGTAGATTTAAGACTTTGTTGAAAAGAAAACCTTTATGTGTTTCTCATAATTCTGTATAACTACCTAGAGCAGAACATCGCAATAGCCATGCTGTGTTTCATTGTAGAGGCATTTAGGAAATATTTATTGATGACCTGAATATTCACTTTTTATAGTGTCATTAGTGACTGAGGTGATTTTTTTCAGTGTATTTATCAATAATTTATGAAAGGAAATTGATGATAATTCTGTGCCACATTTTTTTCCCAACTCAATGATTACCAAAATATGCATTGCTCGATATGGGCAAGGCAAGGTGTTTATTCTAGCCTATTTAGCAATTAAAAAGGAGCTGTGTGGTTTATAATTTCTAATTGTCTAACTAAAATGAAGAGGCATAGGAGAAATTTATCTGGCCTCGGAATCAGGAAGAATTTTATTTTCACTTAAAATTACCTTAATAGGCACTACTTTTTAAGCCCTCTTTGTGACCCTCTTTGGCTTTGGTTAATAGAAAGCTGAGATCTAAATTTGTGGCTTTCCTCTAGCTAGTATCTAGACCTTCTAAGCATGTGCCTTGGTCACTAACATCATTTCTAGCTCAAGTACTATTTCTACCTTTGTTTCCCATCATCTTGTGCTCACAATTAATAATATGTACACCCACACATCTCAGTAATGGGGACTATTACAAAAGACATACTAAATGTAGCTAGGAACCGTTTTCAAAATTGAATCTATTTGTACATTTCAATAGTGTCTGGGCGGCACAACTGTGAAGACTAATTGGTTCCAGGTATAAAAAGTAATGGAAACTCTCTGAATATGCGCCTTTTCCTCCAGCCTTCAAGTTTATTGATTCCAAGAGAAGAAAAGATTTCATAAATACAACAGAAAAGGTATGTGTAACACAACTTGATAGAAACACTAATTATTTTTCCTTCTTAAGGAATTGCATATGAATAATATGGAAATAATATGGTCAAATTATATTATCTTTGAGCCATGGTCAAGTTTCCAGCTACTGTCAAAGCTCAGCAGCAGACAGGGTGAATGCATCTGACATATTCTTGGACGTGGGTAACTTACACTGGCAGATCCTACACACAAATCCAGTGCAGTATACTGAAGGGGTTGCATGAAGGTTTTGTATTTGTTGACTATCCATGGGGTTAATAAAACCAGATTTAGAAACATGGACTTTAACAAGTTTTGAATCCATTTGATCAGAAAGCATTACAAGTCTCAAATTAACCTCCACTTTTAAGGTAAAGCGTCAACTATCCTAAGTGCTACTAAAATTCTAAACAATGAATTAAAGAGCCTGAAACCACTTTCAGTGTCATTTTGATTAACCAATTATATTTGATTTAATTTGATCTTTCTTTTCAAATAAATCTAAACACTGTATATAGAGTCTGTGTTTGGAATTCATAATTTGGGTTTCAGTCAACGTTGACCAATATGTAATATGGGCATGTTGACTTAATTTCTATATTTTCACACCCATGTAAACAATTTGAAGAATGCAATTTAAACAATGCAATCAGAAATTATTCACCCTGAAAGAATTATAATAAATTAAAAATTGCAAATGGTCTCAATTCACACAATAATCAGTCACTCCTCCCCTACTGATGTTATTTGGAATCTCACTTTCATTATTTGTCTTATGTAACTAAAGGGAAAAGAATTTGCTTTAAACAAACCCCCACCTTATTAAGAATTCCCTGTTAGCACAGATTCTCATCAAAACAAACAAGAGTAGAGAAAAATAAACAGAAACAAATAAGCAAATAAAAATACAGAAAAGATTACAAAATTAAATATTTTCTCATATTGTCTAATTTCTACCAGGTTTGCTCTGGTTTCATTGAGGACCGTATATAAGGTGCCAGAATTAATTTTATTGCAGCATCTGCTCTCCAGTTTTAACATGGGTGCAAATTATTTGAACAAATAGCAACAGGAGGGGGGCTATGAAATCACTATACTAGTACAGTATGGACTGCTGTTAATTTTATGATTTAATACTGCATCTTTACCTTTGTTTACATTTCTCACAACTGCAAATGGCACTATGGACAGTCTGTGTTTGTGTGTGTAAATTTTGATACACTTTTAATAATAGATTTGTGTATATTTCATTGTAGTAAATGATAAAATAGGCTAGTATTTACACGTATTCTATGCACTCATGACATACCGTTTTCATAATTTTTTTTTATATTTCTAAGTTACATGGTTCATCTGTGGGTTTTTTCAAATTGTTGAAAATCTCCAAAAAATTTTCCAATATATTTACTGGGAAAAATTCACATACAAGTGGACCCATGCAGTTCAAATCCATGTCATTTTAAGGTAAACTGTATTTTATGGTTAATCAAGGTCAGCCAAAACCTTCAGTACACATCAGTCAGCAAACTTGTATTTATTTTATTCATTAAATAGAAATCATTTCAGCATTGACCTAACATTTAAAAGTTCTAGGTGGAAAATTTTTTATTTTTAGTTTTTTTAGGAAATTAATTAAACTTCATCTATACAAGTGAATCCAAATTGAATTAAAATATTTAATTCTAAATTATTTCATGACACTTTCCTACATGAAACAAAGAAAATAGTTGTAACTCATCGAAAGTAACAAGTCTGAAATATTTTCCTCAAGGAGACAGTGATTAGGACTTTAAGCTAATATGGACACAAATCATTTAGATAGTGAATGGAGACGATATCACCCAAAACTATAAACAAAGTGCTATTCTTCTAGAATAACAGTTTTCCCATTGTGTACCTATATGCTTGGTGTGCCCAAAGAGTATGTACAGTTTCACTTTCTGTGGTTTCAGTTACCCATGGTCAACCACAGTCTGAGAATAGGTGAGTACAGAATAAGCTATTTTAAGAGTGAGAGAGAGAGACCACATTCACGTAACTTTTATTACAGTATATTGTTATAATTGTCCTATTTTATTATTAGTTATTGTTGTGAATCTCTTACTGTGCCTAATTTTTGAGACAGGGTCTTGTTCTGTTGCCCAGGCTGGAATGCAGTGGTGCAATCATAGCTCACTGTAACCTCCAACTCCTGGGCTCAAGTGATCCTCCTGCCTTATCCTCCCAAGTAATTAGGATTACAGGCACATGCCACCGCGCCCAGCTAATTTTTAAAAATTTTTGTAGAGATGGGGTCTCACCGTGTTGCCCAGGATGGTCTCGAACTCCTGAGGTCTCACTGTGTTGCCCAGGCTGGCCTCAAGTGATCCTTCTGCCTCAGTCTCCCAAAGTGCTGGGATTATAGGTATGAGCCACCGTGACTGGCCACTGTGCCTAAATTATAAATTAAACTTTATCATAGGCATGCATATATAGGAAAAAACATACTGTATATAGGAATCAGTACTATCCGTGGTTTCAGGTATCCACTGGGAGTCTTGGAATGTATCCCCATGGATAAGAGGGGACTACTGTACCCACGTGTCTGGAAAAATCCTTCTCTTTGCCACTAACATAGCAATTTTATGTCAAGGAAGGGTATTATAAACGTTTCTGACTTGGGCTTCTAGGTAACAGTAGCTAGTACCTGTCAAACATAATGGAAGATTTTCATCCTGGAAGGCCATCAGAAATTCTCTCTCCTTTTGATTTGTGTGGTGAGGAAAGGAAGTCAGGAATTTCTTTTGTCATTGTTACTACCATGAAGGGAGACAGCCTGATGGCACATCTGATATTCAGACGGGACAGAGTCAAAGAGCCCCCCAAAAAGAAACCAGATCTTTAAAGGCTTCATAAGTCTCTGGATCAAGCTTTGGCTGAAAGCACACTGTCCTGGACTGTTGTGGATCATGAACCAATAATGTTTCCATTTTTGCTTTAGTTAGTTTGAGCCAAGTTCCCTGTTGCTTGCTGTCAATGGCATTATAGAAATGCTATGATTACAAAACCTTGGATAAAACAGATTTGGTTGGTTGGTGTTTCCCTTTTCCTAGATCCACCTGCGTGCCCATGAAGACGGCATGAAGCCAAGGAATAGCAAGGTTGTACAGTCTTTCACCTGGATTGCAATTTTCTGCCTCTCTCTCTCAAGATGAGAAGCAATACCCCTGACTGCTCAGGGACAAGGATGACCACATGATGTCAGGGTTGGGGTGGTTAAGTGTGTGGACTTTGGAGTTAAGACAGAACTGGGTCTCAATTCTAATGCACCATTCCCTAGTTATGAGATCCAGGTTAAATTACTAACTCCCCCAACATCTGTTTCCTCATTATAAAAGGGGATAATAATAGTTCTTATGCCAGAAGGTTGTATTACATGAGATACCACATGTATATCACTCAGGACAATACCCGGCACTTGTAAAATGTCACAAAGTGTTAGCATTCTTATTTATATACTAGCAGAGTTCAATTTCCAGCAGGTATAAATACAGGCAAACATTATATTTACAAAAGTAAGTACCTGAATTTTATTATTTGAGCTATAACAAAAACAAGTGTATCTAATTAGTTGAAAATGGTTACTTGATTTTGCATGTATGCAAGCACATATGAATTATGCATTTATATCTGTAGATTTTGTCTCAATATGGTATAACTTAAAGCATGAAATACTGAAAAGGCAACTGTTCTTACTGCATTTCATAAACTAAAAACTACTAAATAGAATATCAATGTTATAAGAATTTCTGTTTTGGGGTTTGTTTTTGTTTTTGTTTTATGTCAGAATGGCCATAAAATGTAACTCATTTCATGGTTTGTCAGCAGGAAAGTGTCACTCTTGTCCTAAGAATAGCCCAGGAGCAGCACAGCACTGGTAACACAGTACCACCTAAGTATCCCTAAAAGATGGGAATATGAATCTTTTTTAGAGAAAACATTCCTCTGAGAGGGGCTAAACCACTAAGAAAATGGGAAAGAGAGCATCAGGCATCATCTTTTCTTGGAAGAACTGAATATTCATACTGCTATTTATTATTTCAATAATGACTAAAAATTAGTGAATTTCTGGTCATCAGTGGGCAGCTTCAACATCAACAAGTTATTTGAAAAATAAACACTTGCTTAAAGCATTTTTCCCCCAAACATTACTGAAGTCCCAAATATCAGAATTCTGTTAACTAACTTCTATTCATATAATGTAACCTGAAACAGTAATTAAAGTTCAAGGTTGGTAGAACAGCAACCCAGTGACATCAAGAAGCAGGGAAGCCTCTGGGCTAAGCTCCAGCTAGTCAGCAAAAACAGTCCCTTTGCAGTCTAGCAAAGAACGCTACATCAGCACCAGGCCCATGACAGAGACCCAGCACCACTGATTAGTTTGAAATTTTCCTTGCTCATGTGTGCATGAAAATCCACCTATCACTTAATGCCAATGAGTAACAGATTCTTCTCAAATTAGGGTCAAATTGCTAAAGGCTATTTTTTCCCAGTATGTTGAAAACTTTATTTTTACCCAACAACCTTCCCAAGAAATTAGATTAAGCAGCAAATATTTTCCCTTTACTTTAGACTTAGTGTCTGGGCTACAGCACAGCTGGGTGGCAGCAAAAAACACTGAAAATGTCTGCATTTGACTGGTGTGAAAAACTGTCTTAATCACTCACAAATATCTGAGGAATTAAACCTAGGAAGAGAGCATCACCACATTCAGCTGCTGAAGTGTGTCTCTATTACTGCAATTTTTTGATACTTACCAACATTCAATTAACATCCATGATATGATATTAGTCATTCTTAACACTTATTAAGCACCTCTGCCTCTACTATGTGAAGTGAAGAATTCAAGTTTAATAAGGTGGGACTCTAACTGCCAGATGATTTAAGCTTCTCTATGAAACAGCCAATTCTTTTCCAAGCTAATCACCTGAAGTTTCTAAGTGTTTGGGCTTCATTTTTATATATGCCCAATACGCTCAGAAATAAGAAATGCGTGACTAATCATTAAGTAAATTTATACATGAAAATTTATAAAAGAATAAATAATTTTTAATTTTGTTAAGAAAGATTAAAATTTAAAACCAGAAGATAAAATCTTAGAAATAGTTTCCTTTTAATATTCTGAGGGATGGTAAGCAGAAGAAAAAGGGAGAATGTGGGAGATTTAGGAGGAATCCCCTCAAATGCACAGAAAGTATTTATGTCTATGGAAATCATTCAAAGAACTGGTTCTATTTTCTAAAAACTGAACATATCCTTCTGTTCTGATATTGAGTGTTTCTTCCTGGGCAAATCCAAATGCCTCAGAAAAGTTGTGTTCTATACCAGACAACAGTTTTAGAAGCACCATAATTTTATCTTTTGTTGTTTTGTGATGTTAATGAGTAAATAATGGCACTGCTTGACAAAGATGTTACATAATGATAATTAAGTAGAAACCTCTACATTTTGCCTAGACTGAGTATTCTAAGAGTCACCTCTACTTTAAGGTATGGAGAATACAACACATTTGGAACCTGCACTGGGAAGATGCCAGGACCAGCACACTTTAAAATACTTTATCTAACTGCATTCTCACTTGAGAAGGTTTGATACGGCCAAAGGTCACTGAGAGAGGAAATGCCAGGGACAGGATTCTAAGCTGATTCTTTTTTACTCTGGAACTCCTAATATTTCCTCTGACATGGCACTTCTCGGTTAGCACACCAATTCAGCTCTCCTTGGAAAAGTCACTCACACTTAGTGGGCCCTGGTTTCTCCATCTATAAAATGGACACAATAATTCCTGCCCTGTTACCTTCCTCGGTTATTGTAAGAACTAAATGAATTTCCATATATGAAAATAACATTAAAATGAAAATCACTAGATCGTTGTAAGATATGAACGTTAAATCCATGGCCCTTCTCAGTCACAGTTTTATAGATGTCATGATGTCTGTATCATGACTTAAGTTCTAACTTGGGGTTTTGATCTTTCAAGGATCTGGGGACTCATTGGGTTTATTCCTATTATCTTTAAGTCTAAGTATATCCTCCTCCCCAAAGCTTTCCACAAGTCCTCACCTGTGATCCCACACACCAGACATCTACTAATGGTTCTACCACACTGTGCCATATTTATCTCTCAGACTAGAGTGTGAGACCCCTGTGAGGCAGGGATTCTGTCTGTGTTTGCTAATGTACTACTAGCTGCTGTACAAACAAAATCCAAAATGCATAAGGGCTCATTCACAACAGCAGGCTAAAACGTGTCCTGACAGATGACCGGCTCCACTCTGGGGGGAATTAAAAAACCCAGCCTCCTTCAAATGAATGGCTTCACCAACTGCACCAAGGATCCCAAGACTACCATGACGATCTACCTCAAGCTGGCAAAAGGGAGGAAGCACAGACGGAGGGTTTTAGGAGCTAGGTGATGAAGGCGCACACAGGACTTCCCCACACTCTCCATTCACTAGAACTCGGCCACATGGCTCGTGTAACTGCAGCCGAGGCTGGGAAATGCAGGCCAGCTGTGAGTCCAGGAAGGACAGGGCACAGCTCTGGTGAACAGCCAGCCAGTCTCTGCCACACTCATACAAGAAACTTAAAAGACACTTCCTGATGTATGCATGGACCGACTAGTACATCCAATTCTTGGCCATGAATTAATAAAGGAGGAAAAATAAAAATATTATAACAATATTATATGTGAATCATGCTCACACATCTAGTTCACTTAATTTCACAAGTCACTGCTTGCCTTCCTTTTCCTAACACACTCTGATCCAATTTTTAGGATGAAAAACGACATTGCCGAAAGAAAAAATGAAAGCATCATAAGAAAAGCTGAAAGTCTCTAAAAAAGAATCACCCCCAATAAGGGAATATCACAGAGAGGGGAGAATCATGACCAAAGACTAAATTTACTAGCAATACATAAAAAAAGATAAAGAACGTGACAGAGTCTACTTGTTGTGCAATTTACTTCAGAATTTTACATTTTTATAATACTAGGAGGTAAAGTCTTGTCATGTTTCTGTAGCTAAGCTAGACTTTACATCATAAAATGCTGATTTTAATGCTTTAGTATCTAAGTCGTTTTAAAATCATTTGAGTTTAAAGACATCCAATGAATTCATCAAAAAGACACGTAAATTTTTTGTTTTAAATATGAACTAAGTACACCCAATTGGGAACTAAGTGCATACGCCAGTATTTCACCATCACCTGGAAGTTTTAGGTGATGAAATGCTCCAACCCAGAGGAGCTCTTTACTTTGGTGGAGTTTGCTTCACCACATAAGCTCTGATAATGGGTTTATTTCTGCTATTTTTCTTACTATATTTTAAAAGAGAAATGACATAGGTTTCACAGATGCTGGTGAAATAATTACAGTTGCATAGGCAAGGCATATAATTAGTTGAAGAAGAGGCTTAAAAAAAGACTTCACCTACACTATGTGGGTACAAAGGATTAACTGCGAAGCAACTGCTGTCTGTATCTTTCACAGCTATAACCAAAATTGAGGCCAAAAAAACCCACTGTATATATAAACACACACACACACAAACACACTCTCATGTAACTCAGGACACAAAGAGAAGACATCCTCCCTAAACTCAAGGGAGCACAGATGCTTACACTGAAAATAAACTCAGTAGTTACCTTCACTCCAAGGGTGTACAGCAAATATCAGGATAGAGCAAAAACAGGAGAGAGAACAATGAAGTGATTCCTTCCTTCCTATATTCAAGGGCCACAATACATTCCTGAGACACAGAGAGGTGTGACCTCTCTTCTTTGGCACCACTGCTCCTTCTTGCAGCCCTGACTCTTGGGTGGGGGTGGGGGGGGACAAGGAATTACGGGGGGGGGGGGGGGGGGGGAAGGAACCAAATTCTCTCATTTTCATATGAATCCGTTGAACTTGTAAGGGTTTCAACTTCCAAGCTGAAAGAGCCCATAAGCATGAATATTGAAAACCACTTTTACCTGTTTTCACAATCTCCTTTAATTATTTTAAGAAGTTTGCAAGCAAGTTCACAATGATACAGCATAGTGAACTTCAGTTCAAACTTTAATAGCACATGGAAACACAACTGCCAGATTATTTTTATCAACATATATAATTTTATGTTAAATATATATATTTAACATAAATTATATATATATATAACATATATATATAAATATATATATTTATCAACATATATAAATTTTAGTTGGAAGCAAATTTAGTATAAATTTGCTCACAGCTTAAACAATCACACCTTAGTGATGAAGAGCTCAAAGGACTTGAGAATAATTACAAATGAATACTACACATGACTGTGGCCCAGCCAATTCCACTCAAGTTCAGAAAATATTACACCAGTACTGAAGACGACTGTCCCACAAAGCAGGGCGTGGGAGGTGGTTTGGAAGGTATGAACGATAATAGGGTTGCGCTGTCCTGATCTAGCTTGATACTAGGAAAACTTTTGGAACATCAAGGTTCACAACTCTAGTCGCTTGCAGGGACAGGCAGGGACTGAAAATGTGTGAAGTGGCGTGCCTTGGCGAAGACAAGAGGGAGGGTTAGTGTCTAACTGAAGACTGAACGTCCTGCCTTCATGTGAATCGAAATGAAGAAAAAACTGTGCTGGCCAAACACATACATTTGGAGGTCCTCAGTTATGACCCCTGCCTGGAGGAACAAATGGACAACATATTTCTCTCAACTGACCTTCGCCTAAGTATTAAGCAAAAGTAAAAAGTTAAAAATTGTTCTCTGACACGTGGTGGGGTACAGATACTCTAGTGAAACAGGAGTCTATAGTCATAGAGATGGTCAATGACAAAAGGGCAAAACTGACATCTTTTAGGAAATCAGGACAGCCTAATAAGGGCACATGCCTGATTATAAGACCATTCCACCTCAGCCTGGAGAAAGGCTGAAGGAATTCCCACAGGAAAAGTGCTAGATAATTATTCCGAACAGACTTTAAAAAGATGAATGGAGAATATCAGTCCTTTAAATTGGACTACACGGGGCATGGCCACCAACATTTTAGCCCTTGTTCAATAAAATAAATAAATAACAAAAACAAAAAAACACACAATCAACAAAATCCCTTAACATTGCACTAATAGAATGCAAACTTGACGTAATGCTAGATGGTGAGGCACAGTTCAAGATGAACTATATACAAAACGTGTACCAGGTAAAGGGAGGAGAAGACGGGCTGTAAGCGAGGACTAAGCACATGGGCTGGCAAGACCAGCAGACATCCTTAGGACGCAGAGAGCATGGTGCATGACCTGGGCCACTTCTAGCCAGCCTGTGCATGGAGGAGAGAGCTGTGCTCCCCATGGAGGGAAAGGGAAGCAAGTAACACCAATATTTCCTTCTCAAGTGGCTCCCCAACTTTTCCCCAACCCTGAAATTCCAGCCAGACTCAGAGAGCCTAAGGGTAAGAAGCCAGATCCCCCCACCTGACTCAGGAAGCTTTTACACAGAGCTTGCACGCTCTCTCTCTCTCTCTCTCTCTCTCTGTCTCTCTCTCTCTCTCTCTGTCTCTCTCTCTCTCTCTCTCTCTGTGGGTGGGGCAGAGAAGCAGAGAGGCAAAGAGCTCCTGCCTTCATTTGCTCTTCTGCAGGGTTTACCAAGTAAAGCAGAGTTTTACAGGAAGAAAGCATCCCGTTTTCTTTCAGCAAGGAGCTTTTTCAGAAAATAGACACAACATGGAAACAGTTTTCAGGGCAGCTCAGAGAAGCGTGGTTGTCTCCTGACCTACCTCTACCTTCTCATCAACTTTTTAAGCTCATATTTAGGCACACCAGGGCTCTTCTGACTGTAGGTACATTGATTTTATTCTGCCATTTACAAAGGATCCAGGAGAAATTTAGTAAGAGCTTATGAAACACCAATGTTCACGGCACTAAAACCCTCGCCACTCATTTATTTAACAAATATTTTTTGAGCATATATCATGTTTTAGGTGCTGTGTGCCTGGTGCTGGGTCTACAGTGGGGAATCAAATAGACGTGATCTCTGCTCTAGAAAAATTGTCTTGTGGACAGCCCTCCCATCACAGGTTAGAGCAGAGCCACTACTTTCAACTTGCATATATCTTGATATATGTACACATTAACTAACACCTTCATTTTAAAAGCAGCATTTTTTATTTCATCGTCAAAACCAATACCTGCTGGGTATTACTGGACCTACTGGCTTTATCCTGTAGATATGCTGTGCTCCCACTGCACTGTCAGTATTCCCCATATACTCAGTAGATTTGGGAAAAATAAAATATGAAATGGTTTATATTCTCAAGTAGCTTACAATCTCCTTTCAGAGACAAAATATTCACATAAAACTTTTTTTTTTTGAGACAGGGTCTTGCTCTGCTGCCCAGGCTGGAGTGCAGTGATGTGATCACGGCTTACTACAGCCTCCAACTTCTGGGCTCAAACGATCCTCCTGCCTCAGCTTCCCAAGTAGCTGGGACTACGGGCATGCGCCACCACGCCCTGCTAATATTTTATTTTTTGTAGAGACGAGGTTTCGCTATGTTGCCCAGGCTGGTCTCAAATTCCTGGCCTCAAGCAATTCTCCTGCCTCAGTCTCCCAAAGTGCTGGGATTACAGGTGTGAGGCACTATACTGGCCCCACATGAAACTTTAAGTAACAATAGAAAGTACCACAATTCATGCAAGTATTCCATAAATAAGGTGATCATAAAACTTATTATCCAACCTATAACAGTTTTCAGAGCAAAGTGGGGGCACTATTAATACTTAATACTGGGGCTGTTTCTGTCAAACCAGAACTTAAGGTCACATTTTTCATAAATCTCTTTTTTTTGGGGGGGTGAATTATCCAATTTAAAAATCATATTTAGTTCCTTCCTCAAATAAATCTTTATGGAATATTTACTATATTCAAAGAACAATGATAGATTCTTCCAGAGGTAGGCTTTGTGGAGGAGCTTACAAAGATAAATAAGATGCAATGCTTAACCTGAGAACTTATTCCCACAGAAGAAAGACATAAAAATAGCTAACACTTTCTGAATACGTGACAATCCTGTGCTATGTACATTATCTCATTTAATCATCAAAACAACCCTAGGAGGTAAGTAGTATTACTCCCATTTTATAGATGAGGTTTATAGAGCTTAAGGAACCACCCACTGACCTGTATCCATCGACACACAGGTTTTAAGTAAGGAGCTGACACTGGAACCAGGCACATCCCACTGCAATGTCCAGGCTCTTACTCTGACAAGTACTACAAGAATAGTTTAGGGAGGAAAACAGGTATTTCTGGTTGGAGTAATCAAGGATGACTCAAACGAAGATAGTGATATTAGATACAGCCCTTGAAAGATTGAGTTAGAAGGATTTTAAAAGGCAGAGATGAAAGGGGATGGCAACCCAGGGAGGTGGAACATGTACCAAGAGCCCAGAGCTGGGAAAGACTAAGTGGTGGGCAAGGAGGAGTCATCTTGGCCAGTACTTCACAGTTTTGTGTAAAGGACTTGGGAATTGTAAGACTGGAAGACAGGTCAGCTGAGGCCAACTTTCCCTTTGTGTTTAACTTAAGCAAATACGAAACTCAGTTTGCATGCCCTGAGTACACTCTATAGTTATTTGCATTGAGGCCAACCACTGCTTCCAGATCAAGATGTCTTGTAGGCAGAGTGTTTCATATGGCTGCACTGAAGGGGGTATGTGTACCATCCAAAGACAGGCAGGGTGCCAACTTGTGGATGGATGCTGTCCTGGGAAAGTCCCTGTAAGTTGAAATGCTGTAAACCAATCTTATTTTTTCTCTATAGAAACAATGTTATAATGAAGGTGACATTTCACATCAATGGCTGTATACCCATGTTCTAATAAAAAGTACCCAAAACACTGTAACCGGTAGTCCCATAACCTATATCTGCTAAAGAATAATGCCTTAGTGTGTACACATAAATTAAATAGGGTGGTATCATAGTCATAATTTTAATAAACTGAAACTATCCCAGGATCCAAAACCTTTGTAGGACTGGGAGGAGCTGTGAGACCACAGGTCAAAGTGACTCCAAGGAGAGAGGCTGTGCATAAGGCCAGGATGCCCACCAGCTGGAGGAAAGCTGCCATAAAGAACGGAGGGACTGGCCAGTAGTCTGAAGCCTGTGAAATCAAGTCTTAGGCAAACTGATGGGTGTGATCAAAGCCAGCTACAGAGCATCTCCCTGCCCCCAGGCTCTTCCCTCACCAGCATGAAGTTTTCTAAAGCAACATTTCTGATCTTAATGCTCTCCTGAACAAAATCTTTCAGTGACTCCCCATTTCCTACCAAACCCCAGGTCTGCCACTGTCCATCCAACCTAATTGTCCACTATAACTACTCCAGTGCCTTAGCCTGTAGAAAGATGGCTGAGTCATTATTCTCGAGCACGAGAGGCATCTTTATGCCTTTGCTCAGGCCACGAGCTCTGTGTGGCAGACCTTCCTTATCATCTCCATCATGATCCAGTAAAACCTATCTACACATAAGAGCCAGCTCATGTGCTGGCTGTTACATGAAACCTGGTAAATAATAAGTGCTCTGTACATACCTGTGGATGGTTGGAGGGAGGGAGGAATGGATGGGTGGATCTCATTACGAATCGCACAGCTGGTCATGATCATTCTGTGGCCAGTGTGCCATAGTACACTTCTGTTCCTATTATGAAACTCTGTGTGGTCCCTTCTTCATAAACATCTGAATACAAATCTTCTCTCCCTTATTAAATGGAACGCTCTTGTACGCTGAATTATATTCATCTTTGTATCCCACACAAATCCATTAGAAATATGATACCAGAATATCAGTGATATGGTATACATGGCAGCAGGAGGCAAATGCACACAATGGTGAATTTAACACATATAAGAGATGAATCCTAGGTATGAATGGTTGGTAAATGGGCCTGGGTTAGTTTTAACTAGTCCAGACAAAAATTAGGTGTTTAGGCTGAAGTTAACCTTTGCCAGAGATAGTCAAGGTCATCACCTCATACTCCTCCTTCAGGACTCAATTCTGGCACCATCTCTTCCTTGAAGCTGAGAACACTCTCCCCACTTCACTTCTCTCCCCTCGAGATTATGGGCCTCCTCGCTGTCTTGGCACTGGGTACATACACCCTTCAGATACAAGGCTGAGCACACTACTGTGTGACTATTGCTTCTCATGTCTCTCTTCAAAGTGGCTGACTTTGCTCATCTCTGTGATCCACTATCCTTAGCACAGTATCTGGAACACACTTGGCCCTTAATAAAGACTTCTTAGTAAGTACTTTATTTTAGAAATACTTAGCTAATATTCTCATATTTTTATCTACTAGGGACAATCATCATTGTTAGCAAACCCAGGATGTGTCACTGAATCTCTTAGAGTCGTAGAACTTAGCCTGGGCTTTACAGTCAGGTGGCCCCAGATTGGAACATCAGCTCTGCTTCTTATTAAGGTTGTGATCTTAAATAACTCACTCAACCACTCCAGGGCTATTTCCTCAAATCTCCCCTGGGGTTAACAACACCTACCCTGCAGAGTGTTGTCCGGACTAGAGGTTATGTAAATAAGGCTCCTAACAGAGTTCCTGGCCATTGATTATTGCTCAATAATGATAGCAATTATAATTACTAGACTAAGAGGACAAGTAAAATAAACATTGATTTTCTCCAAGGAATTTATATGTTGTTTTTTAATTTTAGCATTTTTTAAAAAAAATCAAACTTAAAAAGGTTAATTCAGTAACCTCAGACATAGTCCACATCTTTGAAGCTTTAAACTGTCATGTTTCCCATAAGAATCTCAATCCAGCTAGCAAAAAAATATATACATATAATGGAATACACAGGAAAAATATTAAGTTAACAGAAAAACATGCAAAGTATGACACATGAGGTAAGGTTATAGGGTCTGTCTTCAATAGGATTTCTGATCCATGTTTTCCAAGGATAATTTTTAAAAAACCAGTGGGGAGAAAAGAGGACGTTTTCTCAACATCAAATGTTTAAAGCAGGTTGATAAGAACACTATATATCAGGAATTTTTCATCAGTCTCTATGCCTCCCAAACATTAACTATGTAAGCAGCACATATATATGCCATACTGAGAAAAACCAATGTGGAAAATGTGTTTCTGACAGTCTCCAAGGAAAAAAATTTGGTGTCTAGCTTCCTGTGTAAACAAATGTCATCGCATTCAAAGAACAGTATATCAGGAAATTCTCTGGCAAATATCTATGTTTTCATGAGGGGTGGGGGTGGGGGTGTTGAGGGGGAGGGGGGGAGGGGGAGGGAGAGAGAGAGAGAGAGAGAAAGAGAGAGAGAGCTGGCTGCATTCCACCACACAATGACCTCAGAAGCACTGTAAGACAAATCATTAAAAATGCAACACATGCAAACTCTCTTCCAGTGCAGATGCAGAGAGGTTAGTGAAAGCAAAATGATCACTTAAGATCAATTTAAGAAACCTCGCTTCTTACAAATAGGAGTAAGTAGGTGGATTTGTCCAGACCACGCTATTTACATCTCCTAAACCCTATCATTTTGTGCCATGGCTAAAATTTCATGCATGTCACGAGTCTTTCCCCTCCTCCCCCCACACAATGTGGCTGCTTTGAAGAATGTCAGATTGGGAATAAGGAGAAGAAAGAGCCGTTGTTTTGAAGTCTCAAAAATTCACAACTGAATTTAAATTACACAACATTCAGTTGAAGTATTTAAAGAGGGATAAATGGTTTAGGAAAGGCACAGCCAACGATACTTACATCATGGTATGAAGACACTTTCTAACGCATTCTCTCAACACAGATCTCACAGACCTAACCCCCTATGTCTGATGTGTACACTACGTTAAATCCTTTATTTAACAATCATCCTGACAGCACCCTGCATTCTTCCATATCCACATGATATGGATATCACATAAACAAGTAAATAAATACCAAAATAGGCCCTGACTCAGCCTCAGAACAACACAAAGTAGCAGAAGCCAGATTTACCCTCCTGCCTGAAAACTGCTGTAAAGGTAGACAACATATATAAAACAACAGCTCTCAAGATGCTGGCCACCTGGCAACAAGGGACAGTGACCCCTGAGAGAAGGGAGCAAATAAGGCGAGCCCTACAATTGCCCCAGCATACAGCCTGGAGAAAGTTTTCAGGCCATGGCACAGGAAGGGGGCACTCAGCGGAGATTAGCAGCCTCCCTGAGTAGAGGAGTTGGAGGAAGAAGCCCAGGGAGTCTAAGGTAGTTAAAGATCAGAGGGAGGACAGTGTTACAGACAGAGAACTCCAAAGAGCTGCGGATAAAGTATTTAGTTGAGTATTGATCAGCATATGAGGAAACTACCCACAGCCAGGGAGGAACCACCAGCAAGTATTAGAGGGAACAGTGCCCGGTATTCACAAAGGACCAACAGTGTGGAAAAACCTGATAATTTATAGGGCATCAGGTAGCGTATTAAGAAGGGTTTGGCCTTGATAGTGGGGAAAAAAATCCACTCAAAACTAAATGCTGCCCTGGTCCTACGTAACAAAGCTTAAAAGCAAGATCTGAAAGGATCAAACTGTCTCTAAGTATCTTAACCATGCCCCACAACAAAGCTCAAGAATATTTTTAGGAATACAAAAGTTTCTAGTACCCAATAAGGCAAAATTCTGGTGTCCAATTCAAAATTATCAAGTATACAAAGAAGTGAAAAAATATGACCTATAGAAAGGAAAAAGATTTACTGATAAGGACTAACCCAGAAATGACATAGATGACAGAACTAGTAGAAAAGGACATTAAAACAGTTTTTTAAACTGCATTCCATATGTTCCACAAACTAGAGTAAAGAATGGCTATGTTAAGTAGTAGCAATATGGAAGTCACAAAAAAGACCAAAATTGAACTTCTAGAGAAAACCTCAAAATCTGAGACAAACATACACTGGATGGCAGATTAGATATTATTAATGGCAGATTACACACTGCAGAAGAAAAGATTAGTGAACCTGAAGACATAGCAATAGAAACTAATAAAAATGAAACAGACAAGATACTTGGCCCTATTCAAAGTCCACAATTCCAAAAGTGTTGTCTGAAAGTTAAATGATGCCACTTGTTCTGAGGCTGAGACAAAATTCATTATAACATTGAAGATCAATTCAATACTATAAAAAAGTGCTTAGTTTTCTGTTAACAAAATTATATGACTTTATAGACTTGTCTCATCTTATAATCTTTCTATTGATGCATATATACACTGTTAATAAGATCTGTCACTGCTATGGAACCTTAAATGAGGACTAATAAAACTTATGAGTAACTTTTCTGTTTTAAATAACTAGTTTGATTTTACTAGCGCTATATATATGTATATAGCCATAGTAAAAACTCACGGGCAGGCTATTATTTTTTCAATTGTTAGTCTGAATTATCTTTTAATAATGCAATCAAAATTGTTCTGAGGGCTTATTTCACTGCAAGGATCAATATTCTTTGTTTTTCTGATCTAGTTTCTAACTGAACTCCCTTTTTTTTATTTCCTCTTCATCTACATCTCCTAGTTTCTGTTGTCGAATCTTCTGGTCTGGAAGACCATTCCCATTCAAGATTTTATTATCATATAGATACAGATGACACCCATATTTAATTGATTTTCCTTAAATTTGTCCCTTTGTTGTAGTAAGAAATAGTATATTGTTAAATCATTTAAATTCAATCATTTGTGAACCATAAGACATTTATATCTGGGTACCTCATCATCAATTCAGATGTTTTTAATAGACCATATATTCCTCTTCTCTTCACAATCCTTCCCCTATGACTGCATTGAATACCTAGCAGGTCCATGTCGGTAATGGAAAGATGATGATGAATAAGTTACGATCCCCGAAGAGTCTATGGTCTAGTCACATAGGTGAAGATATTTACATGCCACATGTGTGGTCAAGGACAGACAAGGCACTGTGGGAGTGGAAGCGAGGCAGTGGCTGTGTGTGCTGGGGCGAGGCTGCGAGAACGCAGTCAAGGAAACGTCGCGACAGAGCGACCTTTATGTCGTCAAGTATGTGTGGAAGTTCACCTACTAGAGAAATTGGGAAATGACATTAGAGGCAGAGGAAACAGCAACTGTAAACTCACAGAAGCATGAAAAAACAGTTTATTCTGGGAAAAAATAAATGTGGGTATCACTGATGTGTAACTTATGTGAGGAATAAATAATGAGACGAGAGAAATGGGGTAGGAATTTCAAAGCAGGTCCAGATAATAAAAGTACCTCATGTAATATGATAAGGATTTTGAATTTTATCCTAAAGCACTAGGAAGCCATCAAAAATTTCTAAGTTGGGGAATGACATGGTTAGAGCTCTCGTTCAGAGGGACGGCTTTGGAAGCTGTGTGGAGAACACTGGGGGAGAGCAGAGACTTCCGGCAAGGACACCAATCAATAGTGCAGGGAGATGCAACGAGGAACTGAATGGGACAGCGGTGGGGAGGTGCTGATTAAAGAGGTATTTAGGAAGAAGGATCGACAGAATTTGGAAATTGGTTGCATGTGTCCATGTGACGTGAAGGTGAGGAAGGAGTGATGGGTGATTCCAAGGTTCCAGCATGGATGACTGCAGGGGTGTTGGGGCTTTTCATGGAAAGGGGGAAGGAAGAACAGGTCTGGAGGGATAAGTATAATTCTGGACGAGATGAATTTGAAGTTCACTTGGGCTGTTTAAGCAGAGATATCTCGTATATAGTTGGAGGTACAGAAGTAGGAAACTAGAGCTTCTGCTATTCCATAGTAGAATTTCTTCAAAGAAATCAAAGAGGATGAAAACACTCAGTCCTTGCAAAGTACATAGAGTAAGATGGAGAGTGAAGAAGCCTTTCTTAGTTTGTTTTGTGCTGCTATAACAGAACAACACAGACTGGGCAATTTATAATGAACAGAAATGTATTGGCTCATGGTTCTGGAGGCTGGGAAGTCTGCGTTATTCCATAATGGAAGGGCACAGAGAGCCACAGTGCACATGAGAAAGACAAAAGGGGCTGAACTCATCCTTGGATAAGGGACCCACTCCCAAAATAACAAACCCACTTCCGCAGTAACAGCATTAATCCATTCATGAACGCAGAGCCCTCATGGCCTAATCACCTCTCATTAGGCATTGGGGATTGTTTCCAAAATATGCTTTCTTGGGGGACACATTCAAACCATAGCAAAGTCTTTGACAGAATTCTGCACTGCAACATTTAATGGGCTGATAGAGGGACAGAACCAACGATGAAGACTGAGAAGGAGTAATCAGACAGGCCGTAGAGAAGCCAGGGGAGAGTGGTGTCAAGAAAAACAGGGAAGAGGAAGTTCAAATGCAACAGAAAACTGATATTAAATGAGAAATAAAAACTGTCCACTAGAATTGCCAACTAAAAGATTATTGGTGCCTTTTACATGAATAATAGCAGGGGAGTTGAGATGTTTAAACCAGATTCCTTTAAGATATAAGGTAAAGAACCTGACATTGCTAACATAGATTAGTCTTTAAAAATTTCAGTAACAGGGACCCTAGTCAACAGATTACATTAATATTAACAATAATTGTGATTCTAATAAATGATTATAGAGTACTTACTATCTGTCAGGCATTACAGGAGGACTTATTATAAGTCAGGCATTACAGGAGACCCTTTAAATGTACTTTCTTGTCTAATTCTAGATGATTTAGATGACTTTAAAACAGTCTTTCTCTATTCCCAAATTTCCATCATATTGCTAATCTTCTGAACAAAATATCAAACTTGATTATTTGTACTTTAAGAATAAGAACCGTGTTTATAATTCCTTTCTTTTGTCCCATATAGTAAAGTTTTGGGGATATAGTAAAAACTCAATATCCTTTAAAACTCTTGAAAATATTTTGAGTTTGAGATTGCTATATGCATGACTTGTATTAGACAACAGAAAAGATTTTTTTTAAATACTATCCAATTCTGCACAAGTTTGGAAGCTCATTGGAAAAACAAGGCATGCAGGTAAAAATTTAAATTATAGCTTTAAACATCAATTAAATGCCACTACATTTATGCTAGTACTGTATGAGTGCAGTAAAAAAGATTGCTATGAGCTGGTGTTGTGAAAGAAATATTTATGCAGCTGGTAGAAGTTAAATAAGGGCTTGAAAATTCTGACAGGCAAAGACAAGGCTTTCCAGGAGGTGGAAATGCCTGAGCAAAGGAATAGCTGTGCATCTCGTGAGAGCCAAGAGTTCACGGCCGATGATTTATTGAGCAAAATCTTCAACCATACTGTTCTTTGCCCCTAATTCAGCCTATTTCCAGCATGTATTTTTTCCTCCCTTATATTTCCTTAATTCATCTCTGTATCTACATCTCATGAAAACAGCCTCTGTTATCATGCCCTGTTTCAACCATGACAACCTCCTCATTACCCAACTCAACACTATTAGTACCTCTATGGATCCTCACTTTTACTCCTAAAGTCCCTTTGGGTTTCCTAGCACTCTGCACATTAGGACACATAGCTTCTGACCAAGGCCAGACCACCAGACAGCACCCCCTAGCTCCTGCATTTTCCTTTCTCCACTCTAACTAATAGCAGTTTTTCCTATGCAAATTCACTCTAAGACCTCCTGCAGCAAACTATATTTTTCCCTCTTCCAGGCCTCCCCTGGCTCAAAGTCACTCTTGATGCTCAAGGCTGTAAATCATAATTTACTGCTTGGAAACCATTAATCCTGTACAGAAAGAACAGAGTTTACTGCCAATGAGTTGTTCGAGGACTAAGATAGTCTGGTTCTATATACATTTTTATTTAAGTTCCCTATAAAAATATTTGTAATAGGGTATGTATTAATATATATTCTCCCTCTCTCTCTCAAAGGGGGCGAGGAACGGGAGTTGACAGGCTACATTTTTGTTCCACACAAGTTGAAAAGTATTAGCAAGGGCATGTGAGAACTTAAGAAACAACCCAAAAAAAGTAGATTAGTATGTTCTTCAAGCTATCCTTTGACACCAGATTCTAAAAAATAAAATATAAACTAAGGCTTTTGGGGGCCCAAATTTTCTTCTGAGACTCATATATTAGGTCTATATATTTTAGAAATTTAATAGTACCTTTTTAAAAATTTACTTGGTAATTAACCTGACTGAAAACTCTAGTTAAAATACTGTGGTTTAGAATACTCTATGGTTGTAGCCAAAGCTAGAAAATATATACTTTCAGTTATAGGCTCTGTTCTCTCACTAAACTTCACTTTGGCTGTACCCTGATCATTTGACCACTATTTGGAGATGACTACCAGTCACATAAACAGAATCTAGTGACAATCACAAGCCCACATCTGAACTATTTCATTTCTAATAAGCATCAAACTATTACTACTAGTTTAATAAACATGAAGTGCCTATGTGTCTTAAACACTATGTTGGACACAGAATACATGGAGATAAATAAAATACTACTAATAAATACAAGATCCTCAAAGTTCACACCTTGAGATGTAAACATTAAATGATAACACAATTTTACAGAAATTCACAAAACAGTGGAGGAACATCAAGAGGAAAGTGGGGGAGAAAATCTGACGAGTTGCAAAAAGATGTGCAAGGAAGTGACATTTAAACTAGATCTCAAAGGAGGAAGGAAAGAAGGGAAGGGATATATATTGAGCATGGACTATTTGCCAGACACAGTGACATATTATTATCTCACTGTTGTCACCATTTTAGAGATGGTGAAACTGAGGCAGGACAACTAAAGTCACTTGCTAGAATGCCACACAGCCAGCTTCAAACACTGCTTTATACATTCTACCGAATGTACAAGCTCCCTTCCAAAGGCAAGGAAGCATTTTTCAGGTGGAAAAGAGAAAGGACCATTATTGCTACAGTTAAAGTTTCCTAAAGTACTTCTTATGAAATCTTTACTTATAATGAATTAACATTTTATTGGTTGTAACTACAATTTGCTATCTACCCATAAAAAGCTTTTACAACACAGTCCATTGAAAAATGCCTGGGGTCCAAGGTCATTTTAGAGATTTGTGAAACTTTCAAAATCGTATGCAAAATGTTGTGTCTACATCCATTTTTTTGGAGGAAAGGGTCAGGAGCTTTTATGAGTCCTAAAGAGGGTCTATAAACTTCTCCCCCAAAAAAGGCTAAAACCACCAAATCTACAGAGAGTTTTGCTAGGCTTTTTAATGTTTTCCAAAAGGAAAAATACCTATGTAAAATTTAGTTTCATATACAAGGAAATACATTTCATATATAAAAGGGAAGAAGATTCGTACAGTCTATCAATAATGTAACAACATGATAATGAGACACCAAAGTGAACCTTTCCCATGTTTCTAATAACTACTCAGGATGTTAACAGTGAAAGGACCATTTAGAAAGCTAATTTCCTTTTCATCATGCTTGTTAAGTGTTTACTTTAATTCACATCCTGTGTGACCCTATGGGAAAATTTTTAACTAATACTGGGGAAAATCCCATAGGGTTACACAGGATGTGAATGGGGCCTGCACTGAACTACCTTCAGCTTGAAAAATAAAATTAGATAGGTGAGTTTCACTTTCTGTTTGTCATAAGTTCCACTTTCTGGTTCCCAAAGTTTAAAGTCACTGGGTGTCTGCGTTCCTGAAATGGCAGCGCAATAAAATCCCAACGTTCTCACTCGCTTTTTAAGGAAGGATTTTTCTGTGTTGCATAGCAAAATTCCTTCAGCAGAAAATGCCAATTTGAGGTGCCAATCAAGGACAGCCAAGTGGAGCACTCCCCAGTGCTCCTCCATACCTGCACTCACAGCTCAGCTGCCGTTTTCCATTTCCTGTGGAGAACACACATCATACCACTTCCCCTATAGAAGAAAGAAAGCAGCCCAATTTAATTGCTGATGGAAACATTGTCATACTTTCCACTGGCCAAGCTTGAAACCATTACTGATCTAACCTTCATTAATTTTTCCACAACAATTTGCAGAAATGTCAGGAAGCAGCTGTACGAAGACTGATTAATTGTCCTTATCACCGCTACTTCACCAGGCACTCCCTCCCCCTCTCCCTCCCCCTCTCCCTCCCCCTCTCTCTAGCGCCTCTCTTTCCTCTCTCTCTCTTTATATGTATGTGTGTGTATATATATATGTATGTATATATATTTCAGTTTAAAAATAAAATTTGGGATTTTTCTGTGTTGGTTGGTATTGATGGTGGTATATCTTACTTTGAAAAACCCAGATCTATTTTTGATGTCTTCCAATGGCCCAAACATTTTCAGATCTGGAGGAGACCCCATGAAGTCTGGGACAGCATCCATGAAGGAAAAGATTGCTTCCTGCCGATTACTCAGTTCTATCTGTTTAAACAGACGTTCATGAATTCAAGTCTTATGGCAACACTGCATTTATTAGTCAATCACAGAAGCTAAAATACACTTCCGAAATGTGAATTAGAAAACCAAATGCCCTTTTTCTATTTTCTTTTTCTGCTTTCTTTTCTCCCTCATCATTTTAGTTTGAGATATACCATCTGTCTCAACCTATCAAACGATGGACTGTGCATGCCTGGCAAAAACAAGTGGAACAGTACACTTCATAATTCCACGTATGCAACCACTGAGCATCTATAAAAGTGGTACACAATAAAATCTGGCCATCTGGGGATAACTGGTTACAGCAAGCTTAGCTTCTCAGCCAGCATTCAGTTTTGCAGACTTTTAACCATTTGGCAAAACGTCAACTAGTGTTCAAGAAGAGTAACACTAACAAACATTTTTTTTTTCCAAAACACAAGAATTCAGATATAAATTTTCAAAGGTGTACTTGCCAATGTTGCTGACAAGAAGGCTTCAAAAGCAAAGATCAAGGTTTGTAACATTACTAAACTTTTGGGATATGAACATATTTTTCTTTCCCCATATTGCCTGAATATATACAAGCAAGGGATTAAAGCTGAACAGACTTTGAATCAAATGACATAGTACCTTTCAGAGATAGCTCTGACACACTAGAAAGAGTTCCTCCTAGGACTACAAAATAAATCCAAAGGCTAGATACATTCATTCCTAGTCCAACCCCAAACCAAAAAAACCACAAAAAACCAAACAAAAACACCTGTAGTGTAAGGCATTACAGTAATAACTGGACATGTAACATAGTGGCCCAGATCATGGACTCCGGAGCCAGAACACACCTGCTTTCAATCCGACTTCTGCCACTTACTAAACATACATATAACATCAGGCAAGTTATCTAAACTCTCTGTGCCTCAGTCTACTCGTCTGTAAAATGGGGATAGAAGTAATGTTAAAATTGTTAAGAGAATCATACAGTGCTTTAAAATTGCACTAAGAAGTGAACTCTAAATGTTTGCTATGAATTCTATATTTTTGTTGATATTTCAGGCTCCTATTAGTCTAAAGGTGAGGAGGAAATAATGTGACAAGAGTTTCTAAATTAATTTAAGAAAGCCCACTGGGTTGCCTAAAGATTTCGCCTTATAGTATGGGATACCCACATTGCCTGAAATTACCACCACTGAAACTGGTCAAGCAATCAAAGTCAAATATTCTATTGTTTCTATTGACTCCTCAGTTTTGCTGCCATGGGGCTTAGGGGCAAACACTGCTACAGATGACCACAGCTCACCACCACCACCAGGCCTAGAAAGGAGAGGCAGGGAAAAGGCCACCACAGGCCAGCAAAGTGCAAACAAGGAAGCTGAGGTGGCCTTCATCATAATCAAAGTGCTCGCTGAAGAAGACAAAGGTACTCATTCCTCAGGCACTAAGACCAAGGCTGAGGTGCCAGGAAGCCACACAGTGCGGGAAGGACACCATTTTTAATTCCTGCTCCGCTTTATGATCTTAAGTAACTCCGCTGTAAGGCTTTCACCTGCAGTTAAACACAGGATTTCATCCAGATCAGAACTTCTTGATCTTTCGGCTGCCATGACTTCCTTTGGCAGTCTGATGAAGCCTGTGGACTCTTTCTTAGCATAATGTTTTAAACCACATAAAATAAAATACATTGGATTATAAAGGAAACCAATTATAATGAAACAGTTACCTCTAAAAAATTTTTGAATGAATTTTTTGACTGTAGTATATGTGATTCTTTGTTAATTAAAATAAGATACAGTATGGGTCTAATATCCACCATAATTTTAAGCAGTCACAATCACAAAGATACTTTGAGATATTAGCTACAACAGTAATGTGATATGAAACTGTCTGTGATTTCTATTGGTGACAAAGTCACAGATACTGCTGAAACTACTGTCATTTGTTGCCTACATGAATAATGAAAGGAGTGAAGTTCAGTTAGAAATTGGTGAAAAATAAAGCTATTTCTTTCCTCAACCAAATTCTCTGAATTCTGTCCATTTGTGTTTAAGATCCCCAATCTAGTAAATAATAAATCCCTTTATAATTCCAACTACCTAAGACCATGAGTAAATTGTGTCCTTGGCTCCCTCCACAGAGAATATTCACAGAAAGGAATAAAGCTATTCCTATCCTTTCCAACTTTGTGGAGAAAAACAGATTTATGGGATAGAAGTGTCTTTCCTCATCCCTCTCCAAGGGAAGGAGGGAGCATTTATTGACTTGGAAATGAGCTATCCAAACACTCCCAAGCCCGACCAGCCTACAGGCAAAATACATATGAAGTGGCTTTCACACCAATTAACCACAGCTCCTGTTCCAGCCCCGCCTGCTCACACAGGACCTCCAGTCCCCTTGAAAAGTCCCAACCAAGTATTTCTAGGGTTCCAGCAAGGGAGTCTTACAAGAGCCCACAGGCAGTCTGACAGCCAGTCACAACACCATCTGCCACATCTTCCTTCCTTGCACCCGCTACCCTAGTGTCCTCAGGAAGGAACCCCTCGGCTGCCTCTGCAGATGGTGCCATAGTGAGAATGCTAATGCCCGGATGCCCCCACAGACAGCGCATAGTCCATACATCCAGGCAAGTGGGGTTCTTGCCTTGGGTCCCATGCTTTCGAAAACCTGCATACCACAAACACGCACAAAATAAATTTATCGACAAATACACAGCATCTTCATCAACACCACCCAGATGTCCTGTAACCCTAAACCCTAACTACAAGTGTTTAGGCCCCCAGGGAAACGCTTCTTTTGCCCAATCTCTTTGCACCAATCATAAAATGACTGAGTTCAAATGCCCTGAAGGTTCGTGGGTTGTGACACTACAGAATGGGGAGTTAGGCACTATTTTGAAAGCAGAGAAGATTTAAGCAGCATTAATACTTAGGTAAAAGAAAAGACAGTACCTAGTCACTTCTCGCAGATGGCATGAACACAACAGATTCTTGCATTACAAGTACAGTCCTGACAAGAATCCCTCTTCTCGTTTCTCTTAGTGCTCTGATCAGTGGTTCTAGAATTATTAATGAGTTAGAGTAGGATTTGGAACAATCACACATGGCACCTGAAGAACATTTTGCAATTAAGCAATTCTTCTAATTCTTAAATTTGAAAGGACATAAACTGCATGAAGCATGATGCTAATTCTTTACATTAGCAATATGGACCTTGAACGCTAAATTCATAAACAGTTTTATTTCTATAAAAATAGTTGCGGACTGAACTAAATTTCCAAAAAATGTATTAAAAAGTTTCAGGTGTGTTTAAATAATTTTGAATTTAAAATGTTTTATTCATTCATTGTAATCTAGATTTATTTGCCTTTTAATTTTAACATGTAATTTTGGATTTTTATAAGAAAAATACCTTTTTAAAATAGTTTAATTTAAAAAATTTTTACACTTATTCTAATTTACATATTTGATGAAAATATATTGATATTTCACATACTTTTAGTACAATTACATTTTATTTTTAAATCCTTTAGGTCATTGAGAATGGTTCAAAGTCAAGACCTTGGTATATGTAGCTACATTTTTTGGAGTTCAGAAACTTAAAAAGCAAAAAAAAAAAAACCAAAAAAAGAAAAGCAATAGAAAATCTAAAATCAGTCAGTCTGCTTAAAGTTTAAAGATGCAAACAATGAAAGTAAGCAGACTTGTCAAACATGACCCATATAAAACTCACTAACAGGACATTCATTACAAATTCTTTATATAATGAAGATTTAATTACTGTTCAAAACAATAAAAATGAGCAGAAAATTTTTCTCATCAAATCCATAACTTGAACAAGTCAGATGAAATCCCTGCAAATTCATATTCTTTAGAAATAAAGATTTCATCACTGATCAAATTAAGAATGTTTGTGGGCCTTCATTTGAACTCTTGTCCCAGAGGCCACACAAATATTGGCGGCAATGACCTTCTCCCCAGTTATGTGTTCTTACAGGCCCAAACCAAGTTTGGCTTATAACCAATCCTCTTTCAAGACTGTCAGGAAAGCAGTTCCATCAGGGTTTTTGCCCTCACTCTTCTTCAGAATATCACAAAGTTAACAGTGAACACCTTGCAGTCGTATAACACAATGGCTCAGATCCAGTCCAAGGGGCTAGGGAGGCAACAGTAATGCCCTTCATTGTCCAACTTGGAAATCTTCTGCCCCATCTCAGCCAGATATAAAACTACAGCTGAAAGTCAGTGAGTACTAACTGGGAGTGAGGGAGGGGGGTTCTGCAGTTTGAGTCTGATAAAATCCACACATTTGTAGACAGAACCATTGACTCGGTTTACACCCTCTTCCATCTTTGCTCTGCCTTCTCCCTGCCTCCAAGGTCCTTGGCTGCCATATACCCAGTAGGAGGAAGAATGGCCACAGAGGCCAAAGAGAAGGAAGCAGGCCTCAGAAACCGCCCTTTCACATTTTTACTCATAATCCATTTCTTAAACTTGGAAGATAAATCTTGTAGCAAATATTTTCCAACAATTCACATGAGCACAATAGATGTTTTGAATAGAGTTGTCCCTTCACGCTTAGAAGTTTAGAGGAAGGATATTTCTTAGCCATCTGGATTAAGGGACTAACTCCCACAATAATACATATCAATTTTTGTTTAAAGATCTGTATGGAGTCTTGATTTTCATGTTTTAAACAGTGACAGAATTTTAGCGGTTTTGCAGGTATATACTGAAGTCCAATTATATACACATACACACACACATACCAAAAATCAAGAGACTGGGTGGTGAAACAGGTGAGAGTTGGGTTACTCGCCCAAGGACTACAAGTGATTCTATGAGATCCGGAGCAAGAACTTCGGTTTCCTGACATTTCAACCAATGTCCAGTTAATCACTGCTCCCTCCTCACCACAGTTAACTACTCATACTGTTGCCATGATATTGATATTATTCAATTCAGAAACCACTTATTATAGTTTTAATGTCAGAAAATAAAACTTAGAAACCATTGCGTTATCAAGAGTCATTATTCTTATAAGTTATTTTACATATTATTACAATAAATGTATAAACTAAAGCATGTCTCATTTTAATAGACATTATGGAAATTTTACAGAACATTTCCAAACTTAATTCTCTAAGACATCTAAGAGAAGGTTGGAGTAAAAATGTTATCATGAGAAAAAAGATTTAAAAATGTGTTTTCCAGAAAATGTTAACTATTTGCATCTGTTCTGAAGAATAATTAAGATGCCAATAATTGATTTAATTAATTAACTTAAGGTGTCAACCTTAAAATGAAATTAATGTATTTTAACTTTGTCATCAGATTTCCAAATGTATCAAACATATGCATATAAAATTGAACACATGTAAAATAAAAATAAATGATTATAATTCTAATAAATATTTAAAATAAAGTAATAAATATCTTCAAATAAATGATTAAATTATCTTCCTCCACTAGGTCGCTTCTACATTCTCAACAAAATCCTAAGAAAACAGATCTTATACCTTATATGCTATACAGACCAACCATGCTTTTTCAAAAAACACAAATGTAATATATTTGATTTAGAAATTTCTCTTCATTATCAGAAATTGTCTCCTTAAAATAATATGTCTGTTATTACGTAATTCTTAGTTTAGAAGAAATTTCCATTCTGTATACATTTAAATAGCTTAAGAATAAAAGCTTGTATGAGGACTCTGAGCAGTTCAATTTTACTCTAACTAGCAGAAAAGGTGTTGATGAGTAACCAAAGTATTTCAAGTCTTATTCTTATTAGCTGACAAAGGCTCAGAACACACACATTTAAAAACATGCATATAGTTCTAGATATTTTGAAAAGACCATATCCTTTTGGCCTGTAAATGACTGAAAAGAATTTTATAATTAATTAATAATTTATCAAAATGATGCTATTATATATTTCCTGATCAGATAGTGATTTTCCATTCACTTAAAACCTTAAGTTTTCATATGTTATTTAGTATCCCCCATTAATACTATACTTCCCAGTTACATTTAGTCTATTTTGCATTTATCAGAATAAAAAATACAAGTCGTGGGTCAACATCCTTCCATCCCTATCCTGAATGAAAGAATGAATGAATGAATAAATGAATAAATGAATGATCTAGATGCACACATTGACCAGTTTTTGTCCTCTCTTCCAAGGCCACAGATATAAGGTATAAAAGTATATATATGCTTTAGAAGACAGTGCACGCACAAATGCATACTATTTTGAAAATAATCCCAAAGTGAAGTGAACTTTTTTCCTCTCTAGAATTAAAAAAAACCCACATAAACATTTTATCTTTGTCAAATAAATACTTGGGTTGGGACATTCTTAAAATACGCATAATAAACTTCCAAATTAACATATAATTTAATTCAAATAGTTTAGTAACTCTACAAAAACACACATTAATATGTTCAACTGCAACAACTCAAAATTTATATTTTGACATAATGAAAATTATTGCCATTTATGAATATATCATGCATGTATAATTCTGACTTGCTTTGGAAACAAAAGAATTCAAGATTAAGAGTTCTTTGACAAAGGTCCCATAGGTCTCTGGGGTTAATTTGAATTTCTAACTATTTAAAATAGAGGTAAGCTTGGTGGCATGATACACTTGACTCAAATATTCATGAATATATGCTCCAAAACAAGTAAGGGTAAAAAAGCATGGCCTTATGTTCTCATACAACATAATCAAGCTAAAATAAAAATAGGATAAATCTTGCAAGACACAAACCTGTTAGCCACAGTCACCAGGTGGAAAAAAAGTAGAAAATGATAAAAACGAGGCAAAGAAAGGTAATGATAATAAAGACAAAAGGAGAAATTACTCCCTGGAAAGGGCCGCATCACTACACTCTCAGAGTTACTATACCCCAAGAGATTGGCTCAAGTCTCCGGGTCTCAATGGTCCCTCACACTTCTGACATTGATCATTGGTTGAAATGATCTTGCCAGTGCTTCCAAAGGTAGAAGATGTCCCTACATTTGGAGAATTCCTTGAGGATATTTATATGTACTCAAGAACAAAAACACACTGACCCTATTTATCCCAGACTTTCTGATTGAACAGGGGAAAAGCAGCCTGATAAAATATTTTATCAATTCAATTCTCAAGGAAAGAGAATTTCAAAGCTGTAATAGGTGAAGCCTGATGACAATGCATGGCAATTTCTTCAGAAGCTCTGAGAATTCCCACTACCATTAACCTGATAGCTAGATTGTTGTACTACAGCAGGTTGAACACATTTAAGGGTTCAAAATGGCAGGGAATAACTCTGAGGGGTAAAAACCTTAGTATATAATACTCACATCATAAATGTAATTTCAAACAAGTTGTCTACCTAAAAACAAGGATTCTTACTTATATTGGCAAGTTTCCTATAAGAAGGATATATTTAATCTAAAATTTTGCCTGTCTTTTCTCTACTCAGCTATATTTCCCAGCCCCTAGCCTGGGACAAAACAGGAACTCACAAAATGTTTGTTGATTGAGTGATCAAGTAAATGGAAAAATGAGTGAATGAAGGATCGTAAGCATATGCACTCACCACGCTCACGTACTTTTGTGCCTTTGTGGGGTTAAGGAGCAACTGCTTCTTCCTCCATTCTATTACTCCTTTTAATTCCTCTCGTTATTCATTTTGAATTACAGGATGTTTTGATATAATTTAAAATACCCCTTTGTAATTATATAGGGGCTTCTGTGAAAGTTCTTTTATTATACCCAGTTGGCTGTAATAATTGCTTGGAAAAAAACACAACAAAAATCAACTGAACATAACAATGATGTAAATTGCACCCCTTTACATCCTATAGTAATAGCTTATTCCTCTTAACAAAGCAATTCATGAATTTTTCTTGAACATGTTCTGTTATTATTCCTACTTGTTAAATTATTAATAGTATCCCTACCACCTCCTGCTAGAACACGGCATCCCTGGCCTATGACTCCTCAGGTTGGGTGTGACACAACATGCCTGTATATGACTGGGTGTTGTGTCTATTTATTGGCACATAAATATCCTTGAGGACAGGAAAAGAGCTGGTATGTGTGTCTGTGTGTGTTTGTCTCCGTGTGTGTGTGCGCGCGCACGCACTTCCTTAGATTGTTCTCCATGGAAATCTCCCTCCAGATGGGAAAAGAGCCAAGGAGAGCCCGAGGACTTCCCTGACCCTACGCCAAGGGTGCGGCAAATGTGCTCACCATTATCAGCTGGTGCCCAAAGGGAAGGAGTGGGAAGGAGGAAGGAAGAACCAGGGAGAGAAGCTGGCAGCAAACACAGAACTCTTTCACTTGTGAGAAAATCATCTGGGAGTCTAACATTTTTGCAGTATTTTCAAGTTTGCAAAGACTTCTCAGGACTGGCATGTTCTCAAATGGTGCCTCTCAGCCCAGCCAGAGCACAAAGATCTACTGAGGTTTATTTAAACTTTATCCATCAAGGAGAAATCACAGAGAAAAAGCCCAGCCTTTTCGCTCACTGATGTATTTAATTATGTCTTCAAGATAAGTAATAACCTTTAGAATGTTTCCACCCCTACTTCTATACTGAACCCTCTTCGAAGTCACCAGTAATCCTTAAATTGCCGAGTCCATTGGCCCTTTCTTAGATCACAACATTGGTGATGACTTGGCAGCCTTATACAGTGTTGAACATACCTCCCTTAAATATAAAGCCCCCAGCTCAGGATCTGACATATAGTAGGTATTCCATAAGTAAGAGCACCTCTCTCTATCAAGCGCCTCCTCCCTTAGCTTCTTTGAGTCTTGCCTCTCTTAGTTTTCCAGCTCCATTTCTGACAGCTAAAGTACTTTGGAATCCTCTATCTGATCGTCAAAGCCCAGTTAAAGCATTTCCCTCCTGTAAGCAGCCTCACTTTTGCAGTGTCAGAATTAATACCACTCTCTTCTATGTTCTCATAACCCTCTGCTCAACTCGCATTACCTTACTGATCGTGGTCTGCTTGGATTTTAGTTGAGCACATATTTTATATCACCAACTAAATTTTCAGCCACTCAGGAACAGGACCGTTCTCATTTTTCTCAATACATAACTTGTCACCAACAACAATGTCTTGCACGTGGCTGGCTTTCTATAAATGCTGGTTGATTCAAAAGTTTACTACAGATGTTGAATTGAATCTTTAACTGCTTCTTGTTTCCCACCACTCATAGCCAATCACAGGCCAAAACCCATGAATAATTCATTTACAATGTTTCTCCCATCTGCCCCCTCCTTTGTATTCCTATTACAACCACCCTAGTTCAGAACTTTATTGCCTCTCATGGGCACTATCCCAATAGCTTCCTAGCTTATCTACCCTCAGGTTTTCTAATTCTTCCTTGTGATGCTATCTGTGGCAGATAGATTAATCTTTCAAAAATATAACCCAATCTTGTTACCCCTTAGCTCACAAGTGGGCAAAGGATCTCTGATACCTACCAGACTGATGTGCTAATTACATTCAAGGCCCTGTATACTCCCTAGGTCTCTTGGCACCATCTCTTCCTCTTTCATGTCTTCTCTTCACTTACCAACATCGTATCCCAAACACACCATGTTACTTTTCATTCCATGATCACACCAACTTTATCCATCCCATCTCTTTGCCTATGTGAATGTAATTCTCTCCACCTGTCAAAGTCTTGCTCATCTTTAAAGCCTTCCTCAGGAAATGTGCCCTGATCCCAACATACCCGCACGAAAATGGATATGATTTCTTTCTCCTTTGAATTCACAAAACATTTTATTATATTTATACATCTCTGAGGGCACTACCATAAGCTTTCTCATATCCAAGTCAGGTATGTGCTAGTCTTATCTCTCCTTAGGTAGGGTTTATAAGCAACTTGAAGGCTGAAATGCAGATTTACTCATCAATCTATTCCTCCACAGCACCGAAACACAATATTGTGTATGGCAGAAATACCATAAATATTCATTGAGTTTAAGCAAACTAAAGCTTTTACAGATAGCCAAAAAGCTCAGGTTCCATGTAAGAAGAATGGGGCTCAAGCCAACTGAGTGTTGGCGTCTGTGATGATTGGTGTCCTCAAAATTTCCACTTAAGGCTGATGACAGAATCAGGCTCTGCTACAGTCAATGAATAATTTATTTGTGCACACAACATTCTGTTAATGGAAATCTTTTTATGGCTCAAGATCTAAAATATATTTACTGCCCTATAGTTATTAAATGTTTGCTTTAATCATTAGTACACAAAGTAATGACAAGTGATAATTACAGGATCATTATGTGCTCTTAAATTGATTTAATCAAGAGTATCTCTTCTAAAATTCAAAAATTCCTCAGTGGATGTGGATGGGGTGGATTACACTGGAACCAATCAACTCATTGCTAGCATCAAATTTAAGAAGCCAAGGCTTTCTGTTGTTAGAAATACCACCAATTACAAGAGTAACTTTAGATTCAAACAGCTAGTACATTTGTACATTTTTTTCGATTTTAGTTCTCAATTAAAAATCCCCTGCCTCCCTGAACTAGACTGCCTCAATCAAATACATCATAGAAAAAGAGAAGTGCATGTGTTCGTGCATTCCCTAGATGTTCCAGCCTGCCAAAAAATGTTCCTTTGCTGTGCTATTTCAGCAAGTCGTGAGGTGGCAATGATCATGCTCCCCAAAAGGAAAAGATAGCTATTTTTCCTGTATGTTTCCATTTTAGGAGGCTAGAAGGCACAATTCTGGCTGCTGAGAGTACTCTAACAAACATACATGTTCCTGAGGAGGTGAATTGTGGGGGAGTTTGGCAGGGTTAAGGTTAAGAAAACCTAAAACCATCCTAAGCTCTTGGGAAATATTTAAGGAGCTGAAAGAACAGCAAACAAGAGGAAGAAGACTCAAGTCTTCCAGTGAATTCCTGTTCCCAACTACAAACCCTCGTGCAAAAAAAAAAGTAGAATAAAATACATGCTTTTTATCTATATTTACCTGAAACTCAACTAGTATACAATCAAACTCATGATACTATTACTCAAACCAGCTTCTCTCTTTATCTCCCTTCTTCAAAAGTAACATTCAAACTCCAAAGCTTAAAGCCCAAAGTCATCACTGATAGCTTCCTCCTGCTCCACACCCCAGAGTGGGTGCACACACACACAGGTACACACACCCCCTCCTAGACCCGGTCAGGCAGTCCCACCCTGGCTTCCTGCACACCTTCCCTCACACTGCCCATGGCCTGCCACTCCTTCTTGCTACCAGTGCAGCTCAGGCCAATACCTGCCTGATCTCCCACCACACCGTCAGGCGATCAGAAGGTACTCTGGGTCCAACTGGCAAAGTTCCAAAGGACAGGTCTAGGCACGGCATCCTTGGGGACATGAGATCCAGAGACAATGACCAGAGCCCAGGACCTGTGGAAGTGCCAAGAGTCTTAAGGAAAACAATTTGAGCTGAACGAAGCCACAAGGGCACGATGACACAAACCCTGAGAAGTGAGGAATTGAGGGGAAGACTGGAGGAAGTTAACTCAGAAAGAACTCCCTGAACCTGGGCTCCAAGTGTTCACTGAAGTTTTCTATGCAGTGCCTTCATCTGTGATGTAAGTGTGGGAGGAGACGTAAAGGGCACAACATGAGGTGACAGCTCTTGTGTGAATTAATGGAAGTGCCTCCTAAGTGGCTTCTGTGCTCTCAGTGACTGCTGCACCCACTCACCCCGCCCTCACCTCCGCCCCCCGCGCCATCCAACACAGCCCAGTCAGATCTGTCTTCCTCAAGTTCTGCCTGCAGCACTCTCTGCTCAAAACTGTTCAGGGGCTTCCCACACAGGCCAGATTAAATACATATATACCCCTTAGTCCCGCAGTCAAAGCCTGCTGCACTCTGCCTTCACACTACATTTCTACCTGCGCTTCTCAGGAATCCTTTATGTTCAGAGGCCACATTTTATTTTATCTCATTAAATTTTTTCAGAGGTCAATTATTTTTGTTGCTATGATCAAGACAAGGAGAATACAACTTCTTTGTCAGGGGAATATAGAGGTTTTAGTTTTGTTTTCTTTTGTTTTGTTTTGTTTCATGGAGAAGGGGGTTGTTGCTATTTTACATTAAGAACAATTTTTTGCATTAAAAAAGATCAATTTAAAAATTACGTTTGTTCTTATGACTCTGCTCTGGATATTTAATAAATATCAGACTTGCTGATCCATCTCACTAATATAATTAAAATTAAATCTGTGTCCAGGTATCAATTTTCAGTCCCCAAAATGAATTTCAAAAGAAAACTCACAACCAAATATTTTTATTAAATTCAATAAATATCTATTGAATATATACCATTTTTTTCAAACACCATTTTTAAGGCTGAAGAAGACACCAGCAAAATAAAAACCTACTCTTTGCCCCCAAGCAGCTTACAGTGTGGTTTTTGAGATAAAAAGCTCACATAAATTATTATAAAGCGAAAGCTTTAAAAAATACACAAAAAAAGGACATGAGAGAAGTATAAAGTGTTAAGGAGATGCTGTGGGCAGATAACATCAAGCATGAAGATAAGTAATAAAACTAAAAGAAAAGAATTAACCAGACTCTGACATCAGTAAAATGCAGTAACCAATAATGCAAATGATAGACGAGATAGAAAATGCAATTAAGAAAGGTAATTTGCCTTTTCGCAATTCATGGGTGAGGCATCAATGTGATACCAGTTTCAAACATAAAATAAAGATCTCTAAGTGGGGGATTTTGTTTAATATCCAATTTAGAGATTCATAGTGAAAACTATAACTGCCAAGGGAACCAGAATTCCAGAGGCTATTCTTGATCTATAAGGATATTGCTTGCAGATTATGAGATTCTCAGCTCAGGGGGAGTGATTGGGTAAATTTAGCAGTTAGTATCATCAGGTTTCAGTTTCTGGAAGAAGGTTACACCTGTCAGAGGTCTGGAAAGTTCACATTCTTACGGCACGGCATTTTCTCCCTTGGACTACCTCAAGATTCTCTAAAATTAAAAAAACTGAGTCTTCCCCCAAATTTCAATATGGCTTCTCTTTCCTCATGTGAATCACATGAAACAGAGCATAGTGACCACATCAACAAAGCTCCAATATTTGAACACTGCCAGTCAACTAGACTGGTAACCTCACAATGAATGTGGCATGCTATCTGAAGATGGAAAAATCAGGGCTGGATTCTGGTTCTATGACTCACTAGTGCTGAGACTTTGAGCAAATCACTCAACTATAACCATTCCCCCACCTCCAAGCCTCCGTTTCCTCATACACAAAATAAAGTGTGAGTAATAGGTACATGGCGGTTATTGCCTCAAATGAGATAATGTACATAGAAGCCTTTTACAGATAGTAAAGCATGACACAAATGTTAATTCACACCATCATATTAGAAACAAGGCATATGATCACTAAGTTCCATTGTGTAGGTTTTGCATGGAGAGTGAAAGCCAAGAGTTTCCCCTACACAGCCACCCTGTACTGCAAGCTGAAGTAAGGAGACAGGAACCATAGACAGAAGGGAACACTATGAAATGATATGAAAGCAACCTTCAGTCAGGGTTTCAGATGGCTACATGGAACAAAATGTGCTCTGCTCATACTACTGGTTTAATTAATGCTTACCGATTGAATGATGAATAAATGAATGGATAAGTTATTGAATGAATGAAGGGATGGCCACGTGAAATGCTTGAAAAACAAACCAGGAAGAGTCAAATAGAAGGGTAGAAGAATGTAGGAAAATAATTTTGAAGAAATGAAATGAAGTAGCCCAAGAAGCTAACAGTAATAGGCTCCACGCACATAGGCTGTAATGGCAAAGCAAAAAGCAGTCTTTGTAAGGACAGCAGTAAGATCTCGACAGTGTGAGAGCGGATCCCCAGTTTCACATCAGTTTGTAAATACTCAAACATAAATACTGATACTCTCTCTTCAGTTACCTTAAAAAACACAAAGGACCCAAACAGAAGAACTATATGCATCTGAAAAGCTATAAAAACAACCCTATATAAAAGGAAACATTTGGAAGACCACAACACACTGAAGTTTATAAGGTCTCCTCTGAATTATGTGTGATAGCAGAAGTTATAGTAAATGCACAGATAACAGATAGCAGATCTAACTTGCACCCTTATGAAATCATGATAAGAGCAGCTAAAATGTGTCCAAACAGAATGAATCAAAAGTTTTCTTCCCTTTTATTTTCCTAATTGGTGTGAGTAATTACAAGAAAAAAACATTTAAAGGCATATTAGAAGAGAAAGGAGAGATGAATGGATGAACAATGGGTCTGGGGAAACCAATTTCTGTAGAAAATAGCATGAATGTATCTGGGACTTCCTAATATAAAGTAAGATTTCAATAATGTCTGACTCCAAAAATCACTAACTGTAATACTGTGTGAATCTAAAGAAATTAATTACTGCTCTGAAACCCAAAATCCTCAAATAAATATGGGATTCTTAATTCTAATTTTTTAAAAAGATTAAGCACCTCCACCACAGAATCTGGCTCACAGAACGTGCCCAATAAATGTTAATCACTTTTACCTTCTTTCTTAAGAAGAAATATCACTTACATAATTCCTAAATAATTACAATAAATGTAATGAGAGGATATAAATATAAGTACCCATGTGGTTAAAGGCCCAGATTCCAATTATTATTACCTTTAAAACAAATAATGTCAAGACCAGTCAAAACCATCGGCTACTTGAAGGAAAATGACAGGACATGCAAAGCAACATTATTGGAAAGAGAAAATAATTTGTATTTACTATCTTTTACAAGAAGTACAATAAAAGGAAGGTCACTCTAATGGCGAGAATTCTTACTACCAGTTTGCAGTGGGGGAAATTGGGCAAATTTTTAAACTTTATAATTTGAAATCACTTGGGCTAATGTACATGGCCAGTTCACCAATAAAGTCACTGACAGGTTGCTAATTATGTATTCCATACACATCAGGAGAAAAAAACTTACCAATTCCATATGAAGTGCTTCCTTAATAAAAGAAGTATTTGGTTTAATTGAGAAAATGTACCCATCTCTTTGAGTTAAGGCCATGTTGACAGGATAAAGAATCAGTCGTGTGATTAATGAAATATAATTCTAGTTACATTTAAACAATGGTTGCAAACACTATTACCACTATTAATCACTATCATGATAATCACTACTAGTTACTAAGCTTCTACTACTTGCCAGGTGTTTAATCCTCACAGAGCCTTATGAACTAAGAAACATCCTTATTTAATGCAAAACAGTAATTGTTTTAAAGCACAGTGATCCCAATGAGCTGACTTAGCCAGAGGAGCCCAGAAATCACAGTGTGGTCAGCAAGAAGGCCATTTGCACTCAATACTTGAGCCACGTCCATTCTCAGGAGGCACTTACAAAACAGTCTCTCGAACATAATGTAAATTAGATACCACCAATTGAAATTTAACTTTAACACTGTGGGGTACTTTGGGGAAAACTGTAAAAGCCAAGCTTGTGAGTAGATGGAAAATTAAATGTGGCAAACAAAGACATTTAAGTTAGTGGTTCAGAGTATTAATTTTCATCTTCTAACAACTATTATAGCTATTGAAGAAATTAAGGCCTTGCTTTTGAAACTTTTTTCACATCTCTCTTCCTGATGAGTTTTTTAGCTAACTGCCTCGTATCCCTTTAATTATCCCCAAATTTTTCCAAATGGCACCATGCGCCCAGACAATGAAAATTATTGGTCACAAATGAATATTGAATCATACACCTTACAGACAGACTGAAAAGATTCTCTGGAGTTTTCACACTTGATATTTCTACATTCATTGGATGCCCAAAAGCTACACTAGCAAATCAAGTTCCAAGCTAGCTGCCTCAGAGAGATTATTTAGACAAAGCTAAGGGCAGTTGTTGGTATTGCATAAACTATACAACAGCATTACTGAAAAACCACCTGACATCATCACGTCTTAAGATGCTGACAGGTAAAGCAGACACTGTAAGTTGGTTTGGTTTGGAAGTAAGCTCCCCAAATGCTTAGACACTTTCTTCTCTTATTCATTATCATTCATTAGGTTTTAAAATAGCTCCAGTTTATTCAGAGGGAAATTAAGTAACAAGCTGCACAATTTTAGAATCATGAATAAAATTTAGAATTTCAGAAATTCAAAACTTGTGGCCTAAATTAGGAGTACAAAAATTTTTCCAAACTTCCTGTTACTGTGCAAAGGGTTAATTAAAGCATGAGTTTGCTAGGATTAAAAAAAAAAAAAATTACCAAGCCCTAAAATCAGTATCATGTAGATTTCTGATGCCAAAAATCTGTTTGACAGAGCAGGCTTTACTATACTGACATTTTAACAGTAGCCAAAGTCCTGTTCCCACTAAATTCTGTCTTGGCAGCACCAATAATTTGCTGAAAGCCTAAACTGCTCCTGGTAATGAGTTCTCTACCTCAGAAGCTTTCCACAGCAACACAGTGCAACAAGGAAGTTGAATACAGCAAGTCCTCACTTAAGATTTCTATTCTTATCACAGAAACCAAGATTTCTGTAAAATGAGAATGGTTTAAAATAAGAAGAGGTGCTAATTTACTCAAAATGTCCCATACCTTAGATTTGAATCTGATAAAATATAATACAATTACACATAAAAATCTCACTCAAAGTAAAATCTGATATTCCCACATTACCTCAAGATTACAACAAGCAAATCATCATTAGAATAGTAAGTAAAAGGATCTGACTTCAAACTATAAAGGACAACATTTTCCAGTCAGGCTAAAATGAGGCCATTTCCAACAATGCAGTAAAGACTTACAAATATTTTCATTTAGATAACATCCCAGATATCTATCACAGGTTTTGAGGTCCTCAAACCATTACTGTCAAAATTTCACGTAAAGCTTACTTAATACTGTGCTTGAGAAATCTTTCCAATAACTTTGAAACCAAACCACATAGAAAGCACTTGGCTCTACTTACCTAGTGGCTGAATATTAAAGAATCGGTAAAAGAGTATTCCAACCAAATCAGTTCAGTGAATTTTTCAAGTAGATCTGATTACCATCGTCTTTTAAAAAATTCAAAGACTCCACCTAACAAGGAAAAACAAACAGTATTTAAACCAGAGCACCATTATATGATCTATATATTAATAACACAAAAATCAAATTAAAAGTATTATGATATATTTTCCCAAGTTACTGTGCAACTTGAAACTATAAAACAACAAAAGCATCCAGCAACTAAATCAAATTTTCCAGTTTGGGATAAAAGGATTGCTCAAGGATAGAGAAAATGATAAAATAATGCAACAAAGTGTGAGAGCAGAAGAGTTTATTTTCAGTACTGATTGGCACATGTAAATGATGGCTATATGATGTCAGTTAGGATATTAAAATTAGAGATGAGGAAAAGATGCAAATGATTGTCTTGGAATTATACTCATTGATTCTTCTAATTTACTGTTGCAATGAAAATTTGTACCTGGCAGTTCCTGAAAGCCATTGAGCCCTAGCTACATGCAATCTCTGTTGAGGAATAGAAACTAATACCTAGATAGATCATTTAAACACAATAATGTTCAAGAAATCTTGGAGAGAATTCACTAGCATGAATTTCCAAATCATTCTGAGAATGTTATACCTTGTCTTCCACAGAAAGTATCTACTCTACTAAAGACCCATATACAGCTTAATTATGGTTTATAAATAATATCAGTTTATTCTATTCATTTTACCAATAGAAGCACCTTTCCTTAAGTTCAAACATTAAATTACTATCTCAGCTCCAAGAGAAGGTTTGAGAGAAAGCAAGCAGAACCTCAACTGGAGACAGCCTAATATAAATGCTGGGGGACTAAGCAGAAGGAGGTAGAAAATTGGACAGTTTCTAGCTACTCCTTAACCAGGTCTTCCCAGGGTAGATTTAGTATGTTAAAATATACTAATACTTTAAAAAGTCCCAGAACGTCAAACATAACCATATTCAAGTGAAAGTTCAAAAATGTATTCCAAAGCCATAAATATATAATTTTTTATTATGCAATTTGGGATTAGTCACATACTGCCATTCTCCAAATTCCACTACACACATTTGTAAAATTGATAGTTAATCTCAGTATTAAAAAAGGTTGAAATAGATTTATTAATCACTAGTATTAGAAGGTAATTGTTAAAAAAAAAAGAACAAAACAGAACAAAAGTTTTGCTAACAATGGAGAAGACAAATAGCGGTAACTATATATACTAAGTAGAAATCCACAGTAGTCATGGAAAATATGTTTTCACTTTCACGAAAACCTATGTCTAGATTATAGTCTTATTGCTATTCAAGAAACCGTTATCTAGGAATCTCATTTGGATATGGCCTCAAAAGACTTCTTCAATAACAGAGATAAATACTCTTTATTCCAGGGTTCTTGCCATAATTATGACAAGATGAATGTCAAATGGTTTGGTTATTCTAAATTGTACTGAATCAACAAATACATTTGCCTAAACAATAAACTGCAAAATGGATCAGCACACGCATTTTCCACATTTGAATATCTAGAGTGGTGAAAATATTTCTATGCTTTTCCTGGCATTTTATAGAAAAGTTACAAAGGCTCTGTCAAATAATGTTTGGTAGCTAGCTTCATAATATCATTTCTGAATACTTGCCAGGATGGTTTTGTGCAGAAGCTAGCACAAACAATTTTTCTCTTAGTCGCTTTCCAAGGAAGAGGTACAACACTTTCCCTCATGATGCAGAATAAACTTGAAGATTTTTTAAAATCCTCTCTCATTCATTTTTCAATGTACAATGTGAAACCGACCTATGCAAAAAGTCTAGAACCACCATCTCTTTTTCAGGCCTTGTTTTCTTAGGTAGCATACTATTTCCTAAAATTATGTAATTCTTGCCTCTTAAGAGGTCTTAACTTTCCAGAAGGTAGCCGGTCATTAAGCCAACATGTTAAAAAGTCCCAGAACATCAAAGACAACCATATTCAGGCAAAAGTTCAAAAACATTCCAAAACCATAAGTACATAATTTTTTATCACGTACTTTGAGATTAGCCATATACTGCCACTCTCCAATATACTACACACATTTGTAAAATTGATAGTTCATCTCAGTATTAAAAAAAGTTGAAATAGATTTGTTATTCACTAGTATTAGTGAATCTATTTTCACCTATCTTGCAGTAAGTATGTGCTCTTTTCTATCTAACTATGGTGGTCTGAGTAGTCAGTGATTTCAAATTACTTAGGAATTTTTCAGTGTTTATAGAGTCCCTAAAAGAAGTGGTCTATGAACACCTCATATCAAAGTTCAAAAGCAGTAAGTACAAAATATGTTAGTCAGCCATATGGATGATTTACTTAAATGACTGCTACTGATTAGCACAAAAGATACAGATCTGTCACCTGTATAATAGGTAAGCCTCATGTGTACAAACCACAATACAACATTTCTTTAGAAATGTTCATTTCCTTTAAAACGAACAATGACACCTGACACATAATGGTAGATTACCTACAATCTCTATACCACACAGTAGTGCCAACACCTAAAATAATTTCATAACCTTATGAAAGCAGTTGAGTCTAAACTTCCTTACCTTTAATTTGTTTTTATTGCCTGCCTCACCACATTTTTGGGGGGAAGGGGGACCTCAGTCAGTGGTATTTTGGCTCCATCAGAAAATCTAAATACATCTGAACTTTGTATTTCAGTCAGTTATATGTTATGTGGTCTAAACAATGAAGTAATTTATCATTAGCTAATATTTGATCGTGCATGCCACCAATTGGTCTGTTTCAGTTATTTGCGTATAATAAATCAGACGTACACACAATGCTGGGCTTGAGTGACTTTCTCTAGCTGAATGGTTTACCCAGGGTAGTACACAGGAACCATGCTCCCTGAGTTTACTGGGACACTCCCCGGGAGCAGTTTAGCTAGCCATGCTGTCGCAAGGCTGAACACAGTAAATTCACTTTTTAGGAGCCCCTTACAGTGGCAAACAGCACCTAGAGTAAGCCTGTGAATCATAATGTCTCTATAGGCCTGGACTAACTCTGGGTGGTCATCAAAAACTCTCCTTTTATTGATGATGAAACTGAGGCCCAGAAGGTCACAGTCACTTGCCCAAGGTCATGCAACTAGAAGCAGTTTTCCTGACTGCTAGTCCACGCTTTTCCCCTTTATGTCATAGAGCCACTGTGCCTCCCATAGGCAAAAATTCAATCATATTTAGCAGAAGTTTATTTAGCACCAGCTGTGTTACAGTTGTTTCTCAGTTTAGGCCTGGAAGGAGGAGGGGGCAATGAGTGCAGAGTGAGAGAGAACAGACCCAGACACCACAGGCTCCAGGGAAGCCTCTTCACTGTGGTTGTGTACCACCCACCTCTTCACAAACCTAGTGAAAAAGTGGCCAGTGGAAATAAGGAAACTAAGACCAATACACCCAAGACATCTTGGCATATTTTGGCAGGGTCTCAAAGCAAGGTTTGAAAAGCCATGGCCTAATGGCTAATTAGTACAGTTGCCCTACTTAGTTATTTATATTTTTCCTTAGAAACACATAACAACATTGAGGACATTTTTAATTAGAAAAGAAACCCTAATCTCATCACCCAAACACAATTATTTTCATTTAAAAAAATTTTAATCTAGTATTTGTCCCCATATAAACATATTTTCACACAGATGTCCTCATAATGCACATATAATTATTGTGCATTCTGACTTTTTTTAAACATTTCATAAGCACATTCTTTATTTCCATGAAATTCACAGTTCTCATTTTTACCAGCCACATAATATTCCATAAAGCTAACATAGTCATTTCCTTCATTATTCCTACATGTAATAATATTTCAAATGTTCTCATTTATTTTTAATGTAATAGATACTACTTTTTCCTTAGAGTATTATGATAAATAGGATTATCAAATCAAAGGGTAGAAATATTTTTATGATGGACTTCATATTTATAGCCATATTGATGTCAAGGAGTTGAAATTACCTATAAAGCCACCAGCAGTAGATGTGAGTTCCACTTGTACCAAACTTCCTCACCAATGCATGCGATTAAAAACTTTTGGAGACTAATGTAAAACAGTACTTCTGGGTTGCATTTTTATTTTATTTGGTGACCATAATTATTCTCTTATTTTAAAATAATTTTATTATCTTTTACCTTTAATGTAAAATTTATCTACTCATATAATTTGACAACCTTTAGGTCCTAGTTTTTCTTATGAACTTAAATGGCCCTTTATGTAATGTATACATTCATTTTTCTAAAATTTTTTTGGTAAATTTATTCCAAAATATTTAACCATTCAATATGTCTGGCATATATGTGGATCCATAGCATGAAGTACATATTCAAATATTTTGACAAATTCCAAGTTATCCACAATACTATACACTAAGTTATTCTTCCTCACACTTCTTTCTATAAGCTTGCTATAGGATATGGTATGCATAAGTTGTGATATAATGGGTCCATTTCTGGGCTCACCATTTTGTTACATTGATCTATATATTCAAAATGGAAATTTTGTTCAGATTGCCAATATAGTGTGCTGGCATTGTGTTATGCAGTTTTCATGTGCATCCTCACGTGAACTTGGTGTGCATGTGTTAGGCAGTTTTAATAACTTATTTCATAGTAAGTTTGACTCCACAGGAGGGCTAAATTCTTACTCCTTGTTCTCTTTTTTCAAACATTCCTTGATATTTCCTTATATGCACTTATATACTTGGGAAATTCTTACCCATTTTTCACCACATTATATTATTTAATTATATGTATTATTTGGCCTCCATATTCAACCATATTCAAAAAAAGTCCCATTAGAAGTCTGATTAAAATTGTGTTGAATCATATATACAAGCATCTTTTCAATATTTTGTTCTCCCATATTAAAAAAATAATGTATTATAATGCATCTGTACACTTATGACATTTTAACTTGAATATTCAATAAACATTTATATTCTACAAGTCTCCTGGTTCTCTGTCTTTCCCCATTTCCATTTCATTTGCATGGAAATACTTCATCCTTCATGTCCAGCAACTAAATTGCATTAATTCCTCACAAAAATTCCCTTGAATAACTTCCTTTATATGTGGGAAAACTTTGATTACACAGAAGACAAGTATTTTAAGTTCTATCTTAAACAAAGCATCTTCATTTTCTCGACAATAATGAAATTAAACTGTATGTAAACAACACCACCACCACAAAATAATAATCCCACGCAACCATTTTATCTCCTTCGAATATTTACACGACGAAGTCCTGAGTTCACTGAAAACACAGCAGAATGGATTAGAGTACGTAGTACCCTCCTTCTTCCCCTCTACCCACCAATGTCTCTTATTTCTGCTATCTGTGAAATAGGTTTGGATTCAAAGACAGAAAAAAAACAGAGAAATGTAAATGACTTAAAATTATAATAAAATATTTTCAACTTAAATTTGACTGAAAATAATCTACATTTTGTTGTGCATTCTAACTAAATCCATGTGTTATCTTCCTTGATTTCATGAAGCCAGGTACTCTCAAGGAATCTTATGTTTTATGTAACCTACATAGTACATTAAGAATCTAGACAAAGAGAAGGAGAAACAGGAGAAACAAGAGGCAAAAAGACCTGAATGTCTGCGTGACGCTACGCAAATAAAGACTGAAACCGTTTTCCATCCATACTTTGAAAGTCACACTATGCGTCAAGTTGTGTGAAAGCGCGAGTGATGTGCTTCTCCACTTTCCCGAAGAAACACGTAGAAAGTGTGGCAAATATTTAATCTAAGTCTTGTTTCCTGAAAGACTGACTGCAAGATGCCCACAAATTTTCTTTCCCAGAGTTCAAAATAGCAAGCTGAGTGGGTGTAAGCACTTCAAGTGCAAAAAAAAAAAAAAAAAAGGTAACTAAGGAAAAGGAAATCATACTTTCTGCTCCTTAGTATGAGAGTTGTTTAAAAAGGCCATTTAAAGAGATATTAGTGATTTGGATCTTGTGGTTGTCTTGAATCAGAATATAAATATAGACCTGATGACTTAATACAGAGCCCCTTGGCCATATTTAAACAGATGATTCTATGTAAAGACTAAATTGGCAACATCATAGTTACAGTAAGAGCAAGTAGTTCTCTGCTAAAACCAGATATTTAAATCACAAGAAAACACCCACAAAAAGAGAAAGCTACATGCTCATGGGGTCTGTCCCCCTTCCAAAGAAAGGGATCCTCCTCAACAGTGATTTATAATACTTTAACATCCACAGGAGTCACCAGGGCAGCTTGTTAAAGTGTAGATTCTGATTCTGTAGGTCTACGTGGAACCCCAAAGTTTCCAGGTGATCAGTTCGCTGGTCCACACTTTGAGAAGCAAGACTAGTCTATAACAATGGTTTACTAATAGCCAGACAACAGAAATAACAATGAACCAATTAAGAATGTTTGCTAGGTTCCTAACACTGAGCCAGCTGTTATAAGAGATAGTAAAGTACATAACATGAGCCCTGAGCTAACACATAAAAAATTATGTTTTAAAAAAATAAGAGCTAAATGCTAAATGCTAAAAGTTTCCAAGTATAATAGGAGTTGAGAACAGCCAGAGTTCAGTAGGGGCTAGAGTAGTCACAAATGGTTTCATAGAGCAAGCTGCACGTGAGCAGCCCCAGGTTGGGGTGGGGAGTGGATGGGGACAGACGGAGAGCAGACCACCACTAAGGACAATTCTAGAAGGGAGAGCCTAGAGTTCCAATAAGAGAGTGCACTTGCTTTGTGGTTGTAGATATTATCACTGGAAGCTTTTAATCAGAATTCGCTTTTGACCAGGTGAAAGGAAACTCTGACCTTGTTTAAAATTTATAGGTTTGTAAATTATAATACTACTCCAGGACAGTAAAGAATGGGTAGTCTTGCCTTAGTCTTATGCAAATTTCTCCATTGGCAGCAGCAATAGTGTTATGAATGACATTTTAGGTTTAAGACAAGGAGCACAAAATTACCATTTCCGTACATATATTTATGCATATGTATGCCTTTAGTTAACATATGTCTTTAATGATTAACAATTTTAAGAGCATTAGAACCATGTAACTTTTCACTACAATAGAATGAATAATCTTCCGTGACTTCGAGTGCTTGAATTTTACTTTTATTGCAAAAATAAATACTTTTTCCTCCTATAAAATACTTTTTGGATGGCACATACCCACACAACACCCTCAATTCCAGCATTATACTTCCCTTTCCTCCCACACTGGCTAACAATGGGAAGAAAACATATCCAGAAACAGAATGAAATTATTAATGAATTATACCTTGCAGGGGTTTTTTTTCTCCTTAAAGAGTTTTTCCTGCCACCCACAATATGTTGGATATATTGCATGATGGATTCAACAGAAAAGCAACAGAGGATTCCAAAGGTCAATACAAACATGAAAGTTCAATCTCTAAACTATTTTTTACTGAAGAAAAATATAGAGGGATGAGGGTACTTGCAAGCTGCAAGAGGGAAGTGCAGCATTTGGAAGAGAGAGAGAATATTTTAGCATTCCCAGGTCAGGTCAGCAATCTCACTGAGTTCCAACTCCATCTTTTACTCTTTGGAACTACCACCTTCATTACCTTATTGTAAGCACTAAGAAATGATATTTGGAAGACCTGCAAATATTATGCATCATCTCAATGTTAAATGCCATGACTATGGGTTAGCCACAGCTACTGCCCTAGATATGCACCTGTCCTACCCTTCCTTGTGCTTCCTGTCCCTACTAGGGAAGTCAGAATTTAGGTGACGAATTATGGTAAAACTCTGCCATTTCAAAGCATCAAGGCTTAAACATTACAAGATATTTGTATCACTACAGCTACACTAAACTAGGCCCTAGTATTGAGGATGCACCAGTGGAGTCACCTTCCCTCCCCCAATCCAATGTACTCACACATATTATATAAATGCTCATTAGTGACAAGAAAAAGATATTAATATGAGGATGCGAAATTAATTGTTACCCATGCATGGTAGCAAAACAATACACATTAAGACCGTGAAGTCTGTCTTCTACAAATCTCTTCCCCTTTCTACTCTGGACCTGCTCAGGTGTCCTCGCCTAAATAGGTCATGGGGTCGTGCAGGCTGCGCTTCAGCACCTACTGCAAAAAAGAGCTGATAAGCTTTTTCACACGAGGCTGCCAAAAAGGTAATGGGTTCTCCTTATGAAAAGAATTTACTTTAGGAAAACAACAAAAACAAACAGAAAATCTTGGGACATTATAAAATGTAACACAAACAAATAACTGTTGGTAAAGAGACATATTTAGGGGAGGGGTTTTGCTAGAATAGAAGACATGGCCTCTGTGGGAAACGTTATTATTAATTCTATGAAGATACAGTGCAAGGTGCTGTGTCATATAAACTAGAACCAGCTATGGTCTGCTTTTAGTTTTTTAATGTGATTTCTATTTAAATTGAATTGGCCCTTCTGAAAACAATTCATCAACAGTAAGTCCTCTCTCTCTCTCTCTCTCCCCCCCCCCATCAAACTGTATATATATCTTTTGGCTAATTATAAAGCATAGTCCTATTTTTCCCTCCTTGGTATCCAGCACTATAATCCTCTGTGTTTATGTGTCCACCTGCTTTTAGAATTACTAATGCATATCACCAGAAGTTACAGAGTTAAATCTACAACAGCATAGACTTCTAACTGCAAGCCTGGAACCACAGTGGAAACAAACTTCAGTTAAGAAAGATTTCCCGAGCCAGAATGGATGTCCTCACTAACCGGGCTGCCAGGCCTAGATCAAATGAAGGTCGATGCAATGTCCCCAAAGGAAGCTGTTCAACTTGCCGGGTCGGTTCCCTGGAGCCCTGCCAAAGAGGCCCTTCAGACTGACAGCCAACCTGGCAGAGCTGGTGTCTTCCCCCAGGCAGAGAGGCCCTCCCCCGGATGACAGGCTGGGTGCAAACCCGTCTTCCCCAGACACCAAAAGAAAGCACAGCAAAGCTAAGCGGCTGGGGACAGCCACTTGTGGCTGACACAAAGGCAGCCTCCCTCTGCCGCAGGATGATCACTCGGGCTGTCAGGCTGTCGAAATGTATATTGCAGACAGGACATCCCTCTTGGCATCCAGTGTGAGTGAAGCCCAGGCCACGGCAACAACAGCCTGGCCTGAGGACAGCCTGCACCACACATCAAAGCCAGAGGCCCTGGGAGGCTGGCCAGCGGCCAAAGACGCCCAAGAGCGGCAGGGGAGTGTGTTGCCTTAGGACAATAGCAAACTGGGACGTGGTGGAGTCTGTAAATTCCAAGCACTGGGGAGGTCTTCTCAGAGATTTTACCCTCTTCTGTCAGGGCTGTGATTTAATTTCCTTTGAAGAAAAAAAAAAAGAAGAAAGAAAAAAGAAAAGAATATACATTCCCAAACCTTCTGTCTGCAAAGGCAGACACCAGGATGCAAGCTTAAAGCACTCTGGTCCTTTCCAGCCCCCAGCCACTGTCTAACACAATACAGCTAAGTGAGATGTGACATTCTCCCGTTCATCTTAATAGGGCACTAAGTCTAAGGGGTAATTAAGATCATTTAAATGCAAACATCATTGTTCCATTGCTACCATCCTCCCAGATATTTCCCATCAATTCTGTTTAATTAGAGTAGCATGGCACGTTAATTATAACCTGACAGTTTTATTGATTTGGCAGGGCACAGCATATAGTCCCATTTTAGGTAACAAGGACTTAAGGTGAGGCATCAAACACACCGTCACAAAGATGACTCAGCTCTTGGGCTGACAAGATTCTTCTACCAGGAGAGGTTTACCCACTTGCTCAAGAGAAATAGAATTAGTTTGGGAATCATCTTATATCCTCACTTTATTTTATAGCTTTTTGCAAACAAACAAGCAGCAACAACAACCAAAAACCCACAGAAAACAAAGGAAAAAAACTGTAGGAGAGTAAAAGAAAAATCAATCTCCGTCTGCTCTATAGTTTTAACCTGCAATTGCTAAGGACCAGGATGCAGTGCTGTGGAGCCCGTCCAGGTGAGGCAAGCACCAAAGAAACATGGCGCACTTAGGCCGCTGAAATGACTGGGCCCCATTAGAAGCCACGCTGCATACACACTCACTAAAACAGAGAGGGCTGGCTAGTTTTCCTTTCAGAGGAAATGAACATGAGTTGAGGTCACTCAACTCTAATCCACTCTGTATATCAGGGTTATACTTCCAGCACCACATGCTCCATGAAGGCAGCAGTTGGTCATAGCCCGGCGTGTCATCCGTGATGGCATGCTGGGGGTGGAACAACTTCCAGCTCCTCGCTAATCCCATGTGCGGGATGCCAAGGTACAGAGTTTTACTTGATTGCATAAAACGTAAAGCTATTTTCAGCCTCTGAATCATCATTCTGGCTCTTTCATCAATCCTAAAGCCATATTACAACTCTTTAAAAATATCTTTTCTAGTCAATTTTCACTTATTTTAACATAAGCAAACCATTAAAGTAATCCTGCTAAATCTCCAAAAGATGAACCCATGAAATGGAAGCCAAAAAAAAAAACCACCCAAAAAACAGACCACAAGAGTTTTACAAATATTTGCAATTTAAAATGGTCACTATGGCATTGGTAATGGGCCTTGAGTTATCTTCAAACTCTTTATAAAAACCCTGGGCAATTAACACTTAGCAGAACTTGGGTGCCTGAGGGTAAAAATCAATTTTGTTTTAGTGACACTTCTTAAAATGACTTTGCAGAGTAACATTAAATAATGAAAATTTTAAAACTGCTAACTGATATAGGAAGAACCTTAGCTATTTCTGAACTAATTCCACTGGGATTTGTGCTGAACATTATAAAAACAGGATGTTTTGTTTGTTGTTCTTCATGAAAGACTACCAAACCAGTATGAGACTCCAAAATATATCAAAACTACAAATCTATGTGAAGTCTGGTAATATTTAAAAAGCCAAATGGAATTTTTATTCATGTATTTAAAATTTCTGCGTAACGTAAGATGACCCCAGGAAACACGTTTCTTGTTTTTATGAATGCCAAAAGGAAACACAGTTACATAACATAATTCTGCAATGGTTCAGCATCATCGTGCAGAGAACTTAATCTTAAATACAGGACAGTCACAAATGAGTCTTCATTGCTAAGACTTCTTATATTTAAAATTAACATGGATTAACCCATGGTAACAAGATAACTTGTTCCATTTAGTTAGAAGCTAATCCTAACAACAGAAGCATCCCAACAACAAACTTTTTCTAATGTTAAGTCAATGAACTGTGATGAAGCTACTGGCACCAGAGGATGAACTTAATATCACTGGATTTAGAGATAATTTTAAGTGGGTAGGACTAGCACACATATACAGTCTTACCTGTGTGTGTGTAGGGGGGTACTCACCTTTGTAAATAAAATCATGATTTTTCACTACTTTCTACCTAAGTAAACAGAAGCATATATATCACCCCCTTACCCTGACCCAATAGCCCCATTGGGGAATGTAGAACAAACACAGAGGAAGTGTGTCCAGGAAATAATCCCACCTAAATATCCTCTCAGACAGACAGCTGAACTCTGCTCTGTCCATTCTGATGCTTTTGAAACAGTCACTGGAAAAGTCACTCAAACAACTGCACTCGCTGCCATGATTCCATGAACAGGTCTCCTCAAATCAAGTGAAAACACTAGTCCAGCCCCGAGTCTAGGAAGGTAACTAGAGGCTTCTGTTCTCCTCTGAAGTCCCAGAGGCTACACCTAATCAATAAGGCTGCTGGTTTTGTTTTATAAAACTATGAAAACTTTCTTTTTAATATCTAAGCACTCATAAACTTTTCTGCCTAGTGAAATAAAATTTTTGTTTCCTATTTCAATATCTGTAATTTGCTATTTCTGTCATCTGTTAACTTATTCAACAATCATTTAGAATCACCTATCACTCACCAGGCACTGTGCTGTATTCGAAGGTACACAAATGTGGTTTTTGACCTCAAAGAATACCTGGTTTGGAGATGGTATGAAAAGTGCTATAGTATACATTACAGTAGGGCCCACAGGAGAGAGAGGGGTAGGTATCACGGGAGGTTGGAGAGTGGAGACGCTTGAAATGGATCTTCAGTAATCAGTAGACATTTGTCAGGTAGACGGGAGAAAACCAACTTTGAGAGAAAATATATTCCGTTTTAGAACAAACTTAAGTTTGGGGTGCCTTAGAAACATCTAAGTAGAAATGTCCAAGTAGATAGTTGGACATATAAATATGGAACCTGCAGGAATATGTGAACTGAAAATCCATTTTGGAAGACCATTAGCATCTCGGGTAACACTTAAAACAATGGGCTTCTGTGAAACGGTCTGAGAAGCTACACAGAGTAAGAGGCCTAGGGGCTGAACCTTGGGAAAAGCCACAAAGACAGGAAAGTGTGTGAACAGCTGAAAACAGAGGCAGGCCTACTAGTGCACAGCATCACAAAATAAGTGGAGAAAAAAATCAAATGATAAACAGAGTCAAATACAAATGAACGATAGGTCAAATAAGTCAAAGACCTACAAGACTTCACTGAATTTCACAATTAAGAGGTGATGAATAAAGCAGGTAGTCAAAACTGTGCAGCAGTCTAGACAGGTAATATAGTAGCTAGAAAAGCTGTCAGGATTACTGGCTTTATTGTTTGTCTGTTTGCTTGCTTGCTTGCTTTCAAGATGGAAGGGATTTAACTTTTCCAAGTTGAGAGACCTTTAATAGTTATGGCCTTGGAGAAAAAAAGTAATGTCCTAACAAGATTTTACTAGATTAAATTTTGGCCACAGTAAAGAGATAATTATGACTTGATTGTGTTAAAGTAAAACTTCAAATTCTCAACAATCTACTAACCACTAATATTGATTTATTGATTTGGAAAGACTTTAATCAAAGGAATATACTGTTCTGCTGTTATAAGGAATCGATAAAGAATCACATAAAACTGTGGGGAAATCTTAAAAATAAAACTTACTCCTATCAGAATGGCCATTATTAAAAAGTCAAAAACAATAGATTCTGGCATAGATGCAGAGAGAAAGGAATGCTCATACACTGTTGGTGGGACTTCAAATTAGTACAACCTCTATGGAAAACAGTATGGAGATTCCTCAAAGAAAGAAATGTAGACCTACCATTCAATACAGCAACGCCACTACTGGGTATCTACCCAAAGGAAATGAAGCCATTTTATTAAAAAGACACCTGCACTAGAATATTTATCACAGCACAAGTCACAATTGTAAAGATATGGAATAAACCTAAGTGCCCTTCAATTCATGAGTAGATTTTAAAAATGTGATATACACACACACACACACACACACACAATGGAGTACTACTCAGCCACAAAAGGGAGTGAAATAAGGTCATTTGCAGCAACATGGAGGGAACTAGAGATCATCATCCTAAGTGAAGTATCTCAGGAATGGAAAACCAAACACCATATGTTCTCACTAATAAGTGGGAGCTAATAGTGGGTATACATGGGCACAAAGCGATACAAAGGACATGAGAAACCAAAAAGAGGGGAGGGTGGGAGGGTGGGTGTGTCATAAAAACTTACCTGTTGGGTAATGAACCCTATTCTGGTGATGGGCACACCCAAAGCCTTGACTTAAGCATTGTACAAGATATCCATGTAATAAAAACACTGGTACCCCCTTAATTAATATTTTGAAGTAAAAAAAAATAAAATAAATAATTAATTAAAATTTTAAAAATGAAGAAAAAATCAAAATTACTAAAAGGCAAAGGTAAACTTTGACCATACAATTTTCAAGCTGAACACAACTTTAAAGATCATCCACTTCAATCACTTATTTTAAAACAGATTTTAAATCAATGCAAAGAATAACAACTTCCATTGAAAAATATCAAAACCAAGTTTAAATCATACGAGATGAAAGAAAATGCTTACGACAAAGAGGCTGCCCAAAACCCTGCTTCAGAAATGTTTAGACATTTTATTCAGCCATCTGGATGGGAAGGAATTCCTAAATCTGGCAATTACAAGTTACCGGTGAGTGTACCAAGAGAAGTTCTGAAGAAGCACCCTGGAAGAATTCACTGCTGCTCACACTCACACTGCTGCTCACACTAACTAATGAGTTAGTTAGTCATTAGCACCTAATGACTAACTAACTCATCCTGCTTGGTCTGGGGTCACGCCCCACAGAGGTTCTCACCCTGAAAGCTGCTTCATGACAAGGAAACACTCATCACTGAAAACAGTAAACAAGATGGTTTGTGTTGTATGATTATAATGGAAAACCCAGTTTTATTCATGTGATGAAAAATTCTAGAAAAAAGATGTTTCTTTAGAACTCAGAAAATTATTTATAAGGTTAGTTTCTGGGAAATATAAAAATAATAGAAGCACTTTCATACTTCTTTTACAAGTTTAATTTATAGTTTTCCAACTCCCTTTGCTTTTATGTTTTAAGAGATGAGAGGAAGAAAAAAAAAACAAACAAACATAAGGAAGCAACTTTAGTAGGCCTGAAATAAATAAGGCCTGGTGACAGGATGTGGCTCCCAGCCAAGAGTGGGGTCCACCTGACCTCAGTCTGGCAAGACTTAGGGTTGTGGCTCTTTTATACATAGACACACACATATACCCCAAGCATTATCTAATTACTTTATAAGATACAGCAGATAGTTTTGGCAGGCTAGACTTTATTTAGGCTGCTGTGATTTCCATAAAGACAAATCTTAAAAGTTTGGGCTTACTACCGAAAAACATTAAGAAAATGAAAGGTCTAGAAATAGTAATGGAGTTTGAAACAATCATCACAGAGAAAAATAAAAATAATCAGCATTTACTGAGTCTTTGTGTTCCAGGCACTGCGCTAAGTGAATTATGTGTATTTTTCCCATTTAATCTTTTATGAGGCAGGTACAATTATTCTCCCCCTCACAGAGGACTCGAGGCCCCAAAAGTTTAAGGAACTTATCCACAGCCTCACAATAAGTGCTGAAGAGAGGTTGTTTTTTTTTTTAATCCCCTGGGTATGACTCTAAACCAATGTTCTTGAAAATATATACATAGTGGCAGTGTAAGAAGATTCTTGGGTTGAAGAAATCCAAATATCCTGCAATTGCTTGCACTGAATTTTCAGTTATAATCATAATGATTCTGACCTGGTAAATGGACCATCAGTGCCAAACCAAAAGGCAGTTTAACATATTGAACCATTCCTGTTTACTCACTATCTGAGCTGGTATGATGGAACCTCACAGTGGAGGAGTTTCAGGTGGGTCAATCATGTCTTTACACAACAATGATAGAATGATTTCACACTTAGAATGGAGGCCACTGGTCTAAATTTGGCCATAAAATCAAGCTTTCTTATCCAGCTCAAGAGTATTCTTTTACCCAGACCATTGTCCTAATTTATTTTGGCACTGATAAGTGTTTATTACCATAAAGGAAGGCTAGAACTGATGGCTTTGGAAGACTTTATATACCATGTTCCACTAAATTAATTTTGGAGGGCATGCCATGTTTTCTATCTAGAGTGTCACAAATAGTGGTTGGCATCCCAGGCCAGCCTTCGAAAGCTTATATAACCTGATTTAGAATTAGCCTCAGGCAATATAACATGAGCACCACAGAACCTACCCACCTTAGATGGCATAGCCTTTTGCCAAATAGTCAAACTGAGGACTTGAGCCAATAGGATATGAAATCACCTTTTCCTACATGGATCATAAAAGTCTAGGTGGAACTCTAAGAGGTAAATAATGAAGTAAGAATAACAAGACACATTGTCTAGAAGCAGACATGATGGGTCAGGTATACCTGCAGGAAAATCTCAGTGGCTCTAGTCTTTGGTCAGAGGCAGCAGTGGTGGTCCAGTCATTGGTAGCAACAGAGGTGGCAGAAGAGTTGAAGAGAAATAAGGGCAGGGAAAATATGTGAACCAGAATCTAGGGCAGTGCTTGAAATGGGAGTGTCCTAGAGACATTAGGTGGGTAGAATTCCCACCACAAGCCATCAGGGAAACCCCCTGGTTGGGGTTGCTATTCACTCTGTCACTGACTAGGAATAGGAATAGTCACCATTAGTAATTTAACCCTCCCAATCCTTATTTCTTATTCTGGCTTCTTAAATTCAAACTTTGTGTTGTTAATAAAAATCTGGTTTGGGCTGGTAGATGTGCAATCTTCCTCAGATTTATGGTTAGCCTACAGTGGTTCTCAACTAGGGTGATTTTACCCCTTAAGGGACATTGGGCGATGTCTGGGGTTATTTCTGCTTGTCAAGACTAGAAGAAGAAAAGGGTGTGCTATTGTCATCTAGTGGGTAGAGGCCAGGGATGCTAGTAAATATCCTACAACGCACAGGACAGTCTCCCACAACAAAGAATTATAGGGCCCCAAATGTCAAATGGTACTGAAGTTGAGAAACCCTACAACATTGTAACTGTGCTATGGTAACTTTTTGGGATATGTTACTGTGCTCCTGATGTATTTAAGCAAGTGATCATAACTCATATCTGTAGACTAACTATATCACTCAAACTCCATTATGAAGATTATGTTCCACTAAGAGAAATTCTATAACCAACCAACAGTATTCTTTAGAATTACAGAAAAGGCATGAAAGGGCATGGCATTAACTTGGTGTCATCCGGATCTAACCGAAGTTTTCCAGGGCAGGGCACTGTAAACCTCCTCTGTGAACATGAACCCTGCCACAGATGCCGCATCCTGCATCTTAAGCATGTCCATAAACAGCAGCTGTATTCCTCCCGGAGCATCAAATGACAACCCAGGAACATGCACACGTTCCTGAAATGCTCACAGCCAGTATTAAAGCAATAATCTCCCCTGGGAAAAGCCCTACTGGGCTGTATGTGGGAAAAAGCAAGCAAGCAGCGCTATTCACCAGGGCAGAGGTTCCAGGTCCACTCTGCCACAGTGGCTCCAGGGCCCGGGCAAGGAATGTTAGTAACCTCTTTCTGGTCCTCTCTTTCCTCAACTAAGAAGAGAAAGAGTTTGACTTTTGTCATCTCCAACTTCCCTTTCAATTCTCACCATCATGATGGTTTTCTTCCCAACTGGTAAAGAGAAGGGAGGACTGTTCCAAAGAAAGCAGGTAAAAGCGATCTCGTACAACCCTCTTCGGCAAGGGCTCCACTCACATGGGGTGTCTGTGGACTGCAGTGGATGAACCACCCAGGCGGTGAGCTATCACCTACGAGAAATATTTTTGAACAAAGGCAAAAAGTGGCCCCAATCTTGAGAGCCCCAGTCTCCAATGAGTTCCAGGCTATGTAAGAAATGCTGACTGTAAGAAGTCAAGGAACAATCTCTGTGTGTGCCCAGCAGGGAAAGGACTAATTATTCCACACCAGCCTCCTCAGCCAGGACCTTCTGCATAGATAAACATCTCCTTCAGGGCACCATCTTCTCATTAGGAGGCACAGAAGAAGAGCACAAGGCGTTTTTAACACATTGACTGCCACGTTAGAAAAAAAATTTTTTTCCTTGGGGCCACAGTGTTTTATTACGGGAAAACAGAGCAAAAGCTTAGAAAACAAAATGATCCTTTCTAATTTAATGAAAAATTTGTTATTTTTTTGTTGTTTTCTGTGTGTGACTCATATGCAACTTGAAAAATAGTTCTCACGGCTCCCAAGGTGAAGAGACATGAGTTACATATGCTTCACAAGGCCCGGGGCTCAAAACTAGCATGAGTTAAATACAACTCACATGGCAGTTAATGTGTTAACTGTGTCTATGTAATAAAAATCACAAATAAAAGCAAAATGGGAGGGCAACAACAATACCAATTTGAGGAGCCTTTAGTTGGAATGGACAAATACTTGATGCATTTATAACCATTTGGTAGAGACCCAAATTAGTTCTAGGGAACTTCTTATCAATACTGAATGATCTACTAGGATAGTTTTCATTTGTCCCTCTATAATAAGAAAGAAAACTGTTTCCTGAGTCTCCCCTCTGAATTTCTTACATTGTGCTTCTGTTCTTATGCTTCAGTGTTGTAGCGACTTCAAAGGAATAGTGTCAAAAGTAGACTTAAGGCTTTACCAAGTATGAAAAGTAAAAAATTATATTTCTAGTCCTCAGATTTTTAAAATCCGAGTATAAAACTTATTAAAAATACACCGTGGTGGAGGCATATATAAGAAGAAGTGAAAGTAATAAAAACCCACTTTTTTATTACTGCCATTTCAACACTGTCACAACTTCACAGGACAGTGTTTTCCCAACTGAAACATCAAGATTTTAGTATGTGCTTGAAATGTGAGATCTTCTGATAAAAACATGTTTACTTGCTGGTTTTGGAGGCTTTTGGTTGGTTGGTTTGTTTTCAGTAAGAGCTGGTACTTTTTAAAATATCTGTCATCTGTATTTGAGAGTACTTGACAGCCATTATCTCATTACAAACAGCTAGGGGTTCAAAAATGACAACCTCATGTGCCCCAGTTCTACCTACTGAACCTCTTTAATATCTAGAATTCTCCCCAAGCCACCCCCAGGGAAAGGAGTAAAAAGAATCTCCTTTGACTCCTGTTACTGCTACCAGGAGACTGAAGACTCTATATACAGTACTTTTGCGGTGAAACTAAAAGACAGATGCAAGGAGTTGACTCCCCTCTCATTGCACATAACTCTAACATGTGCTACAGAAATCAATAGCAGTAATGATTACCTTTTTTGGAACTGCCTCAGCTCAGCAGTCAGCCGGAGAGGGGGCCCTGCTAAGCCCAGGCACACTGCCTGGATCAACCATTGAAAACAAGCTTTACAATAGAGTAGCGTGAGTAATTTACTTATTAAAGAGATAACTGTAAAGTCTGATACAAACAGACAAGCGTAAAGCCTTCAGTGCACAAACCAAATGCTTGGCTTGGCCACCATAAAATGCAATAAGCAATGAAATCTAGGTTATATTACTCGACTTCCAAAAGTCTAATGCCTCTTTTTATCCTTAGAAAGATGACACAGACAAATGGCCTGCGAGGGAGAGTTCTGGTTTAGAGGGCCTCCCCAATGTCACTGAACCCACAGCAGGAAGTGGAAGGGAAACCTCAGTGTCTAGTCTGATACTAACCTGGTCTTCTGTGTAAGGCTACGATGCAGATAAAGGGCAATGACTATATTTCAACTTGGTTCTAAAGCCTTCTATTCAAAAGGACAAAAATCTAATCAATAATTGCCCAAACCATCTCTTCAGTGATCATTTTTGCCACGTTGTTCAGAAGTGCAGTGGTGATGGTGCATTTGTAACATTCTAAGGACATTTCTGTGACTTCAATTTTACTTTTTAAATCATCATTTAATTGCCACTAACCAACAAACAGCAAAAAATAAAGAGGTCTAAAACACGGTTAGAAAGTGAGGCTTGAGTTAATGAGCAAATTAGAAAAAAATCTGATGTCATCTGCCATCAAATGTTGTCTGTCAACTTTAAGAGAATACAAATAAAAACAGAATTCAAATAGTTTTTCTACAGTAAGCTACTGTATGGCTCATAGGTCTGGGTCATTCACAACTCCAGGAAGTAACTGCATGTTCCCCAAATGCTCTTATTTTTTATGTTCTCATGAGCTTTCAGGACTTGTGCAAATTGTTTTCCAAACACCATCCAGCCATAATGACAAGGTTAAGGACTGATAATTATGCTTGCCTGTCTATAGGTTTGTCAGCTAAAGAAATCCACAGACAGCTGATGATGAGCAAAAATCTACTTCTGGCACAGCTGCGCTGACCACAATGCATTAGAAAAACAACCCTCTTTGCAATAACCAGTTCTGGGCATCACTGGTTAAAAAAGACTAGTTTCCTGTTTTTCTCAAAAACTTCAGAGTGTGGGTATTGCTATTTTTTACCCCACCCACACCTTTTTTTCTCTTTAATTGTTGAAGATGAGGTGCTGTGAACACCTAATCATGGGCCTTTTTTAAATATTAAAACTCCGGGTTTAATTTTAGATCGGATTTGTCCTTTCCAAGCAGGGGCCTCCCCTTTGCCAAGACCCACGTGGGAGGAGCCTGGGGACTGTGGGCCAGGAGGGGCCCTGGGTCGCCAGTGGGGTCTTCCCTTGGCCAGGAAAGGCCCCAAGCAGCTGTCCCCAGGCCCTCGGCCTCCCGGCTGCCTCGCCCCCTCCCCCCTCCCAGGCTATGCAGGTCCCCTGCAAGTCGCTGCAGCTGACGCGGGAGACAGGTGGGGGGCGGGGGGCCGTGGGAGGAAGGGGGGCTGCTGCCCCTAGAAAGAGGATCTCAGCCCTGGCTTGGGCAACACCCCCACAGATGGAGCCAGGCTGCCTTACGGTGGCATAAAGCATCAAGATGCCAGACATAGCATCTCATTTATATTTATACTAAGCCATTCCTCTTCCTCATTTTGAAATGTTATTTCCTTTCTTTCAAGATGAGTTTGAAGCATATGTATGCAGCGCACATTACAGCACGGCTGTTCCTGCTGCCTGACCCCATCACCTCACTCTGGTTCCTGCTCAGTGTCACCTCCTTCCCGACCCTCCCCTTCCCTAATTAACACACCCCCACCCCACCCCCACCCCCACCACCACGCTGGGAAGGATGATATATATCTGTCCTCCACACTAGAATAGAAGCTCTGAGAGGAGGGAACACTGTTCAGTTCACCCCCACATCCCCAGCACCTAAAATAGTGCCTGGAAAATATAGCAAGTGCTTGATTAATATTTCTGGAGAATGAATGCCCCTCCCCCCCCCCCCGCTCTTATACTCATTTTCCTTAATCTCACCTCTTCTACCCTCTTGGGCACGCTTCTCTGCAAACCCTCATCTACTTACTGTCCTGACGTTTGCTTACCTCTGTCTTTCTTAGAAACCAAGAGCTCCTAACACATAACACACCAGCACACCTGGCACACAACAAGCGCTCAATAAACGCAGGCGGAATGTTGTTAAATGAACCACTTGTGATTGTCCACTTTGATACCAGGAACTAGGTAGACCCTCTAGAAACACAAATTTCTGTCTATAATTTTTTTAACCAATACTATAACTTTGGGTCACTACAAGAAAAGTCTGAGGTATTTCCTCAGCCAACAGCATATGCTCAAAGGCAAAGTAGTAAGACTTAATCCACAAAAGCCTGTCAAAACAAAGACCAAAGAAAAAGATTTTTAAAAGAAAGTTGAGGATGAAATGTTCATTGCTGTACTGCTAAGCAAGAAGGTGAAGTCATATCCTTTGAAAGTCACTGAAAGGAAAGGGTTCTAATCAAAATTGAAATCTTCATTTAGGTTAAAGTTCATGGTAGGGAAAGTGTTAAACATTTTTTTCTCCTATAAATTCTCCTTTTAAAGGAAAGGCAGAAATTCAGCAAAGGCCTCTATCCCCTCAGACCTGTATTTTTCTGAACTGTAAAAGGGATAAGAAAAACACTGAGCCACAATCATACTTCTATGCGTGTATCTATATTGACTTCACATGACTCCCACTCATGCTAAAGAGAACCTTCCTGCTGTGAGGAAAATAAATTTATAGTATTTATCATCAGTTTCCAGAATTTTAAAAATTATTTATATGTACACTCACAAGCTCTACATGGCTGGGCACAGTGGCTCACACCTGTAATCCCAGCACTTTATGAGGCTGAGGTGGGAGAATCACTTGAGGCCAGGAGTTAGAGACCAGCCTGGGCCACATAGTGAGACCCCACCTCTGAAAAAAAAAAAAGAAAGAAAGAGAAAAAAATTAGCCCGAATGGCACCTTAACCTCAGCTACTCAGGAGGCTGAGGTGGAAGGATTGCCAGAGCCCAGGAGTTTCAGGCTGCAATGATCTGTGATCGACTCACTGCACTCCTACCTGGGCGACAGAGTAAGACCCTGTCTCAAACAAACAAACAAACAAAGCTCTACAAGCTATCCATTACTGCAACTTCTAGCACCGGTAGTAGGTGTCATTCCTAACAAATCTTGGAACTTGTCTAAGTAATAAATAGACTTATAAAAATGAAATAAATCCTCTTTAATTCCTATGTGCTTTGGCCAGGAGCAGTGGCTCACACCTGTAGTCCCAGCTATTTGGGAGGCTGAGGCAGAAGGGTCACTTGAGCCCAGGAGTTCAAGCTGCAGTGAGCCACTGTACTCCTGCCTGGGCGACAGAGCAACACCCTGTCTCAAAATATAAATAAATAAATAAATCCTATGTGCTTCATTTAACTGTGGAGGAAATAAAAGAGAAACAGAAGTTAAGTCAACCACCATTTCATAGAATACTTGGATCTATTTTCAAGGAAGTTAAAATCTACTTAGTACTGCACATGCATACGTTAGGTAACTGAAAAACACCAGAACAGAAATACATACCAATAAGTGACAACTGAAGTCACTAGTGTCTGCGTGTTCAATGCTGAGGCTCATTCACAAAGGAAAATGTTGGACAGACTAAGAGACCTCTTCTGTATGTTCGTAAATAAACGTGATCATGTCTTACATATTATTAGGAAGTGGTGAAGTCTTCCCCTATTTGTTGACAGATCACTTAGCCTTCCCCAGTACCAATGCTCGTGTGACTGATGTATAAGAAGGAATTTACTAATAATCAGTAGCTCTGCCATATGTACTAAAGGCTTGAGATAAATAATAAACCACAGTTTTTATAAATGAAAAAAAGAATGTCATGTCCCATGTAAACCAGATATCTGGTGCAACAACACTGGATGAACTATGAGCAATATGCCAGTGCAACAAAATAATTCTGTTACCTGTAGTTGTCCTTGGATTAAGTAGAATAACATCATACAATGAACAATTATAAGAAATGCCCATTTTTCCTATCATGCTCTTGCTAAAAAGTAATAAGGATGAAAAGGTAGTGTCCCAAATTTAACACTTAAAAAAAATCTGTTTTGGTTTTCTTTCTAAGTCACCAATTAAATAAATGCCCTTAAAATTAGCCCTCTCCTTCTAAATAATTTAATGTCATCTAAGTTGTCAGTCCCACACTTTCAAATTATAAATAGATGAAACTCAGAGTATGGAACTTCTATTTAGAAAAGGATTCCATTTCAAAGGAGGCTCCTAAGAAAGAAATGATAAGTGGACCAGCCAGGATGGCAGCCTTACTAGAGATTAAAATTTGGTCCACCTGCAAGAACAGATGGCTATTCTGGACAGCTGCAGGAAGACAGGGGGAATAGCTTCAGAGCTATTGATTTCTGTAATGATTAAAACCAACAACAACAACGAAACAGCACTTAAATTTTTATACTGTTACTTCAAAATTTTTTCAGGAAATTTTAGGTTTATAAAGTTAGAGTAGCACATCACCCCAGCCATTTGTTATCAATATTTTATACCTGAATCTTTTTACAGCCCTGCATTCTTCCCCCACACCCCATAGAAATCTCCATAACAGAGAAGAAACACCGATAATTGATACCTGTGTTTGATTAACATAATTACAAGAATGAAACAAATTTATTGTACTAGCTTCCAGATGTGAAAGGTAAGTGTCACTCCTTCCTCAATTTTACTGTGTTCAATAGTTTTAAATATATATATATATAATAATAGATTTGCTAATGTAGCAAATATAATATATAAAAATAGCAAGAATAGATTTGGTTATTTTTTCCTTATAAACTCTCTGTTCACAGCTCCATAATACACCACAAAATTTAATATGAAACCATAAGAGCAAAACTATACGTTTAAGTAAACTCCCAATTATAGCAGTTTGGGTTACTGTAATATAAATCCTAAATACAAGCCAAATCTTTTCTCTGCCCTGTCAAATGGTCCTGACATTAACACATAAGACTGTTTTTATTTTAAAACTTCAGATCTTTTTGGAAATTATAAATTAACATCTTTAAATTATTAATGGCTATTAATAGTTACTATGCATAAAACATCTTTTCAAAAATATTGCTTTCTGAAGAATCAAAAGCATACAAGATATAATATTACAAAATATTTCTAAAGATAGTACATGGCAAATACCAAGTTATGCATTCTTTTAGAGATTTAATTGAGTTCTCAGAAATAAAGAGGAAATCAAATAAGTTTAGAAAATCTCTCCCCAAAGAGGTCAAATTCAACAGTAAATGTCATGCCAGATTTAAATAAATGAAAAATATCAAACCAAAGTTTTCACAACACCTCACACCTACGTTCATCTAACCATGCTTTCCTGTATTACACATTTTGAGGTCCCTGCTTTGTATCAATCTGTGGGACAGAAGCTACAGTTCCATAAAGAATAAGATGCACTTCTTTCCATGGCAAAGCTCACATTCCAGTGAGCAGAGATTCAGGGAATACCCACAGGTCCCTATAAGCAAAATCTTTATTTAAATCTCATCCTTGTTATTTTATGTAGCTTTTGTTCCAGTGTGTAGAAATGTTTACACTGATATAAACAAAGAATGTATTAAGAGGATATATGTGTTAGCAATTTGCAAATTAAATGTGCATGATTTACCTTTGCTCCTTCCATTGGAAAGACCACCCAGTAAGCAGCCAGACCAGCAAAAGGGCTGTAGGGCTTTCCTCTTTACTCTCTACTACCCTTGTTGAGAATATCACTCTTTTGCCTCCCTCTCTCCCTCAGCCCTGTAGCCTGGAACTAAGATCTACCTTCACTCATTCTCCCTAGCGGCCCCCCCCCACCTCCACCAGCCTGCAGGAGCATCAGCTGGAGCCTCAAGTTTCCTTTAACCAAGAATTTAGCAGTGGCCTCGAAATGGGGAGTGAGGCGCTGCTCCCACAATAGCAGAAAGAGCTGTGTTCCCCAACATCACTTAGAATGAATTTTTCAAAGAAACTGACTCCTTAACTATCACTAATACTTCAAGTACATTATAGATCAACTCAGCTTTTTTGACTTAGCAAAGAATAATGAATATTATCCAAAAAACTGTTTATAAGTTGGGGATATCGTATATGCATATAGAGGGGCAAAGAAAACTGGAATCTTTACACATGACACTTGTTCACTCAATAATTTTTGAGCACCTAGTAACTTCTAGGTATATACATTTACTATTACATACCTCAGTTAAATGCCTTTATTCTGCTTTATTTCTATTGCTTTTTCTCTCTTTCTTTCTTTTTTTTTTAAGGATTTCCCCTGAGCATTATAGACTTCAGTTCAAACCACCCCCCACAATAATAAACACAAGTAAAGGAAAATTCACTGCACAAAATCTGTCACTCACATGGGTGATGCTTAATCATGTCCCTCAGAATTCTTTTTTTCCCTGAAGACCCTAACACCGTAAGAATTAATACAGCCAATTCCATTACAAACTGCAATTACCCCCAAGGGGCTGAAACACCTACCCAAGTCATTAATTCTCACATAATAAAAGTTATCTACATCTACCTATCTGTGCTAGAGCTTAGAATTGAAAAATAGAACTAGAATTTTTAAAAATAGTTTCCTTCAGCAAGAGTTTTATTAGAGTCTATTTTATTTGGCTATGTGAATTTTGTTTTTGTTTTTGTTGTCATTGTTTTTTATTCCCTAATAGGAAAATAAGTCTCTTGACAACCACTATTGCTGTAAACCAAATCTCCTCTGAATGATTCCAGATATCCAACGTGCTGCCATCTTTATAATTCAAGATAGAATTTGGATGGCTATATATAACCCATGAATTCAAATTTTGTTTTCTATTGTATTTCCAATTGCTTATTCAGTTAGGATGTGGGATGGTGTGCATTAATACTGTCAGGAGCATTTTAAGAAAATGCTGAGAGACATAAAAATCCTAATTTCATTAAAAATTAACCAAAAGAGACATTAGGGTTATGCTTCCAATGAGTGAAGGTCTCAAACTGAAAAGAGCAAAAAAGGAAAGACTTCAAAGAATAGTGTTACCACTACTTTTTTCTTTCACTTTAGTTCAAAATTCTTGCATAATTAATACAGTAATACTTAATACATGTATATGACCCTACTACCTCTTCTCTCTTGCAGTTTAATTAGGTGATTGACTTCAGGCATACTATAAATTATAATGACAATTTAATTACTTTTTTAATGTGCACACTTAAAAGATTTATAAACAGGAATAGAACAGCCCCATACATTGAAAAGAGGCACACCAAATGAAATGAAGCACAGCTCAGGATGATGACAAAGACAGATGATTTCTATAAGACAGAGTTGAATCCGAAGGCATTTGGCATGGTTCAGTAAACAATGGCTCTACTGCCTTAGGACGAATTATGAACAACACATACAGGCTTCTTGATAACCTTAACTGCCTTGATGAGGAAGGAGCTAGACCTCCCTGTCAGCTACACCCTTGAACCTCTCCGAGACAGCCTCTTCTTGCAATGTAAAAGCCCAGACTTTTGAGAGTCAGATCTCAGTTCACATCCTTCCTCTACCATTGGCCAGCTGGGTGACTTTGACAAATTTAACCTATCTGGGCTTCCATTTCTTCATTTGTAAAATTTGTAAAATGAAGAAATTACCTACTTTGCAGGGCTGTGGTGGAAATTAATTTAGATAAGCAGGATAGTGCATTGGTTAAAAATGGAGGTAATATCAGCAACTACTTACTACCTCAAAAGCTTGTTGGGGAGCTAAGTAAGTTAGTACACAGAAAGTGCTCCTGCCAGGCATACAGTAAGTGCTCAGAGGATGTTAGGTATTCATATATCACTGAGCATAATCACTGGCACACAGCAAATCAACTATATTTAATTTTTCTTCCTTTTCCCCAAACCCCAGCCACACAGTTATTTCCCATCAATAAACAGTTCCTGAAATTCCACCTCTGCTGCGAAGTTTTCTTGTAGAATTAGGTAAGTGCTAACTCCTTTCTTATCTCTTTGTCCTATGTATGTGGATCCATATCGAAGCGCCTGTCTTTAAGTTCCTACAACACAAGTATCCAGTCTGGGAGATTCTCTTCATAAGGAACCTATAGCAATCCCCCCCAAAAATATGTATTTTGATTTTAATGCTGATGAGAATTACTGGAGGAGGACTAATATATAAAGCCGTGCAGAGGGCTTGCTTTTCATCTTTAAGGTAGGTCTCTCCTGTATTTGATTTGACCAGATCAGGATTTCGTTTTACCTCAACAGGGTTAAAAGTGCAATGAGACTCAGCTCAATGTGGCTAATTATCCCTTTCTAACTGCTCAAATACAATTTCTCTTTCCCTTGAGCTGTCTTTATAAAAAAGCAGAAAAGAAAATAAAAATCAAGCTACAATTTTTTGATCAGGATTTTTAGTTCTTACCCTGTGGTAAACTGAGAAATCCTCCATAGGGATGTCCTGACTCCAGAATTTCTAACCTGCTCTGGGAGGTATGCTGGTAGGACTCCTATAGTAAGAAACTGGATATATGCCTTAGGGTAAATATTTCTTTTAATCCAAACATGCTCATTTAGAAAGTGTCACTGCCTGTTTATATCAGAAAACATTTTACTCTTTTACTAATAGGTATTTTCACTGCCTTTTTTTTCCTTTGCATGCTACTGATAATCAAATTTTATGTTAATAATTTTGCAGAAAGGCTGTGGCCCACACTAGTAAAGACTACACATTAGTGGTATTTCTTATTATACGAGACAGGCAATCATATATACTAGATCAGTTTTTATTAAATATCAGTCGTATTTAATAGTGATGGCATCCAATCTACTCTACATTTGGTCAAAGATAAAATAAGTATCTGCACAAGCCAGTTGTTATCATCACAGATTGATTGCAACAGATATGCTTCTGATACACAGAACGTGAACACATTATCTCTGGCTCTTCCTCCACCCACTTCTGTGACAGCTTTGGTCAGCAACAGCTGCAGCTGACATATTACTCTGCTTGTTTAAGAAAGTGGCATAAATATAGTGATTAGATGACATGAACCTGTGAATACTGGACATGGCTCTTACAAAGTTTTCCTGAGCCACTCAGAAAAAATATAGGATATGTGCTGAAAGAATTTGTATATGCTGCTAGTTACTTAGAAAACATGTAAACAAATGTATGCTTTCAGTAATTGATGCATTGATTAGAGGTGAAGTAGCATGGAAGAGTTGGAAGGTACCCTAATGGTTTTAAAACAATAAACATTCCAATAGGATCCCATATGAATTTCTTGAAATTTTGTGCTAGAATAGGTGATTTTTTTTATAGATTCTTATTTTAGCAAATAAGAAATTACCAACAGTTTCACGGTCACCCATCCGAATAGCACAACTCCAAGTCCTATATACTGCCATTTTATACCTCTAATCTAGCACAGATTAGCAACAGAAAGGAAACATATGCCTATAATCTTAAAACTAGAAAGATATCACATTGCAAGACGGCTGTATCAGTAATTTCCATTTTCAAGGGTTACACAATGCTTAAACAATAGTTATCCTACTTGGCTACAGTTCACTTAACCTCACAGTCCAGCTGATGACTGATGAAGGGTCAAGAGGGTAGCAGACTTGGGGTGCACAACACTTCAACCCTTAATCAAAGATGGCAAGAGGCCATGTACTACAATAACGGAACAAATGCTTCCTTTTACCTTACAGTAAATTCCTTCCTCTGACTGGATAAAACTTCAGTCCATGGTTCACAAGAATAAAACTTTGTTTTATCATTAGCAAAACACATTTTAAAAATGAGCAGTCACTTAATTCCTGGGCCAAGTGAAACGTCTATATCCCTTCAATGGTTAATAACCAGGTGTGTCTATTTGCCTCCATACGACAAAATGTCCGTGAAAAAGTCCATAAATGGACTTGTAAAACCCAACTCTTCAGCACCACTTGGACAAATCCTTGTTCACCAAGGTACACACTCACCTGTAAAGGCAATTAAACTTTCAGTATGTGCATGAGGAATATATAGAATGTTCTAATTCAATATATGGAACACCATAATGCTATTTCCATTTATTTAAAGTTTTAAAAAAACACTATCAGATCATTGTTATAAATTAATTCAGAATCAGGGGATTGATCTATTTTGAAAGAAAATAGGAGATAGAACATTAATCAAAATGTTTGGAATTCTGGTTAGCTGGATTTTGTATGGTAACAGAGTTTTAACCAGAAAATACTTATTCTAATACATATTGTTGAAAAATCTTAAATTTTCATAATTGATAAGTACTGCTTCTATAAGTATAGCATTTTCTCCTTTTTAGTGTGACTCTGAACATCTATACAAATTTTTAAAATAGTACAGATCTAGATTAGGTAGAAGATTTAAATATTAATATAATACTAAAAATCCTAGATCAATGGTTCTCAGCCAGGGATGATTTTTGCCCCCTCAGGGACATTTGGCAATGTTTGGAAACATTTTAGATTGTCACAACTGGGGAGAGGTGGTACTACTGGGTAGCTGGCCAGGCACACTGCTAAACATCCTACACTGCACATGACAGCCCCTCAACGACAATGAATTATCTGGAACTAAATGTCAACAGTGCTAAGGTTGAGAAACCTTGGCCTAAATGTTGCTTTAAAAAATAAATCACTGATGCTATCATGCCTTCTATTCACCTATCTCTTCTCTGAAAAATAAAAGTACATGTAGCCGTAAAAAAAAAAAAGTGTATTACAGCTTATCAAAATTATACTGCATAAAAACAAATTTATTTATTTGACAAACATATGTTGTATCAACTATATACAAATTTCTGATTCAGAGTAGGAAAAGATTTCATAAAAATAACGTGTTTAATCATAATACCCAAATCAATTCAATCTTTAACATGTGTGAAATAATTCTTCCAATTACAAAATTTATTCTCAATATTTTTAAAATTCGGAAGTACTGAATTTTTTGATCACTTTTCCACGTCTTAACTCACTTGGTTTTTAACATGGCAAATAAGACAACCCAACTTTTAAAGCTATTTATAATCTTAGAACCTAAAGAAAAAAAATGTAAAATTATATGATATCACCACAAGCATTTTAAAATGTATACTGAATCACAATCAGCAGACCTGATTAAATCAAACTAAGGTTTAGATTATATATACATTATTTATTTTACTTACTAACTTCAAGTTTATTGACACAGTGACCCAAAAAAGGGCCTGGGTTAAAAGTGTATTGATACAGCTAATCTTGTACAGTGTGTGTTCAACCATTGGGTAGATGTTCACTACCTTCCTTCTTAGCAGAAAGGAAAGACTGAGAGTTCATTTCTCCTGCAGAACACTGATCTGAAATGGCCCTACACAGAGACTAAACACAAGCTTCACTCAAAGGCCACAAAGAGATAGGGGACACTTAAAACCATCTAGCAGCAGTGGCCCCTGAATGGCTGTGGATTCATGTTCTAAGTACAGCAGAAGGAAGGCCCCTGGCTCCCCACCAATACCCACCACACCTTTGGGATTCAGCACCAAAGGTTATCAAAGACATGAACATTTGTATATAGCAGAGGAGGATCAGTGAATTGGCATAAAGAAATGTGGCCAGAACGCAGGAAGTCTGCTTCTCTAACCTCACCATACCCTTCACTGGCCACACATCTGTGAGCCTGACGTTGAGACTCAGTTTCCATATCTGTAAAATAGGGGTTGTTGTGAGGATTAAATGACATAAATGCATATGAAAGAACTTTATAAACTGCCAGGCCCCATAAAGCACCTGGGTTTGTTTTTCGTGCAAGGTACAACAGGGCCTCTTGCCTTCTTTCCTGACCATCCAACAGCATCCTCCTGCTCCCTTTTCTTTTCCTGGAAAGAGACAGATCATCAAACTCAACCAAATCCTATCAAATGGAATCTAAAAGTCTGAGAGATGTGAATGGTACATTCCATCACTTTGACACAGAACTTTATTTCCTCTTGTAATCCATATGGAGTGCCAAGTGCTTAGGGTGCATTACTGCACTGAAGCTTCACAACACCCCTACCGTGTAATAATCACCCCTCTTCTACAGTTAGAAAACTGAAGCACAAAGAGATTAACAACTTGCCCGATTTTTACCCAGCTAGAAGTGAGGGAACCAGGACAAGAAGCAAGACAATTTAATTCCAGAGCCCACATTCTTAACCACTACCAAGAACAACCTTCCATTTTACAAAGAGTTATTACTAATAGCAAATACCAATTTTTGTAAAGTGAGCCTCACAGTGTGCAGACATCCAAACAATGCTCAATTACCAAGCGATATAAATACACTCAATCTTTTCCCTCTGTACACCTCTCCAACATCTACTCTTCCCAACTTCCTCTCTGCCAGGACACTGACAGCAGGACCAGTGAAATGAACATTTTGCCTGAAACAGGGTTCTACCAGTGAATCAGATTTTCTTAAGTTCACGAACAAAGTAGCATCTCCACTGAGATATTCACAATCATCTCTGACACTGCAGAAGTAAATCACTGGTATGTTTGGTGGGATGATGCAAAGCAGTGAATCCATGAAAATAGTGATAACAATGATAATGACAATACATGCTTATTCATAACACCTTCCAGCTTACAGAATGCTTCCATATATTTTATCTCACTAGACTGGATCATCCAGCCACGCAGGGAGGAGAAGATTTGCAAGTATTGGCAGGAAACAGGCAAGCCAAGTGTCAGAATAACCAAGGAGAGAACGAGTGTCTGAAATTTCCATGGTTCTTGCTTATTCTAGGGCCAAAAATGCAATTTTGGAGCTTCTGAAAAACCAGAAAAGAACACATATCTTGTGATTCCAAAATAATTTTGAAATATTTTCTTTCTAAGGAAGACAATAAAACAAAACAAAAGCTTTATAAAAATAATCCTATCTGCACTTTTGTATTAGAAATATAATCCTAGCAATACAAAATTTACCTTACAGAACACACTATGTGAATAGATTCAGAAGCAAAAATCACAGAAGTACATTTTTTTCAAAGTACAATGGCAAATGTTTCCATTAACACCCTATCTGGCCCCATCCATTTTTACCTCTCATCTCCCCAGTTACTACTACCCTTGCAGGCAGCTCCCGTGACTTAGTTTGCCTGTCTCCTCTCAGGCTTAACATCGCACTTTGTAGGGACTCAATTAAGGTATGGATCGGTTAATTGATAGAAATTAGGCTGTTAGCCCATTACTATAAAATAAATGATCTTTTAAAAATATTGTTGAAAGCACACAGACAAGCAACCTTAAATTAGTTGAAATGCAACTTTGAGCAAAAGCAAACCACAGTTTTAACAGCACTACAACAAAAAATGCTCCTTTTGAACTTGACAGTTCCCAGTCATTCGGGCCCTGAGTAACACACAGGGAGCAGTCCTCAGAAAGTACTGTGGTATCTTCTGAATCACTGCCATTACCCGAGAAAACCCCAGGAAGTGGTCTGATTGAGTAGATGGACCAGTGCGTAGGTATCAGCTGATGTCTCTCGCCCATACAAGTTGGTAACAATGGGGACATTGTGAAACCAGGAATAACCTTCCTTATCTTCAGTAGTTTGGGAAATCATTTCTAATCCAGTGAGTATATAACTTGGGAACAAGTCAATGGTTAATTTTTCACTTAGAGTTTAGTAATTAATCTGTTTTAGATCAAGTATCTTCAGACCTGAATAACATAAGGATGTCCGATGTCTGGAACAATGAGTCTTTGAAACCACTTCCATAAAGCAGTAATCTTTCCTAAACTGTTATGACCAACCCAGAACAAAGCCTAAGTGCAGGCAGCTGCTGGCAGAAACTCATCAAAATGGACCATGATTTCATAGAATCTTTCAAACTCAGTTTATTTTAAAATATAAATTGATGCCATCTTTTTCTGCTCCAGCAAATGGTGGGTGCAAACCACAGTACTGTCTGGTGAAACACCAGCTGCTGATGAATCTAGGGGGTGGCAAGCCAGTGAGCCCACCTGGAAAAAACCATACAATGTCAGAGTCAATCTTCATTTAAACAACATTCACATCTTTACCTACAAACAAAATGAGAAAGTCCAAGTCATCCTACCAAACCGAAACTCAGAGATATTGTGATTCACCTAAATGCAGAGGTCTAAACTAAATAGTTACCCTTTTCCTGCACTAGAAGCTAGCCCTTTTATGGCCAAGATTGAGGGCCATAAAAGGAAGTTATGATTTCATGCAGTATTGGGTTTCTTACCAGTTCATGTAGTTCCCATTTGACTTTTTTTATATATTATCCCAATACTTCTCACCCTTTTTGATTGACTTAAATCCACTATTTCTCTATATTCTCAGTATCCACAATTCCAACCTCTGTAGGAATTCATTCTCCAAGGGATCTAACAAGGTCACAGAGTAGCCATAAGACACAACTTTTACATAACTCATATCAGCAGTATCCCCCTAACTGGAAGAATTTGCAATGTCAATTCTACAGCATTACACAGCCAACCTTTTTACAGATACCACACAGCTCTAACCCCAGCACAGGAGCACAGAACAGATGCACCTACCTTCAGCACTCAGCAGTACACCTAACAAGTGCCCTCCCAGCTCTCCCATGCAAAACTATTAGCAAACTTTTGGGAAATCCTTTACCGCGGTTCACTAGAAAATAAAGTGACTAATCCAAACAAGATATTTATAGAAGCAGACCTTTTTCTTATCTCTACTTTTCTGAAAGAAATGAATGCCCTTGAAAACAAGCTGTTTATTCAAAACAGCAAATTGTGAGATGTACTGAAAAGTAACCCAATAACTTGTATTGTTTAGAATGACAATACTATTCACTAATAATTGAGGAATACAATGATTACCCCAGGATACTAAGTGCCTTTTAGGTTATTAAAACTTTAAGAAAATTACTGAAAGTATATGTGACTGAATTATTTGAAAACAGTTAATTCATGAATGGAATATGTGGTTACTGTCAATTTCAAGCACACATTTTCAAGCCACTCTGGATTGACAAAAATTTGCCACTTGTGTATACTGAATTAAGCATGATCACACAACATTAAGTTCATATATTACATGAAGAAACAAGCCTGTGATTCTTCTCAACAGTAGCTCTTCCTATCCTGGCCCATGGGTATTTCAAGTACAGCCTCTAAAAGGATGACAATAAATCAACATATTCATAAAAAGAATAGATAAGGTGTCCCTAGCTCCTGAATTTTTAAAAGTTGACCAATAATTCTTCTAACGCTCTAAGGAACAAGGAACATCCTTCTAAAATACTTAGTTTTCAGGGATCTGACCAACATCTAAAAGAAAACACAGTTGCACCAACCCCAGAGCAGTTAGCATGACTTCGGCTTGGAATGGGAGGACATGCTGTACTTAAATTTACCCACTACAAATGGTTCCCCTCCACTCAGCCATTTGCTATTAAAAGAACCAAGCTGTTCTGAAGATAAGCAGGAAGAGGATATTCAAAATGTGTAGGCAGGATATTTTCATAGAGCTTCTCTAAATTCCAAATACCTGAACAAACCGAACCAAATTAAAAACCCAATTCAAGTTTTAACCTGAGTTAATAATAAAAACAATGTCGATTTCCGTTTTCAACTATTCATGAATACATTTTTATATAAAAACTTAAATAAAATAAAAATCTATAACAAAACTTTTTTTGTAAGGTTGCTTGCAAATGTTCGTAAAACACCGTGATATCAGAAGTCTAAATTTCCATTTTCATATTTTTTTCCTCCAGTTCAGGTTTAATAAAGATATACCTATTTAGTTGCTTTTTTAAAAAACCTAGTTTGCCCCATATAAATTAGTAAACAGACCAAACATTCTTATTACTTTGAAATCAATATTTTTGGAAAACAACATGCCCTTATTGAATTATAAGGCATGTACTGAGTATATCCTATATGCTACCACTGTAACAGCTGCCACAGAGAGTCAAAAGGAGTTACGGCTATAAACCATAGCCCCATGCTTAAAAGATAAACATCTAGTACTAGGAGGACAGGCAAGACATATATACATAAAACCATTACGTTCCTCTACGAGGGGTATAGACAAAAGGAGATGGAAAATCATTGAGGAATGTGGCTAGCAATGAAAAAAAAGCCTCAGAAGGGAAGAGAATGAACAAAGCCCTGATGATCAGAATAAACACAGTCCATTTATAGGACATTAGGGAGGTCAACTGGACTAGATCAAAGGGCTTAGAGACATGATAAGAATTAAAACTGGCTAAGTGGGACAGGTTACCTGTCTGAACGACTTGGTTTACAGGTAAGAAAACTACGCTCAAGGTGGTGAACGAGTCACCAAACAGTTTTATGTGCCCTCTATACACCATCTACTCTACTAGGCACTGAGAAACAGAGGCGAATGACAAAACGTCAGTGACCTCAGGAAGTCAACACTGGGTAGAGACCAACAAAAACCACATTAACCATTAAATTGATCATTTCAGGTTCTGATCATTCCTATGAAGAAAAAATGTGATAAAAGGTGAACCGGCGACAGAAGGAGGAATCTGCTCAAACCTGCGTCACAGATGGCCTGTCCAAAGAAGTGACACGAGTTGAGACTTGGACAAGGAGAAGGAGCCATGCCTGGGAAGATGCAGGTTAAGAGCACTGCAAGCAGGAAGAACAGTAAGTGCAAAGGCAGAGGCAAGAACAAGCTTAGCAAGTGTAAGGAACAGAATGAAGGCCAGTGTGACTAGAGACTAACAGGGAATAGGGCATATAGAGGAAATGAGCTCAGAGAGGCAGAGCCCTATGGGCCACGGTGAATAGCTTGGATTTTACTCTAAGGGTAATGAAAATCTATTAGAGAATCTTTAGAAAGGGAATTTATATTTAATAGGCTACTCTGGGGAGTGTGGAGTCAAGGAAGCCTGTTAAGAGCTTTTGCAGCAGACAAGGCCAGATGCTGGTGGTCTGGACTGAGGCTATGGCAGAGGACAGACGTGTCATGCAGACATGACATTCAGCATTTATTTTGGAGAGAGAGCCAGAAGGACTTACTGGATTAAATTTGAGTCTGGAGGGAAGGAGAAGAATCAAGGATGAAGTCTGGAATGGTGGCCTGAGCAATGGGAAGCACGGTTCTACTTATTGAAATGGGCAGGTTCAACAGGGGAGCAGAGCTGTCACAGGGAGACAGCAACGGTTCCCTTTTGTCTATCTTAATCTGGATATGTGCATCAGACAGCCAAGTGCACACATTTAGGAAGTATACAAGTTGGGAACTCAGGGGAAGATCTATTCATGAAGAAAAAAGTTTGAAAATTATCAGCATATTGATGATATGCAAAGCCATGTGATTATTTGATAACTGCTAGAAAGAGTGTTTACATAAAGAAGATAACAGGGGCCGGGCACAGTGGCTCAGGCCTGTAATCCCAGCACTTTGAGGGGCTGAGGCGGGAGGATCACTTGAGGCCAGGAATTCAACACCAGCCTGGGCAACATAGTGAGACCCTGTCTCTACAAAAACTTTAAAAATTAGCCTGGTGTGGCACCACACGCCTGTAGTCCCAGCTACTCAGGAGGCTGAAACAGGAGGATCACTTGAGCCCAGGAGTTCAAGGCTGCAGTGAGCTATGATCACACCACTGCACTCCAGCCTGGGCAAGACGGCAAGACCTTGTCTCTTAAAAAAAAAAAAAGAAAAGAAAAGAAAGAAAGAAAAAAAGGGGGATTTAGACAGAATGCTAAAGATTCTAGGAGATTACAACACTTAGGGGAAAGCTAGCAAAGGAGACTGAGAAGACCAGGTGGGAGAAATGCCTCACAAGTGTAATGTCACGAGAGCTGGCAGGATCAAGCATTTCATTAAGCAAGGGGTGGTGGTCAGCTGTCCCAAATGTTGTTAAGAGTTGAAAAGATGAAGACAAAGAATGACTTACTGGCTTTGGCCAGTATGTATGGTATGGGTGAGATCCGTACGTGAGACAGTTAGTAAAGACAGATAAATTTGAGGAATTTTTATGAACAGTAATGTTTCCAATGTCACAAAGCAAGTTAGAGGCCAAGCAGTTTAAAGGCAGATCTCTGGATTCCACTTCCTGTGCTATTTTTGTGACTCTAAGCTGCCTCTCATCCTGTGGACAATCAAGACCCTCTGAAGAATTCTGAGCAGGAAAGAGGGGTGCTGAAAGAGTTATTGTAAAATTAATCTGATGGTGGTATACCAGATTGACTCGAGGTAAAAGATGCCGTGGAATACAGGTGCAGAGATGACAGCCTGCATTAGTGGGGGAAGGAATGGAGACGAATAGGCCACCAGGGCAGCTCCAAAAAATACACCCGGCCAGGGCAAGTTAGAATAATTCCCAACTGAGTGCCACTGATTCCAAAAGTCATCCAATAAGGCAGGAGAAAAAAAACATGGTGAAATGCAAAAAGGCTAAGCACTTTTGAAAAATTCTATTACAAGATATGTCACATGACATCTCTATTTAAAAAGAAGACGTAACAATATCTACAAAAATATTAACTTTGTCTATTTTCGTTCTTTTCTTTATTATCATATTTTATAAGCAGGCCTCTTTTATCATTGCTAATACTTTGAATAAAATATAAGCTAATCTTCTTGACCATTTTTAAATTTTTTGTGCAGTCCAACATGTGTGCTACCAAGATCATAAAGTACATATGTCTAATTATTTTTAATCAAGAATGCCCTCTTAAATTATTCAATTTTTATTAGCTGACTAGCTAATTGTAACTGAGGCCTAGTGAAGAAAATATAGTCACAATACAAACCAATATTTCCAATGAGTACCCCAATAAACAATTTTTTTTAAATTATCTAGAAGGTAAATAATGTAACATCAACAGTTTGGAATCGAAAATTCCACTTCAGGAATATGTCCCTTAAACACTATTTAGAATTTACACATCTTGTTGCCTCCCTAAAATGCATTATTACCGAAGTCTAAATTGTATCTCGTTCCAATGTATTGTATGGCATTACACGTTTGGTTAACTTAGAGAAAGTAAAGAGAAAAAACATCCAGAGTTTGGCAGTTGAGTCCTTCATACTCCTACCCTGTACCTTTACTGACCTTTTAATTCCAACACATGAAAGGCACTAGAAAAATTAAGAGATGAGTATCTCAGCCTCCCGAGGAACTATATTGTATATATGCTATTGTCCCCAGGAGGAATACACTATTGCAAGGGAGTGGAAAACAATCAGGATTATAATGGGGGCTTGTAAAAAATATTACAACTATTCTTCCTTAGCTTTCATGATTAGGAAGATATAACCTTTAATCATAGAAACTTAACTGAAAGGATGCAGAGTCATAATTACCAAACAGATCCTGGGATTTTGCGTGTGTGTGTGTGGCTTAAAATGGAGCCCATAAGGCAATGCAGCAGCCTTGCCATATATTATTTAACGAATCCCCATGGACATATTTCCTTCATCAATTTTTATAGGCGTGGAGGCAATCTTGATATTCTCAATGATTGTCAGGCATATTTCTGATATCATTTAAACTTCTGATGCAGTAAATTGTCTCCGAAAACTCTGTCAAAATTCAAATGACATTGGCTTCAGTACAATGAGAAAATGATGGAAACAGAGTGTACTCTAAAATCAAGTTAACACAGATTCATTAATCATTGCATTGCCAACAAATGTTCCTGATTTTAACATGTATTTCAAAGCACAGCTCTACAACCTTCTGTATACAGTATTTTCCAAAACTATTCACACCATTTTAAATTGCAACAAATTTATACATAGGTTAATACAGTAACTGAGGATACATTTTGAAACAAATATTCAGACCATGTGTTCTTCTAGGTGCGAATTCATGAATTCAAAGCCTGTTTCCAAGGCATGCCTTACTGGAGAGAGCAGCTGAAGCAGGAAGAGATGGTCCCAGCAGCAGTCAAAAGCCATCCATAACCGCGTGCAAAGTCAGTGGCAACCCTCTCCAAGTTCCATTTGAGACAAGTAGGCACTGAGGGATGACATCAGGGAAGTACAGAGTGTTTTCTGTGCCTCCCCAGATGTCCTGGCAGGAGACAGGCTTTTCCCAATCTAAGGAAAAATCAGCCAGGAAATTTGTCACAGTTGACAGCCCTCGATCACAACTTCTGAGTAGTGATAGAAAGTGACTGTAGGGACACTGAGAGTCCTCTTTGCAATCCTGCTGGGACTGAAGGCACCTCAGCTCATCATCCTAATTACAGAAACACAAGGGTTAGAACAGAGATGGGCTCCACAGGCAAGGTGAGCCCATGGTGTGGTGCAAAGCACCTTTGACTTAATCTCAGAAGACCTGATATCTATTTTTGGCTCTGCCACTCAGGAGCAGTGTGGCCCTGGGCATGTCATTTAACATGTCTGATCCTCTATTATGTTATTTACAAACTTAGAAAGAAAGCAACATCTATCCTACCCACCATGTGGCTTTTGTAAGAACTTAATGAGACTATGTATATAAGAGTCCTTGGTAAAGTCCTGTGAAAATAGAGATTTCTCATTTTAGGGAGAATCACATCCAGCAGCTAATGAAGGTTTTAGATCTTCATAGTAACGTATTAAAAATGGTATCTTAAGAAGATGAGCCTTGTAGCAGAATGAGGAACTGACCACAGGCAGAGTAATCTGAGTCAGGAACACCATCTAAGAGGCTGTGGTAGACTAGGTGTGATAAAGTAGAACCTTTCTATTGTAGTAGCAGTTGAACCATACAGTAGGGAATTTTTTGAGGAAGAACATGGCTGTTGGATGTTGTGCATAAGGGATAATAATAAATTAAAGATGAATATTCCATGAGCTACTGTTAGAATAAACTCCATTACCCAACCTCTTGAGCCCTCAAACTTAACCCCATTATCCTCTTGGACCTTCTGCTTCTTCTCTACCTCAAACTCAGATCTCCACTTGCTAATGCAAGACTCCCTTCTCTCCATGTTTTTCACTTCTTCACAGCTGCTGGAGTGGCTCTTTGTCCTCATGTTGACTTCTGGTCCTTTACTCTCAACCGTCCCAGGCCTTCTGACTTCAGCTGTCTGAGCAACTGCGGACCACACAGTCAGACGTTTCAGTAACACCGCCACTAGTCTTCCACAGTCTCCTCCCCAGACAGCCCTCCATCCTCCGTCTGACCCGCCCATGCCCCTCTCCAAACGTGGCTCACCTGCAGGCTGCTTTCTCTGTTTCCCCAGGTTAAGTTGCAATCCCAGCAAAAGTCACTCAATCGTGCCACCTGGGCTGTGATCTCTGACTTCCAAGGAATTGTTTGAGGACAAGGACTATGCCTGGTTCCCTACAGCATCCACAGAGAGTAAGTAGCACAGGACCTGACATGTAGAACACTCTCAACTGAACACTCATTCCAGTGAATGAAATTGTTAACATTTGGAAACTCTGTAATCCATCATCTCTCCTATTACTACACCTCTCATGGCTTCCACCTGCTCTTTCAGTTCTCTTCATCTCCTTTACTAGATTCTATTTTTCTTCCTGTCCCCAAAGGAAGAAGATTTCCCAGTGTCCTCAACTCAGCTCTCTTCTGTTCGCTTTTCACTCTCTCTCCAACAGAAATCAGTTCCCACCAGCAAGCACGGTAGAATGTCAAGACATTTCACACAATTATCCTAGGACCCAAATTCAACACTCCTGCCAAGATTCCCACAACTTGAACCCTACCTCAGGGGGTGAAGCCACACCAAAAAATTGACTCCAGTGAGAAGGAACAAAGGTCAGAGAGGAATCAGACCTTCCCAGTGGGGACAGTTGAGCCTCAAGTGTGACTGCCAGGGAAGCCTTTGCCACCAGACACAGTCACGAGCGTGTCCTATACTGATGACAAAGAAGCCTCTCTTCTCGGGGATGATTACTTGCCTTTAAAAGTCCAGGTTCTTTGAGGTCTGGGAGCTTTACACCTTTCGAGGCATCTGGTGCCCTTCCTTTGAGACAGTCGTCCACATACAAGAGAAAGGTTTGCTGCAGCACTTCATTACAGATGGGGAAACCTGCCCTACACCTCTGAGACCCCAGCCCAAACCTGCTCATTTAGCCCACGTGGTTTGACTCTGTGTGACTAAGTCTCTAGGCACAGTTCAGCCTGCAACTGGGTTCCACCTTGAGTTCTCCTACCATCAATGCCTGGGAACAACCTGAGGCCACAAACACAACTGCAGGTTCTTCACAGCCCTACCTGGATAGGCCAGCAGTTTGGGCCTTTCCATTTTCTATTATTGGGACCTCCATTCCTTGAACCACTGGGGTTCAAACCTAAGTCATCTTTGACATCTCTAGTACTCAGTTTGGATCAAGCATGACACATCATTTTCTCCCCATACTAAAGTGTCTTGAGGGAAAAAGTTTTTTATCTTATGTTTATAATTAAAATGCATAGATCCTTTTTCACAGTTGTTACTGTATATTTCTGGACTTTTTAAAACTTATTTGCTCAGGGGAAAATAAATTTTTTATCGGACTATGCCATGCGGCCTTATGAATACCTCTCCACTCATATAAAACTAACCTAAATAACAGAAGGAAACAATTTTGGATATGGCCTTACCTAGTTCACACAGGAATCAGGTAATTTTACAGAAATTTTATAGAAAATTAGGCACTTGTGGGCAATTAGTTATTTCCATATCTGTAAATTTCCATGTCAAGTATTTTTAAATGTCCAGTAAAAAAATATAAAGGTTTGCAAAGGGGAATTTGTTTAAATAAAATTCAGCAGCAAGTGAACTAATTCCAAGAAGATTAGTACCGAAAATTACAGCAACCTGTTTTAAGACATAAGAATTCCCCTCCACAAGTTATTAAAGGATAGTCCTGTGAATCCTTTAGTTTTGAGGCAATTGGACCATGTCACCTAACTTTTGTGAAGTTAGAAGAATAACTTTGGTAAAAATTCCTGGACCTGAGTTCTGTCATCTGTAATAAAAAATATGGCCTCTGAGGTCCTGTTTTCAGCTCTCAGTTTTCAGCTCTCAGGTTAGATCTACACAGAGTTCCTTCTCTCATAGAAAATACATCTTCTTCCAAGTGAAAAGAGTAGAAGAAAATATCCCCACTAAAAATATGTTTATCTCTAGGCACTATGTCTACCCAGTGATTTGTGTCTCTCACTGAGCTCCCAATCTCCTGCTCTATGAAAGTCCTTCCTGAAAGCCACCATTCAGAATGTTTCTTTCTTTCTTTTGTTTTTTTCAGAGACAGGGTCTTGCCCTGTCACCCAGGCTAGAGTGCAGTGGCACAATCAAAGCTCACTGCAACCTCAAACTCCTGGCCTCAAGCAATTCTCCTGCCTCAGCCTCCCAAGTAGCTGGGACTAGAGGCGCAGGCCACCACAGCTGACTAATTTTTAATTTTTTGCAGAGACAGGGTCTCACTATGTTGCCCAGGCTGATCTCAAACTCCTGGTCTCAAGCAATCTCCCCACCTCAGCCTCCCAAAGTGCTGGGATTTCAGGCATGAGCCATCTCGCCTGGCCTCAGCATGAGTTTCTAACCCTGCTAAATCAAATGATGACATCTTGTTGTAGAAATCTGAGTGCCTCATGGGGGATCTACACATCAGTCACTGAGGGCCACTGCCAACCTCTGTCACAGGAAGATTAAGATAACACAGTCACAGCTGCAAACATTGCTCTAAGTAATTATCAGAGTTTGTTACCATTATCAGGGTTATAGAAGGACTCTGCCCAGTCACCCAGCTCTCTCCTGACATCATATCTATGAGGTCAGAGCCTTTCAGCTCCTAAGCCCCAGCAGATAAGGTCCAATGAGTAGAGCTTGTCCTTTAGCCCCTGTCAATACAATGTATAATTTTGAGTATAAAGCCCATCTGTTTATTAGGCCTCATATTCCTCATCTGTAAAATGACTACAGTAAAATATGAAGCATCTTAAAACTTGATTAATCACTAAGAAGAATGCCTAAAACTAAGGAGTTCTTCCATACTGTTAACACACTAATTACATAGGTAAAAAGTAGAAGAATCATTTACACCCTCCCAGAATGAGCGTTAGAAATGGGACCTTCAATTGTTCTGACACTGTCGATTAGCTATCTTCCTAATTGTAGGTAATTTTGAGGGTTTCTCTTTTCCCCATATGTAATACTGGAGTAATGTACCTATAAGTAAAATTAAGTGTCATATCACCTCAGTGTTTTAGGCTGGGTTTTGGTGTTTGCATCATTCTCCTAAGCCCTGCAACATAACAGGAACTTTAGTGAAAGGATCACGTATTAACCAGGAAACTCCATCAGCTGCACTGACTGAAGCTCATATACCAATCACTCATAGTACATTCAAATGGTCTGATCACCCATAAGTAATAAAAGTGTCTCCATAGAAACCAAGTATACAGTGGAATCTGCTCACCGTACAGGATCTGCTTTAACAAAAAGACTACACTGGGAGCCAAGATTTTGCTCTAACTTAGGTTTACACATCATCATACACTGATACCATTAGATAGTACACCTTTGGAATTTCACAATCTTGAAGATTACAAAAAGCTCTGCACATGGAGAGAAAAAGAAAAAAAAAAGGTTTGGGAGAAAAAATTTGCATATGTAGTTATAAAAATACCGAAGCAGATTCCATGCTTAAGCCCTGCCAAAAGGAGAACAATTACTATTGCCCATCAGCATGCAGCCTTGAAATTATATTCTCTTCTCCAAGCAGAAGCAGTCATCAGATTATCAAAATGAGGTTATCCTGCCTAAACTCAAATAGTTCTTACATGGAATAAGCACAATGCAATCAACAGACAAGCAGCTATTTCCCTCCCACACAAACTATAATCTTTTGTGAAATATATTTTTAATGAAGAATACATAACCCTCCTACATGTTTGGTTCTGCCCTCACACTCCTCCACATAAAAGCATACATAACATTTTAAAGAAAGGGAGAAGAATTTTATAGCTTCTAATAACATCTCCTACAATATAAGGCAAAGAATGGTAGCATCTGAACTAATCCCCAAACGTATCTTTTTCACATAATGTCACTCTTATGAAAGTAAAGCTAGGGGCCAATGGCTCTTCCATGGGGGAAGGATAATGCAATCCCCATAAACAATGGATCTCACCAATATTTTAATAATATCTTTCTAATTAGGTGCATTATGAAGTCTTAATTCATTCAACTACAAATGACTCAAAACTCATAGAGCTCTGAATTTAATCTTTCACAAATTTCAAATTATAAATTGCTTGTCATGAGTCATCCTGCTTATTCAAGAAGCAAGTTTTCGAAAGGAAAGTTATTTTGCAGGTGAGGTTTATAGTGACTATCATTGTCCTTTCTCCTTCAATCATTTGAATTTTAAATGTCTAAAATGGAAAAAATATGATTTGACAGGTGATAGATTTTTACCATTAAGACAGCTAATTTAAAATAAGACTATAAGAATAATTATGAATGTTCAGGCCCACTTAGTGGGATTGTATGAGGCAAAACAGGAATAAAAAAATTTCTTTTCCATTATGGCTTTTTTACTCCACACAACATCTGTTTCAGGGTACTAGAGTCTAGGATGTATTCTCATAATTTGGTTCCTAGGAGGCAAAACATTAAGAAATTAGTTACAGAGACAAGTAACCTTGGTAATCTGTTACATTAAGGTAATATGCCTTTGTTCTGGGAAAAAAAAAAAAAAGAGTAAAACTTGACAAGCCAAACAAATAAATGTTTTTTCCATAAAGAAAATAGTCTTAAAAGATCAGAAAACCAATTTTGCCTAAATGTGTGAATGACGCAATCGCCTTACACTAAAAGGAATGTTTTAATTTTGTCTAATTGTCATTCACAAAACAAAATAATAGCTGAAAAGATAGCCTGTAAACAAACACATGCAAACCAGAGTCCTTTGACTCACACGTGTGTTCCTCCTGCACCTCCCCGCATCTGTACAGAACCATACTTCCCTCAGCTCAGCAAGAGGTCAAGAATTACTTTTGCAAACAACGTAGCATCAGGGAAAGAGGAAGAGAAAGAAGAGGAAGAGAAGGAAAAGGAGGCGTTGGGAAGACCGCTTAGGAAAAAAGTTTGGGAAATGGACACCCTTATCCAAAAGCAAATGTAGCCGCTAAAATGCTGGTGACTAAATCTCACTACACACAGTTCAGGAAGCTTATTCACACATGTATTAGAAAGAAGTGGGGAAAAGGAAGAAAATGCAAAACTGTTTTCGTGCATTCAGTTATGATGCGGTTCCACACACATACACCAATGCAGCGCTCTACTTCCCAAAGCATGTTGACAGGAGGTGCAGGTTAACTTTAAAAATCACCTCCAGATAGATACCCAAGCACATCTAGATTAGAGACAACACTAAACTCCTGTATATCACTAGGAATGCTGGCACACCTTTAAATTCAAAACCTCTGTTCTTATATGTGATTGTAATAGTCCAGTTGCTCTTGGGTCAATCTAACTGATCAGGAAAACAAAACCTTAACTAATCAAAGAACCCAATGCGTCCCCCAGCCAACCCCACAGAGCCACTCCATGCCTCCCATGGCAAGGTTCTGACTGTCCACTTTCTCAGGTCCAGGAAATGCACCTTTCCCCACACACAGCCACGGAGCAGGGCTAAGGAACAAGCTCAGCCAGAAATGCCGCTGTTCACAAAAGGAATTCCCCCTCCCTTCCCCTCCTTCTCCCTCCCCTTTCTCCTCTTGTCCCTCCCCCATCATCGCTGGTGAATAATATCACTCTGCTACCTGCCTTGATCAACACCGTGAGCCCCTGTCTTCAAGCATTCAGAGAATTTAACAGCCTGGAAATTCCTGTTGTCCATTCGCTGAGGTCACAGATAACGCTAAACAACAGCCGTGGTTCCCATCAATCATAAGTCACTCACTGATAGAATGTATGGTAGGAGACCTGATGTAAGCGAGTCACCAGAGAAAATACCCACTGATGACGCATATCCAGGCATAAAAATAGTTACAGGGCCCTCAAAGGGATTATTCAACAGCCTACATTTAGACTTTCTTACAAGAGACCTGAAGTCAACGTGCTGCAGTTAAGTGGCTGGAGAGAGTTGAAGTTCAACAGACATAACCGCAAAAAGCTGGTTTAAATAAGCTCCTGCAATAACAAGCTGTTTAGTAAATTTAACACAACTTTATAAGCACTAAACAGTACCACCAACTATCTTATAAAATGCCACATAATCTTTTACTTCATTCATTTTCTCCTTCATATAATTTCTCTTTTTTAACTCATGGTCCCCCAGCAGTAAGACTTAACCAGTCCAAGAAATACAGCCTCAGTGGCTTTCCAAATAAATGTTAGAAAAATAACACAAAATTGTAGTACTGTATCTGTATCTTTTTAAAACATGCTTTTAAGTAAAGTACAGCTTAATTATAAGTTTCACCAAAGAAAATGACGTTTTGCCCACTGTATTTGCAGTTATATTTTTCCTAAATTGGTTTGATCATTTATAGAAATAATTATCACATGTATTAGAGACACCTACTACATATGGTGTCTTATACACAATAGGCATTATGATTATTCGACAAGTGAGTGAATGAATGAATCAACCAATGAAGTTTAAGTGCAACTATTTTAATTGAGCAAGTGACAAGTAAGATATTAACTAAGACCGAAATCTTGGGTGTTTTCTTTTTATTTTATGAGGAAGAAAATAACTTTTTACATGTGTAACAATAGTTTTCAAATCATCTGTTCTCTTTTCCCTCCCACTCAAACATATGCACAGCTACCCTGCAAAGCAGGTCTTTCACAGAACTTTCATATCAGAAAATGCTGGATTTTTGCACATTTTTATATTTGAATATCTAAAAATGTTCTCTTCCCAGTTTGCTTTAAGCAAATGTGCCAACACAATGAACAATGAAGGCAACTGGCTGTGACAGAACCCAAAATTCTGCCTCAGAACTTGAACACTTCCTACTTGCAATGACCTACTTGTTAGTCTTAATTACCAATCTTTTCCTAATCGTGGACAGATTGTCATTGTTACCCAGTTAATTATTAGCCACAGACTATTTCTCTGTGATAGAATTTATCTCAGTGCTTAATGTTATTAACTACCCTGCCTACAAAACTGGCAAAAACCTATTAGCAACACTGCTGTAAGTTTTGACAAACATATTCAGGGCTTTATCTAAAGGGTAGTTCAACAACAGTTAACAAGATGACATTTTTTTTTCCTGTACTGGTAGGTTCTACATCACCTTCCTGAAGTAAGATAACACTGCTATAAATACAGGTGAAAATTATTTTTAGTACTAAGATTTCACAAAGCATTCACGTTTCTCTCCTGTGCATATGTGTCAACAGCATGTGGCCTAGTTTAAAGAATCAAAATGGAAATGTTCGCGAGTGCCACCTAGTTGATCATTCCTAAAGCAATTTTGAATAAATACACGTGTACCTCCTTTAGTCCACTCGTAATTATTGCAAGGTTTCCAATTATCAACAATTCAGCCATTAATTCCTAACATAAAATGTGAAATAACAAAATAAGTTAAAGATAGAGCCTGTTTTATTTCGTAAGGTTTCATTATTCATTTGTGTAAATGAACAATAAAGAAAAAATTCGAGAAACAGGAAAAAAAGTCAAAAAGACAGGATAATGAGACATATTTCTATTTGCCAAAGAAGAAAGAATGTACCTAACATTAACTCAGAAACCAAAAATGCTTCACTAATTTTACAGAAGCATAGCTCAAAATCAGCCAAGGCACTCAAAAATAATCAGGTTTCACCCTGCTTCATACATTTGACAGCCTTCAGTCATGGTGGTCTGTGCTGGTTAAGTCTGAATTAATTTTAAAACAATGCCAATCTCCAAAGCTTGGCACTATTTCAAATTGCACAGACATACCAACTATCAATCCAGAGATCACAGATTGAGTCCCATAGAAGTTATTTCCGTCAGCACTCCTGGTTTTAGAAATTCCATGCCTTTTGATTTACTATCAGCAGAACAATTTTTTTTAATGGAACTTCCTTACCCTAGATTAGAAACTATGCTATCATTATAAATCTGTGAGATCATTTCCTGCATTGTCTGTGCAATGAAGAGTTTAAACAAACTACTGCTTAAAATTTAAAAACGCCAAAATGCAAGAACACTTACTAACTTTTACCTTTTTGAAATATCAAACAACCTAATCACCTGTTTACTAAATTTAAGACCAGATATTTAATTATCTGGGGGGGGGGACCATACCCAATATAGCAAAAAGACAATATAGGAAAAAAAAAAATCTGCTTTTTTAATGTTAAGCTTTCTATCTAGAAGCCATATTTAAATTCATCCCCCATGTCACAAATAAAATACCATGATAATAAATCTTTTTACATATTTTAAAATATGGCAGTGGAGTTAGAAAGAAGAGAAAGAGGTAACTTGGTAAAACTGTCACACCCTGGTGATTAGATATGGGAGCTGAGGGTTAAGAAGGAGTTACAATATGCCATGACCTTAGTTTTAGCCTAAATACAATAACTATCTTAAGTTCTCCCTCTCCTCCCACATTATGTTCTACCTGACCAAAAGTGAGTTTTATAAAACATACATCCAACTATGGTACTCATTCCGTTAAAAAACCCTCCAATGGCTCTTGCTTGTATCATGCAAATTCTTGTATCAGAGATCATCCTATGCTATCATAATTATTCATTTTGACTCTCTATTTGATTTTGAGCTTCTCGAGGCCAGAGACTGTGTAGTAGTACCTCGTACTGAATCTCTGGCTCCTAGCACAGTGCCTGCCTGGCAAGTTCGTTGAACTGAAGTGGACTGAATGGGAGGACACTACATTGACATTTTAAACTCCTGATGTGGCCCAACTAAACTGGATTAAAAAAAACACACGGTACAGCAAGAGAGTATTCTCTCTAAAATCAAAGAAAACGGGGTTCAACCATGGCCCTATCATATCTTAGGCAATTACATAACCTCTCTGAACCTTAGGTTCTCAATACAAAACGGTGTTAGGATAAAAGGGAATAACATACATTATGTGCCTACTGTAATAGCTGGCACCTATGGAGAAGGTGCCCAAAAAATGGCAGCTATTATAATGTCTTAGATGAAAATACACAACAGAATAATTTTATGCAATTACACATACATATATCAGATATGACATCAATATGACCTATTTCAGTGCTGTCCACTAGAGATATATCCATATATCTGTGCTGTCCAATACAGTATCCACTGGCCATATGTGGCTCTTGACACTTGAAATGTATCTAGTATAACTAAGGAACTGAGTTTTAAATTTCAATTAACTTAAAATTTAAATAGCCCCATAAGACTGGAGGACTTCCTTATTAGACCTATTTAACCCTGACATCAGTGGAACCCCCTTTCAGTGCCTACCTTCCCCCTTTCCCCAAACTAGTCTTGTTTGCAAGGATTCAAGTGCCAGTTAATTAAGGTCCGTGTCTTCATTTTTGTTCATTCAACACTGCCCATTCTGTTACAGAAATCAGACCTAAGTGCCTGTAATTTTCACTCTCTATGAAAATTTACTGTAACACTAGCAGAAGGAGCTCTACACATCAGTAAAGCCACCCGTTCTATTCAGAGATTTAGCTCTGGAAGTATGAGAATAGCATATAACAGAGTTCCACACAGTATCTTCCTCCCATCAGCTCCTCCAGAACTTTGTATCATTACACAGTTAATACAGTCCACCTCCTATTTTATGTATTCATTTACATATTACTGCACTTGCTTTACATTCCTTCTAAAACTACAAATTCATTGAGGGTAGAAACAATCTTGCTTCGTGTTTCCTGGTACAATGAAGTGCCCGGGTTGAGTGAATGATTATAAATGAAAGAAATAAATGAAGAATACGGTCTATAGAATGGAGCCCCCACCATAACACGGAGAGACAGAATTATCGTGGCAAGTACACAGGATTTAGGACCAAAAGATCTTGCTTCAAATCCCAGTTCTGCCATTAACATTCTATGATGTTTGGGAAAATCACTTGATCTCCCATCTGTCAAATAATGATAATATTAACTACAACTTCTAACTATTCTATAACAATCAAATGACATAAATTGGACATATAAATATTTATGCAAATAGTATAACAGAGAAAATTATGGGAATAACACTTAAATCTCTACCTTCTATATTATAACAGAAAATAATGTCCTACAAATATGAAGAACACTATGTATACCTCTTGACAATTTAGATAAACATCTATAGGGAAAGATCAATTTTAAAATAATTACAAAGATGATTACACTTCCATTTGTAAACTATAGTAAGAGTCATTACCTGTAGTGTACAGTCTTACCTGACACCAAGGTCAGATAATGTTGAAATTTGTTTTTGTATATATGACCTGTTTCCTTCATTAAGCCATATGTGCTGTATGGACAGGGTCTGTGGCCTTCAACAGTATTTGGTAATAATATTTCACTTTTGTTGTGTGCTTTTTAGTTCACAAAGCTCTTTCACTTATATTCTTGAAGTTGTCTTCAGGATAACTCCAAGATAGACTGATAGGAAATAATTTTATTATTTCCATGTTGCAGAAAAGTAAAGTAATAATAGCATCAGTGAGTAAAACCATCAGGTTAATACCTCTAAGTCTAAAGTTCTTGTCCTCATACTCTGGGAATTTCCTAATGTTTCACATTTCCAAGGGAGAACCCAGATTTTGTTCACATCTTCCCACAAGAAGAATTTTAACAAAATATTAACTATCACACTGTATATCTATCTCATCATACATATGTGTGTTTATATATAATTTAATGTTAATTAATTATATTATGTATTGTATATAATTATATAAAATATGCTTATAATATATAATTATAATATATAATTATATATAATTTAACATTGATTAATTATATTAATATATAATTCAATGATTTTTTAAAATGTTCTCATTCATACTCACTTAGCAGATCCTTACGATACCTTACAAAGCCAGTATGCCAGGTAGTACAATCCCCATTTATAGATAAGGAAATTGGGGCTTGGCAAGATCTTGACTCTTGACCATGTCTTTACAGGGTGATGGAGAGGAATGATCTGTGTATTTGGGCTGCGGGCCCCGATGTACTACCTACCAGTTGAGTATATTCGAGTAAGTCAACCAACCTCTCTGGGCCTCACCTTCTTTTACATAAAATGGGAGACTTTCAGACACTCACAGATACCACCTAGCTGTTAAAATTCTGTGATTCCACAACTCAGCTAATTCAGGAACGTCACTGAGGCAAGAACCCAGATGGTCTAAGTCCTCGCTGGTTCTTTGTCCCCTCCCATATGCTGTAATGTCTTTTATGACATCTCACTGTTTCTCCACAATTGAAAAGTGGACCTAATTAAGGAGTTCATTTTGTTTGTTTGTTTGTTTGTTTGTTTATTTTTATAGAGCTTTATGCCCTGTTTATTCTTTGATCCCTTGGCTATGTCCAGCCAGTAAAAACATTCCTCTACAAGAAAGGCTGGCAGAGACAGACATGTGCAGGCACAGGAGTCTGGGGGAAAAGGGTGTGTCCCCACATGACCTTTTCTCACTGCCCTGCCACACTTTCTCCTTTGGGATAGGAGATCCTTGTTTGTTTTGATGGGTTTTCATACCCTTTATATTTTTATTTTTCAAAGAAATAGTACAAAACCCAAGGTTGATAGGAAAGACAGGCTCTTGCACCCAGGTCCAGGGATAGGGTTACAATAACTTAAAGCAATTTAAGTGGCCCAACCAAGAACTTTCCCACGATGAAGAAGGGGGCAAATCCAGAAGAAGTCACAGCTGAGAGCACCTGGCTAATGCTGGGGACTCATGTGCACAAATCCACACATACCCCCTCTGCTGGCATAGACAAAGCTCTTCCTCTGCCTCTGCTGAGGTGCCAGAGAAATAAGCAACCCGACCCCCCCGAAGAGTCTTTGGAGTCTGGCAGTAACCTGAGCTGCTCTAGGTTATTTTTGCTGATGGCTAGTGGTTCTTAAAGGGACTGTGTTCTAAGTACACATGTCCAGACACTGGATGGAAATCAATGACAAGACAGATGTGACAGGCCTATCTTCATTAAATGAAGTTCATAAAAGCATATAATAGGTAAATGAGAAGATATACGAGCAAATATTTTAATGCCTTTCCAAAGGGACCAATCATATACCCGGTGATATAACATCATTGGTTTAATACAAGGGAATGCTGACTAGCACACTATTCTATTGGTTTAAAATGTAAAAAGACAGCAGGCATTCTCCAAGGCTCTGTCCTCAGTGCAAGCCTGCTACCTAAGAAGGGAGTGGGGAGTAGAGCTTAGAGCTGGAGATGGCTGCCAGGGCTGGGCTCCACGGTTATCATCCTGTTTAAATGCTCACCATGACCCTTAGAAGTATAATTATTCCACTGTACAAAAAAGGAAACTGGAGCTTGGCAAGTCTTCATAACATACTCAAAAGTTACATGACGGGTAAGCACAGGCCCTTGCCAATACTGTCTACAGGAATGGTGAAGATTCCAAAAGCAAATACTCACCCCATTCAAAAAACAATTCTCGTGAAAAAATTGTCCTTTCGTTCTCTATCCCACATCCCTATACTGGCCAAGAAGAAACGGGAATAATCCAGTAGCAAGGGAAGTGAGATTTGGAGTCACAAACGCTCAGGTTTGTAAACCTCCTCCTCCACAAATTTGCTGGGTGACCTTGCGCAAGTTAGTTACGCTCCCTGAGCCTCAGTGGAAATAGCAGTAGTATCTACATCATCAGGTTGTTTCAGAGAACATATGATATCATCATACATGTCATATATTTGGAAAGATGCCTGGCACAAAGAAACCCCCCAGTAAAACAGTTGCTCTTATCAGTTGCATTGGTATTCCTATTTCAGTAAGTGTGCAATTCAAGTTGCCTTGAAATTTGACAACGTATAATCATAAGAAAAATCATGTAACAGCTAGTTATTGAGCAGGTACTGTACAGATATCATGTCCAGTGCTCACAATTCTTCCAGGCAAGCCACTCAATGAGACTCACGGAGGTTTGGTAACTTGTCTAAATTATAGCTAGTAAGTGACAGAGCAGGGACTTTAACTCAGTTCTGACTTCAAAGCCTATACTACTTCCTCTCAAATGAGAAATAGCTGGAAGAACAGCATGAGAGCCATAGGAACAACCTTCAGGTCCAGTTATAGTCCACAACTTGTTAACTGTGCCCTAAGGTCAATCACGGAAACTCTCCTCCCTGTCTCACCCGACAGCTAGGAATTTTTTTTTGTCTAATCTCTACAGCAAGTGTGTCCATCCATTGCTGGTCTACAGATAATTCTACAGAGAATGATAAAGTTCTTTGTAGCCTTATTTAAACTACATCTTCTAGGTGTTCATTTGTGGGCCATAGATCTTCAGGAAAACCACAAATCCTATATTATATAAGTCACAATAAAGCCACACAAATGCCTAACTAACATCTTATAGTTCATGAAGCATTTTCACAAACATTAGCTCATTTAATCATCCTAACAACCCAGCAAGGTGGCTATGTGCCCATTTCTCAGGTGATGAAACTGAGGCACAGGTTAAGTCAATTGCCTATAGTCACATAAGCAGTAAATAGTAGAGTTGTCATTTGAATACCCATGTTTTCTGATATCATATCTATGTTCCATCCATTTGACTATATCCAGCTCTGGAAAAATATCAGCATCTTTTTTGTGTGATCTGTTATGCTCACTAATATATCAAGGCATGATATATTATTAGCATCCCCTTCTGTCCTTCATGCATTGCCTTTTACTTGTGTTGCAAAATATAGTTTCAATTAACTTCTATGCTATTTCCCAACATAGCATAATACCTACCCAAGAAAGCCAAGTCAATAAGACAACTTCCCAAAGCTTGGGTGTTCAAGGGTCAGAGGCCATGTCTTACTTATCATTTTATAGCTTGGGGTACCCTATTACACTTAGAAGTAGGTGTTCAATTACTTCAATTGAATAAGACTCAAGAAAACTATAACTTTATAAAACCACATATATATCCCTATTTTAAATAATATATGTTTTTAAATTTTAGATACTTTTAACAGAGAACTTGACAATGGAAGTTATGTTTCAAGATAACATTCATTTAGTGTCCAGTATGCCTTGCACTGTTCCAAGGGCTTTACATTTACTAATTTATTCCTGGTAACAATTCTATGAGTAGGCACTAATGTTATTCTTATCTTACAAATGAGGAAACTGAATCAAGTTTACTTGCCCAACAGTATACAGCTAGTTATTGGCAGAGCAGTAATTTGAACCCAGGGACTCTGGCTTCCAGAGTGTGTGCTCATACCATTCTACTACACTGTCCCCACTGATTGTATACCAGACACTGTCCTCAGACTTCATTCAATCTTCACAACAACCCTAGGAGCAGGAGCAAATCATCTTGAAGACTGAAAGTTGCCTTGATAATTCACTGGCTAGATTTGATATTCAAGAGAAAAATAAAATAATCCAATTTAATTGTTTTTAACAGTACTGCTCCATGACCAAAGCTATCAATATCACGAGTAGTATGTCCATCACAATTTTTACAATTTAAATTTTTACAATTTAAAAGGTTGATGAAAAAATAAAACTTATAGCTACATTTTACTTTTAATTCTTGCAGTTTGAATTTACAGTCTTTTTACCTCTTCATGGACAATATATTTTTCCTATGCAATCTTGCACACTTCACATTGGTTTTTGTTTGTTATCTTAAAATTGCTGTGATTCTATCTAGCATCCATTGAAATTTACCTTTTAAAATAAAGTAATCTATACAGAGATTTCCTTAGGACTTAAATTCTTGTCTCTTTTCTTGTCTTCTTTAATATTGTCTTTCTCATCTTTTTTCATTTCTTGTTATTTACTTTGTTTTTTGGTCAAAATGATGTAGGCTGGTACTCAGTACTACAGCAAGCTTCCAAAACTAGAAGCTTAACAGTAGGTTTCTCAAGGTTGAGTCTATGGACAAGCTACATAATTACCTCCAGTGCTTGGCCCCCAAATCTACATTTTTCAGCAAGTTGCCCAGGTATATTCCCTATATAGTGGGATAAATCATAAAATTTTCAATCTGCCAATTCCTGTAAGTGGTTCTATTGAAGGCTTTTACATTTAGAAATGTGTATATGCTAGTTTTATGAAAATGTAAACTTCACTCGCTAGACTTTAGCTGAGAGTGTCACACAATATGGGACATTTTACAGACTAAATTTAAACCAAAGATTTTAACATACTCTATTATTTATTTCAGTATGTAGCAATGAGGAAACACAACTAACTAGAGAACAGAGAGTGGATCAAATGAGGCCTCCAAAGATAACTGCTTAAAGAATCGTGCCCAACCTCTTTCAGCTGAGGTTACTGAAGCAACAGATTTTTATTTCCAGTGTTTCATGTAAGTGTAAGACCGGACCATTTGGGTCCCTCCATTAACTCTCATTATCAAAAAACATTTTATTGAACCAAGTAGTGGCTAATGCAAGAGGAAAATGCTTAAATAAAACTTCATCAGAAGTTTCCATTCAATAAAAAATACTTATTTACTAGTAATGAAGGAGACAAGCTAAAACTTAAAATGTGACCTATTTTGAGAGGCTATTTGCTTAAATGTTCGATTATTGTCCATAAATCCTGACAGGGAATTCAGATTACTGTATTTGGGTGAATAAAACAGGCTACTATAGTCAATCTTGTCACTTCACCTAACTTGTCACCTTCACAATCTGTTGTTTGTTCTTCAACCTCAAGGAGATGGTCAGTTCCTCAATGCCTCTCTTCAACAGTTCACCATCTTCTTCTTCCTCCCTCCTCCCTTCCTCTTCCTCCCCCTACCTCCTCCCTTTCCCCCTCCTCCTCTAGGATTCTTTCACTATCCTGTCTAGATCCCGCTGTGAGCCACTTTGCCATTTCCCTTGCAAGCATCCCAACTAACTTGTCCCCTTGTCCTTCCTACCCATCCTAAAAAGCACCCAACTTTGGATCCTTGTTCTTTCTGTTCCTATATCACCTACTCAGAGTGGCTGGGGAAAGTCACCAACTACGGAGACTAAGCTACTTCTGCGGAGCCCTCCGAAGGTCAGCCTTATCATTTCACAATGTTCTGCTCAGCACACTTTCCCATTTCCTCCAGAGATGCTTCCAGGTGTCCCCAATTTTTGTCAATACTATCCAGTTTTTGCAGACAAATTAATTTGCCTTCTGCTTCACAAAAAAGAAAAAAATCAATAAAATAATGAGTTTTTCAAGGAAAGTTTTCCTCAATGACAGTTTCTAGCCATAAGCTTAGTAACATGCCTCCTTCTGCCCCAATCAGTCGTTTCTAGAGCTCAGAGCCCTCTCTGGCCACTCCAGCATTCTGCCCAATCAATTATCATCTTTCCTTCACATTGTATACCTTGCCCTTTCTGATGGCTCTACCTTGTTGGCATATATCAATAGGTTCACATCAGTACAAAAACGCTCTCTGGGTCCTACCTCTTCCTCTAACACCTCACTCCTTCTATGCATAGCCAAGCTTTTCGAAGAATGGTCAAGATACAAACTTCATGAAGCATAAAGCACGGCTATATTGTTCTCTTCTCTAACTCTAGTGCTAGAATAGTTCCTGTTAGGCTCTCAGTAATAATTCTCATTGTTTAACACTGATGCTGCAAAAAGACAGAAAACTCAGTAGAAAAGTGGATAAAATACTTCAGCAGGCACTTTATAAACGAGAGTATCCAATGGCCAAAAAACATAGGAAAGGGGGCTCAACTTCATTAACCATAGGAGAAATGCAAGTTAAAACTACAAGGCTTATATTACTAAATAACTACCAGAATGGCCAAAATGAGAAAGATGAAAAGACCACAGCACGGTGGGGGCAGCTAGGACCCTCATGCATTATGAGAAGGAACACAAATCAGCACAACCACTTTATAAAGGCATGTGGCATTAACTACTAAAGCTGAATATATACAAGCCTCATGATCCAGCAACTCCACCCCAACAGCTATACTCAGCAGACATGTACTATAATGTTCATAGAAGCACTATTTGTAAGAGCCAAACCCAAAAATTACCCAAATCCATCGATGGTAGAATGAATAGATTATAGCATACTCAGACAATGGAATTCAATACAGCAATGAGAATGAATGATTGTTACAGGCAACATGAATAAATTTCACTAACATTCCATGAGTGAAATAAGCCAGACACAAAAGAAAACAGAGAATATGATTCCATACATATAAAGTACAAAAACAGGCAAAACTAATATACATGGTTTTAAAAGTTAGGAGAGTAGCTACCCTTGGGTTTTACTATGACTGGAAAAGGGCAAGAGAAGTACTCTTGGAATACTGATGATGTTCTGGTTTTTGACCTACTAGTCAGTCCGTGAAACTTCATCAAACTGTCTACATCCTTTTCTGTATACATATAATACACCATTAAAAAATCTGGATATATTGATTTGTCACTGAGCCTATTCTTATTCAAAACACTCTTGACTTCCTTTTCTATCTCATGCTATGGACTCTAAGACCCTAAGGCTCCCCTGGTTCCTGCACAGAGCCTGGCACACACCTGCTCCCAACAAATGATTCTGAACAAATGAATGAGCATGCCACCTCGGCCGCACTGATTAATTCTGTTCTCTTTTATGCTCTTGACTCTGAAGTCTGCATGTTCAGCCTCTCCCCTGGGCTCCAGGTCTTGCTATGTGCCTACATACACCGCAGTGATAATAATCTGCCCTTTATTTGAGAACTGGCTTTGAGTCAGGAGGTTCACATAGCTTATCTCTTTCACCTATCACAAACAGCCTGCAAGTTAGTAATTATTACCCCCACTTTACAGATCAGGAAACAAAGGATCCCAGAGGTTAAGTAACTTATCTAAGAATACACTGGTCACAAGTTGGAGAAGTAAAATTGAAACTCAGGTCTTTCTTATCCCAAAGCCAGGGATCTTTCACAGACCACACATGACTACAGAGATAACAAATCTGAAACATAGGTCACTGCCTTTCTCAAAGGCCTGCTCACCCTCCTTATCCTGGGCAATGTCATCACTACCCACCTTGCCACCCAAGCTGCAGTCCTGGGAATTGCGTTCTCTCTCCCTCAGCCTACACACTGCTCAGCCACTAAGTACTCTTTCCCAAGCCTGACCATCCATCCTGTGCTCACTATTCTGAATATCGCAGCATTAGTTCAGGCCTTTTTTTCCCCCCCTTCTGAAGATTACTATAGCTGTCTGCACACCATGTCTCCCAAATCTAGGCTTAGTTTCCTCTAAATCATTCTTATGATGCTGCCTGAGAGATCTTTGCAAAATGCAAATCTGCACATGTCCCTTCTCATTGCCTACAGGACAGGGTTCAAACATAGCAGCATGGCATACCCTCCTTGACCTGGTGGCTGCCAAGCTCTCCAGATCTTTCCCGGTGACTCTACTCCTCCTCCTCCCATCCCGTAATCCAGCCACATGAAGATTCACTGCTCACAAATGTACCTTGCTGTACCCATGTCTCTGGGCCCTTGTATGCCAAGGCTCTGTCCTTCTGGGATGCCTTTCCCTATGCTGCCTACCAGGGAAACTCCCACCCATCTTGCAAGATGCAGCTCAAGTATTTACTTCTCTGTCAAGCCCCTCAAGCAAAGCTGCTGCATCACTTTCATGTCACAGCTAAGCTTTGTGCATCCTTATCTTATAACCCCTTTCAAAACGTGTTGCAAATTCTTACAGTCTGTGGTCTTTACTTCTAGACCATTAGCTCCTCAGGGGCAGACACATGCCTGTTCTTTGGCACATGTGCAGGCCAGCACACAATAGTAAGTCAAAAATATTTGAACAAGTGAATTAATAAATGAAACCAACTGCATGTGTACATATAATCTTAGTTGCAGATAATTTATTTTTAAAAGTAAATCCAAAGAGAATGTTCCAACCAGTAACAATGGGGCAGGAATAGGTCATCTCTCTTTGTAAACTCTACGAAAGTATAGCTCAAAGTGTGAGCTGAAAACAACATTTAGCTGTTGTGTAAGTGTCCTCAGGAACAAAATATCCTCTCTCTCCCAGGCCTCTCCTTAATAATCTCCTCCTAACACCACCAGAACCATCTATGATGCTGGGGAAGGATTAAATTCAGGAGTGAAAGGAAAAGGGTAAAGGTCTATACTGAATAGGATATTTCTTAGATTCCTAATCCCTGAATCTAGTAGAGATAACCATTGATACTCACCCTCAAATTTTATGTGGAGCAAAAATGGTCTAAGACTTACTAGAGATTATTCTCAGAGCTAAACAGTATAGAGCAGAACATTCCACTTACCTCCTGGATGGGTTAAATTGGAAAATAGAAAAAATAAACACTTTTCAGATTGTGCTCTCATTTCTAAGATGCAGGACAAGAACACGGACATATAAAGAGACAAATAGTGATACTGTCTCTTCCAAATGAAGAAACTAAGCAAAGGTCTGGTGGCACTGGTGGAGATGAGTCTGGCTGCAAAGCATAGTGGGAGAAGAAACTTCATGTTTGAGAGTTGAGCAAGAGGCCAAGAAAGTTGTGGGCAGGAATGCCCAATTCACTGATCGCTCCACACCACCCCAGGCCACATGGTACTAAGAATAAGGCAGGACATCAGATGACCTACAGAGTACTCCTCCCACAGAGAAGAAAGCTGACTACAGCTCTCACCAGGCTCTACACCACCTGAAGGCTATACTTTCACGGCCCTCCCTGGAATACGACTGCGGAAAAAAGCAGCCAAACGGCCCCCAAAGACACAGAGAAAAGCAATAACTAGGTTGACATTCCAAGAAGACAGAGGGGGCAGTAGCATTCTTTAATTGCCTTTTCTGGCTTCCTTCCTGGAGAGAGAAGAGAGGTGGGTGACAGTGGCTGGACCATGCAAAAGATCAGAGGGCAGCTGGCATGAACTTCTATCAGGCCTCTTTGCACAAAGGCCTGATTATAATACACACTTAAAAATGTGTGGGCAAGTGTTGGAGGGTTGGTTTCTTTCTCCCAAACTCACTCCCAACCCCATGGTTTGAATGCATTTGTGTGTACACACCCTCTGACAGCACAGGTTCTTCGTGTTGCCATGGAGCTGAAACCTCTGTTAGTTTGGATGCAAGGATCACACTGCTTTTATACTTCTAATAGCAGAAGTAAGAATCACTGCATAATATTAACTCCACTTGTATTTCAGATTTTCGGGTGCTTGTCTTCGTGTGCTACATAAACTCCATTTTTTTTTTAACTTACTCCTTATAAGATTACCACAATGGAAGCTGCTGGCAAACTGCTTCTTGTCATTGTAAAATTGGTATGCCAAAACTTGAGCACATATATGATCTATGAGCTTTTCCCACCCCTGCCATTCTGACAGAGTTTATAAATGATCACATCTAGGGGGGTTTATGAGAAATGCAAAATACAAATCAATCCGTATTTAATAAATATGCTATGAAATACATAAAACACCCCATAGCCAGTTGCTAGTTTCTCTGACATGATAAATCTAAACAGTATTTATACTCTGATTATTACTTTTCAAATAGGTTTCAAGAATCAAAATCTTATCTAGAATACTTTTGCAAACATAGATATACTTCTGCAAGTTCCTCTTGGGTCTCATTTCAAAGCTCAGCTATTACCCTATTGTTTGGAAATCAAATAGAGGAATCTAAAAAAAGAAAACCAAAGTGATTTCCTAGAACGAACTTAATATCTACACTGCTGCTCTTTTTTGGATTTTGCATCTCCTAAGAAATCGGTGATTTCACTTCAGCAAAATCAAGTACAAAGGAGTTAAAGAAAACGATTTTGATTTCCTACCTGGAAATCTTTTGGTCCTAGTCACACATTCTCATAGTCTTGAGCCTCAATTTCTCAGGTAAATTCGCCAATCTGCTGACAAGAAGTTTTGTATTACGACTTCTCCTCCCACAGTGCATACATTATAACTTGACTATGAAAGTTAAAAGGACCTTAATGTTAACCAGAGCAGCAAAGCTGAATCTATTGGTTTGCCAAATGAGAGTGTAAAAGTGTGGAGGAGGGAGAGGCAAGACCAGTGGGTAAGATGTTGCACCAAGCTACACACAACACCTGCCTGCTCAGCAAAATGAAACTGTAAGAATTGGAAAATAGTTTATGAGCAACAAAATACTCATGGCATTGGATGATAACCCAAATAATAAGTACCATGAGTCCATACCAAAATCAATCAATCGATCAATAAAATATGTAGATACTTCCTCTCTTCAAGAGATAAAGCTTCTCCCCTTAAGTGTGAGCTGACTTCACAAGAATAGAATATAAAAAGAGAAAAGTAGTAACATTACAGTGGAAACACCTGGTAGACTCTACCTCAGCCAAGTGATCAAGGTTCACATCACCAGCAACAAGGCATGTTGATGTGACATTCCTTCTAATACAATGTAATAACACGGGAACCTCACCTTTGTGGTATTCTGCCCCAAAACTTACAATCCCAGCCTACAAAATTCCTGGTCAATACTCTTCGAAACTGCCAGTCTCATCTGAAACAAGTAGAGTGTGTCACGGTATACTATGTTATGGTAGTATATATCATATTGTATTTTGTATTATATTAAATATTTTTAAGTGACTAGCTAATTAATACTAAATAAACTTCTCAGGCAAACCAAACCATTCTATAAAACTGTTAACCAACCACTCAAATAGAGTGGGCTTTTTAAATAGTAATTTCGTTTAGACAGTAACTTTTCTTCTTTGAGTTGGATGCTTCCAGAACACTTCAGAATGACATCTTCAAATGTTGTACACTTCAGTTTTTTCTTACCACAGACAGTATGCATATTTTCATTATGACTAGCAACAATGGTGCCTGTTATTGATGCTTCTGGAAACTATTTAAATAGGCTCACTCTCTCTGTATTTCAATGGCGCAACAATGCTGAGAGTACGATGCTCAGGACCTTCCGAGCACCCTAGCCAGATGCCCCATGCTGCTTGTGGATAGGCATTCCCCAGCCTCTTGGCAGGGGACAGCAACCACAAGAGCCCACAAGGCGGGTGGAGGACCGATGAATAAAATGATAAATATTTGTGATGCAACAGGATGTCGGAGAGCAGGGGAGAGGAGACGAAATATCTCAGCTACTGAACTACTGAAGCTACTTTGAAACTCCTAACAGCGTTCCTTTGTTGTAAAACTGGGAGCAGTAAACAGATCTTTTCTCTAGTGCTTCCCCCTTTATTATAAATAATTTACAGAATTACAACTGTACAACACAACATCACCCAGACATAGAACTTAAGACTTTGGGCTTACTGAACTATAAGCACTACACCCCAACATATGTTGTAACTCTACACTGAAAACACTTCAAACAACGATGTGAAAATAAAATTTTTTCAGGGTGGAGAACACAACATTTTCAACAGATCTGCCCCTGCTGTTGATTGAACACATACTTTAACCCACTATTTCCCCTCTCATCTATGCCACTTAGTAACAACAATAATAATCAGTTACAGGCTCAGGAGCTTTCTTGTCGATAGTAAATTCAAGAAATTCTGAAAAAAAACATAGTACTTCACTTATACAGAGGGTCTAGACTCAGAGACTTCACTTTTATGGACTCTCAGTACTGAGAGCTAACAACTCAAGTGGTTTCCATTAATTCACACATTCATTCTGATATCTGATATCAAACCTTAACGGAACAAAACAAAAAGGTAAAATCTCCACTATGGTAGTACTCTCTCGGACTCATTTTTAAAGAAAGTATTACCAGCAAGGATGTCTTCTTAGAGTCCACAGTATTCATCTCTCTGTCATCCATTTTACTCTTCTTTTGCTTTACTGCTTATTATTGCACCAAAACAGAGTAAAAAAAATCCAAAGCTAAAGCACATCGCAGTAGCAATATGCCACTTTAAATGAATCTCTGGAGACCTTTTCCACTGGTGGTGTGCTAACAGTGATCAGTCATTCTGTGGCACAGACAAGGAAACAGTACCAGCATGGGGGGAGGAGGAGGATGGCGTAGGAACTAAGCAGGACATAGCACGCTCACTCGCTTCGGACTAAATTTAATATAAAACTTTATGTCAATATACAACCTAAACTTCTAGTGGTTTTTAGACTTATAAACTCAATTTTCCCTGTCTAAATTTCAACTAGCATTTGACAAGTACCTCCAAGTGAAGAAGTAGGAAATTACACAGATGGATTTGAGGACACGCATTCTACTTTTGTTTTCCACTTGCTATATTAATACGATTTATCCACCCCTTTCATGCGCTTCTCTTTAAAAAACATTTCTGGAAAATTTAGTAATTAACATTTTGAAAACAATGAGTGTCACATATACTTTTCTTTAATACTATGTCAGATATTCCCCTGTAAATCTGTTGTTCATGCTGGACCACATCAAACTTGAAAAGGCAAAATAAAGCCTATGAGAAAATACAGTAGGTACAGTATCAGAGATGAATGTAGTATTTCATTCCAAATACTATCACACACACGCAACTCATAAATTTCCTATCAGCGCACTCAGGGCCAAAGCATAACTCAATGTGGACATCAGTTCGTGCCCTCTATCTGAATGAACATAGGCAACACAATGAAACTGATCACATGATCAAAGAACGCGATAAATAGCCCTTTTTCACCACTCAAAAGAAAAAGAAAAAGAACACATGAGAACATCTCTAACAATACTGATATATTACACCATAAAATTATATAATACTCTGAAAGAGTGGTTTATTATTCATTTGTTTTCATCTATCCCCAAATTCATTCTTAGCCTTTCCAATTGTACCAGTTCAATTTGACATCCCCACACTATTATTTATCAGTTAAGTAACCCTGGGCAAACCATTGTTTTCACATCTACTGACCTGAGATAACAGTGGGCTGACATGTCCTAAGCACTTAACAAGCATGACACCTCTCCTGTTATGATTTATTAAAACCAACTTAATAATATTTTCTCAACTGTTTTGATAATTTTTTGCCTATTTATTTCATAATATTTTTGATATAATAATTTATCTTCCAAAAGCATTTAAGGTGAAACAATCTTTCATTAGCTTTTTAAATTCTCCTTTCACTGTATAAAATGCTGGAAAACATACTGAATTCCTATCTCTAAATCAGAGTTGAGAAATATACTGCTCAACTATCTACCAATAAACTAAATATTTATCAGATAATTTAAGTTACTTAAAAATAATGGTAAGATCATTTAAGCCAATAAAAAAAAATGCTGAAATTATTATCAATTCCAAAGTACATCCCACTTACATAATAGAATCTGAGCTTCAGAAGAAGAAAACCAATGAGGCACAATTTAGATAATCAGTAAGAGCCTGCTAAAATTATTTTTGCAAATGACCAGTGATTTGAAACTACATTTTTAAAATCATTATTATTACTTAAGTTTTAAAATCAAGACACTGGAAAGTAGTATTATAAACGCTCAAAAACACATGGAAAAATTGATTTCTAAATATGGAGTGTTTTTAAAGTATTGAATAAATATAACATATAATTATTTTTGTTTTTAAAACCAGAGATTAAATATATTTCTTAATTTACTAGCCAGATTTGCTGTATTCAGAAGTTCCTGAATGTAGTTTTTACCGATTTTCTAAACTCTCGATCTGTAAATATACATTTAATCTCTAAATAATATATGACTTATTAGGTCCTTTAAATATTAAAGGGAAAAACTGATGATTAAGTCCCCTCTAGCTTGGTCATTCCATGATTCTAGAATGTATAAATCCATAAGAATCCAATCCAGTTGATAGTAGACCAAGAAGCAACATGAACAATGATAAGCAGAGAACCTCACTATTTTTATGACTGTAACTTTTAAGTAACTTTGAAAGCATTCATGAAAAACTAATCAGAAACAGATAATAACCCAGATAAGACTAAGCTAAAGCTAAAATTGTGAAACTTACAAAATAACAAAACAAAAATTAAACCACATTGAGAAATAGCAGAGCCAAGTATATCTAAGTAAGAAGAATTAACATTTATAATATATAAAGAGCTCAAAGAAACTTGTTTTTCAAAAATAACTGGGAAATATTAATTAATTAGAAAAGATATGACAAGCCAATTCAGAAGAAATGTAATTTAAAAAGAACCCTCACTAATTATTTTTAAAATGCAAACCAAAATAACAATGCGGTGAAAATCTTTACTTGGTACAATTGTGATAAAAATGGAAAGTGTTCTGAAAATAGGGACCATGCATAATAAAAATATTCATTTTTATTTTGACAAGCCCACAAGAAAAACATTGAATATTCAGAAATAAGGAGAGTTTTAAGAAAATTGTAATCATGAAATTAGATCAAAATTATGCAGCCATTAAAATTACAATATGGAAATTAGCAAAATGGAAGTATTTACAAAAATATGATTTTGAAAGTAAGGATTATATAAATATCATGATTATAACTATTTCAAAAGTGTTAATGTGAGCAAAGATCAGAGAGTTTACAAGGAAAAATTTTAAATCAAGTAGATACATTGTAAAAGGTGATGGGATAGTTACGTGTCTTTTCTTTATTTGTGACATAATATTGCTTGTGTGACAAATTAGAAACTTAACAAGAACAAATAAATTACAGTAATCTAGTCAGCTCCAAAATAAAATCTCCCAAATGCATTAACCATTACCTACCATAAAACAATGACTACTCTTTCAACAGGAGAGTTCACTAGTGGTCAGATCTCTGTAACCAAAGCAAGGCTCACATTCTACATGAAATGAGACTGTGAATAATCCATGGTACATCCGTATTCTATGAGCCATTAATTCATGCCTCAGTGTTTAAAAAGCTTACTGTCTAGTATGCGATGTTAAGGATTGTTCGTTTTTATTCTTTTAATTGTGCCACATCCATTATTTCTACAGGAGTTCAGTACATGCTACCAAATCACATTGTTTGAATATAGGCAGTTCTCAACTTACAAACACCTGACAAAAACCAAAAATAAAACCAGCTGCTGCTGTCCCCAGGTTGTCGCCTTTCAATACTACCAGGGTAGTAAGTTACCAGGTAACTTGCTGTTACCCCCAGAGAGACTCAGTTGTTGTGAAGAAATCTTAAACTTTTTAGAGAAACTGAGGGGAGAAAGGGTCAAAACAATAAAAGCTGGACCAGTGAGGAAACCACACAATGCTGGTGCTTACCTTCAGTAGTACTTAATAAACATTTGATGAATGAATGAGCAAATTTCCATTTTCACCTGTATAATTTGAGCCTTACTATTTTGACCCTTTTCTACTCCAGCAGCCTGTTAACAGACCTCCTTCTTGAGCTCCTGATTCATGGAGCCAGAGTTCGAGAAGGGAGTGAAAACCCAGGAACAAACAGCTGTGATCAATACACTGTCCACTGAGCAGTTCTCAGGAAAGGGTCCTCACCCAGGACCAATCCAAAACGGTCTGTTCTCGAAAGTGCAGGCAGAGAGCACACACTACACAGAGTGACAAAATAAGACACAAATGGTGAAAGAAAGTTGGAAGTTGAAAGTCTAACCAAGCTTATTAACAAAGATGCCAAATGAGAAATCAGAGAAACAAAGTCTTAGTGTGATACAGAAGTAAAGATGGTATTCAAGTGAAGGTGGCTAGAGCTGATCTTGTGACCTCCCCTAGAGCAACAGTGTGATGTATTACTCCAATTTCCCTTTGATGACCTTAAAGAAACAGAACCACTGTGAACACATCTGAAGTCTAGTAACTTCTCAATATATTTCACCCTATATATTGCTAACTAATCATCCATCTTCTGAAATTTTGAGCCACTCAAAAATCTTCCTTGGCTTCCTCTTACCAATTGAATTAGAGAAATCAAAGGAACTCAAAGTTTGAGAGGATTGAAAGGCCTTTTAGTTCAACAACCCAATGAACAGGGTAAAGCAACTTCATGCTTTCATTCAAGTTCCATCACACTATGGTCCAGGGCCTCCCGACTATACTACTTAGGATTCTCAGATCCTACCCCTGTGCACTTCCTGCCACCATGCTGCACAACTACAGGGGCCACCATTTATATCATAGTCTATGTAGACGGTGCCCTCGATAGTTTAGCAATATCAGGCTGGGCGTGGTGGCTCACACCTGTAATCCTAGCACTTTGAGAGGCCAAAGCAGGAGGATTGCTTGAGGCCAGGAGTTCGAGACCAGCCTGAACAATAGTAAGACCCTGTCTCTACAAAAAATAAAAGAAAATTAGTCTGGTATGGTGACACAAACATGTAGTTCCAGCTACTCAGGCGGCTGAGGCAGGAGGATCGCTTGAGCCGAGGAGTTTGAGGTTGCAGGGAGCTATGATGACGCCACTACACTCTAGCCTGGGTAACGTAGCAAGCCTCTGTCTCAAAAAAAAAAAAAAAAAAAGCATTTTAGCAATACCCAACTTTTGGGCAGCCATATGGGGTATAACATTATCTCCATCTTCCAATACCATGTCCACATCTCTGCTTCTAGAGACGCCAACCATCCCTTAAGGCCCATGTCTTCCATAATACCTTTCCTGGTTCTTGCAATTGGTCTTAATCTTTTTCTCTGAACTTTCATTTGGTTTATGCCTGTTTTTCACATATTCTGTCTTCTAGTATAATGAGTTAGTTATGCATGCTAGTTATTACCAAGACTAGATTGTATATTCACTGAGAACACGGTGTAGGATTCATCTTTCTTCCTATATGGTTCCTAGCCCATTGCAAAATCAGAACAGGTACTTAAATAATTGTTGGCTGGGACTTTTGACTGGGAAGGAAACATAGATGATTCAGGAACTAGAGAAGTTTAAGGCAGTAGTTTAGACTAGAATGGAATGTAGCAATTGGAGACACAGGGTTAAATTTTGATATAACTTGGTACTTTCAGGCCCACTGGCTTGAAAGGAATGCTAAGTTGTAAGATGTTACTGTCAAAGACACACTTTTCCCTATTTCACAATTTTACCTAAGACCAAATATGCACCTGTGGAAAACAAAGACTCTCTCTCACCTCATCCTCCCTCCTGTAAGATACTACCCCCTGAGAAAATAAATTCCAAAATTCTACACAACCAATTAAAAACACAGTTTTGAAAGAAAGTACAAAGTAACCAAGCACAATTTAACCTGTTTTATATAATATTAAAAGTAATTTTCTTTTTTCAGTTAACAATAGTCTACTAAAAGGCAAGTTTAAAGAATACAAATCTGAAACATTTGGAGAGCCAGTATATCATTTTAGAGGTATCTAAGTATGATTTTCTCTACTATATGGAGCCCATGTGTCTGCCTAACATATAATATGCATTTTCCTAATTAGTATGCATGCTATAATATCTATTTCAATAAATATATCATGCTCCAAGGAAATCATTATATGCTATTAAAGGATAATTAGCCACAGAAAATATGATTTAGAATTAGCTACATAGAAAGAGACATCTTCAAATTGGTATATGGATTGCTGTCTATATACAAAAATCTACCTGAATATTTTTGAAGACTTTAAAATACACTGTGTTTCTGTAGCATTAGTATAGTGTACATTGGTAGATGATTCAAAATATTTTAGTATATAACTACATATATGAGCATTTGTAATCTGAAAAATAAATCTCATGCATTTTAAGACAATTTAAATATGAACAAGGCAGGGGAGAGTACAACAATGTTAAAAAGTAGAGTACTGGGGAATAAACTAAGCATGTTGAATAAGCCTTCACACACCAACATTTTTTGAGATTTTATATATATATACATATATATATATATTAAAAAAATGCAAAAAATATTTGCCTCTCTTTTTAATCAGAAATTTCTCAGGGTCATTATCATGAACGTAGATCACCATAGCAAACCTATTCATTTATCTCCATTTACTAGAAAAAATACTTATGGGGACTCTCCAATGAGTCAAACACTACCGTAAGTCCTGGAGGTACAGTATCAGATGGGGCAGGTGTGGTCTCAGGCCCGGTGGAACTTCAATTCTAAGTAGAAATATCAACAAATAGCCATTGTAAACCGGAGGAGCTCAGTAACAGCTTCTGAAGCTCCCAAGAAGCTTACATTTGCCTATCCCTCACTCTTCAGTTTCCCCCAGTGGCCTACATTTTGTTCTGCCTTTTTTAGATCTCGCTTCTGATTTTTATAGTCTATTTCCTTCTTCAATTCCAGACTGTCAGCTCTTACTTTTGCAATCAATGTGCCATCCTTCACCAGTGCCACTATTCGACTTCCATACACTGCTCCTCATCTTCTCTAGCCGATCAGATCATCAAGCCTGTTAAAATGGAGCCTAAAATAAGGACAAACAAGCTCTGAGTAAAGGCTGAATAGGTGTTTTATACCATTGGCATTTGATGAAATCATTTTATGCATCATCCACTTCTTTCTGATGTCATATTTCTATTATCCCACTGACCCTGGCATACATTTAAGAAGATAATTTAAACAAATATATTACCCACAAAATTTCCCACCTTTTCTCTCATCCCCTTCAAAAAACAAAACAAAACAAAAGCCCTACCCTTCTGCACAGAAGCAGTATCACTACTGCCAGAAAAGTCTTCTGTAAGTAGAGTTCTTAGAAATGGTATCTTCATATATAGATCACTGTTTCTCAAAGAGTAGTCCTCAGATCACCTGCATCAGAATTGACAGATTTGCTTCTTAAAATTCAGGTTTCCTATGCCCCACCTGAGACCTACTGAATCACACGTATAGTGCGCGAGGACTTGAATTTTTTAAAGCACCTTGGGAGACTGCTGTGCATGATACAGCTTGAAACCGTTGATCTAAATAACCAAAGAGTGCATATTGAAAGTGTCAGTCTGAGCCCGAAATACCCAAGTCCTCTATTTTACTACCAGTCTGCAACATTTAATGAATGCCACCCTCTGCAAAGCACTGGATAAATTTAAGTTTAAAAACTCAAGAAAGTAAAGTTTAAAGGCCACCTCTGCCCGGGGGGTTTCCATTCTAATCCAGAAGACAAAGCACAGACATAGTAAAAAGACTTAAAAATATACACAAGCAACATTTTGGGGGAGTCCAGTGTATACTGGATATGTACATACTGAGAGGGACAAAGCCAAGGACTAAGCAGAACACAGTTGGGACTCAGAAAGGAAAAATCCCCAAACAAGTCTGGGGCAGAATTTAAAAGGAGAGGTTTTCAAGTGGGTCTCAGGAGAGGTATGGAGACTGCTGGAGGACACATAAGATCAAGGAGAAAATGTGTACAATCATCTCTCTTGGTACCACAGCCAACTCAGAGAGAAAGAGAATGCCCTGCAGGATTGCAAAAAAGCTGAGATGGTGGTTTGGAAAAACTTCCCTAAAAAGAAGCTTTTACAAATATGTATTACCTTTTGAGGCAGAGGAGGTATTGTCATCCCAGCTTACAAATGAGGAAAGAATCATCTGAGACCCTTTTGCAGAGTTGGCGGAGCTGGTCTTTTCCTTCCACCAGGGACACTGACACTACCCCAGTAGAAGGGTCATTAACTCATTACCCGTTTTTCAAAACAGCACACCATTCAAAAACATATTTCTCCTTCCTTCCATTTCAAGAAACCAGTGGAGGGAAAAAGTGTGTCTGTGTGTGTGTGTCTGTGGGGTGAGTGTGCGTGGTATGTGTGCATGCACGTACATGTATGCATGAATATGTGTAGAGGAGGTGTCACTGACTGACCACTCATTCTTTCTTAATTAATGAGTTACTTCCTGCACTTTAGTGTTCTCACGGATGATTCAGTGCTAGTACTTGTGGCAAATTATACTGAAAGGTAAAAGCCAATCAAAGGCATCTGAAACCATCATGCTGGGTTAGTGATAAGCATGTTTCCTCTGGGTATACTATCCAATATGGTAGCCACTTGCCACATGTGGCTGTTTAGATTTAAACTAAAATTAACATTAAACAAAATTTAAAATTTAGTTCCTCAGTTGCACTAGCCACATTTCAAGTACTCCAAAGCCACGTGTGGTGTGAGTGGCCAGCACAGTTCAACTGGCCAGCACTGCTCTGGAGTGTTACTCTTTCTGAAAAGACAATTGTAGACCCCAATATACACAACCATTGTTGTATATATTATATATTTTATATATATATATGTATTTATTTTATATATTTTTACTTTTGTATATTTTGCATTTGTACATTTATATACATAAATATATTTTTATATATATATATATTATATTTACATCTAGTTCTAAACACAGGCTAGATCAAACAGTGATCAAACTTCTGTCCCTTTTGCTAAGCCTTCTAATAGAAATTCATGTCTTCCTCCTCAGAAGTCCCTTAACCCCCCTGCTCATTCTACCTCTCTTCTCATGGTTGTTTGCACCCTGGAGTGATAATTCTGTGCACATCCATTTCCCCAACAGTTAGCCCCTCAAGGCCAGAGGGTCATATTCAGTTGAGTACAGCCATACACCCTAGCACAGTAAACTGAGTTTTGTAAATACAGTGTATAGTCTTAATTAAAAAATTACTAGGTAGAACACATTACTAATGGGAACATCCAGAGAATAAAAATGTAGATATAAAGGGAAGTAAGAAGAGTCTAAAGCATGGTAAGATTTTGTCATCACTCCTACAACGCAACTGCCTAGATGGAATTATTGCTTGGGCTGCATGCTTAGAAGGAGAAAAAAAGTCAAATTATTTTAGAATTGGGAATGAAAATATATTTAGTGCACATAAATCAGAAAAGCACTGAGCTACTATCAGCCTATGACACCGCCATCAGCCAACACAGAGATTGGCCCCTTACCACGGCAAAGTGACAAATCCAGCACTGACTGAACTATGGGAACTGGACTGCTTAGCTTAGGATGAACTTCTCAAAAAGTTTGTATCAACTCATGCAGTTACAACATCCTCAAAAACTCAAGCCTTGGGATGCAAATGAGAACTTCTACTTTCATTCTGAGAACTACTTCTGGACCACTAAAAAAGTAAATTTCTTTCATGTTATCATTTGGATAGTTTCAAAGTATCTGAAATATGAACATCTGATTTTTAAAATAAACCTGTTTGAAGGGGAAAAACCCATGTATCAGGGGACACTGGCTGTCCCTATGAAGATGGAAAATATTAGAAAGGAATTAAAAGTTATCACATTTGTGCCTTACCACTTCCTGCTTTATTGTTCCAACTTTAATGCCATACTTAACCCAGTACCTAATTCCCGTATGTAAGGAAGCTTCTGGATGCTTTTCCACCAGCCCTGGAGGTTAGAGATATCTGCAGGGCCACCTTAGCCCAGAAGAAAGGTAACTTCACAGGAAATGAAACCATGCAACACAGTGAGAGCACAACTGATGACAATCGCGGAGATTTGTGATAAAGACTGGAGGGAGACAGTGCTGAATGTGGCCTTCAGAGGAAGTGAAACTTAAAACGGGGCTTAAGACGCATCATTTTCCACAAGAAAAGTCACCCATTCCTGCCCCATCCTCACCTTTACCCTATCTCTTGGCTCACCAGCATGGCCTGTCTTCATGGTCAACATTTTAGACTGATAGAAAGTGGCACAACAAGACTGACCCTGCAAGGTCCCTGATCAGCCAAATCACCAGCAGCAAGTTGCACACTGGCACGCACACACCTCTCCCACCACAACCCCAAAATGCACTCAGATTAGACCCCTGAAACATTATCAGACGTTCAGTATATGAAAAAAAGGCTCTGGAGATGTGCTCGGAGTTTGCAGCTGTGGTGCAAACAGTGGAGCTTGACAGTTAAGTGCTCAGCCTCTGGCACCAGCCCCTCCCCTGGGGAGAAGAATCTGGGCTCCACTGGGAGCCCCTGGGTAACCCTGGGCAAGCTATTTACCTTCTTGGTGCCTCCGTTTTCTCATCTGTCAGCTACAGTTAGCATATGCCATCAAATTTAAGTTGTCCACCAATTCTAAGACACACAGTTTTTTTCATATTTTAACATTTCTAAAAGCAGAATGTGTCTTACTATCGATGACATCTTTGAATGAATTAAAAGCTTTATTTTTCTTTCTTAGGGGAACATCAAATGCCATCTTACAACTGATGGTACCTTAGAGTCTATGAAATATGATGGAGCCTACTTCATAAGGTTTTGGTAAAGATTAAATTAGTTAATTTAGATTAAGTATTTGGAGTAGTGGTTGGCCTTGAGTAAGCTGCTTGATTATTGTTAGTTACTATTATTAAATTTATGACTTAAAAATGGGTACAGTCATTAGAGAAAATCCTCATATTTTTACTCATAAACTGTATTAAAACGATAGCCGATGCAGGTGTTAGAGAGATTAAATACCTACTCAAAATCTGATGCACCCCCAGCCCTTGGCACAGTGCCTGGTACATAGCAAATAACGGTTAACTAAATTAATTGAATGTACATCCCAGCCTTATTCACACCAAAAGGATCTCCACCATACTGAAACCTCTAATATCCTTTCTACATAAGAGGGAAACTAGCAAGTACACAGTTCTTTTATGCTAAATGACATATAGCAGATTCCTACGTTTTAAAGGCTGTGAACACTTTCTCAGATCAAGACTTTGTGCAGGTTTTCTCCTCCTGTAATGTCCTCTCTACCTCAACTTTGCACAAACTTAAATCCTGAACCCTATCTATCAAGGCCCAGTTAAAATTTATCTCCTCTAAGAAATGGTTTTCCCCTCTCTTTCTTCCTCATTTAACCTATTCTATTCCTACCCATCACATTTATTTCAGCTAACATAAACATTTGATTTGGAGTTCACTGGACACCATAATACTGTCTACTTTGTATGAAAATATTGCATAAGAATGAAAACTGTGCATTGTCACTGCCTCCCCTGGAAGGCCTTCCATAAGAGGGAATCTGCTTGAATCCTCTTATGTGTGGAATTGGGGTCCCCCAAAAACAGATATATTGAAGTCCTTATTTGGAAACAGGGTCCTTACAGCTGTAGTAAGTTAAGATGACATCATACTAGAGTAGGGTGGACCCTTATCCAATATAACTGATGTCCCTATAAGAAAAAGAAGACGCACAGGGAGAATGCCATGTGAAGTAATAAGGAAGCAAAGAATACCAAGGACTCCAAACCACCACTAGGAGCTGGGAGACAGGCACGAACAGATTCCCCTTACACCCCTCAGAAGAACCAATCCTGCCGACGCCTGATTTCAGACTTCTAGACTTCAGAACTATGAGACTATAGATATCTGTGTTTTCAGCCACCCAGTTTGTGGGACTTCATTACACAAGGATACATCCCACAAATGAATACATCTCCCGTCACTTAGATGCTGTGACACTGGACTCTCTTTTATTGTTGTCCTTCTTAGCCAGACTTTCCTAATCTTCTTGGTGGTCTCACTCGCTGGTATCAGGCCTTTAAAAGTTGCAGTTTCTCCAGGACTAGCCCACGCCTTCTCTTTTCCTCCGTTCGCCTTCACACCCTCTCCTGTGCTCAATTCAAACACCACCTGCATCCTGATGGCTCCTGAATTTCCATCGCTAGACTACCTTCTCCACCACACAGCTGACTACTTGACATCTCCCCTTAGATAATTCAAAGCCACTCTAAACTCAACAAATCCAAAAACAAAAGTCACCACTCTCTGAAACCTGGCTGTCCCCTCGGTGAACCCCATCCCAGTGAATGGAGCTTCTGCCCATTCAGGTGCACAGGCCACACACTTTGGGCTCAGTCTGGGTTATTTCCTCTCCTTCGCTCTCCATATCCAATCCACCATCGAGTCCTATCTATTTCTCCTCCTAGAAATCTCTCAATGTTTCAGATCTCTCCATCTTTCTCCATTCTCCAACTTCACCTCTCTAGTTTCATTCACTAATGTGGATTAATCCAGTAACTAACTCCCTGGGTTACTGCAATAGCCTCTCAATCTATTGGATCTAGATCAAGTTCTAGATCCAATCTTGCCACCCTCCAATTTGTTCCCCATACAAACACCCCCCCATATAGAGGAAATTCAAAATGCAAATCCGATCCTTTCATCCTCATGCTTGAAAAACTATGGCTTTCCATCCATGTTAGAATAAAGACCAAAATCCTAAACTGAGTTTATATAAGACCCTGAGTGGACTGGCCCCTGCCGACTCTCCCAGCTTTATCTCCCTTGATCTTGGTGCTCCAGCCACAGTAGTGCTCCTTTACGCCTATGACCAGAACCACGATCCCACCCACCACGGGGACTGTGCCCAAGCTGTTCCCTCAACCTACAGAATCCACCAACCCTTCACTTATTTAACCCTTCACCAGTCACTCTGGGCTCAAGACACCCTTCCTCAGAAAATCTTTCTCTGACTTCAACAAAGAGATGAAGCTCTCCTATTCTCTCTCCTAGCACCTTATTCATTTCCATTGTAGCACTTAAGCATAATTTGTAATTCTACATCTGCACGATTATCAGATTAATATGGATGAGTGTTCTCCATGAGAGCTGAAGCCATGCTTATCTTGTTCCTGCTACATCCCCAGCTCTTGGATCAGCACCTGGCACATAACAGACACTCAATAAATATTTGTTAAATAAGTTAATGAATAGTAACCAAATATCATATATGTGTTGAAAGAAGCTATTGTGTTTTGCTTACGATAATATTATGAAAATTCTTCCTTTACAAAGATATGTACAGTATTTTTTTTTTTTTAGAGACTGGGTCTCGATAAGTTGCCCAGGTTGGTCTCGAACTCCTGGCCTCAAGGGATCCTCCCACCTCAGCCTCCTTAGTAGCTGAGATTACTGGTGTGAGCCACTGTGCCAGACTACACAGTATTTTTTTTAATTTCCCCAAAGCTTCTACTATAGCATAATGGACATATTATATACCATTATTGTTGTAGACAATAGTTTAGTGTACATTAACTATGTTTTAACTACATTTCTTCTTATATGGTATTGTTAATAATTATGCTGCCATCAACAATTAATTTCCCTCACTCACCCAAAATTTCAAATCTGATTAGCCAGTAACTTCTTTCCTACTCTTATTCTAACAGTCCAGATACAAGTAAGTGAAACTTTTAGCAACATTTTCATATGTGATGCACTGTTGGTTTTATCACTAATTCTCTCTTCTCCAGGATTATCAATCTACTTGATATGAAAAATAGAATATGCTAAATGACAAAAATTTTAAAAAACTATATTATATCACCCCAGCCCCATGAAAAATTTTACCTCAGAATTTTTTGAGTGCAGATCTTGGTACAGTTTTGGTAAGGGAACAGTAACAGCCACCTCAGGACCAGCAACAACACGTATGAATGACTTCCATGGAAAACTTTGTCAACAGAAAAGAAGCCAAACTCTGTGAAACAATTTTAAAGAGGTTTATTCTGAGCCAAATTTGAGGACCATGACCTGGAGCCACACTCAGGAAGCCTTGAGCAAGTGGACTAGCTGTGGTTGGGTTAGTTTGGTTTTATACATTTCAGGGAGACAGGGATTACAGGTAAAGTCATAAATCAATACATGGAAGGCGTATATTGGTTTGGCCCAAAAAGGTGAGCCATCTCGAAGAGGGAGCTTACAGGTTATAGGTGGGTTTAAAGACTCCTTGACTTGTAATTGGTTAAAAAATGAAGCTTTGTCTAAAGGCTGGGAATGTTTTTAGACAAGGAAGAGACAAGTCACTGGACATACATTTGTTGTGTAAATCAAGGAACTGCTGGTTTGTCTTGCATAGCCTTAGGCCTGTTAACAAGTTACAAAGGACAACTCCAAGAAGGGAGGGGGGCATGGTAAGGCATGTCTGACCTCCCTCCTCATGGCAGACAATTTAGTTTTAGGATATCCCCTTGGCCAGGAGGGGGTCCATTCAGTCGGTGGGAGGGGAAGCCTTTTATTTAATTTTAGTTCACAACTTAAACACACTGCAGATGGTAACAATTCTGAGAGCATGTCAATTCCAAATTAACAAATTTTATTTTCAACAGTGATGATAAAAAATGTGACAAATCTTTTCTAAATGATAGGAAAATGTTAGTATTTCAGAACTTATTTCATTAAATAACAATCTTATAAACAACTTCAAATCATATGCGTACCCAACGACTGCCACAAACCTTGGTGCAAAGGAATCCAAGGCACAAGCAGTGCTAAGCAATATCCCAAAATAATATCTGTGTATCAGATAAGTAAATTCTATTTCTCAAGTAGCTTCAATACACTCTCAAAACCATAATAGATTTCTATAATATTAACAAGAACAATGTTAGTCATGAAATGAAACTACCACAACAGGCTCTCTACTTCCGTTCTCAGTACCTTTTCCTTCAACCCTTTCCTCTTTGCCTTTCTATTTATTTTTTCTATTAAACACAGTCCAAGTTAAAACTACAACAGCACCCACAGAGTTTTCATGGATGCAGAAGCTGCTTCTTTCTCGCTACATCCTCCTGGTGCTTATACCCTAAAGCATTAACAAACTCCACACCTCCTAACTACAGCATTGGGACCTTCTGCATCCGCTGATGCTGCAGGCCTGTGGCTGTTTCCGAATTGTCTCCCCAAGATTCATGCCCATGAGGTCATGCCCAGCTGACTTCTTCAGAACGTGATACCCTGAAGCACAGCTGTAAAAATAGAGCACTCTATAACAACTTCTTATTCACCAATAAACAACATAATGTTCTTTCTCTTTTAGGGAACTAACATGTTCATTTAATTTTTTAAGTACAAGATGAAATAAATGAACAAAAGAGCCTTACGTTATATTAATGTATTTTCCCATGACAAAGCGATGTAAAAACAAACTCTGGACGCATACAGGTTCCAATAACTTAGAAATAGTGATGGCATAAAAGCAATTTAAAAAAGAGAGAGACTGAAGTCTCAGATTAAATCATTCCCACCAAAACTTTTTAAAAAAGTATTAATATCTGTAATTAACACATTCATGCATTTCTTCATAGTATGTAATTAACTACTTATTATTTTACTTTTAAGTAATATAATTTAAGTTGTTTTACTTTTAAGATGCATTCTTCTGCTTTGATTTAAATATCTTTATTAACTCCAAGTTACCTATCTGCCCCATCACTCTACGGAGTTTAATGACATTTTCCTTCACCTCATGCTGGCCGCCTTAATTCCAGTGTATTTTCAGTGTGTTTTTATTTAAGGTCTATAAAAACACAAGCAAAAAGAACTCTGAAAAATTATAAAAACCTTTAAAGCAAATCACCTCCTTTCTTTTTTAACAAGATTGAAATAAAGGAAATAAAAGGAAAATTAGAAAGCAATACTGTTAAATGCCTTTTATGTGAAATATACAAAATATTCTCTATTCTCTTCCTGATAATAGTGGTTTTCTTCACCAGTTTCAGAGATTTATATTTTAATATTCAATGCACATCTGTGCTTTAAAAATTAAAAAATGAATCCTACTAGGTTCTCATCAGATAGGTCAGGAATGCACTGTACCAGTCACAGCTCAAATCAGGAACTGTCTACAAATATCTTCTATGCAAATCTTGACCCACAGTGATCTTCTCCATGGAAACCTTTTTTTTTTTTTTTTTTTTTGCAGAATCACATTTCTCTTAATGAAACACATCACAATGCAGTTCATAATGTAAGTTTATCATCATTCTTCTCAAAGACCCACTTTTGCAAATATCCTCTTATTTGCCTTCTACAAATAAAGTCCATGTTCAAACCAATTAAGCTTGAGGAAATAAGATGTAATATACATTATCTATGCAAGAATAGTAAAGGAGCATTTTAAAATATTGGTAATTATAAGTTTATTTAGTTAAAAATAGATCCATCCCTGACATGGATCTCAGTTTGTTCCTTTCACATTTAGTGTGACTATTCTCAAGTAATATTAATAAATTGTAGTAAATGGATGCCAACTCTGATGTTAAATAGCAAAGAATTTAAGTCCTCACAGGAGATAGAAATGTTACCTATTTAAATGATGTAACTATAGAAGTCAAAAAACACTCTATTCTGGATAAAAACTGAGAGCTTTCTAAGCACATTTTTATGTAATAGACACGAATAAACTTTTACAAAGTATTTCTATAGTAGGAAAGTTAGTTCCATCAAATGAAATTGTTCATTGTAAAGCTACAGTAGTTTGATCTTTCTATAAGCCCAGCAAACATCTCCTTTCCCGTTCATTTCATCTCCCAAGATAAGAATTACAGCCCCATTTTGCGTAACTGCTACATAAGGTCACAGAGTTACAGCTAAAAAGAAAGTCACAAACATAAGAATAATGTCCCTTCTGTTGTATTCTGCTACTTATTTGTCACTCAGTTATCTTGGTATCTCCTAAGTCCTGGCTTCCAAAGGTCATGGCACTCAGGGCTGGCGTTGGTCCAGTCCTACGTCACATGGTGAGCGGCTCACAGCTTCACTGTGGTCGTACCAGTGGTGCTCCGCTCTTGCCCCCTTCAGATAGCAGGTCTGTGTTAAAGATGCCATCCCCAACAACTAAGACCCCGTGACCCACACCAGGAGGGGGAAGCCATTTGGCAATTCCCTGATTACTAGGAAGTAAATCCCCAAACACATCTTATGCTTCAGGAATTTAGAAGCTGGATTATTACTCGAAGTAACAGAAGAATAAACTTCCTTTAGGAAAAGTAAAAGGTACCGGGTACCTACCACCAGCAGGGAGAAAAACGTCTTAAATTTCAGATTTACTAATCTGGATAAAGAAGTTACTAATCCATCTCTTTGCCCTCATTCATTCATTCATTCACCCGTTTATCCAACAAGTGCATATGGAGCTACAGTAAGAAAAGAGGAGAGGTAGTCACAAGAAAGGGAAGCCTGGGATTTGAATTCAGACTGCCTGAGCTTAAACTCAAGCTCCAAAACATCGCTGTGTGACCTTGGACAAGATACTTAACCTCTCTGTCCTTCAGTTTTTTCATCTATAATATAAAGAGACTAACATCCCTGCCTCATAAAATAAAGAATTTAAAATATGAGATAATAAGATATGAGCGTTAACTTAATCAGCACATGTAAAGGGATTAGAAAAGTGCCTGGCACTCAATTTTTTTAATTATCATTATGAACCAAAAATTCCATCATATTCTGAAGTTATGATGATAAACGAGGCTCTACTGCCCTATCCCTACTGAAAATTACAATCTAAGTGGGGCCATGAACTAATCTCAAACCAGTGGTTTACTGCAATCTGAAAGAAATAGGGAGAAAAGGACTTTAAAACTTCCTTGGGAAATCCAGGACTTAATCCTCTTTTAGTCAGAAACTTTGGTGTCTAATTTAAATGTCTTCTCTACACTTACCAATAAAGCTTAAATAGTCATTCACTAAATAGCAAATGACAGATAAAAATAACTGCCAGCCATCTCCTAACTATTAAGTCACTTTTCAGTTCTTACTCTAACTCGCATAGCACTTGGTACTGATGCTCACAGCCTACTTAGGGAAACTCTCGACTCTGTTGTCTTCTAAGGTAAGACTCTTGGTTTCCCTCCTCTCTCTCTGGTCCACATCTTCATGACCTGGGTTCACCTTACATGTCTACCCCATTTTTCACGATCTCCCACTTGTCCTTTAAATTCAGCCATACTAAGCTATGTACAATTCCCCGAACTCCCCACACACTGTCAAGCCCTCACCAAGCTGCTCTGGATGCCTACTGATCCTTCCAAGGGCAGCTGAGAGAATGTTCCATGTCACCTCTCCCCCAAGGAGGGTTTAGGTTTCCTTTAAGCCTTTCTTATCACCCTCTGCTTCCCCCCACTTTTGCCCTATTCCACAATATCCAAATTCTTGGATTACAAATCATGTTCCTTCACTTCACTTCCAAACATCATGTCTTTTAGGGTAGAAATGTAAGTTGTCAATTAGTATTTGATAAACACAAATAACACAAATAAATCAGCAAATAGGAGACTTTTTAAAATTTAAAATAATAAAATCCAGAATGGCCTAACCTTCTTTTCTCCTTACCTAGCATTTATTGAGGGCTTCTAGAGACCACACACTTTACATATATTCATTCATTTAATCCTCACGAGGTCTGTTTTATGAGGTTGTCCCTGTTTTACAGATGAGGAAACTGAGGCTAAGAAAAATGACGTTAACTTGCCCAAAGTCACACAACTAGAAAGTGAGGCAGCATTCAGACCGAGGCAGGCCAGCTCTGAAACCCACACTCCTGGTACCACTCTATACTCTTTTCCAGTCATCAATCTGATTAAGCAATAAAATTGGCTCTCAATAAGAACTATGAAATTTACATCCCTGGAGAGCCTTAAACATAAATTTTTTTTAAAGACTGCTTTGTCCACTCCTATTATTTTACAGGTATGAGGGTGTAAATACACAGCATTCTCCAGAAAAAAACAAAACAAAACATGTTTTAATATAAATCCTGCCCAATATTTAATGCACTGAGTATTATCAATAGATTAGTAATAAGGGAAAAATTATACCACTGATAATAGAAAGAAATATCTCATAGTTAAATATTTAATAGTGAACAATTAAATAAACATGAACCAAAATATAACAGATGATATATTTTAAACAGTAGGATATAAAGTAAAGGCTACCTACTACATTTCCTATTAGGTTAGCTACACTCTCCTACATTCCAACCAAGAGGATATATTGAACACTTTGGAGAAGACTTTCTTTTTTAAAGCCATTCATATTTGATTCCAAATAATATTGCAGTTGACATACTTTATTGGACAGATCCCAAACATTCCACCTGTTTTTCATTTAGTTGCACCTTAGCAAGTCAGAGAAGCTAAGACCCCTTGTTCAAAAATTAATTTCAAGACAGTGACTGCCGAGCATTAAACCAAACTCAGGACCCTTTTGAGCCTGGAGCCCTGTGCAAATGCACAGGTCACATGCCCACAAAGCCAGCCCTTGCTAAGCCCCTACATTCTATGTCAGGCACCATACTAGGCACAAGGCACAGCAATGACTTTTAATCCACAATCCTGACCCTGTTAGGCAATAAATGGTCAAATATAAATTAGGTTTAAGGGCTCAAATAACTTTTGGATCTCAAACTGCTACGTAGAGCCTGAGAGTTAAGTGCTAGTTAAAATGATTCAAATTCAAGTGGGCCTCTCCCTAGCTTCACTAAATGTCTTCTTTTGTAAATCAGTAGGTCATAAGCTTTTAAAAAAAAGACTCTCATTAGAGGAGAAAGGGGCGTTATAAATGATGAGAATAGTAAATAAAGCACTAAGATTGCAGTATTGTTAAATATGCTTCTTTCAATATTCTTTCAATTTAATAAATGTTTATTGTGCATCTACTGTATGTTTACATTCATTAAAAATCAATGTCTCATTTTTGCTGAATTTATACCCTTTAATGAAAATAGAATTCTAAAATTATGACCTGAGACTACGAAATAGCATCTGAAATATGAGAAATAGAGGTATCATCTTTATGTCTTCATTCAGCACCTGTGCTCTGAGCAACTGCTCTGGGTGGGGCACCGTTCTAGGCATTAGGAATTCAGGAAGGACAAAACAAACTCTGCCCTCACTTGTGTAGGTCATTGGCAAAGGCAGACATTCGACAACCAATCCCTTTTAAAAGTAATTTTTAAGATATTTCAAATTATAATTTCAAGATACAATGGAGGCCTACATTTATTCTAGGATTTTCCTCTAAGAAACACAAATCCTCAGTTGGGGGGTAAAAGATATTCTTCTACTCACCCTAAATAGAACTGTAGTTTTGATCACTAGACAGAAAATTCTTCTGCAGCACAAAAAGTGAAATATACCCCCAAAGTAGATATATTTGTAATTCACAAATGAATCAAATCACATACGCTTGGACCACAATTATAGGTGAGGTATGGGTTTGGATTAATGTTATAAAAATTCAGAATCTATGCAGTCCATAAGGACTCCTCACCAACAGTTTTCATAAAACAGTATGTTAATCTCCTAGTGATTATCAGATTCAATTAATATGTCTAAGGATCCTACTTAGCACCTCCAACAAGATGCTGCATAAAAACTGGGGATTATTGATAATACAAATCTGGAGGAATCGATCCTTATAGTACTACTACTAAATAAATACTTCAATAATGCCAGTGTTATAAATGGCCAAGCAGTGTTTAAAAGCAGTTAAATCTTACAGAAAGCAAATAGAGTGCTGGGGACCCAATTATAATATGGCCACAAAGGATGAAACTAACACACACTTTAACAGGTTTCCTTGTTATATCTGACATACCTTCTGTACAATTTTACTGTGCGGGAAAGGGGGGGAAAAAGAATCATATAAAAAAAAATCTTGCATTAACATAGTGCTTTCCAGTTTCACAAAACATTTTCACTCACATCGCCCAGTTTGCCCCCTGAATCCCTTTAACTATTAAGAGTGTACCAAATTGGAGTATGCTCTCCTAACAATACCAAGGAGCTACAACTTCTCCTCTGTTCTTAACTTCTAACTTTATTTCCTTAAGTGGGCCATTGAGAACACATGTACCAACACTTTTGTGCATTTCATAACCAAATAACTTTGCTACGATAACAACTTGAATGAAGCTCAGATGGGAAAAAGGATGTTTGTGTTGTATTCTGTCAAAAGAAAAAGGAAAAAGCTACTCAAAAAAGACATAATTTCAAAACCTATAGCTACTATTCTAAATGTACTCAATCTTCAATTTCCTTATTGCATAAACCAGCTGAAAGTTTCCCAAGGGAAATGATATTGTACTATGTAGACATCTAATGATCCTGTAGGGACTTCTGTTAAAGGAAAATATTTAGGCAACACTCATAAAAGCATAGGTCAGTGGTTAGGTTCATGACTCAGTTTAACCTAAACATGTAAACATAGCATACATTCCAATTGGAATAATTTTTAGCTTTACTAGAACTACTAAATAATATTTTCATCTAGTAAATCCTTTCTCTGTCAAGTCTTTGATATAAGAACCTTAGTAGACCTCCCAGTGAACTTTGGCATTTTGGCTGTGTGGCCAAAAGAACAATCTACAGTTGCAAAGCCTATTCATGAGTCAACCAGGGAAGTAATCACAATGACCACAGCTCAGCTGATACTATACCCTTCTTTACCATACCTGCAAGTATGTAAGACACATAAGATTCATGTTACTAAATTATAAACTATCAGTACTAAGCAGTAATTCTAAAATATAATTTGAAAGATCACTACTGCAAATTTAAACATCTTTTTATTTAAAAGACTTGCGTTTACTTGCTTGTCTTCCATTTTTTAAAAGTCTACCTCCAGCAAAAATAGTAATAAAAACAGTAAAAATATATCTATAATTTGAGGATAATAAATCCAGAGCTACCGTACTGTCTTCAGATTCGCAAGATCATTAGTATTTTCTTAAACAAAATTCATCATTTTACTCAAAGAATACCGAGGTCATTTTCTTGTAAAGATTCTGTCTCTCCAACGTACAACAACGTCATGATGTTTGTGCTTTGCACTAAACATTCATATCTTTGTTTCCAAAACAAAGTGAAAAGGTGGCAGTTAGGAGAGTGAAACAAGAGGTTTCCTGTGAGGGCTCTGTGCAAAGAAAGACTGTATACTCCAGCCAGGCAATGACAAATCCACTCGGGCCCGGTGAGGTCAGCATTCATCGGCGCTGCCCGGCCCGCGGCGGGAGCCCCCGTGCTCGGCGCCCACCTGACCCTGCGTCCTCTCGGTCAGGGCGGCGCGAGTGATGTGGTCTCCCCGGGGCCGACTGTCACCCGACCCGCCGGGCTTTCCCGCGCGGTGCAGGCCCCCGACATGCCGGGTAAGGGGAGCCCGGGGCACGGGGCGCGTGTTGTCCCGCCGCGGCCCCGAAACGAGGTCTGGGCCGGCGGGAGCGGCGAGCCCCGCTTTCCCCGGGCGGGAACGGGGGAGGCCCAGAGCATTTCCTGTTGTGCAGCGGAAACCAGCGGAGACGTCACTGCATTCGCGCTCCCTCGGGTGTCAGCGGACCGGGGGGCCAAAGTTCAACGGCGTCCGGGCGGCCGGGGCTCCCCGCTCGGCTACCCGGGGCCGCGCGGGGAGCGGCTGCTCTGCCCCCCGGAGGAAACGGAGCTCGCAGCGCCGGCGCTCGCGGCGGCTGACCGCGCGCTGCCCTCCTCCACCCGCTGGATTTCCCAGGGCGAGGGGAGGGCGTGCGTGTCCAGGTGCTCGGAGGAAGCACTTTCCCTGCGCACGGTTTCTTAGCTAAGTTGGGAAGGTAATTTCCCTAAAGAGGACTTTTTTCCCCGTTAGGTTCATTTTTAAATCATCCAAAGTGAAAATCACTTAAAAGTGTTGTTGCGATTATGTTTTCCCCTAGTCTTCTCTCATTTCCTCTCCAACTGTGGATTCCATAAGTAAGTGTCAGAAGAGAGGAAAAGAACATTTCTGTACTTCCTAGCTCCAGTGAGGTCAAAGGAGGCGGGAAGACTTCCTTAGGTGTTTCTAAAAGTATATTCTATTTGTTTTCACTATGAAAACACCGTTACACAACATATAAACTTTTATTTATTAGGATCATCATTTATCATATCTCAACTAATATTGTTTAAAAAACAGTCTCTTAAGAGTTTTTCAATCTTGTACTTATCCTCTTTAACAGCAAACAAAACGTTTGGCCACACTGTTTTAAATGAAAATTGCCCATTCATATTTTTTTAAAAAGATTATTTTAAAAGTTTCCTTAATCCTAAATTTCCAGCCTTCCATTTGGTTTCAAACCATAAACCAGATTATAACCATGTGTAATTCTAGAACAGCAGTGGCTTAAGGTTAATAATGGTTAAAAAACAAGACCATAAGGTACTATATAATCATTTTGAAATAAAAAACTGAAATAGTTTAATTTCAGTTTGTTCATTTTGAGACAGACTGTCAACTACAGAACAAATTATAGATTCTCTTCTCATGGTAAACAAGGTAAACAAATGTCATAGATGTTATACTGTGCCAACATCTCTAAGGTTTGAACTAAGCAATGTTTCACATCAGGACATGAATGAAAATAATGTAAACTATTAATTTGGGGTGATCATGATGTGCCAGTGTAGGTTCTTGGATGGTAACAAAGGTACCACTCTGGTGCAAGACTTTGATAGTGGGAAGGGTGTGTACATGTGGGGACAGGAAGTATATGGGAAATCTTTGTACCTTCCACTCAATTTTGCTGTGAACCTAAAACTACCTTAAAAAAATAAAGTCTATTTTTAAAAATATACTTAGAGTTTATAAGTATCATAATACTTAAAATGTGCACTGCATTGTAACTTATGAATTCACAAGTAAATGAATCTTAAGAATTAACACAGAAATGCTCTTGATGCTTTTATGAAGTTCATCATGTGAGTCTACCCATCCTTTACTAATAAGTTTCATTTTTAAAAGGTTACTGAAATTTTTTATATGTTAAAGATACATAAAAGACCTTATAATTTAATAAATGTTAGTTGTCCTATCCAGTCATTTACTACCTAAGGCAATACTGAAGGTAACCTACATTTCCCCACTTAAAAGCGAGGCAAAAGCCCTCAGTAATTTTTGTTGTCTTATTTTCTAAACATTTGAATAACACAGTTGAATATTTTGTCACATAATAATATCTTAAATGTTCATAGTACATTAGAGTTTATCATTTACTTCACATATATTCCTATCCCCATTTTCTCAAGAAATAGGCTCAGAGAACTGAAATCCCCACTCAGTTCAGGCCTTGCATAGCTGTAGGGACCTCAGAGGGGCTCCTTTTCAATCTTGTTGAAAAGGAATCCCAAACCCTTCCCATTGCCAAACTCCGCACTTCAAACTAAAACTACTCCTTCTTTACTACTTAATAGCCAGTGCCCCTAAGTGGGTGTTTGGGGGGAAGGGGGGCTAAGAAATAGTCACATCCAACTGCTTTATTTACTTAGCTTGAATACAGCAACTTTTAACTAACCTCTGCGAGCTTCCCAAACTATTGAACAATTCTTGCCGGTAAAACTGATTTCAGTTTGTCCGACCCTAGGAAACACTGGTGGGCGTCTGTCTCCTGAGTGGTCCCATACCCACTTTTTTTAGTGTCTTTTTTCCCTCATCTCAATCATTATTTCATCCATTAAATCTCTGCAGCAATTCTTGTGTTTTAGGTTACAACATGCTTTTACTTATGCCTTCAAATCATCTGTCAATGGCCTATAATTAACACTCCACAAACTGCATGTGACTGCCCAAATACTGTCTAAGCTCAATGAAGATTTTATTCAAAGTTCATGCTCTCTGGCTTATACTTAATTGGTGATGATGGTACTTGGAAAGGACAAAGGAGGAATGACTAAATATCCTATTTTATAATCCTCATTACAGACTAAATGAAATCAGTATTACAATAAATTTAGTATAGACTGAGGATATAAAGACCAGTATGTTAGCAGTAAAATAAACTTGTGAATAAATACATAATTGAAAATATAATCCAGAATAATAAACTATGAGTTCTTCAGGTTCCTGCTGCTATTTTCAAATGCATCTCTTTTATATCATGGAAGAGTACAAATAAACTGTGAAGATCAAAGGACGTTTTGCAGGATAATATATTTTACCTTTTCTCTTTAGCAACTGCAGAAAAAAAAATTAAATGCTTTAATTTTGTGGCTTAAAGTACGTTGAGAGTATACAATTCCAACCTAATAAGATATATTATTTCATTCAATGAAAAGGATTCAGACTTGAAGTTGCCCAAGTTAACCCTTTTAAAACTCATTAGTTAATTCAGGATTGGTTTCATTTAGATGTGTAGTTAGAATATGAAAGTAAAAGTAAATCGTTGCTATAATATTTGGGCCTCCACGCTGCTGAGATCCCAAATCTCTACCTCAAGAGTCTCCACATTTTCTTAGACTTTGAAAAGTCTTTGATATGCTAGACTGTGATAGGCTGGCTTGTTTCACAAACTGGCCTCCTCTCTAAAAATATCCAGAAGGGCATACTAAGTTTTTATTCTTCTCTCACAGTATGCAAATTGAGTAATATTTCTTCTTAAAGGAGCTTTCACCAATCAGTTGTTGTTTTTCCAGAAAACTGGCTCCCAAGAAATGCAGTGAAAAAATGATCAGGACTCTCTTCTTTACAAGGTCCCCATCCTATTTCCATCATACATTGAACAATTACATTGTTCCTCTAGAGCCAGTACTGCCCCAAACCAGAGCCCAGCTCAAAATTAAATAGCTGAAGCACAGTCAAAGGCAAAGAGCTCACTGAGTGAACAGACATGTACAGGAATGAAGACAGAGTGCATTACACACACACACACACACACACACACCCCAACACACAAATGAATGAACCTTTCATGAAAAACCTACCTACCTACATGCTTCACAATCTCCAATAAGACCTTTTTTCTACTTCAGTATTTCCAAGCCCACTGACTTTATTTTTCTTACAACTGCAAAAAAAACCTATAACCTTCTCTTTATTAAGTGGCCTTCAGTACAGATTACTAGCGCCTTGATCCCTTAAAGAGTAGATAACTAGACAAAGTTCAGCCCATGTACCTAAGACGGTCCAAGGACCTACAGGTGGTACAAAGACTGTTCATTCTCTCCCCTAGACAGTAACAAGATCAGGTATCATCACCTGGTACCTTTCAAGCTCTAGGCAAAAGTTAATATATTCTTCAAAAGGAAATATATTTACATAGTACTCAAGTGTTTAAGAGCATACCTCCTTTTTCAGCCTCCATCTATATTTAATACTTCAGAATAGGCCCTGGATAAAATCTAAATAATAGTTAAGTGCTTAGATGGCCTATAATCAAGCATGTTAGTGAAACAGCAGTGCTCCCACATGCATTAAAGTAAAATTGAAAATTAATGAACTGTATGTTATCTTATTACAATGTAGTATTTTTCATTCCTCCTAGTCCCTGACAAAGTTCTACGCACTTCTCCAGAGACTAAAAGTGTGACTAGAGCTAAGTCTAAAATACGTGAATTTCCATAATGATTAAAATAAGAGTTCCAAAATCAAAGTACCCACTTAGGAAATGATAACTTTTGTTTTAGTAATGTATAATTATTAACTCTCAGTTTTCACTTAATATGTTACTTCTGCATATAGGTCCACTTGCTCTATGAAATGTGTACCTGTTTAAATATTCACCTTCTTTACTCTTCATTATGGGGAATAAGCAGTCTCTGCAGGCAAATTAACAGAGTTTTCTCGTAGATACTAAAGGCAGTCTAGATCTCAAGGAAGAATATTTTAAAAAATTGTTATTAAGATTCAACAAAACTCTGTATACTATAGGGCACTATATAGATGACATTCTTACAAGTAACATACATGCATGGAAAGACTTTTCAATATTCTATATCCCCATTTTTAGTTAACAGAAAAATATAAATTGAAGAAAAGGTTAATTTACTTTATAATAAAATGACAATCATTTGAGCTAAGCCTATCAGTATGGCATGTCACTCATATGAACAAAAAGTAGGAAGTAGAAAAGGTATGTATAACTGGCATAGGTATGAATATACCAATATGTCCACCAGCAATACACTTACTTTACCTTTATGATTAAAGTCCTCATCCTTGCTATTGTTGAGTGTCTAGGACACAGACAGTGTATAATAGTAATAATGCCAATTCAAACCCAATGTCTTTATATACAAAATACATATATTTCATGCTATTTATAAATGCAATTGAATTTTTTCTGCATAAAAATTTTCACATACGTATCTTTTATCTGTTTTTATAATTTTATTAAACTGTGTTAGTAGTTATGGAACTGCTAAATTCAGGGACCAACCTCTCAATGGTGTACATTACAAGCCACCATTATCTGTCATTTTAGATACAAACTCCTTAAACTGTAATACAAGTCCTTAGACAATATACCCCAATCTTCCTAACTTTTTCACCAACATTCACTGAATATGCATATTATGCTGCCCTCAAATCAGACACTTCTCTTAAAACACTCTTGATACTTTCCCACATTGCTGAATTTGCCTAAGTAAAGCATCCCCTTCTGCCATGAAACCTCTCCCAAGTCCTCAGCCAGGGCTGATGTTGTACCTTCTCAGTTCTTCATATATACCTCTCTTGCGGTACTTAACCTGCTTTTTTAAATTACTGCTTTCCTTGAATAGTTCTTTTCCTCAATATAGTAAATTATAAAAGTTTTGATGATGAGAATAGTGACTCTTTATATTTCCTATTCTATTTACATTTATAGTCTATGTTTATATTCTACTTTATATTCCCATAAATCTTACCCTATCAGAATCTCAATAATTATATTTGTTAATATCAATTTGTATTATATTATTACACATTCCAACTCTGTTCTAATTATACTACCTAAAAAGTCTCAGCAAGCATGGCTAGGTCTTTTCCGTAAAACGTTTCTAAACCAGTTGGTAAGAGGCTGTCTTCTGTAAAGTAACTGGAGATAAGCAGTTTATTTTTTGAGGATTCATAAAAAAACAATAGCCTGGAGTAAATTTCAGACATAAGCAACCTGATCACTGAAGAAATTAATAAAATAAAAATGAAAACAACATCCTATGAGGTCTAGTTGAAGGAAGTGGGAATATTTAGCCTGAGGAAAAGATACTTAAGGTGAACATGATTGCTATCTTTAAATAATTGTAGGATTGTCATGAAAGACAACTTGTTCTGAATAGCTGCAGAGGGCTCAAACTGCTGATAAACAGAAATGGCCAAGAGTGGAACAGGCCTCCCTAAAAAACAAAAAGGTGTTTAAGTAGACACTGAACGCAGGCAGTCTTGGTGATTTGTCCTGAATGATTTCTTACTCAGGGATTAAATGATGCCTCCAATGGTTTTATCTAATCCCAAAATTCTGTAAGAGACTTTACATTGCAAAGTGTCCTGTTACCAGCTGACAAGCCCAAACTGATCCTACACTTAAGAAAATTAATTAGAATATTTAAATTAGACACTTTAAAAGATGCCCTAAATAAGTCATCACTGCAGTACTGTATTGTATCACGGTGAAAGGAAGAAGTAAAATTACTCCCCAAAAGCTCAACTGATACTGAAGATGCAGCCTGCTCAAAACCAAGATCTGACCCATCTGGAAAAAAGCGCCAGGAAAAGTTTACACTAAGAAAGGAGGTCATGTGCATGTTCCAAAAGACCCTCAGAATCCCATTTCTTCATCCCTGTCCCATTCTCTGCCTCATTTTTTAGAAATACTCAGATATCAACTATGAATACGAACAGTAGCTCGATTTACACAACTGTGTGACATATTGTAAAAATTTCATATGAAATTTAAACTAAAACCAGTTGGCTCAAAGGATATCACAAATGTTAGATATACTGTTTGGCACTGTTTGCTTTTACAGCTATAAGAAGAGTTAGTATAATCATAGCAGGCTTCAGAGCCACGGCAATTTTGTTGTTAATTTCAAAATGTCTTCTGTTTGTTTCATATTGCTCTCATCTTGTATCACCCACAAGAATATAGGAAAAGAAAGACAAATTATCAGGACAATTTCTTCACAATATAAATTCCTGGGATTATTTGCTAAAATATAAAATTTTTCTAGATCAGCTATTAATACCCATCATAACCATTTTCAGATATCATTAGGTTTCGCATTAGCAAACTCCCACCAAACGTAGCCAAAAATCAACTGAGGAGTAAAGAAATCTGGAGTTTGTCCATTGGAAAATCTAATCTCCACACTTAGCATCCAATTATTAATATTTGCTATATTCTATACTGTGAGGTGATTTATTGTAAAAGGTCATTTAGAATATTCTCAACCACTTGACCCATTTTAGAAGTTACACTGGATTAAATTTCGGCACCAAGTTTATCACGATTACTACTGAGGTCACTTGAACAAGTAAACAGATTACAAATTCAAAAACCAATGTCTTTCGATTCCTTTTCTTTTGCTTGGACATGGGTATAACTCCCTCAATACTTCGTTACACATGTGCATTACTGACCTACCCAAAATTTAAACCCATCAGGGGATATTATAACAAGCTATGGAGCTGCTGACCATTATCTTTTTGAAAACAATTACATATGCCTGTAATAAATTGCATCGATATCAGTGAATTATCTCAAGAACACTCTACTAACCCTTGTCACAAACGTATTGCTGTGTGTCTGATTTTTTTCAACAATTGAATTATTCTCAAAACTTAGTGTTGCTTCACACACTAAAAATAGCCACTCCAATTCTCTTGTGTTACCCTGCTCTATTCCCAGGAGATAGGGCAGCGCCATAAACAATGCTTCATTTTTACAGATGAAGAAACAATGAAATATAACAGAGGTACAGCCACTTAGCCTGAATCATTTTGAAAATCAATAATGAGACAGGCAATAAACTGGTGGGGTCAGAGTTCAGAATCGTCCATTCTGGTGTCCTTAGGGCCCTAGTGTGGACTCTAATGAGCACATTCTCACAACAAGAGCAGAAAAGATATCTGAAATCTTCATGTTACCCAAAAAGTCTATATTTTTATATTTCTCCCAACACAAACTTTGACACATGGCTACTGACAAGAAAATAAATTGAATGTTTATAACCCTTGATTTTTCCCTTGCTTAGAGAAATCGAGATTATCCAAAATGTAAGCATCAGCAGAAGAAAGAAAAACAAAGTTTGATAACTGTTCCATGGATAATCAGAAGCTGAACTTGCCATGACCTATCCACGAAGTGTTGGACCAGCCATCAGCACTGTCCCACGGGGCACTGCCCAGTTGCAAAGACAGAGGATTTCACCACCAACTTTGCATGAGAGGAAAGCTTCACCCCCAGCCTTCCCTCCTTCATTTTTCTTTGCCTCCCTGGGGCAAGGATATGTAGTGGGGGAAAGGAATACACTCCCTCTTTTATGCCTAATTTATTCAAACAGGCCCACAAAGAAACAAGTGTTCCTCAAACCCCACACCTATGAGCAACAGCCACCTTCACACAGCTTCCCTCTCAGAGCACCCTGAACAAAATATGGCCAAAGAAATCTGTCCTAGATGGAAGAATCCCAGTTCAACTACAAACTTCCCTATCCAACTGCAAGGAAACATATACCTCAAGATGGCTCCATCTGTTCACGTGCTATAAAAACAAATGGGAAGTTTAGAGCCTGGGGAGAGCTCTTGGCTGTGATTGTGAGAGGTGTTTGTGATTGCTGGGTGGCCAGCCAGGTGGAGGTGGTGGTGTCCTAGAGAACTTATAAAATTGAATATGGCAAGAAGCACTTAAGGGTGAGCAGACCGATGGACTATGGCTGCAAAGGCAGTACTTGAGCCCACTGAGGATTTCCTGCATTTGGTTCTAATATGACCTCCCATCTTAGCGTGACAAAATGTCTTTTCAACCATTTCCGTACCATTTCACCCATAAGTTTCTTGAGAATTATGACTTTAAACATTCACCACATATCTAGTGTGTGCCCACCACATGTCATACACTGTGTTTAGCATACTCTGTGAAAATGCAAACCGTCCTACTATAAAGTTTGTAACAAAAATTATCAGTAAAAAAGTGAAAAATGAATTTAAATATGATTAAAAATATAAATTCCAAATATAATTTAGGGTAACCTCTTCACTTTGGCAAACTTATAAGTGCATTTTATAATAGAATGTGTCGTTTGTAAACCATTTGTTTTCTTGCCCATGAAAAAAACAGCCAGCACTTGATTCTACAGGTATAAAGGGCCATAATGCTGAACCATGAAAAGGAATTAAAAAAAGAAAAACATGTGCTATAAAATTTAGTTATGTAAAAACAGTACCTCTTCAAAAACTACCTTACTGTGAAATATATACATACACACACATATATATAAAATAAATGGGATATTTCATTAGTGATTTAATAAGCCTTGAAATTCTTCCTTAACTGTTACCTGGGTTGAGAGAGACCCACTATAAAAAAGAGATTCCTGAAAATACTGAAATGTAGTACAGTTACTGAATTTGCCATAAAAAGTTTAAATTAGTCTACTAGAATGCAAACTCCATGAGGGCAAGGAATTTTTTACTATTTTTTGTCCACTGATGAATCCCCAGTATCTAGAACAGCACCTTTCCTAGAGCAGGTGCTTAATAAATCTTTGCTGAATTAATAAATTATTTGTTAAAGTTAGTAGTCCCACGAACACCCCAGTTGTGTATCCTAAGTAGGCCCAAGGCCCCATGAGTAAACACTGTTTCTCTGGCTCTTGCAATTTACACAGAAGTTCAAGTTGGGCAACGCAGGCCCCAAAATCTATTTTTAGACCAAAAACTCCAGAATGATTATCCACAGAGAACCACAGAAATTAGTTCACTTCACCGATATAGCACTAGCTGAGCTACATGAGAATTACCCCTATATTTTAACTGATGTTTCCATTTGTTAACTGTTGAAAACCATGTACATTCTGACATTGTTTCTTAAACCACTTCAATCAAGAGCTCAATGGACCATTTGAAATGTTTAAGTAATATTTTACTGTCACAACAATTTGAGTTCTATTGTGTTTTTCTTTGGGTCTAATCCCTTCTTAATAATAATCCATAGCTACCAGGTATTAAACGTTACTATGTGCTTACTGAGATGGAGACACACATTCTCACAAAAATTTTACAATGACACTTGAACAGGTGTAATCCTCATTTTGTAACCTCAGTTTGGTTAAGTGACCTTCCCAGATTCCCCCAGCTGGAGGTGGAGCTGGAATTCATCCAATTCCGTCTATTCAAAGCTAGGCTCCTAATGCTTAGGCTACCTGTTTATCCCACCAGTACATATATCCATACACTGCAGGGTGAAACACTGTGCTAAGTGATAAAAATGGCTGGCAATATTTTTTAATATTTGGAATAATTTTGATGTGTAAACAATTGCTTATGCTGTATGGAATGGTGAAAAGACCAAGTGTTTTCAGAACCAAATAGCCCTGAGTTCAAATCCTGCTTCACCAATGACTATCAGAGAGTCTTTGCAAAAACCAGGTAAACTTTCTGAATCTCAGATTCCTTAAGTGTAAATATGAAGATAAGAAAACCAAATCTTCTCCGGGTGGTTGTGAGAGCTAAGGGAGCTAATGTGAGCAGAGTGCCTGAGATGGAGCCTGGCACAGGGTAAGTGCTCTTTAAGCCTAAATTCCCTTCCTTCTAACGGATTTGCTAAATTGGCACTGTGCGATTTTTTTAAGTGTTTAGTTCATCCTTGTAATACCATAATTACAGAATATAATGACATTGCATTCTCTACAACTACAAAGTAGAATTTATAAACTGATAGAATATGAGTTGGAAGAGGCTTTAGGAGCCATCTGTTCCAATCTCTTGCATTTCCAAACGAGGTCCACAGAGCTTCGATGACTTGTTTCCAAGTTTTCACAGAAAGTTAACTGCAAAGACAGGACTAGATCTTGCTTCCTTTCCACCCCTCTTCCTGCTATACCCTCGGCTTTTGCCTCATGTTACACAGGCATGGCAACGCATGTAATTTTCAGACAATTAAGCAGTACAAAGTAACTTCAATTTAATTGCATCCAATTAACAAGCCAAATTAGCGTTTCATATGTACACTATTAAACTAGTTGTCTGGCTTCCAAAAGAAATAAAACACTGTTTCAAATAAATCTAGCATTTTAGTGAACAAAGCTACTTACAATTTAAATTACCTTTCCTATAATCTTCTTTATACGGAATTAGACATAATCGCCATTAAAAAAATACTTTCTGCACTATCAGGATGAGAATTCATGCTGTATTTTAAGTATCAAAATTTTCTCTCACTGAACACATATGATTTTCTAAGATTTGTATATGTGTACGTGCACGCATGCATGCCCATACAAATACGCACACTTACAGATCCCTAAGCAAATATAAACGAAGGTGTGTCTACATTTACCTACTGCCTACTTTCAAAAGTCCCCCCTTTTTGCTGGGCTTCTGAACTCAAGTTGAATCTGCCACAGTGCAAATAAGACCTTCAAATATCTCCCACTTTCTTTTTCAGAGAAAATGAAACCACCAAATAAACCTTTGCCAAACAAAGCACTGCATTTCAAATTCACTGCACTACACTATCTGTCCAGGATTGTCATGATTTAGATACAACTGGGTATCAACTAAAAAGCAGTATTCTAATTAACCATTAAATGAATCATCTATCTGTACCTTATACATATACACCTACAAATATATGTACTTTGTAATTTTAAGTATAAACATTTCTATAAGTTGGTGTTTCATGGTCAACTTTCACTATTTATATTTATGAACACTTTCTGGAGTAAAAAAAGTATCATAGTAGGTTAAAATAATAATGCAATACTTTACTTAAAATGTTGTTCAAATCAACAAACTGACATACACATTTGGCCATGTTTAACAAAATATTTTAATCACTTTTGTTATTTATTATTTTGTAATGTGGTTTTAAAATATCCATTAACAGGAGGAAAGAATTCCTATTGTCATGCAATAGAGTCAACTTTCATCATTTCTAACTGCTTCCTTGCCACCAAGATATACATCCCATGTACCCTTCCTTATCATCTTTCTGAAACACGCACTTTATAGCATCACTCCTCTGCTCAAAAACCCTCAGTGAAGCCCAGCTTTCTCAGCAGGGGCCTCTGAGGCTCCAAAAGATCTGGGAGTGATGCACCTATCCAGGCTCACCTGACCTCCCCCTCCCCTGGCGCTATCCCTAGGCACCCCCCACCTCCACTCCAGGTCAGAGTATGCTGAGCCCCTCTCTTTCCTCTTTCCTTAATAAAATTCTGTTAAACGGCCAAGGCCCCCAATCAAAAATCGCATCCTCCCATAAGGACCCTCTAATCCTTCCAGTTAGAAAAAACCCTGCCTGCATTTATACTCCGCTTTTACTTGTAAGTGTTAATAATGTTTGCATATAAGCCATATTTCCTCTCTAGATTGTAAGATTCTTGAAGTTGGAGATCATCCTCATTTTATCTCTGTTACTCAATCTGACTGTGGAGCCCAAGCTTGAAGCTACTACGTAAAATGGTCTCTTTTTGCCACCTAAATTGAATTTTCTACATTATACAAAGCATAAAATAGGGAACAAATTAATCAAATGATACAGTTGACAAAAGCAAGTTATTTTCACTAGCCTTTGTTTCTACTTTTTTCCTTCATACTTTCATATGACACTGACCCCTAATCGTATGGAAAGTAAAAAATCAGATCTAAATTTCTCCAAAGATCCTGATATTGGCAATCATGTCGAGAAATTATCTGGGGAGTTGAATGTTCCGCTCTTTCGCTAGTTGTTTAGAAACATATAGATCCAGCTCATGCAGGGCTCCAAAGATTAATTGGGTACTTCACACAGCGACCTTGTAAAGACTTCTGAATTGGTAGTTATTTATTAATTGAATCAATGATGCTGGCCAATTTAGTCAACTGGAGCCCCAAGTAAATATTTTGTAAAACTTAAATTCTTTATTCTTAAAAAAAATTTCCTCTACAAATAATAATAGCTAACCAACAGGTAAGTCCCTCAAACTGAAATCAGCACATACGGAGTTATGAAAAATTTCCAGGGGGTTAGGGCCAATTGATGTGAACACTTTGTGAAAAGACAGGTATTATACATAAACCTCTTTCAACTTCTAAGCCCTGCCCCCCAAAACTCCCTCTCCAGTGATCAGCCTGTAACAAGGTCATCATGAGTGCGGACTTGCCCAAGGCAGTCTTCATTTATGCCAGGTTGGATCATCATTCATGTGGTCAACCTGCCTTCACAGCCCTGCCCACATGATCTGCTATCACCTCTCTCTTGTTATCTGCCCTCCAGCCCCACTGGCTTGCTTTCAACTCCTGGAAACACTGTATATGCCCCCACCTCAGGGCATTTGCTTGTTCCCTCTTTGTACAACACCCTCCTCTCCCCACCCACCTTTCCAATTGACTCTTCATCCCCAGACAGGGGTGATACACACTTCTTTATGTTTCTCCCACAGCACATAAAACAAATAAGGTATTACATATATTGGTTCACCATGTGATTAATATATGTCAGCTCCAAACAATTATAAGCTCCTTTCGTGGTTTGGGTCATCATTATACCCTTGGTGTCTAGCACAAGGCCTGACCTATAGAAAATACTTGTTGAATGACTGGATGAGTGAATTGCATGGATCAACAATGACGGAGCATCTGTCGGAGTGCTCTGAAGAGAGGACTAAGATTACATGTGAGTGGCAAGTCAAAAAGGCTGGTTCTGGGTGATTCCTGGCCTTACATGCAATCATCCTACCACCCAGAAGTAGTAAGTCAAACCCCACCTGCTTTCTGCCCAGAATCACCCTCACGCACAAAAACATCATTTTCATCATCTCTTCTTCTCTCCAAATCACTTTCTTCAAATAGGTCTAAACAGTTATACCCCAAAGTTTAAGTTGATAGGAAATCTCAAGTTACAGACACTCGTAGAATAGATCGCACGTCACCAGTAATGCCTCAAATGATGAGTAATGGGAGTGTATGTTAAGATTAGCACATATTTGGCCCAGAACAATAGTGACCCAAATATCAGGCAGTTCTGATTCTATTCTAAATGTAGTCATGAAGCCATTATAGACCTATGTCTAGCTAATGCTGGTATCCCTGCATCTCAGAGAAGCCAAAGGTTGCAAGACCAAACAAGCTAAGTTATCCTCTTTTACATGAAGATTTTAGAGTTGTGACACAATAATAAAGTGCTAAAATATTTTCCAAAATTACTTAATGGCATCTCATATACAAAACCTGACTTACAACCTCTTTTTTGTAAGCACTGCCATAGATGCCATAGAAGAAGCAATGCTTTCGACTGTGATCAAGTATCAGCAACAAATAGAAAATATTACTTCTCATACAATTTCCTTAAAATAAGCACAATCTTATTTTTGTAGTTTTTTAATTTTCCTTCAATCCTGTGTTCATCCACAGCTTCAAACATTGTGAAGGGTATAGGCTTCACAGCATACTCTGACTTGAATATTCACTAAAGTTTTACTCAATATTAATGAAGGCTCTGCCTATGTGGTTAAAGCAAACCCATACACTCTGGATGGTTTGAAGTTCCTTATGAAACCTGAAGTTCATTAAGTTGAGTTAGCAAACTTCCTCTGCTCCTTCTTTATAATATCACTTTAAAAGTTGCAACATTTACATGCCAAGTTTTAGCCAAAATATGAATTCACAATGAATTCACAGATTAATTCATGAACTGGAAGTCTATCACTGAAATTTTCAGGTAGAGATTTAAACTGTGAGCCACTTCTCCACCTACAGGACTAATGTATAGACCAACAGAGAGTTCTGCTGATGCTGATCCTGTACGGAATGTGAAGTGTTTATTTTTAACAAACAGGAGAGAAGTGATATGTTTGGTCCACAGCCATACATCCAGTTGATCTTAGCCATTTTTCCCTTATATAATAGTTACCGAATCAGGTAATAAATTACTTCACTTCCTAATGGATCACACTTTTGCTAATACCAAATAACATTTTCTATAGGTCTTTAAAACTACTTTTCCTATGTGAAGCTATCAAATGAACTTTAGCTAATTACTGATAATTCAAAACTCTAAACACAACACAGATAGTATACATGTTGTTTGTTACTGCTGCTGTTAAAATATGCCCTGCTTTTTTAAAAGAATGGCAAATTTTAAAATAAGATTATTATTTTAAATTGAATCAGCATAAAAGATTCAACCTGGTTTTCTGAATAGTGACAAAGTGCCAAAAGTTCAAGCAGATACATGCACCATTACTCCACAAGGAACGCTTGCATATATGTTGTCCTCTGTTTTGTTTTCATGGTAACAAGAACATTTGCAAACACATCTCATGTAAAAGGAGTCTGATCAATCAAAAGATTCTGCTGGTTAATCTTTCAATGTAGTCAAATAGCATTATTTCCCTATGTGATAATACATACACGGTGAATTTTTCACATTCCATGTTTAATAGAAATATAGAAATGTTTTATCTACTTTAATGGTATTTTACCGAATACCTCCACAAGGATCTAACCAGTTAAAAATCAGTTAAATTTTAAATCTGTAATATTATTAATATGCTACCATTCCCAAAATTGTCCCCAAATCAATCTCATGTCAATTTAATCTTAAATATCCTTATATAAACGTAAGCAGTCTCTAATCAATTCAACTGCATAAAGTACAATTACCCTAACAGATACATAGATGCCAATAAGTGAATTTTATTTTATACCTGGCCTATACTTAAAGCAAGAAATTGTCTCAGACAATTTTCAAAAGAATCACCATTGTTATGTTTTTCTGTATGTAAGAAATATACTGCACATTTCAAACCTAGTGGTCAAAAGGGATTATGACACTTGAAACACACCGTCATTAAGTGGATATTGGCAAATCTCTTTCAGCTCAAAATAAAAATGTACAATTGTCATGTGGTGCCATGATTCCTTAGGGCTCCACAGGAATTTCCTCTTAATAATGAAAATAATACCCACTTTACTCATATGGAGGCATTTATGTTTTGATACATTATTTGGCCCATATCCTAAAAATCAAACCCAGTCTACTCATTACACAATCTACTTGGGTAAAATTTTGCTTTGGCACTCTTATAAGGTGAAAAAGCAATGAGGCGTTTGCTAACTCTAACATATGTAATATATAATACATATGCAAATATATAAAATAACAGGGTTTGCTCAAGGACAAATATCACCAAATATTACTGTATCACTAGAGGAAACGTTTCTAATAAAGTTAAATGGCCTTTTTTTAGGAGGACAGATCATTGAAAATTTAATTAAAACGGAGCTTATTAATATTTCAAGTAATTTCTAGGCTTGATCATGCACTACAAAAGAAACGAGAAAAATCAATAGCCCTTGACTAGGGCTCTGGCTATGCTAGAAAAACACAGTACTCTTGTGAATTACTGAGGTCTAGCCTTGGAGTTTGGGGGAGAGTACCAATGTTTATTTGGAGGTAAATTGAGTTATTTTTAAAACTGCAAAAAAGGAAGGAGAAAAATCAGTTCAAATTTTCCATTATAATGAAAGTACAGGAAACAAGCCTTTCTGTATTCATTGTAGGCCTAAATAACTGTGCAGAGAACAAGGGTTTGGCAACGTCAGTTGCACACACAGCTTCCTGTGTGAATTCTAAGCCATTACAGGTGTCCTGAGGCCTCAGGTGAAACCTATTATCAGGAGATTCCCCCGGTTTCCTCCAAGCCATCCCCACTGCCCCCCACCCACCCACACACTATAACGGATCTCTTCCAAGTGTCTTCATTAAGGACCCTCTCTCTGCTCTGCACTCGGGAGCTTAAAGTGCCCCCTTTCTCTTGGCGTAGAATGTAAAAAGCTTTCCCATTAGAGAAGACTAGTTCCTGCAGTCCTTTTTAGTTAGATGCTTTCAAGTCAAAGAGAGAGAGGAGCCGCTTGAAGAAATCCTCCTTCTCGTCCTCCTTTTCCCCACTGGAAGCCAAGTCCCTGAAGGACAACACCCACGGACACTTCCTGACCTTCTGTCCCCTCACCTAATTTGGGCTTGGAGGGTTGGGGTCGCATTTTCTCGTGTCCTTTGCTGCACTGGATGTGTTATGTAAGAGGGACAGAGCGCGGGAGGCACATGCGTATAAAGCGCACCGATCTGTGATAACAGCTGGGGTGGCAGAGATGATCTCGAGTCCCCCCCACTAAGTACGACAGACACCACACGCGCACATCAGCCCCCCCCCACACACACACACATGCACACACACACATACACACGCAGCAATGTTTTCCTGTCTCACCCCTACCAGTACCAGACGCACAGAATGGAGGGGGGGGGGGGGAAGGGAGGTGAGAGAGGAGGAGCAGCAGCAGCAGCACATCTGCTTTGATAGCAGTCGACGGAGCCGCCGCGGCAGAGAACCCCTCGTTAACCCCCTTCCTGTGGCTGCACCACGTCATGGAACATTCCCGGAACGGGCCAACGTTCCACCCACTTCAGGGAACAGACATAAAGGCGCAGACCCAGATCCCCACAGTGCACAGCCCAAACACACATGTCCCTCTTCCCGGTCCCCGGCCAGACGCACAAACACGCATGCAAACCGCCCCCACCCGTCTCCACGCGCCCGGGTCCAGCCGCCGGCGGCCGGAGCCTCTCTGCGGCCGGTGCACCCGCAAGGCGAGGGCGCCTCCGCCTGAACCTTCCATCGAGACAGTCCCTCCTTCCGCGCTTCCTTCCTTCTCTTCTCTCCTTCCTTCCTTCCTTCTTTCCTTGCCCGGGAGGAAAAACGAGTCACTGAAATGCCCACAGCCAGCGCCTTCGCTGCGCTCGCTCGGCCGCAGGCCGGCGGCCCGGGCCTCGCGCCGCCCGCCCTCCGGGCCGCCCGCGCCGCCCCCGACCCGCGCCGCGCGCCGCGGCCCCCTCCCCCGCTACCTGACAACGGGCCGCCGGCGGCCGCGGCAGCCGCAGCGGTGGCCCGGCCGTGCGCGCCGGTGCACGTCGCTCATTAGTAACCAGGCACATTCCTGCCTCCAGCGCTCCCGCGCGGCCCCCTCCCCCCAGGACATTACGCAAAGCAGCCTCCCCTCATCTGCATAGATCCTCGGCCAGGGTATTCCCCGCATTTCCAAGGCGCCCGACCCCCGCCCGCGGACTCCCCCATCCCCGCCCCCTCCGACCCTCACCCCGGGGACACCGGGAAGGGGCTGGGGGCGCGCGCCGGGGAGGCAGGATGGAGTTCGGCGGCGGCGATTTCAGTATAAAGTGAAACAAGCTCCTACCGCTGAAGGAGGCAGGAAAAACACAGCACCGAGGCCACTTACCGAGCCGAGGAGGGACCTAGATTCCCGCCGCTCTGCTCTCCCTGTGGTCAGTCCGCTCTCCACGCACCCCGAGGCTGCACCCAGCACCCCAAAGGCGAGACGTGGAAGAATATTGTTAACGAGCCGAGAGACCCTCCAAGTTGCTCCGGGCTCCGAGGAGCTTCAAGGTCCAAGACACAACTTGGCGAATACTTGTGCCACAGTCACTGAAGATGTTTTTGCGGAGACCCTCCTCCGGCGGGGAGAGACAGCGCTCGGCGGCGCCCCGCTCTCCTCCTCTCCACCCCCTCACCTCCAGCCCGCCTCCCGCCGGCCGCCCGCCTACGGGCCGCGAGCCCCTCGGGCGGCTGTCAGCTCCCGGCCGCCGCCGGGTGACAGGGGCGGGAGGAGGGCGCGACGCTGCGGCCCGAGCCCGAGCGGGCGAGGGGGATCCTCGCAGCCGCGGCGGCCGCTCACCTGGAAAGTCACCGCTGAGAAGGAGGAGGAAGAGGAGGAAGAGGAGGGAGAGGAGGAGGAGGAGGAAACCCCCCTGGTGCCCTTGTTCTCGCTGCCGCGGCGGCCGCTCCTCCCCAAGGCTGAGCGTGTCTGGTGGGGGGTGTCTGGTAGCATTTCCTTAAGGACAGGGAGGGCGGGCGAGGAGGGAGGGTAGAGATCCCGACTGCCAGCCCAGGCTCCTCTTGCCTTTATTTATTTTTCTGACACTGTACGGAGATGGGCCCAGAGCTGGGGCCGCCGGGCTCCGGCGGGAGCCGCGAGGCCCGGGCCGCAGTTGTCTGCGTGCGGGAGCCGCAGCGGCCGCCTCCCTCCCGGCTGTGGACGCACCGGGTTATTCCTGGCAGCGCCTCCCCGAACAGAAGTTACTAGGAGGAGTGCGCGGCGAGGGCGGGCGGGGGGAGGGAGGGAGGAAGAGGGAGAGACTCAGCCAGCGACGTCATCGGATCCCCCAGCGCGTCCCAGGGAGGGAGGCTGAACCAGAAAAACCAGTCTGGAGCCGGCGAGAGAGGGATGTGCGGCTCGCGGGGCGGCGGGGGAGGGAGCGGCCGGGAGGACAGGGCGCGGCCCCGCCGCGGCCGCTCCGGGCCGGAAGATCGCGGCTGCACACCCGCTCGCTCGGAGCCGGGAACTCCACGGAGAGCCGGTCTCTACTTGTCATGCAAAAAACTTGGGCGTCTCTGGGAGCCTGAGAATTTCCTTTAAGGATGTGGAAACCTCCTTCGTCCCCACCCCCTCCCCATCTTCCCCATTTTCCATACAATCGTTCCCTGCCTTCCTGACAAACGGAATTATATAATAATTAGTATTGTCCCTAGATTTTGTCCAAGTACCTCTGATCGCTGGCTCTCCTGGCCACTGCCTCTACCCACGATTATTGTTATTGGTCAAGAAAAACAAAATCACACTGTAGCTCCCGGCTCCTGGAGCTTTGCAAAGTGTTTTACTAGCCCTTTCCGTGCCCCTGGGGAAGCGCCAACTTTTCACGCGCTCGGAACGCGCCAGTTGCTTTCCCTGGAGTCACTCACCAGGGCGCCCCTGGCGCGCCCAGCTGGGGAACGCCGCCCGCCAGTGCCCGGGGATTCAAATAGGTTTGGGCAGCGGCGCGGGAAGCAGCTGCCGGTTTCCTGGTGGGCCGCACTGGGACCTCGGGGCGAGCTGCCGCCTCCAGCCTGTGCGCTTCCTTCTCCACGGAAGGGATCGAAGTGAAATCACACCCAGCCCTGGGAGAGCGGGGCGGGGGGTGGGGAATCCCAAGGGAGTGGGGGCCGGGGCTCTGGGCATCCTCTCCGGCCCGGCGACACCCGGGGGACACCGGGGCTCCCTCGGGCCGTTACCCTGCTTGTGTGGACTCGCGAGCACCCCGGGGGAGGTTCCCAGGACGCCGCCGTGCCTGAGCGCGGCGAGCGGCTGCAGGGCCGGGCCAGCTCCCGGGGCGCCTCCTCCGGGTGGTCTCCCTGCTGAGCGGGGACCGTGCGCTGCCCCTCCCGGGCGCCCAAGCCACCGCGCCCCGCCGAGCAGAGCCGAGCGGCCGGGGTGCCGCGGGACCCAGCCGCGCTCCCCACCCCCTGGCCGCGCCGCCGCCCTACCCGGGGCGGAGTAAACAAGAGACGCGCAAGATTTGACCTGGCGCGACCCGGCTTTCTGGCCGGGGTTCCCCCTGAGCAGGTGACTCCGTGGGAGGGGTGGAAATGAGTCTCTGGAATGAATTCCGGGCCAAAGACATTAACTGTGGTTCTGCTTTTAAGGCAGATATTTCACCGACAACTGCGGAATGTTTTGCGTCTGGAGTTTCACATTTCGCAGAAAGAGAACAAATGTCAAGACATAGAAAATATTCCCTTCTCTTTTCATTAAAAATAAATACATTAAAAAGCAAGGGCAGCCCCTTTAATGACTACGAGAGTAGCCCTACCGGTTTCGGTTTTGTTTTGTTTTGTTTTGTTTTTCATTTCGACCTGTAATCAGTGTATTTTTGAGGTTCCATGCAATGGCGACAGTGCAGAGGGACAACTCTGCAATATAAAGCGGTGATACCTTTTTTTTACAATTTTTTTTAAAGAAGAAAAATCTGAACAATTTGGAATAAGTTTCAGTATGTCCTTATAGGTTGATCTCATTTAAATTCAAGGCCTACTTCCACTTAAGCAGCAGCTTCTTTCATTGTATACGTTCATTAATATTCAGCTTTTCTTGACTTAACTTGAAACCCTTAATAAAAATACTCCCACAATCATCATTTTCTTTTAAATGTATGTGGTTGCATTTTTAAATGTCCATTTACAACCCAAAATGGGATTTTCAAAATGTTTTTTCACTCTCAAACCCACCTGCTACATACTCAGAGAGCCCATTTTATTTAATTGCTTAATAGAGAAGATTAAGCAGTTTCTTTAAGAATCCGATTTCCCTTCAGTACACACAAGAGCAGCTGCCCGAGCTCCCAGAAACTAAGCAAGAAAAGTAGCAGGCAGTGTTTCGGTTCACTAGAATGAATGTTAGTTGAAACCTTAAATAGCTCTTTAAAAGACTAAATTAAATACTATAATGTGAATATTAAGATACTCAGGTAATTGGGCAGACAAAATAATTGATTTAAAAAGCAAAGCAAATATATATCAATATATATCAATTTTGATGATCTGATCCCAGCACCAAAGAGAACCCCTGAAAACGGTGTTTAGCCAAACTTTGACAAATTCTAAATGATTACTTTGTTTCAAAATCCTCAAGATCTAAAGAAGATAGCCTGGACTGAGTTGAAGTGAAGTAAAACTATTAATTTTTGTGAATATGTGTTAACCAAGTGACATCCCCTCTGCTGGGAAGAATCACTACCTTTAAGTAAACAGTAACTTTAAGTAAATAGTAAATTCCTGTCACTTGCCTCTAATGGTGCAAGGAATTGCTTGGACTTGCTGAGGACACCAGCCATTCCAGAGCCTGACCTGCATGGGACCCATAGAAAGCACTGTCTATTGTGGCTGTCTCTTCCTGTGGACAGTCCCACTGGTCTACTGACTTGGGACTTCTCTCCAAAAGGCTGTATGGCCTTTCCCCTCCAAGTGAATCTCCCTTGTAACTCATATTTTATGTCTATACCCCAAACATGCCATCCATATTTAGTAATGTCCAGTTACTTACAGGTAGGGCGATGGAGTAACAAAAAAACTCTTCCCAGAAAACCTCCAAAGAAAACCTGGCATTGGAATACTGTGCATGCAGCCCTAAGCAGCTCTATGGGCAGTGAGGCTGGGTGGGGCACAGCTGACCCATCCTGGTACCCACATAGAGCATCAGCAGAAAAGCAGGAACTTTCTTTTCATCATGTGCCCTTCTTATCACTTCTCAGTGTCAAAGGAAAGGAAACTTTGTTAGTCTGGATTATGAAGCATTAAGAAAGTAAAATAATTCATGGCTACATGGCAGTATGGCATTTTTCAGAGTGTTGTCAGAAAATCACTTTGAACTGAAATCACTTCCATTCAAAAAATATTTATTGAATGCTGGCTATGTGCTAAAGATAGTTAAGACACATCAGTGAACAAATCAGAGATCCCTGCTTTTGTGGAATTTACATTCCAGTGGGAGGAGGGGAGGTGGAGGAGAAACTGGATAGGCAATAAACGTAAGAAATAAATTGTATAGGACTTTGAAAAGCAAAAATAATTTTGAAAAAAATAGAGTAAAGGATATAGGTGGGGTGGAGGCTGTCCTGTGCTGTATTAAGTGGGGAGGTCAGAGTAGGACTTGTTGAGGAGGGAAATTTCTGCCAAGGCTTGAAGGAAATGATTTAGCCATGGAGATTATCTGGAGGACAGAGCTTTTCAGGTAGAGGGAACAGCTCCAAGATCTAGAATATTTGTAGACCTCAAGGGGAACAGCGTGGCTAGAATACAATGAGTAGCCAGTGAACAGAACAGACACCCAGGCCACAGTAACGACTCCTCTCATTCTGGAAAAAGCTTGATTAAAGGCAGGTTTTTAGCCTTTACCATTCAGTCCCACTGAATCTGAATCTTTGTGGGCCCAGGACTCTGCAGTTTTAACAGATAATGCAGTAGATGCTTATATGTTCTAAAGCTCAAGCCCCACTGCTACAGAGCATGGAGCCGGATATACCTAGGCAGGAGAACTGGGTACCAGGAGACGTTGTACATAAAGCTTCTAGAACCAGGCAGGTCCATGTTACTAATCAAGACTCTTTCCATTAAATCCTCAACTCAAACAAGTTTAAAGAAAAAAGAGATTTCATTGACTCAAATAACTAGAAGTCAAGGACTACCTTTCAACTCAGCGAGATCCTGGGGCTCAAATGCTGTTGCACCAGTTAGGCTTTTCCATCTCTCAGCTCTTCTCTGTCTTCTGCACTTTGCCCTTCAGATATACATTTTGCAAGCTTGTGGTGGAACTCCCAAATTATTGTTTTCCTAGCTTAGTGATCCTAGCAGGAAAAGACCTTTTTCCCAGATAGCTCAGGCAGCCTTAGTCATGTCCTTGCACCTGAACCACTCGCTGGGCTCGGGTAGCTGGGTGATCGGATAGGTCATGCCTAGACCTGGAGGGGGACAGTCCTCACAGAAAAAGCTTTTTCCAAAAGAAAGGAGTTGTGCAGACTGGGGCAAAGGGGGGTGGCCCACTACATCCCTACTTCTTTTGGCTTTGGTTGCTCTATTTTTAAAAATTAGGGAGTTGGTTAAGATGATGTGTCTGATTCCTTACAGCTATGAATTCTATATAAATTCCTGCAATAAATCCCACCATAAAATTGTGCAAAATGAATTGACTGGCATGCCATTCTCTCAGATAAATTTATAGTACTATAAATAAGACGCTAAAGGGGTTACCTGCTATGGGATTCTGATGAATAAATAGAATATAGCCTTAGGTCTTAATAAAGAGTAATGACTTAGAACTGCCTTTCTGATGGATCTCCTGCTTCCTACTCATTTGCTTTAATTGATATACAGAGAAAAATCAAGCAGCTTTATGATTCGTGTGGAATTAAGAATATTTAGGTCTCCAAAAATTAGTTGAGGAAAAGAATTTGGAGGTAAAATCTGTCCATCTGTTGAATTGTTAATAGGCTACAAGTCCAAACATTGTAATGTAGATCAGTCTGTTTATCTGACTAGCTCTGTCCTTTAGTTGGGGGAGTGGAGGGAGACAGTGGTAATGAAGGACCAATTAGCCAGAGCCATACTGTGATTCAAGGTGACATCTGTTAGGACTGAAGGATAAAGTGCTTATCCTCATGGCTTTTACAAGGTGGACAGAGCATGTAGACATCTAACTAACCAAATGTCAGCCTATACGCCACAGTTTCTCTAAATATATTCCAAAGACCACCTGTAGCAACATCTCTTGAAATGCTTAATTAAAAGTCTGGGCTGCCCCCTAGACTTATTTATATTAATAAAATCAGAATCCTCGAGACTAGGGGCCTGGGAAACTCCATGTGAATAAGATCCCCAGATGACTTCTATTCTCATTAAAGTTTGAGAAGCATCACTTTACACTTTGCCCCTAGGATTGAATTAGGGCTAGATGGCTGAGAACCCCCTTCTCTCTTTGTCATGTTCTTCAGGTTTCCCATGATCCTTTATGACAAATTGGTCTCTTTTCTCCTTCAAAGGTATTCTTGTGGCTCTTATTTTAACTAGATTTCATCTGTGCAAAAATATGCTAGGAAAGAAAAGGTCCCAGTGAATGATCCATCCGGGGGACGGGACGGATGGAGGGGGTCGAGGAAATGCTGGACGGTGAGGGAGAACTAAGACAGGATGCAAACAAACTTGGATGGTTTTCTGGTTTAGCTTAGGACAAACCCAGTCCACAGTTTATGGAAAGATACTGCACATTTCAGCAGTCCAAACTGCCAGTGAAATGCTTCTCACGTTCTAGAGAGCGCTGATAACCTTCTTAAAGATGAACAAAAAATCAGACTATGACACAGCCAGTAGGAATAAGATTCTGTGCAGGATTACTAATGCCTAAAGTGCTACCTTAGTTATAGGGAAATGTAGGCTTATGAATATAGCATTAACAATTTAAGAGCATCTGTCGGGCCAGATGGCTCGAGCCTGTAGTCCCAGCTACTCCAGAGGCTGAGGCAGGAGGATCGCTTGAGCCCAGAAGAAGTTTGAGCCTGCAGTGAGCTATGATTGCACCACTGCACTCCAGCTTGGCCATCTCAAAACAAACAAACAAACAAAAAACAATTTAAGAGTATCACATTAACCACATCCCCCCATCCTACTCTCTTCCATCACTCTCCCCCCACTCTAAAACTGGTTATAGTGAAATTTCTCCACTTAACAGTCACTACTTGGGGTTAAGGCCTTGCATCTTTAAAAATCTTCCTGTACAAGCTAACTACAAGTGGTGAGCTTTTACTATCCTAAGCTCTTAATTAGTCATTAACGTCTTAGGAAGATTCATTTATTAGATTGCCTTTCCTGAGTGACAGCTGGCTTAGTATCCAAACCAATTTATCTTAACAAAGCACAGGGTGGGGATAAAACAGGGAAGTCTGGAGGGGGACAAAGCTTGGACTAGACTGACATGGGTGCACTAGGGGACTAGGAAGAGGACACAGACTGAAGGGAAAAGGGCGTGGAAAGGTAAAGTGAGAGAGAGGCAAACACAAAAGCAACATCTTTGGCCGCAGAGGATGCTTCTGCTCGGGGCAGTCATGATGGTCCAGGCAGGAGTAAGGTGAGTGGCTCTGTTGGCCCAGAGTACAGGCCCCAGTCCTGACCGTGAGCTAGCGAGAGACCTGGGCCCCCTCTCTGGGCATCCACTTCCTCATCCAAACAACAAGGGGGTTCCCTTCTAACCTTAAGATTCTGAAACTGGAACTCCTGACAATCTAGCAGGGACAGAAAGAGGGAACAGGAAGAGAGGGAAGCATGAAGGAGAAATATAGGGGAGAGAGCTAATCAGTGTCCTTCAAATTCCTCCCAAGCTCTTATAGTGGTTTCTGAGGACAAAACATCAATTTCCAATGTTAAAGAAATGGGTGTATATGGGGGAGTGGATAGTAGTGGGTAAGGCTCAGAGGAGAGATTTTGGTTTAAACATACACCCTATAAATTCAATATACTATTTGCTCAGAAACGAGAACAGTTGTTTCCCACTATCAGCCTTAAAACATTTTGGAGAAAAAGTGCACTTTTCTTGATTTAACCAGTGAAGTCCTTAAACTTTTAGGATTTCTGAGAACAATGACTTGACCCTCTGCCAATCTGTCTACTGGTCTGATGTTTGGTAGATTTGATCCTCTTTTATATAGCTTTGAACCCTAAGTTAAGAGGAGAAAAAAAACCAAAGTCAAATAGTTGTCACCAAGCTTGGGCAGTGATTCAGGCCCTTAGCTAGAATTTTTATGTAAAATAAAGTAGCAAGTTAAAAGCATTACATCAAAGAGAGGATGCGATAGTAGAGGATATTATCTCAGACCCAGGGGAGAATGCTCCCAGCAAGGAAGAAGGTAACAAAGTTATGCAGATGCTACGCAGGGTGGATTCACTGAGCTGTTACTGGAATAACAACAGAATAACTACTGGAATAGTCCCCTGCAACCGTCACTATGCATCACAAACCTGAATGAGGGAGAGACAAGTGTGCCATAGCAGTACACTTTGTATAAGAGAAGGAGAAAATCCATGATCTGTTTAGAAAGATTTCCACAAGAGAAAATTAAAATCGTTTAAAAAATACTTTTTACTCAAGAGGTTTAAGATTCAATTATTTGAAAAGCCTATTTTCATAGAGTGTAACAATATTAGAAAGTTAATTATTTGTTTTATACCCCTTTAGAAAGATTTTTAATAAAGGAACTACATAATCAGTATGCCGTTTTCCATCAACATTCTTGCATCTATAGATGAATATGTCAAAACCTTCTACGCCAGCAAACTGATATGCTCCATGTCCCCCTAGTGTCCTCTGATTTTATCTACAATTGTTTTATAATCATTTCTCCTGAGAATGGGAAATCCTCAACTAGCAGAAGCTATGCCAACAACACATGGTGTTGAAGAAATACTCTGGGTCTTAAAGTTAGTATTGTACTCCTGCCTTCTTACTTTTTCCTGGGCTCTGTGTGTAAGCCATGGCACTGCCACTGAAATGTATGAGACTCCCTTAGCTAAACAAACTCTTAAATAATGACACTGGTGGGGTCACCATTAAAACAGACCCATGTTAAAAGAATAATATTTAGCTTTGGGGAGGCAACCTGTTCTGTTGTTGATATTATATCTGTCCTTCAAGCCAGTGATTATTTTCCAAAAATCAAAGTTTTTTTGCCAGGCATTTGGGGATGCCTGACCCTGGCACCAGTGGTACAAAGCTCACCAAATGGCATGAGTATAGATCAGCCCTTGATGGACTGACAAAACAGTATTTTTTTCAATTTAGGTACCCAAACTAAACAAATCATAAGTGTACAACTATGTTAATTTTTACATGTATGTGATCGTGTTTGCATAACCATTACTCCAGTGAAGATGGAGAATGTTTTTAATACTCCAGAAGGCTTCCTTGTGCCCCTGCCCAGTTAATACACCCCCGAGGTAATCAGTATTCTAACTTCTATCACCATAAATTGGCTTTTTAGTAAAGACATGTTTGTATGCATATATGTATAGTATATATTTATTTTTAAAGGAATGTATTGAGTAACCATGCACTAGGCACTGTTTGGTGGCTAGGGATCCAGGGGTGAGCAAGGCAGATGAGTCCTGTAGGCTCTGTGGGCCTCATATTCTGGTTGAAAAACTAATAGTAAACCAATTACCAAATAAAACAATTTCAAACAATGAAAAAATGGCAAGAAGAATAAAACAAGGTAATTGATAGGCAATAAATGGGTAGGGTAGAGCAATATTCGATGGGGAGGGGAGTGGTATCTGCAGAGTTGACATGTGAGCTGAGAACTGACTGATGAAAAGCCGGGAAAGAGAGCCCCAGGAGAGAGAACTGCAGGTGCGAAAGGCCTAAAACAAGAAGCAGCCCAGTGCCAGCAGGAACTGAAAGGCCAGTGTGGCTGGACATGGCGGTGATGAGCGGGAGGAGAAACTCTTCTAACGGACGATGTAAGAGACGCAACCCGAGTCAGAGAACGGTGCCTTTATGGGCTAGGTGATTTCTGAAGAGAAGAATAGACACTGGGGATAGAAAATATATATCTAATATGTTCCATTAATTAATTTTAAAAAAAACTTTTTCCAGAAACAGCCTTCAGTAAATAAGTAATGGCTGCTGGTTATGACTTGCAACTGGGTGGCAGGTCTGCAAGGGAAGAATTCCAAAGCAGAAGACTTTCTGAAAGCATAATTATACATATTGAATGTGACAAAAGGAAAATAGTTTTTAAGGTAGCAAATCCTAAAAAGAATTTGGATAAGGTAGGTGCTATTCTTCACATTTTTCTATGGCTAATTAGAGAGAGCTGGGAAACACACAATGCTGCCCACAGCTCTGCCAACCCATTATGGGCACTTCTACTTTCAGATAAATTAAGCCCTTGGTTACCACCCCCAGCTTGTCTTAGAGCATCCATTGTATTAACAGAGTCGATGAGTAAAAATAATAGCCTTCTGTGTATCTATAAAGGGTACCTTTCTCTTATTAGTAGATACTTGCAAGTTCAAATCACATCTCCATGTTAATGAGGCAACTCCCAAATTTACTTTGCTCTTGAAAATCTAATTTTCAACTTTTCCCTTTTACACAGAAAATGTGATATTTGGCTGGGTGGCTTCGTTAGAGTATTAATAGTTTCATGTGTATGTAACTAAAAGATAATTAGTAATTATGTAAAATCTTAGGGGTATATAAAAATCTATATATATATCTTCTCTTTAGTAAACATCATATGTACGTTTCTCATCTTAAAAAAGCATTTCTAATCTTATGTGTTGATCCAAATATATATAAACTTAAAGATATGCTAAAAACAAATAGCCAATTGGCATCTTTAAAACTCACCCTTTATTAAATAAAACCATGATGTTATTTAAAAAAAATAAAATATGCATAATGGGAAATATTAAATGTCATGGCCAGGGTAAAATTTGAAGAAGAAAAAATATCAAGACAACTGCATCTGAGTTAAAGTTTTCAACAAGAGATTATATCACTAGGTTTATTGCATTTATAAAAATATAAAAGCAATGTTTGCAAAATGCCCCTGAAAAACCTGAGTGAAAGCAGAAATGAAGAAAATTTGCATAATTTCAAATATCAGGCTATCTGAAAGCATAAATATATTTGGTTGAGTTTTTCCATTATCACCCAGACTTAATTTTATGTAGAACAAGAAGAAAGTCTCTACCGTTCTGGTGCTTCACAACCTAGAAAAGTGGCTGCCACTTATTTTGGCTCATTTCTTAATTATTCCAAGATTCCATGAACTGCTTCCTCTGACATGAGATCTAACAAGGCTACCAATTAAAATCCAGCTGTTTATAACATAAGTAGGAGGCCACTGGTGATAGGGGAAAGCATCCAGAGACATCACGGTCTGCTGATACTCTGGATATCTAGTGACAGGCTAGGAATCAAATCCTAACACCCTCATTTGCCTGAGCATGATTTGTCCAAATACCTTAACCTCTCTAAGAGTCTCATTTTCCTGCAAAATTGGAACAAGAATATTTATTTCATAGAGTTATTGTGAGGATTAAATGGTATACAGTAAACACTTACTATTATATATGCTGCTTGTTTATAGAAATATTTGTGATCAGCCACTAACTTTTTATGTGACTCTGAGCAAGGCATTAATCTCTGGGCCTAAGTTTCCTCATCTATAAATTGAGAGTTGAACAAGATGAACCCTAAGTTTCCCTCTAACGCCAACATTCTATAATTCTTACTATTTATGTGACCTCAGTTTTTCATCTTTATAACGGGCATAAAAGAGCACCTACTTTGTAGAATTTTTGAGAGGATAAAATGAATTAAGACAGGTAGAGGGGCAATGTGTATGGCCAAAGTGTTGTACCCCCATGATATTCTGAAATTAAAAAAATAAATTAAAAAAAAAAAAAAAAAGACAGGTAGAAAATCTTAGAAGAGTGCCTGCCACGTAGGAAGTCCTTAAACATGTGAGCTGTGATGATGACTCTAATGATGGCTCCATTTGCAAATAGTGTGGCAGCTAAAAAACATTCAGTATTAGAATGAATATGTTATCTCTTCCTTCCTGATTCAATGCCGCAGTTACCAACATTTTATCCTTTAAAGGTTCTTCAAGACTAAACTCATTCACTTCTCAGTAAGAATTATGTAAAGACTTCCTAGCGTAGATACTCTTGTATGCTAATATATATATTTTTTCTTTTGGTATCCCTGTCTTAAGAAATTAATTGACTCATTTAGGGCCACTCTCTCTTTTCGTGAGCCTGGGTATGTTTACCTTCATCCTAAAGAAGTATAGCCCCTAAATCCCACACATGTTGTCAAAGCTCACTAAACTTACCTAGAGAGTTTCCTACAGTCTCCTGTTTTAAATTATTTTAAATAATACATAATTTCATTATGTAACTCAAACATGCTAATGTTTAATTGGCACATGAAGAAAAGTTTTGATTTGCTCAGAACTGGGATTTTTATAGGTCATTTCCTAGCTCTCCCTAAGCTTTTAACGAATGTGAAATAAGCTAGCCAAGCCAAATGAACCAGTGAGTGCATTATAAATAGCAACCAAAATTGTACTTCAGATGTTAACTGGTTTGTCCTGATTTAATAATGAATTACATCATTTGACAAATGAGAAAGGACCTTCACCTTTTGCTTTCTGATCCAAACTTCTAATAGTTGAAATGTATTATTACCATCTGGTGATATCTGCCTCATTTCAAGTAGTCAGGGCTTGTATGCCAAAAAAGCACTCTCCTAAGTTTCTTGATTGGCAGGTCCAGTGAGAAGCCTAAACCAAATGAACCATGGAGATATAGCTCCAGCTCTATAGAATTTCCTTCTTAGTTTAAGGCAGACTTATTTTCTTTTTGCAGTTTATGCTGCAAAGAAGTTGTCACAATGAAAGTTGTTTTTATTTCGGCTCTCAATCCTGAAGGATGCAATACCTACACTTGTCAAGAATGTTTGGATATTTTAAAAATTATTTCACACCCTTTACCAAATGGCAATCATTTTAGTACCTTTTATCCTTAGGGAAAATAATTTGAGAATGCAGCTGAAAGTGAAATACAGGCCTAGAGTTTTAACTCAGTGAAACAACATGAATCTGGCAGTCTTTTATTGTTTCTCATATTGTGCTACGTTCTGGAAAAAGGCAAGAGAAATCTTAATGCTTTCAAAAACGTTAGAATGTGGTAGGGAAGATAGAGTTAACCTAACACGTAACAAAAGCCAAAAACATAGATGAAGGTGAAAAAGCAAGTGCTAAACAGTGTGGCGTAGATTATAAATGAGACCAATTTTCTTGGTAGGTGTTATGGACTGAATGTTTGTGTTTCCCAAAACTCATATGCTGAAATCTAATCCCCAATGTGATGGTGATGGAACTTGGGGGTGGTACCTTTGGGAGGTAATTAGGCATGAGAGTGGACCCCTCATGAATGAGAATAATGCCATTATATAAAAACGGCAGAGAGCTAACTCACTGTCTTTTCACCATGTGAGGACGCACCAAGAAATCGGCAGTCTTTAACCCAAAGGAGGGCCCTCACTAGAAGCCGACCATGCTGGCACCCTGATCTTGCCTTCTAGCCTCCAGAACTGTGAGAAATAAGTTTTTGTTGTTTATAAACCACCCAGTCTATGGTAGCTTGTTACAGTAGCCTAGACTAAGATGATAGATATGAAAAAAAATTTAGACATGAAATTTAGGAAAACAATTAGAAATGAAATGCAAATAACAAGATAGAGAATGACTCTAGAGTAGAAAAGTATCTATGTCTTGGTAGATTTGAATAGTTTAGAAATGCTAAGCCTGGGCAAAACAAGGGTTACCAACAACTAGTGGTTGCATCATTACTAGGTGCATCCAAAAGACAGTTAAGATTAAGTCCATGTTCATCAACGGGGAGGCTGAGAATGGGAAAAGTTAAATAACCTGCATGGATCGCCTAGCCAGCAAGTGAGAGAGCAGGGAATCAAATCCAGGTCTAAGTGCTCTAAAGCTATTGCCTAAACTCCTCACAACTTCACTTAATAACCATTTCCCCTTTAGTCTACTCTACAAAGGTGACCATGTACTTCAGAACGAAAGGGGAAGGTATAAATAAATATGTTTGGTCAATTGGCATGAACCAAGACAGTCCAGGGCCAACTAGATGTATGGTCACCTTCTCTCTATGTATCTCCATTCCCTAACATCTACCAGACACACCCAGCGCTTCATCTAGGAAGCTTAGGGCCAGTTTCTCGGAGTAAATTGATTAAAGTCTTAAAATTCCAGAAAGTTCTTCCATTTTAAAAGAACCTAGAAAAAAACAAGTACAATTAAATGAATCACTAGCAGTGAAACTTCAGGTAGTCAGGTACCTGATAATAAGAACTATTTCAAAACTACATTATTTTCCTGGTGCCTGTCAAATCATACTTCTCATATGAACTGCGGCCAGCTGGGTGTTTAAGGATAGTTGGTCAGCTACACAGATAGATTCAGAAGCAAACACTCTAAATTAATAAGGCAGCAATGAAAGATTCTGCCCAAGATGTTCAGCACTACTCTCTTAGAATTTCATATCCAGTTTAGAACTTGCCAACTTAAAAAAAATATGGAAAATTTGGTTAGCATTCAGAAGAGACCAAAAGACTAAAGCAAAATTATAAATGTATTTAAATGTTTCAAGCTACCAAAATGTAATGCGTTTCATTAAGATGATATATGTCCTTAACTCACACAAGTTCACAAATGTCTAATGGACATAGATATAGGAACAGAATATCAAGTGCCTGTGTACTATTTGTATAAAATCTAAGATAAAACTCATTTCCATCCAAAATATATGCGATATGTAAAATAATATTCTACATGTATTGTTTCATTTTTATTTTTGGTCATTTTAAATTTTATTTTTATTTGTAAAAAAAGATGCCTACAAGCAAAATTAGTGGAAAAAAGCAAAAAATGACTACTAAAAGAGGAAACGAGGACAAGGAAAAACACCAACACATAGAAACATGTAAAAACACTCAAGCCAGGCTCAGAGAACCATCACCCCTGACAGCAAGTGTTGTTAAACATCAGAACGGGTTGCTAAGGAAGGTTAGGGAATCTCCCTTTCCCAGAAGTCTTTAAAAATAGGATCACATCTGTTTGAATGGGATAATGGTGGTACTGCCTAACTAGGCAGCTTCTTAAGCAAACCTATACTCTGGTAATTCTACCATTTCTATTGCTGATTGTGAAAAGTAACAAATAACTTCAGTTCACCGAGCAAACTGTGACTTACAATGACTTGTAATATGAATTGTATTATAAAACTATTTTCATCATTATTTGCAATGCAAAGGTAGGTAACTGAGTTATTCAGGATATACTTGCATTTTTAGCAAAGGCTCAAACCTTACTTACCAATTTGTAATATTTCCCCAAAATATTATAAAAGAAGAAAGTTTATGTCCTTACAAGAAAGTTATAGAAAAGGCAATGCACAGAATTCTATAGTCAGTGTTTAATTTTAACTGAGTAGTGTCCGTATCCAGTGGTGTAGAGGTTACAGAAAGGCTGGATTGGATAAACCTTATTAAAAATTGGAGTCTGCCAGGCCAATATCTTAAGAGGTAAAAGGATATTTGTTCCCTAGGGAGAATTTAGACTGATTAAGATGTATCTGTTCTGCTCCCCCCATCACCAAAATTTTGCTTCCTACTGTTCTATCACACTGTTTGCCCCCATTTCATTTAATTGCACATGTATTTGTTGAGCTCCTACTTTTTGTCAGGCATGGAGAGAAAAAGTTCACATCCCCTGCCCTTGAAGAACACATAATCTAAACAAAGGCAAGAGTTGGTCCAGGTGTGGTGGGGTCTTATGCTAATGTAATTTTGGAAATACATTTTAAGAAAAAGAACACAAAATTACAAATACAAAATTAAGATTGAAAGTGAACAGTTACCACACAGAGAAAAATAATCACAACAAATTACAAGTTTTAAGATTCTCCCAAATACCAGAAATATCACAAAAAATCTGGGGGAAAACTATATGTTTTATTAATATCAATTAACTGAGGCACATCTATAATTCTATTTGTCTTACATTTTGTTAGCATATTATTGACCACATGAGAAGGATTTTGTTATATTATTTCCTGTAGAGAGAAAAGAACCACAACTCAGTCATTCTTCTGATACAATTGATTGAAATTTGTTTTCTTTCGGCTTCACCACTCATTCAAAATTATAAGGAAATTTTCAGGATTTTCGTCAAATACAGGAAAACTTCAATCAAATTTCTTTCATACATGGACTACAAGAGCTGTAAGATTTCAGGGCATTGCAAATTGTCTTCTGTGTGAATAATTTTAAATACTCTTTCCATTGACAATACTCATTAACCAGCTTGTCGTCGGTGACCTTGTTGTAATAGTGTATTGTGAATTTGATTTTATCCCTTTCAATGTCGGTGTTGTATATCAAATTTGAAAGAAATTTAAATATTTTTCTAATGAGTTCATGTGATTATTCCTCTTCATTAACTGGATTATCAAAGAATAAAAAACCTATTCAGTACTTATCTCTTCTTCTCAATGAATTATTGTTGCTCTTTGTGGTATCTAAAAAATATTTCTGTTACAATTTACTTCTTAATGTCAGAATAATTTCTACTGATTTTATCACTCAATTTTCATTCATATTCCATCAGTTTTCATGTGGATTTCCTCTCCATTCTTTAGTCAATTAATTCATAGATGACAAAAGAGTTACTTTTCCTATATGTCCAAATCAGGAGTCATTGATTTCTCAAGGTTTTTTTTTTTTTTTAGGTGTTCTAAAACATCTGTCCAAATTGCAGTTAAAATTAAGTATTTATGCCTTACTAATTTTTTGAATAATCTTTTCACATCTTGTTTGTGTTTCTCTTCCACGCCTTCAAAAATATATTTTAGAGTCATTAAATTGCACTGTACAATGTTTCAAGACTTGAACAGCTTTAGTGTGAGCAAACCAAATCATGTTGTTACCTTCAGATGCTTGAAAGAAATACTCTTGTTCGCATTTTTTAAAAGTTGAGGTATAATTACCATTCAATAAAATGTACATATCATAGTGTTCAGCTCAATGAGTTTTGAATAAACCTATATAACAATCACCTAAAACAAGATAGAGAACATTTCCACCATCCAGAAATTTCCTTTGTCCCTTTCCCATCCAGACTCCCTTCCTCAGCCACCTCTACACACCAAGAACAACCATTTTCTGATTTTTATCAGCATAATGCATTTTACCTATTGTTGGACTTCACATAAATGGAATCATATAATATGTGATCTTTTGTGTCTTATTTTGCTTGGCGTGATTTTGAGGATCAATCGTGCTGTGTGTATCAGTGGTTTGTTCTGTTTTATTACTGAGTGTTATTTTGTTGTATAAATACACCATAATTTGTTTATTCATTCTCCTGTTGATGGACATTTTGGTTCTTTCCAGTTGGGGCTATTATGAATAGGGCTTCTTTGAACATTCTTATGTAAGTCTTTGTATGGAGATATGTTTCCATTTCTCTTGGGTAAATACCTGAAAATACAATTGCTCACTCAGAGGCTAGATGCATGTTTTACTTTGTTAGAAATATGGCATATGTATTTCAAATATTCCATCTACAAGGAAAACACAAAAACAAAACATGTAATTGTTGCACAGTACCGACGTGGCCCGTGAATTAAGGTTCTGTAAAGGCAGCTCTTCCTCCACCTGCACTGCTTCTACCCAGCATCATTCTCTGATCCAGCCACGGAAAACAACTTGCTATTCTCTGAGTATGTGACTGAGTCTCTTCTCTGTGAGTCTCCCTACAAGGTATTTCCTCTGGCCGGCCTTCTCTTATCCTTCACCTGCCCTATCCATTCTTGAAGACTCAACTTTGTCATTTTTGTCTCTGGGAGGCCTTTCATATCACTCTCCCCAAAACTCCCACCATCACGATCAAGGCTGAATTAACTGTCCCTCCTCTGTGTTCCCATAGAAACTTGTGTTCACCCTTATATTTGTTTGGCCATTTGTCTATCTCCACCACTGGACTATAAGCTCCCCAAGGGTGGAGTCCTGATCACCCTTAGAATCTAATGCCTAGCAAAGTTCTCAATCCGGAATAAGTGTCCAACAAATATCAGTTGAATCCATGAATAAATACTTGAGCAGATTTGATGTAGTTGTTGGGGATGGAGGCAGATTATTTATACTTTGTGGTATTCAGACAGAAATAGGCTCTTGGTAATATAGGTCTGGAGTTCAGGTATTGGGCTTATGGGCGGGAGGCGAGCTAGAGGTATACATACATGAGTTCCCCTCATGCTCAATCACATTGTATCTAGGGAAGTTTTGAAAGTTTCGGATTCAATGCAAACACCTGGGGAAAGTTGCCATTTTTTTAACAGTAATTCAGGGAGAATGAGAGAAGGGGCCACATTGCAGTAGATTGTGGTGTAAGTGGGAAGAGAAGGGGGAAAGGCAAACTGTGTAGCTAGCTAATTCAAGAAGTTTGGTGCTGAGATTCCAAGTAGAGCAATTAAGATAATATCCTAACAGATAGATGAGGTCGAATAATGTTATGTTTCTTTCACATTTATTTTCATTAGTTCAAGAAAGAAAAGACAGCTGAGACCATTTTCAAATTGAGGGAGAGAGGATATGATGTGACAGATATAAGAAGATATACAAGAGAAAAATTTAGCTTGTATAAAGTTTTTGCTGAGGTCTCACACCATTAAGTCATGATGTGTGTTTTTGTTTGTTTGTTTGCCATCCTCAGTGTCTAGGGACTGCCTAACACCTTATTTTCAGTTCAAGGCATTGATTAAAATTGGGGGTCGAAAGTATTTAGGTGGCTCAAAGCAAAAGCCTTTATTCATAATGAGTAGAATTGAGTGCAGGCTGTACAAGAGGTTTGGATATCCATCAGGAACTTCTTCGTGTGTTTGCTCTACTTCTTGTATTACAGATCTCATAGTACTAAGAGAGGCAATTTTATAATGGATTCTAGATAATAACATTTTGGAGCTGGAAATAACCTTAAAGAACATCTTGTCTAGTATCTCTGAGACTTTATTTCTTGGTCAGGACATTTCTTCTGGGAATCCTTCCTCAGGATGTCACTAAGTACGCCTTTAAAAAAAAATCACAGGCAACTCTTATATCTTCCTCTTGGAGGTTTCATAATACTTATTATTAAATGAATATGTTAAAGCCCCTGAGAAGTTCTGCAGCAAATAAACCAATTTAATTTTGATTCACAAAATAGTTTTCAATCTTATTTGAACACAGAAACAATTATACTCTTATTTTGTGGACATCTTACATGCATCTCCCAGAACCTGTTTTGAGAATCACTAATTTTTTCATTCAGAGTCTCATTCAATGCTTTTATCTCCTTAATTCAGCTATCAAACTTAGTAGCTGGAAACAATTTTATTGTCTTGGTTGAGTGGGATCATTTGAGTAATTCTTCTGTTCCACATAATGTTAGGTCTGCGGTTAGCTGTGGCTTGACGGATGCCTTGACGGGAGCACTGGAAGGCTGAGCTCACCCTGGATGCTGGTGTGGCTACACTTCCTCCTCTCCATCCAGTCCCAGGTCCTCTGGCTCTTCACCTGCACTCAACATGTAACCTTGCCTTGTGGTGTCTTCATTGGGTAAGCAGACAACTTACATAGTGGCTCAGGGCACCTGAAAGTGTAAATCAGAAGCTTCTAAGGTGTGCTTAAGGTTTAGACCCAAAACTGGTATAGCATCACTTCTAGCACATTCTATTAGTTAAAGCATTCACAGGGCCAGCCTAGATTCCAGGGGAATCAAAAATAAACTCTACCTTTCCACGGGCTGGGAGGGAAGGAGAGATGACGAAGAATTTGCAGTCATATTTAATCCACCATACCTCTTGTGGGCTTTTAGCATCCTGTGAGGTAAAGAACCTATTTGCCGACACTGGAAAATTCCTCAGATAACTCTAAATACCCAAGCTTCTTGGCATCACAGAGATGGCTGAGTCCATTGATGTCTTCTCTGATATCCAGGATCACCGTGCCAGGCAAATGGCCAATAAGACCCAGATCCAACACATTAAATAGGGGAAAAGTTGAAAGACTGACACTGGTTTTAATGGTCCACACCAAAGGTCAGCAAACTATATTCTGTGGGCCAAACCCATCCACTGTACGTTTTTGTAAATAAAGTTCTGTTGGAACATTGCCACATCCATTCATTTATGTGTTGTCTAGGATCTGCTTTTGTGCTACAAGGTCAGAGTTGAACAGCTGTGACTGAGACCATTTGGCTTGCAGAGCCTAAAATATTTACCATCTGGCCCTTTACATTAAATTTGCCAACCCCTGGTCTAGACTGTATAAGAGTTACAAAATAATAGCCACTTTATCATGAGATGACTCTATCATACACTAGGAAATGTAGAATATTAGCAAGCTGTAAAACATTTTCCATGGAGACAAAACATTGTTTTGTGTTGTTGCATGTGTCAACAGTTCATTCTTTCTTATTGCTGATTTTATTCTATTTGACTATTACAAATGAAGCTGCTATGAACATTTACGTGCAGGTCTTTGAATGGATATGTGCTTTTATTTCTCTTGGGTAAATACATAGGAGTTTAATGGGTAGATCATGTGGTTGGTATATCTCTAACTCTTTAAAAACTAGCCAAATGTTTTCAAACAGTTCCCATTACTTTTTAAAAACAGTCCTGTTTCCACACATCCTTGTCACATTTGGATACGTCCACCTTTAATTTTAGCCACAACTAGTACATAGTAAACCTTATGTTTTACTTGCATTTTTATAATGCCTATGTGTTTAGCATCTTTTCAATGCTTATTATGCCTCCCTACACTTTCTGTGAGTGTTTTGCATCCTCTTTGCTCATTTTCAAAATTTGGGATTTTTTCTTTCAAGTTTTGAGAGTTCTTTACATATTATGGATAGAAGTTCTTTATCAGATATATAATTTGTAAATATTTTCTTCCAGTCTATGGTTTGTCTTTAATTCTCTTTTAAGAGTCTTATCTTTTTAGGGGTCCGTATACCTTTTTGGTCTTTTATGGATAATGCTTTGTATGTCATCTAAGAAATCTCTCCCTGATCTAAGGGCATTTCCACTTATGTTTTCTTCTAGAAGTATAATTGTTTTAGATTTTACATTTTGGCCTGTGATCCATTTTAGTTAGTATCTTTAATAAGGTACAAGATATGGATCTAAGTTTATTTTCCTTTTTGGCATATGGGCATCCAATTGTTCTAGCACCATTTATTGAAAAGACTATACTTTCTCCATTAAACTGCAATTGCCCTCAGTCAAAGATCAGTTGTTGTTATTTGTGTTGTTCTGTATCTGGACTCTCTATTCTGTTCCATTGATTTGTCTATCTTGACGCCAACACTGTACTGTTCTAATTATAGTAAATCTTGAAATCAGAAAGTGTAGTCCTCTAACTTTGTTCTTTTTCAAAGCTATTGTGGGTATTCTCGGTCCTTTGCATTTCCTTACTAATTCTTGAATCAGTTTGTCAGTGTCTACCTGCAGCTTTGGTGAACAGTTCCCACATACTTTAATTGCTTGCTGGCTAATACAGCTTCCCTTCACTGGTTGAGGGTGTTCTCTGCCTGTAGAAACGTGCTCAATCCACATGCTAGCAGTCCAGAGGTGCCTAAGAGTTAATACTCCCAGGAGCAACTCCCAACCACAGAGAGATGAGAGTTGGAAAATAAATATCCTAACTTTCTTGTCCTTCAGTGGAACTATTTTGAGGTGTGATTTTTTTTTTTATTTCAAAATATTAATGGGGTACAAGTGTTTTTGTTACATGGCTTGAGTAAGGGCTATAAATGTGCCCATCACCCAATTAGTGTTCATTGTATCTGTTAGGTTGTTTTTTGCCCCTCCCCTCCTTCCTCTTCCCCCCTGCTTGATTTCTAATGACTTTTACTTACCTCTGTGAACTTGTGTGTCCATTGGTTAGTTCCAGTTTATTAGAGAGCACATATGGTATTTGTTTTTCCATTCTTGAGATACTTCATTTAGGATAATGGTCTCCAATTCCTTCCAAATTGCTGCAAAAGGCATTAATTCATCCTGTTTATGGCTGAGTAGTGCTCCATGGTATACATATACCACATTTTGTTAATCCACTCAAGAACTGATGGGAACTTGGGTTGACTCTAGATTTTTGTAATTGTGAATTGTGCTGCAATAAACATTCGGGTGCAGGTGTCTTTTTGATAAAATGAGGTGTGATTTAGACAGGCTCAGAGCGTCCCCAGCAGAATTAAGCTCCAGTTACCCACTCACTAACATATTCATTAACATGTCTTTTATTTTCATTTCTACCTTGATTTTCTCACTTCCCCACTCCCTCACTGTGCTTCCTAGAACCACTTGCACTCAAATTTTTATCTCAGGGTCTACTTTTAAGAGCACCAAATCTAAGACAGTTGGTACCAGGAATGGCTCTAGAAGGTAGAACTTCAGGATGAAACTCTACAATCAAATAATGGATCTGAGCTCCTTTTAATACCAGAAGACCCAAAATACTGTCATAGCTTCCCAGTTAGATTGAGGACAAAACAGGTGACAGGCAAGAAATGGAATCCTAGACCAAATCCATCTCACAGTGGATCCACAGACTCAACTTGTTCATATTGTCCCAGTCTCTGAGTGCATAACTAAGACAGACACACTTAGCTGCTGGCAGAACCCTCCTGTTGGTTCTCTGACTTGCGAGATAAGTGATATCATAGGAGGAAATGCCAAGTGGAAGCCCTGAAACTGCTGCCTTCTCTCTCACCAGCCAAAACAGCAAATTGGAAGCCATACCACACCCTGGGTAGTAGGCAGATATTAACAACACTCTCAAAGACTTACAGGATACACGGGTAATGTTTCAATTATGGTCCCTATTTAACTCATCATATGGCTTCTACAGAAAAACAGATGGAGGTGGGCATGGTGGATTATAGTAGACCACTGTAAATGTAACCACAGGATAGTGTAAATCACAGCTGCCATGCTGTATGTGGCATCTTTCCTAAAACTGACTAATACAGCCTCTGACACTTGATATGCAGCTGTTGATCCAGCAAATGCCTTTCGTATCCCCATCAGAGGAATGATCCATAGCAGGTTGCATTCACCTGGATTGGTGGCCACGCACTTATTTTACTTTATTTTATTTTATTTTTTGGCTTTCCTTCTTCTCATGTCATTTTCTCAGTTCCTCTACTCCTATAATCACCTCCCCAATGCACAACTTGCACCTAAATCCTTATCTCATAGTTTGCTTGAGGAAGGATCCAAACTAAAACAATAATCAATTACCTCAGTGAAATCTATTGATGTATGTAAATATATCAAAATGTATCAATAATTCCAATAAATCTAAATGAATTAAGCCCAACAAACTTTATGGTTGCATTTTTTAAAATTCCAGCTATGTGGTTTTTATAAGACATACCTAAAGCATAAGACACGCTATGTCAGCGAGCTTTTGCCGTATAGCAGACTAGCAGATGTATAACCTCAGTGGCACGCAATGATAATTTCTTGCTCATGCATCTGCGGGTCAGATTGGGTACAGATGATTTTGTCTACCTGAGCATTCTTCAAAATGTAGGTTAAGCCTGGGTCTGCTCCAAATATCTCTTATCTTCCTTGGACCAGTGGCCACCCAAGGCAGGTTCTTATTATCATGGCAAGAGTCAAGAACAGAAGAGAACATGTCAAACCTTTCAAGCACGTTTAAAGCAACTGTCTCCATAATCCCCACCAATACTCTGTTGGCTAAAGTAAGCCACATGACAAAGGTTCACAAGATAAGGGAAGAGAAAAAAATTAGGAAGAATAATTAAACCTACCATACTGTGTTGAAAATAATAGATGGAACAAAATGGTGCAAATGGTAGCCAAAAAAAAGCCTGTATGGCTATATTAATTTCAGATAAAATAGATTTTAAGACAAAATCATCATTAGAGTCAGAGAGGATCTGCATCTGTCTATCTATGCACATCAATAAAGTCTAAAAATTCTAAACATCATGCACCTAAGTTATAGCCTCAAAGTATATAAAGGGAGGAAATGAAACTCCACCACTGTAGTGACAGATTTCATCACGGTGCTCTCGTTTTTTAAAAGGTCAATCCACCAATTCTAAGCAAGGACATAGAAGGTCTCAACACCACCATTAAGAAACTTGACCTAATGGACATATATGGAATTCTGCCTCCAACAATTAGAGAATATACAGTACATTACTCTCAAGGACACATGGAACACCTATGAACATTAATCATGTATTTAGATAAAAAGTAAGCTCCAAAAAATTTCTAAGAATATGTATTATATAGACCACATTCGCTGATCAAAACACATTTTAGTTAAAAGACAATAAGAAAAAGATGAATTTCCCACATATTTAAAATTTTAAAACATGCTTGCAAGTAACTCATGAGGTAGAGAAATCATAATGGAAACTTACAAATGAATGATGATGAAAAAGAACTTACTCGTAAGACCCAGCCAGAGCTAAGACCTAGCAACTCACTCCTAGATAAACACCAATGAGGAACTCTCGCACATGCGCGTGAGTGATGCAGAAAAGGATGTTTATAGCAACACTATTGAAAAGTAGCAAAACCTAGGAACAACCTAAATGCCCATTTCCAGGAGGATGTATAAATAAACTAGTATTCTTCAAACGGTGAAATATTATACAGCATTCAAAATTAACGACCTTCATCTTCACATCACAATATGGATGCATATTAACAATATAGAAAGAAAGTAAATAAATAAATAAATAAATACATGACAGTTAGATAGGCAGATAAATAAAATAAGTTACCAAAGAATACATATAGCATGATACTCCTTTTATAAAGTTTGAAACATTAAAATTAAATGCTATACTTCTAGGACTACATAGATACAAAATCAAACCATGTAAATAAAAAAGGAAGGAAATGATCAATAAGACTCAGGGTAGTGGTTGCCTTGGGTTGGGACAGACAAGGAGAAACATTGCCCTTAGGTCTGGCAAGAGGCCCTCTGGGCTGTTGCTTTATTGGCCCAAATCTGGCCCTCCTCTGACTGTGCCTCTCCCCATGAGGCGAGGAGTCTATAGCATGAAAGGGATGTTCTCACCCAAAGCCTGGAGTCCCTCCTTTCTAGACTGTGCTCTGAATACCCAGAAGGTAGGGCTCCCTTGTCCCTACAGTGCAGGGCCACTCCCAGTGACTGTGTGGGCCTTTAGCCTGGGTCTGTTCTTCCAAGCACAGATCATGTACCTGTGTGCTCTTAGGCCTAAGGAGTGGCCAAGGGGTGCTATTTACAAGAATGTGGACAGAACTTTGGGCTAATTATCCATTTGTGTGCTCACACTACTGCCACACTCCAGCATAGCTAAAAACTTGAGAATTCAAAATTCAAGCCTGGCCTTACAGATTTGTGTGAATATATTTGTTGAGATTTTATTTAACTGTCTGTTAGTTCAATTGATAATTTTTATTAGATATTTAGACATATAGTCTGTGGGCCTTTTTCTCTAGGTCCCACAAATGTTACAAACATGACAGAGGGACAGAATTGGGGAGTGCCAAATAGGCAGACATAACTTATTTTCAATTTGGTAGTGTCTATGAATTTAACAAAATACCATCTTGGATGGATCAGATGCATAAGAATGATTCGTAGTAATGATTGGTCCGGTTATGTGTGTGGGGAGCAATGGCAAAAGATAAGCTGGAGAGGGAAGCAAGGGCCAGATCATAAGGGCCTTGGAAGCTATACAATCCTAAGAGTAACAGGGAGATACTGAAGGATTTAAGTGTGAGGCAGACATGCTCAGACTTGCATTGTAGAAAGATTAATCCAGCTGAGAAGTGCATTTCAGGTAAGGTCCAAGACTGGGATAAGGAGAACAAGTCATGAGTCTATTTCAGTAATGTAGGTATGAGATGAAGGTGGTTTGGACTAGAATGAAGACGATGACAGTAAGATCTAGAGGACCTAGTTAAAGAGAAATCAGAATTAAGGATGATTCCTAGGTTTTTGTCCTGCGAATTTGGGTAGATGGTGTTGTCATTCAATGGGACAGAGAAGTGAGGTGGAAGTTTGGGGACAGTCTAGGAAAAGATATGGGATTTAATTTGGCTATGTTATGCTTGAGGACCTGTAGGCACATAGTAAACTTTTGGCACAAACTTGGCACATGGTAATTGTACAATATAAGTAAAAATGAGTAAATGAAGGAGTCCAACTTGTTAATTATTTTTTCAACTATTTTTTTCCTGAGGTTAGAAAAGTTAAAGGGAGCTTCCTCTAAGGTCTAAGGGAGCTTGAATCAATTGCTGCTCTCATCAGTTTCATGTACTTCTATGTAGATTTGTCAAGATATGAAGCAATGCTATTATTGGTGAATATTTACTTTGTTCTAGACTTGCTCATTGTATTAGGCAGGTCATAATAACTCCAAAATCAGAGACCTAGTATGATAAAAATTTACTTACTTTTGCAACATTTCCAAGTGAGTCTGGTGGTTCCTTTTGACAGATTTCCTGCTACCTCAGAGAGTCAGGCTCCTACAATCTTGTAAATCTGCCATCTTAGAGATGTGATTTATGAAGATGTCACATTGGATGATAGGACTGAAGAATTGCCCAAGAATTTAAGGGCCAGATCTAGAATTAGCTTATGCTGTCACTGCCCATCATCCATTGACCAGACAGAGTCACATGGTCCGAACCCAATGCAAAGGGGCTGGTAAACCCAGACCTTATGTGTGCCCAGGAAGAGGAACTGGGATTGGTGACCATGTAGCCAGTATTTACAACACTTGACAATCACAGAGCCAGTTTTTCAGGTAAGTGCTCAAATAACAAATATATAATACAAATAGTCAAAATCTGTGCTTCCATGCAGACTTATTCAAAGAATGAACATTTATTATGCAATTGCTAAATAAGATCATACCATTCTCTTCTACTCATTTAAGGCACTTTATTATTTGGATGCCAAAGGTTTGCTTAATTCTTTTAGAGGAATTCAAACTTTTTGCTGAATATAACAAATATTTAGTGGTTCTTTTCTCCTGCAATCAGCACCGTGAGAATTTTCCACCATGACTACAGAGGAGAATTTAGCAAAGTGAAATGGAGATCTCTATGAGATGTATAACTCAGATATTTCAAGTTACAAAATATCTAATGTTATTATTTTAAAAATAAACAGCCTTTCAGAGATATTCTAATTAAATAACATCTGGCATAATAAATAAGAACCCTTTATATTCACATAATATCTTATGTACATGCACATATATTGTCTTATTTGATTATCATTTTATATATATTACATATGATAACATATTATACCCTAATATATTCTCTTTATTTATCGTAGTGGCACCCAGATTTTCTATGGGGATCTACTACTCCTCACCTACTCTCAAACTCCCACTGTTTGGGTGGAGCTGACTCCACTTCCAACTTACGTGGTAGGTATATGGCCTAGACCTGACCAGTCAAACCTCACATCTGCCTAATTACAAGGAGATTCAGAGATAAACAACATCCAAGTCATGCTAATCAGTCATTGCCAATCAGTTATTAGACTGCTGTTGTAACAGTTGAGAAATAGATCTTCTTTCTGAATCTAGTTATATATAAGCCTGGAGTGTTGGTGGCCATCTTGCTCCCTGAGGAGAGCCTGCCAAAGAGTTGGGTCTAACAGAGGAAAGCAGGGCCAAGCCAGAGAGAGTGACTGAGTCCTAATGACATTGTTTGAACCAGGATCCAACCACAGCGATGCCAGGCTACTCCTGGACTTTTTATCTACAAGAGTCAATACATTCTTTGTCTTTCCTTTTGCCATTTTGAGTTGGGTATCTTTCATTTATGGCTGAAAGAGTCCTATGCTTTTGGTTGGACTGTTTCTATTTTCCATATTTTACAAGAAGATAAAATGAGATTTAGAGAACTTAAGCAACTTACCATATATATATCTTGGTTCATACTTAGTTGGGCAAAACAGAAAGGAAAATTGACCGAAAGTGCAGTATTTTGACTGTTTCACTCAATTAAGATTATTTTTAAGTTTTAAAGCAATTTTTCTTTTTTATTAAGACTTAAGAAAAGTTTTGTCAGGATAGAATAATTACTGCACTGTATCTAGAAAGTTCAGCTTTTCCAATAAATATTGGCAGTTGTTATGTAGCATTTTATTATTATAAATATGAGCGGCTGAGTCATTCTCAAGAAATAAATAGCAAATTTAAGTACTTTATGAGCCATATATGGATGCTTCAGCTACTGTTTTGTACTTGAAATTTTTTTTTTCTGCAATTGAGCCCCAGGTCTGATCTAAACTCAATAGAGAGATTTCGAAATACTCAAATGTGTACTACTTACGAAATCTAGTGGTTTTATAAAAAAGCATGTATGTACTGTATACTTCAAAATAACTAAATAACAGTATTCTTAATGGGAAAAAAATCCCATTTTTTCCTGGAACTGTGAATGGAAAACTCAACTGCATACCATTCCAATTCAAAGATCTGTAATCTTAGACCATTGAAGAGTTCCCCTTTCCAAGGAATGTTTCTCTGTGTGGTTTCTAAACCTCCTGATTTTTGCAAAAATTTAGCATACCCTGGGAAGCATAAAAGAAATAACAATGTAGTAATATCATAGGTCTTCTTAAGTTTTCATGTCTGACACACAGTTCTTTCATTTTTACCTATCATATTGACTCAAAATCTTTACTTCAATTGATTTTACTTCATCTTGAGAACAAAGCAGAGGGCTGTAAGGGAGTGATGAAGATTTTCTCTTTTAAAACAAACATGAAGACAAATTTGCTTAGACTCAGTCCTAGGTGCAACAAAGACATGTGAACAGCCAAGTCATCAGGAATCCGATGTTCTACTTTATTCTTTTAAAAGTCGATGGTTATAATTTTAATGCAATTCTGTGGTGTTCACCTCAATAAAATTATCTACGAATTGCCTGGCTCTTTCTGATGCCCTGTTAACAACACCTCAGGTGAACAAATAGCCTGAACCTTCAACAAACAGGGTCTAGAAGGAAGCTGATCTTACCTTTTTGCAGTGATGAGAATGATCCTGAAGCACAGCAGAAGGACCTTCCATGCTGCTGCCCAGATTTTTGGCCTAGGTGTTAGCACTGTACTAATGATTAAGTTAGAAAACCTAATAATTTACCTCTCTGAGTCTTCAGCTGTAAAACAGAAACATTAATGCCTTCCTCGTGGGGATGTGTGAAGATTGAAAGCTTAAATGTTTTTTAACTTTCATTTATTGTTCAGTTTTTAAAAAATAAAGCATTGTAAATCTCTGTGAATACACGATATTGACAATAATTGAGCACGAGTTTTGAAACCCCTCTCTTTCCATACAAATTGTGGAAAATACATTCAAAAATCCAAGAACTAACACAACTTCAGTCACAAAAAAAATGACCCTTGACAAATTAAAATCAAGTTGCCATCAAGTAAGAGTCATTGTACAATTAAATTGTACAATTACTGACTACAATTATACACACACACAAACACATGTGGGCATGCACACGCATGCACACAAAGTTTTAATGTAAGGTTAGCCAAATGGAGAAATTAGATTTGAGAAAATTTCCTCTCCAGTAGCTGAAGACATTAGAAGTGATTTCCATGGCAGTAGTCTGATGATTCATCTCTCTACTACCATGGTTTCTTAATTCATTTGAGACATTATAATTAGATCCTTCCTCATTTTCTTCATTTTCACCTCAGCCCAGCATCTTTGGGTGTGATATGTCCCCCCTCTCTCACCCTCAGTGTGCCCCACCTCTGGAAGCTTCCAGCCAACATGCCACCAGGAAAGGCCCTTCATGAGCCAACCACAAGGAGAGTCGAGCGGCAATAGGATGGAAATAAAGTGTGTCTTTGCTAGCCACCGTTTCACTTCCGTTTCTTGGTTCTCACTATCCTCTCTCTCCTATTCCTTTCCTGATGCCGACAGAGGCCCCCTCCACCCACAAGTCCTCTCCCTGGGAGCCTGATGTCTTTCAGCTAAGTGACTGCTACTTTCTGCCTCCTCTGAAGGGACTCCTGTTTCAGAATGGTCATCGCTTCTTCCCCCCACCCCCCACCCCCGCCCGCCTCCCTTTCGGTCCAACTCACATTCTTTTAAACCCGCTAATCTCAGCTAGGTGTAAACAGAAAAAACAACTAAGCAATCCTCAAGTGTGAATAACTGATTTTTTTTGTTGTTGTTCTGGGATTTAGCATTTGAAGCATGTTAACTCATAGTCACCTACAATTAGTGAAATCGCATGGAATTTAAAAGGGGATCTAGCCTACTGTGTGCGAATACCTGTGGGCAACAGACTTCTCTTTTTTCCTTTAACTTTCAACTCAATGTATGAAGCTTTCTCCCCTTTTGGTTAGGTCCAGTCTCTACATTTATTTCCTGGGAAGAATCATGGCTTGGGGATTAGCAGTCACTTCTGGCTGCCACTGCGAACTTGACACCAAGAATGCAGCTTTATTCATCGAGCGTGCAAATGGCTTGCAGAATTCTACTGATTGACACGAACCCACGAGGAAATGAAGTTTTTCATTCATGTGTGCATACACACACACACACGCATGTACACACATACGCACACACCCACTAGGAAGCTGCACTTCTTCATTCGTGGACAAACACATTTAAATTGCATTGGGCACTTGTTCGTCTTTCTAGGCTTGGACCATAAAAAGAATACAGGTGTGAGGGAGGCCTGATTAAATCCTGAAGTGTCAATTGACAAGTGTGGAGCTAGAAACATCCACAGGTCAAGTTCCTTGGCCTTTGATTAACTGTTGTTCTCTGGAGGGCTCAGAGAGTTTTGAGAAGAATGAATATGTGTGTAAATTTTATTATTTTTATTTTTGATGAATATGTGAAGTGATCCTTTCTAGGGCAATATTCATAAATTGTTACAATGTATTTTTTGTTAATTGTTTTGTATAAACTTACATATAATTTGCTGGTAGAAATAAATTGCATTTATGGTTTATTTGCTATTTTTCATCTGTACCCCTTAAGCCCCGAGAACCAGGATGATCAAAGTGTTCTAGGCGCATAGAAGTACATATTCCCTCAACCTGAGCACAGAACCATAAAATGTACATTGTGTTCTAAGAGCTAAAAGTAAGGAGGGCGTTACTGAACTGCTTACGTGAAAAAAATTATGTATGCAGCAGGTCTTGAAAGAATAGTTTCAACTTTCTTCAACGTGTATAATCCACTTTCTGCCTCCACTATACATAAAATAATTGGGGCTGGTTACCAATTAACTCCCAGTTGTCATATTTTAAGGCCTCATTTAAGTCCTTATACAGTTGACACATTCTTTTTTTGTCCCTTAAATGTTGGGGTTCTTCCTCAAAGTTCTCAAAGTGGAGGCCCAAAAACTGGATAGAGCCCACAGATGAACTCAATTTGGGCCAGACAGTATGTCAGGCAAATTTAAAACCCAGTATTTAAAACTAGAGCTGTTCACTTATTCAGTTGGATTTCCCAGGTTCTTTTGAAAAATGGAAAGATCTGAAAACGCTAGACCAACACTTATACATAGCAATAATTAGTTAGAACTAAATAGAGGTTGCTCTACAGAGATTGAACGTTTTCTCTCCATTTGCCCTAGTCCCCACCACTCCCTATCACATCACATCCCTGGCCCACTCACTTTACTCCTTTACATAAGTAAGTGTTTGTAAAGCTCTTCCCATACTCACCCTGTATAATTTTATTCTTACTTGTGATTTGATCTACCTCACTCTAAAGTTCTAATCCAGAACACATTCTTAAACATCATACAGTATCTCTGCTACCCATAGATCTACTATAGGTTCCTTATTTTCAACATGTCCAAAACCAAGCACATTATTTTCTTTCAGCCACCAAATTTGCTTCTCCTATAGTTCCCTATAGAGTTAGTGGTGTCACCATCTGTGATGGTCAGTTCTATGTGTCAGTTTGGCAAGGCTATCACACCCAGTTATTCAAATAAACACTAATCTAGGTTTTGCTGTGAAAGTGTTTTATAGATGTGATTGACATTGACAACCAGTTGACTTTAAGTAAAGAGATTGCTTTTGGTAATCTGAAGGGCTTCATCAAATCAGTTGCAAAGCCATAAGAGCAAAACAGGCTTTCCTGAAGAAGAAATTCAGCCTGAAGACAGCAGCATCAGCTCCTGCTTGAGAGTTTCCAGACTGCCGGCCTATGCTACATACTTCAGACTTGCCAGCACCCACACTCCTACAGATTCTGTTTCTGTGGAAAATCCTGACTGATATCCCATCCATGTAGACCTCCATGCTAAAAATCTACGAGAATAACTCAACTTTTTCTCCTCCATGTGGCTTTCATCTAGTCATACCCCTTTCAAATTATTCTTCAAAATACATATCAGATCTGGTCTTATAATTCTATAATTCAGGTCTGGTCCTTATTGCTTAGAGATCAAAGTCCAAACTCCTAAGTAGGACACACATGGCTGCTCATTTTCTTGCCTACCTCTCCAAACTCATTTCTGGTTGTACTACCCACTTCCCTTGCACCTACCAGCCAAATAGAAATGCTTTCATAGATATATCTTTCACATATAAAGGCATCATCATATTTTATTCCTCTATACCTAAGCTGTTCCTACAACCTCAAATGTTCTTCCTTACAGAGCACCTAGCAAAAATCTACTCAATTTTCAAGACTTAAAATTGAAAGTCTATGAACCCTCTCCCACCTTTCCTTTCCCAGGAGAATTGATCAACTCTTCCTTTGTACTCTAGCTTCCCATTGCGTACTTCACCCAAGCACAGCCATCATATAGGAATTTATTTCATTTGTTCATCCATATGTCTGTCTTTCTTTGTTAAACTGTGAGGCCTAATTCATTACCTAAATAAGTAGACCCTTGTGGCAACAATTGCTATTCATTTATCAATATCCATTCTCCCCATCTTGAACAGTAATAGAATTTCTAGCTAGGCACACAGCCATCCAGAACAAAGGCTACATTTTCAGCCTTGCTTAAAACTTGGTATAGTCATGTGACTAGGTCTGACCAATGGGATTTTAGTGAAATTGTCCTATACCAGTGTCCAAGAGCCTTCCATCAGAGGCAGCTGTCACATGCTCTTGACCTCTTCTTCCTCCTTTCTTCCAGCCTGCTGCTTAGAACATGAATGTGATGACTGAAGTTCCATCTTGGTTCTTGAGGAAGAGATTACTCTTGGCATGGTCAAGTGGAAAGCCACAGGGAGCCCGGTCCCTGAGGGCTTTGTACAGCAAAGAAACTACACCAGCTCTGGACTCGTTACTGGGTCCAAGTCAAAGACAGGCCAATTATCTCAGGAATGAGTTGGCTGTGTTCGGGTTTTAAAGTCTGGATTCAGTGTTTGCATATGGTCCTCCTGCTGTTTGTACAGGGTATCGTCTGTGTTTCATCCTATGGACTTTGACTTAGTTCCAGTGCCAGTCCCTGGGAGACCCAATCCTTGACACATTCTGCTCCACTTGGCCAGTATCTGACTGACCAGGCCAGTTCCATTTTCTATAGTGGGGGTGAATTAGCAAATCAAACAGAGAAGTGGAATGGCTAGGTCAGAGCCAAGACTGAGCTTAGATAGGAGGTTGTGAGCTGAGTAGAGAAAATGCCAATGCATGGCAAAGAATTTGAGCCCATACTTGGAACACAGGGATAGCAAAACTAGGCAATGGGGGAGAAATATGCCAAACTATTGCTAGGGTGATCTGATTTACTCTTTCAAAAACCATGTTCATGCCCAGATGAATTATGACACATTATGACCTTTTCCCAACACAAGTGTAGGGAATAGACACTCTTACAGACTCTTGCGGTAGTATAAATTGGTAAAAATTTGGGGAGGTCAACTTGACAATTCCCATAAATATGTTAAATGTGTATTCACTAGAAACCAAAGATTGCTTAAAAAGGGGGGAAGGGACCCAGCAAAAACACTAGAAACGTTGTCTTCATTATTAATACTGTTCAAAAGGCTCTAGGTATGCAATATGACAAATAGACCCACACTTACATAGCTACTCTATTCCCAACAGTAACAAGAACTAGAAAAAATACATTAAAAATTTAATAAAAAATGTGTAAAACCCTTATAGAGAACTGTAAGATTTAATTGAAGTTTATATGAGGGCTAAAAGTATCTGTCCTAGATGATGCTATTACTCTTATAAATAGAAAACCAAGAGAAATAATCGATAGTTTCTTAATACTAGAGTTCAGTAAGATAGCTAAAAGGAAAGAAAACACAAAGAATTAATATGTATATATACCAGTAATACTAACTAGAAAATGTAATGGAGAAAAAAGGCAATAATTCAAATTGGCAGATAATCGATGGATTGATCAATGAATATTTTGGGAAATTTGGTAGCCAAAGTGGGAAAAAAATCAACATTCTTTCCTCACACAATACACATTTTACAAGCACACAAACAATCCAGATGGTTTGAATATGCAAATAGAGACTATAAAGAATAAAGTATGATAGCACTTAAACAAAATTTGGGAGAATATTTCTTGGTGCGGAAAAAGTCTACTGTGACCCTCAGCAAAAAGTCCAAAATTAAAAAGTAAAATATTGACAGTTGATTAAATGAAATTAGAAACTTAAAGACCATAGAAAACTTGGCCAGCAAATAACACACTAGCAGAAAATATTTGTGAGACCTTTGAAGGGCTGAATATTTTTGTTGTAAAGAGTACCTGCACAGTGACAAGAAAAAGTCAAATACTCATTAGGAAATAGGCAAAGAAAATAAAAAAGCCATTCACAGAATACATTCATAAATGAATAATAAACATGTGAAAAGTTGACAAACATCACTAAATTGAATACATAGAAATTAAAATGAAATAAAATACAATCCAGTACCTATTAGAGTCACAAAGATCAAAAAGATTTATAATCAAGAAGAAAACAATGAACGCTCAACAGAAAAATGAGCAAAGAAAAAATAACATTTTTTGTGTGCCACATTAACAAAGGTGAGAAAGATTGACAAACATAATGAAGCAGAATGATTAGAGCAATTAATGTGTGTTTGTTCTTCCTGTAAGCACGTTCTACCTCAACGCAGGGCCGTTTTCTTATCTCATAGATTTTTCCAGGTTTGGTAAACAAAATCTGCTTGGCTTTTCCTGTCATTTGCATGCAATTAAACCAAGATTATGTCTGGCTTCATCAAGAAGTGGAGAGACAGTGGGAAGAGAGAGAGAGATAGACAGAGACAGATGAAGAGAGAGACAGAGGGATTGATTTACAGAGAAAAGAAAGAAAGCTGAGGTTCAAAAGGTCGTGAGGGCAGCAGGGACTTGTGCCCCTCTTGGCAGAACCCTGGGAAGTATAGACCCCAGCCCTAGTTCACAGTTTATTTATTTATTCTTTTAGAGATGGGGTCTCGCTCTGTCGCTCAGGCTGGAGTGCAGTGGCCCCATCACAGCTCATCACAACCTCCAGCTCCTGGGCTCAAGTGATCCGCCCATCTCAGTCTCCCAAGTAGCTGGGACTACAGGAGTGCATCACCATGTCCAGCTGATTTTTTTATTTTTTGTAGACACAGGGTCTCGCTATGTTGCCCAAGCTGGTCTCGAGCTCCTGGCCTTAAGCAATCCTCCCGCCTTGGCCTCCCAAAGTGCTGGGATTACACATGTGAGCCACCATACCTGGCCATTCACAGCTTTTTAAAGATCCCCAAGTATGGCATGGAAACAACAGTGGAATCATCAGAATCCAAGGGACCATGAGGCCTTGGAGAATAAGCATCTCTGTGGCAGCCTGGTGCACAGAAAGTAAGAGGGGGCTTGCTGCTCCACTGGCATAGTTTTAAGAACCCCCTGGGACTTTGCAAGGCCTTGTGGCTTGGGATGGGGAAGAGGTTTTAGGGAGATCCCTATTTAGGGCTATAATTTAATCCACCCCATGTTAACAGGATAGACTACTGAGTTTAATTTCAGTTGATTTTAAGTTAATAAGGAAATATGACATTTCTCACACACTCAGGTTCATAGTTTCTTAGTTGTGACATTATTAACCAGCATGGAGAGAAATAGGCACCACCAGAAAATAAATATAACTATTTAGGAAGACTGTTTAGCAATATGTGTTCACAGGTAAAATGAGCATGCTTTTTCACTAGCAATCTTAATCCCAGGAGGATTAAAGAACTTTTTTTATTGAGCAAAGTAAATAGATATCCTGCAAAATTACTTATAATGGCAAGAAGATTTTGGAAAATCCTACCTGCCTATCAGTAGGGAATTATGGATTAAATCACAGTACATACATACAATGAAATATTCTGAAGGATTAAGAGAGATTATGTGCTCAAATTTATCATTCATTAGGGAAATGCAAATTGAAATCACAATGAGATACCCCTTTATACCCACTAGGGTGACTATAATTTTTTTTAAAAAAGGAAAATAACAAGTGTTAGCAAGGATGTAGAGAAATTGGAATCCCTGTACATTGCTGGTGGGAAGGTAAAATGGCGCAGCCACTGTGGAAAACAGTTTGGCAGTCCCCAAAAAAGTTAAACCTAGAATAACCATAATTCCACTCTTAGGTATGTACCCCAAAGAATTGAAAATGTACATTCACACAAAACCTGTACACTCATGTTCATAGCAGTATTATTCATAATATCCCAAAAGTGGAAACAACTGAAATATCCATCAATTGATGAATGTATGAACAAATGTGGTATATCTGTACAAGGGAATATTATTCAGCCATGAAAAGGAATGAAGTACTGATACAAGCTAAAACTTAGATGGACCATGAAAATATTCCGCTAAATTAAAGAAGCCAGACACAAAAGGCCACGTATTATTTGATGCCTTTTATAAAAAAAAAGTCCAGAATAGGCAAGTTCACAGAGACAGAAAGTAGATTAGTAGAAGCCAGAGGCTGGTGGGAGAAGGAAATGGGGAGTGACTACTAATGGGTATGGGATTTCTTTTGGGGGGGTGTAAAAAATATTCTGCAGTTAGATAGGTGATGGTTGCACAACCTTGTGAATATACTAAAACCCACTGAACTGTACACTTTAAAATGGTGAATTTTATGATGCATGAATTCTATCTCATTAAAAAAATGTTTTCATCTGAATGTTAAAAGAGGATTATGTGGTACTCTTTTAATTAACATGGAAACATTGTTGAATGCAAAAATCGATATGCAAAATAGCATGTGCACAGTCAGTGATCCTGTTGATGTTTAGGTGTATATATATACATACCTCTCATGTGCCTATGAACAGAGAAATGCTTAGAGGGAGATGTTAGCTTCTTAGAGTGCTGTAACAAATTACCACAAACTTGGTGGCTTAAAATAACAGCACAAATTTATTCTCTCACAGTTTTGGAGGCCAGAAGTTCAAAAAATCAAGGTGTTGGAGGGTTCGTTCCTCCTACAGGCTCTGAGGGAGAATCCATTCCATGGCTGTTTCCTACCATCTGACGGCTGCTGGCAATCCTTGGCGCTCCCTGGATGTGTCACTCCAATCTCTGCCTCCGTCTCCACGTTGCCTCTCCTTTGTGTCTTCTCTTCTTTTTTCTAATAATAAAACTTGTCATTGGATTTAGGGCCCACTATAATCCAGGATGATCTCACCTTGAGATCTTTAACTTAATTACATCTGCAAAGATACTTTTTCCAAGTCAGTCCATTTATCGTGGGCACCATTCATCACACTACAGATATGCAATGAAATATTTCAATGGAAATTTTTGAAAAGTGTGATTTCAAGTGATTATTACTTTTTCATGTATTTCAGTATATTTTAAAAATAATTAACATGCATTATTTTCCCAAAACCAATAGGGAAAAAATAGAATTGTTAAATAACTAGACTTTGCTAAAATGTGAAGAATTGACATTTTCAAGTACCATTGGTACAATTTTAAATTGATAGAGCCTTTAAGAGGGCAATTTGGCAACTCAATTTCTAGGAATTTATGCTATGGAAGTATGTGTGCCTTTGCACAAAGATATATATGCCCAGTGATGCCCATAATGGCATTGTTTATGATGGCAAAGATGTTAAAAAAAATATTTTCATGGTCTGTTTTCCCTATGGACCCAGTGCAAAAGTAGACATACAATTTTATATTATGTGGTCATTAAAAATTAGGGAGAGGGATAGTTTTCTACACATTGACAAGGATAAAAAGTCAATTTTATTGTTAAGTAAAAATAGCAAGTTAAAAACAGTATTTATAGCATGATCTCATGTAAAATTAGTATTTTTATACACTGAGGGAAAAAACCCAGAAGGATGTAAGCAGCGATTATCTTTGAGGGATGGGACTACAGAATTTTCACTTCCTGTTTCATGCATCTAGATTGTAGGAACATTTGTAAATGAGCATCCATTATTTCTATTACAAAGGGGAAAACAATGAGGATTAAAAAAAAAAGAAAAGAAAAAAAGAAAGAAAAATCCCACAGAGAGTCGCATTGTTTCAGGACTGGGTCTTGGGCCAAGATTTAGACTCTGCTGCACAGCAGTGGACAGGACCTCCCTCAGCTGGAGTTTGTGAATAGCTTGATTGACATTCTCTGCCCAGCTTGGGCTTTCATGCATCTGGCATGGCTTAGCTGGGAACCCCCTTGAAATTTCCATGAAGGGGCCTCTCTGCTTTGTGTGTGGTATTGTCCATTTCTTCGTTTTCTGTACAACCAGAGAGCCAAAAATGCTACCAGCTATGGACTCAAGCTCCACTTAGCTCATTACTTCCCAGCTGTGTGACTATAAGTTATTTAACCTCCCTATAATGCCTACCTCAAGGGTTGATTTTAGAGATGAAGTTAAAAAACACGTAAAATTCCTTCAAGGAGGTGGCAACATAGTAGGTATATACAAACGTCAATCCACACCTCCCACCCCGCCTCTGTCACGTCTTTCTCCCTGCTCACGTTCCATGACAGGTGGGTAATTTTGACAGCGGTTTTCAGGGAGGGCTCTGCCATCTCCCTGGTGGCACTTTATTTTTTTTAAATGGGGAGAGGATGTGTTTTGGTTGTTGCCATGATAAAGAAGCTACCTGCTTGGACTAGAACCTTAGGCAGGCCCCAGGAATACCAGATGTGTAGCAATACATGAAACAGTTCAGAAAACAAAGAATTGTCTTGCATCCAATGTAGCTTTTCAATGTCCCACAAGATATGTGTATAAGATAAAAGCCTGTTTATATTATTTGAGTCTGGAAACTAATTTCATTTTATAGAGCAACATTGCATTTCCGAGGAGAAAGATTGTACTTCGTTTTGTTTGGGTTTTACCACTTTTTTGAAAATCACATTCTGACAGGAGCACCACTTATGCTATTTGAGTCTCCAAATAAAACATACGTCTTGTATTGAAACATCACATTATACCCCATAAATGTGTACACTTATTATGTGTCAATTAAAAATAAAAATTAAAAAACCCCACCTCTAACAATCTGCCTTTGTGGTTGTCACAGGTTGGTTTGGTGCATAGGTATAATCATCTGACTACACTATTGTGGCTTCTAGAATACTCATTCCTAAGCATTTATATAATGAAATCCATACTAATCTATTATAAATTATTTTCCTCTTATTTCTTTTTATATTAGTTTGTGCATATTGATTTTTTTGAAACTATGTTTAGATAGTTTATATTATCCATCACTTCTATTTCAGAATCATAAAAGAAGCATCACAAAATACTTATTACAAAAAGAGGATATGGCAGGATTAAGGACTGGTCTAGAAGATCATAAAGTTTTTCCAATTGCAGCAAAAACCCTAGGGGGAAATATCTCTGCTGTGAAGTACGGTGGGTTCAACAATTGCATGCTTTCAATTGTAGAATAGTGACACTAGCAAAAATTCAAGTATCTCACTGTCCCCATTTCCACAAGGATCATAGACATTCAAGATAACAGCCAACACTGGCCCCTCTGGAGCCAGAATCCAGGCAGGCAACAGGGCCTCAGAATAACTCTTATGCTTAGTCCAATAAGAGAGATCAAATAATCATGCTGTTTTTTCTAGTTTGTTAAACCAGAAGGCAAGAGATATGTCATGAGCCTGTAGAAGAAAGGATGGGCAAGAAGCCAGAGATGCAGTGCCCTGAGGAGGGGCAGGGGAGGGGACAGTAGTTGGCAGGTGATTGACAGAGTAGTAAGTTAGACAAGGAGTAGGGTAAAGAATGTGGAACTGTTTTTGCCACAGCATCTCTTTCATATGTGGGCTGGACTTCTAGATCTGCAGGCTTCTACTGAACACTGAAGGTGTCATCCAGCATCTGAAAGAGAAGGAGTTGAGACATCTGACTTTTTCAAGTTTCTATGCTAATGGGCCAGAAGATGGATGAAAAGCATCAAAAATTGCCAATAAATAAATCATTATTTATATTTTAGAATACATGTGTCATTTTATTTTAGTCTGTATCTGCTGGTGATGGAAAAGCTTCCTTCACAGATCCACAGAGAACCAATATAGGATGAGCTGTGGTGACTGTGGTCTAGTTTCCACACTTTTTCCAGATTCTGAGGAAGTAAATGATTGCCAAGACAACCTCCTAATGGGCTTCAGGCTACAGAGAGTTTGCAGAAGTACAACAATAACAGCAATGAGGAAAGACAGAATAATGCAAACACATTAGTTCAAAAGTAGTTTATTTTAAATCAAAACAAATTTGACAGCAAGATTTGCTTAGAATAATGTGCAAAATGGATGTGCTGTACCCAATGAATAAAGCACTATTCTGTTAAAGTAAGGAACTATATCTGGAAGAGAGTAGTATCAAAAATAATTCTAAAGGAGGAAGCCAGAAAGGAATCAGGAAGACATTTTATACAGATGAGAAGTGAAGGTTTATCAAAGATAGAAGTTATAAGGCAGGATATAAGTGAGGTGATCTTCTAAAATATTTAATCTAAGACACATATTGGTGTTGAAGGTGAGGAGTATTCACCCTGTCACTCACCAGACCTGTCATCTTAATATATATATAAAATATACATTTACATTTATTATATATTTAATATATATTAATATACACTTACATATGATAGAGAGATATAAATATAGATAGATACTTATTTGTATAAAATTAAATCTTGCTAGAAAAAATTTTTTAAAATAAAAAATAAATCAAATTAAATCTTGCTGACTTAGGATATGCTGGGATACAACTGGTGCACAAGGCAGCCCTGTCCTCCCAAAGTTGATCTAGTGAGGGATTCATGCTGATCAACGAGCAATGACAACACAGAGCCACCCTGGAGAAGCATGGGAGCTGGAAGAGGATCTTGGAAGGGCACCTGTTCTAGTCCTGGTTAGTCAGAGGCAGTTCCCCAGAGGAAATGATGTCGAAGCTGAGATCCAAAGGATGAGCTGGAATTTGCTGGGGAAGGAGAGTGGCAGAGCGCAGGAAGATTGTGTCTTACAGAGACAGCAACATTTAGAAGACCCAGAGAGAGTAAGGACTCTTCAGAGAGTCCCAGTGTGAGAAGGTGAGTGGAGTGGAAGCTACAGGGGTAAATGGGAACCAGATCATAAACAGGCCTTTTAAGAATTTGCAGAATCCTAAGGGCAACAGCAAGACTTTACAGGGCTTGAGCAAGGAAGCACCATGAGCAGATGAAAGATCGTTCTGGCTACGGTGTGGAGAATAGATTAAAGGAAACATATATTTATTTATCTATTCAATGATCGTATGTTGCTCACCTATCCATCTCTATTTTCTAACTCCTAGATCTTAACTGGCCAAGGTGGACCCAATGTATCGTTCTACTCTAAGCGCTTTTTAAAGATATGCCAATATTTCCTGATTAACATATTAGGAAAGAATGAAACAAAAGCTGTAAATAATAAAGCAAGAAGAACATAATTGATGGAGACTTTTGAAGCCATGAGGAAATGATTTCAAGTGCAAGATAAAGTGTTAGCTCGCTTGGTAGATCTAGAGCCTTAAAAAATCTTGTATCTATAACACAGGTAACAAATCATTATAATTCAAAGCAATAAGAAACCCACTTTTAAAGGAATGCTGGGAAGACTTCATGGAGGAGGTGGAATTTTGTCTGAAAAAAATTTTTTTTGAAGGATAGGTAGGGTTTCAATAGACTGAGACTGGGAATCAGAATGGGAGGAAAGTAGACAATTACAGGAGGAAGTAGCCTCTTGAAAAAGGAGAGGCAAAAGACATTCTAGTATAAAGTATAAGTTTTATTTGGAACTGGTGTCACAATGCTGGACAAGTGCAGGACCCTGACTGTCACCTCTCATGGCCTCCTGAATGTAGAGCCATCAATCAAGTCCTGGAGCAGGACTTCCAGCTCTGCTCTCGGAAATCTAATCTTGCTGTGCCAGGTGGGACAGATTAAAGTCTTGCTGGACTAACAGCCGGGAGACCAACCTGGCTTCAACAGTGGAAACACTATGTGAAAAAGGCATTCGTCTGGTGGCTCTATGGATGCTGAAAGGAAAGGATATTAGAGAGACAGTGAAGTGAATCTACGAGGAGGGTGAGCAAGAAGAACTCCTCAACACTTGGGCATGCTTGTTGAAGATGGGCCAGTTAGCCTTGTCCTAATACGGACACTGTGGAGATCGTGCCAAACCAACGGAAATGTCAGCGTGAGTATTTGCATCTACTAAGAATGTGCATACTAAGTCACCAGCCCTTGTAATAAACACAACAAACAACATGGAAGCCATTAAATGGTTCTTGTGAAAGGGCTTGTGAGAAACGTTTGCTTTGAATACTTGGCTTTGGTGCTATTAAAAAACTGAGCTAGAAAGCTAAGTTATTATCATTTGACCAGGGACTCGTTTTTATGAAGTAATAGCTAACAGTCTTAATGGTTATGTAAACATTCCTCTGATTTTGAGAAAATCTAATGAGCTCATATATAGGTAGGTACACTGGCGTCTTGATATAGATTAGCACACAAAGCCACAAGCAAATTTGTTTTTGCCACTTTCTCCTCTGGGGTTTCTAATTCTTACACATGCTTCCACCTCTTACCACTGGCCACCTTTTACCTCCTGGATCGACAGGAGCTTCCAAGAGGAAGATGTAGCAAATAAAACGGAAGATGGGTGGAGTTTAGGGGTTTTTTTAAGGCCTGGAAAAAAGGGAAAAGGAGAAGCGGTTACAAAAAGCGTTTTAGATAAAGAGACACCATGATTTGAAGCTGGGTCACACACGAGAATGAGGAGCTGGGGTGAGCGGTGTGAGGGCAGAAGAGCTACCACAGAAGAACAGAGTGGTGACACCAGTAATGAGCGTCCACGCCAGTGCAGGTCAGGAAAATTTAGAGACGCAAGGCGACTAGATTTAACTGGAGGTCACTGTTAATCTTAAATGGGTAGTCAATTAGAGGATAGTCAAAAGGGAGGAAAGAAATGTTAATAAAAAGCAGAGAGACAATGAAATTACAAAGAAAGAAATGGCGGGGGTAGGGCTTGCAAGGGAAGACAGCAAAGAAACGCGGCTGGACTTCAGGAGAGAGCAACTAACGCGTGTAGACAAACCACGAATCCAATTTCAAAAGCGTGCGTAAAGGCCGGACGAGCTCCGGCGGTTTCGCTCCTGCTGCTTTTTATTGCTTTATAAAGTATGAATTGTGGAATCGTAAAATTGTTTCGCCCATAGCACAGTGGAAAAGCGTCACCTCAGCCCACAGCGCCTCTGTCTCGTCAGGCATCGGTCCCCTCCCTGACCACAAAGGTGGTGCCATGAATGCGGGGCAGGGGATGGGAAGCCCAGGGGTGAAAGCCACAACAGCAAAGACGGTCTCAGTAAGGGGAATAGTGAGAGAAAACTGAGGGGAGGGATTAAACGTTTGCCTCCTAATACGAACCAGACGCTGTAAATACATCATCTCGTTCAACCTTCCGCGCAGCCTGGAGCAGCAGACAGACCGACTGAGCAGGAGGCCGAGGAACGCGCCCCAGAGCACACGCTCGGAACCTAAAATCACAGCATCTTCTCGAGATGGGGCAAATAGCATGAAGAAACAAGAGGAGGAAAACAGAAGGTGAAAGTTTTTTTTCTGTGCATTATTAATACATAGAAAAACATCCTAGAGGTGGGATGTTAAAAACATTATACTAAGCCACCCGTGGTCACAGTCAAGGCTGTCATTGGACTGTTGTGGGAAATGCCCTGGGCTATTAAGATAACTATTTAAGAAAAGCTAATTTTCACATATAGAATGGTCAGAAGAGACTTGTATAATCAACTGAGACATGATATGAAAAGCACAAACTATGCGGAGAATGTCATCTTTCCTCTGGCATCAAAATATTGCCAGATTGTGGCAATAGTTCAAAAGTGTTATGAAGGAGACCCCCTCTGGAGAAGTCATAGCTCCTTTCCCTTCCCCCGTTCCTTCTCTCGGCCAGCCCTTTCTCAGCCACTCTGATTTTGGGAAATCAAAACGGCAGGAAATTCAATGTTTGCTCTTGGCATCACTTCCTCTCTTTCCAAGCCACCCCCCCAACCCCACATTTCCCATTCAATCTATTATAATATGTATCTCCATCTCATGTCCTCGAGAAATGCTTTCAAATAAAACTACTACGTGTTTGGATAAAAGTATCTCTTTCAAAAATTACTTTCTTAAATGTCATTACCTTAAGTCTGTACAGGATAAATAAATCAATAGAATGCAAAATGTCTATTCCCTGGATAAAATAATTCTGAAAATTGTTTATTTCATAAGAAATGCATGACAGATGGTATGAGTAGTGGTGAGGCATTCAAAACAGAACAAAGTTTCCTACTGTTCTGTCAGATGTTTCCACTCTCTGTTCCATCCATTAAATGCTGACTTATTTTTCTTCCACAAACTTCAGTTTGGCCTTTTAAAAAATAAATAATGCTTTTGGTATTCATTTAAGATTTTCTTATGCTGTTGCTGGAAACCTCAATCTCAAATGTAACCTTCACACAACATAGAATAAGTGGTTGGAAGCATCTACTATAATTATCACACTATGTAGAATATGATGCTCATTGCTCAAGGAACATTAAATTACCTATGATCATTTAGGTTATTAAATTCAATGTGTAGATTGGTACATAAGTAATATTTAAATATGTTTAGTTAAAGAAGATTACTGTGAAAATTCAGAATGTCCAATCAATCAGTAATGGATTTGCTAAAACAACACCCATATTACCTCAAGGATAATTCTATTAGGCTATATTTTGGTAAACAATGAATGCTATTCTCATAGAAACCCACTCTACCTTATGACTGAGAATTGATAAATGCATGAAATTGAATCATTTGCGTGCCCACAACCATGCACACATGCACACACACACACCCCTTTCAACAAGACGTTGTTAAATATGGTCATGTATAAACTCTACCTAATCAACTCCTAAATGACCCAGATGTTCCACACCTACTACATACTTACTTCTCTCTCATGCAGCTTGTTTTGTTCATTTCCCCTATGGGAATCTTTTGAAGAACAATTTTGGATAGAAAGGAACAACGAGCTTCTAGTAGAAAACGTGTAGAGATGGGGACAATGATGTTTGAAATGAGCATTCCAGATGACAAGTGTATCATATTTTTATTCTTTCTGCTGAGTCAAATCCTATTTAGAATTGAGTGACTCTGCATATGCTGATCTATGATAGAAAATGAGATTTAAATCACTCTATTAAAAAGACTGCAATCTCTAAAAAGAAACAAGAATTAAGAAAGGTATTTAAATGAAAGACCTTAATTAAAGGCAAAAAGTTTTTTCAGCAAAACCATATCTGCTGAAAATTAGAGGAACATTTTCAAGGTTATTCTGGAAGTAAATTGACTCTACTTGGCAACCTTCACAAAATGGAAAGTACTGCAGTTTCTCCTGCCAGTTTTCTTGTGCGTAACTGACCAACGCTAAATAAGAAACAAACCCCAAACCCCTTTGCTTTAATTATTTGTCTGATTGACCAGAAAACCAGCTTAAAAAATTATTTTATTTTTATTGAAGAGATTTGCAAAGCAGATTGCCATCTGTAATTGTTTTCTTAAACACAGCATTCAGAAGTATAATTGGCTAAAATTTTTGTTGTTGCTAGAATCCTAATGGTAATTACAACTGAAGAAAAAATTAGGATATTGAAATCTGAGTAATTTAAAGCAGGATTTTTAAAGTGGCAGCAAAATAATTCTGCTACACAGACTTACCTTCTAGGTTTCTTTTCTCCCAGAATTCAAATTTGTGACATGTACAGGCTGGTACTTAAGCTTTATAAATTTAACTTTTAACTTTCATTAGGTGATTAATGGGGAGAGGGTTTGGGAGGAGTGGGCACATGGGATTGTCTGTAAAGTCTTTTGCAACTTTTCTGAAAACCTCAAATCATTATTTAAAGAAATTTAAAGAGTATGGTTATTTAGAGGAAGAAGACCTGGGGAGAGGAAAGCTAGATTAGGGAAAACTCCACATGCCAAGCATGGTTTGTACAGGGTGGGGAGAATTAATAAACAAATCAATGTGTATTAGTTACACATTAATTGCCCCAAGGAGGAGGGGCATTCTAAGCATAGGCAAAAACATTTTAAAAGGCAGAGAGGTACAGTCCTGGCTAAGCAGAAGATGTCAAACAGCTTTTGCTTCTGCATTAAGTGAGGTTTAGAACCATTCACCTGCTAGACCCGAGATTTGAGGGCTAATCACAACAGCTAGCATTTTGTATCACATCCCCATATTTCTTGTCTATTACACACCCAACCCAGTTCTCCCAGGGACTATTGTTCCCTCTCTAGTGGATCCAGTTTTCTTCCTTGACCCATGATGGCAGACACATCACATATTGATGCAGCCATTTTGACCCACCTGGTTTGACATGGGAGTATTTTGGTATCACCTTACTCATGTTACAATTTCAATTCATATGCCATTTAAACGAGGAGGTTTCCCTTTCCTTCTACAGACTCCTGAGCATTTTGCTGGAGAAGCCCCTTAGTACTTATCACTTTCTGCCTTGAAGTGTACCAATGCCTGAAACAAAGACACAGTGCTGCAATGGCGAAGCACTCAGGGTCTGGAGTGGCCGCTTTATTACTTAGTAGTTGTGTAAGGCATGGCCATAGTCACCTCAACTGCTGTTCTGAATTGTTTCCTCACAATTGTGATGATAGTAACGTAAGCATTGGGTTGCTGTAAGGATGTAATAAGTGAAATAATGTAGTCCAGTGCCTGGAATAAAAGAAATGCTTAATAAATGTTTGATAATTATTCTCAAAAAGTCTCTTCTTAGGAAGAGAGACTGTCTTATTCATCTTGGAATCCCTCATAAACAAGTGCCTTATGCCTATCATGTTGAATTCACCTATGAAAAGATGAACAACCCATAAAGCTAGCTTTCAATCGCACTTGGGAAATGTACTGTACGGCTTGTCCTTAGGGTACAGAAATTGTAATGTTTTGTACTGTAACTATCTCAGCATTGAAGGGCTCTCATTGTGTAAATTTTGCACAAAGAAATTAAAGATTAAAGGGAGTAAGTGATTTACTCAAGGGCATTCAAGTTGGTTAGTGGCTATGGTGCTCCTATGAGATATTTCCTGTTTTGTAAAAGGAAAACCTCTCTTCCTTCCTCCTTCACTCAGACCTGTTTCCTCTGCTGTCCTGTGACCCACAAACTCACCATAAGATAACTCCCATCACGTTCGCTGAACAGAGGGGACACTGTCTAATGCTATCACTCAGGCCAAAACACATCTGCTTCTTCACTCTAGGTGAAAATTGTACCCAATTCTGATGTCATATGATGTCATAATAAGTGAAAACTGTGACAATTTATGGTAAAGAAACACCAAATTTCCCTGGTACTTTTAATGAAAAATTGTGTGATGCTATGCTCCATTTCTATAATTAAAAGTGGAAATTTGTCATTTTATATATACATGAGCTTACTATAACTGAGTTTCTTCTTATTTGTAAACATTAAAAAATATAAATAAAACTTGACATGTTTAGTCACAATATTGAGGTCATTGGAATAAGTGCCTTTAGTTTTTCTATCATATCTTTAAATTAACAATATTTTGTAACAACCTAAGTTTCTGTTTAGACTTACTCTGAAACCATACTTGGAGTTGAAACAGACTAAAAATCTGAATTGGTGAAAAGCTATATTAAGATATTTTAAAGATTCTTTCTGATAAAGTTTTATAGAATTTAGGCCTTGTCAAATTAACTGTTAATACATAGTAATTTCATTATTGTGGACTTCCCTTTTCACATTTTCAGAAATATATGAATAGCTTGATGTAGGAGATGTAGAATATAGATCTTGTTTCCATGTAAGCACAGCACTGTGACATGCCCAAGTTCTTCCATTTGACCAACGTAAAATCTGTTCAATCCTCGTCCTTCTTCCTGAAAAATTACTTTTTGTCAATATATTTATTACAAATGTTTATTTTATGCTTGCCAATTTTCTATTTGTCTGGTACTGTGCTTTTAATTTGGCCTGCTGGGTCCTCATATAGACACTAGGATGGATGAGTAGATATTTATCGAATTTTGAGCCTTTCTTAGTTTCCTGAGAATACCCTTTATTACTCTTCTGCATAAAAATTTTATCCTTTGATCTGTGGGCAGCTTACAGAAAAAATGACTAGGGCTCTAACTAAAATAAGAAAACATTATGTTTTAAAAACCATTATTTTTATTTTTATTTATATATTTATTTCATTGTAAGTTGATGGATTATGGCTGTACACATTTATGGGGAACAAAGTGATACTATGATTTATGAATACAATGTGGAATAATTAAATAAAACTAATTTTAAAATATGTATGAATGTCTTCTACTGAATCATGGCATAATTAGTGTCCTATACTATTATAATATAATTTCAAAATAATTACTTTATTGTCATTTCTTTCATAATTTGCCTGCATGCAATTATCTACCTAATCTTTTGTTCCTGCAATAACAAGGGAGAAGTTTCTTAAATTCCATGTTTTCCACAAATGCTTGACAAAATTGATACATGAAAAGAAGATGCCTTCAGTAAGGCAGCCAGGTAAATTCCCACGAGGTCAAGACAGGAGTAATTCCTGGTCTATTCTTATTTTTCTTTTCCTCACACATTTTTTTCTTTTTTTTAGTTCCACAAACTTCTTCCTAAAACTTTCAAGTTTTCCAGGACAATACTTGATTCTGTTTGTCTAGTACAAATTTATAGGTATAAAATTCCTTCTAGTTTTATTCCAAGGATGAAATTCTGTGTCTCTTCATTAAGTTGTTTTATATTAATTCCCCCGTTCATTGCTTCATTTATTTTTCTAACAAACTTTTATCTGACTAAAATGTGTCAACTACAGTATTATAATCTGAAGATAAAAATATGAATAAGAAAAATTTCCAGGCTTCATAGACAAATGGTGATGCAAGTTTAGAGATCATCAAAACACAGTATGATAGATTAAAGTGCTAACTGCTCCAGAAGCAGTGAGAAGGAAGGAAGAAACTGTATTTGAGTGAACTAGGAAGAGCTTCCCAGAAGAGTCGGGCCAGAAAAATTGTGTAGGTGTTCATCAGGTGAAGAGGAAGAGTCTGAGCCTTCTAGATGGCAGGAGAAGAATGACTGTGCAGGCAAGTCAAAAGAAGATTCTAGAGAAAATAGGATGCAGCCAGATACTAAAGGGTCTATATATCACCAATCCTCTTGAGGACATCGGGGATTTATAAAAGGTTTTTGAGCACAGATTGAAATAAACACACTTACATCACAATTACCAGTATAATATATATTATTACTCCTTTTGGGCACAGAATATTAATATATTGTTTATTTAATTTGGCTGCTGTTATTTTAGATATGACTTTATCGATATTAGAACTCTTAACAGCTGAAAGTGGTCCAGAACCATTTCTTGTTTAATCAATTCTTTCCCTCCAAGTGCCTAGTGACTACTCATAAAATACTACTTGATGACAGGAAAACATTTCCTTCTGTTAAAAAGTTGGTTATTGGGCAATCAAGATGTAGCACACCTTTATTCTTATTTTATACCACTTTGACCACGAGAGTACCTCAATGTCTTATTTATTATTTATTTCACTGCCTTGATATGGTCTCAGTTCTTGTCTAGGTCCCTGCTGTAAGGTATTAAATCATAAAAGTGAAGGAGAAAGCCCTGTTCAGGCTGTGAAACATAGGTCAATCTGGGGAAAATGGATTTAGGGAACACTGGCTTTGTGAGATGTAACTTAGCAAATCCAAAGAAAAGTAGTCAACTTCTGTATCCAGCCTGGATGGAGTAACAAGACTCAGATTTACCCTCCCACCATAAACAATTGGAACACTAGACAAAATACATAAACAACTGTTTTTAGATGTTTGGCAATGGGCTATGCATGTTTGTGACCCATAATAAAGTAGTTAAAAAAAAACAGAATAGCACCTCACTGACCTCTGGGACAATATCAGCTGATCTAACATGTGTAATTTGAGTCCTGGGAAGGGAATAAAATTACTTAAAGAAATAATGGACAAAAACTTCGTAAACTTGATAAACACTGTAAATGCACACATTCAAGAAAGTCAACAAATCCCAAGACAGATAAACATACACACGTTTATACACTGAACACACCAAAGCCCAGCATAATTAAATTACTGATAATCAGTGATAAAGAGAAAATATTTTTTCTTAAAAAGAGAGATAAAATACACATTATCTGCAGATGGACTGTAAAAGAATAACTACAGACCTATTGCCAGAAATCCTGCAAGCCAGAAGACAGCTATAACACACTAAAAGAAAAAAAATTGTAAACCAAGATTTTATATCCAGCAGAAATATCCTTTAATACATCCTTTAATAATAAAGAAGAAATTTAAAGTTTTTTAGACAAACAGCTGAAAAATATTTGTCACTAGCAAACCTGTACTTCACAAATGTTAAGGGTTGCCATTCAGCAAAATGATACAATAAACTTGAATCTTTGCAAAGGACTGAAATTGAAGAGTGCAGAAATGGTAAACGTGTAAATATAATTTTTTTTGTATTGTTTAATTTCTTAAAAGATAATTGTCAGTTAAAAATATAATCAATATATTATATGTTTTGTAATACACACAGAAATAAAGCATATGAAAAAAATGCAGGTTGAGTATCCCTTATGCAAAATGCTTGGGATCATAAGACTGTGAGATTTCAGATTTTTTCAGATTTTGGAATGTTTGCATACACTTAATGAGATATTGTGGGGATGGTACTCAACATTAAACACAAAATTCATTTATGTTTTATATACTACCTTATACACATAGCCTGAAGGTAATTTCATACAGTGTTTTTAATACTTTCGTGCACGAAGCAAAGTCTGTGTACACTGAACCAATATAATATATATTATTACCCCTTTGGGGTAATAATATACCCGAAAGGTATATACGCAGAAGCAGAGGTGTCAGGTATGGAATTTTCTACTTGTGGCATCATGTCAGCACTCAAAAAGTTTCAAATTTTAGAGTATTTTGAATGTTGGATTTTTGGATTAGGGATGCTCAACCTGTTTCACAGGTTTCACAAGTTAAGAATACATATTGTAAACCTTAAAGCAACTACTTTTTTTTTAAACAAAGGGAGATAGTAATAGTGCATATGAAATGGAATAATAAAAAATAGTTGATCTATATAACAGAAGTCAGGAAAAGAGAAAAAGGATGGAACAATGGGTCGAAGAGAATGTAACTAGTAAGATGATGGATTTAAACACAACCACGTTGATAATTACATTAAACCTAAATGGTCTATACAGTCTAATTAAAAGGCAGAAATTATAAGACAAAATAAAAAATATGACCTAATTATATACCATCTACAAGAATTTTACATTAAACATTTAAAAAGAATCAAAGTAAAATGATGATAAAAGATATAACAGGCAAACACCGATCATAAGAAAACCGAAGTGTCTTTTAATATTAGACAAAGACATATTGAAAACAAGGAATATTACCAGCAATAAAGAGGACATTTCATAAGGCTAAAGTAGTCAATTTATCAAAATGCCATAATAATTTTAAATGTGTGTGCATATAATAACAGAGCTTCAAAATACATGAAACAAAACTGACATAACTATAAGGAGAAATAGACAAATCCACAAATATAGTTGGAGATGTTCATATCCTTCTCTCAGTAATAGAAAAACCAGATGGATATCAGTAAGATTAGAAAAGACTTATTAATCAATGTAGCAACCTACTAGACATATTTATAGACCACTCCATGCAAAAAATGCAGAATAAGCATTTTTTTCCAAAATGCATAAAATATGTATCCAAATAGATTATATTTCATGTTGGTGAGGATGTGGAGTAACTGGAACTCTCATTCATTGCTGACAGCATGTAAAACAGTACACCATTGTGGAAAACAGTCTGACAATTTCTTACAAAGTTAACATACACTTAACCATACCACCAAGCAATCCCGTCCCTAGGTATTTACACAAGAGAAATGAAAACACATGTCTACAAAAAAACTTGTACATGAATGCTCAGAGTAACTTCATTCATAATAACCAAAACTATAAATAACTCAAATGCCCATCAATAAGTAAATGGATAAACAAATTGTGGCATAAAAGGAATACTACAGTGAAAAATAATGAACAACTGACATACCCCATAACATGACTAAATCCCAAAAACATCCTGAGCAAGAGAAGCCAGACACAAAAGAATATACACTAAATAATTCCATTTATATGAGACCTTAAAAATGACTAATCTAATCCAAAATGACAGAAAGCAGATCATGATTGCTTGAGGCTGGGAAAAGGGGAGCAATTGACTAGGAAGGTTCACAAAGGAACTTTCGGGGATGACAGAATATTCCATATTTTGATTGTGGTGATGGTTACACAGCTGTCTACATCTGCCAAAAGTCACCAAACTTTACCCTTAAAGTAGGTGCATTTTATTGTATGTAAATTATTTCTCAATAAAGCTGACTCTTAAAAGCAAAATAATAATGACATGATTATATGATGTAATTGAATTCTAAAGTACCACTTATCTTTTGTCTTTGGAGTCAGGAGGACTTTGTCTTAAGACTGTTGCTATAACAAAATACTATAAACTGGGTACTTTATAAACACCAGAATTTATTTCTCATGGTTCTGGAGGCTGGGAAGCCCAAGACCAAGGTGCCTGCATAGTCAGTGTCTGGTGAGGGCTCACTCTCTGGTTCACAGATGGTGTCTTTTTGCTGTGTCTTCACATGGTGGGAGGGGTCTCCATTGGGCCTAAAGGGCACTAATCCATTCATGAGGGCTCTGTCCTCATGACTTAACCACCTCCCAAAGGCCCCACCTTTTAATGCCATCACATTGAACATCAGATTTCAACACATGAATTTTGTGGGGACACCAACATTCAGACCACACCAGACTTGAAGTCATTCACTAATTCTGTGATCTTAAAGCAAGTGACTTCAACTTTCTCAGTCTAAGTTTCTTTGTCTGAAAGATGGGGCTACTTCTTAACAGGATGGTTGCTACTATTACAAAAGTACTCTGAATTCTATGTAAATGTAAAATTATTTCTCTACCCATTTTATTATGTTCATTTTTAATTTTTAGTTCCATTTTGAAATAATTTCAGATTTATAAAATAGTTATAAAAAATCTTTGTATACTATCACTCAGATTCCCAGATTTGGTTAAAATCTCATAACCAAATTATCAAAATCAGGAAATTAACACTGATTCATTACAATCATTGAACCTTATTCAAATCTTTACCAATAGTCCTGCTAATGTCATTTTCCTTGTCCAGGATCCAATCAATAATCACGTGTTGCATTAAGTTGCCACATATAGTTAGTCTCCTTTATTCTGGAACTGATTCTCAATTCTTCTTTGTCTTTTATGTCCTTGTCACTTTTGAAAATTACTGGTCAGGTATTTTTAGAAATATTCTTACATTTAGGGTTCTGTGATCTATTCTCATGATTAATTTAGGTTATTTATTTTGGGTAAGAATACTGCAGAAATGGTGCCATTTCACTTTTGAGTGGAGTATATCAGGAGGCACATGCTATTGATTTGTCTCATTACTGGTGATGTTAACTTTGATTACTTAGTTAACGTGGTATCTTCTAAGATTCTTCACTGTAAAGTTACTATTTTCCCCATTTTAATCAATAATTATCTTGGAGAAAGATACTTTGAGACTATGCAAATATCCTGTTTCTCATATTTTCACTCAGTAATTTTAGCATCCATTGATGATTCTTGCCTGAAACAACTATTACTGTGCTGTTTGACAAGTGGTGCTTTTCTGTTTTTACCTTTTCTTCTATATTTGTTAATTGAAATTTGTCTGTGAGAAACAGCTTCCCATTCTCCCCATTTATTTATTTTTTCAACTGTCTATTTACATTGGTATGGCTTTATCATTTCTTTTTTTATTCTTTGGGTTTTAATCTATTATAGACATTATTCATTTGTTTATTTTTTGCTCAGATTGTCTCAGATATAGCTATTAGTATTCCCTTCAAATCCTGTATCCTGTATCCTTTTGATATAAGCCCACCTTTCTTGAGCACCTCCTTATTTTCTGGTAGCACAAAATATTCCAGACTTATCTTGCACTTTTGTGGTTCCAGTCCCGGAATCAGCCATTCCTCTATAGAGCTCAGGTTTCTTTTGTTAAAGAACAGTTTAATGCTTTGTTAATGAAAATGAGAGCTCATATTCTACTACTTGAAGTCAATCCTAAAATATTAGTCTACGAAACAGTGTAAGATGTAGATGGTAGTAGAAAGATCAGAAAAGACATGTAGAAACTTGGGTTTTCATTAAATGTTTGGATTTGTTTTGAGACAGGGTCTTGCTCTGTTGCCCCGGCTAGAGTGCGGTGGCATCATCATAGCTCACTGCAACCTCAAACTCCTGGGGTTCAAGCAATCCTCCTGCCTCAGCCTCCCGAGTAGCTGGGACTACAGGAGCATGCTACCATGCCCGGCTGATTTTTCCTATTTGTTTGTAGAGATGGGGTCTTACTCTTCCTCAGGCTGGTCTTCACCTCCTGACCTCAAGTGATCCTCCCACATCTGCCTCCCAGAGTGCTAGGATTACAGGCATGAGTGCCTGGCCAAGTGTTTGGATTTAAAATAAAAAATGCTGGGGCATCAGCCAAGATGGCCAATTAGAGACATCACTTGTTGATTGTCCCAGCTGGATGGTAGAATATTGGACTGAGGAAAGCAGAGAGCAGTTGCAGCTCAGGTGTGGATCACAGGAAGAGACAACAGAGACATCTGGGGAACGAACTGAGAAAAACTATGAAGCTGAGATAGAAGAAGATAGAGAGGAGAAGACAGTGGTGCAGACCAAACCCAGAGAGGCCTGGAGTCCAGTGAAAGGGTAAGGGGGGCTGCCCCTCCCCCATATAGGTACCTTTGGTGAACAGCGGGACGTAAAACACGGAGGCACTTTCACCCTCCATGAGTCCAGGCATGGCAACTAAATAGGAATAGTGGGGTGAACCAGTGAACCCCAGGAGTTTGGGTGTTCAAAAGGGACACTCCACAGAAGAGTGCCACAAGAGACCAGAGTGCCAGCTTTCTTACATCTGGACACTTCCTCCTCTGTACCTCCTCCAATCATGGCATCAGAGAGAGGAATTGTAGCTTGGGCCAGCTGGTAGCCGTGGCCCCTCCCCCCATTGCAACTGCAAGAATACTCTGAACCAAGAAGCACGTGAATGGCTGCTTCTCTACAGCAGGTGCATGTTCCCAGCCAAGTGGTTCCCAGCTTCCTGCCTGCTGGTGTTCCTTGGGATCACATGCTGGCAGCTTAGACAGGTGGGCCAGACCCGGTACCCCAGAAATGAGAGGAGTGAAGAGAGAAGCAGGGGAGAGGTCTCGGTCCCTGACTCAGGTGGTGAGGAAGCCCTCACAGACATATCCAACAGGAGAGTGTGGTGGAGCACTGAGGAACAGGGATCTGTAAGGACACCCATCTCCCAGATCCCCACTGGAGAAATGCCATATTGGATAGGGGTGCGGCACTCAGAGTGAATTAGCCTAGCCCCTGGTTCCCATGACAACTGAATGCCTTGGGCGCACCAGCTGAACAGGAGCAGCGGCCCCTCCCCACCTTATTACAACAGGGAGTGCAGCTTGAGCCAAGAAACTCATGAGCAGCTGCTTCTCTCTGGTGGGAACGTGCCCCTGCAGAGGCCCTGGAGGACAGAGAGGCCTACCCCTCTCCCATTGTGGTCTTGTGGGGGAAGAAACATGCACAATTAGGGATCCCGCTACCCACCAGCATCCCGTGGAGATGCATGCTAGCAGGTCAGATGCATGGACTGAGGGGTAGTTTGAAAGCTCTTCTTGGGTGGTGAGGGAACTCAAGTGGACTGCTCTGATGGGAGAATGCTGTGGAGTTTCAGGGAGTGAATAGGGAGGGTGCTCACTCCACCCCTCAGAGAAACTGCACTAGTGGACAAGGGCAGGAAGAGCCTGGCCTGGGGCCTTAGCACTCAAGCAATTCGGCCCCTCCCTTGGGAACAGCCTTCCTGGCTTGGAGAGATTGCCCTGAACTTCATACCAGCGGCTCCCCCTAGAAGCCAGATAAGAAAACTCTGAGCCCCGCTGAGGTTTTGCAAAGCCTCTCTGGCTCTCGCAATGCAGCCACAATTTGTCTTGCTCCTCCCCCCACCTCAGATGGAGTAGAGATCAAGCAACCCCTTGGGAGCAAAAGGACCCCCTCCTAAACCTTGGGGCATTTGTATGCCCCACCTGGGGGACCAGAGCTTACCACAGGCACAAAAGACCATTTCAGCAGCTGGTTTTGCAATGCAAACTTCAATCAGTGACAGGGACACAAACCCATAGCTAAGCATAGTGCCTTCTAACTCAAGCAAACAGTGAGTGGCTGATTTGTGCTCACAAGTACCACCACCATCTCAGAGATTAAGCTGGGAGACCTAACTCACCACACACTGTGGGGAAGAAGTGAAGACAGCAGGCCAGAGGTAACCAGAGAGGTTCATCAAACCTGCTAGAACACCTCAGGACCAGCACTCCTGTCCCTGGCATGCTCAGAGATTGATCTTTTGGGACCCAGAGACAGGCCCATAAGCCAGGCCTACCACCCCCAGGTCTCAATCAAGAGGCCAGATGAGAAGGAATAAGTGAAAGAACTCTGGAAACATGAAAAATTAGAGGAAAAGAACACCTCCAAAAGAAAACAGTAACTTCTTGCCAATGGATACCAACCAAAATGAAAAGATAGAAATGACAGATGAAGAATTTCGAATATGGATTATAAGGAAGCTCAATGAAATAGAAGAGAAAATAGAAACCCAACACAAAGAAACCACAAAAACAATGCAGGACAGAAGAAAAAATTCACTAAAGAAATCCAATTATTAAAAAAGAAATCAAACAGAACTACTGGAAATAAAAAATTCATTCAAGGAAATACAAAACACAGTGGAAAGCCTTAAGAATAGGCTAGATCAGGCAGAATAAAGAATCTCAGAGCTTGAAGACAGCACCTTTGAGTTAAACAAGTCAGTCAAAGAGAAAGAACTGAGAAATAAGAGGAACAAACAAAGCCTACAAGAAATATGGGATTATGTAAAGAGGCCTAACATAAGAATCACAGGCATCCCTGAGGGCAAAGAAGAAAATACACAAGGGTTGGAAAACCTATTTGAGGGGATAATTGAGGAAAATTTCCCCGGCCTTGCTAGAAATCTAGATATACAGGTATAAGAAGCTCAAAGAACCCCTGGGAGATTCATTGTGAGGAGGCAATCACCATGACACATAGTCATCAGACTGGCCAAAGGAAACACGAAAGAGGCACTCCTACAAGCTGTAAGGTGAAAGCATCAGGTAACTTACAAAGGAAAACCCATCAGACTAACTGCAGACTTCTCAACTGAGACCTTACAAGCCAGAGGGACTGTGGTCCCATTCTCAGTCTTCTCAAACAGAATAATGGCCAGCCTAGAATTTGGTATCCTGCAAAAAACTAACTTTCTTACATGAGGGAGAAATAAAGAATTTCTCAGACAAGCAAACACTGAGGGAATTTGTCAAGACAAGACCTGACCTGCAGGAAGTACTCAGGACTACATTATACATGGATCAGCATAATAGACACCCACCAGTGTAAAATCACCCAAAAGCTAAAGGTCAGAGCCCAGATACCACAATGGCTCAAGAGGTAAAACAAAGTGATAAGGTTCTGCTCAACAGGTTGAACAGAAATCCACCCCACATATCAATTCTTTCAATAAATGTGAATGGCTTGAACTCCCCACTGAAGAGACATAGTCTGCCTCAAGAGATAACAAATACAAGCCAAGTATCCTCTGTGTCCAGGAAACACGTCTAACCTACAAGGACTCATTCAGACTCAAGATGAAGGGATGGAAAACAATATTCCATGCAAATGCAAACCAAAAGAAAGCTGGGGTAGCTATTCTCATAACAGATAACACAGACTTCAAATCAGCAAAAGTAAAGAAAGACAAAGATGGTCATTATATAATGATGAAGAGAGCAATTCAACAAGAAGACATAACAATCCTAAATATTTATGCGTATAACACAGGTGTGCCCAGATTCATAAAGCAAACCCTACTTGATCTAAACAAAATGATAAACAGCAGCTAGGGACGTCAACACTCCACTGACAGAATGGGACAGATGCTCCAAACAGAAAATAAACAAAGAAACAAGGGACTTAAATGGAACTCTAGAACAAATGGACCTAATAGACATTTACAAAACCTTCTACCCAAAGACTACTGAATATACGTTCTTCTCATCAGCTCATGGAAAATTTTCTAAGACTGATCACATCCTAGGCCACAAAACATGTCTCAACAATTTTTTTAAAAATAGAAATTATACCATATATCTTCTCAGACCACAGTGGAATAAAATTAGAAATCAATTCCAACAGAAACACTCAACTGTACATGAAGTCATAGAAATTAAACCACCTACTGCTGAATGATTATTGGGTCAAGGAGGAAACTAAGACAGAAATCAAAAGATTCTTCAAACTAAATGACAAAGGGGACATGAGTGATCAAAATCTGTGTGATTCAGCAAAAGTAGACCTAAGAGGAAAATTCATAGCCTTAAATGCCTACATCCAAAAGACAGAAAGATCATAAACCAACAATCTAATGAATCATCTCAAGGAATTGGAAAAGGAAGAGCAAACCAATCCCAAAACCAGCAGAAGAAAAGAAATAACTAAGATCAGAGAAGAACTAAATGAAATTGATTAAAAAAAAGAATTATATAGAAGGTTAATGGAACAAAAAGTTGGTTTTTGAAAAGATAAAAAAAGTCAACAGGCCTCTCACTAGATTAACCAGAAACAGAAAAGAAAGGACCCTACTAAGCTCAATCAAAAATGAAAAAGGAGATAATACAACTGATACCACAGAAATACAAAATATCATTTCTGAATACTATAAAAATCTCTATGCACACAAAGTTGAAAACACTGAGGAAATGGACAAATTCTGGGAAATACACAACCTCCCTAGGCTCAATCAGGAAGAAATAGAACTCCTGAACAGACCAATATCAAGTAAAAAAATTGAAGTAATAAAAAATCTCCCAAGAAAAAAGAAAGTCCTGGACCAGATGGTTTCACAGCAGAACTTTACCAAAACTACAAAGAAGAACTGGTACCTATACTACAGAAATTATTCCATAACATAGAGAAGGAAGGAATCCTCCCCAACTCATTCTACAAAGCCAATATCACCTTGATACCAAAGCCAGGAAAGGACACAACAAAAAAAGAAAACTACAGACCAATATCACTAATTAATATAGATGCAAAAATTGTCAATAAAATCCTAGCAAGCTGAATTCAGCTTCATATCAAAAAAATAATCCACCATGACCAAGTGGGCTTCATCCCAGAGACGCAAGCATGGTTCAACATACACAAATCTATAAATGTGATTCACCACATAAATAGAAGCAAAACAAAGACCATATGATCCTTGCAATAGATGCAGAAAAAGCATCTGACAAAATTCTGCACCCTTTTATGATAAGAACTCTTAACAAAATAGGCATAGATGGACCATACCTCAAAATGATAAAAGCCATATATGACAAACCCACAGCCAACATCATACTGAATGGGGAAAAATTGAAAGCATTTCAGCTAGGAACTGGAACCAGACAAGGTTGCTCACTGTCACTGCTTCTATTCAACATAGTGCTTGAAGTCCTAGCCAGAGCAATCAGGCATGAGAAGGAAATCAAGGGTAAGCAACTGGGGAAAAAAGAGGTCAAACTATTGCTCTTTGCTGATGATACGATCTTGTATCTAGAAAACCCCAGAGATTCTGCCAAAAAATCCTTGAATTGATAAATAAATTCAGCAAAGTCTCAGGTTACAAAATCAATGTACACAAATCAGTAGCATTCCTATACAGTAACAACAGTCAAGCTGAGAATGAAATCAAAGGCTCAATACCTTTCACAATAGCAACAAAGAAAATAAAATACCTAGGAATATATTTAACCAAGGAGGTGAAAGACCTCTACAGGGAGGACTACTAAACACTGAGGAAGGAAATCACAGAGGATGTAAACAAGTGGAAAAACATATCATGCTCATGGTTCAGCACAATCAACATGTTAAAATGTCCATACTACTCAAAGTGATTTACAGAGTCAATGCAATCCCTATTAAAATACCAACATCATCTTTTGCAGATCAGAAAAAATAATTCTATGCTTTGTATGGAACCAGAAAAGACCCCCAATAGCCAAAGCAACCTTAAGCAAAAAGAACAAATTGGGAGGCATCACTTTACCTGATTTCAAGCTATACTACAAGGCTATAGTAACCAAAATAGCACAGTACTGGCACAAGAACAGAGACATAGACCAATGGATCAGAACAGAGAACCCAGATATAAAACCATCCTTGTATAGCCATCTGATCTTTGACAAAGCAAAACATACACTGGGGAAAAGAATTCTTATTCAATACATGGTACTGGGTAAATTGGATAGCCACAGGTAGAAGACTGAAACAGGATCTGCACCTCTCACCACCCACAAAAATTAATTCACAATGGATAACAGACTTAAACCTAAGGCATGAAATTATAAGAATTCTAAAAGAAAATGTTGCAAAAACTCTTATAGACATTGTACTAGGCAAAGAATTTATGAATAAGACCCCAATGGCAATCGCAGCAAAAACAAAAATAAATAAATAAATGGGATTTGATTAAACTATAAAGCTTCTGCACAGCTAAGGAAATAATCAACAAAGCAAATAGACAACCTACAGAATGGGAGAAACTATTTGCAAGCTATACATCTGATAAAGGGCTAATAACCAGAATCTACAAAGAACTCAAACAAATCAGCAAGAAAAAAATCAAATAACCCCATTAAAAAGTGGGCAAAAGTCATGAACAGAAGCTTTTCAAAAGAAGATAGTCTAATGGCCAATAAACATATGAAAAAATGTTCAACGTCTCTAATCATCAGGGAAATGCAAATCAAAACCACAATGAGGTATCACCTAACTCCACTGAGAATGGTTTTTTTTATCAAAAAGTCCTAAAACTACTGATGCTGGCATGCACTGCTGGTGGGACTGCAAACTAGTACAACCTCTATGGAAAGTAATATGGTGATACCTCAAAGAATGAAAAGTAGACCTACCATTTGATCCAGCAATCCCATTACTGTATTTACCCAAAGGATAAAAAAGATATTTTATTAAAAAAAGACACTTGCACTCAAATGTTTATAACAGCACCATTCACAATCGCAAAGATGTGGAATCAACCCAAGTGACATCAATAATTGAATGGATTAATAAATGTGGTATATGTATACCATGGAGTACTACTCAGCCATAAAAAACAGCGAACTAATATCTTTTGTAACAACCTGGATGGAACTGGAGACCATCCTTATAAGTGAAGTACCACAAGAATGGAAAAACAAACACCACATGTACTCACTAATAAATTGGAACTAATTGATCAATACTCATGTGTGCATATGGTAGTAAAACTCAACAGAAATCAAGAAGGTGGGAGGGGGGAGAAGGGAATGGGTAAATTCACACCTACAGGGTACAATGCACACTATCTGGGTGATGGGCACACTTATAACTTTGACTCAAACTGTACAAAAGCAACTCATGTAATCAAAACGTTTGTACCCCTGTAATATTCTGAAATAAAAAAAAAGGAAATGTGGTATATATACACAATGCAATATTATTCAACCTTAAAGAAGAGAGAAAAATAAAATCATATCATTTGTAACAACATGGATGAACCTAGAGGACATTATGTTAAGTGCAATAAGCCAAGTGCAGAAAGACAAATACTATATAATCTCGCTCATATGTGGAATTTTAAAATGTTGATCTCATAGAAGTAGAGAGTAGAATAGTGGTTACCTGGGGTTGTGTGGGGGTGTGTTTGGCTGGGGAGATGTTGGTCAAAGTATATAAAACTCCAGTTAGACAGGAGGAATAAGATCAAGAGATCTATTGTACAACATGGTAGCTATTGTTAATAATACACTGTATTCTTGAAAAATGATACCAGAGTTAACATAAAGTGTTCTGACTACAAAAATGATGACTACATGAGGGAATGCATATGTTAATTAGGAAGATTTAGTCATTCCACAATGTATATATACTTTTAAATATCATGTTGTACACTGTAAATACATACAATTTTATCTGTCAATGTAAAAAAAAAACCCAAAAACCTCAAAAAAAATTGCTGTTGTTCTTTCAGTTTTACCAGCTGAAAAACACCTTGCTATTTTACATACTGTCACACTAAGACTAGAGTCAGAAAAGGGTGATGGGGACAGGAAGGGGTGTTAAACTGCCACATGAGAGTGTGCTGAGGCTTCCACAGAGTAGCTCAGACATTGGTCACAATGAGCAGGACCACGGAGATAATATTTGAGTCATCATAAAATTCTGAACTTGGAGCATGACAAAGAGGAATTAAAGTTTCAAGAGTAGATGAATGAACCACTTGATGCTCTGAATGACTTGCTGGGGAATCGCTCACAAATATTCATGGCTGAGTGCTGGCTGAAGTTCAACACTCTCTGCCTGTGAGTGAATCCAAAAGAGTAGCTTCAGTTTCTTCTGCACTGAGAAATGTCACTGAGGCACTAAAAAGACATTTTCCATCGTAATTTCTGTGAGTGAGAGAAATCCAGTCACAATTTTAAAGAAATGACTAGCATATGGACCATTTAATTTGATTTTCAGAATAGCTGTCCTTAGTTTTTAATCAATCTTTAAATATCATTTCAAATTTTTTTCAATCTGAATGAAAATTAATATGATTACTATGTAACTTGGAATCATAATATTTGAAAAGTAGCCCATATCGTGAAGCTACTTAGGTAAAATTCTAGGCTTTTATGGAAAATGAAAAAACCCTGAGAAAGCGCACACTGACACGTTTTCCCACCCAGGTTGGCAGAAACAAATGGTGGGGGCGGGGAGGGAGGATGGCAGGGAAAGAGAGAGAGAGAGAGAGACAGAAAGCTGATTTCTGACATCTTTTTAGAGGTACATTGCATCCATTTCTGCGTTTCCATGTTTTTTCTTTAGTCAAGTTTTTTTCTTGAACTATTTTAATTTTTTAAAAAACAGAAATGGAAGGAATCTACTCCGTCGGTATCCCAGTGAGGTTGGAATTAACTCAGAACTGCCCAAGATAACCTCGCCAGGCACCCGAATTGTGCTGATGGTAACTCCTTTTTCAGTGGGAAAGCCTAAGAAATCTATAAAGGCAAGGGGAGTGTGCTAATGTGGGTCTCTTCCTGGGTTTTTCTCCACGTGCCATGTCATTTTCTACCTCATAAAGTAGTCACGTGAGCTGCAGTCTCTCATTGCACCCCAGGAGCAGCTGTCCTTGAACTGAGGCACCGGAGGAGTTCCCTCTCTGGAATGTTGAGCAAGTACATTTTTACCTGACACGGTAACCCTGGACTCATCCTTGACTCTGAAAGCTGCTCCTCCCACGTGCTCTGGAAATCAGCTTTCCCTTATCCTACTCTGTTTGTTTATTCCACGGCTTCATCTGATAATTTTTTGCTGTGGTCACATCTGTTGCTTATCTGCCTCGTGGGAGGTTGTGGAGATGAGCGAGGTGGTACGTGCTCCACCGAGAGGAAAGCACTTTGTTTACACTTTTTGCTGGGGGCGCAGCAGCACTGAGTTCATCCTTTTCCCAGGGTGCCTCATGATTTAATCATAGAAGATATTCTTTTATCTATAGGAAAGTATAATTCCCAGAGTGAAGGGCCTTTGTGGAAACAAAGGAAAATGTAAATAATCCAAATTTAGTACTCTAATTTCCAGATTCCAAGGACTGTGTTTGAAACACTACTGGCTGTCTACGACACGCAACCCTTAAGAAAGTAACCCGTGCAAGGCCCAGTTTCATAGTTACACTAAATGCAGTATTCTAAACTGTAAAGCACAAGGCAGAATGAAGTCTTCTCATAACGAAATGTATTTAATTAGGAGTAAGTCTATGCCTAACCATTTCAAAAATAATTTTATACCCATTGACTTTACAGTCATATCAGAGCCAAGTTCTAACCATGGCTTAAAATATTTCTAAAATATTCTTTTCTACTTCAAAAAGCAATACACAAACAATATAAACTTTGAAATTGTAGGGAAAATGTATTATAAAATATATAAAATGTAATGCAAAAAACCAAAGAACACTATTAAAGACTATTATACTTTTGGTTAGTAAAATCCCCTAATTTTTCTGTCTATATAAATATAAATATAAATTTTCTGCCTACATAATATAAAAATATATATTATATTATTTTATATGTTTAATATTTTATAATATACTTATATTTTATAACTATATAATTATATATTAATAAGCAATAATTATAAATGTGTAACTATAACTATATTTTAAAAATATGATAGCTCCTACTTCTTTGAAAAAGCTCCTTCTCATTATGAGGATTTTCCTGTGAACTTACAGAACTTGAGTTTTAATTCCTGCAAAGTATTTTATTAGATGGTTGTACCATAATTTATGTATATATTATACATTTATGTAAATAATATATTGTTGGGACATAAAGTAGTTTTTTTAATGATATTAACAGTGGTCAAATTAATATTCATATACTTGAATCTTTATGTACATCCACAATAGGTGACATACATAGTATTGAAGTTTAAAAGTTTTTGTCACATATTGCTATGTTTCCTCTAGAAAGTTTGCACCAATTTATACCCTTCAAGCACAATCTGTTTCTTTATTTCTTTGTTGTAACTACTAGGATTGCTTGTGGCTGCAAGTAACAGAAAACCTGACCATGGCAGTTTTAAAAAGTAAGGGGTCTGTTTGTCACAGGCCACAAGAAAGCCAGGAGTTATCAAACTGATACAGGTGCTCAACATGTCATCATGGAGTCTGTCTTCTTAGCATTTGGCTTTCATCCTCTGCGTTGCAAATGGCTGCTGCATTTATATGTATTGTGTTAGTATTGCTGGTCCAAAGCAGGAGGAAAGCCCCACAATTTTCTCCTTGTGAAACTTCATCATTTGTTCCAGAAGGCCCTACCCAGGGACACCTACCTACATTCCACTGTAGCACACTTCTCACCACTAGGGAGACTGGGGAAGTGATTATTTTAGCCTTCTATATTTTATAATAGGGAAAGGCAGGAAGAAGGGCTTTGAATGTCTTTGGGGTTGTCATCTTCAGGGCTTGCAACATATGGTATGCCTATTTGAAGTTTTTGGAAACATAATGCTAAAATTATCCCAGAATGCATGGACCAAAACACACTCCTGGCAACCAGATTGGAGAGTGTCAGTTGCCCTGCACTTTAGTATTATTAATTTAAAAAATATTTTCAAATGTACCTTCTTTATCATTAAAATTTTTTTGCCCAATTATATACTTTTCCTATTTTTAATTGAGTACTTGGGATATATCTGTTGATCATACTATATATACAATTTTGTCTCATCTTTTTCACTGAATAGTATTTCACATGCATTTGCCTATGCCATTATACTTTTTAAAAACTGACATCATCAAATGGCTGCCTAATACTACATCATATGACTATATGATAATTTTGTTCTAATCTTTCCCCAATTTTCCCTAACTTTTTGCTATGTTAATTAATCCTGTTTTGAACAGCTTTATGTGCAATTTTTTGTTTGCATCTTGGATTATAAGAGTCTTATGACTGAGGATTTTCACCAATTTTGATATTGTGGTGTAGTATTTATAAATTTTTTTTATTTCTTAAAATTTATTTTTAAACTTATTCCAGAATAGTTTTAGATTTATAGGAAAGTTGCAAAGATAGTACAGAAGGTTCCCATAAACCCTGCACCCAGTTCCTGTAATTGTTAACATCTTACATTAGTATAGTACATGTCACAACTACTAAATCCATATTGATACATTATTATTAACTAAAGTTCATACTTTATTCATATGTCCTTAGATTTTACCTGTTGTCCTTTTTCTGTTCCAGAATTCCATCCAGGATACCAGTGAGTCATCATGTGTCCTTAGACTGTCTCCAGGCTGTGGCAACTTCTCAGACTTTCCTTATTTTTGACAGCCTTGACAGCTTTGAGGAATACTGGTCAGGCATTTTGTAGAACCTCCCTCAACTTGGACTTGTGTGATGTTTTCCTCATAAGTAGACCAGGGTTGTGAATTTTAGGGAGGAAGAATACAGAGGTAGAATACACACATCACATCATATCAAGGGTACATGCTATCAACATGGCTTGTCAGTAATGATGTTAAGCTTGATCACAGGTGAGGCAGAGTTCCTAAGGTGTCTCCACTGTGAGATTATTCTTTTCCCTTCGTTCCACGCTGTACTCTTTAGAAGGAAGTCACTATGTGCAGCTGATATTTAAGAGATGGAAGTTATTCTCCACGTCCTTGAGGGGACAATATCTATCTAAATTATTTGAAATTCTTCCATACAGGTTATTTATTAAATCCTTTATTCAACAACCCATGGATATTTGTTTTATACTTTGAGTTGTAATCTAATACTATGCTGTTTATTTTCTTGCTCAAATTGTTCCAGCTTTGGCCATTTTGGAACTCTTTCTGTTGGCCCCAGTGTCCCTTTGACATACTCCCATTCTGTTTTGTTTTCTTGGGCACTTCCTTATTTTATCACACTACATGATGCTCCAGACTTGTCTTGTATATTTCCTTCCCCAGCCCTAGAATTAGCCATTTCTCCAAGGAGCCTGGTTCCTTTAATTGGAGAACAGTATTACAAACCAGGATCTGGATACTGGGTTTGTTTAGTACTTTATATCCTGTAATAAGAGATATATTTTCTCCAATTTTAATCTAATTCTTATTGCAATTAAAAATACATATATAGATACATAAAATATCTTAAGCCTGTTTTTTTGTATCCTATCTCAGTAGAAATAAAGCAAAGCTGTTCTCAAGCATACACTAGATTTCTTTTAATATTAAGACTAAGATTACAACTAAGGGTAATGCATGGATATGTGTGTTGGGCAGAAGGCCTTTTCACCCTTTTGGAGATCTACCTGAAATCTCAGCCTTGGCTGTAGGGTCACTCCTTGTAAACTCTGTGAACCGCACAGGAGGAGGGGCAAGGGCCACTCCATCACTTTGCCTCACCTCGGCAAACGCAGCCACGAAAAGCCACTTCTATTCTCATTCCTCTTCCTTTACATCTTCCACGAAATAACCCCAGATTCTGCCTCTGAAAAATAAATTTTATATAGCAAAGTAGGAATACAGCAAAACATTCTGATTTGAAGCTCCATTTTGTACCATTGCATTTCTAACACCATTTTTGTGAAATGACAAAACCAAAAGAACAAATTTAAGAAATATGAGGAACCACTTTCGTTTTTATGCAGGCATAAATGTAGCACTGTACAACGAGTGAGACCATTGGCATCAGAGCTAAAATAAGAACAGAGAAATAGTGCAGTGGAGAATCCATCAATCACATTAAGAGCAAACTGCACACTAATCCTTTATCTATTATTTATCATATAAATAAGTGTATCCTGTCTAGACTACAGAGTACTTAAATTCAAAGGTGTCAATAGTAACAAATAGTTAAAGAATAACATTATTAAATAATGATAAACATCAATTAAAACTTACAATGAATGGAATATAAGAAAAAATGTCTTCTAGATTGTGGTTATTAACATAGCTTATTTTATGAAATTGTTATAGGAATTATGATTTATGCCAGCTTATAAATCTGATTTTTGCAATTGGGTAAAAAACACTTGTTCAGATTTTTAAAATTAAAAATAATTCTTGCTAGAGAAAAGATCCCTACAACCTTGGGGTGGGGGGAAGAAAAGAGATCCCTAAATAAATAAAATTTTAAATTTATATAACCAATGGTTTTAGTATTTTCAGATATTTTTATTTGATTTTCAAGTTTGTATTATATCAGTTTCATGTCCAATAAAAAGAGCTAAAGTAAATGGTTTATCTTAAACAAATTTAACAATCATGACTTCTGTAGCCTTAAACAAGGCTTATCAATTATAAAATGTAGTGTAGAATTTAACATATATGTAGATAAAGTCAGAAAATAGTCCCTAAATGTTCCTTAATTTTCTTTCATTTAGACAAAGACTGAGTTTCTCCCTTTTGCCGAATTGTTTCATTTAGAGAGTGTGGCCAATGGCTCACAGTGAGACAGGGCAGGCAGGCTAGAGCCAGGCCTGACGGAGAGGAGGCCATTCTGCCCACGAGGAAAGCTGACCCAGGTTCTAAGGCTTATACCCTGGGCTTTGGCATTTACTCAGAGAAAATTCACTAAGTATATCCATGGTTATTGGGTACCATGGTGGTCCCTGGGCAATCACTGACTTCATCTAGGAAGTCCTTGGCATGTGTTTCAGAGGACTGGCCTGAGAGTGGAGATCCATGACATATCAGCTTCTCAATGAATGTGTGAGTCCTCGGGACAGGAGGTGCAGGTGTCCATGGGGAAACAAGGCCTCAGCTGGTAGACTGGATTTCAGGAACGGGATTCCAATATTCACCAGAGAATTTACCTGGAAGAAAAATAAGCTCCTCTTTTTCTGAGGGGAACCGGATAGATATATTTAACAAAGATCTTAAATTGGATTAAAGCAGAAGCCCAAATTTAAAATCAGATGCCCAAAGCAAGGCTGAGCTTAGGGACAAGACCACCTTTAAAGAATCTGGTATGGAAGGGAGGTGTAACTAGGGTGGGAGCATAGAAATCAAAGTTCAGCAGGAGACACTTGTCCTAGATCAAATAAACAGCAAAGCAGTTGCTGGAACAGAGCACCTTGGAAGGCCTATACTTCAGGACTAGTTTGTTAGCTCAGCAGTAGCCTTTAGTATGGGGTCAAATTAATGGGACTTGATACTTAATGGGACTTGATACTTAATGGGACTTCATACTGAGGCTTCTGCCTGGGGACTAAAGTAGCATAAAAATAGCCTGACTCAGAGGTGGAGCTGCTCTTGTACACGGGATGTCAGGAAGCCCAACTGTGGGGAACTGGGAATTATAGAGGCTCAAATCAGAAGATGTGATGACTAAACGTAATGTCATATTCTGAATTGGATCCTGGGACAAAAAGAGGTCATTAGGTAAAAAAGTAAAGATATCTGAATAAAGTATGGACTTTAGTTAATTATAATGTGTCAGTATCAGTTTATTAGTTGTTACAAATGATCATAAATTTTGATGTCAGCAATGGAGAAACGGGGTAAAGTTTATATAGCCAACCTCTGTACTATCTTTGCAACTTTTCTGTAAATCTAAAGCTGTTCAAAAGTGAAAGTTTATTTTTTAAAAACCAGGCACCTTATCATCTTCCTCTTCTTTTTCTTTTTCCTTTTCAATGAGAAGACAACAATTCCAATTTATTTGATGTGACTGTTTTTATTATTAGACCACTCATAATGTCTTCCCAGTAATATAACATTTATGTGTACATTTTGGGTATATCATATATAAAACCTGGCCCATTTGCCCACATACTGCTCTGTCTTAGTCTGTTCAGGCTGCTATAACAAAAATACCATAAACCAAGTGGCTTATACACCACAGAAGTTTATTTCTCACCGTTTGGGAGGCTGAGAAGTCCAAGATCAAGGTGCCTGCATAGTTGGTGTCTGGTGAGGGCCTATTTTCTGGTTCATAGATAGTGTCTTTTTGCCGTGTCCACACAAAGCCAAAGGGATGAGGGGGTGTCTCTTGGGTCTCTTTAGTAAGGGCCCATTCATGAGGGTTCCACCCTCATGATCCAATCACCTCCCAAATGCCCCACCTCCTAATACCATCATATTGGGGATTAAGTTTCAACATATGAATTTTGGAGGGAAAAAACATTCAGACCATAGCATACTTTCTTTGTATTATTCAAGAACAAAGAACAACATATATTATGACTTTAAATGCAAAATTAATTGGAAAAAATACTTTTATTAATTTGAAAAAAGCATATTTTAAAGGTAGTATTTAAAAAACCAATTTACTTTCAAGTCACTGAGGTTACTTTTCAAATTAGTATTTGAGATCATTTTGAGTTCAATTACTCCCTCACTTCCTTCTTTCATCTCTCTCTACGTCTCTACCTATTGGGTTCTGCTGAAAATCTACAATTATATTCCATAGCTGTAAAAAACTTAGAGTTGTCATCTCTTAGACACCATTTGGTTCAATCCCATTTTTTCATAAATTGAGGTTCAGGGTTTCCAGAGGCTGCCCAAGATGAGCTATGCAATTACATGTATTAAGAAACAGCAAAACTGGGCTTAGATACAGTAGTCAAAAGCACATTTTACTGCACAGTGTTGCCTTCACTGTATAAAAATTAATTTGTTTGCACAGTTACTCTGAAATTTCCCTTCCTATAAGGAGAAAGACAAGTTTGTGTCAATAGCTATTTGCCTGGATTTTATCATCCATTGTTCCAGCAGGATGTTATGAATCCTTTCACAGCTTAACTTTATAACCTCTTTAAAAGGAAATGCTGGGAAAAATTCACAATTCTTTTGCTTAGATAAAAGTGCCAGCCAGTTAATAATTTATAAAGTAATTTTACTACCATATGGATTTTCCCCCGTCTAATCCTATTTTTCCAAGTATATATATGTGCTAAAATTTTAAGAGTGTAAACAGCAGTGTTGTTTTTTAAAACATCTCTCCAAAGAGTTATAAAGCAGTAAAGGAAATGAAATTTGTTGGCCTTGAAGGTGATGCTATAAAGATACAGTTTCTTATAGGAAGAAACATGTTCATTTGTATATTCTGGGCTGTTCTTTATTTTGTAGCTGCAATCTACTTGCTACAATTTTCCCTGAGGGAATTTCTGCTTTTATTACAAGTGGTCTGTGTTCCAAAACAGCAACCGAAGTTTATTGCTAATGTTCTTTCCATTCTATACAAGTCCATCTCCTGCTGCATTAAAGATGCGTTTTCATGTCTATAGAGTGTCTCTTCTGCCCCCACCCCGAGCCCCAAACTGTAGCTACCTCAGGTGGTTTTACCAGGTAGCAGATGCTATCATCTTATGTGTCCTTCAGTGATGGTTCATAGAATAATGGAAGAGTATTTAAAGGTGATTTTTTAAAAATGGCTTGATAGCTCACATTATTGTTGTGGTAGGCCTGGCTTCCTGGATTTGCTGGTTGGGGGCCCTACCTTGCTATAGATCCTAAGTTTAGTTTGGGGCTTGGTGACTCTCTGGCGCCACACTCTGGCATCCTAATCATAGGCAAGGCCCTTTGGACTTCCCATCAGTCAGTGCAGCAGATCACCACAGAGAAAACACCAGTGGAGAAGGCAAGGTCAAAATCTCTGTGGACCTTATCCTGTTCCAGAGATACAGGACTAGGCTGAGTAATTTTCTTTCTTGCTTTCTTTTTTAGAGATAGGGTCTCGCTTTGTCACCCAGGCTGGAGTGCAGTGGCCTGATCATAGCTCACTGCAACCTTGAACTCCTGGGGCTCAAGCGATCCTGCTGCCTCAGCCTCCCGAGTAGCTGGGACTACAGGTAAGTACCACCACGCCCGGCTAATTTTTAAATTTTTTATAGGGTCTCACTATGTTGCACAGGCTGGTCTCAAATTCCTGGCCTCAAGCAATCCTCCCGCCTCAGCCTCCAAAAATGCTGAGACTACAGTTACCGTGCCTGGCCTAACCTGGATAATTTTCTTTCAAAATTTCTTCTCTTCAGACATTTAAAGTCAGAGGTAGGCACAAGTTTAGCTTTGAGTTCTCATTTGTTCCACATACTTCTTTTCATATTTGTTGTTTTTCTATTTACCTACAACATAGACATCATTAAAAATATTGTTCAAAAGGAAAAAAAAGGGTGAAAATCTCTGCCCCGTCCTTAAACCATGCCTCAGAGAAAGAGAGAAAAAACCTACTGATTGCATTTGGTGTATGCCCTGCCAGTTTTTTAAATTGTGTTTACGCAAACGGGTTTGTAAATGTATTACCAAAAATACATCATATTCTGTGTGTGTGTATGTAACCTGACTTGCTTTTTTACTAAACAATATACATTGGGCGTCTTTCTATGTCACTACACACAGTGTCATTTCATTCTTTTTAATAGCTGCATAGTATTCCATTCCGTTATATGGAGTTTTTATAATCCATTTAACCAGACCCTAATCATGGACATTTGGATTACTTTCACATTTTTAAGGAAGGTGATATGATTATATATATATCTGTGATTACGTGGGGATATATTTCTGCAGGATAAATTTCTAGAACAGAAATTACTAGGGCAAAATATTGTATCAATTTATGCTTCCATCAATAACATATGAAAATCCATATTTTCCTGTTGTCACATCTAATATTGTAAATTTTTAATCCTTTTTGGTCTTCGCTAGTCTAAATGAAATTTATTTTTATTTAATTGTAAGTCAGTTTGAGTATCCTTTTAAAATTATGTCTAGTAGCTAACTATGCTGCTGCTTTTGTGATTGTATGTTCATATTCTCTGTATATTTTCTATAGTGGTGTTTTCCTTTATCTCACAGATTTGTAAGAGAGAATTTTAACATATTGGCTGCCATTGTAATTTCCCTCCTTTTGTCATTCGTCTTTTATCTTGCTTATATAGTCATTTAGTTCATCTTTTTCTTTATGGTTTCTATTTATCTGATGTGTTTAGCAAGGTATTCTCTACATAAAATTTATTTTCTCCTTGTACAGTTATTATTCTTGTTATGGTTAAAGCATTAATCAATCTAGAGATATTATAGGATATGATTTTGATGTAGGAATGTAAATTCGTTTTTTCCCAGTTGGATAGCAAAATTCACAGCCCATTCATTGAACAATATGTCTTTGCCCCACTAATATGAAATGTCACTTTTATCATATGGTAAATACCATATAAACCAAGGTGTACTTTCATTATAAATGGCTCGTTGATCTATTGCTTTGTATCTCTATTAGTATCAGAATGTTTTAATTGCTATATTTGTAAATGTTTTTATAAATTATAGGTCAAGACTTCCTTAATCTTTTTTATATTTTTCATAACTGTTCTAACTTATTCTTTTCCAAATGTAATTTTAAACTAAATTTTCAAGATTCTGAAAATGCTACGTTTGGCTTTTGATTGTAATGCAGTAACTACACTATAACTTATCACTTTACACTCTTTCCCCAACATGGTTATTTTTCTTCATTTATTTCAGTCTGCTTTTTGTATTTCATTGAAAGCCTTGTGTATTTCTTATTGGATTTATTTCTGTTATCAATGAGTTTTCTGTCCTATTTTATTTTCTAAATTTTTATTGATTTTGGGTATAGTAATCTTATATTGACTGCTTTCTTATATTTACTTTCTGTTGTTATTAATATATCAAATAATTGTCTTGGTTTTGCTCCAAAGCAATTATATAATTTTCAGTAAATGATCAAACATTTTCCCCCCAATATATATACCTCATTTCTTTTCCTTGTATTCTTTCATTGTCCAGAAGTTCCAGAATATTGTTGAATAATAGAGGTATTACCAGAAATTCTTCTCTTAGTTATGACTTCAATGTGATTATTTTTAATATTTCATTATTGAGTATTATATTTGCTCTGGACTTCTGAAAAATACACCTTATCAAGTTAAGAAAGTTTACTTTTGCTTTTTTCTTAGCACACCAGGAATTTTAATTGAAAGTAATGTTGAAATTTATAAAATGCCCTTTAGTATCTGCCAAGATTACATTAGCATATTTCCTAACTTTGAACACATTTTGTATTCTTAAATAAATATGATCAGGTAAAATGTACTGCTCTTTTAAGATAGTGCCAGATTTGATACTTCATGACAGATCATTTTCATTTGTGCCTATCAGACATTGGCTCATGGTTTTATGACATATTTATCAGGTATATTGTATCAAAGTTATGCTTTATACAACTTACGACAGTTAAATAATATAGAATTTAACTGTTCATCAGTTGTTTGGGTAAAAATTTCTGAGAAAACCAACAAGGCCCAGAGCCATTTTGCAGGAGTTTTGACAAAATTTTCAGTTTTTCTATGGATATTGATCTACTTAGGCTTTCTTTATTTTTTCAGTCAAATTTGATTGTCTGTATTTTCCTAGAAAAAGTCTATTTTAAGATTTTATTTTCAGAAGAGTACAACAATTTTATTTAAAAATTATAATTTCCTTTGCTTATATCCCTTTTCTGTTTCCTAATATTGTATTTGTATTCCCTTGGGTTTTCCTTTGGCTAGACTTACCAGGGGTTTATTTGTTTTATTTTGTTCTCACAGTTTTTCAAATAAAATATCACTGTTTTTAAGAATAAATTCTAATGTTTGGCTTTCTCATTTTTAAATCATTGCTTTTAGCTTCTTTCCTTTTACTTTCTTTCGATTTATTTTGTTCTTTTTAATTTCCTGAGTTACATATTTAGGTTATTTTTAATAAAATTTCTTCTAAGGTATGATTTGGCTACATTTAATATGATAATCTAATTATATTATATTATCAGAGTTTTTTTTTTTCCCCCTCTTTGATACAGGAGTTATCTAGAAGATTGTATTTTTATTTCCGGCTGATTTCTAGAAATTGATTTTTTTAAGGTTGATTTCTACATTTATTACAAACATGTATTTCCTGTGTAAATTATTCATTTTCAACTATATACAGTTTTAATTCCACAAGTAGCCTATGAATACATTATTATTGTGAAAGAGTCATATAATGTATGGTTTATTGTATATCCTTTCAACCTGTTTTCTATTTACTTGCATCCTCTCACTCGGGACTAGTGCCACACTATACTTATTGCGTGTGATACTCTGACCCATGAAGCCATGGGCACTGTTCCCACCTGCAGGCTGCTGCCTTGCCAGGGGGTGCAAGGGGCATACAGAGGGGTTGACTCCCCTGGTTGCTCTTGCTGAAGTCTCCCAACTAATCACCCTACCCACTACTCTCAACAACCCCCTGCTCACTGCATCTGCCAACCCAGAACATGAAGTAACTCTTTTATAAACATTTTTCCTGCATGCATTTTGACCATACATTTCTTTTTCAGTTGATTTTGTTTGTTTTCCATCTTTAAGTTATTCAACATAGTTTCTGGTCCACAGAGGTATTTTTTTGTGTGTGTGTCTTCCAGGAAGGTTCTAGATTTATTCATTTACTATATATTTATAGGGTACTTCTAAGGATTTGGGATGGTAAGAGAAAGCTACAGCATGTCACTATGCTTTCTACTTTTGGATGAGACTTTGTGATTTAGTAATGACTAATTTTTATAACTATTTTGTGTATTGGCTATAGAGCTTTCCATAGATTTGTAAATAATTTCTTAATTGAGTTATTAAAATGTTTTATAATTTATTTTTCTCCCCCTGTGGCTCAGGGTTGAGGTCCCTGCCACCTCTTATCCCAACGTTCCCAGACAGATGAACAATCCCCTCCAACCAGACTCACAAAACCAGACAGACTCAAAAACTCTGCCTGTCCCCCAGTCGTAGGCTTCCAGACAGACATTCTGCCAGGCTGCCTGCACGACCCATTGACTCAGTGACCTCAGGATTGTCAGGCCACCAGGTCCTCGGTGGAACATCCGCACCTCTCCACCTCCACCCCCACCAAAATATTCTGTAACTTTACTTTTCTACTTGATCTGACACAGTCTGGGAAAGATGTTGTGTCAAACAGAATAATGCCCCCTGCAAAAGATATCTATGTCCTAATCATCAAAACTGTGCATGTGTTAAGTTACATTGCAAAAGGGAATTAAGGATGCTAAATCAGATGATTAAAACAGGGAAATTTTCCCACATTATCCATGTGGGCCCAACGTCTTTACTCTCATTATTACCTCTAGGTTAGGCATTTGTTCTTGTTCTCTGATGATGGTGTTCTTTTTTTGCTATCATTTTAGTTATTGTCCTAGAAATTACAACTTATATATCAATTTCTAAATTTACTACTTCTCAGTTACTGCTAAAATCTTAGCACACTAGCTCATTTACCCTTTTCCTGCCTTTTAAGTCATGGTTGCTATGCATTTAGTTCTACACATATTTTAAACTCCATATTACAGTCATTGTTTTGTATAATCAATTTTCATTTACAGTTACCCACATATTTACCCATTCAGAAGTCTTCATTCCCTCCTGGATTTCTTTGTTTTAAAATGAGATCATTTTACTTTTGCCAGTAGAACTCCCTTCAGCATTTCAGCGTAGGCCTCCCGGCAATAAATTGTGTCAGTTTTGCTTTTTTGTTTACTTTTTGCTTCTTTTTGTTTTTGTTGTGTGTTTAAAAATGTTGTTATTTCAACTTCATTTTTTTTAAGATCGTTTTTTATAGGTTGGCCTTTACTTTCTTTCAGTACTCCAAAGATAGCATTGCATTGTCTTTTGTCTCTTATTGTTCCTGTTAAGAAGCCAGCTGCCGGTATTATTGTTGCTCTTTTGTAGCTAATGTGTTTTTTTTCCTCTGGCAGATTTTAACATCTTCTCTGTCTCTGGTTCAGCAGTTTCATTCTGTGTCACCTAGTTGTGGCTTTCTTTATGTTTATCCTACTTGAGGGTTTGTTGATCTTCTTAATCGATGTTAAATGTATTTTATCTGCTTTAGAATATTCCTAGCCAATATCCCTTTGAATATTGCTTTTGCCCTATTTCTTTCTCCTTGCTTTCTAAAACTCCAATTTTACATAGTAGACCTTTTGTGCTTATCCTATATGTCTCTTACATTTATTTATGATTTTTTCTCACTCTTTTTTTTTTCTGTGCTTCACTTTTTGTATTTTTCATCGGTATGTTTCCACTTCACAAATCTTGAATTCAGCAGTGTCCAATCTACTGTTAAACTCATGTGCTGAGTTTTAAAATTTAAGTTTAAAATAATTTACTTTGAAATAATTTTAAATTTACACAAAAGTTGCAAGAACAGTAGAGTAAACTCCCAAATTCATCCAGATTGCCTAGCTAATAGTTTCATATTTGCTCCATCTTACTTTTCATTGATAGGTAGATAGATAGGCATTGATATGGATAGACAGATATGTGTGTCTATTCAAATATATGATAGCTTTTTTTGTAAAAATTTTGAGGGTAAGTTGCAGTCCTTATGCCCGGTCACCCGAAAGTATTCCCATTTGTATTCTCCCAACGATATTCTCCTACATAGTAATCAACAAACCTTTCAAATCAGAAAATGAACATTAATAAACACTACTATCCAAACCACAGTCTATTACTATCCAATCCACATTCCTTATTCAAATTTTGCCAATAGTCCCAACAATGTCTAATTTTTCCTTTTGATTCACGATTCAATCCAGAATCGTGTTATATTTGTCATATTTCTTTATTCTCTGTCAGCCTGTAGCACTTCCTCAGACTTTTCCTGTTTTTAAGACCTTGACAGCTTTAAAAGTACAATCTTTTCATTCTGTTGGATTATCCTCAATTTGGATTCCTATTTTTCATTGGGTTGTAACCTGTTATTATCATTTATTCTCATGTTCAAGTTGCCCCACATTTGGCTAGTTGAATCCTTCTAAAACTGGTTCCTGTGTAATTTCAACATGTTGCCTTCATTCTTTCAATATTCCTTCACTTTTTGGAACAATATAATGTTACAGATTCATCCTGAAATTTCCCTACCCTAGTCTTTGAATCAGCCATTTTTACAAGGGGTCCTTGTTCTTTTTGATGGAAGTGAGCACATAAACATGGAGCTCTGCACACTTGGTATACTAAGTGCTACTGGGGTGTCATTGCATCTAGGCTCTCTCCACAGACAGAATTTGAAATATATGCATGTATTCGTCTATATGTACACATACATGCTCACATGTATCTATAATTATCTATCTACCTACCTACATACCGTAACAATAACAATGAGATCATAGTGATATTCAAATTTAATCCAATACCTCGGGGTTTTTTTTTCTTTTCCCCTTTCCATGTTTGTAAATCTCTTCTCCCGTAGTGAGAAATCTGGCTTCCATAATCTTCAATATAGATACTTTCTTGATCAATCCTCCCTTACATAATCAATTTCTTGAAAATGCCAGGTGCTACCATGGCCAACTCATCATTACTGCCTTTATCTCCATGCAAGTCAACACCTCTGAACTCTTCTCCCTACCAAATCCTTGGCTCTTTGATATGGCACTACCTTCATGCCCCTCTCCCCCCACCTCAGCTGCTGGACATACTCACTGGGCACTGCCCCTACCCTCACCTTCACCTCTCTGGTGCTCCTTCTGCTGGGCATATAGCTGCCCCCATGTGTACGTCCTACACATGGTGCCTTGGATACCAGGCACACTACTGCCTCCACATGGCTCTCCTGTATGGCTTCCTTTGCCACTGTGCAGGCCACCACCTCTATGCCTCCCTCCACTTTCTTTAGCTATTGGACACGCTGCTATCTCTGTCAACCCCTTCCACTGCTGTCTCATCCACACAATGATTTCTTAACTTCAGGTATTGTATTTTTCAGATGTAGAATACCCAATTCAATCTTTTTAATAGATTCCTTTTACTGGAAATTTTCCATTCTTTCATCTATTTGGTCTCTACTTTTCTTTATTTTTTTGAACATATAAATACAAATTATTTGTAAGTCCTTGTTTGCTAATTATAATATCTGGATCATCTGTAACTCTGTTTTGTTTGTTTGTTTGTTTCTCTTGATTATTGGACAAATGAATTTGATCTTCCATGTCTAGTACTTTTAAAAACGCTAGACATTATGTGTAATAAAATTACAGAGTGTCAGATGGTATTGTCTTCCACCCACTTCTGTTAGGCAGATAGGATGGCAGTTGATCACCTCAATCCAATCAGGGATCAATCTGACTCACAATCTGGTTTCGGTTTTGGTAAGTGTACCTTTGGTTCACCCCTGTTCTTGTGGTGTAGGCCTCTAGCATTTTCAAGTGAGGGTCTGGTGGGCCTTTGTCTCCCTACCCTTAAAAGATAACATCAAGTTTTCAGTTTAGCTCCTTCTTCCCCAGGCAGCTTAAAATTTAGCAGATGTCTTGAAGGGAAGACTGGAGATGTGTTTGGGACAGTATCCAGTCTTCTGTGAATACCACAATCTCTGTAGTTGCTTTCTATGAGTGGTAGCTTATAGCTTTGCACAGAATCTGTAAATATCCCTGTCTAAAAACTGCCCATAGATTGCCAGGGTCAATTCTCTACTATGTCTTATGCTTTTATATCTTGCCTCTTTTGTTTCTGGGACTCCCACCCACTTCTCCAAGGTGGTTCTCTGCTTCTTCAGCATGATGAAATTGAGGGGGATTTCACTTATTTGAGATGTTTGGGGGCTAGTTTTTAGCCCCCATATAGTCTCAGAATTCAGTTAATGTCTTAGCCACGTGTTTGAGGTCTCTCACATCCTCAGTGAGTCACTGAAACTGCATATGACTGTTAAAAGATTTGTTAGTTATTTTTTTCCCCCTGGCTGCATCCCTCTGCCTGGACTCAGCCTGGTCCACAGCTTGCACTCCAAATTGACAATTTTTTCCCCTTAGGACATCATCAGGTCACCACTGAAAAGTTCTCACTTCCCTGGAATTTTAATCCATTTAGTTCTTATTTTTCAAGCTCACTGATTCCTTTATAAATACATAATTTACCTCGGTTTTTCTCGTTGTTGTTAGTGCGAGTATTGGCCTGCCACAACTTACTACATCCTTTCTGGAAGTAGAAATTCTCTCTGATGCCCTTAACAGATTTTTAAAAAATATTTTGTGCCACTTGGTAGTTTATTCTTTGTCCAAAACATGTTTGTCCACCATTGTTGGAAGCAGAAGCCCTAGGACTGGTTTCTATGTATTTTCAGATCCTATAAAAAAAATGGTTTAGATTGAATTCAGCAAATGTAAATTATGTTTGTGTGAATAAAAGATAAATGGTTACTGTGATTTTCATTGCAATTAGGGAAGTAGTATAGGTTCCCCATTCTAGCACTAAGTATTTATAATAAAATCATACCTCCTCTGGGATTCTGCAGTATTTCAGCTCCCTGCCTTTGAGCACTGACAAATATCATCAGCCCTCTTTTCTCTCCTCTCTTTTACTGTGTATTAAATAAGGCCACAAGATGTAACGCATGCTCTCTGTGTCACAACTTTTCATCTGTCACTTTTATTCAGTCGCTTCATGTCAGCCACGTTCTAAGCATAGAAGATTCATCAGTGAAAAAAGCAGACAAACTCCTCATGTTTATGGAGATTATGTTGTAGTAGGAGGAGACAAATAATAAACAAAAGCGATAACGTGTTTCATAGTTGATCTATAATCCTACATGTTTACCTATTGGTCTTAATTATGGCAGACATGCCTAAGACAGACATGTCTAATAAAATCCAAACCCTGCAGTGTGTAAGAGACTTTGACAAGATCCCAAGAGTCCTCAAGGATAGGATGGGTGGGGACTACCTATCCCCATGGATGAAGGTGTAGTATTCAGCTCTTTTATCTCTGCTGACAAAGTTATTTCTCTATTCATTATAAAACTTAGATGGTCATAGTGTTACATTGGGAAGGTTGAAAACACTGTGATGCCCAGAAATAGGCAAAATGATTTCTTATAGTCTGTATATCTTGGTTAAAAAAATGTAGACCTTAGAGTCAGGTTTCAGGTGCCATTTTACCCTTTCTGATAAGTCTGTCCCCTGTATAAGGATTTTAATATTTTCCCAGTTTCTGCTGGTTAAATCAGTCTTTGTCTTTGTTTCTGGAATTTTCTGGGTTCCTGCAGGCCCATAAAATAGGAACTTCTTCCCTCCTCAAAGTGTTAAAAGGCAACTTACGCCCTTCTTTCTATGCTCACTACTGTTGGTGAGGAGTGATTAATTGATGAAAATGGGGGCGGGGGAGGAAGTCTATTTTTAAATTCTCTTTCAGATGAGTACTCTCACAAAATACCCACATTCTTGTCTTCTGCAGAGGGTAAACTTACTGGGTCAAGCTCTGCCCCTACAAGAGAGGTCTACCGTTTCACCTAAGTATGTTCCTTTTTGCCAGAGGTCTAAGCAACACTCTCTAAACCATCTGTAAAGATGGTTTAGAGAACATCTAAATATCAGCAACAGAACTGATATTGATTTCAAGCTGGCTAAGTTGATTCAGAACCTGTAGACAAAAGGACTGATTGGTCTCTCCAAGACAGTCAATGTTTTCTTAAAGTTACTCCAGAACTCCAAATGGCCACAACTTCCCAATAGGGTTCTTGGCATTTGTATTATTTAAAGGACTACCCTCCCTTTAAGAATTTATAATATATACGTATTAGGAGAGAAAAGCCCATAAAAGGTAGGCATAATATGGTTTGATAAATAGTATAAGAAGGTGATAATTCAGAGGAGGCAGCCCAATTGGGGTGGTAGTAGTGATGGAGTGACGAGGATGAAGCTGGGGTAGATGTCACTGACAGCCTGACAGAAGCAAAGATGATTGACTGGGACCCAGAGTTGAGTACCTTTTCTTTTTCCTGAATGAGGAAGGGAGAAAGAAAAATGAGAAGGGAGAGATAGTATTTTCTGGCCTCAAAGAGGTTATAAATTAGTACAATGAAAATATTTTGAAAGGAAAGGAAGTAAAAAAAAATCATTGCTCTGAGAGTTATTCATGAAAATTGGGACTAAGTAGTATCAAAATTTCCTTGAAGTCACAAACCACGTAAGCAAGAAGAACATGGAGTAAAGTATTTAAGGTATTGAAAGAAAAAACACACCAACCTAAGATTCAGTATACAGCAAAATTGTCCTTCAGAAGTGAAGAGAAATAAAGGCTATCTTAGACAACAAAAATTGGAGGAATTTGTTGTCAGTAGACTTTCTTTGTAAGAAATGTTAAAAGAAATTCTTTGAAGAGAAAGAAAATTATATAGGTCAGGAACTAGAAAAGGAAGAGTATTATAAAAAATAAATAAAGGTGAAATAAAACCTTTTTCTTTGTTTTTAATTGATTTAACATATAACAGAGTATTTGGTAATAACAACAACAGTGTATTTGGTGATTGTAGCTTATGGTTAAGTGAAATGAATGACAGAAATGTTGTAAGGGATTAAAGGAAAGAATTGGGAACACTCCGTTATAAGGTACTTCCACTATCTGTGAAGCCATAAAGTGTTACTTGAAAGTAGAATTGGATTATTTGTAAACGCATATTGCAAACCCTAGGACAATCTGTGAAAAAATTTTAAAAAGAAATAGAATTAATATGGTAAGAGATGAGAAAAAATAGAATAATATAAAGTACTCAAAATCACAAAGTTAGAAGAACAGTGGAAGACAAAAAAAGATGCAAAGAATAAGGGTAATGAATAGATAACATTCACAAATATGGTAGATATTAATTCAACGTACAAATAGTGAGTTTAAACATCAGTAGTCTAAACATACTCATTAAAAGACAGAGACTGTCAGAGTAAATTATAAAAAAGAAGACCCAACCATATTTTGTCCACAAGAAACCCACTTTAAATATAAAGATACAGATAAATTATTAGGTCATTAAATATGAAATGTCTGATTTTGAATCAAAAGTGTAGTTTATTATATCTCAAACAAGAAGTGGTACAATTAATCAAAGTATGTGCCTAAACTATTGACACGGTTTTGCCATCTTAACAGTAGCTTGCTTATGCCAGCAGCGAAGAAGCCTGGCGAGTGAGTGGTGATGAAATTGCAAAAGGCATTTTCCGCAGCTTGCTGAGAAGTGAATATTTTTCCTTTCAAGAAGTGGTCCAAAGCCTGGAAGAAGTGGTGGTCAGTTGGTGCAAGGTCTGGTGAATACAGTGGATGACAGAGAGTTTCCAAGTCCAACTTCTGCAGTTTGAGCAGCGTTATTTTTTTGAAACATGTGGTCTTGCAAGAGGATTGGCCTGTCTCTATTGACGAATCTCAGCTGCTTAATCATTGCTTAAACAAGCATCCTCATCATTTTGTCCAGCTGGTTGCAGTAGACATTCACTGTTATCGATTGACCAGGTTTCATGAAGCTATAGTGGATAATACCAGCGCTGGACCAATAAACAGACACCATTAGCTTTTTCTGATGAATATTCGGTTTTGGACTGTGTTTTGGCACTTCATCTTTATCCAACCATTGTGCCAAATGCTTGCGATTGTCAAAAAGAATACATTTTTCATCATGCATAACAATACGGTGTAGAGATGGTTTGCCTTTACGTCATGACAACAAAGAAAGGCAAGCTTCAAGATCATTTCTTTTCTGATGCTCATTTAATTCATGTGGAACCCCTCTATCCAGCTACTTTACCTTGTCCATTTGTTTCAAATGGTCCAATATTGTTGAAATAGTAATGTCAAACCTTGCTGCTAATTCATGCATGGGTTGAGATGGATTTGCTTCCACCACAGCTTTCAGCTCATCATTATCCACCTTGGTCTCAGGTCACCCACATGGCTCATTTTCAAGATTAAAATCACCAGAATGGAACGTCTCAAACCATCAATGTATTGTGAGTTCATTAGCCACATCTTTCCCAAACGCTTCGTTGATATTTTGAGCTGTCTGCACTGCATTGGTTCCATGATGGATGTCATATTCAAAAATAACACGAATTTTTGACTTAGCCATAGTTTCACAAAACTTGCTCTTAAAAAAAATTTGAAAGATAATCACAAGCCAAAATGTGCATTTGAAAGAATGAGGATGTACCTTCACCATTAAAAAAAAACAAAACCAAGAAGTGTCAAAGTGAAATGTCAGTGATATCAACTGTCAAACTTAGTACTTAAGGAAATCAGACATTCCATACTTAATAACCTAATAATACAAAGGGATGGAGAAAAATATACCATGCTAACACTAATCAAAAGGGAGCTGGAGTAGCTGCATTAATCTCGGACAAAACAGACTTCAGTACAAGGTAAAGTATTAGGGATAAGGAAGAGTACTACACAATGACAAAGGGATCAATTCTCTATGAGAAGACACAACAACCCTTAATGTATGTGCACTTAACAACACAGCATTAAAATACACAAGGCAAAAAGTTACAGAATTGCTAGCAGAAGCAAATAAATCCACTCTTTTAGTTGGGGAATTCAACATCCCTCTATCACTAATCAACAGAATCAGTAGGCAGGAAATCAGTAATGACGTAATTGAATTGAACAGCACCATCCATCAACTAGATTTTATTGACATTTGTATGATACTTCATCCAATAACAGCAGAATACAAATTTTTATTAAGCTCACACAGAACATTCACCAAAATAGACCACATTCTGGGGCATAAAGCACTCCTTAACAAATTTAAAAGAATAGAAATCATATGAAGTATACTCTCAGATCATAAAGGAATTAAACTAGAAACTAAAAACAGGAAGATAGTTGGAAAATCCTAAAATATTTGGAGGTTAAACAATATACCTCTAAATAACAAATGGGTCAAAGAAATCTCAAAAGAAACTTAAAAATACTTTAAACTACATAAAATGAAAATACAACTTATCAAAATTTGTGGGATGCAGGGGAAACAGTGCTTAGAGGAAAATTTATAGCATTGAAAACATACGTTAGGGAAGAAGAGACACTTAAAATGAGTAATCTAAGCTTCCACCTTAGGAAACTAGAAGAAGAAGAGCAAGTTAGTAAGCAGAAGAAAATAATAATAAAAATTAGTATTATTGGATAAAAATGAAATTGAAATAAAATTAAAATAAAAATTATTATTGAACAAAAATGAAATTGAAAACAGGAAAACAGTAGAGGAAATCAACAAAACCAAAGGCTGGTTCTTTAAAAAGATCAATAAAATCAGTAAGCCAGGCTAATCAAGACAAAAAGAGAGAAGACACAAATTACGAATATCAGAAAGGAAAGAGGGGTCATCACTACTGATCCCATAGACATTAAAAGAATAGTAAAGGACAACTTACTACTATGGGCATGAACGACTCTATGCCCATAAATCTGATAGCCTAGATTAAATGGATCAACTCCTTGAAAGACACAGTGTACCAAAATTCACACAAGGAAAATAGATAATCTGAAGAGGCCTATATCTATTAAATCAATTTAATAAATAATTAATAACCTTCTAAAACAGGAAGCACCAGGCAGGAAGGGATCACTCATGAATCTATGAAACATTTAAGGAAGCTATGACACCAATTCTCTACAATCTCTTCCAGAAAGTAGAAACAGAGGGAATACTTAACTCATTCTATGAGGGCAGCATTATGCTAATACCAAAACCAGACAAAGAGAATATAAGGAAGAAAAACCACAGAGCAAAATCTCTCATGAATACATGCAAAATTCCTCAACAAATTATTAGCACATTGAATCCAACAATGTATAAAAAGAATTATACAACATGACCAAGTGGGAGTTATTCCAGGTGTGCAAGGTTTGTTCAACATTAAAAAATCAATTAATGTAATCCACCACGTCAACAGGTGAAAGAAGATAAATCATATGATCATATCAATAGATGCAGAAAAAGCATTTGTCAAAATCCAACACCCGTTCATGATAAAGACTTTTAGCGAACTAGGAATAGAGGGGAACATCCTCAATTTAATAAAGAACATCTTTAGAAAACAAACAGCTAACATCATACTTAATGGTGAGAAACTAGATTCTCTTTCCCTAAGATCAAGAACAAGACAATGCTGTTCTCTCCCACCGCTCCCATTCAACATTGCACTGGAAGTCCTAGCTAATTCAATAAGACAAGAAAGAAAACAAAAAGTATACATATCAGAAAGGAAGAAATAAAGCTGTTTTTTTCCACAGATACCATGATTGTTTACGTAGAAAATCCCAAAGAACCAACCAAAACCTCCTGGAACTAATAAACAATTAAAACAGGTTTGCAGGATACCAATCTACTGTTTTGTTTTTTGATAAAACATCAATAAACAGTTGGAATTTGCAAGTAAAAAGAAAACAGCATTTACATTAGCAGCAAAGAAATGAAACACTTAGGTATAAATCTAACAAAATATGTACAAGATCTATTATGAGGAAAACTACAAAATTCTGGTGAAAGAAATCAAAGAAGATCTAAGTAAATGAAGAGATATTCATCACGCTTATGAATAAGACGACTCAATATTGTTAAGATGTCAGATCTCCCCAATGTGACCTACAGACTCAATGCAATCTCAGTCAAATACCAGCATGTTATTTTGGAAAGCAATTTCAAAAGTTTATATGGAAAGGCAAAAGAACTGGAATAGCTAACACAAACAAAACAAAGTTAGAGGATTGCTACTACCTGACTTCAAAACATACTATAAAGTTACAGTTATTAAGACAGCGTAGTATTGGAGAACAAATAGATAAATGATCAATAGTACAGAACAGAAAGCCCAGAAATGGACCAAATACATATAGTCAACTGATCTTTTACAAAGGGGCAGAGGCAATACAATGGAGCAAAATTAGTCTTTTGAACAAATGATGCTGGAACAGCTGGACATCCACATGGTTAAAAAAATTAATCTAGACACAGACCTTACATCTTCACAAAAATTAACTCAAAATGGACCACAGACCTATATATAAAATGAAAAACTATGAAACTTCTAGATGATAACATCAAAGTGAGAAAATTGAAGTGAGTTTTGAGATATAAAACTAAAAGCATGATTTATGGAAAAAAATTGATATGTGAGACTTCATTAAAACTTAACACTTCTGCTCTGCAAAAACAACTGTTAAGAGAATGAAAAGCAAGCCACAGACTGGAAGAAACTATTTGGAAGACATATCTGATAAAGGACTCATTTAGAAAATATACAAAGAACTCTTAAGACAACAATAAGAAAACAACCCAATTTAAAAATGGGCAAAAGATCTGAACAGACACCTCACCAAGAAAGATATACAGATAGCAAATAAACATATGAGGTACTCTACATCATATGTTGTTAGGGAATTTCAAATGAAAACAATGATAAGATACTACTATATACATATTACAGTGGCTAGAATCCAACACCGACAACACCAAATGCTGGTGAGGCTATGGAGCAACAGGAACTCTCATTTTTTTCTCATGGGAATGCAAAATAATACAGCCACTTTGGAAGACAGTGTGACAGTTTTTTACAAAGCTAAACACAGTCTTACCATATGATCTGGCAACTGTGCTTCCTGATATTTTTCCAAATGAGTTGAAAACTTATGTCCATACAAAAACCTGCGCATAAATACTTACTAATAATTGCCCAAACTTGGAAGCAACCAAGATCTCCTTAAGTGAATGTTAAACTGTGGTGCATTCATACAACAGAATATTATCAACAATGAAAAGAAACGAGTTATCAAGCCACAGAAAAAACATGCAGGAACCTTAAATGCATGTTGCTAAGTGAAAGAAGCCAGTCTGAAAACTCTACATACTAAATGATTTCAACTGTATGACATTCCGGAAAAGACAATGCTGTAAGACAGGAAAAAGATCAGTGGTTTCCAGGGGCTCAGGGAAAGGGAGGAAGAGATGAACAGACAGAGCAAAGAGGATTTTTAGGGCAATGAAACTATTCTGTAAGATACTGTAATGATAAATACATGACATTATACATTTGTTCAAACCCGTAGAACTGTACAACACAAAGAGGGAAACTTAATGTAAACTATGAACTTTAGTTAGTGATAATGATTCAATATCAGCTCATCAATTGTAGCAAATGTATCATACTAATGCAAGATATTGATATTAGCAAAAACTGTGGGGACAGGTTGGTGGGGACAGAGTATATGGGAACACGGGTACTTTTTGCCCAATTTTTCTGTAAACCTAAAACTGCTCTAAAAATTAAAGTCTATTTGTTTAAACAAAAAGAAGAAAAAGAGAAGTTACCCTAAGAAAAGTTTTAGACCCACCTGTGCTGCCAACTGACAGCGTGGCTTCAGGCAAGACATTTAACTCTTCTGAGCCTCATTTTCACCATCTATAAAATAAAGGGCCTGAACTACATGGTCTCTAAGTTTTCTTCCAAATAGAAGATTCTATCATTCTGTGGCTAAAGATGCCTGGCCTCTGATACATATTAAGGTAGAAGGAAAGAGTATTTTGAAAGAAAAAAATAATTCATCAATTTAAGCAAAACTTAAAAGAACATCATTATAAAATTCCAGCAAATAAATGAAACTAAATATAATTTTGAGATGAATCTGGTGATCAAATGTAATTTAGGTGAAAGGAATAATAAGAAAATGAAACATAAATAGGTATTGATGAATCATTCATTTCAAGAAGATAGGGTTCAAGTTTTCAAAAGGCAACTTCAGATGCTTCAGATGACATGAAATTAAGTGGCATGGCCAAATGATAAAAAGCTTGTCAATACATGGGAAATCTATGAAGACTATTATAAAATGGTTTGTGACTCTTGGATTTCTTATGGAGAATTTTCTCATTCTTAGGAATCAGACAATTACGTCTTCAGAGATGCTGAAATACAGACATTGTTTCTGCCTGATATGAATGGGAATTAGAACCTAGGATGTGATACGCACTGACTAGCAGCATTGAACAGCGCAGTGGCAGTGTAATGATTAAGAACTCAGAATACATGGGCTTCGTACCCCAGCTCTGCCATTGGTAGGTTGTGTGACTTTGGGCAGTTAACCTGATTTACTCTGTTCCTCTATTTCTTCCTTTGTAAAATGGAGATAGTAATAGTAACCATCCTCGGTGAGGATGAAATGAGTTAATATTTGTAAAGTGCTTGTTATATTAAAAGATATATTAATTTGAATCCTGGTCTTCTTAGGACTAGTCCACCAGCACTTTTTAAAAGAGACTAGGAAATAAACCTAAATATCTCCTTGTACCATCATTTAGCAGCATGTAACAGAACACCCTACTTCATTGGCTTCAATGAATGGTTTTTTGTTTTGTTTTGTTTTGTGTTCTACATCACAAGAAGTCTGGAAGGAGGCTGCTGCACACATTGGTTCAGCAGGTTATTGAGGTCAGAGCAAATACCTCTGCAATTCTCTGTTCTCTCCCTCATGCTTATAAGACGACTACCACAGCTCCAGCCATCATATACACGGTGAAGTAGAAAAAATATGGGAAGAAAACGGCTATACTTGTAAAATATTTCTCAGAAGTTCTCCTAGCAGGTTTTGACTTTACTAAGAACCACGGCTTGGCCCATTTGCATCATTGTATTCCAGGTAATCTTCCAAATGTCCTCATGGGTCTGAAAATAATCTCCTACATTCAGAGCCTAGTTGTCAGGGATGTGAGCAGTTCACTTACTTTTTTTGACAGATGGATTTTTGAGAGGAATGGAGACCGATGCTCAGCTCCTGGGGGGCGAGGTGTCAGAACAGGCTTTCGCTCCACCAGGCCTGCTAGGGTAGCAGGTCTTCCCTCGGGTGAGGGAAGTGGAAGTCCTCTGGGCTTGCAGTTGGCCAGCTTCACAGATAATTTAAACTGGCTTCTGGCACTTGGCAGGACTGCTTGATGCTGACATCTCTCATGGCAAATCACATCCTGAAAACAAAACAATGGTGCTTAGTTTAATTTTGCCGCGCTCCTTTTTTGTGCTGGATGTTTATCACGCTAGTTTCTAAAACTGACTTTCGACTAGCTCTGTGGATGACTAACAGGGGGACAATAAACGGACTGTAGACATTTCAGCTGCCCTTAATTCGGGGAAAAAGTTACTTAATATGGTAAGAAGTAGCAACCCATCCCGTCATCCCTGCATTCCGCACTTCTGGGATATTGCTTTTTGCAGAAGATACCAATGAGTCTTGCCTTCTATGAACAAAGATCTGGGTCCAAAATTAGCTGCTTCACATAATCTCACACTAGGGGGAATAAACTTTCCATCTTACATTAGAGAGGGAATGCTTACTGACAACTGCCTCACCTGTGGATTGGCTACTTAGATGTGAAGGGCATCCTGGGGCAATCCCTGCTATACAGGGGATGGTGGCTGTGCAGGGATACCCAAGGGATGAGATGCCACAGATATCATAAGATGACACCACAATTACATTTAGTATAATGTGAAAGTGCTTCCTAGATGGCAAAGTACTATGTAAATACAGGCAGTATTATAGAATTTCAGCCAAAGCTTGCCTTTAGAGAGATAAATAGAATTTCAATAGATGGAGAGGTGATATGAATCATTAGTGTCTGAGGGGCATGGAAGAGTAAATGTTTAGTTCTGGGGAAAAACAAGTATTCCTATATTAATGGAATACATAATTATTTAAAAAGATGCAGTTATGGAATTTGAAAAACTGGGTTAAGGGCAGCTAAACCATGGAAGATGTTGAATGCCATGCTAAGGGAGTGAGGTTTCCTGCAGCCCGTGGGAAATCACAGACCGTTTCTGAGGAGAGTGATCTGATCTGATCTATATTTTCAGGAAGATAATTCTAGTGGTAGTGATAACAGTGATGTGGAAATGCACACATGGAGGCAGAAATACCAGTTATGGAGCTTATTCAATAAGGCAACAGTAGTAGAAATAGACACGAAGGTTCAACTCTGAGAAAATGTTGCAGAGAACGAAGTCCTGGAATTTTTCTATTGACGGGAAGTTGTGGTAGAAACTGTTAGTGGTCTCTCAATATCTGCTTTCTCCCACGCGTTAGTCTGTTTGCGCTGCCCTAACAAAGTACCGCAAACTGGGTGGCTGAAACAACAGCAACTTATCATCTCACAGTTCTAGGAGCTCTAAGTCTGAAATCAAGGTGTTGGCAGGGTTGATTTCTTCAAAACGCCTGTTCTAGGCCTTCCTCCTAGCTTTTAGTGACAGCTGGCAACCCTTGGCATTCCTTGGCTCGTCATCACTCCAATCTCTGTCTCTGTCTTCACGTGGCATTCAATCTGTGTGTCCCTGTCTTCTTATAAGGACACCAGTCGTACTGGATAAGGGGTCCCACCCTGCTTTAGTATGATATCATCTTAAATGAACTAATTATATCTACAATGTCCCTACTTCCAAGTAAGGTCACTTTCTCGGGTTCTGGGAGTTAGAACTTTAAAATATCTTTTGAGGGGACATAATTCAATCCATAATATCTCTCTTCCCTGATTTTGGGCTGGGCACGTGGCTGTCCAGAATGGAGGCTGCTTTTCTTGGCTGTGGCCACGTGGCTGAATGCCGGCCAGTGAGGTGTAGGTGGAAGTGCTGAGCAGCAGCTTCTGCTGTAAACCTTCCTTAAGGGATGACGGATGTGTGCCCTTTTGACCTGCCTTCATGTTTTCCGCCATCCTGCTTCAAGAAATAGGGTTGTCAATTCTAGCCAAGCTAGTCTTAACTCACACAGATGAGGAGGAGGGACTGAGTAGGATTCTGAGCTGGCCAGCCAGGATTCTGTGGATACCCTGGGTGAGATAACAGGGTGCTCTTTCAAAAGGATAATCCACAAGTCCTGACCTGCAGCCCATGAGCTGACTCTAGCACAAAGGGGTGCCTTATTTATTTATTTATTTATTTTGCTGACACAATTTTTAAAAATTTGAATTGACATGCCTTTACTAAAGAGTGGTATTTGCTCTAGTTTTTCATAGACCCAATCATGCCCTGTTACCTTACATCTAGCTTTACTTATGATCTCTGAAGAATTTGAGTTTAAGACTTCTGAAATATCCGTTAACTATCCAACGCTTATTTAGAATAAAGGCTGAAGGTCTCTATTCCAGAAGGATCTAGAAGGATCAGAGAAGAAAGATTCCCTGGTAGTGGTATTCTGCCTCTTTACTACCCAGAGCAACTTAGCTCAGGTCCTAAACTGCTAACTACTCCACTTAGCAAAACAAAAACTCTGTGATTATTCTGACACCCATTGGGGAGTGGGGGAGAAATTTGGAAACCATTTACTGTCCTTAGAATGCTTTGGGAGGTCTCTCTCACCAGTTACTACCATGTACCCAAATAGCTTGTGAAAACATTTCTTTTAACATGACATCATCTTACCTGAGAAGAATTCTGGTAAGTATGTTGCCTTCAATGTGCTGCGCTTCCAGGGATATTTTAGCACCATTAAGAGACTGGCACCCCCAGGCCATCTGGCTCTGTGCTGACGTTTCTAACACTTTCTAACACTGCAGACTGCTGCTGTTTCCAGAGATTAGGAACACTGCAGAGGGGGCAGTTTTTGAGAAGGAAATAATGAGTACAGTGAGTGCATGCAGAACTCGAATCACCAGTGACCATTCCAGTGGGTTGTTCAGAGCAGGTAGGCCACATCGTATGTCCTAAAGAGGGACTGTTAGAAGAACTGAGCTTAAACATGGAGTCTTGCTGGATGTGCTGGGTTTGGATATTTGCAGGTGAAGAGCGAGCATTCCAAGCAGGATGAGGAGCTTTGGCAAATACACTGTCTCCACTAGGGAGTAAGGGAGATGTTTTAGTTCTATATGAGATCTATAAATCACTCACGACTAATCTAGGCACTACTTTTTCTTTTCTTTCTTTTCTTTTTTGAGACAGGGTCTCATTCTTTCACCCTGGCTAGAGTGCAGTGGCCTCATAATAGTTCACTGCAACCTCAAACTCTTGGGTTTGATCGATCCTCCTGCCTCAGCTTCTCAAGTAGCTGGGACCACAGGCGTGTGCCATCACACCAGGCTAATTTTTCTATTTTTTGTAGAGATGGGGGTTTCACTCTTGCTCAGGCTGGTCTTGAACTCCTGGCTTCAAGCAATCCTCCTGCCTTGGCCTCCCAAAGTGCTAGGATTACAGGTGTGAGCCACCGTGCCTGGCTGGACACTACTTTTTCTAAAGCTTTTCAATGACCTTCCATAGAATCCTTGATGTTTAGAAATTTCATAATCTAATAAAGTTCTCTGTAGGAAATAGGGTGCATTTTTAAATCAGTGTAAGCTGTAACAACCAGCAATATCAACACAACCACTAGTAACAGCTGCTCATTTGGCCAGTAAAAACCAACTATTCCTTGTTAATAGCAAAAAACCCCAAAAAACAACAACAAAAAATAAAACTGGCTAATTAAATGCATTGGCATTGCATTTTCTATCTAAAGCAATTTAATTTTAAAAGCTGTAATGAACATCACTTGTAAGAAAAAAGAGTAATTTTTACCTACTTCTTTCACTTAATCTTTCCCAACTCCTTCCAAGGCAAAAGAACTGTCCGTGGCACCTCAGTTCACATAAACACACCTGAACAAGAACATACATTAGGTTATAAAAGTGTGGTTTGTTAACTGGTTTTGAGTTCCAAATAATCCTTAAAAAGTAGCTTTCTCAATTCGAAATACAGACATTACAGTGTATTTATTGTGGTGAAAAGCTAGAAACAACCTAAATACTCCAAAACAGGTAAAAGTTTAAGCAAAATATATGTCCATATGATGTGGTGCTATGTGATTAATAAACATGATTTTAATGAAAAGTTTTAAATAATAAGGGAAAATTCTTGTTAAGGCAAAAAAAAATCTGTGTGATGCAAATTGTTGTACAGTTATGTCACAAGCAGCTAAGTAAAGTATGTATTATAAAAAGACTGGCAGGAATATGCTAAAACGTTCAGTGTTTTCCTTGGATGGTGAGAATAGAGGTAATTTTTATTTTAAAAAACTTTCCTATTTTAATATTGTAAATATGATACTTTCATAAGGAAGAAAAAAATAATTCAAAAGTATCTTTTCTGTAATACTGAGGATTTTCCCCATGCCCAAGCCTCTCAAAGGGACACGTCCCAACTTTCATGCTTGAGGTGCAGATAAACAGGAAGGGAGAAAACTAATTTGTCCAAATATATGATCTTGTTAGAAAATGTGTATCTAATGTAAATGTAGAACCAAAGGAAATGTGTAAATATTGAATATTGTAGGATATGCATAAACACAATTCTTCTGATATTTTAAGCAAAGACCAATAGTTAGATGAAGTTCTTGGGATACAACATAAGGGAGACACAGGAGTCCCTGTCATTTCCAAAATGAGCAGTTATCATCACCAGTCATCACCAGTATGTCAGACATCCTCTCCCATCAAAAAAAAAAAAAAGGAAAAAAAGAGTCTGTATCAGTTTTTAGAAGTATTTAAGGAAGAGTATCTTCAGCCCATATATAGTCTAAGTGTAAGAAATATTACAATAATCAAAGAATATTAATATAACTAAAAGCTAAAACAGGGTCTTATAATCTTCCCTTGGTGTTTCTTATGTTTATGGGTATCCATGAGATGCAACAGGATAAGGCTTTTCTCTTCCATTCCCATTAATTGTGCAGTAGAATAAAAATGTTGAAAAAATGAAAAATATTTCTTCTACACAACAAAAAACAGTATTCTCTAAATCAAATATGGAATCATCATGTAAATAATTACAAGTGAATAATGTATTATAGTTCATAAAAAAGGATAAACTACTGACTGAAGTTTTAAGAGCAATATCCCATTGTATTATTTACACTGTAAAAGTATAATTTGTGTGTAGATTAATATTTTTTCATAAAGAACACCTGTATAACAGGACTAAGATTGTTACATACAGTCTAAAAAGCAGAGAAAGTGCAAACCCAGACACGTTAATATAATAGTTATCAAGAAGTTCCAAAAACTGTGGACTGACGTGATCATAAAATGGTATTTGAGTCAAGGTTTATGCAAATGTTTCATTTTTTTAACACAAAACTATCTCATTATGGTTAGCAAATCACAGAATGACAAAAGCAAATCCATTAGAATAAGTTCAAAACACTTTTGAGTGTTACAGGTATTTATTTTAAAAGAAACTGACCACAGGAAAACATTTTAATGGCTTTATGAAAATATTACTTTATTTTGTAACGACGGGGACAGGGAGGCATATTGATGATTTTCTAAAATGTAAAGTGAGAAGGGCATGCCAAACTCTGAAAATATCACATTAACTCATAAAACTTTATTAAGGCCTTAGTAGGATAGAGAGCTCTTCAATAGATCTACTTCTGCTTTTGCAATCTTATAACCATGTAGCAAGGACACTCAATTAAAAAAAAGTGGACACAATTTTTACATGGAGATACGACTACGAATCATCAATAACAGTTTCACTCTAGCAGAATCTTCTTGTGACACCAATTGCTATTAGCATAATTATAACATCAATTAAAAAAATCTAGTGGGCCTATTTATTTTGGTGTAAAGCTTGGCTGGAAAAATTCAGGAAAACATCCATAATATGCTACTTTCTCTTTACCTCTAACACTATGCTTTCTCGGCCAGCCCTCACTCCACATCCTCTGACTCAGAGACTATTTGGAGAGGACACCTGTTTTAAATGGATCCACAGGAAATACCTATGTTGTCTTTTCATAATCTGACCATGCATCTCGTTGGTTGAAATGTGATCATGATAAAAAAAAAAATGCTGCCCACAGACTGATGCAACTTCAATGTGACATTTACTGGAAGGCAGAGGGAATCCAGTTTATATTTACTTTTCTTCCATTAAGTGCTGGAATTGTAGTGTAGAAAAAAAAAAATAAGTAAAAGGGCAAAACCTATTTAACCCCCAAAAGATTAGTATTAAAATTGCACACACATGGGTTTTACATCCACACTCAGAATGTTTTTAAGCTGAATGCAATCTTACAGCAGAAACAATTACCTGACACTCTTTTCTTTATAGCTTTTTATGTATAAACCTCTTGTCCAAAGTTCATATTATATTGTATGTTATATAGATGTGATATTAATAAACCTCTTCCAGAAAAGTGCAGGATAGCCTATCCACTGGAAGTGGATTTACAAGGGAGTTTGATAATGATTAACTGTCCTCTGTCAACACTAAAACCTCTCTTGGGTCCAAAATAATGCAAGTCACCCGGGGCTCCCGGGGCGCGGATTTACACCCCACGTTCACACCTCCACCCTGTTCCTCCGCTCGGAGCGCCCCTTCTGGGCCAACAGCGACTACCCCAGGGAGCTCCGCCGCCAGTCCCCGTGGAACCCTTGTCCCCCCTGGGGTCCTCTCCTTCAGTCCCGCTTCCCCACCCCCCCGCCCCGGGCCGTGCAGCCTCCCGGAGCTCGGCGCGCACTTCCCCAGCCCGGGGCGCAGTCGGAGGCTGCCCGCCCACTCCCGGGACGCCCCCCGCAACCCCGCCGGGTCTCCTGGGGGCCCCGCGACCGCAGGAGCAGAATGACGAAGGTGACGAAAGGAGACGCCACGCCCCGCCCGGCCGCGGCCGGTCGCCCACAAACGCCGCCCCGCCCGCACGGGTCGCCCGCGCGCTCGCGGCCGCGTCAGTCCCGCGGGGCGCGCGCCCAGCCGCAGCCCCCGCCCCGCCCCGCGCCGGCCGCGCCCGGGTTCCCACGGCGCCCGCCCCGCGCCGCCCGCCGCCCGCCGCCCCTCCTCCGCGCTGCCCAGCCCGCCCAGGCCTCTCGCGAACATGGCGCTTGTCCCCTCCCAGGTGCTGCGGGTGGCCATCCTGCTGTCCTACTGCTCTATCCTGTGCAACTACAAGGCCATCGAAATGCCCTCGCATCAGACCTACGGAGGGAGCTGGAAGTTCCTGACGTTCATTGATCTGGTAAGGCCGTCCCCTCCCCTCTCCCTGTCCGCCCCGCACCCCGTGCCTGTGTGTGTTTGTGGGTGCGCGAGCACCTTCGCGCGTGCGCGCCTCCAGCACCCTGTCCTCGCCTCTTCCCCAGTGATTGCGTCGAAAGGCCTGGCTGCCCCCGCAGCGGCACCTCCTGAACCAGCCACCGTTACCTGGTAGCTGGGGGACGAATGGAGGTGGGGCGCAGCCAGGCGGTGGGCTGTTTGGAGGGGGACACAGAACTGCTTCTAAGAGATGACACGGGAAGATTCCTCGCCTAACAAAAGCATCGGACGACCTTGATCATGAATGGCCTAAGACCCATTCGCCCTCCAGGTGCTTTCCAGAGCACCCACCGTGGGATACACTGCTGCCCTTAAGGAAACTTGGTATTGTCTGGTTATTTGGAGCTTCGCCTGCAAAGACCCAGATCCTCCTCATAAGGGAGAGGAAACACCTAATAAAGTTGTCTTCTTTGCATCTGTTTTTTGCCCTTTGTCAGTAATTTACTTCCAACTTTTTCCCCAGAAACGTTAGGGGGGAGAGAATTTCAAAATGCATTTCCAGTGTGTACACTTTTCTCTGTCTTCCCATGTAAAAGTTTGCAATAGTTTGCATAAGCAGCTCCTCTGTTGGCACGATATGGTAGTCTTGACAGGTGCAGGTTATTGTTACTATTATTTTTAAAGCTTATATACTTCTGACACTAAAAGGATCCCCACAGAGAATAATCAGAACATGGCATAAGGCCCAATAATGACGTGGGTGGGGACCTAGGAACTTCAGGGTGAAAGGTGACTAAGATGGGGGTCACACACACACACTAAAGGGTTATCAGGAAAAGGGTTAAAACAAAAGCAATGAAGTTCTAGAGGACCCCGTTAGAGAAAATGTAGAACCAATTCCAAGATTATACACAAAGTTGGCTACGCCAGCAAGATTATGATCTCTTTTTTTGACCTTCCATTTTGATTAAGAGAACTTGATACCTGTTTTAAGATATTTCCAATGGCTTAGGATGCCTCAAAGAAATGCAATCAGAGGCTTTTGGTTTAGAAATACCACCTTATTATTTGCATTATAGTAAATATTTTCAGAGAGGAATTTAAATTCTTTTCCCAGTAGTCTCCAAACTGTGCACATACCCTTAGGCACACAAGACTTCCCAGGGCATAGAGTGTTGCACGGGTTTCAAATTTCACACCCTCCACTTCCAACTCTTGAAACTAATCTGCCTCTGAACATGCCTGATGCCTGCTGGTTCTCCTTTCTTACTCCCCATTCATCCATGTGAGGAGCACATGACAAGGCTCTGTACCGAGTTTTTCTTTGTGTTCCTTTTAGCGTTCAGAAGATAGATGGCTCACCAGGACTATCTTCATACTTGATTGAAAAACAAAGTTGGAGTTGTTTTGACAGAAAGTCTTATTGGCTTTTGATTGGCTTGTCAATGAGGATTGGCTTTGCCAAGTATGTTATGTAGCAGACATTGTCCATAGATTGAATGAGCTAAATCTGAGGTTCTGATACATATGTATATAAAGCAAGTATACCACTTACAGAGCGTCACAAAGCATGTCCCTTTTTCCAAGTGTTTAAACTTATGTTAAAGATGTTTACATGTTATTTAAAAATATGTGCATAGATTTTCAGAATTCTTTTAGGGGCTATGTGAGCAAAACTCTTTTTGGATTACTGCCTTATCCCATTCCTAAGTCAGATGTCACTTAGAGCTGGCCCGTTTGAGAGTTGCCAAAGAGCAGTGCTGAGCTAAAATACTGACAAGCTGCTACCGTAGCCAGAGCCATAGCCATAGGTACCATGAACAGCTCTCAGTAGCACCCTTGCAGAAGATGCTATATTTTGGGAGCAGAGGGTGGGGTCAGGTAAGGGGGTAGAAATCGAGGGTGTTGGTTAACCTGAGAGAGATTTGACTGTTTCTCACATTTGCATTGCTTACTGCGTGTTAAAAAACAAGACTCACAAGAAAGAATATACCTTTCATAACCTTTGTGTGACATGAAACCATAATAGAATCAGTTTGATATGCTTGTCACACAGTTTATATTTTAGCATTCGATGGTTGGACATGCATATTTTGTGTAACACTAATCACCATAAATATACTTTTTTCTATCCCAGAATTCAGACAATAAATTCAAATTTGAAACTTTTACTTTGTTTCATATTTAGTTCCAGTATGTACAGGGCCTTTAGCCAATCGTTCAGACTTTTTACTCTGTGGCTCTTGATTGAAATACAATAATTATCTCTAACCAAGGGTTCCTTTGAGAGAGTATGTCTAAAATATATTCATAAGAACACTCATGCAAAGTGTTATTCTTTTTATTATTCAAGATTTAGAGTCCTTAGAGCTTAAGCATTGTACAGCTGTTAAAACAACCAACCTGTCAATCCTCGGTAATGGTATGAAAAGATTAGGCTACTATAATTTAGCCATTTAGCTTTTCATTTTTTATATTAAAAAACCAGTAAACTTTATGACCTAGTGCCTTGTACAATTTTAATGATTCTAAGTTTATTGGAGTAATTCTGGAAGAGGGTATAGCTTCTCAAAATTTTAATGAGAAGGCCCTTTTTTTAACCAGCTTGGATTGCAGGGAGTCAAGGCATTTATCCTGATGGCCACAGTTGGATTCCATGTTCCATGGCATCAGTTTACCAGGATGTGAGTCAGGAATCTCAGGCTACTCGTATCCAGGAGCACATGGTTATGTGGTAGTGGCCATTCCAGCTGTGTTCTCTTTAGATATGGGAATCATTCCAACAGAATCAGAGCTCATGGTCAAAATCTGAAATGCAGATTGTTGCTACCATTAATCTAATACTGTTATTCCCCAATGGCTTCTTTTCCTAGCAATGAAAAACTGTAAGAGAACTAAAGTGCTTTTGGAAAATTCAAGTTAGTAAATGGAGAAGGAACACTGGCTTGGTATGGTAGGCAGAATAATGAGCCTCCAAAGATGTCCTCATCCTAATGCCTGGAACCTGTGAATATGTTAGGTTACATGGCAAAGGGGAATTAAGGTTGCAGATGGAATTAAGGTTGCTAATCAACTGACCTTAAAAGGGGGAGATTATCCTTGATTATGCAGTTGGGTCCAGTATATTTACAAGGGTCCTTAAAAGTGGAATAGGGAAATAAGAAGAGAAGAGACAGTTGGAGGAAGATGTAACTGGGGAGGAAAGTCACAGAGAGATGCAACAATCCTGGCTGTGAAGATGGAAGGGGGGGCCACAAGCCAAGGAATGTGGGAGGTGTCTAGAAGCTGAATACCTCTAGAGTTTTAAAGTTCTAAAGTCTAGAACTTTCCCCCTAAAGTTTCTAGAAGGAATACAGCCCTTTGACACCTTGATTTTAACCCAGTAAGACCTATTTTGGACTTCCAATCTCCAGAATTACAAAATAATAAATTTGTGTTGTTTAAGCCACTAAATTAATGATAATTTGTTATTGCAGTAATAGAAAACTATGCACTTGGCTTTAAAGCCTCTGACCTAGAAAAAAAAACTTAACTGTTTTTGTACTTATATGAAATAAGTGCAGTGATTCAGCTAGTCTTTTATGTATAATTGATAACTAGTTAATTTTAGCTTTAGCCAAAATATAGGTTTTGCCTACTTCATCCATGAAACTATGCAGAGGAGACACACATACGTGTAACAATGGACAATATGAGAATCTATAAAGACTGAATGATATTGGACAAACTAGATCTTTCCTTTACTGTGAATTATTTCAGAAACTATAGTTATGTAACCTGCCAGGTCAGGAGAAGGAATACTCTTACCTGGAAATAAGCTGGAAAGAAAGAAAATTTAAACTGACTGTTGTTCAAATATTTCCTTAGTCAATATCACAGCTGATGAATTTTCTTTAAATGATGTAGATTAATTCACTTATTTGCTAGCTAAATGATAATTCTCCAAGTTGCATAATAATTGCCCCCAAAGATAGTAAAAAAGAAGCAGCAGAATAAAACCAGAATAAATAAATTAAAAGAAAAAAGCAACTGTATTTTGAGGCCTCCAAGTAGTGACTGGAGTATAATAGGTGTTTAGTCAATGTATGAATAAATGGAAACTTTCTCTTTCCAGATTTTTAATGAGTATTCTTTTCTTGTTCCTCCCAAAACATCCAAGATAATAGCAATTAAAAAAAAAAGTCAACCAGAACCTTCATTCATATTCAGGTGTGTAGGGTAGACTGTCTAACAAATGAGTCAGAATCAACTTCTTTGAAAACCATGAACTGGATATCTGTTATTAAAACTTAAATTAATATTGATATTGAATTTAAGACTTCTTGATTTTCAAAGATTGAAACAGAGATCTGGCTAGCCCATTTGCTCTAGTTTGTAGTACTCACCGTTTTGAGAGTCATCATTTCTTAGGACTATATCATACTCATTTTTCCTCCTTCCCTGACTTTTCATTCATGCATTGGCAGAATGTTGTTTAGGCCCTGCCTACTCAAAAGTATGAGCTGAGAACCAGCAGGATCAATATTCTCTGGGAGCCTGTTAGAAATGTGGCATCTCTAGCTCCACCCTAAACCTTCTGAATCAGAATCTGCATTTTAATAAGATCATTAGATGATTCCTAGGTACATTCTAGTTTGATAAGTGCTGCTCTAGGCCACACTGTTTTTGTTCTGTAATTTAATATGGAACAGCTGTGTGATCCAGCCTTCATATACTGATTCTGCCTACTTTAAAAACATAGTTAAGGTGACTTTCACTGTGACATAATTAAAAACATGTAAAAAATTACAACTTGAAAATAAAAGAAAGAGAAAGATATGTATCAGGCATCAGAGATGAGTTAGTTATTGCAATTGAGATACAAATTTAGATGATCTTCAGGGCAACCAAGGCAAAAAAAGAAGGCATTGCATTATCCCTAGTGCTGGAATAAAGGAAGCATGACAATTTATCAGGAAAAATAAAGTTATTTCCAGGCACTGACCTTTCAAGGTTATTTATCACTCAGATCCTCATCTAAAGAACATCGGGTAGCAAAGTAGATAATGCCTTTGATTGGTTTTTAGCAGAATATATAGAAATATTCTTATAGTTGATGTTTTTTATATGATGGTTTTATGAAAGCCAAAGGCATGGTCTTATATTTTGGCTAGGTGAAGGCATTTTTGTGGAGGTTTAAGTAATATAATCTAGGTACTTTTTTTGTTATCTAAATCCGAATTGCAAAAGAATTTAAGAAAACCACAGAGGGAGCAGGATAAATAAAGGCTCAGATGTGGAAAAGCTTGGAGTGTTCAAAAAGCAGGAAATGGTCAAGTATACCTGGAGGATACAATTTTTGCTTTTAGACATGCTGAGAATTTCTGACATTTAAAAAATGTTAGGGGCAAAATAAACACATAAGTATACTAAATTTTGCATTTGAGTTACTCTTATATTTACTTACATACTTATCATAAAATATATTCTTGATTCTAGTTCATGGCTTAATTTTAAATAGGAAATAAAATACCTTGAGAAGAGATTCTGTATGTCATTACGTAACTATGGTACTTAGTTTTGCCAGTCAAAGCCACAAAGTACCATGTGAAGGCCAGTAGTTCATTGAGTATGCAGGAAACAAAATGAGGTGCATTTTTATTTGTTTTTTAGTTTTTGGCTTTTTTTGGATATTATACAAAAAAGGGTGAAACTGCAGATTTTTTCTTCAGGAAACTCAGATTTGACCCTAAAATGTGCACATAAACTTGAAGGATTAAATAATGTTTTTTTCTAACCCGGGGGAAGAATTGTGAGAGTAATGCTTTGCATAGAATCCTCTTCACCTTCTTTGCAAGTGTTTCATTTGGATCAGACATAAAATAGCAGCCTGGTTTTGTTGGAGTGGGGGAAATGATGATATAATCACCCATTCTCTCTCTTAGTTGCAAATGCAAATTACAGAAAGTCATCTGACCACTGGTTGAGGTCACTTCTTTTCCCATCCTTGCCATTCCCCCATGTCTGGTATAACATTTAGCAAAATTGGTAACTGCTCTTGAGGGTTTCCATTTGTTTCTCTGTTTTTCCCTGAAGTGTCACATGTTTCTGCGGAAGCATGAACAATAGTACAGTTTTCCACATTAAATCAGATGTTCATGTGATCCAAGCATGCTTGGAAAAATCTCACTGTTTAGGATTCTATAACAACATAGCTTACTTTTGAGTAGCCTGTGGCTGGACAGTTAAAGGGCCCAGTTCTCACCTGCAGGGTAGTCCCTTCCGAGTGCAGTGAGAACAGAGCTCTCTTTGAAAGTGAGACACCCCTTGATCAGATCCACTGTGGAATGGAACAAGATATGGGGTGAAAGCATGGAATTCTGAAGAGTCAGACAATGCAGTAGCCTCTTCATATTGACTTATATTTAGTCAATATGCTAGGCTGTGTTATAATTTCAAAATTTTATTTCAAAAGCAATACGTAGTCATTATAGAAAATTTGTACAATACAGGAAACCATAGGGAGGAAAATATATTCTATTTTAATTCTCCTTAATTTTCCTTACATCTTAGCATTTTAGTGGTTCAAGATGGTATTTATTTTGGAATTTTATGCACACACAGAAACACACATAGAGAGACTACATTTAAATGTGTATACATATATGTATGTGTGTGTAATGTATAGTTAGATTTCAGAAAAAATCATATTCTTTATAAAAATTATTTTTAAATTATCATGCAGATACCAATATCAGTATTTTGACATTTGCCTTTTTAGTCATTATATACTTTTTTTAACGAAACAAAAGTTTAATATATACATATGGTTTTTATAAACTTATTTTTAATTCATGTGCACCAAGATTTAATCTTTTTGGTGTATAGTTCTATTAATTTTGACAGATGCATAGTATTGTATAACTATCACCACAATCACCTAAAAACATTCCTTTGTATCGCCTCTTTATAGCCAAACCCTCCCCTGAATCTTATCAAATATAGATTTGTTCTCTGTCTCTGTAGTTTTACCTTTTCTAGAAAAATATATAAGGCATACAGTGTGTCTTTGATTCTGTTTTTTTTCCATTTAGCATAATGCATTGCACATTCATCTGTGTTGTTGTGTGTATCAATAATTTATTCCATTTTATTGCTGAGTAGCATTCTGTGGTATTAATGTACTACAGTTTGTTTATCCGTTCACAAGTTGAAATACATTTGAGGTTTTTTCAGTTTAGGATGATTGTGAGAAAAGCTGCTGAAAACATTTGCATACAAATTTTTGTGTGAACATCAATTTTCATTTTTACTGGGTATGTCCGTAGGAGTGGTATTACTTGGTCATATGGTAAGTATGTGTTTAACTGTATAAGAGACCACCAAACTTTTCCAGAGTGTATGCGCCATGTTGCATTGCCACGAGCAATGTGTGAGAGTTCCACACATTGGAACTCACACATTATATCCTTCTCAGTTCCTGGTGTTACCAATTTTTCTTTTATTTCACCTATTCTAAGAAGTGTGTAGTGGTATCTCATTGTTTTAATTTGAGTTTCTCTCATGATTAATGATGTTAAGTATTTTTTCTGTGCATTTTTATCATATACATATCTTCTTTGTGAAGTATTTATGCAAATCTTTTGCCCATTAAAACAAATTGGGTTGTTTTCTTATTATTAAGCTTTGAGAGGTTTTATGTATGCCAAATAAAAGTTCTTTGTCAACTATATGATTTGCAAACATTTTCTCCCTGCCTTTGGCTTATCTTTTCACTTTCTTAGCAGTTTTTTGCAGAGTAAGAGTTCATCAATTTGATAACATCCAATTTATCAATTTTTTCATTTATGGAACATGCTTTTGATGTTGTATCTAAGAATTCTTTGCCTAACATAGGGTCATAAAGATTTTCTCTTATGCTTCCTTCTAGAACTTTTATAGTTTCAGGTTTTGCATTTTGGTCTATGATCCTTTTTTTTTTTTTTTTTTTTTGCATATATAATGTGCGAGTGTTCCAGCACCATTTCTTGAAAAGGTTATCCTTTCACCATTGAATCGCCTTGGCACCTTTGTCAAAAATCAGTTGATTACATTTGTGAGTCTGTTTCCAGACTGTTCTGTTTCACTGATAATGTCTGTTCACAAGTACCACCCTCTATTGATTATTGCAGTTTTGTAGTAAGTCTTGAACACAGGTGGTGTGAAATCCTCCAACTTTTTTCTTTTTCAAAATTTGTTTAGGCTATTCTAATTACTTTTCTTTTCTGTTTAAATTTTAGAATAATCTTGTCAATATGCTACGGGGACTTTTGAGTAGGATTTCACTGTATCTATAGAACAATTTGGGGAAAATTGACATCTTAACAATATTTACTTTTTCAAACCACAGACATTATATATCTCTCCATTTATTTAGATTCTTTATTTCTTTCATCTGTGTTTTGTGGTTTTCAGCATATAGCTCATGCACATATTTTGTTAGTTTTATACCTAAGTATTTTATTTTATTTTGTATTAGTTATTATAAATGGTACTTCAAAAAGTTATCCTTTTACTAACCTTTGTCTTAGTGCGTTTTGTGTTGCTTTCACAGAATACCACAGACTAGGCAATTTATAAAGAACAGAAGTTTATTTCTTATACTTCTGGAGGCTGGGAAGCCCAAGAGCATGGCACTAGCATCTGGTGAGGGCCTTCTTGCTCCATCATAACAGGTGGAAGGCATCATAGGGCAAGAGGGATGCCCAAGAGAGAGCCAAACTGTCTTTTATAACAGACCCACTCTTGGGATGACTGATCCACTCCCATGATAACCCATTAGTCCACTAACCAACTGGGCCATTAATCCATGACTTAGTCATCTCTTAAAGGCCCACCTCCTAATACTGTTACATTGGGGATTAAGTTTCAACATGAGTTTTGGAGGACACAAACATTCAAACTATAGCAACCCTTTTATATTTAATTGACATTTTTATTGAGATAACTGCAGATTCACATCAGTTGTAAGCAATACAGAGAGATCCTATATAGGCTCTACCCAGTTTTTCCCAGTAGTTACATCTTGCAAAACTGTAGTACAGTATCACAACCAGGATATTGATAATTAAACAGTCAAGATATAGAACCTTTTCATCACCATGAGGATTCCTTGTGTAGCCCTTTTATCGACACACTATCTTCTCCCTCTGCCCCATCCCTGACCCCTGGCAATCATTAATTTGTTCTCTATTTCTATGATTTTGTCATTTTAAGAATATTATCTAAATGGAATAATGCATTTGTGACTTTGGGGAATTGCCTTTTTTTCACTTAGGATAATTTCCCGGGAAGTCATCCAAGGTGTCATATGTATCAGTGGTTTGTTCCTTTTTATTGCTGAGTAGTAGTTCACGGTATGGATGCACCACAGTTTGTTTAACCATTCAGCCACTGAAGGACATCTGGATTGTTTCTGGTTTTGGACTATTATAAATAAAGCCCCTATGAACATTCAGGCACAGGTTTTTGTGTGATCGTGAGTTTTTATTTTTCTGGCATAAATATCCAAGAGGACAATTGCTGAATTGTATGATAGTTACAATTTCAGTTTTAAAAGAAGCTACCAAACTGTTGTCCAGAACCATTACATCTCTACCAGAAATGTGTGATACACTTTCTTCCTATTATTGCCAGTTATTTGGTGTTGTCAGTATTTTTATTTTAGTCATTTTGATTGGTGTGTAGTGACATCACATTGTGGTTTTAATTTGCACTTCTTAAATGGCTAATGATGTTGAACATATTTTCATGTGCTTAACTGCCATCTGTATATGCTCTTCAGTGAAACAAATAGTATTGTTTTGTTAAATTTTACTTTCTGGTTCTTTATTGTAGCATGTAGAGATATATTTGATTTTTTCCATATTGACCTTATATCCTGTGATTTTGATAAACTCATTTATTCGTTCTAGGAGCTTTGTTGTAGATTTCCTAGATTTTTCTTTTTTTATGTAGACAATTATGTCATCTGAAAGTAGAGACATTTTTATTTCTTCCTTTCCAATCTGCAGTTTTAATTTCCTGTTAATAGTTTATTGCATTGGTTAAGACTTCCAGTATGATTTTGAATAGAACTGGTGAGAGCAAATATCTTCACCTTATTCCTCTCTTAGGAGGAAAACATCAGTCTTTTGCAATTGAGCATGATGTTAGTGACAGGTTTTTTTTGGTACCTGTCTTTTATCAATTTAAGATTCTGTCTATTCCTAGTTTGCTGAGAGGTTTAAACAAAAAAACCATAAATGGATGTTGAATTTTGTCATATGCTTTAACTGCATCTATGTGTATGTTCATATGGCTTTTATTGATTTTTTCAATTTCTTTAAAAAATAAATTTTATTGTGTATATTTAAGGTATACAACATGATATTATGGGATACATTTACAAAGACTAAAAAGGTTACAATAGTGAAGCAAATTATGTTCATTATCTCACAGTTACTCATTTTTTGGTTTTGTGGCAGGAGCCACTAAAATCTACTCATTTAGCATGAATTCAAAATACAGTACAACTTTATTACCTACAGTCCTCATGTTGTATACTAGATCTCTAGACTTGTTCATCCTGCATATTGCTGCTTTGTATCCTCTGACCTACATGTTGCCATGTCCTCCTCCTTCTCAACCCCACCCCTGGTAACCACTGTTTCGTTCTCTATCTTTGTACATTTGATTAGTTTTTAGATTCCACATATAAGTGAGATCATTCAATATTTGTCTTTCTGTGTCTGGCTTATTAGCATAATGTCCTCCAGACTCATCCACATTGTGGCAAATGGCAAGATCTCATTCTTTTTTAGGGCTGAATAATATTCCATTGTGTATATATGTCACAGTTTCTTTATCCATCTGTCTGTTGGCAGACACTTAGGTTGTTTCCATATCTTGGCTATTGTGAATAGTGCTGCAATGAACACGGCAGTGCAGATATCTTCATGAGGTGGTGATTTCATTTCCTTTGGGCATATGCCCAGAAGAAGGATTGCTGGCTCATATGGTAGTTCTATTTTTAGTTTCTTTAGAAACCTCCATACTGTTTTCCATAATGGCTGTACAAATATGCATTCCCACCAGCAGTGTACAAGGGTTTCTGCACACCCTTGCCAAGATTTGTTATCTTTTGACTTTTTGATAATAGCCATCCTAATGGGTGTGAGGTGGTATCTTCTAGTGGTTTTGATTTGCATTTCCCTGATGATTAATGATATTGAGCATCTTTTCATATGCCTGTTGGTGATTTTTATGTCTTCTTTGGAGAAGTGTCTGTTCAGATTTTGCCCATTTTTTAACTGTTTTTTCCCCCTACTATTGAGTTGTATGAGTTCTTTATACATTTCAGATATTAATCCCTTATCAGATATTTGACTTGAAAATATTTTTTCTTAATTTATGGGCTGCTGTTTCGTTTTGTTGATTATTTACTTTGCTCTGCAGAAGCTTTTTAGTTTGATGTAGTCCTATTTATTCCTTTTTGCTTTTGTGGCCTGAACTTTTGTGATATCCAAAAAATCATTGCTAAGGCCAATGTCCAGGAACTTTTCCTCTATGTTCTCTTTTAGGAGTTTTATAGTTTCTGGTCTTACATTTAGGTCTGTTACCCATTTTAAGTTGATTTTGTGTATGGTATAAGATAATGGTCCAATTTCATTCTTTTGCATGAGGAAATTGAGTTTTCCCAGCACCATTTATTGAAGGGATTATCCTTTCCCTATTGTGTCCTCTTGGTGCCATCATCAAAAATTAGTTGACTGTATATGTTTGGATTTATTTCTGGGCTTTCTATTCTGTTCCACTGGTCTATATGTCCGTCTGTATGCAGGTACCATACTATTTTGATTACTATAGCTTTGTAATATAATTTTAAATCAGGAAGTGTGATGATTTTTACCTATCAAACCAGTTTTGCATATCTAGGGTGAATGCCATTTAATTATGATGTATTGTTCTTTTTATATATTGTTGAATTTGATTTGCTAATATTTTGTTGAGTTTTTTTGTCTCTTTGTTCATGAGGAATATTTGACAGTAGTTTCTTTTTTTTTTTTTTTTTTCTGTCTTTGGTATTAGGGTATGCTGGCTTCATTCTTCTTCAATGTTCTGAAAGAGATTAAGTAGAATTGGTATTGCTTCTTCCAGAAATGTTTGGTAATGTTTACCAGTGAAAACCACTGGGCTTGGAGTTTTCTTTGTTGGGAAGTTTCAACCACAAATTCAGTTTGATTGATTTCAAGATAATAGGGCTATTAGGTTATCAATTGTTTTTTACTGAGATTTGCTGGTTTGTATCTTTCAAATAATTGGTCCATTTCATCTTTCCATATTCCCTTCTTACCTCTTTCTTGTCTATAGCATCTATAGTGATAACCACGTTTCATTCCTGATATTGGTAATTTGTGTCTTATCTCTTTTCTTTATGAGTCTTGCCAGGAGTTTCTCAACTTTTTATTGATTTTTTCAAAGATCAAATTTGGTTTTGTTTTTTGGGCTGTTATTGTTTTCAGTTTCATTGATTTCTGTTTTTAACCATTATTATTTTCCTCCTTCTGTTTATCTTGGGTTTATTTTGCTTGTATTTTACTACTTAATGTGGAAGCTTAGATGACTAATTTATTAATTTGAGGTCTTTCTTCTTTCCTATAGAAGCATTTAATGCTATAAATTTGCCTCTAAGCACTACTGTAGCTGCATCTGACAAGTTTTAATACATTTTATTTTCTTTGTCATTCAGTTCAAAATTAAAAAAAAAATTTTTTTTATTTTTGAGACAGAGTCTCACTCTGTTGCCCAGGGTAATGTGCGGTGATGTCATCATAGCTCACTTAGTTCACTTCAACCTCCAACCTTTGCCTGGGCTCAAGCAATCCTCCTGCCTCAGCCTCCTGAGTAGCTGGGACTACAGGCATGTGCCACCATACTTGTCTAATTTTTTTATTTTTTATAGAAATAGGATCTTACTATGTTGCTCAGGCTGGTCTCAAACTCTTGGCCTCAAGCAATCCTCCTGCATCAGCCTCCCAAAGTATTGTGATTAATGGTAAGCCACCACACCCAACCCAAAGTATTTTTTAAAAATTTCCTTTGAGTTTTTATATTTTACAATGGGTTATTTAGACAAGTGTTGTTTATACATTTTTGACATATCCCAAATATGTTTCTGTGATTTATTTCTAGCTTAATTACATTATGATCAGACATCATTCTTTGCATGATTTCAATTTTAAATTTGTTAAGTGTAGTTTTATGGCTCAGAATATGGGCAATTATGTTGAATATTCCATGTGCACTTGAAATATGTGTTCTGCTATTATTGGGGAGAGTGTTTATTAAACATCAGTTACATAAAGTTGGTTGTTAGTGTTGTTCAGGTCTTCTGTATCCTTGCTGATTTTCTGTCCACTTGCTTTCTCATTAACTGAGAAAGGAGCATTGAAGTATCTAGGTAAAATTGCAGGTTTGTCTAATTCATTTCAGTTTTATCAATTCTTGCATCACATATTTTGGAACATTCACATTGTTAAGTGCATGCACATTTGAGAATGCTGTATATCTTGGTGAATGCCCCTTTTTTATTATAAAATGTCCTTCATTTTCCTTGGTAAATAATTCCTTGTTCCAAAGTCCGCTTTGTCTGATATTAATATAGCTTCTCCAGCTTTCTTTTTGAGTAGTGTTTGCATGGTATATCTTTTTTCATCCTTTTACTTATAACTTACCTATATTGATATATTTAAAGTGGATTTTCTTGTAAACAACATATAGTTGAATCATATTTTTGAAATTTAATTTGATAACCTCTGTCCTTTAGTAGGTATCATTTATATGTAATGTGATTACTAAAATGGTTGGATTTAGGTGTACTACTTTAGTATTTGTATTCTATTTGTTACCCTGTTTTCTTCTTCCATTCCCGTTTCCTGGTGCCTTCTGGATTGTTTGAATATTTTTTAGTATTTCATTTTAATTTATCTCTTGGCTGTTTGTATATACCTCTTTGAATTATTATTTTAGTAGTTGTTCGAGGGATTACCATATACATACCTGGCTTTACATGATCTACTTGGAGTGAACAGTTTGCCACCTCAAGTAAAACATACACGCCTTGTCGCTTTACCCTTCCCACTTTATGTGATAGTTATCATTTTTATTAAATCTACATAACTGGAAAACTCCATAGATAGTTATAATTTTTGCTATTAGCAGTAAAATATTTTAAAGAACTTAGTGGAATAAAATAGCCTATTATATTTACCCAGATGTTTGCCATTTCTGTTCCCCTCTCTTCAGTTCTTATGTTCACATTTCCCTCTGGTATCATTTCACTTCGGCCTGAGAATTTATCTTAGCATTTCATCAAGAGTAGGTCTGTTGGCAACAAATTCTCTTAGTTTTCCCTTCATCTGAGAATACCTTTGTTTTGCCTGTATTCCTGAAGGATATTTTTGCTGGATAAAAAGTTCTGGTTAATAGTTCTTTTCATTCATCACTTGAAAGATGTGACACTGTCATCTGGCCTCTATGATTTCTCATGAAAAACCTGCAGTCATTTAAACCATTGCTTTCCTGAATGTTATGTGTTGTTTTTCTTTGGATGCCTTTAAGATTTTTTTCCTTATCTTTGGTTTTCAGCAGTCTGATTATGATGTGTCTGAGCATGGTTTTATGAGTTTATCTTGATGGGGGTTTGCTGAGCTTCTTGAATCTGCAGTTTTATATCTTTCACCCAATTTGAGAAGTTTTCAGCCATGATTTCTTCAGATATTCCTTCTGTCAGACCTTTCAATTATTGTCTCATAGGTTGCTGAGGACTTGTTCATTTTCTTCGCCCTTTTTTCCCTCTGTTCTTTCGGTTGTGTAATTTCTATTGCTAGATCCTCTAATCACTGACTCTTCCCACTGTCATCTACATATTGCTATTGAGCCCATCCAGTTAATTTCTAAATTTCAGATATTGTATATTTTAGTTCAAAAATGTCCCTCTGGTTCCATTTTATAGTTATTATTTCTCAGCAGTTTCTATCTTTCATTCATTTCAACAGTGTTCACCTTGAGAGGATTGTTGAAGAGCTTCCCTAATGTCTGCCTGATAATTCATATGAACCATTTGGGGGTTGGCATCTGTTCATTGTCTTTTTCCTTTCATATTGGTCCAACTTTCCTGGCCCTTTGTGTGTCAAGTTAGTTTGTATTATATCATGAGCATTTTGAATGTTATGTGGTAAGGCTCTGGGTCCTGCTAAAATTCTATGGAGAATGTTGATTTTGTTTGTTTGTATGAGCAGACAATCAACCAGGTTAGGTTCAGACTTCATGTGCTGTCTCACGGAGGTTCTGATGTCAGTAGAATTTTCAAAGATTTTGCTATGCTTGTTGGGTCTCACTGGCGCTTGCACTGCACAAGGGTTAGTCTGGAACTTGAGCATGGGTTTATGTGGTAGGTCAGTTCTTGATGCCTCAGCTGTGCTTCTTTAGGTCTGTTCTGTGCATGCCTAGGACTTTGTCAGTGCGTACACAGAATTATGGGTTGCCCTTTTTCAGCCCTTCTCTCTGTGATTTCTTTCATACTCTCCAGCTCTTGGATGTCCCTTTTCTTGGTTCCTCGGTCCAGAAGGATGGAGTCCTCTCAGAGTTTTAGCCCCCCATGCTGTCATACAGTCACACATTGGAGATGCCTTCACAGTGAGGTGGCAAGAGAAAAGAGAGAGAGAGAGAGAAAAAAAAAATACTTCCTCTCCACTCTTCACAAAACAGGGCCTCTTTTTTCCAAGTTCCTCTGGCCAGAGAGATGGGTTTTTCTTGGGGTTTTAGATTCCCATGCTAAGGAAAAAGGGGGGAGGGGACACAATCTGTAGCACACAGAAGACTTTTCCCTAGTCCTCTTGCTGGAAAGAAGGGGCTTCTCCTGGAGTTTCTGCTGTCAGTGCTTCCTGCACAGTTCCAGGATTCAGCCTGCACTCAGGTCAAATACTGGGGGGCAAAAGGAGAATAAAAATCCACAGACTTCACCCTTATGGGTCCTTATTCATTTTCACTTTAGTTCCCAATGCATCTGCAATTGTGGACTTTCCAAAGTCTTCAGGTAGTTGTTTTTTATATTTTGTTCAGAGTTATTAGTTGTAATCAGTGGGAATGACAGTCTGTAGTCAGCTTACTCCATTTGGGCTGGCACCAGAAGTAGCCTACATATGGTTTTAATACCTGTTTTACCCCATTTAAAATATTTTATAGACATTTTTCCATGCAATTATACATTCTTCCATAACATCATTTTAAATAATGGCATATTTTTTCATATATGTGTTTATATTGATTGTCTTAGTGAATATAAGAATAAATAAATCTTTACATACTGTAATTATTTTCTTAGGATAAATTCTTAGAGGCAGAATTGCTGTACTAAAGCCTTTAAGAGAATATCTTAAATTTAAATCAGTTTACACTCCCTTCAATACTTGGAGTACTGATTTCTCTATGCTCCTGCTAACACAGTAGGATAGAATCGAGTGGAATAGATGGAAAAATAATGCCAGTGATCACTCGAGGTGCTTAAACCTCGCAATTTCCCATCCAGTAGATTCACTGCAAATCTTTCACCACAAATCTCATAAACGTAAGTGACTAGCTGTCTTTGACTCGATGTTTATAAAACTCAGTGGTATTAGGCACACTTGGTTTGGGCTCATAAATACTTGAGTCAACCATAAATCTTTAGGGCCTAGAGCATCCTAATTAGGATAGAATTGGCATAGCTGAAGAGAGCAAGAATGGTTTTCTATGTACAGCAATCATGGGTCTGCTCGTGCATTCCATTCATCTTGCATTAAAATTGTACTTTAGCTTAGTCGTGAGTGATTTATTAAGTCCAGTTTGAAAGACTGGACCTCTTGCTTACTCAAGCATTTCATTACTCAGAGTATCTCCTGTATTATACAGTTGACCCTTGAACAATGTGGGGGTTGGGGTACTGACTCTCCATGCATTTGAAAATCCACTAACATTTTTGACTCTCCAAAAACTTAACTACTAATATCTACTGTTGACTGGAAGCCTTACTAATAACATAAACAGTCAGTTAACACACATTTTATATGTCACACGTATTATATACTGTATTCTTGCAATAAAGTAAGCTGGAGAAAAGAAAATGTTATTAAGAAAATCATAAGGAAGAGAAACTGTGGTTGCTATTCATTAAGTGCAAGTGGATCATCATAAAGGTCTTCATCCTCGTTGTCTTCATGTTGAGTAGGCTGAGGAGGAGGAGGAAGAGGAAGGGTTGGTCCTGCTGTCTCAGGAGTGGCAGAGGCAGAAAAATGGAAGAGGTGGAAGAGAAGGCAGGCATACTCAGTGTAACTTCTACTGAAAAAAATTCTATGTGTCCAAACCTGTGTTGTTCAAGGGTCAGCTATACAATTTTCCATTTCAACTGCCTCATTTCCATCAATCTACAAACATGGTGTGCTATCTCTCATCTTAAACAAAAGAAAACAAAACAAAATTTGTCTTTGTGATGAATCTCCTAGTGCCACCCTGTTTCTCTGGTTCTATTTCCAGCAAAACTCCTTGACAGAAGTCTATGTTTCTGGTTTCCACTTTCTCTTCCCCCATTCTTTCTTACACCCACTCAACTCCACTGAAAGAGCACTAATCAAGGTCGTCAGTGACCACCATTGTCAACAAATACAATGGCCAATTCTGAGTCCTCATTTCACTTAAACTCTCAGGAGTGTTTCATGCAGTCAGTCATGTTCTTTCTTAAAACACTTTCTTTAAACTTGGTTCTGGGAAAGGACACTCTTCTGGCTTTACCCTGACCTCTCTGGCTGTTTCCTGTTTCTTCTTAGTCTCCCTTGCTGGTTTCTCTTCCTCTTCTTAACTTCTCAATGTTGAATTCCCCGTAATCAGTTCTAGACCTTCTTCCCCTTATCTACTGTCTTGGAGAGCTCACCTCGCATCATAGCTTTAAATGCATTCTGTGAGATGATGGTCCCCCAAATTTATATGTTGTGCCTCTCTCTCCTGAGCTCTATATTCCTATATCCAACTGCCTGCTCTTCAAACTCATGTTCAAAAACATTTTTCATTTTATCTCCCAAACCTGCTTATAACCCATTGTTCTTTTTCTGAAGAAGCACCACCAGCATCCAACACTGCTGTGTTGTGCAACTCCGGGTTGCATTGTTCTTATGGATTAATTGAATTTTGTTAGCATCTTCTGTGCATTTTTCCCAATGGGTATCTCATTCATCCGAATTGGACTGAAAATTGCAAACAATTCAGCAACTGTATCTGAAAATGTCAGTCTATCTGGGAAGTTACTATACTAATTACATGTTGAAAATTATCAGCTAATATTCCTGTGTTTAAGAAATTTCCAAAGATCAGAGAACAGTCTTCATAGTGGCCAAAGCACATAATTAAAAAAAAATTAACCAGCTTCAGATCTTGGAGAAATTTCAATGAAGAGTTTTTGATTAAAAACAAAAAGTTTTCACTTAGCCTTTAGGGCAGTCACCACAAAGTATTTTTTTATTCTACCAGAGATGGCCACATTCATTTTGATTAAAAAGTGGTAAATAGCAGCTCTTTCTATTAGCTGCTACTACTGCAGAAAGCTTCATAAGGTTTTCAGCCAGAAATATTGCAAAGATCAAAGAGCTCTCAAAGGAGTTTCTAACTAACTGTTAATATAGGTACTCTCTCTGCATAAGCTAAGCTTGTTCTGTTTTCTTCCATAGAGTACACCATATTCTAAGCAAGAGAAGGATTTTTAAAAAGTTAAATGTGGAATAAATAATAAACATAAAATAGTTTGTGTGATATATCATAAGTTGTTAAGGACTATTATGAAATTAATTTTAACTCTCCTGCTGCTTTCCATATTTGTGTCCTTTTCCCAGCCCGTAATTTTACCTCCTAGAAGTTGCTGCTATCCTGGGTTTTGTGTTTATCATCTACCTCCCTCTTTTTAATAGTTTGTACCCCTAAACAAAATATTGTGTTGGTTAGTTTTGCTTGATTAGAGCCTTCATAAAAATGGTATTATTATGAAGTCTTTCTTTATCCAAATAGAAATAGCACGTTTAAGGAGGGTGAGCTTGGCAGTACAATGGTCCATTGTGATATTGTTTACATACTTATGTTTTTTATTGCCTTCAGTACTATGTAATTTGGTCTTGCAACTGATTAGCCAGTTAAGAATTGGAAGGATGGTGTGTAAATGTTAGCATCCAACTGACAGAATGATTTATTAGAAGCGTATATTTGTGGAATTTCACCTGCTTTGTTGTTTGGGAGGCCCGGTGCCAAACCTAAACATGCGTGTCAGTGGCAGACCTGTGGCCAGCTGTTTAAGAAAATTCAGCCACAGTTGAATTCTATTCAAGTTCAATTTTGTTTGCTTGCCAGTGGTGTCATGCAGATTTTAGAATCTATTTACCTTTTCTATAGCTTCGCTCGGCATTGTTGATTTCAACACGCATGGATATAAACCATGGATCCTGGTGCTACCCGCTGACTGCACTGGGTTAGCTTTTGCCCTGCTTATGCTAGTACTTTCTGTTCTTCCAAAGTCAATGTTTCTACTCCATTCCTCCTGCCAAGTGGACCCTCTGAACCATACGATTTACATGAAGAGGCCTTCCCCTTTGCTCTTAGAAAACTCTTATGTAGCTCATTGACCTAGGTTGTTTCCTTTGATTTCAGAGATAGGTGGGATTTTGTTTTCATTAAAAATATTCTTTTGATTTCACTATTTTGTCATAATGTGGTTTGGATAGAAAATGCCACCAATAATTTTTATAAAGAAATCAGAAAAAAGAAGGAACTGACATTTGGCTGTAACAATAATCTACAACATAAAAAAGCATTCACTTACTTTAGGAAATAATAGGAGTCATTATTATAAAAATGTGTTAGTTAAAGCTTCCTAAGTTTAAAAGGGCTCCCCTAATGTTCTGATCTGTCTCTATTCCCTTCATTTTAAAAGGCAAGCAATATACACATAGTACCCCCAAAAAAGATTTTATAAGATGTTAATGGAGAGAAGAGAATAATATGGTCATACTTAAAGTTTACTTTCTTGTATAATTAATTTAAGCTCACTGTTATAAAATTTTCAGCTTTATCATCTTTGCATGCATGCCTGAGAGGATATTTTTCTTACAATTCTTTTTATGTATACTGATGTTAAACTGCTTTAAGTGACCAGTGTAGGTAAGTTTATTAAAATGAGATGTCAGCTTGCTGGTTTTCATTCTTCAAGATTCTGCTTTAGGTGAATAAGGTGAGAACATGAGATACTGAGATGGCATATATAAGTAGCATGTAGGAGACCACTGAACCCAATGCTCAAAAAAATCCTGGAGTGCGCAGTCCATCAATTAAAATACAAGTAGCCTGCAAGGATGGTACACATCAATTATTCACAACATTGTGTAAATTACACTAATTAGGTGATCACTTTGTTTTCCTTCTACCATTTCAGCATAATTTCCAAGGAATAATTGGTTGGAGGAAGGAGGGGTAAGTTGGAATGGACAGGGAGAGGAAAACATGCTTAAGGGTCTGGATTACTTCTATGAAAGGTGAGTTGGAGCAGGCAGAGATCTGGGCGGGGGCTTGGGGGATGGAGGGAGGTGGATACTGTCAGGACACCAGCAGGGGTAGAGCCCTGGAAACTGGGGAGACAGAGTTCAGAATGGCCTATCAGACAGGACACCTTAGAAACCACCTACTGTGACTCTTCAATCAATATCCAAGAAAACATTTTCATTGTATACATCTTAACATGTAAAAAGTTTTCCAGATAAAATAATAGTGGTTGATACTGTTTTTCATCCCCACTGTATACCTTTAAATTTTGTTACAGTTAATAGATATCTGACTTAATAAAATACAAAAGTTAGTTATGAGCAGAGACAGATGTAAACATGTCAGAGTAGTCATGTATTTCTTCATCAAGGCAAAAACCAAACTAAACAAAGAAGCAAACAAAACTCCATACACTAGATTGCCACTTGATTTTATTTTTTATGTTATTCCAGAGTCCTGAAGATTTGTGTACACATTATCTAGCATACATGTATATCTTAGGAGGTGGATATTAGAGTACAGCCATCACTAGAGAATCTGTTCTTCCAGAAAGTGTCACTGAATTATACATTTAAAACCAGCACAAAGGCAATGAAAAAACAGCCATTTTTATTAGTTGACTTGTTTGCTCAAGAAACACTTTCTAAATACTTACTATATGCCACTCTGCTAGTTATGGTAATACAATGACAGGTAACACACAGCCCCTGCCCTCAAAAATATTGTGGTTTAATGGAGGTGTCAGACCCAAACACCTATAAACAGCATAGAAGTATAGAGAAAGAGATGTGTACAGGATATTACAAATGACTAAAAAACTCTACTCCTACCAATCATTGTTGGATCCTAAGGTAACATTGATTAGCTAAATTAAGTCCACCCACTTTGGGAGCCATGCTGCTTTGTGGGCTGTATATATCCATTCTGCCTTTGCCCTGGTGAAGTCAATGGCTGTATTTAGAAGTATACTGTTTTAGCTCATTGAGGTCATTTATAGCATTGACAGGGTAGATGTGATAAATATAGAAGTTTTCTAAAATGAGCTACACTGAGCGTCTTTCTTCCTGATAAGTTCTAACCCAAAATTGTTCACTAAAGGAACCTTACCTCGGCCTTGGAAGAGATTTAGTTACTAGTCGAGATTCTTATTAGTAACTGAGTGAAAAGTACTTGCCCTGTCAAGATAATTTGCCTTCATTTTCTGCTCTAAATGGAAGAAAAATGACAATGTTTCTGATTGCCATTGCTGCTGCTGGTGATGGTAGCAGTGGGGGTGATGGGAAGAGATTTCTGTTTTTATTTTAATCAACCACAGAGGTGTCCCCAGAAGCCATGTAATAAGCAAATGTGGATGTGATGGTTGGTCTATACTGGTTTCTGAGAATCTTCTTTGTTACCTTTCTAGTGTCTCCTTAGGACCTTTTTATTTAAGAGTCTTATAGCTAATCATTCTGTGAAAACAGAAATGGTACTAAGATTATAAATAGAAGCATTGAAAAGTTACAGTGCTTACAGCCTATTATGTAAAAATCTTTGCCTTATAGTCTCCCAATGCCTTCACAGGAGTAAATGAAAGACTCTGCCTCTCTTTTAATTCCGAGGGTGTAACTTCCTACTGACCTCATTTTAGTGGAGGGATTCTTTTCTCCACGAGAGCACCTCTTTCCAGCCTGAAGATGCCACCTATGCAGAAGGATAATGGTAGTTTGTCTCAACTGGGCATTTAGTAGTTCTAAAGACCTCTTGGTATATAACATTTGGTTCCCTAAAGACCTCGTAACCTTTCCCAGGTGTGAGCTCTTCTGTCTTTGTTTTTATTTTTTAGTGCTGGATAAGAGAAAACATAGAAACTATAGAATATCCTGAGTGTGTCCAAGAGCTGTAGCTAGTAGGCCTAGAAGTGAATCTCAAAAGCGGACCTTGTCTATGCTGGGCAGAATATGTCATAGTAGCAAATTAGCTCAGCTGAGGTAGGAATCTCACCATGCCTCACAGCTCATTGCCACATTTCTATGTTTTTATAAAATTTGGTGTAAAGTAAGAGCAACATGGTACAGACCAATGAGAACATAGCAGAGTACTGAGGGTGTGGCCAAGCAAGGATAATATAAGTGGTTCAGGGAGCGTCCCAGGCCAAGAAGGCCAGATAGATCAAAGACCAAAAGAGAACATGCAAGACAACACCAAGGCCAGGAGATCTGAAGCAGTGTGGAAGGGGAAAAAGAAGACCCCATACAGCACTCAGAGGGTTGTGAGTAATCTTCAAGATGAGGCTACTGAGGAACCCATGAGGAGAGAGGAAATAGGGTATAGGCCTTCAGAGAAAAACATGTCAGGAAGTTCAGAAATCCATTGTGCATTGTAGTTATAATATCGCTCACATCCATAAGTCTCAAATATTTGTCTAGGAGTATGATAGCTGGAATGCTTTTCTCAAGCTGACTATAAACACTATGAAGTATAGGTTTTACTGAGAAAAAAGTGTTGAATGATATCAGTATTTCTCCCACAGCTCCAGAAAAAAATGTGTCCACAAGCACAGTCCTATCCTTGAATTGGAAATACAAGCGAAGTGATCATTTTACGTAGGGGGACGTATTGCTGAGTTCTCAGATTCGTCTTTTGGCAACTTTGAGTAGTCTGTGTTCTGACATGGGCTTTGCCTTGGAAGTTAATACAAGGCAGGGCCCTTCACACAGCCATTGTTCACACTTGGTTGCAGTAGCACATGCTCCTTGAGATTTTAGTTCTGCGGGCAGCCAACTTCTAAATGGGGCAGATGGCAGGAATTGGGGACTGACTTTTGGAAGCAGATGGCCATTAAGGACATGGTGGCTTTTCGACAAGGATACACAAAGGTCTGGTGAGTTGTTATGGTGAGTTTGAGTGCCTTTCCTCTCTATTCTCACTTCCCTTCTGTATTGTTACAGATTGAATAGTGTCCCTCTAAAATTCATATGTTGAGGTCCTAACTCCCAGGACCTCAAAATGTAACTTTACTTGGAAATAAGGCAATTTCAGATGTTATTAGTTAAGTTTAGATGAGGTCATGGTGGAGTAGAATAGGCCCTGAATCCAATATGATGGGTGTCCTTATAAAAAGGAGAAATATGTGCACAGGGAGAACAACATGTGAAGGTGAAGGCAGAGATAGGAGTGATGCTTCTACAAGTGACAGAACATAGAAAATTGCTGGCAAACCACCAGAGGAAAGGCATGGAACAGGTTCTCCCTCATAGCCCATCCTGTAGACACCTTGATCTTGGACTTCTACCTTCCCAAACTATGAGACAGCAATTTCTGTTGTTTAAACTATCCAGTTTGTGGTGCTTTGTTACAGTAGCTCTAGAAGACAAATATATGATTATCTGTGTTTCTTGCCTGTTTCTTCTAGTTCACTCTGCATTCACTGGGGTCTATGTCCTGGTCATTTCCAAATCCTCATTATGTAGAACATTCCTAGCATATTTAGGCAGTCTCTCCAAAATATTTACTAAATAAAAGTAGATAGGTTGGTTTCTACCAATAAACATTTGGTTATCTTTCAATTAGGAAGGCATACTATTCTCACAATTCTTAAACTCCCTCCAGTTTAGTAACTTTGACCCTGGCTTAGGTTCAGGATGGTTTCTCTTGTGTCTTAGTCCATTTGGGCTGCCATAACAAAACGTCATAGGCTGGATGGCTCATAAACAATAGAGATTTATTTCTCATAGTTCCTCAGTTCCGAGAAGTCCAAGATCAAGGCACCAGCAATTTCCATACCTGGGGAGGGCTAGCTTCCTGGTTCATGGATGGTGGAAGTGGGGAAGGATCTTTTGGGGGCCTCTTTTATAAGAGCACTAAAACCATTTATGAGAACTCCACCTAATCACTTCCCAAAGCCCCACTTCTAAATACCCTCACATCAGGGATTGGATTGAAACATACGAATTTTGGGGGGACGCAAACTTTCAAACTAGAGCACCTTGATTAATTCTTCATCTCCCCAGACCCTGCCAATGCTCCTCATTCAGGTATTTCTGTATTTAAAAAGTTAAACGTAACAGTTTTCATAGTATCTACAGATAAGTGAAATTTTTATACTGTACCACTGTTCTAGGAAAGACTCTGTTAAAAAAAATGTATATAGGTAGTATCGAACATTTGATTAAGATTTTCTTGAGGAGGAAAAGCAATTTTTTATAGACACACAAAGTGTAGGGTTAATTTTAACATAAAGATATCTACTCATTGCAGAGATCTGTCTTGAGTAAATAAAGAATATAAGTGGACAACTTATTTAGACTGAGCAAAATGATAGCTTATCCAAAACACATTACCGTGTATGCAGACATCTGTCTTCTAGATTCTGGAAGCTAGCTATATAAAAATTGTGGTGGTATGTGAGTTAACTGAGATATTTTTAAACTATAAGAGAAAATGTAGGTTCTTAAAAGTAAACTAGAAAACTTTTTTCCATAAATGCAAGCAACAAAAATATGCCAACTGGTTATATCTGGAAACCTCAGCATCGGTTTACTTGAGTTTTAACCTTGTACCAAGGGGTGAGAAGCAGAGGGGAAGGAGGCTGAGAGGTGACTCAGAAGGAGATGAAGTGACAGGGAAGGACACAGGAAAGGGGAGGATTCTGGGTCACAGGTGGAAAGGGTATACCCTGTAATATTTTTGAGTTAGCAGTCATTTTGGAAAACCTGGAGATCAACTAAAATATTCTTATACCGTGATAACTTGGAAACATTTTAAACTTCATTTCTCTTGTGTGTGTTCTGTTTTCTATGGTTTCTTATGTTTGGCTGGTTGTGTTTCTCCTAAGAGAAGGAAACAAGGAACAAATACTTCCATCAAATTCCTGGTCCAGTTAAATATATGACAGACAGCATGGTTTTACATAAGACTTTCTCTGAAAACTCATTTGCTCGAATGACTGTTGTTTTAAGTTGAGTTACATGTTTTGCTCAAAAGTTTAGACCTGTCGAAATGGCTGCACAAATGCTTTGATGCTGGATTGCATCTCTCAATTGACAGTTAAGTAAAAAGTACTTTCAGAATGTAGGGAAGATCATACCCTATGTGACCAGAGGTGACTCTGCAGACTTTGCTGTGTTTGTTTACTGCATAAGTATACTGTGACAGAGTGTGAATTAGAGGCACTAGACTCAAATCTGTTTAAAAAATATTTCAGATTTAATCTAAAAATGGTGAGAGAAATAATTTTTCTTTAAGATTTCTTACTTGCTATGTAGCATTTAAGAAAAATTACCCAATTTAAGACAGTATCTTGAGAAACTTAAAACTAAATGAAAAGACTTGGAAGGAAAATATCTTCTGACCATGGCAGTCAATTGTTTGTGGTGTCTATTTGATAGTGCAATAAGTGAAATAGAATGCCTTACTTTTCCTTTTCCCTGATATAACCTCTGTTTCTAGGAATAAAAAACAGAAGGGCAGTTTGCAGCTCAAAGAATTCTCACTTAACAACTTCAGCTGGGATGAGTCCCAGAATCTGGCTCTGGTGTATAAAATTACACTTTTAAACTGTATGTGAGGATATTAACACTTGCCTTTGCCAGTTTCTAACTGACATATATATATGGGATGCACATAGGTATTTAACTTTCTAAGATACTTATTGTTTCGAAATGCTATTCAAAATGCCTTTTAAACCTCTGGATTATAGATGTATTAGTGTGGAATACTATGATTCCACGTACTTGCCTCCGTACTACTGTGTCTCGTTTGTTTATCATCAAGGCATAACAGACATACTGAGAAGTACAGATCTTATATGAGTAGCTCAATGAGTTTTTTCAAAGGGAACACATCTGTGTAACCACCACCCACATCTGTATATCAAAAATTGCCAGCACTTCAGAAGCTGCCCTGTCCCCTCCATGTCATTACCCCCTCAAAGGTAACCACTGTTCTGACTTCTGTCACTGTAGATTAGTGCTTCCCATTCTTGAATTCTACAGAAATTCCATAGAAACTCCTACAGACTTCTATAGGAATCATGCAGCATGCACTGTTTTTTCTTTAGCTTCTTTTACTTAGTGTCTGTGATGTTCATCCATGTGGCTGCATGGAGCAGTCATTTGTTTCTTTTCATTGCTATAGAGTATTCCATTTCACGTATTTTAAAATTTACTTTCTATTCTATTGGCGACGCACCTTGGGGTTCCAGTTTTTAGCCATCAATAACAATACTTCTATGAACATGCTTATGTGTTTTTTGGTGCACAGGTATATGCATTTCTAACTAAGAGGATAATTGCTGTGTTATAATGTCCACATGTGTTCAGCTTAGTAGAGGCTGCCAAACAGTCTTCCAAAGTGGCTTTAACAGTTGGCAGTCCTGACAGCAGTGTTTAAGAGTTACGTGTATCTTAGGTCCTAACCAGTGCTTTGTAGTGTAAATGGTTTTTTTCTGATTTATTTTATTTTTAAAAAATTTCGGCTATTTTGGTGGGTACGCAGTAGTATTTCATAGTGGTTTTAATGTGGATTTCTCTGATCACTAACATTGTTAAACATTTTTATTTGTTTATTGGCCATTTGGATGTTGGTCATTTTTATGAAGCACATGTTACAGTCCTTTGTCATTTTTAAAATTTGGATGGTATTCCTTTCACTTTCTGGTTTGTAGAAGGCTGTTTTTTCATGCGAATGACTCTTTATTTTTTTACATTTTAAATTTTGTTAAGTGGAATCATAAGGAAAGTTGCTTGGCGAGGAAGCCTGGGTGGGTGAGGGTATCCAACACCCAATTTTGAGTTTTGAATATTTTCAAAATGTCCATTTTAATGAAGCAAATCACCACTGTGTTGCCTTTATTTTCAATTGAAATAATGCTATTTTTTAAAAATTGTATTTTTTCATTTGCAATCCCAAGAGGAAAATTATAGTATAAGACAGGGTGATGATACAGCATAGAAGAGAGAAATGAGGAAAAAAATGTATTGAACTTTTCCCCAGAATAGGCATAATGGAAAAAGTGTACCCACATTTATTCACCAAAACCTATAGAAGAAAACAAGTAAAATAGAGAAAGAGTATATGTAATGACTTCTGTGATAACGTCTTAATTTGATTGCATATAAAGAGAATGCCCTTTAGTAAACAAGATGGAACAAAAGGACAATCCATGTTTTTGAATATAGTGAAATGCTTCTCAGAACTGTGTTTTTCACAGAGCATCACAAGAAACACTCACCAAGGTAAACTTACCCAAAACCCAAAGATTGATGGCCAGATACCACAAGGGCTCAAGAGATAAAACAAAGCAACAAAGTTCAACTTAACAGGATGAACAAAACTCCACCCCACTTATCAATTCTCTCAATAAATGTGAATGGCTTGAACTGCCCACTGAAGAGACACACGCTGGCCGAATGGATAAATATACACAAGCCAAGTATCTGGTGTCTTCAGGAAACGCATCTAACCCACAAGGATGCATACAGACTAAAGGTGAAAGGATGGAAAACAATTTTCCATGCTAATGGAAACCAAAAGAAAGCAGGAGTAGCAGTTCTCATAGCAGATAACTTAATCTTCAAATTAACAAAAGTAATGAAAGACAAAGATGGTCACTATATAATGGTAAAGGGAACAATTAAACAAGAAGACATAACAATCTTAAATATTTACGCACCTAACACAGGACCACCCAGATTCATAAAGCAAATCCTTTGTGTTTCTGTAGTTCTTTACAGATGAGCATGTTTGTGAGATGTCTTCCTTCCTCACCTTCTATAACATTTGCCTTATTTTCTCAGTTTTTGTTTTCAGTTATATACATTACAAATATATTTTCTTTCTTAATGGCTTATTTTCCTTCTTTACAGTATCTTTTGACCAATTAAAGTTCTTACTTTCAATGAAGCCCAACTTATTCTTCCATTCCATTACTGTGTTCTTGCGTTTCTTTGTCCTTTGAAGAAATATTTACCTGATCCAAGATTGTGAAGATATTCTCCTCTGCTCTCTTCTAGAAGCTTTGTCATTTTGCCTTTCACATTGATCTGGGAATGATTTTTGTGTATAGTATGAGGTAGAAGTCAAAGATCACTTTTTCTCATATGGTTATCCATTCTTTCTCCCAGTGGCAGCTTTACCGTAAGTCGGGTGACCATTTATATGTGGGTCTGTCTGGACTCTGCACTGCTCCATGTGTTTACCTGTCCTTGCACCAATACCACGTCCTTTGAATTATGGTAACTGTAAATTAAATCTTCATATCTGGTAGTATAAGTCCTCCAACTTTGCTCTTCAAGATTGGGTTTTTTTTCTATTTTTAGTCTTTTGCATTTCCATTTAATTTTAGAATCAGCTTGCTAAATTTCACACAAAAAAATTTAGGTTATTAACTGGGATTACAATGAATCTCTAATCAATCTAGAGAGAATTGACATTTCGATATTGTACCTTCCAGGAGCATAGGATATGCCTCCATTTCTTTAGATCTTCTTTAATCTTATCTCAGTAAAGTTTTGTGTTTTTCTTTGTGGAGGTCTTGCACATCTTTCACTAGCTTTATTCCTAGTTATGTGTCCTCTTTTTAGTAGAGAGCTGCTTCTAGTTTGTATAAATGCAAAGTCTTCCTTTGGAGTCACACCCTTAAACAAAATATTACAGAGAAACTATTTTGAAACTGAAGAGAGGAAGTGCCCTTGCACCCTGAGGAGGAGGTGTAGGGTTTTTTTGGTTGTTGGTTTGAGGTAGGTGAGATGCAGTATGTCTTGTCCAGATGGAATCTTTGGAATATCCTTAAAAGCAGCAGATGTGTGTGGGAAGAATGACAGAGTATATTGAGAAGCAGACTTACTTAATGTCTTGGGTAATTGCATAGTTGAATGAAGAAACCAATACATATTTTAAGTATCTGAAGTACATTTGTTGATGCAAAACAAATGACCATTCTAAACATAGATTATATCCTGGATTTACCTTCTTTAATCTTTGATTTACCATCCCCAGTCCATAGAGATTAAAAGTTTTAAAATGAATTACTAAAATATTGTCAAGGTAACTGAGTAAGGGATTTTTTTTTTTTGGATTTACCGCCAAGTATAATTTCCCATTAAATTAAGAAAGTCTTCAAAATTTAATAACTCATGTGTGAGTCAGTGAGAGCATACTGTTTAAGAGTTGAACTCTTAGAGTTCCCTCTGGTTACTACTCTATTTTGCTTCCCTTTCCCAATAATGCTTTGGGAAAGAATATTTCTTACTTTCTAACTCCAGTGTCTCACTTCTGATTCACTTCTCACACTGTTTCCTGACTCCTAACGTCCATTGATGTTAAGACACAAAGAGCTCGTAGTTGCTGGTTTTCACTTCTCCAAGTTCTTCTTGACGTTTGAGGTTATTGAAATATTACTTCTCCGTGAAACTCTTCTTTCGTGGCTTCCTTGACATTGATTCTCCTCTCCTAGTCTCCTTCCTACCTCTGTGACTCTTTCAGGCTGTCTTGGTGTCGCACACGGCCTGCTTCAGACCCATTGTTTTCTCATCGTGAATTCTCGCTCTGGCAGAATGCATTCACCCCCGTAGCTTCACGGACAGTCAATCTCCTGATGTTTTTGAAGGTTAGGGTTGAAATATCCTACACTACAAACACATATGTTCAACCCCCTGTTGGACCTCTCCCTTTAAATACCCCCAAAACACTTTAAACTTAACATGTTCAAAAAAGGAAAGCATCTTAACATGCTCTGCACCTTGGTGAACGGCACCTTTTCACTGGGCCAGAAACCCGGAAGTGGTTATTGACTCTTCTTTCTCATCTCTCCGTGTCCTGTGACAACACCCTGGCTAGTCTTCTTCCTTAATATCCTTCATGTCTCTACAGCCTAGGTCCTCTTCTCTGTGTTTAGTGCCTTTTTTCCTGATCGCACATAACCTCACGCCTGGCTTAACAGCTAGTTAAACAGCCTCCCGACTGTACTCTCTGCCTTCAATACTGTCACCCTCCAATCTAATATCTGCTCTCTGGATCTTTCTAAAATGTGCTACTCCTCTGTTTCAAATTCTACCACTGTGGTTCCTTCTTTCTCTGTGCCTTCTCATAAATGCTCTGCCTCTGCCCAGAACAGTCACACCCCTGTCCCTCACCCTTCTTCTGTGGATGCCCTCTAGCTCTCCAAAACTCAACTCAGTCATGATATGCTCTAGGGTAAACCTCTTCACATTCCCCCGCCCACACCAGTCTGGATTACATTATATTGCATTATATGTGTTTCTTTATCCCACTCTGAACTTCTTTGAGGCAAGAAACGTGTCTTCCATGTTTGCATCCTCCCTTTGCAGGTGCTTTTAGACATGGGCACTGTGTTAGGTTCTGGGCATGCAAAGATGAATAAGACGTCATCTCTGCCTGTGAGGCTTTCACGGTGCAGAAGGTGAAACAGAAACTTCAACAGATAGTTACTGGGCAATTTGACGAGTGCCACATGAGGGGCATTTTTAAAGCATGTTAGAAGGAGGGCTTGATTCTGGGTTTTAGCGAGTTCTATTTAAGTGTATACAGGGATCCTTAGAGAGCGGTGGGTGAGAAATAATCCCCAGCGTGAAGATCATCTCCAGGAAAACTCCTGGCAACCCCATAACCAGTTTTACTAGTTGATCTCCAGAGACTGTTCACTCAGATCTCCAGATGTAGAGAACTGTACGGGAACTAAGATATTAACAAATAGGAACTGAACATGTAGATAAACCTCTTGTGGTTTGGTGGGAGAGATATAAGCATTAAGCCATAGTTTTAGGGTGTTTAGTGGAGACTTGAAAAAATCAGCATCTTATTTTGTGTGCTCAGAGCTGTCTGACAAAATCCTAACCCTGATGGAGATTGAAATTCATCCTGACATTGTCAGAAAACGTTTGCCTTTATGGTGAATAAGAAGAACCTAAAGCCTTGCAAGCTTCAGTCTAGTTCTTTTTCAGATACAGTGTTAAAAAATTATTTTACATTTTTTTTTTCTCCAAAGTTGATTCAATAAGTATGTCTCTTATGCTGTGAAACATACTAGAAGGCCTCTTCGATTTGGTAGGTTTTTCTTAGGACAGAAAAATACTGTAACTATTTTCTGAACCTAATCTGATTACAAACAATTCCAAACCTAACAACTAACCCAAACACATAGGTAATTGCTTCAACCATTTCATGGCCCTGAATAGCTGGAAACCCAAAAGTGGTTATTGAGTAGAAAAGTGTATTTTCAAGCTGAGCTATCAAAACACATATCCATTTTCAAAATCTTATAGGGGTAAAAGATTTACTACTTGGTTTGGTTTTGTTTTGGTTTTTGTTTTCTCCTAAAAAACAATATGACTTTTTAAAACAATGCTAGATAATTCCTAACGGAAAATGCTACAAGAACTTTTCACATAATGAGTTTATTGCCTTGGCTTGCTGTTTTAGTTACATGTTTTCAACAAATTCTCAGTATGGAAGAATCTCTCTAATTCCACTTTAAAACAGATGGGGAAAAAATGCATCAAGGTGGAAGTGGTGGCAGGGAAAGAAAGAGATTATGAGCAATATGAGACAAACACTATTTTTATTTTGTTAGCCATTAGACATAGTGAATTACAGTTTGAATAAAATGTTCAGGTGGTAAGTGTGTATTTTTCTGTTTGAAAATGTCTGTTGAACTAAGACAAAATGTTCAAGGGATGTCAGCTTACAGGTAAAATAGAACATAGTATCATGGCATATCATATACCATTATAGTATCATGATTATCAATTATTTGCGGTATTCTGGTTAAACACTTTATTTTTAGACCATTATTTCTTTTTATGCATGTCTCAATAAATTTGAGATCCTGCTATCTGTAATATGCTTTTCTGTGCCTCCAGTTTTTCATTTGTGAAAAAGTGGTTATTGAAATCCCTGGTAAATAGATGAGTTAGTAATGTACCCAGCACAGTGCCTGGCACACAGTCAGCATCCAGGTAGGGTTCGTTGTTGCAGTTACTTTTTACATTTTATTATATATCATAAGCATTATCTAAAAACATGATGTCTCATGGAAATATAACATTACACTGTTCCCTCAAGATTAATAAATAATGTCATTTTGGTCAGTTCAGCAATCTCCAGATTTCTAATAGTATAAACTCCACTGAACTAAACATTCTTGTGCAGAAGTCTCTGTGACCAAGTAAGATATGCTTCTAAAATAGAATTATTGGGTCAAAATGTATAAATATTTTAAAGACTTTTGATTCATTTCTGAATCCTATCCTTGAAAGATTGTACCCATTTGAAAGTATCCCTTTCTATTATGATATTTAAATAAGAACTAAGTAAATGTGAAAGAATGTGGAAAAACGTAATGGAGGGCTAGAAGTTTCAGAGACAGAATACTCATATTTATTTATTTATACCATGGTATTTGTTTATAGCAGGGAAGACAAGACAAATATGTTTGATAGCTATAATTTGTCATGCTTAAAAGCAGCCTTTTGTGTGATGTTGAGAGGCCTGATTCCAATGCTGATATAGGAATATATAGAAGTTTGAGGAAGTCACTCTACCTCTCATAGTTACAGACTCACAATTTGTAAAATAGTGATACCATACCTCTTATAGGACTTTTTTGGAAGTTAAATAAGATTGTGCATGAAAAGCACCAAGCAAAGGTCTTGTCACCTAGTAAGCACCTGTAAGTTGATCACAGCATTGTTGCCCATGGGCATAATTTTTGCTGCAGAGCCAGCCTTCAGCCTTCCTCATTTTATTTCATCTGTAGATTCATACAGTAGTAGAGTTCCCATCAGGTGTACTGGCTGCTCCCTGAATGAGCAGAGGGCAGAATTCCATGATAATGTTCAGCTTTACTGTCAACGTTGGTCCTCTTTAGGGTTAACTCGATATGGTTTTATGCCTTGATTTAGTCTACATTTAGCCCCTGCTTTGTTCCAGGCACCAAACCAAGAACTGGTGATACAGGAATAAAGGAAATGTAATCTTTGTCTTTGATGGGCTCACAGTCTAGATAGGAAGTGGTTACCATCATTTCTGGGTGAAATTCTTCTTCTCTTTATATTTTATGAACGTTCCTTTCTGCTGTTTCCATTAGACATGAACTGGTAGGTATTGGGGGTGAAAGTGAGTAATGATAAAGCCAGGCTTAGCCCCTAAGATGGTAAGAATGTGGTATGTAGTTAATTGGCATGCCATGGTAGAAGGAGAGTGGGCTTTTGGTCAGAAGACCTTGGTTCACATTCAGGCTTTGAAACATACTTGTGGGATGACTTTGAGCGAGGCAGTCCCCTGTGTTCTAGGCAAGAAAATTATTGAATTGAAAATTCAATTATTCATTCATCCATATGGCATCCATTTGGCAAATATTTATTGAGTGCCTGGGATTCAGCAGAAAATAAAATATTCAAAAATCCCTGCCTTCATAGAGTATAGATTCTAGTAGTGGTGAGGATATAAAAACTGCCCTTGTGAAATTTTTAAAAAGGCAGTGAAGGGAGCTAGAGAGTGTCAGGGAGGAAGGGCTGCAATTTTACAAAGAGCGGCAGGAAAGGCCTCACTACAAACTGATGTTCGAATGAAGAGCTGAAGGAAGTGAGGGGGTGATTCAAGGAAACACCCACAACCCCAGGAGACCAGTGAGACGGGAACAGAGTGTGTGTGTGTGTTAGGGGCGGTGTGGCAGGAGACAGAGAAGGGCCAGTGGGACCTGTTGTTAAGGACGCTGGATTTTACCGATCATAAGCTAGGAAGGCTTTGAAGGAGGGTGATCAGGGTGATGGGAGGCTATTCCAATAGTCCAGGGAGCTAGCAGTAGATGTGGTGCAAAGGGTCAGATTCTAGAGATTACTTTTTTCTTTTATTGAGACATCATATTTTACATATTTATGGGTGTATTCATCAGTTTTGTGTTGCTCTAAAGGAAATACCTGAGGCTGGGTAATTTATAAAGAAAAGAGGTTTATTTGGCTCAGGGTTCTGCAGACTGTACAAGAAGCATGGCGCCAGCATCTGCTTCTGGGAGCTTCCAATCAAGGTGAAAGGGTGAGGGGAGCAGCCATGTCACATGGCAAGAGAAAGAGCAAGAGGGAGAAGAGGGGGTGCCAGCCTCTTTTAAACAAGCAGCTCTTGTGTGAACTAATAGAGTGAGAACTCACTCATTACCCTGGGGAGGGCACCAAGCCATTCCTGAGGGATCTGCCCCTATGACCTAAACACCTCCCACTCAGCCCTACCTCTACATTGCAGATCAAATTTCAACATGAGATTTGGAGGGGACAAACATCCACACTACATCAATAGGGTACATATGAGTGTTTATTAAATGCATAGGATGTGTAATGGTTAAGTCAGAGTATTTGGGGTATCCATCACCTTGATTATTTATCATTTCTATGTGTTAGTATCATTTCAAATCCTCTCTTCTAGTTACTTTGAAATATATGTAATATTGTTGCTAAATATTGTCACCTTACTGTGCTATCAAACATTAGAACTTATTTCTTCTAACTGTGTGTGTATACCTATAAAATAACCCTCCTCATCCTCCCCTCCACCCACACACCCTTCGCAGTCTCTGGTATCTATCATTCTATTCTCTATATGTCCATGAGATCATTTTTTAGCTCCCTCACATGAGTGAGAACTTGCAGTATTTGTCTTTCTGTGCCTGGCTTATTCCACTTAACACAATGACCTCCAGTTCCATATTGCTGCAAGTGACATGATTTCATTCTTTTTAATGGCCGAATAGTATTCCGTGGTGTGTATACACCACATTTTCTTTATCTGTTCATCCGTGGATGGACACTTAGGTTGATTCCATATCTTTGCTACTGTGAATAGTGCTGCTATAAACGTGCGAGTGCAGGTATCCCTTTGATGTAATGATTTCTTTTCTGGAGATTATGTTTTAGGGTAGAGCCAATAGTATCTGGTGATGAATTAGCAGGGTTTGGGGCTGTGTCACTGTAAAACCTGAGGTGCTGTCACTTGAGATGAGGATGACTGTGGGAGGAGAAGATTTGTGGGGGAGCACGAGGAGTTCCGTTTTGGACCTATTAGGTTTGAGATGCCAATTTGACATTCAAATGCAGACCTCAAGTAAGTAATTGGAGTTCAAGGTCAAAGATGTGAATGTGGGCATCCTTGTCCTATAGATGATATCAAGGTCAGGAGACAGGATCAGATCTCTAAGGTGATAATTGCAGCTAGACAAGAGCTGAGGTCCAGTGACTGAGCCCTGCGGTAAACTGCCGTATATATGATACTTACAACTCTTACGGACTTTTGGAAAAGTGTGGTATATCATGCCTTTTTTAGTGCAAAATTTGGGGTATATTTTAGGTATGGCCTTTACCCTGTTTACTGTGGTCACCACCAAAAACATTGTGTCTTTTCACTAGATACTGTCTTCATAGCCTGAAAGATTTAAAATGTTTTCCTATCAGGGATTGATTCAGGCACAAAATAATTTGCGTACCACTGGAGCAGGTTATATGCAGCTCCGTCTGCTTCACAACAGTATTTAAACAGACATGGTGATCTTGGCCTTTGAGTTTACTATGTACAAACTCATTGATAAGAAAAGCACAAAAGAAATGTAGGTCCACTGAGATTAAAATATTACTAAAATGAACATGTACGTTATGCACACATTTTTAGCATTATGGTAAAAAAAATACCTATGGATTGGACTTAAGACGTGGGCCAGTATTTCTCAGTTAAAGACGCGTTTAGAAAATAGTTTGTTCAGCCATTCTATTAGCAATCGCTTATGTGTAGAGAGCTTTTCCACTGTATTTATTCAGTCAACAGAAATTAGTTTAGTAGCATAATCCAAAGACTTATCATTTATGTTGGCTTATGATTGATAGTGTTTATAAGTAAGTATATCAGAAGATCCTATTAAGGGTTTTACAACAAAGAGGGCCTGCCTGAGTGTGACCTAATTTTAAAAACTCCTCTCAGTGTCAATGTCAGTTATGATAGAAAAGATGGGTAGAGTCACTCTTATTTGCCCACTACATTCTCAGCGACGTGATTTCTTCCAGCATTTATCAGTTTGAAATGTTAACCTTCAGCTGCTACATTCTGATCAAGTTGAACATATCATGATATATATATAGATATATATCATGTATATATATATTTTTTTCAAAGTGTCTGAGCACGTTACAACTTCACATTACGTAAAGCTGTTCTCCTAAAGATCATTTATGGTCCTTTCCTTTCTCTACTTTCCTCTCTCCCTTCATTCCTCCCTCTCTTCCTTCTATCTTTCCTTCTTTCTTTACCTACAGGCAAAATTGCCATAAAAATGTCACTGTTAGCTATCTGGAGAAGCTATTAAAACCATTTGCCAGCAATAAACATATGAAAAAAATGCTCAATGTCACTAATCATCAGGGAAATGAAAATTAAAATAACAATGAGATGTCACCTTACCCTAGTCGGCATGGCTTTTGTTAAAAAGTCCAAAAACAACAGAATGCTGGCATGGATGCAGAGAGAAAGGAATGCTTATACACTGTTGGTGGGACTGCAAATTTGTACAACCTCTATGGAAAACAGTATGGAGATTCCTTAAAGAGCTAAAAGTAGACCTACCATTTGATCAGCAATCCCACTACAGGGCATTTACCCAAAGGAAAAGAAGTCATTTTATCAAAAAGACACCTGCACTCGAATGTTTATTGCTGCACAATTCACAATTGCAATGATGTGGAATCAACCCAAATGCCCATCAATTCATGAGTAGATTAACAAAATGTGGTATATGTATACCATGGAATACTACTCAGCCACAAAGAAGGATGACTTAATGCCTTTTGCAACAATTTGGATGGAACTGGAGACCATTATACTAAGTGATGTATCTAAAGAATGGAAAAACAAATACCACATTTACTCACTATTAAATTGGAACTAACTGATGAGCACACATGTGCATAGAGGGAAGTAAAACTCAATGGAAATCAAGCAGAGGGGAGGGAGGGAGAGAGGATGGGCGAAAACCCATTGTACCCAGTGGGTACAATGAACACTATCTGGGTGACAGGCACACTTTTATCCCTGACTCAAGCATTACAAAAGCAATCCTTGTGACCAGAAACATTTGTACCCCTGTAATACTTTGAAAAAAAAAAAAACAAAAACAATTTGCCAGGAGCAATTCCAGTGTATGTCTGGTTAGCAACGAGGGCTGTCTAGCAACTGATAGAAGGGTCCGCTTATACAAGTCCTAACCACTCATAAACTGCAAGTATTTGATTTTTTTTTACTGGTAAAACCTTATGGTAATCATTTCAAATAATGTTATTGTTAATGATTCTGATTTTTTAAAGACTTCTTAGGAAAATCTTATTTGGAATCATTTAGATATTTATAAACATCTTTTTATAAAATTTAGTATACCATACCAAGTTTTACATCAACTTGTTTTTCCTAGCTATCTTTAAAATTTAATATAAATTTTAGTATGCATTCTAATTTCTAACAAACAGCAGATTATTTTTGTTTATTTGTTATTCTGGTGGAAATTATTGATAGTTTTCAAAATTAATGTACTTTATAAAGCAACATAAATTATGTATTTTCTGCATTCTGAGGTCTTAGAACTCTTGATGTTATTTCTTCCTGAATTTAGACTTTTAAATTATATTTGACTTCTTGATGTGGGGGTATTGAATTAGTTTCTCTTTGGAGAATTTTCCAGACGAATATTGCTTTCAGAAGAAATGTATGTTTTTATTACTACCTGTTGGAACTTCTCTAGAGGATTTTAGATTTGTCTTCTTTCTTCCATCCACAACAAAAGTGATGAGACCAGCTCTATCCTTTTATGTGTTATATTCATCAAAAAAATTTTTTATTATTCTGTCCGTGTACAACTTTAACTATTGATTCTATATTTGAAGAGATTTCACTTAGGATATTTTGAAGTCACAAAAGAAAAGTTGGGCTTTGTGTATCCCCTGAAACATTCTGTCCTGGGCTCAGTATCAATAATAGATTTTTATTAGCATTTAAACATACGCCTTGTATGTTTATGAGAATAGAAATGTGGCAAAATCAAAAGGAGTTGTATTACTTTAATGTAAGTGAGCAGAAATATGCCATTGTTTATATTTCTATTGATGCAAGATACTCAGTTACTAGTCATTGTTTTATAAACACACATTTTATAATTATATACTTAATTGATAGATTTATAAAATCTCTGTTTTTAGAACCTATATTTCTTTGTATTTTGATTCAAATTTCTCTTAACTTTACTTTGCCCCCAAATTTACAATAATATAATTGGTACATGAGATACATTCTTCATAGTTGTTTTTTCTCCTCAACTCTGCTGACTTTTATCTCGTCCACCCATGGCAGCTTACTGCCATGGCCACCCATGGATCTCCTTGTCATTGAGAACAGTGGCATCCAGCTTCTTCTGGGACCACAGCCTCCCATTCTCCAGTTGGTTCCCTCCCACTGCACCGGTGACCTGCCCCAGCGCTCTGTTCTCTCTCTCTCCCGACTTCATGTTTTCCTCTAACCATTCTAAGCCCCATGATCTGTCCCTAATTATCATATCCTGATACCCTCACTGCCCCAGTGTCTTGCTGGGCTTGCCTTGCAGACCCTCAGATCCATTAATTTCCATTTGCATGCCCTATAACTAAGGCACGGAGTGCTTTTGGAAAAACAATAATGTAACAGTGCAGGTCAGTGGAAATACAGCTCTGTAGTCTCCTTCCTTCCGGGGCCTCAGCATTTCCCGGCCATCCTTCTGTCAGTTCCACGTCAGGTCCCCTCCTGCTCCACTCAGCTGTCTGCACCACCATTATTAATTCTGTAATTGGTAAATGCGTGCTAAGCTCTAGGTAAATGTGTGCTAATCCCAGATGTGTGCTAAGCTCTAGGGATATGATATTGAACTAAAACGAAATCCTACCCTCATATAACCTGCATGAGAGTCAGTTATAAACTAGCAACACTAATGATGATTTCATTACACTTGAATCAAGTGGTAAAAAACAAAAGGTGGCCCGAGACTGTGTATTGGGATAGGGAAGGGGAGACTCTAACATGGCTCTGGGTTGGAATTTGTTATCATCATTGCCGTGCTTTTCCTTATAGTTTACCATATGTGGATTCCTGGGTTAATATTGGAGGTTTTTTCATTTCTTTCAGAACTTTATTTAAATGGTATCATACTTTTTCAGTCTTTTACAGCTTGCTTTTATTGTTCAACATTATGCTTGTGTAATTCATTCATGCTGATACTTGTTACTTCAGGCGATTTATTTTCACTGCTATATATTATTCTTTTAATACCTCTATTTACTTATCTGTGGTTGAGAAGGTGCACATTTGGGTTGTTGTCTGTTTTTTGTTATTGCGAACAATTCTGATATGAACAAGAAAGATGAGATCAAGAGTGGTTAATTCTCAATATACAGATGAAATTTAGTGTTGGCCATTCACTTCAGCCTTCTCTATCTAACAGAATTATCACATACTAGTAACAAATGAGACCACTTTGAATGTCCTACCATATTAAAAATATTAGGATAATGTCTTCGTAGGTTTTCCTGATCTACTATCTATGGAAGAGGATAGAAAAATAATTAAATGGCCAAAAGTTGGCAGATCAGATTGAGACTGGCAGTCTGAATAGTTAAATAAAATGTGCATCGGTAGTTCTTAAGCGTTTCATAAGAATAACTGAGATAGTGTCAGCAGCGCTACTAAAAACCAATGCAGTCATGGTGAATCAGATGAGATCACATGTGTCGTCTGCCAGCTCCAAATCACTCTCCAACACCTGCTCTTCCGTAATGGACGGGCCTTTATGAGCATTTCTCCTTCACAGTGAAGCCGGTGCCAAGTTTGCTCAGTAGAAGGCGCTGAAGGGACATTGTAAGAAAAAGGGGCTCCTCCGCTGGTTCCAGCTGCTGCACCGCTGATCAGTGGTGAAGGTGTGAGGACATCCAATATTGCTCTGCCCCAGCCACAGGCAGGGGCACATGCAGTTCCTCAGTGACGTCACAGCCCCAGCCTGATCTAGTCACCTCCCTGCAGCCCTCCCAAGAAGGACACCACATGCTCCAGGTCTCCTGCCCACGGTGGTCCCTGAACTCCTTCTGCACATGTGCTCATCAGCGGTGGTTCCCCTGCACCTGAGACAGTGGCTTCCTGCTTTCCCTGTGGCTGTGGACCAGAACTTGCCCAGGTGACCCAGAGAACTTCTCTGCCATCCAGCAGGCCACATCACATCTTCTCCAGTGGGGTCTGAAGCCCATCCTTGGGGAGGGAGGCCTCTTCCAAGCTTTGCTTTTCTTGGGTATCTCCCTGAGCTTCAGGGTACCCTATAGAGTTCTCTTTACATCTCATTTAGGTTTCAAACTGACCTAGCTCTTTCACTAACGATTGTTTTTTGGCACTTAAGTCATCTTTTGCTGAGGTAAATTATCATTATGAGTAAAAATCTAGTGGGATAAAATATGTTTTACAATGTTAGAAAATTTAATGCACTTTAGAACAGATTTGCGGTATTAAAGATGCAATATGTCTTTCTCTCAATAATTACTCATCACTATTATTGTGCTTAAATCTAGACATCATATATTTAGCAAGTGTAGATGTTAGGCACTTCTAAGCATACTCACATTTGCAGCATAGTGCACAATCATTTAATAGTCTGCATTTCTGCATTAGTAATTTGCTAAGTGCTTTGTACATAGTAACCAATATTTGTTAAATAAATCAATGGTATGTTTAATTCACTGTTAAGGAAGAGTTCATGTTAATATTAATAGTTTAAAAAACCTCTAAGGTTTTTTAGGTTTCAGGTTTTACAGGTTTAAAAAACCTATAAAATTTCTGAGTAGCTCATAGTAGCCGTGTAGGTCCCACCCATGTAGCTGGGGAGGCACAGTCAGCACACCCCTGGGGGAATTTTCTATTATTATTTGCAGATTAGAATGGAGTCTCTGGAAAGGTCCCTGCTGTACTCTTATCAGGTTGTCGATGGAACATAACATGATCGTACCCATTACTTTGTGAAGCATGTCCAAATGCCTCCTTTAGATGACTGTTCTCCCTGCTTATATACTGAAAGCAATTATATGATATTGTAACGAATTATGTTGACAAGCTTTCCTTCCCAAAGCTACTTATCTAAGTACATTTTTTTTAACGGAAAAGCTTGTTTTTCTTTCTTTCTGTCTGAATGGATTGTTTGCCAGTGGTGACTTATGGCTTGTTTCATTGATTTTCAGTAATGAGATGGAGCCGTATGAGGTAAATGTCTGTGCACATGGACAGGGATTCTAAATCACATTCTGCAAACTACGCACTTGATGATGCAGTTAGTCTATCTCTTCAGAAATGTCTGTGGTGAACGTTCCTTGAAAAAGCTTGGGTTTAAAGCACATAACTTACGTGACAGATTTAGAAAAATAGAGTTACAGCCATTAGAGTGAGAGGTCCGTATTGGCTGGCCAGGCTCATTCCCTGCAAGGGGAGTAGAGGATATTTCACCAGGCAGTGCGTCTGATGGGCACAGTCTCAGTGGATTAGGGAGGCAGAGACAGTCTGTGGTCCTTTTCAATGCACTGATTTCTCTACGGAGTAGCATTCAAACATGTAACTGATCACCGACTCTAAGTAACTGATGATCAACTCCCCTGGCTGTAGAATTGCTACAGGATGTGCAGATGTCTCAGGCAAGAAAAGCCCTGGAAACAAAGGCAAAAGAAATCATTGCAGAATTCACTCATTTGATTTCATACTGAGTCACTGGCTCATGGTGCTGAATTACCCTTGGCATTCGCTCTTGATCTTGATAACAGGGAGAAGGAATTATGCACTATTAAAAAGTAAGATATTTGTGGAATGGAGGAGAATCCCTTGAAAATGGTATTTTATGGTATTGCTATTTTATGGCTCTGATATTCTTTTCACAAGTTATTTAACTCCTTCTGTCAAATTTAGTTTTCACCAAACACAAATATGGCCATAGGTTGGTTTCCTGCAAGAACTGCATAGAAAGTTTTATGAACTGAAAACAAAATAACTTTTTATGCTCTAAAGCACCTCATATGTGATATAGGTTAGATAGAGGAAGGTGTGGAGCTCATACCATTTCCCCAAATGTGTTACTTACCTTTCTGTGTATGAGAAATTACTCTCCCTGTCTCTCACACACACCCCCATGTATGTTGTCTACGTATATATCATATGTATATCTAGATATATAGGATGGATCTATCTATTCTGCTATTCTCTGGATTACATATATATTTATTAAATGTCATGTAATACTTTATGTTCTCTAGTTAGAAAAGAGACTAGGTGGATTTTCATTACTTCCTTATCATTTCCCCTTTAATTAATGCTCTCATCCTCCTATGGGGACACCCCTAGCCTTTCTGCATGACACCGATAGATCCCACTGTCTCCTTCCCATCTGCTCTCTCCCGTTTTCCTTCATTCCATGGTCCATGTTGCCCCAATTTCCGTTGCTACCCCTCTCAGAGTTCCATCTTGTTTCTTCTCTCTACTGTGTCTACAATCAACTTGAAAATATGCACAATCTACAAGACAGATGTTATTGTGCTCTTTCATTAATTTTATGAAAGTATAACATGCTCAAAATGTAGCACACCATGGATACCAGTCACTGGAAATCTTATGCCTAAGGGTCAAAACACCTGTACTCTGGCCTTTTAAAATTCATAAAAATAATGATTCCATTTCTTACTTAATGTGCTGCTCTTCCTACTTTGATGCAGTCTTGTGTCTTGCCTGAGTTTAGTCAGTTAGGTAGAAATGTACAAATGAGCAACTAATTAACGTAATGACATAACTTGATATATAGATTATAGCATTGGTACAATTAAAAATTTAATTGAGGATATCAAAGATGAATGGAATGAAATAAAACCTATTCTGGATATTGTATATGTTTAGGCATAAATGGTGGAAGTCTAATGAATTTTCCCTATAGTACAGAGAATTGTAATAGTTTAGTGCACTCCAGAGAAGAAAAGAGAAAAGATATATTAAATTAATTTAATCAAAACCAATCATTTGTTAAAAAATAGGTGAAGATATGAATGGAATTTGGTACAATTCCATACTTTTGAAAATGAATTCTAAATCTAAAATGACTCAGTAAATAAGCTATAATTTCCTGACAGGGAGAGTTGAGGAGATGGGGAAAAGAAGCAGAAGGAATTAAACAGTAGAGAACATTCTAGAGGAACAAACACTGAGTGGCTCCAAAATATCCTGGGAATTTTTTTTTTCATTCTGACCTATTCCTATTTATATTTCTTGGAGAGATATGATACATTTGACCACTTCATTTCTACATGTGATGTAAAATAATAAGAGCAACCAGCCTGCTAAGAACTCTAAGCCAGATGGTGTATATGTGTGTCATGCTGAGTTGATGGTTTGGAAGTGCCAGCTCTGCAGAATGACTGGAGCCGAATAATACTTCAAGGTAATCCTGCTTAAGATCCACTTGTGCATCTCTTTATAACTTTTACATTTTTTAACAGTTAATTTAATGAATTTTAAGTTGCAATGGATGGCAGGATACACGTAGGCAATAGAAAAACACACATAAAATGTCTCTAATGGGATTTGTTAACTGTCAGCTCAAATCAAACTCTAATAAAGTGGCAGAAATCTAGAGTGGTTTAATAGTATTGGCAAACTGCTGCTTAAATAAGCAAATAACCAAAAGTGAGTTTATGCTTCTCTCCAGGGAATGATAGACTGTTTCATAATTTTTGGAGATTATCTTTTAAGGATTAATCAGTATGAGTTAAAGAAACAATAACAAAACCCAAAAATTCCTTCTCTGTCTCCTTATGTTTAGAAACTAGGAGAAAATCTTTTTGTGGTACCTCCCTTCCCTGACCTTCACATACTCTCTTTGGGGAAGTCTTCCATAGCAGTTCAGGTGAGGTGGGGGCCACGCTGTAGTTGCAAGCAGAGGAGAGTTAGTAGGAGGTCTGCAGAGAGTGACAGAGTAGCCACCAGGTAATTTTGAGGGCTCTGCTGTGTTAGATGACACCATTGGATAAGAAGAAGATGAATCAACTATAGAAAATGTAAGACTTCATTTGTACATACTGTTAGTCATACAAATTTGACAAAATGTTGTTTAGACTATTACATATATATTTACAGAAATAGTTTATTTTTCTCCTCTCACATAATAAGATATTTTGTCCTCCCCCCTTTTATTCCACTTTAAGGTTTCCTCCTATTCCTGTTTCATTCTTTTTAAATCTTCATAAAAGCATGTTTCCCAAGAATCAGTTTATTATAAAAACATTTCTTGAGTAATTTAGCACCATGTTAAATGAGTTTCTTCTTCCTCTGTTTTGAAGGTCTGATATCAGGTACATACATATTTAAGATCATTATGCCTTCTTGATGAATTGACCATTTTATCATCATGAAATGTTTCTCTTTATTTTTGGTAATATTTCTTATATAGAAACGTACTTTTTGACATTAGTTTAGCTACTTCAGCTTTCTTATGATTACTGTTTGCATTCATTTACTTTTAATCAACTATATATTTATAATTACATGCTTGTTTTGGTTTTTTGGTTTTGGTTTTTTAAATCTAATCTGATAATCTCTACCTTTTCATTGGAGAGCTTAAACCATTTACATTTAATGTAATTATAGACATTTTTGGGTTTTAGTCTGATATCTTATTGTTTTATCTTTGGCCCATCTGTTCTTTGGATGGGACAAAGGAGCTGAGAGTAATCCTGGCCAATAAAGAAACATGAATTTCAGTCTTACAGTCTCAAAGGACCAACAATCTGAATAAGCTTGGAAGTAGAACTTTTCCTTGAGCCTCCAAATAAGAGCCCAGCTTGGCCAACACATTAATTTTGGTGTTGTGGTACCCTGAGCATAGAACCCAAGTAATCCACCCAAGCTTCTGACTTAAAAAACTGTGAAGTAATAAATTGGTGTTATTTTAGCTGCTAAGTTTGTGGTAATTTGTTATGCAGGAATGGACAACTAATAAATTAGCTAACGCTGTCTATTTTATTCTTTTAATGGCTGACCTATAGTTTATAGCATGCATCTTTAACTTACCACAGTCTGCTGCCAAATAATATTATACAACTTTATGTATCATGTAAGAACCTTACAGCTGTACACCTTCCACTCTTTCCTTCTTGTCCTTTGTGCTGTTGTTGTCATAAATTTCACTACTAAATATTCTTTTAAAAATTATTTATTTATTTATTTAGAGACAAGGTCTTACTCTGTCACTCAGGCTGGAGTTCAGTGGCCCAATCATAGCTCACTGCAGCTTCAAACTCCTGGGCTCAAGGTATCCCCCCACCTTAGCCTCCCACATAGCTAGGACTCAACAGGCATGCACCACCATGCCCAGCTAAGTTTTAAGTATTCTTAAAACCTCACAGTATAATTATATTTTTGCTTTAAGTGGTCAATTATCTTTAATAAATTTAAAAATTAGAAAAATAAAAATATTTTATGTTTATCCATATATCCACATTATCTACATATTTACTATTTTTCAGCAATTGTCATTGCTCTGTATAGATTTGACATTATATTCATATCATTTCTTTATTCCTTTAACATTTCTTGTAGTGAAAGTCGACTGACAATGAATTCTCTCAGCTTCTGTTTGAAAAAGTCTTTCACCTTTGACAGTTTTTTCTCCCTTATATGACTTTAAAGATGTCATTCCATTGTTTTATGTTGTGGCTTATTTTACATGAGAAACCTGTGTTAATTCTTATCTTTATTTTTGTGTATGTGATGTGTCTTTTTTCCTCCAGTGGCTTTTAAAATTTCCCCTTCATCACAGATTTTCAAAAATTTTATTACAAGGTACCTTGATGTGGTTTTCTTTGTGTATATTCCACTATTGAGCTTCTTGGATCTGTAGGTTTACAGTTTTCAGAAAATTTGGAAAACCTTCAGCCATTATTTCTTCAAATATTTTTTCTATCTGACCATCACCTTTTCTTTGGGGCTCCAATACACATACATTAGACTGCTTGATATATTTTCACAGTTCAATGAAGTTCTATTAATTTTAAAAATCTTTTTTCTTCCTATGATTAATTTTGGAAAGTTTCTTTGTCTATATGTTCAGTTTTTTAATCTTTTCTTTTGAAGTGTCTAATCTGCTATTATTCCAATATAGTGACTTTTTAAATTCAGATAATGTATTTTTTAACTTTTAAATGTTCAGTTTGGTTCTTTTTAATGTCTTATTTCTCTCATTATTTTCATCTTTCTTTAACTTTTTGAACTTATTTAATTTAGTTATTTAATGTCCTTATCTGCTAATTCTAATATTTCTGTAATTTCTGATTCTGTTTTTAATTGAATGGTTTTCTCTTGGTTAAGGATCATATTTTCCTACTTCTTAACGTGTTTAGTAATTTTTTATTGGATGTTGGACAGTGTGTGCTATGTTGCTGAATGTCTGGATTTTGTTGTTTTCCTTTAAAGAATGTGGAATTTTGGTTTTGTGAGCATTTAAATTGTAGATCAGCTTGATTATTTTTTAGTCTTGGTTTTAAGCATTTTTGGGGTGGATCTGTATTACCCTTTATTCCAGGGCTATTTTAGTGCCACTGTTTAGTCATGAAACTTCTTAGGTCTCTGTTGAATGCCTGTTGTAGTTAACAAGGCTTCTCCTATTTGATTGGTGAGAACTTGAATACCTCTCTACCTTGAGTGAGCTCTGAGAATTGTTTAGCCTACATCTTGTGGTAGGTAGATTTTAAGAGGACCCCCAAAGACACTCACCTTTGTATAGTTGCCTCCCATTAAGTTTGGGAAGAACCTTTGAATACGATCATTCCTGTGATTGCATTAATTTGTATGGCAAAAAGAAGGTTATCCAAGTTGGGCCTGACTTCATCTGGTGAGCCCTTTAAAAAAAGAGATTTCTCTGTCTGATTACAGAATAAAAAGTCTAATATCTGAAAAAGTTGACTCATATATTTAGTCCAAATACCTAGTTGTTTATAGTGGGAAGGCAAGTCTGGTACCAGTTACTATATGATGGAGTTTTTAAGTGAGCAGTGGTAGTGAATTCACTTGCTTTGGAAGGTATGACAATAGCTTTAACTAGAACCTTCTTTCTTGGGCATATCCTCCATCAAGTTTCCTTATTTCCCAGGCTGCATAAACAAATCAATGGTCTCCAGATATTTATGATTCATCATTACCAAGCCAATATTCTATTTCCTTTGCCTGTAAACAAAAGGAATTTTTATATATAATGCAATCACTAGGCTTCTTGAGCTTACCAAATCATGCTGTTATTAGCCAATCTTTAAAACTAGGGGATACTGGGTTGGAAGGAAAGGATTTGAAAGGGACTATCTAACTGTTGTATATTCCAAAACTATAGAAACCACTCTTTTTTAACTTTTATTTTTAAGTTATTTGGAAATATTTCATATTAATGAAATGCAGATAGAATAATACAGTAAACTTTAATATACCTATAACCAGCTTAAGCACTAAAATATTATCAATGCAGTTGAGGCCCTTGTGCCCTTCCCCCAGTCTCTCTCCAGAGGTACCTGAACAAAGCATTATTAAGTCCGGTGCATTTCTTCATATTTTATTTTATATACCTGTGTTCTTAAATTTATCTTTGCATTTTTAAAAATTTATTTTAATGATGTCAAAAATACCATTCTTTTCTAGTTTCCTTTTTTTGGTTTGATGTTTTGTTGTTAGAGTTCAAATTGTATATGTGCTTAGAATTTCATTATATGAATATAGCAATAACTGTATAAACAATTATTTATACAGCTAACTATGTTTTTATGATAAGAAACTATGTTAAGAAAACATAGCTGGCTGTATAAATAATTGTGCTATGTACACTTTGTATGGAACCAGAGAAGACCCTGTATAGCCAAAGCAACCGTAAGCAAAAAGGACAAATTGGGAGGTATCAATTTACCAGATTTCAAGCTATACTACAAGGCTGTAGTAACCAAAACAGCATGGTACTGGCACAAGAACAGAGACATAGACCAATGGAACAGGACTGAGAACCCAGATACAAAACCATCCTCTTATTGCCATCTGATCTTTGACAAAGCAGACAAAAACATGCACTGGGGAAAAGAATCCCTATTCAATGGTGCTGGGAAAATTGGATAGCCAAATGTAGAAGATTGAAACAGGATCCATACCTCTCACCACACACAAAAATCAACTCACGATGGATAACAGACTTAAACCTAAGGCATGAAACCATAAGAATTCTAGAAGAAAATGTTGGAAAAACTCTTATGGACATCAGCATAGGCAAAGAATTTATGAAGAAGACCCCCAAAGAAATCACAGCAACAACAAAAATAAATAAATGGGACCCGATCAAATGAAAAAGCTTCTGCACAGCCAAAGAGACTATCACTAGAGTGAATAGACAACCTACAGAATGGGAGAAAATGTTTGCATGCTGTACATCTGATAAAGGGCTGATAACTAGAATCTATGTAGAACTCAGGAAAATCAGCAAGGAAAAATCAAACAACCCCATTAAAAAGTGGGCAAAGGACATGAACAGAAACTTTTCAAAAGGAGATAGACCAATGGCCAAGAAACATTTGAAAAAATGCTCAACATCTCTAATCATCAGGGAAATGCAAACCAAAACCACAATGAGACATCACTTAACTCCAGTGAGAATGGCTTTTATCAAAAAGTCCCGAAACAACAAATGTTGTTGGCATGGATGCAGAGAGATAGGAACACTCGTACACTGCTGGTGGGACTGCAAACTAGTACAACCTCTATGGAAAGTAATACGGAGATACCTCAAAGAACTAAAAGTAGACCTACCATTTGATCCAGCAGTCCCACTACTGGGTATCTACCAAAAGGAAAAAAAGATATTCTATAAAAAAGGCATCTGCACATGAATGTTTATTTGCACAATTCATGATTGCAAAGATGTGGAAACAACCCAAGTGCCCATCAGTATATGAGTGGATTAATAAAATGTGGTATATGTGTACCGTGGAGTACTACTCAGCCATAAAAAAATGGTGAACTACCTCTTGTATTATCCTGGATGGAGCCGGAGCCCATTCTTCTAAGTGAAGTATCACAAGAATGGAAAAACAAACACCACATGTACTCACCGTTAAATTGGTACTAATCAGTCAAAACTCATGTGCACATATGGAAGTAGCATATGTGCACATACGGGTGTCGAGCAGGTGGGAGGGGGAGGAGGGGATGGGTAAACTCACACCTAACGGGTGCAGTGTGTGCTGTCTGGGGGATGGGTACACTTATAGCCCTGACTTGGGCAGTGCAAAGGCAATTTATGTAACCAAAGTGTTTGTACCCCTGTAATATTCTGAATGAAAAAAAAGAAAAGAAAAAAAAGAAACGTATAGATTGTTTCAACTTTTTTGAAGCAATGAATGCTGAAATGAACTTGCAATAGCTGTGACTAGTATACATGCATGAGAGTTTCTGTAGGGAGCACCCTTTAGAGTTAAGTCACTAAGTAAACAGAGTATATACATTTTTAAATTACCGCAGATGGTCCACAATTTGCAATGGTTTGACTTATGATTCTTTTTTTTACTACGATGGTGTGAAAGCAACGTGCATTCAGTAGAAACCATACTGCAAGTACCCATATAGACATTCTGTTTTTTGCTTTCAGTACAATATTCAATAGTTTACATGAGATAAACACTTTATTATAAAATAGGTTTTGCGTTAGATGATTTTGCCCAATTGTAGGCTAACATAAGTGTTCTGAGCACATTTTAGGTAGCCTGGCCTAAGCTATTATATTTGGCAGGTTCAATATATTAAATGCACTTTTGACTTATATTTTCAATTGCAATGGGGTTATCTGGACATAACCCCCTTGTAAGTCAAGGAGCATGTGTAAATATCATCAGTTTTTCTTCAAAGTGGTCATCCAAATTTGCATTCCCATCATAAGCTTTCAGGTTGTTATACATCTTTATAGCACTTACTATTGTCAAAATTAAATTGTAAATAATTATGCTGGGGAGAAATGCTATTTTCATTGTGGTCTCAATTTGCATTTCTCTGGTTATTGGTCACGTAGGGCACCTTTTAATATGGTCACTGGCTGAATTGGCATGGAGACTATTATTCCTCAGCATGATCACTCCAATTTCTCAACTCTGTTATAGCTGACATAGAGATTCAAACATCTAAAGTCATAAGATACGATATAGAAAATTTTCTGAAGTATGAAATTATTCCCTGAACCATTTAAGTTATTTCTGGTTATCAAAATATGATTTTTGCTGACACTTTCATTGTGTCATTCTCTGTTGTGGTAGTCTCGCAGCTTCTCCCACTCTGGTTTTTCTGGCTGTAGAAAGAACAATAAACCGTAAGTCATTGAAGCTAAAGACAGGCTAAGTTATGAGGAAACAATAGAACATTATTCTAGCTAAGACTGACTAATAACAGCAAGATTTCAGGAGCTCCAAAAACATCTAGGTTAACAATTCAAGTGTTCCAGTGCTGTGCTAAGGGATGGAACTATGTACTTTTTAGGATCTTTCTTCCCTTGTGAGAAACCTATCTACAGAGGTCTCAGACTCTTTCCACTGCCCGTACGGAAACTTCCCCAAAAATACTTGTTATGTTTTCTAAAGAGGTAATGAGTAAAATGGTATCTTTTACAAATATATTATCGATAAATTATTTCCAGTAGAAGAAGCCATAAAATTCCCCCTGAATCCCTCCTTGGTACTAAGTGGGTATGACTTTGAGCCCAGGGGATACACTTTCTGCCCTTTCCATAATTTGAATTATCATTTGCAGAGCTGTATTACAGTATTCTGCCTGCAGTGTTCTCACCCTATGATAGTCCAAGGAAAACATAGCTGATGCCAGTGATACAATTTGTAATAGATTTGGGAATGTACAACCAGTAGCCTTTTTGGGGAAAATGGTGTGGGTATCTATGTTTATATTACATTGGAAAGGTTTTATTTCATAAATACTGAAAACCCAAGGAGGAGGTCATTTGGTTCAAGTTTGACAACAAAAAATTGCTCTGTATCAGAGTCTTGACCATTTTGTTCAGTTGATTTCTTTATGACTCAAGGACCAGCTTTATACCACTTCCTTTGGTGGAAAAATGTCTAAATCTTAAAGAGATTAAAGCATAGAAAAGGTTTCTTCACATTTGGACTGCATTGTCTTGTTTGTTATTCAGACTACCCTTATGCTTTTGTTTCCACTTCTTAGATGTTTGGTAAACCTCACTCAGGAATATAACCAGACCACAGACAGGATGCTTTAAAATAATGGGCATGCTAGTTTGATAATTGATGTTGCTTTCTGTTGGGCCTATTTAGACATGCGTGTGCATGCATGTTTTGCACTTGTCCTGAGGTGAGTGAAATTGGAAGTAGTGTTTTTAAGATGAATTTTCTCATCTATAATAGCAAGTTGCAAATGTCTTACTCTTTTCTGTTTGTAAGACCATCTCTTTAAATGTGCTTCTGATCCTCTCTTACCATGTGCCGTGCTACAAACATGCAACGCTTTTGCTGTTCCACAGCATGGGTCTCCTTAGATCTTACTGACTAATGCCGCCTGTTGTCTCCCCACAGGTTATCCAGGCTGTCTTTTTTGGCATCTGTGTCCTGACTGATCTTTCCAGTCTTCTGACTAGAGGAAGTGGGAACCAAGAGCAAGAGAGGCAACTCAAGAAGCTCATCTCTCTCCGGGACTGGATGTTAGCTGTGTTGGCCTTTCCTGTGGGGGTTGTGAGTATGGTATAGAATGTATTTAGCCACAAAAGAAACTTGGGTCTTATTTCAGTCTTCCAAGAGAGAAAAAAAGACCTCATTATAGGAGCTTTCTGGATTAGTTTGCTAGTGCTACCAGTACCACAGACAGGGTGGCTTAAACAGCAGAAATTTATTTTCTCACAGTTCTGGAGGCTGGAAGTCCAAGATTGATGTGTCAGCCGAGTTGTTTTCTTCTGGGGGCTTCTCCCCTTGGCTTGCAGATGGGCACCTTCTCCTTATGTCCTCACACGGCCTTTCCTCTGTGCGAGCATGCCTCTGGTGTCTCTCCCTCTTCCTACAAGGTTACCACTCTTATTGGATGAGAGCCCCACCCTTATGCCCTCATTTAACCTGAATTACCTTTTTAAAAACCCTGTCTCCAAGAACAATCACATTCTGAGTTCCGAGGGTTAGGACTTCAACATATGAATTTTGTGGGGGCCACAATTCAGCCCATAACAGTTTCTTAAGCAGCCCAAACTTGAAGTGCACAGTCCTTAAATCGACCATTCTAGTTCTGAACTTGAGAGAGGAGATCAGTATTACCTCAGACTTCTTCGCTTACCCTGCCGTGCCATTAGCTAATATCCCTTAAGTAAATGCCGCTTAATGTTTAGGTCTGTTCTGGCTTCATTGATTTTCATTGTTTGCAGTTACATTCCCTCCATAGCTCAGCTTCCTTCACAAGTGTGCTAATTTTCCATCGTCTGCATACAAACCAGGTTCCTTTAAAGGCCCTCTGAGACTCTATAGATTTTTAAGCTGTGTGCAGGCAGGAGGAGGATGAAAGAACTCTTATACATCCCCAGTTGTGAGGATAAGTGAGCGTATGTTACTTAATTCAAATTTACACCTTTCATTTGCTGGCTGATTTCTGGGAAAAGCAGAAGCCCCAGTGACATGGACTAACACATAAGCCAAGTCCAACGTCCATTGTAGAAAGAGTCAGAAAGTTGTTCATTAATCCTTCTAGGGGCTCTTTACCAGGTCTGTAGCTGGCAGAGGCCCCTACATGCTTGCTCTAAGACCAATTAATAGGCACCCAGATTGTCACTGAACTGCTTTTTCTATGTGCTGAGTTGTGTTTTCTTGGGTAAAATAGCCCTAAGCGCTTGAGAACAACACGGGGTCAGGGGAGCATTATAATCTGGTCACTCTTCTCTGCTCATTCCTTCATCCTTGTCTTCTGAAAACCTAAGTAAATGGGTGCTCAGATTGAAGCCATCTAGCAAATCTCTCAAATTCTGTTGATTAACATAACAGAGTTAAATGCTTTACATATTACTTAATATTTCCTTCTTTGGACTTGCCTTATAAAATTCAAATGCTTTCTATCAGAAGAGTCATCTAAGAAAAAACTCACATTGCATAAAGTGTAAAGACATACTTTCTGCATAAAAGAATTATCTAGAAAATCTAAGTCTATGTGTGTGTATAATTTTTTTTTAACCCCTTACTCCCTTAGAATTTCTATAGGAGTGTCATTGCCTCTGGAAGTACTCATTGACTAGAAAGAATACAATAGTAGTACAGTAAAAAAAAAAGTAAATAGGAATACAAGATTAGCATGTTTTTTCTTAGCTCTACCTTTCTGCTGTTATGTGGTGTCAAATTGTGGAAATTCCCACTTATGTTGTAAATTTTGCCACTCTCCTTAAAGACTCACTGCATATGCCTTTTAAACATTTTTGACATCCATTTGGGGGAAATGTTTTGCACCTGCTTGAGACTTGAGGTGTTTGTCAGCTTTCAGTGTCCTTCCTGAATTTAGCCCGTGTACGCTTCCTGGTTAGTAAGATGAGTGGTGGCTTTTTTGTTTGCTTATTTGTTTTATTACATCTGATATTTTCCTCCGTACTTCAGTATTTTTGTTGTTTTGCCTATGTTTTGGAAGAAGGGAGAAGAATAAAAATACCTTTCATTCCCACCCCAGCACCCTTTTAACCTGAAGTCACAGCATCACACCTTCATGGCACGTGTGTGCACCTTCCCTAGTTGATGAGCTCTGACAGCAGGACTGGCCGTCACCATTGCACCCGGGCCTCCCATTCACCCGGCACATAGAGGTGATCAGTGCTCTTTAAGTTCATAGAAGAAATTAAAGAATAAATGAGGAATCAGAGCTGTGCAACTCACTGATTTCTTTAACTTATTTTTAATTGCCCACTGGCATTTTGTAGTCACTATTTCCATTTTCATAATCTTCCCTGTTATTGTAAGTCACTTTCCCCTTTACAGTCACTAGCCTGTTATTTTTTGTGAACTTTTTGAAGTTCTTTTCAAAGAAAGTTGCATTTCTTCCTCTCTCGCTTTCTCTCTTTCTCTCTTTTTTGTATATTAAGAAGAATCTTGGTCAATATTCTCTAGAAATCACTTTACGCTTTCCACTGTTTCTCCTGTTTCTATCTTACTCTGTCATTTGACTATATCTATTATAGATCTATTATATTTACCCAATTCCCACCAGATTTCTCATTCTAATACACAGAAATTCATTTTGAGGCAAAAATATGATTAATGGCTTCTTCCCAGACCCCATTGATTTCATTGCAAAGTCATAATTACAGAAGATATGAACATGCCTCTGTATAAGCATTTTAACCCCCAATTTTTTTTCCGTCAAGACATTTTGTGATTTTCACCTCAAAAGATTATTTCCCAGCTTTCCTTTCCAACGTCCCCATGTCTTTGCTGTGACTTCAGAGACCTCCCCCTCTCCCTTCTGTACCTTTCTCCATTTTTCCCAGCTGCTCAGAAGGGTCTAGCATCCCACTATAGTTTTATTTCTTGTGACTTAAGACTTTCTTCCTTATTAAAACATGAACCCTCCCTGGAGCAATGCCGGGAGGAATCATCTGTACACTTGAAGAGGCCTCCTTTGTACTCTTCCTGGACTGGAAGGGAGATGCCCAGCCTGGAGGGCTGATTACAGCAGAAGGATGGAATAGCATTAATATAACAGTTTTATTATACCTGTAGGAATCTGAAGCATAAAAATGCTCATCATGTGTGCAAGCAATTAATGATAACATTTATAAGTAAACACCTTTTACCATCTTGGTTGATGCAGTCAAAATCCTAACTGGCAAAACATCCAAGCACCCTCCCTGTGCCAGGGGATCACTGGGCACGGCTTGAGTATCCTCAGGTGGAAAGTGCAGAGCCTGGGCTACGAAGCCCCTGTGGTCCCCTGAGGCCACCCCTGCTCTGCCATCCTGACTGCTGGGGACTGCCAGCCTTGCAGAGTGTGTCCCTGGCTTCTTCCGCCTCACACTTTTGTTTGTCAGTCAGAAGTTTACCAGGAAAGCAATGTTATTTTTTGCTTCATGGTGCAGGCAAACTGGCAATGGCTAGGCCTAAAAAGAGAGCAAAGAGCAGTGGCTGAATTTATCACCTCTGCTCAGATTTTCCTGAAGAGACCTCTTGGCCCCTGAGCTTTTCCTGGTGCTCCCATTAGCTTGCTCTCTCTTTCTCTCTCTCTCTCACCTCAACTGCAACTATGGCAGCAAGAGAGACACGGGTGGGTTATGTAGGATTTGTATTTTCTTCACTAATGCTTCCTCCAATAACGAGGTTAATTGAGAGTTGACAGTAAGTGCTTTATGTGAGCATGAAGCACTAAATAAGATTTTGTGACCGACCCATGGACCTAATGCATCTACTTCATGGTCTCTCTTTATCTCAAGGATATATAAAAATAATGAAACATTCCAACCAAAGATAATTGGAGTAAAGTTTTGTTTCAGCATAACCTTGAAGAAATCAGGCAGGGTTGCTTGAGTGAGCATGGCATGTATCATCCTGATTTGTGTAGATTCCCATAAATGCAAAGCTGGCCTTGATTAGTAACGCTAATGGCCGGAAACCACCACCACTCCCAAAGCCTTGCAACTCATTTTGCAGGGATAGCCCATGGGAGGCTCTTCTTACCATGTGTAGTTTATTTCTGAACCCTGTCACCCTTTTAAAGAAGCATTACAAATAATTCTATGACATTATGTGGTCTGGAAGCACTGAAGTTTATTAGGAGCAATCAAACCAAGAATCTCTTTTGTCTCCTGTGAGTTTGTTGACTTTTGTGCTGGCAGATGCCATTATAGTTAAGACACTAGGCTTAGGCTTTTAACCAAAAAAAAAAAAAAAGGAGTCTGATGATTATGAAAGTGTCCCTCTCAGAAACCCTAACTATGTCTCCAACTGCTATCCACAGTAGCCCTTTAATGAAAAAACAATTATATATATTTTTTATTAATTCAGGTCTATATATCTTATTCAGTTGTCACTGCTCAGCTTGAATAATATATATAATCAAACCTCATCACCTCACCAGTTCACTTTGGTCCTGGTATTGCTTTGGGTTGCTCTAGGCCAGCTGCTGCCCTGGTGCATCCTAGTGTGAAGAAGATGTCCCTCTCTGAGTAGCCTGAGGAGGCCATGGAGGTTTGGATCTGTTTTCACCCGAAATGGGTGTCCAGAGTGTCAGGATCAAACCAGCACATGCCTGTATAAACTACTTTTCTGGTATTTGGCCTTCTTATCTGAGTTTAGTCTCAAAGCTATTTGTTAAGTAATCATTTCTGGTGTTATAATCATGTCTTACAAAGATTTGGAGAAGATTTTATGTGTACCAACCTATTCTAGAATCCTTTAAAACTCATTTTTACTTGTGATGGGTACTGTATAGTACCTGCTTCCTTAGGAAATGTATGGAAAATGGAATTTAAAATCTCAAATGCAAACTCAAAGAAAAAGTATATTGCAATTGTTTTCAAAAAGTGATTCCCGAAAGTCTTCCTTTATTCACATACTAGTTAATTCTAAGCTATCTTTAGGAAAAATTTTGAGATGCACATAAATTTAGATTGTCATACCCCAACAATTTAAAAAACATTATATTCATTACTAATTTTTAAATGAAAGAGATTGGCTAAAGTGGAAAACAAGCATATTAATTAATACTAATCATTGATATTAATGTCTATTAAAGTAACACCTAAAGGAAGGGAATTTGATTCTATTTGAGATTGTAAATAAAAGCAAATGGCCTTCCTTCTGTTTGTATATTAAGTGGAATTTTTTAAAAAGTACATTGTTTACTTTATTCTAAAAACTCTGGATTTAATGTAAAAATACACTTAATATCTGCTGATCCTCTCTTTATTAAATTTTTACAGGTACCTGAAGTCAAACTCTCTTCTATTTTCTTTAAGCCTTAGCTGATGTTTTAAGTTTCTTTGAATGCCCTTTTCCTTTCTTTTCTCCTGTAAAGTTAAAATCCAATATCAGCTAGGTTATGTTTTGTGGTAAAACCCAGTTCAATTCTGGTGGAGTCAATCAAATGGTTGCCCTCTGCATGGAAATGAGGAACGTAAGTTGAGTTGCCTAAGAGGGAAGGTTCATAGATGAAGATTCACTCAAGATCAGTAAGCAAAAAGAGCCACATTTTCTCTTTCCCAGGAGAAAGACTCAGAAAACTATAATTTCCTAATCTACATGAGTAGTCTAACAATTATTTTTAATAGCTTTTTCAAAAGACTAAGGACATAATGTGACTGGATGGATATACCTGACAGGGAACCAGGTTGCTTCTCAACCGTCTTATATATTCTTCTCTCCTAAATGAGAACTAAAGATTTTCTGCCTAATTTGACCTATTTAATCTGTACACGTTCATGCTAACTCAAAGTAGTCAGCTTTCTTGGTATTTGCAAAACAGATTTCTTAAACATAACAAATAATCACACTTGAACAAAATTTTACTGGTAGGTGCCCACTTTAAAACACATTACAGGGAAAAATCACACATTTATATCCAGACTATTCAAAGGATAGATTTCTAGTCAAGTCAATAATTATTTGTGGGTACTTGGAGCCTACTGTGTTGCAAGTACTAAGTGCTAGGAGCCAGGATAGTGTCGGCTATCCTTATCCCTCAGGGGTCTCACAGTCTAGGGAGGGTGACTTTATAAGTTACATCAACAAGTAAATTAAAATAGGGCATGATGAGTGTAACAATACTTGTGTCTAAAGTCCAGAGAAATAACCCCAAAGAGGAAGGGATTAATTTTGGTGGGTGGGAGGTCCTGGAAGACTTCTCAGAAATGATGATATCCAAGCTCTGATTTAAAGAATGACTAAGAACTTATTGGATGTATAAGTTAATGATGCTTTCAGCTGCAAGTAGCAGAATACCCCCAGAGATCACCTGGCTCACTCTTTCCCTTCATTTGAGCCTCTGCTCAAGTGACCCCAGCAAAGCTGCTGCGACTGGTCTACGTGAATTAGCCTCCCAGTATTCTCTAGTCTCTTACCTTGCTTTATTTTTTCCATGATGATTTGCACTACCTGACACATTATGTGTTGATTCTTTTATTTGTGTAGTGTCTGTCTTCTCTGACTTGGTTCATACTCCGTGAGGCCGGGCAGGTTGTGTGTTTCATTTACTGCTCTATCCCAGGCATTGGGAGCAACATGCAAATAATTCAATATTAGTTGAGTGTAATCCATCCAACTGTGGCTTAAGCAATAAAAATATTTAATATCTCACAAAACAAGAAGTTTGTAGACAGGTAGTTTCAGGGTGGTTTTGAGACTTGGGCATTTCCTATTATATTTTCTACTCTTCTGCCTTCAGAGTGTCACCTTTTTGCCCTTAGATTTGCCACCTAAGGTCTTAAAAGGGTTGAGAAAACACCAAGCATCGCATCCTTTGTGACCATGTTCAAGGCAAGAAGAGAAAGAAGCTCTTTAGGGAGCCCTCCCCAAGTGTCTGTCTCTTCATCAGGCAAACACATCATTCCCAGAAGCTCCACCTGTAGAGTTTCTTTTAGTTCTCATTAGTTAGAGCATCACATGGCTAGACCCAGCTGATGGGAGGCTGGGGAAGCAAGGAGAAGCAGAAGGAAATGAGGTTGCCATGAGGGCTTAAACTAATGATGATTTATCCTTAGGGGCTGGGCACATTGCTGCCCAAACAAAATCAGGAGTTTCAAGAAATATTTTAAGTAACAAATTTGAACAATAACAATGAAATGTAAAGTGAGTAAAAACTAATAGCACTTTAGGTAATTTATTTTTTGTTTATGTCAATGTGAAAAATACGTACAGTAAAGCTGATGAGACTCATGAGGGATGTTTTCTTTTATAGCCAAGAAAGGCATATTTTCCCATTCATTCTCTGCCAACACCATTTTTAGTGCATATTCACCAGTATTTCATAAACAGCTGTCTAAATCTGTCATTGGAAGAAGTCCTTCTCAAAGAAAGTCAGATTTTTTACACAGTTGACTACAGGGTTTATGTTTAGTTTCCGAAATCTATACAAAATTTGTCAGAGGTGGCCCTTGCTTTAGATCACCAACTCAGAAATGCAGACAACCTAGTTCAACAAGTAAAAGCTTCCTTTAACACTCACCCCCAAATTATAGAAAATTATCATGCCCTGTGTATCATTTCAGAGTTCCTACTCTCTCTGGCAAAAAGATCACAAAAATATCTCAGAAAATGAAGATCTCTTCTTCCCATATTTATATTTATAGGTAAAATATATATTTGAAATTTGAGATCAAGGAAAATTAGACTTGCTCTTCAGTAACATTAATAATGTGTGCATATTGTAGAATAGACATATGATTCCTGTCCTCAAGAATATGACCCCAAAACAGAATCTTATATATGTGCTTGGTTTGGGGACCAGGGACAAGATGCAATATTGTTGATTTAAAAAAAAAAAGAGAAAAGAAAAAAGAAATACTATTCATTTTTCTTCCTCTTCCTCTGCATTTCTCACTCCCTCCCCCTGCCCCCATCCGCCTGCCATATCTCTCTGTCTCTCTCTCTCCCCCCTTCTCCCTCCCTCTCCTTCTCTCTCTCTTTTACCGCATCCCCGCACCCCAGCCATTGCTTTCTATGTAGAAAAAGAAACAATGATCTGCTGTGTGGGTGTTCCTGAAATTACTACAGTCTCCGTGGGTGGGTTGAGGTAACTCTTACCTGCTTTAGCTGGATCAAAGTGTGCTGTGTTACATCAGCTGATATAAAAAGTAATTTCCCCCCAAGGAAGGAGCTAGTGGACCTTCCACCTACACAAAATTTATTGACTTTTCATTGTGCCCGTGTGATTACTATGCTAATGATTTGCTTATTTTACCACAAATAGCCAGTCCTGGATAGGACTTTCGTTCACCATGCCTTTTCCTAACCCTCTCCGGGAACAAAGCTTGAGGCATAATTCTGACTATAGGGAACGTGCCCGGAAGCTCAGGTGGGAAGGTGGGGAGATGTGGAGATGCGGGGGGTGGTGAGGGAAGGGGGAGAAAGAGAGAGAGAGCGAGAGAGAGAGAAACCACAGTTCACAAGTAGCCCTGCCAACCCAGCTCTCTGGGTCCTAAGCACATCTTCTGGAAGTTTCCCTGTAGAGAGCATCCATTTTGGTTAGGTCTGTACTTAGGTGGGCTCGGTCAGTACTTGATTTACACATAGTGTTACCGAGAGTTTAGTACATGTCCCTGCAGCTGAACAGAGGGCAAGAGGTTTGAGGAAAAGGAAAGAGAAGTTTATTAATTTTCCGGCAAATGAGGAGGATGGCAGATTCTCGTCTTAAAGAATTATCGCCCTTCCTTTAAGCAGAAATACAGAGCTTTTAAAGGGGGTTTTCGGCTTCAGACTATTGCTATTTGACTTTGGTTGGTGGTCCTGGTTGACCTTATCTCTGGTGAAGATGACCCCATGACCTTTGCCTGGAATGGACAATTCCAGTGAGCCTTCTCCTGTGGTTTGAAACAAAGAACAAAGAACACTCCTCTGCCCCTCTGATGACTGGCCTCAGGCAGGAATGCAGGTTTTACTTTCTCAGAAAGGGTGAGGGTTTTAAAGAGACAACTTGTAAAACATTTTGCCCTTTCTCAGGGCCTTCCTTCTGTTACGATAGGAACAAGCTTGTACTAGGAGTTGGGGCCACACTGGTAACGTCTGGTGCCGCGTGAGGACAATGAAGAGAACGATGTGACAGAGGGAGCCGGAAAGAGCCCTACAGCCCTGATTTGCTTTTGTGCTTTTCTGGGTTCTCTACTGCTTTGCTCGTTGCTCACCAAGGGAGGCTGGAAAGGGATGTGAAGTGAGAAAGAGGCCTAACATACATTTGCAGTGTGCCCAAGTTTAAAGGCATGACTAGAGCCAAGCTCTGTCGTCTCATCACTTGGTCTTAAGGAGATTCCTCTCTCCCCTTTGTGTGCCTTAAAAACCACCTACACAATATGAAGATCGCCTTCATACGAGCACAAATAACTCAACAGAAAGGAGGCTCAGCACGTCACGGCCGGCGGATGCTGTGGGCACGCACATGCCCGGGGGTGGTGTTACAGTAGAAAACGCGGCACTGAGTCGACAAAGGAAGATGACCCCAGTCTTCACTGATATAGTGACATTTTCTGCTGAATATTCAGAAATGCTCTCTGCACCCCCCATCACCTCAGAGTTGTAACAGAGACACCATATACCCAGACGCCTCTGCTATTGCCTCTGATTTTGGTTTCTAGCCTGTGAATGAGCAGTTCCACCTGCACATACTGAGACTTTCTCAGCATCTCACCTCCCATAGTGGAAAACCCACAAACAACCCAAGAGCCTGAAAAATCTAATAATAAGAGCATTTTTTTTTTTTTGAGACAGGGTCTCACTCTGTTGCCTGGGCTAGAGCACAGTGGCCTCATCATAGCTCACTGCAACCTCCAACTCCTGGGCTCAAGCAATCCTCCTGCCTCAGCCTCCCTAGGAGCTGGGACTATAGGCACATGCCACCACATCCAGCTGATTTTTAAATTTTTTTTAGAAATGGGGTCTCACTGTGTTGCCCAGGCGAGTCCCAAACTCTTGGTCTCAAGAGATCCTCCCACCTCAGCCTTCCAAAGTGCTGGGATTATAGGCGTGAGCCACTATGCCCGTCCAAGAGCTAACTTTTATTATGCGCTTGCTGTGGGCCAGGCACTGTATTAAGCACTTTCCTTCAATAGTTTATTTAGTCCTCAAAGCCATTTCAGGTAGGAATTCCCATTATTCTCACTTCACAGAAGATCCTTCTGTTTTACAATTTTACAGCTCACCTGCCTGAGGTCATGCAGCTAGCAAATGGGGCTAGTAAATCAACCAGGATTTGAACCCAAACAGTCCAACTAATAGAGTACTTACTCTTAGCAATTACAGTCTTGTGCCATATAATGACTTTTCAGTCAACAACAGACCACATATACAGCAGTGGTCCCGCAAGATTATAATACTGTATTTTTGCTGTACCTTTTCTGTGTTTAGATATGTTTAGCTACACAGATACTTACCATTGTGTTACAGTTGCCTACAATTTTCAGTATAGTAACATGCTGTACAGGTGTGTAGCCTAGGAGCAATAGGCCACACCATATAGCCTGGATGTGCAGTAGGCCATGTGGTCTAGGTTTGTGTAAGTGCACTCTTCGTTGCTTACATGACGACAAAATCTCCTAATGACGTGTTTCTCAGAACATATCTCTGTCGTTAAGTGATGCGTGACTGTACTCAAAACTTTTCGACAAACTACACCTACCTTTGCTTTCCATCATTCACCTGATAAGACATTCTCAGCTATGTTCCTACAGCCTGAGCTGACCAAAATTTCTAATTTTGGAGAATGTATCAGAGTAAGAGAGGGAATTGTGCAGAATCTGGATAAAAAATAACTGCTTTATCTTTTTCCTTGAGGTGGTTTAACAAAAGACTTTGTTCATTTGTGATTTTTGTTGCTTCCCTTTGATGTATTGTTTCACACTATACAGGCAATGGTTTTATACGGTTTTATAGGCCAGTTTGCAAAGTACAAGTTTTGACAAGAAAAGAAAATCTTTCCTGCTTTGTCTTCTCATTTTAACAATTGCATACATATTTAAGCTACCACATGTTTTTCCCATGTGCTTGTGTTTAATATGTGAAAATAAGGTTTTATCAGTAGAATTAGCTACATTTTAAAAAGTGGTTGCTAAATGTACCCAGTATCATCTGTAAATCATCTCTGGGCTTCCAAGAAGGCATAGTTTGTAGCTACAAAATTGCAAAAGAATATTTTTGGCAAGAAATGATCCAATGCATTCTACATGAGCAACAGTATTCTAACAAATGAACTATGCCTACTCAGTGACATACTTTACCAAGAATTTCCAAAAGCCATTTTGCTCTGCTTTATCAAGAGCAAGTTTTCAGTCAAATCTGCTTTTCTTTTTGAATTTACAACTGATACCTTCACTTATTTTTGACAGGGATTTGAGGTGGTATAAGTCAAATCAATTACTCAGTCAAAATACCCTAGCATCCTGGGCCTCCATCTTTTTCAGCAAAGACCTCCTGTTATTAATGTTGCCTGTTTGGGTAAGTGCCTTCTATGTTACCGTGTAAGAAAAATGGAGGAAATTCCTTATGCTTTTTATCTTGAAAAGGGAAGGAAGCCAGGAAAACGGGCAGAAATTTTCAATAGACCTTCTGACAAATTCAGTTAACATATATTGAGTGCTAAGCATCAGTTCTATGTTAACCACTACCACATGATTTCACTGACTGTAGAAGGGGATCTTACCTAATAAACAAGAGGCGTTAGGCAGCAGGAAGTCATTCATCCCTACAGATTGTGACATTGGAAAAAGACATTGGCCCCTTGGGGTGGGCATGCTGCTGCCCTCCTGGCCGTAGTAGCCGGTTCTTACTCTGTCTCTGTTCTACCTGGAGAAAATGCCTGCCATATTGGACCTGGTCAGTAATGTTTGATAAATTTTTTGCTTTGAATAAAATGTTTGCTTTGAAGAGTGTCAAGCAAAAAGGGTTGTAAGGGGGGAGAAAGAAAGAAAAGCTCTAAGGAAAAAAAATCACCCATAGGAAGTAGATTTTCTTTGGATCCCTGGTTCTTTTCACAGATCAGCATCAAAACAGGCACTTCTCCTCAATCTTGGCATCTTCCTGAGCTGCTGATCCTCAAAGTAATTAGTTTAGTATGACCTCCTGTCTCTTAATTGATGAGAAGTGTTCTTGCACCACAAAAAAACCCCATAATTAGACAGCAATTCTAGAGGGGGCCTAAGCAGATGACAAGGGATTCAAGTGGACCAAATGCCAAGGAAAAACATCCTGAAGTGCTGTCCCGGAGATACATTGCTGACGTGTGGGCAGCATATATGCATCTTTGAGCCATTTTGGTTCCAAAGATGACCATTTGCTTGCTAACTCCTTCCACTTTATTCATACAGCATAGATCATCATAGAAAAATTTAAAAGGCAGAAAAAAAAGTCCATACAAATTTCCACAATGAACATTTATTACTTTTATAATAAGAAAACCCCACAGAAAAGTGTTATAAAAGCCCTGATACAACTACTCACATTTGGGAAGTCAATCACAGTTGTATTTGCAAATGTGCTCCCATGTAGAGATGTTCATACTCTAAATTTAAATGGCAGTTTGTTCATAGAGGAAAAAAGAGGGAATCAATATGTTGTTGGAATGATGCCAAGAAACAAATACACCAACCTCTCCAGAAGTTTTTTCCCATTGCAAACTATGTATATAACATACTACATATTTTCCTAGTTTATTTATGCATAGAATCTAAAGCAAACAAAACACAGAAAACCTTATCCTTCCTCCTCTCCTAGCCCCACAGCAATTCGAGAGCAGGGGCTAGCCGTTTGTGGGTGTCCCAGTGTGCTCAAATGTCCTTCTAGCCCGGACCAAAACCCACACACTCAATTTTGTTAGTCTATTTTGAGATAATCCTTCTCTCAGTAAATGAATTCCATGCCAACTAAATGATTATAGACTAAAGTTTAAGGCCAAAAGATAAGAAGTCTATGATGAGAAAAAATTGTCAGGCAGACTAAAAAAATGTCAGATTGCCCAAGCCAAAAGGGAGTTAGAAGATTTCTGAGTGAACTTGAAATCAAGGCAAGGAGTGGCAATTGGATTATTTTAGTGGCAGGTGGTCAAATTACTGTAATCTGATGCATGCTTTTGCACTGTAGGGATTGACCTACTAGGTAGACCAGAATGCTTTCTAGGGTGCCCAGGGGACCCTCTCCTCTATACAAAGCTGGAGATGCATTTTTGCTTTTTAGTGCCCATAAAGCTACTCACTAGTATGATCACTTTTCTTCTGTTAGCATATCTTTTTTGAGCAGGCTGCATTTCATTCGATCAGGCTTCACCTTCCACTGTTACGATAGTGTTCTGTCACTCTGCTATTATACCCAAGGCACTGAATGTATACACTCAATGACACATAGTCATCTGACATAGGATGGTTCTACAAAAAGATGATCTAATTTATTAACTTTTATTAGATTAGATTGAATTAGATTTTCTTAATTTTATTCTCAGGTAAATGAGTTGTGGTTAGCTAGATGTCTCTCTATGTACTTACAGCTACCCTTTGGATATTCACGTTAATGTAATTTTATCTAATAACTAGACTATATTCCCCTTTTATTAAAAAAGACACACACACATACAGCAATAGTTTGATTATTCAGTGATTTTATGATGGACAAAAGGTCCAAATAGTTTTTTGAAAAAAGAAACCTATACCAATGCTAATTGATTGACAGTGGTTCTCGAACATATTTAAAATAGTCTTGTGTGAGGTTTATGGGTATCTGTTTATTTTATTCATTGTCGCTTGACAGAGAGTGAAAGAAGCCTTGCTTTATTTATTTTGGAGTGGAATTTTATTTAAAAGGGATCTAAATTTGAACCCATAAAAGGAGGGTTATTTATTAGAATGCTAAAATGACCACCTTATGGGAAGATCTCACCTATGTGAGGCATAGGCAACCAGATGTAGTAAAAAATGTGTGAGCTTTGAAGACAGACCTAGGTTCTAATTCTGTTCCTTCCTAATGCAAATTTCCTAAGCTCTCAAAACCTTGGTTTTCTAATGTGAAGGGTGGGCTTAATGAAACCTGACTCACCTGGGTTATTTAGAAGGATAATGGAAGACAGAGTATCTAATGAGTATCTGGCACATACTAGGCAGTCAAAGAATGTCAATTTCTGCTCATTTGCCCTAAAAAAAATGGCCTCACATCACAGAGAGTATTGGGTTGGATAACAGCATTTAGTGGTGAGGTGTGATATTGATCCATTGCAAATACTTATTCAAAAGGTCTAAAGATACTAGTTCTTGAAATCCAAGGGTATGGTCATGCCATCTGAAGTTCAAGAGGGAATTCTTACGGTTCACAAAGGCAGTAGTATGTTGGAGGTAGGGGAAAGACTCAAATATTGATAAGAGACTTCAGGGGAAAACTAGTAAACTGCCAGGTAGAGTTTACAACATAAATTAGGAATGGGTCTGCTCTACTATCTACTACAACTTCCTCACCTACAATTTCCAATTTAGTTTCACCTGGAAATTTTGGAGGTAGTGGGTATATATTTTATTTTCTAGTGAAAATCAATAATGGACTTACAGAACTTGAGGGTCCAAATTTGCACAGAAGACAAAAAAAAAAAAAAAAAAACCTTATGATTTCTCAAGAGATCTTACCTGTCTTTAAAATTTTCACCAGGGAAATTTGTTTATCTATGTTACTATTGATAGCTATTGGGCTTTTTTTCCCCCAATTTTTTGCCCGTAATGGACAACACTGCTCTGAACATTCTTGGACATGTCTCCTGCTCCACGTGTGCAAGAGATTCTCCAGGGCAAAGCTTCCTAAACAGTGCGCTGCGATGAAATTCAAGCATACGAGGGTATGTTGAGCACCTCAGCCCATGAGAATCTAAGAAGAGTCTGCGGCAGCCATATCCCCTAGTGGGGGATTTTATGCCTTATTTGCTAAGAATTGTTATCATGAATGATTGTCAGATTTTATCAGATTTTTTTCTGCATCTGTGGAGGTGATCATATCGTTTTTTCTCCCTTATTCTGTTGATGTGGTGAGTTACATAATGATTTTCTAATATTAAACCAACCTCGCATCTTTAGGATAATGATATAGTATGTTTTATAAACATTGATGGATTTATTTTGTTAAGATTTTGCTTAGGAATTTTGCATGTGTTCATGAATGATGTATTCCTGAGATTTCCCTTTCTTACAACTGTTCTTTTCTGTTATTATATCATTGTTATACTAGCCTCATAAAGTACCTTGGGGCACATTCCTTTTTTATCCTCTGGAAAAGTTGTGTGAAAGACTGGAATTCTCTCTTCTTGGAATGTTTGATAGAAACCACTAGTGATCCACTGTATTTGGCATACTCTTTGTGGGAGGATTTTTAACTACTGATTTGATTTTACAATTATAAGGTTACTTGCGTTTTTTTCTATTTCTTCTTGGGTCCATTTTAATAAGTAGTATTTTCTGAATAGAAAACTTTATTTCATCACATTTTCAAATTAATGACAACCTTGTTCATAAATTTGTTTGATAATTTTATTCTCATAAAATCTGTAGTAAAGTCCCCTTTTCTTTCTTGATATTGCTTATTTGTGTTTTCTCTCTTTTTTCCTTCATCAACCTTGCCGGAATTTATCTGCATCTCTAAAAGTCCAAAATTTTGGCTTAGTCACTTCTTGTCTTCTATACTTGTTTCTGTTTCGTTAATTTGGCTATTCTTCTGAAGATGTATACCTCACATTAATTTTCATTCTTTTCTGATGTAAGCACAGAAACCTATAAATTTCCTCAAAGAGGATTTTATATCCTAAAAGACTTGAATCTGCCATTTTTATCATTTTTATTTCTAAATATTTTCTAAAACCTATTGTGATTTCATGTTCAACCCATAAGTTTTAAAGCAAGCATGGGTTTAGATTTCCAAATATATAGGAATTTTTATTATGTTATTATTGATTGCAAACTTAATTGCATTTTGAACAGAAACTATGGTCAATAAGATACCAATACTTTGAAACTTCTTTGAAGCTTGCTTTATGGCCTAGATGATGGTCAATTTCCACATGCTCCACTTATATTAGAAAGAACACACATTTCAGATCATCGCATCTTCCTGAAAGCACACAGCAGGCTATAAACCTGATGGCAATCTTATGGTTATGAATTTTCAGGGTAATTTTTCTTTCTCTCTCCTCTCAATAAAGAGCTATGGTTACAGCAGGCATGTTTCCCTACTGTCTGCTTCTGTGCAGAGGGTCATTGTTATTCGCCCTTAAGCTGAAGGTGGAACCCTCTGGGATAGGTACTAGCTTCAGGTGGAAACCTCCCATGCGACTGGCTGCCTTAGGCAGTTGCTAACTCCTATCTCCTGAATTCTGTGGATCATCGGGAGATAAGCCAGGGTCACTGAGGTTTGACAGATGCCTCTGGAGGAAAGCTGGCCTCAGTGCTTACTGACTTCCCAGAATTCTCACTGTCGCATTATTTTTGACCTCTGCAGTTTCACCACTTTTGGTCACATAGTGGTTTATTTTAAAAGATACTTTAGATTTCCTAGATATGTTATGAAACAACAAAATCAAGGTCATATAGTATGAAACTGTGTATATTTAAAGAAGAGTGTGTGTGTTTGTGTGTGTGTGCACATTTTTTCTTGCATTTGCAAAAAAAAAAAACCACTGAAAGGATAAATAAGAAACTAATAAGTGGTTTCCTACTTAATATTTTATTAGGCTTTTTATAAATTGGGAGCATAACTCAAGGCATTTATTCCACCATACAACTAGGATAAGTCCTTGATTCTGTTTCCACTGCATGTCTAATGTCAAGGGTAGGTCCTCCTAGGCCTCCCACTGAAACTACTTTGCATCTGTGTCTCAATAATAGAAGTTATCTTAACTTTTAAGTCCCTTTTCAGGAAATGGTTATGACAAATATGCCTGGGTTAACCTAAACCTTTGTGGAGTTAAAGAAAATTAACTGTCTTCATTGTGTTTGTTGAACTTAACTACACTCTTATGCATCTTTCTGGAGTGCCTGCTTGCCCTTTTCATTCCATGTCTGAAGTTGGCTGTAATCTTTGTAGTTTTCCATCTGAGTCACAATCGCTCCTGATTTGTGCTTACCATATCAGTGGTACCTTAGTATTTCTTTGCCCCTATTTTGTAGCTTGACAGATGACCCTAAAGTGGAATATACAGTTTCCTCCCTCAGGGTGTCATCTTCTTCATACCCTACCCTCTCACAATACACACCACCTTGCTAACCAGGCCCACCACCACCAGGGTGCCTTCTAGGCAGTGTAATAAACCTTCAGACGTCACTGTACACAAAAGCAGACTGTTACCACTAGAAGTCAACTCCAGGCAATTTAGATCCTGTTGGTGGGAAAGAAAAGTGAACATAATAGCCGTCATTCCCATGTTTCAGTCAGTGGTGAAATTGGCCACACAGGGATGCCTGAGGCTGTGAGAACAGACAGAACTAGAGGAATAGGGCATGATCGGTGAGGTTTCAGCCTATAGGCATAGGGATGACATGGGATACAACCTCTGGGGACTCCACAAATCCAGAGACACAGCTGCTCATAGAGACCCACCCACACAAGCTGGCATTCTGGGGAAAGACTTGCTTCCCAAAAATGAAGTGAGAATACAATAGGAGCCTATTAACTAAAATTTGAGTAAGGAAGGGAACATAGCTCCAATGCGCAAGACCCAGATATCAGTTAGGACCAGCAAGTGTTCTAGATCAGTATTGCTTCACTATTCTGTGGCTGTGAGTGAATTTTATAGAGAGTAGGTATACCTTGTCAAATAATCCTTGTTGAGGTGCTTGAGATTCCATGAATGCATTTATTACTAACAAAGACAAGAATGGATTTTCCCAACTTGTCCTGCATTCTGTGCTGCTATCCTATGGCCTCCTATGGCATGTTCAATCCGGGGCACCAGCTTGATGATTTTTCACCATACGTGACAATTTTCCTTTTCCTTTTGGTTTCTCCAGAATGATTAACCACATTTACTCACCAAAAATTCTTTGAGTTCCTACTCTATGCAGCCTTTTTTAGGTGATGGATACACAGGCCCTGAGAGGGATCTGGGAGAAGTACTACACTATCCACTATAGTTATTTGGTCTAAATTTACAATTTACTTTCAGACTTTGCAGAGCTTGCATAATTACCACAGCTTAGCTGTCACTAATACAAAGATAAAAGGGGAAAAAATGATTATCTCAATGTGAAAAAAAAATTCAATGAAATTAAACCTTTTTGATTAAAAAAAAATCTTACCAATTAGGAATAGAAAGCAATTTATTTAACCTGATAAAGAGTACTTTCTCCAGCCTACCCTTCCACTGAAGTTGCGGCCCCTGTGTGGGCCAGTCTCCAGTTCAGTAGCCCCCCACCACCTTGTGTGGGCCCAAGGCCTTGCCATCCACCTGCTTGGCCACAGCCCCCAGCGTGCTCTGATTCTGACGCTGGCATTTGCCTCCAAGCAGTCCCGGTTTCTGCATTTGCTACTGTTCTGTTTTAACCCTGTTCTTTTTTTTTTTTTTTTCGGGGTTTTTTATTTTTTATTTTTTGGCTCCTGGTGATTTCCCTTCCTTTCTTGTGTGCTCAGCAATACATTTAAAAGTATATTTGTTGTAATTTATTGAGCACCCAGTGTTTCACAGCGGGAAGGTTTTTCAGCCTATCTAGTCCACAGTTCTGCAGAAAGCTAAACCCCAACTGTCTTCACCAAAGGTAGTTTTTCCTTTTACTGCTTCTAATGTGACTTTCAGTTTTATTTTTTATATTTTATTTATTTCATAAGTTCTTTTCACTCACTTTTACCCTCTTCACTTGCTCAATTTTCTCTTAACTCTCAGTTTTTCTTCTTTGACATCTTTCTTTAATGGAGAATTATTTGGTCATAAATTATACCTATGATGGCAAAATGTTTCTGGTTTGTATTGTTCAGTTGCCTTTTTTGTCATATTCCTCTTTATGTCTTTTTTGTGTGTATCTGTGAATACATTCCATACTATTTCTTTTCTTGTGATTACTCATCCTTGAATTGGTTTGTTCTTCCTGAGCCAGCTATTTGTGAAAGGATAGAACAGGAGACAGGCTAGGGAACTGAGCCAGGGGAGCTTGAATTTCCATCTATTTTCCACCACTACCCTGCCCTGGAGAATGGCCTCTGGGCTCAATTCGTTTCTCTCTCCTGGACTCATTTTTATCACAACCATTTTGGATGGTGACTTGAAGCTTGGTCTTCATCAGGTAAGCATGAGCTGTATATTCAGGCTTGTTTCCACCGATCTCTTATTGACCTGAATGTACCCATATCCTGCTCTTGCAGAGATGACACATTGGCCTGTTTCCACATTTAGCATCATCACCTCTGACACCTGAAGCCAGAGATCAGAGCCTTTCCCCAGTACTCCTTTGCATCGAGACCTCGTGTTCCCAGGAAGGGTCATTTAATGTTCCTCGGGTGTGCCACCTGTAGAGAGCTCTCTGTTCTGCTCACTCAACCAGAGAGCTGCAGGATCTTGTTTCCTCCATCGGAATCTCTCCCTGTCCTCATTTGTTTTTCTTAACTCTTGGCAGCCTTTTTTTAAAAAAAAATTATTTCTAATTATTATGGGTACATAATAGTTGTATATATTTATAGGGTACATGTCATGTTTTGATACAGGTATATAAAGTGTATTAATCAAATCAGGGTAATTAGGGTATCCTTTTTAAAGAGTGATGTTTGGATTATGGGTATTTCCTACTTTCATGAGTTTCATTTCCGCTTTTCATTTTCCTTATTTTTGGTTGACTTCAAGAAAGAGAGCTATTAGCCTTCTGTCTTGATCTTGAAGTCCAGAGAAGGATTATTATAGGATGATAGAAGACTTAAACAAGTGAGGGAAGAGCTATCTTGTAGAAGATCTGAGAAGGGATTGGCTATGCAAGTAGCCTGGAAAGAAGAGGTTATCTTCCTTATACACAGAAGGACAAAAAACACAAACAACATAAAGGAGAAATTTTAGGTCAATAAGAAGAAAATGGAAGGAATAAAAAGGTACTTGCTCCTGTGGGAGATGTGGAGTCTGGCATATACAAGGAATAACAATGTACTTTATTCATTAGTCAGCAAATTCTTATCACATATGTGCTATATGGCAGGCATTGGGGAACCAACAACGAACAAGACAGACAAGTTCCTGTTCTCTGATACTTTACTTTCTCATAGAAGAGCTAGACAATGAACAGCTGAGCAACAACTACAACAACAGGAGCCTATTTTCTGTTGGCGTCTATGATAGACAATAACAGCAGTGGTGTGTCCAGTGGCAGCTTCTGTGCAGAGGTGCTATTTAAGCTAGACCTGAAGGAACAGAGAATCCGGCCATGTGAAAGTGGGGGAAGAGCAGGCCTGGCACAGAGAGTGGAAAATGCTTTTGCCCTGAATCAGGAAAAAGCTTAATAATTTTTAGAAACAGACAAATTACCAGTTGGACTTTAGGGAGCAAGAGAGAACATGGTACAAGCTGAGGTTGGAGAGAAAGGCAGGAACCAAATCATGTGGGCACTTGTAGGAGTTGGGTTTGGGTTTTCGCATTACTTACTCAGTCGGTAGAGATAATTAAGGACCTAAATGTAGATAAATATGGATAAATTATAAATGTACCAAAAAATGGTAGCTTAAAGCTATGAAAACAGGCATAACACCAACATGTGTTTTAGAAACTCTGTACATGGAGATTCTGGTTTTAAGGTAATTTGGGCAGAATGTATAGCATAAAAAAATACAACATTGCTCACAGACACACAATTCCAAGGAAAGGAATTCCATGTCATGTTTAGGAATGAGTACTAGAAACTAGTTGTAGTCTGGGACAGAGGATACTGTGACATTTTAGAGGGTGCTATGCCTCACTGTGCATTTCTGAAGAGGGTGTGGTTGAGGGAAATCAACCAGAAGGAGAAGACTTGGGGACCCAGGATCTTGTAGATCTGGAAAGTGGGAAGACGGGCTACTTGACTGTCAAATGAGACATTCACTGTATGAGTGAGGGCCTCAGAGACCAGGTAGCATCCAGAACATCAGCTTATTCTCATACCCATGCTTCATGTGTTTGGAAAGAGAAATCACAACTGGAAACATTTCTAAAGATTACCCCTCAGCAACAGTGCTAACATAGAAAGATTTATGGGAAAGCAAGTCTTGAAAACGCAATCTGGAAGCAAGATAATAGAGCACAAAACAAAAGTTAAATTTTTTTCCTATCAGTATTTGGTAAAGTCTGAGTACTAATATATTAGTTTTAAAAGGGAATGCAATTTTATAGGATCATATCCTGCTGAAGCTGAAGACTTTAAAGAGGTCTTCATTTATTTCCTCCTTTCCCTCACTCAGCAGTGATTGTTTGAAATTATGCTACATGGCGTTTATAGACTAATCTATAGATAAGTGATTTTAGCCTTCTTCATGGCAAATTTCTCTGCAACATCCTTTGCAGAGAAATTCTAATTGGTTCTACTAAATTCCCAAGAATTTCCCACTAATCAGTAAAGCTTCTTAGAAGTGGAATAAAGCTGAAGTTTCAGGTTTTATCAGACTCCATATGAGAAACTTCTTTCAAAAAGAAACAAACCGTGAGTCCAGTTTTCTTTTGGCATTAATTTCTAATACTTCCGGGGGTTCATTTGTGGCATTAACAACTAGCTGTCACTCAAGTATTTTGTCTTGAAGCTTCAGGGACTGGAAAGTGACTGTGCTCCTTCCACTCTCAGTTCAAGTACAATATTCTGGTCCTGGCAGCTGAGAAGCATCAGGTGCATGATGAATAATGGTCCTGGCCAGAGAAGGAGCTTCTTTACAATGGTGGAATGTTCGCCTGTCCAAGAGAAACTATTTTTGTTTCATATCCGTGCCCTGGTAGTAGAGTTCAAATTTATTTTGGGTTTGCTGATGACCATACTATCAAGAGGATATCAGTGCAGAAAGCCAAGAAGCTACCATCTGTGCTGTGTTTATATCTAAAGAATTATTTAGAAGACTGATTACTCAGTTAGCTGTGCCTCCTGACCTTCTAGTGTTACACTTAGAAAGGTGACTAACACTTTCTTGAAAGTCACCTCACTTTTAATAACCCATATAATTCCCTCAATGTGTGGTAGGGATCAAAGTACTGACCAAAGTTTCACTGTTGAGTAGTGACCCCACAGTGCTTTCCCTGTGGCAGGGATGCCATGAATGATCACTCATGGTGAACAGAGAGTAGCTCTCAACAGTGGTGTGTTAGTAAATGTTTAACAACTGGCTCTCTAGGGAAAAATACCTGATTTATAGCATTTGCCAATTTCCATGCTGGAATATTAAGAATAACTTATAAATTCAAAAACTTAGATGAAATAGAGAAATTCTACAAAAGGTTATAATGACTAAAATCAACTCAAGAAAAAGTAGAAAGCCTGATTAGCCCTATATTTATTAAAGAAAATGAATATACAGTTAAATCTGCCCACAAGAAAAATGGCAAATCCAGATGGCTTTACTAGAGAAGTATATCAATTAGGTAAGGAATAAATTATACCAATCTTGCACAAGATCTTTCAGAAAAGAAAGGAGGAAACACTTCCCAACTCATTTTTTTGAGGCCAGCATTATCTTGTTACCGAAATTAGATGAAGACACCATGAGAAAAGAAAATTACAGATCCGTATACTTCATGAATAAAGATGAAAAAAAATCCTTTATGAAATATCAGCATATTGAATCTAGCAATATAGATATAAATTATAATACATGATGAGCAGGAATGAAAGATTGGTGTGACATTCAAAATCAATTGATATAATTCACCATATTAACAGAATAAAAGGGAAAATATATGCTTATCTCAAGATACGCAACAAAACTATCTGAAAAAATTCATTATTCATTTATAGTAAAAATATGTCTCCTAAGTAAATTAAGAATAGAAGAGATCTTCAACTTGATAAAAGGCATCTAAGAAAAACCTGCAGCTAATATCAGTCTAAGGTATTAGTATCTTTTAAATGTTAAAAGACTGAACACTTTCCCTAAGATAGGGAAGAAAGCAAGGATGCTCACTCATAATCACTTCTGTTCAATATGTTGCTGAAGGGCCTAGGTAGTGCAATAAAAAAAAATAAAAAGAAGTAAAAGGCATACAAATTGTAAAGGAAGAAGAAAAACTGTCTTAATGTGCAGATTGTGTAAGCATAAAAATTCAAAGTAATTTCAAAAATAGCTACTAGAACTACTAAGCTAATTTAACAAAGGTATCAGATACAATGTCAATATTAAAAAATCAGTTGTATTTTTTATAAACTAGCAACAAACAATACAAAAAATGTAACACTATCTACAATAGCATCACAAAACATAAAATATTTAGGTATAAGTTCAACAAAATATGTGCAATATTTGTACACTGAAAACTACAAACATTGCTGAGAAAAATTTAAACAAGACCCGAATAAATGGAGATATAAATTATGTTCATGAGTTGGAAGACTCAATATTATTAAGATGTCAGTTCTCCCGAAACAGTCACAATGAGAATTCTAGCAGGATATTTGTAGAAATTAACAAGCTGAGATTCTAAAACTTAAGTGGAAGTGCAAAGAACTTAAAATAGTCAAAAACAATTTTGGAAAGGAAGAACCGAGTGGGAGTCTGTGGTAAGCAGAATTCTAACGTGGCCCCAAGATTCTGCCCCTTGCTGCACTGGCCCATATAGGCCTTTCCCCTGGAGCGTGAGAGAGACCTGTGAATATGATGGGATATCACTCTTGTGATTCAATTATGTTATATGACAAAGGTGAAGGGATTTCCACCAGTGGCTCCATCCGGGATTGAAATGGCGTCATGCCTGTGTGTGGACACCCAGACCAAACATGAAGCTTTGGTCCTCACCCTACAGAAGGAAACATATTTTAACCACATCTTAGGTAAAGGCAAACACACATTTATTGCACAGTCCACCCTCAGGGTCAATCCAGGGGAGGGAGGAGGCCCGCACGTACCCTGAGGCATATACTCATGTCTGTTTGCGCAGGGAATTGCAAGGTCACAGTTACCCAGGTGTGGTCTAGAACGGGAGGGATGCAGCCTGTGGAGAGACAAGCCTCTTGGCCATGGGATCCACTTACTACATGGGAAAGGAGGAGGCTCAAGGTGGCCGGAATGGTTCCTCCCAAAGCAGAACCTCTCAATCTGTTATGTGCACATGAATGACCTCAGGATCTTATTAAAACGCAGGATCAGAACATCTCAGGGTGAGACCTGGGATTCTACACATCTAACAAGCTCTCAGGTGATGTGGGTGCGGCTAATGGGACCCCCACTTTGAATTGTGAGGCTGGAAAGCACGCGGCTGAGATCCAAGGGCAGTACTGCCATGACGCCTGGCGGGCAGCGCGTCTCTGGTGTTAAGGCATAGAATCGGCCCTAACTGGACTGGTGTTACTTAGAGTTGTCAAATCTATGCTGCAAAAAGAAGTGAAAACAGGAAGGGCTATCTTAAATTGTGTCCATTGTATGTCAGTAGTAGCTTTATAAGTGATATCTCATGTAATTCACTGGCAACCACCCCTTCCCAGGTACTGGTTTAGAAATGCTGGTCAGTCACTTAAAGATGTTCTTAATCTCATAGCATCTCTCATTTCAGACCTTCTGTCCAGTTACCTAATCCATGGTGCTAGGAACCTGCCCCCCTCAGGATCCTCTCTTCCTAAACTCTCTTTTTCTAAATCCCCTTTACATAGACCTTGAGACAATGCAGAAAACATCATGGTTGGTTCTACTGCAGAATCATGCTATTAGACCTCACTTGGGCCCTCCTGATTCATGATAGTCTTCCTTTTAAATATCTTATTGACTTCCTTGCATGTTGTCCACAGCTATGTCCCAAATCCATTCTGTGCTCAGCCCTGTTTCCAACTATCAGCAAAAGTGCTTGCATCCCACTTTAAAGAAGGGAAGAATGCTTCATCTGTGTTCATAATCCTAATCCCTTTCTTCTCCTGGGCTTTGCTTAATCATTCATTCCCTGTCTTCCTGTCTCCATTTACTCTGACGTCTAGCCACTCACAATATTGCTTAGCTCTCCTGTTTTGTCATGCAGCAGGCCTCCTTCTTCCTTCACTGCCACTGTCATGGAAGAGAAGCCTTCTTCCACTGCCTCTGCCCCCACCCACCTTAGTCTCTTGCAATCTCAACTTTACTTCCACCAACCCACCAAACTTGCCAATTGGAGGGTCATTCAAGGAAAAAAGATTAACATGCTTTTTACTGTTCAGTGTTATATACCTATATATATGAAAGCACAATAACTTTTTAATTTCCTTAGCAAATCTTTTCTTCATAAGATAGGACTAAAATAAGTGCATTGTAGATTCTATTTGTATTATCACCCCAAATTAGTGGGATCAAAATTAATGAAGTTATAGTGAGGTTCCATTTATGATATGTGAAACCTTATGTGCAAACAAATGTTATTAATAAAGTCAGTGAAAAGAAAACTCTGATTTCTCTATCTGTTGAAAGGAAAAATTCAATAAAATGTGTTCCAGCCTATTTTAAGGAGATAATGTTGAGGGTTAATGTAATAAAGATTTAAAGTAACTATCAAATATGTACCTTATAAATGCCATTACCATTGACAATCAGTGCATTTGAAGTCTGAACTGGAAGGAATAACCCAAAATTATGGTTAAATAAAAAGTTATTCATTGTACTTGGAAAATTATGATAGTTAACTTTAAGCTTTACCTTAAGGATTGTATCATTTTGGATTCTTCTTACCAATACAGTCTAAGAGAGCCTACTTCCCTACATTCACCTTGACAGAGTATGTTGTCCAACTGTTGGATCTCTGCCAATCTCAGCAGTGTAATTTTAATTGCATCCTTTTATTATGAGTAAGATTGAGCATATTTTTGTGTTTGTGAATTCTTTCTTGATATCATTTGTCTATTTTTCTTTTTTTTAATTTCAAAATATTAAGGGGGTACATTTTTTGACATTTACAAAAAATACACTTTTTCTTTTAAATTCTGTGCTGAAGGTTAAGACCTTGGGCCATTCATTTCTTTATTTTATCTGAACTTCTTTTCTCACAATTAGCTCAAAGAATGGTGAAATAATAAATTGAGTATTCTACTCTCTTTTGATGATTATATTGCTAACGTGCCAAAACAAGCCTCTGGAACTCAGATGAACTTTTAAGTTATTCCAAGAGAATTAGGAATATTTCTTCACCCTCCATATACCCTGCTTCTCAGTACAGCTAAAGTTCTTGCTTAGGCTATACAAATTCATACTTTGCTGGAAATGTGACTTTTGGACATTGTATAGCAGGGGTTTCAATGCTGTTAGTGGTGAAATGGAAATTTGAGAATATGAAGATTAATTTAAACCACATGATGGGTTCAAGGAAAAGGGACACACTCTATAGTTTCTTGAATGTGTGCTAACTGTACAGTCGGGAATGGGAGCCGAAAAAACCACCAGTGAACTTTTAAACTCTCTTGAGAGGAATCAGATGCTTTTTCCCTTCCAGTTTGTTGTAGCGGTGTTCTGGATCATTTATGCCTATGACAGAGAGATGATATACCCGAAGTTGCTTGATAACTTTATCCCAGGGTGGCTGAATCACGGAATGGTGAGTGTATTAAAACAAATGGTTTCCTCTTATTTAAAAAAAAAATCTATTAAAGAGCTATTTTCTAATTTAGACTTTCCATAGAATCTACCTAAATAGCTGTGAAATCTTGGAAGATTATAATGAGAAATTAGAATTAGGGAAGAATACTGAATGTAAATAAAAAGTTTCTTCCCATGGAATTGAGTCATTATTCAAACTATGGAGTAGATGAAGCCACAGTTCATTAAGAGGTTGCAGTGGTATTAGATCATACACCTAGCTCATTCTGGGATGAATTTAATTTCTGTGCCATTAGAAGGCTTGTTCTTGGAGCCTAAGGATTGATTACCACCTACACAACCATCAGCACCGCACTCCATGTCCACCTCACATCAGTGGGATTGTGTTGGAAATAACTACTGTGCTTGGACAGTTGCCCCCAAATGAGCAGCAAGGCTGTTATTTTCCTTCGGAGATCTGTCGCAGGCATTTGGAGGCATTTGCTAAAGACAATGGGATTGTTGGCCTTACTGGGTTCTGCCCAATCTAGGGTGTTTGCCTGTGGCTACAAGCCTTTTTCCTTCATCTGAGTCTAATTCTTTCTGATGCTTCAGCCATGGTGTTACCTTCACTAGTTTCAAATTAAATACTTTGGATGGTTTTCACATCACTTTACGAGATTTGAGGATATATTTTCTGCAGAGGAATTTTTGCATCATCTTCCCTTTCAGCATCTGGAATTGAGCACTGTTTTGTTATTAACTAAGAAACATGCATTTTTGTTACAGCAATTTTTAGAATATGTCCCAGGGTGTTCCTGGTGAAAAGGGCAACCCATCACAGAAATTATAGGGGAATGAAGAGCTGGAAATCACGAGTCGTAGGTCCAAAATAACAGTTTCCCTTCTGCCCCCAATTTTGGTATATTTTAAGAAAAGTGGTGTGCACTAACAAACAAACATTACTGTACTCGGGGGGTTTGATTAATCCTTTCTTAAGCCAACTCATCAAAAGTGGCACATCTCAGAGAAATGGAATTTTCTTTGAGTTCAATTAGAGCCACGCTATTGAAGGATTAGCACGGCACCTCTAGTCTGGTTTCCAACACACCAGCTGGGTCTTGCCATCCAAAAGGCTTGACGTAGCTAGGCTGCCCCTCTCCGACTTCTTTTTTCTTTTTCAGTTGATTCTTTTTTAAAATTTCAGAATATCACAAAGATACAAAAGTTTTGGTTACATGGATTGTTTTTGTACAGTTTGAATCAAAGTTATACGTGTGTCCATCACCCAGTGTGCATTGGACCTGTTAGGTGTGAATTTATCCATCCCTTTCCCCCCCCACCTGCTTGGTGTCTGTTGAGTTTTACTTCCATATGTGCACGTAAGTGTTGATTGATTAGTTCCTATTTGTTTCTGTTGATTCTGATTTTGAATACTGGGATATATCAGACTATTTCATCAAAAAACAAAACAAGACAGGTTATTCAATGAGATAGTCCCTTTCCAACTTCTTACTTTTCTTGGATGTGAAAAGCCCTTTCATAACTCCATGCCTTTGCAGTCTTCTGCCCCAAATGCCCTTCTCATTCTTTCCTGGCAAACTCCTGCTCATCCTGCTAGCTTAGTTCCTATCTTGTTTAAGAAGCCTTTCCTAACGCCCCAAGCAAAATTAGCTATTCCGTTATTTGTGCTTGCACAGCACTTTTGTATCTCTATTATGTATGTCTGTATCCCCACAAAAACTTAAGCTCCTAGTGAAAAACAACAGCTTTTGAATCCTGAGCACTTTGCCCAGTTGCCTGGGATACAGTAGGATTGGTCCGTATTTATTAGATTGATGAATGAATGCAGTATAGCCAATTTCCAGAATTCTTTGCCAGTCAATACTAACAGCTACTATTTTTTGAGAATTTACTGTGTGCCAGGCCCTCTATAGTGATTGCATCATTTAATTTTCACAATGGCACCATGAACCGGGAATTATTTCATTTACAGATGAAGAAACTGAGGCTCAGAAAGGTTATATAATTTATCCCAAATCACTTAGCTCAGGGTGGCAGAAGTGGAATCTGAGCCCAGACCCGTCTGGCCTCAACTATGTATTCCTTCTTCTAGCTTACATTTTATCTGAACAAGCAAAACGTCAATTGATTCTTGATAGAAATAGTAACTTTCTATAGCTTTTACAACTGTAAGCCAAGAAAATACAGGAGAAACATCTTCAGGATATTTTGACCTTTAGTTTCAGACTGTGTAGCATAGTTTAGCTCTCTGAGACAAACCAGTTGATAGGTAGGTATTTAAGAAAAAGATTTCAGGGCATTCATGACCCCCAAAAGCAGAGTTTTAAATGGAGATGGGCTTTGCAGATCCCTTCTCCAGACATTGAGCCAAAAAACATTGTCATGTGTTCTATGTTGGGCAGGCTTTGGTCACGAGGCAGACATATTCTTGTACAAATAGCAATCATATTTTGTGACATTATCCCCAAATATGAGGAAAAGTAATATCACCTAGATAACTTTCATTAGGTGTCCAAGCTGTATGAAGTAAACAGAGACTTCTGAAGCTGCTGTCTCCAGTTGAATGTGAGATAATGTCAGTTACCTTGTTCTGACATTAGGAGGGTGTTAGCTGAGAGCAAATAAATTGCATCATGTGCTATAGAAATAAAGTCCTGGATTTTTTGGCCTGTTGTTAACAGCCCTAAACTGCACAATATTACCTTCAGGCCAGAGAATGAGTCGCAACCTTGGGGATCCTTGTTCTAAATTTTTAATGTTTTGAACAAATGGCTTATTAACTTTGTGTGCAGCCATTAGAACTTTGACTTGCCTTTCTTAATTTTCCCTTGATTCACTTTGATGGCTTAAAGTTCTTACTCTTGGAGGCAAACACTACGTAGAAACATGAGGAAGAATTGAGTGACACAAATATTTAGGGAAGAGAAAAGATAAATTAGTTAGTATGTCAAATCCTCTAAGGTAATATGAGTTCAATAGATTCTTTCACAATGAATTTTGTTTCCTAGTAGAGATGAATGACCGTTTGTTTGCTTTTCTTCATGTTCCAGTTCATGGTTCCAGAATTACTGAAAAAAAAATTGCACATGGTGGCAGAGGAATATTTTGCAATATTAAATAATTTACATGACTCTAATTTTGTATATGTGTAACTATAGATATGAAATGCATAAAGCATGATCATGATTCTTTAGATTGGCAATTAAAATATGAGTACTAAATGCTAGAATCATGAATAACTTAATTTTTATAAAAATGTACACATAAGATTCATGAAATTTCAAATGAATACTTTCAGCTTTGTTTAAATTTTATTTAAAGGTTTAATAATTATTAATTATGATTTGCATATGTTTTTAATTCTAATAGATAATTTTAAATATTTAATTTTAAAATAGCCTTTGTAAATATATGAAAATAATTCAATTAAAATTTTTACATTTATTTAGTGTATATGTTTTGATTAAAACATTCAAATTGTGTACATTTTGAGTAAAATTACATTTTATTTTCAATTGATCTTTTAGATTATAACTATCAGAGCTCAGATTTTGTGAAAATTTCCATTATAATATTATACTTAGTGATTTTTCTGAGATGAAGGCATGAAAAATAAAATTGTGGAATATTTATATTCATATCTATTAAATATTTTAGTATTTGTATTTATAACTTATAAATATATCTTTATTTTACTACTTATCCAATCACATATTTTTCTATTTTGTTTTGTGAAAATATATCTGACAATGTAGGAGGAAAGAACATATTTTATTTAGTACTTTATTACCTTTATTTGTAACTTTTTATTTTTACAGTTTATCTGCTTATTTAAATTTGAATAGGTAACACATACATATACTATAAAATTTAAAGGAGTTTCCCTGCAACATTTGTATACCAGCTATTTAGTTCTTTCTTTTCTTTATGTTTACCTTTTAAAAAAATTTTTAGTTTTAATCGACATATAATAATTTTACATATTTATGGGGTACAGAGTGATATTTTGAAACACATATACAATGTGTAATGATCAAATCAGAGTAATAAGTATATTTATCATTTCAAAAATGTATCATTTCTTTATATTAGGAACATTCAAAATCCTCTCTTCTTGCTGTTTGAAAATACACAATAAATTATCATTGACTATATTCACCTTACAGTGCTATAGAACACTAGAATTTATTCCTCCTATCTAGCTGTCATTTTGTATCCATTCACCAACCTCTCCATACCCTCCACTGCCCCCGACTCTTTCCAGCCTCTAATAACTACAGTTCTTCCAGCTACCTCTATGAGCCCATCTTTTTTAGTTCCCACATATGAGTAAGAACATTTGGTATTTATCTTTCTGTGCTAACTTATATCACTTAACGTGATGTTTTCCAGGCTCATCCATGTTGCTGAAAAAGACAGGATTCCATTCTTTTTTATGGCTGAATAATATTCCATCGTGTATATATACACCACATTTTCTTTATCTATTCATCTGTTGATGAACACTTAGATTGATTCCATGTCTTGGCTATTGTGGATAGTGCTTCGGTAAATGTGGGGGGTACAGATACCTCTTCAATATACTGATTTCCTATCCTGTGGATAAATACCCAGTAGTGGGATTGTTGGATCATATGGTAGTTCTATTTTTAGTTTTTTGAGAAATCTCCATAATGTTTTCCATAATGGCTATACTAATTTACATTCCCACCAATAGTGTGTAAGAGTTCCTTTTTCTCTGCATCCTTGATGTTGTTTGTTATTTTTTGTCTTTTTAATATTGGCCATTCTAAATGTAGTGAGATGATATCTCATTGTGGTTTTGATTACATTTCCCTGATGATTACTGATGTTGAGCTTTTATTCATATACTTTTTGGTCATTTGTATGTCTTCTTTTGAGAAATGCCTATTCAGATCCTTGCCTATCTTTTAATCAGATTATTGTGTTTTTTTTTTTTTTTGCTGTTGTTTGAGTTACTTGTATATTCATCTTGTCAGATGAATAGTTTACAAATATTTCCTCATTCTACAGGTTGTTTATTCCCCCTTTGATTGTTTCCTTTGCTGTGCAGAAGCTTTTTAGTTTAATATAATCCTATGTGTCTATTTTTGCTGTTGTTACCTATGCTTCTGAAGTCTTACCCATAAAATCTTTGCTCAGACCAATTTCCTGAAGCATTTCCCATATGTTTTTTTCTAGTAGTTTTATAACTTTGGGTCTTACATTTAAGTCTTTAATCCATTCTGAGTTGATTTTTGCATATGAATTCTTTGCCTAGGCCAATGTCCAGAAGAGTTTTTCTTAGGTTTTCTTCTAGTATTTTTATAGTTTCAGGTCTTACATTTAAGACTTTAATCCATCTTGAGTTAATTTTTGTATATGGTGAGATGTAGGGGTCCAGTTTCGTTATTCTGCATATGGCAATCCAGTTTTCTCAGCACCATCTATTGAATAGGGTATCCTTTCATCAGTGTGTGTTTCTGTTAACTTTGGCAAAGATCAGGTGGCTGTAGGTATGTGCCTCTATTTCTGGGTTCTGTATTCTGTTACATTGATCTATGTGTCTATTTTTATACCAGTAACATGCTGTTTTGATTATTATAGCCTTGTAGTATAATTTGAAGGTAATGTGATGCTTCCAGCTTTGTTCTTTTGCTTAGGATTGCTTTGGCTATTCAGGCTCTTTTTTAGTTTCATATGAATTTTGGGATAGTTTTTTCTAGTTCTGTGAAAAATGACGTTGGTATTTTGATAGGAATTGCACTGATTCTGTAGATTGCTTTGGACGGTATGGTTATTTTATCAGTATTGATTCTTCTAATCCATGAGCATGGGATGTTTTTCCATTTGTTTGTGTCATCTACAATTTCTTTCATCAGTGTTTTGTAGTTTTCCTTGTAGAGATCTTTTACTTCCTTGGACTTTTTTTTTTTTGTATTATAAATGGGATTGACTTCTTGATTTGATTCTCAGCTTGATTGTTATAAATTGTTATCGATATATAGATGCTACTGATTTTTGTATGTTGATTTTGTATCCTGAGACTTTAGTGAATTCATTTATCAAATATAGGAGTCTTTTGGAGGAGTCTTGAGGGTTTTCTAGGTATAAGATCGTATCATCAGCAAATGAATAATTTGACTTCCTCTTTTCCAACTTGGATGCCTTTTATTTCTTTCTTTTGTCTGATTGTTCTGGCTAGGAATTCCTCACTGATGTGTTTGAATGTCACTAGGTCATAGTTGGGGGGAGGCAAGAAAGGGAACTCATGGCAAGGACCAGCCATGTCACACTGGTACACCTGGTCAAACTAAAAGAATTCCATGAGAGAATGTATCCTCTTCTTACAGGCAGAATCACATTCATTATTTGGAGAGGCACAACGGAATTTCTAGGAATCTAGAGCTCTGAACCACAGAACTGAGATGTAGTTTATAAGCATATCTTGGCACCATTTCAGAAAGCATCATCAACTCAGTCTTGAATTTGCAGCATTCAACTGCCCAGCACAAAATTAGTCAGAAAGCAGGCATAATAAAACTTACAGGATCTGAAATTCGCAGGGCTTTCATTTTGATGTACACTAAAGTTGCCAGAAGTTAGACTAAAGGAAAGTGTCATATCTCTTCCTTTCTATTGCCTACCTCTTTTCTCTCAGCAACCAATCCTACAATTTATTTGAAGAAGAGGAAAGGAGTAAATAGATGAGTTAGAACAGTAACACAACTTTGTCGTTTAACTACTAGGTTATCCCCAGACTCTGTGAAAATAGAAAAGAAGAAGAATTTTGATTTATTACAATTCAAGATATAAACATATGACACAGAGCACATTTAAATGAATCAGTTCAATATCCAGAATCCAAAATCAAAATCAAAATTGTTCTTTCCTTTCAACCTATTTATCTTTGTATTCCCAGCAACAGCACATGACACTAGTTATTCATTCACTAAATGTTGATGATTAAAAGAATGTGAATTTGCTTTTGAAACTTGGAAGAATGTCACATTTACCCTTATATCCTTCTGCCACCTTTCTATCCTCGGTCCCCTGATGATCAGACAAAAGAAAAACAGAGGTGATATCAGCAAATGAATCTGAGTTTCCTAAATGTAATGAGGATGGTCATGGACAGTTGTAGGAGGTAGAGTTCTGTATGGCCTGCAAATGGGGGGCTGGACCTTGATTTAGTTCAATTTAGCAAATATTTATTGAAAACCTATAATATGCAAAGCACCCCAAAAGATATTGTGGGTTTACAGGATGAGAAAAACACAAAATACATGAAGTTTTAAAGGATAGAAATGGCATGTACGAGATGGAGGAAGTGGGAAAACAATTCCACAAGCCAACAGAGTATTCCCCAAAGGGCTGTTTTCATTCTGACAAGGAGAAACACTATTGTTATTCTGGCCTGTTTCTTGGTTGCAAAAAATAGAACCATGAACCTTTCTCTTCTGCTGATTACAATTTTACAGCATTGTCAGTGGAGTAAATATACATTAAAGGCAATAAATAAATAAATATTTAAACTCTAGAAAGATTGCAGACTTTTGGTGATGCTATAACAGGAAAAACCAACCAATGAGACAGTATTTCTGCTTACTGAAGAGCTAATTAATGTTTATAAAGTGCTCTGAGAATGCAAAATACTGCAGAAGGTTAGGATATTATTACCACAGATCTTTAAGAAGACAAGGTCTTGATATTCTTATAATCACAGCAGGAGTTGTTCATTCCCTATGTAATTTATGAGGAGAAAAAAAATAATAAACCCTATCCTCTTCATGCTTGATTTGTCAGTTGTTCTTGTTATATGTAATTGATCCTCAAGAGAACCTTCATTTAGACAACTATTTATTCTGCTCAATATTATTTTGACATTTAGTAATTACTAAAGATTTTGTACATCTGTCTTTCCCAGAAGACACTAAATGCTACTTGGATGATCATTGGCTTTGCAGGAACTCAGATTTGACATTATTCTTTTGGTAGAGAGCATGGCTTATGGAAAGTTTCCAGTTCTGGGACACACAGATTATGCATTTCGTTACTCATGGAATGGTGCCACCCTGACATTAGATATTTCGTAAAATAAGCTATTGGTTGAAAAAAGACTGTTGTAAACTGGCCTTTCTCAATGTTCCACATATATTTTTAAGTAACTAAGATATCTGGAAATTTTGAGAAATAAAAGTAAGAAACTGGAAGAGAGGTCAGAAATTTCTTAGGAACCTCTTTTTATGACTCTCTAAGGGACCAAGATAAATAAGACCCCAAGGACCAGGATCAAGAAGGAGAGTTACATTGACAATGAAGCAGATACTTTCAGCATTGCTGCATATTGTTTTCACATGTAAGCTTTTTTCATATCAAATTGTATGGATGACAGCTTCTTTCATTGCAAATTTTCGGTTGTGGTCATTAGTTCTACCAAGTCCAATTCTCTTGTGTTAGATTTTGCAGATATAAATTTTGACATGAAGATTTGATTATTCTGTCTAATCAGTAATAAATTTTAAAGTATTTAATTTTAGCTATTGCCAATTATATTTTTTATTTGTTATTTCAACCAAAAATATTGTAAATCAGAAAAAATGTATTGTTTTTAAACTGATATCTGAATAAATTGTGAACAATTTTGTGAGGTCAAAAGACAAAGAAAACCGGAGGGAGAAAGGGGAGATGGGGAGGGCCCAGGCTGGGGAGGGCAGAAAGGTAGGAGAGAACAGAGAAGAGAGTGATGTCTGGGTTGGAAGGCGCCATAGAAGAGAGGCAGACGGGGAAGGAGTTGGGAAAGAGGGAGACCAGAGGAGAAAGGGAGTTTAAAAATGTTCTAGAATAAAGAAGGCACAGTGGCAAAGTCAAACCATCCACTTTTTTATACCCTGCCTCCTCTGTGGTAGGAGGTTTGGGGTACATTTATTTTTCTCTTTACTGCCTGGCACAGTGCCTGGCATATTATAGGTACTCAATAACCATTTGATGAGTCCATAGATGTTAATACATCAAGTTGGCCTCCTTGCTGTTCCTTAAACACCCCGGGCTCCCTTCTCTTCTTAGAATGTGTCCCCAGAGATCTGCTTGGCTCACTTCACCCCCTCCTCTCCTCCTTTTTAATCATGCTGACCTTGAGCAGCCAAGTAGGAACTGCAGTTACCCTGTACTACCCGGCTCACTGACATCCTCTGCTCCCCCGCCCCCACTGGCAATAATCATCCTTGACGTACTATGTGGGTTTGCTTATATGTTGTATTTATGGTTTATGGTCCGTCTCCCTCTGCTAGAATGTAATTTCCATAAGGGAAGGGATCTTTGCTTCAGTTACTGATCCATCCCAGGCACCTAGAACAATGCCTGCACACTGTTGGCAATCGGTGGATATTTGTTGCATGAATGAATTGATCCAGTAATATTGTATGTCCATGTTTTCTCTTGTTCTCTTTTTCTCCCACTCTTTCTCTCTTCCCCTTCATAATAGTTGTCAGAGAACCACTTACTTCTTTCCTAACTGGTATTTTACTTCACTTCAATCTTAGCTGCACTGCGGCAACATCTTGCATGCATGGCCTGCTACTCCTCCAGAGGGTCTTTCTGTACATACTATATGGCTACTGCTGCCCAAGAAGGCCTGAACTGATGTCCAAAGAACACATCCCTGGAACTTCTAAGAGCTATAAGTCAGCCTGGATCAAATTTACTGAAAATCTCCTCTACGTATTGATTATTTTATCTGGGTATTAGCTATTTTCTTTCTAGGGTAATAGTTAGATAATGGCTTTTTAAGGCAATTTCATGCCATCACAAATCCCTTTGCAGAACTAATTTTCCCTGCAGGGGTGGAATTCAAAGCTAATATTATTATTTGGCTTATACTCTGCCCTTTTTCTTGCTTTGTTTAAAAGATGAGTAGGCCCAACAGTAGTGTTAGTTCATCAAAAGGTCTATAAGTTATATTCAGATATTTTGGGGTCAGTGAAACCCAAAGTGTGGTTTACTCAAGTGTTTTTTCCCCTAATCCTTAAATCCACAGATACTTCAAAGTAAACTTAATTCATATGTTTTCCATTCATTTGCCCTTAGGTCTTTAGATTTAGGGGAGTGGGTGGTAGCAGGCAGGAAGGTACTGTTCTAGGAACTGGCTTCCTTCTTCACTGCCACAGACAGATCATTCATTAGCCACAGACCTGGTTCCTTGGCAGAAGTTCATACTTATATCCTTTCCAGTTCCCTTTTAATTGAAGCTCCAACCTCAGCACACATCAGTGTCACTGCCAAAGAAAGGAAAGTGGGAAGAAGCTGCATTTTCTGTCATAGAACCACAGGATCCCAGAATCTCAGACTTGTGATTCTAAAGACCATCTGGTCCATACAGCATATGATGCTAAATCACCTGAACAGCATCCTGGCTGATTACCTTCCAGCCTCTGCTTCGGCGTCTCCAGTGATGGAGCTCCAGCAGCCAGCCATGACGTGGGGTGGCCTTCAGCTGTAGGGAAGACTCCCGTAGAGAACTGGAGCTTCTCTTCTTTTCTCCAGCCCAAATCTGTCCAGCCCCTTCATCCGTTCCGCGGGACTCAATCGCCAGTCGTCTGTGTTCCCCTCGCGTTCTCTTCCGAGAGGGTCTCACTCTCACCCGCGACTTCAGTCTGCACTGTACGTGGGTCATTCCCGAGTCTGGGCTTCCTGGTCCACCTACCCGTGGGTCATCACACTCTGCCTCGGACACAAGGACTTTGAGATAAACCTGCTGAAACAAAGTCGTTACCTGAACTCCTCCTCTAAATCTTGTTGCTTGTCTGTGTTGCCATCTCAATAATAGCACGATGCATCTAAAAGCTCCTCTTTCTACCATGTCCCCCACAGTTAGGTGACAGATCCTCCCAGTTGTGCTTCCAAAGTAGCTCCCAGATCTGCCCCAGCCTCCTCAGTCCACCGTCTCTGCTTTAGTTCAAGATCTCATCATCTCTCAGCTGAGCGGAGGCAGCAGGCTCGTCCCTCATGCCCTGGCCCCCCTCCTTCTTCCCCAATCCTCTCTCCACGTCGCTGCCTGGGTTGGCCTTCTCCGGCTCATGGAGACAGCAAGACTGCGTGGGTGGGCTGCCCGATCCTCATCTTATCCACATCTTTCTGCATCCAAGTCATGGAGAAAAATAATCGCTAAAGAGAAGCCAGGACAAGAGCATGGCAACTCAGTAGACATCTTCCACCTAACTTTTTCTTTTTTCATCACCATTTGATTCTGAATCTAAACTGCTGAATTTGTCCCCAAACTGCCTGGTCCTTTAGTGACACTGAGGTCCTGGCTAACTTCCCTGAGCCCTTCTGCAGGTAAGGCTTGTCCAGCAGGTCTTCAGCATCCCCCCGTCTAACCTGCGGCTAACACAGGACTCCAGCCGCACCTGCCACAGCCCCTCCAGGCTGCCCTCCAGAGCTGAGTGGATACCAAGCCCTCGTCTCCCTGTCAAACTCTGCTTACCTTCTGAGTGTGCGCGTGTGTGTACACCTCTCCCCTGACTAGCCCTCATTTATGAGGCACTTACCCAGTGTGTACCTTTACCACAGCAGCCATTGTGCTGTGCTTGCATTTTGTTGCTACGTTCTTCTGGAGCTGGGTGTTCTTTGAGGGCAGACACATGGTTTTAGCTTCCTCTGCATATTCCTACCACCTGGCTCTGTGCCTGGCACATACTAGGTCTCAGAAAATGTTCTTTGAAAGAAAGAATGAATGAATGAGTGGAATGAATTTCTATTGTATTTCCTGACTCTTCCAGTCTCATAACATTCTCTGGAAAGGAAATAAGATTATTTTCTCTAAATGAAGCTAAGCTAGTACCTATGATCACCATTTAATTTTCTACGTTTCAATATCAGTGAGCCATTCTAGAACTTTGTAGCACCCTTGTCAAGCTCATTGTTTTAATAATTTTCAGGATCAATCTTCCCCTTTCAAAGAGCAGAACTGTATCTGCTGGCCTGCAAGGGTCCAGCATTATAACTTGCCCAAGTTCTCCCAGCTCGTGAGTGGCCAAGCTGGGAGTAGACTACTCACCAGCTGACATCTCTGTACCTCTGTACTGTGGGGCTCTCCATGGAGCCTTGTAAACATCTAGTTTGAGAGATGCCTTTAAACATAAATTATCATTATATTTCACCAAACATATTTCATTAAGACACCAATAAAAATTTCTGGCATTTTAGGTTATTTCCCATTTCATTTAAGCAAGGATAATTTTTTCCTATTCTTTTTACCATCTCTATATCCATATCCAGAGACTGAGCTTGCATGTAATGATCTAATTAAGATATGTTTTAACCTAGGTGCAAGGATTGGCCCTGATTGGTGGAAATGTTTCCCCTCAATGCAACACCTTTCATCCTTATCAAATACATTAATTCACTGGACCGGGTAATTTATCTAATTATCCTGCATCTCCAGGTGCTGCTGCTCACACTGCTGCTGTCTCTATGTGTTAGGATAGACAGACTGGGGTTAGTAAACATGCCTTTCTATACCTGCCCTCTGCCATCACTACACACACTCGTATGTCTTTTTTGCTTGGTTCTTTTTCTCGCACCATGTTAACCCAAAAAGAGCCACCCTATTTCCATAGGCTGCACTTCTAAATGGGTGCAGACATTTGAGCCACGTGGAAAAGGGGACTGAACCAAAGTGACCTCTCGAGTTTTCTCTGGTTTTATTATTCTGTGAAGACAGTTTAGTGTAAATGATTTATGAGGTTAGTCAGAATAAAATTCTCTGTTCATCAGTCTTCTTAAATTTCTCCACTGAGTTCCACTAGTGGGAAACTTACAGCTTGTTGTGGGAATTCATGAGGTTAACAATGGAACCGCACAGATAGTGTGGTGCCTGCCCCATAGTAGGCCTGATAAATGTAAATCTTATAAAATAAAACAAAAATCTCCTCATAGCTAATGATTTTAACTTATTATCATATAGTAAGTAGCAAGTTAGTGTCAAGCTCTATCTAAAGCTTTAAGGAAAAATGGACCGCCAGAAATCTTGTATTTTTAGCAACACTGAATTTGTAGGTACTCATAAAAAATTAATGAAATTCCTTAAAAGCTCATATAAAATGTAAGATATTTATCCTTGGACAGAGAATTCAAATCTTTCTTATTTTTAAGCATTTCCCGTCAGTTGCACCTATTGGAAAGAGCTTTGCTTAAACTCAGAATTTGACTGCTAATATTCACACATGTGGCAAATATGAACTAATCAGACCACAGATATTTTGCTGCATTCCACAGTGTCTCATTTATTTGTTTAATTTGCAGCTATAGCAACTAGATTCCACCACTCTAGGCTTTTACACAGCCCTACAATATGATCAGCTTGGTTGAAGTTTGGCACTCGATGCTGTGCTCAATTGAAGACATATGCACAACCTCACTTACCACATTTTTTAACCTGTTTTTCACACTGGGTAGATCTGTAATATTTGCATAAAAATACGAAAAGCAACCTTCTGCAAGGAGAGTAGGCAATTAAAAGATGTTGCGACCTTCTTTTCCGTGGCATTTCAAAGCTTAATGTTTTCTTGGCGTGCTTTGCAAATGCCCATCTGACTTTGAAGCAGACTGCTTCTCCACAGCTCCAGCAATGACTAAAGGATTGACCTGGTGCCACGCATGCTGCTCTGCACAAGAAGGGCATTTGGAAATGACCTTGAAATGGAGTTTTGCCAAGTTGATGAAATAGGGGCCTTCAAGAAGTGCCATTTCACAAGAGATATGCAGATGGGTATTTACAGCGTTGTCAAAACTCGGCCCTTTAATTTGGTATTAAATTACCTTGAGTTTTTAAGCTACATAAGGAATGATGCTCAATCCTGATTTTATTAGTTACACTTTGTAACAGGTTGGAAAAATTAGGTAATGGAGAAAATTGGCACCCCACTCTTGTTTTTCTTAGGTGATTCTTTTCAAACATTTGCTGAAGAAAAGGGAGATGCTCAAAGGGTATAATTTTAAAGAGGGAGATGGGAGTTTAATATGAAGAATGAGCTGCAAATGAGGATGAAGCTAGTGGACAGAGAAAATATGAGAGGAAGGGGTATCTCTCTTTACTTGTAAACTGCCATTGATATGATTCCAACTCACCAGATTTAGGCCTAGGAGGGGGACATTTCTTTATCTCAGTATGCACACCCATAGAGTAAACAGTTGTTGCTGTTTAAACATGTTAATTGAATGTTGACACCAGTTGTTGCTATGTGGTTTTCCATTTTACTAAGTGATGTTTTTATAATGGTGCATAATGTTGCCTGATTGCACTCTGCATGCTGGTGAGGTTGGCTGACATTTCCGGATCTGGATAACATGAAGCTATGCTTTAACCTTATTTGGAAGTCAGGGTTGGTGTGACATTGGAAGGTCCCCTTCACCTTCCCTTGCTGTGACCTCTCTTCCACAACCATGGTGAGGCTGAGACAGTCCAAGTTTGGGGCAGTCAAGGTGGGACAGCAGGAGAGCATTGGGAAACAAGTCATATATTCTCTTAAGCCAGCTCTCAGATTTTTATACAAAATAATATTCTGCATTGCTTTAAATAAATAAATGAGACCATTCAACCCCTCTAGAGCTCTGTAAGGAGACTGTAAAAGACCTCTGGCCACTCTTATTTTTAAAATTCTGATAATCTTCATGAAGCAAGCCTGGGAAACATGCATATATATGATCAGGGAAACATACTGTCAACAGCAACTTCCCAGAACATTCCTTTTTATTTATCTTGGATTTTTCAATAGGAAATTTGATATTTCTGTAGTTTAAACTAGATTCACTAAAATGAAGTTTTTTTTTTCCTCATAAGCTCAAACCTTCCACACTCATCATTTTGTAGAGTTACATGAGTAAGCCATGCAACTAAGCTAAAAGCCAAAATCAGAGATTATAGTTGTTTGCACAACTGTTCACATTTTATATAGTAACCTGTGTTAAAACCAGTAATGTATCTGCAAAAAAAAAGGTTTTGCATGTAGTAATTTATATTGAAGTCAAGCTTTATGATTGTTCATTCAGTTTTGTGAAGTATCATATACTAAATTATTTGCTTGTATTTTTTTTCCCCAACTGCCTATATTTGGTAAGTTTGCTTAAAAAGTTCTGGCACAGGAAAATCAGAAAGATTGTATTATCTTACTTTATTTTCTTTATTGATCTATCTTAAAGGTGATTTGCTTTTCATTAAAGTACCACACTATTTTTTAACTTTTAAAGTTTTTCATTGAAGAACAGTTTCCCTTATAGCTCTCATTCTTAATTTAAAACCCTCTTATATTAATATGACTGATTTTGAAAGTATTTCCTAAAATGCTTCTCAATTTCTTAAATAAAAACAGGAATGTGTCTTAGTCCGTTCTGGCTGCTAAAACAAAATACCATAGACTGGTAGCTTATAAACAATCTAAATTTATTTCTCATGGTTCTGGAGGTTGGGAAGTTCAAGATCGGGGTGCCAGCATGGTTGGGTTCTGGTGAGGGCCCTCTTCCAGGTTGCAGACTGCCGGTTTCTCGCTGTGTCCTCACACAGCTGAAAGAGCTAGGAATCTCTCTGGGGTCTTTTTTATGAGGGCACTAATCCCATTCACTTGGGGATCCACCCCAATGACCTAATCACCTCCCAAAGGTCCACCTCCTAAAACCATCACCTTGGGGGTTAGGGTTTCAACATGCAAATTTCGGGGCACCACAAACACTCAGATCATAGCAGGAAAAAGAAAGGAAGGTACAACAGAGAACATCCACCATAAGGAACACCATGACTTCCGGTATTTAATGTCATAGATCACAGATCACAGGAGTCAAGAGGCAGACTAGAAAGAGAAGGCCCAAGCCAGTGGAGACTCCTTGTGTCTTTGCTGCCCTGTTGACCTCAGCGCTTAGCACTGCCTTTCTCCTCCTGGTGATATTTTTCATTTATCTTTTCAGTAAACATTTTAGATATAAGGGAAGTAAGGAACTTATCATTATTCAGTATGATCAGACAATATCTTCACCTTTAAGCCATATTCAGAATCTCACTATCCTGTTTTCTTAGAATCATATGAGATTATTTTTGTGTCTGTGAATAAACTGTAAAGAATTTTCTTATGAAAAACTTCATTCCGCATCCTGGCATGACTCCTGCAGTTGAACAGGGGCCATCTTTTCAAAGCCCTGGGTAAGGACTTTCTCAACCTGTATTCTTACATGATGGGACCTTGTTCATGTCTTATCATTGAAAACTATCTCTCAAACCTTTTCTATGTTATCCTCATTTTTATTTATACTAGAGCACATGGTTCAAAGAAATATGATCCCCATTGAAAGCTCTTTTCCTTTCAAAGCCAGCCCCTTTTGTAGAGGTCTTAATGATGTTTTTGTCTTTTCATGCCGTTGAAGTTGCGTATTAATGCAACCCAGGTCAACCCTAGTTGGCCCAGGTCACACACTCAGAGATTTTGATTGATTCAGTCTAGGATAGGACCAAGACACCATCTCTACATTTTTAATGCTCCCTTACATGGTTCTGAGCTGGGTTTGAGGATCTTTGAATTCATTGGTCTCTCAGGTATCCTTGGGGTTCAAGAAAAGTGGTTAATGGAAGAACACAAAGAGGGTGATGTCTAGACCTGAGCTGAATGGAGATTATGGCAAAGAGACAAACCTAAGTAAACATCCATAACCAGGCACAATTAACTCTTACAGGTTGATTACGAGGTGGCATCTGTGTCTAAGTTTCTAAGCGATAAAATACTTGCACCATTTCAAGATCCCAGGAAAAATGAATTAACATTAACATTTATTCGAAGATTAAACCGTAATACATATGTCAATTAACATTAATCCTTGAAAATATTTATGGAGTTAAATTGTCTATAACTAATTGAAGACAGCAGTTAACAGAGCATATGGGTTTCCTCTGAGTTATATGAAATAAAATATAAACCTTTTATATAACTCTACTTCCTACAGAAAGGATTGTTACTTGTCAGTGGGATTTTTTAAAGTTTTATTTTATTTTCTTGGATCTCATTACTTTTCCATAAATCTTATAAGCAGAATTACAATGAGGTGAGTCATAGTCTTAACACTTTTTTGGAGCTTCTTCTGCCAGAGCAGCTTGGAATATAGAGGATTTTCAAAAACTGTGTTTGGGGAACATGGGAAGGGAAAGGAAAGGAAGGAAGGGCAGGATGCAAGGAGGGAGGGAGAGAGGAAGGAAGGAAAGAAAGAAGGAAGGGAGAGAGAGAGGGGGGAGAGTTCAAAACATTTTCCTTTTGATTGCATGTTGTTAAAACTTAATGGCATTTCATGGTATCTCATTGGTATGTTTTAGACAACCTTGAAGTGCAAATGAGTTTGGGTTTCAAATGTTCATTTATGAGCCAGTTATGTGAAACTGGAAACATGTTTGGCCACAAAAGTTTTGTTATATAAGTGGTAATTCATTTTTGAGGCTAGCTCGTAAACTCTCCTCATTCTGTTTGCAGCTGAATGATTGTGCATTTATAACGATAAACAGTAGACTATACAGTTGAAAATGTGTAGTCTAAAAATTATAAAAGCAATAAAATCAGTTGTTGAATTGCTTAAAACTTTTCACTTGGATGTTGGTACTGGAGGGAAAGCAGATTTAATCTGAGGAGTCCGAGGGTGTTCAAGACCTCTAATGTTGGTATTTGAGAGTGTCAGTCAGGGGAGCTGCAACCATGCCCCTGCAGGGTCTCTGCAGCCATTTGTGTGCTGCAGGCTGGTCACTAAAAAGCAGCACCCTTAGACCATATTGGTAAGTCCTCAATAAAAATGCCTTCTTTCCTTCCTACGACCAGTGTCGAGGGAGCACACACTGTGTGAGAGGTGCTCCTTACCATTTATGCCAGCAGGCAAAACAGAAAGAACCCCTCTTGTGGAGTTTACAATCTACTGGCAGAGGCAAACAGTCAAATTATTGCACAAATAGATGACCTGTGAGTCATCCGTTTTTATGAAAAATTGTTCTATGAACATTAAAGTCCATACATATGTACAAGGAATAATGATGACATGTATAGAATGCATCCGGGGAGGGGGGACATGAGTCTTTGTTGAATACCTGCTATAGGCCAACCACTTACATAAACTATGTCATTTAATCCCTAAGAAACCCTGAGGGGTAGGGGCCATCACCATTTCACAGATGAGGAGCTGAGACCCAAAGGATTTAAGAAATGGTCCCAGATGGTCCAGCAGAGAGCCTAGGTTCAAACCAAGTCTGTCCAACTCCAGGCACTTCCTGCCAATCTAAGCTGCCCATTTGGCAAAACCACTCTGAAGATATTTTCTATTATTTTACTACTCAATATCCTTTATATAAGCATCTATGCAATAATCTGCTAGAATTTGATAATGGAAGCCATATTGTCTCTTCTGATGCTGGTGTGGTCCTTTCAGTTAACGAAAGCCCCTTCCACTTCTCTGACACGGCTAGCGCCCTCACGCCATAGCCGCCCAGCCGGCGGCCTCCAGTGCAGTTTGCTGTCCTTCTTGCGTAACATACATGTTTGTCTGATTCTTCACTTTGTTCTGGTTTTCACTACCCTGAGCCTTTTATAGCAGGCTGCCTTGTCCTTCTGAGAAGTAGTGAGAATATACATTACACAAATAGAAAAGATATAGGACTTCGGAGTGTAAATTCCTCAAGCTCTCTTTTTGTCTCTTCGACATAACTGAGAACAGGGCCTTGCACTTAGGAGTGAGCAATAGCTACTGATTGTGAACTGACCGTAGCAATTCTGAAGGGCAATTCTGGTTATTTTAAGGATGACCATAAGTTGATGGCTCTGGCTTTATCTGTTAACTTTACCATAAGACTGTGCTTTCCTTTTCCTTAATAGAGATTTGTCTCTTGCATTTTCTTCTGTTTATCACTCATAAATGAAATACAAAGGACAATGACCACAGCTAACATGCATCACATCCCTCCCTCTTGCAGTGCTTAATTCTCACAGCCTTACTACCATCCCCATTTCACAGAAGGACAAACTGAGGATTAACGAATTTAAGTGGTTTGGAGGGAAAGTGAGGAAGTAAATTTTTCTCCTGCAAAGAGAAAATTCAGCAAGAGATGGAAGAAAGAAGTAGGGAAAGAAAAAGCATATATACTTGAGTATATATGAGAGAAAGAAATTGCTTCAGGTATGACCAGTAAAATGCAGGAGAGGCTGGGAGAAATCGCAAATGATTTATGAGGGAATTATTCTTCCTGTTCTGTTGACCAAGAGGAGGGAAACATCATGTGCCATCTGCTATTTTTATAGATGAGACGTTCTTTTGTCAGGTGATCACAGCTTGAGGGATGAGGAGCTGACTAATAAATTTCTTTAATCCACATATTTATTTGGATAATTTCAAGTTGTATAGTTGTAAAGGTCTTCTCTATCCTTCTTCTGGGCTGGCCTTTTTGGGGGACCCAGAGTGCAGTAACCCCAGGGCCCCTGGAGAACCTGAGTGTGTGCTTGATCCCGCCACCTCTTAGCAGGCAGCTCCAGCAGGCTCCCTGTTGTCGCTGTCCCTGGGAACAGCACCCCAAGGCTCTTAGGGCACATCTGCAGCTCTTCAGACCAGAACAACAAAGAAACAAGTTCTTCTCTAGTCACACAGGAAAGAGCGAGAAATCCCCGTTGCGGGGTGATCCCTAGGAAGTGGGCCTCACCCCCAAAATGAGGAGGAGTGGCCAGGCGCAGTGGCTCACGCCTGTAATCCTAGTATTTTGGGAGGCTGAGGCGGGAGGATTGCTTGAGGCCAGGGGTTCGAGACCAGGCTGAGCAAAAGCGAGACCCCATCTCTATAGAAAATAAAAGAAAATTAGCAGGGCGTGATGGCACGTGCCTATAGTCTCAGCTACTGGGGAGGCTGAGGCAGGAGGATCACTTGAGCCCAGGAGTTGGAGGTTGCAGTGAGCGATGATGACGCCACTGCACTCCAGCCAGGGTGACAGAGCCAGACTTTGTCTCAAAAAAAAAAAAAGATGAGGACAAGTCATACTAAGAGATTGACCCTTTCATAGAGATTGGCTCAACAGATGCTCACTTAACATTCTTGTGCCTGGAACTGTTCTGGGTACTGACTGTGTTCCTTTTGAGAAAGCACAGCCAGTCAAGGGGAAAAACGTAAAGCCCCAAGGAAGGGCAGAGAAATGAAGAACTCTGGTGACCAGTTTTAAGGAGCTGAATTTGGAAGTGGAGCGTGGATACGACGACTTGGGGTGCAGTTTCCATTGCGTGCTGAGTCTGGGGAACTCAGAATAATTGGCTGTAACTGGAAGCGGAGGGAGGGCGGGGCATGGCTGGAGGTGTGCTTAGAGGAGTAAGCAAGGGTTCCTATCCAGGAGAGCCCTACATACTAAAGACTAGTTTAGGTGTTGTCTTTTAGGAAAGAAGAATCCTGGCAAAGTTTTGTGTGAGTACAATGGTTCAGTTTACACATTGGAGAGATGGGAAAGAAAGGGGAGTTGACTCGACTTTATCCTAATAGCTTTGGGGAGTTCTTAAAGGGTTTTAAGCAGGGGGAAAGATGGCGCCAGATGAACATTTTAGAAAGCTTCCTTCTCCAGGGCTGAGGGGAAGAATCGACAAGCACAGCCTGGATTTAGTAAGGAAGAGAAGGCTGAGAACGGAGCCTCGGCTAATGGCCACACTGAAGGGGTGTGGAGGACCCACCACAGGGAAACTGGGAAGGAGCCCGCACTGGGGTGGGAGGGTGTCTCAGGGAGAAGGTGGCCAGGACAACCAAGGAGAGCACTTCCAGAAGAAGGCAGGGTCGGCAACGTCCGGGGCACCTGGGGGACTGACCACACAAGGACAGCAGCGGGCACAGGAGCTCCCGAGTGCCAAAGTGACTACTAGGGGAGACTCCAGGAGAACAGAGGAGCTGCCTGAAGGGCATAAAGCAACTAAAAATCTCATCAGTGTGGGTGACTTTTTTTTAGTTGAAAGAAGATTGCTTCATCTTTCACTTGAGCCAGAAGCAAGGGCAGATTGAGCAACAGTATGTGAGGGGCAGATAATTTTCCCTCCCAGCTTTGCCTCCATGTGACCCTCTGTTTTCTCCCAGTGAAAGAGGTGCTGTTTCTGGCCTGTAACCTTATTTAGCAGGGTCAGAACTTTCCCCGGCTGCATGATAGTGGCCTTTGGTGCTCTTTCTACTGCTTAATGTACTGTCATCCAGAATAATTCTTTTCTATGTTGATCTGAATGTTAATCTAGAAATAAAAAGAAATTATAGGAGAATTTGCAGAAAAATGGTAAAAAGCAGTTACTTGTTTTGCACATTTCTCCGGGGGGATGGGGGTGGGAGGGTGGTGGAGAGAAACTTAATCCTTCCCATTTGTCAGCACATCAGAAGCAACAAAAGCAAAAAACCAAACCAAACCAAAAAAAAGCCCATGATTTGATAAATTGGAAGGCTGGCTGCATGACTTAGATTATACGTCTTTCTTTAAAATTTTCCGAAATCTGATTTAGATATTTAAGAGCCTTCAGAAATTTCCATGGACATGCCATTAGAGATAAGCCATTTGTTTTTGTGAGGATTCAAAAAGGGAAATGTATTTGAGAAAACAGATGAAATTGGACTCAACTTGGTGGAATAGTTCTCTGACCAGATGTCATTTAAAGGCATTGGACTATGGGCTCCAGGCGTTGATTGTTTCTCAAGATAAATATGCATCTGGGAAGCAGGAGGGGCATTTTCAGGGGTTGCTGTGAGTTGGTATAATGTGCTAAGCATGCCCGTGACGTCTTTGGAGGTCTGAGCATACAGATGAGACATAAATGCTTCTCAGTTCTTTCTCATAATTTCTCTGATCTTACTGGCAATAAAAAAAAAAAAGAAAAAGAAAAAAACTCTTCGGGAGCATAAAATGTTATTGAATTTGTAGCAGTCGTCATGGTTACCTGCATAGTTTCATTGCTTTATTAATGTGTAATTCCCTTTATTTCTGGAAATATCATTATAGTGAAACATAATAGTCCACAGCCTCTTAGAAAGTTTCACCGTGTATCTCAGAGACTCTGACAATGGCTGTGATGAATGTGTGTGTGGTTTCTGGGCCACCTGTGTGCTGTTGATCCAGTAACTAGGACATCATTGTTTAGGAAAAGACAACTTGAAGTTAATGACTCTGAGAATCCCTTAGAAGTTCAAATGTTTCCCTATACAATAGTGCTTATTTTTTTTTCTGTAGGAAAATAATCCAAGGCTTGACTCTTTTTCTAATTAAAATAATTTGTTTTCTTACATTAAAACTTTTTTGAGTAATTATTTTTACTTATTGAAGTCACTTTGAAGTGTTCAGGGAATTTTTTTCTGATCAATTCTTTTAAAAATTATCTTTACTAAATTTGTTTCTTATATCATAGAAGGGTTTCTGGGAGACACTGTTAGTCAAGGTTTTGAGCAAGTTTTTCTAAATGTATTCTCCCACTACTCAAGCTGAAGCTAAATCAAATAGTTCATTAAATTATATTTCAGGCTAACTGGTGATGGCAGGGGCTGCTAACTGAGGCCCACACTCGTTTCTCGTCCTCCTGGGCTCTCAGCAGAATGCGTTTCCCAGCATCTCTTGCAGTCAGGTCTGGCCATGAGAGTCATGGGATGGAATATGAGTGGACATTACTTCATCGCTTGCAGGTCTGGCCCATAAATACCTCCTGCTTAATCCTCCCATCCCTTGTTTCCAGGCTGGTTGGTACCTCTGCCAGCCTGGAACCTTGAACAATTGGGTGGAACGGAGCCTCCTTGTAGGTTAGGAACATCTGTTGTTACAAAAAGGAGACAACTCTGAGATGTGCGGATTGTGTGTTACATCAGCTAGCGTTACCCTAATACATTGCTTATCAACATTTCTTCCAAGTAGGCTGTATAATCTGTGGGAGAGGTCTGTATTTTTCATCCACAAGTATCTCCCACAGCTTCTTTCACAGCCTTTAAAAAGAAATTGGCCTTGTAAAGCCCAGGGCTCCCTTATCAGTATGCAGTGATTAAAAAAAAAAAAAGAAACTTGGCTGTTTTGGAAGAGTCCTGGAGACTTGAATGGCTACAGCAATAGTAGATATTTGGAAAATTATCAGGCCCTGTGACTAATGTGCACAGGGAACCAAAGGAAAGGGAATTAGCCTTTTCTGGATACTTCTATGTACCGAGAACTATATTCACTCCTCTAATATACACATCCTTATTTACTCTCTGTAATCAATCTTCTAGGGAGCTCTGTCATTCCCATTTTGCAGATTTTTAAATTTTTAGATAGTTTAAATAACTTCTTCATAGCTAGGGAGTAGCAAGGGAGGATTCAAACAAAAGTTTGCCTGAACCAAACCCAGCCAAGCTTTTACTTTGTTGCTTTCCATGGAATAAGCTCAGTTAAAGTCAGTTGATCACCATACTCCAGAATAGAATGACGGCTGGTAATAATTGGAAATATATGCAAGCAACATTTGATTATCTGTAATGCTGAGAAAAGAAACTCTCATTCACTTGTTAAAAAATTATAAAACTGACATTGTTGAGTTTTACCTTCTATCTTAAGTTACCAGAACAGCTGTTGTAACAGACACCAACATAACTAGTTTAAAACTGATAGTCTGGAGTCTGGCAGGCCAGGTTTTCCTCACGAGGTCACCTAGGGCCCCAGGCTCTTTCATCTCGTTACTTCTGGATCCTCTAGGGTTGTTCCTCATCTGCATGGCCACAGATGGCATACCACACCACATCTGCATTTAAGCCATTGGGAAGAGGGTATGAGAGAGGAGAGGGCACATTTCTTTCCAGTTAAGGGCATGACCCAAAGATTGCAGACATCACTTTTGCTCCCAAAAGTTACATGGTTGCATGGACATCTGACTGCAAGTGAGTCCAGGAAATATCATCTTTAAGTGCCAATACTTCTATTATTGTAGAAGAAGGGGACAAGAGAGATTTGTGGGACAAATAGCAGCCTTTGCCACACCTTCTTTCCTTTCCCAATCTTTGATAAACATGCTAGTAAAAAAGATCCAAACTATAGTAGCAGAAAAGAGAAGGAAATGAATCAAGAAAACTAAGCAATCCAGAAATTGAAGATCTCTTTTCTCCTTAATCCCTTCCAGTGCATATGCTAAAAGTATCAAGAGTTAGTTACTTGCATTAAATTGCTTTAAAATAATCTGTATAACTATTAAATCAATATTGTCCAAATAAAATGATTGTAACAAATTGAGAACATTTGAACAAAGACTAGATATTAAATCATATTAAGTGATCAGAATTAATTTTATTAGGTTTGACATATGATTAAATTATAAAACAAAACCTCATCTGGTAGAGATATTTACTGAGGTATATGTAAGTGAAATGATATGATGTCTGGATTTTCTTTAAAATACTCCAGGAAAAAATGGGAAGGGGGATGATGAATATACAAAATTAAATTGGGAAAATCTTGTTAGTTGTTGAAGCTGGCTAAGGGGTTCATGGGAGCTTATTAATGCTATTCTTTCTACTTTTATGTATATTTGAAATATTCCATAATAAGAAGTTAAATAAATACTTGTTCCAAGAAACAAAAATAATTTTTGGCTGTGCCTTGATATTCATATGAGCTCATTTCTGTATTCCAGTTAAATGCTTTCTTAAGTTTCCAGTGTATCATTTATTCTGCACTCATATACCCGGAAAACTCATTTTCATCTAAGGAATTCGTTAACAATTTGCTTTTGAGTTAATTAAACAAAACTTTGGTGAGTGGCCTCTGCGTCTAATGATGTAAGGGATACAAAAATGCGTGAGATGAGGCCCCTCTCAGCAAGTTCAAACTCTCATCAGGCAGATAAGACAGTCTCTCGAGTAAATTTGATTTAAGAGAAATATACAAGAAGGCTTAAATGTTAGGAGATCATATCAAATTGGAAGGATCAGGAAAAGTTTCCTGGATCAGATATAATAAGCTTTAAAGGAAGGGTAGGCTTTTGGCTGATGGAAGTGGTGGGGAGAGTGTCCGGGCCAGGGGACCACCAAGAGAAGGACTCCAAGCCAGAGAACATGAAATGGTTTCCTGGTGACAGGAGAGGGCCATGTGGTTTTGAGTGTGGGTATCTGGTTGTCCCATTAAAGAAAATCAGGAAGTAAAGAGTATCAGACTGAGAAAATTGATACTTTTTATAGGGATATGTAGTTTTGAGACATTGGTGAGCCTCAAGATGAGATGTTCATCTCAAAATTTGTGTTGGAGCAGAGAGAGAGGTTAATGTGGGTTGTCACCTACTGAAGTTGATAGTTGAAACTGCAGGTAGGTGATGGGTTTACTACAGAAAAGAATAGGGAAAAGGATTTTTTAAAGTCAGTTTTATTAGAGGAGAGGATTGGAATTATGACAACATCATTATGAAAATGATGATGATTTCAGTTGACATTAAAGATACTATGAATCATTGATGTAACAAGATCAATTCTTCCCCTCCTCCCTTGTGAATTCTCAGGGCTTCTTTATCCCTACAGAGCCTGCTTATCTCTACTTTATCTCTCCTTTCTGCTTCAGCCTAAGCCCCTCCAAAGAGTTGTCAACCCAGAGCGTTTCCACTGCCTGACGTCCATTCATGCTTTGACCCGCTCTGAGTGAGAATTCTGCTTCACCATTCCACTGCAACTGCTGGAACTATCACTGTCCATGGACACTTTTTATTTCTCACTTCCCTTGACTCTCTGAGCAGTGTTTGACCTACCAGGCAACTCCCTCTTCCTTGGAACTCTCTCTTCCTGGCCTCTAGTTTTTTTCTAGCTGCTGCTTCTCCATTTTCTTTGCAGGCCCCTCCTGTACTGAACACTTGCATATTGTGGTGCCTCGGAACCGAGGCTGGACTCTCCTCTCTTCCTACAGTCTCTCCTGGAGGGGTTTCTTCTTACTCCACGGTTTCACCTAACAAAAGTCAACAAAGCTCCCACGTTTATATCTCATTTGAGTTCCAGAGATACCTAATATCTGTCTCTCACTGATTTCTCACAGACATTTCGTATGGAACACATCTAAAACTGAAATTTGGATTCCCACGTCCTTTCCAAACCTGTTCTCCTTCTCAGTCAATATTAATCCCCACCATCCACCTTGCTGCTTAAGGCAGTAAAGTGAATCATTTAGTTTGCAAAGGGTCCATGGACAATTCTACTAGAAAGCCCAAACAAATACCACTTTAGTATGAAATACTCTTTGGTCTCCAGACTGTTCCCTAAAGTAGCTGAAGTTTGTAGGCCTTAAAAATAAATCTTTTTGCTATAACTTCATTGCAACATACCAGTTTGACTTAAGCACCAGGGCAAGGTTTAAATTTAAATTTGTGGTTGGCTTTAAGCTATATATTTTTAAAGGATTTTGTGGGCTACTTATACTGGGCTGCCAGCTCTCTGAGCCTGACCACACTTGGTTACAATTAGGACTAGCCCCAGCAGGCCCCATAAGTAGAAGGCACCACACACATCATCTGAGAGACGCAGGTGCTGCTCTCCTTTCAGCCAGGTTAGAAATTCACAGGTGTGGACATCGCCACCACATTTTACTCTGCCCAGAGTGGTGAGAAAATGGCAACCCTTAATTCTCTTTGTCGAGGAACTGGGGATCCTTTCCTTTCTATCCCACTAGATCTCGAGAGGATGGAACTAAAGGAGGCTTGCGTTTTATCCATGCCATATGGGTCTGCGTTCTCTGGAAAGGCACAATGATTTGGCGGAAAGAGGACCTGCTTCTATTTCCACCTCCCGAACACCAAGTTAGTTGTACATGTGATTAATGGAGTCATCCTGGCCTCTTTTCTGTACCTTCCCCCACATCAAATGCATCATAACAATAACTAATGCTGCTTGAGTGTTTACTTTGTGCCAGACACTCTCTTAAGTGCTCTACATGTATGAACTCATCTAATCCTAACTACCTATGAGTTAATTATTATTACTTTTTAACAGATGAGGAAACTGAAGCATAGGAAGTTAGTAAATGGCTCAAAGATAGCCACCTAACGCAAAGCCACAATTTAAATCCAGGCTATTCGACTCTACTCTTAACCACACTGTTACACCATGTTGCATAGAAACTACCTCTGAATTTCTTTTTCTCCTCACTCCTATTGTGCCATTGATGTAAGATGTACCATCAATTTAATTTAATAATAGTTTTCAGGAATAAGCACTACCAAATCAAGTGCAGTCATAGTGGGACTGTCTTTTAAAATCTTAACCAATGTTTTTTTCCTTCTTGGAAATTCCTTTTTACCTCATTTCCCTGAGGCTAAAGCCTCAGGGACAGGCTAATTGCAGAAAACAGGCAAATTCTTGGCTATTGACTTCTAAAATTGGGCCATGTAACTCATATAGGATAGTCAGGAGCCAGGGTTGGTGGTTTTTGTTTTGTTTTATTTTAATTATAAGACAGGATTTTTTAAAAAAGATAAACTTAAAATTATTTCTGCAAGGTTTGCTTTGCATATCAAAAGCCAAAGCCTGACAGTTATCACATCAACAGTGGAGTTGGAGGGATGTAGAGAATGAGGGATGATGTCAGAGAAGCTTTGTGTCCCAAAGGAGATAATGTTTTAGCTGCTTGGCAGGAGAATTTGCAGTTTAGATGCTGAAGGACCCTGAGAAAGTACTACATGCCCTGGTGCTCCTGGAAATGGGAGATCATGGAAACTCCAGAAGTGTTTGGGGAAATCCCAGAGTACAGGGGACTTGGGCTTGATTTCCAGAGCATTACTCCCCAGGAAAGGAAGTGAGCAGCACAACAGTGGAGTGTAAAAGAAGCAATGACTAGTGGAGGTGTCTAGGCAACATGGAAAACATCTTAAAATTCATGTCCCCAGCAGCTGCCCTAAGAGGGGTCAGAAGGGCTTTGGTGACCTGATAAGGGGAGACCATCAGCAGATTTGATATGGATTCTGTCTGCTGGAGGTTATGGAAACAGAATGGAAACAGAAGCAATGTCAGCAGCAAAAGTGGTATGGGTAGAAGTCCCCAACAAAGATGAGCAGATAATGGACCTGATGTCTCCCCTATGATGCCCTGATACATGTGGGCCTTCTTAGAATTCAGATACTATCCCAGAAAAAAGAGAAGAAAAGATAGAACCCTAATTTGACTATGTGTGAGTTCTGAATTTGTTTGTGAAGTAACAAGATTGGGTTGCCTGGAAGTGGCTATAGTTTTAGTAGCTAAGTTACTCAAGGTCACATGCCTAGAGAGTACTGTGGCCAGGATTCCAGCCCAGGCAGTCTGACTTCACAGTCCACACTCTAAACCACCATGCTGTATTGTACTATTCTATACTCTATGATCTCCATGTTTCCCACAACCAGATGGCATGATGGCTCAAGACCTAAGTTAAATTATATTCTAGAAATATAAAAGGTAATTATGAAATTCATCGTTTGACTTTGCACATCAATTTTAAGATGCATGCAAATTTCAGTAACATTAAAATGTCTTAGACTGCAAGAAGTGTAAAATATATTCTCTCCATCTCTACTGCCAGCACCTAATCTATGTCTTACCTAGACTATTGCAAGTGCCTCTAAATTTGAGAGATTAGGCTTTTTCTATTAATATATATGTAGGAGCAAGAGAACTAGGACCAATGGATAGAAACTTTAAAGAGGCAGAATTCTGTGCAGAATCAGAGAGAATTACCTCACAATCTCAGATATCTGATGATAAAATGAGCATCCTTGGGTGGCACCAAGTGTCATGTCCCTTGAGATGTTATAGCATCATTGAGACACCTACTTCTAAGAAGGGACTTTATGAAGGGGAAATCAGTAGAAGATATATGGCTGGATGATATGGCCTTTTGGGTCCCTTACAACTTTGAAATTCTGCCGTTTAAGAGTGGAGGTTGTGAAAGTCAGATTGACTTGTGTTTAAAGAGTGGGAAGTTAGAAAATGGAAGGAGTGGGTATAGACTAGTCTTTTGAAGATGGTTACCACTGAGGGAAGCAGAGTTTTATTGTTTAGTATGGTAAGACGAAGGGAGGATTTTCACACTGGGAAGAATTGAACAGATTTGTAGAGATAAGGAAAGAAATTAGTAAAAAAAGGAAAAACTAGAAGTTAGAGAGGGTTCTGTTCCAGTATCCATTGTTGTATAACATACTACCCAAAAATTTAGTGGCTTTAACCAACAATTGTTTTATTATATCTCAGGATTGTGTAGGCCTGGAATTGAGGCAGTGCTCAGCAAGGTGGTTCTTCTAATCCACACATTATAGACAGAGGTCACTCAGTGGTCTTCAGCCGACATGGTCTTATCCCTGGTGGCAATGGCTGGAAGGCTGTGTCTCAGTGGAACTATTGACCAGAGCACCTACCTGTGGCTTCACCAGTTTCTGAGGGTAGCCTGACTTCTTAGTGGCAGCTCATAGCTTCCAGAGCAATATTCCAGGAGGTCCGGGAGAAACTGAAAGGGTTCTTAAGACTTAGCCTCAGAAGCCCAGAGCATCACTTCCACTGCATCCTATTTGTCAGTCAAGTCCCTAAGGCCATCTCAGATTCAAGGAGAAGAACTTTATGCACCTCTCAGTAGGAGAGTAGCGAAGAATTTATAATTGTCTTTAATCTCCCATAAAGACAATTGAGACAAGAGGATCCTAAACAAGGTGGGGAGTCCAAATTGAGAGCAAAGGTAGAGGGATTATCCTTAGAATGGTGGAGAGACATGTCTGCCTTGGAGATAAAAACAAAGAAAAAGAAAAGGGGTTCCAGCATGTGAAGACACGATTTTTGAGATGAAGACAAGGAAAGTAGAAGGAGTTATTTCTAGAGAGTTCAAGTAATCCAAGGCTGTCTAGTGGAAGGGAAGTTACACATAATGAAAATTATGCTACCCACCATCCATGTATTTTACCTCTGGGTTGTTTTCTCCTTCTGATAATATATTTTCACTGGTTTCACCAGGCATGTCTCACACAGACTTCTGTCTGAAGGCACTGTCTGCAAGCTTTTGGCTCAGATGTTCAATGTTCTTTGTGTACCAAACACATGTAGCCCACCAAACTCTGGTGTAGTCCACAGTGAGGCAGGTAAATTGGCCTCCCTAGAAAATAAGCCTGACTATGACTCATTCCCATTCCATGCTTAAGGGATAGAGCACACCAGCCATGAACTGAGGCTGGAGTAGCGAAACATGAAATCTGCTTTCTACAAATTATCCAGATAATCTCTTGCAGTCACCTTCTGGATGAAAAACAGAGCCACATGAGGGTGACAGTCTGGCAGGTATTCAAAACTGCAGTGGTCTTGGCTCCTGTTGTGTCCACAGAGCTGTTTGATTGGGTTGATTTATGCAGTTTTGCCTGTATGAGTCCTTTTGATAAGTATCTTTAGAAGTTTGCTTATTAATTTTAAAGGAATGTTTCTCTTTGGCTTTGTGTCTCATTCTTTTCACATTATATATTCCAGCGGTAAATGATGGATGCATAGATATATTACCTTTGCTCAATCAGTGTTTTCTGCTGTTGATGTAAAGTGCACAAATTGGATTTGTTTCAGGATAACTAAATTTGGAATGTCACATTTTGCCAAGTCAAAATCTCACTTGCCCATACAACACAGATGTGGATTTTGCAGTTGTTTTCTTTTTAAAATAGTATATGTCTGTGGTGCCATTGATTAATGTAATATTGCATTAATGTGCTGTTACAACGCCCGAGGGCATGCATGAGGTCTTTCAGCCAGCAGCAAAGAATTCCCCAAACTAAAGTTTTTAATAAAATGCAGATTGCAGGGCAAAAAAAAAAAAGGCATCAACCATGAGAATTTATGGATAGCAGAAGTGCTTGAGGAATCAAGCTTTGATGGACTTGCCAATGGAAATACTGTGTAATTGTTATTTAATTTCATTAGAAATCATCTATATCTGTTCATTTATTGAATTTGTGTTTTTACATGACGAAGAAATCACAAATATGTTTTCCATGACCTCTCTTTTTCTTTTTAAGTTTTCACTTGCTCCAGTGCTTGTATAGTCATATCGTCAGATCCAAAAGGTCAGTGAAGGCTAACACAGCCACATGTGTGACATGGCTCAAGCTGCAAAAATTAAAATTGAATCCGTCACTGTCCATTGTAATTGGCTGGCCGGCGACTTTCTACAATGCAGTGCTGATGTAACTCTGGCATGGGGTTCTGCTGGATCTATTTTAAGTAATGACTATTTTTTTTCTTTCTCAAGGTAGTTTTTAATCTTTAACTGTCATATTTTCCCTATTACAAAAATCTGGAATAATATTTTTCTAAATCAACAGACTGATGTAACATTTAAGGGAATAAAAATATCCTTGGTATGATATACTCAACTTTGTAAATGAAGATGCTACTTCCAGCCTACTGAAAGAAAAGCATAAGTCCAACTGTACTTTTTTTCAGATTCCAGGGATGTTGTTGTTGTTGTTGTTGTTTTCAAATATCTATTTGATAAGAGAAACAGAGGCAAGTCTTTGCTTTTTTGGTGTAAGTCTACCATAGCTTCATCATAGATTTAAAATATAGAAAGTAATACTTCTCCGTTTATCCTTCTACAACTTTTAAGATCCAGAAGAAAGCAAAAGATACAAAAACAAAACAAGCAAACAAAAAAGTATAGAGCTCTTTAAATGAAAGAAAAATTTTCTGTAGCCAAGTTTTATGAATTGGCATTTTGATATAAATAATTTACAGCTATAATCATAAGATCATTAAGTTCAAGCATGCAGAAAACCATTTCATGGTTTTTGCTAATAATGCTAATAGAGGCCAATTTAAATGAACCAGGCCACTGATCTTAATAATATGCCTTCAAAAGTCCAACTGGTGTTGATGTTTAGAGTTGAGATTTAAAAAGAGGGTATTTCTCTTATATTTCAATACTTTTAGATCTGGACATTTTTTAATGGGCTCTGTAAAATAAATGTCAATTAAGATTGACAATTAACAATTAAGGTAGGGGGTGGTATCTCTGTGGTGGGTGGTTATCTGCCCCTGTGGGGGCTGGGTTCGTGATGTCATAAGTCACATAAACTTGGGAGGTATTGGGTGTGTGCCCCTCTGCTCCATAAGAGTGGTGCACAGAGTATGTTGAGGAACAAGTAGGGGTGATGTGTTACCTCTTCCCAGATATCTCCTCTTTAAGAATGAAGTTTCTTTTCTCTTTTGCCCCAGTTATAATGATCTAAGACTTCAATTCTATCCCATGACTGTCCTTTGCTAAACCCACCAGATAGAATACCTTCCCTATCCCAATTATATAGTCCTCTTGTGTTTTTCTGGTGTTTGTATTCCCATAGTTGCAAATAAAAAGTATATTTTTAGTTTTAGAATTTTCCTTCCCATTAAAAAAAAAAATCCCTGAAGATTTGTGGCACCACTGTTATTTCTGTTAATGTCATTGCTTCCATAGCAGCAAGCTAAGACTTTGTAAAAAACTATGTTTACACAAAACAATTATCTAAGTGAACATTATAGCTGCATGTAGCAAAGTTTCAATTTAGATTTCCCATAACCATTATACCACACACACACACACACACACACAGACCCTTTCCAATTTGTGTCATAAATACAGTGTAATTAGCTAGATTCTCATACCCATGGAGAAAGGTGAGACTAGTTCTAGTTCTTTGGGCTCCCATAGCAGAATGAAAACTCAGGCAACTCACATTCTTGGCCATAGAAGGTGAGTTCTTCTTTGCTGTCAGATTCCAAGTGGGAGTGGAATATAAAATAAATGAGTCTATGCTGATATTTAATCCTTAGGGTGGATTTAAGGAAAAGTTAGAGAGGAAACAATGAAAATAAATCCCCAGTTTTTCACAGTTCGTTTTGCTAAACATAAACATAACATTGATGTACATATTCATTTTGCCTAAATGGTTTGTTCCCCTTAGAATTTCAGTCAGTAGAGTCATGTCTTGAATTTAGGATATTTCAGACTTGCATTACCCTCTTCTAGGTGAGAGATTTTAGTGGCTGTTCTATGGAGAAATGAAAATGTCTGTATGAAGGGTAATTTCTAATCAGCTCTAACTCAATATAATGTGAGATGCTATCTGGAGAAAGCACGCTAAGGAAAGCACTGCAGGGTTTTTATCTTCATATAAGTAAGCCTGGCCTTGAATGTTCCAATGTGCCTTTGTGTTACTAATTTTCTCCGAAAAATGAATTCTAAAATCTTTCTGATGGACACTGCTCATGTTCTGTTGCACAGGTAAAAGCTAACTAGGAAATAAAATTATTTTTCTACAGTATTTTCAAGCAACACTCTTTATTAAATAATCTGACTGAGCAACTTCTGGCCACAGAACTCTGTGGCCATTGTGTAGAAGTACAAGCAAAATAAGGGCGATGGGCCACTTTCTCCCTTTCTCTTGAGAGCTTGCAGTTGCATAGAGAACACAGCCAGAGTAAAGTAAGTGGAAACAAAGGAGGCAAAGTGACACATATGCAGCCAGTTCTGTTACATAATCAGGGACAGGAAGGGTCAGTGATACTAGGTCTCAAGGTCAGTGATGCTAGGCTGTCAAGGCTTAATTCTTACGAGACATTTTAAGAAATGGAAAGCTGTAATTTAGTGAGGAGGAAGAATCACATCTGTCAGCTACATCCAGCAAAATCGTGGCATCATAAAATCAAGCAGCACTGCAGGAATTAAAAATTAAACTCACCATATTCATACTGCATAAAAGCAACCCCATAAAACTGTCTAATCTCACACGTCACCCATCAGAAGCCTTTCTAAACCATTTTAGATATTTTCCCCAGCTATTCTAAAATTCAGCCTCCTTATCTAGAAAGTGATCTCCTAGGATCCTTTTAAAAAAAATCTCCGTTTATAATTCAGGAAAATTGCCTCAGCCAAGAGAAATCAGAGTGGTGGAGTGCTCAGGGAAGCTTCAGGAAGAGGCGGCTACTGAGAGGAGGTGAGGAAAAGCTCACCACCATGGGTCCTGCACAAGCCTTGGGGCACGAGCCAGCCCAGGGGAGAAGCAAGTGATCGGCAGAGTTGCCCCTCCTCCAGGGCCTGATGGAGCAGAGGCCTCTAAGCGTCTCTCTGCATTAGGATAACTTAGTTAACCTAGAAAATTGGCTAAAACCACCTCACCTCTGCAGCTCATGCAATAAAGAATACACAGCTCTTGTTTTGCTCATTTGACAAGAAGCAAATATATATAGTTCTGATTCATTTGCCAAGTACTGAATTTACTAAACATCTATTCTATATAGGTATTGAACAGGGTACCAAAATTATAATCACACATTATATCATTGTAGTAGGTAGACTACTGTTCCCCAACTGAGTCTTCATCCCCCAAACTTGTGAATATGTTATGTTACATGGCAATGGGAGAATTAAGGTTGCAGATGAAATGCAGATTGCTAACCAGCTGGTTTTAGGATAAGGAGATTATCCTGGATTATCCAGGTAGGCCCAGTGTAAACCGGAGGGTTCCTTAAATGTGGAAGAGGGAAGCAGAAGAGTTAAGTAAACCTCGACTGGCCATTGCTTGTTCTAAAGCCAAGCAATGCGGACTCCCTCTAGGTACTGGAAAAGGCAAGAAAATGGATTCTCCCCTGGAGCTTCCAGAAGGAACACAGCCCCGGAAACACCCTGATTTTAGCCAGAGAGGCCTTTGTCAAACTTCTGACCTCCAGAACCGTAAGATGATAAATTTGAGCTGTTTTAGGCTACTGAGTTTGTGGTGATTTGTTATAGCAGCCACAGAAAATGAATACAATAATGCTATTGATTTCTCTTATAATAATGTCAGAAATTACCTTGTTCATTAGCTTGTTTATTTACTTCTGTCTCCTGCCATACTCAAGAGTGTCCCCTCCAGGAGGGCAGGGCCTTGCTTGTCATGTTCACTACTGTATCTCAGAGGCCGGAGGCTGGAGCTTAGAGTGCACTGGTGATCCATAAATGCTTTTTGAGTGTCAAGTGGTTAATTGTATACGTGAATGATTTGAAATCACCCTTCTCTCCCTGAGTCTTCCACAAGATGTACACATAGGAAATAGCGAAGGAGAAATAAAAACTACTGCATGATCAGGAACCTGAAGGAGTGGTCGATGCAAAGAGCACAGTCAAGTTTCAGAAAATTTCAATTATGAAACAATTAATTTCAAGCTGCCTTTGTGCTTGAAAGAGCCCTGTGATGTAGAAGAATGTAAAACTGGAAAGAATTTGCTCTTACACAGGAAGAACACTAGTGGTGTTCAACCACAGAAAACTGTTTAAACTGTTTTTTAGGTTGAATTACTAAAGTGCCATCAATCAATTTTTATCAGGAGAAAATAGCAATAAATACAGTGAGAAAACTGGACATTGCAGAGAAACTTGGTAGAACACTTATTGTGCAGTAAAATCAATACTGCAAAAATGTGTATTCTGCTATGGCTTCAATGCCTTTTGCCTAAAAATATTAATAAACAGCTTTCCACATTTGTTACATTACAAAGAAGAAAATTCTTAAATTTTTAAACTCCTGAAAGGTGGAAAGCAAGGTGTTTTATGTTTTTTTCTTCCTAATTTGGTACCGTGCAAACAGATTTTTAATCCTATCTTGTTTGTTTTTGGATGCTTCACTATTGGTGGGGGCCAGGGGGCTGTCCTGTGCCTTGTAGGATGTTTAGCAACATCCTGGCCTCTTCTCACTAGTGATAACCCCTCCTCCCAGAACTCCTGACAGCCAAAAATGTCTCCAGACATTGCTGAATATCCCCTGGAAAGCAAAATTGCCCTAGGTGGAGAAGTACTGGTAACCCACCAATAATTCAAATGCCATCTATTCTTGAAGACCAAGGATATTGCCTAATGCTCTGGCCCATTCTTCTCTCCTCCTTTTCAGAAATCCACAACACTACACAGATAGTCTTTGAAGCCCAGCAGTTAGTATTTTCTGAATTCAGCCAGCCCCTTCCCCCCAGTCAGACCTCAGGCTCCCTCTGCAGTATTCAGTGGTGGCACAAGGCTTGTTTGGGGTTTTCTGCCTCATTCTGCCCTGCAAACTCTTCCTTCTGGCTCCCTGAATGCTGAAGATGTTTGGATTATTGGTTCAAGAGCAAAAGAAAAGAGGAAGAGGCTGAGCTAAACAGAGCAAAAGGAGGGAACAAAAGAAAAGTCAGGGTGAAAAGAGCTGTTGAAGAGTTATGACACTAGGTTAAGGCGAGGATAAGAACAGCATCTAAGGCAATGGCTTCCAGACATGTTTTGAGCAGGTGACTGACCAGATCATGAATTCTGAGCTGTTGGTGAAAATGTCTCACTACTTTACAGTTACACCTCATTCAGGCCTCACAACTGAATCATGAAAGGAAGACTTGGTGCTGTGAGGTGTACACTCTTGAGTGTGAGTGTATGAGTGTGTGTCTGTGAGCAGTAAGTCCCTTGAGTTTAGCTCCCATTCAGACCAAAACTTAGGAGCTTTTTCCTACTGTGAAGTACTAACGTGGAGAGCTGCCAGATAATAGAAAGCAAAGTGAATTTGAAAGGAATATATGCCCAGCATAACATCTGGTCTCGTAAGATAGCAACTTAAGATTTCTGCTTTTAAATGAAGGCAGACTCAATCTGCAAAAGCCTGTATTTACTGTGGGAAATATGACAGGGGAAATAGTGGAACCACAAAGCAGCCATCTCTGGATCAACTTCTGAAAAAGCGCTATGATCCTCAGTCTTAACAAATATTAAAATGGACCCCTTAATAGCCCCTTGGAATACCATAACCCCAAAGTTGTTCCTAGAGCTTTTGATTTTTTTTTGCAGTAAAATTATCGGGAAAGTAAAATTTTTTGTAATATGCTAAGGATTCTAATACAGTTCCATTTTAAATACAATTGTATGTGTTTAGTTGCATTGTTGCTCTGTGCTATTAATTAATCTACAAACAACTGTTGCGGGCTATTAAATGCTAATCACTGTGCCAGACGCTGAAGATATAAAGATAAATAAATACCCTGTTGCTGACTTCAAGGATCTTACCATGTAGTTGTCAACTGAAGAGAACCCAAACTCTGTAAAATAATTTAAAGAGGTTTATTTGGAATGAAATATGTGTGACCATGGTCCAGAGAGCCACGCCCAAGAAGCCTTAAGCAAGTGGTCTCACTGTGGTTCGGTTACAGTCTGGTTTTATACATATCAGGGAGACGGGAATAGCATTTAAAGTTATAAATCAGTACATGGAAGGTGTACATTGGTTTAGCCCAAAAAGGCAGGACATCTTGAAGTGGGGCATCTCAAAGGTTATAGGTGGGTTTAAAGAATCTTTGATTTGTAATTGGTTAAAGAAACGAAGCTTTGTCAAAAGGCTTGGAATGTTTTAAGTTAAGATAAGGAAGTCTGCCGGGAACAGTGGCTCACGCGTGTAATACTAGCACTCTGGGAGGCCAAGGTAGGTGGATTGCTTGAGCTCAGGAGTTTCAGACCAGCCTGAGCAAGTGTGAGACCCTGTCTCTACTAAAAATAGAAAAATTAGCCAGACATCGTGGCATGCATCTGTAGTCCCACCTATTGGGGAGGCTGAGGCAGGAGGACCATTTGAACCCAGGAGGTTGAGGTTGCAGTGACCTATGATGATGCCACTGTACTCTACCCAGGGTGACAGAGCAAGACTCTGTCTTGGGAAAAAAAAAAAAAAAGAAGTCTGTTTATCAGAGACAAGCCACTGGACATATACCAGACATATACCCAGACTCAAATGATCTGTTAAGTAAATTGATGACCTGCAAGTGTGGTTTAAGCTTTGTCTTGTGTAGCCTTAGGCCTGTTATTGAGTTACAAAGGATATCTCCAAGAAGGGAGGGGGGCATGATGAGGCATGTCTGACCTCCCTTCTCATGGCCAGTAACTCAACTTTAGGGTATTTCTGGGATCCCCTTGACCAACAGGGGATCCATTCTGTCAGCTGCGAGGCTTAATATTTTATTTTAGTTCACACAGTCAAGAAAAAGGCAAGGAAACTGAAAATTATTAATACAATGCAGGTTTTTAAGTATTTTGACTAAGTGTTGGATAGCAGCTTCTAACTCAAATATTAAAGTTGGAAGAGGAGAACAGGTATCTGGAAAGTTCTTTCTGAGAAGACAAAAATCTATGAGAACAACTAAAAGAATTAAAATGTATTAAATATAGTTGACTTGAGACTTTAACAAATCTATAATATTTTGAAAATTCTTATGACTGTCTTCATAAATGATGAAAGGTAAACTATGGATTGACTAGAAAGTTGGAATCATAGAGAAACAGCTCTTTCATGAGTGTTTAAATAATTGCCACAACATTAAACAAAAGAATAATAAAATATATGCTTGATTTTTCCTATTAAGAGACTTTGCCAAAGCCTAATAAAGTGCTCTTGATATCTTGCCTCAGAGTAACAGAAGGGAAATGCCTCCATGTTTTCCTACATTTAATGCCACTAAGATATGTTGCTGCCAAAACATGCAGATAGTCCTTGCCTGGACTGGATTTAGGGTGACAGGTTGAGTCTGGAATTTTTGTTGCTCTCAACCTGCAGCAGAAAATGCACTGGACTTGAGATCACAAAACCTTAATTCAAGCCCCACTCTGCCACTCACTAGCTGTAGTATTTCAGATAAGTCACTTAACATTTCTGAACCTCATTTACCTGATCAGTAAGTCGGGGCTTCTCAGGATGGCTATGAGGATTACATAAAATCTAGGTTATTGTTACCCATTATGTCTCTTTACTAATTAGCTGTTGGGTGAGTGGATCTTCACATGCAACAATACAAGGTCATACTGTGACTGAAGTCTGACTGCAGAATATGTGACTGGGTAAATAGAAGTCTTCTCTTCTGTCCTCCTACCTGCGCATCCCACCCAAACCCTCCTCGCTGTGACGGGAATGATCCTTATGAGACACAGATTGGTCCTGTCACCCTACTAAGTGATACCCTTCAGTGCCTACTCAGCACTGTCTGGATAAAACCCAACGTCTTGGTGCCAAGGTCCCTTCTGCTCTGAGTGTGATCCCTGCCCACCTCCCGCCCCCTGCACACCAATGCTCCACCAGCCTCTCCATGCTCGCTCTCCCCCTTTCTCCTCCATGCCTTTGCAGGTGCTGCTCCCTCATATTGGAATGCCCACGCTCTCACTTCACCCCACAAATCCCCCCAACTGTTTCTTCAGCATTCAACACAAGCCATAAGCCTTTCCTGTGTTCTCTCCATGGTGTACCAATATACCTCCCAGGAAACTTCTCACCCTGAATGGCTGTTGTCCATTTGCTTGTCTGTCTCCCTCATTGGCCTGGGACTCCTGGAGGGCAGGAATTAGAGGTTCCTTTGCCTCTCCCTATGCCTGGAACATTGTAGGTGCTCAGTAAGTCTTCTTGAATGAATAAATTTATCAATCACTGACTGATGCATAATTGGCTAATATGCAAACCAAATGATTAAACATAAGACAAAATAAGTTACATTTATGATGCCAGGATGCAAATTCTTCTTTCTTTAAACGTTTCCATCCCAAAATGGAAGAAGGTGTGGGTGACCTGTGAGTTCGGTAATCATGATGTCACTCAGTCGTGTTTTGTAGCAAAGACTGGTGCTTGCCTAACTCAGTGTTCACTCCTCCTTTGTCCAGAACAATAAATTCTTATTTTTAGCTGGGTATGTGGCCACCAGGAATAAAACAAATGAACAAAAAACTTTTATTTTTCAGTGCCACTTGCAGGTAGATATGGCAAATGACTAAGTTCTGGCAAATAAAATAGAAGTGGAAGTGTTCTGTAGAACTGCCAGAAAGGTTGTTTAATGAGAGCTGACTCATCAGGGAGGAGCCCCTCTTAACCTACTACTTTTCATATTTCTTCTGGCCTGAATTTGAGATAAGATTTAGATGTGGCTACTGAGTCCTAGCAGCCACTTTGGGCCATGAAGTGACCTAGAGAATGAGAGCCATGTGCTGGGATGTCAGAGCAAAAAGATGAATTGAGTCAGTTCTCTGATGGCACTATTAATCCTGGTCTCTGGCTTTCTTTACATAAGAGAAAAATGAATTAACACAACAGTGGTTTTTGGCACCAGGGACTGGTTTCATGGAAGACAATTTTTCAACATTGCTCACCTTCTGCTGTATGGCCCTGGTTCCTAAGTTTCACAGAAGACAATTTTTCCACGGACCAGCGGGGGCGGGGTAGGGGGGAGCGTGGAGCTCAGGTGGTGATGTGCGGTCCGGTTCCTAACAGGCCACGGACTGGTACCAGGCCATGGCCCAGGGGTTGGGGATTGCAGTTCTCAGGCATTGGTTAGTAAACTTTTTCTGTAATGGGCCAGATATTATAATAAACACTTTAGGGTTTGTAGACCATACAGTCTCAGTCACAACTGCTCAGCTCTGCAGTCATAGTGCAAAAGCACCCACAGACAATACATAAACAAATGGGTGACTGTGTTTGAATAAAATTTTAAATACAAAAACAGATGGCAAGCTTGATCTGGCCCCTGGGCCATAGCTTGCTGATCCCTGCTCTAAGGCACTGTGATTTCGAGTCTTTCTGATATATGTATCTAAAGTTCACCCCATCTAATACATCTTACTTGGTGAGATGAAACTTTTGATTTGGAAGAGAGAAACTGTCAAGATTCTTGTTTCATTTTTAAAATTGTTTCCTTCAGTAGAATCTTTCTCCCTTAGCTTATCCTAATTTGAATTATACAAAGTTCTGACATTTCTGTTTCCATACTCTTTTGATTATTAAGACCAGATAAATCAGATCCAGGGCTTTTCTAGGTTTCTCAGTTCCATGATGTTCCGTTTGGAGGATTCCAGCAGAACATAAATGGGACAGACATCAGGTGTATGGACAGGGAGGATGGAGGACAAAAGACAAGGCCTGTAGGAACTGAATGAAGAACACCGTGCTGAGAGCTCCTAAACTGTGTTTGAATTATGTGACAAAACTTTCAGGCTGCCTGGATGACAGCTTATTGTACTCTGTTACCAGGGAGATTATACAAGCCAAATTGATGTTTAGCAGCAGGGCAAGAGCTGGTCTTGGAGATTCTTTTCAGTAAAGACTTTGCCTGACGCTGCTAGGATGTCTTGGCTTATCTAGTTTAGCTCATCCTGTGAAAGCAGAACAATATAGTACAGACCGGGAATGGCAAATTGATTTCCCCTTACCTGCAAACTCCAACGGATGGGTAGTAAATATCTGGAGCTCTGTATTGCGAGCTCTAGCCTTTGTATTCTGTGGCTGTGTCCCAGTTTTAACAGAAGTGGTCTGTGCTTCTGAGACAGAGCAGGGACCCCTCTTAGGGACCTGCTAGGCCCCCAAAGCATGGAAATAAAGGAAAATCTTGAGTCCTTTCAGGAGAGGACACCTAGCTAGCCTTGAAAAGTGAATGGGAATAACAGTGGCCCTCCAAGCAAGCCAGAGTCACGAGGTGTCTTGGTTTCCTATGGAAACTAAAAGATGGCATCCTAACATAACTTCTGGAGTTGTTTTCCAGAAACCCCTACAAGGATGGAAAATGCAGATAAGGGGGAACTGAGGAATTGAACTCTGAAAGCTGTTCTTTGTTCTAAATTTCCCCCGGAGGGGCCTGGAGAGAGTCATAACCATCTTAACATTTCTTTCTGCTAATCCAAGACTCCCTGAATCTACCTATGACCCTCTGACCTGTAGGCCGCCACTTCAGAATATCCCACCTTTTTGGGCCAGGCCAATGTATAACTTCCATGTACTGATTTAAAATTTTGCCTGCCTAAAATGTACCCCTGCCTTTAAAAACCTTGGTTTGTAAGCCGTTGGGAGTTCGAGTCTTAAGCATTAGCTGCCTGTTCTCCTTGCATGGCACCATCCAATAAAAATGCTCCTGTCCCCATTGCAACTCTCGGCTTCAGTGGCTGGCTTTGCCAGGAGAGCAGATCCCAGTTTGGTTCTGTAATGCTTCCTTATGACCATGGGGCAGGGAGGGGTCTCAAACAGGTTGCCACTCAAGCAATGTGGAAACTAGCAGGGAGCCATATTTTAGTCTCTGGTTCTTCTTCATTCCCTCCTGCCCCAGAGATAAGGGTCTCACTATGTTGCCCAGGCTGGTCTTGAACTCCTGGGCTGAAGCAATCTTCCCACCTCCTCGGCCTCCCAAAGTGCCAGGATTATAGGAGTGAGCCACTGCACCTGGCCTAGTTCTTCATTTTATAGGTGGCTATATTAAGGCTCAGAAATGTAAAGTAACTCATGCAATGTTATATTATTGGTTAGTAGCAAAACCACTGTTAGAAGTCAACAGTGGTTTTTTTCATTACACAACACTACACATATTTAATTGAGATGTTTTTATACTTTTCATTAATTTTTCATAATTTCTTTCTACCATAGAACTAGAACCAGCTTGTTAGATTTTTGCTTGGTTCCCACAACCAAACTTCTAGAGCTCTAATTCCTGGCATTTTACCAGCCTGATCCTTCAGACTCCATTTAATTTGGTAAGCCCCAATGCTTTCCAATCAATGTTTTTTTGTTGTTGTGTTAATGATGTTCAGAGTCAGTTTCTGTTGCCTGCAATCAAGAACTAGGATTGATATGAAAATTGACCCTAGGGAGTGGGTTTAAGGAAACAGACTCTCAGGGATATGGAGAATTTGGAATTAATTATCTAACCTAGCTTAGGTTGAATGCAAAGTCCTACTTAATACCCGGAATGCAATTCTCACAGCTCATGGCACCCAGTGGTGAATCAGTTAATTAAAGGCATCTGTGTTCACGTGGCGTCAACTGCTCATCCGGGGCATGGTTTTGAATTACCAGTGCCGTAGAAGAGCAGAAAGGATATGAGAGTCAAGAACCCCGAGGTGGGATGGTGGCATTGGACGCTTTAAAAAAGTAAAATGACAAGCTCAAGTCTACACATGCTTGGGTTAAGGCAAAAGAAAAATCTAGGAACTTTCAATGGCCATGCAGAAAGACTCTTTTATGTGGCTTCAAAACAGAGGTATCAAAAAACAAAACAAGAAACCCCACACGGTCTGATTCTGTGGGGTTTTGAATCACAGTGTTAGTTGAACTTACAGTGTCTCCAGGTCTCCTGGGAAGAGCAAGGCCAAGTGAATTGGAGCAGTTGATGTAGGAGACTCAGAATACCTGGAAATGCCCACCCCTTCCCCACAGGGTTTGTCCCTTGGGTTTGGCAACTCCTGCTTCAGTCTGGTGGGGCTTCTCTTCCCTTGCTGCTGCATTACCTGCAGAAATTCCTCGTCAGAGGAAGCCAGTTTCCCTATCTTGGTGAGGACACCAGAATCTTACTTGTTCTTTAATCCCAAACCTTTGGAGTAACTTTTAGCCTATTACAAGATATTTTCTCCAAAATATTGGTAGATCTTCATGTTCATTCAAGCCAATAAATCAGATTTTGTGGTGGACCTGTTTTTTTGTTTTTCAATATAAATCGTTTTCAGGTAACAGAATTTCTTAAGTTCATGCTTCAGAGTAACTTTTATTTACATGAAATTCTGAAGACCTCTGTGAGTGGGGTTCAACAGATCTCTAGTGTAGAGCCCTCATAATTTTCATCTAAAATAAAGTTTATTGAATTAACAAATCATTTGTATTTATCAATTACTAAAGATATACAGCTAAAAGCAATTTTTAAATAAATAAAAGTTCTTATGTATACTTGGTACTTTCCTTCATCTTCATTCAATTATTAATTTATTTTTCCCTGTTTCTCTTCTCATTTTTATTGTTCATTATTTAAAAGGTAATATAACCACATTAAAGGAAAAGAAAGAAAAAGAAAACATGACTCATTATTCCATCATTATTATCATTTTGGTTTATTTCCTTCTGGGCTTTTTCATATGCTTTGCCCTGCCTCCCGAAACATTGTGGTGAGCATGTTTGTGTTCAACTTTCTGAATTTAATATACCACACACATTTTAATCTCTTGGTGTCTGCATAGCCTCCTTTCTGATGATTGCATAATATTCCAAAGAGCACAGTCATTAAGTTGTGATTATGAATTATTGAGGATAGAACCCTGCTCTTGGTAGGATTCAATGATCATTCCTTGAATTGAATTGAAATTCCTTGCCCATTCTAAATTTGTGCTCTTTTAAACACTGTTTCACCAAATGTCTTTATGGATAATAGTTTTTTACATAGTTTTGATTATTTACGGTAGATTCTCAGGAGTGAGATTACTGGTCACATAGTAGGACCATGTTTATGGCTCAATATGTATTACCAATCTGCTTTCCAGAAGGGCTGTGTCGATTTATAATGCCCCCTCCCATGCTTGAGATCACCAGTTTCCTCACACCCCTGTCAGCACTCATGCAATAGAAGGAAATACAGCATCTCATTGTTACGTTAGTGAACATTTTCTCATTTGTGTATTAGTATCTTCTCATTTGTGAATTCACTTCTCCTTAGTAATTTGAATGAACTCCATAGAGTGAAGATATTAACTTATACTGACTGTTAATATTGTCCTCACTTGGGGTTTATTCTTCCATCTAGTTGTGGGGTATTTAGGGAACATCTTTCCTCTCCTTTGAAGAGAAACCTGTTAGCCTTTTTCTGAGAGTACCTTGAACTCTGAAAATTTGCAACCTTGTGAAAATGGTCCTGTCACCTGCCTTAGCTGCCAGTGTTAACTGACCAAAGTGAGGCCAGCTTACCCACAACTACTGTCAGCTAATCTGGGAAAAACCTTAGATTGCCTTTTCCTCCATGCCAGGATTGCTTTCTATAGTCAAAAATAGAATTAAATATCGTATGTTCCCCACTGTTACTGTTATTTTCCAAATAGGAAATTTGGTTCCATTTGACCCAAATCTCCTGTTCACCTTCCTGTCCCTGAAGCACGGGTTTGACGTATGTCTTTACAAATCTTGGCGGATTTCTTTCTTTCTCTAAACCTGCTTCTAATGGTTTAAAGTAGCCAGGTAGTACCCTTGCCCCCACCAAGAACTTGAGTTTAAATAGAACATAAACCATTCCCACTATCTAAGGTAATGATTCCTAAAAACAGGTGTCTTGAAGGACCCCTCATTCATTCGCAACATTTTGAAAATTGTGTCTCTTATTATCTTCCTAAACTTCTGCTACATTCTAACCTCAGATTCAGTAGTTTTTTCCCTTCCACCAATTTTCAGCTTTAGTTTTCCCTCAGGTAGGAAACAGCAATTCAACATTTTTGAAATCCTTTCTGAAATTGCTGCTTTAATCCTCTTCCCTCAAACCTCACTCCTAGATGTGAACTGAAACATCTTTTGGTTCTAAGGAAAATTCTGTGAATGGCAAGACACTGAAAATAGGTCCTATATTCAGTGTTCAAAACTAAGTAAATAGAAGTGTTACTTTCCAAAGCAGCAGAACTTAGATGTACCCTTATATGAAAGGGAATACTTTCTGGTTGACATAGAGCTTAAGAGAAACAAATTCTATACCTACAAAGATCAGAAGAGGTGTTTTATGTAATAAAGTATATGGGAAACTTATTAAATCAGAAGTCAGGAGATGGATCCTAGTCCCAGTTGCCACTAATTAGCTAATGACTTTGAGTAGCTTTGAGGCTCAGTTTCCTTATCTATAAAACTGGAGTCAACTGGTGATTTTCAAATTTTGGGGTGTTTTTTAGCAACACAACTCAGATTTCAAGTGAAAAATAAAACATACAACACACACCTGTGGAACTGGTCTGGTTGAAATATGGGCCAGAGGCCTGGAATCCTGCCCTTTTAAGCTCCCCTAACCTTCTACTCCTCGGGGCTTCAGAGTCTGCTTCAAGGAACCCTCTGATTACTCCTTATCATGATGTGATCATTGATATATGGATAGACCAAGTTCTTTTCAGGCTCTAAAATTCTCTACTCTCCAATGGTTAAAGTACAGATCATGCTAGGGTTAGGTTGAGTGGGTTAGATTAGCAGAGTGGCATGAAGACCTGTCCTTGTGGCAAGGCCTGGGTCATTTCAGGGTATCACAGGGTGGAGAAGCGAAGGCCTCTGTCTGCCCGGATTACACAGGGCATTCATATGTCATGGAATTTTTTGGATATGAATAATGACTCAATTGTTCCTTCTACTGAGTGCTTCCTTTGTGCCGTGAACTGCAGACCTACCTCACCTCCTTTAATCCTCACCACCGCCTCATCTTGAGCTACTCACCGTATGCTACTTGAGATACACCAGCCCAGCTTAGTGGGCTGCGGGGCAGGTCACAGGGCCTTTGCTTCCTCTGCCAGAGATTGTCAAAGCTGGCCCCTTCTCTTGTTTTAGGTTCCAACTTACATGTCACCTCCTAAAAGAAATCTTCTTTGACCACCCTAACTAAAGATGTCCTGGACATCCTGCCTTGTTTAATTCACAGCATTTATTACTACCTGCACAGGTATTTAGTCAGTTTGTTATGTTTATTTGTGTGTTTTCTGAATCCTCCACTCATGGAAATGTGAACCCACAGAAAAGAGAGACCTTGTCTGTCTTATCTATCCTCCAGCATCCCAGAAAGTGCCTTGCCCACAGCAGGTGCTTTGTGAGTATCCAATGAATGAATAAATGAACAAGAGAGGTAGTTATTATAATCTCTATCATACAGGTGAAGAAACTGGGGCTTAGAGAAGTTTAATTGCCAACTCTTAAGTCCCATCACTAGTAAGCAGCAGATACTAGATTCAAACTTAAGTTTGACCTAAGAGCAACTTGTGACTGCTATGTGGCCTCTCTTGGTGGAACCATTTCAACTCTCATCAGCGCCCATAGCTACTTGACAGAATGCTAATAAGATAATGATTACAATGGCGATGAAAACTGGGATGCCAATGACTGTTTACCTGTGTTTACTGGATGTCTCCTTGCACTTGCCAAGAACACACCACCTCAGCCCACAGCACACTCATCGTTATATACCTCTGATTTTTTTTAAGGTCTTTCTTATCTTGAGCCAAAATCTACCTTCATGCACTGTCACTCACTAATCTCATTTTATCCCTCTGTAACACAACAGAGTGGATCCTTTCTAGCTGCCAGGTAGAGGAAGTAGGTAGCAGCAGAATGGACCTGGGGTCTGGATATCTCTAGTTTCTCACCAATACATAAGTACCTAGTAAGTCAGGCATTCCCAGATGGGTAATTTATAAGGCAGTTTACCTGCATTGAGTACTTTAATGAGTATTATTGTTGTTTCATCTTAATTAATGGTGATATTCTTTTTCTTAACTAGTAGATGAGCACATTACATTCTTATTAAGGAAACTGGGTTCTCACCACTGGCTTTGAGTGACTAGTTTTGCCTTTGCAAGCTGTCTTCATATGAAAGAGGTTTTCCTACTCTTTCCACTTCCCCCTCCGACTTGAGTGTGGATTGACAAGAAGATGTCAGGCAAACCCTCTGAGCTCCTTGAAACCAAAGACCAATACAAACCTGTTTAATTCTGTTCTGTTGTGGTCTCTGGCTTCAGCTTTTGGCCTTTGAGAGCATTTTAATCCAAGCTACACTGTGGTCTTTGTGGTCACCACTGGTGGCAGCTGGTTCCCGAGAATATTACCTATATTTGAATCTCATTTGGCTTATAACTTTTATCTAGATCCAGATTTTTTGTTCTGTTCCACACAAAGAAATAGAGAAAAATGTGATAATAGCAGTTAATATTTAGTGTGCATTGTGAGCCAAGAACTGTTCTAAATCCCTTATTTGGATTATTGCATTTATTAGACAATAGCATGTCCTGGGAAAATAACATGGGCCCCTTTTTCATTTAATGCATTTCATGCATTTAAAAAATTTTATCTTTAATTTCTATTTCCTACTTTATGATATTCTGTCTTCCTCAATGATATGACTGATTAGATGCAATAATCCATGTAAAGTGCTTAGAACACTTCCTGGCATAGACTTAGCACTCACAAAATGTTAGCTGTTATGATTACCATATTTTTTTCTTGATGATGAACAGCTTCAGTATTTTTGGATCTAGATTCACGGTGGAGCATGTAATTTTTTTGGCTTATACCAACACAGTGTACTACAGTAGACAGGATGATAAGGTAGAGACAGCAACATACTGCAGGGCAAGAGATCTGGGCTCAGGCGTTAGCTCTGCCATTTAATAGATTGTGAACACCCCAGCAAGTTCCTCTACTCCTGAGAGCTTTGATTCCTCATTTATACATGAAATGTGTGATCCTGATGATCTCTGAGATCCCTTACCTTCTGTGTACCTCCCCCCAGAAATTTCCTTAACAAAATGTGCATTTCATCATAGTGAGGATTATATTTCTACTGTCTTCACCCACATAGTGCATTAAAGAGACTGAATCACCATAGTGGAAGATGCTTCAGGAAATGCTGAATAAGGAACATCAGAAAAGGACCTCCCAGGACTCCTTCTATCTGCTCCCCCAGCGCTACAGCAGTAGGCGAGGCCATCAGTAGCCAATCCATTTAGGAATTATTAGGGAAAATCAGCTTAAAATGCAGGCAGAGCAAGTGGGTGGCAGCAGAATGGACCTGGGGTCTGGATATTCCTAGTTTCTCACCAATGTGCAAGTACCTACTAAGGCAAGCATTCCCAGGTGGGTAATTTACAAGGCAGTTTACCTGCCATGGGTGCTTTAATGAGTAGTATTCTTGTTGTTTCATCTTAATTAATGGTGATATTCTTTTTCTTAGCTAGTAGATAAGCACATCCTTATTTAGGAAATTGGGTTCTCACCACTGGCTTTGAGTGGTATTTGATAGCATTTGTGGGGTTTTGTTGTTGTTTTTTAAATAGATTCGTTATGATTCTTATCACACAGGAAGTCATGTGTTGTAATAAGAAAAGTGCTGGCCCAGGAATCAAGAGCCTATGACTTTTATTCCAGCTGCAGCTCTGCCACTGTCTCTAGCACATGATGAGTACCTTTCCTGGGCCTTAGTTTTCTCAATTGTCAAACTGGAGAGGGATTGCTAAAAATTTCTTCCAGTTTTAAAAACTCTCTGCTACTAAGTTCTTTATATGAGAACAATACTCATATAAAATCCTATTGACAGAAAAGCATTTTGTCTCTCCTTTCTCCTTTCTTTGCCAAGTGTGATGAGAGTTGGTGTGGAAAAATATATTCTGCTGTGAAAAGGTTCATTCAGCCTTTTCTTAATAGATCAAGTGGTTGGTATTTCTGCTGGCTTCTGAAATACATTACAAATCACAATCTGCAAAAAGTTCCAAAGCAGCTCCAAGCCTTCCTGCTGAATTTGGATACATCTTTCGGTCTTACTCTGCAGCTCATCCTTAACAACTGACAAAATATTTACTTTGCTCGGTACAGAAAAGGGTAACATTTTCCAAAATATTAAACTAGGTTGGATTCAGAACACAGACAATGAGGCAAAAAGTTGGACCTCTGTTCGAAGTCATGTTGTTGAATCATTTTCCAGAGTGCCATGAGAAACAGAGCCTTAGTGGATGTTTGTGCTCCACAGTAATTCTGGAAGAGGCAGAAGCCAGCCAGCCTCTGTCTAGCAGACCCCCTGGTGTGGAGAACAGTGGTTCTCAAAGTGTGGTCCCCGGAACAACAGCATCAGCATCTCCTGACAGCTGGTTAGAGATATCAGTTCTCAGAACCCATCCTAGACCTACTAAATCAGAAAGTTCTAAGATGTGGCCCAACAATCCATGCTATAGTAAGTCCTCCAGGTAAACAAGTTCAGGTAATTCTGATGCTGATCGACTGATTTAGGCCATGAAGTCTACAGGTGCTTATTATGTTTCAATTGGAAGTTTGAAAAATGGTAACATTTGTAACTGAAGTTCTCATTAATAAAGTAATTTTTTTCTAATGTAAATAAATTTGAAATTTGGGGTATTGCTTTTTGAAATGCTCTCCCCCTATGTCCTTCTCTCTCCATCTCCCCCCTCTTACCCCCACTGCATGCTCATGGCAATAGGGTCTACGTTATATTTCTCTGTGTTTAGGACAGTAAAGTGCACTGCAGTTTGGTTTAACATACTTGTACATAGCTAGTGATTTTGATCAAAACTAATTGCATTTTTACAAAACTCTCACTTGTTCCTCCTAGAATGAAAAAATGGACAAAAATTGAATGACTACAATTTATAATTTTCTGATCTATAATGAGCCTTCTCTTTAACAGAATAACTATTTTTTTAAATAAATAAATGGTGATTTCTTTTAAATTAAGTTACTGGAAATCACCCTAGTCACCAGCTTTAATTAAGAAATAGAACTACCATTTTAATAGCTGTATCGTTACTATCTAAAATTGCAAATAACTTCTAAGGGTAATTAAGACAGTCCTCACAAAACCTCCTGTCCTCCCTAATGTCTCGTGCCCGCCCCTCACTCTTCTGTGTTCCCTGCCTAGCCACTGCAGGCATCTGAGCCGTAACCTTTGTCCTGCAGTCTCGTGCTTGGCGATGTCATTCAGTCCCAGGGTTTCAACTCCTGCATCTGTTGATTTGGAAGGCTCACAAATCCATAACTAGAGTGTGATTTTGCTCCTGAGTTCCAGCCAATATCTCCAACTGCTTTAATGTCCTTGCAGTGCCTTAAAGACCACACATCCAAAACAGAAGTCTTCATCTCCTACCCTGCCTTTGCTCTTCCTGACGTCCCTATTTCTTTTCATGGACTTTCTACTGTATGCCTTTCACAACCCACCATTAAGTCAGGGGCAGGAAACCAGGAATAGTAGAAAGTTAATGTAGATCTGGATTCAAATCCAGCTTCTACCACCTCCTGGCTACGTGCCGTTAGGCAACTCACTTCTCAGGTCTTCAGCTTCTTCATGGGTAAACTAGAGGATTGTTTGGAGGAATAAAAGAGGAAAAGTACATAAAAACGTGATTGTGTAATGTATGATCGAAGCCAGAGCACATTGAGAGTGGAAGTGACCATTGTTAATAATTATTCCATGACAAAAATAAACAAAAAAGCATAAACTCAGACTGGGCCAAGCAAAGCAAGATGTGTCTTCATCCTACGTATTCAGCGCTGTGAGTAACAAGTAGTGGTCCTCAGCAAATACTCATTCCTTTCCCTTCCTCTCTGCCATAGCAGGGTTTGTCTTCAGTGTTTTTGGAATCTGCCCTTGGTCGTCATTCCTCCTGCCCCCACAGCTATCCTCAGTCTCTGTCACTTAGACCATAGTAATGTTCTCCCAATTGGGCTCCTTGCCTTCCATTTTCCCCCTCTGATACATTCTGTGTGGTTGCCATATTAATCTTCTGAAACCACATCTCTTTAAACCATTTTCTGCCTCAAGACCCTTTAACAACTGCCCATTGCCCACTTAATAACCTTAAAACTCTCCAGCATGGCATTTAAAAGTCTTCCTGTTTGGGGTCCAGTAGATTTTTTCAGACTTAATTCCAAGCACTGTCTTTTATCTATACTAAGTTCTTGGCAAATTCAACCATTTCCCCAATAGCCTTGTCTTCCCTTGAGCTTGTGCTTGCGCTGTCTTCCCTACCTGCTGTGGCCTTCTGTCCTGTCTCTACCTGTTGAAGTGCACTGTCCTTCATGCTGAAGTGTGGCCTCTTCCAAAACAGCTTCCCCAGTCTTCCCAGTGAGAAGCTCTCCTTTTATCCCCTAAATTCTCCTAACAATGCTTCATTTATATCCTAGAGCACTTGACACTCTCCATTTTATATTGTAATTAATCAGATTTATGTCTTACACATCCCCCAAGAAAGGGGGATGGGAAGTAGCTGTAAATACATCTGGTTCAGGCCTCTTTGCCTCAGATAATTCCCACATAAGAGGAACTCAGTCAATGCTTGTTGAATGAATAAATGACTGAAGTAAAGTCACTTTTGCTGTGCCAAGAATTAAATACTGCCATTGCCTCCTCCTCAAATAGCCTAAAGTTCTTATATATGGCAAGGATTCTTATTTATTTTGCTTCTTTTAAGAACTAGGGGATTAAAACCATTAAGTCGATGGCAGTAAAGATTCTAAAACTATACACGACTTTTTCCTGCATGTTCATGTTAATGTTATTAGCCTTATTTGCTCAACAGGAGAAGATCATTTGATAATTAGAAAAAAAAATTGGTCAATGAAGCAGATTTTACATATTATACAATGAAAGTTGGGATCTGCTTAGAACTTGGGTATTGGAAAACACTTCAGGTTGGTCTCTTTAACTGTCTCTCCCCAAACTCAAGATGTGTGGGGCAAATTTGTCTTGCTTTTCCGTTGGTTATATCCCAATTTTAGAGGCAAATTTGTATGTATTTTGAGATGATGTGGCTTTACTATCTCTTTTGGCATATTTGTTTTTGGAACTGTTTTATAGCCAATAAGACATACAGATTTTTTTTAAGGGAACATCTGTGGTTAAGGGACTAGGTTTTAGCAAATTTTTAAAAATTTCTTGCTCCAAATCTCTTTAAGGGAGACCTACTTGTTTGCAAAGAGATCATTTGGAATTGCTGGTGAAACCCATGTAATGATGATATAGAGGAACTCAGTCATTGTTTTCTGACTTCTTCTGTTTCAACATTTGTATACTTGTTTGTCTTACAGAAGTGCTCAAGTATAGTGAAAAGAGTTGCACTTGTTCAGTCTTGCCTTAAAATGAGAGTTCTAGATCCCATTCTCTTTAACTTCCTAATTCACAAGATCATTTTCTTTGCATTAGATGATTGCTCAAATAATTCTATTAACTGCTGTGAATATTTTTACCCAACTTTTATCTCAATATGTGTTTTTAGAAGTAAAACTATAAGCAGTTAACTTTTATTGCATTTGAAATGCTTAGGTCTCAGAATTACCATAATTTTATGAAAATTATATAGAGACAACTTAGGTGGTCATTAAAAAATGAATGGAGTTACTGAGGGGTAGCTAATTCACATCCCCTCTCAGGGAACTGTGGAATGTCAGGGCTGGCCACCAAGCATCTTCTTTCCATAGTTAACTTAATGCCCTAAAGAAAGATAATTCACTGTCTGAACTTCTGTCATGTAGTTAAGACTCTGGAACAAAAATAAAAGACTTCTCAAAAGTAGGAAGGTTGTTCCAGAAAGCAAGAATTTTACCTGTAGACAGTCAGTTAGTCAGCCTGTCAACAAATGCTTATTCAGTGCCTCTTCTATGCTGGGTCCTGGACTAAGTGTTGAGGATAAAATGGGAAACAGCCAGGTGTGGCGCCTGCCATGTGGGGCCTACTGTCTGGTAGAGAAGAGTGTGTGGCTGTGCCAGTGACCCTGCCCCAGCCCTTCCTTCACCTCCACTGGCCCAGTTGGCAACAGGAGGAAGGCTTTAGAAAGCAACAGTGAAAGATAACCGTTAAGTGTCCTCCAGCCTGGGACCTGGAAAATTCTGAATTCTTGTAGCTAAGATTGTAAAACCGAAAAAAAAAAAAAAACCAAGCTAACTTTTAGGGCCTAAAATATCTCAAGAACCATGCAGAGGTCATGTCCTCCAACTGTAGGCCAAAAGAGCTGTGATCTCTTTGGGGTAAAATTTTTTTCAACATGGAGAATGCTTGAAGATATTTTAAGAGTTCTTTCAACAGGGTTCTTTTGATGCAAGAACCAAAGACTTAGTCACCGCAAGTGATTGGGTTTTGGAGGACCTGGGGGTAGGCTGGCAGCAGTCTACTATCAGGACATACATGCACAGGGACCCAGGACAAGCCAGAAGTTGCTGGGGCCACAGAAGAGACAAGCTGCAGGACGAATAGAAGGGCACGGGTCTTCACTTGGTGGTCCTCGTTAATGTGACTCAGCTGTTCCCCTGGGACCTCCTGTATTCTTCTTTATCTGTTAGATATCTATTACATGATCTGCCTTCCTTAACCTTCTCTAGTTCTATTTTTTTTCTTTTCTGTAGTGATTTCAAAGACTTTTAAGCAGTTAAACTCTTTCTCCAAGTAACACCTTATATTTAAAGCTGATAAAAGCTGAACTGCAATGAATAAAGTGGCAGTAGGCTTGGCCCGTCCTATTCAGATCTCCCCTCATCCTTGCGTTACCTCCACAGATCCCTGAAGAAGCCTTGGAACATGCTTTGAAAACCTCTCTTCTGCCTCTTAGCTTTGGCTTTCTCATAGTTTACTGTTCCTCATCACCTACTATGACCACTTTAGGCCCCCCAGGGAGTATCTAATGGGCTCTATCTTGGTTTTTTGCACCAGGCGTATTTATGTACAGACTGGACTATTTTGGAAAGAAGTGTCCACCTCTGATCCAATCAGTTATAGCCAAGGTGAAGGTGGGGTTAAGTGGCACAAAATGTGGCTAGGTAAGTCTGCCCTTCAGCAGGGGCTAGGTAAGATGGTGGCCCTTGGCAGGCCTGCGTGTGTCTAGGCATGGTGGGTGTGGAGCAAGTATCCTGACCCCAAAACCGGGAGGGTCTACAGTAGGCAGAAGCATCAAACGGCCAGAGGCCAACATGCAGTAAAGGAGAACATGTGAGGAGCAGGAAGGAGAATTTTGGTAGCCTTTGGAGGGATCTGAACCACTTTCACTTGTACAAATGAGAGGGACTCAGTGGGCTTGGACTTGGGGACAACTGGACACTCAAAATCAAATAAAGAAATGATTGTCATCAATGTGATTAATCAGTCCCAAGTTGGGTGTGGTCTGGGGAACAGGGAAAATAAATGGAACCTTCATCTGCCCCTTTGTGTAGGTGTGGAGCTAGCTCTGTAAAAATGTGTTCGTTCCATTTTCAAGATGTCAAATATAAAATGCCAACACACTCTAAATTTAAGAGTTCAATTCTTATTCCCTGTAAAAGGCAAAAGTTGCTTTTATGGCCACAAGAGACATTGCTTTAGAGGATGCCTGGCTAAGATCTTTTTGGCAGTGTTGGATCATGCCAATACCATGATAGAAACCCAGATTGGGAGGCAGTAGGAGGAACTGTGACCCGCCTCCAGCCAAAGGAAGCAGAATGTGGCCCTAAGTGGGCCCTGTGCCTTCAGCAGGGGCAAGGCCTGACTCCAGGAGTACCCTTGGATTTGGCTTTAAGGCACTGTGAAGAAAGCAGTTCTGTTTCCTGCAATTTGAACAAAGTACTTAAAACTATTTGAATTTACTACTCATATTTGAAGACCTTTGCCTTCAAAATGGAATTTGTCTGAAAGGACTCAAGTTTAACTCTGGCACTGACACCAGCTTATTGTGTAATTGTGTTACACTTGCTTAGCCTTTTAGTTTCTTTTTCTGTGAAAGAAGCATTCCACACCGAATATATCCCAAGTTGGGAATCCCAACAAAGCATTCCTACAACCCTGTTGTCATTCTCTTCTACCTTCTCTGGGATCTTATCACAAACAGATAGGTACACTTTGTTGGGAATTGTAAAAAAATGTATTTTATCATTAATGTACATTTTCACATTTGCAATTTAATGCTTTAAAACTCACCAGAACATAAAAGCGATCATTAATGCCACAATACCCTTGTTCACTGGGAGACTGCTATGATGTCACTGGTTGTGAGTCTCAAATGGTTTGAGCCACCATGATGTTGCCAACTCACCATTCTGATTTCAGCAGATAACACCATCCCCATGGACCACCCTCCACAGAAAAAGATGACCAGAGCAATGTCATTTAATTGCTTTTTTCTTAATCCTTTTATAATAATTTCATTGTTTAGATGATCTGGTATTTGTATTCCCAGAGAAATGATCTTTGATTATAGTCAAGGAAGAATTTTGTGGCTTAGATGATAGATGATACTATTTCATATGCAGCCAGCTCCATTTATAAGGCTTCATCATTCAGTGATAGAAAATGACACTACATCAGACTCCATAGGACATTTCATAATCTTAGAGTCTCTTTTATTTAAAGGTAATTGGAAATGCAGTTCCAAGCTCCCAGAACTTCTCTTAACTTACTATTGACTAGAGGCAGTCTTACCATCTTCCTTCCTTTCACCTCAGATTAGGAGATCAGCTTCTAGAAGTCTAAAATATCAACCTGATGATGTTACTTCCACGTTTACAAATTATTTCACGGATCCCTATGTCCATAGCAGTTTCCCAGTGGAAGATATGGAAATTCCTAGTGATACGGGAAATGGTTTTAGGGACATAGTGGTGAATATTTTACTACTTACATATTTATTTTACTATGTATGAGGAAAAATATAAATACAAGGGCTGTCTGGAAAGTATCCAGCCATGTAATATGTTTTCATTATATGAACAATGGCTGGATACTTTCCAGACAGCCCTCATATATTAAAGTAAAACTATAATATGTAATATGGAATGTTATATATTTATTAATTATTAAGGATATATTCGTTAATAAGAAAAATAATATACCCTTGTAGTATTGCATTTTAATAATACTATATATATATATCAAACCATGGATATTATTGTTTAAGATGATGAGTAAAGTAAATGAGTCAATATAGAAGCCATTTTAAAAATACAGCAAATAATGGTACAGGTTGTTCTTAGATATGGGAAAGTTCTTGAAGACGGTCAGGGAACGACTGACATTTGAGAAACGTTAACCAACAAGAAAAATCTCTCTCCTCGCCTTGTCTCCAGCTTTCTATCTTGCCACCCGCCATTTCAGCCATTCAGAACTATTTGTTGCTCCTTAACTATGCAGTTACCCTTCACACCTCTCATTGTTGGATTAAAGTCAAGACTGTGGGAAAGTCACTTAAACTCAATTGCATCTTTATATCTCTCACAGTGCATAACAAGTGCTCATTAAATGTGTGTTTTACAGAATAAATGAATGCATACCACTGATGTTCAAGTTTGGAATGGCATTTATTTAATTAAGCAAGCATTCACAGAGTGGCGTGCCTAATGCAGAAATATTGAAGAAAAAGTCTTTTCCATCAAGGAGCTTGAGCCAGTAAAGGAGACTTACACCTAAAGAGGTGATTATAATATAAGATGTTATGTTAATTTTTTTAAGAGTCAAGGTCTCTCTCTGTCACCCAGGCTGGAGTGCAGTGGTGTGATCATAGCTCACTGCATTCTCAAACTCTTGGGCTCAAGCTATCCTCCTGCCTCAGCCTCCGGAGTAGCTGGGACTACAGGCATGAGCCACCACACTTGGCTAATTTTTTTTGTTTTTTGTAAAAATGGGGTCTTGATATGTTGCCTAGGCGGGCCTCAAACTCCTGGCCTCAAGTGATCCTCCCACCTCTGCCTCCCAAAGTGCTGGGATTACAGGCATGAGCCACCGCGCACCCAGCCAATTAATGTTTTTAAATAGAGATAAGATGAGAAGCATTAACTCAATTGGTAAAGCTTCCCAGAAGAGATGATGCTGAAGCTAAATCTTACAGGATGAGGAGGAACCACCTCAAGGACAAAGTGAAAAAGGGTTCTCTCAGCTGAGGGAGCAGGGATGTTAGCTGTAGGCCAGTACCATCCAACAGAAATATAAGGCAAGCCACAAATGTGAACCAGATTAAACAGAACTACAAAGAAAGGGGTGAAATTAATTTTAATAGTGTATTTTATTTAATTCAATAAATCCTAGATATTATCATTCAACAGGTAAACAATATTTTTAAATTATTAAGATATTTTACATTCTTTATTTTGTATTAAAAGAAATCTTCGAAATCTGGTGTGTATTTTATACTTAACAGCACATGTCAATTTGCACTAATCACATTCCAAGGGCTCAATGGCCACATGTGTCTAGTGGCTACTGTATTTGATAGCACAGGTATAGATGATGGAGAAAAAGCCCGGTGTATACTGTGTGTTCTTTGATTTGTCCATAGCACAGATTCTATGTGGGTGACTGGTAGGAGATGAAAGAAAAATATAGTCAGACATGAGACCACAAAGGCATTAGTTGCCACTAGTTATGGGAGTCTCAATTTAATCAGAGAGGCATTCAGGAGGCTTTGATGCCTTTGAAAGATTTTATGTAGATCAAATTTGAAGTTTTGAATGATTGTGCTCACAACTGCTTGAGGGATCGACTGCGGAGACATAGTGCAAAGAATGCTAGTGGCGTTTCTCAATCTGTTATGATTCTCTGCACTTAATGGAATTTCATATAAACTCTAGCAATGAGTAGACAGCCCTTCTCAACTTTCAGTGTTTTATGAGTTTTTATTATTTTCCAGGCCTTAATGAGAATTAAGGGGAAGGTGGAAGAGGGACGAAGAATATCAGGTTGTAAGAAAGAAAACACCGGGGTGCAGAGATGATTAGGCTTAGGCTGAGCGGCTCATGGTGTGCAATTCTTAGCCACCTAGACCCTGCCCGTCACCAAACCACCCTGCACAGGCAGTGTCCCATCAGCACACGCATGTGTGCATGCTGGCTGTCCTTAATGTAAGGTATATATCGAAGGGAACTATCGCACCACCCCCCAAATACCTTCTGTGCCAAGATGCTTCTACTCCTAAATTCCAGGTAATATATCGTTCCTTTGAGGTAACAATTGATTTCTCTAGTCATCTTTTCTAAAAAGACAAATGTCTTGCATAGGTTACGTATTTAATCACCCTAACCTGCTTATAATTGAGTTCTTTGCTTCCCTTGTCCCTTTATAGCAGAAAACAAACCTCCTGAATTCCTTTTTGCCCCAGGATTGCCTACTTTACAAGGTCCTTTCTTTTTTCTTTCGTTCTGCCAATTTCATTCCATGGCACCACTTTAGCTCCCTTGGTCTCTGTTCGAAAATGCTGCTTATCAATAAGTGTTTATGTGTGGAGGGTAGAGCAAATGAGCACAGACACTTAAAGTAGTATTCTTTCAGAGTCACATGGTGGCCATACCTCCTCTTTCTTCTGCTCTGGGAGCTCCCAGACCTATGCCGGTCCCCTGAGCCAAATAATGGCAACTGAAATGTACACAGCGTGGCCAGTAAGCTTTGAGGCCATGCCCAGAGCAAGATGTTGCCCTCCCTGGTGGAGGTGGTGTCTAGGAGTAAAACTGGGGTCCTACCACACTCCAGGAGCCACCCAACGCTCTTGTCCCCACAGCCCATAAAGTGGTTGAAGCTGAAGCGATTCTGAGGACCACCACCTTGGGGCACAGACCGTAGGGGTGGCTCTGTCTGGCATTGCAGCTGTTTCTTAAATCTTAAATTTAAAACCTAAATCTAAAAATCTTAAATTTCTTAAATCTCAAAACCAAGTCCTGGGATTATGTGACCTTGCATGATTAATTTATTTTGCTCAAATTAGAGCCCAGGATATTCGGGAATGGTCGGAGACAATAAAGAGGGAGGCAGAAAATGAACCCTGATGACTTATGTAGTTGGGGACTCACCTTAACCCTGCTGTGCCGGATGTAAATAATTGCTATTCTTTCTCTAGCATGTACGCATAGTTCACTGAGTTAGTAATTATTAGAAAAGTCTTTTTTCTTTGCTAGGAAGCCAGCTCAAGTGTCTGCTTGGCATCTGTCCATGGTGCTTGAGCGGTGGGCAATGATGTTCTGAAGACTACAAAGACACCCTTTTCCCCAAAAAAACACCCCTCTGCCCATCCTGGCTGGAGGTAGGATGGACAGTGTGGCTGTGAGGAAAAGGAGACTTGGACTTCGACAGTTTTTCCCACTGTTAAATAAAACACTAGGCAATTAGCCTTTTCAAAGGTAGAAGATTTCTTTTAATGGTTTCTACACACACACACACACACACACTCACTCATGAAAGAAGAAAAAGAATTTTGCTCTGGAAAATTGCAACAATGAGGTCAACTCCTGTTGCTTTTGTCAATTGCCTTCTTTCAAAGGTAGATTAGAGTGATTAGTGATGATACCAGGAGGAGTACCTCTACAGGGTTTCACAAAGAAAAGAGAAAATCCTTCAGACTTTCCTCACCTGGTTGGGAGCATCACATGCCTCTCAGGAGCTGTGTTTCAAAAGAGAAGAAAATACTGATTCAGAGCTGACTAGGAGCTGTTTTCTTTATATGGAAAAAACCAAGCTTAATTACTGGAGAAATAAGTAGGAAGGGGTGGGGTGGGGAAGAACCTGTCCAGCCAGTGTTGCCTCACTGCTGGGACCTCCTTTTTGTTTGACCGAGATTTTCAAGTGTTCTTTTTGGAAAGGGGTGAGTGAGGATTCCTTAGATGGGTCCCAATTAGGATACTCTAAGGGAAGAATGGATTGGAACTAGACTCAAGAATGTAAACCAACGGTGTTGATAATGGGGTGAAAGAGGAATGCTTGGACCTTTAATTTAGAAATTAATTAAAACTAATGGTGAATATTCCATGATATGTAACAGGGGTGAAAACCATTTGGGAGATGCAAATGAAATGAACTTCAATCAAATTGTCTTTGAATGTGCCCAAGGGATTACCCTCCCTGAGCTCACATGTACTTCCCTTGGTGGGCGGGGCAGGGGGACCTAGTTTACTATGCAGCCCTGCATGCATGCATTCACTCATTCATCAGTCGTTAATTGAGGGCCCACTAAAAGTTAGATGGTGCGCTGGGCACCCGGGATTCAAAGATGAACAGCATGGGAGGAGCTGAAGTTCTCGGGGCAGAAGTGGGGAATGGTTACACACAATGTAAGGTGGTGGGGTACGTGCAAGAAGTGCTGTGGAAACTGAGAAGATGGGATTTTTCTTCAAACAGGATGCTATGAGGACTTTATTCTATGCAAGTTTTTTTGTTTGTTTGGCTTTTTGTCTAAATAGAATTCAGTATTTCCTTTTATCACTGTGGGTCTCTGTCAGGATGTGTGTTATGTGTGTTAAAAGAAAAACCTTAGACAAATTAAATTTAACAGAGTTTAATTGAGCAAAGAATGCTTCACAAATCAGGCAGCCCCTAAACCAGAATGGTTTGAAGATTTGTGGACAGAAAAAGCAAAGTGACATACAGAAAATGAAAGTGAGGTACAGAAGCAGCTGGATTGGTTATAGCTCAGCGTTTGCCTTACTTAAACACAGTTTGGACAGCCGGCCACCTTTAATCGGCCACAACCTGGTGATTGGCACGAGGGTAGGTTACAGCCTGTTTGCACATCCACTTAGGTTTCAGTTCACTACGTGCAGAAAATCTTTAGGCCAAACTGAAAATATGTAAGTAGGCAGCTTGAGGCTAAACTTAATTTAATATGTGTTTCTATAATGATGGATAAAAGAAAAAAATCTGAAATTTGTACAGATATCTTTTCACATTGTTTTGCATGTGGCCATGTTTTACAGAATAATGGCAGGGAAAATATGTGGGAAATGTATATATCCACAGGATTTTTCTGACTTGAAGCTAAATCTGTGTGTGAGAAAGGAAATATATCAAATAAGCTCTGGAATGGAAAACAGCGGCCTTTTTCTGCTAAATGCCTCCCTGGCATGCTGTATTCCCATGCTCCCCATCTCTCTCTCCCTTCTCCCTGATATATTTTTAGGGGAGGAAAAATCTAGGCTCATGGCTGAGGCCCCTCTAACAAAAGATAACTTAACAAAAGAAAAGCATACAGATTTATTTAGGTTTTATGTGACACGGGAGCCTTCATAAGAAAAATGAAGACCTGGAGGAACAGGTAAACCTGTGTAATTTTTATGCTAGGTTTGAGGAAGAAGTGGGTGGTTGTAGAGAAGTATGACTGGACTTAAAAAGTTTGATCTACTGGTGATAAACTGGAAGAAACATAGCAAGGCCTGTTTGTTCAGATTCTTCTCTGGGTCTTCAAAGATAAGGATGTTCCTTTCCTCCAGGTATAAAGAAGGCACCTCTCTGATGAAGGTCCTATGACCTGCTTCAGGGGAAAGAGAGAAAATCCTTCCAAGGCATTATGATCTGCTTCTGGGAAGTGGGGGGGAAGGGGAGGTGAGAAGGACCTTCCTGCTTCTGCCATTTTCGTAAATTCCTGCAGCTTAAAATATTTGGGGGTAGTGTGCCCTGAACCCCATCGCAGTTTTATCTTGTTGCAACTAAGAAACCCAACGAAGTGTGAGGTTTTACCTGACCGGGCCATTTGGGTTTATATTTTATTTAATCCTTGGAAGGCTCCAAGGGTTTTACAGGTTGTGCCAGTTCGAAGGAGTCGGGCGCGTACGGCTGGTGTCCCTCCCGGTGACCTTCGCAGCCATCTGGGCCGGGACCTGCGTCTGTCCGGCTCAGCCCAGCGGGGCAGGGCCTCTGCCGTGAGTCTGCAGATGCCTCATTCAGACTCCGCTTCCGTGACTCACGCCATCTGTTGGTAATTTGTCGTGGTTCTGAAGTCAGGGATTTTCAAAGGATTCAATCTCTGGAGTCCCTCCACGAGGTGCACTGACTGTGACTTTCTGACACCCTCTTCCCATCGGCCCGTGGCCAGGAACCAGCACTGAGTCAAACTGCCGTGAATATAATGATGTTGTTCTTTGCACTTTAGAGAGCTTCACACCAAGTTCCTGCCCCCTTTTGAGCGAGTTACACTCTTTATGGGACTTGTTTGAAGTTCAGCCAAGCTGGCAACCATGGGGTTCCACTTTTACAACCTCTAGCAACAGTAGGCTCCAGTCCTTTGTGTCACTGTGCCATCTGCTTAGCTTTTTCCCTCTTCAAACTGTAAGCAAAATGAGCTACCTAAACCAAAAGTGCCCCCCGCCAACTAAAATACATTGGCATCAAGTCAACCTGAATGACACTGCTTTGTCTGTTCTAAACCACATTTCTTTTCTCTACCTCTTAAGAAATTTTATTTTCACCAAAAAAACAGACAATAATAATAGTTGTTAAGTTTTTCCTACACACCAGGCACTGTGCTACATGTTGTATGTTCATGATTCCTTTTTATCCTCACAGAAACCCAATGAAGGAGTTACTCGTACCATCCTGGTTTTTGCATGTAAGGAAACTGGGGCTCAGACAGGTTAAGTAACTTACCCTGACCATGCTACTAGTAAGTGATAAACCTAAATCTGAACCTCAATGCCTGGCTCTAGACTGCAAGAGTTTAACTTTTGTGTATATTATCCCCCCCTTGATATTTATAATTCAGTGCTTTGAATTTCAGTGCCTTTAACTAACTAATTAATCCCTCGGGCCTTAAATATGGTATCACATATCCATTAGCAGTTCCCATTCATTCATCTACCCAACAAATATTTTTGAGCATCAATTAGGTACCATGCACCCTGAGAACTCAATGATGAAGAAGTCTTGTCTCATGGAGTTTATAATGTAGTTGGACCTATATTTACTCATTTAATAAACCTTTACAAGAAACATATGATATGCAGGCTTTGTGCTAGGGGCTGGGGCTCTAAGTCAAAAAAGATACCATCCCTGAGCTAATATGATAAACTCACAGTGAAACTTGCCAGTATATTGGGACTCTTGGGAGACTAGAAATTGGAACAGATGGATATTTATTTAGCATATATATCCAGTATTTACTGTGTACATCCTGGCCATCATTGAACTTACCTCTCCCTTGGTTTCTTCATCTATTGAATAGATAACATGTAAGATTACCTCAAGTAGAAAATAATTTCTAATCTACTGAACTTAGCTTTGAAGGAACTTTTCTAGAGTTTAGAAATGTGGAGAGAGACAAAAGAACAAAGTCTGGGTTAATGAGGGAAGCAGGGGAAAGAACTTTAAGAAGTATATCAACCAGAAATCTTTTGATTACAAGTAACAAAACATGACCAATGGCTTGAAAACTTAGGAGTTTGTTTTCTCGTATAAAAAGAAGTCAAAAGGTTAAGTGTTGCTGGTGTTATTTCCATTGCTCAACAATGTCACTAAAGACCCATTTTATTTCTAGGTTTCTAATCTGCCACCCTTGGTGTTAGCCTTTCATCCTCCAAGTTATGGTCTTGTGGTTACAAGATAGTTTCTGTTGTTCCCAGAATTATTTTCTCCTAACAGTGACCCAGGCAGAAAGGAAGCCATAGGAGAAAAAGACTTTCTCCCTACTGTGGCATTTATTTTTGTTTTGGGTTTTTTCCACACTCTGGAAGAGGGGCCCTCCCTCAACCAACTTACCCTTTTATCTCTTTAACTAAACCTGGGTCAAATGTCAAGCCCTAAGCCAATCATAATCTGTCCTTTGGATCTGAGGGAGGGCTTTCTCTGAGATGGTGGGATCTCTATCAGCTAAAAAATCTGTGTTTGATTTGCAAGAAAGAAAGTGGACAGGCAATTAACGGTATCTGTCATAGAGAGTTGGGTGGAAGCAGACACTCTAGCAATGGCCATTTAGCCCTGGGAAAGCTTGGAACATTTGAAGAAACTGTAATGAGTGGGAGTACTTAGCATGTTGATGTTAGGAAAGATAGATCCCAGAACAAAACCTTTGTTGTCTAAAAATATTTTGTTATTTCCCTAAAAGGGAAATGCAGGGGATAAGATTGCCACTAAGAGACTCCTATGAACTCCCCATGACTACATTGTATTTGAAATGGAGGACCAGTTACAACTTCCCTTTCATTGTCAATTCAGACACCGTAGAAGTAATTACCAGGACAGATTGGCACTCACTGGGCAGCCTGAAAGAACCTCAGACATCCAAAAGTCTTTATTGAACTGGCCACCACGATGCAAAGATGACTAAGATACAGTCCATTCACAGGCACAAATTTTAGATATCCATGCATTTCCAACTGCAACTGCAGTGTAATATGGCTTTACCAAAGGTGTGCATGAAATACAGCTGGAGCACTGAGGAGAAGCCAGCCAGTTCTGCTTGGATTGGGGCAGGGGGGGATGAGGGGAGGATGTACAGGTGAAATGACATTTGGGATGGCCCCAGAAGGAGGACAAGAGGCATTCAGAGTTGAAGTGTAGGAGAGGGGCAGTCTAGTCCAGAGGACTCTCATAACGGAAGCTAACGTCCTCTGAGTCTTTTTCAGCAGGTATTAATGTTAAAACCTTCAGGACTCAAAGAACCCACACTTACACTGCTACTCAGAAAACCTGTGCTGTTTTCCTTTGTTGGGCTAGACTGTGGCTATGGCTTCAGATTGAGGAGGTGGTGGATCTTATCCTGGCTGCTTGCGACCAGCATTAGGAGCCACCCTGGCTGGAGGAGCTGCCACTAAAGAATGGAGGAAGGACCATGTGTTCCATTCCCCATCCCTTTTACCACGTGACCCTGTTTCCTCTCAGTTTCCCACTTCCACATCCATGTTGATAGGTCCGTCTCACCCAGTCAACTCCACCCCCTCAACGGTGACGTGTGTGTCATTCCATCTTTGTCTTTCCCATGCCCTATCATGAGACCTGACATGCGGGCCATGTTCAAAATGTGAATGTTGAATGAATGGATGGTTGGATAAGTGAAGTGAGAAGCTGGGCAGTGGTGAGCTATGTGTTGGCTGTGTAGACAACTGGAACTCATCAAGTGGTCTCCTGGCTTCATTATGTTAACCATGTCTGGCTCAGGATGTTTTACCTGACTAGAACTTGTGAAATGTGCCAACAGGTGGGGAAGGGGAAGCAGAAGGCCTCCCTAGCATTAGGTACGTCTGACACGTGAGTGTCCGGGTAGAATTGAGCCACTGCCTAAGCCCACCTAAAATGGACAGAGACTGAATGAGCAGGGCCCGAACATTTATTCCAACTACTCGTGAAAGAGAGTATGACATAGCGGTTTAAGGAACAGACTCCTGGGCTTGAATCTCAGCTTCATTGCTTCCTGGCTGTATGACCTTGGGCATGTCACTTAACCCATCTATGCCTCGGTGTCCTCATCTACAAAATAGGGATGAAAACAGTAACTACCTCACAGGGGTGTTGTAAGGATTAAATGAGTATATGTAGGGTAGTTTCACATTACTATAAGCCTGGCAAATAGTGAATACTATACAAGTGCTGACTACTTGTATAGATGCAACCCTAGGAAATAAGTTTTACTTTCACACTTTACAGAGGATGAAAGTTTAGCTAGGGTAAGTTAAATGAGGACCTGGGTGTCCTAGGCCGATTAGGTAGTAAGTGACAGAATGAGGACTGAAATTTAGATCTGATACTGCAACCCCTGTTGTTAGAAATTTAAATGCCCATAGATTATTATGCTAGGAGTGGCAAATCTGTTGATCTTAACAGGATAATAGCGGAGATTTCTATAAAGATTTTTTCCTTTAATAAACCTGGTATTTTTATATAAGACATAAACCACAGACAGCCCTTTCTGCCTCGGATCATGAAATTATGAAATCACAGATTGTGCATATCATCCAATCCCTGCTTCTTTCCTCTGGACCAGTGGCTAGTGGAATTTTCCCAACACATAGAGCTATCAGTGATGAACGGGCATTTTTTTTTTTTTTTGGTTTTGGTTTTTAAAAAATTTCTAATCTGTCATGAACCAAAATTTTAAAAATACAATAAAAAATGAATTACTAGGAAAAGAAAATGAGAAAAAACAGACAATATTCAAGGCTGAAATTTTATATTACTAGATTCAATGGGAAAATTGCTAAAGAAGTTTCCAAGTGCTTGTTCTTAATTCCTTTACTTATCTTTGCATGGGTCTGTAGCAATGGCCAGTCACCAGTCCACAGACCACACTCTGAGTTTCTGATTTAAAAGATTTCCACGAAGAGTTAGTTACTCCTCAGGTGCAAATGATATGCATTCCTATTTGCTGTTAGCTTATTTAGAAATTCTCAGATGTCTATAGATTTTCCTTTACACACATTGACCTGATGTTTGCAAGGCTAGCTGGAGAGCCTCTATCCATCATCAGAGGCATTCAAAAAATGATCTGGAAAAAAATCAACAACAACCACAAAAAAACCCAAAAAAACCCACAGCCTTTACAGTTGATCATGTACTGGGCGCAAAGTAAATGTTAAAGTCACTTTTAACAAAGGCTCAAGAGAGCCCCTGAAAGAAACAGGCTCTGGGAATACTTCAGAAACACTATTTTAGCACAAAACTAGCCCAAATCCCTGTGTGAAGTCCCTGGCCCTTGTGAACAAGACTGAACCATTTTAGAGTCATGTGGAGTCCTTCTACCCCTCGGTTTATGTCCCTCTCTCAAACCAGACTTGCTTAAAGCGACAACTTTTCCCTCAGGCCCAAACTCAGATTTGGCTGTCACCCTCTTACCACCTCTGGGATGAGGCACTGAGAGACAAACAGTAGGAAAGGAGCCAGGAAAGAGAGTTTATTTCCCTGCAGCCCTGCTGTTACACCTCCTACCACAAGCTCTACTGTTTCATTTCATTTCTATTTAACAAATACTTCCACTCTGCTCACTGTGTGTGAAGCGCTGTTATAAAGAATTTGCAAATATCAACTCATTTAATCCTCAGGACAACCCTATGAGATAGGTTCTATTATTCTCCCTATTTCATAGATTAGGAAACCAAAGCACAGAGCATTTAAGCAGTACAGGTTGAGCATCCCTAATCCATAAATCCAAAATACAAATGCTCCAAAATCTGAAAATTTTTGAACACTGACATGACACCACAAGTGGAAAATCCCACACATAAGTACTTAACATAAACTTTGTTTCATGCACAAAATTATTGTTAATAAAAATACTGTAAAATTACCTTTAGGCTTTGTGTATAAGATGTATATGAAACATAAATGAATTTCATGTTTAGATTTGGGTCCCATCCCCAATATATTATGTATGTGCAGATAATTCCAAAATCCGAAAATATCCAAAATTTGAAACACTTACGGTCCCAAGCATTTGAGATAAGGGATACTCAACCTGTGTATCCCCAGGTCACATGGCTCTGTTTTGATCTCTGTCAACATATCACCTCCTCCAGGGTAAAGAGGGAAAGTAGTAGAGGGAAAAGCTTAGAATAAGCTTGAGTAACAGCAGTATGAGGATTATTTAGCTTCAGTCTGGGAAAAGCAAGACTTCTAGCATAAGCAAGTAGCCAAATCTCAGAAATAACACAAGGGATTCTAGTCACTGGTAAGGGAAAACAAGTTTAAGACAAGTGGCAGGTTGGTATGTAATATGAGAAAATAGAACCCAAATCACATATATCAAAGAACATGATAATACAGCTATAAGAATAATAGCTATGCTTTTTTGAATCTCTACCATATGTAACCTTGTTTAATTCTTACAACTCTATGGGGAAGGCAGTACTATCCCCATTTTTCAGATGAAAAAGTTAATAAAAGTACAAAGAGATAAAATAACGTGCTCATAGTCTCATAGCTAGCTAGTGATTGGCAGAATTTACATCCAGTTCTAACTCTAAATCATGGGTCATTTTGACACAGCCACACTTTTAGAGTCGATTATCTGATGCCATGATAGGGATGGCTTAGTCACCATGTACCCAAGAAGTCTCAGAACAATGGCACCTACAGGTAAAACTAAACTAGTTTTTTTTTTAATTGGGAAAATCTAAGAAATATAAACCTAGCACCCATTTAACTAGATACAGAACACTTCCATTTCATGCAAGTGGTAATGTCTTAATGGACCTCTGCAAGAAGTGTATGTGACACGATGGCTGAGGATATGCCCTCACTGAGAGCCCTGTGCTTGTCTCTCTTAAACCAGATTGTGTGTTGTCTGTAGAAGATGAAATGCTGGTACTGAGCCTGTTGCCTATCTGATGCCCTGGATGGATGATCTGCTGGAATTATTGGGTCCTGTCAACATTATTTCCATCCTAGATCTATGTGAAGTTTGTGGACAGATAGAGCTGGTCCCTGAGACCAGGCTAGAGAATGTTTCCATCCTCCACAGGGCTTATATAAATTTATTCCCTTCCTTTTAGAATAATCCTTGGTTCAGCTTCTTTTCAGTCCTTAATAAATAATTAGTTGATGATCGGGAACATTTGCAGTTGCATATGTAGATGCTAAGGGCTTACTGAGTGTGGAATTTCAATGGTATCTAGAATATTCATAGCTTATCTAAAGCAATTCAAGTGGAAGGTAATAAAAGCCAAATAATTATAAGGATGGGTCATCAGGAGTGCTATTCTTGCAATGCCAAATGAAATTGTGAAAGTAACACTGATAGAAGTTAAAAAAAAAAGGAAGCCCATGCATTCTTATAATTGGCAAGGCATTTCCCCATAATAATACACTTACTTAGAACCCTAGCACTATCTTTTTTTTGTAATTTCAAAATATTAAGGGGGTACAAATGTTTTTGGTTACATGGATCGCTTTTGTAATGCTTGAGTCACAGCTATAGGTGTGCCCATCACCCAAAATAGTGGGATTGCTGGATCAAATGGCAGGTCTACTTTTAGTTCTTTGAGAAATCTCCATACTGTTTTCCATAGAGGTTATACTAATTTACAGTCCCACCAACAGTGTATAAGCGTTCCTTTCTCTCTGCATCCATGCTAGCATCTATTGTTTTTGGACTTTTAAATAAAAGCCATGCTGACTGGGGTAAGGTGATAGCTCATTGTGGTTTTAATTTACATTTCCCTGATGATTAGAGATGTTGAGCATTTTTTCCTACATTTATTGGCCATTTGTCTATCTTCTTTTGAAAAGCTTCTGTTCATGTCCTTTGCCCACGTTTTAATGGGGTTATTTGTTTTTTTCTTGCTGATTTGCTCAAGTTCTTTGTAGATTCTGCTTATTAGCCCTATATTGGATGTATAGCTTGCAAATATTTTCTCCCGTTCTGTAGGTTGTCTATTTGCTCTGTTGATTATTTCCTTAGCTGTGCAGAAGCTTTTTAGTTTAATCAAATCCCATTTATTTATTTATTTTTGTTGTTGCTGTGATTGCCATTGGGGTCTTGTTCATAAATTCTTTGCCTAGACCAATATCTAGATGAGTTTTTCCTATATTTTTCTCTAGAATTTTATGGTTTCATGCCTTACATTTAAGTCTTTTAGCCATCTTCAATTAATTTTTGTGAGTGGTGAGAGATAGGGGTCCTGTTTCATTCTTCTGCATGTGGCTATCCAATTTTCTCAGCACCATTTATTGAATAGGGCTTCTTTTCCCCAGTGTACATTGTTGTCTGCTTTGTCAAAGATAAGTTGGCTATAGGTAGGTGGTTTTATATCTGGGTTCTCTATTTTGTTCCATTGGTCTATATCTCTATTTTTGTACCAATACCATGCTGTTTTGGTTACTATAGCCTTGTAGTATTGTTTGAAGTCTGGTGATGTGATGCCTCCAGATTTGTTCTTTTTGCTTAAGATTGCTTTGGCTGTTTGGGCTCTTTTCTGGTTCCAAACAAATCATAGAATTATTTTTTCTAGGCCTGTAAAGGATGATATTGGTATTTTGATGGGGATTATATTGAATCTGTAAATCACTTTGGGTAGTATGGACATTTTAACAATGTTGATTCTGCCAATTCATGAGCATGATACGTTTTTCCATTTGTTTGTATCCTCTGCACCTAGCCCTATCTTTCATTGAATGGCCTCCCAGTTAAAAATAACTAGATAAAGTATCCTAGACTACAGAATGCCAGGAATTTTAAACCAGGTGACATCTCATCTTTCAAGATATCTTATCTTAAGTCACCCCAGATTAACTTGTACATTTTATTTGGCAGCAGCCAGTGGTACCATAGGTATTGTTAAAATATTGATATAGGACAGTGGAGGAAGGAGACTTTCTGTGACTTGATTAAGAAGAAAAAGAATTCTATACTGCCACTTGGCTATGGTTCAGAAGTACTGTACTGCTGCCTTACTACCACTGAGGGTGGGATAGGAAAATAAATCCCTTATGGTATGGGGGGGTGGCAAGGAGCGTTTAATGGATGGAGATTTTCTGGACAGAGAAGTTTTGGGAGAAAAAAAAAGTAACAAGCATTTGTAATCTGTGCTTACCAGGCTTATCTGTGGCTGAATGTCCATTTCATCTGAAGCTGTTCCCATCCAAGCAGCAGGCCTCTATGGGAAGGATGCATATGTGGCACTCATACCTCCTCTCCCCTTCCCAACACAGACATAGCTAATCAATCACAGAACTCTTCCCTGCCAAGCCTGGGTTTGGCATCAAAATCTTTCTCACCTCAATAGTCCAGGCAAGTCATCTCAAACCATAATAGTTGGCCCGTGAATTGAAACCTGTTTATTTTCTGTGGTCAGCACTGGTAATACAAAGATGAATAAACATAGTGCCTGCCCTCAAATAGCTAAATAGCTCACCGAACTATTTATTAGTTTAATATTTAATAGTTACCACTAAAGCCTTTCTCTCAACCCAAAGCACTTGAACTTACAGTCACTCTCCAAGAAGTTATTATATTTAAATAAACACTGTGAAGGAATATTCTCAGTCATTAATCTAATAGTTCATCCCTCAAAGAAGAAACAAATCTGTAACATTGCTCTTTTTAAATTAGCATCATTAAGGATCAACAGCCATTGTCACTTTTAGTTGGGGGAGATGGGTTACCCCTCTTAAAGCCCATTTAATTAGCAAGGTTTTTGGGTTTATTCGTGAAAACATTGAACATGACCCAAGTTACTATTGTAATCATCTCTTACATTTGTATGGGACACTTGGCAAAATACTTTCTCTCACATACATTACATCATTTGATGCTCACAGCAACCATTCAAAGTAGACAGAAAGGTATCTCTTTTAGTGGTAAGTATTTCCACTATCCAGCATCTGGATTTTTTTTTAAACAAATAAAAAAGTAGTTTAAAAAAAAAAAAAGGGAACACAGCTTCCAGAGAAGATTTTGAGTGTGTAGAGTTTCATGGTGATTTGATTTTTTCCCCCGGGGCTTTGCACTAAATTTACTGCTTCTTTCATTTTATTGATACTATAATGGAATTTGATACACTCTAATTCAGAAACTAAAATGTTTATTCATTTCATATGTCAGTACAATATCCAATCAAGAATAAATATTGCCCCTCCCAAAGCTACAATCGTACAGAATGATAATTGCTTTGAAAAGAAATAAACAAGTTTGGGATAAGGGTGCTATTCTTTGCTATCAGTCAATGAGCCTCAAAAGCAGGGCTCTTCATCCATATTTTTCCTACAGGATCATTTGAATGTTTCTATCCTGCAAGGAAAATCACTGGAAATGGGGCTGTTGCTCCCATTTATTGGCTACTTTGCTTAGGAGCTTGCAAACATCATCTGTAATCCTTACGGCAATGTAGTTGATGAATACCTTCAACAGAGATATTTCACGAGGCAGTATAGCTTATCAGCTAAAAGCATATGGATGTGTGTTCAGGTCACAAAAATCAGGGGTTAAGTCCTGACTTCTGCTTCCTCATTGACTCAACTTAGGTAAAATACTGAAGCTCTTTAAGTTTCATTCAATTTTCTCTTATAGTTAGTTAGGAATTAAATGAGACAATCTGTACGAGCCATTCAGCACAGAAATTGGCACATAATGGGTGTTCAATGCAGAAATGATAAGTAAATGTTTGTGTGTAAAGTTCATAAATTAATAGCTAACATTTACTGAGCAACCTATATGCCACGTACTGTTCTTCATGTTTTATGTGTAAAAGCTAATGTAATCCTCTTGACGACTATGTGAGGGAATGCAAAAGGTTTAGCTAACCTCAAACTGCAAAATTAGAGGAAACGGTGTTCTCAAAAGACCATCCTCACCTCTGACACCAATTGCTCGTTCAGGGGTTCCCAAAACCACCCTCAGGTTCAAAAATAGAATAGAATAGAAGGACTCACAGGACTCACTGAAAGCTGTTACATTCATGGTTGTGGCTTATTACAGGAAAAGGAGACAGAATAAAATCAGCCAAGGGAAGAAGCACATAGGACAGAGTCCAGAAGGGGTTCAGATGTGAGGCTTCCAGTTGTCATCTCCCCATGGAGTTACAGACAGAATTTACTCCCCTCGGTGACAGCTCATAATGGTACAAACAAAATACTGCCAACCAGGGAAGCTCACCTGACTTTGGTGTCTAGGGCTTTTGGGAGCTCAATCACACACTGCCCACGCAGCTGACTTTTGGTCTCCAGTCCTTTCTGGAAGCAGAACTGATACCAGGTGGCTTAAAGGCCACAGTATAAATCATAGTGTTTGACATCTGATGGCCAAAGCCCCAGGCAAACGAAGACACTCCTATCAGCCAGGACATTCCAAGGGCCTATAGAGCTCCTTCCAGTAGCCAAGTGCAATGCCATATATTTCTTTGGGTAAAGTTAATTCTTCACTACTAATATTATTCCCATTTTATAGATGAAGAAACTGAAGCACGGAAAGGTTAAGAAACTTGCCTAAGAACTCATAGCTGGGAAGCAGGAGAGCCGAGATTCAAATCCAGGCAGCCTTTCCCTGGGATCTGTAAACATTTCTCCTCACTGCCTAAAGATTTTTTCATTGACTGCTGAGATCAGACTGCTGGTAAATGGTAGGACCTGGTTTGAACCTGGATGGATCTGATTCAAGAGGTCCTTATCTTTCCATGTTCCACTGGCTTTTCCTTGCAGAAACATGAGAGCCTCAACAAACACTAAAAGGCTCTTGCTTCTTCATAGGTAAAGTTCCGACAACCCGTACTGGGTTCTACCTCTGGCAAACTGAGCCATGCTAAGCAGCAGCATCTATCACAAAAGTACTCTTTGGTGGTCTCCTGGAAGTATTTTATGACTATTGAGAGTTAATGGAGTTTTTATGAGCCTTGAAAATATTATCTATAGGGCTAATAATTCTGCATTATTCCTACAAGAAAAAAAACTACTACCAGTACATACCAGTATATGTGTGTAAATTTAAAGCTAAGAGAAGATATTGGTAGTCTTATGCCTTAAGTGTCTTTATGGAAACAGAGTTAGGGTTCACCTGGCACATGTAAGGGTGCTGCTTTCCCACATAGTTTTGAAGCCACAGCTTTATGTCTCAGGAAGCTGTCCCCAGTAGCCTGAAATTTAGAGTGTAATTATAGATACCAAGCTACAGCTTATTCCTTTAAAGACCATATCTCAGTTGCTTGTCAGGCCTGGGTGGTTTTGTCAGGAGAGTAGGAGGAGGAAATCCACACCCCCACCCCCACCACCCTCAGAGAACAGCTTTTCTGGGTAACCACTGCAAACAGAGAAGAATCATTGATGAAAACCAAAGAGGTGGGCATCTCCTGCCCACAGATCAGCCGTGCGAATGCACAAGGCCAGCTCATCCCCGAGCCAGGCATCCAACGCTGGGAGTTCAGTCGACTGAATGCTTGTTGAATCAAGGCAGGAAGTAGGTGTACTTCCTCCCCCACTTTCTACACAACCCCATCAGTTAGTTGAATTTCTCCTTAATCAGAATCTCACAGAGTAAAGCATAAGGAACTATATTTTTTTAAGTCCCACAAGAGATTCTGAAGCAGAGCAAATGTCAAGAATGTAACAGATCCAAAATTAAGCCACCATTTTAAAAAATTTTCAAAAAAGTTGAAGCAGAACAGCCTATCCTCGAATACTAGTTTTCAGCATCTAGGGCAGGTTCATTCTTTGAGGGAAATGGAATGACCAACCCCCCACTTATATTTACATTTGGTTTGTAAGAGGGCTTTTAATTAAATGTAAATACATAATTATATAATATGAATATGTTAAAAATTAGGGCAAGTTTACTACAAAGTCATTTGTCATTTGTAAATACATTACAGTTTTAAAAGTGTTTTCACGCTAGATGTTAATGACCACAGCTGAAGAAAATCCTAAAGCCACTTCCAGATATGGTGTTGTCTTTTGACTTATACATCTTCTGTGGGGGCGAAAGGTTGGTTTGAAGCTATATCCTCATACACTGTCAGTATCATACTGATGGAATAATCAGCTATTAAGTATTTATTGACACCAATTTTGGATATGCAGGCTGAGTTTTAAGTCCTTTCATGTTGTGAGAAAGAAACAAGCTTGGGTTACTGAAGTTGATATGGGTATGGTAGGATACATGGGCACATACGGTGGACATAAAACCAACCAGGCACCTCACAGCCAGGCCTCCTGGAGAAGTGCACATCGGTCATTGCCAAGGCCAGGACCGGACAGTAGGTCCTTTCACCTGACAGTAGTTCTGGAAATCCAGCAGCAACATGAGAGTTTGATACTTAGCTTTTCCATCTGTGCTCCTCACTCTGCCGGGTTAGACTTCCTACTGCACTTCCAGCTCATGGTTTCTGCCACTATTACAGGCAGCCTCTCCACTTCATAGCTTTGGTTTACTCAGAGCCTCTACTATCTCATGGCGTCTGCTGACCACCTTGTTCTTGTGTCTTTTGCTTCAGCTGCAGCCCACGCTGATGCTGTTTGTGTGTCCCATATTTAAAGCCTCTGAAAGAAAGAATGCAATGGGAGTCACCAGTCAGGATCTCGTGTCTTGCACCTCCATCGGGCATAGATTGCAACCAGCAGGTCGCTGTAAGGGCCACTGCCTGCTTACAGAAGGCTGTCTTTGGATCAAGCACTGGTTACTTGTCCAACTGGCCTTGGTCAGGAAAGGGGATTCATGAGATATACAGCATGGCCAGCCATGCATAAGAAACCTAGTAAAAGGAAACTGTGAGCATGGCAGGCACCATGGGGCCTCTCAGAAAGCACTGAGGCCTGTCCAGAGCAAGGCAAGCCACTTCAGCACCCCTGCTGGTTGAGCCCAGGTATGGTCCCCTGTGCTGGCCCAGCTCACTGTGTATTCTGTGCATAGGCCCTGGGCTCAATAGCTCTTCTCCATAATTGTTATCATTTGTGTCTTCTTTCCCTATCAAGGCTAGCCCTGGAATAGGAAGCATCTCTTTATATTCTTCCACCCCTTTCTTCTGCCCCCAAAGGAATTATATGGTTTTTCTGTTTTCAGTGTTTTCATACTAATTATTCTGGTCTGAGCATGGGCTAAAATGCCAAATGGGGAAATTATAATTCTCAAAAGACTTTGAGTAATTTATATTGAAATGTAAACATTTTTAACAAAAAATATGTCCATGTGTTAATCTCCAGAAGCTGTGAATATAACCTATTATGGCAAAAGAGTGATATTAACTTACATGGCAAAAGGATATGATTAAGTTAAGGATCTTGAGAGGAGCTTATCCTGGATTACCTGGGTGGGCCCCAGATGCCATCACAAGTGGCATTACATGAGAAATGAGAGGGAAGTTATATGAGAAAGGCAGAGGGAAGTTAGATACACACCCAGAAGGGATGGAAGTACTATGACCACAGAGGCAGAGACTGGAGTGATGCAGCTACAAGCCAAGGACTGCTGTCAGCCTCTAGATGCTGGAAGAGGCAAGCAAGGATTCTCCCCCCAAGAGACCTTGAAGGGACTTCAGCCCTGCCAACACCTTAATTTCAGATTTCTATCCTCCAGAGCTGTGATAGAATATTTTTGTTGCTTTAAACCATCCAATTTATGATCATCTTTATAGCAGCCCTAAGAAACTAATACCTGTACTTTCTTACATGTGCCATGGAAATCTCCAGAGTTCTTTTGAAAGCTAGCCTACCTGATGCTGTTTTGTTTGCAAACTACAGTGGACGTCTCACATTTTTGCCTGATGTAGGTTTAGGGTAGCACCATGTCTAAGACTTCTGAGGCAGCTGAACTGTATGCTTCATGAGAGTAGCACTGTACTGCATATTATAGGTGCTTAATAACTATTTTTTAAATAAAAAAATAAATTCTATGGCCTCCTAATTGCTTTTTCTAGTTCTGTATACCCAAATGGTTCCTCTGGCCCCAGATGGTACTGCACTTTCTGGCCTTTCTGGAGTCCCATCGTGGGACTATGCATATGAACATCACTTATTTCTGACTTGGAGACCAGGTATTTATGTGAATATTGTCCCTTCTACCAGACTTGAGAGTGGTCTTACCATCTGGTTCTTTCTCTTAATGCACAGTATAGGAACATAGCAGTATAGAAACCCAAAATAGTGGATAATTGAATAGATGGAAAATGAGGAGAATGGAGAGGCTCAATAATGGTGGAGAAATTTTTCACAAATTCCTTAATGTGCTAAGAAGTTGAGGAGGTAAATAAAATTATTCTGAAACAACAATATGGGCCCCACTGAATCAGTTTTGGGCTAACCTGATCACCTGTGGGTAAGATCAGAATGATTAGATGAATCTACACCTGGTTAGTTAGTTTTTTCTATTGCTCCATAAAAAATTACCACAAACTTAGCTGCTTAAAACAATGCACATTTATCATATTACAATTTCTGTAAATAGGAGTCCAGACATAGCCTACCTAGGTCTTCTGTTTTAGGGCCTCTCAAGGTCCAATCAAAGTGTTAGCCAGAAAAAAAAAAATGTGCACACATGGATGTAGAGAGCAGAATGATAGACAATGGCGACTTGGAAGGGTGGGAGAGTTGAGGGAGGGCAGGGTGGATGATGAGAAATTAATTAGTGGGCATAATGTATGTTGTTCCAGTGATAGGTACCCCAAATGCCCTGACTTGACTACTACACAATCTTCGCATGTAACAAAATTGCACATGTACCTCATCAATTTGTACAAATAAAAGATAAAATAAAATAAAATAAAATTAAAAAAAAATACCAGGCACGATTGGCATCTTATCTGAAGGATTACTGGGGGAAAGACATGCTTCCCAGTGCACATGGCTGTTGGCAAGACTCAGTTCTTCAAAGGCCGTTGGACTGAGGGCCTCGGTTTCTAGCTGGCTGATAGCCGGAGGATACCCCCTCAGTTCATGCCATGTGGGCCTCCCCAGCATGGCAGTTTGCTTCATCGAAAGCCAGCAAGGGAGGAAGCCTGCTAGCAAACAGAAGTCACCATCTTATCTAGCCTAGTTGTAAAAGTGACAGCCCATCAACTTTGCCATGTACCATAGGTTAGAAGGAAGTCATTAGGCCAGCCCACACTCAAGGGCATGAATACCAGGAACCTGGAATCATTAAAAAACACCTTAAAATTTGTCTGTCACACCTAGTAACTACCACAGGCATTCTCTAAGTATTGAATGGGTCATGTTCCAAAAATTTATTTCTTGTTCAATTGGAACTAAGAACTCAGTATGATTTTTTTAAATAGAAACAATGGATTTAGATTCCTGACCTTATCGCCCAGGTAAGGTCCATTTTATCCAAAATATACAAAGTATCATGATAACCAAACTACTTTAACCTACATTTATTTATTCCATTGTTGTTCTATGAAAATATGTTTTCCAAATTTCAAACTGGGATCCTGGGACCAATTCTCCAGTTAATGGATCTTCAACATAGTCATGTAGGGAAGTTGGGAGGTTTATACCCCTGCCATCAGTAACTCATTAACTATTTCACACTATGCATATGAACAGGTTATTCCCAAACAAAATATGTATCCATGAGTTGATGTTCACCAGTGATGCCTTTACTGTGTAGTCATTCTATCAAGTCCTCAGTGTTTGCACTGAAAAATCTAAATGTTTCAACAGGGAGAATAAATCATTTTCAAAGTCTCTCAGAATACGTAATTCAATGAACCCTTTCAAACTGTTTTTAAATTCTTAAAACTAAACAAAAACTTCTACTCTGACAACACTGAATCCCCTATCCTGAAGTTATTGGTCCTGGTTTGTTTACCTTAAATCTCATGGGTTAGTAAAAATGCCACTAGTAAAAAAGGCTGGCAGCAGAAATTCGTTTGAATTTTTAGATTCATCAAAGACTGCCCTTTCTTATTTTGAAGTCTCCTCTTACTTCCTAACTATTGGGGAGTGCTTTAAACTCAGCTCCCACTCACCCTGTCTCCTCTTCAAAGGCGTGCTCCCTCCTGTGCAGGGAGAAAGTGCCTTTTGAAAGCGGTAAGGGTTCCTGCCTTACATGGGTCTGTTGGAGTATGCAGCCATAAACAAAAATAATAATAAGCAGCAGTAGCAGTTCTTGACAATTACAAAGCAAGCTGGGGAAAATGGGGAAATCAAAGGAAAGCCACCTTGCAGTATGCTTAGAGGAAAGGGTGTTTGTTTAACGTGCCCGATTCTCAGTTGTACTGCCGCTTTTCCTAACTTGCATGAAGCAGGGAGTGGCATCTAAAGTGGCCCCTGCTTAGGTGGGCATTTTGGCTGAGGGTGGGCATCCCAGGGGCATCAGGGAAATTTAAAACAACTTGAGTTACTGAAGTCAGACTCTTCCCTCCGGGCACTGAACAGATAGACCCCGCCGTGAGGCGAAGCCCTGGCCGTCCTGGTGGTGCGTTGCTTCGTCTTATCTATAGGCACAACCTGAAGCAGAAACTCTTTTTCTTTCCTTCCTCCGTTTTTGTTCTTTATTGACTCGTGGACGATTGAGTTGACTCTGATTTGGTTTTTCTTTTTCAATTTAAGTCACTAACTTAGATATGTATAATTTTAGCCCTAATGAAGAATTATGTTTTGTTTTGTCTTCTAAGGAAGATATCACAAGAGTTGTTGTGATACCTTGTGAGGCGCTTAAAAGTAGGCTCTTCCCACTCTACAAGCCTCTGATTCTGTGATCTTAGGTGAATTATCAAATAAGAACATCAGCCAGCATGACTGCATAGAATAGCACCTTAAATTGCTTCATAATACAGAATAGTTCACGTATGGAACAGCAGTGGTCTGCAGTTAGCAACAACAAATGAACCACACTTTCCTCCATATATGAAAATGGTTCTTTCAGTCATAGGGAGTATTATGTGCTAAGGCAACAATAGCAAAGTACCACAGACTAGGTGGCTTAAACAACAGAAATTTATTTTCCCACAGTTGTGGAAGCCAAAGTCCAAGATCAAGGTGTCGGCAGGTTTGGTTTCTCCTGAGGCCTCTCTCCTTGTCTTGTGGATGGTGCCTTCTTCTTGTGTCCTCACATGGCCTTTTCTCTGTGCAAACTGTGCAGACATGCCCCTGGTGTCTCTTCCTCTTCTTATAAAACTACTAGTCCTATTGGATTTGGGCCCTACTCTTATAACCTCATTTAACTTTAATTGCCTTTTTAAAGGCCCTGTCTCCAAATGCATCCACTTTGGGGGCTAGAGCTTCGACATAGGAATTTTGGGGAATACAATTCAGTTCATAACGTGGGGTTACCCACAATGTCCATGGATGGATTCATAAATAGTTTGTGAAAATGTGTATATGAGGGTGTGTGCATATGTAGATTTTTCTGGAGACAGCGTTCACACCCTTTATGAGAATTTCAAAGGATTCTAATAGGACGTACAAGTTCATACCAGTTTCCCTAATTATTTTTCTAGGTGTGATATTATATGTTAATCCTTTCACAATGATTCTATGATCCTATAAATCTGTTGTTCCCTCCTCTCTCAATTTTGAGATATTCTGTTTTGCTACCAATCATTACTCTTTTGAAAGATTAAGGAATAGTTGGAGAACATGATTTTTTATCTTGCTGAGATAACTAAAATGAGGATGTGGTATTTTCATTGTTGCACACTTTTAGAATCTTCCTTTATAACTGGTAGCTCAGGTGCTTGAGCAAATATATAAAGTTTTATAAATCAAATAAATATCTGAGCTAGGTAAAGAGAATAGAAATTAAAAAGCAGCTAAGAATTTAGGACATAAGTAAAGTATTATAAAAATAAATAAGTAAATAGAAGCACACTTTCAATATAGGCAGTGTGTTTGTGTCTACATAATTTGCAGAGGAAAGCAATGAAAACAAGTGGCTGGGAAATGGACACTGTGGTAAACAAACAAACAAACAAACAAACAAACACACCTAAAGAAAAATTGGGATTTTAAAAATGGAAAATAGATAATGAATGATATTGTTTACTAGAGAAACCCATTATTTTCTCCTCTTCCCTTGTAAGTCTACAGATTTACTTGGGTCATATCATACTCTGATTTCTGGGGCCACTATTTTTATTGCATATTTGTGCTACTGACTTCTTAAACCTGAACACTGGATTTTCATTTTCCATCAATATATTTAATTTTGGCAGGTTTAGACATTTTTCTTGCACAGTGATTTTCAAATTTTTCTTTAGTTATTGAACCCTAAATCCAAACAAAATCTTCCATGGGTGCCAAGCAGATAAAAAAGGAACTGCTATAGCTGAAACATAGTGAGAAAGAGTCTTGCTGAAATTAAAAAAATACTATCAATATGGTATTCCCTAATCTAAAGTGTACTTTTCATGGAATTTCCCACTCCATCAGCAGTCTGTAGCAGATTCTTGCTTTCTTTGTTTAGCACTCTCTCTACAATGATATATTGGAATAAAGAGGAAAATAGTGTTCTTTTTTTTAAAAAAGAAAAAGCAAAATTAGCTGGGATATATTTACTTTCTCTAACTGCAAACTCTTGTAAAAATGTCAATAATGGATGGGAAAATTAAGACAACGCTCACATCCCTTTCTTAATTTTATGACAATGGTGGGAGGAGGCTGGAAATCTTAAATCCTGTAATTGGCTTTGGAAACATTTTTAACCTTTAGTCTCATTTGCCCCTAAAGCATATAGCTAAAGTCACAGAACCTACATATTTAAGACATTCTATGGCTTTCTGGTGAATGGCTATTTTTGAAAAAAATCATTCCAAAGCCACATGTCATTTTTGCTGAAGTCACTGTGTCAGTTGCAAAGGCAGCTGGCAGCTCTCACTGCCCCCATGCATGCCTGATGTCTTTCAGGGAGTGCTCCAAGAACCTGGGGTCCCATCCGTTCCTGGAATCAGGAACACCTCCATCACTAAAAGAAAATGAAGTGTGAAATGTGTTATTTACTATTTAGAGCAATTTTGAATATTTCTAGGTAGTATAACTTTGAAAAAAACAGTCTTTATTCACTGACCTCCCCAAAGAATTGAGGAAACCTTTAAAAGTCAAATTAAACCTCTGAAACTGGTACAAATAAAACACTTGTGAATCTTTAGGGTTTTCAGTGGAAATACATCCTGACTTTCTGTATGTTACATGTGTTTGAACTGTTGTAGTTAAGCATTTACATTTTTATAAAAGGCTTTATGACTGCTTTTTTTTTTTTTTTTGGTTTCTTATTTATTTGGTTTGGTTTGGTTTCTGGTTTTTGTTTTGTTTTTCTATAGTTCTCACAACATTTCCTGCTCTAAATGCCTTAGCAAAGAAATAAAGTTACCATGTTTTGTAGTATTTACCCCAGATGATACAGAGGAGTTTTTGGGGGGGAGGGGAAGGGGGTAATCTGCTGTTTTAACCTGCCAACACACCAACCTTGGTCTTGGGTTATCTGTCAGTTTCTGGGTGCTGTGCTAAGGGCCATGGAAACAGAAATGTAGACCATGGCCCCTCTCCTCCCACGTGCACTCTATTTGGATTCCACATAGGCCAAGATAACCTCTTCATGAGTTCCAATTCTCACTTGTGCCCAATAATGTCGGTGGAAGATGGAGACAGTTCTAAAAGCACACGCTGTAGTGAGAGGCTGAGATGTCCTAACATTCATCACTTCCTGCCAGTCCTCAAGGTTGAGCACATCCGTGCACAACAGGTAGTGCTTCTTCTAGTTCGGATTTCAAAAGTTAAAGAAGATGGGGGAGAGGGAAGGGAAACCAATAGCGATTGAATCCCTGTTATATGCCAAACTGGGAGTTTACATAATCTAATTCTCCTGAAAATCCCATAAGAACAGTATTATTATCCCCATTTAAAAGACAAGGAAACCAAGAATCAGAAAACCCAAATCAGCGCCCAGAGTCCTCCAATTTAATCTGTGGTATCAACAGTATTTGAACCTAGGTTTCTCCAAAGGACAGAGGCCAGACATTTCCCATTAGACTGAACAGTTTCTATATAAATGCTAGAGAAGGTCAGCCCTCAATTTCCTCATCAGTAAAATAAAGACAAAAGTCTTCCACCTTGTTTAAGCTGTCATTAAATGGGAGAGTGTTGAACATGGCTGAACAAATTCAAATAAGCTTGTGTTCATTCAGTCTCTTCATGAATTGTGAACAGCCACTAGCATATTATGAATCAAGTCATCAATAGAATTAATATTGGTACTGACTCAGCATCGCTGAATTACATGTCCTCCTAGTGCAAAGATTTCTTCTTAGCCACTGCTAACATTAAAGAGAGCAATTTTCTTCCATTTTCACCACGTCCTTTTGCAAAACTCATAAAACCTTTGTTGAAAGAATTTTCTTCTCACAAATGCTTCTTACCCCAGAGGCTCTGCCAGCTTATGAAAGTATTTTGTGGGCTTGACTGGCAGAGATATTCAGGGAGGGCCCTGTAAGTAGAATAGAGAAAGAAACCAAGAAAGGGACTGGCACAGCTGAGGCAAATGGACATTTTGGAGAGTGTAAATGAAAGATTAAGTTGAAAAGAATTTGAGAAACAGTTGAGAAAAAATATTAAACTCTAAACCTAAGAGTTTAGATTGAATAATATGGGCTTGCAGGATCTACTGCACTTTAGTCTTCTGTCCCCATCATCTACTGAAGCAGCTTTTGCCAAGGTCTCTGTTGACCCCTGTCATGGTTTGGGTGTGGTTTGTCCCCACCAAAATGCTGAAGTTAGATCCCAACGTGGCAGTGTTGGGAGGTGGGGCCTAGTGGGAGGTGTTTGGGTGATGAGGTTGTATTCCTCACAAATAGGTTAATTCCCTCTCACAGGAATAGATTAGTTCCAGTGAGAGAGGGCTGTTAAAAAGAGTCTGGCTTCCTCAGTTTCTCTCTTTTGCTTTCTCTCTTGCCATGTGATCTCTTTGCACACCCCCCTTCCCCTTCCACTTTCTGCGGTGAGTGGAAGCAGGATGAGGCCCTCACCAGATGCAGCTACCCGATCTTGGACTTTCCAGCTACCAGAATCGTGAGCCAGATAAACCTCTTTTCTTTATAAATTACCCAGCCTCAGATGTTATGTTACAGCAACACAAAACAGACTAAGACAACCTTCACATTCCAGAATATCGATAGATATTTTTCAGTCCTCATTTTGCCTTTACAGCAGCATTAAATGCTATAGACCACTCCCTCTTTTTATCTTCCTCCCCTTGGCTTCCTTGATGCTACACTTTCTGGCTTTCCTTCCATCTCTCTAGCTACTTTCTCTACTATGCATTGTGGGCTCATCTTCTGCCAGCAGCCATTAAACATGGAGTTTATTCTTACGCCCTCTTCTGCTCTTAATATATACTTTTCTCCTAAGCAAGTATATCCACACCTACTTCATTTATCACCTAGCTAAGAATTCTTTCCCAAGCTCCAGACCCACATGAACTTGAATATCATTAAAACTTCCTCACTTATAACGTGCTCATAACCAAAGTTGAGAGTGTATGCCCCAAACCTGGTCCACTCCCAGGGTTTCCTGTCCAGTTTTACCAGCCAGAAACTCAAAGGGAAGTCAGGAATGACTCTCAATGTCTCATTTGAGCAATTGGTTGGATCACAGATAGGGAATACTTGGAACAGCAATGACAGGGCACAATAGCTGATCTTGAATTTAGTTTTGGACTTACTGCATGTGAGCTTCCTGAAGTTTCAGTACCATAAGATTCAGATATAGTGACGTGGAGGCCAACTGAAAAATTTCTGTAGAGTATGTGGGCTAAGTTGTCTTGGAGACAATGAGGGTCTTCTGTTTTTAAAGACACCTCCCCCCATCTCACTCCACTACTTCAGTTCAGTATATATACATAGTTGGGCTCAGTGTTTATTGAATAGTTGAAATTTATGTCTTCTGCTTTCCTTTGGGAACAAGTAAACATCATCCATTCATTTGTTCAGTTATCCATGATCCTAGATACCTTGTATAGTCCAGTAAGGTCCACTGTATTCCAGGATCACTCAAAAATCTTTGAGGTGCTGTGGTCACTAGAAAGAATTAGGGAAAGATTATAGCTGGAGCAATAAAATGGTGATAACTCAAGCATTTATTGAGCACTTACTTTGTGCCAGGTACTATGATTAATGCTTTATATACATTGTCTGATTTACTCCAGCACAACACCATTAGGTGGTTAATCTTTTTAAACACCATTTTACAGCTGTGTGAACTGAGGCTTAAATAAGTAAAATGTCTGCCCCCAAGATCACAAAGTTAGTAAGTGTAAAGCTAGAATTCCAACCCAGGTCCAACTTCAGAACCCTTCCCTTAACCTCTATACTTCCCATCCCATACCTACAAAAGCCTTCAATTTATGAATCAGTATATTTTGCTTAGAGAAGCCTGAAATTGGCCCCCTTCTTCCCTTTGCTCATTAAAATTAAAAAAAAAACAAAAATGACTTTCTTTTTGGTTTCAGCTCTTTAGCTGAAGGGAAGAGGAGGAGAAATTAGAAGTAAGGGAGAGTCCCAGAGTTTCCAACACACAAGCAAACAGACTGCAGACAACTTGAGTTGTAACCCACAAGCATGTGATGTTCCAGAGGAGTGGGAAGGAAGAGGGAAAGCATTGGTAGCTCTTCAGTGTTGGCATCTTCTGACCCATTCAAGACTGGATTTGGGGGAGGTGTGTAAATACTGGTAGCCTTGGCCTAAGCAGGCAAAAGCTTCCCCCTGAAAAGTAGCTGTGGCTAAATGTCAGCATTTATGTGGCAAAAATATAAAGCAGTTAAAAAGCAAACATAAATTATAGCCCTTACCTTTCCTCCTTGAAAATTTTTTTTTAAAAATGCTTGAGTCTGGAGTTTTTCAGCATACCTAGAGAACTTAAATTACTACCAAACTATCCCCCGCCAATGGGTTGAGTTCATAAAGATGGAAAGTTAGAGGAAAACTCATAAACTTAAAGAGTTACCATTGCCTCCTGAAAAGAAAAGAACTCTAATTAAAGACTCCTCTAAACAAACAACTCTAACCTTGCAATGATTTAAGGAACTTCTTGAAGTTCTTTTCCCTCATTGATTCTAGTGCATTAAATTTAAGTTGGCTGATAATCCTTGGACTCTGGAAAAAGCAAATGGTTAATTTATGGCAAATTCTCTTAATGATTATCTTTCAGGAAACATTTGAGTTATGAGAGAGAGTGTCTAACTTATCCTGCTGTTGATAAATAGAATTGGATGACATGTTCAAGGTACTGCTGCTAAGAAGCTTTCAGCAATTGCTGCAGCTCGGCCATGGGTGTTCAGTGAAATAAATAACAGAAAACAGCCTAAGAATTTGCAAGAGGAAGTGTTTTCATAATACTGCTTAGCAAAAACATCTTTATATTAAATCCACTTGTAAATTTAAACCGTACCAGGGGAAGGTAAATGGGCTTACATAATCCAAGTAGCATAGGAAATATTAAATTCTTCATGTTGCTAAAACAGGGTGATGTCATTTCCAAGGTACTTTTTTTGTCTAGAAAATTGAAGGCTCCATCCAGAAGGAACAGGTAGGAAGAATTATTTGCTGTGGGAGAAACTGTAACATACTCACAGCTCTGCCTTATGTTTATGGTGCAGCTGGAAAACAAGAACTGCCCTATTTCATCTCATCATTTTTTCAAGCTGCAAAGTGAAAAGGGGAACAGAGGCAAGGAAAATAAGGAAATTCTGAGAATCCATGGTGTTCAAATGAAGGAAACTGCTGCCAAGAATCACATTAACGTACTACTCGATAATATATGGGTTTTAAGAAATAGGGACTCTGACAGATTTCTAAAATGGTGGAAGGGATTTTACACAGGATTAGAAAAAGCTAGAGAGAGCCGATATGCATCAAAAGAGAACTAAAAATTGAAAACTCACTTACAAAAAAAGGTTTACAATCTAGCAAGTGGAAGATCTTAAAAAGTCTTATGGTCTCCACTAGAGTTTCCCAGAGGGCCAATCTAGAGGATAGAAAATTGTTAAGGGGACCACAGATGTGAGTCACGTGATTTATACTTTTCTGCCTAAACATTGTGGTCGATTTTTCAGAAATTCTCAATATGCATTATTATTGCAATCCTTTCTAATTTTCTTCCCTTCACTCTTCCTCAAACAAATCTGCATAGCCCGCCTGAAATATTATTTGTAAAATTAACACTGAGCAAGTTGGCAGGGGAAAGCCACGAAGAATATGTGTTAGGGCACTTAGGTCCCAGAAGACTGACTTGAAAGCTTGGAATGACTCTCTTGGTCATGGCTGTGTATGAGGAAAGTCAGATTAGCCCATCACCTTCACTCAGCCCAGTTGTCTTTGACTTTCCTGTACTGTAAATTTATGTGACCCTACCCCAGTGTTACTTATGGTAACCAAACATTTTTAAATGGTTCCCTAAAAAAGCAGAAGTGATCTCATATTTGGTTATAGCACTTTTATATGATAACTTTCTCTTTTTGTTTTCTAAGTACTGGTACTTTACTGGGTTTTCTTCCTCCTTTGTCACTTACTTAAGCTTCTCCCTCCTCCTCACCCTGTCTGATTTCTGATTTCTGGACCTTTCCTGTGTGTCCTTCCTCCTGCTCATCTGCTCACCTTATATCATTAGCCCTGCCCTGGGTCTTCATATTTTTTGTGTTTTCTTGAAAATGCCTTATTTGAATTTTGCCTATACATATGCCACATTTTTAATGCATTCTTTTTAAAAAATTGTATGAATGTATCTTTAATACTAAGGTAATAAACAAATTAAAGAACACTTCAAAAATATATAAAAATGTAGAAAGGGGGAAGAAGATCACTCAGGGTCCCTCAGACAAAGGAATTCACTGTTAACATTATAATGTGCTCCTTTTGGACTGTTTTCCAAGATTTATAAAACTAAATATGATATAAGTATTCTTTGATGCTCTCTGATGTCTAAATATGATAATATAAGTATTTTTCTTGATATTTTTAATGTCTTTGTAATATTCCATTGCATTGATATATCTTAGTTTAAAAACCATTCCCTGATTGTAGATCATTAAGATTATTTTTAATTATTTTGCTATTGTAAGTAGGGTTAGGGAAAATATCTTTGTTTACTAAGCTGAGGAAGGATGTGTTTTATCTTATGTTTATTTCTTTTACTTAGGCTGGTTATTATTTCTTTAGCATACATTCCCAGAAATTGAATGACAGTCTTTGGGAAGGGGTTTAGGGCCCTCGATCGTAAGGACAATTTGCTTCTAAAACAGTGATTGCCACGTATTCTTTGTCCACTGTTCACAAGTGTGTGCTTTTACTTCATTCTTGCAACATCAAGTATTCTTATTTTAAAATAAATGTTTGCCAATTTAGTATATGAAAATGGTTTTTCACTCGATTGTAACTGCTTATTAGTGCCAATGCGTGGATCTCCGTGTATTTGTTTCTTAGCCTTTATTCATTAATCCTTTCACCCTTATACCTTTCCATGATCTTATGCCCTTATTCCTTTCTCACCTTACCTCCCCTCAGTGTTATCTTTGCAATTCGCTTTTGGCTGGTGTCAGTCACTCGTGGGGCAGTGGGACCCAAATTGCATTTTCAGATCATTTTTATGAGATGTTCTCAGCAGGCGTTTTCAAGGCCCCAAGTTCTCTTTTTGTCCCCCACTGTGAAAAACTGATTGGCAGCTGGTGATGGGCAGGGCACTGGTGCCTGGCACTCGCAGGAAGCCCCGCAGGAGGTGCCCAGAGCCACAGTGGCTGAAGTGTGGCCGAGCCAGCACAAGGTGGGGGACCAGATGTCGCCCGATTATGTTCCATTGAAATCCAAACAAAGCCCCAGACTCAGGATCATTTTCTTGAGACTCCCTGGTTGGAAACTGGCACCAATCCAGAATCTCACAACAGCTGGTCTCCCCATGCTAGGATTTATATACCTCACAGAAAACTTTACCTGTGTGTTATTGATTGGTTTCCGTAAGGCAATCAAACAACATTTTGAAGACCCAAAGCATACTGCTCTCTGCTGAAAATAAAAAGAGACCATATATCACTGAACATGCCAGCAGTCTTATTCCAGGCTTGGGAATCATAAGAAGGATGCGTTTTCCTTTTTATTTATGCCACCCATGTTAACCTTGAGGCTGTGTACTGATGCTTGCGGCTTCGCAATGACAACGCTCCCCTCCTGTTAGGAGACCAAGCCCACCCTTTGGAAATAAATTATATTATAAAATAAGCTTTCAAGGGAAACCAGCAGATGAGAAATTGTGCTTATGTTTCTCACCATCTAGCTCATGTCGGGAAATCAGACGGTCTTTCCAAAATCTCATTACTCGTTATCATCCGGGTCATTTGTATTTATGCCTTTCTCTCTTCCTCCTCCCAAGGAAGGTGAACTATAAGCCTGGCAGTTTCATTTTCGGAATAGCACGGAGGAAAAACAAAACAAACAAAAAATACCCCACCCCCCTCCCCAAAACACCGTAGTTGGTTGTGCTGAGCTACAGGGGAAGGTTTGAATTTTAAAACAAAAACAAGCATTTCTTTTTTAAATAATAAAAGAGTCGTGAAAGCACTTCTATTCTTACATATAATATTTGGCTAAATAAGTATTCCTGATGGAAATGGAGGAACTATATTTTATGCATTGCCTTCGTCCCTGGCTGCTCCTGCTATTTCAGCCACCTGATAGGGTCTTGGTGTCTCTCTCTCATTCAGTCCCTCTTTCTTTGTCCCTCTGGCTGCCTGGCGGTCCTCAACCCAGATTCTCAGACCTCACAGTGAGATTGTGGAGCTAACCCTCTCCATTAGAAACAAACAAAATAAATTGTTTCCATTCCCCAAAGGAATGTGCTAAAGCTTTTTCCTCTTTAACATGGATGCAATTTAAGTTTGGCAAGAGCTCAACGCAATATACCTCACTGGGAGGAGAAAGATTTGTGAGAGACACCCTGATAGAAAGAACTAAGCGCCCTTTCATCCTCCATGAGAACTTAAAATGACAAGTCATGCCTTTGGCGTCCACAGTGTTTCTGCAGAATCCTCACCCATTCCTTCATTCCACAAAAATGCATGAAGCACCTCCTATCTGAAAACCCTGTGTGCATGTTCCTTCCCAAATGTCCCTTCAAGGTACAGTTCATTGCTTCATCTCTAACCCCTACCACACCTGGGGCGTTCAGATACCATTCACTGACATTTGTCCTCATTGCTGTGATTTGGAATCCTGCTTATCCATAACATTCCACAGGCGAAGAATTAAAAGGAAGTAAGAATAAGAGTATGGCCCACTCACTGCAGGTATTAAATGGAGATCACCTGAGATGATCTGTCAAGAGTTAATGAAGGATACTTGCTGCATTATATACTTGAAATTTGCTAAGAGGGTAAACCTTAAGTGTTCATGACAGACCACACACACACACACACACCCCCCCCACATAAAGGTAACAATGTGAGGTGATGGATATGTTGATTAGCTTGATTGTGGTGATCATTACACAAAGTATATGTATATGAAAATATCAAAATGTACCCCTTAAATATATATAATTTCTATTTGTCAGTTATAGCCCAGTAAAGCTGAATTTAAAAAAAAAGAATTGATCAAGAACAGTAATATGATCAAGAGCCAATTTAAGCAGAGCCAAAAGAATTCGACCTCAGGATACGCACATGAATCAGAAAAGTGACTCAGCCCTCGTCAGCGTCCTGCCTCTGTCTTCTTCCCTTCCCTTCCCTAGTCCCCATCCCCATTTGTGAAACATCTCCTGCTCACGGATCTGAAGGATTCCAGCATCTTTGTTCAAATTCTGGAAGCCATGTTGCTTCCCTCACACTGGAGCAGTTGCCACCAAGGGTCAGACCCCAGGTGAGCTGAGGCCAGAGGAAAGGGTCCTCTGAGGCCATGGTGGAAAAGAGCTTGTCTTCCCTTAACTGTAAGGACAGCTGCCACTCTTAATGCACCCTAGCTTTTCCATTCTTTATTCATTGATCATATTCACCCATGTATCAAAACATTTATTGAATCGATTTTTACTTTTAATGTATTCTACTTTCATAACCCATAAGCTGCCTGTCCTCATATAGCACAGCACACAGCTTCTCTATAATCCTGAGCTCACTTGACTCCTAGCCCCAGTGTTCCAGGCACTGGCTGTTCTATCTAGTTCATGCAACCCATAGTGCTGCTCCTCATTCTATACCTTTTGAACAATGTTTCTCCCATCTTTTTCCCTTCATCCATTCTGATTCTTGAAGCTGAAAAGATTCTCAGGGATCCAAGTTAGCCCTGACCTCATCCTGCTTCCTTCTTGAGTGGCTCCCAGATATCTTGGATTCATGACTATTGAAGCAAGAGGAATATGGAGTCAGGAAGACAGGTTGCCTGGAGCAAGGGGTGAAGACATGAGCTGTGAATAGTTCTCAAAGATCCAGACTCCGCCAATGAGGGAGAACCCTGGTGAAGATATATAAACCCCACTCATGACTATATACACTGAGGACTTTTCTGTTTACCTCACAGAGTGGAGACCTGACTGCTAGGGGTCAATGAAAGTAGGTATGAAGAAGGATCCATGCATTTAAGCTTCACAAAATGTATCTCTACCCATGATTAACCTGCAGAGGCTAATGAAAATGTCACGTTTCTTTGCTTTGGCTGAACACTGTGAGCACAATGTCGTAATACAGTTGATCTCATACTGATCTGAAGCTGGCCAAAATATATATCTTTAATTCATTATATTAAAATGGGGAGATTATGACTTGATATATATGGTTTGGGAAATAAAGTCATTTAAAATACCGGTCTGTGGGTGAAAATAACAAAACATAAGGTCATAAGGGGGAATAAAACTGAAGGTTGGTTGTGTGGTCTTGATGCAGAGCCCAAAGCATGTTTCTGCCTCCAGCCCCCTCCCCGGTGCACAGCCTCACCGAGACTAAGCACTTGACGTTGCCTATACTACTGGCATTGCTCCTTGAGCCTCAGATCCACAGGGACCACAGCCAGATGGTATAGCATGTGCCTTATTCAGCTGAATAAGGTGTTGAATAGCAACAAATTGATAACAAGTTTTAAAGAGCATGAAGTGCCAACTATGCCCTGGTTAGTAAGAAACCCAGTTATATGTCAAGGAGGCTTATTAGCCATGCATGACCATATATAAAATTAAAGAGGCTGACTTTATAGCACCTAAATTAGATGGGAGTGAGGAATTTTACCATGTACTGACTAGTTTCTTGTTTCATAAATGCACTAAGTCCCCATAAATGCTGATGTTAGCAACTTCATAGCCCCACAGTGCAGTTGTGAATTGATGGAATTTGTTCATCGTAGGTATTCCATCTATGGATTTTATAAGCAGAGGTTCAGACCAGCTATATTACTTAGTGTGGTGTTAACCATGTTTGCTGGATGCTATGATGTGCCACACAGGCCCCCTTTGGGGACCGAAGGACTTACTTCCGCAGCAGCTGGGAGTGCTGCCAGCTTCAGTCCTCTGCTCTCAGTCCTCTGCTCTCAGCCCTCTGCAGAAAGTGCCTGCATCTGAGGATAGCTGCCTTGTTAAGATCAGGCCCTCTTCCCTGTGGCAGCCCACACCCCATAACTGGTCCATGCTGGGGTATAAAGACCTGGCCTACTTGCCCCAATTTGGGGCAACTCTGACGGGCCTTCTCAAGCTTCACAGCTCCTGGTAGGGTCGACTCAGGCCTTTTTTGAGGCTGCATCACAAGCCCACGTCTTCTTTGGCTGGATCGCACTTCCTTCTTTTCCCCTGACAGGTGTTGATCCTAGAACATTCCCTAATAAACTTCTGCATGCTAATTCCCATCTCAGAGTCTGTCACACAGGGAACCTGACCTGCAATAGTATGGCAGTCTAGATAGCTTAGGTCAAAATGTGGTAAGTTTGAAACACAGCTCTGTAATTTAAAGGGCAAGCATGAGATGACTCAAATGAAAAAGACAGACAATGTCCAGTGTTGACAAGGATTCAGAACAATTGGAACTCTCATCCACTGCTGATGGGAGGGTAAATTCGTATAATCACTTAGAAAACTCTTTCACATTATCTGCTAAAGCTGAATATCTGAGATCATGTCCTATGAGCCAGCAATTCTTTTGCTCAGCATATGCCTAAAAAGAAATGCAAACACGTGTTTACCCAGAGAAGAATACACAAGAATGGATGTAGCAGCACTCTTCCTACATGCAGCAAACTGGAAAGAACCACAGTGTCATCAACAATAGAATGGGTAAATAAATTGTGTGTATTCACACAATGGAATACTATATAGCAACGGGAATGAAAACCAGCAACTCCACACTGCAACATGAATGAATCTCACAAATGTAACTTTGAGAAAAAGCAGCCAGGCACAAAAGAATACATACTGTATGATTCCATTTATATAAATTTTAAAATCAGACAAAACTGATGGTAGAGTGTTTGAAGTCAGAATCGTGGTTGCCTTTTGGGGGATTAGCTGTAAGAGTCTGAGGAGGCTATTCTGGGAGACGTGTAATGCTGTTTTTTGATCTAGGTGCTGGTTACGGGAGTGAGTTCACTTTGTGAACATTCATTGATCTTCTGGATGCTTACTATGTGTGCACTTTTCTGTATATATGATATAGTATTTAAACTGAAAGTTTACACAGCGAGGGAAGGAGGAAGGAAAGGCAGATATAAACACTGGATACATAAATGTATCATCAAGGGTGTAGACATACATTCCCAAGACTTGAACAGGGCCCCTCCTGTCCAGCCCTGCAGACTCTTACAGATGAGAAGCCTGGGGTCCAGAAGAGCTCCAGTGGCTCAAAGTTACATAGCCAGTTAATGGCGAATGACTTCCTGGCCCCATCCTTTCCCCACCTCCCCCAGCAAGCAGAGCCTGTGTGGTCTCTAGAGTCTTCATTCATCTAGGCTCACTGCTGACCACACAATCATCAAGGCAACCTAAGCAAGACATGGAATGTGCAGGGAAATATAACTTGAACAAAGACCTGGAAGTGGCATAGAAATTTGATGTCCTATGCCCGGGGTAACACAGATGTTATCCATGTCCTGGAGAGCTTTCGCTACCCATTACCTACTCTCTGCCCATCTACACTTCTCTAACCATCAACATTGCTTTGTGTTGAAAGTGTGTCATTTTCTGTTTGCAAAGCCAAAGGCTATGGAGAAAATTTTTTGAGCTGTGAGCTAAATTGCCTTTTTCTCCCTTGACTTTTTCCTGAAATCTTTGAGAGAACACTTGATTATTCTGGGCTTTAAAGCCACTCCTTCTGACAGTGTTACCTTATGTCATGGAATCATTGCAAGATAGAGCTAAGTTATAGCTACTTTAATATGTGTTTAAAATAGTACTTTTCTAAGAGCTTTAATTACATTTAATAGGTGATAGAAATGACTTAAAAAACTGAAATCTTCTTCAGTCTTTAAGTATGTTAGTATGTGTGTGTGCATTTGTGTGTGCACACATGGGTGTATGTGCATGGGTGTGTATATGTGTGTATTTGCACATATGTATATACATGGATGTGTGCTTGTGTGTATGCTTGCACGTGTGTTTGCATGGGTATGTGCTTGTGTGTGTGTCTGCATGTGTGTGAACGCATGAGTGTGTGCTTGTGTGTGTGTTTGCATGTGTATGTGTGTCTGCACATGCATATTCTCTATTAATATGATGCTATTTGCGGGGTGCTTGTCACTCTCTTGAGACTCATGGCTCTCTGCTTTCGATTACACTCAGACTACTCCAAAAGCCCTCTGAACTAATTCTAATCAACTTGGAAGCCACCACACTCAGGCATGAGGCTGTCAAGTGTGAGTGTTTGCAGATGTCAGTGCAAGGATGGCAGGAATCCAGGAGGACAGATCAAGGCTTAGTCACTGAAAAATCATGCCAGTGCATCCCAGTTCCAGAGCACCATAGCAGCCCATAAGAAAAACGTGTCATGACAGTAAATCAATAACCCCTTGGAGATGACTCGTTTCTGAAATATCCCTGATTAATTATGCCAGTGCACGCTTGGCAACAGTACTTTGCTCCAGCATTAACCTAATGCTTTTTGCATGAAGCAGGATTATGACTGGTTCTCATAAGTCAAATTTGACATTTTAAATCAGGCTTTAAAGGTTTGGGTTATAGATTTTATAATGTCTCCATGTCAAACATAATTGCTCTTATTGCTGCTAGTAGACGTTTGCCAATCAATCAAAATAGCATTTATTTTATCATAAACAAGGGTAAATTAAAACCATTTGAAATCATTGTATTTGAAGACTTAGTGAGGAGGCATCTTTAGGATCATTGAAATTTGCTCCCACACTGTGATAGAGAAGTGTGAAGAAATTATAAAAGTCGATGGAAATGTGTTACTATTTTCACTTCAAAAAATTAATGCTTCTACATATTTTGTGAATATGCCGCTTTAGTTTGATGACTTAATCCCATAATGAATATGATTTGGGGCAAAATAGCTCCTTTTCTTTCTGTAATAGAAAATTATCCTTTTTCTTCCTTAGAGATGAATGTATTTTTTAATTTATTTATGAATTGCATTCAGGAACTTATTTTTTATTCCTCTTAAATTGCAGGGGGTTTTTTTCCTAATAAGAGCTAATAGGAAAATAAGATTTGCCTAAGAGAAACTCATACTAATATGTTCCTTCAACAAAAGCTGAGCATACAATGGTCAACTTGGTTTATTCCTTCTCCCTAAAGTGTTCGCAATGCAACAGGGTTACCTTCTCTCATGCTAACTATAGCATCATGTGGCATATTGCTATACCACTTATATATATTCTATTTATAATATATACATATGATCACTGAGTGCCACCATGTAGGTAGGTAGTGTGAGCACAAATAAAAAACTCCTTCTGGGACAGGGCTGACAATGTAGAATATTGTGTTAGTCAGGATAAGCTAACTTATTCCTAGATAGCAACTTAGTCCTGAACTCTCCATGGGTTTACCCCACAAAGTTTCTCTCTCATTCACACAAAGTCTGCTGCCATCCAGTTCGCCTGCCAGAGCAGCTTCCTTCTAGGTGGTAACTCAGGGATCCAGAACACTTCCATCTTGTGGCTCCCTCATCTTAACACATGGCTCCCAGGTCACTGTGGTAGAGAAGAGAGTGAACTCACACCAGCTTTTAAATGCATGGGCACAGAAGTGTCCCCATCACTTCTGCTAATACTAGGCCTATTGGCCAGAACTAGACCCCTCCATGGCCCCACCCAGCTGTGGATGCAGAGAAATGTAAGGGATGATTCTTTGATGGGAAGAAAATGACTGTGCTGTATGTATATACCAGGGATAAAATCCCAAATATCAAGGGATTCCAGTCAGAGGGAAGAACATGAATGAAGGCGTGAAAGTTGGAGGCCTTTTAGTGGAACAGTAACAGTTGCCAGTCCAGAGTGTTACGAGATTAATTTAGAAAAGTAGGTTGAATCACATAGGGCCTTTGGTGACAATGCCAAGAAACTTGGCCTTTGCTTGAAGGTAGAGGGAAGATTTTAGAGACGAAGCCAAATAGTCAGAATTGTGTTTTTAGAGCCATGCCCTGACATTGGAGGATGCTAATATCTATGGATGAGTGGATTCCACTGAGAAAATAATTTCTGAGAAGTGGGTGAATAACATTAAACTTTTAGTTATTTTTAAGGGTTTTTGTTGTTGTTGTTGTTAAATTTCAGAGTGCTCTTAACAATGAGTTTCATTTTTTTATAGTTGCTCCCCAAACTTCTCATTTTCTCATGATCATTAAGAAACTATTTCAGGGCTTTAAGTTTTACTGACTACAGGAAAACTTAGTTAAATGTTGCTTTTCCCTTGCCGTCCCCCTCTGCTGTGTCTCCCTCTGCTCTCTCTTCTCCCACCCTTCACCTCACCCCTGAAAATGCTTCCAAAACCCTTTGGAGGAGAGTACGACTTTGAAAAGATGAGAAATGTAGCGCAAGTCTCAGAAAGAGAATGTTGCTCTGTGACAGTGGCTTGGGATTATTCCCATTCCTTCCCCTCTGCCTCCAGGAGGCCCTTGCCTCCCACGGGATTCACCCTCCAACAGGAGCATAAAGACTGGTCCGACCTCTGCATGTAGGGGCCACTCAACCCTCAGCCCCTGGACTCTTTCCAAGCTGAATGGGGGCTACATGAGAGAAGGCTCCAGCTTCCTTCTCTCAGGCACAGCCGTAAGATGGGGAGCTAGCTCTCCCCAATACGAGATCTTCCACTTGCTATTCCCCCACCTCGTGTCTTCCCGGTGCTCCACGGGCAATAGAGCATCATGGGTTCTACCTAAAAAGGTAGGCTTAGAAGTCAAACTGCCTAAGTCTGAGCACAAATTCACCACTTTCCAGTTGGATAAACATGAGCAACTTTCCTAACTTCTCTGTGCCTCAGTTTCTGTAAAATGGAATTGATGGTAATAATATTATATACCTTGGGGATTATTGTGAGAATTAAATGAGTTTTAATCCATATGAAGTGCTTAGTACAGTTCCTGGCACACAGTAAATAGATCTCACAAAATAATTTCAATTATTACTTGCATGTGTTGTGCGAACCACTTTTAGTATAAGATCTCATACATGCATCCCTAATGAATTAGGTCTTTCCCAAGGTGAAAGACATCAGATTTGTATTAGCCTAATGGAAATGCATTCCCTAGAACTGTCATCCATTGGGGGGCAAGGATCTGTGCTCTGTTCTGGGATATATTTTAAGTACCTGCAATCATGACTGGCTTGTAGTAGAGGTACAGTATGTACTGAATGAATGAATGAACAGATGAAGAAATGAGCATGGGAAGTAGTGTGTCTCGGTAAAAGCACAGGATTTGGAGTCAGGTAGGTCTGAGGTCTAATGCTGGCTGCACCATTCACGAGCTCTACACTACCTGTGACAAGTTGACCCCGTTTCCTCCATATCCTCAGGTGTAAAATGAAGGTGAAGATAACCACTGCACTGGGACTGCTGTGAGAACTAAATATGACAGTAGTGGGACTCAGCAACTGTTCGCTACTCTCAATACTACGTCCTCCATGTCAATGCACATCAGTTAATAAGGGGGGACGCAGCAGAGACACAGAGGAATGAAAAAAGTCACATTCGTGTGTTTACCTGTCAAATAGATATTTGCCAAAGTTACAGACTGGCTTTCTTTTTGTTCTTTTCCTTGTGTTGCTTGCAGTATTATGGTGCTTATTAAAGTAGAGGAGGAGAGAAGGGTGGAAAAGGTAAATTGTAGGTGAGGAGGCTGCAGAGAGTAGGGAGAGGAGAGCGGCTGGGAAGGAGGCCTAGAATAAAGTCACGGGGAGAACCACGTCCCTTCCTTGACAAGAGACCAGCAGGACAGGAGCGAGGCAGAGAGGGGAGTGACTTGGCGGATAAATCTCTCCTCTCTCCCCTCCCTCCTTCACATGCCTCTAGCTTCATCTTTCTACTATTAATATTAATATCGAAATTTCTTTCTCCTACGTCTGTATACCTTAAACTCCATGGAAGAAGTTTAAGCCGAGGAATCTCTGCCCCCTACAGGACAAAGTCCATCTAAAAGCCCTCCAGGATTCAGGGGACGCCTACCTCACCCACCCAAACTGGTCCCCATACTCTTTCATGCCTGGCAATGGTGCCAGTCCCCTTAGTGGACTGTGCTGAGCCTTTACACACTTCTTCCCTGGCCTTGCAAATGAACTCCTTCCTTTACCCTTTCTGCTGCTTGTCAGCCCCTAGTCGCACTTAAAAACCCAGCTCAAATGTCTGCTGTTCTGTGAGGTCTCCCTTTGACCCGCCCGAGCAGAGCGGATCACTCTGGGAAGCCTGCAAGTCTGCGTACACACCGGCCTATTGTAATCATCCGTTTGAGGGCAGTAATTAGAGGTGCTATTCTGTGAGAACTACAAATACTAATTGTGAAATCTTGGTAGAAGAAGTGAACATTAGGTCACTTAAAAATCGCTCTTACATTTTATGGTACAACATGGGTCATCTCTGGCGTCCTGTTCACAAAAAAGAATTCCTTAATTGGTGGCCCACAGGCTCCGGGCTGACAAGGAAAGAGAAAATACACACCACACTGCAGCCTCCATAATGCCGCTTAGCACCTCCTGGATGTCTTCATTAGGAAGATTCAGCAAGAGATAGTCACTGCCCTCCAGTCATATTAAAAATGCTTTTTAAATGCAAAAATAATAGTCCAGTGAAATGTGTCACTGTCCTAGTGTAATGGTTTCTATGACGCATAGTTGCTCTTAATTGCAAAGATATATATGTGGCACTATTTTGTTTATTTGGCCTAATTATTAAAACCATACCCTAAGAGTTGTCAGGGCTAATGTTAGAACTGAGTAAACCCCCAAAATTAATACTTAGCCTATAAAGAGTTTTGGAAGTGCCTGGAACATACACTCTGTAAATGTTGGTTCCATCTGAACCTACGTTTTTGCCTCTGGGCTCATTGTTGCTAACCTCGTTTTGAACATGAGGTTGCTGTGGTATGGGGACAGCTCAGCCTGATTTGACAGCCAGCAGGAACAGGTCTCCAATGCCACGCCCCAGAGCCACAGTCAAAAAGGTTCTGGCAGTTTCTGGAGAAGTTCAACATTGATAGGCATCATCAAACTAAAACCAGCACCACAGTGCTTAGGAGAGGGAAGTCTATGACCAGAGAAAGTTCCATTTGACTTCCAGAGAAAGGGAAACCTATAGTGGCTGAAACTGGCAGTTCCCTGTCACTCAAAACACTGCAATACCTCTACTAGGAAAGGACTGAGGAAGGGTAGGAAATTTTGTACTGAGCAATTAGTAAAATTAGTAATGATGGTGTCAGGATAAAACATTTAGTCTTATTTTCAGAGGTAAAAATTCAGGGTTTTTTTTTAGAGTCTGCATCAGTTTTGTTTCTAAGCTGCCTAGGATGTCATTTGTCTCCCTTGAAGAAGAGAAACACCTCATCCACTGACTGAGTTTACAGTTGCCCCAAGGGAAGATCCATCTCAACTCTGCCCATGCCCACACCCAATGCTGCATTTTCCTGTATTCATCAAGCATTTGACTTATTGGGGAGGCCCAGAAGCTCTAGGATCAGCCAGTGTTTCCTTCTGTGATTTTTCTCAGTTTTCTGATGTTGGCAGTCTTCCTATCATTTTAGATCATGTTTTACTAATGCCATGGGTTTTATTTTCAAACCTGGAAATTCCTTCTTGCTTTATTTCAGAATTAAAATTTCTCGTTTTTAATCCCCTTCCATTCTGTGGTTGAGAGGAAAAAGGAAAAAACAAACAAAATATTCAAATTACAATCTGGAGTGTACAACTTTTTGTATCCGAGGGCAGTTTTCCATGTTATTTTTATTTGTGTTACACCTGTAAACTTGTTGGACCTCGTAGGGACCCTCCCTCACCGCATTCTCCCCAGCAAGTTCGGTCACTTCTCAAGCCCTGCCTGAAGCCTGGGTGCCCACGAGAATGCTGGTACACACTGACACACACTCACACATACACACAGCCATCCCTTTATTTATGATCAAAAGTGGTCATAGGGATATTAGAAAACACGAAGGCAAGAACAAGCTCGCCTGGTGATGTGATACACTCATTGCTGTGAGAGTGCCCCCACAGGTTGTCTGTGCCCTACGAATAAGTGGATATGGGGTTGCCAGCTCTCTCATGACCCAACGAGGCTGTTCACACCACACATTCAAAAGCTGGTTTTGCTTCCTAGGAAGAAATGATTTTTACCTGGTGTTTGTATGATACGGGAGCAGTACGCTTCTATTGAGAAAATATTTTGGAGAGAAGGGGAAAGACCAGAGAAATGGCAGTTGAACAGTCTTCAAATCATGTCTATTATTTTTTGTATTAGACACTCTGATTACAACTATGGATTCTAGAGAACTAAAATAATCTTGAGAGGTCTGCTAATTCATCCATCCCGCTTGCCTGAATTTATACCATCACACAGCATAGTTTTATCCTTCTATTAATTGACAGCAAAGGTTATTTTAGAACTTTCCTGTAGCGTATGGGCTGCTGATTGCCATCACAGATAGTCAAAATGTTTTTCCCAGGAGCCAGTCCAGATCCTTCTTGTGTAGTGTGAACCTGTTTCTTTAAATACCATTATATTCCTCTGTCAGCACCTAAACTCCCTATTCATTTGTCTCTTTATTTTTCTGTGAAAGAACATCCATTATAAATCAAATAATCTAGTAGTTATAAGGTACAACTACAACTTATAAATAATCTATTCCAGTGCATCCAAATATGTAGGCTATGTAGCTCTGGTGGTATGCAAGATAATTTATGTGGCACAGGGACCTGGCATTAAATAATATTGAATCACATGGTGAAAGGTAATTCCCTCTGAATTGTCCTTCAGTCCTTCTGATTCTGTTTAGGAGAGTCTCTATTTCATGCTAGTGTGTCTTTAATCCTCCTCTGCTACTTCCTAACATCCTTATGTAACAACAGACAGAGAAGACCTGGAAATCAGACCGTTTGATGGGCAAACATATCTAGCAAAAATGTATTAAGATTAATTCATTTTCATTGTATTTTCTGTAGTTATCTTCTATTTATAACAAGTGATAGTCCATTTATGAGAGTTTACAGAAAGTTTCCCTTTAAATACATTTATTTAAGAAAAAATGTGAATTGAGTAAGAAAAAAAAATGTTTTAAGTCAAGTAACATGACAGGGCCACACAATAACCTTGGTAGGCTCTAGGCACTTTGTAATCATGGGTCCCTCCTTACATCAACGAGTGTGTGTGTGTGTGTGCATGTGTGTGTGTAAATATATATATATAATGGTTTGTGACTGCATTGGTATAAAGATGAATATAATCTTCGACTCTGAAAGTTCATTTTTTTCTTCTGATTTTAAAAGAAATTAAAACATTTACATGGGCCCCTAAAAGTATTGTGAGCCCCGGCACTGTGTCTACTCTTCCTAATGCATAGGTCAGTTAGCCCTGGTATGTGTTGTAACAAAACTTTTAACATTAGTTCTTCATGTCAGAAGTTTGAGAAGCACTAATTTAATCCACCCCCCTCATCTGACAGAGAAGAATACTAAGCTTCAAAAATGTGCAAGAAGCTGCCAGTCATAGAGTAAGGAGGGACAAAGTCGAAACCAGATCTCAGATGCCAGTTTCCTGATCTTTCCACTTCACTACACTGCTTTCTTCCTTTGAGCTTCTTCCCCAAAAGCCTTTTTTCCTGTCCTATCTGCTTCAGGGTCTTCACATCATAATTAAATCATGGGTTCTTCTGTGAATCCAGCCCTCTGCTTATGCCGTGCATGGAGGTAACACCACCTGCTGGGTCCCCTCTGCAGATAGACCTTTGCGATGGAAGGCCAGTCAGTTCATGGCAGCAGTTGCTCTGCTCCACTACAGGAAACCCACGCAAAGCCCACTAGGAAAAACACAGAGGATGCAACAGCCCCAAATAAGTTTGGGCTTCCTTTTTTGGACACAATCCTCCAAATGCAGCTCTTCATCAAAATGAGCAACAATGGATGATAGAGTTTGGGATAGGATCACTACTTATATCTTAGACCAGTACTTTCTAGGGCAGAGTTTATATGAAAGATTAAGGGTTTATTCCTTGGGCTGTCAACCCTTCATCTTACTTAGCACTTAAAACAAGTCAGACATTGTTTTTAACACAGTAACTCAGCTGCTGGGGAATTGTTCTATAGACAATGTACTGCAGAGAACAGTCCAACACAATTCTTAAGAGCCCCCACTGGTAATCAGACTTTATCTCCTTTTTTGTTTATCCAAAGTGGATCTACATCTACCTGAGAATACTGTTGAGTTTTAAATGGTATCTGTGTTTGAGGAAATAAAAACAGATCATTCTTGAGTCTGCTTCCAGCCATCTGTAACTGTCATCACAGCACTAGAAGGTTCTGACTTCATGCTAGCTGATTTTATCATTTACAATTATTGAGATGATAATATGCCACAGGAAAGAACACATTTAGCAAAATTCACTTTTTACAGTGAAGACTTTTTTGTTTATTTTGAGGCCCAACCAAAAAATAGTTCTAATCTGTTGGGAGATAATATAAGTAATCTTCAATTGTGTACTCCCACAGGTTTATTGATTCAAAGGTTATTCAACTCTGATATCTTTCAAAAATATAATTCTAATGCAGAAAAAAGAGCATGGCATTTGGAGGCAGACAGAACTGATTTTGAATCCTCCCTCCAGACTTACCAGCTCTGTGATCTTAGGCAAGATAATTAACTTTTCTGAGCCTTTTTTTCCTCATCTGCAGAATGGAGTTAATAATACCCACTTAGGATGTTGTTTTGAAGATTAAATTATCTCAACAAATATTGATCGAGTACCTCCTTTGTGCCAGGCTCTTTTCTGAGTGCTGCAGATACCACAGTGAACAAAACATAGGATTACCGTTCTTATACAGCTGATGGTCTTAACAGGAGTTCGATATTTCCCTCCTGGTTCTTAAGTCATTAAAGCAGAGTGTTGCCTGAGAATGGATTGGAACTGTATTTCTTGTACCTCTAGTTCTAAAATAATTATCCCTCTTACTGCTGCAGATTTTAAATTATAACTAAGCTGCTAAAGGCTACTTAGCTATTCAGCAGGACCATTTATAGATTTTTACCATGTTTTTTAGTACATAGAACTTTAGTCATCCGTGGGGCAACATTTATATTTGCAATAAATATTTTACATGTGTTAATGTATACCGTTTTTGAGTAAACATTTGCAATATAACTTTTTAGAGGGGGAAACATACCTTCTTCAGTGCATGAAAATTCTGAGTGATAAGCTGTTACCCTGCTGTAGAATAACCTTCTCCTAAGACTGGCCACTGTCCAAACTTGCACATTCATGGCTAGCCATAAAGAGGTCTTTTGTCAGTTGTTATGTCACTGATGGAACAAGTTGCTCCTTTTTCGTGGTGATGATGCCAGTGATGAAGTGATCTAGAAAGATCTTCCTTTCTCGACTAGATTTTCTGCCTGGCATGGTCAGAGCACATCCTGACCCTTCCATGCATGACATCTGATAATCATCAACTAAGCTAGATAAAATAATGATAACTGGATAAACATGTTCAGAGTGGTTATTTATGTAACCAATATAAATTTATAGGAAAATGGATGACTTATTACTTGGTTTGGAGAAATGAATGAAGAGGTAGAATTTAAGAAATTTCTTAACATCAATGAGCCAAAAATCATTGTTATTTATGACCTGCTCAGGCCATCAGATTAGCATTATTTTTAGTGTAAAGGTTTGATTTGCAGGTGTTTTACTTTTATGTAAGATTTGGTAAGACATAGCCTTATTGCTGGCTATATATTTGAATTTTACATGAATGCACCATTGTAAAACTATTGTTGGCATCTCAAACTGTTGGTGAGATTTCTGGGCCAATGTCATCTGAAGTAACTAGATTATAATGAAAAACCAATAGATCTTTAAAACATATATTGTCTCTGTATTAGCACCCATTTACCTTTTGTGTGGTTCCCTTTAGAGCTAATTATACTGTTTTAAAACAATAATAATAGGTAAGATGAAAAATAAAGCAATATAAAGCTAACCAACTGTGGGATCACTCACCTGACTTTCTGGGAATGCCACACTCTAATTACTAATATATTGGCAGTCAGAACTATTATCTAGAAGAGACTCTTTGAAGCAAAGAATGTCCAGTCTTAATATTTCTTACAAAATCATGTCTTTCCATTTTTTCTATGAATATAAACAATAAGTTGCTTCAAAGATGTTCACCTTGATATCCCCAACATGCCTTTTGCCTGCCAAGGCCTACCTGCCACCTGGTTCCATTTTGCTAAAATTCTTACTAGAGTTTGAAACTCATAACATTCAATTTCCTGCCTTTTCCTTGACTATGCAAACAATACAGCAAAAGCAGGACAAAGATTTTTTTTAATGGCTATTTAGGAAGTATTAAATAAAATTTAAACCTGCTAATGGGTCAGTTTTCAGTTCTGCCATCTTTGTACTCTTGAGAAAGTCTCCAGTGTTGGAAGGTAAACATATATTCTGACCTAGTTTCATCTAAGAAGTTCTTTGTCCCTTATATCTATCCACCAAATTTCAACACTAAGAGTATTTGGATCCTTTAGGGGTTTAAAAACTTGACTTTCCTTTCTTCTTACCTACGGGTGAGATAAATTTCACCCCATACTGTCCACTTATCTTAGTATCTAGAGTAGCCACTGGATCAGAAAAACAAAGGGAATGTTTTTCCACTCAGCTTCTTGGGATTCTGTCTTCCAACATCATTTCTAAATTTATGCACTGCTGGTGCAAACTGGCACACCCTTTCTGGAAGCTAATTTGGCATTGTTTCCTGTCCTGATGCTGATACACGCATAATTTGGCATTATATGTCAACAGCCTTAAAATCTTTATAGTCTTTGACTATAAAAAATAATTTCACATTCAGACAAAGAGTTCTATAAAAGGTGTCCATCAGGACGTTTTTAATAAATGAAAAACTGAAAACCTTTTACATCTTAATGTCCAAAAACAGGAATTGGTTAAATAAATCTTGGTACATCCATACAATGGAGCTGTGGTCAGGGCTGATGTTCTAGAAGAATTTCTAAAATTACATGTCAAAAATTCTTATGCTACAATATTGTGATCAAAATTCAAGATAAAATTGCATGCACAGTATGATCTTAACTATGTGTAAGTAATATGAACACAGAGGAAAAAAATAGGACCAAAATGTTAACAGTGGTTATTTTTATTCCTTTCTTATGTTCCAATTTTTTTCTATACATCTTTCTATGTTATAGAAATTTCCCACAACTGGAAAAATAAAATTTCAAAAATTAGGATACAGAATAAAAATACCAATGGAGCAACTGATGCATTACGTGTTTTTGTGTCCACGCCATCTCTTTGGTGAGCCATAGACTGCATTCCGCTCGGCACTTTCCTAGGAATTTACAGCATGCATTCTCTTACTGGAGAAAAAAACAATTATAGAGAGGCAATGATAAGAATCTGTGTCACCTAGTCTCTGTTCTTTTTCAGCACACAACGGTATTGCCCTTTATATTAATCGAGATGAGGACATCGCACCATAAGTATCCCAGCAGGAGCAGCGGACTCACCGCCATATGTACCTTCTCTGTTGGCTATATATTATGGTAAGGACCATGCCTGCTGGGCTTTCTTATTGTATTAGGTTTTGCACTGCTAAATTTGGGCGCATATTTCATTATGGATATAATCACTAACAGATTCACACTGCGTGCCTCATTTGGTCCAAGACCTGGGCTTTGTCTCGTTTCCCCAGATGCTTATATTTTTAGAAAGTATATGCCAAACCTCACACAACAGGAATTTGTTGAACAATCCCATGTAAGCAGTGGTTCTTCCAAGGCTACATTTTTCAACTCTTTTTCAAACTAAATGTTTTTCTTGGACACCAGTTTTATTGCTTAAGGGCTTTTTTGCTTGGGATTTTTTGTTGTTGCTTTTGTTGAGAGGTGGGGGAGTTGCAGCAAACACAAATGAGAACAGAAGAAATGACCTCTTAGAGCGATGGCTTTAAATTTACTAGGAAACAAGTGAAAAAGTACATTTTCCTTAGTCCATTTAAAACATATTTCAGAATTACCTGTTACATAGAGTGCATTAAACTGTTTTGTTTTTAAATATTGGGGTAAATGAACCACAAGAAATCTTCATTTGGTCTATTGGGCACAGTTAAGTGCTACATGTAAGGTGCCAAATTTATGTGATAAAAGAGTTTTTGCCTGGCACGTTTACTTCACATTAATTTCCATTCTTATCAGGTTTTAACACTTCAAAAATTATCTTAACATAGAGAATTTCTTATTTCTCTTTATAATTCCAAGTTCTCTTTGATATATTAATACACACAGAGGAGGTCCCTGCTGCCAGCATTTTTGCCTCTTGGGACTCTTTTATCCTCAGTTCTTGGTCACCATCCCCTCCTTTAAGCCTGAAGGACTGGATAATGTTCTTCCAAACACCCCACAACTGTACTTAATCCCACCAAAAGCCTGGAGTTCTTTGGGAGGCCCAGTCTCCTTGGAGCACCCCGCTCCAGCTGGAGGAGAAATATAAAATAAAGGTCAGTACAGTACTTCACATACTTTGCATAAACAATCACATAATGCCCAAGATCTGAGCAGAAAGGGGATTTGCTGCCAGGAAGTCACACCCTGTGGCTAGATCTAAGGGGACATCCAGAGGATAGACCCCAGAACAAGCATGTGGTAAAGTTTATTCCATCTGCCACTCCATCAACTAGTGAAGACCATTGGCGAGGACTGGGGAAGCATTCATTTTCCTAATCACTTTCTAAGCTTTCTTCCCTCATCCAAACCTTAAACCTTTGACTTTCTCTGATTTAAAAAAAAAAAGTTCAAATGATCGGGACTCACAGATACAATGTGACTGAAGTTATGTCTTTAAAATGAACTTATATGCTTTTGTTAGGTAGATAGCAAGGGATTCTGGGTCTCCTAGGGATGAAAGTGGGTGCTGCTGTGGTTCACCAACCCCCATGAACTTTCAGAGAGGCTCATGGGAGATCCGCGTGCGTAGTAACACTCAGGTCATGTAACTCCCAACTGTCCAATCAAAGTGGTTCCATGGTGATGTCTGAGCGACGGGGAGGTCCCTATCCGGATACTATAAAACATGATGCAGACCGTTAACCAAGCCCTTTTTGCTCTCTCTTTTGCTACGACAATGGGTCTGGTCATCATCTGTGGTATATATTTCTCGCTCTGTAAACCTCTATCTTATTTTTGCTCTATGATCCTATCTTTCTCTCCTCAGTAAACCTCATTTTTATGCTTGCCTTACTTTGATGCATCTGGTCATTTCTCGGCCATGAGTGCACCAAGGACTGACATTTCAGACTGTGACCTGACACTTTATACATGTTAACTTCATATTCAAATGACCACTACGTTTCAGAATAGTCAAGTAGGGAGGCTACACAATTATTCCAGGGATGCCACATGTTTAAAACATATCTAGAACTGCCTATAGCATTAGTTTAAAAATCAACCCTTTATCCCCTACCCCCACCCCAAATACAGTCTCATTACTTTGCATTCATCTTTGCTTGCCTTTGGGAAAGGCAAGTTCTTCACTCTGGGAACTCTGAGTGTATCTCTGCAAATTTATTTATATGCTGTTAAATTATCTGTATCTTGTAGAGCCCCAGAGGTTTAGGAACTATGATGGCCTGTCTTCCACTGTGGGTACAATCAGTTCACATCCCAAAGAGACACATGGGAGATACCACATAGCCCTCATTACAGACCCCCAAGATCCCTCATTAAAATGAAGCATTCCTCATGCTCTGCATGCCAAGTGAGGCTTGCCAGCTCCGTGTACTCCCTAAGCAAACCGGGACTTGTTTGGGCATGTATTTGCATTAACCAGCGAATTCCCTCAGATTTGTTCTGAGGAAAGCTTCCAAAGGAGACTTTTTCCTTTGGTGTTCTGCCCTGGGCATTCACAGCTATGCCAAGAGCTAAACAATGGCCCTCATATCATGTCACATCATATAAATCCAAGGATTTTAAATGTTATCAAAAAGCTATTGGATGTTGTTCCTTTCCAGACTATCCCAGGGCTGGCATACCAGTGACACAACAGCAAAAGGTTTGGGATATGAAATGTTTTGGTAGCTTATACCAGTGTTGTGACTGGACATTCCAGAACCTCATGCCAAGGTGGAAGAAAGCATCCCTCTTTTCACGTGCTAATCATGAAATAAAGAGACCTCCTTTACAGTTCTGAGTATGGTTGAGCTGAATCTCTATCTGGGGGGCTGCGGGCCAGACTGTCTGTCTGCTTCGCTGGGACTCTAACTTGCTCTCTGGTCTTACAAGTCTTGTCCCCATCTGAATCTATTCTCTTCCTAGGTTTGGGTACCGACAGTTGAGGAAGTACTGGTTCCCACTGAGCGCCCACGCTTAGTGGCTCCATTTCCCAGCCACATCTAAGTCCTCCCCGAGCTTGGCATCTGAAAGCCAGCCCAGCCTTCCTTCACTCCACTTCTACCCCCTCCCATGTTTCTCTCTCCACTAGCCAAATGTTTGGGACAAAAACATCCCCCTGTCCATTTATGGGGAGCTCTTAACTTCTTTCCTGGCAACTTCCCCTCCATCCTCACCCCCCATACACATTTCTCTACACCCTATTTGTTAGGATTTCCCCTAATCAATGAGAGGATCCATACTGCTTCGTGTCGGATACAACACGGAGGTCTCCTTGGTTTCTAATGTCACAGGAATTATCAGGAACCATAATGAGTACCATTCTTTTGAGCCAGACACTGTGTCAAGTGCTTTTCAAACATTGTCTTACTTAGTTCCCCTAAACAATCCTTTGAGATAGTCATGATCTTGCCCATTTTACAGAGAAGGAAGCTAAAGTTTAGAGAGATTGTATGACTTGCCCAGGACAAGCCACTGGACTGTTGCCAGCACTCTGGTGCAAGCCCTGGCACGTGGCTCTAGAGCGTGCAGTGTCAACCATACCCTCCACTGCCTCTTACTGTGGGAAGAGTAACACTATGGGTGAACATGTGAAGTGAGTGTTTGGTTTGGTTTGGAAGAAATACATCAGAAGCAGCCAAGTCTGGTAGCTAAGCCCACTTCCTGGGTTGGACTTCAAGCTCCTACACTTAACCCTTCTGAGCTTTGGCTTCCTCAGATGTAAAGCAGGGGGGAGGGTAGCATGTACCTGCAAAGTCCATGGAACAATGCCTGGCTCACAGCAAAAAGTTTCTATATTGGCTAGTATCCATTCTCAGAAGCTCCACAGCAAAGGAGTGGGTAATGTTTCCTTTTCAAGGGTTTGAGAATTTTAGTTCCTTTTACTCATTCTGGCTCACTCTACACTCTTCACTTTAAAAATTAGAAACAACCCAAAACATATGAAAATATCACTTTTTATTGTTTTTTAATTATAAAAAGAACTATTAAGAAATCTTCTGGGGGGGCTGGGTAAAATAAGAAATTTTAAGGTCGTGGGCTCCTGACTGCTGTCACCCTCTAGTTGATATATTATACAAGAGAAGACATATTTGCTTCACCTGGTGTGGCCTCCTGGAGCTGAATCTGTTCATAGGTTGCCTCGCTCCACCCCACAAGCGCCTGGAATCCTTGTCTCCCTGAAGTTCTGCTGCTGCTCATGGCTCTGCTTTTCAATCTGCAGGACACAGAAAGAGGAAACCAACTCAGACCCTAGAAAATTTACATTCCCAAGGGTTCACCAGAGGTCTCCTCTGACCCACGGAGTCTTCTTTCAGCCCCTGGCTGTTCCCTCTTCCCCTGGTGGCTTCTCATTCAGTCAGAGCGCACGTGAGATCTCAGCCATGTATAATACATGCTGACCTCTGCATGCAAGGCACATCAGGAGCAAGTTGGTGGTAGTGAAGGGGATAAAATGGATCCTGAGAGCTTCTTCTTGTGGGTAAATATTTCTTTTCACTGCTGTGAGCTTATTTAAAACAAAACATTTCTGTTGTCTCAGGGCCCTAATGGTTTTAGATAAATTCCATATTCCAAATCTCATTTCCCTAAATGTGTTCATTGAATAACTTTCCAACACAGAAAGTAAAACAAAGTAAAATCAGAATGAAGCATGATCTTTCTTTTGTGATGCAATCCTAAATTATCTCATATCAGAATTCTTTCTACCACCAAACTTGATTATCTTTCAGCTGGGCAATTGTGGGTTATTTTTTGTTTTCCTATTGAAACTTTTCTGTTTTCTCAAGTCTCTGCTGGAAACATACTTTTTTTTTTTTTACATATATTATTTTTAAACACGGGAAAAAATTCTCAAAATAAAAATAAGTGTACTCAAATTCAAAAGTCTTAGAATTTTTAGCCATGAACAAGTAAGATTTTTAGCACAAAATTTGTATCCTCTTCACTAAGAAAATGAAATTTTAGACCACACTAAAGTCCTTCCATTGGATCCAATGCTTCTTCACCAGTTAAATCTGGCTAACATGTAGTTGTTCTTTGACCAGCAGATGACATTTTTCTCTGTTCACCTTGAACCTCTCATGCCACCATAACTGCCTACAGAATTGACTTTTACATCAGTAATAGCTCGTGTAAGCGTCCTGATTTTCCGGCATTGGAGAATGGGGTCCAAGCTGAACGAATAAGGTGATGAATATGACACATTTGAAGAGAGATATTTTTCTTGGGGCTCTTAAGCGACAGCCAAAACACTCTGCTCCCTTCCCCATTTCCAAAGCCATCCACAACTCTGCCATGCCCATCTTCCCCACCCCCCTCCCCTGCCAGGCTGGGAAAGAGGAAGAGTGTCTTTGCAGTCTTGAGTTTTGGGTCTGGGGGAGCCAATGGGGAAGGAAGTGCCTCTCCATACTCACCAAAGCCAAGTATGAGGCTCCAAGAGACTCCTTGGGGATGAGGGAGAAATCACATTTAGGAAGCAGCCTTGTTAACCTTCCTCATGCACCTGCCTGAGCAAGGAAAAGAGCTTTGGAAGGACATGGCAGGGTGGAAGGAGAGGAAGGTGTAGAGTGGCCTGTGATCCCATCATTGTGTCTAAGAGGGATGAGTTTCTTGTGGTTCTGGTTTGACATAGAGGAAGGTTGCTGGACTTGAGCTCTCCTGATGGTGGACCACCCTGGGCAGGGGTTTCCCAGCAGTAAGAAACCTTGGGAAGGCCAGACACAGTGGCCCATGTCCGTAATCCCAGCACTTTGGGAAGCCAAGGCAGGAGGCTCACTTGAGGCCAGGAGTTCAAGATCATCCTGTGCAACATAGTAAGACTCCATCTCTACAAAAAATTTTTAAAAATTTAGCCAGCATGGTGGTGCACGCCTGTAGTCCAGCTACTTGGGAGGCTGAGGTGGGAGGATGGCTGGAGCCCAGGAGTTTGAGGTTGCAGTGAGCTATGATCACACCACTGCACTCCAGCCTGGGCAACAGAGTGAGACTTTATCTCTATTTAAAAAGAAAAGGAAAGAAATCATCGGTGTGTCGTCATGGGCAGGAGCCAGGGAGTGTTGAAGAGGTCCAGCTGGAGCCAGCCAGATCCCCCACATAAGGAAACTCTGTAGTGGAGAAGTCCTTCAGAGATTCCTGTAAACCTCACACATATGCACCCCTTGCAGAAGTAAGTATCTGGACTTTAGCCTCATAGCATTGACCAGGGGGAAGTTGGGATTAGCCAGAGAAACGGGGGCAGCCCCTTGCACAACCACGGGTAATGAAGTCAGGAGATATTCGACCTCCTTCCCTTTCCCCTCCCACACCCCCAGACAAGGAAGAGACACCCCAGAACCAGGCCATGCCCTCCCCTTCTATGTCAGCATCCTGGAGTGGGTGGCAGAATGAAAAAACAAAGCCCCCTCCCACTCAAGTTTCCAGCAGTAAGCCTGGTGTGTTCAAGGAAAGCAGAAGCCAGTGTGTCAGAGCAGAGTGAGGGGAGAGTGAAGGGAGATTCCTGGGGTGGGGGGAGGATCCTTCAGGGACTTCTAGGCCATTGGAAGGACTTTGTCCTTAATTCAGAATGAAATTGGGAGTCATTGGAGGGTTAGAACAGAGAATTGAATTGACATGATCCAAGATATTTTTAAAGGATCACTTTGGCTACTGTGTTGAGGGTGGGCTGGGCAAGGATGGCAGAGGGAGAAGAGACCGGAGGCTACAGGAGAAGTACTGTTGACAGATGAAGTGGACTGGACCCTGGTGCTAGAAACGGAGGTGGTAGGATTCTGGGTATATTTTGAAGGTAGAGTCAACAGGATTTCCTGGCCAAATCTAAATTAAACTCCAGACTCAGCCCCTTTAATAATTTTTAACCTTCGTATAGAAGGCAAAATAATGTCCACCCACCCACCAAAGATATCCACATCCTAATTCCCAGAACCTGTGAATATGTTACCTTACAGGCACATGGCAAAAGGGACTTTGCAGATGTGATTAAGTTAAGGACGTTGTGTGGGGAGATTAGCCCGCATTGCCCAGCTGGGCCCAGTCTAATCACACGAGTCCTTAAGAGTGGAGAGCTCTCCGCAGCTGTGGGCAGAGAGAGACGTGACTATGGAAGAACAGTTAGAGAGATGCCATCCGGGAAAGACTCAGACTGCTGTCGCTGGCCTTGAAGCTAATGGAAGGGGGCCATGAGCAAGGTACATGGGCCACCTCAGAAACCAGAAGAGGCAAAGAAACAGAATCTCCCCTAAAAACTCCAGAAAGGAACGCACCCTGCCAACATCTTGATTTTAGCCCAGGGAGACCTATGTTAGACTTCTAACCTACAGAATTGCAAGATAAATTTGTGTTTTTTTAAGCCACGAGGTTTGTGATAATGTGTTGTAGCAGCAATAGAAAACTAGTACTTGGGCAAATCATTTAATCTTTCCCCATCTGAAAAAAAAAGATGATGATGCTTATCAGGCAGGAGTGCTGTGAGAATCAGAAAAATGGGCAATGTCCAGCACATAATGGGCACTCGGTGCAGTGGCCTTTATTGTTCTGTCTATATACCAGGAATGCTCATTCCTAAGGGAGCCTGAACTCAGCCCCTTTCTGCAAGTTTCTTCCCTCATTAACCTTACCCTGCCAGGTAGAAGTCCAAATCTTTGAAGTCAGATTCTCTTTGTTCAGTTCCCCTCTTGCTAGGGTCCTTGAGCAAATTACTTCTCCTCTCTTAGCCTCATTGTTACCACCTTTAAAATGGGAAAGAATAGAGGATTAATGACCACACAGGGATGCTCAGGAATGAGAGTATCTTTCCCTCCTCCTAGGCAACAAAAATCCTGAATGCCTGCAGAGTCCCCAGGAGAAGGTTCATTTTCTTTCTCTCTCTCTCTCCCTCTCTTTTCTTGCCACCCTTATTTTATTTTCATTTTATCCTCTGCTGTTCTTATGGGTTTTGGTCCTACTTTATAAGATTTGTGGCTCCTCATAACCTATTAAGAATGCTAAAGAGTTTTTGGAAATTTTCTTATGGTTCATATATCATTTCCAGAGCTCTGCTTTTCCCCTTGGAATTGTGAATGTCGTTGCTTTCCCATTATTCCAAACTACTTATTTTTATGAGCACTTTGTTGAGAGGGGGTTGTTTTATCATCTTCTAAGGAGAAGTGTGTCTGGACTGTTGAGGGCTTGACAACTGAGAGAGTGGCGTGTCCTCAGCTTCTCAGAACGTCCACTTGGGTGTTGGTCAAATCCGTTCCTGCATCTGGATGGAAAAGGCTTATGCATATAACCCATCTCCATTCCAGGTATTTATTATTCTGAGGCTTTTCTTCTCCTACCCCCAACAGCTGGTTCTCAGATATTCGGGGAGTACATGAAGAACTAGAATTCCCCATATGCCATTAACTTTGCCCCAGCCCCAGATCATTTTTATGTGTGATCCTTCCCATACTCCCCAACCGCCCTGCAGCCATGCCGACTCCACACTTTCTCCCCGTAGGCTGCTGGAGTCCCCAGTGCGGTGCTGCTTGTGTTCTTGATGCTACTTGGCCATCTTGCCTTGGAGTTCTCCAGCCATCCCTGTCCGCTCCACCTCACTCTCCAACCCTCCCAGCAGATGGCCTGGCTTTTTGTTTCACAGAGGAAATAAAAGACTCTAAACAGGGACTCCTTTGATTTCCTCCTGCAAATATCCTTCCTGCACCCATCCTCTCCTCATCTCCTGGGCCAATAGGAGAAGAGTCTCTCCACCTTCCAACAGGCAATCCTTCCTTCTGGGCTCTGGCCCCATCTCGGTTCTCCTGGGCCTTCATCTGTGATCATCATTTCATGCTCCTGTCACCTCAGACTCCCTGCTGGATCCTTCCATTCAGCATTTGAACACACCCTAGACCTAGTCTCTACCTTACAAAAATTGCTCTTCTAGGGCCACCCCCTTTTTATACGTTGAACTGCTGCCCTATCTCCCTACTCACAGCCGAATTTATCCAAAGAGTTATCTGTACTGTTGCTGCTCCCATTCACGCATTTAAGGGACAAGGTAGTGTAGTGGTTGAGAGAATGGATTCATGAGCCAGACTGTCTAATCCTGAATTCTGCTTCTGCCATATGACATTAACCTTTCTGTGCCTTAGTTTCTTCATCTGCAGAATAGGATAATAATAGTACCTCCCTCATCAGGTTGTTGTGATCATTAAAGTAATGTTCCTCTTTAGTAGATGTTTAGCATGTAGGACAGTACCTAGCACAGAGTATGTACTATGTTATTATTATTATATTAACCCATTCCAATGTGGCTTAAGCTGGCATTACTTTAGCAAAACCTTTGCTGATGTCACCAGTGACTTCTCTTTTGCTGAATCCATGGAATGCTTTGCAGACCTCTTTTCAATTGACATTTCAGCAATTCTGATACTAAAACATCCCGTCTTCCTGAAACGCTCTCTCCTCGTGACTTAGGTGATACAACAGTCTTTCTGTTTCCCTCCAGTTCTCAAGGTGATCCCTCCCAGTTTCATTTGCTGGCTGCTTCTGCTCCCCACAGACCTCAGTGTTGGAGTTCTTCAGAGCTCAGTCCCAGGCCCTTCCTTTACTGCCTGCTCTCCCTGGGTCACCCCGTCTACGTGGGTTTGCAATACCTCCGTTCCAAATCTCCAGCGCAGACCTCTCTCCTCTGAGCCTCATCCATATCTACTCCCATAGCAATTGCAAACCAACCTCATGCCATACCCACTTCCCCATCCCATTCCCAAACCCGCATCCCTCTGTCATCACCCCCCACGCAGTTGTTCATGCCAGAAATGTACAAGACATCCTCAACCCATCTCTCATGGGCCTACTCTGGGAAGTCGCTCACCAATTTCTGGCTTCTGCACCTCCAAAGTACGTTTAGAATCTGCACTTTGCTCCATCTCCACTGCCAACGCCATGGTCCCAACTTCACTTCTCTCTCCTGAACCACTGCATAGGACTGGCCTCCCCCACCCCACCCCTGTCTATCCACAGGGTCCTTGAGCCGTCTTTTAGAAACAAATATTATCATGCCTCTCCCTTGCTCTGAGAGTGGATGACTTCCTGTTGCTCCTAGGGATAAAATCCAAAATCCATTTACGTGGCTTAGGGGCTCTGCATGCCCTGACCCTGCTGACCTCTCTGGCCTCATCACCCTCCTCTTTCCCCTTTGCTTGCCAGCTCCAGCCGAGGTGGCCTGCGCTCTGGTTGTCAAGAGCAGTAAGCGCCTCCCAACTTCAAAGCTTTCGCTTTCTCCACGCCACCACCCAAGCCTCCTCTCCCCCCATCCCCCCAGTGTGAATTCCAAATCCTTCTCAGCTTTCAGGCCTCCACTTCACTATCTCTTTCTCAGGGAGGTCTTCTCTGATTCCCCAGACTTGATTCAGCTTCTCTCTGCTACGCTATGATAATCCCCTGTACATTTCTGCCAGAGGATTTAAAAAATAGCGGAGTTTTGTGGTGATTTGATTAATTTTTTCCCCAGAGTCTACCTCCAAAATTCCCTCCCCTCCCTACCTAGAGCAAGAGAAAGATCAGCATTTGAAATGATCTTAAAGAAAATGAAGAGCGCTTCCCTGTCTCCAGTATTCGAAGGGTTAATCCAAACACATTTTCTTTAGACATCACGTCAATCAAAATGTCAGAGAAAATATTCTTAAGATAGATTGCTTAATAAGAGAAATTGTGACAGTACATGAGTTTTAAGTGCAAGCAAAGTAGGGAAAATTAATATGTGTACATATATACACACACACATACACACCTCTCTTACACTTAGTTCGGTAGTAACCATGTAAAGTGTTTACAACACCCCTGCCATCCATTTTTGTAATATTGAATTTCAGCTTTATTGTTTCTTCTCCCACCTGCCTGATTCATTTAAATTGCCAGCTGAAGCTGATCAACTTGTAGGAGAAATCTCAGCGACTGCACTCCCTGCCAGGGTGATATCCTATATGAGAGATGACCCAGTTCAGGCAATAAAAACATGTCAAGAGGAGGAAAGATTCATTTATTAGCAAAATTATAGCCTCTTCATTTCCCTAAGGTGATCCTTACCGGTGTCTTTGAGAGTATGAGAGCATTTTGAAGGCTCAGAACGTGTTCTCTGGTGGGCTGCATGGGAGGGTGTATGTGAACATCTTTGCAGTGACCCTGGGCAAGAACTGGGAGGAAACTAGTCCCCAGGCATTTGGGTCTCCTGCAGCACCAAACAGAGGCACAAATCAAAAATTGGTTAAAAATAAAGTAAACAATTCAAGTGAGGAGATATCTGCGCCAGAGTTGAGCTTATACTCCAAGAGTCAATAGAAATTTACAGCCAGAATAACCTTTTGTTTGCAGTATAATGGAAATGGCAAGAGAAACTTGGACTAAAATAACCATACAAAACATTGGCTTTATACATTTAAATAGTCCCATTTCCCTAATCATTGTCAAAGGAAGAGAAGCAACTAGCTTAATTATTATTACTGTATTTTATTTCTCCCATATTCTGAAAGATCTGGGTACCTGTTGACTAGGGACAAAGTTCATTAACTCTCTCAAAAAGTGCTTATTGAGTGCCTACCAGGTGTCAGGCGCTGTGCTAGGTGCCAGAGGGAAACAGTGCAAAAGGCTTTGGATCTACCCTCAAGGAGCTAACAGCCTGTTGAAGGATACAGGGAAATAAAAAGCAATTATCATATAGTTGATAAGGGCTATTTCTAAGAGGAGAAATATATGGGATCTGAGAGTCCAAAGGAAGGTTCCCTGACCCAGAGTTAGAGGGTCATGAAAGGCTTCCGGAGGAAGTGACATGTAAACTGTACCTTTGAGGGTGAATAAGAGTTAGCCTTGTGAAGGTCCAGGATAAGAGTGTCCCAGGCAGAGAAGGGAGCTAGCCTAGAAGCAACAGAGAGGAAACCATAGTCAGGGAGCCAAAGAAGTTCAGCGCACCTGGAGCCATGGACATGTTGCCCTCCTCCAGCCACTACAATGTAAATTACACCTCGACTCTCCCCACTCAAAGTGTTTTTATTGTACCTTTCCGCAGCGTCCTTCTTTGAGCTGGTTCTTTGGTGGTTGACTGGCTGGTCGGTCTGCCCATTTGCTATGACACTGTTCCTTCTCAGCCTCCTTGGAAGGCCCCGTTCTTCTGCACACTCCTTCATGCTCCAACCCTCTTAGCAGGCTTTCCTACGCTGCCTCCCGTCTATTTTCCCCTTCTTAGTCAGAGAGTTTGTTTTAAAATGAAAATTTTATTATGTCAATCCTCCTACTTAAAACCCTTTAATAGTTTGTTTTTTCCCGGTTTTGGTGTTTTGTTTTTTCTTTTTTGGCAGTACTTTTTTTTTTTTTTTTTTTTTTGCACAATGACGTATCCTTGGGCTGTGATATTCTCACACGACAGTAGAAAAACAAGATGTGCAAGTCATCCTTAAAAGTTGAGAATTACGTACAAAAATCTTACATAAATTAAAACAATGCATAAATTTACAGATTCAAAGACAAACCATTTTGCAACTATAGTGAGTAATTTAGCCCAGTGACATTCTGCTGGAAAAGCATTGGATGAGAAAGAAAATGGAGTCCTAAGGCTTGGATTAACTATGTTTTCTAGCTCTGCTGGAAGACTGCAAGAAAGGAGGACACTTCCTTCATAAATTCTTGCCAATCTCTGGAGAAATCCAGGAATTGTCATTAGTACTTTGTTGAGATCTGATCAGGCCCTAGAGGAGTGAAGAGCTCACAAGAAATTCAAAGAACAACCATATCAGGCCAGGTCCCTCCCATAAACATGTTACCCTTAGTCTCCTTTTGCCACATAAAGTGTCCAACCACATGTACTAAACTTTAAACCAAAGATACGTAATGAACTTTAGGAAATATATTATAAAGAAATAGTTAACTTGAGTATGATGTGAAATAGTGCTATTTGCCTATCACACAAAGACAGGTGTCGTTTTTAAAAAGGCATCATCCAGGTCTAACGTAAGATGTATGCCTCTGCCAAGGCAAACTTACACTTGTGAACTAACTCCTGCAGAAAGTGCGGTGTAGCTGCTAACTGTCCATGTGCAGTGGGCAGTGGACAGGCCAAACGTGTCAGAGTTCTGCTTGCTAATTCTCACCTGCTGTAAGGTCAAGATAGTAGCCACACGCAGTACTTGCACTCCATGGAAGAATAATCTTAATTTTCATCGTGGATGGTTCCAGGGCTGTGACATCTGTCTGTGTTCTAAAGTCACTAATACCAGGATACAGGGTAGTACTACCAGACTAGATGGTGCATGTTGTGTTGGCATATAGATCTTTTCCAAAATACGTATCACATCTCAAGATTGACTTGGAAGTGCTCTCATGAATGCCACCAAGTCCATACTTAAGGAGGACAGCTGGAAAGAACTTCTGGATTCATGACCCTCTCATTGACAAAGCTGATCAACTAACTGGCTGTCAGGGAGCTCAGCACTCTTCTCCAGCAAGGGCAGTGAGCAGTGGTAGCTCCTGTTTGACATCCAGGACAGGGTGGTGCCACTTATCCTTGGCATCATGTGCAATTTCCTTCTCTGCTGTGATTGTGAAGCTATAACCTCTTCTCAGAATCTTTAGGAATATTCTTCCAAGTCTCAGCTAGCAGGGTCCAAAAATAGGATGACATGGGGCAAGTGTAAGCATCATAGAAGGGCATTGTGTGGGTGCCACCATCACCCAAGTCTGCAACACCAGCAGTGCATGACAAGAAGCATTCAGGAACAGAATGGCTGGGACAGCAGCACACATAGCTGGACCATTGAAGGTGTCCAACAGGGTCTGTGACAGGTGGCCTTGAGGTTCAGGGGAACTTCATTAAAGTGAACATGGTGTTCCTCAGGAGCAACAGGAATCTCGCTATAGATGGTATGACGCCAGATTGCCCCATCCCGCCTGTTAGGAACAGAGCCACAATGAATAGGATTCTTTGGTGGCAGATACCTCTGTTGTTCTGGGTTCATCATCCATGTGTTTATCCTTCTGTCCCATACCTACCATGGTCCCCTGTGTCTTGGACAGTGAGTAGCAGAGGGCACCAGGCACAGTGGGCTTTGTCCTCAGCAGAGACACCTTTGCTTGTGCCTGAACCATTGTTGAGGGAAAGAGAGGTGGGTTTGTGATTCTTCATAATACTTCCACTTGCTACATGCACATAGACAGAGAAGAGCTGGGAATGGAGTGAAGGGGGTGTCTGGAGAGCATCCCCTTGCTGGGATCCTTAAGTGGCTTCCCCTTGCTGGGATCCTTAAGTGGCTTCCCCTTGCTGGGATCCTTAAGTGGCCCGCCTGACCAAGGTGCCGCCTACCATCCACTCCACCATCCATGTCCACCTGCCCTTTACACTTCAGTTTCTTTTCATCCCTCAGGCATGCTGTCATGGGTACTTTTATGTGTCACCTGGGCTATGGGTGCCCAGAGAGCTGATGACACATTTCTGGGTGTGTCTGTGAGGGTGTTTATGGAAGAGGTTGGCATTTGAATGTGTAGGCTGAGTAAAGAATATCACCTTCACCAATGTGCATGGACATCATCCAATCTGTTGAGGGCTTGAATAAAACAAAAAGGCAGAGGAAGGGCAAATTTGCTCTCTCTAATTGCACTGAACATCCATCTTCTCCTGCCCTCAGACATTGGAGCTCCTGGTTCTTGAGCTTTTGAACTCGGACTGGGACTTACGCCATTGGCTCCCCTAGTTTTGAGGTCTTTGGATTTGGGCTAGAACTACATCTCCAGCTTTTCTGGACCTCTAGCTTCCAGACAGCAGATGGTGGGACCCTTCAGCCTCCATAATCACTGAGCCAATCTCTCATAGTAAATCTCTACCTATCCATCTATCTATCTCCATTGGCTCTGTTTCTCTGGAGGATGCTGCCTCACATACACACCGTGCTCTTCCTTGCTCAAGACATTCACTCATGCTTTCCCCACACCTGACACTTGTTTCCAACCCAACCCTTTAACCTATTGAATTCCTATACACCCTTGAATTTTTACCTTAAACGTCATTTCTTCCAAGAAACCTTCTCCGATTCCCCAGTATAATTTAGGTCTGTGCTTCTTCCGAATAGCTTATTTGGAATTATTCCTTAAATGTCTGGCTTTCCGTACAGATTGTAAATTCCAGAGGGCAAGGACTACGCCTCTTCTGTTCATTGCTGTATTCCAACCTCCTAGCAGAATGTTTGGCTCAAAGCACTTGTTAGATGCAGAAATGAATGAACGAGGAAAGCATGTAGGCAAATGTTAAAGTTTAGTGACAGCAAACCAAGTGAGTTGCTATGTCTTGGTTTCTGTTTTCTTTGTGATGTGAAATGATCTAAATGTGAGAAGGAAGGTGGGTGATATGGGAGGAGTTTTGTTTGTTTGTTTTGTTTCTTTAAGAAGAAATGGTATAATAAACCCATACTACCCATCATCTACTTTCAACAGTTGTCAACATATTGCCAAACTTGTTCTATCTATACCTCAACCTTGTTGGTTTTTTATAGAGATATAATTTATATATCATAAAATTCACCCTTGTAAAGTGTACAATCCAGTGGTTTTTGGAATATTTACAAAGTTGTACAACCATCACTACCCTCTAATTCCAGAGCATTTTTATCACCCAAAAAGAATCCTTATATTCTTTAAGGAGTCAGTTTCTATTCCCTCCTCCCCTAGTCCCCTAGGCAATGACTAATCTACTTTCTGTCTATATGAATTTGCCTATTCTGGACATTTCAAATCAGTGGCATTATGGAACGTGTGGCCTTTTGTAGCTGGCTTCTTTCATTTAGTATAATGTTTTCAAGGTTCTTCCATGTTGTAGCTCGTATCAGTACTTTACTCCTTTTTATAGCTGAATAATATTCCATCGTGTGGATACACCACATTTTGTTTATGCATTCAACTGATGGACATTTGGGTTGTTTCCACTTTTTGACTAAAGATGGAAGTTTGAAGGTATAAAATACCCACATGATTAAGGGGAGAAAGAGCTAACAGGGAGGCAGAAGGATTTCAGGCCACTGAGAGGGCCTGGTTAAATTTGAAGACCAAATATAAGTTGCACAGTTATGTAATTTATGGCACCCCAAACCCTTCAGAATCAAGCTCTGCCTCTTCCCAGAACTCCACACATCAGCTCTACTAAACTACTTGTAGTTCCACGAACTCACCCCTGGGATTTGCAGTGTTCTTGTCTCTGCCTGAACCATGTTTTTCGGGTCTCACCACCACTCCCAATCTATCTTCGAGGCTCAGATCAGATGTCACTTCCTCCAGGAAACCTTTCCTGACACTCTGAGTCAGTGTTAGGTACCTCTTTCAAGTACTCCCATGGCATCCTCCAATCATCCTATCATAGCATTTCTAACTTTGCTCTGAAACATCACCCCTGCACCATCACTGGGCTAGAATCTTGTGGGCAAGAACTATAACATTCACCAGGTTATCCCCCAGGCCTGGGATGGTGCCTGCTGCCTAAGAGGGGTTCAGTAAATGTCAAAGGAATAAATCAATGAATGAGTGGTGCATACTTTCAAAAACATGAACCCATGAGGGTTGAAGGTGCTAAGAACTAGGGCAGAATAGGAATGTGGATATCTTTCCAGCACACTGGCAGTTGAAATTCCTCAAAGATGAATTTTTACACCTTTAAAAATAAGTGAGAACTGGAGTAATTTTTTGTCAAAACATATTTATTTGTATTTCTGGACAAGTTTTTCATACAAGTGGAAAATAAATCTTTCAGAAATATTAGCTTCACAATTCTCATTTTCTGTGTCCACCTTTGGTACTCTATTCTTGAATGATGATTTCTAGAAGAAAACTATAAAGAGACAAGAGGCTGTTCACCCAGGTGCACAAAGGTAGAAAAGAATAGGATACTAGCCAGGATTTCAGTTATAATTTAGCATTAGAAATGGCCCCAGTAGTCATTGGAGAGGGTGAAAATGCTTTCTCAAAAGAAAGAAAACTACTAGTGATATGCCTCCCCCTACCCATTACTTTCAAAGAATTAAAAATTTTTTTTGTTAACTAAATTAAAATTTTGACCCTATGCATGCCTAAAAATTACTAAATTATAGAAAAATCAGGGTTTTTAATAGCATGTTGAGTTAAAAGCGATATTTTGTAGACTTGACCAAATAAATCCTTCTTTAAAATAGCCACACATGGAAAATAGAGCTTCATTTTAGAAATTGTATACTAAAAGCCTTAGAGTGAACTTTCCTTTGAAGAAGGCGTCATGTAGAAGAAGAACTATCTGACACATACAAATTAAGTGGGGACAATCTCTTAAAATGTAGCTGGCAATGATCCACCTTCTTAGTTCGCTTTTAATAGTTTATTTCTAAGAACATGCATCTTTAACTATGCAACTTGTTTTTACAAGAGACAAAAAGTAGAAGATGGCCTTAAATTAACTCTTGTTTGCAATCCAAAGTATATCTTAATACAAGTTCCCTTGTGCTTTCTAATAATGAGATTGGACAAGAATAACACTGCCTCACATTGCAATGTTTGAGGCATTCATTAAGGTTAATAATCAGTGCTCTTGTATAGAAGCTTTATGCCTAATGTTAATCGGCCCTTTATTGTGTGGCATTTGCTAATATTCAAGTAGCAAGGAGCTCACCACATAGGCCAGCAGGTAGGTTTCCATGGTAGCAGTCTTTCTTTTGTATTCACGTTTGTAACAGAGACAGTATCCGAACTCAGCGTGTCACTGCTTAATAAAAAGAAATAGAATATTGGTAATGCCAATAGAGCCAGGAAGCTGGTCTCTGAGTATGACAACAAGGGCAAGCATGATGTCCGCTTAGATTTACTTTTAAGCAGCTGTCCACTAAACAAGCAGAACTAGTGTCCCTTTGATCTTTGTACATGTTAATAACCTTCAATCGTCCTGTGTTATTGCTCTAGGGACAAATAGAAATCAGTGACGAATAGAATAATTGCATCAGTGCTGAATCTTATGAAAGACAGTTTGTAAGAGTGCGTTGTAAAAAGTATGGAATAAAAAATTCCACTTTTTAAGATACAAGGATAACATTGAGGAATAAAAACAGCTTTGGATTTTGTTGAGCTTGTATATGTGTTCACTTTTCCCAGCTACTCAACACCTCGATTTGCTCATTGTCTATATTGTCTGAAAATAAATGCGTTCTGGTAAGTGTCACTTCTCTTTGATTGTGAATTGATTATTTGAGCTCATAGCAGCACATGGGAGTTTTATTATGCAGCATGTCTTGTTCTGAGGTCAACAGTGAAGTCAACTACTTCTCAGTCATTCAAATAAGAGAAGAATTTATTAAGGATAACATCGTTCTGCTATTTGGTCCTACCAAAACATCATTTCTGCCGCTTACCCAGGAGAGAGTAAAAAACGTAACTCTTAATTTAATTTACCTTTCGCCTTCCTATAGGCTAGGAGGTCTGAAAACATTTATGAATGGGCAGGTCTTTGGACCTTCCATTTTAGCTCCTTTAATCTGTGAAATTTCCACAAAGTGTTATATGGCTGTCCCTTGTAGTTTTAGCCTTCAACGTAAATGGATTAACTGGAGATAACATCCATGGGGGCATGTAAAGTTTCTGCCGTATATTAAATATATTTTTAAAATATTATTTAAAAGAAAACTTCGGTTGGATGGATAACAGAAGTTAATAGGGATAGGAGTATGATTTTGGCCAGTGAGGCAGAAATTTGTCCCAGGATTAAGATGGAAGAGATTTAAACTCAATCAAGGGTTAAAGGTTCCCAACTTGCAGTTGTTAGGAAGCGTCCAATCCCCTTTAGGGTGGATGATGAGAAAACGTGGGCTTTCCCAGTGGAGGGACAAGATTGAGATCAGGGCAAGGGGCAGGTTGAAGGCCAGCAGGGCTGGAAACAGGAGAACTTACTGATCAAGAAGAGGGCATCCAGCAGAGGACTCTGCACGGGCAGCAGCAGAGGCAGAGCATCCAGAGCCAGGCCCCAAGAGGAGCTGGGCTGGTAGTTTCCTCCACTGCTTCCAGAAACCTAACAGTGAGCCGGACCACTCTTGGAAAAAAGAAGGTCTTCGATTGTTTCTGGAGTGTGCAAAGCACTACTGTTTTCCCGTTTAATAAATTATCAAAAATCTAACATTTTGCCTCTGTTTAATGGATAGAAAATTAGAATTTTCCTTCATTTTGAATGAAGTCACCAGTGTTAAGGTGGAAATAGTCTCTACTTTTTTTCTAAACCATCTTCTTTATGGACTTACCTTTGTTTGCTGGTTCATTTGCACCAGAAATATATACAGTACTCACTACAAGTTGGTTGTGCTAGCTAACTGAGACTCAAAAATGAGTGGGACCCATGGTGAAAAGCCAAGAAAACCTCTGTGTTTCTGGAAAGGGGAGTGAAAAAAGTAACCATTTTGAAATACACACAGAGCATTCTCAATAACAAAGGCCTTGTTGGAAGGGGAAAGACCTTACCAGAGCTTTATACACCTGGGGGAAGTGAAATTACCCAACTCTAGGTCCCTCTAGCTTTCCTATCTCATAGCCCAGGGACACAGGCTCACTAAGATACTGATATTTAACCATAAGATTCCAAAACACGTCCTCTTCCCCACCCCTACTGCCACATCAACAGGGCTTCAGTATAATAACAGCGATTACAACTGAAAGAGCTGTAAGACACAGATGCTATTTAAGGAGTTCTTAAGGAAACTCAAAGACAAAAAAGAGAGAAAAACAAGGACACCAAAGGCATTTGAAGTGTCTGCCACTAATGGCTATAGCAAACATGAAAAACAGCCCCAGTCATAGTCAAACTAATATAAAATCTCACACTAAAGGTCTATTTACCTCAGTTTCTAGTACCAGATACATCATTTGGCCTTCAGCAAAAAATTACAAGGCATGATAATAAGCAAGAAAAAAAATACAGTCTGAAGAGACAAAGCAAGCATCAGAACCAGATATGGCACAGATGTGAGGGTTATCAGGCAAGAAATTTAAAATAACTGTGATTAATATGTTAAGGCTCTAATGGTAAAAGTAGACAACATGCAAGAAGAGAGGAGGGGGTGTTGTAAGCAGAGAGAGATGGAAGCTCTAAGAATCAAAAGGAAATGCTACAAATCAAAAACACTGTAACAGAAATGAAGAATGCCTTTGATGGGCTCATCAGTAGACCAGACACAGCCAAAGACAGAGTAAGTGAGCTTGATGATATGTCAATAAAAACTTCTCAAACTGAAATGAAAAAAGAAAGAAGAGTGAAAAGGATGGAACAGACCATAAAGGAACTATGGGTTCAATTTCAAAAGGTGTAACATATATAAAATTGGAATACCAGAAGGAGAAAAGAAGGAGAACAGAGCAGAAGAAATATCTTAGTAGTAATGGCCAAGAATTTTCCAAAATTAATGATAGACACCAAACCGTAGATCCAGATCCAAAACGCTCTGGAAACGCCAAGCAGGATAAATACCAAAAAATCCACACGTGTCATATTCAGGCTACAAAAACCAAAGCCAAAGGGAAAAATCTTGAAAGAAGCCAGAGGGGGGAAAAACACCTTTACTCATAGAAAAATGAGGGAAAGAATTATAGCATACTTCTCACCAGAAACCATGCAAACAAGAGAACGTAATAAAATATTTAAAGTGTTGAAAGAAATAACCCATCAACCTAGAATTCTATGTCCAGTGAAATTATCCTTCAGAAATGAAGGAGAGGTAAAGATTTTCTCAGACAGACAAAAACTGAGGGAATTCATCTCCTTCAGACCTACCCCAGAAGAAATGTTAAAAGATGTTCTTCAGGGAGAAGGAAACTCACATAAGTCACAAAGTTGGATCTACATTTAAAAAAGAAGAAGAGCACAGAAGAAGGAAGAAAGGTAAAATAAAATATTAGATTTTTAAGTTCTTAAATGATCTACCAGAGAAGTACTGTTTAAAGTTATAATAGTAACAATTTACTGGGTGATTTGAGTATATGGATAAATGAAGTAAATGACAGTGTTGTTAAAAGGGATGGAAGGGAGGAATTGGAACTACTCCATTATTTGGTATCTGCACTACTTATGGAGTGATATAGTGTTATTTCAAAGTGGACTTGGATTAGTTATAAAAGAATATTGCAACTCCAGGGAAGTACTAGAAAAAATGCATAAAAGAAGTACTTCTAAGAACTTAGAAGTATGCTATGAGAGAAGGGAAAATAGAATCATATAAAATGCTCAGTTTAAACCAGAGAAAGCAGAAAAGTGAGGGAAGATTAAAAAAAAGAAACAAAAGCCAATTACAATAAATAGAAAATATAATAGTTACAAACATGGTAGTTATTAATCCAACTATATCAATAATGACTTTAAATGTGAATGGTCTAAATATACCAATTAAAAGACAAAGATTCACTCTGGTAGGCTGAGGTGGGAGGATTGCTTGAGGTCAGGTGTTCGAGACCAACCTGAGCAAGAATGAGACCTCGTATCTACTAAAAATAGAAAAAATTAGCCAGGCATGGTGGTGCATGCCTGTAGTCCCAGCTATTGGGGAGGCTGAGGCAGGAGGATCACTTGAGGCCAGAGGTTGCAGTGAGCTATGATGACGCCACTGCACTCTACCCAGGGCAACTGAGTGAGACTCTGTCTCAAAAAAAAAAAAGAAAGACAAAGATTATTACAGTTGATAAAAATAACAAAACTAAAATACACATTGCCTATGAGAAACTCACTTTAAATATAAAGACATAGATAGGCTTAGAATAAAAGGATGGAGAAAGATGTAACATGCTAACACGAATCACAATAAAGCTAATGTCACTATATTAATTTCAGAAAAGTATACTTTGAACAAGGAAAATGATCAGGGATAAAGAGTATTACATTACAATAAAGGGATTAATTCACCAAGAAGACATAAACTTTAATGTGTATGCACCTAACAACAGAGCATACAAACATGTGAGGCAAAAACTAATAGAACTGCAAGGAGACATAGGCATATCCATTATTGTAATCGGAGACTTCAACAGCTCTCTTTTAGCAATTGATAGACCAAGCAGGCAAAAATCCATAAGATGGTACCTGAACAGTACCATCAATCAACTTGCTGTAATTGACATAGAGAGAATACGTTATTCAACAAGAGCAGAGAACACATTATACTCAAGCTCACATAGAACAGTTACCAAGATCAACCATCCTCTGGGCCATAAACACATCTTATCAAATTTAAAAGAATAGAAATCATACAAAGTGTGTTCACAGTCAACAAGAAAATTAAATTAGAAATACCTAGAAAAGCCCAAAATATTTGGAGATTAAATAACACAGTAATATATAACACATGGGTCAAGGAGGAAGTGTCAAGGGAAATTTTAAAATATTTTAAACTGAAAGAAAGTGAAAATATAACTTATCAAAATTTGTGGGATGCAGTGAAAGCAATGCATCTACAACATTAAGGTTATTAATGTACATTAAGATTATTAACATTAAGTGTATTTATAAATGAAGGTTAATTTATAATGCTAAATGCATATATTAGAAAAGAAGTTTCTAATGTAAGTTTCCAGCATAGAGGACTAGAGAAAGAACAATTTAAGCCAAAAGCAAGCAGAAGAAATAAAATAATAAAAATTAAAGCAGAAATAATGAAATTAAGAATAGGAAATCAATAAAATCAAAAGCTGATTCTTTGAAAAGATCAATAAAATTGATAAAATTCTAGCGAGATCCACCAAGAAAAAAAGAGAGAGTATATAAATTACTAATATTAGAAATGAAAAAAGAATTTCACTAATGATCCCATGGACATGAAAAGAATAATAATAGAACATTATGAACAACTCCTTGCCCACAAATTTGATAATCTAGATGAAATGGACCAATTCCTGGAAAGAAGCAATCACCAAAACTCATACAAGGAGAAATAGATCATTGTAATAGACCTATATCTGTTAGAATTAATTGAATCAATAATTAGTAACTTTCAAAATAGAAAGCAACAGGCCCAGATGGTTTCACTGGTAAATTCTACCAAACATTTAAGGAAGAAATGACACCAGTTCTTTACAATCTCTTTCAGAAAATAGAAGCAGAAGGAATACCTCCTAACTCATTCTTTTAGGCCAGCATTACCCTAATGCCAAAATTAGAGAAAGACATTACAAGAAAGGAAACCCACAGACACATCTCTCTCATGAACATAGATGCAAAAATTCTCAAAAATAATTTTGAATCAAATCCAACAATATACAAAAATCAATATTCCAAAATAGCTAGAAGAGAAGACTTGAAATGTTCCCAACACATAGAAATGATAAATACTTGAAGTGATGGACACCCCAAATACCCTGACTTAATCATTACACAGTCCATGCATGTAACAAAATAGCACATGTACCTCCTAAATATGTACAAATATTATGTATCAATAAAAAATAAAAAATTATTCACCAAGACCAAGTGGAATTTTTTCCAGACATGCAAGGCTGGTCAGCATTCAAATATCAGTTGATATATTCTACCACATCAATAGGCTAAGGCAGAAGAATCATATGATCATATTAATGGAAGCAGAAAAAGAACTTGACAAAATCCAACACCCACTCATGATTTAAAAAAAAAAACCTCTCAGAAGAGTATGAATAGAGGATAACTTCCTCAAGCTGATAAAGAACATATATTAAAAACCTACAGCTAACATAATTAGTGGTAAGAAACTGGTACTTTCCCCCAAAGATTGGGAACAAGGCAAGGATGTCCCCTCTCACCACTCCTATTCTACATCATACAGGAAGTCCTATCTAGTGCAATAATACAAGAAGAAGAAATAGAATGTAAATATAAATTGGGAAGAAAAAAAAGAAACTATCTTTGTTCACAGGTGACATGATTGTCTATATAGACAATCCCAAAAATTAACAACAAAAACTTGTGGAACTTATGAGTAATTATAACAAGTACACAGGATATAAGGTTAATATTAAAAAAATGGGTTGCTTTCCTATAGCTAGCATTGAACAATTGGAATTTGAAATTTAAGACAATACTATTTACAATAGCACCAAAAAAGAAAGACATACATATCTAATAACATATGCACAAGGTCTATATGCAATAAGCTCTAAACCTCTGATGAAAGAAAGAAAGGAGATGTAAATAAGTGGAGAGACATTCTGTGTTCATGGGTGGCAATACTTAATATTGTTAAGATGTCAGTTTTTCCCAGGTTGATCTACAGAGTCAATGCAAGCCCAATCAAAAGTCCCAGCAAGTTATTTGGTAGAATTCAAAAATTGATTCTAAAGTTTATGTTGAAAGGCAAAAGACCCAGAATGGCCAACACAATGTTGAAGAAGAACAAAGTTGGAGGAGTGGGACCACCTGACTTCAAAACTTACCATAAAGTTACAGTCATCAAGACAGTGTGGTCTTGGCAAAAGAATAGACATGTAGATCAATGGGACAAAAAAGAGCGCCCGAAATAGACCCTCACAAATACAGTCGACTGATGTTTGACAAAGGAGCAAAGGCAATTCAATGGAGAAAGGATACCTTTTTAACAAATGGTGCTAGAGTGATTGGAAGTCCATGTGAAAAAAACTGAATCTAGAAACAAACTTTAACACCTTTCACAAAAGTTAGCTCAAAATAGATCATAGACTTAAATGTAAAATTCAATATTATAAAACTTCTAGAAGAAAATATAAGGAATCACAGTTTGACCTTGAATTTTTGGATCCAACATCAAATGTACGAGGGAAAAAAATAATAGTAATCTACTTGACTCAGCCATGAACAAAGTTTACATAATCATAATAAAATACTGAATACTGATTTAGCCCCCCAAAATATAATACAGCTTAATTTGGTGAAGAAAAGATAGGAAAAAAGAGAGGAGGGATTGTAAGAGGACTGAAGCCCTATCTTTCATTTTAGGAAGTCAGATGATAATATATAAAATTGATAAATCAAGAAACAGCAGTTTACCAATATTACTATGAAATATGAATATAAGAACCAGAAAAAAGGTTGACATCAGCAAGATGGCAGAATAGAAGTTCTTCAGCCCTACTCGCCCCCACCCCCCAAAAAATACCAATTACCATTTAAGCAACTATCCAAGAACAAGAATGCCTTTGTGAGAATTCAGGAACCCAGGGGAAAAGTTACAGCACCTTGGTAGAGCCAAATGGCTGAGAAAAACTGCATTAAAAAGGATAAAATGAGTTCACTCTATCAGCTTCACCTCTTCCCCAAGCCACCACAGCACAGCACTGAGAAGGATCTCCTTTCCCCACAATTTCTCCCATGGGGAATAGAGAGACTGACATGAAGAAGTTGGACATGAACATCCAACTTCCCCAGCATCTCAGGATGTTATCCAGGGGGCCCACTTCTGTCTCCACTCATGCAGAACACTGAGAAAATTGACACAACTAGACAGCCTAAGACAGCAAGGAACAAAAAAAACAGGTGGGCTAGTGGATGCAAAACTCAGAGGTAGACTCTCGACCCCCACGAGCACCCTCACTGGCCCCGTCTTGGCCCCCAGGAGGGTTTTCACCAGCCCCCCATGTAAGGGCCCCACCTAACCATGGAGCTTACTCAGCCAGCTTTGCCTAACTACAGAGGCTGTCAGGAGCTTCACTGCACAACAGAGCCAGCCCCACTCAACTGGGGAGTCCCATCAGAAGCTTCACTCCACCACAGAGCCATGCTAGCAGCCTCACCCAAATTCAAAGCCCCAGCTACCAGCCCCATCCAACTGCAGAGCCTTGCCAGCCAACTTTGTCTACCACAGAGCTCTAGCAGCAGGACCCACCCAACTGCAGAGCCCCAGAGTGGATCCTGATAGAAGGCCCCACCCACCACAGATGCTACTAGGTGGGCTACCCAGAATCCCAAGCTGGACTGACTGGTAAAATCTTTTCCTGCTGAAGCCAGCCTATAGACTGGAAGAGACAAATAGGAAACATCAAGACAAGAATGCATGGATACAAGGATCAGAAAGAAAAAGGGGACAAAATGAGGAGACAAGATGGCTGACCAGAGATACCAGCTGCCAGATTGTCTTAGAAAGAAAGAAAAGTTTTAGATGAAAAAGGAAAACAAACAAACAAGCATAGATCGGTGTAATTCCGAGGGAAAAGTGCCAAAACCTACCAGGGATTCTACAGGAAGAAGTTGCAGATCAGAACAAGAAGGAGAAAGATGGGCCGGGCGCAGTGGCTCATGCCTGTAATCCTAGCACTCTGGGAGGCTGAGTCAGGAGGATCACTTGAGCTCAGGAGTTCAAGACCAGCCTGAGCAAGAGACTCGATCTCTACAAAAAATAGAAAAATTAGCTGAGCATGGTGGCACATGCCTGCAGTCCCAGCTACTCGGGAGGCTGAGGCAGGAGGATTGCTTGAGCCCAGAAGTTTGAGGTTGCAGTGAGCTATGATGACACCACTGCACTCTACCCAGGGCAACTGTGTGAGACTGTGTGTCAAAAAAAAAAAAAAAAAAACCCTGAGGGGCTTGGAGTCCAGCGAGAAGGGTAGGTGGAGTGGTTTGTTTCTCCCTCCCTCATATCTCTGGCAGTCAGCAGGCTTCTGACCTGCTGGAGAGCCTTTCTATACTCACAAGCTAAAAGCTGCTGCTGCCAGTGGACTGGAAGCTTCTCGAGGACAAAGTACCAGGCTGCCAGCCCCCTCGGGGTCACTTCCCATCACCACAGACCCGGGCCAAGATGGCAGGTACCACATTATTTCTCCACCCACTGTGCACCTCCCCAGGGGGCTTCAGCCCCTGTTTTCATCTCATTCATTCCCACACAAACATTCCCAACTCTGGCCCAGACTACAGAAGCCTGGGGATAATGGGTCCCAGGGGATCTGCGTGACCCCAGAGCCTGGACATTCTGGGCAGGCTGCCTTCCTGAGAGAAGGACAGAGAGGACCAGAGTGCTAGCTTTCCTCCATTCAGACCCATTTCCACCTCTTCGCCTCCCCTGCCCATGGCTGCCGAGAGAGACAATTGAGCCAGGGCTCACAAGAGCAATTGCTTCCCCTCTATTCGTGCATCCACCACACCAAGGCTTCCAGAGAGTGGGTCTCAAACCTTCCCTCTTAAAGACCTGCAGCAAACTAAGGGGTACTCAGACTGTGAGCTCCCTGCTCACCAGCCCACCCCAGTGCTGCTTGCCTGATAGCTTGATGAAAGCAGGGCACACCCCAAATCAGAGGGACATCAAAGCTGCTTGAGTACCCCACAGGAAACTCGGGGCCAGCACACTTCTCCCTGGCACAGTCATGGATTGATTGACCTTTGGGGTCCTCTGGACAGGCCTGCAGGCCAGATCCTGTACCATCAGGATTTGATTGTGTTGCGTGAGGGCATGAAGGGGAGTTTTGTAAAATAATATCAGGAAGTGAGGGAGCCTGCATGGACAGAGCTGAAAAGAGAGTGCAGTGTGGGTCCCAGCTGCAGCACACTCATGGTGCACCCCTCCCCACACAGGAAGGCCACGCTCTCAGCCCAGGGCAGGATCCTGGAGAGGGAAGCTCCCAGCCCACAGAACTATCATGGGGGAACTCAGCTAGTTTGAGTTCCTACCTGCTGGCAGATACTGGAGGGAAACTGCAGAGTAGGGGTGGGGTAGAAGAGCAAAACCCACTTCTGACAGCCAGATTGTGAATCTCAGATGGCCCGCCTCCACAAGCAGACTTTCTGGCTGCATGGGGCCATTTCAGCCCCTTGCTGGTGGCTTTCCCCAGAAGTTTGAGAGCAGACCTTTGACCCCTGCCAAAACAGTTACCTTACCAGCTTTTGTGTAGCCTGAGGGCAGGCTCACCCAACCCAGCCCTGCCCAGCCTCACCACCCCACTCACCTCTGCTGTGGTGGAGAATAAGGACTCACGTGGAAGTTCCAGGGCCCCACCCACCACCTGGGGTGTTCAAGTGCTTCTCCTGAGGGGATAGAGCTGGTCACAGATCCCAAAAACAACACTGCAGCTTGTTCCTTCCAGCATTCACCACCTACTGGCAGGGAGGTCAATTTGCACAGCTCTTTACATCATTTACTGACTCAGTCATACAGGGTGTGGTTGACTCTTACCCACAAGCACCACTTGTTGTCTCAGAGATTAAGCTGGGTGTGCCAATACAATTCACACTGTTAAGAAGACCACAGAGCTGTGGAAAGAGAAAGGATTCAAAAGACCCCCTTCTTCCCTCATCAGTGAGACACAGGGAATCTGCCCACACACATACTTCACCACTGCTACAGCCTACAAACAACTAGCAACTGAGAAAACCACTACACTAAGGACATCTATAATCAAGGCATCCATCCAGAACCTAGGCCATATTTGACAAAATTCAGGACCCTTTAATGATAAAAACCCTCAACAAACTAGACATAGAAGTAACATATCTCAAATTTGTAAAAGCCACATATGACAAACCCACTGCCAACATCATACCGAATAGAGAAAAGTTGACAGCATTCCCACTAAGAACTGGAACAAGACAAAGGTTCCCACTGTCACCACTTCTGTTCAACATACTTCTGGAAGTCTTAGCCAGAGGCATCAAGCAAGATAAAGAAATAAAAGGTATCTAAATCGGGAAAGAGGAGGTCAAACTAGCATTTTTTGCCAATGTTATGATCTTATATCTAGAAAACCCCAAAGACTCCACCAAGAGCCTTCTGGAATTGATAAATAAATTCAGCAAAGTCTCAGGTTACAAAATCAATGTACACAAATCAGTAGCATTCCTATACACCAATAACAGTCAAGCTGAGAGTCAAATCAAAGACTCAATACCATTCACAATAACTAAAATAAAAAAAAATACTTGAGAATATACTTAACCAAGGAGGTGAAAGATCTCTACAAAAAGAACTGTGAAACACTGAGGAAAGAAATCGCAGGTGACACAAACAAATGGAGAAACCTATTATGCTAATGGATTGTCAGAATCAACACTGTTAAAATATCCGTACTACCCAAAGTGATTTACAGATTCAGTGTAATCCCCATCAAAATACCAATGTCATATTTCACAGACCTAGAAAAAATAATTCTACTTCATTTGGAACCAGAAAAGAACCTGAATAGCCAAAGCAATCTTAAGCAAAAACAACAAATCTGGAGGCATCACATCACCAGACTTTAAACTATACTATAAGGCTATAGTAGCCAAAACAGCATGGTATTGGCACAAAAATAGAGACATAGACCAATGAAACAGAACAGAGAACCCAGATATAAAACCACCTACCTACAGCCAACTGGTCTTTGACAAAGCAGATAACAATATACACTGGGGAAAAGAATCCCTATTCAATAAATGGTGCTGGGAAAATTGGATAGCCACATGCAGAAGAATGAAGCAGGATCCATATCTCTCACCACTCAGAAAAATTAGTTCAAGATGGATAAAAGACTTAAATGCAAGGCATGAAACCACAGGAATTCTACAAGAAAATGTAGGAAAAACTCTTCTAGATGTCACCCTAGGCAAATAATTTATGAACAAGACCTCAATGGCAATCACAGCAACAACAAAAATAAATAAATGGGACTCAATTAAATTAAAAAAGCTTCTGCCCAGCTACATAAATAATCACCAGAGCAAATAGACAACCTACAAAATGGGAGAAAATATTTGCATGCTACAAATCCAGTAAAGGGCTAATAACCAGAATCTACAAGGAACTCAAGCAAATCAGCAAGAACAAAAACCAAACAACCCCATTAAAAAGTGGGTAAAAGACATGAACAGAAGCTTTTCAAAATAAGATAGACAAAATGGCCAGTAAACATATAAAAAATGCTCAACAACACTAATCATCAGGGAAATGCAAATTAAAGCCACAGTGAGATATCACCTACCCCAGTTAGAATGGCTTTTATTAAAAAATCCAAAAACAATAGATGCTGGAATGGATGCAGAGAGAAAGGAACAGTTATACATTGTTGGTGGGATTGCAAATTAGTGTAACCTCTATGGAAAACAGTATGGAGATTCCTCAAAGAACTAAAAGTAGACCTACCATTTGATCCAGCAATCCCACTACTAGGTATTTACCAAAGGAAAAGAAGTCATTTTATAAAAAAGACACCTGCACTTGAATGTTTATTGCAGCACAATTCACAATTGCAAAGATGTGGAGTCAACACAAGTGCCCATCAGTTCATGGGTAGATTAACAAAATGTGGTGTATGTATGCTATGGAATGCTAAGCAGCGATAAAAAGGATGACTTAATGCCTTTTGCAACAATTTGGATGGAAATGGAGAACATTATCCTAAGTGAAGTATCTAGAGAATGGAAAAACAAACATCACATGTACTCACTATTAAACTGGAACAAACTAATGAGCGCACATGTGCACAGAGGGAAGTAAAACTCAATGGAAATCAAGCAGGGGGGAGGAGGGAAGAGGGGATGGGCAAAAACCTAAATGATAAAAGGAAAACAATACAAAACAAAAGTAGGAGTTCAACAGAGAAATAGAAACAATTTTTTTAAATCCCAGAGCTGAAGAATACCATTACTGAACTAAAAAATTTAATAAAAAGCTTCAACAGCAGACTATCAAGTAGAAGAAAGAATTCACAAGTTTGAAGACAGGTAATTTGAAATTAGTAAGAGGGGCAAAAAGAAAGAATAATGAAAAATAGTGAATATAGCCTACAGGATATATGGGACACACAAGTTAAATAATATAGATATTATGGAAGTTTCAGAAGAAAAGGAGAGAGAAAAAGGGTCAAAAATATTATTTAAAGAAATAATGGTGAAAATTTAAAATCTGAGGAGAGAAATAAACATCCAGTTTCATGAAGCTCTAAAAGTTCCTAACTAAACTCAACCTGAGGAGGTCTACAAGGAGACTTGTTATAAATACATTAGTAAAAATCAAAGAGAAAATTTTGAAAGGAGCAAGAGACAAGCAAATCATTACATATACAGGAATTCCCCCATAAAACTATTGTCAGATTTCTTAGCAGAAACCTTGTAAGCAAGGAAAAAGTGGGACGGTATATTCAAAGTACTGACAGGGAAAAAAAAAATCCCTGCCAACCAAGAATATTATACCCAGCAAAACTGTCTTTCATAAATGAAGGAGAGAGAAAGGTTTTCCCAGATAAACAAAAACTAAAGGAGTTCACCACCACTAGTCCTTCTTTACAGAGAGTGATAAAGGGAGCTCTTCAAATTGAACCCAATAGATAATTTCCAATTCCAGTTGCTAAAACATGGGTAGACCTGTAGGATATTATTCTAACTGCAATAAGCCAGCCTACATGATCAGGAATGTAAAACAGTCAAACTCATAGAAGCAGAGAGTAGAATGGTGGTTACCTGGGGCTGGGAGGAGAGGGAAACAGGGAGGTATTGGTCAAAGAGTATAATGTTTCAGTTATGCAAGATGAATAAGTCCTAGAGATCTACTGTACAGCATAGTGCATATAGATAAGAATACTCTATTGTATACTTAAAACTTTTAAGAGAATAAATCTTATGTTAAATGTTCTTATCACAAAAAGAGAGATTTATGTTTATGGCATTGTTTATGGTGATGGTTTCACAGGTGTTTATCTTTAAACTCATCAACATGTATACATTAAATATGTACACTCCTTGTATGTCAATCATACCTCAATTTTAAATTAAATAAAATAATAATTAAAACCATATACCTTTTGACCATTTTTATGTCTTCTTTTGAGATATGCCTATTCAGACCCCTTGCCCATTTTTTAATCAGATTATTTGATCCTTTTTCCTGTTGAGTTTTTGGAGCTCCTTATATATTCTAGTTATTAATCCCTTGTCAGATGGGCAGTCTTTAAATATTTTCTGCCATTTTGTGGGTTGTTTCTTTATTCTGTTGATTGTTTCTTTTTCTGTGCAGAAGCTTTTTACCTTGATGTGACACCTGTTATCCAATTTTGCTTTGGTTGCCTGTGCTTCAGGGGTTTTATTCAAGAAGTCCTTTCTCAGACCAGTGTCCTGAAACATTTTCCCAATGTTTTCTTTTTATAGTTTCAGGTCTGAGATTTAAGTCTTTAATCTATTTTGATTTGATTTTTGTGTATGGTGAGAGAGATGAGGGTCTAGTTTCATCTTTCTGCATATGGATATACAGTTTATCTAGCACCATTTATTGAAGAGACTGGCCTTTCCCCATCATATGTTCTTTGTATCTTTGTCAAAGATACGTTCACTATAGATGTGCAGGTTTATTTTTGGGTTCTCTATTATGTTCCATTGGTCTATGTGTCTGTTTTTATATCAGTACCATGCTGTTTGGGTTACTACAGCTCTGTAATATAATTTGATGTCAGGTAATACGATTCCTCCAGTTTTGTTCTTTTTGTTCAGTATGGCTTTGACTATTCTGGATCTTTTGTGGCTCTATATAAATTTTAGGATTATTTTTTTCTATTTCTGTGGAAAATGTCATTGGTATTTTGATGGAGATTGCATTGAATCTGTAGATTGCTTTGGGTAGTATGGACATTTTAACAATATTCATTCTTCCAGTCCATGAGCATGGAATATCTTTCCATCTTTTTGTGTGTTTTCTTCAATGTCTTTCATCAATGTTTTATAGTTTTCATTATAGAAATCTTTCATTTCTTTGGTTAAGTTTATTCATAGGTATTTTATTTTATTTATAGCTATTACAAATGATATTACTATCTTGATTTCTTTTTCAGATTGTTCATTGTTGGCATATAGAAATGCTACTGATTTTTGTATGTTGATTTTGTATCCTGCAACTTTCCTGAATTTGTTTATCAGTTCTATTAGTTTTTTGGTGGAGTCTTTAGGTTTCTGTAGATATAAGATCATATCATCTGAAAACAAGGATAATTTGACTTCTTCCTTTCTAATTTGGATGCTCTTTATTTCTTACTCTTGTCTGACCGCTAGAACTTCCAGTACTATGTTGAATAACAGTGGTAAGAGTGGGCATCCTTGTCTTGTTCCAAATCTTAGAGGAAAGTCTTTCAGTTTTTCTCCACTCAGTATGATACTAGCTGTGGATCTGTCATATATGGCTTTGAGATAAGTTCCTTCTATACCCAGTCTTTTGAGAGTTTTTGTCATGAAGCCCTGCTGAATTTTATTGAATGCTTTTGCAGCATCAGTTGAAGTGATCATACAGTTTTTGTTCTTTGTTCTATTGATATGATGTGTCATATTGACTGATTCGTGCATATTGAACCATCCTCGCATCCCTGAGATGAATCCCACTTGATCATAATGAATAATCTTTTTAATGTGTTGTTGAATTTGGTTTGCTAGTATTTTGTTGAGGATTTTTAATCTATGTTCATCAAGATATTGGCCTATACTTTTCTTTATTTGTTGTGTCTTCAACTGGTTTTGGTGTCACGGTAATACAGGCCTCATAGAATACAGAAGTATTCCCTCCTGCTCAATTTTTTGGAATAGTTTAAGTAGGATTGATATTATTTCTTCTTTCAATGCTTGGTAGAATTCAGCAGTGAGACCATCGGGTTCTGGGCTATTCTTAGATGGGAGACTTTTTATTACTGCTTCTTTCTTGTTACTTGTTATTGGTTTATTCAGGTTTTGGATTTCTTCCTGATTCAATTTTAGAGAGTTGTATGTGTCTAGGAATTTATCCATTTCTTCTAGGTTTTGCAATTTATTGGCATATAGTTGCTCGTAGTAATCTTTAATTACTGATTTTGTTTATTTGAGTCTTTTCTCTTTTTTTCTTAGTCTGGCCAAAAGTGTGTCAATTTTGTTTATCTTTTCAAAAAACCAACTTTTCATTTTGTTGATCTTTTGTATTTTTTGTTTCAATTTCATTTATTTGTGCTCTGATCTTTATTATTTCTCTTCTACTAATTTTGGGTTTGGTTTGCTCTTATTTTTTTATTTCTGGTTCTTTGAGATGTATCATTAAATTGTTATTTGAAGCTTTTCTACTTTTTTGATGTAGGCACTTATTGCTATAAACTTTCCTCTTATTACTGCTTTTGCTGTACCCCATAGGTTTTGATATGTTGTGTTTTCATTTTCATTTGTCTCGAGGAATTTATTACTTTCCTTCTTAATCTCTTCATTGACTCACTGGTCATTTAGAAGCAGTTAATTTCCATGTATTTGTATAGTTTCCAATATTCCTCCTGTTACTGATTTCTAGTTTTATTCCATTGTGGTCAGAGAAAATACTTGATATTATTTCAGTTTTTTTTAATTTTTTTAAGGCTTGTTTTGTGGCCTAACATATGGTCTGTCCTTGAGAATGATCCATGAGCTGAGGAGAAGAACATGTATTCTGCAGCTGTTGGATGATACATTCTGTATCTGTTAGTTCCATTTGGTCTATAGTACAGCTTAAGTCCAAAGTTTGTTGATTTTCTGTCTGGATGATCTGTCCAGTGCTGAAAGTGGAGTACTGAGGTCTCCAATGCTTACTGTCTTGGCGTCTGTCTCTGTCTTTAGCTCTGATATTATTTGCTTTATATATCTGGGTACTTCAGTGTTGGGTACATATATATTTAGAATTGTCATGTCCTCTTGCTGAATTGACCCCTTTATCATTATATAATGACCTTCTTTGTCTCATTTTTCAGCTTCTGTCTTGAAATCTATTTTATCTGATAGATGTATAGCTACTCTTGCTCTGGCCAACGAGCATATGAATAAATGCTCAACATCATTAGTTATCAGAGAAATGCAAATCAAAACTACAATGAGATATCATGTCACCCCAGTTAAAATGGCTTTTATCAAAAAGACAGGCAATAATGAATGCTAGCAAGGATGTGGAGAAAGGGGAACCCTCGTACACTGTTGGTGGGAATGTAAATTAGTGTAACCACTATAGAGAACAGTATGAACATAGAAAACTAAAAGTAGAACTACCATATGACCCAGCAATCCTACTGCTAGGTATATAGCCGAAAGAAGGGAATTCAGTATATGGAAAAGATACCTGCATTCCCATGTTTATTGCAGCATTATTTACAATAGCCAAGATTTGGAATCAACCTAAGTGTCCATCAATGGAGGAATGTATAAAGAAATTGTGGCACATATACACAATGGAATATTATATAGCCACAAAAAAGAATGAAATCCTGCCATTTGCAGCAACATGGATGGATCTGGAGAACATTATGTTAAGTGAAATAAGCAAAGCGCAGAAAGACAAATCTCACATGTTTTCACTCATTTGTGGGAGCTACATATTAAAAACAATTGATCTCATGGAGAAAGAGAATAGGATGATGGTTACAAGAGGCTGGGAAGGGTACAGGGGAGTGTGGGGGATAAAGTAGGGATGGTTAATGGGTGCAAAGATATAGTTAGATAGTTAGAAAGAATGATAGATAGCACAACAAAGTGACTATAATCAACAATAAGTTAGGGTATATTTTAAAGTAACTAAAAAAGTGGGATTGGAATGTTCCTAACACAAAGAAATGATAAATGCCTGAGGTGATGGATCCCCCAATTGCCCTGATTTGATTAATTCACATTGTATGCCTGTATCAAAACATCACATGTACCCTATAATTATATACAATTATTTTGTACCTATGCTAATGAAAAATAAAAAATTTTTAAATAATAACAACAATAAAAACCAGAGAAAAAGCTGAACGAATGTGGCTTCATCTGGGAGCAGGACAGGGCATGAGGAAGAGACTAAGGCCTGCAGTTGGTGGGGCAGGGAGATTCTGCTTTTTTAATAAAAACATTTTAGAACTTTTCATGGTTTCATTCTGATAAAAATTAAAATGAACTTTAAAAAGGAACACTACAACTCAACTTGAAAAAACCCAACTGACTTCACCACCCCTCCCTTGCATATGCGAAGGTGTAATATTATGGTGTCATCTAATTCTGTGTTGCTGCTAAACTGGGAACCCTGTCACAAGGGCAGGGACCACAAGTACTTCACAAACTGCTATATTCACATGTCTGACACCTTCTAGGCTCTGATATATATTCATTGAATGAAAAAAATAAAAAACATTTTGCAGTGGTAGAGGACAGATATGACAAATAATATAGAGATGGCCTCACTAAGATTTGACACTGGGCACTGGCATAAAGCAGGAGCTCCAGAAATGTCTGAAAAATTTGTTCTTTGTTAAAGAAGGTTAGCAGTGAGAGAGAGAGCTTGGTAGTGCACGGAAGTACAAGGATCAAGGAAGACGTTATCATGGCAGGGATATCCAGGACACTCTTTGCAGTCCTAAAAATAAGTATCTACTGAAGGGAAGGACATAAAAGATGCTAGAGAGACTGTGGGGAATTTCTGCAAAATATGGAAAATTATGATTTTCTGTTGTGGGATTTAGGACGTTCTTCCTCCTCCCCTTCCAGAGCTAGCAATTCTGCAGCAGCCAATTCTGATGATTGCTTGGGCCGAATATTTCCTTGCTGACCACACTCCCTACCTTCCTTCTGAAAGAACACGTGTTCCCTACAACATCCAATGTGTCAACTTGATGTTTGACACCTTTATGCTTTAGGGAAGCTCTGAATGATTACAGTTAAGCAAAACAGGTCATGAGTTTTCTTAAGGGAAATTTGAATTGAATTCTTTCCAGGGAAACATCACCATAAAACCAGGTAGGCTTTAGAAAGTGAGATTCAATGGAAGTACCTCATGTAAAATCAACTTAGACATGTGCCAGGAGATATGCTGGGGGAAAATACTCCACGGTAGATTATTGCCCTGCCTTTATGGATAAATCATGCTGGTATTTGTGATTTCAAATCAGAAAGAAAACACATTCCCTCATTACCTCATTGCAGGAATTCATTCTGGGAGGCATGCGCCATTTGCCTCTTTCCCCAGGGATGGGTGGAGGCACTTGTAACCTTGAAAACATTCTTATGTGTGAGAAGTACAGAAAAATATTATATATTTCTGCCTAAGGAGAAGCCGTGGAAAGGGTGTTTGTTTGTTTGTTTCATTTGCTTGGGGGTTTTTCCATCTCACATAAGTTGACCGTGCTAAGACCTTTACATTATCTGATGACTACATCTCTAAGGTAGGGAGTATCCTTTATACCACTTTACCAAAGGGAAACGTGAGGCTCGAAGAAGTTAAGTAATATGCAAGGTGACCTAACAAATATGTGAATGAGCTGGAAATTGACCTGAAGTATAGATGACATAGCCACATAGACAGGACCAGGTATGTAATTTGTGAGGCCCAATGCAAAATAAAAATGTGGGGCCCTTGTTCAAAAACTTACTAAGAATTTCAAGATGGTGACAGCAGATCCTTAAACTAAGTGTGGGCCCCTTCTGAGCACAGAGCCTTGTGTGACTGCCCAGGACACACACCCATAAAACCTGTCCCAGGTGTAGATATTTCCCAGATTCTATAAATTTGGGCTAAGTCCATTGAAAACATTGGGATGTTTTTGATGAATATTAAATTATGATTATGCCTCAATAATTGTCTTGAAAATAGTCTGTTAAATGCACCATATATGAAAATACTTCCCTAATTTTATCTGTAACTGAGCTAGAGACTATTTCCACACTGCTTCAGGTTGGCTTCCTCTGTTTGATATTTGCCTGTGAATTGATGCATTAATTTTCTGGCAGTACCATGCACTTCACTGAGGAGAACATTTTGAGCCCTTGCCATCTAAGCAGAGGTCCTCTGTCCTATTCCCTAAGACCTAAAGCCTGTTCAGTAGCAATCTCAGCAGACCCACCACACTGTGACCTCCTCATGGCCACACCTTTGCATGCCCACCACCCCACCTGACACAGAGTGGAGACTCAAGAAACATTTGTTGAATAAATGAATGAGTATGTGAACTCCAGAAAACTCAAGCAGAATTCTGGATTCTTAAAAGTGGAGCACAAACCAGTCTCCATGCAATCACTCAGGTGATATTAGAAAGGTAGGTCTCAAAAGAGGGCCAGGTCCAAAGCAGCATTTGAGCCAAAAGTCAAACCTGCCCTTGAAAGGTCCTTCAGGAGCATCAGGTCGGAGGTACTGTGATATGCACAGAGACCCACTGGGTGAGAAGCTGATGCACACCCCCTGTCTTACTCCTCCCTGGGGCACATGTTCCCCGCCTGCCAAGCAGCACAGTAAATTCCAGTAGGTTAAATGCACAATATGATGCAACTATTTCTGAAGTGGTAAGTCAACGCCTTCTCTGAAGAAAGTGTTTATTACTTGATCCCTGCAGCGGTACCCCCCCAACCCTGCCAGGGGAAGTTGTAAAATCTGATCCGTGAGTTTTATAAGATACTCAGTTTTGTGTTAAAACTTTACCCAAAGTGATTTATCTTGCATCTTGCAGCATTTCTGTATCTCACACATTTTCTATAATGAGTATGAATTACTTTTATAGATAGTGGGGAAAAAAGAAAAACTTTATGGAGTGATTTCATACTTAGATCATTTTTTGGTGCTGACCACATTAAAAGCTTTCCAGAGCCCTGTCCCCATCCATCACAGTCCAGCCTTCAGAGCAGTAGAGGAGTCTGGCATCCAGGCTGAGCACTGAACCACAGAGGTGTGTATCCCAGCATCTCCACTTACGTAACCTCTCTGGGCCTCAGTGTCCTCGTCTGTAAAATGGTACTAATATAATACCTTCCCCAGAGAGTTGCTCATGTAAAGCATTTGGCACAATGCCTGTCACTAAGCATTCAGTGGTATTAGCCACTATTACACATGAGTCTGTGTCCTGTGTGTCTTATGAGCTAATGGCATCCCTCTCAAACAGCCTAGTTCCTTATGTAAATGTGAATAATAAAGCAATTTTTAAATCCTCTGTAAAATAATCTTACAAACTGAAAGGTCATCAGTGGTAAGATAGGTACTTGTATCCATCCAGAATAAATAAGGGTGACAGAGCCAGAGGAAGGGATGACATGCCAACCTCACTGCAGCTGCTCTGGGGCCCCAGTGACCACCACAACTCATGACCCGTGGGATAGGATGAACCTTGGCCTTGTGGCAAAAAGAGCAACTGAGCTTGACGAGGTCAATTTGGTTTTTCACTTACTATTTATTACTTATGCCCAGTCAACATCCAAAGTTGATTTGAATGATACATATACCACTTGGAATCTGAAAAGTTTTTGCTCCCACTTTATAGGTGGAAAGCCAAGCCAATTTTCCAATAATTCTCCGTTCTCGAATATCCTGTGCTAATAGATGTTGTCTCCTCTTTGGACCACTCGTCCTTTGGCTTCAAGACACCGTCCTTTTCCATCTTGTTTCCATGTCACTAGCCCACCTTTCTTGGTCTCCTTTTTGGCCTCATCCTCCTTGACTCAGTCCTTAAATGTTGGCCTTCAGCAGGGCCTTCTTGTGGGCCCACTTCCTGTATACCCTCTGCTTCTCCTGGGTGATCTCAGTCTGTTCAGACAGCTTTAACCACCATCTTTTTGCCAATGAACTCAGTATCTGTGTTACCACATCAGTCCCTCCAAACCCATATAACTGACTGCCTTCAGGACATCTCCACTTGGATATCTCACAGAAACCACAAACTCGACAGGTCCAAACTGAACTCATCATCCCCTCAAACCAGCTCCCTTACAGTATTCCTTATCTCAGGAAATGGCAGCTCTCTCCACCCAGCTAATCAAGCCAGAAATCTATGATTAATCATTAACTCATCTCGGTTGCCTCACTGCCTAAAGCCAATCAATCACCAAGTTCTCTTAATTCTATTTTCTGAATCAGTGCCTGTCAAATTTCTTTTACTGTCAACTAAAAAAATATCTTTTGCATCATGACCCAGCCAGCATGCATGTGCATGTGTGCACTCACATACACACTTACACATAACTGAAACAGAAGTTTCACAAATAGTTCTTATCATCGTTATATGCAAGGCCCTCTGGTATTTTCTGTTCTCTTCTGTTGGTGGTTTTTTTTAAATGCTAGTAACCAGTGGATGATTGGCAAATGTTTAACCATGAGCTCTTTTGCAGGCATGGGTTAAGGAACCTAATATGTAGCATTTGCCCGTATCCTTGGTGTAAATACTCCCACCATGTTTGAATTCAAGCTTCCAACCAACTAGCTTGCAAACTTCTTATAGATTTAACAACCATCTCTCATGATCATATCCAGCACACCACTGCTTATGACCTACAGTTTGATAGTCACTGGTCCAAATATGTCTTAAATCTGTCCACTAATTTTCATTCCCAATGCTACCATTCCTGTCCTGGCCACCACCATTTCTGATACAATTGGTTTTCAGGTCAGTCTGATCTATTTCAAAGTTATTTAATGTTTTCAAAGGCTTTCTATTATCCACACTAGGACAGAGCCTACAATTCTTGCCATGACTTAAACAGCAATGGTTTAGCTGCCTGCCACTCCTATGCTCTCTTTTTTAATCTCAACAAAAATGTGTTCTTCTTAAACATCTGGGAGTTTTCCCTTGTTCTCAGGTCTTTAGATATGCTCTTCCTTTTGGCTAGAAAGTTCTCTCCTCCCATCTTTACTCAACTAATATTTAGTCTCCTTCCTATCACAGCTTAAATGCTACTTTATTCATACACTTATTCTTCTAGTGTGTGAGAGACATTGTGGTAAGTGCCGAGAATACAGGAGAAATAAAAATAGGCAATCCCTCATCTCACAGAACTTATATTCTAGAGAGGGAGAAACATATTATTCAAATAAAGGTATTCAAATGTAAGTACTAATAAAAGAGCTTTAAAAATAAAGGAGATTCATGGTTTTATAAGAACTTATAAAATCTGATGTAATCTGGTGGATCAGGGCAAAAACTTTCCTGAGTAAGCGATGATTGGCCAATTGTAACAGTTGAGCTATTATATAAGAATAAATATGTCCAGGCATGGTGGATCATGCCTGTAATCCTAGCACATTGGGAGGCCAAGGTGGGAGGATCACTTGAAGCCAAGAGTTCAAGATCAGCCTGAGTAACATAGCAAGACTCTGTCTCTACAAAAACCAAAAACAATTAGCCAGGTGTCATGGCATGTGCCTGTAGTCCCAGCTACTTGGGAGGCTGAGGCAGGAGGATCACTTGAGCCCAGGAGCTTGAGGTTACAGTGAGCTATGATAATGCCACTGCACTCCAGCCTGGGCAACAGAGCGAGACCCTGTCTCCAAAATAAATAAATAAATAAATAAATAAAATAAAACTTAACTAGTCTAAGAGGTGAGTAACTAACAGCATCAGCAGAAAATTCACATGGTGGGAGGGCACATGGAAAAATCAAGGAACCAAATGAAAGCCAGGGTAACAGGAATGCAAAGAGGAGCAGGAGCAGAGTATGAGATGGGGCCAGAGACAGGTAGAAGCCACTCTGTCAAGAGCTCTCTAGACTTTTTTGAAAATTTGTTTATCAAAAAAGCAGTGGCAGGCCATTAACATGGGATATAATGTTCAGGTTTCTGGTTTGGAAAAACCACTCTGGCCGCAGTGAGGATGAATTGGAAGGGGGAAAAAATAGATGTGGAAACAAATTAGAAACTATTGCAGTTCTCCAGACAGAAACGTTTGTGACACAAATTAAGATGCTGGTGATGGAGATGAAAAAATCTACATGCCAGAGATGTGTGATAAGACAGGGTAATGGACTGACTATATGTGATGAAAGAGGGGAAGTATAAAAGATGGCTCCCAGGTGCTTGAGCTATAAAAGTGGGTGAGTGGTAGTACTATTCACAGAGATAAGGAACACTGGGGGTTTCTGGAGCAAGAGCATGACTTTAGCTTCAGATACACTGAGTTTGAGATATCTTTAAGATGTGCAAAATGAGATTTTTGTAAACTGTTTGATAAACTGTTCTGGAATAAAGGAGAGATCTAGGTGAGGAAGTAAATGTGTGAAATATCTGCATGTAGGTAGTGGACATGATGCAGTTGCCATCAATGAACTCCTTGACAGAGAATGCATAATACGAGAAGAAGGCTTCGAAACCGAGCCTTAAGGAAATTCAGCATTTCATGGTAGGGTCTTGAAGGGTGAACTTACAAAGGGAACCAAGAGGAGCAGGCAAAGTAGTAGGAGGAAAACCATGAGAAATTAATGTCAAAGAACCCAGTATGTCTTGGTAGAATACCAAGAAAAGGGGCCAGACTGTTGCATGTAGAAGAGTGAGTAAAAGTACAGATGTGGAATCAGTGAGTATGGGCCACCTTTTGGAGAAGACTGTCTTTGAAGGGAAGGAGGCATGTAGAGTTGTATTGGTGAAGTTGATGGAAACTTTTCATTTGTGCTTTAATGAAAGACATTTGACATCTTTACCAGCTATGAGAAAACTGGTTTGAAATAAAGTTGAATACACAAGAGAAAGAAAGAATAATGATAAGTGGACAGTTAAAAAAAAAGCAGGGAATAATCTCTGTGTACTCATGGTACCCCTAGGCTTACCCTTTCTTAATTCTGACTACACTTGCAAGTACTCCGTTAATGTCTGTATTTCTCATTAGAGTACTCCATGAGGACAGGAATTACCTCTGCCTCATTCACTTTTGTATCCCTAGTGTGCAGCAAAGTACAGATAGGAGGCATGAATAAATGTTATTCTTAATTGCACATTAAATTAAATGAAATTGGAGGCACATTTAATAAAGGAGACAATCCAGAAATCTTATGATACTAATATGTGCATATATATGTATGCACACACACATCATGGTTATTGATTTCTTAGACTAAAATTAAAAGTGGTGCCATTACCTTAAGCATAAGCTATTTGGGCACTAAGACAAGAAGGCCTTAGAATGAGAAAAATTGAAAGTCAACCAAGAACTAAGAACTCTCCACAAATAGATGAGCAAGGCCGTGAGTCATCTTTGTGCAGAGAATTGAGTCCTGATAATATCATGGAAGCAAATGGTGAAAGCACAGCCTGTTAGGACAAGTGGATGCATCATCCACACTGATCCAGGTGAAACCCCAAATAACAGGACTTCTGGATCTGAGATGTTCAATGACCTACCAAGTCAAGAAAACCTAAAAAACCAAAAACAACAACAAAAACCAAGAAACCCTCACTTCCATTTTGGAGACAATATTAAAAGCCTCATTTAGGGAAGCAAGTCCATGCAACAAAAAAGAAATCAGATGTGCATTTCTTTCTTTCCCAGCTTTGCTAGTTTTTTAAACAAGTTCTTTAGTCTGGTCTTAGTTTCTTTATCTGTTAAAAGGGAATAATCATACCTGATAGGGTGATGGTATAAAATAAAGGAGATTACATATCATGTTTATAAGCACCATACTCAGAATAGGTGCCGCTTCCTTGCCTTGCAAGTTGCAGACCTAAGAATTTCACATTTGCATTGGCAGTTCTGACATATTCTCATTTTATACTCTATAAATTCTGATATTTGCATCAATAAAATGAGAATGCCATGCTGTATCTAGGATTGCTGAGAAGACTAGATGACATAATGTGCATGAAGGAGCTTTGTGAAATACAAAGAACTACTTAAACTAGGAGTCAGCAAATAACAGCCCATGGGTCCAATCCAGCCCGCCACCTGTTTTATTTGTTTGTTTTATGACTCACAAACTAAGAATGGTTTTTATATTTTTATGATTGAAAAAAATCAAAAGATGAATATTTCATGACATGAAAATTATATGAAATTCAAATTTAAGTGTCCATAAATTTTATTGGAACACACCCACACTCATTTGTTTACATATTGTCTGTGGCTACTTTTGCACTACAGCGGCAGAGTTGAGTAGTTATAACTGAGACCATATGGCTTACAATTCTGAGAATATTTACTATCTAGTTCTTCACCAAAAAGGTTTGCCTACCCTTGACTTAAATGTAGTGACAAGGGGCATAGAGATTTTAGGGGTTTTTTGAGATTTTTAAAAAAATTATAAGTTATTGGCAAAGTGCCGTATAGTAAAGGCTCAGTAAACAGAGGTTGTTGTTGATGTTCCTTAAATAAAGGAATGTGTTATTAATTCAACACATAATTATTGAGTACATACTATGTGCCAGACACTGCTTCAAGGGCCACAGAATGCAGCAGTGAACATAACAGATAAAATGCCTATACTCTTTGGACAGACAGTAAACAGATAAGTAAGTATAAGTATAGCATATTAAATGGCCAACGAGAAAAATACTATTTTTATTTGAAAATAAAATAGAATAGAGAGTTTCAGAACAAGGGTTGCAATTTTTAGATACAGTGTCCAGGGAAGATGTCGTTTAACACATTCACTGCCATATGAGTTGTATTTAACTCACTCTAGTTTTGAGCCCGGGACCTTGTGAAGCATGTATAACTCATACATCTCTACCTTGGGAGCCTCACGGTGTGCCGGCAACTGATGCTGCCATGCTGTAGCATACATGTTATGTGATGGGGGGCCCCCTGGGCAAAACCCTGCAGGAATTTTTCATTAACTTAGAAAGGATCGTTCGTTTTCAAAGTTTTTATTCAATTTTTGTAATAAGATACTGTGGCACCAAGGAAAAAGTTTGTTTTTTTAGGTTGGCAGTCAATGTGTTAAAAAGTGACATTTGAGTGAAAGCCTGAAGGCCGCAGAGTGCCCAGGGGGTGTTGGAGTGGGGGTATAAGGAATTTGTTCCAGGCAGGGGAACAAATACAAAGGCCCTGAGACAAAGCATCCTTGGTATGTTCAAGAATACGAAGGAGTCGGTGTGGCTGGAGTGGAGCATATGAGGGGGAGAATAGCTGGAGATAAATCTGGAAAGTGCCAGGCAAGCTTAGGTAGGGCCTTGAAGAACCATCTAGGGGCTCTGGCTTTTACTCTAACTGAGAGAAAAAGCAAGAGCAGAATAGTGGCATGGCCTGACTCGCACTTAATCTGGATCCATCTGGCTGCTCCAGTGAAAAGAGGCTGTAGAATGGACTGATTATAATTGTATAAGTTGATTTACAACATCAATTGTAGCTTCATAGCATTAAATTTGGGGAATATTGCATATTATCTCCATGGAAATTAATAAACCACTTGATAGGTGCACAACACCACCTTACATTAGTTAAGACAATATTAGAAAGACAAAATTACCTCTAATTTATGGACAAACTGAATATGAGGTATCAGAATCCCATAGGGTAGTTCTAACAATTTAATTTTTGCTGCTTCTCACAATGCTTCAGCCTTTTTTTAAAAAAGTTTTTGACTAACATTGCCTACTTTTTTGATAAAAATCTTTTAGTTTAGACAGTTACTCAGACTGATCTGTATGAACCTAATAAATGCCTCTTTGCTCTAAAATGGTGTTTGTTCCTCAACCCAGTGTTTTTAGACTTTTTTTTCCTAATCTCTGCCCCATGAAAGTTTTTTATTGTGGTAAAATGTATGTAACACAATACTTATTTTAACCATCTGTAAGTGTAAAATGTATGTAACACAATACTTATTTTAACCATCTGTAAGTGTACAATTCAGTGCCATTAAACATATTTATAATGTTGTGTAACCATCAACTGCTGTCTGTAGCCCAAACTTTTTCATCATCCCCAACATAAACTCTGTGCCCATTAAATAATAACACCCTGTTCCCCACTCCCCCTAGCCCTTGGTGACCTCTATTGTACTCTCTGTCTCTATGACTTTACCTATCCTAAGTACCTCATCTAAATGGGATCATACAATATTTGTCCTATATCTGGCTTCTTTCGCTCAGCATAATGTTTTCAAGGTTCATCCATGTTGTAGCATATATTAAAATTTCATTCCTTTTTATGGCTAAATAATATTGCATTGTGTATATGTGTAACATTTTGTTTATACGTTCATCTGTTGATGGACACTTGGGTTGGTTCAACATTTTGACACCTATGAACATTGGTGTGCAAATATCTGTTCAAGTCCCTGCTGTCAGTTCTTTTGGTTATATACCTAGGAGTTAAATTGCTGGGCCATTTAATTTTAATACCACAGACATAGTATATATCTGTTTATGTGTTGTGTATGTGTGTGTATATATACATGTATATTTATGTATACATATATGATTTTATCTGTGTGTGTATGTATGTGTGTGTGTGTGTGTGTGTGTGTATATATATATATATCTGTGCTTTCTACATAAAAAGAATAAAATTGTTTCATCACCACTCCCAGAATGAACTTTTACCTCCTGGCGGGGGGCGGGGGGTGATATCACTCTCACCGATAATGCAAGCTCTAAGGTTTTGATCCTCAGATTTCCTGCCTCACATGAGGCGCATGTATAGGTAAGGTATATGTAGGTAAACCGCTTAGAAAGTGAAGCCATGGATAAGGAAAATGACCCCAAAACATGGACGTATAAAAAGTAATCTTCATTTCCAATGCAGTAAAGTTATTTGTATATTATTTAGTCCTCAAAATTGCCAACATTTGATAAAGTAATGAACTCAAGAATATTTTGTAAAATAGCTATAGGCAGTCACGTCAGGACCAAGCCAATATTCTAACTAAACTTTTGAAAGCAGTGGCAATTAATGATGTGGTTATTACCAATAAGCCAAAAGTATCTCCAGAACACAAAGTAGAATTATTACAAGTAAGTAAGTATGTAAAATAGGGAAGAAAATGAAATGTGGTATCCAGAGATCAGAGGAGTGGGAAGCCTGGTATCCTCTAGGTTGTGGATGGTTCTGGCAGCATATGGAAAGCATATTGGTATCTAGTTGGAATGCGGTACAAGAAGATACCTGGCACATACTCACCTAGGTTTTATTACAGTGTGGTTACCTAATGCTATATTGTTTCATTACATAAAGAAGAGATTAGAAAGATTGTTTAACAGTATTAATAAAGCCAACAGTTATAAATACCTGACCAGAACTCTTCAAGTATCATCAAAGACAAGGAGAGACTGAGGAACTGCCAGAGCAGAGGAGACGGGAGACGCAATGACAGAATACCATGTGGGGTCCTGGGTTGGATCCTGCAACAGAGAAAGGATGTTCATGGAGACACTGGGGAACTCTGAATAAAGTTCATAGTTTAGTTAGTACTGTTGTATCAATGTTAATTTCTTTCTTTTTTTTTCTATTTGAGTAGCTGGGATTACAGGCATGTGCCACCATGCGTGGCTAATTTTTTGTAGAGACTGGGTCTCACCATGTTGCCCAGGCTGGTCTTGAACTCCTGACCACAAGTGATCCTCCCACCTCAGCCTCCCACAGTGCTGGGATTATAGGCATGAGCCACTGCACCCAGCCAATTTCTTAATTTTAGTGATTGTCCCAGGATTATACAAGATGTTAACATGAGGGGAAACTGAGTGTGGGACGCAGGGTAACTCTCTGTACTCCATGCACATCTTCTGTGAGTCTAAAATTATTTCAGGTCAGAAAGTAAGAGAAAACAAAGAACAACAAAGTTTCTGGTAGCTCCTGAGTATCAGAAGCAAACTGGAGACTGGCAACTGCTGAAGAACAGTGAGAGTAGGGGAGTGTATATTTGCAACATTGCAGCTTTGACATCTGCCATGAGAATAACTCCTGTCTTTTGTCTCCTTTCCAATTCCATTGCAGGGTGTGCTGGGTGCATCACGTAACTGGCATGTGGGTGTACCCTTTCCTGGAACACATTGGCCCAGGAGCCAGAATCATCTTCTTTGGGTTTACAACCATCTTAATGAACTTTCTGTACCTGCTGGGAGAAGTTCTGAACAACTATATCTGGGATACACAGAAAAGTAAGTATTGTTTAGGGGAGCATAAAACAAGAGAATTACTGCCAACGAGCACCTATGCAGAGACTAAGGGAAAATTCCACGATAGCCTCTTCTTTTACCCTTCATACAAGATCTCTTATGAAGAGTTTCATTTTTATAACTACAATATTAATTTAAGAGCTGCTGGCAGTTACCTGAAAGGTTTAATAATCACTTAGTCTTATTAACTAGTAAAACATCCAAATCTAAAGAGGAAAGAAGCATGTCTATACATTTTATAGGGAAAAATATAGTGTTAACAGGAAAAAAATTAGAGAAGTTTGTCCCGAATAACAAAATGCTGCCTTAGCTAAAGGGACCCCAAATTAAATAGGTAAGTTGTTTAATGAGACCAAATAGTCTCATTAAAAGTCACCCAGATCTCCACTTCACTTTCTATGCCATCATTTACGTGGGTTCAGTCACCTTGGAAAGGTCTCACTGCCATTCTGCTAGAATTCTAAGCAGCGTAGAATGCCTCTGGCCACTGTGACTCACCAGTGGCTGTCATATCGAAGGTTTGATGGTGGCAAAGAGGTACATGCAATAAAGGATAATACTTCATTGCTGTAGAAATTCTCTTAACCTATGATTTGATTTCTCTTTTGTTTCTATTTATGGCAGAGCCACCATCTTGGCAAGGCATGTAATTTTATCCAAGCTGTGCAAAACCTGTCCAAAGCGTATCTAAGATAACATAAAAACTGGATGGTGGAAAAAGCAACAGCACAGACATGTAGTGATTTAAGACCTGCATGAAAGTACATCCAAAGGCAAGATTGTTTGGGGATTTAGAGCACTCTGGACATCTCCTCTGACACAGTCACAGCATTCTAGACATCACCAGGAAATGGACTCTGTCCCACAGATATTGAGCACCCTACCTTGTGCCAGATGCTCTGCCAGGAACTCAATCTAATCAGACAAATAAAGCACAGTCATTTCATGGTGATTGAATCAGACTTTTGTGTGTGGGGGGGGGTCATCTAAGATTGTATGCATCAAGGTATTAGCCTATGTTAAATGGCCCAGAGGCATTTAAGCATTTCTTTTCTTAGCAGCTTTTGATGTTAATAAGTGGTCTACTAGAAAAGGGGTCAAATTTTTTTATTCAGTTCAGGCCACAGCTTGGAGGACCAGAAATTAATCTTTTAACAATGTTCCCACCTGTTCAATGGGAATAGTAATATCTCTCTATTAGTTAATTTATAGAAGTAGTTATTTAACTTACAAAAATATTTTGAGATCAAAATGTAGGCTTTTCTCGGCTTCTTGGGGGGAAGGCTGTATTTAAATTTAAACTAATAGGTCCAATATATATTATGCAAAAAGTACTTTTGACTGCCTGCTTCCCCTTGATTTGTTGGATTTGACAGTCATTTAGCCATAGTTTTACTACTGTTGTGAGAAGATGACCTGAAAACCTGCAGAGATAAATGTCCAATCCAGATTAATAGAATACTGCTTTTTAGCAGCTTTGAATGAAGAGTTAAAAATGAATAATGAAACTAAGGTTTTTTGAATGATCTGTTCAATTTAATTTATCCGTGTTGTTCTCTTAAGTAACATGAGTAAGGGCTGACCATTTTGTAACTCATTTCGGATATAGAGATTAATTTTGTCTACAAGGGATCATCTAGTCAATTCCACAGAGGCAGATGTTTTGTGTCAAGTAGGCATCTTCCTCATTTACAAGAGGGGTCACTAACTGATGGTATCCCCCAAATTTTTCTTACCAAGTAGTTTTGTTAGGCCTATGCAGTGGGATTTTTATTTTTGAGCCAACATTTAAAAATTGAGAGATTTCACACAAAGGCCAGATTTTCAGCTTCTTAACAAACATTTTAAGCTCTGGAAACACTGAGATCACTATTGTCTTCTGGCAACAGTGGATTAGGATTGAGTATCAGTTGCCTACTTTCTATGGCTCTCTCCTTCTCCCTAGATGTCACCTGGCCACTTTACTCAGTCACATTAGCTGCATGGTGCTGTTAGTAGTTGAACTGGAAACTGCTGATTAAAAGCAGTGCGTGCTGTGTGCATGTGTGCGCATGTGTGTTAGAATGAATTGAGTACAATGGAGTACAGTATTACAACCTGATTACTACACACCAACTACTATAAAATCCCCCAAGAAGAAGGAATACTGCATTTAAGGCACCTTGCTTTTTTTTCCATAATGATTTCTAATGGCTCAACTTGCTCACCTTGGTTATGTTATGTTAGCTACAACTTCAAGATAAAATTCCATTATTACAGAATTTTGCAGTTGAAAAGGAAATTAGAAATCATCCAAACTGACCCTTTCCTTTTACTAAAGGCAACCACAGCCTAGAAATCTTAAGTGACCCACCAGAATAGGTGGTAGCAGAGCCAGTGTCTTCTAACTGATATTCAATCCAGTGTTACGGCCAGTGAACTATCAAAATGTCACCATGTTTTGGAAACCCAGACACATGAGAGCTCAGAAACTTCACTCACAACCACAGACCTAGCTTATAAAACAAAAATATAGACCAAACTGATATGAAATACAAACTTTTAAAAAGCCTTTAAAATAGATTAAATTAATAGTCAAGCATTTGCTCTTTTTAAAAGCAAGTCACTCAAGATGGCTTTGTGGAAGTTGCTTTAGTTTGATAAGGTTCTTATAACAAAGTATAGAAATTTATTGACTCACATTTCTGGAGGCTGGAAGTCCAAAATCAAGGTTTTGGCAGAATCGGCTCCTTCTGAGAACTGTGAGGGAAGGCTGTGTTCCAGGCCTCTCTCCTGGTGTTCTCCCGGTATGTGAGACTGTCTCCAAACTCCCTCCTTTTTATAAGGACACCAGTCATATTTGATTAGGGCCCACCCTGATGACCTCATGTTAACTTTATGGAGACCCTATCTCCAGGTAAGGTCACATTCTGAGGCACTGGGGGTTAGGACTTCAACATTTGAATTTGGGGGGTACACATTCAGCTCATAAGACCACACTCTCTCCCCCCCAAAATTCATGTCCTTCATGCAGTGAAAACACCCCCATCCCAAGGGCTTCAAAAGTCTTTCCAACATCAACTCTTAAGTCCAAAATCTCAACTTAAATACAAGGAAAATCAGGTATGCATAAGACTCAGGGTATGATTCATCCTGAAGCAAAATTGTTCTCCAGCTATGTGTGAGCCTGGGAAACCAGACAAAAAGTTATCTGCTTCCCAAACACAATAGTGGGACAGGCACAGAATATACATCCTCATTCTAAACACGAGAAATTGCAGGGGAAAAAAGGGGGTCACGATGCCCAGGCAAGTCTAAAGGCTAGCAGGGAAAGTTCCATTCGATGTTAAGGCTTGAGAATAATCCTCTTTGGCTGGATGCTCTGTCCTCAGGGCTCACTGGGGAGGGGGTGTGGAGCCCCACCTTCCAGGCACTGGTAACAGTAACCTTGTCCCCTCAGCACTGGGTGGCAGCCCCACCCTTTGCAGCCAAGGAGGAACCAGTCCCTGAACCATCTTTGAAGTCACTGGTCCTTAATTGAAGTCTGGCAATGTTTCTGCTGGTATAAAATTCTCAAAAACCATATTGGCCTCCCACGCAATCCATGGGGTCCAAGCAGACAGGCAAGAGGGTACTCCACAGGTCTTTTCTGGATAACCACCTCTCTGTTTCTGACTTATGCTGAGATGGCTGATTGCATCCATGAGTCACGGACCTAATTTCTTTAGCAAATAGTTGTCCAGCCACACCCTTGGTATTATCTGCCATTCTGAGGTACTGTGGGTTAAATTCAATGTATGAATTTGGGGGGAGGGGAACAAAATTCAACCCATAACAGCAGAAGTATTTCTGTACTTAAGCTCTATCCCAGTGCCAGTGTCTCTGACTGAGGTAACCAGTCTTATGAACATCAAATTTTGTTAAGACCAGAAATGAGAGTGCTCAAAAGCACAAGATTGGGGTGAGGGCAAAGTACACCGGTTCTCTGTGAGCAGAAGCCTCCACATTCCTTCTCCTCCAGCTTCCCCTCCAGACCCCTTCCCGCCTCAGCCTGCCCCTGGTCAAGCCTCTCTCTCAGCCCACGGGAAGGGCACGTGACTGGTCCCCTGGGTCCCCCTAAGTGCATCCTGCCTCAGCTTTGTGACAGGTTTCTTTCTGCTTTTTGTGCGGAAATTATACCTCTTGTTCCTCCAAACATTATTTACAGCTGTCTAATTTTTTCCCTCTCCCTCACAACTGCCAAACTAAAGTAGTGCGGAGCCATTTTCCCTCTCTAGGTCAATGCACGCCCCCTGTTCTCCACCCCCGCTTTTGAAGATTCTACCGTTGCTGCCAAGTCAACCCATCTGCAGGAGAATGCTTTGGAGGAAATAGACTTTAAAAAGAAAAGCAAACTGCTATTAGCCCCTGATAGCTTCTCCACAGGAGAGGGAGCATGGGACAGAAGTTGGGACTCGAGTCACATGTGCTGGTTGAGTGGAATCTGTGCTGTGTTTTCTGCCTTTGCCTTGGTTACCCAACAACTAAGGCATATTGTACCTTCTCACCTTCAACCCTATTCCTCCTCCCTTCAGATGTCCTGAGTGCTCAATTTGAAGTTTTCTTTAGTATGATTTCTGAGGAGGAATTTGGAAAAAGTGTTCTAAATCTCTGCCAGTTTCTTAGCCATGAAAAACAAACAGAAAAGACTGTCTGTAGAGACCTGTTCAGAGCATGTTACCCACCTTCCATTGTCACCACTCTGACCCCATGAGACATATACTAGCAGCCAGAGGCGGGGGGTTAGTGGGGTCCTTCCTAATGTAAACCCTATCATTATGACCCTCTGGGGTTAGACTTTATAATTGTTTTATAGTATAGAGTCCCATATTTTGCTCTACTGTTCTCCACTAGTCCAGCCTTCTGAGAAATTCTGTATGTTCATTGTTCATTAATTTATTCAACAAAGATCAATTGAGCACCGACTATGAGACAGACACTGTGTTAGGTGCTAGGGATATAGTCAGGAACAAAATAATGAAGGGTCCTGCCCTCAGAGAGCTTGCAATTTACAAAAAGAATACTAATAAAACCTGCAAGGCAGTATTTTGAGTTCTTTTGTTCCCTTGTTGCTATTGAAACAAAACAAACAAAAAGTCTCTGAGAATTTGGTATGATTAGAAAAATGTTTAGCTAGAAGCCAGAGAAAAAAGAAGCAAGGAGAATGTGCCAGATTTAACTATAATTCATAAGAATGACTTGAACATTTTCATCTCTAGGAAAATGAAACACAACTATTCACTACAGACAACAGGCAAAGGTCTTACTGATCCAGTACATACAGATCCTTCAGGAAGAAAAATAGTTCTACCAGGATTGAGTTGAATAAAGGGATAACTTGAGTTTAAGATACTTGGGTATCTTTTGTAAACAATTCTTGTGGCTCATAAGCTTTTTATGAGCTTAAAAAATAAATACTTCTTGGCTTTTGAACATCTAGAGTCCTTACCTTGGGAAGGGACAGGACTAAAGTAAAAATAAATTAAGTCTGTTTGAAAGTCATGAGCTGCCCCTGTCCTGTTGCTAGAAGCTGGTTAAAAGGTAGTGTGGCTGGAGTTTCCACGCAAACCCAGCAAGTCACAAATCCACTTGCAGCCCTCTCTCCTAGAGGCCATAGGAGCTGGGTGTGTCCCAGCAATGTGTCCTGATTCTGGGGGAAGAGTGGGGAGAAAAGTCACTGAGGATGTTTCTGGAGAAATTCATAAATGGCTTTCCTTCTTAGCTAGTAGGCAGAAAAGGAGGTGGGTCAGGAAGTTGGATGGGAAAAGTGAGGGGACATGAGTTGTTGGGGGCAGCTTTGGCAAACCTGCTCGTAGTTTAATCTGATGCTCAAATAAAGCACATCACCTGTATTTCTAGGCATGGAAGAAGAGAAAGAGAAGCCTAAACTGGAATGAAATCCCAGTCTAAATGGAAGAGCTGGATTGCGCTGCCATTGAGGACTCGTTACTCCCAGGCATTGGAAGCAATGGCATCACCCAGCCCACCAGTGGAGGACATCTTTTATATACAAATATGCATAAAAATAGAATACAATTGTTTCCAAAATGACTCACCCTCAGTGTGTTTTAACGAATTCTTCCCAAATTCATTATTGATAATAACATCTTTTTTTTCCTTCTCTAGTTTTAAAACCCAAATTGATCATTGGATTTTTATTTTTGCAATTATAACTCCATCTAATCAAGAAAGAATAAAATCCTTTTGTGCTGCTTGTTGAAAAATATGTTAAAGCCAAAGGGGCAGACAGAGAGCAAGGCTTTCGGGGATTTAGCCCTAAAGGTGGCTGGAACCATGAACCTAGGCCACCCTAGGGGCCCAAGGGGTGGAGGGGTAGACGTTTCCTATTGTGATAATGTCACAGTTGCCTCAAACAGGCAATGTTAGTAACAATGACATCAATTTAGTCTAAACCCTGAGTGTATTTGGATCTCCTGATTTAATTGTGTGAAACTTTTCCTAGATTCAAACTCTAACTTTAATAAACACCAAACAACCCCAAACCTGATGTCTGCACGGTGCATCTCAAAATCCTAACAACACTGGGGTCTCCTTTCTTATTTTATTTCTATTACCTGTTGACAATGGGTTATTGAACCTGGTTCTTTCCTATAATTTTCTAATTTTATAAATGTGTATCTTTTTGATAATTCCAAGAGAATAATTGTTTTAAAAAGCTAATTTACAAAGTCTTTGACCATGATTATTTTTAAGGTAGAAAATATGTTATAAATTATAAAATATTACTTAACACAAATATAGGTATTGATTGTCTGTGCTAAGAGAGATCAACAAGTGACATAAAACCATTCACTCCAGAAATTATAATTAAATTTTAAAATTAAAAATTTTAGAAATTTTTTTAATTTAAAAAATGTTTAATTTTAACTTACATTTAAATTTAAATGTAATTTAAAAAAAGGCTAGAAATCTCTCTCCCTTTCTATCCCACTCTCTCCTCTCTCTCTTTCTCACATACATGTATATACATGCATACATACACATTCTTTTTCTTTATTTCTTGTCTACAACCACTTCCTAAGTGAGCCTGATTATTCCTGTTGGCCACTGCCAAGGGCCCAGTACCCATGTGAAGGGAGGAGAAAAGTTTCTTGGAGGCCCTTATAATTTATTTAAAGATAACTCAAGGCAGATACACTTTAATAGTAAATGTGTTTATACTTTACAGTACATATATCCCATTAATAACACACTAAATTATTAAAAATTTTAGTCTGAAGGAGAAAAGGTCAGTTGATAAATATGACTGTATAGAAAACTAACACATATCGTAAAATACTATGAAAGAACTCTAGCCAAACATATCTGTTATCTCAATAAATATAAAAGGGTTTGACTCACATACTGAAAGAAAAAGATGTTTAGAGTAGATCACAAGGGAAAACCCAACTCTATGCTGTAAATTGCAAAACAAACACAAAATGAAGTAATTATGAAAGATTGTAAAGAACATAGGCAAAAGCACACCCAAACATCGTAAACAAACAGAAAGAAGGGTTGCGATTTTAATATGAGACAATGTACAATTCAGGCCCAGGTGAGTCCTGGTGAGCTCACTCTATATTTACATTTATAGAAATGTAGAATGCATCTAGCAGAATTACCAGAGTTGGGACTATTAAGTAGGAGAGATCAAGCAGAAATCCACCAAAACAGACATGCAAAGCAATACCACACCCTTGGAATAACTGCTGCAATTAGTGCCACCATCAACTACTTGAAGGGTCCAGGGTTGGTAGTTGCCATCATAACTACAGTTAACTGTTTGACCTGTGTTAGGGGTTAAATTGTGCCCCTTCTAAAATTCGTATGTTGAAGCACTAATCCCCAGTATCTCAGAATGTGACTGTATTTAGAGATAGAGGTGATTAAGTTAAAATGAAGCCATTAGGGTGGGCCCTAATCCAATCTGAGTGATACCTTTATAAGAAGGGGAAATTTGGACACACAAAGATACCAGGAATGCATGCACATAGAGCAAAGACCATGTGAGGACATGACGAGAAGGCCACCAACTACAAGCTAAGGAGAGAGGCCTCAGAGGAATCAAACCTGCTGACACCTTGATCTTGGACTTTTAGCCACCATTACCTTTGTGAAGTTTCTAGAGCTCCAGTGATCTGAGTAAGACATGCTAATATATGCTTTCTAAAGTGAAATCAAATTGTTTCATTTTGTAGGCATTACCACTAGGAAAGAGGCACATTGCTTGGTGTGTCTTATTGGATTTTGAAGGAAACATATATTACATTGAATGTGTTGTTTTTATCTCTAGACCACAACTAGAGAAAAGTTAGAGTTATAAAAATTAAAATGAAAAAAGGTAAAATTATCACAATATGCAGATAACATGATTTTAAACAAACATAGATGCACGTGCGCACGCACACACACACACAAAAAACTTGTTCCAGTTACCTATTACTGCCAACCAACCATCGCAAAACTTAGTGGTTTAAAGCAACAACATTTATTTTGCTAACGAATCTGCGACTTGGGCAGGACTTGGTAGAATGAGTTTGTCTATGCACCACTGGGTATCTGCTAGGGTGACTTGAAGGCTGGTGGCTAGAGTCATCCGAAGGCTCACTTGCATGTCCAGAGATTGCTGCTGGCTGTTGGCTGAGACCTCAGCTGAGGCTGTGACTGGAACAACTACATGTGGCCTCTCCATGTGGCTGCTTGGCTTCATCCCATGTGACTATGTGTCATTTTCATGTGATTGCTTGGCTTTATCACAATATGATGCCTGGATCGCAGCAGGTAAGAATAATATTCCTTAACTTAGTTTTGGAAGTCACACAGTGTCATGTCTTCTATAGTCACAACTCTGCCCAGATTTAAGGGAAGGGAGCATAGACCCCCAAGTCTTGATGGAGGAGTATCAATGTTACATTGTAAAAAGAATATATGGGATTAGGATATATTGGTGGCTAGATTTCAAAACTACAATCTCCCACACACATCCACAACAATAAACTGAAAAATAACTTTAAGATTAAGAAATTTAATAAGGTAATAGGGTAAAAAATTAATATATGCAAATCAGTAGTTTTTATATTTACAAGATGTAATGGGATATAATGAAAGAAAAGGTCCCATTTGTAATAGTAAAGACTTTATGAAGAAAATTATGAAAGTATTAAATGACGCAAAAGAAGGTTTGCACAAATGGAAACACATAACATGTTCGTAGAAGGCAAGACTCCATTTCATAACTGGCAAGTCTCAAGTTAATTTATAAATTCAGCATAATTTCAACAAAAATGTCAACATTTGTTTTTATTTATTTACTTGTTTGTTTATTTTTCAAACTAGACAAGTGAATTCTAAAGGTCATATGTAAAAAATTAACAACCAAGAATTGTTAGGAAGCCTCTGAATAAAAAAAAAGCAATGAAGATAGACTAGAAGACTAGGCCAAATATTAAAACATATTATAAAGTCCTCACTAAATAAAGCAGAATGGAACTGACTATGAGGACACCAACTGATAGAAATAACAAAATAGAAAAAGCAATAATAGAAATAAATACATATGGGAATTTGGAAAATATAATATTATAAAAAAAGTTGTACCTAAAATGAGTGAGGAAAGACCAATAGTTCAACAGATACCTTTAAGACAACTGGAAAGCTGTCTGGATTTTAAAAAGTTGGATCCGTACCTTGTATCTTTTACCCTGACAAATTTTGAATGGACCAAAGGTTTAATAATTTTTAAAAAGGTACTTAACTATATTTTCTCAAGGCTATTTCACTTCTGGCTTTATATCTATTCTATTTCTTATAGAAGAAAACTGGGAGTTTCCCAGGCGTAGGAAAGGCATTTCTATGACTCATAATCTAATAATCATAAAATAAGATTAATTAATTCAATTACATAAAAACTAAAAATTCCTGAATTGCAAAAACTAAATCAAAGACAAAATATATAAACAAACTAGGAGAAAAATACAACTCTTATAACAGAAAATAATGGCAAAAAATATGAATAATTCAGAGAAAAAGAAATAAAAGTATCTCAAGTGAAAAGAAAGCAACCTCAATATAATAAGAAAAATACAAATTAAAACCACACCAAATATAATTTTTACATATTGGATTGGATTGTTTTTGATTCCTTTTATTTTTTTAGTTGACATGTACTCACTGTACACATTTATGGTATGCAGTGTGATATTTCAGTATGTGTATACAATGTATAATAACCAAATCAGCAAAATTGGCATATTCATCACCTCAAACATTTATCATTTCTGTGTGTAATGAACATTCAAAATCCTCTCTTAAGGGCTTTTTCAAAATATACAATAAATTATAGTTAACCATATTCAAGCTGTAGTACTGCAGAACACCAGAATTCATTTCCCCTATCTAGCTGTAATTTGGTATGTTAAGCAACCTCTCCTATCCCCCCTCACTTCCTAGCCTCTAATAGCCACAATTCTATTCTCTACTTTCATGAGCTCAGAATGTTTATGCAGCTCCCACATGTAAATGAGAACATGCAATATTTATCTTTCTGTGCCTATTTCTGTTTTTTCTTTTTTTTTATTTCATAGTATTATGGGGGTACAACACTTTGATTATATATATTGCCCATGCACTGCCCAAGTCAGAGCTACAATCGTGGACATCCCCCAAACTGTGCACCCTGCACCCATTAGGTGAGAGTTTTCCCATCCCCTCCACCCTCCTCCTGCCTGCCCGCCCCCTGATGAATATTATTGCCATGTGTGACATAAGGATTGATCAGTTAGTACCAATATGATGGTGAGTACCAGTGGTGCTTATTTTTCCATTCTTGTGATACTTTGCTATGAAGAATGGGCTCTAGCTCCATCCAGGATAATACCAGATGTGTTAATTCACTGTTGTTTTTTATTGATGAGTAATACTCCATTGTACACATATACCACATTTTATTAATCCACTCATGTATTGATGGGCACCTGGGTTGTTTCCACATCTTTGTAATTGTGAATTGTGCTGCTATAAACATTTGCATGCAGATGTCTTTATAATAGAATGTCTTTTTTTCCTTTGGGTAAATACCCAGTAGTGGGATTGCTGGATCAAATGGTAGTTCTACTTTTAGTTCTCTGAGGTATCTCCATATTACTTTCAATAGGGGTTGTACTAATTTGCAGTCTCACCAGCAGTGTATGAGTGTTCCTATCTGTCCACATCCCCACCAACATTTGTTGTTTTGGGACTTTTTGATATAAGACAATCTCACTGGAGTTAAGTGGTATCTCATTGTGGTTTTGATTTGCATTTCCCTGATGATTAGAGAGGTTAAGCAATTTTTTTATATGTTTGCTGGCCATTATTCTGTCTTCTTTTGAAAAGTTTCTGTTCATGTCCTTTGCCCACTTTTTAATGGGGTTGTTTGATTTTTTCTTGTTGATTTTGCTAAATTCTGTGTAGATTCTGGTTATCAGCCCTTTTTCAGATGTGTGGCATGAAAATATTTTCTCCCATTCTGTAGGTTGTCTGTTCACTCTAGTGATAGTTTCCTTGGCTGTACAGAAGCTTTTTCATTAGATCAGGTCCCATTTATTTCTTTTTGTTGCTGCTGTGATTGCATTTGGGGTCTTCTTCATAAATTCTTTGCCTGGGCTAATGTTCATAAGAGTTTTTCCAATGTTTTCTTCTAGAATGCTTATGGTTTCATGTCTTAGGTTTAAGTCTGTTATCCATCATGAGTTGATTTTTGTGAGAGGTGAGAGGTATGGATCTAGTTTCAGTCTTCTACATGTGGCTGTCTAATTTTCCCAGCATCATTTATAGAATAGGGATTCTTTTCTCCAAGGCATGTTTTTGTCTACTTTGTCAAAGATCAGATGACAGTGTGAGGATGGTTTTATATCTGGGTTCTCAGTCCTGTTCCATTGGTCTATGTCTCTGTTCTTGTGCCAGTACCATGCTGTTTTGGTTACTATAGCCTTGTAGTATAGTTTGAGGTCTGGTAGATTGATGCCTCCAAATTGTTCTTTTTGCTTAAGATTGCTTTGGCTAGATGGGGGCTTCTCTGGTTCCACACGAACCATAGAATTACTTTTTCTAGATCTGCAAAAAATGATGTTGGTATTTTGATAGGGACTGCATTGATTCTGAAATTACTTTAGGTAGTATAGACATTTTAACAATGTTGATTCTACCTATCCAAGAGCATGGTAGGATTTTCCATCTGTTTACATCCTCTGCAGTTTCTCTTCTCAGTGTTTGGTAGTTCTCTCTATATAGATCTCTCACCTCCGTAGTTAGATATGTTCCTAAATATTTAATTTTTTTTGGTGCTATTGTGAAAGGGAATGTGTCTTTGATTTGTTTCTCAGCTTGACTGTTATTGGCATATATGAAAGCTACTGATATGTGCATTGATTTTGTATCCTGAGACTTTACTGAATTCACTTATCAATTCCACTAGTCTCTTGGTTGAATCTTTGGGGTTTTCTAGATATACTAGCATACCGCCCATGAAGAGTGAAAGTTTGATCTCTTCTGCCTCCATTTGGACACCCCTGATTCCTCTTTCATCTGATTGCTCTGGAAAGGACTTCCAGCACTATGTTGAATAGAAGTGGAGATAGTGGGCAACCTTGCTGGTTCCAGTTTTAAGGGGGAATGCTTTCAATTTTTCTCTGTTCAGTATGATATTGGCTGTGGGTTTATCATATATGGCTTTAAAAATTTTGAGGTATGAGCCATCTATGCCTATATTGTTAAGAGTTCTTATCATGAAAGGGTGCTGAATTTTGTCAAAAGCCTTTTCTGCATCTATTGAAAGGATCATATAGTCTTTGTTCTTGCTTTTATTTATATGTTGAATTACGTTTATAGATTTGCGTATGTTGAACCATCCCTGCATCTCTGGGATGACGCCCACCTGATCGTGATGAATTTTTTTTTGATATACATTTGAATTCGGTTTGCTAGGATTTTATTGAGAATTTTTGAACCTATATTCATAACAGATATTGGTCTGTAGTTTTCTTTTCTAGTTATGTCCTTTCCTGGCTTTGGTATCAAGGTGATATTGGCTTCTTAAATTGACTTTGGGAGGATTCCATCCTTCTCGATATTATGGAATAATTTCTGCAGTATAGGCACCAGTTCTTCTTTGTAGGTTTGGTAGAATTCAGGTGTGAACCCATATGGTCCAGGACTTTTTTTTGTTGGAAGATTTTTTTATTACTGCTTCAATTTCAGTGCTTGATATTGGTCTGTTGAGGAATTCTATTTCTTCCTGACTGAGCCTAGGGAGGTGGTGTTTTTCTAAGAATATGTCCATTTCCTCTATGTTTTTGTGTTTTTGGGCATAGAGATTTTTGTAGTATTCAAATATGATGTTTGTATTTCCATGATATCAGTTGTGACCTCTCCTTTTTCATTTCTAACTGAGCTTATTAGAGTCCTTTCCTTTCTGCTTCTGGTCCACCTGGCAAGTGGCCTGTCTATTTTGTTTATCTTTTCAAAGAACCAACTTTTCATTTTATTAATCTTCTGTATTGTTATTTTGTTTTCAATTTCATTTAATTCTGCTCTGATCTTGGTTATTTCTTTTCTTCTGTTGGGTTTAGGATTGCTTTGCTCTTCCTTTTCCATTTCCTTGAGATGATTCATTAGTTTACTGATTTGTGACCTTTCTGTCTTTTGGATGTGAGCATTTAAGGTGATAAGTTTTCCTCTCAGGACTGCTTTTGCTGTATCCCACAGATTTTGATAACTTGTGTCCCATTATCATTTAGTTCAAAGAATCTTTTGATTTCCATTTGAATCTCCTCCTTGACCCATAGTCATTCAGCAATAGATTGTTTAATTTCCATGTTTTTGGATAGAGATGTGTGTTTCTGTTGGAATTGATTTCTAATTTTATTCCACTGTGGTCTGAAAAGATATATGGTATGATCTCTATTTTTTTAAATTTGTTTAGCTCTGTTTTGTGGCCTAGGATGTGATAAATTTTAGAGAAAGTTCCATGAGCTCATGAGAAGAATGTATATTCAGTGTTATTTGGGTGGAGTGTTCTGTAGATGTCTGTTAGGCCCAAATGTTCTAGAAACTGTCTAGGTCCATTGTTTCTTTGCTTATTTTCTGTTTGGAGGATCTGTCCAGTTCTGTCAGTGGAGTACTGAAGTCTCTGGCTATTATGGCATTGCTACATATTATGTTGTCTAGATCAAGCAGTATTTGCCTTATGTATCTGGGTGCTCTTGTGTTGGGTACATAAATATTTAGGATTATTAAGTCTTCTTGTAAGATTTTTCCCTTCACCACTATATAGTGACCATCTTTGTCTTTCTTTATTTTTGTTGCTTTAAAGTTTATAATATCTGATATAAGAATGGCTACCCCAGATTTCTTTTGGTTTCCATTTGCCTGGAAAATTGTATTCCATCCTTTCACCTTGAGTCTGAATGAGTCCTTCTGTGTAAGATGAGTTTCTTGGAGACAGCAGATACTTGGCTTATATTTTTTAATCCATTCAGCCAGCCTATGTCTCTTCAAGGGGCAATTCAAGCCATTCACATTTATTGAGAGAATTGATATTTGGGGTGGATTTCTGTTTATCCTGTTGGGTAGACTCTTGTTTTGTTTCACCTCTTGGGCCATTGTAAAATCTTGATCCTGGAGTTTTACCTTTTGGGTAGTTTTACACTGGTGGGTGTCTGTTGTTCTGGTTAGTGTACAATGCAGGTCTAAGCACTTTTTGCAGGGCTGGTCTGGACTTCGCAAATTCTATCAGTGATTGCTTGTCTGGAAAAGTCTTTATTTCTCCCTCATATAAGAAGCTTAGTTTGGCAGGACACAGAATTCTGGGTTGGCCATTATTTTGTTTTAGAAGACTGAGGATGGGTCCCCTGTCCCTTCTGGCTTGTAAGGTTTCAGTTGAGAAATCTGTCGTTAATCTGATAGGTTTCCTTTTGTTGGTTACCCGCTGTTTTCGCCTTACTGCATGAAGGAATGCCTCTTTCGTTTTTACTTTGGCCAGCCTAACAATTATGTGGTGTGGTGAATGCCTTTTCACGTTGAGTCTCCCAGGAGTCCTGTGTGCTTCTAGTACTTGGATATAGAGATTTCTGGCTAGGCCATGGAAATTTTCCTCTATTATTCCTTCAAATAGATTTTCCAGCCCATGCGAATTTTCTTCCTTGCCCTCAGGGATGCCAATGATCTTATGTTTGGCCTCTTTACATAATCCCACATTTCTTGTGTGCTTTATTCATGCCTCTTTTTTTTGTGTTCTTTCTCTTCGACTGATTTATTTAGTGCATGGGAGTTATCTTCCAGCTCTGAGATTCTTTCCTCTGCATGATCCAGCTTATTCTTAAGGCTTTCCACTGTGTTTTGTAGATCCTTGAATGCCTCTTTCATTTCTAGAATTTCTATTTGGTTTTTCTGTAATACTTCTATTTCTTTGGAGAATTTTTCATTCATTTCTTGCATTTTTCTTGTGGTTTCTTTGTGCTGGGATTCAATTTTCTCTTGAATTTGATTGAGGTTTCTTATAATCCATAAACAAAATTCCTCTTCTGTCATTCTACCCATTTCATTTAAGTTGGTATCTGTTGCTGAGGAACTCATGATTTCTTTTGGGGGTGACTTTTTGCTCTGATTTTTCATGGTTCCTGAGTTCTTTCACTGATTCTTTCTCACCTGGCCTCTTGTTCAAGAGCTGGGGGTGTTAGGGCTAGTTATGGCCCTGTCACCAAGCCCCTGAGGATTGTTCCTTGGCAGAGCCAGGGAGAAGAGTACTGGTCTGTATTGCCTTAAACATATTTTAGCAAGTTTTGTGGACCTCTTGGGTTACCTCTGACCTGCTGTCTTCACCTCTTCCCGGTGGAGTGTAGTGAGTTTGTTCTCCCAGCTTGAGCTCCAAGCTGGTGGATTGTCCTTGAGGGTATGAATCCACTGCTCCCTAATAGCTTGAGATGGAAGGCAATATTTTTAGCTGCAGGGTTATTCCTGCTGTCATTGATTGTAGTTTGTGTGGAGTAGCCAGTTTCCTAGGTATTCTGTCATGCTCGTGGCAGGCTCTGGTCCCCCAGGTGGGGTATACAATAGCCCCAAGCTTTGGGAGGGGCCTTGTAGCTCCCAGGGGTTGCTTTGACCCTGCTTCTCCTGAGGTGGGGGAGAAATAAAACAGCTTGTGGCTGCAGTGTGAGAGCTCGATTGGTAAAATTCTACACAGCTCAGAGGTTGCTTATCCAGCCGCTAGGGGGGGCGGCTGCTATGGAGTTCAGAGCTTTCTCTTTCCAGGCTTGGAGAGCTGCTTCTGATGGGAGGGGCCCACTGGTAGGATTGCCGAGGTCTCTAGCCAGGTTTTTTGTTTCCCTGTCTACAAGCTTGGGCTCTTTCCCCTCCAGACCACTTGTGGGCTCTCAAGTTTTCCCACAGTTCATGTGTCTGGCCCTCTGATGTGTGTCTCCATGTGTCACAGCCTGATAGGGGGATCTCCAATTGTGCACCCCTTTTCCACCACTAGACCCCAAGGCAAGGCAGGTGGGTGTCTCTATCCCCAGAAGTCTCTGCCAGGGGGATGTTCTGCCAGGGGGAACAGTGGCAGCTGGAGGCACTCTTGGATTGAGTGAAATTCCCCAGTAAAGTGGGCAGGGTTAGGGGGAGCTGTTCTGATTCAGCCTGTGGCACTTGAGGCATTCGGTTGACATGAGAACCGGTACTTATACAAAATGAGTCACTATGGCAAGTAACCCTCAGAATGACAAATCTCTGGGGTACAGGAGGGCCGGGACCTGAAGAGCAGGCACTAGGACCAGCATGAAGTGGGCACGTAGGAGGCCAGAGCCAGGGAGGCAGGACCAGATGGACGGGCTGCAAACTGTTTCCAATACACAAAGGTCCCACAGATACAGATCCAGGACTTCATCCCACCTGGAACACACAGAGGCAGCTAGCTGTCCGTGGCCACCAAGGGCGTAGCCTGTTGTGCCCAGGCCGAAGAGCCTTCAGGCCAGGGGTGGGGTGAAGCTAGAGACCTAGCTAACAGTCAGCTCCAGGCGGGAGACTTTAAAGATGGCTGCCGACTGCCAGTGTGGCATACAGTAGGGCTCAGATCATGCCGTGAACTCAGGTCTTCTCAACCATCCTGGGTCCCGCAGAGGCAATTGCTGGCATCCCCTAAGGGTGTGTGCTGTTGTTCTCCATTAAACTCCTGTGCCCTGGTCCTGCTGACTTCCAGTGGCGAGGTGCCCATCCCCAAATTCCCACGTACTGTCCCAGGAAGGGCTGTATCTCCGCCCAGTCCCTACCTGGCCCTGAGCAGTCCCTGTCCAGTGCACCTGAGAGTTCCGTATGGCTCCCACAATTGCTTCCTTTCCACAGAGCCTGCTGCCTCAAGCAACATCTTTGCACCAACTCTGGGCTTGTACCTGGCTGAGTGGATGGGAAGTCTGTGGGGAAGGTGCGTGACCACTTGTATGTCAGGTCACACTGTGCTGACCTGGAGAGCGCATCCTTCCCACACTCTAGTCTCTATTGTATTCCCTGCACTCTCTGATATTTGTGAATGTATCTCCCAGTCACCTATTTTCTTGGGCTGAGTGTCCCACGTTTCTCTGTAAATTGACAGTGCTGTTTTCCGAGTGAGCGAACTGCGAGCAGGCAGCCGATGGTGTTTTTCACCTCCTTCCCTGGGAGTGGTGAGGTGGGAGGTCACTATCAGATCGCCATTTTTTTCTTTCCTAACTTATTTCACTTAACATAATATCCTCCAGGCTCATCCATGTTGAGTGTATGACAGGATTTTATTTTTTGTGGCTGAATAGTATTTCATTGTGTATATAATACCACATTTTCTTTATCTCTCATCTGTTGATGGACATTTAGGTTGATTCCATATCTTAGCTATTGTGAATAGTGCTGCAATAAACATGAAGGTGTAGGGATCCCTTTGATATACTGATTTCCTAGCCTTTGGATAAATAACCAATAGTGGGATTGCTGGATCATACGGTAGTTCTACTTTCAGTTTTTTGAGAAACCTCCATACTGTTTTCCATAATGACTGTACTAATTTACATTCCCACCACAAGCATATAAGACTTCCCTTTTTTCCACATCTTTGTCAGTTTTTTATGTCTTTTTGATAGTAGCCATTTTAAATGGGGTGAGGTAATATCTCATTATGGTTTTGATTTGTATTTCCCTGATGATTAGTAATGTTGAGCATTTTTCATATGTTTTTTGGCCATTTGTATGTCTTCTTTTGATAAATGTCTGTTCAGAGCCTTTGTCCACTTTCTAATCTGATTATTTGCTTTTTTCTGTTGGTTGCTTGAGTTCCTTGCATATTTTGGATATTAGTCCCTTGTTGAATAAATAGTTTGCAAATATTTTCTCTCATTCTACAGGTTGTCTCTTCACTCTGCTTTTTGGAGCAGAAGTTTTTCAGTTTAACTGAAAAAACTTGCCACTTGTCTATTTTTGTTTTTGTTGCCTGTGCCTTTGAAGTCTTAGCCATAAAACCTTTCCGCAAGCATTTCTCCTATGATTTTCTTCTGGCAGTTTTATAGTTTGGGGTCTTATGTTTAACTCTTTAATCTATTTTGAGTTGATTTTTTGTATACAAGTAAGAGATAGGAGTCTAATTTCATTCTTCTGCATGTAGATATGCAGTTTTCACAGGACTATTGAAGAGGTTTTCCTTTCCCCAAAGTATGTTGTCTTAGCACCTTTGTTGAAAATCAGTTGGCTGTAAATATGCAGGTTTACTTTTGAGCTCTCTATTCTTTTCCATTTGTCTATTTTCTATTGTTATAGCAAAACCATGCTGTTTTGATTATTATAGCATTTGTAACAAATTTTGAAGTCAGGTAGTATGATGCCTCCAGCTTTGTTCTTTTTGCTTAGTATTGCTTTGGCTATTTGGGGTCTTTTGTAGTTCCATACAAATTGTAGGATTGTTTTTTTCTATTTCTGTGAAGAATGCCATTTCTATTTTGATAAGGAATACATTGAATCTGTAAATTGCTTTGGGTAGTATTGTCATTTTAACAATATTAATTCTTGCAGTTCATATGCATGGGATGTCTTTCCATTTGTTTGTGTCCTCTTCAATTTCTTTCATCAGTGTTTTGTAGTTTTCATTGTAGAGGTTTTTGACCTCCTTGGTTAAATATATTCCAAGATTTTTTTTGTACCATTGTAAATGGGATTGCTTTCTTGATTGATTTCTTTTTCAGCTAGTTCATTATGGATGTATAGAAATGGTATAGATTTTTGTGTGTTGATTTTGTATTGCACAACTTTACTGAATTTGTTTATCAATTCTAAGAGTTTTTTGGTGAAGTCTTTAGGCTTTTCCATATGATATATATAAGATCATGTCATGTGAAAAGGGAGACAATTTGACTTCCTCTTTTCCAATTTGGATGCCTTTTATTTCTCCCTCTTGCCCAATTACCCTGGCCAGGACTTTGTTGAATAAGAGTGGTCAAAGTGGGTATCCTTGTCTTTTTCTAATTCTTAGAGGAAAGGCTTTCAGCTTTTCTCCATTCAGTATGATGTTACTTGTGGGTTTGTCATATATAGCCTTTATTATGTTGAGATATGTCCCTTCTGTGCCTATTTGTTGAGAGTTTTTGTCATGAAGGGATTTTTAATTTTATCAATTTTTTTCCTGTCTGTTGATATAATTGTAAGCTTTTTGTCCTTCATTCTGTTGATGTGCTGTATCACACTTATTGATGTGCATGTGTTAAACCATCCTTGAATCCCTGGGACTAATCATACTTGATCATGATGTATTATCTTTTTGATGTGTTGTTGGATTTGGTTTGCTAATATTTATTGAGAATTTTTGCATATATGATCAGGGATATTGATCTGTAATTTTCTTTTTTTGTTGTTGTATCTTTGTCTGGTTTTGGTATGAGGGTAATGCTGGGCTCATAGAGTGAATTAGGAAGAATTCTATCCTCTTCAATTTTTTCAAACAGTTTGAGGAGAATTTGGTAGTTCTTCTTTAAAGCTTGGTAGACTCTGGCAGCAAGGTCATCCTGTCCTGGGTTTTTCTTTGTTGAGAGACATTTTCTTACTGATTCAAATTCCTCACTCATTATTGATGTGTTCAAGTTTTCTGTCCCTTTCTGGTTCAATCTTGGTATGCTGTATGCATCCAGGAACTTATCTTTTTTCATTTTCCAATTTGTTTGGCATATGGTTGTTTGTAATAGTCTCTAATGACCCTTTGTGTTTCTGTGGTGTTATTTGTAATGTAATATTTCTGATTTCTGATTTTCCGATTTAATTTATTCAGGTCTTCTCTCTTTTTTCTTTGTTAGTCTTGCTAGGGGTTTATTGAATTTGTTCATCCTTTCAGAAAACCAACTTCTCATTTCATTGATCCTTTGTATTCTTTTTTAGTCTCTATTTTCTTTAGTTCTGCTGTGATCTCTATTATGTCTTTCCTTCTACTAATTTTTGGTTTGGTTTGTTCTTGCTTTTCTAATTTCTTAAGTTGCATAATTAGGTTGTATATTTGAAATCTTTCTATTATACTTACTTGATGTAGGCATTTATTGCTATCAAATTCTCTCTTAGCACTACTTTGTTCTGTATCCCATAGGTTTTGGTATGTTATGGCTTCATTTTCATTTGTTTCAAGAAATTTTTTAATTTCCTTTCTAATTTATTCATTGACCCAATCATTGTTCAGGAGTATTTTGTTCAATTTCCATGTATTTGTACAGTTTTGAAAGTTCCTCTTGGTGTTGATTTCTGGTTGTATTCCATTGTGATCTGAGAAGATACTTGAAATGATTTTAATTCTTTTAAATTTGTTGAGGCTTGTTTTGTGGCCTAACATATAGTCTATTCTGAGAATGTTCCATGTGCTAATGAGAAGAATGTATATTCTGTAGCTGTTGGAAGAAATACTCTGTAAAATCTGTTAGGTCCATTTGGTCTACAGTGTAGATTAAGTCCAATGTTTCATTGTTGATTTTATGTCTACATGATCTGTTTAATGCTGAGAATATGGTGTTGAAGTCCTCAACTATTTTTGTATTGGGGTCTACTCTCTCTTTACCTCTAATATTTGATTTATATATCTGGATGTTTTGGTGTTGGGTGCATATATATTTACAATTGTTATATCCTCTTGCTTACTTGATCCCTTTATTATTATATAATGACCTTCTTTGTCTCTTTTTATATTTCTTGCCTTACAGTCTATCTTCTTTTGAAAAACTTCTGAACTCTGTTCATGTCTTTTGCCCATGTTTTAATGGGGTTGTATGTTTGTTTCTTGCTGATTTGTTTGAGTTTCCTTTACATTCTGGATATTAGCCCTTTATCAGATGCATAGTTTGTGAATATTTACTCCCATTCTGTAGGTTGTCTATTAACTCTTTTGATTATTTCCCTTGCTGTGCAGAAGCTTTTTAATTTAATTAGGGAATTTAAACCATTTACATTCAAGGTTGTTATTATTAGGTGAGGACTTACTCCTGTCATTTTTTTCATTGTTTTTTGATTGTTTCATATATCCTTTGTTCCTCTCTTCTTCTTTTTTTGTTTACCTGTACAATTTGGTGGGGGTTTTTTTTGTAGTGGTAACACTTGATTCCTTTTTCTTTCTCCTCTGTGTATCTCCTTTACCAGTTAGTTTTGTACTTTCATGTGTTTTAATGATGGGAGATACCATCCTTTTGCTCACAGATTTAGGACTCCCTTAAGCATTTCTTATAGGACTAGTCTAGTGGTGATATTCCCCCAGTTTTTGCTTGTCTGGGAAAGACATTATTTATCCTTCATTTCTGAAGAATACTTTTTCTTGCCTGGCAGTTTTTAATTTCAGCACTTTGACTATATCATCCCATTCTCTCCTGAACTACAATGTTTCTGCTAAGTAATCTGCTGTTAGTCTGATGAGGAATTTCTTATATGTGATTTGACATTTTTCTCTTGCTGTTTTAGAATACTGTCTTCATTTTTTTAACTTTTGACAGCTTGAGTATAATGTGTCTCAGAGAAGACATTTTTTGAGTATATTTGGGAATCTTTAAGCTTCCTGTATCTGAATTTCTATATCTCTCACAAGACTTGGGACATTTTCAGCTATCAATAGGTTTTCTTTGCTTTCATATATTTCTTCTCCTGAACACCCAAAATTCAAATATTTGTTCACTTTATGCTGTCCCATATGTCATGTAGGCTTTCTCTATCCTCTTTTTTTATTTTTTCTTTTTCTTTTTTTGTCTGCCTGTATTATTTCAAGAGAACTGTCTTCAAGTTAAGAAACTCTTTCTTCTGCTTGATCCAGGCTATTGTTGAAGCTCTTGATTTTATTTTTTTATTTCATTCATTAAAATTTTTAGTTCCAGGATTTCTGTTTAGTTCTTGTTTATTATATCTAACACTTTCCTCAATTTATCATTCATATCATAAATTATTTTCCTGATTTCTTTGTATTGTTTATATGTGTTCTCTAGTATCTAGCCAAGTTTCCTTAAGATCATTATTTTGAATTCTTTTTCACGTATTTCATAGATTTCCTTTACTTTGGGAAAGTTATTATATTCCTTCAGAGGTGTCATTTTTTTTTTCTTTTTCATGTTTCTGTGTCCTTACATTGATACCTGAACATCTGATGTAACAGTTGCTTCTTCCAATTTTACGGAGTGGCTTTCATAGGGAAAGACTTTTTCCTGTAGGTGTAGCTATAGTGTTGGTTGGGTAGGATTCTTTGGCTTTGATTCTGATTGGGTGTAGTAGTGTAGTCTTTGTATTTCTTCAGCTTTTCCCCCAAATGAGGAGTTCCTTCTGGCTCTAAGCCAATCCTGGCCAGGCCACCTGCTTCTTCATCTCCCACTCCCTCTCTGCCTCAGAGGTTCCCTATCACTTTCCTGCTGAATTCCAGTGTTCTTTCAAAAGTTTTTGTATAAAAAAAGTTTGATTTAACTATAGAATTGATATTAATTGAAAAGAAAATTTTAAATGTTCTAAGAAAAAATGGGAAAGAAGCAAAACCATTTAAGAGGAAAACATTTCTTTAGATGACTCTCAGAAGAGGAAACCTCAAGGAGTGGATCATTTTTCAGAAGGTCCTTGGACAATTCCTCTGGGACCCTGAGACTACATCTCTCTTCCAACAAATAACATTTTCTTATTTGGCCACTAAATTGACACCTACAGAAGTTGACACCTGTGGGCTTTAGATAGAAAACTGATTCAACTTACAGTGTGACAGTTTAAATTTATGCATCATTGCTACATTAAAATGCAATATGTCATTAGACTTGGGGTGTTGTTTTGCACTGTATTCTCATGGTGAGTTATTTTTGCTTTGGGAACCACACCCCTGAACCCTGGCCACACTTCTGGTGGGATGCCCAGTGCTATCTCTCTAGGTGCTCAGAATGCACTAAGACATGCTCACCCAGCCCAGGTGCTGCTAATGCACCCACACAGCAACTTGGCCTTCCCAGGAGCAGAGCCCATCAAGATGACTCTACTAATCACTGAGTGGTAAGAAAAAATAATCCTTTGGGTTAGAACCTTCTGCTTTCCTCTACCAGTTATCAGGAAAATGTTTGTGCTTTACTCTCTCTCTCTTTCTTTCTCTCTTTGTGTGTGTGCCTGTGTGTAAAGATTAATCTACAATCTGCAATCCTAGGGGGAAATATGCTTCTAGCCCCACTTCTGGAAAAAGAAAAGTAATAATTACTTAATGTAAATTAATAGAAGAACATTTAAGAAAAAATTGTACCAAAGATGTAGAGTAGTGGAAAGCTTCTCAAATTATTTCTTAGACTTAATATACTCCTCAAAATGAAACCAACAGAATACAAAATTTCATAAATAAAATACTAGCCTCATAAATCTAATACTATAATAAAATAATAATTTTTCACAACCAAATAATGTATATTTTTCCCCTAGGGATGTTTTTAAAAAGACATGAATAAAATGAAGAGATATTGTAAATTGTGGAAAAGAAGATTCCATTACTTCAAGGTGTCATTTCTTCCTTCAAATAATTTATAAATAGAATATAATTCCATTGTAAAATTGCCAAAGTTTTTTTAACTTAACAGAAGAATATATAAGTAACAATAACTGAACAAAATCTTGGAAAAAAGGAGTAATTAAAGCATACTGTGCTGTTAAAACATATAATAAAAATGTACTAATTGAAATAGCAACATATGGCTCAAGAATAGACAGAAAAATCAATGAAACAGAGTGCAAGCCCAGAAACAGGCCCTAGTATATACAAAAATTTAGTAAATAATAAAGATGGCATTTCAGTAAATGAGGGTCTGAGTCACTGAGTCATGAGTCAGTGACTTTGGTGGATGATAAATAAGTAGAAATAGTGATTACAGAATACTATTTCAAAAAGAGGACTTACACATATAGAACAAAGGCTAAAATGGATATGAATCAAATGTTGATATCCTGAGTTGTTTACTCAGATTCTAGGTTAGCCTTAAGAGGGAACACCTCTCCCACTGTCACAGAAAAGAAGGAAAAGGGATGAGTGAATGAATGTCCTTGGAAATGAGATTTTATGACAAAAGATAAAATTCTTAGACTTTCTTTTTTAAGTGACAGGGTCTCACTCTGTTGCCCAAGCTGGAGTGCAGTGGCATAATCACAGCTCACTACAGCCTCCAACTCCTGCGCTCAAGCAATGCTCTTGCCTGAGCCTCTCGAATAGCTGGAATTACAGGTATGTGCCACCACACCCAGCTAATTTTTAATTTTTTGTAGAGACAGGGCCTCACTATGTTGCCAAGGCTGATCTTGAACTCCTAGCCTTAAATGATCCTCCCACCTCGGCCTCCCAAAGTGCAGGGATTACTGGCTTGAGTCACCATGCCCAGCCCATGGACTTCTTTTTGATGACTTTTGATGGCTGCAATTTTATCTTCAAAGAATTGCCTGAAGAGACCGGGAGAACAGATGATGGGTTTAGAGCGTATAATATACCCTGAAAAGAGCAGCATAGACAGTGGAAACATAGAAGGCTTTCTGGGCTACACTGAGGGCCCTGGAGAAGTTGAAGACCGTGAATTTACCTGGGATAGCAAGGACCATTTTGGGAAATGGTCCCAAAAGAAAGAAAGAGTGAAGAAATTAAAAGTGTGGTTTAGAAGAGTAGGTGCTATAAAAACACAAGCAGGTGAGTCAAGCACATTGGCCTGAGGTTGGCGAGAAAGATGAATTACAGGGTCTAGAAGAAACCAAGAAAGAAAGACAGAGGACCAATGTTGGGACACAATAAAATGCGCCAGAAGTTGGCAGTCTCGATCATGTTGAAAATCCGATGCATCAAGGACACATTTGAACACTGAGCACAATCGACAGACAAGAAGTCATTGTCAGAAATTAACTGTTGGAGTTTAACATTTAGAGATGCATGCGAATGCGATCATACTATTTCTTGCTTTTTTAGTGAATATAGTGTGGTAGTAATGGCCCCTCCCCAAAGCTGTCCATGTGCTAATCCCCAGAACCTGTGAATTTATTACCTTTCGTAACAAAGGGACTTTGAGATGTGATTAAGTTAAAGATGGGGAGGTTATCCTGAATTATCCAGTGGGCCTAATGTAATTACAAGGGCCCTTGTAGGGACACAGGATGGTCAGAGTGAGAAAATGAAATGTGGTGATGGTAGCAGAGATCAGAGTGACGCGGGGAAGGGGCCTAAGCGAAAGAACGCAGGTAGCCTCTAGACACTTGCTAAGGAAGGGAAACAGATTCTCCCTTAGAGCCGCAAAAGGAGTAACTACTCTGTTGACATTTTGATTTTAGAACTTCTGACCTCCAAAAATGTTAGGCAATAAATTTGTATTTTAAGCCACTAATTTGTGGTATTTTTTATAATAGCAATGGGAAGCTAATACATTTGGTATTATGAAGCATTTTTACAAATTTATGTGGGCTATTCTTGTACTGTGCTCAAAAAAAAAAACCCGCCACATAGTAATAACCACATGGTAATATCGAAAACTCATGTTTGCGATTTTCTAACAATTGAGTGACCAACACGGTTGCCCCTCACTAAGCCAAACCAATTATCCAATGCTGACAAGCCAGTCAAAATCATTCACACTCATCTGATTTATAGAGGTGGAAGCACTAAGGATCACTGAAGAAGTCCCCATGGAAACAGTATTTTCCATTCAAAGATATTTAGAAGTTTTCATGCCTACTCATCAATGAGGCAATGAAAAAAGTTTTGAGACAGATGACCCTAATTTTCAGTACAAATCAAAGAATTTTGGAGTAATGGCTAATGGCTATACTTTCTATAGGGAGATTTGCCAGGAAGAAAGGGAGTCATCTTATGTCCAAGCTTCATTGAAAATATATAATTTTAAAGCCTCAGTCAAAACAGTCCATGCAGTAAAATCCTCTCAAGGGAATTTTGCAAGCGTGTAAAACCAAACACAATATAAAAGCTTTTTCGAATGCTATGTTTGGTTTTATGTACTTGCATAAGCATATTAATAAGTTTGATTAAATAGTCTCAACATAGATATAGGCAAGAATGAAATTTATTCATTTTCAGACAACACAAAATATTCTAGACTGTCAACCCTGCATCCTGACTAGGCCAGACATCTTTTTTCTTCATCTCACCCAAGTTTAATGTTTAATCCTATGCTTTCTGAATTTCAAACTTTCAAAACTCCCTCTCCCTTCTCTCCCCTCCTTGTGCCTGGGGAAGGCAGGGAATGACCTATGCTTACAGAGCAATGACATCGGAGGTGGTGAGTTCCTTCTCTGCCTCCCAGTCTAATACAGAAGTACTAGAATCAAGTGCTGGCAATGGCTTTTGAGTGGGGATGATGAAACCCTTGGCCTTCAGGGAGCTCACAAAGCCCCACCCTGCACAGTCCCTCTGTCCTCTTCTCCGCCATTACCAAGGCAACAAGCAATCCACCCAAAAGTCTCTGCTTCTGGCAAACCCCAGCTACCTCCCATGGTATGCACTCATCTCTCCTTGCCAAGCCAAGGGTGGGAAGACCTGCTGCCCTGGGGTACTCTCTCAAAGCTCCAGCAGCAGCACCAAATGCTCTGCCAGCTCAGCAGCACACCCTCACCCCTAGCCCACAGCTCTTCCTGGGGCTGGAGGGAATTTGGGAAACACAGATTTCAACAGAAGAGGGTGGAACAAATTGAAACTTCCTTGCTCCCTGCCTCCCAGGCTATCCACCAAATGAAGGGGAGGGAAAAGGCTTTGTTAATACTTCATGAACTCTGCTTCCTTCAAAAGTCCAATAGCCATACCTCCTCTGCATCTCTTATTTTATAAAAACCAAAGGAGTGGAGTTTAAGAAACTGGTTGTGCTGAATGCTTTCTGTTAGTAAATCCCACAGTGTAGGGTTGGCATCAAGAAGGTATTTCTCTGAACTTAAAAGGTGAGATATTTGGCAAGTTTATCATGAACTGTGGACTCTAGTTGGCAGTTGCAGGAAAGCACAAATGTCTCCCTCATCACCACTTTTATCACTTTTCAAAAATATTCATTTCATTCTATGGTCATCATTAACTTTGGAATTTTTATATTGCAAAATGATTTTCCAAAGACAGATCCCCAATTTAAAACATTGTGCCTATGAGAAATGTTTTCCATTTAAACTGGTTCAACTTGAGACCATAATCTTGGCACTAATTAAGTTATAATTTGGGAGATCACTGCATTGATTTCAAGACTGAAATGAAACTCTGGGATGAAAAGTTTCCTGGGAATGAGAAGCAGTAGAGACCAGAGGAGGGTGTCTAAGAATAAATAGTTTGCTGTTTTTAACAGAGTCTAGCAATCTGCAGCATTTTTTCTCACTCAAAGTAGAATACTGAGGCAAAGTTTAATGTATATTGTATCCGGGGAATTTTTGCTTCCTGCCATGAAGTAGTAATGGAATCTGGATCACCATACACACACACACATGACTGTAAATAACTAGAAAAATTGGTAAAATATAATAAAAATAATTTTCAGACATTGGTTGACAGAACTGCTTAGGACTATGAACTCTGAAGAAAGGGAAATGAACTATGCGAGCCCTATGTGAACACTGGCTTTCTGCCTAGAGGCAATTCCCAGATCACAGCACGGGGAGGAGAATCCCAAACAAAGTGTGTTGGTCTCACTGAGTTAAGGAGATCAGAGTTCAGGGACACTGAGGAGACTAGAATTCATGGAACAGAGTACTAGATTTGAGGGAGCTATTAAGAGAAAGAGCTCCAGAGATTTGCATGGTATCCCCTCTAGTCTTTGGCTAACTCAATCTACACATGAACAGGTGAAACTCTACAATTTGGGGGAAAGAAAAATTGCTGAGGGGCTGTAAGCTGAATAAATCCAAGAGTTCCCGTAAGACCAGGAACCATTCATGTTCCCACTAGCCAGAGTGAAAAGGCCTCACTGGACACACACGGAATTCAGTAAAGACCCTAGAAGGGTCAGGTGTTACTCACCAATCTTGAGTAAAGGTTACTCTAGACCCATTCTTTAAAAGCTTTAAAAGAAGCCTCAAAATTATTAAACTAATCCTCAATAACATAATTGCCTGCTAGAATAAATTACTATACTCTTTAAGGAAGACCAAAAGAAAAAAAAAAACAACAACACCAGAGACATAAAATTTACCATGCTTGGCATCCAATCAAAATTTCTAGACATGTCAAGATGCAGGAGAACTTGACCCCAAAACAGGAGGGAGGAAAATCAATAAATAGAAACAGACTCAGAATTGATAAAGAGATAAAATTAGCAGACAAGAACATTAAAAAACTATTATAAATATACTCCATAAGTCAAAATTAAGGCAAAAGAAAAATTCTTTTCAGACAAACAAAAGTTGAGAGAATCCATTGTCAGCAAACCTACACTACAGGCAGAAGGCAAATGATGCCAGATGGAAACTGGGATCTTCACACAGAATGGAAATATTAAAAATGGCCAATTTGTAGTTAAATATGTAGTTTTTTTTATCTTATAAACTCTTTAAAAGATAGTTAATGCTTAAAGCAAAAATAAAACAGTGTGTTGTGGGGTTTAAAATACATGTAGAAATAAAATGTATGAAAACTTATAAATAGCACAAAGGATGGGAGGGAGGAGATGAAAGTATATAGTTGTAAGGTTCTTGCATAATTCATAATTGGTACAACATTGTTTGAAAGTAAACTGTTAATAAATTAAGGATGCAATTTGTAAACCCTAAATCAACTACTAAAAAAAGGAAGTACAGCTAATAAACTAATAGTGGAGATAAAATGGAATACTAAAACTGCACCATTATTGAAGTGTTCTGTATCTTGAGTGTGGTGGTCATTCCATGTGAGTTTACAACTACCAAAACTCAAATTGTGCACTTTAAGAAGAAAATGTTTACTGTACATAAATTATTTCTCAATAAAGTCAATAAAAATAATCTAATGAAAGCAAGAAAAAAAGGAGGATAAACATAAAATAGATGGAATAAATAGAAAATAAATCTTAAGATTTTAGATTTAAACCCAATCATTCAATAATTACATTAAATGTAAGTAAATCTAAATTCTTCAATAAGAGGCAGGAATTGTCTGACTGAGTAAAAAAGCAAGACCAAACCACATTCCCTGCAAGAAATTAATTTTAAAAATAAAGACACAGGTTAAAAGTGAAAGGATTGAAAATATATAAAATGCACCACTAGTCATAAGAAAACTGTAATAGCTATATTAATAATAGACAAAATAAACTTTACAACAAAGAATATTACCAGAAATAAAGACAAATATGTTATAATGACAAAAGAATTAATTCATCAAGAAGATATAACAATCTTAAATGTGCATACACCTAACAACAGAGTTTCAAAATATAAGAGGCAAAAATGAATAGTTTCGAAAGAGTAGATAAATCCATAATTATAATTAGATAATATAATGCTTCTTTCTCAGTAATTAATAAAGTAATTAGAAGAAATCAATAAGGATATAAAAAACTTAAATAACACTATCAAACAACTTGACCTAATTGACATTTATAGAACACTCCACCTGACAATTGCAGAATACACATTCTTTTCAAGTGCACATGGTATGTACATCAGGATAGAACATACATCAAGTCATAAAACAAGTCTCAAAATATTTAAAGGCCTGAGATCATACTAAGTATATTCTTCAACTACAATGGAATTAAATTGAACTAAGTGAAATTGAAAATTCAATATATCAAAATTTGTGTGTTGCAGCTACAGCAATGCTTAGAAGTAAATGTAGAGCTGTAGATGCTTATTTTAGAAAAGAAGGACAAAAATCAATGCTCTAATCTTCCACCTCAAGAAAGTAGAAAAAGAAATCAAAATAAACTTGAAGTCAAAGAAAGAAGGAACTAATCAGGATAAGTGCAGAAATGAATATAATAGAAAATGGTCAAACAATAGAGAAAAATCAGTGAAACCAAAAGCCATTTCTTTGAAAAAATCAATAAAATTGATAAATTTCTAGCTAGATGATCAAGAAAAAAAGAAGACAATACTTAGGAATATCAGAAATAAAAGAGGGGAAATCCTATACTACACAAGAAATTCTATAGACATTAAAAATGTAATAAGACAATATTATGAATTATTTTATGCCAATAGTTTTAATTTAGATAAAATAGACAAATTCATTGAAAATCAAAAATGACCAAAATGGACTCAAGAAGAAATAGAAAACCTGAATAGTCCTATATAAATTGAAGAATTGTAATTCCTAGTTTAATTTCCACAGAGATAACTCAGGTACTGATGGCTTCACTGGTGAATTCCATCAAATATTTAAAGAAGAAATAATGCCAATCCCACACAAACAGACTATAGAGGAAAGGGGGGAACTCCCTAACTCATTCTATGAAGCCAACATCACAATGATATCCAGTACCGCCCTTAGACCTGAGCAAACAGACCTCTGCTCTGGGCCCTTATGCCTCAGACACCCCATTTAGAGTACCTTCATCAGGATGTTCTAAGTCTCCCACTGGTGCCTGGATTGTGTTAAGGCCGGCAATGCCACCTGGGTGGGGTGCCTTGAGCTTGGACTGGGACCCTCATGGTCCCAGATTCTCCTTTCTCTAACCCTCTATGCCACACATGGTGTCAATCAGATGCCCAAGGAACTCAGGGACTCACACTTCTGGGGTCAACCCAGCCTCCCATGGCAAGGTTCCAGTTCCAGGAGGGAGGTCTGGCAAGCAGATTGCTCCCTCTGGTAGCACAATATTGCTTTTGCAAGATCCTGCAAGATTGGGCGTCTAGGATGATGCTGAAATGCTGATGTGGAGTGACTCTCACTTATGTCAGACACAGAACAAGTTTAGTACTCTGGCCCACATTCACTGCCAAGGCTTGGGTTTAAGCCATATGTTTGGACCCGTGCCTGGACTCCCACCCATCTACACTCTGACTGCAGTGTTGCCCCCTGTTCTTGTTCTACCCACAGGCCCCTCATCTATCCTCCCTGTTTGTGGCAGTGCGTAGAAGGCAGCAGTGTGGTCAACACTGAAAGAGATTACATTTTAGAAATGCACTGATTACAGTTTAAAGAATTCTATCTTTATGCTATAAAATTCCAAATAATAAATTTAACATGACCAGAAAACAAAATATGATTCACATTTTTCTGCGTGCTCTGGGCAAAACCTGCATTTGTGGCCATCACCAACAAAACATAGTAATTACCTTTACTCTCACTGGAAGCTAATATTCACAGGCAGCAGATGGATGATATGACATCATGAGTAATGATGTAACCAACATTAAGCAAATGGCGTTAGGGAATTGCAAAGGTAAGAAAATCTGTGTTGTTTCAATGCAAACAGTTTCCAGCATTGTGGGTAATAACAGCAAGGCTACACTTTCTCAAGATAGCAGATAGGAAATAAGGCAGGAATAATGCCTTTGCTGATAAAGAACTGGAAAAGATGGTCCTACATAGCAAGAGGTGGCTACTACAAAGAAACTTTATGTTACCTGCTTAGACAATAAACAAATACATAAATACCTCTTCTCTGCCTGTTTTTCTAAATCTTTGCTAGACCTCACACAGGCCCACAAATTTTGTAATATGTTTTTAACCAAGTTGTTTATATAGACAAAGCCCTGGCAAAAGATATTTGTCTAGAGACATTCCTGCTAATATCAAAACCAAACACATCACACAAAAAAGAAACCTATAGACCAGTATCGCTCAAGATCATAAACACAAAAATTCTTAACAAAATATTAGCAAGTTAACCCCAGCAATATATAAAAAGGAAAATATACCACAATAAATAAGTGGAGTTTATCCCAGTCATATAAGGTTTATTTAACATTATAAAAATCAATCAATTCACCGTATTAGTTGAATAAAAGAGAAAACCATATGATAATCTCAACAGATGCAGAAAAAGCATTTGACAAAATCAAATATTCATTCATGAAAGTGTTTTGTGTCTGCTGATACAGGACCTTCTAAAATAGAGACAGGCCTGATCCTGGTGGGGATGATGCACGATGGTGTGCCTGTTACATATCATCCCAGAACTGAGGGGACTAGGGCTCAGGGAGGACCAGGTCACCACTGATCAGTGGCCCCACTGGGATTTAGATGTCTTCCTGTCCGTCTCTAGAGAGCATCTCTTCCCCTGTACCACAGTGTCTCCATATAAAGAATGGCTGATTTCATTTAATGAAACTGCATTTAGTACTGTTAGGAAAAAAATGTTTTTAACTGAAACACTATTTCCACTAACAATAAAATAACATCTATTTTGTATATTGAGATGTTTATGGGTATATTTTTAAGACTTGAACTCAATGTACAAAGATTGCTATTCTTTTATTTTCTATAACTGAATCAGGCGCAGATACAGTGTCACGGGATGGCAGATTAAACTATTTTGGAGGCCCTCTTTAAGAAAAAGAATGCAATATGAAATTACACACAAAATTAGGTTCAAACATGAACATTTTTTTTTACAACAAATCATTAATTTTACAAAGCTGACAAATACCACAAGCATAAAATCCGGAAAAGTAACAAATATTCTTACTTATTAATTGCCTGCCACATCTCTATACTACCTTCTCTTCATCTTTTTTTCTTTTTTTGATTCATACTTTTTTGGTTTTGTATTATGATTTTCAGTAGAGACAAACAGAAAGATAATTTACTTTTTCTTTAGCATAGTTAGTCAAATGGTTTCTTCTTACCGTTACTGATAATCAGGATTCGTAAAACATCCAACTTCACACACAGATGGACTGTTTGTATGGTTTGTGACCTATAAATATAGAGATATTCATAAATTCTATTTCCATAATTCCCATCCAAAAGAATGTAAATGATGCATTTATATTTGAATTATCAATTATATTGCTGCAGGAGACAATTCCAGGCCAAAAGCAAGTTATTATGGAGGGCCTCCACTGGCGTAACCTCCAATTATGTGGTTTCTCTCATCCTCCTTTGTCCCACCAAGGACTTGGCTCAACTCAGAGCAGGCTGCAAGACCCCCTACTCTGGTGTCTAACTAGTGCTTCCCCAACTCCCTTCCCTCCAGCTTAGAAGCTCTTCATCTGGTTGCAATAGACACCTGTGATGCCCACTTGCATCTTCTCCCAATTCACTGCTGTCTCACATTTGGGCTGAAGACTTCTGACATTCTTGTTCTCAGGTTCATGTGTGCCTTTGACCTTGTTATTGGGCTGGGGCAAAAAGTCCCAGAGAATGAGGGAAGAAATTCAATAAATAGGAGTGGGAAGCACCTGGGTTAAGTCACCCATGAGATGCCACGACCCAGTGGGACCAAATTCCCACTCAGGGAATTGTTTATAGGCAGATTTCTCTTGACAGATGCCCTTTAAAGTTCTGGAGTTATTTAATTTTTGCAAATAACATTCTCTAAGTTAACTTCTTACCATACGAGCTAATAAAAAATGTTATTTGGGGCACAAAGTACTCTATTATTTGAACATCAATTGAGACTATGACCACGAGATTATTGTTTTTTTTACCTGCAATGTGGACTCTATTAAGTAGTAAAGAGAAAAAAAACTGATCCACCCCACACCCCAGTTAAAGACTTCTCTCTCCTTTCTTGCATGCTCACCCAGAAATAGAACCTGTTTTACCTACTGTGTGCTTTCCCACACCTTATTTAGACATGAAATTCTAACGACTTAAAAATAACCTGGGGTGTGTGTGTATATATATAAATATAAATATCACACATATAGATAATATTTATAATATATGTTCTTTTGCATGTATAAAATATTACATTTTTAAAGTCAATACAAGAAAAATAATTTGGGCATGGCCCTGGGATAGATCCTAGAGGACTAGTGGTGGCGGTACACGATTCCTTCCTCTCGGTGGGACCTCTCTGCTTCCTCGTGCCCCGTTCCCGTTCTCCACGGGGACTTCCTTCCGCCCTCTCACAGATTTCTGGTCATTTTCTAGCAAGCCAGTTTCTCAACTCATTATTTTTGCCCATTTATCAGCCGTCAGCCCCTTCTCTGTATTCCTGTCCACAACATGCCTCTCCCCAACAATTGCCATTCTTTCTCTTTCTTTGAGGCAGTGGGTTTCACAGCCTATACCAGGAGTGGTGGACATTCCCCACCGCTGAGAGACCTAACCCCTTTTCTCTAGAGAAATGACAGGCGACGGGGCCTGAGACGAGGGGGTGCGCATGGGGACAGAACGGACCTGGGGTTCTGCCAGGCCCCCTGCCAACCTTGAACGGTATTCTTTTGTGCTCTCCACCATAGGGGGGATAGCAATAGAAAGTATTTGTCCCAGGACCCTGCACATTTTGCTGGTAAATTGTTTGAGGTTTGTTAAGTGATTAGCATACTGATTATTGCCAGAGACCCCAAAATTCTGGATCTCCCTAAGATCCTCAAACATTCCCTCATTTCTTTCATTGTCTCAGCCACGGCCCCTTAAGTGAGCAAAAAGATGTCATCATAATAGAGAGCAGAGAGACTAGAAAAGGCAGGAATGAACAGAATAGCACCGTTCACTGCCTTTTGTGACAAATTCCCAAGTTTACCTTCCCAAAGCTGAAAGAAAACTATTCTGTCTGAAAGAAAAAGAACATGAATAGTCAGTTCTAACAGCACAGCGCTTAGGAGCTCCAGCTGTGGAAGCCCACAGGCAAGGCTTTGAGTCCCAGCTCTGCCATCCACTGGCTGGGGACCTCGTTATTATTAACCCCTCTGAGCCTCAGTTTTCTCATCTGGAAAGAGGAGATAATATCCCCCTCCTCACAGGGCTGTTGTAAACATTCAATGAGGCGGCTGTGAAGTGCTCGGCCTCACACTTCATCTTGTAATAAGAACTCCAGAGATGGAAGCCAGTACTACTTTTTCAATGCGATGTAGTGACAACTAAAGGGCAAATTAGAAGCATTAAGGTATTCGCTGCCCTTCGAGAGCTCACAATCCCGTTGAAGAAACAGAACATGAAGAAGAAATAAATAAGAATATAATTCAGGCAACAATCGGTGTTATGATCGGTGTCATTGCAGGGCTTCTGAGACAAGAGAAATTTGTGAACACTGAGAAAGGGGTCGGGATGAAATAAAGGGCATAGGACTTTTTTTACCTTTAAAAAAATTAGCAATTTTCAATGTATAGCAATTCCCATACTGTTTTCATCATCCTTAAAGTTCACAGACAGTGGGAAATTACACAAGATTTTGAAGAACAAAGTCTGTGACTACACGTATTAAAATTGGCCTGGGTCTTAACCTTTTGCACTAATGGCTACAGGAGTCACATCAAAAGGAAGAACTGGAATAAGCTCTTAATAAAGTAACTGTGGAGAGGACCATGAGGTGGCCTGCCTCTGTCCTGTGATCTGAGACAACGTGCAGGGACAACCATGGGTCTTACCAGCTCCCCTTACCCATCTCCTTTAGTTGGTCTTCAGTCTAGTCACCCACAAGTCAAAGTCACCTTTAAGATACTGCACACCACCACGTCCTCACCTCTTGTGTTGCCCACAAGGACCAATCCAGGCCAGATGATGAAAAACTTATTTTTCCTCAAATATTTTATTATTATTTCACATATTAATAAATAAGAAATTTGTATAAAAAAGATAGCAATTTTCCCTCTAATCTTTTTATTATCTCTTTGCCCTTTTGCTGTACTTTCTTGGAAATTTCCTTATTTTATCTCCCAATTCTTCAATTGAATTCTTCAATTGCTAACAGCTTTTTAATTTCCAAAAGCTCTCTTTTTTTTGTTTCCTGAATGTTCCTATTTTATAGCATCTTGTTCTTGTTTTACATACGTCTTATTTCTTGAGAATATTTTTCTGTTAGCTTTTTTTCCCCTGCAAGTTGCTTTTGCTGCTTGCTTATTTTGGTGGCTTTCTTTCATTTTAGAGACTGTCCTCAGAAATGAGAGAGTTCTTGGCTATCTAGTCATGTTTAAGAGAGGAAGACTAAAAAATTGATTTGTATCTCTAAGCAGGTGGGAGGAATTGTCAAATGAACACTTCACATTAGAGGATTTATCTAGACAGTTTGATGTTCTCCAATTTTATTGTCTGTAGGTCTTTCTTCTTGTGTTTATCAGATGTTCAGAGAAGACTGGTTCAACCTCCTGCCTGGAAGCCTGGATGATCAGGGGCCTGATTTTCAGCACTGCAGGGGTCACAGAGGGAAAGGGCCTCAGGGGAGGAGATGCGTCAGCATTGGAGATTTATCGTTTCATATATGTGTCTGATGTGTGTGTGTTTACTACACATAGACATAGAGATCAGTAAAAGAGAGAATAAACCATGTAATTACTTGACCTGGAGCCTCAGATTTAAAAAATGGTGAAGTGTTTGGGAGAGAATGGGGGAGACTAAAAGTGCATTCAATTCTTTGTCTCCATCTGAGATGATTCAAATACATTCATGCACCAAAAAACAATGTTTTGATCAATAATGGACTGCATATACAACAGTGGTCCCATAAGGTTATAATACCATAATTTTACTGTACCTTTTCTATGTTTGGATACGTTTGGATACACAAATCCTTACCTCTGTATTACAGTTGCCTACAGTATTCAGAATAGTAATATTCTGCACAGGTTTGTAGCCTAGGAGCGGTAGGCTATACCATCTAGGTTTGTGTAGGTGCACTCTGTGATGTTCACACAATGACAAAATCAACTAATAACACATTCCTCAGAATGTACCCCTGTCATTAAATGATGCATGACTGTATACAATTTATTATAACAAATAAAGAAAATTAGGTTTAAAGGCTTTTAAAAAACTTTTATTAAAACTATGATTATATATTAATATTTTTTGTTTGTTTGTTTTTAGAGATGGGGTCTCACTCTGTCACCCAGGCTATAACGCCTGGGCTCAAGCAATCCTGCTACCTCAGCCTCCCGAGTAGCTGGGACTACAGGCATGCCCCAGCACACCTGGCTAATTTTAAATTTTTTTGTAAATATGAGGTCCCACTATATTGCCTAAGCTGGTCTCAAATTCCTGGCCTCAAGCAATTCTCCTGCCTTGGCCTCCCAAAGTGCTAGGATTATAGTCATGAGCCACCATACCCAGCTGATTATATGTTTAATAAAATATATATGATATTCTAGAGTAGGTATAAGCAGAGAAAATAAAGTTTACATATCAAAATGGATTCAACAAGTCTGATGTAAAATATACATATCAAACTTCCTACTCTATAAACAGAGATTGTACCTTCTTTTTCAAGTCTACATAGAATGCTCATAAAAATAGCCATATACTAACCCACAAGGATAATCTCAAAAGATCCTAAAATAAATAGGCCCATGTACAGATGCCATGGGACAAAATATGGTGGCCACTTAATTGCCCCAAAAAAGCTGAAGACTTTATAGATAAGATCATTTTTAAAATTTAAAAATATACGCATAGATGCACCAAGGAGGGAAGCAAACAGCTTTCTAGGAAAAGGGGGTGAATTAATCAATGTTTCTAGAGAACAGGAGCATGGAAAGAGGACAGGGACAGGGCGGGAAATGAGGATGGAAAGGTCCCTCCCTTAGCTTCCATTTGCAAGAGTTTGGATTTCATCTTGTGGGGAACTTCGAGGGATTTTAAGCAGGAGAGTGACTCAGGCAGATTTGCATTTTAGGAAGATCACCCCAGTTTCAATATGGATGCTGAAAACAGGAGACTTCTGCTTTGATAAGGGCATAAAGTAAGGTAGGGCATAGAAATAGAAACGGGGGGTGATGGGAGAATTATTTACAGCAATGCTGGCCAGCAGAACTTTCTGCAGTGATGGCAATGTCCTCTGTCTCCGCTGTCTAATACACTAGCCATATGTAGCTATAAAGCATTTGAAATGTGTCTAGTGCAACTAAGGAAGTGAATTTCTAAGTTTATTTCATTTTAATTAACTTAGCCTCAGGAGTTTAGTGGACAGTGTAGCTTTAGAAGGTATGTGTGTGCATTTATAAGACTTAAAAAATATTTTCATTAAGGTATAACTGGCACAAAATAAATTGCACATGTTTAAGGTACACATTTTGATGTTTTGATATATGTATCTACCATGAAACCATGACCATAGTCAAGATAGTGAGTATATTCATGATTCCAAAAGTTATATGTAAAATTAATGCACCTGAAAAACAGATGCTGGATAAGCATGGAAGGACTCTAAATTATATCATCTGTTTCTTTGTCTATTTTAAGGATAAAAATGCAGCAAAAACCCCCAAAAAGCTTTACACCTTTTTTGTTTGTTTGTTTTTTGCAATTTCAACATTATATAAAGAATCGTACAGCTAAAGTAAAAGTTCTGGAATGGGATAGAAATAAGAAATAGATTTAGACACAGAAAATGATTTAGGGCACAGAAAAGAATGAGGGAATTTCTGCACTCTGTTTCTTCATCATGCCTCAAGGGAGGAGCTGTCAACTATTCCTGGAGCATTTTTTTGCATGAAATTTGGGCTACTTTCAATAAATTACCATTAGGCCCATACTTGAAGAATTCTATTGTCCTTAGAAATTTCACTCCGAGATTATGAATTTTCTGAATGTACTCCGTTTTTTTTTTGTATTTTGTTTTGCTTTGTTTTCATTTTATATATTTGAGCACTTAAACATTTGTACAGTATAGGATTTCTGTCAGGAATATATATGTGCTAATGTGGGGAAGTTAGCTGTTTTCAATATTTCTCAGAAATAGACAACAATTTTAAAGAAATTTATGAGGGAACATTTTCACCTTTTTAAATGAAAAATGTAGAAACAAATCTAAACACGTGTCAATCTTAAGACACCCTCCCCTTTTCATCTAGGGCTCTGAGGCTCACAGAGGGTGTGTGCAGGAGTTTCCTGGGCACTGGCTCTGATGGCGTCTGCCATGGGGTGGGCGTTGCTCCTGGGCAATCTCCCCTCTCCTAAAGGATGTTTAAAACAAATTCTTATGACCCTACAAAAATTAGTCATGTTGATTTATGAACTCTCCATACAGGCTTACATGGGCCTCTTCATTGAATGAAAAAGATGAGGGAATTCCTTTTATTAACAAATAAATTTGTGATAAATCCAAGCACTCTAATTATCAATGGCCTTCCATTTTCCTTCTCGTAAGCTCTGCCCTGTATGGAGCAACAGCATTTCATCCGTCCATCCATCCATCCATCCATCCATCCATTTATTTATTTATTTCATTCACTACATTTTCCTAAGAACTGGAGACACAACAGTGAACAACAGCAAAGAGTCCTGCTGTCATCCTACACACCTTGTAGCATTGTAGTGGACAGGAATAAAACAGAATATTAAAACAATGACAGTAAACATACAGTAGGTCATATAAAGATAAGTACTATAGGGAAAATAAAATAGAGTAAGGATGATAAGAATTGCCAGAGGAATGATAGTTGTTATTTTACATAATTTTGTCAAGAAAGTCACTGATAAGGACACATTTGATTGGATTTCTGCAGCTAATGTGGCAGGGAATGAGCCATGGGAACATCTGAGGAAAAAGCCCTGGGGCCTTTTATTTTTTTGGTATGCTTGAGACTGGCTGGGGCAGAGAAAGGAAGTATTATTACAAGGACTTGGGCTTTTACCCTACAAGACATCAGAAGTTATTGGAAGGCTTCAAACAGAGATGTGATGTTATTCGCATGTTTTTTAACGGATCAGTCTGAGGCTACTGTGGTAAGAATAGACTCGACACAATGAGGTAGGCAGAATAATGTCCACGTCCTCATCCCCTAGAACCTCTGAATTTGTTATGTCACATGGCAAAGGCAAATTAAGATTGCAGATAGAATTAAGGCTGCTAATCAGATTCGAAGTTATAGGGAGATTAACCTGGGTTATCCTGCTGAGGCCACGTAACCACAAGAGTTCTTATAAGTGAAATAGGGAGGCAGAAGAGTAAAGAAAAATTAAGAAAATTTAAATAATCCATCAACAAAACAAATTCAACCACAAGAAAGAAGTATTAAGTGAATGTCTGAATGAACAAAGGTTAAATTATTCTGGGGCTATTTTTATTATTCACATGTCTCTAGGGAAGAAGGAAACTGTTTTGTCATATAATTGCTCAGATTTTACTGTAAAGCAAGTTTTAATTCTCTGTATTTTCATATAATTTCAACTGGTAAAAAGGTATAGCTTTATCTGAAAAAAAAAAGTAGTCTTAATACAATGCAGAAATCTTTTCCAGGTCAAAGCTTACTTTTACACCCATGGAGTAAAAATTTTTCACTGAGTTGAAGCACTTCAAAACATGCTCATTATTTTATATGCCTATGCACATTTTGAATTCTTCATATTACTTTTCCCAGGCATCCAGATGGGTTCTAAGAAAAGCTCTACTGAGATTACATTTTGTCTGCATGGTTAAAAGAAGGAGTATTGGCACTCTTCTAATTTGGTGGTGGTTTTTAACTCAAATTCCAGATTAAAGAGGTTTAAATTCCTGCAATTATAGCTCTAGAAAACACATCAACGAATCTTCACAGATTTACCTTCATTAGAAACTGTACAGCTGAAAAGATGAGGGAAAATGACATCTTCTTTATTCCTTTTGTAGATCCGTTCTACAAAGAACGGAAGTTGAATTGGCTTAGAAACCCTTTAGAAAGGATGAGGACTTTGAACTCTTCTTTCTTAAAGTGCAGATGGGAGTTATGTATACTTTCTAGGGAGTCATATGCAATTGACCGATGTGTCGGCATCGAGAGATTAGTTGTCGTGCATCTATTTTCCAGGCTTACCAATTTAAAATATCTTGACAATGGCAATGAGTGTTGACAATGAGGGTTGTTGAGGATCTCTGGATGTTACAGAGATCTCTCACCTTAATTCTAACGCATTTAAGGCATCTGAAGAGAAAATCAGGTGAATGGATCCCAGTATGACCTTGGGTATGCCTCTCTTATTCGTTACTACTTTCATGGAGCTGTAGAACTTCCTGTGGTTAATGGTGGACACCCTCTGGTGCCCTGCAGGACAGGTGGCAAACTCAGAAACACTGAGACTCAAAGGGGGTCTTGAGAGGCCATTTAAATTTATTTCTCTGCCTTCAGGCAGAACTAGTGGAGAAATATGAGACACTATTATATTTTTCAAAGACTTTCAAGAAACTAAATCCAGGACAAAAGAAAAATAACTCAAAAAAACAAAACAAAACACTTTCAGTGTCTATCTAGCAACCCTCATTGTCAACTCTCATTGCCATTGTCAAGATATTTTAAATTGGTAAGCCTGGAAAATAGATGCACGACACAACTAATCTCTGGATGTCAACACATCAGTCAGTTGCATATGACTCCCTAGAAAGTATATATAACTCCCATCTGCACTTTAAGAAAGGAGAGTTCAAAGTCCTCATCCTTTCTAAAGGGTTGCTAAGCCAGTGTGAGTTCCATTCTTTGTAGAATAAAAAAGTGATTTCAGGAGGGTGAAATCACCTGTCCCATTTCTATTTACCAGAACTAGTCAAGATTTGGGGTTTTCAAATTTTATTGTTTGTTTTGTTTCTTCTCTTCACTGAAATTCACTTTTCATAGGAAATATGAATGTGCTTTAAGGACTTTTTTTGTAGGATCCCATCTCTACAAAAAAAATTTTTTAAAGAACATTATTGAGGAGATAGAACAGAAATGGTTATAGTCCTAAAAATCAGGATACAAAAAGTAGATCTGTGGATATTTCAGAACAGATTTTTTTGGTAAGAAAAACTGCCCAAACAGTAGTGGCAGAATTGAAACACTATAAGTAGAGGTAAAATCAAAGAGGGAAGATGGGAGTATCGATACAATGCTCTTGTGTCCAGTAAGATGGACCGATTTTCAGGGAAGCTGAGTGTGTGTGCGTTGAGTGTGTATGTTTTAATATTAGGGAAAGAACTGGGATCTGGAATCTAGATTCAAAAGACCTGTATTTTGTACCAGATTTAGCCCTCACTGGTAGTGTGACCATAGGCGCATGTATTAGTTTGCTAACGAGGGCTGCCCTCACAAACTACCATAGGCTGGGTGGCTTAAACAACACACATTTATTTCCTTACAATTCTAGAGGCTGGAAGGCCAAGATTAAGATGTTGTCAGGGTTGGTTTCTACTGAGGCCTCTCTCCTTGACTTGTATATGGTGTCTTCTTCCTGTGTCACCAAATGGTCTTCCCTCTGTACCTGTCTGTGTACCAATTTTCTCTACTTATAAGGACACCAGTCATATTGGATTAGGGCCTATCCTAATGACCTCATTTTAACTTTATTACCTCTTTAAAGGCCTTATCTCCAAATACAGTCACATTCGGAGGTTTTGGGGTTTAGGACTTCAACATGTAAATTTTGGGGGACACAACTCAACTCAAACAGCATACTATGTAAACTTTTTAAGGTTCCTTTTTGGAAAAAGAGTATTATAATGAGAAGTAACTCATAATGTTATTACAATGATTAAATTAAATGAGCTAACAAACTTTTTTAAAAGTTAAATGCCCAACATTTGGGAAATGGCTAAATTATATAATATTCACATAACTGAATATTAAGCAAAAAGTTAGGAAAAGTTTTTTTTATTTTTAGCAGAACTGGATTCTGATTGAAAGGAAAAGATTTTAATCATGTATCATGTAAGAAAATACCTATGAAATTAAGTATTTAAAAAGACAGAATTCTTTTTAATACATATATAAACATATATAAATAATTTCTAACAATGACAACAGCAAAAAAAAAAAATTCCCTGGGGGAAAATGCACCAAAATGTGAATGGCTAAATTTGGATGGTGAAGTTATTCAGAAAAGATCTCTGTCCTTCCTATACTAATCCATATTTTCTATATTATCTACAATGTGCATGCATTTTTTAAATTTTATTTTGGATCAGGATAATACTCAAACTTATTATAATTTTAAGGGTCAAGTATGCTATAAGGCTGCAACTCTCCTCATCCTCAAGTCATGTTTCTCAAGTGACTACTTTCAACAATTCTCACTGTATCTTTTAACGTTTACTCCCATATTTCTAACACAGGTTTAAACTTTTCTTTCTTTCTTGATGTTATCATTTTTACTATTGACTGTCCACTATGATCAATGAGGGATTAGAACTCTTGTACTTACAACTCCTTATTCCCCAGACATTTTCCCTCTCCTATCATCCTAATATAGTTTATTAAATTGTTATTAAATAAGTATTCAATGTTTACATTTTGATGGCAACATCAGTACCTTTCATTGCTGAGCCAGGTGGCATCTAGTATTATTTACTCTTTCTCACACAACTTTTATTTTCTGAAGTTAATAACAGCCTCATTTGTGTGCTTGCTTGCTTAATTTTTTTATGCAGATATTACTAATTCTTACCCCAACTTTTCATCAGAAGAAGCATAAAGTTGGTCGTCTCAATAGGCTGAACCACATTGACTCTTCTATCCAACTTCTTGTTTTGCTTGGACAACTCTCTCTGGGAACCCTCCTTCCTTCTGCTCCACCTGGCCTGGCTGCCTGGCCTGGCCACAGGTGACATCCAGAGACTTGCCATCTCTCCATCAACCTGGGAATTCCCTTTTCTTCTTTCCTAAGTTGGAGCCCTTGTTTTGGGGACTCCGTGTATTCCTCTTTCTTGGTTTATTCTTTATTTATGTAAGAAAAGCCTCCAAAGATTTCCTAAGAAAGAGTACCTGGGAAGTATTTTTTTTTTATACTCCTTACATGTCTGGATGTCTGGATATGTCATAATTCTATCTTCATGGTTGATGAATAAGGATACAATTCTAGGTTAGAAATAATTTCTCGTATTCGGAGGTCATGTGTCACTGTTTTTGAGCTTCTGGAGTTCACACTGAGAAGCCTAATGCTTATTATAATTCCCATTTCTTTACCTTTCTCTCTCTCTCTTCCCTCTCTTCTCTCTCTCTCTCTCTCTCTCCCCCTTTCAAAACTTTTTGGCTCGTCTCTTTATCCCCAATGTTATTAAATTTCACAATGTGCCCTGGTGTAAGTCTTTTTAATTCAATGTACTGAGCACCCTTACAATCTGGAAACACATGTCCTCCAATTCTGAGAAGTTTTCTTACATTATTTATATGATATTTTTTATCATTTCCTGTTTGTTCATATTCTCTCTCTCTCTGGAAAGCCTATTAGATATCAAAAGTCCTATACTGATCTCTAAAATTTCTTACCTTTTCCATACCAATTCATAGCTATTTGTCATTTTATTTTATTTTCTGAGAGATTTCTTCAGCTTTAGCCCCATTTTATTGATTTTTCCCCATTCCATCAAACACTTATTTTCTAAGAGCATTTTAAAATTTTCCTGATGGTTCATTTTCCATAGCCTACTTTTCTTGCTTCATGGATAGCATAGCTTCTCTGATCTCTCTGAGGATATTAATTATAGCATTTTTGAGGTTCTCTTCAGATCCCTGCATTGTTTCCTGTAAGTTCTCTCTTTTTTTCCTGTAAATATATTTTCATATCAATCTTACAGGTAAGGGGCTTTCTTCAAGTGCCTGATGACCCTTGGCTGTCCATCCATAATTAGGAGCCAGGTATGAAAAATCTGACCAGAAACTTTCTGTGCGTGAGGGAGGCCTATCAATTGGTGGGCTTCACAGAGAAAACTCTGAGGGGGCTTTCCTAAATGTCAGTATTTGGAGGTCTTTTCTCTGATTCCGGTCAGTTTGGCTAGAAGAGCATCTTCCACTCTTCTGCCTAGAAGTTATAAGCCTGGCTTCCAGCACGCTGCGAGCTAAACAATTGAAGGGAGACAGGGTGTTCCTGTTTTGGGTGCAGATTTTGCTCTTCCTCTGCTGTGCCTGAGGCCTAGACCCCCCTGGTTCATTATCTCCAAAGAATAAATCCCAATCTCTGGCTGAGGTCATGGAGGTTCTCTGTAAAGAAAGTTTTTAACTGCTACTTAAAAATACTTCTAATCAACCCTGCTGTTTTCCATTCCATTTCTTACCCCACCTTCCGAGATACCTGGCTCAGGGGTGGGCTAGAGCCATTGGTAGCTGGAAACTTATAGTGGGAAGATTTACAACATGGAAGTCCACAAACACTACAAATCAAGGCTTCTCTTGTATTTTTCTAGAGTTTCATTACCAGCACACCACTGCTGGGGCTCCTTATTTCTGAGCTTTTCCAAAACTCCATAGCATGCATCAGTTGTTTCTTGTTTATATTCTCCTTCTGCAGGTTGTTAGGTTTTAGTTTTCCATATTCCACTGTCGGTTACCATTTAACTAATCTTTTCTCAGTCCTAAAAATTTGTTGACACCCGTCATCAATTGTCATATACTCTCCCACCAGCCAGTCTGTATTACTTTTATACAGAAAAGAAAAAGGTTATATTTTAATTACAACAATTCTTTGAAAATAAAATAAACACAAGGATGATTTTGTCATATAATTTACATGACACATATAAACATATACATACGATAATGTTAATGTATACATCTACTACACTTAAATCTTGGCATTGCCATTTACTAGCTGTGTGTCTTCAGGAAAGATAAGATACTTAACTTTTCTGATGCTCAATTTTTTTCATTTGATAAATAGCACTAATACTACCTATCTTTCGTGGATACAATTTAAAATGGAAAGTATGTGTATAAAATTACAATGATGTACACAGAGTGTATTAATGGCTTATACCAGGTAGTCAGTATATAGCTGATATTACTAACATAAATATCAGTTATAATTTTATAAAAGTTTTTTAAACTATCATGTCAAATGTTCAAGTCAAATGATGCAAAAGGAGATTAGGAAATGATTAAAAAATTGTTTTGCTTCTATGCCCTGGAGGAGATATGACTTAATTAGTCAGAGAGAAAGTGACCATTTTATTTTACAGTGTAAGTAATTTGGAGGTATAAATAGCTAGCATTGCTCCAGTATGGTCCAGATGGTCTTATCAGGTCTTATCAGGTTTCTTGTGCACTAAGAAACTGAGTTTAATGAACCAGTAGTACCCTAAAGCATATTTGCAATAAATTTCACAAATATACTGGCACCCCTCCAAGTGTGTGATAAACAACCTCCTCCCCACCTAGTGGCAAAAGAAGGGTATCTTGACCCCAGAGCATCACTTACCTTCAGCAGATAGGGCTGTTGTGAAACTGCTTTTGAGACCAAATACCTTAAAAGAACTGAGAGACTTAGGCATTGTTGTTTCCATTTGGGGACAAATGGTCCAAAGAAGAGTCCTCCCTCGCTTACATCACTGGTTTGTGAAAGGAAATGGGGAACAGACATTGGTAAGGAGACAGGAGGAAATGACTGGCAGAGGAGGGGTTTTGTGAGGCCAAGCAGGAGAGAGGGAAGGAGGAGGAGGAGGAAGAGAAGAAGGAAGAGGAGAGGAGGAAGGGAGGAAGGAAGAGAGGCAGGGAGGATGGGTAGGAAAATTCTCTCTTTTGATTCTCAATGTCTGATCCATCGCCTTCATTCAAACCACAGAATAAAGCCGGCAAGGAAACAATTCCATCCTCTCACTTCCATTAGAGGTCTGAAATACTTCAATTATGTCCAGCAGGGTGATTATTCCTTTCAACATAATGTAAATAAGCCTGTCTATTGTACTAGACTCTGTGCTCCTTAAGCACCTAGAACATGGCTAATTCTTCTTTGCATCAATGATACTTAACACATTCTCAGTCACATACTAGGCACTCAATAAAAATTATTTTTCCATTACAACATTTAGGGCTCTACTTTTCCCCCTGAGGTCCATTGTTTATCCTGGGCTGAAAAAATTTAGCTTACATGTTAATAAAATCTTATATTTGGTCCTTATATTTGGCATAATAAAAAGAGGAGTTAATAGCCCATATTCTATAAAGAATTTGGGTCTTCTGCTGATGGATGGATGCCTGCTGATGGACAGAGATGTCCTCAATGGAGACAGACTTTATGGAGGGGGGATGGAAACTCCTACCCTCCGAGAGACAGTTGGATCAGTCACTGAACTCTTATTCTAAAAAATAAAAACATAAAATAAAGTAAAAATCAAGGATGCTTCACTGAATTTCAGAGTTTTGATTTATAAAGCAAATGGCTAGATCCACGTAGGCCCTACTAAGGTATTTTCATTTCTCCCTCTGTCTGTTTTATTTTTTTGTCTTTTTTTTTTTAAATTTTGATTAGAAGCTGCTGAAGTATTCTGAGCAGTGACAGAACTTCTTTTCAGCTGCCAGGGCTTTTGCATTTGCACAATTCATTAACACTTCTTCCAGATCAGGTTCTCCGTAAATTCTGTATATTGCTGGGAGCGATCCTAGACACCTCCAGCTCAGCTTCCCACTTCATGCAGGTAAGAAATTCCCTTAAAAGTGGTCATTAGACCTTACAATGAGAGCACAAAACATTTACAATCATGGTGTGGCTAGAATAGAGTGAGTGAGCCCATGATCTCCCTGTCACCCGTGACCATGGAAAACCGGAACGTGGCTGCCAGGGAGTAGCTTTCACATGTGTTCATACTAGCAGGGCTTCCTCCACGATCCTCTGTCTCAATGGGGAGAGAACCTGTTCTCATGTCTGCAGTGGGGACATATGGATGCTTTCTTATCCTATATGTAGACATCTAGCTGGGTGTATTGCAATAGGTCAGGTCAACAGAATGGTATAACAATAGTATCTTAGTCATCTCAGGCTGCTATAACAAAGTACCGCAGGCTGGCTGGCTTACAAAGAACACACATTTATTTCTCACAGTTCTGGAGGCTGGAAGTCCGAGATCAAGCTGCTAGCATTGTCAGGTTCTGGTGAGGATCCTCTTCCAGGTTGTAGACTGCTGACTTCTTGCTATGTCTTCACATGGTGAAAAGAAAGCTAGCTAGCTCTCTGGCCTTTTCTTATAAGGGCACTAATCCCATTCATGAGAGGTCCACCCTCATGACCTAATCACCTCCCAATGGCCCCACCTAAATACCATCACACTGGGACTAGGGTTTCAACATATGAATTGGGGGGAGACACAAACATTAAGTCCATTGCAAAGAGCTACTATAATGGAATTCCTATCGAGTGCCATTCTATGGGTACTTAAATATATTATCTCTAATTTTCACAACCATCTCCTAAAATACTATCTCTTTTTGATAGAAGAGGAACCTGAAGTTTAGATAGATTATGGAACTTATACAACTCAAGGTCATACAAGAAGTAGTAATGCCAGGATTTCAGCCCAGGGTTGCCTAACTCCAAAGCTTTTACTCTTTGCTTTCCACCATGCTGCCTCCAAATATGTCAAATGACTAGAAAAAACATTTAGGTTCATAATTATCATTATATATTATTCCTGCTAATATATTTTATGTAAAATTCCATATGGGCCAAATTTCATAATAAATTTTAAAAGTATATATGTATCATTTTGTTACAGGGCATCAGCCTTAGAATTTGTATCATAGTTTATCATGTTAGATATTTCTCAAAATAAATAGACCTTAATTGAAAATGAGAAAAATTTTATCATATCTAATTTTTAAGTAAACAAATAATTTTATTTAACGAATTTCCTAGGTCCTGATATTGCTTTACTCCATATAAATCTTATTTAAATACAGACTTATAGCTAAAGTGCAGAGAACAAAGCATTATTTGAGTATTACTTATAATTATTGGTATTGTACTTTTCTGTGCTATTTTCCTAACAGACTCTGGCTCAGGACTGCCTCATTTTCACTTCTCTGCCCTTGGTTTTGTCAATTCCATGTACCCTAACATTGCACTTCTCAGAGCATAATTCTCGCCCTTTGTCTTTCTCTGTCTCTGTCTCTGTCTGTCTGTCTGTCTGTCTCTCTCTCTCTCACACACACACACACACACACACACACACACACACAAAACCATGGACACATGTCTTCTACAGAGAAATTAACTCCATGGAATATTTTTGGGTAGAATAGAATGCATTTTTCCCAGTCCAACAAAGCAGGGATCACCCAACTGCCAGGGTCTGGATTTAGTGTCTCACTGACTCCTTTACATAGATCAATGCTGGAATAACACTTTCCAGGTAAAGATTTTGCTTTGGTGGCTATAGCTATGAACTTGCTAAACTAGTCCTCACACTCCAATGAGCACCAGATAGTAGAACTAGAGCATTAAATGTAGGAGGGACCCTGAAGATACTCTCATTCAACTTCCATGATAAATAGATAAAGAAGCCAAGGTCTTGTTAAGGGGTTACTAGGAAATTAGGAGGTGAAATAAGACTAGAACCCAGGTTTTCTTGCCTCTAGGGAAATTGCCCTCCCTCAACACACCATGCTTTCCCCTGAATTGAGGATCACTAAAACTATGTCTTCTAGTGAAACCTGAATTAGAACACATCTATATGAAAATCCTTATCCTCTGATAGCAATAGCCTGCGATTTCCTTGGATAGAGCTCACTTCTCTTTCCCCACCTTCCCAGCCCAGTGATTGTAACTTCTTTCCTTTGAAATGGCACAATGCCTGTGAGCACTTACCTGTAGGGATTTCAGAATTCAGAACAAATCCTTGCTGAAAAGGGCGATCAAAAGAACATTGCTTCTTCCTGCGTAGAACTTTTATGGCATTTCTCCCAAGTGTGTAATTTCTGTGTGGTTGTATTTTATGAAACTTTTATGAGAGCACTTCATTTCAGTTCTCCTCTGCCTTTTATGGTAAGCCTGCTCCTATTATTTTTCTGTAACTGAGATTTTATTTTTAAATATTAAATTGTGATTATGAAAAGAGGTTCTTTATTCCCAGAGCTGCACTCATGTATATGTAACTTCTTCTGACTTATGTGGAAGCAACTCCCACATTAGAGCTTCAGCCCTGGGCCCATAATTTGCAAGCATCAAATGGAAGCTTCATATTGCAATGCAAATTATAGTACCCAGGGAATGTCAGTATAATTGCCCAGTTACAAAAAAAGGTAAAGAGGAGAAGAAATTACCATAATGGGCCACAGAGTATACACAAGAGAACGTTCGGAGGCCTATATGGCAGATTTCATCACTATTCTAAAGATATGCTTGCTTCACTCTGAAAATGCAGAGAAAGATGTTGTTGGCTCCATCTTGGAGGAACTTGATCTTCAGCAGCTTTTATGGTAGTGATGGATTGGGCTTAATTATTCATACTCTCTCCTCCAAAGTGTGAAATAGCAACCAGGATTTGGGATAGTTTTAGAAGCTAAACTGTGATGGATGAGTAGGCTGAAATATGAAAACACAGAGAGTGAGAGAGAACAGCATCTGGCAGGAGGAAGAGGAGCAGGCAAAGGTGTCAAGACAGGAAGCCGTATTTGAAGAGAAGCACAGACCAGCTGGGCTAAAGCTCGGGTGACACATTTGTGGCATATAGCAATTTTACCTTAAGTCCATCTTAAAGCCTTGGCCCCTGGGTCCCAGTGATGTTCATCCAGAAGGAAAGGTTCCTCTAATACACTAAACATCTAGCCCTGGGTCAGGGTTCTGGAAAGCCAACTCTAAGGGGAATGAATGGAGACCTAAAACGCTTCAATTTTGATTCCTAGGACCTCTCCAACTAGCAGCAAATCACAATTTTTCCTATTAATAGTATGATACATAATAGGATGCTAAGCATAGGAGATTCTTCCCCAAATCATTTGGAAATTGACAAGAAATAACTAGGACTTCAAGAAATATTTTTAAATTAAGTTATTTAAATTCATTTTTTAATCACTCAACAAATAATGATTAAGCACCTACTAAACACAGAGATAGAGAAATAGACAACATACAGTCCCTTCATTGAAGGGCTCTTGGGCTATTTGAGATGACAATCACATAGATAATTTTAATAAAATATAGTAAAAGAAATAATAAATAAGGGAGCCAAAGGAAGGGTACTGACTCTGCTTAGGTGAATGCCACTATGGGAAGTGACATTTTCCCCTGGTGGGAATGCCCAAGCTGAGTCTTATGAGTAAATAGGATTTGACCAAAGAAATAGGGACTGGAATGAGAAAAGGAGGCAGGTGAGAGGGAAAGGGCATTTCAGGCAGCAGAGATGGCAGCAAAATAGCAGAGGTAGCAGAAAAGGGCATGATGTGGGCAGTGAGCATCCGACAGACTGGTATTTCTGGAACATAAACCATTGAAGAGGGTGTCTTTATTTCCTATGGCTGCTATCACACCTTATCACAAATGTCATGGCTTAAAACAATATAAATGGATTTTCTTTACAGTTCTGGAGGTCAGAAGTCTAAACTCAGCTTCATTTTCATTCTAAACGCAGTTTCAAAGTCAAGGTGTTGGCAGCTCTGGTTCCTTCTGAAGGCTCTAAAGAAGAATCCACTTATATATCTTTTTCCCTTTTCAGCTTCTGGTGTCAGCCTGCATTTCTTGGCTCATGGCCCCTTCCTTCATCTTCAAAATGAATGATGTCAAGACAAGCAACAACGGAGGGAATCTGTCACCACTAGACTGGCCTTACAAGAAATGCTTCAGAGTCCTTCCTCTGAAAGTGCAAGGATGATACTCATCACCATGAAAACATGCAAAAGTACAAAATTCACTGGTAGAGCAGATACACAAAGGAGAAAGAGAAATGAATCAAACCTTATCACTACAGAAAATCATCAAACCACAATGATAAACAATAAGAGAGGAAGAAAAGAACAAAGGATCTACAGAACAACCAGAAAATAATTAGCAAAATGACAGGAGTAAGTCCTGACCTATCAATAATAACCTTGAATATAAATGGATTAAATTCTCCACTCAAGGGACTGCAAATTAGTACAACCTCTATGGAAAAGAATATGGAGATACCTCAAAGATTTAAAAGTAGAATTACCATTTGACCCAGCAATCCCACTACTGGGTATTTATCCAAAAGAAACAAAGACATTTTATAATAAAGACATCTGCTCTCGAATGTTCATAGCAGCACAATTCACAATTGCAAAGTTGTGGAAACAACCAAGGTGCCCATCAATACACGAGTGGATCAATAAAATGTGGTATATGTATACCATGGAGTATTACTCAGCAATAAGGAACAACAGTGAATTAACACATCTGGTATTATCCTGGTTGGAGCTAGAACCCATTCTTCGAAGCGAAGTGTCACAGGATTGGAAAAACAAGCACCACTGGTACTCACCATCAAACTGGTACTAACTGATGAACACTTACATCACACAGGGCAATAACATTCATCTGAGGGCGGGCGGGCGGGAGGGGGGTGGAAGGGATGGGAAAAACTCTCACTGAATGGATGTGGGGAGCACAGTTTGGGAGACGACCACGATTGTGGCTCTGACACGGGCAGAACAGGGGCAATGTGTATGGCCAAAGTGTTGTACCCCCATGATATTCTGAAATTAAAAAAATAAATCAAAAGGAAAAAAAAATTCTCCACTCAAAAGATATAGACTGGCTGAGTGGCACCTATATGCTGCCTACAAGAAACTCACCTCGCCTGTAAAGACACATACAGACTGAAAGTGAAGGGATGGTAAAAGATATCCCATGCAAACGGAAAGCAAAGGCAAGCAGGAGTAGCTATACTTATATCAGATAAAATAGATGTTAAGTAAAAAACTGCAAAGAGATAATAATATATAACTGTCATTATATATTATTACTATATAATGACAAAGAAGGTCATTATATAGTAATAAAGGGATCAATTCAGCAAGAGGATATAGCAATTGTAAATATAAATGGACTCAACATCAAAACACCCTGATATATAAAGTAAATATTATGGGATATAAAGGGAGAGACAGACTCTGATGCAATAATATCTAGGGACTTCAACACCCCATTCTCAGCATTAGACAGATCATCTGGACAGAAAATTAACAAAGAAAAATTGGATTTAAACTGTACTTAAGAGCAAATGGACCTAACAGACATTACTCAGAACATTTCATCCAACAGTTGCAAAATACACATTCTTTTCATCAGCACATGGAATATTCTCCAAGACAGACCACGTTAGGCCACAAAACAAGTCTCAAAAATTACAATAATTGAGATCATATTAAGTATCTTTTCTGACCATAATTGAATAAAACTAGAAATAAATAACAAGAGGCACTTTTGAAACTGTATAAATACATGTATCTTAAACAACATTCTCCTGAACAAACAATGGGCCAATGAAAAAATTAAGAAGGAAATAAAAAAATTTTTTGAAAAAAAGGAAAATAGAAACACCACCTACCAAAACCTATGGGATACAGTAAAAGTATTAAGAGGGAAGTTTGTAGCAATAAACACCTATATCAAAAAAGTAGAAAGATTTCAAATAAACAACCTAGCAATGGATCTCAAGGAAATACAAAAGCAAGAAAAAAAACAAATCCAAAATTAGTAGGAGGAAAGAAATAAAGATCAGAGAAGAAATAAAAATGAGATTAACAAAATACAAAAGATCAACAAAAACAAAAAGTTGGTTTTCTGAAAAGATAAATAATACCAACAAACCATTAGCTAGACTAACCAAAAAAAAAAAAGACTCAAATAAATAAAATCAGAAATTAAAAAGGAGGCATTGCAACTGACACCACAGAAATATGAAGGGTCATTAGAGGCCATTACAAACAAATTTCCAACAAACTGGAAAACCTGACGGAAATGGATGAACTCCTGGACACATGCAACCTACTAAGATTGAATTAAGGAGATATAGAAAACCTGAACAGACCAATTATGAGTAACAAGATTGAATCAGTAATAAGAAGTCTCCCATCAAAGAAAAGTTCAGGGCCTGATGACTTCACAGCTGAATTCTACCAAACATTTATTTATTTATTAGGTTATTTTTTTCATTTAAAAAAAATGTGTACATATTCATGGGGTACAAGTGCAATTTTGCTATATTGATATATTGCATTGTGGTGAAGGCAGGACCTTCAGTGGATACATCATTGAAGCAACGCATATTGTACCCACCAAGCAACATCCCATTATCCAACCCCCAACCCCTCCAAGTCTCCATTGGCCATTGCTCCACACTCTGCTTCCACGTGTATACATTATTTATCTCCCACTTATAAGTGAGAACATGCAGTATTTGTCTTTCTGTGTCTGATCTATTTCACTTAAGATAATGGCCTCCAGTTCTATCCATGTTGATGCAAAAGACATGATTTCACTCTTTTTTATGCCTGAATAGTATTTCATTGTGTATATATACCACATTTTCCTAATCCATTCCTCTGTTAAGGGACACTTAGGTTGATTCTGTATCTTTGTTATTGTGAATAGTGCTGCAATAAACATAGGAGTTAAGGTATCTTTTTAATATACTAATCTCTTTTAATTTGAGTAGATATCCAGTAGTATGGTTGCTGGGTCTCTATTTTTAGTTCTTTGAGAAATCTCCATACTGTTTTCCATAGAGGCCACACTAATTTATATTCCCACCAAAAGCATAAAAGAGTCCCCTTCTCTCCACATCCTTGCCAACATCTGTTATTTTTTGTCTTCTTAATAATAGCCATTCTGATTGATGTAAGTTTGTATCTCATTGTGGTTTTAATTTATGTCTCTCTGATGATTAGTGATGTTAAACATTTTTTCATATGCTTGTTGGCCGTTTTTTTTTTTTGTCTTCTTTTTGAAAAATGTCTATTTTGTGTCCTTGGCCTACTTTTTAATGGAGTTATTTGGTTTTTTGTTGTTTTTGAGTTGTTTGAGTTTCTTGTAAATTCTGTATATGAGTCCCTGGTTGGATGTATAGTTTGCAAATATTTTCTTCCATTCTGCAGGTTGTTGGTTCACTGTGTCAATTATTTTCTTTTGCTGTGCAGAATCTTTGTAGTTTAATTAAGTCCTATTTGTCTGTTTTTATTTTTGTTGCCTGTGCTTTTGATGTCCGAGTCATGAATTCTTTTTCTAGACCAATGTCCACAAGAGTTTTCCCTAGGTTTTCTTCTAGTATTTTTATAGTTTCAGGTCTTACATTTAAGTCATTAATCCATCTTGAGTTAATTTTTATATACGGTGAGAGATAGGGATCCAGTTTCATTCTTCTGCATATAAAAATCCAATATTCCCAGCACCATTTATTGAAAATGGTGTCCTTTCCCCAGTGTATGTTCTTGTCAACTTTGTCAAAGATCAGTTGGCTGTAAGTATGTGGCTTTATTTCTGGGTTCTCTATTCTGTTCCATTGATCTATGTGTGCATTTTTATCCAGTACCATGGTGTTTTGGTTACTATAGCCTTGTAGTATAATTTGAAGTCAGGAAATATGATGCAACTAGATTTGTTCTTTTTGCTCAAGATTGCTTTGGCTCTGTGCGCTCTTCTTTGGTTCCATATGAAAATTAGAATTATTATTAACTATAGACCCCTACAGTGCTATCAAACACTAAAACTTATTTCTTCTCTCTAACCATATTTTTGTACCCATTAACCAACCTTTCTTCACCACCACCTCCTCCCCAGCCTTTGATGATATGATTAATTACCTAAGCTGGGACACTTTTGAAATGGTCCTGTTGAAAATTACACAGGCACAACATGTTATACCAGGACTCTCCCTGGCCAACTCTAGACATATGGTCTCCCTATGTTTGGAGAAGTCATGTTTGCCTGAAAAGACTTAAATCAATGCTAGTCTGGGGTGTTACAAAGGTCTCCTGACTGATTCCATTTTTAAAAATTAATACAGCTCAATTAATAGAGCTGTAGTCATTTTTTCTGAGATTTTGACTTCACAATCACAAGTGTTAGAGGGTGTTATAAACAAGCATTTGAAAGACTAATTTAAAATGAAGCAATTAAGTGATTACATAGTGAGGATTACAATTTGTAGTTGGAAAAAAGCAGCTGTTCCATGGGTTATTGTGACTTTAGAAAACATTTCCAGAGACAGAATCACATCTGGATGCTGAAAATGCTGTGTCTTAAACATCACAGAATTGGCTGTGATTTGCTCTAGAAAACTGTATTAATTCTACAGGAGGTTCCAGTGATGACAAAGCCCCTGATGCCAAAATTGCATATGAGGAACTTTAATAAAACTGTTTCATGAAATGTGAATGATGCTATTAATTTCTAAATTAATATTTTATGCATTATTTAAAACATGTATATGTAGCTAAATCAATAATTTAAATATAGATAGACACCTGACTATCTATCGACTAAATTAGCTCCCCTCAAAAAATTGTTGAGTTTCAAGGGGAGGATCTTGTAATTGAAAAAAATAAATAAATAAAACAGGGGGCTCTACTCTAAATGCTGTGTTCCCTTATATTCTGACACATGCAGCATTTTGAGAGTAAACCCTGCAGGACTTGACAGGTAGGTAGGATGTTGGATGAGGGAGAAGGATAAGTTGGGTGGGTAGGTGGTGGTATTACCAGCTGAACTAGTCAATGGTAGAGACATCATAGGTTTGCAGGGGTTGGGGTGGACAAAATGATATTAAAAGTTCATTGTTGGCCATGTTTAGTTTGAGATGCCTATGGGGGCTCACAGAAGATTTTTGGACATAAAATTGGTTAAGGGAATAGGGAGGTTTGTTTTCACTGGAACCACAGAAGGAAGGCAGCAGCAAAAATTGGAACAAGGGAGAAGAGCACAGGCTGTGAGCATGATGATACGGGAGAGGTTACATGACTACAGGGTTTTATGTTTGGGGAAGTTGACTAAGGTACCCACAATGTATGGCACAGTGGAATCAAGTGGCTTCAGGGTTTCTAACAGTACCAATCTGAGGGGACTCACAGACAACATGAGCTAAGGCTCCACTATAGTCAAAACCCAGTGTGGCCAGCACAGGGCACCAGATAAACATTATGGTCTGCAGGTTCAGACTAAGTGAGGCCTGAAGGAGTCAAAGGCCCATATGAAGGAATGAAGCCTGCTCAGGCACTAGGTTGCTCAGATCAAACCTGAGGTCTGAAGAAAGAAGTGGATGGCATGCACGCACGCACGCGCGCACACACACACACACACATATTTGTAGAGCAGGCTTATTTATTGCTATGGACTGAATGTTTGTGTTCCCCCAAAATTCATATGTTGAAGCCCTAACCCCCAATATGACACTATTAGGAGGTGGGCCTTTGGGAGGTGATTAGGTTTGGATGAGGTCACGAGGGTGGAGCCCCTATGATGAGATTAGTGCTCTTATAAAAAGAGGAATTAGCCAGGTGCAGTGGCAAGTGCCTGTAGTCCCAGCTATTTGGGAGGCTGAGGTGGGAGGATCGCTTGAGGAGTTTGAGGCCGGCCTGGGCAACATAGAAAAGCTCTGTCTCAAAAAGAGGAGGAAGAAATGCCAGCTCCTCCTCTCTCTGCCATGGGAGGACACAGCAGAAGAAGGTGAAGGTGGTCATCTGCAAGACAGGAAAAGGGCCCTCACCAAGAACTGAATCTACCAGCACCTTGATTTTGGACTTCCCAGCCTCCAGAACTGTAAGAAATAAATTTCTGTCCTTTAAGCCATGCAGTCTGTGGTATTTTGTTGTGGCAGCCCTAGCAAACTAAAATAATTATGCTTCAGAGGAATTGTTTAGCTAGAGGGATTTTCATTCCACCCTTTCAATGTGTTGGGGCATCTCCATTGGTGAAAAATGGCACCGGGTTCTTGGTATTACTAGGAGCACATGTTGGTCTGTGCCCCATAGTCACACTCTCCACTTTACCATCTGTGAGGGGAACAATGATACCCACCCCACCCCACCCCACCCATTCCCTGCCACCCAGAGTGGAGGGAAAGCCTGCTTCTTGCCCTCACTGGCTGGTCAGAATCATAGGAGCACCATGATCTGGTCATGGAACTTGCTTTCCTTGGCACTGTCCCCAAGGTCACTGGCCCTCCAGACAGACATAAGCATCTTCTCTTTCCACAAACATCTGTTCTGTTGGGCCTCCAAGTGGGAGGGTGGGCACTGGGGGCTGCCTGGCTTGGAAACTGGCCATTATGAGCAGCAGATCATCTTGCCTTCCATTAAGTATGTGATTACAGCCAGATGCTGTGGTGATGGGCACACAGCTCCCTATAATAACTGTAATTATGATCCTGGTGTTTCTTCGGCTCAACATACTCTGAACTTTAGAAGTCAGAAGAAATTTGGAAGAATTGCTTATTAGAGACTGCAATGAAATGGAGGAGGAGAACTTTTTTTAAGAAGGGGGGAAATTCCTGCCTGACATCTTGGCTTCTGTACAGCCTGCACCGACATTCTGTGGCATGGTTCTAGAGTCCAGAATGGATACAACTCCGGCTCCACATTCCTGCTCTTGTTTCTCTTCTTCCCTGCTCTTTGCTCTGCCCCGCCCTCCACCTCTTCTGGTTCCCTCTCAGCTGCTTCTGCTGGCTGGGAGAGAAAAACAAGCACCTGCTTGCCCACCAGCTCACATCCCCCCTGCAGTGGGAGCTTGCTGAGAGGGACACCTCCCCTGCCCACTTGGGCAATGTTCTTGGAATACCCAGGGAGAGGGGGGTCACTGGAAGCTAAAATTGGCTGCTTGCCACGATGACTAAGAGCCACCTGGGCCTGCCATTCTTGCGGGTCCATCTATTTGTGGAATATGGAGCTGTTTGGGGTATATCTGTGCACATGTTAAGTCTTTACTTATGGGAGCACATTTAAAAGAGTTGGAAATCCAGTATTTGAAGAAATATGTAATATTAGTTTGCTGGGGCTACCATAACAAATTTCCACATGCTGGGTGCCTGAAACAATAGAAATGTATTGTCTTACAGTTCTGGAGGTTAGAAGTCCAAAATCAAGGTGTTGGCAGGGTCAGTTTCTCCAGAGGGTTTTGAGGAAGGATCTGTTCCAGGCCTCTCTCCTTGGCTTGCAGATGGCCGTTTTCTCCATGTATATCTTGATGATATCATGTCATTTTCCCTCTATGCATGTGTCTTTCTCTTCTCATGATGTTCTTTTCATAAGGACACCAGTTGTGTTGGACTAGGGGCCCACCCCACTCCAGTAGGACCTCATCTTAACTAATTATATTTGCAACAACCCTATTTCCAAATACAGTCACATTCTGAAGTACTGGGGGTTAGAGCTTCAACACACAAGGGCTGTCCAAAAAGTGCCCAGCCATGGATACAATGGATACATGGATAAAATGTCTGGATACTTTCCAGACACTTCATATAAATTTGGGGCGAATGTAATTCAACCCATAACATATGTGTTGTAAGCCTACTGTATGCCAGGCACTGTGTTGAATTCTGGGGATATACTCTTGAACAAGAAAGGCAATGTCTACACTCCCAGAGGTTATTAGGGGGTACAGAGAGTAAAGAGAAAAATTACACAATCAACAAAGTGCCCAATGCTGCGATAGGGCTCTGGGAAGGACGTGGGAGAATACAGGAAGAGCAAACCACCTCGCCATGGAGGCAGGGGAGGCTATCCTGAGGAAGTGAGGCTGGAGTCTGAAGTCTGAAGGATGAGAGGAGTTTGCCAGGGGAAAGGCAGAGTGAAGCAGATAGACATTCCAGGTGGAGGCAACAAAAGTACAAAGGCCAGGGGAGAGAGGCTGTGACATGCTGTGAGGTCAGAGTATAGCATGTGTGAGTGTGTCCTAGAAGTTAAGGAGAAGAGGAAAAGGGCAATCAAGAGAGGCAGTGCTGGACGGACAACAATGCAGGCCCTTATAAGCCCACTGAGGAGTTTGCACATAAACCTGAGTGTACTTGGGAGCCACTGAGGAATGTCATTTAGGAAATGACACGACCAGATTTATAATTTAGAAAAATCCCAGTGGCTGCAGTCTGGAGAGGAGTAGAACAAGGAGAGAAGACCACTGAGAGGGAGGTTTCCATGGTCCAGATGAGAGATGGCTGTGCTCTGAGCTAGGAGAGCAGCGGGAGACAAAGCCCACGGGACTTTGTGCACACTGGTCCTGCAGATCCCAGCCCAGGCTTCCCACAGCTCCCAGGGCCTCGGCCCCTTCCCAGCAGTCATTTCACATGCTTGTGTGATGGTTTGATACCCATATCCTCTCCCCTGTTACATTATTTTTCAGATACTTACATGGTATTTACCATGTGCCAGGCCCTGAGTGCATTAGAAATGTTATTTCATTGTGTACTGTGTGTCAAAAGTAACTAGGAAGGAGGTACTGTTATTAACCCATTGTACAGAGGGAGACAGGGTGATGTCCTGTCTAACAGGTGGCAGCACTAGGATGTGTCCCTGGCTGTCTGGCTTCACAATTCATACTCCTAACTGTGACCCTACAGTACCTCTTATGAGCAGGCTGTCATTTTATCATCACACCCAGCAGAGGACCTGGCAGGTAATAGGTCCTCGATAAATACTTGTTGAATGAATGTTGGTGATGACTGGATATGTATGGTGAAAATGCAGGGGGGGTTGTGGTTAGGGAGGTGGGTGTCAAAGATGACTTCCAGAACTTTCAGCTTGGGTGGGAGATGAGGGTATTCATTGAGTAGGGGGCCACAAAAGGGGAAGGTGTCACTAGGGAACGAGCAGGGAATGAACTTTAAAAATCTATACCAGTGACCGCCACATGGAGGGGCAAACCGGAACAGCCTGATGGGGCACACCTCTTCCTACTCCTCAGGCATCTAGAGACTCAGCCACCCCTCAGTAGGTTCATGTCACCCGCTGCCCTGGTGAGAACAACATCAATCTGAAACATTTTAGGCCTTATCCCATAACAGCTAAATAACAGCTATTAGCTTTGGACTCTAGGCATTTTTATGAGATCTTAGTTTCAGGGATTGAGGTTTGGCAAAAAGAGCATATTATTCACACACACAAAACAACTGCATTAAAATAGCATTAAGCATCTGGCTTACACTGACAAAACCTAGGAAATTCAGAATTATGGTGAAAAGTCTGTCCTGAGTTCACCCCAACATGATGCCTAATGCTGCTCCTCTTGCATTAAATGCAGAGAGGAAGGTCCCCCCTGGGAAGAGAGAGCCATGCTGGGGAAATGGCAGGCAGGCCAGGTGAGGGGAAGAGAATGGAAGACGAGGAGGGTTTGGGGAAGGGATGTTAGGGCAGAGGGCCTGGTCCCCTGACCCAGGCCTGCTGCGTGGTGTATGGTGATGCAGGCACAAAGCGCTGGCCCCAGAGGCCACTTCCTGATCCCAGGGCCTGGAAAAACCTGCCAGCACCACGCTCTGGCTCCACTGGTCTGGAGACTCCCTCCTAGAAGCTGATGAAGATGAGACATATATTTTGTTCACTCTCAATAATGGGTGAACAAAAAGCATTGGCTGTGTTTAAACACAGCAACATGGCTGATTATAGCACTGGGGGACTACTCTCTTCACGAAATTTAGGAATGTTGATTTGGGGTTTCACTGGGAGTTGGAGAAGGAAATGAGAAAAAGAAATGCCCTCCTCTTGGCCAAAAAAAAAGACCTTTCTCCATTTGAGGTGAGGGGTAACCGTTTGTTCTAATTATTTGTAGTAAAATCAATAATTGGTTCTTTGGATGCATTTGGGAAGAAATTTCTGTAATTCCAGAAGTCATCACGGTACTTTCGATAAGAACTTCTCCTAGTCTTTGAAAATAATCCAAGAGCTCAAAATTGGGTCCCATTCATTTAAAATATGATGAATGTTACCCCCATCTAACCTACTTTAAGACAACAAAATACAGTCCTGGGGGGAATCTGCCTTGGTCTAGCCTAAGGTAGCAGGGAAGGTGAGACACCCCTATGAATACAAGAACCCCAGAGAGCTTTTGTAAAATAAAAATAAAATGTAATGTCAAGTCCACAAAGTTATTGCCCTCGTCCAATAGCTTTCAGATTTCTTTAAACTTGTCACCTTCTCAATTTCTCAGTGATTAATAAATCTCTTCTTTTTGCCCTACAATGACTATACACCAGAATAATAACCCAAATGAATGAGCTCATTTATCTCTTCCAATAACCCTGTGAGGTAGCTACTCTTGTTATTCCCACTGATAACATAATGATGTTACTTATCGTTGTGATACATAATGATGTTGACCAAGGACACACAACCAGTAACCGGTGCAGCTGGACTTGGAACCCCACGTGTCCGCTTCTGGAGGCTGTTCTAACCACATCTTGGGTTCCCACCCACCCACGACCACCACATTTGATTTAAGCTGAGCCTTGGTCATCTATCCCCCCCAGACCTGGGTGACCTATAAAACCAGCTGGCAGACATCCAGAGCTGTAGGGCTCATGGCCCCTCCAGAAGTCCCCATCTTAGTATGAGAAACCCTATTCTCTGTTAAACCAGCCACAGGTCAGAAAAAGCAATTGTGCACATTTCTAAATTGTTCAAAATGGCTCTAATAATCATGTCTTCTTGAAAGTAAATTGAAGGCCTATTTCATTTACCCCTCTTCTTAAGTGGGAAAACTAAGAGGGTTCTGTGCTAGCAGGTAAAAGCTGAGCTGGGGATAATATGTAGGAAGACTCGGGCTTTAGAAAATGACCTGGCAATCACTTTTCCAATGTGCTACAGAACATTAATAATTTTGAATAAAATGGCCAAAAATGCTTTAAAGTACAGAACAGCTGGAAGTTGAGAGAAAGTCATTTGTGTGCCCCTCCTGACCTGTCACTTAGTAAAGCAGAGACAACCTTGGCTGTGTCATGGAGTGCTCTATTTAGATGTCACGGCCATGACTCCATGACATTGCATCAGAGGCTACCCATGACACCTCCCTTTTTTTTGTTTGGAAGAAAGAGACACTTGAGAGATCATTCAAATAAAATGACTGTTTGGGGGTGGAGGATGGAGAGGCAGCATGAACACGGATGATAACAAGCTCAGAGAGAAATCCAGGACACGGTGACATCAGCAGAACCATGCATCTCAAAGCCAGTGACAGACTGCACCAGCAGATTTCTTGTGGAGCTCTAGATAATTCTGTTCTGACTGAATCTTTATTTAACAGTCTTGATGAGCGCATTAACTGTGGTTTAACTCTAAGTTCGAAGGAAAAGCACCAGTATTTGACGTGTTTCTTGGCAGCACCTTTTGACAAAAAGATGCATATGTCTCTAGTTTTGTGCTAGGAGTCTTCAGTGGGGACTCTCTTGAATTAAAACATCATTTTTGGAGGTTGAATTTTGAGCCTTTTTCATGTCCTTCCTGTCCCACAGCCTCCTCTCTGCACGCACATGTGAGCATAGAACCACTAACCCTGGGTGAGGGCTCGCTCAGCCTGGATTTGGGCTGCTGGCCTGTGCACAGTGTATTCCCACAGGACAGAAACAGGGAACCTCCAGTGGGACAAACACGGGAAGTCTGAGCCAGTCTAGCTCCCTACCTCACAGGAAATGTTTCTCCTGGATCACACTCCTTGGTGTCTTTCCTTGCTTGTTTTCTACTTGAGCTGTCGGGACTCAGTGAGGAGAAAATGACAGAAGAAAGAAATGTCCAAGCAACAGACACAGGGGTGGTGGGAAAAGAAAATAATTTATGGGTTTTTGCTGGCCTCCCTTCTTTCTCCTTTCCTGCTTTTTGTAGCTCAACTTCCCACAGGTATGAACACAGCAAACTACGTGGCCCTGTTTTATCATGTAATTGAATAACACTCTGCACTGAGTCAGGTTGAGTTGTGAAGCCTCAAGGTTCAGAAAATCAGGTAGAGGCTGTGGGGAAACGCCTGCTGTACAAGATCACTGGGTCCATTCTCCTGGCACCTGTGGGGGTGAGGCAGTCACCTCATGATCAGCGTGTCCTGGAAATTACTACACCCACGCAAACGTTTGGGTTCCACGGAGCAGGAATGCAGGCTGTTCTAGGAGCCTGGGTTTGGGAGCCTAGCATCTTGGCTGGCTTGGCCCTGCCACTGATTTTCTGTGTTGTCAGTTTACAATTCAACACCAAGGTTTTGCCTTTGGAAATGCCACAGTGAGTCCGTGGGGATCCTGGAAAAGCTGTCTATTTGCTTAGGGTGGTTTAGAAAGGATGAGACAACTAACCCTATTATTCTATGATTCTGCTACTGTGCTGAAAGGCTTCTCAGGGTCTTTCCTGGGGCGTGAGGTTGGCAGGGAGGACCTTCAAAGTCCTTCCAGCTCTGGATTCACAGTAGTAAGTGACTTCATGAAGGACCATGGAATCGCACGCTGTCATTACTGGAGAGGACAGACCATTCTGAATGGATACACTCTTACTGGGCACTTTAAAATTTAGGCAGTGGACCAATGTGACTTTGTTGCTTTTCTCAGGGAACAAATTACCTTTCTGAAGATATGACAGCAGGTACATTTAATAGAAGACCTAGATGGCTTCTTATATCAGTTAATAAAGTAAGAAAAATTTTGAAAAGAAAAAAATCACTAAGTTTTACTCTCAGATACCTGAGAATATGATTAGGAAGTACCCTTGCTAATCCCCCTCCTCCCTGCCAACACACCAAAGAAAATGTAGCTTTTTGAGAAAAGCATATCAGCCAAATGCAAATTCAGAAATTAGGATGCCATCTGAGTGTGGAAGCTCCCAGGGCACACAGAGCAGAACTGTGAAGGGAGGCAGGAAGGAGAGGCTTCTGGAAAGGGTTTCCCAGGGAGGCGAGCTCCGACTCCATCTTTAGGAGAGACCAGTAGAGCACACCATGCAGAGGGAGAGAGCCAGTCACAACGGGACAAGGATGGCAGCAAGCAAGTGGATGCAGAGAATTCCATGGGATAAGAGAATTTTACTTTTTCATCTCTCCAAAAGCAAGTAATGTGAATCCATGGGAAGCACAGATGGTAGGGGCCACAAAGGTGGACCCAGCTACTCCTCTGTGCCAGGTACTCTTCTAGGAGCTGGTGTAGGACTTTGGAAAATACCGGCAATGTTCCTACTGCCATGGAGCTTGCACTCCTGTTTGGGAGACAAATAGCAAGCCAATCAACAAAGATCAGTTCTGAGAGGGATAAGTGTTTCGAGAAAAATAAAACATTTGTGTGATGAAGTGACGGGGAGGAGTAACATTCAAAAAGGGAGTTAGAAAGGATCTCTCTGAGATTGTGACATGTGAGCAGAGACCTAAGTGGCAAGAAGCAGCCATTCTTGCAAAGTGAGATGTGTATTCCAGGCAGAGGGAACAGAAAGTGCAAAGGCCCTGAGGAAATGAGGTTGGCGTGTTGTAGGAACAGAAAGAAGGTCAGGGTGGCTGAGAAGGAGAGTGATCGGGAGGGAGAGATACAGGAGTGAGATTAGAGATTGGTGGTGTTGGGGACCAGTTCAGAGGGGGCCTTGTAACTCATAGCAAGGAATTGGATGTTATTGTTATATGTAATAGGAAAGCAAGGCAGGAATTTAGATTGAGTAGGCTTATAATTCAACATGTATACACAGTGTATGAATTAGACCCTAGTGGGTAATTCCAGAAGCTTTCAGAACACCTGTGATATTAGTGAATGGATGACAACTGACCAAAATCCAGGCATGTGCCTGGGATCTATAAGGCAGACAGATCCACTGAAATTTTTGGATCTTACCAGAGACTCTAATACCTTCCACACATATATTTTCCCAAGTACACATTCTGTGCCATGAATATCCAAATGCAAGATGTATACTTCATTTCCTAAACATGTGTGTGACCATGAATGACATCCGAATTAAAATACAATGCATTCTACATATTGTGTACAGTGTTCTCAGTGGCTGTTCTAAGATACCATGCCTGGTGAGCGCGCTGCAAATACAGTCTGAAAGGGAGAGAGGGAAATCTCAGCTCTTACTCCAAACCAGCCGCCATCCTTAGGAGGCCCCCAGACTCTTGAGAAGAACCAATCTGCCTGTTCTCATCGCTGTAACACATCAGAATCATGGGTATTAAGTCATCATTTTATGTCCAAGATTTTGTCTCCAGGCTATAGCTCACTCATTTCTGACAATATATTGAAAGTGAAATGTGCTTCCCTTCCCCTCCCAACTCCTTTTTACAATTTATGAATTTTGCAGTTTTGTTAAAACAAAAGCTGCTCAAGATTTTCAGAATGAGATATCCCTTCATACTCAGCATTCAGATGGCAAAGTCTAAAGGGACAGAAAATTAAACGTGGATCATCTAGGAACACACAGAATGAGATTTAACATTTTTAGGACCAGAAAGAGGATTATAAAATTCAAGCAGCACAGCAAATACCAACCGGAACCCAACTGGCCAGGAGTGTATCATAATTATTCCCATTCATCAATTCTTATGGATCCCAGGCCCCAGCAGAGAAGCCACCCCATCCTCCACTGTCTAATGGATGCTGGTTAAAAGGTTACTGCACCAGAAAGGTGGGCTCATCTCGAATCTCGCTTGCCTTGTTATGTCAAGTCAGGGTTGATGAGAGAGACCCAGGTAATTTGTTCTATTGCTCTTGATATCTCATCTCGGAATGGCATTAGATCTGGTATTTACCATTTGGCCATCTGCCAGGAGTCCTATATTTTAAAGGACTTTAGATAGAAACACACACAACTCAAAATGTTAAGCTTTCTAGGATTCTTCTGAATCTTATTTTCTCTTCTAAATCTTTCAACTTACAATTAAGAAAACAGATCCAGAATAAATGGGTAATTTTTTGAGGTAGCAACAGAACCAGGACAGGAAGTCACACTTCCCTCTACCAAATTCACCCAACCCTAAGCTACCTGAAGTGGCTCTGTTATACAGTCCCTGACCTCCAGGACTCAGCCACAGTTCTCCTAATGCTCAGCCATTTGGCACTAAAGCAGTATAGGGAATTCTCCCTTACTGTGATCAGAGTGTAACATGAGCTCCGAATACAAAATATAATATTGCTTTTACCATATTTTTTTCATCCTCTTCTTTCAAATTACAGAGATTCCTAATCTATTTTAAATTATACTATCTAAAACGCTCATCTATACAAAACATAGTCAGAAATCAGGAAGGAAGCAAGAAAGGCACCTATAATGCAAAAATAGCTCTCTTGTGGTCCACACTAAAGATTCGGGCACATCCCCTTTGGCCTATGCTAACATCCCTGATTCCTGTTTAATAACCTTAAACAAGCTTGCCTGAAGAGTTTGCGAGCTCACAGAAGCCTGGGAGCCACAAGGAAATAAAGAGAAGAGGAGTTCCTATGGGCCAGGAGCCATAGGCCAGACCCTCAGAGCAGTGAGAAGGCCCAGCAGTCAGCCACGAAGGGAACAACACAAGCAAAACACAAAAAGCAGGCACAGTTTTAAAAGGAGGATTTCCAGACTGGCTTATAAACCTCCAAAGGCTCAGGAACAAACTCAGTACAGCAATTGAGGTTTTGAAAGCTGTATCTGATTTAAACATCCAGAAAAGGTTTTATTTTGTTCATCATGCTTTGAAGAAACAGAGAAGCATGATACATTTTAGCAAGACTGCAAAGCTATTACTTAATATGGCAATAACTGTCAAGATTGTATTGTTTCAAGGGTGTAAACACACAAATGAACACGCAAAACTCCTCAACTACACAAAACCCCAGGGGATTCACATGGTTCAGGTTCTCAGAGGCTCAGTTCTCTCCTTGGCCTCCCCTGTACATCCAGCCCCAGGCAGCCCAGTGCGTTAGCTCCTCGATTGTTATGCTAAGGAATGTTAATAGTTTTGGAAAGCATCTTAGCTTCAATTACACCTCAGTGTAAATTCCAAAGGACCTGAACTCTGAGCATTTTTGAGGTGATGCTCATTGCAATTCTGGCTCTATCTACAACATTCAGCAAAATCCTGAGGGGGCAGGTTGAATCTTTTACATTTTCCACCTGAACCAGACACCTTCTGTACCCACCACTCTCAACTTCTTCCCCTTGAAGAGTGATTTGTTTGGCACTGGGATATATATATATATATATTTTTTTTTTTTAATTTTACAGTGTCCTAGACCCCGATGTTAAGACTAAGCCATTGCCACAGCTGTTTTGTTAAAACATGCATTATTTTTATATGCTCTTTACCCCTCTCCTCCTTATAAATGAATACATTTTTATAGTTTCTCCTCATAAGAAGTAACTTGGAAACCAAAGAGTATTATTTTTAAAAAAGAAAAGACTCTTCTGAAGAAAAAGTTGCTCCCCCACCAAAGTTACAAAATAAAAAATAATGGCCCAATATAATTCTGGGGGCACTCAGGTGTTTTTCTGAAGCTATTTACAAACAGGGCTAGTGTTCAAACCCAGAAATCTGGGTCAAAAAATCTATATATATAGGAAAGGCTGACTTGCACAAGAGAAGGAGCCTCCATCCCATGCTGGGACAGTCCCACAAGAGTCGTGAACACAGTCAGCAACTGAGCCACCTCTAATGTCAAAAACATGGCCTTTAGGGAAGAAAGATGCTCAAGAGCTCTCCTCACTAGTGGCTGCCTACAAATCAAACCAGGCACCCAGGGTGGTAATCTGTAAGAGACCAGAACAAATCAGAGAAAAAAATGGCACCAATTAATGTGGATTCCACACTCAACTCTTTACCTATGTGGCCAAATATAAACTGTTTTTTTCCCTACTGGAGTGAACCACCCAGTAAAATGAAAATTAAAAACAAGAAAAAAAATTCTCAACAGTACTGGCTTTTCTTTATCAAGTAGTTGTTTCTTTTTCTTCTCCCCAATGTGGACACACAAATAGCCACAGCCTAACTCAGACCACTCCAGCAATCTGGCCACCAGCCAAGAGTTTAGCTAAAATGGTCGTCATAGCCAACCGAAATTCTCAAACCAAGTAATGTATGTTTTGTGTACTGGAAATGGGTGCATTTTTCCATGATCTAAATGTTAAACACTTTGTATGCCTTCCCAGGCAGTTGGGAAAACTGCAAAAGAACATTGAAGAGAGTATAGGAACCAAAGATGAATGGGAAACATTTTGTTGGCACAAAAGTCAAGAAAAAAGTGTTTTTGAACAACATTGTGTAACAACCTAAGTCCATGTTTTCTCTGCGGTGAGTGTGCGTGACTAACACCAGCCAGTTATGAGTTCAAGAATGTCAAAAAAAACGTAAAAGGAAAGACAATTTCAAATGTTACAATGTTATGTTTCTGAAATTCAACTTCCGGTTATACATGGTAGAGGAAGCAGGGATTTTACTTTACTCTCCTCTCTGAAAACTCATGGAAGAAAACTCCATCTTCAGTGAAACAAAGAAATGACCACACCCCAAACAAAACTATGGAAGACATCCCCCAAAAACTCCAACGCCTGGACTGAGATGAGGAAGGAGGCTGAGGACCACATTACAGCTCAGGCAAAGGGCCAATGTTCCTTTGGTTCTGAAAGACAAACCAGCATCCTTTGCAGGGTCCCCGGGGAAGGTTTGCAGGTAGTGCCCTGCAACAGCATGCCTGACCCAGAGGGTGAATGGGAAGGCTAGAATCAAGCCACTATACTGGTTTCCAAGCAAAGCTAACACAAGTCACACAAAGACATCATCTGCTCACCAAGCACTGGCCAGCAGGGTTGCTTTCATCCAAAGGCAACGCCTTCCTGTAATTCACACAAGGCCCCTTGTAGGCTAGTGGGAACCCTGGGTCTTCAGTTAGAGTGAGGAGATCCAGAATCTGGGCAGGCCATGGATGAAGAAGAGAACGTCCATGGAAAGGCCCAGTTCCACACCCCTAGAAAGGATAGAGCCAGCCTGTGTTTGAGGCCTCTTACCGAAGCTGCTAATTCCTTTCCTTGAAGATACATCTCCCGTTTATTTTTGGGACCCCAAAAGGAGGGCAGCTCTCAGGAAAATCCCTTAAGTAAAAAACAACCTGGTTATAGGTGCTTCCCTCTCTTTAATTAAACAAGCAAGAATAAAAGGAACATAAGTGAAAGCAAGTGAAGGACATACATCACAAGAAGATTCACCTAGGAAACAAATTTCAGCAAGTAAGATTTCTTAAAAAAAAAAAACAAAAATAAAAACAGAAACAAAAACAAAGGAAAGAAAGAAGAAAGGATACAAAAATTTAAAAAATGGTTATAAAACAACACAAAACAACTAAAAATTAACTAACAAATATGTACATTTCAAATTTTGATCAACCCTATTAATTGGGCATGTAAAGATGTTTGTCAATATTCACTCCCATCAAAATTTATGAGAGTTTTCCCACGTTGGACATGCCAACCATGCTGACTTTGGACATTGGCAATCTTTTAAATTTGGAGCAATCTGGTGAATTTAAAAAAATAGCTTCTCTTACTTTTAATTAGCATTTCCCTGATGATTAGTGAGGTTAAGCATGTTTACACATATTCTTCTGATCATTTGTGTTTGGCCACATCTAGAAGTATCCTCTTGTGCTGGGAATAATCCTTAAAAGAACCGTGAATGACATTCTCAACTGGGGAGAAGCAGACTCAGTACTTTTGAGGTCAGACTTTGCTGGCATTTTAGCAGTGGAAAGTAGCCTCCGTCATTAAGGACAGACTTACTTTTGAGAAAATCTAGAAAGCCAAATTATGTTATGAGGTTTTCTAAATTTGGGGTCAGCCAAAAGCACAGAAAAGAGAAGAAACAAAATCAGAAATCAGAGAAACCTTACTCAGGGTCAAACAAGGCAGTCTTCTACGCTGCATGACAGTGATAATCTACCAAAGTATCCTTGCTGGTGCCTGAAACTTTGAAAGTAATTACTTGGGGATCAGTCTTTGAATCTTTGAAAGTCCATGATTAAGCTACAAATAATCGAAGATTCTTGAGCACCTACTATGCACGGGCTAGTAAATCAAACGCATTGTAATTCAGCACAGGCTCTGGGTCAGGCAGAGGTGAGGAAATCCTGACTCACAAATGACTCAGTGAAAAATGAGGATAAAAATGCCCAGGTCATAGAAAGCTCTGCTAATTAAATGATACAAGGTATTTAAAGTACTTTTGCCTTGGACAAAGTCAGTGCTCTACAGATACGAATTCCCTCCCCCTTTCCTCTAATTCCCTCTAACGGTTGATTTGCCATCACCAATCCTTGTTAACCTAACAGTGTCCGTGACCTGGAACACAGAACTGGGGACCATAGCTGCTGTGGGCAGCGGGGCAGGATGAGATGGCGTGCGGGGCTGAGCAAGGGGTGAGGACATGACAAACTGTATTCACTGCAGCCTTCTCATCAGGTGGGACAAACCAGGGTTTATTGTATACTACCTGCTCATGAGCAGATGCTGTGCTGGATTCTGTACAAACCCTAGACTAAAAATACAAAGCTCTTGAATTAACTTTAGGAAAAATGGAAACATGACATGTATCATTCAGATGTTGTTAAAGAAAATAGACTTGGGAGGGGGTGCAAAGGGGCCTCAGATCCTGCTTTCTTTGTAGGGTGGTGGGGGTTGGTGGGCGGAAGAAGTAAAGTAAGTGTGTGTGTGTGTGTGTGTGTGCGCGCGCGTGCACAGAGAGCAGGGTAGAAGGGAGGTGGGAGCCACAGCTGACAGCCAGGCCACAAGATCTAACTCTCCACTCAGGACTGGGATGTTTTCTTACTACAAAAGTCAAAACTGATACCATCCCAAATATTTCTTTCATCATTAGCATCTTATTTCCTCAAGTATTTTCACTTTACAGGAACAGTGATTTAGAAAGTACCTGGCCAGGGGTATCACGCCCAAGACTATTTAAGGAAAGGAACCCTTTGCCATCTCCACAAACCCTGAAATAGCCCAAAATGTGAGAACTTGCATCAGCTGTCATTGCTATGCAAATCAGAGAGTGGCTTGTAGGGTGGCCTTGTTTATTTTGGTAAATGCGTGGGTACGGGAGGGAAAGGGGCTGTTTGCAATGCTTGTAAAATTTTCAGTTTCAAATTATTGAACCCTCCAAGAAAAAGCCTAGATTTTCCTGGAATAAAATAAAGCAAACCTTACTTCAGAAATATGTAAGGCATAAATACACTTAAAACTCTTCAAAGCCATATTGTTGGCTATTTGAACAGAGGGTTGGGAATTTTTTCTTCCAAATGTATAATATAAATTCACTTCACCTGAGGACTTAGAACTTGTGGGCTTCCACATCAAATGTGCCGGCTTTTTGGCACCATTGTGAAAGGCCACAATTTCCCCACACCTTCTGGGCCTCCTTGTGACCTTCTAATCTTGATGCTCTACCCAACAGTGACTCCAGGATATGGTACTAACCTGGGATTTCACTCTTCCCCCTATGATTTTCCTCACTCCCTCTGGGCTACTGATACCTGGGCCTCAATCTTTTTCCAGGGCCCAGGTCTCTGTCATGGACTCCCATTGGCAGAATTATTAATTGTTAATGCAAATGTACCTCTGGGCCCCTGAGTTGCTTCCTCAATTTGGCATTACATAACTGAATCACATTAACTACTGAGGACAAGTTGTTATTAACCTTAGTATGGAAAAATGAACACGCAAGAATAGCCAGGAAATCAATTAAAAGAACTATGAGGGGAAACGCTCTACCAGACACTGAAAACTACTATAAAGCCTCTATTAAAATAGTCTAGTACTGACCATATGAATTGATAAACAGACCAGTGGGATAGAATAAAAATCCCTAAAGAGGCCCAAGCACATATGGAAATTTAGTGCATCTTACATTGCTGGGGCAAAGTTGGTGAAAACTGGGTAGCCACTGGAAAAAGATAAAATCTATATCTCACACCATATACAAGAATAAACTCCAAATGGATCAGGAATCTGAATGTGAACATTTAAACTGTACAAATACAAGAAGAAAACATGGGCAAATTTTTCTTTAACCTTGGTACAAGGATTCAAAATGCAGAAAAAATAAATACTGATAAGTGTGGCTATATAAAATTATAAAAACATTTTCATTGCAGAAGCAGCAACATACACAAAGTCAAAAGACAACTGACATACTGGGAAAAATATCTGTTACTTATACCAGAGACAAGGGGCTAATATCCTCAATATTTTAAGAATTCTTAGAGAGGGAAATGATCAAAATCAGCAGGAAAACAGGAAAAAGACATGAATAGACAATTCATTTAAAAACATATATATAGCATTTGAACATATGAGAAGATATTCAAATAACCCATAATTAAGCACACGCAAGCTAAAACTATAGCATTTCTCACCTATCAGATAAACAACAATTTAAACGTATAACAACAAGCTAAAACTATAGCATTTCTCACCTATCAGATAAACAACAATTTAAACGTATAACAACACAGTCTGTTGGCAAGGATAGAGGGAAACAGGTACTCTCATGCATCGCTGGTGGGAATACAGATTGGCACAACACTTTTAGAGGGGAATTTGGCAATGACTAACAAAATGATTCATGCACTTTTCAACTGCATAATCCCACTTCTAGGAATCCACCCTGAAGATACATCTCCAAAAATACAAAAATACATATATGCACAGGTTATTCATTATAGTATTGGTTGGAAACAGCTTAAATACTCATACTTAAGAGAGTAGGTGAATAAACTATAGTACATCCAGTCAATGGAGTACTATGCAGCTGTAAAAAAAAAGAATGATAAAGATTTCTATGTACCAATATGGTGTGTTACTAGGATATACTGTTAAGTGAAAAAAGCAAAATGTTTTAAAAAGCAGTAACATCTACCCTTTGTGTAAGTAAAAAGAAAATAAGAAATCATATACACATCTGTTCAATAGTGGGAAAATAAATGGAGACTAGAAACTAATAAGATTCGTTACATACAAGGAGTGGGTGGAAATGGGTTGGAAAGGATGGGAAAGTGAGAGCAGGGTAGAATGGATGGTGGGGGGCAGAGGAGTGACTCTTTTCTGAGTAAACCTTCTTATGTAATTCTGACTTTTGGCAGCCATAGTAGTGATTCAGTTACTGAAGACAAATAGATAGATAAAACCAACAAGGATAAGAAAGAGACTCCAAAATGGACTACATCTCAGTCAGGGTCCAATCAGGAGGCAGAAATCACACAGTAATTTGAACAGGGAAGTTTAATATAAACTATAGCAGGGGAATAATGATAAAAGTGTAAAGAGAACCCTAAAGAATATCCTAGGGCTGAGAGGGAGAGAGTACTCAAAGAATGAACAAACTTGGAAGGGGCCCCTCCCCAAGGATGAGATTCAGATCTCACTGGAGAGGGTATCGTAGATGGAGATACTCAATAAGTGCCAAAAATTAGTGGGTTCCCTGAACCTGAGCTGCTCCACGGTCACCAGGCAAGCAAGATATAGCCCCTCTTGGTTTGCAGTAGGTCAAAGCTGGCAGGAAGGAATCACAGCCATGGCCAGGAAGCCGAAAGCACCCCTTTGGGGTGCAAGTGGCCAAGACTGGCTGATGGGCACACAGAATGAGTTGGAACATTGGAAGCCTGTTTATCAGCAGAGCAGCATGAGGCCTGAGGTGTGCAGTGTCCACTTTGGAAGGACCATGTAGAAGTGGTCACCAGATTGGGGCCAGAGCTGTGAGCTCACCAAGGGACCATGTGGTCTGAACAAGCAGCTGAGACAAAGCAGCACTGGATTTTTTCCCACACCACTGGCAGCCATGTGGTAGGAGCGAGGAGATAACAAAACAGTAGCATATCAGAACCAGAGACAGAAGCCCCTTTCTCCTACAACATCCCTCCAGTGCCCTTCACTGACCAATTGTAACATCATGCTCGCTGCAAAGGAGAAATGCTTAAAAGATCCAGCTCCATTATTGCGAAGGAGGTAATAAAGAGTGAATTTGGAGATAAAGGGCAATAAATTGAAAACTGGCAGAGAATGTAAACAAATAAACCTAACTATATAATAACAATTGAACAACTTAATCATCAAGAAAGGGAAAGAAAAAAAGGAACTAACCTAGATTACTTTGAAAAACAATATTTTGACTATATACTCTAAGACTAAAGATGATTCATGCACTTTTTGACTATATACTCTAAGACTAAAGATAAAATGAACCATACACAAATTTACTTACAAGAGTATGGGAAACTACTTTCTGTGAATTCTAGTATAGAGAAAATAAGTGAATATATTGTGACCAGTGGGATTCAGCCTTTTCACTGTCAGAGAAAGGAATTACAAATAGAGTCTAGAATAAACCTTGTGGTGTTGGATTGGAATTAGAAGTATCCCTATAAAGTGATGTTAATATATATAATATATATTCAGAAAAACAGATATACAAATAGATATAGAAGTATGTGTTTATACACTCATATATTTTTAGCTCTCTCCCCTGAGAGAGACTAGAAACAATGATAATCCAGTAGCAATGAGTACACTCAGTACCCAGATCTTGGCTTCTAAATACCATTCTCCAACAAAAAGAAACCAAGGCTGTTTGGAGAAATGGCTGATTACAGAGCTAGGCAAGGAAAGTACAAGATGAGCCCAGAACATCTTGTATTGCCTGAAAGTAAGAAGCGCTTTTACAAAAGGATAGGGACATGTCAAAAGGATACAGGAGCCTACTTGAAGGGGCTCTCTTGGCCAAATATGGGACAATTTGAACAAACAAAATAAATAATGATAGTAATAGACTATAACCCAAAGAATATAGGAATCCATGAGCTCATACTGTTATAAATAAGTAATTGAATAAATAAATGGGGAAGAAGAGGAAACTTTTCCTTACAATAGAATTCTAATAAATATAGAACTAATGATGGGGGAAAATCACCATTTTCAAAAACTACAATAATAATTGTTTTAGGCAAGAATTATCAATGATAATTGATAATTCTTAATTATTAATGATAAAATTAGTTGACAAAAGTATTATGAGAAACAGGATATTTACATAGTCTCCAAGTATCTTCCCTACAAAATACTTATTAATTACAAAGGGAAAGTAGTTACCTCATAGTGGACAAATCTGCTAGATATCACCTTAACCAAATGATCAAAATTAATATCAGCAGTAATTAGACAAATCAACATCAGGTGCCTCTTGGCACTGAGAAGGACACAACACAACTTCTATAGTATTTTTACCCAAAAATGCACAACTCAAATTTATTCATAAAGAAACATCAGACAAACCCAAACTGAGGAACATTCTGCAAAAATAACTGACCAGTACTTTTTTAAAGTATTAAGGTCATGGAAGACAAAGAAAAGCTAAGGAACTGTTCTAGATTCAAGGGACTGAGATGAAGCAAGCAAAGCAGCTAGGGTGCAAATTTAAAGAGGCCCTCATGCTCAGGGTCATGCAGTATAGTGTTGGCCCTGAAGGAGACCAAGGAGACGTGGCAACTAAATGCATCATGTAATCCTGGCTTAGATCCTGGACATTAGTGGGAAAACTGGTGAAATCTGAATAAGGTCTCTAGACCAAATATTAATACTAGAATTGTATTGATGTTAATTTCCTGATTTTGATAATTGTACTTTAGTTATGTAAGATGTTAATATTTGAGGAATCCTGAGTATCCAGGAATTCATTGTTCTGTTTGCACAATTTTTTATAAGCTTAAAATTAATTTTAAATAAAAAGTTTTAAAGTTTTTAATTAAAAACATGTTAAAGACAAACAGGAAGTAAGAGTACAGTCTTCTGGTTGAGAATCTAGCATATGGGAGCATTTATTAAGTAAGGAAACAATAATGCATGGTGAACACATGGGCTTTGGAACCATCCAGATGTGGGCTTGACTCTGGCCTTGTTAATTACAAATTGTGTGATGCCAGGCTAGTTACCTAATCTTCCTAAGCCTCAGTTTCCTCACTTGAAAAATGGGTCATCATAATAATACCCACTTTATATGATTGATTACAATTATTTATATTTATATTTATATTATGATTATCTATATTCAATAAGTGATATTTGTAAAGAACTTCTTGCAAACTCAACCAATAGAATTCATAGAAGTTGTTGTAATTGTGGTTGTTTACAATTAGCCACATCAATGACTAGTTTACTCCTTGTGAAAAAAAATTACACATTGTGCACTGAAGGACCTTGCTAAGGCCAGGCAGACACCCCATAGGTTACATCTCTAAAGTTTTGATATACCTCATTATAAGTAAATCCAGTGCGTGAAATATTAAACTTACAAAACAGATAAATAGCAGGTGATTATTTTTATTAAAATATGATTCATAGGCCTCTTTTGGAGCAAATAGCATTTGGTTTACTTTTAATGTTGCAGAAACAGATCAATGACATAAAGCAATTATTTGTACATTGCCTTAAGTAGACTGAGAAAGGGCCACCGCTGGGTGACTTAGGCATGGGGAGAATCTGGCTTAATAATAAGCCTTAATAATAAGCCTTAACAATGTTGACTCTTTCAAGGGGGCAAAGAGAAGCCAAACTCCCTGGCTTGTCTTTTCTAAGCAGATTCTGAACTGCTCAAATGTGATGACATAGATCAAATATTTGAGGTTAAGGATTGCTTGTAGGTTCATGTTTTCTCCTTTAATCCATTTTTGAGTTAACTCCAGCATAAATAATGGCCAAACACAGAAGAAGGGTGAGTATGGCTAAGTAGGATCCTCTTTCAGTGCTAAGCCAAACATTGAAATGTCTGGTGTTTCTAGTAATACATTTATTTTATAAAAAGGATATAAAATAAAGAGACTTCTGTGGCAACTTCTCCATTTATAAATAAGGGGTGCGAACCATCACAAACGAAATATGCCACTTTGCTGTCTTCCAAATATTTCCGATAATTCTTTAAATCTAGGAACAAAGGCTAAATTCCTGAATAAATTCTCTTATCTTTAAAATCTATTCCAAAGTTTTGGAAACCCTAGCTTTTGAATGTTAACCAGAAAAAGTTTCCATTCCAGTCATTTGGAAAAGTAACTCAAATTCATGCTAATTTTAACCTAGGCAGAGATGTAATCCTTTACTGACTGCTGTGCACTCCAACCATGACAGATATTCCAAAGCATCTTCATCTCTGAGTCCCAACACTGCACCCCTTCACTCGGCAGTGACTTCTACCTTGTACTGCTAAGACCTGGTATATCCAGGATAAGTATCACCTAAATCATTGCACTGATATCTCTACATTCTTCCAGCCCCCATCCTTTCCTTCAGTCTCTGAACAAGCAGGGACTCTAAACTTCTTCAAGATTCACCCCTTCACTTGGGTTCTCAATCTTATGCCTAGAAGCTTCTTCCAATGTATCCTTTATTTTTCTGATTTTCTTTCAAAAATACATAAGTCTCCCTTATGCTTTCCCTGAATATTTGCTACTCAGTTAGCTCTACACTCACTGTTCCCCTGCCCCAATGATTTGTTTATCCTTTAAACCAGGTATCTAGCTTCACTTTACTGAAACAAATCCAAGGACCTTTAATTAATATCCTTCTTCTCCATCTTTGCCACTTCTGACTCTGGTGGGCACATCTGGCTCAGTCCTAACTCTAAGCCTTTGCTGTTCACGTAGCTCCACCTGGAATCTTCCCTCTTCCTCGTTTATCTCACTCCTACTCATCCTTAAAAGTCCAGCTTGAGCCCCGTCTCACCTGTGAAGTCTCACCAGAATCTCCCTTCTCGGAACTCCTGGCATACTGACTGCTGGGAGGATCCACTGCGTCTCACAGTTGCACCCCAGTTGTGCCTTGGGGAACTATACAATCCCCCTTTCATGCAGTCTTGCCCAGCTATGCCTCCTTGGCCAAGGAGTGTACATGTATCCCTAGCCATGCCAACTGGACTCTCTCCCCCAGGAATAATGAGTCTTGAACGGAGTGATCAAAGGAGATGGATAGAGCTAAGCCCTTCTGGCTGCAGGGGCCTGGTGAACCTGTCTTCTAGTCCCACCCTCTCAATCTTGGCAGGTACAGAATTGTGTCTTTCCTGCCCTTGGCTCTTCCACGTTGCTTTCACTTCTGTGAGTCACGCATTCTTTTTCCTGAAGACGACCAGAGTAAATGTCTGTCCCTTATATCCAGGAAACATAACTAGGACTCACCTATTGCTTTTTATTACTGTTTAATTTGAGGGGGGAGGGGCTAATTATGTCTTGTGAACCAATGAGATAGGAAGTTTTTTAAGGGCAGGAACTGTGTCCTATGACTCTATAATATTAATATCTTATATAAATTAAGTACATCGTAATCAGCCTATAAATTGTCTCTGAATCAACAAATAGCACTGCTTTCATTACTGTTTCAGCAAAAAATAGTTCTTTAAAATTCAATCATTAATATTTATTTTATGTAGCTCCTTTAACTGCATAATAATAAACATATGAAAATCTTCAACTATAAACAAAGGAACTAGAATAATTATCTGAGATAATCTTTATGATTTGTGTTATAGTTGAGGATCATTCATTAATTCCATAAACACATTCTGAGTGTCGACTATTGATCATGCACTGTGTTAGGCACGGAGTTGTGTATAAGATAAAAAAGACATGATACCTTCCCTGGCTTTCACATAGTTGATTTAAGTAATCTGGTATTACTTTTTCCAGTTTAACTTATGTCTTATGTAATGATAATACCTGGTATTAATTTGGCACTTTTTTCTGTAGTATTTTCCTTTATAACACATCATTTATTATTCCTACTATATATCTGGGAAAGCTGCTATTGGGTCATGTGACTAAGATCAAAACCAGAACTATAAGAAGACAGGTCCTTTGATTTACAGTGATGTTCCTTCCTTCCCTCTCCATCATAATGAGAAATGTTTCCTTCAGGACACAATTAAATACTGGAATTATATTTTATTTAATCTCTGCTTTACATCCAACTCATGGATTATTCTTTTGTTGCACAGGATAAAGGCAGCTTCTGAGTTCTTGCCAGAGGAAAACACCAGAAGTACTGGTTAGTTACTGGTACATTTGGCTAACAAATACTTACTTAGTTCATGCTAAGTACAACACATTGGGCTACCCTGTGATGAAAACACCAGTCGAGACATACACAGCCCGTGCCCTCATTGAATTTACTGTCTTGTTGGGGAGCAGGTCAGCACCACATAATGTGGGAAGCTAGGATGAGTGATGAGGAGATACAGTCCATACTCAGGTTCCCAAAATTTCATAAAGAATCTGAATTGAATTTCTCAGTCTGCCCCAATCATTTGTACATAGATTGAAACTTATCAGCCTTGTTCTTCCACCTCATTCCAGAGGCAATGTCCCTCCATCTTCAAGGGATCACTTCTTTCCAAATTTTTCCCGTTTTCCATCAGTCTCTCTTCCTAACTCTGTATTTCAAAGGTGATTCCCAACACCTTTCTCATCCACAGGGCGTTCACAAAGATCCTGATGGACTTTCATTGGTCCTCGGAGCTCTATAAAAAATTTCCTTTCTTGAAAAGCAGAAGGTTGCCTCTGTTATATTATCAATGGTCCAGGACAGGATCAGAGGGCCAAGAGCCAACAGGCAGTCCACAGAATCTCTTCTTTAGGAATGCATTTTTGGTAGGCAGTGTGTCTGAATGTGCCCTATGCTATGTTGCTTCTAGGGTCAATGAAAGTATATAAAGCTTTTCAACTTTCTTCAAAACATGTGCCATAAAATTGACTTAATAAAAGGATCAAAAACAGTAGCAAGCAAGTTTCAAAGCCAAACTAGGCCAGGACACATCTGTTTAAAGGGCAGTTGATATAAACCCACATTTGTCAATTGTCAAAAATGTACAGCTTTCCAGACAGTCCTAAAGATGTCACTCTCGTTTCTTAAAAAGCAATCTGTACGGGGTATCATTTTCATTTATAGTTACTGCTAATATAGGCAGACTGGGGCACTGCCAGGATGATTTGAGGGGGAGGGGAGTAAGAGTATTAAGAGATTTTAGGAAAAGGCACAGAAAATGGCGGTCTGATAGAGTCCTGCCACCGCACCGCTCCCAGGAAAGGAGGTGAAGAACGCCAGCGGCTGCCTGCGAGCATGGACCGCTCACTCCGAAAACAGCATTGCGAATTACAGAGAAACAACGCCAAACGCCCAGCCCAAGAAAACAGGTACAAAATTTTCACAAAGATCAGAGGGCGCACGGAGCACAATAGAGCCCAGAGCGCGGGAAGGACGCGCTCGCCAGGTCGGCGCAGCGCGACCTGTCCCCCAAGCGGTTACGCGCCTCCCCATCCACGCAGTCAGGGACAAGCCCAGAGTTGGGACAGAGCGGTTGCTCGGGAGGGCGAGCCCTGTGGAGAGGAGGAAGTAGCCAGAGCCAGACACAACTCGCAGCTGCAATATACAGAGACTGCCGAGGGCTGGGGAGGAACTGGGCGGGGACCGAGATACGGCTTCCCAGGACAGTGCGCGGGAACCCGCGGGCCGGCCCTGCGCCACTAGAAGTCAGCGGGACTGGGCCCAGGAGTTTATCGGAGAGCGGGACACGCCCTTAGAGGCTGCTAGCAACTGCCGCTGCGGCCGGCGGAGAAAAACTGCCCTCCTGGCGCGATCGGAGCCCGGCTGTGCGCCAGGCTGGCGGCGGCCGCCATCTTTACAGCCGCCCGCACGGAGCCGTGAGCCGCATCTCTAGCTCTGCCCTGCCCCGGCCCGGGGCTCTTCTGCTGGGGCGAGACAGGCTTTGCTGGTGGTGGCCAGGGACAGCTGCATCCGTGGGTTCCAGGTGGGACGAGATCCCGGAACTGTAGCGGCGGGACCTTTGGGTATTGGAAACAGTTTGCAGCTCATCCATCTGGTTCTGCTACCCCGGCTTTGGCCTCCGACAAGTCCGCTCCGTGCCGGTCCTAGTGCCCGCCCCTCAGGTCCCAGCCCTCCTGTACCCCAGAGATCGCTCATTTTGAAGGTTGCTGGCTATAGTGACTCATTTGGTATAACGGCTGGTTCCCATGACAACCAAATACCTCAAGAGCCACAGGCTGAACCAGAGCAGCTCCCCATAATCCTGCCCACTTCAATAGGGAATTTCGCGCCATCCAAGAGCGCTTCCAGCGGCCACTACTCCCCCCTCCCCGTGGGAACATCCCCCTGGTGGAGACTGCTGGGGATAGAGATGGCCACCCGCCTCGCCTTGAGGTCTAGTGGTGGAAAAGGGGTGCACAATTGGAGATCCCCCTATCAACCAGTATCACGCGGAGACACACATCAGAAGGGCAGCCACACGTGGCTAGATGAGCAACCTCTGAGCTGTGTAGAATTTTCCCAACTCAGCTCTCACACTGCAGCCAAAGGAAATTGTGTTTCTACCTGAACCTCAGGAGGAGCAGGGTCAAAGTAACCCCTAGGAGCTACAAGGCCCCTCCCAAAGCACAGGGCTTTCGCATACCCCAACTGGGGAATCAGAGTCTGCCACGGACATAACAGAATACCTAGCTAATAGGGAGCGGAGGACTCATATCCTCAAGTACAATCCATTAGCTCAGAGCCCAAGCTGGGAGGTCATTCTCACCACACTCCACTGGGAAGAGGAGAAGACCACAGGTCAGAGTTAACTCAAGATCCACCAAACTTGCTAAAATACACCCAAGGCAATACAGGCCACTACGTCTCTCCCTGGCTTTGCCAAGGAACAATAATTGTGGGCCTGGTGACAGGGCCATAAACTAGCTCTAATACCCCCAGCTCTCAACCAAGAGGCCAGATGAGAAAAAACCAGCGAAAGAACTCAGGGAACATGAAAAATCAGAGTGAAAAGTCACCCCCAAAAGAAATTATCAGTTCCTCAGCAATGGATACCAACCCAAATGAAATGGGTAGAATGTCAGAAGAGGAATTTCGTTTATGGATTATAAGAAAGCTCAATGAAATTCAAGAGAAAATTGAATCCCAGCACAAAGAAACCACAAGAAAAATGCAAGAAATGCATGAAAAATTCTCCAAAGAAATAGAAATATTACGGAAAAATCAAATAGAAATCCTAGAAATGAAAGAAGCATTCAAGGATCTACAAAACACAGTGGAAAGCCTTAAGAATAGGCTGGACCATGCAGAGGAAAGAATTTCAGAGCTAGAAGACAGCTCCTATGCGCTAAATAAATCAGCCGAAGAGAAAGAACACAAAAACAAGAGGCAGGAAAAAAGCATACAAGAAATGTGGGATTATGTAAAGAGGCCAAACATAAGGATAATAGGTATCCCTGAGGGAGAGGAAGAAAATTCGCATGGGCTGGAAAATTTATTTGAAGGAATATAGAGGAAAATTTCCATGGCTTAGCCAGAAATCTCGACATCCAAGTACAAGAAGCACACAGGACTCCTGGGAGAGTCAACGTGAAAAGGCATTCACCACGCCACATAATTATTAGACTGACCAAAGTAAACACAAAAGAGGCACTCCTCAGAGCTGTAAGACGAAAAAAGGAGGTAACCTACAAAGGGAAACCGATCAGATTAACTGCAGATTTCTCAGCTGAAACCTTACAAGCCAGAAGGGAATGGGGAGACATCATCAATCTCCTAAAACAAAACAAAGGTCAACCCAGAATTCTGTATCCTGCCAAACTAAGCTTCTTATATGAGGGAGAAATAAAGACCTTTCCAGATAAGCAATCACTGATAGAATTTGCGAAATCCAGACCGGCCTTGCAAGAAATGCTTAGACCTGCATTATACACTAAACAGAGCAACAGACACCCACCTATGTAAAACTACGCAAAAGCTAAAACCCCAGAAACCAGATTCCACAATGACGCAAGAGGTAAAACAAAAGATACCACCCAACAGAATAATCAGAAATTTACCCCAAATATCAATTCTCTCAATAAATGTAAATGGCTTGAACTGCCCATTGAAGAGACATAGGCTGGCTGAATGGATTAAAAAATACAAACCAAGTATCTGTTGTCTTCAGGAAACACACCTTACACACAAAGACGTATTCAGACTCAAGGTGAAAGGATGGAATACAATTTTTCAGGCTAATGGAAACCAAAAGAAATCCGGAGTAGCCATCCTCATTTCAGATGACATAAACTTTAAAGCAATAAAAGTAAAGAAGGACAAAAATGGACACTATATAGTGGTGAAGGGAAAAATTTCACAAGAGGATTTAACAATCCTAAACATTTATGCACCCAACACAGGAGCACCCAGGTACATAAAGCAAATGCTGCTAGATCTAGACAACATAATAAACAGGAATGCCATAATTGCAGGGGACTTCAACACCCCACTGATGGAACTGGACAGATCCTCCAAACAAAAAACAAATAGAGAAATAAAAGACCTAAACAGGACTATAGAACATTTGGGCCTAACAGATATCTACAGAACACTCCACCCAAATAACACTGAATATACATTCTTCTCATCAGCTCATGGAACTTTCTCTAAAGTTGACCACATCCTAGGCCACAAAACAGATCTAAACAAATTCAAAAAAATAGAAATCATACCATGTATCTTTTCAGACCACAGCAGAATAAAATTAGATATCAATTCCAACAGAAACTCACATCTTCCTCCAAAAACTTGGAAACTAAACAGTCTATTGCTGAAAGATTATTGGGTCAAGGAGGAGATTCAAAATGAAATCAAAAGATTCTTCAAACTAAACGATAATGGGGACACAAGTTAACAAAATCTGTGGGATACAGCAAAAGCAGTCCTGAGAGGAAAACTTATCGCCCTAAATTCCCACATCCAAAAGACAGAAAAGTCACAAATCAGTAAACAAATGAATCATCTTAAGGAAATGGAAAAGGAAGAGCAAAGCAATCCTAAAACCAGCAGAAGAAAAGAAATAACCAAAATTAGAGCAGAATTAAATGAAATTGAAAACAAAATAACAATACAGAAGATTAATAAAATGAAAAGTTGGTTCTTTGAAAAGATAAACAAAATAGACAGGCCACTTGCCAGGTTGACCAGAAGCAGAAAGGAAAGGACTCTAATAAGCTCAATTAGAAATGAAAAGGAGAAGTCACAACTGATACCATGGAAATACAAAACATCATCTTTGAATACTACAAAAATCTCTATGCCCACAAACACGAAAACGTGGAGGAAATGGACAAATTCTTAGAAACACACTACCTCCCTAGGCTCAACCAGGAAGAAACAGAATTTCTAAACAGACCAATATCAAGCACCAAAATTGAAGCAGTAATTAAAAATCTACCTACAAAAAAAAGCCCTGGACCAGATGGGTTCACACCTGAATTCTACCAAGCCTACAAAGAACTGGTGCCTATACTGCAGAAATTATTTGAAAATATCCAGAAGGATGGAATCCTCCCAAACTCATTCTACGAAGCCAATATCACCTTGATACCAAAGCCAGGAAAGGACACAACAAAAAAAGAAAACTACAGACCAATATCCCTTATGAATATAGATGCAAAAATTCTCAATAAAATCCTTGCAAACCGAATTCAAATGTACATCAAAAAAATAATCCATCATGATCAGGTGGGCTTTATTCCCGAGATGCAGGGATGGTTCAACGTACGCAAATCTATAAATGTAATTCACCATATAAATAAAAGCAAGAACAAAGATTATATGATCCTTTCAATAGATGCAGAAAAGGCTTTTGACAAAATCCAACACCCTTTTATGATAAGAACTCTTAACAATATAGGCATAGATGGCTCATTCCTAGAAACTATTAAAGCCATATACGATAAACCCACAGCCAATATCATACTGAATGGGGAAAAATTGAAGGCATTCCCCCTTAAAACTGGCACCAGACAAGGGTGTCCACTATCTCCACTTCTTTTCAACATAGTGCTGGAAGTCCTGGCCACAGCAATTAGACAAGACAGAGGAATCAGGGGCGTCCAGATAGGGGCAGAAGAGGTCAAACTTTCACTATTCGCAGATGATATGATATTATACATAGAAAACCCCAAAGATTCAACCAAGACATTACTGGAATTGATAAATGAATTCAGCAAAGTCTCAGGATACAAAATTAATACACACAAATCCATAGCCTTCATATATGCTAATAACAATCAAGCCGAGAAACAAATTAAAGATGCTATACCTTTTGCAATAGCAACAAAGAAAATTAAATATTTAGGAATATATCTAACTAAGGAGATCAAAGACCTATATAGAGAGAATTATGAAACACTGAGAAAGGAAATTGCAGAGGATGTAAATAGATGGAAAACCTTACCATGCTCTTGGATAGGCAGAGTCAACATAGTAAAAATGGCTTTGCTACCTAAATTAATTTACAGAATCAATGCAATCCCTATCAAAATACCAACATCATTTTTTGCCGATCTAGAAAAAATAATTCTACGCTTCGTGTGGAACCAGAGAAGACCCCGTCTAGCCAAAGCAATCTTAAGCAAAAAGAACAAATTGGGAGGCATCTGTCTACCAGACTTCAAACTATACTACAAGGCTATAGTAACCAAAACTGCATGGTATTGGCACAAGAACAGACATGTAGACCAATGGAACAGGACTGAGAACCCAAATATAAAACCAACCTCATACAGTCACCTGATCTTTGACAAATTCCAGAAAAAACGTACACTGGGGAAAAGATTCCCTATTCAACAAATGGTGCTGGGAAAATTGGATGGCCATATGTAGAAGACTGAAAGTGGACCCACACCTCTCACCTCTCACAAAAATCAATTCACAATGGATAACAGATCTAAACCTAAGACATGAAACCATAAGAATTCTCGAAGAAAATGTTGGAAAAACTCTTATGGACATTGGCCTAGGCAAAGAATTTATGAAGAAGACCCCCAAAGCAATCACAGCAGCAACAAAAATAAATACATGGGACCTGATCAAATTAAAAAGCTTCTGCACAGCCAAGGAAACTATCACTAGAGTGAACAGACAACCTACAGAATGGGAGAAAATATTGCATGCTACACTTCTGATAAAGGGCTTATAACCAGAATCTATACAGAACTTAGGAAAATCAACAAGAAAAAATCAAACAACCCTATTAAAAAATGGGCAAAGGACATGAACAAAACTTTTCCAAAGAAGACAGAATGACGGCCAGCAAACATATAAAAAAGTGCTCAACTTCTCTAATCATCAGGGAAATGCAAATCAAAACCACAATGAGATATCACTTAACTCCAGTGAGATTGGCTCATATCAAAAATCCCCAAATAACAAATGTTGGCGGGGATGTGGACAGGCAGGAACACTCATACACTGCTGGTGGGACTGCAAATTAGTACAACCTCTATGGAAAAGAATATGGAGATATCTCAAAGAATTAAAAGTAGAATTACCATTTGACCCAGCAATCCCACTACTGGGTATTTATCCAAAAGAAAAAAGACATTTTATAATAAAGACATCTACTCTCGAATGTTCATAGCAGCACAATTCACAATTGCAAAGTTGTGGAAACAACCCAGGTGCCCATCAATACACGAGTGGATCAATAAAATGTGGTATATGTATACCATGGAGTATTACTCAGCAATAAGGAACAATAGTGAATTAACACATCTGGTATTATCCTGGTCAGAGCTAGAACCCATTCTTCGAAGCGAAGTGTCACAGGATTGGAAAAACAAGGATCACTGGTACTCACCATCAAACTGGTACTAACTGATGAACACTTACATCACACAGGGCAATAACATTCATCAGAGGGCAGGCGGGCGGGAGGGGGGTGGAAGGGATGGGAAAAACTCTCACTGAATGGATGTGGGGAGCACAGTTTGGGAGACGACCACGATTGTGGCTCTGACACGGGCAGAACAGGGGCAATGTGTATGGCCAAAATGTTGTACCCCCATGATATTCTGAAATTAAAAAAAAAAAAAAAAAAATAATAATAATAATAATCCATCATGATCAGGTGGGCTTCGTTCCCAAGATGCAGGGATGGTTCAACATATGCAAATCAATAAATGTAATTCACCATATAAATAAAAGCAAGAACAAAGATTATATGATCCTTTCAATAGATGCAGAAAAGGCTTTTGACAAAATCCAGCACCCTTTTATGATAAGAACTCTTAACAATATAGGCATAGATGGCTCATTCCTAGAAACTATTAAAGCCATATACGATAAACCCACAGCCAATATCATACTGAATGGGGAAAAATTGAAGGCATTCCCCCTTAAAACTGGCACCAGACAAGGGTGTCCACTATCTCCACTTCTTTTCAACATAGTGCTGGAAGTCCTGGCCACAGCAATTAGACAAGACAGAGGAATCAGGGGCGTCCAGATAGGGGCAGAAGAGGTCAAACTTTCACTATCGCAGACGATATGATATTATACATAGAAAACCCCAAAGATTCAACCAAGACATTACTGGAATTGATAAATGAATTCAGCAAAGTCTCAGGATACAAAATTAATACACACAAATCCATAGCCTTCATATATGCTAATAACAATCAAGCTGAGAAACAAATTAAAGATGCTATACCTTTCGCAATAGCAACAAAGAAAATTAAATATTTAGGAATATATCTAACTAAGGAGGTCAAAGACCTATATAGAGAGAATTATGAAACACTGAGAAAGGAAATTGCAGAGGATGTAAATAGATGGAAAACCTTACCATGCTCTTGGATAGGCAGAGTCAACATAGTAAAAATGGCTTTGCTACCTAAATTAATTTACAGAATCAATGCAATCCCTATCAAAATACCAACATCATTTTTTGCCGATCTAGAAAAAATAATTCTACGTTTCGTGTGGAACCAGAGAAGACCCCGTCTAGCCAAAGCAATCTTAAGCAAAAAGAACAAATTGGGAGGCATCTGTCTACCAGACTTCAAACTATACTACAAGGCTATAGTAACCAAAACTGCATGGTATTGGCACAAGAACAGACACGTAGACCAATGGAACAGGACTGAGAACCCAAATATAAAACCAACCTCATACAGTCACCTGATCTTTGACAAATTCCAGAAAAATGTACACTGGGGAAAAGAATCCCTATTCAACAAATGGTGCTGGGAAAATTGGATGGCCATATGTAGAAGACTGAAACTGGACCCACACCTCTCACCTCTCACAAAAATCAAATCACAATGGATAACAGATCTAAACCTAAGACATGAAACCATAAGAATTCTCAAAGAAAACGTTGGAAAAACTCTTATGGACATTGGCCTAGGCAAAGAATTTATGAAGAAGACCCCCAAAGCAATCACAGCAGCAACAAAAATAAATACATGGGACCTGATCAAATTGAAAAGCTTCTGCACAGCCAAGGAAACTATCACTAGAGTGAACAGACAACCTACAGAATGGGAGAAAATATTTGCATGCTACACCTCTGATAAAGGGCTGATAACCAGAATCTATACAGAACTTAGGAAAATCAACAAGAAAAAATCAAACAACCCTATTAAAAATGGGCAAAGGACATGAACAAAAACTTTTCCAAAGAAGACAGAATGATGGCCAGCAAACATATAAAAAAGTGCTCAACTTCTCTAATCATCAGGGAAATGCAAATCAAAACCACAATGAGATATCACTTAACTCCAGTGTGATTGGCTCGTATCAAAAATCCCCAAATAACAAATGTTGGCGGGGATGTGGACAGATAGGAACACTCATACACTGCTGGTGGGACTGCAAATTAGTACAACCTCTATGGAAAAGAATATGGAGATACCTCAAAGAATTAAAAGTAGAATTACCATTTGACCCAGCAATCCCACTACTGGGTATTTATCCAAAAGAAAAAAGACATTTTATAATAAAGACATCTGCTCTCGAATGTTCATAGCAGCACAATTCACAATTGCAAAGATGTGGAAACAACCCAGGTGCCCATCAATACACGAGTGGATCAATAAAATGTGGTATATGTATACCATGGAGTATTACTCAGCAATAAGGAACAACAGTGAATTAACACATCTGGTATTATCCTGGTTGGAGCTAGAACCCATTCTTCGAAGCGAAGTGTCACAGGATTGGAAAAACAAGCACCACTGGTACTCACCATCAAACTGGTACTAACTGATGAACACTTACATCACACAGGGCAATAACATTCATCTGAGGGCGGGCGGGCGGGAGGGGGCTGGAAGGGATGGGAAAAACTCTCACTGAATGGATGTGGGGAGCACAGTTTGGGAGATGACCACGATTGTGGCTCTGACACGGGCAGAACAGGGGCAATGTGTATGGCCAAAGTGTTGTACCCCCATGATATTCTGAAATTTAAAAAAATAAATTAAAAAAAAAAAAAAAGAGATTTTAAGCTGGGCGTGGTGGCACATGCCTGTAGTCACAGCTGCTGAGGAGGCTGAGGCAGGAGGATCACTTGAGGCCAAGAGTTCTAGGCTGCAGTATACTATAATAATGCCTGTAAATAGCCACTACACTCCAGCCTGAGTGACACAGTCAGACCCTCCCTCTACAAAATAAAAACAAAATGTTTTTTTAAAAAAAAGATTTTTATACTCATTACATTTCTAAACTAAGGAAGCTGAGAGAGATCTAAAAGAATAGAAAATGTAAAATGAGGTCAGGTAGTGGTTTAAAAGTCTAGATATTTCTTTGATCATGATACCCAGCTCTTTCTCAGAGAATTTGCTGAAATTATTTACTCCTCATAGCATTCATATTACCATTAGGTAATGCATCAACAACTGCATTTTGTCTTCATTGGTGAAGATGCAGAAAAAGGGAGTTAAAAGATTATTGCTGTCTGGAAAGGAGTTTGAGGCAGAGCTAGTTTCTAAATCTTGCATTTATAGCACATCATTAAGAGCTCTATCTCTGAGGAACGACAAACCCAGGTTCAAATTCCAGCTCTGTCACTTAATAGCTATGTGACCCTAGGGAAGCCACTTACTATCCGGGCCTCAGTTTCTCTATGTGTGAAATGAGACTATGTCACAGATTGCAAAAATGGGCCCAATTGTTCACCATTCTCTATCTCCATGCTTTTTGCCATGCCATTTTCCAGTGCTCTCCGAAAGGATGGAGTGCATTAAGGACCTAAGCCACATCCTTAGACTTAGCAAAAACAGACAGGTTGCAAGCTGAAGGTTGAAATGGATTTATGCAATTAGGCTTGTTCAGAGATTGTGATAAGAGCTTGTAGCTCTGCAATGGCCAACAGAATATAACCAGCCCAGCCTACTGGAGATGAAACACACATGGAGGAGCTAAATTGCCCCATTCATCTCAACCAGACCAGGCTGGATCAGTCTTCCGAAGCCGAACTCCACACATCATGAGCCAGCACCGCCAAGACTGGCAGATCTCTTTAGCCAATCATGCCAGATATGTAACCCATAAGCAGTTGTTTTTGTAGGCAACTGAGGTTTTACGAGTTTTTTTGTTATGCAGCATTGCTGTGACAATAAATAACTGATACATGGCAGTAGTACCTATCATATATGTATCAATTTAAGTGGGAAAATACATGTAAATTACTTAGCACGGTACCTAATGACAACAACTACAACGAAAATATGTGCTGTTCTTTTGAAGAAACAATTACAGAATATGCAAAATTATTGGAAATTCATCTGTGAATCCTGAACAAGTCCTGTCTTATTGGAAATTTTTACAAAATCATGCAATTTTGCTTCCAGTTTTTGTAAAGGACCAGCATGATGGTCCAATTGTATATTTTAAGCTTGTAACTATCCTGAGACCTGTTCTCATGAGTAAAACAGTTCTTTTCCTTCTAGAAGATTTACTTTTTTAAAATTTAAAAAGAAATCTCTCACACATACACACACACACACACACACACACAAAGAGTAGAGAAAGACATTCAACCTCACAGCCTACTGAGAGAAGCCAAAGGCTAGCCTCATGAATAAACCCAAGTTATGGAGTTTTGTGCCAGTAGAGGGCTGGGTAGGGAATGACAATCATCACCATCTTTTTTGTTCTTTTCCTATTTGGGTAATCTTCTTGAAATAGGTTAGTGTGATGGTTAAGAAATGTGAGCTCTGGAGTTTAAATTCTGGTTCTGCCCCTCACTAGCTCTGGGATCTCAAACAAGTTAAACTCTATAAACCTCTATTACCTCACTCCTTAAGTGGGAATAAGAACAGTAACCTCCTAAGGTTGCTGCAAGGATCATATAAAATTATAGCTGCAAAGTCCTTAGAGCTGTGCCTGGCACACAATGAACAGCCAATAAATATTAGCTATTACTAGTTATTCTAACTATGAGACTGCATTCTTTTTAGCTCCATTTCTAGCAAAGCTATAGTCTGTGGACAACACCACACTGTCTAAGCCAGGTGAGCCTAACGGGCCTTGAACAGGTCACCAGGACTATCTACAGCCATCCTAAGCAGAGATCAAAAATTGAATCTCAGATTTTATACTCTAATGTAAGGAAAAGCCACACCCATGAGAAGTACAGGAGGCAGAGTTGGAACAAATGCCAAGAGTGATGTTTCTGAGCTACCTGCAAGCCTTCTTACCCAGCCTCTTGTGAGAAAACAGAGTCCAAAGAGACTTTCAACTTCACACTGTAGTTCTGCCCATTAGCACAGAGACAAATCAAATGACCTTTACCTGACCAACCAATAGCATGAACAAAGAAGTGACCCTCCCTCCCTTAGACATCAATGTTCTTCTTCTTTTTTTTTTTTTTGCTATTTCTTATCTTAATCCAGTGAAATTAACCACTGGAGCCATAGTCTACCCTGAGCACTGCTGTCCTGCCCAGGCAAAGAGATCAGGAGAGAAGCCAAAAATATCTTACCCTCTCCCTCATCTTACCCACTTCCTTGGTCCTTACCTCTCCTCCTTCAGAGCCTCCTGATGGCAAAGAGATGGCTGTTTCCTCCACGCAGGGCCTTGACAAATGCCTCTTTGCTGTGCCCCGCAGAAGCTGCTCAAACAGACCAGGACATTAACAACATTAAACCCAATGCCACAGTCAGCCACAATTCTCTTTTTCATCTTAAATCCCGCTCAGCTCTGCTTCCCAACCACGCAGGGTGAACAATGAGCACCAGATGAAAATATGGCCCAAATAATATGCCAGCACTATAAAATTCTTGAAATTTACTCCCACCTTATAAAAGTTAACAATACAAACTTTCTCCCATTATCAATTCAATCTGTTGCTCCCACAGAGAAATCTCAGTACAAAGTTCTTCCTGACCCTATTTCATTTTACTGGCTTAGTTACAGGCAGAAGAGAATGTATTTGGGGATCTGGGTGGAATCTGGGATCCTTCTTCAGCAGCTGCACCGTGGGCCCTCTGCCAATATAATTGGAGTAGAGCCTTAGCACCTCCCAAGTTTGATTATTTCAACCCTACGACCCTCATTTCCCTCTTTTCTAAAATACCTAAGGGTCAACAGAACACATGAGAATATCACAGCACCAGCCTTAATCCCACAAAATTCGGAAGCACAAACAAATTCCCAGTTAATAATATAAACATTGATATCTATCTGAAGGCAGTTCCCAAGCAAAAGATAGCTTTCCCAGGGCCCAACACATGTTTTATTCCAGCTGCTTATAGCGAGTGCCAGCTATGGACCATTGTAAAGATTTAGTGTTATCCAGATCTGCAAGGAAACAAAAAAGGAGAAAGTCCTCTTCCTTCAGATTTCAGGATGTCAGTGAATTTGTGCCGACTGTTAGAATTCACGCCTTGGGAAGTCAAGTTCACAGGAGAGAGAAAGCCTGTGTGAATTGTGCCGTGTGCTCCTTGCTGTGCTTTGTCTACACAACTGAGTTTATATGCCCAATTAAAATGGCAACTTGAAAATAAAGATGAAGGATGTTCTACTGTACTCATTGCTAACTCTGCTGTTGCCAAGAGCAATCACCAAGAGTGAGGAGATAGAGCCATCAGTATTTGAATTGAAATGTTAAAATAATAACAAAGCCTATGGTCTCCCTAAGGATAGTTTATAATAAAAATAACTTCTTGATCCTGGAAAACTTATCTGGTTTCTTTCTTCCTTTCATTCTGAACTTAATGACTGAAGTTATTATTTCCATGGTGGTCTCCAAACCACACTTGGTTTCTATGTAGATTGGCATGTCACCTCCAACAATTTCACCAGCCTCCTTTTCCTCTCAAGAGAATATGATTAAAATATTAATCCAGCTTCTGGACTAATCTAGCGAAAGAGTTATATAAATCTCCGCACAGCACAGCACTCACTGTTAAATATGTAACATGTCCTCCCTTTTATTTTTTATGCCTCCACGGGAAAGTTAACTCCTAGCAAAGCAGATATAAACATTTTTACCTCCCTGCTTTTCTCCTGCTTGTTCCTCTGACTTCTCAAACCTGAACATGAAAAATTGCAAGCCTACGTCTAAAATGAACAGAAAGGAGCTGGAAGAAAGCATCTGAGAGTCTAAGTCACGCCCCCTTGGCTGGCCGGCTATCTGGCAGCTGTGACCTTTGCACAGCACCAGGAGACAGAGGGCCTGCTCAGGACTCTGCCACAGCGTCCTCTCTGTAGCGCCAATTTGCCCGTTTGTCCTGCTGACTGGAAACCACCCAGAACAGCAAACCCATCACTCAGCATTTACCGAAACCACCTCTGGGCCTAGCATTGGGCTAAATCCTTGCTTTTGAGGAGCTTACAATCTAATTACTGTAATTAGAGACCAATTGAGTATTAAACTAGGTAACACTAAGTAGGAGTTTGAAGAAAACAATCATTGTGGTCTGGAGAAGTAGGAAAAGATTTCATAGAGATTGTGGGACTTTGACAGGGAAGAGTAACACGATATTTGAGATTAACGAAGTTGATCAATGTGCTGAGGATAAAACAATGCTGGGTGGCATAGTAGGCTTACCTGTAGAGGAGATCTACCAAGGAAGGGTGCGTTCTGGGCTCCTCTTGGCACCCTGCCAGAGTAACTCATCACTAAGAATGGGATTCCTCTCAGGTCAACAGCAAATGTAATCTTTCCTGAAATTTTTTAGCGTTTGAATCATGATGGTGATATTGCTGACATAAAAATCAGACATCCTTAACTTATTCAGGCCTCCAATATAGAAATGTCACTGAAAGAAATGACTTTCTACCAATGCCAGCACAAGGTAGGTTACTGTGAAAGCACTTTGATGTGAAGTCAGGATTGCTGTTGGAGTGACAGGTCTTCTCCAAAGGGCACTAACCTTCGAGAGTGATCACCGGTAATACTTTCCAGGATTAGGATTAGAACTATCAAGCAGTAGAATTCTATCTGTTCCATTACTTTTAAAAAGTCATACTGTAGGTTTCAATCTAAGTAATTAATGGCAATAGTAGTACTTTGTTTTATTGTTTTCCCTTAATTATTAACTTTGTGCTCATTTGGATATTTTGATTGAACCATGTGCATTGCATGACAAGTGTCTCCGGAGACGATCAAAATCTGATCAGCTCTTCCTGTGCTTAATAACAGAACAGGTGGGCAGAGATGAAAGCATTTTTCAACATGGCAAACTCGATTTTCCAAAAGAAAAACAGTCAAGGCCCATTTTCTCCCTCACATTTATTGAAATTGCCAACTTAATCAACTAGCACAGTGGGTTAATTCTGAAATCTTATCTCAAAGTAATTATTATCTAAAACCAAAATATACCACTATTTCTCTCTTTTGGGAGGATTTTTTTTTTTAAGTAGAGGAAGAATAATCTCATTTCTTTCCAAGTATCATTTCCAGATCAGGTTTTCCAAAAGATAGAGGCCTTGCTTAATCCAATGTTTCTGAACAGTCCCTCCTTACTCCAGCCTGGGAACCAACAGCACAGTGGGCTGGAGTAGGCCCAGGAATAGGACTTTCTATGGGCACTGGAAGATTAATCTAAGGAGGTGCAGTGTTCCCTCGGCACTCCTGAAGGTAAGCCAGTCCATTTTTCTCTATTGAATGACTCTGATGTGAAACTCGGATCCATCACTCCTACAATACTCTAGTTTATGACTATATCACAAGTTTCTAGTTAGGGGTATAGGCTACAGGCTTCTAACTGCACACACCACCATCATCTGGGAATTGAGTTTGCTGTGCTGACTACAAGCCTAGGACTCTTCCAAACCAGCAACTCCAGCACTTTGCAGCAAACACACATGAGGTATGGTGTGCATTTGTGGATACACACCCACGGGCGTTCCTGGGATCACGCACAATCCCCTGAATGCTGGCTTCAACCCCGTCCCTTCTCCAAAACAAGAAAGCATGGCAGAATGTTAAATGAGAGAGGGTATAGAGAAAGGCTTGCATCTACTCAAAGGTATGCTTTTAATTAAAAAATAACAATTCATAAATCTTGGCATTTTATGAAGATAAAAAAATGAATTGAGAGATTTCACAGAATTGCAACACCATATTGAGAACTGCTGCCTTGGACACTTAAGCTGCCTGGGTCACCCAGTGTCAGGTCACGCAAGTCAACTGTAACTGCCCTGACTGGCTGCCTGCCTGGGCGTCAGGTGTCATCATGCTGCTCTTTCTTGACAGAGAATAGACCAACACCCCATGACTGTATACAGGGATGATTAAGAGCAGACTCTTGGGCCAGCCTGCCTGAATTCAAATCATAGCTTCACATTGTTTGCTCTTCAGTGGAGCTGTTCACAAGTACTCCAAATCTTCACCTGATGTAGATGATGGATTACGTTACCTGCTGCCTTGAAGTTGGGTGTGGCCATGTGACTTGCTTTGATTAATTCTTATGGGAGCAAATGTGATGTGTCACTTCTGGGCAGAAGCCAGTAAGTCCTCCTTACTCAAAGTGTGGTCTGTGGTCTAGCAGTGTAGGCACCACCTGGAAGGTTGGTAGAAACGCAGCATCTCAGGCCCTCCCAGGCCTCTTGAGTCAGAATGTACATTTATCAAGCTCCCTAGGAGATTCCTATGCAGTCAAGTTTGGGAAGCCCTGCTCTAAGATACAGAGCATGATTCATCATATTGTCTTCTCTGGCCACAGTGGCTGATGGAGTTTCGTTTAGCCTAGGCCTCAGCCTGGCCTGAGATAGACAAGAAGTGAAGCATGAGAAATAAACCTTTGCTCTATGCCACTAAGACTTGAGGGTTGTTATGTTGGCCTAACTAGCCCATTCTGACTGACACAATCACTTAGAACTCTGTGAACCCGGGCAAGTTATTTAATCTCTCTGTGCCTCAGTTTCCCTGATGGAAAACAGAAATAATAACAGTACTTTCTCATGGGGTCATTATGAGGGTTAGTGAGGTAACATATGAATAGGGCCTGGCACATAGTGAGTTCTACATAAACATTAGCATCTATCACTGACACCCTCCCTCCCCAGGGCTCAAATCCCGCCTGCTGACGTGTGACTCCTTCCCTCAGTGACAGCACTGCCAGAACCTTTGTCCCTGCCAATACTCCACCCAAACCACACACACTCCAGGAATCACACATCGAAAGATTGAAAAACTGACCCTTCTCAGAGAGAAGTAGGGGATCTTTGTTATGATGGGACTGGGCGCAAGCCTCCCCACCTGTCGCCACGCCACGCTCATTCCCAGGACTGTAATATCACATGTGCCCCCTCCACTCTCACCTGCCTTCCCCAGTCCTACCTTCCTTACCATGAAATTGAGAATTTAGGCACAGTATGTGTCTATCACACATACTAAGGCTTTGTCCTGAACTCAAGGCTAGGTTAGAAAAAATTAAATACCTAGTGTTTATTTTTTATCGTCTTTTCTCCAAACTCATTGTATGTGATTCTAGCACCAAAGGGTGACCAAACCTGTTGCAGGGAAAACTGGGGACGGCATAATGATGAGGATGGTAGGAAGAGGGTTGCTATTTAAGTCCTGTTTTTTTTAAAAGGGTCCAATAGATTTTTGACTATAGTAACTGTTTTTAAAAATGACAAATACTTGACAATATTTTTAATGTGGTGATCATAAATAAAATGTATCATTTATCCTAAACCCCAATAAAATAGTAAATTATCTTTTCTCCTTGCCACTCTCTTAAAATGTATATATAAAGAAATAAAATATCCTTGGTGTCTTGGATCTCTCCTTCATTATTTATAAACCAACTTAAAAAAAACCATGGTACTGAAGCAATTCACCATAATGAGCTGCACAATGAGCCACAGTATTCAGTTCTAAAGTCACAAAATTTGAACAAGCACCTTGGAGATCCAACTTCATCATTTTACCTACTTTAGACCAGAGGGCAGCTCATGTTTTCTTAAAGGGCCAGACACTAAATATTTTAGGCTTTTTGAGCCACATGGTTTGACACCACTACACAACTCTGCCACTGTAGCACAAAAGCAGCCAGGTGATACAGAAACAAATGGGTATAGCTGTGATCCAATAAAACTTTATTTATGAATGTTGAAATTTGATTTTCATGTAAGGTTCACAGGTCACTAAATACCCTTCTTTTGATTTTTTTCAACTTACTTAGAATTGTAAAACCCATTTTTAACTCATGAGTGGTACAAAAACAGGCAGCAAGCGGGCTGGATTTGGTCCACAGGCCATACTTTGTGGACTCCTGCTCTGGATTCTCAAGTTCATGCTTCAACTTGTTGAAGAAGAAATTATTCTAACACTTGTTAAAAAGGTAAGGAAGACTTTACTCAGGACTATAGTGATAGGTGTGGAGACTATCACCATAGGAGAGAGAGATTGGGCTGAACTCCAAATACAAGAACAAGTGGGGGTTTATAACCAACCAGCAGAATGAGGGGGTGGATGGAAACTCACTGCAAGGAGACATCAAGGGGGAGTTCTTGCGAAACCAACTTAACAGGATTCTCGCTGAAGGCAGGCCAAGAACTTACACATCAATGTGAGAGATGAGAAACTGCATCAGATATTGAGGATGGGCGATTCTCTCTAAATCGACTTAGCAGGATTCTTGCTAAAACTGGGCTATGTAGGTGTAGCAAGAATGGGGGCCAAGGTTGAGGCCTAATTGAGAAGAAGGCTCAGGGCCTGACTAAAGTCTGGACAAGGAGAGTGCCTTTGTCAAACTCCACCACAAAGCCTCCTAAATAGTCATGGTTGGGTGTTTAGCCCAATAGCCACTTAAAAATCAGGTGAGAAATAATTACATGAGCCTGTTTTTACTAGCTCAACCTGAAAAAAACTTTAAGATCCTAAAGATGTCAAACTTTCAGCAGAACTTATACCAGTCTTACCCATAAAAATACCATCACCCATTACTCCTTTCCTCACTATACAAAATTAGCCAGTTACGAAGGAAATAGTTGGCAGGTGTCTTCGCAGATGAAGTCAATGTAGGCTCATTCCTTAGCCAAAAGGCAGAGAAACCAATTCCTGATGCCTCTTTTCCCTGGGGCTATTCAAGGCCAGTTGATGCAGAATGACTGGGAAGGACAAACTTTGGCTTCATCACAGATTTTTAACAGGGAACCTACACTACTTTTTAAAAAATTAAAATGATATTTTTTTAAAGAGCCTTGGCTTCTGCTATTTTTACTGACACTCATTTTGAAAGTAGCAGTGCTTAAAACATTTTAAGTCTATATGTCTCTATGGAAACCCAAGAGAATTCATATTTTATGGCCAAATGACTACTTACCTAGAGCTCTATATCCCAGTGGATCACCACAGGCCATCTGCAGTATCAGAAGCATCTTAGACCCATCTTCCCCAAACCCTATCTTATCAAGCATAATGAAATATACATAATTATTACTTTTGCTGAGGAGGAAATCAGAAAGAACTTATTTCTGAGGCTTCCTTCTAATTTTTATTAAGACAACGCTACTTAAAATATTCTTATTAGAAAAAGAATTTTGTAAATTTTGGCAGACATAGTAAAACAGGAGGAATGCAAGCAAATAATTTAACAGCTGCTTTGAAATTTATATCATTAGGTTTCCTCTCCTCCTTCCCATCAGTGTCAAATACATTTTCTTTTAAAAATGTAACAGCTCCTCTTCCAACAGACTGCTTATTCATTGCAATGGAGAATAAAAAGTAATTATATAGTGAAGAAATAGGACAACACTTTGACCAGATGACCAAAATTAATATCACCAGTGGGGACAGATGGCCTTTGTGTGCCTCCAGATGTGATACCCTGAGAGGAACATAACATCACCCAGAAGGCATAACCTGAATCTAATCATGAGAAAACACCAAACAAATTCAAAATGAGTGCCATTCTCTTATTTAAAAAAAACAAAGAGGAAGAAGAAGGGCAGGGGGTGGGGGGGCAGAACAACTATATTATTTAAAAATGTCAATGTCTTAAAAGACAAAGAAAGTCTGTGAAAATATTCTAGATTAAAAGAAAGCTAAAGATACAAGACAACTAAATGCAACACCTGACTCTAGAATGGATCTGGTATTGTAGGGCAGTGGCGGAAATTCTCTAAAGGACATTATTAGGCCAGCTGACAAATTTGGAATACAAATGATAGATTAGATAAAAGTATATTAATGTTAAATTTACTGATGTAAATAACTGTACTGTGATTATATAAGAGAATATCCTATACTTATGAAATACTGAAGCATTTCAGGGTAAAAGGCCATGATACACGATTTATGTAACTTTCCAAATAAAAAGTTTAAAGAAAAATTAACAGTGCTTGCCTACATTGGAGTTCTTGGCTATTTATTTTCTCTCCATGATATTCCAAATACAACACAGGAAGAGATGCTTGTGCCAAGTAACAGGAAAGTGCAAAAGATACTTTAACACGATCTTTTATCAGTGATTGAAGCCTGCCAAAGCATTACATACCACCCATTCTCAGCAGTTTGTTGCAAAGACCAGGAAACATTGGTTAACTCTAGCAGTTTAGATGTAATCATTTCCCCCTACCTTCTCTGAACAGGGCAGTAATTCTAAAACCTTTTTGTATCCCACAACTTCCAGAATGATTTCACACACAAAACAAGTCTCTTAATTGGTCTCTTGGACAGGCACTATCAGTATCAATCAATTGAATTCAAGCTTTTGAACTGGGAAAACTTAATATTTTAAGCCACGACTAAGTAGCTGCAGAATAGGGTACCCGGGAAGCCAGATGGCCTCATCATATATCCACAATTCCTCACCACCACTTTGAAACTGCTGTCAGAATTCCACAGAATTAGTGTCTATGACACCCACAGTGGTCCTGCATCCGCACTGGAGGTGCAGACCTCCAATATGCCACCTAACTGATTTTCCCCTAAAGCGATGGAGGGAACTGTGCCTAAGTCTAAAAATTTAGGACAGACTTTTTTAAAGTCATTCACTGGAGAGTAAACCAAAATTAAATTATTCAGCCATACTTAGGAATCAGGAAATACTACTTATCCGTTCTCCAAAACACAGCAGAGACAAAACATACGTATATTGCTAAGTCTTTTCTATCCTTCACCTTTATCGTTTTATTATTTTCTTGGTTCTTTTAGTAGTGACCACCTCTAAGCTAAAATATCCATGTACTATTTTTGGCTTTGACTTTTTAGCCTAGATAGTCTTATTCATTTTTCCCCAAATTTCAGTCAATAATTTTATTTAACAAATGTTTACCAAGAACGTACTGGACATAAGACGCTGAGCCAGATTTACCAGGTGGTACTCTGCAGAGGAAAGACTCCAGGCTGTTTGTCCTACAAATCTTACCCAAGAAAATGATACGAAGACAATAAATGAAATGAAATCTGCTTGCAGGAAAGTGTAAGAAGCCAGAAATGAATTATGACCAACTGCAAAAAGGAACAAAGTCGTCAAAGCACTAAAATTTAATGAGAAGATAATTCTTAAAGCAGATGAAACTGAAGAGAAGGTGCCTGTACCATTATTGTAAGATTTAAAAATCATGCATATTCTTCTCCATAAAACTTCTCAAATGCAGTTTAACACACACACACACACACACACACACACACACACATAAAACCAAGCAATTATAAATCCTCTGAAGCATGTAACTGTGATTAGCTGCTACTCTCAGCAATATAAAAATACTTTCACCACAATTACATTCCAGCATGTAATGTAATTCAAAACAAACAAGTCAGAGACATCGCTCAAATGGCAGAACCAACAAATACAGATGCTTTGCATCAAGGAAATGAATCCACTGAAGAAATGCAACTGAGGAGGAGCTGCCTGACCTCCAGGGCCTGTAGCTGTGCTTCTGGTGGAACAGCGAGGCCCCCTTCTGGGCAGAGGTGCACAGTGCACCCAGCACACGCATCAGCAAACTGCACTTTTCATCAGGGCCAACCCTTACTGCAGTCAGGAAGGTGAACATCTGGGACTTCCTGCTGTGGATACCCTTTCAGTGTTGTGTTCATAGTTTTACATTTTAGATTTTGAATTTTAAATTTATTATCTGAATTTTTTAAAAAGAAATAACTATTCTATTTCAGATTAAATTGACCATTCTACTTAAGTCTGCAACCAGCATTCATTCCTACCACCAACTGGCACACCCATCCCCTCTACCCTGTGCTCCTTTTGCTTTTTGCCATAACTTTTATCACCCTCCAATAAGCTGTGTAATCTATTACATTTATTATCTGTCTCCCCTTGCTAAAATATAAGCTCCATGAGTGCAAGATTCTTTGTTTTGTTCACAGATCCAACTATACTTGCTTGGCACAGTATAGTTGCTCAGTAACAACAAATTGTCCCATTTATGTTTTTATCTTTTATTTTTAAGACTACTCATCGTCAAAGAAGGCATAAAGTTTTATTATAGCAATATGCTATAATTTTAAAATGACACTCAAGCACTTGTTTTAAAAGTATGCATTTTCTCTAAATGCTTTATAAAAGCAAAGTCTGCTGTAAGCACCATATAATTATGGTCTATATATATACAACTCATATACAATTTGGAGAGAAGTCACAGGCCCCCAGTGCCCTGGAAGAACATAGTAGCTACAAAAACTGAAGAATCTGACTCTGAAATGCCTGGAAAAATGTCCACAGTGTGGCACACTGCAGTCCAGACACATGTCAGGTATCTGGGTCTGGATGTACATTCTCTGAAAAATCAGCACTTGCCCAGACAGGGCATAATGTTGTGGCTGGAAGGGCATGCAGTGCTTGCTAATTTCTAAAACCTCAAACCTTAATTTTTCCCCTTCTTAAAATGTTCTTTCAACTTGTGGAAAAGCTAATAATTGTTTACAACTGTCAGACTTTTTAAAAGTGCTAATTTGTTCCCTTAACAGAGCAAGTGATGAGAGACACCATTTCCCATAGATTAACAACAATATATAAACACATGATTCAACAATGTCAACAGCTTTCAATCCAAGAATTTTGTCCAGGTAACTCTGAGGCATTAGTCTTTCATCAGAACAAGTTCAAGACTTCTGACATTCCTTTTTCCGAACCTTTGATTTTGGTGCTGCAAAAAGAGTAGAAAAGAAAAAGAAAATGAAGAGGAAGGCTCATGTCGGACTCACTTCATACAGACTTGTCTTAAGGGAGGTACATTATATACAGTAGGTGAAAACTGACCATTTGGATTTTCTTGTTTGTAGAAGGTCTTTAACATTTCCACTGCTTCCTCGGCCCGATATCCAGGAATGCACTAATGAAATGAGAAAGTTGAGAATAAAAATAGAACTACGAAAATGTGTGTCGTATCACATAAAAACAGTAATATACACATAATTATGTAAAAAGATTTCAGATAACGTTAATAAACTTTGAGGATATTAGTAACACAGGTAAGGTAGTACATTTCTAAAAGAACAGATGTCCAGCCTGAGTCAAACTTCACTCCCAATCAACTATTATTTATTAATCAACTATTACTGAAGTTACCAGCTATGTGATCTTGGGTAAGGTACCTAAATTCTCTATGCCTCTTATGTAAAATGTAGGTGATAACAGTACTTACTTCAGAGGGATTTTTTGAGGATTAAATGAGGTAATACCTGATACCTCTTAAGTGCTCATTAAGCATTAGCTATTTTTATCTGCTGTTATTTACTGGTGGTCCATTAAGTGTTCAATGCCATAGAGCTAGGGTTGGCAAATTATACTTGGTGGATCAAATCCAGTCCACAGCTAAGAATGGGGAGCTAAGAATAGTTTTTATATTTTTAAAGGGTTGTTTAAAAAAAAAAGACTGCAAAGGACACATAAAGTGGCTCCAAAGGCTAAAATATTTACTATTTGTCCCTTTACAGAAAAAGTTTGTCAATCCTAGCTATAAAGAATTCTTTTTTTAAGTATTCAGTTTGCTCTATCTTTGGGATCTAACTGGAGAGAAGAGATCAAAACATGTGAAAGAATAAACAAGAAATTGTGATATTAGTAAGGAGGGGTATTACATGAAATATTACAGGGAGAAGATGAAAGTTGGACTCGCCTTAGAGCTAGAGAATGTAAAGAGGCTAAGCAGAGCACTTCAAGGAAAGGGCAGGAATAAGCTAGGCTGTGTCTAAGAAACCAGCTGATATGGGGGGAGCTGACTATTAAGAAAGCATAATGAAAGATGTTAAAGAGATAAAATGGGGTCAAAATACATAAGGCTTTGAAGGCTTGTCAGAAGAGTTTGGATTTGATACAATGCACCCTTCTGAAGTACATGAAATGTCACAATGAACATCTGAAAGCAGCACAGAGGAAAGGAAGGAAGGAGCGAGGGAGCACAGGCACAGAGGACAGGAGGACCAATCACTCTGGGACATTGTTCAGAATGAACTTCTTTCTCTTGTGTCTTCAGTCTGTCCTTGCCTGGGCCTACAGAGCCTGCATAAACCTTCCCCATGATAACAAATAACCTTCCCTCCACTCTGCCTCCCTCGCAAGCTGCTTTTCTGCTCCTGCCTGAGAACATTCTAGACTTCACTTTTGCTCTCATTTCCTCCTTGGCCTCATCCTCACTGTCCTGTGCTCCTAGCACTCCACTGAAGCTGCCCTCGCAGATACCCCAAGGGCCCCTTTTGACCAAGACACTGGTCTCCTTTCCGCCACCTCAACTCTCTGCAGGTGCGGAAACGACGGACCACACCTGCTTTGTCTGACCACTCTCTCCTCCCTGGCTTTTCAGTATTCCATCATCCTAACCATTGCTGGTCAGTCCTTTCCCAGCTGCCCTTCGCATCCTGCCGCCATCAGTGGTGGCGCTCACCAGGGCTCACCACCCCTCCACGCCACTCACACGTGGAGTTAGAGCAGCGATTCTCTGCAGAATCGCTTGGGACCACTGTCTGTCCCCCACCTTCTGATTTCGTTGGTCTGGGGCAGGGACTGAGCACAGGCATGCAGAAAAAGCTCTTCAGGTGATTTTTATATGCAGTCAGAGAAGAAAACTCTATCACTCTAAGATACCAAGATGATATTTTCAAGTAACCATGATAGCTACAAATTTATGGCTTTAATAAAAAACACGCATTCTTAATAATTTTTTTAAAAAACACAGCAGGTAAGTTTTATAAATGAATCACTATCTTCTTTGAAAAGAATAGTTCTGTAGGTCTCTACCTTTTATGCTTCTTATAATATAGTATGAAAAGAATCTATAATTCTGCAATAAGAAAACAGCATCCCACCTACTAATCACCCCCCGCCCCAGCCAAATAAAAAAAGAAACACAGCATCCAGAAGCCTGGGGTACCAATGTGTTTTTTTGTAGACTCTCAAAACATAATCTGGCATCAAACCTAGAGATATGGCTTCAAGCCGTGGGCATTCATTTACAATTGAGCCAATGTGGCCAGGTATATGCAATGCAAATGAACTTTTTTTTTGGTTCGGCCACATTGACTCTGCAGAGATGTGTAAGAGAGGACTGTGTTTGTGCTTTCACATCACTGACATGCTGGAGAGAAATGCTCTGCCCATGTTTGACATCCAAGGACTCATCTTTGTTCTACCCATACGCTTTGAGAAATTCTTTAGATCATTCTCATAAAGGAAATACGGGGTTAGCAATTCATTTGCAAAGAGTGACATAAGCAAAATTTGAGTTACTAATAAAAGTGATTGGAAAAATCAAATCATTTTGTAGATGTCTTTAATGATCAAGCCAACTGTATCCTTTACTCTTCATCATTCCGTTACAATTTCTTTTCTGATGTGATGTTAAAAGGCATCTATTCTCAAATGTACAGGAGTTGTTAGGAAAGCTAATGTTCAGCTGGGAAAACTCAAGACAGAACATTTTACAAAGCCTGTTGTCAGTGAGGTGCAGCCAAATTTAGCCCTTCACAGGTCCTTATATTAATAATATTATAGGAATAGCTGAGGTCTTTGAAGTAAACTGCCCATAAAGTCCAACATTTGATAAGTCCTTTTCTTTTTAAAGCATAATACTTTAGGATTAACCTTATATCTTGGAAAGAAAAACAATCCAACCAGTTATAAAAACTGATATGTGTCCACAAGCCAAACTCTGAAATATAAATTCCTAATGCTCATAATCTTAACCATAAAAACATTGGGAGAAGTGGCCAGATTAAAGGGAAAGTAGAATTTCTAGAAGGTTAAAGATGTGAATTTGTGGGTCTGGGGGAAATTTCAACATTAAAAAGGCAAGAAAAAAATAGTGAAAATACAGTGACTGATTGCTAGATACTAAAAGTAGTAGGTGGTGATCAAGCAAAATGATTAAATTTGTGCAAAAATATTGTGTTTGTTGTAAATAGCATCTACTGTCACTGACACATGCCAAGCTTCACCAAACTTTGTATAGCACAGAGCTGGTAACATTCATTGAATAAAAACTCCAATAGCAAGAGTGTCTTTAAACATACCCGAATGTGTTGGTGAAGATTGTTAGGCGTCATCTGGGCAAGTTAGGGACTCTCCTTCAAGAGAGATTCTGTGAATGAAGAGATAAAGGTACTCATCTAGAGACTCTTACCTGTCATCTTATACTGAGGCATAAATGAACTCAACCAGAGGTCCTGAGATCCAAGTAATCTGATTCTATCATGGCTTCCTGGTATACTGACCAACACTAACTATTCACAAGCCCATAATGAGATGAAAGTAGTTAGGAAGAAAGAAAAAGCATAAAGCAGTTCATATTACCTGAAATGGTCTCCCAGTATTTGGTAGGTCAGCAGAGGCAATATTTAGAACAGAGCCACAACCACCAAATCGTTCATTCTGACAACCATATACAACTAGCGGGATTTATAAGACAGAATTAAGGTCCTGCATAGAATGTGCAGTTCAAACAGATTTCACGACAAAATCAGGATAGTTTTATACTAGCTATTCTGGACAGGAAAGCTCGTGCTACTCTGCAAAACAATTAAGCGTAGGATTAGTCTTAAAAATCACAAAATCCAGTTACACAAAGAAAAAGGTTTAAAGTATTTAGAAATTAACATCAAACAACTGCAAACGGAATGAAACTGAGTACATAGTTGCTTAATGTCCACAGTTTAGTGCTCTCTCTGCTCTTTCCTAATTCACGTTTTCAGAATTATTAGAGAATTATAGCCAGAAAAGAGGCAGAAATTTAATCCAGGGATTTTCACCGTTTAAAAATAACAGATTGTTCCCTGTTCTTTACCCAAATAAAACATAACCTGTGCCCAATACAAAGCAGACTAAAGCTAAGCCACTCTGTAAGACAGGATGAGGAGAGATTTCTAAGTTGGCTGTAACTACCCCTTTATAGAGATTGTACGTTGTATTGTACTTGAAAACTTATGTATTATTTTTAAGTGATGAAATTATTTGCACATACATAGTAAAATAAGTACATAAAAAATAAGCAAGTATGAAACTAAGTTTTTGAATTTTCAAATAATTTTTTAAAAAGATCTTTAGAGATTACACTCAGTATTTATGTTGCTTACTCTATATGCAAGACATATCTGAAGAGCTGTGACTTTACTAATTTTCCATTTACTTACAATTATAAGTGTTTACTTCTTCCTTTTTTTTTTTTTTAACAGATGGGGTCTTGCTTTGTTGCCCAGACTGGAGCACAGTGGAGCAATAATAGCTCACTGTAGCCTCCAACTCCTGGGCTCAAGCGATCCTCCTGCCTCAGCCTCCCCAGTAGCTAAGACTACAGACACGTGCCACCATGCCCAGCTCATTTTTTAATTTTTTTGTAGGGACAGGGTCTCCCTATATCGCCCCAGCTGATCTAGAATTCCTGGCCTCAAGCGATTCTCCTGCCTTGGCCTCCCAAAATGCTGGAATTAAAGGCACGAGCCACGCACCCAGCCTTTACTTACTTTTGACAAAATTTTTTATACATTGTAATAGGTATTCATGGCAAAAAAAAAAAAAAAGATAAGCAGAGGAAAAAAATTTTTAAATCACCCACAATCCATTATCCAAAGACAAAACTTGGCTGCATATTCTGCAGGACTCTTCCTATGCACATGGTTTTATAATCCACTTTAACTCAATTTATGATTTATCCTTATACCATGGTTTAAGTTAGTTCTAAGCTTTTCTTTCTTTAGCTTATTTGTTTAACAGTTCTATGATCATTGATATAAAAAGAAATAGTTAAATTTTATTATTTAAAAATCTTCCCATTTTTTGGCCAAGAGACGCTATATTTTATTAGATGTTTTATAAGTCTGTGTTTTCATATATTAGAAAACAAGCTATGCATCTGGCCACTTTCTTGTTCACAGGAAGGGCACATGACATTAACCTATGAAGTCAAAGGATACTCATCAGGCGGAGAGCAGCTGCGCACATAATACACGGCTCCACGGTGACATACAGCACAGTGTGTTCAAACACTTCAGAGGGACTCCTGCCACTTTGACGACACCAATCCAGGACCTGATCAATGGCCACCATTTCCGCATGTCTGGTAGCCTGAAAAGAGAAGATGTTTGCATTGTTTGCTTCATGTAACTGCTATTTTACAAATACATGAAAAATAAATACAAAAAACGTACCTATCACTTCTGCCAACATTTTAATGAATAAGGTTTCAGGACACCCTTAGCAGTTGACAATGTAGTCCCCAGTTCAAGTACCATAACCTTACCAGCAAAAGATACCTAATCTGAGATGCTGTCCAAATCATGCTATATTTTTAGTCACGTACCTAAGTACCTTAGAGGAAACTCTTTCAATTAAAATTCCATAGAGAAGATAAGTCTAAAAAAAAAAAAGATAAGTGTACGGTTTCTGAATATTTTAGGGGAAGCTTGTGCTCCAGTTTCAAATATATTTTCAAGGCTGTCATTGACCTCACTCTAAGCAAATCTATATTTAGTTTACTGGAGTGTTATCCCTTCCATTTTGGGGGATTAGATTTTATATAATGGCAGACTCCAGAAAAGCAAAAATTTAGTATTGGTCTCAGATACCTCATGGGAAGCAGTGTAGCATAGGAGAAATCACATAGCATGTAGCATCGACTACATTTAAATTTGAATCCTGACAGTGACATTTCTAATTATGTGGCCTTAGTCAAGTTACCTAACTTCTCTAAGCCTTGGTTTCCCCATAGGTAAAATGGTATACACTGGTATCTATGCCTCTACACCTTATAAAGAGATCTGTGTTACATGAAGCATGATGCCACAAAATGCTATATAAGTACTCTGCCAGCTCTCTCCCCCTCTTCTTTCCCCCTTACTAAAACAACTTAATGTGATTCATAGATCCTATATGTAATAATTATTTATAATATTCATGACAACAGCATTTATTAATAATTTACACTGAGTGCTAACTATGTACCAGCCACTGTGCTAAATAAATTGTGTAGGATAAAAAGTCTCTATCCTCAACAAGCATAAAATCTGGTGGGGCAAACAGAAAGGTGCTCATTTACCTGTGAGACAGGATAGGGTGTGAAAAGTGCTGGCACAGTGGCCCAAGATGCCATGGAAGCCAGAGGCAGATGGGAGCACAGCTGGCCAAGGGGGCCGCATGGGTGAATCACAGAATTAATTATAAACTCAGAGATGGAAGGTACTTTAGAGAAGAAGTTCCCAAACTGGCTGCACACCAATACCAACTCAAGAGCTTAAAAAAAAAAAGTTTCCCCAACTAGGGTGCTTTTTAAAAATCAGATTCAAAATCGCTAAATCGAATCTCCTCCTAGCTCTCAGTAAATGACTGTTGAATGGAATCATCTCAGTCAACTCCCTCTTTAACAGCTAAAGAAACAGAAGCTAAGCAAAGTTGGCATGTATTAAAGACACACAGCCAGGAGAGGAGGTGGTGGTGGCATCAGATCCAAAAGTAGAACTCAGGCCTCCTCATTCAGGGTCAGGAGTTTTTCTATGCTATATTTGCAGGGTAATCTTCTGTATGACATAGAATAGCAAAATAAACCCAGGTTAATCTCAAGGTATACAAGAAACCCAGGTCGCTGGGTGGGGGTTAGATGGACATTGTTAGGATATTAAAAGTTCTCATGTTAAAGACCACAAAATATAACTGGGAGATACGGCAATTATTTAAAATACAAAATTCCGCTCCCAAATAAGTATCTGTATATTCATTGATTGCTGTATTATGTGTATTACTTATCTTATAGATATTTTGATATCCTTTTAATAATTGCTTTGTGATTCAACATGAATGCAATTCAAACACTGAAAAAATATTCCAGTATGGAAGTATGTTTTTTAGTATGTTAAATTGATATTTAAAATTATGTCATTTTTCAATAAATATCAACTAGAGGTATATGTATATGTTTCTTGTTTTTCTAAGTGAAATGTTAATGGTTAATTACAAAAATGTTACTTATACATGGGGAATGGCATTATTCTGACAGTTAAGTAATACTTTCCAGTGTTATGATAATGGTAATTATTTTAATACTGTTTGAAATTTCTGTACACGTGAGTTAAAATTACAAGATTGTATATCTACATATTTGTACATTGCTACCTGACAAACTCTAGAATGAATATATGACTTAGATGGAAAGGAAACTGTCTTGTAGAGTACGGCAAAATTTTAACAGTCTTGAGAATAGAAGGACTGCTTCTACTTTCTGCATTTGAAATTTTAAAAGAGTATTTCAAAATGAACATTAAAGCATCAAAGAAAATTTTAAAGAAACAACCTATTTGTGCCTCTCTTCATCCTTGTCTATCTGCATCATTAAAGTGTTGGGCTGTTGTATCCAACTTTTTATTTCCAGCAGCCATTATGAATGGTTTTTGAATGATCTCATGAACAGCGTGTGATTTAGACACTAGTGCAGCAGAGTCTTACAGTGAAACAAAGAGTATTGGATTACCCAAGGAAAGAAGGCAGAAGACGCAATTTGAGGTGATCAGGATGAGAAAAAGACATATTTGCAGATAACCTGAGTACAGCTGAAATCATCAGGAACATCCTGCTTCCTATGGAGTCCCTTAATTTATACATCTTAACTGTGAACCACAGAAGATGACAGTTCCAAGAAGGGACAATTTTGTCATCTTTGTTTTTAATCCTAAGAATGGTACCTACCATCAATGAATGACTTGTTGCGATATCTCATTCAAGTGTTCTTCACTCCCTTGGCAGTATAATTGTGATGACCAAAAAGGAACTGATGCCATTGTTTCTACCACTGGCTCCACCAAAACTAATACACGATCTTCATAATACATGGAGACTCCTTACTTACGTGTGTTGCAATGGACAATCCTTGCAGATCAGAAAAACTAGACTGAGAAAGCTCACTTTTGGAAAGCGACTTAAAGAGTATCATTGAAGAGAATTCTAATGCGCATGATGATTATTTTCATTGTTGCCTCTGTGCCTTCAGGAGCTGGAATGACTGAGATGTTATTGCACAGAGAAGCTCAAGATGGTGGAATTGCAAGGGCTTCATCTAAGTGTTTCCATAAGTATGAAGTGCATATATTTATAATTTTCACTTATCACGGAGTAACTAACTGATTCATTAAAAATTGATCTTTTTCAAGGATTGAAAGGACATAGAATTTTCTGAAATATAGTATTCTTTATTTATGTGCCTTTTTTCTTTCTAATTCTACTCTCTGATCTACTATTTTTTTCATAAACAAACTGATAAATAAGTAGTTCTGGGGGACAATATATTAGCTATAGATTTTCTATATAGTGAACATGCTTATATGTAAATTTGAATTTGTCCAACTACTTTGTTAGAATAATTCCTATGGATTGGAACTGCCAGGGAGGGCAAAGTATATGCAAAATCTACACTTTGAGTAAATTTTCCATAATTGGAGTAAGTTTTCCTAGTGTTTGAATGAGAGTTCTCCACTTCCTAAAACTGTACAAACATTCGACATTGGCATTTTTAATCACTGATAATGTAATATTACAAGGAAATTGTTTTTTTCTTCTGTTAATGTTAAGCTAGGTCATCTTCATATAACCTTAGCTTTATCAGTCATTTGTGGTATTTCACTTTCCTCTGTTCATTTTATTTTCAATTCCCTTGTAATATTAGTCTCTTTGTTACTGATTTCTAAGAGCTCATTTATGATTAAGGATGTTAATATTTTGTCAAGCATTGCAAGTGAAATACCAAATTTATTCCCATTTACTTTACTGTCATGTTTTATTTTTTGGTTGTACAGAAGTTATGTATTGAAATATGATCATGTTCTGTTTTATGGTTATAAATAAATAAATAATTGCTTTGTGAATCTGGGTTCCTACTTTACACATATTTTGCTAAATCTCAGTTTTCTTTTCTTTGTGATAGATACGATAGATGAAATTTAAAGTCCCCATAGCACCAATACCAATACCAACTTATTCTCTGGCTCCCAAGATCACATGAGATCAAAGTCCATGTGAATGGTTTTACTGGTATAAGTTATCCTTGAGTCCACTTTATAATCATAAACTTTGGCACTTCACTTATACTTCCCAAGTATACTTACATACTGTTGTGATACCACATTTAAGAAGCATTGCCTTAAACCATGAACTTTCCAACGTAACCACAATAAAAGTCACACAAGCTATTAAAGTGTACATACTACATGTAGCTACAGAGGCAGCTGGTGTTGGGAGGCCTTATTCTGTTGAATTATCTGATATAGAAATAGCTTCCTTTATATAATCCTTTTATATATCCCTCCAAAGTTATAAATTGAGGATGATTCTTTAATTTACTAGGAGGAAAACATTATTTAAAGGTACTAAAGAATGCATTACAAGTTAAATTGATCTATTTTGCAAAATGGAATTTTCATATATTAGACTGCCTTAAAGTAGAAATAGACTTGTTTCTTCCATGCTGACACTCTGACACAACAAAATTTCTTCTTGGGTTTCCCTCAAGTGTTAACGTAAAACTTCATGAAATAGAAAATTATTCACTAAGATCTTATTGCTTCATTACATTTTTCTGAATTTTCCACATTTAAAAAAAATCCACATGTATCACTTTTAAAATCAGAAAAAATGGCATTCTAAAAGAGATGTTAAGAAAAGTTACCCTACCACTGATAGCTACAGGACTATATTTAATCTCATCTTCTCACCAACTCTGATAAGTTCACTCCACTCCAATCACCACTACTGTATGTTTGCATTTATACTGTTCAACTCACATACATTTTTGGTTTGGTTAACTTCATTCCTGCCCTTCCCCACAACTTCGTTGTTGTAGACCATAAGGCAGCCAACAGGAACTTCAATATTTTCAAGGGCTTCTTTGGCCTAAAACACAAAGTGGAAAACTAAGACATAACACTTAGTACTTGAAAAGACTATAGGAAAGAAATAGATGCATCATGAATAGGATATATGTGTACAAACATTAGAACAAAGAAATGCAGCTGAGCTTTTCCCTTTCTCAAATATAATTCCATTATAGTATTTGGTGCCTATGTTGTCTGTTGTGTCCTTGTTCAGGGAGACTCAGGAACAAATCCCCTTCACAGGTCCTAAGCCCCCAGTTTCTTCTCAATGGAAGTAGATGTGATCAAAGGACTGTTATTGACCATGGTTCTTAAAGTGCCAGGGTCTATGTGCCTTTTCAGAGATAGTAAACAAATTTGCAAAGAATTAGGAGATTAAATAGCATTTATAAATTCTTTATTAGAATTCTTTCCTTGTTGAAATTCTACTTGCTTAATTTTTTTTGCCTCTCTAAAATTATAGAAATTATCCTCTAGAGTCCCAATAGGATAAAGGTGACCAGACTGGATGTCACCCTGTCTACACTACATGAAACAATAAAAGTTTAGGAGCACTCTATGTAAAAATGGCACAAACACTTTGAAAAACATTTTGGAAGTTTCTTTAAAAAGTAAATATACATACTGTCCATGACCAAATTCCACTCCTAAGTATTAATTTAACAGAAGGGAATATACATCTACAAAAAACCTTGAAAGAGAATGTTCATAATAGCCAAAACCTGAAAACTGCACAGGTGTCCATCAATAAGACAATGGATACAAATTGTGTCATAGTCATACAATGGAATACTAGTCAGCAATAAAAAGCAACCAACTACTGATACCTCTACAACATGGATGAATCTCACAGACATACTGGGTAAAAGAAGCCAAACACAAAAGCACACATACGGTATCATTTCTTTCCCACAAAGTGCTAGAATAGACAAAATTAAACTACTGATAAAAACTGGAACAGTGGTTGCTTCATGGAGCGGGACATGTGGACTGATTGGGAAGGGACATAAAAAATTTCCTGGGGTGGTGAAAACTTTCTGGACCTTGATAAAGGCATGAGTTACAGAGATGTTTGCATTATTCAAAATGGATTGATGGATACATTTACAACCTGTGCATTTCACTGTAGGTAGAGCACCCCTCAACTGAAAAAAGTCAATGATAAAAATAAGTCTAAGAACACTTTCATCACTACCATCCCAGGAAAGGCAAACCAATTATTACATTTGCAAAGATTCCCTCTGTCTTAGGCCACTCATTTTTCTTCTTGCCCCATTATAGCAGCTCTGGACCATAGGACAGTTAAAGAATCCTACCTGCAGGCAAAGAGCATAAGCAGGCAGGTACTACTTGATACTGCCTCTGAGAAAGAGAGTAAGGGAAGAGCACAACCCTTGGACTAGTGTACAGTCATTTCCATCTCAATGTAGTTAAAAGAATATAAGTCCTGCACAGTTGTCTCTAGAAAGGCAAGGCATTCCTTACTTTGGCAGGCCTGAAGACACTTTGGAAGACTTGATTCTCATTTAAGTAGGTATTTGCACACACCACAGGGCATAGATAGTGCAAAGTTGAAGGCATTGCTGAAAACCATGTGTTCTATCTCCTGCACTAGCCTCTTCTTCCCAGCTCTACTTTATTTAACTAGCAACATCTTCCTATCATAATGCACACAGGATTTCCTTAACTACTTCAACCATGATCAACTGACACGTACTTTTCATGTGGCCAATAGAGGCAAAAAGAGAAGCATGTTGTGGCAGCAAACTGGACCTCTCTTTTCTCCTCCTGGATGGTGGGACAGATATGGGGCATGGAGAGATGTGAGCAGACAGTATCTGATGCAATAAGACCACATTCTTCAGGACTGTGTCATGAACTACCCACATGCAGGCTGTGTCCCAGTTCTGTGGTAGTGGTTAAAGCATGTCCAGTTTATGCAAAGTTCAAAAGCCTGAAGAGTTCCAAGGTTTGGAGCATATATACAAATGCACCATAGGCTACTACTACAGAGAGGAAAGCCAGGAGAAGGACTGACAGGGAGGATGGAGACGCTAAGCACCAGTGCAGTTATGGCAATCATTGTACTAAGAATGTTCTTTAAAATAAGTTTAGGATTATACACAATCCCAGACACACAAGACAGACAAATCACTTATTCGTACAACAAATATTTGTTGAAGATCTTGAGAGGAGAAGATTATCCCAGATTATCCAGGTGGACCCTAAATGCAATTACAAATGTCTTCCTAAGAGAGAAGTGTGACACAGAAGGCAGGGGGCAATGTGATGATGGAGCAAAGAGAGAGATTTGAAGATGCCACACGGCTGGCTTTGAAGGTGGAAGAATGGGCCATGAGCTATAGAATGTCACTTCAGAAGCTGGAAAAGGCTAGGAAACAAATTCTCCTCTAAAGCCTCCAGAGGAAATTTGACCCTGGATGGCCCTGATAAGACCTTGATTTTGTCTCACCGAAACTAATTTCAGACTTCTGGCCTCCAGAACTGTTAGAAAATTAACTTGTCCTATTTTAAGCCACCAAGTTTGTGATAATGTGTTACAGCAGTCACAGGAAACTAATACACCCAGTAAAGAGGAAGAAAAGACATGCTAAAACTAGAAGAAAAGATTTGAAAACCACATATCTGGCAAAGCTCTAGTATCTACAGTCTATAAAGAACTCTCAAAACTCAACAGCAAAAAAAAAAATCCCATTAGAAAAAAGGCAAATATATGAACAGACATTTCACCAAAGAAGATGATACAGATAGCAAATAAGTACACGAAAAGATGTTCATGTCATTAGCCAGTAGAGAAATGCAAATTAAAACCATAATGAGATACTACTACACAACCCTCAGCATGGCTAAACTGAAAAGTAAAAACACCAAATGCTGGTGAGGCTGTGGAGATATGGGATCATTCAGACACTGCTAGTGGGAACATAAAATTGCACCGCCACATTGGAAAGTGGTTTGGCAGTTTCTTGAAAAGCTAAACACGTACTTAACATACGACCGAGCCATTGTACTCTTGGGCATTTATCCCAGAGAAATGAAAACTTATGTTCACATAGTATATAAGTCTGTGTACATAACTGTTCATAGCAGTTTTATTCATAAAAGGTAAAAACTAGAAACAACCCAAATGTCCTTCAGTGGGTGAATGGCTAAACAAACCGTGGTACAGCCAATATCATGGAATGTAATGCAGCAATTAAAAGGAATGAACTATCACCAGGGGGCAGTGGCTCACACCTGTAATCCCAGCTACTTGGGAGGCTGGGGTAGGACCAGGAGTTCAGAACCAGCCTGGGCAACATAGCAAGACCCAGTCTCTAAAACATTATTAAAAATTAGCCAAGCATGGTGGTGCACACCTGTAGTCCAAGCTATTTGGGAGGCCTAGGCAGGAGGATTGCTTGAGCTCAGGAGTTCGAGGCTGCAGTGAGCTGTGATCTGCCACTGCACTCCAGCCAGACAGAATAAGACCTTGCCTCTAAAAAAAAAGAAGGAATGAACTATTGATACACTCAACAAATTGGATGGATCTATCTCAGAGGAATTATGCCAAATGAAAAAAGGCCAAGCCAGAAGGTTATATATTCATGTATATAACATTTTTGAATGATAAAATTATAGAAATGAAGAATAGACTAGTGGCTGTCAGAGTTTAAGGTTGGGGGGGGTGGCAGAAAGAGGTAGCATAAGGGAGCCACATGGTAATGGAACAGTTCTGATGATAGTTATACAAAGCTAAACATGTGACATTGTATAGAACCACACACACATATACAAGTGCATATAAAGTTGATGAAATTTTAATAAGCTCTGCAGAGTGTATCAATGCAATTTTCCTGGTTTTGATATTGTACCATAGCTATGCAAAATGATACTACTGAAGAAAACTAGATACTTGGGCCATCCCTGTACATTTTGTTTTTGCAATTTCCTGTGAATTTATAATTATTCCAAAATGAAAATTAAAAAAAAAATACAGGTAGAGTAAACAGGATCTTGCAATGAAGATTAAGAATAGATGCTTAGTGAGGTAGGAGGAAACCCAGGAGTTTTTAGCGTTATGGAGCTTAGTGAGGTAGGAAGAAAACCAGGAGTGCTGGTGTTACTTAAGGTCCCAGAAAAAAACTAGGTCAAGAAGGAAGGGTGGGCAACTGTGTTGAATTCAGTGACACAGAGGCAATTTCTGTGGAATGGTGGAAATGAAAACCAGTGGCTTGAAGAGTGACTTATCCATGGGTTGAATTTCTAGCTTCCATGTATACGTTCCCCAACAAACCTCTTAACAGGTAATGCTTTATCTACATTGCAAGTATTCTGATTCTGAGAGCTTAAAAATAATAAGAGCTTACAATTTTAAACTTACTTTGGCCCAGGACTATTTTAAGCATTTTGTAAGTATTAATTTATTTAGTTTACAACCCTGTAAGTACAATGATCTCCCCCATTTTACAGATGAGGAGACTGAGGCATGGGGAGGTTATATAACTTGCCCATGAGAGAGAGCTGGGACTAGGGCCAGACAACCTGGCTCCACTTATTCATTAGTTCAACAAATATTTGTGCAACGCCTACCAGGTGCCAGATGCCAGGGCTCTCTGCCACTGTTCTGCTTCTAATTCCTACTTTAGTAACTACAGTCACTTCATTGATCAGCTACTTTATCAGGGATTGAGTTCAGAGTGTGTCAAGGGTCAAAAGGAGAGAGGGAAGAGTTAGCAAGAGAGTGAGACACAGAAACTTTAAGGATTAAAAAATACTACAAGAGAATAAACAAATGGAGGTAATGTGCTAAGGATTTTCTGTAAAAATATCTCCTGAAGATTTTTTTTTAAAATGTCTATGTAGGGCTATATGGGCCACTTCAAACATGTAGAAGAGAATCCAAGACCAAATGGAAAGGACGTAGGTGGGAGGAGAGAGGCAGACCCCATATTGCCTACAAGTCCTGTCTTGTTCACCTGAGGACAGCACCGAGGCCACGAGGTGATTGGGCTTGTGCCTTCCATTCCCTCCTTTGGATTTTCTTTTTCTTTCTAGCAAATTTATTTCATTTTACTCTATTTCCCACCTTTCAATATTATCTTCCTATTTCTTTAACATGTTTTTTTCCTGAACTGCCTTCAATTGCTGTCCAAATCAGAGAGAAAATATGAGTAATGGTAATATCTTAAAAGGACAAATAACATCATAGATGAGGAAAGGCCGAACCCGCCCCGTAAAGGGTGAGTAGGTGAGCAGCTGGAATGGTAGCCTAGGGAGGGGGCGGTAAGAACAACACAAAGCCCCATGGAAGTGAGTCGAGGTGAACTGCTTTTCAATAATACATATATATATATACACATTTGCTTTGCTGACAACTTCAAAATCAATTTCACTCCATCCCCACCTCATAATTTCCAATGCTCCCACCAACTCTACTGTCAAGTCTGATCATTTCTTTACAAATGCAAAAAAGCTCAGGCAAAATAGGTCTGAAATTTGTACAGGTAGCTTTGAATTTAACCTATTCTTGCCTTTTTTGGGAAAGACCAGGGTCAGTCACTATTTAAAAATGGCAACTAGGTCTTACATAAATTAACAAATTATCAATTTTCAAAATTGAAGAATAAAATCTCTCTTCTTCCCAGTTCAAACACTGTCTCTATTTTGCCTTTAAATGTAATTTCTTTTTTTCTTTAGTCAGGGCCTACCCAGTTACAGATGATGAAAGCTCCTGGATTGAAGAGACTTTGTAGTTTCCAACTATTTTCTCTAAAGACATTACTACTATAAACTACTTTCTAGTGATAAAAGGGGGAGAGATGGGAGACAGACTGTGTTTGCACAAGCTCTTGGTGAGTCCCCAAAGAAATATGTCCTACTAAGGATAAAAAATTGGGGGGAGAAAACAAGTTAGCCAGAACAACTGTTGGGCAGAGCATAATAATATCCAAAAGGTTAAAGTATACTAAAACTGTACTGCTAATTACTCTCAGAAGCTCTGTTTTCACCCTACCAACTTGAAATTCCTCAACAAGGCACTGAAGGCCTCCCAGCTACCATCCACCCACTCCACCAGCTAGCCGAACAACCCAACTTTTCATTATTCTTCTAGGTCCAGGTCTGAACCTTTTCAGAGACAAAATCCCCTTTGAGAATCTGATGAAAGTTATGGACTCTCTTGCTTGAAAAAGTCACATGTACATAATATTTTATATATAGTTTCAAGGGTTAATAGATTTCCTAAATTCTGAGCCCCAGCTTAGGAACCCCTGTTCTGGATAGATAGTTGGATAACCTTCTAACCCAAGACAAAGTCCTTCATTTCTTTATCCTTGACAGTTCCTCTGCTTTGATCAATCCTTCCCTTCCTTTCTACCAGCCCACATCCCTTTTGTCCCTTAAAATTCAGAAGGAATCCTATAATTTATCTCAACTGACTTGCTCAGGACCTTGCCAGCTGTTATCTGATAGCTCTTTATATCTGTCTCTTATGACAGTCCCTGGACAAGTTACTTCTCAACCTCTTCATTTGTGCATGGCTTAATTTCATCAATCACACAGTATGTTCCTGGGAGGCAAGCACTAGGTCCAGGCACTAGGAAGCCTCTCTTCCTCACCTCTGCAGCCTAGGCACCCAGCACAAGGCCTAATACATAGGACACAATTAATCATATCAGATTTGTTGAATGGATGAGTGTTTGTGTTTGCTTTCTTTTTGAATTTCCCTCCCTAGTACAATGTTGTACTAAGTGCCCAGAAAAAGCATACTACAATAAAATACAATTGATTTCTTCTAGAAAACTTGCAACTTTTTTTCCTCTGTGTGTATACATAGTCAAGTAAGTATGTCCAAGGCAGAAAGCTTGGGGATAGAAAACCCACATACCAAAAAATAAAAATTGGAGGGAGGCGCAGCAAGATGGCTGAATAGAAACCTCTAGTGATCATCCCTCCACACGAACACCAAATTCAACAACTAGCCACGCAAGGAGGTACCTTCAGAGGAACCAAAAAATCAGGTGAGTGATCACAGTACCTGGTTTTAACTTTCTATCAAGGAACGAGGCACTTAAAAGGGCAGAAAGGACAGCATTCATTGCCTATACCACCCCTCCCCCAAGCCCCATCAGTGCCACACCAGTGCGCTGAGTGGAGATAGAATCTGTGTGCCTGAAGAAGGGAGACTTAAGTTACTGTGGGACTTTACGTTGGAACTCAGGGCCACCCTGGCACAGGGGAACACAGCAAAGGGCAGACTTCTACTGGCACTCATGGAGGGAGCATTTAGACCAGCCCAGCCAGAGGATAATCCTCTGCCCCAAAACCCAAGTTCCAGCTAGCCCCACCACTGGGTGACAAAAAGCAGCCTGGGGTCTGGGATAAATTCGTAAGACAGTCAGGCCACAAAGTGGCTGCAGTCCTTGGGCAATTCCTGTGGCTGTGCTGGCTTGGAGCCAGTGGACTTGGATGCACATAACCCAGTGAGACACGAGCAGCAGCAGCCAAGCCAATGCCTGTATCACCCCTCCACCACCTCTAGGCAGTGTGGCTCAGAGAGAATCGTATTCCACTAGGGGAAAGGAAAGGGAAGAGTTCAGGGGATTTTGTTTTGCAACTTGGCTTCAGCCACAGTAAAATAAAGTATCAAGCAGACTCCAGAGGCCCCTGAGTCCAGGCCTTACTTCCTGGACGGCATTTCTAGACTCACCCTGGACCAGAAGGAAACATACTGCCTTGAAGGGAAGGACCCAGTCCTGGCAGGATTCATCACCTGCTGACTAAAGAGCCCTTGGGTTTTGAATAAACATCAGAGGTAGCCAGGCAACAGTCAACCACGGGCTTTGGGTGAGACAGGGATGGCTTCAGGTGTGTCCTGGCGCAATCCTAGCTACTGCGGCCACAAGGGAGTGCCCACATCACTCCTCCCCCAACTCCAGCAGCCCAGCACAGACAGTGAGGGAAAAGAATGAGAAACTCTGCCCGGTAATCCAGGGAATTCCCTCACATCTTATGCAAGTCCATCAAGGCGGTATCACCAGGAGTCTGCAAGAGTCACAATATTACTGGGCCTGGGGTGCCCCCAGTGCTGACATGGCTGCAGTGCTCGAAGACTTAGATCACAACACTCAATGCCCTTTGAATATTTGGAAAGCCTTCTCAAGGATGGGTTCAAACAAGCCCAAAGTGTGAAGATTAAAATAAATACCTAACTCTTTGATATCAACAAACATACACAAGCATCAAGAACATTCAGGAAAACATGACCTCACCAAACGAACTAAATAAGGTATCAGTGACCAATCCTACAGTGATGGAGCTATGTGACTTTTCAGACAAAGAATTTAAAACAGTTGTCCTGAAGAAGCTCAATGAACTTCAAAATAACACAGAGAAGGAATTCAGGAGCCTATCAGAGAAATTAAACAAAGAGACTGAAATAATAAAAAAATCAAGCAGAAATTCTAGAGCTGAAAAATTCAATTGATAAATAAGACAGTCTATTTGAAAATACACAGTCAGAAGAGAAAAAAGAATAAAAAAGAATGAAGCATGCCTACAAGATCTAGAAAATAGCCTCAAAAGGGCACATCTAAGAGTTATTGGCCTTAAAGAGGAGGTAGAGAGAGAGATTGGGGTAGAAAGTTTATTCAAGGAAATAATAACAGAGAATATTCCAAACCTAGAGAAAGATATCAATATTCAGATACAAAGATGTCATAGAACACCAAGCAGATTTAACCTAAACAAGACTACTTCAAGGCATATAATAATCAAGCTCTCAAATGTCACAGATAAAGAAAAGATCCTAAGGGAAGCAATAAAAAGGAAAAAAACAACATATAAAGGAGCCACAATATGTCTGGCAGCAGACTTCTCACTGGAAAACTAACAGGCCAGGAGACAGTGGCCTGTAAAATGTTGAAGGAAAAAAATCTTAACCCTAGAATATTATAACCTGCAAAAATATCCTTCAAACATGAAGGAGAAAAAAAGACTTTCCCAAACAAACAAAAGCTGAGGGATTTCATCAACACCAGACCTGTCCTACAAGAAATGCTAAAAAGGACTGCTTCAATCTGAAAGAAAAGGACAGTAATGAACACTAAAGAATCATCTAAAGGATACAACTCACTATTAACAGTTAAGTACACAAATACAGAATACTCTATTGCTATAATTGTGGTGTATAAACCACTTACATCTTTAGTAGGAAGACTAAAAGACAGACCTATCAAAAATAACTACAACAACTTTTTGAGAGAGAGTATAAAAAGAGATAGATGGAAAAAACAAAAAGTTAAAAAGTGGGGGGATGGAGTTAAAGTGTAGAATTTTTGTTAGATTTCTCTTTACATGTTTATTTGTTTGCTTGTAAGACTAAAATATGCCATTTTTGATGAGACAAGGGTTATAAAATAAGTTTTGTGAGAAGTCTTCATGATAACTCAAATCAGAAAAACGTAAACAGTATGCAAAAAATAAAAAACAAGAAACTAAAACATACTACCTGGGAAAATCACTTTTTAACAAAGGCAGACAGGAAGAAAGGAAGGAAGAGAGGACCACAAAACAACCAGAAACCAAATAACAACAAGGCAGTAGTAAGCCCTTACATATCAATTATAACATTGAATGTGAATGGACTAATCTCTCCAATAAAAAGACATAGAGTGGCTGAATGGATGAAAAAACAAGACCCAACTATATGTTGTCTACAAGAAACCCACCTCACCTATAAAGACACATAGTCTGAAAGACATAAAGACTGAAAATAATGGGATAGAAAAAGATATTCCATGAAATGGAAACCAAAAAAGAGCAGGGATAGCTATACCTCTATCAGATAAAATAGATTTCAAGACAAAAACTGTAAAAAGAGACAAAGAAGGTCATTATAGAATGATAAGGGGTCAATTCAGCAAGAAGATATAACAATTCGAAATATATATGCACCCAATGCTAGAGCACCTAAATATATAAAGCAAATATTATCAGAGCTAAAGAGAGAGACAGACCCCAGTATAATAATTGTTGGAGACCTCAACACTCTACTTTCAGCATTGGACAGATCATCCAAGAATATTAACAAAGAAACATTGGACTTAACCTGCACTATAGACCAAATGGATCTAATATTTACAGATCATTTCATCCAATAGCTGCAGAACACACATTCTTCTCCTCAGCTCATGGATCATTCTCAAGGATAGACCATATGTTAGGCCACCAAACAAGTCTTAAAAAATTCAAAAAAATTGAAATCATATCAAGTATTTTCTCTGACCTCAATGGAATAAAACCACGTATCAATAACAAGAGGAACACTGGCAAGCATTTTTTTCCTTTGTTTAAGGCCTGGAAGAAACATGTATAGGCCAAAACCAAAAAAGTAGCTGCAAAGTAAGGGACTCCTCAACCTGTGTAGAAAGAGAGAAACTATGCAATCACACCCCTAGGTGTTTATAATCCAATTAAGAGGCAGAAATGTCAAGGCCAGAGGGATCTTAGAAATTCTTTGAAGTTCTACCATCTCATTTTATAGAGTAGGAAGGAAAGCCCTAGGGGGATGAAGTGATTTGTCCAAGGTCACTCTAAAAGGTAGCAAATGGACTCAAAGTGTTTAGTCCAGAAGGCTACATAGAAAACAGCGCCAGCCAGCCGGGTCGCTCACACCTGTAATCCCAGCATTTTGGGATGCCCAGGCAGGAGGATTGCTTGAGGCCATTTCGAGACCAGTCTGGGCAACATAGCAAGACCCTGTCTTGACAAAAAATAAAAAAATTAGCCAGGTTTGGTGATGTGTGCCTGTAGCACCAGCTGCTCAGGAAGCTGAGGCAGGAGGATCACTTGAGCCCAGGAGTCGGAGGCTGCAGTGAGCTATGATAGAACCACTGCAATCTAACCTGAGAACCACTGCAATCTAACCTGAGCGACACAGTGAGATACCATCTCAAATAAAAAAAAAAGAGAGAAAAAGAAAGTAGTGCAGAGGTGGGTGGATGAATGCTCCACGATATTAGGACCATAAGACACTTAAAGGAAAATAAAGATCCGAAATATAAAAAGATGGAAAGAAAACACAGTTCTGATACACAAAGTGAAAAACTCATGAAATGACTAAACAGAGCTGTTTTTGAAACTACTATGATATCAGCTCTAAAAATTTCATCTAAGTAAGCTCCACACAGGAACACTTTCAAGACAGCTCATGAAAATAAACGGAAGAGACCACAAATTCTGACTTCCCAGCAATCAAGAATCACCTGTCCTCTAGATCTCTCACCCACAGAAGAATACAACTGCAACTTACTCTATATTGTAGCCTTCATGCATCATTATTACTTTATCATCACCACTATTAAGAAACTGCCTAGCAAATATTATTGAAACGATTTGGGGGAGGAAAAATAAAATTTTGATGTGACATAAAAATTCCTTGTCTCCAACTTGGAGAATTTAGTAACATAAACGAGTTCAGGACTAATAAATCCATATTATCAAACACAAATTACAAATTAATTTTTAAAATGCACATGTGAATATTATTTTTTTTAAGTATCAGATAGCAGGTTATGCGCCCTTAAGTTTAATGGAAAAAATAAATTTGGAAGTGGGCGTAAAGAATGGGTCATGATATCAAGTTAATGAGCCAGGACCAGCATTTTTTTTTAAATGGAATAAAACAGAAATACCAGGAAAACTGTACGTAGGAAGGGTATGTACAGTTTTGTGAAACTTTTGTTTAAATTATATACATGTTTCCTGGATTGTAATATAAAATAGTTTTTTTACTGTGGGTCACTTCAACAAAAGTATGAGAAGCAAGTTTAAGAGAACATTAGGCAAGTAACAGAAACAATGGGTAGATGTTCTAATGCATCATGGCTTATATAAGAAATTGAAAAATATTTGGCTATACTGCTGAATGAATGCAGGGGAATAATGTGAGAGTTTGCATAGTAGGAGAACAGAGAAGAATACGGCAAAATCAGTTTCAGCGATGAATCCCAATGCCAAGCACGATGCACTCAGTAAACATTTGTGGAATGAATGAATGAATGAATATTAAGGAATTAATTAACTATAGGAGACCAGAGGCCATTAAGGATAGAAGAATATAATAAAAAACATGTATGAAAAGTTTTTTTTATTACAGAAGCATCAGAAAAATGAAAAACTGAAGGGCATTTCATATATATTTATATGTGCATGCATATATAAATACACAGTCATGTGTCACATAACCACAGGAATACACTGTGAGAAATGCATAGTTAGATGATTTTTGTCATCAGTGTGTGAACATCATAGAATGTACTTACACAAACCTAGATGGTATGGCCTACTACACACCCAGGCTAGATGGTATAGAGCAGCCTATTGTTCCTAGGCTAGAAATCTGTACAGTATGTTACTGTCCCAAATACTGCAGGCAACTGTAACACAATGGTAAGCATTTGTGTATGTAAACATATCTAAATGTAGAAAAGGTAGTGTAAAAATATGTATAAAAGAAAAAAATGCTACACCTGTATAGGTCACTTATAATAGATGGAGCTTGCAGCACTAGAAGCTCTAGGTGAGTCAGTGAGTAGTGAGTGAATGTGAAGGCCTAGGACATTCCTGTACACTACTGTAGACTTAATAAACACTCTACACTTAGGCTACACTAAATATATTTTTTAAATTGCCAGGTGTGGTTGCTCACACCTGTAGTGCCAGCCACTCAGGAGGCTGAGGCAGAAGGACCGCCGTAGCCCAGGAGTTAGAGGCTGCAGTGAGCTATGATCCAGCTACTGCCCTCCAGCCTGGGCAACAAAGCGTGCCCCTGTCTCTTAAAAAAAATTATAGATAAACTAAGACTTAGAGAAAATTAAGTAATTCCACTATGATGTTAAGATGACTACACATCACTAGGCAATAGGAATTTTTCAGTTCCATTATAATGTGATAGGACCACCGCTGTATATGTGGTCCTTGTCGAACCGGTTATGTGGGGCATGACTGTATATACATTTATATACGTAAATACATATATACATTTACATATAAATGTATAAATGTATCTACAGTATGTATGTTCATGTACATATAGATCCCAAACTTTTATCCCTATTAAGGAGCTGGCTGGCACACACGAATATAGTTGAAGTTTGGATTATACACAAATCTGATAAGAGCCCTCCTTAATCAGCAGTCCTGAAGAGAGGGAGGGAAGGAAGTAAAAGGACAAAGGGAAGGAGAATAAATGAATGAATGAGTAATAGACGCTGTTGCACATGGACTTGTTTTCATACTGCTTTCCACCAGAAACATTCTCAGCTTCCTTTCTTCTACTAGGTATGTCCAAGGAGCCAAAAACACACAACGTGACTTTGTGGATTTGAGAGTGTGTGACCACAGGAAGGAAAGGGAGGAAGCACATGCCAGCAAGCGTCTGAATGGCTAAGTCTGGAGCATACTCCACACCAATGAAACAAATAATTTCTGTACTTCCTCTCCTTTTTTCCCGGAGAGCCATTGTAAGAATGGACTAAAGAAAACTTCATGACAGTAAAGCCAGTTGTTCACCCAGAAAATTTGAACGCCATCAAGATTATAGTGACGAGCAAGCGCGCCCCGGACGTTTGCTCAAAAGCCCGGGTCTGGGTGAGGGCCGGAGAAAGTTCCCACCCGCAGCATCCACCTCCCGGGCCCCTCACCATATGCATCGCCTCCTCCATCCACTTTTCGGTTTCTTCCGCGGATACCGAGCACGCGCCGCCTGTAGACGGCGTGGACGCCGCCTTCGCCTCCATACCGCACCCGGCCGCTACTCAGTAGTGCTGGAAGCCGCCGCGGAGGAAGAGCGCCGGCCCCGGAACGCGGCGAGCGCGGGCCATCGTTTCCGGGGGGGGAGTCGAATGGCAAGGCACCCGGGAGCGATTTCTGAGCGGACCTGGGCGCGCCGGACCAGTGAGCAGCGGCGGCGGCGGCGCGGCGCGGCGGAAAGCGCAGCTGCTCTGCTGTAGTCCACGCCCCCTCTCCGCTCGGGTGACAGTCTCTGCGGAAAGTCGCGTTTGTGATTTCTGGAGAGCACCAAGCAGGACGACGGCGCTCCTGCCACGTCGTGCGGGCCAGGTGACAAAGAAACGGTTTCCTGGTGAACCAGCCCCTCACCCTTAGGCAGCCCACATCCCCAGGGCCTAAAGATGCTGAGATCTATGTGGAATTTTCTGAAACGTCACAAAAAGAAATGCATCTTCCTGGGCACGGTCCTTGGAGGTGGGTGATAGCGTGCTTGGAAAGGGGCATTGGGAGAAGGGGGTGGGAGAGAGGTGACTTTCTTCTAGAATAGAGAGAGGCCAGTCAATCCTAGTCTGGGATGTGCAGAGGGGATTCGTTCACCCATCAGCTGAGGAGCAGGGTGGCAAACCTCCGAGGTTCTTTCCATCTCTGCAATTGAGAAATTTCTCTTTGCCCTTTGTCCTGTCACTGCCTCTTACTTTGTTGCCTATTCTTTTTTCTCACGGACCTTGGGAGAACCCATCACAATTTAAATTTATGTTTCGAGGTACCATTCTCTTACAGACACATGTTTTTTAATTCTCTTCTGTTGCTTTCCTGTGAGATTCTTCATTTCTGTTTGGCACTCTTGGTACTTTGTCTGGCTTTCACCCTTCTCAGGAGTTTCATGATATTCCAGGAGAGTTACCTAAAAGCTGTACTTCGAGTGGTGTTTGAAGTTAATTTGAATTTTTGAAAACAGCACAATAGTACTGACTGACTGGAAGATACAGACTAGACAAAGAAAAACAAATCAGTATTTCAGCTGTGTTTCTGCCATTTTGGAATACAAACTATGCAGTAAGAAAAATGCCTGAGATATGTTGTGCAATCTTCTCAGGATCTTCAAGGTTGGGATCATTGCTCATCTAGCTGACATACCTGAGTTGCACAGGCTGAGAGGAGATTTAGAAACAGATAAAAATCTTGAGACCCTTTTTCTCATGTGACACTCATGTCATAAATCTCAGGGCTTTGAAGGAGAGAATAAAAGACTTGTGAATTATATGAGAAGGAAATCTAGGAACTTTAAGAGGGAATTTTTTTAGAACTTGAATTTTTGAGAATTATTCTTATCATTAATGACATGTTTTGGTTATGGAAGTACTGAGAAGGAAAAACAAGTATACAAATAATTAAAATACAAAACCTTAAGAGAGGTGAAAGGAATGCTCTACAGATCAAACTGGCTAATAGCATATGCAGTTGTAAAAACAATCAGGAAGAACTTCATGGAAGAAGTGGGACATTTTGACAGGCTTGGAAGCTGGATAATGTATATCAACACTCGTGCTCAAAGAATTCTGGCCATTCAGTGGCTATTTAGGGGGAAAAAAACCTAAATAAAATTTTGAGGCCAGGTGTAGTGGCTCATGCCCGTAATCTTAGCACTTTGGGAGGCTCTGGTGGGAGGATCACTTGAGACCTGGAGTTCAAGGCCAGCCCAGACAAAATAGCAAGACCCCTCTCTACTAAACAAATTTTAAAATTTAGCTGGGCATGGTGGCGTGTGCCTTTAGTGCTAGCCTCTCGGGAGGCTGAGGCAGGAGGATCGCTTGAGCCCAGGAGTTCGAAGCTGCAGTGAGCTGTGATCTCACCACTGCACTTCAGCCTAGGGTGACAGAGCAAGACCCTGTCTCAAAAAAACAAAAAACCTTGAGTTGAAGACCTTCTTAAGTAGCAATTTCCATTTCCCTGAATTTTGGATGGGTAACTGCTTTAGACCAATTTTTACAATTTGACCAGTTTGTGAAAAGACTCCCAAACTTTTTGATCTGAAATCTGCTTTACACTCTTAAAAATTAAGGACGTTAAAGGGCTTTCTAAATTTTTTATCTATTAATAGTTACCATATTCAAAATTTAAAACCAAGAAATCTTAAAAATATTTATTAATTCATTTTTTGAGATGTCGCCCAGGCTGGTCTTGATGAACTCCTGAGCTCAAGCAATCCTCTCACCTCAGCCTTCCAAGTAGTTGGGATTATAGGTGCACACCACCGTGCCCATTGTAATTCATTTTAAAATAACGATAATAAACCTATTACATATTAACATAAATAACTTTTTTTAAAAAAATTAGAAGAGTGGCATTGTTTTACATTTTGCAGATCTCTTAATATTTTGCTTAATTGAAGAAAGCTGGATTCTCCTGTCTCTTTCTGCATTCGATCGGTTGTGATACCACACATCATGTAACCTCTAGTACCCCACTGTACATTGACGAGAGAGTGAGAATGAAAAAGGCAAATAACATTTCAGTATTATTAAAAAAGCAGTTTTGACTTCACAGATTCCCTGAAAGGGTCTCAAAGACACCCAGGGGTTCCCAGGCCACACTGTTAGAATGATTGCTGGAGAACAGAGAACTTCCAGATTCATATTTATTGATTTGCTGATTTCTAAAGAAGCCCAGAACAATTGATTTGGATTTATACCTTAAATCCTGTAATCTCTGGCCTCTTCACAGTTTTCATTCTTTTATTCTGTCTTTCAACAAACATTTGAATGAGAGTAAGTGCCTATTCTCACTGTACTGGGCTCTGTAAATACAAAGGAATAAGACATTTCCTGACTTTGAAGAACTCACGGTGCAGAAATGGAAAAAACAAAAGTAGTGTGATAGTAGTATGGTACAAACATAGAGCAGGGTGCTGTGGGAGCATAGATGAGAGAATAGCATGGAGATGTCTGGCAAAGCTTCATAAGAATTTCCACTTAAGCTGTAAAGCTAGCAAAGGAGAAGGGGCAAAGCAGGAAAAGGGACCATTCAGGAGGTTCAGAGACTGCTTTTGATGAATCCAAGTGTATTTTACTATGGCTAAGCAAATAAGTGGCAAAAGATGAATTTGGAGAAGTAGCTAGAGTGCAGATTGTGAAGGGCCTTCCTTATTAAGCCATTCTACATAATTTGGACATTATCCTTTATGTTGGTGTTTCTCAGACTTTAGTATGGATAAAAATCACTGAAGGAGCTTAATAAAAACATAGAATCCTTTTTCCCAGATTCTGATTCTTTAGGTTTAGAGTGCAGTTCAAGAATTCCATAATTCATTCAGCAAATATTTATTGAGCTCCAGGTGAGTATCAGTCAGAGTTTTATGTGTCGGGGATGCAGCATCATACAAGACAAGACATTTGGGGGATTTTTTTTTTTTTACAAGAAATGTCCTTAAAGCCTACATTTTTAATTACCCCAAGTAATTCTGATGTGAATGGAACAGGGAAACCACTTAAGAAATGATAGCAGGATGTTGAATTCTAAAAACAGGAATAGTATAGTCAGATTTATGCTTTAGAAAATCACTTTGCATATAAAAGATGGATTAGAAGGATATGAGAACAGAAGAGTTAGGAAGCTGTTGATCCAGTTCAAGATCATTAATAATATTTAGTGTCTAAATGAAAACAATGATAAGGGAATTGTAGAAACGTAGCAGTATTTAGAAAATATTTCTGAAATAGAATCAGAGTACTGGTGCAGGATTTGGTGATCTGTTGGATTGGGAGTGATGTTAACAGATTGTTTTCAAACTCTTACCAAAATTATTAACCTAGTAAAATAGTTGTATTGCAGGGATTTTAGTTCAGAACGAGAAGACTAAGAGATAGTTTTAAAACAACTGAATTATTGAAAGACTAGAAGATATTTTGTTTTACCAACAATGTTATGAAAGGAGACCTCAAAACATTTTACATTTATTTTTTGAGGTGTTTAGTAAATGTTTTCATTATTCATAAATAAAGTCATAGCTACAAAAAAATCTTTAAAACTCATGTAATCCCAGTCTTTTATTTTATGGATGAAGAAATTTAGACACAGAGAGAGGAAAGGACTTCCTCAAAGTTTACCTAACTATTACCGTTAGTGCAGGAGCTATCAATATCTCCTGTCTTTCAAGCCAGAATTCAGGCAGCCAGTCAAGTATACAGATAGTTCTGGGATCCATATTTTAGCTAATGAATTCTCTGCCCTTATTTTTCTAGGGAGACAAATTCACAAATCAGAATTTGTGAATTTTGAGTATGAAAGCTTGAGTGAATTAGACCTTATGTAGGAACTTACTTCAGTGCTAACTCAGGAAAAATAATGGATTATGTGACTTTAGCCTAATTTCATGTATTAGTTTGCTAAGGCTACCATAAGAAAGTACCACAAACTGGGTGGCTTAAGCAACAGAAATTTGTTATCTCACAGTTCTGAAGGTTAGAAGTCTGAGATTGGGATTTGTTCCTTCTGTGTAATGTAGGAAAAGGCATGTTCTAAGCCTTTTTCCATGGTTCGTAGATGGCTATCTCCTCTGTGTTTTCATATTGTCTTCCCTCTGCCAGTTTCTGTGTCCAAGTTTCATCTTATAAGGACACCAGTCATGTTGGATTAGGACTTACCCTAATGACCTCATTGTAACTTGATGACCTCTATAAAGATCCTATCCAAATAAGGTCACATTCTGAGGTACTGGGGCTTCAACATATGTGTTGTGGGGGCAACACAATTCAACCCATAACAATTCATTTTCTTTTTTAGTTTAGTTAGAATATTCTACATTTATCAAACAAATAACAGTTCCTAAAAATTTTTTATCAGATTTGTGAGAATCTGACAAAAATAATGGACCTTCTCCCCAGGAAAATGTATATACCAATTAAATTTATTATTCCAGAAAGATTCTTAGCTATGCAAAGGGTGTCATTTCATTGTTTTATTTTACAATATAATTTGAGAAATATAATAGTTTTACACATAACTTTCAGTAATTTGTTGTGTAAGTAAAATATAAGCAATTTATTCAGATCTATTTGTCATGTCAGAGTTGCCTGTCAAAGGCTTACGTTGTAAATGTAAGTCAATTTCTTCACTCTGTTGATATTGTGGCACTATCATCAGTTTATTTAGGGTGGATTACAGAAAAGGTAGCCAGGAAGCCATCTATGAACTTTTATTTGTTCTTTAAGCATGGTTATAATATGTTTATTTGCATGCAAACATAGCAACAGCAACCATGCTTTATTTGTCTAATTATTTTTAGCACATACCCTTATACTGAAGTATTAAGACTATATAATGTCTTATATGAATTTTCACCTATAACATCTGTATTAGTGAAAATAACTCAGGATATGTGTTTGCTTTGCAGTTCTTAGAGGGCTACCCCCTTTCCACCTTTGACAAACAGACCAAATCCAAATATTTAGGTCATGCACAATTCTCAGGTTCTGGTAGATATTGGGGGCCACAGACAGTTGGAGGTAGGTGAGGATTAGTTACTCCCTTACAACCTTGCTGTCAGATTATAATAAAACCAAGTTCTGGCACATGTAAAAACATCTATTAGCAAGCAGAGATGAAACAGGAACACAACCTATTCTATAAACTTATTGAAGTTACAGCTTTCTGTTCTCTTTTGTGCTACTGCAGAATCATGCATAAAAGATTTACCTGAAGCAAGTGCAACAAAATTCTAGCTGTAGGATTCAGCTGGCCAATTGGTTAACTCACTTGACTAAGAATCCTCCAAACCAGCAGCTAAGGATCCCAGTTTAAGCCATTCCTAAGGGTGAAGAACTTGCCAGATTCATATATTCTAGTTCATATGAATATTACTAAAATGTTTTAGCTGGTCCAATATCTTGAAAAACACTAATTGAATTTATGAAAATCCATTTCTGATGTTCATTATGCTAATTAGCAAAATATTTGGTGCTGATCAGAGATAAAAGTTAGTTGAAGTGCTTAAGCCTCGGAGTGTGGCTTTTGATCAAATGCTAACTACCTACTCTGGAGTGTTCACGTTCCCAGTTGGGATAACTTACTGCCCCTCAGGTATAGACTAGGATGTACACATTTATATCATATTGTCTATGCTGAAATGTGCCAAATTTTAGGCCCCATGACACCACCTTTATTTTTATACTGTGGTGGTACAATTCAGAAATTTCAGTACCCTCTTATTTCTTCCTTTTCTAATTAAGTTACTAGGTTTTAGATGATCTAAGTTTCATCATCTCTCCTTTTATCAGAAAGGGAGATCTTTCTAACACATGGATAGATAAATAGACGTCTGCCTACCTTTCTTTCATTCTTCCTTTTAAAATTTTTATATTATTAAAAAGTATTTTGTGTTCATTGAAGAAAATATGGAAAATATAGAGAAGCAAACAGAGGGAAAAAAATCATCTGTTATCCCACCATTCAGCAATCATCATTAAAACCCATCTATTTTTCTGCTTATGTTTCCATTAAAAAAACAAGCCCTTGAGCCCAGGAGTTTGAGACTGAAGTGAGCTATAATCTCGCTACCGCACTCTAGCCTGGGGGACAGAGCAAGACCCCATCTCTAAAAAAAAATACTTCTGAGATCTTACATTGTCACCTAACAGTATAACATGGATGTTTCCTTGAGTCGTTGACTATTTAACAATATGGGTGCTTTGATTTTTTGTTTTGTTTGTTTTTTGAGACATGGTCTCACTCTGTCACCCAAGCTAGAGTGTAGTGGCATCATCATAGCTCACTGCAACCTCAAACTCCTGGGCTCAAACAATCCTCCTGCCTCAGCCTCCCTAATAGGTGGGACGACGGGCGCATGCCACCACCCCCGGCTAATTTTTCTATTTTTTGTAGAGATGGGGTCTCGCTCTTGCACAGGCTGGTCTCCAACTCCTGACCTCAAGCAGTCCTCCCGCCTCGGCCTCCCAGACTGCTAGGATTACAGGCGTGAGCCACCGCACCTGGCCAGCAAAGTGGTTCTAATAGTTGCATAAGATTCCATTGTATGGGTAGACCATAACTTATTTAAACAATTCCCTATTGCTGGACATGTAGAATATCTCAAGTTTACTATTAAAGGCACTGCCAGACTTTTTAGACTTAATTCCTTTCTGCTTATTCCGACCTAGTCCTTTTGTACCCATCATTTCCTCTGTTATTGGCTGTTAAAATACTAATCTGATCCTTTTTTTAAGTCAGTCTTACACAATTCTTTAATTTAGGTTTTCAAAAAGTTGTAATTTTTAGTTTTTCACTAAGATAAACCTTACAATTGGATAAAGCAGGTTAAAAATACTGTTTGGAATTGTTAGTACTCTAATTAATATCCTAGCTTATTTTTAAAAATGATTTTAGGAGTATATATCCTGGGGAAATATGGACAGAAGAAAATCAGAGAAATACAAGAACGGGAGGCTGCAGAATACATTGCTCAAGCACGACGACAATATCATTTTGAAAGTAACCAAAGGACTTGCAATATGACAGGTAAGACAAACAAATATTTATACATGTTTAAAGCTGTTTGATGGTTTTTATTAATTTGTACACCTCCAGGACCAAATTTAGAGGAAAGGGCAAAGAAAAAAAATGATAAATCTAGCAGGTATTTGCATTATTTAACTGAAATATATCATTTTAATGTGAATTTTAAAAATCAATGTAAATCAGTATTAGCACTTGTTCATTCAATTTTGTTTATTCATTCAGCAAATACCTGTGGTGCCCAGCACTGGTGAAGCAGAAGGTGAACAATAAAAAAAAAAAAATTCTCTGACCATTGAATCTTATATTCTAGTAAGAGGAAAAGATGATAAACAACAGATAACTTTAGGCAGTGATGGCTGCCATAAGAGAATGAAGCCATGTGAGGGGTGGGGATGCTCTTTAAGACAGGTCAATTAGGAGAATCAAGTTTCTTTGAGGTGACATTTGAGGAGAAACCAAATGATACAATGGAGGGAGCCATGCAAAATGCCTGAGGTGGGGACAAGCTTGGGACATTCAAGAAACAGCAGAAAGGCCATGTAGCTGGAGTGAAATGAGCAATGGCAGAGTGATAGGAAACAAGGCTGCAGAAGTGGGCCTGATCCCACTGGGCCTATAGGTCAGAGTAAAGAGTTACAAGTTTTTTAAATTTACAGTAGGCAACTACAGACTTGTAAATCTGTCACAATACTATACACTAAGCAAATGTTAATTAATGTCAATAATTTAACCTCCAGAGCTAGAAACATAGTATTAGGAGAATGCCATAACAAAATCTACCTGCCCAGGGGGAGGAGGGGGTGAGTATATCACACCTAATGGGTGCAGTGTGCACTGTCTGGGGGAGGGGTACACTTGTAGCTGTGACTCAGGCGGTGCAGAGGCAATATATGTAACCTAAATGTTTGTACCCCCGTAATATTTTGAAATAAAATTAAATTAATTAATTTTTTAAAAAATCTACCTGCCCATATTTGAAGGGAACAAGGTGTGTTCTAACTGGCATAACTCCTTGAAGAATTAGTTCTCAAATCCACATCAACCTGTTTTTCTCTTTCATTGTTCAAAGCTTAATCTTTTCTCTAACATTACTGTCAAGAACAATTAACTTAGAAAGAATTTATGAAGCTGTGTTCTTGTTCAATTTTAAAAGTAGAAATTTTTTCAGAGTTGAAAGGACTTAATTATTAGTTCACTTCCCTCATTTTACTTAAGGCTCAGATCAAGAGATTAAGGGACACATCTAAAGTTACAGCTGGAGTATGATTTTTAATATTTGAAGTAATAATGTTCAGAAAAATACCTTCATTCTTTAAAGCAAATAGTAATCCTAAATACTGTATATCATGACAACTGTGATAAGGCATAGTGAGTAAGAGCTCAAGCTCTTGGGGGAGGCAGATCTGGTCCAGTTCCCAGTTTGCCTTGTTTTTGGACCAGTTATCTGTGTTTTTGGACCAGTCTAAACCTCAGTTCTCTCCCCTATAAAATGAACATCATAAAACCCACTTCATAAATGTTTTGTGAGGTTGTGATGAGTTAATGCATATAAAGTGCTTGGAATGTAAGAAATACTCAGTAAATGATAACTTTTTGAAGAACACATAATTCTTTAAATTGACATTCAGCATTCAATGTAGTGGTGCTGCCTAGCATGAATTTTTAGAGAACAGTCTATTTCTGGTTGTTACTCAGTTTTTCAAAAAACAGTAAAATGTAGCTGCTGGGGTCCCGCATCTCAGTTTGACGTGGACCTTTGTGTTAGTTTGGGTCCCCCAGGAAGCAGATGCTAAGATGGGCTTAGATGTGCAAGAGACCTATTGGGAGAAATGCCTGTGAAGAATAAAAAGGAGGGGAGGCCTTTCTACCAGTATACAGTTCTGACACTTGTGAACAGAAAGGGAGAAGGAAGGAAGGAAGATTAGGTAAGAAGAGTCTGAGACTACAGAACATTCTAAGAAAGTTGTGGCAGGCCAATGGGAAGTCTGCAAGCCGAAGTTTCTGGCAGAGGAGAATACAGCAATGGGCCTGCTTCCACCTGATCACTGTCCTTTGTTGGGAGCAGTGCAAACATGGTAATGGATCCAGAGGGGTGGCAGCGGGGGTTGTCGTTGCCTATGCTGGTCCTGGAAGACGATGTGGGTTGCACATTTCCATGACAATCACAACCCTCAGATGAACAAATAGCTGACCATAGGCTATTAAAAATAAAATATGGTGATCACTAGGAGCCAAAATTTAGGTTCACTGAAAAACTTTCCAAATTAGCTTTCTGGTATGCATTGATAATGGGGTTACAAATAATATGATTAAATTTCTATCCTTTTGGATAAGATGTAATGGATATACTAGAAAAAATTTGTACTTTTGGGTAAATATAACTAGTTTTCTTACCAAGAAGTTTTTCCTTTTAGAATTTGGTGTTTGTGATCTTGTGATATTTTTTCATTTTGTTATCATTACTTATTTAGTGTTAGAAACTCATTTTAAATTTATATGTGTGCATTTCTCCAACATTTCTTCTTCCATGCATAGAGTCATAAATAAATTAACTCCTAAAAATTACATGCAGTCTTTTTTCTGTAGAGGACTATGTCTCATTTCATCTTTACATTATTCCTGGGATTAACAGACAAATAGTTCCCATTGACAAAACTAAAACTAAAATTCAGCAGCTCTTAATTCCTAGACCAGTGCACTTTTGTGTAGGTTATAATAAATGCTTATTGCTTTGTAGTATTTAATAAATAATTTTTTCTAAAATTAGAAATGAAATATGAAGCAAAAAGTATAGTGAAGATAGAAATGTTTTTGTTCATTTTCATTATATCAGAAGCAAACATTTCTTGTAAAAAATTTGGAGAGTACAAAAAGGAAGAAGAAAAAAGAATCATTCATAATCCAAAGATGACCACTGTTAACATCTGGGAATAATTCTTTCCATTTATTTGTATATAAAAGTTTTATATTATTACTATTAATAATAATAATTTGAATTCTCTAGCCCTGACCTTCCTTTCCAACTCTTGCTAGTTGCTAGCCCTGTCATATAGCCTAAAACAATGTGCATTTCTTGGTGAGGGTAGTCATCTCACTTGTGACCTTTTTTATTTTCTGTTTTATTACAGTGCTGTCCATGCTTCCAACACTGAGAGAGGCCTTAATGCAGCAACTTAATTCTGAGAGCCTCACAGCTCTGCTAAAAAACAGGTAAATGCAAGTTATAGCATTTTTTGTTTATGTACTACACTTAAAATTTATAGAATGTAGATCTTATATCACTTTGAAATTATTCAGAAATTTAATTATTGAGTGCTTGTGAAATGTGTTCCTGAACCAGACACTGTGAAGCTAACAAAGTTATATTAAATATTGTGCTTCTTAGAGAGTTTATAGTGTAATAAATAAAGCACGTGAGCATTACTTATAAATAAATAAGGCATATAGAACTTACATTTTAAGTTAATAACAAAATGAAGTGGAAAAACAACATAACATAAGCATGCAGTACTAATAGTTTACATTACTATGACAGTTTACTGTTTCCAAAGCACTTTCAGACATATGATCTCATATATGGAGTACAGTATATGTTGGGGTATTGTAATTTGGTATGATGCTGTGTTAGTTTGAGAAGACTTCCACAAGGAAGTTAATGAATGAGATGGGGGGAATGGTTTCATTAAATAAATTTTAATCATTGTAGTCTTACTAAAATAATCAAGTGCCTTGTAATCACCTGTCCAATAGCCAAGAGGAAGGGGGGTGCTATTTCCTGAATGTCTCACTGGGCCAGGCCTGGTGCTAGGTACGTTCCATATATGCACACATTTAATTTACACAATATTCCTGGGAGGCAGCTAATTATCTCTCCTTTGCAATAGAAATTTAGTGCTCAGACAGGTTAAATAGCAAGCTGGAAAATTTCTTTGAACATGTTTGCTATATTCAGAGAATACTTCCCAAAATAACAATGAATTCGTGTACTTGGGATTTTTTTTCATCTGATCATAATGCTAGTGACGAGGGTTTTTGCCCTTTAAATTTCATCATTCTTAGAGGTAGACAGACCTTCCTTCCTTCTTACAGATATGAGGTTTAGTTCATAAATTAGTTCATATAATTATATGAAGAAGAAACATAAGCAGATTGCTTTTGATCAAGTAAATACTTAATTACCACCTATATGTACATAGGTAAGGATTGAAAAGAAATAGGTTTTAATTGCCTTAAGTTTTAATCTAATGAGAAGGCAAGACAAGTAAGTGAATAGCATTTTTATAAAAACAACATACTAACGGACATCATAATCGTAGTGTCATTCTTCCTTCTTGGTGAATCTCTATTTCCTGTAAGTCCCTGTGTTCCATGTGCTTTGGAGGATTCAAGATAATTAAGATAAGGTCCCTTTCCCTTTAAGGCCTTGTCATCCAAAGGAGGAAATATACTAAATAAATTATCATAATTCAACATGTATTATGTTTAGTGCTATGGTAAAAAGTAAAAGCAAAATGTGGGGATAAAATGTGGGAGTATAGAAAAGAAAAAATATGATTGATTTGGATGGATAATCCTGGACAGCTTTAAAGAAAAGGAGTGATTCCCCTTTTCTTACTCAATACACAGAGAGGAGAATTTCTTAAATTCTGGAGAATTTAAGATGGGCCACAGTCCTTATTCACTGTTTCCTCTTTAAATATCTCAATGTTAATTTTTTCTTGGCTTTCTTTTGATTTAAAATTACTATTTGCAATTTGGTGGTGGGGAGGTGTCCATTTGAAAAATATTTATGTAAAGAAGGGCTTGAGCTCTTACAAAGTGTGATTACATAAGGCCTCCAATCTTATGACTGCTTTTATATTAGTCTTATATGAGACTCTGATCTCATATGAACAGAGTTAGTTTTCAAGTTAGTTTTCTCTTTAATTGTGATAATAACTAATCAGAAATAAATAAATGATTTTATAGTCTTCTCTCATCAGTTTCATAATAGCAAATAAACAGCCATCCCTGTTTTCAATACTGGGCATTCTAATTGAAGACTGATAAGGGCAATGAAGTTGCAAAGGCAAAAAATCTCAAACACCCTCTGTCATAAGACAGGTGGAACACTTTGAAAGGATTAGTTTAATTCTTAAACAGATATTTTAGTGACATTAAAGAGTCTGGCTGTATTTAACTTGGAATTGATTTCCATTAGACCAATCATTTGAAAGGAATCTTTGCATAGAAAGTACTTTTCCTTATTCTACATAAATTTGGAATCTTTCACATAGATTTTGGAATGTTTAAAAAAGGTAATATTTTAAAATCTACTTTTAAAGTCTAATAATGGTCATTTTTTTAGTGTCAACACTAACTATAACTGTGTCTTCTCCCACCAAAGTCATCTCAAATAAAATATAGTTTCAGCAAGCATAGTTTCGATTCAAATACCCTAATTTGCCCTTCCACAGATTGCTGCTACTAAGAACTTTCTATATTGAAATTTTTGGAATCACTGTTTTATTTAATCTTGGTTCATATAGAATTTTTGTAAGAAGTACTTTGAAATTTTTCTGAAGGGTCATTCAAAAGAAGATGTGATTTACTTGCATTAACTATCTCACTCTTGAATTGTTGTTGATTCCCAATTTAATCAGAATAAATATGGCATTCCCCCATGAGTCTTGAACATTAGATTAGATTAAGGTTGCAGTGATGCCCTGCAGGATTTTCTCCACACATCTGAACCTGTGCCATCTAGGAAAGGGATGACTGAAGCTCTAGAGTCTGCTCATTGGCAAAGAAAGATGATATCCCACAATTGCAATGGTAACTCAATTTCTTCTTGAAATGCAAATTTATGTCTGAATGTAATAATAAAGAATGTGGGCTTGTATTTTGTATATCTGAGGTTTTTTATTTCTTTTTTTAGTAATTTATTTTTTTATTGTATTTAACAAAAGTATTGGTCTGTGACAGATTAGAAAGACAAAAGGCCAAAAAAAACTGGTCCTTCCATATAGGTGGTTTGAAAAGCACTAACCTACATCCACATAGTACGTCCACACAATGGTGTACTATACCTTAGTTAAAAGAAAAAAAAAAAGACTACTTAATATAATTTGGATGTTTTGTCCCCTCCAAATCTTATGTTGAAATTTGACCCCTGGTGTTGGAGGTGGGGCGGAAAGGGAAGTATTTGGGTCATGGGGGCAGATCCCTCATGGCCATAGTAATGAGTGAGTTCTCACTCTATTTGTTCACAAGAGAGCTGGTTGTTTAAAAGAGCCTGAAACCTCCCCTCTCTCTCTTGCTTCTTCTCTCACCATGTGACACACCTGCTCCTCCTTCATCTGCCGTGAGTAAAAGCTCACGGAGGCCCTCACCAGAAGCAAATGCCAGCACCATACTTCTTGTACAGCCTGCAGAACCATGAGCCAAATAAACCTCTTTTTTTTTTTATAAATTACCCAGCCTCAGGTATTCTTATATAGCAACACAAACAGACTAACACAACTACTATCTGTATACAAGTATATAATAACCCCCTACTGCCCCCTGCCCCAGTCCCTATCTACCATTTCACTTTTGAGGTTTTAATTACTCACAGACAACCTCAGTCTGAAAATATTAAATGGAAAATTACAGAAATAAGCAATTCGTAAGTTTTCAATTGTGCACCATTCTAAGTAACATGATGAAATATCACATCATCCTGCTCTGTCCGGCCAGGGACGTAAATCTTCATCCCTTTGTCCAGCAGATCCATGCTGTAGATGCTACCCACCTGTCAGTCACTTAATAGCCATCTGGGTTACCATATAACTGTCAAGGTATCACAAGCACAGTGCTTTTGTTCAAGGAACCCTTATTTTACTTAATAATGGTCCCAAAGTACAAGAGTAATAATGATGGCATATTGTTATAATTGTGCTATCTTATTATGCATTGTTAATTTCTTACTGTGCCTAATTTATAAATTAAACTTTATAATAGGTATATATGTATAGGAAGAAATACAGTATATATAGGGTCCAGTACTATCTGAGGTTTCAGGCATCCACTAGGGGTCTTGGAATATATCCCCCGAGGATAAGGGGGGACTACTGTACTATTATGAAATGATCTCCACAGGATATATTTCTATATTTTTTTAAATAGGTAAAGTAAAATTTGTATAGTATGCTTCCATTTATCTAAGGGGGCAGATATGAAAAAAAAATATATATATATACACAACACACACACACATTTTCTTATATAAAATAAAACAACAGAAAACTAAAGCATTTTTTTAAACAGTCACCTGTGAAGAAGGGAGAGAATAAAGGGAGATAAGAACAGACTTCCTTGAATATAATGTGTTGTATAAATTTGACTTCGGAGATCATATAAATATTTTATATAGTTATAAAACTATATGTTTAGAAAGCAATGTCCAAAAATTGATAGTACAATAAATCAAATTAGCCCAAATATGATTGTAGTTGGTAGAAACTATGCCAAATTACTTTAAAACAGAAATTTGACTGTATATCCTTAATGGGATGTATACTTTTTGCACACATGGAATTGGAAAAACAAAAACCTTAAACTCTTTTCGATATTGCTATTATTATTCTGAGACTGTTGTGTATGGAGAGAGGGATGAAGCAAATTAGTAATTATGATGGTTTCACTAATTTTTTAGTGTAAGCACAAAGAAATGTAGATGTAAAATCACTGAGGTTAAGTTAAAAATCCTAGGGCTGATTTTCAGTTAGAAGTATTAGTATGAATTCATGATGTATTTTATCTCTTTGAATATATGTACATATAAATAATTAAATGCACACACTTATTAGCTTAGTCCGCTGAAAAGTCTTAGAAATAGTGATGTATCCAGTAGCAATGAACATCCTTAATCTAAGGTTTTGGTCTCTAACTACCATTTCCCACTACAAGAAACCAGGACTCTGAGAGAAATGGTTGATTTCAAGTCTACAGCAGGAATTGAACAAGATGAACCAAGAACAACCTTTCATGTCAGAAAGTTTGAAAGCTACCAAATACTAATAAAGGATTATATAAATCAGAAGGATTCAGGAGCCAACTTGAATAGTCTTCCAATGGTCAAAGATGGGCAACTTGAACACCACTGGGAAACTGCAGTGCTTTGAAACACATGAGCTATATGTGTAAATTCATGTATTTATAATGGTACTAGTGATAAAACAAAAAACACCTCATATTTACCTTTGAAGGATTATAGGACCTACTTCATTATTTGTAAAACAGTAAATTAAGGAAAGAAATTAATTTTTTCCTGCTTTTCCTATATGATTTTATAATAAATGTATGCATAATGCTCAAGAAGAAAAAGACTAGAAGAATATATACCAGAGAAAGTCATTGTTATCATTGTTTTTTTACTATATTTTGTGGGCTTTGTTTTCTGCAGTTATCCTGTTTTGTTTTTAATTTTAAAAATTTCAATTTAGATCTATGAAGTTCAGAGTTTTCTATTAGATTATCTAGATTAATATTTTCATATTTTCTGACTTTTTAGGCCTTCAAACAAGCTTGAAATATGGGAAGATCTGAAGATAATAAGTAAGCCTGCATATTCTATGTAACAGCACATTCTTAAAATATTTATAAAGGGAAATTTGTATTCTATCATGTGGATGACTCTTCTTTACCTGCCTCATTGAATTTTGTCGGGATTAAATAAGATAATACTCATAAAGCAAGTAGATCAACGCCTGGTCGTAGAAAGTGCTCAGTAAATGTTAGTGGCAGTGGTCATGCCATTATTGTTATTGTCATGGTGACGATAGGTAAAGCTGTCCTAGACTACATATGCCTTTATTGAGTACTGATATCTCTAATATTATACTGTAAAGTAAGTTTTTACTCTACTTTGGTATTGTATGCAAACTTTTATTAGTGATAAAAATTTGTAACAAAGAGCTGCCCTGGGGCCTGTCTATCTGCTTATGTCTCAGAACTTCATACCACCAAATTATTTCTGTTTTCCCATCCATTCAACTAATCCTTGTCAACAGAATGTGATACTTAAGCCTAGCCTGTTTGAAAACAGATTAAACCTCTCTAGCACCCTGTATTTCCTTTCAGCTATTGCACTTTCTCACACTCCTTATGACCAAAGATTCCTACACTTCCTTTCTTCTCTCCTTCAGTCCTACTCACTCTTTGGTGCACCACAGCCTGGCTTCCACTCTCGTGTGTCCACCCAAGCAGGTCTCTCAAGCAGCAGGAATAACTGCTGTTTGCCAAATCCCCTGGACATTTTCCTCCAGCTAGACCTCTCAGCAGCAGTCAGCACCTTTCCTCTGTTTTGAACACTGTCCTAGGCTCCTGTGAAGCCTAGTCTTCAGGATTTCTCCTGTCTTTCTATACCTTCCTCCAGTCCTTACACAGGCTCATCTTCCTTGACCTGCTATTGAAAAAAAGCTACAGTTCTTCCATGCTCAGCCCTCTTCTCTTACTTGAAACTGGCTCCCTTGACAACAAAGAGTTCTGAGGCTGCAATTCTTTGTGCTTCCTGCTCCTTCCTTGTTTTCCTTTCTAAATTTGTAGTATATACTTCTTTCACCTAATATATTTTTATTGGTTATTGTTTCAATTAAGAGATCATTCCTAATTTACATTAAACAACTCTTAAGGGGAGACTAGTTATGAAATATTTTGAATTGATATATTTTTGTACTTGAAACAGTTACAAATATGTTTTTGAAAGTCATCTGATGAAAAAATAACCATAGGAATAGTTCATGATGTTACGTGTATGTTTTAATAACAGTAGCAAATGGTGTTTTTTTCCCTCTATGAAGGTTTCACAAGAAGTGTCGTGGCAGTATACAGTACTTGTATGCTGGTTGTTCTTTTGCGCGTCCAGTTAAACATAATTGGCGGATATATTTACCTGGATAATGCAGCAGTTGGCAAAAATGGCACTGTAAGTTCAATAGACTTAAATAGATATTGTCCTTTCTTTCAAGAGGTTCAGAGATTATTATTTATCCTGGTAACAATTTCTATGAAATAAATATCTTTATTTTTCATATGATTGTGAACTTTTAGTAATATAATTATTTTTTGTATTTTGAAACTACACTTTTTGGTATGTTAAAGAATATAATTTTTCCTATCATTTCAGATCCTGAAAATTTTAGCTCAAGTTATACTGAGAGCATTACTTATTTACTAATATAAAACTTGGATAATTTAACCTTATTTCTGTTTTGTGCAGACAATTCTTGCTCCCCCAGATGTCCAACAGCAATATTTATCAAGTATTCAGCACCTCCTTGGAGATGGTAAGATTCTTACTTGTGACCTGTATACTAGTTTTAATTCATTTATTTGTATTACTGAGGAATTTTTAAAGTGAACAAAGCTTTTAAATTTGTTTTTTCTTTAACAGGCCTGACGGAATTGATCACTGTCATTAAACAATCTGTGCAGAAGATTTTAGGAAGGTAAGACATTTTTCTTTGACTTTTCTACCTTCCTGATTCTGATGAATAAAATAAAAATTAGAATTGTTTTAGTGAACCTGCTGACTTGACAAATGGTGGTTTGTGAACTCTTTGTTATCTAATCAGACACCTCCCTGGAGTATTGCATTATAGAATCTATTTTCTTTATCAGTATCAATCTTTTAATACTGAGAGGAAAGTTTTAATATTTTGTTGTTTATTGATTGATTTCTAAACCAATCAGAAATATCTGGGTCATGGGATAAAAGACCTACTTTAAAATGTGCCTCTGAGGCTTTTTCCTCCCACTTATACTAGTGATATCTATAATTACAGTAGGAATTTTCTTGTGAAATCTGCAGAAGGATTTTTCTTAGCTCTGTAATAATGGCCCTTAACTGGTGGCTGATTTCTTAATCCATTCTAGGCCAGCCAGCAGTTTCGGGTTTGACTAGATGAAACAAAATTTCGGGTAGGAGCCTATTAAGAAAAGAGTGTGTGTAGGATGTGTTGTATAGTTTCAATTTATCCCAACTCCCTTTTTTCTGTTTCTAGTGTTTCTCTTAAACATTCTTTGTCCCTTTTGGACTTGGAGCAAAAACTAAAAGAAATCAGAAATCTCGTTGAGCAGCATAAATCTTCTTCTTGGATTAATAAAGATGGATCCAAATCTTTATTATGCCATTATATGATGCCAGATGAAGAAACTCCATTAGCAGTTCAGGTGCTTAATTCATAACCATTTAACCAAACCAGTTATTTTGTATATTTTTTAAAAATTTTACTCTCTCTTGAAGTTTTGATTTCTGAGTCTCTTGAAAGGTAAGCAATTGAAAGATGTATGTGTTAAGAATTTAAATAAAACCCCATTATCTTAGAAAACAAACTGCAAATATGGCTGATTTCTAGTTAGAAACACTTATTTTAGATACTCAGCACATTTTTATTGAGTATTAGTTATGTGACAGTAGACACTATGATGTGTGCTGGGTATATGAAATGAGTAAGACACGTTCATTACACTTGGAGAACTCAGGAGACAAATTCAATTACTGTGGCTAGAGCATATTTTATATGAAGTGGCAGAACATAGAGGTGAAGGTCAGGGCTAGATTGTAAACAGCTTTCTATGCCAAGATTAGAAGTCTGAACTTTAATTTGTAGACAAAGAAAGGTGGATTATAACCAGGCTAGTAGCACAATCACATTTGCTTTTTAAATGGATTAATGATGGCAATACAAAAATGGACTGAAGGAAGTTGTAGTCATCCAGTTGAGAAATAAGACCTAATCTAACACTTATCAACTACAGTTGCTATACACTGGTGTGTCCTGAGCAGTTGTTACATAAGTTATTCATTGATTAAGAATAATCAAAATGCCAAAGATTGCAGGTTATATAGCTCATTTTTAAATTAGTAGGGTTTTCCATTTATCTGCTGGATTGCACCCATTCTTTGCAGTTGGGAGAAGAAAAGCGCTCACTCATCAACTAGAGAAGGCTTAGAACAGAGAGGCCCCTATGGCCATACCTCAGCATGGAGGCCCTGTTAGAACAGAATTTATATTTTCATTGTCTGCAGGTTGTCCCCTCCCCTAAAGACCCTAAAGATGAACCTGTTTGGGTGCGGAGAGACCCTATATTTGTGAATAGGCAAAAAAAAAGAAAAACAAAAGGAAAAAGTTGCATCCCGTTTAAGAACACCCTGTGACTTGAAGGATAGAGACTAAACTAAACAAGCAGAACAGATGAGACAGAACTAATGAAAGAACCAGGAGAAAAGCTACTTACTAAATAGAATCTCAAGGAGATGTAAAAAGACTTTCTGGAACTATTAAACAATTTCCAAATTTTAAAATTCAACAGCAGAACTGAAAAAGAAAACAGTTCAAAGAAACAAGTGAAGAGAGAGATGATGGATCAAATCTTACTGAGCTGAATTAAACCTGAAACTTCAGATTGAAAGGACACACAGAGCCTCAGACTATATTGATGAAAAAAGACACAGACATATCCTGATAAAATTTCTTAATGATAAGAGGAAAAAAAAATAAAATGCAGACCTCTGCATACTAAAAGCCTATTTTTTCTTTGTCTATATATACTAGAAGCCTATCCAAGAAGGGCAGATAAACAAAGAGCTTACAAAGTGTAATTTTACTTTGACTCATGTTTTAAAAACTTACTTACTTGTGTACATAAACCTTTACAGGCTTTTTTGAGTTTAACATTTTTTTATTGTGGATAGAACATAGACTTTTAGATTTCCTGAACTCTTGAGTTTATGAATGTGATTAATTTCATTATGACCCTGTGCTAATATTTGAAAGTATGGCATTTTAATTTTATAGGCCTGTGGGCTTTCTCCTCGAGACGTTACCACTATTAAACTTCTCAATGAAACCAGAGACATGTTGGAAAGGTGTGTACACTGCATGTAACTGGAAAAATGTGTTTGCATTTTCAATGTACTTGAGACCATTTTTTAGTTTTTCTTGAACAACATATTCAACATAATACTGTGTTAAAATTAAATTTTGAATCTATTCCTCTGCCTGTAGGTAGGATTTCCTACCTAAACTGGAGGGAAGCAGGGATTTTTTTCAAGATACCCATACCTTGCCCACTCTCTTCCCTAGCCTACAAATTCTGATATACTGGTTGAGGAGTTGGAAGTACTTAGCATTTATATTTTGAAAATAGCTTTCCAGGGTAATTCTGGCATACCCCATGTATAATAGTAAATGTTTAACAGCTAGCTCTGGGGGGAAAAAAAAAACAAAACTGAAATTGTAACTGCAGCAGACCTCAAGCTACCAACTGGAAGTCACTGAATACCAAGTTGGGGAGTTGGGAAGAGTTGCTTTTTTGAGATGGCACTAGCTAGCTCCAGCTAACCCTCAAGTATTATAGGCACATACCTGCACATGCTCATGTGTACACACACACATACACACGCACACACACACACACGCACACACACACACACATACACACGCTCCGTCTTAAGAACTATTTGCTGTAAGCCTTTTAGGACAGACTATAATGTTCCTAAAATCTTTCAGTGATAAAAATTTCATATCTTCCCTGAAGTGAGTATTACTATTTTAAATTACCCAAAAGAGAGCCAGGGTGTTAAAAATCAAAAAAGCACCATACTATGCATTAGAAGACCATATGACCTGGGTTCAAGGTTGGCTCTTCTACTATGACCCAATCTGGCTGAGCCACTTTAACTCTTTGAGATCATTTTATCATTGTAAAATATGAAGAGTAATACCTGTCTTCCCTACTTTATTTTTACCTTAAGTGATAAAAATATCAAAGTCTCTTTTAAATTAAAGCTACTCCATGCCTTCTTAGGATAATTTAAGCCTATTTTCTCCAGTACTATTTTCTGAGGAAATGATATCCCCTCCTTATAATAATTTTTCATGATCAACTGTTAGGTTAACTCAGCTACTAAATCTACTGTCTGAATTCATCAAGTTCTCGTACTTTGTCTTTCTGCAGTAGTGATCTCCCCACTTTTTTTCTTATTCATATTTCCACTATATCACTCAGTGACACTCTGGAAAAGGTCATCAGTGATCTTTTGCCATATCTAGTGAATCCATAATTCACTTTCTTGACTTTTTTCTGGTATTTAACACTGTTAATAAGCCTTTCTTGAAATTCTTTTCTCACATGGCTTCCATGACAATATGATCTCCTGATTTTTCTCCCAACTCTTGGATCATTTCTTCTTAGGTTCTTCTATGTCTGTCTTTCCTTTAAACATTAGTGTTTCCCAGGTATTTGTTCTTACTTCATCTGCAACTTCCCTAGGCAATTTTATATATTCTCGTTACTTTAACTGCTATCTGTATGCTAATGATTCTGAAATTTATAGCCCTAATCTTCCACTCCTAGGAGCTGGTCTGGATTGAGATTTCTATATGGTCGAAGATAGAACTAATTTGTTCATTCATTTATGCATTTATCCCATTGAATTATCTATTCATCAAACATTTATTGGCTATAAATAATGTCTATAGTATATTAGGTACTGTTCTAGATGCTAGGTCTTCGGCCCTCCTGGAACTTATATTTTAGTGGGAGAGAAAAACAATAAACTAATAAATTTAATATAATGTCAAGTATCTGTAATCTCATTGATGAAACACAAAGCAGGCTAAGGGGCTAGAGAGTGACTAGAGATACTGTTTTCAATAGGTTGGTCAGAAAAAGTTTCTCTGAAGAGATGTCATTTGAGCAGAGACATGAATCGACTGGGTGTGAGCCTTACAATCCTGGAGGATGCAGTTCAAGGCAGAATAGGTGCAGAGATCCTACTGCTTGGCTTGTTCAAGGACAGCAAGGAGGCCAGTGTTGGCTAGAGCACAGTGAACTGGAAGAGTGATAGGAAAATGAGGTTGTAAAGACAGGCAGCGACTCTAGAGTGTGTTGAACCATGATAAGAAATTTATTTGTTTTTTATACTTAGATTTACGGGAAGCCATTGGAGAGTTTTAAGCAGGGTAATGACATGGTCTGTTTTTATAAAAGATCTCTCTCATTGCTGTATGATAAATTGATTATAAAGAGATAAGAATGGAACAAGGGAGCCAGTTTCAAGAATTACAGTAGTCTAATCGAGAAATAGTTGTAGCCTGGACTGGGTGGTAGCAGTGGTGGCAATAACAAGCAGTTAAATAATGGATTTGTTTTGAAGGTTGAACCAATAGTACTTGCTGAATTAGTTGATGTGGGTTATGAAAGAGGAGGCAAGGATGACTCCCAGGTATTGGGGCTGAGCATTTGAGGAAATAGGAATTGCCATTTATAGTTTGTCAATGTTAAGCTTGAAAAGTTTATGAGATATCCAAGTGGATATGTCTATTGGCAATTGAATATGCAAATCTAGAATGCAAGAGTTAGTTTATGGATATAACTTTGGGAGTCATCACCTTCTATATGGTATTTAAAACCATAGATGTAGGAAGAGATAGAGGATAAGAGCTAAGTCATTGAGCACTCCAACATCCAGAGTTTAGGAAGGGAGGAAGGGCCGGGAAAGGAGACTGAGCAGGAGCTGCCATGAAATAGAAGAAGCACCAAAAGAGTGAGATGCTCTGGAAGACAACTGAAGAAAATGTTTCAAGGAGACTGTGATTAATTGGGTCTCAATGCTCCTGAAAGGTCAAATGAGCTAAGAACTGAGAAATGACACATCAGATGTGTCAAGATGGAGTTGTTGGGTGATCTTGTTGAGAAGTTTCAGAGGAGCAGTGGAGATAACCTGATTCAGAAGAATTAGAGTTGAGGAAGTAGAGACAGCGAGGATAGACGACTGTTCCAAAGAGTGTTGCCTTGAGAGATACTGAGAGATGGGATTAGTATTTGAAGGGTAATGTGGAATCCAGGAGATTTTGACTTTGTTTTTTTGTTTGTTTGTTTGTTTTGTTTTTATTTCAGAGTATTACAGGGGTACAAACATTTCGGTCACATGAATTGCTTTTATGCCATTTGAGTCACAGTTATAAGTGTGCCCATCACCAAGACAGCATGCATTGTACCCATTAGGTGTGAATTCACCCCATCCCTTCCTCCCCCTTCCCACCTGCTTGGTAGGCAGGTGTTCTAAGAGCTGAGGATACATTGGTGAACTAAACAGACAAAAGTTACTAATCTCATGGAGTTCAGTCTATTAAAAAGATGTGTTTAAAAAATCTTAAAAAAACAAAGTCAAATTCCCAAGGGAATTGAAATTAGCATTTTTGAGCACTTAGGCTGCAAGCACTGTTCTGTCCTCCTTTACATATCTTAACTCATTTAACTCGTACAGTAACCCTATAAGGTAGGTCCTCTGATGATCTTTTCTTCAGTTTCCATTTCTTCAATTTCCATACCCTTAATTATTTTGTTTTTCTTCTTTAAGTTCTACCATATTCCCTTTAAAAGAGAACAAAGTTAAACTTAAATTTACCCCGTGACCCAGCAATTGCAATCCTAGGTGTCTGGCCAAAAGAAATGAAAACATATGTCCACACAAAAACTTGTTTAAAATTTCATAATAGCGTTATTCACAATAGCCAAAAAATGGGAACAATCCATATGTATATCAACTGATAAGTGGATAAATAAAATGTAATATATTCATACAATGGAATCCTATTTAGCAACAAAAAGGAGCAAACCATTGATACATCCTACAGCATAGATGAACCTTAAAAACATTATGCCAAGTGAAAGGAGCCAGACACAAAAGACTACATATTGTATGATTCTGTTTCTATGAAATGTCCAGAAAACTGTACAGGCAGAAAGTAGATGAATGGTTATCTGGGATTAGGGGTAGGATGGGCATAATCCTACCCCTATGCAAATGGGCGTAATAGGTGATGAAAATATTCTAAAATTGGATTGTAGTGATCACTGCACAACTATGTAAATTTACTAAAAGTCATCAAGTTGTACATTTAAAATGGGTGAATTTTATGGCTTCTAATTCCTACCTCAATAAAACTGTTAAAGTGCTTTTAAAAGCAGAGAAGACTAAGGAGAAAAGGTAGGTGGGTAGACAGACAGATACACACATACACATGCACACGCTGACTGATCAAGAAACGTGAACATAATTAGGCACTTTCTAGCTTTCATAGCCCCGTTATATACTATTCTTTATATCAAAGAGTTCTTATGAGGTATAATGAAAGAAGTTTGAACTTTAAGACCAAAAAGGTCTGGGTTCGTATTCGAGCTCCCTCATTTACTAACCACATAACTTTAGGCAAGTTTCTTCATCCCTCAAGTATCTAGTTCGTTATCTGTACTTGATAATAATATTTTCTATCTCACTGTGATGTCATAATAGAGGATGTAAAGCAAACCTGTGTGACTATAAGAGGATTTAAGAGTTTCCTCAAGAGAAGTAATACTAGTATTGATATTTTTAAAAATACATTGTACAAAATGCTGGCTAATATAAGAAAATCTAACAAATTGTGTGAATATTCTCATTGTCTTGTGCTAAATAAGCTCATTTTTTAATGCTTTATTTTTAAAGATTGACTCCCTGACATATTTACAGTGTTTCAGGCTATAAAAACTAGATAGTGACTAGAAATGTTGGTAGCTTTCAAAAGTAAACAAATAATTATTGAATTTGTTTCTTTTTCCATTAAGAATCTAAAAAGTAACTTCTACTTCTTATTTTATATAGCCCAGATTTTAGTACAGTTTTGAATACCTGTTTAAACCGAGGTTTTAGTAGACTTCTAGACAATATGGCTGAGTTCTTTCGACCAACTGAACAGGACCTGCAACATGGTAACTCCATGAACAGGTAAGATAACACATAAACATGTTATACTAATGAATGCTGTAAGAAAATAGTGCTTTGTAAGTGTTAATTTTTTGTTGCAGGTAACAAAAAAACCTTAGAGAGTAAATTTGAGTGCCTCATTTCGCAACAAATTAAACTGTTAAACCAATGACTTCTTTATTAGCAGAAGCTCCTTCTGGTTTCAATGTTAGAACTTGCATTTTTCCCAAAAACTTTGCCACTATGTTGAAGTACTTAAGTTGTGAAACTACCTTTCTAGTAGCCAAATTCCAATTACTGTTTTTTAACTCTTTAGAATACAAAACTGACAATGTGTTTAAATTTTAATATGTTCCTTAATGTTTTTCTATTACTGCAAGCCATTATTTGGTCTACATAATTTAATACTTTGGTCATTATAATAACGAAGCACTTTTGTTGTAGATTCCCATTTGATGAATTATCTCCTTTATAGTTCTACAAATACTTATATGTATTCCTTTTCAGTCCATATTATAGGATTGTGAATATTCAGTTAGTGCAATTGTTAGTGATTTTAATCATAACTGTTACTAAGTCATGGACTTATGTTGCCATAAGATATCTTATAGTTTTATTTTATCTTTATCATCTCCACATGAGCACCTTTGGTCTCATATGATAATGTACTTTAAGGACCTCTGTTATGTAGTTTTTTATATCAAACTCAGAAAATAATGGGTTCTAAATCAATGTTGACTGACTGTAAACTCATCCATTAAAATTTGGGGAAATAGTAACTAATATGCAATATGTCTGTGTAATATCCAATTTAATTCTTAAGCACAGGGCAGGATATCCTTTGCCCAATTCTCTGGGACCCTTCTGTGTTGTATAGAAAATAATAATTTGCCATTATTATTGAGCATTTGGAATGCTTAGAGCCATAAAATTTATTTTCTGAAGCAATTTAAATATCACCCTAAGGTCTTTTAAAGTTCTTTTAAGTTATACAAAAATAAATTTCAGCTCAAGACCCATCCAATATACTGTCTAAATCAAGGTGCTCCAATTAATAAAATTTCACTGTAATCTGTACATAGCAAGATATTAGGTATTTCCCAAGTAGTGATAAAGAATTGTAATAGTTGTTTTAACATGAACAAATACTTGATCTGATACACTGAAGAATTATAAAATTACACTACAGCCACCTCAGTCATTGATAGTCTTCCTTTTCTTAACTCCTATAGTATTCATTATCTGTACTTTCATATACAACCACTTGTGCTACCTTCAATTGGAGTCTTATTCCTCAGTTACATTTTAAGCCTCCTCTCAAAGTAAGAGACTATCTTATGCCCTTTCATATCTCTTTACACATACTAGGCACTCAGTAGTTATTTCCTATCTAAGTTTTTGTATTTCATTTCAATAACCAACTTCATGCTCTATAATTCAGCACCAGCAACATTTCGATCATGCCTATTGTCATCCCTATTGTTTACCATGTTGTGGAAGTTCTAGCCATCATAGTAAGTCAAGAAAAGAGAAGTAAAATTTTTAACTACTGGCAAAGACATAAAGTATAATTATTTATGTTTATTATAATTAATAATCCAGACCCTAAAGAGGTCAGGATTGACCTCTTGGCTTGACTGAAAAATGATATAAACTAATAAAGGCTTAAATTATATAGATATATAAATATATATACAGATATATATTTATATGTGTATATGCTATATATATTACATATGCATATGATATATATGTATATGTTTATAATGAGTATTTAAAGATCAAAACCTTTCTTATCACCAATAGTAACCCAATAGAAAATATAATAGATGAAGATAGGACCTAAAAGGAGAACTATAAGACTTAAGGTATGAATATAGATATAAGAATCCTAAATAAAATATTAGCAAATGAAATCAAGAAATATATAGTAACAATAACAGCAGCCAATACTTTCTCTATGTGCTAGTTTGATAATAGGTATTTTTCAGAACATATCTCTTTGAATTCTTAAAATAACCCTAGGAAATGAGTACTAGTATTTTCTTCATTTTCAGGCGAGGAGACTAAGACTCAGAAAAATTAAATAACTTTAGGTCAAACCACTAGGAAGCAGTAAAGCCAGATATTCAATAACTTATGTCTAATATCAGAGCCCAGAATTTTTAATTATTCTCCAACCTGTTACTAATTAAGCTTTATTTTAAGAATACAAGGAGGGCTAAAACTAAAAAAGCTATTATGGTAACCCATAACATTAATAAGTTAATTAGGACAAAAACATCATCTTCAGTGTTGCTGAAAAGGCATTCAATAAAAGTTAACATTTATTATTGACAAAACCTCTTACTAGAAATAAAAAATACTTTTTTATATAATAAAAGATTATTTGAAATCAAAATCAAGTATACTTAATAGTAAAACAATAGAATGGTTTTCATTAAATTCATAAACAATATGAAGATGTTCAGTTGACATATTTATTCAGCATCATTCTATTATTCTAGACAATGTAAGGATAGGAAAAGACCAATTTTGAGAACCAAATTCAGGAAAGCCATTGAGTTTTTTATGTATTTATCTTGAAAATAGCTTACTGAGTGTCCTTACTATTCTAATAAACTCTTAGTTGACTCCTGATTTTCTAAGTTAAATTCTTGCTGTCTTTAAAAATGATATCAGTTTTGGAAAGAGAAAGGAAAAAACTAATGTTATATGAAGGTGACAGATTTTGTACTTGGAAACCCAAGAGAATTAACTAAAAATTGTAAAATTAGCTTCCCAAAATTAATCTATAAATGTAGTCAAAGTACTATCAAAATCTTGTTAGGGATTGAAGGATGGTTGCTTTAATAATCTTAAACCTGACAAATGATAATAAAGGTGATCTAGAGGAATAATGGGCTGAAAATGTTCAATAAATTATTGAAAAAGAAGAATATGAATAGGCTTTCTCTATAGAATATATAAGGTGTAATTATTAAAATAATGTTACTCATAAAAGAATGGGTAAATCAGTGGAATAGAATATAAAATCCAGAAACAGGCCCCAAAATATATAGGATACTAGTATATGATGATGGGGAAAAGATATCTTATTTAGTAAATGTTAATAAGATAAATAGTCATTTTACAGTGACTAATTGTAAAGTAATAATAAAGTTAGAGCCCTTCTGTACCATACATATAGCAAAAAATAAAATTAAATCCAAGAGGTTTAAACATTAAATGTATTAAATAAAAATGAATGAAGTGATAGAAAACAGGTCAATTTTTACCTGATCTCAAGATTGAAAAGGTCTAAGAATGAAAGCAAAAAACTTTATATAAAGAAAAAGATAGATTTGACGGTACAAAATGTAAAACTTACAGATCAAACAAGCTTTATAAGCTTCATAATCAATATTAAATGCAAATAATATGTTGAGGGAAATGTTTGCAATATATATGTCATACAAAGAGTTTAATAGCATTATATAGAGAACTTTTACACATCAATTAAGAAAGGAAACACCTAAAGAATTTTTTTTCTTAGAAGGAATATTTGTGTCATAGACACAAACAGATAATTTCCCAAAGAGCAGATACACATGGCCAATTTGTTCATCTGACATTCATTGAACACCTGCTATGTATTAGGCATTGTGCTAGGTTTCTTTCTGTCCTCCTGGATCTTACAATCTAGTAGGGGAAATAGATAGTAAACAAAATTGAACAAACTATGATATACAATAAAAGAATTTGAATGAACACGGAAAGTTGAGCAGTTTCCCTGAGGAAATAATTTGAACTGAGAACTAAAAGATGGGAAGCTGTTAAATACGGCCTTGGACTGCAGTAGGGCAGTTGACATTCTGGGCAGGAGCCACAGGGCAAAGTCTTTGAAGACAGGAGGACCCTGGTACATTTGAGCACCTGGAGAGAGGTGGGTATGGAGGCTGAACGTCTAGGAAAAGAGTGCTGTGAGAAGAAGCTGGAGAATTCAGCATGTGCAGATTATGGTTGTCATCCTAAGAACACTGGGGAGCCCCTGTGGAGTTTTGAGCAGGACATTGACATGATGGGATTACATTGTAGGGTCATTTTGAATGCTTTGAAGAGAAGCGTTGTTTGGAGCAGAACGTAACAACGGATGAATGAAGATTTTTATTAGTCAACTCAACAAGTATGTATTGGGCACCCACTGTGTACCAGGCCCTTTACTATGTGCTGGGATAATACAGTGAATAAGATAGACATGGTGCCCAACCTCATGGAACCTGCATGATAGTGAGGGAGATAGACAGCAAATAAGTAAACAAAATCATGACAGATTTTGAAAAATGCTACAAAGGTACCATGAAAGAGAATAATGGCTGATTTTCTCAGGAATATATAAAGCTCCCCAGTTCCTTTTTTCTTTTTAAACATTACCTCAAATCTCAGCGTAGCACACTGGTTGCACACCATAGCTTCGGACATTTTCATGATATTTCAAAAGAAATTTCTAGTGTAGCTACAGGTTGAAATGTATAAGAAGTAATATTTAATGTAATAATACTCAATATACAACCTACATGCAAAAATCAGTCTTGTCATTTAAGTCATTATGTCACATACAGTCATTTATTCATCCAACAAACGTTTATTGAGCTCTTACAAACTAGAAAGTCATTACTGTAGTCCAGGCAAGAGATAATGCTTAGCTTGGACTAGCACTGTTGGTGTCATTAGCCTGTCCTTCACATGCACATTTCCCTTGCTGTGCTCTGCAGTCTTCTATGTCATTTTTCTCACCCATAAGACTGAGCATTCACACTGCAAAAGAAATAGTGAATAAGGCCGATCTCATTTCACTGAATTTTAAGCTTCATGTGTATACCAGTGTGAGAAATAAGGTTGTAACTTCTGCATTTGAACTTTAACTTTACCTTTGCCACTTCTATAGAAGTCTCTGGCTTGACCAGTAGGCTCTTCAGTTTTACAGATAAGTGGGCAATACAACCAAGTGTAAACATCATCAGTCTTAATGCTGAAGTAATTTTATGTACTACATTTTAATTAAAATCTATATAATTGGTAATAAACAAACGGTTTTAACCTAGTAAGAACACTATTGATATTAATGTTTAGTAATGTTTCTTAGTATGACTGGATATATATTAAATTTATATACTAGGACTAGGTTCGGCAATGGGGAAAAGTAGACACTTTTAAGAAATACTTAGGATATCTGATTGGATATAGATAGGAAAAGGAAGTGCCAAGGATAATGCCCAGGCTTCCTGCTTATACAGCCTAATAGATAATGCTGTAGTTCACCAGAGTAGGGGGAAAAACATTCAACATTGATTGTAATTAAGAGAAATACAGAATACAGACTTAACCTGTAAGATACCATTTTCAGAGATATCACTTAACTCCAGTGAGATTGTGTCATATCAAAAAATCCCCAAACAACAAATGTTGGCAGGGATGTGGACAGATAGGAACACTCATACACTGCTGGTGGGACTGCAAATTAGTACAACCTCTATGGAAAGTAATATGGAGATACCTCAAAGAATTAAAAGTAGAATTATCATTTGACCCAGGAATCCCACTACTGGCTATTTACCCAAAGGAAAAAAAGACATTCTATGATAAAGACATCTGCTCACGAATGTTTATAGCAGCACAATTCACAATTGCGAAGATGTGGAAACAACCCAGGTGCCCATCAATACACGGGTGGATTAATAAAATGTGATATATGTATACCATGGAGTATTACTCAGCAATAAAAACAATGGTGAATTAACACATCTGGTATTATCCTGGTTGGAGCTAGAGCCCATTCTTCGAAGTGAAGTGTCACAAGAATGGAAAAACAAGCACCACTGGTACTCGCCATCAAATTGGTACTAACTGATCAACACCTACATCACACAGGGCAATAATATTCATCAGGGGGCGGGCAGGCGGGAGGGGGGTGGAGGGGATGGGAAAACTCTCACTAAATGGATGCGGGGAGCACAGTTTGGGGGATGACCACGATTGTAGCTCTGACACGGGCAGTGCATGGGCAATATATATAGTCAAAGTGTTGTACCCCCATAATATTCTGAAATAAAAAAAAAAAAATACAATTTTCACCTGTCAGACATACAGAGATGAAAGAAAAAATGTTTGATGTAAAAATAAGGCATAGTGGAGCAGATAATCTGCTGGGGAAGCAGAGGGCATTTGGCAATATACATTATAAGCCCTAAAAACATTCATATCCTTTGACCCAGTAATTCTACATTTATACAAAAAGTTATTTATATTAAGAAAAATTAGGCCAGGCGCAGTGGCTTATGCCTGTAATCCCAGCATTTGGGGAGGCCCAGGCGGGAGGATGGCTTGAGGCCAGGAGTTTGAGACCAGCCTGGGCAACATAGTGAGACCCCACCTCTACCAAAAACAAAAAAATCAGCCAGGTGTGGTGGTGCATGGTGCACGCCTGTAGTCCTAACTACTTAGGAGGCTGAGGCAGGAGGATTGTTTGAGGCTACAGTGAGCTATGATTGCGCCATTGCACTCCAGGCCTGGGTGACAGAATGAGACCCTGTCTCTAAAAAAATAAAAATTAAAAAAAATTGTAAAAAGAAAGAAAAATTAGGCAAAAACTGAAATGCCCAACTCTAGGGAGCTGATGATATAAATTGTCACTGCTAGAGGATGGATTACTATATAATTATTAAAAAACAATCAGATAAAAACTTCAGAAGAACTTTCAATAAGATGGAAAAATGTTCATAACAATAAAAATGCAAAAACAGTATGCTTGGGAGGTTAGAGTTTTGTGTTAAAAAATAAAAAACAAAGATATGTATAAAAATTACCATAAGAAATTAACCATGTGTTAATGATAGTTGTCATTTCCAGGTGATAAAATTGTGTGGGTTTTTTTTCTTTTTTTAATAGATTTCTGTAAGCCTTCAATGACTATGTGTTATTTTTATAATTAAGATGTTAAATTCCTGTGAGGTAATTTCAGAAAATAATTATTACTATGATAATTTTTCAGTCTTTCCAGTGTCAGCCTGCCTTTAGCTAAGATAATTCCGATAGTAAATGGACAGATCCATTCGGTTTGCAGTGAAACACCTAGTCATTTTGTTCAGGTAAGAAGAAAGCTTGGGGGTATTATTAAAAACAAATTGTATTCTTGATATGATCATGTTTTTCTAACATTAAATTATATTCTCTGCTGTGATATTTGTTCAAAAAAAACCACAGAACTTGGAACTACATGTAGAATGTGGTACAATGTCTCATGAGAGTAATAACGTATGATAGCAAATTTATAAGTTGGGAGTACCTTTGTCCATGGTATAGTCCAACACTTGTAGAACTGCATTTTAGTCCAGGTATATTACAGTTGTCAGTTGGATTTATATAGCATTAATGTTTTGCATTAAGCTGTGCTAATAAGATTGAGCCTCGAGACAGATCTTTTGTGGAGAAGTAAAGCATTTAGTAATTAATAAAATATAACTGTTAATAGTGCATCAATAATCTCACTAAAAGCTGCATAAACAATGAGTTATTTAAATTTTTCACTAGACTTCCTATAACTCCATCTTCTTTCTTAGGAAAGCATTTGGAATGCATTGAGTAAGACTGATGTTATTAACAGGATAACTTTGAATCCACAGATTTTGTTTCTGGGTCATGTGCAAACTTGAAAATTGTATTATAAGTAAAAAAAAAATTACTTGCAATATACATCCATTGCAAACTGCTGCAATAATGTACAGTGAGAAGAGACCCTAAAGTCTGAGTGTAAAGATGGCATCTTCATCTTCTCTGTAGAGTTTTTACTCTTAGGAACGTGACAAGCCCTGAGTATAAGGGGTGTATTTCTTCCTTTCACTGTGGTGTCATTAGCCTGTCCTTCACACGCACGTTTCCTTTGCTGTGCTCTGCAGTCTTCTACGTCATCTTTCTCACCCATAAGGGCTGAGTATTCACACTGCAGAAGAAATAGTGAATAAGGCCAATCTCATTTCACTGAATTTTAAGCTTCACGTGTATACCAGTGTGAGAAATAAGGTTGTAACTTCTGCATTTAAACTTTAACTTTACCTTTGTCCACTTCTATAGAAGTCTCTGATTTGACCAGTAGGCTTTTCATTTTGACAGATAAATGGGAAATAAAGCAAAGTGTAAAATATCATCAGTCTTAATAATTAAGTAATTTTATGAATAATTTAATCAAGATCTGTACATAAGATTACTTAATTGGTAATAAAAACAATAAAATTACTTGGTAATAAAACCAAATGGTTTCAGTCTAGTAAACACACCATTGATATTAGTGTTTAGGAAAATTTTTTTAGTGTTACTGAATGTGTGTTAAATTTATGTACTAGACCATTGATTGACAAAACATCCACCAATTTTTTAAACTATGACTTCTTTAAATTAAAATACCAAGTGGTCTACTTAATAAATTGCCATATGTTCTACTATTTCCATTTATCTTTCATAAAACCTTTGCCCTCCTTAGAATATTAATATACTTAAAATTAATGCTTCTGAATTACTGCTACTACTTCAACCACAAAGGTGTGTTGGAGATCTTATTGTAGGAATGCTGTAGAACAGGGTTGGCAAACTCTATAAAGGGCCAGATAGTAAATATTTTAGGCTTTGTGCAACGTACATTCTCTGCAGAAACTATTCAGCTCTGCTCTGGTAGCGTTAAAGCAGTTGCAGACAGTACAAGAACAAGTGAATATGGCTGTTTTGATAAAACTTTATTTATAAAAACAGGAAGCAGTGGATTTGGCCTGCAGGCCATACTTTGCTGATTGCTGTGGTAGAAGATATTAAGATGATGGTATAGCTGGGAAAGGTAGGAAATCAGAGAATCAGAAAACAATTGAGAGAGGTGTTGTTCAATATTATTTTCAAATTTCTTTCAAATAACCTAAGGAAACAAATTATTACTAGAGTGCTTTCAGATAACATAAGGAGAGAGCATTTATAACCTGAACCAACCCTGTGATACACAATTTTTATCTCAGACTACTGAAAACATCCTGGAAGCTGCATCAGAATACAGTACTTGAACAGATTTAAAGTCCTTATTGTAAAGCTGGGGTCAGGAAACTGTGAACTATGAGCCAAATCCGGCCAACCACCTGTTTTTGTTAAGTTTTATTGGACAATAGCTGTGCCTATTGGTTTATGTATTATTTATGGCTACTTTTGCACTACAATGGTAGTGTTTCTCAAACTTGTCCATATACCTCTTCTAAGTAAAAGGGAGTTTAGAGCTCTTTTTAGGTAGAAAGAAAAAATTTTCCACTGTCTTTGACTAGGTTAGTTTGGCATCTTACTTGAATTCTCTTTTGAACACTCCAAACATGATAAGTACTTTTTTTTGTTTATTTGTTTGTTTATTTATTTATATATATATATATATATATTTTTTTTTTTTTTTTTAGAGACAGGGTCTTGCTCTGTCACCAAGGCTGGAGTGCAGTGGCATGATTATAGCTCACTGTAATCTGGAACTCCTGGGCTCAAGCTATCCTCCCATCTCAGCCTCCCAGGTAGCCAGGACTACAGGCGTATGCTACCATGCCCAGCTAATTTTTTTTTAGTTTTTATAGAGACAGGGTCTCACTATGCTGCCCAGACTGGTCTTGAACTCCTGGCCTCAAGCAATCCTTCTGCTTGGGCCTTCCAAAGTGCTGGGGTTACGAGCATAAGCCAGTGGGCCTGGCCTGATGAGAGAATTTAACCATAAACTGATTGAGATCAAGACTTGCCTAAAGCCCACTTGGGTTTTCTGATACTTAAGAAAATTCAAGGGCCAGGTTTACTTCCCATTTGTTGACACTCACCAAGCCTGCAACGTTTTCTGTCATGGACCCTTTCATAGTCTGGTGAAGCCTATGAACCCTTTCTCAGAATAATGTCTATTAATGCATACCGTAAAACACGTAAGGTTTTGAGGGAAACCAATTATATATAGTTTTCAAAAACATCTTTTAAAATCAAATTTATGATGTAGCAATATTGCTTCTTTATCATGCATTAAATTAAGATGTAATGGGAGTTCTGATAAATTCCACAACTGTCATATGATATGAAAATGTCTATGATTTCTATTGAATACAAATTGACACATCCTGCTAATAACATCAGAGTTTGTTACCTACATTCGTAATTGAAGGAAATGCCAAATTTTAGTTAGAGGTTAATGAAAATAAAGATGTAGTTTTTTTCCTTGTCTTTACATTCCACAAACCCCTTACAGTGTTAAGAACCTTTGCTCTAAAGTGTATATAACAAGGTATCCATGTAAGATAAACACTTGTACCCCTTAATATTTTGAAATAAAAAAAATTTTTTAAATAAAGTATATATATGCAGCAGGTTGCCTGCAAGTTGAAAAAATATAACAAAAATAGAAGAGAAACAAATAAGGTATATATATGTGGTTTGTGTATGTATGTGTATATATATATATAAAATATATGCATACTACATATACTCATGTTAGATCTTCTAGAAAGTAATATACCTTAACTATGTTATGTCAGCTTCCAGAAAAAGTACCTTTAGTCTTATGCCTTTAGTCTTGTAATCATTTATGCAACAGGTACTTATTTAGCACTTGACGTACACAAAAATTCATTTGAAGACTATTTTGGTTTTTCCCTCAAAGTCACACTTGAATGCTTGTAATACCACCATCCCTCATATAAATAAGAACCTAAATAATAACTATCTCCTAGAATTTATTATAAGAAAAAATATTCCTTTTCTTAAATGAATTTTTTCTTGGACTTAACACAAAACTTAGAGCTAAATTCATTGCTTAATTGTAGAAATGAATTCAAATTATTTATACTTTTTGCAACTATAATGTTATATTGTCATCTTTGCTAGGATCTGTTGATGATGGAGCAAGTGAAAGACTTTGCTGCTAACGTGTACGAAGCTTTTAGCACCCCTCAACAACTGGAGAAATGATTTTTCCTTCAAGAAAAACCACAGTGGGATTCATTTGCTTTTAAAAATACACTGAATAAATCAGCTATACCTACAGTAATAATTTGTTACCAAAATGCCTAATAAAAATATATTCTTAATCAAAGTCTTCATTTCATAATGAAATAGATTTATTTGGCATCTTAATATTTTTTTTAAATCCAACAGACCAGTTTTTGTGGGCATATCTAAGTGTACACACATGCGAATATCAAAATTGTTAGTAGTTGGTTACCCCGTGGACATTAGTTCCAAACTGACTAAAAACTAATCTAGATACTTTTTAATTTATATAATATGAAATGCAGTATACTTTGACATTAATACTGAGGAAAAATCTGTTGGGGAAGTAAGTATAGGATTTGTGAAGTTTGGAAAATATGCTATTTAACTAATCATAATGTTCCCTGGACTGCCATAAGCAGAAGTGAATCAGACTTGTCTCCAGCTACCCTTCAAAGGAATAAATTATTTGTTTCAAATATACCTTGGTGGAGGACTTTTCTTCTTACAGAGATCAGTGGATTTTAACATCTATGATCAGCTATTTTTCTTTGCTATTTCTTTGCTATATTTTCTAAGGCTTTATTAACAAGCCTTAGAAAGTTACATGTTGATTTAGAGGCTACAAATGTTTACTCACAGCTGTTATTAATTATATAGTTTTATTCATTTATATGTAAATAATTTTAATAACTTTGTATTGATTTTGAGTACAGTGAATATCTTATTGCAATAAACTATTTTAGTAAAATATGGTTTTGTTGAGTTAATACTTTTCAGCTATCAATTTATTTGTCCCATAGCATTTTTGCTGTTATTTTGGAAGAGAGAACCTGCTAATTTTTAAGTTTCATTTTAACTGGTAGTATACTTGGTGCTTTCTTTTAACTTGTTCATTTAGAAAAAAATAAATAGCATTACCTTCTGAAAAAGAAATAACTCATTGTCTCTAGAAGTAAATCTATAGTTCTGTATTTAGAAGGGTAATTAGGGCAGAAATAAATGAATCATTATGTATCATTACTATATTAGATATATTTTCAGTAATCCAGAATATTTTCAGTAACATCATTTCCTGTTCCTCCAGCATAACATATAGCTAAATAGTAGAAGGTAGAAAATGAATTGTGAATTCTCGTCTAAGACCTGGCTGGGCCTGGAGTCAACTACTAGGGAGTCCATGTCTAGAATTAAAAAAAAGAAACAAACAAAAAAAAACAGGTAAAAGTGGAGAGGAGGGCAAATGCTTCCTCTCAAAATTTCATAGAACATGATGATATTATCATTTCTAGTAGGGTGAAGGAAAAATTGCATTTTTTAGAAAATTAGGGAATGTGTATGTAATGGGCATGCATCTCTTCCAGCAATATTAACCCAGGATTTCATCCAGGGAACATTTGAAACTGAACAGGTGTGGCCGTGTAAGGATAGAAATTTGATCAGCTGAAAATTATCACCTGGAATCATCAGCATCTGTAGAGCTATGGCAATTACAGAGATGACAAGGTAAAAACCTATGTATGTAAAGTTAATTGGCCTTAGACATACCAAATTTGCCTTCTAATAGTACAGCAGGAGCCCTCTCGTCTGAAACTCTTGTTTGGTTAATACAGAGTCATTTAAAGCAGGGTATCATAAAATATATATATATATATAATTTTCTTACAGATTTTAACTTAAAATATAAATATTCTTTATTTGCCAATTATATACTGTAGGACTCAGGTTTTTTCTAACTTTTCAGTATAGGTCTGCTGAGCTGGGATGGTGATGATAGAATGGTTAGCATAGCTGCCTTCCAATATAGGTCCACTGATAGGTGTTTTCTAATTATCTTTCTTGTACAAATCACATGCATTACATTACATAGGTGTGAACCAGAGGTGCAGAATTCTTGTAGGTTTTTACTATATTTCTTCCCAGTCTTTTAGAACTGTTTTGCCCACACTTAACCAATAGCTTTAATTTTTTTTTTTAATTTTTAAAGGGAATCCACTTTTATCTAGTCTTTCCAAAGTATTCAACTTGGCTTTCATAGAAACTACAAGTCTTCACACTCATGTCATTGGCTTACATAATCACCATAAAAAGTTCAACCAGCATAATCAATTTGGTAACTGTATTATTTTCCTAGAGCTTCTGTAACAGATCACCACTGATTGGCTTAAAACAACAGAAATTTATTTTCTCACAATTCTGGAGGCCAGAAGTCTAGAATCAAAATGTCAGCAGTAGGGCCATGCTCCTTCTGAAGGTCTAAGGAAGATCCAGTTTTCCCTTGCCTCTTCCAGTTTCTGGTGGCCCCAGGCATTCCTTGGTTTATGGCAGCATAACTCCAATCTCTGCCTAGTCTTCACATGGCCTTCTTTGTGTGTCTCTGTGTCCTTTTCTGTCTCAAGATACTCTCATTAGGTTCAGGACCCACTCGCATCCAATATGAGCTTATTTGAATACCTGATTACATACACAAAGACACTATTTCCATGTAAGAATACATTCTGAGGTTCCAGGTGGACATAAATTATTGGGGAACACTATTCAACCCCCTACAGTCACAAACTCAAATAACCCTTGGTAAACACACATTGCAGCAAGCAGGAATGGAAGGGTAGGGTGGCCTATTCCCTGACGGTCTGCGGCTCGTCCCAGGCATCAGTGTGCTTTTCCAAGGAAGTGGAGAGCATCAGTTAATCCAGTGAGTTGGTTAAATGGAGATTACTTTAAACTGCTCCTATTACACTTTTTCTCTTTCAAACTCATATAAATGTGTTTGTTACTGTATATATATGAAAATTGATGTGAGTATTTTGTTTGGAAATTAAGCAGGAAGATTATCTAACCAGGTCTTTCACTTACAAAATTAAAATGAACAGAAGGCAAAACATCTGTAATGTTTTCTGTTGTCTAATTCATGTTTATTTGAATAGCCTGACCTTTTAGAATAATTATATTGCTTCAATAATGGCACTCACAAGAAAATGAGATAAAATTTTATTAAAGTGATATCCATATTTAAAATTATAAAATCATCATCAATGTCTAGATTATTCAGTCTAATAATCTAGTTTGGTTTGCCTTCAATATTTCTCTAGTCATTAAAGGTAAATCAAAACTTACTGAATTCAAATAAGGCAATTTTGAACCTATTAATAACTGTAGGAAAAAGATCAATTGGTTGGAAGATAAAAACTATTGGCTTAAAAAGGTAATGAGATGCCTTAATTAACCTTACTATAATTCTTGCCCTCCATACCACAGATAATTTTAAGAATTTGCTGGAGTGTTTTTGAATTCTTGTTGAGACCTAGCTGTAGTACATTTCACATGTAAGCAAGATGCACCTTAAGTAAATTTAAATTTGGGGTCTCATACTTTTTCTTATATAGCATCTGGTTATTAGCGAAGCATTTTATTAGCACCTCTGAATGCTGAGCTGTATTTTGTCACTTAGCTCCCTCATAGCTCATTGACTGACCCCTGTATCTATCATTTGCTTAGATATTTCCATCTTTCCCCTTTATTCTCAGTTTCAAAAGGTAGAGATGGACAAGGTAGGAATTTAAGGGGTTGACAGGTTTGAGTCTCAAAAATACCTTCTTCAAACAAATAGATGACGCTTTTGTGTTAAGATTCCTGTAACACTGTTTGGTTCAGGTTTGGTTTTGTTTCATCTTGTTTCCTCTTTTTGTTTTTTCTTTCTAGTATTGAGGATCATGTAAATCTATGCACGTTGGGTCTCTAGTAAAATGTTAATTGAGATTTAGGACTATTATTTATCCATGTAAATACTTTGGCATGATTTCAAAAATCTGATAGTCAGCCAGGTGTGTTGGCTCATGCCTGTAATCCCAGCACTTTGGGAGGCTGAAGTGGGAGGATCCCTTGAACCCAGGAGTTTGAGACCAGCCTGGACAACATAGCAAGACCCCATCTGTAAAAAAAAAAAAAAAATTTTTTTTTTTTTAATTAGCTGGGTGTGGTGGCACACACCTGTACTCCAAGCTACTCAGGAGGCTGAGGCAAGAGAATTGCTTGAGCCAGGAGTTGGAGGCTGCAGTGGGCTATGGTCACACCACTGCACTGTAGCCTTGGTGACTGAGCAAGACCCCATTTCTAAAAAAAAAGTTTTTCAATATTAGCACGATTTTGGAATAAATATAATGAATAGTATCTTATTTCAGTCTCTATTTGAAGGATTTTCGGAAACAGTGAAATGTCTGCATTTAATTAATGTGAAAATATGGAACCTGTAACACTTCAAAAAAAGATAGGACCATATTAAATATCTTCTGTTGAAGAGAGTGAGTTCTTTAATCAGTTTTTCTTTAAATGTCATCAAAATCAGTATTTTTGCTTCATTTTCAGGGAAGAGCCGAAGAGACTTCCTCATTTTCAACTAGGTTTTCAATTTCAATTTGCTTGAAGGCAAATATGGTAAGCAAATTTATGAATTTAAATTGTACTTCAAGTAGCCCATCTACAAAAATAGACCCATACCTCCAATCCCACACCTTCTTCCACTCAAAAAAAAAAAAAAAAACTTGGAAGACTATGTACTAAAATATTAATAATGGTGATCCAAACAATGATTTTATGTTTGAGCATCTCTGTATGTTTCAAAATATCTACCGTGTACATATATCAGTTTTATAATCGAGGGGGAAAAATTTTTTTTACTAAGAGACAATTACGGGAAGCATTGAAATACATATTAGGCCAAATTTATTACATACCACCTGTGTTAATATGCCAGGGCTAGCATAACAAATAAACACAACCTGGGTAGCTTTAACAGCAGAAATTTATTTTCTCAAAGTTTAGGAGGCTGAAAGTCCAAGATCAAGGTGTTGGCAGATTTAGTTCTTCAGAGATCTCACTCCTTGACTCGTAGATGTGCCTTCTTGCTGTCTTTACATGGCCTTTCCTCTGTGTTTTTGTATCCCTAGTGTCTCTTCTTTGGCTTATAAGAACACCAGTCCTATTGGATTAGGGTGCCACACTTATGACCCCATTTAACCTTAATTACCTCTTTAAAGGCCCTATTTCCAAATACAGTCATGTGCCACATTACAACTTTTCAGTCAATGACAGACCACATATATAGGATGGTGGTCCCATGAGATTATAATGGAGCTGAAAAATTCCTATTGCCTAGTGATCTCATAGCCATCATAATGTCATAGCACAGCACATTACTCATGTGTTTGTGGTGGTGCTGGTGCAAATAAACCTACTGTGCTGCCAGTCACATGAAAGTCTAGCACACACAATTATGTATAGTACATGATACTTGATAATAAATGACTAGGTTACTGGTTTATGTATTTATTATACTTTTTATCATTATTTTAGACTGTACTCCTACTTATTAAAAAAAAAGTTAACTGTAAAATAGCCTCAGGCAGGTCCTTCAGGGGGTATTCCAGAAGAAGGCAATGTTATCATAGGAGATTGTAGCTCCATGCTTGTTATTGCCCCTGAAGACCTTCCAGTGGGACAAGATGTGGAGGTAGAAGACAGTTATATGGATGATCCTGACCCTGTGTAGACCTAGGCTAATGTCTGTGTTTGTGTAAAAGTGAAAAATATTTTAAAAATAGAAAAAAGCTTAAAATAATAAAAATAGAATAAAGAAAATATTTTTGTACAGCTCTACAATGAACTTATGTTTTAAGTATTATTATGAACGAGTCAAAAAGTTAAAAAATTTAAAAGTTTATAAAGTAAAAAGGTTACAGTAAGCTAAAGTTAATTTATTATTGAAGAAAGAAAATATTTCTTTTTAAATTTATCATAGCCTCAGTATACAGTGTATAAAGTCTACAGCAGTGTACAGTGATGTCCTAGGCCTTCACATTCACTCACCACTCACTCACCCAGAGCAACTTGCAGTCCTGCAAGCTCCATTCATGGTAAGTGCCCCAAACAGGTGTATCATTTTTTATCTTTTACACCATATTTTTACTGTAACTTTTCTATGTTTAGATACATAAATACTTAACATGGTGTTACAGTTGCCTACTGTATTTAGTACAGTACATGCTGTACAGGTTTGTAGCCTAGGAGCAATAGGCTACACCATAGAGCCCAGGTATGTAGTAGGCTATGCCATCTAGGTTTGTGTAAGTGCATTCTATGATGTTCGAACGGTGAAGCTTTTCTCAGAACATATCCCCATGGTTAAATGATGCATTCCTGTACAGTCACATTGAGAGTCAGAGCTTCAACATAAGATTTTGGGGGGAAACTCAATACAGTTCATAACACCACCAGTTCCTACCTACTCTAAAAAAAAAAAAAAAATTCCACCTCTGAGTCACACATAAAAAAAAATCCATGTGAAGAGACTTTAATGGAGGAGTGCACTGGAGAGTTAAAATGGTTACATGGGTAATTTAGGAAAAAATTTAGAGAGACAGAGAGAAAAAGGGATGATTTGCCTAAATTACTTGATTTTTCTTGTCCAATTTCGCATTTGCTTTCTCCGTGTGCTACAATGATAGAAACCTGATATTGCCTAGTTGTAGGTGTAACTGCAGCATTGGCCACTCTGCTGCACTTTAGATCACGTTTGTTAGTGCTAGAGCCCAGCCCCATTTACAGGGCCGCTGATGAAAGGTTAGCTGTGGCAGTTCTACCACGATGCCATCATGCGCCAAAGAAATCCAGTTAAGTGGCTGTCCATGGCCCAGTAGTTTTACCTGAAATGAAAAAATACATACAAATGTCTCCAAATGCATCTCTTTGACTCACCCACTTTCCATTGGGAAGGAGTGATTGTTATTTCTAAAAAAGCAGTGTAGATAGGAGATTCATTTTTTACCTTTATTTAGTGATTCACAAAGTGTTTTCACTCTTGATCCACTTGAGTGAATATATCTATCTTGCTTCTATATTCTTGCTTCCATATTACTCTCAAGACAGAAATAAAAATGTGCAGAGGTTGTAGAAGAATTGTAAAGGTAGAACGGAGTGTCAGAGTGGAGAAAATGCTGAAGAGAAGATGACTCTGGAACCAATCTGCCCAACTAAGGCCTGCCCAGTTCTTACCTTTGCAGAAAGGTTCCCTCTCATCCAGCCACTGTTCCCTCCCCCCCCCGATTTTCCTATAACCTCTACTAGTCCATAATACATAAATTTGATCATTACATTTGATTATTACTCTATTTGTTTTATATCCTTAGTCTTAATGATGATACTAAGTGAATTCAAATAAGTAGTTCTCTACATATTCTAGGGTTACTTTGAACCATAAAATGTTGCTTATCAGATTCAAAATCCATGAACAACATAGATAAAATTTTTAAATAATCAATTTCATACCCAAGCTACTAAGCTGTAATTAAACATTAAATTTGAACTCCATCTTCTTTCTGCCTGCCCCACTACAAGTGTTAGAAACGAAATGCGGAAAGGTGACGCAAGGAGAACCATCTGGACAATTCAAAGGGATCCCTCCAAAGGGATCATTAATTTCTTAAAGAATAATGCCAGGCCTGGTGGTTACAACAGTTAGATTAATCTTTTACTTTCTCCAAAATGTTTTCTAAACCTCAAATAGTAGGGTCATGACATCTTTCTTTTATTCAGATGTGTTCTGCAGTAGGGTGTCAGGGAAAGCATCTGAGTTCCAGTTTTATGAAAAGAATAATTTTGGATTCATGCAGTGAACTTTAACAACATAGAATGACCGTGAAGCATAATATCTATTTTACAGTGATATGCATAGAGATAATGTAACTGTTTTATCAGTCTAGTTTTCTGGGAAACAAAAAGTTTCAAAGGTTTTGACCAAACGTTACCACTGATGGAGCTCACTTTAAAATTACTCTTATGAGGTATAAGAGGAACACATATAACGCTCCCCTTAAAGTTAAAAGTTATGTTTTCATCAGGATACTTTAGTCAGCAATTTAAAGGAACAATGAAGGTAAAATTCCCTCTTACCTCTGTTGCCCCCAGAGTAGCTTTGGGCTGGCCAAGAAACAGCTTTCCTGATTTGGGCCATTTAAGAAAAATGGCATAGACCAGTTTTTCTTTAGTTTTGGATGTATACCTTGTTAAAAGAAAAAATAAAAAGCATAGTAACAAAGAAGTTATACCTCATGTTTCTTGTCATTTATGGGTCAGGTCTGGAATTATTTTACAGAGATACTTTCATTTAGTAAGTATTTACCAATGTCTCCATTAATAGAAAGGGAGGAAAAATAGCCCTATGCTGCTGTAAAAAACGCTTCCCTCCCTGACTCCCCTAATACTAAAAGGAAGTAAAGATGTTCCTGGACTAGTAATGCCTCTTCATCAGACTGCTCTCATGAGCTGAAACAGCAAGGGGGTAAGCTAAGAGGGTGCGATGCAAGAGCATCATGGCTTCCCACGTGCTGATTCAAATTTTTATATTCATTAATTCAACAAGATAAGATAAGCATGTGTCAACACTGTGCCTGGTACTGTGCTCAGAGTTAGGGATACAATAGAAAACAAAACACACATAGTTCTTGTTCTTATGGAGCTTAGACTAGTGGTGAAGGCAGACATTAAATAATCACATAAATAATATGAAAGTGTGATTTTTGATAAGCACTATGAAAGAAAAGGAAATTCAGAGATCATAACAATAGGATCTCTTTAGATTAGCATTGGAAAGAAGCCTCTGCACAAGAAAATGACATTTAATCTGAGACTTAAAGGATGAATGAGAACAAAGGAAAAGGTAAGAAGAGTATGCTCTAGACAAAGAAAACAGAATTCACTCATTTATTCACTCAATTATTCAACAAATATTTAATGAAATCTCAAAAATGCTAGTCATTGTTTTAGAGCTAGAGATACAGCATGGAACAAAGTCCTTGTCCTCATGGAGCTTATATTCTAGTGGGTAAAATTAGAATGAACAAATAAATGTATGTCAGGTGATGATTAAGTGCTATGGAGAAAACTGAAGCCAGGTAAGAAGGACAGGGCATGCTGTGTAGGAAAAGAGGCGCCTGGGGGTGTGATTTTAAGTAGAATAGTCAGGGAAGACCTCTCTGAGGAGGTGGCATTGAGAAAACGTGAAGAATGAGGAGGGCGGTAGAAGCATCTGGAGGAAGCCTTCCAGGCAGGGAGAACAGCTAGTGCAGGAGCCCCAGTGTAAGAGTCTGTGTGGCCTGTTGATACAGTAGCAAGGAAGGCAGAGTAGCTGAAGAAGAGGGAGGGACGGAGAGGTGACAGCAGACAAGATCCGAGGCTCAGACAAGGAGCCAGATTATATGAGGCCTTGTAAACTTCTGTAAGACCTGGCCCTTTCTCTGAGACTGGAAGCCACTGGAGGACTTTGAGCATAGAAGTGGCATAACCTGACTTATTATTTTAAAAGTTTACTCTGATTGCTTTGTGGAGAACAGATCAAAGGGGCAAGGGTAGAAACACAGCCATTCAAGAAGCTACTGAAATAATCCAGGCAGAGGCAGGATGAGGGAAACCAAAAGGATGAGGGTTGCCGCAGACAGGATGAGAAGTAGAAGTGGTCAGATTGTGGATGTATTTCAAAGGTATAGACGATGGTACCTGCTGATGAATTGGCTGTGGATGTAAAAGAAAGAGAAGCTAAGGGCTCCAGCGTTTGGGGCCTGACAACCACCTAAAAGGATGAAGCCGCCATTAACTGAGATGGGGAAGACAGTGGGTGGAGCTAGTTTACAGCAAAATTTCAAAAGTCAGGACTTCAGTTTTGGACATACACGTTTAAGATGCTTATGCATCCAAGTGGAAATGTTGAAGAGGAAGTTAAATATATGAGGCTGGGTTTCAGAAAGAGGTCTGCACTGGAAATACACATGTGGAGGTCACCTTTGTGGCATTTAAAGCCATGAAAATGGACGAGATCACCTAGGGAATTAAGATAAATAGGGAAGAATAGAAGTCCAAGGACTAAGCCTCAGGGCACTTCAAGATTTAGAGGCTGGGAAATGAGGTAGAATCGGCAAAGGAGACTAAGAAGGAACAGCCAACAGGTACCACAGAAACCAGGACAGACAGCGACCAACTGAGGCAAATGCTGCCAATAAGTTCAGAAAATCAGAACTGGGAGCTAACCACTGCATTTAGCAAGGTAGACATTATTATGGGCCTTGGTAACAGCAATTTTGTGGAGCGTGGGGGCAGAAGCCCACCCAGAGTGGGTTCAAGAGAAAAACTGGAGTGAGAAACTGGAGATAGCAAGAAAAACAACTCTTTCAAGATGTTTTACTGCAAAGGAAAGGAGAGGAATAGGAAGGTAGCTGGGAAGGTAAGTAGGGCCAAAAGAGTCCTTTCAGGCTGGGCGTGAGGGTTCTCACCCGTAACCCCAGCACTCTGGGAGGCCCAGGAGGGAGGATCACCTGAGGCCAGGAGTTCAAGACCAGCCTGAGCAACATAGCGAGACCCTCATCTCTGCAAAAAAAATAAAAGAAAATTAGCTGGGCATGGTGGTGTACACCTGTAGGCCCAGCTCCTCGGGAGGCTGAGGCAGGAGGATTGCTTGAGCCATCCCCTTCCCCCACAAAAAAGAGTACTTTTTTAAGATGAAAGAAATAACATGTTTAAATGCTGATGGGAAAGGATCTAATAAAGAGGGGAGAATTGAAGATGAGGAGCAAAAGGGAAGAATTGCTGTAACAGTCTTTGGGTGGATGATATGGGAGGGGATCCAGGACACAAGCATTGGCCTTAAAGCCAAAAGTGAGATAATTTTACACTGTGCGTGCGTGCGTGTGTGCGTGTGTTTCTTACATTTAGCTGTCCAGGGGCAGGCATTGAATAAGTAGAGGTGAATTTAATGAAAGTTGATGTTCTGTCAAGTGAGTATGACAGAGGGAGAGAGGGTTAAGGAGTTGAGGGTGTATGTCAGGGATGGGACAGAGAATCTGACCTGGATGGGGAGAAGAGGGACAGAGAAAGGTGACAGGGTTAAAGATGGTATGATCATTGGATTATAGATCCCTTTCGAAGCTGAAGTGCTGTGTGGTGTAAGCTGAAATATAAGTGGTGGTAGACAGTAGGATACTTCAAATTGAAGCCGTGGAAGGCATGCAGTTATTGGTAATGGAAGGCCTAAGGGGTATGACCAAAGAAAGGGGTAGCAAAGGTAGAGTGGACAAGATCCCTGGAAGAGAGGAGGTACAGTGAATTAGAAGAACTGTGAATGTAGATATCATAATCACTAAGAATTATGTTAAGAGTAGTTCTGGAGACAGGGATAGTAAGCCAAGGCTAACCTCCTGAAGGCTTTTAAGAGTTGACCTGGGAATCTGTAGATGACTACAAGAAGGAGGGGAAGCACACACCATGAACCCGAGGGCAAGGAGCCCCTGGGGCAGGGAGGCAGAGCACAGCCACTCAGGTCGTGGAAGCCGGCAGGAGCTAGACTCATGGATGTATAAGCCACATTAAATATTTTGGCTTTTACATTTTACATTCCCACTAACAGTGCATACAGGCTCCAATCTCTCCATAGCCTTACCAACATTTGTTATTTTCTGTTTTTTTATAGTAGCCATCCTAATGGATGTGAGGTGGTATCTCATTGTAGTTTTAATTTGCATTTCCCTAATGATTAGTTATGTTGAGTATCTTTCTTGTGCTTACTGGCCATCAGACAAATTCTACCAGTACAATTGTTGTCTAGGTGGGAAGACAGATTCTTGGTACTTCCCACTTCAACATCTCCCCAGAATCCTCTCTATTTTGGCTCATTTTTAATCTAGTATTTCCTCTGCCCTCGGGTTCCTCTTGCTTGCTAATTTGATGAGATGCAACATCTGCAAAGGTTAGAATTTACAGCACTGACTAAACAGATGAACCATTCAGCATTTTTCACTGGTTTGAATGGCTTACAATTTTTGTAAGCGCTGACTACTTTTAGCTAAAATTTGTCCACCTAAAGGAGATATCTAGAGATGATTTAAGCTCAATATGATAAACAATAAGTGTTCAAAAACTTGCTAATTCTTACCTTTCTCTTTATATTAGAGTAAGTAAAGTTTGGAAAGTGCTTTGTGTAGGTAGGCATTCATCCGATTTCTCTCTTTATCCTACTCTTCTCTTTCTATCTCTGAGAAACGTTGAATGCCTTCCTCTATCAAATAGCACTTGGTAACAAGAATGACTTACCACACATCTGGAGTGATGGTGTCATTCTGGGATCGCCAAGTGTGGGTTTCATAAATAGCTTCTCCATTGACTTTTAGCCAGGTCCCCATTTGCCTTAATCGCTCCTCAAAAATTGTAGAAATGATGCCATCTAGCGTGGGCCCAATATTCATCAAAAGATTTCCTCCACATGAAACTGTTTCTACAAGTTGCTAAAACATTAAGAACAAATGTAGTTCTTAGATAGATAAAACAATTCCATCTTTAATAAGTTAATACATTGTATTTATGTATTTACGTATGTATATATAGTTACTATTTAGAAGAGTAAATACAAAGGATAGAATATTGCCCTGTGCTTATAGGCCATTGAGCTATACAAATTATAAGAAATAATTCCCACACAACCACACCATGAAGAATATTACAATAATAGCCACCAGAATTTTACTGTACCTTCACCAATTCTTCAATTGTTAGATAGTCACTAATTCCAGCATCCCTCCTATAACCCCAGGAAGACTTGTCTATTGTCATGCAGTTTTCCCATTTATGTGGCAAAAGATGTCCTGGGTTATAACGATCACTGCAGGTATAGTAGCCACCATGCTTACAGATGCTACCAGCTCCCCAACGATCATTGGTGACTACTATGTCCCGAACTGGGCTGAAATGAAAAGGATAATTTTTTTAAGCAAAAAGTATCTTTTTACATAAAAGGAAATGTCACTGAAAAGAGGTCTAACTGAAATATACTCCTAAAAAAGGACCATGGCATAACACAGTGGAAAGCCCATGATTCTGAAGACAAATAGACCTGGGTTGATTGGAGTCCTGGCTCTGTAACTTTCCAGCTTCCAGACCTAGTGCAAGTTACCTAACTCCTCTATAATGAACTTCCTCGTCTATTATTAGAACAAAAATAATTTATGTAAAACACTTAGCCCAGTGCCCAGCACATATAGCACTTACAAGAGTATTATACTATTATTTGAAGCCCCCCAATATTGTGAATGGTAGCCACAAGTGAATTTATACTCAAGACATTTTTCTCTCCAATGACTGAATAATCTCATACATATATTCTAGCTTTTCCCTTTCTCTTAAAATTATGCCTAATATTGAAAAAAATCTCAGAAAAATCTACTATTGACATTATGTGAACAATATCCCCACAATACTTATCATAGCAGGTGGTCCAGTTATGAGCACTGCACTCCACTGAGAGGGGATAATTTTGAGCCACAAATTGAAGTGGATGGCTCCCAGTCTTTTCCCTTGCAAGAAGTACCTGAAGACATCACTATTTTAAGTCTCAAGAATTCTGCAGAATATTTGTATTTGTGCCCTTTCTGGGCCCAGGAAGAACAAATAGAAAACTGCCTGATTTCACAGCACAATACCAGGTGCTTTCTAGTACAAATGTCAATTTGCTCCATATAGCTTAAGCCTCATGGAGGAGTTCAGTGATAACTCGCTGATATAACAGGGCAGCCCTGAACATGCTAGGAAGCAACAGGACAGAGCAGGAAGGCATGAGAATGCTGCTGGTGAAGGAAAGGAGGAGACAGACAAGGGTGACATTAACAGGGCAGCAAAGATTACCAAAAGATAAGAGACAATTAGGGGGCAAAAAGAAGCAACTAGGGGATTGAAAAGTACATAGTCAGAAATAATCATGAATAAACAGAGTTATCCCAGAATAAGGGCCATAAAGGCAAGAGTAGGAGATAAAAAGGGGGACCCACAAAACTAATACCTTCAAAGCTCTTGATCTTGTGATTTTTACTCTGATTTCAAAATCAGACTGAGTTGTATTTTACTCCTGATTTGTTTACTCTTGATTATTTTGAGTAAATATTGAGGTACCTAATAAGCATCATTTACAATGATTTCCTCCCCCTCATACTATCAGTAAGCCTAAAAAGAAATATTTCAAGAAGCAATAGAATTACAGTGTTATAAATACCTTAGGAACGTTTAAGGTAACTGCAGTAATGCAACCGCACACACACCTTTCATTGTACAGCCAGGCTAAGAAGCCTGTGCTGTTCCAGTAGTGATCCGGTGCTCCTCCATCACCATCCGACCACAGGACCTCAGGCCGATACTTGTTCACTAACTCATAGAGCTCAGGCAACATCTTAGAAACTGGAAATTGTCGCTTATGGAATGAACTGGATTCATCCTCAAGGAAGAGAGGATGAAACCATTCAAAAAGGGAATAGTACAGTCCAAAACGCAGGTCAGTTCTGTTCCTAATGGCTACCTCAAGTTCTTTGACAATGTCCCTCTTTGGCCCCTCATCTACGGCATTCCAGTTCCATGAATATTCCGAACCCCACAAGGTAAAGCCTGAAAAATTATAGTAAAAACTCTTGTAAGCATTATCAAGTTTATTTTAGTAAATTTCCACCTATACAAATGCCAAAGCAAATCAGATAATACATGGGATATATAAATAACTGCTTCTACAGACACCTGACTTATGGCAATCTTTTTCATAGTATATATTCTCTTACATGAGAAACAAATGAGAATTTAAACAAAATGGGACCGAGGTTTTTAAAAGCAACTTTCAGGACATACCAAAAGGTCTATATGGTCTGATCTATGTCTAGTACTTTTAGGTCCCTGAGGGCTAGCATCATGTCTGTGGTACTCCCTGCTATATCCCCAGCCAACTGCTAGCACAGGGTGTAACACAAAATAAACAATAAACAGTATCAGATCACAGCTAAGATGGTAACATCCTCCACATCTACCATGCTAAACAATGACTACTACTATTTATAATGAAGATCCTGAGATGCACTCCTGCAAGATTCTTACTTGTCTTCTAACCAAAGACTGAAGTCTATTGCCCAGTTTTAGGATTGTTTATTTTATTATAGTGTGGTTCTTAGAACACTGGTGATTCATGTATAGCAAATCTCCTTTAGCCTGATTATTCATTTAAAGACACTGTTTCCCAGTAAGTAGTTCTGTACTTTAAAATATGCTAACCATGTGTAATCTCATCCTATTGTAAACTCATAAACTTAGATGCTCTTCTTTAATAAAATTACCCCAAGGTGAATAATCTACCAACTAAATGGGTAAGAAAAATAATGTACACCATTACAGAAACACTTTGAAATAATTCATTTTTAATAGGAATTTACATTTATATGGATGGTTGTTCTATATAAAAATGTTAGAAGAGATATATAAACATAAATACTTAAGAAATAATATAAAAGCCTCAAAAATTTCAATTGGTACCTAGAGACATAAGGACATTGTTACTGTTCCACTAAAATCTAAAAGAATCTTTGAGAATAGACATTCATAAGACACTTTTGCTGAAACACTTTACTCTTGTAAATTAGGACAAGTCTAAGATTGATTTTAAGAAGCTTTTATAACAGCTCATTCTTGTTCCAAAGATGTTTGTGGTAAGCTTCAAAGCAGTGTCAATATTTAAAGTCATATTCAAAATTTTTCCACTTGACAGGCCCTATAATGCCAGGCAGTGCTAAAACCACATGGGTCTTCAGTTTAATATCACCACCATAAATAAGCTCACACAGTGACCTTCCTTCCTGAGTTTAGCAGTGCATTTTCCATAAGCAATGAAAACATCTGACAGCTCAAGTCCTAGAAAATGTATAAACGTGAGCTATATCATCTATCCTCACAGTTTAAGAGTATTTTAATTTTTTTAAATAAATTCACTATAATACTTTGTGCCATACAACTTGGGGAAGTTCCTAGAATCAGGAAATCAACATGTTCTCAAGCAAATACATTTTATAAATATCCATCTCAGCAGAAGAAACATCTATAGGAGACAATCATGACACTACCAGAACGTGGCCAAAGTGAAAAGCATTCTAAGATAATTTTAGATTTTTGGTTTTGGTTCTCCCCTCCTAGCCCCCCTTCCATCCCTGGAGAAAACCATGAGGAAAAATTTCTTATACCAAGGCAAAGATGGTCCTGCAAAGGAAACTATCTAATGAATTAACATGTGGTTGGGACAGTAACAATTTGTTAATGCTTCCTTGGTCTTACAGATACTGGAATGGTAATGGGTAGAATCTATCCTATTAATGTAGGACCACTGTGTTTCCTTTTAGATATTCTTCCACCACCTGTGATATTTCTGGATGCCATTACAGTACCATATCCTTTTCCCTCTAGGTGATCTGTGTCACTTTCATCATTAGCAATTCATCCACCATCTACATCACTTGGCCACCCAAGAGCTGGCCAAAAGTGCAGTCAGGTGTGTTGATAATGATGCAAGACTACAACAGCATAACCACCATGGTACCTTCACAGAATGCATTACAGAGAAAAGAAACAAAAGAGTGCAATTCCAATTATAAATTTTGACTTGCAACCCACATCCCCCTTCAAATATCTTTAATTAAATCTTAGAACCATTATTAAATATGCATATAACAAAATGTGACCATCTTTCCTCTGTTATATGGAGGGTATGATCTTTCTGTATCCCTAATGCCTCTCAATTTGGGTGGAACATGTGGTCCTTAAATTATCAGCAAATGTCAGTCACCGCTTACGGTTGCTCCTAAGAGAAAACTGTGATTTCATATGGACATCCTTGCTTTGGTTTCTTCTTCCAAAAAAACAACTTTTCATTTCCTAACCATTATCAGCATTTGCATACACTGTACTTACTTACCTTCATGATGTTTGGAAGTTAAGACGATGTATTTGGCACCAGAGGCCTGGAAAATATCTGCCCACTGATTGGCATTAAAAAATTTTGCTGTAAATAGTGGTCCAAAATCTTCATATTTGAAACCGGGAGGGTAATTATCATTCATAAAGTCCACATACTTCCGTATCTTTCTCTTTTGCCAATACCACCTAAGGGGAGGAAAGGAAACAGCACAAGAACACCACATACATAAACATTTGAAATAATTGCATAGGTCCCTTTACTATTTCCCCCTTACTCAAATACAATATTACCCAGATCCTCTTTCTCAAATCCTCATTAGTTAGACTTGGCTTTAAAGAAAGCTTACACAAACTAGAACTCCCCTCTCAATATCCATCTGTCTCCCTGTGAAAGCCACTCAGCTCGTAAATTAGAGTATTCTAGGCAACCCAGCCACCCATTCTCTCTTAATGCTTCATGTTTAAGTCACAACATGTAGTATATGTCTTTACACATTGTCCTTTGTAACATAAGTGACCAGGGCTTCAAAAGGTAAGAATATATGCCTACAACATAGCATGCATCTATTATATTCACTAGCAGAAAACACGTTTGGGGGCAGGGCACAGAAAGGGAGGCAACAGTAAAATCAGGAAGATGCTGTCATTTTAATACATTAACTCAACCTTCAAGGATTACTTGAGATACGTGTTCACCCTAAACAATGGTATATTAAACCTGAACTACTTAAGCAAGGCTTTATAAGGAAAACTATACCTAAAACATTTTAGATAAACACAGCAGTAACTATCCTCATGAAATATATGCAAACCCCATGTCCAGCCCATCTCCTGTATTTTCTATCACCACTCCTTCATAAGAGTATTTCTACAGGATAAGCAAATCCATAATCAGCACTACATCCCCAAAGATGATTAGGAGTCTCTTCTAGCTAAAAGGACTTCACTAAGGACATGATATGTGGCAATGTTGTTTGATGGCCCAAAAGTCACATGCATACTTGCCCAGCTTCCATCGCAGCCATGACATGGATGTGAGACCCATGCTGGCCAATGGAACTTGAAGGGAAGCTGACTTGGAGGATTCTGGAAAGGGTTTCCTTCCTAATGAAGAGAGGAACTGGCCTTCCTGCCTTTGGGCATGGTCATGTGCAGTTATGATGCCTGGCTGCCATCATGTGACCATGAAGGGACAAGTCCACAGGCTGAAGATGACAGAAAGGGCCAGGGTCTTTGATCTCATCAATGAGACAACTATCTCTAAATTTCTCGTTATGTGAGATAATAAACCCCTATTATTACACCTTTTATTTGGGTTTTTGATGGCTTAAAGTGAATCTCTCCTAACTGATCCATCATGCATTTCTACCTTTTAAACTGAGCTACGAAAGAGAAACTGGGACGGTCAGAAAGTTGAGCAAAGAAAAGGAATTTCTCCCGTTTTCTCCTAGTATCATCTAATTTGAACCTGCATTCTCTCCTATAGTCTAGACTCAAATTTCATATTAAAAGAGATGAAAAGAGGCACTTACAATAAAGAGTTCATTATTTATATTTGGTATTTAATTTCCATTAAGAACAGTCAGATATACTCACCTCTACTGTTGACTGACCAAAAGTCAAATTGGGAGTGGGGAGCAGAGGTTTAGAAGGGATACAAAGGAAAACCATAAATAATTAAAGAATCTTCCACAGGGTTAATGTACTTCCAGACCATCAGGAATATGTATTCTATATTGTTTATTACGAGAATTATCTTTATTGTTCTATGTCAAAACAAACAACCATGTGTTCATTTGTAGAAAATGAAGTTAACCATAGCAAAGAATAAAATGACTCAAAACTAACTGGTTTGTTTTGGCAGAGCACTAGTCTCAATTAACAAATGTCAAATCCTCTTTTGGCACCAGTCTGTATTTACCTAATCTTCATGGTTGAACAAAACGATAATATAAAATAAGATACAATTTAGGGGGAAGAAAATCTGTTAATTATGTACCTCACTAATCTGAAACATTTCAAAAATAAACTCAAAATGCCTTATGGCCTAAAACATACAAATAAAGATTTATAACATCTTTCTGAAGTGGATATGTTTGGTAAGGAAGAAAGTCTCTTGTTTTACAAGTTTATTTTTTTTAATTATATGAATAATTTCCATAGCTTATACTGTTCTTTTACATCAACTGACCTATCTTAATAAGAAAAGTTAATGGTTGCAGGAAGTCAATCTCTTTGTAATGAAGGGATTAAAATATGCTATTCTGGCCTATTATTTAAGTTAAAGCTCTTAAAAAATAGCAGGTGCGAGAGCACTTTGACTTTTGTGCTGTTTCTTAAGAGCAGAAGATGAAATTCCAGTGTGGCAACATCCTTACCTTCAGCTTTTAAGCCTGCCCACACCATTTAGTCACATTGCGTCAGCCTAGCTTTTGGACCCTGCCAAGACCCTCAGAGGATGGAAGTAATTTTTCTGCCCCTACAGTAGAAAGTGATACAGTGTATATACTATGTAATGTTAACATAATACATAGTTCATATTATTTCAGATGTATACTATATAATGTATATAGCATAAAGTAGATTTAAATAAATACTCATTTAATTATTTTACTTAAGAATATATATGTGTGCACATGTACATACACACACACATATTTGATAACATTTCTATTTTGAAGAATTTAATACCCGAAGCATTTATTCAGAAAAGATATGCATAACAGTTCAAGAGATTACATGCACATTTTACATAGATCTCAAGGTAAAACCTAAAATACAGTTTTTCGTACAACACCTTTCATACGACAGTATAATTGGACTTTTTTAGGGTACTATTCCAGAACCTTTTTAAAAAGTTCCTAGAGCCACACATGGTAATATTTTAACATTAAAGAGCCAACGTGTGTCCAAATGGACAGAAGTCTCACATACCCATGACTTTGTTTGACCACACTGCAGTTCCGCCATTCAAACACGCAGTACTCCAGGTAGCAGCAGAGCAACGACGGGACATTGTGTCTGAGTCACCGCTCACCCTATGACCCTGCACAAACTAATTTCTTGAGTCGCTCAATGTTATGATATGCACAGCTACGAAGAAGCTGAGAGGTCAGATCCACATACAGTGTGTCTGAAAACTCTTGTAGTCACACGGCAGAAAAATTCACGGTTCACCCAGCACGAAGTACTTAGACAAGAAACCATGCATTCAACACCCGGAAATGGGAAACTCGGTTAAAACAACGCGGGCAGGGGCGTGAAACTGACAAGGGGGCAGCTCAGGGCGGCGAACGCGGTGAGAGGCCGCGGGTGGGGGCCCGGGAGACCGAGGGCCGCGCACTCACCAGAACCATTCGCTACCGAAGCTGGGCACGGAAAACACGCCCCAGTGGATGAAGACGCCGAACTTGGCCTGGTCGAACCACGCGGGCAGCTGGCGGGCGTCCAGGGACTGCCAGGTGGGGTCGAAGCGCGCGGCGCGGCGGGCGGGGCACGGCGGCGGCAGCAGCAGGAGCGCGAACGCCACCAGCCCCGGGAGCTCCGAGACCCGCATGTCCCCGCGCGGCCGGCGGCCCTCTGCACGCCGGCGCGGCCCTTCCGCGTCGCCTGCTAAGTATGCTCCGCCGCCGTCACCTGACCGAGCCGTCCCTGGGGAAGGGCCAGGCTCCCCCTCTGGGGCGGGAACGGCCTCCGTCCCGAGCGCCGAATGACCCCAGGCCCCGCGTCGCTCGCTGGCTTAACTAAAGAGGCCAGTGTTACCCCAAAGCCAGCCCTGCGGCTGCTTAACTGAGACCCCCAGTCTATCCGCTTTGAAGGGAAAAAGTGAGTCTGGGCCAGGGCCCTGTGACACGACCCTTACAGAAACCGCCCGAGAGGACTACGCTGCCGACCCGCCCTAGTGGCTGCAGGACGTGTCCGAACAGAGGACACGGAGGTCGAGGCAGGAACCTCAGACGAGTCACTCCCAGGCAGAGTAGCCTAGATTATTCTCAGCCTCGGCGTTAGCCCGATCTCCAGGTATGTTAGAACTGTGGCCGTCAACTGGAATTTGTATCAGGTGAGAATCCAAGAGTTTCAGATTCAGTACCGGCTGGGTTGGGGCCCAAGAATTTACTTTTCTACCCGGGGCCCAGGTGATTCTGATGTTGCTGGTCGGTGGACCAAACTTTCCTGAGATTCAGTGCATTAGAAAACAAGATGATCTGAGACAAGCGAAACCAGTAGAATGAATGTTTCAGAAATCTGCAAGGTTGGGAAAAGAAACCAGAAACTTGAATGATTAATCAAAGGACATTTCAGAAGCTCATCTCTTCCACCTCTTAAGTGCTTTCAGAGGAAAGCCAGAATCCCCACCCTTTGTACCCCTGCAAAATTGTTACCCTCCTATGGGCCAGTTCAAATGCCGCCTACTCTGTGAAGCTTTCTGCCACCACCCTCCCCTCCCAGAACGTTCTACTTCCTCCTGCCTGCTGCCATAACATCTCTTTCCAACCAGTGAGATAGGATTCTACTCATTGTCTCGTAGCTAGGTGGATGCAGGTCTGATTTTCCATCGGGCTGTGAGCTGTTTGAGGGCAGCCAGCAGAGCCTGGCAGGGAGCAGCCTTCCAAACGTGTTTGTCAAAGCTCTTCAGTGAACTGGGGTTCTGATTATTTAGTGAGTGACATGACACTGTGTAGCTGTTGCCTGCATCCCGCCATCTCTGCAGAGAAAGCGGACATGGCCATGGTGACAATGGAGCAGTCAGGCCCTGTCCTCTCATCAGCAAACTTTCCCCCTGTGAACCCGGATAGCAAAAAGTTTCCATCTTCCAAAGTCCTTTTACCATGTAATAAATTATTTACATGTCCATGTATTTCAGTTAAAGAGTGCTAATCAAACCTTCTGCTCTGCATAAATGGTACTTGGGTCATTTGTCATTTCACTTGAAGGTAAAGAAATTTTTTTTAGTTAGTACAACCTTATCATAAAAGTATAGTTTTTATAGGAAATACTGGAAATAGTAAGAATCCTAGAATACCAGGTAAGGTATTGATACAGGATTTGGAAGGAATAGCAAATGGTATTGTCTGGAAATGAAGAGGGAGAAGAGATTCTACTGAAAAAATATTTGTTAAGTGACTCAAAGAATGAAATCTATGAAATATTTTAGAACATGGTCACTTATGGAGAGACCTGCCTACTGTAGATTTCACTTCACCTTTTATAAGATAATGCTTTACAAAGCTAGTCTTTGCACTTAAAGCTACTGCTAATTGAGCGATGGAACTGCACCACACCAAGGCTTAAACCATGTAGTTTCCGAAATATGAGAGAAACACCAGGTTCTCTAGGTGAATATGGCTCATTTATAAGGCACGGGGCGGGGGGGAGGGGGTTGGGTCTCAGTGGGGAACACTGTGGAGGAGACCTGATCTGACCCTATTTGTCTGAGGTCACTTTGAGGTACAAGTTGAAGAAAGTAGGACAAGTTCTTTGTCCCTGTAGCAACAGGCATGCCTCACTGTGGAGCCGCCATGGCCAGCAGCCTCATGTTGGACAGCTGCTGGTGCACAGGCGCCCGGCAGGAGAGGGTGGAAGGTCAGCCCTTGCCAAATTCTTTGTTGCTGCCAGAGGAAGCAGTCCTGCCGTGGATGTCCTCGGGATATCAGTAGCTGCGGAGGGTGGAGCTGATATCTGAGCGAGGCTCTCGAGGACACATTCTGGATCTCCATATGGGAGTTGGATGGCCGCCACCAAGCAGTCTGGGCAGTTCCCAGAATCCCTCTGAAGTGGACAGTGGAAGAAGTGAAACATTTGCCTCGCAGCTGGCATCAACTCGCAGCCTCTCTCTGGAAACACAGAAAAAAGGTTCAAAATGAACTGAACCCCAGCCGGTCTTTATATGATAAGTAACCCAGCTTCACAGTAGCGAGAGCAGATGGCATGGAGGAAATAAAAGTAAACCTGCCTTTTTCTGGCCTGGGGACAGGGAGTAGAAGCAGAAGGAGGAATAAAGGGAGGAGGCCCAGGGGTTCAGCAGAGGGGGGAGAGCAGCCAAGCCACCACAGTTCCCGTCCTGCTCCACCTTCTGCCACAGGGCTGTGTAATCCTGCATAACACACTCAACGTCTCTGTGCCTCAGTTTCCTCACCTATTAAATGTGAATAATGGTACATCTTCCCCTAGGGTTGTTGTGAGAATTAAATGATGCAAAGTATATATAAAGCCTCATCTAAGTGTGGACTAGTATTACCATGTGTGCTAGGTAAATATGGGGGCGCCCAAGGGAAGGGGTATTTCTGTCCTGATTCCCATTTATAACTCTAGAGGAAGCCTCTTAGGCTCACAGGCAAGTTTAAGTAGGTACAGCCGTGTTAGATGGAGGGACAGCTGCTTTCTTGCTTTCCTGGGGTGACCTTGATATTCAAATGGCACAAACAAGACCCAGAAGGAGCTGAGAACTTCCCAGGAAATCTGCCTGAGTGGCTTTCTGGGGCAGGGCCAAGGATGTGGAGTTCATGGCCATGCCTCAGGAGACTCCAGCAAACCCGTGGGAGCTGAAGCAGGCCCAATACAGACCAGACCATGAATTAGAGCAGCTTCGGGCTTCACCTGGGAATGATAACAGGACAAATGTCAGCACCCCAGGACCAGAGGGGGCGGGGGCATCATGCTCCTTCCTAGCACCTGGGAACACCTCAGGCCCCCTGTCTGCTACCCCATGCCACCTGGGAGAAGCAGAGGATGGGAGGGCATCTGTGATACTGAGCATTGTTACCCAGAGGATAGCCTACATGTTTGCTAAAGAGGCTGCTCAATTGACAGGATTTGTCTATATTTAATCCAGATCAAATAACTGAATTTGCCCACCAACCAACCTCCGTGTATATGGGTGAGAAGAAGGGGTCTGCTGGCCTGCCAGGGCAGGCAGGTTGACTACATGCAAAACCAAAAAGCTACATCTTCTCTGCACAAGGGCGGGTACCAGCAGGTAATTTAATGACCCTGCTATGCAGCTAAGCATCAGAACGTGGAACACATTTACCTTCTCCTTCTCTCCTTCTAGTGTTTTCACTGAAAAACGAATGACCCAGTGAGTCCCCGTGCATGGAGGCCAAGGCAGGGGGCCGAGGTCTTGGCCGCACGTCGAGTCTCCTTTCCGGTGGGCCTCGTGGCTGAGGGAGACAGCTGCTCTGGGCTGCACAAGTCAGAGCAGAAGGCAGAGTTTGCACAGCCTGGTTAGGAGTGGGAGGGAAGAGGTCAGGTCCTCCAGAGGAAGAGGAATAAAAAAGAAAAAGGAACTAACAGAGGACTGAGAAAGGGCTGGGCAAGAAGGAGAAAGGAGATGTTTTAAAAAGAAAGAGGGAAAGAACACAAGAGAATGGAGCCAGTAAAAAAATAAAAAGGTAGCAGGAGAGATAAAAAGTGTCCCGAAACTGGCATCAAAAAGGAATTAGAACGCAAAGGAAAGCAATGTGCAAGAATAATGAATAAAGACAAGAAAGAGAAGGGAGAGGTGGAGGTATCAAAAGGAGATTCTAAAAAAAACAAAATAAAACAAAATCCGAAGCAGTATGAGACATTCAAAGCAGGATGAAGAAGGCTGAAGCGCAGACTAGGCTGAGAGCTGATGGCAGCAAACATGTGAGCCCTGGTGGAGGGGATGCTGGCAAAGGCGAGCGAGGACAGGTGCAGGGGACCTGGGGGGAGGCGATGGGGGGCAGCTGAAGAACACATGGGAAGAGGAGGAGGAGGAGGAGGAAGAGGCAGCAAGAGGAATCCTCCTGATGGCCCAGTTATAAAATGTTATAAAACATTTTCTTTGACCTATAACTTGTCTTTTCTCCTTCAGATCTTAGAATAAATTAAGACATTTTTGTGGGTCTCTCCAAGTATTGTAGGCACTGCATCTGCTGCACCTGATAGGTAAGTCAGCCCTGGAAAACTTAGAGAGACAGAATAATAAGCACTAAAAATATACAAAGAGATTAGATTAAATATATTAATGTGAGCCAAGGTAAGTGCACTAGGATCAGAATAGCAATGATTGGATGCGGTGATCATGGGAATTTCATGTTTCCAGAGAGAGGTGGTTTTTAACGGCGCTGGCATATTGAGTTGGGTGTTTACTATATGCTGGGCACTGTTCTAAGTGGGTTTTTTTTTTTCATTAAATCCTCATAAGGTACTTTCATGTATATAAAGTACCTCCGAAGATGAGGACAAGAGGCACAGAGAGTTAAATAACTCACCTAAATAGTCTAGGGCCCATGTTTTTAACCGTCATACTAAGCTGAGGAAGGCTACGTGGACTCTGGTTACTATGTGAGTGAAAACACTGGATTCATTCCTTGGTCATTACTTCTTTATTTTGGCAGGTTAAAAATATATTTAGTCAGCCTCTACTCTGTGCCAGGCACTGAGCTGGGCTCAGCAGTTGCAATGGCAAGAAAACAAACCTTGCCCTATCCCTCATATGGCTTACTATTTGGTGGGAAATATGGACATTACAATTTTTTGGAAACTACTATGAAATCTTCTTTCTTATTTTTATGAGGTGTTTTTTGTTTTGTTTTGTTTTGAGATGGGGTCTCACTATGTTGCCCAGGCTGGAGTGCAGTAGCTATTCACAGGTGCAATTATAGCTTACTGTAGCCTCAAACTCCTGCGCTCAAGAGATCCTCCCACCTCAGCCTCCCTAGTAGCTGGAACTACAGGCAAGCACCACTGCACCCGGCCTTGCTTATTTTTGAAGGCAAAATTCATATCTGCATTCTTTTATATCAGCCACTGAGCAACATAAAAAATGAGGAATTCCCAAATTGAATTATTTTTCTTCAACAGAAAATGCTGAAAAGTGATCCTAGATTTATGGATACGTGGAAAATACTGAGATTTCTCTACTCAATTTATCTACTTCCTAATAGCTTTTGACATGCTCAAAATAACATGGTTATTTCAATTTTTCATTTACTCTTTTAAAATCATATTTTATTAAATTTATTAATTAAATAAATACATTTGGAACACATACCATATGCTAACAAATGTGCCAAGTCCACATGACTCAAGGTTGAATCACAGGACATCCTTGACCTTAAAGAGCTGACAGCCTAGAAGAGCCAAGCTGGCATGAGAATAAATAAATGCAATAAGGAGGAAAAGCACAATTATGGAAATATGTGCAGGGCGGTGGGGTGCTGAGCAGCAGGGATGTACGGTACTAACACTTATTAACTGCTTCTATATGCCAGGTACTGTTCTAAGTGCTTTACTTACTATATTATCTCAGTGCTACCATGCAATAATTCCTATGATCATATTGTTACACCTGTTTTACAAATGAGGGACTGAGACATAGAGTGGATGAGTAGCTTGCCCAAAGTCACCCAGCTACACTGAATGGCAGAACCAGGATTTGATTAAATGCGGGCTGCTGGGCTTCAGAGCCCTGTGCTCACAACCACTACACATCTGCTGTTTTGACTCTCCAGGGAGAAGTGCACAGCACTTCCAGCTGAGAGGGCATACAGCAGGAAAGAGACAGGCACGCCAGGGAGTCCGGGCAGAGAGGGTCCCAAAGGGTTGGGGGCTGGGCCACATCATGGAGCGTCTTGATGGATCTCTTCCTGTAGACAAGGAGCCATTGAAGGATTTTAGTCAGAGGAGTGACAGGGACAGATTTGTTTCTTGGAAAGATTATTTTGACTGTGGTAGGGAGGATGGGCTGGAGAAGGCCTGGCTGGAGGTGGGGAAACCCCATTGAGACAGCATTTCCTCCAGGCTGTAGCAGTGGAGTTGGGGAGGAAAGAAGGGTCTGGGCCATTTTAAGAAAGACTAGGCCAGTGTCTATTTTGATTGGTGGATGCCAAGCTTAGTGGTTTCTTTTTTTTTTTTTCTCTTTTTTCTACCAAGTTTAGTGGTTGTTAAATATTTTTACTGTTACACTTTAAGCAGAGTCAACAGTGAGCTCCATGAAGGCAGAGCCCAGATCTGTTTTGCTCACTATTGCATCCCCAAGGCTGCTTGGGAATGGGCTCAGCAAATGCTTCTTAATCGAATGAGTTAATGAATAAATGAATGAACCAATGAATAAGTGAATAAATAAATGAATGAATTAAAGGAATGCCTCAGTCATGGATTAGACCAAGCGGATAAGGGAAGAAATTAATGGATTCTCAAGTTACTGGCCTAAACCATTAAGTTAACTTTTCTTTCCGTATGCACTAGACTTAGTCTATAGGCTGCTCTTAGGAGTGTTGTATGTGCAACATAAAGCAACCAATGCAGCTCCACGATTTAGCTTTCAGGAGACCCATAAAAGAGCCTGCCCAGCCCTGCCTGCCTCGGTGGGCCTTGGCCATGGCATGTGACTACAGCACGTGGCTCTGCCCCCAAGCTCCCCCGCTCTTTTGGAGCCCAGACTTACTTTATTATTGATATAACTTCCATTACATCATCTGTCACTCTGTCCCCTCACTCACACCTCTTTACACTGCTTTAGTTTGCATCTGAGCATTTAAGGTTTCCTGACATTTCATTCATTCATTCAATCATTCATTCACTTTGTTTAGTATCCATCTATGCATTTGTTTCCTATTGCTGCCGTAGCAAATCGCCACAAACTTAGTAGCTAAAAACATCAAAAATGTATTATCTTATAGTGCTTGAGGTCAGAAGTCTGAAATGGGTCTCACCGGGATAAAATCAGTGTCAGCAGGGCTGCAATATTTCCGGGGGCTCTAGGAGAGAATCTGTTTTCTTGTCTCTTCCAGCTTCTGGAGGCTACCCGCCTGCACACCTTACCTTGTGGACTCCTTTGATCTTTAAAGCCAGCAAAGGCAGTTTGAGTCTTTCTTGTGATGCCATCTCTCTGGTTCTGACTCTTCTTCATCTTCTTTGTTTCCATTTTTTTAGAGACAGGGTCTCACTATGTTGCCCAGACTGGTCTTGAACTCCAGGGCTCATGTGATCCTCCCACCTCAGCCTCCTGAGTACCTGGGGCTATAGTGGTTCTGACTCTTCTACCTCCCTCTTCCCCATTCAAGGACTCTTGGGATTACATTGGGCTCACCTAGATAAACCAGGATAATCTCCTTATTGTAAGGTCAGCAGATTAGCAACTTTAATTCTATCTGCAACTTTAATTCCTCCTCGCCATGTAACATAACATATTCACAGGTACCAGGGATTAGGATGTGGGTACCATGGAGGGGCCATTATTCTACCCAGCACAATCTCCCTCTTCTAGAATTTAAGTTTCTTGAGAGCAAGACTTTGTCCACTTTGCTCACTACAATATATCCAGTGATGAGAAGAGGACCAGTACATAGTGAGCACTCAATAAATATGTTTTGAATAAATGAACAAATCTCTTCTTTCTCTTTCACAATCCACCCCACACCAAGGCAGAATAATTTTCCTTAGTCTCAGCTTTGATTATAATACACTCTTGCTCAGAGAACGTGAATGGAGCACTTCCAGGGGTTGGAGGCTTGATCCTATCCACCCTGTTCTTCCCTACCAAATCCCAGGGGAACTAACAGCAGATCATGCAAATGGAGAAGTGTCTGTATCAGTTCAGAACCAGACAAGTGACCATCCTCATGCCACAAAATAGAAGAACTTCTGCCGGATCCAGAACTGGCACCCCTGGGTCTCATGAAGGCCTTGAGGGTTGAAGTCCAACCCTCATTCCTGAGAAAGAGAGAAGCCTGTCAAAGGGGCCAGGGAGGGGGCTGCTGAAGAGCCACAACAATGCCACTTACTTGAGCTCCCTCTCATTTCTCTAAGCCAGGAGCTCTGCAATCCCAGAGCGAATGTGGTGTTTGTTCTGGATGCAGATGTCCACATGCAGAGAACTAGGCAAGACAGAGAGAGGATTTTTCCCGAGGGGGACTTCCAAATGAGCAGCCACAGAGCTTCTAGTAGTGGTTGCCACTCCTGCCTGGCCTCCCTCTCTGCTTCCCTGGGGCTCCTGGATCCCCAAGTGGATAATGTACTGTATTTTGTTTATGCCATTCAGATTGTTAGTGTTGCTTGTCTTTACTTTTTAAAATATGAACCTTTCATTGTATGAATGATTTTGGCAGAGATGCACATCAGACATCCAAATACTTCCTGTTTAAGTGCTTCCCGCTGTGCAGTCTCTATGCTAGGCACTACAGATGATCTTTTAGTCCTTATAACATCCTTGCAAGTTGGAGAGCATTGTTCCCTTTCCAGAAATGAGGAAATATGCAGAAGGTCTGGGTCTTCTAAGTGGGAGAGTTTGGATCCGGCTCCCTCAGCTGGCTCCACAACTGTCCACTGTCTTCCAGTGCAAACAAAGGCCGCTGCTATGAACGCAGGAGGACCAGGCTTGATCTGAAACCCATGGCCAGTAAAACAAGCCTGGCTTGCTCCAAACTCTGGGGTGCACATTCAATCAGGTCTTTCTTTTCTTTTTTCCAAATAATCACTCAAATAGGGAAGGGACTAGAGTCAGGTGAGTGAGACCCTCACCTCAGGAGCAAAATAGAAGGGGGCACAAAAAACTCAGTAATCAAGATAAATAATACTTTAATGCAATATTGTTAAAACTCAAGTCAGCAAGTTATAGCTGTCTGCCCAGCCCCCCATTTTTGTAAATAAAGTTTTTCCAGGGCTGGGATGAGGTTGTAGCCAATGAGGCCAGTTGCACAAGTTCAAGGTCGGATCCTGTCTTTAAAATTTTGAGATTTTGTTTATTGTGTTTTATTTTATTTGTTTGTTTTCATTGATTCTGCCTCAAGCACCCATTTACCTTCTCAGCAGAAAGCCTGATACCTCCTTCTGGGACTGCCCTTTCCACAGGAGTTGTTGTAGGGACCTGTGATGTGCAAAAGGAAGTTACATAACTTCTCTTCATAATTTCTCTTTTTTGGGCACATAGTTCTATGTTTGACAAATACAGTTGTGTAATCATCACCACAATGAAGACTTAGAACAGTTCCATTATCCCAAAAATCATCCCCTCTCCCCACTCCCAGCAACTGGCAACTACTGATCTATTTTTCTGTCCCTATAGTTTTGCCTTTTCCAAAATGTCATTTAAGTGGAACAATGCAGTGTGAAGTCTTTTGAGCCTAGCTTCTTTTACTTAGTATAATGCATCTGAGATATTTCCATGCTGTGTGTGTCAGTAGTTCCTATCTTTGTCCTGCTGAGTAGTATTGCATTGCATGGATGTACTTATTTGGGTTGTTTTCAGTCTGGGGAGATTACGAATAAAGCCACTATAAACACTTGCTTTCAGAGTTTTGTATGAATATAAGTTTTCATTTCCTTTGGGTAAATACCTATGAGTGGGGTCATGGGGTCACATGGTAAGTCTACATTTCACTTTCAATGAAACCACCAGACTAGTTTCCAAAGTGGCAATGCCATCTTGCATTGCCAGCAGCAATTGATTTTAGTGTTTTGAGGGAACTGAGGAGGACCCAATCCCCAGGTGTGCTGGGCATCTCCAACCCCCTACTGTGAATGGGCTTGAGACCTTTGGCATCTTAGTGATGGGCACCTTAGCACCCCTCCTAATAGACAGTCCCTGAGGAGTCAGGACACGGAAGGAATGGCTTCGGATTTACCTGGGTGTCCTGAGCACTACGTGCTGATGCCTTAGAAGTCTAGTCAAAGGACCCTGTGGTATCCCATAACAGATGAGTGGATAAAGAAAATGTGGTAAATATACTCAGTGAAATACCACTCAGCCATAAAAAAGAATGGAGCCTGTTTCTGAGGCACATGGATGGAAATGGAAGACATTATGTTAAGTGAAATAAACCAGGAACAGAAAGTTAAACACTGCATATTCTCACTCAAATGTGGAAGCTAAAAAAAGGAGATCTCACAAAAGTAAAAAGTAGAACAGAGGATACTAGAGGATGGAAAGGGTAGGGGGAAGGGAGGAATGGGGAGAGAGTTGTTAAAGGATACAAAATTACAGCTAGATAGGAGAAATAAATTCTAGTATTCTATACTTGCAGTCTCCAACCCCCAGACCTTGGACTGGTACCAGTCCGGTCTGTGGCCTGTTAGGGACCAGACTGCATGGAAGGAGGTGAGTGGCTGGTGAGTGAGCGAAGCTTCATCTGTATTTACAGCCGCTCCGCATCGCTCACATCACCGCATAAGCTCTACCTCCTGTCAGATCAGTGGTGGCATTAGATTCTCATAGGAGTGCAAACCCTATTGCAAACTGTGTATGCATGGGATCTAGGTTGCACGCTCCTTATAAGAATCTAATGTCTGATGTTCTAAGGTAGAGCTGCAGCAGTGATGCTAGTGCTGGGGAATGGCTGCAAATACAGATTGTCATTAGCAGAGAGGTTTGACTCCACGATAAATGTAATGCCCTTGAATCATCCCAAAACCAGCCCCACCCCTGTCTGTGGAAAAATTGTGTTTCATGAAAGTCCCTGGTGCCAAAAAGGTTGGGGACCGCTGTTCTATACCGTTATAAGATGACTACAGTTAACAATAACATATAGTTTCAAGTAGCTAGAAGAAGGATATTGAATGTTCCTAACACAAAGAAATGATAAATGTTTGAGATGATAGATATGCTAATTGCCCTGATCTGATCACTATACATTGTATGTATTGAACATCACTATGTACCCCATAAATATGTACAATTGTTATGTGTCAATTAAAAAATAAAATTAAAAAGTATTTTTAACCAAAGACCCTGTGGCTGAGCTTGGCAGGGATGGAAGAAGCCCCCAGAGAACCACCTGCCTTCAATGGGAGACCAGAGTAGCAGAAGCAGCTACCACTGAGGACTAACAATCAAGACAGTCCCCTCCTGTCTTCCTAGACCCATAAGCCCAAAAGTTCGTTTGATCCAAGGAAAACAAAGAAATCCTGGAAAATGTCTTTTTGGGTAACCTTTGTAGGAGGAGCTGAGCTAGGTGTGATTTATAGAAATAAAGAAATATAATGCATATCCCAAATGTCTTAGAGCATTGTACTGAGCTCCCACTATATGCCAGTCATTGTACTTGGCACTTTGTGTATGTTATTTTCAATTCTTAAAACAACCCCCAAAATTAAGCTTATGCATCACTTAGATATCAAATTTAGGTAGCAAAATTGAAGCAAAAGATAGTGACGCTGATCATGTTACTTCTCAGCATACATCTTTTTACAGCCCTCTGTTTCGTATTCTGCCACTTCCCCACTCTCCTCCAACACTCCAGCCACACTCACCTCCCTCATCCTCTCTTGGGTTTCCTATTACTATCTCGGGCTCTTAGGTATGGTGTCTCCCCTGCCTGGCATGCCTTCCCTACCCCTTCCTCTTTTTTATTCCTACTCACTTTTATGACCCACTTCTTGTGTCCTCTCCACTGAAGCTGTCCCTGACTCACCCCCAAAGGGTAAACTCTTCCCTCCTTTGTCTCTGCACTGTGGATTGTACACCCCGTCCCCTAGGCTGCTAGTCCCAGATTAGAGAGATTCCTGTTCACCTCCATGTGCCCAGCACAGAGGCTGAACATAGTAGGACATAGGAGCTGCTTTTATTTGTTTATTTATTCGTAAGTCCTATTTTATTTTTAATTGACAAATAATAATTGTATATATTTATAGTTTACAATGTGATGCTTTAATACATGTATTCATTATGGAATGATCAAATCAAGCTAATTAGCATATCTATCTCCTCAAATATTGATCACTTCTTTGTGGTGAGAATATTTATAATCCTCTCTTTTTCCTATTTTGAAATATACAATACATTATTATCAACTACAGTCACCCTGCTGTGCAAAAGAACACCAGGCCTTATTCCTCTGCCTAACTGAAACTTTGTACCCTTTGACCAAGGTCTCCCTTTCCCCCTCCGCCCCGGCCCCCGCCCCCCAGTCTCTGATAACAACCCTTCTACTGTCTGCTTCTGTGAGTGTGTTTTTGAGAGTCCAAAGAAGAAAGAAAGAGAGGGAGGGAGAGAGGGTAGGAAAGAAGATGTTTACTTTTGCAGCCTGGGACTCTCAGGGAAGTGGCAGGATGGGCTCAAAACTATGAACCAGCTTTGGCCTCTCTCATAAAATAATTTCATTTTCAATTTTAAAATGAATACACATTAAAGATTTTCATAGAAACATCAAATCCCAGACCAGAAAAGATCTTAGAGGTTATCAAAACTAGTTTCCTATTTCTTGGTTTTCTTTTTTTTTTTTTTAATGTGACTTTAAATGCAGGCTTACTTTCGCTATACGGTGGCGCTTTATCTTCACTTCTTTTGTTACCAAGCTCTGTGTACTACCTGCAGTCCTTGCCTTTCTGTTATTTCATTTTGATTGTGTATCATAAATTTTGACCTCTGCCACTTCTTTTCAGATATTATTTTGATCTCTATTCCCTTACCTGAAGTGATTTTATCTGCTTATATTGAGGAAACACTATTGTCAATGAAAGACGCTTGTTTCTAATGCCATGTATTTTGAAACAGTATTTCATAAGATAACACACTGTATTTTTGTGTGCTTGTTTTGCACATAAGGTCTGAGAAATGAGACTTTATATATGTGAGGGGGTATAGAGGACAGCAAAAGAAAACTGCAATTATAAAAATAATCCAAGTTAGAAGGGGATGGGTATTGTCTATAAGTAGTGCCTTCAGGCTGTAGGATTTTAACTTGAGCAACACAACTGTTTGCATTACTATGAAAAATCCACATTCATGTATCTAAAAACTACCAATATATTATGAAGTATAGATAAATACAAAGTATCCTTTAGCTCCCTAGCTTGTCTAATTTAAGAAATGTGTGCACCTTTCATTATGTATTACAGTCTTTGAGTAAAAATTCCTCCTTCCATAGTGAAACTGTAACATACAAAGAGCCCTTCAAGTCCACTGTGGCTTTAAGAGGGGCTCCTGGTCCAGCAAGGGAGGAGGAAGCCTGGCTGCAGATAAGACAGATTCCACCCCCACAGTTAGGCTCCTGTTGAAAGAGAGTTCTTAGCATTAATGGGTGGAACAAACTAGTTGATAAATTTTTATTTATTTCTTTTATAATCTTACATTTTAAGATTATAAAAAAATGAGATGCAATTTTTTCTGTTTTTTTTATTTTTGGTGTTACAACACTCTAATAATGTGACTAAAAGCAATTATTTTTTCATCTTCAGCTTTTACTTCTAACCTTTTGCAAATGTTACTCAGTGAAAATAGCTAAATAAACAAATAATAGCATTTAGGAAAAATTTGCTTTGAAAAACTGAACTGTAGGCCTCCTTTTTTTTTTTTTTAATCAGTCCGTCAAATAGCCACTTTTACTAAGTGCTGGACAAAATATTGTCCTCAGTGCCAAGGGACATTTCTAAGGAAATAGAAATTTTATAGCACGGGTGGGACAGGAGAAACAAAACTGGAAATAAACAAAACCTCAAATGAACAGGATGTCTAATCATTTTAGGATTGCACAGACATATAGACAAGTAAGGGTACTTGATAAGTGAATCCTGACCCACTTTCTGTCCACCTTTTCAGGCTCAAAACTGAGCTACTGCACACAGGCCTCCTGTTCTCTAGTCCTACATTACAGCCCCCTGAGGAGTCCCTCATGTGTACATGTGTCAACCCAGTCCCTCAAGTCCCTGTGTCCTACCAAGTGGCCTCCCTCAGCCTGGAGGGTTTTGCATCTCAGATGCGCTTCCTCTGGGAAGCCGTCCCTGGTTCTCCACCCCTAGAAGGTTAGGCGCCTGTTCCTCTGGATTTCCACAGCGCTTCTGGATACATCTCACTTGGTGTTGCTTCTTAATCTCAATCCTGCTCCTTCTGCAATGCACCTCAGCTTTGCTGATTGCCAGGTAATTATTTCTTAATGTCTGTCTCCCCAAATAGATGTCATTGATTGATTCATTCAGTCAACACACAGTGGTGTTAAGGGAACAAAGGCAAGTATCAGTACTTCCTGCCCTAAGGCAGTTCAAAGGGAGTAAGGGAGACAGTAGCACCCCAACAATTACAGCCCCGTGTGAAAAGTGACGGGCAAGCCTGATGGTACTGTTCAGAAGGGGCACTTAGCCTGGCTTGGAGGTTGGGGAGTGTCAGGAAAGCTTCATGAATGGTGCTATAATTTGAATATTTGTCCCCTCCAAAACTCAGGTTGAAATTTAATCCCCAGTGTGGCAGCATTGAGCAGTGGGGCCTTTAAGAGGTGACTGGGTCATGAAGGCTCTGCTTTATCATGGGAGTGGGACTGGTGGCTTTATAAGAAGAGGAAGAGAGACCTGAGCTAGCACACTCAGCCCCCTCGCCATGTGATGCCCTGCACCAACCGCCTCAGGCTCTGCAGAGAGTCCCCACCAGCAAGAAGGCTCTCACCAGATGGGGCCCCTTGACCCTGGACTTCTCAGCCTCCATAACTTTAAAAAAAAGATTCCTTTTTTTCTTTTTTTCAATCAAGTACCCAGTTTCAGGTATTCTGTTCTAAGCAACAGAAAATGGACTAAGACAGATGGGGAGACACTGGACCTGCGGCTGAAGGGATGAGTGATGGCTGATCAGTCAGGCAAAGTGAGGGAAGGCAGGGATGATGCTGCAGGTAGAGGAAATGGGGGTGTGAAGGGACCGTGAGAAGAGGAACAGGATCCATTCAGGGAACTACAAACAGGCCTGTCTGGCTAGAAAGCAGAGTACTCTAGGGGAGAGGGAAGACTTTCTCCCTACCCTCTGAAGGTTCAAGAATTGAATCTGTGAAATAAACTGACAGAAGGCACATTGAGAGGAGAAAAACCATATTTAATCACATGTGCACGGGAGCCCCACAAACTATGAGAGTCGAGGAAGGGCCAGGTGATTGAAGTTTATGGAGTAACCTTGAGCTACAGAGAGGAGAAGGGGTTGGGGGCTTCTGTGGGGTGGTAGTGACACAGTCGTGGGAGGGTGAGGGGAGGAAAAGTGTGGGGAACAAAGGTTGTCTCGTTACACCAATAAACAGTCTCTCGGGTAATAACAATTGTTTCAGAGCAGCCCATCAGGACAATCTGTGACAGCCTGTGACAAAGTCTATGTGGGCAAGGTGTCAACCTTCAGTCTCCTCCTATGACAAGATCTTCCCTGGTTGATGAGTTCCTATGACAATTGCTTTCCTTTGTAGATGTAAATTTCTTTTACAAAAGGACAGCTTCTCAGAGCTACTCCTGTGAGTGCAGTTTCTCAGAATAACCAGCTCAAAATATGCCAAAGAAGTGTATCCAGAGTAGCATATTCTGGTCTCCTACAGTCATATTTCAGAGTGGTGTGTCCTGAGCCCCCAAGGTAAGTGGGAGAGCAGCAAGGAGTTTGGGGCAGGGTATGGAATCCCTGATATGCCATGCTGAGGAATATACACTTTATTCTATTCTACGTGTCATGGGCACTTGTTTTGAAGGGATTTAAATGAAGGAGCAGTAAAGTCTCGTGAGCACTTTGGGAAGATCATTCTAGGAATGAGATAGGGGGCAGAGTAGAACAAAGTGACCACAGAGGCCGAGAGTCCCTTCAGGAAAAATGGAAGATGAAGGATCAAACTAAAGAGGTGACAATGCAACAGCAGGGAGGAAACCAATTCTGAAGATATTTAAGGTAGAGAATAGACACAGCAGGTTCATGGAGGAGTTCAGCGCTGGGAGTGCTGACTGACAAGTGTCAAAGAAACATCCAGGAGGGAAGCCCAGTAGGCAGCTGGACATTGGGATCTGGAGCGCAGGAGAGGAATCTGGGATGGAGGCAGAGATTTGGGAGTCACCTGTGCATAGTTCAAAGGTGAAGGTGAAATCTCCCAGGGAGAATATGCCAAGTGTGAAGAGAAGAGGGCTGATGCCAGAACCCTGGGGAACACTACTGAAGGGCACTACTGATGGAAAACAGAGACCCTGACAAGAGGGTAACAAGGAGGCAGAGATGCCAAAGGAACACCCAGGGAGATGAGTGGCCTAGAAACCAGGGAAACAGTGTCCAGAGAAGGAGCAAGTGATCAAGCTTGTTAAAAGCTGCAGCAGGACTCAGACTAAGTCAGACGTGAGAGCTTCCCAGGACATTTGGCAACTAGGTGCTCAGAAGTGATCTTTGCCAAAGCAGCTCATGCAGGGGGGGGGGCGGGCAGAAGTCACTGCAGATAGTAAAGGAATGAATGGGGAAGGGGGACTGTGAGAACACGGGACTAGCGAGTATAAACTTGACTTTGAAGGGAAAATGGATGGAGGAATATAGGGTTGAGACGTTCCTGGAAGGCATGGAGAGCCTAGCACAGTGCCTGCCCCATAACAGGCACTCAAGTATGTAATTATCAAACAAAATTGAAATGATGAATTGTTGAATAACTGAATAATGAGTCAGAGAAGACTTCTTGTGTTCTACAGTATTTAATTACTCATTTATCTTCCCATGAGTTGACGTAGAGGATTAACCAGAGAAGGGAGAAGCATGCAGCCTGGAAGAACGTGTGAATACTCATGTTGTAAGCAATGGAGAGAGTAAATCGGGGTGAGACCCAGGCATAGGCAACTGGGATGTGTGCTCCAGAGAGAAGGCAGCTTGCAAGGGGGACGGGGTACTCACTGCTGAGAAAATGGACACAAGTCAGGAAATACAATACACTGGATAGCAAACGGTGGTGAGAAATTCCATTATAATCTAATGCAGATTATTCAGGTAAGTATAAAATCCATCTCGGGACCCTTTCAAAATTATCAATGACCTATTGACTGAAATAATGCATAGTCAATTCTTTGAAGGCAGAGACATCTTTTTTCTGTCATAAACTACCCAAGATATCAAGAAAGTAAAGTAACATTTGGAATAGTATAAATTTAAACAGGTTGTTAGTAGGTAATATTTACAGCAAGACCAGATGATCTTGGCTGACTTTATGAAAAGGGACCGGTATTTGGACAGTTTTCTCAGGAAAACTGGAATAATCATATCCTCCCCAGAGAGTTACTGTGAGAATTATAGAGTAAAGCCCTTTTCAGTGACCAAGGGTGAGCTGATGTGTTTATTATGACCTAGTTGCTGCTAAGGCCTTCATGGGTATCAGTGTGCCTCTCTGGCATGCATTCCTGGGTTTTGTTCCTCGTTTCTCTTATCTTCTCTGATTGGGTTTGTTCTCTTATTCAATGATATAAAATGTGCAAAGTGCCTGACATAGCACCTGGAATATAGGTGTGTGTGTCGATAAATGGTCATTGCTACCCCTGACCCCATGTCTCCATTTCCCTCGGACTATCTGTGGTCTTCGGGTGAACCCAGGGACATTCCTTCTTGGCCATGAGCTTTCAGGATGGGAGACTCCTGAGCCTGATTTACAGCCTTTCATTTGTGGGCAAGTCACAAATTGGGGGCCTAATTCTGAAACGGATAAAGCTCAGGTTGTGAAATTACCAGTGGAACCAGCAAAATCTCCACTGCCCATTTTGCAAAATCCTACAAGATGTGGCATTAACTAAGATCTTTCTAATCAATGCATCTGTTTTTCCATTAGAAAGCATGGACTCAGACATCAACCTGCGATATTTATTCAGTTCTCGAAAGACTGCCCTTTTAAACACGACCTGTGAGTATTTACCGACGAAGGAGTTCAGAAAATGCCACCCCCAAATATGCCTCTTTGGTATACTGGTTACTTCAAACTGAGGGCACTTGGGAACAGCAAATGCAGGGAGGGACTTTCTCTGAACGTCCCTCGTCTGCCCAGAGACAGATCCTCCAAAAGGAACGCCATTGAACAAACGCAATTGCCTCCCCAGAAATCTCCGATTGCAGCAGGCTCAGAGAGACCATCACCTAGTCTTCTGAGGGCTGCTTGGAGACAAGTTTTATTACCCAAGAGACATTTTATCTCCACATCAAGACAACCTTTATTCACCATACACTTTCCCCTCACTCTCCTGTAATTTGTGTCGCCTCCCTCCCCCAAGCCCCAAGCCCCTGTTCTTTTCTGTGGCTCAGGACGCTATACAAGCTTCAATCATCTGACCCTTTGAGTGTCATATTTTGTGAGACTCCCGTGTGAAAGGTGGTAATTAAAATGGTTTTTTTTTCCTCCCGTTAAGCTGCCTTATGTCAATTTAATTCATAGCCCAGCCGAAGAGCCTAGAAGGGTAGAGGAAAGCCATTTTTCACTCCCCTACACCTGGCAGACAGAAACCCAAGGATGTGGGCAACGGCGAGAGGTAGAGATGGGCTTGGAGGGCAAGGGGCATGGGTGTTGGTGGGGAAAGTCATTAGGCTTGACTTCACAGGTGGCTCCAGGATCTGCCACCAACACACGGGCAAGCGCAATGCCCTTTCGCGCTGGAGTTTCCCATCTGTAAACTGGGCATGATCCATTATTCCTGTTGCATCACAGAGCGGCTCGCGTACGTGTCCATGGCACCCCCGTCCCCAAATGGAAATAATATTGACAACCCTGACCTTGCATCCCAGGTCCTGAAGCCCAAACTCTGCTTTTCTGAGGCCGGCTTGCTGGGTGGACAGCGCTGCGCAAGAAGGGACCCTTGCTGCCACCCTGCCAGGGGGCAGTGCCTGCGGCTCGGGGGAGGAGCAGCGGGCAGGTTCACCGCACCGAAGGCCGCCCAGCTCCGAGCCCTGCGGCTTTCGCCCGCGGGAGTGAGAGCCGGCTGGCTGTAGGCGGCTCCTTCCTGTGCAAACTTTTCTGTCCTCTTCCTCCTCCCGCCCTCCCCAGCGGCTCCTCTGCGCCCGGCGTCCACCTCCCCGCCCTTCTCGCCGCCTCGGGGTCGCCGCGCGCGGGGGAGCGCCGGGCAGCACCGGGCAGCGCAGCCCTCGGCGCCGGCCCCACCCGGTGCCCCGGGAGCCGATGGCCGAGGCGGGCAGGCGCCCCGCGGGGTCCCCGGGCGAGCCGGCCGGGCAGGCGGCGGCCGCCAATGTCCCCGAGCCCGAGCCGCCCGCCCCGCCGCCGGCGCCTGCCCTGCGCAGGCTGCCCGGCGACCCGAGCCCCCGTGGCCGCTCCCAGAGCGACCTCTCTTCGTCCTCGAGCAGGGGCCGCCCGCTGCGGGTCCACATCTCCGGCTCAGGTAAGGGCGGCGCGGGGCGCTGGCTGGGGCAGGGCCGGCCGCGGCAGGTGGGGGCGAGGATGACGCGGCCGGCCCGGGGCGCGCGCGGGGACCAGCCTGGCAGGCTGGCAGCGGGGGATCGGGGGGAGGGAGAGGGCGAAGGCAGAACTCCCGGCTGCCGAGGCTCGGTGACCCTCAGCGGAAGATGCTAAAACTAGGAGAGGAGTCGGTGCGCCCGGGTGGGCGCGCGTCTTTGCCGGGGCGAGTGTGCAGTCTCTGCCGGTTTGGGGAGCGCTGCTGCTCGGCTCTGCGGCGCCAGGCAGCAGCGGCAGCTTTGGTTCTTAGGTTTGTCCGTGCGAAAGAGGAACCTTCTCGGTGTTCAGTGCGACTTTGGTCCCACGGAAGGGTGCGGTCCCCTCACTTCGGAGACTGGGGCCAATGCAGTCCTTGGGAGCCCTCCCAACTGCTCATGCTTCTGAAATAAAGGGTTCTTTTGGGAGATCGCTGGTAAGAGGACCGGGGATATGAATTTTTCCTCCCTGTAAAACCTCTGCAGGTGGTGGGGAGAGTTTGGCCGGCTGTTTGAGCATCTCATCCTTCCCTTATTTGTAAAAGCCTCAAGCCAGCATCCGTGCTGTAGCACCGTCCCGCTGGGTCCTCGGAGGCTGATCTGTGCACCGGGACAGGAAAAACCAGGAACTCAGCTGAGGGCAGGTGCTGCCCACGCTGTGCTGTGTAACGCTGGGCAAAGCACCTAACCTTGTCTCATATGTAGGTATTGAAAGTGGGGATGATAGTATGAAACTACCACATAGGGAGGTTATGTGGATTGAATAATCGTTTTAAAATGCTTTTGAACAAAGCATTATCCTAAGAAACTATAGTATACTGTGTTTTACAAGTCCACCAGATGTAAGTTTCCACGGATTGTTTTCTGATTTGCAGTCAACGAGGACGTGTGGGAGCTGGGAAAGTAGAAATGAACCTAACATCAAAACCACCCATAGCAGCAAAAGGCCCTTGCCATGGCGTGCTTGTGTACTACCCAGATTTTCAGGCTCTGTGCTCTGGGGTCAGGCCTTTGGGCTTTAAAGCCAACCTCACTTCTACCTGAAGTTGTTTCTGGTTCAGAAAAGGCACATTTCGATGCCTCCTACTCCACATCAGCTAGCTAACTCTATTTCCCACCAAAGCCTTCTGTTCTCTTACTCTTGTCATGTTGTTTTTGCCACCCACCGTGTGTACTTGAAAAACATCAAAGGTATTGCTGATCTGACTTTGCAGATCACATTGGATAAAGCAGATATATTGGTCAAAATTGTTAAATAGGTAGGGGGATGTTGATCACTGGGTTTGTGTAAAGATTTCTTCCTCTGAATTTGTATTGTGAAAAGCATTGAGTCAAAGTGTATTTTTACCTCCTGCTTTTGGTGTCTTGGCCAAACTGAATTTGAGCCATGGATAATCTTGATTGATTTTTATAAAGATTAACTGTTAGATGACTCTAAAGTGATAACTGAAAATTAGTCCAGTTGGTGACTGTAGATAATTAAGTATAGCTTGTATCACCATTTTTCATTTTCATAGTTGGAAATCATGGCCCACTTGCAGAAAAAGACCTTTTAAATGTGAGTGTGCAAAGTGTACTTCATGTGAACCATGGGCTTCAATTTATAAAATTATTTTACTTCCAGTGACTCTTTGCCTTTTCTATGCATTCTTAACAGATGTTAGGAAGTGACAACTTTTAGCTCAGTTGTCTCCTGTACCCCAGGATGCTGATATACTTGTAGATGAGTGAACTTCTTTCATGTGACCGATGTCATTTTCAGAACTGAGCCTTGGATCTCTTTAAGAGCAGACAAAATGTGACCAGGAGCTCCCTGTTTTTCTTAGAGTCACAGTGAAAGAGAGTGAACAGGTCCCTCAATGACACACACACAGGATTTCCCCAGAATGCTGCAGCCTCTGTAGCCTATGTAAGCCATGCAGGATGGATGAGAGAATCAGCAAGATGACCAAGGTGGGATATCTGAATTCTCTTAGAGGCATAAGAAGGTTATGCACCGTGTGGAAACATTCCTTGGCCTGGTGCTAGAGTAGCCCAGTTTTCAGGCCCTCTGCAGAAGCTCTAGGCACACACAGAGGCAGTATCCAGAGCTAAGTCATATGTGGCTTTGCCAAACCAGCGCCTGGACCAGAAGCACCAGCTTCATCTCAGAATCTCGGGCCCCCACCCAGACCTACTTAATCCAAATCTGCATTTGGATAAGATCCTCAGATTGTTCTTAGGCACCTTACAGTTTGGGAAGTGTTACTCTCTGACACTGGTTTTCAAACTTGGCTACATATAGCAATCACTTGGGGAGTTAAAAAACAGAACAGCCACAAAACAACTTGTGGCTGGGTCTCAACCCTGGGGATTCTGATTTAATTGGCATCAGGTGCAGCCTGGGTATTAGGTGCTAACGTGTAGCACAGTTTGAGAACTACCGTCCTGTGGCATATATGTTAACCTGGCTTGCTGCCATCTTTATTGTCATATTGTGACCAGGGGTGGTCTAGGCAAGTGCAAGGTGGAAGAATTTGTTTTAGTACCTTCTCACATCCCTGTTGGCACCAACTCTCTTCTACTACTGCTACTCTTTTCTCGCTCCTTGATTGCAGCTAGTTGTCGAATAGTTCTTCCTAAGGGATAATTTTTAATAATGAGTTAACTCCCTGGGTGTGAGTCCTTCAGAGAGTGTTGAGGGGGAAGGGAAATCACCTTTTCAGTGATGGACAGGCTGGGAGCGAGAAGAGGAAGAGGAAGAAGAGAGCTATGCAAGGACTATAAGAGAACAGCCATAGTCCAAAGCAAAGGACCAGCCCCTCCTACCAGGCCACAGGTCCCCCTCCGTCCTTCTCTCCATGAAAGAATAATAAAAACTTGAAACCTAGCCTCTAAAATTTTGCCCACTGCTGCAATATGAGTCGGTTCAATAAGCAACATATTTCTAAAAGACCTGCTCTGTGCTAGCACTGTGTTAACACTATGGGGATATCCCAGGAGACCTACTTCCTCTGACTAGGCTAGATTATTACTACATTTTTGTCAAGAAAAGCATCTCAGACTACTTCAGGGGCTTTTATTTAACTTGTGCTTTGAGGAGTTAATTTTTCACATGATAAAAATATATGTGCTTTATCAGCAAAAACTATAGTTTATATATACATATATATATGTATATATAAACAGCTTATATTTTAAAATCCATTAAAAAAAATGTGAAGAAAACCAAATGTTTTCAAGTAAGTAATTTTTAACAGCTTGGGCAACATAGCAAGACACCATCTCTACAAAAAATTTTAAAAATTAGCTGGGTGTGGTGGTATGCTCCTGTAGTCCCAGCTTCTCAGGAGGCTGAGGCAGGAGAATCGCTTGAGCCCAGGAGTTCACGGCTATGGTGAGTAGCCCAGGAGTTTGAAGTTGCAGTGAGCTAAGATGACACCACTGCACTCTAGCCCAGGCAACAAATCAAGACTCTGTCTCAACAAAGAAAAAGAAGTAATATTTAAAAATAAAATTGAAATAACAGAAGAATTAATGAATAAGCCCTTTTATTGAGTTTGTAAAAACTGGGTTGTTTTTGCTTTGTAAAAACCCAGATTGATTTTGCCTTATGGTTTTTGAACTCACAGTTCTGAAATTCAACAACAGTTCTGGATTTTTAAAATCTAATATTTCTTCATAAACAAAGTGATGTTTTACTCCATTTTTAAAAGTAAAATATTGAAACAAGGTTTTCGTCGTGTATAGTAAGGTGTTCTCTCAAGTTTTAGACCAAATTTGTTCTATGTTAGGAGCTCTGATATCTTCGGTTGTTTCTGATGTGCTAGTCTGAGAAGCCCCCAGTTTGGTAAGTAAAGAGCCTTAGGACACAGCCCAGGGCATAGTCTATGTGAGAATTCAGCAAATACTGACTATAGGCCTCTTGGGTGCCAGGCACTATTCTGGACCCTTGTGGGTGGTAGGGAGGACCAAGAGGTGTTTACTGTATTCATGTGATGCCTCTTAGTCTTGCCTGTTGCACTTTGGGCTGCACAAAACAGAGAACTGTTTGGGCCACCTCCAAAAAGGGTGGTATGGACAACTCCCTCAGTTTAGTGTGCAAATACAATCTCATCTCTTTTATTACTTGGATTCATCTTCCCAGCATCCCTATGCCCTGGTATATGTAGGTATACAGGTAACAGCAAATCCAGGATGTTTCTCTTGAGTCTTTAATCCCTGGTGTGCTTAGTGCTGAGCAGAGTGAGAAATCCAGCAAACCTGGATGTTCTGTAAGTCCATACCCACTGCTGCCTGGCCACTGCCACAATGTGCTGCTGTCCAAGACCAGTTCTGCAGTTGAGGGTCACCTGTACCGCTGGGGGAACTGACCTCCAAGGTTGTGACTCTTTGAGTTGAAGCATAGCATAGTGCTGTGCTGTGGTGGCTGGGTACCAAAGAGGCATCTGAGCTGGTCTGGAGGTGCCCTAGGCCAGGAACAACGAACACCTGCTCACTTTACATTTGTGTAACTCAGAGTGGTTTTTTTGCCAAACAAAGACCATCTGGCTGTAAGTTTACTTTCTGTCTCTGCCAGTCTCAGAACAGCAAGGCCGCCCTGTCAAAGTCAGGTTGGGCAGTGCGAAGGGTGCCAGGCAGAGCTGGTGCTAGGGGCCTCAGATCCAGCCTGTGCTCTGCCCTGGTCAAGCTGTGCACCTGGTGTGGACATGTGTGCCCTTCCCCTCCCCCAAGGAGGGCACCTTTTTCTTTGCACAAAGGCCATGGGCTTCTCACCCACCTCGGAGCCTGATTATTGGTCAGGCTTCATTCCAGAAGGGGCATCTTCTACCTGATTCTTACAAAGGCACCATATTAGCTGATGGTGGTCCTGTGCCAGAGCTTGGCATGTTTTAAAAATCAGCTTCACCTTTTAAGTCAGGGCTCCTGTTAGGTCTGGTTGCACCTGACCTGGAGTTGAAACCAGAAAGTTGTCAGGAACCAAGGCAACCAGCTCCTCTCTCTCTCTCTCTCTCTCTAGCACTTTCTCAAGGCTGGCACAGTCCCAGCTCACTTGAAGCTCTTCGTGCCTCTCTGCTGACCAGCTTCCTCACTCTCTGATCTGACCAGATTCGCGCTCCCTCACAAGTGCTTCCCCAGCTGTCTGCTTATAAACGGTGCACCACGGTTTCTACCTTCTCAACAGCAGCCTCCCTTTGCTTCCTTTTAGCTCTTGGCCCTATGTTCACCTGGAAAATGTCTTCATATTTCTTAGTTCAGATTCACTAGAAAAGAACTACTCTTTGAAGCCACCTTTTTAGCAGAGATCACAGGTCGCAGAGACGCCTGTGGATTGACAGCCTTTGTTCAGATACCCAACCAAGCCCAAGCCACTTGTGAAGGGTGAGGTCACACAATGGCAATGTGGCCACTTAGAAAGGACTGCACCTGGGCGGTTTCCATTCATTCAACTAGTCTTTGCTGAGGGCTGTTGTATGCCAGATACTGTTCTAGGCACTGGGCAGGCAGAGGTGAGCAGATACGGTTCTGCAATGCTGGGGTAAGACAGAAAGCAGACAGACCATTCTGAAAGGGTGGGGCAGGCCCGATACAGCAGCATCTCTGGTGATCTAAGCCCTGGGCCATGCGTTATGCTCCATGAATGACACGTGATGATGATAATGATTACTGTTCTTATTTAAAGAGGATGCGTGAACAGCTAATTTACTCAAGCTCCTTAAGCTCTAGTTTGCGTCAGCACGTCAGTGGTAGCTCTGAGACTGTTGGTAAAACTGCGGATTTATTCTGGGCCCCAGCTACTGCTGAGGGTGCTCTAGGCAAGGAAGCCTATCTTGATTTTTCATTTATTCATTCAATCAACAAACAGCTAGTGGGCTAAACACAAAGGCTGCAAAAACATCCCTCAGGAACTTACAGTCTAATGGGGAAAGACAGGCCAATAAGCCAAAACTACAGTGCAATAAAATATGAGCTATGATCAGTGCCTTACACTGGGCCTGGGGGTACCCAGGAGGCTCTGCTATAAGAAATGACTTGGGGGAGGTAGTCAGGAAGGGCTTCCTGGAAGAGGTGAAACCTGTGCTATGTCCATGCAAGGGGAGGACAGGAAGATGAAGTTGGGTTGGGTAGAGCAGCAGTCCCCAACCTTTTTGGCACCAGGGACCGGTTTCATGGGAGACCATTTTTTCCACAGACTGGGGATTGGGATAGGGAGCGTTTGTAAATACAAATGAAGCTTCATTCACTCACCCGCCGCTTACCTCCTGCTGTGAGCGCCCAACAGGCCAGGTTAGCTGGGCCAAGGATGAGAAGTTGCCGTGTCTGCCTTTTTCCTGGGAGACAGATGTCCTTAGGTGACATTTGTAAGACATTTGCAAGTTTGCTAGGGACATATTCTGAGTGTATTCTGACATGGACACCGAGAGACAGAGACAATGGTAGAAAGAACATAGACAACTGGAGTTGGGACTTCAGGGCTCAGAAAATGATACCCTGAAGTCTGGTGCTTTGGTGTGCGGAGTACTTGGAACTGAAGGACGCTGGAAGGGCCTCAGAAGCAAAGTCTCTCTCTGACCTTTTCCTGCCCTCCTGTCTTCCGTTCCCTTTTCTCCCCCAAAACAGGCCACAGAAACTAAAATTCCTCTTCCCCAAGGTGGGTCATAAACTATTACTCTAATCTTCCATTGCCCTTCTGCCACAGAAACTAAAATTCCTCTTCCCCAAGGTGGGTCATAAACTATTACTCTAATCTTCCATTGCCCTTCTGTGTAGGAGCTGGCCATGGAAGTTCTCTGACCGACCTTGTCTGATAGTAGGTCATAAGACCCTCATTCTGGAAGGGGCCTTGCCCTATACTTGGGAGGCAGGTGTGCACACAGAGAGGCCAAGGAGAGCCTGCACAGACAGGCCTTGCTGGGTTTCCCCACTCAGGCTATTACCATTAGGTCAGTCATATTTCTACATGGCCACTCGTCCTTGAACCTAAGCATAAGATTAGTTTTCCCTGGGTCTTTGGGTCTTCATTTCTGAAGGGTTCTGTGCTATGAAAAATGTAGAATGCTTTTCTCTTGTTAACTTGTCTTGTGTTATAGGAGTGTTTGCCATGGCCTTTAACAGCTGTCCCCAACCTTTTTGGCACCAGGGACCGGTTTCATGGAACACAGTTTTTCCACGGGCCAGAGTTGGGGGGGATGGTTTTGGGATGATTCAAGTGTGTTACATTTATTGTGCAGTCAAACCTCTCCGCTAATGATAATCTGTATTTGCAGCCGCTCTCCAGTGCTAGCATCACTGCCTCAGCTCCACTTCAGATCATCAGGCATTAGATGCTCATAAGAAAGCAGGCAACCTAGATCCCCCACATGCACAGTTTACAGTAGGGTTTGCACTCCTATGAAAATCTAATGCCCTGGCTGATCTGACAGGAGGCAGAGCTCAGGTGGTGATGTGAGCCATGGGGAGTGTCTGTAAATACAGATGAAGCTTCACGCTCACCTCCTGCTGTGCGACAAGGCTCCTAACAGGCCATGACCCTGCAGCCCCACAGCCTGGGGGTTGGGGACCACAGCTTTATGATACCTTTCCTCAGAGGTATCACACCTTTCTGCCCCATACACAGAATCTGGTTATTATCTTTTTTTTTTTTTTGAGATGAAGTCTCATTTTATTGCCTGGTGTAGAGTGCAGTGGCATCATCATAGCTCACTGAAACCTCAAACTCCTGGGCTCAAGCGATCCTCCTGCCTCAGCCTCCCAAGTAGCTGGGACTGACTACAGGTGTGCACCACCACACTCAGCTAATTTGTCTATTTTTTAGTGAGACTCTCAAATAGTCCTCCCACTTTGGCCACCCAAAGTGCTAGGATTACAGGTGTGAGGTGCCACACCCTGCCAGAATGTGGTTATTATCTGTGTGATATTAGTCAAGTTACTTTACCTCTGTGTGCTTGATTTCCTTATCTTACCTGGAAATGAGTAGTAACAGTAACACATAGCTCACAGGATTATTATGGGGCTGAAATGTGTGAAAAAATGATGTGTAAATGGTGGCACCTTTTACATACTTCTATTATAGGACTTACTATGGTACATTAAAATTATGCATGGATTTGTCTCCTTCCCCACACTATAAAATTACTAAAGACAGAAAGCATGTTTTATTTATTTTTGCATTCTCACTGCCTACTATAGGGCCTGGTACATACTAGGTGCTTACTAAATATTTGTAGCATTAATGCATGAATTACCTAAAAGCCAGTTCCTTTGACATCAAGTATCTATAAATTGAAAACTAGCCTAAAATGATTAAAATATACATTTATGTAAATAGAAGATTGGGTAAAAACTGATATTTCCAAATGTTTTCAAATTTTAAAATAACCAAGGTTTTTGTGTCTGTTTTTTATAGAGCCACCCATGAGATCATTAGAGCTTCCTTGGGAGTTATTGTGTAAACCTCACTTGAGGAAACCTCACTTTAGAGGAAAGTTTGTGAAAAGGAAGTCTTGAAAGTCAGTCCAGCCTGAGGCTAGTGGTGATGGAATCACACAACAGGGATTCCGTGGCCTCCTTGGAATGCTAGTGCTGGGTACTGGATGCAAGAGAGTTGGGGAGGAAGTCAACTCCTGCTAATCCAGTCCTGCATTATTTGCCCACACAATCACACTTCATCTGTATAGCCATCCTGTGATATGACAATGTATCGGCTCCATTTTGGAGATAAGAAGCCTGGTTTCAGAAAGGTGCAGTAACCCATCCAAGTCCCACAGGTAGCAGAGAAGTAATAGAACCAAGACTCAAATCTTCATGACTTCAAAGCTCACCCTTTTTCTTACCACATGTACTACCTTAGGGCATATCCACCAGTCCTCGCAGAAGACAATTCATATGTATCTCTGCTAACAAGTAGTTTAAGCTAAAACTACTCAGTCTTGGACTTATGTGTATAATTCATGCCCAAGAACCATATCTTGTCTCAAAGTACAAGTTTAGTTTCAGTTACAGTGAAACTCAGGAAAAAACATTGAAGCAGCTTTAGTGTTTTTAAAATACCACGCTGAGTGACTCATCTTTGATCATACTAGCTGAAATTTGCACAAAGAAGTAGGTTGCACCAGCTTGCCTTAGAAGGATTTCTGAGATCTAACTCACTTTTTGACCTATTGGCTAAAATTTGACATTTATATGCCTTACTTTGCAGTTTCTTGATGCCTCTGTGAAGTCTTGAAAAAGAGTAGCTATTGCTTATCCCTCATAACAGGAAGAAACTTGTGACTTTAAAAAAAAAGCACTTTATCTCTCTCAAGAACGCTGGACTGTGGCTGGGGCAAGAATGTCAGAGGTACAGTGCTTTGATTTGGGATACACAGCTCACATACCTTAAATGCGTGATGTATAATTTATGGCCATGAATCAGGTCATCATTGTTGGTTTGTAATCTTCTTTGGTGTTCATGTATACTTTAACCTATCTGAATGGTTGGCATATCTTCTTTAGAGGTATAATATCTATTGAATAATCATTGAGTAGCCTAAACGTCAATAACAAACATATATTAGAGCCGGGTACAGTGGTTCATGCCTGTAATCCTAGCACTTAGGGAGGCTAAGGCGGGAGAATCGCTTGAGGCCAGGAGTTCAAGACCAGCCTTGGCAATAGCAAGACCCCACCTCTACAAAAAAATAACAAAAAAATTAGCCTGGTTGTGGTGGCGCTTGCCTGTAGTCCCAGCTACTTGGGAGGCTGAGGCAGGAGGATCCGCTTGAGCCCAGGAGCTGGCGGTTAAAATGAGCTATGATGACTCCACTGCACTCCAGCCAGAGCGACAGAGCATTTGTCTCAAAACAAACAAATAAACAAACAAAAAACCATATATTAAACCCCTCTTCTCCAGTCGTTCCAGGGATCGATCTATCTATCTGTCTATCTATCTGCCTATCAGTCATCTATCTGTCTTAGTTTGGGATGCTATAACAAACTGCCATACACTAGGTGGCTTATAAACAACAGAAAGTTATTTCTCACAGTTGTAGAGGCTGCAAAGTCCAAGATCAAGACACCGGCAGATTCTGTGTGTGGTGAGGGCTGGCTTCCTGGTTCATAAATGCCCATCTTCTCGCTGTGTCCTCACATGGCAGAGGGAGGAAGCAAGCTCTCTGGGGACTCTTGTAAGGATATTAATCTTGTTCATGAAGGTTCCACCCAAGATCTCATCTAATCTTGATTACCTCCCAAAGACCTCACCTCCTAATACCATCATATTAGGGGGTAAAGTTCCAACATTTGAATTTTGAGGGGATATGAGCATTCAGTCCATAACACTATCTATCTAATCTTTCTTTCCATCCATCCATCTGTCCATCCATTCATCTAACCATCAGTCCACCCATCTGACCATCCATCCTTCTACCTTTCCCTCCCTCCCAGATTTCTCTGATGCTGTGAGCATGTCTCACTCAGAGTTCCCAAATTTACATGTCTTCAGTTCAAGCTAGCAGAAAGACCCATTAGTGCCCTTGGATCCCAGTTCCAGATACCAAGCATGTGCCAGGGAGCAAGCTGCATCCCTTGTGTGGACAGGTGAGGCTGCTGGGACGTACTCTGGCGGGTATGGAGAGGATAGTTCCCAGATAAGAAGCGGGACTGGGAAAACACACCAAAGGTATCCCTTGCCTCGTTGTACCGGGAGCTGGGGAGGTAAGGAATTCCTGGGCTCCTGGGAAGCGTAAGTGTCACTGAGAAAGGCCGAATGTCTGTTAAGGTAGAAAAAAGAAAAAGAGTGGAGTTAGAAAACTCTGTAGAATAAGAAGACTTTTGTTTATAACAAAGCGGGGTGTTCTGGAGTAGTGGGGAAGCAAGAAAGAAGGGGGGTTTTCCCAGGGAACACCAAGGTAGGAATAGCAAGGATGATGGGAGTCACTGGCCAGGATGCAGGGGGCGGGGGACGTGCTGGCTTGAGGACGTGGAAGGAATACAGGGGATGAGGCTTGGCCGCGAGGACAGGCGTGCTGCTCCTGCCAGGATGTTGACGTCCTCCTCGGCGGTGACCCACACCAGTTCCATGGAGCCATCCAGGCCTCTTTCACTTCCATTCTGGGAAGCTCTCGACGGTCATTTGACCGGATGCCCCCATTCCTTTAGGAAGATTAATAGTGGGCCTCACACAGCAGGTCAAGCCTGTGTCGCTTTCCGAATGGAACAATATGGAAGTGAGACCAATTCAAACTCTTGCTCTTTGGGGATTATATTCCCAGATGGTGACCCTGGCTTCAGGGGCCTGTTCAGGGTGGAGGGTGGCATTCCTCTGGCCTAATCTGACCAAACATTTCTCAGTAAGGGTTTAGAGTTGGCATTCGATCACATGTGGTTATCCAGATCAAGATTTGCAGTTTTTTGCTGGGATTTCTGCTCCTTAGGCAGCTGACAAATTCCCAGGGGGCTGGGATCTAAAAGTCTTCTGTGGCCTCAGGCAATAGCAAGATGAGAACCTTTGCCCGAGCCTGGGAACATACCAGAGGGAGCCAGCAACAATACCAAGTAGCTGCAGAAGGAGAAAGAGGGGTTTGGAAATTTCTGGAGCTGAAAAACCTGCCTTATACATCGAATCCTATGTGCAAACATCCCTGTCCCCTCCCCTCCTGGGCTGCGTGGCTGCCACTCCTCCCTTCTTCTGCACACACCTGCTCTAACAGTTGCTGTTTGAACTTTCTTCCTCTAAGGCTTCCCTTGATGTTCATTCTGGCAGGCCCTCACCTGTGTTAAAGTATTGCCTAGGAGTGTGGCTGGGGGTGTCTCGTTATGATTCAGCTCGTCTGTGTACCTCACCAAGCAAACCCTTAATCCCAGGCTGTGGTTTTCACCTTGCCGTGCTATTAGTAGGCAATAGGCAACAAAGGCACACCTCGCAGGATGAAAAACTAAGAGTCCTTGTCAGCCACACCAGAAAGCGCCAAGTCCGCCATTTTCTGCTAGATGGGGATTGGGGGAGGTGATGTTTCAGCGCATCAATGGACTACTCAAATCAACTGTAACGGCCTGTTGACCAGAGCTCTCACCCTGAGTTCATATATGATTTAGGTGATGGAGTCATATTATCTAATGTAGCATTTCTCAAGTGTTATTATGCTTATGAATCACCTGGGGATCTTGTTGAAATGCAGTGGGTTTGGGGCGGGAATTGAGCTTTTGCATTTTCTACCAGGTTTCTGAGCTTGGCTGATGCTTCTGGTCCGTGGACCACACTTTGAGAGGAGCAAGGCTGTGTGGATAGTTTTTAATGGGCTTGTCAACTATTTAAGGACTGACTCCTTATAGCACTAATGTACCTCCAAATTCCACCCATGGAAAATTCCATGCTGCTTAAAAGTCTACTCTTGCTTTCCTTTTTGGCAAACTTTATTATATATTATTTATAGTAGGGAGAAGCTCTGAAGGATTTAGAGAGAGCGAGCCTTTAGAACTTCCACCTACACAGAATATCTTGCTTCAAGAGTGTCCATATGAATTTGTTCCATGAGTTTCTTTGAAAACCCTCTAGTGTCTAATGTCTAGAGGATAGTAGGGTTAAGAGGTGAAAGTAGATTTTTTTTAACCTAAGATTAAAACACTTTATTCACTGAAAACTCAAAACTAAAATCCATTCTTGAAGATGACATTACCCAAAACATGAAAAGACAAGAGTAGAAGATGAATATATAGCAGTCCCCCAATCTGTGGCAGATGTGTTCCAAGACCCCCAGTGGGTGCCTGAAACTGCAGATACTGCCAAACTCTATATATACGTTGTGTTTTTTCCTATCCATATGTACCTATATTAGATTTTAATTTATAAATTAGCCATATTAAGAGATTAACAACAAAAACTAATAATACAAAAGAACAAGTATAACAATATACTGTAAAGGTTATGTGAATGTGTTTTCTCTCACTCTCAAAATATCTTTTTGTACTATACTCCAACTACTTTTGGACCTTGGTTGACTGTGGGCAATTGAACTGCAGAAAGCAAAACTGCGAATATGGGGGGACTACTGTACACTTTTGAAAAGTTTTATGTTTGTGGAACATTTTAAATTCTTCATTTCTCTGTGTCTGTGATGCCTTTTGTAGACTGGAAGAGTGCAGGGCTGAAGGAGACTAGAGTTGAGTTTTTGATGCCCGGAGCATGGCTGTGATCACTGGAATGGGCAGGGAGGGAGACCTTGGGAGCCACTGCCTCGATGGGTTGGGTGTGAGGACATCCTCCTGGGGGACTTAAGATACAGATACACCTGAGTATCAGAGTGTTGGTGGTGCTGGTGATAATTATGAAGATGTTGGAAAATAGCGAGGTTTGAGGATGCAACAAGAAGATAGATTAGTCTTGTTAACTGTGGTTGATATTGTAATGCCCAATGGAAATACCCTGTAGAAGTGAGAAAGTCAACAATGAGGAGAGGCTACAGCTCTAAATATAGAACTTTGACTTCCTGATTGAATTAAGAGTGTGACAATTTATTATCGCCTTGAATGTCACCAGAATTTTCCTACCTAGCTGCTTTATTCAATAAATAATTATTCAGCAACTATGCCATAAGCTTTAACTTTTCATATGCATGTAGACTGTCTTCCGTCTCTCTGCACCCATCATCTGGATACTAGACTTCTGTGATCTCCCAGGTGCCTCGCCCATGGTAGTTGCTTATAAAGGCACCTGTTGGAAGCGACTGCTTATACTTGGGGGTATTTGTAGTCAACTAAAAATGGTGAGAGGCCACAGCTGGAAAAAATTGGAAGAGCAGGAGAGAAAGAGTGTGGTGTGGGAGGTAACGGCACCCACATCACTTAAGAGAACCTAAGGAATAAAAGCTGAAAGGACATCTTCAAATGGCATCTGAAGGAAGCCACTGGAATGCACAGCCAAAGCATTTCTGATGAGGTTCTAAGCGTGGAAACCCAGGGAGTCACTGGGGGCGTTGGAATTGAAGGGAAGTTTAAGGACCAGAACCACAGATGGAAATAAAGGGGGGGGGGCGGGGAATAACACCAATCAACAAGGAAAGTCTTCCTGTGAAGCAAATACTTTCACACAGCACCTTTCCGTAATCTTTCCTCAACATGCCATTCTGTGCTCGGTCGCCTACGTTTATGGATGATGTCAAGCACGTAGCAGGTAGTGCTCTATCAGGATTAAAAACAAATTGAAGTTAAGATTAAGAAGACTAGCCCAAGCTGTGATATTCAGCCACCTGTCGCTGCCAAGTTTTAAGGAGAGAAATCAGCAATGATGTTTCAACAAAAGCTGAAACATGGGCTGGACGCGGTGGCTCACGCCTGTAATCCTAGTGCTTTGGGAGGCTAGAGGCAGGAGGGTGGCTTGTGGCCAGGAGTTCGAGATCAGCCTGGGCAACAGAGCGTAGACCCCCGTCTCCATAAAAAATAGAAAAATTAGCCAGGTGTGGTGGCGCGTGCCTGTATTCTCAGCTGCTCAGGAGGCTGAGGCAGGAGGATCGCCCGAGCCCAGGAGTTTGAGGTTGCAGTAAGCTATGATGATGCCACTGCACTTTAGCTGGGGCAACAGAGTGAGACCCTGTCTCAAAAAAAAAAAAAAAGCTGAAACTTGCTTATCCCAGCCTGAAAGTATGGCTGAGGAACTCCAAGCCGTGCACAGTTCTTGACCCATCAGCAATGTTCAGCAGGTCTCTCCTATGTGCTGGTGAAAAAACAAAAATCCAGTCCATGGAACCTTCATTATAGTGGGGGTGTCAAAGATAAACAAAGCTGGACACTAGTTAAAGTGGTAAGGACAGATTTTAAGCAGTGAGAGACTATTGAAGTAGGGTATTGTTGAGCGTGAACTGAGCTCAACTTCAATTTGAAGTTCAATTTGAAGTACAGAGGTGCCTGGGCATTGTGAAGAGAGAATGAAGGAGTAGAGAAGGAGGTGAGCAGAGGCTCAGTAGAGTCAGGGAAGTAAAAAATTACAAAAAGCAGAAAGGGAGGATTTGGTCCATGTGAAACCCATCTGGGTCGTTAACTGATGCTTGTCAAAGCCAGACTCCTGCCCTCCCCCACAGGCAGGGAGACAGGAGCCCTGTTTTCAGGGATGAACAAACAGTAAGTTCTTTTGACAGCCTTGAGTTTTCTGAGGCAGGCACTTTGAGCGGAGTTAAGGTCACCCTAGGGATGCGGCCTTGAGCTGTTAGAAACTGCATTTGTGTTCTGTTCAAGTCTTTATAGGCTGAGGTTGAGGCCCCCTCAAGAAGAGGGCTAGAGGAGCCTGGCTAGAGTTTGGTCAAGGAGAAAGTCTTTGTCAGGGGAGAGAGAGAATACACAGAATAAATAAACAATACTAGATGGTGCTAATGAAGTGGAGGAGGGGGTAGGGAATATTGGGATGGAGGTGTGGAGCTTGCAAACTTAAATATGGTGGTCAAGATAGGCCCCCCTGAGAAGACAACCTTCAGTAAACCCCGGAGAGAACTGAAGGCACTGAGGAACAGGATTGGAGCCCCTAGGGACGGAGCAAGTGGGGGAAGGGCAGTAGGAGGGGATGCACCTGGAGGTGACAGGAGGCCCTGGCCTCTGTAGACCATTGCAATGATGTTGACTCTTTCTGAGTGGGACAGACATCCTGTGGAGGGCTTTGGGCAGAGGGGTGTCATGTTTTTTGATGAAGTTAATGTAGAAAGCCAAGTTTGGGAGATAACTATTTCATTCATATCAAAATCAACTCGAGAGTGTAACCACAAGTATGCAGGGCTATGGTGTCTGCCTCTTCTTCCTCACTTTCTTCTCATTAAGGGACAGTAATTAGAAAGTTAGTGGAGTTTCTAACATTATGTGGAAGTAGCTAAACTAATTGAAGATATTCAGAAATGTCTTTAACCCCCAACAATTCAGTGTTAAAGAAAAAATTTATTCAGTGACACTTGGGTTTTTTTTTTTGTTTGTATTGAGACAGGGTCTTGCTCTGTCACCCAGGCTAGAGTGCAGTAGCATCATCAAAGCTCACTGCAACCTCAAATTCCTGGGCTCAAGCAATCTTCCTGCCTCAGCCTCCCAAGTAGCTGGGACTACAGGCTCACACTACCATGCCTAGTTAATTTTTCTATTTTTTGTAGAGACGGGGTATTGTTCTTGCTCAGGCTGGTCTTGAACTCCTGGCCTCCCAGAGTGCTAGGATTACAGGGTGAGCCACCATATCTGGCCTCAATGACACTTGTGAAAGCACGATAAGGGAGGCTTTATTCAGGACCATGGCAATAGGTATAGAGCCCACTGCAATGGTATTGTGCAGTGGGGGAGACAGATTGGGTTCAACTCTGAATACAATAAAGAAAAGAATTTATAGCCAAGAAGCAGGATGTGTGTTTGTGGCGGGAGTGGGGTGGAGAGGTCAGTGGATAGAAAATTACTAAGAGGAAACCTCAGGGGTAAGGGGGATTCTTACTGAAGTCAGGCCAGGTGGTCAGGATCACGGGGGCGGGGGGAAGGGGATGAGGAACTCAATCAGATATCAAGGGTGAGGGTTCTGGGTAAACTGATTTAGCAGGGTTCTTGCTAAATCTGTATTTTACAAGAAAGTGCACAGATGGGCCTAGGAGAAGGTTCAGAAGCCTGAATAAAGTTTGGTCAAACAAAGAATCTTTGCCACTGCTAGTCTAAGAAGTCAAGTGTGTCTTTAATTTTGTCTTTGCCTGATCACTATTGAACTTTGGAAGTATTTTATATTATTAGCTATTTGTATTTTCTTCCTCTGTGCTCATCCTGTACATATCCTTTGCCCATTTTTTTCTGTTGAGTTATTTTCTTAACTTTTGGTGTCTTGGGGGTAATAAATAATGTTTTGTCTGTTGTATATGTTAGAAGTATTTTCTGCTATTCAGTTGCTTTCACTTTGTTCTCAGTACCTTTTGTTGCTCAGGAACAAATCCAGTTTTGATGTGTGAAGGTACATGTTTATATACACATACAGAGGATTTACAAATATACCATATGTATCTGTATTTGCTTTGAAATGCCCTTCAATAAAAACCGGCTTCTGTGATTCTTATCTTCCCTTTTTAGTGTGGGAGGCTTCCTGCTTTGCTTTGTCTGCACATTTACGCGGAGCCTGCCCAGCTTAATTTTAGCTTGGGGAAAAATACAGAAGAGAAGATATTTTCAGTCAGGTCATATTATTGTGAACACCTGTGAAATTCAGGATATTTTCTTGAGGGTAAATTAAAATGTAGGACACCACCTTGCCTGGAGCACATCGCTATTGTGGTTGCTGTGCAAACTGGGAGGTGTTCCTTGGAGCCAAAAGACCTTGTCACTTTCACACCAGCACTGCTTCTAAGTTTCATTGCCTCCTACCCTCAAGCCTTTGTATTAATTCTGAAACAACTAATATAGCCATCGTTGAAAACTTGGGGGGAAAAGAAGAGGTCTTTCTGGTCTGTTTTATTCTCTTGCATGATAATCACCAACACAGATATTTTACATTTTATTTATCAGTCTATTCTTCCTGCTTTTCGTTATGCCCCAGTTTGCATTCCTAAATTTCTGGCCATAAAGAGGCAAATAAAATGTACAACCACCTTATGTCATTGCATTGTCAAAATTTACTTGATCAAGACAGACAGGAACCCTAACCACCTGTCTGAGTAATTTTTTTTTTCTACCTAATCATGTGAATTGTCTTGTTTTGGTGAAATGTTGAGGCTTCCACCTACTTCCATCCACCCACCTGCATTTACAGATAAAATCTAATTATCACCTCAGGATGGGTTCTTGACATGCAATACAATCACAGACAGAAGGATTTAGAGCACTTTGACATTTAACTTTTTTTTTTTAGAAAAAGATTTTTTTTAAACTGATGCTTTTTAAGATGCTATTTCACAGTTAATTTTTTTAAATGGAAAAAGAAAAGAACAAAAAGAAAGAAAAGAAACCAAACCTTTTACTCTTAATCTATTTGTAGCATTACATTGAAGGTAATAGTGGAAGGGACAGTGAAAACTCATGATGTTGAAGAAATTAATGAAGGAGCATCCTTTTTGACTTCAGGCAGGTTTCTATTCTCTAGATATAATTACCAAATTCCCTAGCCATGATTACAATTTTGTGACACAGAATTTTGTGACCAGCTACTATATAATCCAACCCCAGGTTATTCCAGACTTTACACCTTAAATTCATTTATTTATTTCAAGATGTCAAGGTATGGACTTTTGGTGCAGGCGCACAGGAAGTTGTCCGGGACGGTGAATACCTCATGGAGGGAGGTGAGGGGTGCAGGCCACAATAAGAAATAGTACATTTTACTAAATGGAGAAAAAAATTAAGGCAACCAGCTTGAGGGATAAAACAAAACTAGAAAGCACATTTATAACTCTATATGTCAACTTGGATAGAGGAAATGAAAAAGATGAGAAAAATATTTTAAGAAAAAGTTAACTAGCTCATTTGTAGGAACAGCATTCAGAAAATCAATATAAACATAGCTCTAGAGCAGTGATTCAGATTTCCCATCTTGGAGGACTCTAGGTATGAAGCTGAGAACTTTTCAGTTGCTATGGAATTTGAACCTCTCAGCTCACGGAGGGCTAAGTAGACTGGGAGGGAGGTGCACATCCCCACAGGGTCTCACTGAAGGAGTCGCCACAGAATTCTCAGACGGAACACACTGGCCACACTATGGGGTCTGGCTGCTGCTATTTAGACAAATGTGCTTTTATGTGTAAAAGTGTGTCATTTAATGGTAAATATTTTTCTTAAAAAAGTGAGCCAGGAACTAATACAAATGAGGTACAAAGACATGGGAAGACATACTGCTTGCTTGTCTTCCTCCCTCCTAAAGACCACATTTCCCTTTGAAATGAGGCCAGGATGAAAGGGCCTCCTCCCTAGCCCCAGCCTCAGAGGAACTGGCCTAGCATCTCTCTCCAAAATACGCTCTCCCTGTAGTTCACCAATAAGAGGTTCATTTGGTTTGACAAACTTTTCCTTTTAAAGAATAAGCATGACCTGAGGGATAAAGGCCATTTAGTGGCCACTCACAATGTTTTGGCATGTAAGTTGCCTTCATCATCATCATCACAACTAGTGTTGTAGAGAAGTTTAAGAAGGTTCTCATCTCTCTAACGTATCTGATCCTCATAAGCTTGTGAATCCAGTAGGAGCCTTGTTTACCCCATTTCACAGATGGGGAGAGAGAGGTTAATAGCCTTGGGTCATTCAGCCAGTGAGTGCTGAGGCAGAATTAAAACCCAGGTCTTCTAAGTCCAGGGCTGCTGCCACCACCCCAGATAATCGGATTAATTACGTCCCCACATTTGCTGGAAGAGGAGCTTTGGGTGGGGGTTGGGGGAGGAGGGAAGAGGAGGGTACGGAAGTGTCAGAGGCGGCGTGGGCAGGGATAAGCAGAGGTCAGATGGCTACCTCACCACACGGGGTCTTGATGTTCGGGGAATGACCTGACCATGCGGGCTTGGTCCAGCTCTTCCAGACTCTAGCCGTTTTCCATCCCACCTTTGAAACAAAGCCATGCCATTTCTTTTGCCTGGACTCTGATAGAAAAGTAAAAGGTGACACCTTGTGAGTGGAGAGGTAAGTCATGTTCTTGAATAGACAAGGCTTAGGCCAATCATGGAATAAGCTGGAACAATCTTCCATCCACGAGAACCGCTTTTTCTTTTTCTTTTGTTTTTTTCCCCTCATTCCTGCCTCAGAAACACCCTGGAAGGGTAGATGGGAGCCTTCATGTCCAGGTGCACCTCACCTGCTTCAGGAGACACCAGATGAAGCTCTTTCAAAGCTCTGACCCTCTCCTGGGCCCAGCCACATGCTGCCTTCATGCTTCTTCCTTGTCACCTAATGTCCCACATGTCTTTATTTTTGCCCCGGGTTGGGAACCTATAGATTGAAAGAGAATTAAAAGAAACATTGTATAATCAACATGTATGGGCTTTATTTGGATTCTTATTCAAGCAAACTGTAAAAAAAATTTACACTAAATGTTTGATGATATGAAGGAATTAATGTTCCTTGTTTTTAGATGTGTAATGATATTATGGTAATTTTTTTAAAAAGTCTTCATTTACATAGAAAAATATTATGGGAGGAAAAAAAGTATCTACCCTTTTTTTCTCCAAAATGTTCAAATCTTCCTTTCACCTACGTCCTTTCCTTTACCATATAAATATGTCCTATCTGCATTAGAAATAGTAAATTTCTAAATTCATATGTAGTAATAGTACTACGCTTTTAAAAAATAAACCATGAGTGTCAGATCTATTATAAGGACCAAACTAAATGTCTCCATGTCCGTTTCCTTTTTTCAGGCTCCCTGATGGGGAGAGCAGGAAGCTCACTGTTTTACTTACTCTGATCTCCTTTATCATTTGCCATAGTAATCTGCTGGGTAGAGGAAGGCAAAGAGGATGTCTAAGTGAATTCTGTAGTGGCAAGGTAGATTCCTGCTGTTTTCCATCGTGAAGAGGTAAAGGTTCTCTTATAAAATTGAGTTAATGCTCTTTGTTTCCCAACTGCCCTTTGAGTACAGGTATGTTTGGATTTTTAGACCTTTGAAGAGAATTTCAAGACCTTGCTGCAAACTGCGGACCCAGTATTGGTGATCAGGTAGCTTGGTGGTGCATAAATACCTCCCTGATGATTGAGCAGCTGGAATGCACAGGAATGGCTTAGGCCTCCACCCTCATTCCCTAGGAGGAGGGAAGAACTGTTACAAAAGGGTTTCGTGGGATAGTTGGCAGCCAGAAGCAGATATAGCAGCTTTCAGACCCCAAGCCTCTCTTTGGCTTCTACCCCCATGGTGGTGTGTGGAGGGGTGCTGTGCCAAATAAGGAACGACCTCCTCAGTGATCTGTGAAGATTTCCTGGGATGGGATCAAGGCTTCCCCCTGCCATAATATATAGATGACTATTCTGATAGAGCGAGTGCCTTTATGCTCTACTCCTTTGGGGTAGCTTCAGATTTTGGCTAGAATGTTCTCATTGCAGACATCTGCTTTTGATTTGCATCCTATCCAGTGGGTTGGCTCCAACTGCGTCTCTCTGGCTATTAAGAATTCAGAGTCAGAATCCCCTGGATCTAATGCGAGACCAACCAGTTTCAAAATTGTCACTGATCCCACTGAGGAAATGTCAGGAAAAGGGAGGGAGAGGGAGAAGGGGACTATTTATGAGTCATTTATTAGCTTGTGACACCATGTGTATCAGTGGGAACTCTATCCTAACAGCCTTCCCTCCCACCTCCACCCCTAACTCTACCTGGATCTGAAGTAGAAAGAGACAAGGTAGGAAGGAATGCAATATAATTCACCCATGAGCATGTAATCTAATCCCGTCTTCTCTTCCCTCTCTTGCTTTTGCCATGTAACAAATACTGTTAAATATACCAGTTGTTTTCCAATACTAAAAAAAGTTGAGAACAGAGATTATGAGGATTGTTATGCAAACATTATCAAGATGTAGGTTTCTTGTACATATGGGAATTGTTTTAGGAAAACAAATAATTGGTAGTTTTTTACAAAACATTTTTACTAATGATTACATAGTATTATTTATTAAAATATAATTCGTTGGGTTTGAAAAATGAAAATCAGTCCTTTAATTCAATAACTCAGTACTCGTGGAGAGAGATTTTGGGGAAAAGTGTGTTGTAGAATTTCTATCTTTTCAAAAGGAGCCTGCAATTCCAATGGGATGATCTAATCAATTGATTGATTGATTAGGAACTGAACCAAGTATTCAATTCTGTATCTTTAAATTAGGCTAATTCATCCATAAGCCATGTGACTGGTAGCCAATTAAAAATGACAAGAAACCCAATGTAGTTTTTGGCAGCTGTCTTAAGCCTTCTCACTTTGATTCTACCATTTACCCATTTGTTCATTTAGTCAACTCTGAGACTCAACCATGTGGAAGGTGCTAAGAGACACAAAAATGAGTAAGATATCACTAGTTCCTATGTCTAGGAGCTTATTTCTGTGGCATAAACAGACATCTGACTAGTTCATTTCGATTGTGCTTCAACATAATGTAATATGGGACACAGTAGGAGAGAGGCCTGACCTAGGCTGGGATTGCAGAAGGAGATCACCCGGAGGAAGTACTGGATACTTGAGCTGTCATAAAGGGTTAAGTAGGTGCTTGCCTGGGGAGGGGAGAGAGCTTGTTCCAGGTAAGGGGAGCAGCGCAGGTACATAGATGGGAGGGTGTATAGGGACTTTGGGAAATAATAAGAAACTCTGGATGGTTTGGAATATAAAATGCAAGGTAGGGGTGTGTGTGTGTGTGTGTGTGTGTGTGTGTGTTTTCAGGTATGAGGGGTGGGAGGAAGGTGATGTCAAGAGCTGACAGGAGTTCCAGGCTTAGAACCAGAAATGACTCTGGGGAGCTTTAAGTGATGAACTGGCCAGATTCCTGAACCTGGCTGCTGGGCTGGCTTCATCAGTCTTGGGCCCAGTTAGGCTTAGCTGGCTGCCAGCCTGGGCCGGGCCCAGCACACCTCAAACACGGGCAAGGACTGCGGGAGAGGAAGATGCAGTAGGCACTGACCTCCTGACCTTGGCATGAGGCGTGTGTGCTGCTGGCAAGCCGTTCTGTCTCTCTCAGGAGGTTCTGGCCCCTCTGAGTGTGATTTCCCTACCCACCGTGTAACAACAGTCTCAGCACTAGGGAGGCTGTGGCCTGTCGGGAATGGGGGCCTATTCCATCCTGTAGTGTTCAACCAGGGCATCCATATGGTGCTTACAAACTCTCTGAACTTGGTGGGTATGAAGACACTCAGACCATCAAACACCAGCAAGGGGTTCTTGAATACTACAAAGTCTACTTCTTCAAGCTTACTGCTCCACAAATGGACCTCATCCAAAAAGATTGGGTGACCTCATAGCAGATGCAGGCCAAATAGGAGGAAAGAGTTGCCCTTAAGGAAAATAACTAACCAAAAGGATTTTCCTTCTATTATTTCTATATTACTGCTTTTATTACAGTAAAATGAATGTGAAAAAAAAATTTTATTATTTAATTTGAACGTGAAATGTTATCCATATGTACCCTCTTTTTAAATACTAGTTACTGTTTAAAAAGAGTTTCATAATTCCATTCTGAGCTTAATTCTGTAATTCTGAGAAAGAAACATTCATAGGCTATTCATACAAATGAAATGTTGAGTTGCCTTCAATCCACTTATGGTTTTTGTGAAAGTTCTTGTCAAAAGACAGAATGATACACAGGAAGCTAGGCAGTGTGTTGTGAACTTGGCAGGGTGGACGAGAAGAACATAGGTTAACTATTCTCCCAGTGCTCTTGTGGGATGGCTTCAGAATACCTCCATGAGCATCTGAGGCCAGCTGCAGCCCCACCTCCCCTGGCTGGCCACTCAACACAGCCCGGCAGCCACGCTCCTCCACACTACTGGTTTGTGTTTTCTTCCCCTTTCATTGCTAAACATATTGGTCACTAAAATTACCTTGCTGAGTTTTATTCTTGTTCATTGTTTGCATTCCCATCTGTGGACACACACATACACACACACATGAAAATAAACTTCATGAGAACAGGGACCTGTTATCTTCTTTTTAACTCTGTCGCCAGTGTCTAGAATATTAAGTGATTGTCCAATACTTGTTTGTTGAATGAGTAACTGAATGTGGGAGGTTGCTGGAGAAGAACTTTCAGGAGGAAGTTTCGTGGTGGTCACCACCCAGGCCACATGGTTGAAGTCTCAGCCCTTTGGAGGAAGGAGGTGCAAGGCTAATGTGGGCTGGATTTGCAGGGCTGCTGTGCACCCAGGGTGCAGGAGAGGTGCCTGGTCCCCTCCTCTGGTCAGTACTCACTGCAGCTCTGGCATAGTAAGTTTCCTGGGGAGTGCGGCACCCAGGGGCCTCTGGCACAGCCTCCATGTGCCCACAGGAGTAATGGTGAGACACGTTGTCATCACGTGACCTTGAAGGCAGGGACATTGGAGAGTAGTAGAAGGACAAGAATAGAGATGCCCAGGTTCACGGGGCCAGCTTTGCTGGGGACCAGCACCCTGCACCAGTACATGGGGCAATGAGCGGGGAGAGCTGGGTGATTACCACGCGCATGACCTTACCCTTAACCACTGGCTCACGAAGTCTGAGTATATGCAGGTTGCTTTTGATATTAGTCTCCATGAAGAGTATAATTGGTTGAGGTTCAGGAGTGTTAGGGTGGAAACTTACTAGGTGCTCTCAGCGGGTTGGAGAAAGTTTCTCACACAGTGATTGGGATATACAGAAGTAAAACTTTATTTATTTTCCTGAGAAAGAAAGAGAGAGAGAGAAGAGAGAGGAGGCCACGGCACTGAAGAAAACGGTAGTGCCGGGCAGCGGAGGGAAAGTTGCTTGGTGCTTTTAAGGGGTAAAAATGGCTTTTGTTTCTGTGCTTCAGCAGACTGATAACAGAAGCAGCTGCAAGATGTCGGGGAGTTCATTTCTTTTTCTTTCTCTGTGAGGCTGGGTTATCCGAGTCCTTGAAATCTGTGTTTTTTGCAGGAACTGAAGGAGAGAGCTGGAGCAGGGAGTTCACACCCTACTGCCCACTTAGGGCTCTTCAAGGATGAGAAAACGAAACTCTTAGAGATAAGTAGTTAGGTCACAGGTGTTTAGTTAAACAAAGGGCAGTTGTGCTGTGAGTTTATTTCCCTTACTTTCTGTCAGATAGGTTATTTTCCTCTGTTAGATAGGTTATTAGTAAGACCACCTTTCAAGGAGCATACTTTCTCTTCCTTTTTTTTGTTTTTTGTTTTTTTGGTTGAGACAGGGTCTCACTATGTTGCCCTGGCTAGGGTGCAGTGGCCTCATCAGAGCTCAGTGCAACCTCAAACTCCTGGGCTCAAGCGATCCTCCTGCCTCAGTCTCCTGAGTAGCTGAGACTACAGGCGTGTGCCACCACGCTGGGCTAATTTTTCTATATTTTGTAGAGACGGGGTCTCACTTTTGCCTAGGCTGGTCTCGAACTCCTGGCCTCAAGGGATCCTCCTGCCTCGGCCTCCCGAAGTGCTGGGATGACAGCCGCACCCAGCCATATTTTCTCTTCCTTTGATTGTCTCTGTGGATCTTCTCCTGTCAGTTACTCTCTGTTCTCCAAACTTGTCCTCTCTCTTTGCCCCATGTCTTGACATGTGTGATTCCTGTGCCTGGAGCGCCTCCTGCCTCTTCTTTCTCTGACACAGAACTTCTGCTTGGCCTTCAAAGCCCCGGTCAGATGTCACTGCTGTGGTGAAAACTCTCTTTGCCGCTCAGCCAGGGTTACTTCCTCTCCCCTTTGTGGTCCCGTAGCCTCGTCCCGGTGCTGCCCATTGTGTTGGAGTAATCTGTTCACTTGACTCTTCCCAGTGAGTTTTCAAGGGTAATAATCCTGTCTTAAAATTGTGTATTTTCAGTTTATGTCACAGAATCTGGCTGTGGAAAAAGAAAAAGCAAAATTAAAGAACATATCTGAGGCATTGGAAATAGACCATCCACAATTGTTCCTAAAAGGCAATGAGCAGGTATATAAACAAAATATGGTATTTCTGTACAAATGAATATTATTCAGCCATAAAAAGGAATACATGTTACAAGATGGATAAACCTCAGAAACATTAAGGTAACTGAAATAAGGCAGACACAGAAGGACAAATATTGTATGATTCCACATATATGAGATACCTAGGATAGGCAAATTCATAGAGACAGAAAATAGAATAAAGGTTTCCAGGGGCTGGGAGGAAGTGAGAAAAGGAATTACTGTTTAACAGGTATGGAGTTCCTGTTTGGGATGATGAAAAGTTCTAGAAATAGTGGTGAATGGACTTAATGCCACTAAATTGTAAAAATGGCTAATATGGTATTTTTTATTTTATATGTCTTTTACCACAATTTTTTAAAAAAGCAATGAGTAGGGAAGAAACAAATGAAAGAATTAGCAGTAAAATGTTCCAGTGACCCAAATGCAAAGAGTAGTTCAAGAGTATGTAGACCAATTAAGTGGGATACAACTCATTACAGGCTCCTTGTCAAGAGAAGAAAACCCATGTTCTTTCTCTTGACACTATTTTTAGGCAATCAGCAAGATTCCATCAAATTCAGCATCGTATTCTCTTATTCTTCTGCAAAATTATCATTGGCAAGTGCTTTTTCCCAACGTTAATTTATACTTCTTCTGTTTATGAAAGTATTTCAAATAAGCTGATAGAACTCAAACTTGGGTTATTGAAATGCCTTCGAAAACTGATAAATTGGTTACTTTTAGTTTTTATATATATACATGTGCACAAACAATACTTGAGTAAAAATTAAATAAACAGTTATAACACTATAAGTGGTTTTATACATTTTTATTTTCCTGGATTGGAGCCCTCTGTTATGTCTTATAAACCTTTAGCTTGGATTTTGTATTTTGAACTGTCATGCATATTTATGGGAAGCTCATTAGAGGGGGAAGCCTGTATTTTAAATTTCCCTACATGAAACAGTTAAAGAGCAGGAGGGGAATTGTGGGGGACACCAAGAAGCGGGGCTGAGCTGCGACGAGGCCCATGGCTGTGTTTCACATCACGTAAGAGCTCAACACCCAGAGCAGGGGCCTGGTGGATGCGGCCGACTGACCAGACGGCAGTTCTCGGAAGAGCTGCTGATCAGAAATGGAGGCTTTGGAAGAATCTAAGTGGCAACATCACAAACAATAACAGGCCCTAAAAATAACAACTGCAACCCCAGCAGAACGAAAGCCCTTCTATGTGGGAAGTATAATGGGAAATGTATTGATTGGTATTTTTATCCCGATACGAGAATAATGATCACAAGTAGAGATGCTCCCCTTTTCTGCAAAGGACGGTGGCGCAAAACACGGAGCACCATCAGCAGTCTTCGAGCAAGAATAGCAGCTAAAGTCAACGTGTATGAGGAATTTTCTGGTTATAAGTAGCTGCAATGGAACGAAAATCAGCTTTCACGTATTCATTCTCTCCTTTTACTCTTATTTGATGAGCTCCTACTATACGCCAGGCACAGTTCTAGGTACTTGGAGGATATCAGTGAACCAAACCAAGAGCAAGTTCTCTGTCCTCATGAAGCATATAGTCTAGTAGGAAGAGACAGAAAATAAGGAATAAACATCATACGTAAGTAAATTACATAATATGTTAGAAAGTGGTAAGCGTTGCATAAAAAGGAAAAAGTATAGCAGCAAAAGGAAAACTCATGAGTGCCAAAGAGAGGCGGGATGGGGCAGGGGCAGCTCTGTTGAGCCGGGGATAAATGAAGAGGGGCCTGGAGCAGGGAGCTGGCAGATAACCGGGGAAGAGCATCCCAGGCCAAGGAGGCGTGAAGGCCCCAGAACGGGAGCCTGCCCGGCCAGGACGAGGCCTGTGGTTGCTGCAGGGTGATCTGGGCAGAGCAGCGAGAGGGAAAGGCCTTGAGGGCTTTCGCTTGGGTGGAACTGGAACCCGTGCGGGGTTCTGAGCAGAGGAGTGAACGGACCTGGCAGATTTTAAAATTATTCCCTTTGCTGCTGTGTTGGGAATAGAGAGTAGGGGACTGGCCAGTAAGGAGGTTATTCCTACATTCCAGAGAAGGGTCAGAACAGGTGGCAGTACGTATGCTGAGAAAGGGTCCAGGCCTGGATGTATTCTGAAGGTGGCACCTGCATGATTTCCCATGGAGCTGCTGTGAAGTGTGAGGGGCTCAGGGCTCCGAGATGTTCACCCTGAGTGATGGAAGGATGGAGTTGCTGTCAGTTGAAACAGGGAAGGCTGTGGGTGTAGCAGGTTTGGCGTGAAGATCAGGAGTTCACTTTGGACACATCAAGTCTGAGATGTCTGTTAGACATCTGGGGGAGAGGCTGAGTAGACCAGTGGGGTATTAGTTTCCTAATGCTGCTGTAACAAGACTACAAATTTGGTGGCCTAAAATAACACTGATGTATCATCTTACAGTTTTAGAGGTGAGAAGTTCTAAAGTCAAGGTGTTGGCAGGGCTGCATTCCTTCTGGGGGATCAGGGGGAACATCATTTTTCTGGCCTTTTCTGGCTTTCAGAGGCTGCCTGTATTCCTTGGCTGTGGCTGCTCCCTCCATCTTCAATGCGCATCACTGCACCCTCTGCGCCATCACCACATGCCCCTTGCTGACTCTGCCCTCCTTACTTTCCTCTTATAAGGACCCTTATGATTACATTGGGCCCCTGGATAATCCAGGACACTCTTCCCATCTCAAGATCTTGACATTAATCACATCTGCAAAGTTATTTGAGTCTAGAGTTCTGGTGAGAGATCTGGGCTGAAGTAAATACCCAGTATTTAGAGCCTCTAAGGGGGAAATTAGTGGCTCCTGTAACATAGGACGGGGTGGAACTGGACACTGGATCCAGGGATTGAAAAGCTGTCATCAATATCTTCTTATTCTCTCTTTTTCCCTCCTCCCCTCCCCCAGCCTGCCTCCATCCCCAGTCTCTTGGCTCTGGCTGTCTTGGATGGGTTCATCTCTCCTAATGCAGGATCAATTCAAGTATGGTGGCCAGTAACTCCGGGCTTCATCCACCTGAGTGGGAAAACCCAGAGAAAAGATGAAACTTTTCTCTTGTGGGGTCTGCACATAAAATCCCACAGGAAGGCTCTCATGGGGCCTGATTAAGTCACATGTTAGTTAGACGAGGCCCCTGCTGTCTCTCCTGTGGACAGTGATGGTTGGTCCCAAGGGAACCGAATGGGGTGGGAGGAGGTGCAGTTCCCCAGAGTATAGGGGGACAGGGCTATTTCTAGAAAGGAGGAAGGGATGCTGGGGAGGCAGACACTATAGCTATACTAAAAATGCTTCAGACTTGCATTTTTAAGCTTATTTTTTAGTAAAATTTCAACATAACCCAAAGTAGATTGAAAAGTACAAAGATCCTTCATGTACCCGTTCCCTCCCCTCCAACACTTACTAACTCGTAGTCAAACTTGTTTCTTCTTTGCACCTCTCTACTTCCCTTCCCCACCTCAGTATATTTTAAAGTAAATTCAAGGCATCATATCATTTTTCCTGTAAATATTTCAGTATGTAACACTAAAGAATAAAGACTCTTTTTTATAAACAAAACCACAATACCATTATCGTACTAAAAAAAATTAACATTAATACCATTAGCTATTCAGTTGGTGTTCGAATTTCCCCCATTGTCTCATAAATGATTGTTTGAATCAGGATCCAAATAAGGCTGATCCTTTCCATTTGGTTCGGAATTTCCTTTTGAAATGTCTCTGCACATGGTTCGTCTAACGTCACTAGCAACCAGGCACCCAGTTCCGTGTTCTTCATCGTCTACACGTCATGCTCCTTGTGTTTTTACTAGGGCAGTGGTCCTTCTGTTGTCACTGTAGCACTTCCACGTCTTAATTCACTCCCTCGATGCCCCAAGGTGGCTTTAGCACACCAAGCATTCTGGAGTCATTTTGAAAGCGGCAGATGTGGTTTAGGTACGTTTGGCTTTTGAAATCCCCCAGAGATCTAGATATGCAGCAAAACTCCCCATTCCCTTCCTCCCTTGCTTTCGCATTTGGAGAGGAGAACAGAGGTGTTTCCTCCTAATAATTCTCTCCATGTGGGCTTTTGTCTTAGAGTTTCCAATGCCTGTCTGCTCCAGACAGAAGCTTCCTTAAGCGGGTCCACCGGGGCCTTGCCAAGACAGACAAATCGCTGAGTTCAGGAGTAAACTTCGTTCTTTGCGGTTTGTTCAGTGAAACTTTTGACCTGTCCGTGGATCCCTCAGATGTGTTGAGGTTTAAGGTGTGCTCTGGGGAAGGGGGGTGGAGAGAAGAAAGGGAGTTATAAAATATGGACAAACGAAGCACTGAGTGTGAAACCTCACTTCTAGAAAGGTTCCAGCAATTCCCACTACGCTCTCAACACCGTTGAGAGAATTTTGGTGAGGTCGCTATGCATCTTTTCATGTCATTAGAATCACATTCACCATGATATCATAAACACTTCTGTTCCTACATATTTCCTTTACTTTCATTTTTAAAAGATCCATAGTATCCAAGGCCTTCTTACCTGGTAGAAAGATAAATCTACTGAGTAGTGAAAGAAACACTCAGAGTCAGAACTGTGTCCCAGGCCTGGCTTTGCCACTAATTAGAAATTTGACCAAAGGATTATCCCCTCAATGCTCCAAGTTCTCTCCTCTGCTAAATGGGTACGATATTGCTTACTTCACAGGATTGTTACAGAGATTAAATGAATTAATAAGTTTGTAGGGCCCTTGCAAACTCTAAATTAATATTCAAAAATAAAGAGTGAGTATCTATGTTTAGATGCAGTGAGGATATAGAAACTATGTAATTAGTGCTCCCTGTGGATCAAAGGTACTCAGACCTTGAAACCAGAGCCTGACAGTTAAGGAGGAAGAAGCTGCAAGTTCAAACTGTGCTCCAGTTGCTAGCTCAGAGTAGGGCCTCAGGAAATAGCTGTGGAGCTGCACTTGTGGACAATGTCCTCTTTTCCTCATTCCCCCCCGCCCCATGTATAAGCAGGGAGAATTGCTAAAGCATAGTTGAAATGTTAAATCCAGAATGCAGTAAGTACTGGAAGAATTGTAGCTCTGATTCCTTTACAAAAGAAGCTGAGAATCTCAGATGTTTCTGATATTCTCATGAGGATTTGTGAAATTTTCTCATTCTTCACATGCCTTTGAATTTTGATGTTGTAGAATGAGTGTACTTTGAGCTTTACATGTTTCTTGCACACCATGGGAATACAATAAATCTATGTCGATCTGAATTAAAATATAAGCATAGGAGAATTATGCATGTAAGTTCAGTAATTATTTACACATCTCTTATTGAACAGGTGATTTCAGCATTTCTACAGTATAATAGATCAATGTGCACATTTGGGTTTTATTAATCGGAGCTGCAGATGTGGTCTGACGATACCGCTTATCCACTCAGTTCTGTTCCTTTGGCTGTTTTCTCTATTCCTGTTCCCAGATACATTTCTCCCTGCACACTTCTGGACTAGTCTGTTAATCGTCCCAACCCATACTTGGTAGAGACTTGTGCTCACCCGTGTCCATGAGGAAGGACTGCACTTTCCTGCCTCCCTTGTGGTTGGGCAGGGCTGTTTGATGAATTCCAGCCAGTGCCAAAGGCTTCGGGCGAATTGTGCCTACTCCAGATAATGTGATTGCTGATTTCCCACTAATTTACATTGAGAAAATTGAACTTTTGGTTGAAGTAGATATCTAGTTTAAACGAGGATGCAGACAAACTTTAATGCCGTGGGCCCACGACCTTGTAACTTTAGTGCTGCTCTCGGGACCGCTCATGCACAATTCTCCAGCCATTCTTTCCTCACCTTATCAACTGAGGGGGCCACATGTTCAGGACATTGCAGCCACGTGATGGTAGAGCCTCTGTTGGCCTTAACCCTGAGTCACCACATGAAGACAATCTCCTTGGAGCATTAACCTGGCCCACAGTGGACTTTATGTGATTGGGAAATCAATTTTGGTGATGTCAAGCCAATGAAATCTGGGGCTTATTTGCTATTGTGGCACAATCTTGTCTATTCTGACTACACATTCCAGCTCCAAAATTGCTTCAGCCTATTCTCTGATTTTTAAACTTTTCTTGTATGTGGTTAGTAAATCCTGAAAAATTTGATGTATTCATATTTTTTAGATCATATTGAAGTATTTTCCAAACTGTGGCATACATACCATTGGTGGTGTGTAAGAGAATTTTACGTGGCACATAGATAGACTTATTTGTATTTTACATATTTATTCACATTTATAATTTGCTTCTACTTAATGACAAGTGATATGTGTTTTCCATTCTTAGTGGTTGCATAAATGTTTCTTTTAAAATGACTTTGGGGAAAATGAAGTGAGTTAAAGAGAAATATCCAGTAGATTTAAGTATAATTGATAAGCAGATATGGCAAAAGTCTGAGAAGTGGTATTCAGATGACTGAAGGTTTGGGGAACACTGTGTATGGTATGTCATCATAGCTCACTATAACCTTGAACTCCTGGGCTCAAGCGATCCTCCTGCCTCAGCCTCCCGAGTAGCTTGGACTACAGGTGTGCACTACCCCACCTGGCTAATTTTTAAAAATTTTTTGTAGAGATGGGGGTCTCGCTATGTTGCTCAGTTTGGTCTCAAACTCTTGGCCTCAAGCGGTCTTCCCGTCTCAGTTTCCAGAAGTGCTAGGATTACTACAGGTTTGAGCCACCACACCCAGCCACTATGTTCATATTTTTAATAAAAATTTTAAAACTTTCTAATTTAAAATAATTTTAATTTTAACTGCTGTGACACTAGTATGTAGCATTCTCATATACCCTTCTCCTGGCTTCCCCAAATGATAACATCTTACAAAACCATGGTACAAGGATTGAAACCAGGAAATGAACATGGTCAAAGCATAGTACAGCACAGTACTACTAACTAATGTGCAGATCTTATTCAAATTTAGCCAGTTATTCCACTGATGGCCTTCAGTGATTCTTCCCTGCAACAATTATTATTGTGGTGTTTGCCAGATGGTGACTTTCTACTTCTGTCATTCCTTCTACATTTATTAATTGGAATACTACTGTAAGGAAGAGCAGCCTCTTCTGAGCTATTTATTTATTCATTCAGTTATTTATTTGTATCAGTATGAGCTCATGGGTATTTACTTTATTCTATGTGTTATAATCCATTCCTATCATTACTTATTTTCTTGCCCAAATTGTTGCATAATTGGCTATTGAGAGTTTGGTTCAAGTTCACTCCTGTGTTCATTTGCCATCACCCCATCATTTAAAAAAAAATCATTTCTTTACTTTCTGGGACCACAAGATGTTCTAGACTCATCTTGTGCTTTCTCTGCCCCTACTTTGGAATCAGCTGTTTCTCCTATGAGCCCTATTTTCAGTATTATTTTAATGTTAGGTTTATAACATTGTATTCATATTTTTGGAAAATTAATGTTTGCCATACAGTAGATTTCTATTTAGATGTTTTTCTACCATCCACAGTACTGACTAACTATGAAATACTGGTCCACCAATGTGTCAGATTATAAAGAGCATTTTCTATTTTGATATACATGGTTAAAAAATGGGAAGCCATACAATTATGGTTTTCACCAAAAGATCTGTTATGTTCTTTCTTATTAGCACCCAACCACAGATCCAATATCTTTTAGACCTTTTGCTGTTTGTAGACTTTGTTGTTGCTAAAACATTCTTTTTGCCTGTATATCCATTTTTTCCTAACCTTGTTCTTCTGCAATTTAGCTCCTCACTGGCCTAAATTCTCTTCTCCTCATGTTTTATCCTGACACCTCCATTCTTTGCTGAATTCCTGGTATAGCGTCTCTGCTTCTTTGGCCCTTGTGCCAATTTTCTAGTCAATCTGGTCGATAACTGTATAGCCTCAACACTGAGGTGCACTTGAAAGTTTCTTGACCAAAACTAGGGAGTCTAAATGCCTTCATCAAACGTATCCCAATCTTATGTTTTTCTAAATAGAATGTATGTGTGAATGTATGTGTGTGTTTATTACAGAGATTGATTTCATACTAAAACACTTACAGTGGTTTATTTTCTTTTGAAATTCACAAATCTTACTGCTATAAATGTAGTTTTTGTTATTGCATTCTAAAAGCATAATTTCTTTTATCTGTGGAAGTTCAATCTTCACCAGATCTAAATCCAGAATAAAAAATGAAATGTTTTTTACTTTCTAATTTGAAATAATTTTATCCTTACGAAACTATTGTGAAACTAGTACATAATGTTCTCATATACCCTTCACTTGGGTATATGTATAATTTCCTTATACATTGTATTTATTGTATGTTATATCTATGGTATTCTTAGTCAACATTTGTTGAAAACTGCTTTAGGGTTGATTTCTCTGTACTCCCACCAGTTACAGTCAGATATTCCTATGGGGAAACCACCTCTACCCCACATTATCAACCATGTGGTTTGCAGGGAGTAGCCCACTTTTTGCTCCAGGACTGGGCTCTACTTGGCTTTGGCCAATCAGCCTTGGTTGTGTGCTTGGTTAATGGATGCATGCATGATTCAGTTCAGGTCAATGGGATGCTGGAGACTTTCATTGGGGCTTATGGAAGAGAAGTTTCTTCTCTCTTGCATGGAAGCCCCTGGATGGTACATTGTCCTGTTTATCATCATGGGGGTAGCTAGCCCAAGTGTGAAGGTGACACACTTAGAACAGAAGAGCCTAGAGAATTTCTAAGCCTTGAAGATGGATACAGCTAAGTCTGCAGCCAGCCCCATCTCTAGACTTCACTTTTGTGAACCCATGAATCCCTTCCCACACCTTTTTGCTGAGTATTATTGATTTGGGTTTTCTGTAGCTTACAAAGATTTACGTTGATATAGATCCTTTTCTGTGTACCCTATGATGTTATTTGTGCCTGTGTTTGCACTTAGTTGTTTTTTGTAGTTAATTACATATCTGCTTTTCCTCAACTAGAATGTGATGTTCTTGAAATTGTGGACTAAAACCCTTACCTGCCTTTCTGATCTTTGTATAAGGCTTAGCACATCCATTGGGCTCTAGAGCACATAGAGCCTGTGCTCTAACAGGCTCAGACCTGGGTCTGGTTCCCAATAACTGTTTATGGAGTTGTGAATCTTATTTAATACACCACTTGTATTAGTTTTCTATTGCTGCATAACAAATTACCACAAATTTAGCTGCTAAATAAGTCACAGTTTCCATGGATCAGGAACCTGGACACAACTCAACTGGGTTCTCTGCTCAGAGTCTTGCCAGTTTGCAATCAAAATGTCAGCTGGGTTGTGTTCTCATCTGGAGGCTTGACTGGGGAAAAATCTGCTTCTAAGCTCATTCAGCTTGTAGGTGGAATTCATTTCCTGCAACTGTGTGACTGAGGGCCCTAGGTTTTGCTAGCTGTCGATTGAAAGCTGCTAGAGGCTCTCATAGTGGGTTTCCTTCAATGTGGCTGCTCACTCCCTCAAGCATGGAAGGAGAATCCCTCATTCTTGTCTGCTAAGACAGAGTCTTAGGTAATGTAACATGATCACAGAGTGGCATCCCATTCTTTTTGCCACATTCTATCCATTAAAAATAAGTCACAGGTCCCACCCACACTCAAGGCTAAGGGATTATACAAAGGCAGAGACATTGGAGGCAGGAGATCACTGGGGGTCACCTTAGGGTCTCTCCTCCACACTACCATAAAAGTGTATGTTGAAATATCTTCTTTTAGCTCCATAAGTGGGTTTTATATCTCTTAACATACTAACTCTCATAGAATTCAATTAGATTTTTAAAATCATAACTACATTTTTTTCTACTCAGGAGAGGCATTACATTTACTTGAATTTTCTTTTTATGATCACCTGCATTTTCTTTAGGTTGAATCGTTATGCAAATACTGATAAAATGATTCTTGGGAACATGTTTAACTTTTCAAAACATTTTTATGTTCTTTGGGTGCCATTGAAAAAAGCATTGGCCCTGAGTTGGCTGCTTTGTAAATTTGATGTGAACATTTTCCAAACAAACCAGTACCTCCCCAACAGCAATATTAAAAAGAGCCCCAAAGGACCAAGCACTGTCTTCTACAGATATTTTGTTTTTGTTCTAAATCTAACAGCTTGGCCTTCTGCCATTTATTTATTTATTTATTTAACTAATAGAATGGTGTAAAAAGAAAAACCCAAAACATTCCTTTACCAAAAGTAAAAATTATGTCTGATAGAGACCTGTGAAATTTGGCCAGATGTTTTTTTTTTTAATCTATGCAGAATGCCTCGATGTGAATGGCTGATTAAATTTCTCAATAGTCTATGAATGTCATGATTCATAACAATGGTTCATAGTTCAATGAGATATCTTAGCTTTCTCTTTTACAAAAAATCTTTAAAAAAAAAACTTGGTTACCTTATTCCTGTCTTTACCTGTGTTTTAAAAATTGTTTTACATAGTTTGTGTGACCTTTTACAGGCACCAAGTCTTAATTTTCTAAGACCCCTGGAAATGTTATAGTGCTTATTAGTTTACATACAAGTGATCTGTCCTTTATATTCTTGGTGATAAACTGCTTTCAAAATGCCAGTTTACAAAATGGCATTCACAAAGATGGATTTGGGGGGGGAAAACCACTTCTCCCTAGCTGCCATTTTGAAGTTTGGACACTAGATGGCACAGCGGTCACACTGATCAGCGAATGTAATGTTGGCTAGACGCCGGAGACTTGACTTGATATTTGCGCTTAATAGCGTCTATTGAAAAGACAGATGTACCTATAAGTGCATTGTTTGAATAGTTCTCTTGTAAAGTACTATAGTCCTTGAGAAGCAATGAGATGAATTACTTTTTGTTTTTAACTACTTAATGTTTATTTATCTTCCAATCTACTAAAACCATTATTGGACTGTTTTGTTAAATAAAAATCCAGTCCCTCATGGGGTAAATTGTTTTCAGAATACAATTGATTCTTAAGTACGTTAAGCCTTTCTAAGTGGACATTTGTTTTCAATTTAGAAAAAAAAATGTGTTCCAGTTCTGTGAACAAATATTTTTAAAGTTTTTAGAAACTTTTTAAGAGTTGCTGTTTTCAGCCAATAGAGCATAATCACATTTCTGGAATGAGGTACATCAGAAAAAGCCAATGTCCTTGGCTAAATTGAATCTAGATTGATGTCCAACAGAACTAACGTAGATGTTATAATCTATATATCCACAGGGCTTTTCTTTATCTTGGCTGGAAATTTTGAGCATCTGCAAATTTGGTGTCTTCACATTAGATTACTCTTTGTGTGATAGAATTTGCGATCCAAGCCCAAATCCCTTAATTACCTTTGAGTTATATAACGCCCAGGGGACAACTAGGAAGAGATGCTGCTGTATAACACTCGGCTCTCATGACACAGCCTTGGAAGGTCTCTCTTCTCACGCATTTTCTAGATTACGTATTTTAAAAGTCATGAGGTGATTTTCTATTCCTGAAAAAGCAAGTTTGCTGAATTGCATCCATTCAAAAGGAAGCTGTGCTTAAAAATACAAGAAAACAAAAAGTTAAAAGTTCAACAGACTTTACAAACATTTATTAACTTTTAGCATAGTGTTCATTACCACCTAAATGGCTTCAAGTGAAAGGCCTATTTCTAATATTTAGCTTTTCAGTTTTAACACATAAATTGAAAGAGGTAATATTGGTTGTTTTTAAAGTTAAACTAAAAATTCTTTGAAGAAGATCAAATTTTCTATGACATTTCTTATAGGGTATACACTACTTCAAACTCTCTGTCATATACACAAAAAGCAAAAAACTACTATATCAGATTATATATTTATGTCCTTTAATTTTTATAAAATATACATTTTGGAGTTTGTGATTTACTTTTATAACTAGGGGAAATTTTTTTTGAGAAGTTGGATGGAATGTAAAAATAATTTTTGATTCTAAAAGTCATGTTTTAAGAACACCAAGAATTTTGTTATGGTGGCTGTTCTGGTAAAGGGAAGACTCAATCAGTCCTGTTTTTGTTCTAGCATGTTCTGTGTGCAAAACACTGTGCAAGGTAAACTGAAAGACACAAAGAGGTGTCAGCTTGGCCCCTGCCTCTAGGAACTCACAGTCAAGGGCATTAACATTTTAAAATAAAATATTGCCTAACATAGGAAAATGAGATTATGATCCCAAATAACTATAAAAGATGACAGAGGGATTATCCTTGCAAAACTATTGTGAAACTAGTACATAGGGGGTCAAAAGAGTCAGGGGGTCAAAAGAGTCAGGAGAGCCTTTGTGAAACAACACAAATTTAACGTGTTAGAGATTATATAAGATTTTGACTTAGCAAAAAAAGGTGTGGGAAAAACTTCCAAAAGAAACGGGATGAGCAGAGGCATTGAGGTGAGAAAGCCCCAAGGAATTTTCAGTTTGGCTGGAATCACAAATTAGAGGAATGGGAGCTGAGACCAGATGGCTATATGGAGACCCTGTTGTGCAAGGTCCTGAACCACAGACTAAGACGTCTGAACTACAGCCTCTAATCAATGGAGAACAGTTGAAAATGTTTGGGTACCAGAGTGATATCTTGAAAACTGTTTAAAAGAGATTAATCTGGTAACCATATAATAGATGGGGAAAAAAGTGAGAAAGGAGAGATGCAGGGAGAGCCCTGAAACACCTATTTAAGTAGTTTACATAGGAAATAATCAGAGCCTCAGGAAAGGTTCAAGGAGTTCAAGGTTCAGCAGAAGTTCAAGGTTCGAGGAGCGCAACCGGGAACAAGGGACACACGGGAGGTATTGTGAAGGTCGTATGGATATAGATATAACATTATAATATAATTAATAAACTATGCAGTAAGTTCTCATTATTTATTTTTCTAAGTTAGTCTAAGTCTGGTCAAGACACCCCAGCCCCTATTCATTTGCCAACACTAGTGAGACTTGCACAATCAATTTGCTCAGCAGGCCCCTTCCCCACTTACGGGCTAATCAGTGGCAGAGCAGACATGGAGAGGGAAGAAGACTCAGTTACTGCTGCTCCTTCACAGACTATTGCAGTCAAGTGCTGGGCTCCACGGCAGAGGGAGATGGGCCCCCAGACCAGCCCTCCTCACAGCCTGGGACAGGGAAGTCATAGCCAGATCTATTATTAGCAGTTCCCCCTTTTCAATGCAAAGCTCCATCCTCCATTTCTCTTCTTCTTGGATGATCTAGTTTGATTCAACTCTTCCTGGCTCTTGACTTTTCTCAGGGGGTCTAGGGGGCCCAGAACTCAAGAGAGCCGATACCTGGCATTAGGCTTTCCCTGTGAGAAGGGTGGAGCAGGGCAGTAGTATAAGGATGTATAGGTTGTTCATTGTACAAGACCATTGGCTGTGGGGGAGAGTGGGGCCTGAAATCCAACCTGTATCTTGCTTGCTAAGCTGGGTACAAGATCATTTCTGCCAAGAAGAAAAGGTACCCTTTTAAAAAATTTGCATAAAGGAGCCTTATGGGCCAAATGGGGTGCTGGTTGAAGGAAGGAAAATATTTTCAGTTGGGGGGAGGGTGAGTCTTTAGTAGAAAACAAAACAACAGCAACAAAAATCCCCCAAACCAGCAGAAACACCAATTTTAGCAGATTACCCTCTTATGTGTGTGGTTTTTAACCAAATTTTCATATGTAAGATTTAAAACAGGTGATATGGTAATGCGAATTACCACCAAGGAAAGTTTATTAAACTGTGTTCAAAAAATGTCAATATTCATTCATGATACACTCATTTTCCATAGTTACCAAGGGCCTCCTTTGTTCAAAAGCTGATAGTAGGAGCTGAGGATAGAACAATGAACCAGACTAGCATGGTTCTTGTCCTCACTTAGCTTATACTTTAGCGGGAGAGAGACGGGAAAGAGGCACACGGGCAAGGGTGATGAAAAAGCGTGAAGAGTCCACAAGTCGGGCAAGGGTGATGAAAAAGCGTGAAGAGTCCACGAGTCAGGCAAGATCTCAGAGAAGGAGCTTGTTTAGGGGGGATACGATAAGACCTGGGAAGATGAGGGGTGAAGGAAGGGACCTCTTCTACAGAGAGTGGCCTGGGGGAGGAGCTCCTTTTCCATTGCAACAGAGGAATGGCAGGAAGGATGAGTGGGTATGTGTGTTCATTATCTATTGCTGTGTGACAGATTACCCCAAAATGTAGCTGCTTAAAAAATACACTTTTTATTTCTGTGGGTGAGGGACCCCAGCACATCCTCGCTGGGCCCTCTGGCTCGGAATCTCTCACAGATTGCAATCAAGGTACCTGCCAGGACTGCAGTCATCTTCTGGCTCAACTGGGGAGGATGTGCTTCCAGGCTCACTCATGTAGCTGTTGGCAGGATTCTGTTTTCTGTGAGCGGTGGGGCTGAGGACCTTCGTTCCTTCCTGCCAGTTGTCTGGTCGGCCACCCTCAGTTTCTTGCCACATGGGCCTCTCCATAGGGCTGCTCACAACACGGCAGCTGGCTTCTCTCAGAGCGAGCTGGAAAGAAAAGCAAGAGAGGGCAAGCAAGATGAAAGTCATAATTGTTTTGTAACCTCATCTCAGAAGTGATATTCTGTCACTTTTGCTGTATTCTGTTTATTGGAGGGGAATCTCTTGGTCCAGGCCACCTGGAGTGTGGGTGGCTGAAGGAACGTGAAGATAAAGGTCACTAAAGACAAGAAGTTCAAGTAACTGAGAGGCTAAGGTGTTGGATGGGTCACCCACATAAATGTTGAAGTGGCCTGGAATGATGAGGGAACCTGGAGTAGAGGTCAACTCTGAGCTGGGTGCTAAAACTTCTGGGGAGGGAGGGAGAGTGCCAAGAGGCCTAGAGATTACAGAAGGGACCCCTTCGGGCAATAGAGCAGACTAGATATCCTAAAAAAGTCTTCTGCTACAGAACACCTACAAATCGGAGGCTCAAAAATAGATACATCCACTTAAATGTCTAGCTGAAATTTCAAAAAAGTGGGGGGAATCCCTCAGGACCAAAACCAGGGGGAGTTGGACACCAGAGAGACAAGCATGCACTGAAGTCACAGCCAACCTCAGGGCTTTTATCAATATCTTAGAACTTTATCCTAGTTCTTGAGTCTCCATGTAGACAGGGGATGAGGTTATCTGGTTTCTGCTCTGTTGACTATGGCATAGACTCCGTAGATGTCTCTGATTGACCTGGAGGTATGAAGATGACTAAATCAGGTCATCCTCCTTTTGACCACAAAGGCCCCATGAGATGAGTCTGTCTTTGCAGTTATACATGGGGATGGTAAAAGGCAGACTCCTGGGCATTGGCACCAAGGCCTTGGGTCTTAATGCCTAAGTGTGTCACATAAACCCTGGACAAAAGGCTTTACCCTCAATAAAAGGGAAAGCTAGAAAGAAATCTGTCTTTAAAGAAAGACAGGGAAACTTACCTGTTTCCTCCTAGGCTGTGGATGGAAAAAGACCTCTCGTAAAAATTCATAACCATAGTGCCACCCTCCTGCAGGTTTGGGGTGAGAATTTATACTGCCTCTTTAGGTCTGTAAATGCCAAGCCAAACTAATTACTTAAAGTGCTTCTAGGTTGGAGCACTGGAGGGCACCCAGCGCAATCCAGGGCAAATCCTTTTTGGAAATGGAATCTCAGCTCAGTTTCATGCTGTTCCCATATATTGCTCAACTGAATATAAGCTCACAAGTCAAAATTACAAAATACCCCAGGAAACAAACCACAAGAAGAGGCAATCAGAAGGAAAATAAGATAACAGAAAATTAGATTCCAAATTATCAGGTACAGACAAGGGATAACAGGAAGAGAGGAAGCAGGTAATTTAATCCAATGGCAGGTACCTGGAAACAACTTGTTTAGTAGAAAATCTTAAAAACTTTCCATCCCTTTTATTTAGGAATTTTATTCCTGCAACTTTTTCCTAAAGAATGATCAAGTATGGATTTATAATGATATCCATCATGGTGTTATTTATAATAGTAAAAAACACTTGGAAACAACCTTCTTTTCCAAGAACAGCGCAATGAATAAGTAAAGGTTAGAAATTGTAGAGTATTATTCATATTTGTGGGCAGTTTTAATGACATGGGAATTTGCTTACAATGTGATATTAAAGGATAAGAGCAAGATAAGAAACTGTTTGTTAAATATGGCAGTGTTCAGCTCTCCAAATTATTTAGCTAAATGAAAATAGTTCAGTCTTGTAGCATTCTGCTTAAATAGGTATTTGATATATTTGGCAGTAGCAGAAAGGGCATAGGAAAATGGACGGCCTCGCCAAGGTTTTGTGGAAGGATTCAGCTATATTGAAAAAGAAAGGGCTACAGAGAATTTAAGGGTAAAAATACATAAATAATAGCTTTCACAAATAGAATTTAATTTCAAACTCCGAAGCACTCAAAACATGCAGTCAACATTCACATACTTTAATTAGAAACACCATACTGAGTCTTTCTATTTTGGATATGAAGAATTCTCAGAGAATTTAGAAGTTAGTTAAATTTCTATTCCTGTGTTTGAATGTAATTATGTGGCAACTATTCTTGCCATAATAGTGAGGATATGGCCACTTAGGTATTGGTGATTTCTCCACAACACTTAGTAACAATAAAGAGCATTCCCCCACAATCCTTCTATCTCTATGAATCCAGAAGATTGCATCCTTTTTACTCAATACTGATTTAGTTAAAGAAAGCACCTGTTGCACCCTATGGGGAGGGGTTACAGAAATGCATGATACAGCAGTCCTCACATTGTCATCTGCACAGAACCATCTATGACAAAAACATGATCCCTTTCTCACTTTTGTGGTTGGTAGAAAATTGGTTTACCCTCTCGAGGTTTATCCTAAAGTTGCTGAGTGACACGGTGATATGTTTGTACTTTGCTTAATCACAAATGCAGGGGATCTGGTAAGAACTTATGAAAAGTGGTCTATAGAGTATGGATACCATAGAACCGTGCAGCAACACAGCTGATGGCAACAGTGAGGGCTAAAGTAGATATTGCAGGTGTTACCTGCCTAATACTCTAATTTTCCCAGAACTGGTGGCCCAATTTTACCAATTCTCCACCCAAAGACATTGGACATTAGTCTGGAAGTACATTTGCTTACCACGTTAGGTGCAAATCCATCATTTATTTATTGATTGATTCATTGTTAGGAAAATACCTGGGCTTCTGTCATAAGTGACAGGTATCATATCCAAAGACCTAGAGTAACCAGAATTCATTCAAAGGAGGACTTCCAGGATTTTGAGGGGTCTAGAGGGCAGGGACTGTGTCTTATTGATAACTATCCTTTTTCTGCCTAGCACTATGCCTGGCACCCAGGATATTCTCAATAAAAATTTGATAAAGGAATGGATTTACAAATGGTGGTTGGGGCTATTTTACCCACTGGCAGTCTGTCCTCCAGAAGTTGCCTATAGCCCCGCCTGCCTATTAGCTCTGAATGCCTCCTGTGCCAGGATGTCCCACTGCTGTGCTGTGCCAAGAAGCTCTGACCCATCACCACCCCCTGTGAGAAGTATTCTTTTTACCTTGCATCCTGCTAAAGATGTTAACTGTTGACCGGAACCACTCCTTGGGGTTGCGGTCATACTTTTGGAGCCTCCCGTCAACTGGGACCAGAAAATTGGAGACCCGGATATGAACAGAGATCAATGGAAAAGTGTTGGATCTCCAAGTGTTGGACTAAACATCCTGAATCCTTCCACTGTATGGAAAGGATAGGTCCCAGCCACTCTGGAACTAAACTTTCAAGGGAAGATCAAGTACCCTCAGTTCTGGAGGAAAAAAGATAGAGCGTACAAACAGTGTCTGATTCAAGTAAGGCATCGCATCACCTCTAGTCATGGCACAGAACAGGCTGCCTTTACTTAATAGAATTCCCTGGAGAGGCTCAGGTACAGTTTCATCCAACCCGAAGAGCTCGGGAGGTCCAAAGGATGTGTAGGATTTGATGTAATTATTCAACGAACGTTGGTCAATTTCTACTACTTGTTTGTAAGACGTGAGCAAATGTGTATTGTCTATCGGTGCAGTGACCTCTTCACTCACAAAAATCAGTCCAGGATAAAACTGTATTAGCCACTGCTCTGATGGAGAGGGACGCGTATAGGGTTGGAAGGAGTGGCTGAGTTGGGGCCAGAAGTTTCCTTCTTTGGAACCTAAGTAAGGGGCAGATACAGAAGACTAGGACTCAGGTACCAGGGAAGAGAAGAACATAAGGCTAGGAGCCAGGGAGAGGGAGAGAACAGGGAATGTTTCTGGCATTCTCCTCTAAACATCAAGAGCCTGATTTGTCTTGCCCAGATTTTAAAAAGCCCTACTTCCATAGGCTTGCCTGTCATAACTCAAGGGAGGGAACACATGGCTGTTTAATCAGCAGTTACGGAGTTGGTGGGCAGAGCTGGGGCCTGGCAGTAGACCTTCCCAGGGGAGTGTGGGGACCAGAGGAAGAGTCTTATGGGCCACAAGGACTAAGAGTGGGGTCTTGGCTGGGTGGGGGCTGCATCTGCACCATAGTGCAGGGCGAGCACGGAGAAAGGGAATTTGGGGAAGGAAAGACATTGGAAACCCAACGAAGAAGTCACTGTCAGGAAGCAGATCTGTCCATTGGAGCAGGATGCCAGCTACTAGGAAGGGGTGAGAAGCAGACTTTCAGTCTCCAGGGAGAGATTGATGTGGCCAAGGAAAGATCTCAGTTCAAAGTAGAAACTGAGATACCAGGCAGGACAAGGACAACACATCAGAAATAGGAAACCAGGTTCACTGGTAACTTAGGGCTTTAGATTCAGAAACAAAGTTGCTAGAGCCTCATACTGAGCACAATACCACACTGGGGGCCCTACAGCTCGGGGAACATACAGGAGTCTCATGGTGTCATCTTGGGAATAGCATGTTCTGAAAAAGATTAACCAGGACTGGAAAGCAAGCTCTTTGAAGGCAGGGATCTTCCCTAGTTATCACCAGGCATAGCACCTGATAGGTGCACAAAAAATACTTGTGAGTAAATGAACTATATGAGTGATTTTGTCCCCCAAACCCCTCAAAATGATGTGGAAGAATGAAATTTCTTAGGCAATTTCTGTTTCAAATTAGATTTGGCTGGAGAATTAATGCAGCATTGAATGTTTAAATGGGAAGTAGATGAGCCCTGCAGCAGGGGATTTCAAGCTGAGGCCGCTAGAACTTCATGGCAGGGACAAATTTTTTTCTTCTTTGAAACAAAACATAAACCTTGGAAACACATTATCATGTGCTTGGATAAGGCCCTGGCCTTCTGCATCATATTAAATGGAAGAGAAGTTTTTCTCTCAGCAGTTGAGACTTTTGTTATTGTTGAATCATTTTTTTTCCTGCTGGTGATTAGCTAGCAAGTTCAGCTAATTACTGCTCCTGGTCCACGTCAACTGCGTGAAGACAGACAATCATCTATTTGCCATGGTGGAAAGACATGATAATTATTCTAAATTTTAAATCAAATTACTTGGCTGCAAGTGTTAAAAGAGAGAGAGGGAGAAAGAAGGTTATAAGTGAGACACAGTCCTGTTCTACAGCGTTTTACTTTTTATTTTTATTTTTCTAAGAAACCATCACCCTTTAATTTTTGGCAGTGATTGCCAAATATGATACCAACATTCAAGAAACATTTATAGAGTATCTATGTGAAATCATATAATTAATAAGTCCATAAATTATTTCTGTTCATGGGATCAAAGGCTGATATTAGATGAATTAGTGTTGCCCAAAGTTTTATATTAACAAATACAATCTGATGTTATTTTTAATCTACCGCTCAGTAACATGAAACAATTCATGACAGTGACCTGTAACGGAATAATTGTACCAAAAGCCTGTTATCTCCTCACGTAAGATTAAATTAAAAGATTCAGTCTGGAGTCTGTTGAGAAAAAAGCTGGATACTTTTTTGTGGACACATTCAACAAACTAATGTGATATCTGAATGCAAGAGAGTTGTCTGTTTTGAAACTGATAATCACTATTCTTTCACCTGCCCCACAGGAACTCTACCTGAAGGATAGTTAAGAGTAAAAAATTGGTCCAATACTCAGCACAAATTCTAAATATTACTGGCAGTAAAGATCTTTTAAAGCTTTTTTGTACTTAAGATCATTGATCTTTTATAAGTAGATAGAATTACAGGATCCCAATTTAGAAGGGTTCTGTCATTGACAAATGTGGAAAGATTCTCCTAGCTACAAATTGGTACTTAGTAACTCACTATGTTGTCAATAGAAATATTTGTACCTACAAGTACTAAAAGTTATCATGTGGGAGAAATAGACCTCATTGGTCCAGTTGCTCAGTAGTCTTCAAATTTTTGGAAACACTATCTTTTTAGAAAATGGAACCTTTTTTTTCCAAATTTTATGGGCGTCCTACATGGAAAACTGATCGAAGTGGAGCTGCTTTGATTACAACATCTGAACCTTCTCAATGGGCATGAGTGGCTCTCCACGGTAACCTCAAAGATATCACCAAAGAGTACCACTGGGGTCTTGTAGAGCAGAGTTTGAAAACCACTAAATTACACTAGATGTCCCAAATGTCAGTCCTCAGAGTAAGGCTTTTTTGGGATCTACCCAAACAAAGCAGAAGGAAGGAAATAATAAAGATAAATGTAAGAACTAATGAAATAGAAAACAAATATATGAGGATCAACAAAGCCAAAAGTTGGTTCCATGAAAAGACTAATAAAAATCATATACCTGGAAATATCCATGAGAGAGAGAAGAAAAGCACAAATAAACAGTGTTAGAAATGAAAAAGGAACACACCTGGAGAGGTTACAGAGATTAAAAGATAGCAAGAGAATATTATAAACAATTTGATATCTATAAACTTGGAAACAGATTAAAACAGATTAAATGTACATGTTCCTAAAAAATTTAATTTACCAAAACTGGCTCAAGAAGAATTTAAAAATTTAAAAATCCTATAACTATTAACTAATTTGAATCAATGATCAAAATGTTGCACAAGACTCAGAAGATTTTGCTAGTGAATTCAACCAAGCATTCAAAGAACAAGTCATTCTAATTGTATTAGTTTGCTAGGGCTGCTGTAACAAAATACCATAGACTGGGTGGCTTAAACAACAGAGGTTCATTTTCTCACAATTCTGGAGGTTAGAAGTCCAAAATCAAAGTGTCAGCAGGTATGGTTTCTTCTGAGGTTTCCTTGACTTGCAGATGGCTGTATTCTCAGGTGGCCTTTCCTCTGCATATTCACTTCTGGTGTCTCTTTCTGTGTCCAAATTTCCTCTTCTTTTAAAGACACCAGTCAGATTAGATTTGGGCCCATCCTAACAGCCTCATTTTAATTTGGTTATCTCCTTTAAAAGCGCTGTCTCCAAATACAGTCACATTTTGAGGTACTTGGGTGTCGGGACTTCAACATATGAAGTTAGGGGGAAGACACAATTCATCCAATAACACTAATCTTATACAAACAATTTCTATTACAGAAAATGATGAAACACATCCCAGCTCATCCTAGAACCAGGCAAGGATAGTAGGAGAAGGGAAAATGACAAATTTATTTCAATCATAAAAGTAGATGGAAAATTCCTAAACAAAATGTAACCTAACCCAACAATGTATTTAAAAATATAACAGTCATGCCCAGGTTGAGTTTATTGTAGAATATTATAGTCACTAAAACTCTATGCTCAGCAATTAAAATTCACAATAGCAAAGTTTAAAATTGATTAGTTTACCGGTATTTAGTGATTAAAGAAAATGTACTTATTTGAAAAGAAATTTGATTTACATAAGAATTGGAATTTTAGGTGGTTTTACATTCATTAAAATCTGCAAGTCTTACTATAAAACTGATTTTTACTTTGGTATTTTCCCTGTATTTGGTCTTACATTCATTAAAACTTTTCATGTGCTGCAGATGACTTTTAGGAATTAACTCACCACCATGAAGCTGAAGGATCCACATTCATAAAAACCTCACAGTGTTTCATATAAGGTCTAATGAGCTTCCGGAATTATTCAGAGGAGAATGCCGGTCTGTGACTTCAAATGTGCTTTTGGAGCAAATGTCTGTCAGCCTGTGGCTGCTTAAGTCTGTTATTTTAAGACACTAATCAAGAGGAACATAGCATTTCACCTCCCCCATGTTATTTATATGACTTAATATAAAATCAGTGTTAGAAAGCTAATTATGGCATCCTGGATCGTGCAGTCAATAGGCATTTGCGATCACAAGTAGATGCTATTGAAAAGGAGGAAGGAAGAAAACACCAAGTGAACATCATTCAGTAAACTTTTTAGGTTTAAATGTGTCTCCAAGAGTTCAACAACTTTCTATCTATCTATCTATCTATCTGTCCATCTCTCTATCTACCTGCAAGAACAAGCTGTCATATATTTTATATCTGGAGATCTAAAAAGGAAAAAGCCTTATGTCTTATTAGCTGAGGTTTCTTTGGAAATCGAGTCCCCTAGACTCTTCTATGAAAGCGTATATTATGATGTCTTCCTGTGGATGGATTCATTGTGCTCTGTTGCATGCCCTCAACCTGTCTTCCACCCCCAGATGGCAATCTTACCGGTGCATGCTGCTTGTCACCGGTGGATTGGCTAAGACCATAAATAAAGCAGAACAAATCCATACCTGTTACCAGAAAAACTCAACATTTATATTCTACTGGTAGTGGGCCAAGTATAATTATATTTGTATATGAAGGACAGCATTTCTCAAGATAATTTTATCTAAGTGTTTGAGACAATAATTTGAAATATCAATAGATTTTTCTGTAATTCTTTGTGCCTTATGATACTTACTTTTGCCCAGTCAGCTGGGACACTCCACATTCACTTCCTTAAGAAAGGGTGACAGAGCTGAATACAGAAAACCATGAAGTCAGGTCCTAACTTTTGAGTGTCAAAAGCCTAGGCCTGGCATAAGATAAAAGATTGGGAAGAATTCTTTGGAAATACATTTAGGACACTCTGGAATGACCCTGCAGCAAGCATGTTAAGAAAGAGAAACATCTTTTTCTTTCTAGGTGTTTTAGGCAGGTGGCTGAGAATGTCATGGAGTCCCATCCCCCCGCCCCCACAGTGTGGCACAGGAGCAGAGAAGGAGCTTGTGAGGCCAGGAGGGCACTGAGGTGGGCTTTCCCCATCCTAGAGTTATGTGAGAGTGGCAGAATGTCTGCAAGAGCCCAAGGGCAGCATGAACACACCCCAGAGAGGCTGTAGACCTGCGGAGGCTGTGGGTTCAGGGAGGAGGCATGATACAGCAGTGACTTCCATGCACCTCTTGCCCAAGGCCAGCGAATACCAGATGGGATTGAGGACTTCTCACAGGGTGCCAGCAGAGACAGGTGATGGCCCCAGGGCTGTGCTTAGACCCAGGCTCGAGGGCCCCCTGTTCTGGGCACCACCTTGGCCTCCTCCAGTTACCCGTCTCTCCCAGGGCAGGGATGTGGGCCAGGCAATGTGCCCACCTGGATCCCAGGCCCCCTTTCCTACACAATGCCTGGATTACATGGGGTCCAAATAGGCCCCAGCCCATGTCCAGGGCCTCCTAGGGAGCTTCCCTAGATCCACTTTTATAGAGGTTGGGGGCAGATGGTACTTATGGTATTTGTACCTCTAGAGCAGAGGGATGTCCTTGTGGTGGCTACTTGTGGAGATGTGTTTACAGAAAGTAGGTGAGCGAATCTGAGAGGTGCATGTGAACTTTCACAGTGTAGGACAGACCTGGGGGTGGGCAGAGAAGGTAGGGGCTTCAGGCCAGGAGCTGCAGGCCATTAGGAAGGTATATTTGTTAAGGTTGGAGGATAGAGCATATTGTAATTCACAGTTTTTTACCTTGATTTACAACTTCTAGATATGGAGACATAGGGGATGTGGGCTTCCATTTGCATACTTGCCCCAAACCCCACAAGTGTTACAGGCAGGCACGGATAACACCATGGTAAGATGAACCATCATCTTCATTCAGGTCCCCTGCACATTCCCTGTTACTTAGCAGGTTCTCTAGAACCTTACCCAACTCCAGGGAAAGATAAGCATACGTAGAGGTAGGGAGCTCCAAATTAACAGATTTTTCCATGCAGAGCCTTCATAAAATCCTAACTCCAAGACATACCATTCACATTGGCCTTGTGCTCCAGGGGGCGCTAGTCACATAGACTGGCACTGTACGGCCAGTCACTGTCCTCCGCTACTCATCCTCCTTCTGATCATTGGCTTATGCTATTTCCATCAACCCAGTCATGTTCCTCCCTCTGTCTGTCCAACTCGTCTATAAAGGCTCCCTGCCATCTTTAGAATGTATCCATCATTCCTTCCTAATTAATTGTCTGTATTAATTACACAAGTTACCTATTGTTGAGAATCTCTAGCTCGTGAGGTTGTTACCTGTTTGAGAGGAGAAATTGTATCTCATATATATACACTCACTGAACAAGTGTTTATGGAACACCTGCTAGGTGTCAGGTGTGTATTAGATGCTGGAAATCCAAAGCAAATTATGGCCCAGTCCTCATAGGAAATCCTGTAGGGGATGCAAAGCAGTGACCAGGCAGCTGCTGTACCATGTGCTAAGTGTTAAGGGGACAGAACAGGATCTTAGGAGGAAACAGAAAAGGTGTCTAACTGGTTTTGGTAGGCCAGGGAAGGCTTTCTAGAAAAAATGGTATATAAGTTGAAACTGGGAGGATGAATAGGGTGATTGATAAGCAATATCTAAATTTCTTGGAGGTTATTGGCATGTCTTCATTTCTGCTTCAAATAATTACAGGAGAGACTCTCAGCTCAGCATTAAAAGTACAGCAAGTTTATTTCTGGATTAAATGTACATATTCTTTTCAGACCATCAATGGGTATTCATTTATAAAAACAAAAGGAGAAGAAACTTGGGTTAAGCAACTTAAATAAAACCTAATTTCATCTATAGAAGTTCTTTATAACCTTGTTTACATTCAGAGTTAATAAGATCTTATCAATGTAAATCACTATTTATAAAATAATTCACACATTATCTGATTTAAATTTTAGCTAAATCATTGATCCATTGAAATGTTGAATGCTCATGAGGAGTTTATCGGGAAATGATAAATGTGTCTGGCCTTGTGCTGGAAACTTTCTCCTATGTTAGCTAACTTCAAAAAGGCAAAAGTGATGTGTAAGTGCTATTATAACAGCAACCATTACTCCATGCTCTCATATTTGACAGTATTTCTAGTGCATACTTCTTCTCTGCTCTCCCTACTATTGATTAGAGGCTCTAAAGTAGTCCTAGCTTTTAAAAAGGATATGCCACTTGTCTGTTTTATTTATGTTGCAAGTTGAGCATCCCTAATCCAAAAATTTGGAATTTGAAATGTTTCAAAATCTGAGACTTTTTGAACACTGACATCCCCAAGACATTTCATTATGTATATGCAAATATTCCAAAATCCAAAAAAGTCCCAAGTCTGAAACACTTCTGGTCCCAGGCATTTTGGATAAGAGATCGTCAATATGTACTACAAATGGAAATCATTGGCACTGAATTTGGGGTTTTTGTTGTTGTTGTTTTTTAGTTTAAAATTTTTTTTATTTTTAATTATTATGGGTACATAACAGTTATATATCTTTATAGGGTACATGCAATGTTTTGGTACAGGCATACAATGTGAATTAATCAAATCAGGGTAATTAGGGTATCCATGACCTCAAGCATTTATCATTTCTTTGTGTTAAGAACATTCCAATTCCACTCTTTTTGTTATTTTAAAGTATACACTAACTTATTGCTGATTGTAGACACTTTATTGTGCTATCAAATATGGTTTGTTCTAACTATGTAACTATATCTTTGCACCCCTTAACCATCCCCTCTTTATACCCCCCTTCCATTACCCCCTCTAGCCTCTGGTAACTGTCATTTTACTGTCTGTCTCCATTAGATCAATTTTTTTAATATTTAGCTCCCACATATGAGTGAGAACATGAGAGATTTGTCTTTCTGTGCTTGGCTTATTTCACTTAGTATAATGTTCTTCAGTTCCATCCATGTTGTTGCAAATGGCAGAATTTCATTCTTTTTTGGCTATATAATATTCCATTGTGTATATGTACCACAATTTCTTTATCCATTGATCCACTGATGAACACTTACTTTGATTCCATATGTTGGCTATTGTGAGTAGTGCTACAGTAAACATGGGCATGCAGGTATCTTTTCAGTATACTGAATTCCCATTCTTTGGATATATACCCAGCAGTGGGATTGCTAGATTGTATGGTAGTTCTATTTTTAGTGTTTTGAGGAAACTGCATACTTTTTTCCATAGTGGTTGCACTAATTTACATTCCCACCAACAGAGTAGGAGGGTTCCCCTTTCTCCACATCCTCTCCAGCATTTGTTGTTGCCTGTCTTGTGATAAAAACTATTTTAACTGGGGTGAGATAGATGATATCTCATTGTAGTTTTGATTTGCATTTCTCTGATGATTAAGATGTGGAGCATTTTTTCATATACCTGTTGGCCATCTGTATGTCTTCTTTTGAGGAATATCTATTCAGATCCTTTGCCCATTTTTTAATGAGATTATTTGATTTTTTCCTATCTAGTTGTTGGAGCTCCTTATATATTCTAGTTACTAATCCCTTGTCAGATGGGTAGTTTGCAAATGTTTTCTCTCATTCTGTGGGTTGTCTCTTCACTCTGTTGATTGGTTCCTTTGCTGTGCAGAAAGTTTTTAGCTTTTTATGATATCATTTGTCCAATTTTGCTTTGGTTGCCTGTGCTTTGGGGGTATCACTCAAGAAGTCCTTGCCCACACCAATGTCTGAAGTGTTTCCCCAATGTTTTCTTTTAGTAGTTTCATAGTTTCAGGTCTTAGATTTAAGTCTTTTATCCATTTTGATTTGATTTTTGTATATGATGAGAGATAAGGGTCTAGTTTCATTCTTCTGCATATGGATATCCAATTTTCTCAGCACCATTTATTGAAGAGACTGTCCTTTCCCCACTGTATGTTCTTGGCACCTTTGTTGAAGAAAAGTTCACTATAGACACGTGGATTTATTTCTGGGCTCTCTATTCTGTTCCATTGGTCTACACTGACATTGCATTGTATTATCTCTCGGCCGACTGTGACTTGTCAGAGCAGCATGTTATTCACTGTTGAGTTCCTATCACTCTGCTCAATGCCTGGCCTATGTCGGTGCTCAGTAAGTGTTGATGGAATGAATTTGTACAATAACGTTGTGGTTTTGACAGCTGTTCACCTGAAAAGCCATTGGAGGTTAACAACTTGTATTTGGAACCAATGGAAGTATTCTGGTGGGATACGTATACGATACGTGGGAGTTGGTATAGACTGAACATCACTCATTCTCTTGTAAATGAAAACAGGGTGTCCCTGCTGCCCAAGGGGAAGGAAGTGGGATTTGATTACGGTACAAGGAGCAAGCCTGGGCTTCTGCCTCAGCTCTGGCCTTAGCCTAGACCGTGCTGGCCGGCACCTGGGCTTCTTCTGGAGCTTGCCATCCACTGGTCTGGAGCCAGCAGTCTGAGCTGCTCAACTCACATGCACCGAGGCTTGGCTGGAGCTGCTGCAAAGTACTTGGCCCTATTTTGCTTTCATTAACCAGGTCAGAACTGCTGGCTGCTGTTGCTGTCAGGTGGGGTGAATCAGGTCTGTGGGGACATTTGACATCATAGGGGCCCTCTTATTCTAACCAGCTTGTTTTAGCAGAGCTCCTTTGTATAAACACATTGGCTGAGGGGAGAAGTTCTGAAATGAAGACTGTTACATAATGGTTTTATGAATAACATACAGCTTCCTAAAACCAGTCTTTTTCTGTTACATTTTCAAACCAGGTTTTAGAAGTATGACAGTTTTAGATTCTTATAGTAAGAACAAATTTAGAAACTTTCATAAGGTGTGACGCATTTGATGCAAAATATAGATGGACAAGGAACAGTATTGCTTATTAATAAGTCCAATTAGACGGTAATGGTCACTGAAATATATATGAACTAAGGTGAGTATGTCAAATGACACACTAAAGGCTACTTAGGTAAAAGAAGAAGTGTAGGTGTTAGGCTTCTGATTTTCTAGCTTTAAAAGCAAAGGTAACTTTATTTCCATCATTAAACTAAAACGCAGGGCTTTGGGCCACATTTAGTTGGCTCTGAGGAGTTTTTCAACTCTGTTGAAGCAGAGCAGACAGGGCCTGGGACATCTCCAGAGTCATGAGCATTCTGTGGTGCTGACCGGGTTTGGAGCTTAATTATTTAAATGTTTCCAGACTCAAATGACTGATGAGCTAACATATTTTTAATTTAGACATTCACAAAGCAAGCTAAAAGATGTGCCTTGATAAACTGATGTTGACTTGAAGTTCCATGCCATGTATTTTATTTCAATGCCCACATTTTAAATTCCAAATTTGAAATTTTATCCAAATTTCAAGGGAACAGAGCCCTATATTAGGTCTAGTACCTGGTGAAAGCTTTCAGGAAGAGGACTAGAGGTTGCTTTGTTGTTGTTGTTGTTGTTGTTTTTAAAGAGAGAGAAAAAAATGCTGTTAGAATAATAATTTTAAAACAGAATGTTAACAGAATGTTCTACTTAATTTAGCCCTCCAAAGATAAACACACTGATGAATCATTGCATGCTGATGGTACTATTTTAACATTAATTCTGTAACCTTTTCCTACTCCCTTCCTGTCTGCTGAGTGGGTGGGTTACAGGTAGACTCACTTAGAGAGAAGTTTGTTTCTGTCAGACTCCTTTTTAGCTTTCCTAGGGTTGAAACTATTTCTGATATAAGCAATATCTACTGGGGGCTCTTAAAATAGTACTTTAGGGAATAAGACAATATTTGAGAATTATTCAGTTTGTAGACATTCTATAAAGTTAGACAAGTTATTAATCATCAAGCTTATTAATTTAACTATCTCACATGAATTACAGATATTTTATAGCACTATCCACATGTAATTGATTCTGGATCCTCAGTCCTGCAAAATTGGCCTTGGGAAAATACTTTCCTTGTCCCCAGCAAGCCAGATCTGTGAATCTCTCTTCCTCTCAGGCTTGATACTGTCTTTTTAGCACGTTTTCCATTTTCCAAGTTGGGAATAGCTAACTGAGCTGGTCATTCCTTCTCAGGTTTATATGCTGGTGGTTACCCTTGTTGCTGAAGCTCCCATTTACCTGAGATTCATTAGGAAAGAGACTCTCATTACTTACGTTTGCATCCCCAGGTTGTTAAGCAGAGTATCAGCAATAAATGTTTAACAACCAGTGTTTCTGAGTGCATAATAGAGTAGGTTTTCAGCAAGCAAATGTTTTTGGAAATACCAAATCTCTCCATAAGAATCCCAGCATCCAAGTCTGAGGCTGTTGCCAGGTCTCTGCAGCACTTGCTGCAAATCCTATGAACTCACTTGGCTGGTCCCACGGTCCCCTCTGCCCTCTGCCTGCATCTTGCGTCAATAGCCCCATTGCTGACAGCACAGCTCTCCTGCCTCCTTCCCTCCTGTGTTTCATCTCCCAGTGTCCATATCAAGGTCACATCATTCTGTACTCTGGATCTTTCTTTCTGCTCTCTTCCCCTCTGCATTCATACTGTCCACACTGTGGAAGAGTGCACTCATTTTTCTCTCGGGAAAACCCATGGTAGGGGAGGGACAAGAATGATTTCCAGGGAGATAGTTGCTCACCCTAGCCTCTGAGAAAGAAATGCCACTTACGAGCTACTTGCTGTCCTTCCTTTCCTTTGAGGAGTGCTGAGGAGGTCTAGGGGTCCTCAGCGGCTCATTCTCACCTTGAGCAGTTGTACTGCAACATAGTACTGGCTTCCGGGAAAGTGGTGAAGGTGTCATGCATTTTCATTAAATGGTTAAATATGGTCTCTTTTATTCAAAGTGAATATCATCCTCTACCCATAGTCCTTCCTAAAAATAAAGTGAAATCCCTACTACCTACAATCCACATACCAAATGTAGGCATCCAAGGTCAGAATAAGATGCATTGGATATGTCATCTTTGCAGAGCTCAGTTTTCATTTTTTCTGGACTCTTGGATTTCTCTTCTGCGATCTGTTTTCCCTAATGGGGATCCAGTGATAAATGGGTTAGGGGGATTTGATTCCCCCATTCTCCTTCACATAACACATGGTTCCAGTTGTGTTCTTGCTGAAAGGTTTTTAAAGTCTTTATTCAGTATTGGCTTAAACACTTTTGGTGTTAGCCTCTGAGCATGTTGGACCCTGGTTTTTGAATGCTATACAGAGTTAGATTCTTGGAAGTCCCCCAGGTCCGTTATATATTGACATTCTTTTTTATAATTCCTCTATTCTTTTCTCCTACTAAATACTCTTTCATTACCTACTCAAACCCCACTACTGGTGGCCTTCCTGACACTCTTCCCACCATGTGCCATATGTTCTACCTGTTACCCAATACTAAAGACCTCAGGTGCACCTGTGGAAGCAGCAGTGGGGACTTTGGCCACCCTTGAGCATGTTCCCAGGGAGAGGGAACTTTTATTATTAATAAAATGACTTGATGACATGTAGTTTAAGACAATGATGATGTGGTAGGTTGAATAATGGCCTCGCAAAGAGGTCCACATTCTAATCCCCAGAACGTGTGAACATGTTACTTACATGACAAAAGGGACTTTGCAGATGTGATTCAGTTAAGGATGTTGAATTGGAAAAATTATCCTGGATTATCCAGTTAAGCTCAATGTAATCACATGGGTCCTTATAAAAGGGAGACAAGAAGTCACAAGAGGAGAAGGCAGTGTGACCATGGAGGAAAATGTTGGAGTGATGAGGGCGCAAGCTGGAGAATGCAACAGAGCCTAGAAGCTGGAAGAGACTGGGCTGGAGCCCGTAAAAGGAGTACAGCCCTGTCAGCACCTTGACTTTAGTCCTGTGAGACTCATTTTCGATATCTGACCCAGAACTGTTAAGAATAAATTTGAGTTGTCTTAAGCCACTAAGTTTGTAGTAATTTGTTATAGCCCAAACGGGAAACTAATACCGATGAAAAGACAATGGAAAAAGCCAACTGAAAGCAGAACTGTGGACCCGGTAGAGAAAGCAGTCATAGGATAGCTAATCTCCTTTCTAAGAACAACCACACGCCTCCCCACCCTGGCCCATTTCCCTGCTGCTATGTTAGAACCTGGATAAGCCTTGATTGTTATTCAGTGCCTTTCCTGGATTTGTCCTTCTTATCAGATTCAAATGTTTATCCCACCCCCCCCCCCCACCCCCCGCCCCAGGACCTTTTCTGGACCTTCTTTCTTGGAAGAATCACAAGACCTTACATTCCTCAAAGACCGTAGCTAGATGTTTGCTGTGGTCCTAACAAGTCCTTCTAGAGCCATTTGGATGGCTGATGTTGATGCTTACTGTTATCTGTGCCAGGTTCAGTTGTGTGGATTATAAGCACAATAGATTAGTCCTTTGTAATTAAATTTAGATAGGATCTCACCTCTGACTCCTTTACAACAATAGTGGTAGAGGGAGAAGTCTGAGAACTCAGTCCCCAGTTAAATCAGCCAGGCATTTATTGATGACCTTCTGTGTACTCAGCACTTTGCTCTAGGTGTCCCAGGCTGATATGAAAGATTTGGGTCACTTCCACTTCTTTCTTCAATAAATGCTTCGATAAGAAGATAAAAGCAGGATGGTGAAAAAGAATCATTCTCGCCATTAATCTGAAGGCTAGGTATTAGTACTTACCCATTTAAAAAAAAAACTAATAGATGGCAAGTATACTTTTGTAGAAGGAAATGAAACTTTCATTGGGCTATTTAAGGAGATGAGGCAGTAATTGATCCATGAGTGGAAAAAAAGTAACAAATGCTTTTTAGGCATTTTTAGGATTTTCCTGTTGGTGAAATGTGGAATGGCCAATAGTTAGAATGGTCCCTTCCTAAATCACAATGTTTATTGATTCATCCATCACATATTTGGTCATGTATTCATTCTAATAACAATTGTTGAGCACTCAGAAGTGTCCTAGAAGCTATGAAGAAGACTTTCATGGACTGCATATTATAGTGGAGGCAATCAACACATGTTTGATGAGAAATAACCCAAGTTAACAAACATCTTATTACTAAAGAAATGTTTATCATTTTAAATTTAAATCACTCAGGACCTAGAATACGTTGTTTAATGAATCCCAAAGAGGTAGCTTATGTAAAACTCTTTGTGCTTGTAAAATGGTGCTTCCCTTGCTAGGCTGTAGGAATGGCTCATTAAGGTCCAGTCTAGACCTTTCCCTCTTTCTATGTTGTAGAGATAATTAAGATATACCACCCTTTCTTTATTGAATCATAAGTCTGAAAAGGATTTGAGAGGTCATCCATCCATTCTGCTGACTTGGGCACAAATGTTTTCAGGAGCCAGGCAGGCCATGTAGGTGTATACAGCTCAGTGTAAAACAATAGGGAGTGGGTACTTGGGCAAACTCAGAGCATATGCCTTGTCTAAAGCTTTCAAGTCCTGGCCTGGCCAAATGGTCGTGTCAATGGGCTAGATTTGATTAGACTGCCAGTAGGCAGCTCTCCATTGCTCATCTGAGAAAACAGTAGTCTGACCCTTTCTTAAAGCCTGGTAGAGAGAATCATCTTTGTGACCATGGGTGGCAGACTGCCCCTAATCAGGCCAGCATGAGCCTTCCAGCCATATCAATGGAGGGAACTTGCTATCTTGTTGGGGTGGGTACCCATCACACTTTCAACTAACTGGAGGCTTGTGGAGAGAACTTGTTCAGGCTGTATATTCCTGGAACAGATTCTCTGAACCAGGTTTTCCTTTGTTTGCTGGTTTTATAACAGTAGACTCATCTACAAGCAGCTGTAACTGCCCTTTAAGCAACAGGCCACCCTTTTGGCTGATTGATAGAGTCAGGAGCTCTTTTTTGCCAATTACTCAGCACTGAATCAGACAGATGCCTTCCTCTACATTCCGGTGACCTGGTTGTATTGCTGCCGACTCAATAATTTTTTGAGCATTGGCCATAATAAAATGTATGTAAAGTTCCTGAAAACTATTTTTAAAAATCCTTGAAGTGATAAATAGATTGAGCTGGATAATGGTAAACATATATCATTCTGCTTTGATTTATAGATTTATAATTTAGTCTTCCTTCAGAAATAATTTTTAAATGCAGCTATCTCCTGGAATTTAGAAAGAGGCTTGTATCTCAATGCTCTTTATAGGCAGAAATTCTACTGTATTTATTTTCATACCAAGACTACTGAGTGCTATTAAAGGCCACGAGGTTTTTTTGTTTTTGTTTTTGTTTTTGTTTTTGCCAACACAAAAGATTAGCTTAAAACATTTTATTAGTCAAATTGAAACAGAAGCCTGCAGCTTTAAAAGAAATCATTTTTTCACGTTAAAATTAGGAGTTCAACAAAGTTATATTTTATAAAAAGAAGTTGGGCCCATACATTGAGCCTTGCCATCTCTGAAAAATACTGTTGAATATAGTGATTGCAAATAAAGATGCTACAATAAAAAAGACCCGAGTTTGAATCCAGATCTACCATTTGTGCATTTTGAGGCAAGTTTCTTTTTATTTTAATTAATTAATTAATTTATTTTGAGATAGGGTCTCACTCTGTCACCCGGGCTAGAGTGCAGTGGTGTCATCATAGCTCACTACAATCTCGCACTCCTGGGTTTAAGCTATCCTCTTGCCTCAGCCTCCCTAAGTGCTGGGAGTACAGACGTGAGCCACTGCCCCCGGCCTTGAGGCAAGTTTCTTAACCTCTCCAAGCCTTAGATTCTCCATCTAAAAAATAGGGATAATAATAGTACCAAACTCCACCTTGTTGTTAGGTTTAAATGAGATGATGCATAAGAAAAGAATTAGCCACAATGCCTAGTAAATAGTCAATGCTCAAAAAATGAGAGCTGCTATTATGGTCCCTGGCCTGAGATTTAAAAACAGGTGTTAGCTCTGGGTTACAGGTCTGGAAGAGAAGGAAGAAAGCCCATCAATGGTGCCCCTAAGTCAGAATCATCTGGAAAATGGCCTTCTTGGGATCTCAGATCTGGACAGGTTGCTAGTCAAAGTGTTTGATGAATTGATTTTCACTGCAGCTGCAAGAGCTTCCTGGGACATGTTTTTACAGGGCTAGGCCAATGTTGAGCTTACTTCTCAGAGGGCTGCTTTCAGTTTTGTGTAAGAGTACAATCCTAGGTCCAAGGCATACTAGATTGACACGTAAGGAATCCCATTCAGATGTCAGAATTTGCTTCTTAGAGAACCCCCAGGTTTATTGGTCGTATTAGAAAAGCTGAATATACTTCACATACTTGGGAACCGTCTCTTTGTGACTTTGCCAGGTTTCATTTTATTCACTGAGGTGAAGATTCCTTATTCACTGAGGTGGGCTCTTTAGTTTTCCAGCTACCAGTGCATTCACTTTGAGAGTCATGGCTGAGTAAGTGCCATCCATGGGGACTCCTGGGTCCCAGATGGTCCTTTTTACTCTCTGATTCTTTTGCATTTTTACCGTAGAGAAATACATTCCTGGGCTTTCATTTTGATGACTAAAGAGGGCTTTCTCTATTTTGAATCAACTCCCTGGGCACACCTTTGGAAACCTGTCTGCTTCATACTACAGTAGCAATACCAGCAACAGACATTAAGTGCCTAAAATGTTCAAAACAAAACAAAACGAAAGTATTAAATACCGATTTTTTATCAGCTTTTCCCGAAATGCCCAGACGAACATCAGTCCTATGGGAATTATAATAATTATAGCATAAAGGGTGGGCGCTGGAGGAGGTTAGGAGGAATAAATGTGGGAAACCCTTGGCAGATCACATTAAGAGGTAAGGGTTTGTAAAAAAGGAGTTCACACCTATGATCTCTCTCTGAGAAGTAGGGACATGAGATTTGCTGAGAGTTGAGGGGAGGAGTTAGAGAGGGGGTGCATGAAGGGGAAGGTTTGCAAGAGGAGTTGAGGCAATTCAACAAGGGAACTGTGAGGAAACAAGTTGATGATTGTGAAGTGCTTAGAAGGCAAAGCTGAGATCAGTTGCCCAAAATTTATCATGGTGCCCGTTGTCTTTTGGCATTAAAAGCTTGCACAAAGATACCCAGTTCATGAGTAAAATTAGGCCTCTAACCCAGATCACCTGATATTTTTTTCCTGTGCTCTAGAATAATAAAGGTAATGCTATCCTTTCGGTCTGTATAATCTAGAAAAACATAATAACTAAGAACACAAAGAACTTTACTCACAATGCATTTTTTAAAATACATCAAATAAAATGTTGGTATGAACAAACCAAGTAGTAATTATATTTTGCGTGGTGGTGAGTAAAAATAGAGTAATGGAAGTTTTATGTGCTTTCAGTTTGTTAGGGAAGGTTTCAGAGAGAAGGTGAGAATGATGTAATTTCTTGAATGAAGGAAGGAAAGTGGTCCAGTGATTGAGTAGGACAGTGAATGTGCCGAGAGTTCAGTGGCCAGCAGAGAGAGAAGGATGTGTAGACCTCAGCGGTGGTAATAGCAGTGGACTATAAAAAAAAAGGTAATACAAAGTAGAGTCAGGAGAACAAGTACAACTTTGAAGGAGGGAGTTTGTGCTGCAGATAGCGAGCAAGACGCTCAAAAAAATTAGCATGTTGTCTCAGTATATGTGTGTGTATATATATTAATTTAGAAGTGATATACACGGACTGCTGGATAATATATCATGTACATTATGCAGCATAAAAATAAAACACTTTAAAGGTCAAGATCAAGATGAAATAAACACTATTTCAAAAATAACAAAAGTTTATTGTATTAATAAGACAAAATTCCTATAGACAAAAATTGTTAATTTTTTAATGAGGGTAGTGACTGAGTATGCATCATTTTTTTTTTAACATTGATTTGATGATTCCAGACATAGCAAGTCCATGATATGGTTCTCAATCACTTTATTTTGATTCCTGGCTTTAATGACAATCAGAGTTAGAAAAGATATCTTGCTGAAGAAGTGCCTCCTTGGCTGAATTTGCTAATCATAATTCAATCCCGTTAACCTTTCATGCATAACTCTTGGTTGAAATTCAGCTACTAAATGGCTTTCTCTCCTGTTGTCTTTGGTTGTTCTTGAAAACATGTTCTTTCAACATGTTTCAAGTCTGATATATAGAAAAAATAAAGGTGCAATGGAAATCTGGATATTAAATATTATTATTGCTTAATTATTTCTTTTATATAAAATATGGTAATAGAAGTTCTAATGTCTTCTTTTTTCACAAAAGTGGATCATTTTGCAGCTTCCTTGATGTATATGCTTCCTTGTATGTACATCCATTTGACGAAATTGGTCTAAGTAACCAAATTATTTCTATTCTTTTAGTGGTTGCTCTTAATTTTTAGAAAGATATAATACATAACCATTAATTTATCTACCAATTTAAAATATAAAACTATTCATCATGTCTGAATCTAAATCTAACGTTATTCAGTGTTTCTATTCTTCTTTGACACTTTGAACTCCCCCCTATTTTGTTGTGCTTATCCAGTTTTACCTCTTTTTATAAGTATTTTGTTAATTAGGAAATTATTATTTCATAATCAATTGTTATTTAAATATACAAATACGTTTTATCAGCTTCTTACTCACCATTGTTTTTTCATCCTGTACCTTTTCTTTGGGTTTCCTTTTCATCTTACTACAGTACATCCTTTAGTAATTTTTAGTCTCTGTATCTGTAGCTATGAAAGTGTCAGTGTTTTGCTGGTGAGTGGTAGTATAGCTGAATATAAAATTTAAGGTTGACGGTTGTTTTCTTTCAGTGTCTAGTCTTTTGGCATCTATAATTGCTAATGAGAAGTCTATGTTGCTCTAAATGTCATGACCCTCTCTTTCATTTCCAAGATTTCCCACTAGTTATTTTCCACATCCATCTATTTTTGTCTTATAGCCACCTGTTTTTATTCCATATTTGCCTATTTGTTTTTGATAGATGCCATGCCTTCACTGATCTCTTTGATAAGCATACTTACTTTAAAAATCTTTATTAGACATTGATATCATCAAGATTAAAATCATGTTTTATGGGTCATTTTATTCATTTGCTTTTTTTAGTATGAGCAGTCTTAAAATATTTTGGAATTCCAGCTTGTGCATTTATTTTGAGTGGAAGGTCTTTTTTGTTTGCCTGCTTCTTTGGTTTTGTGTTTACAGGAGACCCCTCCCCACACCTTACAACAAAAGAAAAGTCCCAAAAAAAGCATGCTTAGGCATAATCAAAAACATTGGTATGCCAAGTAACATTGACCTAAAATCCAGATAGTAGAACGTTAGATAAATATCTAATGTTTCTTTGTCCAGATCTTTGTGGAAATACTATCTGTTGCAAAACTTTCTCCTGTGAGCCTTTTATTGTTAATAGTTCAGGGATTTGGTTTAGTACTTTTGAGAGTTATAAATCCAAGCACTTTACTCATCAAAACTATCTGTATTCGATAGCTGTTCTTGTAAAAGCAGTAGCCGAAATGTTTTCAGAACAGATTTCCAGTAGAATTTGTTCCAAAATGAACTGAGAGCAAGCTTTCTCATTGGTAGGCGATATCCTTGTACTTCGTTATTTCTTTGGATGAATCAGAGAGAGAAAAGATAGAGAGGCTCAGAAAGGCTGATCTGGGTGTCCAAGACAACTGCTCCTAGCAATAGAATTACTAGGGCAATTCACTTTCTTAAGTTTTCTACCCTAAGGAACAGAATCTGACTTTACATATATTTTTAACCACTATGGCTAAGGCCAACAGAGTTTGACTTTGTAGAGAAGGATGCCAACAGATCCTCTAAAAGCCAAACCATGTTATTTTTTAGCCTGTGATTCTGGAGTTGCTCTGCCCCTTGGAGAGGTGTTTCTGGCTCTTGTTCTCCATTTGAACTGGATCTTAGCCCCCTGGACTTGGATTTCAGTCAGAAAAGGCAGAGCATTATTGTCACTGGTTCTCCCCTGTGCCCCCAACATGTGAGAGCATCTCGTAGGAAAGTTAAGAAGTAATGTGAAATAGGCAGAACTTTTCTAGGAAGCCAGAACATTCTCTTCTTTGAAATTGAGAGAGACAGTTATTTATTTTTGAAACCTTGATATCATACTAATCAGGTACCACTTTAAATTGCAAAAATGTACTGAAGGACATAGTCCCTCACCCGAAACCTTTGGTGTCAGTTGTGTTTCAGAATGTAGAATTTTTTTTATTTTAGAAAGGTAATATAAAGCATATATTTATATCATGTATCATCCACAGCAGGGTCTGGGTAGATTCTTATAACCTATTACATTAAAATTCCTATAACAAAATATGATTATTTACTCTAAGTGGGATAAAGATTTTAAATAGCATCACATCACTTCAAGTCAGGTTGTGACACCAAATGCATTTTGGAGCCAGACTTTTAAGAAAAAACAAACGTAAGATCATCAGAACTGTCTGGATTTTAGAATTGTGTATGAGGGATTATGGATCTTATATAAATCACATCATGAGTTAAAGAGTGTTTAATGGGCTGTCTTTGGAACCTAGTCAGTGTTTATGAAAAAAAATGTGTTTTGAATGACCAATAAAACAAACTTTTGGAACATAATCTATCTGTCATTTGGGGACTAACTGTATTAATAAAAATAACCAAGAGTCACATTTTGAACTGTGGACAAAACTAGTATAAACATATTCATATTAGACAATATGCACTGCCTATCGATGGTACTTCTTTAGCTACTCCTTACCAAGATCTCAGACTCGATGTAGCTTCTCTCTCTTTTATCTCTCTTACTTCCCTGTTAACTCCTCTTTTTTTCCTTAAAAATAGTTAGTTTGCCCTAGATTTCAAGCTGATGACACTCACTCTATGTAGTTGGCAGGTCTTAATCAGGGCAAGCAGATGAGGTATGGAAGCCACAGTGATTTCAGTCTTATGGGATCCAAGCAGTTTTTTAAAAAAAATATGGACAGAGTTTTTTTTTTTTTAATTCATAGGGTGATATGTCCTTAAAATTGTGTGACAGAATTAAAATAACAGGGATAAAAATTTCAGGGTAAAATCACTGAGAAATTCAGCTTTTCTCTGAGGAAAACATATCTGAATTATCACTGATATCATAAATGAAGTATTTTGCTCCAACAACAAATGAGCCTCAAATCTATAAGAAAACCTGAAGTTACATTAAAAACAAAAATACTTAAACTTGGAAGCTGTTGGCAATTGGAAACTAGATTATAAATAATTTGTAAGTGGTTTGTCACTAGGAATTCCAATGGTATAAAGAAATGCTTAATAAACGAATGGCTTTTCAAATTTATTAACCCTGGGGGTATGATAACACTATGAACTGTTTTTTAAAAAACCTGTCAAAATAAAAAACCCGGAGAGCCTTGCTGCACTGTGGGTTCATTGTATCGTAGGTCAAATGAGGTCGTTGTAAACCTTTTTTACTATATCTGAGAAAATGCAGAAAACGCAGAGTTGTGTTGTCCCCAGAATCTAATGTCATCACAGCCAGAAGGCCTTGCACATTTCTTCAGCACTCTGCTCGTCCTTGTGACCTGATATCTGTCGTAAGCAGTTTTTGGTGTCTTTGAGGGTCATCTTTATGTAGCCAAACTAAAGAAAACAAGTGAAAGTGGGTTTTCCTGTTAGTCAATGCATTTTTCTTGCTCTTCCGGTTTCCACAGCTGCAAATAATAACATACCATACAGTCCCCTGACCTCTTTTGAGAATTATTGCTTGTATTATTAGTGACATTTAGTAAAAATCCTTTGAATTTCTGTTAGGATAGGTGGGCAGAAATTCTGATCAGAAGTAGGAAAACTAGTCATGATGAAAACATAACCAAAATGGAATGACTAAACTCAGCTTGTTAGCATTTATTTAGAGCAGAGATATTAAAGGTAGCCTTTATTTTTCGATGTTTTATCTGCTACTCCCTGCTCCCCTCCCCCAACAACAACCAAAACACTTTAAAATTTTAAATTGAAAAGTTGCCCAGTCATTCAGTGATGTCAGTGATAAAGGCTGAACCATATTTAGACTCACCCCAAAGAAACGATAATGTATTGTATTTATTTTTAAAGATTCCTTTTTACCTTTTCATGATCTGTGCCTCTTCCTGCTCCTGTTTGCCCTGGCATCTTTTGGAAAGCACTGTGTCTTGCATAGCATGTGCACTTTTTTCCTGAAATGTGCAGCACACTCAACATTGCAGTGATTTTTTTTTTTTTTCCTCCTTTGCTTAGAACAGAGGTGGAAACCCCAGGGGATTCGAGTACCCACTTGATAGGCTCAGTCTCTCTTAATCAGCCTGTAATGGAGCTAATGGCTGTTTGTCATCCTTGGAGATATAAATTTCCTGGCGGTGTCTCCTGCAGACAGTGCATGAAGTATGCTCAGTATGCCAGCAAGGGTTGATAATCAGCAGAAGGGCAGGGTGCTTCGTTAGCCAGAAGAGCCAGGGCTTCCCGGCTGCCAGGCTACAGAACTCGCCTCGCCACTCCTGAGACATGGACAACACCGGTAGGTAAAAGAAGCATGAATTCTTCATAGCTGCTGGCTTCCTTTGCAGTCTGCATCCTTTGCTGCAGGTTTGCCTATTTGTTGCTCTTGTTCTGCACTTAAATGTTCAAGACTGGGAGGCATGTAATTTGTTAACCCTGATGCATAGTCCACGAGGCAATTAGCGTTTGCTTTGAAGTTTAGGGATTGGGAACGCAGATTATCCTTCCAAATTCACCTTCTTGAAGACTACACTGCTATTTTATTTAGGCTGCAGGAAGTGTGATGTTTGATCCTTTTGTGCTCAGAACAGTGGGTGTAAAATGCACATAGTTAATGAAAAATCTGTTACTAAGGGATGGCAAAAGGTGGATGGAATTAATATTGATGAGCTAAACAAAAATTCTTTATAAATATTACAGTATGCACAGTGTAATAGCATAAGAACTCTTTGGTCTGATGCTTTCATCTTCATCTTAGGATGCAGTGTTGAAAATGTTTCACTATCCTCTGATATTTTAATCTCAGAGTACAGACTTTAGGGGTCAATCATGTACCTTTTAAAAATATATTTGTTTTGAATATCTTTACTTGGCAGATAGACACATAGGACTGTTGAAGTATTTTAATGTCAATTAGATGATTAGCATAAAACTACTTCTCGGGTGAAAGTTTTTTTTTTCTTTGCTATAGTGAACTTTTAGAAGATATACACTGTGGGCTTACTGCTCATTTTGGTGTTATCTGCACTTGATGCAGAATTCTCCCAGCTGTGTTATAGATTCTCTGTCTCCTGAAACTCATTAGTCCACTTACTCAGCTGGTATCAGCTTCACCAGGGTCCAGCGCCTCCAAGGCCTTGAGACACTGTCAGCTCGTCTAAGAAGATACATCATTTAAAACACATTCTACACCACAAACCACCCATTGGATTGGTAGTAAAACATATTTGTTTAAGAAATTTAGCTATTTCAGTCCTCGACGCAGGTAGCACAGGCTAGTAGAGATTTTAAAGGCGGTGTGTTTTGAGTTCTTTTATGAAATAACTTACCAGGAACAAAACTCTCTGACTAAAACAATGTTGTCTTTGACATTGAAGGCATTGAAATAAATTGGAACAGTATAATATTAGGGATGAAAATTTCAGGGTGGTGGAAGAAACAAAACAAGTGTAAGGGAGTGTGTGTGTGTGTGTGTGTGTGTGTAGTGAGAGTAGGACGGAGGCTGGATTCATGCATATGCATTAAACCCTCATTTTGGTCATTAAAAAAATATACTGTTGGGCTTGTCATAAAAACATGTAGATATGGTATTCCATGACAAGGCACAATTTGAAGAGCAACCAAAAGCTTCTCTAATTACAGCAGTAGAGTGAGTAAAAAATAGATAAATAAACTTAGACTCCCTAATTTAGCCTCATTTGAAACTTCTGCCACCCACAATTAATTATACTGACATCCTGGCAGAATTATCACTTTAATTCAAGTAAATGCCTTTCTTAACTGACTCATATATTTATTTAAAGGCCACTTAAGAAAAGGAAAGGAACTACCGTAGCAGCCTTTTTGTGGGCTTAAAAAATGTTAAGAGTTATTATTTCTTTTTTGGCTAACTATAGCTTTGGGGGATGTTTGCATAATTTTTAGGTATATTTGTTTATGTAATTAAATGCCATTAATAAAATACCTCTGCTCTTGACTAGTTTAAGAACATTTATACCCTGTGTAGAATGGCTTGCAAAGCAGCTGTTTCTCTATCATTTCCAATTTTAATTGTAATCTCAAATATAGGGATGTATACCTTTGAACAGAATAGCAGGCTTTTAAATAGTATTGTTTGACTATTTCAGAAATAGCATCTTTCTTATAATGGTTTATAATTGGCTGTCAGTGATCATTGTTCATGGAAATTTTTTGATGATATAAGCAGCCTCTCTTACAGGAGGGAAATGTAAACATGCATTACACATACGCATTTCTATAAATTGTACTGACTATAAGGAAGGCATTTAAGATTGTACCGGTAAGTGGCCCCCCAAAAAAAAAAAGAAATCTGAAGTATCTTTAACATTATACCAAGAGACCCAATTAACGAGGACCACTACAGTTTTTCCAATTTAATTTAAACAAGATAATAGTGCTATTTGCCTAAATTTTAAAAATCAGACACAGGTTGAGGCACTGGATATCAGGGCCTGGCAGCTTAGAGCTGAGCACCAGTCTCAGCAACTGGATCATTAGTTGCAAGGAGCCAGGCCTTCTTCCAGCAAGGCTTTCTGTGTGGGGGTTTGGATAATTGTCAGGCAGAAATACGGCAATGGACACACACAGGCCAAATGCCTCTAATTTATTCGAGTCACACAGGATGCCGCATCAGAGATATTTGTGTGTGGTTTCTGTTGTTAACAAGTAAAGAGAGATGAGCCACTTGGGACTCGGCCCTTTCGGTGGTATGTGTACATTTCAGCCATCACACCTTTGTGAGCCTGTCCTTTCTCTGCTTAGCAGCAAAGAGCTGACATTCCTACTATCTCAGAGAAGGAGACATCCCTCCCCCATAATTGCTCTTATGTATTCCTTTAAAAGCTTTTCCTGGAATAACAATAAAATATTTATCCAACTGTGTGTGTGGAACATGTCAGGGCAATTTTAGCAATGTCTTCTTTTTTTTTTATATGGCTATTTCTTCTTAGAAGTTATATAACAACTCAGAATGGTCCTTTCTAATTACAAATCTGTGACTACAACTACAGTCCGAGTTATCCTGGAAGTGTGTTTGTGTTCCTCTGCCATTTTTCTACCTAACCATCATCAAGTGGTTCTCAAGGGTTGTGATAAGAGAGGCAGAGGCAAAGTTGACTAGTGATGTGTGATTATTATCTGAAACACAATGTTTTGAAATGTAATTCCCTATTCTACATGGCAGAGTACTGTAGAGGATCTGCAACATATATTGTGCTAAGTTTTCTTTGCTTGAAATCAAGATATTTCCATTACCATGTGTGGGATATAAGAAGCACCCTTGTTTGGAGGGAGGTGGCAACCACTGAGAGTCCTGTGCCCTCCCTTCATGTTCTAGCTCAGTGGTTCAAAGGCTTTGACACTTGCTGTACAATCACTGAGTCTGAGAAGTTCACAATCTGCTAGGTCCTGCAAAAAAGACTGGAGGGTTATTTATAGCCAGACTGAGAAGAGATTTATAATGGAGTGGTCAAGAGCATTGGATAATCTTAGGTGAATGCTGGTTCCACCACCCACCACCATGAACAAGTTATAGAAACTCTATATGCATTAATTTTCTCATCTGTAATTTGGTGACAATAACTGTTCCAATCTCATAGGATTGCTATAAAAAGAAAATAAGATAATATGTGTAAAGCCTTTGGTACAATAGCTGGAATATGGTAATACTCAATGCATGTTGGCTATTGAGAGAGCCATTAGAAATTGAAGCAGGTTGCTTTATGAGCTTCAAATATATGCTCTAGCATGGCTCTGAAAGCAATGCAGATGATAGTGTGGGAAAGTGAGCAGTTGTGAGCAAAGAGACCAGTCAAGCAGCTGTCTCGGGAGTGTAATTGGGAATTCATGTGGGTGGTGCAAAGGGGATGGGGTTGGGGGATGTGTTGGATATGCATCAGCAGAGCATGATAAGTGGATATGGAGGCAGGGAGAGCTATACCAGTCAAAGGAGACCTTTGAGGTTTCTAGTTTGAGAATCTAAGATAATACTCCTGCACTACTGAACACAAAATGAGTTTTAAGGGAAAGACAATGAGTTCCATTTTGGAATTGTTGGGTTTGAAATGCCTTGTCTGTTGCCCACTAGCCATAGTTGCTGTTCACTGATGACTTTTTAATCCGCTGAAAGGTGTACACACACACACACACACACACACACACACACAGAGTTTCTTACCAATCATGAATTTGAGATAACTCAAGGTTGTTGGTTTGTTGGGTTTTTTTTTTACACTCAGTTTAAAATCTTTTCTATTTTACATGTGCTTTGTTTTGTTCATCCCAGTAAGCCCAACAACAGCAAATGCTTCCCTATTCTTTCTTCCCCCAGGCTGTGGGAGAGCTAGGGGATGGTGTAGACAAAGGAGACTTACAATACTTCATCTTTCATCATAGATGGAGCTAAGACCAGGCCCAGAGAAACATGCCCCTGAGCCCTGAAATAATTTATGTAAAGGCCAGGCTGTTACATAAGAAAATGTGAACACAGAGACATTTCATTTCAAGCTGGTTCAAAACTTTAATAAGAGATTCTACCTTGGCAGCTCAGGCTGTCATGCCAAAGCTCCTGAACAACTGATGATGGTGATTCAGGAGAAGGGTTACCTAATGGAGCAGACTTCTTATGTGAATTTTGAAAGAGGATGCTTTCTTGAATATTTGACTGTGTTTGCAAACTATATTTTGTGCAATTTAAATTTTTTTCTATAATCCCCCACTTTCAGGCTATCTTGGTCTTACTACTATCTATAATTTTGTTAACCATGAGACTTTTTAGAAATATAATAATGTGATGTATACACACACATACGTACATAATATGTACACATATATTTGCATGTATACACTTAATGGGTGTACCTGTGTGTGGATTCTTTGGTTGGGGGATTATCAGCCTTGCTGTAGGGGAATGTAATGTTGCTAGCTCTTCTAACAAACTTAATAAAATTTAGAACAAATTTTATTTTTAGTTAAAAAAGAAATTCATTCTTATTCTCTGAAATGCCCCTTATATTATAAAGATATTTATTACTGAACACTTTATTAACTATGAAAGAAACAACAGTATTCTCCTTTAAATTTATTGTAAAGCCCATTGTGCTATTTTAGCATTTTATGTTTCATCCAATAAGTATTTCTAAGAGCACCTTGGATTCATGTAAAGGTATTTTTCTAAGCAAAAGATTAAAATTTGATACATGATCTGCTTTTTGGAACATCTACTTTTAAAATGGTAATATTATTATAGAAATCACTGTCCTTTAAAACAAAAATGCCAAAGGGAAAAATAGGTTCATATAAAAACATAAAAGTACTCTAAAAGTGGCACAAAATTTTCTTCCTGGTTTTTACTGTAATAGTACAGTGACTTTGACCTCCTGAGAATAAACTGACAGGTCCAAGAGTGTGCAGATGCAGGCAGGAAAGTCTATTTCTAAAATAAAGTTTTTGTTTTTGTTTTCAGATCATTGGAATTTGTTCTGAGGGTTTTTTTCTTTGCAACCACTCACCTTTCCAAAGGCAAAATGAATTCTGATTTTTCTATATCCATAAGATAAAATAGGAATGTTTGTCGAATGGCTTCTGTTAAGAACTACTGGAAAAGACACGGAGAACCCTCAAGATTGCATTTTGGTTGCAGAGAGGGGAAATCAATAATCCAGTATTTTCTAAATTATATGCCATTGCATATTAATTCTATAGGATATTAATTAAATCCTCCCCACACAAAGAATTTAGTGTTCAGGCAATTTTGGTAATTTTGGTAGCTAGCAAACTATTCACTTCCATAAATATCAATGCTTGACTATTTAGAAATTAAATATCTGTCTCATCTATGTCCAGGATTTCTCTTCTTCCTTGCTGCTAGCCTTTGGGGCATTTCACTACTCATGACCATCACCATCAGAAGAAGTAAAGAAGGAAAGTGGCACAGACTTAACCCTGCTTTGGAAAGGAATGGAACTCAATTACAGCTATGAGGTTAGGAGTAATGCATAGATTTTATTTATCCAAATTTAACATTGCACAGGAATTATTAAAAATAGAGGACATGAGATTTTATAAGTAAAAAGTCAATTTCAAAGTTCTGTTTTTGTAAATCAGGCACCAAGAACATATGTTACAAAGGCAAGTCATATTTAGCTAAATGTTAAATGTCTTGAAAAGAAGGAAGCTTACTTTTTTTGAGTGCCCATTATGTCCTAAGCACCAAGTTAAATATTCTACATATGTTACAGCATTCATACTTGCCATCACTCTGTAAGTAAATATTATTTTCTGCAAGTTATGCATGAGGTACTTAAGAGTAAGTAAGAGCTCACCCAATAAATAAGTGGGTGATTTATAAACTTGAATTCAGCTTTTGTTAACAATAGCAAAATTCAACCTATCATTTTTCATGTTGTCATGTTGTTTTGAGAATGGGGATTCTTGGTCTTTGTATTAATACTTTCCATAGCATCAAGCACAGCACTAGGGCTGTAGTAAGCATATAATAAATGTTTGTTACATTAAATTAAAATTGCCATTTAATTAATTTGGATCAATTTTTCCAAAAGGAAATTAATTTTGAAATACCAGCATCAAAGATGATCTTATCACATATCTGAATACCCTATTGTATAGAAGTCAATATATGAATAAGAAAAATGTAGTTGTAAGGTGTTTCTTTCAAAAACGTTCATAAATTTATAAAATAGAATGCTTTTTGGTAGGGCCCACCTGTGAAATCTGTTCCCACTGTAAAAAAAATTAATCAAAATTTTTATTTAAAGGATATGATAATATTAGGATCATTAACAGAAAATATGCAAAGAGGCCCCCAAATGTTTCTAATGATATTTAAATAAAATACAGACATATCTTTCTGGAATATGAAAGAATTTTACTTTCTCTCTCATCTTCTTCCAGAGAGATCATAATTATAGGGAAAAATCAGTCTCACCTGTACACAATTAGTTCTTTCTCTTTCGCCAGTGATGCTAACACATTACATTCCACATGTCTCTTTTTGAACTCTATATTACTCTGTGAACCACTACCAGATTTGAAAAACACACTGTGAAACAATAACCTCATTTAAATTTTGGTATATATGTCAAGAGAAGCCATAGTTTTAAAGAGTGCTCAGCAGGTTTTCCTACCGTTTGCTATAAAGTATCTGCAGAATTTTTTGATAGGTAGCTCTTTTATCATTTTTATAGGAGACGATTCCCCAACATCCAGTTATCTATCTCAGATTCTCTCACCGTGGACCTTCACTCTAGCAGAGAAAGCAAAACTTAATAATGAATAGACAAAATACCTGGATTGTGATTAGGTCTGCCAAGTTAAAAAACTGGCATTTGGAGAGAGAATGAGGTGGGGGTGGAGGACTGCTCTGGACGGGGTAGTCAGAGAACGCTTCCTGAGAAGGTGGCCTGCAGGCTAAGACCTGAGGAACGGAAAGGAAGGAGCCCTGGGACAGCCAGGGAAAAAGTGTCTCCAGCAGAGTGGCCGGCACTTAAACATGCCCCTAGGTAGGACACGCACTGGCATGTTTGAGCAACAGAAAGCCAGGCCAGCATTGCTGGGGCCTGATGAGGGGTATGAGCAAGGGCCCCAGACAAGGGCCAGGGGCCCCAGGCTAGTCAGGAAGGTTCCCGAGGTGTGACCTCTGTTCTCCCAGCTCTCGGGAGCCTTGGAAGGGTTTTAGGCGGAGACGAGACGGAATGGTTTCAAGGCACAACAAGACTGGGAGGAACAAGGACTGGAGAGAGGCAGGAGTGGAAGCTCCTGAGGGTGAAATCCACTCAGAAGGCTCTGGATGGAGGTGGTGGCCGTGGGCGGGGGAGAGGGGACTTCCTGCAATCCCAGCCTTGCGTCAAGGCCCGGCACACTTCCCGTCTCACCGCATCTTCCAAACTGGCCTCCAGGCCTGACTTTTCTCAGGGCACTGATGGGAGTCACCATCCAGTTTTGAACTTAATGCAAGTCCATCTGAGATTACCCTCCCTTTGAATCTTTTCTTCCCAACCAGATTTTTAAAATCTTCAGGGCAGATGCCACATGACAGACATCTTTTGTATCTTCCAAAGAGTAAGAGTGAGCATTCTCAACTCTAGCCATCCATTACAATCACCTGGAAATCTTTTTAAAAATACTAGTCTCTGGGCCCCACCCTGGACAAATTCAGTCAGAGTCTTTGGAGTGGGGTCAGGGCATTGGTATTCGTTTTAAAGCTCCCTGGGATATTCCAATGGCCCCCCAAGGGGAGATCCACTGTTACAGTCTCTCTCTCTCTCTCTTCCCTCTCTCCCCCTGCTCCCTCCTGCCACAATGAGCAGGCCAGTCTAGATGAGAATTTGTGCTTGGGAATTATCTGCCTCCAGGTAGAACGTGAGGCTGTGACAGTGAACAAGACCTCCAAGGAAATGGCTGAAAGAAAAGAAAAGAGACGAAAGAATGCTTCTGGCTGACATATCGAGATAGGAAAAGGGAAACTGAATCCAAGCTTTCTGTAATCCATTCTTTTGGAGTCTGTAGACCTGATCAAAGAAGGTGGTTACAGAGAGACTTTGTCACCTACTTCCTAATCAGGAAGGTGGTTTTCTCTTCCAACATTTCCCAAGCAAATTAAATATTGAGTGAAGATTCACCATACCATGAGACTTGACATGTGAATTTTAACTAGTAAGATGTTAAACGTCCATTGTTGAGTTTTATTTAATAGAAGAGGTACATTATCATACTCCAAATAGCACTGCTATGATTGGATCATCGCTAACTGCATCTGTCCTGAGTGGCTGGGTCAGAGCCACTATTAGACACCGAGGCTATATTTGCTGTATCCGTGTGACTTACCACAGACAACCTGCTTTTTAGTGATAGAGAAATAGGTCCTGTTCTACCTTGCAGTTCCCCCTCCAAACACACACACACACACACACACACACACAATGAGTTTCAGATCATTTTGAACTGACAGTGACCTTAAATATTAAAGCACAGGGATGCTTTAATAACTTGCTTTTCTGATATTTTGCTTAATAAATGGTGCTTTTTACAACAAGCTTCATATATACCTTTTAATGGAAACCATAAAATTTAATAAAACCGTCTTTTATCATGTTTGACTTACTATCTCACATGGTCACGAGGATCACTTGAGAAAGTGTAAGCGACAGAGGGTTTTTAACTCTAAATGTTGGTACAAAGGAAGCATCTAGTATTGGGAGCATCCTCCAGGGATTGGTGGAGGATGCTGGGGGGTGCAGGGCTCGGGGTGGGAGCACTCCTCCTGGTTTTGTCTGCAGCATCACATTGGCTCCACCACTTCTCCCTGTTGCCCTCACTCATGCACCCCATTGCCATTTTGAAAAGCCTCCTCCTGTGTTAGACCCAGCTCAAGTGACCCCTCCTCTGCAAAACTGTCTGCAACTCCTCCAGATAGAACCAATGTTCCCTCTCCTCTCCTATCCCCTCCCCTCCTCTCTTATCCTCTCCTCTCCTGTCCTCCTACAGAACACTGTCCTGTATTGGAACATGTATCAGGTGTGCTCTAACTCGGTTTCATGTGTCTGGCTCTTCTACTAGGCCATATGCTCCTCAAGGACAGGGTCTTGTCTTCTTGAGCCCCACACGTAGCGCAGCGCCTGACAGGAGATGTGTTCAACAAGAAAGCAAATGAATGCACCAGCTGAAATAAAGCCTGGTGTCTTTTATTATGTGCTACTACTTACAGAGAAAGTATGAATTAATTTTTATTGGCAATTGAATGATGTGGCCATATGCCACTTAATATGAGCAGTGGTTCTTAAACTGGGGAATCACTTGTGAAATTAAATCTGTCTGTCTGCCTGTCAGTCTGCCTGCCTGTCTGTCCATCTATCCATCTATCCATCCATCTACCTACCTATCATCTGTCTGTCAATCTATCTATCTATCAACCTATCTATCAAGAGCCATCCTAGCCCCACTCCAGACCTACCAATTCAGAATCTCCCAGGGGAGAGAAGGAATAGCCTTACTTTTAAAAAATGTGCCATGGTTGATTCCACCGCACACTCCTGGTGAGACTCAGTATCAGTCTAAGAGACATAATGAAGCTGCTCAAAGTGAGTTTCCACTGCTTTGAGTTATAAGATACTTGATTATTGCCATTGTGAAAACACATTGTTATTAGAATTGTAAAGATCTTGTGCCATCTACGAAAATGTCTGATATATCCTATTGGAGGCCTGCATTGAACCGAGACGATTGCATGGGAGTGGTGGTGAGTTCTGTGTTCTCATCTTCCACTCACTGTGGAAAGGCACTCACTAGCTTTTGTATCATTAACTGAGACGTGCTTAAAACTTTGTCCACCCAACTGGCCTTTAATTTATCACCTGCTGCATGCCTGTTTGCACCTCATATACTTGGGTGTTACTTTCTTAGTAATGAAAATTTGGCAACTATCCATTTTTAAAAGCAGTTTGACATAGGGCATTTTTAATAAGGGGATAAAAGGAAAGCCTGCCAGCCCTGACCTTTGAGAATGGTCAGTGTGGTGTAAGGAGTGGAAAGACCTTCGGTTTCTTGTGTGAGAGCTTGGTCTTCAGAGCACGGATCGTGTTTGCCCGAGGTGCTCACACAACAGACGTCAACAGGTGAAGGAAGCAATTTGTTTGCTCAAACAATAAGCATTTACAACATTCATTAACCTGAGGGTCATTTTTTTAAATTAAGGAAGTTCAAAGACATTTGTTTAAATAACTGTATGACTATGACTATAGTTGAAAAAAGCCAGAGAGTTGAAAATTAAAGCCAAATTTGTCTTTAAAATCCAGACTTTGTGGAAAACCAGGAGCTCTGCAGCATACATTTAGAATGAAGCAGCACCTTTAACTTCAAAATTTCCTGGCTTATGTCAGTTTTTTTGTCCTAACGCTCTATAAACAAAAGTGTCTCTTATGCTAACAGATGTGGGCTTTGTCCTTAGCGGTCTCAGGGAAGGTTTTCACGGAGACTCAAAACTATAAAAACTTCCAATGTACTTTTGAGCACCTGGGTTATTTTAAAACAAAATCAAGTCCCACAAAACTATGTTTTAAATGCAGGACATGAAATAAATGAAGTTTTTTTTTTGAATGCTATACATACTTTAATAATATTCCTTTCATCTTCCAAAATGCTTACAAATATAGCTCATTTCTCACAGTTCTCCTGTGAATTATGTAAACACTTAAAATCATCAGTTCTGCTTTTACAGATATGAAACTAAGGCAGAGAAGTTTATGTATTTATTTACAGAGAGTAGCCTCATGCTCAGCTTAACTGCACGTGGAAAATGTTGCATTGACGTACAAAACGCATGTCTGGTTGAGTATATGCTTGGTTGTTTCCCAACTCACAAGGCATGGGTCATGCCAAATCTGATTGCCATCTACTTTTATGCAGAAAGAAAGCCAAACACAATTCACCCTTTGGGTTGTGTGCAATATTGTTTTTCAGGGAAATGTGGTTATATTTTTCCTGGCCACAGAAACTGTCTCAGGGGAGGACAGGCAAATGGCTTTGGTTGCAGTGTCCATGACACACAACTGTCCCAATCTGTTATTTTGAAGCTTTCTGTACTAGGATATGCAATTAGGTGATCAGGGACTGGAAATCAGCCGGAAATTCCAATCAAGGCTCATTATTAGGGGGTTGAGCATATGAAGGGCATATATCTATATGGCAGGTGGGCAGCAGATGGGGGACAGTACAGACCTGCAGGGAAAGGATAAGAGTGGGGTTATTAGGGGAGCTCCAGCATTTTCTCATGGGGCCTGAGCTTGGAGATCCAGTTCCAGAGTAGCGACTGGAGTTTTGGGTAGGTAATTTAGACAAATCATAGAGAGAGGCCGAGGTGGATGCCTACCTTATAAAACAGGTTTACAGAACATATCGGGAGGATCCCATGGGTTTGACTCTGGCTTATTCGATTTGGTGTGAGTTGGCAAAACTCCAGAGGGCACGAACAAGTTCCCATGCATCCCGAGCCCTCTCGGGCCTCCTCGGTGTGGAAGGGGCAGATTATGCCCACAGTTCCCAGCCTCCCTCTCTCTCTCTGGAGCAGCTGTGAGGAAGTTCACCCCGTCTTTCTTTCTTTCTCAAATTGAACATACTCCAACACTTGGAATAGCGTGGAATGGTGCAAAGGAACTGGACTCAGTGTCAGAAAAGAAGGAAGTGGTTGTGACTGAGTCTGTTCTCCCTGCTGGCATGGGGCCTTGGCCATGTCCATGGCCTCACTTCCTCCTCTACGGTACAGGCTTGATGGTACTTGGCTCTAGTAGTGGGTGTAACATAACAGCAGACTCATTTAGCACCTACATGAATTTTAAATCTTTGTAAATATCATCTCAAGTCATCCTGACAGCTACCTGGGGTCATGAGATCCCACCGCCCACCTGCTCTGGCTCCCAGAGTTCCCGAGTTCTTTTCTGACTCCGTTCTTGCATTTGGTGTTGTCAGTGCACCTGCCTCTGGCAACTCCCCTCTCTCTCCTTTTCATCTGCTGTTTTCTTCTCTTGTATAGACTGGGAAACCGGACAATCAAGATTGTTATCCTTTTGTCCAAAATAATAGTACAAAGACCCCACTGAAGTCCTCAGTAGTTTCATGTATATGGACTGGAATTTGTTTGGACTAAGTCGCAGTTCAGTTTACTTCCTGGTTCTTGGCATAATTGAGGTGGACAGCTAGGTAACACCTCTTAACGTTACCTCATCATCCTATTTAGAAATCTTCAGAGATCCTGCCCACACCCTCAGGGTAAAATTCAAGCCCAAGACCTCACACAAGGCACCTGTGTCACCAACACTATCGCCCCCTGTAGTTGCACAGTCCTGGGCCCCATCATCCCAAACTCTTCATCTCATCCCAAGTATGGTGTGTTCTTGCTGCTTTGCTTTGCTGTGTGCTATTCTCCTTGCCTACATCCAGCCTCCCCACTAGCCAGGAAACTGCTCTAGGGCACAGTCACCTTCTCCTTGGTTTCCTTAAGGCCCAGCACAGGATGTGGCACACAGTAAGTACTTAATACACGCTTGCTGACTCGCTGCTTGTGCCATTGCTACCAAGCTGCAAAATGTTCTATGGAGCACAATGATGTATTTAGACAACCTCATTACGTAGATTTAAAAAACATTTAAGGAGAAAAGGATAGTTTGAGAGAAATGCAACTGAATTCAAAGGCGCAAAATGCAGCTTATGATACTGGTAAAATCCTTACTGACACAGAAATAGTTCTTGTGAATCTTGATTTTTTTTTTTGTTTGACTGACATTAAACTAAATTTAGAATTTTAAGATACATATTTTTGTAGAGATTCCTTGCAGGAGAAGATAAAACATGTAATAATTACAGTAACAAGTGTATTGAATTCAATATCTCATGAAGAAGGAAGTACCATACACCTAAAAAAATGTTCTCAAGGGAGATTTGAGTACATCAGAGGAATAAGGCCTGTGAAACTTGGCCATAAATTGAAGCATAGAAAGGAACCGGCCTCCGACCTGAAAAAGGCTTAATCCAGTGGTGCTATTTATCCATTTTTTGGGAACATTTCAAATTATCTTCCCTAGAAAGAGAAATTCTTTAAAATACCTAAAATGTATCACTATGCTTATTTTTATTTTATTTTATTTTTTTTAGAGATGGGGTCTCACTCTGTCACCCAAGCTGGAGTGCAGGGGCATGATCATAGTTCACTGCAACCTCGAACTCCTGGGCTCAAGCAATCCTCCTTTTTAGCTTCCCAAGTAGCTAGGACTACTGGTATGTCCTAATTTTTAAAAAATGGTTTTTAAATATTTTTAAATGGTTAATTTTTTAAATTAGCCATTCCTGGCTAATTTTAAAAATTAAAAAAAATTTTTTTAATTTATTTTTAGATGTGGGGTCTTGCTATGTTGCCCAGGCTGATCTCGAACTCCTGGCTTCAAGCGATCCTCCTGGCTCAGCCTCCCAAGTAGCTGGGATTACAGGCATGAGCCATGGAGCCTGGCTGTATCACTATGCTTGAATTGTCCCTTGCTTGTCATATGTGGAGGGAAATAAACCTTAGTCATAATGCCCAAATTAGAGAGAAATTATTCTGCACTATTGTTGAAAATCAGTTAATTTGAGTATAGCACATAAAGCTGGTTTTAGATTTATAAAAACTTTTTGTGTGTACATAGAGCAATGTCTGGAAAGAGTATGTCCCAAGCTAGTAGCAGTTCTCAATCCCTGAGGAATGAGAGGGCAATTTTTATATTTTATTTTATTTTATTATTATTTTATAGAAACAGGGATGCTCTATGTTGTTCAGGCTGGTCTTGAACTCTTGGCCTCAAGCAATCCTCCCGCCTCAGCCTCCCAAAGTGCTAGGATTACAGGTGTGAACCATTGCACCTGGCCTATATTTTATTTTATACTTTTCTATTTTTGGTTTTGTTTTTACAATAATCATGTACTACTTTAGAAATTTTTAAAAAGCCAATAAACTATCTTAGTCAGTTAACTGGAAAACAGCACATGTTATACTGTCTTACTATGTATGATGCATGGTATCCTGAGTATACCTCAGAGCCCTCTCGTAATAACATGCTAATGACGTGGGCCCCCACCCCAGAGGAACTTGGGGTGTGTAGCTTAAAGGTCCTGCCTCCCCACCCACTCCCCACCCTGCCCCAACATAAGCTATTATTGAACTTGTTCATTAATTTATCAGAACTACCTGTGAAATCTTCTTAATTCTTATATCAAGACTCAGTCATAGTTATTAATTAGTATTCACACACAATATTGCCACAACATGAACATTTTAACTAGATTTTCTTCTACCTTCTTAAGTTCAGGGCAGACTTGAGGATTATGGGTAAAATAAGCAATTTGGTAATATATCGCCAATCTTTTTTAACATGTGGGAAGTTGTTTATTTTCATGATATGTGGCTTTGTTCAAATGGGTAAATTCTACCCTGTGTCTATCCACCATGGGGACATATTTTCAAGCTGCCCTTGAGGAGCTGCAGGCTTGAAGGCAGGACCCTAGAGGTACCCTGGGTCAGCTGAGATGAGAGCATCTGAGCTGAGAAGCCAGAAGGTGAGTACGTAAAGACTTGGCCAGGGAGGTGAAGCTGAGTTTGTCATTGTGCCTATAAGTTGAGTACAGTGGCAGAAATCAGAGATGGAAACCGTGGTCAAAAGCTGAGAAAATATAGTCAAGGAACATGGTGGAAGCAAATCTAGTACTGTTACCCTGATCTCCCCTTATGGATATTTGCTGAGTAAATCATGTGTCTCATGTTAAAAATATAGTCACGTATTTGTAAAATAGAACTGGATAATTTTTGTGCCAGAATGGTTGTTTATTACGAGATATATCAAAGTTTTACTTGGTGACTCAGAATTTAAACTATACCGCTACCTGGACAGTTCATTCAAATAATACTTGATAACTTGTCAAATAAGTCTATGCTGCATGTTGATTTCAATTTCAGCTTGTGCAGTGTCTCTGTAAAAGACGTAATTCCACCAGTGAGTGTGTGAATTTGGCAATTGGTTAAAAATGACTGGGTAAAGCTTATTGGTTTGAATTATCTTGAAACACCTCTTTCTTATTTCCTTTATTTGTCACAAGTTTAGAGTATAATTTAGTTGAAAGGCATAGTTAGTATATATGAATTGAGTGGCTACTGACCGGGTACTCTTCTAGGCGCAGTGAATACAGCAGTGATAAAACACACCAAGTCCCCATTGGGACAAACAGACAGTAACCAGATGAACAAGTAAATATAGGCTGGAATGCCGGGAAGTGGTAAGAACCATGAGGAAAGGCAAAGCAGAGTGGTGTGTCAGGGGTGACTGAAGTGCTCTCTTAGGTAATGTGAGTTTCTTTCCAATGATTGGCCGTCCAACTAGGACTGGGCTACAAAACCTGGGAGATTTGTGAGCAGAGCTTGGTAAAATCTTCTTTTATCAGTTTGGTGTAATTTCAGGTGAGCATTCTTTTCTCTTACTTCAATTTGCTTGAATGCTTTAAGTTTCCTCCTGTGTCAGGTTTCAAGAAGTGGCCCAAGGTCATGGAAAAATGTTAAGAATTTCACCTTGTTTTGTGTGACAAAAGAATGAAGGCACATAATTACATGAACCATCCCCACCCCTGCCAAACCTGCAGTGGCCCAGATTTGTTTGAAATTTAGCACAGAACTGCATTGTTATCAGAGGATGTTCCCATGAGATAAGAAAGGCCTGGCAGTATTGGGGTGGCAGCTTGATTACACAAATATTAAATCATGCCTTCCTTAATGACAAAGACCTGTTGTTTATCCTTATAAAGAACAAGTTAACACGTGTTTATTTCTAGAAAAGCTTGGTTTTAAGAGCTTCTGCCTGTCTGTGCTATGCACACCAGTCACCCCAGGGGCATTGTATGAGGCGTGTCAATTAAAGAAAGACAGGGATGGGTTTTAGCAAAGACGTTAGAATTTAAACAGCCAAGGAGAGTTTCTTTCACAAATCACATTGAGCAGATATACATTAATTTCAGAATGTTGATACTGCTCAAAACAAGTTTGGCATTTCTCTTTTAGAATTGTCTTTAGAGCTCCTTTACAAGACAGACCTAAACTTTATTTGGGTTATTTATTAGTTCATTCATTCTGTCATTTGACAGACATTTGCGAAGCCTTCTAGCTGCCAACATGGTGCTTCTTGCTAAGTGTATGTCAATAAATTAGAGCCACTTTTTGCCTTTGAGATGCCAACACTGTATTGGGGAGACAGATGAGATATAGAACTAGAAGTGCTTAGATATCTATGAACAAAACAAAGTGGAAGGTCCAGAGGGAAACTCTGCTTGGCAAAGGGTGGGGAGGCTCCAAGGGAGGTGACACTTGGGCTGGAGTGTTTGAAGAAGAGGTTGGAATTTGCTAGGCAAAGGGGAGTTCGAGTTTCTGGCAGCAGTCTTTTACTTTATAGTTACACATTATTATTTTCAAAGCTAAGATGGCATTACTCAGTTTAATAACTTACCTTATTCAACTGACTTGGCCTAGAATCTTGACTAATTCCCAAAAATAAATTTACCTGCAGGGCACAAATACTTTCCACCATTTAATTCCGTAAATATTTATTGAGCTCCTAATCATGGGTAATGTACTCTGCCACTATGTTAGATAGCCTTGGAGAATTCAAGAGAGTCTCTCTCCATCTTTTTATTTTTTTATTGAGGTGAAATTCGTAACATAAAATTAACCATTTTAAAGTCTACAATTCAGTGCATTTCGAGCACTAACAATTTTGTACAACCACCACCTCTATCTGGTTCCAAAACATTTTCATCACACCCCAAGAAAACTCTGTGCCCATCATGCAGTCACTCCTATTTCCTCCTTCCCCCAGACTCTTGCAAATACCAATCTGCTTTCTGTCTGTATGGATATACCTATTCTGGATATTTCATATAAATAGAATCATACAGTATGTGGCCTTTTGTGTCTGACTTTTTAAACTCATCATAATGTTTTTAAGATTCATCTATGCTGCAGCATGTATCAGTACTTCATTCCCTTGTATGGCTGAATAATATTCCATTCTATGGATATACTGCATTTTGTTTCTCCCTCCATCTGCTGGTGGACATTTGGGTTGTTTCCGCCATTTAGCTGTTGTGAATAGTGCTACTATGAACGTTTGTGTACATGTATTTGTTTGAGTACCTGTCTTCAATTCTTTGGGGTACATACCTAGGAGTGGAGCTGTGTCATATGGTATCACTATGCTTAATTTTTTGAGGAACTGCCAGACTGTTTTCCACAGCAGCTGCACCATTTTACATTCTGACCAGTAATAAATGAGTGTTCTAATTTATCCACATCTTCACCAACACTAGTTATTTTCCAGTTTTTTAAATAGTAGCCATCCTAGTGGGTGTGAAGTAGTGTCTCATTGTGGTTTTGATTTGCATGTCCCTAACGATCAATGGTGTTGAACTTCATTTCATGTGCTTTCCGGCCATTTTTACATCTTCTTTCCCTCATCTTTGATGGCAATTCCAAACAAAATAAATTATAAAAATATTCTGAGAAAAGATAGCCTCTTAGAGTCAGTGAGACACCTCACAAGAGGATTGATTTTAGGCAGACGATATTCATTAGGCTATGTAAGTTATAGTGTGATTGTTTAAAATCCAAAATTACTTGTAGGAAATTACTCAATTTGAGCCATATCTGTGATCTACCCATTTCTTCATAGCGTTTTGAGATGTTGTTATAGCTTTTGCCTGTGGGCTAAAGTTTCATAAATTCTATACCAGCCAAATATGTATATATGTATATATTTGGCTGGTATAGAATTTGAAAAATTATATATCTATTTGGCTAGTATAGAATTTATGAAATTATTCATATGGAGAGAAATTATATGAACATATATAGAGGGGGAGAGAGAGAGAGAGAGAAAGAAAAAGAGAGTGTGTGTTCTAGGACTAGGAAGGGGTATTGAACTTAGATTTCAACGATTCAGCCCAGAAATTATTTCATTATAGCATATTTATTCTGTTGCCTCACCAGAAATAGAACTGTCTAGAAAGCAAAAGATATCCTTCTCAATATTTCCAATGGAAGTTGCCACTCATTTTTTCTCATAACTCCACAGGAATACAAAGATGAGACGCTCAGGACAAGGAAAGGCCTAGACCTAGTATTCTTTGTCCAGAGAAAGAAAGACGACCCTGACACTGTTTGCTGTAGCAACCAGTACCCACCATAGTACTTTCATGTTTTCAGAAATTTTGCATTAAGCACCCACAGTGTTGCAAGGATTGTTTAGGCTTTGGGAATATAACAGTGAACAAAACACAGAGCTTGTATTCTATCATGGGAGATGGATAATGAAAAAATATATCAGGTAAGCCTTGTGAACAAAAATAAAGCAAGAGGTAAGGAGCATGGCAAGGCCGCTCTTGTAGGAAAGGTGGTCATAGAAGGCCTCTCTGAGAAAGTGCAGATACTGGAACAAAATGAGGGAGAAAGCTGTGTGGACATTGCAGGGAAGGGAGCAAAATGCAAAGGTTCTGGGATGGAGCATGATTCACCCATTTGAGGAACAACTTGGAGGCCAACATGGCCAGAGTGATGACATTTCAAAGAAGAATAGTAGCAAGTAAATTCAAAGAAACAGCCAATTTAAAATAGGCCAGTGCCAGCTGAGCATGGTGGCTCATGCCTGTAATCCCAGCACTTTGGGAGGCCAAGACAGGAAGGTCGCTTGAGGCCAGGAGTTTGAAACCAGCCTGAGAAACCCCGTATCTACAAAAAATAGAAAAATTAGCCAGGCGTGGTGGTGGGCACCTGTAGTTCCAGCTACTCAGGAGGCTGAGGCAAGAGAATCGTTTGAGCCCAGGAGTTGGAGGTTGCAGTGAGCTGTGATGACACCACTACACTCTAGCCTGGGCAACAGAGTGAGACCTCGTCTCAAAAAAAAAAAAAAAAAGCATCTTAAAATAGGCCAGTGCTGAAGACTCGCTCTGAATTGCAAGAATCAACTTGATCTGTTCTTGTGTTGGGAACCAGGTCTGGTTTCTGGCTCAGTAAAGTGTCTGTATTAGTTTCCTGTTGTTGCTGTGACAAATTACCACAAACTTAGTGGCTTAAGGCAACACAAATTTATTATCTTACAGTTCTGGAACTCAGAAGTCTAAAAAGTGTCAGCAGGGCTGCATTCCTTTTGGGGGATCTGGGGGAGAATCCATTTCCTTGCCTTTACCAACTTGTTAGAAGTCGCTTGCATTCCCTGGCTTGTGGTCCCTCCCTCTGGGTTCAAAGCCAGAGAGTAGAGCTTTCTCATCTCAGACCTCTGCTCCTGTCCTACGTCTGACTCTGACCCTTCTGCCTCTGTCTTATAAGGACCCTTGTGACGACACTGGGCACATCCATATAATCCAGGATAATCGCCCCATCTCAGAGTCCTTAATTTAATCACATCTGCAAAGTCTCTTTTCCCGTATAAGGTAACATCTTCATAGGTTCTAGGGATCAGGTTGTGGATATCAGGGCAGGCAGAGGATGAAGGTAGGGGAGGAGGGAAAGCATGGTTCAGCCCACCACAGGGGTCTTTCTCGCTTGAGCCAAGTCTGATTTCTTTAGGCATGCTGGTCACAGCCCTCACTAGGCTACATTGGAGGGTTCATTTTAGGTGCTTCCCTTCATTTTCTAGCCAATGGGACAGGAGGCGAATGTTTAAATGCATAAGAATCTTGTTGGACTGCAAATCCTTGAGGGCAGAGAAGGCCTCATTTGTCTCTCGAACCCCAGTACCTAATAGAGTTCAAGGCACATGCTAAATAAATATAGAAGGTGATGGTGGTGGGTTATATCATGAAATGAGGGAGGGTGTAATTTTATAGTTTTCTTAAAGATGCCCACAAAAATAATAAGCTCCTTTAACTCCAAGTATGACTACAGATCTATTCTATGAAAATCATATTGGTCATATGCCCTCTCCCTAGACATCTCTCTGGGAAAGGAAAAAAAAAAGTAGAAGATGTCAACCCAGGTCTGCTGAGAGGGACAGAATTTTACCATCTGATAAAGAGCAGAACATATTTCTGGCATTCAGTCTAAATTTTTCCTTTGAGTGGTATTTTTAAAATCAAGTGAAGTTGCAGTAGTTGAATTATTATCAAGCCCCACATTTGGCAAGGAATCAGCTAAATATTAAATTAGGTAATTTGGGCTTTATTTCAAACTAACCAAGACCTCTCTGTGATGGAGAAATACAGTTTGGCATCCTGATGGTGCCTCCACAAAATGTCCCTGGGTACTGGGATGGAAGCAGGTACAAACTAGCGAGAACTGTGGGTCTGAGTAGGCTGAAGATTTTACTAGCCACTTTCTGGGGCATGAGTTTCTTCCACTGTGTAGGTGGCCTCTAGCTTGAAATGTTGTATCACTGTACGTAAGTACGGTGGAGTTGTTTCCTTGTCGAGTGTGCTGCCAAGAGGAGGGAAAAGTTCCAAGGAGAAGGATATTGAAAGGGAGCCCAAAACACAGCAGTGTGCTCTTCCACGATGGGAAGGCTAAGCCCTGAGATAATGAAGTTCAAATTAAGGGAGTGAGGCTGCGGCTCAGATTCTTCTGGAGTGTTCTCTGTGATGTGTTATTCACTGCCGGGAACAACCTGTAAAATGTGACATCTGCAATATGTGGCATCATAGACATCGTGGAGGAGCAGATAGTGTGAGCTGAGCAGTCAACAGTATTACAGCTCATATTTTCATCTTCCTGTGGTTTGAATTTTCGGTTAAGGTTATCTCTGTGACAAGAGGAAGGTGACAATCTTGGATACATGACCATAACTTCAATAATGGGATTTGAAGTCTTTCTTAACTATAATATTAAGATAAATGTTTATAAATATTACTTGAAGATTAAATAAGTAAAGATCTTTATTTTACTATCATTTAAAAATTTTTTTTGTTTTGCATGAATGCAAACATTCAGGAAACAAAGTATGTCTAGGAAGCTACAGTCAGGCATATTAATTCTGTTTACTTTTAGAGGAAATTTAAGAAATATATGTTAATATAACAAATCTTTGATTTGGTGACATGCTTAAATTAAGTGCAGTGGTAGGATGTCTGTGAATACTATATATTGAATCCCGACTCTAATAATTTTACTCAAACTTTATTACTAACCTGAAACCTCTATCCCCCAATTATGGCTCAAAACAAATTAAAAATTTTATGATAACTATTATTGACTCAGTAAACAACTCTCATTAATCCTTCATTGGGTTGTTGCAAGGGTTAAATGAGTTAATATTTGCAAAGCCCCACTCCTGACACATTATATATAAAATAAATAAAGATCATGGGAATGAATTTTATTTATCCAACATTCTTGGTAAGGCAAAGTAAATTCCTTTGTTTAATTGAAACTCACCAAAGCAGGTTATATCATACTTAATTCACTTGGGGTGGCATTGGAGGGCTCTCTTGCACTCTGTGTCTTTCCACAAAAAGTCACTGAGAAGTCTTAATAACCAATGCTTCATGCCAGTCGTGTGTCTAATGGCTGCCTGAAGCAACATAAGCTGCAGGAACATGTGATACCACAAATCCTCTCTTCTTTCCCTTCCTTCCAGCCTGCCTTGTTGGAAGGCATGAAGCAAGGAATGAAATAAAGCGCCTCAGACAAAGAGTGACTGCTCATGATAACCTTTTATAAAAGGGGGCTTTATATAGTATCTGACTCTCCATGTGTTGCAACATTTCAAGGAGATTTCAGCTTCTGCAAAGAAAGCATTTTTTAGCCCCCTTCCCAGCTCTATCCGCAGAGCCTGCAGTGATGCAGCACCTGTGGTCCACCCAGTTAGTTTGTGCTAAATTGAATGGAAGGCTTTTTCACTCTAATAGGGAAAAGACAAGGCCACGAATTCAGCTGATTTCTTGACCAGTAATGTCCAGCTTCATTTCCAAACCCCACAAACTGGGTCTCATCGACAAAGGCAAGTTTGCAGCCTGGTCCTTGAAACTCTGTGTACCTTCTGGAAATGAGACCGTCTTAGAAATATTGAGCTTCTCATAAAGTGTACACACTCTTAAAAATATCATTTAGAGACAGAGTGAGCAGAAAAGGACAAAAATGATGGAACCCCTGAGATTCTGTCTTTATACTGCAGTCCTTTTTTGATCAAATTTGTTCCATCTCTTGGGCTATGACTCTATCTCTGTTATGGGGCAATGCCATTTATACTGGAAAATTGAAACTAATATATGAAAATTAGTAGTGATGGAACTAAGCCAGAAATACACTGGTACACATGAGCCTTTGGAGCAGGGAAAGGAGCTGACATGGTTCACCTCCTGGCTGGCCCCCATTCCTAATCCACCCCAGTCTGACCCTCCCTGAACCTGACTCTAAACTGATGCTCAGTTTGCATTTTTCCACAAGTGGAGAAGCAAAAGTACATTAACCACAAGAGTGAGCACCTTAAGCTATTTCCTTTCCCCTGTCTCAAGCACTGGCTAAAACTCAGCTAGAGAAGGCTGCTTCCTTGAGGTCCACATAGTGTTGTTCTTTAAGCTGCTTCTATTTTGGGGAGAATAAGTATGTTTTTAATACCTTATCCCGAGTATCTATATTTTACCTAAATAAGTATGTTGTATTTTTTTAAAAAGCTATTTAAACACTCCCTCAATTCATTAAAATAGTTGGGCTAGAATTTGTAAATATAGGCAAATAAATATTTTTGAATGTTTGACTATTTACAAGTTAATTATAAATTTTATTTTTTAGGGAAATTTTAGATTTACAGAAAAATAGATCAGAAAGTACAGAGAATTCTCATGTACTCCCTGACCACCACCGCTCCCCCTCACCCCTTACCACACACAAATGTCCCCTACTGTGGACATCCACCACCAGAGTGGTGCATTTTTTGCAGTTGTTGAGCCTACATGGACCCATCATTATCACCCGAAGTCCATAGTTTACATTAGGGTTCATTCTTAGTGTTATACGTTCTATGGGCTTTGACGAATGTATAATGACATGTATCCACCATTGTCGCCTCATACAGAGTAGTTTCACTGCCCTAAAAATCCCCTCTGCTTTGCCTATTCATCTTTCCCTTCCCCCCAACCCTAGAAACCACTGATTATTACACTGTCTCCGTAGTTTTACCTTTTCCAAAATGTCTTATAGTTGGAATCGTGCAGTATGTAGCCTTTTCAGATTGGCTTCTTTCATTTAAGGTTCCTCTGTGTCTTTTAGTAATATGCATTTAAGGTTCCTCCATGTCTTTTCATGGCTTGTTGCTCATTTCTTTTTAGCACTGAATAATATCCCATTGTCTGGATGTACCACAGTTTATTTAGCCATTAACCTACTAAAGGGCATCTTGGTTGCTTCCAAGTTTTGGCAATTATGAATAAAGCTGCTATCAACATCCATGTGTAGGTTTTTTTATTGACATAATTTTTCAGCTTATTTGGTGAAATACCAAAGAGTATTTGCTCGATCATATGATAAGAGGATGTTTAGTTTTATAAGAACTGCCAAACTGTCTTTCAAAGTGGCTGTACCATTTTGCATTCTCACCAGCAATGAATGAGAGCCCCTGTTGTTCTACATCCTTGTCAGCATTTGGTGTTGTCAGTATTCTGAATTTTGGCCATTGTAACAGACGTGTAGTGGTATCTCACTGTTGTTTTAATTTGCAATTCTCTAATGACATATGATGCTGAACATCTTTTCATATGCTCACTTGCTATTTGTGTATCTTCTTTAGTAAGGTTCAGGTCTTTTGCCCATTTGTTAATTGAGTTGCTCATTTTCTTATCGTTATGTTTTAAGAATTCTTTGTATATTTGAGATAACCATCCTTTAACAGCTATGTCTTTTGCAAATATTTTCTCCCAGTCTGTGGCTTATCTTCTCATTCTCTTGACATTGTCTTTCACAGAGTAGAAGTTTTTAATTTTAATGAAGTCCAGCTTATCAATTATTTCTTTCATGGATCATGCCTTTGGTGTTGTATCTAAAATGTCACTGTCATACTGAAGGTCACCTAGCTTTTCTCCTATGTTATTTCTTAGGAGTTTTGTAGTTTTGCAGTTTATATTTAGGTCCATGATCCATTCCGAGCTAATTTTTGTGAAGGGTGTAATTTCTGCATGCATTTTTTTGCATGTGGACATTCAATTATTTTTAAGATGAACATTTTAAGGTGAAATACAGGTTTAAGATTAAAGTATTAATAAAAACAGTCCTGGTTTAGAAGCAAATATTTTACTTAACAAGGCAATATCATGAAATAACTATGATAATGGTATTCCATTCTACTTTTAGAAAATGCCAGTCAGTACAGATGTGTCTATAGACCTTATTTTTATTGTACTATGACAGGTCTTCAATAAGAAAGTAAAATAACCTCTTGTAGAAAATGGCCTACAAAATTTTAAACTCCAAGTCCCATATTGCCTTTTTTCTATGTGATAACTTTAGGAACAAGAATTTCTTTTTTCCTTGCAGATAATTCAACAATAAAAATATAATTATGGAATTACAATTCCTTTCAGGGAAGGTCATAATATATGTTCTAAGTTCTCTTCTGGAAAGTTACATCTTAAGAATGTACCGTTCTCTTCAAAGGCTATAATTAAACAAATATATTTTCCTGCTGTCTGATATTGCCAGAATAGGAACACTTCGTCCTATTCATTTAAAAAGAGAGCAGTTGTGCTGAAAATGAAACTTGTATTTTTAAGTTTTGATACACAATATTGTATATATTTGAAGATCGTATTTGTATACCCAGAGTTTGTTGAAGAAGAGCTGGTCTTATTTTTAAATTGAGGTCTTGGTGCCAGCTGTGACTTATGCTACGGTGTGTTCATTGTGTGATAAGTGCTCACAACAAAGGAATCAGATGATAGGGAGGCCAGCTAGATGATTTATCTCTTACCTATTCCACTGGAGAATGAGCCTTGGATTCATGCCAAAGATTCAAACATAGTATCTGTGTGATAAGGTGTCAAGCTGATGACTGTGCATCAGGGCACGTGCAGATTGCTACAGGCAAATCTTGGGTAATTTGCATACCACAAATATTTGCTCAGTGGATATGGCTGCAAAATGAAACAGATATTGCAGGAAATATAAAACCTGGCCTTCTCCTCATGGGATCTCATAGCCACAAATTAACAGGTCATTTAGAAATTTAAAAATCAGCACCAGTATTTTAAATCTTTTTCTCATTTTTTTTCAGGAAGGAAAGACTAATTTAGATAGCTCAAGAAATTGAAGTAATTTCTATGCACAGAATATGTATCTACTATACGGAAATTGAACCTTTCTTAGGGTCACTATAATTATTAAGATGGTGGACAAATATATTCAAAAGTATGACATTTATCCTGTCTACTTTCTTGGTATTTGCAGATGGCAAGTATTATTCATCTCCATGTAGTATTTCTTTTCTTTTTTTTTCAGCCCGAGTTGGATTATACATCTTGTTATGTAACAACAATTTTTCACTTAACAATATCCATTGGATATCTATCCACATTGAGATGTATGGACATTTTAAATACTATTCCATTATTTATACATACTCAAATGTATTTAGCTAGTCCATTTTTGATGGTGCCTTTAAAACGTATGTGTGTGTGCGAGTGTTTTCTGATACAAAAATGCCACACAAAGCACACGCTTCAGAAACCTCCAGTCACTTAAATAATGTCTAAATTGACAAATTCCTCAAACTGGAATTGTGGGATCAAAGATACATGGTTTTAAAATTGTCATAGATCCTACCAAGTTGTCCTTCTAAATGTTCCTAATAATTTATACTCCCACAATGTATGAAAGTGCCTCTTTTTCCCCAACCACAGCAACAATTAGTAATATCAGACTTTTCAATCTTTGGCAACCCAATAGGTAAAAAATCATTTCTAATTATTGTTTTAATTTGTTTTGTTTAGTCCTGGTCATATGTACTTCTTTTCTGTGACCAAGCTCTTCATCATTCTTAGCCTTTGTCCATTTTACTCTAGAGTTCTCTTATTGATTTATAATGGTTCTTTATATTAATATTAAGGATGTTGTGCCTTTGTCATAAATGATACAAATGCAGAACTTTTAAAAATTTCTGTGTAAAGAAAGCTTTTTGCCTTTATAAGCTTTTTATTTTAGGCTTCTGGGTTTTGTAGCCCATTTAGAAAAGCTCTCTCCATTCCTAATTTATTTTTCAAAAAATGAACTATGCTTTCCTCTAATGGTTTTATGGTTTCTCTTTTAGTATATATTTAGTATATGAAATGTTATATGTATTTTGTTATGTATGAAATGTACTTTTATGTGAATAGTAAGGTTGGGAATCCTCATTTATTTTCTTTGCCAGTATACTTCTACACACCATTCATTAATTTTCTGATTCATTTGAAGTATCACCTTTGAAACATATATGTTGAGGGCTACTTCTGAATGTTTTATGTCAGTGTTTCTCAGGCAGCAGTCAATAAATCACTTAAGGTCATCTGTTGTCTGTCAGGCAGTCTGTAGGCAGTTGGTTTCCAAGAAAAATGTAATTAAACCATTTGATTCACAAATTTAGAATAGAAGATACATTATGATTTTCACAGAAATCCCATGCTTTCTTAATTATTTTCATGTCTTTAAACATTGCCTGTATTTAGCTCATCTTGGGTAACATGTATTTACCAGGGTACATTTTGTCATGAGCAATGAATTTTCAGGTCATTTGTGTGTTATTATTTTCATTGTGAAATTTGCTTCTTTTTGTATTTCAATTGGGCTATGACATATACCAAATTCACAAAAAAAGATGAATGGATTCAAAGTAATTCATTAAAGTATAAATGTCAAGTCTATCTGGCTGTCTCCTATCTTGCCTCTCTCCTTTGGAAAAATATAATTCTAGCTGAAAGTGCAGTGGGTCCTCCCCTGCCGTCTCCTGGCTGTCAGCCCTTGGGCACAAGGCCTAGGTGTCACCCTCAGAGGCTCTATCCAGATTCTCAACCCTGAGGGGTGCTATGAAGAAACAGATCTGTTAGAGATTTGTCCTGGTGGCGGAGACGTGGTGGCACTCAGTGGTAGGGGGGGGTGTCCAGGGGCTGTGGAGTTCAGCAGCATGCCTGACCGGTGGTGGTGCGAGTGACGGTGCCCTAAGCACGTGGTTCTTCTGAGGGGTCCTTGCTCTTGCCCTCTGCCATGAGCCACCCAGTATCCTTCCAATTAATTCCTTTTCTGCTTAAGTTAACCATATTTTGTTGTTTGCAGCCAGAAGAAAAAAAATAAAAGAAAGATTAAAAAAAGAAAAAGAAAAGAAAAAAGAAAAAAAGAAGGAAAGAAAGAGCATAAGAAATGTAACAATGATATTTAGATTTTCTTGGACTGGCAGTTCATCTCCTCCTAGTCCTCAAAATGCTCTCAGTAATAACCCTTCGCCACATAGAAGTCTATTCACTTTCTGTGCTACATAACAGATTATCGCAAAGTTAGCAGCTTAAAACACATTAATTATCTCACAGTTTTCATGGGTCAGGAGTCCAGGCCCAACTTAGCTGGGTCCTCTACGAGGCTACAGTCTAGGTGTCAGCCAGGACACAGTTCATTCACATCTGGAGACTTGACGGGGTGGGGGGGAAAGGGACTGGTCCCAAGCTCACTTAGGTTGTTGGCAGAATTCAGCTCTTTGCAGCTGTAGCACTCGTGGCAGCTTGCTTCATTAAGGCAAGCAAGAGGAGCAAGATTCTAAAGCAAATCTGCTATGGAGATGGAAGTCTTTTATAACATAGCAGAATCACAGGAGAACTATCTCATCATCTTTGGCATATAAAATAACATAGTTATGGGAGTGACACCCCATCCCTGTGGCTATGTTCTAGTGGTTAGAAGCAAGTCCCAAGTTGCGCCCATACTTAAGGGGAGGGATGACACAAAGGCGTGAATACCAGGGGACAGCGATCATGGGACCACCTTAGTGTCAGCCTGCCACAAAGCTTTCCTGCCAATTTCAAACAAAGACAATGGCATTTCTGGTAAAACAATCGAATGATTCCAGAACAAGATCACAATAATATTTTTAGTGTATAGTTGATGAATTATTTCAGTAAAGAGGGAGAGGAGACCACAGTAGTGAGGCCTTCCTTGCAGCAAAAGGAGACATAAGTCATAATATTTCTGAGCACTTGATAGGGAGTTACAAATTCAACAATCACTATGGTTTAAAAGGAAATACAGAAAAAAAAGTACTAGGAATAATGGCTTGCACATAGGTGGCGCTATAAAAAGGATTGTTAAAGAAATAGTGAATCTACAGTGGTAAAGTAAGGGAAGCAGAAATGGCCATTTTAAAAATTCCTTGGCTGGTCGCAGTGGCTTACGCCTGTAATCCCAGCAGTCTGGGAGGCCGAGGCGGGAGGATTGTTTCAAGTCAGGAGTTTGAGACCAGCCTGAGCAAAAGCGAGACACCCATCTCTACTAAAAATAGAAAAATTAGCCAGTCATGGTGGCACGCGCCTGTAGTCCCAGCTACTACTCGGGAGGCTGAGGCAGGAGCATCGCTTGAGCTCAGGAGTTTGAAGTTGCAGTGAGCTATGAGGACACCACTGCACTGTACTGACAGAGTGAGACTCTTCACACAAAAAAAAAAAATTCCTTTATCAAAATAATCAAATGGTAGTGTTTTTGTGGAGAGGTTGAAATCTCAAAATTCCTTGGGTCTCTGATTGTTTTGAATATCCAGCACCATCTGGTAAAGCCACAAAAGACTTGCTGCCATTCCCAGTAACCTATACTCATGAGCTTGGATTTGCAAATCAGTTGGAAACAGAAATTAAGGAAACTACTGAAGGTAGAACCTGACCAATGGCTGACCAAATATTATTGATCTGGCGATGCTGATGGAGGTGAAAAATTGTGAAAAGATTATTCCTCTTGATGATGATGATGATGATGACGTTGATGATTTATTAATTTAAAGAGCATTCCAGATGGAGGAAATAGCAAGTGGAAAATCTCTGAATGAGGAATATGTCTTTTGGGGAAGAGAAAAGAGGCCTGTGAGGCTGGAACAGAGACTCCAGGAGGAGAATTAAATGAGGGAGGGTCGGGGGCTCTTGGCAGGCCTTGTAGGTCCCTGGGAGATCTTTGGCTTTTACTGCAAGTAGAACGGAAAGTCACTGCAATGGTTTGATCATTTTTCTGTTAGAGTTGTGACAATAATGAGTGACAGAAACAAATAACAGAAAGGTCTCCCAGGTTGTAGTGTACATTTATAATAGATTCTTAAATAAAACTAATGGAATATGGCCCCAGGGCATCTGCGATTATCTCAAACACTAGAAATAAAACTTTGATTAAGATAGCTATACCAGTTTTGAGTTAATCTTTCATTTTATATTAAGTAATGTTCTCAAATACATATTTGCTTAAGAAAAAATACAAAATACATACTTTGAAAAAACAAATGGACAAGTTAGAAAATAAGTGTTTAGTCAGCAAGCAGATTCATTATACTTCTTAAAATATTCCTTCAAATATTTTTAGAAAACCCAATCCACAGACAACATTTCTTGCATATAGGGGATACAGTGTCTGTTGTACATTGCTCTAGTAGGGTAGATAAATCCCTTTGTTCTACTCTGTCCATTTTCCTGTTCAATTGCATGTTTTTTCTTAATAATCAGTAGCTTACATAATTTATTCTGTTCCAAAATTGTAATTTAGATTGTTTGTAGCTTCCCCAACAACTATTAATGACACTACCTCTCTATCATTTTCTCTTTGGCCAGTTGTCAAGAAATAAAATTATTCGATGTAGCATCAAAATCCCACCAAGGGTTAATAAAATCAGTTGAATTTACATAATTATGCATGGCTTTTTTAACGGTGTCTACTCTTTTCCTGAATTATTTTTGAAATAATTATAACTTTCTGCTTTTATGAGCCATCAATGATGTACCTCATAAAATGACAATTGCTGCAAGGTACTCTGAGGTACCATCTGTCTTTCCTAAACAAATTAATGGATGAAGTGTACCTATAGTAATGTAATATTATAAAACAAACACAACAGAACTTTATATATTCAAGAGATTTAATCTTTAGGTTCATCACATTGGGAGTTTGTATTTATGCCAACAAGGCTACCATTGCTCAAAACATTTCTTTTTTTCTTTTTATTTCAGAATATTATGGGGGTACAAACACTTTGGTTATATATATTGCCTACGCACTGCCTAAGTCAGAACTACAATCTTGAACATCCCTCAGACAGTGTGCTAAGTGAAAATGTATTCAGAGCCACTTTACAAGTGACACAAGCAAAAGAGAATTATCTTGAATTCATACTTTGTTTTATGCTCATGTAGATCACCTCCTTTTTACTTTTGGTGTCTAGATGATAATTGGCCCCTTCAAAAAGAATCAGTTGTGCTGGAGAAAAAGTCTTCAGGTTTTGGGGTGATAAAACCTGAATCATGGTGGGAGAGATTACTAACTCTCCATCAGATGATGGGTGGAACATACCCCAACATGAACAAGAATAGAGATGATTTTAATAAGACAATTGACAAGCTTGATCTAATTCATCAAGACCTCTGCACCCAACAAATAGATACACATTGCTTTTAGGCAAGCATGGAACATATACAAATATTGACTATTTACATAGTCACAGAAGAAGTTTTAAGAACTTCTGAAGGTTGATTTGGTGCAGAAAACATTTTCTCACTATAATGCAATTAAATTAAAAGTCAACGTGGTTCCCCAAAAGATAGTGTGTTCTGGTTCCTAGACCAGATGACAATTTGTCATTATTAATATAGTCATATGCTGCATAATGACATTTTGGTCAATGATGGACCACATATACAATGGTGGTCCTATAAAGTTATAATGGAGCTAACAAGATTCCTATTGCCTCGTTATACTTGTACCGCTGTACTGCAACAAATGCATTGCTCATGTGTTTGTGGTGATGCTGATGCAAACAAACCTACTGCACTACGAGTCACGTAAAAGTATAGCACATATAATATACACAGTACGTAATACTTGATAATGATAATAAGTGACTATGTTACTAGTTTATGTAGGACTATACTTTTTATTGTCATTTTAGAGTGTACGCCTCTACTTATTAAAAAAAAATTAACTGTAAAACAGCCTCAGGCAGGTCCTTTAGTAGGTATTCTAGAAGAAGGCATTGTTACCATAGGAGATGACAGCTCCATGTGTGTTATTGCCCCTGAAGACCTTCCAGTGGGACAAGATGTGGAGGGGGAAGACAGTGATATTGATGATCCTGACCCCATGTAAACCTAGGCTAACGTGTTTGTTTATGTCTTAGTTTTTAACAAAAAAGATTAAAAAGTTAAAAAAATTTTAAAATAGAAAAAAGCTTATAGAACAAGGATGTAAAGAAAGAAAATATTTTTGTACTGCTATACAATGTGTTTGTGTTTTAAGCTAAATGTTATTACAAAAGTCAAAAAGTTAAAAAAATTAAAAAGTTTATAAAGTAAAAATGTTGTTACAGTAAGCTAAGGTTAATGTACTTTTGAATAAATGAAATTTTGAAAATAAATTTAGTGTAGCCTAAGTGTATAGTGTTTCTAAAGTCTACAGTAGTGTGCAGTAATGTCCTGGGCCTTCACATTCACTCACCACTTACTCAATGACTCACCCAGAGCAACTTCCAGTCCTGCAAGCTCCATTCATAGTAACTGCCCTGTACAAGGGTACCATTTTTTTATCTTTTATATTGTATTTTTACTGTACCTTTTCTATGTTTAGTTATGTTTAGATACACAAATGCTTACCATTGTGTTCCAACTGCTGCAGTATTCAGTACAGTAACATGCTATACAAGTTTGTAGCCTGAGAGCAATAGGCTATGCCATATAGCCTAGGTGTGTAGTGGGCTATTCCACCTGTGTTTATGTAAATACACTCTATGATGTTCACACAACAGCAAAATCATCTAATGATACATTTCTCAGACTATATCCCCATTTTTAAGTCACTCATGACTGTATCCTCATTTTGCTCCTTGAATTTCATATTTGTCTATCTGGCTAGATTCATAGTACATGGTGCTATGAATTCCCATAGGAAAAACATCTAATGGATTTGTTGGGTCAAGGACACTTCCTAGAAAAGTGACTTTTGGGCTGAGACCCAAAGGATGGACAGATGAGCAAAGTTAACCAGGACACTTAGTCAAACAGAATGGGATAAATCCTTAAACAAAAGCATCAATCTCTCTTACCAGGGTGGAGACCTCATGGGTTTATCACCTTTTAAAGGTCCCACATCTTAATAACATTATAATAGCAGTAAAACTTCAACATGAGTTTTGGAGGGGACATTCAAACTATAGCAGCATATGAAGATGGAGGCAGAGGTCGAGGGATGCAGTCACAAGTTAAGGAATCCCTGGAGTCACCAGAAGCTGGAGGAGGCAAGGACGCATTCTCCTCTAGTACATCCAGAAGGAGCACTGCCCTGCCAGTTTCTAAGTTCGGAACTGTGAGAAGAGAAATTTCTATTGTTGTAAGTCACTAAGTTTGTGATCATTTGTTATGACAGCCACAGGAAATTAATACAAGCTGCTTAGATGAAATTTAGTTCTATGTACATTTTTTTTATGGCTATACTAAAGAATGCCTACATATTTATGCATATGACTAAGTTAGTGTTTATCCCACCCGCGTGTGGCCAAAGGCTACATAAAGTTGAGTTGTATGTAGCTGCACTGGGGTTAAGTGCACTGTAGCACCTTTCTAATCATACTAGATCCTTGATTCAGAATGTCCTTTTCATTTCATATAATATATCCCTAAACCCTAGGTGAGGTCAGGATACACTGACCTTATTTATTCTGTTATACAATGAGTAGGATTTCAATCAATGTCCTGTTATTTTTGAAGACCCAGCTTCTGTACCACATTGTTATTAGGGAGCAGTTCTTTGTTGACTGAATTGCAAGTAGGCTTGCTTTTGGAAGCACTTTGAGAACCTAAAAAAAGTGATCAGTTGTGCCCTTCCAAAATTCGTATGTTGAAGTCCTAACCCTTATCACCTCATAATGTGACCTTATTTGGAATAGAGTTCTTGCAGATGTAATAAGTTAAGGTGAGGTCATTAGGGTGAGCCCTAATTCTACATGACTGGTGTCCTTCTAAAAAGGGAAAATTTGGACACAGAGACACCCACACAGGGAGAACATGATGTAGAGATGAAGACAGAGTTTGGGTGATGCTTCTACAAGCCAAGGAATGCCAAAGATTGCCAGCAAACCACCAGAAGCTAGGAGAGAGGCATGGGGCAGATTGTCCCTCACAGCCCATCCTGCCCACTTTGTTATCTTGAGAATTCTAGCCTACAGAACTGTAAGACAATAAATTTATGTTGTTTAAGCCACCCAGTTTGTGGTACAGCAGCCGAAGCAAACTAATATGGTTTGGCAACTCCGTATTAATTTGCTTGGGAATTGTTCATGAGCACCAAGATGGCTCATGGCAATAGAAAGGAAAAGACTTGATTTAAATTATATTTCAGGTGATCTCATCATAAATTGTTTTGGAATTAACTATATTAACATTATTACATATGCATATATAATAATGAATTGAGTACATCATTATTTTACAGACATATCCTTGGTGAGCAAAGTTATACAAATTTCTGTTTAAATGGTTCTTTTTTAAGGGTAAAATATTTCATAAATAATCTACTCCCTGACTCCTTGATTGGCTTCAGAAGTATATTAGAACAGATATAATCTCAAACCAAATTTAGCATCGCTTCTATTTGGAAAATATTTTAGTGGCTCAATTTAGAAAAAAATTTTTTAAATCAACAGATGGGGGTCATATTGTGAACAGGTTACTTATGAAAATTGGTTAGTGGATAGTCCAAAAATAATTAATATTTGGGTTTAGTTCAGTTTGGAATTCAATAAATGTTAGTAACATTCCTTTGTGGAGTCAAGTCACTGATTATAACAATGTTCTGTCAATTAATTAGAATGAACTGTTTCATCTATGTCTAAGCCGTGGACATTGAGGCAGGCGGCTGTACCTTCAGTGAACTTTGAAATTTAGTTCCACAAAGCAGTGATATTACTAGAAGCTAATAGAGGTAAAACTATAAAAATCGCTATGTATGCAGCTCATAAATGTTTAGATCTAGATAATGACACGTAATTTCAACTTTTGTTTGCCATTTAAATGGCTAGGTATCTTTAATCTAGCTCTTTAGAATGTTAAATGGTAACATTTACTTGAAATGCACATTTAGTTTACAAGCAGCAATTTAGTGTTCTGTATCCATGAGGCATTGATATCAAATAAAGCACTGGAAAGAAGTAATCAATTACAACATTTTTCTCCTTTGTACAAGCCCCTGTATGCAACTTATGTCCTATTGCTTGCTGGATATCAAAAAAGATTAGAAGCAGCATGATTTCAGATCAAAGAATAAGCATATGCCTACCCCAGGGTTTTAAAATATTTAAATTTTTTTCTCATTAAAGAAAAGTAACTCAACAGAATTCTAAATAAAATTAAATTTTAAGGAACTAATGTAGAATAACTAATACTTCAAGATAGTATATATCCACACTTTTTCCATTGTATTGAAAGTAAAATTCAAGTTATTTGCTGAAGAATGCTTCAAATACACTGAAATTTTGCATAGTAGTACGGTTATCAATCTGTTTTATTATACCATATTTAGACTCAAATGACTTTTAGTGGCATTTAGTTGGACTCATGAATATTTGGGGCTTATTTTATTATTATAATGCAAGGTATGGGTTATTTATTTAAAGTTAGGCTTTGTGTTCGAAAATGCTGTTTCTCGCTTTATGTTATAGGTCCTGCATTGCCAAGCTAAAAGAAAGGTGTGAACATAGTAAAAGTGTTTGGCAAGTTTCTATTACTGATGGATGAATTTCTCATAGGAAGGGAAAAACTTCTGGTGATTATATTAAATATGGTTGTGCTGGTATTTGTAATTCTCTGTCTTTCCCATTTTTGAGAATACAGATATTGTTCTTTATGTTCTATATGTTGTTCTTTAAATCAATGGAGAATAAATAGTTTAATAAGTAGTGTTGGCATTATTACTTAACAATTTGGAAAAGTCTATATACCCTTATTTTACACCATACACAAAAATAAATTACAGATGAATTAAAGATTTACATCTAAAAATATTTAAAAGTACAGAAGAAAATATTTTCTGAAGTCTATTTTCATCCCATTAGAGTATGAAAGTTGTTTCTTAATATGACACTAATATCAAAAGCCATAAAAGAAATGATTGGAAGTGTTGACTACCTAAAAATGTATAACAGTACTCTATCAGAAAAGATAAAAGATAGATTTTAAAAACTGGGGGGAAAATATTTATGCAGAGATAAATGTGTCAAAAACAATGGCATGCATACTTTTCTTTTTATTTTCTTTTTGAGACAGGGTCTTGCTATGTTGCCCAGGCTTGTCTCGAACTCCTGGGCTCAAGTAATCCTCCTGCCTCAGCCTCCCTAGTAGCTTGGATTACAGGCATGAGCCCCTATGCCAAGCTCAGCATGCATACTTTAAAAAAAAAAAAACTTTCATATCAAGACAAATGTTCTCCAGTCCTTTAATAGGTATTCAACAAGCATCTAATATGTCTGAGGTCATAGAGTAGGCACAAGAGAGATATAGATTAGACTCAAATGGGGTCCTCAAAGAGCTCCAAATCTAGAATTTTATTTCCATTGTTAGAATGTCAATGTCAGTAAGTGGTTATTTTAAAATTATAAAACTATATCCTACTTTAAAACTTATAAATAGAATAAGCATTATCTAACATTAATATGATAACATAACTCCTTAAAGTTTACTGACTTCAGAATAACTAAATTTGGTAGCTCCCAAATATTCATAGTATAAGAGTGACAGGCCTCTGAGCTCTAATTGACTTTTTTTTTGGCGGTCACATATATGTATTTTATATAATATGATGACTATTTAGACATAACCTAATCCTTCAAATATAACTGAAAAGAAGATGTTCTATTTTGCATGACTTATTATTGAACTAGAGTTTCCTTTCCTGTGTGCATGGAACAAATAGAGAAGATAATTAGAATTCCACTTTTCTTGAAATGTCAAGAAGGGCAGGTGCACTCTGACCTCAGCTTTAAATTTAAGCAAATATATGGAAGGATTTGAGGCTGCTCAACATGTTTCTCAAGGAATTTCCCCCAAGCACTAATATCTGAATAGCCTGAAAAAATATGCAAGAAAAGTCGTATTCATTCTTGACATGAAGTTATGCTCAGCATGCTAACTACAATGCTAGAGCTTAGTTTCCGAACAGCAAAGAACATTTTCCTATTCTTTGTTATGTTTGTGCTAAAATAACAGTCTTAAGATTTTTGTTATTCTTCTCTATAGTCAATATTTCTTAAGAGCCCGCAGTGGGGTAAGGCTTGCTTCTAAAGAATTTCAAAATGTGTTTTTAACAAAGCTCTACAGATTAAGGCTTTACCTTGCTGTCAACAAGAGGTAAAAAGCACAAAACTCAGAATTATTTTAGGTCCCCATTAAGATGTAGAACATTCTATGGTGACTGGTAGCTGGTGATCTACATTGATAATTGGAAATATTACAACTTATTGTGAAGATACTAAGTATTATCTATCATAATATGCATTTTATGTCCTTTTCTGTGATATAGGTAACATTTGCCCCATGTTGCAGATGAGGAAACTGAGATTCAGAAAGGTTAAAAACTTGCTAAGGTCACACAGCCAATGAGTCACAGCAAGATTCAAAGCCAAAACAACCTGACTCTAAAACCCTACTATTAACCAATGACCTTTTCTCCTTTCAAAATTCCTGCAGTAAATGGAAATAATTTAACATGTGTTCATTCATTCACACCTACAGTGTGCTGGGCCCTCCTATAATCTAGGGATATGATGGTGAAGAGGACAGGCTAGGTCCCTGCCCTCATGGGCTTGCATTTGATTGAGAGATAAATTTCTCAGTGCTTAATTTAGATGTGATAAAAACAAGAAAAAAAAATTATTTAAGGAAAAAATAAAGGAAAATAGAAAGACAGAGAGTCATGGGAATTTCAACTTTATGTCAGGGTCAGGGAAGGCCTCCCAGAGGATTTGTTAGCTGAAAGGAGACCTTGGATAAAGTAGGCAAGGAGGAAGCGGTGCAGATATCTGGGGAGAAGAACATTCTGGGCAGAAGGAGCAGCAAGTACAAAGGCCCTGGTCTGGGAATATGTTTGTATTTGAGGACCACAAAGAAGGCCAGTGGGCACCCGGGAGGTCACTCTCCCCAGCTCTGTCCAAGTGGCAGAGGGGAGCACAGGGCTGTGCCCTGCGGTGTACAGTCCCTTTCCATGATGTTGGAGATGAAGCTGGGCCTTGATTCCATGCCTGCATATTCCTACAGCTTCCCGGAGTCCTGTGGGAAACAAATCACGCGGGAAACAGCCTTCTAGAGCACCCAAGCTGGATCAAAATTTGCCTTACATGTTTAAGAAAAATTTGCTCTAATCTGTTTTACTGTATTGATAGATTAATACTTTGTTTTGCAAAATAAATACAATAGAATAAAATAAAAGCAGGCCGGTGGGGCTGGAGAGGGCAGATGAAGGACAATGTGAGGGAAAATGAGCACCAAGAGCCGGGGCCATAGCAAAGGTTTAGGATTTTTTTTTAACATCTGGGATAGGAAACTCATGAAGGGTTGGGCTTGGAGAGGTTGACCCTGGCTGTGTGGAGCAGAGGCTGTAGAGGAGGAAATAGGGCAAACAGGTAGGAACGAGGCAAAAGGATGCTATGCCGAGAGAGAGGCGATGGCTGAGACAGGGCGGCAGCTGTGGGGAGCTGGTGGGTGGTGACGTTTGGGGTCTACGTGGAGAATTCAGGGGGCTTATCATCTAGTTGGGAACAGGCACAAAACTCATAACAGAATAGTGGAACAATACAGCGTCCTGTTAAGAACTGCATTGTTTGCTGCAACTTCCACATGTCTCCTGCATCTTGTCTGGGGAAGGCAGGGCCTGGGGCAGACGGTGGGGATTTGCAAGATAACAAGAAAGTGGTGGGGATTTGGAGATTATAAGAAGGTGGTTGTAGCCTCCTTTGCATTTGTCTGGGAGCTCATTGAGTCATCAATTTGCCTTATTAATTAATGAGAATCATCATAATTCTAGGTAGATTCCTCAAAAGAATTAAATCCAAAGGAGAAAGGGATAGTAAGTGGATCTGACTGTCCCTACACTGGGAATCACTGCAGGGGGAGGGAGGTGGGGAACAGAAAGAGCCTCCAGTGCTGACATGGAGGCAAGGGCACCATCGGGTGGGCTAATCGGGAAGACAAGAGAAGCTCACTGAGGAGGAGTAGAAAGGAATCCTGTGGCTGCCATCTGAGTAGAGAGGAACAAAGAGCCAGTGGACTTTTATTACAAAAGTGCTCTGAAGCACTGATATTCTCCAGGTGGCATGGCAGCGTGGTGGGACGTGTAATTTAGGCAGGCAGGCTCTGCTCTGTTCATTCCTACAACTGCTTCTCCTCCCCAGAATGTGGGTGCGCATGTGTCTGTGCGTGTGTGTGTGTGTGTGTGCAGTTGAGTGCTTCTGCTAAATGAAGTCAATCAGATCTTGCCTGCCTTCATGGCCTCCAAATGGCCTGTGCTTGACTAACAGCCATCCAAAAGTCTATGGCTTTTCCTTCCAAAAGGATGCTACTCCTTTTTGTGTGTCTGTCTGTAAACAGTGACATTCAAGCACAGGGGTAGGGATGGACTGGGTAAGGAGGGCGTGAAATAGACCCAAATTGGAGAAAATTTAAGAGGAGCAAGAATGAGGTTTTTGCCTTGGCTTTAAAATGTTGGTAAACTCTGTCGATTCTCATGTATACTGAAAGTGGAGTATGTGTGTATATCTGAGGGGTGGCGGAGAGTTTCCTAGAGAACCTCAGGATATTTGGTCAAAAAATGATTGAAAGCCACCACCTGATGTGCTCTATTTCTTGAAATGTATTTATTAAGCACAGATGGGTTTTGTTTTTGTTTTTGTTTGTGATTAAGTGGAAAGTCCCCAATAAAATTTTTTTAAAGTTCTTCCAAGAAAAAGAAACTTTACCTGGCTGCATCAGATGGACAAGGGTCCTGGAGCGCCAGCTTCTTTTCCTGTACCTGCTGGGTTATTTTAGCCGAAGGGCGTTTGAGCCAGCATTTCTCAAATGAAAATCTCTTCAAAGTGACGCAGGCTGTGTTTTTTTCCCTGTGGGACATGTGAATTACCTTTGGATATTTGTGAGTACACATATGTGCATTGCTTTTGTTTCCCCATTGGATAGATTCCTTCTATGCTGGGTCAGTTTTCAGTTCTTTTTACAAAGCTCAGAGTTTTGGGAATCCAACTGTGCTGCTGATTCCTGCTGACGGTGGTGGGCAGGCCTCATAATTCTTGAATAACCTGTGAGGTAAGAAAAGCGGAGGTGGTTTTACCAGAAACAGTGACATTCACACCCAGGGGCTAAAATAAAGCTGAATGCCCACCTGCAGATAAGCCTTTACTATCACACCTGGACAGTCTACTGTGGTAATGTGTGTGTGTGTGTATGTGTGTGTATGTGACAGCATTATGAAACTCAGTCACTTTTTAGCAGCCATTCTAAATAGGATAATTCATGGGCCCTGGGCAGGCATAGGACCCAGCACTCTCTCGGGAACCTTCATGTTATTTCCAGCCAGACTGAGGCAGAAAGCTCCCTGGCAGACAACAGAAAAGCACCAGGTGTTCCCAGCAGCTATCTCCACCCTTGCAAATTTCCCAGGCAGGAGAGTTGCACTTGATTGCATGTGGCAGGAGCATTTGTCCTGGATGCCTCTGGACCTAGCTGTCTCAGAGGTAGCCCTATTATTGAACTTTGGCCGTTGGTAAACAAGGCCAGTCACGGGACACATCAGGAAGCTGATTTGTGTTTAGAAAAGAGCTGCTTTGAGGTTCCCTCTGGATTTTGGTCAGGCTGTCACAAAGTAAGTGACTTGGTCTTTCCACTCTTGTATAATGAAGGCTGCTCTGACTTCTTCTGTCTGCAAGCTCCATCTTCTTGCCTTTAATGCTTCCCACTGCTACTGCTAAACCCTTTACCTTAACAGACTGTGGGGATGGGTAAGGAAAAATCTCCAGGCTGTTTATTATAGTGCTTTGAAGACATAGTTTCCTGATGACCTAAAAGAATTCATGCAGCTTCCCACAAAGTTTATTCTGGAGGAATAGTTTATATATGGAATAAATAGAATAGAATTGAGAGCCCAGAAATAAGTCCTCACATTTATAGAAAATTGATTTTCAACAACGATGCCAAGACAATTCAATGGGGAAAGAACAGTCTTATCAGCTAGGAAACTGCATATCCATGTGCAAAAGAATAAAGTGGGAACCTTACCTTATACCATGTAAAAAAATTAACTTGAGAGTGTTCAAAGACCTAAATGTGAGAGCTAAAACTATAACATGCTTAAAAGAAAACATAGGTATAAATCTTCATGACCTTGGATAAGGCAGTGATTTCCTGAATATGACACTAAAATCATAAAAAATAGATAATTTGGATATCACCAAACTAAAAACTTTTGTGCTTCAAAGGACACTATCAATAAAATGAAAAGACAACCCAGAGAATGGGAGAAAATTTTTGCAAATTTATATTTGCTAAGGGAGTTATATCTAGAATAGATACAAAACAATTATAATGTAATAATAAAAAGACAAATAATCCAATTAAAAATGGGCAAAGGATTTCAGTAGATATCTCTCCAAAGAAGATATTCAAATTGCTAATAAACAAATGAAAAGATGGTTATTAACCATCAGGTCAATGAAAATCAAAACCACGATAAGTTACCACTTAATACCATCTCTAGGCTTAACTTTAAAAAATATAAAAAAATTTTTTAAAAGATACCACTTCATACCTACTAGAATGGCTATAATCAAAAAGATAATAATAAGTGTTGACAAGGATGTGGAGAAATTGGAACTCTCATACACTGTGCACTGCAGGTGAGAATGTAAAATGGTACAGCTACTTTGGGAAACAGTTCCTCAAACAATCACAGAGTTACCATATGACCAGCAATTTTATTCCTAGGTATATACCCCAAAGAAATGAAAACATGTATTCACCAAAAACTTGTCCACAAAGTTCATAGCAGCATTATTCATAATAGCCAAAAAGTGGAGACAACCCAAATGTTCATCAAACTGATGAATGGATAAATGAAATATAATACATATCCATACAATGGAATATTATTTGACAATAAGAAGAAATGAAGTACTGATACATGCTACAACATGGATGACTCTTGAAAACATTATGCTAAGTGAAAGAAATCAGTCACAAAAGGATAAATGTTGTATGATTCCATTTATATGAAATATTCAGAATAGGCAAATTTCTAGAGAAACAAAGTACATTAGTGGTTCATTCATTCAACAAATATTTATTAATTACCACCATTATGCAAGAAGATAATGCAGTAAACTAAAAAATTATTTCTTTTTCATGGATCTTACATTCCATTAGTAGGAGATAAGATTTATCTATCTCTCTAGTGCAAATGAGCTGTTTCTTCTCCAGCATTCAGTTTATATTTTTTATTTTAGATAGTAATTAGAAAGATATAATGATGTATACTACCCACTGTTGGATGCCTAACAGTTGCAGTTTTGGGTCCAGATAATAGTTTGAGGGTCAAGAGTGGATCACAGGTCACAGTCCTTGGGGCTTGGACTCACATTTTGGGCTCTAATAGATTTAATTGACTTCTTAGGAACTGCTTCTGCAATTCAGATAGGCTGCATGGGGGTGGACAGTTCCTGTATGCTGATACATACGCTCCTCAACATTTGATGGAGTTATGTCCTGATAAATCCATTGTAAGTCAAAAATATTTAAGTTGAAATGCATTTAATACCTTGAAAAACCCATCATAAAGTCAAAAAATCATAAGTTGAACCATTATAAGTCTGAGACCATCCGTATAATAATTTTGAATGAAATATGATATATGTTCTTAAAAGCCACAATTTTTTATACATAAACTATATTTCACCTCAGCTATTGGCTATAGTCTATTTTTCTAGCTGTGGCCCTCTCTGAACTCATGGGGAAGGTGTTAGGTTGACTGTCTCGGCTGCTATGCTGTCTTCCTGTTCCATGTGATACCTCTCCCTCAATTCAGATTAGACTTCTCATATATCCTACTACCTCCAGCCCTCTGTTTTTACTTCAAAGACCTTCCTTCCAGGTAATCTCTATTACCCCCTTAGTTATCTATTACTGTATGATAATATTGCCACAAATTTAGCAGCTTAAGAAAACAAATTATCTCTCAGATTTTGTGGGTCAGGAGTTAGAGTATTGCTTAACAGGGTCCTCTGCTTAGGGTTTCAGGGTCTCACAAAGCTGCAATCAAGGTTTCAGTCAGGGCTGTGATCTCATCTGAGGTTTGACTGGGGAAGGATATCCTTCCAAGCTCCCATGGTTGTTGGGCAGCGTTCCATTCCTTGCAGAATGCCAGTCTGCCAGACTGAGCCCTCAGTTTCTTGCTGGCTGGGAGCCAGAGGTTGCCCTCTGCTCCTTGCCTCATGGCCTAATCCTTGTGGCAGCTCACAGAATGGCAACTTACTTCTTCAAAGCCAGATGGGGAGCAAGTGTCTCCTAGCAAGACAGACATTACAATCTTACATAATGTAACCGCCTACTCAAAATCACATACATCCTGGCCATATTCTGTTGGTTAGAAGAAAGTCACAGGTGCCCCCACTTTCAAGGGGAGGAAATTACACAATAGTGTGGATACCAGGGGGCCACTTTAGCATCTGTCCACCCCATTCCTAATGTTCAGAAGCTTTTATTGTATTACCCCAATTGGTCAAATGTTTCCTTCCTCCAAAAGCAGAGGAAACTAGAACACTTCCTCCAGTTTGTTCATATGTATACAGTGATTTGTCAGTTAATGAATGTCCCTGTTGAACTTTAACACTGCTATATTTCAACCAAATCCATTTTGATCAGAAGATATAGGACAGTAACCTCAGAAGAGAAATTGAACAGAGCTTTAACTGGGAACATGAAAAACTTAAAATGCATGTATTTAGTAGGTACATATTAAATGTGATTACGGAAAATTTCAGATCCCATGTTTTCTCCATTTTAAAAAACTTAAGTCATCTGTAAACGGTATTCTCTTGACACTACTGCCTCCTGGGAGGCCCAACAGTAAACCTGCCCACAATGCTTTTACTACATCTTAGTCTCCTTTTCCTACTTCTCCTGGTACCCACAGATCTAAATGGTTGATACAGATTAGGTTCATTCATTCTTTCATTCATTTGCATATAAAATAAATACTTACTGAGCGCTTACCTGTGCCCTGACTCTGTGCTGGTGCTGCCATGGTCAATAAGACACAGCCTCCAAGTGGCAGTCGGTCCAGTGAGGGAGACAGATGAGGAACAGCCATGGGATGAGTTCCACTGAGGAGGTTGCTATGGAAATATATAATGTTTACATACCAAATGTCCTAAAATAAAGGGCCTAGAGGACTTGACATCTAAGTGGCATGCCCCATAGAAGACAAAATATAGGAGAAATGGAGGCCAGATATTGAGTCACTCGACCCAAGGAGACATAGAAAATAAGACCTTGAAGAAGGATGAGTCTTTTAGGTAGTAATAGAAGGCGGAGATGAACAGAGGTTTGAGAACCAAGGCTTTACATGAACCTAGATAGAAGATGGGAAGAAAACAAGCCATGAATTTTAGGTAAATGCAGTGTTGGCATGCTGTGAAATAAAGTGTCTTCAGATGGCAATATCAGTTTTCAGGTACTAGATACTTCTGTATTGACATAAATAATGGAATACAACTAAAATATTCATAGTGCATTTGCATAAAATGAAAGACTCTGGATGAAGTAAGGTAATATGCAAGGTGGAAACAAAGTAAAAATTATTACCCTGAAATCACAGACCCAAGTGGGAAATGCATATTATTAATGTTGACTGTTTTATTAATAAATGTAGTTAAACACAATAGTATTCAGCATTGGTTCACAGAAACAAATCACTGTATGTTTCCTTGTTCACAAAGCAACACTTTATACACACCTATAAAGAAGAAATCAAATAATCTAAAGAAACAGTGGAATCTTTAAACCTTCAATGTGGGTTTTGGAATATTTATAACAAAACAAAATCTGTAGCATTTTCTCCTGCAAGATAAGTAAATACGTGTGTCTTTTAAAGTATAACAATAATTTTGCAAATAAAATAAAAACCTTTTAGGTAAAAGTTGTTTCTTATTATATATTGGGCCCTTTTCTAACTTGTAAAAATTTCCCTTGTGCATTCTGAAAATGGCAAGCCCTCTACTTGGAGAAGTTGGGGAATGAAAACCCTTCAGTAAAAGTGCCTCATTGCATTGGAGGGAGGTGTGTAAATTTAAAATGGCAATATTCCAAGCGCATTTTGTATGCCTACTTCTTAATTGTGTGATTATATTATTTCTCCCTGAATAAATCTTGTTTTAATGAAAGATTGAGTCAGAGCACCTGCACGCTACCTTGCTCCACCCCCTTTCCCAGCACCTGTCTTTATCACCTGTTCGGAGAATGTGTCAACTTTCCCTAATTGAGAAGTAATTTGCAGTTACTAAAATCCATTTTATATTAAAAAGCCTCTTCAATATGCACAACTTCCCCTAGAGAGTTGTTCACTTGGAGGCATTCCTTAGGTTTAGGTTTAAGTTCTAATAAAACCATGTTTTTAGGAACCAACCTTATAACTTGTTTTCTTCCTATTTTAAAATACCAGGAACATAAAAGTAAAGAACAGTTGAAGTTAAGCCTGTTAAATATAAGCAACTACTTATTTTGTTTGTGATTCCCTTAAGATGTCATTTGAAGTTTCAAAGATACTATTGTACTGCAAATAAAAAATTTTACTGAGAGATATTTACTCTAAAGGAAATAAAAATAAGCAGTGGGTAGTTGTTCATCTGCTTTTAGTTATAGAATTCTGAGCTATTGAATAATGAAAGTGGTTTAAATAACACTAAAAATGCATCTATATTTTTCCCTGATTGCAAAATAATAAGTATTAAATTCACCTTCCTAGTAGTCACGTTTCAGTTCTATGACTACCAGGTACTTCTGCCTTTTATCTTGCATTGTCTTCATCTATATTCCAATTACTTTCTCCATTCAATGATACAGAGCATTCCCATAACATATTGAGTCGACCCCTGCTTTTCACAAGGATGAATGAAGGTGCTGAACATACCAAAGCAGTGAATCACCTCTCTCGATTTTTAGATCCTATTTCATTGGTGCCCTTGTTTTTATTATTCCCCTCCTTCCTCTGTTTTTTGTTCTTTTTTTTTCTTTCCCTTTTCAGCTTCAACAGTTTAATATTGACCTAACTCATTTATGTGATTATATTATTTCTCCCCAAATCTTTCTTTATTGTTTTTTCATAAATGCAATTAAGGCTTCCAATATATCTCTAATTACCACATTAGCTTCACCCCACATGTTTTATAGTACTTCCATTGTTGTTTAGTTCTAAACATTTTATAAGTTACAAGATAATCTCATGTTACTTAAAAGTGTATTTTTTTAGTTTCCAAAAACATGTGAGAAGGGTTTTTGTTTCTGTTTTTAACTATGTTTTTCTTGTTGATTTTTAATTTAATTACACTATGGTCAGAGATTGGGAATTGTTTGATATGAATTGTTTAAAATTTGTTGAGATTTCTCTTATGATCCAGTATTTACTCAATGTATAGTTGCTGCTTCTTGAATACAGGTCTCTACCTATGTCTATTACATCAAGCTTGTCAACTGGATTGTTCAAATCCATAACCTTAAAAATGTTTCTTTTTCTTGATTGTGTTACTTTTTGATGGTATGTTAAAATCTCTCCATATTATTGTAGATCTGTCCATTTATCCATGTAATTCTGTTAGCTTTTGTTTTATCTATTTCAAGGTTCTGATGTCAGAGGCATACTAGGTGATAATTTGAACATCTTCTTAGATTATTTGTTTTATCACTAGAGTATATAATAGGTCCCTCTATGCTATTTATTATTTTGCCTTTAGTTTTAATTCATCTATTGTTAATATTGGTATACCAATTTTCTTTCGGTAAGAATTTGCTTGGGATATATTTTTCATACTTTTATTTTCAGCTTTTGCTGTTTTGGGGGTGTCTCCTAAAATTGGCAAATAGAGAGACATATTGTATTTCTGCTCCCTCCAATCTTTTAGTCACTGTCATTAGATAAGAAAGCTTATTCCTTTCACATTTATTGAGATTACTGATTTGGACTTACATTGACCATCTTAATTTATATCACCTTTTAAAGCATACTCTTCTTCAATTGTTTTCTTTCATTTTATTTTTTCCTTCTTTGGGTTAGTGAAGCTTTCTTTAATACTCTTTCTTTTATTTACTGATTGGGATGCTTATTATATTTTTCTTATTTGAAACAATAAATTTTTCTAACCAAGTCTAAAGTTATTTAGTATATCTATCCTCCTCCTGATCAAAATCAGGACCTTAACATATGCTAAAACTTCACTGACTACCTCTACATTTGCACAGCCAATAGTTTATTAAGTTCACCATCATTTTATCACTTTCTGGGCTATTGTTTCTTGCATACTGCCCTTACCTCTGCTTCATTTTCTTTATTGCCGAAGAATATCCTGTAGAAGTTTCTAGTGATTAATCACTTTGTATGAAGAATTGATTTAGCATATGATTGTCTACTTGGATATGGAATTCTAAGTTGACAGTTACTTCTCTATAACACTAAGAAAAAATAATTCTATTGTCTTCTTGGATTTATTGTAATTCCTTAAAGTGGCATTTGTCTTTTCTGCCTACCACTTTTAAAATTTTCTCTTTATTCTTGATACTCAATTTCACCAGGATATGTTTACATAAATATTGATTTTTGTCTCCCCTGGTGACACATGGGATTGTTTTCATTCTCCACTCGGGTATCTAGTGGACATCTCAAAACTGAACTTCTAATTTTTCACTCCAAATCTGCTCCACTCACTGCTGTCTTAGTTTTAATTAGTAGCAATTTGATCCTTCCAATCACTCAGAAAAAATTTTGAAGTCCTCCTTGCTTCGTCTCTTTTCTCCCATGCCTCACATTCAATCCATGAAGAAATTTGGCTCTACCTTCAAAACATATCCAGAATCCAGGTGCACTTTACCACTCCCACTGCTGCCAACCTGCGTTGCATTAAGCCACCATCATTTCTAGCCTGGATTCTTCCTGTAGTCTCTTCTGGTCTCTGCTTCCAAACTTCTCTCCTTTATCCTCTACTCAGAAGCCACAGAGATCTTAAAACACAAGTCAGATCATGTCATTACTTTGCTCAAAACTGTCATTGCTTCCCCATCTCACTTGCTGTAAAAGCCAAAGTCTTTATGGTCAACTACAAGGTCCTACATGGTCAACTCCACCTCCCTCACTCTGTCTACTCCAACCACACTGGCCCCCATAGGTTTCTCAAACATATGACATACTCTTATCTTTTTATTAACTGGTCTTTATTAATTGGAACCCTCTTCCTCCTGATAGCCACGTGGTTAACTCCATTACTTCCGAATTTTCGCTTTAACATCATCTTCTCAGTGAGGACTACTGTGACCACCACACGCCAGTCCAGTCTCTCTTACCCTGCCCTATTTATTTCCTAGCACTTTTCATCTTCTAAATTGCTATAAAATTTACTGATTTATTATGTTCATTGCTTATTTTCTGTCCTTTCATTAGAATGTAAGCTCTATGAGTGCAGGTATTTTTGCTTTTTGTCTCATTCCATATGCCAAGTACCAAGAACAGAGACTGGTACAAAGGCGATGCATAATAAATATTTGTTGAATGAATGATGAAGCAATAAATGAATTCTTATTAATATAAAACTGTCATATACATAATATAATATAGATTCAATGTATTTTCATAAAATAGGAATACAGTAAAATGCAGTTATAACCCAAATGCCCATTCACTGGTAAATGGATAAACAAACTTTGGTATAGCCATACAATGGAAGACTACTCAGAGCAAAAAGGAACAAAATATGGATATACAGAACAACGTGGATGAATATCAGAAACATTAAGTGAAAGAAGCCAGATATAAGAAACTGTGTATGCTGTTATTCCATTTATATGAAATTTTAGAAAAGTCAAAACTATAGAGATGGAAAGCAGGTCAGCAGTTGCCTGATGCAGGGGTGGGACAGGTATTAACTGCAGGAGGATATGATGGGATACCTAAGGGTTCTTAGAGTTTTCTGAAATGTGATTGTGGTGGTTGCATTACATATTTATTAAAACTCATTGAACTGTTTACTTGAAACAGGTACATTTTAGGATTTGTAACTTATTCCTCAAAAAGCTACAAGCAATAAACAAATACAGTTAATAATGACCGAATACTATCAGAATTAATCTTTCTTTAGTTTAGAAAACATTCACAAGCTTGAACCACCTTCAGAATGAATTACCAACTCTATGTGGGCAAAATGTGGATTTAGTAATTAATAAAACTCAGAGCTTTCCCTTTACCAGCCTACTGTGCATCCTTAACACTTGGAGGAACTAACTTCTGTTTCTCAACTGTTAGGATCAGTTGCTTGTAAGCTGCAACACCCACCCTCCACCATACACATACTGTGAATCCCCCCAGAGTAAGTCTCTACCTAACTTATCCTCTTGCCCGTGCACTAGAGGTGCCATGCCCCTGAGAGGTCCTCCATCAATTCTAGTTGAGTGAGTAGATGATTATTTAATAGAGTGGCATATAAAAGAGACTTACTAGTCTCTATCCATACAGTCAGCATACTATTACCAAAATCATACATGTATTCCCAGATGGTGTTCTTTTGTCCATACTTGAAGTTGCTATCATTAAGGAGATAAAATAAATTTTTTTTAATTTGTCGCATATGTATTGAGTGTCCTCTATGTGCCAGACATTTTGTTAGTTTCTAGGGATGGATGTGATGGTTAACAAAACAATGATTTGGACCTTACTTTAAGCAATTATTTTGTGTAAGCTGAGCAGTAATTATTAAAGATGTCTTTGAGGACTGTTCTCCATAGATTTTGGTAAGTAAAGATTATTAATTTTATAGCAATTATCAGAGTTTCAAGTACTATGGACGAGTAATTTGCTTTTCTTTTGAAATGAAGTGCAACAATGATGGACACTTTTCCTCCTAGGGTGGAGGGAATGTCTTTGGAAAAGGAAATTCCAGCACCACCCCTTGAGGTCTTTATTTTCCAGAGTAAATCTTCCAACTGTTGAACTCAATCACTAAGCAAGCACACGTGAGCCACACCCCACCCTCTGCAGAGAGTCACTCAGGGTGAGGCAGAGGCAAGGTATTTTGTTAATCCTTTCAGTTTGAGCAAGCAGAAGAAGGAAAACTCAGGAAATAAATCATATAAAAATATGAGAACAATAGGAAAGAAAAGCCTGTCTTACAGGTTTGTTTCCTGTTCTGTCTAATACTTGTGGAATGTGGTCTTCTCTTCTACTGATGCTTAATATAACTAGAATGGCTAAAGTTATAATTCTCAACAAAAGTTCTCCTTTGTTAATATTATCATGTTAGAACTAATATCTCTCAGAATTGTCAGAATAAAAGGTAACCATTTAGTTGCAATTGCTAGAGAGTAACATTTTAAAAGGTAAACACTAGTTACGTATCTAGAGTTTCAACTGAAAGTATAATATCCAGTAAAACTTCCATTTGCTTTTTAGTAGTTATATATTTCTAAGTAAGCTGCCTCTTACAACATGTAGCCAAGTTTTGAAGAAATACAAAGTTTTTAAAAATCAGAAGATTTTCTAGTAAATATCTGAATACCTGAATACTTACAAAATTTTTACATATCAATTTTTAGTGTCTACTAAGTTTTAATTCATTTCCTTCCCATTAAGAAAGGGTTTTTGTATGGTTACAGTTCCTATTACTCAAGGAAATATCACTAATTCGCAGGATTTCCACGGCCAAATCCAGCAATAAGGGTGTCAATATCATCTTCCTGTACATGTACATGGCCACTATCAACCGCTGGTGCTTCCCCCAGGTCACTGCTTTTCTGATCAACCATCTTATCTCCTGGGACTCTGTCAAACCCTTGCCTCCCACCATGGTTTTCCCAACCCCAACAACTGGGGTCTCAGAATGGGTCCTAGCAGAGCTGGTGGCATCTGGACAAGGCAGAGATCCAGGATTAGTATTCATGGCATTTGTGTTCCGAGGCAGGAGGGTTCACTTTTCTTCCCATTCCAAGCTTAGATTTGGCTGCCTAGAAAAGTCTGGCAGTGACTTAAGTTACAGGATTTGGTAGTGGTGACTGTAGTAATTACAAACACTCTTCTCTAGCCACTAAATTGTATGCCTGCAATTTGGACTTTGACCTAGTAGTAAAGGACTTTCCCACAAATAGTCTAGATTGCTAACGTTTAGGCTTATGTTTGCTTTAACTTTTATCTAATAGATAATAGTGACTTCCATCCATGACGAGTTCAGGCGTCATTTTGGGTACCGCAGATGGGTGAGCTTAAGAATTCCCACATCAGACAAGCCAGTGAAATCTGTGTTATAGGGTAGAATGCTTCAAAACCTCCTAAGTACAACCTCTTTGTCATAGAGGCACACTGGTTTCCAGAAGGGGAAATTATCTAAATAGTCCACTCAATTTAATTTCTTACTAGAAGTAAATGAATACATCACTGATGTGTTTTCCAGGGGTTGAAAAATATTTAGGCTGTTCAGTGGAAAAATCAGTAGATGCCTTTATTTTGTATTTTTAGTAAGGTTTAATATAACCTATTCCTCAAATTCAGTCATAGTGTGATTTAATGACGGCGTATTATGACAGATAAAAGTACTGGTGTACTGAAGGCTGTTCGCACAGCCTCATAAGCTAAATTGTTAAATTTCAAGGGATTTTGCAAGACAGCTGACATTAATTTTGCTAGCTGGTTGGCAGCTTGTAGATTCAGCCATTGTAGGAGTATTTACATCGCAGAAATTGGCAAACAGTACAAATTACAAATCAGTCTGAGCTCCCCCCTCCCCCCCAGCCCCCAGCCCAAACCATTGTTAAGCATTTACCAGGATATCACTGGATGAGAGATTGGTTTAGAAATACAGAACAAAGAGTGGGATCAATGGCATAAATGCTAAAGAATTATAAATAGATGGCTTCCTCAGAGGTAGGTATTGGCACTAATCTTGTTTAGCAATTCCATAAATTCCCTGGAAAGAGGTTGTACACAGAGAAATGGCCATATTTTTCAGATGACATTAAATGTTTCCAGAGTTAAACTATAAACCCATGGGATTAACACCCAGAACTCTTTGTAAAACTGTGTGAGTTCTAATAAGGCTAGAATAAGGCAATTTGGGGGGAAATTATCTTAAAATACCCTTGTTAAATGAGAATTTCTAACCTTTATGTTATGACCTAGAAATAAAATGTAGGGATCTCTGTAGACTTTTTCTATGTTCCTTAGTATAACTTGCTAGCTGTGATAAAAAGGCCACTTAAATGCCAAGCCCCATCAGAAGCTCTGGAAACAAAGTGGAATAACTGTCCCACCCTCAGAAAGAAACCTTCGTGTACACTTCCTGCAGTTTTGGTTGACATGCTTTAAGGATAATGTAATGGAACTGGAAGAGTTTCAGAGAAAATTGTGCAACCTGATCAGGGGATTATAAGAATCCCAGATGAGGCTAAAGATTATATTAACTAGCAAATCATGAAAGGTCTTGAATAAGGTAAATATAGATGTGTTAAGCAAATCCTGAAAAACTGGAACTATAGAGCACCCCCTTGATGTTTGAAATAAGAATTTGTAGAAGAAATAAAAAGAAACACACTTTTGTTTCTCAAGGAAAAGAAGTAATGATAGCAACCTCAAGGTTCAACTTTTATCAATTTTTAAAAATGATTATATTTACATATTTTTAATGTGCAAAATGTATTGTATATTTCCTCTAATCAATGACCTCATTTGTCAGACTCTGTCAACAGGAGAAAGAATGAGACAGTCTCCCCTCTCAACTTACATTTAACCATTTTTGTTTGTTTCTCAAGGCAACTTAAAGCAAAGAAATAGAAGGGCCAGCCATTGTAACAGCTGACTCTCACTTCTTAGCTCCCCAGCTGGGATGTGTTCTCCAAACACAACATTTTTATATTTACAAGGAAGTTTAGGTATGATTAATTTAGTGTCCTAATTAGAACTCACATTTTGGTTAAATCCTCAGTTTCATTTAAAAAATCGGGGTTTCTTAAGAGTGAGTAGCCAAAAGGAAGTACCTAAGTGATCATACTTTTCTATGGAAAAGATCTTCTCCACAATGGACATTGGGTTATTTGGGTGTGAAAAAAAAATAGGGCGACTTACTTAACTATGATGAAACAGATAAGCAAGTGTCTTTCAAAAAAATAAAACAAGGCTCTGCATGATCTTAATAATACAAACTTTAGAAAAAAAGTGATTTTCATGTTAGTTCAGTGTTGACTGTCTACGATAAACTGAAAAGTGAAAGCTGTGGTAAGTGACCCACACATACTGCACTTTTCTTTTATTCTTTTTTAATGAAATATGTACATTCAGAAGAGTGCACAAATCATTGTTTATTGCTCAATGGATTTTCATAAAGTGAATATATCCAGTAACCATCCATTCTGATGCACCATATGTATATATTGCATATACTGCATACATATATATTGCACCTAGATTACTCATCATACTAACCATCAATTGTAAATACCAAGAATATTTATTTGTATTCATATTTTTAAGAAGATTGAGATTTAATAGGATATTATAGTAGAGTTTATTTCTACTTTCAGGAGTTGTTATTGTTATTTTCACCTTTTGTATATTTTGAACACCTGACTTCACAGTGATCCTTTTGAAATGTAGGAGAGGTGACCATCCCAGAGTTTCAGGTGGTAGACAGCAAAGTGTCTACTTTGTTGATCTCGCACACACAGCCATCACTTAGATTTGTTGTCCAACCTGATTGAGACCATTAATGTTGGTTTTTAAAAATTTGTATTGGTTAAAGGGAAGATAATTTTTTACAACGAGAAAAAACCCACGTGCATAACAGACATCTAAAGTGCTGCAGCACTGCAAACAGAATGTAAGGAAGGAACTAACTTTAAAGAAACAAATTTTCTTAAATTAAGTACCGTGACTAAGTACTTTAATTCCTTTCCTTTTAGACCTAAAGGATCATTTGACATTGAACCTTTTAACTTAAAGAGGAGTAGTCTGAAAGCCTGAACTCTCTACTACCCTGGGGGGGGTGCGGGTCTCCCAGCCCTGGGGGGTGAGGCTGGACCATCCTGGGCCTCCCCGCATCCCCCCTGCTCCTTCGCCCTACCGGCTCTCCTCCTCCCCTCCCTATCGCCCTCGCCCCCCTCCTCCTTCCCGTGACCTCTGACCCCAGCTAATCTGCATAGAGGAATGACAGGCATCCGCTGGGCAGGATCCGCCGCGCCGGCTGCGGCCGGTCGGGCTGGGAGACCCGCGCAGGGGAGAAGGTGAGGGGACCGGGCGGGCAGCTCTGCACAGGCCGGGAAATGAACGCTTGGAAATCTGGCTGGGAGCGGACCCATGATCGAAGGACCAAAAGAGCCGCGTGATCGCTGGACCTGGCCCTGCGACCCTAGCCATGGGCCAGACCTCGGTCTCCACGCTGTCCCCGCAGCCCGGCAGCGGTGAGTCCGGGGCGCGCGCGATGCGCTCCCGCCGCGCGGGCGCGGGGCTTGCTGCGGGCCCCTGGGACGGGCCAGGGCTCGCCGACCGGCCGGGTTCCGCTCGGACCCGCCAAGTCCCTGGGAGAAACCCCAGAGGTAGCGCTCGCCAAACTCTTTGTCGTGAAAGTGGAATGCCTTTTGGGACCCAGCCGATTTTACCTTAAAGGCACAGGCTCCATTTTCTGTGCGCGATGCCTCGCTGTGGTTTTTCTCCTAATTACTTCGGAGCCAGAAACTTACTGGAAACGCCATTTGCGTATTACTCTGTTTTTAAAAACGCGAAACTTAGAGAGCAGGAGAAAGATGCCAACAGGTTTTTCTGTATTTACGCCTGGCTTCCGAACAGACTAGAACTGAAATTCTTTCAAACTTGGCAACTGATTTATGGTTTGTTACTCGGAGGAGAAGTGCTGATTGCCTTCTTGTCCTGGCAGAACGCTGAATGCTTAATAACTACCAAAAAATGCGTAATTGTTTCAAATGATACTTGTTTTGTTTATGTTAGACACAGAAGCTATAAAATGTAGGGAAACATCCCATGAACTTATTTGTTGAGGGCTAAAGTTCGTTTTATGGAAACGTGTGTAACGTTTCCTAGTTACAACGCCGTTTTAAAAGTTTCTTCTTTCCATTTTCTTAAACAATAAAAGGCATTTCCCCAGCAGTGTAGGGATAAACAACTGTTTGGTGGCGTTACTTGTGATTGGATAATGAAATAAATTTAAAAGGTACTGTTTTGATATTTTTCCATCAACAATTAAAAAAAACCTCAAAGGAATCATTTATGTTGTTCATTGAGATGTTTTATACACTTTTTAAATTGTGCAAACATCAACAGGATCTTGCTGAAAGGAAATGACAGGGCACTGAGGAAGGTTCTCTAATCTGCCCCACTATGTCCACCTCGATAGCATTCTATTATTCCACCCCCCGTACACCGCCCCCTGACCTCCTCGCCCCCAGTGGGTTGTTTTATGTTGCACAGATTCACTCTCTGAAATATCACAAGCTTTGCTGAGGCTTATGTTAATGCCAGAGGGGAATGATCCCTCTGCAAAGGAGAGAAATCAGAATCCCAAAGAGATTACAGTATACTTTTCCTTACTGTTAATCACATGGTTACAGTACTCTGAACATCAAAAAGACTTCATGTTGATGACTTTTGAAAATATTTGGGGAGGTGTTGTAGGACTTTTAAATTTAGTATTTTGTGCAAGTAAGACTTGGTTTCCTTTGTCTAAACTTAAAGCAGTGTGGCTTTTTTCTTTTCCTTTCAAGAAAGAGTTATATTTTTAAATTTCTGCACTGGCAGAGATAGAATTAAATCAGGACTACAGCACAACAGGTATACAGAAAGTACACTCCTGAATTTAATTCTTTTGCCACAAAATATCATTTGAGTGAATATTAGAAAAGCAAATTTTCCCTTTACAAAAATCAAGGAATGTTACATAAATGATGTCTAAGAAGCAAGTAGAATCTTAAAATGTGATGCCCTGCCTCTTACCCAATACAGCAAAAAATACACAGATTGCTATAATTCCTAATAAAATGACTAGTTACATGAGGAGATTGTGAAATCTATTTAAATAAAAAGTGATTTAAATGAAAAGTTATGATTGAAATGCCTCACGGAATGGTGTTTTACTTAAATTGCAGTTCCTCAGTTTTGTGGATTAAAAGTTTGTATAAATTGTAATACATAGAGCGTTTTTTGTTTTGTCAGTTAAGAGTATGCTAGTGCTTATGGCTTAAGTTGTGATGTGAAAGTGCAGCAGTTTTCTTGTGGCATCCACTTGGGTCTCTTAAGTCTAGTAGCATTATTACTCCATTTACCTGAAGGTTTGCCATCAGATTCTAAACAAAAACAAAAACAAAAAAATAACATTTGGTGAGTTTTATATTCATGTCTGTATTCTTTTCCGAGTCTGAGAATATCAGACCCTCTACTATTCCAAGTATTTTGTTCACTCCTTGTTAGCTGTTTAACTCTGGCTTTACAGATGGTGTGAAGATCCTTGTTCTGTTTGATCTTAGCCATCAACTAGTTGTTTAAGTCTGGAGCAGCTTGCTAGGAATTACAGTATTAAAGATGATTCTCATCTTAAATGCTTAGTGGGGGAAAATCTGTTTGAGTCTAAGGAATCAATAGCACAGAGTTTAATAATTCATACCTATTGCTCAATTAGGGCTTTTGTAAAAATCTTTAGTGTAAGGGCAGAAGTTAGCTTGTTTCCGCTTCTTTTGACTTCAGGCTCTCCTGAGCTTTTCCGCTTAGGCTGCACCTATTTCTCTGGGTTCAAGGAGGACCATTAATAATTATTTCTGAAAATACGCAGGTAGAGTCATTATTTCTATTTTTGAAAACAGTTTTATTGACATATAATTCATATACTGTAAAATTCACCCATTGAAAATGTACAATTCATTGTTTTTTAGGATATTCACAGTGTTGTGCAACCATCGATCCCTATATCCACCCTATTCACCCAGTCCCCTCCACCCTAATTAAACACTAATCTATTTTTTGTCTTCATAGGTTTGCATATTCAGAACGTTTCATGTCAATGGAATCATACAATGTATCATTTTGTGACTGGCTTCTTTCACTTAGCATGTTTTCAAGAATCATCCATGTTGTAGCATGTATCAGTACTTCATTCCTTTTCATTGCCAAATAATATTCCACTGTATGAATATACCACATTTTATTTATCTGTTTATCAGTTGACGGATATCTGGCCCATTTCTGCTTTTTGGCTGTCGTGAATAATGCTGCTGTGAACTTTATATACAAGTTGTTGGTGAAGATATGTTTTCATTTCTCTTGGGTATATATCTAGGAGTGAAATAGCTAGGTCTTATGGTAGGTAATTCTGTGTTTAACCTGTTAAGGAATTGCCAAACAGTTTTCTAGAGCAGCTGCACAATTTTATTGTACATTCCCTCCAGCAGTGTATGAGGGTTCCAATTTCTCCACATCCTTGCCAACACTTAAGTTATCCTAGTAGGTGTGAGGGTATATCTGATTGTGGTTTTGATTTTGCATTAGTAGCTTTTAATTACTGATGACATTGAGCATCTTTTCATGTGCTTATTGGCCATTTGTATATCTTCTTTGGAAAAATGTCTATTCAGATTCTTTGTGTAATTTTAATTGGATAATTTGACTTCTCTGGGTTTTAAGAGTTCTTTATATACTAGATGCAAATCCCTTATCAGATATATGATTTGCAAATATTAATATTTTCTACCTTTCTCTGGGTTGTCTTTTCATCTTATATTATGATTTGCAGCTCAGAGTGTTTAAGTTTTGATGATGTCCAGTTTATCTATTTTTTCTTTTGTTTGTGTTTTTGGTGTCATATCTAAGAAACCATTGCCTAGCCAAGGCCAAAAAGATTTACATCTATGTTTTCTTCTAAGAGTTTTACAGTTTTAGCTCTTACATTTAGGTCAGTGATACATTTTGAGTTAATTTTTATGTATGGTATGATGTAGGATTTCAACTTCATTCTTTTGCATATGAACATTCAGTAGTCCTAGCACCATTTGTTGAAAAGATGATTCTTTCCCCATTGAATTGTATTGCCACCATTGTCAAAAATTGATTGACTATGTATATAAGGGTTTGTTTCTGGACTCTCAATTCTATCCCATTGTCTGTTTTTATGCCAGTGTTACTGTTTAGATTAATGTAGATTTGTAGTAAGTTTTGAAACTTGGAAGTGTGCATCTTCTAATTTTATTCTTCTTTTTTAAGATTCTTTTGGCTATTCTGGTTCCCTTGCATTTCCGTATGAATTTTCTCATCAACTTGTCAATTTCTGCAGAAAAGCCAGTTGGGATTTTAATAGGAATTGTGTTGAACCTGTACATCAGTTTGGGTAATATTGCCATCTTAACAGTATGAAGTCTCCCCATCCATGAACATGGATATCTTTCCATTTATTTAGATATTCTTTTCCATGATGTTTTGTAGTTTTCAGTGTGTAAGTCTTGTCTTCCTTTCTTAAATTTATCCTTAAGTATTTTATTATTTTTGATTCTATTATAAATAAAATTGTGTTCTTGTTTTACTTTCAGAGTGTCTAGTGCTAGTGTGTAGAAATACAAAAATTGATTTTTATATATTAATCTTATACCTTGCTACCTTGCTGAACTCATTTTTTAGTCCTAATAGTTTTTCACTGAATTCCTCAGGATTTTATATATACAAGATTGTATTGTATGCAAGATCTTTATACAAAGTCATATGCAGAGAGAAAATTTTATTTCTTCCTTTTTAATCTGAATGCCTTTTATTTTTTTCCTTATCTAATAACTCTGGCTTGAAACTCTAGTCCAATGCCTAATAAAAGGGGCAGGAGTGAACATTTTTTTCTTTTTCCTGATCTAAGGAGAGAAGAGAAGCAGTCAATCTTTCACCGTTACATGTAATATTAGCTATGGGTTTTTCATAGGTGCCCTTTGTCAAAAAGTTCTGTATTCTCAGTTTGTGAGTATCATATCATGAAAGAGTGCTGGATTTTGTCAAAGGCTTTTTCTGCCTTTATTGAGATACTCATATGTTTTTTGTCCATCATTCTATTAATTTGGCATGTTACATTAATTTAATTTTCAGATGTTAAACCAGCCTTGCATTCCTGGAATAAATCCCACTTGGGTATGGTGTATAATCCTTTCTATATGTTGCTAGATTAGGTTCACTAGTATTTTATTGAGGATTGGATCCATTATTTCTAAGCACAGGCTAAAAATATATGCCCCCAAATAGGGAGGTTCCAGTACCCTCTGGCCTCATATCCTGGGAGGACTGAAATTTCTAGTATTCCCATTGTCAAGTATAGAGCACAGTAGATAGGACACAATAAATTTTTGTTGAATATATGAATGAATTGACAAATAATCTCAATAAACAGACTGACTACTTTAAGCCAATGATTATGTGAATGAGAGATATGTATTATTTTTATTCTTTTTTTACTTCAAGAATTACATGTTACTCTGGCTCTATTGTCTGAAAGGTGGTGTCTAAATCTAGTAACTATTTTTTCTCATCTTTTTCAGCTCCACCCCATCCCCATTGTGCCACAGACCAGCTCTTGGCTGCTTTGCCTCAGCCCTTGGGTTGAACGGGCAGACAATGCCACTGTCCCCACTTGTAGGAGACAAGGGAACAAGTGAATAAAGTGTGCAGGATCACACCTTGGTTGTGAAAGAACCTGTATCTATCTGTGTTTCTGGGTTTCCAGGTTTTCTTCAGGATTCTGTATTTGTCTTGCCCTGAATAATTATCTATTTCCTTGTAAACCAGTCATAGGAAGAAATCATAAAGGCAAAAGTGGATAGAATTCTTTTTGTTTTGTTTTGTTTTGTTTTGTTTTTGACACAGGGTCTCACTCTGTGGCCCGGGCTAAAGTGTGGTGGTGTCACGATAGCTCACTGCAACCTCAAACTCCTGGGCTCAAGCAATCCTCCTGCCTCAGCCTCCCGGGTAGCTGGGACTACAGGTATGCGCCACCATGCCCAGCTAATTTTTTTATTTTTTGTAGAGACAGGGTCTCAATATGTTGCCCAGGTTGGTCTCCAACTTCTGGCCTCAAGCAGTCCTCCTGCCTCAGCCTCCCAAAGTGCTAGGATTACAGGCGGGAGCTACCACGCCCAGCAGAGTTTGCTGTCTTTAAGGAAAATAATATGTATGTGATCAAAAGTCAAACATTACAAGATGGTTTGAGACATAAGTGAGTTAACTCCCTCCCAGATCCCCCAGTTCCACTTTCCAATTATAACCAAGCATGAACAACTTTTTTTTCATTCCACACAGTTTTTATTCATATATCTCTCTTTATCAAAACACAAACAAGCCATACTATACTTACTGCTCTATACTTTGAGTTTTTCTTATAATATAACTTGAAAATATTTCCATATTGATCTCTTTAATCCTATAAATGTCGTATGTGGGTATATCAAAATTTCCTTTAAAAGAATCCTATTCCTATTGTATTTTTATGTTGTTTCTAGGTTCTTTTAGTATGTATGTGCTATTATGAACAATGCTGACATAAGCATCGTTATCTAAACATCTTGAACTACATGTACTAGTAAAATCTTAGCAGTGGAGTTGCTGTGTCAAAAGATTTGTGTGTTTTATTTTGATAGAGTTAGCCAAATTGCTCTCAAAGAGGCTATCTCAGTGTATCTGCTCACTATTGGAGAATTTCTGTTTCTGCACTATCTCACCAACTCTGCATATCAGGGTCACTCTTAGTCCATATGATGCTTTGTGAGATATGGAAGTCACTCCTTCTGGGTGAGGCAGCTCTGCCATGACTTAACAAGTGGAACATTAGCAGGAATTTAGTTCCCACTCATTCCCTTGCTTAAGTGTCCTTCTGCAGTGAACACTCAACTCTACATGACCACAGTGCTGTGCAGAAATAGTTGTTTAGAATTTTTGTAAATCTGTGTGTAAAAAATGGCATCTTATTTTGATTATGAACGAAATAGGGCATTTATAATTCTTTTTCTCTGAATTGCCTATTTATAGCTTTTCCTTATTTTTATGGTTTCTTACAGATTTATATATTAAGGAGATTAGCCTCATGTCTGTCATATATTGTAAATATTTTTCTATGTTTTTCTTGTACCTTAAGTTTGTTTATAGTATTTTTTATAGAAAAACTTTAAATTTTTATGAAGTCAAATTGATTCATCATTTTCTTTGCTACAAACTAGAGCTATTAAAAAACATGCTTTCCTCTGCTATTTTTCTCATATTTGAATGTTTTTTTCTCTGTAATTTATTCTGGCTTAAGATGAATAGATTTGATATTATAAAAATTTCAAACTTCTACATGGCAAACAAAAAGCAAACATCACCAGCAAATTGAAAAAGAAAATTGTAAAGTGGAAAGAAATATTTATATATAGAAAAAATGATTAATATCCTTAATGTAGTTAGATCCCTTAACAATCAATAAGAAAAAGGTAAATACCCAAATAGAAAAAACAAGTAAAGAACATGAGCAGGCATTTTTCAAAATACCTAATGGTTACACATGTGAACTCATTGTGGGCTAGGAACTATTCTCAGTGTTTTACTTGAATTAACTTTTTAATCCTCACAATATCCATGTGGGGTAACTAGTGTCAATGTCCTTGTTTTATAAATGAGGAAAACTAAAGCACAAGAGTTAGTAACTTGTCCACATTACTTGACCAAAGAAGAAATATAAGTGTCCAAATGGTGTATGAAATAAAGTTTAAGCAATTAAATGGAAAAAAAAAAAAAGATTATCCATGAATGTAGCAAAGACTAAAATGAATGAGTCCCAGGAGATGATTGTCTTATGGTAATTTAAATTGGGTACAACCTATCAGGAAAGCAGTTTGGCAATATATGTTAAAAAGCCATAAAATGTGCATATACTCAGACCCAGCAGTTCCACTTCTGGAAGTATATTGTAAAAGAAATGATTAATTGCTCACCATAGCAATGTTTATCAAAGCCAAAAATTGGAAATAATGTAATAGTCAAACAAGAGATCTGTTGAGATATAGTCAGGTGATAGAATAAACCATTTAAAAATGATGTAAAAATATTTTTAAAAGGTGGTTTTCATGATAAATAACATCACGTGAGAAGGCAGGTTATAAAGTAATATGATTCCATTTTAAAAATACGTACATAAAGAAAATCTGTATGGAAAGAGAGAGAGAGGAAATTAGGAAATTCATTCATGAGGAGGTAGTGTGACGGTCATGGTTTTCCCCTGCTTTGGACATGATAAAGCCACAGTTTCCATATCTAGTGTCCACCTGGGGCTTGACTAGAGTTAAAGCCCTGAATGCTCTGCAACTGTACTAGCTTTTTGCCAGCTGCCTGGATTCTGAGCTTTAAGTTCAATGGCTATTTTTCAACCACTATTTTTTTTCTCATGAACTCAATGATGAAAACAAAAACATAGGTCTTAATATAGCCATCTTACCTTCTTTTTAGGTTTAATTTTCTTTTTAGTCTGTTTGATAATAATGCAAACGTCACTCACTTTGAGAGGAAAAAAAAATGAGCAAAAATTTGAACTTCTCTTTGGATCATAGTTTACCAATGAGTAATATCCCAAAGATTTTCAGCTTAAATTTATTTTATCTTCAGCAATATGAAAACATAATAACCAATGAGCAAGTCAGACTTCACCTTTTGCCTACTTAATGCAGTAAGGAAGGAGATAAGAAAGCTGGCTTGTGGGTCCTATGATTAAGCCTCTTTAATTTGAAGACAGCAAAAATTCCAACATGTCTTCTTTTCTTAGGGGACTTTAGTGTAGCAGGCTAACTGCTAGTCTCTATTCTTGGGAGAAAAGATTAATATTTAGTGAAGACTCAACTGATGCAAAAGTGTGAGGCAGAAATAGTCTTAAGAAAATAAACACTTCTCTGTCCCCCCACTAACCCCCGCCCCAATTTGAAGTAGGGGAACAAAACCAAAAACTACAGTAATCCAGAAGGGAATGGGCAAATAACGTTACTTACCAAAAGCTTGGTCTAACCATTATCATTTATATTTATAAACTACCCCTCCATTTATTTTCATTTCAAGGGGATGGATGTTTTTATTCATATCAAACTCCTGGCAGGTATAACACTGTAGCCCTTAACGCTGAGGAAATTTTGGTTGCCAAGGAAGGACTGAAGTGCTATTTTGCTTAAGAATATCCTGGAAAGTTGTGCTGGTATGTGCTTGGCAGGTATATTCCTGCAAATCAGCTTGTTTTATGAGGGGATATTAAGAAGGAGAAAAGAGTGGCACCTTCATCCAACAAAAAGTTCCTAAATTAAAGTTAATATGTATAAGGCGTTATGCTAAGCTGTGGGGGCAGGGTCACAAATAGATCATACTCAGACCCTACCCAGTCCGAGCCTGGAACACTGCTGGTGGAGACGTGCAGAAATGGAGGTGGAAGGGCAGGGATCCCTTAGAGAACGGCAGGGACAAAATCAGAGAGGCAGAAAGCACAGAATAGGGGCAAGAATTCAGGCTCTGGGAGGAGAGGGGTGGAAGGCAGGACTGAAAGCCACAGGCAGTGGGAAGCCGTAAAGATTTTTTTATAATCAAATCAGAGAGATAATTATTTCTTTGCTTCAAGGGGATGAATGTGCCTATTGCATGCAGTGTAGATTTCAGGGGGAGAGACTGCAGGCAGGACCAGGAGGTGGGCTGTGGTTATCCAACAAGGTGAAGAGGGGACGGCGGTGGGGGGGGGTATAGAAATGAGAGTATGGTGTTGCCTCAAATTTGTATCTGCAACTCTGACCTCTCTCTGCCCACCAGGCTCAAATATGCAACTGCGTGTTTGGCAAGTCTGCTTGAATACTTGCTGGGTATCTCAGGGGTGAAACATCTAAATAGAAGGCTTAGTTTTGTCTTCCAAATCAGTTCTTCGCATGACTTTCTACATTTCCCCAAGTGATACCCCTGACCACTCACTTATTCTAGCCCACAGTTATCCCTAGGTTTTTTTTTTCCTCTCCACATTGATCCATCAGCATGTTCTGTCCTTTTTTTCTTCCAAAATATTAATATATGTCAAGTACACTGTCTTCTGTCTATCTCTGCTGTCACCTTCCAAGCCCTGACCACTGCAGTAGATTCCAGCTGGTCTCCTGCTTCTGTTCTTACCCTTCTGCAATTCGTTTTCCACACACCTAAGGTAATTTTTTAAAGCATAAAATATGTCAGTCTCATACTGGAAACCCTCCTGTCTTCCCATTGCACTTGGGGTGAAATCCAGACTTCACAGTCTGGGCCTCAAGGATCTCCATGTGCCTGCATGATCCCTGCCAGCCTCTCTGACCTCATCTCCCACCACTTTGCCCTGGGCCCCTCTCTGGTGCTATAGTCCTCAAACAATCCTGGCTCCTTCCTAGCTGTGGACCTTTGCAGTTGCTGCTCCCTGTTTGAGAAACTCTTCCCCTGGCTTTTTACAAAGCGGGCCCTTGTTTCAGCCCCAGCTAACCCCTTCATAGAGGCCTTCCCTGCCCACCCGTCTCCAGCAAAGCCTTCCCAGGCCCCCTGCTATCTGTTCCTTCATAGCACTCAGCACTCATATTATCTTGGTGTTTGTGTTTGTTCATTGTCTCCCTTTACTAGAACATAAGCTCCACAAGCTAAAAAGATATTATTAGTCTTGTTCACCAGTGTCTCTTCTTATTCCTAGATATATGCCTGACACCAAAACTATCTGTCAAATAAATGAATAGCTTTGTTTGGCCAGGACGTATATTAGTAGAGTGGTAGGTACTGAGTAGAAAGTTAAGTAGCATCCAAGAAATGTAGAGTTGTTTATACCGATTCTTTAATCTTTAATCCTCCAATCTCTAAACAGCACGCTTACTTTGCTACTTATTGATTGTTCAGCTCGAGGTATAATCTCCTGACCTCACGATATGGAAACTGAAGACATAGAAGACCTAGCTCTTTTTTTTCCACCCTGCCCCATCCCTGCTCCCACCCTAATTACACGTTTCCCATCCTCCCATTTTTTCGTCTTCCCAACATTCTTACATTGTACTTTTGATTTCATCAGTAGTCCACAGAAACTGCATGAAAGCTAATGACAGCTGAGCCTTGTGGGAAACCATGACTACTTTTTCTTTCCTGCATAGCCTTTGCTTTCCCTACTGGTGTTTTTATTGGCTTGCTAAGCGTCCTGTCTACTCATCCCTGCACCTTTCTCCAGTGATGTAAATCTCTTCTCAATATGTTCAGACACTTGAGTTATTCTTTCAAGTGCACCTTTAAGAACTTCACCCCCAGGCTTTGCCCTCTTCCCATGTGGACTGGCTTTTCTCTGTGCTTGCTGCCCAGCTGTGGCCTTGGGCTCTCTCGTCACCATGCCCTAGGGATTCTTTCCACTTTCCTCTTGTGTTGAATCTCCAGATTGCCGAATCCCATGTCTTTTTTTTTTTTTTTTCCTCTTTTTCTGGGTCTCTTTCCTTGTTTTGGCAGAGCACACAAGGAGCTTCTTGAGAAAAGCTCTTGGGGCATATATTTTTTGAGTCCTTGTGTTAGAAAGTGACTTTATTCTGGCTTCATGCTTGGTTGATAGCTTGGCCGGGTCATAAGGTAGCAAAGTGAACTTGCTGTAATATGCACAAACACCCGCCTTCACTTACAATTAATCACCATTAGCATTTTCTCTGTATGTAGGAGACTTATTTTTTTCTCTTTAGCAAATAGCTTTTAACTCATTTCAAAAGACTTTCTTAGATGATTGTTACACAAGATCTCCACTTTGACCTGGCTTGTTGTGGTGGTCTAAAAAACATTATATGAAAGTTTGAAAGTTTTATGGGTAATTAGACTAATTTAAAAATATGTTTACTGTGATAATAATGTTCTGACCTTCAAAAAAAGATTCACATATAAGATCAACATAGAATAATTGTAATTTTCCTATATTTTTGTGCTCTTTTATTTTAAAGGTACATCATCTTTATGGGATGCTGATTGTGACAGGACCCTGGGATATTACAAGTTGAGGGTTGATATTTCACAAATTTGCCCCATGGTGAGACTCACCTGGTGTGCTTGGCACAAATACAGACTGCTGGATTCCATGTTCTAGATCAGCAAAATCAGAATCTTTTGGAGAGGAGTCTCAGAATCCGTGTTTTCTACAAGCATTCCATAAGATTCTTAAAATGACAAACATCCTCTGGAAAATAAATTATAGATTAGCAGTACTGTACAGATGCTACTCGACTTACGATAGCGTTACGTCCCAGTAAACCTAACGTAAAGTCAGTTTTAAGTCGAACCATCATAAATTGAGGACCAGCTGTATGTATTTGAAAGGTGGCTTCAAATGAAAATTTCTCTTCATTTGAATCTTCCTTTGTATCTTTCTCTTCACTTGAGGTAAAAGTTACAAAATGTCCAGTACAGAGACTCTGATGTTCTGTCCCCAAACGCCTTGATGATTTTGGTCATTAATATTTAGTGTTCACAAATATTCCTATTGTCAAGTAGAATTTTATAATATTAACAAAATGTACATAAAAGCAAAAAGCAATTTCTGCCTGAAAACTTTTTGCTTTTATGTACATTTTGTTAATCTTATAAGCAGCAAAATAATGCATTTCCCACAATAACCAGGTTTGAACTAAATGCAGTTACATCTGAAGGCAAAGAAGTTATCAACAGAATGGCAATTACTGTTTAAGGAAAGGCCATAGAATTTCAACTAGTTGCCTTTTTAAGAAGACCCCTGCGAACTTCATCTGAGGTTGCTGCATGCTAATTACTTGGCCCAGGAACCAAAGTCTAAGAACGGGGCACTAGATGAAAACAGGTGTTTCATAATGGATGGGAGGAACTGTAAGAAAGATTTTAGTAAAATACGTTTCTAAAGAGGAGGCTGAACCCTTTTCCCTTTTAGAAATGTGGGCAGCAAATTCTGAAAACTCAGGAAGGAAGCAATTATTTATTTAAAAATTTTTTTCATATGTTCCTTTTTAAATAATGTTTGGCTTTTTATTTTCACCTCTGTACTTCGGGGGGTCTTTCCTTTAAATTTTGTGCCTATTTGCAGTACATTGCCCAGGGTGAAGTAAATTCCATTCAGTCTTAATTGGGGTCTCTTAAATGGTTTTTCTAAAGAGTTTTTAGTCTCCCTGTGGAAGGCCACTTTGTTGTCTAAGGTGTTCTGAGGGTATGCTAAACATTGCCTTAGACTTTCCTTCTACTATAAAAATGTTTCTGACAACAGCTGGATAGCTAACAGGACAGTTCAGGATTGCTGTTACCAATTTCATCCATTAAAGGGATTTTGTGTTTTTCAAAATTTCTTCTGCATCTGTAAAGTTAACTTGTGCTGACCTGCCAACCTGTTTATGGAAGAGCTGGGTGAGGATGGAAACTTGGAATAAACCAGAACAAGTTAACTGAGCTCATGCCGTGTGTTCCTGTTGGCCCGTCTGAGCTGTGTTTCATTTTCCTAAAGGTTTCTAAGGTGGAATTGTATACATATGTGCACAACTAGCGTTCTGTCGCTTGGAAAGTATTGGACTGCCAATTTTTTAAAGAAAACATGAAAAGAATAAAATCAAACATGAGATTTTAAAAAGAATTTAGAACTGTATACTTTTAAAAAACTGAATTCCCTTCAGTCATCCGACCACAGAATGTCAGAACACACGTATACCTCATTTTCCAAACAAGAATGTTTTAATTTAGAAAGCCATTGTAAAGTAAGCATACCAGAAGCTTTTAAAGAACCTTTCTTTTTTTCTCTTTTAAGTGGGTTGAGGTAGAGGTGAGGTTGAGAGCCGTGTGACGTTTTCACTCTACCTTCAACATATTAATAAATAACTTTACAGACAATAGTAAATGTCTGTACAGTATTAGTCTGCTAGGGCTGCCATAACAAAGTACCACAGACTGGGTAGCTTATGCACCAGAAATTTATTTTCTCACGGTTCTGGATGCTAGAAGTCCAAGATCAAGGTGTCGGCAGGGTTGGTGTCTGCTAAGGGCCTCTTTCTTTGGCTTGCAGATGGCCACCTTCTCTCTGTGCCCTCACGTGGTCTTTCTTCTGTGCGCATACATGTCTGTGTTCAAATTTTCTCTTCTTATAAGGACACCAATCATATTGGATTAGAACCCACCCACATGACCTCATTTTACCTTCATTACATTTTTTTAAAAATATTATAAAAAATTTTTTTAATAGATGGCATCTTGCTGTGTTGCCCAGAGTGGTCTTGAACTCCTGGCCTCAAGCAATCCTTCCACCTCAGCCTCCACAGTAGCTTGGATTACAGGTGTGAGCTGCTGTACCTGGCTTTTTAATCACCTTTTTAAAGGACCTATATCCAAATATGGTCACATTCTGAGGTACTGGGGGTAAGGACTTTAACATATGCATTTAGTGGGGACACAATTCGGCCCATAGCAATGTCCTCAGAATGAGTGTGTAAACCAGGATTCATTAGCAATATCCCATAAGGACATTGCATCCATTTTCTTTTTTCTGATTTCTTCAGTTTCACCCCTTAACAGATTATGGCCTATTCCCCATTCACCCCAACAATGTCATATATTAAATATGAGTTGCAGGGGATGCATTGAAGGTGATTTTCAGCAATGGGAATTAACCAGTGTCACTAGGCAGTACCACTTAGGAAGTGAAGCATAAAATATAAAGAGTATATGGGATAAAATTAGAAAATAGAGTATATGAACATTATATTTCTGCCATAACTGTGTAAGAAATAATTACCAGTATCTTGTGATTGGAGCACCAAATTGATTGAGTAATGCTGGGGAAAAAACCCAAAACTGCTTATCAAGATTCTAATCCCAATGTGGTCAGTAACTATATATGCGCCACCTGGTTGGTTTTATAACCTTCTTTGGGGTCCCCGAATGTGACACACTCTATTTGGAGAAATGTTTTGTTCCCAAATGTCACTACATATATATTATTCCTTTTCTCTGTTTGGTTTTTCTGACTCCGTATGCTTTCATCGTCTTCGATGTGTTTGAAATGCAGCAGAGTGACATGTCTCTTCACAACGAGCTGCTAAAATAAGAAAGAAAATGAATAGGGATGCTAAAGAAAGACAGTGTTTAAACACCTGTCAAAGTAAAGCCAGAACAAGAATGTTCTTGCCAGAAAATGTAACCGCCCCATTTGAGACTGGTTGGTAATTTGAAGATGATTCATGTACGACTAACCGCATTTGTGTTCTAGCCCATACACATTGTCAGCCACCTCGCAGGCTTCCAGCGATGGCTTCCTGTCTCTTCTTAAGTTTCACAGAAAACTCTTAAATGAGATGGTCAGTTTGGGTGGACTGCTCATCTTATCATAAGATGCGAAGATAGTGCTTGAAAAGTACACCCTTCCCTTTTAGGTTCAAAATTCCTTATTTTAAGTGGAACAGGTCCCTCAAGACCTTTAAACATACAAGTAAGATTTGGATGAATCAGAATCTAGCGATCCTAAACCTTTTCATAAAAAGACTAAAAATTCTCAAGTAACCTCAGAAATTGCTGAATTTTATAGGCATCTCTTAGACCAGGAGTTTCCTAGAAGTAAGTTAGACCTTGAGATGACTAGATACAAAGGATTCCCAAAAGGCTGCAGGCAAGACCCAATCCTTTTAGGCCCTAATCTGAATCCAGAATAATCATGGGTTGGGCATGAGGGTCAGAGCGTGCAGAAACTCCTAGTCAAACCTCCACACCCGTTAGTTGTGACTTTCTTTTCAGACTTTTAAGGCATCTTGCAGATTAGCATATGCTGAGCACTCAACCTAAGGAAGATTAAAAGTCATAGAACATTGGCCTTTTCCAAGCGACAATACTTCACTTGGATCCAAGACCCTATTTTAGAGTCAAAATTCAATATTCCAAGGCCTAAAAAGGAAGTCTTACTATATTCAGTGGAAACAACTGATGAGGATTTAATTAATAATTAACTTGTGGTTTTTCAGTGCCAGTCCAACCTTATTTTTATTGCTGGGTAATCCAGTCCTAGAGGCAAAGAGAAAGAAGAGCACAAGGTTCCTGCTAGATCTTATAAAAGGAAGGGCAGAATAAACAGAGGCCCCTTTGATAATGATTTCTTAGCCAGTCCAGTGGAGAACAGTTTTCATAATCAAGAGTCTTCCAGGACTTAGTCATCTACATTGAATTTAAAGGTGGTCTTAACTTAAAAGTGTCTGGGGTTAATAGAATCATAAAATGGACCTTTTTTTTGGCTTTAGATTTTGACATTAGGCATATTTGGAAACAAGAGTAAAATGTAACTTCCTGTGTTTGGCAGCCATGGCAACACATCATATATAGTGCAGGCTTTTCCACAACCAAAAGGAACAACAACTTGTATCTGACTAGATGTAGACAGTTCCTAATCAGATTTCAACATGATTCACTGAGTGTTGTATTAATCAAGTAAGCAGTCAGTCTTTTGAATGGTTTTTGTTTGTTTGTTTTGTTCTTTTAATTTTTTATTTTTTGCAGGTGCAAGCATAAAAATAAATTCAGCAACATCCCAGCTGGTGGGAAAGAGAGCCGAGTCCAACTTGTAGCTACTCTCTCTCATTCTTTATATGATGTCAACCTTGTTGCTTTGTTCCTTTCCTTAATGCAGGGCATTTCTGCTATAGAATATTGATGATTTCCCTTGTGTGTTAGTTGGTCTCAGCAGCTCCCAGCAATTGTCTTGAGACCAATGGAGAATGCAGGTATCTATTTTGGGTGGGTATACAGGAGTCTATTTTAGGGGATGTTTGTTTTCCTGGAGACTTCTAGAAGACCAGGAAAATATTTTTCAAAGAAATTTTGTTGCCCCAGTTGGTCTGGATTATAAATAATCTACTCCCTGTTTTTAATTCCCCTCAGAGCCTTTTATCAGCCTGTCTTCCACTTGCTTGCGTATAGTATCTCTGTTAACCCCAGCCACAACCCGAATGGTGAGTTGAACTACCCCATTCTGTGGATGAGGAAGAGACTCTGAAATGTTGAATTACCTTATTTGCCTAAGGTTACCAGCTAGGAAGTGGAGGGACAGTTTATTAAATTCAGATCTTTCTGGCTCTGGAAGCCCATGTTTTTCCTCTGCAGTACTCACAGGTCTGTGTTTATATTTTAAAGGGCTATTTCTTTTTTTTTAAGCAGAGCCATACTGGGGTGCCAAATAGCTAAAGAATTAAACAAAACAAACCATTTTCTTCTTTGTAAACTTTAGTGCAGAAATATATAAGTGTCAGCTGTCTCTCCATTTGTATTTATTTGTTCCCCTTAGAATACTGGTCTAACAGGAGGTATTCGATTCTAAGTTGAAAGGTGAGATAGGAGGGGTGGTGTGTTCTGTTTAGATTGGAATAAAAACTTGCTGCTGGTTGCCAATCTTAAAAGGATGATTCCTAGTAATTGAACGTGTTAATGTGCCACTACAACACTGGGCTGCTACACAAAGTAGTTCTACCTTGTAGTTCTGCCAGTTTCTAATGTATTTAGTGAATTGAAAGCCTAAAGTACTGATACATAACTAAACATCTGTCATAATGTTATATTATCAAAGAATTTAATTTTAGGTTAAAAAATGGTTTTATAGTTTTCTGTATGGTTTCATAGTTTTATGAAGAGATTTGAATTCTCAAGTGTGATGCCTAAAAAGAATGGAAAAAACAAAAGCAGTTTGGGCTTAGTTCCAATTCCGTTAGATAATTTCCCTTTTCTTGTTTCTTTGCCATGGAACTAAATTGCCTTTCTAACTTCCTCAGTTGGGAGAAAGAAGGTGAAGACTGAAGAAAAATCCGAGATGCTTAATTGGAGCATTTAGAGGAAGAAGGAAATGTCAATGGAGTAGATGTGGAGTAGCTCTTGAAGAAATTAATTTGCACTGCTCATCACTGTGTGAAAATAGTAACTCCTTCAAAGATTATTTTACATATAAATTATTCCAGCTGTTTTTCAATTATTTGTCTTTGATGAATTGTCTTTAAATTACATTGTAAGGAGCAATGAAGTGTTTGCTTACCTGAGAAATGTGTCAGCAATGTCTGCACCATTCTTATGAATGTTAATCATCCTTCCTGCTGCTTTGATTTTTTCCCAATTTCAAACGTTAGTGTTAGTTCTATTATCATTCAAAATACTTGGAATTCTACAGGAAGACACTGTTGGAAACAATTTCCTCTGTGTGAAAAATCTAAAGACCTGTTAAAATAAATCATAGCGTAGTTAGGCCAGGTCTTGTGAATTATTGCCACACATTTATCCATGACTTAGTTATTCATTTTATAAATATTTATTAAGGGGCTTCTGTGGTCTAGGTACAGTATGGGGGCAAGACCAGGAATAAAACCAATTGGGTCCCTGTCCTCAGGGGACTCCTAATCTAGTGGTGAGGATTATTTTTTTTTCACATATTTACTCTTCAAAGAGGCATCCTTTTTTTCTCTACTCAATAAGAAAAATCAGTGAATTGCAACTACCTACTTCTGAAGTTCAGTTGTGGGTTTTTTCCCATCATTCTAAAACCCAGTCTACGTTAAGTCAGAAAAGAATTTTTGAATCAACTGGTTGGCTTGATGGTGCCCTGATTGGATACAGAGGCTCTCCGTGTAGCGTTATACCCAAATCCTGCTGGTACCACTCATTTTCCGGAATGCTTGCTTAACACACATGCCATTTTAAAGAGAGAAACCAAAATAAACATCTTGCAAGTGGGACATCCTCAATGACTATGCTGGAGAGAAAAATATACAAAATCAACACAAAAGGAAGGCATCATTATTATAAAAATTATTTTTTAAAAAAACAACTACTGGGATTGTTTCTCTCTCTCTCTCTCTCTCTCTCTCTCTCTCAGGAGAATAAGGTTTACAAACTAAGGTTAATCCTTTACTTTTCAGTGGCTTTTAAATGGTTTCTTGTTTAATTTGAACAGGATATTTCCACCTTTTAGGCAGTGTTTTGAAACTAACTAAACCTCTGTGGCCCTCAAACAATTTTACCCTGAATTTTCATTCATAATTTGGAGACCATTTTGTGCCATGCCTGTCACGAGAACTAATGCAGCAGTGTCATGGCCTGAGCACCTGTGGTCCCCCGCTGGCTGCACACTGTGCGTCTCTCTTTGCATGGGTGGTTGCTCGACTGACGTCAGCCTCCCTCACAGACTGTCAGCCTCCTAAGGGCAGAGATCCGATCCATTTTTGCTTACCATTGTAGTCCCTTTTCCATAATAGCTGCTCAATAAATTGTGAATGAATGCCTCCATGCCACAGTAAGCACATTTTTCTCTAGCCTTATCTTTTTGTGGACTTCTCCTTCCTCCTCTTCCTTGGATTGTCTTCCCTGGTAACTCTTTTTATTGGAGGCTCCGTGGTCCTTTAGCTCTCACACCACAGGCAGCATTGACATTCCATCAGCTCCATAGTGCTATTTCCCATCCATTTTGCTTTCCATATTGTGCATGTTCTCATTTAAGGTACTTGTCATCCTGCTGAGTTTTCCTTCACATTTCTTTGCTGCTGTCATCTCCTGACTTCCTGGTCATTGCCTCATATTCACCGGATGATGTTCAGACTCTCCCTGTCCACTCTAAGTCTTGCCGTTACCCAAGGGAATTCGGTCCCCATGCAGTCTCCCAACGGCTGGTCTGACATCCTGGCTGGCACAGTTCTGCAGCCCTTCCCTCCTGCATCCTCAAACCCCCTGCCACCCTGACCCCAGCTCCTTTTCCTCAGCCCATAAACATGTTTGAGTGTCTTTCACACTTTGTGAATTTGAAACAAACAGCAAACAGAATCTTTTGCTCTGCTTGATCATTGTCGATGCCAGAAAAGTTCAAGGTTCTTTATTGCGCAAAGCCCACTTGCTCCTAAATGTAATCATTCTCTTAAGAGTTTACCCCTGGTCCTCAACAGCTGCTTTTGTTTGGAAGACTACACCAAATAACTTCAACTCCAACTTCTTGCTAGTGTGCCAGTAATGCATTTCTGACTGTCTGTTGGACATCTTCCCCTGAATGTCCTGCCAACACCTGAAGTTCATGGTGTCTGAACACAAGCTAACAGTCTTTGCTCCAAGTCTTCTCTCTTCTTGACATCCTACCACTCCCTTGTAGGCTTGGGCCATGGAGTCCTCTGCGACTTCTCCAGGCAGTTCCTCGGACTCTTCTCTTCTTCCTCCTCAGTGTCCCTTGGAAGATGCGTTCATCATTATTTTCAATCTCTTTTCACTGCTCCTATCCAAGTTCAGATGCCTGGGTAGTTGCAGTCATCTCTTAACTGAACTACAAGGACATAAATCTGGGTGCCTTGGGGACTCCGTATGACTAGTTGATATAAATAAATTCTCCTCTGTGGGATGTATCTCCCAGCATCCTGCTTTCCATTGTATACACGCCTGCAGGTTTCATTTCTGCCTTGGGAAGATGGTCCAGAATGCTACATGTGGCCACAGTCTGTCCACAGATATCAGCCTTGGGGACTTGGTGTGACTGCCAGGGGACTGTTGGATGTACACAGACAGGGTTAGTCACATTACATGTAGATTCTTAGGGCTCTTATTTACCCACTAGGCTTTTGACTTAAAGATATTGGTCCAGATTTAATGTGCTATTTTAATAATATTTCTGTCACATTCCTCCTCTATGGGAAATTTTTCATAATTTTGTCTGAAGCAAAATCTTGCTACTTACTTAAAAATCGTGATATTGCATTGGATTTTACTTTACAATTTATATATAAGGCCTGTCAGCTTCTCCCCTAAAGTTCCATCCCCAAGCACATTCCCAGCATAAATGGGGTGATCATAATCCTAACATGGGTGAGGTGAAATTCTCTCTCACTTGGCATATTGTCCATCAGGAATATATTGACTTTTTCTTCCCTTTCACAAACACAGCACACACTCTACACACCACGACCTGCTCCCACTCCAGACTCTGAGAGTTGTAGGAGATGACTTGCACATGACGAGAACAAGGGAGGAAGTTGATGGACTCCTGCCTTGTTTCTCATCTCTGTAGCAAACTTATCTGTTCATAGAGAGAACCCTTTGCTTATAGAGACAACAGTGGTATTCAGAATGTAAAATGCTTTTGTTTACATTAAAATTGATTTTCCATTTGCATAGTGACCCTTTTCCTACTCAATCAGAATTTCTTTAAACCCCAAATACGAATGACTTTATTTAATCTGTTAAATATCCTGTAGCAAGTCTAGGGGATGTTGTTCATGTCAGTGAATCAGAATGTCATACAGCTGCACAAACATACTCATTCTGCAGTCCTGTTGGCCACGAGTTTAAACTCTGGAATTCTCTGTCAGTGTTTGCAGGCAGATGGAGGTCTTTAGTAGCTTTTCCCTTTGGGAATTTAAAAATAATGGCTGCCTCTGCTAGAAAAACAAGCTTAAAAATTGATAATATCAGATTTCTAAAATTAATATTATGGTAAATAAGGATTCTGTACGATTGGATGACTATAGTCAATATAAGTTGAAGAGTACACTCTGTCTATAGCCAGCGTGAAATTAACTGTGATGACCTTGCATATTGTTTTAGAGAGCAAAACAATACCTGCCCTAACTCTTTGGATTAGGCCAAGCTAGTGATTGGGGTAGAATTGAGTTATTCATTAGGGTTTATGTCTTGCCTTCTCTTAAAATAAAGATCTACTCCCACCCAGTACTCTCCTCCCTATTTTGTACAAAGGACACTGGAGGGAAACTACCTGAGTTTAAATCCTGCTCACCAGCTGTGTGACCTTGGGCAAGTGCTTGATCTCTCTGGGCTTCAACTGCCTCATCTATACAGTGGGTATAGTAATAGCTTCTACTTCACAGGGTTGTGGTGGTGATTGACAAGGCAATATTCACAGCCACTTAGAACAGGTCTTAATGTGACCTATAAGATTGATATACTCAGCAGAAAGCCATATGAAGAATCATAGAATTTTTAAAGTTGGAAGGAGCCTAGTGATCATTTAACCTAGTCTCCTAATTTTAGCAATGAAAAATTGGGGTCCTTGCTCAAGGTCACAGGGCTGGTTAAGTAGCAGAGTTGAATCTAGGATCTGGCTCTCTTCTTGGCTTACAGTTCACCATCCCAGTTGGGTGGTCAAAACCCAGAACAATAACTTAGATTTATTGCCTGTCCTAATTGTGCAATGTCCTCTTTGCTTTTGGTTTTACAGAATCTAACTGCTATTTTAGAACTACTAGGAGGTATTGCTGGTTCAGTATGAGTTTAGCTATCATATTCTGATGAAAACAGCCTGGTAGAGTGGGAAATAAGCCCTGATCAGGAATCAGATGACCTAGACTCCTGTCTCTGCCACTAGGTAACAATTTGGGAAAACATACAGCCTTCTTTGGTTTCAGTTTCCTCATATATAAGGTTTTTTAATATATATATATATATTTTTAAATATATATTTATATATATATGTATGTATATCTATGAATGAGATAATGTGGAAGTATTAAATAAACATGATTATTGTCCCATTGTAGATAACACTGTAACCCTGTGCTTTTGTAAATTACATTGCTCAGAACTGCTGAGTGCTCTAATATGCAGAGTAGGAATATATATAAAACTGTCCTTTTTTTTTTTTTACAGGAGATAAACTGCTTCTCCACCTTTAATCTTGCTTAGGTGAACTTCTATTTTAGCAAGGTTTCAGGGCAACCTCAAAAGATGGTAGAAAGGTAGATTAGCTTTCCCAGAAACCTAGTAAGGGAAAGGAGATATTTACATTTTCCAGATAAAGGAAATGGTAATGATATCCTTTCTCAAGAGAAGAGGTGTGCAAAATCATTTTCAAATACTCTGTCGTCTGAGGTCTTGCTTGCTAAGATAGCATGTTTTGATTTTGTAACTAAGGTAGCTTTGCTTTGAAATGCTCATGTACTAAAATAAGCTCCGTAGATGAATCTCACAGACGTTTGCTGAAAAGAAAGATGCAAAAGAGTATGTTGTATGAGTCCACTAAGTTAGAGTTCAAGAACAGGTAAAAGAAATCGGTGGTGATGGACATCAAAAGAGCAGTGATCTGGGGGGATGGTGGGAGAGGGGGGTGTTGATTGGGACGAAGCATGAGAAAGTTTTCTGGGGCCTGGAAGTGATCTCTGCCTTGGTCTGCATGGTGATTGCCTGTACAAAATCATTTACTTTCTGTATGTCTACCTTGAAAATCTTTTTGGAAAAGGCTCCATAGCATTAACTTTAATGACAGTAGGAAATACTGATCTTAATCCCAAGTCCCTTTAAATAACTTTATAGTTTCTTTCAAGTGACAGAGAAATGGAAATTGGCAAATCAGGAGGCAAGTATGAATAAAAGCATAATAAAATTAGTCTTCTTCCAGGGGGACTCAAATTCTTTTATTATACTCTATTGTAGTAATGTTTTCACATTCTATTCTTTTTCTTTAAATTTAATTTAGTTTCTTTTTTACATTCTCTTCTCTTACTCTTGGGGAATTAAAAAGATAATGGCTAAATAATTTTTAAAATATTTTAGCTATGATTATTACCTTAAGGCTGATTATTTGTTTTAAGGAAATATCAATTGATGAAAAGCAGTTTTCTTTTGTGCCAGCTAAGATCTTTTCTAACTCTAAAATTCTATTATTCTCAGATTTTTAAGTGGTAGTATACATTTATCTATAGAAAGTTCAAAAATATTCTCATTTCTTTTTTAAAAACTCACATTTAACCATTTCATATGCTCAAGGACATGACTTTATAAATTTGTCTTAATTTTTCCCCATAAATATATATCATATGTCTATGATGAACACAACACTGGCAATGAGAAAATTTTTCTTGGCATAACGTTAACAGGTCAGCCATCCTTGATTTGTTGTTCACTACTAAGCCCAGCATGGGTGTGTGGATGTGTCTGTGTGTTGGGGGTATATCTGGAATCCCTTTTCTCTGTATGGTCTTATAATAACTGTGGATGAATACTTCCTGATGCCATGCAGCAATTGAGCGCACTGTCTAGCGTTTTGTAAGATGTTTAATACTATTTATCTTATTAGGGTCCATCATGTGCTAAAAAGTATTGAAGTAGCAATGATGACCTGTAAGTTTTCTCCTAATGATAAAATACTGGGAATTGAAAGTATTATAAAGGGGGATTTTAGAAGAAAGATGGCAACTCTGGAGCATATTACTTTCCCAAACTCTTTCAAGCCGAAATCTTTACTGTTGGTAAAAGACAGTACCCGCTGAGGTCTCTTAGACCTGATAATCCCTGCCCCCAAGAATCAACTAAATCTTCATCTCATTTACCTCCATGCTAGCTAATGCCACATTTAAAAATATACACTTTATTTTAGAATAGCTTTAGATTTAAAGAAAAATTGAAAAAAATAGTACAGAGAGTTTTCATATACTCCCAACTTTGTTTTTCTATTGTTAGTGTCTTGTATCAGTATGATGCATTGGTTACAACCAAGGAACTAGCACTGGTATATTCTATTAACTAAACTCCACAGTTTGTTAGGATTTCACTAGTTTTCCTCTAATGTATATACTCATATCTGTATACCATGTATACACTCGTATCTATAATTTTTTTGTTGTTGTGCCAGGATTCCATTCAAGATGCCACATTGCATTTAGTTGTCATATCTCCTTAGCCTCCTCTGGTCTGACAGTTTCTCGGACTTTTATTGTTTTTAATGACCTCGACAGTTTTGAGATGTACTGGCCAGGCATTTTGGAAATGTTGCTCAATTTGTTTAGTCTGATGTTTCTCTCGTGGTTATGGTGGGGTTGTGGGTTTTGAAGTACAATTTTTGTTTTATCATATATTAAGGGTATATATTGTCAGTACAACTCATCTCTGATTATGTCAACCTTGACCACCTGGCTGAGGTCATATTTGTTAGCATTCTCCACTGTAAAGTCATTCCTTCCCACCCTCTTTCCACACTGCAATCTTGGGCAAGAAGTCACTATGTGTAGCCCACATTGAAGCAGTGGGGAGTTAAGCTCCATCTCCTTGAGAGGAGAGTATTTATATAAATTATTTGGTGTTCTGTACAGATTTAGCTCTTCTCTCACATTTATTTATTTGTTCAATATTTATCAGTATGGATTCATGGATATTTATTTTATACTTTGGCTTATAGTCTAATACTATATTATTTATTTTATTGCTCAGATTGTTCCAGCTTTGGCCTTTGGAAGCTCTTTGAATGGGATCCTGTGTTCCTTTAACCTGGGCCCAGTGGTTTGTCTTTTGAGCACTTCCTCACTTGCTGGCACTGTAAGACGCTGCAAGGCTCATCTAGTGTTTTCCCTGCCCCAGCCCTGGAAGCAGCCATTTCTCTAAGGAGATCTGGTTCCTTTTATTGGAGAGTGCTATAAGAAACCAAGATCTGAGCGCTGGGGGTGTGTGTTGCTATTGGGGTGTCATTGCTTCTAGGCCTCTGAGAGGACAGAGCTAGGAAATACATGTGTGTATACTAAGCCACGTATATACCCATATCTATAATGTATCTGTCGACCTATCTATCTACCTGGCCAAACATGGGTTCATACAGATGCCTCCAACTCTGATTGGTGCCACATAAATCCTTCTAGCCTTACCTCCTTGCTTATTTATTAATAAAACCTCTCTCCAACAATGGGAAAACTTGGCTTTCACCATCTGCTCTCCATTCACGTACTTGTTTGATCCCAGTATACAAGTATAGCGGTTTCAGAATTTTTAACCTGTACCCCATGCAATACCACACATTTTGATTCTCCTGTTCTTTTTCTCTTCCTCTCCACTGGCAATTCATCTTGCTTCCTTACAGGAAGAGATTTAACCCAACCTAAAGTAAACTCTGATTAGCGAGAGAGTAAGGAGCTCCTTTTAGATGACTCAAGACAAGGATAGTTCCTTGGCTGCCTTAGAAACCATGATCCAATCTCATCTGTGATGGCTTGTACCATCAACACACTCTGACCTTATTGTTTACTTGCTTCTCTGCCCAGAAATTATATATATGCCCTTTTGTATGACAGCACATATCTTAAGCTATTGCTTCAGTTGAGAGAGAGAACTCATGTTGTAAATGTAGGAAATAAAGTTAAATCGTCCCTAAACACTGTTCCAATATTTCTTTGCCATAGTTCTGTGGCCATTAGGCAGAATTATAATGGAAATAGAAAAACTGTAATAGAAATAAAAATATATAATATTAGGATTATCAATCCTAATATTGTGTAAGCATAATAAATTACAAAGGCATAAAGAAAACAGCCCAGAAAACATAATTTAAGGAAATAAAGGTTGGTAAGCTTGTTTTTCCACTTCCTTAAAGCAAGCAGAGTGTTAATCAAAGAATTATTTATCACACATGCTTTCTCTTTAATTGTTTTTGTTATTACTTGGCTTCAAAAATGTATTCCCCTTGACCTTCAGATATTTAAGGGTATTTGGAGGAAAGTCGAGACCATCTTTGCCACCTCCTTGTTTTCACGTGGCAGCTGTCAATTTGTGTGTAATTAATATCAGGAGTTCGTTTACTGAGATTCTTTTCTGAATGATATTTCAGTTACAAAATTTGTGAAGTGGAATAGTATGCCACATTTGTCTTACTTTCTCAGTGACTGAAATGATTATGTGTGGAGAAAAGTGGATACGTAAAATGTCATATAACTATAAAATATTATAAAAATACTACAAACTCTCATATGAAGTAGATTGAAATTTTCTAAGAATGCCGGTCATTCAGTTCTCAGATCTCAAAGGGAAAGACTATTCAAACCTATAATTATTTTATGTGGTAACTACCTAATCACATTTATTTTTGCATATATGGTCACATTTGCACAGGTATTGCCTAATTGATAAATTTCTGTTTAAATGAAAAAAATAAAACCTTCATGTCTTTTCTGAATTTTTACCAGCTGATGTTATGGGAAAGTCCTGTTAGGTGTGGATTTGTTTCAGTGGGAAGATAGACTGTGCTGTATCATTTAAAATGTCTATATTCAAACAGTTAATGACCGTATTTCAAAATATGCTTTATTTTATTTTATTTATATTATTTTAGACAGGGGCTCACTCTCTTGCACAGGCTGGAGTGCAGTGGCACAATCATAGCTCACTGTAATCTCAAACTCCTGGGCTCAAGTGATCCTCCTGTCTCAGCTTCCTGAGTAGCTAAGACTATAGGCATGTGCCACCACACCTAGCTAATTTTTTTTTTAAAGAGATGGGGTCTTACTATGTTGCCCAGGCTGGTCTCAAACTCCTGAATATATGCTATATTTTAAGGTGTAGATCTCAAGTGTGAAAAGGAAAGTTCTGGTGGATGACACATTACTCTTAATAACATGACAGTAGGTACAAATTAACATTGAAAACAATCAGGAAATTTCAACTTTCACCTGGGATTTACCTGCCAATTTGTTCTTATCTGCATGTAAATGCAAAATTCACTAGACTTCTTGTGAAATAATTTATAGAAAGTTTTCAGTGGATTTTAATGGTAAATTGGTCCCAAAGAAAAATTATAGAAATATCAATGGCACTGCCAGTATCCTGGTTGTCTGGAGAAAAGAAGAGAGTATTCTGCTCATACTACTCAAAAGCAGATGACAGTTCTCTTCACATTCGCGATTTAAGAGAAGTACAATGGCAGTTTGGCCAACTGTGCCAACATATGGTTTCTCATTGCAAGTGTGGTGTATGACAGGAGAAAAATAGACTGTGCTTCATTGGTTCAGATGGAAAGCAGGATTTTTTATGGAGTGTTGGGGAACCAGATATGTGGGTTGGGAGATAAAAATCTCACTCCGTTGTAAGAAACTGAGAACTAGTTGTGTGTCTGTAGCCAGAGAAATGAATTTGAGATGGAAACTTTAGTTCCTATGTTTGTAATAGTCAGCCCTTTTATATTTTGCAACATTTAAATTGTTCAAAAGTAAACCCTTCCTTGAGAGTTCAGCATAAAGTCTCCATGAAGAAGAAAAACCATACACTCAGTTCCTCCCTGGGTTTGCCCCCAAGGTCAGGGAAGGCAGTTGGATAGCAGTAGAAGTGAAGTAATAAAGATTTTACTTCTTTACTCTGGCTGAGCTTCAAAATCAATCTATCCCCCGTACCTCTAGCTGTTGTGCTATGGCTAAATGTAGGGTTAGGAACCACTTAGAAAAGAATCGGTGTAGGGCTTGCATCTCCAGTTTACCCTAGCAGTGTACAGCGTCTGTGTATCTCTGCTCAGATAGCCCCTGGAATTAGAGTAGACTTCACTAGTGGGAGGGATGGGATTCATCCGTACTTGTTTGGAAGGAGAACTCATGAAGATTTAGGAGTTCGCATCTATTGGTTTTCTTTTTTTTTTTTTTAATTTAGTTTGAGATTTTCCTGGTTCTTGGTGTGTCAAGTGATTTTCGATTGAAACTTGGACATTTTTCTATTATTTTATGTGACTCTAGATCTTATTGAAACCTTTTGTTTTAATTGACTTTGTGTGACACCTCTCCAGCAAGGGAAGCAATGGGTGCCACCTTGTCACTCCCACGTGGAGGTAGGAATCCTGGTTCTCCACTTGTCCTCTGTTAACACACAGTGTGTATGTCTGGGTGTCCTTGTTACTGCTGAGTATGTATGGGTGGAATTTCCAGATCCCTACATGGTCTCCCTGACATCACAGTGGGGGCGGCCTTGTTCTTGGTGGGCAGTGGTTTGATACCACCTCTGTATTGGGGGGAGGGGAGAGACAACTGGTTATTGCTGCGTGGGGGTGGACATCCAGACTTTCTACATAGTCTCCATTGATACCGTGGAAGATGCTTCATTATCAGCTGTCAGGCATAAAGGTCCTGGCTCTCTACTGCATCTCCTCTGATGCCAATCTGGCAGGGGCGTTAGGGGTACTCGTTCAAGCCTCGTGAGGGTGGAAGTCTAGTATCTCCACTCAGCCTTTGCTGGCGTAGGTGGTCACAGTTCCTTCTGTGGTGTTTGGCTGGAGTAGAGCAGTTATTGTCTAAAAGATCTCTGTCTTGCTGATCTGCCCTTTTCCTGGTCCTGTGGCTAGAGAGAGCAGACTTTCGTTGAGGCTTTTTTGCTCTATGCCCATGGGCGTTTCTGGGTTGCTGACTTCCGTGCTTGTTGGTGTTTCCCAGTTTCTGATTTCTTCTGCTACAAGTCTGGAATATTTGAGGCAAAAAAAAAAAAAACAAACCCCAAGAATCTCACCACCATGTTGTTTCTTAGGTTCTGAGGTCCCAGGCTGGTCTTACTTCCTTTCACCTTACAGAGTCTTCTTACATTTATTTTATATATAACATCCAGGGTTGTTTCTTTTTTTAAGTTGAATTTAGCAAGAGGAATAGGAAAAAGTAAGTCTACTCCATCTTCCCAGAAGCAGAAATCCTTGCTATTCAATTTTTGGTTTTATTTGGCTATTTTCCCCTAATATTATATGATAAAAGTTTAAAAAATACAGAGAAGATAGAAGAATTGTACCCGCCACATATCCAGCACTTGGATTCAACACTTAACATTTGTTATATTTTACTTTATTGCGTATTTATCCATGTGCCCAGTCTATCTATCTGTCCATTTATTATTTTTGATGGATATCAGTACCCTTCACCCCTAAACACCTCAGCACGTATGTCATTAATTAGACTTCATTATCTGTTTATGGTTTTCTAAGGTAAATTTTACATAAAGTGAAATGCAGAAAATCACAGCTACCATTTGATGAGTTTTGTATAATCCTGCCATTATTGAGATAATTTTCATCACCCCCAGAAGTCCCCTCAGCCCCTTCTCATCTAATTCCTACCTCCCTCTTCCTCCAAGAAGAAACTACTGTTTTGAGTTTTTCTTCTTCTTCCTCCTCTTTCTCCTCCTCCTCCTCTGTCCTCTGCTTCCTCTTTCTCCTCCCCTTCTTCTTGCCGTAAATTCATTTTGCCTATTTTAGAACTTCGCGTAAATAGAACCACACAGTATGTAATCTCTTCTGTGTGACTTTTTCAGCACAGTATTTTTGAGCTGCCTTCACGTTGTTGTATGTATCAATGGTTCCTTTTTTTTTTTCAATTGCTGAGAGCTATTTCATTGAGTGAATAATACCATAGTTTATTCATTCTGGCCTGCTTCCAGTTCTTTGCCATTCAAAAGTTGGGGTAATATAAGTCATTGCTGTCTCCTCTCTGCAAAAACAACTTAAGATTTTGTGCCTTTCTTCTGATGAATAAAATGGTAAAGGTGTACAAAGCTATGTTTTTATCACACAGAACACTCACATTTTCCACATATTTCTTGTTAGTGATAGCTGTTTATTTGAAGCTGAAAACTTTTTCATAATAGAATCAAAAGATAGTTTTAGCATTATAAAAATAGAATTTAGCTTCTTGGCACCAAATTTTATTTTGCGAAGGAGAAACCATGGTTTTAACTACACCATAACTGTAATATTCATTACTGAGAATGCCAAACTAGCCTCTGGAGGAACATCCTATTTCAGGAATACTTAGAATACTCTATTTCTGCACAAAATATTGATGTGGTTTTTACAGATGGATTCAGCTGTGTTTCCCAGACTCTTATTTGTCTGGCCCCACCTATTATGTAAGTGTTTTGCTTCTTTTCTTTTTCCCCAAAATAATTTCCCAAGGGAACTATCATTTCTGATTGATTGATTGATTTACTGATTGATACCAGGGGAGTCCTACCAGCTGCAAAATGGGACAAAATAAACTTTATGTGTGATTCATTAGAGTGGGCATGCTTACTGGTAACAGTCCAGGAAGAAACAGATGATGTTTCAAACTTTCATTACAACCTTTCTCTGACTTTTTCTTTATACAGTTGACGGACTGGACAAAGCTTCTATAGCAAACTCAGATGGCCCCACAGCAGGTTCCCAAACACCTCCCTTCAAGAGAAAGGGGAAACTATCCACCATCGGTAAAATCTTTAAGCCTTGGAAATGGAGGAAAAAGAAGACAAGTGACAAATTTAGAGAAACCTCAGCAGGTATGAGTGTCATATCTTTGTTAGAAGATATCCTAAGGTAGAAAATTATGTTTTGCAGGATTTCTTTTTTTTTCCAGAAAAAAGTTAATGTATGTTTCAAATGAAATTATTTCATTTAAGGATGAAACAACTCAGTTCTGATTTACCTTTTTTTTTGCACTGACTTTGGCTTTCTAATATATTCTTATTTTTAAATGTATATTTGTAAATTCATATAAAAAACTGATGTGTGAGGAGAGGCAGGTGAAAGAGTGAAAAATTAGAAGTGGAAATATTGTCCATCAAAACTGTGGCAGCAAGCATCCGCTTTTACATACACACAGTGTTATGTGTATATCTATCTAATTCTAGTAGCACTGTCTTATTTGTTAATTAAAACTTTTAAAAAATGTCTTTTTTGATGTATTTGTTCTAGAATGAGATTTAAATGGCTATACGAAAGAAAAGTGTTGCTGTGTTTGTTTAATTTTAAATTTCCATGATATCATTAGGACAAATAAATGGTCTGTGTCTTAGGAGAGCCATAACCCTATTGGTATGAAAATTTTTTATTGTTATTTTAATTTGTGGATTTGTTAAACCTTAAGAATTACATTGGTGAGTGCCTTTCGTGTGGACTCATGGAAGAAGTTAGCTTTAAATCTCAGGCCAGAATTAAGCCCAGTTTAAACTAGTGCCGGTGTCAGTGGTGTTTTGTTTAAGATAGAAAAGCATTTCTCTCTTTAGTAAGTTCAGCGTTCTCCAGGATTGCTGTTCAAAACAATCCCTTCATCACAATCTCTCATTGCACCACAGTCTAATATTGTCAGTGTATATACAGGGTCGCAGGGCACATCTTATTGGTCTGTGCTAAGGTAAGAGCTGACCTTTCTTTCTAGAGCTGTGAAGTGAAATAGAAAATGCTACACACAACACAAGGATGTGGAATAGGGAAAATCATCTCTGATGCATTTGCAGCTATATAATGTCTTTGAGAATTTCGTATTTAACAAGAAACAACAATAAGCTATCTGAGAGGTATTTCAAAATAATCGTGGAGGAGTCATGAGGTGGGTAAGGGTATAGATGAAAGAAGACAGGCAATGAGTTGGTAATTGTTAAGCTGGGCAATGGGTACATGAGGTTTATTATTCTCATCTCTCTACTTGTAGGTGTTGGAAATTTTCCATAATAAAGAGGTAGAAAAAGAAGAGAGATTTGGCTTACGGGATGGATCCTCTTCATTGCTTAAGTGGTTTCCTGGGTTAGGAGGCAGTGGGTAGTGTGCTGAGTGAGGACACCTGGGTGGTGTTCTTGCCACCAAGGTGCTGAGTGACCTTGTGCAAGTCAGATCAGCCTCTGAGCTTTGATTTCCTTGCCTACAAAATCAGGGAGTGGAATGAGCTGAATTTTAAGGTGCTTCAGTCCCAGATTTTGTTTTTGGTCCTCAGGGAGACCCTTGATCCTTCCAGTCCGTGGCTGGGCATCTTGTTCTCCCCTGTTCTTCGGTTATGGATAAAACCACACTGGCCTTCTTAAGTGCCTCCCTCTCATGTTTCCCTAAGCATTGGGAGAATCTGCTTCTTAAGTTACCATGACTACCCGAGATGGGAGTAGGGCTCCAGACAGTAGCATTAAGAAGATAATGAGAAGAGAGGATGGAAGTCTCTTCACTTGTCTCCCTTGTCCTTTATCCGAATCTGAGCTACTAACTTTTCTCTCCCTAAAGTAGAAAAGACATCTACAAAGAATTTCCCCATTCTCTTTCCTTGTCACCTTGTTTTAATTATTTTAACAGTAGGGAGGCCGTAACACATTTCTACCAACTCTGAATATTTAAGAAAAGTCCTTTTAAACAGCATTTAAGTGTTATTTTCTGTTATCCCATATTGATTCAGATTGAGGATAGCCTATCCTTCTTTGTGTTCTGTTTCCTTTTCAAATTCACACAGGATTTTATATAAGTTTAGCTCTAAGAAGTTATTTCTGGATACTTATACCCCTGCTTCTTAAGGACTACCAAACTACACTAAAAACCCGAAAAAGTTATTAAATTCCTCCTTGGCTTATTTTTCCAATCAAAATTGCTACATAGTAGAATAAAAACAAGCCAAGCACATGTATTAACAATCTTTTGTGAATTTCTGTGCTACATTTACATGTAATCATTAGTCTTAAACTCATATGCCTAATGATTTACTTGAATTTCATAAGATGTCATGCAATGTCCTGTTATAAAGTATTTTATTGTCACCTTATTTATATATTTATTTAAAGGCATAATTTTTTTGCCGAGATATGTGGAATATATAAGTAAAGCTTAAAACAAAGGCACAAAATGGTGTATCACATGTTAGTTTTCTTCACATTGAAGAAAGATGTCATGTCTAGAGAAAAACTGATGTATTTGGGAATAACCAAGAGAAAGGTATTTCTTTCTTTAAAAAATTATCTCAAACTGAAATTGAGCTATTTGGATATAATCAAGGCCGTATGCAGTCTGGCAACTAATGAGGTACACCTTAGGCTACACCCACAATATCTTGGGGTTGAAAGAAGGTGAATTTCTTCCAAGAAAGTGACTCTTCTATGTTTGTCCTTCTGTTAAACTCCTGGCTTGATATGCACGTGGACATGACTCTTACCGGGCTCTGCTACACAGTGATTAATGCCACTTTTGCTAGTCTGGATTTTTGTTGTAGGAACTTTTAATTGGTAGTAGATAAGACACAACACTAATTTATTAATGCCATTGTAATAATTATGTTTACTATAGTGGTGGGAGGTAAGAAGGGTCCCATCCTTGGCCTGTGTTGGTGGTCCTTGAGTCAACTATATTCTTGAATGCTCCACATCAGCCTGAAGGGCATCTTGTCCTATAAGACAGACTGGGCTTGCACCCTGACTTCTAGTTCTCTGGCCTTGTTTTAAAGCAGAAAATGACCGGTATCATCAACTCTGGTTTAGGCTGTTCAATGTTAAGGCAGTTAAGCTCTAGGGCAGGAGAATATCCCTCATTTTCATCTACTTCCCCCAGGTACCCCTCTTCATTGCTTTTCATCTCCTGAGCGAGGGGGCGTTTCTTCAGTCCCGTCTAAGCTCTAGGTTCTATCCCTTCCTTATCTTCGGAACTCAAAATGTCACTTAACACCTTCCCCCACCCCCCACATAATCATTTGTTCCTGTTTTGCTTTGTTTTGATTTGATTTGTGTTTTGGGAGGTGACATTCCTTCCCCCGGATCTTTATATATGCTTGCATCTCCCCAAAGCTAAGAGCATAAACGAACACCCTGTGGAAACGCAGTTACTCCTTGCACTTCTGCACTCATACCGTCTACGTGTAGCCACACTGAAAACAGGCTACGCGCCAGGCGCTGTTCTGGAAGCCTGGTGTTCTGCAGCAGATCAGCAAGCGAGGGTCCTGCCCTCATGGAGTTTTCATTCTAGCCAGGCGAGGTACTGATAAATGCCGTGAATGGACACCGGGAGTACAGGGAGAGGGGGTGGAAAAGTACTGTGTAGAAATGCTTTCCAACCAGAACAGATCCCCTGCCAACCCCAGCCGTCCTTGCTAGTGTAGACGTGGCTTTCTTTGGCATCCAGACTTTGACTCGTGGAATTCTTTGACCCTTGTCTCTCGCCATCTTCTACATTCTAACAGTTCTTAAAAGCGTTGGTTCATTTTCTCCCTGCACAGGGTCTTTAATGTTAGCCTATTTTCTTAATCTCTGTTGTCCAGTCCTTATCGCCATATGTCTCGGTTACTGCAGTGTAGCCTTTTTGCTATACTTAGGTATTTGCAGCCAGCTATATTAAGCTACAGAGTGCTAGAGAAGGCAGGGAGAGGCTGGGTTCTGGCAGTAAACCTGCCTACGAGGAGAACCTGACCTAGCTGGTGACACTGACAGAGGAGGTTCACGATGGCACAAGCTGTCAAGAACCCCACGGTAACCAAGATAACATCTTTACAAGTCTCAAGCCAGGCAAATAGAGTAATGGGTACTTCACAACAAAATGACACATGTTCCAACAGGGAGGATAGAATCACAGGGCATCCAGGTGAGTGATGCTGGGAAATTCAGGCGGGCCTCAGTTCTTTACTCAGGTGAGAGTATTCAGGTAGGGCAGATAGTGCCTCGTATCGGGGAACAGAAAGACTCGAACAGAACCCCATCCTTTTTTAAGGAACGAGGGAACAGAGCTGGTAACTAGGATGGGAATTTACCAAAAGACTCAGGACAGAAACTTGCTATATAAAGTGGAACACAGGGGTTGGATTTGGGGAAGGGGTCTCCTAGGACCTCAGACCTCTGGTGCTAGAGCTACTGTTGCCAGAATGGCACAGCCCCAGAGCTGGTGGGCAGAGAGCAGAGGGCTTGCTCTGGTTGGCAGCAGCGGCCCCAGACATGTGGGGGACATAAGTGGGCAGAGCACCCATCTCTCCCTTCACCCCTCCAGATCCTCCTGGACACCACTGTGAGGGAATATTCCTCAGGTGGAACTTTGGTCCTGTCACTTCTTGCCCCCAAAGTGTGACTGACCCATATTGTTTCCTGATAAATTCCAGACTCCTCGGCTCTCCTCGATTTAGCCAAACTGACCTCACCTAGCTTGTCTTTCGCTCTTAGTCCACATCCCTTGGACTTCAGTCACGCTGGGTCACCCACTGAGCATGTCCCAAGCCTTCTTGGTCCCCTGGCTTTTCTTCCTGCCTTTGCCTCTTCCTCTGGGAACCTCCTTCCCATGGCTACACCTGTTGAAATACTATTAATCATTCAAGGGTCAGTGACATGTCTCTTCCTCCTGAAGATATTCTTGACTTTGACTCTGCAGCAGCTGAGTAGCAGCCTCCCCTGCTTTGCTTGTATGCCTGTTAGGACGTGTGTATTTTGACTTTTTTTCTAGTTTAAGTGTCTGTCTTATGCTCCTAATTGACTATGTAAAGTACTTAAGGACAGAGACTGTCTCACTCACCTTTGCTCCACTTCATATAGGTGCTTTACGTAAGAACTTGTGCCTGAGATGTGCTCAAAAAATGTGCCTATTTATTGAATTGCTTATTTATTGAATATCCACTATAACAAAAAATGCAGTACTGGGTGCATTAGGACTTTATAAAAGAAACTGAAGATTAAAAAATCATAATGGAAAAGAAAAAGACAACAAATTAAAATACTAACCAAAACCATATACTTCACAATTACAACCATGTACTATTAAGAAGCTAATAAAATAATTAGGGAAAATTTCTCTTTCCTATATTTTGCCCTTAATTAAAAGTAAGTTGTAGTCCTAAATAAAGAAAATCAAGGAAGCTTATCGTCATTCAAATTGTGACTTTTTTCATGTTTCGTAATGGGAAAGGAATGCCTGCCTAGATATTTAGGTAACATTGTGGTAATTGTCAGCATTCTAGGAATCAGACTAACTTGTAGAGAGTCATCTGGGGAAAACTTTAATTTACTGAAGGGACTCTGCATTCCCTAATCATAATAATAATGGCTAATTTTTATTGAATGCTATTATGTACCAGGTTCTACTCCAAGAACTTTATTCATATTAACTCATTGAATCATCAAAACAACCTTATGAACTGGGACCTTTAAGTGCTACTCTTATCCCAGCTCTTCTGGTAAGAGATTGGGGCCAAAAATTCAGGTGACTTCCCAAAAAGACACACCTAGTAGGAGGTAAAGGCGGTATTTGAATAAGGTGCCTTAGTCAGTACTTCTGACCATTATACTATACTGCATCTCTGAAAGATAACTTCCTACCCAGATCAGTAAGGATCAGTTATTGAAAGGTGACTCTAATACATGGATTTGCTTCATACCCTAGTTTTTGCTGTAAGAAGGATTTGATCTGAAGAATTATTTTGGCTCTACTTGACTGGCCTGATTTCAGTAGTGTACATGTAGAAAAATGTTTGGCAAGGATCAAAATTATGTTTGGTCTTATTAAAGGATAATATTCTCTGTAACCATAGAGACATAATGTTGCTACTTGGGATTATTTTCCATATCTAGAAAGTAGGGCAGAGTTAAAGGATTTGCCCAAGGTGATATTAGTTAAGGCCTGCTCTGATTGCTTTAATAAATAACAGCATTTTGATTTTACCTGTCTCATTCCATGAAGAAGTTGGAAGTGTTTTTACGCATCATTTACCCTCACATCATATTGGGGAAGGGGAGGGAATCTCTTCCTTTTACCAATTTACTGTAGCAGAGAAAAGTTGCATAACCAGCCAAAGGCCACACAGCACATCCAGGTCCACACTGGGCTCCTTGCTCACGTGTTAGACAACACTCATTTGTCCCTCGGCACATGTTTACTGAGCCTCCTCATCTGCTCTGTGTCAGGCACTATATGGACTCCAGTGATACTGTTATAGATTTTAGTGATACAAAACAGACAAATCTTCCTTCTCTTACAGAGCTTACGTTCTAGTAGGGGTAGGAAGTAGAAAGTAAACCAAAATTAGGTAGAAAGTATATTAGAAAGTGAGAAGAGAAAAATAAAGCAAGGAATTGGAATAGGGAATACAGGGGGGAGGTTACAGTTTAAAATAGGGTCGTCAGGGAAAGTTTACTGGGAAGGCAGCGTTTGAGCAAAGGCAGGAAGGAGGAAGGGAAGGCTCGAGAGAAATCCTGTTGAGCGATCACGAGTTAGACCGAGCATGCATTTCCTTCTATCAACAATGGCATGAATACATGTGATTCCACCCTGTTACAAACTTTACTCTGTCCGATAATTTAACAATGCAAATGCCTCACGTTCGTGCACCTCATGGTTGTTAATCTTGATATCTGTGGCCAGCACCGTGGCGCCTAACAAATCATGTAACTTCACTCCACACAATTCTACCAGAACAGGAGCAGGAAATCGAGAAAGGGGTTTAACTTTATAATATAAACATTTTGTTATGGCTTCCTTTCTTCAAATCAAGCCTAATGGAGTTCAAGTTTAGAATCCCTCATATGTTGGTGTTTTTTGGTGGATTCAGTCTTACTGAGGCTGCCTATATAAGTTGAAATAATAATGCGTTATTGCCTCTGTCTGTAAACAGTGCCTAACTGTCATACTGGTGCTGCCCCAATACTGCATTTTTAGATTACTTGGAATTATGAGTATCTTCCCAGACTAATTTGCAAAATTCCGATTAACCCACAATATACCTGAAGACTGGTACTACTAATACTTGTTCAAATACAGCCAAACACTATTTATTTTTGGTATAGTAAAACACTTTTTGAATTTCCAGTTGAAATTGAGAATTGTAGGGTTGTAAAGGCCCTTCCCAGCCCTCTCGTTCTGTCTGTGAGGCAGGAATCACCCTCTTCTCCAGCAACCCTGATAACGTATAGTCATTGAGCTTCCTCCTGAACTCCTAATTCCCAGTTCTAATTATTGGGGAAGTTTTCTTTTGTACTGGCCTGAAACAAATTATCTCCAATCTTTCTAACTATGCTCTGGGGCAGGGGACGTGTCTCCTAATCACATTGATACATCATCATCCTTCCGTCTTTTCTTAAAACTCTTTCATTCCCTTTATCTGTTTTCAATTTCAGAGTTTCTCACTGTAGCAGCATATTAAATTGTCTCGTTGACTGAGTTTTGATTGAGTTCCAGGCTCAGCGCAGCGTGTGCTGGGGACACAGGGATAAACAAGCCTGACAGGCTCCCTGCTGTCATGGAGTCCACAGGGTGACCCACGTGTCTGGCCATACTTCATGACCTCCCCCCTTTTTAAGCTATTTTAAATGCTAAGCTAACGTGGTGACTTTCCCCCAATTCTTATTACTTGCACTTCACCAACCACATTTTCACTGTTTAGAATCAAGTCCAGAATAAGAGTTTTCCTGTGGGTGCACACACCTCCCTCATAGAGTCTGGACCGGCATGCTTCCTCCTGACAGTAGACCCGCCTTTGTGTCAGATCTGTCTCTTTCAAGGTGTCAGGACTCCTGTCCCTCTGTCTCAGTGAGTTACTTCTTTGTATTAACACCTCATGTCTCCTTTGTTTATTACTCCTTCTGCGATTAAAGAGCTCTGAGCCCATATATATCATACCTGGACTTCTGGGATGCTGTTGTCTCTGCAAGTACCATAAGTCTCTAGCCTTGTTTTTTTCTATTCTAGCTGCTGTCTTCCATGACATCTGTTTTGATACTATTATCTGAGTGTTTTTTCTTCCTCTCTAACTCAGTTTAAGGTCTTCTTCAATAGGCCAATTCAGTGAGTGTCTTCCCAAATGTCATTTCTGTTTTCATGTAATGGGCCCCATCTCTTGTCAGGCTAGTGCTATGGTACTAATGTTATGGTCCAGAAAATCAGACTTGCCTTTGACCCCATCAAGTCAGACAGCGTCTCACTGTCTTTCCCTACTCTTTTGTATATCCTAATCTGTAGCCAGAAGAGAAAAAACCACCTTCCATGCCTTCCTGTTTTCTACTCAGGACTTCTGCCTAAGGGGACCATCCAGATTGCTTCTGGGGAAGACAGTTACTCCTACTTTTAAAACTCAGTAGAGGAGGGTTTGAGGAGTCTTGACGTGCCCTCCTTCATGTCCTGAGAAGCACATTGTGAGAAGACAGCATTCCTTCTGGCTTAGCCATGCAGGGCTGTGTGAGGCTGGCATCCCTAGCGCCTCAGTGAGAGCTCCTTGGTGACCACTTTTTGACTCTTCCTGCTGGCTCTGGTACATCCTCCTTGGCATCCATTCATACAGCAAATATTCACTTCTACCATGTTCTCGGTTGCTGTTCTAGGCACTAGGGATACGGTAGTTAGCGAAAGGGGGAAAGTCCTCAAGCTCATGAAGCTGGTGTTCCAGGGAGGAGTATTGTGGGGAAAAATCAGAGCATATATGGAGATTGCGAACAGTAGGTTAGTGAGAGAAGGGGCCCTTGTCCTTTGCTCTAGGCTTAGTGTCTCTGGTACCACCCTTCTCCTGATTTTCTTACCTGCTGTCCAATGCCAGATCCACACAGTGCCTCAATTTTTCCACACCTTTGTGTTATCTTTTTTTCTCTTGTCAACCTCTTAACTGTAGTTTTGGTTCCTCTTTTCTTCCTGAAAACACTTCTTTTTGTGACTCCCTTAACTGTATTATTTTTCTATTCTTTCTAGATATCTTTTGTCCCTTCCAGACTGGAGAAAAGGGAGATGTTCCCCAACTGCTTTCACCTTCTTCTTTAGTGGGAAAACTGGTTTATATGTATAGCTCACCTTTTGGTGGCTCCTCTCCAAGGAAGAAAAATAGAGGTCACAGCCAAGAGATCGCTAGAATGGTTTGCACACAGTCCAGACCTCGGGGTCTCAAGGTTACCTTTGGTCATTTTTGGCAGCCCCTTTTGGAAACATTCTCTGTAAACTGCCCCTGGCAAACTGGGCCCCTAAAAATGGGTCTTTTTGCTGAGCACTAGTTTGTGCCAGCTATGTCAAACCCTTGCCCTTTCAAAAAACACAAATAGCTTTTTGACTTTTGTGAAACTTTTTCCTGCCTTGCCTCTCTCTCTGCCTGTGACCATGGGTCAGTGAGCCTATAGTCCACAGGAAGATGTATTTATTCTTTTTGGCAATTCTACTGTAGACTCCTGAGATTTCCTTAGAAGTAGCTGGGGTGTGGCTTGTGTCGGAGACAGATAAGCAGAGACACCATGAACAACTTCACTTTCTATTGCTGTATATGTGATCATGACCTTCTCAAAAGAGGTCATTCTCTTGGTCGTTCATCATTTGGGTGTTTTTTCTTTGTTTTTTATGTGCATGTATGTGTATGTGTGTACAGTTCTAAGAATTTTAATATATGTATAGTTTTGTCTAACCACTAGTACTGTCTAGTACTAGGATATATCAGAGTTCTATCACACAATAAATCTCCTTCATGCTGTTTTCTTTATAGTCATACCCTACTCTACATCTCTCCTCCCACTTCCTAACCTCTGGCAACTCCTGGTCTGGTCTTCACTATAGTTTTGTTGTTTCAAGAGTGTCATATAAATGGAATCATTCAGTATGAAATCTTTTGAGACTGCCTTTTCTCACTCAGCATAGCAGAGTGATTCATAAGAGATTCATCCAGGTTGTTGAGAGATTCATCGGGTCGTTGCATGTACCCATCATTCCTTTTTATTGTTGAACAGTATTCCGTGGTATAGATGTACCATAGTTTATCCATTCACCTCTTGAAAGACATATGCGTTGTTTTTAGTTTGGGGTAATTATGAATAAAGCTGCTATAAACATTCTTATAAGTTTTTGTGTGAGCAAACATTTTAATTTCTCTAGGGAAAATATGTAGGAATGGGATGTTAAGTCATATGTTAGATGTGTATTTAACTTTATATGCAGCTACCAAACTGTTTTCCAGAGTTTTGTATTCCTGCCAGCAATGTAGGAAAGTTCCAGTTGTTCCACGTCCTTGTCAACACTTGGTATTGTCTTTATTATTTTTTTATTATGGTAAAAAAAATCATAAAATTTACTATCTTAACCATTTTTAAATGTGCAGTTCAGTAGTGTTAAGTATATTTAAATTATTCTGTAAACAGATTTCTAGAACTTTTTCTAGAACTTTTCTAGAACTGAAACTCTATACCTATTAAACAACTTCCTTTTTGCCCCCTGGTAACCACCATTCTACTTTCTATATCTAGAATTTGACTACTTTTGGTCCCTCATATAAATGGAATTACCCAGTATTTGTCTTTTTGTGACTAGTTTATTTCATTTAGTATAATGTCCTCAAGTTTCATCCATGCTGTAGCATGTGACTAGATTTTTTTCCTTTTTAAGGCTGCCTAGGATATCACATTTTGTTTATCCATTCATTTGTCAATGGACATTTGGGTTGCATCCACCTCTTAGCTATTGTGAATAGTGCTGCTGTGAACACGGATGTGCTGTCATTAGTTTTATGTTAGCCATTTTAGTAGATATATAGTGATATTTTTGTTATGGTATTAATTTGTATTTCCCTAATGGCTAATGATGTTGAACTTCTTTTTTCTTAATTGATGTATAATATTTGTGCATATTTATGGGGTACAAGTGATACTTTGTTACATGCATATAATGTGTAATGATTAAGTCGGGGTATTTAGGATATTCATCACCTTGAACATTTATCATTCTATTGTTGGGAACATTTCAAATTCTCTCTTGTAGACACTTTGAAATATATAATGCATATGTTGTTAGCTACTATGTAATGGAACATTGGAACTTAATTCCTTCTATCTCACTGTAGGTTTGTGCCCACTATCCTGCCTCTCTTTTGTGCCATTCCAGCATGCGCACACACACACGCACACCCTTTCCAGCCTCTGGTAACTATCATTTTCCTCTCTACCTCAATAAGATCAACTTTTTAAGTTCCCAAATATGAGTGAGGACATGGGATATTTGTGTTTCTGTGCCTGGCTTTTTTCACTTAACACAATGTCCTCCACTGCCATCCATGTTATTGCAATTGACAGGATTTCATTCTTTTTTTATGGCTGAATAACATTTCATTGTTTATGTTTCATTTTCTTTGTCCATTCATCTCTTGATGCACACTTAGGTTGATTCCATATCTTGGCTGTTGTGTATAGTGCTGCACTAAACATGGGGGTGCAGGTGTCCCTTTGATATACTGATTTTCTTTCCTTTGGATAAATACCCAGTGGTCGGATTGCTGGATAATATGGTAGTTCTATTTTTAATTTTTTGAGAAATCTCCATACTATTTTCCATAATGGCTGTACTAATTTACATTCCCACCAACAGTGTGTAAGAGCTCCCTTTTCTCTACATCCTTACCAGCATTTGTCATTTTTAGTCTTTTTGATAATAGCCATTCTATCTAGGGTAAGATAATATCTCATTGTGGTTTTGATTTGCATTTCCCAAATGATTAGTGATGTTGAGCATTTTTTCATATATCTGTTGGCCATTTGTATGTCTTCTTTTGAGAAATGTCTATTCAGATCATTTGCCCTTTTTAATGGGATTAATTATCTTTGTGCTGTTGAGTTTGTTTGAGTTCCTTGTACATACCTCAACATAATAAAGGCCATACACGACAGACCCACAGCTGACATCATACGGAATGGGGAAAAGTTAAAAGTCTTTCCTCTAAGAACTAGGACAAGACAAGGATGCCCATTTTACCACTCCTATGCAACTGGAAGTGCTAGCCAGAGCAATCAGGCAAGGGAAAGAAATAAAAGGCATCCAGATTGGAAAAGAAAAAGTTAAATTGTTCCTCTTTGCCGGTGACATGATCTTATATCTAGAAAAACCTAAAACTCTTAGATCTGAGAAACAGAGTTGCAGGATACAAAATCAACATACAAAAATTTGTGCATTTCTGTACACCAATATCGAACTAGCCGAAAAAGAAATCAAGAAAGCAATCCCATTTGCAATAGCTACAACAAAAATACCTTGGAATAAATTTAACCAAGGAGGTGAAAGACTACAAAACACTAGTGAGAAAAATTGAAGAGGACAACAAATGGAAAGATATCTCATGCTCATGGGTCGGAAGAATTAATATTGTTAAAATGACCATACCACCCAAGGCAATCTACAGATCCATTGTAATCCCTATCAAAATACCAATGATGTTCTTCATAGAAACAGAGAAAACAATCCTGAAATTTGTATAGAATCAAAAAAGAGCCTGTGACTCACACCTGTAATCCCAGCACTTTGGGAGGCCAAGGCAGGAGGATTTCTTGAGGCCAGGAGTTTGAGACTAACCTGGGCAACATAGTGAGACCCTGTCTCCAGAAAAAAATTTTTTTTAATTAGCCAAGCATGGTGGTGTTCCCTTATAGTCCCAGCTACTTGGGAGGCTGAGCCAGGAGGATTGCTTGAGCCAGGAGTTGAAAGCTTCAGTGAGTTATGATCATGCCACTGCACTCCAGCCTGGGCAACAGAGCAAGACCCTGTCTCTAAAAAAAGAGAACATGCATATCCAAAGCAATTCCTGAGCAAAAAGGATAAATGTTGGAGGCATTGTTGTACCTGACTTCAAAATTTATTAGAAGGCAATAGTAACCAAAGCAGCATGGTATTGATATAACAAGATTTCATTCTTATTTTTATGGCCAAATAGCATTTCCTTGTTTACGCTTCATTTTCTTTATCCATTCATCTTTTGATGAACCAGTGGAACAGAATAGAGATCTCAGAAATAAATCCACATATTTACAGCCAACTGATTTTCAACAAAGGTGCCAGGAACATACATTGGAGAAAGGACAGTCTCTTCAATAAATGATTCTGGGAAAACTAGATATTCATATGAAGAAGAATGAAATTAGACTCCTGTCTCTCACCATATACAAAAATCAACTCAAAATGGATTAAAGACTTAAATGTAAGACCTCAAAACTATAAGACTACTAGAAGAAAACATAGGGGAAACACTCTAGGACATTGGTTTAGGCAAAGAATTTGTGGCTAAGACCTCAAGTGCAAAGGCAGCAAAACAAAAACAGACAAATGGACTATATTAAACTAAAAAGCTTCTGCACAACAAAGGAAACAATCAACAGGGCGAAGAGACAACATGTTGAACGGGAGAAAATAATTGTAAAATATTCATCTGACAATGAACTTTTTTCATGTACTTATCTGCCATCTATATATCTTTGGTAAAGTTTCTATTCAGGTCTTTTGTATATTTTTTATTGGGTTATTTCTTTTCTTATTATTGAATTTTGAGAGTTCTTTATATATTCCAGATACAAATTCTTTGTTGGATATGGATTTGCAAATATTTTCTCCCACTCTGTAGCTTTTCTTTTCATTCTCTTAACAATGTCTTTTGCAGAAGAAAAATTTTCAATTTTGTTGAAGTCCAACTTATAAATTTTTTCTTTATAGATCATGCTTTTGGTGTCATGTCATGCCTAACTCCAGGTCACAACGATTTTTATCCTATGTTTTTTTCTAAAAGTTTTATAATTTTATGCTTTACATTTAGATCTGTGATCAATTTCAGGACAATTTTTATGTAAGGTGCGAGGTTTAGGTCAAGGTTCATTTTTTGCATATAAATGTCCAGTTATTTCAGTATCATTTGTTGAAAAGGCCATCTCCTTGCTATTAAATTGTCTTTGCACCATTTTAAAAATCAAAAAGCATGTATTTTTCTTCCATATATCCTCTTCATAAATGGTCTTTTCAAGTCTTCTGACTAATTTTTATTGGGCAGTTTGTTTTCTTAATGTTAAGTTTTGATAGTGCTTTGTATCTTTTAGGTACAATGCTTTCATCAGATATGTTATTTGGAGATGTTTTCTGCCAGACTGTAGCTTGTTTTTTCATTCTTTAACAATGCCTTTTAAGAGTAAAAATTCTTAATTTTGATGAAGTACAATTTATCTTTTCTTAGTTCACATCATGTTTTTGATGTCATGTGTAAGAAACTTCAAAAGCATTTGTTGAAAAGACCATCTTTTCCCTGTTGAATTGCCTTTGCACCTTTGTCAAAAATTAATTGGCAACATGTGTGTGGTCTATTTCTGGATTCTGTATTCTGTTCTCTTAATCTATGTGTCTGTTCCTTCACCAATATCACACTCTCTTGATTACAGTAGCTTTGTAAGTCTGAAAATTAAGTACTGTGTTTTCTCCAACCTTATCCTTCATTTGTTTAAAATTGTTTTAACTAATCCAATTTGTTTGGCTTTTCATATATATTTTAGAATCAGTTTATTTATATTCTTGACAAATTCCTGCTAGGATTTTGATTAGAATTGCATTTAATGTATACTGCAATTTGGGTAGAATTGCTATCTTTACTATGTTGAACCTTCTAATCTATAAACTGGTATGCTTCTCTATTTAATTAGCGCTTCTGTTTGTTTCATCAGCATTTTGAAGTTTTTAGAAAACAGTATTAGGCTGGACATGGTGGCTCACGTCTGTAGTCCCAGCTACTTTGGAGGTTGAGGCAGGAGGATCACTTGAGCCCAGGTGTTCAAGACCAGCCTGGGCAATATAGCAAAATACCACCACAAATTAAAAAAAAAAGAAAAGAAAAGAAAAGAAAGCAAAGAGAAAAAAAGAAAGCACTATTTGTTTTCTTTATTTTTTTAGCTATTATAAATGATATATATATTTAATTTCAATTTGCAATTGTTCATTGCTAGTTTATAGAAATACGGTTGTATCATGCTACCTTGCTAAACTCACTTACTAGTTCTAGTAGTTTTAGTGAAGATTCCTTAGGATTTTTTACATGGATAATTATATCATCTGTGAATAGGAATAGTTTTATTTCTTCTTTTCTCATCTGTGTGCTTTTTATTTCTTTTCCTTTTTGTACTAGGTAGGATTTCTACAATAGTAAATAGGAGTGGTGAAAGGGCACATCCATGCCTTTTTCCTGTTCTTAGAGGAAAAGCATTCATTAAGTAAGTTGTTAGCTGAAGGGTTTTTGTAGATGCACTTTATTAGGTTGAGGAAGTTCCTTTTTATTCTTGGTTTTCTGAGAGTATTTATTATGAATAGATGTTGAATTTCTCAAATGCTTTTTCTGAATGATTTGATATGCTCATGTGGGTTTTCTTCTTTAGACTATTATTATGGTTGATTACATTGATAGATTTTTGAATATTGAACCAGTTTTGCATTCTTGGGATAAACCCCATTGGGTTGTGGTATATTATTCATTTTATATGTTTCTAGATTTGATTGGATAATATTTTGTTGAGAATTCATGATATTAGCCTGTAGTGTTCTTATACTATTGTCTGATTTTGGTATCAGGGTGACACACTAGCCTCATAAAATGAGTTGCAAACATGATTTCCAATTCTGTTCCTGGAAAAGATTAGGTAGAGTTGATGTTATTTCTTCTTCAGATGTTTGGTAGAATTCACCAGTGAAACATTCTGGGCTTGAAGATTTCTCTTTTAAAAGGATTTTAAGCTGCAAATTCAATTTCTTTAATACTTACAGCACCATTCAGGTTATTTCTTTATCTGGGGTGAGTTTGGGTAGGCCCTCTGGTGCTTTGAAATGCAAAACAAAGCGAAGAAGCTCTTCCTCTAGATTTCTTCACGTTTAACCAACTACCTCATTTTCTTCAGTGATGTCCATGTTCAAATGCCGCTTTCTCAATGAAGTCTACCTGGATCATCCTATTTCAAACCTCTCTTTTCCCCTAACAATATTCTTTTTTTTTTTTTTGCTCTGTCACCCAGGTTAGAGGGCAGTGGCCTCATCATAACTTACTGCAACCTCGAACTCCTGGGCTCAGGCAATCCTCCTGCCTAAGCCTCCTGAATAGGTGGGACTACAGGCATGTGCCACCACACCCAACTAATTTTCTATTTTTTTGTAGATAAGGGGTCTCGTTATGTTGCTCGAACTCTTGGCCTTAAGCGATCTTCCTGCCTCCCAAAGGGGTAGGATTACAGGCATAAGCCACCATGCCTAGCCCCAATACTCTTTTTTAAACAGCCCTGTTGAGATATAATTCATATACCATACGATTTATCCATTTAACGTGTGCAATTCAATGGGTCTTAGTAAGATTCATTCACAAGCCATGCAGCCATCACCACAATCAATATTAAATATTTCCATGACCGTAAAAAGAAATCCCATACCCATTAGCAGTCACTCCCCATTTCCCCCCAGTCTCCTAGTTCTACTTTCTCTTTGTATAGGTTTGCCTATTCTCGACAGTTCTTATAATTGGAATCATATAATAAATATGTGGTCTTTTGTGACTGTCTTCTTTCACTCAGCATGTTTTCATGATTCATCTGTGTTGTAGCGTGTATCAGTACTTCATTTCTTTTCATTGATTGTTGAATAATATTCCATTGTATGAATATAGCACATTTTATTTATCTATTTATCAGTTGATGGACATTTGGTTTCTTTCTACTTTTGGCTGTTATGAATAATGTTAATATGAGCATTTGTGTACAAGTTTTTGTGTGGACATATGTTTTCACTTCTCTTGGTTATGTACCTAGAAATGAAATTGCTCAGTCATGTGGTAATTCAATGTTTAACGTTTTGAGGAACTGCCAGACTGTTTTTCAAAGTGGCTGCACCATTTGACATTCCCACCAGCAGCGTGTGAACATTCCGGTTTCTTCATACTCTGGCCAACATTTGTTATTATCTATCTTTTTTATTATTGCCGTCCTGATGGGTGTGAAGTAGTTCCTCAGCAGTCTAGATTCCCCTTGTTCTACCTTACTTTTTTCATTTTCCATAGCATATTTTACCTTCTAACATTTATAAATTATTTCTATTGTTTATTATCTGGCCCCACTTCCTAACAGATTATAAATTCTCTTGTTTTCTTCTTTGATAAAATCCCAAGCAACTTGTATAGTGCCTGACTTATGTCATGCATTCAGTAAATGTTTGTTGAATGAATCAATGAAAGGCTCTTGATTGACCTTTTCTCGTCCTACATATGGAGCATTTGCAAGTGAATCTTTGTGACTTGGAAAGTGCTAGAATTTTGGGGGCGATGACTGTTTTCAATCCTTCTTTGGTGTTCATATCACAGAGAGTTGTTTAAAAGAGCCTTAAGGAACCTTAAAGAGCTGCAATAGACAAAATGAGTATTTCACCCATACGGTGGATAGGGTGGGGAGCTGTTCTCTCATGAATGGATAATGAACTTAAGTAACTGTGACTGGTTATGTGGCAGCATTTTAAAGGTCAATGTGGGTACATCATTGACAAAAAAGGAGGTGGGATGGGGGTTGTGTTTTACTTCAACCACTTGTGTACCTGTATGTTTTATAACTGAACCTAATGAGACCAAATGAGCGTTAGAAGTTCTGTGGGCAAGAGAGATAACATAATAATTTTACCATACATACATTTTGAAATTCTTCTATTGTTTTCTAAAGATATATGATGGTATTAAAATAGATTTCCTCTATATTCATTAAATACAAAGGACACTGAATATTCCTCTTTTTTTTCTCAGTATAATGAATTTTTTCTTGGTTCAATCTTTCTACACATAGGTGGATAAAGAGTCATTATGGCCCCACCTTTTTATTTATGGAGCATTTATTATTCATTATAGGTCTAATCTAGGGGTAAAACTCATTTATGGGAAAGAGTGATATAATATGAATGCTTATTTTTTTATGCATTTGAAATTAGTGGTTTCATAAATATGATATCCTTTCATCATAGGTTTAAAATAGCCAGCTGCACAATAAATGGCCAAACCATCAGGGCCCACCTTCTACAGATAAATATAAACCATAAGATCTTGTTTCTAAATGGAGTTGAGGAGACTCTCTTACTTCCTGTACGTTTTGGAAAATGGATGTTTTGTTTAATCCAAGCTGAGCTTTGGATTTCAATTTGCACTGTAGGGCTGACTAGCATCTCAAGCTTCAGTGTTTTCCAGGAAGAGTTAGGTTCTTCTAGGGCAGGTGAACTCAGATAAGCAAGGCATTTTCACTGAGCTTTCTATCTGAGCATTTCACTGAGCATCAAATGAGCTATGGATGCTATTGATTTTGCTGATTTCTGACTATAAATTATATTTTTAAAAAATCACATCCACTAGAATGAAATGTAGAATTGTTAACTTGTTTTCCTTTTCTTCCTCCATCCCATTTGATTCCTAACAGGGATGTGGAAGAAAGGAGCAGTGTTCCTATAGATCTCTTAATAAAACAAGGCTCCCGTTGGGTTGAGACAAAGTGAGTTTGTATTGCTTTAAGAGAGGATCTGATTGTTTATATCCCTTACTTGGGTGGATAATTTCCTAATTTCATTTTCCTTTGGAGTGGTGCCACTTTAAACACTTTCGAAGGTACTACAGAACCCCTTCTGGCCTGGGTCAGAGAATTCATGTCAGGAAAGTCCATTATTTTATTTCCTTTGCATATTATTTCCCTTTCTGGTTTTGTTTTGTTTTTTTCATCCCGTGATACGAATCCGGTCCTTATCACTGAGGGCTAGGTCCTGGAGAGTGGCTGTTTTTTGGCTTACATATTTTCCTGATTTGTTTCCCACTTGGAATATAATTTGCAATCTTAATTCTTATTTCTTTTGTGTTAGGTGAAAGGAGTTTGCTCACCTAGGCTTATAAGACCTTTTGTCCCAAGTTTTCTTCAACTGCTTCCCAAACCTAGACTCTCTAAGTTTTGAAACTGGTACTCATGAAGTTTTCTTTATTCCAAAGTATAAGCGTTTACATATTAGCTATTAGATGACAGGGCATAAAAGGCTATATGAGAAATATAAGAGAATAAAAAATAATAAAAACTATTGTTGGAAAGAAAACTGGATACTGGAAAATAGTTAGAAAATTCATTATGCATCATTGTGGTTAAAATTCCTTGAAAATTCTTTCTCATTTATTTTTCACTTCAACATTTATGTAGACACCTATAGTCCAAACATATTTTACAGTTTAATTTGATTTTTTTAAATTGTGGTATAAAAATCTGTAACATAAAATTTACCATCTTACTTTTTTTTTTTTTCTCTTAAGAGACAGAGTCTCACTTTGTCACCCAGGCAGGAGTGCAGTACGTGATCATAGCTCACTGTTAACCTCAAATTCCTAGGCTCAAGTGATCCTCTTGCCTCAGCCTCCCAAGTAGCTAGGACTACAGGGGTGTACCACCATGCCAGGCCAATTTTTTTTTTCTTTTTTAGGGAGGGGGTCTCACTATGTTGCCGAGGCTGGTTTTGAATTCCTGGCCTCAAGCAATCCTCCTGCCGTGGCCTCCCAAAGCACTGGGATTACAAATATAAGCCACCACACCTAGCCTACCATCTTAATTATTTTTAAGTGTACAATTCAGTAGTGTTAACTGTATTCACATTGTTGTGCAACAGATCTCCAGAACTTTTTCATCTTGCAAAACTGGAAGTCTATACCCATTAAACTGCTCCCCTTTTCCCCTCTCCCCAGCCCCTGTCATTTCTTTTTAAAGAAAAACTTTGATGAATCAAGTGCAAACCATTAGTGATGCCAACTAAAGTTTAATAACCTATTTTAAATCAGATGTTGATATATTGCTAGCATTATGTAGTTCTTTCTTTTTGCTGAGTTTTTCAATTCAATTGAATGCTAAAAGGTTCAAATTAGTTAACACCCCATGAGGTTTGAAAAATGCTCCCTTTGGGTAATTTGTGTAATTTCTGCATGTGCAGCATTATGAAGTAAAGTGTATTTTTTTTTAATAAAAGGTTTAAAGAAATTTCTGTAACTCATTTGAAGTTTTCTTTAGGATTAAATTTAATGTAGGAAGAAGATATGTGGATATCTTGGGATATAAGTAAACCTCATTGAGTTTTTACTATGTGTCAGACACTGTTTTAAATGCTTGTAATCTGCCCAATTACCCTGTGAGGTAGGTTACCATTATAATCCCAGTTTTACTAATGAATAAGCTAGTGAGGCACAGAGAAGTTAAATAACTTGCCCTAAGTTCTAGGACTTTTGTATCAAAGGAAAATTATCAGTGGAATATTATCAAAGGAATATACAAATGTATACAGGACAAAAGAGAAAGTAGGAGAGAAAAGCTAATATTTATTTGATCTGTACTTTATGCCAAACACTTTACAAGAAGTTTTAATCCTAACACCTATTCAAGTTAGGTTTTAGTACCTCTGTTTTCATATGTGGAAACAAAGGCTCAGAGAAGTTTAGGAGCTTGCCAGTGATCACCTGCTAATAAATTGCAGAGTCTGGATTTGAACACAAAGGTATACTCTTAGAGAGCTAGGATATATTCTGCATAAAAGTATTCTTCTAGATAGAATTATATCATATATAATATAATATGTAATAAACTTCTATATAAATATTATATAGAAATATTTCTTCTATATATCTATGCAAATATTATACAGAATATAATATATTATATAGAATTATGTATGTATAAAACTTCTATATAGTTTGTCTTCTAGGTCTCTTAAGAATTATATATGTATGTCTATATATTACATAGCATCTATTCTATTCTATTGTGTAAAATATACTATTATATATCATATATATCAAAAGGAATATATACTTCCTTATCCATTTTCTATTTTCTAGCCTTTTAATCGTCAAGAAGAATTATGAGACCTTATAATCACCCTAATAATCAGAAAACCTGAAAACTAGAATAGAAGGGAGGGGCTATTGAAAGAGAAGCCTTATGTCAAGGAGAAACTTAGCTTTGCTATCAAACTTTAAATATTATAGTTTCAACTACAGTCAAGTGATACCTTTCGCCAAACCCCATTTTTTGTGTTTATCTTGGAAAATAAAAACTTCAGTTGAAATTACCTTTTGTCCTATCACTGCAAGGTCAAGCAGGAATCAGGTGCAGTTTTTCTCTCTTGGTTTAGTTTTGGCCTGGTCCAGTTTTGCCAAAGGAATCCTGTTCTTTACAAATACTGTGTATTCTGTTGTGTATGCAAGATGGTATGTAGAGGAGGGGAATATGTCAAATGCTCAAGAAAAATAAATTTTTTAATCATCTTAAGAAACTAGTCTGATTAGATATGTATATGAAAGTAATAAACATAGATTTTGGGAAATTGCTACTCAGATTTTCACTAACCTAGACTGGTTACCCCCACCTATTATTTGATTTGGTGATGTTTTAATGTGTATTGCTTATAGGTTAACTAAATAAAACAGGCTTTTAAAAATTCTATGCTGCTTCCACCACCCCCACCACCCCCGCCCCATTGCCCTAAGATATGAAGAATTTCAACCACCTTTAATCCAGGGCAGTAGAATTAGATATTTAAATGAATGGAATGTCTTAATTTAGGATAGTTTAATATCGCCAAGATCTCTTGCATATCTGATCTTGCTTGCCATTGACTGCCTGATCCATGGTGAAATGAGATATTATCCCATCTTAATCCAAGGTATGGAGTCCCTGAAATGTGTAAGACTGTCCGAGAGCAGATCACAGGGAAGGGTATCAGTTAGAAATTCAGGCTTTCTGGAGCTTCTCCTCTGATGGCTATTGTTTATGATCTACTTGGAAAAATCTCTCACCATTTAGAACTTGAGATTTATTTTAAAATCAGTTCTCTAGCCTGTTCTTCTGCTTGGTATGATACGAGGTTAGAATGTAAATACTCTAGAGATGATCATCATTACCCTTATTTTAAACACTGGTCCCCTCTGGGGGCTCACTATGTCTTAGGTTTACTATCTTTTACTGTAAAGAAACAGGAAATGGAAACACACTAGCTTTTCATTGAACTGGATGAATTTAAAAGCACCTGTCTTAGGCATTTGTGTTTCTCATGAGTTTGCAAGAGTCAGAGTGGAAGGAGGAAGGTCAGGGAATATTTCACGTAGCACACAAATCTTGGCCTCTAATTATTCTCCTAAGATTACTTGTACTTCCTGGCCCATCTGGGATCCAGGACTTGCTCATTGTTCGAGTCTTGAACTTTTATCCCTTGGGAATAAGAACCACAGGTCCCCTTGGGTTGATCTACCATGGCCATTCCCAGCTTGCCTCCTCTGGAAACAGCAGTAATTTGGTTTCTGCTGTTTACGCAGGTCAAAGGCAATCACCTCTTCCCTCCTTCCACTTCAACCTTTTCTGTCACCCCTACCACCTGCAGTTTTAAAAGTATTGCATACATTTGTTCTGTGAAAAAGCATGATGCTGAACAGTTTATAAGACATTCTACCTTTTGTGTAAAAAGGGGGAAAATTAAAATAAATATTTATATTTACCTAAGAAGGTCTGGAAGGAGACAGAAGACGCTAATAATAAACTGGTTAATTGCTTGTGGAGTAAGGCTGGAGTTCAGTTTGAAGAGGCAGGGGGCAGAGGGAGAGTGAGAATTTGTACTATACCCTTTTATAATTTGAACTATGAGAATGCACTGGGTTCAACAAGATTCTAGCTGTTTGACTGGAAAATGTATTTAGCCTCTTTAAGTCTCATCCTTATTTGTATGAGGGAAATAACTACTTAGCCTATCTTTCAGGGGTACTGGGGGTATTGATGAGAAAATAAATAGGAAAATGTTCTCTAAGCACCAAATAAATAGATGATTACTATCAGATTTCTGGGGGAAATTGTGACACTAATTTCCCAAGAGGAGGAAGGAACATGGATATCTTCATCTTCCTCTTTCTTAAGGCCAGGCCAAGTTTCAAACTCTTGTGGGGGTAGAAGAGTGTCTATATAGTTCTCCTTTCATATTTATACCCTGAAAACCTAGAGAATCTTTGGTTTCTGCTGGAAGAAACTTCAATTCAAAAACATTTATTTGACACCGTTTTGATTAGTCAGAGCTCTTCACTGCTGATGAATCATACTAGGCTTAATCAAACAGAGAATTTATTGGCTCATGTAACTGAAAAGCCAAGGGGCAGACAACCTTCAGGCATGGTTGGATCTGGGTGCTTAAAAGCTGTGATTAGGAATCTGTCTCTCTTTCTCTTTTGAGTTTATATTCTTCTGTATTGGCTTGTTGTTGTTAATTTAAGCTCTTCTCTTGTGGAGGCAAGGTGACCACTAGCAATTCTAGGCTTATATTCATCTGGTTTTAACAGCTCCAGAAGAAAGAGGAAGCCTTGCTTTCTTATTGTGCCAGTAAAATTCTTGGGCTTGGATCTCATTTGAGCAGCTTGGGCACATGCCCCTCTCTGAATTGATTGCCAGTGCCAGGAAGATACTGGACTCTGATTGGATAAGGCTGGGAGCCCAACAGCCTAAGACCAGGGGTGAGGTTAACCTCAGACAAATGACGTGCACTAGGAGAGGAGGAAAGTAGTTCCCAAAGGAAAAAAATCAAGAGGGTTATTTCCTAGACATGCCTTCCCTCCCTCCCCCCAAAAAGACATTTAGGTCCCCAATATCTACTCTGTGCAATATGTTATTGTTAGCATCATGGGGATGAAATGATAAACAAGCTGTCCCTCATAGGGCTGAGACTAGAGTCATGTGAATATACAACTATGTACACATGAATTTAGCAATGAACAACATAGTGCTATAACAGAAATAATGGTAATAGCTAATATTTATTGAATAGCTTTCTAGTTTCTAGGTCTTGTTCTAAGCACTTTGCTTAGTTTAACTCATTTAATCTCCAAAAGAACCAGAAAGGTAGCAGCTATTAATCCATTTTGCAGATAAGGAAGCTGAGGCACAGAGAAGTTACTTAAAAGTGTTTTTGGAGCACAGAAGAGGCTCTAGGGAGTCAGGATAGTGAAATCTCCATGCAGGGGGCACTGTTTGAAAAGGACATAAAATTCTAGGGTGGATTTCACCAGAAAGCAATAGGGAAACAGTGTAATTCTAGGAAGAAGAAACAGTAAATGAAGGAAAGGCGCCCAAGAGATGCAGGAGATGTTTAGGAAACGACAAGAAGTAAAGTTTGATTTAAACATTGGGCTTGTAAAAAAGAGGTGGAAAAAAGTGACGGGAAGCATGGTTAGTTGGGACCGGTTGTAAAGCTTGGCTGCTGTTCCAAGTTCAACTTGTTCTGTAGTCTGTAGGACTTTTGAGTAGGGGAGTGCCATGATCAGATAAACAAGAAAATGGCCAGACCCCAGAGTGTTTTTAGGTGGGGATGTTGGCTTTATTTCTTTGCCGTACATTCTTGGGATGTTTTGGGAGGTTTTTGCAAATGTCCTGTTGGGTGGCATTGGGGTGGTTATTTCTTTAAATGACTTAGTTCTGCCTTAGTGAAGGGTCTTTTTAAGAGGAGACTGTTTTCTGACATTCTGTTTTCTGTAACTGCTATTGAAGAGGGGTAAAGCCAAGCCAGGCTCTTACAGAACACTTTCAGCACAAGACAAGTGGTTTTCTGTGCTTGTGTCACAGTTTTACAGTGAGGCCATTCAGTACTCAGAACCAAGAAGATAACATGGCACGCTTATTTAATAGTCTTCTATTTGCTCTTCTATTTTGTTCAGTCATTAAACGGTGTTAGAATTGAGAATTAGGACTCTCTTTCCTCGCCAAACGAAAACACAAGTGACTTGTTGACTGCAAGATTTACTCTGTCAGATACTTCCAGAGTAATATGAAATCCTGGCCAAGTATCCACAGAAAAAAAGCTAGTGGCATATGCCCCAGCCTCTTTTCCTGAATGCAGGCTCCACGACCGCCTCTCCCTGCCCAGAAGGACATCATAAATCATTTATAATTTATGAGGAGCCCAGTCCTGTACTACACCCTGCTAGTTGCTGGTGTTTGTCCTCTACACACTATGGGCCTCCTTCTTCGGTGCATACAGAGACTGTTTCAGATGATCCATACGGCAGAAAGCTGAGAATTTTCCCTTTGACTGGCCCAGCCAAAGAGTTAAGGAGGGAGAAGACAGAAGACTCTTGTTCCTTAGGGTTTTGCCACAAGCCTCACTTGCTTTCTCCTAAATTGGAGACTGGGAAGGGGCAGAAAACAAGACTGTCATCATTATTAGCCTATTTTATTCTATTCATTTATTCAACAAAATTACTTTTTTTTTTTAAAGTGCCAACAGCCTGCAAGTCACCTGTGGGGACACAGGAGTAAGCAAAACAGAATTTCGGTCCTCATCAAGATTATACTTACACATGCTAGAAGGTGATGACAACATGTTTTGCAGGGAAAGAGGATGCGTAAAGTTGGGAAGGGGAACGAGCCATCCTACAGCAGGTGTGCAGGGAAGGGGTTTCTAGGGAGGTGACCTTTGAGCAGAGGCTTGTAGGACACGATGGAGTGAGACAAGTGGGTATATGGGGAAATGGCCTCCTGGAAAGGACAGAGGCCACCGTGCGAGGTGCCTTAGGTGAGAACCCGCAGGGCCCGGAGGGGCTGGAGCTGGGGGAGCCAGGAGGGAGTGGTTAGGAGACAGGCAGGTGGGAGACGGGACAGCCTGAGGTTAGGTCATGTTAGAGTTGAGACATTATTCCAAGTGAGATCGGCAGCCATTGGAAGTTTTTGGAAGATTACCAGAGTATTTAAGTGTGAAGACAGAAAAATGGGGTCTAGTGCTTCCTTTACTTCCTAGAGCAAAGTAGAACGTGTGCTGTTGTAATCAGGATTGAACTGTCAACGCATTAATTCACTCAGTGCAGAGAGTGAAACAGAAATCGTGATTTTGTTTGATTTTGGTGTAAAAATCACTCATGCATTTTCAATTGGGATAAATGTGAGTAACCATGAGCCATTTATTTACTCAACTGGTGACAAGACTTTTCGTGGAGACTTAGCTACTATATCCAGCAATCTGTGCTTCAGTAGGCTCTTTCCTGGGTATATATGTTGTTTATGCTATAGCTGTGGGAGAGGCCCCCAGCATTATGATATTGTTGCACGGGTTGGTGTGAGCTTCAAAGTCAAAGAGCAGCTGGTGGGATAGTTGGGATCAGATTCTAGGAGGCTTCAGTAACTTGCTTTGCTCTCAGTGAATGCCCAGAGCTGACTCCTGCCGTTTCTACTCACAATGGCCTACTCTAGAGCCACAGAGAGCTTGGGTTTGATGAATGTGCAGAAGTTACAGGGAGTGCAATTTTGACACCTTCTGGGGAATACCTTCCTAAAAATGAGGGTGATCAGTAACCAAAGTGGATCATGCTATGAAGTGAGCATCCTGCCTCTAAAAGTTTTGTAGCAGGTGCTCAAGCACATCTCAGGAATGTTCTGAGACAACTCCTGCTTTGCGCAGCATGTTGGACTAGAATGACCTCTCAGATTCATTCCAATGCAAAACCCTCTGAGCCCATGAAAAAGTGTCCAGTGAATGTGCTCTGCAAACATACAGACACTATATAAACACGAGGCAAATATTTTAAAAGGTGAAGAAGGAGATACTTGGACTTCTGTGAAAGCGGTGGTTGGAATTTTGTGCCCAGCAACATACCTTCCATGCTCAGTCGCCTGCAGTTTGTTCGTATTGGCCCTGTACACAGGTATCTGCATTGTGTGTTAAAAACGCACTCAGCCGAAGACCAAACAAATAGCCAATGGCGTTTTCCTATCAGGGCCTGTTTATAGGAGGTAGAGCAAAAGAACAAAGCTGTTGGTTTTGATTCTTGGCAGGAAGCCGATGCTGCCGCTTCAAAGCTCTGGAGTTTACAAGGAAGAAAGAAGAGGAATTTTTAGTTTACAAGGAAGAAAGAGGAGGAATTTTTAGCTGAGATTAAGTTAGAATGAAAGCAACAGAAGACTCAAAACTAAAACTAAAGAATCCTTTGAGATCCATAATGGGAAGGCAGAAACCAGAAAAAGGGAATATGTTCCAGGCTCTTGGATGATTTTTTAGTGCAAGAATGAAAGTTTTTAAAGGTGCCCAAAGCAGAGATTACAGAAGGGACTTGATTAATAACACAGGATCACACCACATTTGAGCTGGACTAGTTGTCTTTAGTGATCATTGAATCTTGTCCCTTATTTATAGATAGTGGATTAGAGAGGCCCAGGAACTTGAAGTGACTGCCCAGGGTCACACAACTAGTTGTAGGAGTTCTGGGACTCGAATCCAGGACACCTGACAACCATTTTGTGTTTTAGAAAACTTTTCAGAAGAGCAAACAATTAAAAGTTCTGTTTCACACGAGCAAAGGGTGGATGAAGATAAGAGAGACAGCCACGGCAATTGCAGTCTGAATTGGCAATGCATTTGGTTTGCCAGAATGTGGCCTGATCCCTGGGACCAGCCACACTTGCTCTGACAGTTGCCACCTCCATCCTCAAGCTTAGGGCAGAACAGCCGTGAATCTCTGGGCCCGTCCCCAGGAATGGAGGCCAGGACAACTGTTGCAAGAGGTCTGGAGTCCTGCCGCCCCTCAGAGCCCTGTCAAGCATTAACGAGTTTGTACAATCCTTGGGAGGCAGCAGTGGTCAGAATCCTTCTAAACCACCTGCAAAATCTCAGCAATGTTCCACCTGTCATTGTGAGTGTTGTTATTTGGCTTCTTGTGCTGATAAGGGTTCTCTCCTCTTCAGCAAGAGTCTGAACAAATTGAAACTGTATTTAAATAACCGTACTCTTTCTACAAAAATGAACTGCCATAAAGAACTCTTTGCCCCCACGCCAAGTTAACTTTGTCCATTGAAATCACTAACCTTTAAGTGAGCTGTTGTTACTTGTTCTGGAAGGGACAGGGTGAATCATCTAATGGAAGGGAGGAGAGGCTCCTGAACATGTCTCCATTTAAAACCATGAGATATTCAATGTCATTCTTTTGACCATTCATTCATTCATTCATGATCTCATTCATTCTTGTTTATGTTCTGATTCTATGTAAAAAATGTTTGAGAAAACTTACAACAAAAGGCATATGTACTATACATAAAATATGAATCAAGTCATGTTGCAGAGAAGGAGGAAACAGAGACTCCACCCATGAATTGTCATGAAATCTGTGTTAATGTCAAGTTTTACTCTGACTTTTCTAACAGTGAGGATTAAAAAAAGGAATACATAATTTCTAATTATCGGAAAGGAAAAAACAATCCAATTCCTTCAAGAGAGACTAAGTGTTTCTGTTCGGGGGCTCTTGTCATTAGTAAACACTTTTCTAAGACTTTCCTGTGCTTATTACGAAACTGGCCACCCAAGGCAGACCCTCTCTCCCCACTCTCCCTTCAGCGTCCTGGTGTGGGGCCACCTGGGGCACCTAAAAGACACGTTCTTAGTGTTATCACCAGCTCCCTTTGCACGTGTCAGGACACGGCTTGGGGTAACGGCTTTAGTTTGGGTTTAGTTTAGTTGAAATGATATTGTCTAGAGTAGCTCCAGGATTTTCAGATGATAAGGCCAGGGGTAGGGATCTTAGGGAGGGTTGGAAGTCGAGTGGTATTGTGGTTGCCCACTGTCCACCAGCGCACCTTCCCTTCTCCTCAAAGTGCCCTAGACCCCTTACCCAGCCCTTCTCTGCTGTGTCAATGTACTTTTTTGAACAGAGCATTCTAAGGGAATAGAGTTCTGCAGAACACACTTTGGGAAATGTTGACTTGAAGAATTAGTAGGTGACAGCTCACATGTTAATTTTACCCACTTTCCTGGCCCCTGAAAGTAAGGAATGGAGCTAGTAGTGGCATAGACACGTAGGGTTCAGGAACTCTAACGTACACATACAAGATGAATACTACTGAGGTTTCGCTCCTAAGCTTCTAAGACCCATTCTGAAGTTGTACCAGGAATTTAGATTTCTTCCAGAAGGGGGAAGAATCAGTGTTGAGATCGATATCTCTTTACATGCCTGTGAAAACTGTCCATTCTTAACTTCTCTCTCCGTCTTTCTATGATGGGTTTGTCAGTGGATATACCAGAACCCTCTTGAATTTGTGAGTATGACATGTAATATAAGCATACATACCCCTACATACACTGCATATCCAAAGAATCATGTTTTTGAATGCATCATTGCCAAAGAAAGAAATATTTCAAAGTGGCCTGTAGTTGGTATGGAAGAAATGTCTGGATTCCTGGCCAAGGATTACCATTGGGAAGACCAGGGGCAGTGGCTGGGCATCGGATCATAGGCTGCAGGCATTTGCCCTTGTCCTAGCTATGTTGATTTGACTCCAGTTACGTTATTTTAGGCAATTAAAAAAAAACAGGGGTTTGAGCCCCCACGTGAACGGAATGAATGTGCTCAATTCTACTTGGAATGTTTTTCATAATTATTTTAAGCAATGAATCGATTCTTACTTGTGCTTGTTCTTTTTAAAAGTATTAGAAAGGAAGATATCCACAAGACAAAGTAGAGAGGAGCTGATAAGAAGGGGAGTTCTTAAGGAATTGCCTGATCAAGGTGAGGAAATTAATCATACATTTAAAATAATTTGATCCTTCATTCTTTGGTCTTTCATTTTCTTTTGAAATTTAAAATAATCGTGGTCTCTGTGAGATAAAGCAGTGAGTAGGTAATGCACTCTGAGACCTTGCTTTCATTCTCGATGCCTTGGTGGGCTGCAGGGAATCCGAGGTATTACAGAAGAGAAATCCAGTGGCTTTTCTGGCAAATCTGTCACCATATGTCACTTATCTAAACCCGAAACGCTACAAAGGTACACGTGTGGCTAGTGGTACAGATGAGATACAAATGCTTGCATGACTCCTCCTCTTCTCTGTTCTTGAGCTTCGGTCTTTCTATTCACATCAAACTCAATTGTTTGAGTAAATGCAAAGTTTTAACTTGGTTCGTGCCTTATTTGTTTCTTGCGACTACCAGTAAAAGAAAAGAAAGGAGAGAGATGGCAAACTTGCCTCAAACGTACAATCAATAAGGCATGAATGGGCAAATTAATCTGCTTTGTGCATTCTCTCAAGTCATTTTTCCAATATTGTTCTCTTTTCCTTTCTCTGAATCTAGTTGCCTCTCACCTTTTAACTAACAATGATTATTTCCAAGTTTGTTTTTCTACCTCTAAGCTTCTTTCCTTTTTTCTCTATCTTCCCAAGGAGGAATCTTGTTCAGAAAAGACAAAGATTAGATAGAAATTGAAATTGACCCTCAAAAGAAAATATCAACATTGGTTATATTTCCAAATAAACAACACAAAATGATTTTTATCACTCCCACTGCTATTAAAACTGAAGGACATTTTGTTGCAACATTGTCGATTTATCTCATGCCTCCACCCCAAGACATTTACTGGGATCAAGTATTATTATTACTTTTATGAGAACAAATAAAATACTATTAATTTGGAAATGAAATAATAGTACTTCTCTTTTCCTGATATATGTTCCTTGTGAAGAACTTAACGTTTTGGGGCATTTACTATTTATAAATCGAAGTGACAGCATCTGAATAATTCCAGAGTGGAGCTGAGAAATGCTTTACTGTTTTATTCCTGCTTCAAAGAAAATAGGGAATTCTAGAGTGAATAATACCATTTTTCTTGAGCCCTCACAATTTTAGGTATTTTACTTCTATGTCTTACCTGTCAAACCTTTCTCATTCTACTTTATAAATGAACTTTATGTCTTCCCTAATTTTCTATTACCTTGAAGCTATTTATTTCCTGTCTGGGACTTCTAAGAATAAAAATGTGCACATCCCTAACTTTTTAAAACTTAAAGTTAGGCTTGCGGTATCAAAATTCATCTCCTGTCCAGTCTCTCTGTAGGCAGTAGAGAAATTACATACCTGCTGAACGCTGAACACTGAACCATCAGCTTTATGGAGTGGGCCAATGTCAATTTGTTTGACATCTTTTATTTGGAAATATTTTAAAGAAAGAAAAAAGTGCAAAGATTTAGTATTTAAACTGTTAATAAGTTTAAAGATAGAAATTAAAGGCCCGTTTTTTGAAATGGGTGACGGCCTCCTCTCTTCTGTCAATGAAGATTCATTCTTTACCTTGGTCTTTTCATCCTTGCCGTGCTCTTAACAGTGCCTGCCAATCAAGCCCTTTATTCAGTTAGCCAGATAGAGTTTGACTCTCTCCAGCTACCCTGGGTTTGACCTGTTTACCAGAAAGAGGTAAACTCCTTCAAACACTCATGCTCCTTTTTAACCACTTGTTTCTGATTGTGTTTTATCTGTCATTTTACTTTAAGCTTACAACTGTTTTCTGAGTTTTCTCTTTCCTTTGCATACAAATGCTCCTGTGAGACTTGTTGGCCTGGCCTCTTATTGTCACCTGTCCTCTAGCTCTGCATCTTTTCTTGCCTTTTTTTGCTGTGCTTGCATTTTACTGACATACATACACTATATCAAGAATTCAACTTATTTTAATTCTAAAACAACCTTCTTAACCCACAATACTAGAAAACCTTTTCAATACACACACCAACTAGTTAATAACTATAATTCTCCTCTCTTTTATTCTTGAATTCCATATTTATCACAAACATGTGTCTTTTTCTACAATTGTTTTCATATGCACTAGTTTGATTTCATGCCTCAAAGTAAGTATCTTCCCACATTGTTTATTTTTCTCTATCATATGATAATCCAGTTGCTTCTTGTGTCACAACTATTTAGTTTTCTCTCTAGCTGTTTTGTTCTAAATTTTAAAAATCTGTTATTTAATTTACTAAAGAATTTTAATATAGTAATGCTTAAAATAGAATTAAATTGTCATTAACATGACTTTAACATATTTTTATTACCAACTAAAGTTGAAGAAAACAAAGATAAATTGATATTTAAGTTACCTAAAATCTGAGGATTTTTATATAAAAAATCGTTTTCTATTTTGTTTGGAATTTTCCATTCTTTCTTCATTTTTATTTTATCTGGATATATTGTGTCCTCCCCTCCCTTTTTTATGGCTAATTTCCTGGGATCCAATAATAGGAATTAAGAATCTTTTTGGTTCTTTTTGGTTTGAGATATATTCTTTAAAAAATTGTTGCCTTAATTTTATTGAGATAGTTAAGATTCACTTGCAATGGCATTGCCTAAATTATCGTCTATTTTAGTTTTACATAGGACTCAGATTATAGGTTCTTGGGAGTTATATGACTAAGCAACAATTCCTTTTTCATTCTGAGCATGACCTAATTCCATGATATGTGTTTTACTTATAAAAATGTCATGCCTGTTTTTGTCAAGAAGGTGAATAGGTTTTATTGCCGAGCTGCAGCAGTTCAATCATATTTAATGAAAATTTAGGAAATGGTCTCCATTTTATAATGATTGCCAAAATAAGATTAATCAAAATTCCATAGAAACAGCTCTAATCATGTATTTCTTCAAGTTTGCTAAGTCAAAACTTCAATTCATTTATTTTTCTTTTACAATGGTAGCAAAGCCTCTTAAATTTTTCCAGATATGAAGTAGGGTTAATCTTTTCAAGCATCACTGAATTAAAAGTTTCTGCAAAATCTTTTTTGCTTTAGAAACCCCCAGGAATTATGAAAATTTGGGGGTTAAAATTAGTTATTTACGATTTACATAATTATTAAAAATTTTATTTTCAACTGACTTTTTAAAAGTCCTCTGTGATTACTTTTGTCTGTGGTTTTTTTGTTCCTCTAATATTTTCAAATTATTATTAGGCCAACTTCAGGACTTTTTGATCAGTTATATATAATAATTACCTGATTGCATTTTAATCTTTCCATAAATAAGAAAAAAAAATTAGCCTTGCTACCATCTTTTCCTTGAATATAGAATAACAGTTATATTACTATGTGAAGTTAGCACATCTTATATGTACTATACTCTGGAAACAGTGGTACTTAGAAATTTTCATATTCTCCCACCAATTGTTTGTATATGTAATTACATTTCATGTTATTTGTGTATTTGCATTCACCTTGTGTTTTTGGTGCTTGTTAAAATATTTATTCCATTTTCCAGATTATTCCCTTCACCATTCCGTTTTTGAATGAGAAAGAAACACTTAAATATTGACTTCAACCAAACCTAAGCACTGGAACAGAGGGACTCTGCTGCCCTGGGATATTGTATAATTAGGATAATCATCCCTACTGTCTTGAAGTGGCACACGGATACTCCTTCCACAGCTGCTTTCCCCTAACACCAAGAATTTTCTAGCTCTTTTGTTTTGAATAAATTATTTGGTGAAACAGTGCAGGATGTATTTGGTTCCCAGGGTCTGAAATGTGAACCCAAATCCTACAATCCTAGTAACTGGAAAACTTGTTTTTAAGAAAGCCATCAAGTTAGACATCTAGGTGTTTCTTTCCCCTTTTAGATGGAGATGTAACAGTTAACTTTGAAAATTCAAACGGGCACATGATACCCATCGGAGAGGAATCTACCCGAGAGGAAAATGTAGTAAAGTCTGAAGAAGGTAATGGCTCTGTATCTGAAAAAACACCACCTCTGGAGGAAAAGGCAGAAGATAAGAAAGGTAAAATAAAGAGAACCCATATTATTTACTTAGTACAGCTCAATGTCTAGAACCAGGTCTTGGGCTCCAAATAGAGACTCTAAAACCAGCAAAGTCTGCAGAGAGAAGGTTTATAAATACAAAGAAGAGAGAAATGATAACTATTGAAGAGAAACGGGATGGTTTTCTCAGGTAGATACATCTGTTTTTTAAGCGCACCATCTGATTTTTTGTTATTAAAGACGATTAACTAAAGGTAATCATCTGAAGGGGTGGCCTCCTTAATCATTAGAGATGTTTGAGAATATTATCCTTTTCTTAAGAGCTTTTTCTCAGGATCTTAACAATAAGTGAGAAATCTGAACATCTGTCTCTGCTGGCCCCTGTGGGCAGCTCAGCATGGAGGAATATCAAAACCCACGTGGCTCTTTCAGCCCAGCGCTTTCTCTCCAGCAGTGGGAACTTGGCAGGCAGCATCTACTCCCAATAGCGTAGGTTCTAGACATTTCTGAGAGAGACCCAGGAATAGTTCCCAGAGATGCCAGGACTTTGGTTGCTCTGCTGGCTGACTGCCACAGCTTCTGCTCCGAGGGATTTGCCTGTGCAATTGGAAATTTCAAAATGTGCCAGAGGCAATTATGTGATTCCCTGAAGGCTTCTTTAGAGATGTTGGTTTCTAGACTGAATATGCTATGGTACACTGAGATACCTGCAAAATACATGTCTGTCAGGGACCCCCAGAACCGTCACAAGGTCCTGGTCATGGATTGATTACATCTCGATAGCACTGCTGTAATGTGCAGGAACCTCAGGGCCTCAAATTTATGCAAACTGAACTGAAACTCCATTAGGAAAGATTTTATTGGGAGATCTTAGATGACTCCATGCAGCATAGAAGGAAATCCTTGGAAAATAGACTATTTCCTGTTTTATCATGTCTGCCTCTGAGTTGGGTGGCCAAATTTTGTTAAACCTAGTTTGAGTTCTGTAGGCATCTTGAGAATGCTTACAAACTTCTCTTCCTCTGTTCTTCACCTAAATTCTCCAAAATCAAAGAGAACAAAAGAGTATTTGATGGCCCTATTAAACACACAGTTGTAACTTAAAATCATCTTCTCTGGAAGTCTATAACCACTCATTCTTTGCATATAAATTGGCCTTTAAAAGTTTTAAGGGCCGGGTGTGGTGGCTCACGCCAGTAATCCTAGCACTCTGGGAGGATCACTTGAGGCCAGGAGTTTGAGACCATCCTGAGCAACATAGTGAGACCCAGTCTCTCCAAAAAATAGAAAAATTAACTGGCCATGGCAGTGCACGCCTGTAGTCCCAGCTACTCAGGGAGGCTGAGGCAGGAGGATTGCTTGAGCCCAGGAGTTTGAGGTTGCAATGAGCCATGATGATGCCACAGCACTCTTGCCCAGGCAACAGAGTGGGAGACCCTGTCTCAAAAAAAAAGAAAAGAAAAGAAAAAAATCTGTTCATCTAATTCACCTACTCCTTTAGCCTGGGGGAAAAAAAGTTTTAGAAGATTATTTATATGTTAATAATCTATTGGAAATTTATTATTTTGCTTTATTTCATGGAGCTTTACTTAGCGTTGTTCCACTGAAAAACTAGTTAAGTTTATGAACAACAATTATGAGAAATTAACAAATTGTAGTGATAATATTCCTGGAACATAAAGAGAAAGTACACTTAAATACATTTTAAAGGGATTTAGTTGAAACTATTAATGTTAAGTAGTGACTTTTTTTGGTTTTTGTTTGTTTTTAAGCCTTACTGTCCTGTCTCACCAAACTGTTAAATTTCAAATCCATCTGTGGTTTGTCCCTGGTACAGCCTTTTCACATTCAAGAATCACATCCTTCATTATGTAACAATGCCATTTCTGGTGCTTGCCTGGTCCACGTGGGGTGTCAGTCACTGGACTGGCCAGACTTCAAAGGAGGTGTTTCCTTTATTGACATAATAAAAAGTTGCTGACAGTTTTATATGAATTCATCAGCAAGCCTTGATGTTCTGAAAAGAAGATGGCAGACCTTATAGGTCCATGAATAGTTGAGGTGTTTTTCTTTTCTTATTCTTTACTTAGAATTAGTACATTCAGTTCTTTCTGCTCGGATAAGTTCCAAGAGAACCTCTTGCTTGGCTAGGCAGTACCTAAGGCGATGGGAGTGCCACTGGCAGGGCTGACATGCCACTAATGAGGCGGCGTAGCCCCCTCCCATTGTGTGGACAGTGCACACGCCAGAGCCACCCTAATAACGAGAAGAAATGGGTATGAAACCACTTCCTGAGACTAAAAAGAATATCACTCATAACTAATATTACAGTGTATTATTTTAAGTAGGAAATGCCTTATGAACAATTTATAAGTCAACAAATTTTTCTGGAAAGACACATTTAATTCTGAAAACTCACCCAAGATTCACTTTTGCCTCTGCTCCTGTTCTGGTCTTACTCCTCGTGTGAGCTCGGTGTCATGCAAACTCACCATCTCATTATCTTAATTCACCCTTTATTTTGGGAAACGGTGCCCCCTTTCCTTCTGCATTAAAGCAACTTATTCAAGAATATTACTTTATCTATTAATTGGCTATATTTGCAAAGCCACATCACATGCCTTTAAAATCCTAAAGACTTACATCTCTTTACAAGACAATATCTCAGTACTTTAATATTTGAAACATCAGTGTCAAAGAAAGCAAAACAAAAGGTAAGTGACATCCTTTGCACTCGCTCTGTGGATGGGTTCCACCCAGGACATGTGGGTATTTCTGGAGCTCCTGAAGGGACCTGATTTTGTAGTCGATACAGTGGTCTTAGGCCTCCTCTGCCAACTACTGGAGACTTCTTCCTTAAGGTCTTCAGGGCACTTAGTCAGAGTCTTTCTCAGAGAAAATATCTTTCTCAGAGAAAGATATTTTTAAACTAAGACCCAAAGGAGACAAGGAGGTAGTCGAGAGAAGGAAAGGAATGGGGCAGAAGTGCATTCTAGGCAAGGCGAAGAAGGCACGCAGTTCCCGGCCGTGCTCTTAGTATTGCCGAACTCAACCCTTCAAGTGGGAGAAGGAGCCACACCTGGAAGTCTGGGAAACAGCTTGTCTTCCAGACTGCACTGCTGTGAAGCACAGTGTCCTTGTCCAGCCAGAATGAATCGGCAGCCCTTTCTTAACTTCCTCTTGAAATGATAATACTCCTATACACCATGATTTATATCCTGCCTTCAGATCATATGGTAATAGTAAAAAATACAACCCGACTTAGTTCATTACCTCCCAGATAGAGGTGAAGAGTCTGTTTTCTACTGGTGTGGGTGTCCATAACTAATAGCCAGTCAGTTACATTCATTGAATAGACATAGTGTTTAGAGCATTTCAGACAAAGGAGTTTGTAATTTAGTCAGAAAAACACAATTTGCACACTCACAGGTAGGTGGTAGAGTTCGAAGAGTGAGGTATGGGCCATCTTTCCAAGGAATCAGGAGAAAGTTTGTGTGCAGTATGTTCATTTTCTCCCCAGCAAGGATTGTCATTCTCAACTATCATAGGACCAACCATCTCCTCCTTCCCAAACCCAGAAGCTGGATACTTTGGTGTATAACTTTAGAATTTAAAACCTTAGGCAGAAAGAAAAAATATCCGTCAGTGATATGCCATGAAGGGAGCGGATAAGACGTGTAGGGCTTATACTATGAAAGAGAGTTAAGATCTCAAGTGTTGCGGATCAGTTTGGCTGTCACCATGGACGATATCACTGGGCTTGGTCTCCACACATTTTGGTATTATGCTAGGAGCTAAAATTACAAAGATGTATTTAAAGAATAGACTTCGGCCTATGTCTAAGTCAGTGTATATTTGTAGATTTTATGTTAAAATAAAATGTTTTAGGTGTGTATCCACTTACAGCATTCTCAGCACTAACTGACTTTTGTGATTACCTGGCCCAGTTCAGACCAGCCGGGTTTGGAGGGCCACTACGTGTAATAATAAGCAGCTTAGTTGAGGAGACAAGATGTATAAACAGAAAGGCAAAAATAGAAAGTAGACTCTGATAAATGTTGAATATGTGGCCCACACAATAACACCGAATAAGTTTAGAGGTGGGAAAGGGCAGTTTGGGCTGCAGCGACTTGGGGGTGGGGGGGGGTTTCGTGGCTGAGGCAGGATAAAAGGTGAACTTTTAAAGAAAAGTTTTATTAATTGCCTGCTGTAACTTGAGTCATTATTATGGTAGTCATATATGTGTGGATTGATGGGCGGTGTGGTTAAAAAAAGAGATGTCCACATTTCACACTCACTAAGATAAGAAACAAAATAATAGAAATAATAATGAAATGTGATTTATTCCAATATTAAAACCCCTTCTTGCTCCTTCATTGATGGGAGGACGTACCAAGTGAAGGCTTAGTCTTGCCTTAACATTGTCATATGTTTTTCATTGTGCTCCATTTTTAAAGGAGTGCTGCTTAGCTCTTTGGACCAGAACCATATTTTACTTGGTTTTCATTTCAATCAGTCTCTATTAGAAAAGTGTGCTGAGAATATATGAACGAACCTTCAGCATCTCCACTTTCTTTCAGTCACAGAGGACTAACGCTCTTTTTCCGCCACTATGCAAAATCTTGTGAGAGGCTCCTATTCTTAGCTGTGAGTTTTTATATGAATTTTAACTTTTGTCTTTCGAAAACCATTATTTGTGTTTACATTACAAAACAAACCCAGATATTTTTTGGATTTTGCACCCTCCGTACCTACAGCTATGACAACATTTGAGAAGGACAGAGGAAGTTATTGTAGAACAGGAAGCTGCCGATGTGCTGGGAGAGCTTGAGAACGTTTTAATAGTAGAAAATGATTCATTCTTCAGCACGTTGTACCTCATGTAAAAGATTCTCCAGAGTCTCCCTTAGCTTAGAAAAGAATTGATTTTTGACCACAGTAAGACTGAACACAAACCTTTTTGTGATTGATCAGTGCTTGAGTTCTTGAAGGTCACTGAGTCCAGTGGTTGCTGTAGCTGTCAGTCTCCACCCCACGGCAGTGGGTGTAATGTGCTCATCTGCTACCCTCTGGGGGCCTTCAACTTTGTTAAATTTGTTAAATTTAAATTTAGCATTTAATGCCCACATCATCATCCAGCAACCACAGATTCGAAGCTGGAACGAAGGCCCCTGACCTGTGGACATTTATACTCATCCTTAACGTAACTTCATCAAAGTAGCTTGTGTAACCCAGTTTTATCAAAGCAGTGATTAATGTCCCAGAGAGTACACCCCAATTTGTCTTTCAGACTTTGTTTTTACCCCTAACTTTGCTCTTTCTGGTACAGAACTTCATGTTGGCTCCCAAGGGCCAAGCAGCTACGCTTTGTATCACTTTTGTCCTATGTCTTCCTCCTAGTTTTTATATGGTGTATGTCTGTGTCTGTATCTGTATCTGTATCAGTCTGTCTCTGTTCACTTTCTCATTTATAGAGAACACTGAAAACCACTCTGAAACACCGGCACCTCCTGCTCTACCTCCTTCAGCTCCTCCTAAGTCTAAACCCAAACCTAAACCCAAAAAAACACCTGTGCCTCCAAAAGGGGCCATGACTGGGGCCAGCCACAAAGGTGATGAAGTGCCTCCCATTAAAAAAAATACCAAGGCTCCTGGTAAGCAGGCCCCCGTCCCTCCACCCAAGCCAGCAAGCCGAAACACAACCCGAGAGGCTGGTGAGTATGCCCCCCGTGCCCCGTGGGGTCGAGTCTAGGGTGCTTGGCTCTGGGATGGGGCTAATTGTTTCTTCTACATGTGATGGTCTTTTGAGGTCTTAGGACATAACACCAGTGGATTCAGCTTTGACACAAAGAATGCCCAGGAGATTCCTTTGTTGCTATCTAGGAAAGGAATTGATTAGTTGATTAGTTCACCTCATTAGTTTCTGGGTGCATTACCTCTTTCATCTTCAGTATCCACTATCTGCATATGAGACCCAGTTGAAGGATACATGGAGTAGTGTGCCTGATGAATGACAGTGATCTTACAGAACATTATTTAGACATTGACTGACCTCCTTCTGCCTATTTGAGTTTATGGGTGGCTTTTTGGCTTGGGATTTCTTTCAAAATATCTTAGGTTTGCATATAAAAATATGACACTTATATCTTTGACATATTTGCTGGATGTTAGTTAGTGTGTTAAGTTTTCAGCATCCATAGTCATCTCCCTTCTGATAAATGACAGAGGGTTTATATCACTCGGTTCAGCTCCACCCCCCTACTTTCTACCACAGTCAAAACTATTTCAGTTGAGTTGAAAGTTACACACTTAATCCCTTGCGACCCCCCCGTAGACTTCAGTGTGTTATAAGGCAAAGCATCTAGTGTGGTGTGGTTACAAGTTGCTATTACAGATCACCAGTGGATGTTTGGCCAATCTACAGTAACTTCATGCAATATGTATCTAGCCTTCCTTTCTAATGAGATATGCTTAATGCAAAATGGAACTCCCATTCTTCTGGTGAAGTAGAATACAGATACCTACCAGGTCATCTAGCTTTTAAAAGGACATTAATCAAAGTCCACAAGCTCAGTGGCTTTTCCCCATTATCATGTGCATAAAAATTCTCCTGTGCTGTAGCAAATCTTATTTTCCTTAAAATCAGCAGCAGCTTTCTATTAGTTGACTACCAGGATTTGCCTTGGTGTTGATCTTTTCACCCTCATAATTTACACCCATAATGCTCAAATTCAGAGAGTGGTTTAGTTGACAGTGTAACAGATCTCTGAATGCAAATAGATGTCACTCTCCATGTGTTCCTCTCTTCCTGCCTTTGAACTTTAGCGTCTGCATCTCTCCTAATAAGCTCTAAAATGACATGTTTCAGAATGATGCGCCTGTAGTACCCATGGGCCATCTCCTCAGGGACTGGCTGTCCTCACCCATCAGCATCCATGCTTGGTGGGTCCTGTGTGTGTTTCCCAAACTGCCTAGCACACCCTGGGAGCAGTGGTTGAAGTGAGGCAGGCACTGATCTACTTCTTAAAGAGAGCCCCAAGCTATCACTCTGTCGTTGAGGATTAAGATTCTGTCTTGTACACACTTCTCCACATCCTCTTTCCCCACGTGGTATCGGCTAACCATGGACTTGGCTTGGACTCTCTTTACTTCTCTCAGAAGAAAGCTGATGATTAACGCAAGGGCAGGGGACAGCTTTCATGAGAGATTTTGAGTTATTTCCAAATATTTTACTTGAAGATTTATTAATAAACTCATGGTGTTCCTAAGAGAATAGTACAGTCATTTTATTCATTGTATTATAAGAGGCCCGGCATGCCCTTAGTGTAAATAAGAATGTGGCTATTCCAGGGACTGTCACAGAGAAACAGAGGTTGCGTTGAAGTATACCAACAAGCCCATTGTACAAGGATTCTTTGATCAAATATTGGTAATACTCCAGAATCCTACTGGATTTTAGATGATTCCATGTGTAATCATTTACAACTTTCTACATGCTGACTTTGTTTTATTTGAGTAAGGTTGATCTTTTGGAAAAGTTAGTTCAAATGCAGCTCTTGATTTTCAATCCAGTGTTTTATATTCTTAAAACAGCTATCAGTTAAGATTCTTCCTCTATTAGTAAGTAAGTATAAGCTTCCAGATAACCAGATATCAGTTTGGAACATTCAGCTGCTTTGCCAGGGAAGTAAGTTAACTCTTCCTTATTTATTCTTTCTCATTGTTACACACTACTAACAACAAAAGTGCTTAACCGTGGAGAGGTGGCATTTCTTTTTTTTTTTTTTAAATCATGGCCTTAATTCAAAGTAACAGGTACCATGATTTCAGCAAAGTCCTGTCATTTTAGAAGATTCTTAAGAAAAAATGTAATGTGGCTTGAATTTGTACTCCAAACACTGAAAAAAAAAATCTTTTTCCTTAAGCCAGGCTAAAATTAACTTTTCTGTTAGAAAAGAAAGAATTTTCTGTAAAAAATTATTAGAAGTGATATATGGAAGGGATTCTGTTTAACTTACCTGAGGAAATAATTGAGCATGTTTAGGCATCAAATCTTTGTCATCTTTGTTGTGAAAAGTAAATTTAGAATGGACTTAGCTTGAAGGAGTGTGCTTAATGAGTTTGACTTGTAAGCAAGTGAAGGTTGCTAACTATAAAAATACATTAACAGGTCCAGATTTGGGGAAGGGGAATTCTAGTTATTATGGATATCTAAAATAATAAAGACTCCAAACCATAGGGACTCCTTTTAAGCCTGGATCCTGTTGCTGAATGATATTGGCTTCTTAGATGTCAATAGGAATTACATCATTGTCTTTCTCTACTCTCATGATTCAATATAAGAGTATTCATACATATAGTGTGGCTCCACATTGACAAGTTTCCAATCTGTGAAATTCAGTTCTCATAAGAGGACAATTTAGAAGCACAATAGAGAATTAAGATCTAAGTTCAGAACAAGTTTCTAGAGTTAAAGATTCTAGATGACATAAAAAGGTATTCTTTTTCTGAAAATGTTGTGAGTGGCTTATCCAGATAGCAAATTACGTGACTGATGAAGACCCTTGAACCACAAACAGGAAGATATTCGAAGGGTCAAAGACCTTAAGTGTATTTTCCATTCAGTATTAGGTGTACTTAATATTTGAAAAAATTTCGCTTGAATTGAAGGGACAGTCTATGTGACATGTTTTTCCTGTGTCCCGTCACTATTGCAGATGGAAGTATGGGCCAGCACGGCGAGCTTCTCCAGAGCTGTGGGAACAGCTGGTTTGGAGCTTGCACCTTTTTTCTTTTTTTTTTTTTTTTTGAGACAGGGTCTCATTCTGTCACCCAGGCTAGAGTGCAGTGCGCGATCATAGCTCACTGCAACCTCGAACTCCTGTGCTCAGACGATCCTCCTGCCTCAGCCTCCCAAGTAGCTGGGACTACAGGTGCTCACCACCATGCCCAGCTGTTTTTTTTTTTTTTTTTTCTGTACGGACAAGATCTCACTATGCTGCCCAGGCTGGTCTTGGACTCCTGGCCTGTCCTGCCTTAGCCTCCCAAAGTGTTGGGATTACAGGCATGAGCCACTGCACCCAGCCTGGAGTTTGCTCTTTTAGCAGTAGGATGAATGAATGTGCTTTTGACTCAGAAAGGAGCTGGCGGTATACACCCCAGCCTCCTCTGAATGCGGGCCAGTGCTCCATTCCCAGAGAGACATCAGAGAATATGTATAATTTATGCTGAGCCCAATTGTGTACCACACCCAGCTAGCTACTGGTGTCTGTCCTCTACACACCATGATGTCCCTTCTTCAGAGCCTACAGGGCTTAGTTAGGTGGCAGAGGACAAGGAGCTGAGGATTTTCCCTTTGGCTGGCCCAGTTAAAGACTAGAGGAGGGAGTTTTGCCATAAGCATCACTTGTTCCCTCCTAGATTGGGGGCAAAAAACAAGACCATTGTCTTTATCAGCCTATTTCTCTCATTCATTTGTTCAACAAATTTTAAAGGGAACATTTTAAATGTCATTGACAATTACAGCTTGGTTACTTTATTTAAAAAGCATCGTATTCTTCGATTTTTAATGCAGAATCTCTCTATTGTAGCTGGTTCCTCTCATTCAAAAAAACCAACTGGCTCCAAAGCATCTGCTTCACCATCTACTTCGTCCACCTCCTCTCGTCCCAAAGCTTCAAAGGAGACAGTTTCTAGCAAAACAGGGACAGCAGGGACCACAAAGGGCAAGAAAAAAACTGGCAAGCAGCCAACGACTTCTCGCCTGTCCTCAGACACGACCCCGTCTGGCACATCCGACCTTACAGAAGAGCCTTCAGAGAGCGGGGTGGAGAGTCTCAAACCCGAGCAGACTGTCTCTGGGGCTGAGGAGCAGACCACAGGCAAATCCAAGTCTGCAGTCCCTCCACCCCCTGTGGCTCCACCTTCTTCCCCTGCCCCTCCTCTCCCTCTCGAGGATCAGTGTGTTGCTGCCTCAGACACTCCAGTTGTCCTAGTCAGCGTTGGAGCTGACCTGCCCGTCTCTGCCTTAGACCCAAGTCAGCTTCTTTGGGCTGAAGAGCCCACGAACAGAACCACCCTCCACTCAGGCACTGGCTTCAGTGATAGCAGAGAAAATGCAAAATGGTGAGTTGGGGACAAACTCCATGTTCCATCTGAGTACTAAAGGTCACTGGCGTGTTCTGTTGGAAATGAAGGAACCTAGTTTGCTTTCTTTTATAATTCAACCTACTGAATGTTAGGTGAGCACACATGTAACTCAGACATTGGTTTTTCAGAACCCTCGCCCTGGTAATTCCTTGGACTGCTGGAGGAAATGATGTTGGTGGTGCTGACAAATACCACTTCAGATCTGTGGTTTGCACGTACCTTTAGAACCTGCTTTAGCACTGCTCGGTGGTCCTTGTTTTGGTCCCTAGAGAGTTCACTTCTCTTTCCTTACAGTGCTTATTTTAAATCTTTACCACTTGGGTCCGGATTGCTCACCCACTGCTGCCCACCTCATTTCAGCAAGTTACTTAGCCTTGTCCTTCTCTAAGAGCGTAAAGACCATCAGGAAAGAACTCTCAAATTCTAACTCCTTTTTTTCCGACCAGAGTGGCCCCCTTTCTTGTCCCTTTAATTCCCCACCTGCCTCAAATGTTACTTCCTCTGTGAAGCCTTCTGGTGCTTCTAGACAGAATTGGTTATTGTGCCTCCTATACTCGGACAACCTCTTCTTTCCTACCTATGGGACAGAATAGCCAACATGTCTTATTTACTGCTGTGTCCCCAGCAACACATTCAGAGTCTGGTATGCTGTAGGCACTCAAAGGATGCACATTGATTTGTTGAATGAAGATGAAAAAGTGAGTTCAGGTGGTTATAGGAAAGTCAGCCTGTTTCCACATGGTGGAAGCTGTGTTGAAAATGAGATGACCTTGGTGGTAGATTTTATAAACAGAACATAATGGAAGATAAAAGATAGTGGTCAAGCAGGCTTCATTTCATTTAAGAAGGTGACCCAACAAAACGGGCCAAGGAACTTGATGTTGCCCCACCACCACCCAGTTTCCCAGGCCAGAAACTGGGGTTCAGTTTAGGGTCCTCATTCTCCTTCATTCCTTGCATCTCGTCACTCACTAAGTCCTATAAATATTCTACTTACAGGTAAATAAGACATGTTAGCCCTTTTGTCCACAGGTATGAAGGGAGGTCTGCCAGAGTATAGTAGACACAACTATCAATTCTGTCTACAGAATGCTTGGAGGTCTTGCATCCAGACTCTTCTCTCCTGTGTCGAAGAATAAAACCTGTATTCACTCTTCAAATCATTTAAAAGGTTCTATTTCAGAAAAATTGGTCATGTTAGATTTTTAAAATTTTTATTGTATTAATTGCTGATAATAATTCCTTCATTCATTAAATACTTATTTAATGTCAGGAACTTAGCACTGTACATGGATTATCATTTAATTTACAGATGTCTTCCCTGAAGTATCCCCATTTTATAGATAAGAAAACTGGCACTCAGAGAGGTATAAATAGTTTGTCCAAGATTGCCCACTTACCAGTGGCAAAGCCAGAATGCAAACCCAAATTCTATGCTCTGAATAACTTTAAGTTTTCCAGAGCAATTACTTCTACTTCTATTTCTTTTCTGTTAGTTTCTTGTTTCTTTGTTTTTTGTTTTTATCATTTCGAGCACCAAAATTTGAAAGAAAGCCAAGGAAAGATAAATAAATGTCAAACCACAAGTAAGGTGGGTTTTTTTGGCATTTTAATAAAAGATATGGGAAAAGAAGATATTGAAATGAATCATTATGGTGTCTGTCTTAGTCCATTTTGTGCTGCTATAACAGAATACCTGAGACTTGGTAATTTATAACAAACAGAAATTTATTGGCTCAATGTTCTGGGGGCTGAGAAATCCAAGATCAAAGTGCTAGCATTTGGCATGGACCTTCATGGTGGAAGGTGGAAAGGTAAAGGGCACACAAGAGGGAACCCATTCCCATGAGCTCTTTGAAAAATGGCATTAATCTACTCATGAGGGCAGAGCCCCATGACCTAAACACCTCCTATTAGGCCCTGCCTCCCAACACTGTTGTATTGGGGATTAACTCTTCAACATATGAATTCTGGAGTGCATAGTCAAACCGTAGCAGTGTCCTTAATACTTCTAGCACGTAGAAAATGTCTTTGTTTAATCATAGTATTTTCCAGCATTGCAGTCACTTCCAGCATTTAGAACTGAACATTCATTCTTTCAGCAGATATTTTTCGCTTTCATTTTCTGTACTGGGCAATGTAGTAAGGACCAAAGATACAAAAATGAGCAAGACAGGGTAGTTGAAAGTAGTTTTTACCAAAATATCATCTGATGTGCCCAGGAAGTATAAATGTTTAAGCTAATGTCTGAATTTTGGAAATAGATTAAGTGTATGGTTTTATTGGTCAATATACTAAAGAATAGGGTGCAACATATAAAATGCTTCCTTAGATAGTCTTAAACATTCAGAAAGTTCATAGCCAAAGGTGACCTGACTCTGTCCAGTTCATCTCCACAGACATTTAGGGAGTGCGCTTGACTGTGCTAAGCACCACACTGCATGCTAGCGGCTTAATATCGGTCTTGAGCCCCAGTGTGTGAAGAATTTTCAGACAGAAGAGGTGAGCATCTGTTCTCCATTTCTGCTGAGACTATATCAGAGGAAGAGAGCTCAGGATATCATTAGACATTGAGTATACTTGTGATAGATTTTGTCAGTCAGGATAGCTATAATGTTTTCCTAGAAGAGGTCATAGAGATTTTCTTCTCTGTATATTCTTCAAAATTAAAAATTTAAATTACAATTCATTCTATAGGCATGGTTTGTGTTTGCTCTTGAATTAATGAGCCTGGAGTAATAGTCTCCCAAATTTCCATCCAAATTTTTTCTTCCTTTTTCAAGTGGATATTTGAATTAGAATTTCTGGCTCTTAGTCACTTGCTTTACTTAGAACTTTCCCTGAGTTGTGTTTAGTCAACTAATGTATGAAAATCTTGTCATCTTATGAAGAGACTTCTGTTTGGAATACAAATATGAAAACTTTAACACATTGACTGCCACACTAGGAAAAAATAAATTTTTCCTGGGGGCTATGGTGTTTTATTACAAAAATAGAATAAAAACTTCTAAAACAAAACAATCCTTTCTAATTTAATGAAAAATTTGTTATTTTTTATTGTTTTCTGTGCGTGAGTTATATGCAACTTGAAAAATAGTTCATGCCACTCCCAAAGCAAAGACACATGTGAGTTACATATGCTTCATGAGGCCCTGGGCTCAAAACTAGCATGAGTTAAATACAACTCACATGACAGTTAATGATAAAGCAGGACAAGTGGCTATGTATAAAAATACCTACCTCTATTGCAGGGTACTATTTGGTAAGCTTCCCTTCATTGGCAGTTTAATCAATAACACATATGTCAGGTATAATGTAAGGAAGAAATATTATAATAAGCCCATTTGGAGGCCATATCCAAAAGTGACTTGACTCTGTTCAGTACATTTCCACAAATATTTACAAAATGCACTATGTTGTCCAGGAACCCTAGGGATAATAATGAGAGCTAAGTCGTGAGTTGATTGATATAAATTTGGAGTATACTTCATATTAAGTATAACTTATAACATTAATATAACATTTAACAGGTAGACTGGATTTGCTGCCTTGGTTGGGCAACTCACTCATGGCCTTCCTCAGTTCCATGAACTGTAAATCATCTGCCCTCCTTATGTAATAATATAGAACAACTTGTAAGTTGTAAATGTATGCTGCACTCTTTGAAAACTGCAAAACATTATAAAATACCAATGGTGAGATTAAAATAATAATCACTATCATAATAAATTAGTAAACAGTGACACAGACAAATGAAGGACCCAACTCTCAAGTATGTTTTGTTCTGCCATCCAGAATGTATCATTAGTTGGCATGTCTTTTAAATATGCTGTGGTCACCCATAATGGCAGACTGTTCAAGCAAGAATGGCCTCCCGTGACAATCAACTGAAAATCCAGACAGTGGAAAAGTTTTCCCATAAAAATAGATCTACCCTTATTTAAGACGAGACTTCACGCTGTATAAAACAGTATGGTGGTTCCTCAAAAAATTACATGTAGAGTGACCATGTGATCCAGCAATTCCACTTCTGTGTAGATAGCCAAAAGAATTGAAAGCAGAGACTTGGATTTGTATACCACTGCTCATAGCAGCATTATTCGCGATAGCCAAAAGGTGGAAGCAACCCAAATGTCCATTGACTAATGAATGGATAAACAAAATGTGGCATATACATGCAGTAGAATATCACTCAGCCTTAAAAAGGAAGGAAATTCTGATACATGCTACAATATGAATGAACCTTGAAGACATTATGCTAAGTGAAGTAAGTCAAACACAAAAGGACAAACGTATAATTTTGCTTATCTAAGGTACTTAGTCAAATTCATAGAGACAGAAAGTAGAATGGTGGTTGCCAAGGGCTGGGGGGAGGGGTTATGGGGATTTATTGTTTAATGCGTACAGAGTTTCAATTTGGGAAGATGAAAAAGTTCTGGAGATGGATACTTAAAAATTTTTTATATACTTAAAAATGGTTAAAGTGGTAAATTTTATATTATATATATTTTACACAATAAAAATGAGATTTCATATTTTCCCCTTTGAGAACAAGAATTTAGTCTGTTGGGTTTTTCTAATAAGTGAAAAGAGAATTTTGAGAGAGCTTAGGCTTATAACTATAAAATAGTATTTTAAATACGTCATATTCTGATAAAGTTTACCCATGTTCATTATTCAGAGAAGTTTTTTTTTCTTTTTCCTTTTTCTTTTTTTAGTTAATGAGAACAGCAGATGCATGCTTTGCACTATGTAGTCTTTGTCTTTCGGTAATGTGACATCCAAATTTGAATACTTCTATTTATATCAGAAAGCAATCTGGGGGGTCTTCTGAGACTTAAAATGAAGATTACATTGTTTTTGATATATTTTTGCTGTAAAGTACTGTTTTTTATTCTAGTCTTTGAAAGTTGGCAATCTTTGTATATTTATGGTAACTCTTTAAACCAGAGACTCTTACCAAGCTAAATAATAGAAAATTATTGCATTCTTGCACATCACTTTTCCTCTAAAGAGTTCATTTAACTTTCATACTTTCCATCTCATGTTGTTCCTGTAGTCCCATAAGAGAGTTTACAAATGAAGAAAGGAAAGCACAGAGAGGATGAATGAGTTTTGACTATTGACACACTGGTTGGGGTGGAAATAGGATCAATTCATACACTAATGAAAGAAGTACTTTTCTATGCCAGTACCATTCTGGGTTCCGGGACGCAAAACAATATGAGTCCTACTTGTCGAGGAACCTGTAGGTGTTGAGAAGGCAGACAAGTAATGGGTTATCAAGGTATAGTGTGCCACATACTCCAGCGGGGCTGTCTTCAGGTCACCATAGAGCGGATAAGGTAGGGCAAGGAATTAAACTGAAGGCCCTCAAAAGATTCCTGAAGGAACTGAGGCCTAAGGCCTAAGACTTGATAGATAATCAGAAGTTAATACAGATCAAACAGAAAGTGTAGACAAAGTCAAATATCCAGGAGCTTCTAGCTCATAATTCTTTCCACTGAACCCCCATGGCTATGGAAAAATAAATTTGCAAAATGTAGTGTTACCATATTCATTTACTACATGTATTAAGATCAGACACCATCTAGTCCAGCCTTTTAATTTCACGGATGAAGAATGTAAAACCTTGAGGTTTAAGTAATACAGCACTGCTCTTCCATTTCAGTGACGTTAGCCTGGCCCATGTCTGGCTTCTCCTTTTCCCAGCCCAAAGGAAGCCCATGAAACTTCAGCTCCTTTGGATGGTGCTGGTGTCTCCAAGGGTTGCTCTGAGCTTTGCATCACCCCCGTATTTTGTGCCTTTAACAGTTTCACGACCAAAGACGAGCTTGCACCTGAGCTGCTGACTCCTGGGCCGATGGGAGACTCTTCAGAATCCTTCAGTGCCCTGGAGGACGAAGGCCAGAGGGAGTACCAGGCCAGTGACTCTGACTCCGATGGGCCTATCCTGTACACCGATGAGGACGAGGATGAGGACGACGAGGATGAGGATGGCAGTGGAGAAAGTGAGACTGTTTGCAAGAGGTCGTGGGAGGGTGGGTGGAAGACGGAAGCAGCTGTGTTTTGTAAAGAACAAAAGCCTCATTAGGAACCAGACATCGAGGTTTTCTTTCACCTCATCTCCCTTTCTGTAATTTAGGAACGTGTCTATCCTGAAGTTTTAGCTTTTGATGACAGGCCTTTCTGGAACATGATGCCTCTGGAGTGGGTCTGGCCTTCGTCTATGAGATAGATGTGCAGATCTGTATTTGTACAAAGAATCAAAGCTTTCTGATGACAGAGGCCTTTCTCAGTGTGACCAAAGATGGCCCTTCCACCCTGGGCCGTTCTCCAAGAAAGGGCCTCAGTGGGGGATTCACTGGCTTACTCATTGGAGGTGTTTGAGATTTCCATGCACTTACCTTTTAGAGCTAAAAGCAGCCGTTCATCCACAGTGAGATAGTATGGATAAAGCCTACCATTTATGTCTAACTTAGGGAACTAGAAAGTGCTGGTATTATATATTTTTTTGACTTTTGAGCAATATGACTCCGGAGGAATTCACTGTGGGATTGAATTTATAGATTATGACAAGTTATTATATGCATGATTAAACAGCAATTTGTTAAATTCCTTCTAATTTGCATGGAGCAAAAAATAATCGTTAGCATCCATCTGGTATTAATTATCATCCACAGAGATTTTGAAGGATTTCTGGGTAATGGAGGGTTAAAATATTGGTATAGAAGGTAGACTCTTTGCCAGCAGGGTGTTGAGGGGGAAGAAAGGAGAAGGGAAGGATTAACTGTACAGGATCAGGAAAGGGGCTAAGTTTTTAAAACTTGAAAGAAAAAGCATTGTGCAATCAGTAATTTCCATGATTCACCGTATCAGCAAAATAAACTTCAACTATCACTTTCCAAATGATGAGGTGATACTTCCAAGTTTTTTCATGGTGTCCCAATATTTTTCAGAACATTTTAAAAACTGGTTCTTCAGTCTTTTCAAAATGAACTACATCCAACTCAAAAACTTTTTTTCCCTAGGTTAATTAAGATTCCCCTCTTGCATGTGGGTAAAGAATTTGGTCTGGGCTCTGTTGAAAGTCCATGCCACGGGTAACCTGAGTGCCGCTGGCTTAAAGCCGCTTTCTCTGCATTTCTGCCCTTTTCAACCCTCAGGTGCTCTGGCAAGTAAAATACGACGAAGGGATACTCTTGCTATCAAACTTGGCAACAGACCATCTAAGCAAGAATTAGAGGACAAAAACATCTTGCAGCGGACCTCTGAAGAAGAGAGACAGGAAATCCGACAACAAATTGGAACCAAGTTAGTCAGGTAACTGCTGAAATTTTAGAACAGTACTGACTAATTCATACTTTTCTTTCTCCCATAGCTTCCTGCCTAGCTGGGGTCATTGTAAACTCCTTGTGTATGGGCACATCTGGCCAGCTGGTCTTTTAAAGTTGGGCTTGGATGGTGAACCAGTCAAAGAACGTATCCTTTGCTCCAGCTAGCCAGTGGCTTTGAAGTCTCCAAAGCCTGCTCCAGGGGTCAACAAACTTTTTCTAAAAGGACCAGTTAGTAAAAATTTTAGGATTTGCTGGCCAGACAGTCTCTGTTGCAGCTGCTCAACTGTGCTGTTGTAGCATGAAAGCAGACACAAATAATATGTAAACAAATGAATGTGGCTGTTTTCCAGTAAAACTTTATTTACCAAAAAAGGTGGCAGGCTAGATTTGGCCTACAGACGATAGTTTGCCCAACTCCTGGCCTAATTTGTGGACTCACTAGCATTCCTGTGAATACCATGAAGTTCTGCACTATGGGCTGTGAGACTATAGAAATAATAGTTAGCTTCGGTAGTCTGGCTCCATCCAATTCAGGTAACCATAGTCCTCATATCTAAACTTTCCCCTTTTAACTTCAAATAAATGGGTCATCTGACATCTCTTCCTGCCTCTAACCATTGTGTTAGGATTTCTACTTTTGCCACTAGTGACATCAGAAGTTGATTTAACTGGCAGTTTTAATAGAAGTAAGTTTCCATTCACACCAAAGCCCTTGGTTTTTGATGATCAGTTGAGCACATTTAAGAATTAGTTATTCTGCTGGCTTCTCTCCCTCTGCACATACAGCAGGGTACATAACTGGGGGTAGGAAGCAGTTTGTAGTCTATAATACCAGAGCAGAATTTGGGGTAGGAGGACGTTGCTCTCCTTGCTGGGAAGTGGTATAACGGTAGGGAGGGTTGGCATGGAGGGTTTCCAGAGGCCATTGACTGTTTCTCCAGAGGAACAGAAACCCCCTAAGAAACCGTCTTATGGTTGAGATGTGGAAAACGATTTCAGAGACAGCAGCTGTGGCATCCAGAGGAAGGGAAATCTCAGCCCTAAAAGAGGTTCTAGGAAGAGACTGCAAGGGTCTCTCCGCGTGGGAACCAGTGGTCTCTTTCTGAGTCTGGTCTTCTCACTTCAGCCCTAAACTTTGGCCATTTACTGCCATAGGAAAGACTCAGCAGAAGGAAAAGGAACTGAAGTGATTGAGAGGATCGAGCTGGAAGATCTACAGGTCTAAACTTGTCATCCTACCAAGTAAAAACAAGGGGCCTCTCGGAGGCCCAGAGGGATTACAGAAATTTCTCAAGGACACGCAGTTACTTAGTAGCAGAACCGGGATTAGAATTTTGTTCCTGGGCTCTCTGCCCAATTTTCTTCATACTTTCTCCTGTTTTGTACTTTTTACACTATGTAAGAGAGTATATGCTTGTAGGTTTTTTTGTTGCTTGTTTTATTGCCCTTGTTTATGTTTTGCCATGAAGAATTTAAATCACTGAATAATATTTGCATAAAAGAATAACGCAAAATAGGGTGCGTCCCTTAAAAACAATATCATCATAATTTATTATAATAAGGGGTAAAAAGATGAAGAATTATGTGCCTGTCTCAATAAATGACAAGGTGGCATTAAAGAAAATTTTGTGTGTCTTTGTTAAAATCCTAAACAAATCAGAAGAGGGTTTTTTGGTAAAATTATGCTAAATATCTTAGTATATGGAGAAACCCTAAAGTCATTTTCTTTAAAAATAGAAGCAAACAAAGATTTTTCCACTCTTACTGTACTAAAAGTCTGGTCACAATTATTTGTAGTGAAGAAAAGGTATAAATTATAGAAAAGAAATACTGTAATTATACCTAGTTATATACCTAGAAAACTCTGAAAAATTGACCAAAAATTGCTATAGATAATAGTTTCAACAGGTTCACATGATGTAAGATTAATCTATAAAAATCAACATCGTATTTATATAACATTGACACATAGCAAAAAAAAGAAAAACCATGAAAAAGGGAGCTTGCATTTATAGTAGTAGCAACAACCACATTTTAAATACTAAACTATCATTTAAATTGAGGCCCAAGAAATCCATTTCCAGAAAATCAGAATGGAACAAATGAAGGGATATATGAGTAAATGGAGAAAGAGAGTAAACATTTTTATCAATGAGGAAAATTCAGCAGACAGGTTTATCAGATGTGTGGGTGGCATGAATTTTGAAGGATAATAGATGTACGTTATAGAATCAGGGCATAAATAATGGGTTAATTCTGTAAAATGAAACCAAATAGAAATAAATGTCACCTTTTTCAGTGTGGGCCAAAGGAAAGCCACCCACCAAGACAGGATGCGGGGCCTGTGGGCACAGGTTTGGAAGTTGTTTGAGGGTGAGAAATTGCTGTTCAACATCAGAGTGTAGACTTTTCCAGAACTGGCAGAAATACAGTCTCTAGAACAAGGCAGGAGAGAGCCCCTGGTTGGCTGCATCTGTAAAACAGAGCTAACTAATCCGAGAGCTTGGGAGGATTAAAGGAGATGATACATTTAAGGTAGTTTAGTGCCTGGATCATAGCAAGCACTCAATAAAATTAAGTTTCTTATTATTAATTTAAATTAGCACACATCTTTTAAACTATTAATAGTAAGGCACATTTAAAAATTAAACCCAGTGTTGGCAAGTTTATGGGAAAATAGGACACATATACATTACTCTTGTGCAGTATTTCTGAAGAACAGATTAACAATATGATAAAAAATTATGAAGCAGTCTATTTTTTTTACATGGTAGTTCCATTTGGGGGACTATATAAGAAGGAAATACTCCAAAGGGGAAAAAAAATGCTATGTTTTACAAAGATGCTTATTACAAGGCTATTTATAGCAATGACAGATTCAAACAAACCAAATGCTCAAAAACAGAGGGCTGATGAAGAACGTTGTGAGAAGTTGACACCATGGAATCCCAAAGAGCATCAGTTTTCTAGCTTTCATCAAGGATTCCTGGGAGATGATACACAGGTGTCTACTGGGAGAGCCAGGGAAGTAAAGGTGTGTGTTTGGGCTGGAATGGGAGGAGACTTCTCTATCCCAGGTCTAACCATCCAACTGAGACATCTTCTGTCTCTCTTATAGATTAGGATTCCACCCCAATGCCCAAAAGTTTGGAAGCCTTTGTAAATAGACACGTAGACTATATCTATCAAAAATCTTAATGGAGCAGGGTTGTTATTGTTAGTCATGTGTAAATTTTACAGAATTTTCTACAAATACAGCACATCTAATCGTTGTCATTGAAAGATAAATTACCCACAGTTCCAGCCTTTGGGAACTCCATGTCTAATGAAAGAGACAGAATTATATAATATACTGCACGACATAGTCATGTGAAAAGCACAAGAAACTAAGTCAAAGGACCTAGGTATGAATCCTGGCACTAGCATTCAGTAGTGTTTTGTCTTAGGCAAATTAATTAATCTCTCATTTCCTCATCTGTACAACGGGAACTGGCTGCTACCTTGCGGAATTGGCTTGAGGTTTCAAGACAACGTAAGTTAAGCACCTAGCACAGTACCTGGGACTTTAAAAGTATGAGTAAATTATAGCTATAATTATTATTTTTATAATTACCTGTGTGATAAGTGCTTTAATTGATGTATAGTCTGTGTATAAATCACTGTATATGGGCAAAGAATCAGGAGCCTTTAATTCCCACTTGCAGGAGAGGTCAAACATTTACCTTCAAAGTATTATTTTAATCATTTGTAAGATTTCAGTAGGTGGAGAAGGAGAGAAAGGCATTCCAGAGGGAGGAAACTTTATAAATATTAATAAAAGAAGGATGGCATATTGGGGATATGATATAGAGTACAGCATATTGGTAGGACAAATAGGTAGTATAAGGGTACTTGGGTGGCACAGTGTCTGGCTGGCATAGATGTTCACTGGGTTCTTATGTAGACTCAGTTACTTAAGTTAATTTCAGGGTGGCTCTGATGAAGATTAAATTTTAACCATTCATTACAGTTCTTCATACCATTTCTGTCATAGCTATAGCTATAAATATTTAGAATTGGTACTATTTTATATTAAGATTACCTTTCATGTGTATTAGTTCAATTTGCACAAATTCAGCCTACATCCAGAAGAAGTTTTTCTCTGTGATGAACAACAAATTGATAATGTAAACAAGACCAAGAACTAAGTTATAAAGGGTTATTAGGACATTCAATTCTCATGTACGAATAGATAGCTACTAATCACAAATGAGCCTGGATTTTCTTGAAGGCAGATGGGAAGGGCCTATAACTTTATATATAATAAATTCATTTGAGGTCCCAAAAGCAGTCACTGTGCAGTGTGGATTCGTAATTTACTGAGTCCATGTGAACTCTTTTTTTTTTTTAATTTATTTATCTTTTAATTTTTTCTTTAAAGACAGAGTCTTGCATTGTCACCTAGGCTGGAGTGGAGTGGTGTGACCATAGCTCACTGCAGCCTCAAACTCCTGGGCTTAAGCAATCCTCCTGCCTCAGCCTCCTAAGTAGCTGGGACTATAGGTGCGCCCCACCAAACCTAGCTAATTTTTTTTTACTTTTGTAGAGATGGGGTCTTGCTATATTGCCCAGGCTGGCTCAAACTCCTGGCCTTAAGTCATCTTCCTGCCTCAGCCTCCCAAGTAGCTGGGATTACAGGCATGTGCTGCTGTGCCTGGTTGTATGAACTCTTGAGCAGCAGCCTATTTTAGACTCTAATGATTTGTGTATTAATCAGGCTATTGGCCAAGCTGCTGTAACATAGACCAGAAAGCACCAGTGGTTCAAACAAGGTATGTTTTATTTCTTTTTCACATGACAGTCCAGAGGTAGGTGGCCATCCAGCATGGGTGGGGAGCATGGCTCCTTGAAGTTAGCCAAGCACCCAAGTTCCTTTTGTCTTATTGCTCTTCCATCCCCTTGGATGGTCTCATCTGCATTCTCAAAGCTGGCTCATACCACCATGTTTAAGTTATGGCCTATGGAAGAGGGAAAGAGTAAAAAGGGAATACACACCCAGTCATTTTAAGGGTAAACAGTGGAAGTTACAAATATCATTCTGGTCACATCCCATTGCAGAAACTCACATAACTACACCTGGTTTCTAGGGAGGCAGAAGTCTAGTCAGGTACCTAGCTAAAATTCAGGCAGATCTGTTTCTAAAAGGAAGAAGGGAGACTGAATAATGGGGGAGTTAGTCTCAGCCACAATCTGTAGTCTCCAAACTAATGGAAAGGACACTTATTTTGTAGGCTTAAAAATTGATTTATGTTTCTCAAAACATGAAAAAATAGAGCTTTGTTTGTTGTTTTATTTTGCGTCTCTCACTAAGGGGGCCTGGTTTGTAACCTGTGGTGTATCCTTTTTGTCATGATAGGAGGCTTAGCCAGAGGCCCACAACTGAAGAATTAGAGCAAAGAAATATCCTAAAACGTGAGTATCCTATACTATACGATGATTCCTTGAGTTACCGTTAACAAGCTGCCTTCTACAGACGATTCATTTATCAGTGAGAAACCATAATATATTAGTTTACTCATAACTGACTGAAATGGCCCATTTATATCACATTTATATATAATTGTTTATATGTTTTAAAAAATAATTTCTTGAATTTTATATTTCATTTTATGGCTTTGAGCCTGATATTTCCCAGACGAGAGTTGTGGTCATGACAACTGTTTTTAAGAAAGATGAAATATATTCCATGTATTCTTTTATCCAAATGTTAAATAGAAGAAAATGTTCCAGTCTACTTGCAAATATATGTCAAAGAAAAAGCCAAAGAATCCACAAGGAAATAAATCAAACATTCCTATATTATTTTCAAAAACACAGTTTGTTGCTAGGCTTAACAAATGACTCAATTTAAAACAAAATTATGGTAAAAGGTATTTTTTAATCCATTTCATTTTCCTTTGTCGTGATAACATTGCTTCCCTCTTGAGTTGTTTATAATTCCTCAGCACTTAAAAGAGTTTGCTATTCATTTTTCTACATTATTTTCCCATTCAGTTTTTCCTCTATTCTCTTTGATTTTATTTTTTACTCACCATTCCAGTAGTATTTATTGGTGTTAGTATGTTGAAGCTATAAAACTAATAGAAACACAGTTTGTCCTGCTATTGTGTATCAATGTGGTTACTTACTAACTGCAGTGAGTTAAGAAATGGGTTATTTTTAAATTGAGCCTAGCTGTAGTGTTATATTTTATTAGCCTGGTTTCAAGAGAGCTTTTTCTTGTATGAAATATCAAAGAACAGGATAGTACTACAATAGTAATGAGCCACTGGCGTGGGGGGAAATCCTTTTCAACCAGGCTTTTAGAGTTGTCTTGGCCTGATGGATGACCCCAGCTCTCCAAGATGTTATTTTCTTTCCTGGAGGAAAGAAAGATTTTTAGTAGCATATTATACAACAGTTGCTGGTACTAAGACAACTAAACAATGAAGATTTAACAGTGAGAGGAACTGCCATCTACCCTGTCTATGGGATCTTTTTCCCTGGAATGCTGTTTACTGGCTGTTTGTGAGCATAACTGAAATAGAGCCCACGGAAGGATTTAAGTGACTATCAATGTATAGAAGAGCCAGTTTGGAGGAGGAAAAGGTCATGCATGGCTAGAAAAGAAGGAAAAATTTGTGTTTTAGCTTTTCTGAGGAAGGGTGGAAGCAACATCTAATTTTGACAACAAAATAAAACCAAAAAAGCTCATAGCTTTTGATAACAGGTTCCCAGGAAATATTTGTTGAATTAAGTTTTAAGTAAACTCAAATGCAGTCCATAAACCCATAAAACACAGAGATTATGTCTTATCGGGTGCCTGATGCAATACCTAGAAAAAAAGGAAGAGCAAATTCTGGGTAATGTTTTCTTGCTCCTGTGAGACAAATAGTGCCAAACCACACTGGAGTTTGGTTATTTGAGGAACTGTTGCATGGATCCAGAAAACTATCGCATGTTAATCTTAAGTGCTTCGTTGCCTTTCATGCCCCCTGTTTTCCTGGCAGTTTGGGAAAGAGTGAAACACCAAAGTCAACTTCAGATTTGACTCCAGCTCTTTTTTCCTTCCTTGTAAGTTCATCTAAGCATGTTTATTCTGGACACAAAAGACACATTTCCAGTCTGGAGTGGCTGATAACTGGCTTATGATCTCCTGACACAGTATTGTATGGCCAAGGGAAGCAGAAGGAAACTGGTAGAGGTCACCCAAATCTCCCTGAGCAGTCACAGGGAACTGAGTGGCCTAGCTTACAAACACTGTGCCCAGCTCATGTTTGCCTCTGGGTTCTTCCACGGAGTTTGCTCTTGCTTGCTTGTTTGTATGTTTCGTCTCCAGCTTTCCTTAGGAAGCAAGATGATTGTCTATTTGAAGAAAAGGTCTACATGTGATAGATATGTTGTGGTTTTTAAGGACACTTCCTTTAACTAGGTCATCTTTTCTTGACTAGGAAACTTGACTAGGAAACTAATTCGTAGCATAAAACATCTAACAATTCTCAAATCAGAGCCCATCACTAATTTAATAAACATGAGCCAGGCAGCAGTAAATGCTGATAATTTTCAATGGAGACCAGAGGACAAATTTTATTTCTTAGTGTCATCCCTCATATCACTACCTTCCTTGATTTCTTTACTATTTTGGTGACACTAAATAAAGCTTTGGGGTTTTGTTTTGTTTTGTTTTAAGAAACAGGATCTTGCTATGTTGCCCAGGCTGGAGTGCAGTAGCTATTTACGGGTGATCCTCCTTCCCACCTCAGCCTCCTGAGTAACTGGGACTACAGGTGCACACCACCACACCCTGCTGACCCTAGAGTTTTATAAAAAGACATGTATATTAAGTTATATTTAGTTTTGCACTTTAGAACCAGTTCCTTAAAATTGGTAAAATAGAAAGCAACCTCTGGTGCTTGGAAGGTCAACTTTTGCTAATCAGGAAAAGTGATGTATGTGGAACACCATTTACAGAGCAGGTATTAAAAAAAGATGCAGATCCTCTTATGATATTTAGCTGTAAATATAATTCCAGCTATATCTTCTATAGAGAAAAAGTTTATTAGGCCAATGAGTTCTGCATGTATTTTTCCCCAACATTTTATTATGAAATTTCTTAAGCATACAGAAAAGTTGAAGGAATTTTACAGTAAACACCCATATACCTACCATCTATATTCTGCCATTAACATCCTGCATCTGTTATTTTTTTATGCATTTCACAGTAAATTTATACATGTATTTTCATTTGTTAAAAACACCCACATGGTAACATGTAAAACAGCATAAAGAGAAACAAACCCACAAAAAAATTTGGCTTTTTTGAACCCATTTTATCTAAATTGACGACTCAAGAATATAATACTCCAGTTGCTGATATTTCTGTACTTTCTTCTCCTTTTAGCTCATCCACAAAATGCTCTGGGCAACAGTTTCTAGCCAGGCAAGTTTCCTGTAGTGCCCACTGCTGTTTAACCACATGTATTATTTGTGTGTTTATGGGAAATGCTTCCTGTGGCTCATCTGAAATGTGCAACCCTCTCTGCTCTGAGGGGAGTCACTGAGAGCAAGATTTGTCAATGAGCCACATCACGTCTTTCATGAATATCCCTCCAGTCTGTTTAAAGTGACCAGACAGGTTTACATCCTACTTTATCATTAGTCTTGTAATGAATCAAAAAATGAGGGAATTGTTAGAGAATTTAGCCTGTTCAACTTGCAAATACAGATGTTGCAAATATTGAATACTGATATTTTATTCAAAATAAAATGGTAAAGAGTGGTCAAGAGTCCATTTGAATTTTAAAAATAAATATAATTATCCTTTCATAGAAGGAGGAAACATGCACAAAACTTGGTGGAATTCTTAAGTACTAAGTTTAAGGTTTAGCCTTGACTCTTTGTAAGAGATTTTACAATGACTGTTTAATAGGATTCAGACGAACAGTCATGTTGGCTTCTCTCCACCTCTCGCGCTCCTCCGCTAACTTCTTTGAAAGTACAATTTTGAACATGAGAAATGTGAGGAAGTCAGTTCCTGATGTCAAAAAAGAATTCCCAGGTGGTAAAATCCTATTTATTTAACTCCCCTACCTGCAGTTGGCCCTTCTCTGTTTAGACATTGCTGGCTGTTACCTAGTTGTACCATATGCTTAATAATGCAAAACTATCTAATACTCCCTTTGAGGAACTGACATTTTACATATTTATAAAGACTGCAGCATTTGTTAGATTTGGGATGTATTAGATATCCAATTTTTTAATCTTTGAAAAGTACCTTTAAAAATGTAGCATAATCACTATATAGGAAGAATTGACTAAAATGTTTTAAGGGTTCTATTTTTCTTTTTATTAATAATATCATCAAAGCTCTCACCTTGTAAAGATCTGGTTTGAATCACATGAGCCACAACAATGGCAATTGTTTATTATGTATAATTGACAATCCACAAGCTTTATCTAACTCATATTAGGTAATTCTTTGAACCTAAGTATGTATATGAAAGGATATATAGTTTGTGAAGAAATTAGAAAAATCTACAGTACTTTCATAGGAAGAAATTTGAATGATAACCAAATTTGTTTGACACTCTCAGGCACTTAATCAAAGGATATTAACTAGTTGTTTCTTGTCTCTTATGGGTGATTTCAGTTTATGTTCACTCTATCTAAATAACCAGACTAATCATCCTCTTTCTTATGAATTAAAATTAGTATTTCAGAAGACTATAGAAATTTTTCCCTGTCCAGAGAAGGAAAATTGATAGAGAATTTAGCCTGTTCAACTAACAAATAGGGATGTTGCAAATTTTTAATACTGACATTTTATTCACAATAAAAATGATCTTAGTGGTAAGAAGTCTATTTGAATTTTGAAAATAAATATAATTATCTTTTTTCATAGAAGAAGTTTTTCTTTTTCAGCCTCTTGGTTTAGCCTTAAGTGTGATTTTTTTCCAATAGAATTCATAATGGCATTTTCTAAAAGATAATCTTTCATAAGCATTGGTATCCAAGATGTAAAATCTATGCTCACTTATCAGACAGGTGATGAGCTCCAGGAAGCAACAGACAGAAGTTCCTCAAATACAACCAGTACAAACTGAAGGGGTGTTTATTTCTCTAAGAATTCTGGACATTTTTCTTTAAATTCCATCGTTTGGACAGCAAAAAATTGTACTACTCAGTGAAGCACTAGAGGAAGAGAAGACTTTGGAAAGTCAAAGTCACAAGAAAATAAATAATTTCCACCCACAGTACACCATAACCCCATTTAGAACATTCTGGTTTGAAAACAAAATCCAAAGAAATGCTTACATTCTGCTTCTATGGAAACCAAGGAAGAGAAATCAAATATTTTGGTTGGACTTGAGTGAAAATCAGCAGCTCAGACATGCATCGGATGGTTCTAATTTGCTCTTTTAATATGTCTCAGATTTTCACATGAAGGCCAGATCCAGAAGTAAATTTTTATCTGAATTCTTGTAAATTGTGCTTGTAGGCCCATGAGATGATCAGCAATAGAGAGCTTTCACCAGAGTACAGACACTTTTATGGTTTTTTTCAGAATAGAACAAGAAGTCAGGAAGCAAATAGTTTAAAATTAGAAAAGTAAGTAAACCAGTCCTGCAAGGGGAAAAATATATTGATGATCAATCTTTCTGCAAAATCTTTTGATGGCTTTTTAAAGATGTTGGTGAAATGTTTGATCAATATCTGAGAGAGTCAAATAATTGTGACCTGATTTACTTTTCTGATTATAAAATTATCTCTGGTAACTAAGTCATCACACCTTTCCCCCCTTAATAAACAGAAAAGAATGAAGAAGAGGAACAAGAAGCAAAAATGGAACTTAAACGCAGACTCAGCAGAAAGGTGATGAAGTTACGATGTTCATGGGCATGTGTGTCTTGAGATATACTTTGTTTTTTTAAAATACAATTGCTCTCTCTACATGTAAATCGATGTTTAGGAATAATTATTCCTATTTGTCCGTAGTCATAGGCATTAAAGTCAATATAATGCGTACAATATGAATTATATCTGTAATTATATGTTGTGTTAATTTTGAAAAGTTAACAATCAAAGGTTTTTGAATTGCATTTACTGTTTATGAAAACACATATTCTATATGAAAATTTTTAAATATACACAAAGGAACGAAAAAGAAAATAAAATCACACAAAAGTCATCTATTTGGCGATAGCCATTATTAACATTTCAATGTTTATATTTCCATTTTATAAAATCGTTTTTTAAAATGCTCATATATTCCATTTAGTCTTAGAAATAATTAAACAAATAAATATTTTGTTACTACTACAGATGTGCCATTATTCCGTATCAGAGCTGGGTGAGTAATTTATTATGTGAACTGGATCATCCAGCCTGCTTGCTACAGTGCTACCCAAATTGACAAATGGCTTACCTCCAAAACTCGAACAATTGTTCCCACCTATTTATGAAAATATAAGTCTGATGCCAGGGTTATCACTTTTTTCTGTGTTAAAATAATAATAGTCTTTGGGAAAATTAAGCACCATCAGAGTTTATATTTCATTATAAACCCTTGTAATAATAATTCTTCAAATATATCGTTCATACCTGGGAAAGGGCAGACTAAACTGTGACATCTCAGTGAAGTGTGTGACCTGATCCACATTTTCATGGGCTGGCTGGGGAGTCCATCTGCAGCGAAAGCATTCCAAGGCAGGTGGAGGAAACAACCCATTTCCCATGGGAAAGTTATAGGGACTGTATTTTGAAAGTTTTTGGTTTGGGTTTTCAAGGAAGAAGATCCTTAATTCATTTCTTTCTTTTTCTCTCAAAGCTCCTAAATGTCAGATAATGATCAAGCTGAATCAACTCAGTTTCTAGGGATGGCTCTTCTAATGTTCGGTGGCCCTTAAGTCACCAGCTGCAGACAAGAATCTCCCTTCCCCGTTGCTCCAGGCTCACTCCTGTGACACATACAGCCTTTTTTTTCAATCCAGTTGGGCCCCTCCAGGAGGCAAAAGTGCCTGCCCTTACCCTCTGCGCCCACTTGCTTCCTTCCGCACACAGAGCTCCTTGCCGTAGGTGCAGAGATGGCTACCCTGTTAACAATCAGAGTTACCTGTGATTGACTGATGGCTACCCTGTGACACAGTCCTAAGGGCAAGATTGGATGGAGAACTTCAGACCTGTGTGGCCATTGGTTGCTTTCCTTCTGGCCAGTTCTCAGGAGCAAGGGTTTCTCTATCTCCTTTTCCCCACCTGCCCTGAAGAGCAATATAGATTGGACAGCAACTAAGAGTGTGGCAGAATCACTTAGATTATTCCTTCCCTTGTCTACTGCTTACCAGGGCTCTATGAAGGTACAAGGAGCCATAGTTGGCATATTCCAGCTGCTGTGGGCCTAGGCCTTCTGAGAGTCCTTGAATGCTTTGAATCTTAAAGAAATGTGCTTTAGTTCAACCTCTGGTTTTACTCAGGAGGAATCTGAGGCCCAGGAAAGGGACAGTTTTAGACTACAGCATGTGTGCCTGGTGTACCACCCTTAAGACCATGCAAATAAGGAATATTTCCAAAGAAGACCACTTAGATGATAGATAGTCTGGCTGTATATAGAGTACATATAAGAGGGAAAAGATACTGAAAATGGACCCTGTAGGTTAAATAGAGACCTGGGTCTACCTGCCTGGAAATACTGTGAAACCTCTCAAAAAGGGGGTGAACCTAAGTAGCAGAGAGTAGGTGATGCCTGTTGACCCGGGAGGGTAGGTTTCTTTCCTCTGTCAGAATTGTTTCAGTCTTATTCTTGGGCTTGACAAAGGACCAAGAGAGGAAAACAAATACTCCATGGGCTGGCTAGATTAAATATAATTATAAATTTGAATTTGACCAAGAGCCCAAGGAGGAACCCAAGTTATTAGAAGTGTCTTAAAGGTTGCAGCTGATATTAAGCAGTTATGGCCCCATGGAAGTGCAGTTCTCCAGTGATTCTCCCCTCTTCATTCCTACACGTCGGCTTTTCAGGCTGAGGACAAATGTCACATCGGGGCCCTGGTCCTTATTCTCTCAGGGATGGCTGTGCTCTAGGCACACCCTTCGCTGGACCACTTCTGTGTTGTAACTTTGTGCATTTCTGAATATATAGGTTTAACATAATAGGAACAGAGATTTTTATTCTAATTTCTAAAAATTTCATGGCTTTGGTCTTGCTAATTCAGTCACCAAACCAGCCATCCCGTATCTGGGTTACTATTGTGTCTGTGTCGCTGCCTGTTCCTTGTGTTGGGGATGACAGGCCTTTATCACAGCGCCAGGCAAGTTGGGGAAAAGAGCATAATTCAAGTGATTGCCAAGACTGTGACCTATCTAGCAATGATGATTTTTTATAGTCTGAAAAATTAGGGCACATTGCTTTCTAGTTCTCGTTAGAAATTCCCAAGATGCTGCTGCTTTTTTTTTTTTTTTTTTTTTGGGATACCTGAAAGTGACCTTATTTAACTATAACTTTGAAGTGTTCTCTATAGAAAACTTGCCACCATGAGGCTGTAAATGGTTTCCTGAACTCTGTCTTTTTCTCCTGTCCTCCTGCAGCTCAGCCTGAGACCCACAGTGGCAGAGCTACAAGCTCGAAGGATTCTGCGGTTCAACGAGTATGTAGAAGTCACCGATTCTCCCGACTATGACCGGCGGGCAGACAAGCCCTGGGCCAGGTTAACACCTGCAGACAAGGCAAGACTCCCAGAGGATTTCGTGTCTATTGTATTGCTTTTCCAATACCCACTTACCCCCAACTTAGTCATCCTAGCGGATTAGACCTTACAATCTTCCAATAATTTTCTGCCTCTGATTATTTAAACTGCTTAAGTGATGTATTTAGTAATATCAATGTAGTTCTTTCAACAAAGTCTCAGAGAAAACTAGTTCTTAGTTACCATGTAACATGCCTGCATTCAGATCTGGATGGGGAGGGCTTTCCCACAGCCAGGATTTATCCTTACTCTTAGAAAATATAACTTATGTGACTTATTTTAAGGAGATATGTTAACAGTGGAAAAGGTTTGATCTATATCAAGGCTGGCACACTTTTTATACAAATGGCCAGAAAGTAAATATTTCAGGCTTTGTGGGCCAATCTTTGTTATTATTGCTTAGTTCTGCCCTTGTAGCATAAAAGCAACTATAGACAACATGTAATTGATTAGAGGTATATATGTTCCAAAAAAACACACTGTTTTTATTTATAAAAACAGAAGGTGGGCCAGATTTGGCCTGTAGGTCATGACTTGCCAACCCCTAATCTATATCAGATAAGATAATCTATATCAGATAAGAAAAACTCTTATCTTATGAGTGTCATGGTTCCATAGCCAAAAATTTATGGCAACCATTTGTTTTTAAGTTTTTCACTTTAGGATTTTCCTAATATCCTCAATAATGAATTCTAATTTTTATCTCTGGTAAAAATCTGGTATTGAATAAACTCATGCCATACCCAGTCTTAATGCTAGAACTAGCTATTATATTTGATAATACTCTGTACTGAAACTTTTTCTTTTTCTTTTTCTTTTCTTTTTTTAGAGACAGGGTTGAACTCTGTTGCCCCAGCTAGAGTGCAGTGGCACGATCATAGCTAACTGTAACCTCAAACTCCTGGGCTCAAACGATCCTCCTGCCTCAGCCTCCCGAGTAGCTGGGACTACAGGCCTGTGCTACCATGCCCGGCTAATTTTTTTATTTTTTGTAGAGCCAGGGTCTTGCTATGTCGCCCAGGCTGGTCTCGAACTCCTGGCCTCAAGTGATTCTTCCACCTTGGCCTCCCAAAGTGCTGTGATTATGGGCAGAAGCTACCACACCTGGCTCTGACACTTTTAAGTAGGAAATTTCATTCTGTAAAGCACCTACTATGTGTCAAGTACATGCTAGAGATTTTGACTCAGAAATCATTAGCTCATAAGTAGGAATGGAAAGTAGGAAGGAATAAGATCCCAAAGTAAGAATGTTCAGAACAAGAATAGAAGCCAAGGAGGCAGAGAATAGCACCCCCTTATGTTGTGGTGAGAACAGCACTCACCCCAACATTTAGGAAGAGGCAGCAACAGAAGATAGAGGGGAAACATCTGCCAGTGGGGAAAAAGAAGATGGTAGCACAGCAGCCTAGAAGGACAGTGTCAGGGAGGACGGCCTTGCATGTGCAATGGCGTGGTGAGAGCGAGCATTTCCATGGACTGATGGGTGGAAGCCTGGTGGTGGTGGAGGCAGTGAGGAACGTGGACTCTTGGGAAGTGGTAGGATGAGGTGGTCACTCAAGGTGTGGCTGTGATTGTGAAGGCTGTAAGCTTGGGTGGGTAAATTTGGAAAGTAAAATAGGGTATCAGGGGAGTGATTTTTTTTTTTAATGGGGAATACTCAAGAGCAATTTATTATGCTTTGAGGAAGGAGCCAAAAGAAAGGGAGAGGTTGAACATACAGAAGAAAAAGTCAGGAACTGATAGAGCGGGCGTAATCATTGGAGCGGCAGGTCAGCACTACAGGGACAAGGCGAAGAGATCCTTGAGGGTGGCATGGTGAGCACAGGCTGAGGACTGTGCCCGAAGGGAGGAGGCTGTGAAATAACATCTCACTGTGCTTCTACTTCCCCTCTCACTGACTATTAATGAGCATGTTTCATATGCCTGTTGGGCATTTGGATTCCACTTCTGTAAAGTGCCTGTCTTTTGCCCATTTCCTTTTGGGTTGTCAGTTTCTTGTTGATTTGTAGGAGTTCTTCATATATTCCAGTTAGATATGTTGCAAATACATCTATATAGCGTCTCCCAATTTAGGACATTTCACTCTCTTTATGGTGTCTTTTGAGGAAAAATGATTCTTAAATTTAATACAGTTGAACTTATCAATCTGTTTCTTTATGGTTTGTGATTTTGGTTTTTTTAAAAAAAAATTCTCCCCATACCGAAGTTATATTCGCCTATGCTGTCTTTTAAAACGTTTGTAGTTTTGCTTTGCACACTTAAGTTACTTATTTACCTGGAATTAATTTTGTTTGAAGGTATAACATACGCTTTTAGCTTTGTTGTTCATCTCTATTATGTTTGTTTTCTGTGTCATTATTTGCTCTTTTTTATCTTCTTCCTCCTAATTTTTTGGCCTTATTTGGCTGTTCTTTTCTAACCTAAGATAGACTCTCTGGATCATTAATTTTCATCCTTCCTTATTTTAATAATAAAAGCACTGAAGGTTATAAATGACTCTGTATGTCAGCGGTTTGCAGGCTTGACTACACATTGGAATCACCTGGGGAACTTTAAAAATGTGGATGCCCTGCCAGGTGCAGTGGCTCCCGCCTATAGTCCCAGCTGCTCAGGAGGCTGAGGCAGGAGGATCGCTTGAGCCCAGGAGTTTGAGACTGCAGTGCTCTATGATTGCACCTGTGAATAGCCACTGCACTCTAGACAGGGCAGTGTAGCCAGACCCTGTCTCTAAAAGAATAAAATAAAATGTGTGAATGCCTGGGTCCCATCCCCAGAGATCCTGATCTAACTGTTCTGGGGTGTGGCCTTAAGGGTTGGGATTTTTAAAATATGTGGTCTTTATAAAGTAGTTATAAATGTGTCATGTATTTTTGAAAACAATATATGTTTTACAGTTTTGGGGTGTAGTATTCTAAATATGTCTATAAGATCAAGCTTGTTAGTTTCATTGAGCTTTCTGTGGCCTTAGTTATTTTTTTGTCTGCTTGATCTACCAGGTAACAAATGAGATTTGTTAAATCTCTTACTATGTTTGTGGATTTTTTTTTCTTCTCCTTACAATTCTGTCAGTTTTGCTTCATATATTGTGAGGTGTGTCATTAGATATAAGTAAGTTTAGAATAACTATATTTTGCTGATGAAACTTTTTTTATGAGACTCTAAAGAAATGCTTTTTGTTGTAAAGCTTGTTTTGTCTGTATTATTTTTAAACTCGATTATTAAAATGAGTTATTTTAGACTACCTTAGTGCTATGAATTCAGGTGGCAAAGCTCTGTGATGTCTGGCTCAGGGATTCAAATTATCAGGGTAGATTTCATGCTTCTCTCTCCTTACTTAGTAAGCACCAATGTGCAATTTTCTTTGCTGTTCCCTGGATGTCAGATACTCTAGTTCACCCTTACACTGAGGGTATGCCATTTGCTGCTGCTTTATGGAGGGGAGGATTATTTACTAGACTTGGGCAAGTTTTGTCTGTCTTCCATATCTCACCAGGCTATGAAAATGACTGCTCAAATTTATCCATATTTAACACAAGTGCCCTCAAGGTCAAAGCCAGTTTCAGTGCTCACTTATCTTATTTCTTTGGGCATCGTCTTAATTTACTCTTTTTTGTCAAAGTATTTTTTACTCTTTGTCAAGCTGTTTAGTACATTTAAGACAATTTAATTTTTTTAAATTTTTAATTATTATGGGTACATAATAGTTGTATATATTTATACAGTAGATGTGATGTTTTGATACAGGAATACAAAGTGTGTTAATCAAATCAGGGTAATTGGGGTATCCACCACGTCAGGCATTTATGATTTCTTTGTGTTGGGAACATTCTAATTCCACTCTTTTAGTTATTTTACATTATACACTAACTTATTTTTGAATATAGTCAACTTTTTGTGCTATCAAGTATTGTTCATTCTATCTAAGTCTCTATTTTTGCAACCATTAACCACTGTTATCACCGCCACTTTATCACCGCCTCCCCTGCTACCCTTTATCACCGCCTCCCCGCTACCCTTCCCAGCCTCTGGTAACCATCATTCTACCCCCGTCTCCATGAGATCAATTGTTTTAGTATTTAGCTCCCACACATGAGATTTGTCTTTCTGCACTTTGCTTATTTCACTTAACATAATTCCATCTATGTTGTTGCAAATGACAGGATTTTGTTCTTTTTTATGGATATGTAATATTCCATTGTGTATATGTACCACAATTTCTTTATCCATTCATCCATTGATAGACACTTAGGTTAATTCCAAATCATGGCTATTGTGAAAAGTACTTCACTAAACACAAGAGTGCAGATATCTTTTCAATATACTGAATTCCTTTCTTTTGGATATATACCTAGCAGTGAGATTGCTGGATATTATGGTAGTTCTATTTTTAGTTTTTTGAGGAAGCTCCATCCTGTTCTCCATAGTGATTGCACTAATTTACATTCCCACCAACAGTGCACAAGGGTTCCCCTGTCTCCACATCCTCGCCAGCATTCGTTGTTGCCTGTCTTTTTGATAAAAGCCATTTCAACTGGGGTGAGATGATATCTCATTATAGTTTTGATTTGTATTTCTCTGATGACTAATGATATGGAGCATTTTTTCATATACCTGTTGGCCATTTGTATATCTTCTTTTGAGAAATGTCTATTCAGATCTTTTGCCCATTTTTTAATCAGATTATTTGATTTTTTTCCTCTTGAGTTATTGGAGCTCCTTATATATTCTAGCTATTAATCCTTTGTCAGATGCATAGGCAAATATTTTCTCCCATTCTGTGGGTTTTCTCTTCCCTTTGTTGATTGTTTCCTTTGCTGTGCTGAAGCTTTTTAGCTTGATGTGATCCCATTTTCCAATTTTGCTTTGGTTGCCTGTGCTTTGGGGGTGTTACTCAAGAAGTCCTTGCCTAGACCAGTGTCCTGAAGCATTTCCCCAATGTTTTCTTTTAGTAGTTTCATAGTTTCAGGTCTTAGATTTAAGTCTTTAATCCATTTTTATTTGATTTTTGTATATGGTGAGAGATAAGGGTCTAGTTTCATTCTTCTGCATATAGATATCCAGTTTTCTCGGCACCATTTATTGAAGAGACTGTCCTTTCCCCAGTGTGTGTTCGTGGTGCCTTTGTCAAAGATAAGTTCACTCTAGATGTGTAGATCTATTTTTGGGTTCTCTATTCTATTCCGTTGGTCTTTGTGTGTGTTTTTATGCCAGTACCATGCTGTCTGGGGTTACTACAATTCTGTAGTGTAATTTGAAGTCAGGTAATGTGATTCCTCCAGTTTTGTTCCTTTTGTTCAGGATGGCTTATGTTATCCTGGGTCTTTTGTGGTTCCATATAAACTTTAAGATTATTTTTTCTATTTCTGTGAAGAATATCATTGGTATTTCAATAGGGATTGCATTGAATCTGTAGATTGCTTTGGGTAGTATAGACATTTTAACAATATTGATTCTTTCAATCCATAAGCATGGAATATCTTTTCATTTTTTTATGTCCTCTTCAATTTCTTTCATCAATGTTGTATAGTTTTCATTGTAAAGATCTTTCACTTCTTTGGTTAAATTTATTCCTAGGTATTTTATTTTATTTGTGGCTATTGTAAATGGAATTACTTTCTTGGTTTCTTTTTCAGATTATATGCTATTGGCATATAGAAATGCTGCTGATTTTTATATGTTGATTTTGTATCCTGTAACTTTACTGAATTTCTGTCAGTTCTAATAGATTATTTTGTGGAGTCTTTCGGTTTCTCTATATAAAAGATCATACCATCTGCAAACAAGGATAATTTGACTTCATCCTTTCTAATTTGGATGCCCTTTATTTCTTTCTCTTGTCTGATTGCTCTAGCTAGAACTTGCAGTACTATGTTGAATAACAGCGGTAAAAGTGGGCATCCTTGTCTTGTCCCAGATCTTAGAGAAAGGGCTTTCAGTTTTTCGCCCTTCAGTGCCCTAGCTGTGGGTCTGTCATACATGGCTTTTATTGTGTTGAGTTATGTTCCTTCTATACCCAGTTTTTTGAAAGTTTTCATCATAAAAGGATGTTGAATTTTATCAAATGCTTTTTCAGCATCAATTGAAATGATCACATGGTTTTTGTCCTTCATTCTATTCTATTGATATGATGTATCACATTGATTTGTGTATGTTGACCCATCCTTGCATCCCTAGGATTGATTCTACTTGATCATGATGAATAATCTTTTTAATGTGTAGTTGAATTTGGTTTGCTAGTATTTTGTCGAATATTTTTGCATCTATATTTATCAGGATATTGGCTGGGGTCTATAGTTTTCTTTTTTGTTATGTCTTCATCCAGTTTTGGTATCAGGGTGATGCAGGCCTTGTAGAATGAGGACTCCTCCATTTTTTGGAAAAGTTTAAGTAGGATTGGTATTAGTTCTTCTTTGAATGCTTGGTAGAATTCAGCAGTGAAACGATTGGGTCCTGGGCTTTTCTTAGATGGAAGACTTTTTATTACTGCTTCTTTCTTGTTACTTGTTACTGATTTATTCAGGTTTTGGCTTTCATCCTGGTTCAATCTTGGTAGGTTGTATGTGTCTAGGAATTTATCCATTTCTTCTAGGTTTTGCAATTTATTGGCATAGAGTTGCTCATAGTACTCTCTAATCATCCTTTGAATTTCTGCAGTATCAGTTGTAATGTCTCCTTCTTCATCCCTGATTTCATTTATTTGATTCTTCTCTCTTTTTTTCTTAGTTAGTCTGGCTAAAGGTTTGTCAATTTTGTTTATCTTTTCAAAAAACCAACTTTTTACTGCATTGATCTTTTGTATTGTATTTTTGGTTTCAATTTCACTTCTGCTCTGATCTTTATTATTTATTTTCTTCTACTAATTTTGGGTTTGGTTTGCTCTTATTTTTCTAGTTCTTTAAGATGTGTCATTAGGTTGTTTATATGAAGTTTTTCTACTTTTTTGATGTAGGCCCTTATTACTGTAAACCTTCCTCTTATTACTGCTTTTATTGTATCCCATAAGTTTTTGTTTTGTTTTTTGAGACAGGGTATTGCGCTGTTGCCCTGGCTAGAGTGCAGTGGTGTCATATTTCACTGCAACCTCAAATTCCTGGGCTCAAGCAATCCTCCTGCCTTAGCTTCCCGAGTAGCTGGGACTACAGGCATGTGTCACCATGGACGGTTAATTTTTCTATTTTTTGTAGAGACGGTGTCTTGCTTTTGCTCAGGCTGGTCTTGAACTCCTGAGCTCAAGTGATCTTCCTGCCTTGGCCTCCAAAAGTGCTAGGATTACAGGCATGAGCCACCGCCCCCGGCCTATATCCCATAGGTTTGGATATGTTGTGTTTTCATTTTCTTTTGTTTTGAGAAGTTTTTAAATTTCTTTCTTAATCTCTTCATTGACCTACTGGTCATTCAGGAGCATATTGTTTAATTTCCATGTGTTTGTTTAGTTTCTAACACATTTTTGTTATTGATGTCTAGTTTTATTCCATTGTGGTCAGAGACAATACTTGATATGATTTCAGTTTTTCTGAATTTTTTAAGACTGGTTTTGTGGCCTAACATATGGTCTGTCTTTGAGAAGGATCCATGAGCTGAGGAGAAGAACGTGTATTCTGTAGCTGTTAGATGAAATGTTCTATAAATTTCTATTAGGTCCATTTGGTCTATAGTGCAGATTAAGTCCAATGTTTCTTTGTTGATTTTGTGTCTGGATGATCTGTCCAATGCTGAAAGTGGGGTGTTGCGGTCTCCAATGATTATTGTATTGTATTGATTCTAGATCTTGCAGGGGTGCTTCATTCTTTTTATTCTTTATTCTCTTTTTCTCTTCTGACTGTGTATTTTCAAATAGCCTCTCTTCAAGCTTATTAATTGTTTCTTCTGCTTGATAAATTCTGCTGTTGAGAGACTCTGATGCATTTTTCAATTTTTCGATTGAATTTTTCAGCTCCAGTATTTCTGCATTTTTAAAAATTATTTCAATCTCCTTGTAAAATTTCTCTATGTTGTCTTAAAGTTCATTGAGCTTCCTCAGGGCAGCTATTTTGAATTCTTTGTCTGAAACATCACATATCTCCATCCCTCTGGGATTGGTCACTGGCACCTCATTTAGTTCATTTGGTGAGGTCACATTTTCCTGGATGTTCTTGATATTTGTGGATGTTCATTGATGCCTGGTATTGAAGAGTTCAGTATTTATTCTAGTCTTCATAATCTGTGCTTATTTAAACCCATCCTTCTTGCGAAAGCTTTCCAGGTATTCAAAGCGAATTGAGTGTTGTGATCTAAGTCTTTGTTCACTACAGCCATATCAGCACTCAGGGTGTCCCAGCCTAGTAATGCTGTGACTCTTGCAGACTCCTTGGTGGACTTGGGTCAGATAAGGGAGAATTCTCTTGATTACCAGGCAAGTCTCTCACTCTTTTCCCTCACTCTCCATGCTGGGCTGCTGGATTTGGGGGAGGAGTGATGTGGGCACTCCCTTGTGGCCACAGCAGCTAGTATTGCACCAGGTCATACCTGAAGCCAGCCCTGTCTCACCCAAAGCCTGTGGTGACTGCTGGCTGGCTACCTCTGATGTTTATTGAAAGACCAAGGGCTCTTTAGTCAGCAAGTAGTGAATCCAGCCTGGACAGAGTCCTTTCCTTCAGGGCAGCAGGTTTCCTTCTGGCCCAGGGTGGGTCTAGAAATGCTGCCCAGAAGCTAAGGCCTGGAATCAGGGGTTTCAGGAGTCTGCTTAGTACTTTATTTTGCTGTGGCTGATATTAAGTTGCAAAACAAAGTCCTCTGAACTCTTCTCTTTCCTTTCCCCATGCAGAATAAGACTCTCCCTGAGCTGTACTTCCTGGAGTTGGGGGAGGGGTGATGCAGACACTGGCTTCGCTGCCACTGCAGGTGTCTCAATGAGTCACATGCACCCCAAGTCCACTAGCTCTGAGCCAGCACAGCCATAGAACTTGCCCAAGGACTGTAGTCCTTGTGTCCTGACTGCCTTACAAAAAATTTTCCTTTACTCTCTCAAGATAATTGAGTATGTCTTACAAATTTATTCCAGGCCCCAGGCAGCTTTTTGTCAGCCATTGGTGGGGCTAGCCAGAAATCAGATTTCTACTGCTGGGGCAGAGGATTTCTGTATGGCCAGGCTGGTCTAAATGTTCCCTCCATGGGGACCAGTAGAATTCTGCCCTGAGCTGTGTTCCCCTGTGACAGAGCGCCCTGAGTTCCAATGCAAAGTCTCACAATCACTTCACTCTCCCTCTCCCAGGCACACAGATTTTCTCTCCACCCTGCATGCTGGGCTCCGCTGCCAGGGAATGGGGGAGGGGTGGTGTAGGCAATGTGAGACTGTCTTTTCTTCCCTCTTCAGCACCTCTTTCCTTGATATAATGTTAAAACCAAGTACTGTGATTACTCATCTGATTTTTGGTTCTTCTGAAGGTGCTTTCTTGCATGGATAGTTGTTTAATTTGGTGTTTTTACAGAGGGATGATTGCTGGAGGTTGCTATTTGGCCATCTTGCTCTGCCCCTCTCATGACATTTTTTAAATGCTATATTTAGCATTTTAATTGTTTATTAATAACAAGGTTAGTTAAGACATCTACTATGCCATTTTCCTTGTATGAGCTTTCTTCTGTCCTCCTTTCCTTTCAGCTGTGGCCCTTTGGTCACTAAACTTTCATTTAGTAGCTCCTAGTTGACACTGCTCCAGTTACCACTTCTGTGCGATGAACAACCCCAAAATTTGGTGGTTGAAAACAGCAACTATTTTATTATATCTTACAGATCTTGTAGCTTGGGGATTTAGTCAGGGCTCAGCTAGGCGATTCTTCTGTTCTTCATGAGGTTGACTGCGATCAATCAGCTGAAAGATGGGCTACCCTGGAGGTTCCAAGATGGATTCCATAACATGTCTGGTGTCTTGGTAAAGGTAGCTCAGAGGCTAGGCTCAACTGGGGCTGTCCACTAAACTACCTATACATGGCCTCTTCAGCATGGTGGCCCCAGAGTTGTCACACTTCTTACATAGTGATTGGCTTCTCTCAGAGCAAGTATCCCAAGAGAACCAGGTAAAAGTTACATGGCCTTTTCTGATCCAGCTTTGGAAGGCACCCAGCTTCACTTCTACTACATTCTGTCTATTACAGGCAAGTCATAAAGCCAGCTCAAGATTCAAGAGGAGAGGAATTAGCTCTACATCTTGATAGGGGAGTGGAAAGGTCATATTGTAGAAGGACATGTGGGCTAGAGGTATTATTGTGGCCATCTTTGGAAAATACAACTTTCCATACCCACCATTCTAAGCTGTCTTACTACCTAAATGCTGAACTTCAGAAAGGCCAAAGGGCCAGATAAATGAGTAAAAATCACAGCAGGTGCAAAGTATGCAAGCAGTGAGAGTCTAAATGATTAACCATCTCATGTGGAAATTAATTTTCCATACCCTAGAAAGAGTTCTTCCTAACTCTTGTTCTGTCATTGGAAGGTAAAGCTCGTTCATTTCTAGCTATAATAGAGAAAAAAATGTTTGATGTTGCATTGAAATAAAAACAGGTTTTTGTGCTAGACTTCTAGGTGGCAGTGGAGATGTACATGGTCAGGTTTTCTCCTGAAGGCTTAGTTTTTCTCTTCATGAGTACTTCGAAGGTCCATGACTTTCACATCTCCGCTGCAGATCAAACCCTGAGGCCCAGAGTATAGCCAAAGCCCCTCCCTACTCACAAATGAGGCTCATTTTCTGCCTCTGACATCTCCTCTCACTTTTCTTCTGAGACTTTTTAAGGTCTAAAGGACAACATTTTTAGAACTGGATTCTTTTTTTTGAGACAGGGTCTCACTCTGTCACCCAGGCTAGAGTGCAGTGGCACGATCATAGCTCACTGCAGCCTTGAACTTCTGAGCTCAAGCAATCCTCCTGCTTCAGCCTCCCAAGTAGCTAGGACTACAGGCTCGCATCACCGCTCCTGGCTAATTTTTCCAATTTTTGGTAGAAACAGGGTCTCACTATGTTGCCCTACCTGGTCTTGAACTCCTGGCCTCAAGTGATCCTCCTGCCTCGGCCTCCCAAAATGCTGGAATTACAGATGTGAGCCACTGCACCCAGCCTAGAACTGAATTTTTATTGTGTGTGTCCAGTTTTTTTCTCAAAGAAGAATAAGAAGAATTTCTTTTCAATAGAAAAATATCATATAGTTTTTAAAGATAGAAAATAGAAAAATGCAACAATGTAAATTGCCATTTATGTATAGTATATTGTGTATGCACAAGTGATACATGTTCATTGGCAAACATCTGAATATGCAAAAATGCAAAAAGAAGAAAATAACAATTATAATGCACATCAATGCATGGTATTTTTAAGAATTTCTAAATTTAAGAATTTCTATTTTCTTAGCCTCACTAAGATACCACTATGCATTTTAAAGAGCAGTAGCCAATCAGATGATAACCAATCAGTGCCTATTCTATGAAAGGACCTTGTTGGGTGTTGTGGCGAATCTCACAAATCTAGTAGTCTTGTTAAACTGCCCAAGTTGGGAAAGTGAAGTGGCAGGAGAAATACCTTATTAATTGTGAACTTAATTGTGCTTATTTCACCTTTTAAATAAAGTTTTCAATTTTAGAATATATGTGCTTTGGAATATAGAGCACTAGGAACAGATACAAGTACAGTTAAGATAGAGAAGGCCTAGTTTCCTGCACTGAGGTAGATAAATAAGCCGGCCCTCTGGTGGCAGACAGGTGGAGCCAGAGAAAGCCATCGAATTGGCCTGAAGACCCTGGCTCACCTGGCGATTACCTTCTCCCTAGGGTAGAGCTTGGAAACTCCATGGCAGAGAGGAGGGCAGGCCTTGGAACTGATTATATCTATCTTGCAAATTAGGTAGTATATCTGTAGAGTTCTCACTCATCAATACATGGTAGCTCCTACCAGTATTACACTCATGGTCAGGCTTGAGGATCCAAGCTTCATCCCACATTGGTGATATTTTCACTATTTATTGCAGCCTCAATTTACGATCTAGTCTAAAATTGTCCAGTGAACGACAATGCATTATTTTTTCAGATGGTACATAGATTTGTCAAACAGATCACTCAGAAATCATTTATTAAAAACCTTACATTATATTAAGTGTTGTCCTAGATCCTGGGGATATAAAGATGAATAAAACATACTATCTTTCCAGGAACATACTGTCTAAACAGGTCCTAGGAGAGACTGAGATTTTAGTTCTCTGTAGCTGCGGTCCCCAACCCCTGAGCTGTGGACCAGTACCGGTCCCTGGCCTGTCAGGAACCAGGCCGCACAGCAGGAAGTGAGCGGCGGGTGAGCGGTGGGTAAGTGAGCGAAGTTTCATCTGTATTTTCGGCTGCTCCCCATCGCTCACATCACTGCTCCGCCTCCTGTCAGATCAGTGGCGGCATTAGATTCTGCATTATGGTGAGTTGTATAATTATTTCATTATATATTACAATGTAATAATAATACAAATAAAATGCACAATAAATGTAATGTGCTTGAATCATCCTGAAGCCATCCTCCCCACCCCCACCCCAGTTCGTGGAAAATTGTCTTCCATAAAACCAGTCCCTGGTGTCACAAAGGTTGGGGACCACTGCTCTATAGGATATTCTTTGGCCTGTTCATGGTTGCCCTGGCAGCAGAAGGTAGTACACTTACCTCCCTGTGGCAATGAGCTTGATGAGTAGTCAAGAAATCCTCTTCATGTTTCATAGCAGAATTTTATCAAAGAAGTAAACAAGGGTTATTAAAATGAAAATTCTAGTTAAATCTGGACTCATGGCTCATGCCGTTTGATAAGGCAGCAGGGTCCGTATTTTCAACAGAGCACCTGTTGCTTCTTGCCGGAATCATCCCTGAGCTGGCGAGGACTGACTAAGCAGACCTTCTGTTACCACTCACCAGGAGCCAGTTTTAAATGTAGTTTCAGTTATGTTTGTTTCCCTTTTCCTCTCTGTAATTGTCATGATACCAAAAATACCATTAATACGTATTTGGTCTCAGTGCTATCTCCTGGGGCTCCATTGTTGAAATACCAAGTTTCTGCTCAATGGCTTCCTATTGGTAGCCCAACCCAGCACCACTGGGTCACCACTGGAGACAGTGGGCTCCAATCCCACTGTCTCAGCCCACCTCTGTCTGTTCCTTATCTTTCAACAAATCAGTCCCCTTTATACTATGCAAAGAATTATTAGGTCTAAACTCTGGTCTTCTTTACAAAGAAGAGAGTTAAGATTACTATACATGGATTTCACTAACATAAACGGTCTTAATTACTTTTTTTCTCTTTTAAACCCTCTCAGGAAATCCTTTTTATTCCAAGAGGAAGTAACTCTTGGAATAAAACTGTGGTCATTCTTCAGTGAATTTTTTAAATGAGTATTGTGTTTCTTTAATTGCCTATAGTCATATCTTTCTGATGTATTTTTTCAAACAACTAGTCCCTATAATTTCACATCACATTCATTGCCACATCATTCATGTAATTGACTCATCATTTCTAATTACAAACCAGCACATGCAACATGGTGATCTGAAGCAATTTTCTGGATGATGTAGGCTGTGAAGCTCATTTTACTGTGGGTATGTAGGACTTGAAGGAAGAAGGCCTTTGTCACTCAGTGCCTATTTGGGATCTAACAACTGACATGGCCTTTCTAGGCCTTCATATTATCATTTGTAAAATAAAAGCCTTGAAATAGTGTTCAGGTTATCAATTGCTTTGTAACAAACCACCCCAAAACTTAATGGCTTAAAACAACTATTTATTTTGCTCACAATTCTGTGAATTAGGAATTTGGGAAGCACTCGGCCCAGCAGTTTGTTTCTGATCCATGTGACATCAGGTGAGGTGCTGGGGTTAGAGAATCTACTTCCAAGGTGGCTTCTTCACTAACTGCTTGTGCCTTGTTCCTCCTTGGCCTCTCTCCCTCTATCCACGTGGCATTTCATCCTCCAGGGCCTTTCCTTGTACCTTGGGTTCCTCACAGTATGGTTTCCTGAGAGCAGTCATATTTTTTTTACATGGCATCTGGCTGTCAAGAAGCAAAATTAGCCTAGGCAACATAGCAAGACCCTGTCTCTTAAAAAAAAAAGAAAAAGAAGGCCAGGTGTGGTGCGATGCATAGCCCTAGGCACTCAGGAGGTTGAGGCAGGAAGATCGCCTGAACCCAGGAGTTCGAGGCTACAGTGAGCTATGATCGCACCTGTGAATAGCTACTGTACTTTAGCCTGGGCAGCAACACGAGAAACTGTCTCTAAAAAAAAAATTAAATATAAAAAATTTTTTTAAAAAAGCAGCAAGAAGCAAAAGGTGCCAGACCAGTTAAGGCTACACTCCAGACTGGCACGGTACCACCTCTACTATGTTCTGTTGTTCAAAGCAGGTACAGGGCTCACGTGGAGTCAAGGCTGAAGAGATAGACTCCACCTCTTGACGAGGGAGTGGCAAGGTCACATTGCAGATGAGCATGTGGGATGTGCCCACAATGTTGAACTGGCTCTCTGGGGAAAAAATGTGTAATGTGTATATGGTCATCAGTGAACTGTAAATTTCATTAATATAAAGGGTGTATAGCACACAATTTATAATTGTACTGTTTTGTAAATTCCATATCTCAATTGATTCTCACAGAATGTTTTCATTGACTTTATTTGCCAGACTCTTCGATCAGTAGCCAACCTACTATTTCGAGTAAGGACTTTGTCTTATTTATGTCTGAGTCTCTTTCAGTGACATTATCTTCCTTCATTCCAGTTTCTTATTTCATTTCATAAATAAAAATGAAAGAGTTGTTAGTCACAGTCACAAACTAAAGTAATTTGTTTTTGGAAAGCCTCATAATAACGACAGTTTATTGGTGACTTTACAGTGTACAAAGCACTTTCAAATATGTTCTCGATTATTGCGAAGAATTCCCCCTGCATTTTCCAGATGGGAAAACTGAACTTTTGGAGCAAAGTGACTTACTGAGGGTCACACTGCTAGGGAGGGAATAGCCAAGACTAGAATCCATGTCTTCTGACTCCAAGTGTACTGCTTTTCACTTCCTTTGCTGAAACCTTACATTTGGAGAAGAAGTGTAAAATGGACATTGAGACAGGATCTCTGCTGCTATTCAAATTAAGATACCTCCTTTTGAGGAAGAATTTTTTATAGATGTTAGTTGGTGAGTGGCACAGAGCATCTTCACTATTTCACCTTCTGGTTCTAGGTATCGAGCTTTACAGTGAGCAAAACAAAGTGTCCTTGCTGTTGATCTGACTTGTGAGACAAGCTGGACAGCCCTGTGACAGGGCACTCAGGCCCACATACATTTCTCTGCTTGCTGCATCTCTTCCAAAAGTCAGTAGCAAGAATAATTGCCATAGTTCCCAGTCACAGGTTCCCCACAGACACTGAAGGGGCTGAGGAATATATTTGGTGAGAAGAGACAATCTATGGCAACAGCACTCCAACATAGCATTGAAAGGAACACTGGGGGGAAGGCAGAGAGGTGGCTAGTGATAGGAGAGACAGAGAAAGCCCTCAGGGCTTTCTTCTGTCTTTTCCCCCTTCTAAAATTTGTTATTTTCCAACCACAAAGTAAATTTTCTCATTTCCCCGTGAAGTTACTCTCTGTGGTTTGTATTGTCTGTTATTCTGTGTTTTGGCTGAAGAGTCCATTTTGCCTAGAGGTTACAGGGGTGTTTTTATTAGCACATTTTTTTTTTACATGAGTAAAATGTTCTTTGTAGAAAAATTAGGAAATAAAAGTAAGCCAAAAAATTGAAACCAAAAACCATCCAGGATTCTGCCACCATTTGTTAACAAATAACTAATGTTAATATTTTGATGAACATCTTGGCTTTTCAGTCTGAATGGCGTAAGCATCTTTTCGAACACCAAAAATTGTGTGGCATGGATTGTGTGTTCTTTAAGTAGTAATGCATTCTATTTGATATTTTCTTTGAGTAGCTTTAAGTGCAATCTTGAAATTTCAAGTTCTATTTGTCTAAACTTTCGATATTAAAGAATGTATAGCAACTGTCTTTTTAGTAGCTCTGTGGCCACGAGGCAAAGCCACGTTGTTGTGGGCAGTATTAAATGCAGAACTTTCATAGGAGAATGATACTGTTTCTCAGAAAATCTCATGACCTGCACTTTTCTTGGGGTCATCAAGGGTAGGGGATGTTCTGTGTGACTCACAGACTAGGCCTAAGGATGAGTTTAGCAAAGGCCTCCTTACTACCCCCCTTGTCTAGGACACCTGAAGGAAGTCTATCCTGGTTTTAGTTTGGCTATAGTATGATATATTTATTACATCTTTCCCTGGTAGAAATTAGAAATCCCTTTCTCTCTCCAAGACATTTCTTAAAGAATGCCTGCTTCGTTGCTACTGTCTATACTAGGGAAATATGCGACCTAAATAACAATACTATTTAACTATTTTTTTCCTGTTTAGGCAGCAATAAGGAAAGAACTAAATGAATTTAAAAGCACAGAAATGGAAGTTCATGAAGAGAGTCGACAGTTTACAAGGTAGGTAGACAAAATGAAGTTTAGCATATTAACAAGGCTTGACATGTGAAATTTTATGTTGTATTTTATCACAATTTAAAAAAAATTTTTTAATACAGTTTAGCGTAAAACCATCCTGTTGCCATTTCTGCTTCTCCCGCAATGCATCCTTGTTTGCTTTTGCTGATAGACTAACAGTCATTGTGGCACTTTTGAAGTTATGACTAGATAAGATTGTAAATTTCTAGAATTTCATAGTAAATTCAGCTATCTCTTTTAAGAACACTAAAACTAATCATGCTGAATAAGAATTTCTAAAATTAAAAATTTTTTTTCTTTCAAAGAAGTCTGAATCATTCCAAAGGGCTACATTGTGGTTCCTTTCTTAGTTTTATTTTCTGGGTCAGAAGACAAGTATCAACATCATTTATTCTGCTCTTGAACAGACTCAGTTGAAGTTGTATGCCCAGAATAGATGCTGGCGAGAGTCAGTGTGGGCATGTACCATAGACATAACTTAGGAGGGAAGCTTACTTTTCAGAAGATACAACTTAGAATGGGAATCCAGGTTTTACTGGTACCACAGAAGATTGTTTCACAGGCTACTAAAATCAGAAGAGACCTGAGGGGTCCCGTAGTCTGACCCCCACACTTCACAGGTGTTCTTTTTATTTCTGCCTTATGGGTGTATGTGCTTTGCTCTATATAACAGGTGTGTTTCTAAAAGTTTGCACACCAATCAAATCTTGAATAATTGAATTGACTTTAAAAAATACCAGGACAGATGATCACATGAAGTAGATCACAGTAGGTCTTTCTGGAAAACAAATACTGATCCCCTGGGCTAGAAACAGCCTCTGAAGGGCAGCCATACATCCTTGTGCTACTGTTCCTGCAGTGGTTCCTGGTGGTAGTGGTGCTCTGTGCTGGGGAGCATGTCACAGGATAAAGGAAGTAACGGTATATAACCTTGTAATTTTATAGCAAACCCCTTCCCTAAAATTCATGGGGGGCCTTGCTCCACAGCTATTCCTCGTATGTCTGGTATGCAGAAGAAACTCATCTCTCTTTTAGGGGCATAGTCTGCCCTCCATATGCACAGAATCAACCAACCATGATCCAAAATATTTTTAAAAATAAATTAAAAATAACAACACAACAATAAAAATAATACAAATTTTAAAATGCAGTATAACAGCTATTTACATAACATTTACATTGTATTAGGTACTATAAGTAGTCTAGAAATGATTGAAAGTATTCAGGAAGATGTGCGTAGGTTATATGCAAATACTATGCCATTTTGTGTCAGGGGCTTGAGCATCCGTGGATTTGGGTGTCTGCAGGGATCCTAGAACTAATCCCCTGTGGAGACCAAGGAATGACTATATTTCTTCTTTATTTATTTTCTCCTATATTATGTTTGATTGTATATGCATGTAGGGCTCCCCAACATCCTGAATGTATAGGATTTTTGTCTATTTGGGGGCTTTATTCCATTGTAATCTACTGTTGGACCAATATCATGCCTGTATCAAGCCAGATTTGTTTGTCCTCCTTCCTCCCCTCCACTTCTGGGTCAGGAAGAGTTCATGCTAAAATGTGACGTCTGTAGTTGCCCTTCACCAGTAAAGTTGATCATAAAAAAGTGGCTGGATACTTTCGGTGACGTCAAGCTGGCTGGGGCGGCCGGGCAGTTGGGAAATTGGCATGTGAAGTTCTCTTTTAATATACACATGGATCAGTTTCCAGAGTCTTCAATATATTCTAATGAGCTATTTGTCTGTCCCTGCCTGTGTCATGCTGTTTAATTAGGATAGATTTGTAGTATGTTTTTATATCTGACGGGGTATTTTTTTTACCCTCAAAATCCTGTTGGCTATTTTTCTGTATTTACTCATCTAGAGAAATTTTGAACATGTTTGTTGTGTTTCATAGTCTATTGATATCTTCACTGTTTAAGTAAATATTAACAGATGCAAACAGATAAACTTTTGAGGGGGTAACAGCTGATATCAAGGGTAAACTTTAAAAATTTTCCAAAAAGTATATTGATTAACATTCTTTAAAATGTCTTTCCAGATAAGGAAAAATGAAATATTCATATCAGTAAAACAAATATGCCTTGCTTAAGTATTCTTTAAAACTTGGCAGTAAAGCAAATGTCTACTGCAATGTTTCTATTAATTTATATGACATCATTAGAGTTGCATTCCAGTAGGGAAATATTTTGGCCCTGGGACATAAAAATCATACTTATGATTTTCAAGTTGTTTTCAGTATTTCTTTTAAGAGGAAAAAGTTTTGGTAAACACTACTGTTTCTAATCAAAATAATACAAAAATATGGTACTGTTTTACATTTAGAAAATTGCTCATGTAAAAGATAGTGGTACTATTAGCACCAGCCTCCCTCAGGGGAGGAATAAACACTCTATGAATCACTACCTCACCCTTAAATGCAACCTAGACGTACAGCAGCTCTCCTTTCTTCTCATTAGCGTCAGACATTTATACCAAGTAAGCCTTCCCTTCAAAACCTAAATCTTGTAACTCCCTGCAGATTTGGGGTGGTTAATAAATGGGTTGAGACAGCCCTGCCTCCTCCGCTCAAGCACCTTTTATGCAGAAATGGCCTCCCACACAGCAATTTATCAGTGAACACTGGAAGGATCCATTCCCATCTATAGCTTCCTTTGCTTCTGTATCTCTGGAGTAATACACAAACTGGGGATAGGGGCGGGCATGGGAGGGAGACTTCTCACTGCTCACCCTTTGAACCTTTTGAGTTTTTGAAACATGATAATATATTATCTTCAGGATCTGGAAGAATTTGGGGGGGAAAAAAAAAGAAGGTATTACCTAGTCAAAAACAAACATTTAAAAGAAAAACTAAAGGATCCATTCCCTAAGTCCTTCATTCTGTATATGAGGATTCCACATGGTGGCTTTTCTTGAATAATATGTTGGCACCAATACTAATTGTGACTCTGCCACTTTTTACTCACGAGAAGACACCTCTGATACCTCCATCCTGGAATACATTCTGTGACATGTTTGATCTGTAGTGATGAAGAATTGTGATGATCCACTCTTTCATGTAATTCCCATAGCCATTTTCCCCCAGTATTTTCCAGATAGCTCTCTGGAATTGGAATGCATTTTAGAGCCTTGCAGTAAGGGTGGGGGCAAGTGGTTCCCCCAAGAATTCATCCTGCGACTTGGTCGGTACTAAGTATAATATGTCACCTTGGGTCCTTAGAGCACTTGCTGCGTATCTGGCCACATCCTGTATTTTCTGCCCCCAGCCACTGCCCACTCAGCCCACTGTTCAAAATCCAAAAGTCCATTTGAAGGGCAATATATTATTAGATAGGGTCACTGTGTTCTTGACCACCATGGCAAACAAAAGCCACTTGCTTTCCATAATAAATGGAATTTCTAAAATATAAAGTAATTCTCTAAATTATAAAGACCAATTGCATGAAAAATCAAATTTTACTTAAAAAATAAATTTTAGAATGATCACTGCTGAGTATGAATAATTTTAATCTTCTGGATATTGTTTTCCAAATTTTTTTAAGTGTTAGCATGTATCAGATTTATAATCAAGAGAGAATTTCACTTTTTAAAAATAAACTTTTAATTTCATAAATAATATTTTTCAAATGTGCAAAAGTATTCTCATATTTTTTTGTTAGCTTATAAATTATTTGTTTATTATATTAAGAGATACTGTCAAATACTCATAGAATCATTGAATTGAAGCTCTTAGAGTCAAAATGGGCCTTAAGAGATCATTAGCATAATGTCTAGTAGGAAAATCAGGATATTGACTAAATGTATATATGGCAACGATATATTTTATTTAAAATTCAGATGCATAGCATATGCATAGCTTTATGCATATCAATAAAGATTAGGAAATACAGTGGAGTTACAGTTATTTTTTTCTTTAGCTTTCAAATTTTTAAATTTTATGCTGAGATTGAGACACACACACACACACACACAGAATGTAGTTGACCCTTGAACAACTCAGGGGTTAGGGACACTGACTCACCCTTGCAGTGGAAAATCCACATATAATTTTTGGTTCCCCCAAAACTTAACTACTCATAGCCTACTTTTTACCAGAAGCCTTGCTGATAATATAAACAGTTCATTAATATGTATTTTGTTTGTTATATGTATTATATACTGTGTTCTTACAATAACAAAAGCTAGAGAAAAGAAAATGTTATTAAGAAAATCATAAGGAAGAGAAAATATATTTACTGTTCATCAAGTGGAAGTGCATCATCATAAAGTTCTTCATCCTTATCTTCATCACATTGAGTAGGAAGAGTAGGGGTTGGTCTTGCTGTCTCAGGGGTGGCAAAGGCAGAAGAAAATTCATGTATAAGTGGACCCATGCAGTTCAAACCCATGTTATTCAAGGGTCAACTGTATCTACATACATAAATTTTTTTAAGCAATGATCTCATTCTGTGCCTTCTTGAGGTATTACTATCCTATGTGGATTTACAGATAAAGTAAACCACTCTTTCATGTTCTAAATATGCTTGTCAAAATGTGACATGGCTGGACCTACTCTTTAGACTGCAGTAAAAATCAATTAAGCAGTCTTCCACAGAAGACTGGGAAAGTTGCTTTTGTAGTAGTACTGTCTTTCATGGATGCTCCATTTGCTTGCTACCTGCACAAAAACTATAGATTTGCAAAATGCAGCTTTAACTAACTATCACAGTCAAAAGCATGGCTCAGTATTATTGGGAATAACAAGAGCCCAGCCAGCATGTGGTCTGGCCTCTTAGGTAGAACAAGGAGCTGTAATTTAAGAGAGCCTCTTCATTTGTTTATCATAAATGTATGTAGCGTGACAGTAAAACTCTTTTAAAGAATGGGAGAATAAATTATTTTGGATTTCTTTATATATCAAATAGGGAAGTATAAGAAAGTAATATTTTACTTTTGTGAGTACTTATATATTTTATATTATCTGAATCAATTTACAGGAAGATGAGTAAATTCTTAAAAATTAAATTGTAGAGGAATTATCTTTGTGGAAATAGTTATTCTTACCTGAATTCCATGACTTAAAAATACCATTCCCCCATTCACTCCCTCTCAACCATATGAAAATAAGAAAAATGTATTATAGTTTTTAAAAGAAGAAGAAAATACAGATAACTTCAAATTTGAGTCTCAGGGAAGTTCTAAAAAGAGGGTGGACGAGAACCTTAAGTATCTTCAGGGCACAGTGAATCTATTTATTGCTCCACCAACTGGAAGCCTAAAGCCAAAACTGTCATTCTGTCAGATAGACAAACTTCCCAGGAGGTAAAGCTGAATTTCTCATATTTTAAAATGAATGCAAACCACTGAGCAATACCAAACTAAGCAATAATTTGTGTTTTTAGTACCTCTAACCATAAAATTTTAGAGCTGAATTTGAAGATAAGGTGCCTCATTTAAGCAGGATATAAATGTCTTTTTCTGTTTGGATAGAGCAGGAAAATGTATGGATTGTTTTTCGTTGTTGTTTTTTGGAGGTTTTTGTTGTTTTTACCAAATCTAGACATTCTATATAAAGAGAAGTTACAGTTCTGTCCCCAGGCTCTGTCAGCATATTATCACATTCACAGTATGGGTTGATCATTTTCTTCTCTTAGCCACCTTAAGTACACGGTACCTGTACTTCAACAATCTAGACCGTGGAACTCATTGTCTACTGGGATCCATGGGCAAGTGGTGTATGTAGGAAAAAAAATCTTACAGTGTCCTTGGTCATTTTTGAAAATTAAAAGCAAGACACTTTCCAGGAAGTGGCTGGGCTTCTCTCTTCTGGTTTACTAACTGCTCACACTGTTACCCAACCCAAGTTCTCATTCACCTCCTTCATCCCACAGACGTTACTAACAGGGAGAGAAGACCTCCGCTGTCCCCACACTTGTCCTTTGAATTCAGGACAGAACAAACATCCATAGATTAGGGCACTGTGGAATGTTTGGTGTGCAAAGCCCAGCAAATTTGGAGCGGGCTAAATAATTGCTAAATTAGATGAATTTTTACTTAATTCCTAGAAAAGCTGAACCTAAGGATGAGAGACCTTTGGTCACGCCTGGTGTGAGGATCCTGGAGGTACAATGTAATTATCTTGCTTTGTCAGAGCTCCCCAGGCTCCTGATTGCTGTGTGGTGTGCACAGTGCTGGTGGGTCCTGCTTGGCAGGGTCATCCCTGAGGAGCTCACTGGACGTGCTTTTCTAGTCATTGTCGAAAGTTTGAGAATAGATGGTAGCAATCAAAGTATAGCCTGGGAATGTGGAACGGGACTTTGCTCTGGTCAGAATTGATCAAAGCTTGAATGGATAAAGAAAATGTGGTATATGTATACAATGGAATACTATTCAGCCATGAAAAAGGAGATCCTGTCATTCATGGCAACATGGATGAACCTGGAGGACATTACATTAAGTGACATAAGTCAGGCACAGAAAGATAAATACTGCATGTTCTCACTCACATGTGGAAGCTAAAAAAAAAGTGGATCTCACAGAAAGAAGTAGAGAGTAGGATAGTGTTTACTAGAGGCTGGATGGGGGGAGGTCTGAGGCCAAAGGCCTGAGAACCTGGGGGTGGGGGTGGGGGGCGCTGGTATAAATTCTGGAGTCCAAAGGCCAGGGAGCCTGGGATTGTTGTCCAGGGATTGTGTACCCCAGCTCCAGCAGATAGAGCAACATATTCGCCTTTTTTCTGTTTTTGTTTTCTCTGGGCCCCCAGCAAATTGGATGGTGGCCACCCACATTAAAGACAGATCTTCCTCCCCTAGTTCATGCAGACTTGCATGCTAATCTCCTCTGTAAACACCCTCATAGACACACTCAAAAATAATGCTTTACCAGGTTTCTAGATACTCCTTAATCCAATCATGTTGACACCTAAAATTAGCCGTCACGGGGGTCTCTCGAAGAACTAAAACTTGTTCTTTGATTTAAATGACAAGAGGGAGCTCTGAGTACACTATTGAGGAAGGAGCAAAGCATTCCACCACCAACAGAGGTGAGCTAATGTAGAAGGGAGAGGTAGTGGCGTTCCTAGCTTGGGGCCTGCGGTAGGAAAGAATTTTGCATGATCAGGAGGCAGAGAGCAGGCCCCCATGACTGGAAGGGTGACATTGCCTCTGTTTAACAAATGCAAGCGTAGAGGTCCACACTCTGCCCAAGGTTATGGTCAGGGGTCGGTGAAGAGTTGAACTCAAAGTGGACACATTCCTTCTTTAGCCACAACTTGTTGGCCAGTTTTGGAAAGCTTGGCATATCTTATTTTTATTTGGATGTTTGGAAATTCAGACATACAAAAGTAATATAAGTCCTATGTATCCATCCAGCAGCTTCTCCAGTTAGCAATTTATGGCCAATCTTGTTTTATCTGTTCTTATGTCTTTAATTTTTCATTTTGTAATGCTTAGATTCAACACAGCAACATTTATTCAGTACTACCACGTATGAGATATTGTATTCTATGAGTGTGTAAAAGTGATAAGAACAATTCTTCCCTCAGCATCTCACAATCTAATAGCGGAGGCACACCTATACAAAGATTATATAATGTGAGCAATAATGGGTATAAACCAAAGGTTACAGGAACACAGAAGTGAGAGCAATTAATGCTTCCCTGAGAAGTGAAGGAAGGGGAGTTTGGGGAACTCACAGAAAGAGATTGTACAAGGTAGAGATGGAAAGAGAGATAAGGGTAGAGGACAGAACATGAGCACAAAAGCATTTGGGGGGCAAGTGATTGGAACTTAGAGTATTTCGGGGTTAGTGATGGAGATATAGCTAGAAACATGGGTTGGACCACATTCTGAAAGCCCTCAATTGCCACTGTAGGAAATTTAAATTTTATTTTGTAGGAAATGGGGAACAATACAATGCCTTTAAGAAAGAACTGGAATGATGGGGTTAGTATTTTATAAGGATAATGTTCGAGCATAGATTTGATGGAGAGAGCCTAAGACAGAGAAACCAATTGGCAGACTGGTTGACCAGGGTAGATGAGCATTCGATTGTAAAAGTCAGAGTGAAATGCTAAGTAGAGCTGCATATATGTTGAATCACAGAGGGAGCCTGAAGAGCTGGATCAGATAAGGCTTTATGGAGAAGATGGCTGTCGACCTTGATCTTGAAGATGAAAACATAAATCGGAAATGAAGAAAGGGAATTAGTGTTGAGGAACAGCACATTCAAAAACACCCGGGCTACAAAAATGCAAGGAATGTTCAGGAACTGGCATGGAGGGAAATGAAACCAGCTAGCAAGCTGACTGTGAAAGTAGTAGCAGCAAAAGCTGGCGAAGACTTTAATGACTCAAAAACAGGCAATCGAGGAAGGACTTGGTGACTTATAGGACAGGAGGGTGAAGGAGAGAAATGAATTGCAAATCTGAAGTTTCCAGACTAAAAATATTTTAAAAGGTGGAACGCCAAGCAAAATAGAAAGTGCAAAGGCAAGTTAACAAGAAAAACTTTGTATAGTTGTGGACATGCTTAGTATGTTACCACGGAACATCTGGGTGGAAATGCCTGGCAGGCGTTCAGAAATCAGGTGCAAAAAGCAGATTTGGGGTCATCAGCCCAAGATGATGAGAGACTAAAGCTAATGAAATCGTGGCTATTTGTTGTTTTCCTTTTATAACTACAGATAAGGCGTGACTTAAATCCCTTTGTGAAACATCTCACTCTGCTTAATAAAGGCTAGAATGTGACCCTCAAGAATAGTGATGTTCTGTGTCTTGATTGCCCTATAACCTGAATGATAGAACCAGCATCTTTTATGTAAAGGTTGTCTCTGCTTTCCAGCATAACATTTATAACAGTATTCTGTTATGACAGCAATTTATAAGCACTAATTCAGTTGGGGGACATATAGAGCTGCCTTTAATTGTAAATATTGCCGTGCTTTATTCAGCTCACCGAATGCAGAGTGTGTGCCTCATACCGCAGACTCACACAGTTTCTGTTTCTTACTCCAGGTTTCATCGTCCATAATGAAGTGGGAGACTATTTGGAAACATAGACTGATCATCTTTGGGGGAAGCCCTGCTTCCTGAAACCTGATATTGCACTGGGATTTGAATGTGTGTGTTTCCCTTTAACTTGTGGTGAAGGAAGTGTGTGACTCGACTTTGTTGGAAAGTGCCCCTCACCTGTGCAGCCCAGATAGGGCCAACAAGCAAAGGGAGGATGCAGTGACTCTTGCTGCCCAGAATGTGCATGGACGGTAAGAGACACCGTGTTTACATCAGTTTTTCTTCATCAAGAGTTTTAATCAAAGAAGATGAGCAGAAGACAATCGCTGGCCCCCTATTACCAGAAAGCCAAATTTTATAGTATGGGTTAAAGAAAAATAGAGATTGGAATTGCTGGGCATGAATTGGGGTGGGAGTTAAAAAACAGAAAGAAAGAGAAATATTTCATTATGTTAATGAAGAAAAGAGAAAATTGACGCATAAATGTATTTTTGAAATAGGCATTTGATAGCTGAGAGCTTATTAAGGGACTTAGGAATCGAATTACTCAACATGGATTCTTTAAAGACTTGATCCTAGAAGAATATTCTTGTTTCACCCTTTTGTTGGTACAGTGCAGTACCATTACTTTATGTTGTGCCAGTGAATCCAGTTGCCAGAAATGTCTGAATGTTTTCATGCATCTTTTTCTTAAATGCAAGAGGCTTCTATTAACTCTTAACAAGCATGCTTACCCAAATTTTGTTGCATGCTTTAAATAGCATAGCTATACACACCTGACCTTTTTTAATACTCCTTTCCTAGTGTACCAACCTTCTACAAGGATAACAGGACTGGGAATAAAGTCAGATGTAATGTGACCCTATAAAACTGCAGCAAGCTTCAGAAGTAAATCTTTCGATCTTTCCCTGTCTTGAGTATCTCCAATGTCAATGCAACCATACTTGATCTAAAGAAAATAGTATTGACAATCATGACACCTTTTTAAAAAACCTGAATCCAAAGTTAAAACTTAAGCAAGATACAAGTGTGTTGCCTGCAGTTAGTTCTGAGTGGGAATGCAAAGGACCAGTTATTTTTCAGTGCTGCATTAAAAAAAAAGTTGGGTTGCTGCTATTAAAAAAATAAAGCACATAGATCAAAAAAATACTCAAAGGCTTAATAGAACACTGAAAATTTCTGCTAAATTGTGTGTGAGGAAAACCTCATCTTGTAATTTAAGAATCTGCAGGTATCATCCATAAATATAGTACAGTATTTACTTTCAATACAAAACAATCAGTGAGATTAAAGTCATGCAAGATTTCCCTCTGAGCCTACAGTCAGTATTGTTTACATGAAGAAATCCTCTATTGTTGTATTGCTGTTTTCCATGGAGTCACAAGCACAGTATGACTCCTGCTCCCAAATACACATGACTATGTGTAAATACTACCTTGCATTTAATTGTTCTTTCACAATTGTTTGGTGCCCCTTTTTACTAAAAACACACGAAATGTATAGCAAGACAAGACCTAAATAGAGTTTATTTTATTCTCAGAGCTTGGACTAGAATTTTCTGAAATATCTCTGGTTCATAATATGGAAAACTATAATTTTTTATTTCAATCCAAAAGTAAGCATTTAATCTAGTAGATAAATTTAGATTTGCCATTCATGGGTATTTTGAAAAGCCATTTGAAATTGGATGATTTTGTTTAAAAAATTATATCTGGCTTAGACGCTCATGGATTGAAAAAGAAAAAAAACTTTTAGCCCCAGTCGGCTATTTTTAAAAGCCAGAACCATTTTATAACTGAGAAAAGTAATCAGCATTATTGCACCTCGTGTTGCACTCAGCTATGTGCACTAATAAAATAAACCTGGAGTCTGTACTTTTGTCATTTCACTAATAGGATAAGACATACTTTTGCTTTGAAAAGATGTTTATGCATGGCCAAGTGTCATGGCCTGAGGTTTTGTCTATCTTATAGTGTTTCAATCCAGCCATAAAAATGAACTTGTTCTAATTTTTTTCCAAAGTCATCCTTTTCTTTATGATATTTTTATCACTTTTAGTGTCTTGGGAAAAATACCAAAAAATATAATATTTCTTTTAATTTTTTACGCTTATGATCTTTGAATTTTTTTTTAAATTTTTAATCACAAGGCCTCTCTAATAATGGTAAATAATAAGACAGTGTCACCATTTTATCACTCAAGCTACATGTTATAGACAGTTGCTATCTGGTGGATAAAAGGAACAATTTTTTCCCACTAGTGGTGCATATGATGCAATTTTTTATTCCCTATAATGAGATACACCTAGTACAAAAAATGCAAATCTGGTACTTCAATATATTGTTTTTGTTGTGTAATATGTCAGATTTATGAACTACCCACACCTTTTCTTCATATTCATTGATATGTTTAGAGAAAATTTTGGAAGTTAGAGAGAACTTTAACAGTAAAAGAAAAAAATTAACCACTGTTAGGCTACTATTTAAGTAATTGGAACCACCAATTATTTCATTAGAATGATTCATTAAATAAAAACTATGGAAAGAATTAAAGGATTATGAGTTAAGCTGTATTTGGCAAAATACAGCTCTATTTTAATAGTTCATTTTAAAAGGCAGAGACGCTGCACATCTTCACCAGCAGCCCAGCCAGAGGTCTCTTGCCTGGCAGCCCTAAGAGGATGTAGAGGTCGCACCACCCTCCATATAATCATGGCTCTGCCTACCGCCAGTATTTTGGCAATCCAGCCAATAAGCATACATTCTATAAGGAAAATAAATATGTGTGGGAATTGGATTTCTTTTTGTTGTTGTAGTAACACCATTCCATGTTTTTTGCTATTTAAAGTGTGGCATTAGGTTGACATAGAGGAAGTGAGTGGGTTTTCCTGCATGCCCAAGATATGATTAAGAGAGAAAACAAACCCATCTCCAGGAAGGTCCCAGGTAGGAAAGACTAGACAGACTAGACAACCGAAGTGACCCTCCAATCCAAAGGGACAGATATAAAATTAAAAAAAAAAAAAAAAAGTTAAAAGAAAAAACAAAGTGACCTTTTCTATCTTTTTTTAAATGGAGGGAAAAAAGCATTAATATTAAGGTAGTAAGAAGATGTGCAGTGGGCTTTGTCAGCATCTTCAGGGTCATTACCAATCTGACAAAATTAGTTCTCTGGTTAATTTAAGGCAGCTTGCCTGATAATTTCCTTTGTATATGAAGTGTCTTGCATTTTTTTATGTTAGCTATAATTCCTTAAATTATTTCACTGAAATCTATAATATTCAGCAAACCATTTGGAGTATATGAACAGCTATTTTAAATGGAGGAAAAAGCAAACACATCTGTCTCTCTGATTTACCCAGAAAAACAGACTTTCTGGTTTCATCTTCATATCCTTTAGTAGAATAACGAGTCTACTCACTTGTCTTTCTCTAATGTCAGTAAATATATTCTGTTAGTAGGAAGTTCTAAAATTTAAGTGAAAATATATTTAAGGAAATAGAAGAATTGAATATATCCTTCAAAAATCACCAAATATTGAAAATGAGAGATGAGTCCTTAAAACCCAGGTCAAAAAAAAGTCAGATTTTACACCCTGCAATTAATTCAGTGCTGGATTATTTATATAATACACACACACATATATATATAGTAGCTTATACTTAAAAGAGAAAAAATCTGCATTAACACTGCATAGCCTGATATGTACCACATTGACACATAATAGGCATCTTATTTATACTTTATAGAGTCAGACAGACACAACTTTCAAAAATTATACTATATTTACAATAGAAAAAGGCAGTCTTGTCCACCACAGAGTAGTATGTCCACATTCAAACAGTGAGAACTTTCCTTTCTTTCTTTCTTATCCAAAAATTTCTTCAGTCTGTTACTATTTTTATTTTTTTCTTACCAAGTTGTGATTTGATGTTATTATTTTTAAGTGGCCCTAGTAGCAAATTTCATACAGAGTAAGAAATCTTCCTCAGAGGAGGTGGTTAGAATTAAAATAGTATGAGATATATGAATTTATGTCATTTTTCTCAGTATGGTAGAACTGTTAAGCATTCCTAAATTCCAATTATGTTAATTAAGCCTATCCTTACTAGTAAAAGTATATACTTTGATATAAGAATTAATTTCTCACATCATTAGAGTATGTGCAAGTAGTAAAGAGCCACTTAGATTTAATTTATTTACAAAATTGTCCCTTGGCCTCTTGAAATGGCTAATCTTTCACTATTGAGTATTTGCTCCCTACTTATTGGTGGGATATACTACGTTGTTTTCCCTCTAAGGACATGAACTTCTGTCCTTAGAGGGAAAAGCAATAGCAGAAGTAATCATCAAATTAATGGGAACATCTTTCTGAGAGAAAGCACATCCCCAAATAGTTCAAACCCAGGTTCCAAAGAGGAGCATTAGGCTCTACTATAAAGACAGGCAGTGACCAAAGGGTGGTGGGGACAAAGGTAGAATACCCCCAAATCATTCGCATTTTCACTGTCCATTTACTTTTTGTAATCATTAAGCTTAAGCTCTGTGTGGAAATGCGCAGCACCATTAGCATTGCTGGAAAGCAGCTTTTTTGAAGACAAGGTCATCCCAAATTAAATCCTGTTGCATACCTTGTAAGATTTCTGGCAAAGAAATGGAGAATCCTGTGGCAGCTATTCCCACCTAAAGCCAACCCTATAAGAAAGGGTCACTTTTAGTTATGCTAGGATTTACTGCACCAAAAAAATGTCAGCTTGTCGAATTGCTAGCACAGCTGCACATATGAGCAAAGCACTGTTGGTCATTGTTTCTCAGTGGGGGTGCCCTTGGCATTTGGAGCTGGGCAATTCGTTGTTGTACAGAAATGTTCCATGCATTGCCAGATGTTTAATATCCTAGGCCTCTGCTGATGAAATGCCAGTAGCATTCCCAGTCACTATAAACTTCAAAAGTAAAAAGCCTTCCCTCATATTCAAATGCCCTTCCTAGGAGGGTGGTAACACCTCTCCTGAATACCACTGTCTAGTGCAATTTGAGGACACAAAAGAGAAAGTGCCTATCCCCAAACATTGTCTCTGCTGCCTTGCATTTCTTTGGGCCCTGAATAGTTTTCCCCCTTCATTTTTCAAGCCTCTGCTTCACCATAGCTTTAATTTGCTAGTGCTTCAGGGAGGAGGTTACCAGGCAGCCGTGGCAGTTCAGCGGGCATAGTAACTTGGCCTGGTCCCTGTATATACTTACAGGAGAGATTCTGTATGAAGTAAGCTTTTTTTTTTTCCTGCCTCACAATTTTACTTTAGAACTACATTATTGGTCATAATCCTCATCAATATCATGAGGATTGTTGCATGGGTTAAATGCAAACACGACAACTGACAATCCACATAAACAAAGCTGGTGGTCTTTGGAAATAAATCACCACTAGATTTCACTTGAGAATGCTGCATCCCATGAGTTCCAAATGGATTGCCTGCTTATCCTATTAACGAAGCATTTAATCCACATGCAAATTCTTGAATTCCCCCTGCATAAATATAGTCATGAGGTTCAACTCCTCTAATAAGATTTGTGAATACTGCACTATGACGGAAATGTGGATTAACTGTGGATTGCATGCATACTGTGCATACTTCAGTGATGGTCACACAAAACAAGATGAGCTTTACCTACGTGAAACATTATTAAACTGTACTAACAATACAGAAACATATTCTCGTTGCTTTTTATCACCAAAACTGAATGGTAAATGTGTCTTGAAATTATTTGGATGAATTGTGGCTAGTAGAATGGAATTGATTTAGCCACTATCATTTTTTAAAATATTAAAATTTCTAAAATTTTTTGGAGGCAGAATCAATAAAGGTGGTTATATTGTGAACTTTTAGATGGTGCTTAAGAATTCTTATCTTTTTTAATGCAGTATTTTTTTTTAAAAGAATAAATTGAAAGGAGTAAATGAGGCAGAATGCCACTCCACCCTCAGGTCAATTTTATGGTATATTAAAATGCCAATAATATTTGTGCCACTTGCCAATTCGGGGGGCTTTTCCCTTACTGGATGCTTTTGTTATATTATATCATTACATTGCTTAGAGAGCCTCCACAATGAGAAGTTGCCACTGCAGTGCTAACTAGCATTCGGAAATAATCAGAATGAATCAAGGGTTAAACCACTTTCATCCTTTAAAATATAGGCACTAATTTTTCTTTTTCTTTTTTAAATATTTCTTCTGTGGCTTAGGAATGTGCCAGTGTGTTCAAAACATTCTGCAACAGATTTTGTACCTACTAAAAAGTCAAACAAGTCTTTTTTTTTTTTTCTGTGTAATGGGTGATTTTTAAATAACGGACTATATGCGTTCGTTTGTTATTTCAAGCTTCAGTTAAAGTGATATGAACGGTAAGCTGTGATCATTATCAGACTGACTGAATGATTCCTGATTTCCAGTGAGTGATCTAGTCCTACATATTGCGCAGGTATAATATCTGTGAGTGTAAATAACTGGAACTATACACTGATTAACATGACAGTTTCTCTTTTGTTGTTGTTCTTATCTGTACTGTATTATAGTATGTGGGTATAAATATCTACAAGTATACACACATATGTATATGTATTCCACTATTGTAACCTGAAAGACTATGTATTCTCTTTTTTATTCTGTACTGGTGTTTGTGTTATTTAAAAAGCAAAATTATGCTCTATTTAGTTGTATAATATTATAGGATACCTTGCTGTGCACAATTCCAAGTGCCTTAGAACATTGTTTAGCTTTCCTAAGTATATATAAGTGCATATATGTATAAAATTGGGAAAAGTTACCTCAATAAAATCATTGGGAAAACCCCAGTTTTAATTTGTTCCAATTTCTATTATATTCAGACAGTGCTCAGTCCTTTTAAATTAAAAGCTCAGAGTCCTCACTTGTAAAGTAAGGTAAGACAGCTGCTCTGATTGCCTGTTATTTCAGTTCATCCTAACTTTTTAACATTTCTTTTTAGGTAAGGGCTTGTGATTTGTACTTTTTATATAAAATATCTGTCAAGGAATTACTGCTTTTAACAGCAATTTATAGTATATTTTTTAAACTTACTATCTTTTTATATCTGAGGATATTTGATATTGATGTTTTTATTGCCATTATAATGTATAAACATAAAAGATACTCCCTTTAGAGTTTATAATATAGAAAATAAAGAGACGTCTTCATGATGCTTACTATTTAAGTATTACAAGGAGAGAGGTCAGAAGCATATTTTGACCAGAAAAGGAATTGGAATATACTTTTCGTGTTTCTCAAAAATGGCTACAAATAATAACTTCACCTCCTTTGACTCCAGGACAAGGTCAAAGACATGAGAGGAAAGTTGAAATAAATGTGTGTGCCATTATCCTAGATAGAAGACATATGACAGAGGAAGACTGGGACCAAAAAATTAAAAAGCGGGTTTGAAAAATTGGCCCCAAGTATGCTGTTGAGAATGAGCAGTACTTCTCCAAGTGGTGGTTGCCTTTCCATTTCTTTATCAGACAAAACCAGGTTCTACATTGAAACATTACTTTTTTTTTTAATAAGGAAAAGTTACATTGATTTTTTTTTATTTATTTCAGAATATTATGGGGGAATACAAACATTTTGGTTACATGAATTGCTTTTGTACATTTTGAGTCCAAGTTTTCAGTGTGTCCCTCACCCAGATAGTGTGCATTGTACTCGCTAGGTATGAATTTACCCATCCCCTCCTCCCCCCTCACTCAACGGAAACATTACTTTTTAAAACCCAATGGAGGTAAGAAATGGACAGTTTTTCATTTTACACAGTGCTGTGCTGGCATCGGATTTATGGTGATTTAACTCTTCTCGGGCCTCATCTCAGACATGGAGTATGGAGTTGCTACTATTGGCACTGCTGCCCGCAGACTACCCAAATCCTCACTCAGTTTGTGAGTTTGACCTCTTTGCCCTTTAAAGGGTGGTCACTAATAATAAAACAGAGAAAGGCTAAGAACCTAAAGTTTGTGTGAAGATTTTTTTCATGCTTTTGTTAAAAACAGGCACCATTTCTGAGGATTTTAATGGAAAAAAAGCTGCAGATGCTAGCTTTTGTAATTAGACAAACATCCTAGGGAGGAGAGAACTAGTATTTTCAGTGCTTGTCTGCACAAGGATTTGTTCCTGGATGGACTTATGACCTTGTTTCGCCCAAGTCAGACAAACTAGAGTAGGGGCATTCAACATGGGCAAGAATTTGCCTCTAATTGTTCATGTAGCAGTACTCAGCAAACTGAAGGTACAAGTCATCTTTTCCCATAGTAAGTTTAAGTTTGTTACATCTTTAGTCCAGTCCCCGATGACCTTGGAGATCTCAGTCATTACCTGTCTGGGTCTTCCTCAACCAATTCATTCTGCATCCTGCTGCCACGTTCGTCTTCCTAAAGGACACTCTTACATCCTTCCTGCTGAGAACTGGCCAGTGAGTCCCCTCTGCCTACTAAGCAATTCCCAGGCTCATTAGCCCTCAAGAGCTTCTATAGTCTAACCACAGACCACAGTTCCAGATTACGCTCCCTTTATTCCACACTTGGGCCAAATCAAATGAAACTTGTTGTTCCCCAAGTACGTGACTCTTTGAACATTACAACTTTGTTTAAGCCATTCCCTCCAACTGGAGTTCTCCTTTATGTATTAACATCCCACACATTCTTCTGGGACAAGTCTAAAATTAGTTAGATAGTTTAAATTGGAATTGAATGAAACATTCCAGTTTTTTAAAAATTTACAAGTGCGTTAATACCAAGTACACATAGATTGTCCCAAGAATTATAAAACATAAATATAACACAAAAGTATTACTTTTGACTTTGATTTAATATCTATGTTTAATAATCTATAATATCTATAGATATTCCCAGGCTCGATGAAACAGACACCAAGAAAAGCAGATTTTAAAACCTCAGGCAGACTGAAATTACTAGATTAGCAATTCACCATTTGCTTACTGGTCTAAAATCCATGACTGAGAAATGCATCCTAAGCATAACATACTTCTGGGAAGAATCTACTTGAACCACAAAGACACACTCAGAACAATTTTTTCAATCCCTGTAACATTAGGGGGTCTCTAAATCTACAGTCTGCAGAAAGGATTGGTTTTGTTAAACCTGATTCAAACTACATCCTAAATGATTTTTTTGTCTGGTAAGTAGAAGTTCCAAGTTGAAGTTCAGCAATCTTTTTCTGGCCTACTTGAAATTTTGCATTTTTTTCCATATTCTTTCTGTCCAACTAGACACAATTCATTTAAATGATATCCAGTTAGAGTCTGCATTGGTCCCATATCAATGTCTAATCTTGTTTTTCCCTAAGACCAGAACTTGATAATTGTGCTCAAGAGGGCACAATTAAATATTTAAACTGAGCAGAAGATGCAGCTGTAATGAGACTAAAGAGGTAAACAAAGGCTAAATCTTGAGGGTTCTTGTAAATTTTGTCAAAGAATTTGGAATTTATCCTTAAGACAATAGGGATCCACCAAAGTATTTTAAGCTCAGGGGTAACATCCTCAGATTTGCCCTAATCAGCCTGACCACAATGGATTGTATTGGAGGAGTCAATACTGGAAGCATGGTGGCCATCACTATTGCCATAATCTGGTTGGGAGGTGATGGTGGCCCCAACCAAGGTATTAACAATTGGAATAGAGACATGAACGCATTCAAAGGGCAATTATGAAATAGAAGTGATTGTTGCATATGGGAAGCAGAGAAGATGGAAAAGTTAAGATCATACCTATCATGCGGCTGTCTTGGACGGATGATGGTGATGCCACTTGCTGAAATAGAAAACAGCAGAGGTAAGGCTGATGGAAGGCTGCAGTGGACGGTGGGGAGAGGAGAAGGAGAGGGTAAGAGGTTTGGAGAGAGGAGGCAGTCAATTTTGGACACACAATTCAGTGTGTTTGAACTGCCTTCTGTTGGGATGTCCACGTGTAGATAGATGTACAGGGTGGGATATATGAGTCTGAAGGTCAGGAAAAAAGTCTAGGCTACAGAGAGGAAGCTGAGAATCACCGGCACACGTAATGGAAGCTGTGGAAATGCATAAACCTCTTCAACAGACGATATAGCCTAAGACCACGAAGAAATTTCTACAATAAAAATTTAATAAATTATTTTTCTCATTGCCTGACTTTGTCTCCAAGACTGTAAAATCAAATCATTTACACATCCTCCAAGTGCTTAGCATGTTTGTTTTATATTTAACTGGGTTTTACTGGTTAACTTAATTTTAAATAAGATGGAATAGCACATTATATAGAGGGTTAAGTTGTAAAGCAAAAATTATATTTGAAAATGTCTTTTATTGCCCCCAATACTATTAATGTATATAGTCATACTATCTCTAAGTCTAACATAGTCTGTTTTTACTTCAACATTGGAATCGGTGGCTGGTTCTTTAATTTGGCCACAGTTGAAGAAGTTAGTTGACATTTAGTTGCTATATATTATATATATATAAAATAAATACATATATCCTTACTTTTAAAGCATAAGAATTACATTCAGCATAGTGAAGTGTTCTTGTATAAGAAGCAGAGAAGAGAGTGATGGTAAACTCTGTACGATCTGATTATGTAGAAAAAAGTAGATTAATGTCTCATGTCACTAACATTCTGAGTGCTCACTGATGCAATGACAGGTGGAATAGCCAATCTCCCTCAATAGTAATGATGGTAAATATTATTTCTCATTTACTGAAAGCATAGAGTTAAATTCATAAGTTAAATGCATGTGTGATGTGATTATGCCACAATTTTTTTAAAGTTTTCATGTTTTTGTTTTTATAGTGTCTCTCACTCACAGGAAAGGGGACTAATAACGATTTATGCGCTTTTTATGTCCTAAAGCTAGAGTGAGTGCACCTGAAACATACCAAAGAATATTTAAAATTCATTTTATAAGTACAAAAGTACAGTTAAGAAAATTAAGTCAGATTAGTATTTCCAAATGAAGCCAGGCGTGGTGGCTCATATCTGTAGTCCCAGATACTCGGGAGGCTAAGGGGGGAGGATCATTTGAGCTAAGGAGTTCAAGACCATCCTGGGCAACATAGCCAGATCCCATCTCAAAAAAAAATTTTGCAGGCATATTTACCAATAAAATGTATGTATTTTTCACTCTAAGAACAGGAGTCAGTAAATAGAAACAAAAAAGCCAAGCAATGTGAAAAGATTGTGCAGTTAAAAAGAATTTTAAAGAACATACAATTACTAGGGACTAGAAGCAGGTAAAATTGAAATCTCAGTATGTGCTATAAACATAAAGAACCTGAAAGGTACCAGAAATTTAGGGAAAGAAAAAGGGTAAGATCCAGGGAAACAGACAAGCTGAGTTGATCTTCAAGGAAACAGATTCTCATGGTGTGAAGCTGATTTGAAGCAGAACTTGTGTCCCCTGACAAATCTAGACACCTAAGGTCCTATTTCAGGAGATAGCCATCCTGAGGCACAACGCAGTTAGGTGAATAACTACATTTAGCTGGGAAGAGGATGAAAGCTCACGTTCATCGAACACTTAACTAAAAGCCAGGCGGAGGTCCAAGCATTTCATAGACATTTTCTCATTTAATCCAACAACCACTCTCTAAGACGTTAATAATATTATCATTCCCCTTTTACATTCAGGTGAAGAAACTGAGACCCACTGGCCCCAAGTTACACAATAAGAATAAAACAAAGATCAGAAACTAATTTCAGCTACTATACAATGAATACTACTGTTATCATTTAATATTGTAGAGAAAAATTTGTGCTTGAGTGGGAAATGACGCGTTACATAAACAAGCACACTTTTCCAATTCTGGCTTTTTTTAAATGCGTGGACTATGATACTTCTGTGTAAAACATATTTTCTTATAATTTTTTAACAAAAAATGCCATCTATCATGATGTTCTGCAACTTGCTTTTTTTCAAACTTAATGTGTGGCTGTCTATGTCAACCAGCCTCCTCAACAGCTTCATGGTAGCCCATTATATGAATGGTTTGTATTTTTTTTCAATTAATTCCTTACTAATAGAATTTATTTATTTATTAATTAGAGATGGGGTCTCATTATGTTGTCCAGGCTGGACTCGAACTCCTGGGCTCAAGCAATCCTCCTGCCTCAGACTCCCAAGCAGCTGTGACTACAGGCACATGCCACCACACCTGGCTCACTAATGGAATTTTAATTGTTTTATTTTTCTCTATTACAAGCAGTGTTCCAATGAACATCCTGGCACATCCATCTTGATACACTCTCCCTTTTTATAAATTAAGTACCTCCATAAGCTTTATTAGTATTGTCAAGCACGTAATTTTTAACTCCTAAAGTTACTGCTTCAGGGTCTAGTTTTTTTCTCCACTTTTGCATACTTTGGTTTCCCAGCGCTTAGGACTCCTTGAGTGATGCTGACAATAAGTAGTTCTCTAAGTTGGAGAATGAGTGAATATGATATAAATGAGGCTAAAATGATAAACATGATTTTAATGGATGAGTTAGTTTCATACAAAAATACTTTTCAAAACCTAGACTAAACCAGAAATTCTGTTTAATCACCTTAAAATGGATACCATTAATTAGAGCATACTAGCAAGAGAGTAGGAGACGTATGGTTTGGATTCATTATCCTTACTATAATATTCCAATTATTTGTGCTTTTAATGGTAGGAAATAACATTTTTCTATGTTAAGACAGCACTCAGAACAGTCTCTGACACATGTAAGCTCACCACACATGTTGGGGTATTTTGTAATGGTGTATTTTTTGGAAATGGGGTATACAGTATGGTAATGGTTAAGGGTGTGACTCAAGCTACACTTGAGTTCACATTCTGGCTTCATCACTTACTGTGTCCTGGGCCAAAAGTCACTTAACTTTCTGTTCTTCAATCTCTACTTGGTAAAAAAGGATAATGATAGTGTATCTACTTAAATCCTGTTGTAAGGATTTAATGAGTAAATATATGTAAGGCTCTTCAAACAGTACAATTACTGTTGAGCCTTTACTATGCTAGGCTCTGAGGAAGTGAAGTTAGCAAGACAAAGATCCTTGCTTTCAAGTAGGTGACTGCAGTCTAGTTCTAAACACAGATGAAAATAAAGATTTATAATTCAGTATAACTGAGTACAGTAGTGTAATCACAGGATACAATGAGAACATTTGGCATGGGCCCTAGTTTTGAAGAGTATGAGAAAGTTTCCTAGAGGCAGAGATGGTGTAGGGTCCCTCAGTTCCCCCTACTTTCTTTCCGTGGCCTGACTGAGAACCAGAGAGCGCCTTGACCGCTCTGTGACCTGGCCAGCTGCATGGGTTTTTTCCCCTGCAGGCTTGAACTTAAGCCGGGGCCTTGAACATTCCCAGGCACTGATAAAGTTGTGTAGGTTATTGCTTAAAACACCAAAAGATGAAAATATGTTGCTAAACACATAGGAACTAGCCCCGGCCCTGAGCCAAATTCCCTAAACCCTCACATAAACTCCATAACCCAAACCTCTCATTGCAGACATCCCTAGGTAGAAAAACGTCTTTTCTCCCTGTACGCTGAAGCACTCTGTATGTTAATTCCCTAATAAATGCTTCGGACTGATCTCCCTGGTGTTTAGTGCTTCTTTTTTTGGAATTCCAACTGACCCCATCTTGGGATGGATTGGGACGGTCCCTTGCAGGAATTCCCCTACCGCTCCTTTTGGGGCAACTTGGGTTCATCCAGCCTTGGGTTCGGCCAGAAGGGACAGATGGCTAAGCTAAGACTTGAAGAACAAGGAGGGGAGAGGAAGAGCCTTTTAGATGGGCAGGAGAGGGCTGATGTCTTTCAGGCACATTCAGGAACTGCAGACAGTTTGACAGGGCTGGGCCATGAGTGGTATGTGAGTGAATAAGGGGACATGATGTTAAATTGATGGCTGGAGACCAGATGATATAAAGTCTTGGCTGCCATGCAAAAGAGTCTGGACTTTATCCTGAGGCCAGAGGGTAGACATCAAAGGATTTTATACAGGGAAGTGTCTTGATTAGAGTGTTAAAAATGATAAATTTGATAAAATGGGTAATGAAGTGATACTGACACCTTTGGGTATTTAGAAGGTAGAACCAACAGAATTTGCTGGTTGACAGCCCTAAGGAGGCAGTGTAGCATATGGATAAGGGTATGGCCTTCCTAAACCAGCTACACCTCTAGGATTCGCCACTTACTTTGTGACATTGGGTAAATAACTTCAATTCTCCCCATCTGTGAGATTTGCTTAGCGTTATCTAATTGTACTTCACAGGCTTGTTGAAAGAATTAAACAACATAATATAAAGTGCTTAGCACAGTGAGTTTAGTGTTTAAATGGATAAACATATAAAGTAAGCAGAATATTGCTCAAAAGAAAAAAGAAAAAAAAAAAAGCAAGCAATGTGGTTAGGTGGCCAGGCTGTAGACAGACTCTTCAGGTTTAAATCCCTGCTCTGCCATTTACTAGTTGTGTGACCATAAGAAAGTTACTTAACTTTCTTATGCCTCATTTTTAGTATTGGTAAGATGAAGATAATGGCATCTCTTTCACAGTGTTCTGATAAGGAAGAAACAGAGATAATTCATGTAAAATGCTGTAACATTAATTCATTTAAACACATATTTATTGAGTGTATGTGCCAGGCACTCTTCTAGCCCCTGAGGATAGATAAAGTAGTAAATAGATTGCAGCCAAACAAAACCTGCCCTCAGGGATCTTAATTCCACATAACAAATTGTAACAATGAATGTCTAGCACATAGGAGTGTTACGTATCAATATTATTTCTGTGTTACAAGCAATATCCCAAGACAAATTTTGTGCTCCTAACCTGAATTGTTTCTATAATTTTTTTGTAATAAAAGAATAATACTCCACAAATACTTATAGTGGTAATATGTAGGACGTAAAGAGCCAATCCAAGATAACTCAGATATTGGGAGGATACCAGAAATCGGGAAGGGTAAACAAATTTGAGAAAAGATCTGCTGATAAAACTTTGAACGCATTTACCACCCCCTTCTGCCCCAACCCCGCAAAAAAAAGAAAGCTATGGGAGTGGCTAGCACCTGCCTGAAATCTTCTTAAGAAGGTATGCTTATTGCCTACTTGCTTAACCACGCTAAAACAATTGAGGAACGACTTGGAAGAGAATTAACATTCGTTCCACCTTCTAAGATAAGGTTTGCAAACACCAGAGATTCTGAATATTTTTTATTAGTTCAGATGCCTCTACAGCCAACAGAGTCTCGGGGGTTTTGTTAACGGGACAGATGAAGGCAATTCATTAAACGGTGGAAAAATAAAGACCTGATTAAGTCTGGTGCAGGCTACAACAGCAAGGCCCCGGTCCCCCGTTGCTAAGGCAACCGACCCAGCCCAGAAGAGAGGGAACCTGAAACCTTGATGACCCAGGAGGGTGACCACCTTCCTTCTGTGCACACGGTTTTTGTTACTGTGGGGAATAGGTAAGGGACACAAGTCAATGGGGACGCTATATTCGCCCCCTCTGGTCTCAATAGAGGGCGCTATAAAAGAAGGTTCGTCCACAAGGAGCAACCCCCGTTTTGTGCCCCAACGCAAACGCACCCCGAGACTCCCTCTCCCCGGTCGGAGAATTCTGGCCGGAAAAGCACCGCCTGCCCGGGGGTGGGAACTGAGCTAGCCCCGCCTCCCAATAGCTTCTCGCGATCGTTGAGACGCAACAAGCTACACGGAACTTCCGGTAGCGAGCCATCAGCTCGTCGGCGATTGGTCTATTTCCACAGCCTGTTCCGTGACGTTACCGCCCGGCTCCTGGGGTCGCACGTGTGGCGAGGCCTAAAGACGCGGCCGTCAGCTGGGCTTTGGTTTCCTCCCGGACATCGAGGGTGTAGGCGCGGCTCTTTTTTGGGGTGAGCGCCGCGCGGCTGCAGCATGGTGAGCAAGCTTCGGTCGTCTTGGCGGCGGGGCGCTGTGGTTTTGCAGAAATCAGGCAGCTTCCGGTAATGTCAGCGGCTACTGTAGCCTGAGTTTGGGTGATGCCAGAGGCTGCTTGCGGCACAGTACCCCGGAATGGGCCACCCTCTCCACCCCGGGCACACTTTGCAAGTTGTAGTTCCCACGGCTGAGCCTCCCTGGGGAGTGGCCGGAAGAGAATGGCCTCCCTCTTACCCCTGGGCCCTGCAGGTCTGCGCGCCTGCGGTTAACTAAAAACCTGTGACACTGGACACAAACGCGCCTCCCTGTGCTTCATGGCGTCAGGCGGAGAGGGAGTTGCTGGTCTCTCCAAGCGTTGGAGTGGCAGGTGTCCACTTCTCTTTTTGCTCAGGGGAAAAGGAACTTGTGGGAGAGTCTGGGGTTGGGCCCAAAGTAAGGCCACTTGGTTGGTTTCTCAGTTTAGAAAACCAAGATTGAATAGTGAAATAGAAAATGTAGAAAGTGATGATAAGTCTTATTAAAGTTTAGTTGTTTGTGTCATGGTTTTATTTACTCGTTGGTAGATGAAGTGTTTGCCCTGTTTGGTACTGTTGACCCCATATTTTCTTGTGTCAGGCATCTTGTCATTCTCGTTCAACCCGCCATGGACCTTCCCTGAGCACCCAATCTAAACTCTTAAATCATTTGCACATCACCTTGAAAATACATTTTCTTCACTTGAAATCATTATTTTCTTGATCTTCCTGCTAAGAACAGGGACTTTATCTGACTTTCCCACTGCTGTATTCCTAGCTCCTATAACAAGGTCTGGCACAGAGTAGGTGCCCAACAAATGTTTGTTGAAGCAAAATTAAGTATGGGTTTTATAGAACACAGCTGATGTTACCTGCCCAAGAAGTGTAGATTTTAAAAATCTGTTGATATTTCACATAACTTACTGAAGATGCATGTGTGGACTATGATATTATTCACTGGGTTTTTTTTGTTGTTGTTCTGTTTTAATGATTTGTTCTGATTCTGTTCCTTTGAAGCCTCACAGGAAGAAAAAGCCCTTTATAGAGAAGAAGAAAGCTGTGTCTTTTCACTTGGTCCACCGGAGCCAACGAGATCCTTTAGCAGCAGATGAAACTGCACCCCAGAGGGTTCTGTTGCCCACACAGAAAGTAGGTCTTGTTCTTTAGCCAGTAGATTTGTAGGTGGACTGTTAGTAGTGTTAAGTAAATTGTTAGCCAACTGTTATTCTCAGATAACTGGCCTTCTGGGAAATAATCTATGACTTAATGACTTAATTTTCAGTACATGTGCTGATTTTTGCATCATGCATATTTGTTTTGATTGGGAGGATAAAGCATCTTTATTTGAGATGAATTTAAATGAACAAATCTTGTAGAATAATGGTAACTATTTACTAAACCAGCAGCTACAGGGCTGCATGAAGAGCACAAGTATATGCTCAATCTCTTCTTTCCCTAAGATCCTGCCGTTTCTTAACTACAAACTGTATTTTGCCTCCTGGTCAGTCATCTCCTGAAATGTAAAACATACGAGTTCATGGGTTAGCTTTAGAAAATGCAAGGGAGTCTTGAAAGGGTTGGTTGATTATTGCTGGTTAGGCTGTACTTGTTAAGTGTGGATGGTATGAAAGGAGGTGTTGGGGGACATTGACCATGCTTAGCTTTTCAGTAAAGCCAGTTTTATTGCATGTTGAGAAGTTTCTTTGCATATAAATATAAGAAATTATACTTACCTTTTAAGGCCCCCCAGTCTTGTCTTCTAACCCTCCAAATACATGATAAAACTGTGTGTGTGTGTGTGTTTCTTGACTCGAATTGTTGCACAGAAATATCTAGTAGTCAGAGGAGTTGTTTTCATTCCATTTTAATTTTACGTGGCACTGTGGTTTAGAAGCTTTGCATTTCCTGAGTTTGTCAAGAATTCTTTGTCTTATTCCTGTCAGCTAAAATGTTCATGTGCCACCTGCCTCCTATTCGGAAAGCTGTGCTCGTTGTAAGGTTCCCATGCCTTATCCCTGGAAGAAGTACTAATTCCATTTTGTTTGTTATCCAAGATAAACGATGAAGAAAGGCGAGCAGAACAGAGGAAGTATGGAGTGTTCTTTGATGACGACTATGACTACCTGCAGCACTTGAAGGAACCCTCTGGGCCTTCTGAGCTTATTCCCTCAAGTACCTTCAGTGCACACAGCAGGAGAGATGAGAACGAAGAAACTTTAGTAATTCCAGTAAGGCTTTTCAGCAATTTAAGTACGAAAGAGTGAGTGTGGGGGTGAGTGAAGAAAGCATCTTTTTTTTTTTTTTTTTTTTTTAAGAGACGGGGTCTCACTCTTGCTCAGGCTGGTCTCAAACTCTTGAGCTCAAGCAATCCTCCCGCCTCGGCCTCCCAGAGTGCTAGGATTACAGGCGTGAGCCACCGCGCCCGGCCTAGAAAGCATCATTTTTAAATAAAGATAACCGGGGCAAGAAATGATGCTGGTATAAAGAGCACAAAGATAGGCCATGCCTCCACTTGAAGTTGTATACGTGTATGTCCATATTTATCATCAGCAGAGAGTAGGCCATCTCTCCTCTTGCGGCAAGTGTCAAAAGTAACAGCCTTTGACAGGTCTGGAACTTTTGATAGATGTGGCCATGTTAGGCAGCACTTTTCAGTAGAAGTAGCCAATATTCTACATGTGAACAGCTTAACTGTTTCAGGATCATAAACTCTGTAAGGTAGTACTTTTGTGGGATGTTAAGATCTTTAACACTTGTATGAAAGCTACAGGCTAACCTTAAGAGAGAACAGAATAAATAGACTGTAATGAAATTCCTGTTACTCTTATAAACAAAAATAAGGTCTACTTGAATACTTTCTCTTTTAAGTACAGATGAGAGCACATATTTATATGAAATCAGTGCTACTAATTTTTTTCCCCATTTATGTTAAGGATGCCCATGTTGTGTGCTTCTATTATCTTATTTTTAATGCAATGTAGAGTAAATTTCCTGGTGGGAAACGTTTATATCACCTAGCACTTTAAAAAAGGAGACGTTCATTAGGTTTATGGATAAAAGGGAAGAGATAAAAAAGGGCACTGGTTTCCCCTGTTCCTCATTCTCCAGTGGTGTCATGGTCTAGGCATTCCTTTCTTCAGGCAAGATGTGATTATAGCCCTTCTAGTTCATAGCTTGTTGCTTAAGGAGAGTCAATGGGTTAGGTTTCAGGGTATCATTCCTAAGAAAGAGATAGTAACTGTAGCTGTTCATTCACTAACTAGGTTTTGTAAGGCCCTAAATCCCACCACCACACCTCTGTCATAATATAACCAACTTCTCTATTCCTTCTTCCCCAAGGCTATTATATCAGTAATAGGGTACTTACCTTACTGACTCACTTCCCTCAAGAACCCATTGAGGGAAAGAGGGGGTCCAGTAAGTGGCTCAACTTTATCTTAGGGAGAAAAGTTTTAATAAAGCCTTACCTGGCTGAATTATATTGACCAAGAAAAAGACTAGCTTTTAATCCTTAATTCATTTTGAGTAAAAGTAATCACTAATTGGCTTTTTAACAGAATAAGGCTCTTAAGTGGACACTTCAGTGTTGTTTACAATGACAAGTGAATTATATTTAAAAACAAAAGTGCCGTTGGTTTTCTGTAGCCCTATGCAAAAATACAGATTGGTCCCATGTACTTTTTTTTACTTTAATTTGTAACCACCAAATTTGAATAGACTAGAAATACTGAATAACCCCTAGAAACAGAGTGTAAGGCAGTGTAGAAAGGTAGAATAGAAATGATCAATGCTTGAGCAGGCCCTAACTTTCACATGAAGGGAAGAGGGTGCTGCCATAGTGGAAAGTAGCTAGGCAAACTCAACATAGTTGAGAATTACTGCAACCAGGCAACACTCCTCTAAAAAGAAAAGTAATCATTATATAAACTCTGATCATGTATGTGACTCTTTGACTGCTTTTCAAGATTTGACAAGTATCTCCCAAAGGTAAATTCATTAAACACAAGCTGATCTCGTCCCCTTTTTTAACCTTAAACTCCTGAGGATAATTACAGAGTACCTTTAAAACCTAAAGACTACATAGATTTTAGCACAATTTTAAAGAATTAATAATGTGATGTATAAAACCCATTAGATTGTACATCTTTGGGTTTTTTGTTGACTTTTCTAAAATTATACACTTTAAATAAGTGAATTGGTGAATTGTATAGTTTGTGAATTAACTCTCAGCAAAGCTGTTTTCTAAAAAAAAAAAAAAAAATACAGCAAAAAAACCCAGATCTTTGCTCATGCTTTATGCTACTAAGAAACTTGTTTTGGAAGCCATAGCATCTTGCTGTGTGTGCACTGGTGTATGTAGCCTTTGCTCCTGCTTCTCAGAGCCTTTTAACTCAGGGTGCTTGCACTCAGTGAGCCAGTGAGGGTATACGTCCCACCTTTATGCCTACTAGTGGACTGAGGGCAGGGTGGGTGTAGAGATACACAGAGACAGATAATGCATGGCGGTTACCCTCCCGTTATTAACTGGTCAAGGAAAGGAAACTAAAGCATAAGGACTAGTCAGAGAACATAGGCTAGCAGGTGTTTAAGTAGATCGCAGGGTGTGAAGAATGTGGAGAGTTCACACAAAGGAAAGTTCTAGAACAGTAATCAGGAAGGGCCTCATCCGGGAGGGTAGGAACTGACCTGGCCACTGAGGGGCGGATAGTATTGAAGGGAGAAGAAGGAACATTTCAGTTGGGAAGCACAGACATAAGCTGGTATTGTGGATCATAGCATCTGGCACATGCACACTCAAATTATTTTAAAGTATTATATCACAGGAACTGGCCTTGATTTGCATGGTCGTAGTGAGTAACAGGGAGAAATTTGGACATGTAGAGTAGACCTTGAAAACCAGGAGCTTACGTACAGAGTGAAAACTTAAGACCTGTTATAAATTCAGGAAGGTTGCATGATAAAAAATTTAAGGGTGTTTAATCTGGTAGTGGGTATGAAGGTTGTATTAGGTATGGACTAACTGAGCAGTTGCTTGGTTAACCATAAATAGGATGGTACCCAAAGGAAGGGAGTGAAATCACTGTATACAAACAGAGTTCAAAGGAACCATAGGGACAGAGAAAAACGATTTATAACCACTCCAGGATATAAGACAGCTGACTCAAAAGCTGGCATTACGAGAGGTTGGGACATTATCTCTAGTTTAAGATGAAAAAAATTAACTTTGTTTTGAAACTTTAGGGGCGTGGAATTATAAGACCTGGATTGGAATCCCAGAACCCCATGTAATGACCAGTCTCAGGCAGGCATGCCATTTAACCTTTCTTTGCTTTTGTTCTCTTTAACTGAAACATGCTGAGACCTCACAGGATTTGAGGATTAATGGAATGATGTACTAGAGGAGGTGCTGTGAAGCCATGCAGGGAGGCTGCTTTTGAGGTGATGACGGGATTTACATGTCTTAAATGTATAACCTAGAGCAGAGGTGAGAGAATACAGAGTGAGTTGTAACAGTTTCTGAGGACTGTAGTTACAAATTACCACAAACTGGGTGACTTAAAACAACAGAAATTTAGGCCAGGTGCAGTGGTTCATGCCTGTAATCCCAACATTTTGGGAGTCCAAGGCAGGAGGTTTGCTTTAGGCCAGGAGTTAAAGAGCAGCCTGGGCAATGTAGCGAGACCCTGTTTCTACCAAAAATTTTTTAAAATTTACTGGGTATGGTGACATGAGCCTGTAGTCCTAGCTACTTGGCAGGCTGAGGCAGGAGGATTGCTTGAGCTCAGGAGTTTGAGGCTGTAGTGAGCCATGATTGTGCCACTGCAGTGCAGCCTGGGTGACTGAGAGAGACCCCATCTCAAAAAAAAAAAAAATCCCATTCTAAAAATGTCCTTTAGACCTTAAAAAGGAGAAAAGTGAGAGGTATTATCAGAGGGAGAAAATGAGCCTCATCTGTGAGTAGGGAGGGGCTTTGGCTATACTCTGGTCCTCAGAGTTTGATCTGCAGTGGAGATGTGAAAGTCATTGGGCCTCCAAAGTACTCACAAACAGAAAGTAAGCTGCAGGAGAAAAAGTGACCATGTACATCTCCCCTGCAGCCTACAAGTCCAGCACAAAAACCTATTTTTGTTTCAACACAACATCAAAAAAAATTTTTCTCTGTTATAGCTAGAAATGAACAAGCTTTACCTTCCAATGACAGAACAAGAGTTAGGAAGAACTCCTTCTAGGGTATGGAAAATTTAGTTTCCATATGAGGGTGGTTAATCATTTAGACTCTCACTGCTTGCATACTTTGCACCTGCTGTGATTTTTACTCATTTATCTGGCCCTTCCTGCCTTTCTGAAGTTCAGCATTTGAGTAGTAAGATAGCTGGGACTGGCGGAATGGTGGATACGGAAAATTGTATTTTCCAAAGATGGCCACAATAATACCTCCACCCAACATGTCCTTCTACAATATGACCTTTCCACTTTCCTGTCAAGATGTAGAGCTAATTCCTCTCCTCTTGAATCTTGAGCTGGCTTTATGACTTGCCTTAACTAATAGAATGTAGTAGAAGTGAAGCTGGGTGCCTTCCAAAGCTGGATCAGAAAAGGCCATGTAGCTTTTACCTGGTTCTCTTGGGATACTTGCTCTGGGGGAAGCCAGCCACTATGTAAGAAGTCTGACAACTCTGGGCCCACCACACTAAAGAGGCCATGTGTAAGTAGTTAGGTGGACAGCCCCAGTTGAGCCCAGCCTCTTAGCCACCCCTACCAAGACACCAGACATGTTATAGAATCCATCTTGGAACCTCCAGGGTAGCCCATCTGTCATCTGAGTAACACTGAGTGACCTCAGTCAACCTCATGAAAAACAGAAGAAACCTTGTCTCTTTTAAAAAAACAAAAAACAAACAAAAACACAAATTTATCATGTCACAGTTCTGGAGGCCAGAAGTTCCAAAGTCAAGGTATCAGCAGGGTTTTTCCCTGGGAGAATCTGTTGCATGCCTCACTCCTAGCTTCTGGAGGTTGCCAGCAGTCAATCCTTGAAATTCCTTGGCTTACAGATACATCACTCCAGTCCACCTTCATCTTCACATGGCATTGTCCCCTTGTGTCTCTTTGTCTTCACATGGCTACCTTATAGGGAACACCCTTATCCAGTATGACTCAACCAATTACATTTGCAAGGACCCTATTCCAAATAGGGCCACAGTCTGAAGTTCTGGGTGGATGTGAATTTTTGGGGGACACTTTTTAATCCAGTACAGTAGTTCACAAGTATTTCCAAATAAACCTAACCATTGTGTAATTGCTGTTTTCCAAGAGCACTGGAATTAAGTTGCCTTCATCAGTGTTTGCATCAGAGTTTGAGGAAGATGTTGGATTATTAAATAAAGCAGCTCCGGTTTCAGGTATGTTTAGTTTCTTTAACTTTTCATGTGGATAAATATGTGCTTTGCAAAAAAAAATGCAGAGTAATGATGTAGGATTTTTCTATGCCTAATAAAGTTTTGAAACAATTGAGATGTGTCTAGAGTTCAGATTAGAGATTATTAGGAAGGGATGAATGTGATCCTTGTCCTCTCATACTACTGCCGTCAAATCCTTACGTCTTTAGAGTTCTGTTTGGAGAGGAAAGTAAAAAAACTATTGGTGATCTAGTAGGGGAATTTTAACGTTCACCTAACCTTTCACAAGGATTCATTATTTAAATAGTGTAGTTTTGAAAAATAATCTGTTGTCTTTCAAAATTTCTCCTAAGAGTGTACAAGTATCTTATAGAAATTCATTTTATCATCTACTTTAGATACACTGAAAAAAAATTTTTTAAGTTTTCAGTACCAACAAATTATATTTAGAACAAACACAAAAGTCCACAGAAGGGGCGTTTGGTATTTTCTTCTAAATTGCCTTAATTATTGAATAATTATTGACTTAATTATTGACTAACGCTTGCCCTGTGACATTCATTCATTGTTTTATTCTACGGACTTTTGAGTTACCACCATGTGGCAGGGTCTCGGGTTAAACCAGAATAAAGCATAGTCCCTGATCTCAAGGAATTTACCTCATTTGGAAAAGACAGACAATAAATGGGAAATTACAATTGCAGTACACGTGGGTAAACGCTACTGGATTGAGGGGCACCAAACCCAGCCTGAGGGAGGTGGGCATGGCTTCCTAAAGGAAGTGATGTCCAGGTTGGTTTCTTGAGTAGAAGGTAGGCAGGTGGAAGACAGAGGGGGGAGGGGTGGGGAAGAGAGAATATTTCAAAGAGAGGACTGTGTGCGAAAGCAAAGGAACATAACTCTCCGTAACTGCGTATAATTTAGCGTACGCATAAGGAAGGATGTGGATTAAAAAGAAATGAGGCTGGAGAGTTAAGCAAGGGCCATGCAGAGGGTGTCGGAGGCCACATTAGATTTTAGGCTCGGGCTTGAAAGTTTTTCTTGAACTCTAGTATTTTTACAGATGGAAGAATATAGATGAAGAAACAGGTAAGGAATTATTAAAATCTCATAGTCAGAAAAGACTAAAAGGGTAACAGTCTGTAAATATTTAGAATTACTTCTAGCAGATGAATTTAAATCCTAGTTTTTTCCTGTAGGTGAAAGCTTTGAATTTTTCTAAATAGACAAAGTTTAATATTACAAATCTGTAATAGAAGAGTATTTTTACCAGTGGATATTAAAGGGATTTTTTTTTTAACTTGGAATTATTCATCTTTAATTCTATTCTTCACTAGACTAAACTGCTTAAAGTTCTTAATCATTCTTTTATCCTCGATACATAAATAGAATTTGGCATATTATAGACACTCAGATTGTTAAGTGAGTGAATTGTGCTTTCTTGGGAATTACTGATCAGTTTTTATTTTCCTTCTAGGACCTCGACTGGATTTTGATCCTGATATTGTTGCGGCTCTTGATGATGATTTTGACTTTGATAATCCAGATAATCTGCTTGAAGATGACTTTATTCTTCAGGCCAATAAGCCAACAGGAGAGGAAGAGGGAACGGATATATGGTATGTGTGCTTTGTTTTGGAGCAGAGATGACCTGTTAATTCTTCAGTGGGTTGGTAGCCATAGAACGTTACAGTTGGAGGAGATTTTCAAGAGCATTTAATCTGAGACTTCTGTATTTTAGAGCAGAAAATGTGAGACATGAGGTCTTTACAAGCTAATGATAAGTGCTAAAGTCCAGGGGTCCTGATGGCCACTTCATTGCTTTTCCTACCGTCCTAGATAGCTTCACTATTCCTGCCTAAACAAGAACCCTTCCTGAAGCACACTCCAGTTTTACTTGCGTAAAGTTTCTCTCTGTTATTTTTAAAATTGTTTTGACAGGTAATTTATGACTCTTTGACTTTAGGAAATCTGAGGATGAGGATGAGTGGGAAGATGTGGATGATGAGAAGGGAAGAGGTAGTGGTGATGACTGTGACTCTGTGGGCTCATTGTCAGATGAAGGTGGTGTGTTTGCCCCCGGGAAACCTCATGGAGCTGTAGAAAATCACTTGTTCTGGGACGAGGAAACGAAAAGTCGCTTCACAGAGTATTCTATGACTTCCTCAGTCATGAGGAGAAATGAACAGCTGACCCTGCATGATGAGAGGTTTGAGAAGGTAAGGTCCCAAAATAAGGGACATTTTAATACTGTCTCCTGGTACATTTTATTTTTAAAAAAGAGACTGTGACCAAAAGCTAAAACTTTCAGTATTAGAAACAGTCTGTCTCTTTATTAAAATAGAGCATAAAACCACCTTAGTTTTGATTCTGAAAAGAATGTGTATAGGTCAAAAGGAATTGGCTGATCAAAATCTGCCTTTCCTCTTTGAGTTCTTGATTCTGAATTTCTCTAACTGCTGTCCTCACAGTTATGCTGTTTTCCTAAAACAATGGCCTGAGCATAAACAAAATTTCATTTCTTTCAGTTTCTCATATCTGGAGTTTTCAGACATAACTAACACTAAGAAACAGAATGGAAATAGAGAGTAGGATGCTTTGAAAGCCTGAATTGTAATGTACTGTATTTGATGCTGTTTTGACTGGCTTGCTCCAGGGCTTAGGAACCCATCCTATAGCCTGTGTATGCAGGTTCTCTATGCCACCTATCCTATTTTTCTGTAGCACTTAACACCTCATAACATCATCTCTAATGTGCTGCTTTATTATATTGTACATAGATTTGTCTCTGAGTAGAATGGGAGTTCCCCAACGGCAGAGGTTTTGAACATCCCAAGCCCTGAAGTGGTGTCTGGCACATAGTAAGAGTTCAGACTATTTGATAAATGATGAATGAATGAAGGAATGGTTCCTTCAAAGTAAATCTAAGATAAAGGTTCTAACTTTGCTGCCTGCTCACTAAACACTAGTTTCCCTCTTCTCTCTCAAGAGAGGTAAACTGTTAACTACAAATAATCTCACACTTCAGGAGATATGTCACCCGTTCCTTACTCTTTGACAAAGCCTAAACATGTTAACATTCAAATAATACACTAAATACCATCTAAACAAGAATGAAATTTATACATTAGCAGGAGACTGCTCAGTTATGTAGATCTTTTAGTTTGTATAACCAAGGAATTTGAAAGTATCTTCAAAACATTCTGAGGTGAAGATACTTGCCTAGAATTTTGTTCTCTGAGCTAAGTAGAATAACTGCCTTTCATTTACATGTTAAGTTGAAGCTTATTTTTAGTCTAAATGTAAATGTTAAAGTACTGGGCAGAAATGTATTCCATGTCCTATTGTTATGGTGTTAAATCCCTGCTAATATTTTAATGGTAGTTGTGATCTTATGATAGTGCTTAAATATTGTGTAGAGATAAAATTAATGTAAAAACACTTACATGCTATAGTCTTAATGAGTACATTTGTTTTTCATTGTATCTTTTCTTTGTTCATATTCAAGTTTTATGAGCAATATGATGATGATGAAATTGGAGCTCTGGATAATGCTGAATTGGAAGGTTCCATTCAAGTAGACAGCAATCGCTTACAGGAAGTTTTGAGTGACTACTATAAAGAGAAGGCAGAGAAGTACGGAGACTTCTCTTTTTCTTGTTTAGCTGCTTTTTTTTTTCTTTGAATCTCTAAATAAGGCCTATAGTTCTACAACTGAATTGAGGAAAAAAATCTACCTAGTCAGATTCAATATTAAGAAAACGATGCATTTTTCATAAACATTAGCTCATATATGTATATGTGTGTGTGTGTGTGTGTGTGTGTGTGTATCTCATCTGTTTTGCCTACATTTTGGTATTAAGGTTTCTGAAGTGGAATGTGGTAGTGGGAACATACTGGGAACCACTTTCTCTGGTTTTTGTTTGTTTTTTTGAGACAGGATCTCGCTTGTGTTGCCCAGGCAGGAGTACAGTGGCAGGATCATAGCTCACTGCAGCCTCGAACTCCAGGGCTTAAGTGATCCTCCTGGTTCAGCCTCCCAAGTGGCTAGGACTACAGGCACCATCATACCTGGCTAATTTTTTCTTTTTTGAGACAGGGTCTCACTCTGTCACCCAGGCTAGAGTGCAGTGGCCTCATCATAGCTCACTGCAACCTCAGACTCCTGGGCTCAGGTGATCCTCCTGCCTTACCTCCCTGCCTTAGCCTCCCAAGTAGCTGGGACTATAGGCATGTGCCATCACGCCCAGCTAATTTTTCTATTTTTTACAGAGATGGGGTCTTGCTCTTGCTCAGGCTTGTCTTGAAGTCCTGACCTCAGGTGATCCTCCCACCTCAGCCTCCCAAAGTGCTAGGATTATAGGTGTGAGCCAACGCACCCAGCCTTTTATTGGGGGGGTGGGGTAGAGATGAAGTCTTGCTATATTGCCCAGGCTGATCTTGAACTCCTGACCTCAAGCGATCCTCCCAAAGTGCTGGGATTATAGGGGTGAGCCACTGCGCCCAGACTATATTTTTGACTTGAGAAGAGTCATGGTAGAATAACTGAGGATTAGAGTGGAAAAATGGGGATACATTCCAGTTGGAGGTAAGATGATGCTGCTAGCCTTTTTGGCTAAAGAATTATTCTGACTTATAAGTATACATTTTCTTTTCATCGTTTGAAATGCCAGGTGTTCTGAGAAGTAGATATTTATATCTTATGGAAAGATACGGGTTTGTCTCTCCAGCTGGATTAGCAGAATGACCAGCCAAATTATTTTGGCCAATCAGCATCCACATCAAGGTGACTCTTCTCTGAGAGAAACTGACGTAGTGTTTAAATCTGCTTAAAAGGTCTGGTGTTCCATGATCACCGTAACATGTAGATGCCACAGCAGGACAAGGAGCAAGATACTTTGAGCAAATTATTTGAATACTTTGGAGAGACCCATGGGCTAATGCTTTCCTAGGATTAAAACCTGTTTTCTTAGGAAAGCTGCCATCTTGTTTAATGTATTATAACCTTGCAAAGATGCAGATAAATCTTGCCTATCAGCAGAACGAATATCCATAACCTGCTGGGGGGAAGAGGCAAGACTGGGTAGAGGAAAGTTTGACAGGAAATGGCAGTCATAGGAATATGTGGATTATAAAAATTGCTGTTGTTTCCATAGCTCTTTAAGTGCACATACTGTATAATAATGGGTGGTGTTTTTTCCCCCCACCTTCTGTGTCTTCATTTTTAAAAACTCAACCAAAGTTGTGTAAAATTGAATACTCTTGAACCTTTTGAGGATCCAGACCTGCCAGTGAACGAGCTCAATGAGTCTGAGGAGGAAGAGATTGTTACTGTACTTCTTGAAGAAGCCAAAGAAAAGTGGGATTGTGAATCCATTTGTAGTAAGTGTATTAGTGGTCACTTTACTGTTGAAAGTATGATAGTAAAGTATGAAGTATATCAACTTTGATAAAGTTCATATATAAGTAGAAGTTAAGCTTTTAGGGAATTTGGGAAGATGATTTGGAAAGAGTAATATTCCTGTTACTAAATTGAAAGCAATTTATAAAACATTTATAAGAGAGACTTCAGTGTTTTGCCCTATGAAAACACCAAGGTCTGGAATATAGTAGGAAATAAGTAATTTTTGCTGAACTGAAAGTGTGCTTATTGATAAGTGATTTTTTTTTTTTAGGTACGTACTCAAATTTATACAACCATCCACAGCTTATCAAGTATCAACCAAAGGTAAGTCTAGTGTGCTGAGCTATTTGAAGTATGCAGTGCAGAAAATAAGAGTGTACAAATTTTCTCATAGTAATTTTACCCATTTTTGCCTGGCAGTGTTATTAGGAAAAGCACCAACAGTGTGTCATTAATGAGCTACTTTTTAATAGAAATGGGAAATAACTCTAGTGCCCTCTTATCTTTATTTCAGCCCAAACAAATCCGAATATCTTCTAAAACAGGAATACCTCTCAATGTCTTACCCAAAAAAGGACTCACAGCAAAGCAAGCTGAACGAATGCAGATGATTAATGGCAGTGATCTGCCTAAGGTATCAACCCAACCACGTTCTAAAAATGAAAGCAAAGAAGACAAAAGAGCAAGAAAGCAAGCTATAAAAGAAGAGCGCAAGGTAAAACGTATTTTTCAAATGTGAGATTTACAAAGAACTAGTGGAGGGGAAGTTACTGGAATTTTGTTTTGTAAAAGTCTATTTCAGTTTAAAGATTGGAATAACATGAATATATTCTTGTATAGGAACGAAGAGTGGAGAAGAAAGCTAATAAACTAGCCTTTAAACTGGAGAAAAAAAGGCAGGAAAAGGAGCTGCTGAACTTGAAGAAGAATGTTGAAGGTCTAAAGCTATAGATGGTGGGACATTGAGGATAAGGCATATTTCCTATTAGGAACTCATCATTGTGTTCAATAATCAAGTAAGATGTTCAGAAAGACAAAACTCTGTGCTCTGCCATTTTTACTGGCACATATTGAAGAGAAAAATACAATATTCATATTATTTTTATACCCGCAAGTTTCCCCTTCCAACCATCTTGTAAATATTGTAATATTTTTAAGTTTAATATTATAAGCTTAGATTTGCTCTGAAATAAATGACTTCATGAATGTGAAATGTTGGGATAAATTAAAGGAAAATATCTTCATAACTTGAATGGAATTGGTGTATTCATTTATTTGTATGGTTGTCATAGTTGTTTTTTGCAGATGTTCTCAAATATTTCTTTGAAACCTCTCCACGCCTTTTCAGGAATTACATGGTTTAATTTGCTGTAAGTAGAAAAGTGGCCTGGTTAAACTCAATTTTGAAATGCTGAGTTTATTCTGTTCAGTGGTAAGATGAGTTTTCCTGAGAAGGTTCCACTAGTAGGAAACTAAGTTTTCCCTTGCTGTATACAAAGAACTATTTCAAAAGGATGGTAAAACCGAATATTAAGGTTGTTAGGACTCATATTTCCTGTTATATTACTGGATGATTTGCTTTTGGGATTTAGGAACAGTGAAGGCAGGAAACCAAATAGTAGAAGAAATAATCAAGAAAGCTTCTTTGGCTTCAGTGAGTCCCTAGCTCAAAATCAGAAACATTTACTTCAGTTGGAACTGGAAGGCTTGTCTTTTCAACATTATTTAATGTTTGGAACCATTTGTACTTGATTTAAGATACATAGTTGAAAACTTACCCTGTTTTTGAGAAGTTTTTTTAACTTCTTTAAACTTGTTCAAGGCTTAGGCAATGACACCATCACAATTGTTAATTATTTGGTAAACTGTGACTTCTTGCAACAGACAATTAGTGACCCCTGTTCATGTGTCCCTAACTAATGTGGTGTTATCTGGACTGGGCTGTAAAAATCTGTGGACACTGTTGGTCTGAGTTAGGAACAGAATGGCTGGGTCAGGACCATTTTTGGCAGGTGAGCTGCATTTGATCTAAATTGTAAGAAAGTGTCTTCGTCTGTAATCATGATTGTGGCTTTTCCAAAGGTAGTAGGTATTCACTTCAACCATGTGTTATCAATTTAAATCTGAGTAAATTGCAGAATTTTTTAAAGAATTGTAAAAAAACGATAGCAGTGGGTATTCTACCAACATTGATTAGAAAGAAGTTGGCTGAAGAGCTTGTCATTACAGAAGTAGGATACTGGAGCGAGTGTATCTAAATGCCAGCCCATGAAGCAAAAGGTCAGGTGATGGTTTATGTTAGTAGTGAGAGTGTAAATCCTAAAAGAATTGACCATTTATTTTGGTAGCTGTCTCAATTGAAGGTTCTCAAAACCAGCAAGAATCTTAAAGACATTGGATGTTACTTTGTTGTGGTGCTATTCAAATTCCGCCTTAGCAGTGCTAATTTCACTGTACCTGACCCAGAGGATTTAAGTCTACATATATATTTTGCAACTAGGAGAATGTTACTACGCCACAAGTCTTGATGAAGCATATTGTGACTTAGGCTGATTATACTCCAAACTTAAAGATCTTAATTTTATTCTGGAGAACAAATTCATAATATTTTAATGAGTTTTCTAATATTTTAGTTATCTATATATCTATAAACTGTGGTTGGGAACTGAACATAAATGCTCCATGCTAAATGTTGTGAGTCCAAAAAGTTAAGAGGGTTTTTGCCTTCAGGAACCACGTCATCTGAGGGAGCAATGTATATTCAGTGACGGATAACTCGTGATACCCTCTGTGATAAGTTCTCCTTGTCATGAGGATCTTGGTACTTGCTGTTCCCCCTGAAGTGCCCTTATTGTAGGCAAACCCTCAAGGTTGGTGCTCAGTTGTCACCTTCTCCATAGGCTTTTCCCTGAGCATGTATATAAAAATAGCACACACATCCCTCCCCTGCATCCTTTATCTTCCCTCCCTGCTCTGTGTTCTCCAGAACACCTGTTGGCACAGGGGACTGTTTTTCAGCCTCCTCTCACTAGAGCAAACCTCCCTCGAGGACAGAAAATTTTGTGTACTGCTTTATTACACTAGAATAAAGCACTACTTTATTACTCCAGAACAGTGCCTGGCATTTGGTATACAGTCGCTAAGTAGTGTATAAATGAATAGAGAGACAGGAAAGGATTTCAGAAAAGAATTACATAAACGAGGTAACAGTAGGCCCTAGAGTCACTGGAGTTAGCAAGGAGAAAGAAAGGCCTAAGAGATCCCAGGTAGGGGGCAAAATCATGAGGAATTTGTCTCTTATATTTTAAACCTACTTTGTTTAAGCACTGCCCATGATTGGTTTAAAACCACCTCATCATATTTTAGTACCACAGATGCTCCTTGACTTAACCAGTGTAAGTTAGTCCCAATAAAACCATTGTAAGTTGAAAATACGGTAAATTGAAAACACATTTAATACACCTAACCTACCAAACATCGTAACTTAGTCTGGCCTATCTTAAATGTGCTCAGAACACTTACATTAGCCTACAGTTGGGCAAAATCATCTGGCAATACAGTGCACTGTAGAGTACCTGTGGTTTACCCTCTTTGGTGGTGTGGCTGACCAGGAGCAGGTGGCTTACTGTTGCTGCCCAGCATCGCAGAGTATCCTACCACTTACTACTGAATGCATATCGCTTTCACACCATGGAGTCTAAGTATCTTAAATGCTGTTACCATTTGTGTATATTACCTATAATGCCCTGTATCCACACTTCCATTGTGATATGAGCAGATTAGCTCAGGTGAAGGACAGAACTCCTAGCCATTTTGTAACTTACAGTTAGGTTTTCAATGCTCTTACGTTGCTTCTTCATGTGTGTTGACATTGGTATGCTTTACCAAGCTTGTTTGTCCCTGTTACAGGGCAAGAGAAGGTAAAAATTCTAACGGCCTTAACATTTTAATTGTGAAACACATGGGAGAATGTATAAAGAACACATGCCCACTATTCACGTTAGGAAATAGAACATAGTCACCCATGGGTCCCTCCTCAATTTCGTTCAACTCTTTCCTCTCAGGTAATTCTTACGTACTATCCAGGCTGTTATACAGGTTGATCATCCCTAATCCAAAATCTGAAATGCTCCAAAATCCAAAACTTTTTGACTGCTGACATGATGCCACAAGTGAAAAATTCCACAGATACGTACTTAACACAAATTTTGTTTCATGCACAAAATGATTGAAAGTATTGTATAAAGTTACCTTCAGGCTATGTGTATAGGTGGTATGTGAAACGAATTTTGTGTTTAGACTTGGGTCCTATCCCCAAGATATCTCATGTATATGCAAATATTCCAAAACCCGAAAAAATCCAAAATTCAGAAGATTTCTGGTCCTGTGCATTTTGGATAGGGGATACTCAACCTGTATTAAGCATTTCCTTCCTTTGTCTTGTCTTTTTTTTTTAACCACCTGTATGGTATCCCTAAACACAATATCCTACCTATTTTTGAACTGAGAAACAAGCACAAACCTAGCTTTAGAAGGACAATATTTGCTACTATTAGATGAAGGTGTCCTAGACATGATGAACTGGACAGTCCCTGGGGTGACTTCTACTTCTAGAGTTTACAAGAGCTCCGTGTGCAGGTGTTAGTGAGCCGGGTGGTAAGTGAGCCCTAGGAAACACAAGTCACCACAGTTGGGGCATCCTGGATCTGCAGAAATATGCCTAGAGGATTGTATGCTTGTTTTATATTTTCTGCTTCTAAGCTCACCATGACCTACCACCATCTTTCAAGAGAAGATCAATGCAGAGCCTTCCTGTGGGGTGCAATGTGTGTCCTCAGCCGATCCAGACATCAGGATATGAAGGAGAGAGCAGCCACTTCATTGGAACAGGGCCAAACAAGCCAAGTATAGAACAGAATAGGAGTTGGATTTCCTTGGATATACTGTCCTAAGATTACAAAGGCATGAATGTCTTGGTCATGATAGCCTTGCCTTGGACATGTCTGTCTCTTTAATCACACACCTCTGACCTGGACCAGTTGCTGTCCGGTTCTGGTACCCAGCAGTCATCCTGGGAGTGCCCTTTTCTCCATCCAATGTTGAATTGCCTTTTCCTGTATCTTTTACTCAACGTTTTTGCAGATCACATCCTCTATAGTAATTCGTGAGATGGGGTATGTGGGATGTAAACTTTTTGAGAAGTTGGATGTTTAGAAATGTATTCTCCCAGTTGGATTGATAGCTTGACTGGGTATAGAATTCTAGTTGCAGATTGTTTTACCTCAGAAGTTTAATAGGTTTTCTCCATTAATTTCCATTTCCACTTTTGGTGTTTGGGAACCTGAAGCCATTTTGATTCCTGATAGTTTGTATGTAATTAGTCTTTTCTCTGGAACTCTGTAGAATCTTTATCTTCGGTGTTGTGAAACTTCACAATGATGTTTGTTGTTATAGATCTACTTTAATCCATTGTACTGGGTCCTTTCAACCAGGAGCCTAATGTCTTTCACTTCTGGAAATTGTTAAAAATGCATTTCCTTCCTTGTACTTTCTCCTTTTTCTCTCTTAAACTCCTATTATTTGGAGTAGAACTATCTGGACAGGTACTCTAATTTGTTTATGTTTCTTTCCCTTTTTTTTTTTTTTTTTTGCCTTTTTATTCTAATCTCTGGGAGATTTCCCTAATTTTATCTTCCAACCTTCTATTGAGTTTTTTCATTTCTTTTATAAGGCTTTTTTAATTTCCAAGACCTTTAATTTTCCTTTAAATTGCTTTTTTGTCTGTTTTGGACTTGCATGTTAGAGACTTTCCTTAGATCTTTGGAAATTCCTATCTGTTCGTGAGTAAGATTGGAGGAAAAAGCCACTGGAAATTCTGAATGAGGGAGTAGCATTTGACGACTGAGCTTTATTGTAGGATGGCCTGGGAGAAGCTGTTTGGGAATCTTCCACTATCAGTATCTTTAGGTATTTCATCATGGAATGGTTAGATTCTCAGGGAAGTTTCATTCTGCCTTGTAAGGATCTGGCAGGCAGGGTTCTGTAAGCCAAGTGGAGGAAAATAGGCATGGTGGTATTTTTTGCTTTCAGTATCACTCACTATTCATGAGATTAATCACTAGATCATATGTATGTACACAAATACATGTATATAGAGACACATGCATATATAGTTGATCCTCATTATTCATGGATTCCCTATTTGCAAATCACCTACTCATTAAAACGTACTTATAACACCAACATAATACATGTGGCACATTTACAGTCATTTGCAGATGAGCACATAGTGGTAAAAAAGTTGAGTCTCCTCACATACATTTTCCCAGCTGAGGTTGAACAAGGTGATGCTCTGCCTTCTTGTTTCAGCACTCATACCGTAAACAAGTGATCTTCTTGTGCACTATTTAGTGCCACATTTTTTGCATTTTTGTGCTTTTTCTTTGGTGATTTCACTGCTTAAAATGGCTGCCAAGCATAATGCTGAAGTGCCATCTAGTGTTCCTAAGTGCAAGGCTGTGATGTGCCTAAGGAGAAAATATGTGCATTAGGTAACCTTCATTCAGTCATGAGTTCAATGCCATTGAATCAACAATCTATATTAAATAAGGTGTCTTTACACAGAAGTGCATGTAAAATAAGTTTTTGTATTGATCCATTGACAAAAATGTTGTGACCAGAGACTCACAGGAACCTAACCCTCTATTTCCCCTAGGAGCAATGGTTCAGTATTTGCTAACTCAGTGCTTGCAGTGACTTCATAGAACATAATTACTACAAATAATGTGACTCAACTATATACATGTATATATATCTATATCTATACCTACCTACTTGTTTTTGCTATGGCGCCCATGCCTTCAGCTGTGCCTAATACTGACTTCTTTGCACAGACGATTTTTATCATTTCCAGAAAAGTAGACTTTTGTTACCGAGGCGGAAGGGGAGCCATCCAGGAGTTATGGGGAAGCAGGGTAGAGGGGCATGTGATCTAAGAATCTTCTTTTCAAACAACTTTCCCTCCTTGGTCCTCAGTATTTTGGCCATCTCTTCCTCATTCACCCTGCCCCAGTTACAGAGGTTCATGCCGCTGCAGGGGTTCCTACAACTTCTAAGGTTCTGTAGTGTAAATCTGGATAGCTCTCAGTTCTCCCCTACTGTCAGCTTGGGAAGTGGATTCTGATGTAGCTTTATGTCCTCCAGGTCAGTTACCACGTCTGTCAGCTTTCCAAATTTACGTTTTTTGTGTCCTCCCTGTCCTGTGGTCCTCTGTTTCTATGTCCCTTTCCTGTAGGCTTATTGGAGGTTTGGGGGGAAAGCAAAATTAGATGGTGTTCTATCTGCCATCCTAGCTCAGTCTTTTTTTTTTTTTTTCCGGAAGACCTTACCTGAAAACCATTAACTCATTCTTAATTCCTTTTCTTGTCTCATGACTCATGTTCCTGAGGTAAATTGATAAGTTGAGGCCATTGTGCCACCTCCTTGCCTTAGGACCTTGGAAGATGTTGATATTGCTAAATATGTGCATGATCTGGACTACAAAGAACTTAAGAGTTCTTTCACTTGCTGACATCTGAATGAGAAAATGTCTTCCCTTTTTGTTCTCTACCATGACTTTGTAAGAAAATGTGGATTGGTAGGTGTCTCTACAAAGCATTCTTAAATTCCAGCTCAGAAAGGGAATGTCTGGTCAAAAGTAGAACTCTTTTCAATTTCATTCCAGCCCTAATTCTCTCCATGCTGCTTATAAAGCTTTTGAACTGAGATCTCTGTAATGCTTATTTTTTATTATTGGTGTGCTAAGCGAAACTGTTTATCACTCCCAGCTCACTTTCTTTTCCTCATTTTTAAATTTTTCAAAGATTGTAAACCATTGAAAATAACAGCCACTATAATAACTTATCAAGTATGACTCCAAGTAGAGAGGGAAAATATAGAAATAGCTAAGTTTACATTGTTTTAGAACATTTTCTAATAAAGGGTTCTCTATTTTTTTGAAAATCACTTGTTCTGATTTGTAAAATAGTTATGCATAATCTTTGTAAAAAATTTGAAAATGCAGGAAACTAAAGGATAATATTCACTTTTATTCATACCATTCAAAGGTAATTACTCTGTGTCCTTCCAATCTTTTTTTGTAAATATATGAATAAAATATTAACATTTTTCCATGTTGTTCTCCCACAAATCACTTTTAATTACTATATTCTCATTTACCAGTTTGCAACCTATTTCTGTAAAGGGCCAAATAGTATAATTTTTGGCTTTGTAGGTCATATAATCTGTTACAACTACTGAAATCTGTTGTCGTAGTGTGAAAGCAGCAATAGATATATAAACAAATGAGCCTGGCTGTTCTCCCATTAAGCTTTGTTTACAAGAACACAAAGCCTCAGATTTGGCTCACTGGCTGCAGTTTGCCAACCCCTAGATATTATTTTAAAACCCTTTATTTTGACATAGTTTTACAAAATGTTGCAAAATAGCATGAAGAGATCCCTATGCCCTTTTACCCAATTTTCCCAAAGTTACATCTTAAATATCTATAGGACAATATCAAAATGAGGAAACTAACAGTGGTATAATGTGTGTTCGTAGTATATACCTATCTATCTATTTATTTATTTATGAGACAGGGTCTCTCTCTGTCACCCAGGCTGGAGTGCAGCAGCCTGATCATAGTTTGCGGCAGCCTCCAACTCTTGGGCTCAAGCAGTCCTCCTGCCTCAGCCTCCCAAGTAGCTAGGACTACAGGTGCACACTACCATGCCTGGCTAATTTTTTTTTTTAATTGTAGTGATAGGGTCTCACTATGTTGCCCAGGTCTCAAACTCCTGGCCTCAAGCAATCCTTGCATCTTGGCCTCCCAAAGTGCTAGGATTACAGGCATGAGGCACTGCACCTGACCATCTGTACCATTTTATAACATGCATAACCACCACCACAATGAAGATAACAAAACTATTCCATCACACAAAGATCTCCCTCATTCTACCCTGTTTAATCACATCCATCTTCCTCCCCACCCAACCATCCCTACCCCTTGACAATCTTGAATCTGTTTCCCATCTGCATAATTTTGTCATTTTGAAAATGTTATACAAATTAATCACACAGTATGTGACCTTTTAAGACTGGCTTTTTTGGTTCAGGATTGATGTCCATTCAGGTTGTTGCATGTATCAATAGTGTTCTTTTTAATTGCTGAATAATATTCCAGGGTATGGATATACCACAGTTTGTTTAACCATTCACCTATTGAAAGGCATTTTGTTTTCAAAGGGTTCTTTTAAGTTTCTAGCAATGACATTCCATGTGGTTCAGTGTACGGTAACAAACACTGTAGACTTCATTGATCTCCGTGTTTGATTCAGCTGGCTAGGCAGGTGTTCCCTTCCTTCCCTATAGTCAAGTTTCCAAGTTGAACGTGGTTCAGAATGTGGTGGTCCATCTATAACCAAGTGTTGACTTGAGTCATATTGTATCTATCATTATTTTAAACTCATTGAACTCATTAAAACTCACTGATTTGAACCAAAGGTCATTGATCCTTTAGGGACTTCATATTGCTTTGCAGGTTAGTATTGACATATCTGTAGTTATGGTTATGACTAAATCAATAGTCTTAATATTAGAGATATAATAGAGATTGAGGCTCAGTTCTGAGTCTGTGTTACCACTTACTACCTGTGGTCTTACAGAAGTCACCTATCCTTGAACCTCCATTTTCTCATCTGTAAAATAAAAAAGTACCAACCCTGTCTCACAGGGTCACTGTGAGGACCACGTGAGACAACACAGGAAAGGTGTTTGGGGAATAGGAAAGCCCCATACAAATGTTACTGTACTATTCATAAAAATATCCTTCCCTAGTGTTTTAGAAAAAGCAGCAGCAGCCTTATAATCAGGATGGGTCGTCTTTATTAATAAGTATGTGGAGGGTTGGGGTACCCTTGCTGAAAAAAATTAATTAATCTCCAGTTTTACAGAGTCAGAAGGCCAAAAGAATGGGGAGCGAGAGAGGTATTTCTGCGTGCTCTGGTGGATGGTCCGTGTGGAAAATACGATACCAATTAGCAGACGTGAGAAGAAATCATTTAAATCAACAACGTCTGTAGCAGGCTACCATCTGCTTCCTGTTAACCAGGCCTTCCTTTTTCAAATTGTCTTTCCTTGATTTCCATGACCCTGTCCTCTCCTGCTTCTCCTGCTGGCTTATCACCATCATTTTCTTGGCCCTTAAATATAAGTTTCCCTAAGGATCATCTCTGTACTTCTCTTTCCATGACGTCTTCCCTGGCAATATCATGCTTTTCCTTCATTCCTCAAAGCCTGCATCTGTGTCTCTAGCCCTGACCGCCCTCGTTTCCATCCTGCTGGCTGGACAACCCTGTTTCAACTCAGGATTTCCAAAGCTGAGGTCATTGTTCTTCCTAAGATGGCCTTCTTCTCCAGTGTCCTGTTTCTATCCACAGCCCGACCATCTTCCCCGTCCTTCTGCCTCTAAGCCTAGCACCGTCCTCAGGCGTTCTTCCCTCTCTGCCACCTCCCAACCCCCCAAATCCAGTCATGGTGTGGATTCTTTGACACGCGTACCGTGTCCTCTTTCCTTTCCATCTCAGGCCTTCGCCTTCAGCTTTCTAACTAAAGCCCCCTTTCCTCCCCCAGCCCCCGGTCCGTTCACCCCTCCTTGCCTCTGTCACATGAATCTCCCGCGGCGCTGTGTCCCTGATCGCTCTCCGTGCTTGCAGAGTAAAGCCCAGATTATTAATCTAATACAAAATCTCCATGCTCAGACCTCGAACTGCTTTTTTAATCTTTACATACTCAACTCCAGATGAACCAAAAGGAAGTAATATGAAGTAAAACTCTTTTCTCAGAATTCCAGAATGTTTTGCTTTGCTTATGACAGTTTTCTAACTTCATTTAAAATTGATCTGCATAATTCCTCTGCTGTTCTGTGCTGGACCCATGTACAGTTTTTCTCAATATTTCCACAGAGTTGCATATAACATGTATTTAATTATTTATTGAGTGAATGATCAGTCCTATGGTAGAAACTCAATTCTTACTTGGCCCATACATTCAACCAGTATTTATTGAGCGCCTTACTATTGGTCACATACTTTGAAGCATTCGGGATAGAGTCGGCACAGTCTCAGCCTTTGTAGAACTTACATTCTAGTAGGAATCCCAAGATGTTATCATTCGATTATTTATGACCGACCTTATATTAAATACTAAGATATTAACTTTGTATTTATGTCTAAAGCAAAGCTATTAGGCACTCCATTTAAGAATATATTAGGGCAGGGCATGATGGCTCATACCTGTAATCCTAGCACTTTGGGAGGCTGAGGCAGGAGGATCACGTGAGCCCAGGAGTTCATGACCAGCCCGGGCAACATAACAAGACCCTGTCTCTACAAAAAAAGAAAAATTAGCCAGGTGTGGTAGTGCATGCCTGTTGTCCCCGCAACTCAGGAGGCTGAGGCAGGAGGATCAGGCCACAGCACTCCAGCTTGGGTGACAGAGTGAGACCCTGTCTCTATTTAAAAAAAAAAAACAAAGAATATATTAAATATTGAATAATTGCATTCTGGTTGTCTGAAGGATATGGAATTTACTTGTTTAGTGAAGTGAGAAGTTTGTGTTAGGAAAGGAAAACAGGTGAGTTTATACAGGATCTGCCTAAGAGGAGGAAGCAGTTGGTGGGGAGGGAAAAGAAAGAGGGTATCAAGCTATTGAGGTCACCTCCAGTCAGTCATTTCTTCTCAGCCAGGCAATTCCACGAAACTAACATAATGTACTCTTGAATCTTACGCAGATGGCAATCAGGAGTTATTTCCCTGTGAAGTCTGTGGAAGACGCTTTGCAGCAGATGTTCTGGTAAACATAAAGACATTTTGTAGATGTGTTTCATTGGAGTTAAATGAACTGTCAAGTCAGTGAGGAGGCGGCAGTGCAAAGATTAAAGACAGATGTGGGGTGAAGCTAGGGAAGAGGAGTACATAACCTATGGCTGGCAGGCCCGGAGGACACTGAAGCAGACTGATGCTGCTTCATTCAAAAGCGATTCTATTAAACATGGTGCTCCTAATAGGATGCCAGATGGAAGTATCTTGGCACAGTCAATTTTCCCTTGAGAGGTTTTGGCTCTTCCGCCTTTTCTTTAAGCATCAAAAATTCAAATTTCAAGGCCAAAGCACCAGGGAAATTAGCTAGTCAAGAGGAATGAGCATTGAATTTCAGACATCTGGAAACTTGGCTTTTAGCCGCAAATTTGTCACTAATTCTGACAAGTCCTTTAACCTTCCTGTTTTCTGCTTTGCCACGTATACAGAACCTTTCAATTCCAGGGTTTTTATACCATTTGAACAAAATAGTACGTGGATGTAAGGCCTGTTCCAAGGTCTAATTGTTATCCAGATTCAAGCTAACCGCATGTCTAGTCCCCTGATGAATGGCTATAAAGTTGGATAAAAGCTTGATTTATTTCAAAACTGGGGAATTAAACAGGTGGTAGTTTCCAGTATTACAAAGGGATTCCCAAGAAAGATGGTTTTTAAAAAAGAATCTAAGATGATAATGCAATTATTAATTGGGACATTTCAGATCAAGGAGGTTTATATCGAATTTAAAGCATTTGGACTATAAGCCTGACTACATTTGGGGCAAAAGACTACAAAATGAGGTTGTAGGTTTTATTCTTCTGGGGAATTTTGAAAATGAACTGTCTTGGTTAATTGTGGTTACAGCTTCCTAAAACCAGAGGGTGAGCTCACGGAGCCTGCTGGTGCTGTGTAACTGACCAGTGTGCCAGCATTGTCTTTGCCAGCCAAGGGCTGCACCCGCCAGAGAATCTGTTTGAGACCTGGCAGGCACTATTTGAAGAGGGAATCTCTAAATGTCATATATGCCCTGGGTACTCCTGAGTTTCACTTCCTAAGCCTACCTCTAGGCTATAGAGAGCATTTGATCAAGTGATCTGATCTCTCTCTCTCTCTCTCTCTCCTTTACTTTAAAATGGGATGGCTTATTCTTAGCCAGGTGCAGTGATTTTCATAGGGCTTGTATTTTGGGGGTTTGGACAAAGCAACTGTGTAAATAATAGCTATCATGTGTTACATGTCCATCAAGGAAGAAGGCAAAGATCCCATGGTGGCACAGTAACAGACTTTATACAGGTGGCACACAGGCACATCTCTATGGTCCTCAGTTTTTGTACCAGAAATGTTCTTAAAGGACTACTGATTGGAGTAAAGAGCATACTGCCCAAGTTTGAGTTAAATATATAAAACCAAATTTGAAGTAAGTCTCTTTAGCACTAACAGCCTTTTATTATCTTTGCCCAAACACAGTACCTAGTTATGTGTAACATGGGTGAGGAGAGGCCGATGGATTGCTCTGCTGTGATCTGTTAGGGAATGAACTAGACTCTGAGAGGCAACCCAGTCACTGTAGCGGGGGCTAAGAACACCTAGGCATTAAAAACTTTGTGATTGTGCGTTTTTAAAATTCCGGTTCCCACCTTTCCTTTTCTAGGAGAGGCATGGACCAATATGTAAAAAACTCTTCAACAAAAAGCGTAAACCTTTCAATTCCTTGAAGCAAAGATTACAAGGCACTGACATTCCTACTGTGAGGAAAGCGCCTCAGTCCAAGGTACTGTTGATATCTTCTTTATTGTTTTTTATTACATTCTTCATTAGAGCCTATTTTTGGGCTTTCTGGTTTCATTTTTCTTGACAGTGCAGTGTAATGTCACGTAAGTGTTATCCACCTTTACTGTTTTCTTTATAATCTTGCTCACTTAGATTTCCAAATATATTTCAGATACTTTCCAGATGTGGCAAAAAGAATCTTGTTTATACTTTCATTAGAGGGGCTTTAAATCTAGCAATTAACTTGGGAAGAAAGTCACTTTTAGTATTACCTTTGTCTTCCTTTAAAGTTTTGTAGTTTGTTTTTCTGATTTTTATTTTGTGTTTTCCCTCACTATTGTGTCTTGCAAATTTCACTACTGTATTTTCCAAACTTCTTTAAGTAGTTCCTTTGAAAAACAAATTCTTTTTTCTCCAAATTTCACAGTCCTGTTTCCTGTAAATTCAAATCCCAGCTTTAAAAAAAATTGTAATTAAGAGGTATATGGCCTAGGGTAGTATTTGTTGGTTTTATTTTTTACAGTCTCAACCTGTGAGGAAATCTAACTGGAGACAACAACATGAAGACTTCATTAATGCGATTCGATCAGCAAAGCAGTGTTCGTTGGCCATTAAAGAAGGCCGGCCCTTGCCACCTCCACCCCCTCCATCCGTGAACCCAGGTGTGTGGACAGTTTGGTTTGCTTTTTTTTTTTTTTTTTCTTTTTGACTCCTTTGAACATCTGGTTTGGAGGTAAGTTTGGTTTACTTTTGAGGCTGTGCTTGACTTTTGGCCAAGTCATCAAGCCCTCTATGCACTATAAATTGACAATAACTATTACATAGAAGTAATTTTATCAATTACATAAAGGTAAATTTACCTTATTCTGTTTTTCTTTTCCAATTCTGCATGAAGATTCTGTGTTTCCTCCTAATCTTACACAACACTCCTACCAGTCTATTTCTCTTTTAGAATGTCTCATATTCTATATTTGTCTACTTGTTTAGTCATATTCATGTTTAAGTTGTTCCTCTATCCTATCTTTCTATAAATTGGAAATTATGGCTAGAAGCTCAATTAGATTAATATTAATTTCTTATCAGATATAGTGTATGATTTGCAAATTTTTTTTTCAATTCTGGGGACTGTCTTTTTACTGTCTTGAACGTGTCCTTTATATATATAAATATACATAGTATAGTATTATTTGAAGGTAGACTATTCTATGTTAAAGATGCCTATTGTAAACCCTGGGACAACCACTCAAAAATATGAAGGCATAGCTAGTAAGACAATACGTGGAGTAGAAATAAAATGGAAAAAAAAATCAATCCAAAAGAGGACAGAAAAGAGGAAAAAAGGAACAAAAAATAGATGGGATAAACAGCAGGACGGTGGGCTTAAACCCAACCCTGTGAACAATTGCATGTAAGTGATCTGCATGCTCCAGAAAAAGGACAGAGGTTGAATAATGAAGCAAGACCCACCTATAGGTTTTCCACAAGACATACACATTCAATATAGAGATGAATAAATTAAAAGTATAGGAAAAGATATACATGCAAACAATAATCATAAAGTGAGAGTGGCTGTAATATCAGGTAAAGTAAACTCTATGCCAAGTTTTAACAGAGATAGTGATTCAAAAGATACGTTCATCAAGAAGACCTATCAGTCCTAAATGTTTATGAACCTAGTAACAGGGCTTCAAAGAATGTGAAACAAAAACTGACAAAACTGGAAGGAGAAGTAGACAAATTCACAATTATATATGGAGATTTTATCACTCTTCTCTTAGTAACTGATTGAATACACAGTAGGGAAAACAGTAAATATGTGGAAAACTTGAGCAACAGTAACCAATTTGACCCAAGTGGCATTTATAGCTATAATGTGACACACGGCAACCGGAGAATACACATTGTTTTCAAGTGTATGTGCAATATTCACTCAAGAGAGACCATATGCAGGACCACAAAGTAGGGCTCAATAAATTTAAAAGGATTAAAATACAGAATATGTTCTTTGGCCACAATAGAATTAGAAATTTATGACAAAATATGTGTGTGGAAAATTCCTGAATATTTGGAAATCAAGTCATTTCTAAATCATCCATGGATCTAAGAAGAAATCATAAGGGAAATTAGAAAATATTTTTAACTTAATAATAATGAAAACATCAATTTGTGGGATTCACCTTAACCAATGCTTAGAGGGACGTATATAGCTTCAAATATTTATATTAGAAAAGAAAGGTTTAAATAAATTACTTTAAATTTTCTCTTTAAAAAGTTAGAAAAAGAACAAATTAAACCTAAATTAAGTAGAAGGAAGAAAATAATGTAATTCATCATAGTAACAAAATATGAAAACATACAATCATCTCAATAGAATACAGAAAAAGCCATTGAGAGAGTGCAACACCCATACATATTGAAAACAATACAAAAAAAATATGCAAAAACCTCTCAGTTTCCTCCATAAAGGGCATCTTTGAAAAATCTACAGCTAACATCACACTTAATGGTGAAAAACTGAAACTCTCCCACTGAGATCAGAAAAAGCAAGGATATCTGTTCTGACCACTTCTGTTCAACACTGTACTAGAAATAATACCCAATGTAATAAGGCAAAAAATCAATCAAAATATGTATTATATAATATACAATACATTTATATTTTTTATGTACATATGTAAAAGATATAAAGATTGGAGAAGTAGTAGTAAAACTATCTTTATTCACAGACAACATGATCATGAATGAGTAAATATAGAAAACCCTAGGGAACTACAAAAAAACCTATTGGAATTAAAGTGAATTTAACAAGGTTTCAGGATATAAGGTATAGACAGGTGAATTGTATTTCTATATACTAGGCATATACAATTGAACAATAAAATTAAAAATATCATTTACAATAACATAAAAACATTAAATACTTAGGGGTATATCTAACAAAATATTTGCAGGACCTGTAAAATGAAAATCATAAAACGTTCCTTTGAGAAATTAAAAAGGACCAAAATAAATGGTGAGATTTACTATTTTTATGGTTTGGAATACTCAGTATTGTGTTATGATGTCAATTCTACCCAAATTGATCTATGGATTCAATGTAATTCCAAAAGAAATACCTTCAAATTTTTTTGCAGGGTAGGAATTGACCAGCTGATTCTAAAATTGTATGGAAATTGAAAGGATCTGGAATGGCCTAGATAGTTTTTTTAAAAAGCACAAAATTATATCAAGCCTTACTGTAACATTACAGTAATCATGACAATTTGGTATTGGTGTATCAATTGATCAGAAAATAGAAACTAGATTAAAAAACACCCCTCCCCCTCCATCTCTGGGCAATTGATTTTTTAAAAAGATGCCAAAGTAATTCATTGGGGGAAAGGATAGTCTTATTAACAAATGATTCTGGAACAACTGGATATCCATATGGGAAAAATGAACCTTGATCCTTATACCATATATAAAAATTCATTCAAAAAGGATGATTTACCTAATATAACTGCTGCAACTATAAAAATTGTAGAAAAAACAAAAATCTTTGATCTAAAGGTCAACAAAGATTTCTCAGCCAGGACACAAAATGTACTAACAATTTTTTAAAAAAGGAAATTGGGGCCAGGCACAGTGGCTTACATCTGTAATCTCAGCACTTTGGGAGGCCAAGGCGGGAGGATCACTTGAGGCCAGGAGTTCAAGACCAGCCTGGGCGACATAGTGAGACCCCGTCTCTACAAAAATTAAAAAAAAATTAGCCAGGTGAGGTGGCTCATGACTATAGTCCTAGTTACTCAGAAGGCAGAGGGAGGAAGATAGCTTGAACCCAGGAGTTTGAGACTATAGTGAACTATGATCGTGCCACTGCACTCCAGCCTGGGTGACATAGCGAGACCCTGTCTCAAAAAAAAATAAAAAATAAAAATAAAAAAGGAAACTGGTAAGTTAGGCCTCACCAAAATTAAAAATTTCAGATTTGAGAGACAACATTAAGAGAATGGAAAGGCAAGCTACAGCCTGGGAGGAAATATTCATAATACATCTATCTGATGAAGGACTCATATCAATAATATATAACCCAATCAGAAAAGGGTGAGCAGTGTATTTGAACAGACACATCCCAAAATAATAGCCAATAGCACATGAAAAGATACTCAACATCATTTTCATTAGGGAAATGCAAATTAAAACCACAATGAGATACTACTACATAACCACTTGAACGGCTAAAATCAAAGACTGACAATAAAAGTGTTTGTTAGGATGTGGAGCAACTGGAAGTCTCATACTCCGCTAGTAGAAGTATACAATAGTACAATCACTTTGCACTGCTATTTTTCTCAATAAGTCAAACGTATACTTAACCTATATAGCAACTCTACTTCTAGGTATTTATGCCAAAAAAAACCAAAAACAAAAACGTTTCCATAAAAAAGACTTATACATGAATGTTTAATTCATAGCTTTATTCATATAGCATAAACTGTAAACAATTGAAAATGTCCATCAACAAGTGGATGGATAAACAAATTGTGGAATATTTACAAAATGGAACAGTGCTCAACAGTAAGAAGGAAGTACTACTATACACCTAGCAACATGGATATCCTATTACATGAAATTATAGGACAGGCACAACTTATCAACAGTGACAGGAAAAATGGATCACTGCTGGCCTAAGACTGGGTTTGGGGGAACATTGACTGAAAAGGGGCATGAGGGAACTCAGGGTGGTTACACAAATGCATACATTTGTCAAAACTCATTGAACTGTACATGTAAAATAGGTGCATTTAATTGTGTGTAAATTATTCCTCAAAAAAAATTTGCTTAAAAAAGGACAAAAACAAAAACCCACAGTGTAATCATACTACAAAAATCATCTGAAAAATAAATCATCTGAACTTCTGTACCAGAAAATAATCTTTATAACTGCTTCACTTTTGCTAGGTGCTAACGAAAATGTAGCTTAAAATACTGTGTTGTCTTACGATGTTCAGTAGAAAGATCCGTGGCTGTGGTTTTAGTAATACGCAAGTACTTTGGCAACAAGCTTCATATAACAAAAAACATCTTTTATGAGAAATATATTCATTTTAAGATCAGAAGCTACAGGGTTGATGGCTACCTTATGGTTCTCTAATTGAATAAGTGAAACCATGTCGGATGTCCTGCTGTGTGAATTTCTCTCACGTTTTAGATCCAACTTGGATCTAAAATGTGGGGATTATTGTTTCTCTTAAAAAAAAAAATTCCCTTTGCAAGCCCTCATCAAATGTAAGATTTATTTTTTTTCTTTGCATTTTATGCTAAAATATAGTTTTATAATTAAATTTTGTGCCCTTAACTATAATTTTATGCAGCAAGCAAAATGATTATATGCAATACTACATTTTTATCACAATTTGATTATTTTAATCGTGCAGGGATTTTATATTAGCCCAGTATGCTCAGGCTTAAGTACTAGAAAATTTATACACATATAACTAGAGTTATATATACTATGGCCTACTATGCATGAGTTTGCAAGTAATTTCCTTTTTTCTTTCTCAGCATGATTCCCTATTTTCATAACTCAGTTTTCACGACATGCATGTATTTATTCTACTTCTTAGTGACTTAACCAATTCTGCCAATGATTCAAATTTCCAGGATGTTGTGACAGTTTATGGGGACAGTGATGTAGAATATTTATAATTGGGATTATTCTGTGAGGCCTGGGACATTCCATTACCATTTTATATGGCTATGTAGACATGGGTACTCTCCATGTTGTTTGCATTTTGAAATGATGCTTGTTTTTCTACTTTAATTTTTTATGAGATCTGGCCACCATATTTTTCATAAGACTCCATTTGTACTCCACCTTATAAAATCATTATCAAGCCGGGCCTGGTGACTTGTGCCTGTAGTCCCCACTACTTGGGAGGCTGAGACGGGAGGATTGTCTGAGGCCAAGAGTTCCAGGCTGCGGTGAGCTATAGTCGTGCCACTGCACTCCAGCCTGGGAGACAGAGCGAGACTCCGTCTCTAAAATAAACAAAAAATAAATAAATAAAATTATTATTTATTGAAATAAATAGGACATAGTGATTTTTATGAAAGCATTATTGATAGAGGAAGAGAGGTGACTCAGATTGAGAAGAGAGTAGAACACGTAGCTCAGTCACACTATGTTCAGATTATTGTTGCAGAAAAATACTTGTTCCATTCCCAGAGCATTTAAAGTTCAACATAAATACAACCAGCAATCCAAATGAATTCTTAGCCACAGGACCCTCGCCCATCTGCCATTTGCCCCTCTGTGGAGCTTCCTCTTCCTTGTATGGGCCCCCAGAAGTCCCACTGCTTCCTCCTCTCAGTTTATCCCACCAAGTGGTAATTGTCTATTTGCCTAGTCATTTCCAAGATTTTTGTTGGCAGGGAAATAAACTTCAACTTTGTTGTCTCTGTGGTGGCATGTAGTGCCCAACACATAGAAGGGTGGCAATGAATGAATGAACAAGTGGGATTAAGGAAGCAACTCAGTATTGCCATGATGATTGTCTTTGCCTTATGTGAGTAGGGTTTATGGTAGCAGCATTTCTGAGATAAGACTTGACTTTCTAGCTTCAGTGTTAACTGAAGAAATAACCACCAAGCCAAGAGCCACATTCTGGATGATTTTTCTACACCATTGTAAATGAGTTCTGAATGATAATGGCACTTTGCATTTTACTTTTCTCTAAGCAGTTTCACTCTTGTTTTGTTGTTGGAAACACAACCTTGCTGGACCTGTTTCCTTACAGCAAGAGCTAGCATTTATAAAACATTTGGTATGTTCCACCCCGCCCACTGTGCCAAGCCTTTGTGTGGATTATTGTAGTTAACTTGCACAACAACCCGATGAGATAGGTGATATGTAGGCGCTAAGGGAATGGAAGCTCAAGGAGGTTGAGTAACTTGCCCAAGTTCACACACATAGCGAGTGAAGAAGTCTGGGCCAAAACCAGTCAGGCAGGCTCCAGAACTGGGCTCTTTATCATTTCCCAGTGCTGTCCTGTTTTGTTTTGAGGCATTTATCACCGTGTGAAATTTTTATTTATTTGTTTCTGTACTAGAATGCTTACTCCTTACTAGAATGCATCTCCTAGCAGAGATGTTGCATCTCCAGGTATAAAACAGTGCCTGGCACAAAGTAGGTGTTCAATAAGTATTAAATCAACAATTAAGTACTGCCTTCCAGAATGTGAAATAAAGCATAGAGCTACTAGATGATTTCTAAGTGCTTACAATTCTTACATTTTATGAGTATTCATCTTAGGAAATGATTTTTTCAAATAGAAAACTCCCCAAACTGCTTAAAAAGATGGCTTACAAAAAACTCTAAACTTTGAAGACATCACTGCATTGAATATCCATCCATACATGTAGGATTTTTGACTGTACACTAACCCAAACTTCCGTACTGAGTTTAAGATTGATGCAGTCTCAAACCTTTCCTGGGGGAAAGTTATTCTTTTGTGTTATCCCTTAAAAGAGCCTAAAACAAACTAAGCAAACCCCAATCCCTGCTTGCTTTAGAGGTGTGGGCTTCAACCCAGCTTTACTATGAGCAGCTCCACATTCTAAGAGGAACTTGGATTTTCCCCACTTCCCATTTCTCTCACTAGCCAATTCTATCTGGTAATTGCAAATGAAAGACTAATTTAGACAAAAAGGTATTGTACAGAACCACAGAGGACCCGGGGCTGCAGGAGCTGCCTGGGACTTTGTATCACTGGGAGCTGAAGCCATTTCTACAGCCACTTTGCTACCATCCCTCCTTCTCTTTCTTTTCTACTTTTTGACCCCCCAACTTTTATCCTTTTACTATCTCCTCCTTGAATATATTGTTTGAATATATACTCCCCACTTGAATATATACTCCTCACTTAGGAGTTAAGTGAAAAAAATCTAGCCACCGCAAAGGTAACATGTCTTTCTGCCAGTGACACAGTGACACTGGTCTGCAAGCCTATCCCCCACACCCATCTTTTGAAACATCTTATCTCCCTCTGTAATTCCATAACTTCTGTATGACCTTCTGTCCCACCTGGTACCATAACCTGAGCTTTTGGATCTTCTATGCCCTCTTGTACCATCAATACTAACATTCTGTGATTCTGGGACTACTTTCTTTACACAAGGATTCACTAAATAATTCATTCAATTGGGAAGTTCCTAAGTATAATTAAACTATTTTCTAAAAAATATACCATATGAACATTTTAAGGGCACACTCTTAAGTGAAATGGGTGCATCGGCAGTAAATTTTTTTCCCTGCCACATCCTTTACTTGAGCCCTTGCATGTCTCTCCCTCTGGAATCAACAGTCTCAAACCAGAGTTTGGGAACTTGTTCTTTTGTGTTGAAGCAGAATTCATATCCTATTTATTTCATTTCATACCGTCCATTCCATGGTTGTTTTTGAAATGTTAATTGTCATTTGTTGTTACCGTTACATTCAGATTATATTCAGTGCCCATATTGTATGAGGAGGTTTAATGAAACTGCAGCCCAGCGACATATTAATTTCTGCAAGGATCAATCTTCTCGCCGAGTCTTTGATCCAGCCCAGACAGCAGCCAAATTGGCATCCAGAGCTCAGGTAAGTATGTCTCCCCAGGTTTTGGCTCTTGTGTCCTTGCATGCCTGGGGCAAGCAGGTAGAATTTGCCAGAGAACTTCAATTACCCATCCTAAGAAGTATAAGGGTCAAGAGAACTGATGACTGTCACTCGTCCCCATGGTAGTCAGCTTCTTTTAGGGGGGATGCTTTCCAGCTAATAGCACTTTTGGGTGTTGTAGAAAAAATATTGCTAAAGTATTTGAAGCTTCTTCAGATGAAAACTTGAATATGTAAATTGTGTTTCTGTAGCATTATGGCAAAACTGTTTATCCATCGGTGGTTATCAGCCTTAACTATTCAGAAAAGAATTGTAAATCTGAGGTGAAACTGCCTGGGTAGGGAAGGCTGTTGTAAGGAAACTGCCCTACAGGCTATGTATTTTGCTCTTTAGAGACGGGGTCTTCAGCCCTTTATTTAAAGCCACAGAATCAGCAGGTTAAAGGGACATGTAGAGAATGGAAGCAGCTGTTATAAATAGGTACAAATGGGTGAAATGACAACCTGAGGTAGAAGCCAGTAGATGTATGACACACAGATAGAACTGGAGCCAGCAAACAGCTTGGTACAGACCAAAGGTCCCGGGACACAACTTTTGGTGTTGCATAAAAACTACTAGTTTCATAAACATGGCTTAGACACCAAGATTAGATTAAGTTGGTCTGAGTACTTTAAGAGTACACAACATGTTTTGAACGCTCACCATTAAATCCAGTATCTAATGGGGTAGGACCCTTTCCAACAATAGTATATTGCACAGACTATGGATTCTGAGCTCTGTCCCCAAGTACGTTAGAGAATTGAGAGAATTATTGACTATACTGTGTACCAGACACTGTGCTAGGTACTGGTTGAACTCAGAGAAGGAAGGGGACTTGGAAACAGGATGGTACGAGGTGGTGTAGCTGACATCTGTATGAAGGCTGCAGAAGAAGATGACACCGTGATTCCTGGAAGTCTTCAGAGGCGAGCAAACATTTTCCCCTGAAATATCAAAATGGGTTCACCAGCCTAGTGCTGGAGTTGGGAAGGATTTTATGCACAAAATGTCCAGCCTGTGGCCTGAGGCACAGGCTAAGACACAACATGTGGAAGAATGAAAGGGACAGCAAGATGGGCAGCCAGATCTAGAAGGGCTTTAACTCAAGCCAGTTCAGAGAGGAAGAAAAGAGGAATTGGTTGTATAGATGCCCTAAAATCTGAGGCCAGCCAGGCCTAGTCACCTGGAAACAAGAACTAGAAAGTCCCTGGGAAGCCAGGCATTCCTCTTCCCACCTTGCCACCCTGTGTCTTCCTCCTGCCGTGCTTCTGCCTCCTCCTCTCTCTGCAGCGTGGCTTTCTTGGCTCTTCTGTCCGGTTGTCTCCTCTTGGCCTCATGTGTCATGCTTTAGGCAGTGTGCATTGGTTGAACAGTGGAGACTGGGATGACATGGAAGTGGCTTTTTAGAAAGGTCACCCTTGCAGTTACTGTTCAAGACGGATTGGCGCGAGACCAGTAGGAGCCACGGCAACAGAGAGAGAATGGGGGCCTGGAGTAGGGGGGCTATGAGGGCTGTGTTGGGGGGAGAAGGGGAGGATTTAAGGAATAATTGATGAGACTGAGAAGATGATTGGACATAGGGTAAAAGAGGGGATCAGGGTTGGCAGTGAGGTTTTCAGCTCCAGAGCCTGGGCAGGTAGAAACACTCCATCTCTAGGTAAAGGAACACGGCAGGGAGGACATACATGAGATGAGGGGCAGTGGTTATGATAAATATAGTTTTAGAGATTCAGGCTTTACGTCTGAGATGGCAATGTAGAAAGAGCCAGGATTCTGCAGGCAGCAGTCAGAGTTTGAATTTCAGTTCTATAATTTATTATCTCTAGGTAAACTTGGCCAAGTTACTTGAATTCTTTGAGACTCACTTTAATCTGTAACATGACGTTTATTACGTGTGCCTTGCTGAGTCGTTGGGAAGACTACAGGTAATATAAGCGCCCAGCTCAGTGTCTTGCACATAGGGTTCTCCCTGCCCTTCCTCTCTCCACATTACCCCACCCCACTTCCCCTCTCTACAAGCCTTTTCCTGTTGGTAGGGTTGGCACCACAATTTTGGAGGGATATGACTGCTTTGGGCTTGAATTCAACCTAATTTTGGAAAAGTTTCTAAGTATAAATCTACCTACACCTTATAAAGCAGTAGAGGATGAGTTACACTTCTGCAAATGGTTCCTCTAGCAGCCCACGAAGTTAGTCGGCATTAGTGGGGCCAAAGAGAGCACAGGGAAGCAGCAAACGGAAGTGTTTTTTATTCCTGAAGAAGGCCAGCTGGCTGTCCTGAGTGTAACCAGTGACTTGGCCCTGTTCCTCTTCTTGTTTTCCAGAGCTAAGTGGTGATTGGGAACACAGAAGAAAAATTGCTTGCTTTCTGAATTCCTTCACTCACTGTAGAGTATATCTGAACAGCAGTATTTGTTTCCCTTGTGCCAGCTTCACCACTTTGGGGCCTTGCCTATAATAGTGAAGCTTATTCAGAAATGGAACAAGAAGGGAGAGGTTGTTTCCGTTTTGAAGGGCTGTTAACGGCACAGCCGAAATGTGTTTCTATTTTAAACATAATCAACTTTAAAAATGTGTCATACCCTTAACCAAAAGAGACCAATATGGGCCTCTAAAAATAGCTTTCTTTGTTGGGATGGGGATGAACTGCCTGCTGTAATCTCGCAGCCATCCTTGCCCAGGCGAGAATTCTCACTCGGAGTAACAAGTTATCTTTATACTGTAGTTTCCATGGAACTGGAGGTGGGAACAGTAGCGAGGTAAAAAGGAGATTGTAAGAAGCCTTTTGGTCCTTATTTTGTTTTAATATAACTATTCTGCTGCTGCTGCTGCTCTGCAGGGAGGGGGATGGCATAGGGATGTTGGAATTTCATGCTTAAAACATTTGCTGCCTGCCGGTCTCAGTTTTTCTTCTCTGTTCATGTTAGAGAACAAAATCTTCGAGTATAATGAAAAAATAAAATGTTCTATAACTACGTCCTTATTGACATTAAGTGATTCCTTATGTCTCCATACAACTAATTTTATAGGATAAACATACCATCACCAACTTCAAGGGTTTGATTATGGAATGAAAGCTCCAAAACTCAGATGTGGCTTTGAGCAACAGCAGGGAGGACAAGAACCTGAGGTGCAGGGTGTGTGCTTGTCCCCTTCCATTGGGAATCCCTGCAGGTGACTCCAATCTGCTGTTGGTTAAGTAGAAACAGCTTTACCTCCTATGCAGTACCTGAGATTACAGAACTGCGCTTTGTGTGTGTGTCTCTCTCTCTATAGGGTAGGGCTCAGATGGGTCCAAAGAAAGAGCCAACTGTTACCAGTGCCGTGGGAGCTTTGCTACAGAACAGAGCCCTGGAGGCCATAAGTGGAGTCCCAACCAAGTCAGGTGAGTCAGAGCAGACATGTCAACTCTTGAATGATGGGGGGTTAGAGGGGGCCACTCCTGGCTTTGGGACTCATTGGTAGTCAGCAAAAGTTATAATGACATCCACTGTTGCTTTTGGATACAAAGATATGTGGGTTTGTTTGAGGATAAAGCTTATTTGCCAAGAAGAATAGTCCTTAATTTATCAGGATTACACAACTTTGACAATGTACAAAATCAAATCTGATCACAACAACAGGAGTCTAGAACCATTGTTCTCCAGTCTAGTAAAATTGAAAAGAAATTGAGAACAGGAGACGACCACGCCAGGTGTTGTGTGTGTTGAAAATAAGGGGACAGTTTCCTTTCTAGAAATACATACAGATGCTCCTTAATTTACAGTGAGGCCACGTTTCTATAAACCCATACTAAGTCGAAAATAGAGTAAGTTGAAAAAGCATTTAGCACCCCAATAAACCCATCATAAAGTTGAAAAATCATAAGTGAAACCATTGTAAGTCAGGGACTATCTGACATGGGATTGGTTCCAGGATCCCTGAGGATACCAGAAACCCAAGGATGCTCAAGTCCCTGATGTAAAATGGTGTGGTATTTGCATATAACCTATGCACATCCTCCCGTATACCTTAAATCATCTCTAGATTACTTATAATACCTAATACAATGTAAATGCTATGTAAGTAGTTGTTATATTGTATTTTTAAAATTTGTGTTAATTTTTATTGTATTTTTATTTTTTAATATTTTCAATCTGTGGTTGGTTGCATTCACTGATACAGAACATGTAGATACAGAGGGCTGACTCAATTTCTTCAAAGTAGCAGCAAACATAACCACCGTTACAGTTCTGGATGATAGTAGCCATCCTCTTGGGTGTGAGGTGGTACCTCATTACAGCTTTGATTTGCATTTCTGCAGTGATTAGTGATTTAAGCATCTTTTCAAGTGCTTATTGGCTATTCATATATCTTTTTTGGAGAAATGTCTATTCAAGTCCTCTACCCATTTTTGAATTGGTCATTTTTTTGTTGTTGACTTTAGGAATCCTCTATATGTTCTGGATATTAATCCCTTATCAAACATATGATTTACAAATCCATTAATTGCCTTTTTACTCTATTGACATTGTTCTTTAGTTCACAAATTTTTAAAATTTTCATGAAGTCCTATTTGTCAATTTTTTTCTTTGGTGGCCTCTGCCTTTGGTGTTACATCCAACACAGAAATTTACTCTTATGTGTTCTTTTAAGAGTTTTATAGTTTTAGATCTTACATGTAGGTCTTGGATCTAATTTTTACATATGGTGTTAGGTAAGGGTCCAACTTCATTCTTTTGCATTCTTTTGGATAGACAGTTTTCCCAGCACCATTTATTGAAAAAACTGTCCTTTCTCTATTCAATGGTCTTGGCACCCTTGTCAAAAATCATTTGACCGTGTATACAAGGTTTATTTCTGGACTTTCTATTTTATTTCATTGGTCTATTTGTCTGTCTTTATGCCAGTATTACACTGTTTTGATTACTGTAGCTTTGTAGTAGGTTTTGACATCAAGAAGTGTGGGTCCCCCAAGATAGAGCCAAGATTGTTTTGGCTGTTTGGGGTCCCTTGAGATTCCATGTGAATTCCAGGATAGGCTTTTCTATTTCTGCAAAAAAGAAGGTCATTGAGATTTTGATAGGGATTACACTGAGTCTGTAGATTGCTTTGGTTAGTATGCACATCTTAACAATAGTAAGTCTTCAAATCCATGAACATGGCATATGTTTCCATTTATTTATGTCATCTTTAATTTCTTTCAGCAATGTTTTGTAGTTTTCATTGTACAATTCTTTTACCTCACTGATAAAGTTAATTCTTGAGTATTTTACCCTTTTTGATGCTATTGTAAATGGAATTATTTTCATAATTTCCTTTTCAGATTGTTTGTTATTAGTGTATAGAAACCCAACTGATTTTTGTGTTGATGTTATATTCTGCTACTTTGCTAAATTCATTTATTCTAACAGGATTTTTTTTTGTGTGTGAAATCTTTAGAGTTTTCTACATATAAGATCATAGTATCTGAACAGAGATCATTTTACTTCTTCCTTTCCAATTTGGATGCCTTTTATTTCTTTTTCTTGCCTAATTGCTCTGGCTAGAACTTCCAGTACTATGTTGAATAGAAGTGGTGAAGATGAGCATCCTTGCCTAGTTCCTGATTTTGGAGGGAAAGTTTTCAGCCTTTCAACATTGAGTATGGTGTTCTCTGTGGGTTTTTCATATATGATTTTTATTATGTTGAGGTAGTTTCCTTCTATTCTTAGTTTGTTGAGTGTTTTTTTAATCATAAAAGGGTGTTAAATTTTGACACATGCTTTTTCTTCATCAATTGAGATGATGATGTAGTTTTTGTCCTTCGTTCTGTAGATTTTGTGTATTACATCAATTGATTTTCATATGGTGAACCATCCTTGCATCCCAGGAATAAGTCCCAATTGGTCATAGTGTATAATCCTTTTAATATGCTGCTGAATTAGGTTTGCTAGAATTCTACTGAGAATTGTTGCATTAATGTTCATAGGGATAATGGTCTGTAGTTTCTTATAGTGTCTTTGTCTGTCTTTGATATCAGGGTAATGTTGGGCCTTATAGAATGAATTAAGAAGTATTCTCTCCTCTTCAATTTTTTGGGAAAAATTTGAGAAGGATTGGTATGCTTTAAATGTTTAGTAGAATTCACCAGTGAAGTCATCAAGTCCAAGGCTTTTCTTTGTCATGAGATTTTTGATTATTATTCAATCTCCTTACGAGTTATAAGTCTATTCAGATTTTCTGTTCCTTCATGATTTAGTCTTGGTGGGTTTTGTGTTTTTATGAATTCATCCATTTCATCTAGGTTATCAGATTTGTTGGCATATAACTGTTCATAGTACTATCATAAAATCCTTTTTATTTCTGTAACATCGGTAATAATATCCCCACTTTTATTTCTGATTTCAGTAATTTGAGTCGTCTTTCTCTCTTTTTTTTTTAAGTTCATCTAGCTAATGGTTTGTCAATCGTTGATCTTTTCAGAGAACCAACTTTTGGTTTCATTAATTTATCTCTCTCATTTTTCTATTCTCAATTTCATTTGTCTCTTCTCCAATCTTTACTTACTTCTACTAGCTTTTGGCTCATTTTTTTTTCTTTTCTTTAATTTCAGAATATTATGGGGGTGCAAATGTTCTGGTTACATAAATTGCTTTTGTACTGTTTGAGTCAAAGTTATAAGTGTGCCCATTCCCTAGATAGTGTGCATTGTACCGTTAAGTGTGAATTTATCCATCCCCTCACCTCCCCACCTGCTGATTTCGAATGAATATTATTTCCATCTGTGCACATAAGTGCTGATCAATTAGTTCCAATTTAATGGTGAGTACATGTGGTGTTTGTTTTCCACTCTTGTGACACTTCACTTAGAAGAATGGGCTCCAGTTCCATCCAGGTTAACACAAGAGGTATTAGTTCACCATTTTTTTATGGCTGAGTAGTACTCCATGGTATACATACACCATATTTTATTAATCCACTCATGTATTGAGTGGATTAATAAATGTATTGATTGGGCACTTGGGTGGTTTCCACATCTTTGCACTTGTGAACTGTGCTGCTGTGAACATTTGAGTGCAGGTATCTTTTTTATAGAATGTCTTTTTATCTTTTTGGTAAATACCCAGTAGTGGGATTGCTGGATCAAATGGTAGTTCTACTTTTAGTTCTTTGAGGTATCTCCATACTCCTTTCCATAGAGGTTATACTAGTTTGCAGTCCCACCAGCAGTGTATGAGTGTTTCTGTCTCTCCACATCCACACCAACATTTGTTGTTTTGGGACTTTTTGATAAAAACCATTCTTACTGGATTTAGGAGCTATCTCATTATGGTTTTGAATTGCATTTCCCTGATGATTAGAGATATTGAGCATTTTTTCATGTTTGTTGGTCATTAGTCTATCTTATTTTGAAAAGAAGTCTTTTTATGTCTTTTGCCCACTTTTTATGGGGTTGTTTAATTTTTTCTTGCTGATTTGCTGGAGTTCTTTGTAGACTCTGGTTATCAGCCCTTTATCAGATGTATAACATGCAAATATTTTCTCCAATTCAGTAGGTTGTCTGTTCACTCTGTTGCTTGTTTCCTTGTCTGTGCAGAAGCTTTTTAATTTGATCAGGTCCCATTTATTTATTTTTGTTGTTGCTATGATTGCTTTTGGGGTCTTCATAAATTCTTTGCCTAAATGTCTCATAGACATTTGCCTAGGCTAATGTCTATAAGAGTTTTATAGAATTCTTATGGTTTCATGCTTTAGATTTAAGTCTGTTATCCATCACGAGTTGATTTTTGTGAGTGGTGAGAGGTGCGGATCCTGTTTCAGTCTTCTATGTGTAGCTGTCCAATTTTCCTAGCAGCATTTATTGAATAGGGATTCTTTTCCCCAGTGTATGTTTTTGTCTGCTTTGTCAAAGGTCAGATGGCAATATGAGGATGGTTTTATATCTGGGTTCTCAGTCCTGTTCCATTGGTCTATGTCTCTGTTCTTGTGCCAGTACCATGCTGTTTTGGTTAGTATAGCCTTGTACTATAGCTTGAAGTCTGGTAAATTGATGCCTCCCAATTTGTTCTTTTTGCTTAAGGTTGCTTTGGCTATATGGGGTTTTCTCCAGTTCCATATGAAGCATAGAATTATTTTTTCTAGATCTGTGAAAAATGTAGTTTTTTCTTCTCTTTCTCTTTTCTTAACTTGTAAAGTTAGGTTGTTGATATGAGATTTTTTAAAATGTAAGCATTTATAGCTAAATTCCCCTTTAGCACTGCTTTTACTGAGTCCCATAAGTTTTAGTGTGTTTTATTTTGGGTTTCATTTGTCTCCAAGTATTTTCTAATTTCTCTTGTGATTTATTCTTTTATCTATTGGTTATTTAAGAGTGTGTTGTTTAATTTCCACAAATCTGTGCGTTTTCCACTTTCACTTCAGCTTTATTCCATCATGGTTGGAGAAGACACTTTGTATGATATATATCTTTTTAAATTTATTAAGACTTAATTTGTGGCCTAACATATAATCCATCCTGGAAAATGCCCATGGGCACTTGAGAAGAATGTATATGCTCTTATTGCTGTGTATAGTGTTTTATATATGTCTGTTAGATCCAGTTGGTTTATTGTGTTAAGTCCTCTATTTCCCTACTTACCTCTTTCTGGTTGTTATTGAGAGTGGGGTATTGAAGTCTCCAACTATTATTGTAGAAGTTTCTGTTTCTCCCTTCAATTTTGTTGGGTTTTGCTTCATTTATTTTGATGATCTGTCATTAGTTTCACAATTATTATATCTTCTTTCTGTATAACCTTTTATTAACATATAATGTCCTTTTTATCTCTTGTAATCTTTGTTGATTTAAAGTCTATTTTGCCTGACATTAGTGTGGCTCCTCCTTCTCTCTTTTGTTGCTATTTGCATGTTATATCTTTTCCCACCCTTTTACTTTTAATCTATATATGTCTTTGGATCTAAAGTGAGTATTTTGTAGACTGCATATGTTGGACATGTTGGGCATGTTTTATCTATATTGCCAATCTCTGTCTTTTGATTGCGGAGTTTAATCCATTTACATTGAAAGTAATTAGTGATCAGGAGGAATGTCTGTTGTTTTGCTCTTTTCTTTTCTTTTCTCTTCTTTTCTCTTTCTAAGTCAAAATCTTGCTCTGTTGCCTGGGCTAGAGTGCAGTGGCATCATCATAGCTCACTGCAACCTCAAACTCCTGGGCTTAAGTGATCCTCCTCCCTCAGCCTCCTGAGTAACTGGGACTACAAGTGTGTGCCACTACATTCAGCTAAGTTTTTTTTATTTTTTGTAGAGACGAGGTTTCGCTATGTTGCTCAGGCTGGTCTCAATCTCCTGCCTTCGAGCAATCCTTCTCTCTTGGCCTCCCAAAGTGCTAGGATTACAGGCAGTCAGCCACTGTGCCTGGCCTGCTATTTATTTTCTATATGGCTCATATTAATAGTTTTTTGGCCCTCGTTTCTTGCATTACTATCTTATTTTGTGTTTAGTTGATTTTTTTTGTAGTGAAATGTTTAAATTCCTTTCTCATTTCCTTTTGTATGTATTCTATAGCTATTTTCTTTGTGGTTGTTATAAGAATTACATTTAACATCCTAAAGTTATAATACTGTAATTTTAATTTATACAAATTATCAATAACATACAAAAAATCTCCTTCAGCAGCTTCATCTTCACTGCTTTTGGTTATTGATGTCACAAAATTACATCTTTATACAAGTTGAGTATCCCTAATCTGAAAATCTGAAATTTATAAAACTCTAAAATTCAAAACATTTTGAGTGCCAACATGATGCTCAAAGGAAATGCTTACTGGAGCATTTCAGATTTCAGATTATGGATGCTCAACCAATAAGTGTAATGCAAAATGTTCCAAAATCCAAAAAAATCTGAAGTTTGAAACACTCTTGTCCCAAACATTTCAGATAAGGGACACTCATCCTGTACATTGTATACCCCAAAACATAACTTAATAATTCTTGTAAGTTCATTAGTTTCTTAAATTATGTATAAAACAAAATGGGGAGTTACAAGCCAAAGTTATAATACTAACTTTTAAACCAATCGCTTCTTTTTTTAAAAAAGTATTAATCTCTTAAATCATGTAGGAAACAAAATAGTGGAGTCACAACCTATTGTTACAATAATTCTAGCTTTTATAATGGCCCATCTATTTACCTTTATTGAGATCTTCATTTTTTCATACACCTTCAAATTGCTGTCTAGTATCCTCTCATTTCACTCTGCAGCACTCCCTTGAGTATTTCTTGCAGGACAGTTCTCATGATAATGACCTCCTTCAACTTTTGTTTATCTGGAAATGTCTTAATTTCTCCCTCACTTTTGAAGGACAGTTTTGCTGTATATGGGATTCTTGGTTGACAGTTTTTTTCTTTTAGCACTTTGAATATGTTGGCCCACTGTCTTCTGCCCTCCAAAATTTCTAATGAGAAATCTGCTGATAATCTTATCAGGATCCCTTGTATGTGACAAGTCACTTCTCTCTTGCTGCACTCAAGATTCTTTGTCTTTTGAAAGTTTGATTATAATGTGTCTCGATGTTGCTCTTTTTGAGTTCATCTTCCTTGGAGGTTGTTCTGCTTCTTGAATGTTTATAGTCATGTCTTTTTAAAATTTGGAATGTTTTCAGCCATTATTTCTTCAAATATTCACTTTGCCTTTTTCTTTCTCTTATTCTTCTGGGATTCCTACAATGCATGTCTTGGTTTGCTTGATGGTGCTCTAAAGGTCCCTTAGGCTCTGTTCATTTTTCTTCAATATTTTTTCTTCCTATTCCTCAGACTCAATAATTTTCATTGTACTATCTTCAAGTTTGCAGATTCTTTCTTTTGCCTGCTCAAATATGTCCTTGAATCCTCCTAATAAATTTTTCTTTTAGTTCTTGTATTTTTCAGCTCCAGTATTTTTTTGATTTCTTCTCAGGATTTCTCTTTATTAATAATCCATATTCATACTTCATTTTCATGACTTTCTCCACATATTCCTTTAGTTCTTTGAGTATCTTTAAAATAGTTGTTTAAAAGTCTTTGTCTAGTAGATGTGTTTAGTAGATCTGTCATCAGGCCTTTTTTAGGGACAGTTTCTGTTGATTTTTTTTTTTTATTTGAATGGGGTATACTTCCCTGTTTCTTTTTATGCCTTGTTATATTCTTTTTTAGTTGAAAACTGGATGTTTAAATCTAATAATGTGGAAACTCTGGAAAATCAGATTCTCCAGGGTTTGCTGGGTTTTGCTATTGTTTTTGGTTTTGGCTTCGTTTTTGTAGACTGTCTCTGTGCTAAGGATAAGTATGAGATGGCAACAGGTCTTCTTGATCCTGTGCCTTTCCCTGGGCATGTATGTTAACTTTAAAATATTCCCCATATATGCAGTTGTTTTTGGCTATCCTAGTTTTTAATGCCTGGTTTCCAAAAGGGGAAAAAGACCAAAATGAAGGAGAAGAAAGTGCACTGGCCCTTTAATTCCCCCAGAGGTCACTTTAGCCAGAGGAGAAGGAGCTTGCAACAATAGGGGGAGGTGCAACAATGGCCACCTGTCTGTCTGCGCGTCTTTGATCAGAAGGAACAATCAGTGATCAGAGCATAGATCCCTGATATTTAAAGGACAGGGTTCTTATTGCCTACTGTGGCTCCCATAAACCATGTGCAGATTGATTTAGGAACATGTACACAGCTGCCTGCCACATGGCTGGGGGGTGGGGGATATGTAGCTGCTACTGTGCTAAGAGCTGAAATTGATGAAATTAGCTGCATTTTACTGCCCCAGCCTGTGCTTGGATGTTGCAAGCCTTCAATAGACTCCAGAGTTCTAAAGTAGTTACATCAAACAGATGCTGCCAGTAGTTGTTGTCCATAGGTGGGCAGATTCCTGGTGTTTCCTACTGTGCCATCTTTTCAGAATTCTGACCAGTCAGTTTTTTCATGATCTGTGAAAACTTAACAATGGAGTGGATTTTATTTTTCACTAAGAAAAAATAATTCAAACTATATGTGTTTTCATGTGGTAAAACTTTCACTAACAAGCTTTTCTCTAAAGTATAATGGTTAGTGTCCTTCAGAAAAAACAATTTCTTTATATTATGGTTTCTCTTCTTATTTTTTAGAAAATATATTATAATGCTTAAAGGAGTGAAAAGCACTTTTTAAAGTTTGAGGTCAAAGCTTATTTGCCAAGAGGGAATATTTCTTAATTTATAAGGATCAGATAACTTTGACAGTGTTCAAAATCAAATCAGTACCAGGGGTATAGAACCATTGATATCTCTGATTTAGTAAACTTAGAAAAATATTGGCAATGGGAAAAGACAGCATGTGAGATGTAATGTTAAACATCTTTAAAATAGCAACAAGGCATAGGTGAAGTCCTGTGTCCTAGTATGTGATTTCAAGCAGAACATTATAAAGACACCATTCTGATACGTCAGAAAATACATTAGTAGGCCAGTAGATCTAAGCAAAATGTATCATGTTGGCTCTTGACTAGTTGATGGTTATAACCTCTGTGGTGTTACTAAGTAAAAGGCAAAGTTCTTAAAATGGCCCATACTAGGTTCTATAATACCATCTGAGCTCAACTTCTATTGTTTCTTCTCAATCCTGCTCCAGCTGCAGTCCCCTGTGTTGTTCCTTGACCGTAATAGGCATGTACACTCCTGCCTCAGGGTCTTTGCACTGGCTGCTCTCTCTGATGAAAACAAAAACATTCTGCTAATCTGCGCTGCTCACTCATTCACTTCCTCCAGTTCTTTTCTGAAGTGTCATCTTCTCAGTGAGGCCTCCCCAACCTCTGTATTTAAAATTAGCCAAGCCTTCCCTAATTCCTTTGTTGTTTGTCCCCCATAACATTTATTGCCTTCTAATATTCAATATATACTTAACTCATTTTATCTCCTCCACCAACAAAAACATGGAATGTAAGTTTCCAGAAGGCAGGAAATTGTCTATGATATCTTTTTTTTTTTTTTTAGAGACAGGGTCTCTGTCACTGAGGCTAGAGTGCAGTGGTGCCATCATAGCTCACTGTAACCTCCAACTCCTGGGCTCAAGCCATCCTCCCACCTCAGCCTCCTTAGCAGCTGGGACTACAGGTGTGCAACACCATGGCTGGCTAATTTTTAAAATTTATTGTAGAGACAGGGTCTCACCATGTTGCCTAGGCTGGTCTCAAATTCCTGGCTTCAAGCAATCCTCCCACCTCTGCCTCCCAAAGTGCTGGAATTACAGATGTGAGCCAATACACTTAGGTTTGTTTTCTTATTGTGCTGCAGTATCCCTACTTTAGAATTGTTTGCGGCACATAGGAGGTGCTCAATAAATACTTGTTGAATGAAATATATGAGAGAAAGTGGAAATCTTGATTCCATAATTTCTCACGAAAATTATTGGCATATGAATAAAATTGTCATGTTAATTAGCTTTAGGACATAGCTTTTTGTTTTATTCCAGGCTTAAGATGCTTTTTAAATTTAATTTCTTTTTCTTTCCTGTGGTCTTACCTGCTTTTATTTAAAAATAAAATTGGTAGGGTTAGTGTGCCTTTAAATTAGTCACATGTTATTTGGAGCCATTTTAGGGAGGAAGCAGAAGCATCTTGAGGGAAGGTGAATTCTCAAAAATGTTTAAGACTTGGCGAGAAGTACCAAATGGCTTTCATTTATGTGAACAGGTCCATGCATGAGTAAGAATCACATCTAGTGTCCATTCCTTTGTTATGGTCTCTGTTAGTCTATTTGTAATATGAGGGTCCTTTTAAAATTGGTACGTAATATTTGTACATATTTATGAGGTACATGTGGTATTTCAATACATGCATACAATGTGCAGTGATCAAATCAGGCTATTTAGGATATTTATCCTCTGGAGCATTTATCATTTCTTTGTATTGGGAACATTTCAGATCTTCTCTTCTAGTTATTTTGAAATATACAATATATTGCTGTTAATTATAGTTACCCTACTCTGCTAGCAAACACCAGAATTTATTCCTTCCATCAAATTGTATGTTTGTACCTATTAACCAGCCTCACTTCATCCCCCACCCCCACACCCTTCCTAGCCTTTGGTAACCATCATTCCACTTTCTACCTCAATGAGATCAACTTTTTTACCTCCCACATATGAGAACATACAGTATTTGTCTCTCTGTGCCTGGCTTATTTCACTTAACATAACGATCTCTAGTTTCATCCACGTTGTTGCAAATGACAGGATTTCATTCTTTTTTGTGGCTGAATGGTATCCCATTGTGTATATATACCAAATTTTCCTTATTCATTCATCCACTGATGGACACTTAGGATGATTCCATCTCATGGCTATTGCCAGATATTCCTTGGCAAAGCAACATATTGGCTATTGTACTCCCCACAATAAACATAGGGGTACAGGTATCCCTTTAATATACTGATTTCCTTTCCTTTAGACAAATACCCAGTAGTGGGATTGGTGGATTATATGGTAGTTCTATATTTTTAGAAACCTCCATTCTGTTTTCCATAATGACTATACTAATTTACATTCCTACCAACACTGTATAAGAGTTCCCTTTTCTCCACATCCTCAACAGCATTGGTTATTTTCTTCTTTTTGATAATAGCCATTCTAATCGGGGTGAGATGATATCTCATTGTGGTTTTAATTTTCATTTCCCTGGTGATTAGTGATGTTGAGCATTTTTTCATACATCTGTTGCCATTTGTATGTCTTCTTTTGAGAAATGTCTATTCCAATCCTTTACTCACTTTTTAATGGAATTATTTGTTTTTTGGGGGGGTCTTTTTGTTTTTTGCCATTGGGTTGAGTTCCTTATACATTCTGGATGTTAGTCCCTTGTCAGATGAATAGTTTGCAAATATTTTCTTCCATTCAACAGGTTCACTCTGTTGATTGTTTCCTTTGCTGTGCAGAAACTTTTAGTTTAAAAAGTGCTATTTGTCTATTTTTGTTTTGCCTATGCTTTTGAGGTCTGAGCCATAAAAATCTTTGCCTAGATCAATGTTCTGGAGAGTTTCCCCCATGTTTTCTTCTAGTAGTTTTGTAGTTTTGGGTCTTACATTTAAGTCTTTAATCCATTTTGAATTGATTTTTGTATAAGTTGAAGGATAGGGTTCTGGCTGGTTTTATTCCTGGATAAAACTGTACATGGATATCCAGTTTTCCCGGCACCGTTTACTGAAGAGACTGCGGTGTATGTTCTTGGCACTTTTGTCAAAATCAGTTGGCTGTAAATACCTGGATTTATTTCTGGGTTCTCTATTCTGTTCCATTGATCTATTTGTCTGTTTTTATACCAATACCATGCTGTTTTGTTTACTATAGCTTTGTAGTATATTTTGAAGTCAGGTAGTACAGTGCCTCCAGCTTTGTTCTTTTTGTTCAGGATTGCTTTGGAAAGTCAGGCTCTTTTGTGGTTTATATGAATTTTAGAATTGTTTTTTCTATTTCTGTGAAGGATGTCATTGGTATTTTGATAGGGGATACATTGAATCTGTAGATTGCTTTGAGTAATATGGTCATTTTAACAATATTCACTCTTCTAATCCATGAACATGGGATGTCTTTCCATTTGTTTGTATCCTCTTCAATTTCTTTCATCAGTGTTTTGTAGTTTTCCTTATAGAGGTGTTTCATCTCCTTGGTTAAATTTATTTCTAGGTTTTTTTTTTTTTTGTAGGTGTTATAAATGGGATTGCTTTCTTTATTTCTTTTTGAGCTAGTTTCTTATTGGTGTATAGAAATGCTACTGATTTTTATATGTTGATTTTGTATCCTGCAATTTTACTAAATTTCTTTATTTGTTCTAAGAGTTTTTAGTGGATTCTCTATGTATTTCTAGATATAAGATTATGTCATCTGCAAAGAGGAACAATTTGACTTCTTCTTTTTCAATTGGATGCATTTTATTTCTTCCCCTTGCCTAATTGCTCTGGCTAGGACTTCCAGTACTGTATTGCATAAAAGTGGTGAAAGTGGGCATCCTTGTCTTGTTACAGTTCGTTCAGCTTTTCTTTATTCAATGTGATATTAGCTGTGGGTTTGTCATATATGGCCTTTATTATGTTGAGATATGTTCCTTCTATGCCTAATTTGTTGAGAATTTTTTATCATGAAGGGATGCTGAATTTTATCAGATGCTTTCCCTGCATCTATTGGGATGATCATGTGGGTTTTTTTCCTTCATTCTATTGATGTAATGTATCATATTAATATTTATTGAGTTGTGTGTGTTGGACCATCTTTGCATCCCTGGGATAAATCCCACTTGATCATGGTGTATAATCTTTTTGTTGTGTTATTGGATTTAGTTTGCTAGTATTTTGTTGAAGATTTTTGTACCTATGTTCATCAAGGATATTGGCCCGTGGTGTTCTTTTTTTGTTGTGCCCTTGTCTTGTTTTGGTATCAGGGTAATGTTGGCTTTGTAGAACAAGTTAGGAAGATTTTCTTCTTCAGTTTTCTGGAATACTTTGAGAAGAATAGCTGTTACATCTTTACAAATTTAGTAGAATTCAGCAATAGAGCCATGGGTATGGTCTTTTCTTTTGAGAGACTTTTTATTACTGGTTCAATCCCTGTACTCATTACTGATCTGTTTAGGCTTTCTATTTCTCCCTGATTCAATCTTGGTAGGTTGTATGTTTCCATAAGTTTATCTATTTCCTCTAAATTTTCTAATTTGTTAACATGTAGTTGTTTGTAATAGTCTCTTATGATCCTCTGTATTTCTGTGGTATCAGTTGTAATGTCTCCTTTTTTGTTTCTGATTTTAGCTGGGTCTTCTCATTTTTTTTCTTGGTTAGTCTAGCTGGCAGTTTATCAATTATATTTATCTTTTCAAAAATCCAACTTTTCATTTTGTTGATCCTTTTTATTGTTTTTTTAGTCTCTATTTCATTTAGTTTCGCTCTGATCTTTATTATTTCTTTCCTTCTGCTGATTTTGAGTTTGGTTTGTTCTTGCTTTTCTAGTTCCTTGAGGTGCTTTTTTAAGGTTATTTGAAATCTTTCTACTTTTTTGATGTAGGCATTTATTGCTATAGACTTCCTCTTAGCAGTGCTTTTGCGGTATCCCATAGGTTGTGGTATGTTGCATTTCCAGTTTTATTTGTTTCAAGATTTTTATATACATACACAGATAGATATGGGATCTCACTCTGTCGCCCAGTGTATGACCATAGCTCACTGCAGCTTCAAATTCCTGGGCTCAAGTAATTCTCCCACCTCAGTCTCCTGAGTAGGTGGGATTACAGGCATAAGCCATTGTGCCCAGCCCCTCAAGACATTTTTTGATTTCTTCTTAATTTCTTCATTGGCCCAATGGCCATTTAGGAGCATGTTGTTTAATTTCCATGTATTTGTACAGTTTCCAAAGTTCCTCTTGTTGTTGATTTCTAGTTTTATCCCATTGTGGTCTGAGAAGATACTTGATATGATTTTGATTTTTAAAAAATTTGTTGAGACTTGTTTTCTGGCCTAATATATGGTCTGTCCTGGAGAATATTCCATGTGCTGATGAGAAGAATGTGTATTCTGTTGGATAAGATGTTCTGTAAATGTCTGTTAAGTCCATTTGGTCTGTAGTGCAGTGCAAATCCAATGTTTGTTGATTTTCTGTCTAGACAATCTGTCCAGTACTGAAAATGGAGTGTTGAAGTCCCCAGATGTTATTGTATTGGAGTCTATTTCTCCCTTTAAATCTAATAATATTTGCTTTATATATCTAGGTGCTTCAGTGTCTGGTACATATATACTTAGAATTGTATCCTCTTGCTGAATTGATTCCTTTATCATTATACAATGACCTTTTTTGTCTCTTTTTCCCGCTTTTGACTTAAAGTCTGTTTGATCTGATGTAAGCATAGCTACTTCTGCTTGCTTTTGGTTTCCATTTGCATGGAATATCTTTTTTGTTCCCTTCCCTTTCAGGCTATATGTCATATCTTTACAGGTGGAGAGAGTTTCTTGTAGGCAGCAAATAGTTGGATCATATATTTTTTTCTTTATCCATTCAGCCAGTCTATAGCTTTGAAGTGGAGAATTTAGTCTGTTTATATTCATGTTAACTATTGATAGGTGAGGACTTATTCCTGTGATTTTGTTCATTGTTTTCTGGTTGTTTTGTATATTTTTTTCCTTTTTTTTTCTCTCTTACTGTTTATCATTGCAGTTTGGGGGTTTTCTGTAATGGTAACATTTGGGTTCTTTTTCTTTCTCATTTGTATGTCTGCTCTGCCAGTGAGTTTTATATTTTCATGTATTTTTATTATGGAAGTTATTTGTTCTTCCACTTCCAGATGTTGGACTCTCTTAAGCATTTTTTTATAGAGCTGGTCTAGTGATAACAAATTTCTTCAGTTTTTGCTTGTCTGGGAAAGACTTTATTTGCCCTCCATTTTTTGAAGGATAGTTTTGCTTGGTGTAGCATTCTTGTCGGGCAGTTTATTCTTTTAGCACTTTGAATATATTATCCTATTCTCTTCTGTCCTATAAGGTTTCTACTGAGAAATATGCTATTAGTAGGGTTTCTTTGTATGTGACTTGGTGCTTTTCTCTTACTGGTTTTTGAATTTTCTCTTTGTCTTTGACTTTTTTTTTTTTAATAGGGACTTGCTCTGTTGCCCAAGCTAAAGTGCAGTGGCATCATCATAGCTTATTGCAACCTCAAACTCCTGGGCTCCAGCGATCCATCTGCCTTAGCCTCCCATCTAGTTGGAACTATAGGCATACACCACCACGCCTGGCTATTTTTTCTGGTTTTTTGTAGAGATGGAGTCTCACTATGTTGATCAGACTGGTCTTGAACTCTTGGCCTGAAGTGATCTTTCTGCCTCAGTCTCCCAAAGTGCTAGGATTACAGGTGTGAGACACTGCACCCAGCCTGTCTTTGACTTTTGACAGGTTGACTGTAATGTGCTTTGGAGAAGACTCTTGGATTGAATCTATCAGGGAATATTTGAGCTTCCTTTATGTGGATGTCTATATGTCTCACAAGGCTTGGGAAATTTTCAGATATTATTTTTTAAAATAGATTTTCTATGCGTTTGTTCATCTCTTCTTTAAGAACACCAAAATTTGCTTTATGGTATTCCATATGTTATGTAGGCTTTCTTCATTCATTTTTATTCTTTTTTTCTTTTTTTTTGGTCTGAGTGAATTACTTCAAAATATTTGTCTTCAAGTTCATAAATTCTTTCTTCTGCTTGATCTAATCTATTTGTTTAAGTTCTGTCAATTGTATTTTTAACACATTAACTGCCATGAGAGTTGTATTTAACTCACTCTAGTTTTGACCCCAGGAGTGCATGAAGCACATATAAAATCTTGTTGATGTTATTATTGTTACAATTAATATTGACAATTTAATTCTAAAAATGTGGATTAAATGAATTCAAGTCAATAAATTTTGTTTTTCTATTTATGTTTACCTTTAAATTACACTCAAAGTTTTATTCCATTTTCATAATAAAACACTGTGGCCCCAAGGAAAAGTTTCTGATTTTTTTTGTGTGGCAGTCAATGTGTTAAATTTCATTCATTGAATTCTTCAGTTCCACAATGTCTGTTTTGTTTTGTTTTTTTATGATATCTATCTCTGTGGAATTTCTCATTCAGATCATGAATTGTTTTTCTGATTTCTTTGTATTGTTTATCTGTATTCTCTTGCATTTCACTGAGCTGCTTTAATATCATCATTTTGAATTCTTTTTCAGGACTTTAAGTTGGAATCTGTTGCTGGAGAATTATTGTGTTCCTTTGGTTGTGTCATTTTTCCTTTTTCATATTTTTTGTGTCCTTATGTTGATATCTGCATATCTGATAAAACAGTTGCTTCTTCCAATGTCTTGAATTGGGTTTTGTATGGAAAGGATTTTTCCTATAGATGCATCTATAGTGTTGGTTGGGTAGGGTCCTTTAGCTTTGATTCTGGGTACATGCAGTAGTGTAGCCTCTGTATGATTTGTTTGGCTATAATCAGTGTCAGTGGTGTCTGTAAGTTCCTCAGTGGCTTAGGCTATGATAGTTAGTGGAGGCTGTGATGAGGCTTTGCCGGGGATGGTGATGCCAGGTGGGCTGGTCCTCAGGCTCCAGTGGTGGCAGCAGCAGACTAAGTGTGCCTGTCCTTTGGCCCCTGGGTGGTATACATTGGTATCAGTGTTAGCAGGTCCAAGTGGCTCAATTCTTGGTCCTCCATTTGGCTTTCTTGGGTGCTAGCTATGGCAATGGCAGCCTGGTGGGTGGACAGGTCCTCAGGTCCTGGGTGGCATGCATGGGATTGACAGTGGCAATAGCAGTGGCAGGCCAAACCTCTGGACCCCAGGCTGTATGTGCAGGTGCCAGTGGTGGTAGCAGCAGGCTGGGTGGGCCTGTCTTCAGGCCCCTGAGAGGAGTGCATGGACATTGCAGACACTGGTGGTGGTGAACAGGGTGGGTTGATCCGCAGGCCCATGGATAGCATGTGTGGACACCTGTAGGCTGAGCAGACTTGTCCTCAGAGCCCTGGAGAGTGTGCTTGGGTGCTGATAGCAGCAGGGGCGATGGGTCATGAGGGTCTTTTTAGAATTGTTGTTATTGGGTTTTGTTGTTTCTAGACTTTTTATTTCTAGGCACTTTAAGTTAGCCTGCCTAAAATTTCTTTTGAGAAATAGCATTTAAGAAATTATGTAAGAAATTCTTGCTTATTGTAGAAGATAATGGAAAATGGAGAAAAAAGTATAAAGAAAACAAAAATCACTCATAATTTCATCACCCTAAATCTGCAGTCCCCAGCCTGTTAGGGACCGGGCCGCAGACCTCCACCACCCCACCCGCCTCACCCACAGTCCATGGAAAAATTGTCTTCCGTGAAACTTAGGAACGAGGCGGGGGTGGGGGGCAGGGGTCGGGGGCCGTGGGAGCAGGCAAAGCTTTGGTTTCACTGCTCCCAGCCGCTTGCATCACTGTCTGAACTCTGCCTCCCTCCCCACCCCTGATCCATGGAAAAATTGTCTTCCATGAAACCGGTCCCCGCTGCTAAAAAGGTTGGGGACCGCTGTCCTAAATGACCACTGTTAATATTGATATTTTCTCCCCAATATTTTTCCATTCATACTCTTTCTTTTTTGTTTTCCTTTTATTAAAGTTAGAATTGTCTATGTATGGTTACACATCCTGATTTTTTTTTCAACTAACACATTCTGAGTATTTTTCTATGGCAGAAGAGTTTCTTTGAAAGTATATTATCATATCACAGGAATACAATATAAATCATTTAGCTGTTTTCCTAATGTTGAGCAGGTAGATTGCTTCTACTTTTTTGCTATATTAAATAAGTCTCTTGTTCATGGACAGCGGCCCCCACTTAATTGGGCCCTCTTCCAAGCGCTTCATTTATGAACTCATTTAGTCCTCACCATAGAACTAGGAGGTCAATGTACTATTCATATCTCTGTTTTATAGACAAGGGAAGCACAGAGAGGTTAAGCAACTTGGACAAGCAACTTAATAGGAAGTGGCAGAGCTTTTTCCCAAAGTTTTGTTTGCTTTGGAAAACTGGGTCCAAAAATATAAATATTAAGGCTATAGATATATATTAGGAAATTGTTTTAGAAAAAGTTGTGGCTTTTCTTGCATTCCCACAAATATCCTAACGTTTAGGTGGGAAATAAGTTTATGGCCTAGGCAGCAAATACATACTGGTGGCACTTATCTGGAGGCTTTTGATATAAGAGTGACTAAGTTACTGGGAAGGTACTACTGAGAAGCAGCTTCTCGGGTACCTTTAAACAGAGACTAAAATCACTATGAAAATGTTGTTCTGGGTTCTATACCTGCATCATTTCATATATGTAGCAGTGAATTGCATTTATGCAACTATGTTGGTGTGGGCTTTGCTTTTGTTTCTGGAGCCAGTAGATTTTTATCAAGTTAAGCATCTTACCCACACTAGCCCTCCCTCTTCTTTACCTAATTTAATTGTGTACCAAATCTAATGAGTATCGTCAGTTGCTAATTGTTTGGAAGAATTAAAACCTGTATATCTTTGGGTAAAACTTACACTGAAAGCTCTTTCTATTCCTGTATCCTTTGATAGTTTGATTCATAATTTCCTTGTTATTGTCCCTTCATAAAGCACTTGAGTAGAAAGGAAAGCTCTGGGACAGAGGAGACTTGTTCCGTTTTACAAAAAAGGACTTCTCTGAGAATTCTATCCCATACCATGTGGTCAAAACTAGACTGTGGTGTGATATGCCCATATCCATAAACATCTATTTCTCCATACCTAACAGTGCCGCTGGGTACAAAGGGAAGAATACTGTTTGTGGAACTAGTCCATTGCCATGTAAATAACTCCTGGGGTTGGGTTGGGTACCTTATGCTTCCACAAGGCTTATAAAACCCCTTTTTGTATGAGAGCTTGCAACGAATTGTGCATATGCAAAATGTCAGGGTACATTTTGAAAGCCAGGGCAGCAGTGGGGAGGGAGTCTTCAGTGGTGGGTCAGTTACCTGAGGTGGAAGTCCAAAGTTCATGGGTAAACAGATGGCTGGGAGCAGAGGGGAGAAAGCACCTGAGATGGTCCCCTTTTTCCTTATTATTTGGCCCAGGCCAGAGAGTGGGAATTTGTCTGTAGCTACCTCCCCTTCCCCCAAAAAGAAAGAATAGTGTTTTGAATCCAATGTGGGGATTTCACAATCATTTTTTTCATGGTAATGTTCTGCTTTGACATAATAACAAATCTGTTTATGTTTGCAAAGGATTAGCTATGGACCCTGCTTCTGGAGCAAAACCCAGACAAGGATTTAGCAAATCTTCTAAAAAAGATTAACTCCTAGAGGCCAGGTAAGAAAAAAAAAAAAACCTTTAATCCCTATGTTGCTGATCATCTGATACGCAAGATACAGTTAATGAATCTTTGAGAGAATGGATCCACAGCAGGCAAACCAAAGAGAAATTTCAGCAAACCCTGAGTTGGGTTAACAAAATGTATGTTCTTGAAACTTACTCTTCTGTTAAATATACAGTTTGAAAAGGTTATTCGGTTTTTGATTCATGACTTAATAGGAAAGGGGAATTATTCTTTACTTTTGACCTGGAAGGCTACTGCCTTGTCCTTTTTTCCAAACACATTACCCCAAAAAGGATAGTTCCTTGAGATTGTGAACTGTTTGTAAAACAATTAAAAATCTAAAGAGTCCTATTTAAACATTGTCAATGTGGAAACAATGAAGTTCTAAAGTAAATGTCTTTTCTTTCTGCTTTCAGACTGGCTCCCTGAACCTCATCAGCCTGGATGGCTGTATACCCAGGAAGGCCACCTACAGGGAAGGAACAGTGGATGTGATGTCTGTTTACACACCCATGACTCTTTTTGAGGCATCACTTAGTATAAGTAAAACTAGCTTCGCATTTTCTCCTTATTTACTCCCTTCAAAATTTTCAAAACAAAACCATTGAATACATCAACCTGTATGATAATGCTTGCTTTAAAGATTCACTTGAAGTTTTTTTTCTTTTTTCCAGTTGGACATTCAGTAGGTTTTTAAAGGTAATGTTGCTTTGATATTAGAACCTTTTAGTAAAATCATCATTGGAGTACTACCATTATTTACTGACTGGGAAGATAATTTGTAACTAGCTTCATTTTATAAAATAGCTGCGAAATCCCAGTTTTTATATTGGCATCTAATAAATATTAACTATAATTAGTTATTACACCTAATTTAAGTGTTCATCTATATACTATGTAGAATTGTCTCACATATACCAGTAACACAGACTGTATTTTTGGGGAAACACTGAAATGGAGGAGAAAAGGCTGCAAAAACCTTCCATCCTGTTCTGATTCAAAGTGCATTGGTGGTATGGTGGTGAGCGTAGCTGCCTTCCAAAAACCTTCTATCCTGTGGGAAGAATGCTCTAAGTGGCCTCGAGTCATTTATTTATCATGGCCAAATCAGAAGTCAACTGTTCATTTCTTTACCATTAATTTATATAGCTCTGTTGGTAGAAAGTGACTCAACTATTCCTTCTGTTTGCAGTCTTCAGGGGCAATAAACTTCTTTTTGTAGAGTCATTTATGCTTAACTCATACTTTATAATCCAAGAACTTTATTTTTATTAACCTCAGAAAATTTTAATTAGAAAAATTAAGTCCACTTTTTTTTTTTGGGGGGGGGGGTCTAAATTTAAGTAGGAGAATCCCAGCCTACGCCCATTTGCAGTGCAGCAAACACATCTGCAATTCTTATAATTTGTATTTTTTGCGTAAAATGCTGTGTTTTGTGCTCAGGAAAATCAGGTGTATGTTTTGGAACTGACAGGAGACTATATCTAGCCATGTAAAAGTATTTGTGGAAGCTTCTATAAATGGATCTTGGGAGTTTTGGCTGAGGTAAGCTATTACTTTCTCCCCTCTTGCTCTGGAAGATTACCCCGCCTCCCCAGAGGAAAGAGGGGATACAGGAAGGACTTAGGCATCCCAGAGCAGAGGGTTCCTGCTGATGACGTAACCTAGATCACTTTGTGATCTTATGTCCTCCCCTCTGGTTCAGCTATAGTTTAAGGACTGCAGTCTGACAGTGGGTCTCATGGTTTAAGCTTCACTCTGTTGCTTGTATGTGCTACAGCCCAGCCTTCACAGACATCAGTGTCCTAGGAACCAGGGGCCAGGGTGTCTACACTTGACCAGTGGGCTTCTTGGATGGCAAACGAACTCAAGGCATCCCTTTACCTACCTCCACCCTATTTAGCGGTAAAACAAAAATAGGCCTGTCAGATTTAAGGGGCATATTACTTTCTGAAGAAATCCCAATAAGGAATACGTAAATTTCTAATTTATACTAGAAATGAATAGTAAACACCATTGTAAGACTGGATTGTGGTAGCCCAGTGGAGACTAAACAACTCTGGTAGCTAATATTCTGACCTAAACATTAGAAATAAATTACATCACATTATAGAAGGATTTAGAATATCATACAGTATTTTTAGAAATAAAGGTTCTTAGTGCTGTGAATTTAACCAAAGCATATAGGCTTCTACCTTAATTCATAATTATTCTACTTGAAAAAGGTAAAGTTTCTAGAGGTCCGAATAGTAGTTTCTATGGGGGAAGTACTGACCAGGTGGGGGCATGAGGGAGCCAACTAGGGAGCTGGAAATGTTTTTTATCTTGATCTGAGTGTATGTAGTTCATGGCGATGCAGGTACAGCTGTATGAAAAATTAATCAAGCCATACTGCAACATTTGAAAAGTTTATTATATGTAAGATACATGTTTATGGAAAAGAAAGCCTCTAAAAACAAAGGACAAACGAGCTTTAGAAAAGGTTAGGTTTTACATTTTTAAAACTCATTGATAATAAGATACCAAATTCAAGAGATAGATTATAGTTACATTGTAAAATGTAATCCTCTGAATAAAAGCTAAATAATGACTTAAACTGAATTACAAATGCACTTATTTACTGGTGATTAAAAACAATACTTAGGAACTTAAGCAGCTTGAGTAGTTGTTTAAGCTAGACAGAGCAAAGAAAATTCTTGTTTTATATATATATTTTTAATTCCAGTAATATTTTCTTAAATTCCTGTTAAAAATATAATCAATATTAAAGTCAGCAAAATGCCTTTGACTGACGCCTGCATTCTTTTACCACTTAACCTGGTTACACAGTGATTTTTTTTTTCTGTCAGATGTAACTGACAACCAGTTTAGTCTTTAAGATAAATGAAGTGATAACTCACATTGCAGCATCTTGTGGAAAATATTCAAACTACATTTAAAATGCTTTTTTAAAATGGAGAAATCTATTGCTCCACAAGAAATTGTTTATGTAAAACTATAGGTTGGCTATGGTAATAGTAACTAAACTACATCCAACCCTGAAGGTAGAAAAATCCCTGAAAAGAAATACACAGCCTAGTTGTAATATACCATATAAAGGTTATATTCTTATTTTTAAAAAATTCTCCCAATTTGGAGACATCCAAACCTTTCCATAGTTCCCTTACTAGGCAGTGCCACATAAAGTTATTTAGTTAACATTATGATCATGGCTTACAATTAAATGCCATATGACAAACACTTACTTATATATAGCAGCCGTCATTCTGGATGTTGGTTATGACAATATTTGCAGTTCAATTAAAGAACACGCGTTCATTGAATTTGGTACAAAGCATGAACACTCAGGACAGATTGGCACGATACATGCAGTTCGAGAATTCTCTTATCTCAAGCCAGTCATCACTGAATAAGCCATATTCCCAGTCTTGTTTTCCAAATCTTCCCTTGTATCATAACTGACGTCTAAAATGCTTCTTAAAACATCTTCCAGGATAAGAAAAATACGCTTTACAAACCAGTTATCTGAATGCGTGGTGGAAATGAGGCAGGATGGCAGAGCCGGTGCCAGCTGAGAAGACATGGGGGACAGGGGGCAGGGGGAGCTGGCCCAGGCTCATGGTGCCCATGGCTAGTGGGGGTTCCTGCTGCTGCTGCCCCAGACAGCTTAACCTGTGGGGCAGAGACTCCCCTGGCCCCAAGGTGAGAGCGCTGTTCCCAAAGCCATTCTGGGTAGCGGGAGGGGGCAGCTGCCAGAAACCCAACAGGGGGGACAGGTCCAGAGAGGCAGGTATTGTTAGGTTCACAGCATCTGCAGGCAGCTCCTTGGGCAGGCTTATTTTACCAGCACTTCCCTTAGCCAGATCAAAACCCGGGCTGAGCTTGTGAGGTGACTGAGGCTCTTGCAGAGGCAAGTCCTCAAACAAATTGATATTGCAAAAACCTTTAGTATCTGCTTTGAGGGGCAGGCTTGCAAGTGGGGGGGAGTATGAGGTAGAAGTGGTGTTGTACTTGTGACTGGGCAGGGCTGGAGGAGGAGAGCTAGGGGACACCGAGGGGTGCAGGGCAGCAAGGGGCTCTGGCAGCGGCTGAATAGGCTGGGCGGCTTGTTCCGGGGGGCTGAGGGTGAGGCTGTGCACCTCAGCGGGCAAGCTACTTGCAAGCCCGTTCTGGGCAGAAGCTCCTATGGGGAAAGGAGACAAGGCGGCAGCCTTCAGTTGAAACGAAGGTGAGATGGTGTGGAAGGTGCTCAGGAGGTCTCCGGTCTGCAGACTCTCTTTCATCAGCTCCTGGGAGTGTGTCTTCTTGGTATGCCGGGTGAGGTGGTCCTTGCGCCCAAATCTCTGGGCACAGAACTGGCACAGGAAGTCCTTGCATCCTGTGTGGACCACCAGGTGGCGTCGCACATCCTTCCGCGTGTAGAAGCACCTTTCACAGTGGTCGCATTGGTGCTTCTTTTCCTTGGTTCCACTAGGGGGCTTTTCTTCTGCATGGGCCTTGAGGTGGTCCAGCAGCACCTCGGTGCTCCCTAGCTCCAGGGCGCAGACCCCACAGGTGAGGTCCCCACTGCTGGCCGCGTGGAGGGCCAGGTGCCTCTTGTAGCCCAGCATGGTGTTGTACTTCTTCCCACACTCCTCACACCCAAAGGCCATTTTGTTGGGGTCGTGGGTCTGGAGGTGGTTTTTCAGGTGGTCTTTCCGGTTGAACGTCTTCTCACAGTGAGCACACTGGTGAGATTTCTGGGGAGAATGGGTAGCCATGTGCCTAGGGGCAGAAGGAAAAATTCCACAACAGAGAGCTGTTAAGAGCCGAAGAAAGGTACCCAAACAATATTAGATCAAAATGTTAATAGTTTTCTCTGGGTTTTGGTATAATTTTTCACTTTTAAAATACTTTTCTATGTTTTCCAAATACATAAAAGTTTATAATTTAAAAACAGGCACTCTTAAAGTCATATTGCAATTTTCACATCTATATAAGAATATTCTTTGAGAACAGATTTTCTTAATGTATACAGATTTCTAAACAAATGCAAGTATACAAATATTTAAAAATATGTGATCATGAAAAATATTTTTCAGAAACAAGTAAAATGGGTCTTTTATACTTTGGAAATTCAGGAATTTCCAAAAATGACCCAATTTGCCTTCTTCACAGAACCCCATAACCCCCTAGTTTTAGGTTACTGTTCCTAATACAATTCCTGCATGGTGTCTGTTGATTGGGACAAAAAGTTCAGGCCAGAGACACATGACTCTTAGGAGCCTCTTAAAAAGTCTATCCTTAACCTCAGAGAAAGTGTCTAATGTGAGCCCACCACCCGCGCTCTGCACTCAGCCTCGTGCCTCCCATGACAGCTTCACACCAAGTCTTGGTTTCCTCCATCTCCTACGTCCCCATCAGCCATCACCTCAGGTGCGTGCGGCCCCTGCCGCCATTTCTTCACCTTCCCTCTTAGACATCAACCCATTTCCTGAAGGTCACGGGTAATTTCACTGGCAAAATTCAAAAGGACTTTTTCTAGAAAGACTAAGCTGCTACTCCTAACAACAGTTATAAGTCTATCTTCAACCATGGCTTTAGGGACAAGCCATAGTCATCCTAGTCAATCTGGAATTTCAAAACAGCTATTTCATATTCATGCTTGTAAAGCACAAATTAGTTTTGGAAAGCCATCACAATTCCTTCATCTCTCTCAGCGTTCAATTGAAGTCCTAAAATCTAAACTCTACATTGGTTTTTAAAAACTCAATGATAAAAGGAAACCCTGAGTTTGTCATCCTTAAACTTTAAAAAGGCTCATTTTAATAACTAAACCACCAAGCACCATATGCTAGTATTTCTTATAAATAGAATCCTTCATTACAACTTGTAGTTTGCAGGTACAACATAGGTTGCTTCATACCCCTTATGACAGTTACCTCCTTTAGGTGTTTTGTTTTTAGAAACTAAAGCTTGTCCTACAATTTAATGCAATTGTACCCTGTGAGCTTTGACATTAGATACAAAAGAATTTCTAACAACTTATTCTATTAAAAAGATAGGAGGATCTCTTTAAGACTATGCTTAAGTCAAAGTGTACTTAATTATACCTTTCACCCACCCACCTACCCTATATTGTCCATTCCTGATCCTCTTCTAGAGGTAGAATTGGTAAGAGGTCTATCGTAGCAGCTGTTTAGAAGACAGTGGTGGGCCCCACTAAGAGACTGGAAGCCAGTTAAAAAAATAAATAAAGCTGATCTGAATCCAACTGTCATTGTTTTAAAAAGTAAAATCTCAAACCTCCTTCCTCTCTCCTTTCAAAAAAAAGTAGCTACTGGCATCCCTTTGTCCAGGACACCACAGCTTGGCACGTCTGTAACATGGTGGTACGGTAAGACCCGGACAATGCTGAGGGACAAGAACCAATACAACAGGCATTGGAGAAATCTGAATTGTGCTGATGTCTCCAGCCTCGATGTATTTAAATAAATTCACAGGCTGCAGAAAGGGTTTTTAGAACATGTTAGATGGCAAATAACCACGTTATTCTATAAGATATCCAGGTATATATCACGGGAATAAATATGAAGTGGGGCTGGCTTACAAACTTGGTATTTAAACCATTTTCTGTTTGGCCCAGTACTAGTGAACAGGACCTCAAAGCGATCTTCTGGTTCTTCTATTCTTGCTTCTCTGTGGAGGGTTTTAATTGGATTTGATTTCATTTATCACCCATGGGTAGATCAATAACAGATTAACAACTCTCGACCTGGTGTTTCCTACCTATTTTTCCTGACCTACACCTGTACTATCTGTGAGTGGGGCACAGGTCCACAAAGCTAGTACTCGAGCAAGACTACCACCTTTCACATTTCACCAGCTCCCACCCTTCTGAATTTCTTGAGTCTTTCCCTTGCCTGGCATCCAATTCTTCCCCTTTTAATTTATCCCTGACTTACGCAGGCAACAGTCCCACTCTAGAACATTATCAACTTATAGCTGAAGTAACTCAACAACTTGTTTCCTTCCCTCAACTTCCCTTCTTACCTCACAACCCATGAAACCACCAGTTTTAGTATGTCCTCGAGTTGGTGCCAAATACCACCATCTTTGGGTGTCATCTGGCTCATGTCAATGATCTTAGAATTCTTCAGGGGTGACTGTTCACGTGAGGACTTCCAACCATGGACTTCAATCTGCCCTGCCAAATCATCTTTTCTTGCCCTTTGCTATTTCCACCTAACTGGTTTCATTATTTGCTGTGCTGGGACCCACATTCTCTTTTGTGATTATTTTCTCCTTCAACCTCTGTTTATAAAATGGACCTTAGGTTGCAACTGATGGGAAACGGGACTGAATGCTGCGCTATCATGCTTTTTTAAAGCCTAAAGCATCCTGCCAGCTCGCACTCTTCAATTCCTTTATTAGATCACTGCCTCAGGCCAAAGAGGCAAGAAACGTCAGGGGCTGTGGCAGAGAAGGCGGTTCTTGCACAAAGTGCACTGCTTCCCTTTTTGCCTCACTTCACGCTGAACAAGTCATTTCCCTTGCTCAGAACCACCACCTCCTAAATATTGCTTAAGACATCTTCTTCAGCACAGTTTACCCCAGTACAGTCGTCCCTTGTTATACGAGGGGGATTGGTTCCAGGACCACCCCCCCATACCCCAATCTGTGCATACTCAAGTCCTGTAGTGAGCCCCACGGAACCCACATGTACGTAAAGTCAGCCCTCCATAGATGTGTGTTTCAGGTTTTGCACCCCAATAATACTGTATTTTCCATTTATATTTCGTTGGAAAAAATTCACATTAAGTGGACCGATGCAGTTCAAAATCATGTCACTCAAGGGTCAACTGTAATCCCAACTAATTCTACTCATTCAAATCTGATAATTCCACTGTCTTTTCTAAATATCTATCTCCTATATGTGTTTCGGTCTTTATCCACAGTTAGAGCACCCTTACTGTGGCCCCTGCTCTCAGTGTCTGGGTGAGGATGCTGATTCTGTGTACACAAGACACAGACAACAATCGGTGCATACAGTAGGCACTAAATACTTCTATTTATGACAACTAGAGAGTGGCCTATGTACAGAGGGAACTTTAAAATACCTAAGCATTTACAGGCTTATTTTAAAAATCAACTGATTATATTACATTATCTACAGCAGCAGTTTTCTTAAGGCCCAGGAGCATAATTGAAATTGTCTCTTCAACTCTTTCAATGCCTTCCTCCAGGAGTACTCCAAGATTTAATACTGGGGTCTATGTTAATACCATTCAGATGGAAAGTCTTATTGCTAAATTTTGACATTCTCCTATGCATTTATATGTGAATATTCTGAGAGTTGAGACTTAAAAGTTCATTTCATGAAGATTAGCAGCAAATGGCACATTTCTCTTAACTAGTTATCAAAAGAAGTGCCCATTAGTGGGAGTTCTGTGTGTGTGGCTCTGAGGGTGCTGCAGACAGTGCATGCAGCATGCACCATCACACTTGTGCAGTTTATGTATATTAGTCTTTCCTATGATATTATCAAAATCCTTTGGAGGCAGAAACTACATCTCATATATTCATTTCCCTCATGGAAGTGAGTACCTAAGAGGCACTCAAGAAATAATTTAGATTAAATGTATATATTTTTAAAAGACTCATCTACTAAAAAAGTGGTTTTTATCCTTTGGTGTATCATGGGTGCCTTAAAAAATCTGATTAAATGCACATACTGAGCATCTGTATACCCAACTGAAGCCCACTTATCAGGGGGGTTTTTCAGTCCAAGTTGGCAAACTGTGCTTCAAAAGCTTACACTTGGAGATGTCTCCTCCTATCTTCATTCTCAGGACCTAGACCCTTACAGCAGGTTTCCAATCAGTCTACCTGCCTCCTCCTCAAATTACTACCAGAGTCCTCTTTCTAACATCCTAATTAAATCGTGTTACTTCACTACCGAGACTCACTAGAATAAAACAAACCCTTTGAGACAGTGGGTGAGGCCTGTTAGGCACTGCTGCCTTCCTGCCTGCACTTTCGGCTTCACCTGCTCCTCAGGTGCTGCCCTGTGAGCATGAAAGGGTCACAGCTTCCCCAGAACCTCCCGTCTGCCCACCTCCTTTTCATTCTTTATGTCACAGGATAAGATGGTCCCGGTCCCCTTCTGAGAAGCCTTCCTAGGTTTCCTCAAGCAGTGAAGAACAACTTCCTCCACCTGCACAGCTCTGCCAAAGCACTGAGGTTGCATTTTAACTGTTTGCCTGACTATCTCCCGAGCCAGGGGCCTTTTCATTTTTCTGTTCTCAGGCCTGGTAGCGTGTAGGTGCACAAAAAATATCTGTTGAAAGAATGAACTGACACTGCACAGCAAAACTCTCACATAAAACCACAAGAATCCCTGGAGATACAGCTTTAAAGAATCCCTAAAAGGCTAAAATGCATCCATATCCTGTGTCCATTTCCCCTTGCAGAGTGTGGTCTGAGGACTAGAAAAGCCAAGGAACGTATAAAGGCGCATATCTCTTCTAAAGCCTCTCACCTCATCAATTTGTATCTGGAAACAAAGGCTTTGCCACAGTCAGGCTGCAAGCATTTGTACGGCCGCTCCCTGGAGTGGGAATAATTGTGGATAGTGAACTTCTCCAGGGTGAGGAACGTCTTGCCACATAACTGACAGGGGAACGTGGCCATGGGCTTTGCTTCTCACACCTTCCTTTCTAGATGTACTGACCAAAGGCTGTGCCATTTAAGCACAAACGGAAGGATGGTGCCGGGCACATCAGCAGAGTCGCTGCAGCCGAACTCCGGACCAGGGCAGAGGCAGCATTGTGGGCCTGGTTCTACCCAGACATGGACCACTCCGTAACCATTAGCTTTGCTTCCTGCCTTCCCACATCCCAGTTTCTATGCAGTCTCAAGCTGGGGGGAGAAAGTCTGAGGCACAGATGAGATTTAGGAGCAGACAGGAACTTCGCATCACTAGAGATGGGGCATGGCTGGGATCACCGGATTGTCTGTGGAGAGAAGAGGAACAGTTTTCCTGCATCAGCCATTTGAAAACAATGCTTTCCTCCCCTGCCACTTCAGAATCAACTCCCCAGAATCAACACGTTCCTTTGAATAGATCTAATCGAGCACGATTCTCCACCCAACCCATGTGCTCTGAGGTCCTTCTGCATATAAATCCAGCCACTGGTGCTTCTCCTGAGTGGCAGGGATCAAGCAGCCAGCCACGGTTCTGGTGGCCAACAAAGCACACTTTCCTTTGTGACGAGGACAGCTCTTTCCACAGATTCAGTATTATCTACTTCAAACCATGATTCTGGATCAGTGTGAGGCTCGGTTGACCAATTCAAAAAAAAAGCAAAACACCCCTCAGCATGTTCAAGTGTTTCACTGGCACATAAACAAAAATTCACTCCTGCTTATTCAAACCACATAGGCTTTTCCTCTCCACTCATTGTTAGTATAACATAAGTTGTTTATGACACCTGTTTAAACTTCCAGAGGATGAGAAGAAATAATTTGTATACATCTAAGTTAATTTGTTTGTAAGATTACTATGCAGCAGACTGATGTAAACAAAATGTGAGTAAAGCTAGTCTAGTCGCACCGAGGTGGTGAGGGAACAAGACCCACGGCTCAGGTAAAAGCTCCAGCCACACTCAGGTCTGTAGGTACCATCCTCTAGTGAACTGTTCTAATCTCTTCCTCTTTTGTTTACAGAGCCTCGTTTAGGGAATCCTCATTCCCCAGCCCCACCCTGGGGGCCCAATCCAAATACCTGGTGGTAGCGCACTTATAGGAGGTGGGCCCATGGCCTCTGCAAACTTAACTTGTCTCAAACCCAAATCATTAGCACCCTTCCAACCCAGCCAGAGTCACCTAAAACCAGGGGTTCTTTTTCTATCAATGGACCAGCCTTTGAGGAACCTTGAGTGCCTGAGGCAGCATCATGAACACAGCAAAACCCTGGATCACTAGAACCCTGCGCTATTCTAGAGAGTAATTCTCAGGTGGGTGGATGCTAACCTTTCAAGTGCCAATACTTAAAAGTAATTAGAGTACTATATGGCTACATGAAATACACTTGAGTAGCTTTTGTACACAGGCCAGCCTTTTCTGAACTTTGTCAAGTAAGCAGGGCCCTCGTGGTACACTGACCAACCCCAGCAGGTCTTTAAAGCTCTGTTCCCTGCAGTCACTCACTCATTGCCAAGTCTTTAGAGTTGCTCTTTATTGTTAAAAGTTAATTTTTACTTACCTTTTCAGTTACTTTCAGATCAGAAAGTTGGAGTCTAGCTAGATTAAACTTTATTGTAATAATAGCTCAAGCATCTTTAAATATACCAGTACGTAGCACATGTACACAGACAAACACACATTCCTTTTCTAATTGCCAAAAATTGCAGGAAACATCCTGTCGCAGATATTTTCGGTGTCTGGTCAGAGTTCACAGCACCAGCCAAATACCCCTCACCATCCTGCCCCACCCTCTTGGAGCCTTGAGAGATGACTTATATGTGCTTTATATATGACTTATATGTGCTGAAGGATCAGCACCAATCCAAAGCAGGGGACACACAGTCATCCTTAGCCAGCATCAAACCTTCTTTCTGCTGGTGCTGATTCTAGCAGCAAGCACCACCTCATTCCTCTGCAACCAAGTGTGACTTTAACTGGGCACGTCCTGGGTCTGCCCAAACCCCTCTCCCCCAACCCCTGGTTCCCTTCCAGTCTTCCAGCTCATGCCTGAGGCCGTACCTTGATGTACCGCAACAACACTGGCCACAAACAAAACAATTCCTTCTAGGAATTCTTTCCTGCCTGCTGAGTTTGTGCTGCCAGGCCTCCTGACCTGTCCTACTTCTCATCCAGCCTAAGTCTGGCCGTAACATCGGCCCAGCTATAAAATACATTCATTTACTTAAAGTTGTTCTGTGTTCTTTCCAAGTCTATTAAAAAAAGACAAAAACATACACAGATTATGAAGTTAGAAATGCATGTTTTCCTCCTTCCATTTATAGCTGAACTCAAAAGAGTGCTCATCACTTTGGAGAAGCTGGTTTGGTGGGGAAGGTTTTGTATTTCACCTACTCACCAATTACCTGCAAGTACACGTTTCAATTTATCTCAGTAAATTTATTCTTTCCAACTCTTGCTTTATGAGATGACCAGTATGGTTCAATAGAACTTTCTGTGATGATCATGTTATATATATTATGGTTACTGAACATTCAAAACGTGCCTCTGAGAAACTGAAGCTTTTATTTTATTTAACTTTAATTTAAATTGAAATAGCTACATCTAGCTAGTGGCTACTGTATTGGACGGCACAGGTAGACTCTTAAGTTTCCCTGTTAAAAGAGATGAAGGCAAGGCTGTGCTTTCCTTGGACACAAATGTGCTACTGATTCATCCTCAGGTGTTTTCCCTGCAGCATGGGAGGAATTTATATAGATCCAGTCACTTGTTCTATGAATACAGTGGAAAGATTCCCCAGTTCAAATTCTAGCTTACCCATATTAGCTATGTCCTGAGCTTCAGTTTCCTCCTTCATGATATTCACCTGATGTATGTAAACAGGCTGGTAGGGACAATCAACAGAAACAAAATGGATCTGAAAGCACATTGTAATCTAAAAAAACACCATTGAATGTACAGCAATTATGGAACACTGGAGTAAAAGTAGAACTATGTTTCAATGTACAGCTAATGGTTTCTAACCATTTAGCTATGGATAGAATGGGGAAAAGATACACATTCTCTCCACATATATACTACACCTTATCAATTATTCATACCATGGACAACACATGTGCAGAAAGGACTTAAGAGGCAGCAAGTAGGAAGACTGTATTCTTGGTTTCTCAGATGGAAACCTTGCCTGACTGCATACCAACACACCAGGAGTACAAATGAAAAATAAGATTTATTCAATTCAGAAAAAAATTGCCCTTTGACACTGAATAAAGTTTTCCACATCCACTTGCCAGCCACTTCCTCCCTAGATCCAAAAGTCCAGCAGTCATGGACATCATCCATTCTTACATTTCTCTTGGGCCTTCAAGATGGTGGGGTAATCAGAGAGTTTCAGACATGGGCATGTTTTATTTAAAGGTGAGGCACATTTCCTCCAAGTTCCCAAAACTTTTCCTTAAAGACCAAAAAATTATGTTAAGTCTCTCAAACATTTTATACTTACTTATTTCATGAATGTCTTTTCCCAAGACTTTATCCTGTTGAGTTTTAGATCTGTGTGTTAAATACACCTAGGCCTAACACTAAGTGAAAAATTGGTCCTCAAATGTTGAGCTGAATTAATTATATGATAGTGAACATTCTTCAGTTTCTTCGGGAAGTCTTTAACGATGAACTCAAATTCAACAGTTATATTTCAATCACCATAACTGTGTATTACTTAAATATGGGCCTCAGAATACAAGTATTTGCACTGCTTTCATGATAGAATCATAAACGTCTATAAAAATAAAATTGTCTATCCTAACAGGCTATAAAATTTGTGGCTGAGGGTCGAAGCTTAGCTATTTAAAAAAAATAAATAAACCATGTGTATATACACAACGTCTCTCATCACCATGCACTTGATCGGCACTGGTTGTATACGGATGATTCTGATCTTTGGTTGAAACCTGATGTACTTTCTGGCCACATCCTTAAAGCAGACTTATAATTACTTTCTATTACCTGGCAAACCACCAGCAGTTCTAATGGAGAACTGGCAAAGTGCTGGTCCTGATGTGAGTCAGGCTATTCTGTGACTTGACATACAGATCACATGCGAGTCTTAAACATGGTACTATTTCAACACCTGTCACCCTGGAAGATAGTAAGTCTTACCCCAAAACATCTCAGGACACACTTTTCAGTCCCCTTGATTCTAAAAATACTGAGTGAGTGATATAGATCTGCCAGTATGCCAAAGAAGGCTTGTGCCATCTGCTTCATTCTGCTCATGCTGATTATTTTGGGGATAAGAGAGGATCAGACTGGAATAAGAACACATATATATATGGCAACAGCCAGGAAAGACTGTGTTCTCAGGGGAATGGGGGAATACGATGGTGGTGGTGGGAGGGGTCAGAGCACAAGTATAGTTCCAGGACTTCCCTGATGCTGCACAACACAATCATCTAAGGGACACAACTGTTTTACAACATTCTCAAAATAAACTATGACTTTGGGCTTCTATTTCCATTGTCCACAGTGACACAATGCAAGGCCCATTTCCGAGAGGAAATTGAATTTCCACTTTTGGTCTTCCCATATGGGTACTTTTTCCAATATCAGTTCTTCGAAGGACATTGGTAGTGAGTCTCTATCATCAAATTAAACTATTCAAAAATGACAGCAGGAGAAAGATGATACCCAGAACTTCCAGGTTGTTGTCACTGCTTACTTTTTATCATGGGCACATGTTACCAAATTTGCTAGCTATTGTGTCCAACTGAGTGCAATTTCAGAAGAGTTGGGTCTCATTTTATATCTAATCTGCAAGAAAAGGTACTCACAGCACTGCACTAGTTTGGTTGGCAATCGCAGCTGTGAGACTCTGACCCTATAGGATGGCTGCGGCTAGGTTACCAACCTTGCCTTAGAGCAGGGCCTCCACAGTGGGGCCCATGGCAGGGCTTCAGGGCCCCTGTGAATTCTCTGGAGTCCTGTGCAAAATTGGGGAGCATGTGTATTGGACTTCTCATGGTGAGAGGGACCATAGCTGTCTTCAGATTTTCTAAGGGGTCCCAGATTCACGCAATTAAAGAACTTTGAGAGGAGAAAAGAGAGAGAATCCTTCTTGGTGCTGTCAATTCAGTATGACTCTTCACAAAGTCATTGATATCTCCTCATCCACGGGCCACATACTTTATGCCAGCGTGTTATCAGGATAGAGATTAAAAAAAAAAAGTTTTATAATGTTTTTCTGAAATTCAAGCAATAAACAACTTGAACAAGTTACATTTCAAATGTGTGTCTAGAGGATAATTTAACAGGCCCTGTCATATAAGACAGGCCCACCTTATGACCAGAGGGAAGGCTGCCCCCAAAATCATAGGAGTTCATTTCTCAGCATCTTTAAAATTCTTTGATGAAAAAATATATATCCTCCATAAAGTACTACAGTATTATCATTAAAACCCACTGACATCTGAGCTGACACGTCACTAGAAGAAGGTGCTTGCCTAGGACAAACTCCTAAGCTAGACCCAAAGAACCTGTCACCCTGTGATATCTGCAGACCTCTCCCCACAGTGGACCCAAGGCAATCACAGCCAAAGATCAATCCATTTGCTACTTCTTAATGTGCTACTTTCTCTTATGCTTCTGTGTTTCCCCTTCCTGGAATGTCCTGCGATCCCTTGTCCACCTGGCAAGCTCTCACCTTTCTCCGTCACTCCCAGGCAGAGGAATGTGTTTCTCTTCCATGTGGTGAGGCATTGACTCAGTAGTCTCACAGACATCTCCACCTTATCATGTTTGAAAATGTTTCACCCTGGCTTTTGCCACCCCACAGCCTGCTCAACAATCAGGTTTGCTGCCTACAGAATCTTTTAAACTGTCACCTTGAGACTTCATTTTGTTAACCCAGGGAATAAGCTCTTATTTTCTTAGAAATGAGACCTAAGATGATAAAGCCAAAGTGAATTGTTAATCTGATATTCAGAGAGAAAATTGAGAAAGTTCAGTTGATTATACCACAGCTTTAGAACATCTAATCTGTACACAAGCCATAAAATTTGAAAAAGGACAGGGTGCTCTGTATACGAATAGCATGAGTAATATCTAGTTAAAGATGGCAAATTGAATAAAAACATTGCAACAGTCTCTCCAGAAATTCTACTGAAATGGCATTAGTGGAATTTTTTAAAAATGCAGCCTAAGATAACAGGAAAGGAGAAAACTGCAACAAATTTTGGAAGCTGGAAAGCAGGTAAACAAGCAGTGACTGGCTTAGCTATCCTAAGAAAGCTGAATTCTAAGTCACTAATGAGAAGCAATGAATCAACCTGATTTACCCTGCAGGACCCATGAAGAGTCTCAGAAATTTGGTGTAGTTAGTACCTCTGGAAGTGAAGATGAAAGTGGGTATAAAACAGAGCGGGTCAAAGTCTGTTAGTGAAGCAATTAGCCCTCTGACCTGTCCAGCCTCTACAGTGGGGCAACTGCACGCTGTCTGGAAGGGGCATAACAGCAGGGGACTACACTGAAACAGGGTGAATGTCCCCTCTCAGGGTAAGGGACCGGAGGAGTCTTCTCTGGGGAGCTGATCAGCCCAAGAGAAATGTGCTAGCAAGGACAAATGGGGGTTCCTTAAGTATTCACCCATATTACCCTATAATGAAGCCCTGGCTAACCAGCCCTGCCTAAGTATCCAAAGCTTCCACCAGCTTTTCAATGGCTCTACTCGTAAATCAGGAGGCAGCCAAACATCACCAGAAATCAGAGGAAAGTATCTAATAGGAAGAACTGACATAAAACTAATACAAAAAAGCAGCTGGGGGGGGGATGATACTATGGAAAGAAGAAAACTTCAAAAATAACTATCATTAATAACCTAGACAGAGAGGGGGACAGAGATCCCTAAAAGAAGAGCAGGATATTACTTTTTTTTTTTTTAAGAGAACAACAACAAAAGAGGCAGTGGCAGCGGCTGGGACAGGCATCTGAGCCAGCCTTGCCAGGGGAGCATCCGAGAACCTGCCGTTTTAACAAGCTCCGGCCCCTGCATGTTTGACAATGGGGCTTATTTGGAGGGTTCTTGCTATTTTTACATGTTAGCTAGTCCTAAGGCTCACAGCATGTGATCAACAGCATGAGGCAACCTTTTATAACTCAGCTAATATCACCCAGATATTAATTAATTTTACTAATTAATGGTAACATCATTCATAGATTAAATTGTTAAAATATGTACAGTTAGACCAACAAGCAAGAAAGAGGAGGAGATGATTTTTAAGTCAATAAAACAGTTTACTATCTTTATCCTATGGCCAAGTTACCTATTACCACTGCTGCCATTAAACATGTCATCATTGTATTAGAAGTCATGGACCATACAACAGAGCAATAAACAGAAATGAAAGAGAAAAATTCAAATGAAATAAATCTTTCATTATTTGCAGATAAATGTCTACATAGAAAACCCCAAAGAATCCACACACAGAAGATTACAAAGTTTGGCAAGGCATTTGGTTATAAAAATCAAATTACAAAATCAGATGCCTTACTAAATACCAGCAAACAAATATAATTTAAAATACCATATATATTAGCCAAAAACCAAAGATATCTGAGCAATGCCCAGCGAAAGGGAAAGAGGCAACATACAAGACGGGAGTCATGGGCAGGATGTATGTATTCAAAAACACTCTTTCTTAGGAATCAACACATATAACACGATTAAATTGTTCTAGAATGACTTATGCATGAAAAAAAGGTAAATAAAAGTGAAAATAATTATTAAAACTCAAGGTGGTCATTGTCAATCAGAACGATCATCTCTTGCTTGGGAGATCAAGAAAGGTTTCAGGGGGAAGTGAAAGTTTCAGCAGGGCCTACAAGTTGACCAGGTGTTCCGGGGGGAGGGGATCTCTATCAGGCCAAGGCAATCCATATGGGGCATCTGAAAGGTAAGTGGTTCACCAGGACTAACTCTGGGTGCAGATACGGGGTACAGTGGAAAACATGCTGGAGAGGCAGGCAGAGATCAAATCACGAAGGGTCCATTCTATTGGGGGGAGATGGGCTTTGTTGTTGTAAATTTTTTAGCAAATTGACTGACTAATCTGTTCAGTCAAGGCTGGCCATGAACTCTGAGGTTATGTGGAGGCGCCTGGGAGAGAGGCAGAGGTAGGTAGAGATACCAATAAAACACTGTCTCAATGGGAACGGGGAGAGGCCATGGGGAAGGCATCACCCCATGCACGTGAGCCTCAAAGAGCCACCGAAGACAAAGAGAAGCCAAACTACCAAGGAGAAAGGATGACCCAGGCACTGGCAACCAGGAGCAAGGCCATAGGAATCCATTCTAAGCATCAGGCTTGTCATCAGAATCTGCTTTGGGATGGTAACTCCAACAGGGATGTGTAAGACACACAGGAGGGCAGTGGGGCTGGGGGCAGTGAGACCATTTAGGCTTCTGCCAGATCTCAGAAGAGACAACAACCAGCCTAAAAAGGAGAGAGGGCAGGTCCCACTGATAGTCTGTGAGCAGACTAATTGGATTAGGACCTTGGTTAGAGGAAAGAGGTAATGGTGGTGGCAGAGAGGGAAAGGAAGGATGAGTCACAGATAAAAAATCAGCAAAAAAATAGCTGTTAAGAGTTCAGTTTTAGACATGTTGAGTTTAATGGTGCCTGATGGGCATTCAGGCCACCAAGGACACGTGAGGTGCTCTTCTAGCCTAAAGAACAGGGAGTGACACCCTTTGGTTTCTGGGAATCGGATGCCATTCTGAACCTGTCTTAAAAAGGTGACTTTACAAATTACTCTGAGCTCTCCATGGGTGGCCTTGGATCCTGTCAGTGAGCTCACACGATCACCTTGATCACCAATGTTTTTCCTCTTCAGAGTGGTTTGGTAAAGTGGGTTAGCCCTGGGGGTAAGGAGGAATTTGTTTTCTTTAGGGCAGGCTGCAGCTAGACTGATCCTCCCCTTAGGACATTTACTCTGCACTACAGCACGGGGGGGGGGGGGGGGGGGGGGGGCAGCAGGCTTGTGGGGGCATGCAATTCTCAGGGCTCCAAAGACAGAAGCAGCCTTCTGCCTCTAAATTCCCCCAGTTCCTCTTGAGTAAGATGGCATAGTGACAGGCCTCTGGTGATAAAAATAAGCAAAATAAGAATTAAGTCAGGGTTGAAAAACTTGATAAGATGTTCCTACATAACTTCTAGATGGTGATAATACAAACTAGACCCTAATAACTAAATAACAAAACAAAACAACCCCTTTGGTTGCCTAATCTACTCAAAGAAAGTGGGCCTTTTCCAGATGGGAGTCTTTCCTTGCTATAATTTGTTTAGCAGACTAAGGATATCATCTAACCTACGTGGGCAAGGCCAGCCACCACCTGTCTGCATGGAGGTGGCGTGAGGGTCTGGGAGAGAAGAGGTGGAAGCAGGTGGAAAATGATGATAAACTGCCACACCTGGAATGGGAAGAAACCCTGAGGAGCCACGGGAAAGGCAACAATCCATGAATGGGAGCCTCTCAGAGCCACAGAAGATGGACGGAAGCCAAACTTCCAAGGGGAAAGGACGGATCTGATGACCAGGGAGCCATCACCACAGAAGTGCCTCCTCTCTCACGGGTCTGTCATCACTCACTGCTGCCCTTCCTCACCTGCACAGTGGAAGCGAGAGGCTGGCACAGCCAGGACTCTCCTGACAGGGCCCGAGGCCTTCTACTGGACGGGTCATTTAGCATGGTACCCATCATGGAGAGAGGAGAGAAGGAAATGGCTCTTCAGACTCTTGAATCTTTGACATGCCTCCTCTCCCCACCATACACACCGTATTTGTATTTGTATTTTTAGAGATAGGGTCTCATTCTGTTGCCCTGGCTGGAGTGCAGTGGTGTGATCGTAGCTCACTGCAACCTCAAACTCCTCGGCTTAAGCAACCCTCCCACCTCAGCCTTCTGAATAGCTGGGACTACAGGCACACACCAGCACACCTCAATAATTTTTAAATTTTTTGTAGAAGGGGTCTTGCTTTGTTGCCCAGGCTGGTCTTGAACTCCTGGCCTCAAGCAACCCTCCCACCTCAGCCTCCCAAAGTGCTGGGATTACAGGCATGAGCTACTGTGCCGGGCCTTGTTTTCAAATAGAAACATTCAGGAAGAAACAGACAAAGTGTTTATAAGCAAGCAAAATCAGTAAGTGCATCCAGAGCGGCAAGTGTTAAGTCCAGGACTGGTTCTCAAGTTGAGATGGGATCAACCTTGTTTTAAGATGACTATATATTAATGAAAACTCCAGGTAGCCTGGTGGGGTTGAGGGGTGGACAGCAAGCCCAAAATCCAGACAAGAGTTTTCAGTATTATGAGAAGATTTTCTAATTGTTTAAATCAGGGATGGGGACTGTTCCTTTGCGACAGCTGAAAATATATCCCCCTCCTCCCTCCCTAGAGACCCTTGAGGACTCTCCTCTATAGGCCCTTTTAGGGTCTGCTTCTACCGCTGACCGCGTGATCTCTTTCCCTGGGACTCAAGTGTGGGACATGAAGGAACCAGAACTCTAATTAGCAGCAGAGCCTATTATTGTCCCAATATGCTTACCATTCTAGGGGGATGAAAGCCTGTCTCCTTCTCAGGAAGTGTGTGAGGATACAGGCTCACTCCGAGAAGAGAAATAAGAAAAGCATACTAGTCATGTGTACATAGAAAACCAGTCAAAAATCACCTGAAGGAACCATGAAGGCTTTGAGATCTAGAAAGGATGCCAAGACTTGGGTGGACTGTATGATCCTAAAACAACGATATCACTAAATAAATAGAAAAGGGACTAGAAGGACAGATAACAATATGACAGCAGGGTATCTCAGTGGTGGGATTACAGATGATACCATTTTTGCTTTTTCTTTTTGAGTATCTGCACTCAATGACTGCTTGGGCTGAGTCTGGTGGATGAAAGGGAAGAGGCAGACCGCAGGCAGAGGCGAGGACGTGGGAAAGTACAGTCAGGAAGCCGCACAGGGCGCCGTGGGACACACAGTGCAGGCTGGTGGGGGGCTGGGCATGGAAGGACAGCAGCAGGAGAGGGGCCTGGAGAGGGGGCCGTGCCAGAACAGGAGAACCTGGGATTACCCCAGAGGGAACTGGGAGCCCATGAAAGTGAGGTGTCTCCTCGACAGATCACTTTACAGAGAGGAAGATAGTTGCAGGCCATCACTTCTCCCTCCCCCATGGAAGGGACAGCAAATGTAAAGGTCCTGTTCTGAAACCTACCTGGTTCTTTTTACACAAGATGAGCCCAAGACCAAATCTGACTACCCTGGACACAAATGTGATGGACATTTTAAAATGACAATGTTGGGGGGAAGGGGACAGGTAAATTCACACCTAACCGGTAGGTACAATGCACAGTGCCTATCTGGGTGATGGGCACATTTATAACTTTGACTCAAACTGTACAAAAGCAATTCATGTAACCAAAATGTTTGTACTCCCGTAATATTCAGAAATAAAAATAAAACTAAATAAATGACATTGTATACTATTTTTTTCAAGCCTTTTCAAAGGAGGGATATCCAGAACTTAGAGTAACAAACATGGTTCTGTGAGAAACGTGAAACTGCTGTGCCCAGGCCAAAGCTCACTCCTCTCCCTCCAGAAGCATGGCCGCCGCCTCTCTGGCCACGGACCTTATTTTATTAGACAAAATTACTGCACCGAGCACGAGTGAGAATTTTCTTTTTGCCTTTCCATGTCACGTCCCATAAATTCAAAGGATGCAAAGCGAATTGTTCATCCAGAAATACTTCATTTGAAATATAAAAATATTTATCACTGTTCCTTTAAGATTACCCTGGTTTTTAATTTTTTTCTTTTTAAACTGATAAACACTTCATCAGGTTTCCCTTTGAAAAGGAAAAAAGGCACTGAAGAGAGAAGGCAAGTTTTCCAAGCTACTACACTGGCTTCTCTGAAAGGCGGAAGGAATGTTAAGGAAATAGGGGAGAAAGCTCAAAAAGAGTGGAACACTAGCGAGCAGGGCCTCTTCTCCTTTTCACCTTAAGTCTTTTTTCTCTCCCATTCACAGCTTTAGGTCCTTTGTTTGTTTAACAAACCATTACAATCATAGCCAGCTCAATGGGGGAGGAATGTGCACTCTCTAAGTAGCTGTCCTTGCAATCCACATGTGTGGTCCTCCGTGGCCAGCCGCAGCGCTTTCATGTGCTGCTCTGCGCTCCTGTGGCCCTGGGGGCCGGCACCTTGCTCACAATAAGCCCCATCTCCAGTGCTGCGTGCTTGCTGCTCCTTCCCAGTAGCCTATAGCGATGTCTGCAGTTGCTCTTCCTTCCCTGCTTGCCTAGCGACTGTCCTGTCTGTCCCTCCTGCTTGGGCCTGTTCCCTTCAGCTCCTGAGACAGACACGGCCTGGTGTGTTAGCCACCCCCACCTGTCTTCAGCCCATGGACTCACCACTGAGTACTGGGCAGACACATTCCAGGATCTTACTGGTCATCACACCCAGTCCTCAAATGTCAAGCACACTGTAAACAGAAGACACAAGGCGAGACCCCCCCCCCCACCCCGACCTCCCAGCCTAATTAGAACTGCTAGTGCCTTTCTCAGGTCCCAGTAGATATGTTGGCCCTGTGGGGATGAATTTCAGCTTCTTGGTCAATAAATCAAAATCATATTTAGTAATATTGTATTTTGATGGGAATATTTCATAAATTATAATATTTCAGTTGTGCTCATAGAGCCCTCTCACGCTATTTTGTCTAATAATTTCCATCTCACACTCCTATGAGATAGGTAGAAAGGCATCACTGTCTCCATTTGACAAATAAGGAAACTGAGGCTCAAGGGATTTAAGTTCATTGCCCATTAAGCATGGACTAATGAGATACTGCAAGGAAGGTACTGTACTAAGCAAAGCACCTAGCACATAGTGAGTGCCTGAAAAGCATTAGCTTCCATTAATGTCAGCTCTGATGATGACAACGATGAACAGAGGCTACACCCAGGTGTTCTGAGCTTAGCCACATTCTCTTTCCACTTACACCTTGCCATCCCTCCTAGCCAAGCTGTCTGTGTGAGCCAGGAACTTCAGCAACAGCTGTGACCAAATAAGCTTTCTTTTCTTCCAAACAAAGCTTCAGAATATGTGGCTGGATTGCCTAGTGCAGCTGGTAAGTGATCAGCATCGTCCTTAGGTTCATCAGTCAACATCTTTCATAGAGGGAGGACAACATTTTATGCCTCTTCTTATGTACACACTTAGGAGTGTAGTCAGGGGCAGGTTTCATGTTTTTGAACTGACAGGATTGTCAGCAGAAAATCCCACAGATCTGCAGGCATGACTGGGCCATGCATGGGGGACAGAGGAGGATACGAAAAGTTGCTAATTGTATCATTGGATTCCTGAAACAGAGCGTACTGACCCTTTAAAAAAGAAATGGCTAAAGGAATCCTGTTCTAAGGCATTTGTAGTTTGAAGGGGAAACATACTTATTCTCCACTAGAACATTTTTGAAGTACCTGGAACCTCCAGCACATCCTTGCTTAAGTTTACTATGTGTTTCCAAGCAATTATTAATAAACATGCCCAACTAGAAATAATTTTAAAACTTGCCCACCTGCTGCATGACAGGAAACATCAGCTGTGTGGCAGGTATGGAGTCCTCCCAGAGGCTTGTCTGAAGATTCAAACCTGTAAGAAGAGACCTTGTACATCTTCAGTGAATGAAGCTAGAAAGACATACCCCTATTATGCTATAACCTGAGCTTCACTTTAAGAGCACACGCACACAACTGATGATGTGCAGAGGAGATTGTCTAGTGTTTTTTTCATGCATTTTAAGTAGATTAAGTATTTTAGATGATCTTTAGGTACTTATATTTTTTGTCCTACTTGCAACTAGATTAGAAAAACTCTCAAATTTTCCCCTGCTTTCTGCAAGTGGAATAAAAGAACACATGAAATTGCTTACATAAAATATTCAAAACAGCACTCAGAGGAAATGGTATTTTTTTAAACCAACAGTATTTAAATACCATAAAACAGGTATGCAAATCTATGCAGTAACAGAACCTGAAACAAATTATGAATTGAAAGTAAGTCAGCAATGCAATGCCCAGTTGGCACTCATTTTCAACAAAAGCTTCATATAAACATATAGACTTATCAAATTTGCAGGGCGAAAAGGATAAAGTCTCCAAATTGAATATTCAATTAAATGGTTGTTAAACCTGCATTAGAATTAGTATGGAAACCTTTTAAAAATACAGATTCCTAGGCCATGGGGCAAACTAGAACAGACTTAAACAGCATCACTGGGGCCCTGAAAATTTATGTTTTCACCCAGTCCTCAGAAGCCAAGTCCACAGCCAGCTTTGTACCATTGAACCCTGCGGAGCATTTGGAAACCAGTATCTCTGATCACCAATTAATTACAAAACTTGGCTTCTTCCAACTAAGACTATTCCAATCCATCAATCCTCTTATGGGGAAAGCTTTTCAGGATTTTCTTAACCAGTACAAAGGTAAATCTATTATGAAGCAAAGCCAATTATATCTCACCTAAGTGATTTATTCACTTGGTTGCCTGTTTTCTTCTCTTAATTTGATTCAAAAGTTTATGTCCATCTATTTTGTATGAGAACATCCTTTCAAATTAAAAATGGAAAAATTAAGGCCATTTTTAGACAACTGAAGTTTAAAAATTACCCCTCATAATTTAGGAGAAAACTGGAAGTGAGCAGTTTATTTTTCTGAATCGTTTGGAGAATTTGCTTTTCATGTTTTCTTTGTTTTGCATGTATAAACACTTCACAAATCATCTTCATGGCCCATCCCTTTTATCAAAATGCTCAACATTTATCCTAGTGGCTTAATCAGGTGGTCTCCAAAGGCTTGTATTAAATTTTCTTTAAGAGCTTTAAATAACATTAAAGCAAAATAGAAATTCTTCTGGATGGTTCCTCCTTTGCGCCTACCCATCTCACAAATGGACAATACCAATCTATGTATTCAGAGAGGCGGGGGCTCTCTTCTGCTCCACAGGAAAGGGAGCACGTAACATGAGGTACGCGAACCAGGCAGTGGAGTAGCTTAACTTCATTGTCAAAATATTCAAATTATCACCAAAAGAAAATGACTCCTTTCTGAATTCAACAATACTCCTTGCCCTCCAAGGGCTAACACAGGAGCTTATTCTTAAGCTGTTCAATGTAAGCAGCACTAGTGAAAGAGGAGAACCCTGGCAGGGAGGGATCAAGTCCCTCGGCCCTTCCCACCTGCCATGTCAGCACCAGTATGACGCTGAAATAGTTAACAGTGCACCACCAGAGGACCCACGGCAGGCAGGCCTGGGGAGAAGCATGCGCAGGATATGACAATTTAATAAAGCAGAGAAGAGACAGTTAAGAAAAATAACACATCTCAGTTTGACAGGATGCTACTTGCAGATTGCTTTTCAGGTCAGAATTTAGATTTCAAAAGCAGAGAGAAAAGGATTTTGTACATCAATTATTTTTTTAAAAAATATGTGGTAAAAATGACCCTATAAAATTAAGCAATCCTAAAGATAAAAGTTTCTGAGTCCCAGAGTAGCAAGAAAAATCACATGTTTCTAGGAAAGGAGACTGGCGCATGGTAAACAGATTAGTTAATTGTTTTAAATGAAGGGGAAAATATTTTTTGGGAAACGATTTGTTTATCCATTGATGACAAAAACTAAGCCTTCGTGAATCTAGAGCTTATGATTTCCAGAATGTGTTTTTGCCGTCACAATATGTTTTTCTAGGCATTTGCTTCTGAGAACAGCATTTAAGAACATGTCTTTTTCTCAGTTAATGAACTGGTTTAGCTGCCCGCTGGGCATTCACTGAAACCCGAATTGAACAAAGGGATTTCCTTCCAGTTTCAGCTCATTCACTTCTAGCTACTCCTGGTTTTATTTAAGCAAATTCTTCAGACTGACTTTTTTGTTTCTAATGATCTGAGTGGGAAAGAATTGGGCAACCCCCAAACACTGGGAAGTCTGCCCTGGTTTTCAGTGATAGAATCCTCCCGACTGAAGATGTGCAAGGTTTATTTTTGAAAAGTCCCTCAGATAAGTTTTATTTTCCTTTCTAAAGACTGCAATTCCAGGTGGAGATCTTATCTCAGGGAGATGGATCATGGTTATATCCATGAGATTATATCTTTGAGGTGGAGACCCTAACTGCAATATTGACATTCACCTCCAGACAATGTCATCATTTGAAATATGACACAGAGGGGCATGTTGCTAAAGGGTCACTCGAATTTGGAACAGACTGTGGGCCTGGCACCTGGTCTTCTACCTTTCCACATTGTACATTATCTCCCTGGGGGGCCTTATGCACAACCCAAGGTTTCAACTACTCCTTGAGGTCAGAGGCCTCTGAAATCTGGATCTTCAATCCTGAGCTTTCTTTCAAATTCCAGGTGAGTACATCTAATTACCTCCCACAGCTCTCAGCGTGAATACCTGGCAGTGCCCAGGGTCACCTGTCCTAAATCAGGCAGGAGCTTCACACTCTAACCCCCACCGGCATTACCTGTTGCAGCTAATGGCGCCACTCCGCAATAGCGGCAGCTCCCAGATGCAGACGCTCCCCAGGTGCCAGCCCTTATCTGAAGCACTTTACCTAACACCCTCAACCACCACATGAGTAGACAGAATCAACCCCATTTTACTTATAGGGAAACTAAGGCTTAATGGTTCGGTGCCCACAGTCCTACAACCAGAAAGCAGCCGAGCTGGGATGGGAATGACAGTGTGTGATTCCAAAGTCAGTCTCCTCCCCGGCACTCCCTCGCCTCTCCAAAGTCAGAATCCCTGGAGTCTAGATTTTCTCACTGATTAAGCTTTACAGATTCTACGAGCTTATCTCAAATTTGTTTCCTTCTCTTAATTCCCATAGTTACCCACTGTTTGGGTGAAGTTTGACTTTATTATGGCCTCCAAATCAGCACGGCAGGACAACTCTGGAATTTTACTGTTACAGGAGGCCAGACCTTAGGCAAGAGGTTTCCAGCTTTCACTGGTGGCCCTGAGGCAGACACAGCTGCAGGGCTTCAAGAGACCACTATTGTGATATACCAAGGTCAGAGGCCAGTTCCTTACCTTCCAGGTGCCACACAAATCTCCAGGTTCTAGGACACACCCCATGGGGGAAGGGGAGGAACTTAAAAATGACTGACATAAATTTCCCTCTAGGTTGGCACAATGGGGGCTGGAGTCTGATTTAAGATGCTTATGGGGAATAAAAAAGGTAATACCTCTTGTATACCATGACACTGTGAAGTGAGATTCAGACTTGTGGTGTGCCTCAATAATAAGGTACGAATCTTGCTTAGAATAATGCATATCTGTGCCATAGACTAGCTACAACTGCTGGAACTGGAGCCTACCTATTTTTCAAAAAGGCCACCGCCTTGCTTCAGAGAGAAGTGTGGACTCTGCAAAGGCACAGGTGACCTGGGGGTGGGGGTGGGGGTGGGGGATACAGTCCTGTGCTTTAAAACCCTGGGGCAGACAGAGAAGGCAGGAAGGAAACAGGGCAGATGAGAGTATACTCACAAGATTAACTCCTCTGATTCCTATGCAAATACCTAGAAAGGGAGAGGCATACAAAGTTATCTTTAAGGTCTTTATCCTCGCTAAAACAAAAACAAAAACACCAAAGGTGGCAAAAACAAAGTCCTACTCGGAGGAGGAAAGAGAGTGGCCAGTGCTGCTACAGTTTTGAGGTCCAGGATACCCTGTTTCCCAAGCCTGGACAAGCCTCCTGGACTAGCATGCTGGGGCGGCAAGAGGAGTACTGATTTCCATAGATGGAAATGATGGCATGCTGGAAACTGAGGTGCTCTGCGGGAGGGGAGATTCCTTCCCATAAAGGCTTAATGTACCAAATTTGTTGATTGAAAGATGTTGCAGTAATGGTTGGTACTTATGGCACCAAACGACATGTCAAAGGGGGTCAGACTTTGAGGTCGGTCATGTCCTGCAAGCAAATTCCACCGCAGGTCTGTGGCCAAACATCTGAGACCTTCAGAAAAGGCTTATAAAGGCCCTGATGAAAACTGAAGAGGATTTTAGATAAGCTAAGACACATCCGCCATTATGCAGAGATCAGAACTTTTAGTGCAGAGCGTGCTGGCCAAAAGAACTTCAGATTTGCAAGAATTAGCAACCAAGGGCCCCCACTTTCCTGCCAAATGGGCATGCCACTAAATCCGATGGGCATGCAGGGCGTGGGGCATGTCCAGAGGGAAGATGACCCGGGAGAGGAGGAGTGGCCTGGAGAGCAAGTGCCCTGTCGCAGAGGCAGATTTGGCCAAGATGGTCCCCTAGAGTCTGAAGCACAAAGCCCCCTCTATCTGCTTTGGTTACAAGGAAGATGGGCATGTTGTATTAAACTGTACCCAAGAAGAGAACACAGACAGGGAACATGGAAGCTAGGGCGTGTTGGGCAAGCAGGTGGAAGTTTGGAGAACCAGAGCAACCAGAGCAACCCGAGGGTGGGGCCACTCTGGTCACACAAGGGTCTAGCCTCTGTTGGCACTTGCTTCCCTTGTCACACCAGACAGGTGAGACCCAGAAGGAACAAGAGAAAGACAAGCTAGTGAACACTCACAGGGCCCATCCCCAACCCCACCACCTGACATGGGTAACCAGCCACAGGAGGCTACCTTCCAAGCTGTGGTGCCCAAATCCTTGGCAGGGATGGGGGGTGGGGAGAGATGCTAGAGAATGGGGAACCAGTCCATCTATCGGCCAAAACTGAATTTTCACGTGGCTTCCTTTAAACACACCACCAGCCTGGTGCCTAGAGAGCCTGGAATCAGCTGGGTCAGTGGAAGGGATATTTCCACACGCTGGAGCCTGAGATCCACACTGCCTCCCCAGTCCTGTGCTTCTGGACTGGCTCCCCTTCATTCTCATCACAATGCTGCTGTCAGAGTGATTCTTCTAACATGCAAATATGTTCCTGTCACTTGCCTGTTTGGAATTCTTCAAAGGTCCCATTAGTTTCTGTCAACTGCAACCAAGAGTCCTGTCTAATCAGAACCACTGAAAGTTTTTAATCAGGAGAGCAATATGTTCAGGCTTGTGTTATAGAAACAGACCCCAGGCAGCACACATACAGATTATTCTCCTGGATTGACCTATTATATACATTAAAACAGGCAAATTGTAATTCCCATGGCAAAACAAACCAACCAACTGTGCACAAAAAGAATAAAAGCAATGACCGAACTCTTAAGTTTCTCTATAAAACTAACTATTCACAGAGAGTTCTAAATCTTCCCTGAATCAGAAATAACAACACTCTTATGCACTTTGAGTTGAATATATGGGGCAAATGAGAACCATTTTAAGGAAACAACATAAAATGACTATGATCTTAAGGTGGTTCCAATTTACATGGTGATTGTGTGTGTTTTATGACTCACTTTTAATTCCTGCTGCTGAAACAAAAAGGAAAAAATTACCTTGGTAGATGCCACATAATGGATCAATTAAGTTATTCCCCAAATAAAGTATGCTTTGTTATATAGTATAAGCATGCATAATTTCTAGCATTATTTTAAACACTGATAGAGAAATGTGCTTTATTTTCCAATTTTAATAATAATATTTAACACTCTCCTATAATTCCCTTCATCCCCAACTGCCTTCATTTTCACTTTTTGTTTGTTTTGTTTGTTCATGGAGAAGGGAGTTAGGGAAATTTTGATGATATTCCTTAGATAATAACTATTCTTATCTAAAAGTGGTATAATGCATTTTACTTTACCTCACTCCACTATGTAGGATGCATACTCTACTTAACACTAGGTTGTGCTCCTATAGTTAGTTAAAAAACTAACCAAATGGTAGTATTTTTCTTGATAAAACATAAGAAAGATGGTGTGGTCTAGCATAAAGGGCACCGGCTTTATACGTCTAGATCTGAACGTTGGCTCTGCTACTTGAAAGGTGTGTAATTTCAGGCAAGTTGCACAACTTCTCTAAGCCTCAGTCTCCTCTGCCACAAAATGGGGATATGTGCCAATCTTGCAGAGCGGTCATAAGATTATACATTCTATATGTACATACAAAGGTGCAATGACTGGTACAGAGTTCAAAGTATATGTACAAGGTAAATGTGGTCTGTGAACAAGAAGTGTCAAAAACAATTTTACAAGGTGGGTAAGCCCACAGTTAGGAAACGTTAATAACTTATTTTGGAATACAATATATATAACAGGAAGTCAGCGTATAAATGACAGATTCACATCCATCATCATGACACAATTCCATCTCCTAACATGTACTTATAAAGGAAATTTCTATTATTATCATCTGTGTGCTTTAACATATTCTTTGTCATGTATTTGAAAGATTCGTAAATTCTTAAATAGTATAATACTATTTGCTGTGCTTTTAATGGTAATACCATGTTTAACTAGAGAAAACAATTACAAATGGGCCTGGCATGAATTGGTCTTACAGGTGTCATAAAGTTACCCAAATGATATACTGAAGTGATTCAGGCATTTTTGGATGTTGCTACTTTTTTCCTTGTGAATGTGTTGGTGGGGGAGGAGGACTAATTTCAATTAGAATCATGTGGAGAACAGGAATTTAAACACACAACCTAATATTCTCCTCAGTTAGCCCTTCCACCCAAGGCAGCTGTGGAGGGCCTTCCTAGAAGTTAGCCTCAAGATCACAGAATAAATTGGAAAGTGGTTTATCTAGTGAGATGTTTGGGGGAGGGGGGAAATCAAATATAAGATGGAATATAAGAAAATTTAACAAAGACGACTAGAATAAAAAAAACATAGCATTATTACAGTCAAGGACATTTTGCAAAAAATGTGCGCAGCAAGGCCAAGAGTTATGATTAAGCAACAGTCAGCACTAAAGCTGCAAAACAAGGGAGGGTTGCTTTAGGGTGAAATGGGCTTGAACAGAGAACACATGTTATGGGAAAAACAACAAAAATGTTGGATATGAAATTTAAGGCTGGAATTAGGAATCATTATCTTGAAATAGGTGACGGTTACAACAAATCGTAATCTCCACATAAATAGTGGAAAAAAAGAAGTAAGGACTTCTGATATATAATGGAGGACCTTGCCAACCATGAATCCCCTCAATAAACATTGGATTTAGTGACATAACCTATCTCACAACTTTAGAAAATTTGGAGATAGAACATATGCAAATTGAGAATTGCCTCATATTATGATTTTAGGAGGATAACACCTCAAGTTTTTTTCTAGTATTTCTTTAAGATAATACAATTTGAAAACATCTGTTTAAAATGTAAGAGAAAAGTTTCTAGCAAGTCATAATAAATAAAAATCGGTTGTACAATACCAATTACTTCTAATTTAATATGAACAAACAGCAATGACATTTTTTAGCATATCCTGTTGATTTTTTTTAAAGAGTGAGCAATAGGCTTTCATAAGTTCTCAACCTTTATCCCCCAGCCTTATTTTTCCCTCAAGGCCTGAAGTCCCTCAAATGCAAATTCTCTGACAGCAAGTGTTTTCTGGAACGTGACACCCTCTGCAGTGGAAGAGGCAGAACACTGTGGTGTGTGCTCCAACGCAGGAAGAGGAGACCAGGGAGCAGAGACTGACCACGGGGGAGCCGCCGAGCAGGAGTCCCAGGGGTTAGCAGGAGACATATTTACCTTTCTAAGTGAGGTACAGATGAGTTTTAAATGTGACACAAAACAGAGGCCACATCAGACGTGAGAGCAATCCTAGAGAAACAAACAGAATCAAAAGGTTAAAAAAAAATCATCAAGAAGAACCACATTGGTAGTAAGTAGACATTGCCCTCTACAGAATGTGAGTTCAAGGGTAGCAGAGTAAAAAAATCTCCCTCCATCAATGCCATGATGCCATATCCCAACATTCCAAAGCCACGTCTCTAAGTCCTAACAAGATTTTTAGTTTTAGAAGGGTGATACAGTGATGTGGTTAAGAGCACAGAATGGTGCCAGAAAGTCAAATCCTGGTGCCACCTGGAGCCACTTAGAGACCTCATGCGATTTGTTTACTCTCTCTTTACCTCCCTCTCCTCACCTGTAGAATGGAGGTAATGATCACACCTACAGCACAAGACCCTTCCGAGAATTAACTGAATGGATCTGAATGAAGTGCTGAACACTGTGTCTCGTAAGCAGGGAGCACTCCTGTATTTGTAATTATTTTTCAGAGACCCCAAGTGAAAATACCTCATAGCCTCAAGCAGAAATTAGAAGACAATCAGAACCTTTTTAGGAGTGTCAGCTAAGAACAACACTATCCTTTGGAAAAAGGAAACAAGTACCTGAGCAGGGCTGAGAGTGCGTTGGAATGAGGAAAGGCCCTGAACAGGACAAAAAACAAAACAAAACAAAACAAAACCACCTTTGCTTAAGTCCAGTTTTTTTTTTCAAAGACAAGATTACTATCGGAGGAGGGCTGGAGGACAGAACTCGCTGACAGTGAGCACACCCAATTATTCTCCCCGCGATAAGAAAAACGACGAAGACAGGACAGCAAGCGACGGGAAGGCAGCAGAATTTTTAAAGACTGAAAAAGATGTAAATATAATTTTCTGTGAAAAGAGTGAAGACAGGAAATAGAGCAATAATAACGCAAGCCCAATAACCCCCACCTGCACAGACATAAATTCTTTATTGACTAAGAGTCCAATCCAACTGGACAAATGCTTGAGCACTGACCCCAAACAACCTCCTTCTCCGGGTAGTCCACATTTATGCACTGAGAAGGTTATTGGTGGTTGTTTCCTTTTTAAATAGCAAAACCTTATTAATTTGAATCCTACTGATTCTAGAGTTATGATCACTTAGGTACAAGCTGAGCTGGGGTTTTTCCTCTTGAGTTGAGGTCTTTCCTTGAGGAAAAACGTCTCAGTAAAGTAGTATGTAATGTTGCAAAGCAAACATTTAAACTACTGAAAACATATACCAAGTATTTTAACAGCCTCACTAATATATTAATATGAATGATTAATTACAGATGATTGGGTAACTAGTTATTACAGATGATCTTTATAACAGGAGTAACATCTGGCCTTATATAACTAATTTTGAATAATTCTGTATTTCAGAATACCCTTTCTTGCACTTAAATCAAGTGGGTAAGAAGCTGTCTTGTTTTCAATGACTAGATAAGCTTTTATTAGGGCTGCTTTATTTAGTCAGTCTGGATGGATGGGAAGCCAGCTAACAGGGAAGTATCTGGTATCTTTCTACTAGGAAGTTTGCTTATGTAGATTAACACACATGCAAACACAGGACCTAATATATGTCGATTCCCAAACCTATTTTGAGGGTTTGACTCTTAAATTACTTGAAATTATTCTTCCTGGAAATCACAGCAGGCATGAGTCTGAGGAAAAAGGCTCTTTTTTGGAGGGTCACATAGTTGGAGTTATCTGATTCTATAAACATAGCAAGAACACAATTTTTAACTGCAGTCACTTCCTTGGCCTGTCTGTAGTTCTCTTTATCAATGCTGACAAAGATACGTCTCACCGCTGAAAGCAAAAAAAATCATCAAATGGAAAAAATAAGTGTGGTTTGATTTCCTACTTTTCCCTCCACCCTCCTACTTTTCCCTTCTGCCCCTCCCCACTTTGGTATTATGTCACACAAAATTACTTCCAGAAACTGGACGGATTGAGCAGCCAAGTTATAAAACCTAAGTGCTGTGCTTAATGCTTTCTTATCTACAAGTTAACACTTAAGACGGTGAGAGTCTATCAATGATCAAAGCCTTGGTAATTTTCCTGTTTCATAAGAACTCTAAAATCTCAGCAGAATCACAACCTGCTGAATCTACCACATTTGTACCACTAATATAACTACTATTCCTCTACAAGATTCCTACCACAACTCACAAATTTGTAAACCTCTATTTTAAAATTAATCCCTACCTTTAATCAAAACAGAAATCTTAAGTAGATTTCTTTAAAAATAATATTGGTGGTAAAAATAAAACAAAAATAAGATGGAGAGTAAAATATTAGCCAGTTCCTGTACTTGTGTGCTTGCTTACTTCTCCCGCTCACATTTTCTAAAAATTTCCATTATGATTTTAAGATGTTATTTTCCCAAAGAATGTTGACAACTATTTCCCACTTAAAGCTCTGGCTTAAAAAAGAAATAGGTTGTAACTTGAGAAGAGCTCAGAAATTGGGTTTGTCCTCTGGTCTGAAATGAGAGTAGCCAGTCCTTTAAAATCGAAATTTCCCTTACACTTTTCACTGAGAAGTGAAGGCATTTGTTTGCTTCCTTTGATAAGGGGTTCATGACATACAGTGGCAGTAAATCCCGGTTAAGGAAATTGTCAAAGGATGTTTTGCGTTTTGCATTTTAGCATTACATTGTAGAATTAAATCATATAAAACAGAAGCTTTATCCACCTCAATCACTAAATTTGGTCAAGTGAAAGTCTACAAAACTCTAAATTCAAAGCTGTAATGAAAATAAACATTACGTTGGGGTTTATTTTTAGGAAAGAATAATAGAGAAGAGAACTTGGATGGGAAAAGGAAAATGCCATACACCTTTTATCCCTCCTTCGAGAGGCTGTGGACTGGCCAACAAACTTGCCAAAGCAAAAAAAAGCGTTTCATAATTATCTATAAAGGAAAGATTTTAAAAAGCAATAGCACCAATCAGGTAAAAACAGACCAATCAGGTTTTCCTAAAATTTAGTATTTGCAGTTGAAACCTGCATAAGTAATTACTTTCAAAGGAATGTACAGGGAGCCATCAATCCCCATTCATTCAGCAACCATTTACTAAGCCAAGAGCTTTGCTAGGCTTGGAGATATAAAAATGAATACAACACAGCTGCTTTACTTCCAGCTAGAAGAATACACCTAAATAAAGAGCTACAGGGCAATGTGTTAAGTGCTATAATAGAGGTGTGCACAAAGGGCTGCGGGGCCAGAGGAAGAAGCCATAAATTCTTCCTGAGAAATCAGGCAAGAGAGGGGAGATGGGAAAGAAGGTCTGGAGATATTTCCTTGTGATAAATGCAAGACTTTTTCCTTACTGTGTTCTAAAAGGTAAGGCAGTAATTTTAAGATTTCTGAACTATTGCAATTTCAGATGCTATCCCGGTCTATTAGCCAGATTCATTTATGTTTGTCACAGACTTCCAATTACAATATCCCAGGAATAAAAAATTTTAAAACTAAATGTATTATCATAATATTCCCATGCAATGCACACAATCCAGAATGGCACGAATTGCTAGCATGAGTAGAACTTAGAATTCAAGTTCAAAGATGTTTTTAAACATAAATGAACAGACGTATTTTAGAGAATTCATATATAATATTAATAATGCTTATTTTAAATATCACTTTTTTCCTTTCTTTCTTCTCAAAGCAAAAATAAAAGAACCACCTGATTATATCATGGTTAATATTTGCCTTTCTCTACTTCTATGTTTAAAAAAAGAAGGGGGGTGTTGAATCAACTTCTACTTAACATCATTTATTATGCATACCATATTCCTACTTATAACATAGTTGTGACAAAACCTCCATTGTTCATTACACACTAGCCCCAAACTTGAGTAATTCTAATGTAAGCATGAGAAACTCCCGTCTCCTTTGGGGTGAATTTCCCAATTCCTCTGTGTTAAATTGAGGTCTAATTTTCCCTGTGCCTGGTTTTCACAAGAAGGTCCATTCCACCCCATGTGCTCCTTTTCAGCTGTCAATAAACAGAGGCAGTGAATTCCCCACGGCTTCACAAAGCTAGTTAGGCAGAGCCATTCATTCCTTCAGGGAAACAGGGCATTGATTTCAGCGAGTTCCCAGGGAGCAGCTGCAACAAAGAGATCAAAGGCCCACCTCTCTTTCCCTCCATTGCTTTCATTAGGCCCAGCCCAGACAAACAGCGACAGGTTTCCTTGAGACAAGGAGAGGGCCCGGCAGACCACCTCATGGTTCAATTCAAATTCATCCGTTTCCTACATTCCAGTGACAGTCCAGAATGCTAACCATGACAAACCAGCACAATCACCCGGCATAATATACTGCTCGCTAGTTCATCCAAGGTCAGGGGAGAACACAAGCACGGAGGGAAGTCCTCCGCTTCTAGGGCCTGCTAAGCCTCCATGGCCCCCAACATCCCATAAACAAACCTCTGCCTCTCACTCTCCCTTTCTCCCTCCATCCTACAACCCCACAACGATGGTCTCACTTACCAATCTGCAATTTCTTTCATGTGACTGTGCCCAAAGTGTATAGAAACTTTATTCTCAATCTAATAGTTCTAATGGTCAGAGAAATATGGCTACATGTGCATCCCTTATTAGTTCACTGCTGTGTTAAAGCCAATCTGCTATACCCAGGAAGTGCTGTAATTTCTAGGGTTTCCCTAAGGGCTGATCTCCAGTGAAGGCCACACAACTTGAAGAGAGAGTTAGTCTGTGTAAATTCTATTTGTAAAACAAAAATGTGAACAGAGATATAACAGTTAGCATTTTGATGTGATCTAAGTAATCACCCAAACTGGGTAATCCAAGTTCCTAAATGACAGTCTCTGTGTGAATGAGTGTGTGTGTGTGTGTGTGTGGTATGTGGGAGTGAGGAGGGTTAGCCAGCAGGAGGGGAGAGCAACAGTGACTATGAAAGAAAATGAATTATCCTGATTGGCTACCTACATTGAACAAATATAATTAGCAGGCTTCGAAATTCACCACTGCATTCTAAACTGCTACTTTCACACAACCTTCATGAAAGCCTGTAAGAAAATGGTTCATTTTATTGTGCTCCATTCCATTTCTGTCACTAATCCTGAGTAAACATGGGAATAGATGGGTTAAGTTTCAAAATTCCTAAACCAAAAAGAAAATAAACAATATTGGAATGAAAGGTATGGAGAACTCATTCCTTGATGCAGAACACAACCTCTCCATGTGCCCATCTTACAAGCTTCAGTTCTGACTGGGGGATCATTAAAGACCTCCAGAGACATCCATTCACCAATTACTCATCTTTGCCTGCCAAAGACACCATTTGGTATAGGGAGCTGAGTAGCCCTCAAGGAAAAAAAAAACGTTGGCTCATTTTCAAATTGGGATAGAAATGAACTTAGAAACTACAAAACTCTAAACTGCACGGGAAAGGTAGTTCTGACAAAGGCAGTGCGACAATTAAATTAGGAATCTTAAAGCTGACTAACTTTGGGCCTAGAGAACACATTTAACCTCTCTGTCTTCCTACTTTTCCAAAATGGAGACAGAAATATCTGTTAAGAATTCCTTTACAAGGAGGTACTGTGAAATAATCATTCCTCAAAAACTATAATATGTATCTCACTGAAGAAAGCTAGTCTTATGAGTAGAACTTCCTTATGTAATAGATCACTCTGTAATTCAAAAGATGTTCTCTGGAAACTCACTAGTTTCTATAAATCAAACAGTATTTTAAAAGCACTGAGAAAATTTACTACTCAAAGTCTACGGCAAATGGTCAAGCACACATATCAGCTCATTTATATATCTTTCAACAGCATCTGCAAAGCACTTAGAAACACTATCCATTAGATCTCCACCACCACTATCTGACAGAGATGGTTTTATTAATATATTCTTGAATGAGGAGATAATAGGCTCAAGAGAGGTAAACTGACTTGCCAAAGTCACAGAACTAATAACTAGCAGAGTTAAACTTTAAATTCAAGTATTCTGTCTCTAACTCTCATGTTGTTTCCATTATACTCAGCAACTTTGTACTATGGATATAATCATTCACTGGAGTTCTTTCACCAGGACTATATTAAATAAGTAATCATAATCAATTTTTAAGCCCAATGCATTGTACCACTTTCATGCAATGAAGTAGTGCTTAAGAGTATGGACTCTGGAATGAGATCCATATTTAAATTTTAGTTTCACCTTTTAGTAATTTTGTGTATTAAGCAATTAACAATATTTCCAGAACCTCAGTTTCCCCAACTGTAAAAGAGGAACAATAATACTTTCTCTTTTGTGGAGGATCAAGTTAGGTAACTTGTATAAAGCATGTACACCAATGTTGGCAATGACAAAAGTGCATTAATGATAGCTATTATCATTAATGTTGAAAATCAAACCAGTGTAAAACTTGTTAAAAACAAAAACAACTCTTCCTTTTCAAGAAAAAGACATAAAATTTAACTTGCAGTCTCTAGATTACATAATCCCCTCTAGCATTAAGAGCTTAGGACTCAAGTCTGGGACTTTCTGGGGACCAGCTAATGAACCAAGATCAAACTGTTTTCAAAGATAAAGAAAGCTACTTCACAAAATAGAAACATTAATTGAAGTGTCTTTCTAAAAGGAAGCTAATTGAGGCAAATCCTTGTTTGCTATAGAACAGCAGTGTGGTTTTTCTGCACAATTCAGCTTTACTTCTTGCCATTTAACCATTTGAAGTAGAAATGTATTGGTAACAGGAAGAAATCTGCAGACTGTTAGCACTTGAAGAGAAAAGTACACACAGGGATATTTGTTGTCTGTAGACAGTGCTTTAATGTTCTCAAAGAACTAATGCATATCTTACTTCATTGACCCCTCACACTACTCAGAGAAAAGAGATTAATTTTCTAGCACAGAAAAGACTGCCAGTGGCAAACAGCAAACCTTATTTTTTTATTCCTTGTCTCATTTTTCATAACACCCTATTAATGAACGGTAGCACGTAGATGCTACAGTACAGAGTGTACAGACTACTGTGGGAAGACAGAGACAGAGTCTGCTAAATCTGGGAGAGCCAGAAAAGGCTTTGGAGAGGTGACATTTATCCAACCTTTTACCTAGTATAGAAGTATTTCTAGAATATTCCTGATTGTCCTTGAGCTTGAGACAAGCTCTGTGAATTCTGAATATATCATTCAGTGATTTAGTTCTCTTTCACTGCTTTTGTTTACTTGCAAACTTAAGTGGGAGGGAGAGAGAGGGAGAGAGATGAATTTTAAAAATTTCATCTGAGGCCTTCATATTAAAGAGGCAGGGAGTTGAAGCCACTGTTGTTTGACTTAATGTTTAAGGCATCTTCTAATTCTACAGTTCTGTGACTTAAAATTACTGCATATTCTTATATTGTATTACCTAATGTATAACACATCATTTTAAATGTGCACATTAATCTATAGCCTGTTAATAATGAGACATATTTTCCTTTACTACTATTTCTCTCAGAAATTAATAGCTGGAAAGAATTCTTAAGATTATCTAACGGAACATGTCTCACTGAAAAAACTCAGCCCACTCCTAGTGAAGTATGATGACTGTATCTTTCCTATGAAGAGCTGAGAGTTGCCTTTTTGTAACCACCCTTAATTTGGTCTTCTCTAACAACAGGAAACAAACATATTTTTTAATGAAAGACATTCAGGTATTTGAAGACAATTATGACAGTCCCTTATATTGAGTCATTAATTTGAGACCACTCTTCTTTTCTAATATAGGCATGTAGTGCTACAAATTTCCCTCTAAGCACTGCTATAGTTGCATCTTAGTCATATGAAAATACGTTTTCATTTTCATTCAGTTCAAAATACTTTCTAATTTCTCTTTTGATTTTTTTTTAATAAACTACTTTTTATAGCAGTTTTAGGTGCACAGCAAAATTGGATCTAAGGTACAGGGATTTCCCATATCCCTTATCCCTACATACTGCATAGCCTCTCCTCCATTATCTACACCCCCACCAGAATGGCCCATCTGTTACAACTGATGAACTCACATTGATACATCATGATTACCCAGAGTCCCTGGTTTACATTAGGGTTCACTCTTGGTGTTGTACATTCTATGGGTTTGAACAAATTTATAGTGACAGACATCCATCATAATAGTATCATTCAGAGAAGTTTTGCTGCCCCAAAACTCCTCTGTGTTCCACCTATTTACCTGTCCTTCGCCACTAGGCCACGGCAACTGCTGATCTTTTTACTGTCTATAAAGTTTTGGCTTTTCTAGAATGTCATTTAGTTGGAATCATAATAGAATGTAGCCTTTAATATGGCTCTTCACTTACTATAGCTTAAGTTTCCTTCATGTCTTTTCATGGCTTGATAGCTTTTATTTTTAGTGCTGATTGATTTATTTTTGGCCTATTGGCTATTTGGTAGAATTCACCAGCACAATCACCCGGGACCACTGTTTTCTTTTCTGGAAGGTTTTACTATTAATTTGATTTCTTAAATAGATACAGGGCTTTTTACATTATTTCTCCTTGCATGAGTTTTGCCAGTTTATATGTGTATTTTAAGGAACTGGTCCATTTCATCAAATTTGTGGGCAAGGAGTTGTTTGTAGTATTCTCTTATTAATCCTATACTACCCGTGTGATCAGTAGGATAACCCTCTTTCATTACTAATATTGGTAATTTGTGTATTCTTTTTTCTTTGTTGCTGGGCTAGATGTTTATCATTTTATTGATCTTTTCAAAAAACCAGATTTTCATTTCATTGATTTTTTTTTGAGAGATGAGGTCTTGTTATGTTGCCCAGGCTAGTCTTGAACTCCTAGCCTCAAACAATCTTCCTGTCTTGGCCTCCCAAAGTGCTGGGATTACAGAGAGTCACCATGCCCCGCCTTAATTTTGTTAATTTTCTCCATTGTTTTCCTGTTTTCAATTTTGTTGACTTCTGCTCTAAGTTTAATTATTTACTTTCTTCTGCTTGCTTTAGGTTTAATTTACTCTTCTTTTTCTAGTTTCCTAAGGTAGAAACTGAGGTTATAGATTTTAGATCTTTCTTCTTTTCTAATACACACATTTAATGTTACAAATTTCCCTCTAAGCACTGTTTTAGCTGCATCCCACATACTTTGATAAACTGTATTTTCACTTTTCAGATTAGTTCAAAATATTTAAAAATTTTTCTTGAGATTCTTTGATCTATGGGTTATTTAGAAGTGTGTTTATTTCCAAACATTTGGAAATTTTCCAGCCATTTTTCTGTTATTGACTTCTAGTTTAAGTGTTGTAGACTGAGAATGTTTATATGATTTCTAATCTTTTAAATTTGTTAAGATGTTTTCAATGGCTCAGAATGTGTCCTGGGGTTACTTGGAAGTGTGGCGTTCAGTAACAAGATATTTTTCCAGATTCCTTCCTGTTCTAATCAAATTTTGTTATGGTCAGAGAACATTCTTCATGTAATTTAAATCTTTTTAAATTAATTGACTTATTTTCTCACCCAGAATATGGTCTATCTCAATAAATGTTCTGGGTACGCTTGAAGAAAATGTGTAGTCTGCTGTTGTTGGGTACAGTGTTCTATAAATGTCAGTTAAGTGGGTTGGTTGATATCACTGTTCTATATCCTTATTAATTTTCTATCTACTTGATCTATCATCTATTGAGAGAAGGGTATTGAAATCTGACCATAATTGTGGATCCATCTTCTTGTGTATATGGAAATTCTTTTACTAGATGCATAAACATTTAAGAGTATGTCCTCTTGATGAATTTACTAGTTTACCATTATGAGATAACTCTCTTTATCCCTGGTAATATTCTTTGTTCTAATTTCTACTTTGTCTGATATGAATATAGCCACCAGTTTTTTTTAAATTAGTGTTAAAATGGTATATTATTTTCCCTCCTTCAGTTTATAACCTATTTGTGCCTTTATATACATTTATTTTTGTAGGCAGCATATAGTTAGTTCTTCTGGGATTTTGTGTGTTCATTTGTTTTTAAAATCTAATCTGACGTTCTTTGCCTTTTAAGTAGGGTATTTAAGATCATTTATACTTAATGTGATTTACTGATACAGCTAGGCTGAAATGTAGCATCTTACCATTTGTTTTCTAATTGTCCCAACTGCTCTTTGTTCCCTTTTTCTGCCTTCTTTTTAATATATTGAATATTTTTTCTGATTTAATATTATCTCCTTTGGCTTAAAACTCTGTGTGATATCTTACTGTTGCTTTAGAGTTTATATCTGTAACTCATCATGGTGTATCTTCAGGGATATTATACCACTTCGCGTATAGTATAAACACTTTATGATATTTCTATTTTTCTTCTCCTGACCTTTGGTACAATTATTGTTGTAGCTTTTACTTTTACATGTTATAAACCCCACGTTACATTGTTACTATTTTTCTTTAAATGATTTTTAAAAGATTAAATAATAATAAATCTTATATATTTGCCCAGGTGGTTACCATTTCTGATAATCTTTACTTCTATCTGGCATTATTTTCCTTCTTCCTTAAGGACTTCCTTTAACATTTCTTATACTATGGGTCTACTAGTGATCAATTCTTTCAAGCTTTTGTATGTCTGAAAAAGTCTTTATTTCACCTTTTATGAAAGATATTTTCACAGCTATAGATTTTTAGGTTAATAGTTCTACCTTTCAGTACTTTAAAGATGTTGCTCCACTGTCTTCTGGATTACATTGCTTCCTGCAAGAAGTCTGCTGTCATTCCTTTGAAAGTATAGTGTCTTTTTTCTCTGTCTGCTTTAAAAATCTCTCTTTATTACTAGTTTTAAACTATTTGATTATGGTGTGTCTTAGTGTAGTTTGCATGTTTTTGCACTTGCTTGGCATTCATTAAACTTCATACATTTGTGACTTTACTGTCTTCATCAAATTTGGCAAGATTTTAGTCAATATTTCTTCAAATATTTTTTCTGTCCCCTCCCCCTCCTTTGGAGACGCCAATTACATATGTATTCAGCCATTTGAAGTTGTCTCACAGCTCACTGATACTCTATTCATTTTTTTCTAGTTTTTATCTTTCTGTGTTTCATTTTGTATAACTTTAATTGCTATGTCTTCAAATTCATAAAATCTTTTTTTCTGTGATGTCTAGTCTGCCATTAATCCTAGCCAGTCTGTTTTTCATCTCAGATGTTTATATCATCTCTAGAAGTGTAGAAGTTCAATTTGGGTCTTTTTATAGCTTCCATCTTAACAAACTTATGCTTTGCTCTACCATCTTGAACAAGTGGAACATAGTTATAACAACTGTTTTAATATCCTTATTAAATATGTAAATTTTTATTAAACTATTAAATTAAATCTGTTCATTAAATTTGTTTAAGTATCTCCATTTATTAAGTTTGTGTAATTTCTGGGTCTGCTTCTATTGATTGATTTTTCTCTTCACTAATGAATTTTCCTGCCTCTTTGCATGTCTGGTAAATTTTGATTGGATGCTAGACATTACACGCTTTACTTTATTGGGCACTGGATATTTGTATTTCTTTAAATAGCCTTGATCTTTGTTCTGGGAAGCAGTTAAGCTACCAGAAACAATTCGATCCTTGAAACCAAAATCCTGCAAACTGTGGCCCACAGGCAAAATCTGGCCCCACTATCTATTACCAAAAATAAAATTTTATTGGAATATATTCCAATACATGTAAATACATTCACTTACATATGGTCTATGGTTCTTTTCATACTACAATGGCAGAGGTGAGTTGTTACAACAGAGACCAAAATGGCCCACACAAAGCCTAAAATATTTTCCATCTGGCACTTTAGAAAAAAAAAGTTTTATGATCACTCTTTAATGGTTTACTTTTAAGATTTTTAAGGCAGGATCAGAGCAGCCTATAGTCTAGGGCTAATTTTACCTCATTACTGAGGCACTACTCTCCTGAGTACTCCATCTAATGCCTCTTATATTACAAGGTTTTTCCACTCTGAATGGTGGGGGAGGGGGTGGGCACACTTTTCCCAGGTCTATGTGAGCTCCTTTTTCTTTCCAGTGATTCTTTCCTCATCCTTGGGTAGTTCTCTTACATGTATGCGCTAATCAGCACTCAGCTGAAGACTCCAGGGGAACCCTCTAAAGATCCCTGGAGCTTGCTGTCTGTGCAACTCTCTCTTCTCTGGTACTGTCCTTCAAATTCTAATTGCTTCAGCTTCCCTGAATTCCTAACTCTACCACTTTGATTCAGGATGACCACTGAGCTGTGTTTGGGTTCCCCCTTCTTGCATTGCAGCCTGGAGCAAATCATTTGTTTTTCATCTCTCAGGGCTCACTGTCTTGTGCCACTTGTTGTCCAATGTCTCAATGCCTTTGTTTCATATATTTTATGGGTTTTTTTTTTTTTTTTTTGGCTATTTCAGGCAGAAGAATAAATTCAGTTTCAGTTACTACATCATGGCGGGAAGTGGAAGTCCTCTCAGTATGAAGTTCCAATCTTTTATATTTGCCTTAGTGCTTTATATTTGCAAAGAAATTGCCCCAGCTTGAGTCATTCACCCATTTCTATGGTCAAGAAGCAACAAGAGAAGGTTGTATTAAGCAAAGTTAGTGAGTACTACACAATCCCTTTCCCTCATTCTACTTTCTCGTCTTTGTGGGATATATGTTGGGGTATGGAACCCAAGTTACATTAAAATTTGTTTTTTAACATTTAGTTTCTCATCTAACCAGTGTTAATATTAAGTGGCTGTTTTCCAGGCACTGTTCTAGGTGCTGGAAATTCACCAGTGTGAAAAAAACACACACAAATTCCTACCCTTGCAGAGCTTATCTTTGAATTAAGGGGAGACACACAAGTAAAACATATCTCAGATAGGGATTAGAAAAATAAAGTAATGAAGAGACAGGAAGTGCTATGAAGGTGAGATGGGGGAAAATGGTGCCAATTTAAAATAAAATAGGCTGGTCAGGGAGGGCCTGGGTGAGAGGGTGATGATTTGGTAAAGATATGAAGGAGAAAAGGATGCAAGTCACGTGGCTGTTTGTAGGAACAGTAACTACAAAACCCTGATGTAGGAACAAGAAAATTGGTATGGTAAAAGCAGTGAGTGAGGCACAGCAGTAAAAGATTAGGCAAGAGGTAGCACGGCCCATATCACTCAGGAGCTGATAAGCCTCTGTAAGTGAGATAGGGAGGTACTGGAGACACTGGAGCAGAAAAGTAACATGATCAGACTCACAGTTTTAAATATTTTATCTGGCTGTTGTTTGGAGAGTGAATTATAGGGGAGAAAGTATACAAACAAGGAAACCAGTTAGAAGGTTATTGCAATAAGGAGACAATGAAGGCTTGCACCAGTGTGGTAGCAGAAGAGGTGGGGAGAGGTGGTCACCTTCTGGATATATGTAAGGTGGAGCTGATAGTATCTCCTGACAGCTGGATGTGTAGAGCAAGAGAGAAAGAAGAGATGAGGATGGTGCCAAGGTGTCCGGCCTGAGCAACTGGAAGAACAGTTGCCATTTCCTGAGATGAGGATAATTAAGGAAGAAGGCAGATTCAGTAGATGAGAACTCAGGAGCTCATCTGTAGACAGGTTATGTTTGGCATGCCTATCAGATAACCAGCAACTGGATATTTGAATCTAGAGTTCAGAAGAGAGGTTCATACTGGAGATAACTTGGTAGCTGCCCGCATACATGTATTTAAAGCCATTAAAATAAATGAGAGCAGCTAGGGAGTTAGTGCAGACAGAGGAACAGTACAAAGACTGTGCCCCAAGATACCCAACGTTTGGCAGTCAGGGCGATGAGGAAGTATCTCCAAGAGAGACAGAGAAGAGTGGTCATGGCAATAGGACAGCAGCTTGGAAAGTGTGGAGACTCGGAAGACAAGGGAAGAAAACACTTCATAGAGCAGCACGAAGCAGCAGGTCATTTGGTGACAGAACTAAAGCCTGACTAAAATGGGATCAAGACAGAATGGGGACAGAGACTAAGAATTGTGGAAAAGGAAGCAGGGAAATTAAATGGGGTGGTAACTAAAGAGGAATGGGCATTAAATAATTTTTTTTAAGTGGGGGGAAATCCATGATACAGGAGAGAGAAGGGACAACTACTGTGGCAATATCCTTGAGCAGGTGAGGGGGATGGGATCTAGGACTATAACTACAAGTGTGAGCTTTAGATTAGACAGTTCATCTGAGAAGGTAGAATGTGGGCACAGGTGCAGGAGGATGGGTAGATGTGGTGATGAGAGCTTATGGAAGTTCTCTTTCAGGTATTTCTGTTTTCTCAGTGAAAAATGAAACAGTGTCATCAGCTGAGAGGGAGAAGAGGGAAAGAGGACCTGGAAGTTTATAGAGAAAGAAGACATTTTAAATATTTTTCTAGGAATTAACTGTCCAAATTGCCAGAAAATTGTAGGGGCCCACTTCAGGTTAGCAATCAAATAGCTGAAGTTAAGACCAGTGAGCGTGGCTGGGTTATTTTCCTCCAGCTACGTTCAGCTACACTACTGCAGGCATGGAACAGGCAGACCAAGGCAATGGGATATAAACAGCTAAGTACAAGAAAGCAAGGGGAAGGGGTAAGGGACATGAGTGTACGGGTGATTTTAATGATAAGGTAGGCTATTTACATTGAGTAAGGAAGGACGTGAGATATGAGGGAAGTGCAGTAAAAAAGTATGTGTAGGTAAAGTTAAAAATTTGTTGGGGGCCGGGCACGGTGGCTCACGCCTATAATCCCAGCACTTCGGGAGGCTGAGTCAGGAGGAACACTTGAGCCTCAGAGTTCAAGGTTGCAGTGAGCTATAATCGTGCCACTGCACTCCAGCCTGGGTGACAGAGTGACACCCTGTCTCTAACACAAAGAAAACTGTTGGAGTCGGGGGATTAGTGGAGAATGGGATGCTGGGAGTCAAGGTCACAGAGGGAAAGCAGTTATTGTTCATGACTTGGTCCACAGTATGACCATGGGAGGAAGAGACTGAAGTAGTCTGGAGGACAAGATCATTGCAGGAGAAGAAGTCAAGGAACCGAGAAGCCAGCATATTGGAAGGACTCCATAGTACCTTAAAATTACCAAGAATTAGGACACATTAGTTTTGGAGAGAAGGACAGCGAGCCAGGAGCTGAATCTTCAAGGAATAAGGAAGAGTGATGAAGGAATTCATAGATGACTACAAGACAGAACACATATTTTTACTCCACACATCTTAACTTTTTATGTTATATCCATTTTTATTTATTTAATTACAGGATTGTCTGATTGAATAACCATATTCATAAGAATTATTTGGGCTTAACTCTATCAGCTGTTTTAAGTTAGTCCAACAGTCCTTTTATGCTACTTCTTCCATTCTGTTCAAATGTCCTTAATTTCTTTTGCTATCATTGTGAAAAGTGTACAACTGATCCTATCATTTATATCAATTTCCTAAATTTTCAAAAATATTTCCCCAAAAACGTTCTACGGAGCACCAGTCCTACGATATATTTGATGACATAGGGGTTGCATGGTAAAATATCTTTGAGAAACATCACAAACCAAAGCTCATCTTAGATAATCACTTGTCGGAAACAAACAAGTGTCATTTAAAACTCATTTTTTCCCCAAATTCACATGACCATAGGCCCCTTTTCCATATAATAAAAGTTAACATCCCAAAGAATGAGTATGCCAAGGCATGTACTTTGGGGAAGACTGTATTAGAGGTGTGTGTCTTCCTGGTGGCCTCAAAATAGGTAAAACAGAACCTGCTAGAACAAGATTCAAGATATTGACTTAGATACTGCCAGAGAATGTCAATCCCCATCATGTTACTTTGTAACAATATTTTCTTTTATTGCTAACACGATGAAAAGCAAAGCCATCTTCAGACAATGATAGTTCTCAAAGATGTCTTTAAAATTAGTTCAGCATGTTTCAATTCTTCTCCACCTAAATGACACTGTTATATAATTTAAAAACAAGGATGCCATAAAGATGTTTCAGATGAACACTATAACGTCCAACAGGATAGGTGTATATACAACCTCAGCTCTGCAGATGGCCCTTTGCCACCACTAATCACAACCCTGATAGGAAGTCACTCCAAAGAAATGGAGGACCCTAGCCCAAGATGTGTAATTCCAAGTTCTTCAAAATAGCTATCACCTAATGGTATCAGAAAAAGTAAAACAAACCTTAAAATAATATGAGAACCAAATAATGAAAAAGTTTTGCTCCAACTGTTGCTCCGGGACCTCCAGAAAAGCACTATCATGTCATTAGAGAAGACAAGAAGGCAAAGTGTTGAGGGAGGAGGATAAAAAAATTGAAATGTCAACTTACAAAAGCCAATCACTATGTTTATGAATCAGGCAGGAACAATCTGAAAACAAAAATAAAAATTATTAGTTTTACATAATAGTTGCACATGCATTTCTTAATTGTAATTTTGAGGTCACTGTAGATTCATAGGCAGTTTTAAGAGAGCCTTTACTCAGTTTCCCACAATAGTAATATTTCACAAAATTATAGTACATCACAGCCAGTATATTTATATTAATGTGATCCATTATTCTACTGAGATTTCCCTAGTTTAATTGTACGTGTGTGTGTGTGTAGGTAGTTCTATACGATTTTGTCACTTGCGCAGGCTCACATACCCACCCTAAGAGTCAGGAAACTGAACGGTTCCATCACAAGGATCCTTCGTATTGATCTTTTGTAAACACACACCACCTCCTTCACGACAACCTCCTGCTGTCTCTAATCCCTTGCATATCTATTTTTAACACTAAAATAATAACGTCCATTTATTAAAAAATAATTATTTTACTCACTGTCCAAAAGAGACTACTACCTAGATATACATCAAACCAAGAATAAAGAATTCTATTTTTCTGCATTAAAAAATAAGTTTTAGTTTAAGGAATGAATCCTCTGAAGTTTCCTCTCACTGTTAGCACAGCGTAGACCACTCACTTCAAAAATCAAAGGTGAAAGGTGAGACATTTATTACAGAAGTGTTGCCTGAATTCAGATTCCATATTCACGATATTTTTTTAACAAGAAACCTCTGAGTGCTATCATGGGACAATCAAGGTATTTTACACATGTGATCTCTTTTAAACGCTCATAACAACCCTCTGGTGTACGCGCCATTGTTGTTCCTGTTTGGCCCAGGAAGAAATTTAGGCACCAAGAGATTTAATAAGTTGCCTAAGGTCACACAACTAGCAGTGGAAGATCCTGGAACCTGGGACCAGGCTCTTAGCACCCGAAATATCCTGTCCCTCAAGGAAACCTATGACGATGAAATCAAAATATCATGTGTCACTACTCATTGCTATGACAAACAGATCACCTGATTATTGGCAAACTTCACTTTAATATATAAGAATTAAATAAAGAAAATGTCCACAATGATTTGCAAAATGGAAGCAGTACTTTATTCACACACTAAAACAACGGGAATTTGCCAAAAACAAAGGTTGGCACCCACAGGAAAAATGTTATATTACGGCAAAAAATTGTTCACCAGCCTTGAACAGCTAGTCTCCAACACACGCTGCCGACTGTCAGAGGCAGCAGTTTATATATAGCCATTATTACTCTTGAAAAAACCGTACTCAATTGGGCAAAGATGATGATGGGAGGACTGAAATTTTTGAACAGATAAAAGCTTCAAAATTAGGCTCTTTAGAGACATCTAAAACTCCAAAGATAATGTTCCTATTATTATTCCCATTATAATAATTCAGTAGACACCTATTGTGACAAACTTTCTGTGGGTTTATTAGCTTAATAATATAGCATTATTACTGAAGATTAGCAGATATTTTCTCCTGTGAAACAACACAGCACACTTATGCATAGCTGTAGCAGTTTCGCCTATGGTTCAACAGTGCTTAAAAGGCACCTACTCAATAAGCCATTGAGATGCTGCCCCAAATACTCTGGCTAGGCTTTCTTTACAGTGCTAATTTTACAGACATCTCCTGGATGATCTCAGTTCAAGAGGCAGCGAGGGGAGGAGAATGCATTACTAGCATTTTTTGGTGCACATATAACCGAGTTATACATAGGAACTAGGGAAACAAGGCTCTGAAGTTGTCTTCCACGTGAAGCCACATAGGAAGTGTTATTCTTGACTTTAAGGGGGGAAGTGAATTCATTACCTCATTAACATTGAAATGTATTAAAAACTTTAAAACGCTTATACTTTATGCAATTTCTAGAGGGGGAAGGAGCCCCTCTCTGCCTTCTCGGATCCCACCACATGATGCCTGCTCACCTTTCCTCACCGAGAAGCCAGACACCCAGGGCTCGGCCAGTGTGAGGGACTTAGGGCACACTGGACGCTGATTCCCCTTCAGTGGTTCCTGGAGTTAAGACTTTTGTGAGATTATCTCAAGAAAACACTGTACTCTGGTCTTCTTGGGTAAATATAAGGCAGATGGTAAACTTAACTTTCTATGAAAGCTCCATCTCTAAAAAAATGAGACGAAATGGATTTGAAGAAATGAAGAAGGAAGAATAACCAGAATCCCTTCATCAGCATTTATCTCCAATTCTTCTCCCAGGGAGACACATATTCAACACCCCTTTCAATTGAACATGACTTGTTTCTCATATCTCTTTCTAAAAGCATATTCTTTATTTAGAATAATCTTTCTATTTTATCTGTATTTCAAGATTTTTCCACACACATAACCTAAAAACTGAGAGACCCCTTTTGCCATTCCCAGTGAAGTTTCCCCAATAAGCCTTGGTAAGTAACAGTGACTGTGGCTAATCTGTCACGTCCCTCTTATTCTACTGTTCAAAACAGTCACCAGTGGTATACAGTGTGAGCACAATACCTATACGGTTCTTCGGTGGTTCGTCATTCTAAAACATTCCACAAAATTAATTTTTCATGTTTGTTTGGTTGCATATCACCTCAGCTATAACATTTGTTTATGTCACTGTTTTTCTTAAGTTGTTAAATTCTTAGAGGATAGAGACTATATCTGTACAACTATGTTTGCAAAGAATAGCTGTGCACAAACATCCAATAAATGCCTTTGACATTGATGAGCACAACCACGGTAAAGACAATGGCAGGTTGGCTCTATTTCACCAGAAGTTCTAGATGGTTTCCAGGAACCTGGACCCTGACATAAGGAGGGAACCGAGACTTTCATTGAAAGACAGGATCCAGCATCAGGGGCTACTGTGGGTACTTCCCTTTGAGTTTCATTTACCTGCCAGGAAGATAATATCCCTTATTATTTTATATGAAAGCATTTTAAAATTCTAGGATATGAAAAACTGACCATACCCGCCTTAGTTCAGGCTGCAGTAACAAAGTACCATAGACTGGGTGGCTTAAACAACATTTATTTCTCACAGTTCTGAAATGTAGAAGTCCAAGATCATGGTTCCAGCATGGTCAGGTTCCAGTGAGGATCCTCTTCCGGTTGTAGAACACGGACTCTCGCAGCCTGACAAGGTGGGGTCTGGGGGGTGGGCAAGCTAGCTCTCTAGCCTCTTCTGATAAGGGCACTAATCCCATTCAAGACAGCTCCAACCTCATGACCTAATAATTTCCCAAAGGCCTCTCCTCTAGACATCATCACATCAGGATCAGAGTTTCAACATACAAAAAGACAGACGAAGGAGGAATTCACCCCTTTTTCTTCCTGTCTGGCTCTTCAGCTGGGACATGGGTCTTCTCCTGCTCCTGTGCTGGGATTTACACCATCGGCTCCCTGGTTCTCAGGCCTTCACATGTGGACTAGAATCACACCAATGGCTTTTCTGAATCTCCACTTGCAGACACCAAATCGTGGTATTTCTCAGCCTCCATAACCATCTGGGCCAATCCGTCATAATAAATCAATCTCTCTCTCTCTCTCTGTGTATATGCATGTATGCGTATGTGTACACATACATGCATATACACGCTCTAACTCTGTCAGCTCAAACTCATTTGGGTCCTAGAGACTGCCCAACAACTTTTCAACATTTCCCTCCTCTTTGGTCATTTCATATGCTCTCCTCTCCCATCTTCCAATTGCCCTCCCCACTCCCAATACTTATACATACCTCTCTCTGGTAACATCCTCACCTCATGCTTCACTGACAAAATAAAAGCTATTGTATAGGGCATCTCATCTTTCCAATTCTAAACCGACAAACTTCCTCACATCCACAGGAGGATACGTACTTCCTAGAACCAGAGGCCCACTCTGCCTCTCCATTCAAAATTTCCTCACATTACCATCTCCCTTTCTACTAGAGATACTTGTCCCAAACATACAACCACGTTCTGATATTTCCCAACTTTTAAAAAACAACCCTTTCTCAGAAAAGTTCTAAAAAGAACTGAAAACTCAGATAATCTCCATTTCCTCACCTCCTACTCACTTTCCAACCCATTCCCCAGGCTCTTATCTCTACCCCTCTATCAACGGATCCTTATCAAGGTCATCAAAGCAATTCTTATTATCCTCATTTTCAAAATCAGGACACTGAGGCTCAAGAGAGATTACTAGGTTGAGATAGTAAAAACACACCTTCCCTTGGAGCTACGCAAGAGCCCAGGGCTGCCCCAAAGCACTCTTTTCAGGATATTAGACTAAGGACTTCATCTTCCAGGGACCCTACCCTCCTTCTTCCCTTATGTCACCCTCCCTGCATTAAATCTCACACTTACTCTCCTTGGAATATCTCATGGTTTTTCATTTTTAATTGAGAAAAAGAGCCTCACTTTACCTATGAATACTTTTTATATTGATCACCTGGTATAAATTATTTTATTTAATTGTCTCAACAAGTAAATTCAATTATAAAACTAGGGGATAAACCACCTGAGAATGCGTATATAAATAAGAAAAAGTTGTACATATAAGAAAATTTTGCTGAGACAGAATAAACCTTTCCCAATATGTAATAAGTAGTAGAGTGAGCATTTGACCTCTGATCACCTGGATTCCAAGCACGGGGCTACATGCCCTTTGTGATGGTTATACCTCATTGTTCCCATTACATGGTGACAAGATAGGGGCATTACTCTGAGAGATGTGACATAGTCCCATTACCTGTATGAGGTCAAAAAACCTAGCACTGATGCAAATTTGCTATGAGCAAACACATCAGAAATGGACATATATCATAATGGGACTTTATAATGAGAAATTCAGTTGTCAAGACATGATATGCAGTTTTGGTAATCAGGGCATTTTCCCTCCCTCGCTCTACCTTGGAAGCCAAATTTGAAAACATGGTTCAGATTTATATGCTCACCCCATATCCTATTCTGGTTTTCTAGGCACGCAGACATTGCTTGCTTAGTACTGTCTTACACCTGGGTGAGAGGGGCTCTTCCGTAGGACACATGCTCTGTTCTGGCCCTTCTCCAGCTGTGCTGTTCATCTGGAATAAGGAGTCTAAGGGTCTAAGGGGATGTGACTACCCAGGCCCAGACTCTCTCTTCTAGACTATGCTCCAAGTTCCTAGAACCATGGAATTCCTTGCCTAAATAGCTTCCAGCCTGCTACCGGGGACTGCACAGGCTCTTTCCCAGATCCATGTTTTTGAGGGCAGGTTGTGTCACCGGTATATGCAGCCCTAGGCCCAAGGGGTGGCTAAGGGGTGGCTGTTTGCAGGGGATGTGGACATAGCTCAAATGTGCGCCCTTCATGGTGCAGAACAAGGCCGGGAACAGGAAGAAAAGGGAAGATGTTCTAGGGTCTGGGGGCCAACTTCCCTCTCATATCATCTTCTAGAAGTGCAGGCTCCAAGAATTCCACATTCAAACATGGCTTTCCAGGTCATATGAGGTAAATTTGCCAAGGAAAGATAGAGTATATATTTTAGACTTAGTTGGTTAGCTTAATTTATAACTTTTAAATATTTAGATGTATGGTAAAAGTCTTTCTATGTATATTCTGGCTTGAACTCCACCCCCTATAGTTAGGCATGGGCATGAGACTAGTTCTAGGCTATTAATAAACAGTTAATTACTGAGGTAAGACCATTTAACATTTTCTTTCCCCATCATGACAGCTGAGAAGGCCAAGCGTTCCAGAAAGCATACAACTACAGGATGGCGGTCCCTCTGTAGGTTTGAGTCTCTCACTGTGTGGAGCAGCCTCTCCTGCAAATCCACAATGGACATTTAGTGTGAGCAAAAAATAAACTGTTTTTGAACAAAGCCTCTGAGGTTTAGGGATGGCTTATTAGCACAGCATAATATTAGCCCATCCTAACCACATAGAAATTGTTACCAGAAGAAGGATGTTGCTTTCGCAAAAACCTAAAATATATGACCTTGCTTCAGTGGTCAGCAAGCAGTGAGGAAACTGATCTTGAGGGCTAGAAAGGCAGTAATGTATCTTACACAGTGACGACATACTTGGTAAGACATTTGCCTTTGGAACCTTGGGAGGCAGATCTCCTGCCTAAGGAACTTGTAGCTCTAGGAGAAGAGGTAAGAAAACAACACATTTGAAGTGTGTATTGGTTATTATTGGCCTCATCTGACAAGTTATTTCAAGAAAGAGATGAACTAAGAAAAGAACTATCCAGTTTTCAAGAAGTAAAGGGGAATGAAGAGATTCTAGACATTTTAGATTTTGCAACATTACAAGAACTAACTGCTTCTCAACCTTCACACTTATCTTTTAAAGATAAGACTTTGAAGGTCAGGAAAACCTTTTTTAAAAATTAAATTGCCTCCGGGCAAGGGTAGATATGTATCCGTTAAATCATTTCATGTGGATAAAATGACTAAGAGAATAGATCAGATTAAGGGTAAAGCTTTCCAATAGAAGCCAGACAGTCCCAAGATAACTTCCTTTAGGTCCAGAAAGGGAGCTATAGGAGTCAGAAATTAAGTCAATGTGGCAGAACCAGGTCTCAAAACAAAAGAAAAAACTAAGGGTGTTTTTACTAGCACATAGAACTGATTGGAAACAGATAAGAAACCTTCCGGATTTTTGGAGAGAATTGTGCTGCCAAAGAGAATAAGGCTATAAAAGTTGAAGTCTTAAAATAACCCTTTGGCCCCAACCCCCTATATGCAGGAAGTGGACAGAAAGAGTTGTTCAGTTCCCAAGTAGAGTGAAATCTCTAAATCCCCACTTCATATGTGGCTAAGGAGGAAAGAAGAAAAGGAAGAACCCCCTAGAGGACAGAGCCAGTGCCTCTGAAAATAATAAATAAGAAGGTAGAATCAGGGCCTAATCAAGAAACATTGTGCTCCCCTTGGGTTTCCTGAAATCATGTGAGGGATTTCAAAAGTGCTATGGACCGGTGACTCCCTAAAGAAACACTCTGGTAAAATTTATGATCTACGATATTACAAAGACTAGGTTTGGATCTGTATTATTTTAATAATCCCAGAGAGGTGTCAGAAAAATCAATAATTTTCCTGTACTTTGTAGATTTTAAAACCACACAGTGAATGACATGTCTTTATGTTCTACATTGTGTCCTCTGAGAATATGAATATCCTTCCCCAGCCATTTAAAAGCAATTTTCTAGACAGCAATTTTTAACATCTCTTTGAATGTGACAAGATATTACCATTAAAGCATATGACACTGACTATACTTCACAGAAGTGCAGACAGCTTTAACAAGACAGTGCTACTTCACACAAGCTCTCAAAATCTAAAGAGCTAAACTAAACTAATGCCATTATAAATACTACTACTATTATTCTTATAAAATATATGGCAAAGAATGAGACAGTAGCACAAACACTAGAGCAGCTTATATTCAGCCTCAACATTTTACTACTGCATGCACTTCTAGAAAATCCACTGTTACAGATTAAATTATGTCCCCCCAAGTTCAAATGTTGAAGCCCCAACCCCCAATGTGACTGTATTTGGAGATAGGGTCATTAGGGAGGTAATTAAGGTTAAATGATGTCCTAAGAGCAAGGACATAATCCAATTAAAATTCTCATTATAAAGTCCCATTATGACATATAAGTGAGTTTCTAATGTGTTTGCTCATAGCAAATTTGCATCAATGCTAGGTTTTCTGACCTCATACAGGTAATGGGACTATGTCACATCTCTCAGAGTAATGCCCCTACCTTGTCACCATGTAATGGGAACAATGAACTGTAGTCATCACAAAAGGCAGGCAGCCTAGTGCTTAGAATCCAGGTGATCAGAGGTCAAGTGCTCACTCTACTACTTATTACCTGTCTGATATTGGGTATGGTTTTATTCTTTCTCAGCAAAATTTTCTTATTTGTGCAAAGGGGATAAAACCACCTATTCTCAGGTGTGTCTCAACAGAGACAATAATTTCTACCAAGTGGTCAACACAGAAAATATTCATAGGTAAAGCAAGGACCTTTTTAATTTACCCTTAAAGTTAATAAATAAAAAAGTTAAACTGCAGTATATAAATGTTTGCATACACATATTGGGCTTCTCTTTTCATATCAAACATTCCAGTAAATGATGCATAATTTTTTTTTTTGCTTTTTTTGTTGTTATGGTGTTTTTTGATTACTCTGCTTTGGGAAAAGGGGTAAAAGTCAAACTAATTTGAGGAGTTAAAACCATCAAGGAAATACATGATTCTAAACTTGAGGATTTAAACAGATTTCTATACTTTACATTCCAAATGTGAACCATTTTTGGTCAAAATCTGAAATTACATTTACCTCCTACAAATGATATTTGTTGAATAAATTGATGAATGTATTCTAAGTTAAATATCTTAAGAAGCTATCTGATAATATATTTTATCATAAGATATTTATACCATGTAAAATCGTTAAGACTATTATGATATATATGCTTACGTGAGATGTTCCAAATCTGAAATGAAAAGATTTTATCAGAATTTTTTTGCCTGAAAAATAAAGGAAGAAAGTTAGGTCACCCTTTCTGGATACTTCATAGTATCTTTCCCAGGAATGAAGGAGGAAAGGAAATTTAATGCTTGGTGGGTGCTAACTATCAAACAGAGACTTTTGTTTCAAGGTCTAGTAATACTAAGTATTTCCACGAAAAACTTCTATCACTGGCTATCTTAATGGTAGCCAATCGTAAAACTAAAACAAAAACAAATAGCAGAACTGAGATCTAGACCTCCAGCCTCTTTTCCTCATGAGGGCTGTTTAGGAGCCAACCAAGACCAAAAGATGTTTTATTTGTTCACTCTCCCACCACAGTCCACTCCATTATGAGACCTGCTGAGCAACATCTTTCTTTACATTTTCTTGATTTAGAGTTTCATTCTCTCCCAACTGCTATGGTCACAATGATGACCATAAAGAAGAAACACTGGATGACTTGAGAGGAACTTTGACAAGGTCTAGACATTTCTCTCACTAGGAAGCAGCCCACCCTGTTACCACTTGGCACATTTCTTGTTAAGTGGGTCTGGGAGAGTCTTCTGTCCACAGAGCTGTGACATCTGCACGTATGTTTATGAGTGAAAGGTAACCAAAACAGCTTCAATGAGAGGTAGGTGACATTTAATCAAATGAAATGTTTATTAAGCACCTACAAAGTGCTCATAAACAGAAGGTATGGCAAAGACTGCTAATTTTCCCTGATATCCATTCTTCCTTTGTAATATAATCTCTGAACTTTAAATGGGCCCATGACCCCCAAGAATAAAGATATTTCTCAAAGGAAAGTCTTTTCAAAAAATGATTCCAGAGGAGTTGGATTTCTATACTGAAAAAGATTAACCTTGATTCTTCTCTCACACGATGTAAAAATTAATTTGAGATAGATGATGGAATGGGTCACAGATCTAAATGTGAAAGAACAATGAAGCTGGGCACAGTAGCATGTGCCTGTAGTCTCAGCTACTTGAGAGGCTGAGTGTGGGAGGATCACTTGAGCCCAGAAATTTAATACCAGCCTGGGCAATACAGTAAGACCTCATCTCTAAAAAATAAAAAAAAATTAATTTTAAAAAAGAAAGAAAAATGAATTATCTTCAAGACTATAGAATAGGCAAAGACTTCTTAGAACACAAAAACTATTAAAAAACTGATAAAATGGATTTCATTAATTAAGAACTTCTGTTCATCAAAAGGTGTCATTAAGAGATAAACAGAAAAGTCATAGTCATCAAGGAAATGCACCTGAAAACCAGGAGCGATCACGTCATACCCACCAAAGGGCTTAAAATAAAAAAGAATAACAATATCAGCACTGATGAAAATGTGAAACTACAACTGCAAGTCTCATTGCTAGCAGATATGTACATTTATTCATTCACTTTTGGTAAACTGTTTGGCAGAATTTACTAAAACTAAATGTATGGCTACCCTATGACCTAACAGTTCAAGTCCAAGATATGTCCAAGTGAAATACTGCAAATGTCCACCAAAAAACCTGTGTATAACTATTCATAGCAACTCTCTTTGTAAGAGCCAAAAGTGGAACACAACCCACACCATTTTCTTATTTGTGCAAAGGGGATAAAACCACCTATTCTCAGGTTGTTGAGACAATAATTTACACCAAGTGGTCAACACAGAAAATATTTATAGGTAAAGCAAGGTCCTTTTTAATTTACCCTTAAAGTTAATTAATAAAAAAGTTACATTGGATAACCAAATTGTGGTATATATAACAATGGAACACTACTCAGAAAAAAAATAAAGAATTATTGACACATGCATCAACATGGATGAACCTCAAAAATTTACGCTGAGTGAAAGAAGCCAGACACAAGCGAGTACACACTGTTTGGTTACACTTAAAGTTCAAGAATAGACAAAACTGATCTACAGTGATGCAAATCAGAAGAGTGTGACCTCTAGGGGAAGTACTGGCCTCTAGGGGAAGAAGGTATATGAGGGAATTTTCTTTCTGGATGGATGTAATATTGTCTATCTTGATCTAGCTTGTGGTTACACAGGTGTACACATATGTAAAAATTCATCAGGCTATATACTTAAGATTGGCAGATTTTATATGCTTTTTTTCCATGTATTTTACACCTCAATAGAAAAAAGTACTTTAAAAAGATAAGTAGACTATTTTTACCTTATCTGTTGCCTGGTAAAAGTTATTAGGCAAATGCAAAATTTTCTACTTCAAAATAAAACAAACACCAAGTAAATTAAGTTTAGCTGCTTATCTGACCCCCAAATAAGCCAAAATTAGAATATTCAAACCTTATCCATCAGTATCAATAGAAACCTCGAAGGAAAACCCAAAGAAAGTAAAAGCACACAAGTCACCAAAGCGAAGATTCCAAGTAGCATATTGGCAATGTGTGTCTTTTTCAGTGTGTTTTTACCATAAATACTTCTGTTCAGTAATTTTATTTAACTATTTCTTTATTTTTATCACCTAGGCAGTATGACATAGAAGAAAGAGCTTTTGGATCAGAAAAACCAGTTTTGCCACTTACTAACTATATGGTATTGAGCAAGTTTCTTAATCTCTTTGATACTGAGTTTCTTCACAATTTAAAACAGAGATAATAATACTTACTTTGCAAAATTGTAGCACAATTATAGTAAGTACTCCATAGTGGTGGCTATTTAGCAATAGCTCTTTGTATGCAAAGTATCACGATAGGCACTTGAACCCTATCTAAGAACCTGACCATCTGGTAATGACATTTAGATATAAAGATTGGTGATGAAAAGTAAGAATTTAATAAGGGCTACAGATTATAAATGACAGGGTTCCTATCTAGCTAGGAGGATTGTAGAGTGAGTACGCTCGGAGCAGGGCCTGGAACATTTTTGTTGAAAATTAGTTGAGGAGAATGCATTTAAGGCAAAGGAAATGGCATGAAGAAGAACATAGCTACAAAAGCAGAAGACTGAATCTTTAGGGACTGATGTTAGGACCACCTGCACCACTGGATTAGTTCTGAGGAGTAACAGCCTACCAGGCCAGGAAAGCAAGCTGAGACTAGACAAAAAAGGACCACTGGCAAGCTAAGAAGCCAAGGATCTGTTCTGAAGTACTGGAAAGCCACTGAAGGATTCTTTCATGCAACTGATGCCAGTGGCCATTACACATGATAGGAAGGAAAATCTCAATACAGGGAGAAATAGTTAGGCTGACAAGGGCCTAAACCAAGGTGCTGATAGGAGTGAAAGAAAACAGATAGGAAAGGTATCAGAAAGTTCAATTTTATTAAGTTTTTAAAAAATGAACAGACATTGAGTTTCCCTGAATGATACAAGTAGGACTGCCCTCCACTTCAAAATGATCCTGACTACTGACTAAGTTCTTCAAGATCAACGATGTACCCAAACCAGTGAAACACACTGCATAGCACATAGATACTGCTAAGTACATCACTGGTGAATGAATCTTACCAAATATTCCAAAAATATTGAAACCTCCACACACAAAATTAAATAATATGATGTATTAATAACATAATGTAAAACACATAGAAAAGTTAAAATTACTTTTCCTTTTTGTTGAGTGGCCATTTTCCAAAATATATGCCTAGTTTTGAATTTGCTCACATAAGAGCTATCTCTATCTCTAGCTTATCAAAAGACACAGATATAAATCGCTCCAGAAAGTTGGGAATGTTGCCACCTCAGTTGCTAAGCTCTTGTGTAACATTGTTCTAGGAATCTATCATTCATTATGTCTTTTGCTATAGCAAAAGAACAGTCACTTTATCACTCATGAATACTACATGAAAAAATATTAAAACAGTAAATTAAATCCAAATCATATGAATATGTGTAAAGTTTACCTAAGAGTGAAAGATGATTTAGTAATTAATTACTATTGTTAAGATAAATTAAAATAACCTAACACACTAAGAAATTTAAAAAATGAGTACTCCCTAGGCACTAAGCATAATTCTTAGCCCTTTCTATGTATTACCTAATTTAATCCTCTCAACAACTTTATATAGTAGACAGTTGTTATCTATATTATATAGATAAAATTGAGACACAGAGAAGTTAAGTAATTGCCCATGATTACACTATGTGGCAACAAAGGGGCAGGACTAAGAACTGAACCCAAGCAGTCTGGCTCTAGAGTCCAATAGATTCAGAAAATGTACTTAATAAAATTCAATACCATTTGTGATTTAAAACTCTTAGAGAACTAGAAGCAGAAGAGAACATTCCATATCCAGCAACAACATCATACTAAGCTTTGCCACTACAGAAGTATTCCCATTTAAGTCAGGAATAAGACAAGAATCTCTCTGATCACTACCACTATTCTCCATTGCACTGGGAGTTCTAGCCAGTGAAATAACACAAAGACAAAAGAATATGAAAATCAGGAAGGAAAAAAAAATCACCATTTCTTGCAAATTATGCGCCTATATAACTAGAAATCTAGTATTATTTAAAGTAATAACCACCTGACTGGAAAACATAATAGGGAAGAAAAAGAAACCATTCACAGTAGCAACAAAAACCACAAGGATCTAGAAATAAATGTAACAAAATATGTATAATTCCTTCATTTATAAAATATCATTGAAAGACATAAAAAGACACGCAAGATAAATGGAAAAATTGGACATTGCAAATATGTCCATTCTTCTCATATTAATCTATAAATTCAAAGCCATTTCTATAGAAATCCCAACAGAATTTTTCATTGAACTTCATAAACTGGTCCTAAAATTCACATGGGATGAGAAAGGACCCAAAATAGCCAAGATAATTCAGCAGAAAAACAGAAAGAAGGTATGTGCCCTGTGACATCAAAATGTATTATAGAGCTATCTTAAGAAGATTTGGTCAGGCAATACGGAGAGCTAGATATTCTGAAAACAAACAAAACTTTCCAATAAAGCCCTTAGAAATACTGGATAAACATCCTTTAAAATGTCAGATGTTTGTAACTCATCATATCATCGAACTAAAAAAATCATGTGATAATTCCAATAGATACAGAAAAAGCATTTGACAAAATTAAAAACTGAGTATATGTACATATAATTCCCAGCTCTGTCCACTGAGAGAGCCAAGAAACAGTGACATCTCAGTAGCAAGAAGGACACCTAGCACCCAGATCTTGGTTTCTAAATACCATCCAATAAAAGGAATGAAGACTTTTTGGATAAATGGCTGATTCTAAGGTTGGGGCAGGGAAAATATTAAATGAGCTTGGAGCATCTCGTAGTGCCAGACAGTAAGGAAATGCTAAAAAAAAAAAAAAAAAGGGTATTTTTTAAAAAACGGGGACATTTCAAAAGGACAAAAGAGCCAACCTGAGAAAGTACCAATGCCAAAGCTGGAACAATTTAAGCAACATAATAACAACAGCATTAGATTACAACCCAAAGACTAAATAAGTATCCAAGGATACATATTGATACAAATAAATGATTAAATAAATAGTTGGGGGAAAGGGGACAAATCTTCCTTAAAGAAGAATCCCAATTAAAAAAGGTAGAAAAAATGAAGGAAATGAAAAATCACCATTAGAATTCCACAATAATAATTGCTCCAGGCAAGATCCACTGGACACTAAAATTAGTGGGCAAAACTTTAAGGAGAAATAGAATATTTGTACTACCTCAAAATATTTCCCTCAAAATATTTATTAATTGCTGTGGTGGTTTTAACATACGTATACAAATTATTTGATACTATTCCCTTCCCTTGAGCCGTGGACTTTCTTCTAACAAACAGAATACAAAAGGAAAAAAAGTAACATCATAATGAGAAACCTGGCAGATATCATCTTAGCTATGTGATCAAGATTAACACCACTAGTTGATGTAGATACCATGTCTCCCCAGATATGATGCAACAAGAAGGGCACAATATTCTGTGACATTATTCTCCCCAAAGCCATAACCTCGGTCTGATTGTTAGAAAACATGAGGCAAATCCAAATTGAGGGGCATTCTTCAAAACACGTGACCAGTACTCTCCAAAAGTGGCAAGATCATGAAAAACTGAGAAACTGTCAAAGATTGGAGTAAACTAGGGAGACATGACAACTAAATGCAATGTGGTATATGGATTGGATCCTGGGACAGAAAAAGGGCATTTAGTGGAAAAACTGTGACAACCTGAATAAAGTCTGTAATTTAGTTAACAGTATTGTGTCAATGTTAATTTCTTAATTTTGATAGTTTATGAGGGTTGTGTGAGATGTTAACATTAGAGGAAGGGTATACAGGAACACTCTGTATTACCTTTGCAACTCTTGTAAACCTAAAATTATCTCAGAATAAAATGCTTTTGAAAATTTAATATCCACTTGCAAAAGTAAATCTCAGTAAACCAGGAATAGAAGAAAATTTCCTCAATCTGGCAAAGGACATCTACAAAAAAAGCACAGTAAACATCATCCTTAACAGTGAACTACTGAGGCATTCGCCCCTTAAGATGAAGAAAAGCAAGGACATCCATTCTGTCACACTTCTGTTGAATATTGTTCTGGAGGTTCCAGCCAGTGTGGTAAGGCAAGAAAAAGAAAAAGCAAATAGAAATTGGAAAGGCAGTTTGAATCTCTTTTTCTTTTTCTGTTGCAGATGACATGATTGTGCATTTAGAAAATTCCTTCACACTACCAGAACTATGAATGAATTTAGCAAGAGCACAAAATATAAGATCAATATACAAAAGTCAATTGTGTTTCCATATACTAGCAAGATGTTTGGAAAATAAAATTGGGGAAAAGAACCCCACCATTTACAATAGCACCCAAAAAAAAAAAAACAATAAAAGCTTAGAAATAAACTGAACAATGTGTAAAGTCCTCTAAACTGAACAACACAAAACAATGCTCAGTTTAACTGTGGACGAACTTTCTCAATGAAGAGATATAATATGTTCATAAATTGGAAAATTCAATACCATTATGATGTCCATTTTCCCCAAATTGCTCTGTAGAGTCAATGTAATCCCAATCAAAAGTCCAGTAGACTTTTTTAAATAGCCATGGACAAGCTCATCCTAAAATTTATATGGAAGTGCAAAGCATTTACATAGCCAAAACAATTGTTTAAAAAGACAAAATTGGAGGATTTACAGTACCATGTCAAGATTTACTATAAATTACAGTAATTATGAAAGTGTGGTACTGATAGAAGAATTGATAAATAGTCGAAGTGGAACAGAATAGAGTCCAGAAACAGATCCAAATATATGATCACTTTCCAACAAAGTCTCCACTGCAATTCAATGGAAAAAGAAAGTTTTGTTTTTTTTTTTTCAATAAATGTGTAGAGCACTTGGATGTCCATATGGAAAATAATCTCTCGATCCCTACCTCACACTGGGGTAAATCAACTGCTGATAATCATAGACCCAACTGTGAAGACTAAAACTATAAAGCTTTTGGAGGAAACTATAGGCAAATATCTTTAAGATCTTGAGAGCTGGCAAAAATGAGGGTAGGGAGAAAATTTTTTGGGCAGGATACAAAAAAACACTAACCTCCACTCCCTACTGCTTTGTCCCCTCCCTCCCCCAAAACCCTGATAAATTAAACTTCATAGAAATAATTTTGCCCATCAAAAGGCACCATTAAGAGAATAAACATGCAAACTTCAGGATAGAAAATATTTATAACTATGTACCTGACAAAGGTTTCCTATCCAGATTTATTAGGAACCAAAAATCATTAACAAAAAGAAAACCTAATTTTAAAAATGGGCAAAATATTTCAGTAGATACTTTACAAAAGAAATTTGAATGGCTAATAAAAATTTTTTTAATTGTTCAACATTATTAATGTTCATGGAAATGCAACCAACTTACCCTAATGCCATCAATTCAGCTCCTTGATATATATCCAAGAAATATGAATGTATATTCACCAATGGGAGTTTCAAGCACATTTGTAGCAATTTAATATATAATGGCCCAATACTGAAAACAACTCAAATGTTCATCAACAAGAGAATGGATAAATAGTTGGTATATCCATATAATGCAACACTATAAAAGAGGAATAACACACTTTTCCTGTAAACGGCCAGAAAGTAAATAGTTTAGGCTTTGTGGGCCATATGGTATCTGTAATAACAACTCAACTCTGCTGAATGGGCATGGCTATGTTCCAATAAAATTCTATATATTAAAACATGCAGTGGGTTGGTCTTGGCCCATGGGCCATAGCTTGCCAACCCTTGATATTAATAGAAAGCAAAAACAAAAAACACACAAAAATACATGCAACATGGTGATTCTCAAAGCACGGTGTGAGCAAAAGAATAAACTCTATGATTCCATTTATGTGAAGTTTAAGAACACCTGAAAGTAATCCATGGTAATAGAAGTCAGGACAGTAGTTGACTGGGGAAGGGGAGTGGCTCTATCGAGAGGGGCAGGAGGAAACTTAACTTTCGCAAGGATGAAAATGTTTTACATCTTTATCTGGGTGGTAATCACACAATGCATTACATATGTAAATTTCACCAAGCCACACCACTTTATTTTTGTGTTTTTGCTGTACATAAGTTATAGATCATTTGGAAAAAAAGATAAAAATTAGAGATCAGAATATAGATCTGAAAAAATTAGAATTCAACATGCAAATAAAATGTATAAAATACATAAAAGCTAGATTAAAAGACATGGGTCATAGAGTCTAATCATAGTTCCTAAAGGAAACAATAGGCAAAAAGTGGTGAAAAGAAAGAGATAAAGGATAAAACTTTCCAGAACTGATGAAACACAAACCTTACAGTCAGGAGATTTGATATATATAAAATCTGGATTGAGATTTTATATGCATAATCTATATAGAGAAAACATATTATGTATGTGATATATATACCGACATACATACCTTGGCCCAAAAGTCTGTGAGTACACATTCTTCTCGATCATAGAAGGAGCAGTTAAGACCATACCATAAAGCAATTCTCAAGTTTCAAAGAATTGGTAGCATAGACACGTTTGCTGACTACAGTGCAAATGAGGAATCAGGAACAAAAGGACAACTCAAAAAACCTTCCACATTGGAACTAGAGACTACTTTCTAAAAGCCTCAGAGAGAAAGAAAAAATATCACAATGAAAAAATTTGAAATTCTTAGAACTGAACAACATACTACATATAAACAACAATAAGTGAAAATCTCTAGTATTTTCAGATGATGAATGAACAAACCCAAGTAGAGCACCCACAAATAAGCCCAAGCATATCTGGGTATTGTTTACGGCAGAAGCGGCACTGCAAATCACTGGTATTGGGACAATCACCTTTGCACATGGGAAAAAGAACATGAATTAAGCTTGACCTCACAACATAAAATACATACATCTATATATATACACACATATACACATGTATGTCTCAGGTAAATCAAAGAACTAAATGTGGACAAAATACAAACTTTAAAACCTTTAGAAAAAATTCAGAATATATTTCATTAATAGTAGAGAAGAATATCAAGCCACAAAAAGCATAAAGAAAAGATTAATGTCTGCAGTTTAGTATCTGTGAGTATGTAACCAACAAATATTTGTATCTAAAATAATGTTTTCCAGTAGAAATTTCTCAATGATGGAAATACTCTGCTCTATAATATAGTATAAAATATATAACATAATAAAATATAAAAGTCACATGTGGCCGAGAGTGACTGAGAAACTGAAATTGTTGAAGTAAATACGACTGCATGTCAGCATTTTTAAACCCTCAGTGGAAGTCTATAAAGTTCTGTTATGTTTTTATATACTTTTCAGTATTTAATTTTTTCAAAACAGATTTGATTTTAGCTTAGATTACTATATAAAATATAATTCCAATTTTGTACAAAATATGTAAATGTGTCTTTTTGGAAAGTGAACACACCAAATGATTTTAATTTTCTTCTAAATACTTTAAAATATTACAAATTATTTAAGGTATAAAAACATATAAAGAACAATTTAATGACTACCAATGTGTCTACCACAGAATTTATGAAATAAAACATTACCGATATTAAGTTCCCTAAGTACTTCTCCCGGATCGAGATTTTTCTTTTTCTAAAAAGAAGCTGGAAAATATGAATAATAGACTTAGAGCCCTGGCTTCAGGCTTCTTCATTTTGTGACACCCATACTTCAATATATTTTGGGGGAAATGTAACATTCAAACTTAACATACATTATCTACCAGAGAGTTATAAGGCAAACACCCATGTAACCACTGCCCAGGTCAGGAGATAAAGTATTTCCAGGATCCCAGACTTAGTGTACCCCCTTCACACCCATGGCCACTCTTTCCTCCCCCACAAGCTTGAGTTTTATGGTATTAATTTCCTTACTTTTTTTTTTTTTTTAACTACTTTTAATGCCTATGTACACATCCCTAAACAATAGCTTTGCTTCTCCAGGTTCTGAATTTTACATAGATGATATCATACAGTATTCTTCAGCAGCCTGGATTTTGTTTTTTGTTTTGGGGTTTGTTTTTTTTTTTTGGTTCAACACTGAGTCGCATTTTTGTTGAAACACAAAACTACTTCATTCGCTGCTGTTCGGTGTTCCTTTTAATGACTAGTATATAATTTACCTTTCTCCTTCAGATGGACATGAAGGTTGCTTCCAGTTTTTGGTATTACAACAAACCTTCTTGTACACATCTGCTTGTGTATGTGTATGAAAATTTATCTAGGGCAGTGGCTTTCAAACTTTTTTGACCATGACTCATTCCAAGGAATGACGTTTTACATCATGACACACATCTGTGTGTACAATAGTGGGGGGGGGTGTTAAGTGTCATAAAGCATGAAGTTTCTATGACCTGAGACACATTCTGATATCTTCTATTCTCTGTTACTTTGTGTTTTACAAATTCTGATCATTAGCCACTTAAATGATTTCACGACCCACTGAAATGGGCTTGAAGTTCTGAAAAACATTGCTCTAGAGGATGAATACCTAGGCGTGGGAGTGCTGGGTCACGGAACGCGGACATCGTCAACTTTTCCAGATCCTTAATTTTTAAATGAACGTTCTCATCTAAGCATATATAAACTTACCACTAATTAATTTTAGAGTGAAAACCATGAAACATCAGAACATTTTACCTTTTCACTCAGTCATTGAACTGTATTAATCACTTACCCCATGTGATAAGTAAGCAACCACTGGGCTTGGAGCGAGACTGATGGGTTAATACGCGGAGGGAGGGGGAGGGGGAAGGGGGTGAGAGGGGGAGAGAGAGGGAGGACTCGGGGACCAGGACCTCAGTGAGGCCCCAGAATGCTCATAGGAGGGGCCTCCGATCCTGCCTGGGAGGGAGGGCTTAGAGGCGGATTCCTGGAAGAAGGAGGATCTAAGCTGGGTGTTTCTATTTTTAATTTTTATTGGTTTCCTAAAACATAAAAGTAGCACGTTTGTTGAAAAAAATTTTTTTCAAAATTACAAGAGTATATTCAATAAAAAGTAAAAACCCCCACTACCGTCCTGAAAGCTGGATGCGGGGACCAAATAACCAAAGTTGCATTATCAGTTATCCCAATCTAGGAAATTTTTAGGAGTCCACGTTTTTAAATACTTTTGAGAGTATTATGAGATAGGGTCCATGATATTAAAGCATCAAAATAATCATATTTTCCATAATGGATATAAACGCAAACATTCACAGTTTAGTCACATCATTACTTTGAACAGACTTTTCTCTCCTTTTTCTTTTCCTGGCCTTTTGGCGAGGGTACAGTGCCAGGTTTTAAAAATCGAGTCTATTTACCGCATACCAAATACACGCGAAGGCTTCGACAACCGGCATTCTAAGGGACCAGGCGACAGCATTTTTGGTTAAAGTCGGCTCGGCGCGCCTGGTGACAATCTGTCGGAGTTTCACACTTCGTCCCGCGGAGCCCCAGACCCCGTCACGTCCGCGGCGCCGGCACCGGCACACCCTCCCCGGCGCGGCACCGAGCCGAGGACGGTCCTCGCCGCGCGGCAATGCCGCGCCCCGCCGCCCCCGGCCCGCCGTGGCCCGGCCGCCGCGCAGCCCGGTCGCCGCGCAGCTCGGCCACGAGCGCCCAGCTACCTACCCTGCGGGGCGAAGACCCCCGGAACTCAGGCACGGCCGCTCGGGCGCGCCGCCTCCGCAGCCATGACGGCGACCCGGGGAAGCACCCCGCGCGCCAAGGCCCGCGCTGCGCTGGGCTGGGAGCACGGCTGCCCCGTCCGTCCGTGCGACCGCCTGCCAGGAGAGTGAGGCCAGAGTACGCCCCAGACGTGTCTAAATCAAGGCTCGGGGCGTTCCCGACGGGCTGAATGACAAATGGCAGATGCCGTGGGCTCGCCGCCCGCGGCAGCCAAGAGGATGGCTGCGCCGAGGAGGCCGCGCACAGGCGGAGCCCGGGAGCCGGAACGGCGCGTCCGCGAGGAGGGCGCTGGGGCCCCTGGCGGGGGCGTCACGTGGCAGGAGGAGGCCCCGCTGGGGAGCCAGGGGGTCGGCGGCCCGGGCGGAGGGAGAGGACAGGCACCCAGACGCCCGACCGATTGAGTCATCGGTGTGGGCAAAGCCAAGGTCGCCCAGGTGCAGGGCTGGCGCAGGTAGACCCGAACCAGCCCGAGGCCCCGTATCGGAGACTGTTCGCTGAAGTCGCCACCAGGATGAGCTGCCCTGAGCCAAATCATAAATGAAAAACACGACAGATGCTGGGGGAACACTGCGATAGGCCAAACTAACTTACCTCCTTCGCGTGCAGTGTTGAAGTAATGGCAGCCTAAGTCTGACCACTGATTTGTGAGCCAGGCACTGTTCTAAGCAAGCACTTCGCAGGTAAATAAATGTAATCCTCACGACAGCCCCAGGAGGAACACTCTTATTCCTGTCTTACGGCTGAAGAAACGAAGGCACAGAAAGATTAGACAGAAGTAATTTTATAATTATGGACCATACTATGTATGTTTTAAGTAATTTAAATTTGTTCAGTGTTATCTGAATTTAAGAAAAAGAAACTGAAGTGGCTCTCCAGTGATTGCTTTCTCCCCTGCAAGTCGTACGTTCCTAAAAGAGGCCTATAAACATTAAGTAAAAAGATTACGAAAGGTATAAGGAGTTCACTACATGTTTCAGTTTTAGACAGTCGCATAGCTCTGAAAGATGAGGTTAATTAGCGTCTTACACTTCCACCTACGTTCCCCCTCCGCCTCTCAATTTCTACTGCTTATATTACTTTTGGCTTACTAGCAATTAGAACATTTGCAATTGCTCTGCAACCTTATTTTCCCAAATGTTCAGTCTTAATTCTGTATTTAAATGAATTTGATATTCACTGTAACTCATCCATTCCTGAATTTTAAATTTTTATTTAGTTCTTGATGGACTACCTTCTTTTTCAAGTCATTTTCTTAAGGAGGGCTTATACAGTACTGTAATATTTGAGAAGATTTGTTTTTCTCTATACATAAGTAAAAACTGTATTTGGGAAATATTTTGAATTCGCACCTTCCTTCAAAAGGCACAAGAAGGCAATTGCTTCACTGATTTTTGACACAGAAGATTTCTGTGGAAAGATCTGAATCCTATGTAATTTTCCCGTTGGAGGTGACTTGATTTTTCTGCTCAGATGCCTGAAGAATTCTTTATCATTAAAGTGTCTTTTAATATCCTTATCTGGGTTATGTCTCAGTGTCAGTTATTCTATACCAGTTTTTTTCCCCAGCATATAGTATGATCTTTCAGTTTAGGGATCTTATTCTTTTTTTCTTAGTGTAATAGTCCATTCATATTATACATCTGAATAAGCTTCAGTTTTAGGGCTGAGCGTTTTTTCTATTTACTTTTTCTGTGAACTGAGGGTTTTAGGACAAGGAGAGGTGAAGGGAAAGGGGTACATGGAAGTCAGCTGAGTATAGGGCTTGCTGGGGGAACTCAGCCATCACGTCTGTGATTCCTTTAAGTCCTCCACCAGCCCGCCTTCGAGTTAGCCAAGGGAACATGCCATCTCTATGAGCTCCGGTTCTTTTGCTCAGTCCAGCATAGTACCCTAGAAGGTGGCAGACTTTCCTGCCTCTGGTAAGATCCAACAGTGATATGTAAAGGTTCCCTGACATCCCACAGGGATGCTACTGACTCCTTTCCAAATTGGAGGATGTTTGTGAGAATTCTCAGGATTTGGTCTGATCATCTTTTTCCTCAACATGCCTCCCAGGGGTGGGTGGAGGGTTGGGGTGGACATAGGCATGTTTGGAGACACATCACACTTCAATAGCATCTTCTGGTATATTTGCTTTGCTATCACTTCTCAAATTTTACATTACAAGGTTGTACTGTTTTCTTTCTTTGGTGGCAGTGGTGAGTTTTTTGCTGTTGTCTTTCTTTTGGGTGGTTTAGGGTTTTAATTTCGATATTTTAAGTGCTTCCTTGTGCCATCTTTATCCAGAAGTCAGTCAATCAGTCTGTTTCCCTCACTGGTAAGGAATTATATAAAAATCCTTTTTTATCTTTAGGTTATTTCCACTGAGTTCTCTTTGAACATGAATATGTTGACCTAGTAGCCGTGACACCCTCCTCTTCCCTCAATGACACATGCCTTGGCATTACAATGTGCCCCAACAAAGGTTCTAGAGCAGGAGTTGTAAACTCAAATCTGTACAAAGTATGAAAACAATGAGGGATAATAGGGCCACAGTAAAGTGAAAAGGATATTCTTTGTGTAAAGGGTGGATGCTGCACAGCTCAGGCCAGTGGCTGCCATGTTGGAATTCAGGGCAGTGCCACCAAATCAATATAATTTTCAAGAGAAGTACGATATCTAACATTTTAATGTAATATCTCCTAATTTTGGAAACACTATAGAGGCCAAATGAAGTATCTCTCAAGGCCAAAATGGACCTGAGGGTTCCAGCATGGTCCCTGTTGTGGAGAAAACCACTCAGGACAAATTTCATCAATCACTTTTTTTTCTTCTAGGTATTTTGAAATATGGTTTTGTTCTGCAGACTCTTCAATGACTTTTAAAAATTTCTTTAGCAAATACAAATCAAGAAGATTCATGCTGACATATCTACAATTTGTTACAACGTGTCAGGGCCCAACACTTTCAGGAACAGATGTTGCTCAGTGTAACAGTTATGATGGGGCTAAAATTAATACCATGTGCCCAGATACAGATTATGACCACATTAACAAAATAATGGGGGAAAATATCATTTTTCAATTGATGTAGAAAGGTCATTTGATAAACTCTAACACCCATTCTTGGAAAAAAATAACTAGGAATAGAATGGAACTTCCTAGGCCTCATAATGGGTGTACTTGTTTCCTATAGCTACCATAACAAATTACCACAAATTAGTGAAACAAGAAATTTATTTTCTGAGTCCTAGAATCCAGAAATCTGAAATCAAGGTATCAGCAAAGGCCGCACACGCCCTCTAGTGGCCGTAGAGGAGAATTCTTCCTTGCTGCTTTCAGCTTTTGGTGACTGTGGGCATTCCTTGGCTTCCTCGGCTTCCTTGGCTTGTGGCCACATCATCCTTATCTCTGTCTCCATCTTCACGTTGCCTTCTCCTCTGTGTGTCATACGTTTTGTCCTATGTGTGTCTATCTTATAAGGATACCTGTCATTGCATTTACTACCCCCCTGAATAACAGGGTGATTTCCTCATTTCCAGATCCTTAATTACACCTGCAAAGACACTTTTTTTTTTTCAAATTAGGTAACATCCACAGGTTCCAGAGATTCGGTCATAGGCATATCTTTTGGGGGGCCATCTTGCAATCCTCTATGATGGGCAAAATCCATGTCAGCTTGCTGTAGATATTGACAAGCTGATTCTAAACTTTACATGGAAATGAAAAGAACCTGGAAGAGAAAAAATAATCTTTAAAAAGATGAACATCGCACCACTGTACTCCAGCCTGGGTGACAGAGACTTCCTCTCTTTAAAAAAAAAAGAAAAAGAAAAAGAAAAAGAAAAACAGCAAAATATCTCATTAATAATTTTTATATTAATTACATGTTGAAATAATATTTTAGATATATTGGTTTAAATTAAATATATGATTTAAATTAACTTAAACTATTTTTTGCTTTTTTAGTATAGCTACTAGAAAATATGTGGCTCACATGATCTTCTTCTCTTTCTCATTTTCTTTGAGATGGGGTCTTGCTATGTGGCCCAGGCTAGAGCAGTGGTTTCATCATAGCTCACTGCAACCTCAAACTCCTGGGCTCAAGGGATCCTCCTGCCTCAGCCTCCTGAGTAGCTGGGACTATAGGTGTGCGCCACCATGCCCGGCTAATTTTTTTACTTTTTGTAAAGACGAGGTCTACCCCAAGTGATCCTCCTGCCTTGGCCTCCCAAAGTGCTAGGATCACAGGCATGAGCAACCACGCCCAGCTCACATGACATTTGTTTGACAACACTGTTCTAGAAGAAAACTTAGGGATAGGCAAAGATTGATTGGGCACAACACAAGAAGCAATGACCACAAAAGAATAAACTGGTGATTTGATTTTTACCAAAAATAAAACCTTCTGTTCTTTAGAGAAGACGATTAAGGAGAAGAAAATTCAAGCCACTTGCTGGGAGAAAATATTCACAATACATATATCTGACATAGGACTTGTATTAGAATATTTGAAGAACTCCTACAACTCAATAATACAATAAATAAAAATGAGCAAAACACTTGAAGAGAAGTTCAAAGACGACATATGGAGGGCCAATAAGCCCATGAATGACATTCAATATCATTTCCCCAATGATTATTGCAAATTAAAACTATAGTGAAATATCACTACATATCCACTGGAATGGCTAAAACTAAAAAGGCTGACACTACCAAGAGTTGGTAACAATGTGGAGAAATGGGGACTCTCACATGTTGTTGGTGGGAATTTAAAATGATACAGTCACTTTGGAAAACAGTCTGAAAGTTTCTGATAAAGTTAAACATACACTTATTATATGACCCAGCAATCCCACTCTTAGGTGTTTATCCAAGAGAAATGATAACATGTCTACACAAAGACTTACATGCAAACATTCATATTAGCCCCAAAGTGGAAACAACTCAACTGACAGTAATAAAATGAACAAACTGCTGATAGTCAACAACATAGACGCATCTAAAAAACATTGTGCTGAGTCAAAGAAATCATACATAAAAGACATACTATATGATCCCATTTATATGAAATTTTAGACAGACAAATGTATAGTGACAAAAAGCAGATGAATGGTTTTCTACATTGGATGGAGGGGAAGTGTGTGGGAATTTTGCAGGGTGATGGAAATGTTCCATATCTTGATTGCTAAGAAGATTACATGGGTCTATATATTTGTCATACCATACTGAATGATACACTTAAAATATGTACATTTTATTACATGTAAATTAAACTTCAATGAAGTTCATTAAAATTTTTCTATTCTTACTTGAATAAGATGGGGAGAAAGAAATAACAAGACTGCTTTTATCTTTATCCACAGCAATCTGAATCAGAATTTTTCATAGCGAACTGTTTCATTAACATTCTCTTGTACATCATCAGTCCATTTTCTCACCTGTGAGGGTTTAAGTGGCAGAGGTGAAACTCAAACCCGAGTCTTTCCTCTGACTCCTAATCCAGAGTATTCATTCACATTAGCAAGTGGCCATAGGGAGCAATCATCTGACATGGATTACATTTCTGCCAAACATTTTAAACCAAAACAACTTGAAAGAATCTTTTAGTGTATTCAACTCAACAAATATTCAACAAGGACCTAGATTTAATTTTCTCTAACCAAAATACAAGTAACACTTAAAAACCTAAATAAACATATCGTTCTTTTGAGGCTTATGGCTTCTGGCCAAACCACCTCTCGCTGGTCTTAGGCTGGCCTCTGTCAACCTCCAAGTCACCTCCTTTCCTTTTTTGCAGACTGTAATCTTGACTCACAGGATTCCTGCTCCCTGCCTACTCTTGCTGCTATTTGCAATGACTTCTCCATCCAGGTATCACTTCCTCAAACAGGCCTCCCACGAGAACATTTTAAAATTTTTCCCTAAGCAAAACTAATATCCATTTCTCTCTTCAACTGACTGACGTTTGGCGAACACAGTAGGTTCACAAGGTGATGTTTGTTATATGTAGTTCCTCTACTGAAATTATTTAGTTTACATAGTAAAGTTTTTGTATGTTACACACACATTGGAAAATGCAACAACAACAAAAAACAATTGTTACTTAGCCATATACCAAGGATCACAAGATGGTATGTGGGACAAAGAACAGGGCAGCTTGTGGCTCCCACCAAAAAAAGTCAGTGAGGATGGCCCATTGATTCAAACAGCTATGTGTTTTCTGTTTTTACTATAAAATGTTCTGACGTGACTCAAATTATACAAGATGCAGATATGAATTTTAAGTTTCTAAAATTAGTGTCTAGCCTGAGACTAAAATACCACATTAAAAAAAAACCCTTCACCTTTTATTAATAAGCAACCAGAACCAGTGAGAAGTAATTTAAAATAGAATCAATAACATCAATTTTCATTCCTGTTTCATGTGGCATGAAAAAAAGTAGGCTGACAATAATTGACCAAAAGCTAGCCTTTGGAGTGAACAAATAAAAGTGGCTTACAGGCACCAAATATTGATATTTACTCTATTTTTCTATCTACTATAATTGAAATTTCATGACAAAATTCAACAGCAATAGTCAAGAAGATACAAGAAAAAGGGAAAGGTGGTAAAGGCTTTTCATAATTTAGGAGTACCAGCTACTCATTTTAAAATAAAAGGACATGGCTGGGTGAGGTGGCTCATGCCTATAATCCTAGCACTCTGGGAGGCCAAGGCAGGAGGATTGCTTGACCTAGGAGTTCAAGACCAGCAAGAGCGAGACCCTGTCTCTATTAAAAATAGAAAAATTAGCCGGGCGTCATGGTATGCACCTATAGTCCCAGCTACTCAGGAGGCTGAGGCAGGAGGATCGCTTGAGCCCAGGAGTCTGAGGAGGTTGCAGTGAGCTATAATGATACCACCGCACTCTACCTGGGGCAGCAGAGCAAGACTCTGTCTCCAATTAACCAATCAATCAATAAAATAAAATAATATGGCAGGCTAACTATACCCACCTCTACCTCTTCTCCCTTCTAAATCTCTGCTAAACTAAGGGCATGAACAGCAGTTGAGAGGGTTCAGTGGATTTTGAAAGGAAAATTTGGAAAAACAAACCGAAGATTGTTAGATGACTTAAAGGGAGCTCACTTAGCAGTACCAGGGAGCAAGAAGTTGAAGTGTGAGCTGCCATGAAAGCATCGGTTGGAAGTCTTTATTTTGCAGAGCAACTGAATGACCAGGTCCCTTCTAGTCAGGCCACCATACCTCTCTCACCCCAGAAGAGATCAGAGATTATCTCGATAAACTGAATTGAAAAAGATACAGACTCAGAGGTCCAGAAATCAGAAAGATTAAAAAAGAGAATTACCAAGCATCTAAAAACTGCACTTTAAAACCATATATTATTTGGCTTTAAATATATCATACACTTTTTAAAAACTTAAAAAACATTTTAAAAATTGAAATAAAGATGAACTGCTTTGTAATAATTGCATAACTGCTTCACCATATTCCTTCTTGTTCATTTTATTTAGAGTTTTCCTTTCCTTTTCAGATTTAGCAGTCTGATAATCTGAACTCTTGATCTACCGACTTTACCAATAGTTACCCATGATCATCAAAAGATGCATTTCACTTCCCTTCCCAAAATGTCCTGAGTGACTCTTAAGCCCCTGCTTTAGCACACAAACTCCTACAACTCTACCTGAGAGCAGGGGTCAGCAAACTATGGTCAAATCTGACCTGATGGCCTTTTTTTGGCATAGACTGAAGTATGAGTTTTACATTTTTATATGGTTGGAAAAAAATATCAAAACAAGAACACTTAGTGACATGTGAAAATGTGATATTTATATGAAATTCAAATTTCAGTAGCCATAAGTGAAATTTTATTGGCACATAGCCACTCTCATTCAATTATGGATTATCTATGGCTGCACAGACATAGACTCACAGTAGAGTTGAGTAAGCACAGCAGAGATATATAAGACCTACAGAGGTGCAAATATTTATTATCCAGTACTTTACAGAAAAAGGACCAATTCCTGCCCTAAACGTCTATGCACAATCCTGACATCAGCTCAAATTACCCTGTCTTCTATTTCTTTTCATGCCTTACTGTTGGATCTTCAATTATCCTCCAGGATATTCTCATCTCAGGACTGCCCTGAGCCCCTTTCCCTCTTACTCTTTATCCTGTGGCCACCTGTGCTACTGCCAGCTGTGGTTTGAATGTTTGTGCTCCTTCCAAAATTCACGTTCAAACTTAATCACCAATATGACAGTATTAAGAGGTGGGGCCTTTAGGTGGTGATGAGATTAGGAGTCCTTATAAGAGAGTGTGAGGGAGTGGGTGGCTCTTTTCTGCTCTTCTACTATGTGAGGACACAGCAAGAGGTGCAATCCTGGAAGCAGAGGGCAGTCCTCACCAGACACTGAATCTGGCAGCACCTTGATCTTGGACTTCCTAGCCTCCAGAACTGTGAGCAATAAATTTCTGTTCTTTACAAATTACCCAGCCTAAGGTATTTTGTTACAACAGCACAAATGGACTAAGACACTGCCTTTTCCCCTGTACCCTCCAATCCTAGCCATACGGTACCAAAGCCATGCTTCTCTCTCCTCTTCAAATCTCTCTCCAGCTCTTCACCTTTACTCAGAGGCCTGGCTCTGCTCAGCAGCTGCCCACATCTGAGGGCCTCTCTGGCGATGCTGCAATTTCTCAGTGCCCATCAACACTGGGAGAGGTTAGTAAGATGCTACTATTTTTATTCCCTACCCACGTCCAAATCATTGCTCCTTCACTTCCTTACAAAACACTTCCTTTTGGGTGTTTGATTTCTGGCTACTCAATCCCCTTGTCACTGTCATCCGTGGACTCACTATGGACCCTGCTCGATGGAAGACTTTGGCACTTGACTCATTAAAATTTCTCCTCTAGTCGCCCCATCATCCTGGGCCAATTTGACATCCACGTGGTAATTTATTCAAAACTCCAGTCTTAAAATTCCTTCACTTCCTCCTAATGGAAAACCATCTCTCCACTCAAACAGTTCCCTGAATCCTTGGCAACCTGCTAGAGTGCAACAACCAGGATTTGCTCTACCCTGGAAATCCTAAACTCCAAAATCCCCAACTCCAACCATAACTTTCTGCCCTTCCTGATTGCTAATTCTCTTACTCACAGGATATTTACTCTGATAGACTGTAGGAAGACCCCCCATTCTCCTTCACGCTCCTTGTTTCAGTGCCTGCCCTCACCAGCCTAGACTGTGTAGCTAATTGCTGTAATCACTCTCTCACCACTGTCTTCAGATCTTGTCACCCTGTCCTTACACTAAACCAAACTCCAAAACTCCAGCCCAGCCAACTAATAAGCATAGAAGGAATAATTTAGAAAAGTTTCATTTTGTAAGCATCTTAGTTATAATTGATATGTACAAAAATCATCAATGGATGCTAAAACTACTGGGGGAAAACTGAAGAGGAATAGGATATTTACGTAGTCTACACAGTCTCAAAGTATCAAACTACTTACAAGTTACTTATTAATCACAAAGGTGAAAACAGTAACTTTACAGTAAATAAACCTAGCAGATACCACCTTAACTAAGTGATCAAAGTTAGTACCACCCCCACCTCTGGGTATATAACCTAAGGATATAAAATCAGTATGTAGAAGAGCTAGCTGTACTCCCGTGTTCATTTCAGCATTATTTACAATAGCCAAGATATGGGATCAACCAAAGCGTCCATCCACAGATGAATGGATTAAGAAAATGTGGTATATATATGCAATGGAATACTATTCATTCTTAAAAGAGAGGGAAATCCTGTCATTTGTGACAACATGGATGAACCTGGAGGACATTATGTTAAATGAAATAAGCCAGCTACAGAAACACAAATACCACATGATCTTACTGACACGTGGAGTGTAAAAAAGTTGAACTCACAGAAGTAGAAAGTAGAATGGTAATTACCAAGGGCTGGTGGGGGGAGGGGATTGAGAAAATGTTGACCAAAGGACACAAAATTTCAGTTAGACAGTAGGAATAAGTTCAAGAGATCAATTGTACATCACAGTGATTATAGTTAACAATTTATTGTATACTTGGAAATTGCTCAGAGAGTAGATATTAAGTATTCTCACCACAAAAAATAAAGTATGTAAGGTAATGCTATATTAAATAGCTTGATTTAGCCATTCCACAATGTGTGTGTGTGTGTGTGTATGAAAACATCAGGTTGTACACCATAAATATGTACAATTTTTGTCAATTTGAAAAATAATTTAAAAAATAAAAGTAATGCTCAAACACTGATTTAAATTTCCTCAGCAATAAACTTTTTAAAAAAGTTAGTATCACTAATAATGGCACAAATTGACATGTACTTCCTAATGTGATATACTGATCAAGACACAACATCACTTATGCAGTATTTCTGCCAAAAACACGTAAGTTAAATCTTAAAATGATAAATAATTAGAGAAACCAAAATCGAAGCATATTAAAAAAAAAAAGGACTAGACTGTATGTGGCAAAACATAAATGTTATAAAGACTGAGATTCCAGATTAAATGAGATTAAAAACACTAAATTGAATGTAATGCTTAATCCAAAATGACTACTGGATTTTTAAAAAATGCTATAAAGACATTGAGACAACTGGATAAACTTAAATATATGGACTGTACATTGAATAATACTGTGCCAAAATTCCCTGGTAATAATTGTCCCATCGTTAAGTACGAGAATTTCATTGTTCCTAGGAGATAAATGCTAAAGTAGTTAAGATTGAACAATTGTAAATCTAATTTACCTTCAACCAGTTCAGCAGAATAAATAGGCATTGTATATTACAGAATCTAAGTGAAGGGTAGGGGAGCTCATTGTACTATTCTTCCAGCTTTTTATTTTGAAAAATTTCAAAACCACAAAAAAGTTATGAAAAATAAAACAAAAAAAACCCCTGCAGCTCAGTTCAACCATCTGATTATGATGTTCCTTCATTCAGGCTGTTGTGAACTGCTGGAAAAACTGCCATAAGTATAGATATGCATAGCTCCCAACTGAGCTATGCCTAATATTGCCCAGAAATCCTACTGAATGTTTGTGCCCCCCACAAATTCACATGCTGAAACCCTAATCCCCAATGTGATGGTATTTGGGGATGGGGCCTTTGGGAGGTGATTCAGTCATGAGGATGGAGCCCTCATGATGGGGTTAGCGCCTTTGCAAGAAGAGACACCAGAGAGCTTGCTTCCTCTGTCTCTCCCCATCATGTGATGAAACAAGAAGACCACTGTCTGCAAACCAGGAAGAGGATCCTCACCAGGCACCAAATGTGGTAGCATCCTGATCGTGCACTTCCCAGCCTCAGACTATGAGAAATAAATTTCTGTTGTTTAAGCCACCTAGTCTATGTATTTGTTATAGCAGCCTGAGCTAACTAAGACATACATGGTACACATAAGGAAATAAAGTTTAGGGAGGTTAAGGAACATGCCGAAAATCTCTCAACTAGTAAGTAATAAATTTAAAACCCTATGATACTAGAGCCTGTGCTATGCTACTCCCACAAAGTCAGTAAGACAAGACAACATGGGCATGACGGTAGAGGACAGAAACAGAAACTCAATGGTAATAGGTCATTCTGAGCATGAGGTCTGAGTGGGTTCATGATTCATTACACCTAATTGAAGCTGAAAAAGGACTTCATGCTCTGGATTTATTTAATCACACCATGAAGTGGGGTAAGAGTCTCTATAAGTTCTATTTTGTCAGGAAATTTTGGCAATTATTATTGCATTTTTTGTGTTACTGTTCAAATGTTTTATTAGTATCTTTCCTAAAATTATTCCATGTATAGATAATCTTCAAGGTACTGTACCCTCACTCTGTGTGAGCCTTTCTAATATCCTGTAGCAGCTTTCCTGTTCTGCCCTTCAGGGGACATTTTTGCAGGGAGAAAAACAACTTTTATAGAAAATGGAGTCTGCTTTTTAATGATGGAATAACTACATAAAGGAAGGATATAGAGAAATTCTAAACTGCCAAATTGTTTCCTCACCTGCCTACAAATGTGCAAAGTTTGTAATATATGGCAAATGTGGAGGCCATTTCTGTGAGCAGCACCTCTGAGACATGATCCGTTTGATTTTTGTCCTATTGTGATTTTCAAGTTACTGACAGATTTATTTCGCTCTGGCATGCCATCATAACAGTTGAGCTTTTAGGCAGTGGGAATAATAAAAGTCCACAAAGAAATGAAAGACTCAGTGTCTGGATCATGCAGTTCTTTTCCTTTGTGAAAGCAATTAGAAAGCTAAGGAGATCTAACTGTATACTGGTAGCATTCCAGGAGGGTTTCAAAATGTCAGGTGCTCATGGAATCAAAGAACTGAAAATTAAAAGATATCTGCCCTCTGGCAGGTAACTTAATATTCCTATTTTATACATGAGGCAGTCAAGACCCAGGGAGGCTGACTACTAAGAAATAGAAAAGGAGAGGAGAAGGTGGTTGGAAGAGGTGACCCAACTCTCCTATCTCAGGCAGATCTGGGGCTTTCAACCAGAGGTTCAGAATCACCCAAAGAAATTTTTAAAAACCCATGTGCCAAAGACAAACCAAAGACTGGGAGAAAACACTTGCAAATTACATACATGATAAAGAACTTATGTTCAGATATACAAAGAACACTTAAAATTAAACAAGAAAACAAACAACCCAATTTTAAAATGGTCAGAGATCTGGACAGACTGCTCCCCAAAAGAGATATGCAGATGGCATATGAGCATATGAAAAGATGCTCAACATCACTTGTCTTTAGGGAAATGCAAATTAAAACAACAAGCAGATACTACCACATACTTATTAGAATGGCTAAAGTCCAAAAATCTGACAATCCCAAATGCTGACAAGGTGGAAGAGCAGCAACCCATCACTGGTGGTGGGAATACAAAATGGTACAGCCCCTTTGGGAAGACAGTTTGGCAGTTTATTACCAAGCTAAACAGACTTGCCATACTACCCAGCAATTGCACTCTTTGGTATGTATCCAACTGATTTGCAACTTATATCGACACAAAAACCTGCATGTGAATGTTTAGAGCAGCTGCATTCATAATCACACAAAACCTGGAGCGGCTGCAATGTCCATCAACAGATGAATGGATAAACTATGATATGTCCACAATACGGATTATTCTTCAGTAATCAAAAGGAATGAGCTACCAATTCACGCAACAACATGGAAGAACCTTAATGCCTATTGCTAAGTAAAAGGAGCTAATTTGAAAAGACTACATACTGTATGATTCCATTCATATAATATTAAGAAAGGGAACACTATACAGGTGAAAAACAGATCAAACTCACCAGGAGTTTGTGCAGAGAAGTAAATTTACTGGGTGAACATTGGGCATTTTTTTTTTTTAGGACAGTGAAGCCATTCTCTATACTGAAAAATGTAGTGGTGGATACATAATATTATGCATTTGACAAAACCCACAGAACTTTATAGCACAAAGGGTAAACCTTAATGTATGCAAATTAAAAAGAAAAAACCAACCAGGAGGTCATAGGATCCCAGGATGGAATGCAGACCGTGACAAAAGAATCTTCCTGTATTACTAATGTACATCATAAACTTATTAAAGGGGGTCAGAGAAAAAAGGTGCTGATCTAAGTAACTTTGGAAATGACTAAAGACAAAAAGGAACTGTACATAAAATAAGCACAGCACTGTAGTTGGTAAGGCTGTTTCTCATGAGGGTACAAATTAACAGTTCTGAAAACACTGTCCACACACACTGGGAATGAACAAATAAGTCAATAGATGTCAGATGGCAGGAGCCAGGTTTCTCTCACTGTTGAAAGGGAGGTTTTCAACAAGAGAAGTCTTGAGTAAGCCATATAGGACTGGATTAGAGTCATCATTGTGAACTCATGTTTAACTTTAAAACGAGGCATATGGATATATAATTATAAATATGTGTGTATGCACAGGTTAGCGCACACGCACACATATATCCTAGCTCTGTTGAGAAGGCCTACATGCAATGACACCCTAGTAGCAATGAGCACATCCAGCACTCGGATTTTTATTTCTAATACCTTTCTCCAATAAAAGGAACCAATCCCCTTGGAGAAATTGCTCATTCCAGGGCTGGGGCATGGAATATATAAGATGAACCTGGAGCCAGAAAGTAAAGAACTGCTCAAAAAATAAAACAATAATGGTGGTATGTCAAAGGGACACAAGTGCCAACCTGAAAGAGTTCCCAATGACCAAAACTGGAACAATTTGAGCAACCAATAATTCATGTAGTATTGAATTATAACCCAATACCAAATCAGATAAAACATCAGTTCATACTGATATAAATAATTGAATAAATAAGTAAATAAGGGGGAAGAGAGATATTCCGTGCAGGAGAATTCCAATTAATTTATGTAGCTACTCCGCTCTCAAGGAGACGGAGCATAACTCTCTAAGTGTGGGCTGCACACAGTGACTTCCTTCCCAAAACACATAGTACAGAAAGGGGGGAACTTTACAGTGGAGAAACGAGACAAACATTACCTCACCCAGGTGATCAAGGTTAACATCAACAGTGATAAGTCACATTTGTAGCATGTGCCCTTTTCCTTTACTTCTGTGGTCTTCCCAAAAACCCCAGTCTAACCATGAGAAAAACATTAGACAAACCCAAATTGAGGGACTTTCTCCAAAATACCTGATCAGTACTCCTGAAAACTGTCAAGGCTATCAAAAAAAAAAAAAAAAAAGGAAAATATGAGAGACTTTCACACCCAAGAAGTCCGAAGGAGACATAATGACTATATGTAATGGGGTATGCTGGATAGGATCCTGGAATAGAAAAAGGACATTATTAGGGGGAAATGAATGAAATCCCAATAAAGCATGGGATTTAGTGAATGAGGGAAATTGGGTGCTGAGTATCTAGCAACTCTCTGTACTACCTTTGCGGCTTTTTTGTAAATCTAAAACTATTCTAAAATAAAAAGTATATTTTTTAAAAAGCCACCCGCTTGCCTGAGCTCCACCTGAAGAGATTTGGATTCAGTCAGTCTGGGAACACTGCCACATACGTAGCAGGAATACTAAGTAACAATAAGTAAGGGACAAAATCTACCTCTAAAGAATTTCTCCAGGTTACCCCAGCTCTTTATTACTCTCCCAACTCAGTCATTCATTCATATACTTGGCAAACATTGACAGAAGGCCTAACATGTCCCAGGGACGCTACAAGGTACTGGGAATTCAAAATGAAATAAACCACTGTTTTTAAACAGTGGGTCACTACCCATTAATAGGTCATGAAATCAATCTAGTGTCACGACTATCATTTTTTTTCCTACTGAAATGAAAGAATTAAAAAAAAATCAGAATGTAACTTACATAATAAGGGTTTGGGCTGGAAAATTATTGTGTGTGTGTGTGTGTGTGTGTGTCCTGGATTAAAATGGACTTAACATAGGTTAAAGCCAAAAGAGTTTGAAAGCTATTGTAATAAATATGTTCCTGGCCTCTAGGAGTTTAAATTTAGCAGCGGAAAAGAGGCAAGTAAACCTTAGAAAAAAGATTTTTCTTCAATTATAGCATAAAACCATTTTATATGTTTTATATAAAAAAATAAATACTATGTTAACTGGTTCACACAATCTTAGCTTAAGAAGTATCATGGCATATTTACATTTACTTACTTATAATTTATTCTACCATACCTCCAGAAAGAACTTAAGGCAGCTGCCTAATTAAGATAGTCATTCCAGGCTATGAAATTTAGAGACCTAGCATTCAACTACTGTACAAATTTTCTCTACAAATAGCCTAACAAATTTCTGATGGTATATTTTTATAGAAATCCATATTTCCATGACTTTCCAATAATTCATTTATATCCAAGCCCCTGATTTGTCCACCAAATTTCTTTCTCTATGATTTCAAGTTAGAATAAACACATTTTTAATCTCTAAATTAACTTTCACATGAACACAGCAATGCTCAAGATCAATTATTGTTTAATCCTTTGGATGCCCTGCAAACCACTGTAACTACTGGCAAAGCAGATAGAACAATTTCTATCTAAAGACCAAAAAAGCAACTTTTCGATTTCAGATTTCCAGGTTGGATCAATTTCCTTAGGTTTCTCTATGCAAATTAAGCATTTCACTAAAATTTAGTATTAACATTATTTTATCTGACTTAGTATTAACATTATTTTATCTGAAGTATAAAGTCTTTAAGAAGTTAAATCTGTAGGTTGTCAGAATAAAAAGTGAAATTGCATGTGAGGGTCTTTTTTTGTTTCTTCCACAATCCCATGAGAAGCTAGGGAGGAAGAGAAAACAGGACAAACGAGTAGAAAGGAATTGGAGAGAAATAGTTAATGGGAAGAACAGACATGAGAAATGCACAACCACTCAAAAGTGAGGGAGCAGAACAAACACATGCAAAACGACAACACTGATCCTCACTCCTGCCGATCACCAGCCCCAACTGCACCCACTGAAAAGAACCTACGAGGAAGTACCACAGTCAAATTCCGAGAATTGCACAGTGCTTTGATTTACACAAACATAACCTCTTGCTCCAATAGGTGAAAGCTTCTTTAAGTGTTCCTTTTTTGAAATGAGGTTAGACATTTAAAAGTCTCTGTACTGTGAAACACTTTGCTTTGTCAGGGAAATCTTAATTATATTTGCTAAACTATTATATATCCATTCTAATAATCTCAATTTCTCCAGTCTTGCAAGTATGTGCACAGACTCACATATAATAAGATCCTAAAGAAAGGATTTTGCTGACACTCCCCAGTTGTCTCAGAGTATCATTCATTTTGATATGAGAATAAACGGATGCCTTGTGGCATTTTAAGAAAAAAAGAAGACAAGGAAATGTAAAGAAATCACAGCTCCAAAAATGCACAGGATTGTCCCTTTGAAGTCTTAGCACCTCAAAGAATTCAACTAATGGCTCATATAGTTCTTTATCACTTTTACTTATTACAATTTTATGCTATAACCAAAGCAGGGTTCCTCTGTGAAGTTAATTATTTAACTATATACAGTTACTGTATAAGCCATTAACTTTTCAAACATTTATTTTTTGAATACTCCATCTAAAATTAACTGTTACTCTTATAAGTGTTGCAGAGTATATCAGTGTAAAACACATCGTAACTTTTCAATTATATTTTTAAAAAGTTAGGTCTCTGTAGTCTCCCAATCGAAATGTTCTATCTTAATTGTAGTGACAGTTCCAAGGGTAAATTTGCCAAAACTCAAGCTGTACATTGAGATTGGTTGCATTTTATCGTGTGTAAACTGTAATCAATAAAGCCAATGAGGGAAAAAAATGACTATCAAATGTGATGAGGATGTGGGGGGAGGGCATAATTTTAAAAGAGAGATCGCTATTAGGAGGAAGAATTTAAAAAGGAGAAATAAAAATTCACTATTATGTGCTAATTTTAGGGTACCATTGTAATTTGAGTGGCACCTTCTCTACAATGAAATACTTAACAGAGAACATTCCCTGAGATCCTGATATCTGACTATAAAAGAAGAAAAGAAGAAAATCTGGATAAACTAGCTCTATTCTGGATAAACAACCACCAGTTTTCTTTGCTCTACTTTTGGGCTGCTGAGTGTGTGGAGAATGTTAAATATCCAAGCTAGTGGATCCTATACAAACGCATGTTACATACATGCTGGACTACAATACCATCCATGTTGTATTTTTTTATTTTGAAAAGACATGCTTATTTTAGAAGTTTACGAAAACCAGGAAAATATTTTAAATAGTAAAATAATCTCACCAAATTACAATTATTAATACACCTTCCATTTTTCTCTCTCCATTTTTTATATAATTGAAATAATCTTGAATAGATACGGTATTGATTCTGGTCTCAACCTGAACAAACATCTTCCCATGACATTCATGAATTTACATTCACTTGTAAACGTTTTATTACTATATATTATAAAGTACGTCCTGTAAATATTATTTGTACCAGTTGTATAAGAATCCATTATGTAGCTATATCAAAATTAAAGCACCATTCTTCAATTATTGAACTTCTATGCTGTTATCATTTTTAAAACTTGACAAAGAATGCAATGATCACCTTTACATACAAATCTTTCAGCATATGTAAAATCATTTCCTGAGGTAAGGAAGGCATTCCTAAGTTTGACATAAACTCCAGAAGCCATGAAAGAAAAAACTGATAAATTCAACCATATAACAAAACTAAATTCTCTACATGACAAAACAAAAGCATAGTTAAAAAAAACCAAGCTGGCGGGGGGGAAGTAGGTAAAACTATGATTTATGATCAAGGGCTAATTCCCTTCACATAGAGAAAACTTGTACAGATCAGTAAGGAAAAGACCAACTCATGAGAAAAATCAACAAAGGAAATGAACAGACATCTCATTTAGTGAAGAATATTGAGATGGCTCTTAAGTTTATCAAAAGATGCTCCTTATTATAAAAGAAATGCAAATTAAAACTATGCTGAGACTTTTTGCTTATCAGATTGGCAAAGATCCAAAAATTTTAATACATACTGTGCTGTCAAGGGTTTGGAGAAAAGGCACTCACCTCTCACGTATTGCTGGTGGGAATACAAACTGCTGCCACCTTATGGAAGGCAACTAGGCAATGTCTATCAAAAGTATAAATGCACATACTCTTTGATCTCATGTTACCACTTTTAAGGATATATCCTGTAGATAACCTAATATGTGCAATGTGACATATGAACAAGGTTAGTCAATAAAGCATTATTTATAATAGCAAAAGTCCAATAATAGAAGACAAATTTTCACACATCCATACAATGGAATAAAATGCAGCTGTTAAAAAAAAAGATGTTACAGACATATAATGATCTCCAAGGTATTAGTAAGTAAAAAAAAAACAAAAAAAGGAAAATAAAGGCCAGTTTGGACAGCATGTTACCATTTGTGTAAAACTGAAATGTGAGTAGGGGGACAATACGCTCCCGCTCTTTTTCTCACACACACACACACACACACACAACACACGCGCGCGCGTGCGCACGCGCACACCCACACCCACACCCACAGGGATTTGGATGATTAATGCACAATATACCTTTGAAAAGAAACACAAGAGAACAGGTGACTGGGCTCATGGGAGAAAGCTGTCCACTTTTCACTGTTCATTCTTTAGTACCTTTTGAATTCAAAAACATCTTAATGTATTCATATTAGAGAAATAAAGCTCTAATTTTAAAAAATAAAATTCAGATTATTTAGTATAGACACCCAGAAGTAGAATCATCCAGCCAAAGGGATTAAACATTGTAAGATTTTTGACTGTGGAATTGCTTTCCAAAGGGTTTCCCAAATTCTATTTCTGGTAGTAGTATGTGGACATCTTTCACAGGTATTATAAGCAATATAAGATTCTTATATTTGATAACATGATTAGAAAAAAATGATATTTTGATTTGTATATATTAACTAATGAGTTTGAACATTTTCTGGTATTTTATTAGCTCTTTATATTTTCTCTTTTGTGACTTACTAGTCATGACCATTTGCCCTTTACCTAGTGGGGACAATGTTTTTCATAAAATATAATGTACTGTATATCAACCTTCTCCCTGTGACTTATTATAATTTTTAAAAGCCAATTTTTATCTGTCTTCTAATTTTTAGCTATTTGACAGAAGTTTTAACTTTTATGTGGGTAAAATACAGTCATAATTTCTTCTACCTCATTCATTTCCAAGAATTCTTTGATTGCTACTCTGTTCCAGGCAATTACTAAGGCCTGAGAGGTAAGAGAGATACTGTATCAGGGCAACTAACACAGGATAGGTAATTCTAATATGACATGGTATGGTGAAGATGAAGGACTACATGCTACTTATGGACAAAGTTGGGCCACTTAGCTAAACTCAGCAGCAGAGCCCAAGTTTCTAGAAGAGATTACCCTACAGATGAGTTTTAGAAGATAAGAACATCAGCCCATAAACATAATGGGAAGAGCATTCTTGGTAAAGGGAATACCACAAGAAGTACACAGGTTTGTGAATGGCATGATGCCTACAGGGAACCTCCAGCTGCTTGTTATTACTGGAGCCTAGAATGATGTTGAAGAGCAATTCCAAGGTCAGCTCCAACTTGTTGACCTACAGAACTGGGAAGTAATAAGTACATGTTTTAAGCCACTAAGTTTGTGGCAATTTGTCATGGCAGCGATAGAAAACCAGTGCAGACTTTGCTGCCTGAAAGTGGTATGCTTTTGTAACAAATACCTAAAAATATGGAATAGCCTTGGAATTGGGCAGTGGGGGGAAGCTGGAAGAATTTTGAGAAACTTGTTTCTCAAAACAATCTAGAAAAGCCTAGATTGCCTTGAACAGACTGAAATATGGTCGCGGAAGGTGCTACCAGTGAGGACTCGGACGGAAACGAGGAACACATTATCAGAAACCATACTAAGAGTGATCCTTATTTACTAGCAGAAAGCTTAGCAAAATGTGTCCTGTGATTATGCGGAAAGCCGAAATTGTAAGCAGGGGACTAGAATATTTAGCTAAAGAAATTTCTAACCTTAAAACTCATCCCCAGTAACTGAACTACTACATGCCAGAATAAAGTTTAATACTATTTAAAGGACTAAAACAAAATCTAGCATAAAACAACGTAAAATCACAACTCCACCTTCACATAAAGATTACCAGGCATGCAAGGAAACAAGAAGGTATGACCCATAACTAGAAAAAAAGTCTATCAAAAGAAACTCATTTCTTGGTCTGAGATAATGAAATTTGGACCTTAAAACAGTTTGGCAAGAGCGATTTAGTTTCGGAGATTTTTAGCCCGGGGGGGGGGGGGTTTGTGGTAGAATAAACATGCTCCAAAAACTCAAGAATGTAGAGGACTCTAAATGGAATTGCTAGAGATGAAAGATACAATATCTGAAATTAAAAACACACGATGCTTTCACTACAGGACATGATCTCCATGTAGTACATATAAAACTGCAGATTGATTTTCCTGGAGTGCTTTATACTGTTAATTACATCTCTATGCAGGACTGAAAAGAATGACCTATGTTTATACACAAAATTGTGTTGCTGGAGGAAGGCAGGCAGGTGCAGCACACCTTGGCCTCTGTACTGGGGCTGCCTTACCCCAAGGCTCCCCAGGCTCCCTCCAGCTGCCAAGGCCCAAGCTCATCCCCCCACCCCCCAGGACCAAAGTCTGCAGGCCCTGGACTGCTGACTCAGGCTGCTGGGTGCACAGCCACTGGCCTGACCAGAGGATGAGCTCCCTGCACATTCATCCCAGGGGCGATGAGTTAGGCCTCTCCAATTTTCCCATTAACTAAGCCTCAGGTCCTTTCAGTGTTTACTTCTTTTCAAGAAAATAAAAGACTTCCTATTTCTGTTTCCTTTGTATCCCCCTCACATTCAGGGGACTTGAGAAATTATCTGCTAGGAAAGCAGTGTGAAGCTGATGGAGTCCTCCAACAAGGAAAAGCCAGGGGCCCTGAGGAATTGTCATCATGCCCATAATTAACCTTGGATAGCCACAATTTCATTTAGAATATAGAACATGGAACTAAACTTTGGAATTCATTCTATTCTAAAAGTTGGTGTTTTCCCCTAGCTTTTAGAATTTTTAAAAATCCTACTTGGAAGTGATCATCATCTTACACGACTGAGAATAATTTCCAGATTTATGGAATTTTGCAAGCTTTAAGCAAAGTAGATAAAGCAGACCTAGTGCTTTGGCTTTTCTTAACATCACTGAGGTGGAAAAACACTTCTCTTCCCAGAACTGGATCCACGTCTTCAACTGAAGGTGTTCAGGTATGGGTAAAAAATCATTGCGTATCAATTTGGAAATAAGGTGAACTGATGGATGATGAATAGGTGGATTATATAATAGATCAAATATAGTTAAATGTTAATAGAATTAGGTTGTGGGTATGAGGGTGGTCACCGTAAAATTCAACTCTTCTGTATGTTTGAAAAGTTTTTCATTCTAAAATGTTGGCAGGCGGGGGAGGAGCTCTGTGCCAAACACACTTGGCCAAAGCCCTGCTGTATTAGCTGAGACTGGAACAAAATGCCCAATACTCACATAACTTCATTTCCTCATCTGTGTAATGTAGATCATTACCAATCTCATGGAGTTGATAAGGAAAATGACAATGTCAAGAGCGTTTCTACCTCTATAGAGGCTACCACCTGAGTAGTGGGGCAAAGAAACACAGGTAAGGAATCTCTGGGGTAGGCTGGTAAGAAACACTTTTAAGGAGGTGGAGGAGCAGGGCACCTCCAGGTTTAACTGCGCCCAGGTGGCCATCAGGTGATGTGTGGCTTGGCCTGGAAACCCCTAAGGCATGACTCCAACCCAGAGAAAGTGCTTCTAGGACACCCTAGAGGCACCCAGAGGGCAATCGCAAGCCTATTTCTTATGCTCTTCTTCCAGAACACCTCTCTCCAATTCCCACTATTTCTCTAGGGGCCTGAGGAGAAGCCATTTATGCCCAGAAATGACAGCCATATTCTCTGACTCTAGCGACATTGCATCTAGGCCGTTTATTTTGTTTTTGCCAGTTTCATTTTAGGAAACACGACTGTTACAACCAAATCCTGAGGAAAGTGGCTGTAAAATACACAGATGTAGTGAGAAGCAGCAGTGAGAGCAGTGCTGCCTTGGTGACCGAGGACAGCCAGCCCACATAGCCAGTGCCAGAGGGACACGCGCACCACTCCAAATGGGCAAATTCCACAGCTGAGCCTGTCCCACACAAGGAGACCCGCTACACACAGCCCCACCCCCAGCCCTTTGTGACATAGGACAATGCCTGCCACATGTGGGAACTAGGATGCCAGGGATGCCACCAGGTAAAAGTGACATGCTGGAAAAAGCATGGTGGTCGTCTAGGGCCGCAATCCCCAATCCCCGGTCTGCAGACAGGTACTGGTCCGCAGCCCGTTAGGGACTGGGCAGAAGACCTCTACCACCTCTCCCACCCCAGTCCTTGGAAAAACAGGCTTCCATGAAACCGGTCTCTGGTGCCAAAGAAATTGGGGACCACTGGTCTAGGGGCCAACTCCAGGAAATGTGTGTTTCTTATTCAGAATAGTCTTTTTCTTTTTTTAAAATTTTTCTATTTTTTTTCAGAATATTATGGGGGTACATTTTGGTTACATAAATTACTTTTGTACAGTTTGAATCAAAGTTATTGTACCCATTAGGTGTGAATTTACTCATCCCCTACTTCCCCCTCCCACCTGCTTGATTTCCGATGAGTGTTATTCCCATATGTGCACATAAGTGTCAATCAATTAGTTCCAATTTAATGGTGAGTACATGGGGTGTTTATTTTTCCATTCTTGTGATACTTCACTTAGAAGAATGGTCTCCAGTTCCATCCAGGTTAATACAAGAGGTATTCACTATTTTTTTTAAGGCTGAATAGTACTCCATGGTATACATATACCACATTTTATTAATCCACTCATGTATTGATGGGCACTTGGGTGGTTTCCACATCTTTGCACTTGTGAATTGTCCTGCTATAAACATTCGCATGCAGGTGTCTTTTTTGTAGAATGTCTTTTTTTCCTTTGGGTAAATAAAGCATTCCCCCAGTAGTGGGATCGATGGATCAAATGGTAGATCTACTTTTGGTTCTTTGCAGTATCTCCGTACTACTTTCCATAGAGGTTGTACTAGTTTGCAGTCTCAACAGCAGCGTATGAGTGTTCGTATCTCTCCACATCCATGCCAACATTTGTTGTTTTGGGACTTTTTGATAAAAGCTATTCTCACTGGAGTTAGGTGATATCTCATTGTGGTTTCGATTTGCATTTCCCTGATGATTAGAGATGTTGAGCATTTTTTCATATGTTCGGCCACTAGTCTGTCTTCTTTGGAAAAGTTTCTTTTCATGTCTTTTGCCCACTTTTTAATGAAGTTGTTTGATTTTTTCTTGCTGGTTTGCTTGACTTCTCTGTAGATTCTGGTTATCACCCTTTATCAGATGTATAGCATGCAAATATTTTCTCCCATTCTGTAGGTTGTCTGCTCACTCCATTGCTTGTTTCCTTGGCTGTGCAGAAGCTTTTTAATTTGATCAGGTCCCATTTATTTATTTTTGTTGTTGCTATGATTGCTTTTGGGATCTTCTTCATAAATTCTTTGCCTAGGCCGATGTCTATAAGAGTTCTCCCAACATTTTCTTCTAGAATTCTTATAGTGTCATGCCTTAGGTTTAAGTCTGTTATCCATCACGAGTTGATTTTTGTGAGAGGAGAGAGGTGTGGATCTTGTTTCAGTCTTCCACATGTGGCTATCCAATTTTCTCAGTACAATCTATTGAATAGATATTCTTTTCCCCAGTGTATGTTTTTGTCTGCTTTGTCAAAGATCAGATAGCAATATGAGGATGGTTTTATATCTGGGTTCTCTGTTCTCATCCATTGGTCAGGCTACAAAATCAATGTACATAATCAGTAGCATTCCTATATGCCAACAACAGTCAAGCTGAGAATCAAATCAAAGACTCAATACTTTTCACAATAGCAACAAAGAAAATAAAATACCTAGGAGTATATTTAACCAAGGAGATGAAAGACCTCTACAGGGAGAACTATGGAACACTGAGGAAGGAAATCACAGAGTATGTAAACAAATGGAAAAACATACCATGCTCATGGATTGCCAGAATCAACATTGTTAAAATGTCCATACTACCCAAAGTGATTTACACATTCAATGTAATTCCCATTAAATATCAACTTCATTTTTTGCAGATCTAGAAAAAATAATTCTATGCTTTGTATGGAACCAGAAAATACTGTATATAGCCAAAACAACCTTAAGCAAAAATAACAAATTGGGAGGCATCAATTTACCAGACTTCAAGCTATACTACAATGCTATAATAACCAAAACAGCATGGTACTGGCACAAGAACAGAGACATAAACCAATGGATGAGAACAGAAAACCCAGTCATTTTTCATTTTTTAAATTGTGGGGCTTTTTTACTGCTCAGGGACAAAAGAAGGAGGACAGCACAGAAGAAATGTAAATAGAAGCTTTGCATCCTCCAGAAAACTGCCCTAAGACAAGCAAGAAGGAGAGTTGCAAAATGCCCATTATGATGGCTATTTGACTACACAAGCTTGAAGTTCTACAGCAGGTAGCCAGACACAAAAGGAAGGCCACCCAAAATGGTTTTGTTTTTGGTGTTAGGCAAATCATAAAAGGACTAGACATTGCTATGATGAATACGTGCCCTGGAGAGAAGCAAAAAGTGATCATACCACCTTCATTTGCACATAGAAATGAGGCTATCATAGTACTTGAAGGCTCTTCTCTGCACAGTATCCTTTCTTCTTGTCACAGAGAACCCCTACATTTCTTGAAATGCATGTGACAGTTTAGTGCTTTAATTAAGAACACATGTGAAGACAAGATTCCACCTGATGGAACATCGATTTTTGAGACTGAACTTTATGCTATGACCAGAGGACCATGGAGCACTGAAATTTTTAAATAGACACAGACAATGACAGACAACTCTCTTATAACTGAGATAAATCATTACTGGAAAAGAGAATTTGAAAAAAGATGACAAATCCAGATGATAAGTCATATCAGAATGCAATTTTAGAAGATATTTCAAAGAAAAATGATCATGATGGTGATGGCTTCATTTATTCCAAGGAATACAATGTATATCAACATTATCAACTATAGCATGTTTTTATTTCTACATTTTCTTAGCCACTTACTGTCTTTATTTATAAAATAAAGTCACTTTAATTTTACAAAACTCCAAACCCAAAACTTTTGATATTGTGTTATTGTACACAGAAATGTATGCAGTAAGGTTCCACACATGGTCCAGATAAAAAGCACAGTAGTCTTGAGACTTAAGTACTGCTTTGATTCAGTGTTCATGCTAAAAATTTCCCCCCCCATGGAACGTAAGTAAAACTTAGTGTTTGTCACCAGTAAATGGTAATATTAAAAACAAAGAACCCCCACTGACACAAAGAGAAAATTGAAAAAAAATGAGCAAAGCCTCTGAGATCTGTGGGAACATCAAGTGGTCTAAGATACATGATATTGGAGTCTCAGAAGGAAAGGAGCAAAAGTGGAAGATGGAAATAGCATTTGACAAAATAATGCCTGAAAATGCTGCAAATCTGATGTAAGTGATAAGCCCACAGATTAATGAAGCTCAATGAACCCCAAAGCAGAAGAAATAAAGCCACAGTAAAGATTGTACAATAACTGAAATTGATCTACAACACAATGCTGCCTTATTGAGATTCCAGCTAACTTCTTTGCAGAAATTGACATTCTGATCCTAAAATTCACATGGCAATTCAAGGGAACCAGAATTACCAAAACAATCTTGAATAAGTAGAACAAAGTTGAAGGGCTCACCCTTTCCAATTTCAAAACTTGCCATAAAGCTACAGCAATCAAGACAATGTGGTATGGGTATAAGGCTATACATAGACAAATAGAATCAAGAGTCCAGACATAAACATCTATGGCCAGTAGATTTCTGACAAGGGTGCCAAGACAATTCAATGGGGAAAGAATAGTTTTTTTCAGCAAAGGCATAAATAAAATGAAATATCTATACAAAGAAATATGATTTGGCAATCAAAAGAAATGAAGTACTGATACATGGATAGCCTTTGGAAACATTATGCTGTGTGAAGAAGTCAGTCACAAACGACCACATCTTGTATGATCTCATTTGTATGAAATGCCCAAAGTAGGCAAATCTAGAGAGACGGAAATGGCTTAGTGGTTGCCTAAGGCCAGAGGGGATGGAAGGATCGGGGATGATGATAAAGGGTAAGAAGTTTTCCCTTCAAGCAATGAAAAAGTTCTAAAATTGATTATGGTGAAAAATGTACAACTCTATGAATATACTAAAAGCCACTGAGCACTTTAAATGGGTAAATTGTATGGTACGTGAATTTTATCTCAGTAAGCTGTTTCTTACAAAAAGAAAAAAAACACAAGACGCATCATAATAAAACTGCTGAGAATCAGTGATACAGAAAAAAAAAGTCAAAAGCACAGGGGAAGGACATAAAGTCGGTAAAAGGACAAGCCACAAATTTGGAGATAGGCTGGTTATTCCAGAATTATAAAAAGCTACTGTAAATAAACAAGGAAGAGACAAAGAACCCAAAAGAAAAAAGGGCAAAACATATAAATGAGCACTTCACTGAAGACAAATGGTTAAGAAACAAATGAAAAGATAGTTGACTTCATTCGTAATCAAATAATGAAATTTTAAAACATCAGATACCATTTCATACCCCAAAATTAAAAAGGCTGACAAGAAGATTTATACTTCTGATGGGAGTATCAAATAGCACAACCATTTTGACCAATAATTTGTAATAGTCAATGACTACAAAGGGGTATTTACTCAATGTTGCAGAAATTCCTTTCCTAGGTAAAAATCATAGAAACAGGATGCATATGTTCACCAGGATATAAGTGCAAGAATGTTCATAGCAAACCTGTTTGTAGTAGCAAAAGGCCAAAACATCCAAGGAGAAAATGAATAAATTGTGGCAGATGATGACATTCTTTATGCCAATAAAAATGGATGAAATTATAGTTAGGCTCAAAAAGCAAGCTTCTACATAATTTATATCATATAATTCTGCTTATAAAGTTCAACAACAAGCAAAACTAAATATACACAATGTTAGGTAAAACTATCAAGAGGGTATGAAAATGATTAACATAAAAATCTGCACAGTGATAACACTTAAAGGAAGATAGAGATGGGTTTAGGGACGGACTTACAGGGAACTCCAAAGTTAATGGGTTAATGGTAAGTAGCAGATACACAGTATTTTAATAATTTTTTATCTAGACAATTTCTCACTTAAAACAATTTCTAAAAAGAAAATAAAAGCCAACAGGAGGTGAAGAAGTAGAGGCAGTTAACCTTGCATAATCTTTAAAACATTTGGGTAGGAAGGAGAGAGGGAGAACATAGTAGGCACAAGGGGATCTGGAGTCAAGAGACAGTTTGGCTTTATTCTTTTCCAGAACAGGAAATGCTTTGCAAACATATGGGCTAAGGGGTGAAAACCAACAGAGATTTAGAGATTAGCATGTTAACAGCAGTAGTAGTAGTAATAGGAATAGTAAAAGCTAACATCTATTGAGAGCTTGTGCCAGATACTGTTCCAACTCTTTACCTATGTTAACTCATGGCATCCTCACAACGCTGTAAGGCAAACTCTTTTACTAGTCCCATTTTTCAAATGGAAAAACTGAGGCCCATGGAGGTTAAATAACATGCTCATGGTCACACACTTAGAAAGATGGTGGCTCCAGAGCCACGCTTTTTATCCTTTGTGCTGTACAACTTCTTCTTAGGAGGGAGAGGCTGTCACTGAAGGCATGAGGTCCTGGAGGACAGAAGACACCTCTGGACTAGGAGAGATACTCTGAAGCTGGAGAAGAGGAGGGAAGGAAAGGTACAGATGTAGATAAATGGAAATGGCAGGGGTGGGGCCATTCACAATTTATAGCTTCAGTTTTTTGAATAAGGTAGGAGGTCAGGTTTTTTTCCTGAAAGCAGGCTGGGCTGAACTCAAAATATTTATTATCTGGTGAGAACGGAGGGGAATTGAGACCAAATAAGGGAACAAGAGAGTCACATTGCCCATGACATACTCATTCAAGTACATACACCCATTGGGTGAAATGCTAGAGACAACCTCCTGTGCTAATATATTAGTTTGTTCTTCTTCTTCCTCTTAACCTTGGCTGGTTGAATTCAAGTAAGTTAAATGTGCCCATAATACAATGCCACAAGATCTTTGATACCAGCAACAGAGGCTTGCTCAGCTTTCCTGCCCAGAACCCTTCTCAAAGCATTTTTATCTTCTGTATGTTACTCTCCTGTCCTCTGCCTGATGAGAGAAAAATACTTCCACACTCTTTTAAGGCTAGCCTTTCTCCTATGTTTATGTCTCCATAATTAGATTATAAGCTTATTCTAGGAAATAAATATCTTATTCATGCCTTGCAAAGAATGAGCACACAATATTTAAATATATCTCTGTCCGGGCCATTTTAATAACTGAGATTCTTCATATATTTCTGAAATAAACTACAACATAGAAAAGTAGATTTTTTTTTCTTAAGTGGTTCCAAAAATGTATTTTTATATAGACTTAACACTCTTGACATCTCTTTACACAGTTTATTTTTGGGGCAACAAGCTCTTATCTTTCCAAGGTATCAGTTCAATCCCTGTATAAATTCTCACAAATTCCAAATTAACGACATTTTCCTACAGTCTATTAAAAACCCCAATTTAGGGAACTATATCTGTTACTCTTTTATTATAAATAATATCTTCAGCCAAAATCCACTGATAAACATTTATAAATTAAATTTTTAAAAATCTTAAGTCAGCTTTAAAATAAGTCAGTATATGATTTGTAACAACTTTAAATCAGCTTTAAAATAAGTCAGTATGTAATATGTAAAATTGCATATTAAAATCTATACAGCTATAAACTTTACCATAATCAGACAATGTCTAGGAAATCACCTCAATTAGATACTTTATTTCTCTAAATTTCTCTATATATCACAAATTAAGTTACAAAATAAATACATTTTTTAAAATAACAAAACCACTCAATACAGGAAACCACAAGCAGCAAAAGTACAGGACACAGGGAAACCAGTAACTGCAACATGTATGGGTTTAATGAAAAAAGATTTTTGCAGGAATATATTCAAATGTAAAATAAGTCTACTAGTATTAATACTTTCATCACACAAATTATAGTTTACTGCTTTGAAAACAACACACACACATGCATGAGGGCACATACACACTCAAATAGCAGCTAAGGACAATTATTCACCTTTTTTTCCCTCCACAAATGATATCTTATCTGATATCCTTTAAACCAATATGTTTCAAATGTTTTGACCACAACTAATACTGAGAAAAACATTTCATGTTGCAAGTTAGTTCAAATATATATTCATGAAACAAAAGTTTTATGTAACAACATTTACCTTACTAATTGTAATGCACTTTAGGAGTTTAAAATTTTTTTAAATGTTGGTTTCCTTTTACCAAATTAAAACTAAAGAGTTCGAAAAATACTACTCCAATTACTTTACTTTGCTCATATATTATTTTTTAGTGACATGATCCTAGGTTGCTATTCAGAAAATAAATACAATTTGCCCTAAAATCAGAAAATGGTATAACTGACCCCCACTGGCAGTATGTCTTTCCTCTGAATACGTCCATGCCATTCCACATGGCAAGGAAATGTGTAGACTGCCACCAAGGGAGAACAAAGAAAAGGCAGATATAACAGCTCTGCTAGGATTCAATCAGGGTCCTCTAAAATTATGTGAGGCAGTATGGTATAAAGGATAGAGCACTGAATTTAGAATCTGGTTGCTTAGTTCAAGTCCCAATTCTACCACTTTGGACAAGACACTGTAGAGATCTAATTTTCTCGTCTGTCATGAACAACATGGGGCAGGGGCTCTGTCTCTTGTCTCCTGCTCTATTCCCAGAGCCTAAACAGTGCTTGGCATATAGTAGGTGCTCAATAGACATTGTTAAACATATGAATGAATAAATATCTTGTTCATATGGTTGCAAGCAGGATGGCATACAAATGCATGATTTTAAAATTCAGTCTGAAATAGCTGGAGACCCAACAGGCTGACAGCTTCACACTGCTCTGTGATTGAGTAAGTACTTTCCTCTTTCCACACAACCCCTAGAACACAAAAAAGGGGTGAGTGGGGGAAGGGACTGATTTTCTATATTTTTCCTTTTCCAACAGCTAGTCTTTATGAAAAGAAAAAGCATGTACACCCTTCTCTCCATATCCAGGATATATGCAACATTGGTGCCCTTTTAGGCCAAAAATGTAAAAATTGAACCATTCTTTGTTCATACATTTAAGCCACTTAACTCTATCTTGGTATCATGAACTGAGATGAATGAAGGGGTCACAGAAAGAAATTACAATCACAGTACTCAATTTTTCAGTCTAGCATCAATACTCGTAAACATTTTGATAAAGGAGGATGAAATAATTTATTTTAACTGATGTTCAATTGTATTGGATCATCCTTATCACCCATAACCACACATTGCCAAAATACATGAACCAGTCATTTTTTTCAATTAGTCATTAATTCTTGAGTAGTTCATTCAGGTATAGTATCTTGCTAGCATCTATAAGGGATACAAAAGATTTCGGTTCTTGCCATCTTAACATGATTTATCATGAAACTACTCAATAACTATGCAAAATACTATATGATTAAATATAATATATAGTACAGACATAAGTCTGTAAGAGATTTAGATAAAAAGAGAAATATTTATCTTTAGAAAGTAACTTATCACCTAAAAGTCTAGGCTTCAGGGATGGCAAATACATGGCAAATGATCAGCTATTTTCCCCATCTTATAGTACCTGTCAGGCCAGTTACTGATCATGGTATTCTTGTCCAGTGAACACAGATATGACGTCAAGATCCTTCTTAACACATTCCTCTAGGAATATGATTCAACCAAATATGACAAAACTTATTTGTCATGTCTGGGCCCAGCCTCTTTCATCAGCTAAAGAAAAGTCTCTCCTTACATTAATTATTGCATGAGTCCTGTCCAAGTACACACCAAAAAACACCTTAAACTTCAAAATCCATCAGAGAAAGGGACTCCTTTCTCTATGTGGTCTAACAAGTAACATACCATTACTTATGTCAAATGGTAGTTGTATCTATAAATCAAATAAAGTACTTTATAATTATGAAGGCTCATTCTGTAACAAATCATATGCATGAAGTTATAAAATATATGTTCATTGTAACAAATAATACAAAAGTATATAAAGTAAAAATTGAAAATTCACCAGTCCCTCCAACAGTCCAATCCTCAGAAATAGACAGGATTAAGTTTGGTGTATGTTCTTCCAAATTTCCTTTATTATTTATACAAGAAAAAAAATGTGTGTGTGTATGCGTGTGTTTTCATATGTAAGGTATACTAGCGCATCTTTACAAAATTATTTCTTTTACAAATTTGTAAAAGAAATGCAGTATTTAAATAATAGAAATGAGATAATGCAAAATGTAATGTTATTTTAATTTGCATCCAACATAGCTCAGTGTTTGGACATGTACAAATTAAAACATGGGAAAAATGCATTAACCCGGCCCTTTTCCAACATGAGTTATTATAACAAAAGATTCCATTCAAGTGTAATTGAAGCTCAAAAAACAGAACTTTCTATTGAAAGACATCCTTTACATATAGTGGTGCCACATATTTTGAAAAAGAAATGTCTAATGAGCACAGAGAGGTGCATCCACAGATATTCGTATCCATAAATATTCATGAAAACACATTTACCCAGAAACACAGGGTTGCAACAGAGAAGAAAGCTCACCGAGTGCTTAGTTTAACACTTTCATTTTACATATAAGGAAGCAGACTCAAAGGTCACAAAGCCAGGAACAGAGGCAGCTCCAGAACTACAACCCATCATCTCTTGCTGTGCCTGCTATACAAAACCACACTGTCTCCTGGAACTTTTTTAACATGAGGAATTTTATTATATAGATGAGGGGTTTTACATGGTTTAAACAAGTTTCTATCTGTACAAAATTGCCTTTGTCCCCAAATCTAACTCCTTAGTGCCCTGAATGCCTCTATCATGGGATACCCAGCTACCCTCAAGCCTGCTGATTCTTTCTCCTCACTCCAGGTCAACTCCACAGTCTCTTCCACCAAGGACCTTCGTGCTGGCCCATCTCTGCTCCGCCCCAACCCTGACCTTCACGTTCATCCTTAGCAAAGCTCTGAGGCTCCACATAGGGAAATGTGTGTGCTCATCTCCAGATCTGGAGCCATGTTTGTCAGAGATCTAAATCGCAACTACAGGTGCCTGTAGGAAAGTGAAAGGTACATTTTCATTATTAATAACAGGGCATGGAGGAAAGAATATGATCCCCACAAACGATTCTGTAGCCACTGTCTTGATCTGGATATTATATTCACACAGGGATAGATCATGTTCCAAATACATGGCAGCCCTATACTTTGGGCTAAAATTTAACCTGTGAAAGCTCATAAAATGGTGGCACTCTTACTTTTGGAAGCTAATACACCCCTTTTCATAATGATATATCAGAAGCTCAACATATAAGACAGATAAAAAAGTACAACAGACAAGTTGAAGCAGCATGGTAAAAGAAGATTCACTTTTCTTTCTCTTCATCCCTTCCCCCAACACACACCCACCTCCGAGGAACCCTAGAGCTCCAAAGAATCAGTTTGAGAACCACTACTTTATCTATTTTGATGCATTCACTTTTTTTAAAAAATAGACTATTTTTAGAGCAGTTTCAGGTTCACAACAAAATTGAGCAGAAGGAATAGAGATTTCCCACATACCCCCTGCCCCCACACACGCATAACCTCCCTCATTATCAATATCCTTCCCCCTCGCACCCAGTGGTACATTTGCTCCAACTGTTGAACCTACACTGACACATCATTATCACCCAGAGTCCGTAGTTTACATTAGGACTCACTCTTGGTATTGTACATTCTATGGGTTTGGAAAAATGTATAACAACATGTATCTACCATTATAGTATCATGCAGAGTAGTTTCATTGCCCTAAAAAAATCTTCTGTGCTCCACCTATTCAACCCTCTTTTCCCCAACCCCAGACAACCACTGATCTTTTTACTGTCTCCACAGTTTTGCCTTTTCCAGAATGTCATATAGTTAAAATCATACAGTACGTAGCCTTTTCAGATTGGCTTGTCTCACTCAGTAATATGCACTTAAGGTTGCTCTATGTCTTTTTATGGTTTGTAGCTCATTTCCTTTTAGCCCTGAATAATATCCCATTGTCTGGGTGTACCACAGTTTATTTTATCCATTCACCTACTGAAGGACATCTTGGTTGCTTCCGAGCTTTGGGCAATTATGAATAAAGCTGCTATTAATGTCCTTGTACAGGTTTTTGTGCCGACATAAGTTTTCAACCCCTTTGGGTAAACACCAACTAGTGTGACTGCTGGATTGTATGGTAAGAGTATATATAGCTTTGTAAAAAACTGGAAAACTTCCTTCCAAAGACACATTTGCTTTTATTGAACAATGTCAAGACCTATATAAAGACAGGGCAAATGACATTTTACACATTGCAAATCAATAATAATGGGTAGTATTCTGTTTATTGCTTGCTTGATAAAAACTTCATGCCTTACTTCTCCTGAACATTAACATTAGCTGTTTATAAATATCTTATTTTGTATTGGATAATATGTATATTAAAAGTCATTTTTCTTCTGATTAGAGGCACCCTACTTATATACCTGGCCAAGGGCTAGCCCTCAGAGGTAGGAGGATGTACACCCCAGCACCTGTTCCACCCCAGCCTGCTGCATACACTCCAGAAGACTGTACCCTTCTCTGCCCTGGTGCCACCTCCCAATGTACTCCAAAGATTCCAAACCCTCAAGCTGCGAAAAGACACTACATTCTCTTTGATCTTCCTCAAAAGTGCCATAAAAATTATTGTAGCATTATCAGCTCATGTCTCTAGCTCCTCTCCCTATAAGCCCAGTCCAAGTAATTGGGCCCCAGGAGAATGAGTTGTTGGAGGGGGTATCAAATGCCATCCCCTCCCCTCCACACCACTCCCCTCCATTTGTTTTTTAACCTCTACATGCTTCTCTCTTCCTTCAGCTGAAGTTCTCAGGTTCATGGACTCATGCAAATTAACGTCCGAAAAAACCTACTATTACTATCGCAGTTGTACCTTCAGCCAGATCTCCACCCAGGTTTAGGCTGAGCCAATGTATACTAGACTATAAGAGTGACTCCAAATTCACACACCTATACGAAAGCTAAAATTGGTGTAGTTGTCAAAATAGTACTCAAAAGTAAATTTGTATGCACGAGAATTTCTCCTAAGAATAATGACTTCCAACTTGAGAGAAGTCATCATAACTCAATAAATCAAAATCATAAAAATCTGAGATGTAGTTGACAAATATAAGCAAAGGCTGGTGATAATCTGGAGCCCAAGGAAGGGAGGTTTTAGGAGGAATGTCTGATCAGTCACTGCATCTCTAGCACTGCGCAAGGGGAGAGGCTAGCCCATCTGCCAACCAGGACATCCCTATTTACTGACAGGCGAAGGGCAGATTGGGCTCCCACAGTTTCATGCCACTATCACTGAAGATCAATCAACTCTTTTTGCTCTGACTCTTTTCTCAGCAAGTAGCTCTCCAGCCTTTATTTGCTTTCCTCGCCAGGAAGAAAATGCCTAAACCTGCTATGGAAAAAGTATACAGGCCTGCCAGGCACTTTCATCTTTCTGATGTAAATCAATACTCTGCAAACGGGATGTGTTAGGTTCTTATGAGTTTACTGAGTGTGATTCAGACCCACAGGTCTTGCTAAGGTTCCCCCACCAACTGGGTAGGATTCAAGGGCCTTTGTGCCTGTTAACAAAGGCCCCAATCAAAGTTCTCTCCAGACACCTCCTCTGCAATTCCTTTTCCCAGGGACCCTGTGGCTTCCTGCTCTGTAACATCTTTTCCCAATAATAGCACAGAATCGTTTATACTTTGATAAATACTATTCACAGCCCTAACTCTAACTTTTCCAGATATTTTTAATATATTTAGCAAATGTATTCAACAAATGTATTCAACAAAGAGCTACCACCTACCATAGCCACTCACTAAGTCAATCATCCCTTGTGAATTTGCAGCAGCCTTGTCTATTGGCTGAAAAAGTTTTTCCTTGCCATTAGTATTTTCCCATCCCTAGGCTGCCCAGCAAGTAAATCTGCTTTAGTCTTCTGGGGTACATGGGGTCATTTTGGGAGATCAGCCTTGAGGTCCCTGGCTATTAGTACCTTTCTAATGCCACCTCACTGTCCCCAAGTGGCCAAAGGTTTGAAAGTTCATTCTCATCCCCAACAAAGGCGAGTCCTCTCTCCTCCATGAAGCTTTCTCAAATCTTATGAGAGCCCTCTGATCCCTTCCTCTCAGGAAATTGTGCCACACCATTTAGCTTTATATTTTTTCTACCTGGTTGGTTTCTTCATTGCTCCCTGAATGTTGACTTTCTGCCTTCATGTGTCACCTATAATGCCCAACATTATCCTAGGCACACAGTTGGTGTGCAATACACTTTTTGATTACTTGATTGAGAAGGTTAAAAATGCTGACTTGGAAGACATGAAAGTGGGGGCCATCTACATCTAAAACTAGAAAGATGAACTATGAAGATTAAGAATGCTCCTTCCTAAGAAAAAAATGAACCAACACTGGGAGCTACTCTCAAAAACATTCCTCCTTTATACTTTTCTGTGTCCTTATTTTTCAAAGAAGAGATTCTTGGTCATACTTTTCCATTCCAAATTACCAATTATCATTCTAATTAAAATCTGACCCATATCCATGAGCTCTTTGTACAGAACCGTGGTACCCTCCCCCACTTCTCCAGGGATCACACACATGTGAAAGGGGATATGAGGGAAATATTATTTCTCACACCAGAACCACCAGCTGCAGATGAAAGCAGTTAAGTCGCTGAACAAGAAAGCAGACGATTATTGTGGTAATATTACAACACATTACTGGAAGTTGGAGAGAGGGGTTCCCCCTTTTAAAGCTCTTCCATATATAACTTCCTTATGGTTTTCCCACTGTCTTACCCCACCTAAAGGAACTGACCCCCACCCATAAGCCTCAGAAAGAAAAATGTAATTTTCAAAGAAATCAACAATAACTAGTGGAGAGGTTCTGGGTGACTGTGTGAGTAGAAGAATTGTAACAGACGTGCCTGATTACAGCCTTTGCCCCTTTTAATTCCGGGGAGAGTTACAGCAGCTGGAACAGAGCCAACCATAGCATGGAGCAGAAGAAACGTACAAGACTCAATTCCAAAAGACGTGGCTTCTCATTGCAGTTCAGCTACCCATCAATCATATGACTTCAGCATGTCAGTCTCTCCCAATTCCAATTTCTTTCAACAACTGGAAAAGAAAGAAAGCGCTACCTGCATGGCCTACCTGTGCCATCACCAGATCAAACACGGTGAGGGAAGAACGGGAGCAGCTGCCACTCCTGAGCGTGGCCTGATGGCAGCCAGGTGCCTCGGAAACATCATAGCTGTTAATCCTCACAAGTCTCCTGTAGATCATATTATCCCCATTTTACAAATGAGCAGACACAGCTAATTAAGGGCCTGTCCAAGGTCACCAGCTAGTAAGTCATTCAAACCCATGCTTTAATCACTATATTATACCGCCTCCCTCGATGTTTTGGAATAACTTTCAAAGCTAAAAATCTATACATGCTTAATAGAAATGTATAAGACAATAAGTCCCCTAGGAAGAAGCCGGCAGCCGGATTCGATTCACTCATTTCTTTTCTACCCCCGCTTCCCACCAATTTTATCAAACTCCTTTGTCCTCCTGATCTCCCTCTTCCAGTTATTCCCTTTTTACTCCTCTCACCATTTCCCTTTTGTGCCCCTCTCCTGTTGTCATTTTAAGCTTTTGTAATTAACACAAGGAGAACAAAAAATAAAAACTTTTAAAGGAGCACGTAATTAAAACAATTTATCTGAATACCATCCTTAAGTGGAACTAAATATTTAGTAAGAATGCAGGACACATTTTGAAATTTTCCTTTTGTTTAACAATCTCTTTATTGGGTTCACTTTAGGCCAGCTGAGACTTCTACAAAAATAAAATGACAGAGTGCCTCGTAAGTTTAGGAAAGAGTCATCATGAAATCCAAAGGCATTTCCATTTTAGATGATCAGCATATGATTATACTAGAATTGTATCAGGTTAAAAAAACCCCACATATTTAACTACACATAGAGTCTGAAATTCTAAATTCTATGTGTGGCTTTTGCAGAAGGGTGCTGTTTACCTAGCTCTGGTGTTGTCTCCTAGGGGTGCTCTTCCCCCCAGACCTGTACAGCCTCCTCCCTCTGGGCCACACAGCACTTTGCTCATTCAATACCTTAGTTATCATCATAACCAGGTTATAGTGTGGCCTGTTTTCACAGTCTTTCCCTCTAGACAGAGAAGGCTAGGGCAAAAACAGCATTTTATTCAGCTTTATATTCCGAGAATGACCAGCACATGAAGATCCCCAACCCAAGTCTGTTGGATGATGGAACAAAAATTAAAACTTAGCAGGAAAGCATGCAGCCTTCAGACAGACTGGGTTACCATAAAGCAGGACACATCGGTCATCACTGGCTCTTGATTTGCCTAATAATAATAAAGCCTTTGAGAAGAGAAAATAGACATGGTGCATTTTTCAAACCATCCTCCACAGGCGGGAGCTGGCTCCCTTTTCATCCGTATGATCCTGATTTTCTGAGTTACAGTTCACACCAACATTTTCATAGATCTGATCACCTGAAAACCAAGCCTCCTTTCCTCCCCCTGGCAAGCGTATTCTTCCACGCTCCTCTCACTTTGTCCAAACACCACCTGCAGAACCAAGGCATGAGTCCACTTGTTGCCCCCTGCTCTAGAGCTTTGTATCATTATTCCGATTTCTGTGTTTAAGGTCACACCGAGTGGGACCCAGTTCTTCTACCCCCTGATTCCTAACTAGGTGTCCCCAGCAAAAGCCTGCTTTTACCAAAATGCACCTGCCGGGGCTTCAGCCCCATCACTTGATTCAGGACCTCCGGGGTGGGCCCAACAGGTGTACTTTGAAAAGCTCTCCAGGTGCTTCTGGGAGGCGCCTCGGGTTAGGCAGCCCAGCACCAGACAGCCTAGACCCGCTAATGTCATTATTCATTCCACGAACACACAGCTATTTCTTCTTTCATTCAAAGTGGCCAAACAGATGCTCAATACCACGACACTGGAGTAACTGCCACAGCTGTCACTTATTATTATTATTTTCAATAGAACGAAAGGCTCCCGCGGTCCCAGAGCTCCTCACACTGGGTAGACCAAACTGGCAGCCCGGGGATCGCTTTACCCGGGCGAAGTCCCCCCCCACACACACACCAGCACGGACGCCGTCGCCCATACAAAAATACAGCTGTGCACCGTACAAAGTCACCACGACCACCACGGCGGGAAGCGCGTCCCGCCCGCCACTCAACGAGGTCACCCGCCCCCACAATTCTCTCTGTGCGCCGTCGGGAGTTCCGGGGGCGCCACGGCCCCAGGACCTTTTCTCCCGAAGTCTGCGGGGACTCCTTCTGCCGCCACTCGGTTACTTTCTTTAACTCAGCCTCTTAGAGGGCGTGCTACGCTGGAACTTAAGATTCTCACGTTTTGGTAGTTCAGAAATTACTCCCCTGTGGTCAGCGCAGACACCCCCTGCCCCCGTCCCCAGCCCCGGAGCGCACGGGACTCGGGAGGCGGCAAAACACGCCCCCCGCGCGGGCCAGGCGGGGCGGGCGCTGGGTGGCGGCCGCTGGGCTCCGGCGTCACCCGCCCCGCCCTCCAGAGCGAAGAGCCGCCGACGCCAGAGAAAGGGGAAGCGCGCCCCGAGCCGCACAAAGGCGGCCGCCGGGGTCCCGTGCGCCGCCGCGCTGCCCTCCCGCCTCGGCAGGACGCGGGCGGCAGCCTCGGCCGGGCGGCCTCGCCGGGCCCGCGGGCTCCGCGCCGCATGTGGGCACCTGCGGCCCGGGAGGGAGCCGCGGCCCGGCGCGCCCACCTGAGCGCGCGCCCCGTGCGCCGTCCTGCCCGCGCCTCACCTGCTCTCGCGCCGGACGCGCCACCAACTTTGTCCCACTTGGAAAGTTCTCCAGCTGGAGCCCGCGGCCCGATCCCGCAGCTCCGAGGGCAGCGAGCCCGCCTGGGCGACCGCCGGGCGTGCTGCGCGGCTCCGACTCGGCGGCGCGGAAAAGGGGAAGGGGAGGAAGGGGCGGGAGCCTCGGTGGGGTGATCCCCCTCCGACCCCAGCCTGCTCGCGTCGGCCGCCCTGGGGACTTCTGCGCTGTTATCATCCGCCCCCGCGCGTGCGACTTTGCGTCTCTTTTACGGACTTTTGTCATCACCTCCAGCGGTTAAGGGTTTGGGCTCTGGGGTCAGGCTACCTTGGTTCAGATCTTGCTCCACGGCTTACAAGTGTGCGATCTTAGGTAACGCGTTTTACCCCTTCTGCAAAAGGAGGGAATCAGTAACACCTATCCAGGGGCCAACCCACGTGTTGTGGAGCCTGAGACAACCGGAGGGACGAGAGCTTCTTTAAGGAAAATACAAAATTAGATGCTGGGGTTTGGAAGACATCTGCATAAGCGAGAGGACCCGAAGCTTAAGCTTCATTAGCTTCACGTGTTAAGCTGCCTCTGTAACGCTCTCCTTAAGGCTGTTGCCGGAGTTCAATGAGGTGAGTTGTGTGAGGGGCCGGCACACTCAACAGGTGGTGTTTTCTACAGGGATCATTGCCCTGTAACTGCTCCGGTGGACCTGAGAGAGGAGAAATGACATTGAGTGACAATTATGTGCCAGGTGTTTGAAATACATATTATACTTAATTCATGCACAAATGTGTGCATAAGCAGTATGCCAATTTTATAGCTCAACACACTAAGGCTCAGGGAGGTCCTGTAACTTGTGGTCTCACAGAACCCACTTCAGCCACATGGCAAGTACCTGGTTTTTCCACAGTTCCATCTCACAAATATTAATATGTAAATATATTACTATAACTTGCTGTTTGGGCAAGAAAAGAAAAGAAGAAGAAATTCCCCATGACAGAACAAAGTGCCTGAGAAATACCTATTTCTGAATTTTCTCTGCAGAATTTCCCCAGCTGAGTACAACAGCAAATGAAGGATGGCCCTGCATGTGAAATACCCTGCTGCAAAATCAATAAATGGCTTTACTTAGATGTGTTCAGGTTACACATTCGCTTGCTCTGTTAGCACTATGTGTTTACTTTTTCTATTGATTATTAATACCACTGCAATTCAGATTAATGAGTTTATAACCTATCCCCAAAGGGCTTATAAACCAAAACAAACAATAACATAACCAAAAGGAATTCTCCTTGTGCAAGCCACTTCACGTACTTTTTCTCATTGAATCTCCACATCTCTTTGCTGTAGTTAAAATTACCCTCCATTAACTGATGAAAGCTTAAAAATAAATTAAGTTGAAATATACACAGATAGCCAGGATTTAAACCCAGTTTTGCCTGGATCCTAAACCTTGGCTCTTTTTTCTACACCCTGGAGAGAAATGAAGAAACTACTAAAAATACATAACGTCATTTCTGTTTTGCAGAGGGGGCAGGGGAGAAAAATATATCAAATTCCAGTCGTTCTTTTCTTAAATTAAGTTCCTATTGCAGGAGAACCAAACATAAAGCTCAGCCCCACAACTTAGTTTTTCAGGGTGAGAAAGGGAGAGTGTCTATTATGCTGCCGGGCACATAATAGGACATTTGTTGAATAAATGAATGAATTCATAAAAGAATTAGTGAAATGGTATTTGGTGGTTCCTCTTAAGTCACAACCTTTCTATAGACATGATTCTTGTAAAATGCCCTTATAGTGAAGAGATTTTTCTCCCTCTGTTTTTTCTCATTCTTGGCTAACTGTTGCTAATAAAAGGGTCAAATCACATTTTAAAAGCCAGCAAAAGGAGGGTGGAAGAAAGAAAAGACAGAGAAGAATGAAAAGACCACAGGCATGGGGGGAAGGAGAATGAGGACACAGCCTTTCCTGTGCCTGCTCCCGAGAGGGAAAAGATTTTATATCTGTCAAAAACATACAAAAACTGCAAAAGTAGATTAAGTTTTCTAACTAAATTGTGAAATAGTTTGATTTTTATTGTGTTATTGTAAAAAGAGCAATATTTTGTTAAGCCAAAATAAACCCTACATCTGTGCCCACCCTCAACCCCAGCCTGTTGCGTTCTGCTGTGGCTTTGGATGGGGTGGGGGATGGGAGGCTGCGTGTTTAGCTGAGGAAGGCAAGTTCACTACCTCTCCCTCAGGCAGGGAGGCATTCATGCAGGAAGTGAACTTTCAAAGACTTGCAAAAACACATTCAGTTAAGGAAGTGCAGGGGTATGCATACAACTTTCAAGGAATAGGTGATTTTTCAGAAGTTCAGAGGAGGGGATGAAATGGTGGTTCTAATAAAAGGAATAACAGCTACCATTTTAGGGCTTATCCAGGCAAGCTGACCCCAGGGCGCATGCTCTGGAGCCCATGCTGCTAAGCTCTTCCGATGGTCTAGCGGCTAGACCATCTGATCTAGATGCGGCAGGCTGCAGAACAGAAAGGGGAGGACAGGGAGAGGAACTCTGGGTGCTTTCTTAAATGACCTGCAAAAGAGGTGAGGCTCTTGAGCCTGAAGATTAAAGCAAATTCCCCAATCCCAGAATGTGAGAGTGCGGCTTTGCTTGGTTCCATACCTAATCAGGACAACTCTCATTTGCAAATGTCACTAGCATGTCCAGCAGTCCTTAACTGTCAAGTACGGGATCTTCAGTCTGCATAGCTGTGTACTGTGCATAGATATACCCACTGCCTTTCATACACCAAATTCCATTCTGGGTCATCATCTGAGAGATGACACCAGCTACTGAGTGATGGGTGGTGCTATTAGCCACTCATGGAAAGTAACACAGGTTCACTACTAGCCACTCATGGAAAGTAGCTTGTAGGCTTGTGGCTGCAGTGCCCACCACCCCATACTGAAGAACCACAGTCTTTGAGTTTTGCCTCCACACAGATGGCACTTATGGAGGAGGTTCAGGGGACATGTCCCAGGGCTTAGAACCTGCCCTACCAGGTCAGGGAGTGGGAGCAGTTCTGGCAAAGAGCCTCAAGCTCTTAATGAAATAACACAATCAGATCCTCTATAGGTCAGAAAATAAAGATTCCTGTCCCCCTCCCCTGTTCCAGCTACATAGCCTGGCATGATGCTGGTGGTCAGGTTTAATCTACCCAGGTGTCTGGGACATGTGTGGCCTGACCCCAGCAGCCATCTCCCTACTACAAGTTCCAGGGTGGGGGCTGGGAGGCTCAAACTCTCACCTCCTCCCCTGGCTGCTCATGCCTGAAAGAGCCAGGGCTTGCAGAAACCATAGTGAGAAATTTTCTAATCATTATTTTCTGGTAATGAGAATCATTTCTAACATCTATGGGGTTTTTTTTTTTTTGCCTTATACATTTGCCTTTTGAATCCATTTCCAGGAACTCATTGGTTACTAATGTGAGGGACTGCCTTAGTGAAGGAATTACTCCAAGGATGTAGAATTCCCTTCTCACCTCACAGCCCCCGTCCTGCCTCACCCCATCTTGCTTCCTATTTTTTAATTTCTTTGTGACCTTTAATCCCTAGAACCCCTTCCTACTTCCTCCATCCATTGCCTCCATTCTGACTTCCCTTATCTTCCTATCCAGTTTAGGTCAGTTGTGGTGGTTTTGAGGGTGTGACTGTGTGTGTGGTGTTTATGCACTAATTTCCTTACACCATGATCATGGCTCTTCCTTCCGTTGACTTCCTTCCATTCCCCATGAGGCATCTCCCCCCATCTACTTTCTTTGTTACTTTCCCAAATGTCACCTGCTACTGGGACATCAATAGAGTATGTTGATTGGATCCACTGTGAATTCCTATAATCTCAGAAGAGGACATTCAGCTTTTTAGCACTCTTTTCCCCATCTCTGCATTACGTCTTCTGCCTCTGCAATTTTAAACCTTTTCCATCCAAGATTTCAACTGCTCCCGCTCCTCACTCTCAACACAGCGAATCGCCTTCTTTTTCAAGTACAGGACTTCCCGCTAGAACTTCCACGACCATTTTTGCATCTTTCCATTATTTATCTTTCTTTCTTCTTTCTGAGAAATTAGACCTCCTTGCAAAAGCTAAACCCTGTGACTTAAACTCAAAAACCCTCACCTTCTCTGGGATTGGACTCTATCAATTGTCATATTTTACTTTTTCTCCACCTTGTTGCCTCTTGGCCCCTGCCTTCAAGTTTAGGTCTCCATTATTCTTTACATAATGATAATTAGTATTAATTTTAAAATTTCCAACAGCTTGGCTATTTCCTGAAACTATTGACCTGTAGTTCAGTGCTCCGTAACCACCCCCAAACTTTGTCAATGAGAGTCTCTTCCCATTGCTTCAGCTTCTGGTCCCTACTCGTTGTGGAACCCCCTAGAATCCCCCCCTTGGAGTCTGGGCTTCCCCACCATCCTATTTCACATCCTTTCTTAGCAATCAACGGTGACGTCCTAACTGCCAAGCCACTGGGCTCAGTCTTTAGCATCCTTGACTTTTCTGAATCATTAACCAGGTTTATCTGTCTGTCCTCCTTCACACTCTCTTTTCAAAGGCTTCACTTTCAAAAAGAAAATGTAAGGAATTTTTTTATTATCTACCTGATGTTACCCTTATTTAGTGGTCTTGGTTCCTTTGACAATCTACCAGTTTGAACACTTCAAATTAAGCCAGACTCCTGGCTCCTGGGCATCTCATGGAATGCATCAATAGTCCAAAATTATGTAGATTTGTTACAGACTGAATGTTTGTGACACCCCCCCCCCAAACTCATATGTTGAATCCTAACCCCGAAAGTGATAGTATTAGGAGGTGGGGGCCTTTGGGAGGTAATTAGGTCATGTGGGTGGAACCTTCATGAATGGGACCCCAGAGATCTCTCTTGCTCTCTTTCCTCCGTGTGAAGATGCAATGAAAAGACTGCAGTCTGTTATCTGGGCGAGGGTCCTCACTAGAACCCAACCATGCTGGCACCCTGATCTCAGAATTCCAGCCTTCAGAACTGTGAAAAATAAATTTCTATTGTTTATAAGCCACCCAGTCTTTTATACTGCCACCCAGTGTTTTATTAGAGCAGCCTAGCCTGAACTGAATAAGACAGATTTTAAACTCTTACTCAGTATTTTCTATCTATACACTTGATGGGGGAAGAGGGAAAGGGTTATACATAGCCCCGAGGAAATATTTAACATCTCTAAGCAGAGGCAAAGTAACTATCAAGAAACTAAAGGAAATCCTCTGTGAAATCATCTGTCCATTCAAAGCTATTATCTCTGCGTTGAGGAAATAATACCAGCCCTAGCAGAAAACAAGTCCTCCCTTAGCTGCTGTAATTCTGTATGTCTTGCTTCTCCTAATACTCAAAACACTTCTTCATCTCCAGTCTTTCCCTCTCTCCTTTCCTAAACGTGGTGGCCCTCCAATATTCTATCTTCAGACCTTGTCCTTTATCTGCCCTCATTCCCCTTTCTACTTAACATCCTTAGCAAGTGCATCATAAATCACTTCTAGGCATGCAGATTCCAAATCTCTAGCCCTGAAAGATCCTGAGTCACAAATACCTCTTTTCACTGCCTGCTGAACGCTTTCCCCTGGGGTACCCACTAGAGCCTCTCACTCAACATTCCAAACTGAACTCAGCATCTTACCACTACAAGTAGTTTCCCATTTCAATTTTCATGACTCTAGCAGCACCACCATTCTCCTAGATGCCCAAATTTGAAAACCTGGTACCTCTGTGCTTCTTCTCAGTTCTTCCCTCCCGGTATCATACCTCCTAAGTCTATCAAAAGTGCACCTAGAATAAGCTTGGCATATATATTCTTATGACACCTATCTTATTTTGTCTTGAATTATAGGATATGACTGTTTTAAGGAAAATCTGTAAAAAGCAATTTATATAGTAGTATTTAGACACTTAGGTTAATATCAATTATGTTATTATTCATTCTACAAAAAAAGTTATTTTCGACGAGTACAAGCTGCAAAATCCAACTTCTACTTGTAATAATTTAATTTTAACAGGTTAAAATTATATGCAGTTATAATATTTTTGCCTACTCAAAGAAAAGAGTGACATTTTAAAACTATACGTCTGTCATTTTGTAAAGTAATTTTATGTTATTATGAGAATTTAAACATACAAAGAAGAGAAAATAGTAAAATGAACTCCCATGTGACCGTTGCTCAATTCAATAATTACCAAGATTTTGCCACATGTGTATAATGTATTTTTTCTTTTCTTTTCTTTGTTGAAGTTTTTAAAGCAAACCCCAGACATCAGCTTATTTCACCATGATTTATTTCAGTATGCTATTATAATAGTGTTACATAATACCCTTGTATAATACTATATAATAAAATAAGCATATCCATGCAAGCATATGAAGCATATGATAGTGTTATATCATTATAACACTAGCTAAATTGACAGTTATAACTTGGTATTTATAAAATCCAGTCCATAGTCAAAAGTCTATTATCTCAAAAATGTGTTCTTACAACTGTTGGGTTTTTTCCCCTCCTTTGGTATTTTGCTTTGTTTTGTTTTGTTTTAATCAGGAGCCACACAAATTCTGTCCATTGCATTTTGTTGTTATGGCTTCTAAGTCATTTTTAGTCTTCTTTTCCATGTCACTGACTTGTGAAAAAAGCCAGATCCATAATGTCTGAATGTCCGACATTCTGCATTTGTTTATTTCCTTTCTTGTGTTTTAGTTCAATGACTTGTTCCTCTATTCTCACATTTCCTGTAAACTTATGCCACTCATTTTATTTTTTACACTTTGTATATTTTTCCCACTACCTGTGGATCGCTCATAAAAATACATGTCTTTCAGTGCTGCCTTTTTTCCTGGATTCATCTCAGTTGTTTCCTGATCATTAGACACCAACTGTGATGAATTAGTCATATTCTAGTGGTTTCCCTAAGAGTAGACTGATGACATTATGCAAAGTCTGAGGACACATAAACATGGGTTAAATAAAAGAAAATTATTTTTGAAGAAATTCAGGAAATGATTATCATTGTTTTATACAGTTATATTCTTTGATTCAGTATGCTCCACTGTAAAAATATTTTCTTTTTAAAAATTTACTCATTTCAAAGAAATAAAATACCCCCGCACATCAATTATCATTTTTGATTTTGAGAGCTGGGTTTTGAAGTTTTTAGATGTAAAAAAGCAATTTTTTTAAATAACTTGAGGGATTTAGCTTATTTCTGTACAGACATTGTATACTTAGTAGTGTACGCAGGGAATCTTGTGTTTTATAAATGAAAAAACTGGAGCTCAGTGAAGTGATATCTTTCCGAAATATATATAGATATTATCATCATATTTTTATCATAAATATATATAAATTTTTCATAAGGATATGGTTTCTAAATATTTTCTCTAGACTCGAGCATAATTTTTAATGTTATGGAAATTTCATAAAGGATATGGCACAATTATTATAATTACTTATATTTATTGAGTACCTACAGTGTGCCAAGTATTTGTTTACACTCTTTATATGTAATAAGCTACGTAGACTTCACAAAAATCCTATGAAAAAGGTTCTAGAATTATTCCCATTTAATAAGGAAGCAGAGGCACAAATCTATCCAGTTCCTCTTCCAGTGACTTTCTCACGGCCAGTAAATGACAGCTCCAGGATTGGAATCCAGGTAGCTTAGCCCCCTGAGCCTTAGCCCATAACTTCCATGCCGTGCAAAGCTTCTATTAAAGTGGGCTAAGTGAGGGGGTAGGCAGAAACAACTCATCAGTTCTCAGCCTGTGCAGGCTGTGCTCACTTCCAGAGTAGCTCCAGGAAACTTCTCCAGTAACAGAGGAGCTTCAGGGAATCCCCATCCAAGCAGGGCAGTGTGGGATAGATCTGAGAATACTGTTGAAGAACAGTGAAAGCCCCTGCCATCGAGAGACTTGGAAGAGCCTAGCATTTTCCTTTCTTGTCTCTTCTGGCAGAACTAGTCAGTTAGTTCACAGCAACTGCACAGGGGGTCACGAAAGAAATGGGTATAAGTGTCCGTGGAGGAATCCAGACCAAGTCTGTGTAAGGCCACGTTGCCTCGATCCACCATGCCTTCCAAGAACACTGAGGAGAGAGAACTTTTATTTTGAAGACCACCTGGAAGGGAAAAGACTTAGACTTAGGTGAAAAGCTGCTTGTCACACATGCCTTTATGTGCCTTTTCCAACTATGTTGAATGGTTCATTTTCGATCTTCAAAGACTTCTGTAGAAAAAGCCCTTCTAGATTAAGAAGACATTGTATTAAAGTTGCAGTTGGATTGGTCCGGCTTTGTTTTGTTTTGTTGCAAAAGCGTCTCTCTGTGTCTGGAACCACTCTACACCACCTGGAAAACTAATGCTAAGATTATTTGCATTAGTTTGCAAGGGCTGCTGGCACAAAGTGCCAAGGCAACGTCTTCAGGGTTGGTTCCTTCTGAGGGCTGTGAGGAAGAATCTCTTCTGCATCTGCCTTTTAGCTTCTGGTGGTTTGCTGGCAATCTCTGGTGTTCCTTGGCTTGTAGATACATCACCCGATCTCTGTCTGCATGTTCACATGGTGTTCTTCCTGTATTCATGTCTGTTTCTGTGGCCAAATTTCCCCTTTTTATAAAGACATCAGTCTTATTGGATTAGGGCCCATCTGAATTACCTCATTTTTAACTTGATTACTTCTTAAAGATTGTTGTGGTTTGAATATTTCTCCTTTCCCAAACTCATGTTGAAATTTAATTCCCAATATGGCAGTATTGAGAGTTTGTACCTTTAAGAGGTGATTGGGTCATAAGGGCCTTGCCCTCATGAATGGATTAATTCATGGATGAATGGATTAACAGGTTACCATGGGAGTAGGACTGGTGGCTTTCTAAGAGGAAGAGAGACCTGAGCTAGCACGCTCAGGCCCCTCACCATGTGATGCTCTGCACCACCTCGGGACTCTGCAGTGTCCCTACCAGCAAGAAGGCTCTCACCAGATGTAGCCCCTTGACCTTGAACTTCTCAGCCTCCATAATTAGAAAAAATAAATTCCTTCTTTATAAATTACCCAGTTTCAGGTATTCTGTTATAAGCAACAGAAAATGGGCTAATACAAAGACCCTATTTCCAAATAGGGTCACATTTCAGGTAGTCCAGGTTGGGACTTCAACCTATCTTTTTGGGGGCACACAATTCAACCCATAACACTATTTTTTTGTTTAAATTAATGTTTTGCTTTTTTGTTTCCTTCTATTCTTTTTATTTCTAATTTATTTCTCAGGTTATTTGCCCTGTTTTCATTCTTTGATGACAGAACTTTCTCCTCCATTCTCTATGCTGTCCCCTCCACATCTCTTGCCCTTTCCTCTATCCAGTCCTTTCTGCACGTTGATTCTGGGTCAAACTTCTAACAGCATGACTTAGAACAAGTAAATCTCTTCATAGAAGTCCTCATTACCCCCAATATTGAGTCTAGGCTCCTTGGTTTGGCATCTGGGGCTCTTTTACAATCTGGCCTCCAACGGAGCTTACCTTAAGAACCCTCCACTCTTGACTGGCTTTCCTCTAAAGTTTGTATTTATACTGCCATTTTTTCTTACCTATTCTCTTTTTTCTAGAATACACTCTCACTTTTTCATCTTTGTTTACCTGAGTCACATCCTTACTTATTTGCCAAGTTCAGGATGCACTTCTAAGGCTGGGTGTGGTAGCTCATACCTGTAATGCCAGCTCCTTGGGAGGCCAGGGCAGGAGGATCTCTTGAGGCCAGGAATTTGAGATCAGCCTGGGCGAGACCCCATCTCTACCAAAAAGTAAAAAAATGTTTTAAATGTGGTGGCGCACACCTGTAGGCCCAGCTAAACAGGAGGCTGAGGCAGGAGGATCCCTTGAGCGCAGGAGTTTAAGGCTGCAGTGAGCTATGAATTTCACCACTGCACTCCAGCCTAAGCAATGGAGAGAGATCCTGTTTCTTGAAAAAACTAATTAATTAATTAATTTTTAAAAAACACCCACTTCTCTCAGAAGAGAGTCCCTGACTCATTTCTAGGGAATGCTCTACCCCCATTATCACTGCCTCTTTGGAAATCTGGAAACATTCCCTTGGCCTGTGCCATCTACTCTCTTGTACTAAATGCTGTATATAAAATACAGCAAACAGATGCGTTCACTTTCCAAGTAAAGTATATGTTCCTTACAGGCAAGGATCATGTCATTTGCTTATTTTTAGTTTTTATTTTTTGTATCCTTACCAGTCCTGACACAAAATAGGTAATTTATTTCATCAAATCTAAACTGCTATCAAATGCAGGATGCACCATTGTTTTTTATATTACTAGGAGGGAAAAAATGCAATGTCTCAATCTAGGACACAATGCTTTCTTGTATTCTCTGTGCCACCGAGGGTGTTGGTGATGCAGCGTTTCTTAAAAGACTTCATAAAAGAACTAAAAACCACTTGTGCTGGGCTCTTAAGCTGACTGTGCAAGTGTGGACAGAACTTCTTCTTTTCCAGTTCCAGAAAACATATCAGATTCACCACTCATCCCTACCCCTTTTCCCATAACCATTTGGGTCCTGAGAGCTAAGAGAATGCCCCCATATTATTCCCTGGGTTTTTCCCCAAGCTTCTGAAACTCATTCGGACACGTCTTGATGTTGGAGTTCTTGACATTTGGGTATGCGCAGTCACAGCCATGTCATGACTGCCATTGGGCCCATAGTGATTATAGGATGCAGCCTGACTTCAGAGATATAAAGATGTGAACACAAAATGTGCATCGTAAAATCAATGCATGCATGTAGTTGACCGATCGAATGTTTAACAAACAGTATAAGTGTCTCTAGGGGACAATTCTGGTTTATTTTTGTCCAGCATCCATTTAATGTTCTCCTGATAACTGTCCTGCTATTTATCTCAATGGGGCCACTCCCTCATCTACTATGGGTTCAGGTACTTCTGGAGGCATTGACTCCGCCTGTGATCCAGGGGTGGAACATATGCCCAAAGCTAAATTAATTAATGTGTTGATGTCCCTGGCCAAAATCATTGGTCCAGGGACAGTCTGGGATTTGAACTTGAAAGTGTATAGGTCCTGGAGCTATTGGAAGCCTTCAGGAAATGAAAACAACACTGAGGAATCAGAAATAAGAAATCAGGAGAGAGAAAAAATAAAGTTCCAGTGACATATTTAAATCCTGGATCTTGAAACACCAAGATTGAAGCACCTGGACTGGTTGGTGACGTGAGCCCTTAAGCTCCCTTTTTTGCTTCAGTCATTATGGATTTCAATATCCTTTTGTAACTTAAATAATCCTGAATCAGAAGAAGGAAGATAAGTCACTAGGCATAGAGATTCATTTGACAAATATTTATTGCATGTCTACTACATACTGGCACTGTGCTAAATTTTGGGCTGTAACATGAATAAAATAGTCTCTCTATTCAAGCTCTTTTTAGGTGGGAAGAGAAAATTTTCCACCATCCTTGACCAGGTAAGTTTGGCATTTTACTTGAACTCTATTGTACACTCTGAACATGATAAATACCATTTTTTTTAGAGAGACAACGTCTTGCTCTGTTGCCCAGGCTGGAGGCCAGTGGCATGATCATACCTCCCTGCAGCCTTAAATGCCCAGGCTCGAGCAATCCTTCCGCCACAGCCTCCTGAGTAGCTGGGACCACAGGCTTGGGCCAGCATGCCTGGCTAATTTTTTTAAAAACTTTTCTGTAGAAATGGAGGTCTTGCTATGTTGCCTAGGCTGGTCTCGAACTCCTGGCCTCAAGTGATCCCTCCACCTCAGCCTACCAAAGTGCTGGGATTACAAGCATCAGCCACCACGCCTGCCCAATAAATACTAGTTTTTTATAAGTGGCTTTGTGAGGAGGAATTTCCATAAGAATGCTATATAATGGATACAATTTGGACTTTTATTAATCATATATTTGTGCTAAACTCCATCTTTTTCTTTTTTTTTTTTTATTTTTATTTTATTTTTTTAGAGACAGGGTCTCACTCTTGCTCAGGCTGGTCTCGAACTCCTGAGCTCAAGTGATCCTCCTGCCTCGGCCTCCCAGAATGCTAGGATTACAGGCGTGAGCCACCACGCCCGGCCCTAAACTCCATCTTTTTCATAACTGTAATCTCTCATTACCAAAAATTAAGACATGACACCAATTTAGAATATAGATTTAACATTATCTTTTAAAACTAGTAGTGCTGTTTCAAAGAAGCTGTTACTCAAGATATCCACAGAGAAAGTAGATGGCAGTTTGAATTAAATCCTTTTAGGTTTATGTACTGTGTACTACTGATGTTCAAGATTCAGTTACTTGGTGGCAATCTGGAACAGAAAATATTCAGCATATTAGGCTGAAGAATAAAGAAAAGATGTGCCATTTGGGGAATAGTACCTGCTGTACAAATATATGCCACATTCACTTCATTGCTTAATGTGGCAGAGATAAGTCAACTGATGTTATTATTAATGTACTGGACATAAACAATTACATTTTAGCATTCCCATAGTCTGACACCAAAAGATTTCAGTAATTTAGAGCTGGTCAGAAGAAATTACAATTTTTAAGCTTTTAAAAGCTTTTCTACGTAAATCTCATAAAAACCAGTATCCTCAAGTGCATATTTGAAAAAGCGAGTTAGTTATTATGAATACTAATGGGAATTTAAAAAATCAAATGTTAAGTGAAAACACAGGATTTCAGTAAGAATCTATATGTGTAATATATTATTATTTGAGACTTAAAGATGTATATGCACATACATTGAGAACCAAATTTTTGGAAAGGACTTACTATATTCGGGAGACAGGGACTCACTATATTGGCCAGGCTGGCCTCGAACTCCTGGGCTCAAGTGGTCTTCTCACCTCAGCCTCTGGAGTAGCTGGGATCACAGGCCTGCGCCAAGGCACATGGCTCAGAGCCAATTATTACTAAGCTAATTGTCTAGGACCTTGTGTCTGAGGCAAAAGCAGGCTTTTGTATAAAATAGAAATGATATATTAGAATTGAAAGGGAACCTAAAGGTCTTTAAAATCATGTAAGTGTAGGGAAAAGTCTTCATTTGTAGAGGAAAGGTACATTGAATATATCCAAATACAACTTTCATGAAGGCGGGAGGTAGCCATAATCTGAGAAAGAACAAATATGAAGTAATTTTATAGGCATTGAATATCAAAGAAACTTTCTGTATGGTGACATCTATGTATATATTATCGGCTATTTTTCCAAAAATGGAAAGAATTCTTCCAGAAATACAACCCCCAAAACTTTAACTCTATAAAGAATGAGTATTGGGAGGGAACTCTGGCCCTCCCAATACTTGGTGGTATATGTACCACCCCCAAAACTTTAACTCTATAAAGAGTGAGTATTGGGAGGGAACTCTGGCCTCCCACTGCACGTGATGCCATCAGAAAGATGTGCGCTTTAACTGGCTGTCTGGTCATAGCATCCAGACAGTTTCATCTGCCTTCCCCCCAGAAACATTCCAAGAGTCCTGGCCTGGAGAGGGATGTAGTTCTTGTCTCATTACAGAATTTCTAGAGAGCAAAGTTACTAGCTTAAATAGTGAATAAACCCACAACTATGGTCTCATTTAAAAAATACTTCTCATGAAATAAATTCAGTACCCTTAAAAATGTTTTTTATTTTTTATTTTTAATTATTTTAGGTACATGATAGCTGTGTGTATTTATAGGGTACATGTGATGTTTTGATACAGGCATACAATGTGGATTAATCAAATCAGGGTAATTGGGGTATCTTATCACCTCAGACATTTATCGTTTCTTTGTGTTAGGAACATTCCAATTCTACTCTTTTAGTTATTTTAAAGTACACCCTAACTTATTGTTGATTATAGTCACTTTGCCGTGCTATCAAATATTGTTCATTCTATCTAACTATATTTTTGTATTAACCATCATCATTAACCATCCCCACTAAAAATTTTTTTTTCAGAATTTTGATATAGAAATCTGAATGACCAGCTCAAATATAATTTATACATTAAACATACTCAGGTGCTTCTATTACAAATGAATAACCCCTGCAACCTTCTTCTACTGTACCCATAAAAGTATATAAATATTATTCAGCATTCAATTTTCTATTAATAATGCCTATTTTATTTAAAATAAATTTGTGCTATCAAACTATGGAAACCTTAATGCAAATATGCCTTATTTACCACCTTAAAAATTCCTATCTCTGTGACACAAACTTTGGAGTGTGTGAAGTGTACTTAGCACTGCATGTCTTAGTGTGCGAATTCTAAAGAAGTTCTAGGGCTGAGAGAAAAGGGTTAAAGATGTATTGGCTTCACTACACTAACTGTCTGTTAAGTTTCCTATCACAGAACAGCAAGAATCAAAAGGAAATCAATGGGAAGGGAGATAGAGCAAAAGCCAGAGAATATACTGAAGAACTAGAGAAAAAGCTGCATGTCTAATCAGCTTGCAGTCTCAGGAGTGTAAATATAATGAATTTCCACAATTTGCTCTCTAAAAATTATAGGTCTATTTAAATTAACTGGAAAATGAGGTGCATATTTAGTCCTGTGCTACCGTGTTATATTCATCATCCCCAAAGTCGGTCTTTACTGAGATGTATTTCTCCCAGGTTTCACTTTCCATAAGTCAATAATTGTTTTCTTCCACATATGGGAAATATTGTTTTTAGCAAAATAATTTTTCCCCAAGAAACTAAAAGTAAGAATTCCCATGTGATCCTATAAAAATGGATATTGTGACATTTCTTATTCAATCAAAAATATATTTTGAGATTTACTTACCTTGAGGTTTTCATTTCATGTGAAATTATCATGTTATTTGGGTATTTGATATTTTTCACATTTTCTTATTCATATGCTGACAGATAGGAACAAGTGTGCATTTCTTTGAAAGACGTTGAGGTTAAAAAAAAAAAGAAAAACTCACAAAATTACTGGGCTCGCCAGACTTGATAAAACTAAAATCACTTAGGTGAGGTTTTGAGCGCATCATGAAACATCAGTTTTCTTTTGAGCATAAAGGGTGGAAAGATCCATAATCAGTCTATGTTCAGCATTTCTCCATGTAGCCTCTCAACCTTTACCCAATCCCCATTGCTTCCTGTGTATTTGTTTGTTCATTTGTTCATTCATTCGATTATTCATCATTCAACAAATGGTTCCTGTGTGTCCACTCTGTGCCATGAACTATTCTAGAATCTGGAGATCCATTGGGGCACTACATTTTCTTTACTAATTGTGAGTGCAGGCCTTGTTTTCATAATCTTTGTATCTCTACAGAGCTTACAACTGTGCATCACATGGTGTGATGATAGAACCTACTACTGTTGTCAGTCAACAGATATTTTAAAAATATTGATAGTGCGTTGAATGCTAAACTATGTAATGAACAATATCAGCTAAAATTATCATCCTTGCTCGATAATAATACCTTATCATCTAAAGCTCAAGTTAATCTAGCAGGAAGACACAAGTAATAAGAGATGTTCAAACCCTAAATTTCGCAGGAAAATATGCATTTTGCTCTTTCCTTTAACCTTGTTTTTAGAAAAATTTCTTCGAAGGCTGATACTTTTCTGTAAGGTGAAATGGAAGAAGTAAGGATAAAGAACCTCTCTTGGAAAAGAGGCTGGGCTTATGGAAAGCTGGGCAGGGGTAACAAATGGAGCTAGTGGGAGGGAAAGGGACAAGCAGAGGAAAGGAAGAGTGAGAAGCTGGGGTGTGTCCAGATGAAAAACACACTGTGGAAGGAGCTGCCTTAGGGAGACTGAAGTGTTCAGGAGTCCATCACCCCTTATTCTAATCACTTCATTACTTCTCTTCTTCCCCACAGACTGTAAGATCCTCAAAGGCTGTTGTGAATCCTGTTTTGCCTTGGTGCAGGTTCAATAAGCACTTGTTAAATAAATGGCTAAGAGTAAAGGTTATGAAAATAAGATAACCCTACATTTATATAATACTTTAAATCTTTCAAAACACATGATACACACTTGTATACTGAGAGGACACCTTGCCCACACCTAAGGAGACATACGTGAGGATGTTCATTGCAGCACCCTCTGAAATAATGAGACACTGGGAGCAATCTAAGTGTCCTTGATTAAAGAATGGATGTATAAATTTGGTAATGCTATGACTTAGCATTAAAAAGGAATGAACTACATAGCTATATCCCTCAACTTGGGTAGATCTCAAAAATATAATTTGTGGGAAAAAATTGAATTATGTGTATACTATATATAATATATATCTATTTTTATTTTTATTTTCTTTTTAGAGACAGGGTCTCACTCTGTCACCCAGGCTGGAGTGCATGCAGTGATGTGATCATAGCTCACTGCAGCCTCAAACTCCTGGGCTCAAGTGATCCTCCTACCTCAGCCTCCTGAGCAGTTGGGACTACAGGCACACCACCACCACACCTGGCTAATTTTTCTTATTTTTTGTTGAGATGGGGTCTCACTATGTTGCCCAGGCTGTTCTCCAACTCCTGGACTCAAGGGATCCTCCTGCCTTGGCCTCCCAAAGTACTGGGATTACAGGCGTGAGCCACCATACCCAGCCTAATATATATCAATTTGAAACAGCTTTATTGAGATATAATTTATATACCATAAAATTCTCCTATTTAAAGTGAACAATTCATCTGGGCATGATGGGCAAGCTGTAGCCCCAGCTACTTGGGAGGATTGATTGATGCCAGGAGTTTGACGCTGCAGTGCACCGTGATTGCACCTATGAATAGCCACTGCACTCTAACATGGGCAACATAGTGAGACCCCGTCTCTAAAGAAATTAAATAAATAAATAAATAAATAAAATGGACAATTCATTGGGTTTTGGTGTATTTACTATTAATTCTTTAAAATTGCAGTAAAATATATGTTATATATATAGATTCTGTAACCATTAAGTAGTAACACTTCATTGCCCCTCCCCCGAATCCTTAGTAATCTCTATTACTTTGTCTTGATGAATTTGCCTGTTCTAGGTATATCGCACAAATGAAACCATACAACATGTGTCTTTTGGTGTCTTGCTTATTTCATATAGCATAATGTCTTCAAGTTCATCTATGTTGTGGCATGTATCAGAACTTCATTCCTTTTTTACTGTCAGCGTATGCCATGTTTTGTTTGTCTATCCATCTGTTGGACACTTGGATTGGTTCCACCTTTTGGCTATTGTAAATAATCCTGCATTGAACATTGGTATACAAATATCTGTTCAAGTCTTTGCTTCCAATTCCTTTGGGTATATATGGAATATATGAATGGAATGGAATTGCTGGACCATATGGTAATTATTCCATGTTTATCTTTTTGAGGAACTGCTAGTTTCATTTGTATATTTAAAAAAACACAATAACACTTCTACGTATGGTTCCTGGATACGAATATGTTTGTAAAATCTAATGGTTGTACTGGTAGACACACTCATAGAAGTGATTGCTTTGGGGTTGAGGGTGGGGACGGACATGAGGAGAGAGGAAAAACTGGGCTAGAAATGGTTAAAGAGCAGACCTGTTTTATCCGTAATGCTTCCTTTCAGTTTTCAAAAGAGGCATATATACACACGTTATTTGAAAAGTACTTCAAAAATAGGAAAAAGGGAAGGAAATTTGACAAAATATCAAGTTACCAATTTGAGGTAGAAAGAATATTCATGTTACATTATTCTTTGTGCCTTTCTTATTTTTTTCATTAGAAAAAGACAAATTTTTCTGAAAAGTCCATATCACTTGGTCCTCATATCAAGATTGATGAAGGAGGTACTACTGGTGATTTCATTTTAAAGAGCAGAATTCTGAAACAGAACAGAGAGGAGGGCTCTGTCTGCTGGCCAAGGGCTTGGAGGGGAGGAGAAGGAGGCTGAGGTGGTGAACACCCTAAACTCTTTGGTGCTATTGCACAACACCTAAAATTACCTACTGTATTTTCTCCTCATTTTTAGTGTTATGAAGACACTTCTCTTGGAAGGCCACTGTTTTATAAGGAGACCTGGAGGAAGCAAGGATAGGTTCATTGAAGCAGAAGGATGGAGTGATAACAGGGACCTGGTGGACATGATAACAAGTGAGAACAGTGGGTAGGAAACGAGGGAAGTGGAGAAAAGGAAGGACTCTGAGGTGACCCAGATCAAAGAGATTAGCACTTCAAAGGGCCATTTGCAGCAGACCATTTGTGTAGTGTAAGAGATGAGATGGATTCTTCCGTGACTTGGTTTCCTACCAGCACCCCTGCCCCCTTTCCAGCTTTCACTATTTCAGGGTTAAGTGACAGAGTGGGCAGGTATCGTAATGGTAACACATGTGAGCCTGGAAGAAATGTGGGATGTGAGATTAAAAGTCAATTAACATAAGAACAAATTGTCATGTCTCTGAAGTAGACACCTGCTGGCTGCCAGATCATTCACTACTGATGCTGTGTCGGTATACCTCTTCCAGACACTAATAAAATTAGTGACCAAAATGTCCAGATTCCTTAATAACATTGGGTTTTTTTTCTTGCTCTTGTCCTGAAAAAGAACGAACCTTAGATAGCTTCATAACTAATTTGTGCAATATAAGTAATGCCTCCTTTCTTTTTAATATCTTTATTTTGCTAGTCTCAGAGTGATGGAAGAATCAGAGCCGAGAACAAAGAACTTCCATTCACAAAGGTATCCACTTTCAGCTGAGGGAATTACAATCCGAGGAAAGGAAATGTATCTGTGGTTGTGAGTTCCAGTTCACACACTGCTGCCAAATTCACCTTCCTCAAGCCCAGGGTTAAATACATAATTTCTCTATTCTAAAATTCTTTCATGACCAAAAGCAGTATCCCCTAAATGTGTTTCTCAGATTTATCTTGGTAAGTATTTCTTGAGAAAAGGAATTCCAAGATTAAATAAATTTAGGAAATGATGGGTTAAACAAAATTTCTTATGTAAAACTTTAAATAATCTGAAGCATGAATCTAAAAGGTGTGTGGCATTTCTGAAACTTATTTAAAACCAACATATTCCCCCCTACTGTGTCCCTAAAAAACACAGACCCAGAAAAACACCCTAAAAAACTACCAATAATTTTTCAAGGAATCAGAATTCTGTAAAACATAGTTCTGGAAACCCTGATCTACCCTATGAAGAGCCTGGATGCTGGAATAAGACCTGAGTTTAAGTCCCTGCTCTACCACTTACTTGCTGAGTGATATTAGGCAAACAGCTTTTCCTGTATGTTTGTTTGTAGGTATAATGGGATAATAACCTTCTCAGGTTTGTTGTGAAGACTGAAATATTCCTGTAAGTCTTTGGCACATAGTGAGCACTTGGTAAATAGTAACTGTTAAGTTGTTGTCATCCTATAATTTGGACCTTGGTTTTCCAGGCTTATGAAAGCAAGGACCAAAGAGTGGGAGACCTTGCAAACCATAAGTTATTAGAAGTAATGGAAAAGTTTTTAAGTGACAAAAGTGATTTGAATTCTTCTGCTCTTGCTAGGGCAGCCGATAATACCCCCAGGGGCTCATAATGCCTTGTCCCTGTCTTAATATGTATAAGTCTTATTTTATAACTCAAGGTTCTGCTCAAATGCCTTTCTTAAATGCCCTCACCCACTTCCTCCCTGGCAGTTTGCGATGATATCTTCTTGTAAACCCCCCCTTTTTTTTTGAGACGGGGTCTGTGTTGCCCAGGATTTGAACTCCTGGGTTCAAGGGATTCTCCCACCTCAGCTCCCAAGTAGAGTAACTCCGACAAGTGTGCACCACTGCACCTTTTTTTCTAAATCTTCCCTTAGCATTTACCACTTGCTACTACGTATCAGTTATTTAGGTGCTGCCGTATTTATTTCCCCAACTAGCACCCTTTTAAGGGAGGAGTCCACATCTTTACTTGTAAGCATAATACAGGGCTCTGTAAAATGATCATACAAATTTGTCAAATGAAAACTGTGCCCCTCACTTTATAGTTCACGAAGTGGCTTTCTAATTACAACGTCACTGTAAATAAATATAAAAACCACTGATTTTTCTCTGAAGTTAGCAGGAATCTACAAATTTAGAGCTCTTTTTAAAAGTAATTTCTATCAGAGTATATCTGCTGCCCTCCTGTGTTTGATACAAATATTATTTTATACCAGAACAACGAAAGAATGACTGTGGCTCAATTAATTTTATATGGACTGCACTTTGTTTACTTTCAGACACTTGAATGAAATTTTTTCCACACAAAATGATTATGCTTCCCACTAAGATTATCTTTATTCAATATATTTCAAATTACTTTTTTTACTTAGAGTTATAAAAGCTCTTTCATACTGGCCTGATAGTCCTTCAGTATAATCTCGTAACCTTTTGAAACATTCAACAAATATTTGTTTGAATGTTTCCATTTTTTAAATCTGAGACAATAACTGGTTTCAAATTATTCTAATATTTTTATGTACTAGACCTACGTGGGCAACAGTGTAAGACTGTACTTTCGAACTAGAAAAACCTGGTTCAAATCCAGGTTTAGCCACTCAGTAGTTGTGTGACCTTGGGCAAATTACTTTTCTGAACCTGTTTCACCTGTAAAATGAAGATAATACCTTCCAAAGATCACTTAAAACACTTAGCACACCATAAAAAGTCTCAATGTGTTAGCTATTATTACTATTATTATTATAGGAAGCATGTGCATGTTTTCAAATATCTCTTTTCTTTGGTATTACCTAACTTGGTGAAGTTGAAGACTGCCAAAGAACATGAATTAGCATGAGCCCAAAATATCATCTCCATATTCAACCCTCAACATTCACTGAACACCTGGGATATGCCAGACATCATCCTAGACACGTAACATTCATCAGTTAATAAAACAGACCAAAATCCTTGCCTTTGAGAAAACTAGTTACATGGAGGTCTTTAAGTTACTGACTTCCTTCTAGATTCTTGTAGCACTTACTGCACACATTACTCATTTGCTTCTTTACATGTGCTATCCCATACTATATATCCAGTCCTTTCCTCTCAATCTTTACTGCAGGTTGTCATCTCTCTTTGTCTATTGCCACAGCCTTCAGTTAGGGACAGGGGCTTACTCTAATGACATTTTGTATACCTTTATCAAGTTTTGTAAGGATGGTGATTTACAGTTTTGACTCTTCTACTTGTTAAGGGGGAAGAAGCATTAGTGTTGACACTTTTATTTAATTGTCGACGATTACAATCTATTATCGTTTACATGACCCCAGTCTATTCTCAACACAGCAGCCAGACGTTTCCTCTCAAACAGCTGTTCAGTTGTCCTTAAAGTGATGGCTCATTTCATTCACTTTTGAGAGAATATCTGCCAGATAACCAAGTGTAAACAAGTTTAGTTTAATCTACTATCAGTCTTCTTTCAAGTAAAAACATTGGAAAAGAAATTTCAGGGAATCCATGAAGTCAAAACTATTTTCTTAGCAATACTAAGATTTTATTTGCCTTTTTTTCCTATTAACATTTGTATAGATGGTACAAAAGCAATAGTGATAAAACTACTAGCACTTAGCATGACTGAAGGCAGTGGCACAAAACTGTATTGGTAGTCATTGTAGTCTTTACTTCTATGCACTCTCAATAAAAACAAAAACCAAAAAAACCCAACTCAGTTTCACTTAAGAATGTCCTTGTTAAAGAAGTAAAAATTACTAACTTTATGAAATCTTAGCCCTTGAAGACATATCTTTTTAATATTTTGTGTGATGAAAGTGGTAGTATGCATAAAGCATTTCTACTGCCTACCGAAGTATGATGGGTTTTTTCAAGGAAAAGCACTTGTGATTATTTGAGCTGAAAATTGAACTGCCTTTCTTCCTCCCAAGGCACACCATTTTTACATGAAAGAAGGACAAACCATATATAGTTATTCATACTTGGGTACGTATTTGGCTGACATTTTCTTGAAAATGAATCAAGCAAGCCTGACACTTCAAGGAAAACAACAGTATTTTCTACCAAATTCAAACTATCAATCAAAAACAACTGGTGGAAAACTTACACCATCACCGTGAGTTTTTCAGTTTCTCAATACTGTAAGACTTTCCTGAGACAGGGATGATATTAATCAATGTGATTTTTTTGGTATGTATAACGCATGTCTCAACATTTGTAAGGCCTATATAACTCAGTGAGCCAATACTTTCCAAATGACTGATGCATGATGTTCCAAATCACGTATGGGTAAAAGATCCATTCAAAGTTCAAAGTAGGTGAATGAATTTTAATGTAACAGAATGAAAACTTCATTGATTAAGTTTCAATGTTATAACTAACTTTTACTACGTATTTATGAGAAGTAGATTTTTTTCATACCGCAACCAAAACTTCATATCCCCCCAGTTTGAATGCAGAAGCACATATGAGAATCTAGCTGTCTTCTATTAAGCTGGACATCGAAAACATCTGCAATTTTTTTAAAGCCTTTCTTCTCACTGTGTTAGAAAATAGCTATTCTTCATTTTTAAAAAATTTGTTAATATGTAATGGTTTTATCATTATTTTAAAGGAATTAAATATTTTTAATTTTTTGTTTAGATTTCTACTGTGGTGAATATCAACAGCTATAATGCACATAAACAAAGGCTCTTTGGGGTCTTCCATAATGAGGGTAACGGAGTCCCAAGGCCAACATATTTGAGAACCACTGATCTGAAATATGCCAGATATGTCAATTCTCTGCTTAAAAACCTTCCAGTGGCTGCTCAGATGTCCGCATACTGGCCTACAAGGCTCTACTCTATTTGTTGCCCCCTCCATTTCCTGTCTCTCTACTCTTTCCTTTGCTTACTCCCTCCAGCCACACTTGCCTTTTTGCTGTTCCTCCAATAGGCCAAACATACTCCCAGCGTTAGGACCATTGTACTGACAGTTCTCTCTGCTTGGAAAGCAGTTTCCTCAGTTTTCTACATGGCTATTTCCCTCACTTCCTTAAAGTCTTTGCTCAAATGTCACCATCTCAATAACCTAACACAAGCATCGTATTTAAAACTGCAACCCTACCAGCTACTCCCACCCCGGCCACACACATAATTTCTTTCCCTCTTCCCAGCATCTTCTGACATTTGCTTATTATGTCTACAGTTTGTTTGTTCTCCCTCTCCCTCCACCAGCATAACGTAAGCCCCAAAAGCCTGGGAAAATGCCTGTCACATACAGCTCAACAAACATTTGTTGAATGTTGAATATGTAAGAACTCGTTTGCCAGCTTGTCACTTCTGAAGACATGGCCACAAATTCCCGAGAGAGGATGCAATTTACACAGAGGCAAGGGAGGACAATGACAGCAAAGACTTTTAAAACGGAAGAAAAACAATACGGGATACAATAATTAGAAACCTCAATAACGAAGGTGGTGTGGGCCTGAAAAAAAAACGGTCTTGGGTGAAGTGGGGGTGCGGAAGTATTATAAAGGTGTGCAGAGCGGCTTTAAAAGCCCGGCAATGACCGCGGAGCACGCGCTCCACCTCCACCCCCACCCCCACCCCCATCTCCTGCTCCGACTCTCAGGAAACCTTGGTCTCCAGAGCTCCCCGGACCCCTCCAGCCGAACACAAGCAGTTCACACCAAGAGAATGAACAATTTCTAAAGTTTCTGAACTTTATGGAAAAAACAACGACAATCAGCTAGCCAAAAACGATGCTCCAAATCCCGTCTCACTCCAGTGCCGTCTTCCCTAACGCTTTCCGGCTCTAGGCTCTCTCCACCGGCACAGTTCTCAGGGGTCCTGATGGTCTCCCAATGCCGCGCTCCAAAGGGCAAGTCAGGCGGGACACCCCTGGGCAAGCACTTCCGTACGCGGAAAGCAGGAGCCATGGAGATTCGGTCCACTGGAGGCAGGAATATTCGAGAGAGGGCAAACGGGAGGAACGCGGGGAGAGGTGCTCCCGCACGGCAGTGATAAGGCAGAGTCTCAGTTCTCCTCGGGCTTGTCGGCTGGCGGTCCGCAAGGCTGCAGCATCTTCTCCATCAAGTTGAAGCGGACTCGCGCTTTGCTTTCATTCTCCGCAATGGCGAAGTAGTTGAGAAGGTCGAAGTGGCCCATGTAGGAGCAGTACGAGTCGCGGTGCTGGTTCACCAGCCACTCCCACTTGGTGGTGTCGGCGTGGCCCGTGCCGATGTACTTGGACTGCAGGTGCTCCAGCTGGCTGTGGATAGTGTAGCGGTCCGTCATCTCTCCGCGTTTCCACTTGCTCCGAGTCACAAGCCGCAGGCAACAAATATCACCTCTAAGGCTTCACGCCGGAAAGAGGCCACCGCACGGAAGCTCCGGGCCCGCGCAGTCGCAGGAGAATAGCGTCACGGCGACCAAGCTGCGCAGACTCTCACGCATAGGGCTCAGAAGCGGAAGCGGAAGCGCATTCTGTCATGGAATTGGAGTTGCCGAGGCGACGCTAGCGCGCCGCTCCCGCGCAGAGCCCCGCCCTTTCGGGAGCGTTGCATGATGGTCCACGTTGTGGCCTTGGGCGGCCCTCCGCTAAGAGGACGCGTTGCATGCTGGGACTCGTGGTTCCGAGAATTCGTACACGCAGGCTGCTGGGAGTCCGCGTCGCGTTTTAACAGGGCTTGGGCGGCCTCATGGCGGGCAGCGTCTGGGAGGCGGGGGCATCCTTGGGGGGCTTGGGGCTGCGAGGAATTGGGAAACGCAAGTAGGACTGGTTGCAAGCAATGGCGAAAATAAACTCTTGGTGTAATTAGGGGCTAATGTGGTGGCACGGTCGTCCCTTCAAAACCAGGGTGGATCACCCCGAAGTCAGCAGATGCGAGTTCTGGTCCCAACTATGTCTCTGAGGAGTTGTGTGACGTGAAAGAGTCATTTCATCTCTAACAGGGTCGCCGTTCCTTGTTCGATGAGCAAGTACAGCACCAGTTCCCGCAAGCTCCACACCTTCCGGTTTACACATCCAGCTCCTTCCTCTCTAGCGTCTTATTTTGATATCCTCCCTCCAACGCCGCTACCCTCCTGGGCCCCAGCTGTGCAGCCGGCCCTCCTTACCTGTGGGTTCCCCAACCGTGGATTCAACCGACCTCGGCTTAAAAATATCCGGGAAAAAATTATGTCTGTGCAGAACATAAACAGAGTTTTTGGTAGTTACTCGCTAAATAATACAGGATTAACAATTATTTACATAGCATTTACATTGTGTTAGGTATCATAAGTAAACTAAAGATGACTTAAAAGTATGCGGGAGCATGTACTACTACATTCTATATCCAGGACTTGATCATCCTCAGATTTTGGTTTCCTAGGAGGTCTTGGAACCAATCCCCTAGGGATACTGAGGGACAACTGTACTTCTCCATATTACTTGCTATCCCCAGTTCCTTGTACACGCTGTTCTCTCTACCTGGAATGTCTTTGGTTCCTTGATAAGCATGTCTCTTTTAAAGGCAGCTCAAAAGCATCTCCTCGAAGTTGGTTCTGGCTACTCCAGACAGATGTAAACTCTCCTTCCTCTTTGCATCTTGTACATCTCTTCCTTATTATCGCTTTATATCCTACAATTTGGTTTAAGAACTTCCTCAACCGAATAGAAACTACTTGTGAAAAAGATCCTATGCTTTTTTTAATGCTATCCGTATAGCCTGACAGATTGTACTCTCAACAAATATTTGATAAATGAATAAACAACTGTGTTACAGCCAAAGAGAAGGAATTCTTTACTGAGAGAGAGAGAGAACTTTAAAATATTTCTATTCTGCTCTTTAAACTTTGTTATAACAAATGCTTTATTACTAAAATGTTGAGAATTTTGTAAGGCATACCTATGAGTCCACCATCCAGATGTATCAAACCTTGCCCTTTGCCATTTTTGTTGTATCCTACCTACTTTGTTGGTTTGGTTTGGTTTGGTTTTTTAAAGAAATAAAACTATACAAATAAACTTGAAGTTCACTGTTTTCTCCCTAATCTGTTCACTATAGGATAAGATCCTGAATTTAGAGTTAATCATTCCTGTTTTTTCAATTGCTAAAAGTTTGTGTACCCATAAATAACAGGTGTTATTGTTATGCATATTTTAAAGCTTTATATACATAACACCCTGTATGTATTGTTATAAAAGTTGCTTTTTCTCCTTATCAGTCTCCATGTTGATATATGTAACTTTAGTTCATTTTTACTGCTGTGTAGTATGTCACTGAATTAATATACCATAACATTTCCACTCTCTCAATAATGGAAATTTATTTCCATATTTTTGCTTTTAGAAACAATCCTGCAATGAACATTCTTATACATTATTCTTATGCACGTGAAGGAGTTTCTCTAGGACATATACATAGTAATAAAATTGGTGAGACATAGGGATGAGTGTCTTCAAGCTTTGCTGGATGTTGCCAAATTGCTCTTCAAAGTGGTTATACCAGTTGGCTCTCCCACCAGGAGAATGAGAATTCTTTTTGCTCCACGTACTTCTCAATACTTGGTGTCTTCAGATGTTTAAAAATTTTTGAAATCTCATGGATGGAATGGAATTTCATTGTGGCTTTAATTTGCAAATCCCTGATTTCTAGGGAGGCTAGGCGTCTTTTCTGTGTGTTTATTGGCCTATTGTGTTTCTGCTTCTGTGAATTGCATATTCATATCCTTTGCCTATTTCCTAATGGATGTTTGTCTTTTTCTTACTGATTTTTAGGGGCTCTTTATATATTCAGGATACCAGGCTTGCCAGTTATATGCAATGAAATCATCTTTTTCCAGTATATGGCTTTTCTTTACCAACTCTTTATGATATCTTTCGTTGTAAAGAAGTTAAGTTTAAAGTAGTCAAATTTATCAGCCTTCCTTTATGGTTTGTGCTTTTTGCATTTGGTTTAAAAAATGAAATCATGCAAAATCCTTTCCTACCATGGGGCCATAAAAAGCATTTCCTTTATTGTCTTTAAAAGTTTTAGAATTTTGGTTTTTCATATTTAGGACTTTAATCCACCTGGAAGTTTTTGTTTTGTTTTTTGCTTTAGGGATAATTTTTAATATTTTCCTATATGGCTAGCTAATTCCCAGTGACAACCAAACATTCATTACATAGTACATCTTTTTTGTACTCATCTTTAATGCTTCTATTATATATTCATAGATCTGTTTCTGGGCATTCTGTTCCATTAGTCTTCTTGTCTATGCCTTTACCAGTAACACAGGATCTTAATTACTGTACCCTTATAATAGGTCTTGTTACCCGATATGGTGAAAGCCTATACAATTTTCTTCTTTCGTAAATGTATTGACTACTTTTGATCATTTGTTCTTCCATATGAATTTAGAATTGTCACTAGAAATCCTCATGGAAATTGTGATAGAGTTAGTCTAACAAAGCCATGAAAATTAATCTCATTTCTATATATTAAAAATGATTCTGATGTGAGAGAATTCCTCAAATTCAAAAGCCTTTAGAGTTAGACAGAAAGTACCCGTACATGTATTAATTAAGAGTTGAGGTATATTAGTTTGCTAGGGCTGCTATAACGAAGTACCACAGACTTGGTGGCTTAAACAATAGAAATTTATTTCCTCACGGTTCTGGAGCTAGAAGTCCAAAATCAAGGTGTTGGCAGAGTTTGCTTCATTCTGAGGCCTCTCTCCTTGGCTTGCAGATGGCCATCTTTGTGTTTTCACATGACTTTCCTTCTGTGCCTGTTTGTGTTCTAATCTCTTCTTATAAAGACACCAGTCATATTGGATTAGGGCCCACTCATATGACCTCTTTTTTCTGTTTAAAGGCCCTGTCTTCAAATACAATTGAATTCTGAGTTACTGGGGACTAGGCTGAACTTTAACGTGAATTTTAGGGGGATACAATTCAGCCGTAACAGTTATATTTAGTGATATGGAATATATAAAATAACTTGTTTCTTTTTACATATTTGTAAATTTAATTTAGATTTATGAAAATAATTTAAATACTTGAAAGGATTTTATTTGTTAAATCAGACAATTGCAATACTTACAAGGAAAATGAAATATATTACATTAATAACTATAGTTTAAAATGTTTAAAATAGTTAAAATTTGGAGTGGAACTAAACTTTATTCAAAGACCCTTTAAAAGTGATTGCTAAAATTTGCTAGATTTAGAAATAGAGTAGGATTTTTAGCTGAACTTAAAAACTTAAGGAAAAAAGGCAGCTTTTCAATTTATCATTTTAATAAATTGAACATTTACTTTTAAAACCTAAATAAATCTCTGAATAGTACTTTCTACAGTCCTTGAGGCACATTCCTCCACCAAATGTGCCTTTGGTGATATTTAAAGGCACCAAAAAGGCCTCACATTTAACAAGATCAGCTTTCAAATAACATGAAAACCCTACTGCCATTTTAATTGTAATTATGTTGAATTTATAGATTAATTTGGGGAGAATTGTCACCTTAACTATACTATTTCTTATCAATGCACATAGTATATATTTTCATTAATTTAAGTCTACCTTTCCTAAAGTTTGTATAATTTTCTCCATTCATATCTTTCCTATCTTCTGTTAAATTTATTCCTGAGTATCTACTATGTATACCTAAAGATGTTCCATATGAATCTTAAATTGTAACCTGGTAAGGTATATCATAATTTCTTACACTTATTGCCAATAAAGAATTGTGATCTGGAACCAGTGGGAAGACATGCCAGGAGAGCTGTTAGCATTTCCTGCTCCAAGGTATTACCTAAAGTCAATTCTGCCTGTTAGGTTGCTTCTATGTGACTATCAAATGCTGTCTTACAATTTAGCATTTGAGTAAGGAAAAATATACAAGAGAAGATTCCACTGGAAAAGCATATAAAATTTAAAAGGTATAAAGAAAAGAAAAAATATGTTTTTAGATAGAAAATTATATTTTGTCTAACCTATTTTTTAAGCAAGGCTTTTTTTGTCCTTCTTGATCTTGTGCCCCAGGATTTAAATTTTTTTAAAAAGTTATTTAATATTTTGAATAGTCTAGGCATAATTAAAGAATAGAGAATTATAGCAAGGAATGCAGTATCCAACATCTACCTGTTTGTCACCCCCATCCTCAAAAAGTAACCACACTATATTAATTTCTTGTGTATCCTTCAAGAGATTACTTTCATTGATGTATAAGCAAATACAAATGTGTATGATATTTCACCCCCTTTTAAAAACCCATTTGTAGCAAAATAACTAAGTGGTTTTTTGTCTTTTTTTTTGTTTTATTCTGTTTTATGTTCTTTGATACATCATGGACATCATCCCATATGAGTACATTACTCATTCTTTCTTTCTGGTTTTATAGCTGCATATTATTCCATTGTACAGGTGCATCATACTCTAAATAACCACCCTTTTATTGATTGCCATTTATTTTGTTTCAAGTGATGCAATGACTAACATTGTACATAGGTCATTTTGCACATGTGCAAGTATATTTGTAGGGCAAATTCCTAGTAGTGGAATTAGAGCTTTTTTTTTTTTTTTTAGACACAGTCTCACTATGTTGCCCTGGGTAGAGTGCAGTGACATCATCATAGCTCACTGCAGCCTCAAACTCCTGGGCTCAAGCGATCCTCCTTCCTCAGCCCCCCAAGCAGCTGGGACTACAGGAGCGCACCACGACGCCCAGCTAATTTTTCTATTTTTTTAGTAGAGACGGGGTCTCGCTCTTGCTCAGGTTGGTCTCAAACTCCTGAGCTCAAGCGATCCTCCTGCCTCGGCCTCCCAGAGTGCTAAGATTACAGGTGTGAGCCACCGTGCCCGGCCTAGAGCATTATTTAAGACAACAAAACAACTGTTATGAGCGCCCTTAATGCATTCATGAGTTTCTAACCAGAGTGATTCTCAATGATTTTCAAATGTCTGTGCTTCCAGAAATTACATTCAAATTTTATTATGATCTAAGAAAAACATGAACTTTAAATGGAAATTAACTAAAGTCACATTTCCTTTGGTGAAAAATTGTTTTAGATATCATTTTAGTCTGTTAAGCAAGTATTGAAACAGCTTTCAATATGTACAAGTGTAGAAATGATGTTTCACACTAGGGGTCGCCAAAACAGTATTTAAGACCAACAAATATTAATAGAACAGTGGTTGAGACCCTTTTTATAATTAGGCACCCTTGAGCTTCTCAACTGCAGTAAGCAGGAAAGGTGCCTTGTGACTGATATGCTGAAGCTGAGAGTTTGGTTTGGTGTATTTTTAAAGGGAACTAAGGCTTTGATAATTTAGGAGAAAAGCAAGCAACCTTTCTCTTATCATCATACAAATTTTACTTCGGGGTTTTATATTTAGATTAAGTGTTGATGTGGAATTTGATACGGAATTTAGAAAATTTTAAAAAGAGGTTTGCTAGCTATGATCTTATTTTTCTGTGGTTGAGAATGTCTTTACTTTCTGCTTTTCTTTTCCTTGCCATCATAGGTTTCATATATCTGAGCAGTCTCAAATTCTTAGTTTTTGGAGGGTTTTGCCCCTAATTGGGCACATACTATAAGAGTTAAATTTTCTGTACCTTTTTTGTAACCTTTCCTGGGGCAGATATGATTGCCACAGGCATCCATTCTATAATTCATTTATAGAATTATAGAGATTTAATAGGTTGGTTCCTTTCTGTTCTTTATCGATGACATTAAATCACAAGCTGGTGCAATTTTTGAACATTCTCATTGGAGAAATTTTGCAAAGGAATGTTGATGCATTATATACATGTTCCATTTGTTACAGTAATATGAAATTTACCCTTGTGCTAGGGTTTTGATGAGAACAATAGTGACTTAGTTCAGGCTGCTATAACAAAATGCCATGGACTGGGTAGCTTAATAATAACAGAAATTTTTTCTTACAGTTCTAGAATCTGGGAAGTCCAAGATTAAGGTGCCAGTAGATTTGGTGTCTGGTGAGGGCTTGCTTCCTGGTTCATAGACAGCCATCCTTTTCTGTGTCCTTATATGGCAAAAGGGACAAGGAAACCCTCTTAGGCCTCTTTTATAAAGGCACTAGTCCCATTCAAGAGGGCTCTGCCCTCATGAGCTAATAACCTCCCAAAGACCCCACCTTCTCATTACCATGACCTTGAGGTTGGAATTTTAACATACATATTTTGGGGAAACACAAGCGTTTATACTATAGCTTATAGTTAAGAGTCACAATTTATCATTTTTATATTTTACCTAAGAGAGGGGAAAATCATCTTTAAATGTATAGTGAAAAGAGGTTTTGGATCTAAAAAACGGATTTGACCAAAGGTCTTGTGTAACTTCAGTAAAGGGAATAAACAGGGTGCTGTGATAAAAAATATTGGAGAAGGGGGAGGGGAGGCAATGAGGAGAGGATGATTAAGGGAGGCCACTCTAGATGGTGACATTTACATGAGTCCTGAAGGATGGGAAAAAGCCAGCTATGCCAAGAACTCTGGAAGAGCATTCAAGGCATAGAACAAAAGCCTGCAGTGGGGAGAAGCTTGAAGGATTTTAGGTACTACTAGATAGTTGGAACATAGTGACAGGGAAATAGAATCACATTAGGTGAGGGTGGAGATGGTAACAGTGGCCAGATAATGTAGGGTCTTTGAACTTTTACTCTACTGGGAAGCAAAAGAAGAGTTTCAAACCAGGGGAGCTCTGTGAAACCCGCATGTGCAGAAGCGGGGTTTTGGGAGTGAAGAAGAGAGCTATCTAAAGCCAACCAAAATCATTATTTGTTTAAAATATGTGTACAAGAACGTCCTATCACTTCAACCAACCCTTGCCCGACCTTTGTTCCGGACACACTGGCCAGGCATGTTTCTACCACAGAGTCTTTTCTCTTTTTATTTCCTCTGCCTGGAATGCTCTTTCCCCAGATATCCAGATGGCAATGGACTGCACTTCCTTTTAGCCCTTTACTCACAATGTCACTTTTTTTAGTGAGGCTTTTTCTGGCCAACTTACCTAAAATTGCAAACCTTTCCCTCCCTCCTTTGCCAACGTTTCCTACTCCTATTTCCTTTATTTTCCTTTTATTACTTATTTCTAACATACATGTTTAACTACGTTAACACATACATAATATGTTTTATTTATCTTGCTTATTGTCTGTCTCCTTAAAGAGAATATAAGGTCCACGAGGACAAGAATTTTTGTGTTTGGTTCACAGCTATGTCCTCAGCACCAAGTTTAGTGATTGACATAAGTACTAAATTAATATTTACAGAATGAATGAATGAATGTTCATAACAACCTCTTGAGTGATAACAAAAATTTGGAAACAACTTGAGTGCCAACAATAAAGGAATAATTACATAAATCATATATAGTCATAATATGTAGTTTTTAAAAGGCTTATACCTAGCAGATATAAATAGATATGAAAAGACATTCATTTTATATTAAATGGAAAAAGGAAGTTATAGAAAATATAAATTGTATGATCCTGTTTTTTAACACACCACACACACACACACACACACACACCCCGTGTCAGCAGAGAAAAAGGATTGGAGGAACTGTTAATAATTTCCCTCTGGTAAATGAGATGGGTGATTGGGGGGGGATTGGTTGAATCTTTTTCAATTAGCATGTACTATCTTTGAAATAAAAACAGAAAAGTAAACCAAATAGAAATATTATTTAAGTCCAAAAAGCGATTCTATTCCACAACTACCAGCATGGATTGAAATGTGGAATATTGACAATACCACATGTTGGCAAAGGTGTAGAGTAGTTGCAGCCTTCATACACTTTGGAAATTTTTTTACAGTATCTATTAAAGCTGAGATATATGTGCTGCAGAAATGCATTCAAATGTGTACAAAAATCCAAGAATAACAAGCAAGAATATTCATAGTAGAACATGAAAGCCAAAAGGGAATGAACCCAAATGTCCATGAACAGTAAAAAGGTTAAATAGATTGTGGTATATCCATACAATAGAATACAGTATAGTAATGGCAATAAATGAACAATGGCTACTTACAATAACATGGTTGAATCTCATAAATTATGTCGTGCAAAAGCAGCTGGATACATAAGAGAACACACCATACTATTAATGCACATAAAGTTTTTAAAATAATCAAAATTAATCTAAGGTGATAGAAGTCAGGATATCAGTTACTTTTAGGGGAGGGCTTTAATAATTAGGAGGGTCACAAAAAGGCCCCTGGGGTACTGATAACGTTCTGTTTCTTCATTTGGCATTGGTTACACTGTTATACTCACTTTGTGAAAATTTATCAAACTGTACACTTACAATTTGTGCACTTTTCTGTGCATATGTTATACTTCAATTTAAAATAACATTGAAAGAACAGACAAATGGAATTACATCTTTTTTCCACACAAAACTTCCAGTATTTTTTTGTGCTCTTATCCTGTTCTGAGAAAAGCCTGCTCACGTTCTAGTTATCCTTCAAGGCCCAACTTCAATGCTTCTTTTTCCATTGAAGACTTGCTTGATTTCTCTCTTCTCTAAACTTACCTAGACCTGATCATTTTCTGAGTACATATGGCATATTTCTTATCTGAGTGTAAGTCCCTTCAAAATATGTAACTGTATTAGCATAATGACTTATCTATGGTAGGCATTCAATAAATACTTGTTGAATTAGAATATTACTCTCATGGTGGATTAGGCAGGAGATAACCAAAATCTCAAAGCATCCCCCAGCATTTGGAACTAGTCACCTCAAAGTCTCAACCATCCTTTATCTTAAATATATCTTAAATATATATATCTATATATTTTGGGGGGGAACAATTTTTTCTATGGTGTTAACATCAGAGAAAAAGACCCATGACAAGGCTTTATAAAATTATGGACATCCTAATTTTTAATTGTCTTAGAGTTGCTTCAGTGAGTTATCTAAGAGGATTGCATGAAACAGTCTTTCCTAGCTGAGTCAGTTCAGCTGAGGTCCTTGAACAGCAGTAATCACAACTGAGAACATGGAATCTAAGAACAAGAGGTGAAATGGAAGGAACTGACCTTCTGTGCAAATATTAAACACTTCAGGTGTCTAATTAAAGATGTCATTCATTATTGTCTACTTAGGGTAAAAGTTGCAGGTGAGCCCATAGGAAAGGAGCCAAGCTTATAACTTTCCTTTGATCTGTATCTGAGCAAGTGTAAGATTTGTGTAGGGATGGTTTAATGCCATTTACTTTTTAAAACAACATGGGGAAGTTGTTACATTTTTACTCTTAAGAGCAGGTGTATGTATAGAAGAGAAGCGATGACAGGTGCATTCTTATTAAAGTACAGTTTCTTTCACACTTCACAAATTGCACTTACTTTCATAAAACAGAACCGTGTTTCAAAATCTCTACGTGTTTTTTGCAATTTTATTTATTTTTATTATATTTCCTTCACATTCACCTATGAGCATTTTCTAATTTAGAATATGCCAAGGATCTGTGTTTAATATACTATCTTCAGTGGCCCAAAAAGACCATGACACAGAAGCAAGCCTAATAATTTTATTGCTCTTCATTTGTTTGTGGTAGCTTAAGGCCAAAAAGAATTTGAGGGTGGAACGGATTGGCACACACAGTCACACCTAATTACTGTTAAAGAAAAAAAATTATTCAATAATATTCGTTAAAGTACAATGCACATTATCTGGGTGATGGACACACTTATAACTTTGACTCAAATGGTACCAAAGCCATTTATGTAACCAAAACATTTGTACCCCCATAATATTCTGAAATTTAAAAAATATATAAAAAATTCTATTTCTACAACTTCTATGACTTAATAGTCATCTACTCTAGCTCTATTTTAATGGAATAAGATTTTAAATCTAAAAATACAAAAATATTTTTGACTAATAAAATAATTAATCACTCAAAAAAAAAACAGGAAGACTTTATTCAGGACCATCAAGATAGGCATAGGAACCACCGCAATGGGGTGTGGGCTAGGGGAGTAAGATGGGGCACAACGCTGAATACAGCATGGGCAAGTGGGAATTTACAACCGAGGAGCAGTGTGGGGGTCAGTGGAAGGAAAATTGCCAAAAGGAAACATCAGGGGTAAGGGGGATTCTGGCTAAACTGGCCTAACAGGATTCTTGCTGAAGACAGGCCATGGTCACCAGACCTCACCTGGGAGATGGTGGAGAATAAGCAACCGGATCACCTGTTGAGGATGATTGGATATCAGGATGCAGGGTTCTGGTTAGACTGACATAGTAGAGTTCTTTTGCTAAAACTGGATTTTACAAGGAAGTACAGAGATGGGCCTAGAAGAAGGTTCAGAAGTCTAACTAAAGTTTGGCCCAGCAAAGAATCTTAAATGAAACACAAAAAGCACTAAACATAAAGTAAAGATTAGTACATTTATATTAAAACAATTCTATTCATCAAAAAATACCATTAAAAGAATAAAAATATAAGCCACAAACTGGGAGAAGATATTTGCATCCTATGTAACCAACCAGCAACAACAAAAATAACCTCTTTCCAAATATATAAGGAACTCTTTATATTTGATAAGAAAAAAGGCAGAAAATCCAAAGAAAAATAGGCAAATGGCTTGACTAAGCATTTCACAGTAAAGAAAATCCAAATGGCTAATAAACATTGAAAAGTGTTCTTCCCATAATGAGTGACCAGAGAAATGCTAATTAAAGCAATGAGTTGCCACTGCATACCCACAATATTAACAAATTTTTTAAAGTTTCATAATACCAAGTGTTGCTGAAGAATTATAATTTTCAGTTTGGGATTATCTTACCGTGTTGCTAGGTGGAAGCATTTCCCCTCTGGGATCCAGGATCTTTAGACAAAATTTCCCAAAATAGGTCACTGGGAGTGACGGTGGGACCATCTGCCCTTCACTCGTTGGTCCCACCCTACATATTCTACATACTGGGAATACAGCACTATATATAGTGGCTGATGGTTTAAGGCATATTCTTTATCCTAAGGATTATGCCCCATCCTTTGCAGGGTGTCATTTCCAAGCTGGTGCCTTTGCTGTACTTTCAGGAGGCCATTTCACTACTCTTTCAAGCTGGCAGATTCTGGACGATGCATGATCCACAATCCCATGCTCAATGCCATAACCTCTTGCTATGAAGAAGGTCCTTTCGTCCAAAGACAATGTTAGGAGCCATCCCATGCTAGTAGATCATGTACTTTCTGAGCCTGCACACAGTGGTTATAGCTGAGGCACTACAGGTGGAAAAAGGCAAATTCATATCTGGAATAAGTGTCCCTTCCACTCAAGGTAAAATGTTTTCTTTTTCAGAGTTGAAGGGGCCTAATATAAACAACATTCCACCAAATGACTGGTTGATCATCTCAAGGAATGATACCAGCAAGATGAAGAAGTTCTGGGGATCTAATGTACAGCATGGTGACTCAAATTGCTGCTTGGAATTTGCTGAAAGAGTAGATCTTAAATGTTCCTACCACACACAGACAAAATGTTAACTATGTGAGATGATGGATGTATCATTTAACTTGATTGTGGTAATCATTATACAATGTATATGTATATCAAATCATCACATGTACACCTTAAATATATACAAGTTTTATTTATCAACTACACCTCTATAAAGCAAGGCGGGGAAAGAAGGAATGATACCATATCAAGAACTCAGGAGTAGTCTCTGTTGCTGGAAGGTTAGATATTTGCAACAGCAGTAGGTAGATGAGCCTTGGTGAGAGAAGTTTTATATTGTTGGACCCAAGCTGCAGGGCTACTCGAAACACAGCTGGAAACTACTTCAGCTGGTTTGTTTTTGTTTTTTGTTTTTTCTTAGCCCAACTCAAAACTAGCCATTTTCTAAATTCCATCAAAGTGCTGGAGCAGCATTACCAAGTGTGGTATATTTTGCCTCCAAAATTCAAAATGGCCTCTAAAGCAAGGTGTGAAGTACAGTACCTTGCCCTTTACCTTGGAAGGGATATCTTGGCATATTCCTAAAGTGTTGACATTTAGAATGTTGACACCTTAAAACTTTATTGAAGTGCCAGGCCACTGAATCTTTATAGGGTTTGTCTTCCACCATTTGGATTACAAGGTGTCTGGGGCAATCACCACTTCTTGCACAAAAAGTCCAAGTAACATGATGTCACCCACTTAGTGACCCAAAGTGAAGTTCTATGGGGTGTTCAGATGGCCCAGAACCCTTTGGACTATCATGTCAGAGAACTAGAGAATTCACATAGTGTTTGAGAAAGACCATGAGTATATACTGGTATCCTCCATCTCCCGCGTGTTCCTGGTCCTTCTAATACATAGTGAAGAGAAAACAGATCAATGGCCACAAACCTACATGCCAGAGGCTGTGTTAATCTGCTCTAGTACATACACCACATCCAATATAGCAGATGTTATCAAGGTTACAACTTGGATAAGTTTGTAGTAGTTCAATGTCATGCTCCCTGATTCACCTGATTTTGTAGGGCTGGAATGGTGAATTATATGGGGATGTAATGAGACCCACCACCCCTACATTCTTTAATCCTTGAGGATGACATTAAACACTGCCATTTCACTCCTGGGATGTAATACTGCTTTTAACTTACAGTCTTGGTTGTGGGGTGAGAGTGTAGCTTCAGGGATTTCTACTTGCTTTTCCTGCTACAATAGCTCTTACTCTACAAGTCAAGGAACTAATGTGAAGGTTCTATAAAATCCTAATATTAGTATGTCTATTCTAATTATACATTCAGAAACTGGGGAAATGATCTCTGTGTGGATCTGTTGATCAGTGGACAAATATACCTGGCTAGGATTCCATTACTTACTTGACCCTCATACACTCCTACTCCAACAAGAAGTCCATGAAGATGCTTTGGGTCTCTGGGTATCAGCATCAATTCAAAGCCTGTATCTACAGTCCTTATAAGAGCTATGAATTCCCATTTCCAGTGCATGGTACCCAAGTGTACGGCCATAAGACCTTTTGGGGAAGAACCAGAGGAATCATTACTATTCATTTGCCATGGTATTGCAGGTTCCTTCTTCCTGTGGACCTGGCCTCTCTCTCAGGAGAGATGTTCGGTGGTGAGTTTGAAACTAGCTTAGGTTTGGAAACTGGACAAGGGATTGTGACTTTCCATTGGGGCAGCTGACCACAGCTCATCTACTCTTGATTTCTTTTGGTTATATATACATATATATTCAGCAGTGTCCTTGGTGGATGCACGTCCATCTTACCCCTTAGAACACTTTATTCTAATTTTTAAATTGAATTATTCAAAACTCATCATTGGTGAAATAAATCAGAACAATGATAATGGTACTCCAGCTTGCTTTCGATTAGTTAAAAAAAACAAACAAAACAGGGAACAATGGATGGTTGCCTTGGTGGCTGGGGACTGATTGGGACACAAGGCATCCTTCTGGGGTGATGGAAACATTCTTTCTTCTTCTTCTTTCTTTATTTTTTAATTGACAAAAATTGTATACATTTATGGTGTACAACATGATGTTTTGAAATATGCATACATTGTGAAATGGCTAAATCAAGTTCATTAACAAATGCATTACCTCGCATACATATCAGCTATTTGTGGTGACTACACTCAAAATCTACTCTCTCAGCAATTTTCCGGTATATAATACATTGTTATTAGTTAAAGTTACCTTGTTGTATAACAGATTCTTGAGTTTATTCTTCCTGTCTAATCGAAATTTTGTATCCTTTAACCAACATCTCCTTACTTCCCTGTGCCCTGGCTCTTGGTAGCCACCATTCTACTCTCTGCTTCTACGAGTTTGACTTTTAAAAATTCTGCATATAAGTGTGATCACGTGGGATTTGTCTTTCTCTGCCTGGCTTATTTCACTTAACATAATGTCCTCCAGGTTTATCCATATTGTTAGAAATGACAGGATTTTCTTCTTTTTTAAGGCTGAATAATATTCCATTGTGTGTGTGTGTGTGTCTCTCTCTCTCTATATATATATATGACACATTCTCTGGTTTTTAAGTTTTATTTTACTTTTGATCAACATAATAGTTGTACATATGGACAGAGTACAATGTACAATTGTACATGTTGCGATGTTTCGATACATGTATACACTGCGTAATGATCAAATCAAGGTAATTAGCATATCCATAACTTTAAATATTTATCCTTTTTTTGTAGTAGAAACAGTCACAATCCTTTCTTCTGGCTATTTTGAAATGTACAATACATTATCGTTAACTATAGTCACCCTATTGTGCAATAGAACACCAGAACTTACTCCTCCTATCTAACTGTAACATTGTTCCTGTTGACCAACCTGTCCCCCTCTCCCCCAACCCCTCCCCAGCCGCTGGTGACCACTATTCTACTCTCAACTTCTGTGAGGTCAACTTTTTTAGATTCCACATGTGAATGAGATCAGGCAGTATTTGTGTTTCTGTGCCTGGCTTATTTCACTTAACATAATGTCCTCTAGGTTCATCCATGTTGTCCCAAATGACAGGATTTTATTCTTTTTTATGGAAGAATAGTATCCCATTGTGTAAAAATACCACATTTTCTTTGCTCATTCATCTGTTGGTAGACACTTAGGCTGATTGCATATCTTGGCTATTGTGAATAGTGCTGCAATAAACATGGGAGTACAGATATCTTTTCGACATACTGATTTCATTTACTTTGGATATGTACCCAGTACTGGGATTGCTGGATCATACGGTAGTTTTATTTTTAATTTTTTGAGAAACCTCCATACTCTTCTCCGTAATGGCTGTACTAATTTACATTCCCACCAACAGTGTACAAGGGCTCCCTTTTCACCACATCCTCACCGATATGTATCTTTCTTTTTTTTTATAACAGCCATTCTAAGAGGTGTGAGCTGATATCTTATTGCGGTTTCAATTTGCATTTCCCTGATAATTAGTGATGCTGTGCACTTTTTAATATACCTGTTGGCCATTTGTATGTCCTTTTTTGAGAAATATCTATTCAGGTTCTTTGCTCATTTTTAATTATTTATTTATTTTGAGACAGGGTCTTGCTTTGTCACCTGGGCTGGAGTGCAGTGGTGTGATCACAGCTCACTGCAACCTCAAACTCCTGGGCTCAAGCGATGCTCCCACCCCAGCCTCCTGAATAGCTAGGACTGCAGGGGTGTGCCATCAAGCCTAGCTAATTTTTTGTAGAGAGAGGGTCTCGCTATGTTGCCCAGGCTAGTTTTGAACTCCTGGCCTCAAGGGATCCTCCCATGTCAGCCTCCCAAAGTGCTCAGATTATAGGTGTGAGCCACCATGCCCAGCCTCTTTGCCCATTTCTTAATTAGGTTATTTGTTTTCTTACTATTGAGTTATTTGAATTCCTTGTATATGTTGGATATTAACTCCTTATCAGATGTATGGCTTGCACATATTTTCTTCCATTTCATAGGATGTCTCTTCACTCTGTTGATTATTTCCTTTGCTGTGCAGAAGCTTTTTAGTTTGAAGTAATCTCATTTGTCTATTTTTGCTTTTGTTGCCTGTGTGTTTGGGGTTATAGGTCATTGCCTAGACCAATGTCAAAGGTCATGAAACTTTCCCCCCGTTTTCTTCTGGTAGTTTTACAGTTTCAGGTCTTATGTTTAAGTCCTTAATCCATTTTGAGTTGATATTTTGCATGTGGTGTGAGATAATGGTTTAATTTCATTCTTCTGGATGTGGATATCCAGTTTTCCCACACCATTTACTGAAGAGACAGTTCTTTCCCCATTGTATGTTCTTGGCATCTTTGTCCAAAATAAATCAACTAAATGTGTAGATCAGATCTATTTCCGGGCTCTCCATTCTGTTCCATTGGTCTAAGTGTCTGTTTTATGCCAGTACCATGACATTTTGATTACTATAGCTTGAATTCAGGTAGGGCAATGCCTCAAGCTTTGTTCTTTCTGCTCTAGATTGCTTTGGCTATTCTGATCTTTTGTGGTTCCATTCAAATTTTAGGATTGTTTTTTCTATCTCTTTGAAAATTGTCATTGGAATTTTGCTAGGGATTGCATTGAATCTGTAGATTGCTTTGGGTAGTATGAACATTTTGACAATATTAATTCTTCCAATCCAAGAACATGGGCTATCTTTCCTTTTATTTGTTTCATCTTCAACTTCTTTCATTAGTGTTTTAAAGTTTTCATTGTATGGATCTTTCACCTCCTTGGTTAAATTTACTCCTCAGTATTTTATTTTAGTTTTTGATGCTATTGTAAATAGGATTGTTTTCTTAATTACTTTTTCATATAGTTCATTGTTAGTGTATAGATACACTACTGATTTTTGTATGCTGATTTTGTATCCTGCAACTTTGCTGAAATCTTTTTTTAGTTCTAATAGTTTTTTTGTAAAGTCTTCAGAGTTTCAGTATATAAGATCATGCCATCTGCAAATAGAGGCAATTTGACTTTATGATTTTGATGCCTTTTATGTCTTTCTTTTGCCTAATTGCTCTGGCTAGGACTTCCAGTACTATGTTGAATAGAAGTGGTAAGAGTAGGCATCCTTGTCTTATTCCTGATCTTAGAGGGAAAGTTTTCAACTTTTTGTTGTTGAGTATGATGTTAGCTGTGGGCTTGTCATATGTGGCCTTAATGTGTTGAAATATATTCCTTCTATACTTAATTTATTGAGAGATTTTTTTTATTATGAAAGAATGTTGAATCACTCACAAATATTTGTGCAAATGCCACAGTGCTTGGTGTGGTCTGCATGTTTGTGTCCTCCTCAAATTCATATATTGAAACCTAATCACCAATGTGGTACTATTAGGAGGTGGGGCCTTTGAAAGGTGATTAGACACATGGATAAAGCCCTCATGAATAGGATTAGTGCCCTTATAAAAGATCCCAGAGAGAAACATCACCCCTTCTGCCATGTTGAGGACACAGCAAGAAGGCACCATCCACGAGAAAGCAGAACCTCAACAGATACCAAATTTGCTAGCAACTTGATCTTGGACTTCCCAACCTCGAGAACCATGAACCCTGTCCTCAGTGTCAGGCTGATCAAACAGGGGGGCAGCAAGGGAGACGCTTGGTTACAGCTCTAGCAGGCCCAGAACACCCAGCAGGGTGCAAAGCTCTCAGCACAACACACTGCTCCACTCATTCCTCCCTAACTTAGTGCTGTGACCCTGTTGCCCTTCTGTCATCAGGAGGCCACTCCAAGTATAAATTTTAACTACTGTCAGTTTGAGGGGTGTGCCAGCTTCCTGATATTCCTGCCCAGATTCTTGCATTTAATGATAGAGTCTCTGTCAAAATCTATGTTACTTTTTATTAAACTCCAAAATGGCAACTATTTATTCCAAGTGGGTGGAGGATGGAATAACCTAGAAAATCTGGTATTCAAAACCAACTTTTGCAAAAGGATACTGTTTTTTGTTATGCTTCGTTTTCTACCTGAATTGATTTCACACGTGACTGCCTGAATGATTTGTCTTTTCTCTTGTTTTCCCTGCCCTAGAAAGTTAACTGACTTTCTTTACATCAGAAATGACACAAAATTAGATACAGATCTAGAACTATAAAGCATTAGCCCAATAGTTTATTTTTATTCTACCCGTATACTTCCCCCAAACCTTCTGGCTTAGAATGCAGCTTGAGCGATGTGTGCTCCTGAGCTCTGATTGGTGTTCCAATTCTTCTTATACGACCAGGGTTAATGCACAGTGTATAAGATAGTTACAATCAGCTCAGGAAAAAGAACTATGGATACAAAAAGAAGTCAGAGAGGGCACAAAAGAGGGATAGAACAAGGGACAAATAATATAAACTTACAAAAGGGTTAACATCGAAGTCCTATTTTTCAGGCAGAGACATTTTAATAAGGCTAATGTGGGGTTCATTTTCAGATAATTTATTAAACTTAATGGGGAGTTTATTGTTTATTTCAAATACTATAGCCATATTTTTCCTATCTGAGCAAATAAAGAGCTAATAAAATTGGCCAGCATGGACAAAAGATTAATATGAAAAAGGCTTTGTGGTCATATTTTAACATGTTGAATTGTTGACAATTCAACATTGAAACTATTTTCATTGCTATCTTCTGTCACAAGAAAATTAGCAGCAATCAAAACCATAATTTTCTCTTTGTTTTCTTATTTCCATATAGACCTGAGAGGTCAAAATAGAAAGTTAAATAACATAAGTGACATACTAAATGACCCAGCAAGTGTTTGACTGAGGTAAGTTTTAACACTTCTGCTAAACATTGAAAAACTGTCACTTCCTTATTAGAGCTGAAAATAGTCAGCTCTTACAAATTGTTCTTCCTGATGCAAATCCACATTAAGCTTTGTATTATTAACACAAATCACTCAAAACAATTCCAAATGAGACTTAGAGAGAATTGTGTAATAAATAATACTAGATTGTTGATAAAGCATTTAATCCAGGGTAAATGAGTGCTTTATCCAAAGAAAACTGACTTGAGGTTTTTCTCTTTCCTTCTATAAAGTCAATGCTTACATACCAATTCCACTTAATAAATATGTATTATGTAGCTGTTAGGTAAAAATTCAGGGACTAGGTGCTCCCAGGACTACAAATGTGAAGAAGATGTAGTGACTACTATGTAAATTACAATAGAATAGTGGTTATGAATATTAAAATTTTATAATTTATTGTAGTGGAAGGCAGCATAAAAACAGTGACTATTCAGAGAAGGGGTAGATTACTTTTAATACATGTGATGAAAAAGGAGTTTATAAAAGAAATGACATTCAGGATAGGCTTGGAAGTCTGTGCAACATTTCAAAAGTTGGTGACGGCCTTTTAGGCAGATCATTGTGGTAGAGGGTGTGTTGTGAGAAAAGTCGTGGAGAGCTGAAAGCGCGTGGTGTGTTCAGGGAATGGCCAGTGATGGACAGAAGCGTGGGAAGGAAGAGGGTGATGAAGCTGAAATGCTATTATGGGATCATGTTAATATCATGGTAAGCAAAAGGGTTTGGACTTAACCTGTAAGTAACAGGGACCCAGTGAAGATTGTGGGACAGAGTAACTCAATTCAACGTGTATTTTGAATTGACAACTAACGACAGGGATTTGGAGAATTAGAAAGCTGAGGCAGATAGACTAGTTAGGTGGCTGTGGAAACGGTCTGAGTGGGAGATGAGGTCATATTTCAAAGGATCTTGAAGAAATGGGCACCTGTGGCAAAGACACTGTCTTGTTCCCCCATGTTCATTTTTTCCTTCTTCCTTTACTTACAATTTTTACAGGGCACATGTCCATTTGGAATAAAGATTAATCCCTGCCTCCCTTGCGGTTAGATGGGGCCATGTGTCTAAGGTCTGGCCAATGAGTGTAAACGGAAACAGCCTGCGCAACTTCTGTAGAATGACGTTAAAGGAAGAGATTTGCTTTTCTTTACCTTTTCTCCTTTCTGATGATTGAAATATGGACGTGATGGCTAGAACCAGAGCAGCCATCTTGGGCCATGAGGTGAGTTCAAGATGGAAGCCAAGTATGGTAGAGCCACAAGGTAAAGGGAGCCTGACTCCCTGACACACTGGCTTACCATATAAGACCTGGACTGCTTCTTTCTGTAACTTTATCTGACAGAAATAAACTTCTGTCTTGTTTAAGCCATTGTTATTGGGATTTTCTGTCATTCATAGCTGATCCTAATCCTAATTAACACAGTACCCCATCCATGAGCTGTGAAGAGCCACAAAAGGTTTTAAGCAGGGGAATGAAATTATGACTATTATGTATTGAAAGAGATTTTCTGCTCACCATGTCTTGAAAGAACCGGAGAGGTGCAATGCTTTAGGCAGAGACACTTTAGGAGGCCACTACAGTCATCTGCCTTGAGAGGGGGCCTGGACTGAAACGGGGCAGCAGGAATGGGATGTCATTCCCCAAAGACACACACAGCCCTTTCACAACTTTTACATTTTTGCTGTTATTATTCCTTCTGATTAGAGCCACATCTTCATCTTGGAATGAAGCCACATCTTTCATCTTGAAGGTGGAAGACCACATCTTCAAGACCTACCTAGTCTTGTGAAATAAATCATATTCAACATTTATGTCAGTTTTTTTCCTACAAAATTTGTCCCCCATTCATTTATCTGTTCGTGTTGTTAATGCTCTTTAATGATTTTTTTTTTTTTTAAGAGACAGGGTCTCACTCTGTCACCCAGGCTGGCATATAGTGGCACAATCATAGCTCACTGTAACCTGGAACTCCTGGGCTCAAGCAATCCTCCTGCCTCAGCTTCTTGAGTAGCTAGGATTACAGGCACACGCCACCATGTCTGGCTAATTTTTACATTTTTTTTGTTCCCCAGGATGGACTTGAACTCCTGGCCTCAAGTGATCCTCCTGCCCCGGCCTCCCAAAGTGCTGGGATTACAGGCATGAGCCACCACGTCCAGCCTGTTAATGCTTTTTCAAACACATACATAAATCTGATGGTGTCTTTCCTGTTTAAACTCCTTGGGCAGACAAGACACTCCAGGGCTAACTTTCAGGGAGCGCTTACTGTGCACTAGGCAGTTTGGTCCACAATTCCTCAACAACAAATAAACTCTATACCTGTTACATATTTAAAGCACTGCTCCATGACTCAACAAATATATATTGAATACCCATTTTGGAATTTACATTCTACAATGTATTTTGGTGAAGGAAATGAAAATTAACACGTTTTATTTTATTTTTCCATAGATTGGCCAGTTGTTCTAATACCACTTGCTGAGAGAATAGTAGTATCTATTTCCCACTCTGGTTTGAAATGCCATTATTAATCATTTATCTTAAACTAATTTCACATATGTGTGCATCTATTTGGACTTTGTAAACTCAAATTTAGTAATTATTCCTGGGGATATGACCTTGCAATTGTGTTTTTCTTTTAACTTTTTATTTTGAAATAATTATAGACTCACAGGAACTTGTACAAATAGCTTAGTCCTGTGTACCCTTCCCCCCCATGGTGATATCTTATATAACTGTACAATATCAAAACCAGGAAATTAACATTGGTAAATTACTATTAACTGAACAGCAATTCTTCAATTTTTCACCATTTAAAATTTTTCACTCACTATTATGTGTGTGTGTACAGTTCTATGCAATTTTATTCCATATGTAGATTCATGTAGCCACCACCACAATTAAGAAACAGAATGATTCCATTACCTACCTCTTTGTATTACTATTTGCACTTAGTCCTCACCTTTCTCCACACCACCCCCTTCCCTGTGCCCTGGCAACCCCTCATCTGTCTCCACCTTTACCATTTTGTCATTTCGAGAATGTTTTATAAATGGAATCATTAGTGTATGTAATCTTCTGAGAGAAACATTTTCCACTAAGCACATTGCTTTTGAGGGTCTATCCAGGTTGTTGACTGTAGCAATAATTCATTTCTTTGTATTATTGAGTAGTATTCTGTTGTATGAATGTACCAGTTTGTTCAACCATTCACCCACTGAAAGACATTTGGGTTGTTTGCGGTATGTTGCTATTATCAATAAAATGGCTACAAACATTCCTGTATAGATTTTTGTGTGAATGTAAGTTTTCATTTCACTGGAATAAATTCCTAAGAGTTCAACTGCTGGGTTATATGGTAAGTGCATGTTTTGTTTTATAAGAATAAATTATTTTCCAGAGTCGCTATACCATTTTACATTCCCACCAGCAATGTATGAGAGATATGGTTTCTGGGTACCCTTGCCAGCATTTAGTATCATCACTATTTTTTCCTCTTTTATTGTGATATAATTCACTGCCAAAAAATTCATCCTTTTAAAGCATATAATTTATATATAATTTAGTATATTTACAAAATTGTGCAGCCATGACCACTAATTCCAGAACATTTTAATCATCCCCGAAAGAAACCCGTATCTATTAGCAGTCATTCCCCATTCCCTGCCCCTCCCCCAGCCCCGAGCAACCATCAGTAGGCTTTCTGCCTCTATAGATTCGCCTGTTCTGGACATTTCATATAAATGGAATCCTAATATGTGGCCTTTTGTGCTAACACTATTTTTAATTTTAGTTGTTTTAATAGGCACACAGTGATATCTCATTATGGTTTTAATTTGTATTTCCTTAATAGCCAATAATGTTGAACATGTCTTTGTGTGCTTATATGCCACCACTATTTCCTTTTTGGTGAAAGATTTGCTCCTGCCTTTTGCCTGTTTTATAACTGGGTTGTTTATTATTGAGTTGTGAGAATCCTTTATGTGTTCTAGATACAAGGTCTTTGTCAGATGTATGGTTTGCAAATAATTTTATCCCAGCCTGTAGCTTGTCTTTTCATTTCTCTTTACAAGGCGTTTCACAGCACAAAAGTTTAAAATGTTGATAATTTACTGATTTTTCTCTTTTAGGGATCATGCTTTTGGTGACAAGTCTAAGAATTCCTTGCCTAGCTCTGTCCCAAAGAATACAAAAAAACGAAAACAAAAATTAGCCGGGCGTGGTAGCGCACACCTGTAGTCCCAGCTGCTTGGCGGGGTGGGGCGGGAGGATGGCCTGAGCCTGGGATGTGGAGGCTGCAGTGAACTATGACCGTGCGACTGCACTCCAGCCTGGGTGACAGAGCAAGACTCCATCTCTTAAAAAAAAAAAGACAAGGCACATCATAATCAACCTACTGAAAGTTAGTGATATGGAAAAAAAATCTTAAAGGACTTAAAAAAAAAAGTTCCATTAAATACGGAGTAACAAGGGTAAGAATGGCAAGTGCAAGCCAGAATACAATGGAATAGCATCTTCAAACTGCTGAAAGTAAAGGTACAAAAGGAACAATTAATATTTTATTTCATAGCTATCTATACACACACACACACACTACACACACACAGAGGAAACTGCCCTTACACAGTTGGAGAGCTGGTTAAGCCAACTCTATAAGGCTGATGTCCTTGTGGCTGATGCTGGTGCTTGAAGTCCAGAGGACAGGCAGACAGGGAAGGGGGATGGAAGTAAAGGGCTGGGGGACAGAACAAGCTAGAGCTCACAGGGCCCACTGAAACCGTGTCAGTTCCCAATGCCTCTGCTCTTGACGGTGTGGGTGTCCCGCAGAATCTGATACACTTTGTGATGGAGTTAAAGGCGCTCCTGACCCAGCAGTCAAGAAAGGTGAAGAAGGACCCTGAGAAGGCAGAGCAGTGGCCTGGCTGCTGGCTCACATCAATAACAACGTGTGTGAGCTACAAAATGCCTGCTGCTTCCTTTCCTCCTAATCTCACACAAGAATCTCTCCTGTGACCCCCTAATTAGAAACATACAGTGAAGGGAATTCTGGGAAATATAACTGAGCCCCCACCCCTACATGCGATATCTCAGTTTGTTTTAGAAAAATTTTAATAAAGTGAACATGGTGATAAAGATGTCTGAAAACCATCTGGAAAAAGGCAGCATGCACATCTGGTACACTCAGGTCTAGTTTATTGTGGGTTCCAGAAGAGATTCATAAACAATACTTCATGAAGAATATGTCTGGCTGGGTCCCAGCAGAAAACAAGTCCTTCCTAGGCGGGATTCTGATGAAAATATATTAAATGTACACAGGTAAGGGCAGAGTGAAGAGAACCAAGAAGGAAACTGAGCATTCAGAAGAAGCAACAGTTGGAAGCCTTTCCCTCCTAGAACCCTGTGCAAGGTGGAGCTAAGAGGAGCTGCGGTGTCCAGGGACACAGCTAGGGCCAGAACCATGGTGTCACCTGGAAGGAATAGAGAAGAAATGCCCTGACCCAGACTCATCCTGCCCTCTGGTCTCCTGCCAAAGCCTCCTGGGGCTCAGCGCAGCAGATGCAATGGCTGAAAACAGACCCGGGAGGACAGAGAAGTGATATCTAATTCAGCCAAACTTCTTACTATTTTACAAAAGGAACCTGAAATAGTTATGATGATAAATAATCTGGTGCAGAGTTTACATTTTCTGTGAAACTTGCTCTTTTCAACTGATGTTGAAATATATTCATCATCATCTTGACAAATATCATTAATTTTCATTTTTTTCCTCAAATGGAACATTGCCTTATAAATTATTTTCATGGCAAAGAGTGACTCAACTTTCAATAAAAGTGATATATGGAAATCTGCCATGTTCTCACTCTGTTACTCATAAATTTTCTGCATGTTAGTCAACTTGTCAACTTTTTCAAGTGTTCTGAGTCTCAATAATTCATGGTCAGGCACTGAAAATGCAATTCAACTACTCTAAAGGTGAAAATATATAATGGTTAATATGTCATACAAGTAATAACATAAAAAAGCAAGCAGCTCAACACTAAATACACTTAGTTCAAAAAGTTGCTAGATTTAAACTCATAAAGTCAATATCATAATAAAAAGAGTCTCCAAGTGCACTCTTTCCCTTAAGTATAAGTTTAAAAAGTTAAGCATAGGCTGGGTGCTGTGGCTCACGCCTGTAATCCTGACACTCTGGGAGGCTGAGGTGGGAGGACCGCTTGAGCCCAGGAGTTGGAGGTTGCAGTGAGCTATGATGATGCCACTGCACTCTACCCTGGGTGACAGAGCAAGACTTTGTCCACCCCCTACCCCCCCACCTCCGCACCGCCCAAAAAAGGTCAAGCATAAATCTCTGGCTATTTCTTTGAAATGCATTTGGGTCTCACCCTTCCTTCCTTCCCTCCTTCCTTTCGTCCTTCTTTCCTTGTCTACATTTTCAAGCACTTTCATGTACAAGCTCATTTGATCCTGAGCAGAGGCATTATCCCCATAATGAATTGAGGCCCAGAAAGTTTAAATGACTTGTCCACTCTCTCTAGCTTAGAAAGGTACAACCCATGAATTGAAAGCAGATCACCTGCTTCCAAACTCTCCCTACTTCAATAAAATACTTTATAATATCTTAAAAAGCCACTGACCTGCTTGCTGACTGGATAGCCTATACATGCTTTCTATGATCTGGCAGTCCTAAAATTCAGGCTTCTGACTTCATTCCTATGAATGGCCTGCCTCGCTAATGGGCATGTGTTAATACAGGCTTACAGAACAGCCTTTTTTATTTTTAAAACATTTTTGCAAACATACCTCTGCAGTGCTAAAAACAACAACAAAATTCATGTGGGAGTAATGAGCTCTAAAAGCCACTCTTCAGGCCATGAGACAATAAAGTGGCTATAGGGATGGAAGTCATCAAAGGTACCTGACACATGCATAACAAGCTCCTAAATCAGCTCAAAAGAGGAGTCCTGCCCAAAATTTGTGTTTGTTTAATCTTCTTCAACAATCACTGGAAAGAGCAGGGTAGAGTGCAAGGTTTCTTCCAACATGTGTTTTCGGAAACATCTACTCTTGTTTGCCATTTCTGTCCATTCACAATGGTAGAAACAATACTCTTCAATATCACTGGGTTCTTACTGCCTGCCATGCGCTCTTCTCAGATCTTTACCTGGTAAACTCACTTAATCCTCAAATGGACACTGTGAACTAGGTCCCTTTACTCTCTTGATTTTACAGATAAAGAAACAGGCAGAGGGAGGTGAAATAACTTGGCCCAGGTCACCAGCCAGCATCGGCAGAGCCAGGCTCTGGGCCCAGGTGGTGTGACTCAACTACGGCCCTCCAGCCCCAGTCTTCTTCAGGCCCCACTTGGAGGAAGTGAAGCAGGAGGCATTTTTATAGCTCTTGCAGTTGCTGTTTATTGTCTGAATCGCCTCAGGCCACTGCTCCCATTCATGTTTGACCTTCTCGCACAGCAGGAGCCCCCTGTCCCAGTAGAGGGTCCAGTACTATACACACAGTGAAGTTCATGGAATAGCTCAAAAACTGAATGAATGCATGAGGGACAGAGGAAGGAAAGAAGGAAGGAAGAGTGACACAACGAATATAAAAACAGGGGTTCTAAGAGGTCAGAAAAAGAAGGGTAGGTGGGGATATGGAGACAAGTTTACATCAAGGAGCCTTGGATAACGGCAGAATTTCCATAAGCAGAGATAAAGAAAAGGGAATTTCAGGTGGAAAAAATGTATAAATAAAGTCAGGGAAACTAGAAAGCCTAGAGACATATCCAGAGAAGAGCAAGTTGCCCCCATTGGCAGTGGCTTAGCCTCGGGCTGCATGAAGGGGACACAGGGACATAAGTCTGATCAGGTGTGTTGAGGCAAGATTGCCGAATCCTTCAAATGGCAAGCTGGAGAAATTATCGGATAAAGAAATAGAAGCCACTGGAGGAGTTTGAAGGAAGAGGCGGGAGGATGACAATCTCAGGACTGTGCATTAGGAGATGAAAATGGCAGGAGCATGCAGGAAACTTGGAGCAGGGGCTGCTGATCTATAGTGAATGGATCCCTAGGGTCCACACATGAGTTTTAGGGATTCTGTGAATCCCTGAAAAATACACGAAATTTTGTCTTTATCTGTGTATGTGCAAGTTTCTACTGAGAATATCTACAGCCTCTCAATGATTCTCAAAAACTGTGACCCCCACCCCCCAATAGGACTATCTGAAGGCAAGAGTCCAGAAAGAGGCCAACATTCCACATATATGAATATCATAAAATTACAAATGAAGCCAAGAAACTGTTAATATGTTCTTCATTCTATCTTGGCAAGTATGGCCTCACAATGATGAAAATGTGTGATTAAAAGTTGGCAAAATATAAAAAATGACTACATTTAATTATTACAGAGCATGTTTTGAATGTTGATGGACCATCAGTATTTTGATGAATAAGAAAATATATACAATTCATACATTATGGCATGTTTATTCCATATGACCTGTTTTTCTTGCCTTCATTTAGCAAAGTGGTGTTGTTGTAATAAGATTTCACATACTTTTTTTCTACTGAAAATAAAAGTCTAAAGGATTAAAAATAAATAGTAATGATATTCAAATTTCACTTTGAATTTACTTTGATCAAAAATGTAAATTAAAACAAATGTAAAGACTCAAAATATCAAATATGTTAAAAATTATCTATTAAAATTTAAAATAAAATTGAAATAACAATGAGAAACTACTACACACGTATTAAAATGGCTAAAATCCAAAATACTGACAACGCTAAATGCTGACAAGGATGTGGAGCAATAGGAGCTCTCATTCATTGCTGGTGGGAATGCAAAATGGTACAGCCACTTTGTAAGACAGTTTGTCAGTTTCTTACAAAACTAAATATACTCTTACCAAGCATATGATCCAGCAATCATGCTCCTTGGTATTTACATAAGTTAGTAGAAAACTTAATGTACACACAAAATACCACACACAAACATTTATAGCAACCTTACTCATAATTGCTAAAACTTGGAAGCACCCAAGACGTCCTTTGATAGGTGAACAGATAAACAAACTGTGGGACATCTGTACAGTGGAATATTATACAATAAAAAAAGAAATCAGCTACCAAGTCACAAAAACACATGGAGGAACCTTAAATGCATATTGTTAAGTGAAAGATGCCAGTCTGAAAAGGCCACGCACTGTATGATTCCAACTATATGACATTCCGGAAAAGGCAAAACGAAGCAGATAGCAAAAAGACCAGTGGTTGCTAGGAATTCATGGGGGGAGGAGCTAGGGATGAGTAGGTAGAGAACAGGGAATGTTTTAGGGCAGTGAAACTATTCTGTGTGATACTGTACTAACGTATTATACATTTCTATACTATACTAGTCATTATACATTTGTCAAAACCCAATTAGAGAGAAATCACGCACAAAAAAAACCCAATAGAATGTACAACACGAAGAGTGGACCCTAATGTAAACTATGGGTTTTAGTTAGTAAGAATGTATCAATATAGGCTCATCAACTGCAACAAACGTACCACACTAGTACAAAATGTTAATAATCAGGGAAACTGGGGAGGAGAGAATCAGGGGGTCCATGGGAACTCTGTACTTTCTGCTTAATTTTTCTTGTAAATAAAAAATTGTTCCCTCCAAAGTCTGTCAATTAAGAAAATTAAAAGGCAAAATACCAATTATAATTAATAAACATAAAAACTCAAAATTATTTAAATAGACCAGAATTTTATTAATTCATGTATTTTGAAGCTGTTATTAGGTGCATGAACTTTTAGGATTGTTATCTCTTCCTGATTAATTTATTTTTTGTCATTATGAAATGACCTTTTTTATCTCTAGTAATATTTCTGTTTTCCAATGTACTTTGCTGATACTAATATAGCCACTCTAGCTTTCTTTTAATTTGTGTTACCATGCTGTGTCTTTTCCCATCCTTTTACTTTAACCTATTTGTGTCTTTATATTTAACAAGTACCTTTCTTGTAGGCAATGTATAGTTGCATTTTCCTTTTTTGTCCAATCTGACCATCTCTGCCTTTAGATGGGGTGATTAGACTACTGATATTTAATATGATGATTTATATGTTAGGCTGAAATCTAATATTTATTTGTTTTTTATTTATTTCATCTGTTCTTTATTCCCTTTTCCCTCTTTTTCTGCTGTCTTTTGGATCAATTGAGTATTTTAATGATTCCATCTTTTTCTTCTACTTTGTTGGCATGTTAGTTATAACTCACTGCTTTGTCATTTTAGTGGCTGCTTTTGAGTTTATAGTACACCTCTTTAATTTACCACATTCAACCATTTGAGGGATATAAAACCACTTCACACATGTATAAGAACTTTATAATGGTATGCTTCTATTTCTGCCATTTCTTCTATTTCCCTGACTTAGGGCTGTTGTTGTCAGACATTTTACACTGGCATATTTTATAAACCCCACATTATATTGTTATTTTTGTTTAAACAGTCAATTATTTTTAAAAGATGTTTAATAGTAGGAAAACATCTTGCATATGTATCCATGTATTTATCAGTGCTAGTGTTCTTCATTTGTGTCTGTGTGTGTATGTGTGTAGATTTATATTTCTATCTGATACCATTTTCTTTTTGTCTGAATGACTCTGTTTAACACATCTATAGTGTGAGTCTGGTGGTAATGAATTATTTCATTTTTTGTGTGTCTGAGAACATATTTATTTCACCTTCATTTGTGAAAGATATATTCACTGGGTATAGAATTATAGGTTAACAGGTTTTTTTCCTTTACTATTTTTTCTTTTTGTACTCCACTATTTCCTAGATGCAGTATTTCTGATGTGAAATTTGCTGTAAATCCCTATCTTTTTTCCTCTCTACATAAGGTGTCTTTTTTTTCCTCTAGTTGCTTTTAAGTTGTTCTCTTTATCACTGGTTTTGAGCAATTTGGCTATGACGTGCCTTGGTGTGTGTTTCTTTGTGTTTCTTGTGCTTGGGGTCATTGAGCTTCTTGGATCTGTGGGTTTATGGGTTTTATCAAATTTGAAAAAATTGTGGCTGTTATTTCTTCAAATATCTTTTTCTGTCCTTCCCCTTCTTTGTGTGTGTATATGTTCAAAGTTTTGCCACAGCTCATCCATACTGTTAATTTAAAAAACATTTTTTCTTTCTGTGTCGCATTCTGGGTAGTTCTATTGCTGTCTTCAAGTTCATTAGTCTTTCCTTCTGCCATGTTTAATGTGCCATTAATTCCACTAGCATATTTTTAATCTCAGACATTGTATCTTTTATCTGTAGAAGTTCATTTGGGTCCTTAAAATTTTTTTCTATGTCTCAACTTAACTTTTTAAATATATAGAATACAGTTATAATAACTGTTTTTATATCCTTGCCTGGTAATCTAACATTTTTGTCAGTTCTAGGCTGGCTTTGATTAATTTTTCTCCTCATTATCGATTGAATTTTCCTATTCTTCTCAATCGAATGCCATAAACTGGTATTGTACCTTGTTGGGTGCTGGATATTTTTGTATTCCCATAAGTACTCTTGAACTTTGTTAAACAACTTGACCTTTTGGATCTTTTAAGATTTTTTAGGCAGGACCAGAAACATTTTTAGTAGGGCTAATAATTTCCCACTACTAAGATAAAACTCTTCTGACTACTCTACCCAGTGAATTATGAGGTTTGCCAGTCTGGCTGGTGGGAAGAGGCAGTATTTCTGACCCTGTGTGAGCAACGGTTACTGTTTCCTCTAATCATTTCAGGCGATTCCCGCTCCATCCCCCCATCCCCATGTGGTTTTCTCACATGTGTGCACTGATACATACTCAGCTAAATACTCAAGAGGAACCTTCTGCAAATCTCCCGGGGTCTGTCTAGTCTTCTCTCTCTCTGTCCTATGAACTTTAGCCACCTTGGATATTCAGCTTTACCTCCTCAACTCAGGGAATCTGCCCAGCTTCCCCGTCCCTGTGCCATGTGCTACAAACGCTCTCAAGGCAGTAAGCTGGGGGAAATCGCAGGGCTCACCTTGTTTGTTTTCCATCTTTTGGGGATCACAATCCTTCATTATCTAATATTCAATGTCTTGAAAATGAGTGTTCCTTGTATTTTGTCTTTTGTTCTTGTTATTCAGTTGGGAAGGTAAATCTAATCTCTGTTATCCCACCTTGTTTGAATGTGAGTCAGTGCACAAGGACTAGCTAAGCAGTAGAGGAGAAACAAGACTCATTTTGCTCAGCTGAGCAAAGAAAAATGACTGTTAATAGTCAAGACGTAAGGTGGGATTCCTTGAATTTCTGGATTTATTACAAACGTTTAGACTTGGAAAGGTATGTAATACTTAAATGGTCTAAAGTTATATGCTCTCTGGAAATATTCCAGGGTGTGAGGGAATATATTGGCCATGAGTAAAAAGTATTTTCGCTTATTGATTATTCTAGAGATGTTTGTATAGGTTTGCTATTTTCCATAATAAGAAGTCTAGAAAATTATCCAGAGTCCAACTCTTTGATTTTACAGAGAGGAAAACCTGTTGAAAGCGTATATGCTTTTAGTTAGGGCTGGCATGACAATAATGACAATAATAATAATTTTTATTATTATAACACTCAGAAAAGTATTTTCTCATTTGATATTGCACAAAATAAAGAAATGAAGGGAGCAAGGAGTGCTTGGAGATAACTGAGTAGGTCTCATTTGTTAATGCATGGTGAAAGTTTGTGGTTGTTTGAAATAAAGCCAGAAAGCAACGATGATGATGATGAGGAGGAGGAGGAGGAGGAGGAGGAGGTGGAGAGTAATGGCTTACTACTTTCTAGGCCCTGTTCTAAGCAGTTTGCACGAGTTATTGTCTCATTGAATTTTTAAATTTTTATATATAATAGAGTCTACAATGCACATTTTTTCACATTTTGACCTTTCGGAAATCAGGATGCATCTTTTGACTGCTGGCATAGTACAGTTGCTGTCAATCTGCATTGAAGTTTAGTATTTCCAGAGGTTGTGCCTTTGCTTCAGCCAGTCACCTGGAGGCATAATCAACTCCAGTCCATTATAAATTAAATTATCAGCTTCAAGTTCATTGTCCCATGTGGGTAATGTGAATTCAGACTTCAAATTTCCATGATGACTACCAACGTATGCAAATTCTCGGGAGAAATTTTTCCTCCTTCTACCTAGTTGTCAAGATAGAGGCACAGGTAGGACCCAAATTGAGACGAGGTGGCGGGCTCACCATGAGGCGCTGTCAAGGGATGAAAATAAGTGCCTAGAAGCAGATTTTAAAAACAGTTTCTCTTCAAAATATCTTTTTTCACTTTACCCAATGAGCATCTTGATTTATTGTGGCAGTAGCAGCAGTAAAATGACTGATGTCAAATAGAACTATCTTGAAATGTTTATTTCCAAGCCAAAACAGAGCTATATATTGTGTTTGTCAAAAGTCCATGTTTTCTTTTCTTCCAGATGACTATAAATGCAAAGGAGAGCTTTCTTTGACATCCAATGGCGGGACGATGCTATGCTACCACACTTTTGTGGACATTCCATATGAACACACCAAACCTATCCCTTGGCCAGATCCCGTGCGTAATAATGAAAAAACAGAACCAGGTGCTGAGAACCAGATTAGAAGAAGAATGTGAACACCCTGAGCAAGGACCTGTGATAAACCAACTTAGCAAAATGTTCCTTACTAAGCACTGTTGGTATCCTCATGGACAATATCACAGAATCATAAGAAACTGAATCCTCCAAAAGACAGATCATTTTGAGGTTCTTGGGAATCAGAGAGAAATGTTATCCTTTGCCTCATCTGCCATTTGAGAAAATGCAGTCTGGTATATTCGCTAATATGTTATATCATAAAATAGCAATTATAAAATGTCTTTTCATGTTAAAAAAAGATTCAGAAACAAGAGCTTTCCTATTATCCTTTCCTGTAGGGTGGGTTTATTTCTTCTTTACCCTTGTGTCAGCTTTATTTCACTTAGAGCCCTCTTCATGTAGGTTCTTTCTTAACACCGTATGAAATAATCAAAGGTGTCTCACAATGAATGTAACCTGATATTAATATTTCCATTTTACAGATTAGGAGACTGAGGCATAGAGAGGTGAGTTAACTTAGTGAAATTCAAACAACCAAAAAGTTGTGGAGAGGTATTGCAGACTGGGTTCTCCAGAAGCATTTGCTGAGTGTTTGGGGTGCAAGATATTTATTAGAGATCAACACACACGAAAGGAAGATAATGCAGGCAGAATTGGACAGAGGAAAAAGTCAACCAGTGATGCAGGCCTGACACAGCCTCAGCCAACCTGGCCAGGAGCTCTGGAGCAAACATTGCTCATCAGAGCGTCCTGCATAGATCTGAAACAGCCTAGCCTTCATCTCTGGCACAGAACACACGCTTCCTGGGGAAGCTGTAAACTCAGGGGATGCAGCTCTCTGTGGCTGAGACAGACCCCAAGTGCACTGATAGGGGGATGCTGCCTTCTGACTGCATTTCTAGCAGCTGGACATCAAGTCCTTCCTGAGAGGGAGAAACACAAGTAGGATACAAACTCAGGCAGTTTGGTTCTAGAGCTAGCACTCCTGACCACTAGGATGTCCTGCCTTCCTGACAGATGCATTGGGATCACACACCGTGGGCAGCCTGGAATACCAGGCCAAGAATTCAGACATTTGATCCAGTCTTGTTTCCTCTATACCCTGCCTTTCTATATAGCACAACCACATACCCAGCCAGTGTTTCAAACCATTATTGATGTTTGCAGGGGTCCAATTGTTCTACAAAATTGAATTTTCACTTGGATGATAAGCTAAAAAATTATAATGCAGGATTATCTGCATACTCAACTTTATAAGTGTGAAATGTCACCATTTGCATCTGGTTTGACATTGTGTAGCAACAAATGAAAGCCTGACTCCAAGAAAAGCTCAAATGATGTCTTGGTCATCCGTAGCACTAAAGAAAAGTGGTAGGAGGGCTGAGTCATCACACATCCCTTTAGTAGTGTAGACAGGCCTAACACAAAGAACCTGTACCCCTAGAGTTACTAACATATTTACGTTTGAAAGGAGATGCATCACATGCAATATTTCAATTTGCTAGCACTAAATATGATCATAAGTATTCAATAAAAACATTTTCATTAAATTAAAATTGTATTTCAGCATTTTATTTTAGGGAGGGTTTTAGATTGATTCAGTCATTAATGAATCATGGATTGATGATTCAGGGCAAATATATAGTTTAAAAGAAAAAAATTATAAATAAGAAATGAAGAATCACTCAAATGAATGTCTATTGTATTCAAAATAAAGAGAATCATATAGATAACAAGTGAAATACAAAATATCCAAATGCTCTTTGCTATTTTTAGAACAAACCCTTGTGGTTTTGTTTCATCAAAGAACATTAAATCAATACTGTTTATTTTAATATTATTAATTTTATACTTTTAATGTGTAGATTGATTTGGATCTTATAGTTTTTTAAAGGGTCTATAGCCATAAGGAACTTATACCATGTTTATGCTTAAGTAACATTGTGTCTATATTATATTCAAGTAATATTATAGTAGAATTACTATGTCAGCCCTGGGTGCCATATGGTTTTTTTTTTTCCTGAAGAAGGGCCTACTCATTTATTAAGTTGGAGTGATGCCATACCGGGTCCATGGAAGAAATAAGACATGAATAAATTATGTCCAGCACCCACATTTGCATTGTAATCAATTATGAATTCCGGTTTGTATGGGAGCATTTGTTTTGTAAATGTTTCTTTGTGACTAGAGATACAGAGTTGTGGCAAAAGTTCCTGTTTCATAATTCACCTTGTCCATCACCAACTTGTAGAAAATAGCGTTTAAAGAAATCAGCTGGAGCAGGCTGCTTTCAACACCCAGAGCTAGTGATGCAAGGCCATGTTGGCCCCTACCAAGGTTTTCTCCTCACACTCGGGTCACGCAGTAGGGAAAGGAGCTGAGGACCGAGAGGAACATCTGTCAGCTTCTGCAAGGTCTACTCCACAAGATCATCATCCCCAGAGGCAGAGATCCTCAAGGGAAGACCTTTCCGTGAGTTCACTGCTCAGACTTCAATCTGTTTTCACTACCACTTTTAGTCAATTCATCATTTGAAACATGTTTGTTTTTTGTGGTGCCAATATTGTCTTTTTAAATTTTCTTCAGGGTCATGGAAGGATGATAGCAGGCTGTGGTCCAGGAGCTCACAGAAATTATAAACCATCTGTGAAGAAGGAATCGGTCCATCGGAAGAGTGCGTAAAAGGGAAAAGTAAGACAAATCAAGACATGGAGCTGCCACAAGGGGATGAAATGGATGAAGGGGAGGAAGAAGAGAAGAAAATCAGGCCTCAGCCTCAAAGTAAGGCTTTTTGGTACAGAAGCATTTCAAAACAGGTGGCACAAATTCATCTCAGTGAACAAAATAGGGATGTAAAAATGTTTAGCTTAATTATGAAAATTGCACTTGTTGAAAACTAAATTATTCAAATTCAAAAGCAATATTTCAAGGATATGACTAAGCTATGATCTGTAAAAGGCATTGCTTATTTATTATATTCTGTTTATGCTTTTCTGTTTCACTTTTATCTGTCTGCCGAAGAGGGCAGTGGTGCAAAAAGGAGTTTACCAGAAATGAGTATTGAGTAACAGTCTCATCTTAAAATACTTGTGCAACTTGTTATGCAAAATCACAGTTGCAGAAAAATCGGTTTCCTTCAAGAGCTATCAAGCAGATCAACTATACTATCTCTAGACCAGATTTCTTTTTACCTATTCTCTTTCACAGAGAACTTTTGTTCTATTTGTATACATTACAGCAACAGCACATATTAAACTTCAGGCCTGTTACAACAAGTATGCAAATCTATCAGAGGAAAGTTTTCACTTAATTGAAAATTGGGTTAAAATAAAAATACAACAGTGTCATTTCAGGAATTGTTGGCAGGGATAAAATTTAACTAATACCAAAATAATACAATTTCCACCACTCATTTTCTACCCCTCCTTGTGTACCATGCACAAAAAAATGAATAAGCTTACTAATCAATAAGAAATTTACTTTTCTGTGAGAGTCATCTGTTGTACTCTTGTCTTTTTTTAGTAATTATTCTAAGCTTACCTCGAGTTTCAGATTGCTTTTTGAGTGCAGATAACAGGATGAAAGAAAAAATTCGCTTTGGAAAGTCCTTATTTTTTGGTTCTTTTGTGGTCTTTGATGTTGTTTTTAGATTCTTTATTAATGGTTATGAACCTGGACTTTTGTGTTGGACACTATATTTGAATCTAGAGCCTTCTCCTTGCTGGTGCCTGGACAGTGGACAGGAGATTTTAAGGTTCACTTTACTCCTCTCTCAAATGGAGTTGAGTTGTACATACCTCATAAATTTGTGATGAGGATTAAATAAGATAATACAAGAAAATGTTAACAGTGCTTGGCACATTGTAACAGAACAGTATTGGTTATCTTTAATATTGGCATTAGCATTATTAGGTTTATATATATATATTCTTTTTTTTTTTTTTTGAGGGACAGGGTCTTGCTCTGTCACTCAAGCTAGAGTACAGTGGCATGATGATAGCTCACTGTAACCTCAAATTCCTGGGCTCAAGTGATCCTCCTGCCTCAGCCTCCTGAGTAGCTGAGACCACAGGCATGTGCCACCATGCCTGGCTGACTTTTTAAAAAATTTTTTAAAAAAATATTTTGTGGAGATGGGGTATCACTATATTGCCCAGGCTGGTCTTGAACTCCTGGCCTCAAGCAATCCTCCTGCTGTGGCCTCCCAAAGTGCTGGGATTACAGGCATGAGTCACCACGCCTGACCTGAGGTTTATATTTTTTAGTGATCTGCTATTTGCTAACAATTGTACATTTAAATCTTAAGCTTCAAGGGGTAGAAACTCCGTTCTCTGGTAAGTCTGTGTACATTGAGTAATGATGGCTTCTTTGCAGTACTGAAGATTTTGCAGATTTCATTATATATCTAGAAGTAATTTAAAGCATATTAGATATGGAAATATTTAAACCCTTAAGAGTTAACCTATTCACTTTTTAAATTCATAAATTCTCATTTACATATTTCCACAAATGACATTTTATATAGAGAAGCTATATGCAAAAAGACTGGCCTGTGAATCAGAATATTTTTCTAGTCTGTCTGCATGTACTGGAGAACAATTTATATAACTTACAACATGGTTTCTTCACAAAGCTAGCTAGTGAATTGTAAGGATATGATAACATCACTAGGGAACATTTTTGTAAGGATTGTAGTTGTAAAATTTTCAGAGCTGGGATTTGGAGCCTATGATTTAGCTATTAATTAAGGATGCTGTGTCAGTTAGGGTCCCAGAGGGAAATAGCACATTCAAATTAGGATAATTCAGGCAGGGTTTATAAATAAGGAGACTATTATAAAGGTGTAGGGAAGGTAGAGAGGAACCGTAATGGAACCCAGGGCTGAGAATCATGAGTAGGGAGAGGTATCCGAGCCGGAAAGGAGAAAGAGTCATGTAGAGTAAACCACCTTAGAGGAACCACTACCTTCTGTCAGTGGACAAAACCCTTGCGTTCGAAGTAAGTTCCTTAGCCTCATCCCCTGCCTCTGCTCTCCTGCCAGAGTTCACTATGGGCTAAGCCCAAGGGAAGCCATGGGGCACAGGCACCTGTCAGAATAATCCATACAGATCAGCCTTCCCAGGTAGAAAGCAGGGAAAAGGGAGGTGGATAGTGGATCTCGAAGGGCAACAGCACACATGCTGATGTTATACAAATCTAGAATTTATTGTTTCTTGTTATTATATTCACTGGTGGCAAGTGTTTATAAAAGAGTTGTAGCTTTATCAATATGCACTAGACAAGATCCTTACAGGAATTAAATTTTAAACTGCTTTTTGAACAATGGGGGAAAGAATCTAGCTTAAAATCTATATTCTGTAAAAAAAAATTCTTTTTCTAACTATATGAGAGCTAGATATATATTCCTAAATCTTGTTATGTCTGGGTGCCTTCTTCTAAAAGGCTATCTCAGGGCTCTGAGCTCAGTGCTTACTTTGGTCATTCATTAAATCTTCTTTGAACAAATATTTATCGAGAGCCTCCAGTATGCTAGGTACTGTGCTAGGCTTATGAGTATTAAGTGAAACACACATAATCGCTGCCTTATTGAAACTTACGATTTAGTAAGTGAGTAGAATGATGTAGAGGACGATTTCAATAGTGTTGGAAGTCTGCATTCCTAAAGGGAATCTTCGAGAGCAGCAGAACCATGTGACCACTGAGTGTCCAAATACCATATTTAAACATGAAAATTAGAGAGCTTGTAGCAGCCGTTCATGTGCAAAAGAGCCACAGACTTACTAAGCAGAACATTTCCTCTCTCTTAAAAGAAGGACCTTTAACTTAAATTTTAAGCTGGCTAGTTCTGGAAAAGGTTATCCAAATATGATTTGTGAGGTAAGGCACAAGTGGCTACCAGGATCTAGAAAGTGCTGTCTAAGAACTGTCTGCAGTAACAGAAATGTTCTATTCTGCACTGTCCAATATAGTAGCCACTAGTTATGGTGGCTAATGTGACAGAGGGACTGAATTTTCAATTTTATTTTAAGTTTAATTAATTTATATTTAATTAGCCACATGTGGCTATGGTAAAGTACAGTGCAGATCTAGAACAAGGTGTGCTGGCTGGGGTTGCTGAGCACAAGTTGCTTCATTTAACCTCATTTCCCTTTTCGACAGGGTTAATAACAAGGCTAGTAAATTACTCATACAACATCATGTGCCCCGCAGGGTATGAGATAGAGAGAAATCAATGATAGGCTAACAAAAATAAGTGTTGGCAAGGAGCTGAAGAAATTGGAACCCTTGTGCATTGCTGGTATGAATGTAAAATGGTGCAGCTGCTGTGGAAAACGGTATGATGATTCTACAAAAAATTAAACATAAAATCACCATATGGCCCTGCAATTCCACTTCTGGGTATATACACCTCAGAAATGAAAGCAGGGACTCAGATACTTGTATGTCCACGGTCATAGCAGCATTATTCAAAATAGCCAAAGGGTGGAAGCAACCCAAGTGTCCATTGACAGATGAAGGAATGAACAAAATCTGGTGTATACACACAACGGAATATGATTCAGCCTTAAAAAGGAAGGAAATTCTGACACATTCTACAAGGAGGTGATAAACATTAAAGACCCAATGTTAAGTGAAATAAGCCCATCACAAAAGGACAAATATGGTATAATTCTACTTATATGAAGTAGAGTAGTCAAATTCACTGAGGCAGAAAGTAGAATGGTGGGATCTAGCAATTCTCTTACTGGGTGTATAGCCAAAGAATATGAAATCAGTATGTCAAGATACCTGCACATCCATGTTCATTGCAGCACTATTCACAATAACCAAGACATGGAATCAACCTGTGTGTCCACCAGTGGATGAATGTGGTATCTAAACACAATGGAGTACTATTCAGCCTTACAAAAGCCTTCTGTCATTTGTAACAACATAAATGGAACTGGAGGACATTATGTTAAGTGAAATCAGTCAGGCACAGCCAGCCAAATACTGCATGATCACACTTACACGTGGAATCTAAAAAAGTAGAACTCAGGAAGAGAGAGTAGACTGGGGGCTGAGTTGGAGAGGGCTTAGGGAGATAATGTTAGCAAAGAAAAAAAAAGTAGAAACGTGGTTGCCAGGGGCTGGGGGGAGGGGAGAATATGGAGTTAGTGTTTAATGGACATAAACTTTCAGTGGGGGAAGATAAAAAAGTTCAGGAGATGGGCGGTAGTTGATGGTTACAAGACGATGTGAATGTATCTGTACTTAATGCACTGAACTGTACACTAAAATGGTTACAATGGTAAATTTTATGTTTTATATATTTTATTGCAATAATACAAAAATCTTAAGCTTATTCTCTGTCCTCAAGGAGTTCTCAAACTAACATGAAAAAGAGCAATGGTAGTTGGTGATTAGTATATGGTACAGGGATATGGAATGACTATTTGGCTGAGAGCCATGGAGGAGTTGCACCTCAGAGGGGTGGCTGGGCTAGATGACCTTCCAGCTCCGGGATTCCATGGGTTTAGAGCCCTGCACACATTAGGAATGGCAGTAGTGTGCAGGATGATGGCCATAGGTGACAGACCTTCATGTGGCCACCATGTCCCTCTCCTGCCCCGCTTCATCTGGGCCTCCCCCTGAAGCCCTCATTAGTCATCACCTCTCAAAAAGTCCAGATTGGAGGTGAGACCCAACCTCTCCAGAAAAATTTATAAAACAAGAAGAACAACCTGGGGGATTCAGCTGGGTATGGGCAGATCAATTGCATAGGAGAATCCAGATCGGCCATACTCTAAACCTTGTCATTATCAATATGAGTATCCTTTCACAATACCAGTCTCAAACACCTCACTCTGACAACCACCTTGCATTTTTCCAACTGACTCTCTCTAACTCTATAACTGCAACAATTTCTTGATCCCCTGGAACTTCCAATGCATTCACCCCCAATACCTCCCACTTTGCCTCAAAACTGTCATTCACATTCTCTCTTCCCCCCTTACCTGGTTTGGATGCCGTGGTCTTTCATTATAATCATTCTCTTGCATACACCCTCTCTCTTCCATGGTACTCACCTGGCAACTCCAAACTTTGGTTGCATGTAGACCTCTGCCTAGTTCTGTTTGTACCCAAGTAGGTAGATGAGGCAGGTGAGAGCACCTAGCTGTACCGACTGGCTTCCTTTCTTATTCATGCTTCCTTGAATGAGCCTTTACTGCTATCCAACAATCCAACTATATTTTCCAAGTCCATTTACTTTCTCACTGTCCTGGATGACTATTTCACACTTTCTCCTCTCTCCTCAAACTTCCTCTCCACTCACTCCTCATTCTCAGCTGATGATCTTGCTTTGTATTTCATTGATGAAGTGTGTTCCTGTCCCCACATTTACCATCATCTGTGCCATACATTCTGACTCCCCTCCCGTTACCAGGAATGAACACTGTCTTCTATCTAAACCCAACTTTCCATTTGTTCATTGGATCCCACACCCACTCATCTGCTCAAGAACATTGCTCCAGCAAGTATCCCTTTCTCCTGCATCATCACTTTTCCTTCCCTTTTGGTTCATGCCCATGAGCACACAAACATGTGTATCTTTTAATTAAAAAAAAATACCTCCTCTGTCTATATGGTTCCGTCCAGTTTCTGCTCCATTTCTGTCTCTATTTACTCTTTTCTTATTCTCTCTGAGCTCACTCCAAACAGGCTTTGATCACCACACCACCAAAACTCTTGTTAAGTTTACCACTGAGCTCTGCGTGGCCAGACCCACTGCTCAGTTTCCAGTTCTAGTTTTACCAACTCTAGCAGCATTTGATAGTTAATCATCCTTTCTTGAAACATTTTTTTCACTTGACTTCTGGAACACCATTCTCTCTTGGTTTACCTCCTATCTCACTGATCATGTCTTCTCATTCTCCTTTCTTGATTCTTCATCTTTCTGACCTCTGAACTTTGGTGTGTCCCAGGACTCAGACTTCAGACATCTCCATTCTGTCTGCACACCATCTATATGCTGAAGATTTCCAAATGCACATCACCATCCCAGACTCATCTGACCAATTGCCTTTTTGACAATTTGACAATTCCAAACTTAAAGTGTCCAAAATAGAACTCTTACTCCCCAGCAATCCTTCCGTCTCCTCTGCACCCATAACTTCTCAGGCAGTCTGCCCCAACTCTACGCAACAAGATCCCTTCCTTCTAGTTGGTCTGAGTAAAAACATTTTTTTTTAATTTTGTTTTTTTTAGAGACAGAGTTATTTTTTTGTAGAGACAGAGTCTTGATATGTTGCCTAGGCTGGTCTTGAACTCCTGGCCTTAAGCACTCTTCCTGCCTCAGCCTCCCATAGTGCTGGGATTACAGGAGTGAGCTATCACATCCAGCCTGCTCTGCATAAAAACCTTGACTTATCTTTCGTTCCTCTTTCTGTCTCATGCCTGTATCCAATCAAACAGCAAGTCCTGTCAGCCTCTCCTTGGGAACATATCCAGAACCTGACCGCTTCTCACCAGCTTCACTGCTACTTCACTGCTTTGTATTAGTCATGGGTCGCCAGAGAAATAGAACAAATAGGATATATGTATACATTAATATATAGGTAGATATCTGTCTACCTCTATATAGAGATGTCTAATATATATATATTATAAGGAATTGGCTCATACAATTATGGAGGCTAGGAAGCCCCACAGTCAGTGAACAGCAAGCTGGAGACCCGGAAGAGCTGATGATGTAGTTCCAGTCTGAGTCTGAAGGCCTGAGAAGCAGAAGAGCCAATGGTGTAAGTTCTGGTCTTGAGTCCAAGGTTGAAGGACTAACGTTTCATTTCAAAGGTAGTCAGGCAGAGATAGAATGAATTCTCCCTTACTCAGCTTTTTTGTTCTATTCAGGTCTCAGTGAATGATCACACCCTTCTCCCCCAAACAGGGAGGGCCATCTGCTTTCCTTAGTCTACTGATTCGAATGTTAACCTCATCAGGAAACACCCTCACAGACACACCCAGAATAATGTTTAACTGAATATCTGGGCAGCTCATGGCCCAGTCAAGTTGACACATCTAATTAATCATCACAGCTTCCTAACTTGTTGATCTACTTTTATCTTTGTCCCTTAATCTATCCTCAACATAACCAGATTTCTTAAAAAGCCTCATTATTTAGCGCCTCTGCTAAAAATTCTTCAATGTCTTCTGGTCTCAATCAATGTGAAATTAACACTGGACTATCATGACCACCGAGGCCCCACACACTGTGTCCCCACTCCTAGCCCCTCTGCTGTCAGCCTTCCTCCACTCTTTCTGTTCTGCCCACATTGACGTTTCTCCAAGCAGCCAAGCGTGCTCCTGCCTCAGGGTCTTTACAGCTGCAGATCCTTAGGCTTGAAATGGTCTTAATCCACATACCCACCTTGTTTCCTCCCTCTGTGATTTTCTTATCTTAGAGCCTTGCACTAAACCTATTTTTAAAAATATAGCACCCCCCCATCCCTCTTATTTTACTTTCTTGTAAAATCAGTTGTATTTTTAAGAACAGTTTTAGGTTTGCCGAAAAATTGCTAAGGTAGTACGGAGAGTTCCCATAAATTCCATCCCCAGGCTTCCCTGTTATTACCATCTTACATTAATATGGTACCCTCATCACAACTAATAAACCAAGCTTGATACTTATTAATAATGAAAGTCCACACTTTATTTGAATTTCATTAGTTTTTACCTAATGTTCTATTTCAGTCCCAGGATCCCATCCAAGATACACACCTTACATTTAGTTTTCATGTCTCCTTGGACTCCTCTAGTCTGTTTTTCAGACTTTCCTTGTTTTTGATGACTTGACAGCTTTAAGGAATATTGGTCAGGTATGTCTCACTATTGAAATTTGTTTGATATTTTTCTCAAGATAATTGGGTTATGAGTTTTGGAGAGGAAGACCACGGAGGTAACATTGCCATTTTCAGCACGTCATATCAAGAGTACATGTCATCAATATGATTCATGACTGTCATGTTGACCTTGAGCACCTGGCTGAGGTATTGTTTGTCAGTTTACAAAGCTACTCTTTTCCCCCCTTTCCATATTGTACTTTTCTGGAGGAAGTCAGTATGCATAGTCCACACTTAAAGAGTGGAGAGTTATTCTTCTTTCTTGAGGGTGGAGTATCTACATAAATTATTTGAAATTCTTCTGTATGGGAGATTTGTCTCTTTTCCCCGTTTATTTATTTATTTAATCATTCATTTATGTCCGTATGGACCCATGGCTGTTTTTTGCTTTGGGTTGCAATCCAGCACTACTTTATTTACTTCGTATTTGCTTGATTTGGCCACTGGGAGCTCTTTCAGTTGGTTCCTGTGTTTTTGACATTCCCCCATCCATGCAGGACTTGTTTTTTGTTTTTATTTTTTTCTTTTTCTTTTTTGAGCACTTCCTTACTTTCAGGGCTCGCATAATCCACACTTTTTCTGTTTATCTCTCCCCATTGAAAAGCCGGGACCTTGAGGGCAGTGTCTTGGCCGTATTTTTGACCACGGTATTATCCTCAGCGCTCAAGTGGACGCTCAATTGATGATCAGTGAATGAATGAACCGGGCGGGTGTGGAGGCTGATTTGAGAGGGGTTAGTCCGGGTGGGTTCTGGGCAGGCGGTGCTGAGCCTCAGGGTGACCCGCCGCCTCGCGGGTCCCCGCTGGAGCGGGGCTGGCCGCAGCCTCTCGCAGCCACACCCACGTTCAGAAACAGCTTCGAGCGTCTCGCCACGGAAACGCACGGGACTGCAAATGTCACCAGCGTAGCGGGGATTCCCGGGGAAAGTCCGGCGCGCTCCCTGGCCGGGGGACCACAGGATGAACGGAAGAAGCGCCTCGGGCGGCAAGCACCCCGCTACCCCGCCTGTGCGCGCCGCCCACGGGAACGCCTGGGGCGCACAGGACAGGCGAAAGCGTGGCCCCGGTTCCGGGCAGTCGGGAGCGCTCTGACTCCCGGCGGGGCGGGAACCAGCGCGTGGGGAGCCTGCGGCCGCCGCGCCCCACCGCTGTCACCCCGGGGCGGGGCCTGGTCCCCAGCTGTGATCGCTTCCGAAGCGGCGGGGGTTGGGCCGGCGGCGCCCAGATGCGGCCGCGGCGGCGCGGAGCTCGGGCGGCCGTGGAGGAGCCCAGCCTCGGACGCGGGAGCCGCCCGGAGTCGCGCGACGAGTGTCCTTCCCCATCGCGGCGCCAGCGAGGGACCGGCGCCCGGGCAGGAGAGGGGCTTCTCGGTTCGCACGCTCGCTCCGGGTGCTGGTTCGTTTTCTCTCCTTGGGTCCCCTTTTATCTTCCCAACTCCTCCCAGAGCAAGGACGCGCCCCGCTGGGCTGTGCGGGGTGGGGGGCAGGGGACCTGCGGGGATGAGGCCCGGGAGGGTCTCTCGCTTGCTTGGGGACCGACGGCTGTGCCTTAGGTGGGGTTTCCAATCTGGCCCAGGTGCCTCTAGGCACCTTGGGGAACACAGCGTTGGGTTTCTCTTATAGAGCGGAATGATTTGTGATCTTTAATTTCAGGGGGCGAGGGACTGAGGATTTAGTGCTTCATAGGACTTATTTCAGAGATACCTGTTGATAGGCTGCCTTTCTAAAGTATCCACCTAAGACATCTTTGTTTTAAGTCGAAAGGCTGAAGTGTTGTTTTAATTAGTAGGGACATTATTGCGGTTTGATCACCTCTTCACTTCCTATTAGGGTGCACTTTCTCAAAAACATCAGAATGGGTACTTCTTGACTTGAACTTGACAGTATGACTCAGAAGCCGGGCCATACGGAGAAACTGGCACCGCCTTGAAATAGTTCCTTCCAAGTCCACATAAGACTTTGTTTTAGAAGAATGGGGACGGGAAGTAGTAGCAATGCCTAGGAGAACCACACGGTCCCGGCAAGGAATTCTCTTTTTCTAGACTCTGCTGACACTAGCTGGGATCTGTATTACTTCCTGTGGTTCTCACGCACTTGTTTAAGACGTTTCTCAGCAGAGGGAGGAGTTGTTATTTCCACACGGATATCCAAAAATGAGTCACAGAGCTGCTCTCTTAATTGTGAGACTTTGTTAATGAACTTTTGAGAAGTGAGGTTTGCTCTGTCTGTATTTAAAATAAGACTCTAGATGTGAAATGCCTGCCTGCTAAACTGGGGTGGGTGGTGTGGGAAGTAACAATTCAAGTTTTCAGTTTCCTAAAGCGCCTGATGGTACAACATACCAGCCAGGGTCACTAGGCTGATCTAAGATAACCATTAAAAGCATGTGCTTTGCTGCAGAAGCCCAAGAGAAAATTAATTTCATTATCAATAACCATTTTTGCTATTATTTTGACTGTATGGTAAAAATATGTCATTTTATGTAGTGATAAGTTGCTCTGAAATCCAAATATTTGGGGCAGTTTGCCTTCACTAAATTAGTGCTAAAACCACATGAAAATTTTTGAAGCAGGTGGTGCTAGTGGGAGTGGAGAAATTAAAATGTTGAAGCTGACAGGTCCCATTGCAGTGGGGGTGGCAGCCCTTAGGAAGAGACTGTACACCATCTCCATACGCAGCAGAGATGAGAGCAACATCTCTACTGGAGCTGAGTTGAGCTGAGTTCAGCCGTAGCCAACAGTTACAAGGCACCTTCTCTGTGCCAGCCTCTTCCTGTAGCTCTGGTTGCCTTGAATCATGCCAACAAGGGCCTTAAAGACTAGTAGGGGAGGTCGGCAAATCCACTGGAAAATCTTATATAATGAGATGGATGCTAGGATAAATCTGTGCCCAGAGTGGAGTTTCTGACCAAATAACGACTGATGTTTCTGCAGATCTGGGATTTGGAATGGACTGGATCATTGCTGGACGAACAAGGAAGGTTTTGAGTTTAGTTATCTACTCATCTTTGTAGGTAGCCTATTCTTCATTCGATAAGTGATTTAAAAATATGTTAATTAGAAAGGCATGATTTTTAAAGTGCTTGAATTAACCATATTTCATATTATTTAATAACCATATTAAAATAAGCCCAGCCTATTATCACCCCTAGATAATTGCAGGTATTTTTAGTTATGTACCTTTTAAAAAATAGTGTGACCAATTAATAATTTATAACTTTTGGTTATAATTTATAACCATATTGAAGCAACTTTCTGATCACTGTTTTTATAGTTCAAATCAATCTTTTTAAACACATTATAACTGTCTGAGTCAAAATGAGTAAATCACAGTTTACTGTTGGGACTGGAATCTGCTGAAGTGCTTTTGCACTTAATGCCAAAGTATATTAAATTTCCCTAATTCTCTAAGATATCCAACTAGTAAAGGAACAATACTCAATTGGAGACAACTTTACCTTAATTTCCATACTTTATTTCTGTGTTGAGAGCCCCAAACTTACTATTTCTATGAGAAAGAAAGGATCGAGTATGTTACTCATCATTGTACTCCCTGAACTTGGCACAGGCTTGATTTATGATAAGTGTTAGGAAGTATTTATTGATTAAATAATGAACCTTAACGTAGGAGGAGGAATTGTCAGGCGGATGGAGGGATAGGCGACCCAGTAGAAGGAACAACATGTACAGAGAAGTGAAACAGCACTGTGTGGTCAGGAAGCTCCAGCCTGTTTAGTGTGGGCACAGAGTGAGGACTGGGCAGGCGGCTGGAGAGACAGGCAGGGCCAGGTAGCAGCTTTGGGTTTATCCTGCAGAGGCCTTTGAGCAAGTGAACGTTATTGTCAGATACATGTTAAAACGACAAAAACAAAACAGAATTTTTAAAACTTAGAATAGATTAGATGAGGGTGACATTGGCCTTAGAAAGACACCGTGGAGATTACTGGGGTATTTGAAATGAAACATTAAAGAAGTCTTGAATCAGACTGTGGCAGTGAGGTACGGGAAAGAGGGAAGGAGCTGACAGATTTTTTTTTCTTTTTGCAAGGCCCATTGCTTCAGAACAGATGTTTAGTAGGCAGAACCCAGTCGCATATTTATTTAGAAGTGGGCAGCAAGGAAGGAGGAAGAGTTTAAGATGATGCTCACATTTCTAGTTAGTGACTAGGACGAGAATATCCTACTAAGCGCAAAAGTAGGTTTGGCCTAAAGGATGCTGAGGAGCTCGCACAGTACTTGAAACATAATCAGTGTTCATTAAAATTTTTCAAATGAATAATAATAGCTAAAATTTCTTGAGTGCTTATGTGCCAGGCACTATCTTAGGCTCATTAGATGGATTAAGCCTTTTACTCCTCACTGCAATCCTGTAAGAAAGGTACTCTAATTAACTACTTGGACAGGTGAAGAAAGTGCAATGTTAGGAATTGACAGAGCCAGGAATTGATCCGAAGCACCTGGCTCCAGAGCTTGCATTCTGAACCACTCCGCTATGATATACTGTTTCAATAAATGAATGAATGGTGTTTTGGACATTGTGGTAAATTCAAATTGGAGTAGACTGAATACATAGGATGGGCCCCCGGTGGCCCAACTGTATGCTGCATGATAGTCCGTCCTTCCACCGTCACTGTGAGAGATACCTGATTGATTTAGGAATAAGCCTAAAACAATCAGACATTTTCTCCTGGGAACTTAAACATTTTAATGGATACTCACAAAGTCTGAAGGCTCCCAGAACTTCAACCATTGCATCTGCAGCACTACCTTGGTTACCACTCTCCCCAAGCACTGAATGCTTAGCTCTTCGTGTTTCTTAGATGCATTCAATGCTTTGTTGCTAAGATCTTCCACAGGGAAGCAGAAAGGCTGGCAAGTGGGGGGAGTAGTCTACAAAGCAGGGTCAAATTGTGGAAGAATCACTAACAAATGCAGGCAGGTATGTAACAGCTCCAGGTCTTACATTCCTAATTTGGGATCTGCCTTCTGGGGCCTATTTTGTTCTGGTTTTACCTAGAAGCGGGTGCCTTCCCTGCCTTTCCTGCCTCTAACTTCCAGAATCTTATTAAGTGAACTTGATCCTGCTGTGTCCTCTGTCCTCTTGATTTTAGCTTGGCAAAATGATTCAGGTATCTTGGGTTCAGATCCTCCTTTCTACTTGGGTGTCCAGATAGATTCCTTTGGTCCTGACAAAGGTATTTTGACCGACAACTCTGTGTCCCCGCCACCCCAAATCTGATTTCAACTCTGATTTCCCATTTTGTATACCCAACTGTTTTGCTTGTTTCCCTGTTCAAAGATGTAATGTGATGTTCCATTACTCCTTGCATAACTTATTGGGTAATAATGTGAATTTCAGCTGTTCAGAATAGTGGAAATTGCTCTCTTGCTATCTTCATATGGAAACAGAGTGATTTGATGATTCATCCCACCCTGATTTGGACTAATACTCTGATATTTTTGTTCAGCAAATAGGGTGTGATTATGTTTTCCTCAAAGAACTCACTTTGGACCATTTAAGGATTATAAATGTTGAATTAATGTACCCAAACTGAATCAGCAAACTCATTTATTGAAGCTTTAAAATGTTCATATGTCTACAACTTGAAGTTTTAAAATGTTTTCTCCACACACAAATTAAATTTTTTATTCAGCATTTCTTCAGATTTATTGGGAAATCATGATGTTTATAGTTGCCTGTTAGATGAGAGTAGCATGAAGTCTTCCAGGGTGATCCAGTCCACATGTTTACCCCTTGGTCTGAATTCCTACACGCCTGTCTGTAATTCATTCAGTGCTCACATGACAAGAAAGGGAAGGGTTTGGTTAATATTTCATGTGGGTTTGTCTTGCCTCTTCAATTCAACTGTGGTTTCCCTGAGAGCAGAGAATTGCTAGAGTTAGGGGCTCTGTTCAATTGTCCCTTAGGTTCCTCCCAGTTCTAACCATTCTGTGACTTTTGCTGGTAATAAAACCATCTATCTGTCAGAGTAAATCATTTGCTGGCCACTACTTCTGAGTCTATGAATACCAGATATTTGTATATCTCGTTCAAGTTTCTTGTAAGACTTCATAAGTTGGTAATTTTTAGTATGAATTAGAGTTTTAGAATTACTAATTCTCAATTATTCTTCCTGAGCTAATTAAATATATTTTTAAATGAATTTGTGTTCTTTTTTTTTCTTTTTAGTGGATCAGGATAATCTAGAAAATACTAAGTCTCCTAGAAAAGTATTTCCCATTTTGTATACCCAACTGTGTTGCTTGTTTCCCTGTTCAAAGATGTAATGTGATGTTCCATTACTCCTTGCATAACTTATTGGGTAATAATGTGAATTTCAGCAGTTCAGAATAGTGGAAATTGCTCTCTTGCTATCTTCATATGGAAACAGAGTGAACAAGTATTGTTCTGTCTTCTGTTTCAGTTTCAGGATTGCAGCAATGCGTACCTCTTCTCATGCTTTCATTTCTGACTCTTCGTTATGTACCTCATTATATTGATTAGTGACACACATCTGTTGACTTGAGATAAAGTAGGACACAGTGTGTAAGCTGAATTCTGTAATTTTACCACATGTCCCACCTCCTCCTCCTCTCTTCCCTGATTACTGCGTGGTAAACCAACATGTAATGATGACTAGCTGACAATGTGATTTAGCTCTTTATTATTTAAGAAGTACTCACATATATAATTTATTTTAATTCTCATAAGAGCCTGGAAGGACAGAAATAATAAGTATTATTATTACTGTTATTTTTGCCCGTATTGTATTCACATTTCATAGTTGAGAAGGAAACATCTGGAGACATTAAGTGACCCCCTAAGGTTGCCCAAGGAGTCAAATGCAGAGGCCTGCTGCATTCTGCTATCAGTAGTTGTATGAAAGGGGCAAGTTCAGTGTCTTAGGTCAATTCCCAGGAAATGGACTCTGAGACTCTGAGATTTGCATACAGGAAGTTTTTACTGAGCAGTGCCCTGGGGACAGCACATGGCACAGAGAGAGAGAGAGAGAGAGAGAGAGAGAGAGAGAGAGAGAGAGAGAGAGATAGAGAGAGAAGGGAAGGGGATTTCACGGAGGGAGAAACTGAGCACGCACAATGGCAGCCTCAGGCATCTTCACGACAAAGAACTTTGGAGCTGGGGTGGCCCTTCAGAATTGTTCTGCCCCCCTAAGGCAAGGGGGCTGGGCATCTATACCGCCCACATCAGCTAGTCATTGGGTATGGGCAGCAGCTCTTCTCAGTCAAGGGCAATTCCTGGAGCTGTGAGCCTTTGGCAGCTAACCTCCCCTCTGGAACGAGGGCCTCGGTCCTGAAGAGGCTCTGGACACTACATCATCCTCTACGTTTGTATCCAAGAGAGCATTCTCCTCTGCAATGGCCTTGCTGTGTCTGTCTGACCCAGACCATCGCCCTGCAGAGTGGAGCCCAGAAAGCTGGCATTTCGTCCAAGGCCCTTAAGGATTTAGCCTAGCTGACTAGGCAGCAAGAAGACAAGGTAGCCTTAACTCTAGGAAGAGCAGGAGCACAGAAGAATAACCAGGGGAGGGTAGGCCGTGGAGAGTGCAATAGTGATACCTAATAAAGAGGGCTAGACTCTGGCACCCGTGGCTAAAAAACACCCCATGGCTGTCCAGACCCCGAACAAAAGCAGAGCACATACTAGTCCTCGCTATAACTCCAGGCTTTAACATTGTTAAATGTTAAACACTTTTTCTGAAGCCACAGTTTCTCTCTTTCTCTCTCTCTCTCCCCGGCTCCCACTCTTTCTTCTAAGCCCTTGAAAGGCCGCTAACCTGTCCAGTGAATCTTAGTGTGTAGCCTGTACATTATAAGCATCAGAATTACCAAGGATATTTCAAAACAAAAACCAAAAAACCAAACAAAAAGAAAAGAGAAAGAAAAGCCCAGGGCCACATTCCAGATCTACTGGAACAGAATCCAAGGATGGAGCTCATGAATCGACATTTTCAACACGTCCTCCCCTGATGCTTTTGCTACACGCTATATAGTTTGGGAACCATTCTCCTAAACCATTATGCCCTTGAAGGTGACCAAGCCTATTGGGATTTTCCAGATTACCAAGAAGCCATGGGAACCATGGAGCGACAAAGGACCACCTGAGCCTTAGTCCCAGCAGGCTTGGTATAGTGAGAGTTAGTTTCTTGTTTTTCATTTAAATTCCTAATGTGGCCAACAGAGGGCATGGCCTAAATTCCTTGTCTGGCTTCTGACCAAGATTGCTGGAGAGAGAGAGAGAGAGAGAGAGAGAGAGAGAGAGACGTCTCTGGCTTGGTCTTGTACTACCTTAGATAGCAGGATGAGAGATGCCAAAGTTTTTGAATAGTTATAGATGGAGGAGGGTTAAATCAGTGTACTTAATAGGAATCAGTAAACTTTCTAGGAGAATAAGAAGGTTTTAGGTAATCTTATGCCAGATGAAGCTTTGAGGTGCTGTCTTAATACTTTAATGACCTTCTAATAGGATGAGAGATAACTTTGGAAAGAAGGTTAAACATTCATAAATGCAGGAAAATATATGATCTGATTCACTGAAAAGGCCATAGTTTTTCTTCATTGGGAAAAGATCTTTTAAGCCTACCGGTTTTGAGTCAGGTCATTGCAGGAAATATTAGTCACCTAAAGAATAATCTGATAAACTCCTAGGACATCTTGATTGTTTTATTCACTCCTGCAACATCAGATTGCTATGGTTCCTACACCTTCTATGCTTTGTGCCTTCACTCAGGTTGTCTGTGCCTGTGTTCCCTTTCCCTTCTCCCTACAGAGCTAATTCCCGTTAAACCGTTTAGAATCAGTGCAGATACCACCTTCTCTAGGAAGCCTTCCCTTCCCTTTACTCAGATTGAATTTGGCATCCTCCACTGAGCTCTGAAAGTTCACCCATATATCCCTCCATCATTGTATTTATTATCATTAGTCTCCCTACCAGCCCATGAGGGCAAGGACTGTCCTTTTTATCTTTTGTACAAGAGACCTAGACTCATCAAGAATGACTGAAAAAAAAAATAACCATTCTGGTGAGCATACTTATTAAAAAAAAATTTATTGAAGCTTTTCTATATGCTGGATGCTCTGGAGTATATTGCAAACACAACAGGTATAGCCCCTGACCCCACAGACCTTATGGGCAAGCAGAGAAAATAAAGAATTAACAATAGAATATGTTATAAAACAATTAGCAATAGAGTATGGTGAGTATTAGGAAAAAGGAAGTACTGGAAAGTACGACATTATAGAGATGGAAATCCAGCCTAGTCTAAGATCAGAGAATGTGTCTTGTTCTCATGAAACATAATTTATATCAAAATAGAACTTATGAGACTGGCTTTGGTTATAAGACAGAGGCCGCTTTTCAACAAAAGATCTTTTTTTAACAAAAAAGGAAGACGTTTTGGTCTATCTAGTTCAGAATTGACCAATCTCTGTGTGTGTGTGTGTGTGTCTGGTATGTGAGCACACATATTTGCAAAGAGAGGACAAGAAAATGACTCCATCATTTAATGAGTAAAATAGAGAGCAAGGGACAGAGAAGGAATTTTCTGTATGTGTTTTATTCAATGTGCCATTGCTAGAAGTTAGTTTGTTAATATTTTAATGTGTGATAGACCGTGGAAGAAAATAATCACAAAGCTCTGAAAATCATGAGCTTATCTTCCAGATTTTTAAAAGTTAATTTTAAGGATCTCATTGTGAATGTGCTTGACAGATTTGCCTTTGGGTTTTGTTGGAGGAGACAGGGAGTGAAACACATTTCCTCAGAGGTCCATGCCTGCTCAGACTTCTCATCTTTCCAGTTCACTTTCAACGCCTGGGTGAAGAGGTCACAACCCTAGTGTTGCAATTTGCAGCTCCACCCAGCTGAGCAGCTCATGCTGGGCCCCTTTTTTCCTTTTCTGGCCAGTTCTTATTCTCTTATTGTATTTGTGCTTGCTTAATTCTCCCCATAAATTGTAAGCTTAAGGCAGGGATTGTGACTTCTTAATTTTTTAAACTTTAAATCTTTGCAGCTCTGCTGCAATTTATTTACGTTTATTATATTAAATAAGTAAATGACCTTGAGTTTAATATCAGAATTAACAGTTAAATCTTGGGTTGAGAAAGTAACCAGATTGGTTCTCTAGTGAGAACCTATTTCTTGTTTAACCTGACATCACAAAGCAAATATGCCAAATGCTAACATGTGCATATTTAACCTCTGAACGCTTTCTTTAATTACTAAGAGTGCCACCCGTTTGGCTGATTGCAGGGAAGGAAAGATGAAGTCACCATGAAGCAGCACTTACTAGATGCTGGTGGAGGTCTGTAATGCCCTGCTGTGTCCCATTTAAGTCAGCTGAAACACATCCACACCATCCAGCATCTTGACAGCACTGATATCAAAACATGGAATTAAAAACCACAATGCAAGTGAAAATATAGCTCAGGCTTGAAGTGTGACTTTAAGTGAATGGACATGTGCTGTCCCATGACTATTTGCCATGTAGTCTCACGTCTTTCCTCCCATCCTTTGGCATAGTCCTTGGTTTATTTCAAGTATTACTTAATTTATGCTCTAATTTTTTGTCATCCTTTTACTGTAACTATTGTATAAATAGAGCATATAAATGGTAAGGAAATAATTTTAGACATTTGTTCTTACACTTTCTATTTTGTGTAGGTTGAACTTGGTTCATTGCTGAAGTGTAGGTAATGAGTTTAGCCACTGTGAATCCAGTTGAATACTTTATTAATTGTAAATTAGTTTCATTTTTATATTTTCATTAAGAATTTCCTTTTTTTAATAAGAAGCTATGGTAGTGAAATAGAATATTTTCTTTTTGAAAATTGACTCTTTAGAAGGATGAAGCTTATTCCTTAAGGAATTAAAATTGTGATAGTGTCACCTCATCTGAAAAGATGAACAGTTGGTAGAGGAAAATCCTGTTTAGTCAATATTTTGTTGTTGTTGTTGTTGTTGTTTAATTGGAAGATTTCTCAAGTTATTAACTGCCCTTTGCTGAAACTTCAAGTGCTAGGGACATTTCTCCTTTCTGTTGACATCTAGATACCTACACCCACATCTGTTAACAGCAGCATAAACACAATAAATATTTTTATTTTTATTCTTTCCATTTATTCCTACTAACTCAAGCGTGCTTGATAAACCTTGTGTCTGATCTATTCCTTCATTTTTGGCTAAGTTAGTAAGTCTAAACTAGTGTCTTATTTTTGATTTATTTTTATTTGGTAAATAGCAGATAGTGAATATCATTTCATATTTCTATTGAGAATATTTTATCTTCATGAATTGTATTTCTATATATTTTGCCCAGTATTTTATTGTCATGTTACTTTCTTACCAGTTGGGATTGTCTCTTCATATGATAGTTATTGTATTAATAAAGTCTATATAATGTCTATTTTGGTGCAAATATTTTCTTTGAGTCTCTTGCTTTAATTCTTAATATTATTCTCTTTTTTTTTGCACAGAGATTTCAAACTTTATACAGTCAAATTTGGTTATCTTTTTCTTTGAGATTTTTTCCACAGCCTCAAATCTCATAGAAAGTTATCATTATCCCAAAGTACTGATAAATATTCAGTTTTATTTTCTATTAGTGTTTCTGTTATTGATTTTTCATTTTTAATCCTTTGATGTCCTTGAGGCATATTATCAGGTTTGTGGTAAGGATTAGAGAGAATTAAATTTTTGCTAGCCAGTTGAAGTGCAATCTGTAAAGAGATGTTAATGTGAAAAAGAGAGAGAGAATTAAGCAGGCAAGATGGAGAGTTCCTGAAGAGTGCTTAGTTATCCCAAGCCAAAATTCACAGCATTGCACCTTTGGTTAGTGTTTTGGATTTCCAGAAAGCCTTTTTTTGTTCTTACTTCTTTCTTTCTTTTTATAGTTTTTAGTTTTATCAAACTTACATGTACATAATTAGTCAATTAGTTTTATAAAACATTTAGTGAAATAAGCCAGTCACAGAAAGACAAATAATGCATGTTCTCACTCATATGTGGGAGCTGAAAAAGTTGATCTCATGGAGACAGAAAGTAGAATGATGGTTACCAGAGGCTGGGACAGGAAGAGAGGTTTGTTAATGGTTACAAACATATAGTTAGATAGAAAAAAATGAGTGTTTGATAGCACAGTAGGGTGTCCATTGTTAACAGTAATTTATTGTATATTTCAAAATAGCTAGAAGAGAAGATTTGAAATGTTCAACGCAAAGAAATGATACATGTTTAAGGTGATGGATATGCTAAATACCCTGATTTGATCACTACATACTGTATGCATGTATCAAAATATCACATGTACTCCATAAATATGTACAATTATGTATCAATTTAAAAAATGAAAAATGAGATCAATGTGGTGACATAAAAAAATGAAAAATGAAAGTCTAATGAAAAAAGTAAGCTCCCCCTCTCCCTCCACCTCACCAAAGGCAACCACTTTCAACCACTTCTGCTGATTCTTTTGGTATTTATCTTCACATAATAACACACTTCTATTCCTATTTCTTGATTTTTCAGTTTTAGGCATTATCTATTGACTTCTCCGGTGGAAGATGTAGCTCATTTTTACCTCTTCCCCCACAAGATACACACCCTTCCTGCCCTCTTATCCTCTCAATACAACTATATCACAATTTAAGTCAGATCGATATTCAGTTATTATATTTTTATGATTATGAAAATGCTAATCACAGCTAAGCCATGTATTGTGCCATGACTACTTTCTTATAACTATACAATATTCTTTTGCTTTCCTGGAAGCTAACTGTCTAGAATTTTTTGTTAGCTTAGTTTTCTTTATGCTTACAACCGATTCAACCCCAAATTGTCTAAATCTCCTCTCAAGAAATTTTGACCCATCAGGAGTTCTATCAGTTTCATCTTCCTGAAGAAATCTCTCCTATAGCCTACTCACTTAATCCAGCTGTCAAGTGCACAGCTATCATCTTAGAGTTTCCCTATGCCATCATCCTGAGATGCCCTTGCCTCTCTCCTCTGTTGGATCTCATGTTAGGATTCTATACTTTACATATTTTTTGCTTGACTTGCTTGTTTTGCCGGAATGCATTCTTCAGTCTCTTTCTGAGAAAGAGAACATGGGAAGTAAAAATTTTTGAGACTTTGTGTATCTGAAAACATCTTTATACTACCTTCATAGTTGACTGGTATCTTGACTAGGTATAGAATTCTGGGTTGGAAATACATTTCCTCAAACATTTAAAGGCATTGTTCCACTATTTTTTAGTTTCCTGTGTCACTGTTCATAAGTCCAAAGGCATTTTGACTCAATGTTTTGTACGTGATCTGTTTTTTCTCTCCTCCACCCCCATAAGCTTACAGGATGTCCTCTGTCTGGAATTTCTATTACTTGGAATTTGAATGTTAGGGACTAGACCTCTAAATTTGTTGTCTTTACTCAATTTTTCACCTGTTTTTTATTTCTTTCTCCTTTATAGAAAAGGATCTTCCCATTTTCCTGCCTTTGGGATATAGGTCAGTGAGCTGGGAAGTACGTGAGGGAAGAGGGCTTGGAGGGCCAACATTTCATGTAAAAACGTTCACTTACTCCTCCCCTTTACAGTTGGTGCCTCTGCCCAAGGCTAGATTCTCTTTTACCCTGTTCAAAGTCTAATCCGTCCACTCTCCTGCCAGGGTGGGACAGAAAATAGAGGATATTCCCACTTCTTAAAAAATCTTCTAACCAAACCCAAGTTGTTGTTACCCCACCATCACCCCCTTTCCCATAGGTACTCAATCTTTAATTCTATTTCTGAGCCTTTGGGTATCTATTTTATGGTGTAACTTAGGTTGCTTCTTGTCCTTCTCCACTGTTAGCTGAGGATTCAACTTTCTTAAATCTGCTAGACCAGTTATCATTTGCTTTACAACTTCTAAAATTGTGTTGCTACTCTCTTCTCTCCTATTCTTTATCCTAGTAGGCTTATGCCTTTTAGAAAGTTCCTTTAGTAAGACTGGGTGTCTCCCCAAAGGAAAAGAAGTCCTTATATCAAGAAGATACCTGCACTCATGTGTTTATTGCAGCACAATTCACAAAAGCAAAGATGTGGACTCAACCTAAGTGTCCACCAACTGATGAGTGGATTAATAAAATGTGGTATATATACACCGTGGAGCACTACTTAGCCATAAAAAGAATGAAGTAATGTCTTTTGCAGCAACTTGGGCAGAAGTGGAGACCATGATCCTGAGTGAAGTAACTCAGGAATGTAAAATCAAATATTGTGTGTTTTTACTTATAAGTGGGAGCTAAACTAGGGGTATGCATAGTCATACAGAGTGGAATAATGGACATTGGAGACTCCATAGGTGGGAGGGTGGGAGGGGCGTGAGGGAAGAAAAATTACCTATGGGGTACAATGCACACTATTTGGGTGATGGGTACATTAAAAGCCTCACCACTATACAGTATGTCCATGTAACAAAACTACTCTTGTACCCTCTAATTATATTGAAATTTTTAAAAAAAGAAAGTTAATTTAGTGGAGTTTTGGAAGGAAGCAAAGTAATGTTCAATTTGTCATTTTACCCAGAATATAGAAGGCATCTTTAAAAATACAAATATGTTTTCCGGCTGGAGTAGTATATTAAGCTATTGGCATGTAAGAGTGGATATATTTATCAAAATAGCTATTCACTGCCTTAAAACATACAGAGTGGAACACAGGACTGGGATGTTTAGGTGGGCAAGTTTGAATTTGTATAGAGGGTGAGGAAGGGCGAGGGACATCTCTAGTTGTCATCAAAAAGGGAGGCAGGATAAGAGGGCATGCCATGATGGAGATTCTTTAGGTGAGGACACATTAAGGGCAGTAAGTAAAAAGTAAATTACTCAACTATTATTTACAAATTTTCCTGTTGATGTTCATGAAGAGTGTGTATGTTTACCAACATGAGTGAAAGCATAAATGTTATCTACGGAAATACCTGCATTTGTTGAGAATTCCTTACACTGTGTGTAAATACCTCTTGAAGTTGAGAATTTTATTCTAATTGGCTCAGAGCTGGGAGTCCAGTACAGGTTTATTGGACTTCGCAGCCTTTTTTAAACACTAAGCTATTGTATCTTTGTGTCATAGTTGACACCGATGATTGAAATTAAGAAATTTACTGTAAATATACAGAAAACTAAAGATGTATTTCCCCATGATCTTCATAGTTCTGTCTTTAAATGCATTGTACGCCTCTGCCAGATAGTTGATGTTGGTTGGGGAAGTTGCATGAGTCAGTTTTGGTTTCAGCTGTGTCTCTATTTTAAATATTTCATCAGTCTTCTTCAAATTTCCAACATTTCTATTTCTTTCTTTAAAAACACTTTATGTAAGCATTCTTTTTTTGCTTATCTAGGAAATATATATATTTTTGGTAGATATGGGGTCTTGCTATCTTGCCCATGTTGTCCTCCAACTTGTGGCCTCATGTAATCCTCCGGCTTCAGCCTCCCAAAGTGCTGGGATTACAGGAGTGAGCCACCGCACCTGGTTAGACAATATATTTTTACAGGATTGGGACCACAGCTCTTTTGCTCACCAAGCTAACCTCATCATCTCATATTGCCTGGCACATAGTAGGTACTCAATGAATACTTGTTGAATAAATACATGAAAGTTTCTGTCAGAGTAGCCTATGCAAATACATGTGTCCTGAAAGATGGTGACGAGAATATCAATCACATAGTCTACTTTACAAATATTACTTAAAAGCTCATTAACAGGTTGCTCAACTTGTTTTATAAAAATAAATAAACCTAACAGATGCCATTATTTCTGTGCTGTTGTGTATATTTTAGCTAATAGAACTGAAATATTTTAGTAGTATGTTAGAATCTATTTATAAAGAATACTCAACAGTCAGTAAAAATAAATTATGTTATTTAAAGTTGTATGCATTTCATGATTGCTGGGGATTATTCTATGTGTATACTTACAGTCTGTTCATGAAAGAACAAATGAAGTTATTCTTTAGCTACAAAATTTTCTGCAAATTTGAATGGATACAAAGTTATCCACTGATTCCTATTATAAACATTACCCATATCACTGCAACATGCCTTTTATCCAAAAGACAAGCTCACAAGATTTCTTTTTCAACATCTATAGGTGTTGATTCCGTATAGCTTTAAACAGTATAATTGCTACATGGAACAGTTTAAATTGGGATAAATGTATAAGAAATGTGGTCAGCTACTGCTTTTAGGTTTGTTTGTTTTGTTTTACAAGGGGTTGGTTATTTGTCTTCTTTGATGGGTATAATACAAGATATTCACTAAAAAATTTTCATTATGATAAGTGAGTTTGTTTTCTTGGCCCTCTTTTATACAGTAAATGTGAAGCATCCAACTCCTACTTTCCTGAGGTTCTGACTGAATATAGGGCATTAATGTTCTGTCATTTGAGTTATAGGAGTAGTGTAGAAACTGAGAATAATTCTTTGGTGTTATAGGATCATTTTAGATCACATGGTCTGCATGTGCTTGTAGTACTTGTACTATCTTGAATAAACTACCTGATGAAATAAACTGATTACGGATGGCACTAGTTCAAAATAATAATTCCTAAGACTGTGTTTGTGAAATACTTTAAAGTTTACAGAGTGCTTTCATGTATTTATTTATTTATATATTTATTTCATATATTTATACATATTAAATATATAATTTACATTATTTAATGATCAAAAAGCAACCCTTATGAGATAAGTAGTGTTATTACCATTTTACAGATGAGGAAACTCACACTTAGAGATGTTAAATGTCTTGCTCAACTTTACACACTAGAGATGAAAATAGGAATAAGCCCTCACCTACCTGGCTGCGTTTGCTTTCCAAATGATATTAGCAGCAGTAGAAGTAGCTGCTCTTTGTTTCTTCTTAGGAAATAGAGCATTCAGGACTTCTCTCCATTAGGTGAGGAATGAGACCTTTTCCCTACACGTTCCTGCATGTGACTGAAAAACTAAACAAAACCTACCACCACTAACAATGAAACTTTATTAACTGGGGGGAGAGGAGGAGGGTAGAGCTTACCTTTATGAGATACTTATGAAGGAGATGTTTGATGGATGTGTAATGAATTAAAATTGTTAATCTGCTCCCAAAGGAGAACCTAGCCACTAACTTTATAAACACTAAGTCTTGACGATATCAGTCCTCAGACTGGCTTAGGCACTTTAGGATTTGTTCACAGTGTCTGAGATGTGTGTAATTGGGGTAGCCACCCTGAGATTCTTAAACACGAAAGCACAGAATTTCCTTTCTATTTCCAAGTTTTCTTCGATTTTTTTTTTTTTTTTTTTTTGAGACAGAGTCTTGCTCTGTCATCCCAGGTAGAGCACAGTGGTGTCATCATAGCTCACTGCAACCTCAAACTCCTGGGCTCAAGTGATCGTCCTGCCTCAGCCTACCAAGTAGCTAGGACTACAGGTATGTGCCATGATGCTCAGCTAATTTTTCCATTTTTTTAATTAATTAATTTTTTTAGTAGAGACGGGGTTTTGCTCTTGCTTAGGCTGGTCTCGAACTCCTGAGCTCAAGTAATCCTCCTGCCTCAGCCTCCCAGAGTGCTAAGAGTACAGGTGTGAGCCAACGTGCCCGGCCCCTCTATTTTTTTTTTTTTTAACCTGATTTCACCTGCACAAAAGTTTTGTTGGTGGAAAGTGCAGTGTGACTAGCACTTGTGCCCTGTGGTCCTGCATCTCTGAGGGATGCTCCTGGGAAGAAGAAACTCCAGAAAACTCCTGTGGTTTTCCAGGAAAATGGGATATATTTCATAGTAGCAGGATCAGTTCTTTGGATGCTGTCTCTTAGGTATCCACAACCTTCTATTATAAAAAAGAATCTGGAAGAATATGTATCATATTTTTGCATTGGCTATTTTATAGAGTTATTACATGTAGTTGTATTACATGATGGAAAATTTTTACTTTTCATGTAAAACAATTCTGTATTGTTTGATTTATTATTACAGGTTGAGTATCCCTTATCCAAAATGCTTGGGACCAGAAATGTTTTGGATGTCAGGGTTTTTTCAGATTTTGGAATATTTGCATATATATAATGAGATATCTTGGGGATGGGACCCAAGTCTAAACATGAAATTTATTTATATTTCATATACATCTTATACACATAGCCTGATGGTAATTGTATACAATATTTTAAATATTTTTGTGCATGAAATAAAGTTTGTGTACATTGAACCATCAGAAAGCAAAGGTGTCACTATCTTAGCCACCCACATGGACAATCTAAGGTTGTTTAGCATCACCATCATTCCTGACTCTGAATTTATATGCTGCTGATAAGCAATCATTTTCTTACACTTATTCACACATAAGTACTTAACAGTAAAAAATATGACATCCATTAATACAGTGAAAAAGTAATATGTTCCGGGTAACTAAACAGCACAGCAGTATCACCAGAACACCTCTATCAGCTGTTCAACAGCAGCAACAACAAATAGTGACAGGCTTCCTTTCAGTCTCCACCTACGATGATGTGTTTTGATTAAAAAGTTACTGTACACTGTATTTTTTTAGGTGAGAAGAAACATCAGAAGCAGTTAAGTGGCCATAAAGTGGGTCCTTTAGGGATGAGGAGGCATTCTGCTGGATGGCTTTTTAAAATGTTTTCTCCAAAGTTATCTGCTTCATTAACAGTGATTTTTGTCTTAAAAGTCTTTCTTTGATTTCATAAACTAACATGACATCTGTGGTGAATGCGCAACTTCCCTAGTTCTTCAATAAGCCCATCACATATTTTCATCTGTAGGTACATTTTCTGCAGTTTTAACAGTGTCATCTCCATTGTCACTATTATCATGATCACCTTGATTCAGAAACATTTTAGCTATTTCACCATCAGTCAGTGAATGAACAACTGGAGCCTCATTATCAATGTTGAAAACTTCTTCAATATCCACTTCTTCCAGCTTACTGACGGACTCTGAAGGTATATTTTTTGCATATGTAAGGAGGGCACACATCATTTTTTTCTTGCTTGACATATGGAATCCTTCAAAGTAACCACCTTGTTCATCATCATTACTGAACATAGTTGCAGGCCAAAGGTTGTGCCAGCCTATGCACAACTGTGTCTTTAGTCACTGTGTTCCAAGCATTAGCAATAGCATATACGGCATCTTTCATGCTAAACTCCTTTTGAAAACCTTCCACACCCATGTGTCTGTTCACTGCTGCTAGCATGTTGTTTAAGAAAGTGTTTTTATATTTACTCCTGATTGATCTAAGGCTAAGTGTTTTTATATTTACTCCTGATTCATCCTGCTCACATGGATGAATTAATGAAGTCACATTTGGGGGGAAAATACATGGCATAAACATTATTTTTGATGAAATTTTCAGCTGGAGAATGAGCAGAGCGGATGTCAAGGAATAACAATATCTTGCAGTTGTAATTCACTCCAGCTTCTTTGCAGTGAGCATGAGCCACTGCTACAAAAGTGTTTGTGAAACCAATCAGAAAAGAAGTCCCTAGTGATTTATGCCTTTTTGTTAGCACAATAATGGACTAGCAAGAAATTTTTCCCTTGAAAACAGTGAGGATGCAAGCTTTTGCCTATCACAGCAAGTTTACACTTATGTGTGCCTGCTGCCTTAGCACATCACAGCATAGTTATTCTGTCCTTGGCATCCTTAATTCCTGAAGGGGCTGTCTCATCAGCCATAGTCAGTGTCTTTCTGGGACAATAATGCCAAGACGGTGATGTTTCATCAGCGTTATAGAGTTGTTTTTATGTCAGACTTTCATCAGCAATGACCTTGGCAAACTCATCAATGAATTTCTTTTCTGCTTTGTGATCAGCAAATGCTTTATCACCACAAATCTTTAAAAATTTAGTGCTGTGTCTTTTCTTAAATTTCTGCAACCATCCTGTTGAATATTCCGTTTTCATGATCAGTATACTATTAAGTGGCATGTGTTCACTCCAATGCTGATAATTGTACTCTTTCAATATGCAATTGAGATGTTCGTTTTTAGCTTTATGCAGTATTTTTCTCTTTTTTAAAATTAACTTCTATTTATCAGCATGGAACTGCTACAGCTTATTCTTGTTTCTTCAGGTCATATATGGTGGCCATTCCAATCCCATACTCTTCTGTAAGATGTTTCACATTTACACTGCTGTCCAGTTTCTCCAACAACTTGACTTTCTGTGCTATAGATACAGAAATGCTTCCTCGTTTTCCTGTCACTGTTACTTGTAGAGGTATTTGTGACACTTTCAACAATATCTTTACACCACAGAGCAGAGAATAAGCAAAAAAACACAGTGAGTACTGCACGTAGGTCTTGGCCCCATGTGGGGAACCTGCTGTTGGTGTGTCCAGCCTGCACATGTGCCATTTTATTACCCTTTGCAGGTGTGCTTGCGTGGAGGAATCTGGGTGTGTGCAGAAAAGATATATGGCAGCTGAAGGGAGCTTGGAGGGTCTTTTTCCCCTTAAGGACACTGAATAAACTATGTTGTGTGCCCGCATTTTGACTGCAACCCATCACACGAGGTCAGGTGTGAAATTTCCCACTTGTGGTGTCATGTCAATGCTCAAAAAGTTTTGGATTTTGCAGCATTTCAGATTTCAGATTTTTGGATTAGTAATGCTCAACATTTATTATTATTATTATTATTTTTACAAAGAGCATGGGTTGCTTTCATCATCAGAAAAAAAGATTTTACAATAAAATAATTGGAAGAAAGGTATTTAAAACTTTAATTAATAAGTAACCCACAGGTATTAGTGTTCACTTATGATCATAGATGAGACGAGAAATAAACTGCTAATAATGTATTAGCAAATGCACTATTTATACAAATAGTTACTGAGTCTATGTTAGTTATTTGAGGGAATTAAAATCACATGACTACATGACAATAGGTAGCATATACAGAGTGTTTCCTCTCTGCCAGGTGCTGGGCTAAGAGCTTTACATGGCTTACCTCATGTAAACCATCCTATGAGGTAGGTATTTATACATAGGGAAGACCAGTTATACAGAAGGTGGTATACAAAGATACGTGATATAGCAGAGGCTTGAAAAGCACTCATCTGTTAGGAATTGCCCTCTCTAACTGCTGAGAATCCCAAAACTAGTGAGGAAGCCCAGGCAAGGCCCAGTATTGGCTGAAGTGGCATCTGAATATGTCTCCACATGTCTGCCCAGGTTGAACACTTAGCCACTCTCCTGTACTTCCCTGAGTAGATGTAGAATTCTGAGCAGATCCTACAGCTTTGAAAAGAAGTATCCTGATTGCCTTTAACATTGCAAAGGATTGGTAAGGCCATAATCAATTTCTGACATTCCTTAGAAACCTAGTTCCATCCCACTAATTTTTAGTGTGGTGGCAAGAAACTTCTCTGGTCCAATCTTTGAATTCAAAGGAAGGTTTGGGATGTGTCAGTAGAGTTGTGTCGGTTGGGAAGTCACACTGTGCCTACCCACCATTTATTTTGGTGATCTGAATGACAGACTTGTGATACACTTAAAACTATCCACTTCCATTTCAAAACTGGCTCTCAAGACCTCTTATCAGACTGAAAATCAGCCAAAGTTTAAACTGCCAACTATCTCTGTGCTGTCCTGGGCCTACTGCTCAAGGACTCCTGTTTAACATACTGTGTTAGAAAACAGCTTGCACAGAGCCTCTTTGTGGAGTCTGCTTGTATGTGAGATAATCTTTTTTTAGCTTCTTTTTTTTCCCTTCTCACCCTGATTATGACCACAATCCTCCAAAGAAAAAGAAAGGCTGTCTTCAGACACGTTAAAAAAAAAATGTGCTTTTTTTATGTGTGTGCTTTAGATTAACTTTTGCATACAATATGAATAGAATATCATAAATGTATATTGAATTAAAATCAAGATATATAATTTAGGCCAGAATCATCAAGTAGGTGAAATATATCATCAATAAAATTATTTGGTACATATTGCTTATGTTCATATTTTAAAATCGTAAACTTCTGTTTGTAAATGCATGAGAATTTACTTTCCAGAAATTATGATTTATCCATGATTCATGTCGGCCTTCTAGGTCTTCTTTAAAGAAGAATACACCTTAAGGGGCGCGGAGAAACCCAAAGACAGGTGTATCAGGTAGCTTTGCAATATAACAAACCACCCCCAAATAACAATTTGTTTCTCATGGCTGCAAGGATTGAATGAGATACTCCATGTAGACCCTCTGCAACGGTACGTGGCAGACAGTGAGCACTGGTGGTTCTTTCCCTGGGCTCAGTTTGGTGCAGTCATGCATTTGCAGTGGTGGGGCGGCTGGGGGCGGGCCCCTCTCTCCAAGCCGTCTTCATCCTCCAGGAGGCTAGCCTGAGTTTCTTCACGTAATGGTTTCAGTGTTCCCAGAGAGGGTAAGTTCTAATGTGCTAGGGCCATTCAGGTCTCTTCTTGCTTCATATTTTCTCCCGTATTCATGGTCAAAGCAAGTCTCGTGGCCAAGCTCAGATTCAAAGAATAGAGAAATGGACACCACTTCTTGATGGGAGGTACTGCTAAGAATTTGTTGCCATTTATGGCACTCAAGTATAGTCTGTCTCTGAAATCATTTGCATTTCTCTTGCAAGAAAAATAATGCTCACCCCCATCCAAGGGGTTCCCCGACGTCTCATCTGATTATGGCATTAGCCTCCAAGTGCGGAGGCTTATAGCTGATCTGCATCAGATCTGGGTACAGATGAAACTCCTCAGACCCAGCCCCTCGGACGCTGATCCTCTTGATCTTGAGACAATGAACCAAAAAGACAGGCTGCCTCCGCCGTACACATCTAACATATGACGATGAGATAGGGAAAGGATAACAAAAATAGACACTCCATTAAAAAAAAAAAGGAGCCATGAATAGGATAAAATAATAATCACACTGATTATTATCAGAAAATTCTGATTGAAGTAACTGAAAAGTAGAAATGTTGGGCATATCGAATAAGCAGAGTGATTAAAAAGGAGAGATTGCTCTTTCACTTAGACTTCCCCCAAAATAACTCCTTCCTGCTTTTTGCTTTAGAAGAAAGAGAAAACAAGGGACATTTTTAATTATTTCTTCTACCCTCAGACTTTTATAATTATAATCCACCTTAACACTCTTCAAACTCTCAAATTGTGCTTTGAATGAGTCCTAAGAAAATATCAAATGTGTTCTTATTCAGTGCACTTGAAGATCTAACACAAATTTGTTGGTTTTTAAAAATTAATTTTAGAGCAGCAAGAAAATAAGAAATTTTGGGAACTCTTTTTATTTTAGCCTGTAATTTTTAGAAGTTGAAAGAACAATTTTTCCCTCTTAGGTGTGTCATTTTTTAAATCAAGGAATAGAGCACCGGGTTTTACTCAGTTGAGTGAAATTATTATTTATGGATCTGAATCAGCCTGTTGGGGAAAGTACACTTGTTGTCCTTTAAGGGTTGTGTTACTATGGTGTGTGCTAGAAAGGAACTGCTAAATTACTGCAACACTGTACCTGTGGAATTTCCTGGCCCCTGCCAGATCACTGTGGTGGTGCGGACGGATGGGGAGGAGGGGCAGGACAAGGTGGTTGGAAAGGTGTACATGGGGTGACCCCATGGGGCTGTGCAGATTGTGGTCCCATCAAGGATGAGAGGGGCTGGATTCGTCCGTGCTCAGCTCACCAGGCTGTATGCCCTGGGCTTGGGCTGCATCCACCAGGAGAAAGGGGCCCTTTTCTAGTTTTCACAACGACGTTATATAAGCGCTACACAAAGGCTCATCAAGGCCCCATATGGACCAGTCATGGACTTTCTGATTTGTAATCATCATTTTCTTTTGACGGTACTTTAAAAATTGGTATAAAATCAGGACATAGGAGATATATATTATAAGATCTGAAAATCAGACCGTGGGTACTGTGCAGAAGTCCTCATTTGGAGTGTATACCTTGGGGCAAGATCTTTTTTGCTTCACAAATAGCTGAATACCATATGCAAAGTGTGTATGTGTCTAAACATGTACTTTAGTTCCTATTGAAAAAAGAATGCTAAACATTTTCAACTCATGTTAAAACTGAGTAAAGTCTAAACATTTCTTTGTCATAAAGACGGATAAGAAGGTCCTTGCATGCTTTTGGATTTGTTTCCCTCCGGTAATCTCCAAGGTAACCTCCGTAGTAAACCTCACACAATTTGCTTTGTGCCTTGTGCTACTCTGCATTGTGCATTCCCATGTCTGAAGTTTCTCACAACTTCTAAAAAATACTTTAACATATTGCTGTGAAACAGGGAAAGGTTTTGTGTCTTGGTATTAGGCCAAATTTCCTTAGTGTATATATTAGTCTGCCATAACAAAACACCACAGATTGGGTGGTTTAAACAACAGAAATTTATTTCTCACAGTTCTGGAGGCTGGAAGTCCAAGATCAAGGTGTCAGCAGTGTTGGTTTCTTCTGAGGCCCCCTCCTTGGCTTGCACATGGTCACCTTTTCCCTCTGACCTCGCATGGTCTTTCCTCTGTGCATGCACATGTCTGTGTCCAAATTTCCTCTTCTTATAAAGACACCAGCCATTTGGGATTAGGGCCCACCCTAAATACTTCATTTTAACTTAATCACCTGTTTAAAGACCATAACTCCAAATGTGGTCACATTCTGAGGTATTGGGGTTGGGGCTTCCACATATGAATTTTGGGGGTTACAACAATGGGGGTACACATGATTCAGCCCATAACAATGTTCGAACAATTTTTTCTTGTTCCTCTTAGAGTAGGCACAAATCCTCTCATTTATGATCAGAAATATGACTATATATTGTGTTCATAAATGGTTCCCAGGCAAGTTGGGAACAATGGCTTTCATGGTTGTTCTTTGTGGCACCCACTGTATTGGCCATTTATGTAGCTGTCACCCCCATTCATTACTCTTCTGAGGTGGGTAGAAACCTGCTTTCTGGATCATTCCTTCCTATTACAACAGAAAATTTTAAGATTTTATATGCCAGATATAGTAGCCTCTTTACAACAGGATCTAGGTCCCAATGGCCAGCATATTTAACTAATAGACTATTATGTCATCCTTCATTGTTCACTGTGAATGCTGTTAGAGAGTTTATTCATGTACCTGAGGGTGCCTCATAATTGTAAAGCTCAATGTTCAGTTTTGTTCATATTCCCCTTTGGTCAGTGCCTGCACCAATTATAATTTTCCATTCTAAAGTGAAGTGGTTGGAATAGACTATTTCTAACATTCTTGGTTACTCTACATTTTGGGCTTCATAGATTGTTTTTATGCCTTACTAGACTAAGAATGAGTTCTCAGTTGACCTTAATTTATTATCTAGCCTCCATTCCCCAAAGCCAGGAGGTAGTGCATGTGAAAGCCACCAGCTTTCCACTGGGGAGAGAGGCTGGTAGCTACCTTTTCTTTCCCTATCTATTGTTTGCTCAATACTGCCCCAACCTGAGAACTATTCTAAGTTCTCCAGAATTGCATGATATTTATGAATAAAAAAGCTGCCATGATAGGTAGCTGTGGAATAGGTCACAAATTTGGGTGTGCATTAGAATCACTTGGAGATCATCCTAGACCTACTGAATCAGTAACACTAGGGACCCGGGCATCTGTCATGTTCGAAGCTCTCCAGATGATTCTGCTGCCTCCTAAAAACTGAGAGCCGCTGAGCTACCATAATCTCTTTGTTCCTTTGCTTTCTCTTATGTAAAATTTTACTGTTCAATGAAAGAAGTCTTAAGCAATTCCTCCTTCCTTCCCTATTAGATCTAGTTTTCAGGACAGATTATATGCATGACTGAAAAGAAAACTAGAAAGCAGAAGCAGATTTCTGGTAGCTGGTTGTGAATTTTCTTTTCACAAGAATTCACCTCCACGTGAATCAAAGCGAGATTTATCTTAGCAACTTTATGAATACAATTTACCAGAGTTTATTACATTATTCTTTATTACAGTGAGATGGGAAGGTCAATGAAATTGTTTGCTTTTTCTTTCTCATTTACCATAGTTGCATTCCCCTGAATGCAAATATTTGACTCTCGCTAGAGGAATTTAACCTCACCGTCTCTCCCTGCAGGCAAAATGAAGGACCGGCTAGAAGAGCTTCTGGAGTTGTCCAAGAGCTATGACCAACAGTTTCCAGACGGGGACGATGACTTGGACTCGCCCCACGAGGACATCGTGTTCGAGACGGACCACATCCTGGAGTCCTTGTACCGGGACATCCAGGACCTTCAGGATGAAAACCAGCTGCTGATGGCCGACGTGAAGCGGCTGGGAAAGCAGAACACCCGCTTCCTCACGTCCATGCGGCGCCTCAGCAGCATCAAGCGCGACACCAACTCCATCGCCAAGGCCATCAAGGCCCGGGGCGAGGGCATCCACCGCAAGCTGCGCGCCATGCGGGAGCTGAGCGAGGCGGCCGAGGCCCAGCACGGGCCGCACTCGGCGGTGGCGCGCATCGCGCGCGCGCAGTACAACGCGCTCACCCTCACCTTCCAGCGCGCCATGCACGAGTACAACCTGGCCGAGATGAAGCAGCGCGACAACTGCAAGATCCGCATCCAGCGCCAGCTGGAGATCATGGGCAAGGACGTCTCGGGCGACCAGATCGAGGACATGTTCGAGCAGGGCAAGTGGGACGTGTTCTCCGAGAACCTGCTGGCCGACGTGAAGGGCGCGCGGGCGGCGCTCAACGAGATCGAGAGCCGCCACCGCGAGCTGCTGCGCCTGGAGAGCCGCATCCGCGACGTGCACGAGCTCTTCCTGCAGATGGCCGTGCTGGTGGAGATGCAGGCGGACACCCTGAACGTCATCGAGCTCAATGTGCAGAAGACCGTCGACTACACCGGCCAGGCCAAGGCGCAGGTACGCAAGGCCGTGCAGTACAAAAAGAAGAATCCCTGCCGGACCCTCTGCTGCTTCTGCTGCCCCTGCCTCAACTAGCCCGGAGCTCACCTAGCGGCTTCCGCCCCGGCCGCCGCCGCCCAGCCCCGACGGGGACGGCCCGGGAAGCACGCTGGGAAAGCCCCCCAAAGCCGGGCCTCTGCACTGAGGGAGTCGTCCCACCTCCGTAGGTAACTCACTCTTTAGGGAAAGAAGAAATGCGAGGTTGAAGAATTCCAACCCAGCTGGTGCTTGGAAAGATAGCTGATACCTTCTAATTGTTCTTCAGTAAAGACGGATTGCCACTAAAGTCGTGTGACGTCATTACAGACACACTGCACTCTTACCCTCTGCACGGCGCCAAATGAGGAACTGACGTTGGGTCAATGTCCAAGGCATGCCTCCGAATAAAGACTCAAGGACGAAAGCAGTTTTGCATCCGCGTAATAGCATGAACTCATTATCAAAAACTTCGGTTTGTTTACCCTGTCCTGAAAGTTCCTTGGTTCGGTTCAAATTTGAATGAAATTGCCCTTGGAAAAAACTTTGCATCCTTTCTTTCTGATTCTTCATATAGTTTATGGCTGCTAAGTGATTCCCCCCAAATGTAGAACTACTTTCTGCTCACTTCCCCTACTTACTGAAATCACATTGAACACTTCCTATTTCCTTGTCTTTTTCACTTTGATATCTTTCAACAGATTATATTTTGGGATTATTTTTCCAAATATTTTAAGCACTGAATATTGAACAAGCACTCAACTTGAAGTACATTATCAGTCACATTTTATGTATTTTTCACAGAGAAAAATTATTTTAAATTTATCTTTTTTACTTGATTACATATGCATATATATGTAAATGTAAAATACTAATATTCACTAAGGCGTGTACATAATGACCTATTGGTATAACTTTACTTTTGTAAATATGGCATATAAATATCAAGAAAAACACTTTTTCTGGCTCTTGGTGTTGGTTTACTTGTTTTGAGCTTTTCTCACTGCAGGCCGCATCTCCATAGTCCAGTTTGGGTCAAAACTTTATTTTGAACAACTCTCTGTTGGTTAGACAGGTTTTGAAGGCTGAAAACATATAGAATTGCAGATAATAAAATAACATTCTTAGACATATTATTTTGTCTTACTGTGGACCGTTCTATTCATGCATTGAGATGGGGTAACCTAAATAAAATAATCCTGTTTTTCAAGTAAGCTTAATAAATGTTACATTATAAATATCCCTTTTATATATTTGTGTCTCGCCGTTTAAATCTTAGTCAGTTTACTTTTTCAATTATTGTTAACATTTTTTTTCCCTATTAGTTGCTTGAGGCTGCTGCATCTGCGTGGAACTCTGAAGGAGAAAGAAAAAATAAGAAAAACTCAAAGAATTCACATGAGGTTTTCTTGCTTTCTCTCCTGAGTTACAATAGTTTAGCAAAATCATCAAGCTTTAGAGATTTGGTTTCATTTGCAAACTTTGTAATGCCCTTACCCACATTGACCATGTTTCCTGTCCTTCTTCTGAGTCAACTCTTAACTCTTTCTACTCATGATTTAACATGTGAGCGTGTTTAGTCAGTGGTCCTATTTGTCAGGTCCTTCAGAAGGTGGAATTTTAAAAGGACTAGAAAGAAGAGTATGTGAACTCTTTGGAGCTCTCACTCTCTGACCTGCGTGTGACCGGGAAAATGTAGCCCTGTACCTAATTTTAATTTCATGGTTAGAGATGAGAATTGTGGAAACCGAGTCCCACCAGCCTCTTCTCACGTTTCTCTCCTTTTCTTTCTCAGCTAATTCCAGGGATATGTTTCACCTTCGACTTAATTCCTTTTTCCTAAGGGAGGGGAGAAAAGTCTTCACATAGCTCCATTGCCGTGTTTTCCACTGTAGAGAAAAAATATGTAAATAGAGACCAACAGCTGGTTTCCACAAGAAGGAAAAGTTCATAAATTTGTCTTGTTTAAACCCATAAAGCATTTTCTTTGCTTAGAGCCGTCATAAAAGTAAGTAATTTTTCAGGCTCTGTGTATTTTTAAATTCCCCACATTTCACATTGGAGAGTTGGGTAAAAGACTGCACTTGACTGTACTAAGAGAATAAGTGAACTATTGCCTATGGAAAGGCAAGAATTTTTCTTCCTGCTGTTTAGTAACCATCTGCATGTGGCATAGTGGTGAAAAGTATAGATTCTGGATCCCACTCCCTGGGTTTAAATCCTCTCTCTGCCACATACTAGCTGTATGACTTAACTAACCTCTCTGTCCTCAGTTTCCCCATCTAAAATGGGGATACTGGTACCTACCTCATACCTTGGCTGCAACCAAGCCACACATTATAGGTGGTGACAATTCCAGAAATGTCATAAATAGAACAGGTGCTTACTTATGATGCATTTGTATCCAGGATAATAGAAGTTAGAATTTTTAAAAAGCCAATCATTCAAAAATGTTTGAACTGTGGCATCACAGGAGTAGTTTTATGGCCTTTCAAGATAACAATTTGGAAAGTGCTCTTTTTGTACCAAGGCCTTTATATTTCTTTAAAAACAGTCCCAATGCTTTATAGTTAAATGTCGTATGCAAATATTTTTCAGGCTTTAAGATAAAAAGGTCTTATCTTGACAAGAAACTACTGAAGATTGTGTATAGCTTAAAAATAGTAAAATAGGGCCAGGCACAGTGGCTCATGCCTGTAATCCTAGCACTCTGGGAGGCCGAGGAGGGAGGATTGCTTGATCTCAGCAGTTTAAGACCAGCCTGAGCAAGAGCGAGACCCCGTCTCTAATTTCTAAAAAATTAATAAAATTTTGTAAATATTAAAATCTAAAAAAATAGTAAAATAGGATAACTATAACCTTGATTTTTATACAGAAATCTTACCATTCTATTTCTTACCATCAGACATATTTCTACTCCTTTCTTTGAAATATGCCAAGTATTTCTAACTGCAGCATGCAATTCATTCATTTGTAATCAAGATGATAGTTTGAAACATCCAGTTGTAATCAGAGTAACAGTTGACTTGTTTTTGATAGTAGAATTGAAAATCATTGCAATTAATAACATAGGGCTATTAGAAATGGAAAATTAATAGGAACTAAAATGTAACTTCATCATCATATAAATGCTGAATGTCTTTATTACCAATACACGTTATTAGGAATAGACAAGATGTCCTTTTACATGACAAGCTTTTGTTGTAAAGATTGTATGTTTACTGATAAGAAAGAAAGTTTTCAGAACTGATGTTCTGAGTGAGACCACAGAGGATGCTTTAAAACCAGTGAGATCCTGCAAAATGAGGGGTGAGAGACAAGTCCCCAACACTATCAGTTTGTAATTCTTGATGTTTATTTTTAAAGTATATTTTATACCCTAATTTAATTTGAAGCATCCATAGCCACTTTTTGGACTGCTTCTATTTTTCCTAATCTATACCTCTATATTTTCATGGCCTACGACAAACTCTTTAGACATATTCCTCCCTCTGTATCTCAGCATCCCATAATATTTGATAGTAAATATAACAGAGCATGTAAAATTATAAATATTAAAAAATATATATAATATAATGCTACAGAACCCACCATCATCCGTCCCCCACGTTCCTCCTGTTCACCGTGTCTTGCAAATGGCAGCATCGATCAGCAGCCACTTGCCCAGGTCAGACGATCATCCTCTCTTGCCTCCGCTACCTCAGCAGCTTCTAATTGGTCTCTGGCCTCTAGTCTTGCCGTCTCCAGTCCAATCTCTATGGTGTCCTGCAGTACAGTCACAGTGTCTTTTTGTTGTCACCATGTTGTTATTGTTCTTAATTGTGGTAAAATACACATAACATAAAATTTACTTTCTTAACCATTCTTAAGTATCAAGTTCCATAGTGTTAAGTACATTCATATTTTTGTGCAACCAATCTCCAGCACTCTTTTCATCTTGCAAAACCAAAACTCTATGCTCAATAAATAATAAATCTTCATCCCTCCAGCCCCTGGCAACCGCCAATCTACTCTCTCTCTGAGTTTGACTGCTCTAGGTACCTCATAGACATGGAATCACACAGTATCTGTCTTTTTGTGTCTGGCTTATTTCACTTGGCTTAATGTCATCAAGCTTCATTCATGTTGTAAGCATCTGTCAGAATTTCCTTCCTTTTTAAGGCTGAGTAATATTCTGTTGTGTATATGTACCACATTCTGTTTATTGAATCATCTGCCGATAGACAATGTGTTGCTTCCACCTTTTGCCTGTTGTGAGTAGCGCCATTCACCTGCTTAAAACTCTGTGATGGCCGCCCATTGCCGTTGGCACCAAATCCCACCTCCTCAGTGAGACTGTCCAAGGCCCTGCAGGATCCAGGCCCTGCCTACTCTCAGACTCACCCCAACACTTTTCTTTGCATAACCTCTCCTTGTTCAGCTTTGGTCATTCCTGCAGGCTGTTTCCCTGCCTGAGCCACTTCCCTGGACTTGGTCCCTGTGTTAGTCTGGGTGCTCTGAGATGCAGACTCCAGGAAGGGATTCAACGTGCAAAGATTCTATTAGGGGAAATGCCCATGAGAGAAAATGGGAGGGAGCCAGGTCATGCTGACAGCGCTGCCAGACTTACGCAAGGCAGACCCCAGTGAAGGAGAGAGAGGAGGAATGTTGGGTGGAAGCCCAAGTTTGCACCAGAGGTATCTCTGGAACAGGCCTGCCTCAGTATCCCTTCTGTACTCAGTCATTAGCCAGGAGGCAGTGGGAGGCACGGCCTCAGCAGAAGTGGATGTATTTCAGAGCACGGCACCCACCTGCTCAATTCTGCTGTTGCGTTAGGAGCTGTGAGGCACATTCTCATAGGTTGCATCATTCTCGTCTTTGCCGTGCTATGTGTGCTTCTGCTACTAGACTGCTTTTCTTTAATTTTTGAGGACAACCAGTAGCATCTTATTTATGTTTGGTTCTTAGCATTTTGCATACTAGTCTTTTTTATAATATGTGTTCAGATATTTGTGATCTACGTGCAGAAATAGAGATATTCAGAATTTGTTTTCTGTTATGAGTGACTTTTTGTATACCTTTTTGAAGGTGCCTATTTTACAGCATAAAGCACAATAGCACAATATCTAGCCTCCCCTTCCAGAGGAGGATCTGTGCTGGCTCTCAGGGCCCAGCTTGGGGGACAGCGTCCTGGGAGCAGGGGTGGGACTTGATAAGGGGAAGGGACATGAGATTGGAAAATAAGCTGCTTGGGGAGAAGCAGATCACCCAGGAGAAGGGTCAATCTGAAAAGGCTGGGCGGAGAGAGCATGGAGGGCTGAGTCACAGGCACTGAAGCTGGCAGAACCGACAGCAGACAGAGACGGGCATTGGATGCTGTGAGGCAGAGCCTGGAGGAACCATCTTAGTAAAGGCACAGACTCAAGTTGGATGCAAAGGAAGTTGTAAAACTAAGTTTTATATGGAAAAGAGGGGTTTCTTCCTTTTTATTCTTCCAATCATATCAAATGAAGATTTTTTTAAAAAAAGTTTTGGACAAAATGTGTTGGCTTGGGTTTCAGCTGGACATATTTCTCTCTAATGTGGCATCTAGTAGGGTAATTTGTGCAAAGTACTTAGCTCCCTGCTCCTAATCATACAAGGCTGTGTTTGGGGGCAGTGGCTTTGGCCTTCAATTCTAAAATGTCCTCAATCACTGAAGCCGCTATATGTGAGAAGCGCCTGAGATGCCTCCATCTATTTCTCTGAATGTGTCAGGGTACCCCACACCCAACCACACCTCCCCCCACAAAGTCAGACCTACTTAGGAATCAGTAATGCTTATTCAGTACAAAAATGTCTAATTGCCTGTGTATTGTGCAGAAAAATAACTGCAAGGCCATCCCCTCCCTGTAGGAGTTGAAGATTGGGGGAGAATGGAGGATGCTAAACTGCCCTTGCTTGGAGCTGCGAGGCACCAAGTTCTCTCCTGGCTGAAGCGGACCCAGCAGATCGGCAGACTTGCTGTGTGGGCCCGAAGTGCCTCTCAGCTGCCAGCAGTGGGTGCCCCAATGCTTTCAAAACATGGTTTTGAACCAAATCAAGAAGATCTCCAGGGGGTAGAGAGCATATACAAGGAATGTAACACCTAGATTTAAAAAAAAATTATTTAGCCCCCATGTGACAAAGACAGGAATTTCTCTTGTGGGAAGGAATGTTTAACTAGTTCATTCTTTTGCCTTGCCCTGTGGTTTACCCTGATCTCATGCACCCTTAAAAGGGCATAGATGAGGTAACTTGGTTTCTCTTCATAATCTTCATCCACGCCTTGTAATCTGGTTTATGGAAGAAACCTGTCAAACAAGAAATGTTACCTAGTGGCAAGATGTTAGGACATGCAGTTACCCGGAGAAAGTAAATTGCCTGGAAGGTGAAAGACATTGCCTGTTCTTTGAATGCTGCAACTCATCAGGAGGGTAGCTGCTCGTGTCTTGGTTCCCTGCATTGGCCATTATCAATATTTGAAGTGACTTTGCAAGAAGTTCTCATTTCCAAAAGGAAACCACAGCTTTATTGGGAAAAGTTGCATCTCTCCTCACTGATAAGAGTGTCAGTGCTACATTAAAAATGGCCTAGGGGTCATGAGATGGGAAAGAGAAAGCCTTTCCTTCTTGACAAGAGACACAAAGGCTTAAAATAAATATTTTTATAAGGAATAATCCAGTGGTGTGAGTGAATTTAAGTCATAAGATTACAAGAAGGCACTTTGGGAGGCCGAAGTGGGAGGATCACTTGAGGCCAGGAGTTCAGGCTGCAGTGAGCTATGATCGCGCCACTGCACTCCAGCCTGGGTGACACAGTGAGATCTTGTCTCTGAAAAAATAAATAAATAAATAAAAAGAAAGTAAGGAAGAAAGAAGGATGACCTGTTCCTAGACAGAAGAGAGGTCAGAAAACAAGAGAACCCTGTGCACCCAGAAGGGCAGGCTAAGAAGAAAGAACACAACTGAGGTAGACCAAAACTTAGAAAGGAAAGCTAAAAATAGGAAAAGTAGACTTTCCTGTGAACTAGCCCAATATATTTTCATCTGTGTACCAACAAACAGAAATCATAAGTAAAGACTGGCTTGGCTGATCATGTCAACAGGGACAATGGTTACAGCTAGAAGGTAGTAGGTTTTCTTTTTTTCCTCTGTGTATGCCCTGTTAGTATAATTGGGTAAAATTATGTATTATAATAATCCATAGTATAATTTTGTTTGGGTTAAATTCAATGTGGTAAGTGGGATGAACGCTTTAGAAATTTTTCCTAACACCCAAAGGTGTTTATAGGTTTTTGATAACTAAAAGCCTTTGTATTCATTTGCATATTATTTTATTTTCCTTTTTATACTTTTTTGGTAAAAAAATTTTTAAAAGCTCACCCATGGAAATGTCATTTTTCTCTTCATCTTCCTATTGCAATAGTCTCTAACAGATAAAACTGGGAGAGAACGATGCTATCAATTCCATTTAGTCTATTGTTTCTTTGCTTGGTCTGCTTTTTTATTTAGAAGAAATTTTTTAAAACATATGTGTATATTTTTTCTATTTTCAGATTGTCATAAAGTTTTTAAAAACAAAGTAGAGACTGTAGTTTACACCTCCAATGAAAACTCATGGAAATCAAGGTATACCATGTAGCAAGTGAGTAACTGAATTCCTCCTTAAACCTTATTGCAAAAAACAAAAAAAAAAGGAAGTATTTATGCATTCAAATTTATATTAGCAACTCCTCTGATTTATTTGACAGAAGAAAGAGGCTATGATTTGCCAACAGCTCACAGACCTTGTGTGGGCTTGATTGACGGGATTTGCCCTCTCCTTAGCTGCACCTGCACACTACACAGCAATAAATCATCAGATGTGGTTAAGGGGAACAGGGAAATTTACGGCTCTCCAGTGCTTGGTAGCATAAAAACACAGCCTTACCTCATCTGTTTTTCATAGTATTGGGTCAAATGTGTGAGCCCACACACTGCCATGTGAAATGGCCAAGAATTCTGCCCTTAACTCTTTCCCCTCTTTTTAGGTGATCTCTTCCACCCCATGGCTTTGCTACTTTGCACAGTCTTCACCTTACCCAAGGTTCCCATGTGTTCTCAGCGTCAGTAGGCAACGTCCCTGAGCAGCTGACACACCAGCTAGGCTCATTTTCCTCTGCTTGCAAGACTGCTCTCTTTCTCACCTTTGAAAAAGATTGTTTTTGAGCGGTAGGGGTCAGCTCATAATGCAGCCAGCTGAGTTCTACCCAAGCGTACCTGTGGTTCCGGCCTGCACCGTGTGACACCTGTGGCATTCACATGAGCCATTCACTAAGTGATCTATATCTAAGGATCCAGGCTAAGAGTTTTAGATTTTTATATCTTACTGTCTGCTCTACTGTTCTTCTTGAATGTGCTACAGTTTCCTCAAAGTCAGCATTCTGTTCTTCCTCCTACAGACCTTCGATAGACCTATAGGTCGTCATCCTTTCAGCTATCTAGAGGCAAAACGTCAAAATCACCTGCAGTTCCTTCCTTTCTGTCCACAACCAAATGAAATTAAAGAATTATTGCCAATACTGAAAACAAAAAGATTAATATCTGTGGGCTATTGTGTGGTTAATGTAATCCAAAATGCACACCAGATACCTGAGATGCAAAGGCAACTACAATTTCCTGTCTGGATTTTTCTAATTGACCCAAAAAGAAAGTAGCTCACGCATCGGAGAATAGTGTTTTGATTGATACTTAAATTTACATAATCCTTCTTTTTAATGGTCCTAACTTGCATACATATTTCTTGTACATATGTAAGTTGCCTGGGACTAGCTTTCTTATAGAGCTGTTGTCCCAATGTGATTTTTAACAGCTCCTTTTTTCATTTTCAGAAGTGTCATGTTTGGGTGATAAAAGTTATATGGTCAACCAACAAATATATGATATGGAACATGGGTGTACCCTTGTTTGACATTTTCTAAGTTCACTCTGCCCTTAAATCTCTAACCAGTTTAGTCTGAGCCCCCATCCTGAGCAGCTGCAGGAAGACAGTGCCTTTTGTCAGATTGCCTCCCTCCTTGGTGGAGCCAATTGGGGACAGAGGATGGGGGCTTTCTTCGTTGCCACTTCCCGAGGCCGTATTTCTCACTAGCCAAAAAAGTAAAATAGATATTCCTAAGGAAGAAAAAAAGCTAAAGTAAAATTACCCAAGGAAGAGAGAAAATTAAGAAAAACTAAAATATTGAAATTAAAATACGAATGTAATGAAAAGTGAACTATTATAAGATAAAATAATTAGATTTAAGATCAAAGACATAAAAAGTTACAAAATGTAAAATAAAATAAAAAATATGAACATAGATTAAGAACAAAAATTCTAAACTGAGCCAGGAATAAATATAATTTCAAAAGGATGTAAAAGTCATATTTTCTAAAGGAAATATAAATAAAGACAAAGTAAAGAAAACAAGATAGAGGCAAAACACTTAAAAAAGAAAGAACTAAAATTGGAATGGGGAAAATTAGGAAAAATAAATTAAATAAGATAATGCACGTGAAGTACTTCTCGCAGTAAACTGATGCCGAGATGCTGCTCCATAAAGCAAAATCTGCCTTTAATGACATTGGAAAACAAAAGATGAGGGGGAAGGAGGGGAAAAGGGAGTATGGAGCCTGGCTAAAAACAAGCCAGGAGTCCTTGGCAAAATTCCCACTTAGACCTTTCTAGAGTTGGGTCCCGGCTAGCTGGGAGATAGCTGCAGAGCCGTACAAAGCCTCCAACCCCTGCCCTTCTTCCCATGTCCCCAGCAATCTTGAATCTCTTTATGGTATCCATCAGAGAGGACCCAGAGCTGCCTGAAAGAGCCTCACCACAAACGGGGTTGGTTGGCTTCACACGTGCTCAGCCATCAGCTCTGTTCTTTGGCACCCAGCAGAATGGAACACACAGGTATCCAAAAGTGCATGGGAAGTGTTCAGTGGTTTCCCATGTGAGCAAACAGAAGGCTTCCCATCCTCACCCTCAGACGAGGACGTTGGTCCTACTAGTGATGGTAGTTGGTGATGATATGCTGAAAATCTATGAGATGGCCATATTTCTTCATAATATAAGTGGTATAAAATGTGGGTTTAAAAGTATCCTGGAGGTTGAAGCATTTCACTAATGTTGAAATACAAGGGTATTAGAATAAAGCTACAAAATGAGAGATTTCTGGTAAAGTGAAAGTGACGGTTCTTCAAGGACAAGAACACAACTTAGGAGAAGGCAGCTTCAGGGTTCCACACAATAATTTATATATTTATATGCACACACAAAAAATATAAATATAATTTATATATATATAAAGGTAGATATACACACACACAAAGGACAGCACGTGCACCCTCTGGAGATGGGCTAACTTATGAGAAAGGTAAATGATCAGATATCAAGCCAATAACAGGGAGTCAATCAAGGAAGCAACTTCTAGAGAATATTTTCACTTTGTCTGGTCTACATATATTTGCATGAACACTCAACTAAGAATGCTTTTGGCAGAAACCCTACTGTCAGAACAGTGAGCCTAAAACCTGAGCATGCATCAGAATAACTGGACTCTGAACTGTGGATTCAAGAAGTTGGGGTGGGGGTAGAGAATTTGCATTTCCAACAAGTTCCTAGGTGATTTTTATGCTGTTTGTCCAAGGGCCACACTTTGAGAACCACTGGCTTACTTTTAAGCCATGTTAATTATGTCATAAAACAAGAAGACTGGAGGGAGGTGGCTTCGGATTGGCTGTGGCTTGATAAGGTCTTTAAGGACAAAATCTCTTTCTAACTTGCTGTTCTGACATCTTTGGGTGTTAGCTGCTTGTGCATAGACCTGTTTTGCCCACCACCCATCTGTGGTCACAGTATGGCTAACACAGCTCCAACAATTATGTCTTCACATGATCCCATTCAAAGTGGGAAGAAAAAGCAAAGAAATAACACAAGGCTTTTACTTCCAGAGGCTCTGTTTTTCAATCCAGAAAGAAAATGTTTCCCAGAACCCCCAGCCAAGTTTCTCTTATCTCTCATTGGCCAGAACTGTATCACACACACTCTATCACCACCCCGCAAACCAATTACAACATTGACAAAAGGGATGAGATGACCATACTGGTTTAGACTAATAATAATTACAACAGGTTGCTTACCTGTTGGGTAAGCAACAAACACTGGCTTCTGCAAGCGATATTTTACGTACATTATTTCACTTAATTCTTACAACATTTCTCTGAGGTAGGTATTATTATTCCCACTTTACAGATGAGGCAACTGAGACTTGAAGAGGTTAAGTAAATTGCCCACACAGCTAGGAAAAAAATTAGAATTTGAATTAGGTCTATTGACTAGACAATTCAAACACCTTTACATTACTATACACTGCTGCCTCGTGTTTCATCTATAGTTCAGAAAAATCATTGCTATCATAATGACAATCCTCAATTATGGACAAAAAGGCTAATTTACATTTTGCTTACTATATTGTATATATGTATGCTAATCTCATAAAAATTTGAGACAAAAATTTAAATTCTATAAGTACTTAAATAGAAAAACTGGTCACCAAGAATCATATACTTCTAATGACATCACATACCTTAATTTTTATTAGTGTCCCCTATTCAAAGAGATATGTTCTAAGACCCGTAGTAGATGCCTGAAACTGAAGCTAGCACTGAACCCTATCTACACTATGTTTTTTTGATCTGATCACCTAAAGGGTTACTAAGTGACTCACGGGCAGGGAGCACAGACAGAGTGGACACGCTGGACAAAGGGAGGATTCACATCCTGGGCAGAATGGATTGGGACAGCACAATTGAAAACTTACAAATTGTGGCCAGGTGTGGTGGCTCACGCCTGTAATCCTAGCACGTTGGGAGGCCAAGGCCGGCTGATTGCTTGAGGCCAGGAGTTCTCAAGACCAGCCTGAGCAAGAGTGAGACCCCGTCTCTACAAAAAATAGAAAAATTAGTCGGGCATGGTGGCACGCACCTGTAGTCACAGCTAGTCCGGAGGCTGAGGCAGGAGGATTGCTTGAGCCTAGAAGTTTGAGGTTGCAGTGAGCTATAATGACACCACTGCACTCTAGCCTTGGAGACAGAGCAAGATCCTGTCTCAAAAAAGAAAAAAAGAAAAACCCAGAAAACTTATGATCATTTATTTCTGGAGTTTTCCATTTAATATTTTCAGATCACGGTTGATTGCAGGTAACTGAAACCAAGGAAAACAAAACCTTAGATAAAGGGGGGCTACTATATAATAAGTAAGGTCAGGGATAGAAGGACCCCTCTAAAGTCTACATTGGCACTTCCTGAGTTTTGTACATTTGCATTTGTAAGTGTAGCTTATACTTAGCATTTAACTTTACAATTGTATGTGTGGTGGGAAGATAGGATTTAGGGAGGGTTTGGAGGGGCATTAGGCAGAGAAGAGCAGGCATGGGGAAAAGTAAAAGAACCACAAGGGACAAGGGATCTCCATTTAGTATGACTGGGATTATGTGAGTTGTGAATAAGATGTTTCACATTCTACTTTATTTCTACAGTATTTGAATTTCATACAGCTCTTACAACTTGAATCTGTTTGAGTAAAGATATTTTCCTTCTGAAAAGAGAAAGATAAGGGTAGAAGCCCCATTTCGAGGGATTCTGGAGAAAACTGAAGGTAAATGAGTAGACTTGGAAAGTGCTTACAGGCAACCCATTTAAGAGTTTGAAAACAAACGGAAGAAGGAAAGTTGGATTTTAGCAAGGGGTTCAGCAAGATTATTCTTTTAAAATAGATGTGTGGAAACAAAATACATGTACGCCTGTGAACACATCGTCAATGCTAGAGAAACTAACTTTGGCTAGTGTGTGTGTCGTTCTCTATAGTTGTGTTAAAAAGAACACAAAACTTAGCAACCTAAAACAACAAATATTCATTATCTGACATCATTTCTCAGGGTTGGGAAATTGGGGCATAGCTGGGTGGTTCTGGCTCAGGGTTTGTCATGAAGTTCCAGTCTTGTCGTTGCCTAGGGTTACAGTCATCTGAATTTTGGCTGAGCTGGAAGATTCATTTCCAAGCGCACTCAAGTGAGACCTCAGTTCCTTGCTGGCGCTTGCTAGAGATTTCAGTCCCCCATCATGTGGGCCTCTCCAAAGGGTTGTTCATGACATGCAACTGGCTCCCTCTAGGCCAGAGTGGATGATCCAAGAGAGGGCAGCCAAGATGGTAGCAGCAGTGCCTTTTGATGACCTCATCTCCAAGGTTGCATCTTAACACTTTCATTTTACTCTATTCATTAGAGATGAGTCACTAGATCCAGTCCACACTCAAGGACAGGAGAACTAGTCTTCATCTGTTGAAGAGAGGAGTATCATAGTATTTACAGACATATTTTTTAAACTACTGCAGAATTTATAAAGAACATCATGGCTTAAATAAGCACACATACATAATGAAGAACAGTTTAAATAGTATGAAATATCTCTCTGTAAGATGTATGCCAAATGCAGTTTCCTGAACATGAAAGAAGCCATTTTAATGTCACAAAATCTGTCTTAATACTGTCATTTACTCTCTAATATTGCCAGTTAGGACAAATGCCATTGCATGGTGCTTTTCACATTTTGTTCCAGCACCCAAGTGGATATTTGCCATCCCTTGCGATTGTCGGCAAGTTTGGCAACTTTTCCTACATTTGGGGGGGAATTTCTTCCATTTTGAGGACTGCTTCCTGAGGCAGAAGCCAGGACTTTCCTTCCTAGCCATCCTTGCAGCTAGGCCTCAGGGATAGAACTTCGGTTCTTACACCCAGCCACTCTCATGAAAAATGCAGATTTGGAAGACAGCTGCATGGCCCAGAATCCAGTTTCCAATAAGGATGGAGGAAATGACCCCAAAGATGGGATCAGACCTTGGACTTTCTCCACCTCAGAGCTCTGCTTTCCTCTGTGTTGGCTTTATTCTCACACAGCCTATCTTCAGTGCACCTGGTGCTTCATTACAATTTGTCATTCTCACAATTTTAATTTGCTTCACTTAAACAAACAAAGTAAATAACATAGTGGTGCAAAACGATAACAGTTTTGTTATGCCCACATATTCTATGAATCAGGAATTGGAGACAACTTGTCTGTCTGCTCTATGACACGGCTTAGCTGGAAGGACTCAGTAGCTGGGGAGGGAGGGGTCACCTGAAGGCTAGGGGCTGGAATCATCTGAAGGCTCATTTATTCACATTCATAGCAGTCAATACTGGCTGTTGATTGAGGGCTGTCAGCTGGACCAACTACATGTAGCTACTTGGGCTTCCTCACAGAATGGTGGCTAAGGTTCCATGATAAAGCATCCCAAGAAAACAAGTGAAGTATAGCACCTTTTATGACCACGCCTTGGAAGTCACATAGCATCACTCTGCCATAGATACAAGCCTTTCTAGATTCAATGAAGGAGAGAACATAGACCCCTATTAATGAGAGGGGTGTCAAAGTCACATCAGAAGAAGAACACTGGCCATGGGAGATACTATTTATTAAAAGGATTTGTTCTGTAAAATTCGGATTCAGTCAAAAGGCCCCAGTTGAGGATCCAGAAGGCCACATGTGGCCCCAAGGCCACAGGTCCCCCACCCCTCTCAGTATGGCAGAGCAAGGCCTAAGCAATTTGCTCTTGTCTGTGTTCTTGTCTATGAACTCCGGAGGGCCAGGCCTCACGCTCAGAAGGAGGGATTCCACAGAGGCTGGGACACAGGTGCAGGCCACTGGTGGCTCACCATGTTGTGTGGCTGGGTAGGGGCAATTCTACCAGTCACTATCCTGAGGAGCTCTCACAGAGCAGCTCTCATAGGAGCAGCTCTCGCAGCAGCGTTGACTGGAACTCAGGGAACCAGGGCAGCAGGCTGAGTGACAGCCTCTAGTGACCATGGCCGCTTTCCCAGGGATCGCGGGCGTTCAGGAAGAGGCAGGGCAATGGGTTTCTTACAATATGCCCCAGGGAGTAAGGAGCTACTGGTGGAGTCTGACAAAGTGAGGTTAACGTGTGCTGTCTCGGGCTGATAGGAGTTTTTGGTCAAAGACAGCACCACCCGCACTGTATGAAGAAGGGCGTGGTGGGGTAGTCGGGGCTGCCAGGTCACTCTCTGATCTGCCCCTTGCCGCTCCAGAACACTGAGCCCAGGCTCTGCGGCAGATTCCAGGTCCTGGGTGATGGGGAATGGAGTGAAGTCCCGTGAAAAGGGATGACAGGACGAACTGAATCTCATGTGCACAGAAAGGAAGGAGAGCACTGCAGGACAAGTTAAGGAAAGGGAAAGTAAACATCTAATTGCACGGTAGGGTTGTGGGAACGAAGAGTCACCACACTGCATCTGAGGCGGTCCCGTGGGTATGGTGCCTGCAGCCACCAGGGAGGGCGATTGTGCCACCTGCATGTGGTGTGGCGCAGTATACACACAAAGCTCCACAAAGCCTCCTTCCCGTGTGACTCGTGACCCACGCTAAGAAGAAAAGCAGCCCACAGGTGCAGGGGTCCGAGAACTCTGCTGCCGCCGGTGCAACTCATTCCTTGAAGTTTACTCTGTTTAGAATAATACAAACGAAACGCCGCCGTCTAGGCTGGGTCCCTGCACCACCGGCCGAGCGCCTCCGAAACGTCCTCCCCGGGGGAATCCACAAGTTCACCAGCGGGTTTGTTTCCGGCGCCCGCGCACCTCGAAATTGAAAGCACAACTGGCTGGGCCGCGGCACGGCCCTGAGGGATCCGCCCGCCGCCGTCGCCGCCCAGAGCGCGCCGGCTCGGCTGCAGTTGTCCTTGCCGCCGCGGCGGGCCGGGGGCAACAGGGAGCGGCCGCGGCGGGAAACCGAGGCGACGGCGAGGAGGCCGCCGCAGCCCGGGCTGGGGAGCGGGAGGAGCGGCGGCGAAGCTCCTCGGCATTCCTGCGGGAGGGTGTCGGGAGGACGCTGGAAATGGGCTTGTAGGAAGAGCGAAAGAAAGACTGCTCGCCTGCACCAGGATGGCCGAGTGGTTAAGGCGTTGGACTTAAGATCCAATGGACATATGTCCGCGTGGGTTCGAACCCCACTCCTGGTACATGGAGCTTTTTCTCCTTACTTTTTTTTTTTTTTAATAAATATTAATCTCACCGAACACACCAGGCCTGGGACATTAGAATTCCGACTTCTGCCTGGCAGAGGCGTAACCCCCACAAGGCGAGCGGGCTGGGCGCGGGGTGCGGGGCGCGGGGCGCGGGCGGCGGCCCAGGGAGCTCGGCTCAGCTCTGCGGCTGCACGGCGGGAGACGGCCGGGCCGGGGAGGGCTGGCGACCTGGCAGCGTATTTTAAAGACTGCCTCTGCAGAAAAGTAAAAAATACACCTCTATCTTTTCTTCTCTCTTTTTTTTTTTTTTTTTGCCGAAGTTAATTGTGTGCACACAGTTCTTCAGTTAACTCCTAGAAGGCGGGGACTGAATGCTCTGTAACGCGCTCTGACTTGCATTCAGCTTAGAAGTTTTAAATACTAACAGCCTAGTCTAGTTTTTTCCTTCCTCCCTTCCTCCCTTCCTCTCTTCCTTCCTTTCTTTACCTTTTTAAAAATGAAAGCAATCTAAGACTTTTAAAAAGTTGCAAATACAATGCAAAGATCTTTTCTTCCTCCGTGGAATCATTTTGAGAGTAAGATACTGACCAGATGCTCCAATAACAACTGTTAAAATCAGGAAATTAACGTTGATCATTTTCTACCGTCTAATCCTCAGACCCCATTCAGTCACCAGTTGTCGTAAGAATGTTCTCTATAGCAAAAGGCTCCTCTTCGGAATTTGTCACGGCTCCTTAGGCTCCTTCAATCTGGATCAGTTCCTCAGCCTCTCCCGACTTTCAGGCTGTTGACACTTCTGAAGAGGACAGGCCAGTCAGTTTGTAGAATGTCCTTTTGTCAGTCTGGGTTTTCTGAAGTTTCCTCCTGATGAGATTCAGGGTCTGCTGCTTTAGCGGGACTATCCCAAGCCGTGTGGTGTTCTTACTGCATCCTCTCAGGTGGCGGGATTTTGATGTGTCCTGTTACTGATATTAACTTAATTCACTGGATTTAAGCTTCTCTGCCAGGCTTCTCCACTATAAAGTTACTCTTTCCCTTTGTGATTAATACGTATTTTGAGGGAAAGTGCTTTGAAGCTATGTAATATCCCATGCCTCATCAAACTTTCATATTATTCGGTTATTTATGGAATTGTAAGTTATGTACATAGGTACTCAGGGTGTCCTATTTAATCAATAGTTACAATCCATTCTATCATTATTTGTTTGGATGCTCAAAGTGTCCCAGATTTGGCAAGTAACAGTCTGTTCAAGCTGACTTTTGACATGTCTCCATCACTCTTTAGCACTTCCTTACTTCCTAGTCCAAAATATTCCAGGTTCCTCTTGTGTTTTCCTGACCCAGCCCTAGAATTAGCCATTTTCCAAAGATTCCTGGTTCTTTTTAGTGGAGAATGGCACTTAGAAAGCAAGATCTCAATGCTAGGTGTGCTCATTGCCTTTGAGGTGTTGCTGTTCCCGGCCCCTCTGGGTAGACAGGATGTGTGTGTATGTGTATGTGGGCATATACATCTATATTCATCTATCTATTAATATATATCTATCTACATTTATTTCCAGGAGTTCATACCTCCAATTCTGATTCAACACTATAGACTTTGTTCCAGTTTTTCTCACTGTCTGTATTTGTAACTACCTGAACTCTTCACTCCCCAGTGTAGATCTTTATGTTACTTGGGCCCCTCTAATGTCTTTAGAATTGAATTGTTCAGGAGGGAAAGGGGAAAACATAGAGTGTCTAAATAGTTTGGAAATAAACATCCTGTTAGCACCTGAGAGCTGGCTCTGAGCCAGTCACTGATAGATACTTGGGATGTGCAGATAAATAACCCAGCCTCTGTCTCAAGAAGCAGAGATAGTGTGAGACAGAGATTTTAATAAGCTACATTTATAAAGGAAAAATATGAATTATTCCCAAGGTGCTAAAGGAGCAGCTTGGGAAGGACCAGCTCTTCCTCAGAGAGTCCTCTTCAGTTGAAAAGTTGGAAAGGGCTGGGGGACAGGCAAGGAGGAGTGGGCGGGAGATACAGGTGGGGGAAGCCACCTGGAGCCATGTGGAGTATGGTGCCCAGGATCCACTGAAGGAATTGGAACAAGATGGAACCTGACTATGTTGCTTTTGGAAGGATCGACCTCTACTGATGTAGAGGCTCTTGGACTGTCTATATAATGCTTGGGTGTGGGGGCATGTTGGATTGGCAGAAAATATTTTTTGGGAAAAATTGTTTAATTCAGTCAATAGCCAGTTAGGCTGAGCTCAGCCTTCCTCCCTCTTCCTCCTTAGAAGCCCAGCACTTTTCCTTGAAAAGTAGACCTGTTATATCAGACTCTTTATATTTTAGGAAAATTCTTAAAATATAGCAAATATTTTGAAGTTAAATTTGAATCATTTGTACACATGCCACCACTAAGCTTGTAATGATTTTCTAATAATTATTTTAACAATAAGAACTTAAGTCATTCCTTTGAGTTATAAGTAAGAATGTGGATTTATACATATTCTCTTTGTGGGTTTGAACTAGTTGTAACTTATTCAAAATTGTTTGATTATGTTCCATTGAACTTTTTATGCAGAACTCTGTAGGAAAAGCCATTACCAGTATATTTAAATAGTGACACCTACTGGTTAATTTGAGGCAAATTTATTTGTTAAATTTTGTCTGCCTTATTCTGACTATAAAATTCTGATAAGTTGTTCCGTAGTTACTGTGTTTAGGAGAAGATTGTAACTCTGGCTTGCTTGGAGGACTATTGTTATTACTATTTTCTTGCTTATCAGCTTGTTCATTTACTTTTCAAGGCTAGCTAGGAGCACAGGATTTCCCTGGAAGGCACTCAACATTTTTCCTTTATTTCCATGCTTGGGTGGGGGCCCCAGCAGGCCCCTGAGAGAGGTCCCTGATCCGTCTCATTGGTTCCTTAATGAAGTAAAATGGAAACTGTGCCTAGCAGAGTGTCTCTGGTATATTATATGCACTCAATAAATACCTGTTGAGTGAATGAATGACTTTGAAATCCACTGAGTATTTTTCACAATTCATTCTGTGTATTGTACACACAGTAATCTTCATTGTATTGTACTTGGCTCCATGAACAAACACAAAATGACACCCCCCCACCCCCAATATGTGCTTTCCCTGTAGCTTTCTTATGCTTTGGATTCCCAGGCCTGTAGCACTCAATGACCAGAACATTATAATCTTTCTGTTTAACCCTTTGTTGTTGCAACTGCAAGGGGGTTTCAGTCTAGTTTTGATTGCTTGTGGCACAAAGATCCAATTATTGAGACAACAAGGATTGCCAAGGAAGAAAGGAATTTTTAATACAACAGATGTCTTGTTGGGAGAATGGGAGAAGCTGCCTCAAATAGGTCTCTCCGACTAATGGAGATCATGGGCTTTCAAAGGAGGGGCTATGCGCCTTGGGGTAGGTCATGGTGTAACTAACAAGGCGCTACATGCATTCAGACAGGTCAAGTGCACTGGGGCAGGTCATGGGGGATGATGATTCTTGGCAACAGGAATCTTGCTGGGGGGGGGCTTTGGAATCTCAACTCCTTTTTCTTGCAGAACCTCCACCATTTCTGGGAAATAACTCAAAAAGTCAAGTAGTTAGTTAAGGGAGAGGATTATATAGGGGTCATTAAAATTTGTTCAATGGGGGGCTGGTTACATTTTGAGTTGTCTCCTAGAAATGGCAGACTCTTCACAGAATAACAATGCCAAGACTCACCATCCATTGCCAACCTGTGACTTCTGAATTAGACCTCCTGCACATCAAGACTCACCATCCATCACTAACCTGTGACTTCTGGATTAGACCTCCTGCACATGTTACTTTCAGCACAACCTGCCCCAATACACATGGCCACCTTCCTGAAGCCCTTATAAAAACCCCTACCCTCAGTTGGTTGGGAGGTGAATTTGAGGCATTCCTCCTATCTCCCAGGTGACATCAGCTGTAATAAATTACCTTTCTTCCTTGGCAATCCTCCTTGTCTCAGTAATTGGCTTTCTGTGTGGCAAGCAATCAGACCTAGGCCAGACCCCGCCTCGTGGGTGTGGTAACAGTATGTGTTTTAAAATGTTCCCAGGATTTATTTTAATCAGGTATGGTAAGACACACAGACACAAAAATGACTGTCAGGAAGGAAGAAGCTTTTACATGACAGATCCCTAGAAATAGGAGGCATGCCTCGCCATGCAGGGCCGCAGGGGGAAGCAGCAGGGTCGGTCAGGAGCAGAGGGAGTGAAGAGAAAGCGTGGCAGTGGCCTTTATTGTGGTTTCCGCAGGAAGGAATGACAGAGTCAGGGTGAGCATGCTTTGGATTGGGTAGTTTGAGTAACTTCAGTGGGCTCTGGGGTGTAAGCGCTATTCTGAGTTGTCTGGTATCTCCAGGAATTAGCTAACCCTGGTAAGGGACAGTCCCTGCCCAGTCAGTGAGGCCCCAGATGCAGAGCATTAAGAATACAGAAAATATAGTTAATATAGCATGGGTTCAGGCATTCTTATACTTCTTTTACTGCTCTTTCCTCTTCTTTTCTTTCTTCTTCGGCTAGGGTAGACCATATCAGATTCGGAGAATTAGGACTCAGAAGCCCAAGGAAGCAAACACTTAAGTGGTTTTTGAGTCTTTTCCATCTGGGCAGGCTGTACAATATACTTGTGCATTTCATGTCTTAAGTTTGTCTTTGGGTTGAGGTTGTATTTCAACTCTTTTATTCACTGCTCTAGTGTAGTGAGGCTAGCAGTTCCTGAATAAGGTAATTTTTGTTCGTTTGTTTGTTTGTTTGTTTTTGGAGATGGGATCTCTCTCTGTTGCCCAGGCTAGAGTGCAGTGGTGTCATCATAGCTCACTGCAACTTCAAACTCCTGGGCTCAAGCCATCCTCCTGCCTCAGCCTCCCGAGTAGCTAGAACTACAGGTGCAGGCCACCACACCAGGCTAATTTTTCTATTTTTTTGTAGGTCTCAAACTCCTGACCTCAAGAGATCCTTCTACCTCAGCCTCTAAAAGTGATAAATTACAGACATGAGCCACCTCGCCTGGCCATGAATAAGGTAACTTTTTAAATTGCACTGAAAAGATGGGTTATTGAGAAGAGTGTTGAATATTTGCCTTAATCCACAGTCTCATTTATATATAAACACAGGAGTGTGTGTTTGTGGAATACAAATGTAAGTCCTATGAGGCAACACATCACTGTTCAACTTTTTAGGAGTCAACCAGCTCAACTTTTAATTCTAGTTCCAACCCTTGTTAGCTTTGTGACTTTGGATTGGCTGTTAGCTTCTCCAAGCCTTTGTTTTCTCACCTATAAAATGGGGTTTACAATTATAGTACCTATTAAACAATTTGTTGTGAGAGATAAATGTGATTTTGATAAAATGCTTAGAAAGCACCTGGCATAGAGATCAATAGATTAAGCTACTGTTATACTTTGATGATTCTTATAAAGTGTACATATGGATTGAATGGAGACTGGTTTTGCTACAGAGGCAAAGTTGCTCACAGAATTGATTCTGTTGGGTATACGTTGTATTTGCCATAGCAATTGCAGTGGAGTAAAATGAGATCATTAGCAAAAGATAATTTTTATAAGACAGAAATTTGGGAGAGGGGCATAGATTGTATTCTTCTGATTTGTTTATTAAATTTTTTTTCATTTCTAAGTTTTCAAATGTCTAATTTTCCATTATCAACAACCTCTTTTTAAACAAAACTCTGAGTAATTCCTTGAATAATTTTATGTTAAAAAATAGCAGTGTTCTAAACTCTAACTTTTCAAATGCACAATAAGAGAACTTATTGTTTTCCCCTGGGTATCACACCCACTGGGTTAGTCACAAATAGCTATATTAAGGATGTTGTTCACATTTTTTAAACACTAGCAATTCTGACACACCCAGTTCAGCTTTTTTAATGTAATCTGACTTGAAACATTTTTTTTTTATTCCACATAAGAAAAATAAGAAACCTGTATCACTTGGTAAATGTGCAAAATAATATATAATATCCTGCTTTTAATTGCAGCAAAGTGCATGATAGAGTAAAACTGGCATTGAAGCCTGTTACTATGCAGGCAAGCTCTCTTACTACGATTCAGTGTAAAGCCTAATCCTATTAGGGCACTACAAAGAACAACATGTAAAAGTGTACTCTTTTAACTGCAAATAACAAATGAAATTTTAGAGTGGCCTAATGAGTTGAAATGACCTCAATATTATACTAATTGAGTCAATTAGTCAATTTCTTTAATGCTGATATTAGTTTCCTATGAGTAATCCTCAGACCAAAGTAAGATGGGGATGAACTTGGGCAATTCTAGGTGGAGAAGCCCACTGGGTGGATCTGGAGTGAAAAGAATTTCTCCCACTGGATTTCTTTGTTCTGCTTCTATATTCCGGCACCATTAGCCAGCCCAATGACTGCTTACAGATCACACAGCTACTGCTGCCCTTTGCCATCTTTTCAAAATGTCTAGGAAAGTTTTGTAGACAGATACCCGCACTGAATGCTGGCAACCTATAGTTCCAACTGAGCGATTCATTCATTCAATAAGTATTTTGAAAGTGCCCAGAATGGACAAACCTATGCTGGGTGCTGGGGTGCAGCAGCGAATAAGAAAGACAAGGTCCTGCCCTCCTGATACGAATCATGCCATTCATAGTTCATAGTTCTTTCCGGGATCTCTCCTTGGACTGTGGGGTGCAGTTGAGAGCAGGAAAAGAGAAGCAGAGACCTTTCACAGAACTGATAGGATGTGAGTGGGGGGCAGCCAGTAGCCACCTGCCCATCGCTGGGAGAGAGTCTACACTCAGCTTACAGAGACAGACACAGACACAGGAGGGGAACAGAGAGAGAGAAGGAAAGAGGAAGGAAGGAAGGAAGGAAGGAAGGAGGAAGGAAGAAAGGGCGGGAGGGAAGGCCCCAAATCCTCACTTGAATCCTCGGTTGAGTTGTTTTAGGATCAGCTTCACCTTTGTATTTACAAGTTAAGACAATAAATTCCTCTTTTATGTGTGGATGGATACTAGTTTGTATTGGTTTCTTGTTATTTGCAACTGAAAGAGTCCTGGCTAAATAACATAGCTTTTAAGTATTGATATATATTTGAGTATCTTTGTAAATATCAAAGGATTAAGAAAATGTAATGTTTCAGAAGGGGAACAGGTAATGGCCTCATGAGATTTAATTATGGGCTTGTTGAATGTAAGAGTTGGAAGGGATTTACTTGGACAAAGCTTCCAATAAAGCAGAAATAATCCACTCATCATTTCTGACAGTGGTAAACTAGTCTCTAAATTAGAGGTTCTTAATAGTAACGGCACTGGCCCTGGGGGACATTTTGGAAATATGTGGGAGCACTTTTGGCTTGTGTTAATAACTTGTGGGGGCTTCTGCCATGACGAAGGGCCAGGGATGGTGGGCATACTGCAACTTTTGGGAGTCTCACACAATAATGTGTTGTCCTTCATTCTGCATCGTTTTGGAATGTTCAACGGGCTATTCCTGTGAGTTAAAAGGCTGTTTATCTGAACCCGCAGCCGAACTCTATTTTTTTCTTCCTTCCTTTCTTTCCTTCTTTTTTTTTTTTTTTTTTTTTTTTGGAGACAAGGTATCACTCTGTTGCCCGGGCTGGAGTGCAGTGGCACAATCACAGCTCACTGCAACCTCAAACTCCTGGGCTCAAGCGATCGTCCTGCCTCAGCCTCCTGAGTAGCTGGCACGTGCCACCACACTTGGCTAATTTTTACATTTTTTTTAGAGACAGGGTCTCACTGTGTTGCCCAGGCTGGTCTCAAACTCCTAGCCTCAAGTGACCCTCCCACCTCGGCCTCCCAAAGTGCTGGGATTACAGGTGTAAGCTGTGTGCCTGGCCCCATTTTTCATATTAGATACAAAATGTTTTTGCAAGCTTTCGTTATGCAGGGAATTTTTCAAGTACACAGCTACCATGTAAATCAAGGGAAAATTGTACTTTATTTTACTCAGAATTTCATCAAGAGTTAGTTCCTATGCTGGAAACTCGCATCACTCACAGCAGCAGGACTTGTGGTATTTGAGTCACTGGTTCAACACACTTGCATCAGTAAACATTTGTAGCTGCCGTATGCCTGTGATTCCATGAATTCTGTCTTTTATAATCACGCTCTAGCACTTATATATTGACTTTTGTGACTTTTATCCTTTTGAAGGTACAGACTCATTTGTTTGATTGAATGTTCTTCAGTTTCTGTTTGTATGATATATCATTGTGATTAGGTCTAGGAATACCACAAATGTGATGACATGTTCTTAGCACATCATATCAGGTGGCACATGATGTCAGTTTGTCCCTTTTCTGGTGAAGTTGATTTTTATGACTTAGATAAGGTGATACTGGACAGGTTTCTCCACTGTAAAGTTAACTACTGCGCATTTTGTACTTCCTCTCCCTAGTATTAGCATCTATTGGTGATTTTTGTCTGAAATAATTATTACTATGATTTTTGCCAAATGGTGATTTTTTTCTATGTCCATTATTCCTTCTACATTTATTAGTTGACATTCTACTGTAAGATAAACCTTTTCCTTCTTCCTCACATATTTATTCATTTATTTATATCAATATGGGCTCATGGATTCCTATTTCATTTAATTAGTTATAAAACATTACAATCATTAACTACAATTTAGCTGTTCAAATTTTCCCAGTTTTAGCCAATGGAATCCCCATCTAGATGGTTACTATACTATTTGATAGTTTACCCTGAGCACTTCTTTACTTCCTGATACAATTGTTTTAGGCTCATCTATGATATTTCCCTCCACTGACCTTGGATCATTCAGATTTCTAAGGAGATATGATTCCTTTAGAGGAGAATGGTATTAAGAAACCAAAATCTGGGTACCAGGTATATTCATTGCTACTGGGATTCATTGCTTCTAGTCCCTCTCAGCAGATAGAACTATGAAATATATGTGTATATGCACACACACACAAATATATGTACATCTGTATCTATCTGTATATCTCTATATGTATATCTCTATATACCTCCAATTCCAGTACAACTCCACAGGGTTAATTCTAACTTTCTTCTCTTCTGTCTTTGTACCTACCTTCTCCAACATTAAGAAATCTGCCTCAGTGCACAGGCAATATATATAACCAAAGTGTTGTACCCCCATAATATTCTGAAATAAAAGGAAAAAAATCTGCCTCCCATTATCCTCAACATATTCACTTATTTGCATAATCTCCCAGTATGCAACCAATTTCTGGTCACATGGGTCATCTTCTCTTCTGCCTGACTCTCTCCATAAATGCTGGCCAGCTGGGTCCAGTCTGCTTGCTCTGGTTGTGCTGACCTGACACCATCCCCAGCCCTGGACCATGCCCATATCCCAGGTAGCTATGAATCTAAATGCTGAACTTGAACTCGATACAGCTTCTTTTTTTTTTTTTTTAAAGACTGGTCTTGCTCTGTTGTCCAGGCTTGTCTTGAATTCCTGGACTCAAGCTATCCTCCTACCTTGGCGTCCCAAAGTGCTGGGATTATCTGCGTGAGCCACTGGACCTGGCCAATACACCTGGCTCTTTTAATAATCTTTATTTTAGCTATTTTTTTAAAGTGATTGAAATTATTTTGATTTTGATTATGTCATCCAGTGCATTAACTGTCCTTCCTAGTTTTGGGCTATCCAAACATTTAATCAATTTTTACTCAAGTTGTTGATAAAATCTTGAACACAATAGGGGCAAGACTTTCTTGCTATTAAATATATTCTTTCCAGGTGGAATTAATACATTAATACACACTCTTCATATGTCATTGTTCAACCAGCTTCAAACTTACTTTTAATGACGATCTGATTTAGCATTTATTTATTGTGACCACAAGTCTATTTGGAGATGTGCTTTGTAATACTGTGCCAAAATTAAATTGCATTCTGTCTATGCATAGTGTAGTGCCCTTATTTAAAAAATATGTCAGTTTGACCTAAGATGTTATTAATGAACTTATGCTGGCTTCTACTACTCATTGCTTTCTTATCAGAGGGGTTAAGTAACTTGTTCAAAGTGTAGCCAGCAAGTGAAGACCTGGAATTTGAACCCAGGCTGGTACATCCCGAAAGCTTGCTTTTGCCACAATGCGTCCGAAAGCCTGCATGGGGCTGGGGAAAGGGTCTCCTCTTTCTGTTTTTACATTATGCCAATTTAATGAGATATTGGCAGAGTGCAAGTCTTGGCCCATAGGCACACTCAAGGGCAAGACAAGGGTAAGTCTGATAGGGCCCAGGACTTACCACTGCCTCAGTTCCCTGGGGGTATACAGGCAGCCAATCTTAATGGTTGCTTGAACCTCTTACCAAGATGTCCTGCTGAATTGTCCATTTGATGTATAGATTGAAACCTAACTTAGAAAGGCAGGCGTGCATCTCTTAAAGAGCAAAGCATTTCTAAAATATGAATATGAAATTAAATTATTTGTCCACGTGAAATATTTACCCAACATTATTTTATCTCTCAGAATATCAATATTTCCAATATTATGGATTCCAGTGCAGCTTTTTAGTTCAAGGAGAGGTAAGAATTTTTTATTGTTTTCTTCTTTTTAAACACCTTTAATCTGAGGCTCACTAAAGCTTAGAAATGCCACAAAAGTCACTTAAGACATACCCATGCACTTGATAAAGGTATCTTTGCCAGACCAAAAAAAAAAAAAAAAGAGAGAGAGAAGAGAAAACGAACAAAAATCTTCTGAGGTGTAGGAATTGTCCACTGAGGCTGTTTCGCTGGATTTCGTAGAAAGTTGTGCAAAGATCACATTCTTGAGGTTGTGGTCGTGTTGAAGGGGCAAGCACAGAGGAAGAGGAAAGATTCTGAACAAAGGAAGATTTTAAGTTGACAAGCAGGGAGAAAAATCCCCACGGAGAAGTCTGTAAATTCAAGAAAAGTGGTGGGAGTCCTTACTGGAACACTTAGAGACGCTCTGCGCAAAACAACAGAGGCACTTCTGCGGGGAACAATCTCAAACGGGCGCCACTCCGCAAAGCCCGCCTACCGGGCCTCTGCCGCTTATGGCTATCTGGCTCCCTGAGCTTCTGGGATGAGGGTTGGCTGCCTGCTGCCTCTCAGGAAAATGGCCTGTGAGCCCTTAAGTGCATCCCATGGTGCACGGGATGCCTGCCCCACCGCGCCGCACCAGAAGCTGGGCGTGCACAAGGCCCTTGAAAAGAACCCTGCCCGTTCATTCATTTTATCCATACAAAGGCACTGTTTCTCCACTCAATCTTCAAGCAAAAGTAACGTTCCCATCCCTGGTGTCATCAAATAAATCTAGATATTTTCTCCTGGTTTTATTTATTGTTCAGAAAACAATGTTGCCAAGACTGCTGGTTGGTCCCTTCCCCCCCGTCTATTCTCCATTTCTCCCGTCGAAATTGAAGCGCAATGTTGAACTGCACAGAAAGCTGCCTGGAATAAAGCCCTCACTGTCCAGCTTTTCTCTGAGCTGTGAGCAGCAATAGGAATAAGTTCTGGCTGGTGATTTATAAGTGGAAGTGTTACTGGACAACTTCCAGGAAAACATCCTTAAAAGATGATGTGTGTGTGCCCTGTATCTGCTCCTGGGAACATGGATATAATGGCTGGTGCTTCAACCATCACATTGCACCGTGAGGATGGAAGCCAGAGTCTACGGCTGGAAGAGAAGTGAGCTAGAAAGAGCTTCTTCCTGAGGCCTTAGTAAAGCAAAGCCAGCCTCCTAATCCTGGACTACAAACCATCCATGAAGACAGGAATAAACTGTTGTTTGGGGAATGTTTCTTTCATCTGCAGCCAATGCTAGCCCTACCTGATATTCATAAAAATTAATATAAATACTGGTACTAGTTTAAGAAATACAAGAAAGAAGTACTGACCATCCCCCCATACTAACACTTTGGCTTTTTCTTTTTATCACATGTCTTCTCAATTCTGCTCTGAAATACTGACCCACAGTTTAAGGGAATTGTCAGGTTCTCAACCTGTCTACCTGAACATCGACCTAGAAAAAAAAGTATCTAAGTGGAAATACAGCCCATAGTGCTAACGTTAAGGTGCCAGGCAAAGCAGACAACAGCCTGTATATGTATTTATTTTTAAGCTTCTTCAGGGAGCAAAAGAGTTTCTGAAATTGAAGGCTCTGGTCCCATTAATGTGTCCTTCCCCTCTGGACTCCCCCATTCTCTGTTTCATCAAGGACTCTCAGATATATGGGATTAGAACTCAGGAGAGAGACAGGCTAGAGAAATAAGATGAGAGTCATCAACACATAGGTGACAAGTGAAGCAAAGGCCTGAATATAATTGTGCAAGAAGGAGATGGTCAGCAGAGGGCCTCTGAGAGTACTGCAGAAATTTCAAATTTCACTGACAGGTAGAGAAAGAGAACCTCAGAATGAAGACTGTGAAGGAGTGGTCAGAGTTGCCTCAGGGAGAAACCCCCAAAAACATCATCAATGTCTTTTGTTGATCAGCTGGTAAACAGTACCAACTTCTTGTCATCTGGGAAATAAGATATGAATTGATAGATGGTTACTTGGATCTAGCAAATAGAAGATCAAGTCACAGATGCAAGAGCTGTATCAGGTGGCAGGAAGGGGGGCAGGAACGGGGTGGGGGAGGGGTGTAGGGGAGGATGGGGCAGGGGACTTTGGGCAGGAGGATGAGCTGAGACACTGTGCATAGAAGAATCCAAGGCTATATCCAGCACACAAATTTGGCTGGTTTTTGGGTTTTGTTTGCATTCAATGGCACAGTCAGTTAAAAAGTCAGTTGTTTGATTGATTGGACTTTTCAGGTCCTTTGAAGCAAATTAATACTTGTGCGTAAGCCCAGCCTATGTTAGAGGAAAGAGAAAACAGCAAAGCAGCCTTTCTTGGAGGGCGAAATCTTCTTGATGTCAGGCACCACAGTCCTGCCAAAGTCCTTCTTAGGGGCATCTGGGAAAGGGAGGGAAGCACTAACCCTAACCTAACCATAGCTTGTCTGTTCCCATTGGCATTGACCTGGGACAGCATTAGCATCTGAGCAACTGTTCTGTTGTATCCGGAATTGGGCACTTACCACATGGAGGGAAGCCGGGAAATGGGAGGGAAGCAAGTTCCTGAGAAACTGACCTGCCTTTTGGAGCTGAAATCAGGATGGAAATTTGAAACTTGGAAGACTTTCCATTTTTTCCCCTGTTTATGTTTTCTATAATTATTTCCTTTTTGCTAAAACTTGGTATTTTGTAAAGTTCTCTATTCATGGAAAGAGAGTTTCTTCTTTTTATCTCTGGTCCTCAGTGCCTTGCATTATCGCTTGCTAAATATATTTCACCATTTTATTTACTTCAGGCTGAAGCACTGACACCATTATGTGGCTTCCCCACATCCAACTCCAAGCTGCACATTTCAAAGATAAATCACTGTAATTATTTATTCTCTTGAAAAGGAACAGGAGGTGTAAAAGTCAAACTAATATGCACCGTTAGCCCACCCCGTGACACTTTGGAAACCGATTGCTGGGAACCCTTAAGTTTGGCTGTGTATTTCCAGATCCTCTAATAGTGTGAGCTAATTGAGGTTTGTGGAATGATTTGGGAAATTTTACTATTTTTCAAAAGCTGCCAACCATAGCTATATATTCATGAGGGTTTTTATTGAGTCCTACTATTGTCAAAACTGCACGGCGTTTTCGGCCTAGGTTTAGTTGCTAATCGCACAAAGATCCAATTATCAAGACAACAAGGATTGCCAGGGAAGACAGGAATTTTTTTAATACAACAGACGTCTTGTCGGGAGAATGGGAGAAGCTGTCTCTAACCGAGATCATGAGCTTTTAAAGGAGCGGTCACGTGCCTTGGGGCAGGTCGAGGTGTAACTAACTGGGGCTGTGTGCATTGGGGGCAGGTTGTGGGGGATGGTGAATCTTGGCATCAGGAAGTCTGCCCAGGGGCCTTCAGAATCTCAGTTCCTTTGTCTTGTAGAAAATCCACCATTTCTGGGAAACAATTCAAAAGGTCAAGTAGTTAGTTAAGGGAGAGGATTACAGAAAACTTATGGGGGTCATTGAAATTTGTTCACGGAGTTGGCTGCACTACAGTGTCAAGCCTCAGAGTTGGCTAGTTCATCAAACAAGCTCAGAAACAAACTGAAAATTAGAGGTTTGGAATTGAGAGAGAACTTTCAAAGCTAGAGCTTGGGAAATTTTTAATAGGTTGCTTTGGTTTATTTTTAAAAAGCAACTTTTTTCTCACTAGCAATTTTCTTAGGTAACTAAAATTTAATCATAATCACAAGTTCTAATCCTCTTCCCTTCATTTAATAAAAAAGAAAAGAAAAGGAAGTTTGCTAAAAATTATTTCCTATTCCAGTTTGAGGTATAGGAAAGAGAGGTTTTCTGAAAAATTTTTCCCTCAGGTGGATGTACAAACAATGGCCCACAATTCAGTGGTAGCTTGAATTGACTTTGTAAGGACAACGTGCATAAAGGCAGTCACTGTTTTCACTCAGGAAGTGTACCAACGTTGGGGCCTTAATGCTGAGTACAACCTCTTACCCCAAAACAGTTGCCAAGTTCTGCTAAAAAAGTATTTTTTTCTGCTGCAAAAATTTCTTAGTTCATTGTTGGGGAGCGCCTCCCAAGCCCTTGGGAAAAAGCCTTGGCTGGTCAGAAGTGGTTCATGTTTTAATTCTCTCTATTTCTGTCCTTGTTATTTTAAATGTTTTCAAAATGCAATCTTCTAATTGCATGCCATACAAGGAAATCTTGGTGGAAAATACTAGGGGATAACTCGTTCTCACATAAGCAATTTTTTTTAGATGATGGAAACTAATCACAAGAAGAAGCCAAGAAAATAATTTACACAATTCCAATTCATTGAATGCCAGTTTTCTGAAAGCTAATTTATAGAATAACCTAATACATCAAATTTACATGAATTTACAAAATTTACTAATAGTGAATTTAATAAGAATGTTAAGTTCACTATTTGCTTTCACAAGATGTTCAACTTTTCAAAATTTCAGCATTTCCTGTGGGAATCTTTCAGTTCATACTTTTTTCTTGATATACAAGATAAATTTCTGCTGTTTATATGCCATCTAGTTTATGTTATTTTTTTCATAGCCACTCAAACAGAACAAAACAGTATGTGGAATCATCTGGGGAGATTTTAAAGATTCTTATATCTAGGTTGCTCCCCAGACCAATTAAATGAGAATCTCTTGGTGGAATGGAGGCATGGACATTTTTTAAAACCGTCCTAGGTGATTGCAATATGCAACTGTTGTTTAATAAAGAGTTTAACTGGTGTTTGTCCCTAGTTCCTGAGAGGGAGACTTTAAATTCTTAGAATTCCCTCCAGTGGTAGAAGTGTCTTTGTTATTCATGGGGGACCCTTGGGCCACATCTGATTTTATGCTAAGGAGATGATTCAGAATGGGGACTAGGCATGCTGGGAAGACCAAGCATATGATTAGAGGGTTGGGTCTTTGAGCCACGGTGATATTAGCCCAACCTCCCAACTTCCAGGGAGGCGAGGGGTGCTGGAGATTGAGTTCAATCATGTGGCCAATGATTCAATCAATCGTGTCTTTGTAATGAAACCCCAGTAAAAACTCTGGAGACTGAGGCTTGGGGGAAGCTTCCTGGTTAGTGAACACATTGATGTCCTAGGAAGGTGAGGTATCCTGACTTCATGGGGAGAGAGTACAGAAGTTCTGCATTTGGGACCCTCCCAGACCTTACCCTATATGTCTCTTCAATTAGCTGGTCCTGATTTGTATTCTTTACAATAGAACTATAAGCATAAGTATAGCACTTTCCTGAATTCTATAAATCTTTCTTGCAAATTATTGAACCTGAAAGGGGTAGCAGGAATTCCCACATTTTTAGCCAGTTGGTCAGAAGTACAGGTGACCTGGGGACTCCTGAACTTGTCGCTGGCATCTGAAGTGAAAGCAGTCTTGTTGGGGACTTCCCTTAAACCTGTGAAGTCTGATGCTAACTGTGGATGGTTAGCACAAGAATTGAATTGCAATATCACAGGAACCAAGTTTGAGAATGACTATTCTAGGAAAAGGTGGTCAAGAGCGTTAAGTGAGTGCCAGAATCAAAAGATCCATCCAGATCAGGGAAGGGATGTTGTCAGGATCCAACTAGGATGGAAGGTTATGGAAGGAGTTAGAGGGCAGACAGGAATGAGGCACTCAAAGTCCCCTATGGGAATAATAGTAGAAATTATGAATCTGGACAAAAGGTCAGTCAGTGCCTATATATTGTGGGACACTATAGCTCAGCCCTCCAATAAACATGCTTCATGGTCCCCAGAAACAGAGGGTGAGGGTGCAGAGGCACAGGCTCTGTGTAGCATCACCACCACCAAAAGTCATTAGAAGGAAGCTCCTTATTTAACCAGGACTGGTCTTAAGACTAGCGTGAAATTGAATCAGTTGCAACTAGAATTTTCATTACTGTAGCTGGATGGATCTGGGGCCAATAAATAAAGAGATTTAAAGAATTTAAATTCTTCCCATAAGTGGCTTCTTAAATAAAATATGCTGAACATACAATAATTTTAATATATTTTGGTGTCCTCGATGTCTTGATATTGAAGTCTGAATAAGAAGTTCTTTTTAAGAATGTGTTATCACCAAGAAAGATGAGCTGCCTGGCTGGCTTCCAGGAGGTCTGAAAGGGTAATGTTTATTCTTATGCAATTTCCACAGTCCATAGTCATTCCCAGCTTTTCAGGTGCAGAATTTCCATTCTGCCACCATTTTAGAGCTGATTTGACTTGGACGAGCCAACTCACACTGAGTAAAGCCCAGGAATCTGAAGTACATAAACCACAATATGTGTTTATTAATTTATAGTATATTAATATGACTGAGCATTCTCTGAACACATTGCTATGATCTGAATGTTTGTTTCCTCCAAATTCCTGTATTGAAATCCTTACCCCCAAAGTGATGGTATTAGGAGGTGGCCTTTGGAAGTGATTAGGTCATGAGGGAAGAGCCCTCTGAATGTGGTTAGTGTCCTTATAAAAGAGGCTCAAGAGAGACCCTCACTCCTTCCACCTTGAGGGTACACAGAGAAGTTGTCAATGGGCCGGAAAGCTGGTCCACGCATTGATCTTGGACTTCCCAGCCTTCAGACTTATGAGAAACAAATTTCTGTTGTTTATAAGCTACCCAGTTTATGGTATTTTTTGTTATAGTAGGTAGAACAGACTAAGACATACTCTTAGAATGCCTAATGTCTCAAGTTTTGTGAGATCTATGGAGTCCATCTCCACCATGGGACTGTACAAACCTGCTCTGTGACCAGCCTTCAGCCTTGCTACCTGGCATTGGTTAAGCCCTGAAATGCTTGCCTCTGCAACTGTCCCTTTCCTTTGCTTTCTTTATTGATCAATGTTCTCTGCTGATTGACTCTTCTTTCTTTAGCTGTGTTATTAACTCTAATCAGGTTACTGCCAAATCTTGCAGGCCTGAGAGTAATTCTGTCTCTTTATCAAGGTGACTTCACATACCTCTTCTCTGGTCCATTATGTAGTGGTATTATGTTTAACTTTCAGAGGGTAATTTTTAAAATTCTCTTTATTTTCTTCTGGTTTAAAAAATATTTTTTATTGTAAAATACAGAAAATTATAAAGTATAAAAATCATTAATAATTCCACCACCTAGTTGTAACACAATTATGTTTCCTTTACTTACAAAGTTTATTTCTGGGTGGCTGTGAGTATTCCCCCTTTTTTTTTTTAAACAACTTTAATGAGATATCATTTACATACCATCAAACTTACCCATTTTAAGTATACAGTTCAGTGATTGTTACTAAATATATGGAGTTGTGCAACCATCATCACAATCCAATTTTAGGGCATTTCTATTAGTTCAAATTTATCCTTCATGCTCATTTGCAGTCAACCCCTATTTCTTCCACCAGCCTTAGGCAACCACTAACCTACTTTCTGTCTCTATAGATTTGCCTCTTCTGGACATTTCATCTAAATAGAATTATACAATATTTGGCCTTTTGTGACTGGCTTCTTTCACTTAACGTAATATTTTTGAGGCTCATCCATGGTGTAGATTTATCAGTAATTTGTTCCTTTTTATTGCAGAATAGTCTTTCATTGTGTGGATACACCACATTTTATTTATTCATTCACCACTTGGAAGATTGAATGGTTTTCACTTCTTGGCTATTATGAATAAATACTACTGCTATAAACATTTATGTGTAAATCTTTGTGTGGACATATGTTTTCATTTCCCTTGAGTTGATATCTAGAAGTGAAATTGCTATATTGTATGGTAAATTTATGCTTAATTTTTTATGAAACTGCCAGATTCTTTTAAAAAGTGGCTGTATCATTTCGAATTCCCATGAGCAATGTATGAGGACTCCATTTTCTTCACATTATTGCCAACACTTGGTATTGTCTGACTTTTTGATTGTAGTCATTCTAGTGGCTGTGAAGCAGTATCTCATTGTGGTTTTAATTTGCATTTTCCTAATAACTAATGATGTAGGCCACCTTTTCATGTATATAGTTGTTCATCTTCTTGTTGATTTGAAAGAGTTCTTTATATATTTTAGATACTAGTCATTTATCAGATATATGATTTACAAATATTTTCTCCCATTCTGTGGCTTGTCTTCATTTTCTTAATGATGTCTTTTGAAGTGCAAAAGGTTTTAATTTTGATGAAGCCTAATTTATCAGTTTTTATTCTTTTATAAATCATGTTTTTACAACTTGCTCTATGATCTATTTTGAGTTAATTTTTGTGTACAGTGTGAGGTAAGGATGTAAGTTTGTCTTTTCACTTGTGGATACCCAATCCTTCCAGCACCATTTGTTAAAAAAACAATTCACATTGAATTATTTTGGCCCTTTTTTCAAAAATCAATTGACCATAAGTGTACTTTTATTCATGGGCTCTCAATTCTGTTCTAATTACTTATACGTCTTTTCTTATATCAATACCACAGTCTTGATTACTACAGTTCTATATGAGGTTTTGAAGTTGGGAACTTTCTCTTTTTGGCACTTTTACTCTGCTTTTTAAAATATAGCCACCACTTGATATGGCTTTTCCATTTCTGTCTTGTTGTCAGATCTCATACCTGGTTGCTATCAGTGTACCCAATCCTAGAACTCCCTCTTCTTTTTTTAACCAGCTCATCATGATTATATACTTTGGTCTGGAACCCAAAGAACAATGTCTTATGTTGATGTAATGCTTTCTACTCCCCTACCATGCATAGGCTACCAGCACACAGACAGGACTAGGAAATAACAGCCTTTGATATAGTTTCAGAATGTAGAATGCTCTGTCTCACTTCCTATCATGTTGACATATGAAGTTCATAACAAAGGAGGTGATTATCTTGCTGTATTCTCTGATCAAACCTCTCCCAGGGTACTGAGTTCCTATCTGGACACCATGATATGAGGTTTCTCTAATAAACACAACCTGCTTTCCCTCTGGGACATCACCTCTTTCCCCAGCTAGGGCTATGTCCTACCAGTAAAGTTGTCTTTACTCCTTCCTCCTGACAAATTAGCATATTGCACTCCATCGGTAACAGGGATTGGTTCAGGAGAAAGCATGTGACACATTCAGAGCTACTAAGGTGCAATGACACTTTTTCTAGGATTTCTGAAAGATTCCCACTCTTGTCTACTAGACTTGAGGTTGTAAGAAGGTAAGGCTGGACTTTAGCCATCTTACTTTGCTGAGGGAAAAGGATGCCTGGATATAGACCCTTCTGAGGAGAAAATGCAGCTGAGAGATGAGAGAGACAATGAATCCTCATTCTGGGGCTCTTCTGTGAGCCCCTGTTTCAAACCCTGCCTTCAGTGAATCTTACTCTGGAGTTTTTAATTATGCGAGCTAGTTTAAACTAGGTTTTCTGCCACATGCAACCAGAATAGTTTTGATTCATACAGTTTGAAAGAGACACTAATAAATGAGAACAAGCCTGGAAAAGAATGGCCATGGGGTGATCAGAACTGTGTCAAAGAGGGAGAAATTGAACGGTGTTTGGCTTGTATATGGGTCCCAGGAGAAGTAGAATGTTAAAGGTGCAGGGGTGGATACTAAAGAGAATTATCTTCAAATATGTAAGAGATTTTCAGTTTAGAGAGTGATTAGATTTGTTCTATTAGGCTCCAGGAAGATAAATTAAAATTCATGATAGGAAGATCCTGGAAACAGATTTCAACTAAAAGTGTTAAAATTTTAACAATTTAACCTGTCTGAAAATGGAATGAATTTCATTGATAATATGTTTGCTATGTCTAGAGTGTTTTAAGTGACTCATTGGAGACGTTGCAGGGTAGATTCAAGGAACTCAATGGACGGTGTTTTCTGAAATTCAGTCATTTGAATACCATCTGCATGATTTTTCCCATATGGTAAAGGTGCAAGTTGTACCATATTTTTTGCTTCATATTTTCTTTGCATCAACTCCCTTTTGTGTCTAAATAAGTCTATTTTAAGATGAAACTTTTAAATCACTAATATAAATAAAGCGCAAGAATCAATGACTGAAAATAAATATAATAAAACAAAACAATGTTACTAAACTCTAACTAGATGTTACAAGGCAAAAGCATGTCTGTGGTCTGGTTTCTCTTTGTTAGGAGGGAGATTAATAGTTGAGGATTTGATAACTCCAAAATGATCATTTCTCTTTCTCTATTCAGAATGATTGAAAGAAAATTGAGTGAGAAATGATCTTCTCACTAAGAAATTCAATGTTTTTAATGTCATGCCTATGTGCCACCTAAAATCATCCATATATTAACACATTTGGGAAGCCCACAGTATGGGTGTGATTCACACCAGCACGTCCCAACTTTTTCACAACTTGTCACACACAGAGAACAATATTTGTTGGCACACTGGGATAAACTAAGGCAGCTGCTCACCACATAAAGCAACTCTCCTAGGGGAGCTGAGTCCAGACCAGGCAGCACCCTCACCCCCACCTGAGGGCAGAGGAGATGGATATATCCGCATGTCAGTATCTCTCCCAATTAGCATTGCATTAAGAGTTCTTTCCATGAGTCTATAGTTCTATACTATTTACTCTTTTTTAAGTTTCTGGAATCTAAACACTCAGCTTGAAGTAGTTCCTTTTTGAATATATGTCTGAGAGCTCATAGGCTGGCTAATAAAACAAATCTCTGCACCTTCTGGAAAATTCTCTTGTGTGATATTTGGCATCTCCCTTTGTACATATGACAGAGGAACAGCACTGAAATTGAGTTGCTATGTTACAATGGGGAAACAAATCCCCCTTGCTCCCTGACCACCAAATGAAACCGAAGACAGCTTCTTTTCTTGGATTTATGCTACTCTTTTCTCCAGCCAATACACTGGAAAATCTGACTGAGTTAATTTGTGTGTGTGTGTGTGTGTGTGTATTAAGAAGCCTTCTACACAATCTTTCCAATCTTATATGTATAAATGCCCTTTAATTCTGAAAACAATTGGTTCATTCTAAACCAAACAATCAGTTAAGATAAAATTGTTGTCTTTAAGAGCAATATCTGGGGCTACCTTATTTGGAAGAATTTGGAACTCTCTGTGGCTCTTTGACTGGAGAACATCTGATACCAGTTTACAGATTCCATGATTCATTAAAGGATTTTGGTTTGCTTATATTCCTTTAGTTCTCTGTCTTTATCCTAAAGATTTCCCCACAAACATCTTTCAGTATTTTCCTGAATGGATAGATTATTTCTCTGAATTTATTTGTGTATATGTGTTCTGTGTGGTCTTTTTTCTAATTATGGTGATTTATGTCACTGGTGTGAGTCTTTCGAGTTCCTTTCTTGGGTGGAAGATCATTTTTGGCTTCAGACTGGAATGTCCCAGAATAACTGCTGTTTAAAAGACTCCTTGTGTGTTGCAATTTCAAGGAACTCCCATGATTGAAGCTGAGATCTATCTATAGGCACCAAATAGAGAGGAATATTTATATCCCTGATTTCTGCTCAAGGGTTCCCATTACTTCAAAACACATTTAGCCTAATTCTCCACTGAAGCCTGGAAGAAGCAAAGCAGTGGGCGGCATCCAAAGACATTATGATAAGAGGCAGGATCTTGATTCTCAGTGCTTTTCAATCACTTGGGGACCTTGTTAAAATGTGGATTCTGATTCAGAAGGTCTAGAGTGGGGACTGAGAAGTTGTCTTTCTAACAAATTCCCAGATGATGCTGGTACTGCTGGTCTAGGCAATATACTTTGAGACACACTGGTCTGCAGTATTTTCTAAATTTTCCTGAAGATAAGCCTCCCTGGGTTGGCTGTTGTACATGCAGACTACCAAATTTTTCCCTTAGGAATTCTGATTCAGAGGTCTGTGCTGGGATCTATAGAAGCTCGTCATTTCAAGAGCCCCTCCATGCTCTGGTTCCAAGCTATTTCTTCCACCGATCTGCCCGTACTTCTCTACTACTCCATTCATTCATTTTTCTTCCTCCTTCCCTCCCTCCCTGCCTTCCTTCCTTTCAACAAATATTTGTTGAGCATCTCCTGTGCTAAATGCTGGGACAGCTCTGAATAAGAGATGTAGGCCCTGCCCTTGTCTGGTAGGGGAAACAGATAATACATAAGTAAGCAGGTAAATAAACAGGAGAATTACAGTTTGTGATACATGCTAAGAAGAAAATAAATAGGTTAATGTGTTGGAGAGGGATGGGGAGGAGGTGAGAAGCCATTTAAGCCAAGGTTATCAGGTTAGCTCTCCAAGGAAGGTGGTTAAACTGAAATTCATATCCAACACTCTAGCCTAAGACACACTACTTGCTGAATGTGCCCTGTGTTTGGGGGACACATGGCCTTTGTGCACGCTGTTTCCTTCACTGTGGGTGTCTTCTTACCAACTCCACCTGCAATTATTTAAAGACCAACCTAAAGTTCATCTCCTTCACCCACGTTCCCCAGCCATATGTGAAGTTACTGCCCAGAACCCCCAAAGCACCTACTGTACTTCTAATCTGGTCTTGATCATTCTTCCTTAAATTGCAGTTGCTTTGTGATATTAATGGCTGCATTTGAGCACACACATTTCATTTATACACATTATCTCAAATTAATCAACAGCACTGGTAAGTGATATTATTATCTCCATATTATAGATACAGAAACTGAAACTTGGCCAGGCTAATTAACTTGCTTGAAATTATACAACAAACAAGTGACAGAGCAGAGATTCAAACCATGACCTTCCAGTTGATCTGTTTTGTCTTCCATAGCAGATCTTAAGCAATGCAAGGAAAATGACTATTATATTTTTGTTTCCTTAAATCAAAAATAAAAAGCAAGTTGCAGAACAGTGCTCACATGTGTGTATCACAAAGGAGAAAATAACAAAACAAGAAAAAAGAATTCCCCTCCCATCATATATAAGTTTGCTAGGGTTGCTGTAACAAAGTACCACAAACTGAGTGGCTTAAAAGCAGAAATGTATTGTCTCACAGTTCTGGAGGCTGGAAGTCTGAAATCAAGATGTCAGCCTGTCCATGCTCCCTCTGAAGGCACTGGAGAAATGTCTGTTCCAGGTATCTCTCCTAGCTTCTCATCGTTCCTTGGCTTATGGCAGCATAGCTCCAGTCTTCACATGGCATTTTCCCTGCATTTGAATCTCTGGGTCCAAATTTTCCCTTTTTATGAGGACACCAAAAATATTGGATTAGGGGCCCACCCTGCTGACTTTACCTTAACTTAACCAATTACATCTGCAGCAACTCCATTTCCAAATAAGGTCACATTCTGAGGTGACGGGGGTTAGGACTTCAACATGTGAATTTTGAGGGGCCACAATTCAACCCCTAACACATTATACTATGTGGCTTCTATCACAATGCTGATCCCTAAACCAGAGATTTAGGGACAGACAACTGATGTAGTTGCCCTATTTGCCCTTTCCTAAAACCAACAGTGCAGAGGGGTCAAATGATCAATTAAGACAAGTTTTATTGGACCAAAATCGAACCTAGTTTTAGCTTCGAGCTTCAGTAGGTTCAGTCAATCTAGCACCAACATTAGCCTTTCATGTAAGCAAAGGAGGTCACCCATGTGGTGCTAAAAACTCAGTCTGCTCTAAGCTGTCATAGCCTGTGATTCCTTCTGCCCCTCACTAAAGGGGTAGAGGATTGCTGTGTATAACCTTACAATACTTATAAGTTATATTTGATAATATTTAAAATACTCAAAAATTATTTCAAAATGGGTTAAGCTTAGTAAGTTGCACTAAGTTTTTGTAGTAAAAGAAAATGAAATATTATTATCAGGAAATATTGCTATCAAGAAAAAGGAGGGGTTGGTCATTTAGGAAGCCCTAAATAGGAAGGGGCCTAGACACAGTGCTTCATAATGCAAAATACGTTAGAATGTTGCAAAGTCAAATTTTTAAATATAGAGTCCAACCAACCACAAAGCATAGGTCATGTAAATGTTAAGAATATTGAATTGGCCAAGCGTAGCTTTTGCTTAATAGATTGCAAAATTCCTGAAAAGAGGGATTACCTCATCTGACTCATCTTTGTATCCCCCAAAATGTCCAGAGCATTAGACATAACAGGTTTTAACACATTAAATTGAATACAGTTTTTGAGTGGCTTGACAGAGACAAGAAGCATTTAAAGTTAAATGTAATAAGTTAAAGAAAGATAGGTAATGTTTTACTATATACCAGAAACTGTTCTAAGTATAATCAGGGAATGAGGTAGATTCTATTACCTCCATGTTAAAGATAACAGAACAGAGAGATTGAATAGCTCACACAGCTAGAAAGCGGTAGCAGTGGGGATTCACACCAAGGCTGTTGCCATTTGGTTCATACTCTCAATCATTGTGCTGTGGTGGTAGTTAGCACCACAGGTGAATAGCCAGAGCTTTGTTTCCTGAGAAATTCATCAAATGAGAAGATGTTTACTATCCACCAATTGGTGTATTGCTCCTGTTAGAATTCAAGAAATACAGTGTAGGGATTAAACACTGTACTCTAGACTCTTAGGCCATTTTTGACATTACTCTAGATGTAAGTTCAAACTCTGACTTTGACACAGCTTGGCTGTGTAACCTTGTATGTATTACTGAACTTCTCCAAGACTCAGTTTCACCATCTGGAAAACAAGGCTAATTATTCCTACCCTCATTGAGTTGTGATTACATGTTTAAAGTATTTGGCACAAGGCTTGGTACATAATAAAAACTCAATAAGTTATATCTAAAAAGCATACTTATTTTGTGAGTAATATTTCATTATATGGATATACACACTTTGTTTATTCACTTTTGTTAAACAAAAATTATGGGAGGCCACTGTTTTGGACTGAGCTCCTGTGCTAGTCTCCAAAAGACCGGACCAAATCAAAATGGAGTCACTCATGCTAAATGCCACATAATCTTCCTTAAACTGAAACTTTACAGAAGCAGATAGATCTCAAAACAGACCAGTTTTCCCAAAAACAGGAGATTCTAGTCTATCTGAGTCAGCAGTAATAAGGAAGTCCTCTCTGCTTTAAATCCTTACCAAAAAAGTTACCTGATGTTAACAAATCAGTTTTTTTTTCCTGTTGTTCTGTTTTCTCTTTCCCACCTTACAAACCCCACTGTTGCCCAGTGGAGCTCTCATTCTATTTTGTAGAATGGAGGTTGCCCTGATTCATAAAGCCAATTAGATCTAATAACGAAATTTGTTGTAATTTTGTCTTTTGACACTGTTGGTGTATATTTGGTTTGTTTCTAGCTTTTGACTATACTAATAAAGGTACTATGAACCTTTTTGTGCAATTATGCTTTCATTTTTCATGGCTAAATACCTAGAGTGAAATAGGATATATGTGTTTAGTTTTTAAGAAACTGCTGAAATGTTTTCCAAAGTGGTTGTACCATTGTATCTTCCCACTAGCAGTGTATGAGGGTTCCAGTTCCTCTACAAACTTGTCAACACTTGGTATGGTCAGTTTTATTTATTTATTTACTTACTTACTTATAGAAATTTTTATTGTGGTAAAAAAATTATAAAATTTACCATCCTAACCACTTTTAAGTGTACAGTTCAGAAGTGTTAAGTGTATTCACATTGTTGTGAAACACATCTCCAGAACTTTTTTTGCAAATCTCAAATTCTATACCTATTGAACAACAATTCCCCTTGGCTCCCTCATCCCAGTCCCTGGCAACCATCATTCTACTTTCTGTCTCTATGAATTTGACTACTTTAGATACCTCATATAAGTGAAATCGTGCAGTATTTGTTCTTTTGTGCCAGATTTATTTCACTAACCATAATTTTCTCAAGGTTCATCCATGTCAGAATTTCCTTCTTTTTAAAGGTGGCACAGTATTCCATTGTATGTATATACCACATTTTGTTTATTCATTCATGTGTCAATGGACATTTGAGTTCCTTCAGCCTTTTGGCTTGAAGGACCTGGTATGGTGGTCATGCTCACCATTGAGTATGATGAATAGCACTGCTATGAACATGGTTGTGTAAATATCTGTGAGTCTCTGCTTTTAATTCTTTTGGATATATACCCAGAAGTGGGTCTGCTACATCATATGGTAGTCCTATTTTTAATTGTTTTTATGAACCACTATACTGTTTTCCAAAGCAGTTGTACCATTTTACAACCCCACTAATAATGCACAAGGGTTCCAATTTCTCCACATTCCTGCCAACACTTATTTTCTGTTTTGTTGTTTTTTATAGTAGCCATCCTAATGAGTGTGAAGTAATGTCTCATTGTGTTTTAATTTGCATTTGTCTGGCAATTATTGATGTTGAGCATTTTTTCATATGCCTGTTGGCTATTTATATATCATCTTTGGAGAAATGTGTATTCAAGTCCTTTACTCATTTGTTAATTGATTTATTTGATTTTTTATTGTTGTTTGACTATAGGAGTTCTTTATATATTCTGGATATTAACACCTTTTCAGATATATATTTTGCAAATATTTTCTCACATTCTGTTGCCTTTTTACTCTATTGATTATGTCTTTTAATGAACAAAAGTCTTTAAGCTTCATATTAGTCCTATTTGTCTATTTTTGCTTTTGTTGCCTGTGTTTTGGATGTTATATCCAAGAAATCATTGCCTAATACAATGTTGTAAAACATTTCCTCTATGTTTTTTCCTAGGAGTTTTATAGTTTTAGGTATTACATTTAGGTCTTTAATCCATTTTGAGTTAATATTTGTATATGGTATAAGATAAAGGTCCAACTTCATTCTGTTGCATATCCAGTTTTCCCAATACCATTTGTTGAAGAAACTGGCCTTTCCACATTGAGTTGTATTAGCCCCTTTGTTGAAAATCATTTGAGCATATACATGAGGGTTTATTTCTGGTTCTCTATTCCATTTCATTGGCCTATGTGTCTGTCTTTATTGCCAGTGCCACACTGTTTTTATTACTGTAGATCTGTAATGTTTTGGAGTTAGGAAATGTGAGTTCTCCAATTTTGTTGCTTTTTTTCAAAATTGTTTTGGCTATTCGGGATCACTTGATATGAATTTTAGGATGACTTTTTCTATTTCTGTAAAAAATTCCATTGGGATTTTGATAGGGATTGCACTGAATCTGTAGATCACTTTGGGTAGTATGGCCATTCTAACAATATTAAGTCTTCCAATCCATGAGTATGGGATGTCACTTCATTTATGTGAGTCTTTAATTTCTTTCAGCAATGTTTTGTAGTTTTTAACTTCTTGGTTAGGTTGCTTAAGTATTTTATTATTTTTGATGCTATTATAAATAAAATTGTCTTCTTAATTTTCTTTTCCAGTTGTTTGTGGTTAATATGTAGAAACAGCTTATTTTTTGTGCATTGCTTTTGTATCCTTCAATTTTGCTTAATTAGTTTATTCAAACAGTTTTTCTGTGGAATCTTTAGAATTTTCTACATATAAGATCATGTCATCTGCAAACAGAGATAATTTTGCTTCTTTATTTCTAATTTGGATGCCTTCTATTACTTTTTCTTGCCTAATTGCACTGGCTTACTGGCTAGGACTTCCAATACTATGTTGAATAGAAGTGGCAAGAGCATGCATCCTTCTTGTCTTACTCCTGATCTTCAAGGAAAAGGCTTCCATCTTTCACCATTGAGTATGATATTAGTGGTGAGATTTTCACATACATCCCTTATTATGTTGAGGTAGTTTCCTGCTATTCCTAGTTTGATGAGTTTTTATCATGAAAGGGTATTGATCTTGGCAAATGCTTTTTCTCTATCAATTGAGATGATCATGTGGGGTTTTTTTGTCCTTCTGTTAATGTGGTATATTACCTTGATTGATTATTGTGTGTCACACCATCTTGCATTTCAGGAAATCCCCCTTGCTCATGGTATATAACCCCTTTGATGTACTGTTGAATTTAGTTTGCTAGTATTTTATTAAGGATTATTGCATCAGTATTCATCAGGGATATTGGTCTGTAGTTTTCTTTTCTGTAGTGTCTTTGTCTGGCTTTGGTATGAGGGTAATAATGCTGGCCTCACAGAATGAGCCTGGATATGTTTCCTTCTCCTTAATATTTTAAAGAAAGAGTTGGAGGAGGATTGGCGTTAATTCTTCTTCAAATTTTGGTGGAATTCTTCAGTGAAGCCATATGATCCTGGGCTTTTCTTTATTGGGAGATTTATTTTTTAAATAAAAGAGTATTTTAATTCTTGTCCTTAGAAACTATAAAGACTGTACAAGAGCTGGAAGTGAGACTGTGCCAAACAATGGCCAAAGAAGAATCATCCATTCTATGACATCCCTTTTGTCTTGTCTGTCAAAAATACGTTATCGACTATGATTCTTGTTGTTTACCACCTCACATCATTTTTATCCAATTATTTGCCATAGTTTACTTTCCTTCTACATAAATTCTAGACCCCTTTTTTAATATACTTATATGCCACATCTCTGAGGCCTGGTAGGAATACTGATGTTCTGTGCCATGTTGTTTTTTGATTGACATCACCTATTTGGTGTACTTCATTTCCCCTTGATTGCTATATCTCAGGTGTTGGTAGAGAAAATATTGTGAATAGATTTTTTCCTTCCAACTATCTCATCACAGGGTCCTGACCCACTCGCCCAGGTAACTACACACAATTCAGAGATCTTTCGAGAACCAAACTGCTAGATATTTTCTGTTGTCTTACAAAGTGATGAAGTACCTGCAATACAGCTCTTCAAACATGGCTTCTGCTTTCTCTTCTTATGATCTAATCTTAAGTCTTTTCCTGATGCTCTAGTCTGGACAGCCTCAAGCCAGGGGATCTGTTGGGAAGTTTTTGATTACTGATCAATCTCCTTACTAGTTATTGTTCTATTTAGATTTTCTTTTTCTTCATGATTCAGTCTTAGTAAGTTGTGTGTTTCTAGGAACTTTTTTCATTTCTTCTAGGTTATCCAATTTATTGGCATATAATTGTTCATAGAATTCTTTTTGTCTTAGTCTGTTTTCTGTGGCTATAAAGGAATACCAAAGACTGGATAATTTATAAAGAAAAGAGGCTTATTTAGTTCACGGTTCTGGAGGCTGGGTCCAACTGGTGGCCATATCTGGTGAGGGCCTCGTGCTGCTTCACAGCATGGTGGGTAAGAGGAAGTAGAAGCAAGCACACGTGAAAAGAGGCAAGTATCAGGGGCTAGGCTGACTTTTTAGCAACCTGCTCTTGAGATAACTAAAGCAGCCCCTGGAGAATGGCATTAATCCATTCCCATGACCACATACCTCCCACTTTGCCCCCTGCCCAACGCTGCCACATTGAGGAATTAAGGTTCCAACACACGAACTTTTGGGGTACACATTCAAACCATAGCCCTCCTATAATCCTTATTTCTGTGGCATCAGTTGTCATGTCCCCTCTTTCATTTCTGATTTTAGTTATTTGAGTCTTCTCTCTTTTTTTTTTTCTTAGTTAGTCCAGTTAAGGGTTTCTCGATTTTGTTGATCTTTTCAGAAAACTAACTCTTAGCTTCATTGATTTTTAAAATTATTTTTCTATTCACAATTTCATTAATCTCTGCTCTAATCTTTATTATTTCCTTAAGATGGTAAACTTTATGCTATCTGCTTTTTTTTTTTTTAACCACAACTGAAAAAAAAAATAGATTATTTTCCCCAGGGAAGGAACGAGAGTAAAGGACAATGAAGGGTCAGGAGGAAACTTTGGAGGGTGATGGATTATCTTGATTGTGGTGATGTTTTCACAGGTGTGAACATATATCAGAACTCATCAAATTGTATGCTTAATCTATGTGCAGTTTATTGTATATCATTATACCTCAATAAAGCTGTCAAATTGTGGACTTTCTGAAAACAAGTCAAATATTTAAATTTGCAGGCACACATTATCCCCAAGGATCTTTTTATTTTAAGTGTAGTCTATTCAAAATTCTTTAAAAGGACACGGTAGGTATATTTGTCTCCTTTACTCTATAAGTTCATAGCTTTGCAATGTTGATACTAATCTGCTATTGAAATTCTGAGTCAATTACACTCAGTTTTCTTCAGAAGCAGCAGCACTGTCAAGGGACTGACGCTTGACAGAAAGATTTGCTCTCAACTATTTCTCAACTTGACTTCTTTCATCATCATGTTTTCAGATATTCATCCCATCAAAAGAGATTGTTCAGTGAAGTGATATTGTTCTCTTGATTTTTTAAAGAAGATAGCATTTATGACATTGCAGACTCTTGCATGTTTAACTTTGAAGATTGTTTTTTCAAGACCTTTATTTATCAGAATCAAACCAGCAATGATGTTAACACTACCCCAGATGACTTTAGGATGCTAATCGTGTTGTTGAAATTATACAGTTTAAATCATAGGTGTGACTAGTTTTACACTAGTACTTTAAAAATATCTAAAACCCCTCTTTGTTAAAACAAATGGAAGCTAAAACATTACTATGTACTATATAATAGATAAAAAATGTTTCAAGGCAAGTAGACCTAGGTGCAATTTGACATTTTTCTCTTTGGTTCTTTTTTTTTGTTGTTTTGAGACAGAGTCTTGCTCGGTTGCCCTGGGTAGAGTGCAGTGGCATCATCATAGCTCACTGCAACCTCAAACTCCTGGGCTCAAGCCATCCTCCTGCCTCAGCCTCCGGAGTAGCTGGGACTACAGACTCGCACCACAACACCAGGTTAATTTTTCTATTTTTAGTAGAGATGGAGTCTCACTCTTGTTCAGGCTGGTCTTGACCTCCTGAGCTCAAGCGATACTCCTACCTCGGCCTCCCAGAGTGCTAGGATTTCAGGTGTGGGCCACTGTGCCCGGCCCTCTTTGGTTCTTAATGATTACCAATGCCAGGTTCTTCCCTGTTTTTGCCTTTGAAACTAGAAATTCTCCTTCTTTCACCTAATTAATTTCATTATAAACTCCACCACCTTGAACGCATACAGCAACTCCAACTCCACAGAGTGGCTTCATCTGCAATTTAAATCTCAATGCCTCCCATTATTCCTGTTGAAGGCTATGGCTTTAATGCAATTTATTAAACATTTATTCAAAAGATATTAATTGGACATCAAACTATGTGCCAGCACTCTGTATCAGAGACACAATAGTGAATAAGGAAAACATAGTCACTCTCATGGAATTTATAGTCTAATTGGAAAGACAGATATTGAAGAAACAATTATAAGATTGATGAGTGTTACAATAGAAGAAGTACAGGATGTTTGTTATGGGAACATTTCTTTCCCCTCTGGGCTTCAGGAGAAAAAAACCACCAGGTTAAAAAAAAAAGACTGTATCTTTCCTCCAATTTCCTATTCCTGACAACCCAAAGGAAAGAGTCCACATAGGGAGTATCTGTATTAAGTAGAAACAACTCCCTATGACTAATTTTTTTCTTCCTTTTTAGGAAAATAGAAACATCCTTCATAGCAGTAGGCATACTTTCAGTTTAGCTGCTGACGGGTAAGATCAGGTATTTATAACAATTCCTTAGTTTTCTCTTGGTGGCTACAGCTGTTTTTCACATTTTATAAGCTATCTCTGCCTGGGAGATACTTAAAAGCTACCCTCAAAAGATGATTGCATTCCTATGTTTTTAAACAGTGGTTAAGCCAGTTGTTAGACAGTATCTACAAATTGGATTTTTGAAAGCCTTGAAGAGACTTTTTTGATCTTAGATTTCTTGAAATACCTGGGAGCTCTCAGAGAAAAGACCCTGTTGACTTTAAGGCCATATTTACAAGTCAATAGCACAAAAACATGTTTGCTATGAAAACCATTTGCTAGATCTACAAGGGCAGTTAAGCTTGTTGGAGAATAAGTAAATGAACAACTTGAGCGTCTTCTGAAGGATGAATGGGCCAGCCCCAACCTCAGTGTCAACAGCAGCCTGAACAACAGAGAAAGAAGGTTGAAACATCTGGTTGAAAACGCCAAAGAGAGATAAGGTGCTTTTCAAAAGGGTAACCTAAGATTATCCTTCAACCAGGACTAAGCCAAATAGGAGCTAAGTTACATGGTTTTTTTTTCTTTTAATTTATTTTTTCAATTTCAGAATATCATGGGGGTACAACACTTTGGCCATACTCATTGCCCCTGTTCTGCCCGTGTCAGAGCCACAATCGTGGTCATCCCCCAAACTGTGCTCCCCACATCCATTCAGTGAGAGTTTTTCCCATCCCTTCCACCCCCTCCCGCCCGCCCGCCTTCAGATGAATATTATTGCCCTCTGTGATGTAAGTGTTCATCAGTTAGTACCAGTTTGATGGTGAGTACCAGTGGTGCTTGTTTTTCCAATCCTGTGACACTTCGCTTCGAAGAATGGGTTCTAGCTCCAACCAGGATAGTACCAGATGTGTTAATTCACTGTTGTTCCTTATTGCTGAGTAATACTCCATGGTATACATATACCACATTTTATTGATCCACTCGTGTATTGATGGGCACCTGGGTTGTTTCCACAACTTTGCAATTGTGAATTGTGCTGCTATGAACATTCGAGAGCAGATGTCTTTATTATAAAATGTCTTTTTTTCTTTTGGATAAATACCCAGTAGTGGGATTGCTGGGTCAAATGGTAATTCTACTTTTAATTCTTTGAGGTATCTCCATATTCTTTTCCATAGAGGTTGTACTAATTTGCAGTCCCACCAGCAGTGTATGAGTGTTCCTATCTGTCCACATCCCCGCCAACATTTGTTATTTGGGGATTTTTTGATATGAGCCAATCTCACTGGAGTTAAGTGATATCTCATTGTGATTTTGATTTGCATTTCCCTGATGATTAGAGAAGTTGAGCACTTTTTTATATGTTTGCTGGCCATCATTCTGTCTTCTTTGGAAAAGTTTCTGTTCATGTCCTTTGCCCATTTTTTAATAGGGTTGTTTGATTTTTTTCTTGTTGATTTTCCTAAGTTCTGTATAGATTCTGGTTATCAGCCCTTTATCAGAGGTGTAGCATGCAAATATTTTCTCCCATTCTGTAGGTTGTCTGTTCACTCTAGTGATAGTTTCCTTGGCTGTGCAGAAGCTTTTCAATTTGATCAGGTCCCAGGTATTTATTTTTGTTGCTGCTGTGATTGCTTTGGGGGTCTTCTTCATAAATTCTTTGCCTAGGCCAATGTCCATAAGAGTTTTTCCAATGTTTTCTTCGAAAATTCTTATGGTTTCATGTCTTAGGTTTAGATCTGATATCCATTGTGAATTGATTTTTGTGAGAGGTGAGAGGTGTGGGTCCACTTTCAGTCTTCTACATATGGCCATCCAGTTTTCCCAGCACCATTTGTGAATAGGGAATCTTTTCCCAGTGTACATTTTTCTGGAATTTGTCAAAGATCAGGTGACTGTATGAGGTTGGTTTTATATTTGGGTTCTCAGTCCTGTTCCATTGGTCTACATGTCTGTTCTTGTGCCAATACCATGCAGTTTTGGTTACTATAGCCTTGTAGTATAGTTTGAAGTCTGGTAGACAGATGCCTCCCAATTTGTTCTTTTTGCTTAAGATTGCTTTGGCTAGACGGGGTCTTCTATGGTTCCACACGAGGCGTAGAATTATTTTTTCTAGATCGGCAAAAAATGATGTTGGTATTTTGATAGGGATTGCATTGATTCTGTAAATTAATTTAGATAGCAAAGCCATTTTTACTATGTTGACTCTACCTATCCAAGAGCATGGTAGGGCTTTCCATCTATTTACGTCCTCTGCATTTTCTTTTCTCAGTGTTTCATAATTCTCTCTATATAGGTCTTTCACCTCCTTAGTTAGATATGTTCCTAAATATTTAATTTTCTTTGTTGCTATTGCAAAAGGTATTGCATCTTTAATTTGTTTCTCGGCTTGATTGTTATTAGCATATATGAAGGCTATGGATTTGTGTGTATTAATTTTGTATCCTGAGACTTTGCTGAATTCATTTATCAATTCCAGTAATCTCTTGGTTGAATCTTTGGGATTTTCTATGTATAATATCATATTGTCTGCGAATAGTGAAAGTTTGACCTCTTCTGCCCCTATCTGGACGCCCCTGATTCCTCTGTCTTGTCTAATTGCTGTGGCCAGGACTTCCAGCACTATGTTGAAAAGAAGTGGAGATAGTGGGCACCCTTGTCTGGTGCCAGTTTTAAGAGGGAATGCCTTCAATTTATCCCCATTCAGTATGATATTGGCTGTGGGTTTATCGTATATGGCTTTAATAGTTTCTAGGAATGAGCCATCTATGCCTATATTGTTAAGAGTTCTTATCATAAAAGGATGCTGGATTTTGTCAAAAGCCTTTTCTGCATCTATTGAAAGGATCATATAATCTTTGTTCTTGCTTTTATTTATATGGTGAATTACATTTATAGATTTGCGTATGTTGAACCATCCCTGCATCTCGGGAATAAAGCCCACCTGATCGTGATGGATTATTTTTTTGATGTACATTTGAATTCGGTTTGCAAGGATTTTATTGAGAATTTTTGCATCTATATTCATAAGGGATATTGGTCTGTAGTTTTCTTTTTTTGTTGTGTCCTTTCCTGGTTTTGGTATCAAGGTGATATTGGCTTCGTAGAATGAGTTTGGGAGGATTCTATCCTTCTGGATATTTTCAAATAATTTCTGCAGTATAGGCACCAGTTCTTCTTTGTAGGCTTGGTAGAATTCAGGTGTGAACCCATCTGGTCCGGGACTTTTTTTTGTGGGTAGATTTTTTATTACTGCTTCAATTTCGGTGCTTGATATTGGTCTGTTTAGAAATTCTGTTTCTTCCTGGTTGAGCCTAGGGAGGTAGTGTGTTTCTAAGAATTTGTCCATTTCCTCCACGTTTTTGTGTTTGTGGGCATAGAGATTTTTGTAGTATTCAAAGATGATGTTTTATATTTCCATGGTATCAGTTGTGACTTCTCCTTTTTCATTTCTAATTGAGCTTATTAGAGTCCTTTCCTTTCTGCTTCTGGTCAACCTGGCAAGTGGCCTGTCTATTTTGTTTATCTTTTCGAAGAACCAACTTTTCGTTTCATTGATCTTCTGTATTGTTCTTTTGTTCTCGATTTCATTTAATTCTGCTCTGATTTTGGTTATTTCTTGTCTTCTGCTGGCTTTAGGATTGCTTTGCTCTTCCTTTTCCATTTCCTTAAGATGATTCGTTAGTTTACTGTTTTGTGACTTTTCTGTCTTTTGGATGTGGGAATTTATGGCGATAAGTTTTCCTCTCAGGACTGCTTTTGCTGTATCCCACAGATTTTGATAACTTGTGTCCCCATTATCGTTTAGTTCAAAGAATCTTTTGATTTCAATTTGAATCTCCTCCTTGACCCAATAATCTTTCAGCAATAGATTGTTTAGTTTCCACATTTTTGGAGGATGATGTGAGTTTCTGTTGGAATTGATTTCTAATTTTATTCCGCTGTGGTCTGAAAAGATACATGGTATGATTTCTATTTTTTTGAATTTGTTTAGATCTGTTTTGTTGCCTAGGATGTGGTCAATTTTAGAGAAAGTTCCATGAGCTGATGAGAAGAATGTATATTCAGTGTTATTTGGGTGGAGTGTTCTGTAGACATCTGTTAGGCCCAAATGTTCTATAGTCCTGTTTAGGTCTTTTATTTCTCTATTTGTTTTTTGTTTGGAGGATCTGTCCAGTTCTGTCAGTGGGGTGTTGAAGTCCCCTGCTATTATGGCATTGCTGCTTATTATGTTGTCTAGATCTAGCAGTATTTGCTTTATGTACCTGGGTGCTGCTGTGTTGGGTGCATAAATGTTTAGGATTGTTAAATCCTCTTGTGAGATTTTTCCCTTCACCACTATATAGTGTCCATTTTTGTCCTTCTTTATTTTTATTGCTTTAAAGTTTATGTCATCTGAAATGAGGATGGCTACTCCGGATTTCTTTTGGTTTCCCTTAGCCTGGAAAATTGTATTCCATCCTTTCACCTTGAGTCTGAATGCGTCTTTGTGTGTAAGGTGTGTTTCCTGAAGAGAACAGATACTTGGTTTGTATTTTTTAATCCATTCAGCCAGCCTATGTCTCTTCAATGGGCAGTTCAAGCCATTTACATTTATTGAGAGAATTGATATTTGGGGTAAATTTCTGATTATTCTGTTGGGTGGTATCTTTTGTTTTACCTCTTGCGTCATTGTGGAATCTGGTTTCTGGGGTTTTAGCTTTTGCGTAGTTTTACATAGGTGGGTGTCTGTTGCTCTGTTTAGTGTATAATGCAGGTCTAAGCATTTCTTGCAAGGCCGGTCTGGATTTCGCAAATTCTATCAGTGATTGCTTATCTGGAAACGTCTTTATTTCTCCCTCATATAAGAAGCTTAGTTTGGCAGGATACAGAATTCTGGGTTGACCTTTGTTTTGTTTTAGGAGATTGATGATGTCTCCCCATTCCCTTCTGTCTTGTAAGGTTTCAGCTGAGAAATCTGCAGTTAATCTGATCGGTTTCCCTTTATAGGTTACCTGCTCTTTTCGTCTTACAGCTCTGAGGAGTGCCTCTTTTGTGTTTACTTTGGTCAGTCTAATAATTATGTGGCGTGGTGAATGCCTTTTCACGTTGACTCTCCCAGGAGTCCTATGTGCTTCTTGTACTTGGATATTGAGATTTCTGGCTAAGCCATGGAAATTTTCCTCTATTATTCCTTCAAATAAATTTTCCAGCCCATGCAAATTTTCTTCCTCTCCCTCAGGGATACCTATGATCCTTATGTTTGGCCTCTTTACATAATCCCACATTTCTTGTATGCTTTTTTCCTGCCTCTTGTTTTTGTGTTCTTTCTCTTCGGCTGATTTATTTAGCGCATAGGAGCTGTCTTCTAGCTCTGAAATTCTTTCCTCTGCATGGTCCAGCCTATTCTTAAGGCTTTCCACTGTGTTTTGTAGATCCTTGAATGCTTCTTTCATTTCTAGGATTTCTATTTGATTTTTCCATAATATTTCTATTTCTTTGGAGAATTTTTCATTCATTTCTTGCATTTTTCTTGTGGTTTCTTTGTGCTGGGATTCAATTTTCTCTTGAATTTCATTGAGCTTTCTTATAATCCATAAACGAAATTCCTCTTCTGTCATTCTACCCATTTCATTTGGGTTGGAATCCATTGCTGAGGAACTGATAATTTCTTTTGGGGGTGACTTTTCACTCTGATTTTTCATGTTCCCTGAGTTCTTTCACTGGTTTTTTCTCATCTGGCCTCTTGGTCAAGAGCTGGGGGTGTTAGAGCTAGTTTATGGCCCTGTCACCAGGCTCACGATTATTGTTCCTTGGCAAAGCCAGGGAGAGAAGTAGTGGCCTGTATTGCCTCAGGTGTATTTTAGCAGGTTTGGTGGATCTTGAGTTAACTCTGACCTGTGGTCTTCTCCTCTTCCCAGTGGAGTGTGGTGAGAATGACCTCCCAGCTTGGGCTCTGAGCTAATGAATTGTACTTGAGGATATGAGTCCTCCACTCCCTATTAGCTAGGTATTCTGTTATGTCCGTGGCAGACTCTGGTTACCCAGTTGGGGTATGCAAAAGCCCCGTGCTTTGGGAGGGGCCTTGTAGCTCCTAGGGGTTACTTTGACCCTGCTCCTCCTGATGTGCAGGTAGAAACAAAATTTCTTTTGGCTGCAGTGTGAGAGCTGAGTTGGGAAAATTCTACACAGCTCAGAGGTTGCTCATCTAGCCACGTGTGTCTGCCCTTCTGATGTGCGTCTCCGCGTGATACTGGTTGATAGGGGGATCTCCAATTGTGCACCCCTTTTCCACCACTAGACCTCAAGGCGAGGCGGGTGGCCATCTCTATCCCCAGCAGTCTCCACCGGGGGGATGTTCCCACGGGGAGGGGGGAGTAGTGGCCGCTGGAAGCGCTCTTGGGTGGTGCGAAATTCTCTATTGAAGTGGGCAGGATTATGGGGAGCTGCTCTGGTTCAGCCTGTGGCTCTTGAGGTATTTGGTTGTCATGGGAACTAGCGGTTATACCAAATGAGTCACTATAGCCAGCAACCTTCAAAATGAGCGATCTCTGGGGTACAGGAGGGCTGGGACCTGAAGGGCGGGCACTAGGACCAGCACGGAGCGGACTTGTCGGAGGCCCGAGCCGGGGTAGTGGAACCAGATGGATGAGCTGCAAACTGTTTCCAATACCCAAAGGTCCCGCCGCTACAGTTCCGGGATCTCGTCCCACCTGGAACCCACGGATGCAGTTGACCCTGGCCACCACAGGCAAAGCCTGTCTCGCCCCAGCGGACAAGCCCCGGGCCGGGGCGGGGCGGAGCTAGAGACGCGGCTAACGGCTCTGCGCGGGCAGCTGTAAAGATGGCGGCCGCTGCCAGCCTGGCGCACAGCTGGGCTCCGATCGCACGGGGAGCACGGTTTTTCTCCACCGGCCGCAGGGGCAGTTGCTAGCAGCCTCTAAGGGCGTGTCCCGCTCTCCGATAAACTCCTGGGCCCAGTCCCGCTGACTTCCAGTGGCGCAGTGCCGGTCTGCGGGTTCCCGCGCACTGTCCCGGGAAGCTGAATCTCTGCCCAGCGTGATCCCCAGCCCTGCGCGGTCTCTGTACACTGCAGCTGAGGGTTGTGTTTGGCTTTCGTGATTACTCCAACTCCACAGCGTCTGTTGTCTCGTGCAACCGCCCTGCCCCAACTCTGGGCTTGTCCCTGACTGTGTGGATGGGGAGGCGCGTAACCGCTTGGGGGGCAGGTCGCGCTGCGCCGACCTGGTGAGCGCGTCCTTCCCGCGCTCTGGGCTCTATTGTGCTCCGTGCGCCCTCTGATCTTTGTGAAAATTTTGTACCTGTTTTCTTGGGCTGGGCGTTCGGCATTGTTTCTCTGTAATTCGCAATGCTGTTTTTGGAGTGAGCGGTCCGTGCTTGCAGGCAGCCGCTGGTGTTTTTCACCTCCTTCCCTGGGAGCGGTGCGGTGGGAGGACTCTATCAGATCGCCATTTTTCCGGAAGTCTCTAAGTTACATGTTTACATGGAGAATCCTAATAGTATATATGACGGGCCCAGAGTCCAGCCCACTTATATGAGAGAACTTTTTCTTCATTTACTACCCTAATTCACAGAAAAGGGGAGGGGTTTTGGCACTCAAGTCCTCCCCCAGTCTTCAGCTACCTAACATCCCTGCTGTGAAGGAGGGAGTCTGTGATCCTTCCTCTTGAGTGTTTAATGCTTTTGACTGACAAGGACAAAAAATGTCTTCGGAATAGACCTAGAATAATCAAGCAGTGCATTTGGGTGAATATCAACTCCTTATGGTAGAAAGAACCCTGAACCTTGGGAGAATCACTTAACCTCTCTGGGTCTCCTCTCTCTCTCTTTTTAATGGACTGGATTAGAAGGCTGCACATCTGAATCACTTGGGATACTTGATCAAAGTAGAGTTTTCTGGGCCCAACCCTACACATTCTGACTAGCGGTCTGGCATGGGAAGGGAGCGGAAGTGGCAGAGAGTGGGATTAGCGAGGGAAATGTGGGTTGAGGTAAGCTTTCTGAAAGCTCTGCTGGTGATTCTACTAGGGGACTAGTCAAGTTCTGCTCTAAAATGCTCAGAGATGATTTCAGGAAACAGGGCTACTATTCCACAAGTAATATACTAGTGTTGTACTACATAAAGTCATACAGCCTGTGCTGGAAATACAATATTTGTTGTATCCTTCCATCTCCCAAAGACTAATCTGGGTTGACCCCAGGGTTATAAAAAGTAATAAAAATAATAAAGTTAATAATACTTAAATTTACTATGTGCCAAACACCGATCTTCATGTGTCTTCGTATAATTCTCTTAACAACACTGTGAGATAGAGTATTAGTATTATCCCCATTTTACAGATGAAAAAACCAAGGCATGGAGAAGTCAAGTAACTTACATATGGCAATAGTAACACAGATAACAAAGTGTACCAGCTGAATTCAGGCTAGCTTAGGGGAACTTTCCGTCTGGAGAAACCCAAGTTGCTTCCCTCTAACATTGGGTGGCAGCATGGTTTTATGCAAAAAGTCCAGGTGTTGGCATCAGACACTTATTCAAGGTCTGGCACAGGCATACACACTAGCTAGCTATGTGATCTTGGGTGACCTTACTTTGCCTTGCTAAGTGTCCTCCTCAGCTTGGGCTGCTATAACAAAATACCATAGACTGGGTGGCTTAAACTACAGAAATTTTATTTCTCATCTGGAAATAAATGTGGATCGGGAGGCTGGGAAGTCCAAGATCAAGGTGCTGGCCAATTTGTTTCCTGGTGAGAGGCCTCTTCCTGGTTTGCAGGTGGCCACCTTCTTGCTGTATCCTCACATATGGGGGAGAGAGAGGGCTCTGGTCTCTCCCACTTTTTATAGGGCACTAATCCTATCATGAGGGCTCTACCTTCATGACTTCATTTAAACCTAATACCTCCTAAAGGTCCCACTTCCAAATACCATCACATTGGAGATTAGGGCTTCAACATATGAATTTAGAGAGATACAAACATTCAGCCCATAGCACTAAACTTCATTTTCTTTATCTGTAAAATATATCTCACACCTATTTGTAAGACTTGAGAATTAAATAAGATGTTCATAGGCATTAGCCCAGTCTCATAATAAAACCAAAGTAAAACATTCAAAAAACTTATTGACTGTGTGTCGGGTACTTTTGAATAAAATCTAAAGGATGATAACCACTTATTGAATACCATATTTCAGAGCTATGCTACATGCATTCATGCACTGTGTTTATTTAATTCCTCATCACACTCATGAGGTAGGTATCATTATTGCTATTTTATAGGTAAGATGAGGAAACTGGGAGTTAGATATTTTCCTGAAGTCACACTGGTGAGGGGCAGAGCTGAAGCTGGAACCAGCGTGTGTGCTCTGAAGTGGTATGTTGCCTCTTCTGTGTAGACAGAAATATGTGAAATCAATTATTTAAATCTTTACAAAATAAATCTAAATGGGTGTTTTTACTTAAGAGTTCTGAGGTTATAAGAAATGCTTCTGATGAACCTCAGAAGGCAAGAACTCAATTCTTTCATCTTTATGGTCACCTTATCTGCTGAGTAAAAATCAGGACACATGCTCTCACAGGGGGACAAAATGGCCAAAAAATAATCCGGGAGTCGGGTTCTCTTTCTTGCCCTTCTCTTCCTTCCACCCTTGACTCTTGATGTCTATTGCTCCACATTTACCCAAGGCCAACTTCCAGTGAAGAAATATAGCTCTGAAAGCATTGGCCCAAGGGCAACATTCTTTTCCAGGGCCAGAATTCTTTAGTATGTGAACTGTCACCCAGCCCCTGGTTTTCTGTCTCTGATTGGTCAAAGGGGTGTAGAAACATTTATGCTCTCTCCTCTGGAAGAATTCTTCTGTGACCCTGTTCACCTCCATTCCAGCTTGTAGGCTGAGCGAACATCCTGCTTAAAGAGAGAAAAGCTTAGTTTTCAGGGAAACTAATAAACAAGCTGGGATTGAGTTTCCTTTTTAGGAAAATTTTCTGGATTTAAAAAAATCAGTTCTACTTTTAGTATTTTTAAAATGTATTGGTTATGAAATTCTTGGAAAAATATGAGGTGGTATTGAAGCATTCTGAAGAAAATGCAGTGTAATCACAAAACTACACAACTGTATCAGAAACAAAAGCACTGACAGAAAAACCTCTTTTTCAACATAACCGGAAAAATGACTCTAACCACTGAATCTCTATTTGGCAGGCTACAAACACTTGGCTTCTTAAGGTAACCACTGAGGGGCTGGAGGTCAAGTCTAGAGAGGTGCCACGAAGAAACCACACTGTTCATCCAGTCAACTGGAGACAGTTCATCAATCACAAAGACAGAGAAATGAACAATGCAACTTCTAGAATTTAAAGAGCTTAGTCCTGGGAATCTTGGCTTAGTTGATGCAGCGACCCCTCAAGTTAATATTGAACAAACTACACTCTGGTCTTCACTACCTTATCGTTAGCTGAAGGAAGATAAGCAAAATATGTGGGGCTCTGCACAGCTGGACTGAAGCTTTTAATGGAATAGCTCTTGGAGAAACTTCTACTAGTAATGGCGTGGTAACAAATAACATTTAGTGATGATTAAACAAAGATTTATCCTCACCAAGAATATGTAAAAATGTACTCATATATTTTTGTGTCTTAACCTCTTTTCATTCCAATCTATAATTTTTCTTTGGTACAGCTTTTCTCGTTTACTTAGTTCCAATTTTATTTAATCTTTATATAACTAGCCTTAAATCCTGTAGAGAAATCAGCAGGTCACTAAATATTTAAATACTTACTAAGAAAACGACAGTAAGAATTTTTTTCTTCTTTCTCTCTCTTTCTCCTCTCTTTGTAAACAAAGGTTAGTTGACAGTTGGTGATCTCAGGCCTGAAGTATTTGGCTTTACCCTTTGTTCAGGACTCTGGTAAGCCTTGGTAGGCAAGTGATCTACAATTAAGATGACAATCCCCCACCCCCTCCTTTGCATTTAAGAAGTTGAGTCTTTGGGATTTTACAATGTGTTAGCAGTCTTAAATACTATTAATATTACTGTCTTTTGGGTTGGTGTATTTGTAGTTATTGTAACTACGCTGATCTGAAAAATGAGCTAGAGATTTTTGCAAACTCATACAAAAACTACTTTTACTTTGAAAAAAAATCACTGCTTTCATAACTAATTGCAAAGGACGACTATCAGAACAGTATTCTTTCCCAAAAGTGGGAAAATTTTAAAAATATATATTTTAAAGGATTTTGCAACTGCAAAACATACAAAAGTCCCAATGTTTAAAATTGGAAGTTAGTAAACTGTTCAAAAATCTTGCTAAACTAATTAATGAGATCTGTTTCCCCAAGCAGTCCCTGATGCATAGAAGTTGAGGGAAGAAAAGGTTCCTTTTCCCACCCTTCCCCCACCCTACAGGAAGAGCTGGAGCTACAGGTCTGGTAAGTGGACCCCAAAAGGAGGGGTTTATCCCTTCCCAGTAAGCGTGGGTACAGTGAGTGCTACTAGGACAGGATGCTGATTTAGTAGAAGTCTGGCCGGAATTCCCAAAACAGAGGCATAGCCGGTGCAGTGCGGCAGAGGCACAATCCTCCAAATTCACAGCTGCTGCCAGTTTCCCAAACTGTTTTTAGAATTTGCAGGGCTGGGGGTGGAACAGGTTACAATCACTTAGTGTGGCTTGGTTTGCAAGTCTGGGACAGGAGCCAGATAGAGGATTTTCTCCCATAATTCTGAAGATGTTGTGTGCTCTCCAGAGAGAGATGTAAAGTTATAGACTATTAAAACCAGGCCTTTGGAGATCATTTAGTGAATCCACCCACTCACTTTACAGGCCAGGCAATGGAGGCTCAAAAAGTTAAGCAACTTTCCTAAGGTAACATAATTGGTCTCTGAATAGAGGTAGGACTCGAACCCAGTATTTTCTTCCAACTCACTCATAGTTGATAAACCAAGCAGATAGTACATTAAAATTTTCATATATAAAATTCAAAGATACATAAAACATAGACTTTGGTATATATATTTAAATTTTAACTGTAATAAAATACACATAACAAAATTTCCCATCTTACCCATTTTTAAGTATACAATTCAGTGGCATTAAGTATATTCACTTTATTTAATATATATCAAAATGCCCAGTATCTACATGGAAATTGAAAAGTTCAATCAAAAATGTTTTTCCCTTATCAATCGATTATTTAAAGGACATATACTATACAACTATACATGTTGGGGTCAGACAGCCACCGGGCCCTTAAGGAGCTTATGGTTTGTTCAGGAGACTTGATACATAAATGGAATATAAGTAACTATAAAAGTCAGTATATGATATGTTTTAAATGATAGTACTGACAATAAGCATGAAGAATCCAAAGGACACATCATTTTGGGATGAGTACTCAGAGAAAGCTTCAAACAGAAGGTGGACTTGAACCACATTAATAAAAGGGGAGGAAAAGACGGGAGGACACTCCAGATGAAAGGACAGAGTGACCCAAGGCCTAGAGGTGGGCTGTGAAAGACTTTTCAACAAATGGTGGATGGAAAAGTTTGACAGTAGCGAAAGCATAGTTTGCTACTATGCTCCAATGGTCAATTTTATCCTGTAGGCAACTGGGAGCCTTTGAAGATTTTGGATGACACGATGACCATGTTAACAGGTTGATGTGATGGCAAAGCGTAGGATGAATTGAAGAAGGAGGAGTCACACAAGTGAGGCCAGTTGGAAGGCCATTACAAGAGTTCAAGTGCACAGAAGAGAAAGGGTGACAGGGTTGGACATGGGTACCACAGATACATAGATATGTGAAATATTGCAACAAAGAATCAATAGAACCAGTTAATCAATTAGATTTTGGGAGTGGGGAGGAGAAGCAGGAATGCTAGGTTCAAGCTAGAGTGACCAGAATTGTGGTACTGATTGAATGGACTGGGTGGGTCAAGATGGGGAGATAGTATTAAAGGCAAGTTGAGTTTTAGATATGCTGATATAGAAAAGATAGAATGATATCTGAGTAGAAAAGAGAAAGTGCTTTGAAAAATATGTAGAGCTGTGCAACTACAAGGTATTGCTATTCAAAACGTTTTAAAAAAACGGTTTTAGTTTTCACCTGCATCTTTGGGAACAGTTTCAACAGTGTTGGTCTCACCAGCTTAACCCATTAGTTGAAATGGGAATGATTAAGTTGATCACAATGTATGACATACTCTTCATACAGAAGTACAAAGATTACACTCAAAGGCAAATGTCAAGTTCACTTTATAATAATGGGAAAAGAATTGGAGACATAAAGGCCTTTTAATGCTCTATTCAATTGAGAATAATCCTATGGAAAATTGAAAATACAGCCAAAAAATCTGGGATTGTTTTACATTAAGCTGTGTGGTTCAAACATTTAAACATGTTATTGCTATGAAATACATTTAGAAAATATTGTATAAAATAGTTGTGTACTAACAGTGTTGGGATTAGATCAAAAGAACTTTATTGTTCAGGTAGTCACTTAATTTGCCACCATTCTGACCTAGAAATTTTGATCCCCAAAGCAAAGGGAGCTTTGTTAACTACAGAGTGGACAGGAATCTGTAGTTTTCTTCCTTTCTTCCCCTTGTCAGGGAGGACTTATCCATTAGGCACAGTAGGCATGGTGCTTAGGGTCTACGATACTTTTGGGGCCTACAAAATTCTATTACATTTTGCCTGAGAAGAAAAAAAATTTAAGTATTTAAAGTTATATCAAAAATAAATTTTGATATTGATATTATGGTGGGAGGGGCCCACAAAGTCAAGGTGCCTAGGGCCTGAGACAGTCATAATGCAGCCCTGTCTCTTGTACTTTAATCTGGTTCTTTGATTCTAACCATAAAACCATTGATTTTTTTTCTTTTTTCTTTCTGGGAGACTTCTTCAAGCTTCTCTTCCAACCCAGCTATTATTGAGTATTCATTTCCACAACCATGTTTAAATTGTTTTTGTTCTCTGCAAGTTTAGTTTTTAGAGCCTTTTATTTTTGTTTCATTAATTTGAAATCTTCTATTACCTCTCCATAGATATTATTATTATTATTATTATTAATTTATTTATTTTTCAGAGATACGGTCACACTGTGTTGCCCAGCCTGGCCTCAAACTCCTGAACGGGAACTCCTAGGCTCAAATGATCCTCTTGAGTAGCTGGGACTACCTTACTGGGCTTCTCCATAGATATTAATACTAGTTTTAAAAGTTGTTTTTTTTTTTTCCCTGCCAGCCTAGTTTTTGTTTCCTTCAAGTTGCCTTTTTCTGTTTATATATTTTATTCCAACATTTGTGTGAGGTTATCTTCAGCTGTCTGATAATTTTTAATTGTGTATTCATGATTACGGGTTTTAGAATAGAAAGCTGAGCAGAAGCTCTCAGTACATAGGTGGCTCTTATTCTTTTGGTGACATGGGTCAGCTGGTTGTCTTGGAACCTCCATTGTCTCTCTTCAGGTGTTTCTTCTTGGGTTGTTCCAATTCGCCCCAGGACACACTTCCAGTCCCCTGTATGAAGGATGAAGGGCTGGTTGCCTGTATTCTGGTTGTCGTACTGGGAATGGAGGCCGGGGATGTCAGCTTTGGGTATACATACTCAGTCCCCCTTGTTTTTGGTATAGTTCCCCTAAGCTTGATTGGTTCCCCAATACGGAGATCGTCTGGTTTCTCTCTTCCAAGAATCTGTTTCTGATCTTTTGCCGGGTTGCAGCGCCCAGCTGGGTAGGGTGGGCCAAGGAATTGAGGGATCTAACTTCTTTCAACCAACCCTTTTCATCCTTTCCCTGCCACCTTCCACTTCCAGGGTACTTGGTGCCTTCAATTCCTGGGCTTTTGCATGACATTTCAGTGGAAAATAGACTTGTTCTCAGCCGCCTCCACTGCTGACTTAGGGTTAGACCTTTTCAGGCCTGCAAGGTCAATTTCCACATAGCCATCTTCTTTCCTGCTTCAAAAGTGTTGTTGTCATTATCTTTCTCTCCTTGTGGTTTTATGCCTCAAATTAAATCCCTTCAGTGTAGCTTCAGCAGGGGTTGGGAAGAAGCAAGATTAGATGGAGAGTTCAATCTTCATCTTTGCCTGGAAGTCACTGCAATTGAGCTTTTGACTATAGAGAGTTTGAAGTATTTAGCTTTTTATACAAATACAATGATTTATGGGGCTTTTGAAGTTTCAGATAATGTTTTATAAAAATCTGTGATCATACAGGCCAGTCTTAACATAGCTATAGCATTAACCCAATGTTCTGCAAACTTGAGCAATGTTCTAACCCTATTTAAGGAAAAATAAAATCTACAGACTCCTGGTGCTGTTACATTATTTTAGTTGTCATGTTACTTAAATGTGTACAAACATAAGCATAGACTATTTATGCTTATAGGGCTTGTCCTTTTATATAAACAAAAACAAAAATCTTACTTAATACAATGAAATCATGTATTTAATTCAAATTAACAACATAAATAACAAAATAACACATGACAGATATTTTAATAGAGCTAAATTGCTGTCTAAATATGAATATGGTACTTTCTGCTGTGTCATGGGTTCTTCTAAGTTCATCATCCATACATACCATGTGTTGCATGAGAAACAAATTCACCTATCTTTGAATTTGAAATACAGGGAAACCTTTTTTCAGATAGCAAGATTTGTTATCATATGAGCATGATTTAGCAAGAATACATCATTTACCTACTGAGCCTGAATCTGTTCTTTTTATATTAGTCTCTAACAAATAAGACAGTACTTCATGATGCCAAGGAGATCATAAATACAAGCAAGAATTTGGCCCTTATTTTAATTTAGAAGTATTTTCTGAGGAAAGTTTGTACTGCACACCTGAGTTGACTGGCGACACCCTCAGGTCCTTAGATCCCTGGAGGCCTCCCTGGAGGAGGTGACTCTTTTATCCAAGCAAGATATGCACATGTTTAGAACTGCAGAAATGAAAAGCACTTTGCAAAGTAGGAGCAAATACTATGTGAATAAAGATGCTTATTGGAGAAATGGTACACTCGATACGGATACGGTGACAAAATTTCCTTCTAGTACAGACAGCTACTAGTATGAGGTCTGTGGCAATTGTAACTATACTAAAGAGCAGTTTGTCCTAATTTTATAAAATAGAACAGTTAAATTTGTTAAAACAATCAATACTTAAAATTGTCTGCATAACACCAATAAACTGTCCCAATATTTTACCCTATAACTGTAATGGAATCCTTGGGATTTTCCTCAGGTTCGCACAGCTGGAAATGCCTACTAATCACTGAGAAGGCTTATCACTTATCAGTGCATGGGGTGGGGGTGGAGGGCCCAGCTAGTTCTCCAGTGACAGAAGTTCATGAAGTGTCCAGTCCTAGAATGGGAAAACTGATGTAACAGTATGTCTTTTTTTTTTTTTTTTTTAAAGACAGGGTATTGCTCTGTAACCCAGGCTGGAGTGCAGTGGTGTAATCATAGCTCACTGCAGCCTTGAACTCCTGGTCTTAAGTGATCCTCTTGCCTCAGCCTCCTGAGTATCGGGGACTACAGAGCACACCACCATGCCTGGCTAATTTTTTTGTAGAGACAGGGTCTCAGTGTGTTGCCTGGGTTTGTCTGGAACTTCTGGCCTCAAGTGATCCTCCCAAAGTGCTGGGGTTACAGGCATGAGCCATTGCACCTGGCCCAATATGTCTCTTAAAAGCAGGGTAAGAACACAGAAGAATTTGGCATCCACCTAAAAACTGTAAGATAATTTTCTAGAAGGAGATAATGGTTGATAAAGCAGGGGCAGTTGATTAATATCATAACTTGGTCAGGCTTAGGTGTGAGTGATGTTGGCCATCTCTCCACAATACAGAGAGGTGGTGCCCAGAAGGAGGAGTCCGGGAAGGAGGGGCCATAAAGACAGTCTGGACCATAAAGCAGGCCCCTTACGGATCAGTCAGCTGGGCAGTTTAGAGTTTGCCCTTCAGAGGGGTGTCAGGAACATTGAGCTGACTAATCAGGCCTTCCTGGCCAAGGAGTTGCACCCAAGCAGGAGAGGCATAGCCCAAGCTAGAGCCATGCATCTATCTGTAAGGGGACTCCAAGGGGTGCACCCAGGAACCTGAATCCCAGCCCTGGGCAAGGAAGCCGCAGAGCCAGACTGAGGATTAGGGCTCTTGCCAAACAGGCTGAAATTTAGGGCACATTTTAGTTCCAATGGTCAGCTGGAGTTTGGGGCAGGGGAACTAATACACAAGTAAGCATATGTGATGTCTGACCGTGCCCTGGAAATCTAGACGGTGGTCCCCACCCTTACCAGGCTAAGGCCGCAGATGTGTTTGGGTTAGCACGTGTTAAGGGGTTGGGGGGACCACACAGGACTTTAACAAAAGGAAATGTTCCTCCTGCTACCTCCTCCATTCATACACATCCCATGCTCTTCCTTTGCCTGAAGCCTTCCCGTAGAGCCGGTCTTTACCCGGTTAATTTGTACATTAGACTGGGCTCATGCTGTTGCAAGTGACGGAATTCCGGCCCAAGTTAACACTGAGGATGAAGGAGAGTGTGGGCGTGGAAACCAGGGACTCTCGCATCCTCAAGACTTTCTCCGTATTTTTTCAGCTTCCTGTGTACGGTTTCATTTTCTCCCTTTCTAGATATAGGACTCCAGCCAGTAGGAGAAGCAGGAGAGGGGCATGGAGGGATTGTGGGGTAGTCTCAATTTTATGTTAGAGTTTACTAATTCCAAAGGGAAAAAGAATCTTGCCTCCCAGAGCTACTGAAGAGAAAACGACTCGGGAGGGACTCGATGGGCCTTAGCTCTTGTGCCCTCTTAGATTATGATTGGCTATTCCTGGGTCATGAGCCTACCCCCAGGCCAGGTGGAGAAGTGATTGACAGCCCCACGAAAGCTGATTGGAGCAGGAGAGGAGCAATTCCTCAAGGAAAGAGGTAATGTTCTTCAAAAAGAGAGGAGAAGATGCTGGGCAGCCACAAGGCAATAGATGTCTTTTAGGATTCCTACTCATGTGCTAAAGCTCAACTCAGGTGTCACCTCTCGATAACCCTCCCCCTTCCTGTTCTTCTCCTCTTGGGTGACATGGGTTACATCTTGGAGGTGCTGGTATACCCATATTGCTTTATAACTGTCTGTTTATATGTTGGTCTTTATCACTGGACAATGAGCTGTTTGAAGATAGCCACAATTTCAAAATACCCATGATTAGCTTTACCTTTTTGAATTCAAGTGTTTTCTTCAGATTCAGACCACCCTTGAGGTTACCTACAGTCCTAACCCCTTAGGAGTATTCCTGCAATTTAGCCTGCACTGGGGTGGGCAGCCTGGCCCGGTTCTGAGGAAATGAAGCTCTAAAGAGAAAGTCTGATGAAAAGAGGGGAGGAGAAAAGCCTCCAGAGGGGCATCAGGAACATTTGCATGCCCAGCCCCGCAGCAGCAGATAATGGGAGTTCCAGGAGTGTTTTCGATAAAAGAATGCATGAAGATGATCACAACATGGCAGCAAATCCTCTTGAGTTAAGAGAAAAAGGAAAGGAACGCAGTGAAAGTAAAAATACCAGACACGATGACAAATGTGTTATATTAACTCACTCATTTGATTCTCACAACAACACTTGAGGGAGGTATTATTCTTTCTATTTTATAGATAAGGAAGCTAAAGGTTAAGTTCCACAAGCTCATACAGCTAATAACTGCCAATATCATAATGAGCACTTAGGGAGCTTAAATCTAGCCTAGTTCCCCTTCAGCTTCTGCCCCTTCTCCTCCCCCGCCCCTCCCCTCCCCTCCCTGTCCCTCTCCTGAGGCTCCTCCCCCTCCTCCTCCTTCTTCAGGTTGACAATGAAGTTAATATAACATAGGGATCCTCTCTTTTCACTTCTTAGTAATTTGGAAATCCCCCTTCTCAACAGATTACTTTATTTTACCTAAATGTATCCCCGAGCCAGTTTTGTATCTTTCATTTGCTTCTCTATGTATAAAATTGGAGGGTTGAAGGAGAGACTCTAAAGTCTTTTCTAGCCACCAACATTATACAACTATGGAAAGTAAATTACACCAAGTACAATTAACAAGTAGGATAAAACGCAACGCAGGGTGGGTTTTATTCAGGTGGCCCGATGCTGGGGGGGGGCAGTTGCACAAGGAGGTGGTCTGGGTTTCCTACCCTGCACTCGCTCTGGCTCTTCCTTCTCTTTTGGGGCCTCCTTTTTCTACCCGTTTGTTCTATCAGTTGCTCTTCTCTCCCCAGCAACTTAGTCCTTTCCTTTTGCCCTTAGCTGCTTGTTCCTCTTCTCCTCCCCTCTTTTCATCAGACTTTCTCTTTAGAGCTTCATTTCCTTAGAACCGGGCCAGGCTGCCCACCCCAGTGCAGGCTAAAACTGCAGGAATACTCCTAAGGGGTTAGGACTGTAGGTAACCTCAAGGGTGGTCTGAATCTGAAGAAAACATTTGAATTCAAAGAGGTAAAGCTAATCATGGGTATTTTGAAATTATGATCAATCCAATATGGATTTCCCATGCTCCAGAAAAAACATTTCTGGACCCTGCCAATCATCCCAAGTGGCCTAGTTGAGGCTAGCCCCCTAGGGCACAGTGGCTCAAAGTGTGGTAGTGGCTCAAAGTGTGGTTCCCCAGCCATCCTGATGTAAAGCTGCAGCTTCCTGGGCCCCACTGGACCTACTAAATCAAAATTTCTGGGGGATGGCAGGCAATCTGAATTTAATGTATGTTCCCCTGGTGATTCTTAAGCTCACTAAATCCTGAGGAACTCTGCCTTTGTGCTATTTATTCCCTGAAAGTTTCATGCGTTTTTATTTTTGTTTCTTTAATTCTATAACAAAGAATTTTATTTATATCTATCTTCAGCTTGCACAAGAAGTACTAGATATTTGACTGAAGAATTCAGCAACAATATTCAGCAAATATTCCAGTATCTATTATATACAAGCCACAGATTTATACTTTGTTGACCTTGAAAAGATAAGAAAAGGTAAATTCCCTAACCTCCCCCCCACACCTCCCCTTAAATGCTTCCATGTGAGGTTTATTCATAGTCAGCACCAAGGGTAATGCTGAGGAGTGTCTTGATTTACAAAAACTTTTTTTTAATTAAAAAAAATTTTTTTTTAGAGGTAGGGGCCTCACCACATTGCCCAGGCTGGTCTCGACATCCTGGCCTCATGTGATCCTCATGCCTCAACCTCCCAAGTTGCTGGAATAACAGGCATGAGCCATTGTGCCTGGCTTTGATTTGTTTTTTTTATACATTGTGTACTTTATATTGTTTAAAGAGAAACTGCATTTCTATACTCTCGCACAAAGTTTATTAGTGAACTTTTCTTTGTGGCTCTTATATGAGGATGCGGTTTCCTGTATAGGAACAATATCTAGGTGAATCATGTCTATGTATTATATAAACATAGATATGCATTTATCTTTATATATGATCCTATATATACATTACTCATAATTTTCTCCTATGTCAAGGGCTTTCTCTCCTACAGTGAAATTCAATTTTCTTTAATTTTCTCTGTTCTATGGTGACTGTAGGGCAATCCCAAATTTGGGTTAATCATAGACCCAAGGCCATGTTCCTATCACTTTCTTCAAATTCTCTGCAGTGATCTTTGGGATGGGCAGACAAAACCCCACTGAGCATTGTCATGACAGGTGCCTCACCTCCTGGCATCCTGTCTCTACCATCCCCCACCTAGATCGTCAGGATGTGAAGGAAAATCACATTGTCTACTCTATGGAAATATAGCTCTCTGTGGTCAGCATCTCCCACCAAATGTGGTTTCCCCACTTAACAAACAAACGGGAAGAGAGAGCAGGCCCAGCTTGGGACCTGTGGTCATTCTGGTAGTCTCTGCCTGAGGGAAGAAGGGCTAGAAATAGATAGGGCATAGGTCCCCAGGTAACTCGCCATGAGACACTGGCTGATGTGCAGGGTGAGTCACTTCTATGCAGAAGGTGGCTGTTGTCCCACCTGTGCCCCATCCCTTACAGTCTTGGGGGAAGCATGACTGAACATGCTCTCACAGCTTAAAAACCCAGAAATTATAGGACTGAAAACATCTGTGTTTTTCAAAAATTCTGAGCAAATAAATATTTGTGTTGCACTTCAAATTTTACAAAGTGCTTTACACTTACATCATTTTAAGTGACAAAAGCCTCAAACACTCCAATGTGGCCTTATTATCTGTTTTACAGGAGGAAATCTGAGTTTCCATCAACTCAACCAGGATACAGTGAGTGATGAGTAACTTTAAGTGTCTGTAGAATTATCAGTTAAATGAAACCTTTACCTCCCACTATGCAGCCAGGCTCAGGTGGCATTTGATCTGTTCTTTTCTCATGGCATTTACTGGAGATCTTGCATATATTTACTTGTTTACATGCCTTATCTCACCTACCAGATACTAAGTTCTTTAAGGGTAAGATCACCCACAGCGCCAGCAGACCTGGCAGACTCCAAATTGGTGTTTGTTAAATGAATGAAGGAATGAAGTTAATGAATAAATCATACCCATTTCAAGTTAATCCTTTGCATTTTATTTGGCTTATATGTATAAAATCATCAAAAGGAAGGAAGCTGAGCTGGACATCTTATAAGGAAGACTCTCTTTGGGGACATCCTACCCCCCCATAGCACTTAGGGATGGAGGAGACTTTCACCTTATAACTAACAAAAGGCTAGCGAATTCTTTCTGAAAAATTCATTTATGGCCCCTAGTGCCTTAATCTTTACTGCCTCTAAATTAACTCTCAAATATTAATATTAAGCCAGCAATAAGCCAGAGCTCGCTTATCAATCATCCCTTCCTCTTTATTCATGCGAACTAGGAATTTAGGTTGCTGTTTTTCCTTTCTCCTCCCATGTGTGATTGTAAAAGAATCACAGGAACACACAGGAAATGAAATGTGTAAATAAGAAAAATGCACAGATAGCACAAGCTCATTTCTTCCCAGATACATTTGGGCCCTCAAGCTCGAAGCAGGCTCTATAACAGATGTGTGTTTGTGTGTGTATATTGGAAAAATAGAAAAATAAGGTTAGCGCAAACTCTACTTGCAATATGAACCAATATAAAACGGAATTTCAAGTTTTTTCTTAACATCAAAAAAGACTTTAAGAAAATTATGTGGAATAAATATACCGTTGGAAAATAGGACCATAAAAATCAGCAACGTCAGCAAACTGAGATGGCCTGAGATGGGGGCGGGGGACAGAGGGGGATTGATCTCTTGAAAAAAAAAAAATCCTAACTAGAGACTAGGTTTGCCTAGGCGGGCGTGACTCCTTTTCCCACAACTTGAATAAAGGGAATTGTGTTTGCGCGAGGCATCCATTCTAGCTGCGGGCTCCCGGCTGCCGGCTCCCGCCACGCACAGTTCACTCCGGGAGCCGAGCCTGGTGCACCTCCCCCGGCCAGCGGCGCGCCCAGCCGGGCAGCTGCGGGCGGGGAGGGCGCGCAGGGCCGGCGCTGATTGACGGGGCGCGCGGTCAGGTGACGCGGGGCGCCAAGTTCCCGGAGCGGTGTCCGTGGTGGCCGCAGAGGCCCCGCCGAGGCCGAGCCCGGAGCGGGGCCGATCTCCGGGAACAAAGTTGCTGGGCCGGCGGCAGCGGGGCGGGAGAGCCGAGGGCGAGCGGGAGCGGCGCCGGCGGGCCGGACCTGTCGGGCCGCCTCCTCCGCGGAGAGCGAACCCCCGCTGCCCGGGCGTGAGCTTCTTCCCAGGGGGGCGGTGGCGCGAGACCGATCGGTCCTGCGCCGCACCCTCCCTCCGGTGCCTCCTGCGCTCTTTTCCAACAAAGGGGCAGGCCCGCGGCGGGGAGGAGGAGGAGGAGGAGGAGCCGCCGGAGGAGCGAGCCGCTCTCGCGCACAAAGTTGTGGAGTCGCCTTTGCTCGGAGGAGGGGAGCGGGCAGCCGCTGCCGGCCGCGGGCTTTCTCCCGCCGAGGGGCGAGGAGGAGCCTCAGGCTCCCGAAGCCGATTGGGGAATCAGGGGAGCGCTGCCCCCCTTTGTTTTTAAACAATCCACTATCCTCGGCCACCTTCATACTCACACCACAATCCGAGGACCACCCGCGACTCGGCCAACAGGCCGGGGAGCCCGGCCAGGTAGCCGCGCAGGCCCGGGGTGGGGTAAGCGCATATCCCGAGGGATGGGCGGGCATGGAACGGTCCCCTGTGGCGGCCTGCGCGGGTGGATTTCCGGCTCTTCAGCTTGGTGCGGATGTCAGCTACTTTGCTCACTCATGGTAACCACTTTGATCTCCCGCGCGGAGATCAGTGATCCCGCGCGTGGAGAGAGATCGGGCGGAGGACTCGGCAGAGTTCCAGGACGACTACTTTCGGCGGTCCGATTCTCCGTTGCGTCCCCTGTGTCTCCTCCCGCCGGGTTAGGCTCCTCCGCCGGTTAGAGGGTCGCGGCTGGGCGCGGCAGTGATGCCGCGGGCGTGGCCTCTAAGGAGGACGGCCACTTATGGAGCTCCCAGAAGCGGGCCCCAGAAGGGGTGCCCGGCAGGTCGCAGGGAGGTGGCAGGGTGCTGTGGTCGGGGGAGGGACGCTTTCCACTGGACCCAGGGACGTGCTCGCTCTGTGGGGTTGCTGCTCCCGTTGGGGCCCCCGGGAAGTGGCGCGACACCAGCTCTGCGCGGCCCTGGAGAGGTGGGGGCCGGGTGGGGGTGGCTCCCCAGTGTGCAGCCCGCGAGGCCGAGCCGTGCGGTTTTCCGAACTCTTGCATTGTGCTGTCCGCGAAGCTTCTTGTTTCCCCCTTGGCCCGGGTTTGCTGCAAGTCGGGCAATTTTGCCCCCATTACGACCAACTCAAGCCCGATGGAGCTACAACATTAACGATGGGCTGTGACTTTTAGAAGACTTGTTGTTTCAAGCAGATTATGAAAGGACTCGTCAGGTTGTTCAAAGGGATGAAAGGTGTTCAGGACCCGGGAGCCTTGGACCCCCTTGAGCATGAACCTCACGGTTACCATGGATCTAATCCCCGCCTCTCCTGGGCCGGGGGGCTCCTTTTCCGTCGGGGTAGGCCCTGGCCCCGGCTCAGGTCAGGTCAGGCCGTCGCGGCTTGGCAGGCCGGCTGGGGCAGTGCCCGGTGCCAGAGCGCGGCGAGTTCGAGGGGAGGCGGGATTCCCTGGCGCTCCCGGCCTCCGGGGCCCACAGCAGCGGCCTCATCCATTCCTCCGTAACTTGCACCGGTCTCAGGCAGTCGGGCTGGCCCCTCTGGGTTGGTTGCGGGTGGGCGTGGGGGGGACGCAGCCCGCGGATAGCGCAGGGTCAGACGAGAGCTGCAGGAATGCGAAGCTCGTGGGTACTTCACCTACGAGGGCCAGGGTTGATGTGGAGCCATTCCCCGCCCCTTTTACCAGCATTTATGGGACCGATGAGACAGCTCTTTAACTCTCCTTTGGGTGTTTACCTAAAATTTATTGCCCCTGTAAACAGTATTAACCACAGTAGTATTAACCTTCCCTGGAGCGCTTCCGTGTGTGAATGGCAGTTCTTGGTACTCAGCGATTTCTTTTACTGTGTTCAAACTCTTGTCCCCTTGGCTTCCCTTTCCACTATCTAGCATTCCTAGGTTTTGGTTCCTAGAGTAAAAGAATAGTTTTTGCCCAAGGACTTACGTCGCATTTCTATCATAATGCACATTGTTGAATATATATATGTTTTTTATATATAGTGTAATTCTCAAAATTAAAAAAAATTAAAACATTAGTCTTTAAAGCCATCCTCTGCCTTTTCACCTTAGGTTTATTGCCGTACATTTTTGCCTTCTGGTCCATATGATAGCCAGAAATGTTCTGAAGGAAGAGTTGGTGAATATAGAATGAATTGATTTTAGTGAGAAACAGCTGGCTAAACTTCACAGAACATTCTTTTGAGGGAAGGGAAATCTAAGGCAGTGGTAACAATAGATTACAATTGTAGAGGGCTTAAAGCTTCTAAAGCAATGTCTCATTCATTTATTCTCAGTTTCTCATCTAGAGTTTTATGGGAGATGGCATTAGCTCCATTTCATAGGTGTGGAAGTGGGGGGTCACATTAGGACACATGTTAGTGTGAAACTTTGATTCTGTCTCCTGACAACCAATGATAAGTTGCTGCAGCATTTGGCGATTTAGAAGGAGGTATCCTTTGCCTTATGTTACTCAAACTGGAGTCTTCCGGCCCTTAGTGGCAACAAGTGACGTCAGAGACTATCATTGTTTAAATGGCTGTCTGTTATTCTTCTTTCTCCTTATTTTTTCCTTGTCCTCTGATCACCTTTTCTGCTGTATCTTTGCAGCATGTAAAGGATTTTCATTATTAAAAAGAGAAAATTTGAAAATTATCTTAAGGACAGTGGCAGGTAAAGTGTAATAATGAAGAAGTGTTACTGGTCATGTGCAAATGAAATAAAGTCCTGTGTCAACGGTTTTCTTTTTTATGGAGTGGAAAAGGCTTTGGGCAGCACTGAAGTAGAGACCCTTGGCTAAGACTGATTAGACTTAGACTTATCTCTCAGAGGGAATACACTGTAGTTTTTTCCAGGAAAGAATTTTCCTTGGGCAAACCTGATTTTCCATAATAGAATTTTATATATTTTCTTCTGAACAAAGTTTTTGGTTCTTGAATATCATGAAATGCATTTAAGAACTTAGCAAATCTTTTACAGTTATGTACCTGAACAAAGGAACTTAATCATATAATAATCCATAAATTCTTAACAGTAGTAGAGCCATATAAAAAATGGAAAAAGGTTTTTATACTCTCATAAAATCTGTCAGATTGATGATCCAATCCCGTATATCCAACTGCCCTTTTGTCATCTCCACTTATATATCTCTGAGGCACCTCAAACTCAGCAAGTCCAAACCACATTCACAATTTCTTTCGCCTAGCCAGCTAGCCTGCAGTTTCCCCAGCTCAGCGAATGACTCACCCTGTTCCTAATCACCTGAGCCAAAATTGGGGAGTCATTTTGCATGTTAGTACCCTGAACCTCTGATATCCAATCAGTTCCCAAATCCTATTGACCTTCTTTATTGAATATCTAAATATCTAGCATATTCACCCACTTTCCACCTACCCTTATTTAGATGCATTATTTACAGGCATTTCCTGCCTGTAATATTACAAGAGAAAGAATGGCACAGTAACCACCCAGATGCCTTTTAACTTGCTTCCTCCCTTCACAGTGTTTACTTCAGATCTCTCTTTCTCTCTCTCCCCCGCCCCATCTCTCTTTCTCACTGTGTGTATGTGCATATATATGTATACATACATGTATCAACATAAGTACATATGTAGATAGATCTGGATAGATACATGCTGCCTTGTTTAAACTTAAGTTAGAGATATGATCACACTTCATTGCTAAATATTTTGTCATGTGTCTCTTAAAATCAAAGACATTCTTCTGCATAACAACATCATTAACTAATGTTAAAGAAACTTAACACTGATACAGTATTGTCTAAAATACAGTCCAAATTCAGATCTTTCAAATGATCCTCAAAATGTTTTATTTTAAAATTCTGAATTTAATCAAGTATTACATTTGGTTGTCATGTCTCTTTAGTCTCCTTTAATCCACAAAGTTCCCTCCCAGGTAATTTTGGTTTTCACGACACTGACGATTTTGAAGAGACCCAGGTCATTTGTTTTGAAAACTACCCACAGTCTAGATTTGTCTGCTCATGATAAGCTTCACATTAAACATTTTGGCAAGGATATAGGTCATGTAGCATATATTCCATTGCATCACATGATGCCCCATTATTGGTTATATGAAGTTTGATCACTTGGTTAAAGTTAGAAATTTTTCCCCCAGCATATTGTTATGAAAAAATTTCAAACATACAAAAGAAAATGAAAAGAAATTTTCATTCATCTTCCATATATGCATGGCCTGGGTTCCTCAATTAGCATTTGTTATATTCTGCCATAGTCTTCACTCATTGTCCACATATTACTCTGGTCTACCTGTAAGCCACAATGATTTTTTTTTTTTTTTTGAGACAGAGTCTTGCTCTGTTGCCCTGGCTAGAATGCAGTGGCATCATGATAGCTCACTGCTACCTCAAACTCCTGGGCTCAAGGGATCCTCCAGCCTCAGCCTCCTGAGTAGCTGGGACTACAGGCATGCGCCACCACGTCCAGCTAATTTTTCTATTTTCTGTAGACACAGTGTCTCACTCTTGCTCAGTGCTAGTGATCCTCCCACCTTGGCCTCCCACCTTGGCCTCTCGGAGTGCTAGGATTACAGACAGGCGTGAGCCACTGGGCCTGGCCCACAACACTCTTTTAAAAAGGCCGATCTGGTCATGTCAATTTGCTGCTTAAAACCATCTATCAGCTCCTTATTGTTCTTCAGATGAAGATCAAAAGCCTTAGCATGGTCTTCAAGGCCCTGTCCCTGGCCTTACCTACCTACCTCACCTAGTTCAACAGATGTACTTGTCTCCTGGCTGTATTCTGTCCGGAAACAATGGCCTGTGCTCACCTCTTTGACTGCTCCATCATTCATTCTGCCACTTCACATGGGAAACTCTTACTGTTTCTCTGTCCACTTCCCTTTTTGGCTAATTAAATTCTTGTTGTCCTTGCAGGCTTGGCTCAAGTGTTACTTCTTCAAGAAAGCCTTCTCTAATTGCCCAGGGCAGGTCAGATTCCTCTGCTGTATGCTCTTATTACTCTGTGCTTCCCCTTTGTACATTTGCAGTCTATCAGTATTGTAATGAAGTAATTCATTATATAATTAATTGCTTGGTGTCTGTAAGCTCCATCATGGCAGAGGCTGTATCTATTTTTGATAGTCATATCCCCATTGCCTGGATCGGTGCTTTACACATGGTAGGCACTCAATAAATATTTGCTGAATGGGCCAGGCGCTGTGGCTCACTCCTATAATCTCAGTACTCTGGGAGGCTGAGGCAGGAGGATTGCTTGAGGCCAGGAATTTGAGATCAGCCTGGGCAATGTAGTGAGATCACATCTCTAAAAACAAAAAAGAAAAAGAAAAATTATCTGGGGTGGGGATGGTGGTGGTGCATACCTATAGTCCCAGCTACTTAGGAGTCTGAGGCAGGAAGATTGCTTGAGCCCAGGAATTCAAGGCTGCAGTGAGCTATGATTCGGCCAGTGCACTCCAACCTGGGCAATGGAACAAGACCCTGTCTTTAAAAAAAAAAAAAAAATTGCTGAATGAATAGTTACTATATATAATTGTATATAACTATATATAAAAAATATATATTTTTTCAAGTTAATACTTTCCCATTTCTTTTTAGGTATTGATGTCAAGCTGAACCACTGTAGAGAGTCGAAAGCCTTACAAAGAGGACTTGGTAAAGTTTTTGGATTACACTGAAGGTCAGCCAAAATGGCTAAGTATGGAGAACATGAAGCCAGGCCTGACAATGGGCAGAACGAATTCAGTGACATCATTAAGTCCAGATCTGGTAGGTAATGGAAGCTCAAGACAATTATGGATTTTTATGTATAATCTATTTAGAAGACATAGGTTTCTTCCTTGTTTTGCATTATTATTGTGAGGCAAACTTTTTTTAGGAAAGTTAATTCTGACAAATGACTATTATTTTGTAAAAAGTAATATAATATCTCTGTGTCCTACCTTAGTTTCTCAACCCAGTTTTGTCTCATTGTATGTTGGTTGGCCTTGCTTAGAGAAACTGCTACTTGCAGCTGAATGCTGTTTGTTTATAAGACCACCCATTAAAATGCGAAAATACAGCTGAGCATTTTTTTGATCTATTTTTTGGAAATTGAAGGGATTATATACTTAAACTAGGAAGTACCATAGTTTCTGGCAGGAGGGGTCTTCTCACGGTTTGATTCTGTTACCATATATCCTCACCCCCATCCCTGTTGGTGGCCATTGCTAGGCCAATAGTTGTCCCACCTTGAAACTCCTCGAGGTAAAGTTTTCACCTGGGTAATCCAATAAACTAGGCTAAGATGGATTAATGGTTTTCATATGAACATTTAAATTGGGGCCCTCAGGATACCACCCGCTCTTCCAGTCTTTATGTTAATATAACCGAGTGTTTCTTAACTCTGGCTGCAAATGAATCAACTGGGGGTTTTTAAAAATGCAGATGCATTGGCTTTACTCCAGATCTATTGAGTAAAAAATTTCTGTATTTTTAAAAAGCTTCAAATATAATTCTGAGACAGGCTCAAAGGGGAGATATTTTTGAGCAGGCAGGGCCTTTCTGAGTTTTGAAAATTACACAGAACTCCACCGTGGGTGTGAGCACTATACTTAAGTAACTTTGAGAGTTACTTTGAGGTATAAAATTACATCCAGTGTCACTTTAAAAATAAAAAAGGAACCCAAAGCCAGTTTTTGCTGTGTGAATATTTATATTATATTAGGAACTTATTTCTCATTATTTGAAACTTCAGCAATATGTACTGAAAATAAAGATCTAAATTAATTGTCTCAGAATGCACATTTTTGCGTCATGATACTGGCGTTGGTTGATTGGTAGAAATTTTGGTTACTATGGACTTGGCTGTAACTACGTAGTGACCACTGTGTAGCTTGAAGGATCTTTCGGAGGTACAGCTTAATATCCTATCACCCACCATAAGAATCCAATATTGGGGGATTGGTTAGGTCATTATTTCTCAAAGTATTTTGAAACTATGCTTTCAGAATATTCTATTTCTCTAAAACTCTTTGTTTTAAATGTTTTATTAGTACAAAATACTATATAAATATAAGGGATTATTAATATCTTCTTAAGAGTACAAAATGTATATTCAGAAATATGTAAATATAACAAAGAGGAACAAGAAAGGGAGACAGTTCCGTGTCTCCACAATGGTCATGTTCTATAAATCGTGAGGAGTTATATTCATAAATAGCTTTCTGAGTCAACCTCCACTATACTAAGACCTTTGATATTTATAGCTTATACTTTAGTCATGTTCATAAAAGAGTAATTATATAAGTTCAAAAATACTGTGTATATATGATGAGCACATAAACTTACAAACTATTCTTCAAATTTAAAATTATCATTTAAAAAGGCTGACAAATCTCATATACTGCTGGGGGATAGTTTGCTATGTTTTTAACAAGCGCATATCAATTAGCCAAGTAATTCTATTTCTAGAATTTTTCCCTAGGCAGTACATAAAAATGTACATTCAAGAAGATGATCACAGTATCATTTATAATAGAAAAAATTGGAAACATCATAAAAATCCAATATTGGGGATTGGTTCAGTCATTATTTCCCAAAGTATTTTGAAAGGATCACAAGTTCTAGGATTGTTAATGTGTAATTCAAAAAAGCATGTAATTTTCAAACAACTTCAGGAAATAGTGGTTTAAGCCTACTCTGTTTTGTTACTGTAGTGCACCTGAGCAGATCATATAGTATCCCAGTGGAGCTAATTAGAGTATATCCATAAAGTAGAAGATTATGCATTCATAAAAAGTGATATGGATGGGTGTATATATATATATATATATATATGGATATAGAAATATGTTCCTGATGTAGTAAGTAAAAATATGTTATATGAAGCCATTTATGTGAGAAATAGTGTTAAAAAAATTAGTGAAGTATACGTTAAAATATTAGTAGGTGGTCATCTTGGCATTTTGAGATTATTATTTTTCTCCTATTGCCCATATGCATTTTCTAAAGCTCTTTACTGAACCTGTATTATTAGTTTTTTTTTTTTTTGAGACAGTGTCTTACTCTGTCGCCCTGGCTAGAGTGCAGTGGCATCATCACAGCTCACTGCAACCTTAAACTGCTGGGCTCAGGTGATCCTCCTGCCTCAGCCTCCTGAGTAGCTGGGACTACAGGCACGCACCACGACGCCCAGCTAATTTTTCAATTTTTAGTAGAGAAGAGACAGAGACTTGCTCATTCTCAGGCTGCTCTCGAACTCCTGAGCTCAAACGATCCTCCTGCCTCAGCCTCCCAGAGTGCTAGGATTATAGGTGTGAGCCACCATGCCCAGCCCTGTATTAGTTAGTTCTTCTATTTTTTTAAGACTATCAAATTGCTTAGAGTGTTTAATGCCAAGGTTATGATTTTTTTTTTTTTTTTTGGTGGCATCTACTTCAAAACACATTGAAAATTTAGCTGTTGCACAGCTGAGATATAAATCACATTCTTTGGGCTGGATTGTGTTGCAAAAGCCAGTAGATAAATTTGGATTTGAATGGACCTATTAGCTCCAATCTCGCTTTCCTGAAGGTACTTTTTTGATTATTTTAAGGTAAGTGCTTAGAATACAGTGGGAATAGCTCATGATACTCCAACATTTATATATTTTTAAGGGATTTTTAGTTTAGATTAAGTCATAGGAATCATCTACATATAATATATATTTTTTGAAGACTCTCCTTTGACATGTTCTATGCTGGATTTGTTGCTTTTTCATTTTTAAAAAAAGAATATTTTCCCCTGCAGGAAAATTTTTATTCTAATCTGCTCCTCCGGGTTTGTTCCTTTTGCGGGATTGGGTGGGAGCGGGAGGATGGAGACGGTGGTTGAGAGTAATGTTGAGAGTATATTGATCAATTTAATCTCAGTTTATGAAGATTCTTCTTCCTCCTCCCCAAGTCCTTGAGTTTGGACAGTCTAAAAGCCTGGCATAATTAAAAATGCATTTTATGTTAAATTATTTGGATTTTTTATATTGTGCTTATTCAATTGGTTAGTTTCATGCTGTGTGAGGCTTTTAAAAATTTTATTCATTTAAAGCCATTTCCACCATCTAAACAGAAATTTGATGTTATCAAGGGTAGGTAATGAAGTAGTTTCATAAATATAAAAACCATACATTTATACATTTATTTGTGGTTGCAGTGCATTTGCCTTGGATTTGATTTTTAATGATCAAGAGTTTGGGGTTGTGTAAATGTAGGCCCTTCTTTCTCTAACTTAAAGGCACATACATCAAGTTTGTCATCAATGTCTGTATCACTAACGGCCTTAATTAGTAGGCTTCAGAAAGCTCAAGCTAGTAAATATTTTGAGACAGCAGGCCAAGAATAAGAATTTTTTTTTTAAGTGAAATGTATTGCCAATAGGGTACGTGATGCAGACACTTCTGCTTGGAACATTTTAAACATGAAATAATATTAATAAAATGGTCTGCGATGCATATAAAGTCACAGAATATCCTCACTGCTATTTCATTTGGTCAATAACTAACATACTTTAAACCTGTTAACATATAGAACACGCCGTCCTTTTCTGTTATTCTCAGTGCTGTTGTGGTGAGTTTTAGTCCAGGGCCCCCTGCGAAGAGTAGATTTCAGGGCCAAAGACATGTGGCGTTCTTGATAGTTTGGGGGTTTAGATTGTAGACTTTCATATGGGAAAGGGCTATTTGTTAAATGAATTAGTCAGGTAAGCTCCACATTGTTGTATGATTCAATACCTTCTTTATAAGACCTTGGATAGGAAGCCTGAGTGTAACAATTTTATTGTTTCTTCCTCCACGTTTTCTCTTCTTATCTAATCCTGGGATCTAATTTTATTTATTTTTTATTTTTTAGAGACAGGGTCTCGCTCTGTTACCCAGGCTGGAGTGCAGTGGCATGATCATAGCTCACTGCAGCCTCAAACTCCTGGGCTCAAGGGATCCTCCTGCCTCAGCCTCCCAAGTAGCTGGGACTACAGGCACCTGCCACCACCACGCCTGGCTAATTTTCTTTCTTGCTTTTTTTTTTTTTTTTAGAGATGGGGTCTTGCTGTGTTGCCTGGGCTGGTGTCAAACTGCTGGCTTTAAGCCATCTTCCCGCTCTGGCCTCCCAAAGTTCTAGGATTACAGTCATGAGCTACCATGCCTGGTCCCTGGGATTAATTGTTGGGGGAAACTTAGAGGCTACATAACCCAGCCGTGCCTGTGACATACTCACTCAGCCTCTGTTTGCACACCTCCAATGATGGGATCTCACTGGTGAGGGTGATAATGATAATTCTAGCATGTTACACTTATTGAACACATTCTGTGTACAGATGTGGTGCTAAGAGTTTAATCCTCACAACCACCATTATACATTTGACAAACACGAGCCATCCAGAGGTAATTTGCTGACCTGGCCTTCTTTATATTTCTCCAAAGGCCCAGTTGTGCCTGCCTCAGGGCCTTTGCATATCCCTCCTCTTTCCATCTTTGCCTGGCTGGTTCCTTCTTATATATGGTCATTATATGTATGCTTAAATATCAGCCTAAGAGATCTTGCCTGCTGACTTTAGAAAGTAGCTTTCCCAGTCACTCTTGATTGCACCACTATATTTAAGTTCCCTGCATAGTTTTTATCACTATGTGGTACTCTTTCTTGTGTTGTGTGTTTGATAATATCCTTCCCACTAAAATTTAAGTCCGTTAGAGCAGGGACCAATACATCCCTGGTACCAAGCCCAGTGCCTAGCTCATAATAATAGGAAAGCAAGCAATAAATGTTTATTCACTGAAAAAGTCTACAGAGTTTGGGAGTGCCAGAGATGGGATTAGAACTCAGGCGATCTGACTCCAGAAACCCTGTATTTGACCTCTACGGAGTGCCCAATCTCTCAATTTACAAGGCAGTTTATTCCATTGCTGGATGACTCTTCTTCACTTTGTGCCTAATTCTGTTCCTTGCAAATTTGACATTGCATTAATAGTATTTAAACAGCCTTTCTGTCTCCTCCTTTGTAGTTACCAAGGTTGGGACCCTGACCTGTGAGGCAGAACTTCTTTGGGCCCCCGGTTGGCATCATAGCCCTGCCAGTGGAGGGCCAAGTGTAAGAGACACAACTTACTGCTGCTAGGCCTGTCATGGCCTTCTTTGATTTTTGGCTCTGGTCTCTGTCATTCTCTGTTGAGAGTTAGCAAAGGGGAAAATACCAGAGGACAGGCAGTCCTTTGGGTGGAAGATAGAGAAATTGATAATCTGTTTCTGACGTGAATTCCCTTTTCTCTTTTCCTCTGACTGCTGCTCAAGGTTTTTAACTAGCTGAAGTTAAGAAAGGCAGTGGCTCTCAGATGCATTGACATTTGGCACAGTTTAGGTCCTGGTCTGACGCCCAGATAGGTTATCTGTGGTATTCAAAGTGCTGGTAGAGGTGAGTGGGGGAGGGAAGAAAAGTCAGGCCAGGGAAATAAAAATAAAACAAATTATTTAATATGGAACATTATACCTGGTTACATTTATAGCAAACCTCCTGAAAATCTGCTATGTTTGCAATAAAGTAAACTTGCTTAACAAGATTCAGTTTTATGAAAATTCTGAGGAGGATTACCTTATTTGTTTATCTTTCCGAGGCCTTTCTTGAGGAAAGACAGTGCTTAAGTTGTATTTAGGGAGTCACTGGTCTACTTCTTTCTCTTACATTTAAAGAAATATTGTATCTGTGAGGGGATTTTTCTGAACAGCTTAAGGGGCTGTGAAAAATAGTTCATTTTGTGTTTCCCCTGAAGGTTTTCTTGGCTGGAATACCTGTGCTTTGAAGGGACGTCTTTGAGCAGGTTTGTTTTTTTCCATGAGCCCTGGGGATTTGAGGTGATGGACAGTTACCCTGATGGAAATTCAACTCTGGGAGAGGAGGGCAGCTATTCTTGTAGTGCTTGTAAAAATATTCTCCATGTTGTTACCTCATTATGCTGAAGTCGTGCAATTAGAAGAAAGTTTTCTGTATTAATGTGATTCTCATGACCAGTTACTATGGTTGTGAAAGCTTTATAGGAGATCCATTCAGGACCGGGAAATGTGAATTGCTGAGAATTGTTCTAAGCAAAGGAAGTGCATTAATTATATAGACAGAATGGAAAACTCAATTTTATTGAACCTTGTTTGAACCCAGAAGTTTGAGCTAGATGCTGATATGATGATTTTCTGGGAACAAGAGACTATGCAAGGCCATTTGAGCAGTTGCAAATATTAGTTAAAATTTAATCTAAAGCAATGGAGAAAGGGTGCTCAGGTAATTTCAGATGTATTGGCTAGATTTCTTCCCCCCTTAAACTGTGTGTGGAGACACAGGCATTAACTATGTTGTATTTTTATCTTTTTGTATGCCTTAACCGTTTAATAATAAATAGACTCAATTCAATATTTGAAATGTGAGTCAGTATGAGTTTTTAATTTATTTACTCTCGAGATGGCGGTTTGTGGACTAGGAAATTAAAACCAGGTCCCTGTCCTTTCAGTTTTGCTTCCTCTGCCCCCGGATTTACATATGTCAACTCTGTGAGGCTGGTAAAGTTTCCAGCTTCCATGTAGCTCTCCTGCCTTTGCACTGGTACGTTTGAACAGTCAAATACCTGAGGTTTATTTAAGTCCTGTGAAGCGTCTCTGTCTGAAGCTCATTCTCTTGGCCCAGTTAATAAGGGGACATGTTTTGTATGCTCATCTGGCAGCTAAGGTTGAGGTTTAGGATGGTACAACTGCACCTTTGATTTTAAGAAATTCAGTTTCTTGGGCCAGGCACAGTGGCTCATACCTGTAATCTTAGCACTCTGGAAGGCCAAGGTGGGAGGATCGATTGAGCTCAGGAGTTTGAGACCAGCCTGAGCAAGAGCAAGAACCTGTCTCTACTAAAAATAGAAAAATTAGCCGGGCGAGGTGGCGCACGCCTGTAGTCCCAGCTACATGGGAGGATGAGGCAGGAAGATTGCTTGAGCCTAGGAGTTTGAGGTTGCAGTGAGCTATGATCCCACCACTGCACTCTAGCCTGGGTGACAGAGTGAGAACCTGTCTCAAAAAAAAAAAAAAAATTCAGTTTCTTAAAAAAAAATAAGTTTTGCCTTTCACAGCAGTGGAGCTCAATGACATGTAAAGCATGAGAATAACATTTTTATGTGTGAATATTTTCAAATGAACTTTTTTGTGTGGGTGGTGGCTGCTATTATTTATGTGTGGTTCAATAATTTTAACATTTAATTATGTAACAAAATGTTTTTTCAAAGAGCAGATAAAAGCAAATGACATTTCTGATGTAGTAGAGAAATTCAACAAAAAACTTGACTTTGTGTCTAAAGTTGTTCAACTTTGAAGTAAACACATTTACTGTAATTTCAAAAGTATTATCTGTTTAGAACTTTTTCTCTAATTCCATAGCCTTAATATTTGCAAATTTCTTCAATTCCATTTTCTAATTAAGATTTTGGTATACAATGTTTATGTGAAGATTGGGGAGGGATAGTATTTTGACGTTGATAATAATTCATTGGTTCTCTTGCCCCTCAAAGGCTATGTGTGAGTCATGTCATTTAACATTGATTCAGTAATTTGTAGATTATGCATATGCTTTTATTTTGAAAATTGAGGTTTTTTTATTTTTATTTTTTAGAGACAGGGTCTTGCTGTGTTGCCCAGGCTGGAGTGCAGTGGAAGGATCATAGCTCACTGCAGCCTTGAACTCCCGGCCTCAAGCAATTCTCCTGCCTTAGCCTCCTGAGTAGCTAGGACTACAGGCATGCACCACCATGCTTGGCTAATTTTTGTACTTTTTGTAGTGACAAAGTCTTGCCATGTTGGCCAGGCTGGTCTCGAACTCCTGGCCTCAAGGTTATCCTCCCACCTTGGCCTCCCAAAGTGCTGGGATTACAGATGTGAAAATTGAGTTTTGAGCTTGTCACGTATGGATTTCCTAACTCAGGTTATATTCCAGAACCAGCCTTCTGGATCCTGACTCAGATAGGTGGGATAGGGTCCTGGCATCTGAAGTTTTAATAAGTTTGGTGGGTTTTTCTCTTTTGTGCTCTTGATTGATAGACAAGGAAAGCTGGGTTAACAGTCTTAGAGCCCAAGTGAAAGTGATGTGCATTTCAGAGGAGCAAGGAAAGCTATAGTCAAATGCTTGTTATTTATACTTACAAACATTTTCCTTTAGCCAATTTAAAAAGGGAATGGATTTCATGATATTCAGCATTTTTTCATTTACCCTGAATTGTGTTGAGTAAAGGTAAAACCGAGGTAAGTGGGTCAGGAGAGTGATACAACTTGTTGGTACATTTCTTATTGTGGCCCATTGAACTAGAAGATCATACCAAAATATTTAGCACTGACATATTTCTTCACTGAGCTCCTTAGTTGCTGCCTCAGTTTATTTAACCTCTTCCTGCTGGGAGCCTCATGTCACATCCTGAACTCTGCTTAGGTAAGACATGAGCATGGAGTCCTCTGATCAATTCATTATAAAAAACTTACTGTGTATATTTTCTAAGATATTATTTCCAAGACACATGTGTTTTTGTATCATGGTAAGAAAAAATTCTTACCTCTGTCCTCTGTGATAGTTTTGTCATCTTCTTTAAAGTTAGAGAAATGTATTACATATGTATTTGCCTGTTTTTTTAAAATTCTAAATAGGTGACATCTGGTACTTATATTTAATATAACTATGCTTCATTTTGAAACAAAATAATTTGCTTGCCATTCTTTTAAAATGAGTGAATTTTAAAAGATAAATAGTGATTTCTATGTCAAAGATGAATTAAGGAGTTAAATGATGTATAGATTACCAAAGTGAGTTCCCTATGGATCTATAAAAACAACCCAGAGATCTCGTGTTATTCTTATATTCAGTTAACCAAACCAAGTCAAACAACAGCGAACCCCAAATCTCGTATAAACCTTGAGTTATTTACAGTAATGTCTTTGAAATCCAATCTTTACCCTCTTTGAAGATATAGGAAAGAATCTTCATGTCTTCATTGATAAAACAACCCTTCAAGGTGATTTGACATACATAATTCCTTCTCCTGATGTCACTGTGTGGAATTTGAGATCACATCTCAGAGTTTAATGGCACCCGTTCCTGAGGCAGTTTGAGGATCAAAAAGGGAACACGTGAGAAGGCCTGAGTGGGTAGAAATCCATATTGGAACAGAGACTTTGGTGCAGAGGTTGGTCGTGTTGAAGTGTGGGGTAAGTTTTAATGAACAAGTTAGGAGGAGGCCTTTTCGGAATTGATTTGAAACAAAGAAACCACAAAATAAAACCGGTAAAATCTACCCCAAAACAAATAGACTTAAAAACAAAATTTGGTTCTAAGTTCACGATCCATTTCTCAAAGTGAATTGTTGTATTGCCAGTTTTGAAATTATATTGTCTTTTAAAATTTAAAATGCGTATATCGACTTGGAGCTGAGAGAATGAATCTTAATCTTATTTGGTGTTGAAGACTCCTGGCCTTACTCAAAAGCACAGCTTTTGAGGGGCTCATCAGTAAAACTCCGTGTGTGTTCTGTTACCCTGTGCGGTTCTGCAGGAGTGTAAAGATGTTTATTTAAGTGTTTTTACATGTGGTATCAATGGCCAGTTCATAACATGTAATATATCAGACCCTTAATTATATGTTAACTCCCATTTTAATACTGTTTGTATAGGAAAATCAGAGTTGACTTGAATTATTTTAACTTGCATGTGCTTTTCCCAGATATGTAACCTGTTATAAAGTAGAAGAGTGTTGGTATTTGGAGAACACATGCATATGCTTGCTCTGGATCTGGGCCTTGTTGGGCATTTGATGTAGGACAGATCTGATTCTGGAGGACTTGGTATCAGGGCAGATGCTTGGCGAGGGGGACTCGAGTGCATATATGTTCAAAGGGACCATACTGGGGCATCTCATGCTGTCCCACCTTTCTAGGAGCACTGCCCCCCTGCCCCCCGTGCGCCTACTCCCCAGGTCCACCAGGTGAGGACTGCCTGTGGTCCTTTTCTGACCTTTGTGACTTTGCTTGTTTTGTTTTCTATGTTTGATTTTTCTCCCCCTCCTCCCGCCCCCTGTTCTGAAACCTCTATTTTTCAAACAGCATAAATGCCACAGAGCATCCTGCTCTCTGATCCCGGTGCCAGAATCAATCTTTCCCTCCTGACCATTCTTTGTTTCTATTTTTGGCTCTTCTGGCTTGTGTATGTGTGTATGCTTTTTTTCATCAGACTTTGTGATGCTAGCCTTTAGTTTAGTCTCCACACACAGAGTAAGTGTTCAATAAAGGCTTACTGTGTTCTTTAATGGTCTAAAACACTGGACTTGCTTATGTATATGTATATATACCTCATTCATTCAGCAAATGGTTACTGTTCGGTCATTGTTGCTAGATGCTGGGCTCAGAGGCGAGGAAGACGCACCTCTGTTCTTGAGGTGCTCTCGGGCTAGCCGGGAAGAAAGGCGTCCACAGATACTCGCACACGAACCAAGCCAGGGTACAAAAGGCATGGGAATGCGGAAGGAGGAAGGACAAGCTCTTGCCTTGGTGGCTGTGAGAGGAGGGGAATTTGAAGTGTGTCTCTCTCTCTCTTTTTTTTTTTTTTTGAGACAGGGTCTCGCTCTGTTGCCCAGGCTGGAGGGCAGTGGGCTCATCGTAGCTCACTGCAACCTCCAACTCCTGGGCTCCAGCGATCCTCCTGCCTCAGCCTCCCCAAGTGCTAAGATTACAGGCGTGAGCCACCCCACCCGCCCTGAGGTGTGTCGTGAAGCAGGTAGGAGGCAGCCCTGTGGGCAGTGAGGGAAAAGCATTCCAGGTTGGTGGGAAAAGAGTGATGCCTTTGGAGTCTGTAGCTGGTAGGTGTGTGTGGCTGGGGTAATGGGGGTGAAGGGAGAGGTTAGGGCCAGATTTTGGAAGCTCTTTTGAAGCGAGATTTAATCTTTCCCTGTGGGGAGCCCCTGCAGGATTTTAAGTGGGTTAATGACCGACTGGCTGAGTACCGTGTCTCAGAAGGATAACTTGGTTGGCAGTAGGAACAATAAATCTAGAAGGGAGCAGAGCTGAGGGAGGCAGGGTAAGAGTTGTGAAAATAATTGAAGTCAGAGATTATGGGGATGTGGGCCAGAGTGGTATAGGTGGAGATGGAGCAGGGGAAAGGATTTGGAAGAGGGTTCGCAGTTACAGCAACGTGTATAAAGCCTCTGCGTAAACGCTATGTTTCGTGTTTTTCAATCAGGTGTATAGTTTTTCAAATCATGTTGTGATTCACGTTTTCAGCACTTTTAGTTATTAGCTCTTTCTCCAGAATTAATTTTCTTAACTTGATTAATTTCTTAACAATTTAGAGTTCTTAGAGAAGTTGATTACTGCTGTTTTTCTCACATTGCCTCTTGGTCAGTTTATATAGGTAATTTTGAATTGAATTGAGTTTCCATAGCATTTGTATTTTTTTCTATATATATTCTGAAAGAAAGGTCATGCTTTAGGAAAAAGTAGATTAATTAAAATGAGAAAAAAGAGGAAGTTTATTCATGTTTATGCAGTATGCTGTTACAGTTCTTTGAAAAGGTAGCAAAGGAAGGTAATATTAATATCATCTTAAAAGTGAGGATAAAAGTCTTGGACAACAAAAGAAAATCTATATGCAAAAAGAGCCTGGGACCTACTTCAGACTTCATTTGAAGGGTAGAATGTTTAATGTGATACTGTGAAGATAATGCCATCCTATATTACAAATTTCAGCTTCAACAGATAGGATAGAATAAATGCAAATTAAAAATAAATGAAGAGCAGATGTTGAGAAATACCTTTCGTTTAGGGAATAATTAAGTGGTGCAAAGGCCATTGGAGTTCAGTCAATAAAGCTGGGATGCTCAGAAATCATAATTATTCAGGCAACAGATGCTTTTCTTAATATGATGCTCTGCTGTGGAGGTTTTGGGAATAGGAGAAAGAAGAGTTATTGTCATGCTGTCTTTAAGTTCCATCTTTCAAATCCTTATATTCAGTAGGCTAACTAAATTCTAGTAGGTAAGCTGGTATTTCAGAAATGGTGGTTCCCTTTAAGAAAAAACAAAGGTCTCATTTGTAAACTCTTGCAGGCATTTTTGGGTTGTGTCCTGGTGGTACCTAAGTTTTTGATTTGGCCAGTGAGAGACATTTACATAGCATTTTGCTGCCTTGCTCCTGCGATATGTGGATCAGCACAGTGTGACTAAGACACAGTTTCAGTTGTTGAGTGTCTGTCACTTAGAGAGGGCAGTTACATAGGATTTTATGAAAACAGATTAAATAGACAGTTACACAGTTTTAAAAGTAAAACAGGACACGTTGCTGTGTGAGCTCATGGGAAGGGTACTTGATGTCTAGGGCCCTCAGGAAAGGCATCTTGGAAGAGTAGATGTCTAAGCTGAGATCTGAAAGAATGAGTCCAAGGTACAGAAAAGGTGGGAGTGTGGGGAGGGCTGTTAAGACAGAGGGAGTCGATGGTGGAGCAGAGGTTTGGAGGTGAGAATTGTGAGTTATTCAGTATGGCTGAAGCAGGATGCTGGAGAATTAAGCTGAGATCAGTTAACAAGTTAATTAAGAGTGTTGTGAGCCACTGTTAGGAGTCTGGATCTTATCCTAAGGGTTTAAAATTTTTAAAAAAAAATTTAAAAAGTTCTGAAAGGGTTTAAATTTCTTTTGAAAAAACTATTTATTTATTATTTTTAAAAAATCCTGATGTATTCAACCTAAATAAATGTATAGGAAATGGTATATCAGATATGCCTGTGCCTTCATTTGAAGTTTATCAGATATTAATATTTTGGCATATTTGCTTTAGATCATATTTTAAAGAGCTAATTACGTCAGCATAGATACATCTCGAAAACAATTTTGAGTACAAACAAGTCAAGTTGCACTGTGTATTGAATGGTACCACATAGAAAGTCCAAATACCTGCAGAAATTACTCTGTAATGTTTGTATTCATAAACATATAGCAAAATACAAAATTTTTCATGGAAATTATAACCACCAAATTAAAGATTGTGGATTTCTCTAGAGATAGTGGGAGAGAAGGGTCTTCAGTCTTGTCTATAATATTTAATTCCTGAATGAAAATAGAAATAGTATCTCAAACAAACATGAAATAATGGTAATTTGTGAAGCTGGGTGATTGTCAGTCTTAAGCCCAGTTCCTTGGAAATAGAATTTGAGATTGAGATTTGTGTGTACTTGACAACAATTCCTAAAAGAAATGAGGGAAGAAAAATTGGGCCACAGGAAACGCTAAACTGTATTCAGTTACAATAGGGTCACCATCCGATCCATGGGGAGCTCTGGCGCTGGGATAGTCCTTCAGGGATTTCCTACATTGAGACAATAGTGTTGAGTCTTGGGACCCATGCCTTGACTAGTGGGACTAGACTGACCTTGGGAAGGGGAGGTGAAAGTTTGGGCAAGGCAACTACCTTCAGCCAAGGGCAACTCTGGGAGTGATGCAGTTATGAGTCCTCAGCTGCTGACTTTCAGCTGAAAGTGTGCATTGCCTTGTCCTGAAAGGCAGATCTGTGGAGGGCAGCGGTCCCCAACCTTTTTGGCACCAGGGACCAGTTTCATGGAAGACAATTTTTCCATGGATGGGTGGGGGAGATGGTTTTAGACACATTCTCATAAGGAGCGCACAACCTAGACCCCTCGCATGTGCAGTTTATAGTAGGGTTTGTACTCCTATGAGAATCTGATGCCACTGCTGATCTGACAGGAGGCGGAGCTCAGGCAGTGATGCGATGGGGAGTGGCTGTAAATACAGATGAAGCTTCCCTTGCTGGCTCGCCACCCTCCACTCACCTCCTGCTGTGTGGCCCGTTCCTAACAGGCCACGGACTGGTACTGGTCTGCGGACTGGGGGTTGGGGACCGCAGGTATAGGGGACCACAGCATCCACTACAATCATGTCCCTCCTGTCATCTTATTATTGTCTGTTATTGTTTATTATTATCTATTTGTGTGTTTGAAAAAATATGAAATATTATAAAAAGCTTCCAGTTCCAAGGAACAGTACTCCACAAACTACTTTCCCAACACACACACACACACACACACACACACGCACCACACATCACACACCGTATCATAAACCCCAGCTATAATATCAGGTCACCTACTGTTTTGTTTTCTGTTTTCCCTATGTTTTTGGCAATTGGAGGTGCCCTCCTGTCTCCCACTTCTGGTTTTGGAAGGCCTTGCTGCCTCTGAAAGGGTTTAAGCAGAGGGCTGATCTGATCAGACTTGTTCTAGCGGCAGCATGGAGAATGGGTGGCATGGGTTGGGGTGCTGGATGATGCAAGGCTGGGGTCCTGGAGGACCGTCGGGTGGCTGTCAGGGCCAAAGGGTAGAAGATATTGGAGGCGTATGCCAAGGTAGAGGTAGCTGGGAAGGAGGAGAGGAGAGAGTTTGAAAGCTTTAGGTAGGAGATGGACCGGACAGGACATGGTGGTGGTCCTTGAATGACGGGGAGGGTGGACGAGATGGAGAGGGAGAAGCCTGGTTCTTGGCTTCAACACTGGCAGGTGAAACCTTTCTGTCAAGGTTTTATGGGGAAAGCGCTGGATAAGGGGATAGTGAGTGAAGTTCTGGAGTGAGTTTGAGCTGCCTCTGAGATATCTGGGAAATATATATATATATTTTCATCTATATGTGTTATCTCATATATATATTTATGAGAGTGGCTTGGGCTGGGGTCAGTGCTTGAAAATTGGCAGCTGGAGTCTTGACTACTTTCTTCAGTTATTTGTTGAGCTCTTTTAAAGATATAATTTAAAATTTCATCAAGAACTATGTTGCATATTTTATTTCTCTTCGTATTTTCTGAGATTTTTGACCGACCCTTGAATGAGCATCTAGAGCGGGGAATCTGAAAGATGGTCCATGGTGGCAGTGGAAGATGAGGAATTAGGAAATGGTTTTTGATTTTTAATATTTTAAGCAGATATTGGTGGTTGGCCCCTTTTTTGTTGACTATATTTATCTCCCAGGGGCATTAGGAAGCTGACCTGCAGATATTACTCTAGCTAACTTCATTGGAGGCTTGGGGAGGGAGAGGAGAGTTTATCAATAAATGTTTGCAGTGTGTACAAAAATTTTTACATTTGTGCTTCTGTGCATTTTCTGGGAAAAAAAAGTCCACATTTTTCATTATATTCTCAAAGGAGACCTATGACCTACCGAAATGTTAAGTCTTATTAGGGGACATATTATTAGGGTTGCGTCTTCACCGCGTTTCTGTCTCCTCTGATGGGAATTAAATTGGCAGTCCAGTACTCTGGCATAAGTTTGGGGTACTGCTAGAACTCAAATTCTGGGCCTTATTTTGCCCCTGCTGTCTCGGAGCCATTCAAACAAAAGACCTGATTGCTAGAATTAGGGTGAGTCGACACAAAGTTTGAAGGGCAAAATTTCTGATACTGTTTGACCCAGTTTTGCATATAATGAATTTTTATTTGTTGATGAATCTTTCTCTTTTGTTGCTAAAAGTGGCAAATAATCAGACATAGATTACTAATTAACAGTCTGGCTCAGCTTTTTTTTCTTTTTAATTAATGGAACTTATGCTCCATCAAGCTCAGGTGGAGTGGGTATCGCAGTGCATTCGTTTTTTCTGACATCAAAGAAAATTCCTCTGTCACAATGTTGATATATTTGTCGTGACCACTTTGCGTGTGGCCTCGTTGCTGCCAGCCCTCCCCTGCTGCCAGAGAGGTGAGGTGGTGGCCTGGCTCCTCGTTCCGCATCCAGACCAGATCCCCCAGCTCCAATCTCATGCCCTCTGATTGCGTCACCAACTTAGCTGAGTTGTGAGCTGTCACTCCCTCTTGCCGTTACTCAGTTCTCATTTGTCAGTGATTTTTGTTCTGGTTCACTGTCACACTCTCCAAAAGTTCCTCTTGTCTCAGTGGTTTCAGGGTAGACGCAGATGATCCTTCCAAAACTCTATCCTCTTAATTTCTCAAACTTCTCTTTCTCATGATCTTGTCCTCCACTCTGGTGCTTATATCCTGGCCTGGACCACGTCATCGTTTGTGATGCAGCCTCTCCATTATCTGAATTTTAAGGGTCCCACTCTCCACCCACTGTGTTTTATACTTCTAGTTCACTCCCTTTTCTAACTCCAGCAATCTGTGACGCCACTGGGGTCCCGAATCCATTGATGCTACGGCCGTTACACTGGCACCTCCCCCGTCCTGTCCTCTCATGGCTCTCTACTTAGATTCCATGGTCGGTCACTATCACTTCTTGCACATGCCTTCAGTTCCCTTGCTGTTCCTGCTCCATCACAGCTGTGTCAAACCCCACCCCAGTTAAATCTAACTCTTCACCTGCTCTGCACCAGCCCCCATGCAGGGGAACACGGCTAGAGTAAAACACACGACCCTAACTCCGTGTGTCAGTGTAATTCGTGATCACAGGGGGAGACCTTCCTGCAGCGTGGCAGTCACTCCCACTGTCCTAGAGGCCTATTTCGTACTGTCTCCTCTCCACTGAAACAGTCACCCCTTCCTCCCCTTCCTGACTCTCAGCTGATGACTTTGCCTACTACTGTCCTAAGAAAACTGAAGCCAACTGAAGAAGCATCCGGAAGCTCCAACACCACACCTATCTCCAACCCCGTATCTATCCTCAACCAGAACTTGCTCAAGGCCACCCCAACTGTGGACGTGGGACCTGTCCTCTTTTCCTTACTCAAGGACCTCTCCCTTCTCCCTTCTGCGTCCCCACTGTTTCCCCTCGAGTGGATCCCTTCCATCAGCACACGGACACGCTATCGTTTCTCTTCTCCCAGCAAAACCTCACTTTGATCCCGCCTGCCTTTCTTGCTCCATCCCACGTCTCTGCTTGCTTTTATGAAAAAGTTCCTCGAGGATTTTTTATACCAACAATTGCAATTCCTTTCCTTTCGTTCCCTCTTAAAACCACTCAGATCAGGCAGAGCCCCAGCCCGTCCACTGAGAGTGCTCTTAGCGCAGTTACTAGAGACGTCCATGTCACTAACTCCAGTGGTCAGTTCTCAGTCCTCATCCTGCACGATCTGTCAGTATCATCGCCGCTGCTGATCACTCCCTCTTCCGCGACACACTGTCCTAACTTGGCTTCTAGGACACCCCACGTGCTCCTGGTTTCCCTCTCATTCTCCTCTGCTGATTCTTCCTCTTAACATTGGAGGGCCCAGGACACAGTCCTGGGACTTGCTGTCTATCACCACCCACTCCCTGTGTCATCTTACCAGTCTCCTGGCTCTAAACACCATCTGAACGCTTGACTCAAATTTCTTTCTCTGGCCCAGACCTCTCCCCTTGAACTGCATACCTGTATTTCCAACTGTCCACTTGCCATCTCCACCCACATGTCTAAATCTGAAAATCAGGACTCCTCCTCTCCCCTCAACCCCACAGCTGATCCCATGGTCTTGCCCGTCTCAGAGAAAGGCAGTCTGATTCTTCTAGTTGTGCAGACCCCCAGTTTTGGAGTCATCTTTGTAGTCCTCTTACACCCACATCTAACCCATCAGCAAATCCTGCTGGCTCTATTTTCCTAATAGTGTTTATACAGAATCTGGTCCTATTTTACCATCCCTACTGCTGCCACCCTGGTTCAGGCCACTGTTGCTCTTTCTTGAATTTCCATAGCAGCCTCCTTGCTGGTCTCCCTGCTTCCACCCTCAGCCCACTGAGGCTGGTCTGAGCCTCCAGTAGAGAGATCCATTTCAAAACGGAAGTAGAGCATGTTGCTCTGTGTTCACAACTCTTCGAGTATCCTCATTCTACGTGTAATAAAAGCTAAAGACTTTACAGTGATCTGCAGGGACCTGGTGGTCCTGCCTGGCCCCATCTCCCCTTACTCGTTTGTATACTGCAGGTACCTCCCAGTTCAGGACCTCCCTGAGCCCTCTTCCCGCAGGTGACCTTATGGCCGACTCCCTCTGCTCGGAGAGCTACTTGACCACCTGATTAAAGCTGCAGATCCTTCTGCAGCACTCTCCACCCACTCTACCTTGTTTTATTTTTTCCCATAGCACTTGCTGTGTTATGCTGATTGTCTCTTTCCACTAGAATGCATTTGTCTAGGTGGAATCGCTACTATTTAGAACAGTGCCTGCCACATAGTATGTGCTCAATAAATACATGTTGCGTGAATAAACAAATTGTGGTCTTCATTGCTTTCAACAAGTGTGTAATCCCTGAGAAAAACATCAGTTCAACTCTTTTTGTATCTTTATCGTCCTGATTGATTTGCTCCATGTCAGCCTTTGACCGTGTTTCCCAAATGCTGATGACAGTTCACTTAAGTTGTTTTTAACAGTCGGACATGAAATGAGAAGCCTGAGGTCAGTGTAATGTTGATATATGTCAGTGTGTGGTTGCCAACTGCCTTTCGTTTTCCAAGATTGTCCTTTATTCTGTCATTATATTAAGTTTTTATTTGGCATGAAAATGCCCATTTAATGAAATGATGGTGATAGTCTTCCTATGAGATGAGTTCTGGCTTAGGAAGCTTCCTTCAGATTACTAAGCACTCCGAAAGGGCCCAAGTGTAGGGTACTTGAAAGTAAGGAGGTGAATACCTCACTTTATGTGATTTTGATTTTTAAACTTTTTTTTTGCCTTGGAAGTCTTTCTGCAAACAAGTCTTTTTTTTTAAAATTTTTAAATAAACTTTTTATCTTAGAATACTTTTAGATTTACAGAAAAATTTTGAGGATGGTACAGAGAGTTCCCATATACCCCACATCTAGTTTTCTCTATTATCATCATCTTATATTAGTATTGTACCCTTGCAAACAAGTCTTTGATGGAGGCCCATTTTGTGGCTTTCTATACAGCAGTGTTTCTGGACATGGGACTGGGGGGTGGGTGGCCCACCTCAGGCTCCTGAGGATTCTTCCTGTTTTTTGGAACACAATTTAAAAATCATTGCTTTGGTTGCTAAATTCTAGAAAACCTTAAAAAGAAAGAGCTTACCTTAGTCTCAGAGAGGAGCTGGATTCTAGTTTTGGCTCTGCAAATAACCAGCTGTGTGACCTTGAATAAGTCACTCAGTCTCTATGCACAATTAATTGATTTGTTTGTAAGGTAAGGAGCGTGACTATGTGACCTTACAGTGATGGCTTTTTAAATTCCAGAGAACAAAATTGTTAATGCTTAATTGTGAAAGCTGTCCTCATGAAGGGTTGTGTTCTATTACTCTCTTCCTCATCACTGTAATTTCAGTTTTGTCTGCACTGATCTTGCGATCTTCCCAAATATTCTACATGCTTGGATTCTTACCAGCAATATTGCTGTTGGGATTATAGAAATATAGGTTATATGATGGCATTTGAGATAAGCATTTTATCTCTAAATTGGATTAGATATCAAGTATGGCATGATATTACTTTACACAATATTTTAAATGAAGAATAAGAAAAATCCCACAGGATTTAAAAATTTTATTAGCATTCTCCTGTAGAGGTACTTTAGGGAGTGGTTTGGGTTTGAATCTAAGCGTGCCACCTACTAGCTGGGTGACCTTGGGCAAATTGCTTAGCTTCTCTGTGTCTCAGTTTTCTTATCAATAAAGAAGGGATAGTAATAGCACCTACTTCCTTGTGTTGTTGTAAAAATTAAATGAATTTATATATATATAAAAATTGTAAACATTGATGTTTATAATAATATCAATAAATGTTATAAAAATGTGGGTGTATTTCTTTCCAGTCTTTTTAAATAACCATTTAAAAAATAGTTTTAATCATAGTGCACTAGCAAAATTTGTCTTTATTTCTTTAATATATCCAGAATTTTGCTTCTTTTGTTTTTTTGCTACTTTATATTCAATAAGATATTCTAGGATAGACTAAGCATCTTCATGGTTAATTTTCATGTGGAATTCTTTTATTTTTTTTCCTTTTGTGTTTATATATTTTATATATATTTTTCTGGTAGGATTTTTGAAAAAATAACTACATCATCGACATCTCTCCTCCCCTATTTTATTTTTTTAATCTTACTTGCTGAGGCTTGATACTATATTTTTTTGGCTGGGATCACCATAGGTGACTCATACAACTAATTTACAACCAGTTTATTTAGATCATTTGGAAATGTATTAGTTAGAGAGAGGCTACATTGGTGTACAAAAGAAACCTCAAAATACAGTGGCTCAAACAGGATCGAAGTTTATTTCTCTCACCTTGCAGTTCAGAGTTGTGGGTGGTATAGGATGGGTAGGTGGCTCTGCTCCATATGGTCTCTCAGGTATCCTGGTTCCTTCTTTTTTGTTGCTCTGCCACTCCAAGTGTTGTCTCAGCTTCTTGGCTGAGGCTTGCCCCTCAGTGCTATGTCCAAGTTCCAGTCCAAGGAAAGGGGAAAGAGAAGTAAAAAATAAGCAATTTTCTTTTTAAAGGATGTGACCCAAAGGTTGCATTCATGGTTCCTTTTTACATCTCACTGGCTGCACCTTAGCCACACGGCCTCATCTAACTGCAAGGGAGGTTGAGAAATGTGGTTTGTGGTAAGGTAGCCGTGGGCTGAGCTAAAACTGTGGAGGATGGGGGAAGACCCCAGATTTCTGATACTAAAAAAAAAAAGAAGAAGGGGAGAATGGATAAATAACAAATATGCTTTCATAACAATTTGGTGGACCAGGTTTGAATTTAGAATTCTCCAATTGCTCAGAGTTCTGTGCTGGAACATGGTGGCAGGGGGAGAGCTGGCTCTGGTGCCAACTCGCAGACTTTCCTCTTGGTCTCCCCATGTCGGCTTCATTCTGCACACAGAAGGGCTTTGCACCCAAGTTTGTGGTCATTTGGCCAAGTATCCACGGTCTCCCTTCCTACCCCACTTGCAAACAGGGGTGTGTATGGTGCACCCTTGGGAAGTGAGCTCAGCACTCATTCGAGCAGGGATTACTGGGGTCCTGTGTCCCTAGACTGTGCTTTAGAAGGAGTTGCATGGCTCTGGGCACACATGTCCCCTTGGTCGTCTGATCTCTCTATCCCATGGGGAGAGTAAGGCCCTCTAAAAGGCAGGAATTAAGGCAGGGTCCTCTCTTATCTAGGTCTAAGGGTAATGCTACATAAAGAAACATTAAATTGATTCAGCTCTTAAAATTTTCCATTTTCCTCATGCTTCTGCTTCATTAATATTCATATTTATCATTTATAATATACATGTTACATATTTAATACACTAGGGGTACAATATCTGAGATGAAATGGAGTATTGTTTAAATGGATGGCAAGGGTAGGGGAGGGTACAGGGAGGAAGGCTGGAGAATATTCACTTATTTAGTTTAATGTTTTCAACAGCTTAAAAAAAAGAAGAAACCGATTCTGAGTGGCCCTTGTGATTCCATGGCAGTTTGCCCAGACTAGAGGGAGCCAGGGTTGGGAATGAAAACTAAGATTCACTTTGAAAATCAAGGGGAAAAAAAGTCACTACGTAAGTCCTAAGAATGTGCTTGATGGCGTGGGTCATCTGAGAGCAAGTGAAGTCCTGGCGTGGGCCTGGTGTCCGCATTCCCTGTCTGCCCAGCCTGTGGGCCCCTTCCTGTGACTGGCCAACTGGACCCAGGACACAGATTCTAACCTATTTGGGGCTGAGCCACTGCCACACTCAGGGACAACTTGCTGATGGGAAATGTAGTTGAAAGTCCAGCACACGCAACTGCTCTTGGGTTGACCAGCAAATCTCCTTCATTCTGGGGATGGGTTTTGATAAATCCCTTATGCAGGTCCTAGGGACCCGATGTGTTTCAGAATTTATGATTTTCTTTTTTCCATTTCAGAAAGCTTATGGTGCATATATCATATATTACGTAATGCCTTTAGGGGAGTTTGGGACAGTACCCTATAATTAAATATATTAATATTTCTGCAGCAAAATGTATGAATACTATACTAAGTGGAACACAAACAAGGTTATAAGTAGCTTCAGGTCAGTTTAGGTCATGTTTTGCTGCCAAATGGGTTATGAACAAAACCTTTGGTTTCCAGAGCTTTTCAGATCCTGGCATTGTGGATAAGGATTGTGCATTTGGAATGGTGACCGTTTTCTCAGTGTTTATTCTGTGCCACTTTACATGTGTTATGTTGGAAGTGCTTACAACAGACCTGGGAGAAAGATATTTTGGTATCTTTTTTTTTTTTTTTTTTTACAGATAAGGAGACAGGTTTGGTGAGGTTGAATGGCTTGCTCAAGAGGAAGAGGAGGTGCTCCTGTGCACACAGAGGCCAGGACCCCAAGGGCTATAAAGAGTTTCTAATTAGCTTGTTGGAGACATTGGGACATAAGCCGGCCTGCAGAATCTGATTTCACATTTGATGGTAGCTGAAAGACAACACAGCAGTGAAAGTGCCATTGGATGTAATCATCCTTTGTAACATTGTTTCTTAGGAAGACGCCTCAAGTTCAACCAGCAGGGTCCTTGGCCTGGCCTGTAGCTCATCCTCCCTCCAGGCCTGGTGGGGGCAGTAGGTCAGGGCACTGTTCCGGGACCCGATGGCAGTGCGGGCGGGTAGCACTGGGGTGAGACGTAGGGAAGAGGGGAAGGAAGGTTCGGGTGCTTGGTGTGGACAGAAGAGGTCAGGGAAGGGGGAATTGGCTACTGGCTGAGGTTCTGACACTAGTTGGGCAGGGCTCAATTCCAAACTCTTGTTCCTGTTCTCACATAGCAGTGGCCATGAGTCAGTGCGGCTGCTGGGCAATATTTTGCCTCCGGCCAAGGCAGCGCCTTTGGGTGGGCAACTGGACAAAGGCACCCCCTCTGGAGAGACACAGTCTGATGGACTCTACTTAGCGGGCTGTGCCCTTCTGAAAAGCACAAGGTCCTCTTTCCTCCATGCCACTGTGCTGGCTGGGTTTCAGCCTCATTTGCCACATTGGCCTGGTGCCTCTATGCAGTGGACAGACTTCAGACGGCTGGGACATTAGTAGGAATCTGCCTGAAAAGCACTTTATACATGTTAGAATTTTTGGAATTGTTTGGCGATGACCTGGTGGAATCGCTGTTACCACCATTTGTCAGATGAAGACGCCATGGCACTGTGGGCTGCTGAAGGTTGTCTCAAGAGTTGGTGACTCAAGGCTTCATTGCTGTCGCAGTCAGGACTGTCCCCTATGCATTCCTTCCTCTGAAATGGAAGAGACAGCCAGGGGATTTTAGGATATATTTCCCCACGTTGTTTCATTCTGCACTGCCTTCTCATCTTTCTTGATTGTATTAAAAGATGGATAGACTGGTACTGGTTCCTCTTTGGACATATGTGGCAATTGGTGGCTCTCACTGACCCTGTAGCTCTTATTCAGGTCACAGTGGGTTCAGTGTTGGTGCCATTTGAGTTGGGAAATGTGATCACATTAAAAGAAAGCATTGGGAATTAGAAGGTCTGGGTAAATATATTAGTATGCCAATCTCTTTCTTAGCAGTATCTTCATTTACATTAGGTTTATTTAAAACTAAACATAATCTGTTAAACTTTTACTTCATGTAATGTATGGGTTCAGGAGTCTTAGCCAAAGTCAATGTTTTTTACGGGAAGTACCTGGATATACATTAACTTTTAAAATTGTAACCAGTTAGTTACACCATAAAAGCTAGCAAAGTGTGAATGAATTGATTGCTTGTTAATCTAGAGCACATGAGGGAAATTAATTTTAGACGGAGAAAATATTTCCTGAAAAAGTAGAAGGAGGCAGAGAGCTAAGTGTATGTGTTGGGCCCTTTCAAATACACTATTTCATTTACTCCCTACAATAATTCTATGGGGAAGATATAATTGTTTCTGTTTCGTAGACAAGGATATGCCTGAGTTCTTAGGACTTACAGTAGGTTTTTTGGTCATATTTAAAAGATACTTCATCTAATTCTGAATTCTTACAGAAAATCACATAAGAAGCAGGATTTTGAAAAAAAAAAATGAACAAAAATGCAGAGAGGGGAAGAAATGAGTTGATTAGAAAGTCTGTCCAAGGGGAGGTAGTCCGCAGAGGCTGCTTGTTAAACTTCGGATGCAAATTTGTCTCAGGGTGTCATATTAGGCAAAGCAATAAGAAAGTGGTTAGTTATAAGAGTGACATTATCCACAAATTTTCAAAAATACATTTGCTAAAGTGAGGTACAGTTTTTTTTTTTCTCCTGGCCTTGAGGCCACAAAGAACTTTTTCCCTAGAACCTCATAAAAAGGACAGTGAATGATATGGAAGAAACTATCTCTTTAGCTACGAGTGATATTTAGATTAAGAGAATTCTCATTTGTGGCACCTCGTATTGTAAGCCAGGTGCAAATAAATAAATTCATTAAAAAAAAATAGAGATGGGAGGAAGTTCTCCAGCGATTTGCTTTAAGCTGGGAGCAAATTTAAACTTTCTAATCTGATGTCTTGATAAATTATCAAATTTTGTAATATGAGAATGGTACCTTTTCTTACCTTTCTTTTCATAAATTAATTTTTAAAAAATAGTCCTCAGACTTTCCTGTCAAGGAAACCTGTGATATTTGATCATATCTTATGGTACTTTTTCCATTGTTGTGTATAAATTTCTACTCTCACAGTCAGTGAATCTTAACTTCTAGGCACTCTTTCTGGGCTTTGTTCTGTCTTCCTTTCCCTTCCTGGAAATAGTTTCCAGATGGGATTGTTTTCTTTTGACAACTTCAAGACTGTATGTTTTACCATTTTTTGACCTATTATCTCTTTTCTGAGTTTCATTTTTGGCTTAGGTATTCTACCTTTAGGATTTTTTTTTTTAATACTCTATAATATATCCTGAAAATATCTGGCAACTGTTAAGAGCCTGCACAATGATACTGCTGTGCTGTGGACTTCATTAACAATGAAGTGCTGTGGACTTCTTTATGACTCCTGTTTCTTTAAGGAAAAATTTCCCTTCAGTATATTCCTTCTTTTTTACTCTTTTATGTTTATTTAGAGGATACTAAGAAATAAGGTATTGCTTAGTTTAATTCCTTTATAATGTCTATTAAAAAAATTTAAAAAAGACAAAGTTGCTTAAAAATTGCTTGACTTAAATTTAATTTTCATGATATTTAGTGAGGTTTTTTTCTCATTACTCTTTCACATTTTGCCAAGTTAAGCCACATGAATTTCACCCTTTTAATGTTGTGGCCAAGGGTAGCGTGTCTGCCCATCAGGCTATTAAGTTGTGGGTCTGGCATTTTCCTTGGAAGTGCTGTTTTTGGGCATGCCAGAGTTTTTCTACTTTTGTGTTGCATTTTGCCAGAGACCTTGCAAACTAAGGATTTGTTGATAGAATGACTTTAATTGCTTTATGAGACATTTGCTTGGTGTTAGGGATTTAGATGATTATTCCTCGGAGTAACTTGGTTGACTAACGTCCTCTGCTCCCTGTCTTCACGGTCACTTCCGTAAATAAGGGAGCCTAGTACATTTTCTTGTAGAATTTTGTATGCAATAAGATTTGTTTGAAACATTGTGTGTATCTGTCTTCAATTTGTGGTCCCAAGTTATTTAAAGTAAATTTTTAAAGGTATAAATTCTGGAGACTAATTGGAACAAAAATAACAATTCTATTGTTTTAAGATTATATGCGTTCACAGTGTTTGGCTGGTGTTGTTCGAGGCTGTTGCTGTTGTCATTGTCATTGTTATCATTGTTATTTCCTTTCTTCATTCCTGGCCTCCCTTCCCCTCTTTGCAACATTTGCTCTTGACTTTCTGCAGGCCGTTGATGGTGACACAGGGGACATCTCCTGACCCAGGTTACCAGGTCTGGCTGAATGGACTCTGACCCATGTTTCCAGCCACTGGAATTTTGCCTTTGTGGATATTATAAATAATAAATTATAAACTGGTTGGAGTGTGTCTGATGCCCACACATGCACAATTTGACATTCTCGTTAGATTCATGGTGTAGGAAGTCAGGGAACCACAGGGGAGTGAGAAATCTAAGGAGAGAGGGGTATTCTGCATCAAAGAACAGTTTCTCAGAGGTAGGATGACAGAGTTAAAAACATTAATCAAAAAAATTAGTGCCACCCACTCTTTTTTCCACCTTTTGGTTATAGTCTGAGCTGTTAGAATTCAGGTTGATAATGAACTAGCCTATGCCTCATTTAATACTGGGAACATTTATTTACCTGAGTCGGCTTTTTCAAATCTGTTAAGTGCTTTCCCAACTTCTGAGATTCTGCTTGTGCTTTATTTACCACATTGGCTTATTGCCTTTTCTCGCTAGTGGGGATGGTGTGGGGGCTGGTGGTGCTGGAAAGTGAGCAAACAAGCCTGCCGTGCAGCAGCGGCTGTAAGGGCACCAACAGCCACTGCTGTTTGGAATCAGCTGATAACTTTTAGTGGTCTCTATCTCATCATATTAAACACACTTGCACATGTTTTAGTGTTTGCTTAATTTTAACCTGAAACACCACGTGAAATAATTTGATGTATATGATGTATTTGAAGCAGTAATAAGAAGTATTGCAGTAATTAATGGTTTTTGCACACTCCCTATGCCAGTCATAATTTAACCTTTTCACTATTATTTACACACACATCCATATATACCCATACTGCGTATACATATGTGTGTATATACACAAATACATGTGTATATACATGTCTATGTACATACATAACACACACACACATGAATTCATTTAATTCTTGCAACAATCCTGTTAAAGAGGCACTTCGATTATCATCCCCTTTTATAGTCAGGAAGCCATGGCGCAGAGTGGTTAAGTAACTCTCACGGGAACAGGTAGTGAGGGACAGAGGTGGAATGTAAACCCAGGCAGCTGTGCCACACTCTTCATCACTACCCTGTAGTACTTCTCAGTGCTTAGTCTCTAACTCCAAGTGAATAATAATTAAATAATTACAGTAAATAAGCCCAAAGTTATTTTATTATGAGACATGCTAAGAAACTATACAGTTTTTAAAATGGAAACTGGTTTTTGTTGTTTACCATATATGGATGTTTGTTTGGGATTTGGCTGTTTTTGTTTGTTAAATAAAGATTTTAATTGTCTGTTTGTGTGACAAGTGATCTTGATGACTTCTTGCAGTGTGTCCTGCATTAGTGAGCATCCATTGAGTGTATCTGATAAATTTATCTTCTCATTTGTGAACCTTTGAGGTCTGTCTGGAAAGTATCCAGCCATGTAATATGAAAAATGGAGACATATATTGAAGAAGAAAAAGATACAAGAAACACTGTACATAGGACAATGATGCCTCAGTCCCCTTCAAAGTAGGCACCTTGGGACCACACGTAGTTCTCCCAGCATCTTTTCCACTGTTCAAAACACTCTGCAAAATTCTGTGTTGGAATTGCTATCGGCTGCCTTGTTGTATTTTCCTGAATCTCATCCATGGTCTGAAATCTCTTCCCTTTCAAACGTGATTTTAGTTTTGGGAAAAGCCAGAAGTTGCAGGGTGTAAAATCTGGGCTGTAGCAGGGCTGAGTCACCTGGGTGATTTGAAGTTTTGCCAAAACAACTCTACACAAGACGTGATGCATGGACGGGTGCATTGTCAGGATGAAGCTGCCAATCACCAGTTGCCCACAGCTGCAGCTGTTTTCGTCTTATTGCATCTCTCAACTGACAAAAAACATTGGGGTAGTACTCCTTATTAATTGTTTGGCCTGGGGAAGCATACTCGTGATGGACAACACCTTCCCAATCAAAAAACACAGTTAACATGGTCTTGATCTTGCTGCGACTTTGTCGCGCCTTCTTCGGGCGTGGAGAACCAGGCAACTTCCGTTGGGACGACTGGGCCTTCGTTTCCAGATTATAGCCGTAGACCCATGAGTCGTCTCCGGTTATGACCTTCTTGAGGAAATCTGGTTCATTGGGGGTGGTTTGAAGCAAGTCATTAGCAAATGCAGCACCATGTTCCTTCTGCTGTGGTAGCAGAAGCCACGGAACGCATTTTACCACGACACGTTTCATGCCAAGATTCTGCATCAAAATCTCGGACATGGTAGTTTTTGGAATCCCCTGATCAGCTTCTAGTTCTTGCACTGTCAGTCGCTGATCTTTGTTGATTGCAGCCCGTACATGTTCAACGTTCCTAGGTGTTCTGCTTGTTGCAGGCCTTCCAGAACGTGCAGAACTTTCAACAGATTCTTGACCATCTTTGAAGCGTTTGTGTCACACTTTTATTTGCGCTGCACTCAGTGCATCATCCCCCAAAGCCTTTTGAATCATCCAAATGGTTTCTGCGGAGGAATGTTCAAGTGTAATGCAAAATTTGAAGCAGAGTCGTTGCTCCACTCACTCGGTCATTTTGAATGCCGCGGCCACACAGTACACATACTCACTCAAGGGCTTTTAGCGCCCCACTGACTAGCACAGTGACGTCATCGTTGTTCACGCATGCGCATTCCAGTCCACTCGCCTTGGCTGCCAGGTTATAACGATGTCTCACGAACTGGTCTCCTCATATTAACAATGGCTGGATACTTTCTGGACAGACTATATAGCTCAGCTAACCCCCCAAATCTGTGAGCGGTCTTTCTTGGCTGCCCTGCAGGTGAATTTGGGGACCAGGAATTTATTTCAACTGCCAAACTCACCTTTGTGACTCAGCACCTAGGGCTTCTGTCTTTCCTTAGTAGGATTTGGAAATTAAAGAAACTTTGACTCAGAAATGTTTTCCACATGGGGGCCCATTAAATGACAGTGACATCCTGTTGGGCAAAGTGTTGGAGAAGAAGTAAAAGTGGACTCCTTGAGCCATTGTAAGTCACTGCCTTGAGCAGTTTATCCCTGCATAAAGGATTAACGAGCAGTATACCTTCAGACATAGGGAAATGTGTAAGGAGAGTTTGATTTTGATCTTTTCAGAAGGCAAATCCTGTTTAAATGTGGAGAGTAACACTATTTTGGCTTGCCTAGCAATTCAAGGTCTAATGCTCACATTTAAGTAACAAAGATGTTTGCCATTAGGAAACATTACCTTGGTAATTCTTAAATTTGGTGATTGGATTGGTCATGTTTTCTTCAGTGGGCTATTAAATTATGATGACCACTAGGTAAATGGTGGATTAAATACTATTAATATTATTTGTAAATATTCTAACATCATCTCCATTCCTGTTATCAAGACTAATTGATTATTATGATGAACAAAATTATCATTTGAATGAGAGCCAGAGCAGACCTCCCTCCCTCAAATGAATTATGGGACGGAAAACAGCAATATCAATTTTTGTGATAATCTGTTCTGAATGGTAGGGATGTTCAATATCCTGCATCAGAATCCATGTACAACATTAATATTTATTTTGCTTTAAAGTTTGAAGTCACTTAGTAGTACTTACATTTATTTTTTTCTTAAGCTTTCTCAGAAACATTAAGGTTTAAAAGATATAAAAGAGGCCGGCATGGTGGCTCACACCTGTAATCCCAGAACTTTGGGAGGCTGAGGTGGGAGCATCACTTGAGGCCAGGAGTTTGAGGTTGCAGTGAGCTACGATGACACCACTGTACTCTAGCCTGGGGCGACAGAGTGAGACTCTGTCCCAAATAAAAAAAGAGAGAAAAGAAAAGAAAGAACATCTTATTAAATTTCTTACTTTCTTCCTCTTCATCGCTTAATATCTTTGTGATACATTAAACATATATCACAAAATGAGCAAAATATTTTTTTATATGCTTCCATGACTTCCAGAGGCTTAATTAAACTGGGTGTATGTGAGCTTTTGTATGTGAGTAATTTGGGCAAAAGCTTGCAATTTTATGAATATGCTGGAATACCTTACCTATTAGCTTGAGATGGTTCCACCCTCCTTAGGCAACCACTGACAATTTCACTGGGTATGGTGGGGAAATCTTGGTGTCCAGCTGTGAAGTTCTTTCTGGTCTAAAAGGCAGTGTCGAGAAGGTATTTCTGTATTTCATCATGTTACTATCAGAAACATATGTGTTCCCTTTTAGCCAATATGAGAATTGCTATTGGTGTTTTCACAACTTGGTAGGTAGGCCTTTCTGTCGGTCAGAAGGCACCAGAGTGAGCTGAGCATTTGGGTTCTGGAAACCTTCACATTGGGTGTGGTTTTCCTTCATTATTAATATTCTTGATATAGTTATAGATTTTTCTTTAGTGCATATAGATGAATTTTGGGTCTTCTGTATTGATTTTATCATACATTTTCAGAGATAAAATTTATTTAAATTTTTAATACAGCTTTAATGCAATTTAGGATTTTCAGTACATAAAGTAAATCTGCATTGAGGTCCCAAAATATTAGTAGCAGCTGTAATTTGGCTGTATTGCATTACTAAGTGTAAAGTAAAATTCCACATTTGAAAATAAAAGTAGTTTCATGCTAGAACTATAAAATTTCACTATATATGAAATCACTGTATATCATATTATAAATATTGAAATCAAACTTCAAATTGTACCTAATCATGAAGATAATAATTAACTGACAAGTTACAGTTGATATTATTAAAATGTACAAAGTCTGGTTTTGACCGTAAAATATTCGTCAAGACAATCTTTTGCAACTAGAGATGGTGAGCGCCATGTCTTGCTTGCACACTAGTGCTGTGTGAAACCCAGTGCCAGGCTCGTGAAAATGGGACCATTTTAGGCATCTTCCTAAGCGTACATTGAAGACAGCAGAACTTGTAGTTAAAAGTGGTAGAGTGATTTGTGTTTATCATTGTTTGCTGTCATACTGCTACTATAATTACAGTAAAAGAACAAAAAAGGAATAAACTTATGTGGCCCAAAGGGAAGTGGAAACAAGATAACTATGGATGGGAAAGAAGGGTGATGGTGGGGTGGGAACTACTGAAAGGACCTGGGAGGGGGTCTTGATGGTGGCTTCCTGATGCCCCTCACACATTCTACAAGCTCTCTGACTGCAAGACCCCAGTACTGTGTAGGGTTGGGTCAGGGAAAGTGGGAGAGTTTGGTTGGGCATCTCTGAACAGCGCACTTAGACGCCCAGATCTTTCCCCTTCTTCCCCACCTGCCCAGGAGAAAAGAGATTTATGTATTCTCTGGAGAAATTGAACTCTGACTTGAGATCCCTGGCCCAGAGAGGCTGGTGAGGCTCTGGTTTGACATCAGGAAGATTAAGTGACACCAAGATGTCCCCCAATTCCTGAAGCTGTACACCTCTGGTATGGTTTGAATGTGTCTCCCAAAGTTCATGTGTTGAAACTTAATCCCCAGTGCAACAGTGTTGGGACGTGTGACCTAATAAGAGGTGATTACGTTATGAGGGCACTGTCCTCATCAGTGGATTAATGTCATTATCGCTGGAGTGGGTTAGTTATCTTGAGAGTGGCTTTGTTATAAAAGCGAGTTCAACCTCCTCCTTTTGCCGTTGGATGACATAGCAAGAAGGTCCTCCTCGCCAGATGCTGGCACCACACTCTTGGACTTCCCAGCTTCCAGAACCTTAAGCCAAAATAAGTTTCTGTTGATTATAAATTACCCAGTCTGTGGTATTCTGTTATAGCAGCACTGAATGGACTAAGACAGCCTCCCATCACCTATCAGCCCTTAATTAAAGGATGCTTTTATTAGGAGTACAGTATGGTATAGTTACAGCATGTAAATTAATGACTGTACTTTGAGCCCACCAGTTGGCATGTAACACCCAAGCCTACAGACCCTGGAGCCTCATTTTTTTTTTTTTGAGATGGGGCTTACTCTGTCTCCCAGGCTGGAGTGCAGTGGCACTAACTGTAGCTCACTGCAACCTAGACTTCCAGGGCTCAAAGGATCCTCCCGCTGCAGCCTCCTGAGTGGCTGCTCACCACCACCCCTGCCTGATTTTTAAAATTATTTTTCACAGAGATGGTGTCTTGCTATGTTGCCCAGGCTGGTCTCAAAGTCCTGGCCTTGAGCGATCCTCCCGCGTTGGCCTCCCAAAGTGCTGGGATTATAGGTGTGAGCCACAGTGCCCGATCATTGAGCCTAATTTTGAAATGGGAAGGGCTGCCAGGAGTCAGCAGCTGTTTGAGGAAAGCTACCATTAGACCTGCACTAAAACAAACAGGAAAGAGGAACTTAGGGGAAACAGAGGAGTGTGACATAAAATATTGTAAATATCCTCAGAGAGATAGGAAAATAATTGCATCTTTGATACAAGAACAGAATGTGACCAAAAAATCAGATTCAGAGAATAAGAGATCTTGGAAATTAAAAGTATGGATATTAGAAACAAAATCTCAACAGAGATTAGAGAAGTGGATATATTAATAAAAAAGGTACGTAAAGAAGCTCTTATAAATTATGTCTGACTTGCAATTAGGAAGGAGCTTTATAAGCGTTATATTTAGAAATGCATAAACTACTATCAGAAGCTACAGATAACAGGAAGAGGATAGCCCCTCGGGAGCATGCCTGGGGCAGGCCTGCTGCATTTTGTTATAGTCCTATTTGATCAAAAACAAACTATGTGCATTTATTACTTGTATAAAAATTGAGAAATATGTGTAATGAGGAAGTTACTTTAGAAATCAGTTTGTTGAAAAATTTTATTGACAGTATAGGAAATGCTACACTATTACTTTTTTGGCAATACGTAAACCTCTGTGAATGATTTGGTCTCCTAGGTTTTTTTCAGCTCTCTTTTCTCAGTATTGATTTCTTGCTGCAGTTAGGCATGGTTATCCTAACATTGTCTGTACCTTCTGCCAGGCCTGACAAGCTTTATGGCTTTAGAAATCATCTAAATCATCACATTGTGCATATGAATTGTAAATATCCAGATTATTTTGAGGAAAATCTCTCCTCTGACATGACAGCCACATATTTTCCACATTGCTAGTTATTCTGGGAATGTTTTCTGTTAGACATTTTACATGTGTGATATATTTAGCTCATTAGTAGTGAAATACAAATGCAAGGAACTGGGAATTCTGAATGAACACTAAGAGTGAGCAGACTTTCAAGCTGAAATGGTCTCTTTCCAACGTTTTCTGCCTTATAAAGCACTTTTAGTAGTAAGTGGCTTCCTTCTGCTCTTCCCTGTCACTTACAGCCGTCGGTGGCTGTTGTGGTAACACAGACGGCACAGAATTTTAGATCTGGAAGATGCTGTAAGGGACCAATAAGTGCAATTCTTTTGCCTTGTCATTAAGGAATTTCACTCAAGGAGGTAGAACATGATTTCCCCAAGATTTAACTGCTCCTGTTAAATGACTAGGGGCCACACTCGGCGTTCTTTCTGTTTCTCTGGGCTACCTGGACCTCTTGCTGACTTTCCTTCAAATCTCATCCATTGTTGATGGTTGTCTGGTGGATTTACACCTGAAAAGGGATGCTTCTGGGGGAGTTTTAGGCTTATATTTACTGTGTGAAGTTGAGGGGGTTTTGTTAATATTTTGAAAGAGATGTGAGACATACCTGTGGATTAGAGCAGGCAGATCAGGCTGACCGTGGGCTTAGAATCTAAGTTGTAGAGATACTAAAACAGGGAGAGGGTGTGAGGGGGGGTATGGGAGGAAGAAGAGGAGGGGGGCAAGGATCATTTCCTTTTGGTGGGAGAGAGTAAGTTACTGAATATAACTGGAGCTGCTGAACTGAACCGGCCAGAACCTATCTTAATTTGTGTAAGAGAAATGCTGCAGTATTTGGCCTTCCAGAGAAGTCCTGATAATGCATCTAGGGCCCTTTGGCTGCCCTCCAGATTCTGCAGAGCTTGATTTTGGTGTCTTCTCTCAACCTGTTTTCTGCTGGCCCGGACCCTGGCTGCTGCCCATTGGCCTCCTAACTCCATCGGGCCTGGCCTTTCCCTTCTCCTTTAAAGCTTTTTTGCCAGCGTGTTGTGAGTTTTAATGGTTGGCTGGTTAAAGCAAGTCGCAGGAAGGTGTTAACGATTACTCTGTTACTCCTCCTGGAGGGTATGTGCATATATTCACAGAGTTGTTAACAGAAGTAAGATGGGGTGAATCTCCAATTGGTAGGCTGGAATTAAGAAAATGTGGTAGAAATAGGAGTGTAATATATTTTGTAGCCTTTCTTGTCCCTTTGCAAACCCAGGGGCTTGATGATTGAAGAATGAGTCTTTTTGGAAAAAAGTGGGAGAGATTTCATCATATCAAGAATTTTCTTAGGAATGTTGAACAGTTGAACTGTTCATTAACTATTAGACTTGTTAATTTCCCTTGAGAATTTCTTCTTTTATAGTTGTCTTGTATTGAAACCAAGGAAATAATATTTTTACTTTTTGTAAAAATAGCATTTTAAGTTATTAATTTTTTATTTTGAATTGTCTTTTTTATAGAAATGTTTTATTCCTTAGTGAATAAAAATACGTTCCATTGAAAACGACATGTAATGTTTCTTGGTGCATCACATGTTTATATCTCGTGATAGTGATGTAGATTAAGGTTTTTAATCTTATTTATTTATTTATTTTTGTGATGGGGTCTCACTTTGTTGCCTGGACTAGAGTGCAGTGGCATCATCATAGCTCACTGCAACCTCAAACTCCTGGGCTCAGGCAATCCTCCTGCCTGAGCTTCCCGAGTAGCTGCGACCACAGGCATATGCCACCATGCTTGGCTACTTTTTCAATTTTTTGTAGAGACAGAGGTCTTGCTGTTGCCCAGGCTGGTCTTGAACTCCTTGCCTCAAGTGATCCTCCTGCCTTGGCCTCCTAAAGTGCTAGGATTACAGACCTGAGCTGCTGCTGGGTTTTTATTCTTTATCTTCATAGACCTCATCCTTTTCTTCCTCATGGACCCCTTTGGCAGTTGAGTGAAGCCAGAAAAATATTTTTAAATGCATAAAATAGAGTACATGGCATTATAAAGGAAACCAATTACACTGGTATGCAGTTATCAAAATACTTAAAAAGCCCATTATAGAGTAATATTTGCTGTTCATTAGCATATTCAATAACAAGCTGGAACAGCTCTGTTTTGAAATGACGATGAGACAAATGATTTTTTCAAGATATCTGCTACAGTTGTAAGGTGATGTGAAAATGGTGATGATTTTTGTTGGTGATACAGTCAAAGATATTACTAATAATGTGTTTTGTGACCTGCCTTTATAATGGAAAAATATGCAAATTTCTTTTAGAGGTTAGTGAAAATATCTAATTGTTTTTCCTGTCCAAGTTCATGGACCGCCTGCCTTGGAATAACCCTTGGTGAAGATGATGGTTTAAAATGAGCATTTGTTTCCTTAGACCTTGGCAGTTGCAGCAGTGTGCTGTGAAGTGTTCTGACAGAGATAACAATTCTAAATGGAAATAACTCTTTGATGAGTGTCAAAGAGCCTCACACCAGCCTCTGTACTGGGCATGGTTGACAACATTGATAAGCACAGTTATGGTGTCTGGCCTCGTACATAGACTGTGTACACTAGTACTAGAAGCATATATCAAACTGCAGAACATAAAATAGTTGTTTAATTGCTTAGGGGATAAACATTCTTCAGTGTCGTAATGGCCACTCATGAGGGCACTTTACCAGGCCTGGGATGGCTGGGAGTGGTCAGGTGAGGCCCCCTTGAGGAAGCTGTTCAAGTTGATAGCTCAAGGTTGGGAGAGGGTGTTGGCTGAAGACAGAGTCCGTGTGTGGCCCGAAGTTGGCAGAGCTTGGTCCACAGAAAGCCTGAATGAGGCCAGTGACTGGGAGTGAAGTAAGCAGAGCTGTACATTGAGATCGGCAGAAAGATACAGTTTGCGTTTCACTCAATAGTATTTCTAATCCTGGTTGAAGAGGCATCGTTTACCTTTTAGTTTGAGGGCATGTATTATTTAGTGCATTAATGGATGAATCCGTAAAAGCTTTAGGAATTAGTTTGGAGTATATAGGTTGGAAAGTAGATTGTAAAATTTATGAGAACAAGCTCTCTTGCAAGAGCTAGAAACTTAAAAGAAGAACATTTTCTATTGTTAAATTCCTTAACATTTTTCCTCACCTAGATTTTTATTTGGCTTGTATCTAAGGAAAACCTAAGGAGAAGTGAGGGAGTGCTTGGCTTCTCCGTGTACCGAGCAATTTGAACAGTGGTGTTTGTGGAAATGCACACCTTGCTGTTCCTAGGCAGATAAATGCTGTCACAGGTATGAATTTTAAGGCGACAGGCTCCACGCCTGGCAGACGCTCAGACGGAGCAGACCGGGATTGGGCTATGCACAGAGGCAGGAATGTAACCATTCTGGTCGGGGCAGTTGGGGAGGGACTCCTATCCACGGTTCCCATACTGTTTGGCCCAGTTTTTCAGTTTGACTCCATTAAAGCATATTCTCCAGCCGAGGGGTGCACATACCTTTGGAACTTCAGAAAACATGTGCTGTTGGTTTGGGAGGACGTGCTGAGCCCACGAGATATGGAAGTGACATCCGATTCCACAAATGGAGATGGCAGAGAGTTCCAGGCAGGTAAAGAAGACTGGCTTAGAATGTTGTGGTTACTTACATTTTTGCCCATCTGTTCATTGAAAGGAAGCCGAAGCATGACACAATCCGCCAAGAATTAGTGTGAAAATTATTGAGTAACAGACTCTAAATTATTTTGTCCTCTGGGTGACCTAGGCATTTTTTAAAAAGCATTTTTTCTTAATAATATTATGAAATAAGATAGTTACACAGAAAGAATCTGACAATGTTGGTCATTAAAAACATTTTCGAAATATGATTTGCTCTGCTTACTAGACTTAGATTTTCTGGGAGAGGACCACGCTCAGCCTCAGAGCCTAGCACAGGGCCTGGCACTTAATGCGTATTTGTCGAATGTGAAGGGATTGGGTCCAATGTCTAATGACACACTGTGAAAGTTGTTCCATCACTTCCCTGTGATGGAAGGTTTGCCCAAAAGTGTCTGTTGTGTGAAAGTCATATAGAGTAGAAGTTAAACTGTAAATGAGTTAACTATGGCACTATTCCAAATCTCCAACAACCGAGTAATGAATTAGTGCTCCTGCATTCATTCAATTTGTCCATTGCTCTCTTGGTTCGGTCACTCACTCACTGTCATTGACTTCATATCTGCTAGTGCCAAGTTCCATGATAGGCTGCTGGGAAACGTAAATAAAGCAAGATGCCTGCTTACAGGCTTCTAAACACAGTGATTCCGCACAGTGTGGTAAGAGGTGTGTTGGTGACACACACTAGGTGCTGTGGGACCACAGATTAGGAAGAATTCGCTCTTGGAGCTTTGCTCGTCCTCGGACGGTCAGGGAATGTTTCTCTGAAAGAAGGGGCAGAGGAAATGTGGAAGGGAGGAATTCTAGGCCAAGGGGAAAGTGTTTGTGAAGGCAGAGGTTCAGTGAGTCACACGGTGAGTGTGAATCACATGGTGAGATGCCATTTTCAAATTTATAACTCACCTCCGCTCACTGCCCATCGTCACCCCCTCCAGCCATGCTGGTTGGCTTTCAGCTCTGGGAAACAGTTTCTGTTTACAGGCTCTTTCCCTGCCTGGAATACTGGCTCCCCAGCTCTTGGTGAGCTCTGTCTGTTCTGTCTGGGATTGGGCATTGGATTAAATGGCACCTCCTCGGAAAAGCCTGTCCTGACACGCAGCTGAAGTAGATTTCGTCCTGTTATCCCCACCATCCACCTATTATTTGCTGCAGCATACTTGTCACCACTGCTAATTGCTTTGTTTACTTGTTTATTTACTTTTGTGTTGACAGGTCCCCAAGCCTGTGCTCTCCTTATGGGCAGCAACCAAGATTGTCTTGTTCACCATTTTACAGTGCTTGTCCCATAGGGAGGAGAGATAATGAAAATGTGTCATTTAAAAAACAAAAACACTTGTAATGGACTTGCTATTCCTGTTTATTCCTTAAAGTTTGAGGGAATTCTTAACTAGGCACCTAGGCTTTCAGCTAAGAATTTTATTCAAGGTGTTTGGGTGTTACCTCGAGGTAAAAAATAGTGGGATTTAGTTTGAATCTTGGAAGGAAAAACTTGAAAAAAATCTAAGGATTCTTTAAATTGAATATATTGGGAAAGAGAAATCCCACTTGAAATATTTGAGTTACAAACAAAAGAGAAATTTGTAAGTTAAAAAAATTGAACAAAGTATGTTATTAAATCAAGCCATTCTTTATAGAAATTTTATACAGTTATTTTTTACACTGTATTTTTATTTCTATTGCTTAATTCTCTGAAATCTCCTGATAATTTTGATGATTTATTCTTATCTGTGCTCTGAACACTTTATTCTTTTTTTGTTGTTTTTTGAGATAGGGTCTCTCTCTGTTGCCCAGGCTAGAGTGCAGTTGTGCATCATCATAGCTCACCGCAACCTCAAACTCCTGGGCTCAAGCGATCCTCCTGCCTCAGCGTCTTGACTTGAGTAGCTGAGTTGACTACAGGTGCACGCCACCAACTCTGGCTACTTTTCTTTTCTTTGAACTTCTCTTCTCTTCCCTTCTTTTCTCTCTTCTTATCTTTTTTTTTTTGTAGAGACAGTGTCTCGCTGTTGCCCAGTCTGGTCTTGACCTTCTAGCCTCAAGCGATCCTCCTGCCTTGGCCTCCCAAAATGCTAGGACTACAGTGTGAGCCACCATGCCCAGCCTGCACACTTTTTTCTTATAGTTAATATCATTATTTTTTAACTTATTTAAACCCTTTAACTTATGTAATCAGTGATGTTCTCACACTGATACTAATCTTTTTATCCAATACAGTATTCCTATAATAGGTATTTTCCATCCGTGGCCTAAATTTTGTTGCCATCTTTCTCCACTGCTTTTGTCATTTTTTATGGCCCACGAAATGGCTTCATTTCTACACCATCTTCTCCACACTCAGATTTTTCTTCTACATGTCACACATAGCATAAGACGTACTTCTATAACATTTTATGTGCTATCATGTGGAATAAGATTACACAACAAAATTTATTTTGTCAGTTTTTTAGGAATGGCAGGTGGAAAATGTTATGTGAAATGGCATATTGAAAGAAAGGAAAACCTGAGGGTGGATTGCTTAAATGATTGTGATGGTTTTTCCCGTTGGGTCTTTTCCAGATGAGAATTCCATGCATAGGTCTGTTCATCCTAAGGGGCTTCTTAGCTTCAGCCAGGGATGGGTGGTTTGCATCTCCTGATTGTTCAGCGGCAATATCCCTTGCCCTTGCCCTTAACCTTTTGTTCTCTTCTTGAAGAAATGGGAAAAAATACACTTATACACTACCCTGCAGGTGAGATTTTGGTGATCTTCTTTTGTGAAAAGGACTTTTTTTGTTTACCTGTTTCACTTATTCATTCAGCAAATATTTATTGCCCACCTACTATGACTATGCTTGTCACTAGGCATTAAAAAAATGTATTACGGCCAACACTTAAATTATTTTGGGGCAAACTGTTTAAAGAGAGGACTCCCAAACTGAAAGAAGTTGTGTGTCAGCAGAGAAATGCATTGTGGTCTGTTGGGTGATTTTTTTTTTTTTTTTTAAACAAAATTGCTGCTGGCTTCAGAATGATGAGGATTCGCACTTCTGACATCATTGCCTAATATTGGGTTTCTGTGCTTGGGCTCTTTGTGCTGCGGAGGCGAAAAGCGTTTTGAGAGTCTTAATGTCACCGGAACACTACACCTGTTGCTGGCTATCCTTGCATATGAAATCCAGAACCCAGAGTCATCTGCTTTCATTTCCTTGTCTACCCACTCTTTCCGGCGTGTGTGTGTGTGTGTGTGTGTGTGTGTGGGGGGGGTCAGATTAGTAGCTCCTGTCAAGAGTAACCGCTTTCTTCCATCTGGGCTATGATTTCAATGACCTCAGGAACAGTAGTATTAAATCCTTTTGTCATTCTGTCCCTGAAAGACTCACATCTGAGCAGCCTCAAGAGTCTCAGGCATGTGTTTGTGGCAGAGTTTGGGACTGGGGGGGAGGGGAGTGAAACAGGCTTTTAGCAGCAGCTGCTGCTACCTGATACCTGGAACCTTACTGCTGTTGAGGAACATGTATTTCCTCTTGGCTTCATCTGATTTTTGGCTATGATTCCGAGGAAGAGGAAGTATTATATAGTATCATTTACTTTCATAAAAATAATTTCGAGATCTCTGGGCTTCACGCTGGTTCAGGCAATGCTATTGAAAGCCAGGGAGCTGCTTTCGAAGGCACACGATAGGGGAGAAGGAAAGGCTCCATAGCTGGGACCTGGTACTGAGATTAAGTACACTCCATGAATTGGGTGTTTTACTGGGTATCGTGAAAGTTCTGTTACCTCGTTTTTCAAATGATAGTTGAAATATTGACACACCTTAACTTGTAAGAATTTTGCAGCCATCAATGAAGATATATGTGAAAGAACTTTGAAGCTTAGGGATCCCTAAAAGTGAATACTGACCAAATTGTGTCCTGATGGTCAAATAAGAACATGGGTAGTTCTAATCCTCTACTGCGTTGGCAACCTCCAGGAAGTTATTTTAGCCCAACTTTCCTAATTTAAAACCAACTCTGTTATATTTGATTTATTTATACTTTTATAGATAGACAGATTTACTCATGGACATTCTCTGGAAGAGAAAAATGTTACGGAAAGCGAAGCTTTATGTGAAACAGCACATAAATGCTCCCAACTTGCAAGCTCGGGAATGTGTTGTTCACCAGTGGGGACTGCCCTGGAATAAGATGCCCCAACTTTGGTTTTTGCCTTATTTCTAAATCATTTCTCATTTGTATTTTCTGACAACATTCTGAGTTCCCCCCTCCTGTCTGCCTCCTCCTTCTTTGCGACTCCTTAGAACACTTTAATAATAGGCTGTTTGTTCATGTCTTGCCTTCTGCCATGTTCACTCCCACCTGTTCATTCCGCCTCTGCCCTCTCCTTTCCCCTTTTTGCATGCTCTGGCCTGTTGCTGTACCTGAACCTGATCCTGAGGCAGTGATACAGCAAGCGCCTCAACACTCCATCTGTAGCACATGAGGTTGAGTCACTTTGCCCGGCCTGGGAACTGGCTGTCCTCACTCCTGCACTACATGGAACAGAGCAGGTGCTCAGGAAAGCTGTCAGTCAGCTGACTGGGTCTTACAAGGGCTCTTCCCTGGACTCGGGCCCTGGGAACCTGCTGCTGAGTCTTGGTGCCCATAAACTCTTGACTGATAACCGTGACTTGCGTTCTCTATCCTCACCTGGTTACCTCTTGGGGCCTCTTTATAGCATCATGGAAGTCCTGGGGCTGATTTAAAATACCCCCTGGTCAGTTCCTCCCCATGGGTTCTGCCTAATTATTGCCTGGATCCTTCATCTTCTTTCCACTCTCAGCCCTAAGTTGTCACAAGTAGATGATTATGCCTCATCCCCAAGTTGACAGACGTGACACATGAGAGTCTGGGTGGGTGTGCCCATGGTTAGACAGGACTGTCTTTGTGTGGTACTAGCTGCTGCTGGGTCTGCACTGACTCACACAGATTCATACCCATCTCTTCTGAGGCCGACATCCTCGGATTTGCATGAGGGCATTTGCATGAGGAGAGAAACAGAGTCCTGTGCTCAGGGTTGAGATGCATATAGGTGTGTCTCATGGACTTTGGTGGGGACAGAGTTGCCTCATGGAGCGGGGAAGCTGATATGGTGGGGTCTCCAATCCAGACTCCGGCATTTCCACGGGCAAGCGGAATGACAGTAGACAATGTCCAGGGCCTGGCACCCTCAGGCGCAGAGAGCTGGCAGGAAGACAGGCAGTGGTGCAAGTTTTCTGAGGTAGAGATTGTCACTGCAGGTGGGTCCTACAGGATAATTGGTCACTTCTCCCACTGTTTTTTTTTTTTTAACTGCAAACACAAAGGAATAATCTCTAGGTATCTCTTCTTTATACCTTCCCATGAAGCTTGAAAGTTCTAGAGCTCTCTAGAAACTAGAGAAGTTTTCCTCACAGTGCCAACAAAGGCATTTCAAGAAAACTCCTTTGTTGTCCTTTGCTCCACAGCCCAGCAGGCTGCCACCTGATTTATGAAAACAGAATGGATAGACAGTTCAATAAAATCACCCCCTTTCTTTTTTTAAAATAATATTTTAAAATTCCTCTTTCTTTTTTAAGTATTTGTGTTGCTTTATTCATGTCTTTTACATTCTCCTTAAATAACTGTCCTTGCCTCCCTGAAGTACTCTGACAACGGCCTTCCTTCCTGCCACTGGCGTGGGATGTCTGCGGCTGGAGGGGCATCCTGGGCCCTCTGCCCTAAGTGGCCAGCAATGGAGGGTTCCTCCCGCGGCCCTGGCAGTTGGGATCCTGCTTGTACAGAGTGACGGCATCACTCAGCACCCATGTAGAGTTGCTCTGCTCGCCCACAGATCGCTCTCAGCCACTAGATGCCTCACCTCAGTGGGTTCCAGGCAGTTGCCACTTCGGTTTGGAAGCACCGCTGCCAGTGAGAAGCCCTGCCACACGCAACAACCCCCGGACCCCTTCCTCCCCTGTTGCGAGAGGAGGGCCACCCTGGGAGGGAACCACCAGTTCCCCTCGTAGCACCCTCCTTACCTGTCCTGGTGGCGGGAGAAGCTGCGTGCACCCACTACCTCTCTCTGCCTCCTCATTGAGGGCTTCGGTGGCATTGTCGTCTCTTAATCTCACTGCTTTCACGCAGCTTTCTTGAGATAATTGTTAGAAAGGGTATGATTTAATCCTGATGTACCGCTTCTAGGAGTTTTCCTTTTAATTCATTATTCCAAGTAGGTGTCTTTGTCTGCACATTGGAAAATGAAACTAATACTTAAACATGATCCCCTCCCCATTTTATTCCCCCCTTCTATTCATTCCTTAGAGTTTATGTCTGAAGTCTGCCTCCATGTGGTTGGGGATACTTTCTAAGCTCTTCCATGGTGGGGACTTAGATTTAACTCACTTTAACATGATTTTGTTGATTATAGTGTCATTCAATTCCATTAATATACTAATATGGAAACGAAAGCATGATTTCAGATTTTATTTATATCTTCGTGCTTTGGAAAAACAATCTCATGAGAAATCACTCAGCCCATTAACTGCCGTCTTTGACATTACTTTTTTGGGTTTGCTTGTTTTTAAAAAAAAGTTTTTCCAGGCTTTTGATAATTCACCATATCAACAGTAGCATAAACTGAGCATTTTTAGACATGTGTTGTTAAAATCCTGCAAAAATTCTTTTCATGTCATCATGTGGGATTTTGTTAATAATCGTTATTGTGATCAAGAACTGAGGTAGAATTTCCTAGCTAGATGCGAGTGAATTAAGAAATCCTGACATGCTCTTTGATTATTAGAGAAGTTGTATTCTAAACCATATGACTCTGATGAAAATATTAAAGAGAGTACTTAGATTGTGAGAATCTTGAGGACAGACTATGCCTGTTTCATTTTTGCATCCTTCTTGGGTGGAATGCCAGGCAGGTGGTTAGTACAGTCAGGGGATGGGAGGGCATGTGAACCTCGTGGAGGATATTAGATTCCATTCTCGCATGGGAGACTTTAAGGATTTTGAAGCTAGGCAGTTGCAGGTACTCCAGAAAAGTCACTCCAGGGGCTCTGTGGGAGGGTGATTTGCAGTGAAGAGCTGTAGAGGTGGAGGGAACATTGCAGGTGGCTTTGCCAGGAGACCAGGTAGAGAAGATGGGGGGGGTGGGCAGGAGGTGGATGAAGCTCTGGCTTTAATAGGTACAGATCCACCGTCCTTCACCTGCCCTTATGATATCCAAAAAGAGCTCTGAAAACCAAAAGTTATTTTCTTTGTAATTCATTTTGACAATAAAAACTGAGTTTGACCTGAGCTCATTTGGTGATGAAGCCTGACCTGAACAGCTGGAGTTCTTTTAAAATCTTTACTTATCCCACTCACTGTACATTAAACATACATATTTGCTGCAGAACTATTAATATTAACATGTTTGATTCGGGGAAATTGCCCTGGATCTTGCTGTTTTTTGTTTTCAATGTAATATGTGACTCATGCTTTATAACGTGTCTCAAATGGGAAAAGTTCTGACTTGGCAACACATCTGGCCCTAGGGTTTTGGACAAGGAGTTGTGAAACTCTGTTTGACTTGTGTTTGCAGGATAAGGTTGGTGAGACTGACTGATAATACATGGAGGAAAGAACTATGAGGGAAAAGAACATTTCTAGGAAGACTCAAAGGTTAATGATAACACTACCTCATTAGCATGAAGGGAAGGAGAACTTTGGGAGGGGCTTCAGAAATGTTCATTAGATAAGGCATGATTTATTGAAAAAATCTTAAATTTTTGAAATATTGCTCGTATGTGCTTTTGGACCAGAAAAAGGGGACAGTTGGAGAAATTTGAAAGAGAACTGTAGATAAGTTCATAATATTGCGTTCTTGTTAATCCTCTGGTTTTGATAATCCATCTGGTTATGTAAGATGGCAATATTTGGGGAAGATGGATGAAGGGACTATGAGAACTCTGTGTACTATTTTTATAACTTCTTTTATAAGTCTAAGATTATTTCAAGATAGAAAGTTTTAAAAAAATGAGAAAAAAAATTGTTTGTTATATCAGGAAATGGGCATCATCCAAGCTGCTTTTAAGTAGAGAATATCTATTAGTAGGAGTCTAGTTTTCTTGGAGAATTTGAAGTCTAAAAATGCAAATCAAGTATAATTTCAAAGTCAGGTCTTCACCCCTTCCCATTTTTTTCTTTTCTTTTTCTTAAAGCTGACCTGGTTTCTATCATAAGATTAATTTATCATTTTCTGATATGAGAAAAATGTTTGACTCCAGCTTAAGTGCATAAAGAATAGTTACAAAATGAAGCCAGTAGTGTCTTGAGGGTTCATGGGAAGTGCCAGAACTGGCCTCTTGCATTTGGTCTCCCTGGTGTTGGAGAATGTAGTTTGGCTGTAGCTCTTATTTGCTGCTCTGCAGGGTCAGGTGTAGGTTCATTATTTAGGGCTGGCAGTTATAACACGTTGTTCAAAGCCAAGAGGGTTTTGTAGATAATAGGAAGAATGAAGAAAATGTGTACCTTTAGTGGCCAAAGTCGGCTGGCCTGGGTTTGATGGTGCTGATGTTGCTGGGTGTGTGTTTCTCCCCCTGGAGAGAGGATTAGTTTCCAAATGCCTTTGCTTTACTCTCTTATTCTGACACTACCTCCTATAGTTTCAGCTGATTTGTTTTGTAATTCTCTCTCCACTCCAATCCTTTCTTTCCTTTTTGATGAGAGTAGACCTAGGCTGGCAGCCAGTTGCTGTTGAGCTATAATAGAGCTAGTGGTATGAACAAAATTTGATTACTGCTGTCAACACCAGATTGAATAAGAAAGTGCATACCCTAGACAGATACTTGCAACATAAATGGTCTATTGATTTCACAAGGACTAGAAATGAGGCCACCGTGTAATCTAGCAGAAGAACGGATCTGTGAATAGAGTGGGTTCTGACATTACTTAACAGTTTTAAAAAGTGCCCCCTTCTATTAGATCTTTTTAGAAGAACCTTCAGATAACTTTCGATAAACTGATTGTAGCTCCTGATTTTCTTCACCTTCAAGTATTTACAGAAACTCCAATGAAGCCTTTGCACTTGTGTTTGTTAAATGATTTGCTTTTCCTGCATAGAATCTACTTTAGAAGTTATATTGGTTGCTACAGACCTTATTTGCTTCTGAGCTATGATGACATTTCCACTTAACTTAATATGAATGTTTTAGAAATTTCCCACAATGGAAAGTTCTGTTTGACATATGAAAGTTCAATGGTCAGTTTCATAGTTAGCTGGATGCCAAGAAATAACTAAAATAATGGATTACATAGTGCAGCCTTGGGACGTGGAAAATTTTTTAGAAGATGGATGAAATCATATTATTAATACATGTTGCAAGGCCTGAGGCCTTACATTGAAAATTAAAGAAACAAGTTTTTATTTTTTAAAGTTAATAGCCTTTTGATATTTTTTTGTTATGCTTTATATAGATTTGTTCTGTTTAGTTTTTCTGAGGGATCAAAAAAATTAAATAGGATGTTTTAGAAAAAAGGTAATTAGCATCATGGTATGTGAATTTGTTCAAACACGGTAAGGTCTGAAAAAAGTGATAATCCCTTTGATTTAGATTTTTTTTTTGAATAGTTACTATCTTTCTCCCAATACCACACTTTTGAGAGGGAAGGGGAAATTACTGGTCATTCTAGATCCTGACTTGTCCTTCTTATTGACTACCTTCAAAATTTGAGATTCTTAATGTTAAATCACACCTGGTCTAAATTTTCTTTCTATAAGTAATTATGGCTATTTATTTACAAAAGGCTGCTTTAATTGTACCTGTTTCTATTTAAGAAGAAGACACATACAGAAAGAAAGGTGGAAAGAACCAATTTGTAAAGATTGAAATGTCATATTTACATTTAGAATTTCATTTTCTTATAAGTTTTCAGAAGCAACCCTCTGATAGAGGAAGAAGGCCCCAACTACTTTAGTATCCTCTTACTAGAGATAGTAATTTGAGGCCAGAATGTTTAGCTGGTATGAACCCATACAAATCTACCCGTAAAAATGTTGAAATTCTTTGATACCTATTGGAAAATAGCCACCGTCAAAGATGGACACCTTTAGGATCTTGCTTCTGCATTGTAGGTAGTATCCATTCTGATTAGGTGGTGCCCATGCCTCACTGGTTGTTCTGTACTTTGAATATTTAGCCCTGCCTATAGGAATGGACGTTTTTGGGCTACTGATAAAAACTAGGTTTTGACAGCCATCAAGGAAGTACAAATCAAACCACAATGAGATGTCACTTCATACCCACTAGGGTGGCTGTGATAAAAAAGACAGGTAATACCAAGTGTTGGTGAGGATTGAGAAATTGGAAGCCTCATACACTGCTGGTGGGAATGTAAAATGGTGCAGCCACTTTGGCAAACTGGCACTTCTTCAAAAGGTTAGACATACAGTTACCATATGACCTGGCAGTTCTACTCCTGGGGATATATATATCTCTCCAAAAGAAGTGAAAACATATGTTCATGTAAAAAACTTGTACACAAATGCTCATAGCAGAATTATTGGTATTAGCTAAAAGATGGAAACAACCCAAATGTCCATGAACTGATGAACAAATAGGTAGAATGTGATTTATCCATATAATGGAATGTTATTCAGCCATTAAAAAAAAATGAAATAACTATACATGCTACAACCTAATGAATCTTGAAAACATTATGTTAAGTAAGTGAAAGAAGCTGGTCACAAAAGACTATGCACTGTTTGATTTCATTTATATGAGACATCTAGAATAGGCAAACCTATAGCGAACAGAAGCAGATTTTAGTGATTGCCTTGGGCTGGGGGTTGGGGAGGGGAAATGGAAAGGAACTGCTTTTGGGATGATAAAAAGTCCTAAAATTGATTGTGGTAATGGTTGTACAACTCTGTGAATACACTAAAAATCATTGAATTATACACTATAAATGGGTTAATTGCATATTATGTAGATTATATATCAATAAATTTGTTACCAAAAAAAAAAAAAAGAATTGGGCTTTGACTATATATATGTTCTGTATCACTGTGCTTTTCACCGTGTGTCTCCTCACAACCATCCTAGATGACAGGCGAGGTCACTACTCCCATTTTACAGATTTGGAGATTGAGGTTTAGAGAAAGTATTTTGCCAGAGTCACAGAGCTCCTAGTCTAGGGAAAATACAGAGATAAGGAGGAGAGTGGGATAGATATTATCCATCTTTTCTGTGCCTCCAGGAAGAGAGATGCCTTTTAATTCAAGCCAGTGTATATCTTGACAAAGATACATATTCTATGAAAATCTTTGCTAACAAGTAGAAAGTTTCTATTTCAAAATAAGAAAGAAAAAGAATTAAATAAGGACAAGAAACTAGGTGAGATAACATGAATGATGCCTTTCTTTGTTTTTCGCATGTGTGTAGATAGCATGTGCATAAGTGACAGCAAGAGAGCAAGGCAAATACCCAAAAATAGAATAGGCTGGAAAATATGAGTACAATTGTTACCTCTTGTCTTGTACTTCTGTGTGGTTAAGCTTATTTTTTCCATAATAGCAATTTCTAAGGGATTAAGAAGAAATCCTTTTGAGTTTTTATTTCCCCAAGTATATATAGATACTAAAGTGAAATAATAAGTCCAATTTATTCTTTGAAGTATAGTTAATATGTAACCAAACTCTTCCGTGCAGTTGTATACCCAGGGCTAACGCTTTTATTTATATACCTAGTGGGTAGAGGGTGGGTTGGGTTTAGTCAGATCCTTTCGTGGGAAAAATAAAAGCCACTCAAAGGAACACAGGACTAGTTGTGCATTAAAAAAAAAAATGCAGCACAATTTATTCCAAGTTTTCATCTGTCAAGGTAACTCGTGGGTATTGAGGAGATGGTGGGTACAGCTTTGTGGAAAAATAAAAGCCATGCACGGACTCCCAGTGTGCAGTTCGCGGCTTGCGTTTGTTTGTCAACTTCCTGCTCATCTTTTTCCCGTTTTAAGCAATGTAGTGATGTAGCGACCGGGCCTCACGTTTCGTTGAAAAAGTGCAATGTGATTGCCACGGGCAACGTGGTCTCAGGCTTGCAAGCGTCCCGGGTAAGTGTGCCCCTTGCTTGACTCCCAGCCAGTGTGGTTTTGAAAGGGAAACCAGACACGGGCTTCTCGTTCATGACGAGCATAGTTTGTCAGTAAAAGGCTGCTACGGAGGCCAGCGTGCAGGGACAGAGGGCCGTCCTTCGATGTACAGTTGTTGTGGGCTCTGATAGTGGAAACAAACTGTTGCTTCATAATTCTCTTCAAGAGGGGACAATTTGCCAGGGTTATTGGCTTCTTTGGAAAAAGCACTCAAGGAACCTTAAATTTGTTGTGACCAGTATGTTTCACTTTACCTCCCTGTATTTTCAAAGTAGTTAAATGCCAGGGAAAGAAAGTATTGACTGTTTACTGTCATATAAGGAAAAAGTTTCTTCTATGGTGTTCAATGTTGTTAGACCTCATCCCATTTTGTATTTGATTTACTCTGTTGGCTAAAAGGCATTTTACTTTTTGAAATATATAGTTGAGAGCTGAGATGGGAGAATCAGACATTTGTACTTTTGGGGGCAACGTAAATGATGGGATTTTTGTTTTAATTCAGGCTTGTCCATGAGAAGTGTTGATGGAGAACTTCACGTAGGGAAGGTCTCATACACTTTTCTCTCACTGTAGTTTACTTCCAGGGTGACTTAGTTTTTCTGATCAGTTTAGAGGTCCATATCTTGTTTAACGTATATACGTGTGTACTGATCATATGAGCTTCTGTACGAGAAAAAACCCCAAGTGATGTGTTTTCTTTGACCATACATGTTATGCATGAATGTTGCCACTCTGAAAAAACTTTGAGGCTGGTAAGAGTTTTTTAAAAAATGTTTTTCTTTTCCTTTTCTTTATTTTTTTTGGAATTATTCTCCCTCTTAATGTTTTCCTTAATAGCTCCAGTGAATGAGGTGGTAAGTGTGTAAGCCTTGTTCTCTATGGAGCAGATTTGAACTAAAATGTTTGGAGCAGCCCATATTTTCAGTAAATTTGGTTTCTCAGACAATAGGAGATTGGTGTACTATACTTCTCTTCATTGGCTATTACTTTTCCCTCTTAGATAACCATGTGGTCCCAACACAGAATCAAAATACCTCTCAGCGACCTGAATTAAAACCCCATGCGTAGGAGCAGCAATTGTAGCATGTGCCCTTTCAAAGATTTCTCTGGACTCTCACTTAATCCTCTTTTATCCCCTGGCATTAATAACCTCTGTAGTTTGCTAGTCTTTGTCCTACTGTTGTGCCACAAAGGGTCTGGGATAACTATAGTGGTTGAAATCAGAAGACAATTAGAAGAAAAATACACACAAACCTTTAAATAGTAAGTAGACTTTTAAATGAGTAGATTACAGTGTTAAGTATATTTAAAGGCTGTGATGGTTGAGTTCTGGTTTATTTAGATAGCATTCTTTCCTGTCCCAACCAGTCAAAAGGCTTTAGGGCAATAGAATAGTTTATTTTTAATAAAACATGTTTCAGGGCATGCTATTTTAATAAAAATAGAAAGCCAATGGGTACATGATTTCAGATTCCACAAGGGCCTAGCCTCTCTTCTCATTGGTTGGTACTGAACTGAGTATTTTTTTGTGTGTCCATAGTGTAGACCTCTTTAGTGATCTTGTTAGAAATAAAGATTTTAAAATTGGCCAGGCGCAGTGGCTCACGCCTGTAATCCTAGCACTATGGGAGGCGTAGGTGGGAGGATTGCTTGAGCTCAGGAGTTCGAGACCAGCCTGAGCAGGAGTGAGACCCTGTCTCTACTAAAAATAGAAAAATTAGCCGGACGTGGTGGCACGTGCCTGTAGTCCCGGCTACTGGGGAGGCTGAGGCAGGAAGATCCCTTGAGCCCAGGAGTTTGAGGTTGTAGTGAGCTATGATGACGCCACTGCACTCTACCTGGGGTGACAGGGCAAGACTCTGTCTCAAAAAAAAAAAAGAAAAAAAAGATATTAAAATTAACGTTAAAAAATAACATTTTTGGCTGGGCATGGTGGCTCATGCCTGTAATCCTAGCACTTTGGGAGGCCAAGGCGGGAGGATTGCTTGAGGCCAGGCGTTCAAGACCAGCCTGAGCAAGAGTGAGACCCCCTCTCTACAAAAAATAGAAAAAATTAGCAGGATGTGATGGCGTGGGCTGGTAGTCCCAGCTACTTGGGAGGCTGAGGCAGAAGGATCACTTGAGCCCAGGAGTTTGAGGTTGCAGTGAGCTGTGATGATGCCACTGCACTCTAGCTGGGTGACAGAGCAAGCCCCTATTTCAATAAAACAAAACAAAACAAAGGAAAAACAAAAAACAAAGAAAAACCCCAATATTTTTGCCAAATGTTAACAATAATCTAACAGAGAGACCAACATTTAAGGAAAAAAAGGCTTGAAAATGTGAAATAATTTATTTGGAGGCATTACAGGATATTTGGGCATCTATAATGCCCAGATGATTTATGTCTGGAAGTTGCCTCTGGTCAGGAAACCACTTCTGGGAGGCCCTGCTTATCTTGCCATCCTTCCTGCTTTCCTGCTGCTCTGTCAGACATTTCCTCTTTAGATGGGTGGGTTAAAAGATTCACAGCCTGGGCTCCCATTACAATCACCAGGGTGTTGGAGCCCACAGCCAGAGACCCTGATTTAATTGAACTGAGGCATTGACTCTGTGGCTTTTCAAAAGCTCTCCAAGGGTGTCCAATGTGGAGCCAAGGTGCAGGAGAACAGGGGAATGTATTCATTCCTCGCTAAGAGGAAGCTTTGTCACCACTGTCCTCTAGCACATGACTGTGTGCCTGGCATGCAGACGTCCAGGAAGAGGTCACAGGGGAACAGACAGCTACTCTGGATGAACATTGAGCAGACCTCTCAGAAGAGACAGGGCTCCTGGCTGGTGGTGTCCTCATGAGGCAAGGCATGTTGAGAACTTTGGGAATAAGAATTTCATCAGGGGCTGGGTGTGTGTGAATGTGGAGGTGGGGCCAGTTGGGGGACACTAACAGGAGGCTCTCCTGAGCCATGTGTGACTCATTCTTAAAAATCTGAAGTTTCTTGCATTGGAACTCCAGGAGGTTTACGACCATTCTGAGTTGCTTAAAGTCTTCCTGTACTTCTTTATTCTTTCCTCTATTTAGTCAACATTTATTAGGTACCTACCTAGTAAATGCCCTGCTCTGGGGAAGGTGTGAGGATATAAAAATGAAGGTGACATAGTTCTTTCTCTGCAGAGGTGAGGGCCTGGGAGGGACAGTGTGAAGGTGAATACTAAGTCTGGTGGTGGCTGAAAGGAAGGAGTGTGGTCATCTTTGTCATATATTAGGGACTGCCTGACCCATCAGTTGACTATATCCGAATAAATGAGCACAGAATTTGGAGTGATAAGTGTAGTGAGGTTTGTCTGGGAAAATTTCTTAGGACTTGTGGATTATTTGCTGATCTTAATGTTTCTCGAGAAAATGACTCAGTGGTTGGGAAGACCAGCTAAATATAATTTGCAGAGGCAAAGAATTAGAATTGTTAATTTGGGAGAAAAAGGTAGAGAGAGTGATTTGTTTGAAACAAAAGAATTTGGGAGGAAAATGAGAAATGTGATTAACATGGTAGTGAGTGGTTGGTTCTTCAAAGGATGGGACTCGGCCCTTAAGACCTGGGTCCCAGTTACCCCTGCCATCGACCACAAAAGTCAGTGAACCTCTGAGATGGGGTCTCCCAACCAGTAGAATCCTCCAGGGGGTTTGTGGTCAGGATTCATGATGTAACACACTTTAAAATACTTTGCAAACTATCATAAAAGTTCCAGGTAATAAAAGGAATAAGAAGTTCTATAAAAATGCTAAAAATCTAGTCAGTTGATAATGGGCTTTGCCTGGTGCTTCAAGTCTAGGAATAGGAAATCAAACATTATATTCATTATGGTATATGGCTGCACCCTGTAATTTTTTTAGTGCATTTTTTCTTGGCATTACTTCAAAGGCAAGCTCATGAAACTGCATTTGGATCTGTTTCATGTTTTCACTTGGGTTCTTTGACCCCTACTTCGAGGGCACCAGATGCTTCCTATTCTAACTGTTCCCAAATCCAGGACTTGTTGGAGGGCCATTGACAGGGCTGGTGTGGGAATTAGATAGGATCTGGGCACAGCGACTCCCGTGCTCCTGCCCCAATATTTTGACCTTAATTTGAACAGTTCAGTGAACTGGCAACTCAAGTAGTTTTTTCCCACTGAACTAGAACTTTCATTGTTTTGCAGAGGAAGATGAGTCATAGCCAAGAGTTGTACCATTGTGCTGAAGTGAAATTTTAGTCTAGGACTAAAGGAACACAGGCCAAACTTTCTGTCTAAACCAGAGTATTGAAACTTGGCTTGCGAGCTTGGCAGGAATTCATGTGGCCCTCTGTAGAGTTGCTCTCAAGTAAAAGGAGCATTTTATTATAAGAAATTTTTGACCCCAAGTCTAATTTTTAGTAATGTATTTAAAATATCTTTAAAAATACCTTAAGTAATCAGACTCCTTCTTAAAAAAAATTCCACGCAAAATGGAAATTATACAAAGTTGAAACCTGTCCTTCCCCCCACCCCTATAACCATTGTTAATAGTTTTGTTTGTCTTACTACACTTTTTTTATATGAATATACAAATGTACACCTTTATGTGTAAGCAGAGTTTTATTATTTTGAAGCAAAACTGGAACCATCCTGTGTTAGTGGCATCCCACTTAAAAAAATTATTAAAAACTACCAGTGTACACATATCTTAGCTCACTTGAGTAACTGCTGGGGCAAATATGTTTTTACTGTTAAATTGCCATCCACAAAGTGTAGAGAGACCAAATGTAGTATATAAGTGTTTGAACTTGCATTTCTTTTTTGTGGAATTGAACTTCTCTGCTTGTATTTATTGGCTCTTTGGATTAATTCTTCAGTGAATTTCTTTTTTATACATTGCCCATTTTCTTCTGTTGTTTGGATCCTTGACTTTTAAACTCTTATTGATTACAAAGGAAATTCCTACAAAATGGCATATTTTGAATGACTTATTTGAATTTCGTTTGAGTTTTAAGATGGCTAACAAGTACCTTACAAGACACACAGTATTTCCACATCTCTGGGACAGAGGTTTAAGTCCTTGGATTTAGATTCTATAGTTCCTCTTTCGCTTTTGGCTGGTGTGGAAGCCATCATCATCCCAAACTGGGCTGAAACTAGTAATTATTTAGGTGCCCTCACTATTTTATTACATTTTTCATGTACTGATAAATTATTTTCAGATGGATGGTAAATCCCAGATTTATTTATAGAAAAACCCATTTTCCATATATTTTATGGAACATGTGACAGTTAGCAGAAAGAGGCCGTGGAGTCAAGCTTAAAATTAAATCTCAACTATGCTATATCTAGAGCCTCAGTTTCCTCACTTGCAAATGGAGAGAATGGGGGTATTGTAAATATTTAAAGCTGTATGCAAAATTCCTTGCACATAACTTTCGAATTGCAGGGAGGATTGTAATAAATGGTGGCTGTTTATGTTAGTAGAACCTTTCAAGTTAATACAGGAAAAAAAGACATTTGGATGCTAAATGAAGATAGGACATTAATTTAAATGAAGTTCCATATGCACCATCATATTGAAAAATTATCAGTGTGTCCTCATCCTTTGATCTAGATTTGTTAGTGATTTTTCATATTAAAGCATCAAGGCTGTAATTCTATGCTGGGCTTGTTTAACCACAGATCCACTACATGCAGGAAATAGAGAGCTATATGGGACAACAAATGGCTTGCAGTTGCTTGGAGGATATCTTTGTGGCAGGGTGCCCGAAATGTTTTGCTGGTTTCAAAGTTCACTATCATTTGTTCAGAAAGGTTTTTATTGTCTGCAAGCAAGCAAGGCAAGCAAAGGAAAAGGGCATGCAGCCACCTCCCCTATGAGTCTGTAATGTATGACCTATTTGCCTTTGGTGCCTTATATAAAAAGCTTTATTTAGTCTGCAGAGAGGGTTATTTCTCCAAATAGAGGAGAACTGTCATAGTAGTCTGGAAACATGATAGATTTCAGCTGAATGCCGCTGATCCAGATTCTTTGAGAGACTGGGCTATATGGCACTTGTAAAATTGGCACCTTGAACAGATTCTTCCAGGTCACTTGCATATTATCAGTGGAAATACCTCATCATATAGCGATCCACTTGGCCCTTTCAGAAGCAACTCCTCCTATCGCACCAACACTGACCCTTTTCTCCTGGCCCAGCCAACCTCTTGCTGAAAACCTGCTGCCAGAATTAGTCTCCTGGCTTTTGACTTGGCCTATTTTCTTGTTGACTCCTGGATTCTGTGCCTTTAGCTTCTGCTTGGACTCCTTGGCAGTAAATCCCTTTCTGGTTTTAGTAGCTCCTGGATTGTGTTTGGCAGAAGAAATTTATTCCCCCAGCAGGTTCACTTTCTCCTAAAATAATCCTAACCCACCCATGCAATCTGGCATCTGCCAGTACTCTTGAGAACTGTTAGTTAGTTGTTAATAAATATTTATTATCCAACATTAACAAGTGTTACAAGAGGAAAAGTATAGTCCTTTTATTTTTGTGAAAGTGGTTTGAGGGACTTTTGGGATTAGAGGAGAAAAAATCTTGAAATAAAAAGAATTATTGTATTTTATCTTTGTCCATGTGAATTCTTTAAAATAATTATTACATTCTATATTTGCTCATATACATTAAAAAAGACCTGGTGTATTTTGTAGTGATGGATTTTAAACTGGGAGGTTGGGGCTATTTTGCAAGCAGGTTGAGGAAATAGTTCTTATTTTCCCTTTCTTGTCCTACTGGACCTTTCTTATCTATTCACCTTCCTATCCCTTTCTCCTGCTGTTGCAAGGAGAATCTATGTTTTAGGATGAGAATTTACTTTGTGGCTAAGTGAAGTGTGCACTATTTTTAAAAAAGTCCTTGAGAGTGCATTCTGTGTATTCACTGAATTTGTCGCTAGGCCTTATGTTGCAAAATTTCTGAGTAATAAAATCCAAATAAAATAAAAAGATGTTGAAGGTGAAACTATGTCGTGATTACTGAAATAAAGAATTGGCATTTATTTCCCATAATTTGGAAGTCATTCAGTAAATAGTATTTGTCCGGTGTTTTATGATACATCATTGTTATCATAGTGGATTTGTATGAGGAAGACTGTAAGCATTGATTTCCCTGTAATTTTCTAAATTTTCTCATCTATTTGTGTTTCTTAAGTAGAGTAGTGCTTAGTTTTCTATCAACTTCAACTATCCTGCACCTGGTTAAGAACTAAATGTAATGTAAGGAAAAAAAAAAGAGCATGGAGCCAAAAATAAATGACTCAGTGAACATTTATTAAGCACCTGCTGTTTGCTGGCTCCTGTGGTAGTTGACGGAAGTGCTGAGATGTTTTAAATCTGGTTTTAAATGAAATGATTCTACTCACCAGCATGCCTTGAAGTCTGGGCACAAAGATTATGATGGACATTTGCTCCCTGGAGTGTGCACTGCAGGCACATCAGTGAAGCACCTTAGATCCTCATTTTGTGAGTGTTTTCTTATTTCACACTTGGCTATCAGCTTCTAGATCTAAAGCAGTAAATCAGAAAGGTAGTAGGTGTGAGTCTTGCTGTAATTTGACACCCTGACAATAATGAGATATGCCTGTTGACAGGCTAATTGTAGAGGAGATGAAAACAATAAGGAGCAGCCCAAAAAAGTCTCAAAGCTGAGCCACCTGGGTCAGTAGGGCGCTATATTTTACTGCTCACAAAGGCCAACATTGGAAAAATAATTAGCACGTGAAAAAGCTGTTCCACTGAAATGACCATTCAGGTTAAGGCAGGCAGTTTGGTTTTCTAGGCTGCAGCATCCGATCAGGTTCTAGAATCCTGTTTTCATATTTTGTCTGACCCAACTGGATTAAAACGAAGCCCCTTCTCTGGCCCTGGAGTGGCCTGAGTTAGGCTTATCTGCGCTGCAGTTTCCAGCTGCTGGAGTTGGTACTAGTGTTCAGGGACTTGTAGAAGCACAGTGATTGTTCTTGGTACCCAGCAGTTCTCTGGAAGCAGGGTGTGTCCTCATGGTTCATTCTGCTGTTAGATCACCAATAGTTCACTCCTATGGTCAGTCAAGGACACATTTCCTTTCCCAGGAATTCTTTCCTGATCTCCAAGTGTGGGTTGGGTGCCCCTCTTCTCTGCTCCCACAGCTTCCCTGCCAGAATCAGATTCAAAGATTCTGGGATATGTTCATCTGTCACAAAACTTACAATATGTTATTGATCAATGTTTTTGAAAGCATGGCCTCTCACTGCAAGGGTGGGCCTGGAAACCTACATTTTAATAATCTCTCCTGGAGGTCATTGTATACGTTTGAGAACCTCTGATTTAGACTGTGAGCTTGAAGACAGGGTCTCTTCTTACTTGTCTTTGAATCTTCAGACCTTCCCCAGCTCCTGGCACGCAGTTGCTAAAAAAAATTTTTTTTTGTTTGGTGAACGTGATAGAATTGCAGTCAAAATGTGTGGAAAACAAGTATGCCTATGAAATCCAGAATCATGGTCAAAAGCCACCTGAATAACTCTTGACCATTTTTCTTTATTGTTTTGCAAATCAATACTATGTGAAACTGAAAATTTAATATGGATACATCAAAATTAGCTTTCTTATTTTCTTGCCCAAGAAAATACACTGTATCTTTATCGTTTGCATTTTATGTTTTTTGAAATAAACTTTTATTTTAGGATAGTTTTACATTTGCAGAAAAGTTGCAAAGATGGCACATAGAGTTCCTGTAGAGCTTGCACCCAATTTTCCCCATTGTTAACATCTTACGTTACTCTGCTACATTTGTCACAATTAACAAACCAATATTGATACATTGTTATTCATTAAGTTATTATTAACAACATTAATGAAAGGCCTCCTTAAGAGTTATTGTTGATGGTTTGTAGATTTACAGATGAAATAATATTTATAACATATACCTAGTTTTGAATTTGAAGCATTTTTGAATTTGAATCCTTTGAGTTTGAGCTTGAGAATTAAAACTCAAAACTTTTGAATTCTTACATGCAGTCATACTTGCAAGTAGATCCACAAGCAAATAGGCCAATTCTTGTGATAATTAGATTGTGAAACATTTTTCAGGTGTTGTCAGCCTTCTGGAACCTGGAAAGGAGAAGGTTACTTTCAAAGGCTAACATTTGGTTAATATATCTGTATTACTCCATATTAATGAAAATAATTACTTACATACATCTCAGGTTTAGTTAGACATGATAGTTGTTTTAATCATTTCTAATTTATAGTATAGTCTGGCAGAGGTACTATGCAGAATATTTAACCAGTTGGCATAGCCCTTAACCAATGAGATTGATGTCCAGATAATCAGAAGCAGTGCTGGCTGGTAAATGTGTCTGTCCTGTTAATGTCTAAAATGTCCTGAAAATGTTTCCAGACATTGGCATATATCTCCTAGGTGACAAAATTAATTCCAGTTGAGAACCCTGATATTAATATAAAGTGGTTAGAACAGCTTGGCATTGCTCTATTAAGTGCTTTATAAATATTGCTATTATTTATTGGTGGTGGTGTCTTCTTTGATTTCAGTTATTTATTTCTGATACAGCTTAGCAAGACACATTAGGATTTCTTTATATAGTTAAATCACCCTGTGTATTAATAATAAGGTTACATTTTTGATGATAAGATTTACTTAGAATTTGTCAGAGACACATGCCATGTGATAGGAAGAAATGTAAGTTCTATTCATGAAGGAGGTTTTCAACTTTCTTCCCTTTCCCTCACCTGGTATCCTACTTTCTGACATTGTAGCCTCTAGAAAGGCAGGCCTGTTAGGGGAACGTGTAGGTGTGGAATTTGGAGAGAGGTTGTTCTTCCAGACTTCCTTACACCCACCCACAGCTATTGCATTGATAATGGCTCAGCCAGGGTAGGAGCCTGTATTTTGGTTCATGCCAAATTCCCCTCATTTCCCGATGATGATATGTTATTAGTATCCTGATCCCTGTTATTTGTTAGGTTAATCTGTGCTTCAGGGATCTCAGAAGATCACAGCATTTTGTTTTCAGTGACTTCAGTTTGTAATATATGCTCTGGGTGGGTGAGAATAGACTTAGAGACATTGGAGCCCAACAATTTAATATCTACAAACATTGTTTTATATTTAGCCCTCCTATCCATTCCTTCAGTGTTCTAGAAACAGATGCTTAAATTGTTTAAACTTCTGTTACTGATTCTAAGGTATCCATTTTCCTATTAACAGGATGAAGATTTCTTTTTTTAATCCTCAAATCCACGGGAATAGAAAAGTTAACGGCATATGAGGATCAGATAAAAATCCATCCATGCTAGAATCACTGAGCTCAGTACTTCCTGCTGAAACTCTGACAACCTTATTTTTTTCCTCCTTTGACTTCACTTAGCTGTTTTTTGGCAAACATTTATTTGCCAATATTGGTTGATTGTAAAAAGATTTCATAGTTATTTAAAATGAAATCCTGTTGGTTAAATAATTGTTAAGTCTACTTAGATAAATTAGTAAACTTACTTCAAAAGTACAGCAGATATGCTCAGCTCCTTGCTGTAGGGAGAGGAGGAGAGGTAGGAACCTGTTTTTCCCAAACCCCCGTCTTGTCCCCACACATGCTTATACAGTATTTTGATTCCAGCACTTCGGCTTCAGAGTCAGGCTGCCTGAGTTGGAATTCAGCTACTTCCATTTCCTAGCTCTGTCACATCTGGGCAAACAGCTTAACTTTAAGTGTCTGTGACTTCCGCTGAAAAATTGGGACAATGAAAGCATCTACCTCATATGGACATTGAGGGGATTAGCTCACGTAGGAATCCATGTAGGAAGCATTCAATAAATATTGCTGATAATAGCAACTACAATAATGTTACTACTACTAATGTTACTGTTACTGTTAATAAATTTAAAATCACAGTTTAAATTACCTTATACATGACAACTATATAACAGTTTAAATTATCTTAACAGTTTAAATACCATAATGGTTTATATATTATGTATATATACATACTTTATATGATAAAGCTGCTAAAATGAATCAGGTTTAGCTGAATTGAAATTCTATTTCTTTGGCCCATTCTCTGTAGGTTATAGTGAGCCATGAAATAACTAAAACATAGAAAGAGATAGATATAAAATTTAGGTTATTTAGTCTTACACGGAAGTGTTATGACTTCAGAATTTAATGCACCAACATGTAGTGCTGTCCTAATTTCCTGATAATAACTATCTTCTTATTCTATTAACTCTTGTGTTGTTAAATAGTCTTTATTTAACAACAAAATCTTTTATTTCATAAAAATTCCAGTATTAAAAAAAATTCTTTTTAGAGATGGGGGTTTTACTATGTTGCCTCAAACTCCTGGGCTCAAGGGATCCCCCAACCTCCCAAATAGAAAATTCTAATACTCTTATCTCTATTGTTGAGTGTTTTTTTCTTTTCAAAATCACAATAGTATCCAAAAATATTAGAAAAGAAAAAATATCCATTTTTATTTCTACCATCTTAACACAGTAATAACCTTTATTTGTTATTTTCCCATTGTCTCTATATTCATGCTTAAAAATAATTGTAATTGTATAATATTTCTAATTTTTTGTTCTGGTGTTTTGGTTTTATATTGTTTCATACACACATTGCCATATTTCTAGTAGGAAGTTATACTATAATTTATTTAACACTTTTCCTGTTTTTTGGTATTTTGTTTATTTCTACTTTTTCAATGTTACAGATAACAGTGCAGTGAAAATTATCTTGATTGATCTGTAAAATGGAGATAATACAAATACCACAGCATTGTTGGGAGGATTATATAAGGGAATAGATATAAAGCAGGTTTCTCAGTTGTGACACTGTTGCCATTTTGGGCCAGATAACTCTTGATTTGGGAGCTGTCCTGTGCATTGTGGATGTTTAACAGCCTCCCTGGCCTCTACCCACCAGTGGTGACAAACAAAAATGTCTCCAGACCTTGCCAGGTGTTTCCCAGGGACAAAATTGCTCCCAGTTGAGAACCCCTGATATAAAGTCATTGGAGTAGCCTGGCACTTCACTATTGAGGGCAGTATAAATATTTGCTAGTATTATTATTGCCCTTGGTATCATCCTTCATTTCATTTATTCATTTCTGATAAATTCCTAGAATTTCTGGGATAAGAGGTTTAGTTTTAGGGTTTATATAATAACTATGTCAGTATCTCTGAGGTGCAGCCAGTATTCAATTGTGAGTACCCCAAATATTGTTTTATCTTCAATTTCTGTAATTACTAGTTAAGATGAGCATTTCCTATATTTCTTTATTTGTATTGACACATTTGACATTTGAAGATTCTGGTAATAGCCTTTGTCCACTCATCTTTTTTAAATTTTTAAATTTTTTATGTCCCTCTGCCATCCAACAGTTCAAGTTGAGAAGTCATACCCTCAATAACCAAGTCTGTAGTACATGTCATCACTTGACATTTTAATAGCATCTGAGTAGAACATTGATTGAGGTCCTTTTGGATTATTGTGTCTTTCCCAAATAGTACTTTGCTGTTTCAGATTAAGACACAGTAATTGGCAGTGTCCCATAATATGAGACCTTTCAAAATTTAAATATAAGGTGACATCTTTTTTTTTTTAAGGATAATTTTTGTGGGAAAAGAACTCAACTTTGTATTTAGTGATATGTGTCATATAACCGTGGATGGAAAAAATCCAAACTCTGAAATAGTTGGAAGAAGTTTATTCTGAGTCAAATTTGAGAACCATGACCCCGAGCCACGATCAAGAAGTCTTGAGCAAGTGGACTCGCTGTGGTTGAGTTACAGTTTGGCTTTATACATTTTAGGGAGATAGGGATTACAGATAAAGTCATAAATCAATACATGGAAGGCATAGCCCGAAAAGGTGGGCCATCTCGAAGCAGAGGCTTACAGGTTATAAGTGGGTTTAAAGATTTTTTTTGCTGACAATTGGCTGAAAGAGTTAGGCTTTCTCCAAAGACCAGGAATCAGTGGAAAGGAATATTTGAGTTAAGATAATTGTCTTCTTTCATGTGATGCTATACCAGAATCAGGTTGGGAAGTAAACCTCATCATAAAAACCTGTTTACTGAGATTTTTATCATTTGTAGGTGTGACTCATTAGGCCCCCTTAAAAAGGAATTTGGGCAAAAGAAAAAGACCAGAGTTCAGTCCTCATAACAGACGTGGTTGCCTCTGGTTTAAGTATCCTTTTGGAAATAATCCCAATCCTAGCTGTGGCAGAGGCTGCTGGTACTCCACCTCCGTGCTTTCAGCACATCCAGTGCACTGGGAATGCACAGGTATGTACTGGGAATTCCTTTGCCTCAGGGTGTTCTCTGGCTGAAAAAGCTTACACCCTGGGTTGGCAGGAAGCCTCAGCATCCCCCAGCAACCCCCAGCCAGTGACTGCTCTAGTATAAATTCTCCAGCTTTCTTGCATCTCAGGTTGGCTACCTTTGAAATGAGCATTTCATACTGGGTCTCTGAGTTCCCTCTCAGTTGGATTACAATTCAGTGGTAACTTGCTTGATAATGACTCTTTCATTGGCCACTTGGTCACTTTTTCTTCCTGGTCTCCTTTTCTTATTCCCTACCGTGTTACCCAGGATCACCTCCAAAATAAACTACTTATACATGAATCCTTGTCTCAGGGTCTGCTTCTGAGGGGAACCAAACTAAGATGTTAGCCAACTTTTTCTTTGACTGGATTGGTGAAAGAAGAGGAAAGATCAGATCAGGAGAATAGAAATATTTTGAAGACCGTTCTGTATTGGAGGTAGATGAGTTTAATTTCACTGATTCAAGAGACGTTTGGAAAGTAAATAAATATTCTTGTTATGCTACTGCCCAGGGTGTCCTAAGAAAAAGTCTCCAGACTGCACGGTGAGGTTAAAGCCGTGGCAGGATGGCATTTCGTGTCCCTGCCTAATGTGACTTTCCACCCACTTCCTTCATACCATGAACTGACTCAGGGGCTTGCTGGATTTCAGAAAGACTGATTTTTAGTTTGTGGCTTTCCCAACATAGAGACTGAGTAATGTTAGGAGGAGAGAGAGAGAAAAAAACCCCCACCTCCTCTACTGCTCTGCTAATTTTGTCCCTGATTTTGAGCTAATTATTAATGCCTCGGGGAAACATTTTTAGCTTGGCAGGTAGGGCAATATTAGTTTTAATTGCAGACTTAGTTCAGAGGGCTGTGTTTGAGTTAAAACCATCCAGGAGTTGATAGAAGACCAGATGGGTCTATTTCTGGATGCTAAAAGGGGCTTTTGCAGGGCTGATAAGGAAAGAAGTGCCTTTCTGATTAGAGGCATAGGTCAATTCCTGGGATTTTTTTCATTATGCTACTACTTTCTTACTCAAAATTAAAGAATAAAACCAAAGGCCAAATAAATCATAGTAGTTATAACAATAATGGCAACAAAAAAAGAAAAGCAAATGAGTAAGATAGAGATGTAAATGTTTGCTTTGTTAATGGAAAAAAATCAACTCATTGGAGCTGATTTCTGAAAAGTCAGATTTGGCTAGAATCTAATAGTTGGATTTCTTTAAATGGGTGGGGTGAGAATGCCAAGGACCTGAGGTGGGTGCCCCATGCCAGGGTAGGAATTTCCCCCTTGTGCACTTAATGAAAGAGGCCTGTGGGCAGGATACCCTCCTGTCTGCTGGGGCTGAGCTGCTGTCTTCTGAGCTGCTGTCTTTCAGTGGGACGCTCTTCAGACTGCAAACCTGCAGGAGCACTTGTCTTAAAGTCACATAGCTGTTTTGTTTCCTCTCCAGCCAAAAATTGAATATAGTTTCTAAAAAGCTGAGGTCATTGCATGGTCTTCAGCAACCTTAGCTGCAAGTGAATGTGACCCAGAGTGACCCAGAGTGAGTGTGTTGGCCAGCACAGGTTTCACATTTTCCGTGTGAAAGTTCTTCCTTTGTTGTTTGTGATTAATAACTGGATAGGATATAAAGCCAAATGATTTCATTGTTGAATACAGACTTGAAGGGCATGAGAAACTGCCTGTTCAAATTAAACTTTGCCAAGATGTAGTATAAAGGTCTGCATCAACACCTGAATAGCTTTAGAAATAAGGCAGAGAGTATGGGCACGGTGGCTCATGCCTATAATCCTAACACTTTGGGAGGCCGAGTCAGGAGGATCACTTGAGGCCAGGAGTTTGAGACCAGCCTGGGCAACATAGTGAGACCCTGTCTCTACAAAAAAATTTAAAAATTAGCTGGGAGTGGTGGTGTGCACCTGTAGTTCTAGCTACTTGGGAAGCTGAGGCAGGAGGATCAGTTGAGCCCAGGAGTTTGAGGTTGCAGTGAGCTGTGATTGTGCCACTGCACTCCAGCCTGGACAACAGAATGAGACCCTGTCTCCAAAAAAAAAAAAAGGCAGAGAATGAAGGAAAAAAGTGACACACCATTCTTCATATGATGTGAAAGTTGATTTGCACTTGATGCAATGGTATCTTGGGTTCTTGTAACAGATGACCTATGAAGGTGACAGGTTTGCACTATGAGTTAGCACTTTAAAGCAAAGGTGTATTGAGGACCTACTCTGTGCTAGATTGTTCAGAATGAGTTTATTGCACTAAGAAATGTGGTAGAAAATTAGCTGTAGGTACACCTATTTTGTTAATAGTTCAATTTTTCTTAAGTTTTGTATTGTATTGGGTTGCTATTTGAAATATGATTTTGAATAAGTTTCTCAGTCCTTAGCACTATTATGTCTTCAAAAAAATTGAATAGTCACATATAATAATTGATGGACACACAGTAGTACTCAAGTTTAAAAGTAGGGAGACCAGGGCACATGAAACACAATGTCTTACAGAACTGTATTTTTTGCTTATCTTCTTTTCTGTGTGTTTTCTAGGCTTTTGACTCAGAAGTTAGTAAAAGATCTGTCCATCCTTACTTTTCCCACTTGGAGAAGGAACTGATTGCCCCAGATCTTATTGAAATATTTCTCTATATATGTCCGTTTGTATAGTTGAGTTGCCACAAGATCTCGCAGCTCTAACTTTCAAATCATAAGGCTAGATTCATTTTGAAATTGAAACATAGAGAGCTTGGTTTTCCCAGAACTGGTGTGGTATAAAATAGTTGAGAACTGACTTGGTCTGGTTGGGTTCTGTTCCTTGCAATGTTATTACTACTTGCCTGCTTTTCAGGTGGGTCTTAAATCTCCTCTCTTTGCATGACCTCTAGGCCCAAATTTGGCTGGTGGGAACTTGATTGTGTGGTAGCAATAACTGCAGATGGGCAGACATACGGACTGCTCGCTCAACTAATTCCCTTTACAACCTTTCCCTGCTTAAACAGACAAAAACCAAACAAACAAAACAAACCAAGACAAAAAAGAGAAGAGATCATATGGGCATGGAGGACATATAAAATAGTTTGCTGTAAGTGAGGAACTAACCATATGAATTCAAAAGGTGAGGGTGGGTGTGTCTAGGGCTGGGCTTCATGAAAGAGGGTACCATTCACTATGGGGGCTGGAGGGAAATGTTCCAGGTAGAGGGCACAGCATTAATAGGGTGTGGCTGTAGGAAAGCATGCTGAATGCCATGCTAGGTAGGCACTTAGCCCCGGAACATATAAATGGACCTGAATTTGAAGGCAGTGGGTGATGTTTGGAGGTTTTGAGTGTGAGGAATTTTGTGACCAGAAGAAGGCTAATCTATCAGAGTTGTCTAGGATGCAAACAGCGGGGTGAATAGTATGAGGGGTCATTGTAGGGCATTGAGGGTAAGATATTGAGGACCTGGATGTTGAAGTGGGTAGCTTGAGAATATCTTGGCTCTGTTGAAGAGTTAAATTGAGTTATGGCAAAGCTCACTTTGTGGATTTTAATATTTAAGATTCTGTTGCCCAAAGCTGAGCTCATTCTTATTTTGAGTGTAACTGTGATGGAAGGAGCTTGTGTGTGTTTCTTCCCTCTTCTTGGATCAACACTATCAGTTTCTAGATTGGGAGCTCAGCTCACACCTGCAGAAATGACTTCTGATTGTGACCTGTTTCTCCCTTGTTTGTGTGGGATTACGCCTTGTGTAGGTCCTGATCTATACTTTTAGCTCAGCTGGGGCTGGAAGCTCAGATCCCTATAGCTTTGCTCTGCCTGCTTTGTGTTTTCACTTCTGATGTTCTGTTTCCTAGTTTGTGATCCACAGGCAGGGATGAGTGACTGAGAAGTGTTGCAGATAAGTGGGTGTATTAGTTTCTTCTTGTGGCTGCATCAAATCAGCAAGAATTTGTTGGCTTAAAATAACATGAATTTATTATCTTACAGTTCTGGAAGTCAGAAGTCTGAACTAAAATCAAGCAGGACTGCTTTCCTTCTGGAAGCTCTCAGGGAGAATCCATTTCCTTGTCTTTTCCAGCTTCAACAGGCTCTCTTGCCTTCCTTGTTCATTTAGAAGGGCCCTTGTGATTCTATTGGGCATACCAGGATAATCCAAAATAATCTCCCTATCCTAAAGCCAGTTGATTAGCAATCATAATTGCATCTGCAACCTCAATTACCCCCTGCCACGTAACCTAATGTACTCATAGGTTCTCACCATTAGGACATGAACATCTTTTGCAGGGGGAGGAGAAAAGGGTGCATTATTCTGCCTACCATAGTGGATAGCTCTTGATTTTTCATTTCTTTTAAAAAAGAACCTCTGCAGAAAGAATTTAGAATGGTGGATAATAATCCAATCATTCCTGCTTGTCTGAAATAAATTCCGTCACTTTCTTTTGGCAGCTGACTTAATAATTAAATTTTAAAATTAATGTTAGAAGATGCTTTTCTTATTTGTGTGTGTTACATTATGATGTGTATGTTTATCTAATGACGGGAGAAAAGGGAAGGGATGACTCAAGTACTTTCAAACTTAGGGACAGCAGAGGATGGAAATTCTGGAATGGATCATGAAGAGTAGACTGTCAACCTTGCTGTGACAAAAACATGTGCAATGACCACTCACGATTCTTTACTTTTAGCACTTTATTCTGAAGCCACATACTTCAGTTAATGTGATTTAATGGTTTTCTCTTAGTGTCATTTGGCAGGATGTTATTAAGGAGAAACATCCACCATAGTGTTCAAGTGTATTTGGGAAGAAAACAAGTGAGTAGCCAAACTAAAAGTGGAGTTTAAATGACTCCTGTTTTATGAAAAATGGAGAAGTTCAGAGGCGAGTTAACAAGGTTTTTTTTTTGTTTTTTTTTTGGTGATCTGTGGACTCAGTGATCTTTTGGTCTATGGAAGGAATTTATTTTCTAAATTCAAGTATTATTATGGCAGCTGATAGAGATTTTTTTTATTTTTTATTTTTTTAAAATTTCAGAATATTATGGGGGTACAACACTTTGGCTATATATATTGCCCATGCACTACCCATGTCAGAGCTACAATTGTGGACATCCCCCAAACTGTGCTCCCCGAATCCGTTCAGTGGGAGTTTTCCCATACCCTCCAACCCCCTCCCGCCTGATAGAGATTTTGATTGCACCACATTCTGCTTCTGACATAATAACCTAGACAGTGTAATTATCATATGAAAATAAAAGTTGATGTATTAAATGTTGGTGGGAATGCGGACAGATAGGAACACTCATACACTGCTGGTGGGACTGCAAATTAGTACAACCTCTATGGAAAGTTATATGGAGATACCTCAAAGAACTAAAAGTAGAACGACCATTTGATCCAGCAATCCCACTACTGGGTATTTACCCAGAGGAAAAAAAGACATTCTATAATAAAGACATCTGCACATGAATGGTTATAGCAGCACAATTCACAATTGCAAAGATGTGGAAACAATCCAGGTGCCCATCAATACATGAGTGGATCAATAAAATGTGGTATATGTATACCATGGAGTATTACTTAGCAATAAAAAACAATGGTGAATTAACACATCTGGTATTATCCTGGATGGAGCTAGAGCCCATTCTCCCAAGCACAGTGTCACAAGAATGGAAAAACAAGCACCACTGGTACTCACCATCAAATTGGTACTAACTGATCAATACTTATGTCACACATGGCAATAATATTCATCAGGGGGCAGGTGGGCGGGAGGGGGATGGAGGGGATGGGAAAACTCTCACTGAATGGATGCGGGGCACAGAGTTTGGGGGATGTCCACGATTGTAGCTCTGACATGGGCAGTGCATGGGTAATATATATAAACAAAGTGTTATACCCCCATAATATTCTGAAATAAAAACAAAAACAAAAAACAAAACAAAACAAAACAAAAAGTTGATGTATTAAAGTAGTATAGTTCATGCTAATTTACTTGGAAATTTCTAAGTAATTTTTACCTACGTTTTAAGAAGGGGGTCACGCATGAGTGAAGGATTTGTTAAGAAAATACTTCCAAGATAATAATTTATGCAGGCCGGTCACTTTTTCTTTGTTAATTTTATAGATATGAATTAAATTTGATAGATATGATCTTTTTCTGACCCCTCCATTATCATTATATAGACAATGCAGTTGTTATTGAGTAATATTTAAATTATTTAGGATAGAATATTATAGATTTTAGAATATTTAGAATAATTTTTAAAAAATATGCATTTCTGAAAAACTCAGGTTACTGTTAAAATCAAACTAGGGTTTTGTTATAGACAAATAGATGTAGTGGCAGTATAATAACCTACTAGTTTAGATATTACCTGAATCTTTTGCTTTTATATGGATAAACTTCTACTAGCTTTTATTTTTCAAGGAGGAACTTATTTCAAGAAGACAGTTATTTTTTGGGTGAGGGACAAGAGAAAAATTCTAGGATATGAAATCCCCTATTTAAGAGGAAGTTTGTGTTTCTTTTATTACTAATAATCCTTAGTGATCTAAAGATTGAGGTCCTATTTTCTCTTTTCATTTGCTGTAAAGAAGCGTGCAGGCTGTTGGGAATTATCGCATAGACATTTAAGATAGCCTGATGCTGGGCGTTCCTTCATTCCTTCAGTTTCTTTATTCTGCTGTGTGTAGAAGAAAGAAGGAAAACTGTGGCATATAACAAACAAGAGTGACATTAACTAAAGGAACAATGAGCCTGGCACATAGTAGATGCTCAGTAAACAATTTTAAAAGGAATAAACCTAATAATTTGTTTGTATATGTTAATTTTTATGGGCTATATCCTTCCCCCCCTTTTTTTGTTTTGTGAAAGAAGTTTGTGTTTTCAAGGAAAGAGAAACATATCTTCAACATTAAGTTCTATACATGATAAGCTTTTTAAAAATAGGGTAAGTTTAGTGTCAGCCTGAGAATTACAGAGCAGAGTCTAAGAGAAAGCTAATGACTATTCTTTTGCGATTTAGAAGGTGTCTTTTTACTGTGTTTGGCTTAAGGGATTTTGTTTTGTTTGTTTTATCCTTTAATTTCTGTTTTTACCTTTCATAAAATGAGACCTTATGGTCTGTTTCAAGACAGTGTTCTTAAACTTTTTTTTGGATTGGAGAGCCATTTAAAGAATTGATGAAGGTATGAAATTTCTACCTCTACTCAAATTCACGTATGCAAATACGTTATTATTTTTCTCACAACTTTAAGAAGTTTGAGAAGTCACTAAAACGTATCTAAATATGTTCATTTGCTCATTTTATTCATGTATGTTCATTCATGTCCATGGTTTTTAAGTTTTATAGGACCATCTTACAGAACGCTACTCTTGGTTATTTTTTCTTTTTCAACAAAATATTACATATATATATAATTACAAAGTCAAACATTTCGTCACATAAAAGTTACACCCTACTCCCAGGGAAACCCTCATCATTAGATGATTTTTTTTGTTTGTATGCATTTACTAGCATATCATAATGTGAATTTATATTGCCTGTTTTTAATAAATATGAGGTCATTTTATTTATATTGTTTGCAGGTTTCTTCTTTCCTTTTTTTTTGGCTTAGCTAAATATATTGAATCCCTTTTCGTGCCAGTACTGGTAGATCTACCATGTTCTTTTTAACCACTCTATTACCTTTTATTTAGCATGAACACAATTCTACAGACATACTAAAATTATTTGCAGATTAACTTTTATATTTCACATGGTTGGTGGCAAAAATAAGAGGAGAAGAAGGAATGACTGGTCGGAGTGACATCTTAGTTGCTAAAATTCGGCTTTGTTCATCATCTTAGAGAGTGGTTGTGTAGGGCTGGGGGAGGCATACATTTTGAAAACAGGGGGTTGTTGGCTAAGAAATAGGTCTCCACCTAACAGAACACCCACTGTGACTATTTACAATGTTTGAATCTCAGCAAAAATACCACTTGTATTCTGAATTCCTTTGTTTCAACTACATAACTCAATAAGAAAGTTTCCTACACTTGAAAAGAATAGACACTGTTTAGAGGCCAAGTTTTGCTTTCCTTTTAAGGCTGAATGTGCTTTATTTTAAGATACTCTTTCTTTTCAAGTTAGGAAGGGCCCTCTGGTATTTCTATGTAAAACATCAATAATACGTCTTCTTTTTAAGTTAATTATTTTTATTCCTGCTTATTTATTTAGTGCCTATTGCTATAGCATCTAATGAGCTCGATGTTTCTGACAGTACATTCTACAGCTGCTTGGAGGCAGATTGCCTGGGTTAAACTGTGCTCTAATTCTTATTAGCTGTGTTTATTAACTCTGTTTCTCATCTTATTAGCTGTGTGTATTAACTATGTTTTCTCATAGTACTACTTCATGACTGTTGTGAGGATTAAAATTAGATAATGCAAGTGAAAAGGCAACCCAGAGGATGGGAGAAAATATTTGCAAATCATGTATCTGATATGGGTCTAGTATCCAGAATATATAAAGAATTCTTAACAACTTAACAATCTAAAGACTAATAACCCAATTGAAAAATGAGCAAAGGAATAGACATTTCTCCAAAGAAGATAAATGAATGACCAATAAGCCCATGAAAAGATGATCGACATCATTAGTCATTAGGGAAATGCAAATCAAATCCACAATGAGGTTCTAGTTCGCACCCACTAGGATGGCTATAATAAAAAATATGGAAAGGAACATATGTTGGCAAGAATGTGGAAAATGAGAACCCTTACGTTGCTGGTGGAAATATAAAATAGTGTAGCAGTTTTGGAAAACAGTTCGGCAGTTTCTCAAAAAGTTAAGTGTGGAGTTAGCATATAACTCAGCAATTTCTCTCTAAGTTGTATACCCAAGAGAATTGAAAACATATGTTCACACAAAAACTTGTACATGGATGTTCATAACAGCATTATTTATAAGAGGCAAAAAGTGGAAACAGCCAAAATGCCCATCAAATGGATCAACAAAATGTGGTCTTTGCATACAGTGGAATATTATTCAGCCATAACAAGCAGTGTTAGTACTGCTACAAGCTGCAACAGGCATGAACCTTGAAAATGTGATGCTAAGTAAAAGAAACCTGGCACAAAAAGCTTCCTATCACATGATACCTTGATATGAAATGTCTACAGTAGGAGAATCTATAGAGGCAGAAAGTTGATTAGTGGTTTATTAGGCCTTGGAGAAGAGCAGGAATGGGGAATAACTGCTAATAGGTACAGTGTTTCTCTTTGGGGTGATGAAAGTGTCTGGAATTAGATAGTGATAATTTTTGCACAACTTTGTGAATATACTAAGAACCACTGAATTGTGCACTTTAATGGATGGACATTATGACGTGAATTACATCTCCATTGGCAAAACACAAGATAATAGAAGGGAAGTGGTACTGTATGCCTAAGCATGGTAAGCACTCTGTATGTATTAGTTACTTTTGCTGCTGCTATCATCATCTTTATTGTTACTAAAAAAAGATAGTTTCTTGTATTTCCAGTTCTTTTCTTCAAATTATATAAATATTAGCAATTTACTGCTTGCAAAATATTTTCAAAGGTCTGCATTTGTGAAAAGGTTCTGGGATGGAAAGCCTTTGAATTATTGTGGGTGTATATGTTTTCCCCATTTGCTTACACTGCATCTTCGTACTATAAAATAAAGTACTTCTTGGCAGGTCATATGGCATTTATAGATTTTTTTTTTAACTCTCTTTCATTTGATTTATCTAATTGGACACTCTCAACTCCTGTGATGGAGAGAAAGCAAAGAAACCAAGAATAGGATAATCCTAAGGCTGCGGTTCCCAACCCCCGGGCTGTGGACAGGTACCAGTCAGTAGCCTGCTATGAACTGGGCCGCACAGCAGGAGGTGAGCTTCGAGCAGAGTGAAGCTTCATTTATATTTACAGCCGCTCCCCATCACTTGCATCACCGCATAAGCTCCACCTCCTGTCAGATCAGCAGCGGCATTAGATTCTCACAGGAGCGTGGACCCTACTGTAAACTGCGCACGTGAGGGATCTAGGTTGTGTGCTCCTTATGAGAATCTAATGCCTGATGATCTGCGGTGGAGCTGAGGGGGTGATGCTAGCACTGGGGAGTGGCTGCAAATACAGATTATCATTAGCAGAGAGGTTTGACTGCCCAATAAATGTAATGTGCTTGAATCATCCTGGACCCCCCCCCCCATCCACGGAAAAATTGTCTTGCATGAAACTCGTTGCTGGTGCCCAAAAGGTTGGGGATCCTAAGGAATTCCTCAATCTTTTCTTTTGTTGTTGTTGTTGTTGTTGAATAATTTCAGTTTATTTCACTGAATAAGGTAAATATTTTACATTTGTTAAAAACTCTATGCTTTGTTCCAAGTTATTTAAGTGGCTTACAAAAATACATATAACAAAATAAAATAAAAAATGAATCAGTGGAGATAAAACAAAAGAGAGCTTAGATGTTAAAATGTGACTAAAAGTAAATACTCAAAACACATTTGAATTCCTCAATCCTGATGATGAAGTTTCCTTTTTATGTTTTCCCCACAGTTAGACAAGTAGTTTTTTCTTCTTTTGGGCAATAGCTGCATAGTATTAGACTTACAATAGTATAATATGCTAACATAACCACACTTGGATGTTTTTTAAAAGTATTTTACATAAAATACATGTCGAAAATGGACTCTCTTCTTTAGTTGGGTATCTAGAATTAACACTTGGACTATGTTTGCTAAATGTGTCGGCCATACTGAAACACTGTAATCCTTTTAGAACTATTAACAGATGAGACTTGAGGACATTTCATGGTTTTAAGGATTAAATGGTATTTATGCAAGTGTATACACTTTTATAAGTCATGATTTATAAACATGTTAGGATATTTGATTAGGGCTAGGGAAATGCACATTGGCTATCTAATATAGACCTAAAATTGAACTGGGCTATAACTTTCATTTCTGGATTTCCTTCCTCAAGCTTAAAGGGTGTTCTGGTTTCATTGTTATCAATATCAAGATCATTTCACAGTTTCCTGGTAGCTGGGCGTCATGGTGACTTTTGTTTGCCAGACTCTTTGTTTGGATATATGACCTTATTTGACTTGCCTTTGATTGCTCCATATCTGTACCCCTCTCCGCTTGGCCTGGCTACTGCTTCTTGCTATTTCACTTTGACGTTTGATAAAGCTGTGACTCTCACTCTTTCTTAGTGGGGGACCCACCTGGTTTGTGGAGTTGAGCCTTGCCCTGCCAGGTGGATGCTTGGTCTTGCTTGCTTTTTGGAGTGTATCCCTTCAAGGCCTTAAATACTGGGGTCCTTGTTCCCTAGCTCTTCCCCTTTGTCTGGGAGCACCTCTTTCCTATTCTAGCACACAGGCTGGTCTCTGACAATTGCCACCTTCTACATGGCAGTTCTATGGCATGCTCTTTTTCCACCACATAGAGTAGTAGCCTTTTTGATACCCAGTGTCATTCTGATTTGAACTTTTTGAGAATGATTATTGTATTTTAAACATTTATATCATTTATTGTCTTTACTTTTTATTGCTTAGAAAAAATAGTTTTAATGAGAACTGGTAATTTATGCATTAAAGAATTATGTATAAAACTGCCGTAGGTGTCTGTAGTTAAATTCTTTTATTAAGACTTCAGTTCTAGTGAAGTGAAGAATTTATCAAAGTAAAAAATGGTCTAGCTTATAACTTGGTTTATAAAAATGAATAAATCATAGTTAATATTAATAATACTATACTTTGAGCCACAGATTAGAAAAACGGGTACCTTATTTGTCACAATGGATGGAATGACCAAAGCAATAGTTTTTCAAATTCTATGACTATTATATATATTTTCTGTACCAAGTAACATTTATTTCTGTGTGCAAGAAATAGTATGCATGTGTTTGTATGTTGAACTGAGTTTGTCATATTCTATTACTATGTATTTCACATCTATTAAGTTAAAATATGTGCCACTTATCAAAGTTTGGCACAATTATGTGTTTATACATAAATCTGTATGATCTTGGAATTTAGAGTCTTGGTGCTGGGCAGACAGTCCAAGTGTGTGAGTGTGTGTGGAAAGACTGAGGGAGGCATGGATGGTTTTTATTTCTTTCCACTGTGAGCGCCATGCACAGTTTCTTTTCTGGTTAGTTGCTGTGAACACTGTTGTGGGGCTGCTGCCTGTGTGTGGCTCTGTCTCATAACCCACAGAGTCGGCTCCCAAACCCACTCCATCTCTGGTTACAAGTCACGGAGCATTTACTGGAAGGGAGAGACAGGGCACTGCTGATATATGCTGTGTTTCAGCTTGCCCTTATTAGTATTTCTTGGTTCTGCCATCAGCTAGTCTCTGATTTCTTCATCAAAAAATAATCTTGCACAGAGTCATGATCCTCTCTGCTTTTACAAAACACTGAGCTTTGAAAAGGGAAATGATTATTGATCAAAACGCTAAACACTAGGATAAAATGTTCCTATTTAGATCAATCAGGGCCAATTTAGTTTTCTAATGAACTTTAGAATTGCCTTTCTGGTCTGCCTTTAGGGACTATTTTTATAACAGCTTTTCTTTCTTTTAATGTTTCTAGAAGTCATATTTTCATCTTTGCCAGTGATAAAAGGGTCTTTAAACACATGAAAAAGATGAAATGAGAAAGAAAGTGGATCGTCTTGATGATGATGGTTTTAAAATTTTGCAGAAGGATGAAAAGGCAATGGATATAATAGAAACATGCTCTTTTTATTGAAATGGACAAGTTAGAGGTCTAGATTGAATACACAGTTTCTTTAGACTTAATGAACACATTCAGTAAACTCATTCAATAATTTTTTAATTGACAACCTGTATTGGGAGCTGCATATACTATGGAGATCAAAGTAGATATTTCTTGCCCTCATGGACTTACACAAATCAATATGTAATCAAGTTGAGATAAGTACTAGGGTGTGTGAGAAAACAAAACAGGTTGCTTTGAGAGACTGAGGGAGTCTAAAAGTCTGCTTGGAAGAAAACACATTTAAAAGTAAACCCGAAATATCCATTTGAATGAAGCCGACTGAGAGTGGGGTGAAGGGTACTGTGGGCAGACATAGCAGCATTAGCAAATATCTGGGGGCAGGAAAGGGCTGGGTTCCTCAGAGTAACACAAAGGCTAGTGTGCTGGAGTGCACTGAGGAGGGACAGGGTTGCAAGATAAGACTTGGTATAGGAGGGATCAGACGATTCAGTGCCTTGTAAACCATGTTAATTTAGTTCTTCCAAAGTTCAGAGAGTCCATTAGAAAGGAACAAGAACAGATTTTAGGAGACAATGTCAGAAGGTTATTGGCTTTAGGTTGGAGGCAAGAAACGATAGTAGCTTAGACTGGGGGATGACAGTGGGGGTAAAGAGATGTGGATGGACTCAAGCTATATTTAGGAATTAGAACCAACAAAAGTTGATAGAGGTGATACATTTTGGTATTAGAAGGAAGAGATGTCAAGGATTTGTTTCAGGGTCCTGGCATGAACAAGTGAATGGATGAAGGTGCTGTATACTGAGTTGGGAAAGACGGGAGACAGAATAGATTTGAGAGGATACCAGCAGTTCAGTTTTAGATATGTTAAGGTTGAAATCAGTCTATGAGATATCTCAGTGGAGATGGCAGATTAGTGGTTAGATATGTGGTATGTATTTATATCCTGCTGTGTAACAAATTATTCCAAAACTTAGCAGCAAATCTATATTAGTTATCTATTGCTATATAACAAATTACCCCAACAACAAATAATTATTATCTCATGCGGTTTTCTGGGTCAGGAATTTGAGAGTGGGGTCTCTCATGACGTCGCACTCAAGCCACTTGCTAGGGTTGCCATCATCTGAAGGCTTGACTGAAGATTCCAAGATGACTTATGTTAATGGCTTTTAGCAGAAGGTTTCAGTCCCTTGATGGCTATCGGTGGGAGGCCACAGTTCCTCTCCATGTAGACTTCTCAGTAGGGCTGCTTTAGTGTCTTCATGACATGGCAAGTGGCTTTTCTTAGAGCGAGAGATATGATAGAGTGCAAGGTGGAAGCTGCAATACCTTTTATGACATAGTTTCAGGAGTCATTTCTGCCATATTCTATTTGTTAGAAACAAGTCACCAATTCCAGCCCACACTCAAGGGGCTCCACCTCTTGAATGGACGATTACCAAATAATTTGTGAACATATTTTTAAACCACCACACATGATTTTGTAATTCTGCAGAGAGGTTTGGGCTCAAAATAGGATGTAGGGAGTTTTGCACACAGATGCTGTGGAGGTGAGTACCTGAGTGACCATTTAGTAAGAGGGAGTAAAAGGAGAAGATGCCTTGGACAGATCCCTTAGGAAATCTGGCTTAGGGGATCTGCTGTGGAAGAGTCGAGGAGAAGGAAGACATTAAACCTGGGAAGATAAGAAGAGTGTTTTTCAGGCAGGGAGTGGTCTACTGTGTGGAAGCCTACCGGGATGTCTTTTTGACTTTCACTTTTAAGAATTTATTTTTTAAATGAATGAAAGAATGAATGAGGAAATAAATGAGTCGTATGTATGTACAAAATTTTAATTCTAGGTATATTTATTACAGAAATACTTATAATATTAAAAATGGGAAGCAGCATTAAGAATGTATAATAATGGAGAGTAGTGGTAAATAAATTATTTAATGTCTAGACAATAAAATATCTATGGAGCTTTAAATATGACATCGTTAAAGAACGTGTTCGGTAATGAAAACATGTTCATAATGTATTTTAAATAAAGGTTATAAAATGCTATGTATTTTCCTTTCTGTAACAAAAAAAGAAGCAGACAAAAGTGTCTAGGAATGCATACAATGTTAATTAACACTATCTCTGGGTGGAGGGAAAATGGGTGATTTAAATTTTCTTCCTTTTGTTTGTCTAAATCTTCCTTAATAGATTGAATTGCTTTTGTAATAAAATGTTTTCAAATATCCCCTTCCAAAGTGAAGCAAAAATAATTAAAATAATGATGATCCTTAAAACTTGATTGAGGAAAATTATAGTATAAAATTTGGCTCTGAACTGCCTGGCAGCCATGACAAAGTGATACCATGAGTGGATAAAATAACACCATTGTCTAGTAGGAAGAAGATCTTGGATTTGTCAAGACAGCCTGCCTTATTCCTGGCCCCCAAAGTGAGCAGAAGAGATGTACGTTGCCCTGTAAAGCAATTTCACATGAACTACAGAGATGTTCTTAAATCTTGGTGAAAACACAGAACATACTTTTAAATGTAGCTTCTGAGAAGGCAGTTATGCAGGTAGAGGGCAGATTCCTATATATGGCTTGGGTAGTAAGCTTTCTCATGATTTGGTGTAACAAAGTGGTGAAGTTTGTAGTATCTTGAAAATATGGTGGTTGACATTCCCTTAGACCAGATTCCCTCACATCTCTGGATAACTGGGAACCACCTGATTTATTAAGCCTAGCTAGAGTCAAGGAATCTGTATTTTAAGACAATTTTCCAGGGAATTCTGATGTTTAGCTGTATCTGGGAATTTGGGCCGTCTGCCATTCCCTTTTACAGAGGTAGAATGTCTCGCTCCATCTTGTTGACCAGAAATATTCCTGAATTTCTTCTCTCAGACTTATCTCAGTGGTGTCAGATTGAGCTAGGTTTAAATTTAGCAGCAAGTAAGAAAAACCCTATTACTTTGGATTAAATAAGAAACAATTCATTTTTCTCAAGTAACCTTCAGTCTGTAGGGGGCAATCCGGGGCTGGTTACCCGCTCAGAGAAACTGGCTGGTTCTGTGCTCCTCCTAGAGGAAGTGGGAAGGCCCAGGGCAAGATGTTCATGTCAGTCAAATCTGTTAATTTTTATCAGTGAAATAATAGTTCTCCTGGGTTTTCCACCTAACACTCTTTTGCCCACCTCTGGCCAGAAGTGGGCCATATGGGTATCTCTAGTTGCAAGAGGAGGTAAATATTTTAACTTACCACCTTGCTGCAAGGAAAAAAATGAGATTGTTCTCGTAAGCAAGAGGGGAGAAGGGATGCTTGAGTGGGCAACTAGCAGTGTCCACCACAGTGAGTCTCAGCAAACATTTCTCTCTTGAGGAAGATGGCTGACGGCATGGCTGCAGTGAAGACAATTCTGATTCTAGAATTCAGGTTACCTGCAATTATATTCCAAAGGAAGGATATTTTGAAAATACAAATTTTTAAAGATGAAATTGGAACCAAGTGAAATTTCTCCATTTGTCTTATTGGGGAATGTATGAGTTGAGACATATTAATATTTCTTCTTTAAAAATCACACTGAAATGGAAATGAAAATGTTTATTGCGTATGGTTTCCCCCCATTTAAAAAAATTTTGGCAAAATACACGTAACATAAAATTTTTCATTTTAGCCATTTTACGTGTATGTTCATATTGTTATGCACCATCCTACTCCAGAACTTTCGTGTTGAAAACTGACAATCTGTACCCATTAAACAATAACTCCTAACTTCCCTCTTCCTCTCAGCCCCTGGCAACCACTATTCTGCTTTCTGTTACTAGGTACCTCATATAAGTGGAATCATACAATAGTTATCTTTATAGGACTGGCTTATGTCACTTAGCATAATGTCCTCCGTGTTCATCCATGTTTTAGATTGTGTCAAAATTTTCTTCCCTTTCAAGGCTGAATAATATTCCATTGTATGTATATTTTGCTAATTCATTGATCTGTTTGTGGATACTTGGGTTGCTTCCATCTTTTAGCTATCATGAATAATGCTCCTATGAACATGCGTGCACAAATATCTCTTTGAGATCCTGCTTTCAATTCTTTTGGGTATATTATTGCATGTGCATTTAACTCAGACTCAATTTCTCCTTGACATGACCCAAGGTCGTGGTGGCTAGCTTACCTGGTCCTGAAGGAAATGCTAAAGTTTTGAATAAAGAGTATCCATCCTAACCTTTTTGTTTGATTCACTCTTGCTAACCTCCGAGAAAAAACTGTCATCATGAATTTATTTTATATAGTCTTACAGGATCAGGGAGAGAAGGGAGTAATTGTAGTGTTCCCAGAAGACACTGCCATTGTATTGCCACAGTGTAAAAGGACACTAGGTTTTATGGTGCCATTAGGAAGGAAACAAGAAAGAAAACAGAGAACATTATCCTTCCTTTGTAAAGCCGTGTTGACTGTGCACATGGATTACTATCTGAGAATCTGGTCTCTTACTTAAATGATTTAACAGTGAAAGATATTCTAGTGAAAGAAACCCAAGTCCTGGAGTGAATGCATTTGTTGTTTCTGTAAAACTGACTAAAATGATTAGTACTCTTCAGTCTAAAAAGATAAAAGTGGAAAGAAGATATAATTACCAGCTATAAGCTTATTTATTTCAGAAAAGCAAACATAAACTTGTTCTTCTAATCATCAGCTGTTAAGCTAATCTGGACTTTTTGATGCTTAAAAGAAGTGTGTTTAAGGCAAATGAAAGGAAGAGCTATTTTACACTGAAGATAATTACCAACTTTCCTATACTCAGTGGTGGTATAGACTGAATTTACAAATTTTTTAAAAAGGCAAATAAATATCAGACTCACAGTAGACTTTTAAATAAAGATAGTGCTGATTTGGGGCAGAACCCAAATTTTTAACAGTTATAAGAGGATAACATGATCATTAGCATAGGGGGGTGGCCTGAACATGAGGTTTCTTGCGTTCTTGCTCATTCTAAGGATTTTATGTCACCCTTGTCCAACCCTACCTGAACAAGATTTTCGCTACAAAATGTATTAGAAGCTGATGTGAATGTTTTACATAGTTGTGTAAATTGAAAACAAGAAAGTGTGCATTTTTCAATGTGAGAGTGCACATTTATTTTACTCACTGACTTTTGATTTACACCCTTTTAAGCAAAGAATTCTGTGCTTTAAAGGCTGATTTCTTAACTGTGACATCCATGGGAAGAAAACCCCTGAGTTTTTAAAGGGAAATGCAGTGTTCCTTTCTGACATGTTTTTCCTGCTTATTATAAATATTTATCTTGGACAGAGGATTGCATTTTAGTGGACTTGCAGTTTTTCAAATTTAATTATTAAAATGACTCTTCTTCCTTTTTTTCTGATTTTACATTTTGGCTTTAACTTGTCATGGCTCAACAATTAAAATACTCCAAATGGAAACAAAAAAAAATTCAATATAAGAAAATCTCCAAAAACCACTTCAGAAATACTCTTACTTTTCTTATTTTGAAAATTGTATTTCTAATAGCTGGCATTTCATTAAAGGACATAAACAAAGTACAGATACTTCTAATTTTTTCTCCGGGTTTATATTCTTTTTCCAAAAGTGAGTAAAATATTAGGCCTTTGAGAAAGTCTGTGTAGCTTGCTGTGATCTATTGGTAGCATTTGGTTTTGCATTAATCATCTATTTTTTTCTTCCCATCTTAATAACTGATTAGCACCCTGATCATTTTGTCTTGAAATAGTTGAATTTATTGCAAAAGGTGTATTTTAGATGATTCAACTCCCTCTTCCACGTTTCTGTAGTGAATAGACTTGAAGATGGGCAGAAAGTCACCTCCATAAACACAACTATTTTACATGTGGCTAATTTTCTCTTCAGCCTGGAAGTGAAAAACTCACTGGAAAGGAAGTTGCAAATAAAACAATTCAACCTGACGAATTTCATTTTTAGAAATATGTGACTTTAACTATATCTAGTTTAGGAGCCTAGCTCCTGATACCTTTCTCTCTCCCATCCTCTGGGATTTGGGAGCTCTTTTTGTTGTGTGGTGGCATCTAAAATATCTCCCTCCCTCCTAGTTCCTTCCTGTCTGCATGTATAATAATTACGGACATGCAGAAGTCTCCCTTCCTCTCACCATCCCCACCAAAATAGACAGGCAGACAGACAGACAGACCTTGTGTCAGCACAGTTGATTTTTTTAGCTGCCAAATTCTCTTCCCTTCCTACTTACCCACATTAAAGTGGAGAAAAACACACCTTTTACAGGATGGGTGCTTTAAAGGAAAAAATGTTACAGAAGTATTATAAAAAATTAGAAAGTATAGCTAACAAAAAATGGAATGTAAGAATCTCTCAGAATCTTCCAGCTTAGAGATACAGTGCTAATATTTTGGCTCTTGGCTTTCTAGTCATACACGCACACAATATATAAATGAAACACAATATATGTTTTTTAATGATCGGCTTTTTTACTCCTTAATGTATTGTGAAAATCCTTCCATGTCTTTACATATTCATTATATGTACCTTAATATCATTCTTAATGGCTATATTTATGCATGAAGGTATACTTTTAAACAGTTCCCATGGATGGATATTGGGAAAACTTGAGCTTTATGATGGTTTGAGCTCTTCAATGTGAAGACGGTCTCCTGTTGGCTCTAGTCTTGCATTTTTACTGGTTGCTTGATATCTTCACCTGAGTATCCTGCCAACCTCTAACTCATTAGGTGCAAAGAGGAGCTTCCATCCCTGATTGATTTCTCTTCCTGTGCTTTTTAAAAAATTTTTATTTGTTAATTTTTGTTTTTTAATGGAGAGGCAATACCATCCTTCAAGTTACCCAAAAGCCTGGGAATTTCTTGGGCTGCCGTTTCTCCTTTATTACTCTTAGGATAATTCAGTAGCCCAGTCCCAGCATGAGGGAGGGTAGGGATGGATAATATTGGCCAGAGGATATAGTTTGACAGAAGGAATAAATTCAAGACATCTATGGTACAACATTGTGGCTGTAGTTAATAACAATACAGTGTATACTTGAAAATTGCTAGGAGAGTAGATTTTAAGTATTCTTATAAAAAATAAATATGTGAGGCAAACAGAATTTAAAATTTTGTTCCTTAAGAACCAAAGAACCATAGAGTCTAATGAGAACGGAATGTATAAAAAAGACCATCATCCCCCAACCCCCAGTCCCTGCAGCGACCTCCACAATTCAATACCTATGGCAGCCACCTCTCCCTTTCTTATCTAGTTACTCCTCTGTCCCTTCAGGCTTTCTAGCATGGGTGATTACAATAAGCCTCAAACTGGCTTGCTTTCTTCTGGCCTCCCTCCCTGCGAATCCATTTTTCATATTAATCTCACTAAAGGACACTTCTGATCATGTCACGTGTTTGCTTAGAAAAAGCCAGTGGCCCACCATTGCCTGCTCACTGAAACTCTTACCGTGGTCTTCAAAGTCCTCTGCAGTCTAGCTGTAGCCTATTTCCAAGATTCGATGGCGTTGCAGCTGTGATCAAAAACGGTCAAAGAAACTCTTCACAGTTGTGTCTCCATGTCCTGGTCTTTCATACTTTTAGGACTTTGCTGCAGCTGTTCTCCCTTCTACAAACACCCTTCCTAACCATTTTTACATGCCTCAAACAGCAATTCAAGGTCTCGCTCAAATGCAACCTATTCCGTGAATCTTTCCCTGATTCTCTTCCAACCCACGTGAAGAAGAAATATTTTTCCTATGAATTTATGAATATGCCTGTACCTAATATTATATAAATTAGTTATTATTGTTTATTTAGGTACTTGTCTCACCTCCCCCCTTTCCCGCCAAGGACCATGGCTTCTTGAAAACAGCACCTGGATCTCTTTGGAGACTGACATACAGTAGATGCTGTTAATGTCTGTTTCTTTGTACAATGTTTTTTACAAAATAGATGCACAGCTAATTTTCATGAAGTGAGTAGGGAATATAAAACTTTATGCAATGAATATAACAAAGAGTTGGAAGTATTTCTAATTCTTATTATGTCCATGTATTGGACCAGAAGTCTTACAAAATGACCTGAGCCAGTTGAGTCATGCACAACTATTAATTTTTGCTTTAATTTTGGTTGATGATGTTAGCTCCAAATGCCTAACAGTAGGGTGTGAAGAGTATCCATTGTCTCACTATCAGAATTATAATGAAGATAAACTACAGACCAAATCCAGCCATGGACAATGGCATTCATTAAGCAATTGTTATTAGCAAGCAGGCTCAAAAAACAGTTCATGCAGCTTTTTGTGTAAACTTGGTAAGCTGCAGCTCTCTGTCCTTTTGAAGGACACAAAGGTCATTGTTTAAGTAAATATGACAATATTCTAGAGCTGTGCAGTTCAGTGCATTGGCTGCTGAGCACTCGAACTGTGGCTAGTCCAAGTAGAGATGGTGCTGTAAATGTAAAATACACACTGGATGTCAAAGACTTAGAAAAAAAAGACTGTAAAATATCTCATCAAGATATTTAAAAATATTGAGTGTATGTTCAATTGGTAATATTTTGGAGATATTGGGTTAAATAGCACTTATTATTAAAATTAATTTTACCTCTTTTTAATGTGGCTGGTAGAAATTTAAAAATTACGTATGTGACTCAATTATGCCTCTATTGGACAATGCTGTCTTAGGGAGAGGATTTAGTTAGTTTCAAACTCGGCATCAGATAACTACAATCCTCCTGGCCAATGGCTGAACATAGGCCCGTTAGGGATCTAGCCTTCCAGACTCACGAGATTTTTACACTCCGATTAATCAATGGTAGGACGTGTCTAGAATATATTTTGACCAATCTGTGCTCATTGAATATATTCACCAGTCGGAGAATATTTCTAACATTCTATTGATGGCAATTATCAAACCACAGGAAAAGCACATTTCTCACATTTGTTAGATTAATTAGCAAAGTCTCTTACGTTGATGATGACAAAGATAACTGATGCCCTTTCTAATTAAATTACAGCTGAACTTCTTCAGAGTGTTATCCTGGGTTGGGACAGCGGAGACCCCCTAGGGTGGGTTTGCACACTGGAGTCTGTGTGGCTCATGGTGACCATGGCAAGCTTTTCTGGTAGTAAGGCACCTGAGAAAGCATCTTAGGTACTTTCCTTCTTTCCCTGTCTTCCCTTTTACGATTCCTCTTCTCCACTGTACAGAAGAAAGTCATACCTCTCACTCTCCCCAAATCTTACTGTGGTGCCTTGCTGCGAGGCACCAAACAAGGGGACAATTTAAGAATGCAAAGCAATGAGCATGCCTTTAAGGATTATTAAAATGGCTGGTGCCTTACTGCATCCAGGGCAAGGTTTTTTGCCCAGCTGCCTGCCATCCATCCATCCATTCATCCATGTGTCCATCTTAGAAAGAGAATTCTGAAGTGAGATGTTCCCCTGGGAACATGGTTTTTAAATAGAACACTAAAGGCAGGCTACTCTTGTCAGAAAATAAGTCTGGATTGGCTGATTAGTTTGACAGTGAGGACTAGTTTTGCCAATTAGGTAACAGAGGAGACATATTCTATTAATTGAATGAGCTAACTTTGCAGCTCCTTAACAATATGCTAGCAATTACATCTTTTAAACTATTTATATTTGTGATAAATATTAGTTGTCAACTTAAAAATATATATGGGAATTCTTTTATAGGTTCATGAACAGAAGTGTTTGAAGCCTCTGATTTAAACTAATAATATCGCACTTTCTATGTTTACATTTTCTAAAGGATATAATAAACATCATACAGGAAGTTTTAAGAAGAGAAAAAAAAGATGCAAAAATACACTCCAGGAGAGAAATAGCAGAGACAGCTCCTAGCAGTGTTTGGCTTGCTGCAGAGGTGCCAGATGGGTGCGGCCAGGCAGGCTTTGTGGCTGAGAATTCCAAAATGGCCTAGGTCGCTGCAGGGCCAGGGAAGGGTGTTGAAAAAGAGCATTCATGAGCCCAGCACGGTGGCTCACGCCTGTAATCCTAGCACTCTGGGAGGCTGAGGCTGAGGCCGAGGGGAGGCGGGAGGATCTCTGCAGTTCAGGAGTTCAAGACCAGCCTGAGCGACAGCGAAATCCTGTCTCTACTAAAAATAGAAAAAAATAGCTGGGTGTGGTGGTGCCTGCCTGCAGTCCCAGCTACTGGGGAGACTGAGGCAGGAGGATCCCTTGAGCCCAGGAGTCTGAGGTTGCTGTGAGCTATGATGACGCCCCTGCACTCTAGCCGGGGTGACAGAGCTAGACTTCTGGCTCAAAAAAAAAAAAAAAAAAAAGAAAAAGAATATTCAGGGATGCAGGATGGAGGGAAGTTTGAATGTTCAAAAAAGTGGGGCTGGCAGAAGAAGGAGGTGTGTTCTGAAAATGAAGAGGAAGGAAAGAGGCGGCGAGTCCTGGCTCCAACGATTCTGCAAATGATGGGGTGTAGTAGAGAAGGCTTGGTAGCACTGCCTGAGGGAACGCTCATTCTGGCCTTTAAGTTATCTAGACTTGCAGGTGTCTGATCCTCTTGAGCTAGAGATACTTTTTCTTTGACCCATAAGTTTCTCGAGGTCCCATTATTGTTTGGTGCTACCTGGGGACTCTCCTGTTTAGCAGAATTGAAAGGCCAGAACTCAAGCTTATGGGAATTGTTGTCTAGGTCTTCATCTGTCTCAAGGTGTTTATTCAAACTCTGACACACACAGGACTAAATTGAAGTAAGGAAGGAAGCCAAGCATATTGCCACTCCTTTTGATTCATTGGAGTTGTTGGCTTCAGAATGTTATCATTGGCTTTTACAATGCCCATTCACTGATTTAAGCTCGCCACTATTCAATATTATATATTTTTTTATTTGAGTGTGATGACTCAGTGTCATGATTGTAGAAGACACATGGTATACAGTTAAAGGTTTTCCACATCAGCTCAATAGAAATTATAGCATTCCTACATATAAATGCAGGGAGGTATTTGGGTACTGAAAAAATATTGTTGTCTTTTTCTTTGAGTATTTTTCTCCAAGTTTTTTTGTTTGAGAATTACTATTTCTTAGATATTATATTGTTTTATTGTATGGATTAATGAGGAAGATTCCTCATAATATGGGGAAAACAATGAAAGAAATAGAGTAATTAAAATGAGAATACTACTACTTGAGTAATTAGCAGCCTTGTAAGAACATGTTTTCGCTGCTATTTTGACAAGTAGAACTTGTCATGAGAAAGCCTGAACTACAGGTCACTGGAATGTTTTTTACGTTCAGAAGTATTTTTCCCATTTTGTTTGCATGAGTTTTCATACATCTGGAATTATATGTTAATGAAATAGCCGCTCTTTCTTGAGGTTTCTGTAGACAGTATGTAGAACACAACAGATGTTTATTTAATAAGAATACAGTGAGGAATTGAATTTCATAGAAATTTTCTCTTGTAAATTAGTTTACCCTTTTATCAATCACTAAAAAAAGTTGTTTTCTATTGGTTTTTCATGACAGTGACTCATATCATTATGACTCATTCAGCTTCTCCTACATAATACCTCCTGGTTCTATAACATTTCAAGTGATTTTAATAAAAATCTTCACTCTGGGACAAAAATCCAAAGTGAAGTGTTTGTATATAAAGTTTACAATTTCTGCCCCCATAAATTGAGTTCTTGTTCTTTTGCATTTGCAACGTATATAATATGGTTGATATCTAAGATATTTAAGAGTTTTTTTCCCAAAATATATTTCCAGAAGGAAGGTTTCAAATAGTGCCAGATGCCTATAAATCTTACAAACATTCTTTCAGGTTAAGTTCAGCAGCTCTAGAAAGTGAAAGTAGGAAAATATTACCTCCTGTGCATTGCTTAAAAAAAATTGAAAAGCTTGTCAAAAAGAAAATAGGTAAGAAGTAAATAAGCTCTAAAATTAGAAGATGGTCAGGAATTAATGGTTATATTTAATTCTGGAAATAATTCTTCTAAGAGTAAATTAATAATTTTGCAATATTGTGTGTATGAAATGCAAAAAAGCTATCTCTGAACCCCAGCTACTTCAGGATAGGATCCTATCAGCCACCCTCTAATTTACCTTTCTGCTCTTACACTGTGTGATGCTGTGATGGTAAGGTGAGTGTTTTTGGTGGGTTAGGTTGGTTCTTAGTTGGAAAAAACACGTTCCTCCGATGTTGAAAATGATGTAAATTCTAAATACAGTTCAGGCAGGGCTGTGGATGTTCTGGAACCCAAGGACTCCAGAATTTCCATTAGTTTTGGAGCAGAATGGATGGTTCATGATAGCAGAACATGTGTTTGCTTAAGGAGGTTGTGTGTGTGTTTTTTTTTTTAAGAATCTCTATTTTCTTACAAGAACATTTTGAAAGCATATCTTTCTAACTCCATACCCTTCTTTTTTTTATGGGTATAAACAGTTTTCAGGATTGAAAACTTTCTGAAGTTTGGGGTTCCTTAGTCTATTATTTCAACCTCATTATATGTTGTAGCCCTCTGTGTTTTCTTGTAGATACACAATTATATTAAATATGCTCTTTTTTTGGTCAGGCGTTGAGTCTGAGGCTGAAATGAAGAAGGTATTGATTAGCCTCATTCTGTCTAAAATGCCCTTCTTCTGATCTGTGCATGACCCAGACTTTATCTGTTGTTCAAGATGTGTTTTAAAGGCTCCTTTTTCCCCATTAAGTTCTCTTTAACCTCCTCCTACTTGGAAGTGCATTGAACACAGGCTCGGAGGTCAGTTAGACCTGGTTCTGTCTGTGGTCCTGCATTTACTGGGCTGGTGATGCTGGGTAATTCATTTTGCTTCTGACTCTGGGCTTCAACCTTCTTTGAAAAGTAGAGTTGTTTTTCTTGTCCTTCTCACTCCATCCATCTCTGCATCTCCCAAAAAGGCCATCAACTTGTATTTCGCTTTTTATAGACTGAAATGAAAGTCTGTTTTAAATGCAGTTTTTAGGCTGAGCATGGTGGCTCATGCCTGTAATCCCGGCACTTTGGGAGGGGGCAGGAGGATCCCTTGAGGCCAGGAGTTTGAGACCAGTCTGGCAACATAGTGAGACCCTATCTCTACAAAATATAAAAAAATGAGTTGGGTGTGGTGGCATGTGCCTGTAGTCCCAGCTACTCAGGAGGCTGAGGCGGGAGGATTGGCCGAGCCTAGGTATTTGAGGTTACAATGAGCTATGATCAGGCCACTGCACTTTAGCCTGGGTGACAGAGTGAGGCCCTGTCTCAAAAGAAATAAATAAGTAAGTAAATAAATAAATGCAGTTTTTAGCTTTAATAACTTCCATGTATAAATGCAGTAAACTTACAAAAATATCATTTGAAATGTTAATTATCTAAATTTCTTGTACACTTAGGTATTCTTGACACTTCTGAAAACTACATTTTTAATTTTGGGCTTTTTTTTGGGTCCTCTGAGAATGTCAGATTTTGAAAGAAACTCAGGGAATTTAAGCACTCAGCTTGAGAGCAATCTTTCTCCTGTTGGCTCTATTTCTTTGTCTACATATTTATAATATTTTACAAATCATTATATAATATTTATTATTACCATATGACATTTCAGTACATATTGTTTGAATAAATGAATTACTGTTGTTCAGAGACTAACAAATTAGGTATGAGGGAACAAGAGAGCAGAATGCTATGAACTGAGTCTTAGTAGTAGATTTATATTGGGGGTGATTCACATGTAGTACCCAGAAAAAGAAGTGGTAATGCTTCTGAAATAATCTTTTTTGCCAATGTGAAATTGGCTTTCTAGGGTGTGTTAAATTTTGTATTTGTGAAAGAGGCCTCAATAAAGTCGATCCAAGTTTTAAATCATCCAACAAGACATTTCTTTTTTGGCTTAAAGTTTAGGGACTTCTTTTCTGAATAGCTGCATTTTATGAAACTTATATTATTTAGGTTAGTGCCAGCCAATTGAACACTCTTAAATTGCTTCAAAAGATGTGCTAGAGGATAATTCTCTCTCCCTAATAGCAGTAGAGTTTAGTGGTGTGGTATACATCGTCCCAAGATTTGTGCTTCCGTAGGGGAAACAACTCCTAATTTCTCTGCCACATTTCCAGTTTAGGGTTTAAAGTGAGCTTTGTTGCTAAGTTCTGCTAAAAGAATTTTTGATATGCATTTGAGCTGGTGATGTGAAAACATTTTCAAACTAGTTCCTTGAAGATTTATTAAGCAGGTTTTTTTTTGTTTGTTTTTTTGCTTTACTTCCCTTATCTACCACAGAAATAAAATTCCAGGCTAGGCAGCAGGGAAGGTCCTTGGATCTGTGTGAGCATGTCAAAAGCATTTTAAGAAGAGCAAAATATTCAGAGGAAGAATTTGGAAAAGTAGCCTTAAGGGATTTAACACATTTTTCTTCTCCTAATTCAGTCTCGTGTTTGTCCCCCTAATGGAGAAAGGTCATTAATGGATAAGATTTGCTAAGGCAGCAAAGCCTTTCAGAAGTGAAATGATTTTCTTAAATCCCAAATCTAAAGAAAACAGTTGTTTAAGTTTGGAAACTTGAAAGAATACATCTAGAGAAGGTGGATTTGTAGTGTAAATTGTACTTACTCATTTATTACGTACACAAATAATAAAGTTATATGTAAATTTGTTGTGTACTTTTACATTTTTGCTTTGGAGAAATTGAAATAACTAATTGGCTTGGTAATGAGAGTTGAAATAATTTGAGACTGTTGAAATTCTGCATAAAGTTCTTGGAGGGCAAAATGATTGATGGGAATAGCATGACAAATTTTTAGTTGCCCTATTACCAGTTTGCTAGTCTATTTTCACCTCTGTGATACAGAGACCTGGGTCAAGGTTGTTTGCCTTAATTGTTGTGATGTGGAGGTCAGTTCTATACTAGTAAGTGTTCCAAATTTGTTAGGTTTTTAATCTCATAAATGAAAGGCCACAGGATAATTCTTGTTCTTTTGCTAAATTCCTGTCTCGTAGAAAATAAGATGTGTGTGTGTGTGTGTGTGTGTGTCTGAAAAAAGAAATGCAAACTAAATGCTTATTGAAATATGAACCCCCTTTTTGCCCTCTTTAACTATATCAGGAAAATGAATGCAGAAGAGTATTTATAAATTCTGGAGTATTTTTGAAACATTTGGATGTTAGACAATTTATCTTTTACAGGCATGTACTTCATCAGTTACTTAGACTCATATTCAGATACTGATTAGACCCAAAGAATAAAGACTATTATAGAAACATTTCCTTATTAATTTTTATAAACATTCTATATAGGGAGAAAATCTAGTTTAAAATTTCATTTCATTGTATTTTCATGTGACAAAATGGAAAGATCTTATTTATCATTTGATAAGATCATGGGTACTCATTTCTTTGTCCACTGTGTATCTGGAGAGAAACCTACCTAGGATTAAATATTTTAATATGTTTTTGAAATAAAGTTAAATGCTCTGAAAAGAGCATTTATGTTAAGAAAACATATAGTGTAGTAATATTTCTCCCTAAGAATTTTTCCCATTTTTATGGCCAAAAATTCTTTTAAGTTTTATGAATGTTATGAAATTAAGAGAATTTAATATTTATTTATGACCTTTCTATATTTTTGATTCATAGGATTAAAGAATAATGGATATGGCAAAGTTTACAAAAATAAATCCTTTTTAAGGTTGTGGGAAAAATAGTTGGATTTTCCAAGTGCCCTGAACACTGATATTTAATATTAAATTCATTTTGATAAATCCAGTATAGCGCCCTCTGCAGGTTGATGTGTGGTGGTAGCCTTGTATTCTGAGTATAATCTCCACTTTGTCCCTCTTGGGTAAAATGGTAATAAAGGCTCAGACATTCAGCATGTAAGAAAGTCCTCTTGGTTAATGAATGGCTTATGTGTGGCATTGATCAGGTGATAGAAAGCCTGAAATAGGGGCTGATGCTGTCTTCATTGTCTTTCCGGAAGGAAGGTCACCATTAACATCAGGAAGTTTCTTAGAGAACAGTTTTGTTTTCTATACCAGTTACTCCCTTAGTGTCTTGGAGTTGGTCTCCAATTACCTTTATGGATCTGTAAAAGTGCACTCTTTTCTGAAGCTGCTGCTATATTTATTCTAGGAATGACCTTTTAATTATTACAAATTCTCCTTCCAGAAGGGAGTAAGGACCAAAGATACCATGAACTTGGTGAAGTAGTAGGTGAACTTCTAATTATCCTATTAGAGATTGGTGAGAAGGTGTGTGTTTATATGTAGAAGCCAGCCCCTTTGGAACTGATGCATGGAGGGCAGAGCACACTTGGGCCTCCTTCGTTACTATCTTGCTGTTATGATGTGGGAGGCAGCCCGGCGGTATGGATGGTGGCAGTGCAGGCAGTAGTACATGTAGATGGAACCACAGCTTTCTGCACTGATCCAGATACTCCTTGGACTTTCAGAACTAAAATGCTACTTTGTAGGCTGTAAGCCAACTGTGACTCCTTTGCTGGTTTATAATATAATATAAAGTTGGGGAGAGGTTGAAGAGGGTATAATTGGAAATAACAGAAAGGGACATTTGTTTATCTGCCTTGCCTACACTTTACTATAATCATAACAACAACAAGCTGAACACCAGCTCTTTGTCAAGTGTTTTCCACTTATATTCACTAATCTTTACAATTCTCTTGCAAGGTAGGTATTATTTATCCCCATTTTAGAGATGAGAACTATGAGGCCAGGAGATGTTACAATGACTTACCCAAGGTCACACAATAAGTGCATTGGGGTGCAGTCTATTTGGTTCTAAGTCCTTTGCCCTTTTTATCATGCCACAGGGCCTCCTTATATCTGACCAAATCATTCTGCCCATTTTCAAGAAGTTCAGGGTGTTTTTGTTTTTTAAAGTCAATTTTCATTTGTGGTGGCTTGGAACACGAATTTGTAATCAAAACCAAAATTGATGTTTTTAAGCTCCTCTGATTTTTCTACCTGTAAAGTCTTTGTGTAGATGAGGATCATTAAAACCTTTTTTCAGTCTTAATATAGGAAAATGGGTTACAGAATTGATTCTAAATCTTGTACTATTGTTCTGGAGGGTGTAGGCTGGTATTGAAAGGGAGGAAGTTATGAATTCCTTAGTTTTTGTTGAATAACTTTGATTTTTGTTTTGAACATGCTAGTATTTTGATCATGCTGAAATTTTACTTAAACAAAATGCAACAAAGTATTATGTGTGAGAGTTAGAAAGTCAGGTCCTCATTGTCTCTTACAAACCCGGATTTAGTAGCTGGCAGCAACACACTGGGGCTTAGGGTGAGATAGCCAGGTCCCTTGGGAGAGGTGCCTGAGCCTCCCTCTGTTGTAAGCACCCTCAGGCTGCATAAATGATGCAGTGGCCGCCCGTGCCGGTGGCATTCCCTTCATTGTGCCCTGTGAGCTCTGCTAATAGGACTATTTTAAACTCCCCAGGATAGAGAGAAGCTTATTTAGTGCCTTACTAAAGGTACAAACTCTCATACTTTCCCTTCTCTCTCTTTTTCCCTCCCACAGATGAACACAATGACGTGCAGAAGAAAACCTTTACCAAATGGATAAATGCTCGATTTTCAAAGGTAACCAAGACTTTCAAAAACTTTATAATGGTACAAAGGCCTCATTCTGATGGATGGAGTTTGGTTGGAAGTGCAGCAAATTTTCCCCATGAAATGTGATCTAACAGCAATTTTCTGAGTATGCCAATACATTTACTCTTCTTTTATTCTCTTCTAAAATATGTTGAAATGGAAATTCTGATGTGAACACTTTATGTGATGCTTTTTACTTTTACCTGGCCTTCGCCAGGTATCTAAGCCAACAGTTTTGCTGCTTTCAGTCCTGTGAATCCTGGGCACATCTAGGAAATGAATACCTCGTTGGAAAAATTTTGTGTTCACTTTGTTAAAAGGATGATGATTTCATTTTGCTTGGTTAAAACCAAATTTTTATCAGTCAGGCAGCCTTTCTGCCCTGTCAAAACTATTTAGGGTTTTTTATCCTACTGGATGTGGCCAATAATGTTTATCTTCCCTGCGGGTTCTTTTCTCATGAAAAGATCTGTTCTTTCTCGGCATTTCTAGCCACTTGGAACATAATCAATGCTTTGATCAATACTTTTTTTTTAGGGGCAGAGCATGCGGAAGAGAGGAATTGGCAGTGCTATTTTCAAATTTGTTCTAATATGATTATCCATTAGTTATTAAAGTTGGAATTTTATCCACTAAGTCTGAGGTAGGAGGAGAGTGTTCAGATTAATGGATTGTAGGACTCTATTATAGCAAGGTAAAAAATAAACTTTTCTCAGAGAAACACTGTTGCAGTCTTTTAACTAGTATGAAAGCTATTTTAATTAAGAGTTACTTTTTCAATATTTTCTATTTGAGAAAGTTGTAAGGTCAGGGAAATTAATAGTGGCATTTCTTGGAGGAAAAATGATGATATTTTAAGATTACGTTGAATGGCGGCACAGTTCAAAAATTGCTCTGTATCCCAATATTTATAGTTGATTGATTGCAATTTTTTTAGGTTTTATTATACAAGTTTTTGTTGAGAGATATTTAAAAAAAAATTTTTTTTTTAATTTTCATAGATTTAGAGAGGCCCGAGTCCAGTTTTTTAGGTGGCTATGCCAGGTAGTGGTAAAGTCTGGGTTTTTAAGTGTAACCATCACCTGAAAAGTGTACATTGTACCCATTAAGTAATTTTTCATTCCTTACCGCTCCCACCCTTCCACCCTCTTCTCTCTGGAAACCATTATATTGAGGGATATTTTATCTTGCCTCTGAGAATGGAAAGAAGGTGAAAACTGACTTTGATAGAAGAGTTAAGAATATGGAGAATTTGAATCTAGAAGTGCTTACATTATTGGTGATTTTATGTGTAGGGTTATTCCGAAGTAGATACAGGTGTTCTTTGGTAAATTTTAAATTGTTTTATTCTAGAGACACAGGTAACCATATGTGTGTTTTGGACTTGATGTTACTCAAAACTTCTGAATAGGCAACAGAGTTTTAGCAACTAGGAGAACCTGAATATGAGCTGTCTGAATCCAGTGGTCTCATGAGTGCTCAAATGGGTAAGATTATTCATCCTGGTTATTAGTGAGGATAACGTGGTCATTGTCTAGATAGAACAAGTGAAGCAGACTTAATTTTTAGCATCTTAATTTAGTCATGGGGAAGATTTGCCTTAGAACCGCTTTCGAAGATCAATTTGAAAGCATCATAATCTTGGTAGACCTAAATTTAGGGAACATTTGAAACTGGGTGAATTACTTTTGTACCTGTTTATGAAAATGGAGAGAAATAGACAGTATAATAGGACGTGGAAGGGGATGTGTAGAAGAATAGAGATGACAATTGAGAAAGAATAATTGAAAAGAAATTTCTTAGTATTCATGGTGGGTCATTGACATCTTTAAAAAGACCTCAAATAAAACAAAATCTAGTAGCAGCAGACTAGTTTAGTAAATGGACTTGATATTTAAATTTGTACATTTATAATGTATATTATTTTGCAACATAAATGGGGGCATTAAATCCCATGTAAATTATTTGCTCTCGGATGCTTGTAATTCTTACCAAGACAGTAGAAAAGACTTGGTAATTTTTATCATTTTTAATAAAAGTTCTAGTTATATAAACTGACACTGAAGCTAAAAGCTTGTTTTGTTTGGAGAAAAAGTATCAAAAGTGGGATGACCCTGAAAACTTTTCAGATGACTTCTAGTAAGAAATCAAAGTCTGGAAGGAATTTATCTAAGAAATTATGAGTATTTGGGTATAATGAGATGGAGAGCTCATGGCAGCGACTTTCAGCTTCATCCACATTATTTTTTCTTTCCATAAATTGTCTTAAGTCCATAAATTGGGCTGCTTCCAACTGGGGATGGCAGAAGAGGGAGTAACACATTTCTAGACTGGAACATTTCCATAGATGCTCATGCTGACTAGCCCTTGCTGTGCTGGGGAAAGCATGTGTTAGTGCATGGTGTCAACTAGGTAATCCAGAGGCTAGCACCCAAAAAAAAAAAAAAAAAAAAAATCCTGTTGAAGGGAATGAATTTTGTTTCATTTCTTTTTTATCTGTGTCCTTTGGTGTACACTGTGGTGGACTTTAGAATATAATTATTCACTGGTCCCCCTACTTTCCTGCACGTGGGTCCCTCTACAGATCAGTGGGCTCCTGTGCTGAGAAATCCAGACACTGATGCTGTTTTTGCCATTTAGGAATTTGTTTTAAAACAGACATTTCTCTGGACATTTCCTTTATGGCCCCCTCCCCATCCAAAGTCTCTATCAAATACTGAGTCTTGCTAATTCCAATACCTATATATATTCAAAATTGTCCGCTTCTCTCCATCTCTACTGACACCTCCCTTTTCCAAGGCGCTGTTACTGTCTGTGTTGGAAAAAATCGTGAAAGACTTTAAAATGGGCAAAAAAGATGAGTGGATGTCTTTTCTAGCTTAGTCATCTGGATTATCTCTGCCTTTCATTATTTTTGAGCTGCTTTCCTACTGTGTAAGTTGTGGAAAATAGTTAATAATGCAAATGATTCTTGTCCATAAAAATGCAGATTAGTTGGAATGCAATTGATTATTGTCCCTTGGATGGACCAGTTTTTGCATCTATTGTAAATTTATTTCAGTTTTCTGTTTTTGTATGCAAACATGTTGTTCTTTGAATTCTCCTTTGAACTGGTTGTAACATCTTACTGGTCCCCTCATTAATTAATGAGTTAAATAAAGTCTTTGACATAGGTTAATATTACATTTGTTACATTTGTCTGAGAGTCATAACTTTACCTTTTCTGAAAATTATCCTCGAACACACGGACCCCTGTAATAATCTGCTAACTGGTTCTTCCTTTCCATGCTCCACCTTCTCCACCCCCCCTTCCATTTTTGGCAGAGTAGCTACAGTGATCTTAAAGGGTAAGCCTCAATACTTCTTTCTCTTCCATAAGCTCTTTTATTGGCTGCCCACTGTCCTTTTTAAAGATAAATTTTTAACTTGAAACTGTATCCATTCAAGGTGTATAGTGAGTGTGGTGTTTGGATCTTACTTGGCTTTTAAGGCCCTATTTAGGTGCCCGCAGTCTACTCCTAATTTCATTTTACTGCACTCTCGCGCCCTCAGTATGCTTCAGCCACATCACCTGTCTCCCCTGCACCCCCATCCCAGTGGGCCTTCCTGGCCTTTGCACGTGCTCATTCCTCTGTCTTTTCCTGGCCAGCTCCTGCTCCTCCTTCTTGCCTGAACATAAATGTCACTTCCTTAAGGATACTTTTTCGAACCTCCCAGACCAGGGTAGATAAGCTGTACACTCTCCAGGTGTTATCCTTTGGAGCACTTATCATAATTGTAGTTTAAATATTAATAATTGCCTCTCTTCTCTCCTAGATAGTGGTAAACTATTATGGGTACAGGGACTGTCTATTTGCTCTCTGGCACAACTTTTGGCATTTAGTAGGCACCCAGTATTTATAGGTTTAATAAATAAATGAATGGCAGTGGCACAGGCATATATTTAATATGCCTGGTACTGTATCCTCATAAACCTGTTGGAGATGGTTGTGTTGGAAAGAGATAGGAGTAAATGTGGAATTGAGTGTAAAATGGCATAAATTGTGTATTGTCATGGATATGAATACAACACATGAGGACTTTTGCTGCATTTATTCACAAAAATAAACAAAGAAATCCAGCTATGCAAACTTTGCCTATTTACCTGATTTCTTGGAGTTGTGCCTAAACCATTGTTTGAATAACTTGGATTTAATGTATATTCTTCTTCTTATTTACTCCACATGGTTCTTTACATAGGATCCACCTACTAACTTCACTGTGAAGAAAAATAAAATTTAAAACTAAGAAACCAGCTCACTTCATTTTTTGATAAGGGATTTAGTAAAGAGCTTGAGGATACTGAATAATGTAGGTTTAAAACTATCTTTAGATTTTTAACTATATATGAAAGTACAGTAGCTGAGATAGCACTCACTATAAATATATTAATATATTATTTCTGCTGCATATCCTTGTTAAAAAGTCACAGAGTATATACAAGGTTTTGCAGTTTGGGTATCCTGTATGAGAAGTCATACAGTGTAGAGTAAATTATGGTTCTTGGATTTTGAAAAGTTATGAAGAGCTCAGAAGAAAATGATTATCTAAAGGAGCTAAGAGTTCAGAAATTAAACACTTATTTCTGGATATGTTGCTCATTTATTTATGACCTCAGGCAAATTATTAGCCAGTTTTTTTCAGGTCACTTGGTCTATACTCCTTTAGCCTTAAACATACTTGATCATTATTACCTGCCTCACATTGCTAAGAAATATTGATGCATTGCTGTAAAACATATAGGCGATTATAATTACTTAGGAATGCTAAATAAAAACCCTATCAAGTACTCCTAACTTGTGATACCCTTGATCTATGCTACACATATAAACTGAAATGGAAAAAAGCACTGGCTCATTAAGCCCACTTTGTTCCATTGTGTGGTAGGTAAAACTTGAGTATTTTGCTCTCCCTAATTTTGAGAGTCTTGGGCTGGTTTCCCAAGGGAGGCAGTGAAGGCCTCATTGCTCTGCTGTTGGGAAATTTGTTCTGACTTTGAGCCTGCATTTTCTTTGGCTGACTTTCAGAGCTGCTCATCTGGCAGAGCTGAGAGCGTACAAATTGTAGAAGCTCTTTTATCGGTTTGGTGAGATGATTCTCAAAAGAGGCTTAACAAATAAAGGTTAGGTAGAGAATATGCAAGCTTAAAAGTGCTGAACTTTAGTTTGGGCAAATTTCTGCTTTTCTCTTTTCTAAGACAAAGATGAGCCAAGTTTTCATGTAAGTTATAATTCCAAACTTGAAAGTTAAATTGACAGAACGTAAGAGAAGAAATCTAGGAAGTATTTTTTATGGATTCCGATATGAAGACCTATTTACATGTGTTCCTTTTGGAAAGTGGGACACTGCTTTTAGTGGCCTATTGTTTTTCTACTTTTTTTCATGTTGGAAGTTGATGATCACAAAAATAGGGATGAGAAAAGATGCAGAGGGAGATATGCAGAGGGGGTGCAAGAAAAGCTGCCCAAACCCTTTTCCCACCTGTAGATGTTCAGTCCTCTTTTTATTACTGTAAAGGAGACTGACAAGTTTCCTTTTGTGATGATAAATACCTTCTATAATAGAGGTTTGAGCTTGATGAGTTACATATTGGTTTATTTCATAAGTTACGGGTATGCCAACTCAACGAGTTGTTTTAGGACCCATACCTGTTCAAGTGATTCCTTAAAAAGAAATTTCAATTTCAATCTGTTCACTGATACTTCTAAAGAGCAAACAATAAAATGCACTCTGTGTTCTTAAACACCAGCTTCCATATACATTTTGGCTATACTTACGTATAACTTTGTTGTTGGTGTTTGTTTCGTTTTCATTCGATTTGATTTTTTTAATTTGTTTTTTTGCCTCAAAGTTATACTTGCAAAATGAATTTCATCTGGTTAAAGTTAAAAACAAATGATTACAGTTAAAAATATTAAATATTATTTAATATGCTGTATTGTATACACATCGAGTACTTAATAGATGATTTTGATTGAGCCTATAAGTATTTGTGATTGTGAAACAAATTTGGTAATATCTGTTGAGTCTTGCAATTGATGATGAATTTAGGGATTGATTTGCTGAGAGGAAATGACTTTTCACCCTTCACCTAGAAAGGGGTAATCACAGCCCCCTTCCTTGTGCTTTTCTATCCAGCCTCGTGTGGCTCCACCACCTCCAGGTTCAGAGATGGGCTCAGGTGGTGCAGGGATGGGTAGGCTTAAGCCAGGCCAGGCAGTGGGCTATAAAGAGTTAGTGGTTTCAGGGAAAGAATCTCTGTCTATAAACAGAACAAGAAGATGCTGGACCCATTTTCAGCTGTATCTGGCCTGGGAAGCTTTTAGCTCCATTTGGTACAGGTTGCCATCCACTATCTTGAGAGGATTCAGACTGGGAGGGAGGGAAGCTGACACTGTTATTTGTGTTGTTACCATCTGTTGGAAAAATAAAAAATTCTGCTAACGTTGGTATCCCTTGGTACCAACACAGAATACAGAGAAAACACAATTTATAATTGAGTGTGCATATATGATTAAGTGCATGTAGGCAGTTGGCTTAAGACTACAAAATCTGGATGGAATTTCATACAAATATGCAGTTAAGTAGAAGAAAGAACAATGAACACTGGTCCCTGTCAGAGACAAATGTATGCCCCTTTTGTGATGATCTCCCGTCCACCTCCTGAGCAACTCCTGTGTTCACCTTACCTTGTAAAACTGGAGATCAGATTGATCTAATTCCTGACCAAAAAGTTGGGCCTATTGTAATGTTTTTAAGGAGACATCCTAAGGAAAGGGAAGGAGCAGGGTGGCTGCCTCTCCTTTAGGGAACAAAGGAAATTTACTTTTATTTATCTTAACATTATCATTAGCAATGCCATCACCAGTTCCTTACCTTGGTCCCATGGAAGCCAGTCTTTTGAAGAACTACATTCTTCAAACCTTTCTACTGCTTTGCCAGGTGTGCATATATGCAATGAGCTGTATTGTTTCCTGAGTTTGCCTATAGCCTTACCTGGTATGCATATGGCATCGAGATGTATTCATTCTCCAGACCATGCCTGATTATTTGTCCATGGAATGTAGGAGTGGCCCCTGCATCTGGCAGCCAGGTGTCTGAGTCCCACACCTGGTTCCTCATCCTAGTTTTTATCATCACTCTAGCTGTTACTTCTCTTACCAAAATCAAAGTAAAAATTCTGTTACATGTCTGTATAACTTGTAATTCCCTGAAAGATATTATTTGGTTTTAGAGTATTTTGTAATTTTTAAGGTAGATGTGCATTTATTGATTTGATTTCAGTGTGAACACTGTAAATCATCGCTCTGTAGTTAATGTGGCATAGTCTGTGGTTACCTGAGCCATCTGTTTCTCTTGTCTCTGTCTTGCTCTTCCTTTTCCTCTCCCTCCCTCCTTCCAAATAAGCTTCCAAATGGAATCTTTTTCAGTTCCTAAGTATGTGTGCTGACCACCATGAATTCTTAAAGAGAATGGCCGAGAGCCCTGCAACTCACTAATTGTTTAAGTGACTGTAGCACATCTTGCTGGTTTTCCTTTGTCAGGTGTTTAAGGAGCTCGGTAGGCATTATTTCAGCGCCCTCATTTTGCTTTTTCTTCTTAGTCAAAAGCAATGGTGCTTTTGTTTTTTCACCATGGAGTTAAATCATAAGAGTAGATACTGAAGATCATACAGTCTTCATTTCATTGATTAAACTATACACTTTATAATTGAGATGAACCTAATTTTATCATTTTGCTTAATCCTGACTAGAGACACAGTTCTTTAAAAAAACTATTATTTTTTATATACAGTAACACAGTAACATTGTGAAAAATTAGATGATAGAAGAAACCCAAAGAAAAATTTTTCAACTACTTTTAATTCCACCACCAAGAGAAAAAATATAGCATTTTGTTGTAAAATACTTTAAGAAATGTATTTACATGTACACGTATTATTGTTAACTCAGATGACACTGTAAGCCTAGTGCTCACTGATGTGTTACTGACTTTTGAGAAGATGAAGAATTACAAGAACCAAAAAGGGTGTTACATTTTGTATCAGTGTTGAGATTTGAGATTCGTAAATTGAAGATTCTGGTTTGAAATATTGAAAATATGAAATTAAATTATTTACTTCTTTTCAAATTTTTAAATTAACCAACTTCTTGCAAAAAACAAATGAGAGAGAGAGACTCTGAAACTTACAACATGTTATCAGATGCTGGGGCATCATTTTTTAATTGATTAGGGGCATCAGATTAATCTGAGAAGAATGTGAATACATTGCGGTATATACTCTCTCTATGAATAAGCATATGTGTATATACTGGCCATATATAGCCATATATGTGCCATCTGTGTGCACATACACAATAAACAGTGGATATAGTGACTGAATTGAATAGACTGTCTCAAATCCTGTTTTGAAAATAGGATGTAAATAAATAACAGAATAGTCAAACAGTGTCAAAGGGCTCAGATTTATTTAATTTTTTTGCGGGACACTCATCAGACATGTTAGTTCTGAAAGCATTTAAAAACTCTTTTCACACTTTCCCTTATTATACACAGTTATAACTTGATTATTTATAGTGAGTTTAGGGAAACCATAGGACAGATTATGTCTCCTTACTATACCTGTTACTTTGTACAGTTTTGGCAGGACCAAGCTAGGTTATAAATTCCCCGTAATATGCTCACCATGTGTTAATACTGTCTTTGTTTACACCTACAGTCATGTGGTCAGTGATGGATCACATATACGACAGTGGTCCCATAAGATTATAATGGAGATGAAAAATTCCTATCACGTAGTATGACGTCATAGCTTTTGTAAGGTCTTAGCATTATGTATTACTCATGTGTCTGTGGTGATGCTGGCGTAAACAAACCTGTTGCGTTGTCATATCAAAGTCTAGCAATACAATTATGTACAGTATATAATACTTGATAATGATAATAAAAGACTATGTTACTGGTTTAGGTATTTACTATATTATACTTTAAAAGTATAATTTGCTATATTATACTTTTCATCATTATTTTAGAGGGCACTCCTTCTACTTGTAAAAAAAGGTTAATTGTAAAACAGCCTCAGGCAGGTCCTTCAGGAGATATTCCAGAAGAAGGCATTGTTACCGTAGGAGATGACAGCTCCGTGTGTGTTATTGCCGCTGAAGACCTTCCAATGGGACAAGATGTGGAGGTGGAAGACAGTGATATTGATGATCCTGACCCTGTGTAGGCCTAGGCTAATGTGTGTGTTTGTGTCTTAGTTTTTAACAAAAAAGTTTAAAAAGAAAAAAAAATTTAAGGATATAAAGAAAGAAAATATTTTTATATAGCTGTACAGTGTGTTTGTGTTTTAAGCTAAATGTTATTACAGAAGAGTCAAAAGGTTTAAAAAGATTGGAAAGTTTATAAAGTTTATTGAAGGAAGAAAAACTTTAAATTGGCGTAGCCTAAGTGTACAGAGTATATAAAGTCTACAGTAGTGTACAGTAATGTCCTAGGCGTTCACATTCACTCACCACTCCCTCACTGACTCACCCAGAGCAACTTCGAGTCTTGCAAGCTCCATTCATGGTAAATGCTCTATACAAGGTGCACCATGTATTTTAATCTTTTACTTTTCTGTGTTTAGACATGTTTAGATATAGAAATATGTACCGTAGTGTTACAATTGCCTACAGTATTCAGTACAGTAACATACTGTACAGGTTTATAGCCTAGAAGCATAGGCTATACAATATAGCCTAGGTGTGTAATAGGCTATGTCATGTAGGTTTGTGTAAGTGCACTCTATGATGTTTGCATAATGACTAAATCGCCTTAGGATGCATTTCTCAGAAGGTTTCCCTGTCTTTAAGTAATGCATGACTGTATTTGGATTTTGAGTGCCTTGAAGGCAAGGATTGCTTTTGTCAGCCTTGATTCCTTAGTGTCAATGTAGTACACGACAGAAAATAGGCACTGATCAATCTTCTGACTGGAAAATCCAAGACCCAATTTTACTTCTGGTTTGTTTGTTGTTGGTACAAAAAATTAACATTTCATTCTTTTAGGAACTTCAAACTGCACTTTCTAAATCTTACTTTCTTATTCAATCTTTTACAGATTTTTTTTTCTATTATTCCTACTGCTGCTACTGAAAAACTTGATCTATGATGGAAATAATTGTGATTTGGGAGTATTAAAGAAGAGGGAGAGTAATACAGTATCAGATCAGAGACAGGGCAGGCCCAGATCTCACAAGATCTTTTATTTGGAGTTTAGATTGGATTTGCCTACAATGGGAATCTGTTAGGTTAAAGCAGGGAAACGACATGATGTGGTCTGAACATTAAAATGGGAATTATTCCGGCTTTTATGTAGAAGCATAACCGCTAACCATTAGGCTAGTGCTGGAGTTCAGGGAAGAGATACTGGTGGTTTGGACTGAAGTTGGAGCAAAGATGACGGTGAGAATTGGTCACCTTTGGGATGTGTTTTTAGAGGTAGAAGAGCTTGTGGATGGGTTAGAGGTAGGGAGTGAGTGAAGGAGAATCAGGAATGACTCCTTTGTTTTTGCTCTGAGTATGTATAATGACTTTTCTATTATAGAAGGTAGGATCTCATAATTAGTCATATTTCTTCATCTGTGGACGTGTGTGTGTGTGTGTGTGTGTGCATGTGGCCTTTCCCCAGAGTTTGCCACTTCCTCAGGAGACTCACTGTTGACCAATCCTTTATGTCACCTGTATGTGGTCACACTCTATGCAGAGATTGCTTATCAGTCACCCTATGAACCTGGTGTGCCTGTAGATAAGATTCATTTGTCTGGCACAGTGTTTTAGGAAATTACAAATATCAGGCAATTACACATATAAATTCAGATTTCCAACTTCTTTTGAAAAACTAGAAGTTCTGCCAACAGTGAGCCTGAATTCCCACGTGGCTAACCTTGGCGGGAACTGAGCTCCAGCTGCCACCATCATCCTTTAGAGCCAGCTGATTCTCCGGGTGTGACGGGGCCCGTCAGGTTTGCTTCGCTCAGTTCCATCGTCACATGTAAGGTGTCTGCAGCCCCTGCTCTCCCACAGACCCCCCATGCATTGTGACGACAGTTTGCTTTTTTGCTCTCGCATTTTTAAAATCCAGCAGCAGTAGTGTCCCAGCTGCAAGGGTTAATAATGCTGGCCCCTGTTGTCAACATGGCGATGTTAGAAGGGGGTGAGAGCTGGGGACAGCCAAAGATGGTCACACCAAGACTGTAGCATCAGTCATCTGGACTCATATCATGTTGCCTTTTAATTTTCTAAAAGTTAAATGTGACTCAGAGCTTATCTGCTGTCTAAGTTCAAGATGGTTCATTTGTACCATTTTGTTTTTATTGGAAAACTATGGCAACCCTCTCTTGTGAATGAAGAGGGTGACCCAAACTTGGCATTTCTGCAGGGCCAAGTACAATGGAGGTATTCATCAAATATTTGTCCAATTGGATTATTAAATTGTGTTCTCTCTTTCTGTTAGAAAAGTCTCTGCAAATAAGTCTTTGCAGAGATTTCAAAATCTAAATAAGAGGTTAACTGTCAGGATGAACCAGTTTTTATTTTTATTAAAAGATGACTTCTGACATTTCCAAACTGTTTCCCAGGGTGGGTCCCATGTTTAGAGCCTGTGATACCAAAGCACCATACATGCTTTAAAGTGATGGGAAAAAATAGTCTTCATTTTGAATTCATTGAAATATGGTACATATCTTGCTGCCGTCTTTGGGAAATCAGTAAATATATCCCACCACACCCCCAGTGATTAAACATTTTCTTCCCTATATGTCACAGTCCTGACCCCTCATAATTTTAGTGGTAGTATAGCACAGATGTTAAGAACATGGATTTGGAACCAGATTCTGTGGTGTCAGATCCTGGTTCTGCCTCTCACTTCCTGTGTCACTTCTGTGACTCAGTTTTCTCACCTGTAAAATGGGGATGATAATGGTATTCACCTTGAAATATTATTATAAAGAAATAAATGATATGTGTAAATAATACATCCAAATCTGTATAAATCTCTTAAAACAGATCTGATACATAGTATGTACTTGCTATTATGTCTAGGAACATTTTACTTTTCTGCTGCCTGTTTTTGTATGGCTCGTGAGCTAAGAATGGTTTTTACATGTTTAGGTGGTTGCAAAAAATCAAAAGAAGACTAGTATTTTGTGACATGTGGAAATTATATGAAATTCAAATTTCAGTGTCTACAAATAAAGTTTTATTGGAACATAGTTGTTCTAATTGGTTCATTCATTTATGTATTGTCTGTGGTGATGCTTTCACATTAGAACAACAAGGTTGTTAACTGTTTTTGAATGGGATATGTCCCTACAGGTTATCATGTGACATATTAGTGCATCTGAGACTTGTGAAATCTTTCTCTGTGAATTGACACTAACATGTTCTCATTTTCAGAGGCTGCTTTTACCTTCCTGCCTGAGATGAAGAAGTGCTTACTTGTTTTTTTAGTCCTTTCACATGTTGTTGATGTGTTATGGCACTTTTATGACAGTATAAAACACTAAAGTTATGCTTGTGATATAAATGATAACATCAACTATTTATTAAATATATGCCATCTTAGTTTTTTTTTCCCAGCTAAATTTCTTATTTCAGAATATTATGGGGGTACACACATTTTGGTTACATAATTTGCTTTTGTACAGTTTGAGTCAAAGTTATAAGTGTGCCCTTCTCCCAGATAGTGTGCATTGTACCTGTTAGGTGTGAATTTACCCATCCCCTCACCTCCCCCTCCCACCTACTTGATTTCCATTGAGTTTTACTTCCATATGTGCATGTAAGTGTTGGTCAATTAATTTCAATTTAATATTGAGTACATGTGGTGTTTGTTTTTCCATTCTTGTGATACTTCACTAAGAAGAATGGTCTCCAGTTCCATCCAGGTTGTTACAAAAGATACAAGATCACCATTTTTTTTTATGGCTGAGTAGTACTCCATGGTGTATATATATATCATGTTTTATTAATCCACTCATGTATTGATGGGCGCTTGGGTTGTTTCCACATCTTTGTGATTGTGAATTGTGCTGCTATAAACATTCGAGTGCAAGTGTCTTTTTTATAAACTGTCTTTTTTTCCTTTGGGTAAATACGTAGTAGTGGGATTGCTGGATCAAATGGTAGGTCTACTTTTAGTTCTTTGAGGTATCTCCACATTACTTTCCATAGAGGTTGTACTAGTTTGTAGTCCCACCAACAGTGTTTGGGTGTTCCTATCTGTCTGCATCCATGCCAGCATCTGTTGTTTTGGGACTTTTTAATAAGAGCCATTCTCACTGGGGTTAGGTGATATCTCATTGTGGTTTTGATTTGCATTTCCCTGATGATTAGAGATGTTGGGCTGACATCTTAGTTTTTAACAGATAAACAAATAAATGTAGAAAGTCCGAGTAACTTCCCCAAAATTCTATGGCTAGTGAGAGGCTTCTTGTCTACAGATAGTGTCACTAATAGACATCTATAATTATTTGTAATATGGACACATATTTATATTTATATTTATTTTATACTGTAATGTTTTATGTTATTTTATTTTTTGGAAAATGGGTAGTGGATTTGAGAAGGGTTGAATGCTGCCTAGTTGTTATATTAGCTGCCTTTGCCATCACTAAGGTTCTTTCTGTGCCTAGATATCCCCATTTGTTTCTCCCACACGCTTTACCTGTATTCTTGTCTCTTTGCTGTGTCTAAGACCTGAGAGGGAATGTAGTTATTTAGTGGCTGATTCACTGAACTGTGCTTTGGGCTTGGTTGGGAGAGGAGGGGGGTTAGAGGTAGGCTGATGACAAGGACCACTTCTGCCTTTTGCTTTTACTGACAGTGGGTAGCAAGTCTTCAGTGTGCCGGAAATTTCCCCTTCCTCTGCTTCCTGAAGTTCTGCCTCTGGAACATGAGTCCCTCATCACACAAATCTCTGTGCTCCTGACTCCATCACTGCCCATGAGAAAAGCAGCTGAGAAGAGAAAGGCAGCTTTGTTTCAGATACAAATAAGTAACAGTTTATTCTTTGCTGATTCTGTGGTGAAAACTTTACTACACTTCCCCTCACTTAGAGTATGTGAACAATGCAGAAGGCTCATGCTAAAAATCATTAATTGAGTGTATGTAACACTTATTTAAAACAGGCCCTTACCTGTTTAGATCAGAAGGGGAAGAGAGGGCAACACAAAGTTTTAGGAACCTCCCAAATGGCTCCCTTCCCTTCCTCCATTTCAAGCTTAGAGTAGAATTTTGCTTCGTGTGACTTGTATGTGTGTGTGTGTGTGTATGTATATATTTTAAAGTGAGAAATAATTATTGGTTACTTTTAAAGCGAGAAGATAAAGTAATTGTTGGTTATAAAATATCTTTATTATTGGCAGGAATTTAGGACTGTTAATCTCAGGAGATTTCATATTAGAAGGGAATAATTTGATACAAGGTAATAATACAACATTTATTACAATATGCTTTACAATTTTCGGGATATTTTCATATATTACATTATTTAGATGTAGTGATTTAGAAGGAGGTTAGATAACTGAGCCAGGTTCATCTGGTCGTTAATGGTCAAACTGGGCTTAAAACCGAGGCTTCCTGATTTTCTGTGCAGTGATCGCCCTGTTGCACACAACCCATCCTGTCACATAACAGGCAAGGATCTGGCAAACTTAGAGTGAATAGAGTAGGATTTTTCTGGCATCAGACACTTGAGTATGATTATCAGTGGGAGTTGATGCTATTTATTAGTCAGGGACAAGAGTTTAGGAATTCTGTAAGTTTTATTAGTCAAAATCCTGGACTGGTTCTAGACTTAAACACAGAGCCAAAAGTGCCTTAATTGTTAAGGAATTAATGACCAGAAATACAGACTAGCACCTGAGTGCTGAAATGGATGACAGAATCACCTGCTCCCATAATGGAGATGCTGAAAGACATCGTCATCCCGTGGACGTGAAGTCTGGTGATGGAGTAGGGCTCTGCACACTGGTAGTTGGCGTCTGCACCCAGGGGCTGCATGCTCATTTACATTTTCCACACATCTCTTTCTCATTCTGTTCTCAGGAATATATACTGTACTCAGGGCCTATTAACATTAACAATGGCTTTATTTGCTCCCTTTTCTAAGAATTAATGCAATTTATATCTTCCAGCTTAAAATGTTCTTTATGGGATTTTAAAATCTCTGTATTTGTACTTGTTCTTTCTATACAAGGTAAACTTGGATAGCCTGCAGATCATCCAGAACTTTTTAACTGAAAAAAAATGAAACCACCCATTTATTTGCCAGGTATATATGGAATTTCTGCTGCTGAAGTAACCCTTATTTTATTTTTTCTTTTATAGAGTGGGAAACCACCCATCAACGATATGTTCATAGACCTCAAAGATGGAAGAAAGCTGTTGGATCTTCTAGAAGGCCTCACAGGAACATCACTGGTAAGTGTGTCATCTTTGAGAATGAGGCTAAGGGACTGTCTCTGGTCATTATTGACACTTGATGATCCACTGTGGGTACTTGAAATGTGAAGGCTGAAATGGGAACATTAAAAAAAAAGTGTTTTAACTAATGCTATGTATAGAACAATATTTTGGCTTTCATGAGGGTTCTATTTTTATCAAAGATAAAATTACCTTAAATGTTTATTGCTCTGAAACAGCCCAGGTTGAGAATTACAAGAAAAGAAGGGATTTGTAAAGAGGGCATATCTTTTGAATAGTAGAGAGTATAGAGACAAATGCATTTAAATGTTAACAAATTTTAAACAAATAGTTGTTAAAAAATATGGCATCTATTTTTTCCAGGTTTTCGGTATTATCTTTGTGTTTGTTTCTTTATCAAATCCAGCTCTATTACTTTATATGTAGGGTACTTGATACTCATGTGGAAAAAACTCTGCTAATGAAGAGGATGTATTTTATGGGTAGACATTCTAACACTAGAGGTAGAATTACTCTAACAGTAAAAGAGATGTACTCCTGATGATGAATTTCTTTCTTGCTGAAGGTGGGGCATTGTACTCTCCCTTTTGCCCTCCAGGTGGTGGGTGGACACCTGTTGGGGAAGCTGATGCCTCTTTCAGATAAGATTCTCTGGCCAGTGAAGTCGAAAGAAGCTGCCCAGGTTACCTTTCCTCAGATGGGGAATTCCTGCCTTCCGAGTGGGCTCTGTTCATGTTACTTGGAACCTGGGAGTAGTGTCTCTGAATCCTCCTTGTCCACACCCGTGCAGCAGGGAGGGGCACAGCTCCTCGCTCCACACCCGTGCAGTATAGAGCGAGCACAGCTTCTAAATCTTGCTGCATCCAGACCAATTTAAATAAAAGAAGATTCGTTCCTAGAGCATTGGTTTCCAAACTTGTCTGCATATTAGAATCATGGGGCAATCTTTTAAAAATTCTAAACCCAGACCACACCCTAGCCCCATTAAGTCACAAACTCTGAGGGCAGAGTTGGACACAGGCATTTGGTATTTTTTGAAGCTGCCTAGGAGATTCCAATAAGCAGGTAAATTAGAGAAGCAGTATCTTATGGTGTTGTTAGTTGGTAAATTTGCATACTGTAAACACTGGCCTCCAGAGTGGTAGCCTGAGATACCCACCAGAGCTGAGGGCCCTGCATACTGAGCTGCTTTTCTGTATATATCTCCATGTCAGTGTTTGTTAGGCATATGGAGGAACAATCGGTCTTATTTGCTTTTGTGCTTTATTTTCCAGCCAAAGGAACGTGGTTCCACAAGAGTACATGCCTTAAATAACGTCAACAGAGTGCTGCAGGTTTTACATCAGAATAATGTAAGCTTGTAATGTGAATTTTGGGATTCTGTGTGGTCATCGGCATTATTTATTGTGAAACCAGCCACCTGCTTGATGCATTGGCATCAACTGATTCTTGGAAACATTTTTTCTTATGAGAAGTATTGAACATTTTCTAGGAGTGAAGGAACAGTCATGTGCTTTTTCTGATGGCTTTATTGATCTATTATGTAAATAATACATTTTTGAGATTTAGGTTTACCTGATTCTGTAAAATGAAATTTCTCCTATCATTCACTTATATTGCTGTCCAAATGTGCTAAAACAAAAACTTGGAGTTCTATGAAGAAATTGTCTTAAGAGTTCTTTTTTTCATTCTAATAGGTGGAACTAGTAAATATAGGAGGAACTGACATCGTAGATGGAAACCACAAACTGACTTTGGGATTACTTTGGAGCATCATTTTGCACTGGCAGGTGGGGAAATTTCCAACCACTTTTTAATAGAAATTGGAAATGTATTGTTTTTGTATTAGTTTCCTAGAGCCGCCGTAACAAAGTATTAATACCATAAGGTGCTTGGATTGAACAAATTTGTTGTCTAATAGTTCTACAGGCTAGATGTTCAAGATCAAGGTGTCAGCAGGGTTGATTCCTTCTGAGGGCATTGAGGGAGAATCTGTTTCAAGCCTCTCTCCTACCTTTTGGTGGTTTGTCAGCAATGCTTGGGGTTCCTTGGCCTGTGGCAGCATAACACCAGTATTCATGTGACATTCTCCCTGTATGCTTGTCTGTGTCCAAATTTCCCTTTTTTATAAAGACATCAGTCATATTGGATTCAGGGCCCACCCTACCCCAGTATGAGCTTATCTTAAATAGTTACATCTGCAAAGACCTTATTTCCAAATAAGGCCCCATTCTGGGAGTTAGAATTTCAGCATAAGAATTTTGGGGAACATAATTCAACTCATAACAATTTGGAATAGAATAGGCTGACAAACTGCTCTATTTTTCTGGCACAGGAAAAAAAATAACTACTTATGTTAAATTTTAAAAATTGACATAATTTCAGACTTATAGAAAAGTTTCAAGAATAGTCCAAAGAATTCCCAAGTACCCTTCACTCAGATTCCCCAAATGTTAATAATTGCCTATTTTTCTTTGCTCACTCTCTCTCTCTGTGCCTAAATACTTTGGTGTATATTTTCTAAAAACATGGCATTCTCCTAAAAACAAAGAACTCTCTTACATAAGCACAATGTGATAATTAATATAATTATATAAAATATATAACTAATATTTATAATGCTAATGTTAATTATTATATGATATATTATGTACTAAAACATAATATATGTAATTATTAAAATCAGAAAAATAACATTGAAATAATACAATTATATGATCTACAGATCTTACGGAGAATCTGTCAATTGCCCCAATAATGTGCTTTATAGCAAAAGAAAATGCAAGATCATAAGTTACATTTATTGTAGTGTCTATTTAGTCCTCTTTAATCTGGAACAGTTTCTGAGCTTTTGTATTTCATGATATTGATATTTTTGAAGAGTACTGGCCAATTACTTTGTAGAATGTCCCTCCATGTGAGATTGTCTGAGGTTTTTTCATGATTAGATTCAGGTTATTCATTTTTGGCGGGGATGTCACAAAAATGATGTGAGTTCTTCTCGGTGCACCACATCAGGTGTACGTGCTATCCGTTCATTCTTTTTCTGGAAATGTTGACTTTGATTGTTCGGTTAAGGTGGTATCTGCTAGGTTTTTCCACTGTGAAGTAACTACCCTTTGTTCTTAAAAAGTGTTTCATGGGGGATATACTTTGATACTGTGTAAATATTCAGCTATTATCAAACTTTCATCCATTAGTTTTAGCATCCATTCATTATCCTTAACTGGATCAGTTATTGTGATGATGTTTGACAAATAGTGATTTTCTAATTTCATCATTCCTTCTACATTTATTACAGGGCTTTCTGCTTGTAAGGAAGACCTTACCCTTGTCTCTTGTTTCTCTGTCTTATCTATCTGTCTGTCTATCTAGCCATGCATTCATTCATTTATATATCAGTGTAGACTCATGGATTTTTACATAGGTTTATAGTGTTCTACTGTTCTGGCTCACTTTGATGCTCACGTTCTCCTAGCTTTGGCCAGTGTGAGCTTCTTAAGTTGGCTTCTGTGTCCTTTTAATATGTCCACATCATTATTTGAGCACTTTCTTAAAACATATGTACTACTTTAGAATAATAATATGAATATTAGTTCTAGAGTATAATTGTTATTGGTGTCAGGAAAGATACTTCATTCTTTGATTTTGTAGTCAGTCAGAAGTTCTTCCTTTCTTCCTTATTTTTGTAGAAAATAAAGATTGGGTTTTCTTAATTTGAAAATGTTTTTGTAAATGAATAGTGTTAAAATATTACCTTTTTTGTGACTATGAAAGTAATGTTCATTTTAACCAAGCATAGTACAAGTACTTTTTAGGATCTAGAAGATACAGTAATATATAAAAGTGAGGTAAAAATCACCTCTATATCCTAGTACCCGAATGGATCACAGTTAAAATCTGTATTTCTGGTATTTAAAGGAAAAATTTGAAATAAAATAAATGCCAGTTACTTGGTCCATTATCGTTAATTAGCATAATATTCCTTATTCAAGGACTTGATAGAATTAACTGTATTAGTTACAGGCAGGCCTGGTTTCTCTTGAATAGGTAAAAGATGTCATGAAAGATGTCATGTCAGACCTGCAGCAGACAAATAGCGAGAAGATCCTGCTGAGCTGGGTGCGTCAGACTACCAGGCCGTATAGCCAAGTCAATGTGCTCAACTTCACCACCAGCTGGACAGACGGACTTGCCTTTAATGCTGTGCTCCACCGACACAAGTGAGACATTGCTCTACTTAGATGTGGGCTCTACAAATTTGTGTCTCCTCTCTGTCCCTTCCCTGTGACGACCACTCCCTGAAGCTCCTTCCCCACTATCACCACTGTCCTCTCTGCACTTGCTCTACCAAAACCTTAAGAAAAGAAATATATCATGGAAGGACATTACCCATCAGGTCTTTATTTCCACAGGATTTAAATGCCACAGTGCAATGTCCATGGTTTCTCCTGCATATTTATAAGTTAAAACAATGTGAAATCACATAGTTCAATCCCACTCATTTAGCACTATTACGAGTAATGTATACAAAGAATCGTGTAAGCTTTTATTCTCATACCAAAAGTTAAACTCTATAAATTCAATTAAAAATAGCCAAATGATTTTTTTATGAAAATTGGAAACAGATGCTAATTATATAAAAGACCAAAGGCCCAAGAATAGCCATTACACGTCTGAAGAAGAACCACACTGAAATACTTTCCAAAAAGAAACCAAAACTGACTATGGGATATACAAATGTTGGATTATAGAGATACAAATGTACTATAAATAGATATACATATAAAAATAATCTAGGACACATAGAAATTGCCAATACCTGACTGTTTTTGAGGTATATCATGGCAAGTTCAGATAGTTCAACCTGACAGGATAAAGAGCTCAGAAATTGCTCCATTACGTAGGAAAACCTGATATACAAGTGAGCTGACGTTGCAGATTAATAGATGGTATGGGACAATTGGTTACCCATATGTAAATAAGTGCATTGGTGCCTCACCTCATCATACTCAAAAAATAAATTCTACATGGACCAAGGATTTAAATGTGAAAAGCAAAATTTGGTACATTTTATTGTTATTGTAAATGATTAATTTTCTCAAGTTTCATTTGCTGTATGTTCTTTGCTGGTATATAAAAATGCAACAGACTTTTCTACATTTTATATCTGGAAACTTACTCACTTCTTACAAATTTTACTAAGTTTGTTTCTGTGGATTGTGGCTTTTTTTTTAGCCTCCCCCCCCTTTTTAGAATGCCCTTGAATTATGATTGTTTTATTTCTTCTCTTTTTTTTTTGTTCTTGATTGTGCCTGGTCCTTCAATGCAATGTTGATTTTAGTTGATGATAGTGAGTTGAATGTTTTGTTCTTGATAACAAAGGGAGTGCTTTTTAATGTTTTCCCATAAGAATGATGTTGTTGTAGCTTTTTTGATATGCTTTTTATAAGGTAAAGAATCCCTCCCTCCCGATCTTCTCCTGCTCCTCCTTTATCAGTTTAAGGAGGTTGCTCTCTGTTCCTAGTTGGTTGAGAGATTTCATCAAGAAACTTGAATTTTAGTCAGTACTTTTTTCCATTTATTAATTAATTGATGCAACAAATATATGTAGAGTGCCTTCTATGTGCTAGACGCAGGGTATACAGCAGAGAACAAAACAGGCAAAAATCTTAGTTTTTTTGGAGCTTATGTTCCAACAGAGGGAGACAAACAGTAATAAAAAGAAACGAAAATGTAAGTTGTATAGTATATAGAAGTGGTAAACACGCTGAAGAAAAATGCATCAGGCAAGAGGGGAGGAGGCATCTGGCATCTGGGACGCCAATAGCTGCAGTGCCCGGGGTGGGGAAGTAATAGGAGATGAAGTCAGGGTGGGAACTGGGGGGAAAGAGGAGTGAGGGAAACAAATCCCTGAAGGTGGGTGGGTCCAAAGATTCAAGAAGAGACAGAGGGCAAAGAAAATGGATTAGCTTTTGGTATGTCAAAGCAACAATAATGTCCAATTTGTGAGATTAAAAGGAAATCAAGATAGAAATGAAATACAGTACCAGACAATGGTAACATGGAGGGGAACGATTGGTGGGAAATTCTCTCAGGGCCTTTGTTTTAGGAATATTCTGTGAACAGATTAAACTGCATTTTCTATTCTGCTAACCTTGATCTTTTAATTGGAAAATTTTGTCCATTAACATTGATTGTGATAATTGATATATTTAGGTTCATTTTTACCACTTAGTTTGAGCTTCTCATTTCTCTTACCGTTTCTATGTCTTTTTTCTTTCTTATCTTCTTTTGTATTGATTGTTTCCTCCCCTCCTTTTCTTTTTCTATTACTCTTTGGAAAATATTCTACAGCACTTCTAGTCTTAGTGGTTACCCCAGAAATTAACTGTTAACCAGGCATATTTAACCAATACAAAATCCTTAGAATGTGTCATCTTTTATTTTCATATTTATAAATTACTTTCAAATATTATATATTTTACAAGCTTTTGGGATATAAAAATAAACATTAAAAAAACTCACAAATAAAAAAATTTAAAACTAAAATGTATGAGATTGTAACAATGCCTACTTTGTTTCCACAAATTTCATCTTCATTGCATTTTGTTTACATGATGATTTCAGACCTGATCTCTTCATTTGGGATAAAGTTGTCAAAATGTCACCAATTGAGAGACTTGAACATGCCTTCAGCAAGGCTCAGACTTATTTGGGAATTGAAAAGCTGTTAGATCCTGAAGGTATTGTTCAATGTTTAATTTCAACCTTGATTTTGCTTTACAGTTTTGAACACTGGAAGATCAGAGTTTTTTTTTTTTTTCTTTTAAGAATGAATTATGAGAATTGAGGAACCTTTTTCCTTCTGAAGTATATAGGTGCAAGCCATTTTATTGCAGATTAGTTATTAGTATTCTTGGACTTAGCAATTTGTAGGATACTTTAGGTAGAAATTTAATTACAGCATTGGATAATATTTAATCTAAATAAAGTAAGATTTAAAGTTTTAAGAAAATATAATTATTAGGTTAAATAATTCTGTATTTCATTTAGTTTATTCAAGTGCATTCTTGTGTGAGTTTCTTGCATATGATGTAAAGACTTTAGTTGCAAATGTTGCAGGGTTGGATTCTAGACTAATTTTCATAGTAAGAATAAAGTCTGTGTCTTTATCTTAAATGGTAACATATGGTCACTTATCTTTGAGCATTTTGGGGAGTCTTTTAGGGGAAGATTTTTAAAAAATGGGATACTGAACAAAAATAAGTCTTTGCCTTTATCTTATATATTATGATGTGAAATAGCAATTTACTGAGCTATGGTATTTCAAAGATTATATATTAGGTATTGTTTATGGCTACTAAGAATTATTTTTTATCTAATATTGAGCAGTTCACCTATTTTGGACATCTAATTTAAGCTAGTTCTTATATTCTTCCACTTTTAGATGTTGCTGTTCAGCTTCCTGACAAGAAATCCATAATTATGTATTTAACATCTTTGTTTGAGGTTCTACCTCAGCAAGTCACTATAGATGCCATCCGTGAGGTAGAGACACTCCCAAGGAAATATAAGAAAGAATGTGAAGAAGAAGAAATTAATATACAGGTACAGCTAAATTTTTATTAAAATGTTTGGCTTGCCATATTTGTTTTCTCATAGGTAATAGTTTAAAACACTTTCAGAGGGTTTTTTTCTTGAGTGAGAACATCTTGGTTTCTCAGCTTACATTTGCATAAGTTCACTTTATCAGTTAGCATGCTGTCACGTGCATGTAATAGAAAAGCGTAACTCAGCTGACTTTATTATGAAGGAAAATACATTATTTCACACAGCAAAGCTGGAGTTAGGGTCTAGGGCTGTTGATCATGCTGCTCCATGACGTGCTAATAATCTATGTTTTTCCGTCTGTTGGTCGCCATCTTTTATCCATGTTGTCATATGCTGAAGATGGTTTTCCTCATATCAACCTGGTTTTCTTCTAAGTACTAATTTTCTGTCATTTTTTTGCCATTAAAAAAGGAGTTTTTTCCATTATATTCTCACAAGGACTATCTCAAAATATAAGGTTTATTTCCCCATTTTCCCTTTCATTTAGGAGGAGTAATCTATAGTAAGCTACGTGTGGCAAGTTTCCCATGAAAGGGCTTACAGTGGTTTTATTCACAAATGAGGTTTTATTTTTTAGGAGATATAAATAAAATCGTAATTTATTTTCTTTCTTAATTATCCTGTTTTGAATCAATCCATATTTTATCTCATCCTGTTTTAGTCTAACCAGTCCTCTTTATTTACAAAAGGAGAGACTCTTAAGAATCGGATGAGACCTTAGAAGTCACTTGGTTCAACATTTTAGTAACCAAGCAACCAAGAGATAGACGTGGATATCAAAATTATAAGAATATATATATTTCAGAGTGGCAGAAAACTTGGGCTCTGGAGCTAAAATTTCATCTTGTTGCTACTTGTTTTGGATCAGTTACGTAATCTCTCAATCATAGTTTTGTCTGCAAAATGTGCTTAAAACCACCTACTTCATAAAGATCATGAATTCAAAGTGTCTAAAATGATATTAATAAGCACTCAATAAGCAACAGCTATCATTATTGTAATTTTTCCTCTCAATTTGTTTTGGCATTCTCATTCAACAAGTTTCTTTTTAAAAATATTATTTAATTCCCATACAATGCTACTGGTCTTGAGTTGACATAGCATCTTTTTCTCCCCCTCTGAGATTCAGAGAATCTAGTTATTATTTTAAATTTTCTTTGGGTAGTGTGTACCAATCCTGTTATTTTTTCCATTTCAAAAATAGCAGGATTTATAGAGAAAGAAAAAAAAAAAACTTAACAAGGAAAAAAGGGTGAGAGATGGGGCCTGATTGTGAACCTAGGGCTGTTTTTAGTAGTTTTGAAAACCAAATGATGCTGAGGAAAAGCTCTAACTTCTTATAATTGACTGAAAAAATGCCGGGAAGCATTTGCCTCTAGCAGTGTAGTTATTATTCTGCATTAATGATGCACCTTTTTCAGGTGGTGGCTCAGATAATCTGGGTTTGTCTCTTGGTTTTAGAATCATTTCTTTATTGGATTGGGACCCTTTCTGTTAGAAAGATAGGATATTTTAATTCTTATAGTTAAGGCCATTCTCTCTTAAAGAGGAAGGACACTTCATTTGCCTTTCATAATATATAAATAAAATTATCACTTCTGTTTAGCGTTCAGGGCTGCATGATAAGAATTGCAGAAACCATTTGCTGTTTGATTAAGTGCAAGTGTATTAACACTAACCTCTTCATTTCTATACTTTCATTAGTGCCTTAGAGGCTGAATTAAGTTAATTGAGAAATGAAATGTGATCGAGTTTTAATCATCTACTCTCTGACGTAGCTTGCCGTCCACTATTGTCCAACGAATGGTAATAGCCAGACTTTCTCTTCTGCTCTGTTATGTCTACAAACATATGCTAGTGGTCAGAAAATATTATAATTCCTGCATTTCTGTTTAAATATCTGTCAGTTGAAAGTCTCCTCATGTGTTTTATTTAATTAATACCTTCTGCACATTTGCATTTAGACAATGCCTTCCATCTCGCGCCTCATAGATGCTGGTGCCTATCTAAGTGACTTTTGGCTGGTCGCTAACTTTTCTGCTTCTTAGAAATCCTGATTGTAGTATGGAGGTTTGGTACTAGGTGATCTCCGGGGTTATTTTAGCTCTACAGTTTTAGGATTTTAGGCCCAAAAGTTAGCTTATTTCCTCTCTGTCTTTGGCACCATCTGTCTCTTAATTATCCAGTGTTTCAACTCTGTGCTCATTTTTTAACTCCTGTATTCAGTTTACTGGATTCATTTGATTCTTCCTCCTAAATGTCTTTTGTGTGTGTTTTCTTTCTCTTCCAGCGTCATATTAATTAAAGACCTCATCTTCTCATGTAGTTTACGAGACCCAGCCTACCTCCTCACTGCAGTCAGAGTGGACTTTTTCCCTTTCTTCCCCAAGATTCATGTACATACGGTTTCCCCTGTATGAAATGTTCCCTCTGTCCACTATTGCATGGCAAGCTGCCCATTTTTCCTCAGTATAAATGAAACCTTTCCAGAGAAGTCTTCTCTGATTAACCTATCAAAATCCAACACTACACACACATGCTCTCTGTTTCTTGCTATCATACTATTTTTGTAAACTTTGTTAAGAATTTAAAATTTTATCTTAAGAGCATTGGGAAAGCCACTGAAAGGTTTTAAGTGGGAAAGTCTTACGATGTGATTACATTGTAAAAGATCATTCTGGCTGTTGTGGGAGAAGTGGATTGTGTAGGTGGGAGTACAGGGGATGGGGGCGGCAAATGGGGAGGTAGAGACCCTTGTCAGCAGGCTGTCATAGTCCTGAGAAGAGACATAGATGGTTGCGGGGATGGAAAGGTCTTGATGGATTTGAGATAAGTTTTGAATTATTTGGCTCCCAGGTTTTTAGCTGGAGTAATTAGGTGCATGGTGAAACCATCTGCTAAGATGAGGAAGCTTGAGGAGGAGCATGTTCTGGAAAAAAATGAAGGGTTTAAACAGGGACATGGTTTGACATGCCTATGAGACATTGAAGTGGAGACGCCAAGGTAGTGGGATATAGGAGTTGGGACTTCAAAATCCTAGGTGGGTATAGATGGTTCTTTAAAGCCAATGGGAGAAGATGAGATTACTCAGGCAAAGTATACAGAGGGAAGAAAAAAGAGCCCAGGGCTTAATTTTGAGGAGATTCATTACTCACAGGTCAGCAGCTGCTGTTGAACCAGCAGGAGACCAATGCAGGGTCACTGCAGCAGGACAGGAGAGCTTCAAGAGGCTGAGGAGTGGTCAGCCGTGTGGAATGCTACTGAGGGCTGACGTGAGAAACGTGGGGTGAACAGCTCTTGGGGTTTGCTTGAAACAGTTCTAGTTTATGTTTGTGGTTCTAGCACAGTTGTTATCAAAAATATTCTACTGTTTAATATTTTGGTTAATTATTTGATCACCTCAAAGATGATGCTGGAAATGTAGATTTGGCAATGGGAAGGTTATTGGTGATGTTGGCAAAAGCCTTTCTGGTTGAGTGGTGGGGCAAATGCAAGTCAGGGTGAAAGGGAACGTTAACAAACTGGCTGTTAAATACATGAGCATTCCTTGTATTGTTTTCTGTACATATCTGTACGTTTGAAATAGTCTATTTAAAAATTGTGGATGACAGGTGATAAAGCGGAGATAGGATGTAGGCAGGTTTTAAAGAAGTTTGTCTCTCAAAGGGAACAGAAGAACCAGAGAGATGGTCGATTTGGTTATAAGATCTTAAAGTATATAAGGAAATACTCAGTTGCTTAGAAAGAGCTTGAGAGAAATTTATTCCATGAGCCCTGAAAACAAACAAACAAAAAAGGCCAAATAAACTAGAGAGCAATTGTCTCAAAAAAATACAATCAGTACAACAGTCCATCTGTGTGGCTGTCTTTTAGTGTCTAAAATGCAATGCTAAAATGCAATTCAATGAAAGCAATTTAACTAGAGGTCAAAGCAGAGTTCTAATCTTTCTCTCTTTTTCCTTAAATTACATCCATCCTTGAAGGCCCAACATGTTCCAGCTCCTCTATGAAACTTTTCTAACTGTTTTAGCCCTTGGTGAACTCAAATGTCATTCCTTTCTGGGACCATGGCATTTATCACTGTGCTAATAACCATTTTATTTTTGCTCAGAAGTGATTCATTTGGGTTATTTCTCTCTCTCCACCTATATTAGACTCTCCATGAGTACAGAACTCATGAATGCATACCAATTTTGTACTCTTTGCCATTCTAGCACAGTGAATAAATGCTTTCTGACTAATTCGTGGCATTGCTCATTTGACTCCTGGGAGTTGGATTAATGCCTAAGACACTTGGTGCCTACCTTAGGTTCTCCATATAGTGTGTCCTTGTCTTCATGATAATTGTAGGTTTTTCTTGGTTTTGTTTTTATAGAGTGCAGCTCCTGAGGAGGAGCGTGAGAGTCCCAGAGCTGAAACCCCCAGCACTGTCACCGAGGTTGACATGGATCTGGACAGCTATCAGATAGCACTTGAGGAAGTGCTGACCTGGTTGCTTTCTGCGGAGGACACTTTCCAGGAGCAGGATGACATTTCTAATGATGTTGAAGAAGTCAAAGACCAGTTTGCAACCCATGAAGTAAGTATCTGTAGTTGCTGAACAGGGTATATCTGCCCTGGGATTTGTGCTTTAATCAGGGGCTCTCCGCTGATGTTTGTTGTTTACTGAATTCTGCTCTATGGAAAGGTCATGGCTTATTTTATGACTTGTGATAGGGCTTTGTTATAAAATTGGTGTGGGTGATTGACTGCATTGGAATTAGATTTCAGATTTTAATCTTATTGTAACTTGTATTTTTCATAGAGCCACTGCCAAAAAACAATGCATAGTAATGCTCATTTCTGAAATGTATTGTTATAGTGAAAAACAAAATGGCAAACCAATATAACAAATCTTTAGGTTTGAGTTTTCCCCAGGAAGTGATTATTGTTTTTAATTGCATGATTAAGCAAATGTCCTACCCAGTGTTCCTGTATGAATTTTTTTTTTTTTTTTTTTGAGACAAGGTCTCACTCTGTCACCTGGGCTGGAGTGCAGTGGTGGCATCATAGCTCACTGCAGCCTCCAACTCCTGGGCTCAAGCGATCCTCCTGCCTCAGCCTCCCAAGTAGCTGGGACTACAGGTGCTCACCACCACACCCTGCTAATTTTTATTTTTTGTAGAGACGGGGTCTTGCTGTGTTGCTCAGGCTCCAGTACAATTTTATATAATGAAAATTTTCTGCTCTTTTGAGGATATGTTATATTGTACTGTAGTGAATTTGACTATAAGGAGATTTCTTTTTGGTTAAACAGTTTTTTTGTATAGGTATGTTAATTGACAGATCTTATTTGCTGTTTTGGATTGAAAGTAATAGAAATGGTAATATCCCTTAGGCAGTTCATTCTGGGTGAGTGTGGTGTTTTATTTATTATATTTACTCATAATTCCATGTTCATGATCTATTAGTAGCATAATCAGCATTTACTTAAAAACAGCTGGTATTTATCAGATGCAACATTGTTCTCTTTGAGTTCTTTCTCTTTTTACTCATGCCAGGTGCTTATTCCTATTTTTAAAGCTTAAAAAATTAGATCAAAATCAACTTTGTTTTTGTTTTTCTTTCCTTTTTTCCTTTTTTTCTTTCTTTTTTTTTTTTTGAGGTAGGGTTTCATGCTGTCACCCAGCCTGGAGTTTAGTGGCCCAATCATAGCTCACTGCAGCCTGAAACACCTGAGCTGAAGTGATCCTCCTGCTTTAGCCTCCTGAGTAGCTGGGACTATAGCTGTGCTCCACCACGCCTGGCTAATTTTTAAAAAAATTTTACTTTTTGTAGAGATGCGGTCTCGCTATGTCACCCAGGCTGGTTTTGAGCTCCTGGCCTCAAGCGATCCTCCCACCTCAGCCTCCCAAAGTGCTGAGATTACAAGCGTGAGCCACTGCACCCAGCCCAAAGTCTACTTTATTTGTTCTCTACTAGGCTGCCTTTTTCTGCAGCATTGATATTTAGGGTAGGAATTAGCAATTTATTCATGTTGTTTTTTTTTTTTTGCCACGAGTAGCTCACCAATCATAATGATGTACTTTCTAGGCTTTTATGATGGAGCTAACTGCACACCAGAGCAGTGTGGGCAGTGTCCTCCAGGCGGGTAACCAGCTAATAACACAAGGAACTCTGTCAGATGAAGAGGAGTTTGAAATTCAGGAACAAATGACCCTGCTGAATGCTAGATGGGAAGCGCTTAGGGTGGAGAGTATGGACAGACAGTCTCGGTGAGTAGAAAGCCAAGAAATTAACACTTTATTCCACAGACTGGATTGTGTACTTTAGTTCGAGTAGAAGTCCACGTGTCTGTGAAAACAAGATCATTACAGAACTTGCCTTGTAAAAGGTAGACTTTTTCCTATTTTGTACTGTTGCTGGAATTTTGCATGATCTTTGTTTTCCCTGTTATGTATTAGCCAGCCCAAAAAGATAAAAGTTGGAATACAGAACTTAGCAAAAAAGGAGAAAATATTTCATATGGACGGTTAACTGTTTGCAGTATTAAAATCGGCTAACCATTAACTCGGTATGAAGGCAGGACTACGTAGTATCCATCTATCGTTCCATTTTGTACCATTTTTTGGCTTATTTTATTTCAGTATTGTGTATTAAGGAGCAAACTGCATTCCATTGTCGTTTCCACCTATTTAACAAGCACGAATTCCTGATTGGAGAAACAATGATTCTGATATGAGTACCGGGTGCTGTTACTTCCATTCTTTGAATGCATTTAATGGACTCCATTTAGGAAGAAAATAAAAGTTTTTCACCCCTGATTTCTATATTTGAAGACTAAATGCTGCTTTAAATGTGTAGACAAGGGTGTGTTCCCTTGCCCCGTATCTCTGGTGCCTGGAGTATGTATTTACCTTTGCAAAGGGAAAAAGCTTGTGGGAATAATGCTGTGCTCTCCGTTGACAGGCTGCACGATGTGCTGATGGAACTGCAGAAGCAGCAGCTGCGGCAGCTCTCTGCCTGGTTAACACTCACAGAGGAACGCATTCAGAAGATGGAAACTTGCCCCCTGGATGATGATTTAAATGCCCTCCAAAAGCTGCTAGAAGAACATAAAGTAAATCTGTCTCATATTTTTTTTATACCTTATCAAATATGAAAGAGCAGCACTTAGCATTCTCAGAGGCTGATGACGTCTATCATTAGCTCAGAGATGGGACACTTCCTCAGTGCCCTGTTTATTCAGCAGCTCGTAGGGTAGAGTTCGTGGGGATGTGACTTTTCTGAGCCAGCAATGAAAGTGCAGGTAAAATTTTATATGGGAATGGGCAGTTTTCTTAGGAAGGTACCTCCCTTTCAAAGGATTTGAGAAGGGTTTTTTTGGACCCAGAAGTGGTTAAGAACCCTAGTGTGTTGGTGTTAGTGCAGTGTATGCATGAAGAAGCAAACCCTGAGAGGTGGCTGCACCTAATCCTTTAAGGAAAGCTGTTGCTTCTTCTCCGATCCAGGAAAGCATCAAGCACTAGGTGAGGAACCAAAATTTGGTGGACAATTTAATTTGGTCACCAGTTTAGGGGATAACTTTTCATACTCAAGGTAAGGAAAGGTAGAGTAAAATATCCTCTCTGCAAAGTGTTGGAAGAATTTTATTAATCAGTGAAACATTTAGATAACTGATAAAGCTTTAGAGGTACATTAAACACAACTCTGAGAGGCAGGCGTTTGACAACACTATTGACAGTGTTTAAATAAATTACCTATGTACATATGTCTAATGACTACGCTCTTCCCATGGAAAAGGTGAGAAACATTGCTTTCTTGGGTAGCTAATCAGAGTAACTTCTGCCTATCATGTGACCTTCTCCCTGTCTCTTACTTTATACCATACTACACTACGTAAAATGATCTCTGACTCTGTGTATTTAAGCTCTGGACTCTTTTGCTTTACCAATTCTGCATTTTTGTCTTAATTCTTAGTATAGACACTCAACTCTTTTTTTTTTTGTCAGAACATGAAATAAAAGTGATGATATTTCCCATTTTCAATGTTATGACATTGCATTTTCAAACTGCTTTGGTTCATAATGAAACGTAAAGATGTATAATGGGCTTGTTTCATTAGTAGAACACTTAGGGTAATGATTGGAAATTTAAATACGATGCCTCATTGAGTGTCCTTAATTACTGTTGACAACTGAGTACATTTTAAATAGGTAAATGTGAAAGCGTAGAAATAATGGTTTATCTTAATTTTTTCTCTAGAGTTTGCAAAATGATCTCGAGGCTGAACAGGTGAAAGTAAATTCATTAACTCACATGGTGGTAATTGTTGATGAAAACAGTGGTGAGAGTGCCACAGCTGTTCTAGAAGATCAGTTACAGGTAAGTACCCTGTAAAGTAAGATAATCCTGAAGGACCTATGGTCTGAGACCCAAGCATGTATTGCCCCATCCTTCATGGCCTGTCTCATTGTTTATCCAGAAGGGTAAAAAAATCTACCTTTTGTTGTACTTCCCAGTTGGGGTTCCACAGTGTGTGGGTTACAGGAGTACCTGTGTTTTGATTACTTTATTTCAGCCCTTGAGGGGAATGGGTGGGTTTGGTCGTGTTCTCCAGCTTCCTTGTGCGTAATATTAACAAGATCGGGAAGCATAGGAACTGATCTCAACAAGTGGCCTATAGACTTCTTGGTTAGAATCACTTCAGGAATTTGTTAAAATGTAGATTCCTAGGCTCTACACACACCTCAGTCTGGGTGGAGGAGGGGATAGTGAATCTGCATTGTAAAAAAAAAAAAGGTATGTGTATACTAAAATTTGAGAATTTCGGCTTTTAGGCTTTAATATCCCTATGTCTTTGGTAGATTACTGTGTGATTTTTAACAACAGTTTTGGAAATCTCAACCAAAAGCAATAGTGTATCTTTACAAGTCTTTGTAAAGAAATTTATTGGTGTTTCATGTGAACAATACTTGATAAGATATTGCCAATTTATGATTTCCAGACTATAATTTCATCATATAAAGTCCTTTTTCTTTTGTAAAGAAAAAGTTCTGAAACTTCAGTGCAGTAGTATTTAGTTATTACAGTAATCTGAGAGGTAGGTATTCCATGTCTTGACTATTTAGCAGTGAGAAAACTGCAATTCAGGGAGAGTAAGTAATGCTCCAGAGATTTAAATAGACAAGGAGTAGCCATGCTGAGACTAGAGAGACCTTTCCTGTGACTCTAAGTTCTCTATCCTTTGCATTCTTAAAAGCTTACTTGGGTGTTAAATATCAAAATAGTATAATATGAATTAAATAATTCTGTTCATGTTTAAGTAATATAGAAATAAATTTTAACATTTGTTAGACATTACTTATAAAATGATTTTCAGGGAAAATCATCATGAAGAATGATTTTTAAAAATTAGTTAATCACATTTATTTAGTATTTCTAATATTTGTAATACTCTTGCTATTTATGGAGAATTTTCTGTGGAAATTTTCATATAATGTAAACAGAAAAAATCAATTAAGCATTTTACTGTTTTATAGAAATTCTCTTATTTAAAACACAGTTATTATAAATTTAAACTTTTTTCTTAATTTTGGTACTATAGATGAACATTTTCTTGGTATGTAAAAGATGGTTAAGAATTATAATTGATGCACTGATTTTTTTTTTTAGATAATTATAGCCTGGAAAATTTGAAGTACAAAAAGTAGATATGTAGCTATATATAAAAATGTCAAATTCTCATATAAAAACCACAATGAAATGGAAAGAGTAGGAATTTGGAGTCAAAGATACAGGATAGAATTAAAGTTGTACCACTTTCTAGCTATGTGAAATAATCTGTTAAATTCTATAGGGATTAGTTTTTCCTGTCTGTACATTTATAGGATTGGTCTATGTTATTTTAAAGCAACTTTTATAAAAATATTTTTATAAATAGCTATTCTGTAATAAAGAACAATGGAAATCATGGATTTCTGTAATGATTGTGATAATTCTTTTTTAAGGCTGTGTTGACCAAGGATGGTATTTTCCTTTCCTAGAAACTTGGTGAGCGCTGGACGGCGGTGTGTCGATGGACCGAAGAACGTTGGACTAGATTACAAGAAATCAATATGTTGTGGCAGGAATTATTGGAAGAACAGGTATGAAACTGTTATCTAGAAAAGGCAAAATAAATAGTGAAAAGTAACCCATCTTTTATTATGGCATTAGAATACAATTACCTTCTTTAGTTTTCTTTGAAAGGAAAATATACAAATAATTACTGTTTAAAAAATCAGATTTCTGTCCATTTTATAACGGATCATGCAGCTTATTTATAGAGATTACATCATATGACTCCTTTGTAATCATACTTAATTTGATCTGTGTTCATTACTTAGAATGTTAGTACTTAGATATCATGCTTTATTTGACATTATAATTATTATTGGATTTATGTTGGGTAATGTGTATGAATTTGTATCGGTACAATTCCTACCATATGGTTTATGTTCAGTAAATAATGTATAAATGAATCCACTCAATACATTGTGAACTTTAAATTGCAAGAATTTATCTTGATTTTTTTAACCAGGATAAGTACTGAAATTAATGAGAAAGTATTATTTGGCAACACCTTTGATTGAACACTTGGTTAAGGGTATATTTTTTCCACTAAGGATTACCACAGCAAATGAACCAATGGCACGAAGCTCCCACCTTAATTTTTCAGTTAGAGTGGTGGCCCTTTGCCCTTCCTATGTCCTTCCAGAAAACCAACCAACAAAACAAAATACAAATAAGCAAAACTTTTCTCCCAAAATGACAAACAGTTGTGGTTTAGAAAATAAGCAGATACTGTATTCCCACATCTCACAGTGTCCATTTAGATTCTTTTAAATACATTTCATCTCCATCCACAAAAAGCAACTGTATTCTCTTTAGGGGGACAAAACCCCCAAGCGTATGATGTTTTGTGGTTTACTAAATATGGTGGCAGATAGTACATATTAAAAAGTAGGTTGCAAAATTTGTCCAAATATAAGTTGTTAATCACTACTTCACCCCCCCCAATCTGTGGTCATAATTTTCTTATTAAGAATCACATGACGGGCCTGATTTTGATTTCTGGTATATTTACGTTTTACTTTACAAATATTTACATATACTTGGAACCTTGTATATTCAAGGCCAAAGAATCTCATGGAATATTTAAAATTTTACTTTCAGTAATGACAATAGGAGACATTGATTGCCAGAGAAAACCATTGTGTTATTCTTCTACCCAGTAAAATAATTTCAAATTTGGAAATAGCTTTACTTTGATAATTTAAAAAAATATTAAAAAATAGGAAGTGGCTAGTATTTTGGTCACTTGCATTACTTTAGGTTTTAAACTTACCTTGGAATCGTGTTCTACTAGTGGTCTGACATTTTGGCTGTATCTTTGTGTGTGTGTGTGTGTGTGTGTGTGTGGCGTTTGTACTTTCTATCTTGTGCTGTAGTTACTTATGTGCATATTTTATCAGCCTTCCTAGACTGAGGACAGGATCTGTATTTGTCTTTTAGTTTCCTAATTTTTTTTTTCTTTTGATGGAATGTACAGGCAAGAAATAGTTGTTAAATAAATTGATCAGTAAAACAAATGAGAAAGAATTGATCCCATTGCAAATACAGGACAAGATTTTTTCCTCCCAGCTAAATAGAAAAGGGTTTCTGTGGTAGACGCTTTATTTTGGGAAGAATTATCTCAATGCAGCCACAGTTGTTTTTCATCTTTCCTTAAGGGTTATCTCTGTACATTATTAAATATCTTCTGCCTAAAAAACATGCATTGATGGCCAGTGAAATTTAAAAATCTTTATATTGGCTTTGTGCCATCCTCAGACTTCTTTTTTTAATCATAATTGCTGTTGAACCTTGAGCATCAGTGTGGCTTTCCTGCATGATGCTTTGGAAAGACCGTTGGTTTTGGGGTGAATCCTTGATCCAGCTCTGCCATTAACTAGCCAAGTGATATTGGACTTGTAACTTGACTTCTCTCTCCTTCCTCTTAAATTGACGGGCTGGAACAAGACAATCTATGAGCTTCCTTCTGCCTCTAGCAAGTTATAGTGTGATTTTTTGGGAGACTTTTGATAGTTGGGTTTAGCCTTTCTCCTCCACCCACCTCTTGAGAATTAGGTTTAGTCACCCAGGAATGGGGCTAATATCAGGTTGATCTGTGGCAAATCTGAGATGGATAATATTTTAAAGAAATGTGTCTTTCTGGATCATTTGTGCATCAGACTTAGGTGTTTGAGGTCTTTCTTATCCCCAGATAAGGGTGAAGCCTCTAATAAAAAAAAAAGTTAGAGATTTGGGAACTTGATTGAATTGAATTAACAAATAATTCTGCAGATACATTTTCAACTTTTGTTATCACTTGTAGTGCTTGTTAAAAGCTTGGCTAACTGAAAAAGAAGAGGCTTTAAATAAAGTCCAGACAAGCAACTTCAAAGACCAAAAGGAACTAAGTGTCAGCATTCGACGTCTGGCTGTAAGTAAAAGTAATGCCGTTGTCAGCATCTGTGTTGTAAGCCTACGATCTTAGTGTTTTATATCAATGGTTAATACAATTTAGTGAATACAGACAATGGCTTATTACCCAATACTAGACTGCTGCCATGCAATGATTTGGAAACAGGAGTCTTAGGTTTAGCCCAGTGAACTGTATAACATGGAAATTTTACTATAACATATACATGTTTACATTTCTTGGCTGGGGACCAGGAAGATAAAGTCCTGTTAATGGAGAATTGTCTAATAAATATCTGAAATACTAGATTTTGAAGGAAGACATGGAAATGAAGCGTCAAACATTGGATCAGCTGAGTGAGATTGGCCAGGATGTGAGTCAGTTGCTGGATAATCCCAAGGCATCTAAGAAGATCAACAGTGACTCAGAGGAATTGACTCAAAGATGGGATTCTTTGGTTCAGAAACTAGAAGATTCCTCCAACCAGGTACCTTTTGATTTGGATAGTATGTCATGCCATTAAGTAAGGACTTAAATTTAAGTGTTCAGGTTCATTTTAGTTTTTACGAAATAAAAGAGTAGTAGGTGAACTAAAAAGTTGATTCCTTACAACTGATGAAAAATTGACATGTGAAAATCTTCTTCAGGTTTTTAAAGTAAATTTTAATAGATCTTCAAAAAACGTATTAATATATCCAGTAATTTAATTTGTAGTAACCGAAAATGCTCAGACCAGTATCCAATAAATAATCTTAAAATCTTAAATCCTAAATAGTCTTATTGATCTTGAAAATAATTTAAGGAGTTGATCAAAAATAAAAATTTGGCTTGCACGTGAATGTTTATAGCAGCATTATTTATAATAGCCCCAAAATTAGAACAACCCAAATGTCCATCAACAGATGAATGGATAAACAAAATGTGGTATAGCCATACAATGCAATATTACTTAACAATGAAAAAGAATAAAGAATTGACACATGCTACCACATGGGTGAGCCTTGAAAACATTATGCTAAGTAAAAGAAGCCAATCATAAGATTATATGCACTATGATTCCATTTATATGAAATGTCCAGAATAGGCACATCCGTAGAGACAGAAAGTAGGTTAGTGGTTGCCAGGGCTTGGGGGAGTGAGGAATGGGGATTGACTGCTAAGGGGTATGGGATTTATTTTGGGGGTGATAAAACTGTTCTGGAAATAAAGATTGGGGATGATTGTACAACTCTCTGAATATACCAGTAACCATTGAATTGTATATTTCAAAGGGATAATTTTGTAGCATGTGAATTATATCTCAAAGCTGTTATAAAAATTTAAACTTTGGATGATTTTTATTTCAGGTGACTCAGGCTGTAGCAAAGCTGGGAATGTCTCAGATTCCTCAGAAGGATCTTTTGGAGACTGTTCGTGTCAGAGAACAAGTAACTACCAAAAAGTCTAAGCAGGAGCTGCCTCCTCCTCCTCCTCCAAAGAAGAGACAGATCCATGTGGATATGGAAGCTAAGAAAAAGTGAGAACGGATAGAGAAATTTTTCAAACCCAATACTGCACACAAAGTATTTGATACTTGGCACTTATTTTGTACTATTGCTAATCATATGTAAATTTAGACATAATTAGTATTATGGAAATTCAGCTACTGAACCACTCACTGCCCCTGAGCCTTCTGAATGTACTACTTCACACTTGCTAAGCACCTCAATTGTCTTGGATGATTTTATTTATCCTGTATTCACGTTGGAGAACTGTGTGTCCGAGTCCTTCTTTCTTCCTTTCCCATCATTCACCTCGTCCATGACTCTTTATTTATTCTTTCTTTCAGTAGCCACAACTCTGACAATTTTGCTTTAGGTAGACACCCTCATTCCTTGTGAGTTCACTTCCTCCTCTCACCATTAAAAAATACTTGATTCAGGGAAATAATTCACTTTTAGTCTCCTTTTTTCCTTTCTTTTTTCCCCTTTTCATTCTTTTTCATGTTTTCTTGTTTCCTTTGTTAATTTCTTTGTCAGGTTCATTAGCATATTCTTCTTGTTTGGCTTAAAGATCCATCCTTGGCATAAAATGTTTCTTTTCGTCTTGTTGATTCAAAAGAAAACCCAGGATCTTTATAAGAAGGATAATTACAGCTGATACATACTGAACTTTTACTGATGTTAGATATCCTATTAAACTACATAGTGTCCCAGGTACTGTACCTTACATGCACTATAGCAGATGATCCTCAAAATAGTCCTTGAAAGGTACTATTTTCCTGCTTTTACAGTAGAATCTCAGTGCTTTGGTAAATGAGCAATTATTTTGAGCCCAAATAAAAATGATATGCTTTCTCTAATTTAACTTATGTTAGACAAAGCAGGATTCCAATTTTACCAGATGTTTTTATTTTGATCATAAGGCTATGTTTCTGCCTCCTACCAGCTTCTCCTTGTAGGACCTGTGCACCTCTGAGTTGCAAGCAGCAGTGGTCAAATGTTTACTTTTGGAGCCGAGACAGCACGGGAGAAAGATGCTTCTGATGTTAATATTAGAATAGATCTCACATTTCCTTAGTGCATAATATCTGCCAGGTGTATCTGGTAGTGTTTCTTTCTAATGCTGACTTTGTGCATTTGGAAGCACAGAAGGTTGTAAAAGACTAGGGTGCATAACTGTGAAATCTTAATTTAAACATGACTGTATTGTATAGAGTGCATTCTGCTGCAAGAAACAGAATACCATACCCAAAGTGACTTAAACACTGAGGTCACTGATGATATTACATTACAAGAAGTCCAGAGGTAGGGCAGTTTTAATGGGAGGGTGTGGTTTAGCAACTCTCCCTCTGCGGTCTTTGTCATCCTTGGATGTTGGCTTTCACCTTCAGCTTTGTCTTCTCAGCAAACTTACCCCCTGGTCTCACTAGCCAGGATTCAGTCACTTGCTCATGCCCTGGGTGCAAGGGAGGTTGAAACTATCTAACCTTTTCAGTCTGTTGTGGTTGTGTTTTGGGGGACTCGGACAGCAAGGAAGAAGAGGGGGTGTCTGTTGGGTGGGCAACCAGCCGTGAGGGCCACAGTCATCAACTCCACGATTTGACTGATACAGACATTCCTTCAGTTAATTCTTGGACAAATAGAGGCTTGAGTACGTCTAGTTCATTACAGTTAAGTGTCATTATTAGAAAGGTTATTTTTATGCTCAAATTCTGCCCCCTCTAAGTCTACCCATGTGTTCTAGTTCTTTCTGGAGTGATACAGAGCCATGTAGCCCTCTTCAATCTGTGGTCTCCCCAACCTTTGAAGATAACTTTTACATTCTGATTTTCATTTTCCTAAAGTTTCGAGTATCCTTCACCATTCCTAGTGTGACATGGTTTCCATACTCTTTCATATCTTCAGTCTGCTGTAGAAACCTCTATTAGCTTATCTTAAAATGGACTGCCCTAACAGGTGAGGGCCTTAAATAACTGCTTAATGCATTGCCTAGTTTAAAATACATGCTTTAAACATGGTGGCTCATTCCCCCTTCTATTCCCTGGGCGTTACTAGTGGCTGTTTTTACCAGCTCAGTGTATAGTGGGGCAGTCATTTCTTAGAATGTGGATATCCCTTACTGTGACCTGAGATCATCACATCATTCTTGCTCATATTGAGGGCAGAACTTGACTGAGTCTCCAAGATCATTTTAAATGTGTGCTCTTTCTGTGGCCCTCCTCTACTCTGAAAGATTAAATAGAACTCTGCTGTTAAGGTGACAGGAGGAATGTAGCCCTGTTTGAGCGACAGCTCAATCCCTGGTTATGTACCTAGAGCATCACAAAATCCCTTACATGTTACAAGGAAAATTTGCCTTGATGAAAAGACAAATATTCATAATTTACTAGGAACACTTTAAACGAAGTTTCCCATAAAAATCAGCAATAACAACCTGTGCTCCTGCCTAAAGTACTGAGAAGCTCTGTGGGGAGGGTGTAGCTTAAGAGACAGTCCACCTCGGTTTGAATCTCAGCTCTACATTTGTTGGCTTTGTGGCATGGGACAGTTAATGAAAACCTCTGTGAGCTCAAATTCCTTCATCTCTACAAGGGATAATATTATATACTTGAAAGGGTAGTTGTGAGGATTCCTTGAGTTAGTAATGCAAATAAAACACTTAGAAAGGGGCTGGGTATGTGGCAGCAGTCAATGCCTGTTTCCCCTCTGGTTCCTGTAGCTGTGGTTTTGACTGACCTACCTTCTCCAGACCTCTCAGGCCTGTCCACTTGTCTTCCTTCCTATTGTCACTATCTTAGTTCTGGCTCCTGTTGGTGCCACAGCCTTTTCTCTGCTCTTGCTTCTCTTTCATGCCTTCTCCTCAGTGGACACTAAAGTGTTAACAGAATCATGTCAGTTCCATGGTTCAAACCCTCCCTTTCCTCTCAGTTGCCCTTTTGTTAAGTCCGAACTCTTTAATATGTCCTGCAGGGCCTTCCAGTCACTGGTCCGTGTGATTCTTGGCCACATTTTCAATTGTCCTTCCCTGCAAGTGTGGTACTCACTATTCCAGACACACCTAACTACTTGGAGTTTGCAAAATGTGATCCTCCCTGTCTATGTTCTCCTTTGGCAAGGAAAACACCTAAGGACAATGCTGTTGTTTTCCTTTAGGGAGCCATCCCTTCCCTGATTGGATTAGGAGCTATTCCTGTGAATTAGCACTTAGCAAGTTCTTTTGTTATTAATGTGCATTGCTTACTAGACTAGAAGCTCTGTGAGGTCTGAGATTCGTGTCTGGTTCACCTTCATATCGAGAGCCTAGCCCAATGACTGGCATATAGCAAGGCTCAAGCATGACATATTGAACACAAGAAGGCATTAATTTAGGAATGTCTGTACTTGTTCTTTTCTGATATTATCTAACCAAATCTGGTTTCATTATCTGCAAGAGTTTACAAAAATACAAGTGATTCCTTATAAAGTTACAATTTTTTTTAATATATAAGGTTTTAAAATATTTTATGTAATTATTTTCTTTAATTATTCATTAATGCTATAGTATTCTTACTCTTTCCATATTTTTAATTGTAAATGTGTGATCTTATTTTGCATGGTTACTATATTCCGGGGTGGGCATTTGGGCTGCTCTTTCTTGAGCCATGTTAAGCAATAGAAGAAAACAAATGACAAATTGGTGACATTTGAATCTTATGTCAGGTTTGATGCTGTAAGTGCAGAGCTGTTGAAGTGGGTTTTGAAGTCAAAGACTGGCATTCAGACCACAGAGATAAAAGAGTATAAGAAGATGCAAGAGACCTCAGAAGTGAAAAAGAAGCTGAAGGTAAAACATAAACCAAAAATATCTTAGTGCATAAAATATTTCATCTCATTAGATTTTCTGTTGGCCTAAAGATGTGATGGGATCCACAAACTTCCTGTAAAATAAATGTAAGCACAAGGTAGGTTTTAGAACATTGTACTAAATTTTGAACACATTCACCCAGCTGTCCTCAGGTCCCTGTTTGGAGGAGGGTTGTTTTTTCTTTTTTCCTCCTCACAACTTAGTATTTGAAATTTCTCCCATTCCTTTGTCCCCAACTGATATTTATAAACTAGTTAACTATTCAAATTGTATCCATCATAACACAGTCAGAACTTCTAGGCAATCCATATTACTTCAATCCAGAAAAGAATCCCACTTCTAAATTCTTTACATGTAAGCACTATCAAATAAATTTAACTATCCTATTTTGATCTTCATAAACTTTAATGTGACTAGGTAGAACAACCATTTTTATAGTCAAAGACCAGGAAACATTAGCAAAAGATTCTAAGAAACACCATTTATTTTTGTTTAACTAAGAATCAATGCAAAAAGTCACCATTAAACTGGAGAAAAAGTGATTATATGCTTTTTATAAACTGATTTTTTTGCTACTTCTTACAATGGCGGGAGACTAGACTACAGATTCTCCACCCAGGTATTTCATCCCTTGGAATGAGATCTTACTTTACTAAAACAAATATTAAGCTGAATCTTTCCCCAATTTGCAAGAAAAATCAGGGATTTGGGTAATGATTAAATTTTCTTTATTTTACACTTTTTCCAACTCTTTGGCATCTATTAGTATTTGTCTGAAACAACAAAGCAAATGAACTTATAGATAAATATTAAGTAAAATGCATAGGAACTGCCTATCATGCCTTATATAAACACATACTATTGTTATTTTAATCCCCTCAAATGTCATACCAACAGTTTCTGCCAGTAAAATTGTTCTGGATCATAGGATGGACTTTAACTTATCGATATTTTGTGGAACTTGTTCCATGAAGATCACTATAACTACTAAATTCTCTGCCACCTGAATGTCTTTGAGAATTGGGTTCTTCAATGATCACTACTATCATCTATCGGGCTTTTAGAACTGTAAGAAGTATATGTAACACAGGCCTCACTTCTTTCTGGCTCTCCAAACTCTGTGCAGAGGGCTCTGATGAAGGTGCTCCCAGCTCAACCACCATCCCCGTACCTCTGACCACCCAGACTCATCACCCCCCCCTTCCATGAGCCAAGAACTTTACCAAGTGCTGAAAGTATAGGGTGCAATGAAAAATTATCCTTGATTTCTTTCTTTGTTCCTTTTTGTTTTTTGTTTTTTGTTTTGAGACAGAGCCTCACTCTGTTGCTCCAGATAGAGTGCAGTGGCATCATCGTAGCTCACTGCAACCTCAAACTCCTGGGGCTCAAGTGATCCTCCTGCCTCAGCCTCCCTAGTCACTGGGACTACAGGCGTGCACCACCACACCCGGCTAATTTTTCTATTTTTTGTAGAGACAGGGACTCCCTCTTGCTCAGGCTGCTCTTGAACTCAGGAGCTCAAGCAATCCTCCCGCCTCAGCCTCCGAGGGTGCTAGGATTACAAAGCCACCACGCCCGCTCTATCCTTGATTTCTAAGCCCTCACAGGCAGGCGCAGAAACAAATAACAGCATACATGCAAGCAGGGCCTTCATGGAGGTATGGCCAAAGCAATATGGAAGTCAAAAGATGAATTACTTAACTCTTCTAGGGAGGCTAAGAGAGGCTTCCTGGAGGAGGGGGCATTCCAGCCACACAGCAAGGTGGGCTTAATAAAGGGCCATTCTGGACAAGGAAAACAGCACCTCATAAAGGCAGGAAAGTAAGACAAGAGCAGGAGTCAGGAGGGCTGGAGCTCAGGGTGCACGTGGACAGATGAGAGGGCATGAGGCTGTATTTAGAGAGAGGGAAGATGCCCTCTTGAAGGCCCTAGTATGCTGGGGTGCTATGGAGTTAGATCTTATCCCCATCGTGGTGGGAAGCCATTAATGGATGGCAAGCACGGGAGCTGCCTAATCAGATTTATATTTGAGAAAGATCACCTGCTCACAGAAGGTGATCAAGGCTGAGAGAATTTAAGAAGCAGGGAAGAGTAAACAGTGGCAAATGCTGCTGAGAGAGCAAGTTTGATGAGAACAGAAATGCATTCTTCGGATTTGGAAACTTAACGGTCAATGGTGACCTGAATAAGAGCAGCTACAACGGAATGATAACGCAGAAATCGGTCTCAACTCCCCATTCAAACATTCAAACCACCCATCCAGCTTTAACTCTCTACTTTTGCACATACACCTAGCACTAAACAAAATGCAGTAGTGTTCCAACAATCACAAGCCACTTGCCCACCTCGGTGCCTCTGCTCAAGGACTCCCAGTGCCTGCTGTGCCCTACGCACCCTCCTGCAGGCCAGCTCAAGCCACTTCACCCTCTGGACTTCCCTATTGTATAGAGACACCTGCAATCCTGGGCACCTCTCAATTCCTGTGTTACCTAGCACTTTCTAACTTATACCTGAGATATTTATGCACATCTTACTCTTCAGATATCCTCCAAACTCTTTAAAAACAAACTCCGTGGCTGATGCAGAAGCCACTACACTCTTACACCAGGTGCCCAAATTGTTAGTGCAGTGACATGTAGAGGGACGTATGAGCACCAGGGACAATAAAGCTCTGCAAAGGACCATCACACTTTTCAGTAACACACATAAGGGTGCAAAATAGCAGAGCTAAGATCCTATACATTTTAATAGTATTTATTTTTAAAACCTGTTGTCTCTTCTCTAAAGGGAATATATAGAAGGAATTTTGAAATTTGAAATAGTTTGTTGTATTTGGAAGGCAAAACATCTTCAGCATAATGTTTACACAAAATCATAAATTATTAGGTACCAGATTAAGGTAGATCTAAACAAGCTAAAAAATAGTAATAACTGAAGCACCACTGGAAGTGTTCCTTCCTGCACACCTGAATAAGACCTGAATAAGAGCAGCTACAACGTGTGTGTATGTGTATGTTCATTATTTTGCTTGTCCCATTCTTACTAGTCCTGGCAAGATTTTTGTCTTGAGAATATCAAATTATACAGACAAAAATATTAAAATTATAAGCCATTCCTCAGGCATAAAGAGCAAAATGCTTTCCTTTCGGTTCTAAAGGATATTTTCATTATTTAAAAATTATGTAAGAAATATGATTGTGGTAGAATTTGTATTAGATCCTAGGCTTCATATAACATCAACAAATAATACCGAGCCTCAAAATATTTCTATGTCTTTTTCTTGTTAATTAATTTTTGTTCAGTGATCTGTGTCATAGTATATGCAGTTATTTTGACTCAAACCACTATTTTTGTGGTGTAGCATACTCGGGCTGTGTAGGTGATTAGATCTCCTGGATGTAAAACATAATTTTGATTATTTTCCCTTGATAGGCGTTCATAATTATAGTGTACATTTTTTTTCTTATAAAAGAAACCAACATTTTATAGTTGCTGTGATCATTGTTTGAATTTATCTTTTCGGATTTATTCATCTCTGGAGGGCTGGAGGGTAACCTGGAATTGCATTGCTTTGTGGTGTAGTATTGTCTTAGGTAAAATATGACTAACATACCTAAAGAGAATGTGGGAGGGACATTAAACCTAAAAATTTAAAATAAAATCACATTATATTGAGAAGAAAGTTTGCAATATTCTTATATGGGAACTTTATTTTCAGGGATTAGAAAAAGAACAGACAGAAAGAATCCCCAGACTGGATGAATTAAAACAAACGGGACAAATCCTTGTGGAGCAAATGGGAAAAGGTGAGACCCTTGATTTTTTTTTTCATATTTTTTAGATGGTGGCACCAGATAATATTACAGTTTGACATATTAAATATTTGTTTTAAAACTCTCACCTTCTTTTTGTTAGGAAAATGGTTTACAAAAATTTTTTTAGGCAGCAGAATCTTTTAAAAAATGAAGTTTTATACTGAAGCTGATTATAAAAAACAGATAAAAGCAAAGTTGTTCTGTTTTTATATGGGGTCAGGGAATCAGAAACCCTGCTATCTTAGCAGAACAGTTAAAATTCAGTGGTATGGAAGATTGTAAAACCTGACCCTTTGGGGTTATATATTGGGAATATTTTTTGCAGGGGGTTAGCAAAAGAAAACTTTACTTATGTAACGTTTGGGAAATGAAGTTTAATTAAGGTAAATCTATTAAGGGTATTTGATTTCTGATTACTTTCAATGAATGATATTGATTTACTACAATTTTTTATAGTTAAGTTTAATAAGGTATTATTTGTATTTGAAATTTTTACCTGCACCAAAGTTGTTTTTTTTTTTCGCTGTAGCTCCCAGTGACCCAGAGGAGTCTAAGGATTAATATTCTAGCTATGCAGTTTTACACATGATTCTCTTTTTTCCAGCTTTGAACGACATTTCTTGTATTCCCTATTCATTATTCCAGTAATAGTAAGTGCTTTGGAGGTCTGCTGTAGCTCTCCTTGATAAAGCCATAGACACCTAAAGCAGAATTAGGAATATTAGTTTGACAAAAATCTTCAAAACGGTAGCATTAAATCTTTTTATTTTTTGACTTTTTATTATGGAAAATGCAACTATATACAAAACAAATGGAATAGTATAATGAACTTCCTTGTACCAGTTACTCAGGTCAATAATTGACAATATTCTGCCATCCTTGAGTTATCTATGCCTTTATTCGCTTCACACCCTCTTGATTATTATTAGTTTTATAGGTTTTTTTGAAGTAAAATTTACTTGCATTGAAATACACGAAACTTAGCTGTGCTGTTTTGATAAGTAGATACACCTGTGTAACCTATGCACACAAATCACTATATAGAAAATTTCCATTTATCTGGAAAGTTCTCTGGTGTCCCTTTGGGATCAGTCACCTTCCCCTACCTCCATAAAATAACTGTTCTTATTTTTTCTTTTTTGACCTTAGATTATTTTTGCTTCCAGCCTTTTAAAAAATATGTTCATTCATTTTGTGTATATACTGGACACACACACATACATACATAGATATATGTACACACAAATGTAGTATACAACATATGTGGTCATGTATGTTCATTTATTTTGAAATTATGCAAATGTATTATTATCAGTCCATATATTATTAGTGAAGGTTACTTTCTTTCTAAATAAAATTACATAGAATAGTATTTTCTTTCAAAATCCACCCTATGCAGACTGTCTTAGTTATCCTATGTGTGGCCACCTTACTTGGAGATTACTCTTTCAAATATTTACTTAAAGAGACCCAGAGACACAAACAGACCATAACTTCCCTTGGGATGCTGATTCTTTCAATAGTTATAATTAATTGGGTGCCGAATTTATGTTAGTTACAATTGTAGATTCTTTACTTCTAACTCAATGCTGTACCTTGGAACTCAGACTTTATCTGGTGTGAATGTGGTGTAACTTCATCAGTCTGTGTACTGAATTTACACCCATTTCTTTGTCAACTTTTAGGTGATGTGGCAGAATTAGACTAATTAGAATTAGTCTTCCCTACCAATCTTCACTTCAGTAAGTGAAAATTGATAGGGAAGACTTTGCCTAGGTGGGAAGTTGGTGAGCAGTGATATGTTATAGTGAGAATAACAGTGAATGGGGAGCAGGTGAACTTGCGTTCTCCTGTCCTTTTCTAGTTTCTTGTCCTTGGGCAAGTCTTGGAACCCTTTTGTTTCTTTGCTTTGGCATCTGGAAAGTGAGGGAGTTCATTATTATAGCCTTTGCTTGATAAAATCTTACTGTGAGTAGGCAGGTCTTAGGAATACATACTCTGGAAATTGAATTCACTTGAAAGTGCTATTTGCAAAAGGCCAAGTGCAATGTCGGGTAATATATAATATGTGGCTTTACAAAGGAATGAATTTTGTCACCTAATGTATACTTGTCCAATCTAATAGGAAACCTTTTATATTTTGTATTACCATTTTTTCCCCAAGCATTGATAGAACTACAAATACATTCATTAGAGGACGCTAATTCTATTTATTTTAAAAGAAATATGTGTTTTAGAAAATTTTTAGGATAGGAGTGAGAAACTGGGAAATGTGGGAACTGAACTGAATAGGGTCTATATGTTTCAGTTCAGTGAGGAAAGCATATCAAATTCTTCAGTAAAACAGATGTTCAAATAATCATGTCACTGTTTTCCTGAAACCAGTTTCATCAAAAATCCCACCACAGCCAAGCCTGGTAGGTCTTTCCTGCCTAATGCATTTGATTTGAGTTTTGTGATAATCTCATAGAGCATAAAAATGTCTTTAAAAAAAAATAATTTGTTTCATTTGACATTACAGCTGATATACCTGGTTTGCTTGATTTAACTTATCTTGTTCCTGGAGATCAGCATGTTATAGGAATTTTTAAAGTTGCATTGTCTGGGGATCATAAGTGACCTTTTCTTTTACATGGCTTTTTTTCTTTTTTTTAGTTCTAGTTCTCATTACCCTGGATTTTGATTGCATGTGTTTACAATGCAGAATTGTTTTATTGCCCTCCTACTCAAATAATAAAAATGTGAAGCCTATCCTTTCAACATGAGTGTTCTCCTCTGAATAGAAAGATTCTTTTGCAGATTTCCTATACTTTTTCATAGTAATTTTAAAGGATTTGATAGCATTGTATACTAAGGGAAGGACTATGATAAAACCTATCATTATAAATAGCTTTATCATTTTTAGGAACATTCTCTACCTTTCAAAAATATGAGACAGACAAAATCATAAGAGTCCAGTAATAAAAATAATGGCATTTAAAAATGTGTTTATAAAGTAGGTAATGGTAGCACTGCCTCAATATTTTGGTATTTGCTTATCTGTGTGCAGTGTACCCAGTAGGCTCGCTGATGCTTCTTCGACCTGGCTGCTGGCTTAACACTTCTACACTCACCAGATTGTTTCCCAGCAAAAGGAATTCTTCTTGCCATTGATTTTGCAATATATATGACAACTGTGCTTTGGTCACCAAAGGCTGGATAAATGCCTCCTAGTTTTTCTAGCCAGCTGTCTTTTTTTCTTAGGACAGAAGGTCTACCTTCTGATATCAGAGCCCCAGACAGATAGGGAAGTTGATGTTATTTCCTTAGCTCAGATTATAAGCCAGCAGAGTGGTAGCTTGCCAAGGATGGAAACACACATTCTGTAGAAAAGGCAGCGGCTGAAGCTCTCCTGATGTGCCTTTTGTGATAGCCACGCTACTCCTGAACCGCTATCTTAAGATGACCTCTCTCTTTGGTCAAAGAATTAAAATAAACATAATTATTTTTAAGTGTATCATTATAATTTTTTGTTGTTGTGTTAAAAAGGACTTAAGGAAGTGATCATTGTATGTGACATTTCTCCATTATTTTGAATATGTTAGAATGTTGAGAACAAATTCAAGACAAATTTTGTAATATTATATGAAGTGTCTGTTTATTTTTCATGTCTGTGTAGAAGGTCTTTCTACTGAAGAAATAAAAAATGTTCTGGAGAAGGTTTTATCAGAGTGGAAGAATGTGTCTCAGCATTTGGACGATCTGGCAAGAAAGATTCAGCTACAGGAAGATATAAATGCTTATTTTAAGCAGCTTGATGAGCTTGAAAAGGTCGTAAAGACAAAGGAGGAGTGGGTAAAACACACTCCCTTTTCCGAATCTCCCCAGAGGTCCTTGGCAAGATTGAAGGATTCCTGTCAGGTAAAGAGCCAACCATCTGGAAGGTGAAAGAGAATTCTATGCCCGGTCCTGTATTTAAGGAGGGTGCTTCTCATATCATGAACTTTAAGTTAATTCTGCTTTGATTAACTTTCTGTGAGGATGTGTGTCTTCCATGAGTTGTGTGACCATATTTTCTCCTCCATAGCGGGAATTGACAAGTCTCCTTGGCATCAACCCCAAAATTGAAATGGTGCGTGAGAGCTGCTTGGCCCTGAAGTCTCGGCCTTCTGCCCCAGATTTTGTCCAGCAAGGCTTTGATAGATTTCTGGGCCATTACCAAGCTGTACAACAGGCTTTAGAGGATCGTCAGCAACAGCTAGAGAACGGTAAACCCATTCTTTTGGTTTTTTTATTCAATGACTTTAATATCTCCTCTCTCAGTTTGCTTTAATTTAACAATTACTCCCAACACGTGGACCTTTAGTATACTTGCTTGTTTTGCACCAGCCTCACGCTGTGTTCCTCTGTGCCTGTATTATTCAAGGTCTTAAAGTATACTGTATCAAGACTCTTTCCTGGATTCACACTTACTTGTAAAGATACACACAGCTTTCACATGCTCAAGAATTGTGTCAATAGGATATAATGATTATTAAAGAGTTTTTTTTTTTAAGGAAAAACAGGTGCTGCTGTTTCTTTCTTTGGTTGAGGAAGTTACTTAATATATTATTTGTAGTAGGACTAAAAAGAAAGATCACTTCTGTTTGCTCAAAAATGGTTAAAGTCTTAGCCATACCATCACTTCTTTTAAAAGAAATCATGTTCCTCTTTCAGAATCTGAAAAATTTTAGAGTTCTTAGTTTTGGAATACACTTGGTTTTGGAAGGTTAACTGTTAGAGATTTTGAAAGCTCATCCCTCATATTACATATTTTTCTCCCTAACTGCTGTTTAAGTTAGGAATTGTGTTGTATTGTGTATTGTTATGGGTAGTGCATGCTAAAAAGCTCTACCACACCCTTACTTCAGCAATTGTAGATTGTGTAATGGCTTGAAGAATCGGTATATGTGTGCGTTAGGCAAATGTGTCATGTTGCCTTTCTTGTGGAAAGGCATTTGGACACCATGTCTTTGTTTATTGAATCCAGTTAACCTAGAATGTGAAATAAATCTCTGAGAGTACCTTTTTCTCAATTTACTGGTACAAACTATGCTTTCATTTTTGACAGTGCTCAGTAGGCAGTTTAACTTTTGCTGCTAGTTGGTGTCACCTCTTTGTGCTTCAAATGAACTTACTTCCTTTCCACACAAGTGTTACTTGTAAGTTATTTTTATGTTAGTGACTGACGTAGACACTGTTCCAGCTGGCTTTTGCAGTCATTATTTCTCAGAGTACCTGTGGCAGCCTGGTTGTAGTATTTCTGTATAATGTCCACCACTTTGTAGATGGGTTTGTCTATATGCTTGAGTTTACAGGAAGACTGGTTGAGAGGATCTTTGTTTTCTTTGTTCTTTGTGTAGCTATTGGGGAAGAGGAGATTATATGGGACAAAAGGGACATTGTTGTTCCATCTTCAGAGAGATATTTCATCATGATGAAATGAAGAAAAATGATAGTGAGTTAGTTAATATTTCAAATATCAACATCCGCAGGAATGAAGTCACTGTCTGACTCTCAGAAATGCCAATGGAATGATCTATTTTGTTAACTACCAGAGACCCTTTTTAATTTTAATCATGGGGTCTCACTTATTATGTATTATGTATGGACTTCACTTATTATATATAGAAGTTTAATGGTATATATAATAATATTAGATTCCTAACATTATTTTCTCAAAGTAAATATTTTTTAAATAAGCAGAACTGAAGAGCCAACCTGGTCATGACTATTTGGAAACATTGAAAACACTGAAAGATATGTTATGTGATTCAGAAAATAAGGCCCAGACATCTCTGAAAGTCCTTAATGATCTTGCCAAGGTGGAGAAGGCCCTGCAAGAAAAAAAGGTAATATATATTAATATATGTTAGAACTCTAGTACCCCTTGTAATATCTCATATTACATATTTTGGAGTGTATTTTCAGAGATTAAAAAAAATTTGGTTATTTTGGTCAAAAGTGGTCCAAAAATTTCTTATAATTTGGAGGTTAATTACTGTAATGTAGGATCTCAGATAAAAGAAAAGATAGTTGTTAAATATTTTTCTCCTCTTATAATTAGCCTAAAATTCTCAACCTGTTCATAATCTGCTAAAATATCTTTAATAAAATAAGGAATATCAGTTGAATTGATGTGTGATTTTTTTTTTCTATGTGGAATAAAAATGCTTCCCTGATCATTTAGTTGAGTAGCCGATGGTTCTACACTATTTTATTAGGTAAAAAAGACCAGCCATTGGGCACTGCACACTCTGCCCACGCTGGATGTGTTGTTCCAGTGGTTTTTGGTGTTGTGAATACATTATGTTGCCCACACACAACAACTCATAAAGGAAAAGCTTTAGCTTTTTTGATTATGCCTATGTTTTTCATGAGCTTTTCACAATTGTTTTTTGATAAAAATGCTTTTTAATGCTTTTTAAAGTGACTTTCGACTTTATATAGCCCATATTATTATATCTGTACAGACACATTGTTGTGCATATTTTTAATCTTTTAAAACTTTTTCCAGGCCCTTGATGAAATCCTTGAGGGTCAAAAACCTACATTATATAAATTTGCAGAAGAAACAAAGGCTTTGGAGAAAAACGTTCCTCCTGATGTAGAAAAAACATATAAGCAAGAATTTGATGATGTCCAAGGAAAGTGGAACAAACTAAAGGTCATGGTTTCCAAAGATCTGCATTTGCTTGAAGAAATTACTCCCAAACTCAGAATGTTTGAGGTAAATCCAGAGGCCACTAGGAGTTTCAGTTTATTACAGGGTAAATAGTAATTGCCATGTAAGATTCAAATATCTATTATTTGAGTATTTTACATTCTTTCTAGTCCCACATTTATTATGTACTTAAGCTGGGATTTATCAAAGACATACTTTTAATGTGCTGGAGAACACATTTATTTCTTTTGCCTTGAAGAAAAGTCTTCTTGGTCAAGGTAAACTGGACCTTGAAGATAAGAGAAAATTGCTTAAAAATGGTCAAAATAATATTTCAGGCATGGGGGACCTGCATGAAGTATGTTGATTAGATCATAGCCGTGACTCTGTTGGAGTGGTAGAAGTAGCCCAGGAGTAGCAGTTAGCCGAATCTGTGAACCTGTTTTTTTTTTTTTTTTAAGATTTTTGGCATTTGAAGTTGAAAATCTGAACTAGGCCATTGAAAACCAGTGACACACTGGGAAAGCAAGTAGTTCCAGGGACACGAAAGTTCAGAAGCAGGATCCTTTGCTACATCTGAAAATGTTGACAGATGAAGCCGTGATAAAGGTCAAGAGGAAAGGGTAAATGTGAGGACATAAAAGGAAAAAGTCAGTGTCAGATAAGACAGGGTGGATTGTAATGTTTTGCGGGTGAGAAAGATGGAAGCGGAGTTTCCAAATCCACCTGGTTTTCTAATAGGAAAGGTCTGGATAGAGAACGAACCAGTCACACACTCTGCCTGCCGAGGCCTCCTATCCTCCCAGTGCCTCCTTACCTTGGGCTTTTTTCTTTTTTTCCATCGGTTAGGGATCTTTGTCTTTTTTTTTTTTTCTTCACCAGTGTGTCTCGTGATATCCTTCTAGAACAGTGCCTGGCATTGCGAAGGCGTGCAGTAAATATTTTTCAATGGGTGAAATGAGATTAGTAACAGGAGATTTGAATTTGGAGAGATATATATTTAGATTTAGATCCTAAGAGAATGGTATGAGAAATGTTGCCCAAAATGGTAAAAAGATTGGAAGTGAAAACAGAACTTATGAAAACGTATGTTCTTAACATCAAAGTCAGAGAACACTGCTAGAGGAGGAGCTGGAGGACTGTAGGGATCAATGTGGACAGGATCCAGCAAGATTCCGTGCGTGGGGACCACTGAATTTGGAGGGACACTCTTTGAGTTAGGAACTAGTGGGCAGTTGCAATGAGTGACCAGCAGGAGAATACAGAGGAAGGGGTTGTGTGTACGTGTGGGTGTGTGGCGGTAGTGGCAGCAGGTTAAATGCAAGTGCGGTTCTGGACTGAGATTTCATTTGAATAAATAATTAATTACGAAGAGAGGTATGTTGTGTGTGGTGTAGTATTTTTGACCCATTTGACTTTGTGAGTGTTTCCCCTTCTTGTATATTGTCGGTAGTAATTGTTTCCAACTTTAAAAATGAGAATTACCCTTATCCATGATTCTAAAATTTTTGGTTTATGGTCCAAGCATTGGATTATCAGTAGTTTTCGGCTAGGGGTGATTTCACCCTTCAGAGGACACTTGTTAATATCTGGAGACATTTGTGGTTGTCGCATCTGTGGGGGAAGGCATCTAGTGGGTAGAGGCCAGGGATGCAGCTAAATTCTGCAATGCACGGGACAGCCCCCACAACAAAAGAATTATCTGGCCCCAAATGTCAATAATGCCAAAGTTGAGCCATGCTGGATTAAATATTTCTCATCTTTTCAAAATATAATCCTTTTGTTTTCAAATTTAAATCTGAGGTGTATTTGGGGAAATTTACAAATAAAGATTAACTCCAAAGTTAATCTTTTGACTCTTAAAAGTGTATTTTAGGGTTAAATGTGTGCCAATATTTTAATATGGAATTTAAAGAGAATAAATATTCTTCCAAAACACAGAAGAGAGTCCTGTGGTTATAGTAATCCAGCTTTAGGCTTTAGTGGGTTGTTATGTAACGTTAGGAGAGGTTGCTTAATGTGGTTCTTAATCCAGGCACTTAAAGTGGCCAGTGGGAGTGTGTGCCAAACATTTCTTTCCATTAAAAATACCCCACATCAAACACATATGTCTTGGTATTTAGGTTTTTTTTTTTGTTATTACAGTAGCAGATTTGTAATGTACAGGTTTTTTATATTTGCTCCTTTGTATGCTAACTCCAAGATTGATGACAATGTCTGCATTTCTTAATTGTTCAACTTCTTCATTGAATTGCATGTATATATATGTATTTCAATAGATTTAGGAGGTACAAATGTTTTTTTTGTTACATGGATAAATTGTGTAGTGGTGAGGTCAGGGCTTTTAGTGTACCCATCACCTGAATAGTGTACACTGTGCCCGATAGTTAGTTTTTGATCCCTCAGCGCCCCACCCTCCCCTCTTCTGAGTCTCCAGAGTCCGTTATACTCAGTCTGTATGACCCATCGGTTAGCTCCCACTTCTAAGTGAGTACATGCGGCATTTGTTTTTCCATTCATGAGATACTTCACTGAGGATAATGGCTTCCAGTTCCATCCAAGTTGCTATGAAAAATATTTCATTCTTCTTTATGGCTGATAGTAGTCCATGGTGTGTATATATACACACCACATTTTCTTTATCCTCTCATCAGGTGATGGGCAATTGGGTTGATTCCATATCTTTGCAATTGTGAATTGTGCTGCGATAAACATAACCAGTGTGTGTGTCCCTTTGATACCTTACTCCTTTCTTTGCTTCGAAGTAATTGTTTGTTACGTAAGTACTTACAATTCACTTGGGAAACTTTAAAATTGTTCCCCAAAGTTATTAGATATTACAACAAATATTCATTTGCAGGTTAGATTGTTTTCCCTTTTTCAATGACCTAATATATAATTTTTTAGGCATTTAAGTTCTATTTGTCTTTAAGGCATGAGGCACAATAGGTTTTAGATTCAATGCCAATTTTTAATGATGTTTCTTAGGAACGAAAATAACTGGCTTGTTTATTTTTAAAATGTATTTTTCATTATATAAGTAATACATGAAGACTGCACGTTGTAAAGAAATTGAATAACAGAACTATTTAAAGAGAACATTTAGAGTTCCTGTTCTTTCCCAATAACATTTCCCCCCACCCTGGAGGCCGCTAATATTAACAATGGATCCTTGCTGGAGGTTAATTTATTCAAATTAAAAAAGAAGAGTCCATGAGTATTGCTAATTCTAACTATTTTTTTTCCCCACATTATAGAAACAAGTGATATTGGAAAGCCACGAGGGACATTTAAATAGATAGCACACAATAGAGCTTGCAGTGTGACTCCCACTACTTAAAATAATAATGCCTTTCATTGACACGGCACATTTAAACTTTGAAAGCATTTTCATGGCTGTGTGCTTGCTTTTTTATGCTATCGTATAATACTTGTAAGATGCTCTTGTATGCAAATTAAATTTTATTTTAAATTATTATGGGTACCTAATAGTTGCATATATTTATAGGACATGTGATGTTTTGATACAGGTGTACAATGTGAATTAATCAAATTAGGGTAACCGGGGTATCCATCACTTCAGGCATTTATCATTTCTTTGTGTTAGGAGCATTCCAATTGTACTCTTTTAGTTATTTTAAAGTATACCCTAACTTATTGTTGATTATAGTCGCTTTGTTGTGCTATCATATATTGTTCATTCTATCTAACTATCAAACTATATTTTGCACCCATTAACCATTCCCACTTTATCCCCCTGCTCCCTGCTACCCTTCTCAGACTCTGGTAACCATCATTCTGCTCTCTGTCTCCATGAGATCAATTGTTTTTAATATTTAGCTCCTACATACGAATAAGAACATGCAAGATTTGTCTTTCTGTGCTTAGCTTATATCACTTAACATAATGTTCTTTAGTTCCATCCATGTTGTTGCAAATGGCAGGATTTCATTCTTTTTTATGGCTGTATGATATTCCATTGTGTATATGTACCACAATTTCTCTATCCATTGATCCATTGATATGGACACTAAGGCTAATTCCAAATCTTGGCTATTGTGAATAGTGCTGCAGTAAACATCGAGTGCAGATATCTTTTTGATATACTGAATTCCCTTCTTTTGGATATATACTTATCAGTGAGATTGCTGGGTCATATGGTAGTTCTATTTTTAGTTTTTTGAGGAACCTCCATTCCATTTTCCATAGTGATTGCACTAATTTACATTCCCACCAACAGTGCATGAGGGTTCCCCTGTCTCCACATCCTCACCAGCATTCATTGTTGCCTGTCTTTTTGATAAAAGCCATTTTAACTGGGGTGAGATGATATCTCAGTGTAGTTTTGATTTGCATTTCTCTGATGACTAATGATGTTGAGCACTTTTTCATATACATGTTGGCCATTTGTATGTCTTCTTTTGAGAAATGTCTATTCAGATCATTTGCCCATTTTTTAATCAGATTATTTGATTTTTTTTCCTATTGAATTGTTGGAGCTCCTTATATATTTTAGTTATTAGTCCCTTGTCAGATGGGTAATTTGCAAGTATTTTCTCCCATTCTGTGGGTTGTCTCTTCACTCTGTTTCCTTCGCTGCTCAGAAGCTTTTCAGCTCGATGTGATCCCATTTATTCAGTTTGGCCTTGGTTGCCTGTGCTTTGGGGGTGTCACTCAAGAAGTCCTTGCCCAGACCAATGTCTGAAGCATTTCCCCAACGATTTCCTTTAGTAGTTTCATAGTTTCAAGTCTTAGATTTAAGTCTTTAATCCATTTTTATTTGATTTTTGTACATGGCAAGAGATAAGGGTCTAGCTTCATTCTTCCACATGTGAATATCCAGTTTTCCCAGCACCATTTATTGAAGAGACTGTCCTTTTCCCATTGTATGTTCTTGGTGCCTTTGTTGTGAAAAGTTCACTATAGATGTGTGGATTTGTTTCTGAGTTCTTTATTTGTTCCATTGATTTATGTGTCTGTTTTTATGCCAGTAACATGCTGTTTTGGTTACTACAGCTCTGTAGTATAATTTGAAGTCAGGTGTGTGATTCCTCTGGTTTTGTTCTTTTTGCTCAGGATAGCTTTGGCTATTCTGGGTCTTTTGTGGTTCCATATAAATTTTAGGATTATTTTTTCTATTTCTGTGAAGAATGTCATTGGTGTTTTGATGGGGATTGCGTTGAATCTATGTGTGCAAATTTTACTTTTCTGTTATGTGTTGACATTGTAGTGTTTTTCCTCATTTGCCTACATTTCCTTTGTCTCCATGGCTGGTTCCTTTTGTACAGGTAGAGATTGGGCCTACATATTCACAGTGTCATGCTCAAATACATTCTTAAATTCTTTTTATATATGCCATGTCAAGGTAATGACCTTGATTCCTGTACTTAAGCATTAAAATGTTAGGCCTGGCTCATGCTTGTAATTCTAGCACTTTGGGAGGCCCAGGTGGGATGATTACTTGAGGCCAGGAGTTTGAGACCAACCTGGGCAACATAGTGAGACCCTGTCTCTACAAAAAACAGAAAAATTAGCTGGGTGTGGTGGCGCATGCCTGTAGTCCCAGACACTTGGGAGGCTGGGACAGGAGAAATGCTTGAGCCCAGGAGTTTGAGGTTGCAGTGAGCTATGATGATGCCATTGCACTTTTGCCTGGGCAACAGAGTGAGACCCTGTCTCAAAAACAACAACAACAACAACAACAACAAAAACCACCAAAAAAACCAAACCAAACCAAACAAAGAATTTAAATGTTAATTAGTACTTTCACAAACTACCACACCCCTTCCAGGTGGCAAAACATATGAAAATACATGAAATATGTAATTTTTTTCATTGTTGATTTTAGACAGCATTTTCTTGTGAATTATGGGGATAAAATATTATAAAATCCTAAGAGGCTGCTTATATCTCTCTCATTGCCAGCAGTAATATCTATGGATTCTGCAAGGTATTTCATATTCTGTATTTCCTTTCCCTGTTGAAGATCTCCTGCAGGGTGGTATAGCTGGGAAATCATGAATATGTCCCCAAGGCACACAGAAAACTTTGTCTTATATTTTCCACACCACTCCTGCCTCTTCGGACTCCACTTCCAGTCCCTTCCTGCTGGGTTCAGGCTGTCGTGTAATCTGTTGCCATGACAATTCCATTACCCTTTAAATCTGACTCTCGCTTCCTGCCTTTTCCCTCTGGAATTCATTTGCCACACTGATGCCAGAGTTATACTTCTGCAAAGGATCTGCTTGTCTTTGCCATAGTAATACAAGGTACTTTCACAAACAGAGTGATGACAGAGTGTCATCACTCTGTCCCTTTCTTGCCTGAAGCAAAGCCCTTCCTGCGTCCCCACTGTGAGCTGAGTCAGGTGGGGAGACTATGGTGGGTCACCAAGGACCACCCTGGACTATTGCCTTTCTCCAGAAGTGTCACATCAAAGTTGCTAGGGACTCGCATCCTCTTCTCTTGCTCACGACCATACCCATAGCTGTATAATCATTCCCTCCTCTGTGATTCTGCTATGTGTTGTTTACACCTTCATGATGATGCTGGGCCAGTTTTTATTGTGGTTAGAGCTGTGTGTCTGTCCTCCCCCAAGGCCTGAGCTCCTTGAGGACAGGAATCCTGTCTGGCATACAGCAAGCCAGCAGATGTGAAGGTAATTGCTCTGTAGGTGCCTTTCTAGTGAGGTTGGAGCCTAAATGACAGGCCACCTGAGCAGTCAAAGACACGCCAAATCAGCCTGCTCTGACTCAGAATGTAGAAGGGGGCATGCTGGACTCGGAGACGTGAAGAACCAGGGTTTGAAATTACTTTGGAAAGCATTTTAGGGTTAAAGTGCAATAATAAATACTTTCTAAGAGTAATATGCAGTGTGACTGATTTAACTCTTTCTAGGTAACATAACTGATATTGTTAACTCATAAGGTTTTTTTTTCTCATTTGTGAACACATTTTACTTTCCTAAATGGAGTAATGGTATGTTCCATCCCTTAGATTTAAGCACTTTAGTAGTTTTAAGAGAAATAAATGTAGTGGCAATGTCTTTGCCTGTCTTCTCTACTAAGCGACAGAGCATGTTTTCAAGATAGTGCTTTTGAAGTGAATGAATATTATAAAGCCAAGCAAAATAGAAACCTTAAATTACTGTTTTAATTCTGGTTTCACAGTTCTTTTTGTCTGTGTCTTAAAGAGCTGTGGACATTCCAACAGAAGGGGGAGGGGCAAAAAAAAATGCCAAGAATTTAGCTGTAATCAAGTCTTGGGAGGTAGTTGTGTATCTTGGAATCATACTGTCTTAAATCCGGAGTTACCAAGCTTTACATTTCCTCCATCCTTAGCTCAGGGGATGGGGCTGGGAGGTGGGGTGAGATAGGGTTAAAGGAATTGTTTTAGTGACCTTGCATTCCCTTTCCGTGACCCAACAGCAGAGTGTTGCCCGTCCAAAATGCTTGTAAATCGTTGCTTTTGAGCAGTGACGGTCAATGTAGAATTCTGACCCTTCCAAACTGGAATATTGATATTTTGATTTTCAAAAATATTAGTAATTTTGTATTTTGTATTTATTTTGTATTTATTTAAATATTTGTGAGTAAAAATAAGAATGAGACGTGGCTGCCCCAGGTTAGTACTTACAGTTTATTTTTTTTGGCATGTGAAATAATGACATTTGTTTTAGAAATTTACTAGTAGCTTTTATTTTTTGTTTTGCTTTATAAGAACTGAAGTCCCACAGAGACGTATGTGTGTGTACCTTTATGTATTTGTTCTGTAAGTGGATGGAGGTGGAGAAAGAATTAAATACTCGCTATGGTAGATTAGAAACTCGTAAGAGCATCAGCTGAGTGATTTTTAAATGGACAGAGAAACACTATTTTCACGTGAACTCTTTCACATTGTTTGTAACGTCTTTGCTGTGGAATTGACTTAAAGATGAGCAGACTTTTGGTATTTTTGCACAGGAAACATCTGCTACAAGTGGATTGAGGCAATATTTTGCTTCCAGGGAAAGAGGAGATACGATGGGGGAACGGAGGGCAAAGCAGAGCTCCCTGTGGCCTGCATCCACCTGCACACAGGTGGTAGCTAGTATTGATCTCTGTAACTCAATAACCCTAACCACGTGGTGTGGTCGCAGGCTGGGAATGCCAAGTGAATCTGCTGCTACTAGGCATTTCTAAATTTTGGGCCTTCCCTCCTTTACTTGGCTTCTTTCTGCTGAGCTGTGTTTGGCCAGGTCTAGTCAGATAAATGGTTATTTTTAAACAGTTACTTTTAAACAGTTATAGGATCAAACAAGCATTAATGTTGGCAGCAATTTAAAAAAATTAAAATGATGCTTATGGAAACACGTACTCACCCAGGCTGCTCATTCCTGTGGTGCCTTTGATGGGACATAAACATCAAAACTTGGAAGTGGTAACTCTTTTATGCTGTTAATTTTGGTAATGGTAAAGCAGCTGGTTTTGTAGCTTAGTAATTACAGCTACCATTTAGTGCATGCTTCTATGTGGTAGTCTCTGTCTAAACATTATCTCTCTTTTTTGGAACAGTCGGGCAAGGTCGTTGTTATTATTCCTATTTTACAAATGAGCTGCTGAGGCTCAAAGAATAGAAATTAGTTTTCTAGCAGGTGCTCAGCTCCGCAGTCAGCGCCGTAGTTAGTGTGTCTTTTCATGGGGCACACTGCCTCTCTTAGAGCTTGGCGTGGTCAGGATCGCATGCAGGATTTTTAGTAGTGGAAGCAGTATGGCTTTTCAGACTCTTGTCTGTTCCTTTTGTCTTTGTCACTGTTGGGATGATCAGTTGGTCTACATGGCTTGTCTGTGTCTTTCTTTTTCCTCCTCCCTTTTTCTCAGATCAGAGTGTGAAAGCGAGAGAAGGAACAGGTACGTGTGAACTGTGCGTGCCCGGGTGGGTCTGTGTGTGTCTGAGAGTGGGAGGGAGGGAGGGAGGCGGTTGAAGCCATAAAACTTCCCCTCATATTCTAGCAACTGGAGTAGTTAAGGCTGCTTTTTTCAATAAGAGCTGCTTGTAGTTAAAACCTCCTTGGAATATAATGCTTCCATATAAATTTTCAAAATCCATGGCCCAGGAGACTATCAGTTTTCCTTATTCAAAACTGAGGCTAATGAATTTCCCAGTTATACAGCAGTAATGCATTCTTAAGCTCAGAGTGGAGATTAACAGTGCAAGACTCTGTGGTGACAAGTTAAATGGACAATTTTAAAAAGTCATATTTTATGAAATTTGTGAATATATTCGTACTTTCTCTCTTTTTGCACTGCTGTCTTTTTTGGATGCCCAACCCCACCCTTCCCTGAGCTTGTCTTCCTAAGAAGTTTTCTATGATTAGATCTTAGAATGCTGGAGCAAACACAGAAGAAGAGATCTGTAACCAACTGAAAGTACCTAAGAGTAGCATGAGCCTGCGTGGCTAGTGACAGACGGGCTGGAGAACAGAGGGAGAGGAAGCTTGGGGAATGTGCACAGTGGGACTCAAAGGACCTTCAAAGCTCTGCTTGGAGTAAAGGGGCTGCAGAAGCGCTTGGGTGGGATGGTATAATATTAACAGAGGAGACAGAAAAGCCTGGCTATATAAGCACTTTTTGCTTCCTATCTTCATCAGAGAGTGGCCTTCAAGACTAGAAAAGATAGAATAGTCATTATTGAGAGTGCATTAGAGCCTGAACTTTGAATCACATGGAAAAACCATTCAGTTCCTCCAGATGCATAAATTTGCATCCCAAAGAATAGTAAGATTTTTACCCATAGTCTCAGGATCATTTCATGATCTTGTGAGAAATTACTAGAAAAATGGAGATGGACAAATGTCTTAATTAAGGAGGAACATTAGTTTCTAGAAGCTGAAGACCTAAAGCAAGCTTGATCTTAGTTCCTGGCAAAGCTGTAAGATAAATGACCAATTAGTGATCTTATATGTGCTTAGGAAAGAATGTAGTGGTTGCCAGGAATCAATATGGGTACCACTAATCAACCCTGTCCAGACTCATTTCCTTTCAGTACTGCTTTCTTTTATTTTTTTGGAGGAGGAATACTAGATTATTAGAGACACAGAATGATAGAATCCCACATTTGAAGATGTATCCTCATGTAGTTAGTTCAAAGAATGATCACAAATTATCATTACTGGAAAATCTTGATTTCACCAAAGTATTTGTGATCATATCTTATAACCTTATAAGAAGAAAGTGGAAAATTAGGTTGATGCTACTATTATGTAGATTTCTGTATTTTGAAAACTAAGCTGAAAGTTTGTCGATTAGTGAATGACATGGTGTCCTCATGGGGAAATGCTCTGGTAGGCACTGTCACTGGCTTTATTTTTCACTTGGCAAAACCCAAAACTCAGTAACAACAACAACAACAACAAAAATAGAAAAGGGATACTCATCTGTCAGATTTGTAGATGAGAGGTAGCTGGGGGGAATAGCTGATAGGAAAGTAAAAAGATTAAAAATTCAAAATATTTTGTTACCTTGTAGTTATACTGTTAACTATTACTGTTAACATAACAAGGCAAAATTTAATTTTTGTAATTATCAAGTTGTGAATTTATTATAGAAGTCAATTCAGCAATATGCGGTAGGGGAATATATTTTAAGGTAGTTAATGGGAATATTAGAGTTTTAGTTAACTGTATATTGTGAATAAAATATCTACAAACATATAAAAAACAAGAAATAACTCTACAATAAGAAAAATAGAACTAAAGTGATTTTATATGGAAGTTTATGAGTGTAATATCCATATGTTAAGTTCTATCTTTGTGATTCATCCCAACATTGTAAGCATAAAAAAAGTTGGTTCTGGGTGGCATTTTAAGGACATTAGAAATTGAAGTAATTTCCAGAGCGTGTTGATCAGCATGGTGTGTGCAATACCTGGATACCATGTCCTAGAGATGTCAGCGGAGGAACTGGGAATGTTTAGTCAATAAAAGACTAGAGAAGAACGTGGTACTTGCCTTCAAATCTGAAGGGCTATTTTGAACAGGATAGTAAATTTGTCTCTATTCCCAGGGATGAACAAGAAGCAAAGAATTGAAGAAGGTACAAGAAAGCAAATTCAGCTCAATACTAGGGAAATTAACAAGTGAGACTGACTAATGATGAAATGGGAGTCCTTGGAAAGAAATGACCATCACTTGAGTATTGGAGCTCAAGTTGCATCTACTTATATAAATAAGTAGACTCATTCTTTGAGGCTCCTTTTCAGTGTTACCCCCATCTGAAGTCTCTTTCTCTCTGGAAAATGTTGGTTTCTCATTTGTCTTTGAACCCTCGGTACCATACACAATAACTGTATACAGTGGATGCTTAATAAATGTTGGATGAAGGAATAGAGCTGGGCAGTGGACTGTCCTGGGTTCTCAGATAACAAGACATTCAACAGCTGAACTAAGAACAATCCATTGTGTTCCATTCGCTATGCTATTTGTTCATTACTGCCCTGAGGAGCTAACTTTAGAGGAAAATTTGTTGTAAGTTATGTGAGAGCAAAAGGTTTTGTAGCTGATTATACCTAGAAAAACTTTTTTCTTGTAATTTGAATTTTTTTTTTTTTTTATGACACCGAGTCTCACTCTGTCACCCTGGCTAGAGTGTAGTGGCATCATCAGAGCTCACTGCAACCTCAGACTCCTGGGCTCAAGTGATCCTCCTGCCTCAGCCTCCTGAGTAGCTGGGACTATAGGCATGTGCCGCGATGCCCAGCTAATTTTTCTATTTTTAGTAGAGACAGGGTCTTGCTCTTGCTCAGGCTGGTCTTGAACTCCTGACCTCAAGAGATCCTCCCACCTCGGCCTCCCTGAGTGCTAGGATTACAGGCATGACCCACTGCGCCTGGCCTTTACTTGAATTTTTAATCATGGATATTGCTTGAATTTAAGCAAAATAGCTTGGTTCACTGGAGAGTGTTTTGAAATTTTTAGAATGATTACTAAGCTGTCATCTCGTGAGGATTTTAGTCAAAAATGAAGAAAATAATTATTTTCAAAGTTGGAAGTTTTAGAAAAAGAAATAAAATTAATGAAAATGATACTATCGAAGTTTTGAAAAGTTGCCTTTTTTCCAGTAGCTATAGATCATGAGATGTAGTAGGTTGAATGCCACTGAATAATATCCCCCTCTGTTATGCTGTTCATTTTAGGCTGATTCAAAAGTCATTGAGAAATGGACGGATGGTGTGAGAGACTTCTTAATGAAGGAGCAGGCTGCCCACGGAGACGCCGCAGGTCTGCAGAGGCAGCTAGACCAATGCTCTGTGAGTTCTGCTAACCTGAGGAACCTGCTGTAATAAATAACATTTTCTTCTTTTTCTTTGTTATTTGCTGCTATTATTAAAATTGTAAGAATATGACATGGAATTAAACATAGATAAAATATCTTTCATCCTTTTATGACTTTATAGCTAATAAAAAAATGACACATTATTCATATTTTTATTTTTGGCTATGGTTACAGAATTTTGGATGGAGAGAACAAGAGCAATTTTAGTTCATTAGAAGCCAGTTGTATATTGCTTTTCTTGTGCCACATGGTGAGGATTTAAGAAACACATATTTAACAAATGAAATTTGCTAGTAATACTGCATGTGATTTATATTTGGTGAAATCGTCAGGCTTCTCTAAATTAATTAAAAGACTATTCCCTACTGAGAGTCAAGTATTTCCTATCTAATTTGGCAGATGGCTCTATGAAGCACCCAGATGAATTGAATTTCTTAAGGCACAATATATCTGAAGTAGTTAAAAGTCCTGACTCTTAAGCTATCTGCTTTTATAATATTTGCAGGGATGCAAGCAGACAAACTATAATTATGGCATCCACTTATATAGGAATGAACTCAACATGGGCATATTTTGTGTGTTCAGGCATTTGTTAATGAAATAGAAGCAGTTGAATCATCTCTGAAAAACATGAAAGAAATAGAGACTAACCTTCGAAGCTGTCCAATTGCTGGAATAAAAACTTGGGTTCAGACAAGACTAGTTGACTATCAAACCCAACTGGAGAAATCTAGCAAGGAGGTGAGTTTTTCAATTTTACTGTCTGTGGTTTTCAAGAGGTGAAGACAGTGGCATCTCTTAACTGACTAAAGTGATTTTTATAACCCATGCAGTTTGAAAAACAGTGGTCTAATAACTACAACATGGGTGGCAAATTGGGCCAAGAAAAGCATCATTTTTTTTTTTTTTCAATTAAGGGAGGGTGCTAATTGTCCAATTTGGCCTGGGACTTACTTTTTCTTCTTGTCTTAAATCCAGCTTAACATACACATTTATGTTATTTGCTTTACCCCTAAAACATTTGAGTATGTTACCCAATAGTTAAAGCAATTAATCATTTATTTATTCAGCAAATATTTATTAACCAGCTGCCATATGTCAGGCATCATTCTAGGCACTGGATCCCCAGCACTGAACAAGGAAAAATAAACTCCCCTTCAGGAGCTTGTTTTGTAATGAGGCAGATGGAAAATGAATAATAATATTATATAGGAATAGCAAGGAGTTAGGGTTAGGTGGGTTATTTCAAAGAGGGTGGTCAGGGAAGGGCTTCTTGAGGCTGGGACATTTGAATAGACAAGTGAGTAAAGTAAAGGAAGCCATGTGAGGTTCAGGTAAGAACATTCATGCGTGGGAAAGAGCAAATTTTAAATCTCAGTGGTCAGAATGAGCTTGCTTTGTTCAATAAAGAATGAGGGCAGTATAGCTGGAATAGAACGGAGAGGAATTAGCGGGTTGGAGAATAGGAATATTTGAGGTCAGAAGGTGGACAGAGGATGGATTAGATATGGCTTTGGAGGCATGGTCTTTGGATTCCATTTCAGGTATGATATTATACAGAAAGCAATTTGAGGGTTTTGAGCAGGGGAGTGACATGCGATAGAGATCTTGTAAGATCGCTCTGGCTTTCGTGTGAATACTTTGCTCTGGGAAGGCAAGAGTGAAAACAGGAAGAATACTTATGAGGTAATTGCAGTCTTGGAGAGAGAGGATGGCCCCTGGCACTAGGGAGGTAGTGATGGAGGTCATGAAAAATACTAGGTTTGGACTATGTTTTGATAAGAGAGAGGGGACCCAAGTGAAGAATTGGATGTGTGGTAGAAGAAAAGTGAATGGTCAAGGACAGCTTGGGGTTTTTGCCAAGCTTCCACTTTGTGTGTATTGTGGTGCTATTTACTGGAATAATGAAGATTCGAGGAGGAGAAGCTTTTGTGGGTGCGGGTGAAATGATGATTTCCATTCTGCAAGTGTTAAATGTGAGATGCTAGATGCTAAGAAGGAAAGGTCAGGAAGAGGAGAGGCGCTGGGGGAACGTGGGGTCCCAGAGGCCAGGCGGAGAGAGCTTTTCACCATGCCCAACGCTGAGGCCGCCGAGGCCAATCGGAACTGAAAATCAGGCTTAAGATTTGATAAGATGACAAGATGGAGGCTTTTATTGACAGTGAGAAAAGTGGGTTCCGTGGAGTGGGGGGAAGAAAGTCATAATGGAGACGGTTGAGGAGATAATGGGAAGTGAGGAACTGGGACGAATAGGACCAACTTTGAGAAATTTCTCTATTCAGAGGAGCAGAGAAACCGGTGGGTGCTGGAAATGGGGATCCACAGAGGTGTTTTGCTAATTTTAATAATGGGAGATATTACAGGATGTTTATCTGAAGGTCCGAAGAGGAGGACCTCACTTAGAAAAGGAAAGTGCAGGTCTCTTAATACAGTGCTTTTGGCTGATTTTTTATTTAGGAAAAATTTATATTTGCGTAACTGGATATTTTGTTTTTCTATTTTACCACAACGTCCTTATTTTGAACATGTTCAAATGTAAAGAAAAGTTGAAATAACGGTACAAGGAACCCCCGTTACCTATTCAGAGATTTGCTAATGTTTTACCATATTTGCTTTCTCTCCCTCTGTCCCTATTTTTACACACATGGATGTGTGCATACACATACACACGTGCACCCACATACTCTTTTTTTGGTGGGGGCTAGAAATGTACTTTTGAAAGGAAGTGAAAAACATCGTGACACCTCACCCCTAAATACTCCAGCATGCTTCTCCCATGAATAAGGATATTCTTCTACAAAACCACAATACCATTATCACACTTAAGAAACTAATAATTTTATACTGTCATCTAATATCCTAGCCAAATTCAAATTTTTCCAGATGTGCTATAATCTGATGGCATGTGCCTAAAGGAACTGGGGGTTTTTGAGGAAGTAAAGAGAGAAAATGATTTGAAAGTGGCTTGGAGGAGCTAGGAAGGCGTTAAATAGAAATCTGTGTCTGTATTCGTCAGTCTATCTGTCTATGTCTGTCTGTCCATCCATCCATCCATCCATCCACATACATGACAACAAAGAATTCATTGTGAATTATTATTAATTCAAAGTATGGGAATAAATATAAAGGACATTTTTAAGTGTCCTCAGCAAGGAGGTAACTATATATTGTGTGAGTAAGTATCTAGAGCAGTTCCAGACTCTTGTACTTCATTGACTAGTAAAAATGTAAAAATGTTGACGTGGTTTTGGACAGGCATAGCGTTACCAAATTTTTATTTTGCTAAGGAAGAACAGGCATATAAAACAAATCCATAAACAGGAACAGTCTATTTCATCTATTATGTCCATGATATCATGAAAGAAAGAACATTTTAATACCCCAAAGTAGAAAGCATGTAATCTCAGGTTAATTAATTATAATTTTGAGGGTTTTAAAAAAAATTCATGTCTTTTTCTCATTTTTCTGTGGGTTCATGAAAATTATATAACTAACTAGTATTGCTGGCACTGGCTTCTTAGGTACATGTAGGGGTAGTGGAAGAAAAGCTCCTGTTTGGTCCCTATCTATTTTTGTGATTGGGGTCCTGTTTAGAGGGAGGGACCAGGAAGGCCGCTAACTCTTGCTTTACCCTCGCACTTGTGAGAACCATCCTATTCCTGTACTGGCCTTTGATTACTGTCAGCTTAGCAGCCGAGTAAGCCTGGCAAGGTGGCCACTACTGTGACGTTTAATTTGAGCAGGAGGCTGAATATGTCATGAGAGGGTTGCATTGTGACTGCAGAATGGGTATCTTCTCCCATAGTAAAAGTCAGCCTGTGGTTATGGTGAGGAGCTCTCTGAAAATATTTCTAGACTCCTCTGAAGTTTTTAGCTAACTTACTGAATCAGAATCAGACAAATATTTTCTAATGTAACCTTTTGTGTGTATCTACATGGAATATACAAGTATAGTAGATTATTAAAACCAAAATTTTATAGAGCAGTGTTTTATGAACATCTTGAATAGCAACCTCTCCCTATTTGCTTTTTAGAAGTGAAATCTTCATGGGGAAATTCTGTTTAAAAGGAAAAAACAGACATTTTGGTTGCTTTCAGGGTGTTTTTGGTTCTTTTTTTCATTATAAACAATGGCACAGTAAATTTACTTAATATATATGCCTTTATTGCTTTAGTGTAAATTCCTACATGTGATACTGTCAATAGTTATGCATTTTCAAAATTATAATAAATATTTCCAGATTAGATTGTTATCCAAATGTTCTAGAATCCCAGTTATAATATTATTCTTGTTATTGCTTATAAACCACAGTATCAGCACATAATGTGTAAAAGGTTTAATCTGAATTTTAAAACATAAGATGCTGCATGGAAAGTTATCATGGTGTCTTTAAATATTAAAAACTAGAACTTGACATTGCACTTATTAAAATTTGTTTATTTGGGGGAATGGCTTTTCCTTTCTAGATTGCTATTCAAAAAAGTAGGCTGTCTGAAAGTCAGGAAAAAGCAGTGAACCTGAAGAAAGACTTGGCGGAGATGCAGGAATGGATGACACAGGCCGAGGAAGAGTACCTGGAGAGGGATTTTGAGTACAAGTCACCGGAAGAGCTTGAGAGTGCTGTGGAAGAAATGAAGGTTGGGCTGGGACAGCCGGTGCCACCAGGCTTCACACCTCCCTTCCTCCCTTTCAAACCAACCTGTCAATCATCTGTCTAGCTGTAAAGCACCATATGTACATAGCATCTTTCACAGTAGGATTTCGAATTAAAAAAAAAAGATTTGCTGCTGTGATTTTAGTGGGCAAAGGAAATTAAGAGTCCACTTGTTCAGCGTGGCCCATGAGTTGAGTCCATGAAGGCCCTTGAGATAATCTCTTAGGGTAGAACTTCAGGAAGCCACAGATAATGATTTAAAAACCTCTGGTAGTAGGCATAAAGAAGAATTAATTATAATCTTTTACTGGGGTAAATACGTACAACATAAAATTTGCCATTTTAACAATTTTTAAGTGCACAATTCAGTGACATTATTTACATTCAGAATGTTTTGCAACCATCACCACTATTTATTTCCAAAATTTTTTAGGAAGAATTATTTTTTTGTAAGGAACAAGAAAGACTTTCTGAGTTCGTTGGGGTTTATCTGTATCTTACCAGGTAGTAATCTTCCAGTTAATACATGGGGCACATACGGATACCAAAATTTTGTTAGACTAGGTATGAGTAGCAGTAGGAACGTGTCAAGGAATTTCTTATCAGTTGGATTCACTGGATATATTTCCTATAAGCTTATATTCCTGTGTCAATAGTCTTGAACACTCTCTTTTTTATATAATAAAAGAACTGGGCATCATTCCCAAATTTCTAACACTGCTTCAACTGTCCTTGAGTGTTCAAACCAAAGGAGGTTATGTTTTAAAGGCTATTTTTTTTCTCCATGCTTAAACAACACAATGAAAGTTTTATCCCAAAGTTAACTTGCCTGGAAGTGTAACTAAAGCACAAATCTCTGTGCAGATTTTTTTTTTTTAAATGGATCATATGACATTCATGCATTATTATATATAAGTCAAAGTAAATATGACAAGAGACCTCTATTGAAGTTGCATTTTCACTGAAACATCATTTTTAGTGTAACAGTTTTTGAAAGATTTTAAAATATTCAGTATATAAGGTATTTTAAAGGTAGCTTACCATGTTAAGAATTATCATTTCTCACTTACTGTCTTCCTTTACACTACTGACATTGTAGTTCTGTGGTTTTCTAAAGTTACTGTAGATGACAGTATAGAAAAATGAAATTAAAATCCTTGATTGGGCAACATTCTGTTTATTTTTGTTCTTTCAAACAGCCATTATAAATTTAAAGAACACTACACTTAATTATTTTCCCACAACCTAGAGAAGTTAAACACCATTAAGCAGTAGAGAAAGCTGAAGTGGAAAGTGAAAGGCTGTTTTAGGTTGATTTTCCTGAATGTGAGATTGTTCATCTTGAGCAGTCAGAGAAACAGCTATTTCTGGATCAGATTGTCCTGGTATAACTTTATCATCTTTGAAATGCTGTTAATTATCAGGATACACGTACTTATGTTCTAAATCATTTAGGGAACTTTTTAAAGGATACCCCTACTAGGGTGCACATCAATTTTTGTGAAAATTTATTTATTTCATTTTAATATGCTTAGACCTCCAGTGATCAATTAAAATTAATTCACTTAGATTCTTATCTTGGACCCACAATTTGAAAATATTTCATGTCAGTAAACATAATTTAGGATAACTTAGATGTTAACACTACTGTTATGAAATGAAAATGTTTGTGGGTGCTGTGTACACTGGGATGCATGAGTGAAATTTTATAGTTAGCAATCTTATTTTAAAAACACTCACTGCAGTGATTACCTAAGTAATATTCCAAATTGGCAGTTAGAATCATAAAGACGTTTTAATTTTGGTTTAGTTATTTAAAAAAGAAAGAAAGAAATTGATTATTGAGAAAGGGAGACATTTCTCAAGCTCGTCCTTTCTTGGAACAGAGGGCAAAAGAGGATGTGTTGCAGAAGGAGGTGAGGGTGAAGATTCTCAAGGACAACATCAAGTTATTAGCTGCCAAAGTGCCCTCTGGTGGCCAGGAATTGACGTCTGAGCTGAACGTTGTGCTGGAGAATTACCAACTTCTTTGTAATAGAATTCGAGGAAAGTGCCACACTCTAGAGGTATGTTACTATTATTATTTTTTTTTTCAGTGATGCCTTGCTGAGATCCAAACTCTGTAATGTACTGACCATTTCTAAATCTTGGAAAAACTTTGTTTTCTTTCAAATACTGGATCATAAAGGAAAAGTAAAAAACGAAAGAGGGGTTAAAAAAAAGGAGACCAAGATCTGTCCCCAGTTATTGGAAATTTCTTGGGCAAATCTTTTAATATCTTCAGACATTACTTTTTTATGTATGCAATCGAGTTTTCATGTTACAGATGATCTGTAGTGTCTGCTCCAGTCCAAACATTTCTGAAGACATTGTAAGCATCTCCTTTGTTTTGTCTGACTGAGTACACAGAGATGAATTGAGGTTTTTTTATTCTGAGTGGTGTCTAAAGTTAGAGAGTCATTTGAAGGAAAAGCAGAACTTAAATATGCTGGTATTTTGCCATGACTTAGAGACCTTAGTACCTTTTTTCTCTCTGGACGTTAGATTTAAGATATAAGATTTAAGATTCTATGATGTTTGTTTTCTTTTTTTTTTTTAAATAAACTAAGTTTTTACTTGTTTGTTTTAACATTAGTATGACTTTCATCGTATCTTGTTGGAAGATTTAAGAAGCATTTCAATTTATAACAGTTTGATTTAAATTCAATTCAACCTAAAACAAATTATTGTGGTAAATCCTGAAATGGTAAAAAATGGCAATTGCCATATTTAACCTAAATTCACTCATTACTTGCTTGTTCTGAATCAATTTTGTGCTAATATGTCTAATTGAGAACAGTTAGTAAGAAAGCTCCTTGATTAGGAATCACTTTGCTTCTTGGGAGTGATTTTCTGTGAGTTACCTTTTCTTTCCCATAAGAAAAGGTGCTTGCATCTGAGCAGATTTCGGTCTGCTTTTTGTTTGTAGAAATGTAGGGAACTAGAAACCTCTTTTCCCTTTTGCTCTCAGCTGAAGGGAAACTTATGGCTGAGGGTTTAAACCAACTTGTGGCTTGTTTTTATATGCCTGGTTAACTAAGAATAGTTTTTCTATTTCTAAAGTGTTGTGAAACATGTGCATGCAGAGGCACACGTGTGCGCACACACACACCCTCTCCAAAGAAGAATCTATGACAGAGACCGAATGTGGCCCCTGAAACCTAAACTGTTTCCTGTCTTGCCCTTTATAGAAACGTTTGCTAACCCTCGTTCTGGTAAGCACACGTCATATGGAGCACAGACTAGAGTGTGCCTTCACTCGGTCAGTAGATCCCAAAGAGGACAAACTTAGGAGGCCCCAAGCTGAGTTCTTTCTCCTAAATTTACCACTCTAATAGGTTCCTCTTATATGGAATAAGGGAGTATAAATTTATAAATGTTTCCAGCCCCCCCCACCCCGACCATGGAAAATTTACTGGTAAGGAATGAGTGATAGCAACTAACACAGTAGGAACAGTATAACTCCATTTGGGGTAAAATGTGGCACACACTCTGTCTCTCTCTTTTTTTTTTTTTTTTCCAGAGACAGGGTCTTGCTCTGTTGCCCAGGCTGGAGTATAGTGGCATCATCATAGCTCACTATAACCTTGAATTCCTGGGCTCAGGGAGCCATGAACACTACCACACCTAGCTAATTAAGAAAGTAAATTTTTTTTGTAGAGATGGGGTCCCACTATGTTCCCGAGGCTGGTCTTGAACTCCTGGCCTCAAGTGATCCTACTGCCTCAGCCTCCCAAAGTACTGGGATTACAGGCGTGAGCTGCTGAGGCTGGCGTGGCTCTCTTCTTAAATAGAGATGTCCTCTGCATTCAGAAGGAAGTTGGCTACACAGCAAACTCTTTACATCAGTTAGCTCTCAGTTGGAATTGGGTGGGGCCCAGGAGATTTCAATTTCTTATGAAATTATTAAAAATGTTACAATTATGAGTGATTTTTCCCTTTCATTTAAAAAACAAACTAATAATGTTTCTCTCCTTTTTTCCCCCCACTGATTATACAGTTTGATTTTTGACGTTTAAGTCAGATCCTGGAGTTTATTTTAATGGAAAGAGCGAGGCAGCCTCTTGCCCGTTCCTCTTTGTCCCCTTTCCCACCAACTGGTCTAGTGTGATTTATTGCAGAATTCAGTTGTATTTCATTTCTCTGAAAATCCAACTTCATCAGTTTCTAAATTCCCAGGCATACTTATATCTAAACGAGATTATTATTGATTAAAGAGAACGTGTAGCACTCGAGATACGATGTATGAAATGGCTGCTTGTCTAATTTAAATTTTTTTATGCTTTAGGAGGTCTGGTCTTGTTGGATTGAACTGCTTCACTATTTGGATCTTGAAACCACCTGGTTAAACACTTTGGAAGAGCGGATGAAGAGCACAGAGGTCCTGCCTGAGAAGACAGATGCTGTCAATGAAGCCCTAGAGGTTGGAACCCGCGTTCTTGGTGGCATTTCTTTTTGTTGCGATGAGGCTACACATGTATTAAAATGAGGAGCATAATGCTTTATGTGGGCAATCTAATTTGCTTCCTCAGTAGTTTTCAACGTAACTTGTGTTTTCTTCTGTAGCCTGAAGTATTTATACAATCGTGTATTTAGATTATTGGGGACCCACTGTATCAGCCCTGGGAAGTGGCAGCCAGTACATTTTAGACATGGCACATCACTCTAGTGGTTTTCCAGTTCATTTTACCAGTCTCTGGGTAAAGCTCTGCCTTGTGTTATTGGGACAACTGCTCTCCTGCTTCATCATCAAGTTATTTTTACTCACTAAGCGCAGCAATGACTCAGTTTGCAGCGGCTGCTCATCTATTACCTTCAGATATTAAAAGTTAAAAGACAGGCTAAGTGGACAGTCGTCGACACATGGGATCCTGTTGTAGGAGCTTGTCATGACGCCTGGACCTCAAGCTCCTTGAGGCCGAGAAATGTACCCAATTCTTCCATACTTTGTTGTTCCTCAGTTCCCAGCACAGTGTGTGGCACATGATGACTTAATAATTGTTTCTTAACTGAATTACAATGTAAAGAGGGGTGGGTTTGCTTAAAAAAAGAAAGAAGGTACATATACTTTTAAAGATGTAGTGGCGTGATGTGGGAATTGAGTGGGTGACTGAAGGTTAGAAATGAGTGAAATGTGGCACCTGCATTCCAGGAGACGGACACTGTGCTGGAGAAGAGATGGCTCTTCTCAGATAAAGCAGAGTGAGACATTGAAAAAAAGGAAAAATATGAAAAGCTCACTTTTAAAAAAAAAACTTTCCTAATATGAGAGTTCATGTACATTCTAGAAATAGGGAAACTAGGGAAAAGTATAAAGCAAACTCTGATAAACACTTTTAAACATTTTGTGTATTTCTTCGTGATTATTACTAATTTTTACATATACTCACTAGAAGGTAGTACACTGAATCAAAGGCCTTGGGGTCATAAGGGCTTTGGAGCCAAGGTGGAATCTTAGGTCTTCTTTTGACTGTGTGTGTAGCAAATTATTTAACCTCTCTGATACTCAGTTTTCCCATCTGTAAAATGGGAATAATATTTAGCCCATATGGTTAATTAGATTTATATATAAAGTGTGTGTATAAAACAGTGCCTCTGTTCTGTGTATGTTGAAGAAAAGTCATATAATTTTTTACCTATTTTTAGTAATATGATTAATAGCAGTTGAGATAATTTTTCTTCTATAGTACTGTTTTCTACCTTCAAACATTGAATCATATCATAAGCTTTTCTCTATCTAATTAATAACTTTTAAAATTGTTTGTGTGGAATTATATCATCATATATCATTCATGCTGATTTCTCAATTTTATGTATTTATCAATATCATTATAGATATCTTTATGAATTAGTCATTTAATTAATTTCAGGTCTTATTCCTTAGATAGATTTCTAGAAAATGGAATTACTTGTCTAAAAATGGACATTTTTAGGATCCTTGATACATTTTGCCTCAGTAAAGGCATTATTTTTTTCCCTGTCCCCGGAACAGTCTCTGGAATCTGTTTTGCGCCACCCAGCAGATAATCGCACCCAGATTCGGGAGCTTGGCCAGACTCTAATTGACGGAGGGATTCTCGATGATATAATCAGCGAGAAACTGGAGGCTTTTAACAGCCGATACGAAGACCTCAGTCATCTGGTAAGAATTGTGTGAGTGTTGACTGGCCATTTATGAGATGGAGCTGCCCCTAAGCCCCATATCATATAGAGCTTTAATGTTGGAGAGGCTTTACTGTTGGTTAAAGTTAGTAACATCTAAAATTGGTTAATGTTGCTTAAACACTAATGCGGGCACTGAGGGCACGGAGGGAAGAATAGACCTAATACTTACAAGGCAGGCAGAACTTGTTTAAAAAAAATTTGTCTTTGAGATTATTTCTACCTGTGAGCTATTTAATTTCCATTAAGGATCACATTATAGCTGTATATAAGAATAATACTCATATTATCATAGTAAATATTAGGGCTGTCATGATTTGACATAAGCTGTTATGAAAGCCATAATCTCTTAGTTCATAGCCAGGTTGTATCACAACATGTGTGTCCGTATCACTAATTAGAGAGAGGACACTGTTCTTTTATAGAAAGTTTGGGTAGGTATTAGATGCTTTCAAGCACATATTGTATAATAACTGTTGATGTTTGGAGGAATAGCATCAAGCTTTTAATCCAAAAGTGCAGCAAATAGTGGTTCAACACATGTACGTCTCTAGAACTTGTTTTAGACTTTGGAAAAAAAGAGTTTCAGATGTTTACTGATAGACATTCTTGTTATATTTTATGTTCTTATTGACATTGCTGATTCCTAAAAACACTCTAAATTTATAATAAATAATGAATTTTTATTCTCTGTTTAATGTGTTCTATAAGAAATCTTTACATTTTAAAATCTTGTCATATATAAAAAGAAGTAAAAATTAGTTATTCACCCTCAAGGTATGTAAGATCCTAGAAGGACATTTTCACTGTTACCATTAGTAGTTATTATTTATTTACAAGGAAGGCTGATGTCTTGAACTACTGCTTTGTTAGACTTTTCTTAGTGGCCAGGACATATGTATTCAGCTATTTATATTTGTGCTGCGTGACTAATGATTCAATTTCTCCCCTGTGTAGGCAGAGAGCAAGCAGATTTCTTTGGAAAAGCAACTCCAGGTCCTGCGGGAAACTGATCACATGCTGCAAGTCTTACAGGAGAGCTTGGGGGAGCTGGACAAACAGCTCACCACGTACTTGACTAACAGGATAGATGCTTTCCAAGTTCCTCAGGAAGCTCAGGTACTGCCATGGATATGAGGGCTTTTGAGTCAAAAAAAAAAAGAGCATATGTACTCCCTTAACTGCAAGAGAACTTCTCCTGCCATCCAAAACTGAGAGTTCATGGGAAAGAGTGACCTTACTTATGGGGCAGCAGTTGGGTCTTGGAGTTCTCTTGCTCTCTATGTAAGATGCCTGTAAATGACCAACATTTTTAAATTGTAGTTTTCTTAGCTATGAAATTAGGACAGTTAGTTTTTAATAAATAAATAGTAAACATTAGAAATGACAAATGCAAGGACTTTAGCATGTGCATAGCACACGGTCGTCTTACAGTACAGCAGCCTGTGTTGTTATTATTCCACAAACTTATTAAAGCTTGTATAGGATGTAACATTACATAAAATAAAATATTATGTATTACATAACTATATGGAACTTTTGTATTGTTTCTTTTTATACTTTTTAACAAAGGACATCCTCTCCCCTTTCTAATCTCTTTTGTAGAAAATCCAAGCAGAGATCTCAGCCCACGAACTAACTCTAGAGGAGCTGAGAAGAAATATGCGTTCTCAGCCCCCGACCTCCCCTGAGGGCAGGACTGCTCGAGGAGGAAGTCAGATGGATGTGCTACAGGTAAAGAGGGCAAGGAGCATCCTTTTACTTTCAATATGTTGGGCATAAAAAGAAAAGGAGAAAGAGTTGATTACTTGCGTGCCTTTGGTATTCTGTATGATGCAAACCATGGGAGAGAAATGATATATCGAAGGTGCACTGCATCTCAGGCAGCAGAAACAAATTGTTGCATGGGTGGAAAAATATTCAATCTGATTTTTATGGTTGAGTTGAGAAGTGAGAGAATGAGCCAGATTTAGAAGTTAGCATTATATTGACTTTTTCTTTAATGTAGAGCCCCCGTCAGTACTGGTGTGGCTGATGCACAGGGCAGGCTGAGTTCACACGGGAAGCAGCATCAGACACTTGGTTCCTTAATGACCCAGGTGACATTGACGTTCACTCTGAACTTGTGATGAAGGGCATTTTGAGTTCTAGGTCCCTGATGTATATTTTTCAAACAGCTGAGAAATTTAACGAAGTTTTAATCCCAGCAAGGCCAGCCAGCTTTGTCCAAATGTATCATTTCTGGGATTGAGACACTTGAGTGTGAAATGATTCATGGCACTGGGCTGTGCAGTTCCCTTAGGTGATCGGGCAACCTCACTGAGGTCCTTTAGCGTTTCTTTTTCTTTTTTTGGTTATATTATTGAATGTTTTGTTGGTGTTTTACTTTATAGCTTTTTAGCACTGTATGTTATACTAGTATCATTTGATGAGAGAGATTATCATTCTGATGTGAATTGCTTATTATTTTCATTTCTGCAAACAGAGGAAACTTCGAGAGGTGTCCACAAAGTTCCAGCTTTTCCAGAAGCCTGCTAACTTTGAGCAGCGCATGCTTGACTGTAAGCGTGTGCTGGATGGTGTGAAAGCAGAACTTCATGTTCTGGATGTGAAGGACGTGGACCCCGATGTCATACAGACCCACCTGGACAAGTGTATGGTGAGGCTATTGGGCAGTTAACATGTCCAGTGGGTTTTCCAGCAGCAGTTATGGCTTAGTCTAGCACTTACGTACTTGGTTTGTTCAATGATCATTAGCCTAGGGTGTGCTAAGCAGAGGGAAGGATGATGGAAAACATGTTAAAAAATAAGAAATGTGGTCTTTGTCCCCAAGGAATTAGAAGGGATAAGAGAGATAGCTAGGAGAGAGTAAAATCAATTATTACAGTGTAATGAGAGAAAGGGAACTACAATAGACATGTATATAACATGGTAAAAAACCAGAAGAAACATATCTTAATCACAGTGCAAAGTTACAGAAGGCTTCAGCAGAATGTGACTAATAAGCTAAGTTTTCAAGGATAAATTTGAATTAGCCAGAAGAACCATACTTAGAATGGATGTCAGGAATATCACCACATTAAAAAAATCATTTTCAAAGGAAGTAAAATTTTAAGCCTAAGATATGAAAGAAAAAATTATACTTAGAATGGATATCAGGAATAGTATAGCATAAAAAATTCATTTTCTAGGAAAATACAAGTTTCAGTAGAAGTTTAAACCTAAGATGGGAAAGAAGAAATGATATATAAGGCCTTATTACTTTTTTGGTCTTAAACTTTATAATTCAATTGAATGGAAATTTAAAAATAATGTGGCTAAGAGGACACAATCTTAGAATTAGGGTTCTGCTGGAGAATCATGAAGAAGCTTAAGATGTGACTGGTTAGGACAAGAGAAGTCTGGGAAGAGTTCTTTGTGCTTTTCAAAACTGCAGCCTCCACGTGTCTGTTTCTTACATGGGTGGAAGAATGTACAGATAGGATAAATTTTAATATATGTGCATGTATGTAAGCATTTATTTGCTTATTGTGATAGTGGCAATTGATAGTGGCATTCAAAGCAAACATTGTCCTTGACCTTATGGAACCTTGGTTAAGTGGTGACAGTGTCCTGTGAGAGGTTTTCAGGTTAAGATCATGATGTATGGAGTCAAGAGAAGCTGCCTAGAATAAAGCTTTTTGATTTCAAAGCAACTAGGATTAGGACAGCTCTGAATTTGACATATAGAACTCCAATTTCTTATAGTCATATATACATCTTGATATATTGAATTTTATATATATTTTCATTATATAAGTGATGCATGTTCATTGTGGTAGACTTGGTACTTCAGAGAAATAAAAGGAAAAGAATAAATGTTAATAATTCCAAATTATTCCAACAACTAGCAGTGGCCGGTGTTGACTTTTTTCTAGCCATAGCATTGAGGATTTTTTTAAAATGTTATTTTAAATGTAATAGACATTCAATTTTTAGTCCTAATATTTTCCCATTTTATGTAGGAAAAATGTTTATATTATCAAGTACTTTCACAAGCATTTAAAACACATGTCTGATTTTTTTTCAATAGGCATAAACTCTATCAGTTTATTTTCTTGTCTGATTAGAAAACATTACTACAACTTTGATTTCATTTGACTTGCCCTTTGAACCAAATCTGAGAAGGATAATGCCCTTTGATCTCCATAGTTAGATCTTACCTGTCAATCTGTGTAAGCTGTGTTCTAAAAGGATTCCAGTTGGTAAGTTTTCACTACAATGTGTAATTTGTCTTGCTGTTTTTGTTTTAAAAGAAACTGTACAAAACTTTGAGTGAAGTCAAACTTGAAGTTGAAACTGTAATCAAAACAGGAAGGCACATTGTCCAGAAGCAGCAAACTGACAATCCTAAAGAGATGGATGAGCAGCTGACTTCCCTGAAGGTCCTTTACAACGATCTGGGTGCTCAGGTGAGGAGCGCAGCCCACAGCCCACTTCTCCCTCTCTCTTTCTCTCTCTCTGTCTCATATATTTTAAAATTTCACTTCTCAGAAAAGTGCATGTTTGAAATTTATGGTATTCATACATGTTTTCAATTTATTGCAATAATTTTTATTATATTTCTTTAAATGTATACTCTAATATTATAGTTATATAGAAATTTATTTTTAATATTTAATCCAGTTTACTATTTATACTTTCAATGGCTACTGACATTCCATACAGTGTTCCAAGGAAACTCTACAAATAATAGTCCCTGTATAAACTCAGGTGATTGGTCCTTGGACTTCTGAATTGAATAGTCTACTGAGAAACATGAGAACATTAGGGCTCTGGTAAATAATAAGTGATTAGAAGTTCACATTAATCTACTAGGATTTAAAATCCTCCCAAGAAACATCTCTAATTTCGGTGTTTTAGTGAATCCATGCAGGTAGTGTTGGGCCATTTATGGTGAGTGACTGACTGGGTCCAGCAGGCTTAATGTCTTCTCTCATGGAGAATCTTTGCCCTGAAACCAGGAGAACAAAAGAATGTGTAGAAGTGAAACTTTCTTGGCAATATTGAATAACTGCTTTAGACAATGTTTTGGATTCTTCCTTCAGTTATTAAATATTAACTACTTCCAGGTGAAGTAAGATTGAAATTTCTACCTAAGCCCAGAGAAAAATAGCTGAAATTTTGTTATCAATTTAAGATCGATAAGAATAGACCAGTCTGTACTTTTTCTTGGCAATTTTGATCTCACTTCTGCAAGATCAGGTTGTTGGTGTGATATATTTTGATGGTTGCCCATCTGGAACACATATCTTAGAGCTTCTTTTTGGTATTATATAGCTCAAGTTATTTGTTCAATATTACTATATTTGTTCACTACCTAGGCATTTTATGGATGGGAATGCTATTGCTTGTTTTTGGACTAATTCTCTTATTGTGACTATGATTTTAGCATTAATTTATTTTCTCATTTAAAGTCTCATTCAACTGAGACTTTGTGTCAGGAGTTACACAGGCAGTAGGGATACAATGGTGAGCGAAAACATGAACTATCTATTTGTCTAATGGAACTTAGAGTAGTGAAAGTGGAAAATGTGAATCAAGGAGTCACATGAAGTAATGTCAGATCATCAGTCTGAAGTGTTATGAAGGAACGTACATGGTTCTTTAAGAGTATAGGTAAAGGGAGATTTGGCCCTGTCTTGGGTTAAGAAAGCTTCCCTGAGGAAGTGATGCATAAGCTGATATCTGAAGGATGGGAGGAGTAACCTGGGTGAAACCAGAGGAGGAACTTATGGGGCTGATGGAACAGCACGTGTAAAGGTTCCATGGCAGAAGGCAGCGTGGTACATTTGTGTGGCTAGAGCAGAGAGAGCCAGTGTGAGGAACATGGTGTTGGGGAAATGACACTAGATCCTGCCAGTGTTGTCGAGTTTGTGTTAAAGATTTTAATCTCTGTCTCAAGAGCAACAGTCAGTTTTTGCAGGGTTTTTAGTAGGGAAATAACATGCTCAGATATGTTTATTAAAAGATAACTCACTGCCATTTGGAGGATAAATTGGAGAGAGGAAGGGGTGGATCAGGGAGAACAGTGAGGAAGTCACTGTTGTGCTCTTAGTGACAGATGCTGGTGGCTTGAACTTGGATGAGCATGGAGATGGAGTCTGGATTGATTTCAGACATATGTAGGGAGTGAAGTCAACAGGACTTGGTGATGGATTAGGTATGGAGGTGCAGCAGAGGGAGAGACCCCCAAGGAAGACTCCTGGGTTTCTGGCTTCATTATGTGGATGGTGCCATCATTGGGATGGGGTGCCGAAAGGAAAGGTGCTGGAAGGACATGCAGAAACCATAAGCATGTATTTGATATATTGATATTTTAAGTGCCCTTGAGAATGTTAATCAGAGATGTCAGATACTCACGTGGTTATTCAGGCCTGGAGAATAGATCTGGGCTGCAAAGATGGATTTTATGAGTCATCTGCATAGAGGCAGTAATTAACGTTTGCAGGGATGATAGATTGCTTAGGGATAGGATATAGTGAAAAAGAAGAGGGCCCTCGACCAAGTCTTAGGAATTACATCATTTAGTAAGAAATTTGAGGAAGATGATCTTGCAAAGGAAACTGAAATAAGTAGCAAGAAGTGGTAGGCACACTGGGGAAGCCAGGGGAAGATGATATTTGGAGAATGAGTACAGTCAGCTATTTTGAATATTATTGAAAGTTAAATGTGATGTCCACTTAAAAATGTCTATTAGGTCTGTTGCCATTGGTGTTATTATTGAACTTAGCAATGGCAATTTCTGTGGGGTGATGGGGGTAGAAGCTAGAATGTCAGGGCGTGAGGTCTGTGTGGGAGGTGAGGACATGGAGACAGCACTGCAAGAATATGGTGTTGAGTGTCTGTGTGGGAAAGGTGGAGAGAGGAAAGTCTTTAGGGGAGGTGAGACCGAAGAAGAGAATTTTTTGCATGTGAGAGAATTTAGTGTTTAATAGCTGGTGGAAATGATCTTGTTGAGAGGGAAATGGTTGAATATCCAAGAGGGAGGAGGGATTATTAATGGTTTCATAAAAGATTTACAACTTGATAAATCCTAACTTAATATACAGTACATCTTAAAATGTATTGATCAGATTGAGAAAAGTGTAAATTGTTTTGAGTTGAACTGTAAATTATTTTCTTCCTGTTTATGTACAAATCTTTGGTGGCATTAAGTTTTATGATGATTGTGTAGCTGCCTGGCATGTCAAAGTCAGATAAGTATCATTTGAATATATAATATCCTTTAATATAATCCAAGTATTTGTATCCTAAAGTCTGCATTGAGGTGCCATTAATTTAGAGCCATGAATTTTAATTAAACTTTGTGGAAAAAAAATTACACTTTTAAGAAGGAATTTAATAACAATAAATCTTCTAAGTATGAAAGAGTGAAATTGAACATAGGGGAGAAGAAAAAAGAAATGTTATCCCATGTTACTTATTAACAAAATTCAGTCTTTATATCATTTTATATCATCTAAGAAAATTTCATCTCATATATGACTTATCACTCTTCTACTTAGGTGTTATTGTCTACATATGTGCACATAAAAATAAGAACTCTACTTAGGTATTGTGTTGTGATATCCTTTAAAGTGTTATCTCAGCTTTACATTGTGAATGATTGTTCTTGGTTTGAGAACATCATCATGTAATGTAAAGGGTCAGACTGGGCTCAATCTGGTGGCTGTGCCACCTGGTATTGGTCTTACTCCCTGTACGCTTCATTTTCCCTATTCATAAAGTAAGAAGAAGAGTGCCTATCACAGAAGCTTTTGTGATAATTGCATAACATGTAAGATTCCTTAACACAATGCAGGAGCTGTATTAAGAGCTTGGTAAATGTTGGTTCTGTTCATCTTGCTTTCTGTCAACAATAGTAACAAAATAGTAATAAGGTTTAAGTTGCATAGTCATGCACTGTATTTTAAGATACTTGGTTAACTTTCAAATATATAATTGTGAAAATAGTGCTATTTCCCCCCTCAAATTCCTATAACACAGCATGTATGTATTTTTTAAACAGAGTCCTTCATTGAGAGGATTCTAAGATATCTGCTGTTCAAAATTATAATGGATACTATTTATTGATTTCTTAACTATTTTCCAAGGACTGGGACAAGACCTATGGATGTCTGCTCCTCTCAGTTGCTACTCAGAACAATCTTTTGAGGGCTATCCCTCTACCAACGTCACTTAGGAAGTAAGTTGTAGAGCTAAGATTAAAACCCAGGGCTGACACTCAACCACTACAGTATGTTGACTCCTTGCAGAAATGCAAGTTTGGAGTGATTCTAAGGTGCTAGAGATAAAGGTGATGTATGTCTTGGGGGTTAACTATGAATCAGTTTGGGTTTTTAGTTAATATTCTGATTCCTTCCTGTTTATGTTCATTCCTGTCCCAATCTCAACCTCTGTCTCCCTGTCTCTCTCCTTTTTAGGTGACAGAAGGAAAACAGGATCTGGAAAGAGCATCACAGTTGGCCCGGAAAATGAAGAAAGAGGCTGCTTCTCTCTCGGAATGGCTTTCTGTTACTGAAACTGAATTGGTACAGAAGTCCACTTCAGAAGGTCTGCTTGGTGACTTGGATACAGAAATTTCCTGGGCTAAAGTAAGTTGCAGTTCAGATGAATCACCAATATTACGCCAGTGTAACCTGTGGCATTTGTTCAGAGCAATCTGGGTGGATACTGTTTCCCTCCATTTCATATTAAATAAAGCCTGTTCTTTTTTTCCATTATTTTTTCCTCTTCTCTGTCTTAAGAAGAATATTTCTTAAACAACTATTTTGATAATATGTTTTTATCTTGATTCCAAAAGTATTAAACTCATAGGGATCCTCAAGGCTTTTGTAGTCATTATGCTTATATCGTACTTGAAAACATTATAATTAACGAAGTGGTTACACTTCCAAAATTGGTGGCATTTTTTGAGTATTCAAAAGTATTTACAAAGTATTGTGCTGAATTTAATTCTACTTTAATAACTTTTTCTTTTTTACCAATAATTAATCTTTCTATTGCAAACTAACAGATGTAAAGAACATAGGAACAGAATAAGAAAAGTCAATATAAGAGTTTTTTTCTTTGTTTATTTTTTTACTCTGTTGCCTGGGCTAGAGTGCCGTGGCATCATCATAGCTCACTGCAGCCTCAAACTCCTGGGCTCAAGCAGCCCTTCTGCCTCAGCCTCCCGAGTATGTGGGACTACAGATGCGCACCACCACGCCTAGCTAATTTTTCCATTTTTTTCTGTAGTGACAGGGTCTAGCTCTTGCTCAGGCTGGTCTTGAACTCCTGGCCTCAAGCAATGCTCCTGCCTCGGCCTCCCAAAGTGCTAGAATTACAGGCGTGAACCACCGTGCCTGGCCTAAGAGTTTTCTTTAGCCCTATAGTTACTTTGAAATCACAGAGATCAGAGTGGATCTGCCAATTCTCTCTTCTGCGGTAGAAAAAAAACTGGATGGAATGCAGAGTACTTCTTTTACTGCAGCAATTCTGTTTTCCTAGATTCATTTCCTAGGAAAGAAGCAAGTATGCTAGAGAGAAGTGTTGAACATAAATGATCAATACTATGACAGATATTTATATAAAGCCACAAATATCAGTTTTGACATCCTCTACAGACGTTTGCCATAGGCCTCTAAGAGAAGGTGCGTAGTGGTCGTGGGGTGACACACTCCTGCCTACTTTGCACGCTCTGTGGCGATGACACCTGAGAGAAAGCCAGGATGTTAGGCCCTGGAAAGAATGTTCTCAGTTTAGAATATAGCTCATGAAAAGTGTGATCATGCCATTGAGCTATGTGAGTGAAAAGAAGGTGAAGAAAAGGATGTTTGAGGGAAATGAAGAACGTTGCAAATCATTGGTGTATTGTGGCTGAATGAAAACAAAGGCACCAAACTTTATTTTTGCTAAACTTAAATTTTTCAAGGAAATATTATCTTCTTTGTACGGTACACTTTGAAAGCCGTTATTTTCTTATTAGTAAGATGGGTCATATAAGCTAATTGAATGAAATTCACATGTTGTAATACAAAGAAAAACAGGAGCAAAAATCACCTCTAATCAAAGAGTAGCCTGTTATCTTTTCATTTTGTTTTTAGGCACATATGGATATGCGCAGGTACAAGCACATATTTAAAAAATAGTTATGTTGTATCTAGTGTTTCATGACCTTATTTAAAACAACTTTACCTTTCACATTTTCCTTTACCTGTGTTTTTGTATAGCGTGTTAGAGATATGCATAGCATTTCTTTCTTATTTTTTATTGTCTCATTGCTCAATTCATGTGCACTTAAATTATTACCAATTTTCACCATTGTCTATAATACTATGATGAATATACTTGTAACTAAATCATAGAGCATACATCCATAGTTATTTCCTAAATTCTTAGCCCTAAAATTATTTGGTTAAGTGATGTATCCATTTTAAAGTCTTACATATTATGAAATTGTCCTTCAGGAATGTTGTATATACCAACTGCAAATGAGAATTCTTTCTTGCTTGTTTTAACCACACCTTTGAGAACAGTAGGCAAACACCATATTTTGGTTATTTAATTAGAATATTTTCCATTAAGTTTGTAAGTCATCTGTAGCTCTTTTTAAAATTTTGCTTTTTCCTGTAATTCTGACCATTTTTCTATCACCAAATTGGTCTTTTAATTTAGAACTCTTTATCTGTTCTGCTTATTAGTACTCAGTGTGTTATATATGATTAGAAAAGAATTTTTTTTTGCCCCTGTAGTTTCCTTTCTGTTTTTAGTTTAGTTTTTTTTTTTTAAACCACTGTTACCATGTGCTTTTTAAAAAAGAAAATCCATATTTTTCTTCATTATTTCTCCCTTAGGGCTTAGAAAGGCCAACTCTACTCCAAGGTTATGTAATTATTTATTTTCATTTTCTTCTAGCTCCTTTATAATTTCATCTTTTTACCTTTAATGCTTTAATCATACTGGAATTTATTTTGGTGTATTCCATGAGGAAGGCCTTTAACTTTCTTTGTGAATAATTAACCAGTTATCTCAGCACTATTTATTGAGTAATTAATCTTGTCGCCACTGATTTGACATGCCAAATTCATATGTATTTTTTTCTATTTCAAAATATTAAGGGGGTACAAATGTTTTTGTTACATGGATACCTTTTATAATGCTTACGTCGGGGCTTTTAGTGTCCCCATCACCTGAATAGTGTTCATGGTACCCGATGGGTGTGTTTTCACCCCTCTCCTTCTGTCCTCCCCTGCTTCTTGATTTCCAATGACCTTTAAATCTCTTTGTGCCCATGTGTGTCCATCGATTAGAGAGTACGTGTGGTGTTTATTTTTCTATTCCTGAGATACTTCACTTAGGGTAATGGTCTCCAGTTTCATCCAAGTTGCTGCAAAAGACATTATTTCATTCCTTTCTATGGCTGAGTAGTACTCCAGGGTGTATGTATACCCCATTTTCTTAATCCACTCACCAAATTCATATATTGTTATTTGCCTGTTGCTTTTCCTTGTTTTCTGCTCCACTGATTGGACCCTCTAAAATGTACCAGTTCTTCATTTGTTTATGTTTTATGATATATTTTAACTGTAGTTAGTGGGTTCCCTGTCTTTATTCTTCTTTTTTGGTGTATACTCATATAAGAACTTTAGAATTATTATTCTCAAATTTTTAAAAGAAATTCTGTTGGAAATTTTGATTTGAATTACCTTAAATTTACAGATTTGTTTGGCAAAGAATTGACATCTTTGTTATATTCTTTTTAGTAACATGTTGTGTCTCATTTTCACCCAAATTCTTTCACATCCTTACATAATGTTTTGATCTTTTTCTTCACAAACATTATATACCTGTAAAGAAGTTTTGTCCAACATATTTATTTTATTTTTATTGCTGTGCAAAAGTATGCTTTTCTCTTTTTACTAAATGCTTATAGTTGATACATAGGTGATAACGATTTTTGTACATTTGATTTTTAATCAGACATCTTTGTGTATTCATAAATTCAATTGTTTTTTTCAGTTGAGTCTCATCATTTTTTAGGTAAAAGCTGAAAATAATGATAAGTTTGTCTCTTCTGGAACAATACTCTCTTAAATTTCCATTTAATTTTATTTCAGATTTGAAATAGTGGAGGTGGTATACACAAATTACGAATTCACAGCACATTCTCTTCATTAGAGTAAATCAAATGAAACATCAGTATATAACATAATCCTCATCTTTTCGACACTGTGTTTTTAGATTTAAGGAACATGCATATTTCACAACATTTTAATGTATTTTCACTTAAAGATTGTGTAAAATTATTTTCAACACAAAGCTTAAATAACATTTTCATTCCTGAACTTAAATAGTATTTTGGTTCATAGCTTAAATATCATTATTTTTAATGTATTACTTTTCTTTATTATAAAATCTATTAACACAGTGTGTATACTATTTAAATTTAATTACTTACTGTAGTTAATTATTTCTTACATTTCTTGAAGACTATTCTAGTCAATCAGTACATAACCACTGAAGGAATGCAAAGAACCTTAACTGCAGAGAGCATGGCTGTGGGTGTCCTTTATTTTTTTCCCCCTGCTGGAGAAGAACTTTTGAAAGAAATATTTTAGTGCCTTCATAAATAATACCAGTAATTGATGTGGCGAAGTGAATGTTTAAAACTTGACTCGCTTGTGAATTTGCAATTTTACACTTTCCAAAACGTGATTTAATGATGTTTAAATATAAACTCGAGCTCCTTCAAATGATTGGTTTCAGTGTTGATTTGAAAAGGTGCAACAGTTTTAAAAAGGTTCAACAATAGTAGTAGCAGTAGGGTAGATACCTGTATGTTGCTTTTTGATTGAAAGAACTTTGTAGTTTTAATTTTGGAACCTGGCACTCTCTCTATAAATCTGTGACTATATTTGCCTGGTCAAACTTATGAATATGTGAATCAAATGATCATCATACCATCCAGAGTATTATCTTTGCTTATTACACTTGTAAGACCAAAGCTTAGACTTGGTTGTTCTCCTATGCTTTACTTAAGATGAAGTGGTTTTTGTAATGTTTGTACGACAGATTGTATGTTAAGTCACCTAGTTCCAGGATGTAATACTTGCAAATATATGTAGTCCATATCAATAGATTCATCTGATAATCTAGGAGATAAATTTATTAGGAATTTCTTAGAATTGTGAGTTTTGGGATCCTTCTGCTTTGCCAGCTTGTATTAATAGTTACTAAAAATGAAATTGATTCTTTACATCTAGAGTTGTGATGAAGACCATTGGTATTTGTGTTTGTATTTAATGAATGGAATTTATAGTTAAAATAAATGAAATAATTTCTTTTCCACACCTAAGTTTGTTAGATTCATTGATATTAGCTTAATTAAACATTGTAATTTTAATTAGGAACTGAAGAACTTTCACCATGTTAATAAGTTTGGGAGTTTTGTAAACCTTTCCCACATTGTAAATTATCTAGGGAGTCATGGACTACTGTGTATATGTGGAAGAAAAGTTTTAAAAAATTTAAGGTTGTGTAAACTTTCATAATGTTCTGAAAGGTCAAGTGGATTTTGATGTTTTCATTTTCTAGAATGTTCTGAAGGATCTTGAAAAGAGAAAAGCTGATTTAAATGCCATCACAGAGAGTAGTGCTGCCCTCCAGAGCTTGGTCGAGGGCAGCGAGCCTGTCCTAGAAGAGAGGCTCTGTGTCCTGAACGCCGGGTGGAGCCGCGTGCGCACTTGGACTGAGGATTGGTGCAGTACCTTGATGGTACGTTTCTGGAAAAATTTGATGATGAAATAGTCTCCTCTGCTCTAATTATTTTTAAGTGAATATAGCTTTGATTAAATTTCAAATCCCATTTTCTATGTGTCTCAGTAATGTTTTACTTTTAAATTCATTTCATTAGATGACATTTTATTTTTTCTTTGAAAACACAATAACTAGGGAGAATTTATAATGTTTCTATTAAAGAATGAAATATTCATGACATACATAGACATATGTACTTAATGTTTTAGTAGATGTACCTTATTTGTTTCATGTTAATGATTTCATATTGTATTGTATTTAATTTTCATACTATTATGAGCTATTTTTACATATAGTCTTTATAATGTTTAACAGTGGTATACTAGTTAAGAGCACGGTTTCTAGCATCTGATGGCCTATGTAAAAATTTTGACTATTAGATGGGTGACATTGGTCGAGTTACTTAAACACTTTCTAAGTCGCAGTTTTCTCATCTGTAAAATGGACATTATTATAATTTCAACCTCGTACAGTTTTTGTGATAATTTTGTGACTGAAAACATGTAGTGCTCTTAAATAGCTATATGTAAAACAATTTTAGATATTATTATGATTATGATAATCATTAAATACTATATGTATGTTAGTCTTTGGTTATACCACTACTCTGTTAATTATCTCATGAAAATATTGACCATTTAATTTTTATAGTGGTTTTTTGTCCTTCTTATACTAACAGTAAATATATGGCAACCCTACCCTCCCTTGCCGTGGACAGAATTGTCATTTATAAATTTTTTTTTATTCTGACATACCTGAGATAGGACTTTTATCGAATTCATAGAATTACTAGGTAATGGATGGACAGAAAAAATAAATTATTATGTGAGCATTTATTTAAATCAATCAGGATGTGTAAGGCAGTGAAGATCATGGGCTTAGGTCTTGATCTGTCGTATATTTATAACCACTGTCCTTGACCTATTGTTTGTATAACCTTAGCTAAATTACTTAGTATTACCAGGCTTCAATTTCCATATGTAAAAAATGTGAATAAAAGTATATATCTAACAGACCTAAATTTTGAATATAATAGTGAATATGAGATTCTTGGCTTATTAGAATAAGTTCGTTAAATAGTTTATGTATTCATTTTTGTTATTAGTAGCTTTATTTTACATTCTCATGACCCTTACTTTTGTATTCTTCAGTCTACCTTTCAAATTCTCCTTTCAAGCAATATCTTTCTAGTCCTATTAGAACATTTGACTTACATGCCTGATAGGGTAAATAAATCTAGTGCAGGCCAATTCTTCCTACTTAGAATCCATATCACTGTTGAAATTTTTTTATATCATTTATTAATTCACATTTTCTTTTTTCAACTATTTGTCCATATTATAGATTCATAATGTGTGTCCTTTTTAAAACTTCTTTCTTCTAAGTTTTTCCTAGTTTCCTTTATCCTATAAAGTATAGTTCCTGAATATTAATTTCCTCATAAGCTCCCCTACCCTTTTGGGTCAACTTCTAACTTCTTGACTTAGTCTCAGCAATTTTGCCCAGTCATAATCTGCTTAACTGTTGCTGCTGTTTTCAAATCTATTCTGTCAAGTACATTTTATGTCCTGCTTCAGGAAATCTTACTGAAGTCTGTGCCAGGTGTAATATTAAGTGCTGGTGATACTGAGGTGAAGAGATACAGACTTTGTCCTCTAAGCAGAACATGCAGAATCTTAGTCGATCCATATTTTCATCATTTTTTTATATGATTACTTCCTTAAATGAGTTTAAAAAAATACGATTGAAGGGGACAATTGAGATCAGTTGTTATATAAGAATGAGGAATAAGGGATAAACTTGAAATGAAATTGAAAAAAGAAATTTTCACCTTTTCTTCCACTTCAGCTTTTTACTGTGCTGAGGTCTAAATCAAATAAATTTAAAAAGTACTTAACCACAGCTGTGAATTTTTAGGAATGAAATTCATTCACTGAAGAAGAGCTCCGCAGAAAGGTGGAAACCTTTCTTTAAATTCAGCATACAATTTGTTCTTTGAAGGTCTTTTAAATCTCTTCTAAGATTATCGTCTTAAATATTTCGTGTGCTTATGTGAGCATTTTATTAATTCCTCTGTAGAACCATCGGAACCAGTTGGAGATATTTGATGGAAATGTGGCTCACATAAGTACCTGGCTTTATCAAGCTGAAGCCCTACTGGATGAAATTGAAAAAAAACCAGCAAATAAACAAGAAGAAATTGTGAAGGTAGCAAACATAGAGGAATTACTAACACTTTTGAGAGGGGAATGTTGTCATGTTTTCTCTTGTGGAATGCTCTAAGTTATGTATGCACATGTTCTTCCCATGCAGTAGATTCATTAACATTTATATTGGTAGGAGAAACTGAGATCATCAATGAGTTTTGTGTGAACAGCTCTTATTCTGATTAATTGTGCTGAAATCTCTTACTAGAAGTCCCAGATATTTATTTAAACTACCTTTAATTCTGAGTAAGCATCACACCCATGTTTGGTTTTGATTTTTCCCATGAGATAATTTTGTGTTTTCTTACAATTAGCGTTTAATATCTGAGCTGGATGATGCCAACCTCCAGGTTGAAAACGTCCGTGATCAAGCCATTATCTTGATGACTGCACGTGGAAGCTCAAGTAGGGAACTTGTAGAACCAAAATTAGCTGAACTGAATAGGAACTTTGACAAGGTGTCTCAACATATCAAAAGTGCCAAAGTGAGTAATTATGTTTTTATGGAAAACCATTTTTCCTGTGAGCATGAATCTAAATGATAGATATTATGTACTACATACATCAAAAACATTTTAAATTGAGATGATTTTAATCACTATTTCTTCGAATGGAGCATTTGTCCTTATTTGTTTGTGATTGTGCATGTGAAGGAGAGAAAACAAGAAATTAGTATTGAAGAAAATAATACATTCGAGAAAAGGTTTTAAAGACTTGATTGAAGGTTAGAATTGGTTATGAAATAATGAGACTAATTCCAAAGGTAGGCATGAATATTAAACCCATATACTTTATAATAGTGTTCACACTACACACACTATGAACTTGTTTTTCATGTTTTACATGTTGACAAATCTAAAAGTTACAGATAATTGGACATTTCAGATATAATGTAGGAAGGTACTATCTGATTTTATAAATTTCAAAAGGAGCTTTATAAATTTAATCGAGAGGATAGTAAATAAGAGCTTTCCTTTAAACAGTGTTTATTATACTGGCATAACTTTTCTCTCTCTGCGTGTATACCTTTCTCTTTCTCTCTCTTTACCCTTGTTTTGTGAGCGGAGGAAAGGAAAATTCTTGTTGTACTGTTCTCAAGACCTGGAATGTAGTGGGTGCTTGGTAAATGTTAAGTTGAAAAGATGAAACCATTTTGATGGTTTTATGGATAAAAAAACCATAGCTGACTTTGGGGTCATTCAAACCAGGTATTCATTCAGACATACGATTCTCAGTTTTTAAGGATCTCAACTGTGCCCGTAGGGTGGCATTTTTTGAGTATTCAGTTAATTCAATCTCTAGAGAATTGTGTGTTGAAATTTTCGAAGAGGAAGGATCCTCTCTTTTGCAGGAAGTAAATATTATTTAAACTGCTTTGATTTGAAGTATCTGATATAGTAGGCCAAATTATCTTTCATATAGCCTATGAATATACTTAGGTAATTCTCAACTTAAAGAAAACAAACAATAATCTTGCTTTAGCTTTTGCCTGTCTTAACTTCCACCTTACCTCCTAGCCTTCTGACCTCAGCTCATTTTATTCTTTTCCATAGTTTATGTGGGAGATTTTTCTTGGTATTAAAAAAAATGCCAAAATGTAGGGTGAAAGGAATTACAAAGAAACAAAATTACTATCATCCCCATCAATAACCTCAATAAACATCTTGGAATACATGTCCATTCTTATTCATATGTACATAATATCAAAATATCAATATTTTTATATTGTTTTATATCTTCTTCTTTGACATAATTTTTAATGGCTACAGAATATTCCAGTATATGATCCGTTACCATTTCTTAAGTGTTTTTTTTACTTTTATTGTGCTTTTATAAATATTGTATTTGTTAAAAATCCTTTTATGTGTATCTTTTTGATCATCTCTTAATATTCCCTTAAATTCAATTCTTAGAATTCTTTGAAATCGTTGGAAAAGTTGTACATATAAAGGCTGTTAAATAGATTTTCCAAATAGCCCGATAGAAAGTTTGTGCCAATTTATACTTCCATAGTCAGGGTGTGAAAGTGCTAGTTTCTCTACACTTAGCCAACACTGGGTGTTATTTTTCTGCCTTTAGTTTTATTATAATTGTCATATTTTTAGGAACACAAATATGGAATTTTTAAATATAGACATTATGTGAAAATATGACATTGAGAAATAGGTACTTCTTTGCAGTTTTGAGTATCAAAATCCAAGGGGAATTCTACTGGGGAAACTTAAATGGAGAGATATTCTGTGGGGTGACCCTGCACTGGGGGCTGGCTGGGCGTTCTTTCTTTTTGTGGCCATGACCTTTCTGTGCCCATGGCAGGAATGGCTTCTGAATTATGGCCGTATTTCCTGCTATGCTCATGTGAGGTCTCTGAATCCACCACACAGCACTCCAGGCAGCCACAGCCAGTTGCACACCACCTGACATCCCTGGCTAGAGTCTGGAGAAAACAGGCAATTCAGAGAAGCCCAAATTGGTAAAATCATTGCTATGTGAATAAATGAAACTAAAGTCAGTTTGAATAAATGCTAGTTCCTCTCTTGACACCCCATCCGTCTGATTAATGATGGAAATATATTTTCAGAGAGCTCTTTCCTTTCAACAGTTGCTCATTGGTCAGGAACCATTATCATACCAACGTTTGGCCACCGCTGAAACATTTGAAGCTGGTCTGCCTTTCTCTGACTTGGAAAAATTAGAAAATGACATAGAAAATATGTTAAAAGTTGTGGAAAAACACTTGGAATCCAGCGATGAAGATGAAAAGGTTGGTTGAAGGAGATTTGCAAAACCATAGTGTTCTCATTTTTCTTCTCTGTTAATTATATTTTTACATCAATAATGTTTACCTGTAATAATCTGCCAAACATATTGAAACAGATCCAAATGTGATTTTCTGATGTGTATTAGTGTAAGATTTGCCAAGTGATATATGTAATACTTAAGAAAAAATAGACACACTTTCTGACCAAAGGTAATCTTTAGTATTATCTAACTTCTGTTAAACTTGCTTCGAGATATTTTAACTTCAGATATAAAGTATTTTAAGAAAAATAAATTTTTTGATCATTCAGATTAGCATATCTTGAGTTACGCTCTACTTTGTAGGTTAGTTCTCCTACTTGGGAACTGATAGTGACACTGCTTTTTTCTTTTGGGTAAATTTTTTCCCTTTTAAATATTCAGATGGATGAGGAGAGAGCCCAGATTGAAGAAGTTCTGCAAAGGGGAGAACAAATGTTACATCAGCTTATGGAGGATAATAAAAAAGAAAAGATCCGTTTGCAGTTACTACTTTTGCATACAAGATACAACAAAATTAAGGTATTATAATGGGAGAGTCTCTGTTGCATTTAAATAACTTATGTAGCCCTTGCCATTCACATGTATGTTGTTGCATCATGGACACTTTAAACAAACCAGTTGGAATATTAATCTCTTCCTTTCTAGTGTCTATTACTAGGTATGTTTATATTTTTGGATGGAGCAGGACTCAAAGAAAATAGAAACATAAAACCTTATTGGCTATCTCTTTCAGATTTCTGATTATATATTAAACCTAAAAGAGATCTGTCTCTTTCAGAAGTAACTTCCTCCTTTAATTCTGTATTTTATATGTAGAGGTCTTGGCCATGTCAAAAAAATTTCTAGTTTACAAATAAATAAATCTATGAAACTGTTATGCTCTGTTAAATTTTTTCTAGAAAAAGTTTCACTACCAGCTGCCTGTTAAATGGCAATCTTTCCAGCTGTATTTTAAGTATGCTGGTGTTCACCAGGGGTCTGTTCTTTGGTAATTCCTTCTAGAGCCAGTTTTATTTGGTGATTTTGGAACCTGAGGAGATTCTAGTCTCTTGGCTTGCTACCTATTGGATGTCTCTATCAGTGTATGTACTGCAGCCTTGTGATATGTTCCAAACTGAACTTGCTATCTTCCTCCCTCTCCAACCTGTGTTTCTTACTTTATTCCCTCTCTTAGTTAATTATAGTCGTGAGCTGCATTACGATGTTTGGGTTAACAGCAGACTGCATATACAATAGTTTTCCCATAAGATTATTTTTTATCATATCTGTATGATAATGTATTTTTATTATATCTTTTCTATGTTTAGATGTGTTTAGATACACAAATACTGCTGTGTCACAGTTGCCTACAGTATTTGGTACAGTAACATGCTGTACAGGTTTGTAGCCTAGGAGCAATAGGCCACACCATATAGCTGAGGTGTGTAGGAAGCTATTCCATCTAGATTTGTGTGAACACGTTCTATGATGTTCCCACAACAACAAAATCGCCAAAAGACACAGTTCTCAGAACGTGTTCCCGTTGTTAAGTGATGCGCGACTGTACTTTAGAAGATAGCCGTTCTCTCAAGGTAGGAACCTCAACATCATTCTCAACTGCTTCTTGTTCCTCACCTGTCTTCCTCCTCATGCCACATCGAGTAGGGATTAAAACCATTGGGTCTGAATGAAGCAAGATACGGGTCTGACCTGAAGTTAGATACAGCTCTACCAGTTACTTGTTTTATGACCATGGGAAAGTGACCTCACTTCTCTTGGTTCACTATCCTTTGTTTAATTCAAACTTATGGTTTTCTGTCATGAGTTATTGCAATATGTCCCAGACTGGTTTTCTTATGTCCAGTTTTTCTTACTCTAGCATGCCCTCCATATGTTTCTCTGGATTATTCCCTCCAGAGTCATGGCTCATCATGTCGTTCCTTCACCTAAAAAACTGCAGGAAAATATTGCAAAAAACAAAAAGAGCTTGAAGTGCAAGGTTTGTCAATATAATGACCTACCAAGGTTTCAGTCTGACCCTGGCCACCTCCACTTTGATTTGTTGTCACCTCCCATGTAGTATAGCTATGTGAGTTTCTCTACATTTCCTAAACACATCACATGCCCTAGCACCTCTGGGATCTTGCTGATTTTATCCCCATGCCCTGATGCATGTTTTGTCTTTTTATTTTACCTGAAAAATACATTATCTTTTAAGACTCAGCTCCATTTTTATTTCTACCATCTATCAGATTATATTATAGTTCTTTGCTTTATTGTTACTTCTTACAGTATCTTTTTTCCCTAGTACTTCTTCGAGGATTCAGTCCATATCTTACTCATTTTTGGGTCCCAAATCAGAAATTATTACTGGTACAAAATAGAAATAATTTTTAGGCTTTTAATACATAAAATACATTTGTTTTTTGAAAGTACTAATAGATAATATTACAGGCTTATTTCATTTTGGTTTCACTAGCATTAGTTATTGTATTAATAATGAAGATATTTTTGTCCGATTTCATTAGGCCAAATGTGATATGTACTTCTTCAAATCTATAGTTTTCAAAGCTGATATTGTTCTTAACTGTGAACATTAGAGTCACTTGGGGAACTTTTTAAAAAAAAAAAACAATGCCCAAATCTAACCCCCAAACAGATTAAATCAGAATCTCTCAGGTTGGATCTACGTGCAGACATTAAAGACAAAAAAACCTTTCTAGATGATTCTAATGTGCAGTTAGAATTGAGAACGACCAGTTTATAGAGCTCATTTTCTTAATTGAAATATGTGTTAGGTGATCTTTTCTCATTTATTGACTAGAATATTACTGTTTTTAAATATGTACGAACTCTTTATAAAATAAAGATATTGGCTGGGCGTGGTGGCTCACATCTGTAATCCCAGCACTTTGGGAGGCCAAAGTGGGGGGATCCCTTGAGGCCAAGAGTTTGAGATCAGCCTGGGCAACATAGTGAGACCTGTCTCTACAAAAAATAAAAAAAATTGCCAGGCTTGGTGGTGCACACCTGTAGTGCCAGCTACTTGGGAGGCTAAGGCAGGAGGATCCCTTGAGTTCAGGAATTTGAGGTTACAGTGAGCCACTCACTCCAGCCTGGGTGACAGAGCAAGACCCTGTCTCTTAAAAAAAAAAAAATTAAGATATTAATCCCTTGTCATATTTGCTATAAAATATTATCTTACTGATATTTGTCTTCCAATTATTTTACCTTTAACAAGCAACCATTTAAAATTTTTGTCTAGCCACACTTGATTCTGTTCAGTTCTGTGGTTTTCTTATGGTTTGATAATAACAAAACTTAGCAAATTTTTGTAAAATACTTATTTAAAATAAACTCTATCTGAACTTTAGTTCGCTGTTATTACATGAGATCATGTACCATGATCTCATCTCAGTACTGACCTGTAGTATATTTGTGTTTCTGTGACCTAGGAGAATTCTTTAAAAATAAAATTATCCGGAAGTAAAGTCTGGGGCAGAACTCGAGGACATTTTTTTTTTCTCATAGGGCATTTTGATTGATCACTCTCTTGGGAAAAAAATCTATTTTGGGAATTTAGAAAGCACGTGTTTAAATCTTGAACTGCCTTGCTGCTACCGCAAGAGCATGACACCTCAGAAAAAAAATCTTGGGTTGTCTTTATAGTCTGAGTGGAAAAAGAAACTGTCTTAATGAATGTGATTTTTTAAAACTTGGAACATTATATTTGTAGTATCTACTGACCTTCCTAGTTCACCCTAAAGCCTCGGGTACATGTGGCTTTGCAGAATGACAGTCTGTTATGTAACTACAGAAGCAGTGCAAGGAATCCTGGTCTTGTAGTAGCCACTAAGGTATAAATGTGGCTCCCACCAATTATGCGTTAGATCAGATTTTTAAAAAATTGTGATGGTAAATGAAGAAAGTACTACAAAGTTAAATGTCCTACAAGCACAAAAAAGTGGTTGGATGTCTGGAGACTTTTTGGTCTTGGAACAACAGATGACCTCCCAGCAAAATCTTGGTTAATAGATGGGAAGCCAAGCAGGGAAATGGGTTTCAGTTTCTTATTTTATTCCTTTGACATGATTACTCAACCTATAAATACTTTCATTGGGTTATTTTCTTCTCTCTTGAAGTTAAGAGGAGGAACAATTGAGCCTAATTTTGTAAATTTTGTGATCTTCCAAAAAAATCGGTGTATTTGAAATGAAAAATTAAAAAATTATTTTTAAATTTTTTCCTTTAAAAAATATTGAGCATCTTTTTATTCAAAACTGGTTCCTGGGTGGACACACATTATTTATTTTAGCATTCTTTTATATTTGCTTAAAAATGCAATTAGCTTCTTTCTTAGATATATGGGTAAATATCTAGAAATGCTTTCTGACTAAAATTTGAATATGTGGCATTAGGATAATAAAATTAATATTAGAGACAAGTATAATTCATTCAGTCGGTAAACTCAGGAAATCTGTAGGCCTGCTTCTAACCTGGCTATCCAGGGCTGCTCATCAATTGGTGAAAGCAGTAGTTTAACAAATTATAGGAGGCAATAGAAGCAGACCTATAGGTTTAACCCCATGTTATTGGCTCAAGAATTTTACTCATGAGTTTTGGTTTCATTTAGGGATTGTAACCATTTCCAAGATCCCTAACTAAATGAACATGTATTTGTGATTATTTTCACCGTAATTTTTGAATTTACCGAAGAATATAATTTTTTAGAAGTTCGACACAGAAGAAGTGAAAGTATCAAGGAAGCTACCTTAATTCTGAGTAGCTGTACTTTATTTGGCCCTTTGCAAGTAGTAGACAGCATTTAACCAGATGTAGCCATCTAGGAGTAAAGGGCTTGAACTCCTGAAGGACTGACTGGTGGTCCATCCGGGAGAGCACATTATTTTTTAGAAAGCTCTGAGTGGAGGATCCTGAAAATCTATATTAGGGCAAATGAGTAGTCCATGGAGCCTCAAGTCTGTCTGAATTTGGCACCTATTGTCTCCTGTAGGACATTCATGCTCTGTAATAAGGTTCTTATTATAGGTTAAGATTATATACTGAATTACCTGGTTATTATTTTAATCAAATCTCCCATTGCATTTCTTATGTTATAGAAACATGTTTAATTTATTTATATTTTCAGCAGTGAGGCCCATAGTATTTAATCTAATTGTGATGTTCTGAAAAGAGTGAAAGAATAATGGTATCAGAGTGTTTTGTTTCATGCAGATCTCTATGATTGGCAGCATGTTCTCATTCCCTCAGCAACCTGGAAAGGAGTTGCTGTTTCCTGTTTGCTAAATGAATTGAGATGACATTGGTCTTAAAGAAAAGCCTTTCAAATATTAACATATTTATGCTGTTTAACAGCAGGCTGCAGATGAGAATTAGAATAAAGATTGTTAAAGGTTTCTGTAGCAAGGCAGGTTTAAAATTTAAAAAAAATTAAAACTAAGTTTTTTGAGTTTGGTTCATGGTCTTGAATTCCTTCACATGATAGTCTTATATTTTTTTCAAGTTGTTATTACTCATTGTGGGGATATTTTATGATATATTCATTATTTTTTACAAATGTTTTTATAGGCAGCCCCTATTCAACAGAGGAAAACGGGTCAACTTGCTTCTGGAATTCGATCATCACCTCTCCCCACAGATTATCTGGTTGAAATTAACAGAATTTTAGTTTCCATGGATGATGTTGAATTATCACTTAATGTTCCAGAGCTAAACACAGCTACCTATGAAGACTTCTCTTCTCAGGAGGACTCTCTGAAGGTAAATCTCCAGGCACTGCATTTGAATGGCTGTAGTTAATGTAGAAATAAAGCAAGGAATTGGTTATTGTGCCTACTTAGATGGTCTATACCTTTTAAAATTTGTGCCAGGGAATTAATACTGTATATGAATAATAAACCTTTTCTGTATTCTCCAATAAAATATGTCAAAAAGTTTTAATTTTTTAAAAGTGGGCATGGATTTTTAAGTGTGCACAGTTATTAATTATTTGCAACATCAGAAATCAGAAACACACAAAACATCATTGTGTTTTTTTTAATCAAACACAGACCATATTTCTGTCTTATAAACTTGATTGTCAGTTGATGTAAAATTTAACCAGGCCATTTATAATGATTTGAGATTGGTCAGTTGTTGAGGTGTGGAATGGTATCTTCATTGTAAATTTAAAATCTATTAAATTCTATCAAGGCATTTTTGTATAATTTGATTGCATTTAAACATGTCACAATAAAATCACTGAGAAATTTATGGGTTTGATAGTTCATTTCTGTCATTTAAACTAACATTATTAGATATTTGAAAATATAAATAATTCCAGCTTCAAACACTTCACTTCTTTTAGAGAATGTTAATGAAGCTTCTCATATGTCCTGTACAAATGCTACTTTGAACATCTGTGAGGATTTTTACTCCCCTGCCATTAGTATATTATGTGGCATTCCTCCCATTTTGGCCAATACAGGGTATTATTTTTTTAAAAAGTTTCCAGTTTTCTTTTTTTTCCTTACTAGCCTTGCCAGTTGTCATGAGCAACATTATTATGCCTCATTATTATTTTAAATGAGTGTTGTACAATATAAATTTTTGATCATCTGTGATTCCTTTTCTTTTGGTTACTTTGCTGGATTTTGTTAACGTATGATGATATATTTTTAGAATATCAAAGACCAACTGGACAAACTTGGAGAGCAGATTGCAGTCATTCATGAAAAACAACCAGATGTTATTCTTGACGCCTCTGGACCTGAAGCCATTCAGATCAGGGATACTCTTACTCAGCTGAATGCAAAGTGGGACAGAGTTAATAGAATGTACAGTGATCGTAAAGGGTATGTGTAAAATTAATATTTAATTTTTAAACAATGCCTATCAGTTCATGGGCCATGGGAATGGTCTTGTGCACATTGAGAACATCTTGTAATATACTCTTGTTTAATAAACTGTGATGAGTATAGTTCCTTAAAGAAAGAGGAATCTGATCACATATAAATGACCATTTATGACATAACATCTTAATAGTATGTAAGCACTTCTAATTTTTATTATCTAAATAGTGTCCATTTTCTTTAAAAAAAATTAAAAAGGATTTTCATTAATGTCCGCTTTCTCCATACACTTGGTGATAAATGTAAGTGAAGAACAGAGACAGATGTAGATAATTAGAATCCATATATACCCCAGACCCTTTGTTACAAGCTTCTGTTTAAAAGAATGTTTTTGAGCCTTCTTCTTACTAGATTTTGACCAGGACTATTAATAGATAGAAATAAAAACTGATAAGATTTTTGCCAGTAGCTGTGAATGTGGTAAAGAGGCAGATAAGATATGAAATAGCCCAATATAAAGTGCTGTGTAATAAGAAAGTTAACACAGAATGATACACTGGAGACATACACGTAAAAACTAGGCATCATGTTCTTCATTTTTTAATATTTTAGCCTAGAATTTCATGTGACTAACCAATTCTTGAGAAGACAGCTTTTAATGGCCTTTGGTATATTCCTTTGTATGGATTTTAAAAATTAACTTTGTATATTTAGAAAATATCCTTTTACATACATCTTTATCTGTACTTATATTTTATTAGGCTTGATTATTAGATAAAGACAAATTCGTTAAAAAATAATAACATTTTAAGGCTCTGGATTATATCATGAAATTGTTTGCTATACCCCTGCCAAACAGTGTTTGTAAAAGTGTCCTTGTTTTTGAAGGAAGCAAGCCCTTGCTGACGTTGGTAGGTTTTTTATTTTTATTTTTAATCTTTGCCAATCTTAATAGTGATAGATTGCATCTCAATTTTATTTTTACTTCTTTATCACTGAGATTTGAATATATTTTAAAATATATTTATTGGCCCCAGTTTGCTCAGTTTTCTATCATGATATTACTATTTATTTATTAATTTGCAAATACTTTTTTCTACATTGAGGATATTAACCATTTATTTTATTTGTTTATTGCTTAATTATTCACAGCTTTTTATGTGCCCTTCAATTTTGTTAATGGTGTTTTTTGATATATAGAAAATTTAATTTTATATAATTATATCTTACAGAGTTTTCCTTTCTGATTTCATTTATTGTTCATATTCATAAAAGTTATCATTTTACTGAGATTAAATATTTATGTATATTTTAAATACAGTTTTTAGTTGTTTGATTTAAAATTTACATTTAATAATTGAATCCATCAGAATTTTATTTTGAAGTGTATTATGTGTTAAGGCTTTAGCTCAGTGATTTTATACACCAGCTTCAGTACAACTTCTCTACACCAATTTCAGTAGCAAGAGTAGAGTACATGCATCTCTACTTTTTAAACACTCCTCAGCTAATTTTTTTGTGCAGCCTGAGCTAAGAAACAGTGATCAGCTCTATTTTGCTTTATTTTTCTTAAGTGAACAACCAATTTTTTCAGTTCTTTTGTTGAATAAAATTTATCCCTTTCTTATTGTTGGTGACACTTCCTTTATCATAATTTTAAATACATTTCTATTTCATATTTATTTAACTTTGCTAATTCTGTCTTATTGCACCATTAGTTTTAGTCTAATACCACAATATTTTCCTTTTTAAAGCATTATACATTTTTTATTCAGTACAGTAAATTTTCCCCAATTATCTAAGAAATTTATGTTCTTTTTCTATATTTGTTCTTCCAGTAAAATTTTACAATCATTTCAATCAATTCTTGGAACAATGTCCAATTTGAAATGCTGTCTTTCTTTTGTTATTTGGGTCCTTTCTGTGTCCTCAGTAAAGTTTTGCAGGTTTATCTAAACCTTTCTCACTATTAGAGTTATGTGCTTTTCTTGTTATTTGTTATTGTAGTATTGACATGTGGTACCTTTCTTTTGCACCATGTGTGTATATGTGTGTGTGTGTGTGTGTGTGTGTGTGTATGGGTATAAGATTGACTTTTTTGGCTTTTTTCATTATATTGACACATACTGTGTACCTATTAACTTTTCTTCTTTTTTTCAACTACCTTATTTGCATATATGCACATGGCTAATGCAGTAGAACTTCAATAACCATGTTGATTAGTAATGTTGATTGGAGACATACATGCCATTTTCTTGATTATTAAAATGTAACTTTTAGGTCAGGTGTGGTGGCTCACATCTGTAATCCTAGCATTCTGGGAGGCTGGGGTGGGAGGATTGCTTGAGCTCAGGAGTTCGAGACCAGCCTGAGCAGGAGCAAGACCCTGTCTCTACAAATAATAGAAAAAGTAACCAGGTGTGGTGGCGCGTGCCTATAGTTCCAGCTACTGGGGAGGCTGAGGCAAGAGGATCGCTTGAGCCCAGGAGTTGGAGGTTGCAGTGAGCTATGATGACACCACTGCACTCTAGCTGGGCCGATAGAGTGAGACTTTGTCTCAAAACAATAAAAAAAATAAAAAAATGTAACTTGTAGAAAATAGTTCATTCCACAGGGGTTTTTGAAATTTTAAGCACAGAAATGTCTTCTCTTATGTTAGAAAAGTTTCCTTTATTGTATCTTTTATTTCATTAGTTTTTCTTTGCTTACTTAGTTACTAGAAGGTTTTCTGTCTTATTTTATTTGTCCCAGCACTTGGATGTATTAATTGATTGTGTTCTTATTCTTTTTCCTAATTTTTGCTCATTTTTCTCTCCCTACTTTGGTTTTTCTCCATTCCTATTTATCCACCATTCACAAGCAATGAGTGAGAGCTCCTTTCTATTCTCCCGTCCTTTAGATTAAACACCAAGACAATAGCACTTGCCTTGTGCAGGATCTCAGTTCTTAGCCATAGCCACACCAGGGTGACTGCCAAAGCCATTTGTCTATGCCAGGTCTCTGAGCTGTTTTGTCTATTAATACTTTTCAAGCTCGTTGTTGGCCTGTAGTAAAAGTGAGATACATAGTGTGAGAATAAAACAGATCCTCTTTTGTTAAGAACTCTTTTATGCTTACTCTGCAGTAGTTGGTGGTGGCGTTAGCATTTCTATTTCCCCAAATAAGTAACTTTAGAACCATCTTAGGCAAATAATGCAGTTCCTTTTTATCTGACATATTTCTTCTCTTTCTTTAGGCCAGGTATTTCTTCCTTCTTGTCTTGGATTCTTGAATCCTTATGTATCTTCTCTCTTAAGAATGTCTTCTCAGATATTTATCCTCTTTATGTTCTTTGGTTGGGTTTTACTGTTGTGTAGACAAAGTCCAGACTTATGGTCTTGAGCTTAGAAGCTTTTGAACGGTGTTCTCCAGTTGGCCTAATTTCTAATAACTTTTACATATTGTTCAAAAAAAGTTTTCCTGACTCACTTCACACAACTTGATTAAAATTTTCCTTACTTTCCTTACCTTCTCTGTTTATTTTTACTCAGAATTTCATCTTCTATCAGTAATAGTTTTCTGTCTTAATTCTATCAGTCATTCTTTTTACATTATTTAAAAAGTTTCTAGAGTTCCATTTCATCATAGAAAGACTTTGCCTATTCACTACCTATCTATCAATTTATTTATGCATTGTCTGTTCAATGAGTATTGAGTGTTAATGCAAGGCACATGTAGCCACATGTAAGTAGTTATAAAAGATTATAAGACAGATGCACTACATAGATATAGTCTCTTTCTCAGGGTCCAAAAGTATACAGTAGAAAAAAGTAGATAGGCAGTTATTAGACAGTGCATAGTACCATGATGGGGACAATACAGAAGGCCATGTTAAGGACCTTGAGGGATCTGGGAAGACTTTTTGAAGATTGTGAAGTTAGCCAGCTGAAGGAATAGGGGGAACATTGCATAAGGTCAGGGATAAGAGAGTGAGTGATGCCTTTGACGAGATGAAAATAGTCCAGTAGAGCTAGATGAAACCAGAAAGGTCTAAGGTGATCATATCAGAAGGACCTTGTGAGTCATTTTAAGTTGTTTGTATTTTACTTTGAGAACAACAGGGAGCCGTGACAGTGACTTAGCAAGGAAATGACAGTCTACTGGTTGCAGAATGGATTAGTAGAGGACAAAACTGAACACTAAGAGACCAATTGGTGGTTGTCACGTGGGGTAGCTTGATTAGGGAAGTAGCTGTGGAAATGGAGACTAGGGGGAAAAGTTGAGAATTAAATGGTAGAATCAATGGAATGTGGTGACTGATGGGATGTTGGAGTAAGGAAGGGGGAGGGGCAAAAGGTGATCCCCAAGTGTTCAGCTCTAGGACTTAGGTGGGTGATGGTACCATTCTCAGCAACAGGGAACACAGGTGGTAAGATGAGTTTGTGAGGAAGACAGTAAGGCCAGTTGGAATATTAGAAATAGCCCATTTTTTTTCTGTTTCAAATTCAAACAAAGGTTGGGAAAGATTAACAGACTTCTCTCCATGGTCAGTGAGGCCTGGGCTTTGAGTTTCTTGACTCTCTGGAAGTGCATAGCCCTTCATAACTCCTGGCTGCCTCCCATACAAGCTGGCTGGATTAGAGATGAGGTGATGGCTTTGCAAACTCTACCTGAGCATCCTTTTGTACAGCTGTTTTCAATATAATCCATAGCTGTGCTGCTTAGATTTATTTGAAACTTAATGTTCTGTGAATGATGATACTGATCTTTTCTAAGTTCAATGTTTACATTCAAAGTCTTTAAATCTTTGGGACAGCCTGTCCAGTAATATTTTCTATTCATTATTTCATTATTACAGTATCCAAAAAATTGGAAATTTTGATTGTTATGTAGTTATTACATATTTTTATAGACAATAATGAATATTTTAGTATCTTATAGTGTTTTGTTTGAAGTGCTCTTATTTTTGTCATGCCCAAGAGAAAGTTGCTTCCCTGTGGGAAGTCAACAAATATTAACTGAATTTTAAAAATAATTTTCATGGAAGAAAATAATATAAGCATTATTTAGGGGTTACTGAAGTCAGAGACCATTTTTTAAAAGTAATATTATACTTTTATTATATCAAATAAAAAATTTATTAATATTATTAAAATTTCAGAGTTCTCTTCTAAACCTCTCACAGCTGTACTACTCAAAACAAAGAGATAGAAAAAAAACTCTTTATGATCCTAATCCTGCGAAGCTTTTCCATTTTGTACTTATTTTGCGAATATGACAAGCACTGAGGTTTTACGCTAGTTCATTTCTAAAAGAGGTCAGGTTTACACAGAGGTCTCAATAGCCTTTTTTCTCATTCCTAACCTGAACTTTGCACTTCTGTACTGTGCTATATTCAAGTAAATGGGACACTCAGGATTAGTCACTACCCAAAGTATTAGTCTGCTTGGGCTGCCATAACAAGATACCACAGACTGGGCAGCTTAAAGAACAGACATTTATTTTCTCACAGTTCTGGAGGCTGGATGTCCAAGATCAAGGTGCCAGCAAGGTTGGTTTCTGGTGAGGCCTGTCTTACTGGCTTGCGGACGGTCACCTTGATGTGTCCTCATATGAGTGATCTCTCTGGTGCGTCTTTCTCTTCTAATAAAGACACCAGTCATTTCAGATTAGGGCCCCACCCTATGACCTTATTTAACCTTAATTACCTCCTTTAAAGCTCTATCTGCAAATACAATCACATTGGGGGGTTAGGGCTGCAACATATGAATTTTGGTGGGGCACAGTTCAGACCATAACATAGAGAAAAGGGAGTGTCAGAAAATTGTGAAGTGTTTTGGCCCTTTGGGCTTTATTCTATCTGGGAACTTCGGCAGTACAACAACATATTTTTTTTTCCTGAGAGAATAATTAATCATATTTTATAATTCATGGTATTTAAATGTTAGGTGTATAAATTTGGGTAGGTTAACATGCCCATAGCTAATCAATCTTGATTTTCCAAGCCAGAGAAGGCTAAGTCTTTGCCATTAAAAAGCTGCCTTAGTGTGTGTGTGCGAGTGTGTGTGTCTGTGAGTATGTGTGTGTGCGAGTGTGCGTGTGTGTGAGTGGGAGCGAGAGGGAGGTGGGAGGGTGGTGGTGTGCGCGGATTGCTTTGCTCTTGATGTGGTGCTTGTTTCTCTAACAGGAATTATTAATTTTAACTGTAACCCACTATGAAAATTGGTCTTGTAGAGCAATGAACTATGAGTTCACTCATTTGAGGGCTTTTAGTTTAAATGAGATTTGAATTTCTTTTTTAGAAAAATTGCTTCTAGGCAGTTCTGGAAAGTTTGGAAACCTATTTTGTTTGTTGTCCTCTAGTTATTTTGATAGGGCTGTGGAAGAATGGAGACAGTTCCATTGTGACCTTAATGACCTCACACAGTGGATAACAGAAGCTGAAGAGTTGCTGGTCGATACCTGTGCTCCAGGTGGCAGTCTGGACTTAGAGAAAGCCAGGATACATCAGCAGGCGAGTGCTTTCTGTCAGAGGAGGGGGATCTGCTAAAAAGGTTGCATGTATGTTTGTCATCCGGCTATTAAGATGAGTTTCAGAAGTGGGGATCAAATACATACATTTTTTAGGAGCCTATAAACACTTTGTAATTTTTGTTCCAGTTCTAGCTTCCAGTTTCAAAGGTTTAATAAAAATCGGTCATGTAGAATTTTCAATCAGGGTTTTAAAGAAATTTAAATAAAAAATACTCTTTAGTGACCAATGTGAAAGACAATTTTGATTTTTAAATTTTATATTCAGAATAACATTTGTGATATTTTGTACCCACGACTATATCAAAGACAGAAAAGTATATACATACCTCACCTTTGTTTTCTGTACTTAAACACTTAGGCATCTCATTTTTTTTTGTATCATTGATAATTATCACAAAAGTAAATTATTCTTGAACTATAGCAGGGCAGCTGCTCATGTAAGTCTAATTCAGTCTTGGGAAAATACAAAACAATTGGCAAATCAGTTCTTCTGATAACAATTGGTCTTTAAAAATAATGGCAGAAAGCAAACAAAATTTCAATTTTACCATTGTTAAAAATATTTTCTCTTTTATTAAATTTTTAAAATATGTTTTATGTAGAAGGTTCATGAGAAGTTAAAGAGAATGCTTTTATTAATATTTTTCTTAGAGGCATGTCAGTGCATTTTTGTTATTTTTGGAGTTAAACATAAGTGCTTAAATTTGACTTTAAAATATCCCTTTAATCTGTTACTTAAAAATTTGCAGAGCAGTGAAGCAATGTCTCAGTAAGATGCACATTCAAGTTTACTTATATATGGTAGGACATAAGGGTATATGGGGATATATGGTTTCTTTGTTTTTTTTAAGAGATTCTTTCAAGCATTTATTTGGAAAACAATGAGCAATTCACTTTAATCAAACAAGATTGATGCTTATGCTTTAATGTAAACAGCTGTTATTTGTTTTATGTTATTAGTCTCTTCTTTTTCACTGTATTTTGCCTGATGACGTTCATGATGGGTTAGATTTCCAGATAGATTTCATTTAGTGTATTCATTGAAATGTAATTAAATTATTTTAAGATGTCTTTTTCATGAATGTAAAATATCCTTCCAGGAATTTGTTTCTCTCATGCTTAAATTGATGCCACACTACTTAGGTGGATTCATTGCATCGGAACAGTTTAATTTAGTAGTGGAATTAATCTTGAGTTGTGCTTGATTACAGGAACTCGAAGAGGGCATCAGTAGCCACCAGCCCAGTTTTGCAGCACTAAATCGAACTGGGGATAGGATTGTCCAGAAACTCTCCCTGACAGATGGAAGCTTCTTGAAAGACAAGCTGGCAGGGTTAAACCAACGCTGGAGTGCGATCATTGCAGAAGTGATGGACAGGCAACCCAGGTGATTTAGCTGTGATCGTTTGAGGGCACAGGAGTAAACATATTTTAGGTAGAATTTTTTAAGATACAATTCAATGAGTTCAGAGTTCTTTTATTGTCTGATACTATACAGTAAGGATTTTACTAACATTGAAAACCTCCACTGCCCACGGTTCCCCTTACTGTATTTTTAGGCTCTCCATAAAGTCTCACTTTTCTACTCGGATATCATATGTGTAAAAAACTCCTTTCTATCTTTTATTTCTGACTATTTATTATGAAATGATGGATTATGGTGGGAAATTAAAATAATTGAAAGAACACACCAAACTTCTGGTCTGGAGGTCTGGGTTCAAGGTGAGGCCTTCCCCTTGCTTATTTCCTGACTGAACCTACATTAGTAATTTCTCTCACTACATTATTCTTAGTGTCAAAGGGTGTACTCTATCCATATATATCAGTGCTTTGCAAATAATACAGTTCTTCATCTATATAATATAATAAATATATTATTGTTAATTTTATGTCACATTATGCTTCAAGGCCCCAGATTTTATTAGGGCATCTTCTGGTTGCAAATATCTTTTATTACCAGTGAATATAATACTCAGCATTATACGTATTTTATAGATTTAAAATTATTTGAAGTTATTTTCTGAGACAGTCAAGATTTAATGAGTGATTTCTCCTTTGCTTAATTTATTCCATCTCATTAATGATCTTTGTTTGTTTGTTATTGGTTGTTTTGGGTTAAAAAGTCCAAGATATTTTTTTCTCCTAATTTTAACACTGTAGATGTATTATTTCAGTGATAAGCTAATTATTTTGTTAAGGACTGTTGAGTACTTTATCAAGTCCAGTAGTATAATATGATCTAAAATACTCAAGTATGATGTAGCCTATGGTGGCTTTTTATTTAAAAAAGTTATTATTTTTTTGTGTTTTGGTAAGAGACAAATAGTAATTTGTATGCTTTGGTTGAGAGATTACCATGTGGCAGAGAGAGTATTTGGCACTTTGCACACATAGCCTCATTTTATCTTCACAACCACCCTCTTAGCGGACTGTTAGGCCCATTGTACAGGTTTGAAGACTGAGCGTCAGAGAGGAGAGGTTGAATAACCTGTCCAAGGTCTCATAGAAAAAAAGTGATGTTGCTATCTTGTGCTCTCAAATACTGTGTTGCACAAACCTGGGAAGATCACAGAGCTCCCTGGCCAAAGTTTTCTCCTCTGTAAATGAGAACTCTGTCACCTCAGAGGATTGTCATGAAGATTAAATGAGATAGTGTTTGTAAAATGTATATGCCTTGCCTATTCATAATAAACTCTTAAAATATCTATTTCTTATGAAAGTAAGTTAACCTAGGACTTATTTCCCAAGCATGTTATTGCTACATTTTGCCAATGATTAATTAATTGATTTGATCAATATTTATTGAGCCTTGTGTTTAGCACTGGGGATACAAGTAGGACTGAGGGACTCAGAGACTAAGAAGAAAATGATTCAAGAAAACGTCATTAAGAAGGTACAGTGTTGTCACAGAGGCAGGTGTGATGGGCTGTGGAATTTAGGTATTATAGAGGAGAGGTACTGAAGCTGTTTTTTGAAGCATTTATAGCAATTTTCCATAAATTTATTCTAGGGAGGGCCTTCTAGGGAAAAGTAGAACAGGCAAACGTGGGAGGCATGAATGCTATGGCCATATGAGAGATCTGCAAAGGATCAGATGGAGAGGAGGGTTCAGGGGACCAGAGGTAGGATTGGAAGCTGAGGTCCCATAGGATCTTATATGTCATGCTAATCGGTCTGCATGGAGAGTTCTTCTGCTTGAAATGATGTATCTCCTAGGCCTTCTTAAGAAAAAACATGTATTTCCTGGCAGGGTATTAACAATAAATGCAGAAATTTTCCTGAAGGTTTTCAAATGGATCTCTGTGGAGTATGCCAATTATAGCTGCTGAAACTGGCGGGGTGAAGCTAATACATATTTAACTCATTTTTTGGAAGTGGAAAGAATAATGAATCTCTTCCTCAACCTCTTATATTTTGAATAAAGCAGTATTTGTTTTCATAAATTCATGTTCGACTTCACTTCAGGTTTGTAATCTCTCTTAAATTGGGACCACCTTGGAAGAGCTTGTATGTGCACTATTATCAAAGTCATTGAGAATTATCACATAGTTCAATTTGTTTTTGTATCAAGTGCCTGTAGTTAAATATTTGCACAGTCCAGCAACTTATGGTGTTATTCCTTAAAATTTTATCTACTGTTTGAACATGAATTTATAATTTGTTTTTACTCTTAGGGATAACATTTAAAATGCAGATTATATTTAGCTAGTTTGCAGATAAAAATGTTGGGTGACTCAAATATGTTTTATTGAAATCACCTGATAATGTTAGTTTCCTTCATAGTTCTATTTTCAAAGTACTAAATTAGTCATGATTATGAAACATTGGAAATTTCAATTTCAATTTTTTTTTTAAACAAAAGGCCAGTGAAAATATTTTGGGTGTTTCGAAAGATGTTATTTAAGTTAAATACTTTTCAATACAGAGGGTAGAGTACCTGTTTTATTATTGATAGTCTTAACAATTAGTACTATTGCTTGATTTATTTTTTTTTAAATCTTGAAGTAGTATTCTTTCCTGATGGATACTTAAAAACTATGATTTTGTAGTAATTTTCATTCATTTTTTAAACATAATACTCTCAAATATTATTGACTATTAAATATATAAGTTTTATTTAATTTTTATTACATATATTACACTAACATATCAGTATTATTTAATATTTTGTTACAAATATTGCAGTAGCATGTTAGGCCTTTTGTGATTAAAAATAAAAAGTTATAGCCATAAACACCATAAATTCTTATTAGGGATGACCAAATGTAATTCATTTAAAAAATTGCATTCTATTTTTAAGCTAGTAGTTAATTAGAGAAGGTATAAAAATAATGATGCCACCAAGCTTTTAATAGCTTTTAAACTCTTTTTTAAAAATATATAATCTTATTGTCATATGAGTTCTTATCATATTCCTCTCTTTTGACAGATGGTTTATATTCTTATAAATGTTATTCTTACATTTGAAAGATCTAATTAAGGCAATTCCTTTTTTACATTCATTTGACTGTTTTACTTGCATCATTTAAAACTTTTGCTTTTTTCCCCTAAATCTCTTTTTACAACTTGGTGCTATATTCAAATATAATACTTATTGTAATGAACTAACCAAATTTACATTTTTTCTTGTCTTTCCTAATCCTTATAAAATTTTCCAATTCTGATACCTTGCCTTGTTCTTATTCTTTCTGTCCTATGAATAAGGTGGAGTAATAGTTGCCACCTAATGTGAATAACGTGTCATATAATGATGCCTTTTTATCTCCATGGAGTACTCAAAGAGAATTATGTGTTTTTCCTTGTTATTTTAGATAAAGACATTTTTCATGTTTTAAAATTTTTCTATTATGTTGCACAATGGTATCTAACTGAAAAAAAGTCTTTTGTATTAAGTTTCTGTATAATTTTTCATGATGAGAGAAGATAATATTCTTTAGTTCAATGTTTTTGAATTAAGGAAAAATTCTTATTCTTCTGTTATTAAACAATTTTTAGTACTGCAGAATGTATACATTACTAAGATTCACTTAAAAATACACATTAAAATAATTATTAGGAATTATTTATTTTGGGAAGTATTTAGTTAGGATATCCAAAGCAAATATATAATGTTCTGCTTAATTAGATAATTTTTCTCAATATTTTTCAATAATATTTTCTTTTAGGCTAAAAGGAGAAAGTAAGCAGGTGATGGAATATAGAAATAGGCTAGATGACATGATCTGTTGGTTAACAAAAGCTGAGAATGCTTTGCAAAAGAGATCAACTGCTGAGCCGGAAGAAAACCTGCAAGAATTAACAGTAAGTGGTTTATTTGTCTCTATATTTGCCAATGCCTTTTGATGCTCAAACATTACTCTTAAGAATAAGATTGCATGACTGAAGAAGAAAAGGAAAGAAGTTTTGTACTTTGTGGTAAATGTGGTAGACTTGCAAGAGGAACATCCTTTTTTATTTTTTAAAGAGGAGCTGTAATTTTGGTCTTGCAGAGGTAAAGCTTCACTCGCATAAAAAGGACAAACCACTGGTCTCAGTATTAGATCAAAGGTTTTTAGGATATTGTGAACTGACTTTATCATTTTAGATTGTAGTATGGTTGCAAAGTATAGTGTTTTGCTTTTAGATTTAGAAGATAATTACTGATTATTATCTACAAAATTGAGTTATACAAGAAAACACTGACTTTCAGAGTAACTCACTTGTAGCTTACTATACGCTTAGTGTCATGGTTGTATTAATCAACAAATTTTCTTTGTTGATTCGGAACCAACAAGAATTGTTTATAGTTGTATATGTATACACTCTGTAAAAATACATAAAGATATATGTGTATGTAATATATCCAAATATTCACAGATTTTTATATCCATAAACTCTTACATTTGTTGTGTTAAAAATTAAAATACTTGTTTGTAGAACAATAGGCATAGTGTGCTCTTATTTTATGAAAGAAAAAGAAATTGTGTGTGAGTGTGTATATACACATGTGCATGCATAAAAGTCTGCATGAGAGGATATTTACTAACTAGATAAAAGATTTTGTCTGTAACGGAATATGATTGAGGCATTTTTGGGAAAGAAACTTTTCATAATGATGAAAAATATTATGTGGCAAACATTTATTAAGTTTTCTTTTTACAATGTGACCATATCTAACAAACTTGCTCTTGTTTTATCTAAAAATTTCAATAGTTTTCTTGGAATGTCCCTTTTGTAAACAACTTGGGGAGAGTTACAAAGGGTGGGATAGTATATTAGGATGGCGTAGCAAAGTGGAGATAAGAACAGAATGTTAAATTAGCAATGTAAATATGATATAACGTAATATGATCCTATTAAGAGACATGGAGGGTGCCAGAGTACGCGTTTGTGCACATGCACATACAAATACACACTGAAGGGGTGTGTTCATTCCTCTGTCAGTTACAATTTGTCAACATGAATTCAATTTTTCATTTAAGAAATTGACAATCCATATTTATAAGAATACTTTCCAAAGAGATTTCTAATACATTTCTTGAACTTTCCCCTGTCTGACAACCTTCTAACCACACCTGTCTTCTGACTCCTTTAGGACTTAACCCAAGAGATGGAAGTGCAAGCTGAAAAACTCAAATGGCTGAATAGAACTGAATTGGAAATGCTTTCAGATAAAAGTCTGAGCTCACACGAAAGAGATAAAATTTCAGAAAGCTTAAGAACTGTAAATACTACATGGAATAAGGTGTGTGTACAGAGTTACTGTTACACATTTCTTACATTTATTGATTTTGTTGTCAAAGGAGTAGGGTCTTGTGACTGTTTTAAGTATATCCAAATATGGGCGCATTTTACTGATGCTGACAAATGTTTACAATTTTTTTTCATCTGTCATAGACAGAAGCATATATTCTCAAAGAATACTTTTTATTTTATATGGTAGTCTTTGGCCTAGGGGATTTATACATTATATACTACATTAAATAATGGTATGTGTTGGAATTAGGCAATGAAGTACCAGTGATTATATTCTGAAAATGAAGACCTTAAAATAGCTTCCTGATGTTGCACATGAATTATCACACATGTATGTTTATTTTTAATGATTTTATTCATTCGATATGTATTTACTAGGTTCCATTGGAATGTAATGGCCTGTTACTACAGATATGACTAAGATACCTCTCCCTCATACCATTACTTTTTTGCAGTTGAAACAGTTAAGGATAGATGAAGTCATAGATTTCTTTTTAGTTTGGCCTGGTACATACCATGTCAGAATATGAGGTCTGTGTAGAACATTGAATGGATATGTCTCTGCCCTTGGTTTGGATGGACTCCATATCAGTCATTTTCTCTCTGTTTGATCCTCTTAAAATGGTAGCCATTATCCTATATCTAATGATGGAGGTGCTTTATTGATCTGATCTTTCTGATTGAGAATTACTGCCTTGATGAGTCCCTGTTACTCACACATCTGTAGCTCTGGCCTGGACCTGTGTCTATACTCTACACTTGCATATACAACTGCCTGGTCAACATCTCTACTTGGATGTCTAGTAGGTATCGCAAACCAACATACGAAATTGAGCTCCTGACATCCCTCTTTCCCCCGTGCCTTAATGTACATCTCCCACCTCAGTTAATGGCAGTTACATTCTTATTATTGCTTAGGTCAGAAACCTTGGAGTGAGTCTTATGGTGTATGAATTCTATCTCAAAAACAAAACAAAACAAAAAAACCCTCAAAAAAAGAAACCCAAACCAAAAACTGTACCCTGGAGTCACCATCATCAACTTCTCCTTCAAAATACGTATCTACTTCATGGGTGGATTGATGGATGGCCAGGTGGCTACATACAATAAGGCAAATGTAGGAAAAGTTTGACAATTGTAGATGTTAGGTAGCACAAGGCTATCTCCTATACAATTCTTTTAAGTTTTCTTAGGCCAGGAAATATTATAAATTTGACTGCTTCTGACGACCCCCATTTGCCACTAACTCGTTTCAGGCCACCATCATCTCTTATCTTGATTACGGCAGCGGCCTCCTTGTTGGTTTCCCTGCTTCCTTCTTTGCCCTTTGTCAATCTCTTCTGGACAAAGCAGCCAAAGCGGTTTGTCAAAAAAGAATTTAGATCACCATTAATGGTTTTCCATCTTGCTCAGATGCTTACTGTGACTTGGAAGGCCCCTCACGGTCTGGCCTCTTGGTGTCCCTCTGACTTTATCTGCTTGCTCTCTCTCCCTTACACTCCTTTGCAGACATATGGGCCCCCATGTTACTTGCCAGCCTCAGTTTGTCCATATTCAATCAAAGCACACATATTTATTTAACACAAAGGATGTCAGTAGGTATTGTATATAAAAAGGCACAGTGGTCAATTTAGACAACACTAAAGCTTCTGTCATTGCAGGATTTCACATAGATTTTAATATCATTCACTTTGGTGAATTATAAATGTCTAAGACCAAGCAATGCTTATCATGCAGAGAATCTCAACAAATACACTTTGGGAAATACTTTGGGAAATAATCTGGAATATTTCATTCTTGTAAGCATTCATTGATATATTTGCTTAATAGGTTTTTATTGGACTCCCACTTTATGCCAGGTATCATTTTAAGAACTGGGAATACAACAGAGTAAGGCACTGCTTCTAAGCCAAAGAGCTTACCATGAGTGAAAAAAGTAGCAAAGCAGTTATAACATACAGGCAGCCATGGGGACGCAAGGGTGGAGCACCTGTCTGGCTTTGAGGGGTAACCATGGAAGGCTTTATGGAAGAGATCACATCCAGGCTAATTTGTGAAGAATGAATAAGTACAAGTCAGGTGAGGAAGGGGGGAAAGAACATTGTAGGGAGAAGCAGCAGCAAGTGAAAGGGTCGGGAGGAGACAGAGAATGAGCAGAGTGCATTTGGTTCCTGGAGGAAGCTCAACATGGAGCGTAAGGCTGAGAGGTATTCTCAGAGACCAGATCCTGGAGGCCTCACCGTGCATCACAAGGAATTTGAACTCCATCTTGAGAACAATTTACCACTTTGAGGGTAATTGGCTGCTGTTGATGGGTTTTAAGCAGAGGAAAGATATGTTCTTGAAAGATTAGTAGATAGCATTCAATGGTACAAAGCAATCAGGGTAGCTAAGGACTGGCTGATGTTCTTGCTAGCAATGTCAGCGGGGTGGGGAACTCCAGCAAGATTGTAGTGGATAGTGACGGTGGAGACAGAAGCTTAGGTGTTAAGGGAAGAAAAGCTGCAGAGTTATCCTTCAGAATAACACCTCCTCTTTCGAAAACATGATCATCTTTATTTATATAGTACTCTTCTCTTTCTGTTTGGCCTGATGCGACAGATATGCAGAGAAGTGCCTAGCACACCGAAGGAACGCATCCGGGAGCCCTGTTCTGTTTCACAGACAAGGATTGCTGGTAAGAAACAGTTTATTCCTTAACAGTTTTTTTTTAAATCAATATAGCAAAACTTTATATGAGCATCATGTATGAATTATAAAAACTTATTTAAAAACATCATGCAATTTCATTTATTATTCTACTTTTAATTATTAGAAAAGAATGTCTTTTTTAAACCAAAGACAATATTTGGCTGCACGGTGTGCGCAAGGCATTTGTTCTCATGGTAGGTAAGACTGGCCTTTCCCTGGACCAGAGTGGCTCCAGGGCATCCACAGGTTCTGTTGAAGGGAAGGGGAGAGGCAAGGCAGGACAAGCAAGGACTGATTTTCTGGGTCCGTACAGCTTCTCAGGAAATTAGCTATAACCTGCGACATCAACATGCACTTGGTTGGCATGTGGAATTAGACCTGATCATGCACGACTGGACGCAAAAGGTTTAGATATCCTTGGAAGCAGGTGGGAGGCGGGGATTTAGAAGAGTTCTCCATCCCAGGAAAGCTTTTTACCGACAAATATTGCTCACTTGGATGTGGAGGAAGAAGAGTGTTTTCTCACAATTTGTTTCCTTCTCTCTTTGTCCAGATTAGATCTCAGGCTACTGCACCATAGCCACTGTCACTCCGCCTGGCAGGCCATCTGAGCCGTCTTGCCCTGCTCCCACTCTGTGTCACCCAGCAAAACTTCAAACGTGATTAACCCTAACTACCCACTTGCTCGGCTGCTGGTTCCTCTTCGCACCCTTCCTCCTCCCTCCTCTTCCTCCACCCCTTCCACCTCTTCCTCTTCGGTCCTTTTATTTCTCTTCTTCCTTGTCTCCTTTTTCTTCTTTCCTTCTCCTTGTCTTCAGAAGTTGGAAAAAGTGATGAGAGGCAAGACTTTTTTTTTCTCATTTTCTGAGATTTGCTCACTTATTGAGGGCCAAGTTTGTGTTTTATATTACTTGTATTTCCCAGTTACTTGTACGAGAAATACTTGGAGCCTGTTCGGGTTTCTTGATTAATATCCGAAACACTTGAGTTGACATTTGAATACTGCTACCTTGCGAAAATAAGCTCAACTCCATAATCGTGGGAAAAGATTTGATGCATTTGATAAAATAGTAATGGGTTATCTTTTTAAACATCATTATGGCAAAGGAGCAGGGGAAATTTGAATGCATATTTAGAAGTATGAAAAGCTGACAGCAGAACTACGCCTTCCATTAGACGGGCAGTGCATTCTTAACAAGATATTCATCCCTGGGGCAGGGCTGAGACCTGAAGCTAATCTCAGTGTGTCGTTCTCTTCCTACACAATGTTTTAATTCAGTTCCTTCTTCTTTTTAAAATTATATTTAAAAAATAAAAGCCATTTTAAAGTGAACAATTTAGTGGTATTTAGTGCATTCACAATGTTTTGCAACCATTACTTCTATCTAGTTCCAAAATATTTCTCTCTCTCTAAAGTAAAACCTCTTACTCATTAAGCAGCTTCTCCCCATTCCCTCCTCCTCCCAGGCCCTGGCAACCACCAATCTGCATTTTGTCTCTATGGATTTATCTATTCTGGATATTTCATATAAATGGAATCATACAATGCTTCTTTCAGTTAGCATAATGTGTTTGAGGTTCATCGATGCCAGCTTCTTGCTGATTATACTCATTGCAAAGCTATGACTGTACATCTTGAATAGGCACTCAGTTCTAACAGATAATCCTGCAGTACTTTCTTAGGAGTACTCTTTGCCACCCATCTCTCAACTAATGGCTTCATCTCATTTTTAAAATTAAAAAAACCCTTTTGTCAGGCAAAATCTTCATTTTCCCACCAGAGAATCGATCAAGCCACCTGCATTCGTACACTGCATACTGTACATACTTACTTCCTACTCAGAGGAAGAGTCGTCTCTTTTCTTTCCTAAGACCAACTTCTCTACTTGTGCTTTAGATCACATCTTCTCTTGCCTTTTTGCTTATGCTCTTTCTCTCTCACTGTACTGGGTTATTCCTGCTGCCATACATTTTGATGCATGTAGCTCTAGTTTATTCATTTAAACTGATGTACAGTATTCCATTGCATGGATATCCACTACAATCCTCAGCATTCTCTTCTCCAGCTATGCTTACCAGTCCTATAACTGTAGACGTGTTTTCAACTTTAGGTGATTCAGCCAGTCTTTAGGCCAATAAACTTGGAGTCATCCTCCATGCTCTTCTGGATTGCACAGCCAACCCATCAGCAAGTTGTGTCAGTCCCATGCCCCATCCCAACTGCTTCTCTGGTCTTGAACACCCCCATCTTTCATCTAGGTTATTGGAATATTCTCCTAACTCATCATCCTGATTCTGTTCTTGCCTTACTGCACCTCCATAATCTATTCTCCCAACAGCAGCTAGAGCGATGCTTTATAAACATAAGTTTGATTGTGTTACTTCTTTGCTCACAATCTTTTAGTTACTTCCATGCACATACATGAGTTCCAAAGAGTTACCATGATCCAGGAGACCATGCGTGGTCTGCCTACTTCCTATCTTTCTAATCACATTTTTTATTACTTGTCCCTGTGTTTATTCTGCTTCCGATACATTGGTCTGCTTGCTGTTTCAAACATCCAAAGGTACATACACTCAACATATATCCTGGTCTCTCTCTGCCTTCTTGCATCAGTTTTACTTCATAACATATATCCATCTCCCCCACCAGAGTGCAAGCTCCATGAGGGCAGGCACTTTGCCTTGCATACTCGGACAGCTGCAGCATCTAGGACAGTGCCTAGCACATAGTAGGTTCTTAATAGGTATTTGAAGAATACCTATTAAGAATTGAAACAATGAATTTTTAAAAACTACAAAGAAAGCTACAGTGAAGATTGGGCAGAATGATGTGTGAAGTGTTCTATAGGGTAAATACCTAGTGGTGGAATCACCGGGTGGTGGGATATGGATGCCTTCTACTTCACTAGCGGCTGCTAGAGTGCTGTCTAGACTACTTGTGCCAGTTCCCACTCCCACTGTCTGTGTGTGCGGGTTCTCCTTGTTCTACATTGTTACCAGCACCCCGTGTTTTGTTCTCAGGACCCCTTTACACTTTTAAAAATTATTGGGAACCCCAAAGAGCTTTTGTTTATGTGAGTTATATCTGTTTATATTTACCTAACTAGAAAGAAATTTAAAAATAATTTGTAACTCGCTTAAAAATAACAATAATAAATCCATTATATGTTAACAGAAATAATATATTTTTATAATATATTAACATAAGAATCTCTATTTTCCAAAACAAACAAAAACTTAGAAAAGTGACATTGTTTTACATTTTTCAAGAGCTCTTAAATGTCTGGCTTAAGAGAACACACCTCGATTCTCATTTGTGCTTTAGCAGTTGGTGTCTTGTGATATCAGTCGTTAGGTAGCCTTGGGTGAACCACGACTGTACACTTGGGAGAGAATGAACCTGAAAAGCAAATAACTTTTTATGATGAGATAATAGCTTAGGCATCCAGACCCCATGGAAGGGTCTCTAAGAACCCAGAGCTTCCCAGATATCACTTAGCTCACTTGTGACCTGGGGATACAGTGTATTTCATTTTAATTTGTATTTTCTCAATTATCAATTAAGTTGAACCTTTTTTCCATATTTTTATGTTTATTGCCTTTCTTGTTTCCTCTTCTGTGGATTGTCTGTAGACTTTTTTTTAAGTTTTAGGTTTTTAAAAAAGTATTTTGGTTAGTAATTCTTTGTCTGGTCTGTGCATTGCAAAGACTGTCTCCCTTAATATTTCAAAGACTTAACATTTCTACTTATGGTGCTCTCTTCAGAATTCTTAAAAACTAATGGTTTATTAATAGCTTCTTTTTTGTTTTTCGTTTTAGAGTTCCTTCAGTGCTCTGATGTCATAAAAATATTCTATAATTTTAGTAACAATTTTGGTTTTCATATTTAGGTCCTTAACCCACCAAGAATTAATTTACCTATGGTGCATGTGAGGTTAAAATCTGTCTCATCATTTGTCTGCTCCAGCCATGGGTCACCACTTTGCCAGCATCATTTATTGAACAGTAAATTCTTCCTCATTGATCTATAATTCAGTCTCCGCCAAGGTCAGGTTTCTCTGCCATCTACACTCTGTGGCTCTTCTCTTCCATTGGTCTATGTGAATGTCTCAGTCTATAATGCATTGAGTTAATTATTATTATTAAAATAGCTAAGTAGTGTACCTACATATCTGGGAGGGCATATCCCTCTACCAAAAATAAGATTTTGACTGTTTTTGGTCCCTTTCTCTTTTATAGTAATTTTACAACTAGAAATTTGAATCAATGATTTTGTTAAGTTACACTCAAACCATTGGGATTTTGATTGGAATTGTACTGAATTTAAAGATTGGCTATATCTTTTAGAAAATTATCTAAGCTTTATTTAATATATAGTATGCTACAGTAGGTTCCAGGTGGATTTAATTATTAATTCAACAACCTATTGTATCAAAACCAAAGAAAAACAATTAACCTCCCCTCACTGAAAAACAGAAAGCAAAAAACAAAACAAAAGAAAACAAAACAAACAAAACCAGAGGGAAAAAACACATTTATCAAATCTTTGGAGAACACTAGAATTTATAATTTTTAAAGTCCTAGGCAAACAATCGCCCAAGAAAGATTTATGGATTTGATCACCTCAAGTTTGTTAACATCTATATGTTAAAAGAAAAATAACCCACACATTTTAAAATTCCCCAGATAGAAGCATTGTTTTCAAGAGTATGAAAAGGGTTCATCCTTTCTACATAAAGAGTTCATCTAGATTGATAAGGAAGCAGATAAAAAAACAGACAGTTATAAATTATACCATATTTGGTTAACAGGCAGGAAAAATATTTACCCTTACTAGTAATTAAAAAAAACCATTAAATAAACACAATGGTGAAAGATGTGTATTTATCCATTGAGATAGAATATTGTCGATTTAGACACAGAATGTTCATCAGTTCCACATGCTGCTGTTGGGAATCTAAATTTCCAACTTTTAAGGAAAGCAGTTTGACAATGAGTATTAAATGCATACATTTGCTCATATTTTCTGACTCAGTGATTCTACTTGGGGAAATTTATGCTAAGGTGGTGATCAGAAATGTGCAAATATTCTACACAAAAAGATATTTCTTGCAAGTTCGTTTTAAAAGTAAAATTTCAGGAGCAATCCAAATATCTAGCTGAAGGAAAAGGGTTAAATGAAAGTTAGTGAATATATGTGTGAGTTATTACATAGGTGGTCACAATGATGTTTATTAAAAATGAAATATACTCGTGTTATCAAGTTAAATGAAAAAGAATAAAAAGTATGAATAAATTGGCTTTATAAATAAGGCAAAAACATGTCGATGAAATAAAATAATACTCCTAATTTTCTCATGGTTGGTGTATTTTTTATTTTTGTTTTCCTCAGTATCCGTGTTGATTACCTCTGAGTTACTGCTGTCCTAGAATGTTGTGAGACTCTCTGTTTAGTGGCTTAATAGCCACGAAAGACATGTAGATATTACAGGCAATTCTACAGCCATTTCAGTATGAACATATGAAAACTTCCTAGAGTTCTTTTTACTTGAACTGAATTTTACTTAAATACACATAACACCTGTCACCATTACACCACGATAATCTAAATGTCCTGTTGATTTGTTTCTATTTTGCTACATTTTTTTTTTTTATTTCAGCTCATCCTGCTGTCCAAAAGGTGGTGCTAGTATCATCTGCGTCAGATATTCCTGTTCTGTCTCCTCGTACTCCAGAAATTTCAGTTCCTGCTGATCTTGATAAAACTATAACAGAACTAGCCGACTGGCTGGTATTGATCGACCAAATGCTGAAATCCAACATTGTCACTGTCGGGGATGTAGAAGAGATCAATAAGACCGTTTCCCGAATGAAAGTAGGTGCATAGTGTAAAGGCTTGCCACGAAAACACCACCACCCAGAGGTAGACAAGATCAAGTTGAATCCCTTTGTTTTTCCTAAACTATGAGAGAATGAGCTATAAAAAATTCTTTGTCTGTCAGCCATCCTGGGCTGACTCCAAAGAGTAAAGCTTTTCTCACATTTATATTGTTAGTGTAAGATTGGGTTTACTGATGTAAACTAAAGACTCAGTGTATTTTTAAGATCTAAAACTGATACCATATAGCCTGGCAGGCACATTAATATAAATGTAAGCTTGTGTTACATTTAATGCCTGTAATGTGATGTAGGATGTTTTCCTAAAGCACCTTTTCAATTTATATTTCATAATGAGATTGTTTAATTTCTGACTTTAGAAGTGAGAATCCCCTGACTACAATGAATATTACTGGATATAATGAATATAGTGAATATGCATATTATTATTCATATACCATCTAATAGTTTCTAAAGCTCTTTTTTCCATATTTAGTGCATGCTAGGTTCTGGACTGTATAGTGAAAAGAATATACCACGTAGAAATTGGGAACATATGATAAAATAATAATAACAGCTATTGTTAACTTTTACTAAGTGCTTAACGTGTGCTGCACATTTTTAAAATTATTTAAATTTTAATTGTTAAAAATTTAATACACTTTATGTGTATTATCTCATATACTTCCTGAACAATCTTGTGAGGTAGGTACTGTTTTTATCCCCACATGACAAATAAGCCCAAGCTGGGGCAGAGACACAATAGATGAGTTGCTGTGGCAAGGCAGAGTCTAATAAGCGCCGTAAGGCAGGTACAAGCCACGTGGGGGAGCGGAACGAGGAAGGGCTTACTGCTCCAGTGGAGGAAAGCAGACAATGTGGGGTTTTGACATCTGGAGAGAAAGTGATGACATTCGTGGTATAGGGAACAGAGTGAATAAAGAAATAGGGGGAGGCATGAGGGACGTTAGAGCCAACATTTGTGCAATAAAGAAATACAGAGGGAAGCAAGGCAGGAAAGGCAGCTCAAGTTCCCTTTGTGAAGGAGCCTGTAGGCTGTGCAAACCCCTGTGGACTTGTGTCTGTAAGCAATTGGCAAACATCTTTCTTTCTTTAAAATTGTGGCTGGGAACTCGTGATAACAATGCTCTGCTTTAGTAAGAAGATGGCTAGGATGGATTGGAGGCAAGAGATGCTTAAATCAAGGAAAAGGGCCTTTTCTGAGTGACTAAGATGATGCTTTTGCAATTAGCAGAAATAAGGAATAGAAGAAACAGAGCGTGAAGGAAGGTTTGGGTGATTTAGTTTCGGATGTGTTGTGCTGAGGAGTCCTTACGCCCTTTAGGAGGAGGCGATCAGCATTCATTGAAACGCGCTCTGGGATTCAGGATCTGAAGTTGCGAGCAATCCAGTTAGAAATAACGTTTGACACTGCAGGAGTAACAAATCTACAAAATTTGTGAATTCATAAAGAGAAAGGGCTGGGGGAGAATCCTTTGCCATTATTTGTACTTATTGTAAATTGTATTTCTATTCTTTATGACTATTAGTTCTAATCTTAAAACATGCTATTTTCCTGATGTTGTTACCGTTTCTCCCATATGTATCAGTACTGAGAGACACAAACTAGAGCAGCAGTTTTTCATGTTTGAGATGATTTAATTTGCAGTTACTCCAAAGAGCACTTACCCTCTATTATGTCACTTTTCTAATGTCATCCCTATAGATAACATTAGTTGTGTTCATATCTGATGCAGAACGGATATGCAAGGCTTCAGCAGCAGCAATGACTGCTAATGTTTTCAGAGCATTTTTTAGTTTTCAGTGGGATTTTTTAAATTTCCTCAGACTTGATGTCACTGAGCTGTCAGTATTTTATTATTTCTTTTTGTGAAAACTAAAACACAGAAAGGGAAAGCACCTTGCCTCGTGACCCGGGTGGTAAGTGGAGGAACTGAGATTTGAACCCAGGACCTGTGACTCCAAATTGTGTACTCTTTCTGTGTCATGTTGCTGATGACTCGCAGTCCCGTAAAAGAGGAAACAGCAACAATAACAACAATTTTGGTGTCAGCAAACCCGTTTTGCTTAGTATTATTGTATAGATTACTAACTTGCCTTAATAATCATTTCTACTTAACAGATTACAAAGACTGACTTAGAACAGCGCCATCCTCAGCTGGACTACGTTTTTACGTTGGCACAGAATTTGAAAAATAAAGCTTCCAGTTCAGATGTGAGAACAGCAATCACAGAAAAATGTAAGTTTTTTTTAAAGATTATGTGCTATCCACTTTTCCTGCAAATGGTGCCCCCCCATTTTCAAATATTATTCAACTAGGAAACTATTATTTAATATGTGATACTCTTTATTTATGAAGAAATCTAGCTTTCCCTTATTTTTTATTTTTTTGTGAACATTGTCACAATTCCCTTATGAATTCCTTGAAGTATTAACATCGTTACTTTTAAGTAATTACTTAACATTGGGTTTTCTTCTTTTAAGTTAGGATTTCTTTTAAAAGAATCAGAAAAACAAAAGTTAGAGAAACCCTTAGGAATGCAAATGCATTCTCCCATTATAGTTTATTCACTAAACCCAGGTCTTCCATATTTTAAAACTCACTTCAGAATTTATATTGAGCAACTACTATGTGCCTATGTGACTGGCACAAATTTGGGCATACGTGACTTAAAAATAAAATAAAACAAACAAAAAACCCATATAAAACAACAGCAAACAAAGATCCCTGTTTGGAGTTTGCATTCTAGCTAAAAAAAAAAAAGTCTGTTAAATCTGTGCGGTGTACAAAACAAAGTCTAAATTCTCAAGAATGACATCTAGGGACTGTCACAATCTGCTCTCGTCATCCCTTCTCTCACTTCAGCCCTCATCCCTGTCTGTAACTATTCTGTAATATATATATATTTTCTAAAACATCCTGACATTTCCTAGTCTCCTTACCTTTGTTCATGTTATTTCTTTTCCCTCTTGGCCTTTTCTCTCCAGGTGAAAACTCTACTCAGCAGCTGAAATGTCACCCCCCTGTGAAGTCTTCCTACCCTCTTCTAGTGCCTGGGGAACTGTATTTTCTATATTTAGTTTCTGCTGTGGCCTTTTGCCCCTAACTTCATTGTAGATCTTGTAGCTACTTTAATTCTCTCTCCCCTCCATAGATTGTGAATCTACAACTTTCTGGCCCTTGAGCCTTTCACAGTGCCCAGCGCAAACTAGCTACTTAATAAATATCTGTGGCAAAATATGAAGTGGAATATTAAAGTCCAGTCTTTCTCAAAGGAAGAAAGGCAACTATTCCCCTCCTAGAAAGTGTGTTTCAATTTAAAAATAAATGTGGTAGCAACAAGATTGCAATAGGTTATGAGTTAGCAAAGAGCTTTTAGTGTCTGACAATGTTGGCTTATTTTTTACTAAATAGGCCATTTTCCTTCTTTCCTCTTTTTATTAATTGATCGATTGATTGTGCCTATTATGGAACTCTGGAGTGATTCCATTTCCCATCACGTGGCAGGGGAGCACCTCTACTTTAGTGATACCAAAGTATTGACAAAGTCATCTCCTGTTTGCTTTTTCTACCATCTGATGGTTTTTCCATCACCTCTCTGTTTGTCCAAAACTTCTCTTAGGGTTTTTTTTTTTTTTTTTTAAATTACAAGACTTTCCTTCTTCTGAATATCTTTCCTTTCCCATTTAATACCGTCACTTTGTTTTCTCTTGATTTTTTTGTGTAGAGGCTACGTGGTCTTCATCACTACTTGTTACATGAAAAACTTCTCAGCTGGAGTGTACTACCAATAGTAACCTGTTTTTAGCACTTACAATGAATAAGATAATTTGCTTATTTTTTATTAATATAATAAACCTGTGTTATTTACTTCACTTGATGTCTTTAGATTTACTTGTTCAATGTTAAAGGATTCTAATAGTAATAGAATTGGTCATGAGTACTTTATGTAACCTTTTAACTGACAAGTAGAACATTAGGATAGATTTGTCCTCTTTTTAAGTTAAAAACTTAAGCAGTTTATTTAAACTGTTAAAGAAGGCAGCATATAACAGATAATTTCACTGAACGAATTTTTTAGAATTATGACACTTAAGTATAACTTACAGCTTCTGAACAACCTTAGGTTGATAGCTTTTATGGTTTGCTATAAACATAAATTATCCCAAGAATTTTACTAAAATTGTTCCATTATAACTCAGCTGAATGTTAGCTTGTAGTCAAGTTCTTCCTGAGCCTGGTACTTAGCTACCCTTCAGCCCTTCAGTCTGCCTGGCATCCAAAGCATCTAGCAGTTTGATTTGAACCTTCTACCTATTTATTATTAACGGGTTGTTGCAGATATTCACAGTTATTGTTTACTGGTACTTCAGTTCAAGATCATGAACTGCCCCTGAAGTAATTAATCAAAAGTTTAAGTTTTCTTAGATCTTTCTTTCCTTAACTCCATGCTAAAAATAGGGAAAGGATAGGAGAGGAGAGGAAATACAGAGACAGACACAGAGAATGAGAGAAAGAGTAGTAGAAAGAAACAGCAGTAAAAAAGAGGAAGGAAAAGAGCCAATATGGGATTGTTGTGATGAAGAGCTGCTGGGTACGTAGATCTTCAGTCTACTTCATTTCTAGTGTTTCTCTTGAACTTGAACATATAAAAACACTTTCTTTTAGAGAGGTTTCATGCTACAAAAAAACAAATGTGAAAAGTATTCTTAAACAGTTTGTTTTCTTTTAAAATCAAGACTACCTTGGAGAGTCTTCTTGGAGGGTCACGAGTGGCCATATCTCGTGGTGTCACAATCCTGTCAGGACGTGCTGTTCAGATCTACCTTCATCAAACTGGGTTCTATAAGTACAAAATTAAATAGAAAATTATTTCCTTTATAATTTTTTTTTTTGCTTTATCAGTTTATAATAGTAGATATTTTTGTTGTGAGAAGTTTTAGGGCGTTTAAAATAGAGTTTAATTCAAGACTTTTTTCTGAAGAATGGTTTCATAAATATAGCAGTTGTATAGTGTGGCAGATGTGTATTAAAATTCCTTTAAAATGTATTTATCAACTTGCCTCCTTTCTCTTTTCTGTTTATAGATGTATGATAAATTTAGTATCAGGTATTTTTTTCTTGTTCCTGAGAGTTACTTTTTGGGATTTTTTTTCTATGATGTTTCCAGTGGAGAAGGTCAAGAACCAGTGGGATAGCACCCAGCATGGTGTGGAGCTAAGACAGCAGCAGCTCGAGGACATGATTATTGACAGTCTTCAATGGGATGACCACAGGGAAGAGACCGAAGAGCTTATGAGAAAATATGAGGCTCGACTCTACATTCTTCAGCAAGCCCGAAGGGATCCACTTACCAAACAAATTTCTGATAACCAAGTAAGACTCATTAGATACTTTTTGGCAGTATCATTTTGTTGGATGTACTTTTTTTCCTATTGTTAACTGCAATTCTTAGGACCCTGTTAGGATGTTTTCCCAAGTTCTTAGAATACATATTGAAATTTATATGAAGAATTTGATTAGGAAGGTTTTTTGAAAACTTTCTGGTGGCACAACAAATGTGCATGTCTCCTAGATTTATAGATCACGGATGCTTTGCAAATGGAACACACCCATGAGCCAGCATCTAGAAGGAGAACGAACATTCTCAGGATTCCAAGAACCCTCTTTTGCCCCCTTCTGTGCTTACCCTGAAGGTTATTTTTATTTATTAAATTTCCTGAGATTTTCACTTGAGGGCTACTGTACTGAATAAATCAGGTAATAAGTAAGTTTAGTTTCTTTTAATATGTTTATAACCAAACTGTTTTATCAATATCGTAATAACGAGTACTTTTTTTGTTATCAGTTTGGTCGTAGAGTTGGTGTTATTGAACACCTATGGTATTTATAAAGTGCTATTTTAGATTCTGTCTACAATCATAAAGATGTTCTTGAATTAGAGGTTGTGGTTATGAAGTTATGTTTTGGTGTAGCATTTATTTTCCCTTCAGATAGCCCAAAATGAAAGTGTATATTTATGAAGAAAATAATAGAGAATATGTAGGAGACAAAATCTAAAACATGAAAATATGTTTTTATTCTCCACATATGTAGACTTTCTGTGGTTACAATTTGAAAAGCAAGTGGCCAGGTATACTAGTTTCTGGACCATTCTCTGTGTTTATGATACCTGCTGGTAGTCATCACCAAATGACTCAAAAGCAGTAACCAAGCCCCTGGACACTTAACTAGAGGAATACAATTAAAAGTGATATCAATGTTTCATCATCATATTCAGAATATCCTTTACTAGTCAACAGTGTAGTTCTTGTCTTCTGAAAACTTAGGGTGAATTTTTTATTTTCCAATTGCTACAAAAAACATTATAGAAACATTCAGTTGTCCTTTAGATTTCATGGGGATTATTGGGATCTAGAGACTCTCGGAGAATGACAAAGTGTGTCAAGGAACCAATGCCTGTGGACAAACTCAGCATCAGTTTGGCTATTCAAGCAAACTCTCAGTAAACGTTGCTTGGCTGCTAGATCCATTCAGGCAGTTAACTGTGTAAACATCCACAGTGATCCAGGCACAAGAGACAGAACACTTCCATGTTATTGGTACTTGGCATTTCTCCAAGTACGTACAGAGGAATTCTCTTTGTGTTCATTCCTGTATGATGTGTGTTCCTATAAGGATCAGATGTATAGCAGAAGGAATGAAAAAGACAAATGGTTTGAGGAAGTAAAATATCTCGAAGAGAAAAAGATAATAATTTTTTAATAGCATCATCTATATACCTGATCCCTTTCTTAGAAATGTTCATTCTCACTTCTAGAATTATTTTGGTTTAAGCTTACTTGTAAGAGTTTGTCCCCTACTTAATTTTCTTATTGTGATACCTGTGTCTAAAACGTGTTGAGACCTCCTGGAAGTACCTTTGTTTTGGTAATACTAGTTACTGAGTGACCAAGTCTAACAATTACACCTGAACTTGCACCTTAGCTATTGCTTCAAGAACTGGGTCCTGGTGATGGTATCGTCATGGCGTTTGATAATGTCCTGCAGAAACTGCTGGAGGAATATGGTAGTGACGACACAAGAAATGTGAAGGAAACCACTGAATACTTAAAAACATCTTGGAGAAATCTAAAACAAAGGTAACTCTAAGGCCTTGGCAGGTAAATGTGTATTGTCAAGTTGAGAATTTGATTGCTTTGGCTTTCTCATGGAAACATGCCAAATATATGACCACTATAAGTATAGTTTTTTTTTTTCTATTTTTATCCTGTGATGTTCTGAGTCAGTATTATCATACTTTAGTACAAAATGTATATTTATATTACATCTGCTTGAATTTCTACAATGGAGTTTTTCCTTGAATAAGCCTAAACATTGCCAGTGATCATTTTATGTGTTCTGATTTCCTTATGCCTCTTGGTATTAACTAAAATACATTTTATAGTACTCTGATGGTAAGGAGTGCAGGTATTTAAAGATGTATCAGGGTAATATTATCCCTAACTGTGACTATAATAGTGTGCTATTTGGCTGGGGCATCCCAAGTTGAGGACCAGACACATGGGGATCCAACACTACAACCCTGAAATAATCTATGTGTATTTAGGGTTTCAACTAATTTGTAATCTTTTCTTCCCATTACTCTGTCTAATCAGTATATTTGGAACAGCCTAAAATAGCATGTGTGTTTACAAGAGATTTTTCTGTCACTTGAACACCTAGAATTTGAGGAACTGTAAACAGTGGTTAGCATCTCTTTAAGATTATGTATTTATATTCATCATTAGTAAAAACGTGTTTACTTCATGCATAGTATCGGGAATGCCTGTGTCTAAGTGAAATTACACACATCTTTAGCTGTTAAAATGCAACTGTCTCAAATCTAACTTGATATCAAAACATTTATTTTGCTGTGAATAAAATGGATAATCTTAGTGTAGTTTTTGATTATATATTCCTGATGATAAAATATGGCCAAGCATTTACAACAGTTTGACATGGAGGAGTTTTGTACATTTCCAGAATTATATTTTCAGTTAGAACCTCTCAAGCAGTTCTGAAAACTCAAAGAAGAGAATTACGAGGGCAGTATGTGAACTTGAATGTATTGCTAGATATACCTAGTATACTGGAGAAAATAAGACTTGGCTAGCAAATATAAAACTTCACAAGTGGTTAGAGCAGAATGGCTATAAGATTGATCTTTTCGAGCATTTTACTACAAATTTTCTCTTTTATTATGATAGGCTATTTGGATATAGTAAGAATACCATAATTAAGGCAGGGAAGAAGGTGAATTAAAAACAGCTTTAACCTTAAGAGAGATAGTCCTTCAACTATTTGTGTTTCCAAAAATTCCATGTATAAGAGTTAGGACTTTGTTTTTGTTGTAAACAATACCGGAAAAATTGATCACTGCTTTATTTAGCACCTCCAATTCTTTTTTTGCTTTTACTTTGTAAATATTTTAAGACAGCCTACAGCAGTAGTTAGATGAGATGGAAGAGGCAATTAAAAATGAATTATATTCCAAGGTGGTCTTTCATTTATCATAGCTAAGACAACCTCAGTGTTCCAATTTTTTTGTAATTACAAGTGGTTGTCCTTATTCTATTTTCTTTCTGCATTTTTTGGGAACATAGTAATTGTATTAATATTTAGACATGATTTAGATATATTGTTTTCTATAAAGCAGGAAAAATAGAACAAAACTGGCTCACAGGATCTCTTCATGAATGACAGCTAGGATTTCTGTGTATTGAGAGAGTTTTCTCTTTCAAGCATAATGATATTTACAATTTTTGACTATTCTAAATGTATGTCTTTCTAGGACATTTAAATCTTTCCTTTGCCTTCTTAAACAAAGTATGTGAACCTATATTTAACGTTTCTGAGAATTCTTGTCATTATTGGTGCAAAGATAGAATTAAGGAAATTTAAGAGATGTAAGTGACATTATAGTTCATCTAAATTGGTGTTTGTCAACTATTTTTACATTATCACTTCCCTAAAGAGTCTTTTTAGACCACCCCCCCAATGCAATTTTAATACCATGGTGTACTGTGTGTCTGTTTCTGTACTGTATGGTTGTGTTTTATACATAAAAACAGTAAACTTTTTCTATGCCCTTCCTTCCGCAAATAACCACTTATCACCTTCATTGAGAATACATGTTCTAAACTAAAGTTCTCAGGCTTGGAGAAGTTAAATGACATGTTCAAAGTCACAGACCACAGCCGAGATCATATAATATTTTTCTGTGCTAAATGATGGTGATGCTCTCCATGCTCTGAGTTTTGAAGAATCGGTAGTAAATTTATTCAGGCTGCTATGCTTTGTGAGATTTTGTGCTTTATTTTTAGTGTATAAATTTTATTGGGTATCTTCTCATTGTCAGGCCCTGTGCTAAGCTCTTCATATGCATTATTTCATTTAATCTTCACAACCACCATTGGAGACAGGCAGCAGTTTCATCAACGTTGTGTTGATGAATAGACTGAAATACAGAGAAGTTAAGGAATTACTCAAGATCACACAGCTCATAATGGTGGAGTTGGAATTGGAATTCAAGCCTTTTTGACTGCCCAATCAGGCTCTTCCCTTTTTAAAAAAAGTTTCATTTTTCTTCTTTGAATCAGAATGTCAGCTATTGCTGGTGACTGCTTTGTGTACCTGCCTCTCGGATCTGTCTGTGATTCTGCTTACTGGTTCTTATCTGTGTTGAGTTTAGAAACCAGGTCAGATTAAAGGTATGGTGGCCTGTTCTGTGAATAATGTAATACCTTTCAGTACATGGCCATCATGCCTACGGTAATGGCCGCTGAGAGGCGTTTCACCACGCTCTCCCCTTATCTCTCTGCCTATTCTGTATATATCATTGTCAGCCAAAGTCTGGGGGGGTGAAGGGTTGTTGTGCTTGCACATAGAATACTGTTCGTGCAGCATAATGTATGAAGTTTAATATCAGCTTTCAAAGGAAATGTTTTGTATGAATTGCAATTGGCCAAAGTAATTTGGCCATTCACAGTTACAGATCCACAATCCCTTATCTATAATGCCAAAATCCAAAAGAAGCTCTGATAACAGAAAGCTTTGAACTGACATGAGGCTGTTTGTTATAGTTTTTATATATCCTGCTTAGTGTGAATAGCTTTGCTCCTAGCTACAGAAATATTAGAGTGTTTGATTGGCTCCTCAGACCCTGCTGAGGGGTAATAGGTAATATAGATACACTCATAATATTAGTTTCTAATGTACAAAAAATTATTAATTCTGAAACACAACTGACTCCCAATCGTTTGGATTCTGTGAACAGCAGGTCTGTCTCTAATGTTTCTAAATAATCTGCATATCTTGACCACTACTTTTTTTACCTATGACTTTTTTTCCCTTCTCTATCTTAATGCCAATTAACAATGTTTTTAGTGCCAATTGAGACAGTGACAGTTGAAATGAGCTTGTAGCCACTTTTGGAATGTGGGTGCCTGATTTGGGTCTGACATGTTATTTTAGCCCTATATATAGGGACTTCAGGCTAAAATAACATTTTATATGTATGTGTGTATATATGTATGTATACACACACACACACACACACAGTTATCTGCACTGAAGTGTTAGAAAGGAAATGAGACAATATAATGGTATGCTATAAAGAATTTCTTCTAAATCACTAATTACTATGTGTTTTTCTCCTTGTCCTTATCTCTGTGAAGTCATGTTTTGCCTTGCCTGTTTTAAGGTGTTTCTGGGTTTGTACAGGCAGAACAGAAAGCACACTGGGAATGGCATCTGGCAATCCTTGGTTAAAATTCTGCTTTATGCACTTACCTTCTGTGTGAACCTAGATCAAGTTATTTCAGCTCACTGAGTCCCTATTTCCTTGGTTCTAAAGCGGAGGATCTAATGCCTAGGATTATTGTGAGGTCAAAAGTTATATATAAAAGTTCTTGGTACATGGTGTATGCTCAACCAAAGGTTGCCCGGATTATCATCTACTTTGTCATATTGTGTCTTTCTGATAAATCCAATGCCTTCATTCTGCTTCATCGTACTTTCTATGGTTAACTTAGCAGAAGGTTGAGTCATTATCAGTTGTTTGTCTACAGTCATCTCGAATGGTCTCTACTTAATGACAAAATACTTGATTATCTGCTTTACTGAATGCAGGATAGATATTCTAAATTTTTATTACCAGGTGAAACTCAGAAAATGCAAGTTTCCTGGTTAGTGAAATCATCACAGTTGCTGAATTTACGTTGCCTGTAAGTGTTTTCTGCCAAAGTGAAACTCTAACCATCCTGGGAAGAAAGGCTATAGAATTTAAAAAGACACAATTATTTCAAGTGAGAGCCACAAATACACATTATCCAGTGAGGGAACTTTATTTTCTCCTTTGAAATGTTGTTGTCTTTCTCATTAATGTTCATTAACTTATTAATAATGGCCAACTAGACATGTGGAATGGACAGACATAATTTTCAAGGGGTTATTTAAATAGTGTGCATACTAAAGACTGAATTTCTGAAGCCCTTGACTATTCTGAAAATAGGTCAATTTCTAAAAATTTAAATTTGCTTTTCATTGTTTTCCCACTTAATTTTGTTGTATATTGTGAAACTTCTCTTATTTCTGTTTCTGCTTTTTCAGTAGTGATTGTTTATTGTCCTTTTAGATGAATAAAAATGAAGCATTTTTCTTCGGCATTCACCCATTGTTCAATTTGGCCAATTCCTTGTAATAGTGATCAATAGAAAAGACTCCTATTGCGATTGTTTCCTACAGTCTGACATCAGCCAGGCTCAACCTTTGAGCTTTTAAAATGGATGCTGTAGCCGCTGTCATTCCTGAATCAATGGGCTTAGGTGAAAAGTACAGGTAGCCTTATCCTTCTAGCCTGTCCACCAGTGTGAGGTTCAGAGATTAGGGTTGGTCAACTTGATTTATCCTCTTGGAAGCTTACTTCTTTCCCTGAAAGTCACCTTTATTTTTTAGCCTGTTTGTTTTATTTTCATTGCTAGCTTTTCATTTTTAGTTTTCCCTTCCAAGCTGGGAATAAAACTGGCCAAGAATAAAATTGCAAAAATTATATTATATATTATATATATTCTCTTCTGTTATGTTGTTTTAATATTTCAAGTACCATTTTATTGTCTTAAAAAAAATGTTACCGACGATGTCTTTGTGGTATATGCCTGAGAATGCTAATGCTTTCATTTTGTAAGTATCAAGCTCAAGCATGCAGCTATTTTATCTACATTTAGCTCTATATAAAAAAAAACTAAAGGGCCAGTGCCCATAGTCTTTGTTTTTGCTTTCATTTGTTCCTGTTCCATTAGTTAACAAATTAATTAAATAAGTATTTATTTAGCTTCCTATTTGCCAAGCTGTGTGATCAGTCCTGAAGATTGAATCACAAATACACCCTGTGCCTGCCCCCGGGAAGCTTACATTTTATCGGGGTAGCCATGTAGTAAATAAGAGTTTAGTGAGTAATTATAGGAGATTGTTTTGGAGGGGAGAGAAATTGAAGAGGTGCTGTGTAAGAGAGAGACTTAATTAGCTTGGGTAAATTTAGAAAGCATAATTTACAAGGTACTTTTGAGTTGATTTTAAAGGTTAAGAAGGAATCATCTGAAGAAAATTCCAGAGTGAACAGCAAATATATGTGTCATGAGGCATGAAAGAACATAGAATATGGTTGAAATGTAATTAATAAGAGGGTGAGGACTTGGTAGGAGAAGGAGAAAGAGGCCAGATCATGCTGAGCTTTGTAAGACTTGGGAAGGAGTTTGGATGTTGTAAGTACAATGAAAAGCGATGGAAGTATTAAATAAGGGAGTGACACTAACGTATATACTAAACTTTAATCTCTCTGGATTTTATGTGGAGAATAGGTTGTAGGGGTAAAAGGGAATAATTGGGGGAACAGGAGGGAAGTGGTTGTTGTGGTCTAGCTGGGAAATGGTGGCGCCCCTGGCTACTGTGTGCCAGCAATGACGGAAGGAAGGTGGTGGATTTGAGATATGTTTTGGGGGCAGAAAATCCACTTTGGTGGATTAGATACGTGGTTTCAGGGACTGGAAACAAAGATGACATTTTTATAAAAGAATGAGTGATGGCACCATTCACTGAATTGGGAAAGGCTGTGGGAGTTTCGGGAGAAAAGATCTAAAAATTGAGTTTTGAAATGTTTGTTTGAGATGCCTATTAGATATCTAAGTGTATAGGTTAAAGAGGCAATTGGTTATGAATCTGGAGCTCAGCTGTTCTGGACTTCAGCTATGAGTTAGGGAGTCTCCGCCATTTACATTGGAGGTTAAACATGTGGGACTGGACGAAATCAGCAGGGAAGGAGTAGAGACCCAGGAGAGGAGAGCGTGCTTGACTGAGTCTGTAGGGTTAGGGTTTGGTGATTGATCAGAAAAGGAGCAGAGAGCAAAAAGGGCTGGGACGAAACTTCCAATGGAGTAGAAAGAAAATCCCAATTGATTGTGTTCAGAAGTGGAGGAGAGAGGAGAATGTTTCTAAGACAGAATGAGCCACTGTGTTGAATTAGGCTGAGTAATCAGATAAGATGACACAGAACAGACACCATTCAGGGAATTCCACTTCTTGGAGATTCCTGGTGATTTTAAAGAGAGCGGTTTCAAGGAAGTGAGCAGGCTAGAAGCTCCATAGAGAGTGAGGTGAAGGTAAGGGAGTAGAAAGAATTGTGGAAACAACTTTAGAGAAGTTTGTTTTGAAGAGGGACAGGGAGATTGGGTGGTACTTGAAGGGGGTTGCAGGGTAAAGAGAAGTGATTGACTTTTCTCTTAAAAGGAGACATACTAAAAAGCATGCATGTGTGGTTATGGGAATGATCCAATAGATAAGAGACTGACGATTAAACACAGAGGGGACAAAGGAAGGGGGTACAAGAAAAGCCTTTGAATAGATAAGAAGGCCGGATTTGGAGAGTTGAGTTTGGTAAGGGCTGGGATGCATTTTTCATTATGACTGGAGAAACCAATGAGAAGATTTGTCCAGATGCACGTGCACTGGAGCTTCAGTGGTGAGAAGATGAAAGATTGTGCAAGGCCTGAACTTTCTTTACGTGAGGTTCGAGGTAGGACTGAGAGAGGTTGGAAGAAAAAGGATTGGCTTGCTGTAAAATCAGAATATTGGTGAGTAGAACAGTTTCTTAGGGGAACTTTATAGTATTGCTGGGCAGTGAGGAGTGCCCACTTGTGGTTCATAATAATAATTATAAGAGGAAGGTAGTCCTGTTGAAGTGTTTCTTAGCAGTGTTCATCTACTCAGAAGCAAGTATAAAGAGTTCAGGTAAAAGGTGGGGAGAGAGAGGGTGGGGGAGAGGAAGGTCTTTGGAAGGGAGGGGAGACCAAAATTGCCTACAGTCTGTAAAGGTGTCTAATATGTCCCTTTCTCTGGATGGTGCCATCCCTCACTAGAGCTATGGCTTGACAAGCAGACCTTGAGTTGGATTTCAGACTCTACTTACCCATGAGGCAGTGAACAACCTTTATAACCACAGGCCGTGACCCTGAACCTGGGGCTCGGTATATGAATGTAATGGGTAAATGTCTTGTGCTTTAAAACAGTGGGAATTTGTTTGGAAGATGAGAGAACAATGGCCTGGAAATGGCAGTGAGGAGCAAGGAGGACCCTTGTTCCATCTCCTCACACTGAGGCATAAAAGATCTGAGAGAAAAAAGAAAAAAACTTTGTAAAAGTTTGCAGGGGATTTCATGGCCCTGGGGAAACCAGTTGCAGGGAAGACAAGGTGAAGGAGTTGATCTGGGGAGGTTGAAGGTGCAGAGGAGTCTGGTGGTCATAGAATAGGAGCTCTAGGGCATGATGGATGAAGGGTTTTGGGGGTGGATGGGGGCAGATTGGGGAGGATACAGAGTAGTGTTCGAGTTATGGTCCACTATTGGTTGTCTAATGAAGACCACATGTCTGACAGTGACTCAGCTAAAAGGGAAATAGGATGTGGTGAGATGAATCCTCTCAAGGAGTTAGCTCTGTGGTCTTGCATATTTACTTACTGGCAATGGCAGCTCCAGGGAGAGCTGCTCCTTTAGGGTACCCAAAGCTATGGGCAGGTATCATGGGATGGAGATTGGGTTGTGGTGGGGGTGGGGGTCCTCCCTTGAGCTTCCCAAGTGGTATGGCATTAGCAACTTAGGGGAGAGTCTCCTTGAGTCCCATGGAGTGAATTTTTAAGTGTCTTGGTGATGACCCAACCTATGTGTAACAAGGATTGGTCACCAAAAGACCACAGATCATTGGGAGTATCTGCAGTGACTAATTCTTTACCTCTATTGCATTTTCCCCATAGCATGCTGTAATAAATTTCCAATAAAATGTTATTTTATTTACAAAAGAACAAAATTACCTTGTTTTGATGGTACCCGTTGAATACCTTAAAGAATTGTTTCATTGTTAATTTTTCTATCTGCCACTCAAACTACTGACGCTACTGTTTTCCACTCTAAAAGAGATAAATATATTTAAATCTCTTATCACTGTAAAGGTCACCTTTTAAGTATACCAAAATATAGCAACACATATCTGTGGGTTCCCTAAGATGCTCTTTTCCATTAAATTTTTTAAAAAAATACATATCTATTGTGTTCAAATACTCTTTTGACCAATTATAAGCACATGCACGCTTGATTAAACAATATATTATATCTTGTAGCTTAAAATACCAAGTATTATTTAACATCTTTAAAATGACATTTTAAAAAGGCAGTTATGTGGGGGGCCATGTTTTGTTATGTTACAAAATAAAACTGTAGGCTATAGCATATCATAGCTGCTTTTATTATGGAAGTCTCTTTGCAAAAGCTGAGAGTTTACATTTAAAAAATTCACATTCCCTTTAATGTAAACTGTTATGAATCTGCCATCCATGGATTTTCTTAAATCTTTTATGGGAAGCTATTTATATTTTCCGTCTGTACCATTTCTTGCAGTAAACACTTTTATAGTCTGTTACTTCTTCCATTTGAAGTAAAAAATTTTATTTGTGCTGACGTTATTCTTCTAAACTTAAAATGTTGTATGTTTTAGGTTTTCAGCCTATGCTTATCTTTGTGATTTATAGATTTAAAAAACTATTTTAAAAAAATCTTCCTTGCCTTTGTCTTCTAGCCACAAATTCCTAGACTTAAAATCATTTCTTTTGCTATAATAGTGTTCCTTTCCCTGGTTCTCTCATTCTGTCTCTCTGGATTTCCTCTAGCTCTGTTCTGAGTTTTCCTGAGATGTAGCAGTCAGAACCGGCAAGTGAAAAATCTACATTGAGAATCGTAGACTAATATAAGTTCAGTGCCGGATGGGATCTTAGAAATCTCCCACGTTAAAGCTTCCCGACCTTTTTGCTGTCTGCACACTACTCATCTATTCTCATCAGTAACCTCTTTCATTTACATGCAGCGATTCTTAATGAAGCTGAATGTGAAGCCAGGGATGGAGGGGAAAGGGAAGGAACTCTTCTAGTAGGTGTTATAATCCCTGTGTTGGATGATGTAGTTTTAAAAGGACTCCCAGAGATTTTGAAATGGGTCTTTTACTGATCTAGTACAAGCCTCTTATTTTAAGGATGAAAAAAATAAATTGGAGATTTGAAATGATTTACCCTAAGCTATAGAGCTAGTAAATGGCAGAGGTGGTAGAATTGGGTCGTTTTCTTCTGAAAGCTGTGTACAAATGGCATTAAAGGTAATTTATTAGCCTGTGTGATAAAGTATACATACATATTCCTGAGCCTCTGATTTTAGTGACTTTTTTACCTTACGATCTTATAATAAATCATGTGGAATGCCTTGAAAATGGATAAAAGAATCTTGTAATATTAAGTATATCATAGTCTAGCCTGGGATATAATTTTTAAAAATAAAAAAAATAAGCTGAGGGGTGGAGGAAACTAATACAATTGAGCTACATTCTGGTATAAATTTCATATGAATTATATTGATTTCAAAAATCAGAATACAAATTAACATACATATACAGTAACTATGATTATGAATTTAAAAATGTATATTCATTATCATAATATGAAGACAATTTGGACTGCTGTAAACAGTTTAGTTTTCAGCATGTTCATTATTTTTAGTAGTTGATTGAGTTCATGATAAAAAATTTGACACCAGTTATATGTGCATTTAAAAAAGTTCACCAGGACACTTATTGCAAATTGCGCATTTGCATGCTATAAGCAAAATTAATTTCCCAGTATATGACCAAATTCATATGTAAGGTTAGGGAAAATATTATTTATTGAGTGTTTATCATATCTTGGTACATTTGTGTGTATATACCTCATTTTCTAAAAATATTGCTGTAGGGGAGATATTATTCCTATTGTTGCATTAGTTTATTCAATAAATAGTTGTTAAATTGCTACTGTATGTGGGTCCTGGAGATACCAGGTACACTGATGATTCAGAAGCTTCAAATGGACAAGAAAACAGTCACTTATAGTCATAATCAGAGACACAGTGAAGTAGGCAGAATAGTGGCCACCAAAGATGAGGAGATTATTCCGGGTTATCTGGCTGGGCCTAGTCTTATCCCGTGAGTCTGTAAAAGTGGGGGAGGAGGCAGAGGGGTGGGTCAGAGAGATATGATGTGAGGACTTCACCCACTGTTGCTGGCTTTGAAGGTAGAGGAAGGGGCCACGAGCCAAGGAATGTGGCAGCCTCCAGAAGCTGGAAAAGGAAAGGAGACGGATTTACTCCAGAACCTCCAGAAAGGATTGCATCCCTGCAGACAACTTGATTTTAGTCTAGTGGAGACCTGTGTTGGACACTAACATACAGAACTGTAAGACAATACATTTGTGTTGTTTTAAGCCACTAAGTTTGTGGTAATTTATTACAGCAGCGGTGGAACACAACAGCCATGGTAGAGGAAATCATGAGATACGTTGGGAAAGGTACCATAGATTTGGAAGGTGTTTGTACCAAGTTCTGGAGGGTCAGCAGAAGTTAACCAGGAGGGAAGGGGAAAATTAGTGGAGGCTGGGGGTAAGGGGAGAGAAGAGGAAGGATATTTAAGGTAAAAGAAGTAAAATGTAAAGGTCTGGATATGACAGAGACAGTGACCTTTTGGAGGATTACGAATTGGTTCACTTTTGTAGATAAAATACATGAGGCTCAGAGTGATGAGATGATTCTTGGGGAGGTGAGCAAGAGTCAGATCATGGAAAATCTTGTGTGTTAAGCAGAATTGAGGGATGATGAAAGTGATGCTTGAGGAAATAACGCAGCTTGCTCAAGCTTTCGTGGCTAGTCAGTGACGGACCCTTGTCCACATTGATCTAAAACTCATATTCTTCTGCTTACATAACCAATAAAGTAGACGTCTCTTATGCAAACAACTAAAATTTGGAGGTTTTTTTTGACAGTTTCCTATGCGTTGAATATTTTTAAAGCTGTATTTTGTTTTTCCCAGTGATGACCAGTAGACAGTTGACAACTTGAGAGTAAGTGCCCTAGTTTCTGGATTCAGAATGTTCTATGGGTCATCAAAGTGTGTTGCTGGAATGACTATATCCGGTGGAATACTGTCTGAGGCCAAGTGCTCATGATCTTAGCTCACTTTTCCTTTGAAGCATGACTTTAGGTTTCCCACCTCCCCTGCTAGCCTGGTCCTTTATACTTGTTGGGTATATAAATGTCTCTCGTGTGCAAAGAATTCTCTGTCTTCACCCTTAGGGTTCCTAGATATTTGCATCCTTTTCCCTAGCCTGGGCATTCTCAGGGTTTAATAAAACTAATCTCTAATGATCTATTTTTACAACAGCTCTTGCCACATAACGTATTATGTACATAATGGATATCCTCAAATAATAAGAGGATTCTGATTATGGAAAATGAAAGTATTTGACTTCACTAAATTTTATAATGACTAAATTTTATATATGGAATATTCTTAAAATAAGAATAGCCTGTTCATGGCACATTAATTGCATGTATGGACTCCTTTAACTCTTTGCTTTCTAATACCTTTTTGGCACAGCCTTTATTTGGTTGTTCTTAATATTTTTTTCTGTTGATGTTTTAAACATTGAAAATATGGGCAGGGTTTGAGGGAGGATAAAACACCACCAACAGCAACCATCCACATTCTAATGGGTAACTTCTCAATTTCAAAAAATTAAAGAAATATACACCTATGATTACCAAGACAGCCACCCAGTTTTATAACAAAAAATAGTTATTCTGTCTTTACTCACTGCACTGCCCCCCAGAAACTACTAATTTCTTTTTTAGCTTCTCCTTATATCATTTATACCTTTCCATATTTTAAATATGACGAGTATGCCATTATCTTCCAGCTCATCAATATTAGACATTGTCTACTGACATTCTATTTTGGTAAATATGTAGGAAATAGCTTTCTTATGCCACTATTCACTTCCCTTCTTCATCATTGAATTTTTAGATAAATAGATATTCAATGGTGTGATTATTACACCTGTCCAAACATCATTAACAGCCAAGCATTGAAGTTTACTATAGTTTTATTTCCTCTCTGTTTGTTTTACCTGAAATTAAGAATTGCCTTGTTTTTATATGCCTAGTTTTCTTTGCACCAATTGCTAATTCTTCCCACATTTTCCAGTGGCCTGACAGTACAATTTTCCACAAAGTCAATCACGTTAGGGAGGCTATCACTTCTAATACTGTTTTTTGGCGACATCTCTTCTGGGGACGCGCTTTGTAGGCCTGCTGTGCAGCCATCAATCATACTGGGTGTTTTCTTTGCTTTTCTCCTAGTTTGGAATCCCTATTTCTTGGATCTCAGGGGGGTTTTTTGCTTTTGCTTTTGTTTTGTTTTCCTCTTTTGTGCCATTTCCTCAAAACAAGAATACAGAGTGGTTGCAATGGTGATGACAGCCCTCATCTGCTCCAATTTAAATTCCCACACTCTTTTCTGTGCTCTCCTTTCCCCAGTAGCATGAGAGCCCCTTTGCTTCTTTTTGGGTTGGATCGCTCTTCTTTTTTTACGCTTCTCATATCTGCCTTCTTCTTGATTCTCAAACTGGGTTTTGTGGAGGACATCTCTTAGGAGCTTCTTGAAAAATGCTCTGTGAGAGTAAATTTTAAAGGTATATTATGGCTAGGTTGTCATTATTCTATAAATACTTATTATAATACTGTAATAAGGACTCTGAGGAATATGGAGATATAAAAAACTATTTCTGCCCACAGAGACTTTATAGAATAGGTGGACAGACAAGAAATCTATATGATATAGTTAAAGTAAAATTTAAGAGTGAAACAAAATCATAATCTAAGGGCTTTTCCAAGATATGTGTGATTAATTGTTATGTGAAGAGAAATACTTACCTTTTATGAATTCAGAGCAAGGAAACCTAATTAGGATGGAATGTTCTGGAAGAGGTGGTTCTTAAACCTTAAAGGAGTGGTAGGATTTTGATAAATGGAGATGGTCAGAAGGACTTTTTATACGGATATAAAATTTTTATGTGGAAACAGTATTATAGAGGAAAAGAAGCATACTTCTTTGACCTGAACAGAGTATTGGACAAAACTGGGGTATAAAGCTAGAAGAGTAAACTGGTGATAGATTATGGAGGACATTAAATTCCAGGTGAGGCAATTTGAATTTATTCTTCACAGTAGTAAGTAAATGCCAAGATGAGGATTTATATATCCAGAATGTCATATAAATGGGATTACAGTGTGTACTCTTATGTGTCTGGCTTCTTTCACTTAGCAGAATTCATGTGAGATTCCATCCGTGTTGTTGCAGGCATCAGTAGTTTGTTTATTTTTATTGCTGAGTAGTATACCATTGTATGCAAGTACCATACTTTGTTTATCCATTTACCAGTTGACATTTGGATTGTTTTCACTTTTGGACCATTACAAATAAGGTTTCTATAAACATTTGCATACAGGTTTTGTGTAGACATATGTTTTCACTTGGGTGAATACCTAAGGTAGGATCTCTGGGCTGTATCACAAGTGCATGGTTAGCTTAACAAACTGCCAACTGTTTTTCAAAGTGGCTGCACCATCTTACATTCTTACCTGCAATATATGAGAGCTGCAGTTACTCCACATTCTCACCAGCACTTGGTATAGTCATTCTCTGAAAGCCATTTTAATATGTAGTGATAGCTCATTGGGGTTTGAATGTACATTTCTGTAGTGATTAATGATGCTGAGCATCTTTTCCTGTGCTTGCTTGCCATAGATATACTTTCTGTGGTGATGTATTGGTTTAAATCTTTTACCCATTTTTTAAAGAATGTGTTTATTGATGTGTAAAAAAGATACTTGTTCATTGTACATTCAAAAAATGCAGAAAAGTACAAATAGGAAAGTAGACCAACTTAAATCCCAGTGTTCAGAAATAACTATTTTAATAAGTTAGCATTCCACACATTTCTCCCTCTATGTACATACACAGGTAGAAGAACAAATGAGTGGATGGATGATGAATGGATGGAGGAGTGAATAGCTAGGAAAAAATATAAAAATGAAGTCATATTAGATATTCTGAGTTTTATCATGATATATTTCATATACGGTAGTCCTCCCTTACCTATGGTTTCTCCTTGTGTGGTTTCGGTTACCCATGGTATAGTACAGTAAGACATTTTGAGAGAGAGAGAGAGAGAGAGAGACCACATGCACAAAATTTTATTACAGTGTCTTGTTATAATTGTTTTATTTCATTATTAGTTATTGTTGTTAATCTCTTGTGCCTAATTTATAAATTAAACTTTATCATAGGTATGTATGTATACTTATATATAGGAAAAAACATAATGTATATAGGCTTTGGTGCTATCTGTAGTTTCGGGCATCCACTGCATGTGTCCCCTACAGATAAAGGGGGCCTACTGTACTATGAAATTCACCCTTTTCAAGTGTACAACTCAGTGGTTTTTAGTATATTGACCATGTTGTGCAACCATCACTGCTTTTAATTTCAGAAAATTTATCACCCAGAGAGAAAACTCCACACCATAAGCAGTTAGTCTCCATTAACCTCCACCCTCCAGTCCCAGGCAACAGCTAATCTACTTTCTGTCTCTGTGGATTTGATATTTGGGAAATTTTATATAAATGGAATTTCATAATATGTGGCCTTTTGTGTCTGGCTTCTTTCACTTAGCATATTGTTTTCAAGGTTTGTCCGTGTTGTAGCATGTGTCAGTGCTTCATTCCCTTTTATAGCTGAATAATATTCCATGTATGGGTAGACTGTATTGTGTGTATCAATTCCTTCCTCACTTATGGACATTTAGGTTGTTTCTACTATTTGGCTATTATAAATCATGCTGCTATAAACATTTGTGTACAAGTTTTTGCATGGACATACATTTTCAGTTCTCTTGGGTTTAAATACTTAGGAGTGCATATGTTGGTACCCATTTTTTAAAATTGAGTTATCTGTTTTCTTGAAATTGCATTATCTGTTTATATACCTCTGAGGGATATAAAGTTTTAAATGTGGACTTTACAGATAAGAGTATCTTTTAACTCAGTAACTCTAGGATAGTTCTGTGTTTAAATTTTGATGTTAATTTAATGAAGCATTTATAAAAGCTTGATTGTCCAATGTTTTCCAAATATTATTAAATCAGATTAAGAAATGAACTTGTATTGATCTAAATTGTTTAAAAATATGTAAAATCGGCTGGGCATGGTGGTTCATGCCTATAATCCTAGCACTCTGGGAAGCCAAGGTGGGAGGATTGCTTGAGGTTAGGAGTTCCAGACCAGCCTGAGCAAGAGGGATACCCCGTCTCTACTAAAAATAGAGAAATTAGCCGAGTTTGGTGGCGTGTGCCTGTAGTCCCAGCTACTCGGGAGGCTGAGGCAGGAGGATCGCTGGAGCCCAGGAGTTCGAGGTTGCAGTGAGTTATGATGACGCCACTGCACTCTCTACCTGGGGCAACACAGCGAGACTCTGTCTCCAAAAAGAAAAAAAAAGTAAAGTCGACTCTTTAAATTATTTTTATTTTATCTTAAATATTTCTTCAGATTTTAGTTTCTAGAATTCATTTAGTCACTGATTGTATGAATATTTCTTGATATTGCCTTTCCGGTGCCTGGCGTTATACTGAGGTATTGACATATAACATATGAGGGAATAACTTAATGTACAATTATGAGATGTAACGTGTAGTTGTAACTATTTTATGATATGGGTGTGATTTTGTTAATGTTTGTGTGTCTTGTCCTCACTGTTCTCACAGTTCACACGCCTCCTCCACTAAGGATAATTCAAGATAGACATATAAATAAGTCTAGAGGTTACATTCAGTGACTTAAATAAAAGTTCCTTTGAACTTGTCTGTTAATTTTTTATTTAGGGTGTGCGGGATGTGGACTGTCACACTGTAAGTAAAAGAACCATGCCTGTCATGTTGTTACTTTCAGTATTGCTGACAGACAGAATGCCTTGGAGGCTGAGCTGAGGACAGTGCAGGCCTCTCGCAGAGACCTAGAGAACTTCCTGAAGTGGATCCAAGAAGCTGAAACCACAGTGAATGTGCTTGCGGATGCCTCTCAGAGGGAGAATGCTCTTCAGGACAATATCTTGGCCAGGGAACTCAAACAGCAGATGCAGGTAAATACATGGGAAACTACAACCCATATTTGTGTTTGTACTGTTCTTTTTGATCCATCTCTATGTGAATTTATTACTGTTAAAAGGTGAGGTTGTCACCTTGTGCTGCTATGAAATCCCTGCTCTCCTGTGAATAATTAGTTTCTGGAAATAAGATCTGTAAAATATTTTTACTTAATATTGAGGAAAAAAACCACCTTGTTTTATGGAAGTAATAATTGTTTGTTTAGAGTTAGAGGCTCATAGCTATTCTGTTTTCCGTCATTTTAAGCCCTATTACAGTTAGCTTTATTGAATTCTAAATTATAAAGGCATTTTCCCTTAATGTGAAGTTGTTTCTTTCCCCATTTATTATACATACTTAATATAAAAGCTGCAAAAGCTCTATGGCTTAGTTTACAACTAAGAATATTAGGCTTGAAGGTATTACTTTTATGTCTTTAGCTCGATAACTATGATTGTATATACAGTCTGAGGTTCGGATTTTTCTTCTACATGAAGTATGCTAATATAAAATCTTTCCTTTAAAAAAATTACAAAGAATCTCATGAAGCATGTCTGAATCTTTTTTCTGCCCCCATGTAGTTCTGCTTCAGTGCCCTTGAACCTCCCATTTTGTCTGCCTAGACTGATCTATTCTTATCAGTCATATAGGCCTTCTCACTTAGAACTTAGTTCAAAACCTATTTCAATGGGGAACTCTCCTTGTCTACCAGAGTTTTACATGTCATTACTTCTTTATACCGCTTCATTCTCATGTCAGTTTGACCATTGTTTTTTCTGATATGCTTGTGAACACATGTCCCGTTGTCATTTGATGCATGTCTCCACCTGTCCCAGTTGATCACATGATTCTTCAAGGACAGAGATTATGTTATTTCATATTGTTGCCTATGTAGTGCCTTGTGTGCAAATCCTAAGTAAATAGTAACTGGTACTCTTGGACCCTGGCTTCACTATTATGAAATTCAGTATTGATGACCTTTTATGAATTTGTTCTTAAGAACTCTTTCCCCTTGAAATATCAAAAAGACTGTTTTATAAAAAGTCAACAGATGTGTGGATCTGGAAAAGGGGTATGGAGAATTTCTTTGAACTACTCTTATTCTTACAGTTTTTCTCTAAGTTTGAAATTATTTTCATTAAAAAGTTACAAAATGTTAAAAAGGGACCTTCTTGGAATAGGCTTATTTGTAACTTGTTCCCATGCATAAAGGCTCTTACGGTGTTTTACTGTTAAGATTAACCTAATGAACATCTGGGTTTATTTATATTACTTCTTATTTCTTGTTTTGGGACTTGGTAATTAGTATGACCAGGCAAGTATCAGAGTTAAATCTAATCCTTTGTTTCATGCTTTGGAGTCTCACGAGGTCACCATAAATGTTAAGTGACAAAATATTTAGCCACCATCTGGATTTTAGGGGATTATAGAGGGCTCTAAATGTGGGCAGGTGCTAGAATATATTATTTTTTATGATTTAAACAACTATAAGCCTGACCTATAAATGCTCACAGATACTTAATTTATGTAATGGTGTTAATTTCAACAGCTATTTAGGCTATGCACTTGAGTAGGTGACAGTTTATAGACAATGAGTAAAAGGAGGCTTGAAATGAACCTTGGTAATGAGCACCAGCAAAACACAGGCCTGTTGTATAGTTTAATGACGTCTTTTGACACATTTAATCTTAGGATATATTCTTACCATAGCCAAAACTCTTCTCAATATTTAATGAATATTCAAACTGTGGAAGACATAAATGTAAATAGAAATGTTTAAAATCTTTCTAAATAAAAATAGCTCAGCATAGGATTACTTGTCGTATGGCAAACAGCATTGAAAAGGAAAAGTTGCTGACAAAAATACTAAAATGCATTATAACATGTATAGTACTTCTCAAAAAGAATTTAATGTTGCTGAAATAGAATCTTTTGGCTCATAGAAAGTCATAAAGAGGACATTTATTAAGAGCCTATTGAAATCTCTTTGTTTATCTAAAGATAAACATACACATTTGTTTATGTTTAGGATGTTTCACATAATGGTAATTTGCATGATTTTTCACTCCCTTGCTCCTTTATTAAATGCTCTTAATTTTAAAGGATTCTCTCCATTTTATTTAGAAAATATTCTGTGGCTTTATTTTTAACACCTTAGAGGTACGTGACTATTAGAGACTTAGTACCTTTCACTGAGTATTTCTGAGGCAAGAGAATTTTAATTTTCCTATGGGCTTGTGTATTGATTCTCCTTTTGTGTGAGTGAACAGACATTTAAAATGGAAACTTGTTTGGAAACGGAGTGGTGTTTGTAGAAGGAAATGACTGTACAAAAGCATGTCAAATCATAAAATACATTTTCTGGTGGCATGGTGGTGGTGGTGATGGATATGTGTGCACTACAGAAATGGAGCAAGGACCTCAGTGTATCTGTGCTCCATGCAGAAGGGGTATATGTAGAAATGCTTAGCTGACACATTCACTGTTTATGCTTGTTTCATGTCTTGTGACAACCACATGCAGGGCCATGGGAGTATTTCATGAAGATGAAGAAATTCATTCTATATTCAGTTTAAGGTGAATCTTGGGTAAATTTTGACAAAGGACAGTTCTAAAGCACATGGAAGATGAAGATTAATTTGGGGGAGTATGCTATGATACACACAATTTCTGTTAGGGATGGATGATCAGTTGGATTTGTCTATTTATGTTTCATTGCCCTGCTGCAAGGCTGTTAGGTTTTTATCCCTCAGCAGAGGCCTTTTGGTAAGAGAAAAGCCAGTCCTTTGGAGACTTGCGAGAGAGACAAGCTCCTTAAGAGCTGAGTAGTCCAGATCATAGAGGGTCTTGTATGCCATGCTAAGTGTTTTGTATTTTAACCTGGTGGCAATGGGGAGAAGGAATAAAGGATACTATGCAAGAGTGATGCAATGGATTTTCTGCTTTATAGGAATCTAACTGATGACATTATAAGGACTGATTTGAATGAGGCAAGAGTGACAGTTAGGATATCCTTGTAGCCCTCCAGGCCAGAGTGTTAATGACCAGAAAGGAGGCAATGGTAGGGCAAGACCTAATGGCTTGATAGTGTGGGTAGGCAAAGGAATGGGGAAGGGGGAGACGCAAGGAGGTGGTATTAGAGCTGGAGACGGAGAACATATGAGAAGAAAATGCCAGGGCGGGGGTGCAAGCAAGTGGGAAGTGTGAGAGGATGGTGCAGATTCCACGTTGACTATGTTGAAATGAGGCATTTGAGTAACATCTAGATGCCAGGAGATGCCCGGTATGCGGCTGTTGCTGTGAATCTGTATTCAGATGAGAGAATTTGGCCAAAGATGCAAAAACTTTTTATTTTTCTTGCTCTTGATTGAAAGCCTTTTGACTTCCAATTAGTTTATTAATTCAAATGCACTTATTCTTCATTTTCATGCCCATGTTCTAGAATATTATTATTTTAATTCTATTTTAAAATTTAAGCTTTGCATTTTAACAGTACCAATTAATTGAGATGCTCTTGTTCTTTCCTGGGTAAAATCCTGAGGCCCTTTTGCTTTCTGGGGTGGTGTTATAACAGGTGGCTGGTTTTGCTCTCTTAATGATTTGTGTTTTAGGATTATTATATTTTTATCTCCTGTGTTCGCTTTTAGCCTAATTTTCACCCTCTTGTTTCATAGATACAGACTTTGGTTGTAGAGTGTTTCAGATCTTCTTCCATACCCTGCTCCATGCACAGCACTGTGTTTGGGGGGTAAATACTTCATCTGCTGGTTCTGGAACGGAACTGATAACTTCATATTTTTTGTAACAACTTCATGGGTGTATAATTCACATACTATATAGTTCATCCCTTTAGGTTTTACGATTCAGTTGTTTTTAGTATAGTCACAGAGTTGTGAAAACATTATCACAATCAAGTTAGAACATTTTCATCACCTGAAAAAGAAACCCTTTACCCTGTAGCAATCAATTCCCACCCCTAAATAATCACTAATCTGATTCTATCTATTTGCCTAATAACTTAGTATTTTAAATCATGTTATTTCACTACATCCTCTGCTTTTGGCTTGACACATCTAAAACATTGTTAGCCTCACCAGAGGGAGGCAGTGTAGATTCTCAGTATAGACCTTCAGGGAAAAAATACGCTGGCAGAAGCCCACAAAACACTGCTTGATAAAGACAACTCTATAAGACCCAATAGGACTTTAAATCATGCTAAAATGAAGGACTGAGAAAGGCAGATGAAGTAAAAGAAGAGAAACAAATACTTAAACCCTGTATTTCTATTAAAGAGTTGTGGCAACATTAGAGAGAGGTGATTCTGTGGCATTGCGCAGGTTACTAATTTGAGCAGGACACTGATAATGAGGAACATCTGGGTTCTATTTCTGGCCGTGCTCTTTGACCCAGTCATTTAATCATTCGGGGCTATTTTGCTCATCTCCTCACAGTACTTTACTCCAATTGCTATTTGTGATGGTATTCGGACTGCAGTAGAGAGTGTGTCTCAAGTATGTATACATACACATAAAAGCCAAAAATTCTGAATTGGGTCTTCATATGATATAATTACGGTCTCATATTTTCTGTTCATAAAATTAAAACAGTTTTATGGCAACTAAAATGAGATCATGAAGATGCTGTCTACAGGGGAATATCCAGTAGTCAATTACAGACTTTATTTTTTATTAACTTTGCCATTTAGTTAGACGAGTCCTAACCTATTCCATTTCTAATGGCTTTCCTCCTCGGCAGTCATAGGAGAGCCCACTGGCCAGCTCTGCTCTTAGGGTACCTTAGGTAAAGCCACATACCCACTGCGAGTATTTTTGTTTTGTTTTGCTTTTTTGTTTTAGATGATCTTGTGCTGAGACCTGTCTGGAGGTGATTTATTAGCAATGTATGGGCTGCTATCATTAGAGTCAGGTACCCTTTTGCTCTTCTCAGGATTTATAACAGGGTCTCTTATTCACTAATTCACAGAGCACAGCCAGAGCTGTATTTATCAGGTAGTGAATGCATCCTTCTTTAGAGAGGGGGAATGCTACTCTCTCTCCTAGTATAAACCAGCTACAAGGCATGCACCGTGGTGGTGGCAGCGGCGAGATGCTGAATCTCTGTTCCCAGGGGATGTCTGCTTTGTATCTGCAGCTTTAATGTTTCACTTAATATCATCTTTGGCTACTGAGCGCACTCCTCGCCAGCAGCCAGCAGCGCTTGGCGGCTCGACAACTTGCTTCATTTCTGGCCATGCCAGACTGAGCAAGTGCTGGCTGTGAGCATCTGCTGGGGGGCTTTCTGTGTGGCGTTTGTCTGTGCTTTTTAAATTGAGAAGAAGTTGAAGGAATACCAGCCTGCTTTTTCCTAGAACCTAAACCCCTGTATCTTTCAAATGCATTCCTGGAAACGAGCATGCTCAGAGAACTGGCAAATCATTGTCCAGTGACCGGGAGGAAATGATCGTTGCTCTTCATTTATAATGCAAATTCTGAGGTGTCTTCAGAAGTGTGGTAAACTTAAAATGATGGCTGTGGTGAGAACGTCTCTGCAGAAAGTTGTGGTTTTGTTGCATCGTTTACAAAGGATGGCAGTTTCCTCTCCTCGGTATCAGAAGCTCTGTAAGGTAACTGAGTGATTGAAAAGAAGGATCTTGGGTGTCTGACAATTCTACTGTTTCTCAGTCTCTAAAAACTAATCTTTCATGTTCTTATCAAGGAAAAATTTCCTTTCTTAGTAACTGCTTGTAAAAGCTGTTAAAGTGAATTGCTTAATTAAATTTTGTTTAAGAATCTGAAACAGGTACTATTTTAGTATAGTTCATTTTGCAATTGACACAACCTTGTCTTCTGAGATGGGCTAGTGAATTGTTTGGAGAAAATATGGCAAAACTACTATATTCATTAAGACCTGTTACCTCTGTGGTACTTTGCAGTGTCTTAATATTGAATGGCATGTTAATTGTATATAAATATCAGTAAAATTGAAAGAAGACTTTAAAATAATCTTTCAGGAGATCGTTTAAAAACTGTCCATCTTTTTATAGCTGAGTACTTTTTCAGTTAAAAATATTAAATCACATTTAAAAAATGGTCGGGCTTAATCTCATTATAAAACATCCCCTATATTCTTGAATCTTCATATATTGTAGTTACACTTGAAGAACTTAATTTCATTTGGACAGGTGGATTAAGTAGACTTTCAGAAGGCAACTTGTTTGACAGTTGCAAATTTCTGCTACTACGTCATCCTAAACATATACCATTGAATTGGCTGCTGTATTTTTTTAAGTTAGCTATTATATTTTTCATGATAGTTTTGTTTTATTCAAACTATGTTCATACTATTTCATTACTTTTGTCACAAATTAGAGCGTTTTGACATAAAAGAGGAAATTATAATAGGAATGCTAAAGCACCACCGCAGTAGCATGTTCTTTCTTGTTATATTCTTAGTACCTTTCTCAAGAATGCATCTTGTTGCTTTGTTAGCTGCCCAGGCCCATTTGTAATTGGAAAAACTGCCTCTAAGACAATATTATTTTTCTGCTGATATAAAGTATGACATGTCCATGCACCCAGACTGTGCATATATGGCAGCAGACTGGGATGGGAAAGCAGTATTCTATTAACTTTATCATATCACATTGTTATTTCTTATAGCTTGACCGATTAAATGTATTTATATCTGGACACTTTTTTTCTGAAAAGTTTTGGGAGACAGATTAAGGTAGTGAGGCATTCTTTGTAGAAATACTTAGAAGTGTTTTCATTTGTATAGTTAATTAAAACTTAATACAACTTAATTCAGTTGCAGAGATTTTTAAACCTAATTATTTCAGTGTGTTGTGTTTTGGTTCACTGCAAAGAATAAGTTTATCCTGGTAAACATTTGTGTTTTTCATGAAAAGGCAATTTTGGTTATAGAGAAGAAAAGCTCATTCACTAATGTGTGTTATTTTTTTTTAACTACCAGTATGAGTATATAAAACTTTCTTTTTTTAATAGCTAGGTCATTTTTCTGATCCATTTGTATGTGTACTTTCACAAAACCAAATATAATGTTTAACTCACATCATGTGACCAAGGTATTCAGTTAGTGCAAGGCATGAAGCAGCAGAAGTCAAGTACTGGAGAAAGTTGCTAATTAGTTTCATAATTATACCCAAAATAAGCACAAATTAAGTTACAGAAGTTATGGGTATCAGATGTACTCTTTGGGAATAACTGAGATTTATAATTTATTTCCTAAAGATGCCATTAAAATTTAAATGTTTAGAATGAATGTGACTTTTTTCATTTAGAAAATTAAAATTTATATTACTTACTGTTGAAATGTTGTCTTCCACATATTCTTTTCACAAATGCAAAATTAACGACTGCCTAGATAATGCAATGAGAAATGTACAATTCCAATACTTCCCAGCAGGTGTCAATATAAGGCAGTGATATATGAGATTTTGGCTGAAGAACTGAAAATCCAGATTAGGAAGTGGCACAATTACTATGAAATAAATGAGCTAGTAACAGTATATTTTATTTACTGATATTTATTTTTATTTGAGTGGTCATATTTTGAAAACTCATCTTAGTTATTGAACTATATTAATTCATATGATATAAATAAAGGTTTTAGTTGCAGCATTAAGTATTAAAATTAACAGTTGCCATCTCAAACATTGATATAAGCATCTATACCATCTGAAAATAATTAATTGTATTTTAATTCTCAATAGTCACTGTGTTGTACTTAAAAGTTTAAATAGGTTTGGCATTTATTTGCTTTAAGACACTGTAAATTCTCTTCCCCTAAATTATAAATGCTGTCATGACTTTATTTCTCCCCATACCTCCTACATTCTCTAAATATAGTTTCTTAGAAAGGAAATACTGTACGTTTCAGTGTTTCTCCTGAAAAATATAGAGACAATCTATTGTAAATACATTTACAGGCTGAAGTGAGTGACAAGAAAAGGTTACATAATCTAAGTGAAACTTGACGATTTTAAATTCATGTTGGCATTTTGAAATCCAATATCTGTTACTACTTTTATCTCTGTTTTAATTCCTCTTTAGAATCACTCTTTTTTCTGTATTATATGGAATTTCAGTCTTTTACCAGACTCTTTTTCCTCAGTGGCACCTCGTCTTTCTATGCTTACTTTCATAGTTCTCTAATCTATCAGAAAATATGGTGTGTGTTACACAAGTGGAAATTTGTGTAGAATATTCTCATTTTGTGGGTTTTCCTATGTGTTTCAAAGACAGTGGAGGAATGAAATGAGGTAGTTCACAGTTCTCAGAGTTAAAATATACTTTTCCCCCTTCTCAACTTACTTACACATTCACTTGTATTTTTTGCCTTTAAAAATATTTCTTCCTAGTTATACATCCCATAAAATTTGGGCAGGAAGCTAAAACATAAGTTCTGTTTACTTGGAGATATAATTAGCAGCATTAAAATTGCCCTGATGACCTAAAACCACCCTATACTGTTTGCTAATTTTTCCAGATTTGGTTTTGATTGCTTAGTTCCTTTAAAATATTCATGACTATAAAAAATAATTTTTCTTCTCATAGAGCACAGTAAAAGCAAAACTGAATGTAAATGATTTTAAAAATAATATTGTCTTTAATTTGTTTTCATTGTTCCATAATTACTTTGGAGTGTTTTATATCATTAAATCTTTGAATTCAAAGCCGGTTGTCTGAGTTTATGTTGAGTCAGAAAGGATTTTTATAAGTCCTTTTTTTCTTAGTGCCTATTTTTGTAAAATGTTTAATTGAGGACATGGTAATAGCAGCTTCTTGTAGAGTAGATTGGGATATGAACCATTATAGAAGAATGAGAAAAAATTTAAAAATTTAGTGTTGTAAATTGAGTTCTTCATGACTTAAGCACTTCTACAAATTTTGATTTAAGTAATATAACTTCTATTTGCCGGTGTATATATGGAAATAACTTTAGCTTCAGTGGTTTTAATCATCTCCAAACTTTTTTGATCATGTAGTCCTATCAGCAAAAATATTTTAAACATTTAGCTAAATAGAGATATATATTCATTTAAAAGTTATACACATATGCCATGGTAAAATCATACGTTAAATATTAGTAAAGAGTAATTTTGTTCTTACTTTATACTGTTGTTTTCTTGTACCCAGGCTGGTTGTGTTTTTCTATGTGGTACACACACCATTTTGGTGACAAATAGTTTACATATAGAGTGAAACTGTTCCTATTCTTAGCCTGGCCTTCCGGGGGGCTAAAGCTTTCAGGATGCTGCTGATCTCAAAGTCGTCCCTGGAAAACTGTGTTTTCTGTGGTATCAGAGCAGCTGCCTCTGAGTATTCTGTGAAAAATAGAGAGCCCAGAAGATTCTACCCGGCAAGTCACAATTGACTGGTGATTTCTATAAAACACTTGCTCTGTGCATGTGTGTGTGTGTGTGTGTGTGTGTGTGTGTGTTTTCACCTGTGGACAACACAAAACTATGTGGATGCTTAGAGTTCCAAGGGGTAACAGATTATGACCAAAAAGGCACACTCATTTCTCAACAGATTTTCAGATTCACGGATTAAATAAATTCATACATCATTTTTCATCTACATGGATAGCTCCTTGTATTTAGAGGTAGTTAAGGTTGAGTATATGGTTTTTCGGTATGTGGAATGGTGGATTTTCAACTAGTTATTTTTTTTATATTTTTTATTTGCAAACATTTCCCTACCCTTTTTTCAGGTGGAAAACTCTGCTATCCTTGAACAATTAAATCCTCAAGTGTTCTAGGGTGATAAAGCCTTACTTTGTCATGATCTGAATGTTGAGATATATCTATTTTAAGGTCAACTCTCAGATTCCCTCAGTTTTTCTCGATAATCAAATCACATGTAGATTGAACCGTAGAGAAGGTCAGAGTCATGACCCTCTAGCCTGCAGGTTAGAATTCCCCCTTGATATATGAAGAATTGTCTCTTCTTGGTTTCATGAGAAACTGGTTAGTTCAGAAAATTCATGAAGGCTGAGGTTTAATGAAGAAAAATGGCATATACAGAAGAATTTGCCTTCGTCTAAGTCCTCTCCGGTGATGCCTTAGGCGAGTTTCCTCAGAGCTACAGTAACCCCTGGCAGATTGCTCCTCTGCTTTCCCTCTGTTTCTACGCCTCCTGATCAGTTTGAGGTTACAGATAAAAGTGAGGTAGCGTCAAGGAAGGAATACCTACATTCCCACCTGTCACTGTCAAATATTTTTCCTGTGGCTTCCACAGGCACAAGCACTATTTTAGACGGCTCCTTGCCCTCTGTTTTGCCGTAGCTCCCCAAGTTGATGTGTATTATCAGAATTTTTTTGAAGTTAGCTAATTAACATTTTTTAAATTGGAAAACTCATGCTATCAATGACTTTCAGCTAAAAGCACTATAATTAGTTCTGATGTAATGTTTTGTCACTTATTTAAAAAATAATGAATACCATTCTACAAGATTGCATTTTAAAGTTCTTTTATAGGCACAATATCATTGTCATTTGCATAAGTCTACAGATGTGATACTAGGATAGATCAGGAACAAACAGAAGGTCCTTCGGAGAGAGAGTTGGAATATTGTTGTGGCTATGGATAAAAGGTCTCCTTTATTTTTAGAGTATTATTTGATAATTGTAACTAAAAAGTTAATGGTTTTTGTTTTCCTAGGGTTAAAGTTTATTAAATTTCAAATGGAAATTTCCAAGTTATATGTATTGCTAGATTTTATATGTACAGACATTATCTTTTCCCTCTTACTCTTGACTGTGAGCACTGCCAGCTTCTCTTAGTATATTTGGTGGCTTATTTTTAGTTCCCTAAAATAAGCAATTAGTAGAACTCCAACCATAGAGATAGAAGAATATAGAAAATTTCATGCCATGGTAGCTTTCTCAGTTTCACAAAATTTATTTATTTCTGGGCAAGGTAAATGAGTCCAAATAATTGAAACTGGAAAGGATATGAAGGGCATCAGAGGATTTCTTTTAATTTTTCTTCCTCTAGTTTGTTCAGTTCCATGGAATTTTAAGAGATTAATTTATAACAAAGCTCCCTTATAAAAGTAGAACATGCCATTTAATGCTTAATAAATAATAGACTGATATGAAAGTATGGTTTGATCAAGTCTAAACAAGAATTTTGGAAAAACATCAAATGGAAGAAGATGTTGAACTGTTTTTTACAATAAACAACTATTTTGCTTTTAAGAGAATTGAGAGAAACATGGTCGACTCTAGCAATAAAATAACTGTAAGCTTTCATGATGGGAAAATATCTTGGTACTGCTGATAAGATTTCCTTACATTTTTAGTATTTTAGAGTTTACAGTGTTTTTTCTCATATTTACATTGTTCATAAATATAATATTAATTAATGTATTGTATTACTATGTATCCTTAAGAGATAGGTAGGAAAGAAATTTTCAACAACTGGGGAAACAGGTTTTGTAAATCAGCAGTTGAAGGAACATGCCAATAGTCGCTTAGCTAGTATGCAATACAACTTGTACTCAGCATGGGTTTTCTGGTTCTAGATCCAGTGTCTCTCTACACTTAATTTCAGGTAGTATTAGGAATTATACTGGGCTAAAATGGGCGATGCAATATAGAAGGAGTAGAAAGAGAGGTCACATTAACTCAGTAGTAGATATTGTTTTGTCCTAAATTATCATCATGTGGATATCATTATCTAAGGAAATTTAGCCTACAGTCTCCTTTAAAGCATGAGCTGTGAAATCCTGGAGCAGGAGAAGATGCTGGAAATATCTGATCCAACCATTTCATTTTATAGATAAGGAAACAGAGATCATCTGTAAGGGATGTTTTATTGCTGACAGTTTTGGAGGGTAGCTGTGTACCTGTTTTATCTCAGAAGTTTAAACACAGTGAAATATGTTCTTTTCAGAACTATTTTGATGTTCAAGTTCTGGCTGTATAATTTTAAGAGAACAAAGATGTTCTTGTAGTTTAAATTTGTACATTGGATGCTTTTTAAATGGGTTCATTTTTCAGTTTTGTAAAGAAAGATGGGTTGCTTCATTTTAATGCAAATTAATATAGTTGGTTCTGGTTTTTGATTTATAATTTAGTTTGGTTTGAGTCTCAATAATACAAATATTAAATTATGCATTCACTGAACCACCTAGCTCTCCATACCAAAACGTAGGTTTTTTTTCTTTTTTAGAGATAGGATCTCACTCTGTTGCGTAGACTGGAGTGCAGTGGCACGATCATAGCTCACTGCAACCTCAAACTCCTGGGCCCGAGTGATCTTCCCGCCTCAGCCTCCTGAGTAACTAGGATGTAAGCATGCTACCATGCCCGGCTAATTTTTTAAATTATTTTTTTTTTTTAGAGATGGGGTCTTGCTATGTTGCCCAGGCTGGTCTCAAACTCCGGGGTGCAAGCAATCCTCCTGCCTTGGCCTCCCAAAGTGCTGGGATTACAGGCGTGAGCCACCATGCCTGGCCCCACATGTAGTTTTTTTTTTTAAATCATTATATTTAAAAGGGCATAATAACACCTTAAAAAAATAAATTGGAAAGAGTCAACTTTCTAGACTGGGCGTTTTTTAATAAGAAATGTGTCTTTTAAAAAGACTCAATTTAATTCAAAGAACATGTATTGAATGGCTGTCATGTGCCAAAGATATGTGCTAAGCCCCATATACATAAAATGCAGTGTTGCATTTCCATGTAAAACGAGGAAGTTCAAATAAGTTGTGCTGAAGAATTTTAATCGTTAAGAGAGTTCAGATTAGTCTAGAGTGAGACCAGATTCAAACAAGCCTGGCTTTGCCACTTGCCAGTTATATGACCCTGGTAAGTCATTTAACATCTCTGTGTTTCAGTTCCCTTTTCAGAAGATGGGGTTGGAATCAATCTCTCTCTCTCTCTCTCTCTCTCTCTCTCTCTCTCCCCCCCCACCCCTCCCTCCCTCTCTCCCCCCATAAAGTTGTTGTAGGAATTAAATAAGTTAATATTTATAAAATGGTAAAAACAGAGGCTGGCACATAACTGCTGTATGTTTTGGCTGCTGCTGTTACAGTTATCATTGTTATCATGATTATTCTCATACACTGGTTGTGTGGCTCAAACGAGATGATCCGCGTGATTTGCCAGCGCAGCCTGATGTCTCTGAGTGGCGGTGTTATCATCACCCTCATTATCTCCAGCCCTGAAGTAACCCTTACATCTTAACAAGGAAGTTCACATCAGAGTCTCCCAGAGAACTTTTCCAAAACATTCATGCCCCACAGACTTTGACTCACTGGGTCTCAGATGTATCCTGGGCCGCCCCAGGTTACACAAACCACTGCTTTCAACAGTAAAGGAGAAAATAAATCTTTGAAATCCCCCTTCCACCCCTGGGTTGTTATTTTCTCTGAGACTCAGCTTGAGGAAGTGCAAGGAAAAGCTTCCCTTGACCAATGGGCTTGTGATAGAAAGCAGGATGGGTATTCCTCACTTTATGAGGGATCCTCTGGATTATTGCTTAGGCTCCTAGATAGCTCCTAAAAACCTACTTAACCCACAATGAAACAGGTACAATTCCGATTTACATAAAACATCATATTAAAAAGAAGTACTGTTCCATTGCCAGAAACTAAACGAAACAGAGGAAAGAAGTCATCTTTACTGTGACTGATATAAGAGGGAAAACAAACATGTTTGTTGGGATAGTATGGAAGGGAAGTACTGAAACTTAAATGTATTTCTCAATGTTTTTAAGAATTATGTTTTTTGAGTCTGTCAATTTTGAATCTAAGCTCACCCCAAAACACCTGAATTTAGTATTCTTGGTATAGGTTTGCTATTAATTATAAACTTTCTAAAAAAGTTCTTGATATTTGTCTCAGAAATTTTATAAAATGAGGACTTTTACCTTTTTTAGGGTAAACTTTGAAAGAGTTAAAGAGGTAGAGGAAAGGGGAACTTTTTTCAGTTGAAAACATCATCTAAGAGTGTATTTACTCTGGATTCAGGATTTTAAAAGATGAAGATGTGTGTGCAGCTACCCAGTGCAAGCTGGGACTGGCATCCCTCAGGCCAGGGTGGTTGTGATACAGAACTAGGTGAAATGCTGTTTGCTATTTAGTTTTCTTCTGGGATTTTATAACCTTCCCTTTAAACTTTACACATCATGAATGCTTTTCCATGTCTTTTATTGTGATTTTTTTTAACAGTGTAGATAAAATTCTATTGAATGGCTGTACCATAATTTATTCAAGCTATCCACTATGTTTAGATAATGAGGTCATTACCAATGTTCTCATGATAAATAATTCTGTGATGAACATCCTTATAAATCATTGAGTGCATCCTGATTATGTCCACGATATGTTTTTAGAATAAAATAACTAGACCAAAAGGAACAAAACATTTAAAGGTTTTTGACATATAAATTTCTCTCTTGCAAGGTAGTAGCTGTTTATATGCCCACTACCAGCTTAAATGCCTAATTTTTTATACCCTAATAAGAGACAATAACAAAAATATTTTATGAAGTTATTAGATGAAAAACATATCCCTGATATAGAATATAAACTAAAACCTAGTCAGGTTAAATGATTTGCCTCCGTGTGGAACCAAATATTCTTTCTCAGAATTGTCTGAATTCCAGATACTGAGAACCCAAACACCGTAGTGTCTAAAATGGGATGTGCCAAATACAGTATAATAAAACTGAAGTTGTTAGAACACAGAAGAAGGGGTAGTAAGTTGTGACTTGAGAATGTCAGGGAAGTGTTAAGAGATAAGGTAGTACTAATATGGATCTTGAGGAGTAGGTAGAATTTTAATAGAGCAGAGAATTCTGAGAGTAGACAACTCAGTGAGCAAAGATACAGAGCACAAAAGCTTGCTGATTGTATTCAGAGAATATTGGGTACTTGTTCACCAGAAATGGCTATGAAGTTCATTCATTTACATTTTCATCTTAGTTAAAAAAAAATTGCTCTTTGGATTTCCAGCTATGTTTGCCAGATCTTTGACTTTTGATCATTTCCAAAATTTAGTCCATTTTCAAAGGAAAAATATTTGTGAATGTTAGAGATACCCAAACACAGAGAGCATTTACAATAGGAAATTCTAAAAGAGAGATTGTATAATATTTGTATCTTTGAAATAATAAGGATGTAGTTCTTCAGCACGTCTCCTTTAAAGGAAACAATCTTTGGACCTGCATGGTGGCTCATGCCTGTAATCCTAGCACTCTGGAAGGCCGAGGCGGGAGGATTGCTTGAGCTCAGGAGTTCAAGACCAGCCTGAGCAAGAGCGAGACCCCATCTCTACTAAAAATAGAAAAATGAGCCAGGCATGGTGGCATGCACCTATAGTCCCAGTTACTTGGGAGGCTGAGGCAAGAGGATCGCTTGAGCCCAGGAGTTTGAGGTTGCAGTGAGCTATGATGACGCCACTGCACTCTCTACCTGGGGCAGCAGAGCAAGACTCTGTCTCAAGAAAAAAAAGAAAAGGAAACAGTCTTCTTTTGGATACAAGTCGTTTTGGTATGGGAATGACAAAAATGTTATACTTTTATGTTAAGACTCAGTTGATAAGGGAATGACACAATATTTCAAGCAAAAATGAAAAATAATTCACAGTGGAAGTCAATCTAACTAGCATTAACTTACATTATAGTTTTTAGAACTTTGGTTTATAGAAATTGTAGAAATTACTTGAGCATTTTCCTTATTTTATAAATGAAGAAACATTGCCTTAACATGTATGCAGAGCTATGCTCTTAAAGTACTTTAATATATTATTTTATGCTGCCCAAGGACACAGAGCTCACTGGTACTTCATATTTAGGCTTCCAGGAGATTACTCTGGAATGTTCCACTACATTTTATGTGCACTTATTTTTATGGAATTTATATTTGACTTTACCTTGTATTATAATTAACTGTTTATTTCTTTTTTTCACCTTTTGAATTATAAACTTCTTGAATTTGGGGCCATATCTTATTTTAAAAGTCCTTTGAATGGAACAGTATTTGTAATTGAATAAACAACCCAAATTTCGGTATTTCTTTAGATTTACAGTGTTAATATAATAAAGCAGAAATGCTATATACTTTGACTCCAGTTTTTTCTTTTTGAAGAAGCTTTATTGATGTATAATTCACATATATGTCACTGTTTTATAATGTACAATTCATTGATTTTTTAGCATATTTACAGGGTTGTGCAACCATCACCATAATCTAATTTGAGAACATTTTGTTCCCTCTCAAAAAGAAATCCCCCTATTCATTACACTCTTGAGCAGGCGTTGCCCGTTTCCTCCCATCCCACTGCCCCAACCCTAGGCAACCTTGAACCCTCTCTCTAGGTTTCTTCTATTTAGTATTAAACTGGCCCTAAGATTTTGATACCAGTGTTAGGTATATGTCATGGAAAAGTAATTCTAATTTATTGTGATAAATTTACTATTTTATCTTCCAGAATTTGATAGTTTTGAGCTTTAATTATTCATAACAACTAAACAGAGTAGCTTAGTTAAATGATTTGTAAACCTTATGGAACTGAAATATATATAGAATTTATTTTTCATATTATTTATAGTACGGTAAAAGTAAAGTATAATGGGAACAATGCTGCATTTGGAATCAGAAGGCCTGGATTTGATTCCTTACTTGCTGTTTGATCTTATTTAATGCACAAGTGGTATATCAATCCCCAGTTTTGTCATCTAGACAGTAGAAACAGTATGCATTCCATTTACTTTAGAAAGATATTATAGGACCGATGTGTTAATGCGTATAAACTTGCTATACAGACCTAGAGTATTACTGAAATTGAAATATCAAATTTTCTGTAGTTTCTTTTTCTGTAAACAAACACAAACAACAAAAACCAATGACAATATTTATGTACATATGATTTTACCATTGTTCACTGCTGGAATACTTTTTGAAAATAGTGAAAGAATATAGTAACTAAAACTTCTGTTTGTCTCAGCTCAGGTGGCAGAATGTTGAATACTAACCACCTCGTGTCTTTCTGCAATGCAGGGTCAGTGCATTTTTCTTCTTTCCGAAGGCACACAGCCAGCTTCCATATTAAGGTACATTTGCTGCCAGTAAAATCGTACTATTTCCAAACAACTTAGATTCAAACTGGGGCTGCATAAAAGGGTCCATGTCTTCACAGCAGGACTAATAGCCCCTGAGGCCACAGTTTCTAGTCAAAGGAAATGTTCTGAAATCTTTATTCAGTCCAAAACTAGGGCAACCATAATTTTAAAAATCTATATATTAGTCATCTTAGATGCTGGTGGGCACATGTGAAACTTCGGAAGGCTTGAAGAAGATCTTTCTTGAATTTCAATAATAATTAAACATTCTGGTAACTCTCACATGATTTTTGTATAATATCTATTTTGAGAGTGAGATTTTGATAGGTAATGAATAATCCAAATTTAATGACCATAATGACCGAGTACTGTTTTGCATTAATTCTTGAAGCAGAACCTAGATTGCTTCATTACATAGCCTGTCATTGTGGAAGATCCTTACATGATGTGGTGGTAAAGAAAGGGAAACATTTGCTCTTTTTTGAATTAATTGCTTCTAATGGAAGCCTAATGACCTATTATACTTATTTCTAAAAGCCAAGCAGCAAAGCTTGATAGGAAGCTAGTGAAAGATCTGAGAAATTATATAATATAAACCAAAATTTCAGGAAGTTGCATGTGGTTGAGAATCAATACTTCATTAGACAATTTAATAATTCAGTAGTTTACTTGTGCCAAATGTCATCCTTGCTTTAAAAGCTGGAGTGATTTCTAGAAATGTGTCCACAGCAGTGAGAGCTAGGATAGAAGGCTGCTTCTGGCAGGCTGTCTTTTAGGTATCGTCCAGTCTCTTCAAGCTTCACATGCAGGTTGAACAGGGCAGTGAGAGTAGAGTTTTCTTGTGGGTATTGAGATGATAAAATTTAATAACTAATGGTACCTTTGGATATTTTCAGGTTTAGCTTCCTCATTACTTAGAGATGAGGAGACAGAGGCTTAGAGGGGTTGAGTGATCTGTCCTAGGATATATTAATTGTAGCAATGGCTGAACTGTTTTGATAAGGATATATTCTATTTTTGGATTTTATGGGACTATACTACAAAAGTGTATTTTGCAGGTTTCTGACTTGGACTGTTGACACCAAACGACTCAAGTAGTTGGAGTGAACAATTCGCTTGAAGAAGCCTCCAAAAAATAAATAAATAAAATATACCTCTTTAGATGAAACACCTATGGCAACATCTTAACAGCTGTTGAATCTGGCTGTCAGTATATGGGTGTTTATTTTACTATTCTTTCAATTATTCTGTATGCTTGAATATTTTCATGATAAAGTCTTTTGTAAGTAACAACAACTCTACTGTAATCAAGGTTGGTCAGATCACTTGAAGGCTTGCATACTTAACTGTTGGGGGTCATAAAGGAACTTGAATTGCCTTCTTTGTGGGTTCCTCAGGTTTCAACTTAAGATGGCGATAAATGCAAAATAGTTTAAAAATGTCTTGACTTACCTGGTGATAAACATTTACTGAGTCTATAGCTTTCATTCTTTCAGCTCATTTAAATTTAGATGGAAAACATTTTTAAAGACTTGTTTTTTTTTCTTTTACAAAAGCTGCACATGCCTACTACAAAAGTTTATGACTTCCCAAAGCATGAAATATGTAGTGTTGATATCCTCATTTATTATAGTTTACTGATTCCTGTAGAGACTAGAAAGAAAATTGTTCCTTATGAAAGCATCATTCTTTGAAATTCAATATAATAGGAAAGTTTGGTTTGTACCCCTATTTGACAAGGTTTTGCAAATCCTGCTTGAAAATGATAATTTTTGTTGAGGCAGGCACAGGGGACCTTTCTTGTGGTGTTGACATAATGTCTTTATGTCTCGCACATTAATCAAAGTTACTAGAAATTTATCAAGATTCTATTCTTAAGCTCTGGAACTATCCTTGTCTTTATTTAGGAAAGACACATACACTTTGTCAAAGGAATGATTTACTCGTAATAAGTTACTGCAAAACCCATTCATAGCTACATATTTTTGTTTTGCTTTTCTCATTTTCTCTGAGTTTTTACTTAAAGCTACTGCTTTATAATTTGACTTAATCACATATGGTGTGGTTCTTTCAGGACACATGCTGCTGTTTTTAAATCATTACATTTTAAACCTCATTATATCTAGCACTTTTACATTGCCAGATAAACTGAATTTTCCTTTTATCTGGTGAAAGAATGATAGAAATTATAATGTTTGAAACATAGGGTTGTTCTTTATTTACTGAAAATAATATGGAGCAACACATTTTATACTGGTTTCCAAGAATGAATCAGAATGCATGTTGCTAGACTAGAAATGACTCAAAGGTTGTGGAGGATTTTAAAATGTATTTATTTATTTATAGCATCTAGTTTGTGCTCTTGATTAATTGCTCTTGATTAACCTCCCTGGTCTTTCAATTAAATCAAAATTAGCAAATATTTATTGCAGTCTAGGAGAAATTTCATTTAAGGCTCAAAGCACTGTACAGAGTTGTAGAATGTTTTCTTTGCTAATAAGGGCCAGAAATTAAAGACCAGGAGTCAACCACTCTATGTATTTCCTGATATACACCCGTTTAGTACAGATATGTATGGGGAAATGGGGTGGTTGATTAGGGCTGGAAGGAAGTGAGGAAGGATACTCAATTAAATAGTTCTGCATGATACTGTTTTACATTGAAAAAAATCCTTTGGGAGGTTAAATAAAGAATTAAGGTACTTGTGAAGCAGTGATGGGTAGCAAGGGGAGCCCTAGGTTGGGAGTGGGGAGATTCTCTTTCTGGACATACCTTCAACTATGTGGCATGAAATGGGTATGTTAACTAACTGTGCTGAACCTCAGTATTTTATCTCTCTTGGTTTCTCTAAGGTATAAAAAATTGTTTTTTAAAAAAATCTCTGAATTATACTGTCAAAGAGTATAATGACATCAGCTTTTGAATATGCATCTATAGCAAGTCAAATTTAATTTTGTTTGGCAAGTTAAAATAGATTTCATTAGTTTTAAAAATAGCATTTACATGTTATTCCTGGATGTATTAAAAAGGAAGTGCTCACTTTGTTAAATGCAGAAAGGAAGGAAGAATAAAATAAAACCTGCCAGCTGAGTCTACTACTCAGAAAGGAATATTATTAATGTCTTACTTTATTTCATTTCACGCTTCTACGTGTACACAGGCACACCTCGTTTTATTGCACTTTGCTTTACCGTGCTTTGCAGGTAATGCATTTTTCACAAATTGAAGGTTTGTGGCAACCCTGCCTCAAGGAAGTTTATCGGCATCATTTTTCCAATAGCATGTTCTCCCTTCTTATCTCTGTGTCACATTTTGGTAATTCTTGCAATATTTCAAACTTTATTATTATTATTATTATTATTCTTCATCTGTTATTGTGCTCTGTGATCAGTAGTCTTTGATGTTACTATTGTAATTGATTTGGGGTGCCACAAACCGTGCTCTTGTAAGACAGCAAACTCAATCGATAAATGTTGTGTATGTTTGGACTGCCGCACCGACTGGCTGTTCCCCCATCTTTCTCTCTCCTTGGGCCTCCTTATTCCCTGAGACACAATAATGTTAAAATTAGACCAATTAATAACTCTACAGTGGCCTCTAAGTGTTCAAGTAAAAGCATCCCTTTACTTTAAATAAAAAGCTAGAAAATGATTAAGCTCAGCGAGGAAGGCATGTCAAAAGCCAAGACAGGCCGAAAAGTAGGCCTCTTGCACCACATAGTTAGCTAAGCTGTGAATGCAAAGAAGAGGTTCTTGAATGAAATTAAAAAGTGCACTTCATTGAACACAAAAATGATAAAAAAGTGAAACAACTTTATTGCTAATATGGAGAAAGTTTGAGTGGTCTGGATAGAAGATCAAACCAGCCACAACATTCCCTTAAGCTAAAGCCTAATCCAGAGCCTAATGCCCTAACTCTCTTCAATTCTATGAAGGCTGAGAGAGGTGAGGAAGCTGCAGAAGAAAAGTTTGAAGCTAGCAGATATTGGTTCATGAAGTTTAAGAAAAGAAACTGCCTCCATAAAATAAAAGTGCAAAGTGAAGCAGCAAGTACTGATGTAGAAGCTGCAGCAAGTCATCCAGAAGATCTAGCTAAGATCATTGATGAAGATGGCTACACAAAACAACAGATTTTTAATGTAGACAAAACAGTCTTCTATTGGAAGAAGATGTCATCTAGGACTTTCATAGCTAGAGAGGAGAAATCAATGCCTGGCTTCAAAGCTTCAAAGGACAGGCTGACTTTCTTGTTAGGGGCTAACGCAGCTGGTGACTTTAAGTTGAAGCCAATGCTCATCTACCATTCCAAAAATCCTGGCACCTTTAAGAATTATGCCAAATCCTGCACTTTATTAAGGGAACAACAAGGCCTGGATGATAGTACATCTATTTACAGCATGGTTTACTGAATATTTTAAGCCCACTGTTGAAATCTACTGCTCAGAAAAAAAAGATTCCTGTCGAAATATTACTGCTCATTGACAATGCACCTAGTCACCCAAGAGCTCTGATGGAGATGTACAAGGAGATCAATGTTGTTTTCATGCCTGCTAACACAACATCCATTCTACAGCCCATGGATTAAGTAGTAATTTGACTTTCAAGTCTTACTACTTAAGAAATATATTTCGTAAAGATATAGCTGCCATAGATAGTGATTCCTCTGAAGGATCTGGGCAATGTATGTTGAAAACCTTCTGGAAAGGATTCAGTATTCCAGATGCTATTAAGAACATTCATGATTCATGGTAGGAGGTCAAAATATCAACATTAACAGGCTTTTGGAAAACGTTGATTCCAACCCTCGTGGATGACTTTGAGGGGTTCAAGACTTCAGTGGAAGCAGTAACTACAGACATGGTGGTAACAGCAAGAGAACTAGAATTAGAAGCAGTACTTGAATATATGACTGAATTGCTACAATCTCATGATCAAACTTGTATGGATGGGGAGTTTCTTCTAATGGATGAACAAAGAAAGTGGTTTCTTGAGAAGGTATCTACTCCTGGTAAAGATGCTGTGAATGTTGTAGAAATGACAACAAAAGATTTAGAATGTTACATAAACTTAGTTGATAAAGCAGAAGCTTTGAGAGGGTTTGAGAGGCTTGACTCCAATTGTGAAAGAAGTTCTACTGTGGATAAAATGCTATCAAACAGCAGTGCATGCTACAGAGAAATCTTTCACAAAAGGAAGCATCAACTGATGTGACAAACTTTGTTGTTGTCTTATTTTAAGAAATTGCCACAGCCATCCCCACCTTCAGCAAACCACCCTGATCAGTCAGTCAGCAGCCATCAACATTGATGGAAGACCCTCCACCAGCTAAAAGATTATGACTTGCTGAAGGCTTAGATGATCATTAGCATTTTTTAGCAATAAAATAGTTCTAAATTAAAGTATGTACAGTTAAGTCCTCACTTAACGTTGTAGTTGGTAGGTTCCTGGAAACTGTGACTTTAAGTGAAATGTATAACAAAATCAATTTTACCAGAGGTCAATTGATATAAACAAGAGTTAAGTTTCTATGGCATATTTATTATCACAAAAATCAGCAAACTTCTAAATAAAGACCAAAACACTTCTAATATTAAACATTGAAATACAGATGAACTTTATACACATTTAAGAAATATTGGTAAAACAAGTAAAAGAATTATTTACCTAATTTTGAGTGAATCAGTGAATGATGCTGGTTGTTGTGGTGGTGGGTTAGTTAAATCAAGGAACAAATGTTTGGAAAGTGAAAACTGTGAGGACATCTCCTCCCATCACAAAGTTCCAAATCCATCACAAACATGGCAGCTCACTGAGTATTTTCGGCTGCATGGTTTATTGTCATGCATTTATATGATTATTGTATAGTTTACCAATTTTTGTTTTACAATAATGCATTCATTCAATTTCTAACCCAGTTATTTCAGTTCAGGGTGGCAGGTGGCCAGTGCCCATCCTGGCAGGTCAGAGTGCCAGGCAGGTACCAGCTCTGCACAAGATGCCACTCCCTTGTAGGACACACTTACACACACTCACACTAGGACTATGTAGACATACCAGTGAACCTCATGGGTTCAGCCTTGGAATGTGGGAGGACACCTGAGTACCCAGAGAAAACCCACGCAGATATGGGGAGAAGTGCAGACTCCACACAGACAGGGGCCCTGGCTGGGAATTGATTTTTTTTATCATCAATGTTATAAGGAAATAATGTTGAATGAAATGACATTGAACAAAGCAATGTTATTTGAGGACCTGCTGTACAATGTTTTTTTACACATAATGTGAGTGCACACTTAATAGACTACAGTATAGTGTAAACATAACTTTTTTTGTACACTGGGAAACCAAAAAATTAGTATGGCTCATTTGATTGCAATATTTTCTTTATTGCAGTGACCTGGAACTGATACTGCAATATCTCCAAGTACGCCTATGTATATGTATATCATATTTACACAAATTTGGAATCATATTTTGTATAGTGCCTTCTGCTTTTTTGAATATTGGTTATTTTTGTCTTTCCCTAACAGCATTTTATAAGCATTTTTCTATTTCTTTATTTTATAAGTCATTTTTTATGGCAATGGTATGTATTCCATTGTACTTTTTCTGGTTTTGACCTTATAATGCTGTAGTGGATTCTTTATGTATAAATCTTTGACTGCAACTGATGAATGTTGTTAAAATTGTTAAATAGGTTCATCTAAGTGGCTCTGCTGGATCAAAGGCTATACATTGATGGCCTTCCAGAAAGGCTGTCCCAGTGTCTACTCCTATAGTGTATGAGAACACTGGTCTCACCGTACTCTTGTTAGCCTTGAATTTTATAATTTTAACATCTTTATTAATTTGAACATTTTATGCTGCAATCTTTGATTACATATAAGAATTTTTTTTCTCATATTTATTGGCCATGACAAATTTTTTATTTCCTTTGAGCTGGTATACATCTGTTTGATGTTTCAATACCTGGTTAGCATCTCTTTGATGTTAAGGAATGCAAATTACTTTGGAAGCAATTTTTTCATTGAAGTTATGAAGTATGTTGTTTTCTAAGTATTTGAGAGCAAAATCTCAGTCACTACAGTAAAAATATTTTGACATTTTTTGAAAAAATCAGACATTCCAATGACTTATTAAACATATCAAATCACTGATATATCTATTAGTTCCGAAAAAGAAGGCAAAAGTTACGAAGAATGGCTCCAGTATTATATAAATAATTAATTAATATTTTTTAGGGAATTTACTTTTATATTTTTAATTAATTCTAAAAAGATTTAGTCTACTCCTGACACAGCAGTGATGTGTCAATACTCATAGTTTCATATGATTTAAATCAATAAAACACGTTTGAATAGTAGGGCTATGGTTGTGAAATATAAGGCTTTCTGGAATATAAATTATGTCTACCCCTGCATCTTTATCTCCACTTCTCTGTTTCCTTATAATTCCAGAGCTATTGGTCTTTGTAATTTGACACTATTTCACACTCTATTTTGTAACTTTTGAGCTGCATGAGCCTTATTTTCCACATCTATGCAGTAGAAACAGTAATTCATATTTCTGAGAGTTGTTTATAAGATAGACCGTGCATGGCAAGGTGCTACCCAGCACATTGCCTACAAATGTACAAAATATCCCATAAATGTGGTAGTTATACCTCCCTCATGGTCTTCAGAAAGACCCAACAGGATTATGAGAGAGAAAGAACAGTATGAAGTGGGGTAACTTCTACTCAATTATGAATGATCTTGCCTTAAGAAATCAATGAGCTAATTTTTAAGAACTTAAAGAATTAAAAATTGCATATTGTTACAACACTTCATAAAATTATGGCTTGTCTTCAAGATTATAATAGATTGACTCTAGACAAATACGACTTTTTTAAACTCAGGAACTTTATGCAAATGAATTATTATTATTCCCCTAAAGGTACATTCTTTATGTCATGAGAACTTCTCTTTTTCAGTCCTGTGTCTCCCCAGTACAGTGTATGGAACATTTTGTAATTGTTGCTCAATTTTGAATGTTAGAGTTTGGTCGCATGTTTGATGGCTTTAAAGGACAAAAAATAAAATCACTAAAGTCTGCAAATATTTTTTCTGAGCCTAGTCTCTCATGATATTTATGGAAGGATCCAGTCATCCCAGTTTATCCTTGGCACCCCTGCAGCTCTCTGTTGCTATTGAGTAAAACTACTGCCCTGAAAAAGTTCTTCCAATTCCCAATGAACACAGATCTCTCTCTGGCACTAGCTTGATATTCCCTCTTGGTTCTTAGGTCTGCTTGTACTACCTTTGCACCAATTTATACGACCTGCTCAATTCATCATTTTTTTTCCCCAACAGTTATATCCAAAACAGCAAGATACAAAATTCGTAACAAAAATAAGTTTTTCTTGCATTAAAATTTTATAGCACATCTGTCAGAGGGTTGCTATACACTGAGAACCACAGCCCTGGTATCCAGCATTGGCATATAATAGATATTCAAGAATACTTGATGAAATGTGTTAGAATAGCATACAACTGTCAGTTTGCTAGGTAGGGCATTGAGAACAGAACTTCATTTGCAGTTTCATTATTAAACTCCAATTCCAGATCTGTTCCCACTTTGCTTTCATTATGACTGAATAACTTTTCCCTAACCATCAGTTTTGGCAAGAGATAACCTGTTAATTATTTGAATAAAATTATTTAGAAGTGAATCAATATTCTATGTATTGTCTCACCTCTACTTTAAAAGGTTATAGTCCTATATTTCTTTCAACTAATTTCAGAATTCTTTGACTTCATTGTGTTTACCTTTTTTTGGCCTTCTACCTTTTATATCTGAATGGTATTAAGTATAAACTAAGAAATCTTCATTTTCAGATCTTGTTAATATAAATGCATTCCTAATATCTAGGATATTTAGAAATTAAGCAGAAGAAATTATTTTGAGGATTTGAGACAGCTTTTTATTCTCATTTTGAATATTCCTTATCTTTCTTTGTAAATGTTTGCCTTTGTGAGTTGCTAAAATGAATGATTTTCAAGTTTTCTACCTGTCTTAGTAGTATTTACATTCACACTGCAAGGAGTCTTTCTTGGAAAGTTAACGTGGAATATGTTTTGTGATTTTTTTTTTCATGTCTTAACATTTTAATTTGAGAGTATTTGCTTGTTAGAACCTAATGGACATAAATAGTGATTGTACCCCATCGACCTGAAATGTGACATTTATCAGTGATCACAGATAAACTTAGTTTTATTCAGTACAATTTATAAAACAGTGTTTGACACTGGGAAATAAAATAACTGATCTCTGTTATTTTGGTGTGATGACATCATCCTACACAAAACACAACTTCAAATCATAAACAGTTTATACATATACAGATCTAATTGCTATAATACAAACCACGAAAGAGAGTGAAAAAGAGAGTGAGCTAGATGGTGTCTAGGACCTATAGTAATTAGCATTTTCAGTAAGAACATCTGTTGCTGGCAATATTGGCAGTATCACAGGAGAAAGCAATCATTAAAATTAGCTAATGCTCAGTTTAAGTGCCACACAATGTACTGACATTTTCAATATTTTCACTAGTTTTGCATTTTCTCATTCCAGTAAGTATGTGTTTTTGAGTTTGCTTGAATGCCTTGTATTATATTAAAAATGTTCTTCAGAACCTTCTCTCCAAATTGATTTGGGGCTTAAAGCTATATTTCTAGCAGGTGAAAGTGGCATTGATCCTAATTGTCATAGCCATACACGTTATCTAACACCCTTGAATTGGATTCTGTGAGTTTGATCCTACTTGAGGTAGTTACTCTCTGAGTTAGAAATTCCCCCTAACCTGCAACATACACTTCCTTCAAAAGTTATTGTCTTAGCTTTCTTGAATTTTCATCCTGGAATTTCTATTTGAGGTTTAAGAATCAATATCAACTCTAAAAATTTAGTGGGGCTTAAGTCAGTTAGAGTAATTTGACAGGTAACTCACTACCCATGACTCCTCACTCACAGACGGAGCTGTTAACCCCCAAGCCTCAGGTAAACCCCTCTAATGGGGAGGGAAGTGAGGGCAGCTGCTGTACCATATCTTGTCCTTGGCCTCATTATACAGCCTTTTCTCACCTGTTTGCTGGTTTGGGATATGTTAAAGTGAAAGAAGAAAAATAATCAATTTTCTCTTTAAAGGTAAAACTCACCAGTGAATCAACATTTGAATCATATACTAAGATATTATACATAAACAAATTTGGAGTCTGCATAATTGCTTATGAGAATAAATGTTGAGCCAGAAATTATGTTTCTGGAAATATGATGATGAGCTGAAATATTTCCCATGTATATCTTGTTAGCCCTGTCTATAACAAACGGGATCTCTGTTGAACTCTATTCTGGGAGATGGTATGTACTGTGAAAGTGATTTCTGTGGCCCAATTTGGAAAATTCTGCAAATTATGTCTTCCTTTGGAGCTGCATGATGCACATAATATTTTCAATGCTATGAAAAGTTCTGCTATTTAACTTTGTTCATCTCAATATTTTCCAAACATTTTCTTTTCCCCTGAGCCAGTTTTTATGATGGAAACAAGTTTGGGAAATGCTGCTCCTGCCATATCAACATTTAACTGCTAATCCTGTTTGTTGAAGTTTGCAAAAAGGGCCATAGGTTTCACAGGTAAAGGCTAGTTTTCTGACTTTTAACAGGAGTTTTGAGCTCTTTGTAACTTTGATGGCATTATCAGGGTGGGGTTGAATCCTAGGCTTTATCAATGCCCTTAGAGATGGATACTCATGATATCAAAATTCAGCAGACATTGCTGTATAAACTGCAATAAACTTATCAGTTTATTTTGGAGGGTGTTTTGTCCAAAGACTGGTGTGCCCATGAATCTATTTAACGTAGAAGGTCAGAGATAAACTGGAAGAGATCGAAGCAAGAATAAGGACTGATGAAATAACCTTATCTTAGGTGACTTTGTCCTGTTTTGTTTGGGACTTTCACATTTGGTATTGAAATCCTCCTGTCCCAAGAAATCCCTCAAACCAGGATGCTCATTCATTCTACTGCCCTGTAACACAAAGCATAGCTGTAGTGACTTCTTCTGTTCCCCAGATTTCATTTTTCTCTTCTCTTACTGATGTTGTGATTGTTAACTTTATGTGTCAAGTTGGCTAGGCCACGGTACCCAGATCTTGGGTCAAACTAGATGTTTCTGTGAAGTTGTTTTTTAATGTTTGAATCAGTACTTTTAATAAAGCAGATTATCCTCCATCATGTGGGTGGGCCTCATCCAATCAGTCAAAGGCCTTAATAGAAACAGACTGACCTCCCCAGAAGAAAAGAGAATCCTGCCAGCAGACTGCTTTTGGACTTGAACAGCAACTCTTCCCTGGGTCTCCAGTCTGCCAACTTACTCTGCAGATTTTAGACTTGTCAAGTCTTCACAATTATGTGAGCCAATTTCTTAAAATACATCTCTCTTGAGGAATGACATTAGCAAGATGGTGGAATAGGAATAGGAGTTCTCTGGCTTCACTCCCCACCCCCCCCAAAACCCAACTAGCAGCTATCCACAGGCAAGAACACCATCGTGAATATCCCAGAACTTGTGACTGAGGCTGAGACAGCCCCTTGACTGCAGAACTGAGAAAAACTGTGATGGAACATTAAGAAGCAGTGTTCCCTTTGACTTCCCTGCACCTCCCCCAAGCCACTGCATTACCACGCACAGAGAATTTCCCTGGACCAGTGGTTTCTCCAGTGGGAAAAGTGAGTCAGAGGTGGATATTCAGCTTCTGCACCATTCTGGGACCCTTTGCAGGAGGGAGATGCGTGAAGGATGTGAAGGACTTCCTTATAGGGCTATTTTAGAAAGTCCTTCAGATAGCTTTTACTCTCAGACATGCAAGCATGAGCTCTCCCCCCTCGTGCTTTCCCAGCTCTGATTTCTTTGGGTCTGTGAGAGTGATTTCATCCTGTATTTGCAACTTTCACACTACAAAGCAAAAACCTGTAGTAGCAGCACAAAATATAAAAATAAAGGATTCAAAGCATACAACCACAAAAAACCAGCAAACATAAAGGAAGAAAGTAAAAGGAAGAAAGAAACAAAGGAAAACAATGAGAAAAAAATTACAAAATGGCAGTAGCAATCCTTACCTATTAATAACTACCTTGAATGTAAATGGATGAAATTCTTTCAATGTCATTTTTTTTAACAGAAAAACAGTCCTCAAATTCTTATGGAACCACAAGAGACCCTGAATAGCCAAAGCAAATCTTGAGCAAAAAACCCCAAAGCTGTAGTTCTCACACTGCCTGATTTCAAAACATGCTATAAAGCGATTGTAATCAAAAGAGCATGGTACAGGCATAACATTGACATACAATTGTACATTGACCAATGGAAGAATATGGAAAACCCAGAAATAAACCCACACATTTGCGGTCAAGTGAAGGAATGGATTCTCTCATTGTGAGCCAGAGCGTTTTTTTTTTTTCTTTTCTGAAGTTCCAATTATGCCTTAGCACTAGAAGTCTTCTCAGCAGCCTGGTTTGCCTACCATTGATTTTTTTCGATGGATGTGGGTGTGGCCTGGAAGAATAGTTACAATGCTGGTATTTAATGCTCTCTCCCTGCTTCTAAAAGGTGCTGTGGAAAGGTGTTAAATGAGATTTTTGGTGGCAAACAAGACCATAAGTTCAAATAGTATCTTAAGACAGAAACAATAAAGCATGAAGGAAAGATCCAGTCTATTCTGGCAAGAGCGAATGAAGGAGAAACATAAGTGAAAACAGTAGCTACCAAATCATAGAAAATATACAAAGGAGTCTCAGGACCTCCCCCAGTGACAGATTCCTGGGAGGGGTTCCAGTGAGATTTTGAACCTATTAAGTTAAATACATCTTTTTAGTCTCAGCTAGTCTTTCTAATTAAGTGTAAATTCTAGAATAATTAGATGGTTTTCTCAGATATATATGGATTACATGTCAGTTGCATGTTCTTCAAGCCGAGTAAATGAATGAATGAACAAGTGAGTAAATAAAAGGAGCCAGGTGTCCCCGAATATGGTCAGCTTCCTTTGGCTTCCAGTACCAGCAGCACGTTAGTCAGAAAGATGCCCACCAGTTAACTTGTAAATGAGGTAGTTGAATGTGCCTTTGCACAGTCGTGTTAAATATAAAGACAGATAAATTCTTTTCAGTACTTTGGGCTATGGACTATGTGTAAGGTTAGAAATAAAAACTTTTCGTAAGTTGTTCCCTGCCTAGGAAAGTTATTTACATGATAACTACAGGAGTTTAGAAGCAATTCTTGATATTAAACAAAGACAACTTCTAGCTTTCAGTATACTAGTCTTTAAGAAACCCTGAACCTTCCAAAGGCACAAATTTAGAGCCCTTTATTTTCTTTAACCAAAGGCTTCAATGGACCCCTCCTTCCTGGTGTTCGTTTACAGTGTGTAAAATATTTGGTGGAAAAATTGATATTATTATGAAATATTGTTACAAATCAATCATAGGCATTTTAGTTTATGAACAACAGTTTATAACTGTTCAGGAATACTTCTATTGGAGGAATGTTTACAAACCACTAGATCTGTCATTTCAGTGAGGAGTCAGTATTATATATTTTAAAATTGCACACTTCTCAATGGTATAGCTTCATAGAAGTTTTTCCTATATTATTTGACCATAATAGTATATTAATTCAGCCTCTTAAATGTATGGACTTGATTTTTTTTAACTCTGAGCTTTAATAAGTATTGTTCCCTCTGCCTGTGTAGACCATTCTCTTTAGGAGTCCACTTGTCTAATTCCTTCAGTTGCCAACTCAGGCATTAGTTTTCCTGGGAAGCTCATCTTGACTGCTTCTCCCTGTAGACACCTGGCCTAGGAGTTTCTCTGTGCTCATGTAGCACCTATTCCCACCCTGTCATTTTCATCCTGATTAGTTTCTGAATCCTTTAGTTCAAATTAAAACCCTACAAGCAATGGTTGATTGCTCATTGTTTCACCGACCTTATGTTTCATTCCTGTTTGGTCCATCTCAGTAAGCATGTTGATGTCTGTCTCTAAGGTGTACTCTTGATCATCTGTTTCTCTTCATCTTCATTGTTAATCAATCAAAGCCACACCATTTTAACTGGACAAATGTAGTAGCCATCTAAGTGTTCTTTTTGCCTCTAGTATTACTTTTCTATAGTCAAATCAGCAGCCCCAGTGAACTTTTAGACACATAAATCAAGTCATGTCAGTTCTCTTTTTAAACAATCCCAAGGGTTTCCATCACACTTATGATAAAATCCAAACACCTTACCCTGCTGTACCAGGTCTTCCTACATGATCAGGCAAGACCATTTGTCTCTCTGACATTTTTTTTTTAAAATCACTCCTATACCCCGGTCCACTACATTTGAGCCATATTGGCTCCGTTCCTTGTACATACCAAACATTCCTACCACAGGACCTTTGCATTACTGTCCCCTTACCCTGAAACAGTTTTTGCTGATCTCCACATTGGAATTCTTCCTTAGTAGTAGTATTGGGCCCTAAGGATGTATAATATTTTATCCTGTGTTAATTCAGCTACTCTGAACTGATAAGCAGTGGGCCTTATAGCATATATTGGTGAAATCTTGAACCATTTAAGAAGTATTGATTCCGAACTATTGCTTAAATAATTCTTGCAGTTAACTATAATTACCATTGTTGCTTAAGAACTACTTAATAAAGCAGGGTTTGGGGCTAGAACTTAAGGACAATTTACTGAATACTTGCAAATTATAAAAATGAGACATAAAGATGAGAGAAATAACTGCTAGTAAATCCTTTGGATTAAGCCACAAGCCATAATAATTTGCAACAGTGAGCATGGTAATGCTAATAATTGTGAGTCAGTTATATTTGTTTCATGTTTAGTCATGGATTAGTGGTTGCTTGGGAAGTTTGTGCTTTTTCTGAATAGGTTTTTCTTTGATAGCCTTTTAAAAAAAGATTTTAAAAATTGAGATGAATTTCATATAACCTAAAATTAACCAAAGTGAACATCTTTGATAGTCATTTTACTTTGATTTTTATCTATATTATTGTAGCTATTTAATATCCTCTAAAAAGGCCCAGAATGTCTTAATAATTCTTTTTCAAGAAAAGAATTCTTTAGTGTCCCAAAATTATATGCCCGCTGGCTCATTGGACAGTCTCTCTGAAATCTATGCCAGTTCTGCTCTTATAAATTGTGAGCTTGTGTTCCTTATGCCAGGTTCTATTCCAGGCACAGGTGGGCATCAGCATAGCTAGTCCGCCATGGCACTCTACCACCTGGTATAGAAATCTGTTAGGATTTCTGTTAGGAAGACTGTTTGTGGCCTTTATTGACTATTCCTTTGCCTTTGAATCTGTGAACAGAAATCTATTGTTGAATAAAGCCCCATGAATTCAATTCAGACACTGCATTATTGATTTTCAAGCAGAACTAGTGCCATAATACTGTTACACTGTAGTTGGTTACATTCAGGGTCAATAGCAATGATGTCTTGAGATATCAGAGGGCAGTTTTCATTGGGATTAGACGGGAATGTGTTCTGTCTTCCATCTGTCCACACACTGTAAATTCTTAATTATTTGATGAGACTTTTGGCTGAATTAGATCCACTGTACTCTTACTACGTGAACAGAAAGAGATGCAGTCTGTAGTATACAAATGACATGTTTAGCAACATAAATGAAGAATATATTTAATCACCCACTGGCCCAGCTATTCAATTCCTGCCATCAATTAATTATTCTGAAATCATCATCATGATTTCACATGATATTTCCTGTATTTAAACTAATGTAACTCTAAGTATGGAACAGCAAATCACCTCAATTTGATATCCAAGTTTGCATTTGGCAACCAATCCCTCTCAGCAGCATCAGCATCTTAGAGTTCTTAATGCTAGACCTGCTGAAGTTATGTTTATGGAGGCCAAAATGGTGAGTGTTGGGTTATATTTTTTTTGAACATCTTCCAGTCAGAAGTCATTATGGCTGTGCTTTGTGGGTGAACTGTTGGAGTTTTATCTCCTTTGAGTTTGTGTTGAGTGAACTTGGCCCCTGGACTTCTTCTTCAGCTCATCCCAGGAGAGTTGAGGTAGACTTCTCTTTAAGAATGTGTCATTTTTATTCAGCTCCTTGTAAATGTCCATCAGTCTTGCTCTTCATGGCCAAGATGTTGAAGCATACTCACCTTGCATTTCATAAGCTGCATAGAGCTACTGTTCTACTGGGGAGTATACTTGCAGGGGAGCATAATCTCAAATTTATTGCCACCTACTCAGTGCCATTCAGAGCTTTCTTGGGAGTTTAGGGAGGATTGTTTGAAATATGCAATCCAGCCATTTCTCCAGATAATCAAAAATCTATCCCTGGATTTAGCAGACCATTGAGGAATCCCTTACTTTGTGTCATATAGTTTCTCTAAAAGCATGCTTTGATTAAATTGCACCTTGGTGTTTTAAAAAGAGGATACATGTGCGTGGTAATGGACTTACATTGTAATTCAGAAGATGGATCTATTTTGCAAACAAAATTGAAAGTTACAGAGACCATTCAGAGAAGCCATCTCTCACTATTTTAATGTTATAATTAGGGTCATAATTTTTAATGTCATTGTCATAGGGGAGCTTTGGGATATCAACTGGAGGTTTTATCCCTTCTCTGTAATGTCACAAAACTTCCAAATTTGGAAATCTATTTGGCTGAAATTTTTTCTTTTAAATTTTAAAAATTATATTCATTTTTTATTGTTGGTACCACTGGGCACAATGCCTTCTTGAATATGATATTCCTTAATAAATATTTCTTCAATTTATATGAATACTTTGCCACAAGCCAATCTTCAGCTTGACATTTGAATTTGTATTTCTGTCTATTCATTAGGTATGTACAAGACACAGAGAATTAATTAGTTACAGACTAAAAGAATTTAGAGTTCATTTTCAAATTCCATTTGCTTCAAATAATTTTAATAATCAGTAGTTACTCAAGAAACTTTAAAAACTGAACCCCAGTTCAATTTTATTTACTTGTCCAGCTATTCATTCATTTGAAAAATATTTAGTTTTGTGCCTATGTCCTTGGCACTGTGATAACCTTTACCCAGTTCTTTTCCTGTGTCATTATTGCTTAAAGTTTGGAAATTAAAATACTTTATATTATATGCGATATTAGTTAAAGCTAAGCATGGTGCTGTATCATCAAACACAACAATAGCCAAAAAAAGTCAAAACACGCTAAATATGTTTTATTTACATGCAAATATTTTAAATGATATATTTAGGCATAATATTTAATACATTTTTTGCTCCTTCCAACAGAATTTGTATTCTTTCAAGAAGTGCCTTTTTAAAGATGAAAATTAAATTGACCATGCATAACTTTGATGCAATTAAACTATTTGATCCTTTAAAATAAAACCATTTTGATTTTGTTGACACTTAGCAAATAGCCCATTATGTTAGATATAATTGCTTCATGATCATAGTAAGTTTAAAGTCATAAATGACTCCCTCAAGGTCTTAGTAGCATATTATGAATTTGTTATCTATATGATTAAATAAGCACACCAAATTCATATCAGATTGGTCAATATAAACATTTTATTATTGTGCCAATGGACTAGTGAACTTTGATCTGTTATTATTAATTTTTTAAATCATTAAGTAGCAGTATGACCACAATTTCATATTCATTAGTAAAGTACAACTGCTTTTTACACCATCAGAATTATTTGGCATTTAAGCAGTGCCTTCTACTTTAAATGATACCATTATTCTTTGAGAACTCTACCTATCAGTTTGGTCAGTCTAGAAACACAACTCATTATAGAATGAAGCAGAATTACTACTTACCAAGGCATAACAATTTTACAACCTCTTAAACCAGAGTATGAGAGAAGTCCAGTTTACTCTTAAAACTGTTGTGTGTCTACATGGAAAAAGGTGTTAATGTGCCTTGTGAAATTTCTCAATGGTGAATACATTTCTTATTCTATGTGATTTATTTCTGGGGACTTCCTTTGATCTATGTGAAGTTGCTTTGGAGTTTGGTTGAGTTTGCCAAAATGTGCCAAAAATATAAAGTACACCACCTCTACTGATTTTAACACGTAATCTAGAGAAGGCAAAGTTAGATGGACTCCATAGGAGGGAAGAGGACTTTAAAATGAGCTCTTCACATCTTTCCCAATTCTGAAAGTGTGATTTTTGTGAATAATGTTTATATTACAAATGAGTTAGAAATATGGAAGCATTTTAAAACCATGTGAGTGATTCAACATTAGACCACCCAGGGAAGGCATTCCTTCTGTAATGTGAAAGGTCTTTAAACCTGGAGCAGCTCACCATATGTACTAAGTGTGGGCATCCCTTAGCCCAGAGCACTCTCTGTCAGATGTCCAGTATGCTTATATGCATGAGTCTGTCTGTCTCTAGTTCTCTTTTTTATTAAGCGTATAAACAGAGTGTCGTATGTTGGATTCCTCTTGTATTATTGGTTTACTTTAAATGCCTTCTGCTTATGTTGAGCCTGGCTTATTTGGGGTTACCTTATAAATTTAATGAGATCATTGTGAATGGCCATGATTGCAGAATGGAAAATGTCACTACTATGTGCCGGTTTGTTTAAATCATTTTTAAGTACCCACCTGTGCTGCTAAACTCTCCATTTGAATTTTATTGGTTAATATGGTTTTGCTCCAATATTGGTTTCTTTAACGTTTATATCTAGGTAAATTAATCTGGGTGTGTGTGCCATTCAGCTTCTGTTCCTGTTCTAATAAGGGCACCATCTGCTTAATTGGTAGACATATAGGCCTTTCCAGTTTTAAAAATCATTTTGAGAAAACATAGTTTCTAAAGGGCAAGAAGAACCAGAACACTTTAAAATGTATTACTTGGGACATGTTAAATTTCTGCCATCCATGTGCTGAAATGTATGCAGTGAATGAGAAATAGCATCCAAAACAATACTGGTTTTCTCACTACTTTTTTTCCATCTCTTGTATAATACATCTCCATTTCTGTATTTCATGAAAATCTGCCTTCTCTGATAAAGTCTTGGGGAACTTGGGATAAGACAGCTCTGTCTAAAACCTGTTTTAGATATACTCTTTACTTTTTTCCTCTTTGATTCTGCTGCCTTTTTGGTGATGTTACCAGGAGAGTGAGGAGGGAATAAGGAATCATTGTAGAGTAAATGGCAGCTTTGAGATCTGAAACAATGAGAGAAAAGAATGAAAAGGAGAGGAGTGGGGAAGGATTCTAAGGTGGAAGTAGGAGGTGGGCTTGGTGTCTGGAATCCCCAATCTTTTTGTCCACAGTAGACTTAGGTTGGGCAGGTGTCCGTGAGGAGATGATTGTATAGTAAGAGCATCCCTGATGCAGTATTAGTAGGGTTGATGATTGAGCATATGGCTTAGCGCCTGGGCTCTAAGAACATCCTGAAGTCAGACTGCGATCTTGGGCAAATTAGTTAACCTCTCTGGCCCTCAGTTTCTCCGTCTGTAAAGTGAAGAAATTAATAGTAGTATCACCTCTTAAGATTGTTATGAGGATTCAATGAACAATTACAGATAAAGGGCTTAGAAAAATGCCTATATAATTGTAATATTCATTCTTAATAATAACTGTTACTAGGAGTGGGAATAGCAATTTGAGTGTGTTAGAGAAACAAGAATTACGGGGGACAGGGGAGGAGGGGATGCGTGAAAAACCTACATAATGGGTACAGTGAACACTGTTTGGGTGATGGGCACACTTATAGCCCTGACTCAAGTATTACAAAAGTGATCCATGTAACCAAAAACATTTGTACCCCATAATATTTTGAAATACAAAAAGAAGAACAAGAATTATGAACCTTTTAGAGAGCAGTACTTTGTTTTATTGCTAATGTGAACAGACTATACTGTATATGAAACTTTTCATGGTTCTCCAAAATAACCATGTACTTTTCTGACTTTGTACCTATCCTTTTGCCTGGAATGCTTTTCTTCTAGAAAGTTTTACTGATCCTTCAGGGCTCATATCAATTGTTACCTTCTTAGTGAATTCTTTTGGACCTCCTCCAGGCACAATGAGTTTACTTCCCACCATGGACTCACGTAGCACTTAGTTAGTATCTTTAATATAGTACTCATGTGACTGTAAGGAGATCATCTTCTTACATCTGTGTGTGTTCTCCTTGATAGCTAAGGCAGGGTCTTCCCACAGTTTTAATAATCAACATATGTAGTCTGTGTACATGAAACTGGTGGACATCACTGATACCTGATTAGGAAAGGTAAAGTGATTCTCATAGTGTTCACAAGTCAGATTCTTTTAATACATGAATCATCACCATATCTTTTACCTTAAATATGAGGTCCCATTGTGAGACTATAATAAATATCTGATTCATTTCCTAGCAAATGCTTGAGGGAACTGTTAAGCTGACTTGTTTGGTTTATGGAAGAGGTTTATTTTCTTCCTCCTCCTCCTGTTTTTCCTCCTTGTCTCCTCTTTTTGTTGTTCTTTATCTCTTCTTCCTCCTCCTCCTCCTCCTCCTCCCATCTCCCTTCTTTCTCTTTCCCTCTTTTTGAGTACAGTTAGTTTATTTAAAGTTCTTGCTTATTTTTGCTCATCCCTTTAGAGATTTATTTCATCTTAGTGTAGATAGATTTGCATTATATTCATGAAATATTTCATTATATTTTTCATGAAATTTTGATTAATAACCAGTAGAATATTTTCTTTTTTTGAACTATTTATTCAAAGTTTTAATATTACTCTTCTCAAATCTACCATTGAATCAGTGTTTTATCTTACAATAGATGGTGTCCTATAATCGAGAAAAAATGTTAGTAATATTATGACATCAAATTTAAGGATAATAGCCATATATAAATTTGTGGGATCACCTGATAAGAAATATATACTTGTTTATTATTTTTAGATGGATTAATATGTTTTTTCTGATATCTTTATGGGTATATTAGAAATAATCTATGTTGTAATGCTTTGTCACCCAATCCAAGGGGAAATAAAGCATGAACATTTATAGGCTTTTATTTATAAATGAATCTTTTAAATATGTTTCCTCATAAAGAGGAAATTTAACTCTAAAAAACAGGAAAGGATTGTAGAAACTCCCATCTGCTTTGGAAAGTGATTGCTACTCTCATAGTAGACCAATGATTGTTGCAGATGATATCTATTAATACTTCATTCTGAATCACTTCTATTTTTAAAATGGCACTAAGCTAATTAATATAAAAGCAATATTATTGGCAACTCCATAAGTATTAGTTTAGAGACAGTGTTGGTAACGTGTTTGGAGTGCCAAGTATGAGTGTCATTATAAAGAAATACAGTAGCCATTCTCCCAATCAACCAGGTATCTTCCAGAAAATTATAAAGGAATCTTCCATATAAACTTATTTTCTTAGCAGTTTTACTTTCTCAGCCTAAGTAGTTCTTTTGTTAAATAGAGGACTGAACACTTCACTTTGGGTCCTGACTTTGTAACTTTACTAGCTGCATGAATTGGGTCAAGTCATTTAAATTCTCTGGGCCTCAGTTTCTTCATCTATAAGATGAGGAGGGTTGAAATAATTGATTTAGCACTATATTTTATCAATCTTAATAGAAACATTAATGACATCAGTAAAGCTTGAGCCTATCAAGTCATTTTTTCATCATTTAAGGAGCTTAAATATAAAATACACCTTTAATTCACCTTTGAAATTTTTTTTACAAAGTGTTTTATTTGTAAGTGACAGTGATAGCAAGATTTAGTGTTTAAGGCTACTTTGTAAATTGCTTTAAATGATTCTAATTACTTATTACCCTTAATTACTCTATTTCATTCCTAGACTGAGGTGGATCCTCTTTAGAACACTGGGGGAGGTTGCTTTTCATTTCACTGTGGCACACAGAATTTAGTGAAGAAAAACAGTAGCCCTCTTTCAGGTGGATTACTAAGTCACCTGTTTAAAATTCTTTGTGTAAAAGTGCTTAGAGCCTTGCAAGCTACAGAAATAGGAAATGTTTTCATTTTCAATATTTCTAGTTCATTCTTTGCTTTGTCTGTGTTTTACAAATTTTAAGGCTTTAAAGAAGGATTATTCATGGAATTATTATAGTTCCCTTCATTCAATAGTAGGTCATAGCACATATCTTGGAGAAATTATCCTGCCTTGGTAGGGAACAGAAAAATAGGAAGAAGAAAAATATGTGATGCCTTTAATAAACTCTGGAATTTTGGAGGGCAGATAAAACTATATCTTTTTAGTAATAAAAGAAAACAAGTAGAATGAAGTAATTATTGAGAGAGAGGAACAAAGTCTTATAGTAATTCAGACCTGGGAGAGATTATTTCTAGTTGGGAAAGTTGGCAACTTGGTGAGTGTCTCATGCTGGGTTTCTAAAGGTAGCAATGGGAGGAAAGGAAAAAAAGCGGGTTGGGGACAAAGGGGACAGCTTGATTGTTGGTTTGGGAATGGGATGAAGCCAGTGTTGCCAAGTAGGACCTGTTAAAAAGGAGCATATTGGGAAAATAAGAATAGAAAGGTAGGATTGGGTCAGATTACATAGGATTTCAAGTTCTTATCAAAGAATTTGAACTTGATTCTTTCTAGATTTGAAGAAGTTCCTGAAGGTTTTAGAGCAAGGGAGGTCATCACTGTGCTTTAGAAAGATTAATCTGGCCATAATATACAACATAGTCAGAAGAGTAATCAGAGGCAGGAAGAGGGAGACCAGGCATGATGGCATTATTAGTAGCTCAGGCAAGAGTCAATAAACAACTGAAGGATGGAAAAGTCAATAAAAATCGAAACATAGGAGATTTGGGCAGTTAGAATCAGTAGAAAATAGCCACTGACGTCTGATTATCAGGGGTGTGTGACAGAAAGAGAGGGAACGGTTGCAGGTGCTTCCAAAATTTCAGCTTAGAAGACAGAATGGTGGTAGGGAGGGGCATTACCAGAAAGAGGGCAGTGAGGCTGAGGCTGGGCGGGGTGGGCAGAAGGGGCGATGGGAGGGAGATGAGGAGTTGCTTTTTGGATTCATCGGCACTTGGGCAGATAAATCAGCTCTCCAGCTAGAGATGTCCAGCAGGCAGCTGGTGATAGGTACTAAGATAGCACAGGAAGTCAGATCTTTAGGACAGCTTTTGGGCAAATAGCCCTAGGAACTTAGGTTAAAAGTCAATGCTCAATGAGGCAGTGAGAATAGATAGTTTTTGACAGTGAAACCAAATACTGTGACTACGTTGAGGGAGTAACGAGGCTGAGAGATTTCCTTTTAGGAAAGTAAGAGAGCTGAACGTGTTTCTACTCTGAGGAAAGAGTCAGTAGAGAGGACAAGATGAATGATACAAGAGAGGAATGTAATGCTCCTGAAATTCCACTTCAGTTTCCACAGTATTGATTAAAATTGAAAGTAAGGCACTCTAATGGCTCTACCAAGATCTAATTATTGGATTGGTAATAAAGGCCCTAACAAAATACTTTCATTAGGAAGAAAATATTCATGTATCTATACGTGGAAGAGATTGTGAGATGCCCCTTGGAAAGAAACCAGTGGCTAGTTGAGCTTGAGCACATAAGCAAAGTGAGTTTCAGACACAGAGCAGCCACAGTAGACTTCCGCAATGCTAGGTCAATGATGGATTCATTAATGCTGAGTAGATTTCTTGAAAAAAATTTGTCTCTCACCTTCATTAAATATTTCAGATACCCTTATGGGCATATGAAAAGCTACATAATTGTACTATTTTGAGTTGCAGTTTTATGGTTGGTGCTTTCCATAGAGAAATTTGATAGGATAATCTGTGAGGTATTTATCTGTATATTTGATTCCTTAGCTTACCTGTGACTTCTTGACTTTGTTGGTTTTCAGAATTAAAACTTGAACTTTGTTAAGAAAATATTTTGTCTATTTTGGCTTGTAAATAATACCAGATCTAAAATCAATACCATTAGAATTTATTTAGAGTTTTCAAAGGAGGTGGTTGAAGAGCTGGAGGACTCAGATAAAGAAATGGGTGCTGTGTCCGGGGAATTTATGGTGGAATGCAATAATAAAAATATTTATGAATTGGTTTTATATAAATATTTCCCCTAGTGCCCTTTAGTCTCCTGTTGTTTGTTAGAATCAACCCTGTGCATCATGGAACAAAACCTGATGCATAACTTCACTAAGGTTATTTCGGCTTTCTCTGGACCCATTGAATATAATATATTTTATCTTCCTTTTAAATGACAAAAATGATTGAGAAACGTTGAACGCTTAATGATTTTGAAAACATAAAAAAATTGGAGACTGAAATGGAAAAATATTCAATTTCTGGCTGAAAAACTTTCTGTTGACAGTGAACCGAGCAAACAGTTTTCTTTTCAGACAATATTTCTACAGCTGTATCACAGGAATTAGGGGCTGACAGTGACCAACAGTTCATTTTCATTGCCTCAAGCTTACAAAGAAAGCAAATATGGACTTGGAAAGTTATTAATTAAAAAATATGTTAAGGAGGGATGGGTGTTTATTTAAAGAATTAATGAAAACCCCAATTTACATTTTTTAACTGGTCTATGTATTATCTCTCACCTTTTCAATTTGCTTGCCATCATACTGCAAAAATTATTTCAACAAATATTTAAAAATTCTCCTCTTCGCAAGGTCCATAATAAAGTTAGTTATCCTTAGCGCAGCTTTAGAAACATCTGCAGGTTTTCTGGCCACAAGGTACTGCTCTAACTTCCTCCAAATCAGATTCCCTCTCTCGGTTGATCAAGGACTAGACGAGATAAATACCCAAATGGCTTTCTGATCTCAAACATGAATCTGCTTCCTCCCCCGCTTTCTACACTTCTTCTCCAATTCTACTCCACCTTCAAGATGTTTCCATCGGTTCAAAATAATTCCTCTTAAAAATCGGTAGATTTGGTAATGGTGAGTTTGCACGTGGCACAACTACCTGCAGGCCGCTGTGTTTTCCTCAGCACTGAGGTGGTCGCTTGTGTAATATCAGGTTTGTGCTGTTGCTTTTCTTCTACAGAAATCCCAGTGTGTGTTGGTCTCACCTGCCTGTGTCTTTTAGGCAGCGTCTAAAAGACACTTTCAGTTTGCAGTGTCTGGTTTTTATATTATGTGTCTGTAGATCATTGAGGAATGACATTTGGTCTACACAAACAAAACACTGACCCGGTCTCAGGCCCCTTTCGGTGGTCTTTTGGCCTGTCTGTGTATGGGGGGCTGGGGGAACAGTGGGAGGATGAAGAAGAGGGTGTTGCTTGGTGGTAGGGTTGTCTCCAGGAGGTAGATGTTAGGTACAGTTGTGCTTTGCACAAGGGCATCACATCTAAGTGGTGGCATTCCCATGGTCGAGACCAAAGAATTGTGAGAGGGAGTAATAGCTGTTGTAATAATTTATCGGTTTACTTTCTGTTTCTTCACGTGGTTTCAGACAAGAGCCATTTTGAATAATATTGATAATCCTTATCTTTCTGTCTTTGAATTTATTGCTCTATTTGGTTACTCTAACTGTAAATATGACTTTATAAAAAATTATGGTGAAATTTATTAAAATATATAAAATATGACATTTTAACCAATTTAAATGTACAGTTCAATGGCATTAAGTACATGAACAATGGTGCAACTATCACCACTATCCATCTCTGGAACTTTTTCTTCATCTAAAAAGAAACTTTGTACCCATTAAACAATAACTCCCCACGCCCCCCTTCCCACCAGTCCATGGTAACCATCATTCTGCTTTCTGTATCTATGAAGCTGACTACTCTAGGTACCTCATATAAGTGAATCTGTACAATATTTGTCTTTTGTGACTGGCTTATTTCACTTAGCATGATGTCCTCAAGATTCATCCAGGTTGTAGCATGAATTTCCTAACTTTTTAAGACTGAATATTATTCCATGGCATGTATGTACCATATTTTGCTTATCTATTCATCTGTCTATGGACACTGGGGTTGTTTCCACCTTTTGGCTGTGATGAATAATGCTGCTGTGAACATTGGTATACAAGTATCTGAGTTCCTGCTTTCAATTCTTTTGAGTATATATAAACATAACATTTTAATCAGATATTTATTCATCTCTCATAGCTCTTGCCCCAATGTACACTTCTTTTGAAATCTATGTGCATATAATATTCATTCATTATTGTACTCCTGGGAGAAGTGTGTTAGTCCCTTTCTTTGAAATGTGTGCAGAACTCCAGCGCTTAAAACTTCCCTCTGAAACCATTGGTTTCTATCCCACAAGAATTCCACTGAAGCTCTGCTCTTTGGAAGCTCTGCTGAGCTGTTTAAACTATGTTTGTTTAGAACTTCCAACATTTTTGCTTTTCCTTGACTTTTTCTCTAATAGACATGCTTGAGGTAAAACTCTTTCATCTGAACTGAATTTTGTGACTTACTAGCTCATTAGCTAAATAGAATCATTTAAGTAGAGTGCATGGAAACGTTCTGTTCATTCTGTTTGGGCTAGTATGTTGTGATTGATGGTTCTTACCTTATAATGAATCTCACTTACCATTCAGAGTTCCCTGAAACCGGGGATTATGGACTGGACAATTCATAGCCCTCATCTCTTGACGATACAGCAGATGTTGTAGAGGAGAGCAGCCTGCCCTGGGAGACCAGAAGTTCTGGGACTGAGGACTGATTTAACTAATCAGGGCCCTTAGCCTGTTTGGGAGTTCTACCTATAAATTATTGCAAATCTTTGGGCTGCACAAATAAGGCCCTGCAACTGTTAAATTTGATTAATGATTACCATGTGTATAAAAATTGCTTATTATATTGATAGCTCTCTTTATGAAATTTTCTTTTATTCTGAATGTGGCCAGTAACAGCACTTACCCCTGTTTTTGAAGCTCTTTTCCTTTGACCATGAGACACAAATCTTCATTGCTTACCTTCAGTTTTAATATCATGTGTGAGCAAAGTTTTAACATATTTATTGTTCGCTCTTATTTTTCAAAAGGTGCTATGTATATTTAGTTTAAAAAAAAAGCAAAAACAGTATGCAGTAGAAAATCTACCCTGCTTATAGACTGTTGTTTCTCTCACAAGAGGCAGCCACTGACACCAGTTTCTTGTGTGCTCTTCCAGAGATACTTGCTATATTCCTTTTTATTTTAAAGTGTGGCATACATACAGAACATTATAAAACATATATGGACAGCATAAAGAATCATAATTAAAACAACCAGTCAGGAAAAAGTTATTGCTGGTCCTTAGAAGCTGTCTGTGTGTGCATTCTTGGTTGTATTAATATTTCTGTCTCTTCTCTTAAAAAGTAACCACTATTCTGAGTCTTGTGGTAACCATTCTGTGTACAGCAAGGAAGTAGGACCACTGTATCCTAAATGCCCTTCTTACATACAGTGGTGTATAGAGACGGATTCTTTTAAGCACTGATGAGATGTTACAGTGCAGATGTTTCTGTATAATCACAGGGCCTCTCAAGTGAAACCTTGCGTCTACTTCAGCCATGACATGATTTAGAGATTTGAAAGATAATTCCACCTGTAAGAGCACTTTAAAATATAATATATTCATGTCATTTTAGGCATATTGTACACCTGCTAATGTAGAACGGAGATTTGGAAAATGGAAGACAGTTTAAAAAATTTTAGAGCATTCAAAAGTGGCATTCTGATTGGGAGTTACTAAATGTATACATCATGGCAAGTCTTAACATTCAAAAAGAGAGCTTAGTCTTGTTAAATTTTCATTATTTGCCAAGTGCCTGATACAAAACAGGTCATTAATAAATATTTATTGAATAGAATTGAACTGAACTGTTTATTTGTCATATGCATATTTAAGTTATTCTGCACACCACTAATACTTTCCCTCTGTTTGTTGGTCTGAAGATTCGGCTCAATTTCAGGATTTAGCTACCTGACTATGTGTCCTGTGCTGCAATTGTCACACCTCCTTATGCCTCATTGAGTTCCTATCTTTCACAATAAGCACTCCAAGAAGACTTTTCAGGTTTCTTTTGGTCTGTGTGGAAAAAAAAGAAGAAAAGAAGATACTTTCATTATTTTGGTTTTGGTTTTTCTCTCTTCTCTTCTCTTGCCTTCCCTTCATACATGTAGTAGTATTAGAGGTGATGTCCCCTGACCTCTGGTGAGATGAAGCACAGGGTGTCAGATGAGTTGCTGTAGAGAGCCCTCCTAGTAAGAGAATTGAGGAAACGTTTTTGAGATTGCTTTGCTAGAGGTAAAAACAAGTGTGTGTGTGTGTGTGTGTGTGTGTGTGTGAGAGAGAGAGAGAGAGAAAGCTATTCTTTTTAAGATGTCCTGGGACTGTTCCGGTGTAACATCCTGTATTCACTCACTTCACCTGGCAAACTCCAGCTGTGCTGTTCCTTGGATATCTTATTGCATAACTTGTGTTTCAAATATTGAAGTAAAGAGAGGGAGCTTGGAAAGAAATTTTAGAGAACTTAAAAAGTGTTCATGGCTTGTCATTCTTTAAATTCCAAAAACTACTAAATTGTGGGGATAAATAATTAAGGAAAAAAGGTTTCGTGATAGAAAGGAGTGTCAGGGAGAACGGAGAACTCGGCATATGTATTGGAAAATCATGGTAATTTAGCAGGTAATCAAGGATGTTGAGACAGGTGCTTGTCAGGATTTCAAGGGAGGGGAGAATATTTTCTTTCATTTTGTCTACGGTGGATCAGTTCTCCCCTAGTTTGCCTCTTCTCCCATTCCTTGTTTGTGAGAGCTTTGGGCTTTATCTTCTTCTTCTTTTTATGACAAGAAAGTCTTTAAAAAAAATTTTTAATGATATTCTAGTTGGCACTGGGAAAACAATAATGTCATACTTCATTGTGGCCTGTTAATGCTCTGAATAAAAGAAAAAGGGCAATGAATTTAGAAAGAACGGGGGCTAAGTTTTCCATGATGGAGTAATTCTGGCCTTTTCTGAGTAATCATAAAGGACTGGCATTCCCGCCTTTCAGATGTGAAGGAAATGTTTTTCAGGTACTCTGAGGGACCCGGGAAGCCCCAGGGTACACCAAAACATAAAGAAAATTGTCAGAACATGTGTCTTCTTAAGCTTTCTGACTTCCCTGGGGACCATCCAGCTATTAGCGTATCTTGAGAGAACCAAAGCTGTGGTGAGAAAACTCAATTTCCTCTTGACTCTGTCCTACTTGAAAACAACTTAAGGCTCAACTGCTGTAAAGGATGTGAAGAGGAATCCTCTTTTTTTTAACATTTGGATTTTTGGTTATTCATATGGTCTGTATTTTGCACTATAATTGTATCCAACTGTTAAATATATCTTTTATAAATATAGTGAAATTGAAAGGGAAAGGAAATGCTGAGCATCATTTGTGAATATAGTCTCAGAGAGAGGGGGACATGTCCCTATATTGACGATCTGGGAAGTGATAGAAACTTACAGATTGAGGTGCAGTGTTTTTCTTAACTACTTTCCCTCTGGAAATTCCGCAAATATGAGGAGTGAAGTAACAGCAAACGTGACTCTCATGTCCAAATGATCTTTCTTGCAGCAGAGATGTACGATTTTGTAGAATGTTATCCTCAGTATTGAACCATGGAAACTTCCTTCTCTGATAGCCACTCATAGTCTTATTTATTTTTACTCCATTTTAATAATAAGAGCATACCAGTGAATATTTTTCATGAATGTTTGATATACTGTGTAGAATATACTTAATTTTGTATTCTAAACTTTTACCTTTTTAAAGTATATTTTTAAACAGTAAATATATGGCGTAATTTAATGCTTTGCCAATGCTTTGTTGCATAGTTGCAATGAGGCATTTAACAAAGTAAATTGGAAGTGCCTATTTATAATTCTTTTACCTATTCCATCAGATAGGGTATTTCTTACGGAGTAAAGAATCTTGAAATATAACCTGCTGCTTCTCTATTTTGTTCACAAAATATTTTTTTCAGAAGTGTGGTATTGAATTATCTATTGTTTTGTAGTGAGTACATTATCTTGGTGAACACACCATTTCTTTCAGATAGTTACCAGAGCAATCCTCAAAAGGAAAAGCAGTGTAAATACCATTTAATGGGCTGTACTACACTAATATTCTTTTAAGTTCCATTTGATGAATTAACTGGATATTTTTAGTTATCTGTTAGAATAGTTTTCATTCTTTTTTTGCCTTTGGTGTGATGAATTCTTTTAAAATTGTTTTATTCAACTCCAGGAAATTGAAAACACTTGAAAAAATATTATTTTGCAATTTGTCAGAAAATATCTCATCGCTGCTTGATTGTGTTGTAATCTCTAGCATTGTTAGTGTAACTGTGTTTACTTATGGGGTGACAGGTTCTTGGGTTGGAGGAGGCATTAGATTAGATAGGCATTCTTTCTGCTCATGTCTAGCTGCACAGCTGAGCCAAGAAGCCCAACCTGGCAGTCAGAAGAAGTTGCCCAAGGGAACTCCCATCGTTTAGCCCCTTCGGGCAAAATATAGGATGGCGCAGTAGTAGTAGAGTGCCCAAGCAGGTGGGCGGAGCATGACTAGGACGGATCCAGGTATGGCATATGTGCATGTGCTGTCTTCTCAGTGATCAAGAACTCAGGATCTATGAGCCCAGTAAATAGTCCATGAACACTTGGTTTTAGAAAATCCTCACAGCAGGGGCATCCAGAAGTATCCTGATTAAGGAACTTGGTTGGAGAAGCCCTGTTTTCATTTGAGAGCCCTTCAGGTTGGCTGTCGCTTTGTGAGTGTCTATTGAGGGACTCTGTTGACCATCCCTGTATTATTTTGCATTCATTTCTAGTACATTTATAAATTATAAAATAAAATTGCAAATTACAGGATTAGAGTTGCCATGTGGGTGACAACTAGAAGACTTTACATTAATCTGCTTACAGATGCATGGCTGGGATGGTTTAGATTCTTTCTGCTTCTGGCAGCGCTGGCTCAGGAATAGGGTTTATAAGGTTGAGACCAACCAAGACAACGGAAATGAGTCTTGACTTGTTAATATGGTTTTTCTTTTTTTAACAGCTTTATTGAGATATAATCCATATTCCATATAATATACCCATTTAAATTGTACAACTCAATGGTATTCAGTATATTTGAAGAGTTGCACAACCATAACTACCATCTATTTCAGGACACTTTCATCACCCCCTAGCCATTATCTCCTAATCCACACATTCCCCCAGCCCCTTGGCACTACGAATCTACTTTCTATAGGTTTGCCATTCTGGATATTTTATATAAGTAGAATCATACAGTTTGTGGTGCTTTATGACTGGCATTTTTCACTTAGCATCATGTTTTCAAAGTTTGTTCATGCTGTAGCTTGTATGGGTATTTCCTTTGTCGTTATTGATGCATAACATTCCATTATATGGATAGACCACATTTATTTGTCCATTCATCAGTTGATGGACATTTGGGTTGTTCCCACTTTTGCTTATTATGAATAACGCTGCTATGAATATTCATGCACAAGTTTTTGTGTGAGCATAGGTTTTTATTTCTCTTGGGTAGAATTGCTAGGTCTGTTAGTATGTTTTCAGTCTTTTGCATACATTTGGGAATGTTGACACCTAGCGTGAAATGGTTTTTAAGTACACTCAACAATATAAAACCTCCAGTTATTTGTAGCCAACCTTAAAAAGCTTTTTGCATTTTTCTTTTCTGAATTGATAGACCTGTCACTATTATTAACAGCTAGCCCTTCTTTTTTAAGGATTTAATAATCCAAATTATTAAAATTTTAAGCCCAGTCAGTTCTCAACTTCTTTGGCTTGTAACCTCTTAGACAATTATTTTGTTACTTTCTAATAGGAATGTGATGAATTTTTGATAACATATTTGGGTGTTTATTTATAATTTATAGGTATGAATTTTAAATACCTTAGAAATATGTGTGATCGTAATAGTGTTTTTAAAAGTGGAAAATTTTAAGATATAATATGTTGCAAGTTGTTAATAGATGCTTCCTTTCCATTGAAATGCAAGTTTTGTGACTTTCTTATGCTTGTGATGAGATTAGTAGTTTTAAACTGGATTCTCCAAGAAAGGTTTCTTTTAATAATGAAGATAATAAAGAAGATAGGCTTTAGCAGCAGAAATATTTTCTTCTTAATTCCAGACATTTTAATAGTCATCTTGATAGCTTAATCTAGTGCTAAAATTTGGGATTATAGTTGCTTGCAGTATAGAATTCACATATTTGGATTTTCATTTGCCTCTTATGAGTCAGTCTGAAAATAGCTTTTCCTTGTTCCTTTTTCTTTATTTGTTCTCTATTTCTCGCTCATGAATTCTCTCTCATTCTATCTCTTGTTGATCTTGTGAAAGATCATGATTGGATTTCTACTTTGAACTATCTTTAAGTTTGATTCCAAATTATCACAGAGTAACCTTGAATTCTTTTATGGTAACTGTTTTTCTATGGTAACTATGTGATTGAAATCATGCTTCTTTATTACTGTCATATTGTCATGTTCAGAATCTAATGAAGTTATTTGGTGCTTAGATTATATGCCCCCCCACTACCTTCTTTTTTATTGTGCATTCATTTATATTACATTTGTAAATTAAAATAAAATTGTAAATTATAGATTATGTTAGATTTTTACATTATAAAATAATGCATGTTTCTTGGAAGAAAACCAGGAATATAGCTGTATATAAACGTTATAAAGTAAAATGTCGCCTGCCCTGTGGTTCTATACTTCCCAAGTACCACAACCCAGAATAACCACTGTTTCTTATGTGGCGTTCCAGAAAATTTTAATATATGTATATACAATCACTTATATTTACATACTTTTTTTTAAAGAAATGATGTTATTCTGTAATTGCATGTGCTTCAACATCTTGCCTTTCCCCTCCACCTGTAATTGACATTGAATAATGATGTAGCTAATTCTGCTTTTCTGTTGGCTTTGGCAGCCAGGGAGCTCTAGGCTCATTTACCAATTGCCAGAAGCCCAGGGCTCAATTATAGTTGCTTACTATAGACCCAACTTTCTGATTCAATTTTCTTCTCTCTTTTTTTTAAATTATTATTTTTTAAATCTTTTTTTTTTAAGTTTTATTATGGCTTCTTTGTGTGAGCCATTTTAACAATTTTAGTGACTAGGAGGATTTAATAGTTATGGCTAACAGAAGAGATATAGTTGACCTTATGCATCAGATATTGTTAGATGCTACTCTGTGTTTATATGATTTTAGTACTTTGGAAACTCAAAAGATGATATTTAGGAAATTGTTTTTCCAACATGGTAGTGGGTACTGAAGTACTCCAAAGGGTTACTGTAGATCACAAACTCAGGAAAGCATTTCATCTAATGAAAGCACTATTAAAAAACCAAAAAACCAAAAAAAACCCTAGTGATTTTCTAGTTGAAATATTTGAAACAATTTTGAAGTACAGGGAAATTTTCTTTAAAACAGTGTTCATTACTCACTGAAGATAAACTCTTGTTCATCTGTCATCCTTGTTGGAAATCACATTGTTTTTATTCTTTGGTGCCATATTTCAAAAGAAAAAATAGCTCATGTTTTTTGTCATTCTTTCAGACTGCAGTGTTTTGTTTCGAATGTGGTAGAACTGATTTTTTTTACACTTGATGCTCCTTATCTCTAAATTTGGGATGCTTCCCTTAAATGGATTCACAGGTAACAAATCACTAGAATATCTGTTTAACAGTGAAAGAAGTCACTTAAGATGCGAGTCTATCTTTGTAGAATTTCACAGTAGCACAGTATCCATTTTCTTAGCATAGTGTTTAGGTCTAGTATATATCTGGAAAATTATATCAGAATTGATTTCCAATTAATCAAAGTTACTCAGTTGTGCTCTGAGTTACCAATGGTATTTAAAATTAATTTTGGAAGTTGTGTGTGTATTTTATTTGTTTTCTTTTTCTTGTATGATAGAATGCCATATATTATTAATAAATTGTGGTTCTCGGTTGTAATCCTTTTAGAAGGCAATGGGGTGAACTGGTCCGTCCATCACAATCAAGTGACTTTAGTGCGAGGATTCCACAAGTGTTTAATTAAAAGAGCTTGAACTAGAATTACTGTTCTTACATTCTTACATTTGTTAGTGGTTAACTTAGCCAACTGTATGTTTCAGTGTTTTATGGATTGGTCAAAATAAGCTATTCTGTAACATTCACTCATTAATATTTTCTATCACAGTCAAATTCTTGAAACAGCTTCTACTTATGTTGTCTTGGCATCCTCACTTCCTATTTGCCCTCAATATATTGCAATCTAGGTTCTGCTTTAACCACAATAACATTGTTATTGCCAGGATCGTCAATGACCTTACTGCTTACTTCTTCCCTGGTCTTACCTGATTTTATCTTTCTAAACCATTTTATAATGACAGTGCTCTCCTTTAAGTGTTCTCATCTCTTGGCTTATCACATACTGTTAATTTTATTGCTACACTTGGCGATTTCTTCTCCTTTCTTTGTTCACATTCTTTCCTTTACTCAGTATTAATTATAATAATTACCCACATTTCTGTCCTCAAGCCTCTTTCATTTTCACTGGATACACTGTTCCCTGGCTTCTGCAACTGTCTGTTTGCTGATGACTCCTAAATCTTTATCTCCAGACCGTATCTTTCTCCTGAGCTCTAAATTATTATGTCAACTGCTTACTGAACATTCAAGTTGGTGATTCAACAGACCTTTCAAAACCCGAATCCATTTCTCTGACTGTATTCACTTGTTCGGTTAATCTTGCTCAGTTACCCAAGCCAGAGATTTAGGTATCATTCTTGCATACAGTGTTTCTATCACTTTCCATATCCATTCAATCAAATACACAGTCCTATTGCTTCTTTTTTAAAATTTCCTTATTGCTTTTACTTTCAGTATTTCTTGAATCATGAAGCCATATAAACAGACAAGGTGATATGTGCCATGTTGGGCTGCCTGCAGGATGTTGCTGTGGGAGTTTCTATGTAGAGGAGTAGGGCATTAACCAAGCTTTGAGATTTCAAAGCAGACTTCCCAGGGAAGAGAGTCTGCAGACAGTTCTGAAGAATGTGTTGGCATTACCCAGCCCACAGGTGCAGGAGGCATTATCACTGGCAGGAGAGAGAAAGGCTATTCCCAGCAAAGGCTCCAGCATGTGCTAGAGATGATGCAGGCAACATTAAGATTTGAAAAAAAAAATGGGTTGGTGAACAAAGTATTTTAGACTTCAAAAGAGAGAGAGAGAGAACTAAGGGATTATTATAATTATGTTCGAATACAGGAAGGATCATCTTTTGAAAACGTGAGTTTGTTCTGTGGTAGAAGAGGAAGCTGAGACATATCATGTAAGCATCTTTTTTTCCCACCTTAATATAAAGAAGTAGTTTTGGAATCTGATGTATTGAGAAGTAGTTCCCCATTGTGTCAGATGTTAATAATAGAAATTGGAAAATACTTATCAAATATATTAAATGGAATTGAATTATTATAAAGAGTGGACTAGAGGACCTCTAAGATCCAATCCCAAACATGATACATAAGAGCATCCCTTAGTATTATACTAAAGAATCTCAGAAGCTTTACAGTTTTAGCTATAAAGCTTGAAAATATTTGTAAGAATATACAACTTAATAGACAATGTCTAAACTCTTTTACATCTTTCTCAACAGGTATCATAAATACAATTTATGTATTTCTCTACTGAGATTATTAGCTTACAATTTCTTGAGAAATTGCCAGAAAAAAATGTCTTGTTTATTTTTATATTCCTTAAAGAGTATCTTCCAATTTACAGATTTGAGGCAGGGAGGTATATAATCATAAGTACAGTTTATATTTATTTGTTCAAAGCTCTGGTCTCATGAAAATTGCTATATAAATACTTGTTTTAACAACTGTTATTATTAGGGATGTGCATGAAAGTCTGCCAATATGGTCCCAATATTTATATTATAGATCACAATGTTTTGAAAAGAACAGCTTCTCAACTGTGACCTTTGTTGTTTTTGAAATCTAAAATATACTAGAGTTATTTTCAATTATTGCAGTTGAAATAGTTTTATCCAGTCTTTTTGTTTGTTTGTTTTATTTAAAGACCAGAAGTTCTTGGGCAAACAATATATATTTATTTCAGATTAATAAGTAAAGTGAAGTAAGAGATTTTTTTCTAGAATTGAGGAAGGTCAATTAATAAAAACTATTCACTTAATCATTAGTATCCTAGGGATCCTAACTCATTTTCACCAATGATAATATCCATTATTGAAATTATTCCTTGGCCCTAAGACAATTATAGATTCTGGATGCCATGATTATATGGCATATATATATATATGCCATGATATATCAAAATGCTACTTTTAGAGTTTGAGTTTGTCTTACGCTTTCAGTAAATTCAAGTGAGTAGAACTCAGTTATTTAGGAAAAAGCACTCAAGACCTGAATAATATTTCCATGAATAAAGTAATTAATTTGTGATTGGTTGATTTTATGTTTTTCGGCTCACAGGAGTCTTATTGCTAAGGAATCTTGACACAGGCAATGCAGGTGTTTACATGAATATAAAATTAGCAACTATATTTAGCTATAATTAAAATCTAGTATGGTGTGTAAAACCTATTTGTCTTTGGAACTTACTCCAAGTTAATGAGATCTCAAACAAGGCATAGCGTGTATGTCCCTTTTTGAAAAGATGATGATATTTTCTTAATTACTGTCTGTGTTTGGGTTAGACAATTTTTGACTCCGTTAAAAAGCTGCAAAAGCATGGTCTGAACTTCTCTTTTACTTATGGCCAATTTTCCTTTAAGTTTATACTGCTTGTACAAATACCCAATATTATGAGCCAGAGAATTTTATGGGTGTGAATTTAATGTGTAGTGTGAGTCCACAGAGGCTGTACTCATTTGTATAAAGCCTAAATTTTTTTCCTGGTTGTCCTAGTCATATTCAGATCTATCTTCTTTCCAGCCATTTCTTTTTAATTTTCTGCTAATCTGATGTCATTATCACTTTACTCATCTTTTGTGTGTGTGTGTGTGTGTGTACTCTTTTGTTTTTCTAACCCTAATCCTAAGAGGCAAAGGTGATATATTTTGAGGGATTTTGGAAGGATGTCTCTTAATTTCTGAGTTTTGTGTTTGTTTTCCTCTCCCTCAGATAAATTGCACTACATATGGCTCAATTCCACCTGTTTTATATTAGTGACAGGAAAGTTCTTTTAGAGAAAAAATGTCACAAATCTGCCCACCTCCTCCACTCTCCCAAAGGACTCTACAATGTCCTCTTTTCTTTCTGTTTAACAGGAAATGCTTCTTTGTTTTGGAGAAACTAAGAAAACAGTGAAGAATTTCCCTAGCCCACAAAGGAGAAGATTTTTTTCCCCAGTAGGGCAGTTGTTTTATTCTGAATGTAAAGTGTAGCCATCCCTAAAATCAAAGGAATAAATATTGGTAGGATTCCATTATATCAACTTACCTGGGTGGATTATATTTATGACTGTGCAATGTGCTATGGATGTGCTTCTTAAGTAGATTTTATACTTAAGGAAAATTTTGACCCTGAGCCTCATACAATGCCTTTTTGCTTCTTCTGGGTTTACACAGACAAACTTTTAATTTTTCCATGGAGTCCCTCAGAACCCCAAACCCTCTGTTTCAGTCCACATTCCATCCAACATGATCATATACCTTCAGGAAAAATAATAGTTGATTGCCCTAGAAAATTTGCTGATGCATGGGAGAAAAGTAGAAGGCAAAAGTTAAAAGTACTGTTTAATAAAGGGCACCTGTCTCTCTCAGAAAATAGTGTGTAGGAAGTAAAATACGTGAGTGGTCACCATTTTGGAATTAGAGAAAGATTCATGGAAGTTGGGAGGGGTCCCAGCTAATTTTTGTTCTTGAGGATACTTTAAAGAATTATTTTTGTCTGTTCTAATTACTGTGCATAATTTCATTTATTTAGTGCAACAGAGTTGCACCTTTTTGGCTGGGCGTGGTGGCTCACGCCTGTAATTCTAGCACTTTGGGAGCCCGAGGTGGGAGGATTGCTTGAGGCCAGGAGTTCCAGACCAGCCTGGGCAACACAGAGAGACCTCCTCTTTACAAAAAATTTAAAAAATTAGTCAGGTGCAGTGGCATGGACCTGTAGTCCCAGCTACTTAGAGGCTGAGGAAGGAGGATCACTAGAGCCCAGGAGTTTGAAGCTGCAATGAGCTATGATGATGCAACTGTACTCCAGCCCAGGCAACAGAGTGAGACTCTGTTTTTTTTTTTTTAAATTAATATTAAAAAGTTAAAACAAGTAAATAAATAAAAGAATTGCACCTTTTTAAATAGTCAATAGACCTTAGATAATGTTTAGTTATAAAGTATTTTGTTTTGAAGGTGTCTTTAAACTTCATGGCTCCAAAGACAACTTCCATATTCTTCCTTGGGCTTTCCTTTTAGTTCAATTTAAAACGAAAACACAAATACTTGGGTAAATAATAGAAATATGATTCACATCATAAAATGGTGCTTTGCAGTATTAACAAGGTAGCAAATATACAGGTTGACCCTAGCTCTTTGATTAATAACAGTGTTAGGTAGGGATGAGGGTATACAGAAAGAACCAGGGCAACTCTTCCTAACAACAGCTGACAATAGGAGAGAGAATATTAAGGCTTAGGGGAAACGCATAAGAATCTGAAAAAATAAAATAAAATGAGCCAGAGAAGGCAGCCTTAAAGCTGCTGATTAAGAAATCCGTATTGAACAGAGGGGTTGTTGGGGCTTAAAGATAGCAAATTAAAAAAAGGGAGGGGTTATGGAGAAAGCTGTGTTGGTGATGTGCTTCTGTGGGCTTCTCATGGTTCTGACTCTGGCAAAAAGTGGGAGGTCAGAGTAGAGTTGGCTGCTAGTTATGGGAGTGGGGGAGAAAGCAACTCTTTAAAAAAATTTATGTCAAAATGGTATTCAGTGGTCCATCACATTGAATGAACACACCTTTATTGAAAACATACTGTTTAGCACACGCTCTGGGGGTTCATTTCTCTTACTTTGTGAACTTGAAAACCTTTTCTTGTTGATCTTTAATATGGGTCACTAAACAGATTCTGTTTTACCTGATTAAATAAATGGTAACAAGGCCTAGGTCTACTCCTGCTATTTTACTGTATACTTACTTAGCAGTTCACTTTGTCACACTTCTGCCCCCTCTGCAAGATTAAGAAAATTAGTGGTTATAGTGCCATGCAATTCTATTCAGCTTGAAAAGTTATTGAGGCGTATGTTTCCCCACCTTTTTAATCTCCATTTATTTATTAGAAGCATTCCCTTAAGTGTATGATAAGTCAACATTTCTTTTGCCTAAGTCCAGTAAAGTCAAAGCATTATTTAATTTAAAATGTTATAAATTGTGTGCATGCTAATTTCCTTCCCATAACATTTAATTGGAGACTTTTTTTCTCAGTTAGCTCACCAAAATGTTACTAGGTTCCTCTGTGGCTGTCTGCTATTTGAACAGAGAAGCGACTAATTAGAATGATAGCATAGCATGATTGTCATCCCTCCATTCTCATAGGTTTTTTTTAAAAAAAGAGATTTTTTTTAAAGGAAGCAGTTCCAAAAATGTATTATATTAATAAAACATAAGGTCCATATTCTCCCCCGAGGCACGTTTTCATTTCACCCTGCCATCCTTCCTTTATTCTCTATCATAATACTGATCAAAAAATGGGATGTTTTCCCAAGTAAAGAAAATCTCTCACGCATAAAAATTCAAACTGGGAAAACAATTACATGGTGTGGGGGGTGGCTTTTAATTTGACTGAAGATCTTCTGCATTACAAAAGAGTTTCTTGAAGATTACTTTATATAGAAAACTTCCTTAGTGTGCCAAAAATCAAAGAATGTTCTAAATTTTAAATACTTTTCTTTAATGGGCACACCTGTTCCTAATATTCATATGTAAATGGTGCCTATTTACATGTGAGTCCCAGTGTAGTGGGTAAATGAAAACTGGTTTGTGAATTGCTCATGTTTGTTAATGTTAGGCAAATAGTCCGGATGGCTCCGTCTACTCTTGCTGTGCTATTTTGTCCAGCCAATCTCTCGTCCTCCCTGCCACCTAGGCTCAGAGCAGAGGGTGGAAGGGGCAGCTAAATCTTATTCTGAGAAGCACATGCTCTCTGAAAAGAGAGGAAAGCCTATTGGATAACACTCAGTTTGGGATTTTTTTTTTCTCCTGTTCTAGTTCTTAGTACCTTTAAAATTGAGTTAACCCATTATTTGTCACTCAAGAAAGTTTTTTAGTGAACTCATATATTTAATTGGATCCTTAAAGCCCATAGGATTTACAGCAATCATTTCTGTCAATTGCGAATGTGCTCACATTTGTTCTTCACGAAACCGTGGAATGGTTTTTCATATTTTTTTTATGTGTCAACCTAGAAAGAAACTCGGAGGGCCAGGCTCTCCAGAACAAATGAGTTCATGTGGTAATAGCAGAGGATTGCGGTCTGGGATACACATGCTATGGCAGTTCATAGGCATATCTGAGGGGGGTTAGGGCCAAAGAGAGACTTTGAAAGACAAAGAGAAGTCCTCTTAAGCTGTTTTGTAACAAAAATCATTGGTTACAGGGGCTTGCTGCAGGAGTTGGCATTAGCTCATTGGTGAAGACAACCATACTAGTCGGGTGTCGTTGTGCAAGCTGCTTATCTGGAATGTTGCAGTCAAGAGGAATTTCCTTGCAATAAGTCCTGTTACAGGCAAACATGCAGTACATGCAGGAATTTCTTATGATAAGGGCTGTTGCAGGCATTCGTGCATGAAGGCACCCCCTTCATGGCTTCCCAACTCCATTTTGCTAGGATTTGACATAAGTGATTCCATTTTGGTACTTGCAGCTTTCATGCATGGATAGCTCAGAATGTAAGCTCTTGCAAAGTAATGGTTTTATGCCTTTTTTTCATGGTATCTGTTACCTGTGCCACATAATAGATGCTCGAATAAAGGACAATATATATTGCCATTGTTATATTTTCTTAGGGACTGTGTTGTTTAAATGACTGCTTTAATGAGCACTTTCCATGTGACAAGTATTATGCTGATTATTTTACCTGTGCTTTTCACTTAATCTCAACACAACTCTATGCAGTTTGGAATATTCTTGAAATACTCACTTTATAGGTAAATAAGTGGAGCGAAGACAGGTTAAACTCTTGCCCAGGGTCGTGCAGTGAGTTGACCTGAGACTTCCCATGTTGTCATTGCTTCATCTTCACCTTCACTAGCTGTTGCTCCAGTTCTCCCCTCAGTAATACGAATTAAAAAAACTACAACTTTTCATTTTGACTAGAGTGAAAATATGCGTATACCACTCATTCATTATTTTTCAGTTATAGTTCAAAGATGAGCAGTTTACCCTAATGATCCATTCCTCGTCTGGCTAGAAAATTTACCGACAGAGCAGAAGAGAACAGGAGGGACCCCAGGGGAAACACATACAACTTTGAGATAAATTCTATTTTTGTTTTAATGTTAAAGTTTAACTTCTAATCCTTTAGCAGTATTTACTCAACTGTCAGTGAAATGATAAATCTTCTACCTCATTTCACAAGAGGGCAGCACTTTCTTTTAAAATTTAAAGTATGACTCAAAAAATACAGTCAAATTAACTTTTTCTGTCATGAAGTTAAGCTTGAGTGATTTGCAGGAGGACTGGAGTCTCTCTTTCTTTGGTGAAATTTATGAGTAGGATGAGTGCAGATCTACAGGCTAACTTGATCTCTTTTTAAAAAATGGAAAGATGGATTAAAATCAACCCCTAGAATTTTTTACTTGAAGTTTGAATTAGATTAACTATTTTGGTAACTTTGTAAATGTGTAAGAGTCTGCTAAGATCATGACTTTCTCTTCAACTATGGAATCATACTAAGGATGTATAATTTTAATATATTCTAATTATTTTACTCTTGTCAAATAAAAAGTATGTATTGAACAATGGTTGTATGTTTAGCATTCTACAGGTCATTTGAGGGACAAAAAATGGAAATTTTTTCTCCTCTCAAAAGGCTTGTACCCTATTGGGGTTAGAGGGAAGGTAAAGCAAATTGACAAAATAACTTGTAAAGAAAGCAAGGCAACATGTAAGTAAAGTACAGGATAATAGTACAGCATAATGGAGATGACCTATTTGGATAGGAAGTTGTTGAATAAAAGCTATAGGGCAGGGCTTTGAGTGGAGGGTGGAAATTGAATTGAACCTCAATAGCTGAATAAAATTTGAATAGATAGATAAAACAGGAAAGCTATTATTTAAGAGAATAGAATCCTGTCAACAGAGGAAATAGTAGAGTATGCATTAGGGAAAGCTAGAAAAGCATATTGTTTAGAAAATTGGGAGGCAATAATACTTGGTATGTGGAACAAGTCTGTGTTATGGCACTTGGAAAGCTAGGCAGTAGAGCTACACTTCTAGTACCATAGCTACTAGTCATATATGACTATCTACATTTAAATTTAAGTTAATTAAAATCAAAATTTAGTTCCTCAGTCATATTAGACACATTTCAAGTGTTTAATAGCCATACTATTCTTTTGGACATCACAGATATAGAACATTTCCTTTATCACAGAAAGTTCTATTGGACAGCAGTATATTAAGGTTTAGATATTTTGAGGTTGGGATATGGAGAACCATTAAAGATAGAGATGATATGATATTATGAAGAACATTTGAATTTTAACGCTGTGAGCAGGAAACCAACTTTTTTTAGTGTGTGTTCTAAAAAATGTCACAGTTAATTTAATTTTAAATTAATTAAATTAGCTACTAGTAATATACAGTATACTAGTTTTATAGATGAGGAAATAGAGGGTGAGATAAAAGGAGTAACCTTTTCATTAGTTTTCTAAGAGAATTCAGTTTGGCTTGTCATGCTAATAGGATAAAGAAGATAATTTGAGGATACAGAGAGACTAGAGTCAGGAAGGATGGCGTGAAGTAATCCTGTGAGGAGGTGAGAGAGTGTCAAAAATATAAAGAGATTTTGATATTTAAATAATTGGTAATTGTGGGCATACTTACTGGTCATTCCAAGTTGTTTTGAAGTTTCAAAATTTTTGAGCTTATGTATAGATAGTATGTATGACATTGATTTAGTAATTCAGTAACTATTTTTTGGTGTGTACCATATATCAGAAAATGTTGTAATCTCTGGGGATACATCAGTGCAAAAATAGAAAGAGTATTGCTCTTTTAGGAATGGTTTCACTGATTTGATGAATATTTTATTATTTAATATTGCTTTTTAATAATTTGTGATCATGATGAACTTGCATGTAGTCTATATATATTTGTTTTTTAAAATTGTGTTGCTAATAATAGCTAATGTTAACTCTTAACAAGTGTAAACATTTTGATAAAAATATGAAGAAATATTTAAAAAATCATGGACTTAGCTTCTCTAAATAATATACTTTAATAATATATATATAATTTTTGAAATGTATGAAAACTTAGTAGAACCCTCACCCCTAAAAAATTCAATGCAGGCACTCCTGGTATTGCATATAAGTATAGGAATGTCTTAATTGTCCTGTAACTAAAACTATCCAATTCTCAATTTTCATTGAAACTAATGACCAATCACTTATATAGTATTAGTGAATGTCTTTCTTGATAAGAGTGTTTGCTCAAGTGTCAGAGGAACATTTTATACAGAAAAATCAAGGTCCAGACAAGGGTCCCAGGGTCAAGCAGCTGGATAAGCGTCATAGATAAAATCACGACACAGGTCTTTTGACTTTCTTATTTATCCCATGAAAGATACAATATCTAAGGACCAAGATGAAATAATACAAATAAGTAATCTAGTTTATAGGTAATATCAATTAATACTTTCTCATATGATTGAAAAGTTTTCTGTATTGCTTTTCAGACTGTCATAATAATAGAATGACCTGACTCATAATTTCTAATGAGAAAGTTATGTTTTAATGACTTAAGTTCTTGTCGTCCTGAGCTATAATCTTTTCCATAAGAGTGCCTAGTGTTAACTATAAGGTAATTAGGAGGCATTAAAAAATATATGCCACAGCTGAAAAGGAATAACCAATGGCTTTGGGAGTGGATATAGTGTTAGATGGGATGATACAACCTGAGTCAAAGAATATTGATATTTCTCATAGTATTTTGTAGGAACGTTTAGGTTGTATTACATTTTGAATTTCATATTTTTCAATAATATACAGTTTTTGTAGCATTTTTAATAACATGTATAGTGTTTTGAATCTACTAAATAATGTCAGATCTTAGACTTTTGAGTGTATGTTTGGTTTTTGCACATTACCAATAGCACTCAGTTTAGTCTAGTGATCAAGATGGGTATTATAATTTTGGTGAAAGTGGCAGTACAATTGAAAAAATGATATCAGTTTCATTATATGAGTCCCTAGTTAATTATAAAAGCATCTCCAAAGTAATATTCCAAAAATGTTTTGTGCAGTAGTGACTTTGCTTGGGTATTTGTTTAGCCTCTCAACATTATGGTCTTGATATGAATACTCACTTTATATGCATAAATACTAGATTTGGTGTAGTAGTTTTAAAGGTTCTATTACTTCATAATCCTTCCACATTTTAATTTTAAAGTTAAAATAGCCTCCAGATACACTTCTGGATTTAAATTGTGCTTGAAATTCTCTGGTTTGGCAATTTCTAATATAGAGCTAGAGATAACAAAACATTACAAACTTCCCCCTACTACTCTATCTAGTCCTAAACAAGAATGTGGCTGATGTCAGTGTTAGATGGCTTCTTCACCAGTATTGGTGCATTTCCTTTAGCATTTTGTTACAGTAACCTTCATAGTACATCAAGTATCCCTTCTGCAAACATGACAGCAGGGTCCAGGATATTTACTTTTTTACTACTACAACTTAGATCCATCAATGAAGTTGCTATTTGTATTGTAGCATCTCTTTAGCTGCTGGGAGACTCTGGTATGCTCACTCTGCTACAGTCTAGGTGGATCACTTAGTCCAACTTGAAAGATGAAGCGATGCTTCAACTGCCTGAACAAATCAGACCAGGCATTCATTTTTGAGGTATATCAATGGATTTTATAAATATTCCAAAAAATTTTATACCATAGAATATTACAGTATTAGATGATAATAGAATACTAGTTTACTTGGAAAGAGAAAAGCTTGAGTTATATAATGCCTATTTAGACACAAAGTTGTTATTTAAATTAGCAAGAGTTGCTAGTTATAGGATAACTTATGAGAACAAAAAGGCTTTGTCCATGTGTTCTTTAGAAAAGTTTACCATTGACCAACCCACTGATGCTGAAGGCTTTCTATTGAGGGCTGATTTGGTAGAATGTTAGACCATCTGGCACTTCTAAACTCCTGAAACTTTCAGAAGCAAAAATAATTGTCTCTGCTGGTGTTAACTTTTAAATGTAATGATGCTACCATTTTTGGAATAGATATCTACCTAGGCAGATAAATGTGTTTTACTTGGGGATTTTCCTTCTATTGATTTAATTTTGTGTGAAAAAAGTAACACATGTTGTGGTAAAATTTTCACATAGTATAAGAGATTTAAAATTAAAGTATCCCATTCTAGATACTCAGATCTCCAGTCTTTCAAAGATAACCATTATGGCTGTCTTATAGATCTTTACAAAAATAGATTATTTCATAGATTGTACTTATACATAACTAAATCACTGCCTCCCTTTTTGGCATATACCTATATATCCTATATACATACATATATATTAGAGATTATTTATTAGCCATTGAGACCATCTCCCTCTTTTTATAGTCACATGGCATTCCATTATGTGAAACTGCCATAATTTATTTACCCAGTTACCTATTGGTGGACATTTATATTGTTTTCAGCTTTTTGCTATGTCAAATAGTGCTTATTGAACATCCTTGTACATATGTCTGTACACATGTTTGCAAATTCCTAGGAACAGAATTTCTGAGTCAAAGGTTATATGTATTTTAATATTCAATGGGTATTGTTAAATTATCACCTGCCCCCAAATTTGGCAGATTCTAGTAATCTCCAGGAAATATAATGGCTTAACCTAATTCTGTTGAACATAGGAATTCTTCATTCTATAATCAGCCTACTGTTTTTCTTGTAAGCTGCATAATACATTGGGTTCACTGTCTATGGAGTACTTTACTGGAAACTTTTTGGAAAGAAACAAAGATATAATGTAGAACTCATTGCCCAGAGCAAATGTCTGAAGAAAGTGAGATAAGGTACAGAAAATAAATATAACTCTAGGAAAAAAAGGATGATCATGGTCTATGACTTTTTCGGGGAGGTCATATTTGTAAGTGTAAGTGGTTCATGTGGTCAGCATATTGACTAGTTATTGGTGAGATTAGTGAAAGTGAATCATGATAAGGGAATTGAAGTAGGTTTGGGGTGTGATGTTGCGGAGAATTCTGAATAGGATACTAAGCAGGAAAACGGCAGGACCATGGTTCAGTTGAAGCAGTAACTCAGCTATGAATGGCTTAGCCTGCAAGCATCAGGAAAACCCCACTGCCTACTATTATACACAGAAATATGGCTGATCTCATGGGGTTAGTTTGAACTTCCTCTGTGCTTACCCAATCTTCAGTTCCTTAAATACAAATTTGGATTACAGGAACAGTCCCTTCCTGGGGAAAGTACCAGTTTTTCACTTGTGAGTGAAAACAGCTTGCACTTTCAATTTTGATTTATTTTGACATTTTCATCACTGTTATTATAATTTGTATTTTAATTTTGGCTTTAATTTTCCAAATCTGGATAGTTAAGGAAAATTGGAAAAACCTTTGTAAAACTTTTTAAAAACCTTTAAGAACCTTCTTTCCAGAGCCCCGTGTGATTTAGTTGCATATCCCACAAGCTGTCAGTAGACATCTGGAATTTTGGGGCTTGGCCGCCTGAGATTGTTTCACTCTTGTCTGATGCCACATACTTTTTAGAAAGGATATGGTTTGGAAATATTAACTTGTCTTGGCATTGTTTTTCATCACCTAATAAAGTGCACTCTGAATTATTAAATATTTAGAGGGTTGCTGAAGGCTCACCCCTGCACCTGGTTGCCTAATTCAGAAGCATATCAGCTATTTCTCTTCCTGAACTCCTACTCCACCTACCCACTCCCCTTAAAAAGAAAAAGCTCTTTGTGCCTTTTAAGTATCTATTAGAATCTTCTGGCTATGAGTTGTAGAAATACACACACACACACACACACACACACAGAGTGTTGAATCATTTTCTTATGAATCATTAATTTTATTTCCCAATTACCACCTTTATAATTGTCAAAATAGATGGCATTATATCAAAGAGGTGAACATTGAAAATAAATCTTGGTGTACAAAGTAGATCGCCTGAACTTCCTGGGATAAAAGGAGCGCTCCGCCTTTCATCAGAGGGCTCAGGCCTCCATCTTTAGATTGAACTTTCTGCCCTTTAGGGCTGTATATTACCTTAAATAGCTACCAGCTGACAGACTTCACTGCTGGCCGGTGTTAACTAGAAAGCTGTAATGATTGGAGTGGTCTCTCCATAATGGAACTTCAGTGGTAGAAGACAGTGAATTGAATTCTCAGAATCATGATTAGTGTCTTGAAGCTATTTTATTTTTGGATTATAAACCTCAAGTTGGACGGGTTATGAAAAGGAGAATTGTGTATATTTCTTTCACAAGAAATAAACTGGATCTTCCCTTGAGTCAGAATGGGCTTATAACAAGTAAATTTTTCTACCCATGCCTGAAGGTCCTCGTTCTAGTAATGAATAAGCCCTGATGCAGCGATTTATGTGTAATCACCTATTGACCTCCATATGCTTCACTTTAGAGGCTCCTAAGAAGCTTTTCTTCTTTTCTTTTCTTTTTGTTCTTTGTATTGACCAATATAAAGAGAAATCTGTTAGGTTTTACATCTTTACAGTTTTAGAAATTTGAAATTAGTGTTTCCTGGGAAGGGTGCTTTAAGAGCCACTGTAGGAGTTAAGACATAATTTGTTTTTACACAAAGCATTTAGACTGCTCTTTTAGCTTATGTTTGGCTGAACCCTAAAGAATCACTTATTGCCTTAATAAAAGGACTAAATAGGTTATCTTTTAACAAATTACATGAAATATAGTTTTTAAGTGTAAAAATATAGTTTTTAAATTAGCCTGACCTATGAAAGTTCTTGGCAAAGCCATATAGACATTTAGCCCTCTTCATTTTGGCATTGGAATGTGGTTTTAATTGAGTAATTTAGATTTAGATTTTACTGAGTCCATTGTTGAGTTTTTGTGTGCTTGTCTGTGGTTCTGGAAGCTTTACTTTCTCATGGAACTGTGTGTCTATGTTTGAGACATGACTTATTTAGCTAGAGATTCCAGCGTTACTCAGTGTTGATCTGTTACAGGGATTGGTAGCATTAAGTTTATTCTACCTCTTGAGGATTAGTGAACAATTTGTTTGCACACTAGTTGAAACTGGCAAAATGTCAACTACTTCAAATGTCATCATCCAATTTATTAAGTCTCTCTGGTGATGTATTGCTTTCACTGGAGACCTCTATTTTTTGTTTTAATGATTACAGGATTACAGGCGATAATGTATCAAAGAGGTGCTTGGTAAAAAAAGGGCTATGGAAGTGTAAGGTGCGTTACAAGATGATATTTTGTGTACTGACTTTAAACTGAAAAGGTATTCTCATCTTGTAGATATCAAACACAATTCATAATAAAATGTGCCCACTGTTATAAAAGCAACTCACATTTACATTTTACAAGCCTCACTTCAAGTGTGTTACTCAGTTATCAAACAGTATGTTACTTTTAAATAATATATCAAATATTTAGCTATTTGAATTTTATAGGATATCTTTGGATTTTTACATAAATGATCTATTAGCCTTTTATACTTAAAAAATTACATTTTTAGTTGCTTTCCAGCCTTTTAGTGAGAATACAATTACCCTGTAATGAAAATTAGTTAATAATTTTAAATTCTTTTGAATGAGTCCACATTCTTTTGATGATCCATTTTGAAAATGGACCCACTGAGTTTTGTACCCTCTGCCTTTTTCTTCTAAAGAGGCTCTCATCATAGCTAGTTTTGTCAGTATCTTAGTTTTTGATATTTTATAACTGTAAGTAAGGGAGCTTAATTTAAGTGTTCTCTTTTCTGTATTGGCAGAGTATATCAGTTCTGAGAATGAGTGGGTGATACAAAGGCATCGACTGCTGGACATTCTACTCTAGAATTCCATGTGGGAACATACTCTTGTTCTCTTTCCTTACCCTGTCAAGGACATAGGTGCTTATAAAAGTACCCTTGCTCTTATCTTTTGGGAAAGAATCCCTGATACAAAGGATGCTCTTTCTTTTTCCTCATTTTTACTATGCCTTGTGTTTAGCCGTGGGTAAAGATACAAGATATTTGAGGCTCTAATAGTAACATATAATTCTTGTCTTGGTATAAGAACCCATTAAACATAAAAAGTCTACTTTAGAGAAAGACTGTGGTATTCTCTGTTGTTCTGCAGAGTTTTTATTTAATTCATTCTTCTGATATGTGCATGGGGGATGGCATGTTTGCACATGTCTCTGATCACAGTCATCCAGCACCCTGGGTGGTAGCTGGAAGTTTGCCCAGCTGAGAAAGATTGTTCTTTTACTCTCTCTCCTTTATTTATTTATTTATTTTTTTGTGGTGGTGGTGATGGTGACGGTGCTGGTGGTTTCTTTTGTCTTGTACTTATGTAAAAAGTTTATTTGCTGCTGTTGAAAGATCTCAGCATGTGGCCTAGAACCCTCACAGAACAGGTTCCATGTGGCTGCTTTTTGTGTAAGTTTCTTTGCTACATTTCTGATGGTTAGCCTTCATGCTGATGTTAATGCTGTTTTGATCCTAACTGCAGATTATTTTTCCTTATGAATTTCTGAATAACCATTAGATTAACACATTTGTTTTTGAAATCAATAGTACCTGTGTATAAATCTGGACTAGGTGTGTTGAGGTGAAACACGTTCTGCTAGAAATCTCATAAAGCCATTTTGCCTCTGGGGACATGTAGGTTTTTATGAAGAAATAATGAAAATATTTTAAAAGCTTGTTAAATTTGTATAGATGGGCATATGTAAAACATCTGCTATTTAAATACTGATATGAAAATAAGTTGGGAATGAAATGGAAAAAAAAATAATAACCGCATTGTGTACTGTTCCTTGATAGGATTTTAGTTTTTTCTGCTGTTAAATAAAATCTCTTACTACATGTGTTTAAATGAGTGCTAACAATTTTGATATTTAAGCAATTCAAATTGCCTTTTAGGAGATGTATATTCTAATTTCAGGGGTCCCCCCTCCACTTTGGTCTATGCCCTGAAGCAAAAAGTAAACTTAGTTGTATTAAGATTAATATAATTTCATTTGTGATGGTATTACCATTTAAAACACTATATATTTATGATGAAATTTTGTACACGATTAGAGAAATATGTTTCATATGGCTATTTCTGTCGTATTTAACTTTTATTGGTATACTAAATATTTACATAATGCAGAAGCATAATCACATTTGCCTTGGAATCATGTCCATAATGTCACCACAAAGAATTTATAATTTGGATTGAAGTTTTTCTTTTAAAATGATTATACCTAAACTTTGTGGAACATAGTGTTTCTCTGAGTGCCAGTGATAATTTAACATCAAAATGGAAGACACATTCAAAGTAATTAGTTATTACTCACATTTTGAATATAGTAGTTTCACCTGTTAAGTTTTATGTCAGAAACAAGTCAATTCCCCATATGAAAACACTCTGAATAACTTTCAGTGTTATCAATGAGATCAAAACACTTTCCTTTAAAAGTATTTTCCCTATCATTTTAATTAAAACCTTTTTTTTAGAAATAATAAAATTAATCACACATATTTTCTTTTGTGATTTGTATTGTTCTGTACATTCACTCCCTTTTCTTCTATGGGTTGGCTCCCCATTGGAATATGGATCCTGTGATCCATTCAGCATTGAGACAATGTGAGAGATACTGTACTGAAGTTTGGGGCAGCAGGCCTCCAGGAAGTGGGAGTGAGCTTCACTTCAAACTGCGTGAGGGGTGGTGGAAAGGGAGGATGCTGATTAAAATAATAAACAACTGCTGGAGAGAGAAGTCACACTGCTGTCAGATCAGGGAGGGGCACCGTGGAAGCTGGCTGAGACTGCTCTCCCCAGCCACGGAGCCTGCAGAGGGGACCATGAGATTTGCTGCGAGAACTTTTCTCTAGACAGATAGAACAACTTTTAAAACAACTTTAGTTCTGTTACATTGACAGCATCCCTTAGGCCAGGCCGACCTAGGGAAAGGGACTGAAACTAGCTTGGTGGTTACCATAGCAACCCGGGCTGCTGGTGTCTGGGAGAGTGAGAACCGGTGGCCTCTAGTCCCGTGTTGGGTGTTTCCTCTGCTAAGGGCACACTCTTCCTTGTTCGAACTCTACATAAGTCATGCTCTTTGAAAACTGGCTTTTTACCCAGGAATTTTTTTCTTCCTTTTTCTTTCTGAAACCAGTCTGAATGGAGGAAGTTGGTAATACTTGGCTTTTTTTTTTTTTTCTTCTCATGCAAGTTTCCAGGATATAGCTTCTTTTTTTGCTGTGTGTAATTGAGAACAAACTCTAAGCTTGGGGCCCAGGAGAGAACCGTTGTGGCCTGCAGGTCATTAGTGAGGTGAGCAGAAGGGAACCCTGGGCTTCTCAGAGAAAGAGGAGACCATGCCAGCCTCGTGGAACGCAGCTACCAGAAACTACAGAAGCAGGTCTATTCCTTGCGAACTCCGAAGTCCATGAAAAAACGGACCCACGGTGGGGTGGCTAAAATGTCCCAGCGCAAGCTGCTGCTGCTGCTGATGGACCATAGCTCAAGGGCAAAGCTTGTAAAGGATTTTACAAAGGATTTTAAAGTATAGCCAGAAATACGGTTTTTCGCAGTGAAACGCTGTTGTGTGAAGGAAGTTTGCTGGAAAGATGTAGGCTTCAAGGGCTACTGGACGATGATTGGTCTGAACTTCAGCTTACGGGAATTGCTGACAAAATTTGAAAAGGTACGCAGAAAGCGAGCTCCGTGAATCTACTCTTTTTCCTTCTTTCTTTTCTTATCTTTTTGTTTTTTTAACTCTGCGTTTAGGAGGCAGATACTCTATTGACTTTTTGGTTGTTTAATAGAATTTATAAAGCATATTTGGTTTTGATACCCTCTTTAAATTGGTTTTTCAAGTAAAGAGCAAATTAGCAATTGTTTCCTTTGGTCTGGAGGGCTTCTCCTGAGGCTTGTCACTTTTAGAATTCCGCATCAGAAGAGATCCTTTGTACTCAAGTCGGCTGGTAACTTAATTGAAACTTCTTTTGGAGAAAAAACAAAACTAAAACAAAAACGCAGCAACAAACACCTGGGTTTGGTGCCAGAGTCTGACTTCATCAGGCATGGGTTCTGTTTTCCATACCCCTCGGGTTTCTCTCTCCAGACGCGGAGACCGCCCTTTGCAGCCTGAGGACTCAGTTCTGAGACGCAGGAGAAGTCGCCTTACAGACACGATGGCACATCTGACCTCAGGCGTTTCCTTTTTATCTGTGTCTGTTTTAAACGTGCGGTGCTTGTATGCACTGTGGGGCTTTAATGCTTGGATTATTAATTTTGCATGTCATTCTTTTTTCCATAGGAAGGCTCTTGGCACACTCTAGGTTGAGTCTAGCCTGCCAAATGCTACCTTACATTTATAGTTAAAACAGAAAACCTTCACATGCCACATACGGGCCCTTGCCCTCCTGAGCCTTTGGATGCCAAGCACAAATCTTTAAATAAAGGCAGAACGAGTCCTCTCTAAGTGTGCAAATCAATTATTTATCAGTTGTTAAAAGATGTCCTCAGTGGCTTTCACCATGGATACCCTCTGGTTCAGTGCAAGTACAAATATTTTAGAAGCCAGACTGTATTGAGTCGTTAAAAGAATAATGGGATTTTCCATATAAACCGCAATTGCCGGAGGGAAAAGATGTAAAACCACGCCATTTGAAAAGTTTAGAGGCTTTTCCAAAACAACTGCAGTCATTGCTTGCCTTTTGATGGTAGGAATATTGTAGTGGGAAGAGTGTGGAGAAGGAGAAATTTAACTCCTCCTAGGCAGGTGCTCCCTCCTGGCCACAGTGGCTCCCCGTCCTCCCCACACCCCAACTGTAATAGTAAGGATTATGCCTGTAACATGGGGCAGACTTTGACCTCTTGCTTTAATGCGTTGTTAAACATCTAAATTCCTGAAAGTAAAAGATTGTTCCCTGTCAGCCTGCTCACCATTTAGAAGGGGCAGGGAAGAGAAAGAATATCTTCCTTATGGCAGCTGGTAACAGCAGGTGACAAACTTTATGACCATAAAGAGGTCTGTTAGCTTGTTTTGTATAGATTTGTCTGTTTCTTCCTTAAAAGGTATGGGGCATGTTACATGAATAATTCATTACTTAGACCCCCTGAGAGGCAGTAATTGTGGGCAATAGCTGGACTTTTGTATTGTAATTGCTGCTATTAGTCTTAAAAGCCTAGGTCAGATACCAGAGGTTAGTAACCTGCCTCAGCCTTCAGGCCCTTTTATTGGTGAAGTTAGAAGTTCTGCTCGTATTAATATGCTTCCTCTTTTAACTCCCAAGCTTTAGTTTCTGAATATTTCTTGTTTTAGTAGTTGAACTGACAGTAAAAGAAGTCTACTGGCTTATTCCTGTCAAAGGCTTGATTTGGGGCTTTTTTGGAGGTTTTTGGGTTTTTTTTTTGAGACAGAGGGCAAATTCAAAGAAACGATCCTGCTACAATCACAGTCTGAAGTTCTCCACATGTGTTTATTTCTGTGTTAGACACCTTTATAAAAACCTATGTGAAAGTTAATCTCTTTGCCATATTTCACTTGTAGGAAGTTGTCGTACATGAATGTATTTTTCCCCAACTCAAGTCTTAAAATCCTTTGTGTATTTCTACAAAAGCTGTCTCATATATTAAGCCTTTGCTACATTGATTCATTGCCAGGAAAACTGAAATTATGAAAAGGTATCATTACCTCACACCTCTCAAATACAGCTAAGTATCTTCCCCCATCCCTGAAAGCAATAATGCCATTTCTAGGGAAAGATCAAGGCCTGCTGCTATAATGCAAACGCCACGGGATGCCTTCAGAAGCTGAATAGCAGTCTTTCCATATGCAAAGGTAGAATCCTTTTATTCTAAATTCCCTTAGTGCTATCTTTTCATCAGTATTAGTGACCTGTTTCTAGAGAGAATGCTAATCTTAGTGATTTAACACATTCATATCAGCAGTTGTAATTGTTCAATCTGATGTTTAGGTTATCAGAGCAAAAAGGTGATTGCGTTATGTTCCTGAAGCCATTTCAGGCTTTAAGAAAACTGGTGTCCAGTGTTGGGATAGTGGCCCCAAATCCTACTGTGGTCAGTAGTTGAGGCCAGTAGCTGAGTGGTAGGCCTTCCAGTAATGACTAATCTGGAAAGTTACAGACAGGTCAGATAATTAAGGTTCCCAGATGAAAGCAGACTTTCGGCATAACTTCAAGGCAGCAGTTTGTTTGTGGAGGTAAATTGAAAGGGATGTTCTAGTAGGTTTTTCTGAATTTTAGAGAAATCCAGCGGTTTTGTGATTTTTATTGGGTATCCATTCATATATGAATGTTTGGCACATGATTGGATATCTAGTCCCCGAATGTGTGGTGCCAGGATTGTGGTTTTCCAACATAGGCAGGATGGGCAAACTATATTTGGTACTCATTTTTAATCTTCTAGAACCAGAAACGGCAATGCTGGGAGTTCCTGGGGTTTCACGAGGCAAGAAGGGTTCTGTTCCCACAAGGTGACAGCTCATCAAGGGTCAGGAAGCCCCAATTTGAAGGAACCATGCATATCCCAGAGTGGTACCTAAAGAGGAAGAACTAGGATGACCTAGTGGCAAGATGTGCCTGCCTGCAAGCAGGTCCTAATCATCTAGCCTAGTGATGAAGGGTGAGCAGTTGTGGCTGTGGGCCCAAGGGTGACTATATGGAGAGTTCGAGCTTGCAATTGACTTGAGACAGGAAGCTGGTCCACCAGTGCACCTCTCTGAAATCCAGCCCATGGGTAAGTTTTATTGCCACCCTGACATTAATTAATTAATTTTCTCCCTGAAAGTATTTCATAAAGGAAGTGACTATTAATATACTGTCATACTTGAGCCATTTTCTTGTGTACTGTCTTTATTCCTTTTGTTCAGTAGTCACAGAAGAGTCATAGACAGTTTTACCTCAGTGATATTTTGAGTGATTGTTGCCTTTTATTATTAATAATTTGTGCAGGCCTGCTACTAGATGATTAATGATAATGGTAGTTCTCTAAAGGTTTTTTTTGGTGTGTGACTGGGTAGTATCATTCTCTTGGTGAATCCTTGGGGACAGATGTTCCCCATAGTGACAACGCAGAGAGAAACCACTCAATGCTGAATTTCTTTATGGCATTTACTTCCTTTAAGATGACTCTAATTTTTAAAGTGACAATTTGAGGGTATATTGTATTGCTTAGTTTGTAATATCTAATTTTAAAACAAATATGTAAACTTCACATTTCAAGGTCTACTCATTTATTCCATCCTTAGTACGTATTTACGAAGTATATGGTATGTACCGGGTGCTGGCCTGAGTGTAGACATGGAAAAGACAGTGGAGAAGACCATCCCTCATTGCCTTACAGCTTAGTGGGAAGATACAGACCTTTAAAAAGGATGTTTTAAGTGGCAAGTGCATGACTGAGAAAAAGTAGAGGGAGTTATAAGAGTAATAGTAGCCCTAGTTAATCTTGGTGCCCATGAAGTCTCTCCTGGAGTGATTATATTTAGATTGAGACTCAACAGAAGAGTTTAACATGAAGGAAGACAATGAGCTTGTGTGCCAGTGTGCACATGTGTGTGTGGCCTGTGGGTGGCCTGAGTCAGGGGCAGAGATGGGAGCTTTCTGGCCAACAGGAACCGCTTTGACATGGGTCAGGAGTGAAGGAGGAATTGTATGCCCCAGGATTGTAGTTTCAAACATTTAAAATGCAATAAATCTTGTCTGGGTTTTCAAATCTGTTCAATTTTTATTACACTCTCTGATTTGGGAAATTAAGGTGAGACAGTAGTTTGGCCTCGTGAAATATTTAATAAGTGCTCTTAAGAAACTTGTGTTCATATGCAGATCAAATCTGTTTGTGTATAGTGCACCTCAGAAGTGAAGCTACCCTATTTTAATTCACTACAATTTTAGTGTATTTTAGAAATAATTGGTTTAGAGTTGAGGATTTGGAACATCTTTTGGTTGTGAAAGGTATTTCTGCTTATAGCAGTGTTTACTATGTTGAAATTTAAAATGTGATTTATTGATTTTTACCATTACAAATTGGCTATTTTCTTGAATGTGCAGTAAGTTGTGAGTTTGTTCCACCTAGTAATTTGACTTTGTTCTACTCTATTGTCTTACCTATATTTATAATCTCAGTTAATGGGAAAAGAATATTATTAGCATTGATTTCTTAATTTATAAATGCTGCTATAGACCTGATGATATCACCTATATTGTTGGTCAAAATGTGATTCAGTAGAGTGATTAAAATCTGTGAGATTAGTTGTTTAAATGAAGTTTATAGAAAAATGAAGTTTATAGAATAATTAATTTAACAATTGAAATCAATAAATTAATTGAAATAATTAATAGCAATTACTCACAAACTGTCTCAGACATATTTACATATGACATAACCTTCGATGATGATTTTTTTGGTTGTTATATTATTATTTAGATAATATCTGATTTTTTTTTTTTAGAAGTTATGATTCATTTTCAAAACCTAAAGCTCTGGCAGTAATCCTACTGAGCTTCTGAAAGTCAATTCGAAACTATCTCTGAAATCCAGTCTAACCTTTGAAAGGAACAGTGGATTTATTTTCCCCTAATGTTTAACTTTGTTTATTTAGACTGAGCTTTGGGACATGATAGGGAAGTTGTTCTAACCTCAGTTCTTCTTCACCTTCAGGAGGGGGGTCAGAACTCCTTGGGGGAAAACATGGCTGTGGCCACGTAGGGTTAGGTAAATATGCCATGAAAAATTAACCAAAATTATGTCAGCAAGATGCAAAGACAATGAGTCTATTCTAACACCCATTTAGCAGTTGAAGACTTCCTGGTGGTACTATTCTAAATCTCTGTTTCCTGTCAGAGGGTTCAAGTAGTTCTGTTAATTATAATCTGAAGAAATAGTTTTGCTTATGTAGTTATAGCTCCTGCTTGATTATAAAGCATTATAAAGAAACAGTATGTGATATACATTATAAAGTGTTCACAGTCATATCTCTATGGGTTATATCATTAAAGGAATGTCCAGTTAAGTGCAAAATTGGCATTAAAATACTAGTTATTAAATAAGTAAAAAGTAAGTAAATAAATAAATGTTTTTATTTGTGAAGTTTATTTTGACCCTGATGGTGCATGATGTGCACAAAAAACTAATTGTTCATCAGTGAACCCCTGTGAGCTTTTGTAGTCATCTTCTGATAGGGCTGTTCTGAAAGGTTTCATCTCATGCCAAAGCATAAGATGGTGTTTTACTTCGAATAAAATGTATAGTCCTCCTTTTCTAACCCCTGGCTTTTCTTAACCTTCTAGATTACACTTACATTATTTAAAGATACTTTTCAGGTGCATCCTTAAGACGTTTCTTCTGCCCTATTTTCAGATGTTAGTTCACTGCTTGAATATCTTGCTATGGCCCCTCTGGGCACATGACTGACTTATGTTAAATGCTTGGAAGAGTGTTGCTTTGTGCTTCTGGATGGATTACATTCCCATAACTAATTATCAGTAACCATTTTGTGCTGTTTAATGGTCAGAAGGGCTTGCAGGTGACAGGGGTAAGCATTAGTAGGGCCAAGTGTCCCAGCTGTGCAGTGAGAGTCAACCGTCTTTCATGGAAGTTTAATTTATTGCAGCATTTAATGCCACATCAGGGCCATGATCTGACAGCCTCCCATGCTGACATCCTGATTTTAGAAGCAGTGCATCATTGCACAGTGATCTACGAAGGAGCATGATTCATTAACTGCGTTTAATTCTAAATTTCCAGTGAAAGCATATGCAGGATTTTGCAGTGCAGGCTTCTAAATAGTTTTAGGTTCCCCCTATTAAATTTTTTAAGTGGAGAAATTAAACAAAATGACTACTACATTCCCTTCCAAGTCTTTAAGTGTCTGTTTTTTTCCTGGCACTACAGTGGCTAATTTGCCAGCCAGACAGGATGAACTTATTCATACATTCATTCATGGGTTTATACACTTACCTATGTATCCTCTATCTATTCTATTTTACATTAGGTTCATTCTATGTGACAGAGACTGGGAAGGCTACAGAAGAAATATTAAGATGATTTTCTGCTTTTAGGAGCTCTTGGTGTATTTGGCAATGTAAATATGCCACCAAATGTTAAATAAAACAAAATAATGTATGCTGATTTGTTTTTCTTTGATCACTTTCTAGTTGTTGATTTTCTTCCTAACTTTTGATTATGTTCATGTGTGGAAGGGTTTTCCACACACTGAAAGTTATATTCCACCATGAACATATGATCACTGGTACTGCTGTTAAAGAGCTTTGTGGAAATACTTATCATCATTGGCTGGGCCAGTTATGCAGTCCTGTTTCACCATGGTAGCTGAAAGGGTTGGAAAACACATTGCCTGATCTGATGTGAGGATGCAAATTAGCTCATGTCCTTGGCACCCAAATTTCCTGAAGTTGGGGAATGCTCTTGTGAAATTTAGAAAACTATTTATACATCTTAATACACTTCTATCTTTCTACTTTTCTTGAATATGAAAGGAAGCATATAGGTCAGGCTACATCAGGATGTTGTGGTTTGAAGTTGTCTTGTGATTTTACATGTGGTCCACCAACGATAATGATGTTTAGAAATTTAAAGCCAGGATCTCCTTGGCAATAGAGAGCAAAGAGATGCCTTGCTTGTTGTGTCATTGAGCTTATTGAGAAAGATGGCTACCATACAGATATGCAGCATTTGCTTGAAACCATTGCAAACATTGTCTGCTAACCTTTTAATATATTATATCTCTTTAGATGTCTTAAAATGCATTTCAAGACACAAAAATAGAACAGCTCCATCCTAAAGAATAGGAATCATGTTGTCTAGGAGATGACACCAAAGAACTTTTCAGCAGAACTTTCTTATTTTCTTTTATTCACTGAGAATTTCTATTTGGAGCATCTAAAGCTATGATTATAGTGAGATTGCCATTATCCATGCATAATATTGCCCAACCTGAGAACCTTGAATCAGTATCTGACTTTCTTCCCTGGCTGCCTTATCTAAGTGTGCACTGCACTTCTCTGGGATAGAGTTGCCAGTGAAATGCAAAAGATCTAACAATCTCAAAGTTTTTTTTCAGTGGTTAGCCCTAGTTCTGCAAATCACACCTTGGTTGATGTGATTTGGTTTTGTCATTAGGGTCAGATAACCTCGGAGATCAATGCGTGTGCAAATTGTGGCATAAATCTTGCAGGAGCTGTCTGTCAAACTTTGTGTTCATCTCACCCACTCTCCAAATCTGACCCTATTAGTATCATGTTAGACATCACAAATCCCATCACAAATGATAATAGGGCAGTTCCCCTTTACCTCATGTTAAGTGACAACTTCCTAACATGCTGATTGGAGTGATGAGGTGCAAAAGGCCCTTCCATGCCTGCTTCTGGTTAATGTAGTCTGTGGGTGTTTGAAGAACAGTCACTTAGATGCTGGTCCCTAAGCCTTGGTTCTTGATGGAATGTGTGGATGTGCTTATCAGGAGTGAATTTTAGATGACTGAAAGCATTCTGAATATTTAAAGAATTTCTATTTAAATTTTCACTGTGCTCGTTTATAATTGGAGAGACTTAAGAAGAGTGAGGTTGTCTTAGTCAGTGTGGGCTGCTATAACACAATACCATAGGCTGAGTAGCTTATAAACAACATATAAACAGCAGAAAATTATTTCTCACAGATCTGGTGGCAGGGAAATCCAATACCAAGGTACCAGCAGATTTGGTGTCTGGTGGGGTCCTGCTCTTCTGGTTCATAGGTGTCACCTTCTAGCTGCGTCCTCACATAATGGAAAGGGCAAGGCAGCTCTCTGGGGCCTCTTTTATAAGGGCACTAATCTCATTCATGAGAGCTCCACCCTCATGACCTAATCACCTCCTAACACCCCACCCTGGGGGTTAGGATTTCAACATATGAATTTTGCTGGGACACAAACATTCAGACCATTGCAGAGGCTTATAAAGAAAAGCTTAAGATTAGAAGAGCAGTAGAACTATGGCCTTTACAGCTCTCCTTTACTAATTCAGATTTATTGCCTGAAGTAAAAGTTTTTGATTTCTATGGTGAGTTGCTTTACTGTTTGTTATCAATTAATGCCATGGAACTCACACCACACCTTTATAGCCCCCTCTGGTGTCTGTTTTTCTCTTTGTATTAAATAAATTCACATTTATTTGTGGGATGTTAGTGACTCTCACACCAGAGTTAGCTACAACTAGGTTGCTTTCATTAAATTCAGGAGGAAAATATAATCACCAAATCAATATAGATAGCTGCGTTGACAATCTTATAATAGGCAGTAGTAAAAAAATTGATTAAACCCTCTGTGTTCTAAATTTTAAGTTTGTTATATTTATCTAATTATAAAAAGAAACTCCGTTTTTAGAGGATTATGTTCTAGTGTTCTATATCAATGTAGGATGATTATAGTTAGTGATAATACATAACTCCAAATAGCTAGGAGAAGGATATTGAATGTACCCAACACTAAGAAATGATAAATGTTTGAGATGATAGATATACTAATTACCCTGATCTGATCACCATACATTATATGTATTGAAACATCAGTATGTACCCCATGGATAAGTACAATTGTTATTTCTCAATTAAAAAATTAAATTAAATTTAAAAAGAAATATAAAGAGGAAAACTAAAATTGCCTGTAATCCTCTTATATAGAGATTATGCTATTTTTATTTATTTTTTACAGCCTCTTAAATGTACATATGTATAATTATACACAAATACATATGCTAATTTAAATATGTACTTTTATTAATAAAATGAAATTATCATAATATATAGTTTTGTATCCTTTGTTTTTAAACTTTATATTACATTACCACTAATATGATAGTTTCTATGTTTTTACGTTGAAAACAATGTGTTAAATATGTTTGTATTTAATACATAAATCTGCCTAGAATAGATAATTTCAGTGTTTTATGGCTTTTGATATTGACTACAAATACTTCCTCAAAATATGAACCAATTTTTATTATTTATTATAATTCTCATTTTACTTAAACTTCACCCAAATTTATTTTATAAAAATAAACTATTTTCCTATTTAATAGGGGAATACATTTCATTATTAGTTTTTATTTCTTAGTAAGGATAACCTTGTATATGAAAATGTTCTTTTAAAATTTTAGAAATAAGTTTTACAAGATTGAAGGGGCAAACTATTAGTAAGTTTGTCAAAATGTGAAAAACATTTAAAATTATGTAATATCTTAGTGACCTCTGTAAAGTGTCATATTTTAAGGGAAGTTTTGCCCATGTATAAAGGGGAAAAATAATCTCTTTGGATATTAGGCAGAGTTTGATGATTAGGCAACAAAAGTTGTATGAAATTTCAAAAATTGCTCATTGAATTTGAAATACTGACGGATGCATGACCTTTAGATTATCATACATTCTCTAAGAACTGAGGAATCAATATATTGAAGATTTAAAGACTATTATTTTCAGCGTAAGGATTTGGAAATGCTTGAATTTGTTGTCATTTAGGGTGAAATGAACTATTTTGCTTAAAAGCAACTCATCTGTGAATATAAAAAAATAAATACAGAAAACCCAATACCTTATTGATACCTAACATTTGCATTATCTCTGCTTTTTTCTCTTTAGGACATCCAGGCGGAAATCGATGCCCATAATGACATATTTAAAAGCATTGATGGAAACAGGCAGAAGATGGTAAAAGCTTTGGGAAATTCTGAAGAGGCTACTATGCTTCAACATCGACTGGATGATATGAACCAAAGATGGAATGACTTAAAGGCAAAATCTGCTAGCATCAGGTCAGAATAGTCAATATCAAAATAAAAATAATAGGGTATAGATTTTTGTGATTTTTATGTATCAGAAAGAGAAAGGACAGCCTTACTACCAATGCTACTTTCTCAGAAACAGTTTAAGATTTCAATGCAAAGACTATTTTCTTGAAAGTTGTAGTTTTAGCTCCATTTATGTCCAATGCTCTCTGCCAACTGTTCTTGACTATTCACAAATGTTCATATCATATTTTAAACCTAATGCTACTACTAATGTTACCAACATCTGTTAATTACTGTTTAATTTGACCCAGCATTGTGTTAGGACTCTTAAAAACATTATTTTGTACTAAAAAAAATCCTAGTAAGATGGATGGTAAAATCATTTCTTATATGAGGAAATAGAGGTTTAATGAACATAAGGAACTTGCCAAGTTTTGGGCTAACAATCTAGATCTTTTCGACTTCTGGCAATGAACATGTTTTGCTTCATCATGCTATTTGTACATCCAATTTGAAGATGTATTTATAGAAATTAAATATCCCTTATGGACACCAAAATGGAAAACTGATGATTCATGTCTGCATTTGGAGAGAGTAAAATTAAATAAGTAGGAACCTTAGGATTAGAATTCTGACTAGCAAAAGACCTTGAAAAATTACCCAAAGTGACAGAATGATTATTGTTATTGGGGGCCAAGAATATTTTAAGATTGTATTTTATAGATAATGGACAGTTCCTAATTACATATAAGTTTAGGGAATACTGACTGAAGAAAATGTTATTGAGAAACACCCAAAAGAGGAATGTTGGTGGGAAGTCTTAGATCAGGTGTTTTTTTTTTCTTCTGTGTTTCGTGTGTACAATCTTAAAACTAAGTGGTCTTGAATTTGTCTCTTTGACTTTACTCTCTGATCTTGGGCAAATTAGTCCCTCCGAACCTTAGTTTTCTTATTTATAAAGTCAAAATATAAATATTTAACCCTCATGATTGTTGTGAAGATTGAATGGGATAATTTGATAGTTCTTTAACCTATGTAAAGCCTGTCTCAAGAAACATCGAGTTTATTTTATTTTTTATACATAAAGCAGCATAGAGGATCTGTTTCAACTGGTTTTGGGATTTCATAGAATGACTTCAGGAAGAGCAGAAATCTTCAGTGATTATTTATTGTGAATGAATTTTTTAAAAATTTGTTTCTGATATGATGTCCTGCCAGGCATAGTGGTTCACACCTGTAATCCCAGCAACTCGAGAGGCGGGAGGATGGCTTGAGTGTAGGAGTTTGAGGTTGCAGTAAGCTATGATCACTGGGTGACAGAGTGAGACCCTGTCTCTGAAAAATAAAAATAAATAAATAAGTAAATTTCCTGAAAGGTTTTTATTCTGCTGGGGCTGATAGAAGGGAATTTGCAGTTCCTCTTACATGTAAGGAGGGGAGTAATGTAGCATGTGTATGGATACCTCTGTGCAAAGATCTCGTTGGAAATTATGTCAGCATAAGCCAACTACTTTTTTTTAAAGACAGGAAAATTAGAGATTATCGTGCAGTGAGATAATATACTTGTTTAAGAATTGAATTTTCAACTGGCTAGATCCCATCGGGTTGCAACTTTCTTTTCCTCATAAATGTAAACAAATAAAAATGTTAACACAGTAAAAAGCGTTCACTGTGGAGCCAGCAGAAGCAACATCTAGGCTAACGAGCTAAAAGTCACAGGGCTAGCCCTGCTGAATATTGTACACATGGTGCTGGAGTTTTCAGAGTTTAGAGGATGAATTCATTAGGAAGGAAAATTTAATGAGGGCCTACACCATAAATAGATCATTCCAAGTAGAAAGCCACAGATAAAAAAATCTGGTCTTTCTTGGGAATTATTGCCTAAGCTTGTTGAGTCACATTTTTTCTAACCTGGGAAGAAAGAACTCATAAACTACAGTTGGAATATTATCTAATAAGTAAATTAATGATATTTTTAGAAGATGGGAGAATATGCATGTGCCAGTGGACTTCTGCATCAAGGTAGATTATACAGTCTAGTAAAATGTGATAATGAATTAAAATAATTTTAGCTGGACTACTTCACCTCAAGAGGTTCAGGCACTTATTCAAATATTTAATAAAAACTTACTTCTATGTTCAAGACATTGCTAATCATAAATAAGGTATGGTCCCTGCCCCAAGGGGCTCACAGGTCTGTTACTTTCTACTTATAATTGGTATTGCGATTTTGAATGATTTTCTATCAATCGTATATTCACCACCATGCCTGTTTTAAAAGATTTCAATTCCTCTTTAGCCCCCAAACCTCTCCCAAACCTCCATTTTTGCAGGTGGCCTTGCTTCCTGCTTTTCTGAAAATGAGGCCATTTGACTGATACCTCTTGTGCTACTTGCAGTATGTAATATTTGTGGGTTCTATATTTCATATTGTGCTTTAAAGTTGATATTAAAGTTTTCTATGTCATAAAGTTGTTACGGCAGCAAACATTTGCTCTAATTTATCATCATTTTTAGGAAAGAGAGTGTCTGCCAAGATCATAATAATAGCTAATATTTGTTGAATATTTATATGCTAGATCTACCCTAAGTGCTTTACAGGTGTTACCTCCTTTGACCATGGTGTGGTCATCGGAACAGTGTAATAATATGTGCCTCAATACCTTGGGTTAATATCTTAAATATTATTTTGCAGTCTTTTTGGATGACCATGATTAAACTTTTTAAATATTGAAATTGAACATGCCAAATATTCTTTAGCAATCTAAAAATAATACATTCAATTATAAATTTCACAATTTCACTTAGATCAGTATAAGAGAAAACAGCTAATGATTTGAAATTTCAGCTAGAAGATAGGCTCTTAGGAACTTTGATATTTTTTATTCACTGGAAAAATGTGAATTGGAAATACACTAATAAATTCTGTACTATGGATGATATGGTTTAAATTTTTATGTTAAACTCATTTAATTTAAGATTATGTTAATTAAATATCCACTTATCAGTTTAATAATGTTTAATAGAGATCCTTATTAACACATGGTTTCAAAGGCCAGTGAAAATGTCAAATCTAATGAAAACAGAATTCAAAGATAAAATTCTATCTTCCCTTTCTTTTATGAGTCTCTTAAAAATTCAGGGCACCTTTTTAAAAGCCTTTAGAGAAGACTAACCTCTAACATAATCATTTACATCTAATGTTACCACATTTTACAATGTCCTTGATACCACTTTTAGCCTTAGATAGTTGGTTTTGCTAACCATCTTGTAAAACTACTAAAATTTCCTTTTCCCAAATCTAATACAGGAAGATTCTACTTCTCTCCTCTTTCTCTTTTTTCCTCTGGTGCAACACTTTCTAAGAGAACATTCTACTATGATGAGATGATCTGTATCTGCACTTGTCAATATAGTAGCCACTAGCCTTATGTGGCCTACTGAATACTTGGAGTGTGGCCAGTGCAACTGATGAACTGAATTCCAAACTTTATTAATTTTAATTATCCTGAATTTAAATTTAAATAGCCACATGTTGTTATTGGCTTCCATATTGGAACAACAGCTTTGGTGTTCTTTTCAACACAGTCAGACTGAATTTTGAGGACTTGACTCTTTTCTCCTAGTAGGTCTTAATTTCTTTTCTGGGAATAGGAATAATCACCTTTTAATGTTATCTGTTATTCTTGCACTAATTAAGGTATTTTCTTTCATTATAACCCAATTTATAGTCTGTGGATTTTACCACAAACCAAAAAGAAATTACATTTGTAGTAAGAATGCCAAATTGGACTTTTAATTCTGTCCAGTCCCTACGTAAGAGGGGATGGTATATCTTTGCCTCTTCTTAATTTGAGTCATTATGTTATTTGGTAGATCTACTTTCCAAATGTATCTTTACTTGTCTACAAGTACTGTAATCTGGGCATTTTTTATCTGCCCTCTTAAATGCTGCCCATGATGAAAGCAATGTAGTCAAAAGAGCTTGGAATTTGGGTTGGATTCCAAATTTTCGCCATGGCTTCATGAGCAAGTTTCTTCCTTCTCTGAGCCACAGTTCCCTCATAGAGCTGTTGGTAGGTTTCCTATCTTAGAGTACATTTGATTTACTTATCTTTGTCCTAACTTGACCCTGGAACTGTTGACGGCATGACTTTCTATTTCTGAAACTGTATAGTGCCTGCTGTCAGGGGGTGCTCCATAAATGCTTGTTTATATTAAATAAATGAAAAACTGTATTTTATTTAAACAAATGTCCCTCCCTACTCACTCACACAATTTTCTTTCATATCTATACACTGGGAAAAGGAATAATAACTGTTGGAAGATATAGCTTCTTTGAAGGGTGGAGGCTTTTGATGATTGAAAACAGATACTAGTTCATAATTTTCTCCATAGTTTCTTTCCTACTATATTTAAATGATGAGGTACCATTTTTATGGTAGAAGGTACCTTGACCTTCTAACAAGTTTTTGCATTACATTTTAAAAAAATAACTCGTCACTTAAAAATGTTTAGAAAGTTGTCAAAAATAATTTAATTTAGAAAGGGGTAACTTGTGTAAAGTATAGTCTGTAGTAGATGTCATCCTAGGTTGATAATACAGTCAATGAAAGTATCTATTGCTTTGTACATATCAAGTGCCAAAAGAATGAACTGAAGCAGTTAAGAAGTTAGAGTAAGTCAATTATCTAAAAATGTGAGTGCCCACAGATATGTGTTAGATAAAGAAATGTTTTAAGTGCAGATTCTGAAAACATGATTGATGACTGGTTACCAATAATCTTGGAGAAATTTAAGTTTTTAAATGTTTATAGGAAAATTGAGAAAGTACAACTAAGCCATTCAGAAACTGAAAGTTTTTTCTTACAAAACATTCAACCTACCGCCCAAGAAAAAGCTTTCATCTTTCAAGATGAAAGAATCAAAACGAAAGTAGAACTCTGAAGGCTACTACAGAAGCATGCATTTATTTGGGCATATGGTAGTAATCCACTAAACACATAGTTATGATCTATTGGAGAATAACCAGGACAGATTTGCCAGGCAAAGATTCTGCCAGATCAGTTCGCTTTTTACTATGAAAAAACAAAGATGCAGAGAATCCCATACACCAATGTTTTCTTTTTTATTTCAACACCACTTCAGTATCTCTTTTAAAAAGTATTGTCTTCATCCTTATAGATAGTTCTTCAGATGCTGAATGCCCTAAGTTTCAGTGATCAGTTTCATTATTTCTGTGCCTTCAAAAGAGTTAATTATATTGGCAAAGACATTTGTGTGCTCTTCAGTAAAATAAGTGTTTGCAACTGGATTTCAAATGTATATAGCGTGTGATTTAGTTATTGATTAATGAGTTAAAGTACAGACATTGAATGTACAGGATCAAATCATCTGAAGTAAGAGGTCAGGGTATGTGCATATGTGTTTTGCACAGAGAGACACTCAAGCACTTCTTGATTGACTGAGGGCATCTGGTTTCTAGATGTGTTTTGCATTTAAAAATATTGGAAAGAAATCTCAACAGCTCAGTCAAATGTACTTGTTGCAAAATGGCTATTACTGAAGAGAGAGTTTTCAGTTAATATAATTGAAATTATTTAGTTCTACTCTGTGACAAGTGAAATTATTGTTTATAAGGGAAATGTAATTACACATTTGGCCTGAAATTAATCAATATGAATGCAGGAGAGCTGGAGCTCAAGCAGAATCAGGACTTTGTTAAAATACAATTTTGTAAGGTGAGGTCAATCACAGCACGTGTGGAATAAACAGAAGTGATAGTAAATGCAAGAAAATAAAATAAATTTTCTAATCATACAATTCTTAGAGAATTATAAAATACTTTGAACTTTCCTGTACTTACAAATTATTTTTTATTTCATACCTAGCTTTTATACATAAAACACAGAATTTTAGTTTTGTATGTGACAGTTTATGAATGCAGTTCACAGTATTTTAAAGGATATGCAGAACTCCAGTTTTTTTTTTTTTTTTTTTGCCAAGCATATTGATTGATAGACTATGGTTATTATTTTATGAATTTGAGATGATCTAGATGAACTAGAGATTAGAGATTTATAGTTGTTCTTGTGAACACATTATGAACTTTTTAACAAGGACTTATGATACTGTTAAATATCTGTTGCTGGAAATATCACCTAATGTGATCAGTGAGGGAGTATTTATTTGAATTAACTATAGCAGAGCTATTGGCATTGAGACAGGCTCAAATAGATCAGATGTCCAAAAGAGAGATTCCTGAGAGGTCTGAGAGACAATGGCTGTGCCTGGTTGGTGGGTTCCGTTTCCCTCAATAAAAGAGCAGATTTATGGAGGTGGGGACCATTATGCAAATATTAAGGTGAGAGTTGTTGTATGAGAAGGTATTAAGCATGGTCAACAGAGGTTCCTTGTACCTGGGGTTGCCCCAAATGAGTCATCTTTTTCCCTCCTAAGTCATCTCTCTTTGGAAGCTGTTGTGTAACAAGCTTTATGTCTATCTTTATCAGCCTTGCCCCTCTAAACCTGAAAGATCATGGGCTGTCACTGTAATACCATTTTACCAGGTTAGGGCTTAAATTCACATTCATGGTCTGCCCATGGGGGTGATGCAGCATTGCATAAAGTCTGATTCCTTAAGTCTCTAGAGTTGTTTCTGACTGATCCATGTTTTTAAATCCCACCCACCAGTGGGCTTGAGGCTGGATAAGTGGGCTTCCACTAGAGCCCTAATAAGAGCTAGGAGGAATTTGTGCTTTGATTTACACTTCTGTTCTCAAGGGTTTTTGCTCTTATTGGAACCTTAAACCACATACAAATGCATTTCCTAAGCATAGTCCCTGATTATGAAGTTCATAATCTAAGAAACTGAAGGTATATTTCTGTACTGAAAACAGAAATTATTATTGAAACAAAGACCTCACCTTTAAATGAAAGTAGAAAGTACTGCAACCAATGACTTTTGCCCATTTTTCTCTATTCACAATGGTCATTTGTTACTGGACTTAGTGAACTTTAAGCAAAACAGCATCCTGTCCAAGTAATGCCTTACTGTTTTCCAACTTTTTGAGGTAAATTTTGGTAATGTTCTGCTTTTAGTAATTTATTTGGTTACAGGAGAAATTAAGACATCAGTAATTTCCTTTCCTAAAAAGTTAATTAGCTTATTTTTTGGAATGAAAAATAATATGGGCCTGTTGTAAATGCTCAAGCAGTGCAAAAGTATATAAAAATTAGGTGTTTACTGTACTCCTAGTGGTTCTTATCCTCTCTCTCTGTCTCCTCATCTATATAGATGAAATGAGAAAAAAATATATTTGCATGTGAATATATACTATACATAAACTACCAAAACTTGTTTTATAGTTTTATGTGCTATCATGGATGTCTTTCTTGAAAGCTTCGTATTTATGGCTTTGTGATGTGGAAGTATACATTTTAAATTTTGATAGATATTATTACCAACATATCCTCTGAATATTTTAGCTTATTCAAAATAACTATTTATGACAAGAAATTTTTTTTTTTTTACAAAGATTCAGTGTCTTTTTTGGAAGTGAACATTAGTTGGTCATACCAGATTACTAAGCTAAAGACAGGTATATAATTCTGTGAATGCAGTTCGAACTTCTAAATGTGGTTTGTGTTCTCTCTCAACAGGGCCCATTTGGAGGCCAGTGCTGAGAAGTGGAACAGGTTGCTGATGTCTTTAGAAGAACTGATCAAATGGCTAAATATGAAAGATGAAGAGCTTAAAAAACAAATGCCAATTGGAGGAGATGTTCCAGCCTTACAGCTCCAATATGACCATTGTAAAGTAAGTTGACCACCTATGGTGGGTATCTTTTTTTTTTTTTTTTAATTTTGGTGAAGTAAATATTTGAAATAAAATTCTAGATAAATTTCAAAGTTGAACTGATTATCACAACCCCTTTCCCCTTGCTTCTAATTGTCAATATTTAGGCATTGTATTTAAATTGTATGCATTGCTTTCATTTGTTTCAAATTAAGTTGTGTCTTCATATTTAACTAAAATTTTTCAAACATTACAGGTATCTAAAGCATAATATTGCTTTTAGCTTATCATGAAGTTTAACCTTCTAATAGATTTAGAATATTAATATATTATATTGGGAACATTTTTTACCTATCAGCTGACTTAATCTTAAATTTAAAAGTCGTAGGGTCATAAGGAATTACAACATATCTTGTTTTATTAAATGAAAGTGGAAAAAAGAAGGACTTGTGGTAGTAAAAAAAATAAAGTCTTAAAGCAAATAAAGACTATAGCATTTAAGATCATTTTATATGTTTAATTTTCTGAACTTAGCCCTTTCTTTGAATTACATTTTTATTCTGCTCAAATTTCTGTCTCTATGCAAGTATGTACTTTTACTCTAATACGCTGAAATGTTATCAACTGACATATTAATTCTTTAGATTCTTATATTATTTAAATTTTTGCCTTGCTCACTTTCAATTTATTTTATATCCCTCATGCCCATTTTCTCATATATTGCATTTCATCTTGTTTTATTGTATTTTTCACTCTTCACATGCAATTCAAGTTCTCGTTCTAGATCTGAACATTTTAATGTGATGTTAGAATTCTATTTCCACTTAAAAAATGACATTCACTAACCTACGCATCTTCAAAAGAAACATGTCATCTATGTAATAAGTTGCTTTAATGCAAAATGATAAGACCTTGAAATTTATTTTATTTTGAACTCTTGTGACTAAGTTATTAAAATTACCATTTGGGTATATTTTCTCTTCCTACTCAAAGAGAGAATATGATAGACAAATAGCTTTAAGATAAGAAAAAGGAAAATACTGTTGGTGCATGATATGCAAAATAATAATAAAAGATTTAAAATTACTGATTTAAGAAAATCACACTTTCTCCTTACCTTTTTCAACTTTCCTTTGTATTAATTATTCATAGAGTATTCCCTTTTTGTGGGTAAAGGTGTTAGTGATGAAATAGAATAATACAAAGCTCTTCTGGTAGAGGTGCTCTGTAAGGAATGAAGGCTGATTATGACTGTGTGCTACTAGCTTTGACTGAAACCCAAATCTTGAGGTATAGAAATAAATGATTTTCCTATTCTGGCCTTAGCACGTAAAGTGCATCTCAGCCTTTACAGTTGGTCCTGGCTATTTCTTGTTTCCCATCCCAGCAAGGTTACCTGGCTTTAGGTTGTGTTTTGCTCTGTCTTACAACACCACATGCAGTTGCTCTGCTTTAATCCTTTAGACCCAGGCATTTAGGTAATAAAGATAATACTGATAATGATGCTGGTAATAACATTGGTTCATTTATTCAGCAAGTATTTACTGAGTGCCTAATATGAACCAGCACTATTCCAGTCACTGTTGAATCGATATTGAACAAAACTAAGTTCTTGCCTGATTCTGAGTAGTATGAGATGGACACTAAACAAATAGGCAATAAATATGTACTATATCCCATGGTAATGAGTACCATGAAAATAATAAAGCAAGGGGGATGGGACAGTATCGGCAGAGTTGCTGTTTTACATGGAGAAGGTCAGGAAAGTATCACAGTGGGGTTATTTTTGAGCAGAGATCTGAAGTGGGTGAGGTTACCAAAGCACTTAGTCACCTCTCTTGGGGGTAGAAACTTTATGGAAAGGGGGCAGAAAACACAAAGGCCACAGAGGCTGAATGTTTGGGGCATATTTGAGGAATAGAATGGAGGCCAGTGTTGTTGAAGCAGTTTAGCCAAATAGAGAGAGAGAGAGAGAGAGAGAGAGAGACAGGAGATGAGGTTGGGGTGGCAGGTGGGAGGAAGGGGTTCAGATCATGGGGGTTCTTGAAAGTTTTTTGTAAGGGCTTTGTCTTTTACTCAGTGAGATGGGAAGCTGTGGAAGATTTTGATATCTGTAGCTGTGATCTGACTTACTGTATAACAAGTACAGGTTAAATTATGAGGAACAGAATATAGAGAGGAGTTGAAGAATGTGCTTCAGTAATCAAGGGGGGAGGGTGGTGCCTTGGACAAGGCTATAGCAGTAGAGATAATGAGGAGTAACTGGTTTCTGAATACATTTGGAGAGAATCAACAGGATTTGCTGATGGATTGGATGTGCGGCATGTGAGAGAAAGAGTTGAGCACGTCAACAGTCAAAGGTTTTCAGACTGAGCAAATGGAAGATGGAAGTAGCATTTAGAGAGATGGGGAAAACTGCTGGAGGCACAGTTTGGGGTGGAAATCCAAGGGTTTGGTTTTTGACATGTTAAGCTGTAGATGTTTATTAGGTAGTTCTACAAATCTGAAGTTAGGAAATAGGTCAGGACTAGAGAACAAAATCATCAGCCTACATTTCAGCCGGTGATTGGATGAGATCACCTAGACTGTAGTGGTTATAGTTAGAAAAAGGAATTCCAAGAAATGAGCCCTAAGGAGCCCCAACTTTAGAAGTTGGGAAGATGAGGAAGACTGAGAAGGCAGAGCCAGAAGGGTAGAAGAACCAAGAGAGAACAGAGCTTGGTATACCAAAGAAGGAAAGTATTTTATGAAGGAGGGCATGATCACAAGGATCAAATATTGCAGAGAGGTTGAATAAGATGAGGGCAGAAAATTAACCATCTAGAGACAGTCTTGTTGACCTTGAACAAGGGTTGTTTCAGTAGCGTGATAGAGCTGGTAGCACGATTGGAGTAGATTCAAAAGAGACTATGCGTGGAAGTATATAAACCATTTCAAGGATTTTTTACAACAACGTTAACAGAGAAATGAGGCAGTAGCTGGAGGGGAGAATGTGGGACTAAGCAATGGTTTTATAAGGGTGGGGAATGATTCAGTATGTCCTATGCTGGTGGGAATGATTCTGTAAAGTGGGAAAAGTCAATGATGCAGGAGAGAGAATACTGTATGGGACATTGCCAGAGTGGGATCCAGTGCACAAGTGGAGCAGTTGGTCTTAGGCAGGAGAGCAAAGAGTTCATCCATTTTTATGGGAGGGAATGTGGACTATATGGGTACAAACAAAAGTAGGTTGGTGGATTTGGGTATAGAAACGTGAAGGTATTCCCTATTTATTGCCTGTATTTTTTCAATTAAAGAAGAAGCAAGATCTTCAACTGAACATGAGAAGAAGGAAGAAAAGGTGGAGGTTTGAGAAGAGAAGAGGTAGAAAATATAGTCTAGGAGTAGCTAAGTTAATAAACTAGGAATTTATAACAAAACTACAGGGCAACAGCAAGGGCCCACTTGAGGTCTGTGGTCCTGAATTTAAAGTGAGAATGGCCAAGGTGAATGTTTTTCTTCATCCATGTTTACTTGCTTTAGTGAAGGTGAAGAGTTAATCAGAGTTGAATTTAGCCAAGCAAACGTGATGGAGGAAGAGAGGCACAAGGGAGATGAAGGATTATAAAATACGAGGGAGTTGCAGTGATTGAACGTGGAATTGTCGCTGGGTAAGGGGAGGTGTGAGGATACGAGAGGGATGAGGGACAGTAAAACAGTGTTAGAAGTCAGTGGCTCAGACAGTCCAGTAGGAATCATAGTTTGTGTTGGGAGGCTGGTGGGGTGTGAAGTGTAAAAAATGCAAGTGGTGGCTACAGACTAGAAATCGAGTTTGTGGAGGGATGCATTTATTGTTAATGACAATATCCAGTGGTTTCTTCTTTTTTTTTTTTTTTTTTTTGGTGAAAATGAGTTGCACAAGTAGGGTGGAGGGCAAGGTCCTTAGAGGAGAGTCAATCAAGGACTTCCAGAGTAGTGGAAAGGTCGTCTACGTGGATAACGAAATCACCAAGAATAGAAGGGAGAGCCGGAAGTCAAGATGGTGACTATGAGAAGGAGGGAAATGGAGGTATTAATATAATTTGGGATTCTGACATAAAAATGATGTTTTCACTTTCCGTTTATCCTTTGAGTCTTAAACCGACTCAAAATACCTCTGGTTGTGAGTGGGGGCAAGGAATAGCGTGAGCTGGATGTTCAGCCCTGCTTTCTAAATTTCCTGATGCTTGGTTCTGGACTTTTCTCAGGTTACTGTTTTTTTGTTTGTTTGTTTGTTTTTGTCACAATTGACATCACTTAGCATATTGCCTATAATTCAGACTGCTGTTGAGGAATGTTCTTTATCAGTGGTTTGGTCTTACCAGAGTTTTTATTTAACAGTTTGTACTTGTTTAACTTTGTGAGTTATGTATTAGATGGGTTATATGAATGACACTGATTGAGTTTCTGAATATTGAGCTGGGTCAGGTCTCATCTCGTTGTTATACCCTCACTGGAAATAATGCTTTGTAAAAGTTCGTGTTGATTCTAGATTACAGAACATGACACTTTATTGTGGTCTGTCATAGTCTGCCTGTCAATTTATCAAGATCCCAAACTGCAGGCTTTTAAAATATTATTTATTGTTATAATATTTTGACAGAAGCTTCATACTTAATTCTGAGAACTAAGCAGGAATAAGATACTAAGATATTAGCAGAAATAAATTATGGAATAGATATTAGAGTAAAGTTTGTAGGGATGTGTATTGGTTTGCTCAGGCTGCCATAACAAAGTACAATAGACTGGGTGACTTAAACAACAGAAATTTATTTGCTTTCAATTATGGAGGCTAGAAGTCTAAGATCAAGGTGTCAGCAGGATTGGTGTCTTCTGAGTTGTCTCTGCTTGGCTTGTAGATGGTTGTCTTTTCTCTGTGTTTTCACATGGTCTTCCTTTGGTGCATATCTATGTCCCAATTTCCTCTTCTGATAAGGACACCAGTCATTGAATTGAGCCTTCCCTGATGATCTCATTTTAGCTTAATCACCTCTTTAAGGGCCCTGTCTCCAAATCTAGTCACATACTGAAAGGTAGGACTTGAATATATAAATTAGAGGGGGCAATTCAGCCCGTAACAGGATTAATAATAATAATAATGATAATATAATAATAATTCCTACTGTTTTAAGTTCCTATGACATACCTGGTAAGTTGGTAACTATTGCACTATTTCATTGCACCTTCAAAAAATCCTATTCTGTTATCTGCATTTTATATTTAAGGACTTTGTAAATCACAGACCTCAAGCAATTTACCCACCATTATTTAATCGAGCAATTAGCGGTGTCAGGGTTTAAATTTAGGACTGTTGACTCCAAACATTAATATATTCATTGTTCTTTCAAAACATATTTACTGAACTACTTTTATGTGCCAGCACCTTTCTGAGCACTGGAGATACATTCTCATGTTTTTGTTTTTGTTTTTGTTTTTATTGGTTTCTGTTCTGTTTTCTTTGCTCTCTAATATTACTTTCCTGGCTTAGTTTATGGAGAAAATATGAAGCCACATTTCTCACCCTATATTTTTCTTTAGCTGCCTTCTGAAAATAGACAAAATGAACACTAATATATTATCCTGAAGGACTAATATTTTAGTATATAATGCTAACTTTCCACTAAAGTAGCACTCTATGCATTAGTTGAATAAATTGATTCACAGAGTTTATAGAAAAAAAATTTCTGGTTGTCTGTTTCCCTGTAGAACACAATATGGTACAGAAAAATGTGCTTGGATTTGGGGTAAGCATTCTATATGGGTCATCGCTGAAGCAGCAGGACTGGAGGATTCAGTGGTTCTCTCCAGGACAGCCATGAAGTATTAATAAGTACATTAATTGGCATCACATCTGACTTTATCCCTGTGAATTATACAAAGAAGAAAAACTCAAGGGAAGAAATAAAAGCTTAAAGCACAATTTTTCCATATTTTCTTTATAGGTTGTGACATTGGCTATCACCTTATGAATAAGGATGAAAAGTCTAGTGTTCATGAGCCTTTCTTCATGTGAGACACAAGATCTGTGATGTAGATAACCCACTGTGCATTGTGGATGGCTGTGGGGTTTAGGGTACATTGGAGAGGGGTAAGGAGTGGTGGGTGGCTCCTCATATGTGTAATAATTTGGGTTAAAGATGTAAATGAGCTTTGTCCCTGAGGGGTATGGTAATGGGAAAGGCACTGAGCTGGAAGGAGAATACCTTTACTTAAGGGCTGGCTCTGTCACTGACTACCTGGGTGACCCTGAAGAAGTTATCTGACTTACCCAAGCTTCAGTTTCCACATCTATAAAGTGGAAATAATAAGTAGTGTCTTAGTCCATTTAGACTGCTATAACAGAATACCATAGACTGGGTGGCTTACAAACAACAGAAATGTATTACTCACAAGATCAGGGTGCTGGTAAATTTGGTGTCTGGTGAGGATCCACTGTCTGGTTCATAGACAGTGTCTTCTCACTGTGTCTTCACATGGTGGAAGGTTCTCTTTTGTAAGGTACTAATCCCATTCATGAAGGCTCCTCGCTCATGTCCTAATCACCTCCCAAGGCCCCATTTCCTAATACCATCCCTTTAGGGGTTAGGATTTCAACATATGAGTTTTGGGGAGATACAAACATTCGAACCATAGCAAGTAGTTCCATTTTCCTACACAGAACTCTTCTGAGAATCAAATAAAATAATGTAAATGGATCAGAACAGAGAACACAGATATAAAACCATCATCATATTGCCATCTGATCATTGACAAAGCAGGGGATCAGTAAGTTCACATCTAACAATTAAATGAACACTATATAGGAGATAGGAATACTTATAACTCTGACTCAGATTGTACAAAAGCAACTCATGTAACCGAAACGTTTGTATCTCCATAATATTTTGAAATAAAATTTTTAAAAAATTAAAAAAAAAAGAACTAAGGTAAATGAAAGTAATTTAGGAAAAGTGAAGTATATTAGAGAGCAGTATATTATTTTATTCAATTATTTGTGTTCTGTCAAAAGCAACCTTCCTTCTCAACTGCCAAGAGTAATGTCTTAAAAATTATATTATTATAAGATACATAGTTACAATTAATATTAATTTATATCAATATAAATCTGTATTATTACAATTTGGGTGAATCATTATGCATTAATAGATTTAGGGCAATATTTACAGAGATGTGATACCTACCTACAATTATTTATCTTTCTTATTGAACATCACTAACCATAATCATTGAATAGTCTTAGTTTAAACTCATCCTTACATCCAGGAATTCTTTAAGTGGAAACATATTTAACAGTGTTTGGCCAGTGTTCTAACCTAAACATAATGCTCTAATTTATCCTGAATCTTTTTTTAGAATCTCTTATGGGTGAATATGTAGTTGCTCTATGTTTCAGGGCGGCTTTTTTTGAAGTCCTTGGAGTTATCCTTTGTCTCTGCTGTCACATCGTATCTATCAGGGGAAATTTTTATGCAGTGTGTGTGCATGTGTAACTTAGAATTATCAGTTATTAGGACTGAAAGGGACCTAAGAAATAAGTAGTGCAGTGACGCTGTTTACAGCAGAGGAAGATGAAAAGTGCATGTGGTTGAATGAAATCTGGGTTTTCATTCCTCATTTTCTCTGACTTCCATTTACCGACTATGTGCCTGGCACTTCTAAGGCACTGGAGAGGTGCCAGTTCAGAAAACAGACACAGCCCCTGTCTACCTGGAGTTGACATTCAAGGGAGAGCCTGTGCTCGTCCTTAAACTTACAGTTCCTTTTCTCTGTTTCATGGTAAATCATCGCCAAAATGGTTTGTGGCTGAGCTGTGAACTGCCCACTCTTATCCCAAATCTCTGGTTGTCTTTGCCCAGTCATCCATTTCTTTAACCTTGACTTTGTTCCCTTGGTGTCTTAGTCTGTTTTCTGCTGCTATTACAGAAGGCCAGAGACTGGGTAATTTTATAAAGAACAGAGATTTATTTGGCTCACAGTTCTGCAGGTCGGGGGTTCAAGTGGAGGGGCTGGCGTCAAGTGAGGGTCTTCCTGCTGTGTCGTCCCATGGTGGAAGGTGGAAAGGCAAGAGAGTATGCGTGACAGAGAGAGGGCGGGGGCTGAACTTATCCTTTCATCAGGAGTCCACACTCCTGCTGCGATAATGCCATTAATCCTTCCATGAAGGCAGAACCCTCATGACCTAATCACCTCTTAAAGGTCCCACCTCTTCATACCATCACGATGGCAATTAAATTTCAGCTCGAGTTTTGGGGTGGAACATTCAAACCATAGCACTTGGTTATAATTCAGGCAAGCTTTCAGTTCATGTACACATTTATTTCCCACCTTTTTTCTCTAAGGGATTATAGAACTCTTTCCAATTATAACATTGCGATGAAGCTTTAAACAGAACATAAAATAACTTTTTAAACTAATTTTTTTCTCAGATATGTTCTAGCATACTGAAATAAAGTTGCTTCTTTTTCATTTTCTTTTGGTTTTGTCTATTATTAGGCAACTGTGTAAGTAATTTTTTTTTTTTTGAGCTCCTGCTTTTTAGGTCTTTGAATTGTTATAGTAAAGTGAAAAAAATCTCTTCAACTTCAAAGAACTCTTGCCTTCCAGCTTAAAAGTACATAATTAGAATCAATCAAAATCAACCCTCAAATGACTTAATACTAATATTAGGCAAGGTTTTTTATTCCCTAAAATTTCCCCATAGAAAGAGGGGAGCCTTATACTTGATTTCCTATTTCATTCTCTAATCTTACAGGTAGCTATCAGGATTACTTTATTTCAAGCAACACAGTACTAATTAATTTGACATAATCTCTCCATGCTAATTTAGGATGTCTAAAGATTACCGGATGGAATTTTTTTGGAGGGGTCAAAGAAAATAACACTGATTTGTCAATTATTTCTCAAAAATGCAAGTTTCGAATGCCATTGTATACAAGTCTTTTTAAAGATCAATTTAAAAAGCACTACCATATGTCTTTTCATTGTGGACAAGACAAATACACATCCACAAGGTCCATCTAAAACCCACATGCTAATGTTACTCAAACAAGCACTTTAGTTGTGCATTGAAATTGCCTGTGACATCATCATATACAAAGTAAGAAAAAAAAAAGCTATGTTTCAATACCTTATATGGATATAGAGTTGTTGCATGCTAGAAAGCTGTTAAGTGTGTCCAGTGATACCAAGATCTAATGTTAAAGAGTCATGTGAAGAATTTGAATAAAATAATTATAAGTAGACATCTGACTATTTTACCTATATCCCTAACAGTTTATGTATTTGAGTTGATTGAAAATTGGTTTTTGGCTCTTCTTATTTGGACAGCGGGCTGTTATCCTATATTCTGAGGCATCTTAGGTTGGGCACCTGGCACATGGGCTTAGGTAGACCCGGTTTCAAGTCCCACCTCCTTTACTCACTAGCTCTATGATCAAGGCTTTAGGGCATATTGTCAAGTTCTTTAGTCCTTAGTTTGTACTACCCATCAGTATAAATAAACAATTTGGTATAATGCATATAGTAAGTGCTCAATAAGCAATAGCTGTTGGAGTTATTCTTTGAACTAGGACTTGGATTTTCTAGTATATTTTTAATTTTAGTTGCTCCAGGTCTGCATTTTGTATTTTTTCTTAAATTCATTACTTTTGGGCATGATAAATTTTAATACCATAACTTACATTTATCATTTTTGCCTATTGGTGGTTTAAAAGATACTTTAGACTACTTAGGAAATTGGATGAAGTCATTGAAACAACAATATTTTTGAGAATTTATAAAGGATAAGATATGAGTCTAGAGATTGGAAGATGATTTATTTCTTATTCTTAATAAAAGAAAACAGCTTATCATGGAAAGGCCAAACCCGTAAGACATATCTGCATGTACTGCCTTTAGTTAACTTATCAAAGGTTAATAAACAAATTATAAATGTTTAGGCATAAGTCCAATTACCTTTAAAAGCTGTCAATATTTCAACGCTGCCATAACTTATAAATTAAAAAACCAAAATTAATATGCATTATTTTAAATGCATTTGCATGACTTTATCCTGGGTCCATTCTGCTTTCAGGGTCACAGATAACTATGGTAAGAGATGGTATCTCAGATTTAGGCATGCAGTCACCCTTACTTAGGGATTGGTTTGTAAGAACTGATATATTATCTTCCGATTCCTACCTATATTTATATATTCCTACCTATGTTTATATATTCTAGTCCTTTATATGTACATCGATGATTTAATAATTTAATGATACCCTTTCATTTTAATTCATTTTCAAAGACAAAGTTATTCTTTGATAATGGCAGTGCTAATCGCTTCATTATCTATCCATCCCTCCATCTATACATCCATCCATTCATGCACCCACAGTATTCACTCAATGCATTAATTGTAAATTTACTGCTTCCTTACAGGTATGCAGGGGCATACAGAGTGGTACAATGGGCATTGGAGACTCAGAAGAGCTGAGGGTGGCAGGAGGGTAGGGGAAGAAAAATTACCTGTTGGATACAAGTTACACTATTTGGGTGACAGATACACTAAAAAGACCAGACTTCACCACTGCACAATTCATCCATGTAATCAAAAACCACTTGTACCTCTAAATCTATTGAAATAAAAATAAATAAGTAAATAATTAAAGTTAATGCTTCTATACAAAGAGCAATAAAGCATAGCCTCTGCACTTCAGTGATATATTTTAATAATTCCTATTATTAAAACTCAGTGCTTGTGATTTGTTGGTTATATCCAAAAGGAATATTATACATTTAAATTTTTAGGTGATGGGTCTAAGATTTCCAGCTAGAATGATACTATAAAGTAATGCTTTAAAGCACTCCCTCAAACACCTAGCAATTATAGATAAAAATATAAAAAAACAGAAAACCAAACATGGCACTTTTGGGCTCCAAAACATGACAGACATTCTGTAGACCAGAAACAAAGCAGAAAAAAGCAAGGTAGCTAGTGAGGTTGATGCTGCTGGAAAAATGTAGCAGGCCTGGGTGACAATCAGGTGGAAAGCCCCAAAACAAAGTCTCTGCTCAAAACGTCTCTCTTACTCACTGAAATTGGTGATTCACAGATTGGCATCCTTTCCTTCTCTAGTGTAAATGCCAAAGGAACTGATATTATGAAACACCAGTGTATTTTGGACCCTTAATTCAATGGCTATACTCTCTTGGATGTTTTAACCAGTGACTCAGGATATTGATATGTTTTCAGCAATGTCAATAATATTAATAAATACTTTGTTCAGTGCTTTAACAATATATACATATAGGCAGATGCATTAAATAAGAAGAAGAAGAAGAAGAAAAAGAAAAAGAAGAAATCGTGGGACTCTGATGGTAAAGGATTTGGCCTGGGGCCAGCACATAATAACTGCTCAGTAAATGGTGGCTGATCTCTTCTCCCATAGTTGTTAGGAGTCTGTCTTAATAGTTTTGGTCATTTTTGTTTTGTTTAAAATTATCTAGGCTATATGAGTGTTTTTAATTAAATAAAACTATAGTAATACCTAATATTTACCATCTAATACAACCCAACAGAACTAGCCTCCAATTACTATCTAGGATTAACCTGTTAAATTAGACAGGGGTCACCTTCTAGTCTGTATAAGTATCAGTTTGGTAAACAGTACAATCATATTATTTTTCTCATGTAAGTACATATTTAATCCCCTCAAATGTTAAAATAAATTACTACTTTATAATATATAGTGTTTTTAAGAACTGTTTTAGAATAAATGGATAAAGTTGAATATTCCCATCTAATGACTTAAATCAAATTTAGAGTATCTTTTTTAAAGTTTTGTCGAAAATGAGGTCACTTAAGATGCAACTTCCCTTTAAAGAATGTGAGCTTATCATTCAATCAACAAATATAAGGCACCTACAATGTATATAGCATTTATTTGTAATGTTATGGATTTACTTCAGTCAAATACTCTAAGATTGGATAAAATCCCAGATGCAGTTTTTACTGTTCAATTTGCACTTCATTTTCATAACAATGTAAATATAAAGTTAAATAGGGACAGTTTTCAGAACTCTAACACAGTTTCTCCAATAGAATGCATATTTGATTTTAGAAAAGCAAATCACCAAGAATAATTGAAAGTGCATGATTCAGGTATAATTTCTTGTGTGTGTGTCCTTTCCCTCAGGGCTACTCTGTCCTTTGCTTAACCCAATTTAATTCTGGTATTCAAACCTTATTATATAAGAGTCAGGACATTCTGCCTTAAACTGAATTGCCAAGATACATTAGCAAACTTGCTTACTGAAATCACAAATTCTAACATTGTCTTTAAAATGACAACACCTCACCATTAAATTTAGGCTGTGTGTGTGTGTGTGCATGTGGAGTGGGGGTAAGGTTTCTTCAGTGCTAAAGTAATCTGAGATTCTGACTGTGATTCTGTAATTTTTGAGGTCTTGCTGTGTTATGAGGTTACCTATGGTGGGAAATTGGCCTTTTTCTAAAATTTAAAAAAATTAATTTCTAAGTTCCTCTCCAACCTTTGCCGTGTATGTTGACTTCCTTCTTATCAAACACGTGGCTCCCCAAGGTCTGTTAGAAAAGCCGTTATTTGTGGGCAGGCCTGAAGCAGCAGTTCTCTAAGAGAGCCTACACCTACCTGCCACACCCTGTTTAGTTGTCTGCACCTGGCCTTATCTCCAGAGCTTGATAGGTAAAATTGAAACCCCAAAGGACCATAGAATATCCAAGTTTAGAGGGAGAGGCGAGACAGCCTAATAGCTCTCACTCTCTGGTGGTGAAATTAAGAGTGGACAACAAACATAGGCAAGAAATAGAGTTCTGTAAAACCTGTTGATACTGTCCACCCCTTTACTGCCTCTGGACATATTTATCCCAGAGAGAATTTCTTTTATTTAGTAGTTCATTTATCCACTCAGGAAACTTCTATGTTGCACCTGATGTTTGCCACATACTTTGCTAGATACTCAGCATGCATCAGTTTGTAAGACTGTTTTGGTGTCATGGAGCTTGCCACCTAGCAGCAGAGATAGGCTTGAAGACAGGTAACTACAGTAGATATCAAAAGTGCTGTACTATGTACATGGACACACAGCTTAGGGAGGCATAGATGGATCACAGTTATTTGTGCTTGGGAAGATTTGGAAAGGCTCCACAGAGCAAGAAGGTTTTGAGCTGAAAGAGACCTTGGAATAAGTAAGAAATCACTAAAAAGTGTTATCAAAACTCCTGAAGGAAAATATCCTCCAAATTAGCCATTGCACATCTTGCGGTATATAATAGAGCAAGAGGTGCTGCTTACTTTCTTTTTGATTATACTTACAATAAGGCCGAAAGAGAAAGAAAATACAAGTTTAGCACCTAATACAGTGCCTGATGAGAATAGGTACAGGTTGAGTATCCCTTAGCTGAAATATTTGGGATCACAAGTGTTTGGATTTGGGATTTTTTTTTAATTTTGGAATATTTGCATTATATTTACCAATTGAACATTTCTAATCAGAAAATCCGAAACCGGAAATGCTCCAAAGACTCTTTCCTTTGAGCATCATGTTGGCGCTCAAAAAGTTTTGGATTTTGGTGCATTTTGGATTAGAGATACTCAACCTGTATCGCATGTATTTGCTGGGTAAAGGAATCCATTTGTGTGTACATGTATTTTTAAAAGTGTAGGGAAGAATACTGTTTTATTACTAGGAGAAGCTGGAGGATTCCTGTCTCGGTTTTAGCATTCATACTTAGTATTCTGATTCAAGCACTATTTTTGATGTCAGTGGGGTGGAACCAAAATGAATTTATATATTAACTGTTCATTTAGGGACATTAACCAAGACTTTTAAAGCACTGTGAAGGATATATATTTTTTTATTTTGCCTGCATACCAATGGAAAGTAAGCCTGTTTTCTTTCCCTTTTTTTCATGTAGTTTTATTAGTGCTATCAAATTTAATGATTGTTCTGCCCTTTTTTTGCTGTCATACTATAATGACTTCAGATCCATATATGCTGATTTAGCTTTGAAAGCAAGTTGGCGGAGGTGGGGGGTGGGGGGCAGTAAATTACATTCTAGCAGATTCTCCTTATGTTTGTATCTTTTTTTTTTCCTGCTTGCATTCTGCAGTAAGCAGTTAAGTGCTTTTTTAAAACCAAAAGCTAAAGAAGCCTGCTATACCAGCAATGCCTCTGTTTGTTACAGCTCAGCTGGCCTTCTGTCCAGGGCCAGCTTCTTGGGTGTCCCATGCAGTTACACAGGGCTCCGCTCTTAGAAGGGTTCTGCACTTGGTTTATTGCTCTGCTGCCACCATCTTGAAATTCTTAGTAGTATTTGGACAGGGGGCCTTGCAGTTTTCACTTCACACCGGGCTCTGCAGATCATATAGCCAGACTGTCTTGCCTCAAGAAGAACAATAATGTATATGTTTTGACACATGCAAAGTGTAACATTTACAATGATGAAAGCTTTCAAGCATCCTCCATCTCCTTAAATAAGTAAACCATCCTGAGCCCCACGCTGAGTGACACTCCGACAAATGCAACTTGTCCTGTCTCTGTTTGTTAGTGTTGGCTGAGCTTGGGCTAGTGGTCCATTCTCTGTCCTCGCCTTTCCTACTGACTCACTGACTGTTCCTCTGCACTCTTGTTACTTGACTTCTGGGACACCGCACTATCCTAATTTTTTTCTCACCTCACTGGTAGCTCCTTCTCAGTTTCCATTCCTGGTTCCTCCTTCTCTCCCCAGCCTCCTAAAATTGGGATGCACCAGGTGTCAGGCCATGCCAACTTCCCTATACTCACTCCTTCCTGGGATTAAATGCCGCCTGTATGCCAACCACTCCCAAATGTATATCTTTTTGTATGTTTTCTCTACTTGGGGGAGTGTAATACACATCTCACGCTTAATATGACGAACTGAATTCCTGAACTGGCCCCTCAAACGTGTTCTACCCAGTCTTCTGCGTTTTGATTGGTAGGAATCCTGTTTCAGTTGCTCAGGTAAAAAGGAATAATCGCTTTCAGTCCTATCTGCCTCTCATGTTCAGTCTGTTAGGAAATCCTATTGGTTCTGTGTTCAAAATATAGAATCTGGATCCACTACCTCTCCCTACTCCTCTGTCTTTGGCGTTTTCAGCACAGCAGCCAGAGTGTTTCTAATAAAATAAATCTGACTCTGCAGTGGCTTCCTATCTTATTCAGAGTAAAAGCCACAGTCTTAAGAATGGTCCACAAGGCCCCATCCGATCTGCCCTGTCTCCCACTCGTACCTTCCACATTTCATCTCTTGCTATTTTCTCTCTTACCTACTGGTTTCAGCCACACTAGTCCCTTGCTGTGCTTTCGATCATAGCGCCATGCTGTCTTCCGTGCCTAGCGAGCTCCCTGCCCACTCTACTCGAATTGCAGCCCCCTTCCAAGCACTCCTGTTCTCTCACCCTGTTCTACTTCTTTCTTTTTCCATAGTATTTGTCATCTTCTAACATAATTACTTATTTTCTATTGTCTCTATGTCTATGCCTATAGTCTGGATGCTGAATAAATATTACTTGAATGTTGACTGAATGAAATAGTACCAAGGGGACCTTCGGTGTGGCGTTTCTTTTTGTCTCTTTATCTCTCAATAATCCTTTTTTACTTGTTCATGTTCTAAAGAATATTACATTTTGAAAATATTTCTACTTTAAATAGCTGAATCTTTAATGACGATAATAGCTGACTTAGAAATATAAGGAACAGTCTTTTCTCAAAAGCTAGAAATAATTTCCATTACATGATATATTTGAAATGTAAGAAAACTAATCAATGTACTTACATTTTATACTTTAATACTATAGGCAGTTCAGAAGTTACCTTTCCCTGTCTTAATACTGCCTAAATTGTTCAAATCAAGAGTGAGAAAGATTTTTATATGAGGGAAAATGAATTGGCATGTCTTTGGTCGTTGAGATAGCTTTTAAAATATAGTTTATTATTTTGGCTGTATGTGGTGGATATTGCCAGATTCTCCCAGTGTTTGTGCTTCTCTCTGGTATAGAAATTTAATACTTTTGAAAGCCAGAAGAGTAAGGTTCCTAACATAGGGAGTAGCTTAAACATATGGATGGAGTCTCTCATTCAGTAACTATGTTATATGCATTACATTTCATAAATAAACCTAGCCTCAGAAAGGACATTGAAGTAAAACATAATGGGAAAGTTTTATAATTGTTACAGATATAAAAAGCAGACTTTTAAAACACATTTGTAATTCTTAATAATGCTATTCTTTAAAAGTAGTAATTTATTCCATGCTAAATGAGCTCAATTCTGTTGGACATTTCTATCTTAAAAGTATAACTTTTAATTATGAATATGATAACATATTACTGACTTACAAAAATAAAGACCAAAACAATTGGCCATAATTTTATTACTGTAACAACCCTTTTCATTTCGCATTACTTCCTTTTTGCATATTTACCTTTTGTATAGTTTTACTAGGGTGTGTAGTTTTTATCTTGTCTTTTTCACTTAGCTATATGTCATGCCTGTTTCTTCATATTGCTGTGTGGTCATTATCACAATAATTTTTCAGGGTTACATAATGGTCCCTAGTGTGGCCATACCATAGTGAACCTAAATATATTCCAGGTGTTGGAGATTTAAGTTGCTTTCAATTTTTTTTAAATCATAAGGAATGTTATAATGAACACTTTTGTGTTTGCAGCTTTTTTGGATCATTTTCTTAGCGTATATTCCCAAAGGTGAAATTCTTGTTTCACACAATATGCCCATAGTAATGACTCTTGATATATTGCCAACCTACTTTTCCAAATGATTGAACCAATTTTCCACCTCCAGCAATGTATGAAAGTGCAGCTTCACTGCGCTCTGACCTGTGATTTCTCATTTTTGTCCCTCTTTGCTGTCAACCTTGTATTGTTAGTATTGAAATCCTGGTACTCCATGGAAGCGTGAAAATTTAGAAAGCATTTTGAGGATGGCAGACACCTGACTTAAGATTCTCTCTCAAAGAGAGGAGAACTGGTTGGATGTATTTGACTTAGTTGTGCCTAGAAGGACTAGGGGAAAGTTGTCCATGCTTTGCTGGACATATCAGTTGAAGAAATTTGATATTTATCTCAAATGAGTGTGTGTGATGTGATCTAGCTGACCACTTTTACTTCCCCGGAGCTTTGCTTTGATGTTTTATTCTGGAACAAATTGGTTCACAAAAAAACCTACTACGTTTGTTTTTATTGTTTGCTTTCCAAGAATCTAAAGTGACGTAATAGTCTTGCAGTACAGTTTCCTGCTTACCAAACATTTTTGCTTAATCTTGGAGAATCACATAATTTTCTGTTTTTTCCATAATTAAATGATTTATCCCTTAGAAGAGTTAAATTAATTAATTCAGTTGTTTCTGCAAATGGAGGGTTTTGTACTGGTATTGGTCATCCAAAGGTGTAGATAAAATTGCTAGAACTTTCCTCCACAAGTAACAATGAATAGAGGCTTTGGAAAGAAATTCAGTCTTAGAGAAGAGTGGGGAAGGATGGTGAGATTAGCATCTTCTTAACACTAACTTGTTATTCTTCAGCACTGAATAGTTTCAAAATATGTTCCCACCCACTGTCTCACCTGTGAAGTTAGTAAAATGAGAGATATTATTATCATGCAGAGAAATTGAGGGACAAACCCAAGGAAGGGCTCATGGTGGGGGAAGCTGTGCCTGCATGGTGAGGACTGCACTGGAGCACAAGGCTTTTGGCTGCAAATCTTTATCTGGTTTTACTCCACCACAAAACAATATTTTTAATGTCTCCTCATTCTTTCATACAAAAATTCATTGAGTTTCCACAGTACCCTCCGGGGCACAGATGTGAGCCTTCTATGGGAGCTTAGTGTGGTGCAGGAGTCAGGTTTGCAAACAGGCTGTGGAAGGGGAGTGTGCCAAATGCTCCTGCAGAATGGACGCCAAGCGCTGTGAAAACACAGTGGAGGGAGGGCCGAGGTTTGTGCTGATGGTGCAGGTAGCATGGGAGCTGGATCCCTAAAGGGCCAGGAAGGGTGACCCCTGTGGATTTCTTTCACTTTCACCAGTGACAGTGAGATTGCTGAGAAAGCACACAGATATTGCGTCTTGAGAAATAAGTTCTTCTATGGCGGACAGTAACGAGACAGCTACTCCCCTCCCCTCCTGCTTGGAGTTATTCCATGCTGCTTTCTTCCACACACCTGCTGTGTACGAAATGCTCTCATCTCCCCAGAGTCGTCCTTCCTTTATTCCCTTCTAACTAAAGCTTCCTGAGGTTCCACATTTTCTTTTATGTCAGTTTCTTCATTCATTTCTCCAAAAGATGTCCTGAGTGCTGAAATCTAATGAGAAGGAGCCAGCCATTGAAGATTTGAAGCAAAAGCTTTCCGAATTACCAAGGCCATGAGGAGGGAAAAGCTTGGCATGTGCTAGGAACAGAAATGAGGACTTTGAAGCTAGAAATTAGGGTGTATTAGGAGAGGAGACTGGAGAGCAGGGAGGGTCCACATCTTGGTAGGAAGTTTAGAATTTATTCCAAGTGCGAGAGGAAGCCATTGGAGGGTTTTAAGCAGGAGAGTGACATGATCTGATTTATCTATAATTTTAATATCATGATCTACAAAATATTAAGAAAAGTACATCCTCTGTGGATGTGTGTATATCATACTCCACTTGATATACAGACCATTTGGGTGATGGCTTTAGATTGAAGAAAGGAAAGGAAAGAGTTACTTTTTAAGGAAGGCAGATGTCACCCAGGATTCGGTACACGCACATGTTTGCATGTCTTTTCCCCTTATCTGAGTCCAGTATGGCCAGTTGCTAGTTTAGGACAGAAGAAGATACCAGGTATTCCCCTCCTCTCTCCAGCTTCTTTCAGACCCTGTTTTCTTATGAAGAAACTTGCAGGGTCCTGTCCATGTGAGCGCTGCCAGGAATAACTGATACTGCTGTTTGCTTGGCAGCAGCTCAGGCATTACAGCGAGCCGATGCTATGCTCACGATGAAAATGAAGAGCAGCTGATTGACTTGCGAGTATTTCTGACCTAAGCCACGCCAGGCACTTCTTTATGCCTGCTTATCCCTTAATCCCCTGTCCTTCCCACTAAGTTATAGCAGGTGAGGAGAAATGTTCCTAGACCACTAAAGGAGGATAATTGAGAATCTTTCTGAAACCATTTAAAGTTGAATAAGCAGCAATTTATTCTGCTGCCTGGCACTCAGAGAACACCAGTAGCTGCCAAAGAGCACCCTGAGTTTGAACGGAGTTAGAAGAGGTGCGACAGGAGGAAGGGCAGCCTCTAATAAAGGGGATGTTGGGCTCTTAGAATTTCTGTGGAGAATGAAAACTCTGTGATAGAGGTAGATAAATTCTGATATTCACAATCAGGTCTTTATTAATCTGACACTCCAGGGATTCTTTTAGTTTAAATAAGCATGCAAAAGATACATAACAGGGCAACAATGACAGACTAGATTACTTTGCATTTGTTTTATTCTGTTTTCTTGAATGCATTTCCTTCTAATTACCTTTAACCTAATTCCAGTTTCTTTTTCAACACACAGTTCACGTATTTTTGAGAAGGTTGACCGCCCCACCACACCCCGTGTATTTGAATATAATGGGGCTCCTTCCTCAGTGCCCTATTTGTACTTCTCTGAAGGATTTGTGGCATGTAGCACATTCTGACTAGCATAATTCTTTTCTCCCCCATAGACTACAAGTTTCTTAAAGATTGGGTCCATACTGATTAATTGTTGTCCTCTTGTGCCTAGCATATTTCTTTATATATTTATCAGTTAATATGTGTTTTTAAATTTTTGTTTAGCTGGAAATCTTTGTTAGAACATCTACACTTTAATGCCGCCTGAGGATAGGAGAAAAGTTGAATGTTTTCTTATGGACACAAGAACCATTTCATTTTACATTTATTATTCTTGACTCTTGAGGTGTCTTGGATTATATCTCCTACTAAACACCTCAGAACACGCAACTTTTAAAATACAATTTGTTTCCTCTTTTGAGATTATTTTGCATCTTCCTCCTTGTTACAACTGATGCTGGCCTGCTGCTTGTAGGCCAAAATTTCATTTTATACGTGTTTGTCTGGGAGGGGGGTTGAGGGTATTTCCACCTATCTGCTACAGTTTGAGTATTCCTTATTTAAAATGCTTAAGACCAGAAGTGTTTCAAAATTCATTTTTTTTTTTGGATTTTGGAATATTTGCATATATATAATGAGATATCTTGGGGCTGGGACCCAAGTTTAAACATGAAATTTGTTTATGTTCCAGATATACCTTATACACATAGCCTAAAGATAATTTTATGCAATATTTTATATAATTTTGTGCATGAAACAAAGTTTACATATGTTATGTTGAACCTTCAGAAAGCAAAGGTGCCAGATGTGGAATGTTTCACTTGTGGCATCATGTCAGTGCTCAAAAAGTTTCAGATTTTGGATTTTCTGATTAAGGATGCTCAACCTGTAGAATGGGAAATGCATAAACTTTGTGACAGGTTGTCACATAAGAACATTTAACTCAATGCCTAAGCCTTGAGTCAGCAAAGTGGCCAAATGTCTGCTGCATGGAGAAGTATGTGGGTACTAGGTGCTTCTCCTATCAACCAGAAAGATTCTTTCCCCCCTAAATTTCATGATATAAAAGATTTTTACAGAAGCAGTCACCCTCATCCTTCACTCACCCAGCTCTGATAGCACCAACTGCTAAGCTGGGCATGCACTGGCCTCAGGGCCTTTGCACTTCCTGTTCCCTGTGCCTAGATTGCTCTTTTGCTAGATATTCTCATGGATTGCTCCCTCACTTTCTTCAGATCTTTTTTCATATATCACTGTCTTTGAGATGCCTTCCCTGACTTCTTATATAAAATATTATCAGCCCTATCTTCAACACAGCTGTCTCTTTCCCCTTATCCCATGCGGTAAATTGTGATAGTAATGAATCATGCCTCCTTGTGTCCAAGCCCCTATTCAGAGGGACATTTTTCCTCCTGTCATCAAGAGATGAAGCACATTTCTCCATTCTCTTGACTCTGTGCTGGCCTCATGACTTGCTTCAAACAATAGAACATTACAGAAGTGGTGTGCAAACTCTAGAGCTGCACTAAGATGGTAACGCTTAGCCACACATAACCATTTATATTTAAATTTAAATCACTTATAACTAGATAAAATTTAAAATTCACCTCTTCAGTTGTACTGGCCACAGTTCAAGTGCCATATGACCACATGTGACTAGTGGTTACTATATTGGACAGCAAGTAGAGACCATATAGAGGGAAACGGAGGTGCCCCAGCTAATAGGCAGCAATGATTTCCAGGCATGTGAGGCCACCATGGACCTCTAGCCCCATTCAAGCTGCGGATGACTTTAGCCATGTAAGTAATCCCAGGTGGTACTAGCAGGAGAACTGGTCAAGTACCAACCCACAGAATCATGAAAAATAAATTGTCATTGTTTTAAGCCACTAAGTTTTAGTTGGGTTTGTTTTAAGCCACTAAGTTTTAGTTGGGTTTGATGTGCAATAGTGATAATGGATATACCGTTTAATTCTAATGACTAGCAGTAGTTTTGAAACCATGCCCTATAGAGCTACCTCATGGGTTAGGATGTGAAAAAATGGGAAAAGACGGAGTGAACCCAAACTATCCCTTCCAGTGAGATCAGTTCCTTGTTTATCCAGGGAGAGGAAAGGATATTTGCTATTAATAAAGTAAAAACCAACAGATGACTGATATATTTAGCACAGACTAACTGATAGATGATAGAAGAAAACTAACTTTACATCAAAAAATTATTAACAGTAATTTGCAAAGTAGATAGTTAGAATAATCCAGAACTAACTGGAATCCATTAATTATTTCAATTTAGGATAAACAGATTTGGGGTTCTTTGTTATATTTTGCTCTGCAAAATGCCATCATTTTACCATTTCACCAACAATGCATGAGGGTTCCAGTTTCTTTACATCCTCACCAATATTTGTTATTGTCTGGAAACAGAATTGTTTTGAATGAAAATATAAAGTAATTAAAATAGAAAAATTTCAATTAGATAATGTTATACTCATTTAAGGTGGTGCATATATATATATATAAAAGTTATGTGATATTGGAACTTAAAGCTGAATGCCACTTTGTAGCTTTGTATACTAAACAACTCATTGGAGTCTAATTACCTTATCATTAGTGTTCACCAGGTGGCTGGCAAATGCAGGTTTCTTTTATGTCTAATTGATAGATAAAGGGTGGTGAAATTATTATATGTATAATGCTGTTGAAAGTTAAATCCATTTCTGACACGCAATTAAATATAATTGAAATAGGACAAATTGAACAACAAAGTTAAATTTACAAAAAAAGGTATGAACAGACATTACTGCATGTGTGCTGCTCTTAGGATATTTGTATGGCAAGTTGGCACTACGGCTGGAGCCCCGTATTTGTACTTACATGGCGTGGTCCTCACTTGCCCACACTTGCCTCCTGCACTTCCCTTCGTTGGCATATCAAAGGAGCTCACCAGACATTCCCCAGACAGCACCCTGTGCAGAAAGGACTTTTTTTTTATGAAGCACTGGAGTTTAACGTGGTCAGGAGGGAAAATAGATTCTCTGGACCTGTGGGACTTTCTTAGACTTATTTTTTAAGAATTTAGGAACCCTGACAATGATATAAAAAACAAAAATATAAATCTGACAGTTCCCCTCCCTTCCCCACAACTTGTCCAGCTCTTCTGTGGCTTCCTGTCACCCATTACTGGGTTGAGTCTTGGACGCAGCAGAGCCCACATAGTGGTCTTTCTGGCCTAACCTCTGGCCACACCTTGGGCCTCAGCTGAAGCCATTCTCTGGGTACTGAAGTGTTTGTAGTTTTCTGAGGGCACAACTGTGAGAAGCCCTCGTTCTTCTGCTAGGGGTTAGTCTCGTCTCTTGGGAGTACCTTTCTCTCTTTGCTGGACTCAATTTGGGTACCACCTCCACCGGGAAGCATTTCAGAGCCCTCAGAGCCTCTACTAGGTCCTGGGCACGGCATTGACCTGGGTGCTTTATTTACCACAGTGAAAAAACCAGAAAAAGTCTCTGGTCTCGAGCTTATATTTTATCGGAGAGAGACAGAGATTAAGCAATAAACATAATAACTGAATACTTACCCTTGCACAGGAGGTGATAGTCCAGCGTAGCAATGGGGATGGGAAGTGCAGGGGTAGGAAGGTGGGGTGCTACGTTAAATACGGGAGGGGGGTGGGCCTCGCCTCGCCTCTTAGAAGGCCTTAGAACCGGTGAGGGAATCTGCCAAGTCGCTATCTGGGGAAAGAAGTTTCTGGGCAGAGCTAACAGCCAGCCAGATAAATTACTCTATCATGACAGCATCGTGTTAAATTGGTAAAATTCCAGCCATACAGGAAATTATTGGGTTCATTTTTTCAAGTGTCCTTTCTGTAGACAAATGTATATTTCCATTTGGACTTTGGAAATTCTAAAAATAGTTCCAAGATAAATCTCTCCTTTGCCCTCTTCCCTCCCCACACCCCTACCCAATGCACATTTTGTGGACTAATATTAATAATAGTCCAGAACACTCAGTCGGGAATTACTGTACACCGAAGTTGTATGGATCGTAGTCTTTCCTCTCTATACCATAAGCTCTGGGTTCGCCCGTGTGAAATATGCCCCCAGTGGGGTTTTACATTTCTGGAGGACCAGTACTGCCTCTCTTCTTCCTTCCCTGAGTCACATTCCTTTGTGTTGCCTCTTTCAATTTTTCATTTCCTTCCACATCATTACCTATTGGTATTCTCTGATTTCTCTTTTGTACTAAGTCTCTAAATACTGTCTGTGAATTTGTTCTCCTGTTTGTTAAACCAGACTGAAAAGGTGTTCTAGCACCTTTACCTTCTCTTCCACAGCCTGCATTAAATAGCTAATATTCCTGGGACGTCCCTTCCCAAGAGGAAGAAATCTAGCACAGTTCTTGCATAGCATCTTCAGAATCCTTACCACTCCCACCTTTACTGGTTAGATTTGGGTTGGGGGGATAAATACTCTTAACCACTAAATTTTTAAAAAGTATTTTGCTATATTACTCACTGATTTTCACTGTTGTTTTTTAAGCAACATGATTTTTCATATCATTATTTTATATTTCCAGGTGGTTTTGGAAGTAAATACTAAGGTTATTTTTATTCTTCTAGAGCTTTCTTGCTCTAATAACACAATAATCTAAGTTAAGAGAACAATTGGCTCGAGATCTGTAAATGTGTATATATATTTCTGGATTTAAAATGTATGTTTTTCCATTTCTCTTGTGTCTCTTTTATTTCCACGTATCAAAAACTTTAAATGTCAGAAGATAATCTATTTTATTTCTTGGAATGTTATACCTTGGAACTTCTCCACAAGCTGAATTTCTTTTTTCTTTTTCTTTTTAATTTTTTTAGTTTTCATTGTGTGTACGTGATAATTATGTATATTTATGGGGTACATGTGTTGTTTTGATACAGGCACACAACTTGTACTAATCAAATCGGGGTAACGGGGGTATACATCCTTTCAAGCATTTATCATTTCTTTGTGTTAGGAACAAGCTGCATTTCTTAAATAAGAGTTGATGGAGGTTTTGTCCTCTCCCTCCTAACATGTCATTTAATGCTCATTGGTGTTAATTACTGTGGGAATTTTGTTGACTTGGGCTTGCTTCACAGTTTTTGGTTTTATAGATACTAGGAAGGTTGCGTAAAGGATTCTGTAGATTTAAGAGAAAGTTTTATTTCATCCTGTATCCTGTATTTCATCACTGTATCTGAATTCAGATTGGTGGGTTTTTTGGTTGCCATTTATTCTTTTAATTCAAATTTTTTTATCAAAGTAATAATTTTACATAGTTTAAAAGTAAAAAATACAATGTTTACACAAAAATTAGCATTTTGTCACTCTATCTCTCGCTACCCCTTCCCAGCTGTTCTCATCTCTCCCCATGTCACTACCTGTGTTCTTCTGACATTTAGCGCCATATAATTACATAAGATGATTATTCTGGTATTTCTAGATATTTTTTACTTTTACTTTTTATCAACCGTGCAAGATAAGGATTTAGCCTGCAAATACCTGTCATCCCAGCATAGTTTTGTTAAATATTACTAAAAAATTAGTTATATTCAGAAGGAAAGATTTTATTGATTCTAAAATACTATTAGAGTGCAGTATTTTAGAAAATCACAAACTGAGTTTTCACAATATGTTGCCAGGGAACTGCACTGAAAGCGAAGTATTAGAACCAGTAGTAGGTGTTTGTATGTATAATTTTAAGAGGATAACAATATGAACAATTTTGATTTAGCAACAGCATTAAAATAGCACATGAGAAAATCTTCATTGACTCTTGCAGTAGTCACTAAATGAGGTTTGTTGTTTTTATAGGCACAGGGGTGAAAGTTTAGCCTCACTTAAAGGAATAGAAGTGCTAAAGAGAAGCTATTCTGAGAATCATAGATTTGCATGAAAAACCTCACAAAGGAAAAATAGTAATTGCCTCAGCATGAGAGAGGGAACATATTTTAAGATAATTGGAGACTGTTTTACATGTGCTCACTTTGGTTTAGTTTTGATTTCATGTAGGTACTTTAATTTGTTTCTGTCTCTTAATTTTTTTTTCTCGATGTATTCTAAGGAATGTAAAACACTTCTGAGGATCTCATTACCACTTGTGAAATTACCTTCTTCTGTACTTTTGGATATAATTTTTTTGTCAGTCAGTCTTATAAGAAAAAGTATCTTAGAACAGGCTATTATATTTTAGCAATCTGACATTAGTGAAAAGCCTAAAAGTACATTTTCTGTAAGTTCAAATACACTGTAACAATTTCCTTTAGGTGAATATTTTAAAGTTTTTTTTTTTGCATATTTAAGTTCTACAGGAGTCATCTTTTTGCTTTTATTCATATTTTTCATATATTTTCACATCTAACTTAGCTTAAATGCTGATTGTTAGTCATTCCTTTAACAGTGTGGTCTAATTGAAGATGTTTCATTTGGTGAACACATGAGGTTACCAATTCAACTTTTGCTTCTCTTTGCAAAGGCACTGAGACGGGAGTTAAAGGAGAAAGAATATTCTGTCCTGAATGCTGTCGACCAGGCTCGAGTTTTCCTGGCTGATCAGCCAATTGAGGCCCCTGAAGAACCAAGAAGAAACCTACAATCAAAAACAGGTGAGACTGGTCTCTTCAATACATCATAAAAAACACATGTTAGGAGAACAAAAACCCAGAATCAAGTAGGAAATTTCCTTACAGCATTTCAGGACCTGATATTTAAAACTTTTCTTCTAAGTGTTACTTTAATCAAATATGTCAATTATTAACAAATATCTAGATTCTTAAATTAAGAAAATGAAATTGCTATATAATTCCATATCATTATTTTAAAAAGAAACTAACTGCAGAAAAATGGATTTATCTAAAAAGTATACTGCAACTATAAGAAAACTTCTCTAAGAAACAAAAATGTATATATCTCTTATATTTAAACAAGTTATATGATAAATAATTACAAGTAGAAGAAAGATATTGAAATATAATAGTAAATATATAAAATATTTAAATATCTATAAAGTAAGATTACTTTTGAAAATGAGACACTGAAGTGCCTTTCTTTTACAAGCAGACAGCAGCATTTGTTTAATTTAAAAGTAACAACCTATAGCATTCATGTGCTTTGGCTTAAAATTGAAACAGTAACTACCTTACTAGCAAACAGCAATATATCACGTAGTAAATTTGATAGAAAATTTGTAATGATTTGGGGTCCAATATATATCTTTATTGTGATTTTTCACTGTTGACAGTAAAAGCATTCCGACGCATTTTAAAAAATAAACATACCATTCAAAATATTTTTCTATGATTCACTTCACATAGCAAAAGCAAACCTGAAAGATTGTTTGTGTCCAGCGGTGTAAATCATGAGCATTTCTTGCTTGTAAGGGAAGCACAGTTAGAAATACTTTCTTTGGTGCTGGAACTGGATCAGACGTTTGGACAGGTAGCCATTTTCCTACTGAGACTCTCTCAAGGAAACTCTCTTGAGTTAGAATAAATTTTTCATCAAGACCATGATTTTCTTGACTCCTTAAACCTAGTTTTAATGTATGTGTACAACATACATACATATGAACACACACACAGAGCACACCTGTTATCCTTTTCTAGTATTAGTTTTTATTTTCTGCTAGTGGGGTATGGGTAGGGAGTGATCAGGTACGGGTAAGAGGAGTGGCCATGTGGGGGGACAGGATCCTTAGAAGAGCCGCTCAGCAGTGAGAAGCAGAGCAGCTGTGTTTTGTGGGGGTCAGTGGACATCCCGGCCTGGTGGTCAGAGGGTGCCTGGACAGGTGGTGGGGATGGGGAGTGTGTCTGTGCTATATGGTTCAGACTACAGAGGACCTGGAGACTCAGGCAGAACATTTCGCCTTCATATGGCAAGAAAGAAGGTGCTACTAAAGGTTTTTTTTTAAAAGCTTGGGCGAAAAATAAGTTCATTTATCTCACCTTATCCATTTTAAAGTCTACCTTTCCTCTGCTTTTCTTGTCTTCTTGCTTCCCCGATACTTTGCAGAAAGTTTGTAATAAGCTACTTTATATCATTAAAAAGTATTGTTATATCACTAAAGCTTCACTTTACTGTGCCTTCTCTTCAGGGGCCAGTCACTTAATGGTCAAAAAGATATTGCTTTTTGAGTTCTTATTTTGCTGTTACATTCAGGATGCTTCTAAGCCCCATTTTCAAATACTACATCTTTGGGGAGGGGCAAGAAAAAAAACAGTCAAGTGAATTTAACTTTATGGGTTTTTTTTTATGATTAGCTATTTTCATACTTTATCATTTCTTGATATTATTTTCTGTAATGCTGGCTGATTTTACCTGCTGTTAAAAGTAAATGAAGGAAAATTATCCATAATAGCTTTTATACTTTCGCTGTTTACCATGGCTTATATACAGCTGCTATCAGAAATAGCATTTGAACATTACTGTGTGATGCTAAATAACTCAATGTTGAAGGGGGTGAAGCAGGAAGAAATCATGTTATGATTTTTTGGGTTCTATTTAATAAGCGTTTTTTGAGTATGCTACGTGTTCCATGCTATGAGGACATACCAAGATGGATCCATTTCTTTCCTTTTAAGTAACTATTCCAGAAAATACTTCCCTCCATGATTTTTCCCTCCAATGCCTTTTCTTTCTTCCAGGTCCTTAAAAAATTTTTTTCTATTATCAATTATCTTATAGTGTTTTATGTATTGTTTAAATATTTAAAAATCACTACTAATATTACCGCCCTATCTTAGGCCTTTTTACCAGTCTTTTGCTGGGTCTATTTCAATACTTTCTTCATTAGTATCTCTCCATTGACATAGACACAAGAATGAGAGATCTACAGCACAGAACTGGCATTTGCTCCCCTGGTGTAAAAACTGCACGTGGCCCTTGGAACGGGACCTGAGCTCTTCTGCCTGTGCAGGAGGCTGCTTGGTGTCGTGACCTCAGCTTTTCTGCCCATCCCTCTGCTCCATGCTCGATGTTGCTGTTCCCCAGTCTTCTCATGATGTTTTGCAGGCAGTGGTCTTCCTCACCTGTATCCGATGCCCGTCCTGGTGTTTCTGCCTGTGGGTCTGTCAGACCTGACTTCCAGCTCTTGCCTGGCTGGCCTGCCTAGGTCCTGCTCATCCTGCCGCCTCTGTTCGGGCTTTGTGTCTTTGGCACTTTCCCTTCCCAAATTCTCGCCTGTGATTCCCTGGCACCTCCCGTCTCTCTCACTGTGTTTCCAATATCTGTGTCTGAAGCTCAGCCCTTCCCTCTTCCTAAGTGATGGCTCTCATTGATTGAGAATCTGAAAGAGTGTGAAAAATGATCTGAGCAGCCAAGGTAGACATTGCATGGAAAACATAGTGCAGATCCTATTGCTAGCACATGGGAAAGCCACGCAAGTACTCTCGTGGAGGTATTAACTCGTACTTTAAACATTATTATAACAAGTTGAATTTGATGTCCAGTGAATTATAGGTAAGTAGCAAAATAGAATTGACAGGACAGGGACAGAGGTTGGCACTGAGAAATTACTCTGGCAGTCTGGCAGCAACAAGGAGAAAGAAAATTATAAAAAGGATATATGAAAATTCTAAAATGAATAAAAAACAGGGTAATTTGGGGAGCTTTTAACAATATAGGAAAAACTGAAGCTATGACTTATGATTAGTTTATTTTCAAAGGCAGAATATAAATCAGTTAAGAGAAGGCATAGGAATTTATACTATATTTTAGTAAATATCCTTCCAAAATAGTAACCATTAAAAAAAATAGGGCTAAATGGGTGAAATGTAAGCTGTCTAGAAAACTCAGCTACCCAGAGTAACTCATTCTGCTTGTAAATGGCTATTAAGTAGATATGATTTTTAACTGAACTAAAATCATCTGAATAATTATAGAAATTTTACAAAGTTCACAACTTTGCCAAAAGTCTCCTTACCTTGTTCGAACAATATGAAAATACTTAATTCAATTTAATCTCTATCATGTCAATATATCATTTTTCCTTTGAATGCAGTCGAATTGTTTTTCATTTAATTTTAATCATCAGTTTGAATCTGTTAAACAGTAGCACAATAGTACAATTAACCTTTCGTCATCATTTGCATTGTTCTTTGTACTTTTCAAACCACTTTCATATTCATTCTCCTATCTATCCCTATGAGCTGGGCAGATCACACAGTGTGATTTTTTTTTTAAATAAAAACACAGAGGCCAAGAAGATATCATGGTGCTGACAAGGGTCTTCCCACTAATATAGGGTAGATGCAGGAACAGAGCACTAAGCTTCTATATCAGTGACCTTCCTTAACCCCTGGATTTTGGCTGGCTTTTGACTCATCCCGTCAATTTTATCTCCTGTCTCTGCTCATTGACAGGCCATCTGGCCACTCACCTCCGAGCTCCTTCTTGACCCTCAGAGTCTAGAGTCTGTCAACCTTACATCCATGTTCCTTGCTTTCTCCCTTGTACTGCTAACCTCCCTTTGCTGTTCTCGGTCCCTAGATCTGAATTCCTGTGACAACCACACTGCTGTATAATGAAGCAGTGCAAGACATCTGTCTTAGGCCTTAGCCCACCCCTACCCCCCAACCCCCGCAGGGAATCTGGGAATACTTGTACCTTCTCACCTGTTCAGTACCTTCAGTTCAGGTTAAAAGTCAGATTTGCACAGCCTTCTATCTGCATCCCGCCCTCCACACCACATACAGACGCAGGCAGGCAGGTATGTGTACACACAGCGCCCCCTCCCCCTGTATGTTTTATGATTTAAGGTTAAGGTATCAATCACTAAATAAAACTGCTAAAAATTTTATAGGATATTTTTCTTCTAAAAGTGTTTAAAAATTATACAATGTATTGTATATGTACGTATAAGAAAAAACTCATATCCTCTGCTTTTGATTTTTTAAGATTAAAAAAATGGTTGCATTATTTTGTTCATAAATTTCCCCAGACATCTTCTTTAAAAATTATTCCAGTCAAAGCATTACTGTTACTACCACTATTATTTTACTTAGACTGCCTGAACATCACTTCTATCTCAGCCTGGTATAGTCAATTTTGCTTCATTTAAATAATATTTCTTTAATAATCACAGAGAAAACCCAGCTATTCCTTAATTTAGTGTGTTCGTGCATGTATAGTTGGGTGTAGTGGGTATAGGTGTGTATATGTGTATATGCATGCACAACTTTTTATAGTGTATGAATGTATCTGTGATTAATGGTTAATAATAATCATCTTTTCAGACAAAAAAGTATGTATGGGTTAATGTTTTCCTCTTTGGTCCTTTGACAGCTGGCTATGTGTTTTTAGTACTATTTAATATTTTAACTCAGGGTAAACTGCTTTCTTTTCATTTTTACATGTTTCATAATATTTTAGAAAGCCAAGTATTGGGTATTTCTCTTCTCTGTGAAATCTCACATATTTTCTGATATAACAAAGAAGTGATAAAGGACATTTTCAGTCCACTATGTTAGTCCATTTTATGCCAGTATTAGCAAACTTGTGCAAATAAAATTTCATGGTCATTAAATGAGTGAGATGTGAAATTATGGTATAGCTTAGTAGAAGTTACTTTTATACTAATTCTCTGTACAACTTAAGGTTACAGCATTATTTTTTGTGTGTCTAATAAAATGAGGCCAAATTACACATTACCTAATACAAGTAATTAGGCCAGTAAAACCAACGGGTGTTTTCTCCCCAGGGCTTTGTTGTTTTCCTAATAACAGCTTTATTGATTAGAACCCCATTCATTGTAAATTACAGACGCTCAGCTTCCATAAGCACAGGCACGAGGGGGAATGTATTGGCCCCCATAACTAAGCTGCAGTAAGGGCAGGGACACAGTTGGCCACAGGGACTACAGTGCCACCCAGAAGCTTTTCTTCCACGTCTTCCTCTCTGCCTATTTGTACAAGTTTTCGTTTTCTTAGCTTTCCTATGACTTTGCATCTCACAGCCTCATACCAGGAAGGACTAACCCTTCTTTAGATCCAGAACATTCCAAGAGAGGGTTCTGATTGACTCAGCTTGAATAACATGGGCTTCAGGGTCCCTTTATAAATACAGTACTAAGTGGAGGAACATCAGTTCCCAGAAGGAAAGAGAGAATTGAGAAATGTTAGTAAATGTGGATGTTCACAACAAGCCAACATTTAACAGGTGCTAACGATGTGCCAGGCACTGTGCCAAGAACCTATGTGCCTTGTTTCATTTAATTCTCATAACAACTCTTTGAGGTTTGAGTACTGTTACCACCCATTGGACAGATGAGGAAACTGAGAGTGTGAGGGGTTTAGAAGCATCCTGTCACCTGACAGAGCTGAAATATGAACCAAGGCTTATGTCATGAAACTTGGTGTTCATACCCACCAATTATATCTTCAATATTTCTAGATATTCAATGGAAATAAGATTTTATTTTCCATATTCTTCTACTTTAAAAAATTCACACAGTAATTAAATATGTTTATAACTGTTTGCTTTTCCATTTGCTGCTGCTTTTTCTTTACTGAGACATCACATGGCCTAATAGACTCACATACCAGTTCACTGATTTCCTAACACGGACGGAGAAGGTGTTGAGGCAGTATTCGACTTTGTCTTTTACATTTTCATATGAAAACTTGAAGTATAAGTAATTGCTTTCAGGCCTGTAGACCATAACAATAATTTAATTAGCTTCTCAAATCTAAATTACATTAGTAAAGTTACAATGCATGAAAAAGCACAGAAAAATATAATGTTACTTTCTTTCCCAGTGTTCTTAACTACAGAGCAGTAATATAATCCTTCACAAATTAAATTCTATAATATCTGTATGGATATAATGAATCTAGTCTTAAACTTTTCTAAAATGTAATGAGCCAGCAAGCCCATCGATTGGGTAAAAATTTGAAAAACTTTTTTTCATGCTAATGTATACCATCATAATGAAATCCCATTTAAATAAGCAAATAACATTGTTGATGAAGAATTATATGAGAAAGGTTAGTTTGATGGACACAACGTTTTCAATTAATTGTTTACCATCTGTTATGTTCTCTAATCAGTGTTACGACCATCCATAAATCACATTTGCCTCATAAAAAAAGATGGCAATAATTTACATGTGTGCATTTTATTGTAATCAGCATCTGGGACATTACTTTCTGATTTAAACGTAAAGGATAGGAGGATGCTAAACTCTTTTAATGTGGTGGTGTACTTATTTTTTGTTATTGTTGATGCTCCTTAGTAGAAAGCTGGAAGCTTTCAAGAGTGCATTAGAGGTTTTGCCATTTTTTAGGAAGTGTAATGCTAGCAAAGGCATAAATGCTCCTCTTCAGTTAAACTCGTCACTTCTTTAGGCAGTGCATAAACATAAGACATACTTAACTTATAAGAATGGCTGAGCATGGGTAGAAAGCTCCTGGCCTCTTTGTAGCTTGGTCAATCGTTAGCTGCTGTGTTTAGCCAGGAAGCAGCCTGGGGAGGGATAGGCAGTAGTGTGGCAAGAAATAAAAGACTTTTAATCTAAGACCGCTGTCCATTGATTCTTGAAGGAGAAAGGGGAGAATTTTCTCTTTTTCTTTTTTTAGTCAAAGGTATTGTACAGAGATCTATTTATTCATTCAACAAGTACTTATTTAGTGCCTACTATTTGCCAGTGGGTATTCTAGTTACTAGGGATACAGCAGTGGACAAAACAGATATCCTCACCCTCCTGAAACATACTCTTGACTTTTCTTCTCTCCTTTCAGTGCCCCCTCCCTGCCCCCAGTGACCTGTGTACTGCTGTCAGTTAGCACACATAACAGATTTGCATAAATCACAAAACTGCCATTCCTGTGAGGAAATTCAGGAAATATTAGTGAGATCTCAGGTTGCTTAGTGAGGTCCTGGTTGTCTGTTCCAGGGTCTTGCTGCTGTTCCTGCTTCTTCCCTGGAGGTTCATCTCCTTAATGGTCGGCCCCTGCTTCTTGCTCAGCTCAACACTGGGTTTCTTTACTTTGGCCCACTTTGAGGGAAGAGTAAAAACTTAACGGTAGTTACATTCCAGTTCTACCTCCATTGACTTCTGGTCAGAAGTGCCATTTAATTCCCTGCAGAGTGTGGACTGTATTCCTAGTTCCTCTCCATTTGTTTCCCCTTTCTTAATACTTTGCACTTGGTATTTGTGGAAGTTTCCCTAAATCTCTTTATTTTGGAGGTCTTGATTTTCCTCTGAATGTATCTATATTCTCTGTCTTTAAAAAAAAAAAAAAAGGATTTGAGAAGTCCCCTGGCAGCATGGGTGCACCCCTATCATCTTTATCATAGTCCTCTTGAAAGATTTAGGCCACACATTAAGCAGGTTAATCTACTCTGAGGAGCCTCTTGTTATTGTCGTCTTATAATTTATTAGATGAACATAATTAAAACATTAAGCAGCAGATGGCACTTGATGATGTACTTGTAATCTGGTTCATAGTGAGTTGTTGTCATCGCACAGACTAGGAAATGGGCAGAGTCCTCTTAAACAGTGAACAGTTCAGAGAGATTAAGTTGATCTTAATCATTTAATCAGAAAATTTGGGAAGAACGTGTTGCCCAGTATCTTAATCATGAAGTGGGGGGAGGGGAGTGGGAAAGAAATGCGAGGGGTGAAGAGGGAGATATTAAGAGAGAGCAGGTCAAGTCTTCTTCCTTGAACTCTTGTTAGCTAATTCACCTGGTTTGCTTATGTGAAAATCTCTAGAGATGTCTCAACCTCCCAGATTTAGTAATAAAATGATAAAAGGAATGAAAAAATTAACCTCCTTGAGGGCCTACTGTGTGCCAGGCATGTGCCAGTAGCTTTATAGATATTAACTGAGGTTCATAGAGATAGGGGACATATACGGGATTATATAACTAGTTAGTATTGGAACTGGCATACTATCTCATAATCTTTCCTTGCACCAAATTGTCCAGCAGTCAAAATGCTACTTGCCAATTTTTTTCTTTGTTTGTCTTAATATTTCCATCTTTTAGTGAAATACAATAGTAAGATTATAGACATGCAAAAAAGTAAATAGTACAAGTAAGATATTTGGAATTACCATACCTGAAATGACTTTGTAAGGTTTATACTTCCCTTTCACAATAACTTTTTATAAATGCTTTACATGGATGGGGGAAGGAGGGAAAAAAATTAAATGAAAGGATGTCCACTTAAAATTATGAAGCTGAAATTCTCAATAAGTAAACCTAAAAATTCTGTTTAGTTCAACTGAATTCAGTAATTATGTACTGAGGACATACCAATCTCTAGACTGGGTTCTGCAAAACCAAGATGGAGAGAAAAAAAATGTTCATGACATAAGGTTGTAGAATCTAAGAATTAAAAAGTCACAGTGGAGTTTGTAAGTGTCAGTATCACACTTGAGAAAAGAAAATACAATAAATATGGGAAATCTTATTAAAAACAACACGGCTGATTCTAATAGATTTCCATCATTATTTCGTGGGAGAAACATACTTTCATTATTAAATTTTTAAAAAATATTTGCATAAGCACTCAAAAGGAGATTTTCTTTTCCTCTATTATTAAAGTTTCTTTGAGATATACTCAGCCTTTCTGACATCTTTGAATTGAGGTAAAATAGACTCTTGGAATAAAATATTTTCCTAGCCTGAGAAAATAGGGTTCCCACTTGATAAAACTGGGCTGAGTAGATCAGGTAGCTTGCCTAGGAGCAATGGGCAAGAGGTGAGCAGGGCTGATCCCAAATCTTAGTCTCTACTCCTGGCGCAGGCTTGCTTTCCTTCAGTGTTTCCAGCAAACCATGTTATAGTCTTTACCCCCATGGTATAAAGGAGAGCATGGCGTAAATGCTGTACTATTAATTTGCATATTTGAAGAAATAAAGGTAATTGGACAAGAGAGAAAACTTGAGGATTGATCTTTCCTTTCTCTTCTATTTTCTTCTTCTTCTTCCTGGTTACCCATACTTCTTTAAATATCTTTATAACACCATAAAGAAATTGCTATTTAAAAATCATATGATATAAATGTAATATAAATGTGATATTTATAACTTACATAATATATACATATCATATAAAGAAATAAATATAAAAATATGAGTGATAAAAATTAAATATAATTCTACCCTCCACATTTGGCCAGTTAAATGGGAAGATCGGAAGGGTGGAGGATGGAAAGTGACAATGTGTGAGGCACACACACTTCAGAGTGGGAAAGGAACATACAAGAAGCTCTTCTGGTCTAAGAATTGTTAGTCAATTTATTTGGTTTTATCCTGCTGTTTCCTCTGTCTCTAGGATTAGCCTCTATGACTGTCTTTCAAATGTAAATTAGACTACCCTGTTGTCACTGAGCTTCCTTTGCTCTCTGGCCTCCAATATTCGGTGGCTGTGTGGGGTTGACACAAGAACCCAGTGGAGTGGAAAAGCCCTGTGAGCTTCAGCTGCAGGGACCAGAAAAATCAATTTATATGCCAATATCCTACAGCATTCCATCCTGACAACTATTAGAACCACCTGGGAGCTTTGACATGCCAGGCCTCACCTTGACCAGTTAAATCAGTACCTTTTGGGGTAGCACCTGTATCATCACCCTTTAAAAACTCACTCACTCTCAGGGTGGTTTCTAATAGGACACCAGAGTTCGGAAGTGCTGGTCGAGAAGATTCTCCACTCTTGCATGAAGGCTTTGAAATTTACCACAGAATGTCTAATTCAGAAAATTTGAAGCTACGTTTGTCCTTTGATTTTCAAATAAGAAGGTTTTTTTCTTAAAGAATGCATTGATTTCCCTTTAATTCATTTTTCTGCCTTTTTGATGTTTTAATTTGTTTCTCTATTTTTTCTTACCCAAAATTGTCATAACTCAATATTTCACATGTTGCTTCTTACATGTTTCACGAATGTTCTGGAGAGTTTTTATTTTGTTTTGTACTTTGCTGTGTTCTTGGCTTAAAGTATGCACTGAACTGAGAGCGTTGCTGCAATAGGAGGCACGTTTATTCTGACTCAAAAGTGATTAGTTAATATGTTTCCTTTCTGGGAACCAGATGGTGAATTGAACATAGAGATTTTCTTTTCTTCTGAGTAGCTGCTTGAGTGGGGATTATATAAGAAATACTACAAAAGGACTACTCAATCAATAGAGTTTACGTTCAGGGAAGACAAAAAAAAAAAGTCAGAGCCAGTGAAGATGTTTTATCACAGGACGTGGAGCCTCTCTGTGCCAGGTTATTTAGTGACTGACTCAGAAACAGTTTTTACTTTGAGGAAAATCATCGTAATTAAGTTGTCCATTCTGAAATTGGTATTTTATTTTTTTGCAATAGTGATTGATTAAGATATATCCTTGAAAAAACCCAAGTTACTTATTAACAAACACAAGGTGTTTAATCGTAAAAGTTACCATCTCTCATGAGGCTAAGCATGATTTTTTCATCTCACACATAGCATTTTATATTTATATAAAATAGATACAAGTATTATATATTTATCATTTTATAAAAATCTTGAACGTATGAGGATTTAAATAATGTTTGCCTTTCTATTGACATACTTTTCTTCAGAAAACTTTTTTTCTCAGAAACCTTGGAATCCTGACGTGTTCTATGTTTTAGGATTTTTCTCTTGGCTCCTTGCCTCCCTCCCCAGCTGTTACTTGACCCTGGTTCTCTAATTCACTTATTTTCCTAAGTTATCTTGTGCTGGTATATTCAGCCTGTCTAACAGTTGTGATGTTTTCTCTTCTTTTGCTCAATTCAATTGTCAAGAGATTTTTCCAGTCTCTCTGCAGCCTCACAGCACTAACTCCCAGTTCTGTGGTTCTAAAGGCTTTATATTCCATTTGGTTCCCAGAGATTTATTACAATTAAGCTGCTTTTAAGTCTAAATATCAATGTCTAGAATTTTCTGGAAATTTAGATAGACAAACATATGTATCTCTCCCCTTTAACTTGACTTTTAAACAATATTTAAATAAAGCCAGATAGGCAGACAAATTTGCATTGAGGATGAAAGTTACAGTTTAGAAAACTTGCTTTTCAGTTTATCTTACGATGTAGTTCATCTCACAAGGAAGTTTAATGAACTTTAGTTCATTTTACGAATGATTTGGAACATTTTGAGGTGAAGTGAAAATTGCTAATGTGATTGATACTGAAAGATGGGATGTTATCACAAAGAAGAATATGTGTTTCTGTCTTAAATTAATCCATAATTTACCTTGACTGTGTGTTTCTGACCTGCCTGTTTCCGGTGGGCACTTAGGACACCACCGTCAAACCAGCTAGACAGGAAAGGTAGCATCCTCAGGTGTGGAGGGAACTGAGGCCTCAGAGTGTTCCGCTGTGCGGGAGAACTTTCTAACCTGCTTTGAGAGTGTCCTGACTGTGTTTATCACATTCCTCTGCCCTTGTCTTGTCAGCTCCCCGTCTCTGTTTCTGACTCTTAGCTTTGCACTTGACTTTGGTTTCTGTCTGTATCCTTTGCTTCTCTTCTGGACTTAAACTTCCCACCTACACCCTGTGGCCTGGCCTTGTGTTATGCCTGCACTTTTTGTCTGAAAGTCTATTTCAGACATTCTGCAAGCCCTCTTGCTCTGTTACATATTTGGGATGGTCCTTGAGATCTTGCTGTGTTCCTGTTGAAAGGTTTATGGTCATGCTACACTTCTGGGCTGTAGAAAATGCCCTTTATTAAAAATGTCAGTCAGCTTTAGAGATGATGATGTATCTAAGATATGTTACTTATCTTCAGTTATTTATTTTTAGGAACACAATAAATTGATCTTGTTGTCTGAGAGTTTTTCTTCATGACTTATAGCTATTCTCCACTAATTATACTTACCACTTTTCTTGAGAACAGTGAAATGAAACACTGTCTTTGGGTTTTACATATCTAAATTTACGGTAACAAAAATTGTTTTATTTCTTCATTTATCTTGTTAAACTTCAGGGTTTACAAATATATTAAAATTCAAAAGTCACCAAAAACTCTGAGCCAATTTATTAATGTGAGTATCTATTTTCTTCTCGTTTTGAGCATATATTGAGGTGTGATGGGGCATTAATGGAGGAAGTGGGAAGAAGTTTTTTCTTACCCTAGCCAATTTTTACCCTGGAGTAATTTTTTCTTAACTCTTTCTATGCATACCCTGGTAGCAACTCTTTAAATGGTGATATTCACACTTGGCTATAAAGAATGTACAATCAGACATCCAAACTAATACTGTTTTTTTTTTTTTAAATCACAGAATTGACTCCTGAGGAGAGAGCCCAAAAGATTGCCAAAGCCATGCGCAAGCAGTCTTCTGAAGTCAAAGAGAAGTGGGAAAGTCTAAATGCCGTTACTAGCAATTGGCAAAAGCAAGTGGACAAGGCGTTGGAGAAACTCAGAGACCTTCAGGGAGCTATGGACGACCTAGACGCTGACATGAAGGAGGCAGAGTCCGTGCGGAGTGCCTGGAAGCCAGTGGGAGACCTACTCATCGACTCACTGCAGGAGCACATAGAAAAAACCATGGTCAGCATTGCTGCCTTTGACAAAGGATTTTTTAAGGGATGTTTTCTTAAAAGAGACCCACATATATGAATTGTTTTAAGGGTTTGTTATAAAGTCAACACCACTGCAACCCTTACCCAAGTCAGGAGTCACAACAGGTGCTTTCCATATATCCCTTACCATCAGAACCACCTCTCCCCAAATAACCACTTATGTGACTTTTATGATAGGTTACTTTTATTTTTCTTTGTATTTTTTCATCCAACTGTGCATCCCTAAATAATATAGATTATGTTTAGCTATTTAAAAAAAAACTTTAAAAGTCCCTTTTAATCTCTAGATTTCCCCTCTATTTCTTTTTTCTTTTCCTTGCAATTTATTTGTTGAAGAAATTGAATTGTTTTGTAGTGATTCCCATAGCCTGGATTTTGCAGAAATGTATCCACATGGTATAGTATACAGGGTCCTCTCTACTCTGTATCTCCTGTAAATTGGTGGTGGGATTTATAGGTTTAATCAAAAGCATACTGTTTTACTGTTAATTCTCACCTATAAATTTTATTTCATTGTCTGAATATTTTAATGAATAAATAGTTTAGATATAAATTCTGTTTATTGTCAGGAATTGCCCAAAGTTAAGGATGTTAGACCTATGGTTAGACTTCTTTTGGTTCCCATATTCTAGAACATCTCAACGAAAAAAGTTAATGACATTTGGGCAATAAGAGACACAAATATAACAGATTTAGAGTCTAGTAGGGTCTGTAGTAGTATAGTAAAGTATATACTAGGTAATCATGAATCAAATCAATGGATAATCCAATGAAAAATTAGAAGTTATTAGACTGACAATATCTATCATAAGTGGAATTTTTATTGCAAAAGATATACATCTTTTTTATACAGACATTGGATAGCATTCTCCCCTCGCAGCTGAATAGGAAAGAGAACTAAGATCTAGGAAATTAACTGAATACTTAAGTAAATTACATGAGTCAATATATGTATGTAGACATAGGAATAATAATAACTCAATAGGTAGCCTTTTTTGAGGCTACTATACCAAGAACTGTTCTTAGCCAGTTTGCATGGATATGTCTTTTAATCCTCACATCCACCCCAAGGGATAGGTATTATTATTATTATTATGCCCATTTTACAAATAATAAAACTGAAGGTGATTGCTCAAGCCCACATAGCTAGTAAGCAGTAGAGTTTCCATGATCTTTTTTCTTGCTTTTCTCTTTCATTGCAAAGACCTTTTCATACAACTTTGATCGATTATTTGAATTTAAAGCTTTAAAAGTTAAATATTAAATTTTAAACCTAAAAATTTATTATTAATAGAGTATTGGCATGTGTAAATATATATAAATTTCCAGCTACCCTATGAATTAAATAGGCTTCTTTCTACAACTCTAGCATCCTAAAAACCATTTCCATGATATAAGTGTAAAACAGTCCACTGAAAACAAAGCCTTTAGCATAGTTTCCTTGGAAGTTACATACTTCTTGTGTTTTAATGGATGACTTTAAACACTTAAAATCTTTAAGTCAGTGGTTTTTGGACTGCAAAAATGCCTCTTGGTTAGAGCATAAATTTACCCATTTGAATTTGAAAGTATCAATTTATAATACAGAATGATTAGTGTTGGGGGGAAGAATAAAGAATTGTATCTGGGGTTATTAAATGCCCCAAAGTTTGGGAGTTGTTAATCCCATTTAATTAAGGGACTTACCCACCTCTACATCCAAATCCTTTTGTTTAAATCTCTGCTTAAGTAGAAAGCTAGGAAGAATCCAATTAATATTTTAAATGACAGGAATAAACTGTGGATTAAATATTTTAACATCTTTTTAGGAAAAAAGAAAGTAAAATCCCAACTCTCATTAAGCGAAATAAAATAGATTCAAAATCTGGGATGTATTATGTGTGCTTTAAGGTATACCTCAATCTCCCTGATACTATAGTCAGACAAAAATAAGGGTTTTTGTTTGTTTGTTTTTGAGACAGAGTCTCGCTCTGTTACTTGGGCCAGAGTGCAGTGGCATCGTCATAGCTCAGTGCAACCTCACACTCCTGGGCTCAAGCAATCCTCCTGCCTCAGCCTCCCCAGTAGCTAGGACTACAGGTGTAAGCTGCCAGGCCCGGCCAATTTTTTCTATTTTTAGTCTTTCTCTCTTGCTCAGGCTGGTCTCGAACTCCTTAGCTCAAGTGATCCTCCTGCCTCAGCCTCCCAGAGTGCTAGAATTGCAGGCATGAGCCACCACCCCCAGCCTTTTTTTGTTTTTTTTTTTTGAAAGTAAGTATTGATTATTGCTAAATAGTATTAAATATGCCAAAGCAACTGGAAAACACAGTCTTTGGGAAAAATCAAATAATTTTAACTCCCTAAAATCATCCTTAATCATTCTTGTTTGCAGAATATATACCTTCTGGCAGGAAACAGATTTGGGATTCACACCTGCCAGTGGGCTGCCAGTTAGCACCTTTGATACTAGCAGATGTTTCTGTTTTTATAGCAAGGAAGGCCACATAGACTCATTCTCTAATAAGAAAGTGCAGTCAAAACATGAGAAATTGCTTCTTTATACTAGAATACACAGCCGTTCTGAAACCATTTTAAGACTGGCTTTATTTCAAGCCCTTTAATTTGGAAGCTCTTAAAAAACAAAAGAAACTTTCTTGATAGAAAGATCCCTCATTGCCATAAAACACCTGACCATAAAAACAAAAACCCCAAAGAATTTGTCAAAGCTTTTTTAATGTTTTCACCTATGGCTAATAATAGAAAAACATTATTTTTGTATAGGAAAAATTTAAACTCCTTTATTATTCTATAAGAGTTTTTAAAAATCTGGCTTGAAGGTATAATCTAATCAAAAAATTTTTACCATCTTTTGAAATAAAACTGGTTATTATTTAAAATTATATAAATCTCAGAATATTTTCCGCATTTCATTTTTAATCTTTAATACCTAAAAAATAAAAAAGTTAATTTTAAAAGGAAACTACAATTCTTGAGTTCTCCATTGTAACCATGGAGAGAATATTAATATATAATGTTACAACCATGACTGGAGAAACCTTGAAGGATTTGAGTTCTGCAATTGTTGTGAAACTGAATCTGAGGGACCCTAAGCCTCTTCAAAGTCCAGACTGAAAAATTTTCTTTCTCTACCTACCCGCACTTCCCTCTGTACCATGCTCCTGTATTTATTGTTAATTCTTTGCACCTATAATGCCTCTGTTACCATACAACTGCTCTTCTTATTTAACCTTATTTGTGTGTCTGTCTTTGTGTGCACATTCTGTCATCCATAAAAGACCAACATATGCAGCAATTCACATGACTTTGTGGGCTTCCCTTCTACCTGCTTTTGAAATGTTGGTATCTACAGGCTTCTGGCAATAATTCTTACTTTACACATATTGACTTCTACATTCACTGTTTCAAATGTCATTTATAAACTGCTGTTTCTAGCATCTGTTTTTCCCACACCGACTCTGGGCTCCAGATCTGACTGTAAACTGGTCATTTCCACCCTGAGCTTCTTCATGTGGCTTTTGGGCATGTTAAAGAACTTTGAAACACTAAATCATATTCTCTGATTCACCTATGATTAATTTCCTTTTTAAAAATAAAATTGATTCTTAGTATTATTTTGATGTTTATCAGCCATAATGATTATTTTTAGCCTATACATGTGTAGGGGAGGCAAACTTTTACCTCTTCCCTCTTAGGGTTTTTCATGTTGGCCTGAGAATTAAACTGACATAAGACATTAACATGAGAAAAGCATACAAATTTATTTCATATGATGTTATGTATCATAAGAGCCCCCCATAAGGAAATAAAGACCCAAAGAAGTGGTAAAACCTAAATAATTTTATATTAGGTTGAACAAAGAGAGGCAATTTTGTAAAAGTAAATAAATTATGTGGGTAGACTAAAGGAAGGTAAGAATTATTTTAAAGAGGTCTGTACAGAATTTTCTCAGTCTTAGCTTTTCATCCTTGATGATAGGTTACTTTCCTCCTGTTATAGGGAGGACATTTTAAATATGGGAGTTTTATTAACATCTGCTTTCAGGAAGAAAAAGTCAAAGGTCAGAGTGCCCTTTTGCACCACCTGTTTTTTTTAAGTGCCTTTAACTCAAAATAATCTTTATGCCAAAGTGGCCTATTTGGGAGTGATATATTCTGCCATCCTTCACATGTTATAGAAGGGGGAGTTATATGGTAACTAGAAATGTTTGGAAGAGAGAAGGAAAGGGGGAAGTGGTTAATAGACTTTCTTTTTATAAACATCAGGAAGAAGCCAAATTAACACTGTAGAGTTTTAATAAAACTTTATAGTCTTCAAAGCACTGTAATATATATTATTTCTTTACTAAACTTGTAGTGGTGAAAGAAAGGGGCTCATAGACTTATACCTAGTCTTTTAAGGAATAGGGAATGTAGAAATGATAAAAACCTGAGGGCCAATGCTACCAGGATATTTACAACACCTACTACCTGTAAGTTAAGTTTGGTATATGATTAACTATAATTTCATGACATACCAAAGAATTAAAAATATACTGTTCTCTTTTAGCATCCTAATTCTGTTCCTCATTCTATGTTGGCTTAATCTTGCCTCAGATATCATTTTTGTGGGCCTTTGTCAATAGAAATGAATTCTGCCCTCTTGTATTGCAAGTCATGTGCCAAATACTAGTGAGTATCTGTTCTCAAGAAGTTTCCATTCTTTGTTGGGGACATCGAGAATATGGGTGTTCATGATACCAAGTACTAAGTCCTCTGATGAGAAATGATATTTAAAATATTTAACAACTGGTGTGGTATGGTGCCAGACAGTCACAATGGCTCCACCCTCAAACCCCTCAATCCCAAAGTGTGCATCCAGATGTGTACCCGCTGAAAGTCCTGGCTAGGTTGGACAGGGCAGAGAAAACGCCCTAAGAGCACCTGGGAGGTGCCTCCAGCCTAGGCTGCAGGAGGACAGGCCTCAGGGAAATCTTCCTGATGGGTGGTGACCAGGGTTGAGTCTTTTTAAGGATCCCTAGGATCTAGGCAAAGACTGTTGAAAAAAGGGAACATAAACATAGAGGCAGGTGGAGTTATGTGGAGAATGGAGAAAACATACTGTTCTTGTTATTCTGTTTGCTGTCATGGGACATATTGCTGTCACTGATCCAAAATATGTTTTATCTTCTGCTCTTCACATACACCCTCTGCCCCCACACATAACCAGCTCTCTGTATTGTGCTCAGAGGTGGCATTTGTCAATTCTAAGACTCATTTACCTGTTTACCTGTAGACTCCACTCTTTCTGTCTTGGTCCTAACCACAGACAGTGATCATAAATGATTTTGAAAGGGACAGGACTTATCTCTTGAGTATAAAATAGGCATTGGTTTTGTGGTTAGGAAAGTCATTTTTACTGGCCACGTTCTAACTTAATTTTAAGTGGAAACATTTAAATAAAGTTGTTGCATTGGGTGAAAATATATTAAAGGAGCCATGTTAAAATAGGGGAAAAAAAGAGAAAATATGAAAGAAAATTAAGGATAGAATCAAGACTAGAAATCAGTAAAGTGGAAAATAATGGCAAACATTTTCCAGACTGAATTTCATGTGATAAAAAATATGAAAGGAACTACATAATCATTTAAATGCATTTGAATTATGGTTTTTCTCCTCACAAACTAATGTGTATTGTTGGGTCATAAAGGATGACTCTGGCTCTTCATCCGGGTTGCTAAAGGCTTGAACTAAGTCAGTTGTTGTTGAGTAGGTAGCTGTAGCAGGTGATCTCTCAGCTGGCTTTGCCACTTTCCCTGAAGGAAAGTTGGTAGTACCATTCCCTCAATATGGTATATGCAAGGGATTGGTCCCAGAGCCCCTGCAGATACCAAAATCTGAGCATAGTTAAGTCCCGAAGGCCCTGCAGAACCCACCTATACAAAAAGTTGGCCCTCTGTATTCTTGGGTTTGAATCCCACAACTATTGTATTTTCCCTAGGTTTGTTTGAAAAAGTTCCATGCATAAGTGGACTTGCACAGTTTAAACCTGTGTTGTTCAAGGGTCAAGTGTACTAGCTTTTGTTATATTCTTTCCCGATGACATATTTTCTGTCCTTTTCTTGTAGGCATTTAGAGAAGAAATTGCACCAATCCACTTAAAAGTTAAAACGGTGAATGATTTATCCAGTCAGCTGTCTCCACTTGACCTCCATCCATCTGTAAAGATGTCTCGCCAGCTAGATGACCTTAATATGCGATGGAAACTTTTGCAGGTATCAGCTTATCCTCCTCCATAATGCAGGCTTACACCTTGGTGGCTTTGAACCCTACCTCGCTATTTTATAACACCACGCACCATCACTTTTTCTTTCTTTTGTAACTGATAATGAATTTAGCATATGGCAACACCAGGTATTTTTCTTTCAGTATCTTGAACCCAAGGGCCTCACTTATTTATGCATATAGATTTTAATGTAATTTTTGACTTGCTATTCATAGAATATTTGTAGAAAATTGCAAAACATCAGATCAGTCACAGTAATTGAAACCTATGGTAGCTCACAGAAACATTTTTCCCATGATGACTCATAAAGGAGTTATTTTTCTAACCTTTATTGTGTATTTGTTTTGTTTTGTTTTGAAAAATTAAGAAAGTCTCCATCCTTTTTCTTACAACTCGTTGCTATTTAAATATCTTGCTTCTTTTTTCCAGATAGCACATTCACACCATGGTGGTGTTTACCTCTAGCTCTCACAGCTCAGCTCTTCTCATGCAGTTCTTTTAGTGACTCCAGACCTTACTTAAATATGCAATTTTGATGTAGCACATAAAAGTGTTTTATTTGACAGATATAATATTTTATAGTATAGTAGATTTGCTGAATTAATTCAAACATCAAAATACTCAGTGGTTCATATTTTCTTAATGAAATTGAAGAAGTAAGAAATGAGTGTATAATATTTGACAATCTTCTGTCTTTGTAAAGAGTGTTAATCTGGGATTAGTAAGGCAAAATCTGTTAAGTTCATATGTACTTTTCTAGTGGGTGGAACAAAAAGTGTTCGATCTTCTTTCTTTTTTTCCTTCTTCTCCATTGCTCTAAGTCATTATCTTCATGTGAAGATCTTATGGCCCATCTTGATTTATTTCCTATTCTATTTCTGTTATCATCTCCAAAGATTAAAAGTCAGGGAAAATGTTATACTTGAAAGAAGACATGTATTCTGTCATCCTTGTCTATGATCCAGTAACCACGAGAGCTCAGATGTTAGTTGCTGGTTGGATAAGAAGAAAATAATCTACACTGACAGGAAATGCTGTTAAATTTCAGGAATAACATTTACTTTACTTGTAATGTGTGGCATTTTAATGCTTTTTGGCCTTAATAAACAAAGTGTATACTAATGCAATTTAAATGGCTAACCAGGAGAAACTAGAGCTGTACAGCGAGCCAGACATGCACAAGTTTCGGTTGAAGACAGCAGAAAATAAGATTGTCAGTCTAAGTGGAGCGATGACTAGCATTACATAGACAAAGACCAGGAAAAGGGAAATGGAAATATCAGTAGGCTCCATGCAATTATTATTGATTTACATTCAGTTTCTCAGTGTCAAAACTGCATTTTCATAAGAGAACTATAGGATGTATGTAAACAAATACATAGGGTGTATTAAACTGCTGGAATACACTTGAATATACATCCCAACCCCAGGTAGAGATGATCAGATACAAACTTGGAGGAAAATAAGATGTTCCATACTCACGTGTCTTTCCCCTATCTGTCCTTTATCTGTCATCTCACTCACCCACTCTGTCTACTTATCCACCCATCTATTCCCTTGGAGTTTCTAGGCTTCTTTTCCTTTGCCCTCTACGCACATTTTACCATCTTCCATACAAAAGAGAGATTAGTAGTCACCGATCCCGTGGCCACATCTTGACTTTAGAGGCTCCAGAGGCAGTATTCTGCCTTAGAGGCGGTGTAGAGTGACAGGGCATAGATTCTGGCATCACGTGACCAGGATATGAATAGTAGCGTTGCTACTCACTAGCTTTATGATCTTGGGTACTTCTTTATGTCTCAATTTCTTGATCTGTAAAGTGATGATGATAATAATACTTAGCCATTGCATTTATTGTGAGGATTAAAAGAGTTAATTCATATAAATTACTTAGAAGAGCACCTGGTGTTATTTACTGTTACTTGGTGCCAGAAGGAGTCCATCTTTATACCATCACTTTGATACCAGAGATAGCGAGGGAATTTATACAAGCAATCATATCTTGGGTAACACCCTCATTTATTATAGTCCTTAAGTCAAGGATATGATTAAAATCATTGTTTGGAAATCACGTCATCTCATCTGTGTGTGTGCAGGTTTCTGTGGACGATCGCCTTAAACAGCTCCAGGAAGCCCACAGAGATTTTGGACCATACTCTCAGCATTTTCTTTCTAGTAAGTACTAATGAACTTGACTGATCATGTTAATTGAATGAACTAGCACAGGCTTTCACTTTTATTTAAGAAGCTATACTCTTTACTATAAATATATTTGCTTATATCCAATGTATAAAAGGAGATATTCATATTAATTAAAATATTGCTTATTCATTATTATTTGTAATAATAGGATGACAGTTGATAAGTCTTTGAAGTGGGACAGAAATGAATTTGTCCTTAACTTTGGTTTTTCACTGGACCATCTCCTGTGGTAACTGATGTAGTATCATATCATTACTGCTTTGTCATAGGCCCAGGTTATGACCGTTTTCATAATAAATCATTTTTATATTTTAAGATCTTAAATTAATTTTCCTCCTTCAAAAGTACCTATTCATTTAAAATGCACCTGCAGCTTTTTTCTTTTTTATTATTTTACTGATACATAATATTTTACATATCTATGGGGTACGTGTGAGTATTTGTTACGTGGATAGAATGTATAGTGATCAAGTCAGGGTATTTGGGGTATCCATCATTTGAGTATTTATCATTTCCGTGTCTTGGAAGCACTCTAGTCCTCTCTTCAGGCTACTCTGAAATATACAATACATTGTTGTTAACTATAGTCAACAACACAGTTAACCTACCCTGCTATTGAACATTAGAATTTATTTCTTCTTTCTAACTGTATGTTCGTACCCATTAACCAACCTCTCTTTATCCCCCCGCCCCCCACCATACCCTTCCCAGCCTCTGGTGTCCTGTTCTTTTCTCTGTCTCCAAGAGATCGTTTTCAGCTCCCACAGAAGAGTGAGAACTTGCAGTATTTGCCTTTCCGTGCCTGGCTGATTTCAGTTACTCCAGTTCCATTCATGTTGATGCAAATGACATGATTTCATTCTTTTTTATGGCTGAATAGTATTTCATTGTGTATATATACCACATTTTGTTTATCCATTCATCCATTGATAGACACTTAAATTATTCCGTGTCTTTGCTATTGTGAATAGTGCTACACCTGAAGCTTTTAAAGTAAAAAAATCAGTCTCCATAAATCTTTAAGTGAGAAGATTTTGGTTTATTAGGCTCACTGTGATCACACTTAGCTTTTCTTCTGGCCAAGTATTGCAAATTTAGCCAAACTACTCCTGTAGATTTTTATGTAATATTCTCCAACAGAAATTTTTAATTTTATGGACTGTTCATGAATAAATAAGTTGAGCTCCTACTTTATCATTCACTGCTGAGGACACTAAAGAATGTAGGATTTAGAGTCACCCAGATTGAGTTTAAATATTCATTCTGCTGTTTACCAGAACCGTGAATCTCTGAAAGTTAATTTCTTTGTCTTAAAATACCATAATACCTCTTTCCTCTGATTATTTTGAGAATTAAATGACAAAGCATATCTAGTTACACAAAGCACCTAGCACAGTTCTTGACACAAATGCTTTGAGTAAATATTAATTCCTTTCCTTTCATTTCTTTTGGCAAATATATGTAAGAAAGCAATTTGTTTCATTTAATCCAATTTAAGTCAAGTTGGAAACTTAGGTCAAGGCTTATTTCTCAATTATGACAACTTCTTTGTAACTGTAACCATAGAGAAAACTGAAGTAATCCCATGTCTTGCAACTAAATTGACTGCATGTATGTTTTCTCTTAATCTTGTTGTCACTGTTGATAAACTACTTTACCTCAATTAAAGGTCAGGCTGTTCTTTTACAATTTCAAGAATCCTAATTAGTCATTTCCTGCCCTTCCTAACATTTGCCACCGCCCCCCCCCCCTTTTTCTTTTTCACAAACCCTTAGGTAGGGGGTGTGATGTGTAGTCCTTCCTGGAATATACTGTATACTGGGGTACCAGGATGCATTTTTAAAGTTTGGATACCTTCAATGTTGATGAAGATTTGCAGTATACTCATTAGGTATTAAATATTCCAGATTTCTTAAATGTAATTTTATAGAATGTGAAGCTATGTACTAAGACCAAATTAAAGAGGAATTTACAAAATAATAGAGACTCTCTTTTCAGTTCTAAGGATCAATTATCTTTAATATTGATGAAACCCTAATATTGATTACCCCAGCAATCACTCTCATAATAGAAATCAAGCACATGTTCTTTAGGAAGTGAAATATTGTGAAATTCAAACACATTTTGTGAAACTCAAACACATGGCCTTTTATTCTTTAGCACTGATGGTCCAAGGAGGTCAAAGTTATTCAAATCAAAACAATTATTAAAATGAATGGAGAAGTGTAAACAAAATCCCAATTAGTAAATTTAATAACGGTTATCCCTTGCTGCTTAGAATCTTTGGCTTTATTAATATTTCTTGGACCTTATCCATGGTTATAAAAGAAGCTTGTTTATTTAGGCACAAAATAAAAACTGACCTATTAGCGTGGTGCCAACACTGAAATGAGGTTGGCTCTAATGAGAAATTTAACATACCTAGTTCCTCATTTTTATCCCCTTTTTATAGTTTTTATGGACATAGTTGGAGAAAGGAATGCTTGCATTTTATAAAGATGAGTTGAGTAGAAAAACTGCTGAACTAGTGTTCAGAAATTCTGAGATCACATTTGAGCTCAACCATTTATTTCCTGGCTATCACTTTTTGGGCAAGTTATTTTATCTCTATGTATTTAGTTCCCCATCTATCATATGGAACTTTAATGTGTATCTTGCTGGCTTCCTTACCAAAAGATATATTTAAAAATGCTTGACAAAGTTCAGAATGCTATGTATATTTGTAAGATACTAATATGACATGAAATTCAGAAAAAATCATTGGTGACAACTGGCTACATGAGGGTCTAGTGATATTTGCAAAGTTTTATTTGAATTTTCTTATTAGTTCATTTTGCAAAATTCCTTTATGGCTCTAGATTCACATGTACTACTCTTCTTAAATAAGTCTTAAAATAATTGGTTTAATGTAGAATTAATATATTTTTAGAAATAAGTAACTGGAATTGTAAAAAATAAGTACTTCAATTAAAAAGAAACCATAACATCTAAATTTTAGTAATGCCTAGTGCAAAAGTGGGAAACTGGGCTCACTGTGCATTTCAGATGAAAATACATATTTGGGATTCTTCTGTCCAGAAGATTGCCTTGATTCTTTACAACCTTTTGTCTATTTTTATTTTAATTTTCTCTTTTATTATTTCATATTATTAAATTTGTTTAAATGCCATCTGTGTTCAATAGCTATTCCCGTGAACATGATGTACAGTAAAGAATGTTATTAGTGATTTGGAAAATTCAGTCTTGAAAAATCTAGTCTTTAATCTGGATATACCAAGTGAAGTTAATTTTGGTTTTAGCTTTATCAAAATTATGTAGAGTACATGGCCGGGCGTGATGGCACTTTGGGAGGCCCAGGTGGGAGGATTGCTTGAGGCCAGGAGTTGGAGAACAGCCTGAGCAAGAGGGAGACCCCCGTCTCTACAAAAAATAGAAAAATTAACCAGGCGTGGTTGTGTGTGCCTGCAGTCACAGCTACTCAGAAGGCTGAGGCAGGAGGATCACTTGAGTCCAGGAGTTTGAGGTTGCAGTGAGCTATGACAAGGCCACTGCGCTTAAGCCTGGGCGACAGAGTGAGACCCTGTCTCAAAAAAAAAAAAAAAAAAGCAGAGTACAGTTTCCAGATGGCACTAAGTTTTAAATTGTGGTGGTTATAAATGATAAAATTTGATTTTTAAAAGTATTAGAAATTGAACCTGTGTTGTTTCTTTTCTCACTTCAAATGAATCTTCAAAGCTGTTTTTTGTTTGGCCTAGAAAAACCACAGCAGTTCTCATTGAATTTGCTGTAAAATATGTTCAGTTGTTTTGCATTAAGGTGCAGGCTTTTGAGTTACCAGTGTATCCAATAATCTCCCTTTGTTTCTTTCCTCAGCATCAGTCCAGCTGCCGTGGCAAAGATCCATCTCACATAATAAAGTGCCCTATTACATCAAGTAAGTTGATTTTAATTCTGTTTTATGATACTAAGAAAATAAGGTTTTATTGATAAGAGGCTTCCCTACCCCTGTAACTTCTAAAAATGGAATTCAGCCCTATTATCTAAAGGAAACTACATATATTTAATATTTGAAAGAAATTAGTTTAAAAATTAGAGTGATATTTGTCTTTTATTAGGTTAGGGCTAGACTATAGGTGTGTTTAGCTGATACTTTTTAAAGCAGAGATCAAAATATTTGGGAAAAATGACAATTTTCAAATACTCTTGACATGATGTTTCTCAAACTGTACCGATTCTAAATCGTTTTTCTTTCTCCCAGCAAATTCATACAAACTTTCTTCTACTCTTCTCATTTTAATCCACCAAAAAGAATTAGTGATTTATCATGAAAAAGTTAAATATCAGTCAAGTTTTTCTTTGTCTTATGGAAATTATCTGCATTATTAGTGTAGACTCATCATTCTTTGTTTTTGTTGTCAGATTAGTTTCTCCTTCTTATATACTGTTTCTTTTTATTATGTGACATATAATAAATTTAGTATAATTTACACAGGGTCTTAGTAGGACTTAATCTTTGGCTTAGTGGATGTATTGTCATGGGACAGAATGACAAAATACTACTTCTACAGTCCCTTGAAGTATAGGTTAGTAATGCTATTGATTTACAACATGATACAGTGGTAAGAGTCATAGGTGACCCTATTTTATATGTAAGGGAACAGCATCGTAATCATGAGAACACTTACTTACCAGGAGACAGCTCTGTCGCAGGTTAGCTGTGTGACCTCAGATAAGTTGGATGAAGATCTCTGGGCCAAGTTTCCTTTATATCATTCCTAAAATGAGGTGTGGTATCTCCAAAATCTATGCCAATGCTAATAATCTACTCTTCCCATATCTCTCTTCCTGAAAAATCTGTTTGAAGTCAACGTTAGTGAAATAGTATTTTCTTATGAAGTTTTTATTGTAGTCTGAGATGTATCCTCAGGGGAAAAAAAAATTGTTGCCATAATAATAAGCAATATCTGTTATATTGTCTTATGGGAATTTGATACTTTAATCAGTGTGCAATCTATAGTGTACTGAGTTGTGATAAACTTGAGAACAAGGTATCAAACAGTTCATGGTGTCACATTTTTACAAGCATTGGGAGAGAGGTCAGAGGATGGGCAAGTTGGCATTTCTCCATTGAAAGGACATGTGATAATCTAACCCAAATTTAAAATCTTTTTTGTGATTTTTACATTTTTATTCCACACTATAATAATAATAATAATAGCAATAGTATTGGAGAATTTTAATTTGCTTGGGTGAATATTGACTTGACTTGAATATTGCAGTTTAGATATAAATCTGATGTATTGTGGTAGGCAGAATAATAACTCCCGCTTAGCCCACAAAGATGCCCACCCACCTCCTTATCCCTGTAACCTGTGAAAATGTTAGGTTGCTTAACAAGGGAGAATTAAGGTGGCAGATGCAATTAAGGTTGCAAATCAAATGACTTTAAATTAGGGAGATTATTGTGGATTATCCTGATGGGTCCAATGTAATCCCAAGGGGCTTTAAAAGTAGAAGAGGGTGGCAGAGGAGTGAGAGAGAGATTTGAAGATGACAGTGGCTGGCTGTGACAATGGAGGAAGGGGCCATGGTGCTGGGAACGCAGGCAGCCTCTACAAGCTGGAAGAGGCAATGAAGTGGGATTCTCTCTTAGAACCTCCAGAGAAGGAACACAACCCTACCAACCTTGATTTTAGCCCAGAAAGACTTTTTTGGTAGCAGCAATAGAAAACTAATACATGTACTATACAAAAATCAAGACGTTCATGCAAATTCATTGAAATTAATTAATTTATTGAATTGACCTAGAATACTGTATCATCTGATTTTTAAAAAATGCAAACTGGATCAAGTAAGGCAGATTTTGTTTTTACTAAATAAAGAAAATATTAAATGTCTTCCTTGAATATGTTTATACAATGATTATCTGTTTGATTTGGCACTTTTTTTTTTCTTGAGACAGAGTCTCGCTCTGTTGCCCAGACTAAAGTGCGGTGGCGTCAGCCTAGTTCACAGCAACCTCAAACTCCTGGGCTCAAGGGATCCTCCTGCCTCAGCCTCCCAAGTAGCTGGGGCTACAGGTGTGCAACACCACGCCCAGCTAATTTTTTCTATTTTTAGTAGAGATGGAATCTTGTTCTTGCTCAGGCTGGTGACCTCAAGCAGTTCTCCTGTCTCGGCCTCCCAGAGTGCTAGGATTACAGGCATAAGCCACCATGCCTGGCCTTGATTTGGCACTTTTGAAGTCCATCCTTAATTTTAGCTCTGCTATTAAAAGGAATTTCTGTATGTCCAGGTCAGTTATATATGACTGAGAATTAAGTTGTCTAAATCGCAGTTTCTCTAATTCAGAATGTTTATAATTTGGTATGATCTGGTAGTATTGCATTCTTGCTCAGCCTTCGAATTCTTATGGGAGAGATTGGTAGAGTAAAAGCTTGTTTTATCTGGCATCCCCATTGGCTAGAGCACTTTAACCAGCACTGGAAAATATATATAATACAATGATGGCCAGTGTTTTAAATAATGACCTTTGGAACTGTAGCACCCTAAAATATCTTCTCCATCACTAGTAAAAGATTGGATTTTCTTAAACACATATAGTTCTAGTGTTAAATGTCTTTTAAGTCTTTCATATATTTAGAAGTTTGCTCATTTGTATAGAGCAAATTCTCCTGCTTTTACAAAACTTGTTTAACCAGAATTTTTTATTACTTGCTCCGTTGTATAATTTAACAGTTTATTCCCTCATAAAGAAGGAACATCAAGCTCTGAAGGTAGAGTTATAAAAGCCAGTATTTCTGGATGAAGAATTGCTATGAAAACAAAATTTAATTCCCAAATTAATAAGCGAGTAAATGATGAATGAAAAGGCTTTTAATATACACTCCCCTTTGCATGACTGCACAAGTAGAATAAAAATATTAAAAACAAATTTAGCATGATTGTCATGCAACTTGAATTTCCTGGGCAAATTAGAATGTATTAATTTAGCCAAGAAAAAAATAATATTCAGGTAGAAATACTCAATGTTTTCAATGTTTAAATATATGTTTTATGTACTCTACTGCTAGAATATAGCAAGAAAGTTGAAAGGAGAATAGGAAGGACAAATAATTTTTATGTCATATTTTAATTTTATAGATCAGTTTGATGGCTCCCCACTGCATTTCTGTCTCTCTAGATAATTCTTTATTAATATTTTGAAGTGTACTGCAGTGGTTCCATGACTCATTTTTTTCTAGAAAATGATAGAATATACATCTGAATGGAAAGCGTCCATGTATTATAAATCCCTCTATGTGTTAATATCTTAACTTGAACCTCATATTTTTAAATTATATTTTCTGCCTCTAAGGTAGACTTTCTGAAACTGATCTAGTTATTTTTTTTCCCCTAGGATAGTCCAATGAGAGCTGGTATTCTGGGCTTAAATTTAAAGACAATTTAAAATAGCTCTTGCTGCCTTCAAAATATACATAAATCTAGCGTAAAATCCAAACCTCTCTCATTGTAAATTTTTGGTCATGTGTTTGTGTTTTGCATAGGTTGTTCATTACCTCAGCTAAAAGTTAATCTCCAGGGAATTTGAGGGATAAAAGAAATGATGTCACATTCATCATGTAAAACTCATTGCTTCTCATTTTGTTCCAGAAATAATAATAATATATTATAATAATAAATAATTGCCGTGGGAAATAATAATGATAATAAATTACATTTTTTGAATACTGTTTGCCAGGTGCTGTGCAAAATCCTGTGCACAGATTATCTCTTTTAATTCTCACAGTAGCTCAGTGAAATATAGGTACTATGATTACTTCCATTTATAGGCAAAACTTAATAAATAATCAATAAGTACATTAATAAGTGATTAATAAATACTCACATAGCTTGCTTGACATCACACAGCCAGTAAATAGAAGAGCTAGTGTTCAAACCCAGAAACTGTCTCCTGCTCCCAAACTCTTGCCTACTATGTGGTGCTGCATCCTGTCCCTGTATTAATTGAGGCAGAGAACAGAATGTTTTAGTCACGTGGAAAATTTGGATAGGAAGAAGGATTATATTTAGGAAGGAGAATAATAGTGGAAAAATATGAGCAAACACCCTTTCTTTCATAACATAGATTGATTACCGTTTATTATAGACCTACTGTGTGCCAGCAAGTGAGCACAGCTGTCCAAGGACAAAGCCCACACTTTTTCCAGTACTCCACACTGCCTTTGTGTAGGCTTTTCTGTAGGTTAATTTCTATAGGCTAATATATTTTTGAGATGTTTAAGGCAATTTCACACTGTAGTCCGGTAATGGAAAAAGGTGCTTTTTTATAGATAGGAAGATGTCATTCTCCACAGTCCTGCTGGTTGGACCCTGATAGGAGTTCTGAGATGGGAAGCAAACTGGTCCTCCTCTGCCTCTCCCCACTCATGTGGTCAGGAGTTTTCTGTCAGTGGGTAGATTTCTATCCGTGAGTAAAATGGCCAATGAAGCTGGTTCATAAGTCCTGTGGGACTTAAAATGTAGATGGTTCTCTGCACATCCAGCCTGTCAGTAAGCCATAGTAGTTAGTAGAATTTAGTAAGGTGTATTTGGGAAGTATGGTTTTCCTTTGTTCCCCTACAATATCTTCTCTAAACCCTGAGTGCTTGACTTTTCAGTTAGCCTCAGTCTTGGTACAAATGATTATTCTGCTCTCATGACAGGGCTTTACCAATACAACTTAGTTCTATAGCTTTGTTTTCCCCACTGGAATTTGAAGTGCAGACTTTAATTCTTCATACAGCCTTCCATGCAGGGTGCAATCTTACATACATACACACAGCTTTAGCATGGACATTTTAGTAATCTCTAATTACATAGACCTTGCATATCACATTCTCTAAAACTGACATTCCTCAATATTGCAGTGTATTGACCAGAATAAACTAGTCTATATAAACACCACTGTTCCATTTCTCTCCCTTGTGCTAACTCCCCTTTGAGTAGGTCTAAATCAAGATTTTCTTCAATTTATTAAACCTCCCTTTATATGTTTTTGATTCTATTCTTGTGTCCATTATTAATAATCCTGCAAAGCTCTTTTAGACCCCCCCCTCACCTCCCAAGGCCGCACTCTACCTTCCCTAATCCATCAATTGCTGAAAAGAAGTGAAGTTTATACTTGTAAATGAAATCTTGGGGAATGAGTAGTTGCTCTTTATAGCAGTCCTACAGTTCATTTGCATAGACTGCATATATTTGTCTTGGCAGAACTACATGTACCATCTAGAGGAGAGAATTTATATTTCTTTGGAGGAATTGTGGACCCAGGTTAGGCAATATAGCAGAAGTAGTCCTTCCCTAAATAAGAGAGGAATATCAGCAAGAAGATCTCCAAGTATCCAGCCTAGGAGAAAAGTCCAAGCTAACAAAGTATGCATAACCACAACAACAAAGAAATTAACATAACACATTTTATCTTTAAAGGTTATAGAAAACTTATCCCAGAACAAAATAAATCCATAACAAAGGTATGATTAACAATGAAAAACAAATACAGTTCTCTCCGAAAGGCTTTGTACAGTAGTCTTCCTTTCTCTCTTCCTCCTTTGTCAAGATGAGGGATGGTATCCTTTTGGTTCCAGATTTTAAAGTGGGAAACTCTTGGAACACACTTTGAGTCTCCTCCAGAAGCGGAGCTTGTGTTTTTGCTTTTAATGATAAAGAAATAAATGAACCGGGCTCAGTGGCTTCCACCGGTAATCCCAGCAGCCGAGGTGGGAGGATCGCTTGAGGCCAGGAGTTTGAGACCAGCCTAGGCAAGAGGCCCTGTCTCTAGAAAATATTTTTAAAAATTAGCCAGGCATGGTGTGCTTGTAGTCCTAGCTTCTCAGAAGCCTGAGGAGGGAAAATCATTTGAGCCCAGGAGTTCGAGGTTACAGTGAGCTATGACTGCACCACTGCATTCTAGCCTGGGCGACAGAGCAAGACCCTGTCTCTAAAAAACAAAGATAAAAATAAAAAATAAATAAATAAAATAGAAGCATAAGAAAATGCACCGGACAGTCTGTTTTTCTGATAGTCTATGACTCTTTATTGAAAATAAACGTTTAAAATTCACTAGGCCAACTCTGCTAGGAGGAAGTAAGAACAAAATTGCTTTATGAAAGAATGTAAGCACCTTGCGATCAATAAACTTCTCCTGGGCTTAGAGGCAGCTTTGGATAATTGAGCATACCATGGCTAACTAGAAAACTAAATAGCAGACAGCCTGCCCTGCAGCAGCCAGCAGTCAGCAAATCATCACTGGAAACCTTCTAGTGTATTTACTAGTGTCCTGGTTAATTGAGATAATTTAGGTGAAGTTGACATTGTCTTTGAAAGACATTAGCTATTTCAGGACTTAAGAAGATGTCATCTTTACTGCAATTCATCTATACATTGCTGGGGCCATGGAGTAGAATTTTTTCTTGGAATCTTCTAGATTACTCAGCTCCATTGCACTGTAATAGCTCCATCGGCCTTACTGTACAGTTTGATTTTTAAGGTCAGGGATGCAGTTAATAAAGGTCTACCACACAATACAGGAAGGATCACTGTGGGGCCATTATGAGATGAAAAAAGATACCTGTACTTTAATTTGTAAAGATTAAATTTTTAAAATTGTCACTGAAATTAGCAAAAGTATGGAAGTAATAATGATTTAAAAATTGTGAATAGGATATCTTTTTCTATGCTGGTTATAAAGTGAAATAATACACTAAAAGATTTCATGCAACCATATAGAAAAAATTAAAAGTGATGAATCCCTGCTTTTAATAATATATAAATGAAAGAGATAAAGTAGTAAAAAAATTTTAAAGCTAAAAGATATACATTCAGCTTTTAAAAGCAAACTGAAAGGATACAATGATAAATTCCACTCCGATGGGAACATAATTCTGGTGTTAACATCCTCAGGCAGGGGCATACAAGGCTCCCCAGGGCCAATGCAGCAACAGATGACCTACAGGAATGTTGAGATGTTCTGAATCTCTCCAGTTTGAGAATCAGAGAGATGAGGGTAGGGTTGGGTAAGAGGTGGGGTTCCCTATGAGTTCTGGGCCCAAGTAGAAATATCGCCAAGGTAGAGGTCCCCCTGGGTTTATTGAGTATGTGCATGTTTACACTTCAGACAGTCATCCAGTGCCCACAAAACAAGTATCACCTGTGCCTTTCCTCACACCCAAGCACATCAATTTTAATCATTAATTCTACTACTTTATTTTAAAACAAACACAAATAGGCCTTGTCTTATTGTTTTATATCAAATGTTCTATTAATCATGCCTGTGATATTGACATTTTGTGTTTTGGGGTGTATGGTAGCCTACTTTACAGTCCTTTACATGTTTGTGTCCTTGAATCTGCCCCTGAGTGTGAAATTATTTTCAGTGCATTTTATAGTTAAATCCAAAAGACGTGGAGTTATTCATTGCTCACAATGTAGTCTTCCTGGCTTCAATTAGTTCTTCACTATCATGAGGAACTAATGACACCTTTTAAGGAAGACTCTATATTTCTGCAGTACCTATTATCAAGTAGGATCATATATCTTGAATTAACAGAAGGTTTTTTTTCTTGAAGCGTTGACATTCAAACTTTATTAAGTTTTCCCTTAAATTTACTCTTATGTTTCCAAAAAGCCTAACCTTGGATTTCCTGCCTTTAAACGCTTAGAGGACAGTAGATGGTGTTTGTGAGGGGATCAAGAAGCTGCAGAAAAGCTGAGGAACATAGAAGTTCACTCCCCCTATGGCCTCCTCACTTACGGCCCCGTCTTGTCCTCTCCCGGCTGCCCCTCAGCACAAACACAGACACACACACCTGCACATGCACAGAGAGGGGATCAGATTGCTGATGGAGGTGCTCCATGTTCTTCATATATTCTGGTCTTAGGTAAACAAGGATTGAAGAGATTATAAATTCCAAAATAAGCATATCACCTCTTCGGTCTTTAAGAAGGCGCTGCTGAGATAAATGATGTCACACCAGATTGCCGAAATTTGTTTTCACTCTTTATACTTTGGTTTCCTGAATGCAAAATTGATCAGTTGGGAGCTCTTGCATGATTCCTGCATGTAACTTTTGTAAGCGAATGTAAAATGGATGTGAGCAGAGCCTGCATTTTGCCTGTGTCAACTTCATTTTCTGGAGACTCCTATTTTTTCCATAGCGCCTCTCACCTTCTACTACACTCTATAACTTACTGAAGTTTCTCGTCTCTTCTGTATTTCTCCCCATCCTGAGGAGCAGCCGCTCCACCTGGCACCCTGGAGTTCCTTGATCATTTTGATAGGACCAGTTTGGGTGCAGAAGAGAAGTCAGAAGCCAAGTAGAAGTGGGTTGAGTAGTGAATGGGACACGAGGAAGTGGTTACGGTGCACAACTCCGTTGTGAATTTTGTCTGAAGGAGAGAAAAAGAGGAATAGCTAGCGGAAAACGTAGGCTCAAGGTGGGGTTGTGTGTGCATGCGTGTGTGTGTGTGTTTAAAGATGGCAGGTCTGTAAACATTTATATTCTGAAGAGAATAGTGTTCCTGAGAGAGGGGTTGATAGTGCAGCACTAGAGTTTTTAAAGAAATGGTTGGGAAGGATGGGCCTTTGCTAGGAGGAGGGACAGTTTCTCAGTTAAAGGAGGAGAGAGGAAGACAAGCTGGTAGATGAGAGGTTTACTGGTTTGGTGCTGGGAAGATAAAGGAGTCCTAATCTAGTGGGTTTTAGTTTTTCAGCGAAGTGTGAGATGAAGTCAGGTGGTACTGAGGCTGGGAAGGACACTCTCTTCGGTTTGGGGAGAGAGAAGGCAGGAGTACATTGTCATCTTGGAGTTTAGGAAAGAAAGTTTATTAGGGCACGTAGTGCAGTTGCCAGCAGTTGGACATTTGATGTTTGAAATCAAATATTTAAAGTAAAATCAGTCTGTCTTTTGAGTGATTTTCTCCGGTTGTATTCATCCGCAGCTGCGCAGGTCCAGGGAAGGCAAGTAATTGAGCGGCTCCGGGCTTGGGATTTGCCAGGGGAGAGAGAAGCAAGAGAGATGAGGTTGTTTGTAATGATTATAATGATAGACCATGGACCGAAATTTGGACAGATTCATCAAGAAATATTTTAAAACCTTCATTATGCAAATATACTTCCATATCAAGAGCTCAGGCTTAAATTCAGAACATCTGTGTTCAAATCCCATTCCTGTTACTTACTGTGTGACCTTGGGCAAGTTATCTAAGTGCACCCTGCCCTGGTCTGTAAAATGGGGATAATGTTGTCACCCAGATCACAGAATTGTAGTGCGAGCTGAGTTTACACATAGAAAAAGTTTAGAAAAATACTTGGCACAAATTGAGCCCTCAAATAAGAGGCTATTACTGTAATTAATATTATACAGCCTGACCTAGGATGTTATATTTCACTTTGCACAGCAAAGAAGAAATTTTTCTCTTCCTGTGATTGTCTTATCCCAGAGCAATATACATAGTTCTTTTTCTCACGTTAGTATTTTTACTTAACTCCCTCGCCTTTAGTTTTTTCTCTTATATGCCTTTATAATTATAATTGGAATGGAATGATAAATAGCAAACCTCACAAAATCCAGTTATGAGCATAAAATTAGGTAGATAGTGACAGGTAAGTATATTTGACTGTCAGTTTAGGGATAAGCAGGATGCCTTCTGAACATCTTTTAAGGTTTCATGGAAAAAAATGAGACTACTCTAATGAGGACAAATGGGTTTGAAAAGTATCTTCCCTAGCAGGCATTTGCCCAGGAATCAGTATCTTACCAATCTATCAAAAGTACATGTACTTTACTGTGGGTTCATTGTCTCATATATTAGGCAGTGTTGGGACACATTTTTGTGTTTTATTTTTTGTACAATCTTATATTATTTGTATTTTACTTTCTGTGGCTTATCAGAGTACGTTGTTATGAGTAATAATAGGTACAGGGATATATTACTTATTAACCTTATTGGTTTAATATTTCGATAAAGTCTATAAAATGTAGGGATTACATGTTATCTCAAGTGGGACACTTAAGAGTGAAGGGCACTTTTAATAATTATACCAGGACACTAATATATAATTCCAGTATACAGTCCAGTATTATGCAGGTCTGTCCCAGGTGCTGAAGGATAAATTTCCCAAAATAGGTAAAATCTTGATTCTCATTCAGATATAAAAAGAGCTTGTGTCAAATATTTCATTTAACTCATTCATGAGGGAACCAGTGAGAATTTATTATGGGTTCCAAAGAGAATAATAAAGTGCCACATCTTTATAGTCAGATAAGGGAAGCTAAAATGAATTTACCTGTAAATGCAAAGCTGACAAACTAATCAATATCCATAGGACAGTAATCAATTGCGTTCCAGTGGACCCAATTTGCATTTCTATGGAGAAAAATAATTTGCATTACTATCAGTTTTCTTCAGTTTACAGAGTTAAAAATAGCTCAAAGATAATTTAAACTTTGCAGGACACCCACTAATTTTTTAGCCTACAGCAGAGGCCTTCACAACTTTTCCCTACGCAAGCAAAGCTGGGATGTCTGGGCACTCTAGTTATATGTCACATATTCTCACTGTTGTTTGCTTCTTGTGATTTTGGATTAAACTGTTAATTGCTGCTTTGTTAGATTTTTAATTTTTGATTTTATTCTTGGATAGATTCCTGTGTCCTGTTGCCATTTAAAAAGAGGATTTTTAGTAACAAATTACAATTTAATTGCGTAGCTTACCAAGCCACACAATGTGAAGTCCCACTCCCCTTTTATATTTGAGACTAGTTGGAACCCACACTGTTGTTATTTGGGGGGAAAATGCTACTTTTAGTCTGTTTTTGTTGCCCGGTCTGGGAGAACTGGAAGCATTCTGGCAAGAGGAGCTGAGCTATCTGCATCTGTTCAAATAGTTTAAGCCTTTAGGTTCATTGTGGATTTTACTTTAACCTCTTCTCCCCACTTGAAAAAAAAAAAAAGAAAATCCAACAGCCAACTGCATCTACTTTTTAAAAAATTGTGGTTTGGTAAGCTGAAGTTATACTTTTGTAACCAGAGGCTGTATTTATTTTCAGCATTGGCAGTTCTGCCTAATGAATCAACTGGTATTGAATTCACAAAGGGAGATGCAGTTTCCCTCTCTCCATCTGTTTGCCACATGTTTGTGTTCCCTCACCTCTCAGTAGTGGTTTCACTAAAAAGGGCCATTAGCAAGCGGTGTTCACCTTGAATTCTCAGTCGTCTCCTGGCTGGGTACTGGTATTTTCCCCTGTGGTTCTGGAGGGGTTGTGTGAAGTAAAGCATCACACCTGTGATTCTAGAGAAAGCGTACTTACATTTCTAGTTTAGGTATGAAGTCTGGCTCTGCATTACCAATGGCTTTAGTTTGGTTCTGAGCCTTGGGTTGTTCCTTCACGATGGGATATCTGTCTCTGGACAGTACTCTTGCCATGGGGATTGAAGTTACTGGAAAGAGAAGGCTGATCAACTGAATTTTGGTAGGCTAAGACAGGGGCCCTTGAGACTTTACTGAAATTACATCTTTTCAGCAAATCCTTTTTTAATTCTTATTGGTGGTAGGGAGGAGATTCTTTCTGAGATTCTGTATTTCTGGCAAGCTCTGAGCCAGACTGTAGATAGTGAGAATTTAGGTCAAACAACTTCAGTACTTGCTCCATGGTCTTTGTAGCAATTTAGATAGTAAAAGGGTGGAATGGTTTTGTTGGTAGCAGACTAGGAAAGGGAAATACTTGCCTCTGCACTGGAGTCAAGAACCAGGGTAGAGGAGCCAGACAACCTTCTGTCTCTTCCCAAGACAGACCTTCACATTGTACGTATATTGTTTTGTTTGAGATTTTGGAATTTCTAGGATATTTTACATACCCAATTTCAAATATAAACTTTAAATATTTTTCAAAGCAAATTATGAGTTATTTGGGGTTTATACAGCAGTGGTTGTATTCTTTTCCCAGTGACATGCCCCACTTTTTGATATGTTATATAGGTTTTTAAAAAATAATTTCTCTTAAATTTGATTTTATGAATATTTTAATATCACTTTCATGTACTATGCTGTTTCACTTAGCTCACTAAACAGTTTTATAAAAACTGAGTGCCATCTAAGAAGTCTTTGGAGAACTATTAAGCGTTATTACTCTATTCTGACCTAGAAAAGGGCCAGTGAACTCTTTTAAATATAAGGCCACTGACCCATCAAAGTTGTAAGCTGTTTACCTCACACACACACACACACACACACACACACACACACACTCTCTAAGGAACCTAATTTAAGCACTCCATTTATCTGTTTTATCTTCATCTTATTCCCCAAAGACTTTTAACTAATACATGAATTCGTTTTAGAATTTGCAGAAAAATAGAAAGTATGAAACTTACTTTAAAAATGAAGAATAAGGATCATGAGGAAAACAGTTCAATCCATATTAAAAAAAATGCTGGTTACGTAAGGGAAGCTGAGAAGAGGGTGCAGGATCAAAACAGCAAACAGGAGACACAGCCAAAAGGGAGTGGGGGATCCAGATCCCCATGAAGAGGGAGAGACAATAAATTTGTACTCAGGAAATTTCCATGCAAGGTTGAAGAGGAGGGAGGCTTTGTAGATGGTGAGAAGATGTTATTCAGAGTTAAACTCTTAGGCCAGGCGGGGTGGCTCGGGCCTGTAATCCCAGTACTTTGGGAGGCTGAGGGGGGAGGATTGCTTGAGGCCAGGAGTTCTAGACCAGAGTTAAACTCTTCGTATCCCTGGTCTTTGGAAATTTGATTAGGACTTTTAAAATATAGCGACTCTTCATAGCACTTCTGCTGTCAGAAGATTTGTTCTGAATGAGAATGTATATCTGCTTAGCAGAAGTGGAATTATTCCAGACCCTACATTGATCTGGCCACATCAAGCCTAGCGCCCAACGGTGTGTGACAGTCACACTTTAGATCTAGGTTTTAATTGTTAGCTGCAATCCTTTTTGAAATAGGCAAAGCAAAAGTTTTCATCTGGGTTTCTGAGTGGTCCATGGTGGGGATAATTTTGCATATATTTTTAAAAATTTGAAAAAAAATTTCTCTTTGGGTGTTTTCTATGTTGCCTATATTATGTTTTATAGTCTTTTATTTTTAAAATTTTATCTTTTGTTCCCAGCCATCAAACACAGACAACCTGTTGGGATCATCCTAAAATGACTGAACTCTTTCAATCCCTTGGTGAGTGTTGTTTTATTCAGTAGTAATGAATTAACCTAAACAACTGAGTATTGCATATTTTTAAATGGAAACCTATAACCAGCTTTTCTTACATGACATGTTACATTGATTCATGTCATTGACATGTAAAAGCAGCTGAACTTCTAAGGGCAATGCAGTAAACAGGTATTGCCTTTCTTCTTAAGAGAATTGTGTGGTTTGAAATTGTGTGGACTGAAAAGAGTTGATGTACAGAGAGAAATGTAATTATAGGTTTTGGTTCCCTCATGTGAGTCATCTTAAACTTCAGCTTTAATGCAAAAAAAAAAATACAATTAAAATATAGCAACCTCTAATCTACTACTTTAAATTTGCTTTTGGCTCACTTTTTACTTAGTAAATTTTGTCAACTTAGCTTACCTAATTTGATTTAATTTTAATATAAAAATGCAAGAAAACACATTAGATGAGATTTTCAGTTTTGTTTTAATTGCTGGTAGAATATGACTTTCAACTGATTGTTGATCCTACTTCCTACAGGTTGCTCCAGTAGTTTTTAAAGTTTTCTCTTTGGGTAGCTAAAGAGCTGCCGGAGGGTTAGAGCAGCACCGTGAGCCTCCTCCCACTTCCCTTGCAGCAAGAGGGGTGTCCCTTTTTATCTCTTTAAATACTGGGCTTCCGTATGAGCTTTTATTTGGATGGTTAAGGGATTCTGCAAAGGTTGGACAAGCATGAGAAAAGCCACTGGTTTGTAAAATGAGGGGGCAAATTTTGGTGATTTCTGAGTTTTCTTCTAACTTTACCAGTCTCTGATACTCTGTCTTTAGGAGGCAGAGTAAGAACTTGAAATATCCGTTGTTTCTGATCTGAATATTGATCATAGGATCATTTTGACCAGATCTACAAAGGGGCAGAAGAAGCAAATAAATCAGGATGGAAGGAACTTAAAAATAAGATGAGCTTCATGAGTAGTGAGATGGACAGCTCGGTGGAAAGAACATGAATTTCCTTGGGGAAAACGCCCCAGGAGGAGAATCCTCTGTAGCAGTAAGGAAGGAAGGGCCCTCAGCCCACTGTGCAGTGCATTTATTAAGCCGTGGTAGTAGCTGTGCTTCCCTTTCCTCCTCTTCCATCTTTTCCTACCTAGGGGCGGTTTCCTCACCCATCATAGGGGTCACAGCAACACTCCTTTAACATAAGATGGGTTAACAGAGTAAAGCATAACAAATTTACTTAATCAAAGTTTTACGTGACACAGAAGCCTTCAGAAATGAAGACGCAAAGACCCAGGGAAAAGTGTCTATTTTTATGCTTAGGTTCAATGAAGAATGGACAGCCAGTAGAAATGTGATTGGACAAAGGGGTGTAATCTAATGGTGATAGACTGAGGGGGAAACCCAGCAACGCCTGTCTGTTCAGATTCTTCTGGCACTTTCTGTGTGGCATTTTTTTCCTCCAGGGATAGGACACCTGTCACATGAGGGTCTTCAAGGGAGAGGGGATAAGGTCAGAGAGTGACTTTTCTAAGTTTTATGGCTTGCTTTGAGGAAGAGAAGTTCAAGTTTCTATGTCTCACCTTGGGGAAGAGGAGTTCTGGTTTCTGTGCATCACTTGGAAGGGAGAAAGAGGCACAGGGGACAGGAGGATGGAAGAAGGTCAGGAAGACCTTACTTCTGAGGCCTTTCAAATTCCTTCAGTTCAAAGTACTTAGCGCGCCAAAGCACCATACTTTGGGGTATCATGTTCTGAGCCCCAACACCTATTTGAAAATGCTTTCTTGGAAATTTCTGTGTAGCACTGCTTTGAGATATATCTCAACATGGTGCTGACAGTCATTTAATTACTTTCTTTAATACATGTTGTAAAATTTAGGAGAAGACTTTATTTCAGACAGACATTGTGTTTTTCCATCATCAGAAGTGAGCAAATACATTCTTGGCATTCAATATAAGTTAAACAATAAGCATACTTTTGAATTGTTCCTTTTTCCATTTCAGCTGACCTGAATAATGTACGTTTCTCTGCCTACCGTACAGCAATCAAAATTCGAAGACTACAAAAGGCACTATGTTGTAAGTTATCCTACCAAAGTTAATCACTCTATTTTTTGGATTGCCTTTTTTGTTTTTTTTATTTTAAAAGAAAGATAAATGAAGAGAGTGATGTGTTTGTAGAGTCAATCTGATTTTCAGTGTATCTCACTCAAGGAGTTGGCTGTGTTTCTATAAAAGCTTTCTTATTTGCCCCATCAGCATGCTGTAGTGAAACAACTGAACATATGCCATTCTCAGATGGAGAACAAACTTAACCAAAACACAGGAGTAAAATGAAAAGCTTTTTCAAAAATTATGCTGCCACCTGATTTAAAAAGATTAAATCAAGGAATCAAAGTGTAGCGGGTCATTGCCTTTTTAGTACTTTGTATCCATTTGGAAGTGTAGTGTTACAGTTTGTCTCAGTACAATTCCATAATAAAGAAACAGTTAAAAATCACATTCCTGATCGAAATTTGAACTGGCACCTGAGCAAATTGGATAAAAGGCTCTATTTTCTTTAAATGTGTCTGGAGAATTTAGCATTATCAATGAATTTTTTTTGTTGAGGATGTGTTCAGAGTGGTACTCTGTGATAGTCATTTTACCAAAAGGATATTTTCCCCCCAAATAACCTAAAATTAAGTAGAAATATGAATGCTTATAATAGAGTATAGATTTAGGCTACCCGGATTATATTTTTGGTTGTAGTTTTACTGATTGAGTTCTACCCAAAGAACATTTAGGCATTATCAGATAGTTGTTATGAAAGGTGACATTTGTCTATACTTTTAAGATAGGAAATTCGAAAGTTCTAAGTATTCTTGTGTTCTACCTTTTGTTAACTGTTGATATATGTCTAGGCAGTTCAGTGAAGCTTTGAAAATTATCCTTAGAAAAACGATATGTTAGGATTGAAAAATCTGCTCCTTGAAAGTCAATAGAAATTATCAATGGATTTTAAGCTACCTACACGAGGAGAGTTGAGAAAAGCGAGGTGTAGAATCATTTAGAGAACATATAGCAATGCAAAGCTTAAAATAAGAAAAGCTGTAAACTATGTGTGGAAGAGAAGTCAAAAGGGCTTTAAAACACCTTCAGATGAGGCAGTGCCAGAAGTAATGAGATGACCTTGACTCTTGCATAATCCACAGAGCCCCAGAGATAATTAGCAGGTTGTAGTAGTTGCAGCAAGTGTTGCAGAATTACCAGTACAACGAATGACAGCCAAAACACTCTGGCTAGTGATCTGTATATTGAGCGAGAAGAGAATAGGAAGTAAATTACAAACACGCAAAAGGGATGTTTGGTCTGCGTGGGGAGTCCTTGGGGACAGCAGTTTAGAGAGAGGCTCAGCTGCACGCCCAGGATCCAGCTGACACTTCTGGAAGGTCTTCAGGCCTGATGAGCTATAAAATAAGGAAAATGACTCAGCCACACAGTCTCCACTGACAGAAGCCAGCTTTGTGTCATTATGAACATGGTCCCAGTTTTCAGTAGTACTTCTGGGTGGATAAACATATTAACACATTCGGTGTTGTCTTCTGTTGGTTCTTTTGAACGCTGACAGAAAAACTGCCTGCTCAGCTCATTCCCTCAAACCTGAGAGGAATAGAAGGGACACGCCTCCCAATTCTTTTTTTTTTAAATTTCAGAATTTTTTTGAGTGTAGCATGCTTTTTGTTATGTAATTTGCTTTTGTACAGTTTGAGTCAAAGTTGTTAGTGTGCCCTTCACCCGGTTAGTGTGCCTTACATCCGTTAGGGGTGAATTTACCCGTCCACCTACCTGCTTTCCCTGGAGTTTTGCTTCCACATGTGCACGTAAGTGTTGCTCAATTAGTTCCGATTTAGTATGGAGTGCATGTTTGTTTTTCCATTCTTGCGATGTTTCACTAAGAAGAAGTGTCTCCAGTTCCACCCAGGTTGTTACAAAAGGTATTAGTTCACCATTTTTTTATGGCTGAGTAGTACTCCATGGTATACATATACCATATTTTATTAATCCACTCACGAATTGGTGGGCACTTGGGTTGTTTCCACATCTTTGCAGTTGTGAATTGTGCTGCTATAAACATTCAAGTGCAGGCGTCTTTTTTATAGAATGTCTTTTTCTTCCTTTGGGTAAATACCTAGTAGTGGGATTGCTGGATCAAATGGTAGGTCTGCTATTATTTCTTTGAGGTATCTCCATACTGCTTTCCATAGGCGTTGTACTAGTTTGCAGTCCCACCAACAGTGTGTGTGTGTACCTTTCTCTCCGCATCCTTGTCAGCATCTGTTGTTTACGGGCTTTTTGATGAAAGCCGTTCTCATTGGAGTTAGGTGATATCTCATAGTGGTTTTGATTTGCATTTCCTTGATGATTAGAGATGTTGAGCATTTTTTCAGGTTTTTCTTGGCCATTAGTCTATCTTTTTTTGAAAAGTTTCTGTTCATGTCTTTTTTCCACTTTTTAATGGGGTTGTTTGATTTTTTTTCTTGCTGATTTGCTTTAGTTCTTTGCAGATTCTGGTTATCATCCCTTTATCGGATGTATAGCATGCAAATATTTTCTCCCATTCTATAGATTGTCTATTTGCTCTATTGATTGTGTCCTTGGCTATGCAGAAGCTTTTTAATTAGATCAGGTCCCATTTATTTATTTGAAAGCATTCCTGCTTAGAACTGGAACCAGACAAGGTTGCCCACTATCACTACTTCTATTCAACATAGTGCTGGAAGTCCTAGCCAGAGCAATCAGACAAGAGAAGGAAATAAAGGGTATCCAAATGGGAAAAGAAGAGGTCAGCTATTGCTCTTTGCTGATGATATGATCTTATATTTAGAAAACCCCAAAGATTCAACCAAGAGACTCCTGAAATTGATAAATGAATTCAGCAAAGTGTCAGGCTACAAAATCAATGTACACAAATCAGTAGCTTTCATATACGCCAATAACAATCAAGCTGAGAATCAAATCAAAGACTCAATACTTTTCACAATAGCAACAAAGAAAATAAAATACCTAGGAATATATTTAACTAAGGAGGTGAAAGATCTCCATGGGGAGAACTACGAAACACTGAGGAGAAATTGCAGATGATGTAAACAGATGGAAAAACATATCGTACTCATGGAACAGGAAAATCAATATTGTTAAAATGTCTGTACTACCCAAAGTGATTTACAGCTTCAATGCAACCTCCATTAAAATACCAACATTATTTTTCACAGACATAGAAAAAATAGTTCTATGCTTTGTATGAAACCAAAAAAGACCCTGACTATCTAATGCAACCTTACATAATAAGAACAAATCAGGAGGCAACACTTTACCAGACTTCTAGCTATACTACAAGACTGTAGTAACCAAAACAGCATGGTACTGGCACAAGAACAGAGACATAGGTCTATGGATCAGAACAGAGAACCCAGATATGAATCCATCCTCGTATTGCCATCTGATCTTTGACAAATAAGGCAAAAACATACACTGAAGTAAAGAATACCTATTTAATAAATGGTGCTGGGGAAATTGGGTAGCCACATGCAGAAGGCTGAACAGGATCCGCACCGTCTCACCACTCAGAAAAATTAATTCACAATGGATAACAGACTTAAACCTAAGGCATGAAACTATAAGAATTCTAAAAGAAAATATTGGAAAAACTCTTAAAAATATTGGCCTAGGCAAAAAATTTATGAATAAGACCCCAAAAGCAATCATAGTAACACTCTTCCAACTTTTCTAAACTAAATGACATTTGGTAATGTACAATTAGAAAAATGCTGGGTTGTGTTGGATTTCAAATATTCCAGGTGCTGTTTTTAGAGCCAGCTGGGATCTGGCCCCTCACTGCCTGCCCCTGCCTCCTCCCTGACTGCCCTCCAGCTGGGGCTTATGCACCACTCCTAGAGTTCACCTGTTCATGATTAATCTGCTCCTTCCTCTCCCATCTTTTCTGTTTACTTGAAATGCCCTGACCCTTCCTCTGCAATGGCCTGTAACCCTTTATTCCTCCCAAATACTGTTAAAAATTTACCTCTTTTGGAGACATTTACAAGCTAATCCCACCTGCCTCCAATTTTTCCAGTACTTTATGATTGCCTGTAACGACAGTTTCTCACCTGAGTGACATATGCTTGCCTTTGTGTGATACCGTGATGTTAGGCGGATTGCCCCAGATCCACTGAGAACTGCTTTAGGTCAGGGTCCCCTCTCATTTTGTGTAAATCCACACCCAGCAAAATGCCCTTAGGCAGAGGGCACACCACCCTTGTTCATTCACTTCTTGGCCTCCAGGATTGCGCAGGAGGTAAAACAATATAAAGAGACTTGGTTCTCACACTCAAGGAACTCAAATTCGGAAAGAGAACGTTACACATGGGCACAACACCCCAGCTTATAGCAGATTCCTGTTGCCCTTAGAATGGAATGGCCTTTTCCAGGCCCATCTCTCTGTCCACCTCCTTCACTGTCCTCTACCAGGGGTGTCATCGTTATGTCATCAAGTCAATGATTGATATGGCACACTCTGTATTCTGTTCCTTCTGCCTGAAAAGTGCTTGTCCTAGCTGTTTGTGCTTAAGCAACCCGTGTTTTAGAGAGACTTTCTATGGCTCCTCATAGAACTGATTCTTTCCTTACATGGCACTTGTCGTGGTGCTTAACTTAGGCCCTAAGGCAAAGTATCAGTCATAATTTTTAATGTTCTATTTATTTACTTATTTATTGTCTATGTCTCCACATGAACTAAGCTTTCATGGAAGGGATGATTCTGTGTTCTTCTCCATTTGGGGTCTCACATAGTGTCTGGCACAGAGCAAGAGTTGTTTAGGACATAGTGAGTACATTGTTTGAACTTGAAGGTTGCATAGCAGTACAGCAGAAGACATGTACAAGGAGATTTATAGCAGCACTTTTTTAATAGTAAAATCTGTTTAATTTTAGCATATTCATAAATGTGGAATGATACAGAATCAAAAATAAATGAAGTAGCAATCAGCATCAACATGGTTGAATTTTAGAACTATAAAATTGAATGAAAAAATTACATGGCAGAAGAAATTTGTACAGTTTGGTTCCATATATGTATAATTCACAACCATGCAGAACTAAATGCTATATTATTTAGAGACACATACATACTTTTAAAAACTGAACGTGAAATACTAAGGTTAGTAGTCACCCCTGTGAGTATGAGGGGGTGTGATTAAGGAGGATTTCCAAGATATTGGTAACATTCTATGTCTTTAGCTATGTGATGAATTAATGGGTATTTTTTCTGTTATTGTTCTTTAGACCACACATGTGTACTATATATATTCTTTTGTATTTTGATTTAAAACCTGTATGTTATAGGCAATAGCAGAGAAGCCAAAGGGAAATGCATTCAGAGGAGGGAGAGAGTCCCTTCGTCATGAAGAAGGCAAGTTTTCTTGGGTAGCAGACATAATAGCCAGGCCATAAAAGTCACAGACGACTCAGGCACATGGCTGTTAACCAGGGACAAGAAGAGAGGGAGTTATACTCATGAAAATCAGATGTGTGGATGGAGTTCAGGGAACATCAAGTAATGGAATCTGAATGGAGTATCTTAGCTGTTTGTCCAATATCCAGAAGGTTCCTAAAGTCAATTTGGATCATTTCAAAGGTCATTTCTTTCCTGAATTTCCTTTCATTATTTTTGTTCCTCAAGCTCTCATAGTGTTGCATTAAATGTTTGGATATTTTTCTTTATAGAGTGGAGAGCTATGAATCATTTTCTGTCTTGCAAGAGTTGGAGATAGGGTCAGAGGTAGACGTATGCTTTAGATAATATCTAAGAAAGACTGAAGGGCACAGGAAACAGAGAATGAGTAAATAGTTCAGGCAAAAGATGGTCAAGGCTGAACTGGCGGAGTAGGAGGATGGGAGATGAGGGTCTGGATTTGTAAGACTGCCTGAGGGAGAACTGATGGCTGGGGAAATTTGGTAGTTGCTAAATTGTGGAGGCTGAAAGAAGGAGGGTGTCAGGATAACTCAGGATTTGCAGACTGGATTTCAGCATAACAAGAAGGCAAGACCTTTATTTGGAACACGTTATGGTAGAAGTTCTAGCTCTGGTGGGGAACTGAGCAATGGGCGCGTGATCCAGTGTTCAGGCAGATCAGAAGGAGAAAAGAGAATCTGGAGCCATCCAGAGGGAGGGAATAATGGAAGTCGTGACCGTGAGTGAGGGCATCGGGCTCGTAGATGAAAGGCCAGGCAGAAAACCTTGAGCACAGCTGCATTTCTGCGGTGCTTTGGAGGAGGAGTTAGGAAGAGTGCTAAGAAGGAATGGTCTCACAGCTCGAGACCTGGAGAAGAGTCACACAAGGCCAAGGTCGGGTGCTAAACAGCGTTAGTTTTGTTTTTGTTTTTGTTTTGCAGAATAAGAGAATGATGACGCGTTTCCATTAGATCCCCTGTGCCACATACGTGGGATTAAAGTAAAAGTCTAAAAGTTAGATAAAAAATGATTCTGCTGTTTGTTTCATTTACCACATGACTGAGCTGTCATTTGTCTCCCTTTGAAAAGGGAAAATCATGATCATAATTTTCTGTGATTTAAATGTAGTCAGGCCTTTAAAGGTACCTCAGTGTGACACACTTCAGAAAGATGTATGCTTGGCTTAGACACTAAGGCAAAGTGTCAGAGTAAATCACTAAAAATTGAAGACATGATAGTCCATGGGATGTGGCAAATTACTGTCACACCTGCAGTGTATAGCCAGGGAGGCTTTTGAAAGAAATGCAAGGACAGCCTGATTCAGTAAATTGGCTTTTTGGAATTTGGTCTATTGCCGTTTCATGCCACATGGGGACCCAATAGCAGTGCTGTGTTGCTGGCATAATTAATATTGGAATTAAGAAAACTTAGAGCCTTTGGGCAGTATTTGAATGTGGTCTTTTGTGTCTGTGGGGAATTGTAGTTCTGTAGCTCCTGTTTTTTTATTAAACGCTTCCCTATGGCAGGCACTGTGGAGAAGGAATTTGAATTTTGCTCCTGCCCTCTAGAGGTTTATAATTGAAAACAGTGTACATTTGACCCTTGAACAATGCAGGGGTGAGGGGTGCTGACCCCATGCAGTCAAAACTCTGTGTATAACTTTTGACTCCCCCAAAATTTACTAATTAGCCTACTGTTGACTGCAAGCCTTATTAATAACATAAACAGTTGATTAACACATATTTTGTATGTTATATGTATTATGTGCTGTATTCTTACAATAAAGTAAGCAAGAGGATAGAAAATGTTATTAAGAAAATCATAAGGAAGAGAAAATGCATTTACTATTCATTAAGTGGAAATTGATCAACATAAAGGTCTTCATCCTTATCTTGTGGTTGAGTAGGCTGAGGAGGAAGCGGAGGAAAGAAGGGGTTGGTCTTGCTGTCTCAGGGGTGGCAGAGGCAGAAGAGGTGGAGGGGGTAGAAGGAGAGGAAGAAGAGGCAGGTACACTTGGTGTAACTTCTATTGAAAAATAGTCATGGATAAGTGAACCTGCTCAGGTGAAACCCATGTTGTGCAAGGGTCAACGGTATAGTGCCAAGAAATGTGGTAAAAATGGCAATGAAAGTTCCAGATGGTTCTTGGTTTTTTCCTGACACCATCTCTAACTCATGTGAAGCTTACGTGAGTTATTTTTGTTATTAGCTTAAGTTTACCAATGATTTATTTGATGTCTGAAAGAAATGGATTGGTCTTTTATCCAGACTTGGGTGTTTTATGTTTATCTCTTTCTCTCTGTCTTTTTTTTTTAAAAGAATGTCTTCCCTGTTCAGTTGTTTTTGAAATCATTTTAATCTGCATAATTTTAAAGCAGTTCTTTTCCATTGTAGATAACTTAAAAAAGTAAGTAATTCTGTGGTATTTGAGCAGCTAGCATGAGCACATGTCATAAATGTCTTTAAATATTCCAAGTTAGTGGTTATTCAATGGTTAAAAATAGATAAATGCAAAGGAAGCTCTTTGTTCATTTTAGTTAACCGTCAAAATATGTCATTATATTTTCTGAGGGAACAGTTTTTACATCAGGCAAAGAGAAAGTAGTTGGTTTTTATATATATATATTTTTTTAAAAGTTCTACTAAGCTTATCTTTTTAATGCTAAAAAATTAAATATTGGAAATAAAGGAAGAATTTTATAAAACAGTAATTTCTATGAGCAGACCTTAAATTAATGTGGATTCTGTAATTTTCCTTATCCATATGTTTAGATTTGAAAGAGTCATCTTCATGCTTAATGTATAAGATACATGGTGGTTTGATAATCTGCTTTGTTTCCTTGCTTTCAGTTAGCTAATGAATGACTCAAAGTTGATTAAATTAAAAAAGATTTTTTTTTTTTTGTCCTTTTTGTCTAAACTCCTCCTTCTGGCCTTTGTGGGCCTCTCCTGGGACAATGAGTGCCTGGCCCATCCGCTTCTCCTGTCTGCTTTACCATAACCATACACTGACCAACATGTAAGCCATGCACCATCCACACTGCAGTCCACGATTCCTTAGGATCACCTGGTCTTGCTTAAATTCTTGTCTTTTCTCAAGCAGTTCTGTATTCCTAGAATTCTTTCCTTGCTTCACATGGATCTCTTGTATCTTATCTATTTTTCAAGGCCCATTTCAAATCTTGTCTCCCCAGAGCCTTTCCAAATTGCCCTTCCTCTGCCCTAGCAGTAGTAGTTCTCATAGAAATTGTGTGTTCCTCTCTTAGGGCACTTTTACTCCTCCTTTTAGTAAAGTCATCAGTATGTCTTTGAGAGCAGGGGCTCTGCCTTCCCCTTCTGTGCACACCGTCCCTGCTTTAGCCCCGGCCATGGCTACTGTTGATGTTCTACACATGAAGAGTAAGGATGGGAGCAAATCTATGAAGACCAGTGAATGCAGGGTCTGTCTTGTGAACCTCTGCTCCTCCTCCTTAGCCATAGGTTGTCTGTATGTCAGAGCTCATGGGAAATAAACCAGGTTTGGGCTAGATTGTGGTGGCCTTATAGATCTGGCTCGGTTCAGTGGGCAGTGGAGAACCATTATTTCTCTACAGAACCTTTTTTTTTTAAGTGAGCATCTTCAGTGAACTTTGTTTGTCATGATGTACATGTTAAGAAACTTGGAACACTGAGTTTGGTAGTGATAGAAAGGATGAAGGGGAGGTCGGTGAGCAGGCTGTTTGTAGCAGTTAAGATGAGGAGAGCAATGTAATATTAGAAGTGTTCTACCATTTGGAGTAGATTTAAAGATTCATGTCTTTCTATATGTAAAAGCAGAAAGTGCCTAGAGAAGGGAAAGCCAGAAAAGGAAAGTAGAAAAGTTGGTACTACAAAGAGCAAAAAATGGGAAAAGATTGAAAAGCAACCCAGAGTTCAGATTGAAAAGCATGGGAATGTGGTAAAATGTAAGACTGGAAATGTGTTTATTTCTTTAAAATTTGAAATTAGCTAAAAAGGATAGATTCTTAAATCGAAGAATCAAGCTAAATGCTTAAGACTACGAGTGTTTTTGTTTCAGTGTTGTTATGTCATGTAATGACTGTAGATAATCCTTTTTCTCACCTAATTAGTGGACCTCTTGGAGTTGAATACAACAAATGAAGTTTTCAAACAGCACAAGCTGAACCAAAATGATCAGCTCCTTAGTGTTCCAGATGTCATCAACTGTCTGACAACAACTTATGATGGACTTGAACAAATGCATAAGGACCTGGTCAATGTTCCGCTTTGTGTGGATATGTGTCTTAACTGGTTGCTCAATGTGTATGACACGTAAGTTTGTATTTTTTTCCATTAAAATACTGTCATTGAATGAAATATGTTGATAATAGAAAGTATCCAATTTTTGAAAGTGAATTTTTAAAAAAGTACTTTCAAAGTACTTTTCTCAGTGGAAATATTTATGTTAATTGTTGAAAGTGAATGACTTTACAAATCATTAAGCTCTTAACAAACAATAGAACAAAATAGAATGTACAACTTTTATTTTAAGATTTTGCTTCAATTTACAAAGGCTGTCAAATTTGTAGTATTCTTTGTCAAGAAGCTAGGGAAACCTAATATACGTAAGTCCTAGTTCCTTCTTGTTTCATAATGTCTTATAGTATTTCTTTTTTCAAAAGAAAAAATCTTGTTTTTATTGTTATGAATTAAAATGATTTATTAATATTAGTTCATAATAATCTGCTCTACAATCTCTGTATGACAACTGAAGAGCAATTTGAATGGCAATGAACAGGATTTAATTTGTCTTTTGCTATTAACTTTATTTATTGCCATAAATAAATGGTGGTTATATGTATATATGGTGTTTTAAATAATTTATATTACAGAACACTCTAACATCTGTAATTTAATTAGTTGCTCACTGTTACATAAAGAGCACTCTAAACTTCCTGCATAACTCATTTGCCGTTAATTTGGCTCTTTTGAATATGACAATGTATCTGTGAAATAATCAATTCTAGAAAGACCTGCTGTGGGCTGACATTTCTGAAACGTTAGGAATTATTCATTCTTCTGGTGGGGGTTAAAGTATGCAAAGATGAAATAGGAAAACTTGAACTGTTGTTTTTCTCTCATACCCTAAAAGTTGTTTTCCATTAATTAGCTATATGAAAATTTGTGTTTATCAACCTTATATTTGATTTAGAGGGAAAACAGGTGATGGTTCATAAATGTACACGTTTAGCAGCTGATTGATTCTGTGTGAGAAGTAAATGATGATGACAAGAGCTTTGGAGATGACTCAACTAAATTTTTTTCCTTTTATTTTTAGTTCACATATAATAATTGTACATATTTATGGGGTACAGAGTGATATTTTGATACATGCATACAATATGTAAAGATCAAATCAGGATAATTAGGATACCCATCGCCTCAAATATTTATAATTTCTTTGTGTTGGGAACATTTGAAAATCCTCTCTTCTAGCTTTTTTAAAATATTAAATTATTGTTAACTGTATGCACCCTGCAGAGCTATAGAACACTAGAATTTATTCTTCCTATCTAGCTATAATTTTGTATCCATTAGCCAACCTCTCCCCCCTATTTTATTAATTAGAAAACCCTTTTATCTTTCAATGTTCACAAATATCATAAAATCTTTTTTTAAAAATAATTAAATAACCATTGTGTGCTTGAGGGCTCTTAAGAAACTCACTGAAGTATGAGTCTCAGTTACCATCTGATATTTTTTAATATATTTCATTTTAATGCAAATTTCTAATTCTCTTTGAGTAAAATATTACCATTACCATTAACCCACCATTAAGTTGCTCTTCTTATGTATATATATTTTTTTATTTCACAATATTACAGAGTTACACACATTTAGGTTACATATATTGCCTTTGCACCACCCGAGTCAGAGCTACAAGTGTGCCCATACCCCAGGCAGTGTGTACCACACCCCTTAGGTGTAGATTGCCCATCTGCTCCACCACTTTCCCACCTGCTGGACACCCAATGAATGTGACTTCCATATGTGCACCTATGTGTTAATCAATTAGTACCAGTTTGATAGCGAGTATATGTGGTGCTTGTTTTTCCATTCTTGTGATACTTCACTTAGAAGAGTGGTCTCCAGTTCCATCCAAGATGATACTAGAGGTGTTAGTTCACCATTGTTTTTAATGGCTGAGTAGTACTCCATGATATACATGGACCACATTTTATTAATCCACCTGTGTACTGATGGACACCTGGGTTGTTTCCACATCTTTGCAATTGTGAATTGTGCTGCTATAAACATTCAAGTGCAGATGTCTTTATTATAGAGTGAATTTTTTCCTTTGGGTAGATACCCAGTAGTGGGATTGCTGGATCAAATGGTAGTTCTACTTCTTTGAGGTATCTCCACATTACTTTCCATAGAGGTTGTACTAATTTGCAGTCCCACCAGCAGTGTATGAGTGTTCCTATCTCTCTGCATCTGTGCCAACATTTGTTGTTTTGAGACTTTTTGGTAAAAGCCATTCTGACTGAAGTTAAGTGATATCTCATTGTGGTTTTGATTTGCATTTCCCTGATGATTAAGATGTTGAGCATTTTTTCATGTTTCTTGGCCATTAATCTCTTTTCTTTTGAAAAGTTTCTGTTCATGTCCTTTGCCCACTTTTTAATGGGGTTGTTTGATTTTTTCTTACTGATTTTCCTGAGTTCTATATAGATTCAAGTTATCAGTCCTTTATCAGTTGTGTAGTATGCAAATATTTTCTTCCATTCTGTAGGTTGTCTATTTGCTTTAGTGATAATTTTTTTGGCTGTGCAGAAGCTTTTTAATTTGATCAGGTCCCATTTATTTATCTTTGTTGTTGCTGTAATTGCTTTTGGGGTCTTCTTCATAAAATCTTTGCCTAGGCCAATGTCTATAAGAGTTTTTCCAACTCTTCAATATTTTTAAATCCTCAAAAGAGACATTTTCTATAGTAAATTCACCAAAATAGTTGGTCAATTAGGTATTTTAACTGCAAAGTCTATACCTTAATTTTACATCCAGGAAGATTGCTAAATTCATAGAATACTTAGGAACTCCATTCAGCCCTATGGAGTATGGTAGGCTTGAGCATCTTGCACCACATTTTAAAGAAGGGCTGTAAAAGAGGTTAAATTGCTCTCCTTCAGCATTGTCTGTGGCTCTGACACACTGTATTAGTTTTCTGCAGCTGCCATAACAAAGTATGATAGACTGGGTGGCTTAAACAACAGGAATTTATTTCCTGCACAGTTCTAGAGGCTAGAAGTCTGAGATCAAGGTGTCAGCAGGGTTGATTTTTTTCTGAGGCCTCTGTCCTTGGCTTGTATTAATAGATGGCCATCTTCTCCCTGTGTTTTCACATGGTTTTTCTTCTGTGCTGTCTGTGTGTTCATCTCTTCTTCCTATAAGGACGCTGATCATAGCGGATTAGGGCCTACTGTAATGACCTCATTTTAAGTTAATTACGTCTTTAAAGGCCCTATCTTTAAATACAGTCACATTCTGAGGTTCTGGGAGTTAGAACTTTAACATGTGAATTTTAAGAGGGCACAGTTCAGTGCATAACATACACGTATGCTGCTTTCACTGGACAGAGCAAAGGGAATAGTGCCACTTAGTTGGGAAGGAAGCAGTGTGTGAAATGTTGTGATTCCTATTCTAGGGAGTTAAATGTTGGCGTAGTTTCACCTCCCACCACCAAATGTGAACACATGGAAAATGCTACACTAAGGTACTGTTTCTTATTTAGAAATTGTCTTGAAATTTCTCATTTTTCATTTTAAAGGGAAAAAAGTCTTTCAGGGTTTTATCTCCCTTCCATGCCAAAGAAAAATAGCAAAGACTCTGCTGGGTCAAAATGGTGCTCATTCAGTCTAGCTTTCTGTCTTGGAGAAAACTACCATAGATTAACTCAAAGGAAAAAAAAAAAACAATTACTCTTACGATGGTAGCCTCAGACGGCCAGAGTTGACTACCCAAGTTTCTCTAATAACGATGACTTATTTCTTCATCTAAACAATACTTAACTCTTCTGAAGCCATAATTCTCTTTGAGAATCTGATAGAAACTACGATCTACTCCCTCCAGTGCACCAGGACTTTATGGATCTCTAAGAAGTCTGTGCACCTTAGAAATGGTACCTTGTTCTAACACTTCCATTTCATTCAGCTATTCTGACACTCATTCATTAAACATATGTTCTTGACTGCCTTGCTTTTCGTAATATCATGCAGCCAGAACTGGTGTTTTCAGCTTCAACCAGTTCTTGAAATAATGAGTGATGCATACACAGTCGATCATATAATTCTCAAAGCAGAGGACTTTGAGGATCTTCCATTCTGAGCTCTTCATGTTACTGATTGAAAAACTGACCCAGTGAGACAAGACAGTTTGTCCACCTATTGCCTATTAGTGGTAGTTATAGAACTAATATTCAGATTTTGGGGATAATCATTTGATTATTCTTATTAATATATTGCCATATCTAGAAAAAATAGTACTTTATAAGTTATTTTGAGTAAACTGTTTCTTTCAAGTTTTAACATGTACTCAACTCCTGATATTCTGGACTTTGTAAAAAATCCATTTTCGTCTGTCATGGATGACAAGAATTTAGATTTTTTTGTTCTGGTTGTTGTGACTTGGCAGCCACTTAACTTTGGCATCTCAATTTCTCATCTGAAAAAAATCGAGATAAAAATATCTGCTCTGCTTACCACACAAAAGGTGATTGTGAAGGGCAAATGAACTAATGTATGTAAAAAGGACTTCATAAAGATGAAATTGATTCCATTTGTGAATTCACTGCCTCACTCAGTCTTCATTTTCCCAGGTTAAAAAGTCTTAATTTCACAATCTTCCTTCTAGATTTAATGGAAATCAAAAACGTTTAAATCATGATTTAAAGCAATAGTCTGGGGCACTTGCTTTAAATATTTTTTTCCCTACAGAAAACGTTAACCTCATTTGCTTCAGTGTTAAGTCATTTTTTCCCACTATTCCCAGATGGATATTTTATAAGATAAATATCTTCCCAGTTAAACTAATTTCAGAAGTTACTTATGAAAACTACCAGGAAACCAAATACTTAAATATTGGGTGATGTCACTCACTGATAAATTTTATTGGCTCCCTATTGTCTCTTACATCCAGATGTCTTAATTCACATCAAAGCCCTTTATTGTCTGGCCCCACATAACCTGTACAACTTGGTCAACCATTTAGCCTTGATACAAGTCCTTGCTCCACCCTAATGCATCTAATCTCCGGAGCTCACATCCCTGCCCCTAGTGCCTTGCCCAGTCTTTTCCTGTGATGCTCTACTTTCTCCTAGTTAGGACAGTCCGGCCATGTCATGCCTTCAATGTCTGATTTTAGATTTATCTTCTCTATCAAATGTTGTGAGACTAATGACTACTCAGACTAATCCCTAATTAGTAATGACTAGTTAGCCACAGTGATCTTGTGCTTGATTTTTTATTTCCATACATAAAGGTTAGTTTCATGTGTTCTCTAGTTGTTTTCTTGTCTGACCTCCCCAGCTGGTGTGTGAGTTCATCACGTGTGGTAATTGTGTCTTCTACTTTTCTTTTGGTCCCTACAGTACAAAACAAACTGGGATCGCACTAAGCCTTCGTAATGTTGATGGTGCAATGAGTGGTTGATTGACAGCTTCAGTTGTCGTCCTGATGGTGTTCCTTTCTCCTGTTGTGACATTAGAGTGGAGGTCCTGCTCTAATGCATGTCATTTTGATCATTTTTTCCTTAAGGGATTGCTTTATACTTAGCCATATTCATGTACTAGTGTTAGTCCATTCACACAGCCTTTTGTCATCCCCTGCAAGTCTATTGTCTGATTGTGTCCTGGGAGGAAATATTTCCTGATTTTTGAAAGGAAGAAAACAAACATTGTCTATTTCATGCAATAATTAGGAAACTCCTAAAAAATATAAAGTAGAAACACAATCTGTAGCATGGCTCACTGTGGGGTTAATTTGCAACTAGTATTTCTGTAATTGTGAGAAACTTGAATGAGTATATTAATTTAGAAATTCTGCTTATAAGGGCTATATTTATTTTAATATTATTAATTCTTTCATAGGTCAATTCTGAATGTTGTACACATACGTAGTAAGGGCTCAATAAGTTTATTGGATATAATTGAATATAAATTGTAAACTCGAGGCTATTCAGGGACTATTTTGAAAATACGTTGCACCAGGCCCCGTGTGATGGCTCATGCCTATAATCCTAGCACTCTGGGAGGCCAAGATGGGAGGATCACTTGACGTCAGGAGTTCAAGACCAGCTGGAGCAAGAGTGAGACCCCATCGCTACCAAAAATAGAAAAAATTAGCCGGGTGTGGTGGCACACGCCTGTAGTCCCAGCTACTTGGGAGGCTGAGGCAGGAGGATCGTTTGAGGTTGCAGTGAGCTGTGATAATGCCGCTGCACTCTACCTGGGGTGACAGAGCGAGACTGTCTCCAAAAAAAAAAAAAAACACATTGCACCAATCCCTGAGCATGTTTTCCTTGTTTCATTTATTTTATACTTTTTATGTCCTGGCATGTATACATAAACTTACTTGAGTATTTATAATTTGAGAATGGAAGGATGTCAGTTAGTATTAATAGTAAAAATACCAATAAAATCAAGATTTAAATCTTAAATATAATTTGGCAATAAGACTGCTTTAAATTAAAGCTACATAATACAGATATTTATATTTTTAAAATACCATGAATTACTAAATTTTATGTATTTTTATGTAAGCATTTGGTTATATGTTTTGAGTGTACTATGCTTGTGTATTAAAAACATATCATAAGAAAATTGACAATAAAAATCTAAACTGAAATCTGATCCTGAATCCAAAGTAATAAAGATAGCAATAAAGGCTTTTCTCTGTAATGTGTGTTATTCCATAGCAAGATTCGTATCTTATTAATTTTTGTAGTTCTTTTTCCATCCCCAGGATATAGAACTGTGACTAACGTTTGGTAGATAACTCAGTAATTCTTTGATAGGTGATGAAATAAAGGCAATTCTCTGCTTTTAAAGATAAAACTTTTTGTCTAATCAACTTATAAGCGAAGTTGAAATGGTCTCTCATTAGCGTAATGTGAAACTGTTTCCTAGTGTTGATTAATTAATGCATTCTGTTTTAATTATAATTTGATACTTCCCCAGAGATTTCACACCTGTCTAAAATCATTGACTATTAAAATTACAATAGTAATTTATAGAAACTGCATTGACAGAAACCAAAGTAAATGAATACAATATGTATTTAGGTAGTCAGCAAGTTATAGGCCCCCAGTATATAGCTAATTTTCTAATCAGTTTTTTTACATTTGCTTTTAGATATATCACTAGCCTTTTCTTGCTGTATTAAGTCATATGTGTTGTGTATGTAGCTCTAGCTAATTTGAATCTTGTATTTACAATATTAACAGATTTTAATTTATAGTATTTATAAAAGTGAAATCTTTTCAGCTTTATAATTATCATTTTCATTTTGCTTTAATTTGTTCTTCTTAGTTCATGTGTTATATGTAAAGTGACTTCAGGCTGAATATTCTTCCAGACGTGGCCAAACACACTATTAAAATACATAGTGAAATTGTGGCAAAGGTTTAATATTGATTGTTAAAAGTGAATAGAAAAGTTGCATCTTTAATATCCAATTATTTTTTAATGATTTACCCTCAAGAAAATAGATATTCAGAAATAATTATTAATAACATACTATATATAGTTTTAAATGCATTTAGTGCATTAAGATTCTTACAATTTCAGGGGTCGAACTGGAAAAATTAGAGTGCAGAGTCTGAAGATTGGATTGATGTCTCTCTCCAAAGGTCTCTTGGAAGAAAAATACAGATGTATGTAAGACCTTTCATATACCAACAGTGTTTTTAGTAATAATAATTATCATAGTGGTTTATTAGGGCTTACTTTATATGATTTGCTAGTAATAATAGTTTCCATTTTTTTAATCCTTACTATATGTGTACCAGGTTAGACAGAGTGTTACAGTGCAAAGAGATTTGGATTTGTGTGAAATGAAAAGCCAATTATAGCACTAAGGGGTGAGGTGCCTTGATGGACTGAGAACTGATTTCAAATTATATCTCATTTAATTCTTAGGATAATCTCCCCATAATGTAGGCATTGGGATTTCTGTTTTCTAGCTGAGAAAATTAATGCTGGGATAGGTTAAGAATCCAGTGAGTCATGGGGCTAGAATTAGATCTTAGACTTATTTTTATTCAAAGCCCAAACTTTTTCTATTTCTGTGTATTCCCAATGCTTTAAAAAAAAAAAATTTAAGATGGTCTAGAACCTTTATGGACATAGTCAGATGATAAGCCTAAATAAATATATTTTATAGTTGTGACAAAATAAAAAGTGATAATTTTTTTCAATTATTATTATTGTTTATTTATATTCACCAAATAAATCAGTGGTGTCCCTTTAGCGGTCAGTTAATAAAGGGCATCTTGGCATTGGAAGGGGCATATGCACAGGAGCCAGGGAGACCTGCCCTCAAATCTCTTCCACTTAGTAGCTGAGTGTCTTTGGCAGGTTACATGATTCCATTGAATGCTGCCAACTAAGAGGTAATATTACTCCCATTTCACAGTTAAGGAAGCTGAAATTTAGGGAACTTTCTTCAACTGAAAAATAAAGCTTATAATTCCTGTTTAGAAAGAAATTAGAGATAGCATGTTTAAAATACTTTAGAAATAACAGATGTTGAATAAATGATAGCAATGGCTGCTAAGTCTCCACACATATTAAGGATATTTCATGAATGGAAAGATACCAAAAAACACGAGGATATTTGAGCACCGATCCTGTAAACTTTAGAGTTTTGTGTCTTAGGTGAACATGCATACATTTTAAAAACTTTTATTTTCTGGGATCGCCGTGAGGTTATTTGATTTTGAATTTCAGATCTAGAACATGATGGCTTATTTTTCCTACATAGTTTGACAAGAATGTCGGTGAAAAGATAATGTGGATTTGTATGAAATGAAAAGCGGATTGTAGGATCAGGAGGTGAGGTGCCTTGATGGAATGAGAGCCTAGTAAGCCAGGCAGAAAGAAAGCTTTGCACAAGGCTTTTGTTTTACAGCACTTTTTCCAGAATGTAAATAGTTTTCAGCATCATAATCCTGAAAAGATATAATTTCCAAAGCTAGAAAAGTTATCATTTCTACAATGATAGGAAAATGAAAATGTTAATGAAAGCATACAATATTCCAAAATTAGAAAAGGACTTATTATCTGTGATTTAGGGTTTTCTTGTGCTCCTGAAAGAATTAGGGTTCTCTGAAAGTAACAGTTATGTTATAGTGCTATATTTACTCTGAAACAAATGCAAATTTAACCTCAAACTTATATTTTCTATAAGTCAACATTAAACTTGCAGATTTTGGCAGGGGAAGCAGAAGCCCCTGCAATGAAAATTTCTGTTATTTAATTTAATCCATGAAGTATGTAATTTTAGGACTTAATGAAATAGGAAATCTCTTGGGTTGCAAGTTTTAATCTAAATCTTTACTGGGATATTCAAACTCTGGAATGTTCTGGGGTTTTGTTTTGCTTTTTACTTTGAGGTCCTTAGCAACTCTGATGCCAGTTTTGATTTCCCCAGTGATATCAGAACACCTCCTCATTATTATTTCCTTTGTTTGAAATAATATTTAAGACAATTTGCTCTTCAAACTCAATGGCAGAGGCGCCATTCAGGGTCAATTGGTATCCCTCTGAACGTTGATTTTGCAGTGGCCAATGTGGGTGTCCTTCACCTCTCTCTTAGTGGCTTCTTGAAAATATCCCTTGATTAGGTTCTAACAATACCCTGGCCTTCGTGCTTATAGCTGGGTGGTTTTCTTGCCTCATCAAAAACACATTTATAAGACATCCTTTTGAATGGCCGTTTATACCTCTTCTGTGCTGATTTATTGGGATTTGGGTTTTAGATTGTGACTTTCTTCTTGTGACCCACCCCCACATCCTGACACTGTGTTTTGTATCTGACTATGACACTGAAAATGTGAACTTTTTAAAGAATTTAGAAATATGTCAAAATACTTAAGGACACTTTTCTCATGTGTTATGAGTAGTTTGGCCTTAATAGTGGCATAGTAGTATAGCTATTTGCCTCAAAAGAGGAAAGTTGGGCACAGTTTATCTTGCTGAAAATGTGCAGTTCTCTGTAAAGATTATTATATGTATGTATCAACTTCATATTTACTTAATAAGCCTCTTCCCAGGAACAGGTTTAAAATGAGCATCATAATGAGACTCCTAGATAAATATTTTTGGCTATCATAGCCTTATTTTTAAAAAATGAAAAGAAACAAGTAGAGCCATAACCAAATCTAAGTGAAAAAATAATAATAATAATTAAATTTATCTGAATTGAATTTGCTTTCCTTATATATGCTTATAATTAAAGCCATATTTCATTGTAATTACTGTGTCAGTATCACTGAGCTTGGTTCAGTAGTTTCAAAATTCACTGTTGACAGTGTTAGATTTAACATTATTCCCCTTAAAAAAAAGAGAATGATACATTTGGATCTGATATTCATTTATCAGATTTTGTTTGAAATGCTTTTTAGGGTCAAATAAATATTTACTCCTCTTTCTTCTATTCTTGGAAAAGTTCATATGAACACCATTTAAATTTTGTGTGCTCTTGAATTTTTAGAACTTGAAACTTTCTTTTCAAAAAGTGTTAATTTCTATAATGAAGTGGGTTGTTTTTCTTTGAAACTTCCCTATTCCAAAAGTAACATGTTAGTACATTAGCTTTATTGTTGGAAATACTGTAATAATTTTAATCTTCAAATTATTGCATATGGTGAATAGAAGATAAACCAATACTGCAAAGAAGAGTAGAGTTTTAATTTTATTGAAATAAGAAAATTATAAAATAGATCAGTGTTCTTTATGAATGAAAATGCCTAAGAACTAGATGAAAGTATGCACAAATTTTTGTTAATAAGTCCTTAAAATTTGAATAATGTATTTCATTACATGAAATAAAACAAAAACTATTTTTATAGCTAATAAGGAATAAGAGACTGGCCCTAAAAAAAGAAAAAGGACAACTCCTTGAACTTTTTAATGTTTCTTACATAAAATAGATTTGAGCATAAAAATCTTTAAAAGAAGCTAAAAACATATATATTTAATAGAATATTGAATTTAGGAGTGAACACAAAAATGTGGTCAACAAATCTGTTGAAATTTAAAGGTGCTATTTGAAGCACATTTATTCCTTTGACAAGTGATGAAGGAAGCTTTGCGTTGGCTCATTATCTTCCTCAAGAAGGAGGGAAATCCTTATGAAGACCATAAAATTAACCCACATGCATTTATTGTAACCATTTAAAAAGCAAGTCTGTCTTTATTGATCTATTTATATGTATGCACACAAGACATTGGATTATCTTAAGAACATTATGGTTAACCAGTTCCTGATTACAGACACACAGAATATTAAGATCAAAATATTATTATAAGATCATTGGAATTCAGGAGACATATAATCTGATTCATGTCCGCCTGCATTTTTTTTTAATCCACATAGTTCAATCCACATTAGCAAAGGTATGTTTTAAGTAAAAGAACACCGTAGGCAGGTGGAAGCTACCCTCTTGCTTCTCCTTGCAGTTCTGTTTAAGGAGGTGGCGGGGCCCACAGAAATGTGTGACCAGAGGCAGCTGGGCCTGTTGCTTCATGATGCTATCCAGATCCCCCGGCAGCTGGGAGAAGTAGCGGCTTTTGGAGGCAGTAATATTGAGCCTAGTGTTCGCAGCTGCTTCCAACAGGTAAGTGCAAAGGCCCGGTGGCATACAGGATGTGTTCGAGAAGGGGGTTGAGGGGGTTCCAACAAATGGAATAGGGAATTCAGTCTGAAGCCAAATGGTGGATGACTTTGGGTGCCATCCAGTGAGTTTGTATCTTATTTCTTAAAGCATATTTGATTGAAGGAATAGTGACCACCGCAAGGAGACTTACTGTTTTTCTTTGGATTAATCTAAAATCTTTGACCTGTGCTATGAGATTGCTGTTTTCCTTTTCCCCCAGGCCTGCTCATTTGCCACTCCTCCCCTTGCTCTCTGCTTTCAGCCAGGCAGTTTTAGTTCCTTGATTCCCGCCTGAGTGTGTATGGACCTGTGCCCCTGTGTAGAATTCTCCCTTCCCCTCTGCCCACTAACTGCCCTCTCATCCCTGATCCTCATTCAGTGTTTAAATTTTAACTCTCACATCCTCCCAAAATCTTTCTCTCACTTCTTCAGATGAGATTATGTTTTCTACTATGTTCACCTTCATATCCCCTAACCTCTCCCTTCTCATTCTCATTATAATCATAATTACATACTGAACTGTATAATTCATTGTTTAGTATTTGTTTCTTCTATAGGACCCTAAGCTCCACAAAGACAAAGACTATCTCTTTACTCTTGTATCCTATCTTAGTCCGTTAGGCTGCTATAACAGAGTACCAAAAACTGGGTGGCTTATAAACCACAGAAATTTACTTTTCCTAGTTTTTCATAGTTCTGGAGGCTGAAAAGCCCGAAATCAAGGTGCCAGCAGATTCGGTATTTGGTGAGGGCCCATTTTCTGGTTCATCGAGCCCTCTTGCTATGTCCTCACGTGGTGGAAGGAGTGAATGAGCACCCATGGGCCTCTTTTATAAGGGTACTAATCCCATTCATGAGGGCTCCACCCTCATCACCGAAACGCCTGCCAAAGCTTCCACCTGCTAGTACCATCCCCTTGGGAGTTAGGTTTTAACATGAATTTTGGGAAGACACAAACATTCAGACCATAGCATATCCCTGTGCACAGTGCCTTGAACATAATAGCTACTTTAATAAATATTTGTTAAATAAATGAATAAAAATGCCCCGAGTTCTTTCTAGATAAGATTTTAAAAATATATAAATTAAAGATATTATTAAAAAAGCAATATTTTCTTTGAGAATATACATATAAAAGAGGAATAATGTACAAGGTTTTATACTGATCTAAGTTACTAATTTTAAACTGGGAAAGCATTTTAGTTTCTTTTTAATGTTTACTGTGTATAAAGTCATTTTAGAAATGTTACTACTGGTGTTATGCATATGCATGAAGTATAAGCTGACCGACATTTTGCGAGAACACAGCCAGTGATTTATCATTGCTGAGGAAAAAGAAATGTTCACACCATGTCTTTGAGAAGAATTGATGTCATGGGTTATTATATTTTATAATGGCCTTTTTTCTTCTTTTAGAAATACAAAAAATATCAAATGAATATCCTAAATATGATTTATAGTCACATGTGTTGTTTCATAGAATGACCTCAACAACAGCAGGAGAATGATGTTGGTAGAAATTTAACTTTGTACATGTGAAAATTACTTAGTATTAAGATTTGAAGACGGATTGACAAGTTTCATATAATTTATCATGATAAATTTGAAAATCCTGCAAAGTACATTCTTCGTAGCAGAATGCCTCCAGTGTGATGATGTAACAGGACTGGAGCAGACGACACAAAAATTTCAGCTTTTGTTTAGCGTTCATAATGGCCTTCAAGTATGTAAAGTTATCAGTGAGTCTTTACTTTCACTAATTTGTGCTGTCTTAGATGAATGAGTTTTATAAAATTAAAGTATTTATGTGAAAAGATTACTTAGAATTGTGTGGTTTTGGTTTTTGCTTTTTTTTTTTTTTAAATCTGAGTATATTAGTGTTGGGGATTTTTTCTTCTTCCTGTATAACGATTTCTACTTTTTCTACTTTTAAGTTATGGAGTCTGGAATTTTCTTGCCTGGAAGAACCTTAAAGCTTTTGTGACTTCATTGGACTGGGAAGATTTATATAATTTTCCCCTTCTGCGTAGATTCTCAGAAGATTATGAAGCAGCAACACTTGCTGCAGCTTAAATGAAGACATTTTCTCCACTTTTAATATATTTGTTTGTTCACCAGAATAACAACAAGCCTGAGATAAGTGTGAAAGAGTTTATAGATTGGATGCGTTTGGAACCACAGTCCATGGTTTGGCTGCCGGTCTTACATCGAGTGGCAGCAGCTGAGACTGCAAAACATCAGGCCAAATGCAACATCTGTAAAGAATGTCCAATTGTTGGATTCAGGTGAGATGTACTCGTGCTGGCAGTAGACTGTTTTCTTTTCCGTTTGTGTAATCTTTGTTGTTTGTCCAGCATCCATTTCTATTTCCCGTTCGGAGGTTTGCACCTAAATAGAGAGGATGTTCATCATATTCCATCCCTCTGTAAATGGCATTGTTTCTTATAACCACTACATGAAGCTTATTTTATTATTACTGTTAGTAGTAGTATTGCTATTTATACTACTTTGGTCAAGAACCAGAGATTTTTTATGAATTTCTATTTACTTAGGTCACAGAAATGTTCATGCATGATAATTGTATGACTGATTATAAATATATAGGCCTGATGGAATTTGATGGATATTCTGAGGTCTATGAGCAAACTTAGAAAGCAGGAACCAACATTTAAATACTAACTGAGAAGTAATCAAGTCACTTTGTGTTACTTCTGCCAAATTTGGTGTGAAGTACAGTAACCCTACTGTTCACCTTCCCATAAGGAGCGCTGCTAAATGCCATACTTTGATGTAATCATTGTGTCAGACTCATCAGTTTGTGACCCCAAACTGAGCAGAGTCTATGGTTTGTCCTAAGATGAAGTTTCTTGGCCATCCTGGTCTTTTGATCTTCTTCTCTTAAGGAAAGGATGCATTTGACCTCTTAGAATATGCTATATTTCTCTTCCGAAGGAAATCTGGAAAATAGCCCCTGTTTAATTTGGAAATCTATTATGAAACAACATAAGCCTACTCAGCAGGGGAACTCAAGGTTTTATATGTACCTTTCATTCAGACCTGAAGAGGAATTAGCTAAGGTGGTGATCCTCCAATGGAGACTCAAATCAGGAGGGCTGGGATTGGTTGTTGTTGTATTAATACATAGCATCAATGTCAGTGTCTTGAATTAAACAAAATTACTTTCATTTGACTGGCTGTATCAGCATAATAGTTTGTATGAAACATATCATTGCATTCTCAGTGGGTGGCTAACATAAGAAATAGAATTTAAATTTCCTCTTCTCTCATACATTATGATATAATTAGGGACACTATCTAAAGTGGTATAATATCAGAGGGCCTTGCCACTATGTGTCCTAAGAGGATGGAAAGATGGGTAGTTAGTGTGAAGAAGAGGCAGCATAAGCCTGGCTCAGAGCCAAGATAACAGATGCCCCAGTGGAAGTGAGGGGTAAATGTTGGAAGGAGGAAGATGGGAAAGACACAGTTTACGTACAGCAGGTTTCTTGGAATGGCTAAGTTAGAAGTACCTGGTGGACAGAGGTAGACAGGAGAGGAAATAGCTAGAATGTGGCAAGCTCAGGATACTGCTGGGAAGATAATCCACTTGAGAGAGAGAATGATCAGAGCTAATAATCACTGCCATTTATTGTTTACTATTTGCCAGACACTGTGCTAAAATGTGTTACATTTTGTTATTTTTTTTATTCTTCATAAAAATGCTGTAAGATTGGGAGTATTCTCTCTATTTTACACATTAAGGAACTAGGTTGCCCAAGGCCACATGTCCAATGAGGAGAGACAAGAGTTGAGATTCAAATCCGGATCTTTTGTGCTCTTACTCAGGGTGATTTTATTTTTATTTATTTATTTATTTATTTGGAGACGGAGTCTTGCTCTGTCACCCTGGGTAGAGTGCAGTGGTGTCATCATAGCTCACTGCAGCTTCAAACTCTTGGGCTCAAGCGATCCTCCTGCCTCAGCCTCCCCAGTAGGTGGGACTACAGGTGTGTGCCACAATACTGGGCTGATTTTTCTATTTTTAGTAGAGTCGGGGGTCTCAATCTTGCTCAGGCTGGTCTTGAACTCCTGAGCTCAAGCAATCCTCCCACCTCAGCCTCCCAGAGGTGCTAGGATTACAGGCGTGAGCCACTGTGTCCGGATTCAAGGTGGTTTTAAAAAGCAGATTAGATTTTTTAGGAGAGGTAGGATTTAATATTAAGAAGTAATTAAATTATACTGAAAAGCACAATTGATTTAGGACATTAATTATTAGACCAAAAATCTTATCCTGGATATAAACTGTAATGTGAAGCCACAGGAAATATCCAGGTTAGTTGACTTGGGAAGAGACTGGCTTATCTAAAATCTGTCATGTGTAGCCATTGGTGTAGCCTAGAGATGCCATGAGGGACCAGATTTCTGAGAGACTGTGGACATGGAGAGTGAAGGACAGGACAAAAGACTCTAAAAAATATTAATATTTGAGTGGCCTTTAAAGTTTTATTTCTTGAATAAAAAATGACCTTAAGTAACTATAGCAAAATATTAATATTTAACAGCTGAGTTGTGGGTACATGGATATTTGTTATATTATTGTCTCTACTTTTGAATGAACTTGAAATATTTCATAAGAAAAATGTGAAAGAGCAATTGTAAAGGGTAAACAATGTTAAGTGTTAAATTTCAGGTATTTAAGTTTTTGGTATTAATATAAAATTCACCTGTAAATTTCTCCATGATGAAGATGTGGAGTTGACCAGTGGTCAGAGATCAAGGTTGAACAGGATATGCAGGAAGACAGTGTGTTGAGAACTAGTTCTGGAGTCAGGCTGCTCAGATTTGCATCCTGGATCTACTGTTTATCTCTGAGACTTTGAATAAGTTAGTTTGCCTTCCTGAACCTGAGTTTCTTCAACTTCAAATTCAATGAATGTTTCCTCATAGGAAAAGTTACTACAAGAAAAGTGTCTAGGGCAGTACCTATCACAAACAGCATAGGCATTCAGTAAATATTAGCTCTTTTAATTATTACCAATAACATCATTAGTGGGATAGTAGCTAAGCTTATGAATGTGTCATTGGACTTTTCCATTAAGTGGAAATACCAGAAAAACCTGGACGATGATGTTGCTCAGTAGAAGGCAGGATTGAAAAGAGGTATAAGGGAGAGAAAGATGAGCAGTATTCTTAAGAGAAGTAAAGAAGCATAGTGTGGAAATCAAAGAGAATGCTTTAGAAAGATGGTAGTAGTGTGTGTTAACTGCAGCAGAGATTCTAAAGATCTTATGTGAGAACAGACCTTTGAATCAGAAGTCATTGGGAATCTTAGAGAGAACGCACGTCTCAGGCTCAGGAAAGTAAGTAGGTCATGACGTGCAACTTGTTCAAGAAATCTAGCTCTAACTTGAAGAAAATATGTCAGGATATTGGAAATGGCAAGATGGTAGATAATACATTGTCTTCCTTTTACTTGCATATATATTTCCTCAGTTTTCTATATTAAGAATATAATACATCTAAAATTTTTAGTTTTTGAATGAAAGAGAAATATGTCTATAGTTGGTATCTTTTTTATTTTTATTTTATTTTATTTTATTTTTTTATTTTTTTTTTCACAAGGAGGACCTAGGGAAAGTTGGTACCTTTTTTAGAGATAAGACCAAGCAAACATTTCTTCAAACTAATGGTGACTTAATTATTGCATAAAGATTATGCATGAAGGGAATGAATGTAAGAAGGATTCCGGTAGTAAAATGGGGCCAAGGTAGAATAGGTCTGATTAAGTCTTAGTTGTAAAGGGATACTTCTTTCTCTGAGGCTACAGGAAGAATGAAAAGCCAAGTACAGAAATAAAGATAGAGGAGTATTTGCATTGTATAATAGAATAAACTTAACTTTAGACTATCAAGTTCCTACTCTATATTTACATGTATATGTATACATATACACATATATATATTCATTTTCTCTGAACTTTTATAAATACTGCTACAGCATTTCACTAATTACTTTCAAATGAAATTTTAATGGAATCTTAGATTTACAGAATGTTTTGTAAGCTGGGAATTGTTCTCAGAATCATATATAACTGCTTTAGAGTAGCATAAATAAATTGGAGGTTTAGTTTAGTTTTGTTTTGTTTTTTCATGTAAACCAAGTGTGGAGGTAAGCAGTTCAAGACTGATATGGTTGCTCTGTGTTCACCTAGGTCCCTAGTTCTGTCTTTATACTCTGTCACCCCTAACATGTGGCGTCCATCTTCAGCGTCACCTCATGCTAACAAGTAGCTCTTCTGGATGCCAGGTTCATTTTCCAGGAAGAAGGAGGAGGGAGCTTGCCTCTTCCCAACTGAGTCAGTCCCTTGAAATCCCAACTAGAAACCCCACCCAGTTACTGTGACTCGTACTGGTCACCACCATCAGCAAGAGAGACTGAGAAACAGTATTTTTCACAGGGCACATTGCTAACAGGTACTAGCAGTACAAGGGTCTTTTACCAATGACATAGGGAAATTGGCCATCTGCCAAGCGGGTGTTCAGCAATAAAACTCCCTGTAGAAGAGATGATGTCGATCATATTTGTCAAACCGTGCTGATGAGTCAACAGATATCATTAGTGTATGAGGTGGTTTCAAACCAGTAGCTTCCTTGCGAAAGTAGGCTGGCTGTAGCATACACAGATTGATTTCCTTCAGATCGATTTGCAAGTGATTTTGCAGGTCATTTTAGAAGCTGTTTAGCATTTAATAGTTACAATATTAACCAGACATAACCTTTAAATTTTGTTTCCATTTTCATTCTGTTAGTCCTATCGTTTAATTTTTTTTTTTCTGTAGATATGGATATAATTTATGTTCTTAGTTCCACCAGCAATGTTGACAGAATGGAAGATTTGGGAGAAGATGTTTTCCACTCAGACCCCTAGAAAGTACTTATTATCTAGAGTTTTGCTCCTCTAAATAAGATTCTGCAAATGGAAGTCAATGTGCAGTGTCATTCTTAAGTGAGAGATTTAAAAACACTATTTCCATTCAAGAATACATTGTGATCAAGGTTTGATTTAGTTTGCTCTTCATTACAGGGTATTTCTTCATTTTTGATTTTTTTTTTCTAATGACTAGTTTAAGCCAAGTATAAAAATGCTTATTGTAGAAAACAATACCTTTGTGAGGGAATTTTAAGATTCATTTCTTATTGATGGTATAATTGGTATTTTAAAATTTGGTGTGTCAAACTGACAAATATAACTCCTTCTCTACCATTTTCCATTCATATTCAAACACTAAAGAAAATCTTCAGACATGGATATTTGTCTCCTCCTGGTTTATAAACAGATAGAAACATGTTCTAGAGACTTGAAATCCAAAAATTTACTTTATTTCCTTGGTGATTTGGATGAATGAAATTCCTTACCACAAATGATTGATTTGGACGAAATAATAGGAATGCAAGCCAATGGATTCTCTTTTCTTCTCTTTAGGTATAGAAGTCTAAAACATTTTAATTATGATGTCTGCCAGAGTTGCTTTTTTTCTGGTCGAACAGCAAAAGGTCACAAATTGCATTATCCAATGGTGGAATATTGTATCCCTGTGAGTACAAAGCCTTTGTTTGTTTGTTTGTTTGTTTGTTTTTACATACATTGCTTTTGAATTAACTAGTGTCTAAAATTTTATTCAATTTATTTAGACTTAACATTTTTTTGGAAAAAAAAATCACTTTCAAGATTGCTTACCTATGTTTTTTTGTTGTGTTGTTTTCTTTTGAGTAAACACATCTATGTTGAGTTAATGCAGAAAAATTATACTTTTTTCTGAAAAGTTAATTTATTAACTATTTTTACATTTGTGTTTTGATTTTAAACTTAACTTTTTTGATAGCAAACTCTTTTAAGAGCTCACACTGGCCTACATTGAAAATGATACTATGTAATGAAAAACCTTGTTTCTTTTAGACATATTTAAGGTATATCTTCATAGCTAAATATTATGTTCACATTAGCAAAAATGCAGAAAATGGGGAAATTAAAAATATTGTTCATAAATCTAGCTCTTGAATAAGCTACCTTTTAATATTTTTCTATGTGTCTGATTTTGTTAAGATTTTGTTTATTTTTATATTCATGTATTCTTGTTTCTAAATTTTTCACTCAGCGTTTTGTGTAGTAAGTATTCCCCCAAGTTGTCACATGGTATAATTTTTCCTAGTCACAAAATTTTTAATTAAGTGAATTACTCTAATTTAGTAAACCATTCCCTTAAATGTGGACATTTAGTTTATTTTCAATTTTCTAATATTATAAACAGCACTCATAAACATCTTTGTGAAGATAGCTCTTTCCATATATTACATAAATTACATTTCCATAGAATAAAGCACTAGAGGAGACGATCTGAGTCAATGAATATAAGTATTTTTATGGCAGAAATAATCGATGCCAAGTTGTTATTCAAAAGAGGTTTATCCCACTTTATATTCTTATCACACTTTGTTAATGTCCCAGTTTTACTATAGCGCCCACTAGCATTGGATACTGGTTCTTGTTGTTCCTTTGAGCTTAGGCTATTATTTCTGAAGTTATCCTCATGTTCTGTTAATAGCCATTTTTTAGCTTCCTTCCAAAGAGTGCCAAAATTTATTCACAAAGCTGCACATTTTCTTTGGTTTAGGGAATTGAGTTGCTTTTTTGGATCATGAATTGACAGAAAGGCAGCAGTACTTATGATGTATACACACATAAATCTCACATTCTTAGGTATCTTATCTCAAATAAATAAGGGCCCTATGTGTGGAGAGGAAACCTCTAGAAAATGCTGCTGAATTATAGTGGATGAAATACCCATAGTGCATAATAGCTTTAACCAGGAAAAAAATATCTTCTCAAGAAAATTGGTGAAGCATCATTTATGACTATTATTAACTTATTTATTCACTAAACAAATTAATATTGAACACTTAACACCTGTCAGGTGCTATTGTCAGAGATAAACAAAGCCAGACCCTAGTTGAAGTGGCAAGGACAGATTTGAATCAGTGATATAGTGATTTTATGTGTGTGTGTGTGTGTGTGTGTGTGTAATATATATACACTGTGATTTGTACAGAGTTGACTGGGTGTCTTAAGGAGAGACTGAGGGAGCAGAGGAGGAGCAAAGCAGGGGCTTGAGCAGTCACGGAAGTGAAAGGTTCCAAAGGGTTGGCCTGCGCCATGTGATGAGGCCAGCTGTGCCTGCTGGCTGGCAGTTGTCAGAGTTAGGACTCTTCCCTTCCCTAGCGACTGAGGGACAGAGTCCCTGTCCTTCCTGATGACTACATTTCCAAGAAATGGCCCTCAGATCTTTGAGAAAGACACTCCTGAGTTGTAGGAGATATATATACATCTCAAAACAACAGAGGACTGATTCGCAATCCTAAACCCTTCTTAGTAAATGCTCTCAGAAAGGGTGGTCGGGGGCCTGTCTCTAGGTTTTGGCTTGAACAAACAGTAAGTTCTTTTGGCAGCCTGAAGTTTTTTTTGTTGTTGTTGTTGTTTTGTTTTTTGTGGGGGGTTTTTCAGGCAGGCACTTTAAGGAGGGCTGAGTCATCCTAGGGATGTGGCCTTGAACGGTTGGAAATTACATTAATGTTTATTCAAGTCTTTTAATGGGGGGTGGTGTTGGGAGGGGGATGAACAAAATGATCTTGCTGAGAACTTGCAGTGTTCATAGGACAAAGCTGCAGTTGAGAACAAGGCTTAGAGGAGGCTGACTAAAGTTTGGGCAAGGAGAGAATCTTCATCAGTGGTCTCAGCTCTGATCATTCATCAGAATACTACCAAGAAGGACTCGACTGCAGACTCTCCTGCTACTTTCCCTTTAGGAGGAGGGGATTTGTGACAATGAACAAGGAAATAAGTAAATGAGATCATTATAGATTGTGGTAAATGCCTTGAAGGAAATAAATGGATAATGGGATAGAATGATTAGAGGAAGCACTTTAGACAAAGAAGTCAGGTAAGGTCTGTTTGAGAAGTTGACACTGGAGTTGAGACCAAAGGTTGAGAATGAATCAGCCATGTGAAGAACTAGTGGAAGGGTATTTCAGAATGAAGAAACAGAGCACACAGTGGTCTGATGTGGGAGAGAGGTTGGCGTGATTAGGACACAGAAAGAAAGCGGAGCCTATTTCATAGGGGAATGAGGTAGGGAACGCTGGCTGCGTAATTTGAAGCACCCAGTGCAACATGAAACTGTGGGGTCCCTTGTTTAAAAAGTGTTAAGACTTTCAAGATGGCAACAGCAGATCGGTAAGTCAAGTTCAGGGCCCTTCTGAGCATCAGGCTCCGTGCAGCTGCATAGGACACACATCCTTGAAGCCTGCCCTGGCATTGCAAAAGAGGTAGGTGTGACTAAGGACCAGAAAGAAATGGGACAAATTTGACAAAGAAGGTATTTCTCCCTTCACAAAAGAGAGAATGGTAAGAGATGGGAATAAAGAGAAAGACAGGTGTCAGGCTATATGGAACCCGGGAAATCATTGTAAAGAATTTGGATTAGGGAGAAATATAATATTAATATTTACATGATAACAGCCAGAAATTTAGGAAGCTGATTATAAAGAGCTAATGTCAAAATAGGAAATATCATAAAGTAAATATATGTTAAATTGTTATAGTAAAGATGTATAAAATTACTATTTTTCTTGGTCATAAACATAACAATTCCTAATGGTTTTACAAAGTACCCAAACAATTTGAAATCAACATACCTCTAACAATGGTTGGCCAGTAGGAGCGTACTTGAGAATCACTGATGCACAAATGACTTTCACTCTCCAACTGCTAATTTTAAATAAAACCTGTAAGTTACCCAAAACCCTTCTTGTTGCATAGTCTTTGAAAAGTCACTGTTATAATTTCTAAGATTACAGCTTATCCTACGTTGTTCAGGGATGGCTTCCTTTTTCAAGACATACTTTGGGAGGTGCTTTGCCCTTTTCTGAGGTTGTATAGTGATCTTCTCAACAGCCTACTTATAAAGCATTTCTATGACAGGTTGTTTTCTGCCTTTGACCCTACAACTTTTTATAAAATAACTAGAAATATATGTAAATTGAGTTTTTGAAAGGATGCTTGCATTTAAGAGTAATGAATAACTTGATTTAACTGCTTTCCAAAATTTCTTTCTTCTCACCAAAATTTCTTTAAATTTTTTGCTCTCGTCTTTTGAGTAAGCTTTATTTATGGTTCATTCATCTTTGACCCACCATTCACTAAACTCATTTAATGTCTGTCTTAGAAAATGAATCAAATGTGAATTTGTTCTGGACAGTGACAGTTAGCATCACTGGAGTGTTAAATGTGGATCTTTCCATGTGGATCTTGACGTTTGCATTTCTCATAGTGTTTTGGGTTAAGAGGATGCTGCCATCACATTGCTGACTTGATCTCTTTCTCCTTCAGTTCCTTTTCAGCTAACTCTGAATGCTCCTATTACTAAAAACTTTCTGAAGTTTATAAACCTTATTTTAAATCCACAAAGCTCCTGAAATATTTTACCAACAAATCAGCTTATTATCTATGATAATGTTTGTCTTTAGATGTAGGAAGACTATTGGTGTATGCATGAACTACCGTGACTCATGAAGGTATCTTACGATATTGATAAGGAAACATTTATAGGAGGAAGTGAAGCAGAATTTTTCTTTCTCTAGGAAATGATCTTTTTAAACTGTTATTTTCCCCCACCATTCTTAATCCAGATTTGTACATTTAAGAATCCTTTCATTAGGCACATATCTGATGTTATAAATATTAATTATAGAATATTAAAGTGATAAAAAATCTAAGAGATCATCTTCATTTTAAAGAAAAAACTAAATTGTAAAGAAGGTAAGTGGTTTGTGCAAAGTTAGTGACATGGATTTGATGATTTAACTCCATTAGGGAAATATATACATAATTGAGCACATTAGCAGTGTTTTATGTGTGCTTGCTGGAATATGATATTTGTTGAATAACCTGTCATATACCAGGCTGGGGACTGGATATAGAGAAAATATAATGAGGGAGAGAAAAAGGACTCTATGTGGAGAAAGTCAACAAGACCATGTAATATTTTTTGGAATGATTTTTAAGCATATGGATCAAGATAGTAGTCAAATATTTTTCTTGTTACCTGTGCGCTACATGTTTGAATTTGGGCATTATTATTTATTTCAAAAATAGTTACATTTTATATTAAAGATGTTCAGATTTTAAATTTCTTTTTTATTGGAATAAGAATTTATGATCATTTAATTTCATAGTGAAAATTACCCTAATTGGATCTTCTTTAAAATTATCTTTGTTGTAAATAACCAAAATTTAACTCAAATTAGAAACATTTTTATATGTTGTTAATACATATAAAAGATAGTCCCTTTTTTTGAGATCAGATCTACCATCTTAGTGAATTTCAAGTATACAGTGGCACATTTTTAACTATAGCCACCATTCTGTACATTAGGTCTCCAGAATCTATTCATTGTATAATTGAGAGTTTATATACCAGTCTCTTCCGTTTTCCTCCACCTGGTAACCACCACTCTACTGTCAGCTACTGAGTTAGAGTTTTTTTAGATTCCACATGTAAATGAGACATGCAGTAATTGTCTTTCTGTAATTGGGTTATTTCACTTAGTATAATGTCCCCCAATTTCATCTATGTTATTGCAAATGGCAGGATTTCCTTCTTTTTTAAGAATGAATAATACTCCATTGTACATATATACCACATTTTCTTTATCCACTCATCTATCGTAGGACACTTAGGTTGATTCCACATCTTGGCTATTGTGAGTAATGCTGCAACGAACATGGGAGGACAAATATCTTTTTAAGATAGTGGTTTTTTGTATTTTTTGGATATGTACCTAGAAGTGGGATTGCTGGGTCATATGGTAGTTCTGTTTTTAAATTTTTAAATAACCTCCAGACTGTTTCCCATAATGGCTAAACCAAAGATAGTCCTTGTTTAAATTAGGATGATGAATTTCACATATGATTTATAAGAGTTCATGCAATTGCTGACAGTGAGAGGGAACTGGATAGGGTTAAATACTAAGGACAGTGGGAAATGTTTGGAATTGCTACTAAGGTCAAACATGAGTCACAAAAAGATGAGTAAATTGCTTGCTACATTGCCACAAGAGTGCAGCTAAGGTTAATTGGCAAGGATTTATAGTTCGTCACTCCATCATTGCTCAGCAGCTTTGGAATTAAAAGATAATAGGTATAGTTGAGGCCAAGGGAGTGAAAAATTCAAAGGTGTCAATGATACTGTGGTTGATTTGGGCTATCCCCATGCTGAAAAAATCCCAAAGGGGGCTGAAGGGCTAGAAATCAAGATAATGGGGGAAAGAAGAGACTTATTCATGTTAACGAAGTGGGAAGAAGGGTCAGAGGATTCCAGTCAGTGAAAGATTTTTCCAAGTTAGGGATTTGGGACTGAAACATGTTTTTAGTAATGATGAAGCCTGGGGCATAGCCATACCCCAATGTGTGACTGAAGTGAAACAGAGAAGGTTTTAAAGATGAGGTGGCACTTGGAAGGTCACCACTACGTCTCTAGAAGTGGCAGACAATAGCTGTGTCTAAGGGGAAGGGAAAAAAAAAATCTTTTCTTCCTATCTTAGGTTCATGTCTGAGGCCCCTATAACAAAAGACAAATTAACAGGAGAAAAGCATACAAATTTATTTAATATAGGTTTTACATCACACAGGAGCCTTCATAAGGAAATGAAGACCCCAAAACACAGGGAAGCCTGTGTATTTTTATGCGTATGTTTGATGAAGCGGGGACAGTTGTGCAGACATACCATGGGACAAAGGAGATGATCTAATGTTAATAAACTAGGGGGGATGTAGCAAGGCCCATTTATTCAGGTTCTTCTCTTTGTCCTTGAGTCTTGATAAGGATGTTCCTTCCCTCTGGGCATAAGAAGGGTATCTTGTAAATAAGGGTCTTATGACCTGCTTCAGGGGGAAAGAGTGGAAGAAGGTCAGAGAGTGACCTCCCTGCTTCTGCTGTTTTCTCAAATGCCAAGGTGCCATATTTTGGGGTAGTGTGTCCTGAGCTCCATCTAGTATAAACCTCCTTTTTTTTTGGTCTTTGTGGGGAAGAGTTTATATGGTCAGTAATGGATAGGATTGTTAAGGGAGATGGTATGTTGATTTCAGGAGATGGGCTGAAATAGCAATTATGAACAAGATGTAGGAGAATGTGTAAAAGAACGTAGCGTTCACCATAATGGGGAAAGAAAGGTGGATAGACAAGCTGTGTGCGTCTGGTGACAGAGAGTGGCCCCATCCCTGGAGGGAAAATGAGAATTGGGAAAGGTAAGAGAGAGAATACTTTGCCTGTTGGTAAGTGTAGATATCGGAATCTGAAGGGTCGGCTAGGATAGGAAGGTGGTTTGAGAGACGTGTTAGCTCAGGGAGAAGGGATGGGCTCTTTGAAAAATTTTGTTGCTTGAAAGGTCAGCAACATTAGCTACTTCCAGCATTTAAATTGTTGGGGTGGATTTATTGTCAGTTTCCCAGCTCACTTGCTGGGCTTTAGACAGGACTAATTTGTACTGCTAGTTTTGTTGAGGTTTTGGTGAGAAAGGGGGAGGACAGGAAAAAAGTACCTTGATGGGAAACAACTTACTAAATTAATACCACTTAAAACGGATCGGTATTGCAATTTTTGAGCAAGTTCATGCTTGCGTAAAAGACAAAATAGTTTTGTCTACTCCTCTCTACTCCTGCCAGCATCAATGTATTTGTAAAACTATAAAAATCAGATGTAAGAAACTGCTGATTCATTCTCTGGAAAGCTCTACGTTGAGTTAGTGTAGTTTGTTTTTGGCAGTCTTGCTTCTTGAGATGTGAGTTGCAGCATTTGCCAATATGCTAAAAACGCAGCATCATTGCTATTTCTCTGACCTCAGCATCGTGAAGGGGCTTTTTAGCTCTTGCCCACTTTACATTGTTTTCCCAGGAAGTCTAGTGCATTTAGATTGTGTCATTAGCTTCTAAGGTGAGGTTTGGACAAAATCCATTTTACTTTAGATAACTTATTACCCTCCTTGTTCTTGACCCCTTGGTGATTCTGTTAAGGTCAATTTTTTTTTAGTTTCATATTTTTCCATTAGGACTTGAAAGGCTCTGAGCTTTCTTACTGATTGCATCCTATCCATGGAATTCAAATGTGTCTGAATTTTTTACTTGTTGAAATCAATGAAACTCAAATAAAAACTGAGAGCTTGTTTTGCAATAAAACACAAAAACTGTTGAGAATGTCTTTAAAATAAATCCTATGATAATAAAATGTACTGTTTAGAAGTATACATATGCCATTTGGGACTGTTGACTTCTATATTTAAGAAGTAAATCCTGCTAATGAGAGTCCTTTTCAACAATGATTTTAGCACTTGTGCATGATCCAAATAATAATGTTTATTATCTTCTCATGTGCCAGATGACTATGTTGTTTTTTATGTAACCTTGATTTACCTCTTTGTACTTCCTTGTTTTCGTCTGTATATAACCTATTCATATTTGTAATTAACAGCTAAAAATCTAATGTTAGGAGTATTTTTTAAGGAATTAGTTAATACTGGTATCTCAAGTCATGAATTGACTCAAGAAATTATTGGGAGAATTAAAACAAATATGGTTTTCTTTATTTGCAGTTCATTTTGGTGTTTTATTTAAGTTGTTCAGTGATTATTATAGAAGTTGTGTTATGACCTTTAGGTTATTTGGCATCATTATAAATAGTCCCTTTTCATGTGCTGCTTTGTGGCTCTTTGGTGTTAATAGCAGGAGTCCTTTGACCTGAGGTAGTAAAGCAATTTATTCAAGGATGTACTTGATTATTAATACCATGGGGGTTAGCATTTCTGAATTCTAGATTCTTCTGCAGCTTACTCTTGCTGCTGTTTGTGATTCACATTAATGAGAAGAAAAAGCTTTCAGCCACATACCTATGTTTCTGCAGTTCAATAGCCCATAGGTGTCAGCATTTAAGATAAGAATATGCAGTTTGTAATATGAACAGGATGTATACAGTAACACACATGCATTTGTATGTATGTAGATAAACTCAAGCAAAAGATAGAGTAACTCTAAATTATGCTTCATATGAAGTGTCTATATTTGTTCTCAATCAAGGATAAAATGAAGGAAAATTTAAAATCTCCTGAAGTTTTTGTGGCTAGTAAAATAGAATCTCAAGAGTGAAATATTATCTGATTCCACCTTACAAAAGATTTTCTTTAGGGTTTTGGTAGAAACTTACACAGATAAATTTATCCCAGGGTAGATTTTATAATTCAGTGACACTTTTTCATATTGTATTCATTCATTTGTATTGGTTGGTGGGGAGCAAGTCAAGAACTGATTAATTCTTATTATCCAGATAAGTTTTCATTGTCATCTTACTGCTACTTAATAGCAGTACAGTGGAGTGAAGTACATTTTGAGTATTCACATGCCCACTTGTCTGTGTAGGTTAACTTCTAAAATGTTTTTCACAGTGAATCACCATCACTAGCCTTCCAAAAATGACAATGTGAAGGACAGCCCTAATTTGTACATGTGAGCTGTTAGGTGCTTGTTAAAAATCATTCTGGAGGGATTTGGGGACGATGGCAGTACCAAGGCTTCAGAGTTTTGTAATCTCCTTTGCTTTTGCTATTTTCCTCCCGTTTATAAAGTAGTGACATGAAAAGGGACAGGGTAAAAAGACAGCAAAACCAAAACTTCAAAGACAGCGTTGACAACAAAACTAGGTGCCAAGATAGCTCCAAAATAAATCTGGGTGATGACAAGCCACCACTGGCCACAAAACCTATAACATATCATTTTCTGTGCAAGAGGAAAGAGGGGGAAGCAAAGGTGCCTGAGAAGTGGAGAACCCCAGAACAGGCAACAGATGCTCAGTGGGAAACACAAATAGCCAACAGATACTCAATGGAAAGCTGCTTTGAGAGCAGAGTTAAACCTGGAAGGGGTTTGCCATGCCTAGAGCCTGGGGTAAGAAGGCGTAAAATCTCTGGAATGCTCTGGCTCTCTGTGAGCTCTCAGACTAGACCTACCTCAGCTTCCTTCTAGAAGAGGGCCCCACGCTAAGGATAAACTGCTGGGAATGGAATGCGCACTGAGCAGGTCATGGCGACGGAGAGGAAGAAAGAGAAGTCTAGTCCAAAGTGTGTGTTGTGTGGGGAAGGGTGGAGAGACATGACCAGGAAATCCCAGAACTCAAGTGCTGCTATGGACTGAATGTTTTTGTCCCCTCAAAATTCATATGTTGAAACCTAATCCTGAATGTAGTGGTATAAGGAGACAGGGCCTTTGGAAGTGATTAGGTCATGAGGGTAGAGCTCTCATGGATTAGATAGTGCGCTTATAAAAGGGACCCCAGGGCGCTCTCTTATCCCTTCCACCATGTGAGGACACCTTAAGAACACAACTGTCTGTGAACCAGGAAACAGACTCTCACCACACACCAGACAACAAATCTGCCAGTGCCTTGATCTTGGACTTCCCAGTCACCAGAGCTGTGAGAAATAAATTTCTGTTGTTTTTAAGCCACTCAGTCTATGGTATTGTGTTATATAGCAGGCCAAGTAGACTAGGACACATGCCATATTTTTAAATACCACACAAAAACAAAAGAGGGATCTCTGTGAAGCTAGAAAACCTTTCATGACTGTCACTTCATTCTAAAAGGTTAGGAAAATTAATTTTATAACAAAAATATTGAGCAACAAAAGTATCAAGATCAAATCTCATTTAAAGCAATTATAAGAAAAAGAGATAAGGAATAAAATAATATCACCACAAATAATTCATGCCAGAAATGTGCTCATTGAACAGGTCAAAATTTTAACCTACTATTTAAAAATTGTCTATAAAACCTCAAGAAAATGATATAAAACATGAAAGAAAAGCATAAATCAGAATTGGGACATCTCAGAAATGAGGTGACAGAATCCAAGAGAGAATTAGAAATAAAGGAAAAAAGTCATTTTGGAAATTAAGACTAACCATAAGGAAGACAAGGGTGAATAAACACAACAGATAAAAATCTTAAAAGAAATAGAAGACGAAATAAGAGGAAAACTTTAAAACTCAAAAAGAAGTAAAGAAAGTATTAAAAAGGTTTCGAGAGAAAATGACAAATATTGAAGGTAGGAAAAAAAATTGAATATATGGATAGTAGGAGTTCCTGTAGAAAAAGCCTAAAGCAACAAAACAGAACAAATACTAAAAATGAAAATTTAAGAAACATTTTTCTAAAAAAAGAAAAACATGAAGCTACATGCTGAAAAAGTATATCATATACCTGAGAATACTGACTCAGAATGAGCAACACTGAAGCATTCTGGTAAACTTACTGAATTTTAAAGAAAAAGAAAAAATCCTTTGGTTATTTAAACAAAAGTAAAAAACTTGACTTATAAGGGAAAGAAAATAAGATAATCATCAGACTTTTCAACATCAATGCTTTATACCAAAAGAAAATGGGGGAATGTATTTAGGAAACTCTAGGAAAAAAACACATGAGGCAAGGTTTTTATTTCCAGAAAAACCAACCTTCTGGTATCTAGGAAAGGGCACAAGAAAACTCTCCCCAACATGCAAAACCTCAGGTCCCAAAATTCTTGAGGAATTTTTTATAGACCAGGCTTCAAACATGCAAAATAACCAGAGAGACAACATCGTAGGAACCGGTGGAAAGCGTTAAATAAATAGTTACCCGTAGAGCTTAAACTAAATGGAGTGGAAAGGGAGAGAGTATAGCATGTAATGGCCCTATGATCTGGGAGTATAGACAGTGTAGCTACTTTACAAATGGAAGGGGAATGGAAAAGTAAATCTATGTTTTAATGTTTTCACTGACCATATTGGTGGTAGTGTTAGTGTTCTGAGACTGTTGTGTATATCATATGGAAAGTAGCAAATGAATAATTGTGGGATAGTCTAGTTCTATCATCCCCTGTGTACTTGAGAACCAGATTCTTGGTTTTGAAGAAAGGAGATAAAGATGGAACAGAGAAGCTATTAAGTTAAATCAGGAATTTGAATCAAAAGCATCAATGGTAACCTCAAGAGGAATTTTATCAGTAAATGCACATTTCCCAGCTCTGTCCACTGAACAAGCCTAGAAACACGGAGAAGGCCTAAAAAGTGGGCTTGGAACATCTTGTAATATGAAGCTGGCAAGGAAGCTCTCAAAGACTCTTAGAGCCATGTTAAAAGCTGCCAACTAAAAGACACTCCTACCAGCCAAAGATGGGAGAATTTGGGCTTCAGTAATGTCAATGATTGCAATAGATTGAAACCCATCAAGTGTGTTAAAATCTTTTGAGTTCATAATGATATTTAAAAACAACTGAAGAATTGGTCATCTTTGGAAGATGACAGGAAACCAATTCATTGCATTGAAAATTGGTCAATAAAGGGAAAAAAATCATTTTATCCTGACTTTCCTAAATGATTTATACCATTGAGTAGCTAAATAGTGGATGTGGGGATGTTTCTTTATAAAAGTATTTCAGCTAACAAGTGAAAAATGAGTGATAGAATTAGAATGTCACCATTTTGCGATCTCCAATGAACGGCTATAGGCATTTAGCATGAATAGCTATTACGATCACGTAAGGAGGTATTATGTGCCTCCTATAATCCTGCTAAACACCACCACTTGTCTTGCCAAAAGACTGAACCTGAGTCTGATGCGTTCTCTGGATTCAGCTGCCAATTTGCAGGATATCCAACAGACAGAGGAACGAGCAGAAGTGCACCAAAAATATGCATTCTGCAAGCTCCAGACTCCGGAAAAGCTCCCTAGGTCCAATTGTGGGTTTTCCAACAGATAAATTATAAGGAAATGGCAGGTATAGAGGAGGAACCTGTAGAATAAAAGTGACTTAAAATATATCAAATTTTTTAAAATGAGCAAAGCTAAACTAGAGTAATTAGGGATAGACATTGGAGTAATAAAGCTATTTTTAAAACTCAATTAAGTTATTTATTACTTAGAAAAATGAGGATAATGGTGATTATGGAGAGAGGCATGGAATTGTGGGTGGAAGGGACTTCTGGAATATGTGGCAAAGTTCTGTTTCCTAACCGAGGTGGTACCGCCTGGTCATAATAATTCATTAAGCCATACATTTGTTGTGTCTATGTCTTTGTTTTATTTTATAATAAAAAGGATTAAAAATAAATTAATCCAGTCACCAAAATTTTAAGAGTGATTATGTCTGGATGGTCAAATAGCTGGCAAAATTTTCCTTTTTTTCCTTTTACTCCTTCCTGTGTATTTTCTTTCAATTGTACTTACATTAAACATGTAATTGCATTATATATGCAATTTAATCTATAAAATGACATTTCAATATAATTTTTTTAAAAAATCAGCCACATGGGCATCTTAGCAGTACTTTATTTAAAATGAAGGAAAAGTTTAGAATGTAATAATAGATATTTTGGCCAATGGCTACAGATTCTTTTCCTTACACAGCGTAAAATGGTTCCATTTTTCTAGGAGAAATGACATAGTGTTGTCAAGGTAGAAAGAGCCAGGTTTGCCGGACCAGCTTTCACTCTCCTCACTGAGCTTGGTAGGAGTTTGTGACTTAGTGTCAGTTTACTTACGTGTCAAAAACTTGATGATAATCTCCTCACAGGCCATGGTGATTAAATGAGATTGAAGGGTTACAATTGATAAGGTGCAATGCTAATGTGTTACCCTCATTTCATCTACTGGGACCTACAAAGTCTTTTGTTCTCCCTCTTTTCTTACAACAATAAACAGAAACCTAATCTTTCAAGAAATGCATGAGTCATTTAAAATGTTGGATAATTTGTGCTGTAATGAGTATTCTTTTCAATTTCATCTTCCTATCATAATATCAGTAGTTATTTGCTTAAAAAAAAAGAACAAAATATTATACCTAGTGTGAAGATAGAATTGAACTTGATTACATTCATTATGCTAGGTGGGTGGTTCTCTTTTTCTTTTTCTTTTTTAACCAAACCATTACTTTAGCACTTTAAAATAGAGAAGTAGAAGGTACTGTCATTACATAGCAAATTAGACCAAGTATGTATAAATATTTTAACATTTTTGGTGCAAAAATAGGCTTAATTCATTTCATTGGCTCTATCCCAACTAAAAAATCACATTCTGCTGGCATAAATATAATCCCTAGTTCCTGTGGGATAAATTACTTTTCACTTTTTCTCTTAATATTGTATAAAATTTATGACACTAGTGAACTAATACCCTTAGATTACAACTTTTGGCGGTAGTTCTTTTCCTCAATATAAAAATTGTTGAGGAAATAAAAGTGTGCTATTTCTGTGTGAGTATGCACTAATTTTTTAAAAAATAGAAATATGAGCATTATTAGAAACTCAATTTCAGTCTCTGCTATAGCTTTTTGGGAAGGCAGTTAGGTGTTTTTTGGGTTTTTTGTGCATGGGGTAGAAAGGAGTTGTTTTTGTTGGTTGGTTTTACTTTGGTCTTTCATCTTGAATATGCTTAGCTAAAGAACATATGATGTGGAGTTAGACTTGCACTTTTGAATGATTTTTCATTTTTTTCTCAAGCAAGACTTCATGTTGGGACTCAGATAAGCTAGAAGAAGAACATTCTGCTAAGTGGAAGAAACCGGTCATAAAAGACCACATATTATATGAATCCATTTATATGAAATATCTAGAATAGGCAAATTCATAGAGACAGAAAGTAGATAAACGCTTGCCAGGGGTTGTGGAAAGACGAGGGTAGTGGGTACAGAGCTCTCTTTGAGGTGATAAAATGTTTTATAATTAGATAGTGGTGATAGCTGTTCAACTCTGAGAATACACTAAAAACTATTGAATTGTGCAATGTGCACTGCCCTGTCCAAGGCAGACTGGGGAAGAGGATTGGTGCCTCATCCACCTGGCCTTTTCTCCCACCCACCCACACCACTAGGGGCTGTGAGTTGAAGACCTGGATATGGCTTGAAAACCACAGGCCTAAGGGATCAAAGCCTTTGCATTGCCAGGCATGGGGATGGCCCAAGTAAAAACTGGAGTCCATTTCTTCATTAATTATTTCTGTGCATATTAACAGTGTACTAAGAGCAGACATAGAAGTAAATTGGGTCATAAATGCTTATCCTTATACAGTGGTCTTCTTTTTGCATTTCTATCATGGAAAGCGTCTTCCTTTTACCCTTTTTACCAAGACATTCAGGGTAAGCATAGCTGTAAACTTCATCTTCTGCAGTGTGATACCCATTGCAAAAGATGTGAATGTGCTTTGTAGTAGATATATCCTTTTGGCTTTATTCTCAGTCCCAGGTGTTGCTTCTCTAAATGTTTCCTTCTTTACTCCCGACTATATTCTGCTTATTTCGCCTATTCTGCCTGGTAAGATCTTAAACCATCACCTCTCATAGCAACCTTTTTTCCTCCACAAAGTTGCCTTAAATTCTTTTTTTTGAGACGAAGTCTCTCTGTCACCTGGGCTAGAGTGCTTTGGCCTCAGCTTAGCTCACTGCAACCTCAAACTCCTGGGCGCAAGTGATCCTCCTGCCTCAGGCTCCTAAGTAGCTGGGACTACAGGCATGAGCCACCACCCCCAGCTAATTTTTCCATTTTTTTGTAGAGATGAGGTCTAGCTCTTGCTCAGGCTGGTCTCAAACTCCTGGCCTCAAGCAATCCTCCCGCCTCAGCCTCCCAAAGTGCTAGGATTATAGGCGTGAGCCACCACACCTGGCCTAAAAATTCCTTTAATTGTTTGCTAGAAGCAAGACATATTTGGGTGGAATGGGAACAAATAGAAAGTAGCAAAACTGTATAAGGGTTTGACTCAGAACTTAGTTTTCAAAAATAATTATATTTTTTTAAAGTTTCTGTTTGCAAAACAAGTTTGTATGAGTCCTTGGTGTGTTTGTCCTGAAGGAAAAGATGGCAGGGTTCGGGGTGGGGACAGGGAGCGGTAAACAAATATATTTATCACTGAGTTTCTGTTTTAGAAAAGTTCTTTCCCACCCCACCCCTCTTTCTCCAGGAAGTGGGAGTGAGGTCCACTTAAGTGGTAGGTTGAGCAGCTCACTAGGAGCCAGAGGATCAAAGTCTTAATTCAGTTCTATGCAGATAGATATGTAAATATTTTAAATACATCTTCAGAAGGAGTAAAGTTGATGTTTGTATTGCAAATAAAAACTAGAATTATGATAAAGAGTAGAAAAGGAGGTTTAGAGAACAACAGTTCATGAGCTAGGATGAGGGGATAGGGTTGGGGTAGTACCAGCCCATCTCACCCTAAATGATTATTAAACTCATCATCTCGAAATGCTTAAGGAAACAGCGAGATTTTATATAACATTAAAAATTTATTTCAGATAAACTAATTGTATGCCTGCATGGTTGGGAAGGTCCAAAGAAATTGACAGTAGTCCTCAAATAGAGCGCCCTGCTCTTCCCCTCGTTTATTGCTTTCTCTTTTTCCAGACTAGAGTGTAGGTGACGCATGTGGATCCAGCGTGGGCTGTGTGGCTGCCCTCCATTTATTCAGCTTAGTTAAAACCATAGAATATACTTTACCTTTGCTAAATTTGTAGTAGCAAATTGCAAATTTTTAGCAATGGGATCAACCAATAACATTTCCAAAACTTGTTTTACTTTTTGGCACACGTTTTCAAATATTGGGAAAATGAGCTATTGTTTATTTTCAACAGAAAATGAAAAATTATAAGCTTATCACTGGATATATTTAATGACAAGTTCTGATTGCCAAGTGTTTTCATAACATTGTACATTATTCCAAAAATGCATAGAACTACCAAAACTGTCAGCATTTAACTGCATCCATTTACATCTGCTCTGATTTTATTATAGATAATTATTACCTTCAGTTTTAATAAGGGAAGTGTAATTTTTCCAACCTTATAGACAACATCTGGGGAAGATGTACGAGACTTCACAAAGGTGCTGAAGAACAAATTCAGGTCAAAGAAATACTTTGCCAAACATCCTCGGCTTGGCTATCTGCCTGTCCAGACAGTTCTTGAAGGTGACAACTTAGAGACGTAAGTTTGATTTTCATATTAAATCTTCTGTGAACATTTATATCTGATGTCTTTTTTTATGGTAGTGACACAAGAGAAATTGTTTAATACCAAAAAGATTTGTGTTTTGGTAAAATGTCTCATTTTAAAAGAGGTAAATTAAACTTGGAATTAGTCTTCACAACACGAATTTTTACTATTTGCTTTTAACAATGTCACAGCCAAGATTCCAGGTTTAACCTTGCGTGTGTCCCTAGACTTTAAAAATATGTGTTAATGTGTCAACCTTAATATAAACTGGTCTTCTCTTTTGTTTGGTCATCTCTTTTCCTTTTAAAAATACTTAAATCAAATTGTGATATCATATGCTCTTTCATTCTTTTATTTATTTTCCATTTTTCCCCTTTTGGAAGGGTGTTTTGCTATGTCTAATCATATGTTTTGCACATATTTTGTATATTTTTAATATAAATTTGTTAATGATGTTTAATCTCTTGCTTCAGATACATAGCTATGCTTAAAATCTCATAAAAATCTCACATTATGTTTCTAATCTATTTTTTTCTTGAAGATGAAGACAGCAAAATGAGATAGCTTTATATATTACATGAAATACACAAGATTTCTTCATACCATATAATTTGAGTTGACAAGCATAAGTGGAAGTTACAAGGTGGTAAAAGTACCGGGACTAGAAAGCAAAATAAGAATTTCTAGTCTGAGAAGAAATGCAAGGAAATAATTTTAAGTTACTAAACAGTTGTATATCAAGATCAAAATAAATGTGATTTTAAATCTTTGAATTACTTTTAGAAATATCAGCATAAATATTCCAGCTAAGGCCATTTTCTTATGGTTAAATCTTGTGGAAAATGAACTTTTATTGCTAATCATCCCAGAGTGCCTGGTCATGTAGCATAACTATTAATACATTGTAGTCAGGAAAAGACACCCAGCTCACAAGGGTGAAGCATGAAGCTTTCTGCTTTGTACAGTACAGAAAATTGTAGTAAGAAGTATAAAAAAATGTGTTGAGTACAATTTTTGTGAAGTTAAACTTTCTTTAACCTTCAAAACTTATAGCTCATTTTGTTTTATATATGAGAGATAATCAAAGAACATTAATATTCCAGTGTATTATGACAGTCAGTGTCTCAAGATGTCAAAATAGAAGAATAGACAATTTGTTCTGATTCTTTTTTTTTCCATATAATGCCCTGTACAACTGGAACTTTGCTAAGTTTCTGTGCCAGTGTATCTCTTATTTATGGGACTGCTAAGAAGGAGAAGAAAGACCACAGCCAAAGCATAGTAGATATCATTATCCCTCCGTAGGTAATGTCATGTGCGTGTATGCAGAAAGAAATATAACACACATGCATATGTAGGTAGGTCTATATATAACACATATAAATCATAAGAAAGAATTTAAACCTTTTGATAACTCTGCTTGATATCAAACTCTGTACAGTTAAGATATATGTCTTCCTAATCAGTTTTTGGCATAGTGCAATTGAGAACAGATTTCATTAAAGCAATTTCAGTTTAAAGAAAGCTATTCAAATACATTCAGGAGAGGTGAATTTTTGGTCCTCTGTTTTGTGTGTATACTTTTGTCCTTTTCTTCAAAAGGTTGTATCATAATATATTCTTAACTTGTTTTAGTGCTAAACATCTATGATAAAGACAACATTTTACTTCTCTTTGTATCTCTGATCCAATTAAACTTTGGAATGGATAATTCTGAGGCATAGAATTATTTCATGGTGCTTTAATTTACCAGATAATTTGATAGGTTTGAACTAAATGACATGCCTTTCACTCTTTTGATAAACCATTGGCATTCTGTGTCCCAAATATCTTCATCTTTTACAGGAATCATGCATGTAGATGCATCTTTTATACTCCTTTTACACATTTTTAATAATTTACCTTTCAATGTCAAAATAATCATTGGCATCAATCATACTATTCTGAGTGACTCTTTTAAATTAAAAATTAACAGAAAACCATGCCAAATAATTTTGTGCTATGATTTTGGGTTATAATTCTGAAAATGCCTCACCTCACTGAACATGAATTTACCAGCATTTCCAGTGGGAGAAAAACAAGAGGAAGAAAGGAAAGAGTATAAGATTAAATCAGATGCCACAAGATCCTTATTGAAAAAGGTTTATGAGCAACTGGATACAGTGGGCAGGTTTTCTTCTTTCTTTAATCCTAGACCAAGATCTCTGGATTTGGTATAGTTCATTTTTCTGCTGAGCCCTTTCTACTATAGGGCCACTTAATCTTCCAGTGTAACAATTTATGTGAGTGGGTAGTAAAAAAGTTTGATTTTGTTTATTTTCCTATTTGTGGGAGGAGAGCATTGGAGAAAAACCAGTGAAGTGGTAAATGTGTTGAAGTTATTTATGAAGCTGATTAGAATTTTCTGTTGTTTCTTTCTTTTCTTTCTCTTTCATCCTTACAAAATGTAATGTCCTATCCTCTGCCCGGTAATTATACATGCCTACATGAAGGGGATTTATGGGAAAAATGAGTTGTTACTGTAGACAAACCCATGCTAAGGGTTATTCATTTAATTTTATAACTATGCAAAATTTTTCAAAAATCAATCAAAATAAATGAGTCAAGCTTGATTAAAGAATGCACCATTGAAAATAAACCTGAGAAACAAGCTAAAATAGTAGCAAAAGTAATTTGAGAGTTGTGAAAGATTATTATTGACTAAAAAGGTCGGTTGGTTTCCCTTAAGATTAGAAAAGTAAAATAGACACCTTTCCCTGTATTGGTTAAAGTGGAATGAGTGAGTTTAATGATTTTTTTAAGCCTTGCTATAGCAATAACCGACTCATAGTGAGTGTAACTATGGTCGCAGTAGCACTGGGCTGGGGCAGGGGAGTGACAACTAAGCTGAGACCTGAAAGATTGATAGGGCTAAGTGTTGAGTGTTTGGTGTGGGAGAAGAGGTAGAGTTTCTGGGCAAAGGAAGCATTTTCAAAAGCCTGGAGGCAAGATAGTTTTGGAAACTGGCGTGGGGAGCTGTGAATACTTGCAAGAAATCAAAGTGGAGAAAGAAGCTGGGACCAGATAATGAAGGGCCTCCCAAACCATGCCAAAGTGTTTGGAGTTTACCCTGAGAGCAGTGGGGAGCCATTGAGGGTCTTTATGTAAGAGCAGCTGGGATCTCCATTCCCCTGTTCTGGAGCAAATGGATTGAAGGCGGCAAAAGACAGGAAGTACAAGGAGCAGTCTGCTGAGAATTTAAGGCACTAAAAGGGTCACTAAAATCTTCAGAGTCTGGGTTATATTTCATATAATAGTAAGTATATTTAGTAAAATCTGATTCCTTGAATATTAATGTGTGATTGACCAAAACACTCTGTTTAGCCACCACACTGGAAAGCACGGATAGGCTGCATTATAAAGTCTGGGCTGACACACACATTGGTCTTATTTTTAACCCCTTGTAATCATAGATTCTAACTACATAGTTCTTTATTTTTTTTTTTCAGAATTAAATGAGAAAGCTTTTCACTTAAGCTTAGTTTTTTTCCTACAAATCAAAATACTTTGAAGTCAATGAAGCCTAGAGTTTGATTTTTTTATCTTTATTTCTTTTCTTAGAAATTTTCCAAATATGTATATAAAAAAACCCTCTTTTGAGAAACTCTTCAGTTCAGCTTTCGGCCCTTGCCATTCTTATCTTAGTTCATGAATCACTTTTGTGCTAACTGGATTAACTTCACAAGAACCAGTCAAGCAGTTTCACAAGGCTTTTTTTCCCAAGGTCGATTAAGATCAAAAATACACATTTTTCTTCTATTTAAAGCCCATGGCAAATGTTTTAGTACACTTGAATTTTGGAAATAATCTCTTAAGCAGTTACTGTTTTTAGAAAGTGTACAGCAAATCATGCATCTGACATTTAACATTTCTATTGCAAGCTTAATGCAAAATAGTGACGTAAAAAGAGTATAGAGTAATACTATGTCATTTTGTTGTTGTTGTATCTATTTTACACATGTATAATTAAGTCTACTGATAATATATTCTGACAAACACAGAGTGGATAAATGCCTGGTTTTGAAAATAGGTCTGAAGAGTCTTAGTTTTTCATTCCAATAAGATGATATTCCATCTCTTTTTACTCTTGCCTGTGCAGACATCAACTTGCACTTCACAGTAGGTAATAGTTTCTTAAGTATGTGTGTGTAATTGAAATAAGAGAATCTAGTAGGTCTGGAATGAGTTTGTTTCAATCAGCATTAGCTTTTTCAGGAAACATTACTTATTTTTTAAGTAGAGAGCTAATTTTCTTTGTGCTTTTAAATTACCACATTCACAGTTACCCCTCTCCCAAAAATGTTTGGATTTGAACCAGCTTTTAATTCAGATCAGTTGTTTTCAAAGATATTTTCATGGGACTTGGGGATTCCTATGTAGTGCGTGAGGTTGAGGGGTACCCCCAGGACTAAGAGTGATACTGAATGATCTGGCTTCAGACCCAAGCCCCTGATTCAAGCAGAACAAGTTTTCCTGTATCAGTTCATAGATTGAGCTTGTGGATAAAATTTTGTTTGATGAAAGTGTATCATGATCTAGAGAAGTTGCATTCAGTTTCATTGATGATGTGACATTTTTGGCAAGGTGTGTGTGGGGGTATCTAGATTGCATGTTTTCTCAATGTGTCTGTGAAGTTGAGGTACTTTGTGTATACCTGGGTTTGAATTTTTACGCTTAAAATTGGCCGAAGAATCAGAAAAATCTAATTTTATTGCATTTCTGCCATGTATATATAAAGTACTCTTTAATTTTTAACTTCACCTTTCCAACCAAGTTCTTTCTCCAGAAAAAACAAAAATAGGATTGCATCTCCCATTGGTATACTATAGAACATTATCTTAAAATTATTTTATAATTTTGAGCTATTTTAGAACATTTTCCCCCCAGTAAGACTGTTTAAAGATGTGTTTGCTATCCTGTAGCAAATATCCTGTAATATCTGTGAAAAGGCCCCTGCAGATACTTGAATACACAGCATCTTCTCTAGAATAAACTGTGACTTCTGTTACTTTTGATTTCCCCATGGTGGCTTTCAGGGCAGCCAAATATTTGAGTGGAAAACAATTGAGAATCTTCCACCCACCCCCCACTGTTTTCGTCTTAAATTGCTCTCAAGTGTTTGTTCTGTGACTTTTGTCTCCCTCTCTGCAGTCCTATCACACTCATCAGTATGTGGCCAGAGCACTATGAGTGAGTATTCACAGCCCGTGTGCAGGAGATGGATGTTCTGATCAGCTGTGTTAGCATGGGGATGATTACTGCACTCTTGGTCTAAAATAATATTTCTGCATCCTGGGTAACAATCCTAGTGGTTTGCTTGCATGGCAAATTCATTGTTTAACTAAGCTAACATTTCTAATAGTAACAACCCTCAAAATTTGGGCATAAAATTGTTGCTTTGTTTTTTCCTTTGCAGCCCCTCCCAGTCTCCTCAGCTGTTTCATGATGACACTCATTCAAGGATAGAACAATATGCCACACGGTAAGAAACTTTGACCGGAGCCCACTACCACACTGATGCCCAGAGTATGTCTATTTCTGGTTAGTCTGACACCAGTAACATACCTTGATTTAAGGAATGTCTCTTTGCAGGAGTCGTGATTCCCTTATATTTGGAATCTGGGCTCTCATTTTTTCGTATTGCAATTTGCACTTCACCAAACACCTGCTGTATATTCTATGAAAAGTGAATCTCCATAGGATGTGATTATCACGCTCATGAGAATCCAAACACTGCGCAAGCAGGATTTAGATAATGTAACCCAGTTTCAGTGAATCAAAGTGGAATTGAAGGTATTCTCAGGAAATGGTGCACGTATGAATTATAATATGTAATTAAATTGATGCTAATGCCTTAGGATAGGGCTTTATTTTAGAATCCCTGAATAATATAAAATACAGACTGGTCTTGATGGTATATACACACTTTCAGAAAAGTAGTACATACTAAGTGTCTGTGGTCCTGCTAACTAGCTATGCCTAAAAGGGTTAGTTCAAGCATCATAAAAATAGTAACATCTGAACTGGGTCTAGGCCAAGTAGGATTTTGGGGAAAAGGCTTAGGCTGATGGAAAAACATAGTCCAAAGTGTTGAGCTGGGAAGGAACGTGGCTTGTTTGCGGAACTGCAGGTAGGGAAGAGGAAGGAGTTGAGAGAGACGGGGGCCTAGGCGAAGTCTGTTAATGAAGGGCCCAGCTGCTCAGGACTTGGAATCATGTCCTTCAGTAAAGGGAAGTCAGAGAGACTCTTTAAGCATGAGAGGGATGTCATTAGATTTGTGTGAAAATGTAACCCTCACTTTAATGTAGACGACCAACTACAGGGCAATGGAGAGCCTGGGTCTGGGAGATCATTCAGGAGACTCAACAACACAGCATAAGATGAAGGCCTACAGGCTTTAAGGCAGTGGTGATATAAACGTAACTCAACATTAGATGTTTTAATTTTACAATCTTGTTAAGAGATTTGGACCTTACTGTGTTTTGTCAGAATTTTGGCAGTTTAAGGATGACTGAGGATATGCCTTTCAGTTGACCATGTCCTGTGTGGCCACGTTATCTAACCTACTTATTTTCATTTTGCAGACTGGCCCAGATGGAAAGGACTAATGGGTCTTTTCTCACTGATAGCAGCTCTACTACAGGAAGTGTGTAAGTAAATCACGAAAGTAGCACTGCCTGGGAAAGCTGGTTCTTTTATTATGGCTGTTGGAAATAATCCTCATTGACTGTGGCTCTGCATTTTGATTCCAATCAAAATTGATTAAGTGTGGTTCCGTAAGTGTCCACATAGATTGTGTGCTTTCAAACCATGATAGTATAACCTGGATATGTTTATTTACTTTGTTTCATATAAATTAATGAAAAAATCCTACATTGGTCAACTAATCCACCTGAGGAAAATCAGATTATTTTATTTAGAATAACAGGTATATATATTCATTCCATTTGTCTCATATTTCTTGTTAATTTAACAAATGTAATTCCACAGAATTACATGCCCTTTCTGTAAAATTCTATCCCTTCTGCTAGCTAACAATTTCTCCATAATATCTGCATTTACCAGCTCTGACCCACATATGCTTGGACACATACTCCGCACCACCCTTCATTGAAAAGTGTTAACTCCCCTGCCAATATTTTATTTTTATTAGCAACTAAAAAAAGACTCATTGACTTTAGAATACCCTTTTAAAAGCTTTCTAGCCAAATACTTTATCCTTGATTTCCCCATTTGTATATATTCAACTTGGTCGTGGAACTTCCTCGGGAAATATCTTATCTCTGATTGTCCCACTCTTGTGTGTCATCTTACTTTTGGAACATTTCCTTCTTCTTTTTTTTTTTGCCTTGGAATTCATGTTTTTAATTCTGAATGATATCTAAAAGACTTCGCTAGCGTCAAGTTTATGTGACTTATGCAGGTTCATTGTAGTTTGGATCTTGTGGGAAGCTGCAAGGAAGACAGAAAAGTTGTAGAACGTAGTAGTTAGATGTTTTTCACTAAAAAAGACTATCAAGAAAACCAAGTTGAAATATCTTAAGCACTCTAATGTAGAATGTTTTCTTTTAATATTTCTTAAAAGTTGTTTTATTTATGAGTAAGCTTATCAATAAAAGTTCCCAGGAGGTTTTTCAATTTCAAATTTCAAAGATTAGCATCTTGATACTTGACAATATAGTAGGGATTATCATTTATATAGTGTGAGTGTGGAAAAATTCCCAAATCAAAATAATAGTGTATTCATAATGTTTCTTTTGTATTTAGCCTACTAGTATACATTTCATGTAAAGTAGTTAAATCAACATAATTTCCATCAAGGTTCATAATAGCCAAAGAATTAAAGAAAATTAAAAATAATAATTCAGACCAAAATCTTACTTCTTTAAAATGTATTTGTCATGCCCTGGGAACAGAGTAAAGATAATGCTCAAAGTTAGTGTAGCTTATCTTCAAATTAGAAAAAACACTATTTATTTTTAAATTTCACACTAATGTTTCAGATAAGAAAAAGTAATCAGATGATTAACAGCTGAATACATTTTAATATACTATTATTAGATGTATTAACTCATTCACCCATCCAAAAAATATTCATTATATATCTGCCATGTACTAGTGTGGAGACAGTTGTGAGAGCTGATTGTTAAATTTTCAGGAGGTTTTTAAGCTGTTTATTTAACAGAGCCCTTATTAAAAATAATTTACAATATACAGTTATAATTAAATAAATTAAAATAAAAACAAAGGTAATACTCAAAACTCATCACACCCTAAGTATTTTACTACATTTTACTGTTATCTATGTCCTTGGGGTTATTTATTATATCTGTCAAGTGGTGTGCAGCTGTGTATCTTTTCCCAACTCCACGTTCAGTGAAGTCATTAACTTGAAACTGGCCATGAGGAAAGAATGTAGAGCACAGAAATTGCAAGTGCTACAAATCAAGGCCGTTGTCTTTATCGTTTGGAGGTCCTATTGTTAAGCATTTAAGGGCACACCACTGCCATGCACCCAATACTGCAGTAGATCTACAGATGAAGATACTGTCTTCATGAATCTCATAGGCTAGAAGGGAGAGAGATAAGTGGGCCCACAGGAGGAACATGGTAAAGGCATTTGTGGTGGACAGAATAACGCCCCCCCAAAGATGTCCACATTAACCCCTGAAACCTATAAATATGTTACTTTCTGTGGCAAAAGGGACTTTGCCAGTGTGATCATGTTAAGGATCTTGAAATGAGGAGAGATTATCCTGGATTATCCAGGTGGTCCCAATATACTCACAAAGGTCCTTATAAGAGAGGAGAGGAGATATAATGGCAGAAGCAGAGGTCAGAGAGAGCTTTGCAGATGCTGCCATGCTGGCTGTGAAAATGGAGGAATGCAGGTTTCCTCAAGGTGCCAGAAAAGGCAAGGTCACAAATTCTCTTTTATATGTAAGATTAAATTACATTAATAATGTAAGAAAGTGTAGACCACTAAAGACAAATTGTTTTCCAGTTACTGCTGCATTAACATTTTCTTAGTGAATATGTGAATAAATCTCGGTTTGCTAACCGTGGAGTTTCTCTGCTCGCTCATGTTCTGAATTGCTGAGTACACCGGGGTTTTCTCCTGTGAACATGTGATTCTTCCATTCTAGGGAGAATGTCAACAGGCAGTCTGAATCATTGAAGCCTTACTCTGGACCTAACATTCAGTGGTTTGACTTAAATGTATATTATTTCCTTATTTAAACATTTCTGTTTTAATCGATATTATTGACTTGGCAAGATGAATAAGTATTATTATGATAAATCTTTCAGTATCACGATAGGCTCTCAACAGTTTCTCATTGCTGTCCATTTCTGACTTGGCAATCACCTTATAAACATGGCAGTCTGTTTTCCCTTCCTTTTCTTTTCAACCAAGTGAAGCAACTATTTTTTAACTTACTAAAGGAGTTATCTATTGTTTAGCTAGTTTGGGGTAGAGAAGTCTCATTCATATAGCCAAGGGTAATTTCCCCTTTCCCTTAAGGTTACCTCCCTTTAAGATGTTTAGGAAGAGGGCGTGTGATTACATGTGGCTTATTCCCAAGCTCTCTCTGTGACCATGTAGGTGTTCCCCTCCTTTGCTGTGGGCCCCTGCCCCCTTTGCCACTGTGCCACTGGTGGCAGCCTGCACACATAGGCTCCTTCCCCCTCATGAATGCTGCCGCCCCTACAGGCACCTTCCTTGAGTGGTGGAGAAAGTGAGGGGCTGGTCTTGTGCCCTCTCCCCGAGACAGCTCATCCCTCCCTTACCCCCAGATGCTGTTACAGTTAGATACATGGCTGTATTTGACTTCCTTAAGAATTGCAGAAAATCAAAGGGAGAAAATATTTTAAGCTATTTGCAAAAACAAAAATTTTTATTACGTAAGGCAGATTTTGTTCAAAAGTAGTGGTATATGGGATAATGATTTGTTTTTAATTTTAATGATTATGTATTTAGTTTAATATATATTCAAAAAGCATATAAGAAGCAGGTCAAATCAATGGTTTTGTGGATATGTTTACCTTCTTATGTAATTATTATTTTTTTTAATTTCAAAATGTTCAGGGGATACAAATGTTTTTGGTTACATGGATCGCTTTTGTAATGCTTGAGGCATGGCTGGAAGTGTGCCCGTCACCCAAATAGTGTTCATTGTACCTGTCAGGTAGGTTTTCACCCATCTCCTCATACCCTCTCCCCTCTGCTTGATTTCCACTGAGTTTTACTTCCCTCTGTGCACATGTGTGCTCATCAGTTAGTTCCAGTTTAATAGCGAGTACATGTGGTGTTTGTTTTTCCATTCTTTAGATACTTCATTGAGGATAATGGTCTCCAGTTCCACCCAAATTGTTGTAAAAGGCATTAATTCATTATTTTTTATGGCTGAGTAGTACTACAGGGTATACATATACCACATTTTGTTAATCTACTCATGAATTGATGGGCATTCGACATCTTTGCAATTGTGAATTGTGCTGTTATAAACATTGAGTGGAGGTGTCTTTTTGATAAAATGACTTATTTTCCTTTGGGTAGATACCCAGTAGTGGGATTGCTGGATCGAATGGTAGGTCTACTTTCAATCTTTGAGGAATAGCCATACTATTTTCCATATAGGTTGTACTAATTTGCAGCCCCACCAACAGTGTATAAGCATTTCTTTCTCTCTGCATCCATGCCAGCATCTATTGTTTTTGGACTTTTTGATAAAAGCCATTCTAACAGGGGTAAGGTGATATCTCATTATGGTTTTAATTTGCATTTCCCTGATGATTAGTGACGTTGAGCATTTTTTCATATGTTTATTGGCCATTAGTTTATCTTCTTTTGAAAAGCTTCTGTTCATGTCTTTTGCCCACTTTTTAATGGAGTTGTTTGGGTTTTTTTCTTTCTGGTTTGTTTGAGTTTTTTGTACATTCTGGATATTAGCCCTTTTTCGGATGAATAGTTTGCGAATATTTTCTCCTATTCTGTAAGTTGTCTATTTGCTCTGTTGATTATTTACTTAGCTGTACAGAAGCTTTTTAATTTAATTAATGAAACAAATAAAATTAAAATTAATTTATTCAAATTAAAATTAATTAATTAAACAAATAAAATTAATTTAAAATCAGTTAAGAACATTTCATAATTATTGTTATGTGGATGTGGCAGCATTTAGGAAGGTGGCAGGAAAGTTATTGAAGTTTGTGAAATACATATTTAAGCTGAAGCATCCAGGACATCGAACTCAATCACAGTGGAGTCTGCCCTTTTGTGTAGATATGTTTATCCCTAAGTTCCTGACTGTTTGAAAAAGTTTCCTTTTTCTACTCTGAGAATCTCTGTCACTTAAGGGGAAAAAACCCATTTCCTACCCATAGTTCTCACCCAGAATTCATACCTTCCTTCAACAAGTACCTGGCTGGGTTATTTAATGCCCCTGGGGCTACGGCAGGATGGTTGGTGATGGCCTTTGGCACCTGGGGTCCTGCAGAGAAGCACAGGTGTTTGTGAGACTGCCAAGTCTGAGTGCCTTCAACGTCTGCATATGACAGCACATCTACTTCCTAATCCTTGGGTTTGCCAAACGAATTACTGCTGGAAATTCAATTCCCCCCTCTTCTCTGCCCCAAGGACAAACATCTGTTTCTTACAAGACCTTATGGTACAGTAGTAGTAGTAGGAAGGGTACAACATAATCACCCTGACCTTTTCCTGGAAGTTTCCTAAAGCTCCAGCATTGGTAGGATCATGATACAATCCCAAGAGACAGTAGACAACAGTTTTCCAAACCACCTCACAGTATTGTCAGCTTCTGAATGAGGGGTTGGTGGTTTCTCAAGACAGCCTTCTGCTTCATTCTCAGGTCTATATCTGGAGGTAGCCAGCGTCAAGGTATTAGAAATTTTTTTGTTGTTGGGAAAGATTAAAAACCAATTCAGAGCACCTTAAGCAAAAATGGTATGTTAGCCAATTTCCACAATACTTTTGGAAATTTTTTTTCTTTCTTAAATTCTCCACTTTACCCCTAGGCATCTCTTGAGGTTTTGTTATTCTTGAATAATAATTGTGATGATACAAAAAACGGCCACCACCACCTTGCTGTAGAGCAGTGGTCCCCAACCTCTTTGGCACCAGGGACCATTTTCATGGAAGATAACTTTTCCACAGACCAGGAAGTAGGGAGATGGTTTCAGGATGGTTCAAGTGCACTACATTTATTGTGTACTTTCTTTTTATATTATTATTACATTGTAATACATAATGAAATAATTATACAATTCACCATAGGTTGGGGACCCCTGCTATAGAGGATAAGAAGAGCTGGGTACTGTTATAAGCACTTTGTATATCTTTGTTTATTTAATCCTCACAGAAACCCTTTGAGAGGATGCTTTTGTTCGCACTGTTACGACCATTTTACAGATGAATAAATGGAGGCCCTGGGAGGTTGGGAGCTTGTCCAGGGTCTCACAGTCAGTAAGTGGTGGAGCTGGGGTCAGACTCAAGCATACTGGCTCCAGGCACGGGTGCCCCTGGGCATACCACTGTGCTGCCTTTGCTGCGTGCGGGAAGGACAAGGACGGAGGGCTCCCCAGGCGGTGGTGAGGGGGAGGGGGTGAGATTATGTGCAGATCCATCCAGTCCTCCTGGAGGTCATCACTGTCTTTGTCCCAGTACTGCCTATTCTCCATCCATGCCGCAGCTTCACATTCAAGACCTAACTAGGTTTTCAATTCAGAAGGTTTTTACAATTCAACAAACTGCTGGATCAAAATCAAACTCTAAAGTTTGGTTTTGGGTGATCTCGGTCACATGACATTCAGCAGTGTAAAAGAAAGCCCTGTGCTTTGAGGCAAGAATGTTGAGATTTGAATTGTAATTCCCGCTCTTTAAGTTATCTAAGGCCCTTTTACTCATTTGGGTCTTCAGAAGCAGTCATTGTGCCTGCAGTTTGAGCCTTTCTCTTTCCCTCAGATTGATCTGTGGAAGGAATTCTCTGATGCCCATAGCGTTCATCTTTCATGAAGCGAGTTAATTATTTGGTGCACCACCGTGTATCATGGGCTAGAATATGAACCAATCTTACAGCTTTTTACCATGTCTAGACCCTATTCCCAATACTCCCTATTTCTCTGAAAGACTGACTCTGGAAAATTTACAAGGAAGTTAATTTTGAGGATACTAAGTATCTTTGAAGGAAGAATTGAGCAACCATGTCTCAGAAAGGGACACAACCCATGATGGTTCTGGTGAATCTCAGGAGGAGGAACTCAAGGACAACAGTTCCTTCAGCCATCTGCCCTGGGGTGACAATGTTTTATGTGAAAGGATTGAATGGGGAGGCTGACCTTGGTTTGCATTGGCATTGCAATTTGCAAATCTGAAGCCTGGAACAGAATAATCCTTAAAAGGAAAGAAATTCTTGTTATTTTTATTTATGTCCTATCTACTTTCAAAAGCTTATTGTATGAATCACAGTTCTTTTGTCATCTGATATGCGCTAATTTTGTAATCTGGATAGTGTTTACTATGTGTAACTTAATTATAGTACAACTATATTCCATCTAATGATTTTGTTTGTGCAGACCTATATTTTTGCAACATTTTCTATTTTAGCACAAGACACATGATTGATGTTTAATGACCCTAATCTAGTAACTCATGCTCTCTCTGCATTTAAAGAGTGTGCTCTTGGTTTTTACTATATATAATTAAGAACTGGAATGTATCTATTTTTATATTTAACTTTTAGACCTAATAATGTGTGAAAAACACTTAAGACTAAAATTGTACATTGTATGTAAATGATTTTTAAATTTTTATTTTTGGGAAAATTGCCTTAATTATTTTTCAGATACCTTAATGAAAGAATATAATGATAGTGGTGATGGTAATTATAATTATAGGTCAAACCCCATCAACTTCCCCAGAGAAGTGAATCTATGTAAATGTTGACAACAAAATGCATCTCAAAGCTAATTTCAGCTCTTTAGAACAAAAACTTAGTTGGTTTAATATTGAGCACTACATTTAATTCTTGACTCAGGCACTGGCATTGATGTTCTAAGGTTATAAATAGCGTAATGGTGCCTTGTGATATTGGAGGAGCTTCGTGCCAGGATCTCTGGTCGAATCATGGCCATGAGATCACCAGGCAGATTAGGGGACCTAAGTTTTGAATTCTTGTTGTCCTTATATTACTTATTTTTTTAACTTTGACTTTCTTTATTATTTTCTTTCAGGTATATTATTCATAGATATCATATAATTAATTGTTTTTTAATCAGTATGAGAATTGGTTCACCTATTCATTGTAACACCTGAGATTACCATCTATTTTTATTCTATTTTGCTCTATCCTTGCTCATTCTTTCTTTCTTTTGCCACATAGACAAAGTGCTTTGCCTATATAAGTGAATAACTGGTCTGGTCATATGAATGGCTAGGTTAGGCCTCTAGATATTGCTCCATTGTGTTTGGACGTTTAATATTATGGAAAGCAGGAGGCTAAACCTTCTTCTTCTTCTAAAAATGATTTACTGTTTTATTTTGATTTTTGGCTGATTGCTTGTGATTCTTTAATGTTAAAATATAGACATTTCCCTGGGATGTGTATGAATGTTCTTTTGTTATGATTTTCAGATTCTCTTTCTTTATAGTTTCTATACACAGATCTTTTTCATCCTGAGAAATATTTACAAAAGGTTCTACTGTACTCTTATTTTGCTGTTATTTTATTTTGTCCATTTGTCCTGACCATATGTTAGCTCTGTAGTTTTTACCCTCTTTTATTGGCTCTCTCCCCACATGAACTGGGTGAGGCACCTCCAAGCATCACTAACTTAGTGTCTCATGATCCTTTGCTAATTCGTGTCCCAGTGGTGTTGAGCCATTAGTATCACAGCCTGCTTCTGCCCCTGCATAATATAGCTAGGTTAGGGTGTTGGGCATTTAGGAAAATACACACACACACACACACACACCCCATGTCTCCCTGCCAGATTTCTATTTGATTTAGCTACATGGGAAACTGAGGAGCTTTGGGATCTGCTTTCAAATGCTGCTGTCTGCAGTGGTGCCACACCCACCCTCTCCTCTGCTTCTCACTCTTCCAAACCCGGGAACAGCATGGGATTCTTCTGGAGGGTCCCTCATTGATTTCCCAGTGATGCTGCATTTTCTCAGGAAAGGGAATCAAAGGATGATGCCATAGGTTATATCAATCTTTGTCCTATTCATGTTCCTTATTTCCAGTTTCTAACTATGTTGTAAGAGCCCCACCCCAAACCCCTTTTAAAATTTATTTGATTTTAAAAGCAGGAAGGTGAGGTTAGGTATCTGTTAATATTGTGATCTTAACCAAAGTGCATGACCTTAATTTAAATATATATATATGTATAAACATACACACATACATTTCTATATCTATATATATCTAGAGAGAAGGAGAGAAAGAGAAGGGGTGGAATTTTATTGATAAAGGAAGCAAAATAAATCGAGTGGCTCATCTGACCCTCTGCCCTGGCTGTTTGGCAAGCATGACACTGTAGCACTCATTTTTTGCATTTGCTTCATCATCTCTCTCTCTCTCTGATCTCAATGCTCAGGACAAACCTTTTCTAAGAATTCACTAACTTTCAGGTACAGTTTCAAGTCCCCTCTTTGTCAGAGTAAACCGCAGTAACACTGAGAAGATTTTCAGAATCCATCTGATGGAAATCAGAATCACAAGAACCAGACCTCTTGGCTAGGATCAAGCATTACTAATGAGTTCAAGGGTTCAAGTAACCTTGAGGCCCACATAAAGCTGAGAGAGGTCCAATATTTGCCAGCACCATACACAAGGTCCTTTCTGGCTACGTTAGTACACACTCTGATCCCGGAGTAACAGGGATATTTACAGCCACGTTGCTTACACAGGTGGGGACTACTTCAGTCATGGGATAGCTCCATTTTATACTCTGATAACTATATAACTTACATGAGGTTCTCCTGATGTGCTATCTTACAAATCCATAGATTCCAGGACTTGTTTACCAAAATCCATATAAACAGATCAAGTACAATCTTCTAAAGGACTCTCCTGCTAGCATTAGACAGGAGATCTGGCATTTGCACATTTGCAAGGAGATCTGAATGGATCTCTCTCCTAAAGGAAGAGAAGGCATTCTGGGCCTGCTGGAAAACATTTCCTTGCCATAAATGTATCAACTTTGTCTACTTTGTTACACTTGTACTCATGTCAGTCATTAATTCAACCACATTATTGCTATGACTAGTTCATTAGACAATGTTAGGTAGATAGCTAGGATCTCCACTCTTCTAGGGACAAGGATGTCCTGCTTTGGTTGCTGCCTCAAGCAATTGCCCCACCTGGGAAGAAGGATAAGGGCGGGCACTCCATCATGGTGTTGCTCCACCCTTAATCCTATCCTGAGCAACTGCTACACCTGGGGAAGGAAGGAACCCTTTACCAAGCTGGAAATCTCCCAGCCAAGTCATAATTGGATTTGGAAAGTGACCTAGAGTAACCAAAGGCTAATTATTATACCATTAGTTTAAATCTACATTGTGGTTCACATACATCCCACCCCCACCCCCAGGTAGGGCTTTCAAAGAAGGAGCTCGTATATGCAGATGCAACCTTGAGAACACCTGTTAATCATTTGGTAACATCCTATACCTCCTGAAAGCCCTTCCCCAGACCAGACCAATAAAAAAGAAACAACTCGAGAATTCCCAGAGAGAGAATCAGTAAGTCAGTGAGTCAGTCTGTCTCTCTCCATTCGCAGAGACAGACCTATTTCATTTTATAATGAAAAGCTACTTGTGTGAAACTGCTTCCTGCTTATGGTCACTCCGTCCCACGAGCCCTGCTTGTGATTTTTTTCCAAGCAAGAAGCCAAAGAAGTAGGATAACGGTCTTCCAAGAGGCTGGACTTGACACTTTGGTGTGTCTGGTCATTCTTTGGCCAAGAGCGCACCAAGAAGTGAGAGCAGACTGCAACCCTGGCATTTTTGTCCTGACCGTATGTTTCACACAAGTAGCTTTTTATTATAAAGTGAAACAGGTCTGTCTCCGTAAGTGGAGAGATACAGACTGACTCACTGACTTACTGACTAACTGACACTCTCTCTGGGAATCTTGAGTTCTTTCCTTTTATTGGCCTGGTCTGGGGAAGGGCGTTGGGAGTAGTTAGATAAGTGGAAGAACCCAGGTGTATTAAATGTAGTTTCTTGTTCAAATGCAAAATGATCGACCCTAAAAATGACCTGCTGATAAGATCAAGTAAAATATCTGTAGATATTTTATAAAATCTACAATTATAATTTGTGCTGATTTATTTAAATAAAAGCACATAAGGATTATAAACCCCATCCTATGGGTTATAATGCATTTTGAAATTGCTTTCAACCAGATGCTAAAGATAGTGAAGTCAGCTTGTTCTTACTCAATGGTCTTTTAATCTACTCTTTGGGCATTTGGTGATTGAATTTTGCCTATAATATCTTTTATATTAACTGTTTAAGTGTTGTGCCTTATTTTTATTTCCTCTGCTGAGTAAAATATCTCTTCTGAGGTTTGTGAGATAGAGCTGTTAGACTAAGGCAAAGCCTGAAATGTTGGCTTGCATATAATATACGTGTGCTGTTAGATGAATTTCTTCCTAGAGTTTTAAAAGGGAAGTCATGGAGACACTGAGCTCTAAGGCAAACTTGGCCCAGCCACCATCCTGGTCATCGTCGTTTCTACTTCCTTTATGTCTAGAGACATCACTGTGCAGACATGAGCCTCTGGGTCTGTTTCCTTTGTCTCGCACTAGGGAAGACGAGCATGCCCTTCATCCAGCAGTACTGCCAGACGCTCGGAGGGGAGTCCCCAGTGAGCCAGCCACAGAGCCCAGCTCAGATCCTGAAGTCGGTGGAAAGGGAAGAACGTGGAGAACTGGAGCGGATCATTGCTGACCTGGAGGAAGAACAAAGGTGTGCTAGGCCTGGGAGAAGAAAAGCTGTCATCTTTTCTTTCATACGAAGTTCAACATGGCTCCTACCCATTCTCTGTCTGAGAAATCACAGCAGAGTCAAAGTTTTAGAGGACGTTAACAAACTGGGTTACTGGCTGCAGATACAGCAGTGTTTGGGGGTTCAGTGATGATGTCTACTCGCTTAAAGCTACAGTTTTATTCACGTATACCCTTCTTACTGTTAATACACTTATTTACATAAAAGGATATAGCATGAGCTAAATTTGAAGCTCACAGACAGTTTTGGAGAGGAGACAGTGTATATGGTAGTAATTCCATTTTCCTTTTCTGCATTAGAAATCTGCAGGTGGAATATGAGCAGCTGAAGGAGCAGCACCTGAGAAGGGGGCTCCCTGTTGGTTCACCTCCAGACTCGATCGTATCTCCTCACCACACGTCTGAGGATTCAGAACTTATAGCAGAAGCAAAACTCCTCAGGCAGCACAAAGGTCGGCTGGAGGCTAGGATGCAGATTTTAGAAGATCACAATAAACAGCTGGAGTCTCAGCTCCACCGCCTTCGACAGCTGCTGGAGCAGGTAGGGTGTGCAGAATTCAGTGTCACGCTTCCCCACACCACCTGTCCACTGCCCTGGGGCTTGGTCCAGGTGTCAGTAGAGATAAAGAGGTCCACTTTCATTTCCCCACAGTTAATTTAGACCGGCTTAGAAATTTCCTTTTTACATGTAAGCATTAAATCCTCACTGACACAAAATGTGTGTTTGCCCAGCTTACAGTGGAATTTCCCATCCTTCTTTAACACTGAAATCTATCTCAGCTCTGAATACTTTGAGGAACAAAACAGATATCTGCCTAAATTACACATGGGAAGCATTTTTGGAGACTAAGGGACAGCAAGTGACCTGGAATCTGCATCCTAAAGCTTTCTGCCAGTGAGCCAAGGACACTGACTCCAGGAATAATTATTTTCTATTTTCAAGAAATTGAGTAACAGATGGTTATTAATTTGCTACTGTTATTCCCTAACACTATACCATGTTTTATGGCAGTTGCTTGCAAGCTTTCTTGACAGTAAGAAATACAATTTACATTATGATGAATACATACATATATGATGAAAACAAAATAATACTTGCCTTTATAGAGAACTGTCAACTCCTATTTTCTATTCTTTTGCCTTTCTTCCTCCCTCCTTTACTTTCTTCCTTCCTTTTATTTATTTATTTTTCTCTCTTTTTCTTTCTTAATGCTGGTCAGGACCTACTCAATCGATTCTATAACTCATCAATGAATAGTAGCTTGCAATTTTGAAAAACACCATTCTTTGGGGTATATCAGAAGTATCAATACAGTTTCTGCCTTTCTGGTGACTGTAGTCTTGTTAGGGACCATAACAAGATAGTATCGTATTATATATGACAAGTGTATATAACAAAATAGTATCATATATAAAAGACACAATACACTGTAGAGAATTAAGTACTTGATCACACATAGCGGTTAGGAATAGGACTCATGTCACAGAACTAGTGATGGAGAAGCCTTTGCAGCAGGTTCACACAGTGTAGAATCCCAGCACACGGGCCAGGAACTCCTCTCTCTTGAAGAATCCCTGACATCAGCATTCATGTCATCTTTTGCCTTGTTCTCCAGCCTGTGCGGTGTGGGGCCCCTAGGCAGTGTGATAAGAATACCTTTCTCCAGAAATGATTTGTTAACTTTAAGCAGAAACAACTTTCTCTCCAATGATTTTCTCATATTTTGGAAAACCATCACTTCATAGTTGCTATCAGTCTTTTTAACTTGTCAGAATAATTGAAAACAGTATAATGTCTGTCTTACCTACGTAGTGGGCCATAGGTCACTCTTTATAGTTTGACCATACATTTTTCTTTATGTCTCTCACTGTCTCAGAATTTGTGTGAGACTGTTTTGTGGAAGGCTTACTTCAGGGCCTCCATATTCTATATCTTTAGAAAATAAGAGTTCCCTAAGAGAAACTAGCCAAGTCCTGGCTTTCTAGAAGCCCTCCGGAATGTTTGAGTCTTCTTACATCAGTGCCAGTCACATACACTGGAAAATTACATTGTTCATACTGTGAGTTTAAAGTGTCTGAATGGTGCCTGTGTAAGGGACAGATTTTCTCTTGCAATCTCTTGTTTAGATTATGAAGTATTAGTGTTAACAACTTAGTGCATATATGGACTCACTGCAAAAGGAAGCTGTGCTTGAAACCTTTATTTGCTGTGGCTTGTTGATGCTCTTAGGAGAGCAAAAAGCTCTTCTGCTCACTCTTACCTTCCCCTGTTCCCTCCATCCCATTAGACAGCACTGCCTAATGGCTCATGTGCTTTCAGAATTGCACAGTAATGTTCTTAGAGATAGTAGGTATCTAAATGGCTCTGTATGAGCAGATTGTAGGGCTTGTGTCTCTTCTTAACGATTTAGCATGATGAATGCCAGAAGTAGATAGAAAATTTAACTCTGATGGTAAAAACTGACAAAACTACCAAGCTCCAACCAATATAGACTTAATGGAAAAATCTGCATGAAAGAAATTGTAACTTCTGTATTCCCTATACAGTGGGTCACACTTTCTAATTTGATCATATACTTGTCAACACATCTACCACCATTTCAAAGATTTGAGTGAAAGTGTACTTACAAAGTATTTACTAGGTGAGAACTATTCTAATCATTTTAGAAATAGTAATTCATCACTCCCCTCACAAAATCCTATGACACAAGGCGCTATTAGTACCGTCTGCATTTTACAAATAAAGAATCCAAGGCACAGAAGGTTATATAATTTGCCCAGAATTGCACAGCTTCTGAGTGGCGGAGTTGGCATTGGAATCCAAGTAATCTGAATCCAAAATCGTGCTCTTAACCACTCTCCAATATTGCCTTTAAATATGAGCTGATTTTGAAATTGGGTAAATTTTCTGTATTAGAAGCCCAGTGCTAATTTTTAAAAGATGAATGAAATATGTTTTTAAATTCACTTGGTTGACATAAAAATAATAGATAGAAAATTTGAGGGGTGAAAATGGCACTGATAAATCAATCTTGCAGTATAACCAAGTGAGTTCTTCAAGGTGCCCAAGCAGAAAGGGAAGGACCACTTGGTGCTCAGGTGAAGTACCAGGGCTCCCCCGCAACTGAGACAAAAATGTATTTGAAAATGTCTGAAGGCAAAGAACTCTATAAGATTTAATTATCCAGGGTGAGGGAGTGGGGGTTGGAAAGGGAATACTTTACTTTACAGTTATTTGAATCCTTTCTCTGCTTTTACCTGTGAATGTGATTCCAGCCTGAATCTGATTCCCGAATCAATGGTGTCTCCCCCTGGGCCCTGCCGCAGCATTCTGCTATGAGCTACCCACTGGATGCGGATCCCAGCCTACAGCTCCACCAGGCAGGTCAGTGTCCCCAAGTCACAGCTACTCCACCCAGTCAGCTTTGTGCTTGGCACTTGTTTGGTTTTCATGCTAAGTAGCATTCTTACACACTGTTGCCTTAGGGTGTAAAAGAGTTTTGTATTATCTTTAGTCTCAAGTAAGTGCGAATCCATTTAAGTAATATCAAACACGCAAACATTTTTAGAATAATAAGCTATAATATGCTTGTTTATATAATGTGTAGTAGTGGATTAAATTTTAGTGAAAGATGAAAAAATGTGCTCTTTCCTTTTGGAATGAGTGAGAAATTAATTTTTTATTTGCTTTGAGAATGGTTCTTTTTTTTTTAAGCACATTTTCTGTCTCTAAAATTTCACATTTGTGTATATTCAGAACATAGTACTAAGGAATATTATACCAAACATTATGGTTTTCCCTGCCTAACACTGGGAACTCATTTGTATCTATTTTTCTCCATCTGAGTCAGTGCAGACATTGCCCCTCCATCTGAGGCAGAGGTCCCACCAGCCTGTCACTGCTTACAGTGGGGACCTGCCACTAATGCTAGGAAGGGCTCAGTAAACTAGGTATTCAGGAATGATATTTTGTTATCAATGATATTCAAATTCTAAAATTCTACTAAGAACCACATATTTTAAGTAAATTAATTTATTTGTAGGATATCTTTTGGTACATTAATTAGAAGAAAAATTAAAATGTTAATATTATTTTAAGTTTTTTAAAATAAGAGAATTATTTTGACTATTGATTATATAATTAAAAAACACCTTGGTAAAAAGTATCTTATGAGATACCTTTCCTTTTGTGTCAGGATAAGCTAGCCTGTGCCAAAGCCTCCAAAAAGAAAGAAGGAAGGAAAAAAGAAAATTAGTAGAATATTTTTCTTGTATGAAAAAATATTCTCAATACAAAATAATAGATTTCTTGCTAACTGAAATAATATGACTATATTACTTATTTTTCAGTCTTGTATTTTCCCCTGGTGCGGGTGTTCTTTCTACCCAAACGTCTAGTACATTTTAATTATATAAAATTATATTAGCAACAAATTCATACAAAAATGCTTTTGGTATTTTCCCCTAAAAGTGTCCTTTTCAATGGGAACTCTTTTCACATTGGTATTTGGAGGCTGCTAGTAGTATTTTCTCCTGAGTGTGGGTTTTGATGAAAGGCTAGACATTAATTTTAGGAAGTTTGTTGGTTTTTTTATGTGCTGTCACAGCGGGAGAGGACCTGCTGGCCCCACCGCATGACACCAGCACGGACCTCACAGAGGTCATGGAGCAGATCAACAGCACGTTTCCGTCCTGCTGCCGTGAGTATACGAGATCATAACACCACAGCTACACTCTTTCCTTCCCTTTCTCCTTTTCTGCATGCGGCCCTTTGTCTTATTTGGTAAGATAACAAAATCCAGTATTAGACGGAAGATTGAACATTATTTGACAATAAGGCAAACGGTACATATATTGAGAAAGAAAATGAGGCTCCGCCTAGATACCATCACATCGCTGGGGTGCAGTGACAATGAGATCCTGCTCTTTGAGATTTTTCAATATGCCTTATGAGTGATAAAATGAAGATAAATAAAATAAGTCTGGTTTTAAGAAGAAATTATCTTCTTCAGTGCAAGCTATCATAAGAAGTATGTATTGCTTCAAAGAAGAGCTTTTAGCGGCATGCCAAACAAGGCATGAACCTAGCCTTTCTAATGCAATTCCCTCTCTTTTCTTTAGATATTGTTCTCTGATGTCATCAGATTCTAGTGCAGAAAGGGATTATTTTCAGATTTTCCTTTTTTTTTTTTCCTGCTGGTTCCTTTTCTCATGGAATAAAATAGTCATTGTATAAAGGCCAAACAATTTAAGGCATCACAGATTATAACCCTGTAAATTTTCCACATGAACAACCAAGAACCAGAAAATAACCAAATAAAAACAGTCCAAATCCCAGAGGAAATTATATAATGATTCTTATTTATTCATTTTTTCCAAATATTTTCTCTTCAGCATCTTACCACCTTGCAATTTCTGCTAGGCTCTCACCTAAAACACTTCTGCTGTTTCTAACAAAAACCACTTACCTGCATATATACATATTACTTAATGCTAAAATTATATTTTAAATAATCTTTTAAAGGATATGAAGATATCATTTATAATTTTAGGGTGATTTCCTCTCACACTGATTTTAAATCTAGGCCGTCACTAAGCTAAGATTTTATATAAAGCACAGCGTCTTATTTTACCCTTTTCTGTCATCTCCTTAGAAAATACCATCCTAAATGAGGAAAAAGATACTAGCAATTATTGAGAGTATAGATATAATAAATAAGATATATTGACTTAACTAAAAAATTATCCTTCATGTTATACCACACTGTAGTTTAAAAATGTCATTCTGAGCAGGATGTGAAGACAACTGTTTAAAATATATTTCTCTCTGAATTTTCAGGAGTATTTGCCTAAAGGGTATATTAGTTTCCACAAGCACATAAATATATCTATTTACATTTTCGAGTGTGTCATTTCCCAGATTTTCATGTGTAATTCTAATTCTAATATTCTGCTTCTTAAAATTTGCAGAATCACATTTACACTGTGTCAAAACCCACACTTGCCCCCAAAAAGCATGTGCACACACACATACGCATGTGCACACACATGCACACATATATACACTTTTGGCTTTGTAGGGTCCCACAAAAGCTTAAGAGAGTCAGTAGATGCCCACATGCTACTAGATTGTTGTGTATTTTTTATGCTCTGTGACCACCATAATAGATGAACAGATTATATCTTTTATGTTAATTATAATTCAAGGTTGAAATTTTTTTAGAGTTTTGATTCTGAGTTGTTTTGTCACTTAATGGCTAGATAAAATTTCTTTATAGTCTTTATAAGCCAAAGTTTTGAAATTTAATTTCTAAATGAAATTACCTTTTAGTTCAGCTTACACCTAAATACATTAATAATTAGTTAAGAACAAATTCTGTACATGAAAGCCTGTTTAGAAGTTTTCATTTAAATGTCATGGTGGACATTTTCAATTTAAAAGTGAGTTGGCAGTGGCAGCCAGGATGGGAAATGTGTTTAAAAATAATCCTTGTAATGACTATAAAATATATAATTTCCATGTTAAAAATTTATTCTAAACATTTGTGATTTTTACAAGCTCCATTTTTTAAACCACTTACTCTTAAATCTTTCTCAAGATATGTTATATCTAGATTTTGTAAAAGAGTGATCCATGTTGTTTTAAAATGGAATATAATTTAAAATAATTATAAAGCAAAAATGAATCTTAAGAGGTAAACATGTTCATTTCATGTTATAGCCTTCCTTTAAAGGCAAGTATAAAATTCCTATTGGTTGGGAATCTTATTAGCAATTCATGGATATTGGTTCCTGAGAAGACTATATATCTTCAATGAAACCCACACAGAGGTTCACCCTCTCCCTTGCATTGGTGTCCTCTGTGTCATTCTCAGTGTTTAGAGGGTGGTTTATGGAGCCCTGAGAGTCCTTAATGGGAAACTGGCTCCATATTCTCATAGTCTTAACTTTGCACATTCACAAATATTTATAATATTTATGGTTTTCTGTAAATAAGCATTACTAGTCACTTCTATTTTGAAGAATTCAAATACATCCCATGTAGGAAATCGTGCACAGTGTGTTGTAGAATCCTTTGCAATCTGGATTGTTATTTTTGGCTTCTGAAAGTTCCACTATTAGTTTGGGTTTAGTTTGCTCTTCTTGGTATTTATATTCATATTTTGCTTCGATAATATACAAATATCTAAGATGGTGACAGCTTTCCATAAAAATAAAGACTGAATTGACTTATTTATAAAACTGATACATATTTTAAAATTCTGCCTATAGTTATTAAACCTTTTAAAAATTGATGCAGAATAGAAATCAGTACGTGACTTGGACTTGGTCCCCAATATGGGTTTTTTTTAATTGAATGAATGAGTGAATTACGTTTTCTAACTGGGAAGGTTTAGTTTTTGAAGCTTTCCCAGATAGTGCTCAGAAGTTCCTATAGGATTCATTTGCTTTGTTGCACCTTTTAAGTTGCTCAGCTAGCAAATATTTTAACAAGCCTTTGCAATTCCTAGAGCTTACTGACCACCTTTGGAGGATTTACCTAAACAAATCGGATTGGCATCCTCCCAAAGCCAAGCCAATCCCTTGAGCCCCTGTAACTAATGAGAACTTTAAAATTGTTTGTCACCAGCATACAATGAATTGATCTACATGTTAATCTTGAACTTTTGATATTTGTGGATTAAAAATTAGCCTGGCCCCAAATGAATTTCCACTCCTGGCAATCTTGGAATTAAAATGAAACTTTATTCATAAATTTGAATTGCATGAATTGCCTGCTTTCTTTAACATGACCTTTTTTTAACTGAGTCTACAATATGTAGACTCAGTTAAGCACATAACACTTTAGAATTCCTTCGTCTAAATGAATATCCCAGTTGGTCCTGATAGCATCCTTAAATTATGGCCATTTAAAAGTCTTTTAAAATTATTTATGTTGAGTTTCAGAGCAGAGAAGCAGGCATTTCCATCTCTTCCTGGGAAAGAGTTAATGATGGGAATTTAATTGTGCTTCCTATTAACCAATGTACATACTAAAATTCCCATCTACTACCGTAACCATTTCTTTTTTAGTGTAAAATTTTTTGTCAGTTTTTTCATTTATATCCTTCAAATATATGGGATACTGTTAGTAAGCTAAGTAATTTTTGCTGATAAACCAAGAAATGCTTTTAAAATTATTTTTAACCCACAGGCATATTTTCACTTTGAATTGCCTATGCTTATTAAGCTTGAATGACATTCATCAAAAACTCAAAACCCACTGACATGCAGTGACTTCCTTTTAAAATGTGTTTGTGTGATTTGTCCAGGGGAATACCCATAGCCTTTTATTGGATAAAAATCTGTAGGCTTAAAAGTATTGGTTTGGAGCAAAATGGATTAGACTTTTGCCTAGAGTTTGGCTATTTGTTATTAAACATATTTGTTTCTTACAAGAGAAGCATATCTCTGTCTCTTTTAGAAAGAACGTGTAAACCTGGGGTGTACTTAATAATGATTCAACTCAGCTATCCCTTGGGTGTAGCTCACATACATATGGGGGTCCAGTCTTTTTCTCTGGATGTAACTTACATGTCTGGAAGGACGGGGCTAGTTTTGGCCGGATTCCTCCCCCGAATACTGGGGCTCACACTTTCTCTCCAGGCATCATAGGAAGGGTACCCTTCACCTACTTTTTTTTCTCACAAAGCTACTGGTGCCCAGTGTGTGGTCGCTGATGCCTTTTTTTTTGGGGGGGGTCTGCCTCAGCATAAAAAAATGAGACATGGAAGGACTGCAACACGCTAGGTAATAAGGGACAATTCTTATTTGACCAAGAACAGATGTTGCCATTATTGGGGTGGGGGAGGGGAGCGGATTTCCGCTTTTGTTCCTCCCTGTTGAGAATGAGGTGATTACACAGGGAAAGGGAGGGACGAACAGCTGAGGCCTTGGAGAAGAGATTTTGGAGCGGCCCTCGCAGAGCCTGCCAGATCATCTTCACTGTCGTGGGCTCTGGGACAAGGAAGGAATTGAGCTACCCATGTATACAAAGTCGAATTAGACATCAAATTCTAACTTCTCAATGTTCCTAACTGCGCCCATCCAAGGCACTGTTATTAGCCCAGAAGTGTCCAGAAGGCTGCCAAGGGTTAGGCCAGCCCTTTCCTTGATGCAAGCACATGGCCACCATCTTCCTAGGCCTTAGGGGCAAGGGTGGGCCAAGGGTGGCAGAAATCAAAGATTCATGCCCCTACTGGCCCCTTGGTCAGAATTGGTACTATTTAGCACAATAAACAGAGCTTGCTCTGTTCTGATACATAAACTAAATACATGGCGTGATTTAAATAGGAAATGTTGAGTTTTTTTGCAAGACTTGAGTGCTCATTGAATGCTTTAGTGTATACATTAAATCTTAAATTACATGGGATATGAGAAACTAACTAGGAAAACTAGCCCTTGTTAAAGCATTTAGCCAGGAAAAAAACACCAAAAACCTGTTTCTTATTTTCCTATTAGCATCCATTTAACAACTGGGCTATTATCCTACTCAGAGTGGTCCATTCCACATATATGCATGCCTGAAAGTTGGAACCAACAAAGCTAGGGTATAACCTCCAATTGATTTCTTGTTTTCTCTTTCAGCAAATGTCCCCAGCAGGCCACAGGTAAGAACTGATTGGCTTAATTGTTACCGATCACAACCTAGAGTAAGCAGATTAGCTACCACTGATTTTACTTCTACTGTGTTATTCTTTATGTAACTAAGTAAGCTAGCTTGACATTTAAATGTTAGTTGATTCTGTACAACAATTTGTCAGTCTGAGGGAGTGGGAGGGGGTGGCTCCCAAGCCAGGTTCTTCCAGATACCAAAAGTACTATGGGTTTGATCCTCTGCTCTAACAGCTTTTTATTGGCATTTTATACAAAGTGTACAAAGTTACTGTAGATAGGTTTGGCCACTGCTGTCTCCCAAATGTCTACTTAAAGTAGCTATCACAGAACGTTGACTTTAAAAAAAAAAAGTGGCTGGTACCACAAAGATGGTTCTGTTACTTTGAGTGGGAAAAAGTTTCAATTTTTTATTTAAAAATTTGCTGAAAACTGTTGACAGCTATAGCCTTTCCGTATTTTCCTTATCAGAAACTTTTAATAATAATGTGCCACAAGGCCACAGTAGCTCTTTGGAGACCATGTTCTTTCACAAACTTGTTTTTTAATCTTTTTGAAACAGTGAACCTTCTGATTGATTGTCTTATTGGCAAGAGGGGCTGGGACCTTAACTACAAGACGAGGGTGTGTGAAGTAGACTAGTGATGTGAGAGCTGTGGGTGGGTGTCCTCTTCTGCTTGCTTCTGTTGTCTGAGTCAATTGGAAGCCTTCAGGAGGAGGTTTCGGAGGTGTGAGGAGAGACTGGAGGATGTGTGGTAGCTGCTAGAAGAACAGGAGAGCAGATGCACTGGGAAATAGAGTCTGACTACACGCGGCGTTAAAGGCCACCACTTAAAGAGCCATGCATGAATTTAGCATGAAGCCAGTCTGTAGGGTTGTGTGTCACCCTCCAGCCACATTCCAGTTCATGAGGACAGGCACCAGAGCGGTCTGAGTATTGCATTTTAACCAAAGTTGAAGTTGTGGTTTGGCGAAGTGAGTACAGTGATGCAAGGAGAGAGGCAAAGAAGTGTTTATGATGATTGAACCAGATGTGTGAGCTCAATAGCAAGAGGAGTGAGGACATGCTGGTGTGGGAGACAGAGATTAAGAGGGGAGGGTCAATGGATCGCAGTGCCGGTGGGTGGGCGAATTTGGGGTGTAAGCCACAGAGGTAGACGTGGATGTCAGAAGGTGGGTTGATTGAAATTGAAGTTGGAGAGATACAAGTACTGGTAATGGTCCACATTTGGGCGTTTGAGCGAATGGCTGAGAAGGGTGTAGGACGGGATCACCGGAGGAAGAAAGCTCGAAGAACCGAGCAGCCAGTGTTGGAAGAATCATCTACGTGGGTGTTGAAATGACTAAGATTTAAACATGACTTTAGAGTAGGTGGCACTGAGCCATTTCTTCTTCGAGAAGTTAGGGAACACGACCCAAAGGGTCAATGCATGACTGCGTGATGGGTTGGCATAGTCTGACATGAGATTCAAAGCTGGGTGTTTTTAGGAAAAAGAGGGAAAAAGAGACCCTGAAAGCGTCGATGAGGGCGAGGAGGAAACTCACGCCGCGTGGGAGGAGCGTGGGAGGACGACAGTCCTGTGTGAGAGGGATGCGGGGGAAGCCGTGGTGGGGGGGGATCCCGCCACGGGTCAGACTGAGGAAGCAAGTGCAGGCGACATTCAAAGAGTTCAGGAACGTGGGTTTTGCTACTCATGAACCTGTGACCTGGGGGCACAGAGGAAGGGTTTCAAGAGCTAGGCCTGGCGACACGTGGGGACACAATGTGCAGATTCCACAAGGAACAGAAAGTACAGGTGATGAAGTACAGGTCACCAGGGGTCTGGAGCATTTTATGGTGGCCCCTTAAAAACAAAGGGAAAGGGTGTGAGGAGATCGGACGCACTGGTGCCCGGGAGGTGGTGAGGCTCGGTGGGATGGAGGCCGGGGAGGGCAGAGAGACTCTCCTTTTAAATCCTCAAATACTGTGCTCTACGAGAGCTCAGAATTTAAAGCAGAAGGTGACCTTACAGACCTTCTCCTCCTACTTTGTTTTTAGATTTTAGAAATCGAGTTTAAAAGAGCTAAATTTTTCCTGGTGATACAGCAACTTGGTGGATGGAGCAAACATCTGACTCCAGGCAGGAGGCCCTTTCCTCTCTTCTTCCTTCCCCATCCGTTTCTTCTCTTTCTTTGCTTTTCCCTCCAGCATCTGCCTCCTCTTCTCCTCCTTTTCCACACATCAGGCCAAGTGGAAATTCATGAAAAATATATGTTTTCATCTGGAGGATTAAGCTAATATTTACATGGTGTGGTCTTAACTTTTTAGACTTCTGACACCTAAAATGAGAATTATCGTGCACCTAATTAATAGACTCATCCAGTTCTCAGGGATGATAGAGTAGCTAGAAATAATTCAAAAATCTTAGCCTTCTTTTTCAATGTGAATCGGCACCAAAGCTTTAGTTACCAGTATTAATATGTAACAACATGTTCCTTTCCCAAGTAGAGTTAATCTGTCCCCTTCTCTGTTCCCAAAGTACTTTGAATTTATTATGGTCGGCACTTAGCTCACACGAGAGTGTAATGAGACTGCCTTGCTGACATATCTCTCACGCGTGCTTCTGTGAGGGCCTTACCTCAGTACGATGCCTGGAGTCCAGCGGGCTCCCCATCAGTGTGTGTTGAGATTTTGCTCCCTCTAACGTGGCAGTGAAATGTTCAAAATACAGAAGCAAATGTCTGAAGAATCCAAATTCGAATAGTAAGGGAGAAAAGGCTCTAGGCCAGACTTAAATGAGTTTGCTGCTTATAACATACCTGGGAAATGGAGGAGCCTCTCGGGCAGCTTTTCCAGCAACTTCTTTAGGAACACAGTCGCAGAAGAGCGGGACTTTATGCCAAAGTCTTTGATAAAACAAAGGGTAAGGACAGACGTTGTCTTTTCCAGGAGTCCTGAAAGGCTTCCCATGATTTATGGCCCAATTTGGATGATTTCATTTTATTGTGGTATTTTTTCTAATTTCAAAATAAGTTTAAAAGACCAACAGTTTGACCTTCCCTTTGAAAGGTTGCTACTCGTTCCCTGAGTGTGGCCTGGATTTATATCTTCTCTTGCCTGGGATATTTAACTTTAACTGGCACCACTGCCCACCTTTGGATTACGATTCCTGTCTTCTCCTCCTCTTCTCTGGCCTCCAGTTTGGGACTGAGATGGGTTGGAATTGTGAAGGTACCTTGTCTACAGGAGACCTCCCACAGTCCCTCAGGGAGAGACAGGGTGTTTGCAGCAGCCTAATTCACTCCCCATTGGTACCTCCAGCAGAAAGAAAGAAGCCAAGTCCTGTCAATTTTAACTTGGCTTCCAGCCTAGGCAAGAGAAAACCTTCCAGACTTTCCTCTAAATTAGCTGCAGTCGTAAAAAGCAGACTAGATGACTTCAGGACGAGAGGGAAGGACCTCATCACAGAAAGCTAAGGGTCCCATTTGGACACAGCAAAATAAGGCTTGACTCCTTCTGAAAGAAAAAGCACTTCTGTCTCCTTGTAGAGTTGACAGATCTCTGCTACCTGTAATGATTTATGTAAATGTTCTGACAGTGCTGTTTTCTCTTCCTGCAGGCAATGTGAAGTATTCATCTAGCCAACCAACATTTCCTGACATACAGTATTGCCCTTTTCAGCAAATGCCAATTCCAAGTTCCATTTAATCAGAAGCTCTGTGGCACCTTGGCCCATGCTGTTGAGCACTGACTGTGTGTCCTACTGAAGGAGTAAAACACTGACTATCCAAAGAGAAAAGGATATTTTGTTTTTATAATAACCATATATTATTGTTTTCTTCTTCCCTTTCTATGCAACTGTAAATTAATGAACAGAGAGGTATTTGGAAATGGTAATACATTTGTCACTGATTTGTATAATGTATACAGCACTGGGAAACTGGGTGGGGGCTTTCTAATATGATATTGTCTTTTTAATAACCATGACAAAAAATTGCATAAGAATTAGAAGACCACTTTTCATTTTTACATTCCTTCTGCTGTTCATATTAACCTTGTACAATAACTTCATTTATTTCTTTGATTCTTTTACCATAATGTTTTGGTTATTTATAATTCATCATCCATATGACCAAAAGATTTAACGTATTTGTTTCCATGGTTTGGCCAAATTCATAAATTCATATATTTCAATCAAATATTTTATATATATATAGACTAGGCTACAGCCCTGTGTATACTGTTTAACTTTATTTGACATCATACACTTACTTATTTGGTGACCACTTGGATAACCCCAGTAAAAATCCTGTGAGCCTAAATGGCATTTCTATTGGGATTTTTTTCCCCCTGCATTTTATTCGTTTCTTTATATAAGTAGGTCTTGATACCTTTATTTATTTTGTGTCCCAATCCATATGATAGAGGAGACTGCATTATAATAATCTCAAAGATCATTTTACCAAAGGTTGCCCATTTAAGCATATTTTCATTTTGACATAGAAACAAAACTGGTACAACCTTTCCTTGTTCCCAGTTCTTAATTTTCATCATTAAATGCACAGCAGACCTTTACCTATTGTGAAACCAGAACACATCATTGTCTTTAGTTACCTTTGAAGAGAGTTTTATTGGTGTTTTGTATTTTCAAGTCCTTTATAATTCTTGAAACTCCTAGTTATTTTCTTTCTGCAAGCAGACACAAATTTAGTGCATTTTTCATTTGACCCTTTCACTGAATGAACAGATGTTTTGTTACCCTTCACTTGATCAGTATATTTGGGAAGGATGTTTATTGAAAACCTATGTCACTGCCTCTACAGAAGAGTGAAGTTAATGCTTAGATGGTGGTACCTCTGCCTATACCTTTGAGCACATTCAATTAGGTATTTGGTTCAGCTCCTGATTAACATTTAATTGATTCAGTTTAAGCAATGTTACTTAATTACCACATGGAGAGAAACCAAAAAAAAGTGAAAATAATATGTTTTTATTCAAGCATATGTACTTTTAAAACATCAAGACATTTTAACTTTGGGTTCTCTTTAACTGGGATCTTGCCAGAAGGAGGCTTAAAGTTAGAAATTGCTATTCTTTTAGAATAGGTTGGGTGGGTTGGGGGGCAAGGGTGTCTATTTGCAGCATAGATATTTTGAGAAGAAGAAAATTGTTTTATATAAGAGGAAAGCCATGACCACCTTTCTACCTCAGATCCATCTTCATCCATTGTGTTGGAAATAGCTTTATGCCACTGCAGTCTGCAAAGTCTAGAGCTTTTATCAGGCCATATCATACCCAAGAAAGCACCTATTTAAAGAAAAAAAAATTCCCTGAAGTTGTAGATTTGGTGTATTCCTTGTTCTTTCTTTGAAAAGTCACGTATTAATTTTTTTCTGCCTGTATTTGTATGCAAAATGTCCCCTATCTGCTATTAAGGAAAAGCTCCATAAAACACTACATTGTATCCTTCTAAGTAATAATAAATAAAAAGAAATATACTGCAGTAACAACAGTGGAAAGTAAGTACGTAATTCTTTTGAAATATGTGGTAAAGAACTAATCACAGACTATCATCTAATCTGGTTACATATTGTATTTTTCATCCTGAATAAAAGTAATTTTAACACAAGATGACTTTGATATTCTTCAGCTGGGTTCACTGATAGAATCTGAGCTTTAAATGTTCATTTGTGAAAATAAAACAGAGCCTGTATCCTCATAAATCTACATATTTTCCTGTAATTTCTCTCATACACATTAATACAGTCTCTCCTTGATCTGATTCTCTCGCTCTCTCTCTCCCTCTCTCTCTCTTTCTCTCTTCTCTTGCACATGTGTATAATTTTATTACTCTCTATTTCCTTTATTGATAGGGAAAAACAGTAAAATGGTTTTGGATGTTAAAAATGTGTACATAAAGCCTCTTGTGCCTTTGTCTTAATGACCAGATGCTACTGGCATTTAGTTGTTCACCCTTACAAATCCACTTTCAGCCTCATGCTCTTAAATACTGTGCTTTTTATCTATGCACTGGATTGTAACCACTCTGGTAGTAGGTTTAATCAATTTCTGAAGCCATCCAATGGGAAACAGTGTTAAGAATCACGTTACTTGACTCTAAAATTAAAGGTATCAATGAAATAATAGAAAAATCACCCAAAATATAATTTATTAAAATAAAGAAAACTGATGCATTCTGATGAACAAAGATTTTAAACATACTATCTACCATGAAGTAATACTCACATTAAACATTCCTAAGCAATGTTCTAAGGAAACAATTGGTTTCCAACAATTTGTTGAGTGGGTTGAAAATACAAGTGAGAGCAAATGAAAAAGTTTTGTTTTTACATTGCTGTGATTTGTGTCCCACAAAGTTCACGTCTTGGAAATTTAATCCCTGATGGAGCAGTGATGAGAGATGGGACCTTTAAGAGATGATCAGGTCATGAGGGCAGAGGTTATGAATGGGTTAATGTCATTATCACCAGAGTGGGTTTGTTATCTCCAGAGCCAGTTTGTTATAAAAGTGAGTTTGGTCCTCTCTTGCTCTCTTTCATGCTCTCTCATGCTCTCTCACGTACTGTCCTACCCTTTCACCTTCCACCATGGGATGATGCAGCAAGAACTCCCTCACCAAATACTGGAATCTTGATATTAGGCTTCCCAGCCTCCAGAAATGTGCGAAGTAAATTTCTTTGTAAATTACCCAGTCTGTGGTATTCTGTTAGGGCAACTCAAAACAGACTAAGACATGTAGTAAGCCTTCAGCTTGTAATATATCACTGAGATTATGCATATTTTAAAGAATGTAGTTTACTCTTGGGTATCTTTCCCTGTACCGGCATCCACTGTTTTAGGAGACCAACTTTTGCAGAGGTCTTTATAAATTCATTGATAATTTAATGAAAATATAGTAATCCACCACTAACACTACTACTTAAACGTATAAGCAGGGTCCAAAAACTTCATTGACATATAATGTCAACTTGTGTTTTTGTGAGGTAAATTAAGTGACCAGAATGAGCCTGCTACAGAGGTCAGGAGACTATCACGATTATATCATATCCAATACCTGTGGTATCAGATATCTATTGTCACAATAATGCTGCATGGCAGCCACAAAATTTCAATAATAAACATTTCGCTCATGGGATGTGGGGTTCACCTATTCTGGACAGGACTCTTCTGATCTCAGCTGGACTTGCTTGCACATTTGTGACCAGCCTAGGATCGCCTAAGGGCTCTGCCAGTCTTGGCTGTATTGCTCCCATGTCCAGAGGTTGACTGGCTGTTGACTGATGTGAGATGGCTAACCTAGGTTGACTGGGGACACTTGGCTGGATTCTTTCTTTCACAAGCAGGCTAACCGGGGGATGTTGTCATGCAATGGCAGCAGTGTGTGCATGCAAATGGTGGCCTTTGCTGAAAACTGGCAGACCATCCCTTCAGCCAAATCCTCTTGGTCAAAGCAAATTATAAGGCTGGGTATGGGGAATACATTCCATCTCTTTAGTGAGAGAAACTGCAAAGTCATATGACTAAGGGTATAGTAACAGAAAGGGTAATGAATTGAGGCCATTATGTTTCAAAATGTAAACTTTAAGGTAAGCAGAGCAGAGGACTTAGGGCCAGAATATAAAGTATCCATTTCCTTAGGCATCATGTCCACTGCCTCGGTGGAATAGAAAGGAGGTATACTCTTTACAAGGCCTTATTTTAAAACAAAGGTCAAGAAGATTATCCCTTCCACCCCAAGCTAACAATGTAATTTCAGAAGAAAAAAAAATGACTAGGAAAACAATGGCATGCCTGTGCCCAAAATCCTAAGAGAAGAAGACCTCAGGGCTGATAGTAAAATTAGAAAAAAATTTTAAAAGGAAAGAAAGAAAAAATCTAGATGAGAGATGGCATAAAGAGGCCCTCATGGCCACGTGCAGTGGCTCACGCCTGTGATGCTAGCAACCTCAGAGGCCGAGGCGGGAGGATTGCTTGAGGCCAGGAGTTCAAGACCAGCCTGAGCAAGAGCTAGACCTGTCTCTACAAAAAATAGAAAATTAGCCAGGTGCAGTGGTGCACACTTGTAGTCCCAGCTACTCAGGAGGCTGAGGCAGGGGGCTCGCTTCAGCCCAGGAGTTTGAGGTTGCAGTGAGCTGTGATGATGCCATTGCACTCCAGTGAGACTCTGTTTCAAAAACAAACAAACAAAAGGTTATTATAACTGCTCAAAAGAACATTTATTCAGACTAAACTGTTAACATTTAGCTGGAAGAACACACAACATATAGGAGGTCCTTCACTTTGACCAAATGAGTAGGGCACATGTGATATTGTACCCCTTCTAAGCATTTATTTAGAAACATGTAATTTATTTGCACTTTACATAAACTTACAAACTTAGCACTATTTCTCATTTTGGAGGCCTTTAAATTTTGACATATATTAGAATATTAACAGTTGACACGTATGCTTGAGTTCAGATAGTCTTTTATAGATAACTTCTTTGATGGTACTGTTTTGAATTTTGTGTGTGGGTAATTAGGAGAAATGAACTGACAATTTGCCTTCAGCCAAGTTCTGTTCTCAGACCAGAAAACACAAATATTGAATTTATAATTGTGTGTGTTAGGATTCTCCAGAAAAACAGAATCAATAGGATAGATAGATATAGATATGTAGAAAGAGATTTATTATGAAAGATTGTCTCACATGATTGTGGAGGCTGAAAAGTCCCACCGTCTGCTGTCTACATGCTGGAGACCCAGAAAGCTGATGGTGTAATTCCAGTCCAAACTCAAAGGCCTGAGAACCAGGGAAGCCAATGGTGTCTCAGTCTGAGTCCAAAGGTCTGAGAACTAGGAGCACTAATGTTTGAAGGCAGGGGAAAACGGGTTTCCCAGCTCAAGCAGAGAGCTCAAATCCTACACCATGATTGTTTGACGTCCACCCACATAGGTGAGGGCAATCTTCTTTACTCAGTCCACTGATTCAAATGCTAATCTCTTCCAGAAACACCCTCACAGACACACCCAGAAATAATATTTTACCAGCTATCTAGGCATCCCTTAGCCCAGTCAAGTTGACACATAAAGTAACCATCAGAGTAATTAAATAAGAAGAGTTCCCAAATGGCTATGGGATGTGATCACAATTATTTCCTGAGATTACATTTTTAGGACCATTTTTAAAGAAATATTAAAACATTAATTTAAAAATTTTTACTTTGAATTAATTTTCATCTTTTTTCTTTTAATTTAGATAAAATAAAATAAAATGGCACTACTCTAACTGTTGGGAAGAAATTACATCATTCTAGTGTAAACGTGCCTCAAGTATGCCTATCAAAATCTAGAACAGTCTTGTTCATTATACTCTGTAAATCTCATGAGCTGTGTTTACCCTATGGGAAACTAAATGGCCCCATATGGTGCTTGGGATATTTTTAAGCACAACCCCCTGTTCCACACAGTCTTCATGTATCCTGTCCTCCTCTCCCCACTGTCACCCCCATCAAGCAGGTTGATACTGTCAATGATGTCTAGAAAAGATGCTACTGAGCATAAAAAAAAAAATGTACGCTGGGCACACATAGTCCCAAAATGTTAAGGATGAATTAATAAAATTAAAAATGTAAGGAATCTTATGATTAATTGAAGGATGTCAACCATGTATCAAAATTCTGCCTTGACTTGAAATTTAGTGGCTATTATTCCACTGAAAATCTGAGTGCCTGGGGTGTGCGAGACACTGTTCAAGTTGCTGAAAACAAAGCAAGGGCACAAGTCCTGCCTGAGGAGTTCCTAATCAAATGGATAAGCCCAATGACAAGCAGATGGTTGCAGTAATAGTAGTGGGAGCTGGAAGAGAGATGAATAGGTCCCTATGAGAACATAGAATATACTCTGGACCCCCACAGGATATGTCTCCAAATATAGGGATGCATCTCAAGAAAAAAAAAATGTATGGCATTAACCACCACCTGCAGAAACATATCCTAATAACCTCACTGTAATGTTACAATGACCACTAAAAATGCAATGTATGTCGCAGTGTTTCCCCTAATAAAAGGATTCTCTGATTAAATAGTTCTGAGAAACACTGCATGCTCTAATGCCCTTTGGAGAGTCACACTGCACATGAACATATTAAAAGCTTTGAGAAATTCTGAAGTAAAGAAATCTGCCTAACTGCATATCACTGTGTATTTCTAAAGCATTTAACCACAGAACCCTATTGCATCTTGCCTATTAACATCCTGCAGTGTACATTTGGGATGCTGAATTAATGTCATATGTTTTAATTTTGCAAATATATATAGGTAGCAATCCATGAAGTCTATAAAAATAACAAGTGAATAGTGTAACAATTATCAGTATTAATTCAGGATTTTAAAAAGGAGAGTAACCTTGTATAACAACAAATATATCCTGTCATTAAAGAGGTATGCTAAAGCATGGGTAAGAATAAAGGGGGGAAAACCCCAAAAATGATAATTTGCTCTCAGCTTAGCTTTGTCCTTAGTTCAGAAAATACTTATATTTCTAACGAAATGATGCATTATTTCTAAAAGCTATGTTTTCCTAGATGAGCTCTGCATAGCAGACACTATTAAACCAGGCATGAATTATAAGAACAAGAGGAGTTAGGAATGGCTAGAGCATCCAGAAGTTATTTCTTGAGATCCTATTTTTTGTTTGTTTCTTTGCCTAATTAAAAATAGGAATTCCTGGTTTCTTCCCAAACTGATTAAAATATTATCCCATTGGAATGCAGCTGCCATATAAGAAATACAGCTATAAATATCATTTATTTTCTCTCTTCCAAAAGCCCCTTCCTTTTGAAGGTCTGGCTCTTTTGCATGCAGGTAAAAACTCACTTTTCCGATCTATTTCTAAGGTTTTCTTTAAAAAGCAGAACAATGCTCTAGATTGTCACAACCTGCTTGAAATATTTTATAAATCTATTCCTTTATTGTATTGAGCAAGAATGTACTAATTATTAAATTCATGTCGTCCATTATATTGACAACAAAAGGAGGAATCCTAGATAATAATTATTGGAAATGTGCACTGTGAATACAAACTCATTCTCCTGAGGTTAGTTATCAGGCATCAGTTCTCTTTGGTTTTATCAACCATAGATAAATTCAGTGGAGTTCCTGAATCAGAACAGCTTAGGCCCAAAGCCACGAAGGATTTTTGCTTCTGCAAAGATTCGTATTTTAGGAGTGAAGTGTTGTAGTATATTCTACCTGATATTTTTCTGTTTTAGTCTTAAGATATGTCTCATCAACAAACACAACTAAGTCTTGATTTTCTAAAGCGGTTTTTAGTGTATCTATTCAGGGCCTAGATAGTTTGTAAATTATCTAGACAGTCATAAGTGTCCCCTTTTTAAGGAAGACGAAAGAAGAATTGCAGGATTCAATAATAAATAGAAATATGTAAAAAACAGAGAGGAAGGAATACGATTTCCCAGAAGGTAAACCTCCTTCCTGAGAGGCTTCCCATTGTTTGTTTTCAATGAGCAACAAAGAATGTACACCATGAAGGACCAAGTTTAAAGGAAATTCTAAAATTCAAGTGAACAGAGTCCCCCTAGTTTAGCTGCTGTGGTGATTGCTCTCAGACGAGGTGATTAGACTTTCGCCACTGGGTTAAGAGAGAGACTGTAATAAGCTATTGGTTTCTGATGGTTCACAAGAAGTTGAGTCCGAACACCCAGGGCTTATTCCAATCTCTCATGTTATATATAAATAGACAAGTTTATGATAATTAGGTAGGCATAGAGTGGGAGGTTTTTGAAGAGTTAATTTTAACTTATGAAAAGAGTGTTTGGGTTTGGGTTCTCAGAGAAGAGATTTGGTTAAGTCATACAGTGATGTGGAGATTTTGGAAAAGCTGGTAACTCCAGTAGCCAGCGAGATCCAGGAATCCTCTTAACTGTCTCTTAGTTACTGAAAATGTAACTTCTCTTTGGAAACCTTATGCCCTTTCTGAAAACGGTAAGCAGATACATGGAATCAATCTTAGAGCTCACCTCATCCTTAGAACACAACAAAAGGTCATCCACATATTGGGTAAGAATAGAATGACAAAGAAATTTAAAGTCCTTGAGGTCAAGGTTGAAGACTTGTGAAGAGTAGGAGGGTGCCTCAATAACCCCCTTGGCATAACATAACAACAATATTTTTTATTTTACCGGGAGAAAGCAAACAGGTACTGACTATTTTGACCTAAAGGGACACTAAAACAAACAGAACAAAGATTCACTACTGTAAAATTGTAGCCTTAGGAACCACCTAAAAGAATACAGTATTTGAGTCTGGTTCTGCAAGAAGCAGGGAATAACTATCCTGAGGTCTTGAGCAAATATATATATGGCTGTCCCCTGGGTTTTTAACAGGGATGATATAAATATCATAAGGAATGCTACAAGGTATGATGAATTCTTTCTTTGTTGGCTTTCTGGCTTTTGGTTTAGTCCTTCTTCAACCTCCGGTTGAAAAGGATATTGTGCAAGTTTGAGTTGTGATTTAGACCGGGCAATCGTAATCTTGATGGGCTCAGCCCCAATGCTACCTACATCAGTAAAATATTTGTCTTCAGAAGTCTGATACCGCCTTAAGATCTGCAATGTGTGCTTGATTGAGATACACAGACATTGGTAAATTGATATTGAGGGAGCTCAGGAAATTTCACCCCAAAATATGACTCATTGGTATAAAGAGCATTTTGAACTAAAGGCCCTTAGAAATCAACAGGCCCTTGGAAGGGGCTTTCCCCTCTATCTGCATAACCAGACAGACCCATCAAGAGAACAACTTCCCTTCCCTTTCCGGTTATCTGACTATATTGCAGGACACAAAATCAAGAATGCAACCATACCTGGCCCAAATCATTTTAAATATAATATCTGTCTCTCAAGGTTAATTTAATTTGGAAAGAGAATCATTTGCAAGTCAATCTGTTTCCTCCACTCATTCATCCTCCCTAACAACACTTTATTGCCCCTAAACAGAATTACCTATATTCCTCATCTCCCTCTCCCCTCTAAAAGAAGGTATAAAAATATCTGGATCCCATTGGGATATTGGGTGATCACTCTGTGATTCTCCTGGTGTGCATGGTAAACAAACTTCTTCCTTCAATTAATCAGCCTTAATTGTGAATTGATCTTTCAGTGAACTTTTTGGGGAAGGGGAAGTTTCTTCCTCACCCTCAACATCCAAATCAGCTATGCCACTATTATGAATAGGAGGACCCTGAGAGATTTCAAGAAAGGAGCTATTAGGAGATTATTTTTTTTTATCTGCAGAATTAACATTCTTAAAGGAGAATATTTAATCTGGCAATTAGGTTTGCACAGTTAACCACACCCTATGAAGTCAGCAGGGGTGCGTGTTCATTAAGACAGAAAACACGTCTTGGTTAAAGAGGGTGACAGGTATGGAGTGGAGCACAAGAAATGTCTGAAGATCAGTACAGACTCCCACCACCTGAGTAGTTTTTTCACTCCAAAAGTAAGGTTGTATAACAGAAGCAGGGTTTCAGGTTGATAGCAGCGTAATAGAGGTAAAGTTCGGACTTATCTCTCTAAAACCTCCACCCTTTCTAGGAATTAAAACCTGCATTCCTTCCCCAAGGCCAATAATCAAAGGGGTAGGAAAATGTTCTTTGCTGTTTGTTTTTTAGTATCTTAAACCATAGGAGATGGCTCAACAGAATTGTCTAGACAAGGGTCACCAGACCACCATCACCGGAGATAAGGTCAACTGAAACCACCAGTTATAGTGAAACAACAATAGCCCAAAGCCACGACATGTGACACTGGTCACACAGACCCAAGCCCAACTGTCGAAAACTCCCCTTTTAAAATCCATGTATTTCTGCTTAAAGCCAAGATGGTAGTCTTTGAGACGCTAGTCCACTGCCCTCCTCATTTGCCTGCAAATTAATTAACTTCTCTTTCCTTTTCCTCAAACCACTTGTCCTTGTTCTCCATTCTCACTGATTTGGGCTTGGGGACAAGTATCAAACTTATTGTAAGAGCAGCACCCGTATCAGTAACAAATTGCAAGTTTTCCCTTTAATATTTAGAGAAATTTCTCCTTGTGAGTTTAAGGGTAAAACAGGAAATCGAGTGCTTGATTCTCCCGTGGAGAACTTTCATTGATCACCAACTTCACTTTTTTCCCTCTATAATTTCTTGTAATATAAGACAATTCTTTTTCCAATGTCTTTCTGTTTGTAGTAACTACTCATATCTTCATCAAAAGGCTCCCTTCTCCATATAAAATGACTGGGATGGGAGCATCTGGATGGTTTTTTTCTCTGTAAAGCCATGAATTTATCCTGAGTATTATTCTGTTTTTGTTTTAGGCCTTTTTCAAAATGTTCAGAGGTATTGGAGGCCTGGTAAAAGGACTATTTCTCATTCTCATTTTTGCTTTTATATGAAATTCCTATTTCTAGCTTAAGACTATTGACAAAAATCTTTCCTTCTACACTTTTCAGCTGGGGCCACTGTTACAAAAGACAGACTGAACAAAAGAAAAACAAACCAAACTTTACTCACATGTATTTCTTACACACACATAGGAGAAATTTAAGGAAAAGTAACTCCAAGAGTGTGGCTAGAACTTGGGCTATAATATCATCTTCAGCTAAAACAAAAGAAGCAAGGTGTGAGGGAGGCAAGTTTGGGGAAGGTAACCAGGAAAAGTATGGTAAACAAGAGTTGTTATGCAGATTTAAGTTCCTGACTTTTCCATTGATGAGAGTCTCTTGTGATGTAGGGTCATATTTATCTTCCTGGTACAGAGAGGGAGACACTCTTACAAATAGAGATTTATTTATAAACATAAATTTCCCTTATAACAGGGAAACTGATATTGTTTTCAGAGCTCCTCCTGTGTCTGCTGTTTCTCAAAATAATCAGCTCAAAATAACCTTTATGCTAAAGAGGCATATAGATGCACCTTGACTTACAATGAGGTTACATCCTGATAAACTCATTGCAAGTTAAAAATATTGTACATCAAAAATGCACTTAATACACTTAAACTACTGAACACAATAGCTTAGCCTAGCCTATCTTAAACATGCTCAGAACACTTACATTAGCCTACAATTGAGCAGAATCATCTAACACAAAACCTATTTTATAATAAAGTGTTGAAATCTCATGTAATTTATTGAATGTGAAAAACAGAATGGTTGTATGGGTACTCTAAGTACAGTTTCTACTGAATGAGTATCACTTTCACACCATCATAAAGTTGAAAAATCATAAGTAAAACCATTGTAAGTCAAGTACTGTCTGTATTTGGGATGTCATATTCTAGTCTTCTAAAGTCATATTTTGGAGTGGCATATTCTGTCCTCCTGCAGTCATATAAGCTGGGGATATAGTTTTGCATTTAGTTTAAAGGTGGTAATGAGCCTGCCCTTGAAGTATCAAATGGACTCATCCTTTCTTTGTCTATAAGACTATCAAAGCCCAATTTATTTTCATAAGAAAGTCTTTGGGGATAGCCTCCAAAAGACCATGTCCAACACCTCTAGATTTTCTAAAACCCTGTAAATTCCTATGCCATTAGGGCTCTTTTGGGGTTAGCCTTGAGATATTCCAGTTCTGCCTAGCCTCCCAATTTTCTTCATCTGAGTTTCCACTGATGAGCTCATTAATTGGTAAAGATTTCGACACCATGCCTTATTTGTTTCTAAAACTATTCTACATGCCTCTGCAAATTTCTGGGATTTAGAAAGTGTTTGGCAATGGCTCTGAGCTCAGAGTGAGACCAGGACTCAAAATCAACCATAAGGGGTAAAGGAAACCAAAATATTCCACCCCAAAATATGGCTCCCTGGTATAATGTAAGCATTTTGAATTAAAGGCCCTTAAAGATCAAACGGACGCTGGAAGAGACTTTCCCCCTATCTACATGAAGACCAGAGGGAACAACTATTTTTCTAAGGGGAACAACTATTTTTCCTTTCTCTCCCTATTATCTTACTGTCTATTATGGAAAAGAAGCTGAAGAATGTAACCACACCTGAGTGGACCCTTTCACAAGATAATGTCAGCCTCTCTGGCCCATTCAATTTCCAAAGAGAACCGTTTACAAGTTAATCTCTGTTTCCTGATCCATTCATTCTCCCCAGTAATATTGCCCTTCAACAGAATTACCTACATTACCTATCTCCTCCATTCCCTCTGAAAAAAAGGCTATGTAAGTAGCTGGACTACACTGGAACAATTGGGGTAATCACTCTGTGCTTCTCCCCCATGCACGTTAATAACTTTGTATGCCTTTTCTTCCTTTAATCTGCCTTTGACAGTTATTTATAATTTTCAGCAAACCTTCAGAGGGTTGCCTTATGAGCCTAACTTCAGAAATCCTATCTATAGGAACAATGGGGATGCAAATTGTCAGTCTAGTGCTATGTGGTTTTTGGTTATAAGGAAGTAGGCCAAAGTGAAGCCTAATTAATACTTAATTATAACTATATTTCTGTCCAGAACCCAGCATGTAATTCTTGTTAAAACCTTGAGGATGGTTTCAATAGCAACGTAAGGATTTTAAGGCAGAATCTTAAGACTATGAGGAGTGAACAGATGTTTGATGCTATTGACTGAAGAGTTGAACAATTTGATGTTCATTTAAATGGGGTTTGGGGAAGTTCCTGGAATAAACAGTGAAGTTATTTGCAACTTTTATCTTCCTGGGCAAGAGATTCCTGGATAGTAAAATCATGTTGACAAAGACTGGAATGCTAAAGTAATGTTAGTAAAATCAAGTTAACACAGACAGTAAGCTGTGTGCACATGGATTTTGGATATATATTTATATACTTTATCTCCATTGGAACATTGCATAAACACAAACTATAACTACCCCAAGTTGACTGCATACACCATTGTTATATTGTTGATAAAAATGGACTGCAAACTTAGAGATGTCAATATTAAAATCAACGAGTGAACATGCAATTACTAGTGTTTAAATAATACTTATCTTCACTATTACTTCATCCTGCACATCATAGAAGCTATAGCCGATCAATAACTTATGTTATTTTAATGTAAATTCTTGGTAAACAACTTAGGAACTTTCTCTTCTTTTCCTTTAAAAACTTATTTGTAACTGTTGCTAATGGGAGTGTATATTAGAGCAACTTGAATCTATACTCCTGGGTTGTAATCCTCTAGCTCGGCCCAAATAAACTCTACTAAGCTTTTTACTTTTAGGTCAAAAATACAAAAAATTTTGGTGAAGGAGGTAAGAGCAGTGGTAAAATGTATTTACAAAAAATCCCAGTGACCATTAATCAATGAGAAAATGGTTGTCAAATTTCATGAGACAAAAGAGCTATTGTCAATAAAATGGAGGCTTCAGACCAAGATCAGATAATCCTTCTCAGCAATATAGTCAATAAATTTAGGCTTACTTTCAAATATTGGTTCTCAAAGTGTTGTTCCTGGACCATCAGCATTAGCATCACCTGAAAACTTGTTAGAACTACAAATTCTTGGGCTCTACCTCAGACCTACTGATTCAAAAAATTCTGGGACTGGGCCCAGCAATCTAACTTTAACAAGCTCTACAGGTGATTCTGATACAGTCTCAAATTTGAGAAACTCCTACTGTTACGGCAGAATCAAATTGCTGTTGTTAACAAAGGACCATGAGATCTGTGGAGGAAAAAGGGAGAATTTTATTTTCCATTAAAAAAACCACTACAGACAAGAAAGACACACTCTGGGATAAAACAAAAGCATGCTCAAAGGAGAGGAGAAGGAAAACTGTCATTTAAGTCTTTCAGGGTTTGTCTTACATGCATATTTACCAGGTTTGGGAAAAGTCTATGAATATGCATGAGGGAAGTCAAGCACATGCGCAGTGGGCAAACTTATATGTACCATCCATTCTATGTTGGTTTAAAGGTGGAGTTTTAACATTAAATGAGGTGGAATCTGGCTGTTTACATCAAGAGGTGAACTGAACTATAGGGCAAAAGGATGTTTTGTGTGCAGGCTCTGTGACCCGGCTGAAACTGGCTTGAGGTCTGTGCCTCTTTATTAGGAAACAATGTTAGTTAGGGGGAAGGGAGGAATCTGGTAGGCTGACCTCGGGCAGTCCACCGGGGTCAGTTGGGAAACTCCCAGGTGTAACTGGACAATGTTTTTATAAAGGCTAGTTTCTGTTCAATTACAGAAAAGAAGAGCTTATGATAGCTAGTAATATAGGGGTATGTGACCAACCCCTCTCCCTGCCATGGCCACTTGATTCCATTTCTGGTGAATCATTTTAGCCACAGGGGGTCCAAACATGGATGGAAAATACAGTATTCCTGGGATGTGAAACTAGTGTAAGGAGGGCAAGATTTTCCTATATGCAGATTTTGTAGGGCCAACTACAGGGTTGAGTATGCATGGACTTGGGTATAGGTGGGGGTCCTGGAAACCATCTCCTATGGATTTTGAGGGACGACTATAGTTGTATTTATCAGACTAGAGCAAAAGCAGCAAGGTTAAAATGAGATTTGCAATTGAAATACAAGTGGGCACATGAGATTTCTGAAGGTAAAAGTGTAGACAAGAGTAGACACATCCAATCCTTTTAAGGAACTAGACCAAGACAAGACGTGAAAATTGATTAGATCATTAGAAACTTTCAAAATTATATAAAAAGTATTTCAAATTTATGTGGTAAAATATATATAACATAAAATTGACCATCTTAGCTATTTTTAAGTGCACAATTCAGTGGCATTAAGTACATTCACATTGCTGTGTAACGATCACCACCATCCATTTCCAAACTTTTTCATCATCCCAAACTGAAACTCTGAAACTTTGTACCCATTAAACACTAACCCCTTATCCTCCCTTCCCCCAAGACCCTGGTAACCACTATTCTACTTTCTGTGTCTATGAATTTGCTTATTACAGTACCTCATAGAAGTGGAATCCTTCTGTGTCTGGCTTATTTCACTTTGTATAATGTCCTCCATGTTGTAACATGTATGAGGATTTCATTCCTTTTTTAGACTGAATAACATGTCATCATATGTATATAATACATTTGGTTTACTCGCTCATCCCTCAATGGACACTTGGGTTCTTTCTGCCTTTTAGTTATTGCAAAGAGTACATTTTTTCACAGAGGCTTGGGGGTGGATGCATATCACTAGAGACTAATTGAATAAGAAGCTTATGAGGAATTATCTGTATAAAGTCATTTGAGAAGTGTAACTGGGAAAAAGAAAATAAATGCAATACGAGCCATGAAGTAGCAATGGAGACATACGATGCTCCTTTAAGATGGAGTGGTCCATATCACAGAAGGCTCTGGTCTGCAAGATAAAAGTGCCGCGGAATCTTACTATCTTCTTTCCATCAATCCACATGATAGTCAAGAAGAGCATAGAATTTAAGACAGTTCAGTATCTGCTTACTTTGCAGTTAACAAAGTGGGAAGCATCTCTGAAACTTCACTTTGGGGATTCAAAGTTTCTCTGTAACAGGGAGTTGACCTATATCCATTCCACTGGTAACCGTCTTTCTCTGTGTCTGTCTGTCTCTCTTTGTCTCTGTCTCTTTCTCTCACTGTCCCCCCTCCCTTAAAACTCAAAGGCAAATGGGAGTTGGTCAATTCTCTAATTGTCAAAAAAAAAAAAAAAAGCCACGTAAAAATTACAACAGTCATTTGCCTACAATCTTGCCAACTTGGCCACCATTTACCACTAAGCCTCATGGAAAACAGGAGGAAAAAAATGATTTCTAATGCTGAGAAATTAATTTTGTTTCAAATACAGGAAGGAGTTTTTCTATTTCCAACAAGGAACACTCTGTGATCCTTTGAACAGAAAACTTTCCTATTTATCTCTTTTAAAAACAGCTAGTTAAACACCACTGAGCAGTACAGGACTACAATAGCCAACCATTCCTTGGTCTAAGGTCACCCTTCTCTCTGTGATTAGCAAGAACTAGGTGTTTTCTTCAGGGAATATGGGTAATTCCTTTGACAACATAATTTCTGAAAAAGTTGAGAAAGTTCATGTGCTATCACTCTTGAGTTCTTATGAATATGTTTAATTATAGCTGATATTTATAACCACAGAATTTTCACATATGAATTCCCCAAGGTAAAGCCTGTCCCTAAATCTGATCATTTATTAATTGCCTTTTTGCTCTTTAAACTTTGGGAAGATGCATTTAATCGCCGCTAGATTCCTCAATTAATTCCTCCCTGGCACTTTACTAGAAATTAAAATAATAAACCCTGCCTTTATTAAACACTTGCTATGCTAGACACTTGCACTAGACCCATTACATACATTGCACCAGTCCTCATGAAACCCTGCAGGTAGCTATTTTGGTCCCATTTTGCAGATGAGAGAGCCAGCTCGGCAAGGCTACTTCCTCAGCAGGTAACAGGCACATCTGGGATTTGAACCCAGATACACCTCACTCCAAAGTTGTGTTCTTACCCCAAAAAATAGCCTCTCCAGGAGGATCACTTGAGCCCAGGAATTTGAGGTTGCAGTGAACAATGATGATGCCACTGCACTCTAGCCTGAGCGACAGAGTGAGACCCTGTCTCAAAACAAAACAAAACAAAACAAATCAACAACAAAAAACCCCCCAAAAACAGCCCCTCAAAAGAGCAAGCATACCACAGACAATTTAACTAACAGCGATCAGGTTAAAACTCCAATGAGGCAAGGACATTATGAAGTAAGATTTGGGAATGACAACAGTTATTAGCAGAACTCCAAACTTCCCTCCATGCTTATTACAAGATAGTAGTTTAGAAAGGCCAGGTTGGGGGTTTCAAGTGTGTCCCCAACTTTCTAACATCAGAGACATTCTGGGCATGGCTTCCTCTGTTCGACAGGTGGGGAGGGTAGAGTTGATCACAGCCTCTGGTTCATATCATGCCATCGCCCAGCTTGGAGCCAGACCCCCTCCTATTTTTACCTAATTATATCCTTTTACTGTCATCATCCACTCCCCTTCTCCTCCCCTTACCACCAAGGCAAATATTTTAATGTGTCCGATCCTATCCTTTTATTTTACATGTTTTAAAAATGCTGACTGTGGTTTCTGTGCAAGTATGTGGACGTGGGGGCCTCACTGTGAGGCATCAGTCTGCACGGGAACCCCTCAGGCCAACATCGGGCACTCTAGCCAGTGACCCGCCTCTCCTCAGCCAAAGACATTTCCAAAGCCAGCTACTCCCTGCCAGCCTGCTCCTTCTTCTCAAAATGAGGGTAGTGCTACCTGTCTTGCCTCCCCCACAGCGTGGACAAACAACCGAGATAAAGATTCTGAAGGCATCGGGAAGCTGTAAAGTATTTAAAGCATAAATCTCACAGGTATAGTTTTATCTCAGGAATATCTGTGCTATGAAAAGTGGCCACTTTTCGAAGTTGCCCCATGTAGGAGAAGTTTGATTCCAGGCTGCTATGGACTGCATGGAGTCCCCTGAAAATTAATATGTTGAAGCTCTAACCCCCAGTATGATGGCATTTGGAATTGGCACCAATAACGAGGTAACAAAGGTTAAATGAGATCACAAGGATGGGCTCCTTGCGTCCTTACAAGAAGAGGAGGAGACACAGCAGCTCCCTCCCTCGATGTGCTCACAGAGAAGAGGCCATAGGAGGACACAGCAAGAGGGCAGCTGTTTACAGGCCAGGAAGAGGGTCCCCGCCAGAAGCCAACCCTGATGGCACCTTGATCTTGGATTTTTAGCCTCCAGAACTGTGAGAAAAGAAATGTCATATAAGCCACCCAGGCTGTGGTGTTTTGTTACAGCAGCCTGAGCAGATGAATATATAGGTACTCCTTGGTAATGTATGATTTGTACCCAAAGAGCGTAAAGGTATGATTCCAAACCCTGGAATGTTCTGGAATTATAAGATAGTCTCAATAGGAAGTTCATTTGCATTTTACATACTTGATGTTTCCTAGATGGCACTGTTGGGAGTCACAGGTCAGGCCACCAGTTCTGCTCCTCATGGGAGCAGGGTAGGAAAGCACCCGTGAGGGGGGACCTCTTCTAAGGCCCAGTGACAGTTGTTCCTCCTGGGATGTGCCCCAAAACAACATCACAAAATTCTGGACAATCCGTTTGTTGCTTTCTCGTGACACCTAGAACAGGAAAACATAAGAACTGATAAAAGTTTGGCTGGGTGGCAGGTAGTGAATTAACGAAGTTCCCTTCCCCTTTTGACGCCTCATTGTGCAATGCCTCCTTTAGGATTAGTGGACACAAACATCATTTCTGGGATTGGCAATATAATTGATACAAGGTAGCCAATGTTGCTAGATAAATGTCTGGCAACAGAATTCCCCTTAAGACTATTTTTGTGTTTGGAAAAATACCCCAGCAGAGGCTGGGGACAACCAGTGACATGTCGTGGTCTCCTGGGAGCACCGCTGTTCTACGGGAGACAAAAGGAGAAATGTGTCCACTATTCCGGAAAGGGGGTGGGGAGAGAGGAGGCAAACAGAAGAAGAAGCAGGAGAAGGCAGGCAGATGGGAAAGGGGGTACGCCAGTGGCTGTGCGTGTGCGCCAGGACCCTTCCCTCGCACTCCTCCTGTCTCCAGTGACGTTACCAAATGCATCTGTTGTGAACTCGGGTGACAGGTAAGGCTTGTGCCTGGACAGTGACTGAGACAGTTCACCTGGACACAGCGGTGGAGACAAAAAGCCCCCTGAGCAAGCTAACCATCAGGAGTCAGGAGACCATGGCGAGGGCTCTAGATCGCTAGAGATCTTAACAAATGTAATGTTCCAGTCACATTAACCTGCCTGCAGGAACCCTGGCGGGCATTCAAATGACATGAATAGAAAGAGAGAGCGACTGAAGGTGGGCGGGTGGGAGGGGGTGTGGAAGGGATGGGAAAAACTCTCACTGAATGGATGCAGGGAGCACAGTTTGGGGGATGACCACAATTGTGGCTCTGACACGGGCAGAACAGGGGCAATGTGTATGGCCAAAGTGTTGTACCCCCATGATATTCTGAAATTAAAAAAATAAATTAAAAGAAGATACAAAAAAAAAAAAAGAAAGAGAGAGCGAGGTGGCCCCACATTTCTTAAACATATGAACGGAGTTTGGAGGCATGTCCCTGACAAACTTATCTCCACTGCAACCTAAATCCTCTCACCGTTGGCTCCATGCTTCTCCCTGGGGCGGGGTTTGCCACGAAGATGGAGTCCAGGAGAGGCAAAGTGAGGAATGACAACCATGTCGGGCTGCAGAAAGAGAAACTAAGAGAGCCACAGAGATGCAGGAAATGAATGCACAGGAAGCCTGAGTTGCAGAAGGCAGCTGTAGAGCTAGCAGGAGTGACCATCAGTTGCCAGGTCAAACACACTCTCAAAGCTCCCATTGGCTTCTAGGTGCAGAGCCTGGGAAGCTGTCATCTGCCCCATGGCCATAGCAGGCACAAAATCATGCAACATTTTCGGATATATTGGGAGCAACTGGCTGTAGATGCGGGACTAAGATGACACATCACTTTCCTAGATCTTTCCACCCTCCCTTCATTCTTTGCTGGCAGCAACTTTCTGACGCTTAACCATGGCTTCATCCTCTACATAATGAGGCATAATTTTTAAATAGTTGCAGAATTTTAAACTTCAGAAAAATAGAATTGGAAAAGATTGAGAGGGATGTAAGACTGGCAGTATTGCCCTGAGTTACCAAGGTAGAGTCCATCTGTCTGACTCCTGACATGCATTTTTTGTGCCTCTCCTGGTGGCTGGTACTGACCAGCTTTGAATCCATAACAGGAGGATAGAGAGGCAAGCAGTATCTCTGTTTAGATGCTTCTCCTTCACCTCTAATCTCTGCAAGTCCTCTCTGCAAGCAAAAAGTGGTTCTGACCTATTTCTTTCCAACAGTAATTATAGCTCCTATCAATTTTCCATGAAAACATAGACGTGGGGGAAAAAGTGAGAACTTCATGGAGCAAGACATGGGGTTGAATAAGATGTCACTTCCCCTCCCCTATTTCACGTTTCTCTTAGCTATAATGAACACATGCCCTTGGAGACAGAAACCCAAGGCTAGTTGTGACAGAAATGGATATCAAGCAATTCAGGTTCATTGCCACGGAAGTGTTATGACTCTGTTTCAGCAGACAAGAGATACCCAGGGAGTCTTCTCCTTTGGTTACGTCCTCATCTCCACTCTTCACTAAATTTACTTAATTGGAAATGAGAATTTAAATTATGGGCATAAGGATGTTATTTTTCTCCTCTAGGGCTATCACCTGGTACATCCTATCGCAGTGTCTACTCACAGAAACATGGCACGGGGTAGGGCAGACACAATGCTTCCTTGGAGGCGAAACGATACATTCAGGCTTTGTCTCTCCTGCAGGCACACGCACATGCACTGGGACTATATGCAGAAACCTCTGGAGGCAGTAATTCAGAACTAGTCAGAAAGAAAAATTCTGGGAACTGGCTTCTTTCTGTTGAAGTTGTGAGTCATGCGGAAAGCCCAGTTTCACAGTAACATTGTTCACCAGGCTCTCAAGTATCTCAACATAGCAAAGAAGACAGGAGGGACAGCATAACTGAGGGCTGCGTGTGGCTCACAGGCAAAATGTCAGAGGGACCCCCAGCTGGGGGAAGCAGAATCCAGAGAAAAGCCAGGCAGAGGCCAGAGGAAGCTCCTGAATGGCTCGCCTGCCCTCCGTCCGTCATGCTCTTGAAGCCATCTCCTCCTCATAACCACCTGAGACAGAGCCAGAGATTTCTGGAGAGGGTTAAAACCAACCATGCTGGGAAGTAAACACTTTATTGGAAACATGAGATGGAAAATCCAGCACAAAAAGTGTAATATGGATGTGTAACATCAAGTGTTCAGAAGTAGGAAAGTAATCCATATAAACACAGCTGTCCTCCTTCACTGTTTTCACACATGACCTATAACCAGTTTTTCCAGATACAGATGACATGAGACAGCACCAGGAGTCTCAGTCTGATGGACGGTGATGGTTTTTGGAGATGTGTTCTGTGGTTTGCCAACATGGAGTTCAAGGTCAGCCTGTTGTGCTTTGAAGAACCCTTGCTAGAAATCCCTGCTTGTTAGCTGACACAAAAGACAGAAATTTTGAAATGAAAAGGAGACAAGCAGTTGGGCATTGTTCATCTGCTTTGATAGTTGTTCAAGAAAACATCACTACCCAGTGTGTAGAAATAAAGCCTGCTTGACCTTGGCTCTGGGAGTCCTCAGAGTTTGACATTTATAACACATTGACTGCCACACTAGAAAAAAAATTTTTCCTTGGGCTCATGGTGTTTTATTATGAAAATAGAACAAAAACTTCGAAAACAAAATGATCCTTTCTAATTTAATGAAAAATTTGTTATTTTTTATTGTTTTCTGTGCATGAGCTATGTGAAACTTTAAAAATAGTCCCTGTGGCTCCCAAGGTGAAGAGACGTGTGGGTTACATATGCTTCATGAGGCCCTGGGCTCAAAACTAGAGTGAGTTAAATACAACTCACATGGCAGTTAATATGTTAAAGAGGTCCAGCATCCTGGCCAGACCAGTCAGAGGATAAACTCATGCCTTTTAAACATGTAGGGAAATCCAGCAGGTCTTGTTGGTGGCTATTTTTAAAAATCACTAATTTAAAATAACCCAAATGGTTCTGGGCAAATGGGCTGATTCTGCTGGCAGAGTGGGCGGACAGTGAAGGAAACCTTTCTCAAAGCATTCAGTGGAGGCTGGGCTCCCGAGCTCAGGAACATCACGCCAAGGACATCTGTTTAAGGGTTGTGTAGTGAAGGTGATCGCATGGGCTGGGAAGTGCCCAAGGACAGCCACAGGCTGATCTTCAGAAAGATCAGGAAGGTGGAGCACGCTGTGAACAGGGCAGACTGTGACAAAGGCAGAGCCCGCTGGGGCCCAGCCTGGGCAGGGCCACCACATGGCCATCCTCAGGGATGCACTGCTGGGCTCTCATCTACCAAAAGTTCCAGATTACAACATGCTGAAGGGACCCAGTGGTCGGCCTGTGCCTGGGAAAGATTTTTTCCACTGGTTCCACTGTAAGGGTGAGGGGAAACTTGCCCTTTCCCCCGAAAGTTTGCTGAAAGATCAACTCACGATTAAGGCAGATTAATAAGAGAAAGGTTTATTTACCATGCACATGGGGAGAATCGCAGAATGATTACTCAATATCTCAATGAATTTCGGATATTTTTATACAGGCCTTTTGGCAGGGGTGGGGGGGATGAGGAGTATGAGTAATTCTGTGTAGGGGCAATAAGTGGTTGCTCGGGAGGATGAATGCATGGGGGAAACAGATTGACATGTAAATTAACCTGAGAGACAGGTATTATGTTTTCAATGACTTGGGCCAGGTGTGGTGGCATTCTGCAATAAATTGAGATAACAGGGAAGTCAATTGCCTCTTTGATCTTTTGATCAGGTCAGTCTGGTTTATGCAGATACAGGGAAAGCCCCTCCAATGCTTTTTGATCTCGAATAGCCTTCAATTCAAAATATTCTTTATACCAAGGAATCATATTTTGGGGTGAAATTTCTTGAGTTCCTTCACCACAAACCCCCACCTTCTCTTTTGGGGGCTGAATTTTGTCTCCCCAGAATTCAAGTGTTGAAGCCGCAACCTCCCATACCTCAGGATGTGACGGTATTTGAGACAGGGCCTTTGCAGAGGTGATTAGGATGAAATGTGGCTGTTAGGGCAGCCCCTAATCTGATCTCACTGGTGTCCCTAGAGGAAACTGGACCCACAGAGACACCAGGAAAGGTCATGCACAGGGCAGCCACCTGTAAGCCAAGGAGAGAGGCCTCAGAGGACACCAACCCTGCTGGCAGCTTGATCTTGAACTTCCAGCCTCCCAAAGTGTGAGAAAACAAATTTCTGTTGTCTGTAGTACTTTGTAGTAAACTAATATATTCTCATTTTTAAGACCTTTATTTGCTTCTCTTTCTCCTTTCTGTTTATTCTCTTCCATATGAGGACTCCATTTAAAGAAAACATCTCAAATTAATTTATACTAAAGTATAAATGACAAAGAGACCTGGAAATATCCCCTGGGCTGTCGTGTCACTTGAATGTGACATGATTCCTGCCTTGAGGCCCAGGAATGAAGACCTGAGTGGATGGCCATGACCAGGAGAGATGTGGGTAGACAGTGCTCCTTTCTGAGCAGGCCCCGAACAGCAGCTCTCAGCCTCTGGTGTTGTAACAGAGGAAATGGCCTGAATAAAAACATGGTAAAAATGTTTTCTGTCTCTTTAAAACCTTCTCACCCTTTTCAAGGACTAAAACCTGCATCCCTGCCTCAGGTCAGTGACTGGGAGGGGCAGGGGAACGTCCTTTGTTCTTTGTGCTACAGGAGGTGGCTCAACTTTTGGGGGTCATAAGATTGTCTTCGGCAGAGATGGGAAGGAGATGGGATGATCAGAACCATCAACTGGAGTTGAACAGCAATTGCCTGAAGCTGAAAAGCTCCCTTTAAAAGCTCTGTATTTCTGCTTATTATTAGGAAGGTGGCATTTTAGACAGGAGTCTCCATCCTCCTCATTTGCTGGCAAATTAATAAACTCCTCTTTCCTTCTCCTCAAAACACTTGCCCCCATTCTTCTGATGCGGCCTCGAGGACGAGTGCTGAGCTTTCGGTAACAGTGTGCCCTGGAGCCTCAGGCCAAAGGTTAAGGTATGGACCGGGAAATTGGCCTTTGTTTCCTGGCACACTAGGGGTGAAGTACCAGGCCTGGATGTGGGATACCAGGGCCCCTGTTTGAAAAACTCCAGTGGCCCCCAACTTTTCTATCACCCTCATTACGAGGAATCTTCAGCTGAGAAGAAAGAAAAATGCCACACTCCAACTACGGGTTCAACAAGGTCATAGGAACCCCAACTCAAACAGATTTAAACATAAAAGACTTTTCTTTAGTCTTGAATAATGGCGAGTCCAGAAGTAGAGTTGGCTTCAGGTCGATTTAATGGTTCAGGCTGTTCTCCTTCTCTCCTTTGCCTTCTTCAGTGTCTACTTTGTTGTCAGACATGCCAGCAACCAGAAGAAAAGGAGAAGTTTCTTGTAGCTTTTTCTTAGGAACAAGGAAACTTCTCAGAAGCTACCTGGAAGATTTCTCTCTGTATCTCAGTTTCTATAAATAAAGAAAGCTGCCGATAAGAACAGAGGCCCCATAGTGACTGACAATATCCACTGCGTTGCACTGTACTTCTAAGTTATCACCACATTTGAGAATCTAGCACAATGAATCAATGAATGTGAATGAGCTCAGGAAATTCCACCCCAAAATATGACTGCTTAGTATAAAGAATATTTCGTATTAAAGGCCCTTAGAGATCAACAGGCCCTTGGAAGGGGCTTTCCCTCTATCTGCATAACCAGAAGGACCCATCAAAAGAACAACTGACTTCCCTCCCCTTCCCTGTTATCACACTATATTGCGGGGAAGAAAATCAAGAACGCAGCCAGACCTGGCCCAAATCATTTTAAATATAATACCTGTCTTTCAAGGTTAATTTAATTTGCAAAGGGGATCATTTATAAGTCAATCTGTTTTCCCCATACATTCATCTTCCCTAGCAACCATTTATTGCCCTAAACAGAATTACCTATATTCCTCATCTCCCCCTCCCCTCTAAAAGGAGTATATAAAAATATCTGGATCCCATTGGGATATTGGGTGATCACTCTGTGATTCTCCTGGTGTGCACAGTAAATAAACCTCTTCCTCTTATTAATCTGCCTTTATTGTGAGTTGATCTTTCAATGAACTTTTTTGGGAAAGGGGAAGTTTACTTTCACCCCCACAAATGATGATAGGAAATGGTATATTGGCCTAGGCTGTTTGGTGGTCAGGAGCTGATGGCCTCTCCAACAACGGGGTTACCATGAGACCAATGGCATGAAGAGAGGTTGAATTTTCAGAGAAACATAAGAGCTGTACTTCAAGACCCAAGGCAGGTCCATGATCCAGCTAACCTAGCCTATTTCACCTCAGTGACTGTGCTTCTCTGTTGGTCTCTGCTTGCCTTTGAATTTTATTCTTATTTCTCTCAGTACCTAACATTGGTTAATTCTCTCTTATGTCCCCATCCAAATTCTATACAGAGACAGTCTGTGTGGCCTATCTGGGAAGTGCCTTTTTGCTCTCTATCACTGCACTAGACCTGCCTAGCCTATGGCCAGGTTGCCCTTAGGTCAGGAGTCTACCTCTGACCCCATCACTGTCCGCGTCTCCCTCTTCAGCAGCGGTCTGGGGGCAGAGCAGAAATATTGCCATATTCATACCTCTCTCTTATACAAAAAGCAAGTCTGTATTTAAATGCTGCTAAATGTGGTTACACCAAAAGACAAAACGGTGTTATGGTCTAAATAAAAATTAAATAAAAGTCTAATGTCATCATCTTCTTAAGTAATATGGCATGCTCCCTTCAGTGTATAAGAAGAGAGAAACCATAATTATTTATGTTTATATTTTATCTATTAGACTTCCATTAGATTTTCAGCTACTGTAATACTAAAACATATTTGGGTATTCAAGGATATTAACCAAGTCCCCAAGCCCTTGGTGTTTACTGTTATCTGACTGCTGTTCTTTCAAATGTCATCATGAAGTACAGAAGAAGGGAATAATGATGTAACAATTAAAAACAATATAATGACCCCTATGTTGTTCCTGCAGAATCCTCTACCACCACTCAGGTGGGCTTACACTCTGCCCAGAGCTGGGACCATGAGCTATGGCTTCTCTCTCTCCCTCTCACCGCCGCCCCCCCATGCCTCCTGAAAAAATCCAAAGAGAAAATGGGAACTAAGGATGAAACTCCATCACTATTTGTACATCTGGTCATTCCCAAGACTTTTACTGAGAGTTTGTTACTGTGCTAAGCTACCAAAGTATCCACTTTGACAAGATCTCATATCTTGCCTAACTGGACAGATTAAATACAAGATGAGGGAAGTTCCAGCAGAGAAATCTGCATATATAAGAATGGAGCAGGAGGAGAAAAATAGTCTGTAGAAATTCAGAAGCAGGTGTGAGTGGAGGAGGCAGTGGAAGATTTTCAAAAGAGAAAATTATATTAAACTCAGCACATTTTATTGTTTTATGACTCTCCCTGATTGTTTCACGTCTTTTCTTTCCCAGCTGGATTGTAGGTGGAGACAGGTCTTATACATGTTTGTTCACTACAGTGAAGAGCAATATTTGGGGCATGGAATAGGCAATCAAGAAATTCTTGTCAAGTTAAGCAATAAAAGAACAGGTCTGGGCCACCAGGAGTCAAGTTATAAGGACTACCACTATAATTATAAGTCCACTGGCAATTATTAACAGTGACTTCTATAGCAATAAACTAAAGCTTAAGTTGATGTTAGATGATCAGTCAGAAAAGGACTACAATGAAGGCTGGAAAGGACTGAAGCTGGATGCGTGGAAGAGAGTTAAAGGTGCACGCCTGTGCACGTGTGAGCTCAAGTGGACAGAGTTAATGGGAGTTTGAGATAAAAATGAGCTCAGTGGGAGAATGACAGTCACATCACAAAGTCTCCAGAGTTGCAGCAGAAATAAAACAGGACCAGTAAAGTGAGACCTGATATGGTCTGCTAAGCATACTCTTTTGAGACCTCCTGTGCTAGGAAGAGTCTGAAGCAAAAGAGACTAGAGATAAGGAGACACTATAAGACATGAAAATCACTTAGAACAGTACCTTGTATATAGAGAGCACTTAATAATGTTACTTGTTACCAATATTGCACAAAATTGTCAATATCTCAATAAAAAATTCAAAGTAGACTTTGAATTTTTAATGACCATATACCCATGTACGTAGGTAGCTATTTCTTTTCCTATTGGCTACTGCACAGATCTATGTAATCCTGGACTAGACAGATATGTGACTTTATTCACAGCTGTTGTGAATGCCCAGGGAAGTCTGGATTAATAAAAAGCTTTCTTTTCTCTTTGTTGATGCAGTGAAGGGCTTATACAGAAATTTTTATTTTTTACCAGGTAGAGAAGAACCCCATCTTGTTGAAGCATTAAAGTCTTCTTGTCATTATTAGTAATGTCCACTTTTCTATGTTGACCATCAAATGCTTTCTTGTCTCGGCTTGCCCACTAGTAGCAGTGGCTGGGTTAATTGCCTACTTTAGTTGATGCCTTGCTTTTTAACACATTCATGCTCATTTGTGAATACGTTAAATATGCAGAAAAACTGGTATAAAATTCTGGGATTTTTGTATTAAAAAGTCAATAAAAGGAGATTTCCTTAGGGCATCACATCAAATTCACCCAAAGCTGCCTCTGCTTCTACCTAGTGCTAGCTGGCTACTCTGAATGAATTGTGACACCTATAAACTACCTGTGTTTCTCTCTCTCTTTTCCTAAATAGATATTAAAGAAATTTATTTTGAAATTGGATTGCTGCATCTAATCATGATTTTTTCCCCTTAGCTTTTTTCTTGTACATCTCCCATATAAATAGTATTATTTTAAGAAAATTTTAAAGATACTTATTTAAAAAAACCCATGAGAGTAACACATTTGCAATTAGAGGTTCAAACCTTACCTAACCAAGTAATTTTTATCTTGACATCTAATTTAAGACTGAGCATAGAGTTGTACAGTTTCCCTTGAAAGACTCTGTTAAAGTAATAGTAAAGGGATTTTAAAAACCTATAAGCTCACAAAAGTGAAAAGAATGGGAAGAAAGCTACCACAGATGAAACATTTCAACAAATACATGGCTTATCAGTCAGGGTTCTCCAGAGAAAGAACCAGTAGGATATCTATGTACATATTATGAAATTTATTTTGAGGAATTAGCTCACACAGTGGTGGGGGCTGGCAAGTCTGGAATCCATAGGGCAGGCCGGCAGTCTGGAAACTCAGGTCAGAGGGGATGCTGCAGTCTTGAGCATTTTCTTCTTCTTCGGGAAACCTCAGCTTTTGCTCTTAAGGCCTTTAATTGATTGAATGAAGTCAACCCACATTATCAAGGGTGGTCTCCTTTATTTAAAGTCAACTGATTATAAGTGTCAACCACATCTATGAAATACCCCCGCAACAACACCTAGCCTCATGTTTGATTAAATAACTGGGTACTGTTTCCTAGCCAGCCTGACACATAAAACTATCACATATAATGACTGATGAAATAGGGAGATGAAAATTGTAAATGGAAATGACTGCAGCCCAGAAGGGGCTGATCATTCTCCCTCTACTTAAGAAACAAACAAAAAAACCACATGCACACGCACACACCCCTACTCCTATTCCTAAGCACGGAATGCTTAGAAGCCAGGATACCACTACCCCATATCACAATTTGTGGTGGACAGACACTAAGTGATTAGCAATAATTACTTTTTAGTATTCACATCCTTGTATAATTCCCTTGGGTGTGGCAGGACTGGTGACTTGTTTCTAACTACTTGACTATGCAAAGTTTGCTGAATATAACTCCTGTGGTTATATTTACATTATATACAACTTTGCTTTGCAAGAAGACTTATTCTAGAAATTTCAGCCTTAATGAAGTAAGCAGCCATGCTGAGGAATTGCAGGTGACCTCTTGGTGATGAGGCTGACCTCTAAGTAAATTCTGCCAACAACTTGAGTAACTTTGGAAGCAGATTCTTCCCTGGTTGAACCTCCAGATGTAAAATGCTTAAGGATCAAATAGACAAAAGTTGTACAAGAAACTGTGCATAAAAAACCAGACATTGCTGACAGAAACTAAAGAATGCTAAACAATTTAAGAGATATGCCATGTTCATGAATCAGAAGACAATTTTTTCCAGATGTCCATTTTCCTTGTTAATCTGTAGATTAAATTTAAGCAATCTCAATCAAATACCAGCACAGTTTTTCTGTAAAAATTGATAAGCTGATTCTAAAATTAATGTGGAAATGCAATGCAAAAGATTTAGAATAGTATTTCAAAAGGAAGAACAAAGTTGGAAGACTTCTACCCAACTTCAAATCTTATAATAAAATCTGTACTAATCAAGAGAGTGTGGTATTGGCATAATGATAGATCAATAGATAGGTGGAACAGGATAGAGTCAAGAAATAGACTCAAACATATGTGGTCAATAGATTTTTGACAAAGTTGCAAAGACAATTCAATGGAGAAAGAATAGTCTTTCCAACAAATGATACTGCAACAATTGGATATGAATATGCAAAAAATGAACCCTGTACCTTATAAAAAATTAACACAAAATGAACTATAGTTCTGAATGTAAAACCATAAGCTAGAAACTTCTAAAAGAAAGCATGCAAGAAATATTTGTAAAGTTGGGTCAAGCAATAGATTTTTTAGATGTGACACCAATAACACAATTAACATTGATAATCTAAACTTTATCAAAATTAAGACCTCTGGTCTTATAAACACATTGTTAAGAGGATAAAAAGACTAGCGACAAAGTGGAACAAAATATTTGCAAATCCCCTATTTGACAAAAAAACTTATATCCAGAATATATAAAGAACCCTAAGAACAAAAAAACAAAACCCAATAAAAATAAGTAAAAGATTTGAAACAGCGTTTCACCAAAAAAGGTATATGGATTAAAAACAAGGCCATGAAAAGATGCTCAACATCATTAGTCATTACAATACAAATTGAAACCACAATAACATGCCATTATAGATCTATTCAAATGGTTAGAATTAAAAAGACTAACTGTACCAAGTGTTTCTGGGGATATGGAGCAACTGAAACTCTCATACATTATTGGGGGGAATGTAAAATGATACAATCACTTTAGAAAGCAGTTTTGCAGTTTCTTAGAATATTAAACATACACTTACCGTATCGCTCAGCCATCCCACTCCTAGGTATTTACCCCGGAGAAATGAAAGCAGACATAACCACACAAAAAGTTGCACGTGAATTTTAGCAGCTTTATTTGTAATGGCCCTGTGTTAGCTTCCTAGAGCTGCTGCAACAAACTACCACAGACTTAGTGGCTTAAAACAATAGAAACATATTCTCTCACAGCTCTCGAGGCCAGAAATCTGAAATCAAGGTATTAACAGAACCACACTCCCTTCAAAGGCTCTAGGGAAGAATCCTGCCTTGCCTTTTTCAGCTTCTGGTGGTTCCTGGCACTCCTTGGCTTGTGGCAGCACAACTCCAATGTTTGCTTTGTCTTAACATGGTCTTTTTCCCTTTATCTCTGTGCACCTCACATCTCCTTTCTTTTATAAAGACACCAGTCATTGGATTTAGAGCCTGCTGTAAATCCAGGATGTTCTCTTTCTGAAATCCTTAACTTAATTACATCTGCAATGATTTTATTTCCAAATAAGATTGCATTCACACATACAAGGGTTAGGACTTGGACATATCTTTTTAGGGGGACACAATTTAATTCACTACAGTCCTAAACTGGAAACAACCCACATTTCCATCAACAGGGGAATGGATAAACAAATTGTGGTACATCCTTATAATGGAATACTATTCAGTAATAAAAAGAAATAAACTATTGATGCATCAAATGGATGAATTTCAAAATGATGATGCTGAGTCAAAGATGTCAGATAGAAGAGAAGAGATATGATATGATTCAATTTATTTAAAATTTAGAAATTGCAAATTAATCTATCATGACAGAAGGCTGAATATGTCTTGTCTAGGGAGACGGATGGGGTGAAGAGGGAAGAGATAAACAATAGATTACAAAGGAATATGAGCAAACTTTTTTGGAGGAAAAGAATATGTTATTTTGATTGTGGTGATGGAGTCATGGCATATATATGTGTCCATATACACAGTTGTTAATATTTGCTTTGCCTCTGAATGCTTCCTTTTGGTAAAGTTCTCCTTTCCCACTCCACGTGATTCTGAGGCAGCCTGACAATCAAAGGAGTGACCCAACTTCTCTGCCAAGTGAGGCCAATAGAGACCATTTTGGAGATTGATTCAGGTGCTGGAGAGAAGAGACCTCAGCTCTTGAGAGCCTAGAGCTGCTGAGGTATTGAGGGTCACCTTTGCCATGTAGAGAGAGAGAGTGTTGGCTTAAATAAAACCCACAGAAGAAAGCAGGGAGAAATGGAGAGAAAAGGGAAAATAAAACCTGATGTCATCATTTGAATTCCCAGATTCAGCTATTCCTGAAGCCAGCCATAACCTTGGATTTCCCAAATAAATGAGCTCCCAAATTCTCCTCTTAGGCTTAAAATAGTCGGAATTGAGTTCCTATCACCACAACTGTAAAGAAAACTCACAAAGTGCTGAATCCAAATTTGTTTCACTACAGAACAGAAGCTCATAACCACTGGGCGACACTGCTTTCCAGAATGCCTTAGTATGCAAGAATCAGTCCAGGGAAAAAGTTGCCTTGGAAGATAATACACAATAATTAAACTAAGCAATGCAGGTGACACTAGAATTTTTTATAAAACAGGGAAACATAGACATCAAATAATTTAAAAATAATTCAGAAATCTGCCTGAAGAATGACATTGTATTGTCCTTTGGAGACAAGAGAAGAACACAGAGTGGAATTGTCAAGAGTGGGTCCCGTCAGACTGACTTGGCTTCCGTTTCTGAATAAAATGCCTGCCAGATAGATTAATGGGGAGTTTTTATTGTAACAGAACATTAAGTTCCAGACAGCCCAGCCTCACTATTTGACCTTGATGGAATAGCATCTTCCCTAGGGCCCTCAGCTTCCTCATCTGTGACATCAGGCCATTTCAACATTTGTGTTCTTCAATTCCATGACTTTATTTTCCTTTTTAAAGGGGAGGAGGGAGTCTGGCTGATGGGCTGGAGGGGTGGACTAAAGAACACCTCCTCCTGGAGGGACCTCCAGGGCCCTGAAGGCTGAGTCTTCCTCTGGGGCAGGAGTCCCTCAACCTCGGCACTATGACATTTTGGGCTGGATAATTCTTTGTTGTGAGGGCTATCGTGGGCATTGTAAGGCATTTAGTAGCATCTCTGCTCTCTACCTACTTGATACTGGTAACAACCCTCCTGCTCCCAGTTGTAAGAACCAAAAATACCTTCAGACAAAGCCAAATGTCCCCTGGGGGGCAAAACCACACTCTGGTTGAGACTTCTAGGGGCTTTGTGACAGAGTGGAGTGCTTAGCTTGGGGAGGCTGTCAGGGATGCAGTGAGGCAGGTCATGCTAGCATCTTGGAAAACAAGATCACAAAGGATCTTGGGGACTTAGAGAGAGTAGTCAGAGGCAAACAGTCCGTGTTCAATAAGGTCTAGCTTAAGGCAGGGCACCTAGGACGACTAAAGTACACCCCCTTAGAATGGGGAAAGAGCATTTGGATGCCAGGGGAAAACAGACTCAATAGCATAAAGCCAGTGGCAAAGAGGCAAATTATGATTTGGGGTGTGGAAGAAGTAATTTTTAATGAAAAACTGGAAAGCCGGCATTCTCCCTGGGTCCAAACTGGCTGTACCATGGTCAAAAGTCTGTGCTGAACCGGCCTCTGATACCCCAGCCCCAGAGACCTGGGGGAAGTGACTGTAGGACTGTCAGAGAGGAACCAGGAGGAAGGGACCGCCCAGTTCAGCCCTGAGCAGACAAGGCACCCCTGCTCCTCTTCTTTTTCTTCTCTTTATTATTATTAATTATTATCTGTACCTTGAGAATTCACTCTGACCCATTTCAGCTTTGTTCCTTTTTCCTGATTATTTTGCACACCTTAAGGGGCTAACTTACTCCTGTCATTGAAACTATGTAGAGAGGTTGAATTAGACCTTTTCTGTTTAATTTGCTCAACCTCTTTGTTTGGAGTTCTGCCTTTTGCTTGTTGAATGCCATGGGCAATTTAGTTAAAGGTTACTCAGGATGTTGAGCAAGAACTCCGTCTTTGACTGAATATAAGCAAAGATTACAAAGGAAACAAAGGAAACAATTGTTGAATCTGCTCCCCTCCCCTCTTTTTAGACATTATGAATCCTTATCTCAATAAGGAGACCCAGCAAAGGGTGGGAAAGATAAATAAAGACCAAATGTAAGAGCATGGCAGGCCTACAGGAAATTAAGAATCACGGGATAGTTTGTCTCTGAGAGACAAAGGGAGTGGTAAGTCAGCAAAGAGGGGTCACTGAATCTGGAGTTCCAGATATGGCTGGGGGTGGGTAGGACTATACAATGTGATTGCAAATTTTTCACTTTGAGCTGAGACTTCAGGGAAAATGTAACTTTTATTCTTACTGTATTACTGATCATTTTAGAGCCTCCACCCACTAAACAGCAAGAAGGATAGGATGCATGTGTGTTTCTAAGGGGGCAGAATTAATTTAGTCCAATCCAGTAATCTTAGTATGATAAACACATTTCTCTGATTATATAAATAATTTAAGTTCATGGTAGAAAATCCAAATGATACATAAAAATAAAAAAGAAAGTAAAAATCCCTTGAAATTCTACCTTCCTAGGCAACCACCAGAAACATTGGTGACATCCTTTTGCTGATCCAACAATCTGAGCAGGCCCTCTGGGGCTGAATGCTTGGTCTTGCAGGTCTGGTGCCCTCTGTTTCTCTTATCCAGGATGCTATCTGGGTACACCAAGAGGCTCTGTGTGACCTCCTGCCAGCAGAGTGAAAGGGGCCTTAGAGCTGCCTCCTCTGGTCTCCACAGCACTGTTTTTTGCCCACAGTCTCTGATAAATCAATGCTGGGTGGCTTCATTCATGGCTGTAGTTGGAGGCTGATAAAATTCATGGTTATATCTTTTTTGCCTTGGTCAGAGCCCTTGCTTAATTGATCTCCACTCAGGTCCTGCTGGGACTACAGAGCCTTCTGAGTCCCTGGCACCTCCTTTGTTTGGCCCCCTTACCTCTACCAAGATAGGCTGATGACAGACCCTTTGAGGTGCCCTAGAGCTATTTTCCCAGGCCACTCAAGAACAGCAAGAATTTTTCGCTACCTGTTCATGAGAAGAGGGCAGTGTCAAGACGATCTGCCAAAATATGACTTGGATTCTGGTTCAAAAGTCTACTGCTCATGCCATTCCCTCTATTTGCCTGTACCGCCTGCAGCAGCAACATGGGCTATGTTCCATCACTGTCTCTTCTATTCTGCCATTTCTGTTTCTTTCTCCTCTGTATGGTCCTGCAGGCCTAGGAAGGGTGAGTCTTTCCCTATCTCATCCTTGACAACAGCCTTTCTCCTTTCTCAGAGGCTGTTGTGCAGGATGGGGTAAAAAGAGAGATGGACTGGCTTACTAACTGGGGAAACACCGTGCTTGTTGGGAGGTACAAATAACAGGATGGTCTGAGTCTCAGGATTGCCCCCACTGAAGGCAGAATGAAAAGAAATGGATAACTGCCTGCAGAGGATGAGGCTTTTGTAGGGGTGAAGGGAAATTCGCCCTTTCCCCTGAAAGTTCACTGAAAGATCAACTCACAATTAAGGCAAATTAATAAGAGAAAGGTTTATTTACCATATGCATGGGAAGAATCAGTGATTACTCAATATCCCAGTGAAGTTCAGATATTTTTATAGCAGTCCTTTTGGGGGGGGGGTGAGATGAAGAGTACAGGTGATTCTGTTTAGGGGGAACAAATGGTGCTAGGGAGGATAACTGGATGGGGGAAACAGGCTGACTTGGAAATGATTCTCTTTGCAATAAATTAACCTGAGCAAATTAAACTAACCTGAGAGACAGGTATTATATTTAAATGATTTGAGCCAGGTCTGGTTGCTGTCTTGATCCTCCTTCTTGCAATATATTGAGATAACAGGGAGAGGAAGGGAATTCAATTGCCCCTTTTGATCTTTTGATCAGTCAGTCAGGTTTATGCAGATAGAGGGAAAGCCCCCTCCAATGCTTTTTGATCTTGAATGGCCTTTAATTAAAAATATTCTTTATAACAAGGAGTCATATTTTGGGGTGAAATTTCCTGAGCTTCTTCACTTTCTATAGTATTCACAAAGATTATAAGATTTCTCCCTTGTAGATTCAAGATGGCTGACCAAAGACACCAGCTGCCAGAGCATCTCAGTAAGAAGGAAAAGTTTTAGATGAACAGAATAAACAAACAAACATAGATCAGTAAAATTCTGAGGGAAGGGTGCCAGAACTTATAAGAGACTCCATGGGAAGAAGTTGCACAGCAGAACAACAAGGAGCAAAATATTGGAAGAGATCAACCACCGAGAGGCTTGGAGTCCAATGAAAAGGGTAGGTGGAGCAATTTGTTTCTCTGTCTCTCTCATCTCTGATAGTCAGCGGGTTTTTGAGCTGCTGAAGAGACATTCTACACTCACAAGCACAAAAGCTGCTGCCACCAGTGAACTGGGAGCTTCTTGTGGACAAAGCTTCAGGCTCCCATCCCCCCTGGGGCACTTCCCACTACCGCAGACCTGAGTTGGGATGGCAGGGGCTGTATTTCTTCTTTACCCACCAAGAACCTTTGTCCTCCCCAGGGGGCTTCAACTCCTCAGGTTTCATCTTGCTCGATCCCACACAAACGTTTCCCAACTCTGGCCCAGACTGCAGGAGCCACAGGGGTCCAGTGGGTGCCTGGGGATCTGTGTGACTACAAAGCCTGGACATTTGGGTGGGCTGACTGCTAGAAAGAGGGACAGAAATGACCAGAGCGCTAGCTTTCCTCCATGCAGACTCTTTTCCTCTCCCCCCCCATGGCTGCAGAGAGAGACAATTGGACCACCACACTGAGGATTCCACAGAGAGTGGGGCTCAAACCTTTCCTCTTAATGTCCTGCAGCAGACTGAAGACTGCTTGGACTATGAGCTCTGGGCTCACCAGCCCTCCCCCGTGCTGCTTGCCCAGTGACTCCATCAGAGCAGGGCACACCCTGAAGCAGAGGTACATCAAACCTGCTTGAACACCCCACAGGCAACTCAGAACCAGCATGCTTATCCCTGACATGATCAGGGATTGATTTTAGGTGACCCAGAGACAGGCCCAAAGGCCAGATCCCATACCCTCAGGTCTTGATTGTGTTGCTCAGGGGCCCGGAGGGGAGATTTGTGGACAAATCTCGGGAGGTGAGGGAGCCCATATGGGCAGAACTGAGAGGAGAGTGCAGTGTGGGTCCCAGCTGCAGCATACTTGCAGGGCACCCCTCTCCCCACAGGAAGGCCATGTTGTCAGCCCAGGCCAGGATCCTGGGCAGGGAAGCTCCCAGTCTGCAGTGCAATGATGGGGGAACTCAGCTAGTTTGAGCTCCTGCCTGCTGGCAGACACCAGAGGGAGACTGTAGAGCAGGGGAGCGGGGAGAAGAGTGAAACCTGCTCCTGAAAGCCAGATTATGAATCTCAGATGGCCCTGCAAGCAGATGTTCTGGTTGGGTGGGGCCACTTCAGCCTCTCCCTGGTGGCTTTGCCCAAAAGCTGGGAACAGACTTTTGGCCCCTGCTGAAACAGCTACCTTGCGAGATTTTTGTGGAGACTGAGGGCAGGCTCACCCAACCCAGCCCTCCCCAGCCTTACTCCCCCACCTGCCTTTGCTGTGACAGAGAATAAGGATTCACCTGGAAGTTACAGGGCCCCACCCACCACCTGGGGCATTTGAGTGTTTCCCCTGAGGGACTAGAGCTGGTCACAGGTCCCCAAAACAACATTGCAGCCTTTTCCTTCTGGCAAGTGCCACCTACTGACAAGGAGGTTAATTTGCATGCCCTTTATAGCATTTGCTGATTCAATCATACAAGATGTGGAAGATTCTCACCCACAAGCACCACCTACTGTCTTGGAGAATAAACTGGGCATGTCGATACAATTCACACTGTTAAGAAGACCACAGGGCTGGGGAAAAAGAAAGGATTTCCAAGACCTCTATCTTCCCTCATCAAAGTGAGACAGGGAATCTGCCCACTCACATAGCTCACCACTGCTACAGCCTACAAACAACTAGCAACTGAGAAAACCACTACACTAAGGATATCTATAACCAAGGCGTCCATCCAGAACCTAGATCACCATCAAAGCACCTGCAAGAAAAGCCAAAGTTTCTTACCCAACATATGCTACAAAAACACCTATATGAGCCCCATCTAAACAAAAGAAAATCCAAAAATAAGAAGCAGCAGCTGCTCCAGATGAGAAGGAATCAGCAAAAGAACTCTGGAAGTATGAAAAATCACAGCAAAAGGACACCCCCAAAAGGGAACACCAGCTCTCTAGCAATGGATACCAACCAGAATGAAAATATTGAAATGACAAATAAAGAATTCCAAATATGGATTATAGGGAAGCTCAATACAATCCAAGACAGAATGGAAAACCAACTAAAAAAAAAACTTAGAAAAACAGTTCAGAAATGAATGAAAAATTCACTAAAGAGATCAACATATTAAAAAAAAAATAGAACTTCTGGAAATGAAAAATTCATTTAAGGAAATACAAAACATAGTGGAAAGTTTTAAGAATAGACTGGACCAGGCTGAAGAAAGAATCTCAGAGCTTGAAGACAACTCTTTTGAATTAACTCAGTCAGTCAAAAATAAAGACCAGAGAATTAAGAGGAATGGACAAAGCCTACAAAAAATATGGCATTATGTAAAATGGCCAAATATAAATATTACAGGCATCCCTGAGGGTGAAGAAGAAAATGCACAAGGGCTGGAAAGCCTATTTGAGGGATTAATAGAGGAAAACATCCCTGGTCTTGCTAGAGATTGAGACATCCAGGTACAAGAAGCTCAATGAACACATGGGAGACTCATTGTAAAGAAGCAATCACCAAGACACAGAGTCATCAGATGGGCCAAAGTCAACACAAAGGAGGAACTCCTGTGAGCCGTAAGGTGAAAATATCAAGTAACTTACAAAGGAAAACCCATCAGGCAAACTGCAGACTTCCCAACTGAGACCTAACAAGCCAGAAGGGATTGGGGCCTCATTTTCAGTCTTCTTAAACAGAACAACTGCCAGCCTAGAATTTTGTATCCTGCAACACTAAGTTTCATATATGAAGGAGACATAAAGACATTTCCAGACAAGCAAACACTGAGGGAATTTGTCAAGACCAGAACAGCCCTGGAGAAAATACTCAGAACTACATTATACATGGATCAGCACAATAGTCACCCACCAGAGTAAAGCCACCCAAAAATTAAAACTCAGAGCTTATATAGAACAATAACACAAGAAGTAAAACTAAGCAATAAGGTTCTACCCAACAGGATGAACAGAACGGCATCCCACATATCAATTCTCTCAATCAACGTAAATAGTTTGAATTCCCCTCTCAAGACACATAAGCTGGCTGAATGAATAAAAAAATACAAGCCAAGTATCTGCTATGTCCAGGAAAAACATCTAACCCACGGACTCATACAGACTCAAGGTGAAGGGATGGAAAAAAATATTCTATGCAAATGGAAACCAAAAGAAAGCAGGTATAGCCATTCTCATATCAGATAAAATTGATTTTAAATCAACAATAGTAAGGAAAGACAAAGATGGTCATTATATAAAGGTAAAGGGAGCAATTCAACAAGAAGACATAACAATCCTAAATATTTATGCACCTAACACAGAAGCACTCAGATTCATAAAGCAAATCCTACTAATCTAAGCAAAGAGATAAACAGTAACATAATAATTGCCGGGGACTTCAACATACCACTGACAGAACTGGACAGATCATCCAAGAAGAAAATAAAGAAACACTGGACTTAAATAGGACTATAGAACAAATGGGCCTAACAGACATTTACAGAACATTTTACTCAAGAGCTACAGAATATATATTCTTCTCATCAGCACATGGAACATTCTCCAAGATTATCATATTTTAGGCCACAAAACATGGCTCAACAGATTCAAAAAAATAGAAATCATACCATGTATTCTCAGACCACAGTGGAATAAAACTAGAAATCAACTCCAAGAGAAACACTCAATTCTACACAAAGTCATGGAAATTAAACAACCTGCTACTGAACAATTATTGGATCAATAATGAAATTAAGATGTAAATTAAAAAATTCCTTGAAATGAATGGCAAAGGGGACACAAGCTATCAAAATCTATGAGATTTAGCAAAAGCAGTCCTAAGTGGAAAATTCATAGCCTTACATGCCTACATCAAAAAGACAGAAAGATCACAAATTAACAATCTAATGACACATCTCATGGAACTTGAAAAGGAAGAGCAAAGCAAACCCAAAGCCAACACAAGAAAATAAATAACTAAGGTCAGAGCAGAACTAAATGAAATTGAAAAGCAGAAAATAATACAGAAGATAAACAAAACAAAAAGTTGGTTCTTTGAAAAGATGAACAAAATTGATAGACCTCTTGCTAGATTAACCAGGAAGAGAAGAGAAAGGACCCACATAAGCTCAACCAGAAATGAAGAAGATATTACAACTGATACCACAGAAATACAAAATATCATCTGTGAATACTACAAAAATGTCTATGCACATAAGCTTGAAAATGTAGAGAAAATGGACAAATTTCTGGAAACACACAACCTCCCAAGACTCAATCAGGAAGAAGTAGAGCTCCTCAACAGACCAATAATAAGCAACAGGATTGAAGCTGCAATAAAAAAATCTTCCAACAAGAAAAAAATTCTTGACCAGATGGATTCACAGCCAAATGTAATCAGACCTACAAAGATGAGTTGGTACCATTCTGCAGAGGTTATTCCACAACATTGTGAAGGAGGGAATTCTCCCAACTCATTCTACAAGCCAGTATCAGCTTGATACCAAAGCCAGGAAAGGACACAACAAAAAAAGAAAACTACAGACCAATATCCTGTATGAATATAGATGCAAAAATCCTCAATAAAATACTAGCAAACCAAATTCAACAGCACATCAAAAAAATAATCCACCATGGCCAAGTGGGCTTCATTCCAGGGATGCAAGGATGGTTCAACATACATAGATCAATAAATGTGATTCACCACATAAACAGAAGCAAAAACAAAGACGATATGATCATATCAATAGATGCATAAAAAGCATTTGACAAAATTCAGCACCTTTTGTGATAAAAACCCTCAACAAACCAGGCATAGAAGGAACATATGTCACAAATGCCATAAATATAAATGCCATATATGTATAAATGCCATATATGACAAATCCACAGCCAGCATCATACTGAATGGGGAAAAGTTGAAAGCATTCCCACTAAGAACTGGAACAACACAAGGATTCCCACTGTCAGCACTTCTATTCAACACAGTGCTGGAAGTCCTAGACAGAGCAATCTGGCAAGAGAAAGAAATTAAGGGTATCCAAATCAGCAAAGAGGAGGACAAACCATTGCTTTTTGCAGACAATATGATATTATGTCTAGAAAACCACAAAGATTCCACCAAGAGACTCCTGGAATTGATAAATAAACTCAGCAAAGTCTTAGCTTACAAAATCAATGTACACAAATCAGTAGCATTCCTATACACCAATAACAGTCCAGCTGAGAGTCAAATCAAAGGCTCAATACCATTCACGATAGCTACAAAGAAAATAAAATACCCAGATATACACTTAACCAAGGAGGTTATGATCTCTACAAAGAGAACTGTGAAGCACTGAGGAAAGAAATTGTAGATGATACAAACAAATGGAAAAACATATCGTGCTCATGGATCAGTAGAATCAACATTGTTAAAATGTCCATACTACCCAAAGTGACAGATTTACAGATTCAATGCAATTCCCATCAAAATACCAATATCATATTTCACAGATCTAGAAAAAATAATTCTACACTTTGTTTGGAACCAGAGAAGAGCCCAAATAGCCAAAGCAATCTTAAGCAAAAGGAACAAATAGGGAGGTATCACATTACCAGACTGGAAACTATACTACAAGGCTATAGTAAACAAAACAGCATGGTATTGGCACAAAAATAGAGACATACACCAATGGAACAGAGCAGAAAACCCAGATATAAAACTGTCCACCCATGATTTTGACAAAGCATACAATATACACTGGGAAAAAGAAGCCCTATTCAATAAATGTTGCTGGGAAAATTGGATAGCCACATGCAGAAGAATGAAATAGGATCCATATCTCTCACCACTCACAAAAATTAATTCAAGATAGATAAAGGACTTAAATGTAAGGCATGAAGCCATAAGAATTCTAGAAGAAAAGATTGGAAAAACTCTTCTAGATACAGGGCTAGGCAAAGAATTTATGAAGAAGACCCCAATGGCAATCACAACAACAACCAAAATAAATAAATGGGACTTGATTAAATTAAAACTTCTGCGCAGCTAAGGAAATAATCAACAGAGCAAATGTACAACCTACAGAATGGGAGAAAATAGTCATGAGCTATACATCCAATAAAGGACTAATAACCAGAATCTATGAAGAACTCAAGGAAATCAGCAAGAAAAAAATCAAACAACTGCATTAAAAAGTGGGCAAAAGACATGAACAGAAGCTTCTCAAAAGAAGGTAGACAAATAGCCAATAAATATATGAAAAAATGCTCAATGTCAATAATCATCAGGGAAATGCAAATTAAAACCACAATGAGATATCATCTTACCCCAGTTGGAATGGCTTTTATTAAAAAGTCCAAACACAAGAGATGCCAGCATGGATGCAGAGAGAAAGGCATGCTTATACACTGTTGGTGGGACTGCTAATTAGTACAACCTCTATAGAAACCAGTACAGAGATTCCTCAAAGAACTAAAATTGACCTACCATTTGATCCAGCAATCCCACTACTGGGTATTTACCCAAAGGAAAAGAAGTCATTTTATCAAAAAGACACCTGCACTCAAATGTTTATTGCAGCACAATTCACAGTTGCAATGATGTGGAATCAACCCAAATGCCTGTCAATTCATGCGTGGATTAACAAAATGTGGTATATGTATACCATGGAATACTACTCAGCCATGAATAAGGATGACATAATGCCTTTTGCAAAAATTTGAATGGAACTGGAGACCATTATCCTAAGTGAAGTATCTAAAGAATGGAAAAACAAACACCACGTGTGCTCACTATTAAATTGGAACTAACTGACGAGCACACATGTGCACAGAGGGAAGTAAAACTCAGTGGAAATCAACAGGGGGAAAGAGGGAGGAGGGGATGGGCGAAAACCTACCTAACGGGTATAATGAACACTATCTGGGTGACGGGCATACTAGTAACCCTGACTCGAGCATTACAAAAGTGATCCATGTACCCCAAAACTTTGGTACCCCTGTAATACTTTGAAATAAAATAATAATAATAAGATTTGTCCCTCTCTGGAAGTTTTAGAATTGAATGACTCCAAATGAATGCCTCAGTCCTCTTCCCCATAAGAGCAGATGCTCATGCTCCATCCCTGAGACCCTCTGGCCATCAGGTGTGTTGGTTGTTTCTTAGGCACCTTGTGGGTGTGGGTATCTGGAATTATTTATGCTTGAACCCCTTGGACCCAGCTCAGCGCTTGGCACACAGCTGGCTCCCCCCAACCATTGTTGAAGGGAAGAATGAAAAAATCAGACAGATAATTACTTTTTTACATTAGCTAAAGTTTATTTTGTTGGAAGACCGAGGAGCAAAGGAGATGCCCCTCCAAGGTCATGGGTGATTCTGTGAGTCTGTGTACACATTCCCACGGCTAGACTGCCAGATATTAAAATCTGTCAACGTTTCCACGCTGTCCACCCAGACGGCTGCTCTGCTTGGTACTGACATCTGTAAACACGTCATTTGTATTCTTCTGTCACCCACAGTACTCTGAAGGAACATCCCTCAGGTTCACAGAAATTAGTTAACCCCCAGGCTGGTCGGATGATGGATAGGTGGCTTTTTCACTAGCCCAGTTGGGTTTGGAAAATGCCAGATGCCTTCACTTTTCCGCCAGTGTGTTGATGCGCATGATTAGAGAGCCAGGGGCACACTTGGGGCGGGAGCACAAGAAGCAGACGTTTCTCCCCCAAGGGAGCTGTCTGGAGCGACCCAGCACTGCCATCGCAGCACTGGGACAATCTGTGACGTCCTTTCCACTCCCCGCTGCCCGGAGAGACCTGACAAAGCTGCAACCTTGGAGCAAATAGGCTTCCAGCCTGTTATCTTCACTTTTCTCAGCGGGGTCTTTCTCTGCCTAATTGTCCTGTTTACTCTTCCTGTTCTTTTAAAAGCCTGGCATTCAAAACAGAACAAATTCTGTTTTAGGATGTTGCCAGGAAGCAACAGGAAATCTAACCAATTTTGAATTCCACAGTCCATTTTATTTCTTTTTCTAAATAAAAGTAGGGCATTTGTTGGTTTGCGTCCTTGTGATATCTCCCTCTATTTTCCTGATTCCTCAGGCAGAGCTCTCTGTCTCACTGCTCCATTGATCAGGATGGAAAGGACACTTGAGCTCCCTCCTGATCTGTAAATGGCCTAAAGCCACCCAGCATCCATCTGGGGCCACTGGACAAATCTGGTCACAGCTGGTGTACTGGAATGCAGGAGATTGGTGCAGGCGCACCCTGACCCCTTCTAGAGAGTTTTAGTGCATCATGAGCATATAACGAAAAAAGATCTGGATCTCAGTCTCCATTCTAATTTTTTTGTACCTGAGACTACTTCCAGGAAGGCAAGCTTTAGCGTATTACTTGTAAACACTCTCAGGAATATGGTATTGTATATGTCTTTTAGTATATTGTTGATAGGAACATCAACAAATGTTCTTTTTATTGTTTGTTGTTATAGAATCCACAATGCTGTTGAGAAAGTTGCTTTTCTGGTGCCTCACATTCCTTACAGATACTTACTCCTCATTGCTTGAACAAGTAGCTCAACTTTTTTAATCAACTGAAATTGAACACCGTATTAGTTTGCTAGGGCTGACATAAAATACCACAGACTGGGTGGCTTAAACAACAGAAATTTATTTCTTGCGGTTCTGGGAGCTGAGAGTCTGAGGTCAAGGTGTTGGCAGGTTTGATTTCTTCTGAGGCCTCTCTCCTTGGCTTGTGGATGGCTGCCTTCTCGCTGTGTCCTCACATAGTCTTGTTCTCTATGTGTGTGCATCCCAGTGTCTGTCTGTGTCCAAATTTCCTCTTCTTATAAGGACACCAGACGGCTTGGGTTAGGGCTTACCCTAACGGCATCATTTTGACTTAATCACCCCTTTAAAGGCCTATCTCTAAATACAGTCACATTCTGAGCTACTGGATGTAAGCGCTTCAATGTATGAATTTTGGGGAACACAGTTCAGCTCATAACAAACACCTAAGTTTTTTTCTGAATACTCTTTGTGCCATAACAAATACCTAAGTTTTCTTCTGGATATTCTTTGTGCCAGCCACTGCGATAGGCACTAATGCTCTTGTTTAATCCTCACCATGATCTTAAATGGTAGTATTGATTGTCTACCCAATCAAATCCTTTAAGTCAGCCCAACCCGGAAATAGGTCCCCCTCAGGGTCGTCTATGGAAATTTCCTGGCAATGGATCTCATTTCTGGGCTACATCTTGCACTTCATCCCTCCAGTGCTGCAGCCTAATCTTTCACATGTGACCTTGGCTCCCACAGACCACCCTCCTACAATCTGTGCCTCCTGTGGCCTGTAGGGCTCCAGTTCTTTCTCCATAGAGCCCAGTCCAGTATGAGTTGCTTTGCATATGAGAAAAATGAAACAAAAGAGATCAAGTGACTTTCTCAAGGTCACACTCCAGCAAGTGACAGAGCCATGATTCTGACCTCTGACTCAAGTCCAGCCTTCCTTTCCTTACTCTGTGTAGCCCCCTGGCTCACATCAAACCTTTAAAAAACATATTCTCAAGAAGTAGGCTTATCAGTCCTAAGTCTATTAAATCAACTAATTTGCCAGTTAGAACTAGAAAAATTTCTTTTTTTTTCTGGTAACATAAATTCCTCACCTCCTTTGGGAAGAAGCATAGAGGAGGAACTCTTTTGTATTTTCATCCTGATACAGTTACAATTCCCTTGGTCAAATGGTGTGTTTTAAAGCTCCTGGGGGTCAATCATGAAATTTCTGAGGCTTGATGAAGGTCAAAACCCATTGTGGTCAGCATCTGTTATTTCCACAGTGATTTAGCAGTTTTCTTCCTGAGTTGTCATAGCCTCACCTTTGATTGGTAATGTTCAAAAAAGGTACTCTTAGTGTCTCTGATTTTTAAAACTATGATTCAAGGCCCTGTGCACTACTTCTTGTCATAGCCAAAACTGATTTTCTAAGATTTCCTTTCATGATGAATTAGAAGTTGCTCTTGAAACTGACTTTGATCTCTGCTCCTGGTGGTCTCCTGAAAGTTCCTTCTAATTGGTGAGTTAACTGGGAATCAGGTAATATAAGGCTTTTATGACAAGAAAAGCTTCCTTTCCTTTTCATTCCTATTTGTCTGCCAGGAAGAAATTTGCCCTGGATTCCATGAAATGGCAACGACTCAGCATGGAAAAAATTTCTCCCATGTATTTGTTAAATACTCACACATTCTTGGGAGCTCTACCACATAAATCATATTAAGTATGTATCTCCTGCAGCTTTTATTTTTTTAAAAGCAATTTTATGGAGGTATAATTTACATAAGATAAAATGCACAATTTTAAGGGAAAAGTTTAATGAGTTTTGACAAATATGTAGACATGTGTAACCATCACAACAGTCAAGGTAGAAAGTTTTATCATCAATACGCAAATTTCTTTTTGCCCTTGCAATTAATGCCCACACTCAACATCAGCCTTAAACAAGAATGAATCTGTTTTCTGCAATCATAGTTTTGCCTGCTTAGAACTTCATACAAATGAAATCAAGCAGTATGGACTTTGGTGGCTGGTTTCTTTCATTCAGCATTTTTAAAATGTTATTATGTAATTCATCCATGTTGTGTGCGTAACAGAAGTTTATTCCTTTTTATCACTGAGTAATATTCCATGGTACAAATGTACCACCCTGTTGATACATTTACATATCAATAAACATTTGGGTTATTTCCAGGTTTTGGCAATTTAGAATAAATTACATACGAAGTAATTACCAATATTATAATATATGCCAAGTAATTCTTTTCTCTTGAGTTAATATTTAGGATTGGAATTACTGGGTTGTACGGCGAGAGTAATTCAACTTTCTAAGAAATTTCCAAACTGTTTTTGAAAGTGGTTGTGCCATTTTATATTCCCGTAAGCAATGTATGAGAGTTCCAGTTGTTCCATGTCCTTACCAGCACTTGATATCATCAGTCTTTTTAGTTTCAGTCATTGTTGTGGGCTTGTATTATTATTTCATTACAGTTTTAATTTTGATTTTCCTGATGACTAATGATGTTGAGCATCTTTTCATGTGCTTTTTAGTCATTTTTAAGTGTTTGTTTAAATATTTTGCCTATTTCTACTAAGTTGTTTTTCTTCTAATTGCATTTGTAAAATTTCTTTATAAATTCCAGGCATAAGTCCTTTGTCATGTGTATATATTGTGAATCTTTTCTGCTAGAGTGTGCCTTACCTTTTCTTTTTCTTAAGGTTACCTTTCAAAAAGCAGAGGTTTTTAATTTTGATGAAGTCCAATTTACCAATTTTTCTTTTATGCTTTGTGCTTCATGTATTCTACCTAGGACATTTTTGCCTAACTCAAGGTTACAGGGATATTTTCTTGCATTTTTTTCTAACAGCTTAGTTTTTCTTTTACAAGTATTATAATTTAGCTTCTATGCTTAGGTTAACACTTCAAGTTAATTTTGTGTATAGTATGAGGTAGGGGTAAAGTTGTTTTTTTTTAAATTTTTTAAAAATGTGGTTGTCTACTTGTGCAGGCACTATTTGTTGATAAGGCTTTCCTTTCCTGATTGGCACTTTTTCAAAAATTAATTGACTCCATATGTGTATTCGCCTATTTTTAAACTCTCTATTCTGTTATTCTGATCTATATTTGCACCCTTATACCAATACCACATTTTCTTGTTGATTTTTGTATTATAATGTCTTCAAAACCAAGTAGGGTAAATCCTACAACTTAGTTCTTCTATTTTAAAATTATTTTGTTTATTCTAAGGCTTTGCATTTCTATAAAAATTTTAGAATACAATTATCACTTTCTACCAAAAAAAGTCTGCTGGGGTTTGGAATGAGGATGTGATGAATTTGTAGATTAATTTGGGGAGAATGAATATTTTAGCAATATTGAGTCTTCCAGTTCATAAGTATGCTACATCTCTCCATTTATATTTTTAATAATTTTTCTCAGCAATGTTTTGACATTTTTGTTGTACAGGCTTTGCATATATTTTGTTAAATTTATCCACAAGTATTTCATGTTATTGATATTTTTCTGAAATAAACTTTGGTATTTTAAAAAATTTCACTTGCCAGTTGTGTTTCCATATTATTTAGAAATACAATTGTTTTTTTGTTTATATATCTTGTATCCTGGGTATTTACTAAATTAGTAGTTCTTTGTAACTTGTGGTTTCTGTAGGATTTTCTATATACATGATTATGTCATCTGCAAATACAGTTTTATTTCTTTCTTTCTAATCCATATGCTTTTTATTTTTCTTGCCTTATTGCTTTGACTAGGCTGTTCATGTTGAATTGGAAATGGTGAGAATAGAATCATTGCGTTATTCCTGATTTTAGGTGAAAAGAGTTGTCTTTTTCTATTAAGTATGGAGCTAGCTGTGGGTTTCTTTCTGTCTCTCTGTCTCTCTCACACACACACTCTCTCTCTCCCTTTCTCTCTCTCTCAGTTTTTACAGGGTTAATCAGGTTTTCCCTATTACTAGTTTACTGAGAGTTTTCATAATGATATAAATTCTTTCAGCATTTGTTTGCTAAAATGTCTACAATGCCTTCAATTTGTTTTTTTCTTTTTTTTTCGGGCAAGGAAAATCAGGTTTATTTAATTGTCTGTTTATGTGTTTTTATTGAGGTGAAGTTCACATAACAAAAAATTAATCATTTTAAAGAGTACAATTCAGTGACACTTAGAACATTCACAATGTCATACAACCATCACCTCTATCTGGTTCCAAAACATTTTCATCACTCCCAAAGCAGACCCTGTACCCATTAAGCAGTAACTCCCAATGCCCCCTACTCCTAGTCCCTGGAAACCACTAATTGGACTTAACTGTTGCAGATATTTCATGTAAATGGAATCATATAATATATGACCTCCCGTGTCTGGCTTCCTTCACTTAGCATAATGCTTTTGCGGTTGATCCACTTTGTAGTGCATATCAGTAGTCCATTTTTTATGGCTAAATAATATTCCATTGTACTGATAAAGCACAATTTGTTTATTCATTCATTCATTGATAGGCCTTTGGATTGTTTCTACATTTTGGCTATTGTAAATAGTGCCTCTATGAATATTTGTGTATATCTGTTTAAATATCTGTTTCTGATTCTTTTGGAAGTGGATTGCTGGGTCATATGGTAATTCTATATTTAAATTTTTGAGGAACCACCAAACTGTTTTCCACAGTGGCTGAACAATTTTATATTTTCACCAGGAATATATGATGGTTCCAATTTTTGCACATCTTTGACATTTGTTATTTTCCAGGATTTAAAAATCTTTTTTGTTATAGCCATCCTAGTGGGCACTAAGTGGTATATCATGTTGCATTTGATTTGCATTTCCCTAATAATTGAAAAAGACCACTGGCATTATGGTAGAGATCGCATTGAATCTGTAGATTGCTTTGGGGAAGACTGCCATCTTAACAATTAAGTATTTTAACCCATGAACACAGATGTCTTTCCATTTATTAAGGTCTTCTTTAATTTCTTTTAGCAAAGTTTTGTAGTTTTCAGTGTACATATCCTGTACCTCCTTGATTAAATTTATTCCTAATATTTTATTCTTTGATGTTATTGTCACACAATTTTTTTCTTAATTTCATTTTCAAACAGTTTATCAATTATATATATATGTGTTATATATATATATATTTTTATATATATATATTTTTATATATATATATATATAACAACTGATTTTTGTGTATTGATCTTGTATCCTGCAACTTCACTACATTCATTTATTAGCTCTAATAGGTTTTTCTTTTTTGGGGATTTTTTACTATTTCCTATATATAAGATTATGGCATCTGTGAATACAGACAGTTTTACTTCTTCCTTTTCAGTGAATGTCTTTAATTTCTTTTACTTGCTCAATTGCTCTGGCTATAACTCCCAATACAATATTTAATACAAGTGCAAAAGTGGGCATCCTTGTCTTTTTTTGATCTTAGGAAAACTGTTAGTCTTTTACCATTGAGTATGATGCCAGTTATGGGGTTTTTTTATAGAAGTAATTTATCATGTTGAGGAAGTTTTCTTTCATTCCAATTTTGTTAAGTGTTTTTATTATCTGTCAAATGCTTTTTGTACATAAACTAAGATGATTCTGTGTTTTTCTTTTCCTTCATTCTATTAATGTAGTATATTATATTGATAAATTTTTGTATGTTGAACCACCCTTGCTTTCCTGGGATAAATTCCACATGGCTCACCTTTACTTTTGAAGGATATTTTTGCTAGCTATAGAATTCCAAGTTGATAGCATTTTCTTGCAGGAATTGAAAATATCATATCATTTTTTTCTATCTTGCCTTTTTTTTTCTGACAGGAAGTCCATAGTCATTATTTTTCCTCTGTCTTCTTTATAATTTTCTCTTTGTTGCTGGTTTCCAGCAGTTTTATTATGATGTGCCTTGGTGTGATTTTTATTTGTTTCTTCTATTTGGGATTTGTTCATTTTCTTGGATTTGTAGATTTATAGTTTCTATTACATTTGGAAAGTTTTTGTTCATAATTTATAAAATATTTTCCTATACTGGTTCCCTTTCTTTGGGACTTTAATTACGTGTATATTAGACTATGATATTATTCCAGATGTCACTAAGAAGCTGTTTTTAAAAATTATTTTAAGTCTTTTTTCTCTACATGCTTCAGTTTGCATAGGTCTCTACTGCTATGTTTTCAAGTCACTGATCTTTTTTTCTAAAGCTTTTAATTTTCTCAGTGCAGCAAGACTGCTGTGTTCTTTGTTTTTTCTCCCTGTGCTTCAATCCATAAAGTGCCCCCAAGCAGAAATCCAGAGCAACTGTAGCACTCACCTTGTTTGATTCCCTTTCTCTGGGATCACAGTCTCACACTGCTTCTTGTCCAGTGTCTGAGGGTAATTGTTTCATTTATTTTATCTGATTTTTAAGTTGTTTAAGAGGGTGGGAAGACTTGGTATTAGTTACTCCGTCATGGCCGGAAGCACAACTCTCCTGCTGCTTTTATCACTTAGTGCCTGATTGATAGCTTGGCTTCAGCTTTTTAATTGATTACTTTAGTATAGATGTCTCTAAATGGTTACCTGCCTCTGAAATTGACTGATAAATCAAGAGCTTTTTCTCCATGACTTCAGAGATTTAAAGCAAGAAGTAGACAGTGTTTGACTTAAACAATTGCATTGAACAAATGCAAAAATTCCATGACCTATCTGAGAGGCTGAGCCTTAGATATGCAGGACAGAATGCCTTTATCACACACTCAAGTTGGTCCTCTTGACAACACATTGACTTCCACACCACCTGCCTACAAAGAGCAGATGTTGGCCCCAGATATTTTAACAGACACCACCATTGCCTATTGGTAACCCTTTATGAACATCGTCTTATTGTTCCTGCTCATATTGCATGTATCTATGTGTCTGAAGGGCACCATATGTAATTCGATTTAGTACATAGCATGTAGAATGAAAAAGGAACTATAATTTCAAAGGGAGTGGAAGGACATTGTGAACAAAAATTAATTATAATAACTACCATATATTGTGTGCCTGCTACGGGGTAGGTACTATATGTGTAATATTTCTAATCACCATAACCACGTTAAAAGGAAGAAAGTCTAGTGCCCATTTTACTGAGGCAGGAAAGTGAGATAAGTACTTCTGAGGTCCCAGGCTAAGTGACAGACAGAGCCAGAATTTAAATTCCTAACAGATGTACTCAGAAGCGTTGTTCTTTCCCCTGTATCATATTGATACCAGCAAATTCTGAAAAAGGGGCAAAAACATGGGCTCTTGCTTATCTCCTACTTTATACTTCATGGAGGAAATGACCATCACTTTTCTTTCAACAACACTTTCCTGCTGTGCAGATAGCATTACTTGTTTCTGTTACTAAAGGCTCTGATAGGATGCTCACACACAAAGATTCTCACATCTTAGTGCAATTCCCTTTATGCCTTCTGAGGCTTTCCTCTGTTCAGGTCCCAAATAGTCCTCTGAGGCCTCCATTACCATGTCACTTCTCCTTAGCAATGACTGACAAGGACAACACAGAGACTCCTCATAGAAAAACAGTGGGGATTCCAGCTTCAGCATGATAGTATAAACATTATTCACCGGCCACATTCAAATTTTAAAATACTCAGGTCAACAATCACACTCATTAAAATCATACTTAATGTAAAAATTAAGTGTCTTTTATTAACATAAAAATTATATAATCCTGTCCATAAACCTACATCCATGTAGCTATTCTAAGGGTTAAGGTAATCTTGTTCCCTTTGCCTATTACTTGGAATATGATGTGAGAATACTAAGGTGTAGTTTGAAAACACGTTCAATCTTCTGGGACTGAAAGGAAGTATTCTGGGTGCAGAAAACAAATTGAGTCTGCCTGAAAATCACTTGCAATATGAGATTTGGAGCTTCTTTTAAAAAAATGCATTTTTCTTCCTATTTTTCCTGTTGACAGTCATATTAGCTCCTGGCTTTTGTCAATAGTCCACCTCCTGTTATCTTAAAAATATACCTGAAAGCAAAGAGTTGTTATTTTCTTTCCTATAAAAAAAGGCACACTGCATTGTTACTAACAGTCTCTAAATGGCAAGGTTAGTTCATTTTCATAATTTACCAGTGATTTTCTTGGACTAAGAAATCATATTTTGGCCAGAGACAATGAACCAAGTTTTAAAATTGTAAACATTAATACTTCTAACAATAATTTAAAGATGGACAAAGTAATAATTGTTCCTTTGCTATTCCTTTTGCTTATCTAATTTTGTCTTTATCAGGAATTTAAATTACGATTGTAAATGATAGCTATCTGTGTGCTACTTCCATTTCCCTACCACATTTGAAGCTCCTTGAGGCAGGGCCATGACATTAGTTACCTTTGCCTCTCATGTAGGGTCTGGCAGCATGTCTAACAAATAGTAGGCATTTGTAATATATATTTAAATAAATGAAAGTTCAAAAATATTTCATTTCCTAAAATTTTCACAAAAATACATGGTCAGCTTCACTATGGGAGAGTCTCATGAGAGATTCATGAGAGTTTATTGATAATTCTCTACTATATATATATATTTAAATTTAGAGCTATACACCCAGCATTAACAGTGGTTAACATTTGATTACATTTGTTTTCTTTAAATAGAAGAAAAGCATTACAGATGTAGCTAAGGTCTTTTATAATGGCCCCTGCTCTGGGTTCATTTTCTTTTTGTTCCTGGAGTACATTCTTAAGTGAGGGGCTGTCAAAGTAAATTCTTTTAAATTATGTCCATCTGAAAGGTTTTTACTTCATCTTTATTCCTTTTGGTTAGTATAGGATCTTACATACATAGTTATTTTCTCACAATGATCTGAAGATATTGTTCAATTCCTTTCTGCTTTCAGTTGTTGACATTGATTTATCTGTGGTTAGTCCAATTCTTTCTATGTTAACAAACAGAATGTTCTGTCTGTTTTCTTTTAAGGTTTTCAATATTCCACAGATTCATTATGCTAGCTGTAGTTTTCTTTTTATTCATCTTGCCTTAGATTAACAAATCCAAAAATTCCTTATTCTGGTGATTCATCTCTTTTATCAATTCTCTGTTATGTCTTTAAATAGTACCTCTGCCCAATCTCTCTGTTCTCTCATTCCGAAACCATGTTTAAATGAAAGATACGTATGTTGCATCTTCTCATTATATCCTGTCTCATTACTTCTCTTTCGTATTTTCTACCTATTCATCTTTTGATGAATTGAGTTAATTTCTTGAGCCTGATCGTCCATATTGTTAAGTATCTCTTTAGCCGTACCTAATTACTCTTTAGCTTATCAACTGAGATTTTAACTTTATTGATGATTTTAAATTTCTTCTAGAAGTATTTAATCTTTTTAATTTTTGAACCTATATTTGGTAATTCTATTACACAAGTTCTTGGAGCATTAAGTTTGCTTTTACTTGTATCTGCTAGATTCTGTTTGTGAAGAATTGTTTCCTTGCATATTTTATAATTCCAGATGGGGAGCTCATGTTTGGTGGGGCATGATTTGTGGGACCTTGTGTATTTTGAAGATAGTATATTTTTCCCAAGAATATATACATTTCTTCATGTAGGGACTATCATCATCTTGGGACAATTTGTATGTTGGTTTCTCACCCTAAGGGGTTCTCAGATGATAACATAGATAGGGTAAATTCAAACTGCAAACTTGTGTGAACAGAGGCTTGAGCTCTCTGAAGAGAATTTTTTTTAAACCAAGATACTAGCCTTAGACAAACAAGGGGCCTTGTCATCTTCCTGGGCTGATGGATGATGTTTTTCTAATCTACCCTTTTATGGGAGGTATAGCCCATCAAGAGTCCCGGCTTCATGACAAGGTCTTTAGTTCTAACCTCTTGCCTAGCATGAGCTTAAGGCCTTAATTCCTGTCCCTGTGTGGCTTCTAAAGTCCAAGCTCCTTGATAACCAGGAAATGCACTTTTACTCAATACAGTTGCAGCATCAACTTCTGCTTCCTGTTTGTTTTTAAGTATCTTCTTTGTTTTGGCCACTGGGAATTTATAATTATTGGGAGGTATTTATTATATTTTCCAGAATTTCTAGTGTTTTGCTAGGGAAGAATGTATTTCCAGTTAGTGGTAGCACACTGCTTTGCCAGAAGCTGATGTGTCTATTGGGTTTTCTATGTAGATAATCTTATTTTCTGCATCAAATGACACTTTTATTTCTGCCTTTCAAGAATACGTATATATGTTTTCCTTGTTTAATTTTCCAGGACCTTCAGTCTTGAATTTAATGGTAATTTCTCCATTCAGAATTATGTTGGCTATAGATTTTGGGTAGATTTCTTAATCAATTGAAAAAGTTTTCTTCTAATCCAAATTTCCTAAGAGTTTTTATTTTAATCATAAATGGGTTTGAATTTATTACATGCTTTTCCTGTATATGTTATTCATCATTTTCTTTCTCCATAAGCTTTGGATTTTCTAGGGTTGAGAGTTTTTCTAAACTATCAAAAACATTGATAGTTATTCTAAAGTTGAACTATATTTTGATTTATAGAATGAAGCTAAATTGATCATTATTTTTACTTTAAAAAATTCAAGCCCATAGAAAAGTAAAAAGAAATAGTACAGTGAGCAAACATATACCTTTCATCCAGATTTGTTAACTTTTTACTATATTTGATGTCTGTCTCTCTCTCTTTCTCTAACTCACACACACACACACAGAATATATTTTATTAAACCATTTGAAAGTAATTTATAGCCATTGTTATACTGCTAAATACTTTAGCATGTATCTCCTAAGGACATTCTCCAACATAACTGCAATATTATTACTCAGGAAATTTCATAATACTCTGTATGCCATTCTTAATAAAGGACATTAAATAAATTGCTCAATTTCTATTTCTAGATTCAAATATAAATATTTATGAAACACTGTTGCTATTTCAAGCTCACAACTGGCTATGGGATAGAATAAAATGCAAAGACGAAAATACATTGTTTGATGGGTTGACATAACACTTCAGTGGGAACAAAAGAGGGACCTTGCCTTGGCTTTGGCAAGAGGAAGGTCACTGCTGACTTAAGAAGAGCTGTTCCAGGGAAGTGGTGAACACAAAAGCCTTTATCAGAGTGGATAGAAGAGAGGAAAGGATGGGGGGAGTTGGAAACAGTGAGGTCAGAAGCTCTTTTGCAAAATTTTGTCATGAAGAGGAACAGAGAAATACATAGTGGCTGGGAGGACGTGAAGTCATGGAGACTTTTTTTTCTTAATTGGGTGACATTAGGGCATGTTTTCATGTCAACTGGAATAATCCAATAGAGAAGAATATATTAATAATAAAGAATTAAAAAAGGTTAATTGTATAAATGATGTCCTTGGGAAAGCGAGAGTGTGTGAGGTAAGTGGAGGGAGAGCCTGAGCTAGACGAGGGATATTTGAAAAGCAGTTAGAGGATAGGCCAAGCACAGAGGTGTTTGTGGAGGGATGAGATTCTCTTAGGCCAGAGACTGGCAAACTTTTCCGGTAAGGGCTAGATAGTAAATATCTTAGGCTTTGCGAGCTGTGCTGCCTCTGTTGCAGCTACTCAACTCTGCCATCGCTGCATGAAAGTTGTCATAGACAATACACAAACCAGTGAGTGTGGCCGTGTCCCAAGAACTATTTTATAGACATTGAAATCTGAATTTTCATGTGTTGTAAAATAATTTTTTTTTACTTTTTTCACCTCAATCATTAAAACTGTAATTTTCAATTTAATAGTGAGTACATGTGGTGTTCGTTTTTCCATTCTTTAGATACTTCACTTAGGAGAATGGTCTCCAGTTTCATCCAGATTGTTGCAAAAGGTATCAATTCATCTTTTTTAATGGCTGAGTAGTACTCCATGGTATACATATACAGCATTTTATTAATCTACTCATGAATTGATGGGCACTTGGGTTGATTCCACATCTTTGCAATTGTGAATTGTGCTGCAATAAACATTCAAGTACATGTGGACAGAGGGAAGTAAAACTCAGTGGAATCTAGCAGGGGGGAGTGGGGAGGAGGGGAGGGGAAAAACCTACCTAATGGGCACTATGAACACTACTTGGGTGATGGGCACACCTATAGCTGGTATTCAAGCATTGCAAAAGAGATCCATGTAACCTAAAACATTAATGCCCCCTTAATATTTTGAAATAAAAAAAAGAACTGTAAAAAAAAGTAAAAATTTAAAAAACCCTGTAATTTTCAGACCCTGTTCTATACTGACTGCAACTATTTTTTCCATGATGTATGTACCAGAGTCATCACCAGCTGAAAGCATGGAGTAGGGATGAGATGATAAATTTTGAGGGGTATTAAAGAAAAAAAAAACCAGAGCCAGACATTAGTTAAAGTGGTAAAAAGATTTTATTCAGGGGCTATTGCAATAGAAAGAAAGACCTCAGTATAGAACTGGGCTCAACTCCAAATACAACAAGAACAAATGGGAATTTATAGCCAAGGAGCATATTGGGGGTGGGGATGGGGGAGGCTGGCGGATGGAAAATTACTAAGAAGAGACATCGAGGACTGGAAGGGTGGGGGAATCTTGCTAAACTGACCTCACAGGATCCTTGGTGAAGGCAGGCCAAGGTGATCAGGTATCACTTGAGGGCTGGCGAGGGATGAGGACTTCAATCAGATATAGAAGGTGATCAGATATCAAGGGTGTTACATGATTCTTGTTAAAACTGGGCTATGCAAACCTGACGACAAGGCCCAAGGACAAGGCCTAGTTGAGAAAAGGGCTTGGAGGAACCTGACTAAGCTTTAGTCAAGGAGAGACTCTGTCAGGGCAGAGGAGAAGGTATTAAATAAACATTTTGAAGCAAAAGAGATAAAATTTATTAAGGATCTACAGTAGCACTATTTTGCCCAGTTAATTGCCCAATTGATATCTGTGGTTAGAAAAAAAGCTACGGCGAGTCTAGTGAGCACAAGTTTGTCATTTTCTCCAGGATCGTTCTGCAGAGCTGGCACAGGTGAAGAAAGAGTGCTACCGGAATCAGGTGTTGCTGAGGAGGTGAAAAGGAGGGAGAGAAGGGCAAAGATGCTAAGAGTGATCGCTCTACATTGAGTCCCAAATAACTACAGAGAGAAATGAGGACACTAAAGGTATATTATTTAGTGAAGACATAGTATGATTGGAGGTCTCAGTGAGGTCAGAACATTACTGGAATGGAATTACTAGAGAACACTGGGAATACAGAAGTTGAGAGTCAGACAGAGGGGACTTAAAAAAAAGATGATTTAGAAATATGCAGTCTTTCATGATGGCAAGGTATAGCCATGAGTTGCGTGGGTGAGGTGGGGCTGAGAGAAGAATACTTGGAGCTAAAAACATCAGGAACCTGAGACGTGTTGAAAATGGATGTTGAAATCACAGTAAATTATGCCAGGATGAAGGGTGGAGAGTTAGGCAGCAAAGCAGGTGCAGAAGCGCGGGGAGAAGATCAGGAGACCACCTATGAAGCAAACAGGAGCGATCAGATGTTTCGAGTCAGCTGACATGTAGTTCAAAGGAGCAGGTAAAATTCTTGTTTTATTTTGTTTTGTTTCCAAAAAGGAAAAAGAACCTCTTGCCTGACAACATCTAGGCGCGTATTTATTGTGTGTTCTGGTTGGATGCTCTCCTGATCTAAATATTCTAAATGAAATGCTTCTCTCTGGGTCTCGTTTAGAACTTTTATACTGTCCTTTCATTGATTACATTCCTTTAGGGACACATTCATTTTAACTGTGTCACCAAAAGGAGAGCCCCCAAATAGCTCCCCCAAAATAATTGAGACCTCCCTGTTCTTCATAATTCAAAGTAGAATTCAAAATAAAGCATGTAAAGCATAGTTTGGCTGCATATCTGCATTTTATTAGTAAGATGCTTGAGTTCTCCTTTGTCCTGCCTCACCAGAACCAATAAGCCATTGCAAATGCAGCACAGAGAAGTGGGGGGAAATAATTTTCTCTTTTTGCTAAAACCACGCTGCTTCTTTTGGTAGTGGAAGACTAGAGATCTCCCTAAAGAAGCTCTCCTGTTACAGTTACAAATCACAGCACAACAGTTGAGTTATACAATATTTATTGACAGGCATGAAAGGGAGCCAATGTGTCATATCACCACTGGGGGCAGTAAACCCAGGCTACTTAATAGTGGACCTAGACAAAGACAACTGAACTGGTTAGTTGTCAGAGTTCAATGTCTGCTAAACAGGCAGCAGCAAAATGTTAAAGCAAGGGCCAGATTTATCATGGGCAAGAGAAAGAAAAATTTATGAAAAAATTTAAAAGCTTAGATGAAATGAAAAATTTTTAAGGAAAATGATTAACAATTGACTTAAAAGGAACAGATAGAAAACCTGCATAGAGAAATCAAATTCTAATAAAAATCTCTCCCCCACATGCTCACCTCACCAACCCCCCAAATACACTAGACTGAGTTTATAGGCAAATTTTTGCAAATTTTCAAAGAATAGTCAAACCTTACCTTATAAAAAAGTATCTAAAAATATAAAAAGACTGAAAGCTACCTGACTCATTTTTATTACCTTATTATAAAAACTGGAAAAAGACAGTACAAGAAAATAAAATTGTGAGCCAGGAAATTGAATCTGACAACACGTTGTAAATAATCATTATAACCAGGTTGGTCTATTGCAGAATGAAATGACAGTTCAACTTTAGACTCTCTGTGAATATAATGTTCCATATTACCTGGAGATTAATAAAGAAGAGTCATATGCAGAAAAAAAATTTGACAAAATTCAACATCAACTTATGATAAATCTGTTAGCAATACAAACTTAGCAAACTAAGGACAGAATGGAACTTCTTTAATTTGATAGTCAAAGGTCAATGGTTAGAATGAATGTATTCCCACTAAATCCAGGAATAAGACAAGATATCTGCTGTCCCTACCATCATTGGTAGGCCCTGGTCCTTCCAACAAGCAAAAAATAAAAATAAAAATAAAAATGACATGAAAGGTATGAAGATTGGAAATAAAGAGGTAAAATTGACATTGCTTGAAAATATTATCATTTCTTAAAAGATAAACTAAGAATAAATGGGCAAACTGTTGGGGATAAAAAGAGAGATCAACAGTATAGAAACTCAATAATGTTTCTTTATACCACTAATAAATAAAAAATGTAATGGAAAAAACAACATTATAAAAATATGTAAGTCCATTTCAAGAGCTAGTCTAAAGTATGGCTAAGCTGAGGGTTAAAAAAGATTAACTTTACCACAAAGGGAAAAGTGGAACCAGAAGACAGCTGAGTCAAACACTGTAATGTTTTCAATTACTTATTCTGCTATTGGTCTGTGTTTAGACTTCCACTTTTGAAGCAGGAGCTTAGTCATGTTAATTCTAATAACTCACAGCAACAGATCCTTCTGACTGGAATGCCCTCCCTAGGCACCTGCTTGGTTATCTCTCCCCAGGACTGAACTCCTTGAAGGTCTTACTGTGTCTCATTCACCTGTGTGTCTTTAGTGCCTAACAGTACATGACATATAGGAGAAGGCTCAGTATATCTTTCTTTGTTGAGTGGCTGGCACTCGGAAAAGGAAGATTTTTGTGTACGTATTTTTATGTATTTTCTGTATACTTGATCACCTGACACAATATATTGAAAGTGTTTTTTGTGGTGCTCTACACATGTGGAAGGTGGATGTTATAACTTATATATCATACAATGATATTTTGTATTTAAAAATAAGATAACTTGTAATTCTCAAGACTACTTCTCTGCAGAACCTTTAAGCCAAGGACACTGGGTTCGTCTTTGTGATGAAATGCACTTTTCCCAGGAAAAGGCTGAGTGGGATGGTACTTCAAAATAACATTAGGCCTATAGGCCACTGAAAACGTATCCATTCAAGGATTCTGTGAGGCCTTTAAGACTTTGATTGTGAATTGCATACTTAGTCATTCATTCAGAGCGTTCTCCTCTCAAACTTTTGCTCTAGAGTAATCAAACCAGGATTCAGTTTCCTACTCCTGTTTTCTTCCTTAAGTGATCTCTTTCAGTTGCTCCTGATAGAAGATTGCTTTTTACAAGATGACTCAGTCCCCAGAAGATATACTGCAAAGCAGTTGAGTTTTGCTTCACTAGTTGCCCTATAGCTTTGCTGGCACCCTAACGCATTGTCTTTCTTCTTTATGATTCATTTTTGTCCCGATAAAGATAATAACACTAACATTATATTTATACAATGTTTTATAGTTTATACTTTTCCACTTTTTTTATTAAAAAACACTTTTTTTCTCCTTTGTCCCAATAAAATCTTACTTGGAAGTTTAAAATAAATGACCAGATTAAAGGGCTAAGATACCCCAGTTAACACGTGTATTTGGTTAAGGGTGGGAAGGAAATTGTGTCTCAGAGGACCAAGGGTTCTGCCTCCTAGAGCTGCATGCGTTAAACTTCAAAACTACTAACGTGTTGTTACCACAACATTTCAAACTAGATAGGGCAGGCGCTTTTCATTCCAATTTTCCAGGCAACTAAACTTAAGCAATTTGTCCAAGGTCTTACACCTAGTAAGTAACAGAGCCAAGACTGGGGCTGACATTTCATCAAACGAACCCAGTACTCTTTTCACAAACATGATAGGTAATTACAACCTGGGCAAAAATGAATCTTACATATGAAATGAATAATATAAGTACATTTTACTTAAAGTTATCATACTCATAAATATTTTTCTTCAATAAAAATTTGTCCAACTGGTTAAATAAATATGGTACATGCTTTTAATGGATAGTTTTGTAATCATTAAATAGAATTAGGCACTCTATTTGTACTGATATAAAATAATTTCAAAGATACACTATTAAATTTTAAAAAGCAAATCAGAACAGTTTCTTTCATATAGTATATAGTGTGCTATTATTTGTGTAGAAATGTATGTATGCATACTTGTATGCTTGTGTGTGTGTGTGTGTACATAAAAGAAGTGTAGAGGAAGAATACACCAAAAACTATTGGACACTAGTTCCTTCCAGAAGAACAGGAAGAACGAAAATCAGATGTTAGAGGGAGAATTACTTTTCACTGTATATCATTCAGTATAGTTGGAATTTTGTACCATCTGCATTTAATCCCAATTAAAAAGCAACTATTTTTATATAAATTTGGTCTATGACAATGTTTTGCTAAAGGCTGTTTTCTGACCCTAAACGCTGTTAGGTTCCCCAGTATATGTTCTCATGTCATTGTATATCATATCTTTAATTTACTCATTAATTTGCAATTGTTCAACTATTTTTGTGATTATTTGATTAATATCAATCTATTTCACAAGACTGTAAGTTCCAGAAAGTCAGGACCATGTCTATTTTGTTATTTTTATCCTATCAGAAAAAACTGTCCAAGACTTGAAAATGGGCAAGAGGTTACTGGATGTCCTTTCGCTGGAGTGCTGGGCATTGTCTAGTGGACCCTCCAAAGTTATATTTTATACTTTTGTATGTGTACAAGTTAAATTACAGAAAACAGTAGCTATGCAATAATTTTTGTCTATGGAAATGCAAAGAACTTGTCTGGTAACATGCCTCATCAAAAAGATAAGCCCAAAACATTACATTTTATTGCTCATACTCAAAAATAGGAGTAGGAACCAGTTTTATATTTATTAACAAATTCATTTCAGAATTCCTGATTTTTGTGTGTGTGTATCTGTTCTTTAAATTCTCCTTTTAACTATTTTTTACTTTTAGCATTTTACTGCTTCTTGTTAAATCAGAAACTGTGAATGATCTGAGATGTTACCCTACTTGCAGAAACACCAGATTCCAGACAGAATATAGTTACACCTTTGCTATTCACGGCAATGACAGTATAGTCTGAGTTTCTCATGACCAGCACCATCCTGGGTGATGCAATGAGAGCCAGACGGTCATGCCTCTGAGTACAGAGAGTTGTACCACAGGAGAGAAACCCCCAAATTATGAATCTTGGTGCTTTTACGGGAGCGGGAACATCTACCCCCTCTTTCCTGTAGAGAAAAAAAAAGATATTAATTTTTACTTGTTTTTCTATTACTTACAATGTAAACAAGTCTTGTCTTGGAGGAGAGGGGAAGGTCTGTACTCTGGAAAAGAAACATTTGGGTCTGGAGATAAGAAAGATTTTACTCGTCTTTGAATGGGAACAGACCGCTCCATCATAAAGAAGATAAGCAATCCATGAGGAATACCCTAAAATGTGAAAAGCAAATGGTTTGGGGAGGAAAAAAAAAGAGACATTCCTTATCATAGCATATAAATTTCTATGTTCAGGAGGCCCATACTGTGTAGGAACACTGAACAATAGAGGGAAGATTACCTTCCAGAAGTTCCCCCATGAATAAGGTGAATAAAACCTTTGACATGTATTTATTTTATAACAACACAAAAGTCAGAATTTTAGCTTTTGAAAGTTGTTTCTTAGACATCCTAATGTCTTTCATAGTACCCAGCACATAAAAATTATTCAATAAATATTTATTGAATAAATAAATAATAAATGAATAAAAAGATAAGGATTAATTTTTTCTATTTTCAAAAAGTGATTATGGAAATTTTAATAATTTAAATAATTTTACTAAAAATGTCATCTCTTCCTTTTTCTATTTTTTACTTGTAGGACTTGGGAAGTATGCATTATTGATTGAGCTACTTTATTCTAAAAACAAAGATAGCCCACTTTTCACTTTATATCCAGTGTTCCTTTGTTTCTTTTCATGAGATTAGCCCTTAGCCACAGCACACCACGTACCAGTTAGCACTAAAGGCGGGCTTGGTGATCATGTGTGATACTTGGAGAAAGAAAAATGGTCTAAATAGGCAGCTTCCAAATTTCCTTGATTACAGCTTATATTGATTAGGACTCTTTTGCTTACAAATAACAAAAAATCAATTCAAACTACTCTAAGCAAAAAAGAAAATGTATTGGAAAGAGAATGCACTATGTCAGTGAATTTGAGGCAAAGAAGCAGCCAGACCTTAGAGCCAAACTAGAGACTGCAATGCCCCAGGGAACCCAGAGAGTTCTTGCTCTGTCTCTCATTTCTGCCTCTTGCTGTGTATGTCTCTTTCATTACTCTCTCACTGCTTTCTTCTTAGCTGTATGGCCTCATGTGAAATGGCTGGTACCTCCTGCTCCCAAGTTACACTTACTTATCGCAGACTAGTGACCCAGCAGGAAGCAGATTTCGTGAGCTCTCAAGCTAAAGAATTGCTTGCCCAATTCCCAGGACTGGGATCGATTGCCAGCTGTGTCAGTCACCAGATCAATGAGACCACGTGGTTGGAGGGTGGGGCGGCACACTGTAGGAACGTGTCAGCTTCTGGGGTAACCTAGAGTGCAGTGGTGTCATCATAGCTCGCTGCAACCTCAAACTCCTGGGCTCAAGCGATCCTCCTGCTTCAGCCTCCTGATTAGCTGAGACGACAGGCGCACGCCACCATGCCTGGCTAATTTTTCTATTTCTTGTAGAGATGGGGGTCTCACTCTTGCCCAGGCTCATCTTGAACTCCTGACCTTAAGTGATCCTCCCGCCTTGGCCTCCCAGAGTGCTGGGTTTACAGGAGTGAGCCACTGCACCTGGCCTAGTTAGACAATTTAATAAGTGTTCACTACAGTAACTTTTAAAAACTACTTGTGAAAAAAGAAAACCATCAACCAAGCAACCTAGAAAAGCATAAAACAGGGCAAAGGCACAATCTGGTAATTAAGAAAGAGAATAAAGAATGTAAAATTGTGGAAAAACAGACCCAAATGAGACTCAGAGGGAAAATGGAGAAGGTGGAAATTTTCCAGTAGAGTGATAATGGTGCCTGCATTATCCTAGAGGTGTTTGGAAGTCTAATGAACAAAGTTGTAAAAGTGTTTTGTTCTCTCGTATACTGTCCAATAGAACTTTCTGCGATGTCAGAAATATTTTATTAATATGTCTGCACTATCCAATTGGGGAGTCCACTAGCCACGAGTGGCTACTGAATGCTTGGAATGTAGCTGATGTGACTGAGAAAATGAGTTGTTAATTTTATTTAATTAGAATTTTTTAAAAATTTCAGAGTATTATAGGGGTACAAACACTTTGGTTACATATATTGCCCATGCACTGCCCAAGTCAGAGCTACAATCGTGGACATCCCCCAGACAGTGTACCGCATACTCACTAGGTATGAGTTTTCTCATCCCCTCCACCACCCTCCCACCTGCCTGCCCCCGATGAATATTATTTCCATGTGTGCATGTAAGTATTGATCATTAGTACCAATTTGATGGTGAGTACCAGTGGTGCTTGTTTTTCCATTCTTGTGATACTTTGCTTCAAAGAATGGGCTCTAGCTCTATCCAGGATAATATAAGATGTATTAATTCATTGTTGTTTTTTATGACTGAATAGTACTCCATGGTATGCATATACCAAATTTTATTAATCCACTCATGTATTGATAGGCACTTGGTTTGTTTCCACATCTTTGCAATTGTGAATTGTGCTGCTATGAACATTTGAGTGCAGATGTCTTTATTATAGAATGTCTTTTTTTCCATAGGGTGAATACCCAGTAGTGGGATTGCTGGATCAAATGGTAGTTCACCTTTTAGTTCTTTGAGGTATCTCCATATTACTTTCCATAGAGGTTGTACTAATTTGCAGTCCCACCAGCAGTGTATGAGTGTTCCTATCTCTCCGCATCACCACTGACGTTTGTTGTTTTGGGACTTTTTGACATAAGCCAATCTTACTGGAGTTAAGTGATGTCTCATTGTGGTTTTGATTTGCATTTCCCTGATGATTAGAGAAATTGAGCAATTTTTTACATGTTTGTTGGCCATTATTCTGTCTTCCTTTGAAAAGTTTCTGTTCATGTCCTTTGCCCACTTTTTAATGGGGCTGTTTGACTTTTTCTTGTTGATTTTCCTAAGTTCTGTATAGATTCTGGTTATCAGCCCTTTATCAGATGTATAGGAGGCAAATATTTTCTCCCATTCTGTAGGTTGTCTGTTCACTCTAGTGATAATTTCCTTGGCTGTGCAGAAGCTTTTTAATTTGATCAGGTCCCATTTATTTATTTTTGGTGCTGCTGAGATTGCTTTGGGGGTCTTCTTCATAAATTCTTTGCCTAGGCAAATGTCTGTAAGAGTTTTTCCAACGTTTTCTTCTAGAATTCTTATGGTTTAATGTCTTAGGTTTAAGTCTGTTATCCATCATGAGTTGATTTTTGTGAGAGGTGAGAGGTGTGGATCTAGTTTCAGTCTTCTACATGTGGCTATTCAATTTTCCCAGCACCATTTATTGAATAGGGATTATTTTCCCCAGTGTACGTTTTTGTCTACCTTGTCAAAGATCAGATGACAGTATGAGGATGGTTTTATATCTGGGTTCTCAGTCCTGTTCCATTGGTCTATGTCTGTGTTCTTGTGCCAGTACCATGCTGTTTTGGTTACTATAGCCTTGTAGTATAGTTTGAAGTCTGGTAGATTGATGCCTCCCAATTTGCTCTTTTTGCTTAAGATTGCTTTGGCTAGATGGGGTCTTCTCTGGTTCCACACAAAGCATAGAATTATTTTTTCTAGATCTGCAAGAAATGATGTTGGTATTTTGATAGGGATGGCATTGATTCTGTAAATCACTTTAGGTAGTATAGACATTTTAACAATGTTGATTCTACTGATCCAAGAGCATGGTAAGGTTTTCCCATCTGTTTACATCCTCTGCAATCTCTTTTCTCAGTGTTTCGAAGTTCTCCCTATATAGGTCTCTCACCTCCTTAGTTAAATATGTTCCTAAATATTTAATTTTCTTTGGTGCTATTGTGAAAGTTATTGTGTCTTTGATTTGTTTCTCGGCTTGACTGTTATTGGTGTATATGAAAGCTACTGATTTGTGTGCATTGATTTTGTATCCTGAGACTTTGCTGAATTCATTTATCAATTCCGGTAGTCTCTTGGTTGAATCTTCGGGGTTTTTGAGATATAATATTGTCAGCAAAGAGTGAAAGTTTGGTCTCTTCTACCCCCATTTGGACACTCCTGATTCCTCTCTCTTGTCTGATTGCTCTGGCAAGGACTTCCAGCAGTATGTTGAATAGAAGTGGAGAGACTGGGCAACCTTGTCTGGTTCCAGTTTTAAGGGGGAATGCTTTCAATTTTTTCTCATTCAGTATGATATTGGCTGTGGGTTTATCATATATGGCTTTAATAATTTTGAGGTATGAGCCATCTATGCCTATATTGTTAAGAGTTCTTATCATAAAAGGATGCTGAATTTTGTCAAAAGCCTTTTCTGCATCTATTGAGAGGATCATGTAGTCTTAGTTCTTGCTTTTATTTATGTGGTGAATTACATTTATAGGTTTGCATATGTTGAACCAACCCTGCATCTCAGGGATGAAGCCCACCTGATTGTGATGAATTATTTTTTTCATGTGCATTTGAATTTGGTTTGCTAGGATTATGTTGAGAATTTTTGCATCTATATTCATAAGTGATATTCGTCTGTAGCTTTCTTTTTTTGTTGGGTCTTTACCTGGCTTTGGTATCAAGGTGCTATTGGCTTCGTAGAATGAGTTTGGGAGGATTTCATCCTTCTTGATGTTATGAAATACTTTCTGCAGTATAGGTACCAGTTCTTCTTTGTAGGTTTGGGAGAATTCAGGCGTGAACACATCAGGTCCAGGGCTTTTTTTTTTGTTGGAAGATTTTTTATTACTGCTTCTATTTCAGTGCTTGATATTGGTCTGTTTAGGAATTTTATTTCTTCCTAATTGAGCCTAGGGAGGTTGTGTGTTTCTAAGAATTTGTCCATTTCCTCCACGTTTTCATGTTTTTGGGCATAGAGATTTTTATGGTATTTGAAGATGATGTTTTGTATTTCCATGATATCAGTTGTGACCTCTCCTTTTCATTTGTAATTGAGCTTATTAGAGTCCTTTCGTTTCTGCTTCTGGTCAACCTGGCTAGTGGCCTGTCTATTTTGTTTATCTTTTCAAAGAACAAACTTTTTGTTTTATTAATCTTCTGTATTGTTCTTTTGTTCTCCATTTCATTTAGTTCTGCTCTGATCTTGGTTATTTCTTTTCTTCTGCTGGTTTTACAGTTGGTTTGCTCTTCCTTTCCATTGCCTTGAGATGATTCATTAATTTACTGATTTGTGAACTTACTATCTTTTGGATGTGGGCATTTAATGTGAAAAGTTTTCCTCTTAGGGCTGCTTTTGTTCTATCCCACAGATTTTAATAATTTGTATCCCCATTATCATTTAGTTTGAAGAATCTTTTGATTTCCATCTGAATTTCCTCCTTGACCCAATAGTCATTCATCAATAGATTGTTTAATTTCCATGTTTTTGGATAGAGATGTGTGTTTCTGTTGGAATTGATTTCTAATTTTATTCCACTGTGGTCTGAAAAGATACATGGTGTAATTTCTATTTTTTAAAATTTTTTGAGATCTGTTTTGTGGCCTAGGATGTGATCAATTTTAGGGAAAGTTCCATTAGCTGATGAGAAGAATGTATATTCAGTGTTATTTGGGTAGAGTATTCTGTAGATGTCTGTTAGGCCCAACTGTTCTAGAGTCCTGTTTAGGTCCATTGTTTCTTTGCTTATTTTCTGCTTGGAGGATCTGTCCAGTTCTGTCAGTGGGGTGGTGAAGTCCCTGGCATTGCTGTTTATTATGTTGTCTAGATCTAGCAGTATTTGCTTTATGTATCTGGGTGCTCCTGTGTTGGGTTCATAAATATTTGAGATTGTTAAGACTTCTTTTTGGATTTTTCCCTTCACCACTATATAGTGACCATCTTTGTCTTTCTTTACTTTTGTTGCTTTAAAAGTTATCATATCCGATATAAGAATGGCTACCCCAGATTTCTTTTGGTTTCCATTTGCCTGGAAAATTGTGCACCATCCCTTCACCTTGAGTCTGAATGAGTCCTCGTGTGTAAGATGTGCTTCCTGGAGACAGCAGATACTTGGTTTTTTATTTTTTTATCCATTCAGCCAGCCTATGTCTCTTCAATGGGAAATTCAAGCCATTCACATTTATTGAGAGAATTGATATTTGGGGTAGATTTCTGTTTATCCTGTTGGATAGACTCTTGTTGTTTTGTTTTACCTCTTGAGCCACTGTGGAATCTGGGTTCTGGACTTTTAGCTTTTGGGTAATTTTACACTGGTGGGTGTCTGTCAGGCTGGTTACTGTACAATGCAGGTCTGAGTACTTCCTGCAGGGCAGTTCTTGTCTTTGCAAATTCTATCAGTGATTGCTTATCTGGAAAAGTCTTTATTTCTCCCTCATATGAAAAGCTTAGTTTTGCAGTATAAGGAATTTTGGGTTGGCCATTATTTTGTTTTAGAAGACTGAGGATGGGTCCCCAGTCCCTTCTGGCTTGTAAGGTTTTGCCTGAGAAATCTGCAGTTAATCTGATAGGTTTTCCTTTGTAGGTTACCTGCTCTTTTCACCATACTGCTCAAAGGAGAGCCTCTTTTGTGTTTACATTGGTCAGTCTAATAATTATGTGGCATGGTGAATGCCTTTTCACATTGAGTCTCCCAGGATTCCTGTGTGCTTCTTGTACCTGGATATTGAGATTTCTGGTGAGGCCATGGAAATTTTCACCTATTATTCCTTCAAATAGATTTTCCAGCCCTTGTGAATTTTCTTCTTCAGCCTCAGGGATGCCTATGATTCTTGTGTTTGGCCTTTTACATAATCCCACATTTCCTGTATGCTTTGTTCATGCATGTTGCTTCCATGTTCTTTCTCTTTGACTGATCTGTTTAGCACATAGGAGTTATCTTCCAGCTCTGAGATTCTTTCCTCTGTGTGATCCAGCCTATTCTTAAGGCTTTCCACTGTGTTTTGTAGGTCCTTGAATGCCTCTTTCATTTCCAGTATTTCTGTTTGGTTTTTCTGTAATACTTCAATTCCTTAGAGAATTTTTCATTCATTTCTTGCATCGTTGTTGTGGTTTCTTTGTGCTGGTATTCAATTTTCTCTTGAATTTCATTCAACTTTCTTATAATCCATACATGAAATTCCTCTTCTGTCATTTTACCCATTTCATTTGAGTTGGTATCCATTGCTGAGGAACTAATGATTTCTTTTAGGGATGACTTTCACTCTGATTTTTCATGGTTCCTGTGTTCTTTCAATTATTCTTTCTCATCTGGCCTCTCGGTCAAGAGCTGGGGGTGCTAGGGCTAGTTTATGGCCCTGTCCCAAAGACCCCAAGAATTGTTCCCTGGCAGAGCCAGGGAGAGGAGTACTGGTCTGTATTGCCTTAGACGTATTTTAGCAAGTTTGGTGGACCTTTTGGGTTACCTCTGACCTGTTGTCTTCACCTCTTCCCAGTGGAGTGTGGTGAGTTTGTTCTCCCAGCTTGAGCTCCAAGCTGGTGGATTGTATTTGAGGGTACGAATCCACTGCTCCCTAAAGCTTGAGATGGAAGGCAATTTTTTAGCTGTGGGGTTGTTCCCACTGTTGTTGATTGTAGTTTGTGTGGAGGAACCAGTTACCTAGGTAATCTGTTGTGCCCATGGCAGGCTCTGGTCCCTCCTGGGGTATATGAAAGCCCCAAGCTTTGGGAGGGGCCTTGTAGCTCCTAGGGGTTACTTTGACCCTGCTCCCCCTGAGGTGGGGAAAGGAGCAAGATAGCTTGTGGCTGCAGTGTGAGAGCTAGGGTGGGTAAACTTCTACACAGCTTAGAGGTTGCTTATATGGCTGCTGGTGGGAGGCCGCTGTTATGGATTTCAGAGCTCTCTCTCTCTGGGCTTGGAGGGCTGCTTCTGATGGGAGGGACCAACTGGTACAATTGCCGAGGTCTCTAACCAGGTTTTTTCTTCCTTGTCCACAAGCTCAGGCACTTTTTCCTCCGATCAGACCACTTATGGGATCTCGAGCTTCCCCACAGTTCGTGTGTGTGGACCTCTGATGTGCATCTCCACGTGTCACTGACTGATAGAAGGATCTCCAATTGTGCACTCCTTTTTTACCACTAGACCCCAAGGTGAGGTTGGTGGACCTTTGTATCCCCAGAAGTCTCTGTGAGGGGTATGATCCCCCTGGGGGAATTAGTGGCAGCTGAAGGCACTCTTGGATCAAGCAAAACTCCCTTATAAAGTGAGTAGGTTTAGGGGCAGCTGCTCTGGTTCTGCCTGAGGCACCTGAGGCATTTGGTTGCCATTGGAACCGGTACTTATACAAAATGAGTAACTATGGCACAGCAACCTTCATTGTGAATGTTCTCTGGGTTAGGGGTGGATGGGGACCTGGAGAATGGGCAGTAGGGCCAATCACGTAGAAGAAGACCAGAGCCGGGGAGGCAGGACAAGATGGACAGGCTGGAAACTGTTTCCAATACACAAAGGTCCCACCGATACAGGTCAGAGACCTTGTCCCACCTGGAGCTCTCAGAGGTAGCTGTCCACGGCCTCCAAGGGTGTAGCCTTTCACAGCCAGGCAAAAGAGCCTCCCGACTGGGGGTGAGGTGAAGCTAGAGATCTAGTTAACATTCAGTTCCAGGTGGGAGACCTTAAAGATGGCTGCTGACTACCAATCTGGTGTACAGAAGGGTTCAAATCATGCTGTGAATGCAGCTCTTCTCAACCTGCCTGGGTCCCGCAGAGGCAATTGCTGGCAGCCACCAAGGGCATAGCCCATTGCTCTCCATTCAACTCTTGTGCCCTGGTCGTGCTGACTTCCAGGGGCAAGGTGCCCATCTGCAGATTCCCGCATACTGTCCCGGGAAGCTGTATTTCAGTCCAGTCCCTACCTGGCCCTGCGAAGTCCCTGTACTGTGCACTTGAGAGTTCCGTATGGTTCCCACAATTGCTTCCTCTCCACAGTGCCTGCTGTCTCATGCAACAACTTTGCACCAACTCTTGGCTTGTCCCTGACTGAGTGGATGGGAAGTCTGTGGAGATGGTGCATCCTTCCTGTGCTCTGATCTCTATTGTATTCCCTGCACTCTCTGATCTTTGTGAATGTATCTCCCTGTCACCTTTTTTCTTGCACTGAGTATCCCACGATGCTTCTCTGCAATTTCACAATGCTGTTTTCAGAGTGAGCAATCTGCACACAGGCGGCCACTGTGCTCCTTCCCTGGTGAAGTAGGAGGCCTCTACCAGACCATCATTTTCTCCATTATTTAATTATAATTAATTTAAGTTTAAACAGCCACATGGTTAGTGGCTACCAGATTGGATAGTGCAGCTTCATACCTGAGGGATTGAATGTACAAACAGACAATGGCTACACTATATATAGAAATAAAACTCTTACCTATTACCTGAAGAAACCTGCCCAGGAAACTAAGCCCAGGAAGCAGCCTACTATAAGTCAGCCTTGTATGAATTCAGAACCCTATCTCAGAATAATCTAGGAAGCCAAACAATCATCCCTGTAACATTGGACAAAATATCCAAGACCTGAATAATAACAACAGCTTCCTTAATTTTTGTCAACACTTCAATTTAGGACCACCTAGAGAAAGCAAAATATGTACCCCTAGCCAATCACATAACGTGCCCCACTACTAGTTAGCCTGCCTATAGCTTCCTCATGCCAGCAGCCTCCAATCAGGGCACATCTAAAACATTTTCTTATTTCTGCTCTAAGCTTTTCTGCTCCTCTGTGTGCCTGTGAGTCTCTGCCAAAACACAAGTGATGGTGGCTGACTCCTTTGCTATAGCTAGCTCAGAAAAAATAGTCTTTGCTTGTTCTTGTTTGGTTGGCATTTATTTATTTCCACCAAGCGTTGATTTAGTTAGTGAGTTTTATTTATTCCTGTATGTATCATTTAATTGGTTTGGCATGCATTCATCAGTGCTGTATTTTCATGGTATTTGAATGGAAAATCACTATTTCATAGGGATTTATATTTTTTAAAAATTGACAAAAATTCTGATCATTTTTAATATATGGGGGGACATGCATTCAGTTGTCCCCTTATATATATTATATGTGCCCATTTATAAGTGTATAAATTAGGGTTGTCAGATTTAGTAAATAAAAATATTGGACACAGTTAAATTTGAATTTCAGATAAACAAATTAGTTTTTAGTATAAATATATCAAATGAATTATTTGTCCTATTATGCTAAAATAGATTCATTATTTATCTGAAATTCAAATTTAACTTGGTGTCCCGTCTTTTATCTGGGTGTGAGTGTGTCCCATGCCCACTTCTCATGTAGCCTCACTCTGGCCAGCTTTTATGTAGAGCACAAATTTGAGCAGAAAGAGCAGACAGAACCAGATAGGTTTGCAAGTATCCTGCTTTTCTGTGTCTCTCTTTCCTTTAGTAGAAGGAGCGTTAGAATGAAGGTAGAAGCAGAAAGCAGAGCAGGGCATGGGTGAGTTTTGTGTTTGCTCAGGTGGGGCAGGGGTACCAGAACAAACAGAATTCCCTGGACACCAGCCATATGGTCCCCACGGGACCTGTGCCCTGGTGGTGCAGCGCTGTTGTGCAGGATTCTGTGGGAGATTCTACAGCTTCTGTAATTCTTCCAGGGACCCAGTTCATCTTGTTGAATGTGGATAAGCTTCTGTATCTGCCTGGTCTCCTGATCCTGACTCGGCAAACTACTGAGCTCACTCATTTTCATTGAATTTTAGTGAGATCCTACTGCGTGCCAGATGCTGTTTTAGTTCTTGGTATTTTTGCTGAGAGTAAAATAGATAAGTTACCTACAATTAAGGATCTGATATTCCAGTCTAGAAGGACGACAACAAGTGAGTAACAAATAAATGATTATATAGGTGGTTGGTAATAATAAGTGATATGAATCAAAATTAAGCAAGGTAAGTAGAAAGAAAGTAAATAGAGTCAAATGCCAACTCCTCCCCCAAATCATGAAAATGACCTCCTGCTAAAGCAAAGCTGAGTTTATCACTACTACAGAAAGGTGGCCACTATCTTGACAGAGTACTAGAGGTACCTCAGAGTAGGATGGAAAAGGTAGGATATTGATGAGTTTTTTGAGTTCTGGTTTAAGCCACGTCTGTCAATGTTGGGCTCGATTGGGTTTGTTGGTCACAGAGAAGCTTGGGTTTGGAAGAGAGCTGTGAAGCGTGAACTGTGTCTGATTAGCCCAGATGACCTGAGATTGTTCTGAGAAGAGGAGATTTACTTGAACGAAAGCTAGCATTGTTTGGATAAATGGATATTGGTAAGTTCCTGAAATAAGCAATAATGTTATCTGCAACTTCTTCACCTGGATCAGAGTTTTCTGGAATGGGGATGTTCTATTGCTGCAGTCAGTGAAGTGAACTGTGTGGTTGAGATAGTTTGAGTACTGGGGACTGTTTCAGTTGGTGTGGTCAGGGAAGGCTCCCTAGTTGATGAAACCTTAGTAGAGGCCTGACTGATGTGAAGGGTGAGCCGTGGGCAGTTCTGGGAAATTCGGCATTTTCGCTGAAGGAAAGAGCAAAGGATAAGCTCCTGGGATGGGAAAGATTTTGAGTGTTCAAGGACCAGCAAGAGAACCAGGGTGGCTGGGGAGGCAAGTGAACAAGGTGGAAATTACCTGGAGATTCATTAGAAGCCAGCTTGTCAGGACTATCCCAGTCCTAGGAAGGAGTTTGGATTGAATTCTAAGAGATATTGGAATTCAATGATGGTTTGACAAAGAGGAGTGATCTGATTTTATAGAGTTAAAGGACCACTTTGGCAGAGAGACCAGTTAAGAGGCATTTGCAGTGGTCTAGGTGAGAGCAGGTGGCTTGGTCTTCTGTTGTAGCTATGGAGGTGATAAGATGTCACTGGCATAGAGCTATATTTTGAAGGTAGATGGATTGGATGTAGGGTGTTAGGGAAAAGAGGAATCAAGGAAAACTCCCAGTATTTTGATCAGAACAACTGGGTGAAAGATTATGCCATGTGTTATGGACTGAATTGTGTTCCCCCCAAATTCATATGTTGTAGCCCTAACTCACCATATGACTGTATTTGGAGATAGAGCTGCCAGAGGGGTAATTGAGGTTATATGAGGTCATAGGGTGGGATTCTTATAAGAAGAAGAAGAGACACCGGAGGTCTCTTTCTCTCCATGCACACACCAAGGACAGGCTATGTGAGGACACATCAAAAAGGCAGCCAACTACAAGCCTGGAAGACAGCCCTCCAGAAACCAATCCAGATGGCACCTTCATCTTGATTTCTGGCCTTCCGAATTTTGAGAAAACAAATTTCTGCCACCCAGCCTGTGGTGTTTTGTTATGGCATCCCTACCAAATTCATACATCATGTAATGGTATATAAAAAACAGTGAAAGGAGTAGATTTGGGCAGGGTGGGAGAGTGGGATTAAAAATCAGCAGTTCTCCTTGTGGAGATGGTAGTTGGTTATATGAGTCTTAAAATCAGGATAAAGGATGTTGAGATACAAAGGTGAGAGTCAGTAATATGTGGCTTAGGGACTTTGATTTTCCTTTTCTTCCCTAAACATCTGACTCCACCGCCACCAGCATCCTCCATTCCTGCCTTCTTCAATACTTACTGATATTATGCCAATTCTCTTCTTTCTATTGAAAACTACTTTGTGGAAAGCATTAGCTGAGGTGTGGTGTAAAACTCTCTGGAATTAGTGTTATGTACTCTGGGTTCGGGTCCTGTCTCTAACACTTAACCATTTCTAGCCAGGGAGTCCTGGGCAACCAATTCACTTAACCTCACTAGGCATCGAGCTCCTCATCAGAAATAAGAATAAGGATATTGCTTTACAGGGTGACTATGAAATATTAATAGCAAAAATGCATGAAAAAAATGAATGTAAAGCATTTTATAAGGGGAACATTGTAAAAAAAATGTACGTGTTCATGGATATAATTCAATGACATTTTAGCATGGTGAGTTAATTTCCTAGGGATGATTATATATAAACTGTAGAGAAAATACTTGAGCCATGAAAGACATGTCTAGCACTAACGATGCAGGAGAACTTTATGTCTACTCTACTTCCCTAAATCTCTTCATGTAAATTAGTGACTGATCTTCCTACCAATGAAGCCAGTTTTGTCTTCTATTCTCTATTGAGTGGATCTATTTGTGTGTGTAAACTAGATTGCTTTGTTCTAGAAGACATAATACAGAGTATAATACAGAGTTGGAAAATCATAGGATATTGAAGAATCCTTAGATATATTGCCTAGGGATGGTAAAACTGCAACTTAAATCATCACTCTCCTATTCTTTGGCCATGGAAGACATTACTTATCCATCAGAGCACACTTTTCTACTATATCCTTATATAGCCTCAAAATCTTTTTTTTTTATGGTACTCATGTAACTTCTACCATTTGTCTTAGTGGGAAAATTTCATTTCTCATCTATGATTTAGTTAAATCCTCTCATTATATAGATGGAGAAACTGAGACCCTGGGAAGTAATTTGTCTAACAGCATGCTTAATGTTTTCAGTGAGTGCCAAAAATATCTAAGCAGGAAGCTTCATTCCTATATATGTAAAATAAGTGTGTTTGTTATGAATGTGCATACCATCTTCCCTGCACTCCCCCACCCAACAAACACACATGCATGATTGTTCATTTGAAATCTTTTTTCTGCTCAAAGATATCCCTAGGGAAGCTGGAGATGCCAACAAACCTGTCTTGACCAACATTGACAATATTGAAGCACTGCCTTCTGAGAGCTGTGACTTTTGGTTTTTGCCTAATTAATTAATTAAGTGAATAAAATAAAAGTAAAAATAGAAATTACTAGATTCCTGCAGTTTGTTGTTTGCTTACTATATTACAGCCAAGCTCTGCCATTCTTAAATCTCTTTCAACTTCTTAAAAAGGCAGGCAAAGAGCTTTCTTCTCCTTTGATCTTCTTAAGGGCAATGATACATTAAGGGATGATATCATGTCTCAGCTGCCAAAATATAACACTAATAACACTGCACGCTCTCTGAACATGACATTCTTCCTATAATATCTTTCCTTGACAGGCATAATTGAATCATCCACAGGGGCCTCTTAATGAAACTTTCTATGTTTGTGGTAACTTTTGTTTCATTTAATTAGCCATGAGCAACAAATGAAGGTAGTTACTTCCTTCCACAAGGAAAGGAGAATGTCAATTCATTTCTAATGATGGACTAAATTGAAGGTACCTAAATTAAAAGAACAACTTTCCATTTGGACTAAGTAAGCCATCAATACGCAAGCCCCTATGTTACAATACTTTTGTTGCAATCTAACCTCAACCTATGAATTTACAAATCTTTCATTAGATTACTCCTGTAACAGGATGTTAAAATAGGACTGGTTCTATCTTAATTTCAATTGAGGCCAAAGACAGTAGATGCCACCTTCTAGAGTGAATTGTAAGCCAGGCCATGGTGGTTGAATTGACTCTTAAGCCACATTACAGATCTAAAAAGTGTCCAGTTATTGGGCATAAAAAGAGTTTGGAGAAGGTTTCTTTGAAGAGAGGTATCCTATTGAGTTCAGCCTACCAAAAGAGAAAGTGTGTGTACAGGGGACAATTGCCTCCTAGTCCCATCTAGTGAGAGGCACTCCATTGGGATCACATTGAGAACTTGGTATGGAATCTCTGAAGGTGGTAACACAGAAGTGTGGAGCTTGACTCATGCTTGAGAAAGCTAGAGCAGCTTGTGGCATGGAAATGGGCTATGTCCATGGAAGCACTGCCTTCCTTCCAACTGCAGATCAGAGCCACAAATCTTATGGACCAAATGTGGGACTCACACTAGTAATGTCAGCCCAAAGTAAATTTAAAAGAGGCCATCTTGGAGAGACTTTTAGTTACAGTAACACAAAGAACGTGGTGAATCCTTTTAGCCAAACTGGCCAAAATTGTAAAAAGAAAAAAATATTCCAGGGCTCTGGACCACAGAGCCCAAAGTGTGTAGACCACCATTTGAGAAGCATGTAAAACACTGGAGTGCTTTGGGAAAGAATAGAAGTCTATGGTTTTTTTGCTCAGACTGCTCCCATCCTCCCTCCAACCCCAGCACTATACTTGGTAGGAAGTATAGTTTTACCAGTGTGGGACTGGCCACAAAAACCAGCAGCTTTATTGCCAGAGGGGGTAGAATCAATTTGGGAAAGGAGGCAAAACCTCACAGCCGTATCAGCTAAAAGTGAAGAGCTTCAGAGGAAATAAATGGGAAAGACCTGTAGCTTTGCTTGCTCAAGTGTGTGGTCCTGGTTAGGATGAACAGTGGATTAGTAAAAATTTAACAACAAGGTCCTGGAAAAGAGAGAGCTATGAAAGGGCTAAGATAAGCTTTTCATACATTTCTGGCCTACTGGGAAGCTACATTTATCCCAGCTTAATCACAGCATAAATTATAAATCAAGGGATACTTGAGAACTTGCTGCAACTTTAAATGTACTTCCCAGTCCACATACAGATCAATAAACAGAAGGAGGAAGGCTTCTGGGCTTGAGTTGTTTGAACACAACCTTAGCCCATGTTATTGACTGATCACTAAGCTATGCAGCCACAAAGATGAACCCTAGGAAACCAGGCTAAAACATAAAAATAAGAATTTATTTTTATAAATGTTTATAAACATTGTCAGGGATATAGATGTTGTATGTTCAGGCAAATTATTAAAAAAGAAGCACTCATAAAAATAAAACAGAATCCATAGTTATTGCAAGAGATTATCTAAAATGTTAATTTCAACAAAAAATATAAGACATGCACAGAAATAGGAATGTGTGACACATACAAAACAAAACAAAACAAAAACCACAACAGTTTATAGAAACTGCCCCAGAGTAGGCCCAAATATAAGCTTTGGTAGACAAATACTTCAAAGCAGCTATTATAAATATGATCAAAGAATTAAAGAAAAATATTACTACAATGACTCAACAAATAGGGAACCTCACAAGAGAAATAGAGACTCTCAAAGGGAACTAACTAAAAATTCTAGAGTTAAAAAGCTCAATAACTCAAACAAGAAATTCACTTGACAGGCTCATGAGTAGATTTGAGATGGCAAAAGAAATAACAATTGAATTTTAAGTTGGATAAATATGAATAACAGAGATAAAAGAAGAAAAATGAACAGTTTTAGAGTCCTGTGGGACAATATTACATGTATCAATATACATGTAATGGGCCTCATAGAAGGAGGAAAGAGAGCAAAGGGAAGAAAAATGTTTTAAGAAACAATTGCTGGAAGTTTCCCAAATGTCATGAAAACATTAACTTACAAAATCCAAGAAGTTCAATAAATACCAAGTAAACTAAGCACAAAAGATACTTCTAGACATTATGGTGAAACTGACAAAAGTCAAAAACAGAGAAAACATTGAAAGCTGCAAGAAAAAAGTGACTCATTACATACAGGGGAATGACAAAAAACGAGTGACTGACTTATCCAGAACAATGGGGTCCGGAAGGCAGTGGAACGATGCATTCAAAGTGCTGAATGTGCAGAAACCTTCCATCAGGAATCCTATACTAAATGAAACTCTCTTTCAAAAATGAAGATGAAACATAGATATTCCCAGATAAACAAAAACTGAGGGAATTAGTTGCTGGCAGACCTGATCTTCTAGAAATACTAAAGAAACTCCTTCAGGCTGAAAGAAATGACATCTGAAAGTGATTCAAATTCACAGGGAGAAATTTAGATAAATATGTGAGTATATATAAGGTTGTGTGTGCATATGTGTATATATGTACATGTACATATGTATACTATATATATTGTTACATACACATATATATTTTTTCTCCCTCTTTTCTTCTCTGGCCTGCCAGATGGGGACCAGGCAACATGAAGCAGAGACAGAAACTCAGGGTGAATCAGATGTAGTTAGCAAGAGAAGAGGTTTCTGTGCATCAAGATAATTGCAGGCAGAGGGGCCCAGAAAGGCAATCTGTGGAGAAGGCACAAAAGTGCCCTAGGGAAAAAGAATCAGCTTTGAATATTTGCTAGATTCAGAAAGAATGAGGTCATTTAAAGCAACAGTAGTTAAATAAGAACTTTCCAATCCCCTGACCCCTCCTCCCACCCTCTGCTTCCATTCTGGCAGTTTGAAATAGCAGATAGTGGGGAGAAGAAAGCATATTCCTTCCCAAGTGGCAGGCAACCCACCTATGACTCTTCCTAACTCAGGATGAGGAGGAGATAAGGATTATCTTCCAATCAGGATTGAATTGTGAGTTAACATTGAACTGGATATTTTTGACTACTGACTTGTTTGTAAATTAAAGGATCTGTAGAACTTTCTGCTACCTGAGAAAGACCAGCAGAATTGAGAGCCCCCTCATCCAGGAGCACAGGGCGTTCTACCCTCTGCCCCTACCCTTTTATGAATTCATACCGTTCTTCATGCATGTTACATGTCCAGTACACTTTCTAGTTCATTAATCCTTTGATTTTTTCCTCTCTGTTTGTTCTTCTTATGATTTAATATTCTTTCCTCTTCAGAGCAGACTTCATAATTTGTTACTTCAACCAATTCTTCCCTATGTGTTCAATGATTTTCTCCATTTTTCTACCACACAAATCTTGTAATCATTCTAACCTAACTGGTTACCTTTCCTGCTTCTACACATGAATTAGTGAGTCTTAGAGAAAATCACACACCTGAGTTCTTCTTGGTACCAGGATCATTTAATGGTCTCCAGCCTCAGATGGGCCATTTACACTATTCAGCAAGACCTTCATCCGTCTCTGGCCAGTTTCCTCTGCCGTTCACTCCATGGGTATCACAGATTTTAGCCTCTCTATTTGAGTTCCTCATTCTACACCTGCCCTCCCTTCTCTCAGCTGCTGAAGCTGCTGTCTACCTCTCAAAGATAATTGAAGTTGAAGTGGGATAAACTTCATGGTCACATTTTTGCTACTTCTTCTCTAGCCTTAGAGAAAGAAGCTTCTATTTATAACTGACCTTGAGCTCATTCATCCTCTCCCATCTCTTCTATATTTACCATTCTTTTGTATTTTTAAACTCTTCTTCTTCACTGGCTTCTCAACACCTTGTGAACACAAGAAAGCTGTTCTCACTTTAAATGAACTCCTCTGCCAGCCCTTTGCATCCCCTCAGCCCCAGTCCTATATTGGGGCACCCCTTCACCACCAAGCATATTGAAAAAGTAGTCTGCACTTTCTGCCTTCACTTTTGCAGAGGCTGTTCGTCCCTCAAGCTGTTTTCTCATCTGCTCTGTGGGATTTGATATGGTTGATGGCCCCTTCCTCCTGGAGACCTTCTCCACCTTTGCTTCTAGGACACCACTCTCCCCTGGATATGTTCCTTCTTCCCTGATACTTCATCCCTCTCTATTTCTGAGCATTCTGTCCTCAGATTCTGATACTTTTACTCTATATTTTCTCCCTAAATCATGGCAGCTCATCTCAAAGTTTTAACCATGGACCCATGATAACCTGTGTCTCTGTGTGTTCAAGACCTGGGATGTCTTCACTTGGATTTCCATTCCACGGGCACCACAAACCCAATGTGTCTAGCACTCATTTTGTTATCTTATCCCAACATACACATGCATAAGCAGATAGACCAATGTCTTGCCTACCTTAGTGAACGGCATCCTCTGTCATTTTGCTGTCCAAGCCAGGCACCTGAGATGAAGTTTTACCTATTTAATTTTCTTCTCCTCTATCTACCCGTATTCAAACAGTTTTCAAATCATGTATATTTTAACAGCCTGATATCTAGTCTACACAGTTTAACCTCTTCTTTTACAGTCTTGGCCCTCAAAACCCTCATGGACTATTTCTGTATTCTCTTTGTTTCTACAACTCTGCCAGACTCAATATTTTAAAATGCACTTTCCTGTGGAAATCGCTTTAATTCCTATAGCTTTCAAGTGAAAGCTTAAATTTTTTTTATCAAGCTTATAAGCCCTTTAATGATATAACCTCCATCTGCCTTCCCACGTTACCTCTTCAGACACTGCCACGCTCCCTCCTCCTCGGTACCACCTGCTCTTTTCATCTTCACTGAACGCTTTGCTCTTCTTCAAATGTACTGTGTGATTCATGCTCCTGTCCCTCTGAGCGCACTATTCCCGCTGCTTCTGTGTCTTTCCCCTACTCGCTGCTCCCCTTTCAATCTCAGGACATTCTCTCCTTCTCTGGTAGAACAGATTCCTCCCTGTTTTTCCTTCACTGTATTCTGTTGACGCCGTTGTGTCAACTTGGGATTCAGTTGGCCTTTCTGTAAAGTTCCTGGGGGCAGAACCTCATCTTGTTCATTACCGTGCACACAACGCAGAGCACAGGGCCTGTGCACGTGGTAGGCACTCAATCACTGTTTCTTCAGGATAATGGAATTACTAAGAAAAATTCCTCTGTGTCTAGGTAGCAAACTTCCTTCTCCTCTCATCAGCCTTATTCTCTTGGGTTCTGTGCCGGGGTCAGGACACACAGCCCACTCTTAAACAGGCCTGAATTTCCTCTCTTGGGAAAACTGAGGGAGTCAGGTGGTAGGTGGGCTTCTAGAGCTTTCTCTGGATCTCTGTGCTAAGATCCTTCAGTGAGTCATTGGTTCAAGTGGGAGAGGTCATACCTTTTGATTGCTTTTCCTATTGATTCATCTATTTTTGAAATAAATAATCAAGAATTTTTGGAGTGCATGGTCTACAGTTCCAGTCACTATTCTAATGCTTGGCACAGCACAGGTCATCTGAGGTTCTTAAACTAATTGGGTAATGTAACCTGATGTCCGGTATTGTGTCTTCAGTTTTTCAGAGAAACCAAAGCACGTGAGATTAAATGACTTACCAAAGGAGATTGATAACTTACCAGTGAAACAGAAAGAAATGCTTATTCCTTTTCTATCCTGTCCTGGACCCCATCCAGGTCCTTTTAAAGAAAACTAGAAAATGAAATTGGGTATTATGGAAATGTTCTTCTCAAACTGCTAGTGTTTTAGAGTTAAAAGGTTTTTTTTTTAAACTTTATTCACTCTCTTATAACCCAATCCATCAAAGGTATTGTCCCTTTGTAGAAGACATGGTGCTACATTTGAGGCTTGCAGTCACCTAGACCTGGTCTTACGTCTGGCCTTGCCACTTAGTGGTGGTGTGATCTTAGACTAATAACTTAACTCCTGTAAGTCTTAGTCTCAGCAGTAGAATGCATTTGGAGGGAGTATTAAAAGACCTGATTGACTCTGACCCTAAAGATTTGCTCTTTAACTGGACACATATGCATAATAATGCACAGACTTAAAGTGCCACAGCATAAAGAAATAGCTTCCAGACCCTGGTTCCATAAGAATCACTGTGAGAGTGCAAGAGAAGGGAATCAGTCAGAATGGTGAGCAAAGCCTTACACTGAAAGTTCAGCTGAAACCCAAAAGATGCATAACTTTTGATTAAAGAGCCATTAACTATTTTTTTTTTAAAGACTTGAAGTGTCCTCTTGACTTAGCAGTAGTAGAAGAAATTGCCCTCTTTAAGTAAATCTATTCCCATCCTCACCTGTTTTTCTCCATTGCCCCTCTGTGGTTGTCCTCCTGTAACCCAAGGTTTTTTTCTGGTGTTTACTTTTCACAAACTATTACCCTGTCATACAGGCTTATTTTCTACCTGCTCTTTCTATAGAACCTGGAAAGCTCATTGGTCTAGTTGATAAAGCTATAGCCCAAAGCTCCATAATTCTAGAGATCTAATTCTGGGACAGAAAATCCCTGGCCAACTCAGGGAAAAAAGCCATTTGTTATTATTTTGTTCCATTTCACTCTCTTTGTAGATTTGATATAAGTATAACCTAAAGAAGGGCTGTCAGATACTCTGCTTAAGTATCGACAATTCAAGATACTTTATGTATTTAATACATACAGTATAAATAAAACTCTATCCTTCTCATTTGTCCATTTCTTGCTTGCTTGTCCCACCACGCCTTTGAAAAATGTCAAACGCACCTTCTACAACCACAACACAAATAATGTTGGTGAGGGAAGCCTGCTTAGCAAAGCATCCGAGCTTCCCTTTTATGAGCTTTTCTATATCTGCATCAAACCCAAGCATCAAGCACCAAATCAAAAGGACTCAATTCAGGATGCAAATGTTTACCTTTATTTGAGGTGGATTATAACAAAGCCCTCAACCATTTCCTCTTAGCATCAGGAAAAACTAGGTAAGCAGGAAGGGGTTACTAAGAGCACTGACCCCGCTGTCAACCCAGGCAGGGGTAAGCCAAGAGGAAGCCTAGCAAAGGGCAGCAATGGTGCTCTTCCTTACATCACAGAGCTGCTGACTAGGGGGTGTAGAATTCAAAACAAGCCAAGGAAGCTTCTTTCTAACTGTTACTATCTTCCAGTATTAGAAATAAGCAGGCTGGAATATTGATATAATCCTTTGGAAAGTGCAGAAATGAAGTTGTCAACCTCATGCCAAGTGATTGTTTTGCCTTCTAGGTTATGACTATGAAAAATTTGTGGGACCCCAGTTTTCAGAAATTCTCTTCAGTTACCTAATAATTCCTTACGGGCTTGGTTCATTGACCTTAGGATGTTTTTGAAATATTTTTGGAAACTATATTGTAAAAGGCTTTAATGATGGCTGATTACAACACAGTAATCTTAGGTAAATGGTTTAGAAGGATGTACCATAGAATTCAGGAACATAGACATAATAAAGTAGAAATCATGGGATTTAGGAATAAAAATGGTGAAGGGATGATCTACTTAGAAGTAAATTGTGTGAAATGAGAGAAAAGCTTTTCAGAATTCAAGGCCCCTGATAGGACCAAAGACAATTGGAAAAGGAAATATTGATTGAAATAGTTACTGGTTAGCCCTGGGACATTTTTCAAGTACATTCACTTCTGTGATCCAATGCCATCGGAAATACAAAGGACACCGAGATATGTCTGTGAATCATTCATGAGATGACTTCAAAATGTTCTCTTTAATTAGTGATGACAACCAACTGGCCAGTTAGGGGCCTCAGTGGACTGGATTAGATTAAGTCCACAAGGGAGAGTGTTCAGTGACCTAGCACATGGAAGAAAGCTCTCCCATCTTGTCAGAGATGCGGGGAGTATAAACTCTCTGTCTGAGCTAGCTGAAAAACACCCTTTCGACATTGAGAAGAGACCTTTGTAAAGTGGGGATGATCAAAGCAATGTGTTTTCTAGGAGAAAGAGATAAAAGGGAAATTGACTCCACAGAGAGCAAAGACCTTCATCATATTAAGGAGGAGGAAATGAAAAAGGATGTGCCTGACTCTCCCAGGGAGCCAGAGAATGCTCTTTTCTAGGGAGTAGAATAAGGTACTGCGTTTTCCAAATCCTGTATTTTCTCCCAGGATTCCAGGCCCCATGTAGAGGAGCTCCAAGCCCAAATTGACAGTACCTGCATGGTGCCTCTTCCCTTTGCCCTGTCTCTGAAGTGCATGTAGAGCAGTCGTATCACTATGGCCCAAGAGAATGCCTGGTGACCCAAAAGGACAATCAAATTGTGGGAAGGGTATGGCCACACAGATACTTGCATTGCAGTTTCACAACTTCCATAGTCTCTACCTCTCTGTCTGTCTGTCTCTCTGTTGCCTGCTGTGGCCAAGCCCCAAATCCCCAAATTCTTACCTCTCCCATGCAGGGGTGTCAGAGGATCTGACCGGTGGTAACATTATTGAGCTTGGAAACATTGGATACTCCCTGGAGTGAGCCCTGTGACTTTGTTATCCAGAAGTTGTGCATCATGGCCTGGGGTTACAGAAAAATTTTAATCAATTTATTTGTTTATCAATTTATTTTATTTTATTATTTGCTAATGTGAAGTATTATCTATACCAGATTGGAGAACACAGAATCACTGAAACGTATTTAACTACTTCTCACTACCTTTACAGCTGTTACTTGAGACCAATTCACCATCAATTTTTGCCTGGATTATTTCAATTGTCTCTAACTGGTTCTCACCTCTGCCCTTTGCCTTTCAGTCTGTTCTCCCCAAGTGGCAGATCTGGTGAAAACATAATCCTGATCATGTCACTCCTCTGCTCAAGTGCCTGCAATGGCTCCTTGTTTCATCCCAAGCAAAAGCCAAGTCCTTTCAATGGCTTCTGAGGACCCAGATGATCTGGATCCTTATTAACTTTCTCTTCGTCTCCTAGTACTCTCCTCCACGTTCACTCCACCTCAGCCGCAATGGCCTTCTCACTGTTCAGACATGCCAGGCCTTTGCACTTGCTGGTACTCATGCCTGGAATGGTCCCTCTCTGAGCTCTTCCTGCCAGCTCATGCATTTCCTACAGGCCTTTCCTTAAAAGTCACATTTTTAAGAAAGGACTTCCTGTCACTCTATGTAAAATTTTACCTCACCCCAATATATCATCTTCTTTTCCTACTTTATTTTTCTCTTTCCCTCTATCACTATCATCTGTCTGTCTTACTTATTTCTTTTATTGTCTATTTCACCCACTAGAATGTAAGTTCCATGAAGGCAAGGATTTTTGTTTTTTTTACAATATCATCAAAGCTTAGAATATTATTGGTACAGAGTAAGTACTTGTTGAATTAACAAATGCTTTGTTCATAGCCTTCTAGCTCTTAAGGTACAATTTTCTCCCTTCTGTCTATGTTCTTGGGGACACTACCATTACTTCTATGTCCCCACTTGCATTCTCCTTTTCAATACTTAAACAAGAATGAAATCCCTGAAGTTACAGAGCCTTGGGAAAACCATTGTACTATAACCCTACTTGTTCATATAGGAACAAGGATTGGCATACCAAGGGGGTTCATATATACCTATGAAGTTAACTTGTGCTGCAGAGTGGCTTGAGCATGTTGACTGAACTGACTTTAAACTGCCAATGTGTGGGATTAAACTTAATACAGGTCTTTCATGAAGCCAGTGTATTCTATGTCTACTCTGTGAAAGATCCTGTTAAGAGGTTGAAAAGACAAGTAACAAATTAGGGAAAATATCTCCAAAACACATTCTGATAAAGGACTGATCTCCAAAATATGTAAAGAACCCTTAAAATTCAACAGTGAGAAAATAGAAACCATTAAAAACGGGCAGAAAACATGAACAGACACCTCACCAAAGAAGATATGCAGGTGGCAAATAAGTATATTAAAAGATGCTCCACATCATATGTCATTAGGGAATTTCAAATTAAAACAACAAGATACAACTACACACCTATTATAATAGAATGGCCAAAATCCAAGACACTGACAATACCAAATTCTGGCGAGGATGTGGAGCAGCAGGAGCTCTCATTCATTGCTGGTGAGAATGCAGAGTGGCACAGCTACTTTGGAAGACAATCTGGCAGTTTCTTACAAAGCTAACCATACTCTTACCATATGATTCAACATTCATTTATGATCCTAAGGATTTAACTGAGTGAATCAAAAACATAGGTCCACACAAAAACTTACCCACCAAAGTTTATAGCAGCTTTATTTATAGTTGCCAAACTTGGAAGAAACTGAAACGTCCTTCAATATGTGAGTGGATAGACAGACTGTGGTACATCCATACAATGCCATATCACACAGCAATAAAAAATAATGAGCTGCCAACTACTAAAAGACATGCAGGAAACCTAGATGCATATTACTCAGTGAACAAAGCCAATCTGAAAAGACTACATATTGTATGATTCCAACTACATGACATTCTGGAAAGGACAAACTATGGAGACAGTAAAGAGATCAGTGGTTGCTAAGAGTTTAGAGAAAAGGAGGGAAGAATGAATAGGTGAAACACAGGCAATGATTAGAGCAGCGAAACTATTCCATGTCATAGTATAATGGTGGCTACATGACAGTATGCATTTGCTAAAACCCACAGAACTGTACAACACACATAATAGATGCTAATGTAATCTATGACTTTAATTAATAATAATCGATATCAATAATGTCAATATTAATTCATCAATAGTAACAAATGTACCACACTAACACAAGATGTTAGTAACAGGGGAAATTGGTGGAGGCGGGTAGCCCAGAGGGCATATAGGAACTCTCTGGGTTTTTTTGTTCAATTTTTCTGTAAATCTAAAATTGCTCTTAATAAAAGTCTATTTTAAAAACCTAGACACAGGATTTTCACAAAGGCAGTGTGTTCTTCTAAAGTAAGGTCACGGACAGAGAAGGGAAGGGAAGAGTGGGAGAGATGTGAATTTAGACGGGACTGCAAAGGGTCATTCTCAGCCTTCATTCATTAAATGGCCCTGGCTCTTGGCCTGCTGGGGAGAAGCCTATTCCTGAGTTGATTTTTCATTTATCTGGCATAGCGGACTCCCATGAAGATCAGTTAGGAAGCCCTGATGTCTCGAAAACTATCCACTCAAAGTTCTTCCTCTGATCTGATAACATAAAAATGTCTAAAGTGGGAGGCTGGCTGGGTGAAACTGTGTGCTGGGGCCGGAAAGGACTTCAGACTTGGTCTGTCTGTCGGCTGTGAGCCTTGGTGATGCCGAGGCAGGCTCCAAGAAGGAAGGGCTCAGCCAACTGCTGCCTAATCACCCTGATTCAGGCCCCAAGAGAACACGCGGAACTCAAACTTGGTGCACGTCATCCTGGGACACTAATGCCTCTGAAGACAAAGCCCTGACCTTTTTCTCAAGTGTTCTGAAAGGTGGGCTGGTTAGTTCTAGAAGGAATCAAGCAGGTTTGAATCTGGGAAATGCAGATTGAGGCCACACGTTTGAGTCTGTTGGCTGGGCTTGGGAATAGTTACTAAATCTGGAATGGCCCACGGCCCTTTGATATCCCGCTGGAGCCATGAGTAGGGGTGAGAGAGGGTGCTGGGGGTTAATGGAAAGAAAAGAATATCACCTTTTCCCTCAGACAGTATATTACCCAGAGCGCAACATGATCTTCCCAAACATGCTCCCTAATTAACGCTAGAACCACACACCAGCCCCTGAGGTCGGAAGAAATCAGCACCCCTCAAATATTGAAGCAAAGGAAAGCAGTCTCTTTGATGATATCTTGGTGCCTGACTTTTGACAGAGAGTTATTTGCAAGATGGGCTATGACCTGATCTGTACAGCAGACCATTAAAACCTCTGAGGAGAATTTTATGGTACCCACGGTGCCAGTCAATGTCAATGAGGGTGAGAGAGATTTCTGTTCTTGTGAAAAATTGAGCTGGGCCAAGCCGTGTCTCTGTGTGCGGTCAGAGGAGTGTATGTTTAGAAGCTGCTTTCCTAACAGTGAGGATGGGGGTCCTGTGATGGACACCCACATTTACCCAGCCCATCCTGTGCAAGCTGGGGTTAGCCTGCATTTGATGCGTGTTTGTTCTCTCTAAGCATTGAGGACAAAACTCAGATTGGGCACAGAGCAACCTTTTAAAATATTAAAATCTGGTCATTTAATTCTCCTGCCCCAAACCTTCCAAGCCTCCCAGTGCTCTTACAGCAACATTCAAAAGTTTTCATGGGCCCCTCAGGACCTACAGAGTCTGACTTCTGTCCACCGCATTAGATCTGTTTTCTGCCTCCACGTTTCAGCTTTACTTACAGTGTTCTAGTGACAACAACCTCATCTTGGAGCTTGACTTGCACAGACTGCTCACCACCTCATCTGGAGTCTCTTTCTCTGGCACTCCCCTGTACCCAATAAGACCAGTTTTTTTTTCATGTTTCTCTTTTATAATTTCAAAATACTAATTAAGGGGGTATGAGTGTTTTTGTTACAAGGATATCTTGTATAATGCTTAAGTCGAGGCTTTTTGTGTGCCCATCACCAGAATAGTATTCTGTGTATCCAATAGGTAAGTTTTTATCCCACACCCACCTTCCCACCCACCCCCCTTCTTGGTTTCTCATGTCCTTTTTATTGCTTTGTACCCATGTGTACCCAGCTATTAGCTCCCACTTATTAGTGAGAACATATGGTGTTTGTTTTTCCATTCCTGAGATACTTCACTTCGGGTAGTGGTCTTCAGTTCCATCCAAGTTGCTGCAAAAGACATGTTTTCATTCCTTTTTATTACTGAGTAGTGCTCTATGTTATATATATACCATATTTTCCTAATCAACTTTTGAATTGATGGGCACTTAGGTTGATTCTACACCTTTGCAATTGTGAACTGTGCTGCAATATACATTCAAATGCAGGTGTCTTTTTGACAAAATGACTTCTCTTCCATTGGGTAAGCATCCAGTAGCGGCATTGCTGAGTCAAATGGTAAGTCTACATTTATTTCTTTGAGGAGTCTCCATACTGTACAACCATAGAGGTTGTATTAATTTACAGACCCATCAACAGTGCATAGGTGTTTGTTTCTCTCTGCATCCACTCCAGCATCTATTTTTTTTTTTACTTTTTAATGTTGGCCATTATGATAGGAGGGGTAAGTGGTATCTCACTTTAATTAGCTTTAATTTGCATTTCCTTGACGATTAGTGATGTTGAGTATTTTTTCATATGTTTCTTGGCCATTTGTCTGTCTTCTTTTGAAAAACTTCTGTTCATGTCTTTTGCCCACTTTTTGACGGAGTTGTTTGTCTTTTTCTTGCTAATTTGTTTGAGTTTTTTGTAGATTATGGAAATCAGTCCTTTGTTGGATGTATAGTTTGTGAATATTTTCTCCCATTCTATAGGTTGTCTGTTGACTCTGTTGATTATTTCCTTTGCTGTGCAGAAGCTTTTTAATTTAATTAGGTTCTACTTATTCATTTTTGTTGTTGCTATATTTGCCTTTGGGGTCTTAGTCATAAATTATTTGCCTAGGGCAATGTATAAAAGAGTTTTTCCTATACTTTCTTCTAGAATTTTTATGGTTTCATGCCTTACATTTGAGTCTTTAATCCATCTTGAACTAATTTTTGTATATGGCGAGAGATAGGGGTCCTGTTTTATTCTTCTGCATGTGGTTACCCAATTTTCCCAGCACTATTTATTGAATAGGATTTCCTTTCCCTAGTGTATGTTGTTTCCTACTTTGTCAAAGATCAGTTGATTGTAGGTATATGGTTTTATTTCTGGGTTCTCTATTCTGTTCCATTGGTCTATATCTCTACTTTTATACCAGTACCATCCTGTTTTGGTTACTATAGCCTTGTAGTATAATTTGAAGTCAGGTAATGTGATGCCTCCAGATTTGTTCTCTTTACTTAAGATTGCTATGGCTATTTGGGCTATTTTTTTGTTCTAAATGAAACTCAGGATTATTTTTTCTAGATCTGTGAAATATGATGCTGGTATTTTGATGAGGGTTGCATTGAAAATCACTTTGGGCAGTATGGACGTTCTAATGATGTAGAGTCTACTAGTCCATGAGCAAGAGATGTTTCTCCATTTGTTTGTGTCCTATGCAATTTCTTTCATTTGTGTTTTGTAGCTCTTCTTGTAGAGGTCTTTCACCTCCTTTGTTAAGTATATTCCTAGATATTTTATTTTCTTTATTGCTATTGTAAATGGTATTGAGTTCTTGATTTGATTCCCCACTTGACAGTTATTAATATATGGAAATGCAGCTGATTTGTGTACATTGATTTTGTAACCTGAGACTTCACTGAATTTGTTTATCAATTCCAGGAGTCTTTTGGTGGAATCTTTAGGGTTTTCTAGATACAAGATCATATCATCAACAAACAGGGATAGTTTGATCTCCTCTTTCCCAATTTGGATGCCCTTTATTTCCTTCTCTTGCTTGACTGCTCTGGTTAGGACTTCCAATACTATGCTGAATAGAAATTGTGACAGTGGGCACCCTTGTCTTGTTCTAGGTCTTAGGGGAAATGCTTTCAACTTTTCCCCATTTGGTATGATGTTGGCTGTGGGTTTGTCATCTATGGCTTTTATAATTTTGAGGTATATTCCTTCTATGCCTAGTTTGGTGAGAGTTTTTATCTTGAAAGGGTGCTGGATTTTATCAAATGCTTTTTCTGCATCTATTGAGATGATCACTTGGTATTTGTTTTTGTTTCTGTTTATGTGGTGAATCATATTTATTGATTTGCATATGTTAAACCATCTTTGCATCCCTGGGATGAAACCCACATGATCATGGTGAATTATCTTTTTGATGTGCTGTTGAATGTGGTTTGCTAGTATTTTCTTGAGGATATTTGCATCTATGTTCATAAGGGATTTTGGTCTGTAGTTTTCTTTTTCATGTGTGTTCTTTCCTGGCTTTGGTATTATGGTGATACTGGCTTCATAGAATGACTTAGGGAGGATTCCCTCTTTCTCGATGTTATGGAATAGTTTCTCTAGGACAGGTAACAGTTCTTATTTGTAGGTCTGGTAGAATTCTGTGAAACCATATGCTCTGTGGCTTTCTTTTTGTTGGGAGATTTTTTGTTACTTCTTCAGTCTCAAAGGGATTTTGGTCTGTAGTTTCCTTTTTTGCGTGTTTTCTTTCCCGGCTTTGGTATTACAGTGATCCTGGCTTCAGAGAATGAGTTGGGGGGATTCTCTCCTTCTCAATATTATGGAATAGTTTCTCTAAGACAGGTAACTGTTCTTTGTAAGTCTGGTAGAGTTCTGCTGTGAATCCATCTGGTCTGTGGCTTTTTTTTTGTTGGGAGTTTTTTTTATTGCTTCAGTCTCACTGCTCATTATTTTTCTGTTCAGGGTTTCTGTTTCTTCTTGCTTCAGGCTTGGGAGGTTGTGTGTTTCAAAGAATTTATCCGTTTCCTCTAGGTTTTCTAGGTTATTTGTGTGGAGGTTTTTGTAGTATTCACAGATGATATTTTGTATTTCTGTAGTGTTAGTGTAATGTCTCCTTTTTCACTTCTGATTGAGATTATTTGAGTCCTATCTCTTCTATTTCTGTTTAATCTGGCTAGCAGTCTATTGATTTTGTTTATCTTTTCAAAGAACCAACTTTTTCTTTCACTGATCCTTTGTATTTTTTTATTTTTGTTTCCATTTCATTAGTTCTGCTGTAAGCTTTGTTATTTCTTTTCTTATGCTGGCTTTGGGTTTGGTTTGTTCTTCTTTGTCTAGTTCTTTGAGATGTGCCATTAGGTTGTTACTTTGTGATCTTTCTATCTTTTTGATATGGTCATTTAAGGCTATGAACTTTCCCCTGAGGGCGGCTTTCTCTGTATCTGATAGATTGTTGAAAGCTGTGCCCCTTTGTCATTCAGCTTGAGGAATCTTTTGATTTCTGTCTTAATTTCCTCATTGACCCAAGGATCATTCAGCAGCAGGTTGTTTAATTTGCATGACTTTGTGTAGATTTGAGTGTTTCTCTTGGAATTGATTTCCAGTTTTATCCCACTGTGGTCTGAGAAGATACATGGTATCATTTCAATTTTTTAAATTTTCTGAGACTTGTTTTGTGGCCTAAGATATGATCCATCTTGGAAAATATCCCATGTGCTCGTGAGAAAAATGTACATTCAGTAGTTTCGATGTAGAATGTTCTGTAAATGTCTGTTAGGTCCATTTGTTCTAGAGTACTGTTTAATTTCAGTGTTTCCTTATTCATTTTCTGCTTCGATGATCTGTCCAATTCTATCAGTGGAGTGCTGGTGTCCCTGACTATTAAGATGCTACTATTTATTTCTTTGCTTAGATCTAGAAGAATTTGCTTTATGAATTTGGGAGCTCCTGTGTTAGGTGACTATGTATTTAGGATTGTTATGACCTCTGATTGAATTGATCCCTTTGCCATTATATAATGACCATTTTTGTCTTTTTTTAATACCATTCTTAATTTAAACTCTACTTCATTTGATATGAGAATGGCTACTCATGCTCGCTTTTGGTGTCCTTTTGTGTGGAATATTTTTTCCCATACCATTACTTTGGGTTATGTGAGTCCTTGTGGTTTGATGTGTTTCTGGGAGACAGCAAATATTTGAGTTTTGTTTTTTCATCCATTCAGCCAGTCTATGTCTTTTAAGCGGGGCATTCTGACCATTCATGTAGGGTGTTAGTATTGATATGTGGGATAGTGTTTTTATACTGTTTGGTATGTATTGTGCTGTTGCTTATATAATGCATTTTTGAGCATTTCCTGTAGGGCAGGTCTAGTAGTGACAAATACCCTTAGTGTTTGCTTATCTGGGAAAGACTTTATTTCTCCTTCATTTATGAAACTTAGTTTAGCAGGATACAAAAATTCTTGGGTAGTAGTTATTCTGTTTAAGGAGACTAAAGATATGGCACCATCCCTTTCTGGCTTGTAAGATTTTTCTTGAGAAGTCTGTTGTTAGTGTGATGGATTTTCTTTTATAATTTACCCGATGTCTTCACCTCATGGCTTGTAGGAGTTCCTCCTTCATGTTAACTTTGGCCAATCTGATGACTATGTACCTTGGTGATTCCTCTTTTTGCAATGAATCTCCCGGGTGTTCGTTGAGCTTCTTGTATCTGGATGTCTAAATCTCTAGCGAGACCATGGAAGTTTTCCTCAATTATTCCCTCAAAAAGGTTTTCTAGGCCTTGTGCTTCTTCTTCTTCAACCTCAGGGATGCTCATGATTCTTTTATTTTGCAATTTTACATAATCCCATGTTTCTCATAGACTTTGTTCTTTCCTCCTGAGTTTTTGTTCTTTATTTTTGACTGACTGGGTTAATTCAAAAGAGTTTTCTTCAAGCTCTGAAATTCTTTCCTCTGCTCGGTCTAGTCTATTCTTAAACTTTTCCCTGTGTTTTGTATTTCCCTAAGTGAATTTTTCATTTCCAGAAGTTCTATTTGGTTTTTCTTTAATATGTCTATCTCTTTAGTGAAATTTTCATTCATTTCCTGAATTGTTTTTCTGATTTCTTTGAGTTTGTTTTCCATTTTCTTTTGGATTTCATTGAGCTTTCTTACAATCCTTATTTGGAATCCTTCATCTGTCATTGCAGTATTTTCATTTTGGTTGGGATCTATTTCTAGAAAGCTGGTGTGCTCTTTTGTGGTGTCCTTTTACTCTGATTTTTCATACTTCCAAAGTTCTTGCACTGATTCCTTCTATCTGGAGCAGCTGTTGCTTCTTATTTTTGGATTTTCTTTTGTTTAGATGGGGCTTCCCCACCACTCTTAAGGGTGTGACTGTAGCATATGTTGGGTAAGGATATTTGGCTTTGCTCGTAGGTACTTTGATGGGAGTCTAGATTCTGGGTGGATACCTTGGTTATAGATATCCTTAGTGTGATAGTTTTCTTAACTGCTAGTTATTTATAGGCTGTAGCAGTGGTGTATTATGCATGTGGGCAGATTCCCTGTCTCTGGTTGACAGGGAATATGGAGGTCTTTGGAATCTTTTCTCTTTCTCCAGTCTTGTGATGTTCTTAACAGTGTGAGCTTGGATGCCAGTTTAATCTATGACACAGTAGGTGGTGCTTGTGGGTAAGAGCCGGCCACACCCTGTATGATTTAATAGTAAAAGCCAGTCACACCCTGTATGATTGAATAGTAAAAGCTATGATTGAATAGTAAAAGCTGTAAAAGCTGTAAAGAGCTGTACAAGTTGTCTTCCCTGCCAGTAGGTGGCTCTTGCAGGAAATAGCCAGCTGCAGCCTTGTTTTTTGGGACCTGTGACTGGCTCTAGTCTATCAGGAGAAGCCCTTGGATGCCCAAGGTGGTGGGTGGGGCCTTGGAGCTTCCAGGGAACTCCTTATTCTCCACCACAGCAGAGGTGGGTGGAGGAGTGAGGCTGGGTGGGGCTGGGACAGATCAGCCTGTGTTCAGGCTCCACAAAGGCAGACACAAGAGCTGTCTCAGCAGGGGTGGAAGGTCAGCACTCAGGCTGCTGGGGAAAGCCACCAGGGAGGGGCTGAAGCAGACCCACCAAGCCATAAAGCCTGCTTGTGGGGGAGGGGCTGTCTGGGATTCACAGACTGGCTGTCTGGAGTGGGTTTCACTCTTCTCCCTCCTCCCCTGCCCTATGGTTCTCCTTCTAGCATCTGGCAGCAAGCAGAAGCCTAAACTAGCTGTTCTCACCAGCAATGGCACCATGAGTTGGGAGCAACCCTGCCCAAGATTCTGCATGGCTTCCCTGTGGGGAGAAGGGTGCTCGGCAAGTGTGCTGCAACTCAGACCCATATTGCACTCTCCTGTCAGTTCTGCCCAAATGAGCTCCCATGTCTCCCAAGGTTAGTTAACAAATCTCCCCTCTGTGGCCCTGAGGAACATGATTGAGTCCTGGGGGTATGGGATCCAGCCTGCAGTCCTGTCCTCCAAGTTCAATCTCTGATTGTGGCAGGGAGAATTGTGCTGGTCCTGAGATGCCCATGGAGAGCTCAAGCAGGTTTGATGTCCCTTAGCTTTGGGGTATGCCCTGCTGTGCTGGAGCAGCCAGGTGAGCAGCACCAGGGAGGGCTGGAAGACAGGGAGCTCACAGTCTAAGCACCCTTTGGTCTGCTGCAGGTCTTTAAGAGGAAAGGTGTGAGCCCTACTCTCTGTGGAAGCCTCAGTGTAGTGAGCACTCCAACAGAGGCAAAGCAGCGCTCCTGATAGCCCCAGCTCAATCATCTCTTGAGGCAACCATGCCACTTGGCAGCAGTGGGCAGGGGAGGGGAGAGGAAGGAAAGAGTCTGAATGGAGGAGATCTGGCACTCTGGTCATCTTTGTCTCTCCCTGGAAGGCAGCCCACCTGGAATGTCCAAGCTCTGGGATCACACAGTTCCCCTGGGACTCACCAGCCCCTGTGACCACTGCAGTCTGGGCAGGAGTTGGGAAATGTTTCTGCAGGGAGCAGTGATGTGAAAACTGAAGGGCTGAAGCTCCCTGGGGTATACAAAGGCACACAATGGGTGGAGAAGCAGTATGGCACCTGCCATCTCAACTTGGGTCTGTTGTGATGGAGAATGACCCTGGGGTGGCTGGAAGCTCAGTACTTTGTTTTCAAGAAGCTCCCAATTCACTGGCAGCAACAGCTTTTGGGCTCATGAGGGTTGAGAAGTTCTCCATCATCTTGGGAGCCTATTGACTACCAGAGGTGTAAGGGAAGAAGAAACAAAATCCCCACCTACCCTTTCCACTGGGCTCTAAGTTTCTCAGTGTTATCTCTGCTGAAATGTTGCTCCCTCTTGTTCATCTTTGCAACTTCTTCTCATAGAATCTCTGGTAGGTTCTGGCACTTTTCCCTCTGAATTACACCTGAGATTTTTTTTTTCATGTAAAACTTTTCCTTCTTTCTGAGACAATCTGGTGACCGATGTCTGTAGTCAGCCATCTTGCCCCACCCTCCTCATAAGACCAGTTTCTACTCATTCTTCAGGTATGAGGTTAAATGATGCTTTGAGAGGGACCTCTTTGCCTGACATCCCCAAAGGTAGGGCACCTGAAGTCTTGTGATTATTGCGTCTTGTGAATTTTCATACCATCATCATAGCTGTAATTATTCAGTTAGCTCCTTATGAATTAGCCTGCAGACTCCATGAGGTTAGGAGCTGCTCTTGTCCTAGACTCTGCTCCAGCTTCAGGTCCTAACCCACGGTCTGGCAATAAGTAGGTGGTCAAGAAGGACTCCCTGAAGACTGAATGATTTGAACTGTGACCTCAGTCATTTTAGTTTCATGCTGAGAAGGTATAACAAAGCAGCATTGCTGGAAGATTCTCTTAACATAGGTATTTTAAGCTTAACAAAGGGGACTCACTATTTTTTTAATGTAACAAGGCAATAGTAGAACCCTAGTATGAATAAAATTGCAAGAAGAATTCAGTCCTCATGCTTTGGAGAGCAAACCAATCGCCTTCTCAGGGTAAGTTGAGGGATGTTTCCCTCTTGTCCCATTCATCGGTTGTTATAGTTGCCCGACTTCTCTATGAATTTGCTTCCCTTCCTCTGAATGATCTTGGATGTGGCCTGATACATTTCTAGGCAATATTACAAAGGACATAGCATCAAAATATTCCAAAAGCAAGGCTGTTCTGTGTTCATGATTTAGTGAGAAAGGCAAATATCTGAAAGGTACCATCTTCTTAAAGTAGATTTAGGCCAAATATACCTGATAGCTGAATTATGCTTATGGAAAAGCTAATTCATTTTGGATTATATCCCAGTGCTTTGGTTGCTAAGCCTTTCAGAGTTCTGATGAGATTTCTGTTCCCAAATTCAATATAGGCAGAATTCTTCCACTGAAGGAGAGGTTCTCAGAGACGTCTCCTCATCCCACCACTCGAAGACCCAAGTCTGTCTTTGTGAGGAGAGAGAGATTTCCTTACCATCTTAGAATTCAGGACCTCAGTGCTATGGACTGAATGTTTGTGTGCCATATGTCATATCTCCAATGCGATGGTATTAGGTGGTGGGGCCTTTGGGAGGTGATTACATCATGGTGGTGGTGCTCTTAGAATGGAATTAGTGCCCTTATAAGAAGAGATACTTGAAAGAGATAATCTTCCCCCCTGCCATGTAAGGATACAGTGAGAAGGCAGCCATCTGCAAACGTCATCAGGACCTGACCATGCTGGGACCCTGATCTGGGACTTCCAACCTCCAGAATTATGAGAAATAAATTTCTGTCATTTAAACCATCCAGTCCATGGCAATTATTATAGCAGCCCAAACTGAGTAAGGCACTTCAGAATATTTGTGATTAGCTGTTCTGAGACTTGAGTTTAAATGAAGAAACATAAACAGATGATGATATTTTATATGCTTATAGATAAACAAAATACTAGTAGGTGCTTATTAATGTATTAACACTAGATAGAGTCTTTTCTAATATGAACATGCATATACTCCTTGCTTAGCAAATTCAATACTATGAAGATAATTCATTTTTCCTTGAACGTTGGAGATTTCCCCATGCCTCCATGCTATGAGTATTAGTTTTTATTTTCTAGAATTATGATAACAAATAGAGAAACTGTGAAAAACTGGAATAAATATTAAAGACCCAAGGATACCATCTGAAAGTTTCATTTTTTGCCTCTTTAATTACTAGTATGAGTTTATATTCTCTTAACTTATTTCTTACCTCTAAAATTAAAAGCCAGAAAATTCCAACAGAGTAAATTACCCAATTTGAGGATGCCTGGTTTTTGGGAAAGCTTGTCATAAATTTAAGAGATGTAATAACAAATAAATCTTTCCTTGTTATGTCTCCTGCTGTAGCCTACCAAGTTGAGTTGAGGTTTTTTTTTTTTGGTCTAAATATAGATAGGGAAGAAAAAGATCCCCAAACCAAATTCACCTGATCTTTTGATGTCTAGGATGCAAGAGTTTTTAAAGAGCTTGAGAAGATTTTTTGTGTGTGCATGTGATTCTCTCATCCCCAACAATTCCCTATGGAAGAATAACTTTTATTGTATTAGTAATTAATAAAGGTTCTTTGCACTTGTTCTCTTTGCCCAGAATACTCTTTCCACAAATATATACATCTCATTTTCTTACAAACTTCAAGTAGGTCTTTACAGAAATATTATCTTCCCAGGAAGGCCTCCCCTGGCTGCTCTATGCAGAATTACAACCATTTCCCCCCATTTCCTATCCTTCTTCCCTGCTTTTTTCTCTTTATAGCACTCATCACATCTAACAGTCCATATATTTTACTCATTTATTTTATTATTCTCTGTGTCGTATCACTAGAATGTAATCTCTGGGAGGGTAGAGATGTTTGTTTCCTTCACTGCTTTATTCTTAGAACCGAATGGTGCTTATCACAAAATAGACACTTGGTAAATATTTGTCAAACACAGTTTAACCAATTTGCCTAAGTAATCCCAATATCAAAAGCTTAATTTGCTGGTTGTTTAAGGAGGGGGCGGGCATTTCGTACAGAGGAAACCACACTCACTGGCAAAGGGACCTGAATACCGGCTGAGCTGAGTGGTCTCCTGGGCTGGCGAGCACAGGGCTCACCTGCATGTCACCCAGAAAGCACAGTCAACTTGCCATTTGCAGAACTTCTATGGGATATCAAAATGATAGTCAATGATTCTGACAGTTAGACAAAAACTTTGTTTTCCTTTATTGAGGGTGGCATTAGTAGATATAAATTTTTCTCTTAAAATGGATAGTTTTTTTCCTTCCATATTATTTTTAAGAAACTAGAAATTGCATGATTTAGTTTAGAAAATATAAATTCAATAATAGCATGCACTATAGGGGAGAAGAATGCTCTGCCTGTTTGTGTGTGTGTGCATGTATAGTTGGACTTAGTTGAATTTTAAGGTTATACTGAAATATTTTAATGGGAAGAGAGCAGCTTTGTTTGCTTTCTTGGCTCTCCTAATTTACATTTCATCCTATAATAACTGGATTTGCTGTCCTGGGGAAGGCTCCAAAGATGTGAATATAAAGATATACTTCCTTTCATTTTGCATTTGTGTATGACACAGGAATTCAATTGTGCATAAAACGTATCACTTTAAACAAATAAACAAAATCGAAATATTTGCAGATGACTTGACTTTTGCCAATAAGATGAAATGTGGCTAGGAATAGTATGAACACATTTCATCTCATGGGAATTGAGAACAGTATGGATCTTGGCTTTGGAGTCGGTCAGAACTGGTTTGAATCTCACGTGATCACTTCCCAATTATTGTGGTCAAATCCCGAAACCTCTTTATGTCTCATTTTTCTGTATTTCTGAAATTTGTGATTCAGAAATCTATAAATGAAGGTAAAAACATTCACCTCATCTAATTCATGTAAGGTCAGATGAGATAATGCATATAAAGCATCGAGATCAGTGCTTGACACGTAGTAACTGTGTGGAAAATACCAGCTCTCGTTTATGTTATTGTCCCATGACTTGACTTTTGTGTCCATTTCCTCTGTTATTTCTCTAAATTTTCACATTGTCAGGAAGATTTCTTTAAAAATACAATGACACACAAACAGTCTATAACCTTTAAAAGTACACTCACCTATAGAAGAGCCTGTGTAAATAAGAGTCAAATCTTACTGAATTCCGGGCCCTGTACCCCTTCCTCATGAGATCTGGAAGGTCAGACTTTAGAGGAACTGAATTGGGCACCTCAAGACTCCTTATCATTGTAGAGACAAAGGAAGTTCCTTTCTGGCAGCTTTGAACACACTAGCATGCAAATAAAAGTTTACCAAGTAAACATATTGTTCCCTAATGTTTCTGTTTGTTTGCTTATTAAGTTGGGTGTACAGAATTTTGAGGCAAGAAAAATGAATTAGGGAAAAACAGCTATTAGCTTGAATTTGATAGTCGTAGCTACAAAGTCATGGGCAGTGCAGTACCCTTCGTAGACATAGGTAAGAGGGGCTCTGCTCTGGCCTTCCTCTGGCTAAACCCCTCCCAGTCAAATAAGGAGTTTGTAGGGCCAAGAGGATGTGCCTGTTTAGAGTCCCTGTCCTCCCCCGCTTCTAGACCATACATAAAGTACTTGGGACCCCAGAATTTCCTGCCCAAATGGCCTCAAGCCAACCTCCCAATTCTGTCCTTCCTAAGCAGAGCACTGACAGTATACTCACACATAGGCCCAAGACATGGCTAAGGAGCAACGGTTTTGGGAGTGGGGGGATGGACAGGAGGTGTTGAAGGAGCTGCATGTGTGAATTGTGGTATTTACGTGTGTGTACACAGGGCCCTTCCTCATGCAGGGTTGAACCTGGGGTGAGGGGCAAAGAGGACACAGGCTGCAAGCTAGAGGGCCTCTGTGGGTGGGGAGGGCTTGGCTCTCCTGGTGCTGCTGCATTCTGGAACTCAAGGAGTCTAAGAACTCTAAATTCACATCTAGCCTCACAGATCTTTTAAAGGTATGGTATCGAAGTACAGGGCTCAAATACATTTAATTTAGCTGTTTGTGTCCTAGGTTCATATAATTTCTGTATTATGTTATGTTAGGTGGAATTCCGTTTGTACTCTTGCCCTAGACCCTTCAGATGGTAGAGGCTGCCTGCTGCACAGGCCATGTTACCAAGAGGCATAGATTACGGAATGTCAGAGCTGGGGACTTTCAAAATCAATGTAGTGCAATCACCTCATTTTACTGTGAAGGAAAATTAGATCCTTTAGGCGCTGGCAAAATTTACAGCTTTATAGATTCTTTGATGAAAGAGGACACAGGTGCCGCTAATTCAGGAGATATGGTGGTTAAGGATGGCTTCAATCATGTTAATTATTGCATTTGAAATTTATCAGAAGATATTGATATTTTATTGTGTGTCCTGTGCACTTAAAAAAGTGATTCACTTTTCCTGACAGGTGGTGGTTGGAAGTATACTGGTGAACCAGAGTTCAAGCCTCACACTTTCTCAGGCAGCCACTGCCCCCTTCTAGATGGTTCTGGCCTAAGCCCTTCAATGGGAAGCACAGCTAGGTGGATCCTTACACCCAGGTTATCATTCTCTGTGTCACCAAATGCCATCATAGTAGCCACTACTGATTGCACCAAGAGAAGATGCCCAATTCAAGGGAGGACACTTGGCTTGTCAAACACCTGTTAAGTGGCTGATAGGATTGTTTTGCTTGACAGGGATATTAGTGACTAATTAGAATCCCTCTTAGGAAACTGAATGTACAATACAGGCAGAAGAGGGGGAAGGTAATGAGGGCAGAAGTTAAATGCCACACAGAGTATGAGCAGCATGAATAAGCAGCAGCTGGAAAGGCAGAAGCAGTGAAGTCAAGGAGGGAAGCCACAGACACAGACAGCTGAGTCCCATTAGTGGTGAAGACCGGGTGAAGGCGGGTACACCTACGGAGGAGGAAGTGTCGGGAGCGGGCGAGGAAACTAACTCTGTCATTAGCACTATTCAATGCCCAATGACTTAGCAATTCATGATATTCTGAACTTCATGAGGCCTGCCTAACTGAAACTGAGTTTTCTTCCCAAGAATTCTTGCCATTTAGCTTCTCCTGGAGCCAAGAAACATAGCACTGATAACGGGTAATATTTATTGAGCCCCCACTTTATGCCAGAACGGTTTTAAGGGTTTTTCAAGGATATTCTCTTTAATTCTCAAAACAATTCTTTGAAGTAGGTACTTTTATTAACTCCATTTTACAAATAAGAAAGTAGAGGCAAGAAAGGTTACATAACTTGCCCAACATCACATAGTGAGTAGGGAATAGAACTTGGAATTCAAATGTAGGAAGTATGATTTAGAGCCCAAACTCTAATTGACCACAGGATCCCACCTCTACATGGTTGAGATTTGTTCTCTGTATTTCCATGTTTACTGTTATTCTACTGCTCATGACCTACACACACGCCATATACTAGTTTATGTCCCTTGCAACCCAGAGTTCCTGACAAATCTAATTCTTGGTAACAAGAAATCCACCAGCTTCAACCGCCAGGCAATCGATTTTAACTCCTTTTTTGTAGGCATAGCCTCAGAGGTATATGCTAACCCTGAAGTCTACATAAGAGGCCAACTCCTTGGAATATAATGTTTCCCTTTGAATTGTCCCTAAGAAGAGTGATGTCGCTATCATAGCACATCCTGTCCTAAATTCCACTGAATTGTCACGTATCGCCTCCCCTAGAGTGAGATCTCCTGAGAGCACATATTGTTTTTTGTATTTTTTGTCTCAGATACTTCTCACACCATCTGGAACAAAGTAGATGCTCCAAAACAGTTCAGTAAATGAATGCAGTGCCTTCTTATTTGTACTGTAGGTTGCAGATGTCTATTCACACTCTGTCCTCACCTAACTTGGGAACAAGCCAAGTGGTTAATGGAGAGGTTTTACCTAATTCAAAGTGGCTTCCAATCCAGAGTACTAATAAGTAGGCATTAAAAAAAATTACTTTGGTATTAGAGAGAGAAGACTAGACCAATAACTTTGGGTCAAGATGTATGTAATTGGGTTAATAGTACTTAATTAAAAATAATATCTTTATCTGTATAGCACTTTATAGATTGAAAAGTATTTCCATTTAAACTAATTTGATACTCACAGTGTACCTCTGGAGATTAATTGCTCCCAGTCTAGAAGACGACTCCTTACTGAATTGTGGAGGGCAGCCATGTGGGCAAGCGAGGTCTTCTCTGCTGTTGCGGGCCTGGGTATTTCTCCACTCTGTGGGTCACTGGTGGCTCTGCCTAGAAATCCACAGGATCAGGGTAGGGAAGAGTTGGAGATGGATGAGTTCCCTCTTGTTTCCATCTGTGATCAAACTTCTGCAAAGAGAATGACAAGTGATGCCCTTCCCGTGGGTGCTGCCTCCTTTTCCTCCACGTCCTGCCAGTTTCCTCCAACCCAACACACACTCAACCAGGATGCAGGTGGAAGAGAATTTGGCTCAAGGCTTAGACTCGAGAAGGGATTGTATCTTTACCTAAGGACTTGGCCTTCCAAAGGAGGGTGACCCGTGGAGACTCCCTCTCTCCTGCGCTCTTTCACCTCCCCACACCTTTCTTTGAGAACCTCCATGATTCTCCATGGGGAGATGCTTCCACCACCCTTTCTAGCTTCCTAAACTTCAGCCCAATGTTAACTCAAGAGGCTCTTCTCTGTCCAGTCATTAATTACTCAGGAGGGAGATTGTGGGCCATAGTCTTGCAAGTGATGGTGGACACAGGAGCTTCAAATCCTCTTTGGTCCCCCACCAGAGACAGGCCAAGTAAATTTCCCCACAAGTCTTCCTAGGATGCCAGGACACACTGTCTCAGCCAGCATTACCTTCTCTTCCATAATACAGTCATCCCTCCGTATCTGCAGCTGGCGGGTACCAAAATCCCCAGATGCTCAATCCCTGATGTAAAATGGCATAGTATTTGCATATAACCTATGCACATTCTCCTGCATACTTTAAATTATCTCTAGATTACTTACAATACCTAACACAATGTAAATGCTATGTAAATAGTTGTTATACTATACTTTTATTTATATTTTTAAAATTGTTGTATTGTTACTCTTTCTTTCTTTATTGTTCTGTCTGTAGTTGGTTGAATCTGCAGATGTGCAACCCACAATAAGAAGGTCATACTGTACAGTCAGATCTCATGCAGAGAAAAAATAGTCACCCTGACCCCTGGAGAACAATAAACTTTGATGTTTTTGTAAGGGGATTTGACTCTTTCCTGGGCTTGGATCATGTTTCAAGAACCTCTCCTGGGTGCAAACTGGTTTCTTTTTGCTATCAAGGAAAGATGACCCAACCTGGATTCATTTTTTAAAATTTAAGTCCTTACTTTTTCTGCCCCAATCCCCATCTTCCTCAATCAAGGGAGTGGGGTCAATTGATCCTACCGTAGCCTAAGAAAATGGAACTGTAAAGAAATTAAGTAAATTACCAAGCAATGGCATATGTAGGACCGACATGTCTCACTTATAAATATTAATTGTGTACTTTGCAAGGGACTTACTGGCAGCTCTGAGGAAACTTCTGATGATAAATTATTGAATCTATTTGTTGATCTCATTTCTATACTTCATTTCCAGCTCCCTTTAAAAAAAGGTGTTAAATATATTCAAAAGCTCTTGATTTAGAATGATTAGGAAATAAAGTTGCAAGCTGGAAATTTCTAAAGACAATAAGGCAAAGGTTAAATATTCTTTATGTAATAACTTCTTTACAGGTTCCCCAGAGTTGCTGTCCATAATATTTATATTCTACTTAATCATCTTCTCCACTGATACTGTATCTTATACATGGAAGGAACTCCATAAACTCTTCATTAGAATTCTACATATGATTTTATTGAGAATGCTTGAGTTATATTATCCCAGAAGTCAGACCCTTGCCAATAATATTCAGGCCATGTCAATTCACCATCAACCAATTCTGCTCTACCTTTGAGATTGTTTTTAAAAATCAAGTTCTATGGAAGTTAATGTGTTTATAAAAATTAAAAGGATCTAAAGAACATTTTTTCCCTTTATTTTTGGTGAGTTTCAATTCTGACAGAAAAAAATCTGCCTCATTATTTTCAAAGCAGTACCCTGGACATGAGCACACCCCTTCCTTCTTCATTCAGCTTTTCCGGTCAAGTCTAAAGACTGTTGGGTTAAAAAAAAACACATCCTCACTTTGCCTCCCTCAAAAAATCTCATTTTACCATTGCACAATCTCCTTCCTCCTCCAATGTGTGTGTGTCTCTCTTTCTCCTATACTTAATACACCCCTGCAGAAAGTGGAATTTCCCTTGGTGAGTGCTTGTTAAATTTAACAACCATTTTATGTTCTTGGAATTGGTCTCTTCACCTCCGCCAGCAACCTAAGCATTGCTGGGGCATATTTCTAGATTTTCAAGGAAAGCAGCACTGTTTTTGAGCTAAGGGTGGCGGACTTTTCTTTTCTTTTCTTTTTTTGCAGATTGGTGCGTATGCCACAGGCTGGCTGTGACCTGTGGGCTTTCTAGCAGCTGTGAAAAAATGTGACTGGCATTCAAAGCACTGCTTTCAACCTCAGGTCACTGAGTAGATACTTGGGGGAGGTGGGGAATGGAAGACAGGCCTGGATAAAGCACACATTTGTAACAGGATGGTAAGCGAGGCTCTTTGTGCTGTTTTACTCACAGCTGAGGCCGCAGAGCTAAAAAAAGTGGTACTAAAGAAGTTACAGGATCCTACCCAGAAGATGAGGATTTCCTTGAGATAAGTGAATGGTTGGCTAAGCAACTGCCCTCCCTTTCCACTGGGGAGTGGATGGGATTGTTTGTCAGGACACCAAGAGGGGAAGACAGGGGCCAAGAGCCCCCAGAGTCGGGAGGGATGTTCTCTGGGAAGGAGACCATCATCTTAATCCTCCCCTCGTGCCATCTGCATTAAGATGCGAAACTTGAGGGCCCCATGCCATTCAGAGTCGACCGCAGGATCAGAGCGAAGCATGGAGAGAAAGTTCTTGGAGAACTTGACCTGTGCCTCCTAGATTTTGGACTTTCAGAGATTGTGTCTGCTCCTCCCCTGGAAAGTACGAAGGTGGGAAGCTGGCTGACGTGGCCCCCGATTCAACATGAAAAAAGAGGCCCGCCTGCACTCCCAGAATTGGCAGGGAAAGGAGCAGAGTATTTTCCCGAGAGCCAGAAGAGGCGCGAAGCAAGGGCCAGGCTTTTCATCTTAAAAAAGGTTGAACTCCAAAAAGCTGCCTGATCCCAGGAAGGACCCCAGCAGAGAGGCCCACAGGGTGCACACCACGGGTGGTAGGACTGAGTGGTGTGAACAGGTGTCCAGCCAGAGAGTCCACAGGGCAGGCCAGGAACTAGCTGTGCGGTGGTCTCTGTGGGGATGGGACCACAGGGTCTCCAGAAGTGCCCCAGGAAGGAAAGAAACGACATTTGAAGGGAAGGCTTTCAGGAGAGAGATCATCACTGTGCGAGTCGAGGGAGCCAATTTGCCCCTTACTTCTGCATTCTTCGGCTTCCCCTTCTCCAGGGACACTGGAGGCATCACAGTGGGAGGGAAGGAGTGGTGAGTGGGGGCGCTGAAGAAGTAGCGGAGAGACAAGCAGCTCCTGGCCCTTCCCTTCTGCAGGGACTTGGGCCTGTGTCAGGCTCAGGTCAGGAGGCAGGAAAACTTGGAATCAGTTGAGAGACTAAAGCTTGATGTTAGACAGAACCAGACCTTTCTATACTTAAAAGATGTTACTGTTCATTGCTATGCCAAAGGCACCAGAGAAGCTGTGAGGTATGCCCGAGAGAGAAGGAAAGGCAGACATGAGAAAGAGTAAAGATTTCTTTTTTTTCTGTACATTCAGCTGCACCCCATGTATTCAGTTAATAATCAGTTACATATTCCATCAATACATTTCTGGAAAACACTTTACATCACTTCATTTCATTTCTGTTAAGAAGCCCACATGGCCAGACTCTCTTCAGCATGTCACACCTTCAATAAACAAAAGGCATTCTGAGTGGCTTGAGTGGGGAGGGATTCTTGCTGATTTAAATAATGAAGATTTGAATACCCGCTACAAGCTTTTCTAGCGTTTGCCCAAGATGCTCACCAGTTCCTTCTGGAAATGCTCTCTGAGACTGCAAATATAATCTGTGGCCATTCAGGCCCTGACTCATGGCCTTGGTCCTTCCCAGAATTTTACTTTGCATAACACTACATGTTTTTGGGAATTATGAAGAAGTTCATTATCTTCCTATGCATAGGAATGCAGGGGAGCTATTTATTTCAAGTTTTATCTTAGGTCACTTTCAGTGCTCTCTTATTCTAGCTAAACTCTGGCCTGGCTATGTGCCCAAGCGCAGATAATACAATACCCATGGGCTTAGGGAAACTTTTACTGTGGTGAGTTGAATAATTGCTTGGGATTTGATAGTCCATTTCTTATAATTATAAAAGAATTTTGGCATTCACTGTTTGGGGACTGGTTCTGAGGTGGTCTAAAGTTCTAACCTACAGTAACACAAATTCTACCAGGCTCACATGTAACAAATTGAGCCTCCAAGCGACCAAACCTTAGGGCTTCTGTGAAACATACAGAAATGTCATGAAGTGATGGCTTTATACATAGTCCTGGGTACACACACTAAGAATGTTAGGCCTACCCCATGCAATTACCAAGAATTAGATGCTTTTTCTATTTATCAGGGTTCTTGAGAGAAACAGAACTAACAGGAGATACATACACATACATACACACACACACCACATATATTTATATGGAGATTTGTTATAAGAAATTTGTTCGTATGATTATGGAGGCTGAGCAATCCCATGATATGCTATCTGGAACCTGGAGATCCAGGAAAGCGTCTGAGTTCTAAAGCCTGAGAACCTGGGAGCCAACAATATAAATTCCAGTCGAAGGGCAGGAGAAGATGAGATGTCCCGGCTCAAGCAGGCAGGTGGGGAAAAAAAGAAATAAATTCCTCCTTTCTCTGTCATTAGTTCTGTTCTCTCCCTCAATGGATTTGATGAAGCCCAGCCACGTTGGGGAGGATGATCTACAGTTGCGCGTCACCTAAAGAGGATACATTCTGAGAAATGCGTTGTTAGGAGATTTCATTGTTGTGCAAACATCATAGAGTGAAATTACACAAACCTAGATGATGTAGCGTGCTATACACCTAGGCTTTGTGGTATTGTCTATTGCTCTTAGGCTACAAACCTGTACAGCATGTTACTGTACTGACTACTGTAGGCAATTGTAACACAATGGTAAGTATTTGTGTATGTAAAAATATTAAAACATAGGAAAGGTAGAAAAAATTCAGTATAAAAGAAAAAAATGATACACTTGTATAGGACATTTACCATGAATGGAGTTTGCAGGACTGGAAATTTCTCTGGGTGAGTCAGTGAGTGAGTGACGAGTGAATGTGAAGGCCTAGGACATTACCGTGCCCTACTGTAGACTTTATAAACTGTACACTTAGAAAACTTTCTTTCTTTAATATTAAATTAACCTTAGCTTACTGTAACATTTTTACTTTATGAACTTTAATTTTTTTTAACTTTTTGACTCTTGTCATAACACTTATCCTAAAATACAAACAATTGTACAGCTGAACAAACATGTTTCCTTTCTTTATATCCTTACTCTGTAAGTTTTTTCTATTTTTAAACTTTTTATTTTATTTTTTTTACTTTTCAAACTTTTTTTTTTAACAACTAAGACACAAACACATACATTAGCCTAGGTCTACACAGGGTCAAGATCATCAGTATCGCTGCCTTCTGCCTCTACATCTGGTCCCACTGGAAAGTCTTCAAGGGCAGTAACACCTTGGAGCTGTCATCTGCTATAATCACAATGCCCTTTTCTGGAATACCTCCTGAAGGATCTGCCTGAGGCTGTTTTACACTTAACTTTTTTTTTTTTTAAATTTTAAAAGAGTAATTGCGCTATGACCTTATGACAGCTACAATGTCACTAGGCTATAGGAATTTTTCAGCTCCATTATGATCTTATGGGACCACCCTCATATATGCAGTCCAGCCTTGACTGAGATGTCATTATGGTTGCACTTTACTGAGTTTACCTGTTCAAGTGCTAATCTCATCCAGAATCACCCTTGTAGACACACCCAGAAATGTTTAATCTGAGCACCCATGGCCCACGCAAGTTGACATATAAAATTAACCACCACACTTTTCCGCTCAAGAAAAAACAGATTGGTGATGTCCAAATACAGGAAGAAATGTATTTCCTCTTTCTTTTCATATTTCATATGGATAAAGATAAATAACTAAGTATAAAATGTAGCACCTAAGATTTAGATTAGACAAAATAAGAACAAATTTAAATAAGGATTGCTAAGAAAGAGTGTGAAGTCTCTCCTGCTAGGACTGGTTATATAGCAAAGGCAGTACCCTGGTTTTGATGTTGGGATATAAGTCACCAAGGGCAAATGAGTGGGCTCTGGAAGTCCATCCAACATGCTTCACTACACTCCCCCATAGCAGGGAGAGTACTGGTTTTCAGCAAACATTTCAGTTTGGGGTGTAGAGAGGTCTGTGAAGTGCTGGCCTGCTTTTACATTGCCTTCCACATGTGTGTTTCTAGAGCATCAAATAAATCTCTCACTTTAGTTGAAACTATTAATAGAACATAGGGTTAAATGTTTTCAAACCGAATTACTTTTCCTAAAGAATCTCATGATAACTTCCACACTGAAAATTAAAATCAAGAGGCTTATTTATAACAAACTATTTAAAAATCACCAAATATTATACCCATTTCCATTTGGGAACAAGGTCCCTATTTGCAAAGGTCTTAGAAATAGGCATACCCTTTCACAGATTCTCCTAAAGTCCGTACTTTTGGAAATCGTAAATACGTGTGTCATTAAATAATGTGTTCCTTCTAAGTTGTGCAGTTAGTGGGTAAAAATCTAATACCCTACAACCCAAGCCATCATAATGAAATCTAATCTGTACTTCCAGTTAGATGACTCAACGAAATCATACACAATGAGCTTGTCATCATGAGAAATACAAAGCAGGAAATGTAAGTTTCTACTATTTTTGTGTGATATTCTTAAGAAAAATAGGATCACAGACCCAGTGAGTCTATGAAATAAAATTATACTTTTAATATTAGCCTACATATTTATATGATCTATTGGCTTAGAATCATAATAAACATTCTCCTGTAAAAGCATTATTCATTTTGAAACCCCTCATTATAATTTTCCTAGTGTTAGGTAATCATTTAACCCATATTTAATACCCATTAAAAAGAGACTCTTACTTACCTTGGAAGACAAATTATGAATTACCTTTTCCTAAATTATTTTCTTTAATCAAAGGCAAAATTTCTCTTTCTTTGCCTCAAATATTATCTCTATTTCCTCCCATTAACCCAGGCTACCGGCAATTCTCTTCTTGTCTTTTGATTGATAATTTGAAAGAATTTATAGGTTATAACTATGTCCCTCTGAGTCTCCTCTTTTCTACTACATAAATTTAGCTTTGCTAGGCTCTTTATATGCCATTTAATTTGACTGCTGAATCTTTCTGGGTTGTCCTTTGCATCTCCAGGGGGTATTATTATCCACATTGGCCAAGTTGATGGGGAGCTGAGATGCCCATGAGAACATTTGTGAGATCACTCACAGCCATGACTCCTGTTACACTATGGCTTAAATGAGACACTACCTCAGATCAGATGGAATCCATTAGACACTGTGCCTCCTCATTGTTGGGGCAAGAAGAGCTGCTTGTATCACTGGGTCTGGCCTAATGAGATAGTGGGAGAGGAGGGTAAGAAAGGAGCAGATCCAGCACCTTCTTTTCCTAGGACATCCTGCAGGGAGACTTAGATACTTTCTCCTAATGCTCCACCAACAATCAAGCAGAAAGGCAGATGCTGGGGAGGTAGTACCTCCTGGAGCTTTGGTTTTATCCTAAATCTAGGGCTTCCTTCCTGGGTTAATCAAGGGTTCTGATCTGTTGTTATGAGATCAACTTCATTACATCATAGTCACACTATAAGACAAAGATGTCATCACAGGTATTTGAAGAAGTAAAGATCAATACCTTGGGAATTCTAGAATCCTCCATACCTGGCATTTGAAAATAGATTCAAGTTCTCTAAGCATTGCCTGGCTTTTCTATAAGGGACTATAGTAGAAACAGTCATAGCACCAGTTCTATGACAGTAAATGTTTCACAATAGGCTTTCTAAAAAAACCAAAAATTGAAAAACTAAGCACATATATATGAACATAAGTTTTTTGTAAACTTTACTGATATAAAGGATGTGTATCACACAATTGACAAAAAAATAATAAAACACACTGTACTCCTTGTTGTAAATTCCATATAGCTGATTGATTCTCACAGAATGCTGAAATTGATTTTTGCTGAACTCTTTATCCTTATGTAGCCAACTTGTGGATGTAATTGATGAACAGCTGTAGTTCTGATATGAATGTTAGTTGGTATTTTTATTTACACTAATAAGTAAGCCAAAGTTAAATGAAAGAATAAAAATGTATGTCAGAAATTCATGAGCGTGTCAATGATGTGAGCAACTCCTTTGTTTCAAATACTCATTTTTTTGTGCTATTCACATTGTAATGGCAACAGACACTTATAAGTTTAATCTGCATTATTAACATGTTCACCATCACTTTCTCATGTCTAGACTATAAAAAAAGTATAACTCAAGCTGTGATTGGTAGCCACCATGGCCAATTCAAAGCTACCAGCATCATAAACATCACTGACTGCAGAGCTGTGCAGAGGTGCACATAGTACTTCATTGTATATTATTCCTACCACACATATATAATAGGCAAAAGTGACCTTAAAGGCATAGGTACTAGGAAAATGTAGTGAAATAATTAGGATGTGATGAGTTTGGGGTATTTTTTAATGTTGGTTTTAAATGATTCATTTAATTGTAAATTTACATAATTTAATGTTTAATAATGGCTTTGGTTAATGTCTGACTGGCAAAATTTCTGAGAAGTTAATAATTGGCTCTTGTAAAGCAGTTCAAGTAGGCTCCCAAGCACCACTGGCCTCAGCTCATGGGTATTAAAATGTTGTTATCATGGGAAATGAGAGCTGGAGTGGCTCTGAGGGGTCATCTGGCCCATTGCTTGTCCCTGGTGAGTGTGGACACTGATGTGTTGTGCTTTCTGCAGAAGACTGTAGCAGCAGAGTGAGTTCTGCTCTGGTTCCCAGATTCCTGGGGTGTAAACAACTGAGAAAGTGTCTCCAGCATATGTGGGCCCTGTTGAGGGGAACGTTGGCAGAGGAGGGGCAGCTCTTGACGAGGGCTGCTGGGAGGGCGGGCTTTAAAGCACCTGGCCCACTTCTCTTCCCATGCACAGCACTCCATGCTATACGTGCACACGTGTGTGTGTGTGTGTATCGGGGGAAGGTGGGGCATAGAAAAAGGGAGATGTTGAGAAGTTGCATCCTGCAACTCAGGACTCTAAGACCCTAAGGCAATTTTGGAGCTTGGGGAATGTCTGGGTACCCCTCAGAGAAAGATTTTCTCTGTAAATTCAGAAGCAATCAGAGAGTAAGCATGGAAATGATAAAGTTCTAGGGGAGAAATGAAGTTTCAAAATCATGATTATGTAGAATGGGAGAGGGAAAAGTTAAAATCATCAACTCCAGCTGGGACTGGAATCATAATAGCTAAGAAGAGTTAACATTTACTGATTTACTGCATATTTATAACGTGCTGAGCACTTTACATGCATAATTTCACTTATACTTCACAACCACCATATAAAACAGATACTTTTCTCATGGTTTTCAGATAGTGAAACTTGTTGAGATCATTGCACGAAGTAATGCATATGGAAAAGAGCAGAGCTGGAATTCATAGAAAACATGAGCCTTTGAATCATGAACATACATGACTGCCCATGTACTGGGATCAAAAAGGATAGGGTTGGCTTTTACTAGTTAGATGGGTTAGAAAGGTGAGGAGGAGTGAAGAAGAGAGTTGTTCTTAGTTCTCTGGAATATTTATCTATGACCAGCATGAAAAAGAGGACCAGCCCAACCATTTCTCCCACCATTAAAACCTTGGGTTAAATACTACCATCACCACTGTTATGGACTGAATGTTTGTGTCCCCCCACCAAAGTTCAAATGTTGAAATTCTAACCCCCCAATGTGGAGGTGGGGGGATCCATGCAAGGATACCAGGAGAAGACAGCCCTCTGCAAAGCAAGGAGAACATCCTCACTAGATACCCAGAGGGCTTGGACTTCCCATCCTTCAGAACTGTGAGAAACATATGTTTGTTGTTTAAGCCACCCAAACAAATGTTTGCTGTTTAAGTCTATTGGTAATTTGTTTTAGCAGCCAGAACTGACTAAGACAACTACTGCCAGCAATAACAAAGAACTATGAATAACAAAAGGGTTATTAAACTCCAGGGGCCCAGACAAGAAGACTGAAGATTATAATAACAGTTTCCTCAATTCAAGCTCCTGGAACCACTTAAATATCTGTCTTCATAAAACATAATTTTACCCAAAATCTAGTCTGTGAGGAACAGAGGCAAATGACCACTGACTGTAAGACTAAAGATAGGGGTTGGTTCAGATGCTGTGGGGATCTGATCTGTCCCTGCATATGGAGTAACGTCTCAGCAGGCTGGGCTGAGACTGACTGCCTGAAGCTCCACTGATAGCAGGAGTGGATAGGAGAAAGGTGAGCAACCATCTGTGCAACAGTGGCCCATGGCGTGCCGTGCACGGGTTTGCCTCCACTGCTGTCCTGAGCTGGTAATTTGAATTCAGTATTTTCCGAGGCTTGGTTAGAAAGGGCTGTATGGCTTCTACCTGCCCTCTTGGAACTCTCTTTCTTGGACATTCCCACTCAGAAGCCAGGCTCCATGCCATGGGAGGCTCAAGCCACATGGAGGAACGACTTGTGTATTCTGTCCCCAGCTCTAATGGAGCAGTCTTCAGCTCACTCCAGCTCAGGCACCAGACCCGCGAGTGAAGCACCCGTCTTGCAAGTGGCCATGGCTGTTCCACTTCTCAGTGTGCAAGTCTTTCTGGCGAGGCCCTAGACATTGTAGGGCAGAAAAAAGCTGTCCCCGCTATGCCCTTTCTCAAAGAATAAGGATGGTTTCTATTGTTATTATAATCCTTACAATAATTATATTAGGCACATATTTTTACTGTAGTGTTGATTTGGGGCTATTTCTATATCTTGTTACTCTATGTGCGCTTGAGTCTGAGTATTTTGGGTACATAGCGTTTTGGGGCTATTTCTAAATCATCTTTATCTGCAGTTGAACCTTTGAGTGTTTGGGGTACATATGGTAGCAGGCAATCAGAGCAGCATTTGTGTGTGCCCAATGGTAACATGAAATATGGGTGGCGATCACACCCCCGTCCAAATCAAATATGGAGTCAAATGACTCATCTCTCTGGTTGCCCCCAGAGACCACTAGAAGTGCTACTGGTGAGACCCAAAGGACCCTCATTCCTGTTTGTGGGATGATCAAACCCAAACAAGTGTGTCAGAGCAGCTGTGGTTGAAAATTGTTCTGGGGGTAAGGGGTTTTCTATTTCCAGACTTCCAGAATGATAAAACCAAAGTGAACTCTGTGTGGAGAAAAATGTACAAAGGATGTCCAGTTTTTAACAGTTGTATCAATATCAAAATTAATTGTCTTTTCCACATGCAGTTCCTTGTTGATATTTTATTGAATGGTTTCTGGGTAAAATTTCACTTTTTTTTTTAAGGAACTGAAACACTAAGAAAGTAGGTACTGATTTGAGCTTGGTTATATGCAAGTTGTTTGGATTAACCTCTGGGCTAAATAGGCCTACTTGTTCAGTGCAACAACTGATCATTTCCCTCACTATTTGGTTACTTATTTCTAAAGAATTATTCAGCAGTGTTATTGATTGAATGAAGTAGCCATTTTTGTGGAATATTGTTATAGTCTAGAGCAGACATATTAATAATACAAGTAAATAGACTTTTAACAATATATAAATTAAACATTTGAATTATATATAATCAAAAACATTTCCAAGAATAATGATTGCTTTACTGTCTAGAATTCTTTTTACAATTACAGACATCAGAGAAATTTCTGAACAGCATGTTAATTTATGGAAAAGAAAATATTGCATCTTTGGGGAAAACCCTTATTAACTGCCACTTTCTTCTAAAAAGAAAGGTGGACCAGTGAATTAGACAAGAATCTTGGTTTCCCCCTATTTAGATCCTGTGCTGGCTGGGTGAGGAAGAAAATCTTCTCCTCCCCTTAAAAGGGATGACTGTACATCTCAATTTGCACAAGGTAGTACAAACTTATACCTGCTTTCCTGGCATATTTATCGGTAGAACCTCCTCTCACTAGAAAAAGTGTTCTGGTTTAAATGATAAATTATGTGGTCATTCTATTCATAAGTCCAGGGGGAAATCTCTCTTCTACACACACTCACCCGGGGTAGCAGATTCCTTTTGTTCACACGAATCACTGGCCACGGCATGGAATCCTATGTCCAATTTCTTTCATCATGTGTGAAACAGAGTTGATTAAATTTATATTCCCCTCGTTTTTTGCTATAAAACTAAATTACCTGCAATTAAAGACCAGTTTGTTTTATTTGTATGGATTAAACACCTGTGACTTTTACTGAACATTTTCTGGGATTGGTTTAAATTGGATAAACACGTTATTTGTAATCACTAAAGGCTTATTTCAAAGACGGTACTCTAGGATGGACTAAGTACTGTTTTCCACATGAATTTCTTACTTGCAACTAGACTGAAAGGCCAGATCCAGTGTAGTAGAAAGAACACCAAACTTGTGGGCTGGAGCCCTGTGCTTAAGTCTACACTCTGGCCACACTGGGGGACAATACATTCCAGTTGGTCCAGGATTGTCCCAATTTACACCTGTTCACCAGCATAGTTATTAAGAGTGCCCATTTCATTCTCAAAGGTGTCCTGGTTTAGAAGATAAAGAACATGATCACCCTAATCACCATCCTTTCAGAATCAGGCAATCACTAACCCTTTCCATACCTTATTTGCCAAAATTACCCATTTCATAAAGTTGTTTCAAGGAGTAAATAAAAAGGAAATCATCAAAGAGCTTTAAAAAACTCAGCATACTAGCAAGTGCAACCTATAAGATGAGCTTCCTATTTTTCATCCTTCTGCCCCAGGATTAGCAAGATCATGGATTTGTGGATTTCTCATGGCTGATTCTGATTCTTGCTCACATGTGCAGATACTGTACTTTCTTTCTATTAAAGGTCCAGCCCAGAACGGGGGCAGGGCACCTCTTCTTTCACTCAGGCCAAACTCACCACTACATCCCATCCATACCACACTTATTCCTGCTTCCTAACCTTTCTGCATGCTCTAGCCACCTTCTGGACCACATAGCTTATTTGCCACTCTCACTTTCCACATCCTTAGCTAAAGTCCAACCTCAGATCACATCTTTTGAAAGAAGACTTCTGTGAGTATGTTTAGGGTTTGAGGGTGCCATCTATACCTTCTCCCTGCTAAAATCTGGCTAATTAAGTTTAGGTACAAAAAACAATAAATAGGATAAGAAGTATAGTTTTATTAATTTGGGAATGCACACAATGTCACAATACAGAGCTATGATAATGGCTGAACTGGCACTAGGCTGGAATGGGGAATTCTATTTCTTACTCTGGATCTAGGTCTTGAAACTCGCCTGCTTAACTGTGCCACTGGAGGGACAGAGAGAGGAAAAGGGAGAGAGGAAAGAAGAGATAGTTGGCTTTCAGAGCTGACTCTGAGCTCACTGCTTAAAAGATGACCTCAAGCCTTTCACACCAGAAATAATGGAGAGGAGACAAACTGGTTCATCCTACACTAGTCGCTACCTTCTTTAAATGCCATTTTAACTTAGAGGCAACATTGCACAGTTCGATGACTTGTGCTCTGGTTGTTTCGTGTGGGTCAGTTTTTAAACTGGCCAATTATCAGCTCCTGAACATCACTGATTAGGTCTTCATTTCTTCAGTATCATTGAGAGAATCCAGGATAAACTGGGCTCCTCCTAGATAATTTATTAATAGTTATTGGTAACATGATTGAGTTGCAGGTTTAAACAGGTGAAGTTTGGAGGGAAAATATGACCCTTTCTAATTTGATAAGATCACATGGTGGGGCTGTCCCCCTAATGGTGAAACTTCCCCGTCACTATTTTGCTATAAAAGAACAATGACCCCCCCAGTCCTCACAAAGAGGGAGAGAGTGCAGGGATGACATCAGCAAACACTTCACCAACTGCTTCATGCTCCTGAAAACATGGAAGAGACAAAGCATGGAGAATCATTCTAAACGCCAGGGGAAAAGGCCAGCTCGCTGGTCCATAGACTTATCTTCTTTTCCTCCTGTACCTGCAGCTGAACCTTATCTCCCAGACTCCCTTGCAGGTAGGTATGGTCATGCGACTGGGTTCTGGCCAGTGGAATGTTGGCAGAGGTGATGTGTGCTACTTCCTGGTCTGGCCCATGGAAACTTTCCATGTAACACCTTCCACACACTTTCCCTTCTGCCTGGGCAGAATGGAAAAGACCTACAGAGAAACTCTGAAAGTTGTGGATTGGAGACCTTCCTTGTGAATTGAGTCCCTGAGTTACTACTTGGGAGATAGCTACTCAAAAGGGTACATTAGCATTGGACTGTGGGGGAAATAGACTTTTATTATTTTGAGTCACTGAAACTTGAGGTTTGCCTCTTATAATAGTCAGTGTGCTAATGTTTTCTTGTTATCATAATAACAAAGGGATTTCTTTTCCCCTTACAAAATTACAACACAAATGACAGTGACAGTAGGAATTCATTGAGTGTAAGATGCATCTTGATTTCAGAGAGATTACAAGGTAAAGAAAAACGTGCATCTTAGAGTTGATAAACTAGGATAATTTAATGCTCCAGTGTGACTTTTTTCATGCTGTTGTTCGAGTACCATAGCCAGCTCCTTGAAGAATGGAAACACTACTATCTCTGATGTTCAAAATGTAAGCTCCTAGAAGGCTTCAAATTTATCTGTTTTATTCACTCACATATCCCCAACACCTAGAACATCACCTGGCACATTGTAGTCACTCAGTAAAATTTATTGATTGAGGAAATGATGCCCAGCCTGCCTGCGGCATTCAGGTCTGCATGGGGAATGGATTCTCCATCTACAGTTTGGCCTTGGGGCACAGTGAACAACAATAAGGAGCATGGACTCGGAATCCAGAGTCATTTTGATGAATTGAGTGTTTGATGGCATCCTGGTATGATGCAGGTCAGCAAGGCTTCTGAAACAGTGTTTGGAGGCAAGGACTTTCTCTTATAATGAAGACTCCTGAAGAAATGCCTCAAGACTTGAAAAGGTGAGTTTATTTTATTTGAATTATGATCTTTATGGTCTTCAAGGTTTAAAAATCTATAAAGTTTTTTGCTCCATTTGGCTCTAAATAATTTCAAGTGAGGGCCTTTTTCTCTGATGACTGCCTTTTAGGTCTCCTTGAGGAAGTCTCTATGACTGAGAGAGAGGCACACGCCATGTCAACAGCTTGTCCTGCGTAGACATGTCTGGAGTTGGCCCTTTGTGGCAGGACAGTAAGTAGGAACTGTGTCTTGCTCATCGTTGTGTTCCCAGTGCCCATTCTAGCACCTGGCAAGGAGTTGTTGCTTGATGCATATTTGATGAATAAGTTGTAGCTAGTATTTAGAATGACTGAATGGATGACTCAAAGCTGAAATCCATATCGGCTTCTATCTTGAGTTGAAATGTAATATTAGCTCCATTTTTTGAGAGTTTATTGTGAGCCAGGCAATTTGCATATATTATCTTGCCTAATGTAAGAGGAAAGCACTAGCATTATCTTTATAGTATGGAGGAAGTAGTTGAGACTTGGAAGGACAAGGCTTTTGCACAAAATCCCAAAGTTACAGAGCTCAGATTGAGCTCATACTAAGCCGTTCTTAACCACTCTGCCTAGTTCTTGAGAAATGGTGAACTTTGAGCAATGGAATAGCATCCTAGCTTCAAGATGAGCCAGCTCCCTCTGTGTACATTGCTACTTTCTTGATGGAGGGCCTTGACCTCAAATCAATGAGCCTGAAACAAAAGTAACACTCTTTTTTGAGAAAAATCATTCCAGGTGTGCAGTACTCTTTCAGCCCAAGGCATCTGTGATACCAGGTGAGAATGACCCACCACTTGGCCGTCTCTACTTCAGCTGCTAAGCGCCCATGGTTCATTCGAGACCCCAGTTTATGCAGCATAATATTATAGGCAGAGAGAGACTAAAACATTTGTAAGGATGTCGACTTCTTAGAGAAGTTAGAGGTAGGTATCCCCGGGAGATGAAAAAAGATTGCAATGTCATTCTGCTTTAAATTATAATGGAGCACTCACAACTTTCCTTTTAATCTGAATAAAAATTTGACACATTTTTGCCCTGTCACAGAATAGAACTGGGGTGTATGCTTCAAAATGATCATCGCTGACATCCTGTTCTATGTAGTCTATTTTGATTTGAACACTTAGACTTTGTTTTTCCTCTAGGAAGTTGGAGTGGCAGTGTACCCATCACCCCCGTTTTCTCTTTCCCGAGTTCTTGCCCAATGTTATACTTATTTACAGCTTCATACTAGTCACAGATTGAAATGATTTCACATGTGCTGGAATAACTCAAAATACCTTGTGTTTCAGATAAGCCAGAAAACATATAATCTCTATTCAGTGCCAGGAGCTCAACTCAATGAGGTCATTTTCAGGGAACCGATTATTTGTCAGGCAGCAGTTTCTGTAACAGTGGTTTCCAGTGTTTTTTGCAGAAGCCATGAGTGCAATGCTCACTGTTCTCTGAGTGGTCGGAAAGCAAGGGAGTATTTTAAACATGGTGATTCTATCCAGAAATTTTCATGGAGGTAAAAGACTAATCATGGGTCTCTGATTACCTTGCAGCGAGAGGCATTGGAAAAACCCAAGTTCAAGACAGAACACTGTTCTTTTTCAGTAAAGTGTTTCCACTCTGATTTTTGGCCTAAATAATGAAAATAACAAAAGCTAACAACAGAACTGGAAGCCAGTCACTTTTTACGGTGTTTATGAAAAGGGAGATGTGAATAAATATCTTTAGGGTGTCATGGACTATCTTTTGAAAGTATTCTCAATGAAAATCATGTCCTTAATACTTTGCTTAGCTAGTGTCATATTTTTATCTATAATGATATGTTTGTTATTGACCTCTCTGTTTATTGAGGTGGCTTTCAGAAATAACAAATATCTCACATGGAATATTGAGATTATAATAGGCATGGATTTGCAATCACAACCTCAAATCTGGGCATGCAAAATATGGTACATTTCTTTACTGTCAAACAGACTCCGCTGAACCCACCTCTTGTCAGGCTAGCAAGAAACTTGGTCATTACTGGGGACTAGGAAGTTCCCAGTTAATTAGAAAACCACAACAATAGCAATAGTAATGACAAAAACCTAACTTTAAGGTGGCCCCTCCAGTTTTCTGTAAGATCATAACCTTCCAAGCTTTTGAAGTTCATAGAAGTCAGTGTCTATGTGGCTTCCATGTCTCCTGTGGGTGAAGGAATGTTTTAACGTCAAGAATTCACTTCCTCAGGCACACCTATTAGTTCTCTAAGGTAACTGTTGGGCAGGGCATGTTCTCTATGCCTTCTGATCCTGATGTCTTTGCATTCCTCTGGCAGGAGGTAAATTTACTATAAAGCTAATTAAACTAGTTTCAAGACTCCTCACTTGCACAGGGCCCTCGCAGATCATTGGAAAGACTCTGGCAATGTGTTCACGTGGTCATATATTTTTACAAAAATTTCAAAAGTAAAATATTTCAACCACGGTCAGTTGAGACCACTGTCTTCACTCTGATTTCTTCTCGTGTTAGATGGCTGAGTGTGTGCTGGCATTTTGGAAATCATGCTAAATGGAAGTTGAATCAAGGAAACATTTTGTTTGTTAAGGTCATGCTGCATGTGTTCTGTGTATGATTACATTGTTGTTAGCTGTGGGAGTTTAGGAATGGCTCAGGAATCCTCACACGACTTGCTCAGTGTTGTTAAATAATGGTGCAGGACCAGCCACTGATAATGACTTCATTGAGTTGAGCTCCTAGCACTGAATAGAGATTATATGTTTTCTGGCTTATCTGAAACACAAGGTATTTTGAGTTATTCCAGCACATGTGAAATCATTTCAATCTGTGACTAGTATGAAGCTGTAAATAAGTATAACAATGTTCAAACTGTTACGAGATCCCAGCTAGTGAGTATAAGGTAAGATGTTGTATATATTGTATAATTGATAAAGTGTTTTAATTGGCAGACATAACTTCCTGAAACTCAGGAGTACACCACAGACAAGAAGGTATTGGAATTACAAATCAATCAGAAACAAATGCACTGGATGACATCTTGAAGAACAGAGAAGAGAGAAGAGTCAGTTTTATCATTAATGTTTAGTATGGTTTTTAAGCATTTAAAAGAGTAGTTATGCCTATCAAATTTTTTATTATAAATTGTATAAATTTATGGGGTACAAAGTGATGTTATGATTTATAAATACAATGTACAATAATTAAATCAAGCTAGTTAGCATATTCATCATGTCAAACACTTAACATTTTTTCATGATGAGAACATTTGAACTTTACTCTCTTAGCAATTTTGAAATGTACAATACGGGATTATTAACTATATCCACCATGCTGTGCAATAGAACTAAAAAAATTCCTCCTACCTGAGATTTTTTACCCTTTGACCATCATCTCCACATTCCCCCCAGCCCCTCGCCTCTGTAACTGCCATTCTCCTCTCTGCTTCTGTGAGTTTTAGTGTTTTAGATTCTACACATAAGGGAGGGCATGTGGTATGTGTCTTTCTGTGCCTGGCTTATTTCACCTAGTATAATATTCTCCAGTTTCATACATGTTGTCATAAATGACAGAATTTCCTTCCTTTTTAAGGCCGAATAGTGTTCCATTGTGTATATATACCACATTTTCTTTATCCGTTCATCTGTTGATGGACACTTAGGATGATTTCATGATTTGGCTATTGTGAACAGTGCTACAATGAACATGAGAGTGAAGACATCTCTTCATCAAAATGATTTCAAGTCTTTTGGGCAAATACTCAGAAGTGAAATTGTTGGATCATACTATGATTATATTTTTAGTTTTTTCGGGAACTTCCATGCAGTTTTCTATAATGGCTGTACTAATTTACATTCCCACCAACATTGTACAAGGGTTCCCTTTTCTTTACCTCCTTGCCAACATTTATTATCTTTTATCTTTTTGAAAATAGACATTCTGACAGGTGTGAGATGATATCTCACTGTGGTTTTAATTTGCATTTCCCTAATGATTAGCAATGTTGAGCATTTTTTCATATGTCTGTTTGCCTCTTATATGTCTTCTTTTGAGAAATGTCTATTCATGTCCATTGTCCTTTTTCTTTTTCTTTTTGAGACAGAGTCTTACTCTGTTGCCCAGGCTGGAGTACAGTGGCATCATCAGAACTCACTGCAACCTCAGACTCTGGGACTCAAGGGATCCTCCTGCCTCAGCCTCCTGAGTAGGTGGGACTACAGGTGCATATCACCATGCCTGGCTAATTTTTTGTATATTTTGTAGAGATGAGGTTTCACTATGTTGCTCAGGCTGGTCTTGAAGTTCTAACAGTTTTTTAATGGAGTTTGTAGGATTCCATATATATGAGATCATGGCCTCAAGCAATCCTCCCTCTCGGCCTTCCAAAGTGCTCGGATTACTGCTGTGAGCCACCGTGCCTGGCCTCTTGTCCATTTCTTAATTGTTTTTTTTCTTGCTATTGAGTTTTTGAGTTCCTTGTATATTTTGGGTATTAACACCCTATCAAATGTATGGTTTGCAAATATTTTCTCCCAATCTTTAGGCTATCTTTGCACACTGTTAATTGTTTTCTTTGATGTGTAGAAGATTTTTGGTTTGATGCAATCCATTTATATACTATTTTGCTTTTGTTGCCTGTACATTATGGGTCAAATCCAAAAAATCATTGCCTAGACCAATGTTGTGCAATTTTCCCCTCTGTTTTCTTCTAGTTGCTTTATAGTTTCTGTTCTTGCATCTTTCATCTATTTTGAGTTGATTTTTTGTAGAGGGTGTGATATAAGGTCCAATTTCATTCTTCCGTATGTGTATATCCAGTTGTCCCAACACCATTTATTGAAGCAACTATCATTTTTCCATTGCATGTTCTTGGTACCTTTGTCAAAAACCAATTGACCATACATGTGTGGGTTCATTTCTGGGCTCTGTATTCTATCCCCTTGGTCAATATGTCTATAGCTTTGTAATATGGTTTGAAATCAAGTAGTGTGATACCTCCAGTTTGTTTTTTATGCTCATGATTGCCTTGCCTATTTGGGGTTTTTTTTGTGGATGTTTTGTAGGATGTTTTTTCTATTTCCATGAAAAATGATGTTGAAATTTTGACTGGAATTTCATTATATCTGTAGATCAATTTGGGTAGTATAAATATTTTAACAATATTAATTCTTCCAATCCATGAACATGGGATATCTTTCCACGTATTTGTGTCTTCATTTTCTTTCATCAGTATTTTATAGTTTTCAGTGTACAGGTATTTCACCTCCTTTGTTAAATTTATTCCTAAGTTTTTTTTTGGTATCTATTATGAATAGAATTGTTCTCTTAATTTCTTTTCTGGATAGTTTATTGTTAGTGTACATAAATACTACTGATTTTTGTGTGTTGATTTTGTATCCTGCAATTTTACTGTATTTGTTTATTAGTTCTAACAGTTCTTTTTCATGTCATCATCAAACAGTTACAATTTTACTTCTTTATTTCCTTGATGCCTTTGATTTCTTTCTCTTGCCTAATGGAAGTCTGTTAAAGACTTTTAACACTATGTTGAATAGAAATGGTGAGAGTGGACATCCTTGTCTTGTTCCAGATCTTAGGGAAAAAAAGGCTTTCAGTTTTTCACTACAGAGTATATTGTTAGCTGTTCACTTTTCATATATGGCTTTTATTGTGTTGAGGTACATTCCTTCTATACCTAATTTGGTGAGAGTTTTTATCATAAAAAGATGTTGAATTTTTTCAAATGATTTTTCTGCTTCACATGAAATAATCATAGAATTTTTTCCCTTGATTTTGTTAATGTGATATAATACCTTTATTGCACATGTCAAAACATTTTTGAATCTCAGGGATAAAGCCCACTTGATCATAGTGGATGATCCTTGTAAGGTGTTGTTGAATTTGGTTTGTTAGTTCTTTGTTGAGGATTTTTGCATCTGTGTTTATTGAGGATATTGGTGTGTAATTTTCTTTTCTGGTAATGTACTTATCTGGCATTGGTATCAGGGCAATGCTGGCCTCATAAAAAGAGTTTGGAAGTATTCCCTCCTCTTCAACTTTTTTTTGAAGAGTTTGAGGAATGTTGGCATTAGCTCTTCTTTAAATGTTTGGTAGAATTTAGTCATAAAGTCATCAGGTCCTGGGATTTTCTTTGATGAGAGACTTTTTATTACCAATTCAATCTCCTTACTTGTTATTGATCTTATCAGATTCTCTATTTTTTTCATGATTAAGTCTTGGTAGGTCATGTGTGTCTAGAAATTATCCATTTCTCCTAAATTATCCAATTTGTTGGCATATAATTGTTTATTGTACTCTCTTATGATCCTTTGTATTTCTGTATTATCATTTGTAATGTCCTCTCTTTTATTCCTGATTTGTTTGAGTCTTATCTCTTTTTTTCTTAGACTAACTAAAGCTTTGTTGATTTTCTTTATCTTTTTAGAAAACCAACTCTTAGTAGTATTGATCTTTTGTATTGTTTTTAGAGTCTCTATTTCATTTATTTCTTTCTGATCTTTATTATTTCTTTCCTTTTGCTAACTTTTGGCTTTCTTTGTTCTTTTCCTCTCTAGTTCCTTGATGTGTTATGTTAGGTTTTTTGTTTGAGATCTTTCTTCTTTTTTGATGTAGGCATTTATTATTATAAATTTCCCTCTTAGTACTGTTTTTGTTGTATCTCATAAGTTTTGGTATGTTGTGTTTCCATTTTCATTTGTCTCAAGATATTTTTTAGTTTCCCTTATTTCTTCATGGACCCACTAGTTGTTTAGGCATATGTTGTTTAATTTCCATGTATTTGTGAATTTTCCAAAATTCCTCCTGGTATTGATTTCTAGTTTCATACCATTATGACTGGAAAAAAATACTTGATATAATTTAAATCTCTTTAACTTTGCTGAAGCTTTTTTTGGTGCCCTAATAGTGGTCTATCCTGAAGAATGTTCCATTGCATTTCAGAAGAATGTATATTCTGTTGCTGTTGGATAGAATGTTCTGTATATATCTGTTAGGTTCATTTGGTCTAAAGTATAATGCAAATTCAATGTTTCCTTATTAATGTTTCTGTCTGGATGAGCCCTCTGTTGCTGAAAGTAAGGTACTGAAATCTCCTACTATTATTACATTGTGATTTATCTCTCCCTTCAGATTTTTAAATATTTGTTTTACATATTTAGGTGCTTCAACTTTGGGTGCATATATTTACAATTGTTATATCCTCTTGGTGAATGGTCCTTTTATCATTATGCAATGTCCTTTGTCTCTTTTTACAGTTTTTATCTTAAAGTCTATTTGTCTGATATAAATATAGCTACCCATGCTCTCTTTTGGTTTTCATTTGCATGGAATATTTTTTTCCAATCCCTTCACTTTCAGTCTATGTGTGTGTTCTAAAAAGTGAGGTGAGTCTCCTGTAGGCAGCATATAGTTATATCTCATTTAAAAAAAATTATTCAGTCACTCTATGTCTTTTTTTGGAGAATTTAATCCAGTTGCATTCAAGGTAATTGTTAATAGGTAAGGACTTAATACTTTTTAAAAGTTGTTTTCTAATTGTTTTGTAGATACTTTGTTTCTGTCTTTTCTTCTTGTCTTTCTTTGTGGTTTGAAGATTTTCTGTAATGGTATGCTTTGAACACTTTCTATTTTTGTTTTGTGCTTCTACAGAAGATTTTTGTTTTGTGGTCACCATGAGACTTACATAGAATGTCTTGTGCTTATAACAACTTATTTCAAGCTGTTAACAACTAACTTTGATTACATACAATAATTCTACATTTTTACTCCATCTCTCCCCCATATTTTATGTTTTAGAGGTCAGAATTTAACTCATTTTGTAATATGTGTCCCATATTTTACTGGAGGTATAGTTGCTATTAACAGTTTTGTGTTTTAACTCTTGTGCTAGGGATAAAATTGCCATACACAGAATCTTAACAGTCCTACAGTATTCTGAATATCACTTTGTTTTACTTATACCATTGAGTTTTGTGCTTTCATGTGTTTCATGTTATTAATTAGCAGGTTTTTGTTTCAGTTTAAATAACTCACTTTAGCAATTCCTATAAGGCAGGTCTAGTGGTGATGAACTCCTTTAGCTTTTGTTTGGGAAAGTTTTTATTTCTCCCTCATTTATGAAAGACAGTTTTTCTGGGTAAAGTATGTTTGGTTAACAGGTTTTTCCCCCCCCAGCACTTTGAGTATGTCATCCCACCTTCTACTGGCCTGCAGGGTTTTGCTGAGAAATCTGCCAATAGTTGTATTCAAATTCCTTTGTATGTGATGCACTTCTTATCTCTTGCTACTCTCAGAATTTTTTCTTTGTCTTTTATTTTTAATAGTTTGATTATTTTACATTGTAGGTGCAATCCTCTTTGCATTGAATTTGATTGGGCACCTTTGCACTTCTTATACCTGGGTGTTGACATCTACCCTCAGATTAGGAAAGTTTTCATCTATTATTTCTTTAAATATGTTTTCTGGCCCCTTTTCTTTTTCCTCTCCTTCTGCAATTCTTATTATGTGATGGTTTGGTCTCTTGATGATGTCCCATAATTCCCATAGGCTTCCTTCATTCTTTTTCATTCTTTTGTCTTTTTGCTCCTCTGACTAGATAATTTCAAATGTCTATCTTTCCATTCACTGAGTCTTTCTTCTGCTTGATCAAGTCTGCTGTTAAATCTCCCTATTGAATTTTTCATTTCATTTATTGTAGTCTTTATCTCTAGAATTTCTAACCAGTTTTTAAAAATTGTTTCTATTTCTTTATCAAACTTCTAACATATTGTTTTTCAAATTTTATTAAATTTTCTATTCGTATATTCTTGGAGTTCACTGAACTCTTTATGAGTATTGTTCTGAATACTTATTTGGTCATTTCATAGATCGCCATTTCTTTGGGGTACATTTTGGACCTTTATTAGTTTCTTTTGGAGGTGTTATGATTCCCTGATTCTTTGTAATCCTTGTGTCCTTGTGTTGTTTTCTGCACATTTGAGGAGACAGCCCCCTTTTATGGCCTTCACAAAGTGTTCTTTGGCCAAGATAGACTTTCACTATTTATTAGTAGTTCAGACTGTGATTCTGGAAAAGCCAGCTGGTGATGACCCCAGGGAAGCAGAGCATATTGTGAGTTCTCTAGCTGATGAGGCCACGAATTACTTTTAAATTGTTTGCCAGCCAAAATTCTCTCTGTGTGAAAGTGATAAATAGAAGTAATGAATATGCCCTTGGATTGTTTAACAATCCAATTAATGAAGGAGAGTGACTCACATGAATACGTTGGAAAAAGATTTGATTTTCTTGCCATTTTGACATGAAATAGTAACTTCAATGATCATATTATAAATGCATAACACAACACTACAATGCAAACATTGATGACAAACTGATCAATGGGTGTCATCAATTAAAAGGGTATTATTCCAGATTGCTCATGGCAAAAGAAAGCTTGAAATGACTTGAAACATTGCAGCTCATATATAAGAAAAACTTGGTAGAGGTTTTCCTGAATTTCACAACAATTCTAAAAATTTACATGATATTAACAAAAGGAGTTGTGAAGCTGAAAGAACTTTCAGTAATAACTAATGATAATAACACACCAAAATTCAGACTATGGTAGAAGAAAGACTGAATTATTTACCTTTCTACAGAAAATAAACAGTTGTCTTATGAAGAGGCTATTGAAGAGTATGCAGCTGAAAAATGTAAGTAAAAACAGCATCATATAGGTGTATAGGTCAGTTCTTAAATAAGAAATATTTATATTTATGGATGTGTGGTGTTTCCTATTTTTAAATGCCTTTACATTTGTAATTTGATGTGGTTTCTTCTTTTAAATTAATTTTCTTACCTAATTTTTACTCAAAACTTTGTATTTTGTTTTTAAAGAAGACCCCTTAAATTGTATAAGCTTCAGAACCCATGAAACCTTTGGTCTGTTCCTGCCTCTGATCTTAGGATTCTTTTCAGTTTGGGAAGGTCTCTTCTTTCTTCCACTTTGGACCTCTCCCTTCTTGCCTGGAACCAATTGTGGTTTACACTTTAGCTGAGAAGGCCAGAAGGCAACTTCTGCTCTAGGAGTAATGACATATTTCTGCCATGGAGCCTTGGATCCCCAAAGAATGGGGGGATGACAAGGAAGGAAGGGAAGATATTGTGAGACTAAAGCAAAAATTATACTTCCATCTAGCAGCCTGCCACACGGGATTGCTAGTGAGCATGCCTGATCCTTGCTGTGCCAGCTCCCCAGTCTCCTGTTCTTTCACCATTACATTCAAAGTAGACTCAAAAGCAAAAATTAAAGCACCAAATGAAAGCCTCATTTGGTCATGTGACTCTTATTCATTTATTTATTGGGTCCCTGCTCTGCCTGAACAACCCTGCACTGTCCACAGGTGTAATTTTCAAAGATTTTTGACCTTTAAAGATGGACTTTAAGCTGTGTGCAGAGGTTGGAGGTGAGGGCTCAGGTGGCCCCCTGAATAGCCATGTCTTTTTCAGCTTTATGATGGATGTTGATATAACACTGTCTGAAAGAAACTGTCTGTGTTTAAAATTATTTTGAAAATCATTAGTCTTAAGGGAATTTTAAACTCATAACTTATAAGGCTTCTTAAGATCTAGCCCATCTCCTGTTCCAGGGTTGTTATTGCTAGTCCACAGCATGTGTTCTCTATTCCAGCCACAGAGAACCTCTCCTCTGTTCTCATACATGCCAAGCACTCTCTCCTTCTTGCCTTGCACATGCTCTTCCCTCTCTCTCTTTGGGAGTACCTTTTCTTCCCTTGTTGGAGAGATAAGCTCCTTCTGCCTAAGTCTCAGTGTAAATGCTACTTCTGCCTAGTGTCTTGTTCATTTTTCTTCTTTCCTTTTGACAAACCCATGCAATTATTTATTTATTTGGATCAATTTCAGCACAGGACTCTAACACACTGTCTCAAAATTATTTGTCCAGTTTCCTCATTATGGGTTTTTCAACAGCTTTGCCTTCTTAATCTTGTATCTTTAGGACCTAGCTCAGGATTTGGTACACAGCAGGAGCTCAGTAAATTTAAATGAAGGAAGACAAGATAAAAAAGATAATATCAAAGCTAGCTAAACTACATTTATCAAGTCAAAGTAATACTTCCCTGAAAAAGCACTTCCTGAGTTACAAACACCTAATTTGTATTTGTTCTAAGCACATGAATTTCCAGCTATGTTTTGCCTTCATTCTTCCCTGTCCTCCCTCTGCCCTTCCCTGTTCAGACAGCCTTAGGTTGTCTATCCACATGACATTCCTTTCTGCTCAGTTCTAAGAATTGTGTGATGCATGGTTCTTCCCTACCAATTCCTCCCACCCTTTGAAATGAGAGCAGGTAGAGGATGTGTTTGTCCATTTCTTTTGAATGTTTTCCCCCAACATTCATTCTGCTGTGGAAAAATCTAACTTCCCTTGTAGTATAGCTTAAAGTCTGGTAAATTGATGCCTCCCACTTTGTTCTTTTTGCTTAAGGTTGCTTTGGTTATACAGTGTCTTCTCTGGTTCCATATGAAGCACAGAATTATTTTTTATAGATCTATACTACAAGGCTATAGTGACCAAAACAGTGTGGTACTGGCACAAGAACAGAGACATAGACCAATGGATCAGAACAGAGAACCTAGAATATAAAACCATCCTCATATTGCCATCTGATCTTTGACAAAGCAGACAAAACAAACACTGGAGAGAAGAATCTCCATTCAATAAATGGTGCTGGGAAAATTGGATAGCCACATGTAGAAGACTGAAACTAGATCCACACCTCTCACCTCTCACAAAAATCAGCTCATGATGGATAACAGACTTAAACCTAAGGCATGAAATCATAATTCTAGAAGACTCTTATAGACATCAGCCTAGGCAAAGAATTTATGAAGAAGACCCCAAAAGCAATCACAGCAACAACAAAAATAAACAAATGGGACCTGATTAAATTAAAAAGCTTCTGCACAGCCAAGGAAACAATCATTAGAGCTAATAGAAAACCTACAGAATGGGAGAAAATATTTGCATGCTGTACATCTGACAAAGGGCTGATAACTAGAATCTATAAAGAACCCAGGCAAACCAGCAAGAAAAAAAATCAAACAACCCCATTAAAAAGTGGGCAAAGGACATGAACAGAAACTTTACAACAGAAGATAGACTAATGGCCAGCAAACATAAGAAAAAATGCTCAAGATCTCTAATCATCAGGCAAATGCAAATCAAACCCACAATGAGATATCACTTAACTCCAGTGAGAACGGCTTTTATCAAAAAGTCTCAAAACAGCAAATGTTGGTATGGATGCAGAGAGATAGGAACACTCATACACTGCTGGTGGGACTGCACACTAGTACAACCGCTATGTAAAGTGGTATGGAGATACCTCAAAGAACTAAAAGTAGACCTACCATTTAATCCAGCAATCCCATTACTGGGTATTTATCCAAAGGAAACAAAGACATTCTATAAAAAAGACACCTGCACTCAAATGTTTATAGCAGCACAATTCACAATTGCAAAGATGTAGAAACAACCAAAGTGCTCATCAATACATGAGTGGATTAATAAAATGTGGTATATGTATACCATGGATTACTACTCAGCCATAAAAAAAATAATGGTGAACTAATACCTCTTGTAATAACCTGGATGGAGCTGGAGCCCATTCTTCTAAATGAAGTATTGCAAGAATGGAAAAACAAACACCACATGTAGTCACTATTAAATTGGTACTAATCGAGCAACACTTGTGTGCACATATGGAAGTAACATTCATTGGGGATCAGGCAGGTGCGGGGGGGGGAGGAGGGGATGGGTAAATTCACACCTAATGTGTGCAGTGGACACTGTCTGGGGGGTGGGCATGCTTGTAGCTTTGACTCGGGCAGTGCAAAGACAATTTATATGACCAAAGCATTTGTACCCTCATAATATTCTGAAATAAAAAAACCCCACTTATGTGCACATAAGGAAGTAACATTCATCAGAAATCAATAAGGTAGGAGGTGGGAGGAGGGGATGGGTAAATTCACACCTAACGGGTACAATACACATTATCTGGGAGATGGGCACACTTATAACCTTGACTTAAATGGTACAAAAGCAATTTATGTAACCAAAACGTTTGTATCCCCATAATATTCTGAAATTAAGAAAAAATAAAAATAAAGATGAACCCAGGAAATAAAAAAAGAAAAAAAAAAAAGAAAATCTAATCTTCCTTTCAGGCATCTTAGGAAAATCCCTTTTCTCTTCTTTTGTTGCATTTCTGAGATATCCTCAAACCACTGTATGATTTAAGAATCATATGAATACTATATTTTTATCAAAAAAAGAGAAGGTTACTTTTACAATACTTTTACACAATACCTATTGAGTACAAGCTGTGGCAGGTAACGGGGTCATAGAATTGACCGGGACAGTGTCTCTGATGTCATGATGCTTGTAGTCCAGTTGGAAAGACAGAATTAAATACTTAGACAAGTAACTATACCAGTTACTAGTAATTACGATAAATAAATGCATGAATGTCCAGTCCAGGGTGCTTTGATACTTGATGAAGAGGGACCCTGGCCTGAGATGTGAAGGTGAATAAGGGGTACCTGGTTGATGCAGGGAAGCTGGGTGGAGGATGGGAGCTTTAGAGACAGAAGGAGCAGCATGTCCAGAGACCCTGGGCTCAGAGGAGCCTGGAAAGGTTGAGGAAGAAAAGTCTGGGAGGCAGAAACAGAAGGCTGGAGATGAAGTTTTTTAAACAGAGCAAAGTAACCAAGCAGTGCTGTCAACTTTGGAGTCCTTGACACAGCCAGAGGTTCTTCTTCAGATTAAATTTCTTTCCTCAGTTTTGTTTTTTGTGTTGTTCAATTAGGAATCTTGCCACAGTATTTTCTCCTCCCTGCTTCAATGTAGTGCATTTTAACTATCATACACATTATTTAGGCATCTGTGGGCAAGTGTGGGACTCCAACACCTTCATGTGTTTGCTGCAAGGGAATAATTCCTTCTGAAATTCAAACACTTTCCATATTCTTCTGGTGCACCCTGTTTTTAGGTTTGGGCATGCCTGCATCACTAGACAGGTGTCGCGTCTGTGATGACTATTGAGAGGTAAACATTAAACGCATTCTGAATACCAAATGATAAGGCTTCTGTCTGCCAGGGAAATTGTGGTTTTCATGATGTTATTGCTGAAGAAATAGTTGTCATGGCAATAATTGATATCATTTTCAACAGCCTTTGGGTAAAATGCTGTTAATGGTGTGCTTTCAATGCACCAAGAAAGTACTGCCTAATGAGGATTTTGCTCAATGCTTTGTCAGAGGTGGTATATTTTCCTGGTTTTCCTGACACAATGGACTGAGTCTTCAGAATTTCAGGTGATTTCCATACATATTTATTTCAAGCCCTCAAGGTGTTCCTTTGTGTCAGGAATTGTTCCTCTGCTACTTTGTGCTTTAACCTCATGCTCGATGCCTTCAGTTGTGTGGGTTGGCAGTATGCACCTGTGAAATTCAAATCTTAGCAACTCCAAAATAATTTTGTTGAATCCAAGAAATATTTGTGAGTGCCCACTGTGCACATGACACAATCGTTGGACCCACAGAGGATAGAATGGACACTAAGGCATGTGCCTAAAAAACACAGCAGCCTAAAATTTGAAAATAAATATAATCATTGCATGATGTTATGACTAATATAGAGTAACATTATTAAGACTTAGAATTGCAGCATATGCCACATAAGAGTGAGGTTGGTGTGTGAGGATTAGAAGTCACTGGTGAATTCTCTGTGCTCCTTTCTGGTTTGTTTTCTTACTGCTGTCCTTGTAAAAGAGGGGCAGCATAGCATAGTCATTAAGATCAGAATCTGGGATGCCTCCATTTAAGCATGTTTCTTATCTTCTCTGTGACTCAGTTTCTCTGTAATCTGTAAAATGAGGTTATAAAACTATTTTCTTTAGAGATTAGTTTTGGGGTCTAAATGATTTGGCATACACAAAGTGCTTATAGCAGTGATAGTATATGCTAAGCAACTAATAATGACAACGTTATTACTATTATTAAAAGATGGTGGTACATTAAGATGTATCTGGCATATCTTAGTTCCCCAATTTAGTCCAACATTGGGTCTTTCTAATCGGTAAATTGGCTCAAAGAGATGGCCACATTCCTTCATTCATTCATCCAGTAATCATTTATTCAATAAACATAAATTGGGAGCTATGGTTTAGGTGCTGAGTGTATAGTGATGAGTGGACAGTATGGCGGGTGGAGGGAGGAGCAAAATCACTGGTTGTAGCTTTTTTGGGATTTCATGGAGTGGTAAAAATTGCAAAAATAAAATTACAGACTGGTATCAGACTGCCAAAATTTTATTTTTCTGGGTAAGGATGTTAAAAAGAATCAACTATCATTTGGTATCACCATATTTTAACTCCAAAACAGTAGGAAGATAATATCAGAATAAGTGAGTCTGTAAAGTAAAATAATTTTGTGTTGAGAACAAGAGCTGACTATGTTTACCTGGCACATAATAGGTGCCCAATAATAATCTGTTGAATGAACATGCCATTTCCTTGTTTTCCTCAGGCTTCTGCAGACCAGTGAAACTTTGTTTGCAGACCAGTATTTAGAAGTGTGCGAGAGAACGGGCTTCCAGTTGAGCATTTGGATTAGAATCTGCAGACGCCTTTTATTTCATGCATCTTCAAGGAGAAAACTGGATGCAAAAGTGTAAGGTTATCTGAATTACAGAAAGCGGTGATCGATGGCCAAATAAAAAGTGTTATTGGGGGAAAAGCTTAGAGTGTTCTTTTACAAATTATGGGAATGAATTTTATTTATAAATCAAAATTTTTATGAGCTTTGTGATCTTTATATGGTTTTTGGTGGAGGGTTATATCCCTGAGAGTTTAAACAGAAACTTTATGGTTAACAGTTAAAAACCTCAGGAAGCACACTGCTCGCTCTCAGTAAAGATAACGAGACAGGACTGTAGAGGTATAAATTGAGAAACCTTTTATTTACTGGGATCATCTTTTATCAATGCCTTTTGTTCACTGTGATCCTGTTTTCAAGGAATGTTACTATTTTCTCACCTTTTATTCTTTATCTTTCTAGCACACAACTATAGTAGATTTATGTCAGCAGGACGCTTCCTCCCAAGGCTTATTAGATACCATCAAGTGCTACATTTTCTCTTAATTTCAACCAAGGCCTAACAATTTTTTTTTCTAAATAGTTTTATTTCCACCAGAACCACTGATCAAGAAGTGGCTGTAACCCACCTGATTTCTTAAGATTGAAAGTAACAACATTTCTTTACATAGAATATAATATATTCATCTAAAATGAGGGTGACTTTGTGCTTTTGAAAAGTGCCAGAATTTGAAGGATAGCAAATTAGTGTGGGAACAGCAAATGGAAAGGGCGTACCTTTGATTGTCCTTAAAACTTGGATTTTCTGGGACTGGGAGAGGCTGACTGATGAGTAGGATAGAATTTGGGGGGAAGATGTCAACTTGCAGACTGCAGGAATGAGGAGTCACATTTCCTGGGAGTCATAATTTCCTATTCAGGTCTGTCTTAAGTGAGACATGATGTCCACAGGTGACCATGCCACCTGAAATTCACCGGTCTGATAACTTCAACTTCTTTGACATAGAAATTTGACATAGAAATCCAATTATCTCTACTCAGATGGCATTATGATTATTTAAATTTTATACTTTGTTTTTTTCCCAACTTTCTATGATCAAAATAAATTATTTTTATAATCAATGAAAAAAATTTAGTCTTCTTTTTATAGTAAAAAATCAAGATCAGGAATATATATGTCAAAGACCCAAAGTTCATATTCTAAATAGAATCATAAAAACAAAACAAAACAAAAACCCAGTTCATTCTACTGAATTTAGGGGCATAAGCTCTAGTGTTCCTTGATTGTTCTCCCCATAAAAGTAACGTTACATTTAGCAACTTTTGATTAAGAAGACAGGAATATATGTAATGTGTCAAAAAAATTTTTTTCTTTTAAACATGCTTTAAAAGAAATTTAAGGGGAAACTGTCATTATATGGGTTGTTCATTTCTTCTGCTGGGAAATTCTAAAAAAATATTAAAATTCCAATGAAATGTGTTTATAAGGGGCACAGGATTATAGATGAATTTATCCCGGCTCTCTCCCCCAAATCTCCTTTCCTCCTCTATAATATGCCTCTCCTTAGGAGTCAGGGAGAAGCAGTCAAAGGAAAAGTTACCAGACTGAAGCTGCAGGCCTATTTTATGTTTTCCAAAGAAGAAAATTTAGAATACTCATTTTCCTTTCCATGGTGATATCCTTTAGAACCTAAAAGAAAGGCAGGATTTACGTGCTATGGGTGGCGATCACACAGACATCCAGCATTTATTTTCTAAATTGCACTAGGCGTGAGCTTCCCCAGTGTATTTTCTGAGGCATTTTCCTGATGTGTAGTATTTCTACATCTGGGTGACTTTGTGCTACTTTTGCTATTTCTCAAATCAGGTCATCTTAGCCACAGCATAAGGTGGCGTGAGGGTCAGGGACCAACTCAAAGCCTCCTTTTCCATGACTCCATTATTTCAGCACTTACTGATCTCTGTGTTCCTACCGTCTGGAATATTTGTAGTTTATGCCACAGTTTAACCCTTTGTTAGCCACTGAATTCCATTGTTGCTTTCCCACTTTGTTCTTCCTAGCACTGAGATTGGGTTAGGTGATAAACCACATAAGCATATCTCATAATACTTTGTATCACTCATCAAGACTAGCTTAGACTGTCCACATAGTTGCCATTCAATAAATGTATGCTGACCAGTTAACGTAGTTAAAAAAAAAGTTTAAGAGGAAACTAAATAAGGAAATATATTGAGAACTAAGGACATATATAATATTCACATTATCATATTTTGAATAAATTTACACATTATGCCACCTTGAACCAAAAATTATTTAATGCAGTTAGATGTATCTATTTACTTTTTGTCTAGACTACTTACTTGAAATTTCCCTAATTGGTTATTGGCACAGATGTCAGGAAATACTTTGGTGCTTACACTATTATTGTTAAAACATGGTGAAGTCTAAAAAAGTTTCTGTCAAACCTCTATAGATCTGATACTTTTAAATACTAGGAAAAGATGATTAATCTCATATGGGCTTTACTGCACATTTATGTCTTGTAATAATTATACCAATTATAATCTCTTTTTATCCCTGACCTGATAATAGATTTTCAACTTATGATTCAATGAACAGCAATCACTGCAGAGGTACATTTGTGCTTAATCTTGAGTCTAAGGTTTAGAAAACTATCTATGGTAAAGGAACTAGTATTTTTGTTTTTCTTTTTCAATTGTCAATCTGTTGTGGTCCTGTGCTTCTGTAAAATATGATAAAAAATGAACTTGGATGTTGTAGCAGTGTGAAATCTCCTTTTAAAAAATTTTTATTGTAAATTAATAATTTATATTTTCATATATTTATAGAGTAAAAAGTGATGCTATGATTTAGGGATACAATGTGAAATAATTAAATCAAACTAATTAACATACCTATCATCTCAAGTACTTATAGCTTTTTTTCTCTTTTTTTCCTTTTCTTGTCCCCCTACCCCTTGTCACTTATCACTTTTTGGTGATGAGAACATTTGAAATTTATGCTGAGCAATTTTGAAATTCACAGCACACTATTGTTAACTAAATTCATCATCCTGTGCAATAGACCTAAAAAAAGGTTTATTTCTCCTGTGTAATTGAGATTTTGTACCCTTTCCATTTTTGTGTTTATGTCATTGCACACCAATAACAAACAGTTTGCCAACTGACACAGATCTGCAGATCACACAAAGTGGCATTGGTTTAAAAGACATTAAGTCTAAAGGCTTTATCTACAGTTGCTCTATTAAACTACTCAGTGTCTCCAGGAATCACTTGGGTTGTGGGAATCTCCAGATTGTGGAGAGACAGAATTGGTATACTAATTCTATCTCTTCCTCTTAGTAGCTGTTCATTCATAGGAGTATTATTTACCTCATTAGCCCCAGTTTCCTCAACTCTAAAATGGGGATACCAACTGTATCCACCAGTCACAGTCCACCTAGGAAACAGAAACTATGCAGGAATTTTTAAGGGAAAAGTTTAATATAAAAAATTATAAACTATAACAAGGATGGATGTAATGAGGGATTGGCTAACAGGAAATGAGGAAAACTCTAAAGAATACAGGAATAATGGTTGTACAGAGCAGTGATTATCCCTAGGGCTAAGATAAAGCACCCAAGGCAATGACCCCTCCAGGGCTGAGCTCCAGACCTCATTGGAAAGGACCCCTATAGGGTTGTGGCTCACTGGATGGCATGAAAGTCACTGTGGTGTTAAGCTTGTAGAACTTGCTGAAAATACACCATCTGAGGTGCCAGGAGAATTTTCTATGAAGCTGCCTGAGGGGGGTAGGTTTCAGGGGAAGCTTCTGGGTGCTTAAACACAGGAATCTCTCCAAGCCTGTTCTGTAGTTTCCAGTCTGTCTTCTGCCAGGTGTCCCCAGCTCCAACTGCACATTGCTAAGAAGCAGGTCGAGTCCTTGGGTTGAGTGTGACAATTTCTCAAGTGCCTGGATTTAGAATCTAAGGGAAGTAAGAAGAGAGTGAGGGAGGTAATATAGCTACTGAAAATGTTGAGAGGCCTATCTCCAGGAGGATTTAGGGCTCATTTTCAGTAATATGCTGAAAATATAATTAGCTTGGTAGTTTCTAAGCTACATCCCCAAGGAAATATTATTTTGATTTCTCTGGGTTGTAAGAAACATAAACCAACCCTTTCTAGCTTAGAAAAAAAGGAATTCATTGGAAAGATACTAGGGAAGCTCCTGAAATTAAAGGAAGAGTTGAACAGCCTAGAGTTTGGAAGGAAAGGTCCTAGTGCAATTCTGGGGTCACAGCAGCAGAAATTAATGTCCTTTCTACCTTCAACTATTGCCATGAACTCAACCGAGTTCTAGTGTATGTCAGTCCTCAGGTCTTACCATTAGGCATAGGAAAAAGGCTCTGTCTTATCCAGCTTGGGCAGAATTAATACCTTGCCTGAATCCTCCATTAGTGGCCCAGGGCCCAGGGTCACATTGCATGGTCTTGACCAACAGAGATTTGAACTGAGAATCAGGGCCAGAACCAGAAATGTTGGTGTCCTGTTGAGCCAGGCACTCATTGAAGAGAGGCCTGCACAAAGGAGAAGTTTTACCTGTAGCACAATGTTGCTAATAAAATGGTTGAGCAGCCAGCTCAACTATCTGGAAGCAGCCAGCCCTGTTCCCTCCCGGTTCCCTCAAGTGATAGCTAGTTTTCATCTGGGAATCTTCAATTTGTGACTAGAAAGATTTCCACTTCCGTCAGATAAAGGCTGGCAATAATGAACATCTTCCTGATAATTTCCAAAGAGCTGAAAATGGTAATTACCGCAAAAGCTGTGTTTATTGGTTCGTGAAATTGAGTGTGTGTTGTCCTTTGATATCATGTCTTCTTGAAAGTGAAAGTTTGGGAGGGGGCGGGAAACATACTGCACATTAAAGACTCAATTTATTTGACAAGATGCTCCAACAAAGACAATGATGTTTCATGTATATGAAAATCCTGGGCTCCTGTTTGCTTTGCCAAAGTAGAGGCAATGGAGCAAGGAGCAGGTGTTCTCCCCAATCCCCTCCTCTCAGAGCCCTGCCCCTCTCCTTCACAGCTCTCATTTTCTTCATCAAGCAAGCACAGAGTTGGGATGACATTGTCTGTTTCACTCAAGGACACATCTCAGAGTTGGTCCCCCAAAAACTCCTTTCACTCAGAGTTCTTAGTGGGAGGCAGGATGAGCCATTTTGCCTGAACAATTGCTCAAAGCCCTCAGGGAGGCACCAAGGTATGGAGAGCTAGGAAGACCCCTTCTGCAGCAGAAGAATATAGGAAACTATGTTTAATAAGGATTCTGGGACTAGGAAACTCATAGCTGGAAGACCCAAGTCTGTTCCTTTTTAAGTTAAGTTTAAATTATAAGTTTTGGTTATTGCCAAATCTGGGTTTCATAGGGTTTGTGAAGGAAATGCTGAGGTGAGACTCCAAGGAATCTTATACACACACACAGAGTACATATATACATATATGCCATGCACATGTACAACTCTTTCACATACATACACACTACTCACACACAGACCAACACCACACATACACAAACCAATACCACAAATGCATGCATTCACACATGTGCAAACACCCTCATGCAACACAATATCACAAAGACACACGTTGCCTGTGTGTGCATATTATACTACATATATAAGTCACATCACAAATATACCCATGCACATCGCTCCACATAACACTCGAATACACAGCAAATATACACAAGACATACATTGCAAGATATCAGACATAAACTTCACATGCCCAAACATATATCCATACCACATGATATAGTTTGAATACTTGTCCCCTCCAAATCTCACATTGAAATTTCATCCCCAGTGTTGAAGGTGGGGCCTGGTGGGAGGTGTCTGGGTCATGGGGGTGGATCCCTCATGAATGGCTTGGTGCCCTCCCGTGGTAATGTGTGAGCTCTCACTTCATTCTCCTCCCTCTCTTACTCTTTCTCTTGCCGTGTGACATGCCTGCTCCCCTCCCCTTTCCACCTTCATTGGAAGCTCCCTGAAGCCCTCACCAGGAGCAGATGCTGGTGCAATGTTTCTTGTACAGTCTGCAGAACTGTGAGCTGATTAATCCTCTTTTCTTTATAGATTATCCAGCCTCAGGCATCCCTTTACAGGAGCACAAAATGAACTAATCTACCACACATATGACACACACACACCAAAGATACATACCCCCCCTACACACCTTAAATAACAGTCATTTCCTACCCATCCCCTACAATACATATGCTATAATACACATCCCATCATACATAGCACTTACACAACCACCCATACTCCCTGTGTCAGGTATGGCTAATGGTCCACTACCCTAATGGTGGTAGGGGATATAATGCCCTCAAGTTATCAGGTCCTAATTTCTGGAGCCTGTAAATGTTACCTAACTTGGAGAAAGGTTTTCTGCAGATATGATTAAGTGAAGGATCTTGCGATGAAATTATCCTGGTTTACTTGGGTGGACTCTAAATGCAATTACATATATCTCTATAAAGGGAAGGTGGAGAGCTACAAACACACAGAGACACACGCACAAGAACACACAGAAGAAGAGGAGGCAATGTGACTACAGAGACAGAGACTGCAGTGATGGGGCCAGAAGCCAAGGAATGCTGGCAGCCACCAGAAGCTGGAGTAAGAGTTGGATTCTTGGAGTAGAAGTCTCAAAGCTTAGGCAAGTTTAGGCAATAGCTTAAGCAAGAGTTGAAGACTTTGAGCAACAGTAATAAGGAAGAGACATGAAGACTCTCAAAATTTGGGGACTTTCAGGATTGGACATAGCCAATGCTTTTGGACCTGAGACACTAGGAAATGAGGGTGAAGGAAAGTTTGAACAACAAAGGCCCATTTGGATTTTTCAGTTAAACAATAACCTTACTTTTGCAGCAAAGAACATATAAGGATGTTTCCTTCCAACTCACGTTTAACTTTTAGATGACCTTAAAGGAGTCACCATGAAGATAAAAAAAAATCATAGAGGTGAGAAAGCCATGAAATTAAGCAGTGCTGAACTGCATCTCACAGGATCCTGGCACATGGAGGTGAATAGAAACAACTGCATCAGAAGTCTACTAAGTTTTTGAGGGAATTGTATTGGCAAAGTCATCATAAGCTGAAGATTTTTAAAAACTGGTGATTATAAGTCACCAACAGGACACAGACTGAAAGAGCTGTGTAGCCCTCCAGGAGGACACACTTCCCAATGCTTAGTTCAAATGTGACCATGGAAGGTAACAGACAGAAAGAAACTCACAGGGAACGGAGCCGGGGCCTGTGAGAGCTACGAACAAGAGAAAGAAAGCAGAAGCACAGTCAAAGCAAGGAGCATCTTCCATGGCTAAGGCAGAGGGTCTTTATCATTTCTTTTTGGAAAGATTTCTTATGGCAGCAGACTGTGGCTGCTAAGTATCTCCCATTCTTACCTTTACACAAAGAACATTTTAATTGGACACTGGACTGGGTCACTGGCCTGTGAGGAGACACATCTGTCCCTGATGGAGAACACTGTACATCACCAGGGCCCCTGGCACTTTGTCCCAGACACAGTGACTGGATGGAACTTTAGGTTGATTTCCTTGGAGAGATAGTGAGTGTGTTTTACTTATGGAAAGGAGGGTGCATCAGAGATGCAGGCAGTGGCAGAGATGGCTGAGTGTCCATAAATACTTATGCTTCTCCTTCCACATTGTTGCTAGGAAATGGTGCCTTACCAGGGGCCACCGTTACCAGTCTCACTTGCTTCAAGGTGGTGTCTTGTGGTCAGTACTCACCAAGAATATGTGACAGGAAGTGATGTGTATCATTTCTGGTTTCAGAAGTCAACATGCCTTCTCTAGTGTCTCTTTCTTCTGCCTGGATGCCACAAACTCAGACCTGAGGGAATGTCACAGCCACAAGATGGCAGGAGTGAAGGTCCCTGAATTATTGCACAAAGGGAAACCTTCCATCAACCAGGAACACTTGCACTGTGCTGTGACTCGAGATAGAAACAAACATCTTTTATGTTAAGCTACTTAGTATTACACTAATGTACACATGATATACACACTCTACACATACATAGGCACAAACCACATACTACTCACAGCCACATACATGTAAAACACATAACACTTTCTTATGCTCCATTGGGAGCCTCAGGGATGTCTATGCTGTGCCAGAGCATGTACCAGAAGGTCCCCAGACCCACGACACTTTGGGCCTTTGAGGGGATAACGACAGTTAGGAGAACAAGTTCTTGATTAATGGACACTGATGTTGCAGTTTGGGATTTACCCAAAATACTTTGCTCTCATGAGTCTTATTTCTTTCCAAGAGTCAGGAGCCCTTTTGTCATACATGGTGATGAGTGGTTGAGGAGTGAAGTAGGAGGTGAGCTGAGGCATTGGAACTGGAGTGGACTGATGTGTCTGTCATTACACGGATGGAGAAGTGAGGCAGTTTATGGGAGGTGATGATTGGCAGGTGGTAGAACTAGGTTTAGAGGTGAGGTCTGCTAACTCCCTGTTCAGTGACCTTTCTAGCTTATTGGTCTTCTCCCCAATTTGAGAAGCCACTTAAATCACATACTAGGAACATATCAGTTGCTCTAGTAAAAGGCTTATTCCTAGAGGAAACTGGAACTATTGACAATAATGAAGTTTGAGATTACTTGTAAACTGCAATCATCATGCTATACACAGCTTCACGAAGGGTTAGATAGAAGGCAGTTGTGGCCATTAATCAGCACTTATTCTTCACTCATTAGGGTATTTATTATTTTCTTAAAAAGTGCGTCTTCAATATTTAATTTTTAACCTCATTATTTTTATAAGTCCAAATAAATATTTTAAGTGTACCTTCTGTTCCATCCTTCTTGAACTCTCGGAAGATGGCCTTGCCATATTAACAAGGATTCTTGAGAACAACAAACATGAATTGGTTTAAATCCTGACTCCTTCTCCAAACCGTCTGTATCCCTACCCTTTCTTACCTAACTTAAGAAGAATAGAAATTCTTCTTCCTGCCTAACTCTGACTCCTACAAGTGTGTTCATGACCTAGCTATTTCTGGAGCCTACACCATTAATTATTCTCTCATTTTTTCTTTTGTATGTTTAAATTCTCATCTTAGCTTATAAATATGCTTATATCTCTTTAAAAACAATCCCCAAATTAAACCTTTTAACCCTGAGCCCTCTTCTGGCAAATACTTTATCTCCTTCCTTCTCTTGATTATCATCAAAATTCTTGAATTTTCCATACTCACCCTCTCCACCTTCTATCTTCTGCACCCCTTACTTCACCGCAGTATGGATGTTCTTCCAAAAGTCACCAGTGGTCTCCTAATTACAAAGCAGCAGAATGATTTCTTTTAATTCCCACCTCCTTTGACTTCTCTGTAGTAGTTAATATTGGTTATCACTCCCTCCTGCTCTTGGCTCTCTTGGTTCTCCTTTGACCTCTCTCACTGTACCTTCTCTATCTTTACCACCTCCTGTCCCCTTTTGGATTTAGGGTTTAAAACAGGGATACAAATAGTATATAGCTCTTGGGGTTATTGTGTGAATGAAATGATATAATTTATATAAAAGGTATGACAAGCACTTGGGACAGAGTAAGTGCTCAGAAAAAAGTGCAGTCACTGGTAATGAGTTCATTTTAGACTGATCAATTTGAAATGCTTGTGACATTGGCAGTTAGAAATAGGGGTCTGGATTTCAGGAGTGAGAGCTAGAGTTGTGGATCTAGATTCATCAGGGCATGGTGTTACCAGAAGCTTGGCACTTGTCCATAAGGCGGAATCAGGAGAATGAGGACAAGTGGTTTGTGGAGGAGGAAAGAGATTTTTTATTACCTTGCCAGCAAAGGAGGAAGATGGAGACTCCTGTCTGAAATGCCAGCGTCCTGCTAGTAAGCAGAGATACAGAGCTTTTATAGGATGGGTTCTAAGCTTCAGGCAATTACTGTTCAACTACAGTTGATGATTCTGATCATCCCAACTCTGCCCAGGACCTCCCTTTACCAGGTCCAGGCTGGGCCATCTCCTTTAGCACAAATAACAAAAGACTTACCCTGCCTCTCCCAACCACTGGCCTGAGGCAGGGATGCAGGTTTTAGTTCTCAAAAAGGAGTGGAGGATGTTTGAAAGAGACAGAAAATATTTTTGCCATTTTTTTTCTGGCCATTCCCCGTCACATGAGTAACAGCTGAGAATAAGGGAGTTTATGAAGTCACCCAGTGAGTATGTATCTGTCAGGACAGGCTAGGTTATGCTGAAGTGACTTCCCCAAGTCTTAGTGGCTTTAAACAACAAAAATTTAATTCTTGCTCATGATATGTGTCCACTGTGGGTCAAGCAGAGGAGTTCTGCTGATTTTGCTCATTCAAGAACACAGGCTTCCTGTCCAGCCACCAATTCAAACATGGGCAATTACAGTGTCACAGGGAAGAGAACTCTGTAGGGTCTCATATTAGCAAGAAAGTGCTCTGGCCTGGACGTGACCCAAGCTCCCTTTGTTCACAATTTTTTGGCTAAAACTCATCCCAAGGTGCACTCATCCACAAGGACAGCAGCGAGTGTGATTCTACTATATGCTGGGGAGATGGAGAGCCAGGAATATTGGGTAAGTAGCAATAATCACTACAAGAGTATGTCTAGAATGGAAAGCAAAGAGAATACGCTACCTAGGAGAATACACTGTTGTTTTTTATTATCTACCACTTTTCCCTTCTGTGATGGTTATTTATGTATCAACTTGCTTGGGCTATGTGATGCCCACATGGCTGGCAAAACACTATTTTTGGGTGTGTTTGTGAAGGTATTCCTGGAAGAGATTGGCATTTGAATCAGTAGACTGAATAAAGAGGATCAACCTTACCAATGTGGGTGAGGCTTGTCAAATACATTGAGGGCTTAAATAGAACAAAAAGGTGGAGAAAGGGTGAATTTGCTCTTTCTTCTTGAGCCAAGATTTCCATATTCTCCTGCCCTTGGACACCAGAGCTCCTGGTTCTCAGCCCTTCAAACTCCAAGACTTACACCAGCATCCCCCCCATTCCCACCTCACTCCCTGGTTCCCAAGCCTTTGGCCTCAGACCCGCTTACACCACTGACTCTTCTTGTTCTCCAGTTTGCATATTGTGGGACTTCACGGCCTCTATAATTGTGTGAGACAATTCCTATAATGAATCTCCTCTTATAAATCTCTTTGTACCCTATTGTTCCAGTTTTTCTGAAGAACCCTCTCTCTCTAACACATCTTTTCAAACCCAGTGCCTTGTTTTTAAACTCTGTCAGATAGTGCTATCTTTTATCTGATGGGCAAGCCTGGCACCTCTAAATCAACCATGACGCCTTCATCTCCTTCACTCATCATCTCAATTTGAACGTAAAATCCCATCAATTCAACAAGCAACATGCTTCCCGAATCCATCAGGATTCAGAAGTCATTCTCTTTATCACCTCTGAAACTATTATTGGAGTCTCTAAACTGCTTTCAGTTAGAATGCCCATCTAAAACACAAATTTTGCCATCCCACATGGCTTTGGAAATAGAATTTTTTGTAATAAAATTATTTCAGGATGGGATAAAGATGGAGTGATGGTGGTTATGTATGAGATTTTCTATTTAATAAAATGAAAGCTAAGGGTAGAAAACTTTTACAAAACAGAAAAGTATAAAGGAACAAATTTACATATCTCCTTGTGGCATCTAACATGATCACTCACTCCTTTTTGAAGCTACTCTTGTGGTTGTAGTACTCTCTAGTTTTCTTTCTAACTGCTTATGTGCCATTTATCAGTTATTTCTTCCTCTGCAGAATGCTTAAATATTAGTATTCCTGGGGGCCCTGTTTTGGCCCATGTCTCATCTTCCCCTCTTATTCTGTATATTCTCTCTAGTGGTCTCATCCATATCTTATCATCAGTTCTATCAGTTTTCTCTCTCTTTCTCTCACTCTCTCTCAGTGTCTGTCTCTCTCCCCTTCTGTCTTACATATACACAGCCATCACTGACCTTTTTGCTAAAATACAGACCCATATTTCCACCTGTCTCTTGAATATTTTAATGTTATCTTGGAATGTTAAGCATAATATGTTCAAAACTTAACTCATTTCTTTACCCACAAATATTCTGTTGCCCGATTTTGTGTAAGTTGCACCAGCCAGACATGTGAGAATCATTTTCCTTCTTCTATATTGTCTTTATACAATTGAAAGTACTAAGTGATACTGTTTCTAAACTGATGTTCTCTGTCCTTCTTACCTTCTTCTCCATCCCTACTGGCAGAGCCCTGATGCAGGCACTCATCCCTTCTCACCTGGGGAGCTGCAAGAGGGACTCTTCGTGGGTCTCCCTGTGTTCCCCATACTTTTCTCCCAACATTCAACCTGCCAACATATACTGTCACTGAAGGAGTAGATTGATTTTTCTAAAACATAAACCTGGTAATGTTACTTCTTTCTAAATTCTTTCTAAATTCTAAATTCAATGGCTCCTTATTGTATTTAGGATAAGATCTAATGGTGTTAGCATGGCGCAGAAGAGTTCCATGACTTGTTTCTTGGATCTTGCTTGCTTTTCAGTCTTATCCCTTTCAGATTCCTTAGGAGTACCTTGAAATTCAGTGATACCAATCTGTGGTCCTTTAAGGACATTTTTTGCTGCTTTATAAAAGTCGTTGTTATGGTCTCAATGTTTATGTCCCCTCCCCATTCATGTGTTGAAATCCTAACCCCAAAGGTGGTGGTATTAGGAGCTGGGGCCTTTGGGAGGTGATTATGTCATGAGGGTGGAGCCCTCATAAATGGGATTAGTGTCCTTATAAAAGAAGTCTGAGAGAGGTCCTTTGGCCCTTTTACCATGTGGGGGCACATGAGAAGTCCCTGTTCATGAACCAGAAAGTTGGCCCTCACCAGACACCAAGTCTGCTGATGCCTTAATCTTGGACTTTCCGGCCCCCAGAATAGTGAGAAATAAATTTCTGCTCTGTAAGCCACCCAATTCATGGAGCTTTGTTCTAGCAACCTGAATGGACTAAGACATTCCTGTGCCATCCCTTCTGCGTGGCGTGCCCTTTTCTTATCCTTCCTGTCTCTACACACCTTTTTTCCTATGAGGTAGAGTATGTTCTACTTCTACTCATTGTGTGAGATTCAACTGTAGAGTAAACTCTTTTCAGAAGTTTTCCTGATACTCCTAAAATTCCCTTCTCTATCCTGACTCGATCCTGTAGTTTCCATTATATTCCATATTTGCCTTTAGATTGGAGATTGATTATCCCACTTTAAGGTCATTTTGTATTAACCATGAATTGCCTGAAGGAAAATACTTTGAATCCCCAGCACCTAGAGTAGTACCTGGCACAAACGTGGCATTCAGAAATACTTGTGAACTGAATGACCATGCTCAGGGCTCCTGTGACACTTCCTACAGCATTTTTCTCACTGCCTTGTAATTATTTTGTTTATATATCTTTCTCTAGTAGAACATGGAACATTCCCAACTGTTTACACAATTTTACACATAAAATAAGTACTATAAAACTCTTACCTGTTGTGGTCTAATTTGAAATTTTTGGTATACCTCAAAATACTGTTCCATGTAAGGATTCCTTTTAGAGCTTAATGTAAACCCGAATTTATGACCTGTTACTATTTTAATGGTGACCACAAGATATACAGATGTGGAAAACCTGGTATTAATTTGATATAAACTTTTTTTCTCTTCCATAGTTATTTTAATTTTCTTAGGTTTTCAAGATTGTTTCTAACAAATATAAGAAGTTGTACCAATAGTCTTCCTAAGAGAAATGGAAGAAGTAATAGGATATAAGGGTGGGAAAAGGAAATGGAAAGAATGAGAAAGGAATGAAGGAAGGGGAGGCAAAGAAGGACAAAGAAAAGTATAGACAGGTACAGAAAATTTACTCATCCATAGCTCTGAAATGTATTGAAAACACCAGGAAAACTTTTAAAATGTTAATTATTCAAGTGTTCTATTTCATGAGAAAGACTTCAAAGTATCCTTATATATATTTAAAACCACATATAAATATTTGTACACTTAAAAGAATTGATTAACAGGTGCAGTAGATCTAACACCATGTTTAAATTATAAATTTAACATTTATTAGAGGAAATGAATGTGTTTTATCCACCTTATTGTTTAGTAGCACCCTTTGTTATATACCACAGTTAAAGGACACTGTTGTAATGCTGGAGTAAAAGAAACATTAGCATTTCCAGCATATCTGAAATGCATATTCACAGCAGATGAGAATAACAAGTGATTTCTGATACATTTTTTTCTCATCTGTTCAATTTTTGTATTTTAGTGAACACCTTACATTTAGCAGTTAAATCTATTCCATCAGTTTTGAATTATTTTCTTTGAGGAAATGATTAAGAAAGAAAATCTCTCTTAGGGGAAGAGTGTGCAGTAATATGAGTTAATCAAACACAAATGAAAGAGGATTAAATTTGATGAGGCAGCTACATTTCCAATTTTTTTTTTCTATCTCTTCAATCAAAACAAGGGTCTTGTTCTTAAGAGGCTTATAATCTAATTGGGAAGACAGAGCACATACATAAAAAGATGAATAGCTCTATGGGGAATCCAAATGAGTGGTCCAGACAGTAAATGCTTCAGATTTCAGAACCTGGAGAAGTGCCTGAGAGCTGAGGTAGTTGGGTCTTGAATTGATCTTCAAAGAAATAGCATGGGGGATCTTCAACAATGGGGAGTACAGGACTTTTTGTGGGGATGATGAAATCTCCTAAAACTGTACTGATAGTTACACAATTCTGTGCCTATAATAAAAACCTTTGAATTCTATATTTCCAACTGTTGAATTGTATGCTATGTGAATTATATCTCAATAAAGCTGCTATATTAAAAAATATTAGCCATGGTCTTGGTGCTAGCTACATAAATGGGGACTGTAGGAGCTGTAGACATTATCTTTCCCCCCCTTTTCTTTCCTCTACTTTTTTTTTTTAATAAAAGGGATGTTGGTAATGCTTAACTTCACAATTGAGTTCACAAGTCACTAGACTGAGAAGTCATATGCAAAATAGATGTAGATGACTGCATATCAGGTGGATTTCCTGAATTATTGAGATAGAGATTGTGATAGACATGGGACTTAGTGTCTCCTTTCTTAAGAACAAATATGGGAATAACTTTTTACAAAGAATAGTTGCAACATATCATGTGGAAACTTGATGGTGTTGTGTGATAGTGAAATACAGGTGAAGGGTAAGAATGGATGCAGAGTAAGCCATCTTTGGCCTATTTTGCTCTCAGATCCATCCTTCACTCTCCTCTGACTCTGCTCTGTATAGTAGGGTTGTGGCAGGAGGGATGACTTCTGTGGACTGCATTTCCCAGGTTGTAATGGCCACTGGCTTTCAGATTGTTTTGACCAGCAGGAGGCACTGGAGGAATTGGAGGACAAGAAGAAGTGAGAATCCAGGATATCTCTCACCCTCCCTTCCTAACTTGAGGGGTATTTCTGGCAGCAGCTACATCTTCTCTGTGGCTGTAGCTTCTGTCATAGTTCTAGCTTCTTCTGGGTGAACTCAAATTTTGAACTTTCTATCAAAACCTCCTCTTCTCATTTTTCTGGGCAAGATTATCTATTGCTAAGCTGTGTGTTTCTGCCCCATTCCTTATGCTATAGTCTCAATATCTCCCAAAATTCATGAATTGAAACTTGATCCCCATTGTGATAGTACTAAGAGGTAGTGATATGATTAATCATGAGGGCAGAGCCCTCATGAAGGGATTAGTGCCTTATAAAAGGACTGGAGGGAACTAGCTTAGGCTCCTTTTGCACTTCCACCTTTTGCCATGTAAAGACATAGTGGTTGTCCTTTCTGAAGGACACAGTGACAAGGCACAATCTTGGAAGTAGAGAGACTGGGCTCTCAAAAAACACAAAACACCAAATTTGCCTTGATTTTGGACTTCTGAACCTTCAAAATTGTGAGAAGTAAATTTCTATTATTTATAAATTACCAAGTTTATTGTACTTTGTTATAGCAGCAGAAATGGACTAAGACACCCTGTTTGGTTTCTCGGGTCTTCCATCATCTGTGTAACCAATTTCTTATATTAAGTTTCTTTTGTTTAAAGTATCATGAGTAGTTTCTAATTTTCTGTTTGGATCCTTAAACTGACACAGTATGAACATAATAAACATTTGTGGACTGAATACACTTTGTATATGGAAAACTAGAAAAATTCAGAAGCCATGAAAAGCAAAAAGAATGCAGGAGGTGGAGGCAGGGAGGTAAAAATATTGGGTTTGATTGTAGACATGTAGAATTTGGGTATGTGTGGTAGTATGGGAGGAGGGTTGGGACTGTAAACACAAAATTTGAGATCTATTTCCAAGAAATGAGGTCTGCAGCAGAAGAAATAACAACAGAAAAAAATTAACAAGGGAGAATTTGAAGAAGATGAAGAAAACCAAAAGGTCATTGAGAGAAACCTGAGGAGACATGGAGACAGATTACTGAGGAACCAATAAAATATTAAAAAGATTAGTCACCAAATTAAGGAGAGAGTCTGCTTAGCAGTGAGGATAATGCCATGGAAACTATGTAAGAGAAATAAAGAATCAGAAAATAGGCTGGGAACCAGAAAGATGGTGGACTAGAAGCAGACCGCGTGCACTGCTCTCAATAAGAAGATCAAAAGTTGCAGGTGGTTGCCTATCTATGGATGGCTCTTCTTGGAAAGACCATTGTAAAACTCTGGAGAAGCACCAGAGACATTCAGAGTGAAGGAGAAGGTGATGGGGTGATTTATTTGGCAAGATTGAAGGAATCTGTGGGGAGGCATACACAAGTGGAGAAGATCAGGAAGAGAGAGCCCTGGGGTGCCACACTCTCCCAGCAGGCACTGTGGCCCAAGAGTTGAGGGGGATCCATTCACCACCACACACCTCTGGACTTTTTGGGGATCTGCTTAGAGTCTGTGCAGAGACATTGCAGTGGACAGCAGGTGCAGCAGGGATTGGGTGGCTGCTGATCCTGGGTTTCTGCAGCTGACGCCATCCTCAGATCTCATGTGCACGGTGCCAGGTCTGCATGAGACTTGACTTTGCAGTAGCACCCTTTGCATTGCCCCTGCTGGGCTGGAGAGGGAGCGAGAAGAGCTGAGGCTCCCCCATGCCATGCCCTATTACTGGAAGCCAAGTGCCCCTTTCTCCCCAGCATGGAATGTGAGCAGAGGAGGAGCCACAGGCACCACCTGGGAAGCTTTGGGTGACTGCCTCAGTGGGACCTACGTTGGGGGAGAACCTTGGGTATTTGGCAGCTCTGATCAACCTCCATAGTTCCTGGCTGCTGGAACTAACCCTCGCCTGCAAGGCTCAGCATCAGCAGTCCCTGAACAGAACAACCTCCTATCTGAGTGGGTCTACCTCCATGGTCCCCAGTTCTGGCTCTGAGGCTCTAGCTGCATCTGGGCCCAAAGCTCCACCCCTGTGGCTGCAGAGCTACTGCCAAGCCTGCAACACCACCCCCAAGATTCCAGCATTGTGCCTGGACCCCTGAGATGGGGGATGTCATCCCTGAGTCTCCAACACTGCCGCTGAGCCCATGGAACATCCCTGAGGTCCAATGCTCCACCAGGGACCCCCCAGCCTCAAGCCACCATTACACCTGGACCTGGTTTGAGCAAATGCCCACAGCCCAGACACACATGACCACTGCCTAGATAGCCTAACCCAGGTTTCATTGTCACCTCTGCAGGAAGATATTGGGTGGAGCAATCCCCCACAGTGCCAGCCTCCATGGAAATGGTCTCACCCAGCCCCCCACTCAAACTTCCAATAATGATCTGGGGAACAACCTATCACCCCACATGAAGATCATACAGCACTAGATTGAACTGTGGCATCACAGGAGAATAGGAAAAAATAGAATAGCTATACTACAGGCTCTCAGTGGACCCACCCCTCCCCTGCCAGGTCAACATTCCAGAGTAGGACACAAAAGTGCCATCTAGGGACCTCTTCCTCTTTCCACTAGGTAGCAGAATTCCCAGCAAAGGAGAACAGGTGCCCTGCAAACCTATTAGCCCTGAACCAAGAGAAGAGAATTCAGACAAGAAGAAACGAGCAAAAGAACCCTGGCAACATGAAAAAACAAAACAGTTCAACATCCCCCAATGGATCACAGTGGAGCTACAGTAGGGGACTCCAACCAAAAGGAAATTGTTGAAATGTCAGAACTGGAATTCAGAATATGGGTGGCAAATAAGATGAATGGAATTGAAGAGAAAGTTGAAAATCAACACAAAGAAGCCAAGAAAATTTCAGGAGATCAATGAAAAAGTCACTAAAAAGCTAGACGACATAAGAAAAGATATAATAGAACTTAAAGAAATGAAAGAGTCATTTTGGAAATTTTAAAACACAGCAGAAAGCTTCAACAATAGACTAAACCAAGGAGAAGAAAGAATCTAGTCATTCAAAGAGGCAGAGAAGAGAATAAAAAAGACTGAGAAATCACTTAGAGAGATATGGGATTATGCAAGGCAAACGAATGTATGAATTATGGGTATCCCTGTAGGAGAAGAAGAAAGAGCTAAAAGCATGGAAAATCTATTTTAGGGAATTCTTGAGGAAAACTTCCCTTGCATTGCCAGAGATTCAGACATCCGGATACAAGATGGTCATTGAACACTGGGAAGATTCATAGCAAATAGGACATCTCCAAGACACATAGTAATCAACCTAGCCAAAGTCAAAATGAAGGAGAAAATTTTACAAGCAGCGAGATGAAAGCAACAACTAACCTACGAAGGAAAACCCATCAGGCAAACTGTAGACTTCTCAGCAGAGACCTTACAAGCCAGAAGGGATTGGGCCCCATCTTCAGTCTGTTTAAACAGAACAACTGCCAGCCTAGAATTTTGTGTCCTGCAAAACTAAGTTTCACAATTGATGGAGAAATAAAGACTTTTCCAGACAAGCAAACACTGAGGGAATTTGTAAAGACCAGGCCTACCCTGCAGGAAATACTCAGAACTGCATTATACATGGAGAAGTATAATAGATATCCACCAGTGTAAAAATCACCCAAAAGCTAAAGCTCACAGCTCATGTAAAACAATAACATTAGAAGGATAACAAAGCAATAAGGTACTACGCAATGTGATGAGCAGAACAGCATCTCACATATCAATACTATCACTCAACATTAACAGTCTGAATGCTCCACTCAAAAGACATAGGCTGGCTGAATGGATGAAAAAATACAACCCAAGTGTCTGCTATCTCCAGGAAACACATCTAAACCACAAGGACTCACACAGACTCAAGGTGAAGGGGTGGAAAGAAATATTCAATGTGAACACAAACCAAAAGAGAGTAGGTCTAGCCATTCTCATATTGGATAAATTAGCTTTAAAGAAAGCTGAAGATGGTCATTATATAATGGTAAAGAGAGCAATTCAAAGAAGAAGAAGACATTACAATGCTAAATATATGTGCACCTAACACAGGAGCTCCCAGATTCATAAAGCAAGTTTTACTAGATCTAAGCAATGAGATAAATAGTAGCATTATCTCTGGGAGGCTGAGGTGGGAGGATTGCTTGAGCCTAGGAGTTCGAGACCAGCCTGAGCAAGAGCAAGATCCCGTCTCTACTAAAAATAGAAAAAGTTAGCTGGGCATGGTGGCATGCGCCTGTAGTCCCAGATACTCGGAAGGCTTAAGCAGGAGGACTGCTTGAGCCCAGGCATTTGAAGTTGCTGCAAGCTAGGCTGATGCCACTGCACTCTTGCTGGGGGCGAAAGACTGAGACTCTGTCTCAAAACAAAAAAGAAGCATTGTAATTGCTGGCAACTTCAACACCCCACTGACAGAGCTGGACAGATAATTGAAGCAGAAAATAAGGAAACAGTGGACTTAAACAGGACTCTAGAACAAATGGAACTAACAGACATTTACAGAACATTCTACCCAAAAACTACTGAATTCTTCTCATCAGCACATGGAACATTCTCCAAGATTGATCATATCTTAGGCCACAAAAATGTCTCAACAAATTTAAAAAAAACTGAAATCATACCATGTATTTTCTCAGACTACAGTGGAATTTAACTAGAAATCAATTCCAAGAGAAACACTCAAATCTACATGAAGTCATGGAAATTAGACAACTTGCTGCTGAAATCATTTTTGGGTCAATGATGAAATTAAGATGGAAATCAAAAGATTTCTTGAACTGAACAACAAAGGGGACAGAAGCTATCAAAATCTATGGGATTCAGCAAAAGCAGTCCCAGGGGGAAAATTCATAGCTTTAAATGCCTTCATCAAAAAGACAGAAAGATCACAAATTAGCAACCTAATATTAGGTACTAGAAAAGGAAGAGCACACCAACCCAAAGCCAGCAGAGAAAAAGAAATAAGAAGCCCAGAGAAAATATTTCAATGCTAGATAATGCAAGGTAGTGAGCAAAGCAGAAGACTGAAAATATCTACTGAGTTTGGTCATGAGGAGGTTATTGATGACCTTGAAAATGTGGTTTCATTCATAGTGTAATGACTGATTATGCATTGCCAAATGGTTAAGTAGGTGGAGAAGAAATTAAGGTTAAAAGTATATAGAGATAATTCAATAATAGAAATTTCCTCAGAAATTAAAGATAGAGCTAGTATAATAAGGCAGATAGGTAAGATAGGTATTTCCTAATTCATTTTTTAGAAAATGTAGTATCTAGATATATTTGTATATAAAAGAAAAAAATACCTAAGGATATTACATGAATGGAAACAAAGGAACTAACAGGATGCATAATGGAATAAAATGCTGGGGAAAGTGAGTAAAACAGGATCCAAGGCACAGGGAAATAGATATAATGGGAAAAATAGAAAATATTTATTTGGAAATAGAAAGTAACAGATATACTCATAGATATAATAACAGATATTGGAGATGGGGAGTCAGGAAGCTTAAGGAGCTTGTTGTAAGTAGCCTGGATCTTATCTGGAAAGATGAGGGGGTCAGGATGAGAGGGGGTATGAGCAACAGCTGCAGTGAGGATTTCAATGGCAATGCAACAGCAGATGAACAAAATGTTGATGAGCAGTTTTGAGAGCTGGTTGATGATAGAGAGCAAGAAATCCATGAACCGTGAGTGTCAGCAGAGAGGTGATTGGTAGGCAAGGTTAAGGAAACGCTGGTGTTTAAGGGTATGTTTAAGGAATAGTAGGCATGGTGGGAGAGTCAATAGCACTTGATTACCATCTGAACAAGTCAACATAGAAAACGTTAAGTGAAGGCTGACAACTAGTTTATTGCACTGATAGAAAATGTCCCTGTGGGTGGGGTAGGTGAAAGATGAGCTTGGCTTATGACATTTTAAGTTGGAGTAAAAAATATCTAGCAGGCAATTGGAGATATTGGACTAAATCTCAGAAAAGTGGATATAAATTGGGAGTCAACCGAAAAGGGTTGATAGTGAAGCTAAGAATGTGAATGAGAGTTCTGTGGTAAACAGTGTGGAACAAGAAAGTTAGAATGCCAAGGACTAAATGTACAACCACATCTGGGGATGGGAGAGAAAATGGAGTCAGAGAATGTGCAGATATGAAGAATTAAAAACCTTTCTCAGGTGAAAAGTAGCAGTGCTTTCTCTTTGCGTTAAATTCCAGAACCCAAATGTTTTGCAAGTAGAGCTACTATTTTTGTGCATATCTGCACATTTGCATCCGTAATAGACATCTTACAGAACACTCTGAATGGCACTAATGTTTTTCCACATTTAAGGAGATGAGCTCATTCACAGGAAAGCACACTAACTAAAAGAGAAATTTCTGCAAATGATTTGTAATAGGCACATTCATAGGTGACAAAAGCGTACAGAAAATGTCTAGAGTTGTCTGTGTAAGAGCTGAATGGATACATTAGGAATTTCAATAATCAATTTTCAAATTCTTGCTTAAAAATTAGAAAGATGGCTTTTCTGTCCCAAGTTCCTTGAAATAGATTATTATGCTGCCATGATGTCTCAGAAATTCATTATGGCCAAAGACTATACTATAGTGGCTAAGTCTTTTCTAAGACATCTGACACATAAATAAGACATAATATTATTCTACTTATCTAGGATAAGCTCTTTGCAATATAAAAAGCTCTTGTTGCTCAGAGGTGACACAGTCTAGAAGCTACAGGTAACATCCTGGTAATAGTCACCTTCCATCCTTAATGGAGTCAAGCAAATTGCTCAGCTCAGAGGCCAATAAGCAGGATGGAAGCAGGAGTACGGTTATATCAATTTCACATAAGAAACTTTCTGAAATACACATGCTCTCAGATCTCTCTCCCTTCCCCACTGCATCCCTCCCAAAATGGAACCAACTTACATTTACCTTGGGATGCCTCCTTGTAATTGTTTGAAGGAACCAATACATCAACAATCAATTAAACTGTCTGCTTTGAGGAAAATTTCCTGACCCAAAGACCTAGAAGCATCTAAGTATTAGTATGACAGCCATCTAGCAATTTCTATAAGCTGATATGTTATTTCTCTGTTTCAGAATGAAATCTTAGCCAAATAAGATGATGATTCTACTTCTTGATAGGGCTTGGATCTTCCCGCTCCTCTCCAATCACACTGCCATGTGTGGCTCAAACCACCACCATCTCTAGCCTGATTAGCAACTAATCTCTTAACTCACTCCTTACCTTAAATCACCTTTATGCAAATTTGTTTTTTTCCTATTGCTGTCAGAATGAACTTTTCATAAAAGCACAAATTGTTAATATTCTTCATTCATTTATTAAAAAAGATTTGTTGAACACCAGCAGATGACAGAAATACAATAGTGATAAAAAAGAGAATCCAGTGGGAAAGACATACAATCAAGTAATCACACCAAAGAACATGTGAATATATAACAAAAGTACCTGCTCTACTTGGGATATCAGGAAAGGTTAGCCTGAGTAAGTGACAATGCAGGAGAGGGGCGAAAAGTAGGAAAGGAAGGTAGGTTAATCTAGACAAAGAAGGCAGCATGTGCACCAGTGTGAGAAGGTAGGGGCCCATAGTATCTTTGAACAGCTGAGAGAAGATCAGAACAGTTGTAGCCTGGAGAGTAAGGTGAGAAAAGTTGGGGGAGGCAGCAAGGACCAAACTGTGTCATAGTTTATTATGGGCCCTTTTAAAAGTCTTTGGTTTTCATCATAAGAGGATTGCAAAGTAATAGGTTTTAAACATGGTAAGGATAAGATTAGATTTGCATTTTGACTAGCTCTGGCTTTGATGTGAATATCAGGTTGGAGGAAAACCAGTGCATTTGGGAAGACCAGATAGCACTTTATCACCATAGTCCAGATGAGGAATAACAGTAACTTGGAATGTGGTGGTGACTGCAGAAGAGAAGGTAAGGTGATGGATTGAAGAGTCGTTTTAGTAGTGATTTGTTGACAGGATGAATATGGAGAGTAAGAAGATTTAATATAAAGGTCATTGCATGTATTTCTGGCCTATGAAACAGTGCAGATGATGGTGACATTCACCAGAACATGGAACACTAGATGAGAGCCAGTTTTGGAGGGGAACTATCATGTACTAAGTTTCGATATATTGAGCTTAAAATGACTTTGATATTTCTAAGTTTACAACTGTTCACTGGCTTTCCATTGCCCAAAGGGTTAAATCAAATCTCTTTGAAATGGATTTATAAAACCTGTGTGACCTAGGTTTCACCTTCCTCTTCTCTCATAGGTACACATACTCCATATTCCAGCTGTTCTGAGTTAGTGGAAATGTCCCAATACCCCAAAGTATTTAGTAGCTTCATGGCTTTGAAAATACTATTTCTTCTGCTGAGCAGCTCTTTCCCTATACTCCCTTCTATAATGCTGAGTGCACTCTTGCTTTGTCTTCAAGACAGCTTAAACATCATCTACCCTGAAAGAGTTCCTTTTAGTTTTTCTCTAACATTATGGTTGTGTGTATGTGTGTGTGTGTGTGTAGATGTATATGTATGTAATTGTTTATGATGGCCAATTTATTAGTCTCTTCTACTAGATGGCGAGTGCTGTGAGGTCAGGACTATGTTTTGCTCATCTCTATAAACCCCGTGTGTAGTAGTCAATAAATGAATTCAATGATGAAATAAATGAAAAAAATGAATCTTAAATCCTTTCCCTTCTTTCTAGGAAAATATTTTAAAAATACAGACTATTTTTGGTTAACATAACCAGGAACTACTGGCTAGAAAATCAGAAGTCATGTACCTATGAAAGATTTACATTAATAATACTGAACTAAAGAATTAATTAATATTTGTTTCCTTGCCAGATCAAAAATAAACACTCTAGTTAAAAAGTCATAGGCTGGATGTGGTCACTCTCATGCCTGTAATCCTACCACTTTGGGAGGCTGAGGCAGGAGGATCGCTTGAGGCTAGGAGTTTGAGACCAGCCTGAGCAACATAGCGAGATCCTGTCTCTACAAAAAATAGAAAAATCAGTTGGGCATGGTGGTGCACACCTGTGGTCCCAGCTACTCCGGAGGCTGAGGCGGGAGGATTGCTTGAGGCCAGGAGTTCGATTGCGCCACAGCACTCCAGCCTGGGTGACAGAGTGAGACCTCTTCTCCAAATAAACAAACAAAAGTCATAAAATAATATCTTTCCTGAGATTCATAAAAGAGCACTTAACATGACCATGAACTAAAAGTAAAAACTAATATTAAAAAGCAGCATTAAAAACATTTTTTTATGATTATAGAAATGATGTATGTCCACTGGGAAAAATACAGAAAAACAAAAAACATAAAATGTAAATATAATCCCACCACCAAAATAGAGTCTCCTTTAATATTTTAACTTGTAAATCTTTCCTGTCCTTTTTGTATTTAAGCACATACATTTTACCATCTTTATTAATGGAGAAAAGCATTAAGATATGCCAAAAGTCAGTATTCCAAGCCATCTTTTAACTGGCTATCACAGGCATTATGTGTTCAAAAATGCAGGGAGGTTTTCTAGTTCTCTCTATGGCCTGCAGCTCCTGATTCTTCTAAGTGGTTAAAGGTTACAGTACTAGTCAGGGCCGGCTCACCTTGGGCAGGCCAGCTATTTTCTCTCTCTTTGCAGAAATAAATGTCCTTGGTAAACTGAGAGTCAGATTTGGAGGGAGGTGGTGCAAGACCACACAGTCCTCAAGGCCTAAGCTGTGGGCTCAACACAGTTGTTAACAGGTAGCCTTGCTGGGGGAGTTCAACTACTGGGAGTTACTGACTCAACTTCTGGAACTGCTGACTCATACTTTGAGTCAGATTTAATTTCTTATATATAACTCCCTAAAGAGGCATGTGGGGAGGAGAGTGATTGTTAAAAAAGTAGTTGGCCATTTTTGGGTTTCCAGGCCATGATACTATCTAAATACTTTGAAATTTTACATCTGTGTTCTAAGTAACATCATGAATCCCATGAGATTAAGGGATAAAGTGGTGATCACAACATAGGTGGTGTAAGTAAAAGCAAAACAATGTACAGCTCATATGTAACTCTGTAACAGAGGGAATGGCCCAAAAAAAAAACCGGCAAAAATATTTTCTGTCTCTTAAAACCTCCCCCACTCTTTTTGGGAACTGTGGCCTGTCCTGCATCCCTGCCTTGGGCAAGTGGTTGGGGCGGGGCAGGGAATATCTTTTGTTCTTTGCATTACAGGAGATAGCTCAGCCATCCCAGGCCCCACACCGGCCTCCCAGGTGGGTGGAGGGCACAGGTTTTGCCTTTGGCAAAGATGGGCAGAGATGGTAATGGGATGATTAGAATCATTAAAGACAACAGCCCAGAACTGAGGTCCCTCCATTTAAAAGCCCTGTATTTCTGCTTATGGACAGGAACTTGGATTTTTTTTAAGACAAGAGTCTACCATTTTCCTCCTTTGCCAGCAAAGTAATAAACTTCTCTTTCCTTCTCCTCAAACCACTTGTTCTTGTTCTTCTGATGTGGCCTTGAGGACAAGTGCTGAGCTTTCAGTAACAATTCCAGCCACATAGAATGCTACATAGATAGATCAAGTCTGATAGATCACTAAATTGTATATACATACACACATACGCACTCACACAACCAACAAAGTAAGCTCTGGACCTACGGTATTTGTCAGAATTATTGCTATTTATTTTATAGCACTTTCGAAAATTCTCAAATATGTTTGCTTTACTTTTCTTTGGTTTTTAAAAATGACAGCATTTTAAATCAGTTGGCATCATTTATTTCTAATATGTCAACGTGGTTTGCTAATTATTAGACATCTTTTCCACAAAGTATTCATTCATTCTCTTATTATTCACTTGGTTACTTGGCTGAGGAGACATGTCACAATAATTGCCTGCAAATTTCTTAGTTTGGTTTTGAAGGTGACATGAACACTGTCAATGTTTCTCGTGCCCTGTCCGTGTGTATGTCTCATCTAGCCATCTGCTCATGTTTAGGTTTAGCAGTTTGCATTATACTTTATTCATGGCCCCAAATCCCTATTTGCTTTCCTACCCTGTAAGTTAAAGTGAATTTTATGGAAATCTAAAAAAGAAGAAAGCAACGACAAAACACCAAACCCACCTACCACTTCAGCCTCCCGCCTTCAGATCCCAGCTGGAGCCATCCTTAAATGCATCACATCAGTGCCTTGTTTTCCCAAACCCTTTCTTATTCTGGAAGTTGTGGAAAATTTGGAGGTGACAGTTGAGTTACAAAGCCCCATTCTGGGGCTACGGTAGCCTGTTCAAGGGAATTGAGACTTTCTCCGGTTTCTTTTATCCAGAGGATCTGGTAGAGCTACTCCCTATGAAGTATGCATCCAGCAAATGGGTCTAAAAACATGTTTATCAACAGTGTTGCAACAAAGTCTGGCCATGGCCCAGAGGTACTTACTCTGTCAGGAACGCCATTGAGCAAAAGGGCCCGTTGGTCCATTCGGACTTTTCTTAGCTTAAAGTTATCTGGTATCATTATCATATTATCATTACTTTCCTCCCCTATTGTTCTTTTTGCATCCTTGTCTTAGTTTCCCTTGAAATAGTAGTTTTTGAATTACACAGAGTTGTGTTATTTCTATGTTTATCCCTACTTTCACTCCAAAATGTGAATGCCTTTTGTTCCATCATTGGTCCTGTAGGGTGTGGTAGAATATGCCGTTCCAAAATATGCCACTTTGACATAAGGATTATTTTGAGTTAAAAGTGTTTAAAAAACAGCAGATGCCAGAAGGGCATCCTCCCTTTCCTTTCCTTTTTCTTCCTGAAAGGAGATAAAACTCCCACGTGAGGGGTGCCCTTCTGTGCCAGAAAGGAGGAAGACGTTCTTATCTCCAGAAATGGGGAGTCAAGGCCAAGAGAAATCTGCACAAACAAATCTTATTAAACTAATCCTTATCTTCCTACTCCCTTTTCCACAATTAACTGCCCTAGCCCAAACCCCTTTGTCTTATCATGTTTTCACAGTTTACTGCTCTTTGCCCAACTTGGTATATAAACTTTTGACCCCAGCTTCTTCTCTGGGTCTTCATTTCTTTTATGAAGGCTCCCATGCATACAAAAAAATTACTAAATAAGATTTGTATGCTTTTCTCCTGATAATCTGTCTTTTGGTAGTCTAATGTCCCAGCCTGAACCCAAGATGGGTAGAGGAAAAAGGTTTTGCCTTCTCTACAGTCTTCTTTGAATAATGTTATTTTCTTACTTATGGAGAACTTAGTTTATAACACAAAAGGTGTAATTTTATGCTAAAGATTGCTGGTGCATACTTATTACCTTAAATTTTTTTCTAATTAAAGAAAGGAATATTACCTCAGTTTCTGGAGTATTGTAAGATACACATTTTTTTCCTATTAAGTTTTTATTTATTTATTTTTAATTGACAGATAAAAATTGTATATATTTCTATGCACAGCATGTTGTTTTGAAATATGTATACATTATGGAATGGCTAAATCAAGCTAATTAACAAATGCCTTACCTCACATACTTATTTTTTTGTGGGGAGAACACTTAAAATCTACTCTTAGCAATTTTCAAGAATACAATATATTGTTATTAACTATAGTCATGGTGTTGTACAATAGATCTCTTGAATTCATTCCTTCTATTTGACTGAAATTTTGTATTCTTTGACCACTATCTCCCCAAATCTCTAACCCACCATTGTTAGATATTGAATAATGTAAAAAAAAAAGTTTGTATCTATTTAGACTGTGTGTCCCAAATCAATGAAATACAAAAGTTTCATAGTTAAAACAAATTAAAATAAGTACCCTGGACAAAAAGATTATATCAGCCCAAAGGGAGATATTTGTAGTAGATTCTGTGATGTATTACCCAGATTCTCTCTTGAGGACCAAGGCACTTACTCATTTTATTCATTGAAAAAGTAGTTTTTGAGCATCAATTATATGGCAGAATAGTGAATGAGACAGACATGGTCTTTGTCCTCATTTAGCATAGACCCTATCAAGGTGGCTGCCTATGGAACAAGAAATACATTTAATGGCTAGTATGAGAAGAAACACAGGTAACGTAAGAAATTTTTATTAAAGGTAATATCCCAATTTTTACTTCTAGAATTATAGAGTAACAAGAAGACAATTTCTTGAATTTGGAAGAGTTTCTTTCATTGCTGAATGGAAAACAAAATAGTGTCCCACTCAAGGGCATCCAGCTTTAGTTGTTTTGCTATAAGCCTTTGTTTATAGCTTTCTCATAGTTTACTTCATCTAATTCTTCAAGGCTAGGCCTTGTTGAAACTCAGAAACTGATACCCCAAAATGTGGTGCTCTGTATATGCTGAACTGATAAAAAAGCCTCAAGTTCTTTCTAACTTCCCCCACTGTCCCAAAGCATAGGATAAAGTTGTTTTCTTAACTTTTCTTATTTGCCTGAAGTCTGGACTTACCAAAGAAAAAAACAATTACCTTTGGTCCCCTCCCTGCGTTTTCATTAACTGAATCCATATTGTAGGAAGGAAGACTAAAGTGTGTCAACAAACCTGGACAGACTTTTGTCACAAACCATTGTGTGCTCTGTGGGCCCAACAGACTTTTCCCCAGACTATTGCATGTTCTTCAGGCCCATTAACTTCTCCCCAGTAATCATTTATTGACTCTCAACAGAATCCCTCTTCTCTGGCATAGCCTGTTTTGCCAGGACCCATGCTCCCATTCTTTCTGTAACCTCAAGATGGTGTATAAGCTTCTGCACACTATTGGGGGGTTGGGTCTTCATTCTGAAGTCCCCGTGTCATGTAAAATATGACCAAATAAACTTGTATGCCTTTTCTCCAATTAATCTGCCTTTTTTGAGTTGATTTTTCAGCAAACCTTCAGAAGACAAAAGAGTTTTTTCCTGTGCCCCTACGGTTCCATTCCAGGCCTTCTCTGACCATCTTTCTTTCCTGTACCATCCACATTTTCATCATAGAGCTTGTTACTATTAGTAATCATATGGCATTTACTTATTGTCTGATTTTCATGCCCCCCAAATGGCTGGACACGTATTTTTTATTTACCTATGTATTATTCAGCAACTATTCCTATGTGGGACATATAATTTGCTCGGAATAAATGTTTGATGAGTGAATGGATAAGCAAAACCCATGAGACAATAGGACAAGGCTGAGTTTCTGGTTGTTCAACAGAATATGAATGATACCATCACCTGCTTGATCATTGTCTATTAAATTACGAGCATTGAGATTCCAAGAGATTTTGTTAGTTGATTCTTAAAGGGTCCAATGGTCAGATAAGTCTGGCAATCATTGAATTAAACAAACTTAACCTAATTCCCTTACTGCTGGACTCCTCAGAGCTTTTAATATCCTGATATACATGTGACCTTATAAGAGAGGTACACTGTGTTCAGAATTCTGAAAATTATTTTGCTATGGAAATTTTTCTTTCAGGAAATGCTTGAAACTCCATGGGATATAGTTTGGAAAATGCTTGCTTACTTTGTTAGCAGGTAGGACCTAGTAAGTGACAGATCACAGAGCTTTGCAATCTGGTTTAGCAGTTAGCAAGAGTTAGCATGCCTGGGTCTGATTCAAAGATGGTCTCAGAAAAGCCCTGGGGGATGAACGGAGCAGACAGGTTGTGCTTCTAGTCTTTTGGGATTGGTAGACTTTTGGGTAAATCTGGTTTGTCATAGCAAAGTCCTCCCCATCCTGGGCGGTGATAAGAAAATGGCCAATCAATGCCCTGCCATGCTCCTTGTTGAGCCAGCATGTTGTCTCTATTGCACCCCTAAGGTTTCCTGTGTTCTTCAAGGTTCATCCTGTTAAGATTGCTATGTCCTGGGAAATCCTTACACTATACTTGCTATTTTTTTCTCAAACGTAGCTTGCTGGTCTTACTCTTTCCCTCCAAGAATCCCACATCAATGTACTGCATAGCAAGAGGTTGTTTGAGATCAAGAGAAGATATTTTTCTAACATCTGGAATTTGTCTCAGAGTCCATGTCCCTGCCCAGTGGGTCCCTGACCAGTGGATCCCTGTCCAGTGGATCCCTGCCCAGTGGGTGTTATCACTTTTCAAGTCTAAACATAAGACCCTCTAAGTGACAGACACAGACCCGTGGTGTGGGTTTGTCTGGCACCCCCCCTTCTGCTGGATGGTCCAGTGGGCTACCTGTAGAGAAGCTCCCTCTACAGACAGTTCCCCCATGCTTTGGCCTCAATGTGGCCACCACGTGAGAATTCCCTCCTCTCCTGGTGACACTGGTCTTGTAGGGCAACCTTCTGGGACTCACACCTTTCCAGAGCTATACTCATCTGGAACAAGGGGTTTGTGAATAGAAGGGAGACTTCCAGGTGCCAGCTGCCTCTATACAGCCTGCACAATGCCACTCTTATGTCCCAAGGCCTAATGATGGCATTTTTACCCAATTCTCCAGAGTATCCTGTATTCATATATTACTTGTGTAACTAAAATTTGATCTGACACTAGCAATAATCTTCAAATTCTTCATTTTCTTCCATCCTGATTCTAGCCTATCCAGATCTAATCCAATCCTGCACTATGGAAATGAATTCCTCTAGCACAGTGAGAAGTGCCACTTGTCACAAGAAGGGGTTACAGTATGGGTCATTGTTTCCCCCTTTTCAGAAGGCACCTCTTAACTGCTGGGAATTACTAGTGATGTAGTCTGCCACGGAGATATTTTGACATTATCTTGAGGGAGCCCACTTTTGCTGGGGGTGGCCAATACTCCCTGGAGCTTTAAACAGAGAACATTATATTATTCCAACATAGAGTTGGCTCTTTATTTCATTTTTATCTTTAAATTGAACACAAAAGTATTGAAGATGTAAATAATAGTGTCTTCAGAGTGTTTTAGCTTTATGAAGAGTTAAGATATTTTCTTCTTATAACAGGGTTATTGTGAGCATACAATAAAACATTTAATGTGCCTTGCACATTGCTTCACACATATTAGATATCCAGTAAATTTTAATTCTTTTTTGTTTCTCATCTATCTAATGCAAAGAAAATTAAAATATGTTTTCCTCCAGTGTCCACTTTTTCTGTGCCAGAACCCTCGTGTCCCTGTGTCAGAATTCTAGCAGTTGTAAACTGTAAATTCTTCCATAGGTTACACTGAAAGTTGGGAGTTTCTCTTTTGAACCATAATGTTACACCACTGAATAAAAATGGACGAGTTAAATTGCACAGACTGATTATTTACTTCCCTGTATCTCATTGACATGCAGCTGGGTTAATACCGTCTCATTCCTGGCTGTTCCATTTTAGCTGGCCATAATCTTTTCTTTCTGTGAGGGAGGCAAATGGTATTCTCGGTCCTGATTACCTGGATTAATTCTGAAAAACCTCTTCAGGCTGATGTCCTAGAGAAATTGAAAAAGTTCCCTTTCTATTTGAAATGACTTAAACTGTGAGGCTGGAACAAAAGAGTCATCTCTCCGATGATCATCTAACCTTCTTGTCACTCAGAGTCCAATTAAATAAACGACGACCTGATCTTTTGTCAATTGTCAGCGGATCTGGCTTTCACTTTTAATCAGCCTGCACATCACGTGGCCTTTTAAATTCTCTTTTCACCCTTTCCTTTGTCCATAAATATGATGAAAGTGGGAGTCGAAAAGAGTAGGCTTAAGAGTAAGATAAATATGCAGATTTCTGTAAGCATTCATCATATTCTTTCTAAGTCACCTTTTCTCTTTCCTCTGCAAAAATAATTATCCCATTGATTTAACTTATCAGAGCCACTGAATGACTTCCAAATACTGTGGAAGACTTCCATTCAGGAAGATGTTTTAAGGACTGATTTTTCTCATTTTCACTTCACATAGCTTCCATGTAAACAACAAAAAACACTCTCTTTAACTGAAAATTGTTTGGGGGAAGAATAGGTACTCGAAAACAGGGATGTATTATCTCTCTTTGAAAGACTTAGAGTCTGTGGGTGTGGTTTTATAATGGGTGTTTCTATGCTGCTAAGATTAGATATGATTCTTTTTCTCAAGAAAAAGGTCCTTGACTCAAAGAGGGATGCAAATAGGGACACCAGAAAGGCAGATATCAATGTAAAAATAGAGAAGAAATAAAGATTCAGTAACATCCACATAGATAGATCTGCAGCATTCATCTGTACTTACGCAGAGATCACACTTTAGTCCTACCCTGCAGTACAGGCAACAGCGCCATTACAAGGGAAGTTTCTGGAAGCCAAAGTATTTCCTGCCAGGAGTACCGATGTCCCAGCACCTGGGAAGAGAAATGTTTATCTGTCATCTTTTCCTTACCTTCAGCTCAGATGAAAATGGCAGCTTTTAATTAGTGTGTGCCAAGACCAAGAGCAAAATAATAAAGGGGAGCTAAAAATATCGTGGAAGACTTTTATTTTTAGTAATATGACCTACCAGGTATAATAGTATCCCACTACTTCCCCAAAAGTGTTGTTAGGCAAAATTTAGCAAGACACTTTGATGGCATGGCTGAATTTTAAAGATAGAAAGGGAACATCCCTGCAAGGAGAAAGCCGAAAATCAAATAGCTGAGCTGTCTTAGGGGCATTCGCTGGATTTAGTGACCAGGTTTTAATTGCCCTTGGGAGTGGGAAACGCAAACTCGGGCTCTATAAAATGGGAAATCAACTAACTTTGTATGAAACCAGGACCATAACACTTAGTAAAAAGATGGGTTAGGAAAAATTATACATAGTTACCAGCAAAGGTAGCCTATGAGAAAAACTATCTGTCGTGGCCTTGGTGGTGGGTGGAAAGGAAAAAGTCACTTCTGAGAATCTGTAACCCTTGACCTGGTCTCATTTCATTTAGTGTTTTGAAAAGATCATGTTTACCTGTTGAGACAACTTGAGGTGATAATGCCTATGAGGGTAGCCCCTGGGGACGCTAAGCAGAAACAAATGGAAATTCTTTCAGCAGGGCTTCTGCTCTGTACTCGGGCCATGAGTAAGTGACATTGAAAATAGCAAAATAGAAATTTAGGTCCCCCTGAAACTTCAAATAATAGATTGCCAAGATTCATATTATTTTCTTTAAAGGAGTAATACAAATAGTGACAGAAATAAAAGATGAAATAAAAATAGGATAAATTAATAAGATATTGTAGAACAGAGCAGGTAGGTTTGGAAAAGAATCAAAATGTAATTTTGGAAAATGAAAAATATAATGGTTGTACTAAACAGTTACACTTTAACTTACTAGGTTAAAGAGCAAGTTAAACACAGTAAAGAATTTGTGAACTGAAAGCTAGAAACAAGGAAATTCAACAAAATACGGCAAAAAGAGATAAAAATGATGAAACACGTGATGGGGGATTAAATGATGGAAAACTGGATGGGAAGCTCTCACACACATTTCACACACGTGCAGAAAGAGGAAATAGAGAAAGTGAGAGGCACTATTCAAAGAGATGATAAGTGAGAATTTTCCAGAATTGAAGACAGATATGAATCTACAAAATAAAGATAATCCTAAGCAGTATACATTTCTTTTTAAGAAATCCATACGTAAAAACACATTGTCACACCTTGTCAGTAGACTAAAACTGTCACAAATTTTTTTTTTACTGAGGGATGTCATGTGATTTTTTTTTCCTTTTCAGTTAAATAGTAAGAATTGGTATTTTGCTACCAATGAGGCCATATTTATTTGTTAAACAAATATTTATTAAGTGCCTACTATGCTCCAGGCACTGTTTTATGTGCTAGAAATAGAGACGTGAACAAAAGTGGCAGAGTCTCTCATCACGGAGCTTACAGTCACCTACAAGGTCATTCACTAACTGGCTATTATGTGCAACATATTTCTTAAAAGACACCTGCATTTTCAAAAAAAGATAAAGATTCTGAACCAAGAATTTCTTTAAAATTTTCCTTTAAGAAATTTATTTCTCATTTTTACTTGTTCAGTTAAGATTTCATAAAGAAAGTTAACAAAACTTTGTAAGTCAGATTAGAACTGTACTTTCATAACACCATCACAGTTCATAGCATTTTTGCTACTGAATTAATGATATCTGAAACATTTTTGCCAAAACACCCACAGAGAGTTGAGGAAATATCAGGTAGTTAAGTTTAATTCAATAATTAAATCTATTAGGTAATCATATCTTACTGGTTAAACAAATGAACAGGAAATTGAGGAATTGAATCTCCATAGTCTGTTTCAAGTAAGTTGGCTATAAAAGTATCTGAAAGTTCGAGGGCAGGGATTGTGTCTGTTTTGTTTTAGTGTTCTATTCCCAGCATGTAGCACAGTCACCAGCATGAAATAAATGCTTAATAAACATTGATTGAACACTGTGTTGTGAACAAATGACTACTGCAAGTCAACTAAACCAAATCATACCACACAAGGACAGTCAGAAAAATGGAAATCAAAACCAATTGCATTTTTCTTTACTGCGTTTTAGGAGATTGGAGAAAATAAATAAACTAGAACATAGGAAAATACTTTGGATTTTTTAAATTAAAATTCCATGTGAGTTGAACCGTGATGATTATTACAGTTTTAAATTTTATGATATGAATTAGTTCTTCACTCATTTGTATTAAATATCGGCGTAAGGATAGAAAACCTAGTGTCTGACCATACTTGGCAAGTAGAATCACGCATTGGCAAATCTTCGGTATTTGGGATTAAATGGATAATGCAGTGTGTATAATGTAAGAGAAAATTAAATACAATGGCTGTCTAGTGCTGATAAAAAAATATCCTTAACATTTGCTGACCTCTTCAATTTTTTGGTAAGAGGATGAACTCTGGATCAGCACAAAACAAAATAAATTTAAGGCATATTTGTGCCAGAAATTTCAATCTGCATTTTTCAGCCAGGAGTGATCATATTTTAATCCTACTTGAGATCAAATTCTTCTCAAAAAGAAAGTCCTGAGGGACCAGAGAGCATGTCTTTTAACTTCTTGTGCATACCACCTGGCATGGTGGGTGCCACGTGTAGATGCAATCTATTGTCTCTGTTGCAGCTGATGGTGGCAGATGAAAGCCACAGCAAAACGTAGACTTTAAAATGGCAAATACTGCTACACGACAGAAGCTTATCATTCAAGAATCTTACGGTGAGAAAGATCCTTAATAAATACTGAGGATCATTAGCAATTGCCTTGAACATAAAATATATTGGAAATGGCCATCTTTGGACCTTAAACTGATTGGGTTTAAAAAATTGATGCTGCTGATAATTTGAATGCATGGAATCATGCCCACAGCCTAAGTTGCAGGAAAGGAAGGAGGAAATATATGGCTAAAATAATCTCAACACAAGATGCTAAAGCAATTAGTTTAGCCACGTCCAAACAAACAGATGCTAAAACTGGCAATGTAGGCCAGTTACCCAGAAGTACAACAAGTGGGGGAAAGCAGACAAATATAAGTAAGCTCGCAATTACTAATCTTTAAAAGTGAGTATTATCAAAGATATTGGGGAGATAGGAACTTTGAGCGAGTGCTAGGAAATTACTTGTTGCCGGGGGTGGGATGGGGTGGGGGGCATGGTGTGGTATCTGACCTGGCCTGGCATCCTCTGGGGACCACTTCTATATTGGGATATCATCATTGGCAAATGCTGAGAAATGACATCTTAACTTTTCCAGAAGACGCAGAACAATCACAGGGACTATTAACTAATTCATCATTAGGAAGTTAGGGAATTTTTTTCTTTCCCCAAATAAGTGTATCAAACAGAATTCAAATACTGTTCACAACCACTCAGTCACAATCCTGTTGTACTGACTGAAGGCACGTTGGGTTTTTAATTATTAGCAATCTGGCTAGCACTGCATAACAAAGTTTACGTGCTAATTGAGATGAAATGTGTTTTGTCATCAACAAATTGAAACAATGTTGTGTATGCATGCTACAGTATTTGTTTCTCTCTTTTCCTATCCTAATATGAAAACATCATTAGTTTAGCACCATTTGGTCATCATAACCTCCCTGAGTTTCAGAGCAATTCCAAAGGAATTGGATATTCTGCTACAATGCATTCAATATGTTGAGCTCCACTCATTAATTTTGGAAATTAAATGGTTATGCTTATTAATGTGAACTTTCGCCATTCTCCAAGCTTTCAAAACTGAACTAAAAAAATGACATTACATGAATCCACACTAGGAAAATGTGAATAATGCCAGTGTTCTTTTTCTATGGGGGAGGGATTCTTCAAGGGCAAACCAAATTGTTTCTGTTCTATATGCATGGGTTGGAGAGAAGCAGCTTATCAAAAAGACAGGAAATAAAAGAGCAGGGTAACTATTATAGAAGTTCAATTTAGAATATTTGAATTCTTTGTGCTCAGCCTATTTCTTGTGGTGGTGCATTTGAAAGTCACAAAGATCAATATGAGAATGTTTTAGGAGGCACACAGCTTGACGACCCAATCTGTTGCCTCCAATTCCTTAATACCCAAGTCCTCAGGGCTGGAAAGGAGGTTAGTCAATACATATTTTTTGGATTTAAGTGTATTTCAGGTTGGGATACAGTCTATAAAGGACATGGGTATGACTAGATAATTGGTCTCAGTGTCACCTCTTGACCACAGTAAATCTGTTTCCTCTTTAAATAAATGAGTCTAGAAATGCCCTCGGTTTTCTCCTAGGATTCATGTACGCTGACACAGCATGGAAGAGGAAAGTGCCAAGAGGGATGAGCAAAAGCCATGGGTGAGAAAGTTTCAGATGAATTGTGAACTCTTTCTTACTCTCCTTATATAATCTTTTTTGGGCAAAATCTATAGCATTGAGAGTAAGGCTTTTTAGCTTCTGGCACTGCCTGTAAAGCTAGTCTATTGGCCTTACTTGGGGAAAGAATTATGCCGACAGGCAGTAGCTAGTAGTGACCTGAACAATTTCATCTTCCGCGCTGTCATCTTTGTTCCCAAAGTCATCCTGGTCCTTAAAGCAATGAGACTGCCATCTTCTGGTGGCCTTCAACGTAGTCAGGTGACTGTTACTAACATAGTCATTTTCTTTACTATATAGGTTACTCTTTTACTGTTTATATCATTAAAATATGCTTGTCCTAGGCTTAGGGAATAAAAATTCAGGTTTGGTCAACAAGATGGAGAGTCTACTGTGTGCCAACATTTTTCCCATTTTCTTCTTTTAATGCTCATAATGACCGATCTATGTTGTAGGTATTGCAATGGAATAAAAAATTACTGGATGATTCATTTCTAGAGTCCTCAAAACTATCTGTGAAAACTCATTTGGATTGCTCACAAAGTACAATAAGCATGATTTTGTGTACATGATCATATATGGCACAGTAATTTGAATATCACTGGTGCACAATGTATGTAGATGAGTATATATAATACAGTGCATAGATGTAAAATAGAATTTTACAGTGTTTTCTGATTATCTGAAAGAGAGCCATATGGTTTAATATATAAAGTTACATGTATTAATGATATAATATCTCTACTTTACAAAAGAGATAATTAAAACTCAGATGGGTTCCCCAAGCCATATATAAAAAGAAACAAAATTAAAATGTATACCATTAATAATAGATTCTGAATCAAACCCGGTATAAATTACTGCCTAGTTATAAGACTTTAAGGCTTATAGAAAAGACTAAATGCATTGGAATGCAGCAATTTTCAGTAAGATAAAATTTATCTGACTTCTATTTTTCAGTACTGATATTTGTTGACTAGTTTAGTGATTCCAAAATTTTTCTTCTTTGTGCGTGTTCCCTCTCAAGATCTTCTCTTTTTTGAACAGATACCATATCTCAGCTCATTTCTTCTTTTACCACAGATAATTTAGATAACATATAACATAACCTTCTGTAGTTCTCACACTGATTATCTAGCCAGATTTATACACTACCTTGTTCCAGAAAGGATTTGAGTTGTCCAGTATACAACATGAAGACATGCTAAAAAAAAAAATCTGTGAAAACAGACATTAACAATAAGCACAATATTTAATAAAACATTGCTTGGAAATCATGTTAATTGCCATTTATTAAGGCAATTAATATTGTAACCACTAACAAGGAACACCAGAAACACACCTGTGTCAAAGTTAGATTTATTAGTGTTATTAACACATATCAAGGTGACTATTGGGTGTTTCAGAAAAGAGGGAGTTAGCAAAGGTAGCACTTGTAGACTGGAGTTAGTCACAAGCTGGTCTTGTGAGGTACTGGTCAGAATTTGTAAAGTAGGGAGCTTTCTGAAGAGTCAGAAGCCTTATGAATCCAGGCAAGGTTAGCTAGATCAGTTCATCTGTGTTTTTCTCTTGGAACCTACGTGTCTGAATGAGGCGCACAATTTGAGTTTATATACTTTGCCTGCATTTAGAGTTTACCTGTTTTGAGAGTCAGAGGACAGTGTTGCAAGTTGTTTCTGTATCAGTTCTCAAAACTGAAATAATTTTATTGTCAGCAGCTTTAATTCTACAGAGATGAAATGTGTGATTTTCTTACCTTCTCACAGTTTATTAAATTCATTCTTCAAATATTTATAAATTATCAGATATGTGGCAGGCACTGTGCTATTGCTACATTGCATTTATAATCTAGCTAAACGGTGATTTAATTATACAATTAAAGCAGCCATAATTTGGCTTTTCCAGCGGGGAAACCAGGGTCTTTAAGGATCATTTAGTCCCAGGACCACTTATCTCCAGAGTTCATTTACTTGTGCAAGAAATATATATGTATGTTCTTTAAACCATTTCTACTTTGGCCTTTCTGTCACTACTTAAACCTGCTCTGCTTAGGAGTAAAATAAGCAGGAATTAAAATTATTGCATATTGTAAGGCCCCCCAAGAGAGGGACAATGGTTGAAATATTGAATATTTTAAGCTTTAGAAATTTTCAATTATGAAAATTATGAGATTGTACAAAGCTTCTTATGTGGCACCTCTTATATTTTAGAAAATTTTGCAGATGTGATCTAATTTGACCCTTATGGCAAACTCATAAGGGAGACAGAGAAAAAGTACTAATGACCTCATTTTAGGGACAAAGGAACTGTGACTCAGGAGATTTATCACATGCCCAAATTTACTGAGTGGATTGGTAACACCTCTAGAGCTAAAACTCAGTCTATCCCTGATTCAGAGATTTTTCTACTACAATTCTTGAGTGAAAATTCATCCTTTCTCAGGCACTCAATGATCATGGGAGGTTAATAAGGACACCCCACTTTTGTAGTAGCAATTTAAGTTTGAGTCTAAATCACACCAAAAAAAGGAATTTTGTCTTTTTGGAGGCACCTAACTAGAAAGCGTTAAATCTGGGAGTTGTGGGTTCTGAGTCTGTGTTCAAACTTGACTTCTTGTCTGTTAAATGAAAAGAGTAAGAAAAGATTATCTCTAAGGAATACATTCTCTCCAGGGTCTCATCCAGCACAGATACTTTCTGATTGGTTACGAGAGTCTAACCAACATACATGTTTGCTTCCTATTTTGGGAGAAATCTTAAAGAATCAGAGAATGTTTATTGGTTTAATGAAAGGACAGTGCTTCCATTAGATATTTGGGGCCATTCTGTTGCAGGAATTCTTGTCTCAAAATAAATATCACTAAAGCTTTGTTTTAAATTGGGAATAACTTCAATTTCTGTTCGTTTCCATGGCAGTACAGTTGCCATATTTAGCAAATAAAATTACAGGATGCCCAGTTAAGTCTGAATTTCAAGTAACCAGTGAATACTTTCTTAGTGTAAGTGTATCCCTTGCAATATTTGGGAAATACTTATACTAAGAATTATTTGTTGTTAACCTGATATTCAAACTTAACTGGGTGTCTTTTATTTTGTCCGGCAATTCTGTATGGTAGATATGACAGACTGGCTTGTTCACTTTTAGTTCAACCTCCTTCTAGTGTCTTCCTGCATCATGGAAAGCTGTAAAATATTTTACATGTGATTTAAGTACTGTCAGTCTGATGCACTTGTCCAAGACTTAAATTCAGAACTGGGTAACATGGCAAGAGAAAGAGGACAGGAAGCTCCATCTTACTGGTGCAGATCCTACAGAGTGAATGTTCTTCTCGAGCTAACAGATGTAAGCAGAACTTTTCAGTTTTGTAAGCTGTTTCCTGATGATGGCAGGAGAAGCAGTCCTTTTGATGGCCCAGTGATTTGGTGGGAATCATCCCTGGAAACTCAGTTGAGAAGCTGTTTCTTTGTCTTGATTCTGTGATAGATTGTCTTGATCCTGTAATAAATTCCATTCTGCTTAATGTACCTGGAATGGTTTCTCTTCTTTGTAACTGGACCATGACTGATATAGTTCCTAAATTATTTTAAATAGTAAAAGGAAAGGAAAAAATCAGATGTTGTCTTCCATTTTTAATATTATCAACAACACTATAAAAATAAACATTTACTAAAGAAAAAAGTACAGCCTCCATCAGACCCCCCTAAATAATCCTATACTTCCACTCATCAAACAAATCATTTTTTGTGTTTCTTCCAGGCCTAGTTCGGATGCAGACATCATTTTTCATGTTGTAATGATAAAGCAGATAAAATTTTACATTCTACTTTTTTTCCTTAACATTATGCCATAAATAAATACTTTCTGTGTTTACATAGTTTTCATAATTATTTTAATGGCTGTATAACAGCTCATCTGGATGATGTATTATAATTCATCTAATTATTCTCTTATCTTTGGATGTAAAGATTTTTTGACACTATAAATAATTCTTTAGTTAATAAGAGCCTTTCCTTTCTTCTGAATTATTTCCTTAAGATAAATTCCCAGCAGTGGGATAATTGGGTCAAAGTCTGTGAACGTTCTATGTCCTGTAAAATGTTTTTCCAAATTACTTTCCACGAGGGACGTGACAATTTTAACTGGGTGGCAAATTGTGTTGATATCTGAATTAAGGAAAGTCAGTGAAAGCTAAACATCATTCAGAACGTGTGTGACCCAGCAGTATACCCCCCCACACACACATAGAGGAAAAATGCATGGACCTTGTAGCAGCAAGTGTGAACAAATAAAAAGCAATATTAGAAAGCTTTGTTTGTCACAGAACATGATTCTCTCTGATTCTTTAAATGAAGTAAATTTTATTTACTTTAAAGTTTTAAAAAATGACTTTGCGTGAGGAGCCAGACATAGCTTTTCTGGCCTTACAACTCATGGCCTCATTTTCCCTTAGTTTTCTTCTTATTCAGCAAATGTAGCAAACCGTCAAGAATAGATTACTTTGATTAATGCATATTAATACCAATTGCTTATTATTTGGTTTCAGAGTTGGTTCAGAAGTATGGCTGTTAATCTTCAAAATATGTAAGAAACTCCTACAACTCATTAGCAACCCCCCCCAAATAACCAGATTGAAGAATTGGCAAAGTAACTGAATAGACATTTCTCTGAAGAAGACACATGAACAACCAGTCAGTATGTGAAAAGGTGGTCAACATCACAAGTCATCAGGGAAATGCAAATCAAACCCACAATGAAATATCACCACAAACCTGTTAGGATGGCTATTATCAAAAAAACAAAAGACAAAAAGTGTTGGCAAGGATGTGGAAAAAGGAAACCCTTATACACTGTTGGTGGGAATGTAAGTTGGTTACAGCCACTATGGAAAACAGTATAGGTTCCTAAAACAAAGTGAAAATAGGATTATCATTTGCTCCAGCAGTCCTACTTCTGGGTATATGTCCAAGGAAATTAAATCAGTGTCTTGAGGAGATGTCTGCACACCCATATTCATTGTAGCATTAGTTGCAACAGCCAAGATACGGAAACAACCTAAGAGTCCATCAATGGATGAACAGATAAAGAAAATGGAGAACATTATGCTAAGTACTATAAAATACGCTAGACACAGAAGGACAAATACTACATGATCGCACTTATATGAGGAATCTAAAATATTAACAGTAAAACTCATAAAAGCAGAGAGGAAAATGATGTTTGCCAGGGTCTGGGGAGAGGGGCAGATGGGGAAGTCAGAGTATAAAGTTTTAGTTGCACAAGATGAGAGAGGCCTAGAGATCTACACTAGACCATGGTGCCTACAGGTAACAACCCTGTATTGTACACTGAAAAATTTGCAAAGGGGTTGGATCTTATCAAAAATGTCCTTATCAAAAATAAATACATATAGAAGGCAGGAGGAGAAAAAAAGAAATAACGCTGTTGATTCCACGGCAATGCACAGTTGGCTTCTTCTGAGGAAACAGAGACAGGAAATTTATTTATTTATTTTTAAACTAAACTGTTCTTTAGATTAGTTCTAAAAACTTCCAAATTTGGAGTTTTGTCCCGGTCATTGCATTTAATTTAGACTTAGATTAAATTTCCATCTTCTTATTTTCCAACCAAAATTATGCTCGATGTAGCTTTCGAGGTGTTCACCTCTAATTAGTGGAAGGTGGTTTCTGGGAGATGCCTAATGTAGAAGAACGTGGTGATTCTTATTGGAAGATAGTAAGTTTGGTCTCATTTTGAAGCTCAAAACAGAAATATTTTAAAGTGTCAGATCTCCTTGTGCCATGTTACTATCTAGGTAGAAAATTATGGACAAAACCGATTATTTAATTATGATGTGAGCAACTTTTCTCATAGTGGTCCGACTCCAGTAGGTGGAGGTCAATAATTTTTTTCTGTAAAGGGCCTGATAGTAAATGTTTTCAACTTTTCAGGCCATACAATCTTTGTCATGACTACGTACTCTGTCTTTGTAGTGTGAAAGCAGCGACAGACAATATGTAAATAGATGAGTATGGCTGTGTTCCAACAAAATTGTACTTAAAAAAACAGGCAGCTGACTCATTTAGCCAGCTGGTCATAATTTGCTGACCCCTAACTTCAGGAATCTGGCTTCAGGTAACCTCCAGCCATAATCCTACTTTGTTTCAGAAATCTCTTACCACTAATAGGATTATCAACTTTACAGTGAAAGAAAAAAATTCATTAAAAAATAAGGCTCGGTTTAAAAATGAACTCTGATGATATACTAAAAAGAAATAAAGATTGTGTATAATTCAGAAGCAATAGGAAAGGACACAGATGATTAGAAATAAACTTGGAAGAGCTATGAAGAACTGGAAAGGGCTTGGGAAAGTGGATTCCCTTAAAGTGGTTGAATGGCAACTTTCAGTTTTAGGCATGATCCCTATGTCCTAGATGTCCTTTTGCTATATCGTTCTGCCTTTCAAGTGTCTCAGCCAATCTAACAACAGTTTGTTGTTAACAAGAGTGAGTGACCACTGGGCAGTGCTTTTCACTGCCTAGAGTGAACCAACATCCCTGGAGCTCACGAGGTGGAGAGACCACATTGTGTACTGTACACATTACCTCCAATGCAGAAACCCCGTGGGACTCGGTGAGAGGGTGAATCTCTGGAGTGAGCTGCAATGGGGTGGCAGTGCGAGGCACCCGGGTTCAGAGAGCTGCCCTGAGTTATGCACCTAAGTGTGGGACACCACACACCCAATATTCTCAATTACAAGGCTTTTATATGTGACGTTATCCTGCCTCCTTTAGGTTAGGCGGGAAAACAAGGACTTTTTCTTTCTTTTTCTATTACTTTATGAGTCGGCAAGTAGGCAAAAGTGAAAAATAGAATACTTTCTGCTATTACTAAAGGTGACTAGACTTTAGTATACTGGTCACCTTTAAAAAATGGCCCATGAGAAACCTGAGAAGTAACACCTTTCTGCACATACAGAAATGCCGCCTGCTCGCAAAGGAAGCACGAGCAAGCACGCCTCCTCTCCGCCCTGGAGAGGCAAAACCAGGATGAATAGCACCGAGGACAATGATTCTGCTCGCCCCGTCCTCAGGAGCGGTGTTGGACATCTTTCTCCTCAGATTGCACAATATCCTTAGGCCCTTCCTCTTTGCGATCAGACTCTCTGATAGCTATTTTTCTTCTGCTCTTTGAAATTCTCACTCCCCTCAGCTGAGATTTGGTAGCTGTCCTTGGTTCCCTCATGGCTTGATGACAATTAGAGATGTTAACTTTTCTTTAAACTGGAGTCACTTCTGTCCGAACTTCAGTGGTTGAAGTGAGTGTGGAGGTACCGAACGCCTGAATGGAGACACAGTTCTGCATTTTCTCTGCCCTGCTAACTTCTCTGTTTCACAGGAACGAACTTTCTGGAGTCTGGGCTCCCAGGCTCTGGAATTCCATGAATGACTAAAATATCAAAAATATTCAGGTGCCCTTACAGCTTTGCCAAGTTTTAAATTTTGTCAAGTAAAGGCGCTAAGTAAAAAAAACCCAAAAAATCCGAACAGCAAAACAAATGATTACCACCACAATTGCTATCATTTCTTAATTGAAAAAACATTTTAAACCCCACCAGTAGGCCATAATCTCAGGAAAAAAAAGAACAGTGGCTTAAATTGAATTCATTTTATTTTACAAAAAACTCACTACAGTGTCCTTCTGTTTTTCATTTTGCCTCTGACAGCTTATAACTTCATTTTGAACTGGCCCACGTCCAACGCCTGGTGTTTGGGAAGCGCTGGTGCAATGGAAAGAATCTTATCTTTGGAGTCAGGCAGATCTGGCTTCAAATTCTGGCTCCTCTGCTGGACCTTGAGCCAATCAGATGTGGGTCTGAGGCTGCCCCAAGGGAGAGAGTGCTTACCTGGTGCTGTGCACGGGGTGAGAGAGCGTGTCCCTGAGTCATGTCCTCTCTGTCTTCTTTTTCTCCTTTATGTATCATAATCACTAGACAAAAAGAAACAAAGCAATCTTATTATGAGAGCTATTTTTAACTATTTTATTTTTATTGATATAGGCATATCAGTTATTTGAAGTGTAGCTTTTGTATAATTCACAAATACCAATTAGTAAAAATGACTTGGGTGGTTTTTGAATCATGCCTTATGATATTTTTAACAGTTGGCAAATAAACCAAGATAAAATTAAACAAAAACAAACATAGGGGTAAATCCACTGCATCTGGCAAGGACTCATGCCTTGACCCAACTTCTGTCAGGTTCCTCTGAGCCCTCTTCTCTGCTAGGCCTCATCCCTGGCCCATCGTCCTTGGCCTTCCAGCCCAGTTCAACAGGAATCCTGCCAAGTCGGTTAGCAGAAGCCCTCCGACCTTTGATATCTAACCAAGTCCCTTTTAGTAATTTTCCATTCCTTCCCTCACCCTGCCTACAAGCTATAAATCCCCAGCTGCCCTGGCTGCATCCAGAGTTGTGTTCCCCTGCTGCAACAGACATGACCCCTATTGCAATAGTCTTGAATAAAGTCTTCTTGGACTGTTCAACTCTGTACAGTGCAATTTTTCTTTGACATAGCCCAAACCCACACCACGTTGGAAAGAGATCTTCCTAGGAGTATGTGGAAGGCCACATGAGGAATTAACTTCAGGAACAGTCAGCCCCGGGGTTTATAAATTAAAATTCTTTATGTCAGGGATTAATACCAGAGGGAGTTGTTCTAATTTGATTATTTTAGGAAAGACAGAAGTCAGTTTCCATCCCTAGGGGATAAACCATTAATCTGGGAAGGGATTGGGCAAAAGAAAAGTCATTCTCTTTTTGTTCATGAAATGTTTGTTAGATGCTTCCTATTACCATAATTATTTTTCTAGTCTTCAGAAGACTAGCAAGGAAGCTTCCTTAAGTGCCTTCACTGATGACAGGTTTGTTGTGGGTAAAAATGCCGGCAGTTGGAGGTTTTCTCCAGCAAGCGTCAGCCCTGATGTTGCTATTAGTAATTAACTCCCTCCAACCTGTTTCTTTCCTGCTGCTTCACGTTGGCCTTCTTAATCATTGAAGAGAAAGGAAGAGCAGGGGGGAGAAGTAGTTCAGAAAATTCACTTTTCTGAACAGAGTTGCTGCAAGAAGCCAGTTGATTTGCATTGTACCTTTTTGCCCTAAAGTTATTTTTTCCCTGCCTGCAATGGTTAGGAAGTCATTTCACAATATGGCCTGCCACATGCTTACAACTTGGACCCTTTTGTATTATTCTGTGGCTTATGTTGCTAAGCTGACAGGGTTATTGAAAGGAAAAAGAAAAAATATATATATTTTTCAAAGCCAGGGGGAGTTTCGTAGCCCTGAGAACATTGTGAGCACATGGTAGTGTGTTCAGTTGAGCGTGCTCACATGTGCACAGGCTTCCCACACTGCTCATTATGCAGCTGTCTGGCTCTGCCTTAGACCTCTCTCTGCCTCGTTTAGAGGACCGTTTTCCCAGTGATCCTGCACAAGAAGGACCTAGGAGAAGACTTCATCAAAGATGCCCCCAACTATTAGGTAAAGTGAACTGTGGGAACTGGGGAGGTGGAGGTAAATCAGATGTACGGAAAGCGGAAGTATTGCAAATGACACCACGAGACCTGCAGTGGGCTTGTTTCTGCGACTGGCAGCACTGTGCCTGCATGTGGGTAGCCTGACCTCAGATGAGCCTCACGGGAGCCTGGGCTCCCATTCTGAGCTCCCTTCTTGGCCCTCCTCTCCCCTTCATGTGAAGGGTTAAATCTTGAGGGTTTTTTTTGTTTTGTTTTTCACTGTTGAACAAGATCCAGTTAAATGTTTTTCATATAAAAGCCTTGACATTTACTAAAACACATTATTAATGTTAGTGGAAATGCTAGTTATTAATACCAGTGAGAAAAAATTTCTTAAAAATATAGTTTGAGTGGATTCTAGTCTGATTCAGTGCTTATATATATATATGTGAGGATGGTTAGACACTGGAATATTTCTGTTTGTGTATTAGTTTCTTAGGGCTGCTGTACAAAGTACCACAAACGGAGTCACTTGGACAGTAGAAACTTATTCCCTCACAGTTCTAGAGGCTTGACATTCAAAATCAAGGTGCCGGCAGGGCCATGCTCTCTCTTCCTAGCTTCTGGTGGTTTCCAGCAGCCCTGGGAGTTCCTTGGCTTGCAGCTGCATAATTCTAATCTCTGCCTGTGTCATCACAGGGCTGTCTTCCTTCTGTGTGTCTGTGCCTTCACATGGAGTTCTCCTTTGTGTGTATTTTTGTCTTTGTGTCTCTTCTCCTCTTCTGATAAGGACACCTGTTATATTGGTTTAAAGGACCACCCTACTTCAGTATGACTTCATCTTAATTACATCTGCAAAGACCCTATTTCCAAATAAGTTCACATTTGCAGATATTAGGGGTAAGACTTCAACAACTCTTTCCAGGGGACAAAATTCAACCCATAACAAGGAGTGCCGCTCATTCTTTTTTAACACTTGCATAAAATTTCATAGTATGGACATATAGTCATGAGCTGCATAATGACATTTTGGTCAATGATGGGCCACAAATATGATGGTGGTCCCATAAGACTATAATGCCATATTTTTACTGTCCTCATGATTAGATAACTTTAGATACACAAATACCATTGTGTTAAAATTGCCTAAAGTATTCACTACAGTAATATGCTGTATAAGTTTGTAGGCTATACCAGATAGCCTAGATGTATAGTGGGCTATACCATCTAGGTTTGTATAAGTGAACTCTGTGATGAACTCTGTGATGTTCGCACAATGATGTAATCGCCTAACAATGCATTTCTCAGACTGTTTCCCAGTTGTTACGTGATGCATGACTGTACATGATTTATACAGTTATTCTTCTAGTATTATTCAGGTTGTTTCTGATTTGTTACTAGTACAAGTTATGCTTCAATTTTATCTTTCAGCCCTTTGTTTATTTAAATATTTGTCTATTCATTTATTGTTTGCTCATCTCCCTATTAGAATATAAATGCCCTGATGGCCAAGACTGTATTTTTCTTTTTCATTGTAGTCATCCCAGCTGTTAGCATAATGAGAGGCCCATGGCCAATGAATGAAAATACCATTGTCGTCCACTCATGAGAGTAGTATAAATTTAAGGCGGTAGATCAAAAAATTTTAAAGATGTTGCCAAATTGTTCTCAAAATCAGCTGAACCATTTTACTTTCCCATGATTACCCATTACTGTATGTGCTCACCACACTGTACATTGTTAATATTTAAAATTTTCACCAATCTGATGGGTGAAAAAATGGCTATTTCATTAACATAAAATGATTTTATTTTTAACCTGTTTTGCAAACCTACCTGATTCTAAGTTTCTCAAAAGCAGCATACGTTCTTAAGCATCCTTGTATTTTGCTACAGCCCCAGTGTGGGGCATGGTAAGTACACGATAAATAGCTACTGAATTTACTTGGCCTCCATTTTTGAACTTTTTATCTAATTTTTCCCTCAGTCCTGTATTTGTCTCCTAGGGCTGCTGTAACAAATTATTACAAACTGGGTGGCTTAGGATTCCAGGAATTTATTTTCTCACATTTCTAGAGGCTGGAAGTCTGAAATCATGGTGTTGTCAGGGCCATGCTTACTCACCTCTTCCTAGTTTCTGGTGGTTGCTGGCAGTCCTTGATGTCCCTTGGCTTGTAGATGCATCAGTGCAGTCTCTGCCTTTGTCTTCACACGGCCTTCTCCTTTGTGTCTGTGATCTTCCTAGAATAGGCATGGGGAAGGTTTCAGGTCGGAAGGCCACATTAATCTAGCTGTAATCAAATAAGGCTGCATTCAAGAAATTTCAATTAGATGTACTTAAAAATGTACATTATTTTGTAAAAACCTAAGTACCATGTACTTAATAATTTCAAAAAATGAAAACTATTTGTTAATTTTAAAGTTAACTAACCTTTTAATGACTGTTGTGTCTGCCTTTTGTTGGAAAGCATTTGAATATTTGGTTGCAGAATGAAGGTCTGTAGTTTCAGTTGATCCTCTAGATCTGCGGTCCCCAACCCCTGGGCCGTGGACTGGTACTGGACTGGTATTCATCCATGGACTGTTAGGGACTGGGCCAAAGAGCTTTGTCACCTCCCCCCTCCAATCCATGGAAAAATTGTCTTCCATGAAACTTAGGAAGGGGAGGGCACACACAGCAGAAGGTGAGTGGTGGGTGGGCGAGTGAAGCTTCATCCATATTTCCAGCTGCTCCCCATTGCTCGCATCACTGCATCACCGCCTGAGCTCCACCTCCACCCCACATCTGTGGAAAAAATTGTCTTCCATGAAACCAGTCCACAGTGCCCAAAAGGTTGGGGACTGCTGCTGTAGATGGGTATCAGTCATTTGTGACCTTAAGGGCATCTTGATTTGGATTAAGTAGGAGAATGTAGATTCACAGCAATATGTGGTTGAAAAGAAAGAAAGCATTTTTCGGCATGTTGCCGGAGACATGGGTTTTCTACTGCATTTTTCCATATTTCAATTGGATCTTTCTTAGCATCAAACAATGACTTGAAAATGTCATCTACTAAGAGCTCAATCAATTCTATCTGTAGTTCTTTAGGTGCCTTAGTGATATAAACTGGGTGAGACTGAAATGCTAATTTGAGTGTGATGTCATGATTCTCAAAGTCAGTGAAGCTCTTGTTGTATTCTCCAGTTAATAGGTCTATAACAGCTGTGTATTCTTCAGATGATTCACATATATCATCCTGCTCATCAGTGACCTTTGCTAACTGAGGAAAATGGTCATCTGAAATTTCCTTTTGAAGAAGTGTTTTGAAAAAAAATAGCTTTTTTCAAAATGCTTCAATTTTTTTTAACCACATATCACACATAGACTTAGTTTTATTGTGCAAAGAAATATTCAAGTCATTTTGATTTGACATGATATCACAGAAATTCTGCATTCCTATAGAAATCTTCTTTCAATAATTCACATTGCTGATTCTGTTCTTCATGAAATTTAACTATATGTTCTCTCAGAGATAAAATTTTGGCTAACACCTGACCCTGCAATAGCCAATGCACTTTAGAATGATATGGTAAATCCACACTGAATACCTCATCATTCACTTTTAGCATGTTACAAAACTAATGATGCCATGTTGCATTTACACAAATATAGTTAACAATACTTATAACTTGTTGCAAAGTGTCACTTAAAATAATAGCATTAGCACAGAGATTTTGCTGATGCAAGATACAATGAAAAGAAATGAGAGTATCTGGATCTGTTAATACTTTTTTTATCTGCGCACTAAACCCTTCATGTTTTCCTGTCATGGAAGGTGCACCTTCTGTATATACACTCACAAAATTTACCAAATTCAATCCAACTTCATGACTTTTATCTTGAAAGTTGTTGTAGATATCTATTCTCTGTGTTCTGTTCACAAGAGTGCCCAAAGTGAGTAACTCTCTGTAGCAAAGAAAATCTTCTGTTATGACCCAAATAAAGTATAAAACCTGTGCCAAGTCAGTAGTATCAGTTGATTCATCCAAGGTGATTGAATAATATATTTTTTCTTCTTGAAGTATTGCATGAAGTTGTTCTGTTAAGTTGAAGCCTAATTCATGCTGCTGATCAGTTATGGTTCTCCTTGAAAGAGGCAGTTGTTTGTACTTTGGAATATTATCAGGGCCTAAGCATCCTACAACTTTGACAATGCATTCTTTCACAATTTCTACATCACTGAATGGACTCCTTTTTTCCCCCAACTATATAAGCTACTTTATAAGTTGCTTCAGTGGCATTATTTCCAGGTCTTATTGCTGCTTGAAAGAATTGTCTTTGCTTTTGCTTTTCATCTTTTAATATCTGCAATACAATCTTTCATGCCTCTCCCTCTAATTTAAAATATTTGTGGTCCTTATGAGTGTGGTCCTTATGCTCAGTGCTGTTGAACATTGAATTTTTTAAATGTTGATGTTGCAGTAGCACAAAGCAAGGAAATCATCTTATCTTTAGCAGAAACAAGATAATATTGCAATTCCCAATGCTCACTAAAAAAATCTGTTTTCTTCCTTCAGCGTTCTCTTGGTCTTCTTTGCCATGATGGGCTGTTAAGCAGACAGAATTAAAATATACTCTCAAGCTGTGCAACTCTTCACAAATTCCACTTCAAACATAAACACAGTGCACCATTGTCAAAAGCTGATAACAGACTGGTGTACTCGACCCCCATAAACCCTCACCAAACACCCTCATGTGATAGTGGCACCAGTCAGGCAGAGGAAGTTAGATCTAAATCATAAGCATAGAAGCTGTCAATTTAGCACTTATGGTTTACTAACGTTCTAATTGTGCTGGTCAATTTGAGAGGATTTTTTTGTTGAAACTTATTTTATTCTTCAGTATTTTAAATACATTCATTTTAAAAATAAAATAAAAATATAAAAGACAAACAAAAATGTATTAACAAAAATAATAGGATTTGTTCTGTAAAATTTGGATTCAGTCAAAAGGCTGCACTTAAGCATCTAGAAGGCCACAGGTTCCCCACTCCTGTCCTAGAAAGATACCAGTCATTTGGTTAGGGCCCACCCAATATTCATGTCCACTCAAGACCTGTGAATGTGGTTGTATTTGGAAATAGGGTCTTTGCAAATGTAATCGAGTTAGGATGAAATCATACTGGTTTGAATGGGCCCTAATCAAATGACTGGTGTCTTTATAAGAAGAGGGACACTATTTAATCCAGTGCAAGACCTAAGGAATTTCTCACTCCATTTCTTCTTAGACTTATTTAGTTATCTTCATAGCTGAAATGCCTTGAGTTGGCTCTTGACACCAGGTTTTAAAACTCCCATGGTTTTCCTTTGGTTCTGAGTCATAACCTAAAGACTCTGATGCCCTTGACTACCACCTGTTGCACAGTGCTACCCACCGTCTCAGTTTTTATGCCAAGGGAAATGGCTCTTTGCTCTGCACAGCTCAGTGAAAAACAGCAGCCAGATTACAGTGATCCCAAGCACCTGCCTCCCTAATGTGAATCCCCCGAGACTGTCCTTTTTCAATTAGGATGAATAATTTTCCTCCACAGACTCCTACCTCTCCCTCAGATCCTTGCCCTTTGAAGCTTGGAACTGGTGTAAATGCTAATTTGAAATTAACATGCAATTTATTTCTTTGCTAACCTCCCTTGGCTTACTTCCAACTTCTTAACTAGGGCTCTCATGGACACCTCAGACACTGATTTGCTTCCTTCTTAAAGGACCCATAACTCTTTTCTTCAAATCACACTGAACATATTTAAAACCTCTCTGGCTGTTATGTATGTGGGGGATAGTGGGGGTGGAGGTACATGTGTGCTGGTGCATGTGAAAAGCAAAGGAATTGGACAAAAAGGTCTGTGATGTCCTGTTTACCTCAAGTGCCTATGAAAGCGGTAGAAATTTGTCAACTGGAAGCAGTCATGATCCAGACTATCTAGTATATAGTCTCTCCGTCATTGAATTTCAGAAGTTTCTGACAGAGCTCACTCTTCAGGGTTAAGTGTGGTTCAAAAGACCCTCAAGTACTTGGTCCCATAGGGCATTACTCAAAGACCATCCTTTTTTCTTGGGTGGGTGATATTTTCTGCCAGCTGTTGTGACTCTTTTCATTGGCATGTGGCTCCCAGGTAGCTTCACTCTGATTAAATGACCTCATTTTGGACTGCTGCACACCACATCAGTAAAGGGTCTGTTCTCGTTTCTGAGCAAGCCGCGGCTAAGCAAGACCACCCGAGGGCGTGCTTCTTGTGAAGTTGTGGAGGGACCTCACTGTAGTTCTTACATGGACGCTTCCCTTATCAGCTCACCATGCCTAATCAGGGTTCACTGCTGTTTGGGCCTTTTAATTCCCTTCCTCCCTCTCTTTCTTCTTCCTTGCATATTTATTAAGCTTTGATTCTTTACCAGGCCTTGGGCTAAAACCTAGTAAGAAAAATTAAAACAAGACATAGGATTTGCCCTGAGAGACTGAATATACAAATGAGCAATGGCCAGATCATATATGACAATAGAACTCTGACCCATAATTTCTGCAGCAATTGGCCCAGGATGGTCAGAGCATTATTTATGACTGCTGCCAGCTTTCCTATTTATTGCCTCTGCTTCCAACTCAAGACCAACTAGAAAGCCAAATGTGCTCCCCAAACCAATCACATGAGAAGCATCACTTCTATTTAGTACACCCCTAGAGTCCCCTTGCAAATAACCTCCAATCAGAGCATATCTGAAGCTTTCCATTTTTGGACTATAAAGCCTTTCCACTCTCTTGCCTTCCTTTGAGTCTCTACCAAATGCAAGTAATGGTGGCTAACTCCATTGCTATGGCAAGCTCTGAATAAATAGCCTCTGATTATTCTTATTTGGGTAGACTTTGTTTATTTCCATAGCTCCTCAAGGAACTGGTAAAAGGTAAACTGAGGAATATTAAAATTTTTAAAGAGTTTATTAGAGCATTTAATGATTCATGAATAGGGCAGCCCCTGATTGCATGCAGTTCAGCACTTTGCTACAGAGGTGGGGTTGGGGTGGGAGAGAAGAGGGAGAAACTTTTATGAGATGTTCATAGAAGCAAGACAAAGAAAATATATTTGATTGGTTAGAGTGGAAAGTCCCTAGTTAAAGGTTAGTTGGCAGTTTCTGATGTCTCTAGTTTCATTTTCCCATTTATGTTGGGCTTCAGTTTTCTTATGTAGGAACTGAAAGCACTGGAGCCACTCCAGCCTAATGGCCCCCTGATTAATTTTTTTTTTTTTAGCAATTCCCTCTTTTAATCAGTTTCTCACATACGAGAGATTGACAGAAACTTGTGCATAAGTACCACTCTTTGTCACCATCATGGCTGCTTTGTCCTTGTCTTAGCATGGAACTCATCACTTATGACCTCAGACTGAAGAAATATTCCTTTTGTTCATCTTGTTTTTTGTCACTATAATCACAGTAAGGCCATCTGGTGTATTGTTGATAGCTGCAAACATGCATTTAAGACCTTTGAGAGAATACAGAACAGGGTAACACGATGACTATCAGAAGAATAATGCCAAGAGTCTGAAGTATGCCCCTTAGCCAAGGTCCCCAGCTAATATTTCCAGGGAAACAAAAGAAAAACAAAGGCTAACAAGGAGAACAAACTATAACCTCAGTCTCTGAGTTCAGAGGGCAGTTAGTCAAAAAAAATTTTAGATTTGAGTCACGAAGCATATTTTTCTGGTCTATAGTTTGAATGTCTCTTGTTATGGCATCAGGCATCTTGGTGAGCAACCTGAGTGGTCCACGTAGGCAGCGGGCACAAAGGTTGTGCTGTGAAATTTGTGTCAAACTGAACAGTTCCAGCTTGTGGAGTTTCAGGAACAGGCCAGTTTATTTATAACAAAATTTCAAAAAAATAAACAGGACGAAAATTTGATATCAACAAGAGTGCGCTATACTTTTTTGCTAAAACATAATTTTTCTCCCTAGAGTTGCTCCCATATTTTCCAAAGATGATCACAGTAAGACTAATTTGTTTGTAAAATAAGTCATCGAACTTGGCCCAATCGTTTACATAAGTGCAGCAATACTAGTGGTTGACCATATAAGCTCCTTTTAAGTCTGCTTTGCTGGAACTTTTAATAAGGAATTTCAGATTAGACTTTTAAAAGCCTCTTCAGGCTAGGAAGCCACGTCAAAAACTTGCCATCAGAAATTGCCTGCAATACCTATAGATTTGGGTGAATTTCTCTCTCTTTGAGGTCTTCAAAATATTTTTAGAATTCCCGGGCCTTACTTTCATAAGACTGGGGGACCTTTAAAGCCAGGTACTAGGCCAGTGTTTTCCCAAGAGTCTTTATTGGCTCCATAAAATAAACCTTAGTTCTTTAAAACTGGTCATATGTGAATTTATGGATATTCTTAAATAATATTCCAGTCAAAACCTTGGTAATACAATTACTGTTTCCAATTATGTCCTGTTACAAAGGGAACTGATTCTTATTGAACTTATGCAAATAACTATATTGCCATGAAAATAAGAATATTTAATAGTTTTTGAATTCTGGAGAGATCAGATAGGGAGAAAAAAGTAAATTCTTCAATTTTGTTCATAAAGGTATACTTTACCAAATTGCTGTAAGCTATAGATAGCTTAAGAGAAAAAAAGATTTTCTTAACTCTGGAAGACATTAAAGAAATAACAATGTTTCAAACAAAAAGGCTATAAAAAACCATAATTTTTCTTCATCAGTTCATTCAGTCCCATGTAATTAATTCTTGTTCTGCTTGATGTGAATTAGCAGTTTTATGAACCAATCAGTTTCTTCAATAGAGTTCTGGAAAATCTTGCCCAGTCTAGTGGTATGGTCCTTAATGTTAGAAACCTGTACTTATCATAGTGCTTTTCATGAATCTCCTTAAAAATGAAACACTTTAAAACTGGAGTTGCTTGCAAAAGTTTTCAGGAAGGTACTGGAGTACAATAACTGTGGATGGCAAGACTTAAAATGGTCATGGTTAAAGATCTGATAAGAGTTCATTATAATGCAATTGACAAGAAAATTTATCATTTCTGTGACATACAACATTTTAAGATAATAACTAGAATTATGACTGATAGCATTATATCAAAGCTATCAGATTTCTAGGAATTTATATTATGTAATTTCTGAAACACATATTAAAAACTCGTGTATGTAAATATAACTCAAAGAAAGTTAAATATCACTTATTACTTGTCAATGCTTCCCACACAATTTAAGACATCAAATAAGCCTAATTAGTTTAACATCTCTCCTTTTATAAGGAGAGTGAATAAATTATTTTGAGATATTCTAGGGGCCCTCTGGAAGCTCCGAAAGTTAGTTTGAGGTCAAAAAGACTTAATTAAGAATTTGATTTTAAGAATTTGTCAAAAATGTCAAAAGGTTTAAGCATTTTATTAAACAGGATCACAGGTCATTGTGAAACTAGTCATTCATTTAACCAGAGTGATAATTAAAAGACCTTAAAGGCAAATACAGAAAGTTACACAGTTGTAGGAAATCTTAGCTCTTTCAAAAGAGAGAATTCAATTTTTATTTTGAATTAATCAAAGACCTGAAAAAGAAAAGATGAAGCACAGAAAATTATTTTAATAGGACACACAATCTTTATTTCCTAGGTAGATTATTCAAAAAGATAAAGAAAAATCTTTCATAATTTCTCATCAAATGCAGACCAATGTTTTTAGAAAACTTTGCCCTTTTAACAGAGGGAAAATCAGCTTCTAGCTTTGTATCAATTTACTTTGGATATTAAGGCTTAATTTTAAAAACATTTATAAATAATTTTCTTTAAATCCTAGCCAGCTTGATCACGCAAAAAACTCTTTTCCCACAATTCCTCTCTACAAACCTTCTACAACTTTCTTACACCTGTTCAGCTTTTTTGTCCTATTCTTCCTCTTTCCCATTGTGGGACATCAGTCATCTCTTTTAGGACAAAAAGTACTCTTTTTTTCCATGAACAGAAACGCATCCTTTGTACTTCACAGTTTCACTTACAAAAACATGTTTTTCCTTGCATACAGACTTGTTTCTCTGATTTCTATTTTTCAATTACCATATAATAATTAGAATTCTTAACTGTTAGTAACTTTAATTTCCAGTGAAAACTAGGAAGTAAGCAATTGTGAACGGTCTCTCACATCAGCATTCTGTAGATGAACACCATTTCATAATTTGTAGAAGTACCTGCTTCCCTCAGAGCCCAGGGAAGGGGGAGGTGGGGGGTTCGTTTCTCCTGCCCACACACCTCCAGTAATCAGCTGGCTGCAGAGGTGCCTGGAAGCTTTTCCACCCTCATGAGCCCAAGGGCTGCTGCAGCCACCAAACTGGGACCTTCTTGAAAATAAAGCATCGTGCTTCCAGCCCCTTTGGGACCCTCTCACCCCCGTGACCATGGCTTGGAGCAGAGACGGCAGTCACCATACTGCTTCTCCACCCATAGCATCCCTTTGAAAACTCAGGGAGCTCCAGCCCTTCAGTTTTTACAGTGCCTGTTCCTGGTGCCTGGAACGCAGGCAGTTCCTGGTGCCTGCCCAGACCGTGGGGAGCCCAGAGAACTTGTGTGATCCCAGAGCTTGGATATTCCACATAGCTTCCTTCCAGGGAGAGGGCTCAGAGGAGCCAGAGTCTCAGCTCTCTTCCATTCAGACTCTTTTCCTCTGCCACCGTTCCCCTGCCCACCGCAGCTGCGAGGGCCTATTGAGCTGAGACTTTAAAGGGTGGCCACCTCCCCACGGCTGGTTCACCCTCCAGTCTGAGGTTTCCCAAAGAGTGGGGCTCACACCTTTCCCCTTGAGGACCTGTGATGGAACTGGGGGTGCTTGCTCTGGGAGTTCCCTGCCCACTGGCACTCCCTGGAGACACCTGCCAGTCCCAGCCCACAGCACCATCACTGCCAAGCGCAGTGACTTCGGGTGCCCATTTACAACTAGACATTAGGGGGAGACTCTTGGGGTAGGGGTAGAGTGAGGGGGCAGAGCTCACTCCCAATAACATGCTGGTGAATTGCAGATAGTCCCTTCCCCACCAGCAGACATTCCAGTTTGGTGAGGCTGCCTCAGCCCCCTTCCCATTGGTTTTTCCCAGCTGCCTCTAGCTGACCTTTGATCCCTGCCCAGACAGTTCTAGGACCTACCTCTGCAAAGCCTAAAGGCAGGCTTACTGACCTAGCCCTGCCCAGCCTCACTCCTCCAACCACCTCTGTTGTGGTGGAGAAAAAGCAATCCCCTGGGAGTTACAGGACCCTGACCACTTCCTGGAGCATTCAAGTGTTTCTCCTCAGGGGCTAGAGCCTATTACAGGCACAAGAGAATATCTCTGCCATTGGCTTTTTCCTGCAAGCACCATCTACTGACAGGTAAAACAACTGTACAGCCCGTTACAGCATTTACTGATGCAATCAAACAGGGTGTGGCTGATTCTTACTCAAAAGCACCACCCACCATCTCAGAGATTAAGTTGGGGGTCCCAGTACAATTTACACTGATTGGAAGAGGGGAAGACAGCAGAATAAAAGCAGCCCAAGGGGGCACTATTTTTTAGGAGAGGAATAAAAGTTGCAGGCAGCTTGAGCTGTGAGGGGCCTCCTTCCTCTACTGCAGACCTGTGGGCTGATTGGGGAGCTGCTCAGAGTCTGTGCAGAGACACTTCACCAGAGAGGAGGTGCAGCAGAGATCTGGTGGCTGCCAATCCCAGGTATCTGCAACTGACACCATACTGATCGCTCTGGTATGTGGCGCCAGGTCTGCTTGGGACCCAGTCTTCCAGCTGTAGCCTTTACATCACCCCTGCAGGGCTGGGGAGGGAGCAGACAGAACAGACACCCCCCCATATTGTGCCCTGTGACTGGGGGCTGAGCACGCCTCTTCCCCTGTGTGGAATCTGAGCAGAGGAGGAACCTCAGACACCACTGGAACTACCTAGGAAGCCTTGGGTGACAGTGTCAGTGGGTCCTGGTGGGGGGGGGGAAGAAGCTTGGTTGACCAGTAGCTCCAGCCCACCTATGTGGCCCCTGGGCCACTGAGACAAACCCCTGTCCATGCAACTGGGCATCAGCAGTCTTCATCCTGATGGAACAGCCCTCCATCTTTGCAGCTCTGCCCCCATAAGTCCCAGAGCCATCTCTAAAGCTGTCACTGCACCTGAGCCCAAGGCTCTGCCCCTGTAGTTCTAGGGCCCCTACTGGGCCTGTGACACTACCCTTGAGATTCCAGAGTTGTGCCTGGGTCCCCAAGACCCCGCCACTGAGTCTCTACACTGCTGCTGGGCTGGTGGAACCTCGTTGAGGTCCAACACCTCAACCAGAACACCCCAGTCCTGAGCATCCATTACTCCTGGACCTGGTTCATGCAAATGCCCACAGCCTGGTCATCCATGACCACTACCTAAATAGACTCACCCAGCTGCCACTGTCACCACCACTGGGTGACTCCAGCCAGAGCAAGCCCCCACAACAATAGCTGCTGTGGAGAGGGTCACATTCAGCCCCTACCTTGAACTTCCAATGAGCTGGAGGATGTCCCTCCACTCCACATGAAGAACATCAAAAACTGGCTCAAACTGTGGCAATCACAGGGAAATGGGTTAAAACAGAAGAGCTGTTCTACAGGCTCTCAGTGCATCCACCCCTCCCCTGATGGGTCAACATTCCAGAGTAGGACACAAAAGCTCCATCTAGGGTCTTCTCCTTCCCCTAACTAAAAAGGAGGGTTCCCAGCAAAGAACAGGTGCCCAACAATCCCTTTAGCCCAGAGCTTAGCGAAGAGGAGCCAGATGAGAAGAAACCAGCAAAAGAAGTCTGGCAACATGAAAAAACTAAATAGTTCAAAACCCCCGAGGGATCACAATGGAGCTGTAGTAGAGGACTCCTCCCACAAGGAAATTGACAAAATGACAGAAATGGAATTCAGAATATGGAGGACAAATAAGATGAATGGAATTGAAGAGAAAGTTGAAAACTAACAAAAAGAAGCCCCCCCAATTTTTTTTTTCAGGAAATCAATGAAATAGTTGCTAAAGAGCTAGACAACAGAAGAAAGGATGTAGTAGAACTTAAAGAAATGAAAGAGTCATTTAGGGAATTTCAAAACACAGCAGAAAGATTCAACAACAGACTAAACCAAGGAGAAGAATCTCAGAGAACGAAGACAAGTCTCTAAAGATAACCCAGACATTCAAAGAGGCAGAGAAGAGAATAAAAAAGACTGAGCAATCACTGAGAGAGATATGGGACTATGTGAAATGAACTAACATTCAAATTATAAGTATCCCTGAGAGAGAAGAAGAAAGAGCTAAAAACATGGAAAACATATTTGAGGAAATTATTGAGGAAAAATTCCCAGGTATTGGTTGGAATTCAGACATCCAGATACAAGATGGTCATTGAACACCAGGAAGATTCATAGCAAATAGGACATCTCTAAGACACATAGTCATAAACCTGGCCAAAGTCAAAATGAAGGAGAAAATTCTACAAGCAGCAAGATGAATGCAACAACTAACCTACAAAGGAAAACCCATAAGGCTAACTGCAGACTTCTCAGCAGAAACCTTACAAGCCAGAAGGGATTGGGGATCCCATCTTCAGTCTGCTTAAACAGAACTGCCAGCCTAGAATTTTGTGTCCTGCAAAACTAAGTTTCACAATTGATGGAGAAATAAAGACTTTTCCAGATAAGCAAACACTGAGGGAATTTATCAAGACCAGACCTGCCCTGCAGGAAATACTCAGAACTGCATTATACATGAATCAGTACAATAGATGTCCACCAGTGTAAAATCACCCAAAAGCTAAAGCTCACAGCTCATATAAAACAATAACACAAGAGGGAAAACAAAGCAATAAGGTACTATGCAACATGATGAGCAGAACAGCATCCCACATATCAATACTATCACTCAACATTAACAGTCTGAATGTTTCACTCAAAAGACATAAGCTGGTTGAATGGATGAAAAAACACAACCCAAGTGTCTGCTATCTCCAGGAAACATATCTAAACCACAAGGACTCACACAGACTAAAGGTGAAGGGATGGAAAAAAATATTCAATGTGAACACGAACCAAAAGAGAGTAGGTCTAGCCATTCTCATATCATATAATATTGACTTTAAATCAACAATGGTAAAGAAAGATAAAGATGGTCATTATATAATGGTAAAGAGAGCAATTCAAGAAGAAGACATAACAATGCCAAATATATATGCATCTAACACAGGAGCTCGCAGAATCATAAAGCAAATTTTACTAGATTTAAGGAATGAGATAAATAGTAGCATTACCTCTGGGAGGCCAAGGTGGAAGGATTGCTTGAGCCCAGGAGTTCGAGACCAGCCTGAGCAAGAGCAAGATCCCGTCTCTACTAAAAATAGAAAAAGTTAGCTGGGCATGGTGGCATGCACCTGTAGTCCCAGCTACTCGGAAGGCTTAAGCAGGAGGACTGCTTGAGCCCAGGCATTTGAAGTTGCTGTTAGCTAGGCTGATGCTACTGCACTCTTGCTGGGGGTGACAGAGTGAGACTCTGTCTGAAGAAAAAACAAAAAGAAGCATTGTAATTGCTGGCAACTTCAACACCCCACTGACAGAGCTGGACAGATCATCAATGCAGAAAATAAGGAAACACTGGACTTAAACAGGACTCTAGAACAAATGGAACTAACAGGAATTTACAGAACATTCTACCCAAAAACTACTGAATATACATTCATCTCATCAGCACATGGAACATTCTCCAAGATTGATCATATCTTAGGCCACAAAAATGTCTCAACAAATTAAAAAAAAAATTGAAATCATACCATGTACCTTCTCAGACCACAGTGGAATAAAACTAGAAATAAATCACAAGAGAAACACTAAAACCTACACAAAGTCAGGGAAATTAAACAACCTTCTATTGAATGATTACTGGGTCAAGAATGAAATTAAGATGGAAATCAAAAGATTCTTTGAACTGAATGACAAAGGGGACACAAGCTATCAAAATCTATGGGACTGAGAAAAAGAATTCTCAGGGGAAAATTCAGAGCCTTAAATGCCTGATCAAAAAGAAAATAAGATCACAAAGTAACAACCTAATGCCACATGTCAAGGTACTAGAAAAGGAAGAGCAGACCAAACCAAAAGTCAGCAGAAGAAAACAAATAACAAAGGTCAGAGCAAAACTAAATGAAATCAAAAACAAAAAAAAATACAAAAGATCAATGAAACAAAAAACATGGTTCTTTGAAAAGAGAAACAAAATTGACAGACCTCTTGCTAGATTAACCAGGAATAAAAGAGAAAGGACCCAGATAAGCTCAATCAGAAATGAAAAAGGAGGTATTAGAACTGATACCAGAGAAATACAAAACATCATCCATGAATACTATGAAAATCTTTACTCACATAATAGAAAACATAGAGGAAATGGGAAATTTCCTGGAAACACTCACAAAAATTCCTGGAAACTACCCAAGACTCAATCAGGAAGAAATAGAACTTAACAGACCAATAACAAGCAGTGAGATTGAAGTAGTAATAAAAAACCTTCCAACAAATAAATACCCTAGACCTGATGGATTCACAGCTGAATTTTTCCAGACCTACAAGGAAGAGCTGGTACCCATCCTACAGAAATTATTCCATAATTTTGAGAAGGAGGGAATCTTCTCCAATTCATTCTATGAAGCCAGTATCACCTTGATAACAATGCTAGGAAAGGACACAACAAAAAAAGAAAACTGCATACCAATATCCCTTATGAATATAGATGCAAAAATCCTCAATATAATACTAGCAAACCAAATTCAACAGCACGTCAAAAAAATAAACCACCATGACCGATGGGCTTCATCCCAGCGATGCAAGGATGGTTTAACATATGTAAATCAATAAATGTGATTCACCATGTAAACAGAAGCAAAAGCAAATATATGATCATCTCAATAGATGCGGAAAAGGCATTCAACAAAATCTAGCACTCTTTCATGATAACAACCCTTAACAAACTAAGCGTAGAAGGAACATATCTCAAAATTATAAAAGCCATATATAACAAACCCACAGCCAACATCATGCTGAATGGGGAATAGTTGAAAACATTCCCCCTAAGAACTGGAACAAGACAAGGGTGCCCACAGTCACCACTTCTATTCAACATAGTGCTGGAAGTCCTAGCCAGGGCATTCAGGCAAGAGAAAGAAATAAGGGGTACCAACATTGGGAAAGAGGTCAAACTATCACTTTTTGCTGATGATTCACTCTTGTATCTAGAAAACCCCAAAGACTCCACCAGAGATTTCTGCAATTAATAAATAAATTCAGCAAGGTCTCGGGTTACAAAACTAATGTACATACATTAGTAGCATTTCAATATACCAATAACAATCAAGCTGAGTGTCAAATCAAAGGCTCAATACCATTCACGACTGATACAATGTGGATCAATGACTTACATGTAAGGCATGAAACCATAAGAATTCTAGAAGAAAATGTAGGAAAAACACTTCTAGATATTGACCTAGGCAAAGAATTTATGACTAAGACACCAATGACAATCATGACAACAACAAAAATTAATAAAGGGGATTTGATTAAAGTAAAAAGCTTCTGTATAGCTAAGGAAATAATCAACAGAACAAATAGACAACTTACAGAATGGGAGAAAATATTTGCAAATGATACATCCAATAAACAGCTAGTATCCAGAATCTACAAAGAACTCAAGCAAATCATCAGGTAAAATCAAATAACCCCATTAAAAAATGGACAAAAGACATGAACAGAGCTTTTCAAAAGAAGATAGGCAAATGGTCAATAAACATGAAAAATGCTCAACATCACTAATCAACAGGGAAATGCAAATTAAAACCACAATGAGACATTACCTTACCCCTGTTAGAATAGCTTTTATTAAAAAGTCCAAAAACAATAGATGTTGGTGTGGATGCAGAGAGAAAGGAACGCTTACACACTGTTGGTGGGAGTGCAAATTACTACAATCTGTATGGAAAACAGTATGGATATTCCTCAAAGAACTAAAAGTAGATCTCCCATTTGAAACCAATACTGGGTATCTACCCAATGGAAAAGAAGTCTTTTTTTATCAGAAAGACACCTGCACTCGCATGTTTATTGCAGCACAATTCACAATTGCAAAGATGTGGAATCAACCCAAGTGCCCATCAATTCATGAGTGGATTAAAAAAAGTGGTATATGTATACCATGGAGTGCTACTCAGCCATATAAAGGGATGAATTAATGCCTTTTGCAACAATTTGGATGGAACTGGAGACCATTCCCCTAAATGAAGTATCTAAAGAATGGAAAAACAAATACCACATGTACTCTCTAATAATTTGGAACTATTTGATGGGCACATATGGGCACAGAAAGAAGTAAAAATTGTTGAAAATCAAGCACGTGGGAGTTAGAAGAGGGGAGGGGCAAAAACCTACCTAATGGGTACAATGGACACTATTTTGGTGATGGGCACACTTATAGCCATGATTCAAGCATTACAAAAGTGGTCCATGTAACAAAACATTTGTACTCCCTTAATATTTTGAAATAAAAAAAATGATATATCTGCTTCCTCATATTATAATTTTTCATTGCGGCACAGGAAATTTTTACTAACAGACCCAAATATCTTTACTTTTTCTGTAATAAGAGGCTAAATGTGGGTAAGGTTAAACTTATGTTCAATAATTAATGTTTCAGTAATTTATCTTATTTGTAAATGATTTAGATATTTAATTAATATTCATTATTTAACTTAGCAAAACTCTAAGGGTGTAAGTATGAAAGATATTTGGAAAACTATTTTAGTAGACATATTATAAAACAATAATTTTTAAAAAGTTTTTTTCATAAACTTTTATTCCTCTTACATTTATTTAATCCACTTGTTCTTAACAATTATCTTGGATTAATCATGAAAATTTTATGAGACCTCAGAAAAAGCTAGCCATCATCTCAAGTTATTTCCTTGTTAACTATTTTTACACCATGTGCATTTTGGACAGTCATCATAAAAGCAAGAATCCTAAAAGAGTTAAATACACGTGTTTTTGTTTTGTTTTGTTTTAGTGTTGTGCTGAATATACATAAAGTAATAGACATTGCATTTACATTTGCACATTTGTTCTTAGGTTAAACTTACTGTTCCATAATCTTAAACATCTAGTAGATATAACATAAACTTATTTGATTAATAATCTCATGTAAAATAAAATTGTGTGTCTGCATTATATTTAATGCCAACACTCTGAAGACATACCTACTTTAACTAAACTGACACACTAACTTTTATTTACCAAAGATTATGTCAGATCATGTGAACTTGAAAACATTCTTATTTCTCTAAGAGGTTAAGGATCAATTAAATTATATAATATCTTTTTTCTTTTAAGGAAATTAAATAGAGCTCTTTTATGAATTAATTTTGACAATAATGTCCAGAGGCAGGAAAATATATTTAATATTGCATATATATATAACATACATAGACATACATAAATATTCCAATAGAAACAGACCTTAGAGCTTTCATTCTAAAACTTTAGCCATGTACCAAGTGAAATAATACAAAACTCACTAATTTACAAAGGAATATCTGGATCTCAATTCTTTTTATGTCTGATGGAACAAGATTTCTTATCCAGAGGGCTAAAGCTTTTTACTAATATTTGTGAAAAAATATTTTTAAGTTTCCTCATTTGCCTTTTGTAAGGAGTCTTTTAGAGGCAATATTTGATTTATTTAGTCTTTTAGAAATCTCTGGATGACAAATAAAAATATATCACATTTTCTAAGGCATTTCGGATTCCCCTTTCCCCCCAATGTATCCTGTAGATGAGCAATTTTTTCTACTTTAAAATTTCCACACAGTGGCCACCAAAATTCGAAATTGTTTTTGGTAAGGTTCACTCATTTCTACAGAAAAGAATAGGTTCTGAAAAGGAAGAGTCCCAAAGTCCTTGGATTTAGATAAACCCATTATTTCCTATCTTCCCAGAATTTTTCCTACCTGAGGCCTTTTACCCAGTCCAGTCTTTGTTGGACCCAATTTTATGTTGAACCTAGTCTGACTTCCGAAACTAGTCTAGATTAAAAATGCTCAAGTAAACCTGGGGAGCTTGACACAGTTGTGGACCTTGTATTCAAGAGGAGGTGCTTACCAAGTGACCTTCAGTGCATTAAGAAAATCAGTAAACACAATGGTCTTTATAGGTACCTACATGTATTTGTTACTCTGGGGGTCTCCATCAGCACCCTCCTTTTGGTCTTTATGACACCAGAACTGTTAAAAGATAAACTTAGGCATATTAACATTTTAAAAGGTTTATTTGAGCATTTAATTATTCATAAATGAATTGGGTTGCCGCAGACTGCACACAGTTTAGCACTCTGCTATGTGGGGAGGAGGTGAGAAAGAAATTTTTATAAGATGTCCAGAACCAAGACAAAAAAGATATATTTGATTGGTTAGAGTGGAAATCTCCAGTAAAAGGTAATTTGAAAACTTCCGATTGGTAAATTCTGTAGTTTCATTTTCCTGTTTACATTGGGCTTTGGTTTGCTTATGTAGGAACTTAAAGTGCTGGAGCCTAAGGGCCTCCCAATTTAAACTTTTTAAACAGAGCTCCTAGCCTAGTGGGGAGAAATAGTATCAAACACAGAACTTTCATATGCTAAGATAAACAAAGCAATAGCGTTATATACCAAAAGTTATAGAGGAGGCAGCAAAAAAGGGAGTAATAAATATTTCCTCTTTTGTTTTTGATTGATTTATTTTACTGCATTACTTTACTTCACTTCATTTTTGGTGAAGGGTGTTGCAGCAGACTTTAGGATTCTAATAAATTCCTCAGGAAAGGTATGTCAAGTTGTAGCTGAAGAAGCCAAGGCCTGTGGAGGTCATCTCAGCATCATTAGACAGAGCTGCTCCTCTGGAGCACAACCTTTGATACTGCTCAGCCTATGTCTAGAAAGCAATAAAGGGCACTACAGCCACCAAGATGTCTACGGCCGTGTGACACTGAAATAGCTTGTACATCATGCTCCTTGCAGGAGCTGGCGGGTGGTAGAGCCAGTGCCTGCAGGCTGAGCTGAGGAAGAGCTGCACAAGGTGCTCCGTGGATGCCACCTCCTCAGTGTAATTCCTGCCCCAGGGAGGATACTTTGCTTGCATTATCTGTCTATTCACAACTGTCCTAAATTTTTGTTCTCCTTGTCTTCCCCTCCCCCACGTCTCCTTCTGTTCTTCTTCCTCTTCTTCTACTTCATCCTTTTCTCCTTCCCTTCTCCCTCCTTTTCCTTCTCATTTTTTCTTCTTCTTCTTCCCTTCTCTCCATTTCCATGAGAAATATTTGCTACTTCTGGATAGGAACATCTCCAGATTATCAGAGTAGGCATCACAGACCCATTTAAATGAGTTGTAAAATAACACATTTTCTTAATATACTTAGTTTCGTGTGTGTGTGTTCAATGATGAAAAGAAAAATGAACTATTGTCAGCTTTAAATAAAAGAACACTGGACAGGGCTGTGACGGCAGGAGAACCTTCTAAGGGAGAGGCGTTTCTGCAGACTTGCTGTTCCTCAGGACAGGCCAGTGGTGAGCACGTGATCTCCCTACAATAAGGTTTTTGTGAAGGTTGGGTATTGTTAAAGAAATTCTGGCTTCCTAAGAAGAATGATACAGATTTTGGCTTGTCATTCCTCCTGGAAATTGAAGCTTTCTGGAAAAAGCCCATCCATCAGTCCATGCAAAGCAAATGGCCTTCTCCTGCCATATGGGCCTCATAATAGTTATTGCTTCTCCCATCTAGGTGCCAAGAACAAACCGAGTGTAAAAATTGAGAGTCTAAAAAAAATTCAGTGGCTGGGGAATTTCCATCAGATGTTTTGTCTGCCATGCAAAAAAAGGCATGATGATGTGATAATCTCTTTGAGGGGAGAAGGGGGCACAAGGAGCCCTGGTAATAGAACTTTAACACCATCATCACCACATAGTGTTTATTTTTGTAAAGATGTTTGATAATTGCAAGCTAAGATGACCTAATGCATCCACTGTCACCTTTTGGATATGCCTCCCACTGGGCCTGGGCAGGCAATTTCTGGGCTAGACCCACTCTGCTAGGGACAAGGTTGGCCTGAAAATGCCAGTGTTGCTGCTGAAGCTACTGATTCTCTCCTTCCATGGCTAACCAAGCCCCTTTAATACGGTGCATTATTTCTCTTTAGATATGACTGTATTCCCATTCTGATTATAGTTAAAATTTGTGGGGCTAGGTATAAGTCTTCCTTTCTAAGATCAATCTGCTAATTCTTTCCTACTCTTTAAGCACTGATTTTTAAGTCTAACTCTCAGAAAAGAAATTTATTCCAGACTTTGGAGAGATGCTTCCCTCCAGCCCACAAGAACCGTCAAGAACTCTTGTTTAGAAAATAATTCCTTTTCTTATTCATTGATTGACCTGTTCCTTGACTGTCAATACTTATAATTATTCCTTGGTGAAAGAGATCAGAGCTGTAATGAAAACTCTGAAAATTTTCACTCATATATTCTAGAAGGGAAGCTTGATGTTATGCTCTTATTATTAAAACTCTTGTCTTATTTATCACATAAAAATCCTTAGTGGTGTAGTGGAAAGCACTCTTAACTAAGTCCAGTCAAGTGAGTTTTTCATTGTTTGATAGTTATACAAATATCAAACATGCCAACGTGCAAACATCAAACATCAAGTGAGTGATAGTTTTGCTAACATAAGGAATTAGTTTAAACTCCCTGAGATTCAGGGTTTTTAAAATCTTTAAATGAAAGATAATAACACCCAACCTGACAACCTCATAGGGTTTTCAGGAAGAAAAATGTAATTTTTCAAGATACTTCATGAATAGTAAAGTGCCCTGTAGTCATATAATTCTAATAATAATAGTTTGCATAATCATAATTCATAGAATACTTAAATTTTTATGTAGTAAACATGTTTCGTGGTACTGCCCAGATTCCTCCTGAAGGATCAGAGCGTTTATTCCTGGCTGCTGGAAAAGCTGACACAGATGACACTCAGCTGTCAGTTTTCCTTGGGAATTGTCTTAATTAAGGTCACATCTCACTCAAGGTCATACGTCTCTCCAGGGGCAGCCCACTGGAAAGATATAAAGGTTTGATCCCCGGGCCTCAACTTGGGACAACCCTAAAAGGCCATACAAACTGTAGAGCTCCGCTGGAGGTCAGCTGATGTCCTCACCGGGACTGCATCACAGCTCAACATCTCCCTCCACCAGTGCTCTTCTCTTCTGTTTCCTTGCACAAGTGTTGGCTCCAAGACTCCTCCCTAATAAACACCCTGCACACTCATCTCCATGTCAGTGTCTACTTTCCAGAAGACTCAAACTGCAAAATTGGGTACTAGATTCAAGAGAGCAGATGCTGAGAAGGGATTTTGGGGCTGGATCACCTACTGCCCAGTTGGAACATGGAACTATTGGTATGTGGAACACAGATAGCTCTTGGCACTAAAAGTACAATTATTTCAATGTTCACTGGTGGTGAACTGAGGTGGTATACTGACGGAAGTGAATTGTACCATTAGTTGGCACCATGTATCAGGCATTTTGGAACTAGTGACTATAAGGACAGAAGAATTGGGCAGCTATTGATAATATTGCACTCTGACAAAAGATAATGCAAAGCTAAGGGCAATTAATCGGCGATCAAAGCCAAGTGTAAAAGCCAGAGGGCCTCCTTGGTAGTATATAAAGAGGCTCTCATTTCCTTAAATGGAAAGGCAGAGAAAACAGAAGGCCACCCCTGGCCTTCTCATAAAAAGATCGAGCTTCAGAGAAGGTTAAAGTCTAAAGGAAGGCTGCTCTGCCAAAGTAACAGCCCTGTTTGGAAGGAAATGGAACCGTGGATATGGACAGAAACATCTATGTTGAATGTGTGTGTGTGACCAGCGCCCATTGCCGAGGAAGGAAAGTCCAGACTGGGGGGTAAAGCTGAAATAATTGGAAACTTTTTTCCCTTCTCTCCTGTAAAAGTAAAGTTTGGACCTTTAGAAACTGGGAGACTTAAGCTGTGTGGAGCCAAGGCGAAAGGTTGTGTGGTACGTGTGTTTGGTTGGAGTGGTAGGTAAGGTTGGTAGAGTTAGAGGCAGGGAGACAGAGGGGGAAATGCATCATTTACAAGGAGAAGCCATGAAAGATAGAGAGAGAGAAAGACAGTTATTGAGAGAGTCGTTCGTCTTCCTGCTTTCTATTTTCTAGCTATCGTTACCAGAGGCTGAGCTATACTTCCTTAATACTCCACTAAATCAAAAACCGACTTCTCCTGAGATCTCAAACACAAAAAAACAAACTGCTCTATTTGAGTTAGCTTGAGTTGGTTAGCCTTTTGACAACCAAAAGAGTATTGATTAGAACAATTGTATAGTATCTTTAGCTTTTAAAACTGTTTTTACATGTGTTTTCATATTATTATAAAAATTAAGAATCTGAGCTAACATTTTAGATGCATAAAGTGGAAGTGAATTGACATTTGTATTAGTCAGACAGTACCCCACAGAGAATACTCCAATACTATGGTGTATAAATTTTTGGCCTAGCAAGTGAAATAGAACTAGGACAGAATTATTACTCACATTATTTTTCTTTCAATAGATGTCTTTGGAGCAAGGAGAAGTTCATGAGAACGGAAAAGCTGCTTCGTTTTCCCTACTGAGGCATTTTATGAAGGGACAAGATTGGGAGTTAGGGGCAGAGAGGGAACAAAAGTGAAACCATACTAATGTCATTTAACAAGGAAAAATTTATAATTAGATTTCTGATAAATTTTTCACTCCTGATTTCAAAAATTAATCTTCATAGAAAAAATATTACTGATATTTGAGGAATGATATTGCATCATTATTAATACAAATATGGGAAATTATTTTAGATGTTGTGTCACCATGTAAGAGTCTGTCCCTGCAGACAGGGAGTGGTGGTATTCTGAATGATTTCAGCATACCTAGAAACTGCCACATGGGTAGGGATGACAGGAAGAAAGGAGTTTATTGACAGATCAGTGGTTTTCAAAATTAAGTTTCCAGAGCAGCAGGAGCAGCAGCACCTGGCAATGTGTTAGAAATGCCGCACCACTTCATCTGTACCTGGCCTATGTGCCTCACACCCTAACCTACTGAAAGCAGTATCCTCTAAGGGAATTTGGTTTTCTTTCCCCAAATTGTCATAACTTCGTGAGAAGAACTATGACCTAGATCTTGGGAATATAGATTGTAAGCACTCAGTGCCTTGAGTTCCAGGAAACTGGAGCCTCATTGCCTCAGCTACGGGTAGTTTGTAGTTTATGGTATCAGCTGAGGTTTATACTTCTGGATTACTCCTCAAGGTCCAGATGGTAGAAGATGGGAAAGGGGGAAAGGATATGTAGGGTAGGAAATGCAAGTTAGGATCTTGCTTTAAATTGTTGCTCCTAGTTTATCCATTCATCCCCTTGGAACTTAGTAAAATTTTTATGATAATTATGGTAAAAAACCTTTCTGGGACAAATATTTTACTTACATAATTACAGTCTTTTAACCAAATTTATTTTCTAAACATAAATTACATTAAAAATTAACTAGAATTTATACCTGGCACAAGGAGTCTACATATACCTTCCTGAGTTACTGAGGGGTCTAAATCCATTTTCTTCTACTCATTAGACCTGCTGCATACAATCTGGGTCTAAAATAAAATTCACCAAACTGAACTTAAAATCCAAAAAGGAGTAGTGGGGCACAGAAGATGTATCTGTTTCTTCTCCCATTTTCTTTAAGTCTTCATAAATATTTTCAAGTTTTCTTAAATTTCTCTATCTACAGCCATTTCTAATTATTACTTACTTGTTAGATGATGTGCCATTGTGTGAGAAACATAGGCATTAAAACACTTGCATCTATGATCCTAAAATAATGATATCATAAAGGTGAAAACAATTATGCCTTCATTAATTCCTAAAGTACTAGTGTATTAACAGTAGGACATCATATTATCTAATCACCGACATTAACTGAATTATTTAAAAAATACTTTAGTCATCATAGTCTTTTATTCCCAAAGCCACTTAGCCTCACTTGAGAAGGGAAAAATGGTTAATGGAATACATTAAATATATACAGTTAAGTCCTTTAGATTTTTCCCACTTTTTTTCATGTTGTGTTCATTATACCAAGCTAGTATGTAAGTGTAAGGTTAATTTTAACCTAAGTATAATTTCTCAATTCCTAAAATTTGATTAGTATTTGGTTCTCTGTGTGTGTACGTAGATTGGGCCACTAAGAGTACATGCTGGTTTGACTGGGGAAATGAGTAAGAAATGTGGTGCAAAGTCCCTGTCATCATAATCAGTATATTTCATTCAGCTGCATCTTCTTCAGCTGTCCGTGCAGATAGCAGTCAATTCCTATCTGGTCCTTGAAAGTTTTCATGATCACCCCAACCCTGTGTGATCCCCTGCTTTCTCTGTACACTTGTGTGTACCATTTACTTGACACTGATCATACACGGCCTAGATTTCTTATCTGTTACGTTCTGTCTGACAGCTGCATTGCAAGCCCCCTGAGGAAGGAACATTCTCTTCTAATCCATACATATTAGTGCATCATATGCAAGGAAGCCCTTACTGGGCTTCCTTGCATATGATGCACTAAGGTTTCTCAACAGAAATCTTACAGGCCAGGATACAGTGATATGATATATTCAAAAGGCTAAATGATAAAAAAACTGCCTGCCAAGAATATTTTACATAGCACAGCTGTCCTTCACAAATGAGGGTGAAATAAAGACTTTCCCAGACAGACAAAAGCTAAGGGAATTCACCACCACTAGACTGTCTTACAGGAAATGCTAAAAGAGATTCTTCAAGCTGGAATGAAAGGCTGCTAATTAGTAACATGAAAACATTTGAAAGTATAAAACTCACTGCCAAAGGTAACTATATAGTCAAATTCAGAATACTCTAATACTAACCTACACATGTTAGAACCATAGAATCTTGTATAAAACATTACAAGAATGTAATTCTTACATTACAAGAATGTACTTCATTACAAGAATGTACAAGTACATTACAAGAATGTACTTCAGCTTCTACTTGCTTAAATAAATATTTATTATTTTAATGTACTGTACTCGTAACTCTCCTCAAAGATTTCCTCATAGCAAGTATGACAAAATGTTTCCCCAAGAATCTCAGAAGTCATGCAATTCAGTAATATTCTAGAGAATGTTGTTCTCTAAGGCATGCTTGAAAAGAAAGCTGTAAAGAGAGAAAAGAGAATATTACCAAAATTAAGCAGAAGTAAATAGTGCCACATCTCCAAAGACTGCATACATAAGTAAAGAAAGCCAGATGGTCTTCTTCATTAGAAAGATATGAAATTTGATACCAATGTGCAGAAAGAATTTTGGTTGTCAGCTTTTCTTCAATTCTTAAGTTGCAAGTTAAACTGGTTCTCCTAGAAAATCCTTCTAACTGTTTTATGATGCTATTGAACTTACTTTGGGAAGATTAAGGCACTATTGTCCTTATGTGTGTCATACCTTCCTGGCTTTGGAATATTCTATGCTCTCTCTTTTTAAAAAAGTTTCTATCTTTTCAGTTTATATCAACCTATATTTAAAATCTTCCTTCATGTCTTTCTGTATTTTTCTCAGCATCTAAAAAGTCAGAGTCCCATCTTTTTCATCTCTGCCTCTTTTTCTATTTCTGGACTTACTGTCTCTCCTTTCTTTTCCTATTGTTTGTGTGTACTCTTGCTCTTGATATCTTAAGATATTATTTTATTGACTTTATTGCTTACTGTCAATATAACATGAAATTACTGTTAACACCTTGCCACAGAGGTTGAGTAGCATGTTCTTCTTTTAAGGTGAGATCTAGTGCTAAAGTAAAAAAGTTCTATCAAGACCTTATTTACATTGGCTGTTTAATGTATTATACTCATAATTCTCACACAGAGAACCGAATGGTGTAAGTATCCCAGATGCAATGTACTTGCATAGGATTTAGTAACTAAATATTCATGGGCCCCTAGGGAATCAATACATGAACTTCAAGGAGCCCAGGGACCCTCTGAAATACAGATTTTCAGTGTATGAAATATGATAAACATTTGTAAATTGTGATAATTTCAATGATATTAAGTTTATGGAAACTCTGTGCTTGTAAGTTGGCAACAGATGTTAACTAAATTTATTCTCAAATATTTGGAACATGTACCCTTTTGCAGTCCTGTCACTCAATCTTTGTGATGCTGTATGCCATGCTTAAAGTCTGGTTACTGGCATTTTGGTCTATTTCTCTCCATTCTCTAGGGGAATGTCATCTCATCTCAAAGACAAATTTGTACCAAGGTAAGTGATTAAGATTTTTTAAATGAGTTAGAGCTGCTAATTTTCAGGGCTCAACTTCAGAAAACTTAATGTTATAAGTATTTCTAGAAGAAATGCTGTTGTGTAAGAGTTAGTCACTAAATGTCCATGATCCCCTGAGGAATCAGCATATGGGCTAACTTCAGAGAGCCCAGCAACCCTTTGAAATATTGGGTATTTCAGAATACTCTAATACTAACCTACACATGTTGGAACCATAGAATCTTGTATAAAACATTACAAGAATGTACTTCAGCTTCCTACTTGCTTAAATAAATATTTATTATTTTGATGTACTATACTCATAACTCTCCTCAAAGATTTCCTCATAGCATTGGCTCATTTTTTTCTAGATAGAGAGTTGACTGTTCTGTCAGATTCACAGCGAAGTTAAGAATCATAACCTTAAGGGGAGGCAGCATAGGAAAACTTCATGGAGACTTTAGTGTGAAAACCTGTGTTAATTCATTGACACAAGAGCCTTAGCCAATAGTGACTCACAGGAATCTGGGTGCCAGCACCATTTATCTTAGGAAACACAGTATTTCCAAATGTATGGGGCAGAGGTGTAGTGGAGTAGACAGTTCCAGACCTTATCATTTACCATTTTGTGGAAACATTTCAGTACCCTGATGTGGCATTTCTTTTTAAATTGACTCAGTAATGTACAGAATCTCAGTCAAGGAGGGCTTAGAGGGGAAGAAAGAACCACTACCCTTCCCTCCAGGTCACCAAAGCCAGTTCAGAGAGGACATGCTGGATTTAGGAAAGATTTCTGGAAAGAGACTGCTGGTGCTTTTGCTGTCCCTGGAGTCAAGAAGTTCATTGGAAGATTCCCTATGTGGGTTCAAGATGGTTTGGAAAATGAAAGAATCCAATCTTTAGGCAGAGGGAACCAGTGAAAGTATTTTCTGGATATCAGTTTGTTCTTCACTTCATAGGAAATGAAGACTCAGTGGAACCCTTCTGGCTGTCTTTTGGTGATCTGGATTTTTCCAGCTCAGGGCAGTACATTAGAGTCAAAGTACCATCTTGTCCTGAGAAAGGAAGCCACCTAGTATTCATAGGCTCTAGAACATTGGAGTTTTAAGGCTGAATAAGACCCTCTGATGTAGTCTGTGCTGTGTTTTTCTCCTTCTCTTCCCTCTCTTCATTTTCTGCTCCTCCTTTTTGCCTGTACAAAATGAAGAGAGCTCCAAGGAAGACCTCGGATTTGCCCAATGAAGTTACAGGATAGTTACTCAAAGAAGTTATCCTGCTAAAACTCCTACCAATGTGTGAATTTATTCTAAAACATCTTAATATATGATTGTTTTAAGATTTGCTTAAACACCACCGAATGGACTGATCTACGACTTGGAGTTTGGAGAGTGGTTCCTAGGGACCCTCTGTGCAGGGGGATGGAGAAGAGTCTGGGGCATCAGACTCAAACCCTCCCAGGCTGGTTAGGTGAATGCAGATTGGCACATGTCTTCCCTTGGAGTTGGCCAGTGCCCTTCAGATGACCATGGAGCAAAGAGCTGTCTCCTTGCCCATCATCCTCAAATGAATACAAACTTGTCTCCAAAGGAAGCTTAAGTTGGCCTTCTACTAATCCCTTCCTGAGCGTCCTGAACGAGATCAGAGTGCGAGTATTTGGAATTAAGTCCTGGTAGAGCACAGGTTCTCCCTTGGTGAGTCTTCCTTCAGAGGGAGGCTCAGATGGATGCCCCTGTCTTTCGTAATGCTAGCTGCTCCCTGACAATCCTTACCATGTTCTAACCCTTCCCATGCAGCCCTCTTTAACCTTTCACTATTCAGTGTTTCCACATCCTCTCTCTGGACACACCAAACTCTTCAGGGTCCTGGCTCAGTCCCCTGTCTGGTTCTAGCCTAGTCCTTGGGTATCTTGGCTGAGTGTCAGGGGAACTTCATCTGCTCTAACAGGTACTGTCTTCTCATGGCTGAAGAAGGCCATCTGATCCTGGGGAAGACAGGGTTGAGATAACACAAGTGCTTCAACTGTTGTTCAACCTCTGCCCCATAACAGAGCTGTGTTCTCATTTCTCCTGAAGTTTTTGACACAAACAGTATGGTGAACATGATAATTGATTTTTTTTCTTTTGAAAATCTCCCAAGTCTAGTTTACATAGGAAATGTTTACTCCTGTTGTTAAAAAACAAATCTTAGTCACATTTCTTATGATATAAAAAATCCTGGCCTCATTATGTACAAAAGCACATGATTTTCCTTTTATCAGGCATCCTTCTACCTCCCACCTCAATGAAGCACACATTAATTGATAATGCTTCTGCATTTCTGATAAATGGTATCTTGTTCCCAAATTTCTCACTAGTCCTCAAGCTTCACCCTTTTAACATGGAAAGGGATTTTGGGACTTCCTGTCAAATTAGAAGTTGTGAGACACAAAGTCCTTAGACAATATGGCCAAAAATGCTGTCAAGTCCTCAATGTATCCTCAATGTATTGGGGTTTTTAATCTCCTTGCTGTAAGGGGATGGAGTGGGACTATACTCATTGCTCCATTTGAAGTCTTGGTTTTCGGTTTCCTCTTAGCTTTTCTAAGGTGGAGTTATGGTTTGGGGATTCAAAACTCAGGACCAAGTCCTGAATTAAGTTCAGGCTCTAAGGGAAGCTGTCATGATATTTAGTGTGATTCAGCTAATAGCCAGGGCTGTCCTCGTGGCCTGTTCTCTCAAGGCAAAATTTGGTTTACTTTGCTGGACATATACAGTGCATGGAGATATATTTATATGAACAGATGAGTGCTCTCAAAACCCTTTTTAGGATGATTAAAAAAATTACCTTTTTATAAATCTTGAGGGGTGGTTTGTAATGATGGTCATTCAGGAAGTTAGAAGAAAAGGCAGACTGACAGGGAGCAATAAGTCATAAGTCCACAGAGCGTATTGGGCTATCCAGACAGTAAGTAAACAAAAAAGACAGCATTGAGTAATTGAGTATGTGTATTATAAAATAGACTCTCTTTGTAACTGTATATAAAGCCTACAGAACCTTTTCATAATTTAGTTTTTTTTTTCAGTTAATGTTTTAAAATTGACCTTTTAAACAAAAAATAATGTAGGTAACTTTACATTTTTCCCAATTTTCCCAACTTGCTATTTGTGATGGCTGAACATGTATGATTACTGTGTTGTGAATGAGTCACTGTACTTAACAGAGTTTCTGATATTAAAATGTCATCCTCATTTCCTAACAAAGTTTAGTCTAGACAACAGTAGTAACACGTTCTCACAGAAGATAGTGTGAGAACTGATGGAGTACATTATTCACATGCACAATATAATAATCAGAAGACCCTTACACTTCATAGAATACCATGCCCAGTGGCAGTACCTGTGACGATGAGCTAATAGCAGCCATAAGCACTCAGGGAGGGAGGAGGATGAATCATTGAACAGATGCTATCATTAATAATAAACACTGGGAGTAAAGTAATATGGTTTTCATCACTACTGCTATTGCACAGACTGTGGATTTATTTTCAAAGTTTGAATTGATGACCACATAAAACTAACACAGTGTGGACAAAAGTAATAAAATGTTTATAAGTTAATGTATTACAAAAGCCTTGAAAACCAGCCTTTACTAATTGCACTATGCATGGCTTAGATATTTACATTTAGTGGGTAACCTGCTGAAATGATGTGACAGCATATTTTCCAAACAGTCATCTGGAGCTCTAATGATTCCTGCACTCCTCCTTGGGGCTGCTTTTGGTCAGGGGTAGCAGGTAGGTGATGGCATTGAGTGCCTTTCCCCTCTGATTTCCTAGTCAAATCCTGACCTCCTCTGAGCTGTGTTTTAAGACTGTTCTTCTCCAGGAAGCTTTCCTTGCCTCCTAGACCCTTCGCTCTGTCAGTTCCCCAAGTGTTTATTATTTGGACCCTACCTTTTGACACTTACTGGTTGATATTGATGGACCTTTCCAAAAAGATTATGTTTCTCGGAGTCAGAGGTTGTGCATTATGTTAATTTTTTATTTTCCAGTGCCCATGCCATTGTGTAGATGGCAGGCACACAATAAAAATTTGCTGACTTGTATGCAAATGATATAATTACAGCATTTTCAACCTTATGAGACTTTGAGAAATCACTTAATTCAAGTCCTAGTTTGACAGATAAGGAAAGTGAAGCCAACAGTAGTTATGTTCTTGCTCAAGGTCATATGACTAATGTATAATTTTAAAATAATCTAAGCACTTTATTTGCTTAGGAAGTAGATGTTTCATTCATATTCTTATTTTACCTGTTTTCTTAATAAATTTCCCTTTTCACCAATATTGCAGAATTGTACCTCACCCCTACTACTACTGGGATCAGTGAGAATTTGCCACATTTGCTGTTCTCTTTAGAGCTCTGATGTGGTGATTAATATGTATCAACACATTTGCAAATGCCTATAAGCTTTCTTTTTCTAACTTGATGGTTTTTGGCTTCATTGTGAAATCTCTATCCTTTGCTGCAATAGAAATGATTTCATCTCTGCTCACATAAGAGCTTTGTTTTGGCCTCAATTTTATTGCTTACCACAATTAGACCTGCATTGTGGTTTGGTGAATAGGTGTTTATCTCCCCTACTATTCTGGGGTTGTCTGAGGGTGGAGAATCACATAATGATCATCTTGGCTTCTCTGTAGCACCTAGCCCAGTTCTTTGAATATAGTAGAAACTTCATCCCTGCTGAATAAATTGTTTTGTCAAGTCTAATATAATGAAATGATAGTTACAAAAGCGTGTTCTGGAAAATCAGGCATTTTGCATGAAAATGCTAACTAGAACCTATTGGCCATTATTTTAAAAGGAGAAAAATTATGATACATGTCAACATAGAATAATTAATGAATTTCCTAAAATATAACTAAACCCAGTAAATAAAATGTCTGGGTAGAAGTAACTGTCGCATTAGGAAGTAAAAAGCTTAAATATCATTTCCTGATCACCAAACAATTAATAAGGCTATTAATAATGGCTCTGTATACAATTAACATGTACAGTTTTTATACCACATCATAAATACTATGTTTATGATAGGTCATAGAAATGAACACACAGCAATATATAAAGTTGTTAGGGAAAAAAGCACATAAAAAGTTACAAGAACAAATTACCTTCTTATAAGGAACTCTTTGTCATTTGCAGCTTGAAAAAAACATTGAAAATGAAGTTGGGAGAAGGGTTTAAGCAGTTGTTTGTCAAGGTCATGGAAGGAGGTGGTGCGAAAGGCTGTTGTGACTGGGTGGATGTGTTAGGGTGCCTGGACAGTTGTAACACAATACCATAGACTGGGTGGCTTATAAACAACAGGGATTTATTGCTCACAGTTCCGGAGGCTGAGAAGTCCGAGATCAAAATGCCAGCAGATTCAGCGTCTGGTGAAGGCCGGCTTCCTGGTTCACACATGGCACCTTCTCATTGTGTCCTCATGTGGTGGAAGGACCAAGGGAGCTCCCTTGGGCATCTTTTATAAGGGCTCCACCCTCATGGCCTAACCACTTCCCAAAGGCCCCACCTCCTCATATTATTACCTTGAGAATTAGGATTTCAACACATGATTGTGGAGGGACACAAACACTCAGATCATAACAGTGAGAAGGACAATTTTAGGCAAACTATCAGAATCAGAGGAACTGATAAAAAGGTGCCATATTTCTGAGGCTACTCCAAAGGATCCAGAACAGGAGGCTGCTATCAATCTTCAGGGGAGCTGGATGAGATGTTCGGATGAAAAAAATGCTAAAAGCAACCAACTTTTAAAAGAAAGAAAATTTTAACCAGGATTATTGTCAAATCACCAATATGTTCCAGCATGATGTGTGTTATCACCTCTGTATGGCCCCTTGTTCTATGATCCTCTTTCAGGATCTATTCTTTCAGCACCAGCAACAGCCAAGACATCCCTTTTACACTCTTTGTGATGCTGTATTTTGAATGTCACTTAAGACTTGTATCTGCACACCGTGTTGTCAGTAATGTTGTACTGCATTTTGGTGGCATCAGTATACGATTTTTTTCTATATCATTGTTAACAGAAAAACATTGGGGATTTTTTTTTGCTTGAAAGATACATGTGTTTTATAAAGTTTGTATATTAAATTCTAGGAGGGGGTTTACTGAGAAATTGCTCATATGGGATATATTCTGTGGACGAAGAATGTGTTAAATATGTAGTCTCAGCTTGCTTTGTTCCACTCTGAGGGGTATATAATTCTTCCACGAGAATAAGATTCTCACACAAAAGATTTTAAATTAATCAAGTCATTAAAATATTTATTGAGTGTATAGGATGTTTATAGCATCATCAAAACAACTGTGGAGGAGACAGAGATGAATCAGGCAAGGATTCTGAGATGAGACCTGCCCAGAATCAGCTACATGACCTCATGGGAAATGATCATTTCTAAAATGAAGATTTGGGAGCACAGAGGAGTGGGGGTTTGTGTCACAAGGAGAATAGCTACATCTGGAAGGAATTGGTGGCATCTTCTGTGGTAAAGGTAGAAATCAAGCATAAATATGAGAAAGCCCGCCCTCTTGTTTAAAGGCAAATTCAATATTTATGATTAAAGGTATTCCTATGAGGAGTAGGGAGAGGGAGGTTGTTTATGCTTATGAGTTGAGTTTTCAGTAGTAGGTTATGATTTTGCATAGAATTATTTGTCTTCTCCTTCTCAGGCTCTTTGAGGGCTGTAGCAATCCAGGGGTAATGCTTCAGTCTAAGGCTTTAACATAGAGCAAATCTAAAGGTCCTATACTTATGAAGTCTTCTGTCTTCAGTTCCTTGGAAGAGGGAAGACAAGAGTTGGCAAATTTTAAGTATATCATAATATTATGACTGTTAAGTGTGAAATTACAGTAACTATAAATTAATGCTAATTCAGCACTAATCTGGAGACTTTGATCCTTGAAAGGGACTCTGTTTTAAGACAACATGGACTGGGTAGGTATAGGTTCATAGGGTGTAGGAACTAAACAAAACTGTAACTAGCACCTACCATCTGTGGTGAATACTGCCTTGTATCCATTCCCCCTCCTACATTTCCTTTGGCCACCACTCCCCACTTTCGGCCATTGGGTGTGTGGTTTTGACCTCAGTGCTATCTCCGGGGATGGGTCTTGACTGTCTTAAGTCTATCAGTATGCCTCTTTCCTTCAGTCGGAGTGACTGGATCAGGGATATTCATGTCATATGAGTGGACAGATTTATATGTGAGAGGATGTTTGCTGGGTCAGCCCTGAAGAAGTTCCTTATTTCTTTAACAAGAAAAGAAGAAAATCCTTCTCTTTCTCTCTTCTTTGGAAGACTTCTAAGGAAGTCAGGTCCAGAACTGATATGGCATCTTTTATTGTTACTGTTTTTATTTTGTCCTAATTTGGTTTTGGTTTTGGCTTCCACAGGAAGAAAACTTAGAGCTCCTGGAGGATGGAATGGGCATCTTAGGGTGGGTCTGGGTGGGTCAGGGTAGGCTGGGGTAAAACAGACACTATGGCAAAGTACAGAGGGAGAAACCAGGCCATTGGTGATAATGTCGGACTACTGGATCAAGCTTTACCTAAGGCTGGCCCCTGTGTCTGGACTTTTATGTTCAACGAGTCAATATATTTGTTGTTTGTTTAAAGCAGGTTGAGTTGGGTCTCCTATTACTTGCAACCAGAAGAATACTGATATTGCACCTGGTATTAAGAAAACTAAATTAGCTCTATCCTGCTAACTCCTGGAGCTGACGTGGCAGGGATTATAAACTTCTTAGGAATGAGTAAGACAAGAAAATAAGTGAGCTGTGTGTCCTAATTGCTTTATGACTCACTTTGAATATTTTAAGGTTTAAAATTGTAAGAATACCAGCTAACATCGTGATTTTTTTCTTCTTTTTTGTCTTTACGACATGTGACAGAGATAATGGCATCAAAATACTTTTAGACAGCCTATGCTTAGAGTATTTGAGATAATTGCTCATAGCTTATTCTGGCTTTGGAATTGTTTAAGGTAGACAACTTTAAAGCCAGGTCGCTATTGTTGGCTTCCTTCATAATGGGCCATTTATAATAGATATCATACCTTTTAAACAGAATGATCCCTTTTCCCACATTAACCAAACCATTTAGAACAATTCTGGACTGGTCGTGGTGGGGGATGAAGAATATTCCTGATGCTGTCATGCTTGACTCTGTGTGTGTGTGTGTGTTTGTGAGCATGTATGTACATATGTGTTCAATGTGAGTGTGGACACAAAGAGGGCCAATGAATTTTGAAATAAGACTATTGTAAAAATAAGCCAAAATGACTGAGAACAGAGTGAAGCAAAGTCATCTTATAGCAGTAGATGACTTGCCCTCAGTGTCAATACATTTAAAACTGTCTTGGAAAATCCAAATGAATTAACTGAAAAATTTTAAATTAATGAGAGTTCAAAAGGTACCTGAATCAAGAGAAATGTACAAAAATCAATACTTCTTGTTGATACCAGTGACACCTGGTAAGCAATTGAAATGGAAAAAAATTCTATTTACTATAGCACCCCAGAACCATTAACTAATTATGAACTAATATAAAAAGAGACATGCACATCCTATATGAAGAAAATTACCAAAAGCTTAAGCAAGATATAAAAGAAGATTTGAGTATCTTTTAGTTAGACGGAAAGACTTACTATTTAAAGGTATCAATTCTTTTCAAATTAACATTATAATAGTACTACAAATTAAATTTATATAACTTTTTTTTAAGTTGACAAATGATCCTAAAGCTTTTAAGAAGGATTCATAGGTAAAAATAGATGTTTCAACAATGTTTGCTTTTGTCCAAATATCAAAGAGTGTTTCTTCTCCTTACCAAGCTCCAAATTAAATAATACGGTTGTTGTTATTACTTTTTCTTTTTTACAGGGCAGATAAAGGTTTCAGAACTGTGAGACAGACATCAGTCATAGGGTTCTTCAACAAAGTTTTTAGATTTTTCTCTCCAATATAATATTAAGTACAAATAAAACATTACCTGACTTGATTTCTCAGCCCTCTGTTGATAGTAAGTTTTTCCTGGAACTCTATTAAATGTCTGAGGGGAACTGGGGATTTATTTTTCTACCTCATGTAGAACTGTGGTCACAGCCTCCCTCTTTAAGGGCCAAAAGGACATTTAGTCATGTCATACGATGGCAACTTTCCTTCCTCCTTAGAGGTACTGGGGATAGGTCTCCTTGGTCCTTCGACAGAAATATGAAGTTGCATGGACTCAAAAATTTTCATGACAAGATACGAAGTCTGAAGAACATATTACATTATCCTTCTCTTTGTCTTGTTATTATTCATATAAGCCATCTTACAAGAATAGAAGAAATGACCTGAACCTGGCTGTACTCTGCTCTTTGAGTAACATATGTTCACACCAAAGAAAGCACTTTCACATGAATTCACTCAACAAACATTTACAGAGTGCCAACCACATACCAGACACCATTCTAAGTTCCAGGGAAATAGCAATATATAAGACAGACCAATTTTTTGCAGTGTATGTGATTATATTCCAGTTGGGGAGAAAGAAAAATAAAAAATAAAGAGCTAAAAATACAACCAATGTCAGAGGAAATAAGTTGCCAAAGCAAACAAGCTAGCTAGCTCTGAGAGTGATGGAGTGCTTTCTTAGATAGCAAAGAACATGAGGCAGGAATAAAGTTTGAGTAACAGCACGAAGGTCCTGAGGCATTAGCAGAGTGAGCAAAGGGATGATGTGTAAATTTAGAAAGGAAGCCAGAGGTCAGATCACAAAGGGCCTCACAGGTCGATGCAAGGACTTGGGTATTGTTATAGGTGTGACTGGAAAGCCATTCTTTGAATAAGAGAATGCCAAGAGCTCAACTGTGGCAAGGCAAGGGCAGAAGCTATTAATGGAGGGCTGATTCTAGTATTCAAGAACACAGACTGTGGTGACTTAGACCACAGCTGGAGCTGGACAGGTGGTGTGATTCAGAACAGATTTGAAGGTGGAGCTGACAGGATTTGCCATAGATTGTTTGGATGTGGGAGTGGGAGACACAGGAGTCCGCGTGACTTGGAGCTCACAGCCTGAGCAACTGGGAACTGATGGTGGCGTTCACCCAGAAAGGGAATGCGGGGAGGTGAGCAGGTCTGGGGGGAGGAGAGGAGTCCAGAGCACTCAGCTGGCTGTGTGGAGTCTGAAGTACCCATCACATTTCCAGACTGAGACGTCAAATTGGCAGTTGCAGAGGTGGATTTGGTTTTGTGAGATCTAAAGTTTTGACAATGTGAGATGTTCTCTTTAATAAAGGTAATACAGAATTACAAATGAAAAAGTAAAGGACAAATATAAATACTTATGTAGAATAAGAAAATAAATCGCAACAAATTACAAAAATTACAAATTTTAAAAAGCTGACAGATACCAAAATATCACTAAATTTAGAAATTAGAATATAGCATTTTAGCTAAGTGCCTGAAACAGCTCTACAAAACATTTTACCTGTATTTTTATCTGCATACCCTCTGATCATATCTTTACATCACATAATTTTGTAATAAGTAACATTTCCTAAAGAAAAAATAGAGTTTATTTTTTTCTCTGGCATGTTTTATTGGATTTTTTCAAAAAAATTGATGAAAGTCTGAAAGCATAAATCATGCAACTGCACACACAAATACAGACAAACTTCCTATTTGTATCACTTCTACAGAATAGGTCTTGGAAATTCTGTACAAACCAGAATTCTGGTAAATTCTGGTTTGTACAATTTCTACTAGAAAAGGAAAAAATTATGGTACTTTTATAGTTATATACGCTACATAATTAAGGATTTTTTTTTGATAAAAGAGAACTTTCATTGTGACCATACATCTACTTATAATTTTACATTTTTGATAATTGAAAGACTTTTCCATGGACTATCCTATGGCTTCAAATATTTCTTTCATTTTTCTTTTTTTTACAGATAGTAAAATGCACATGTTGTGTGTGCTTTGATGAGTTTGACAAATGTATACACTCCTGTAGCCATCACTTAAAATAAGATAAATAACATTTCCATTACCCAAGAAACTCCCCTTATGCCACTTTCTAGTCAATAATTACTCTAGAAGCAACCCCTGCTTTGATTTCTATCACTACAGATTAACTTGTACTGTTCTATAACTGGGATCTCACAGTATGTAGTTTTTGTGTCAGGCTTCCTTTGTTTTTGAGATCCATAAGTGTTTTTTTGTGTGTATGAGTAGTTCATTCCCTTTTATTGCTGAGTAATTTTCCATTGTGCAAATATGTCCTAATTTATTTTTTCATCTCCTATTGATGGACATTTGGGTGTTTCCAATTTTTGGCTATTATGAATAAAGCACCTATAAATATTTTGTATAGATGTTTTTCTTGATAGAGATTTTCAGTTTTCTTAGTTAAATTTCTAGCATAAGTATTGGTAGAGCATAAGGTGGCTGTATTTTTAACTTTACTAGAACCTGCCAAATAGTTCTCTAAAATGGTTGTGCTGTTTTTCATTCTCACAAGAAATGTATCAGATCCAGTTGTTCAACATCCTTGCCATGTCTGTATTTTTAAATTTTAGTCATTCCAGTGGGTATGTTGGCTCTACACATTTCAAACCTTGTTTCTCCTGTACTACCCAAATACATCTGGTGCCGGATGTCTATAGGACACATTATGCATGGTCCTATCTTTTATGTATTAATAATAATTTAGGGTGACTCAGAACTTAGGACATTGAGATTATTCCTGGAAACCACTCCTAAATGAGTTGGCTAGCAATACCATAACTATAACTGCAAGTAACTTCAAACACCAGAAATATATTTCACTAGACACGAACTAAATATCTCTCAGTATCAAAGGAACTTCCTTTTAGCAAGTTCCCCAAAAGACCCTTGGTCATTCCAACTCTACTCAACAAAAGGTGAACTACGACAGATAGGAAGTATTAATAGAAATGGAAAGTGATGACTTATTACACAACTACAGGTAAAATATATTACTCTGCACATTTTACAAAAACTTATGACCCGGTGAACATGTATTGCATAGGCCCTTTAGAATGGGTCTGTAAAACCAAAAGATCCTGAAGCTTAAGATTCTTCAGTGTCACGGTTAAGTTGCCACTGGGAAGTCTGATAGGAAGTTTTCAGGAGTGATCAATGCTGCAGAAAAAAAATCTATGAGTTAACTGGTTATTTAAAACCTTGGTGGCATATTAGGTAATTTAGGCAATGAACGTATTTCAGAAGAAAAGTTCATAGAATGAGTCCTGATACTGTCCACTAGCTAAAGACTGAGGAGAGAAGGAAGCAGGCTAAGGAAAAGTGGTTGGTAAGTTACAAGAAGCAGCAAGTGCTGAAAGCATTTTGGGAATATAGGATCAAATGATCAAAGATGATTAAAGTGAGGCAACGGCATAAAACTAAAAATAAGTTGCCCGTCAATAGAAGACTGGTTAAATAAATTGTGATACATCCAGACAATTGAATGTTAATATTCAATCATCAGAATTTATGATATTTTAGACCTACATTTATTGATATCCAGAACATATACTGTTAAATTAAAAAGCATATTAAAAATAGTATGCATAGAATAGTATCATTAAAACGTATAGCTGCAGAGATTATCCAATGAAATATATAATAAAATATCAACTTTGGGTCACAGTATTCTAGACGATTTTGATTTTTTTCTAACTTTTTTATGTACACAGAAAAAAGTGGATCAACTATTTCCATTTAGGAAAACAAATACTGATTATCAAAGAAGTGCAGCTTTAAACAGGGAGATACCTTTTTTTGGTCAATCAATTTTAGAAAGATAGGACAGATGGTCACTCTTAAAGCTGGTGATGGAGCAATAGAAAGAGCATACCCATATTCTGGTGGTGAGCGTGGATATTGGAGCAACCTTTCTGGTGGGCAATTCAGCAATGTGCATTAAGATATTTTAAAATGTTCATCATGTTTGGCCCAGTAATTTCACTTCTAAGAGTGTCTCCTATGGAAAAATATATGTCCCCAAAGGTGTACTAGGTTCTCATATTAAAGTAGCAAAATACAGGAAAATAAACACTAACCACTTAGCAAGGAATAAATAAATAAAAAGTCATGATGAAGTGACATCCAACCCTTAAAAGCTAAATCGTATTTTTTCCTGCTCATCATTTATTGTTTTTAAATTGAGTTATAACGTAAAAGTGCAGAAATTGTAAATACAAAATCAATGAATTTTATATATTTTATAAAGTCACATCTGTAACCACCACCCTGATTGAGAGACTACATTTCTAGTATATCAGAGTACTCCTGGTCAATATCGCTCCCCAAAGGTAACTGCTATTCTGATTTTGATCACCATTGATTAGTTTTGCCTGTTCTTTTACTTTATGTAAATAGAATTGCACAGAACATACTGTTTTGTGTCTGTCCTCTATGTTGGTGCATCTGATTATAGTTTATTCATTACCATTGATGCACAGTAATCCATTTTATTAATACACCAAAATTTATTAATCCATCCTATTGATGGATATTTGGATTGTTTTCAGTTTGGAGATATTGTGAATAAAGTCTTATCTTTTAAAAAAAATTATAATTTCAAAGAATAATGATATTAAAAATGCTAAAACTAAAGTGTTAATTTAAAAATCAGGAAACATAGACTGACGAAGTTTGGTACCAATTTTAAAAAATTATCTGTACAGAAAAAAAAGATTAGAAATAAATACAAGGAAGAATTGACTATGCTGTGTTCAGACGGTGTGTGTGAAATAATATTAAAATGGGACTCTTCCAGTTTTGATGAAAGGACTCCAAAGTTTGAGTGTTACAAGTAGATGCAGGCTATGGACACACTCACCACATTTTGGCTATAAAAGGATTGATGATGAAGTACTGTGGAAGGCTGGATTTATCTGGGGAGATATACCTTTTGCTATAGAGGTTGAAGAGTTATTTTCTCCAAGCTTCATGAGAGATGATTCATAAAGAGTGCTTGAAAAGCTTCATATAGGTTACAGTGTTCCAATGTCTGACACAAGAAAGCAGAGACATCATCGGAGCTCTCCTGTACTGTGATTTGGAGGTTCAGAGCCTCCAAGCCTCTGGCCCTTTGAAGATTGTGTAAAACAACTAATAATGCCTTTTAATAAGTAGCTTTTCTGCTTGAGGTAGCTAGAGTAGGTTCTTGTATTTGCAACTAAGAGGAGAGGGTGCCCCAGACAAAGTACCCTTTCCCCTTATCCCTGTGGAAATGGATGCATAGAACTACCAGAGCCTGATGCCATTAAAACAGTGAATGAACTCTCCTTGACTGTGAAACAGCCTCGTGATTGCCTTATGTGTGGACAGCGACGAAATGCACTGAAAATGATGGTGTGTTCTAGGCTTTGAAACACTTATCCCTTTTATTTTTAATTCACAAATTATAATTCTGACTTGTGCTCAAGTCTTTTGTGAGCATGCTTTATTGTGAATTCTTCCTAAGAGATGGATGTATTTTTATTCACTATGTGCTGACAAAGTCAACTTGTTGAACTTAAAGCTACAATCACAAACTGGGCCTTGCTACATTTTTTTGAGTGAGCTGACCCCTTGTAAAGATACAACCAGGCCCATTTCTCGGCGACATTTTGACACTGCCATAAGATTTTCCTTTCAATATTTACAATTAATTAATACAGGTTCAAGAAGTATTACCCATGTGTCCCTTTTTGGACATGTTGAGTATATTAATAAAATATACTTTTAAAGAATGATGAACTAGTTCACCTTTCACAAATTTTTTTTTACATAAGGCTTTAAAGTTTTAATTTGATCCAGGAAATTGCTCCTTCTTCATGAACCTGTCCAACCTAAATGAAAAATGAAAGAATCGGCCTTTTTTTGAAGTCAAATTCAGGTTGATAGCTTTACATGTAAAGTGGGGAAGAGAGGCAACAGAAATGACAAGACAGATTTGGACATGGAATAGATAACCCCCCTCAGATACCGGGACAGATCTTCACTGTGCAGAATCCTTTTTACAGGCATGATTCCCCTTTAATATTTAAAAAATCTTATTCAATGTTGTGGGACTCTTTGTACCTGAGTTACACTGTCATTTGGTCAATACATTACAATTCTTTCTGTTTTCTTTCAAGTAACTGAATCAACTTAAAATTTTGCCTTGGTGACCAAGTAAATACGAAGCCGTTTGTTGAGAAGCAGTGATTTAGATTTGGTGATTGTGAGTCAGTCTCAAAAGGTTCTTCTATAAAAAGCATAAAGTGAAAGTGTTCAAGGATACTTTAGGGAATTAACAGCAAAATTGAAAATGACTTTAGAGGCAGTTGAAAGTGCCAGAACTTAGAAAAAGCCCAAACAGTCATGCAGAAAGCATTAGAAGTAAATTTAGCTGTCAGAGAGGGATTGTACCTTACGGCAAAGTTGTCCTATAATAATCACTAAAACCAGGACATTTCAGTCAATTGGTCTTAATTTAAATTTGATGGAGCAATGTCAGTTGATGGAATAATTTGGAAACATAAAAATAGATAGATGTGAAGAATGTAGCAATCACATTTAGAAAATGATTTGACAGTATCTACTAAAGCTAAACTATATCTAATCTGTGACCCAGCAATTCTACTCCTAGATACATACCCAAGAGGAAGAATGCATGCACCTACAAAAACCCATGTGTAACAATGTCCATAGCAGCTTTATTCACAATAGCCCCAACTAGAAACAACAACCAAAATCGCCACCAATATGAATGGATAAATAAATTGTAGAATATTCACATAACTAAACATTAATAGGGGAAAAATAACAAGATCTGTAGCTACACATTATAAAATGGATAAATTTCATAAATATAATGTGAAAGTGAAAGAAGCTAGAAACAAAAGACTACAAACTGTATGATGATATTTTTATGAAGTTCAAGAGTAGGCAAAGGTAAGCTATAGATGTAGAAGTTAGAATAGTACTTATCTCTGACTGAAGTATTTACTGAAAAGGGACATGTGGCAACTTTCTGGGCTTCTGAGGATATTCTCTATCCTGACAGGAGAGTGGTTGCACAGGTGTACATGTATGAAAAGTTCACTGAGCTATACACTTAGAACTAGTATACTTCATTGTATACTCTACCTCAATGAAACAATCTTTAAAAAACCATAGTAAAGTCAGTGTATAGAGAAAATAACACAGTCATGTGCCACATAATGACATTTCAGTCAATGACAGACCACATATACGATGGTGGTCCCATCATATTATAATGGAGCTGAAAAATTTCTATTGCCTAGTACAATCATAGCTGTCATAAAGTCTAAAATCATAGCTGTCACAATTACTTTATTTTAAATATAGACTTAGTGTAGCCTAAGCGAATAGTGTTTATGAACTCTGCAATGGTGTACGGTAATGTCCTAGGTCTTCACATTCACTCACCACTCACTCGCTGACTCACCCAGAGCAACTTCCAGTCCTGCAAGCTCCATTCATGGTGAGTGCCCTACACAGGTGCCCATTTCTTATCTTTTATACCATATTTTTACTGTACCTTTTCTATGTTTAGGTATGTTTAGATACACAAATACTTACCACTGTGTTACAATTACCTAAGTATTCAGTACAGTACATGCTGTACAGGTTTGTAGCCTAGGAGCAATAGGCTACACCATAGAGCATAGGTGTGTAGTAGGCTGTACCATCTAGGATTGTGTAGGTATGCTCTATGGATGCTCTCACAATAACAAAATTGCCCAACGATGAATTTCTCAGAACGCATCCCAGTCATTAAAGGATGCATGACTGTACTTGATTTCATCCCTCTTTTTTGTCCTTACTTCTCAGCTAGATACTCTCAGCTTAGTGAATAAATAATTATACTGTCTAATAGACATTATGAAATAGAGACATCATTTATTTCATCTATCATTTCTACTTTGAAATAGACCACCATCATATATGCTGTCCATCATTGACTGAAATGTCACTATGTGGCACCTGATTGTATTATTTTCTCTATACACTGACTTTACTATGAGTTTTAAAAGATTGTTTTATTGAGGTAAAGCATAGAGGCCACTTGACTCTCTAGCCACAACTCAGCTGCTGGATCGTTGCTAGTTGTTGCTGGAAAAATCCCTTCTAACTGCTATATTTCCTGGCCTTGAAACTAGCGTTATCTACTGCCTTCCATATTATATCATCCGTCTTTTCCTGAATGGTATTTATTATAGTCAGAAACAATAGGGACCCTTTCCCAAGAAGCATCTTCTCATTAGTTTGACTAGTGATCATCATGGTTTCATGACAGCATCACTCAGGTGCAAGATCCATGGCTTTGTCCACTCAAAAGATTCTTATCTCTACTCAGAACTGTGCATTGAGATGAAATAATTTAAAACAATTTTCATTGCATTAAAAAACAAGCTATGTATTTGATCTTAAGAATAAGTCAAAGCAAAAACAAAAAACAATCAAACAAAGGAGAAAAAAACCCATTCCAAACTAAACAAAAAAGTAGTAGCATAGCACCTGGAAAGTATTAATCAATCTAAATAGGCCTTAGCTGATAAAATCTCACAGTCACTTGCCTGACATGTTGTCTTCTTCACAGTTAAGTCTGGACTATGATGCTAAGAGATTTCCATTGAGAAAGACATAGAAATAAAACATAAAGCTGAGACTTTAGCATCATGTCTCAAGGCACATAAGCCTTTTGTATTGATGGCATCGAGCAAGTTCTTATAATCTGTTAGCATAGGGCACATTTCAGCAAGAAAGAATTAAACTTGCATATGATCCTCAGAAATGTAACATCTGAAATCTGTAACTGGAATGTGACTCCAAATGACCATAGATGTGGCTCTTATTTTGAATGAAATCAGAGTATCTGTCTCTCGGGCCTGTTTCACTGGTTACTATCATTATGACTTTGGAAAAATGACTCTCTATATTAGCAAAAAGAAGGGAAAACAGAGTTTCTAATTAAATATTCCAGCATATTGAACACATGCCCTTATTCACTTCTTAATCTCTCTAAGCCCCTCAACATCCATGGGGGATTGATTGGTTCCAAAACCATCTCAAATCCCAAAATTTAAGGATGCGCACCTCCCTTATATAAAATGTTGCAGTATTTGCATATAACCTAGGGACATCCTCCTGTGTAGTTTAAGTCATCTATAGATTACTTATAATACCTAATACAGTATCTACACATCACTTCATTTAAGTGGATTCAATGTAGTACTTGGTATGTGGAAAATTCAAATTTTGCTTTTTGGAACTTTGTGGATTTTCTTTCCCAAAGATTTTTGACCCATGGTTGGTTGAATCCATGGATGGGGAGCTCTTGGATATGGAGTGCTGACTGTATATATAAAGAAATAAAGGCATAAGCTCCGAAAGGCAAAGAAAATGGGAGAAGTACAGCAGGAAAGATATGCCAGCAAATACATGGAGAAAGGAAGGCAGATGAATGTGCTGTGTCTGACTTAGCAGAGCAGAGGAAGCCGACGCCTAAATAAATGTAGACAGAGCACCAATAGGATGCAGGTATGTTTTCATCACACTGGAATTGGAATTATCAATTCCTGGAAGACAGAGGTGAGTGGTGGAGCTAAAAACAGGAGAATGAGTTGAAAGTTGTGTCAGGAGCAGGTGAGTCTTTCTAATCCAATCCCGCACACCATGTAGCCAGTCAGCTACTGCTCTTGCACCTGGCAGAAGATGGGCAGCTTATTCTCTGGAGAAATTTAAGCAGGGGGGCTGCAAGCTTGGAGCACCAGGAATGCTAAAGAGTGGCAATAATGTGCTAAAAAACAAGGGATCAAAGAAAAGTCTGTGAAATAGGCATTAAGTTCTTTACCATATCCTTTTCTCTCCACCTTGTTCCCAAGTGCAGGCTACCAGCTTTATGACCTTCAGCTTTTCTTGACTGGCCAAGGAGAAAAGTCCCATAGATATGGTCATTCAGGGGGCTCCCCCCAAAACAGCCTGATTCCTTGTCAATCACCATATAGAGAAGCAATTGTTAAATTTTTAGTGCCTCGTTCTTAAATACACAAGAAACACTAAGTGTGCTGGACATTTGAGGAAAGCTTCCAACATGAAAGAAACCAAAATAAACAAAAAGAAACAGAAAAAAGTAAGAAAAAACAGACAACTAAAGTCATTTAAAAACCTATAATTAATATTCTTCTGAGAAAATACTGTCTCCATTCATTGAGAAGAAGAGACTGTAAAACAGTAGTGGAAATAAGAAAGAGCTCATAGAAAATAAAAAAACCAGGATGGTAGACATTTCAAAGAGATCAATAGAAGAATGGAACACAAACATTGATCAGATCTTCTGGAAAGTAGGGCTAAAATACAAAGATATGGAAACCAACAGAGAGAGAAAATTAGAGGAACAAAAAAGAAGGCACAATATCTGACTGGCAGGCATTTCAATTAAATCATAAAAAAATGATAGTGGTGGTTGGAGGTGGTTATCAAAGAGATAATACTGAATATGGCATCAGATTGAAAGGGTCCAGTGCCTGTCCAGCACAATGAATAAGAACTTCCATCATCATGACATTTGCAAATACAGCTGACAAAAAGGAGGGAAAACAGTTCTCACACAAAGAATTATGGATCAGATTGACACTGGACTTTTCAACAATACATTGAAAGCTATAAGATAATGAAGTATCTTCTAGATAATAAAATAAACATCTTCTAGAATGAAGATAATGAAAAATGTGGAGGGAAAATTCTTTCCAGCCTGGAATTCTATATCTAGATAAACTAACATAAATGTGGAATAAATTCATTTTCGTATAGGCAAAGTCTCAAAAAAATTTACCTCTCACACATGCTGTCTTGCCAAGCCAACAGAATAATTGTTCAATAAATAAATCAACAAAAAGGAAGACATATCATCTATAAAACAGAGGATTTAACACAGAAGAAAGAAAAACGGGTAATGACTAAAAAATGTCATCCTAAAGACAGCTGGTTATCAGGGACAGAGAGCAACTGGCTTGAGTAGCATACGTTGGCTCAGGACGACAAAGGTTCCAGGAAGAATCTAGAGGAAGAAAAGAATGGATACATTAGACTCTCTGATGTGGTGATTTTTACAGTTCTGAAGACTTGGGAAAGGATTAGTGCTAGGAACACAGAAATTAAACAAAAAAAAAAATAAATAAATAAAATAAATAGGGGTGAAGGGGGAGAGAAAGAGAGAGGATACAATTATTTAACTTCCAGAAAAATAAAACTATGTAAAAGTGATGCTGTCATTGTATATTATGTGGCTCAGCATAATATACAATGTGGAAAATACCTACAAAGTATTATAATAATGCTGTAAACACTAAATATTTTGACAATGGAGAAAGGGAAGGGTGTATGTGCAGGCTGGAAGCAGAGCACTGTGGCAGCTTGTGTTTTCCAAACATGGTCCTGTCAAAACCTCCCATCCATATTCTCTTCTCCTGTGTGACCTCAGCAATCTCCCATCAAGAGGTGGAGGCCAATTCCCCTTTTGGTGAATCTGGACTAACTTTCTGACCCACTTGTTACTGACAGAATGCAGCAGAAGTGACGCTAGTGACTTCCCAGACTAGGTCAGAAAAGGCCATGCAGCTTATGTCTGGTTCTGTTGGAGCTCCTGTTTTTAAAGCCTCATATGTCACATAAGAAATCTGCTTACCTGAGACCACAATGCTGGAGAGACCTTGAAGAAAGAGAAGAACCACGTAGACGCCCCCAGGCATCAGCTGTTCCAACCCTTAGCCATGTGAATCATTGCAGCCCAGGCATTAGATTTGTGAGGGCACAAGTCTTAAAGAAGACTCCAGACTCAGCTGCTATCTGACTGTTGCCACATAAAGGACCCCGGGACAGCTTGATGTGTCCAGCTGAGCCTGGTTGAACCACAGAACTATGAGAAGTGGTTATGATTGACTGGTGCTTTAATCTTTTACGTTTTGGGGTAGACTTTTATAAAGCAATAGGTGAGTCAAACAAATGCTGATTCCTTATTTTTCATAATTGGAAGTAGAAAAACAGCATATAAACTAAATAAGAAATAGAAGTATAAACATATTAGTTTAGAAAATGGTTGTAACTATAAGATATATAAGAAAAAACAACACAAAGACATAAGAGTGATTGCTTCTAGAGAATAAGATCTCTAGGGTAAGCACAGATGAGAAGGTAGATCACTGTACTTAGATATAAGTCTTATAGCATTATTTAACTTAAAGCTGAATTCTTATGCTTATTTGGTAAAAATAACAGAAATGATGATATCTACCCTGCTTAGGGATCACACATTGTGAGTGCAAGATTTGGCAGAGTTTATGAGTATGAAAACACTTTGAAAATTCTAAAATCATATCAATGTATGATATTTTACTATTATTATTTTCTTATTTCCCATTCTGGCTTCAAGCTTATTATTCAACAAAAGTTTGAGAAAAATTTAGTTTAATTTGTGATAGAATTATGGACTCTAATTCCACTTTTGTACTAAATGTCCATACCCTTAACCAATTTGGGCCTCGGTTTTCTTACTTATTCACAAAGAAGTCAGTAGGGGTGAACATGACATTGATGATGTCATTTCCAAAATGTTGCATTATTTATTATCTTTTGAACTCTATCCTAAAATTCATCATCGCCAGGTTCTATGCTAGATTTAAAAGGTCTAAGACAGGAATTTTCAAAGTTTGTGTCCCAGGAGCCCTTGACACTTTTTAAGTACTTGAGGACCTCAAATAGCTTTTGTTTTATATAAGTTGTAGCTTTTGATAATTCCCTTATTAGAAATTAAAAATGAAAAATTTAAAATATTTAACTTATTTAAAAATAGCTGTAATAAACCCATTACATGTTAACATTTTTAAAAATAAAGAATAATTGTTTTCCAAAACAAAACAATTTAATGAGAAGAGTGGCAATATTTTACATTTTTGCAAGTTAATGTTTGGCCTACTGGACGAGGGCTGTATTATGTCTGCTTCTGCATTCAATCCATTGCAATATCACACGTTAGGTAATCTCAGAAAACTCCACTGTACACTGTGACAGAATGAAAGTGAAAAAGGTGAATAATGTCTTGGTATTATAAAAATGGTTCAATCTCACAGATTCCATGAAAGGGCTCGAGGACCCACAATTGTAAGACATTAGAAACCCTGGTTTATGACATTGAAATATGCTGATTTTGAAGAAATTTAAAGAGTGAACCTCTAAAAAGTCAATCAATCTTAGAAAGTCAGTAGATAATAGGTCAGAGCTGAACCATTTTCTTTGCTTAAAAATTATGGGTATAAACAGGATGTACCAATGAACAATGGAGCAACATTGTGTGATGGTTAAGAGCTCTGCTTCTGGAATTAGGCTGCAGAGGTTCAAATCCTGGCCCCACTATTTATCAGCTATGGCAACTTGGGCAAATTACTTAGTATCTCTGTGCCTTCAGGGTTATGATCAGGGTTAAATGTTTCAATATCACTCAACATTTAGAATACTGATTGGTACATAATCAATTCTAGCATATGTTCATGAAACAATATAATCTTCTTTTAGGAAAAAAGTCAAGTTTGGCTTATCATGTGAATGCTGACCACAGACAGAGGGCCTGAGTTCTCTGTAGGCTTTACCACTGTTGGTCACATTCAGTCACCTGACCCCAAGCTTCTCTGAGCATCCATCCTTTACAAGACAGTTGTGAGTCTCAACTGAGATGACAGTTGTGAAAATATTTTGGAAAAAGTTAAGTGCTATGCTGCTCCACAAATGTAAAGGGTTATTCTCATTCATATTCTCCCCTATGGGATGATCTATCTGCCTTATATAAATGTATCATATTAAAATAATTTTTGTTAACTTTAAGTATCCTCAGTCCTTCTGAATTTCCTTTGGTTTTGGATATCAGGAGTGCAACTATTAGAATATTCTTTTCTCTGCCTCTTGGCATTTTGACTTCTGTTTTCTGAGTAATGTTCCTTTCCGAAGTAACCTCATTAGGCAGCGTTTGGAAATGATTTGGTTTTCACATCATGTAACATTTGCTGAGTTTATCAGTCCCCTGGGGCCTCCACAGGACAGAAGGGGAGAGAAAGACAAAAACCTCTTAGAAATACCATTATTATTATAATTATTCACTAAGGCATAAGGTGGTTTTATCTTAGATTCAAAGCATTGCTGGGAGGAGGGGAGAGAGAGGAGCGCAGAGCCAGGGAGCCCATGTCCACCACTGAACACTTGGTGGGGGACGGTCTAGCCCTAGTGGAAGGATGAGAGGTTGCAGGAAGTTTGTTCCCATTCAATCAGTTTGGATGTGAGGGAGAGGAACTAGGCATGGCAACTGAGCATTCAGCCTAACAGAGCCAATGTCAGGCCCTCAAGCATGACTAGCAATGGATTCAGCTTGAGCTGCAACCAGGAATTTAGATTAATGACTCAGAGGTCTAGAAAATATAGTCTAAAACTTTTTACATAGCAAAGTCTGCCACTCTCCCTACACCTCCACCCCCATCATGGAATATGTGTAGTTTCCAAAATCTGCTGTGCTCCTTGGCGTCTTTTCCTTTCCACATGCTGGAACCGAGGGAATGGCCTGAAAAAATGGCAAAAATATTTTCTGTCTCTTTAAAACATCTTCCACTCCTTTTTGAGAACTAAAACCTGCATCCCTGCCTCAGGCCAGTGGTTGGGAGGGGCAGGGTAAGTCTTTTGTTCTTTGTGCTACAGGAGATGGCTCAGCCCAGACATGGTGGAAGGAGGTCCTTGGTGGAGGTCACGGGACTGTCTTCAGCAGAGACGGGACAATTAGAATCATCAACTGTAGTTGAGCAGTAATTGCCTGAAGCTGAGAACCCACCCTTTAAAAGCTCTGTATTTCTGCTTATTAGGAGGATGACGGCATTTTTCAGACAGTAGTTGCCATCCTCCTCCTTTGCTGGCAAAGTAATAAACTTCTCTTTCCTTCTCCTCAAACCACTTGTTCTTGTTCTTCTGATGTAGCCTTGAGGACAAGTGCCAGGCTTTCAGTAACAATTCCAGAACCTCTGCCTGCTAGGCCTGCTTTTAGGCCTGGCAAACTCTTGATTTTCCTTCAAGACTCGGGTCAGTCTTGGGACTCCCTAAGAAAACTTTGGCACTTTGTTTTGGTCTACTTATAGCTTGTCAACTTAAAGCCCTTAGGGCATTTATTTATCAATATTTGGTTGACATGTCTCTCTCCACACTGGATATTGAGATTTTTGTGGGCAAAGGCTCTCACTGAAGTACACACATTTCTGAAGCTCAAGACCTTTCATAGTTCATGTTGGAATATCAACAAATCTTTATGGAATGAATGCATGACAAATGCCAGCAAAGCTACATGTCCGGAGTTCCACTGTCGGGCAAAAATGCCAAACTACTGTTGGAAACTTCCCTACACAGATCCTAGTAATGAGGCTGCAATGTAGCTGACAGCCAGAACAGAGGCAGGGGGAATGGTGGCAGGGCTGTGTTGGTGAGGGTAATGTTTCTCTCCTTGCAAGACTGTTGCATGTGTATGAGGGCAGCAGGGGTGGGGTGGGAGGGGGATAATCAGAGCATACTGCATCCATCCACTCCACCCAGCATAGTTTAGATTGTTCTAAATATGTTAATGTCAGTCAGAATCCAAGAGGTAAGATGCTGTGGATGGAACTTGGGCTTTGGGCATCATATAAAACTGTTTCCACCACTAAATGGAAGCCTAATTTTGAATGAGTTCTATAACTACATCCAATCTTGGTTTTCTAGTTTTACAACAGGACTATATGTTCTTAAGTGAGTGAGGAGTTTTAAAAATTAAAGGTGATAGATATTATAGTGCTGTATGTTCAAATCTCAGTTCAGGCACTGACTGAAGTCCTAGGACAGTGTCAGTTTCCTTCTCTTTAAACAAGACAAATATAGTTCCTGGATGGTTATAAGCATTACATGAGTGAAAGCACATAAAATGCTTCCCATAATGCCTAACATAAGAGCTTCATCAGTGTAAGCTAATATTTTTATTAGAAATTATGTAAAGCACCCAGAACATAGCAAAAACTCATCACATGTTAGCTCCCTTCCCTTTCAATATGTTGGATCCTACCATAGTGGTCAATTAATTTTATAAAGGTCAGATAAACATACTGTATGGAAATGTGGGCTCCCTCTCTCCTGTCTCCCTCCCTCCCTCCGTCCCTCCTCCTTCCCTTCCTTCCTTCCTTCCTGGCTGATTGAGAGCATTTTAAGTTGCTCAGGTTTTTGCCCTCTTAGGCTTTGCACAGTCCAGGCATCTTGTTCCTTCGGTGGTAGGCTTCCTGTGCAGCCCGAGGATAAAGAAGCCAAGGCTCAAGGCTGTTTCGTCTATGTTAAATGATCATGCATTTTCTTCTCCCAAAAAACAAATTAAAGTGCTGTGATGAAGGGGGTGAGCTTCAGAAACTCTTGGTCCTGCTGTCCTGTGAATCTGCTGATAAATCACAACCACACCTCCACACTGGTGTCTGGGAGAAAAACATTGGAGGTGACAAAATGCAGTTTAACTAAAAATAGATTTATAAGCTTTTAGTCTATATTTTAAAAAGTATGTGGCAGGCACTGTAGGGCCCTGGAGGAGGGAGGGAGGAAGGGAGGGAGAGGAGCCAATATTACCAGTTCAGCTGGAGCTTCTGCCCCTTTTCCCAGGAGCACTTAAATGCTGAGCTGATGATCGAGCCCTCAGCTGGGGACAGGCTCCTGTGGTGCTGGGGCTCAGGTAGATTCTAACCTTTCTGAATCTAAATGAACTCTTTTCTCCTGGAGCCTGCGGGAAGCCAGCAAAGGACCTCTCTTCCACAGTATGGGAGGGCTGCAGGGTTCAGGGGATTAGCAAGTAGAGTACAACAGCTTCAGCTTCAATGGTTTGGATCCAGGCAAGACAGTTAGAAATATCACAGGGAGGCCTGTCAGCTATTCAGTGGCTTATAATAATTGAGTGTGTAGAGCTGCTATGTTCCTTTGGACACATTTTTTATAGGCCTCCAGAAAAGTCTACCTCTGGTTCTTGACTATGCTATAGTTTCCTAGGTGTTTTTTCCCAAATTCCTAAAAACAGTGATGAGGGATAATTGCCCAAATGTAAACTATTACAGCTCTATTAATATCCATGTTCAGAAACAATTTCTATTTTGGATAGGCTTGCCCAATTTATCAGAAACAGGACCATCTCAAGTGTTAGGGTGGCTTCTGATACTAATAAACAAGATTAAAATAAGCACAGGTACAGACCTTTGCTCCAATAGAAACCTATTGTGCAGTTTTACTAACTCAACAAGCCTGGACTGCCACCAAAGCCATAGATGTCATTATCTGTTGATCGTATTCACAGTGAGAGAAGACCTGTGTGTTTGGGCAGAGTTATAGGTCTTTGTGCAGATAAGTATATACTTCTGCTAAGAGGGTATACTGCCAAAACTTTGGGCATTTGATACCCATTACTGGAGAAATTTGAGAATAAAGCACAATGTTGCCTTATCCAATGAGAAGCAGCTCTTCAGAGGGACCTCCTTTTATTTGCAGAATGACTTTTAAATAATCTCCTTTATAGTCTGTTCGGAACAATTCTCCTAATCTAAGATATTTTTAAAATCATGCACTAAGACATAAAATTTCACCTGCACAATTTTAGTTTCCCCTGGGTTCTAAAATCAGTTCTGTCACTACCTGTATGATCCTGTGCAGTTTCTTTCCCCTCTCTGCATTTAGTTTCCTCAGTGTGAACATAGAACTGAATCGCGGTTGAACTGGATGATTAATCAATTTCTTTCCAGCTCTAAAAATTAAAAAAAAAATTCCTTGTAAATAGGTTTGGGTCACACAGAAGAGAATTAATCCCTAAATAATTCACACACCAGTATAAAGTGATCCACTCATTGGATCTCAGAATACTAGGTATTCCAAAACTATATTTGACTAAAGTAAAAGAGGAAAGGGTGTTTTGTTGAATGTTTATGAATCAGACTCACAGTATCCATAGGAAATAACTGGCACATTCAAATGGAAACATTTAGGAGAATTTAGGTAAAATAACTATTTACATAGATGTGGGTAGGATTGAAAACACCAAGATAGTATAGTAAACACCCCAAATGAACAACATGAGGAACTGTTGATTCCTTTACACCTGAAGGGTAAGAGGACAGAGTTGTTACCAAAACCAAAAGAGAGACCTGTAACATTAGAAAAGGAAAGGGCGACTGACAGGGGCCATGGCCTTGGTAGGAGGGACACGGTCATTGTTAACCCTTGGCCCCACCGGAGGCCCCCTTCCTCCCTCTGATCTCTCTGTGCGTCCTAATGACAAAATCAAACACGAAGCCAGGAAATAGGGAGCCTATGGATAAGTTCTGTATTATTCAGTATTCTCCAGAGAAACAGAGCCAATAGGATGTGTGTGTATGTATATGTGTGTATGTATATATATATACACACACAAACATATATACATATATCTACATATGTCTATATAAACACACACACATATGGGGGAGAGAGATTTATTTCAAGGAATTGGGTCACGTGATTGTGGGGGCTGGCAAGTTTGAAATCTGCAGCTTGGCAAGCTGGAGACCCAGGGAAGATTTGATGTTGCAATCTTGAGTCTGAAGGCATTCTTAAGGTGGAATTCCTTCCTTTTTGGGGAACCCTGGTCTTTGCTCTTAGGCCTTCACCAGATTGGATGAAGCCTACCCACAGGAGGGTAATCTGCTTTACTCATAGTCTAGTATTTGAAATATTAATCACATCTAAAAAAATACCTTACTGACTGCAACATCTGTGGTATTTGATCAAACAACTGGCCACCATAGCTTACCCAAGTTGATACTATGGCAGTATCCATATAGGTTAGCCATCAGGGGTGCAAGGGGTTGGGAAAGGTGCAGAGAGGATCTGAGGGGAGGAGACACAAACAGGGAATATTCAGCAACCCATGTATAGCAAATCCATCAGACATTCCATTCTTTCCTTCCATACTTCCTAAGGGTGGGAAGTAGGTGTATTTTGCACACTGCTGGCTTCTGAATGGCTAGTCCAACACCTGGCACATACTGTAGTAGATTCCTCAAGAGTACTGGTTGAATTGACTTGAATGTTATAGAAGCAAGTTCTGAGAAATGAGTGTTTACTGAATTAGCTCTGGGGAGTAGCAATATCTCAAGAGCAATTCATAAGAAAAAGGTAAATGCCATCACAATTTTCTATCATCTTTTGAGCATCAGACAATGCACCACATCAGATTAATCAGACGTGATCATATCTGCTAAGGTTTAAGACCAGATGACATTTCCGAGCTTCACCCTATGCTGTATCAATAGAATAAATTTAGTCATTGAACTGGATGATCTCCTATGCTGGCAAAGACTTTAAATTGCTCCCTTTGTAACCATGCAATTATATAAAGAATTGGCTATATTGCTAGGGTGTGATGGAAGTCATTTATCAGGTAAATAATCTCGAAAACAATCTAGTCTTAATGGTCCACACCTGCTAGGAATGTGACACCAGATTTACTCCCAACAAAGAAATGGGCTGGTAATCAAAATGCATCTTATGTGCCTCATGACAGCAGAAAAGAATGCAAATGGATAAAGTTGAAAAGACCTGAATAAAGTGCACCCTGGTTTATTTGACACATTATTTTTGAAAGCTCTGAAATAGTTGTTCAGAAAAAGCTACTGAAATATTACCCTTTGAGAAATCTGGTTTTTTTTCTTCTTGTGCCAGCTCATTTTCATCATCCTAAATCCAGGAGCAGGGAAAGGTGGAAAGGAAAGAAGACAGTCATTGGGAGGGAGGAAGAATGTCATCTCCAAGGCCGTGGTGTCACCAAGGAGCACAACAGCGATCTATCAAAATGCCAGTTTGGCTCTGCGTGTCAGTTGGATCTGATAAGAATTTTTTTCTTGTTTTTGTTGCTTTCCTGGTTTGCTGTCATAATGGGCAGGTCTTTTAAGTGGAAAATTAGCATCTGAGAACAAAATTAAAAGAAATATGTAAACACTTCATGCGGGCACATGAGGCATGGGTGGTACTGCTTCTCCTGAGGTATATTATCCGAAAGAATTGTCTTATAGGGACAGCCTGAGGCAAAAGTTTGAAGTGGCTGAAAATTGTCACTGGAACATTCTCTTTCGACACCTGCTTCGGCTCCTCTTCTGAGGTTCTTGTCATCTCCCCAACTTGCCCCCAGCACACACACAAACACACACACACACACACACTCTCCTCCTGTAGCTATCCTGGATCTTATTTCTACAGGGCCTGGTGTAGCTATTTCTCAACTAAGCTGGGCCACTGAATTGATCTCTGTGTCCCCAGGGCTTAGCACAGCACCTGGAATAGGGAAAGTGCTCAGTAAATCTTTCATGAGTGAATGAAGCTTCAATAAGGTGTTAAATAAAAGCGGCTCAGTCACTTCTGGGGGAGGAGTGTTTACAATTCAATAAGGGGTTCTTCAAACTAGAATCTCTAATAACAGAACTTCTGGCCATGGATGGGTGGAGGACACAAACATGGGCAGCTAGCTTTGCCTGGCAATGAGGAAGTCATGTTCTATACTGACTGTATTTTGTAAGCAGGAAGACAACTGGTGTATTTCTAGAGCTCTGGGTTCTATCTCAATCAGGAGTGTCAGGTCACAGAAGGCTGCTGTGGCGGGCACGCACTGTCCTCTGCTCCAGAATAAACCGGCAGCCAGGGGGTGCCCTCTTCCCTGTCCTCTCAGGGAAGCACGTGTGAAGGTGGCCCAGCAAGCAGCAGTCTGGCCCTGTGCTGAGATCACCATGTGTGTCACCCTTCTTCTCCAGAGTAATCTGTTTCTCCAAGTCGACTCTGGCTCTGTGAAGTTAGGCCTGTGTCTTTATTTCTCAGCAGATCCAAGCAGAATATTTTGCAGCTGTTAAAAGTTGTTAAATAATTTTTTCTCACCTGATTCATTTTGACTTGCTGGCTTGAACTAGAAATCTTTGGACATCTGGTCTCCCTAAGGAAGTTACTTTCGTATTTTCCAATGCCTTTTTTTCTAGTTAAAACATTATGTAAATAAATTCTTCTTATAATATTCTTTGGTGACTTCTCATTTCATAAAACAGTTCTTTTCCAACCAGTGTGCTAAGAATGGGTGCCGGCGTACTGAAATAGTGACGCTCATCCCAGCCCACGGCCGTTCAGATAGGGTTCCAGGTAGCTCAAGTCCTTGGCCCAGTTGCCTCTGACCCGGAGCAGCAACTCTGTTTAACTCAATTTACTGTTCAAATGTTATCATTGTCTTCATATGCCATGATGTGGGGGAAAAAAACCAGTTGGTAAGCCGGACTTGGCAACATTTGTTCTGTAAAAAGCCAGATAGTAAATATTTAGGCTTTGTGGGCCATATGGTCTCTCTCTCAACTACCCTCTGCCGTTGTAGCGTGAAAGCAGCAACAGGCAATACTGAACTAATAGGCATAGCTGTGTTCCAACAAAACTATTTACAAAAATAGGTGGCAGCATGGGGATTTGGCCCGAGGCCCTTGGTTTGCTGACCTTTACTCCGCAAGCTGAAGTTTACTCTCTTTGGTCCAGTTGATGTCAATCTCCCCGTGGTCTTGCTCTTATCTACTTCTTCAGCCTCAGCTCCTGCTGGCTCAAATGTCCCGCACCCTGGAGATGTCGTCCCTCTTGTCTCCAAGCAGCTATGTGTCCTGCCTCTGCGCTCCCATAGCACCATGTTCACACGTTATCTCTCCTTGGTATAATGCCATGCTGGGAAGTCTGTCTTCTGCATCAGACTGTAACTTCCTTGATTATGAGGACTGTGCCACGGTCATATCGGTATCCATTGGACGTATCACAGTATCTGTCACATTGTTGTTTCTCAATGTTTATTGCATAAATAAGAAGGAAGGAAGGATAGACAAAAGGAAGAAAGAAAGGATGGAGTGAGGAATAGAGGAAGGGAAGAAGGAAGAATTGTCTCTCTGGTCCTGCATAATAAGTAGAAATTTCACTGTCTCCAAAGTATTTGGGTGGAAGGGGAAGGTATTGGTGATTAAGGAAGGTGAGTAAGGGAGTACAGAAAATGAGTAGATGGTGTATTTAGGGAGAAAGCGGGGCTGAAGGAAGTAGGAAGTTGATTGAATTCTATAAAGTTCACTGGGTGCCATTGAGTCTGCATTATGTCAGAGTTACTTGGTATCATCCCAGATAAACCAACATCACGAAATATATGCCTTAAGCAGTGAAATGAAAGGTTACTGTGGCAAAAAGGAATTCAGCAATGCATTTGCAATGCCTCTGGGGCTCTAGAATTTATCACAAGTGAATGAACCAGAAGTAAATGAATCAAAAACCGTAATAAGGAATGACTGCAAACTATGATTTAATTAATAATATACCTCAATTATGAACTACATCTAGAAACCTTATGAATTAATTTCTTTCTCCTCTCCTCCGTCCTTTTATTTTCAAAATTATCCTGTGGTATAAATAATCGTATAATGGTGTTTTCTGTGTAATTTCATATAATCACAGAGACAAGTTGGAGTGAAAACTTCCCCATCTTCAAGAAAAGTGCAAAGTTATTGAGCTAACCTTAGGTGGATCATTCTAAGTTGTATTTGTCTAACCCCTAGGGCTTAACCCCAAAATATTTTTGGTAATAGGTTAATAGATAGTAAAATTTAGGACATGGAATTTATAAAATGCCAAGAATTAGAGTGATATTCCTATATGTGTGTCATAATTTGTACCTTATAAATAACATACTTCTACATATATCATTTCAAATTATCCCTAAGATCTGATAGTTACAGGAGCCTAGTCTATAGAAACTGAGGTTTTCAATCTTTCAATATTAGCTTATCATAGCCTATTTATAGTCACTGAAGAGACAAGCAAAGCAGAAGTTTGCTATCTCCCACTCAAACTCTAAGTTCTTAGGAGTATGCAACACAGTCATATACCTGGGAAAAATAAATTTATTTATTTTATTTTTTAAAATTTTTATAGATTTAGAGGGTACAGGTGGATTTTGTTGCTGCAAAAGAAATGATTTCATTCCTCTTTATGGCTGAGTAGTATTCCATGGATATGTGTGTGTGTGTGTGTGTGTGTGTGTATAAATACACCACATTGTCTTTATTCAGTCATTCATTGTTTGACAGATTGATTTCATATCTTTGTAATAGTGCTGCTATAAACATGTGAGTGCAGTATCTTTTTGATATAATGATTTATTTTCCTTTGGGGAGATCCCCAGTAGAGGGATTGCTGAATTAGATGGTAGTTCTATTTTTAGGTCTTTGAGAAATCTCCATAATGTTTTCCATAAAGTTGTACTAATTTCCATTCCTACCAACAGTGTATAAGTGCTACCTTTTCTCCACATCCTCACTAACATCTGTTATTTTTTGACTTTTTAATATTAATAATAGCCTGGCTGGTATAAGATGGTATCTCATTGTGGTTTCAATTTGCATTTCTCTGTTGATACTGATGTTGAGCATTTCTGCACATACTTCTCGGCCATTCATATATCTTCTTTTAAAAAATTTCCATTCACGTGATGTTTTTGCCCACTTTTTAATGTAGTTTTTTTTTTTTTTGAGTTGTTTGAGTTCCTTGTAGATTCTGGATATTAGTCCATTGTCAGATGCACAGTTTACAAATATTTTCTCCAATTCTTTAGGTTGTCTGTTTATTCTGTTGACAATAACTTTGCTGTGGAAAAAGGTTTTAGTTTAGTTAAGTCCCATTTATCTATTTTTGTTTTTGTTTCATTAGCTTTTGAGGTCTTAGTTATAAATTCTTTGCCTAGGCCAATATCTAGAAGAGTTTCATCTAGGTTTTCTTCTAGAATTGTTATAGTTTCAGGTTTTACATTTAACTCAGTTATCCATCTTGAGTTAATTTTTGTATACAGTGGCAGATAAGGGTCCAGTTTCATTTTTTTGCATATGATTATCCACTTTTCCCAGTACCATTTATTGAATATGGTGTTATTTCCCCAGTGTATGTTTTTTTTTACTTCGTTGAAGATCAATTGGCTGTAGGTATGTGGCTGTATTTCTGTGTTCTCTATTCTGTTCCATTTACCTATATATCTGTTTGTATACCAGTGCCATGCTGTTTTAGTTATTATAGCCTTGTAGTATAATTTGAAACCAGGTAATGTGATGCCTCCAATTTTGTTCTTTTTGCTTAGGATTACTTTGGATATTTGGTTTCATGTGAATTTAGGATGGGTTTTTAAATTCTGTGAAAAATGACATTGGTATTTTGATAGAAACTGCTTTGAATTTATAGATTGCTTTGGGTAGTATGGTCATTTTAGTGATGTTGATTCTTTCAATCCGTGAGCATGAGATATTTTTTCATTTGTTTGTGCCATCTACAGTTTCTTTCACTAGTGTTTTGTAGTTCCCCTTGTAGAGGTCTTTCACCTCCTTGGTTAAATACATTCCTAGGTGTTTTTTTTTTTTTTTATGGCTTTGTAAACGGGATTGACTTTTTTGATTTGGTTCACAGCTTGATCATTATTGGTGTGTAGAAATGTTACTGATTTTTGAATGTTGATTTTATATCCTGAAATTTTACTGAATTCATTTATCAAATCTAGGAGTCTTTGGAGGCTTTAGTGTTTTCTATGTTTAAGATCATGTCATCAGCAAACAGAGATCATTTGACTTCCTCTTTTCCAATTTGGATGCCTTTAATTATTTTTGTTTTGCCTGATTGCTCTGGCTAGGACTTCCAAAACTATGTTGAACAGGAGTGGTAAGAGTAAGTGCCCTTGTCTTGCTCTAGTTCTTAGAGGGAATGCTTTCAAATTTTTTCCATTCAATATGATATTGGCTATTGGTTTGTCATATATGGCTTTTATTATTTTGGTGTATTGTTCCTTCTACGTGCAATTTGTTGAGAGTTTTTATCAAATAGCATTATCTTTGATGCTGGATTTTATTGAATTCTTTTTCTGCATCTATTGAGAAGATCATATGGTTTTTGTTTTTAATTCTGTTTATGTGGTGGATTGTGTTTATTGATTTGCATATATTGAACCATACTTGCATCCCTGGTATAAAACTCACTTGCTTTTGGTGTGTTATCTTTCTGATGTGTTGTTAGATTAGGTTTGCTAGTATTTTGTTGAGAATTTTTGCACCCATATTCATCAGGGATATTGGTCTGTAGTTTCCTTTTTTGTTGTGTCCTTTCCTGTCTTTGCTATTAGGGTGATACTGGCTTTGAAGAATGAGTTAGGAAAGATTCCTTCCTACTTACTTTTTTGGAACACTTTCAGTAGGATTGGTATCAGTTCTTTGTGTATCTGGTAGAATTTGGCTGTGAATCCATCTGATCTTGGGCTTTTTTTCTTTATTATTCTAGCTAGTGGTCTATTGATTTTGTTTACCTTTTCAAAGAACCAACTTTTCATTTTCTTGGAAATTCGTTTTGTTTTGTTTTGTCTCAATTTCATTTAGTTCTGCTCAGATCTGTGTTATGTCTTTTCTTTTTTCTTTAGGTTTAGATTCCTCTTGTTTTTCTAGTTCCTGAGGTGCAATATTAGGTTGTTAGTTTGTGATCTTTCTATTTTTTTGATGTAGGTACTTAATGTTATACAGTTTCCTCTTAGCACTGCTTTTTCTGTATTACAGAGTTTTTGGTATTGTGTGTCTTCATTTTCATCCATTTCAAACAATGCTTTGATTTCTGTCTTAATTTTGTCATTGACCCAAAGATTGTTCAGGAGCAGATTGTTTAATTTCAGTGTATTTGTGTAGTTTTGACAATTCCTCTTGGAATTGATTTCTAAGTTTATTCCACTGTGGTCTGGGAAAATATTTTATATAATTTCAATTTTTAAAAATTTAATGAGACTTGTTTTGTGGCCTAACATATATCCTATTTTGGAGAATGCTCCATGTTCTGATGAGAGAAGAATGTATATTCTGCAGTATTTGGGTAAAATGTTTTGTAAATGGTCTGGTAGGTCCTTTTGGTCTAAAGTACAATTTAAGTCCAGTGTTTCTTTGTTGATTTTTTTTGTCTTAATGATCTGTCTAGTTCTGTTAGTGGAGTGTTGAAATCCCCCACTATTATTGTAATAGAATAGAGAATAGTGGCAATTCTCAGGCACCGGGGCAATGTTCCAGGAAGTAGTAGAGCCACCTCTGCTATGCTAAAGGGTCTGCACAGGGAAGGAGGGGCAGCCCAGGCTCCATAGCCTAGCAGGCAGTAGTAAGACCCACCTACCTCCCATTCCCTCAATCCAGCCAGTCCCAAGCAGCCTGTGCTGAGATCATGAAATCGCCCCAGGCTGCAGAAGTCCCTGCCTGGGACAAAAACCAGGGCTCCTAGGCCACACCACTCCTAGTCTGGTCCCATGAAGGGGGGCACCCAGCTGCCACATTCACCTCTCAGTTCTGGTTGTAGGGGTTCTTCCCTTGCCTGAGATTAGATCTCAAAGCCTCTCCCCATTTGTGACCTCTGCTCATGTTAGTGGGTATATTTCTGCAAATGTCATTTTCTGCTGGACCTGCTCTATGGGCTGCTGCCCGCTATACCTTTCAAAATGTCCGAAGTTTCTTTCACTTTTTTGTCAACCTCCCATGTTCTTTCTTGGATAAAAGTTCACAGTATGAACTATTTTACTATTTACACTATTTTGCTATTTCCAGGTGGGTGAGATTCACTAATGAAACCTTTAATCTGCAATCTATGGAAAAAAAAATTTTTTCTATTGATTATTTTAGTTTATATTATTAAATGTTCTATGTACAGTATTATGACTTAATATCAAACAAGATGTTATAATTACAGTTTTACTTGACAAAAAGTTGCTTTTGATATTCATTTCCCATGCTAGTATCACTGAAATTTTTCAGTTGCTCCAAAGTGTTCAAGCTTTTAACATTCAGAAGATAAAATGCACTAGCTAGAAGAGACCAGTTACTAAAATAGCGAGGTGGCTTAAGGATGAAATAAAATATGTGTGCTTGTTCTTGTGCAGGAGTTATCATGTATTGAGATATGGTTGTTTAGTTGAGGTCCACAAGGATAAGGCTATTTCCTTTTGAGTGTTTGAGTTTAGTTAAGGCTGTTTCCATTCTTAAGGGAATGGTAATTCCTGATGTCAAGCACAAAAGCAGGAAAAGGTTCTCAGATAAAAAGTGAAGACTATCAAGGTAGAGGGGAGAGAATACTATTTTTTCCCTCCCTGAGTCTTGATCTCTTTGTCCTAAATAGAAGAGTATAAGGATCTTAGCTCTATGATTCCAGGAAACTTGGAGGATATGATGGCACCCACTCTCTGGAGGTGGACCCAGAAATAGAATGAGTTAGATACTGTGAGCATAGCAAACAAGTGCTATCTGTTAAGTAGTAGTGTCTACAGTCATGTTACTCTAGGAATACATTTTTTGTTTTGTTTTGTTATGGTTGAGACTTTGAGAAAGTCTTACCCAAATGTCTTAGCTTTGCATCAGCTATATCATTAGGTACTAGGTCAGGTCTGGAGTGATGCTTCTGCTAAATATTTGAAGGAGTGTCTAGGTCTCTGAGACCAGTGTGGAGGCAGCAGTGGGAAATAATGAGAGCTTTCTAAGGGTAGATGGGACTCAGGATGCAGTTAAGTCTCCCTAGTCTACATGGATGGTAATACATACCATCCATGTAGAGATTCTTCCTCAGGTTCCAACCTTGGTTCATTATAAAAACTGCCATGGCTGCTTAGGCCAGGTGGGGACTTTTCCAAAATCATATAGTCCATTTCACAGGCTCCAGATAAGATTGCAGCAAATTTGTACCAAATCTACACAGAGGTTGAGACAACATATTGGCCTATAACACAACTTCTAGTCATTTTCAACTTACAGTAATAATAGTGCTTCTAATAATATCAAGCATGTAATTTGACAACATATGAAAGCAATAGTTTAAATTGTATTATCAGCTTTTAATGCTATTAGTTTTTCTTCTTTGCTTGGTTTGATTCCTCTAATATTTATTGCTACTCAAAAACATACCAGTGCACAAGATTTTTTTCTTAAAAGTTCTAAATGTATACTATGTTGGAGGAAGTAAAGCTGGATTAGTACAAAAATACAAAAACTTTCCCCCAGTTGCTCTAAATCAGTTAACCTAGGGCATCTTCATAATTGCCAAAAGGAGAAAATATTTCTGGCTTTCACTCATGCTTAACCACACCGTGCCATACCCACAATAAAACTTTTTCTTTCATGTTTCTCAAAAATTGGGAAACTAAGTTAAATTATTCATCACCAGGTAGAGAACACATTAAGCTCATCTTTTGCAGAATTTTTTTTTCTGCTGTTAGTTATAAAGCCTAGTAGTTTATCCCCTAGGATAGACTGGATTTGAGCAGAAGCAACATTCGGTGACATTTGGGTAATAAATCTTCCTTGAGTTCTCCAGGAAAGCAGGATTTCACTGGCCAAGGGAGATGTGCCTTTATTTAACCAGCAACATAATAAAAGCAAATGTTTTCAGCATCAGCATTTCCCTTGGCCTAATATATGTTTTAATGTTCTATAAACTTAAATGATTTTAATGGCCTTATGTTCAGTAAACAAACACATAAACAAGAAGTGGAGAAAATTTTCCTTCTGTTTTTTTTTTAATGGTTGCCTGGGGAGGAAAAAAATACAATTCCCGTATTTTGAAGAAAATATTCAAACCCTTCAAGTTATCCCTGGAACACATCAAGGGATATTTATTATTCATTATTAGGATGTAATAGCTAACATTTATTTAACATTTACTATGTGACAAGATTTGTTTAAAATGTTTTGAACATTTAAAAATGTTTTGAATCCTCATAACAAAGGTTCTGTGAGCAAGATGCCTTTATTTTTATTCTCCCCATTTTACAGGTGGAGAAATAGAGGTACAAAGAGGTTAAATAACTTGCTTAAGGCTCCACCATCATTCAGTAGCAGAGGGAGTGTTCAAACTCAGACTTGCTCCGGAACCTGTCCTCTGAGCCACAAGGCTGCATTGTACCTCTTACCTACTGCATGAATGACGGTGGCAGAATGTGCTGCCCCAAAATGTGCCACTTTGAAACATTGGTTATTCTGAGCCGAGGACAAGTGATAAGAAGCAGATACAAGAAAATCTCTCCCCCCATTTACCTAAAAGCAGGACACAAATTTGTAAAGATATCCCCGCTCCCCTCTCTACCAGGGAGGACAGAAGTGAATCCACCAGAGACAAACTTTAGGCCTTTAACAGCCCAGAGGAATTTACATGAAAAACTTTACCAACTGGCCTTTATCCTCCATTACTTTCCCCCATATATTTACCTCCCCATAATTTGCTGCCCTAGAAACTCAAAATCCTTTTCTTTTGTCTTGTCACTTATCTAAAGTTTATTGTTTTCTTGCTAAGATGCTACAAAAGCCCAGATTCTAACCACCCCTTTGAGTTACTCATCATGGAGTTCTCTCATGTGTAGGTGCAATGCACATGTTAATAAATTTCTGCTTGTTTTTCTCTTGCTAATCAGTCTTTTATCAGTCTAATTTTATAGAGCCCCAGTCAATGACCTAAGATGGGTTGTGAAAAAAATATGTTTTTCCTCCCCTACGGTACCATGTGTCACATGTCTTGCATGCAATATTGCTAATACTTTCCATGGTGGTGAGGTGGGCATTATTACCTCATATTTTATAGGTAAGGACTGTGAGGTTCTACATGACCAGAGAGCTTGTCAAGGCTCACATGGCTTATAAGTAGTAGATCTGGGATGTGAACTCTGTGGTTGTGATGTTATGCATTTCATTCTTTCCAAGACCACACACTTTGACTCAGCTTAGTGCTACTAGGATGTTTAAAGTTTTCCCTGTGCATTGTATGATCTATTTTGGAAAGGGGGATAATTTCAGAGCTAATTCTAGAGCATCCAAAGAAACTTTCCAAGGGACTTTGCATTTCACAGAGGAAATTACTAATTAAATTTAGGACTAGGTTCCCAGGGTTCTTGTAATTGTGAATTGTAACTCAGAGGCAGGCCTTGAGCTGGGGTCAGCTTGGACTGGTTTTCTAAAAAGCCTCCTGGGAATGTAAAAGTGGGTGGCGAAGCACTAGGAAAGTACCTAGAATCAGGATTTAGGGCCTAAGGAGGCCCTACGCCAGTTTTAGAAAATCAACTGAAAGTGGTCAGAAGCCACAGATGCAGCTAGATAAAACTTGTCCAAGTACATTCAGCCATGTTCGATTTTTTGGGGTTAAGCTTTAGGATGGTGAATTATAAAGCCTACTAGTTTATCCCAATATTTTCATTTACAGCTTCCATACAAATAGAGTATATTGTATTACTCTTGAAACATCCCCAAATAATCTTCTCTTTTCTAGAACAGCCAGAAAAAACCTTTAAAACTACCTTGGGGAACACAGTGCCTATACAAGTGAAAATCAGGGGTTGTTTTATAAAGACAGATAGTTATTCTATTCAGGGGTTCATCATTTATTCAGTTATTTTTACAGTGTCCACCTATAAACTTCTTTAAGGTACAAATAAGAGAGACAAAAAGACAAATAGTTAAATAGTAGTGATGCAAAGAACAGCAGGATAAAATAAAACCACAATTAGATAACTGAAGTTAAAAAAGTAGCCCAAACTTCCTATCCCTGCAGGTACTTCAGTCTATGATGACATTGCCCTCTGAATGGCAGAAAGGGAGCTGTGCAGAATGAGCCCGGCAGAACGTTAATAAGCCTCAGTAGATGCAAGCTCCCTATTTACAACAGTGACACACCTCTGTTCTGCAGAGGGGCAGAAATCCTTCAACTGGCAGAGCAGGGACAGCCTTAGGCAAAATTGTGTAGTAGGTGAGGTTAATGTTCTTTTTTTCATATTTCCCCTTCACTCTCCAGGTGGCTCCTCCCAAATGTCCCTTTCCTTATAGAGTGAGCTGTCTAACAAGGTCCTTCACACTGAGCCATTAGGGATTTGAGTATAATTCACCCCTGGAGCCTTTTTAAAGGCAGGATTGAGGGTAGAGGTGAGTGTGAAGGGGACTAGAAAGGATCTCAAAATAGGGCTCACTGCAGTATTTTTTGGATTGCTGGTCACAATCCATCAGTAGGCAATTATTGTTTCATGACGCTTTTACTTTAGTTATACTCTGTGTTTGTGTGTGTACGTGAGTATGTGTACTAAGTAGCAATTAGAACTATTAATATATCTCAAATTGTATGTCACAGTAAAGAATATTTGCAGTCCAATGGAAGTATAGTTAATAATCTAATTCAAACCTCAGCTATACAAGTAAGTAGTTTTGGGACTTTGGGCAGGTTTTTAGCTGATTTGTGACTTGATTTCCTGATCTTAAATATGTATAATGCAGGGTCTGTCTTATTCTGTTTGGGCTGCTATAACAAAATGCCATAGACAAGGAGGTTTATGAACAACAGAAATTTATTCCTCACTGTTCTGGAGGCTAAGAAGTCCAAGGCTAAGGTGCCAGCAGATTCAGTATCTGGTGAGGACCTGCTTTCTGGTTCATAGATGGCCATCTTCTCATTGTAACCTCACATGGCAGAAGGGGCAGGGGAGGTCTTTAGGGCCTCTTTTATAAGGGTACAAATCCCATTCATGAGGGTTTTACCCTCATGACCTAATCACCTCTCAGAGGTACCACCCACAAAAACCCTCATATTGGAGATTAGGTTTCAACAAATGAATTTCGAAGGGACACAAATATTCAGTCTCTAACAGAGCTTTTATCATGGGGTTGTTGTGGTCAAGTAAGTTAACAAATGCAAAGCACATAGAACAGTGCCTGGCAAAAAGTAAGTGCTCACTGAATGATGTGAGCTTGTGATTGTCTTGTCACTGTTATTGCTGTCACTTGGGTAGGCTGGCTGACATCGTGCCCACTGTCATCATAGGAGAGACTGAGAAAGCATGTCCTCAAACTGTAACATTTATGCAGTCCACAAAGTGGCTGGGTTTCCCAAAGCTCACTCCAGGGGCTGTATGCAATAACTGATGAATGTCTGTTGTATCTGCTTTGCTTTCATAGGCCAGTTACTTTTAGCTTGATTTCTTTCTGAAGACAGGGATTTGCTCACCCATGCACACACGCATTATGCAGCAAATAGTCAAGAGTCCTCCTATATTCCTGGAGCTGTTCTAGGTGCTGATGAGACAGCCGTGAGCAAAATGGCTGAGATTTCTGCTCTCAGGAATTTTTCAATGGGAGAAAGACAATAAACAAGCACATTTTAAATATGATACATTGTGGTAAGTGTTATCCAAAAATGAGGCAGGGGAAGAAGGATGGGGATAGAAATGGGAGAGGGACTATTTTTGTTGGGGTGGGCGGCACAGGTCTCTCTGATAAGGTGATGTTTGGGCAGAGACCTGACTGAAGAAGGGGGCGGCACACAGAATCTGGGAGAAGAGTCTTCCTGGCAAAGTGAGCTTAGGCCCTAAGGCGGGAAAGTGTTTGGTGTGTTCCAGAAACATCTGAGAGGCCAGTGTGGATAAAGTGCAATGGGCAAGGGGTAGAGTCGTGGAGATGAGGTTGGGGGATCAAGAGAGGTCAGGTCACCGGGGCCTTCGAGGCCATGATAGGGACTTTACATTCTATTCTGAGAGACACGAAAATCCAGTGGAGTGTTTCGATTGGAGAAATGACTGTTTGAAAAGGATCATTCTAGCTGTTGGGAGAAGATGACAGCAGGGCAAGGGCAGGAGCAGGAGATTGGGTAGGAGGCAAAAGTCCTAGGGAAAATGATAGTGATTAGAAATATGTGGTCCTCCTGGAAGGAGCGAGAAGCGGCGGGATCCTGGATGCTCACGGAAGAAAGAGCCAAAAGAATTTGCTGCTGGACTGCATTTGAGAGAAAGTGAGGGGTCAGCAAACTCATCCATTCTAAAATGTTTCAACTTGAATGTGGTCCCATTAGCAAGGCTTCTTGCTGCAAGGGGCAGAAAACCAATCCAAACTAACAAGTGAAAAAAAGAAGAAGAGAGAGAAACAGAACTGAACAGAGCAGGAGTGATACTGGTCTGAGGACACTCTCTTTCTGTCTCTCTCATTGACTTCTCTCTGTGGTCAGCTTCTTTCCCTCAGAGCATCTTCTGCACATGGGGGTGGGGGGATGTGGCTGCGGGCATTTCTGAGCTCAGGTTCTTCACACTTGTTCCTAGAAAGGACAGGAATGTTTTGGCCCTGACTGGGGCCAGGGGCCAGAGCATCCTTTAAGGACAGTCTTTCTGTTACTACACAAGTATGACCCACCACCCTCAGTGAGGAACCACTGAGACACTCTAAGGTAGGCCATCTCTCTCCGTGGCCCCACTTCAGCTCTCCAAATAAGAACACAGACCAGTTTAGAAGCTACAGACCTTCTGCCTGACACTGTGAATTTGGGGGATTTTCAGCTGTTTGGACAGGACAAGAATCTGAAGAAGAGGCACCAGCCTTTTCTTTTCAGTGCTGTAAATGGTCCAGGACAGGAAAAGAAATTGGCGTTTGCATTGCAGAGGATGTGGTAACCAGCAAGTGAGGGCTGACGACTGAAACCAACCCCATTGAGATTGGTAAGGCCCTTTCTTGTTTTCAAAATCTTTTCATCATTTATTGATGTTCACAATAGTCCCTGAAAACAAGTAAGGTAGGAAACTAGCTGCCACCCTCCTTGTCTCGTGACTTGTCACATGAATAGCACTGGCCACAGAATTCACCCTACCCATGATATTCTATTAAGCTCCATTAGACTATGAACTTCATAAGGACAGAAGCCCTGTTGAATCTATCCTGGATCCTTGTACATAGTAGGGACTTATGAAATGTTTAGTAAAATTAAGGTGAATTAGAGAGAAAGAGTGAAGTTGTCCCTAACCCCAGATGTTTGGAGTGAAGGAAAGGAAGATTCAGAGGGAGTAAGTTATCCACTCGAAGCCAGAAAGCCATTAGGTGGCAGCTTCAGGTCTGCGTTCCTCAATCTTGTAATCTGGATACACAGCTCTTTCTAATTGTATAGAAAAACATATTTGATAATCTACATGTTCTCTAGAGTAAAATGCTGATAATTCAGTGATTTTTCTTAAGAGGCTTACCAGAACGTGCAGGTGCTTTCTTTGGCAGAGAAACCAATGCCAAGCAAAGAAAAAGAAAGAAGATGACTCTTAGGCTGAGAAATGCAAATTGCTGCAAAAAAGTATCATGGGAGACTATTTTAAAATACTTTGGACAAAAGCATCAGCACCATATCCAAAGAGAAGGCAAGTCCTCCCCAAAACAAAAGGCTCCATAAAAAACCAAACCAACAAAACAAACAATAATAAAACAAACACCCTAAAACCAAAAATCCCGTAGGGAATGGGAACGTGTGGGAAGGATCAGTGGTCATTCTCTGATCTGGGCAGCCCCTCTGCAGAGCCATGGTGCCCCCAGCATCACCCTTTGGTGTCAAGGGCAATGATCTGAACAGGTGAGACAGGTTAGTCATGCAATTCAAATTTTTCATGATGAGAGTTTGTGAAAATTCTCATTCAATTTTGCTCGAGGCACTTTCTGAACTGATGGCAATGATATACACAGTTTCCTAAGCTTTGTTTTTCTAAAGTCCAGACACAATATACGCATTTGTAAAAATACCACATGCAATTAATCTTCCTGTTACAAATGGCTGTACGGTCCAGAGATTCTCATAAAGAAGCTCTGAAATTTGTTAATGTGAATGATTTTTCTCAAGCCATCGTATTTCCTATCCGTTTAGCATTTATTTCTTAATTCACTTACCCTCCTCCTTCTCTCTCACTCACCTTAATTTCACTAAACATTTCGTGAATGCCTACCCTGTACAAGATTCAAGCTAGATTGGACAGGGTCTCTGTCCCTGTGAAGTTCACAGTCTACCAGAGCGTGATGTTGTGGGTGGGGTGAGTTCTGTGGCCAATGCTATTCACATGGCAAGTCACTAAAATGCAAACTCTGCCATGAACTTGAGTTTTAAACAAAATATGCAAAATATGGACTATTTTGTTAGGTAAGTCAGCTAGTCAGCCCATCCCCGAAGTCTGGCTTTCTCCATTCTGCAGTCTTTTTTTTTTTTTTTAGCAATTTTCATTTTCTCTCCAATTATGACAACAGTTAGCTTGGGGCACAGATTTCTCCATTGCAAGTAATTCTAAATAGACTTTGGTCTGATCTTTCATCAGCTGCTGACAAAGCCTGCCATTCAGGTGTAGATGGCTTTTGATGCAGGTTTTATAGTTTCATATTTATTTCTTTGAATGAGTGATAATTGTTCCCGAGGATTCATTTTAGAAGAAAAAATAATGATTCCATTTATATCTGGTATCTTTTGCTTTCCCAAGATTAGACTAATTTTCTAATCTCATTGTTCATCCCTATAAGTCATAAAACAGTATCCACTCTTTGGAAGCTCTTTAAGAAAAAGAAATGGTGTAGGGGTTGTAGGAAGTGTTTTTGATCTCAGGCATTATGACTGCAGTAGTAGGGAAGAAAATTTAGATGATGATATTCTATGGTTCTCTCCTAATTAGTGCCCACCTGACTTATTGATTATTCTTCCTTTTAATTTTAAAAGAGCAGTATTCAACTATTGCAACATCTATGTGGACTTTGATAAAACCATATAATTTCTTGGCTTATTTGAATTAGGTCTGAGCCCAAAAACCAACACTGTGTTTTATTCCTCTTACAGTGTAACTAGTGAATGAGCTACAGCTTAGATGCTACCTTTTTTTTTTATCCTAACTAGCTACCTAGATCCATATGATGAACATTTAGATCCTACTTATGTAATTTTAGAAGATTAAAAAAAATCCACAAACTTCATATTTAAGATAATCGATTTTGTCTTAAAAAGAAGTAAATCAGGCTGGGTAGGTTGGCTAGCACCAGTAATCCTAGCACTTTGGCAGGCCAAGGTGGGAGGATAGCTTGAGGCCAAGAGTTCGACATCAACCTGAACAAGAGCAAGATCCTGTCTCTACTAAAAATAGAAAAAATTAGCTGAGCATGGTGGTGCCCACCTGTAGTACCAGCTATTCAGGAGGCTGAGGCAGGAGGATGGCTTGAGCCCAGGAGTTTGAAGTTGCAGTGAGCTATGATCACGCCACTGCACTGTAGCCCAGATGACACAGCAAGACTCTGTCTCAGAAAAAGCAAAAAAAAGAAGTAAATTGCCTTGAAATGCTGTCGTTATTTTGACCCAGGAAGGATGCCCATTGCCGACTACTTCATCAACAAAATGGCATTTATGATTAGGATTATTGCTCATTTTACATGTGGAACACAAACAAGAACTGCAAAGTAACACTTTCTTGACATTATTTATGGTTGTGATAGTTTAATGTTATGACTTTGTGGTCCCATTTGCCCATGTTGCAATCATACCATGGGACAGGACAGAATTTGTCTTTCTGATGTATTGGCTCACTTGACATGTTCAAGCAACCTATCAATTTCAGCCTTATTAGAAGCATGGAACTTTTATTATACCCTCAATTCCACTTACAACACTTTCTGCCTTTGTTCCTTTCCTTTTCCCAATAACAATTTGTCTTGACCTCCTCTAAAATGTAGTCTTGCTCTAACTGTTAACTCTAAGGGAAAGTGGTGTCTACTGAAGTGCCCTGGGATTTAAAAAAAAAGAAACTTAGAACTAGTGTATAAGAGAGAATTCACTCCGCAAGTCCATCAAGTAAAAGGCCTTCTACACAAGAGAAATTAATTGAAATTTAGAACCTAGATAGAGGTTCCTGGCTTTTCACATCAGATTTGGATTTGGGAACCAGAGAACTGTGTTATTTTACCTGGTAACGACATGAGTGAGGTCTGAGTCACCTGGGCAGTGGCCCCATCCTCTCACAAGATGATAGTCCTCCAAAAAGCTGCTGAACACATTTCTCTTGTCAGGTGAACACAACAACATTTAAGGATTGCTTTGAATAACTTTGGGAAAAGTGCTCTTTTTCTCAGAGCTGTAGTCTCTCAAATACACTTGAAGATTAATATTGAAGCTGCAGTATCTAAATCCCATGTGGAATATCTGTCAGCAGTTACCAACAACATATATTATGATGCCAGACGTAGCTATATTCCTCTTGATATTTTCTACTGTCATCTGTGACTGCATCCGTCTTGCAAGGTTACATAGCACCATATTTCTGAGAAGCAGTAAGGGACATATGTTTGAGATCCCTTTGGATCTTGCTTGCTTATCTTCTATTTTGTATCATATAATGTGACAAATTTCTCAAAATATTTTAAAACAGAGGTTTGTCTAACGGGAGGAAATGTTTATTTGAGGCATGTGGTTATAATGAATGCTTTGGGTATACTCATATATAATGTTTTCCTGGGGAAAGTATTCAACATAATTTTTTTCTTATGTGCAGGAAATCAAATGAACACTTTAGAGATGCAGGGATGTCTGAGATAAAACCTGGTAAAGAGGGAGGGAAATATAACTATGTGTCAATATCTAGATAAATTTGCTACTGACAAGTTTAGCTTCTCAGTAAAAAAATAATTTAAAAAATCAGGTTTTCTTTGTCTTTCTCTTCCATCCTTTCCCCAAATATAGGGGAAGCAATCTTTTCATATCTATTTTTAAAAGATGTTCCTCCAACAGTCTATTTGGAAAAAATGTGAAACCTACAGAAAATTTGCAAAAATAGTACAATCAACACCCATATGTCATTTACTTAGATTTACCAATTGTTAACATTTTGCCACATTTGCTTTCTCTCCCTCTCTCTCTGACAATTCAATGATCCCTTTTAATGTTAGCTGCAGATAATCATGAACCTTCAGCCCTTTATATTTCACCAAATATCCTCCAAGAACAAGAGCTTTCTCTTGCAAAACTATAATGCAACAATCAACTTGATAAGTTTAACATTAATTTAATATTATTATCTAATTTATAGCCCATATTAACAATTACACATCAATCTCAATAATGTTCTTTGTAGTTTTTTTAATCCCAGATCCGATTAGGGGTCATACATTGCATTTAGTTGTCATGTTCAATATACTATTTAAGGCATTAGAAGAAAACCATACTCTTTGGAAATACTTCTATCTGATACTACTTTTTTTTTTAATCTGCAAAGGAACCTCCCTTCTTCCACATCAAAAATGATACTGTATTTGCTTACTCTTCACATGAACAGTGCCCCTTACTGCACTGTTTGATCTGTCTAGACCTTTGTGATAGCTCTCTATCTCATCATCAACTTAATTAATTCTGCCATTAAATAAAAAAGGGACAAACCTACAGCCAACATCATACTGAATGGGGAAAAATTGAGGGCATTCCTGCTTAGAACAGGAACCAGACAAGGTTGCCCACTGACACCACTTCTATTCAACATAGTGCTGGAAGTCCTAGCCAGAGCAATCAGGCAAGAGAATGAAATCAAGGGTATCCGTATGGGAAAAGAAGAGGTCAAATTATTACTCTTTGCTGACAATATGATCTTCTATCTAGAAAACCCCAAAGATTTTGCCAAGAGACTCCTGCAATTGATAAATAAATTCAGCAAAGTCTCAGGTTACAAAATCAATGTACACAAATCAGTAGCATTCCTATATTCCAACAACAATCAAGCTGAGAATCAAATCAAAGTCTCAATACCTTTCACAATAGCAACAAAGAAAATAAAATACCTAGGAATATATTTAACCAAGGAAGTGAAAGACCTCTACAGGGAGACTACAAAACACTGAGGAAGGAAATTGCAAAAGATATAAACAAATGTAAAGACATATCATGCTCATGGATCGGCAGAATCAACATTGTTAAAATGTGCATACTACCCAAAGTGATTTACAAATTCAATATAATCCCCATTAAAGTACCAATGTCATTTTTCACAGATCTAGAAAAAATAATTCTACACTTTGTATGGAACCAGAAAAGAGCCTGAATAGCCAAGGCAACCTTAAGCAAAAGAACAAATTGAGAAGCATCACTTTACCAGACTTCAAGCTATACTACAAAGCTATAGTAAACAAAACAGCATGGTACTGGTGCAAGAACAGAGACATTAACCAATGGATTAGAACAGAGAACCCAGATATAAAACTATCCTCATCTTCCCATCTGATCTTTGACAAAAATATACACTGGGGAAAAGAATACCTATTTAATAAATGGTGCTGGGAAATGGGGTAGCCACATGTAGAAGACTGAAACAGTATCCACACCTCTCACCACTCACAAAAATTAATTCATGATGGATAACAGACTTAAACCTAAGGCATGAAACTATAAGAATTCTAGAAGAAAATGTTGGAAAAACTCTTACAGACATCAGCCTAGGCAAAGAATTTATGAATAAGATCCCCAAAAGCAATCACAGCAATAACAAAAATAAATCAATGGGACCTGATCAAATTAAAAAGCTTCTGCACAGCCAAGAAAACAATCAATAGAGTGAATGGACAACCTACAGAATGGAAGAAATTATTTGCATGCTATAAATCTGATAAAGGGCTGATAACTAAAATCTACAAAGAACTCAAGCAAATCAGCAAGAAAAAAATCAAACAACCCCATTAAAAAGTGGGCAAAAGACATGAACAGAAACTTTTCAAAAGAAGACAGACTAATGGCCAACAAACATGAAAAAATGCTCAATGTCTCTAATCATCAGGGAAATGCAAATCAAAACCACGATGAGATATCACCTAACTCCAGTGAGAATGGCTTTTATCAAAAAATCCCAAAACAACAAATGCTGGTGTGGCTGCAAAGAGATAGGAACACTTATACACTGTTGGTGGGACTGCAAACTAGTACAACCTCTATGGAAAGTAGTATGGCGATATCTCAAAGAACTAAAAGTAGAACTACCATTTGATCCAGGAATCCTACTACTGGGTATTGACCCAGAAGAAAAAAGGACATTTTAGAAAAAAGACACCTGTATCCAAATGTTTATAGCAGCACAGTTCACAAGTGCAAAGATATGGAAACAACCCAAGTGCCCATTAATACATGAGTGAATTGATAAAATGTGGTATATATATATACCATGGAGTAATACTCAGCCATTAAAAAATGGTGAACAAATACCTCTTGTATTAACCTGGATGAACTGGAGACAATTTTTCTAAGTGAAGTATCACAAGAATGGAAAAACAAACACCACATGCACTCACCATTAAAATTGGAACTAGTCAAACACTTATGGGCACATATGGAAATAAAACTCATTGAAAATCAAGCAGGTGGGAGGGGGCAGGACAGGATAAGTAAATTCACACCTAATGGGTACAATGCACACTATCTGGGTGATGGGCACACTTATAACTTTGACTCAAACTATACAAAACCAATTTATGTAACCAAAATGTTTGCAACCCCATAATACTCTGAAATTAAATAAATAAATAAAGATAATAATTTTGAGTCTTATTCTCAGACTACCATTATTTCTCCTGATATGAGGAAGGTCATACATAAATCTAGGCCAAGGGTTGGCAAACCTTTTCTATATAGGACCAGATAGTAAATATTTTAGTCTTTATGGGCTTAAATTGGTCTCTGTCATAACTGTTTGACTCTGCCATTATAGCTTGAAAATAATATAATATATGGGCATGATTGTTTGCCAATAAAACTTTATTTACAAAAGCAGGCATTGGCAAGATTTTGCCCGTGGACAATAGTTTGTTGACCCCTCATCTAGACTAATAATAGGTGGTGATAGTTAAGGAAATATCCTTCTCAAGTAGCTTAATATCATTAGCTGCAGCATTCTGGAGACAGTCCATTTACAGGTAAAAAAGTTTTATCCAAACCTTGGAGAATATGTAGCCTGACCTCAAGATATCCACAGACACCACTTTAAGAAATTATTGAGTCTTAGTCTCTGAAAAGAGAAACATAGTCTTTATAACAACAGACTGTTCAAAGAGTTTCATCCAACTAAAAGAAAAAAATTAGAAAATTGTACTGTACTGCTATCTTGACCTGCTGGTAGGTACTTTAGGGAGGTTATTGGAAGTAGGCTTTCTTGGAGTGGGTGGGGGGTTTTGAGGAAACTCTAATGACTCCAAAATACGGTTGCATACACTGTCGACACTGGAGAATGGTCTAGCTGGTTTGCTGTCTGCTCTCTGTCCACTTGCTAAAATATACAATGGCATAAAATATGCAGACTGGGCTAGCAGGTAACCAGGGCCAGAGCCTTCTGTTAAAGAGCAGCCATTTCATTTGTTTCTCTCATCCTTCTGTGCCAAACATCTGCATTTGGTTGTATGTACTATAAAAAGGGAAAGTAGTATCAAACCATTTTTAAGTATAATTTTTTTTGTCAAAATGAAATTTAGCATTCACATAGAAAACAAGCACAAATCATAAGTTGCACTACCTCAGCGAATTTTTACTATGTAAACCACTCCTCAGATCAATAAATAAAGCACTACAAACACCCAGCAGCCTATCTCATTGTCCATCCCAGTAACCCTTCCACCAAAGAAAACCACTATTGACTTCTATTTAATGGATCAATTTTGTCTGTTTTTGAACTTTAAGTAATTGGAATTTTGTAGTGTGTACTTTTTGGTGTCTGACTTCTTTTGCTTGTGAGATTCTAACATTGTGTAGCAGTAATTTATTCATTATCATTGCCACAGAATATTCCATTATATGAATATTTCACATTTTACTTACCTGTGTTGATGGAAACGGAGTTGTTTCTAGATGTTGGTTGAGGCAATTAATGCTGCTATGAACATGCTTGCTTGTGTCTCTTGGTCTTTTGGAGCACACAGTACACAGAAGTGGAATTGCCAAGTCCTAGGTTATATGTATATTTAGCTTTAATAGGTACTGCCAGTTTTCCAAAGTAATTACACCAATTTATACCCCCACCAGCTGTATGAAAGTTCCAGTATCCCTTTTGAAATGAGGTTGTCTACTTCTTCTTATCAGCCTGTAGAAATTCTTATATATTTTAGACACAAAAGCTTTTTAGGGTGTACATATTGCAAATATCTTCTCCTTTTTTATGACTTGCCATTTCATTCTCTTAATTATATCTTTTGATGAGTAGATGACCTTGATTTCAATAACATTTATCAGTCTTTTTCTTTTTAGTTAATGTTTCTTGTGATTTGTGAAGAAAACTTTGCTTATTTCAAAATTAAAAAAAGATATTCTTCTATGTTTGCTTTCTAGAAATTTTATTGTTTTACCTTTCACATTTCATTCTTTGAACTACTTGGAAATAATATTTTTGTATGGTACAAAGTAGAGGTCAAGATTCCAATTTTACAATGTGGATATCCACTTGACCCCTTGTTATTTATTGAAAAGACCATTCTACCCCTGTTTCACTTCTCTGTCAACTTTCTCATAAATAAATAACAATATATGGGTCTCTATTTTGTTAAATTGGTTTATTCGTCTGTGTTTGAACAATTTCCATACAATTTTAAGTACTGAAGCTTTATAATGAGTCTTGATATCTGCTATGTAATTCTAACTTTTCAACTTCAAAGCTGTCTTGGCTTTTCTTGGTAATGTACACAAACATTTATTTAGATCTTTAATAACTTTTTCAGTAATATTAATATTATACTTTTCTGTGTAAAGTATCTCTATTTTTTCCATGAAGTTTATTCCCAATTATCTGGTATTTTTTTGATTCTCTTATCAGTGATATCATTTAAGAAATTTTGCTTTTGTTCTTTGCTAGAATATAGAAATCCTAATGATTTTTATATTTTGACCATGTATCCAGTGTCCTTTCCTATTAAATCTAGTAGTTTCACTTATTAATTCTTATAGTTTGCCCCCAAAAATGTAACCACTATTGTGAATTCTATGATCATAGATTGGTTTTGCCTAATATATTAACTTAATACTTTTAATACTTGAGTTTTTACATACACATTCATGTGTTCTACAAATGCTGTCCACTTAATTTCTTTCTTTTCAATCTTTATATTTTTTCTTTACATTGCCTCAGTACTCTGGTGAGAACCTCTAGTACAATGTTTGAAAGAAATGGGGATGGGCATCTTTGTCTCATTTCTGATCATTCAGGTAGAAAGCTTTTAATATTTCATCATTAGCCATTATGTTTGCTGAGAACTTTTTGTAGATGACCTTTATTGGAGTAATGAAATTCCCTTTCATTTCTCGTCTACTGAGAGAGATTTTATTTAAAAAAGTATGCAAGGTGTTAAATTTTTATCAAATACTTTTCCTGAAAGTATTGAGATGATCATATGGTTTCTCTAGTTTATTCAAATGAATTAATTAGTTGAATTAATTAATTTTTGAGTATGAAGCAAACTTGAATTCCTGGAATAACATGAATTTGGCATAATGTATTATATATTTCATATATCACTGGATTCAACTTGTTCATATTGCATTTAGAAACTTTGTATCCATATTCATGAGAGAGACTGGCTTTTAATTTTTATTTCTTATAATGTTTTTACCAGGTTTTTGTATTAAGGTTATGGTGCCCTCAAAATTAGCTTTTAAATATTTTCTCTTTTGTTCTACTCTGCAAGAGTCTCTTCTGTAAGATGGTGTAATTTATTTTTCAAATGTGATCAATAATTTACTTCTGCTGCCATCTGAGTTTTGAATTTTTTTATTGGAAGATTTTAAATTAAGAGTTTTATGTTTATATTACACATACACATATATAAGTATATATTTTTTCTTGTGTCAGTTTTGATATTTGTATTTTTCATGGAATTTTATCTAAATTTTCAAATGTATTGCCATATATTTATGATATAATATCATTATATTTTTAATGTCCATAAAATTTGTAATTATATGCCACTTTTATTACTAGTATTTATAATTTGTTCCTACAAATTATAGTCTATCTTTTTATTTTTTAGTCTAGCCTACTAGGGTTTACCCATTGTATAATATTATCCTTTTCAAGGACCAACTTTAGCTTTCATTAATTTTTTTCTATTATGTATTTGTTTCTATTTCAATTATTTCTATTCTTATCATTATCTTTTTCTATTTTCTTCAGATTTAATTACTTAATCTTTTCCTAATTACTTGATATAAATATTTATAATTTTCAGGTTTTTTATTTTCAAAATATGCATTTAAGATTATAAATTTTCCTCTAAATATGGTGTTAGCTGCATCACATGAACTATGTTATGTCATATTTTCATTATCATTCAGTTAAAATATTGTCTAAGTCCCATTATTGCCACTTGCAGCTCAAAAATAAGCAAATACCTTCTGGAAAACTGTGGTGTAGAATGCCAGGCTTACTTCTTTGAGGTTATTTTTTCTCTTCTTGGAATCTCAAGTCCTGAATGCTTTTGTTCTTCTAAACTTATGACTGCCAAAAGCTGAAACTACCGGTTTCTGCTCAGCCTCTGACTGTTGCACTATATATAAATCAACAAATACATAGAAAGAAAAAATGATGTAGCAAATCAGGCAACTCAGTGTGCTTCCCTTCTTTCCAGGAACTTTCATCCTCAAGTCTTGGCTGCCTTAGTTGCTCTCCAGTTGTTTTTAACAGCTATTTTAAAAATATTTTATTCTGTTTTTATAGATGTTCTCAGTGGAAAAACTGATCTGAATCAGATGTTTTATCATAGCAGAAGTGCGAGTCACCTCATCAAATAACTTCTGAGCTGGGAAAAATGTTAGAGATTAAACAGAAGTTTCACAACTGGTCAAATGCTACAAATTATTTAGTGACAGAACACTAGAATATGTAATTCTTAATTTCTTATAATGTAAAAACATTGGGATGTGGCTCTGGGGTCACAGACATATACACATGGCAAATGGGACCACTCATTCCTCTCCACAGCTCAGCTTGGGAGGTAACCATTTTCTAATCCTGTAAGATCCACCAAATGCTCCACTGTGTGAATCATAACTATGAATATGGAAAAAATAGACCCTCAGACTGTACTCCTAAACTTCAACCTAGCGATATCTTATGAAGCATTTACCATATACTAGGAATTGTGCTAAGACTGTGATTACAAAGATGAAAAGTACAGATTTTTCCTCATGCAGCTCACAGTCAAGTATGGGAAGGTGAGGTGTGAACAAACAACAAGAAAATGATTTCCATGGGGGTAATGACAGCACGTGATAGGAGCACTGCTGAAGGAGCAATGAGATGCCCACAAGGTATGTAATTGAAATAGGTTCACTCAGTGTATTGACTCACTGCCCTATGTGCAATGGTCAATATACCAAGACACTGGGGATGCAGTGGAGGAAGAGTTTAATAGTTGTAGGGCAGCTGAATGAGGAGAGGGGAGGAAACCTCAAATCCACCACCCCAAGAGGTTTTGAGATAGGTTTTAAGGGGTCTGGGTGGTGGCTGAAGTTTGGGGATCACTGACGGTCAAGAAGTGATGGGTGAAGTCATGGGACAGGGAGATGAAAAAACTGCATTCTTGTGCTGAGTCAGTTTCTTGGTGGGGGTCTTTAGTGCTTGGTATCATCCGTTCCACTGGAATTCAGGATCTGAAACACCTCTTAACCAATTCTTGAGCAAAAAGGCCTTATGATTCTAACATCTGAGATTCTATCTATAAGAACAATGGGGGGCAGGTGGTCAGCATTCTACATGATCCTTCGCTAGTTAGCAGCTACAGGGAAGTGGGTGGAAGTGCACCAACACACCCTGCATAACGCCTAAATATAATTCTGCCTAAAGCCTGGTCTGTAATTCTCATTAGCCCAGTGAAGGCAGTTTCATGCAAAGTTGAAACAAGCTTTCAAGGTAGACAAAAAGGAGAAGGGAATTCCAGGAAGAAGAAATAGCTTGTGTAAAGGATAGAAATATGAAAGAGTAGGATATGGTTTGGGAAATTTATAAGATTTTTTTCCTCCCCTTTTGCTGAACTTAAAGTACAAGATTGGAGAAAGAGGCAAGCAGAAGAAGAGGGAGAAGATGGTGGACTAGAAGCAGCCCACAAGCATGCTGCTCTCAAGGAAAGGATCATAAATTGCCAGCAGATGCTTACCTACAGATAACTCTTCTCAGAAGTAACATTGTGAAAACCCAGAGAAGCAACGTGGGGCATGCAGAGTGAAGGAGAAGGTGATGGGGTGATTCATTCAACAAGACTGAAGGGATCCGTGGGGAGGCATTTACACATGAGGAAGATTAGGATGATAGCGAACTGGGGCACCACGCTTACCCCACAGGCACTGTGGATGAGTTGTGAAGGGGCTCCCTCAACCGCCACAGACCTCTATCTGAACTGACTGAGTTGCTGCCTAGAGTCTGTAGAGTCATTGCAGCAGAGAACAGGTGCAGTGAAGACCTGGTGGCTGCTGATCCTGGGTTTCTGCAGCTGATGCCATCCTGAGCTCTCAGGTGCACAGTGCCAGGTCTGCATGGGACTCAACTTTGCAGCAGTAGCCTTCACTTCACTCCCAATGGGCTGGGGAGGGAGTGGACAGAGCAGATGCTCCCCTGAGCCATACCCTGTGACTGGGAGCCAAGCACCCCTCCCCTCTAGTGTGGCAGGAACTGAGCAGAAGAGTTGCCTCAGGCACTACACGCTTGACCTGGGAAGCTTTGGGTGACTGTCTCAGTGAGACCTGGGGGAGTGGGGAGAACTCCATGGTCCCTGGACCACTGGAACTGACCCCTGCCCATGCAACTTGGCATTCTTTGTCCCCTAGCTGGTGGAACAATCTGTTGGCCCTACCTTTGCAATCCAGGTCAAAACAGCCCACCAAGGTTATGGCCCTGCTTCTGCGGACCCCAGTTCCAGCTCTGAGGCTCTGTCCTTGTGGCTCCCGAGTTCCTGCCAGGCCTGGGACACTGCCTCTGAGATTCCAGCACTGCACTTTGACTTCAAGACCGCACCCCTGAGTCTCCACCACTGCTACTGGGCTGGCAGAACCATCCAAAGGTCCAATGCCCCACCAGGGACCCCCAACCTCAAGGCACATTACACCAAGACCTGATTTGAGCAAACACCCACAGCCAAAGCACCCAAGACCACTGCCTACATTGACTCACTCAGCTGCTACTGTCACCTGTGTGGAGAGATCCCAGGAAGAGCAATCCCCACAATGCCAGCCTCCCTGGAGAGGATCTCACCCAGCCCCCAACTCGAACTTCCTATAAAGATCTGGGGAACAATCCACCACCCCACAAAAAATTGTGGCAATCACAGGTGAACAGGACAAAATAGAACAGCTGCACTACAGGCTTTTAGTGCGCAAACCTCTCCCTTGCCACGTCAACATTTCAGAGTAGGGAAAAAGTGCCATGGGACCTCCCCTTCTTCTAGTTAAGCAGGAGAGTTCCCAGCAAAGGAGAATAGGTGCCCTGCAAACCTATTAGCACTGAGCCAAAAGAAGAGGATTCAGATGAGAAGAAATCAGCAATAGAACCCTGGCAATGTGAAAAAACAAAACAGTTTGATACCCCCCCATGGGTTACAATGGAACTACAGTAGGGGACTCCAACCAAAAGGAAATTGTTGAAATGACAGAAATGGAATTCAGAATATGGGTGGCAAATAAGATGAATGGAATTGAAGAGAAAGTTGAAAAACAACAAAAAGAAGCCAAAAAAAATTTCAGGAAATCAATAAGAAAGTTGCTAAAGAGACAGACAACATAAGAAAGGATATAATAGAACTTAAAGAAATGAAAGAATCATTTAGGTAATTTCAAAACACAGCAGAAATCTTCAACAACAGACTAAACCAAGGAGAAGAAAGAAACTCAAATCTTGAAGATAAAATTCTCAAGCTAATCCAATCATTCAAACAGGCAGAGAAGAGAATAAAAAAGACTGAGCAATCACTTAGAGAAATATGGGATTATGCAAAGTGAACTACCATATGAATTATAGGTATTCCTGTGGCAGAAGAAGAAAGAGCTAAAAGCATGGAAAATATATTTGAGGTAATTATTGAGGAAAACTTCCCTCCTATTGCCAGAGATTCAGATATTCATATACAAAATTGTCATTGAATGCTGGGAAGATTCATAGCAAATAGAGCATCTGCAAGACACATAGTCATCAATCTGGCCAAAGTCAAGATGAAGGAGAAAGTTCTACAAGCAGCAAGATGAAAGCAACAACTAACCTACAAAAGAAAACCCAATCAGGCTAACTGTAGACTTCTCAGTGGAGAACTTACAAGCCAAAAGGGATTGGGGCACCATCTTCAATCTTCTTAAACAAAACAACTGCCAGCCTAGAATTTTGTACCCTGCAAAACTAAGTTTCACAATTGATGGAGAAATTAAGTCTTTTCCAGATAAGTAAACACTGAAGGAATTTGTCAAGACCAGACCTGCCCCACAGGAAATACTCGTAACTGCATTACATGAATGATTACATGAATCAGCACAATAGATATCCCCCAGTGTAAAAATCACCCAAAAAAGCTAAAGCTCACAACTCTTATAAAAAAAAAAATGCACAAGAGGGAAAACAAAGCAATAAGGTACTACTCAACATGATGAACAGAGCAGCATCCCACATAACAATTCTATCACTTAATGTTAACAGTCTGAATGTGGACACACAAAGACTCAATGTGAAAGGATAGAAAAAATATTCCACACCAATGAAAACCAAAACAGAGCAGGTGCAGCCATTCTCATATCAGATAAAATTGACTTTAAGTCAACAATGATAAAGAAAGACAAAGATAGTCATTATATAATAGTAAAGGGAGAAATTCAACAAGAAGACATTACAATCCTAAATATATATGCACCTAACACAGGAGCTCCCAGATTCATAAAGCAAATTCTACCAGGACTAAGCAAAGAAATAAGCAGTAGCATCGTAATTGCCAGGGACTTCAATATCCAACTGTGAGACCTGGACAAATCATCAAGGCATAAAATAAATAACACTGGACTTACATGGGACTTTAAAACAAATGGACCTAGCAAACATTTACAGAACATTCCACCCAATAACTAACTAAATATACATTATTTTCATCAGCATATGGGACATTCTCCAAGATTGATCATATCTTAGCCCACAAAACATGTTCAACAAATTCAAAAAGTCAAAATCAGTGTATTTCTCAGACCAAAGTGAAATAAAATGAGAAATCAATCCCAGGAAACACATTCAAATCTACACAAAGTCACGGAAATTAAACAACCTCCTGCTGAATGATTCTTGGGTCAATAATGAAATTAAGATGGAAATCAAAAGATTCCCTGAACTGAATGACAAAGAGGATATAAGCTATCAATATCTATGGGATTCAGCAAAAGCACTCCTATGGGGAAAATTCATAGCCTTAAATGCCCATATCAAAAAGACAGAAAGATCACAAATTAACAACCTAATGTCCACATCTCAAGAAACTAGAAAAGGAAGAGAAAACTAAACCCAAAGCCAGAACAACAGAAACAATAACAAAGATCAGAGCAGAACTAAATGAAATGGAAAACAAACAAACAAACAACAAAAAAAAAAAAGAAAGAAAAGGATCTATGAAACAAAAAGTGGGTTCTTTCAAAAGATAAATAAAATCAGTAGACCTATTGCTAGATTAACCAGGAATAAAAGAGAAAGGACCCAAATAAGCTCAATCAGAAATGAAAAAAAAAAATACTACAAGTGATACCACAAAAATACAAAACAACATCCATGAATTCTACAAAAAGCTCTATGCATATAAACTAGAAAACATACATGAAATGGACAAATTCCTGGGAACACACAACCTCTCACGACTCAATCAGGAAGAAATAGAACTCCTGAACTGTACAACAATGAGCAGTGAGGTCGAAGTAATAATAAGAATTTTTCCAATTAAAAAAAAAACTCCTGGACCAGATGGATTCACAGTGGAATTCTACCAAACCTACAAAGAAGAGCTGGTATCCATACTACAGAAATTATTCCATAACTTCAAGAAGGAGGGGATCCTTCCAACTCAATCTAGGAAGCCAGTTTCGCCTTGATATCAAAGCAAGAAAAGGACACAACAAAAAAAGAAAACTACAGACCAATGTCCCTTATGAATATAGATACAAAAATCTTCAATAAAATACTAGCAAACTGAATTCAACAGCACATCAAAAAATAATCCACCATGACCAAGTGGGTTTCATCCCAGGGATGCAAGGATAGTTCAACATAAATAAATTAATAATGTGATTCACCACATAAAACAGAAGCAAAAACAAAGATCACATGATCATCTCAATAGATGGAGAAAAGGCATTTGACAAAATCTAGTGCCCTTTCATGACAAAAACCCTCAAAAAACTAGGCATAGAAGGAACATACCTCAAAATTATAAAAGCCCATATGACAAACCGACAGCCAACATCATACTGAATGGGGAAAAGTTGAAAGCATTCCCCCTAAGAACTAGAACATCACAAGGGTGCCCACTGTCACCACTTCCATTCTGAAGTCCTAGCCAGAGCATTCAGGCAAGAGAATGAAATAAAAGGTATCCTAATCAGGAAAGAGGAGGTCAAACTATCACTTTTTGCTGATGATATGATCTTATATCTAGAAAATCCCAAAGACTCCACTGAGAGACTCCTGGAATTGGTAAATCAATTCACCAAGTCTCAGGTTACAAAATGCTACCTAAATCAGTAGCATTTCCATATACCAATAACAATCAAGCTGAGAGTCAAATCAAAGAGTCAATACAATTCACAATAGCTACAAAGAAAATAAAATACTTAAGAATATATTTAACCAAGAAGGTAAAAGATAAATTCACATTCTACCTTGGATTTTCAAAATTACCTCTGTTGGAATATCAGAATGAGAATATATCTATATATGAGAATACCTTGCCTCTGTTAGAATGGTTCTTATTGAAAAGTCCAAAAACAATAGCTGCTGGCATGGATGCAGAGAGAAAGGAACACTTATACACTGTTGGTTGGACTGCAAATTAGTACAACCTCTATGGAAAACAGTATTGAGATTCCTCAAAGAACTAAAAGTAGACCTACCATTTGATCCATCAATCCCACTACTGGGTATCTCTCCAAAGGAAAAGAAGTCATTTTATCAAAAAGACACCTGCACTTGAATGTTTATTGCAGCACAATTCACAGTTGCAAAGATGTGGTATCAACCCAAGTGCCCATCAATTCATGAGTGGATTAACAAAGTGTGGTATATGTATACCATGGAGTACTACTCAGCCATAAAAAGGGATAAATTAATGTCTTTTGCAGCCATTTGGATGGAAGTGGAGACCATTATCCTAAAGGAAGTATATAAAGAATGGAAAAACAAACACCACATGTACTCTCTAATAATTTGGAACTAACTGATGAGCACACATGGGCACAGAAAGAAGTAGAAATTGTTGGAAATCGAGAAGGGGGGAAAGAGGAGGAGGGGAGGGTAAAAGCCTACCTAACAGGTACAATGAACACTATTTGGGTGATGGGCACAATTATGGCCCTGACTAAAGCATTATAAAAGCTATCCATGTAATAAAATCATTTGTACTCCCTTAATATTTTGAAATAAAAAATAATTTTAAAAGATGAGGCAAGCAGGTAAATGGAAGCAAGTTCATGATGGTGGAGAAAGGATCTCATAGAACTGATAGGAGAGAGTTTGGTTGACTGTGTCAAATTCTCCTTTGAGTTCCAATGAGATAATAACTAAAATGAGTTCAATAGATTTAGTAATTTGAAAGTTATTGATATCCTTAATAAAGGAAATGGGGAAGGATTAATTTCATTGCAAAAATTCAGTGTAGCCAGGCTCATGGCTGTAATCCTAACACTCTGGGAGGCTGAGGCAGGAGGATTGCTTGGGTTCAGGAGTTTGAGACCAGTCTGAGGAAGAGCAAGACCCTGTCTCTACAAAAAATAGAAAAATTAGCTGGGCATGGTGGCATGTGCCTGTAGTCCCAGCTAGTCGGGGAGGCTGAGGCAGGAGGATAGTTTGAGCCCAGGCATTTGAGGTTGCAGTGAGCTATGATCACACCACTGCACTGCAGCCTGGGCAACAGAGTGAGAACTTGTCTCAAATAAAAAAATACAGTCTAAAGCCAGATTGCAATGGGTTGAGACATGGGTGGAAGGAGAGGATATAGAGATATAGAATATAATTCTTTTTTACTTGGCTATAAGAAAAAAGGGGAGTAGTTCTTAAACAAAATTATGACTAAGAGGGTGAATGTAAAATTAAATTTAATTTTAAATTTCATAAATAATATAAATTCACATTCTACCTTGGATTTTCAAAATTTAATATTAAGTGGAAATTGAAGTAAGCTATTTTAGATCCTTGAAATATCTAAAGTAACTTGCTAGAAATGTTTTGCATATGAGGCAAGCTCCCAGAGTGAGCCTGGATCTCTCACCCCCTCGTGAACTCCACACATGCACTCCTGAGCAAGGAGGCACTCTTTGTTCCTCCAGCAGGACACCAGCCTATGTTGAAGGTCAGGCCTCACGCCTGGTGCTGGGGATACAATGGCGAGCAAAACAGACCCAGACCGTGCCCTCCTCTTACTTATGCAGAATCACAAAAATAGCATCTGAGGGCCATAAGGAAATGGTGCAGGGTGCTAAGACATCATTTAACTGGAGGATGTGAATTTGTCTGAGGGATGGCGGCTGTGGGTAGGAAAGATTTCTAAGGAAGTAGAATTTGAGGTGAAATCAGAAGGAAGAGTGGGAGTGAAGTGGGCAGAAGGAGCAAGCAAGTGTGAGGAGAGGAAGCATTTTGGGCAGAGGAGAGAACAGAGGGAAGCGGGCCATGGAGGGAGTGGCAGCAGTGCTGGAGCTCAGAGGCGGGTAGTGCAGAGTCAGGCAAGAGTGAAGCAGCAAGAGTCCGTGGCTCATTTCCATGGCTCTGGAAAACCAGGGACAGGTTTTAGGCAGAGAAATGACATAGCCCAGAGAAATGATTTAAATTTTAAAACATTCCAGGTGAAAGGTGAAGATGCATGGAAGTGGTGTGGTGGTGAGGGTGGAAGTAGAAAAAATAGATAAATTAAAATAAAATTTCATGAAATCATCAGGGCTTGATAGATACATGGGGAAAATATGTTTTAAGGATTTTGGTATATAGTAAGCATAGAAGTCAAGAATGTTAGAAATGCTGGTTCTATTCTCTCAAAGCTCTGAAGAACAGGAAACAACAAAATGAGCCACCAAGGATTTATCCACTAAATTTACAGGATTCTGTTTCTGCCCATTCCTATGTCATAGGATGATCAAAATAAATCTATCACTGTTACCTGATTGAGTATTTGGCTGGAAGGCAATCTCACAAAGGTACTTCTGTGGGGTTTTGGTTGAGTTTAATTAGAAATCCTAAAGAGGGTCAGGTCATCCCTTGAAAACCACACTGTAGGCTCTTTGTCCTCCACAGAATTGCTGGCGAGAATCAGCAGGAGAACTGTTTTATATGCCATTTCTAAAAGTGAGCTGAGTGCTGCTTACAGCTGAATTAGAGTAGTGTATTTAAGTGGCCCAAGAACATCAGGGCAGACTGATTTTTTTCCCTTCCTTGACTGTGATACTTATTCTCTAAGACTGTGTTTATAGGACAAGTTGGGAGCTTGTCTTGTACACCATTTTAGATACATATTTCAAACAAATGATCTGGTTTGACTTGGCTTCATTGGATAATTTAGAGCAATCTATTCATGTGATGGCAAGATGTGTTCATTCTTATAGGTCGGTGTAGCACCAATTAGTAGCTTTGAGTGGTTATTTGGTCAATTCAATTCCATTCAATCAACACTTACTGAGCTTACTTGGAGCTTAACGTACTAGGCATTGAGCTATTCTCTAGGGATTTGGAGATCCATAAGAAATATTCATTGTCTTTGATTATTGTCTTTGAGGAATTTACAGTATAGTGAAGAAAGAAATAAAAATAGGTAATTTGGTTTAAGTCATATCTATTTATAGAGGACCTACTATGTGCCTACTTCTCTCGTTACCATGTTGGTATGCAATAAACCTACTGAATCAAGAATTTAGTCACACTAGAATGTACATCTTCCTCTAGGATGCTTGAACAAAGTACATATTACAGAATTGAGTTGACATCAGGCCATTTTCTAGTCATTTCTATGATGGCAAAAGTTCCAAATAGAGTTATTTTGGCTGCCACTTAAAATGTAGCTTTTGGTCTCCAGGCCTGACATCCATCTTTGCCACTGTCTTTTACATGAAAAGTTTGGTATACTCTATTTAAGTCTGACAATAGTAAAAATGCCTACAACCTCATTCTTTGATTCATGGCATGGGAAAGAAAAGACCATAGACCTACAGGAAAAATCCATGAACAAGGACATATGGGAGAGAGAACACTTATGCTTCTGCCATTCCAATGACAAATGAAGGGAGAGTCTTGCTTATGTTTGTAGCCAGGCCCCTTGAGATTTTAGTACCTCAGTGTTTTTAATGACTGAAATAATGTAAAATTGAACTAGGTCCTTGGTTGTTGACACGTGTTAACTGCTTGCTTCCTGCCCAATACCCTTTGTTCTCACAGTAATCATTAACTGCTAGTGTACTGGTTTTTGTTTGTGTGTGTGTATGTGTGTGTGAAGCAATAAGAGACAACTCCAGGGTCACAAGAAAATATTATGAGTTAGTTTTGCAGAAGGACTGAATGCTTTTGAGGAAATTAGCTGCTGACATTCCAAAGTCTGGTTCCTGAAGATGCTGAAACTAAAGAAACACAGACTTCACCCTTGGTCCTCTGGGACTCCCCGCCCTTACCCACCACATAAAACCTCTCTACCTCATGTATGACAAGACAGATCCAGGAGACTTTCTCTCCTGTCTTCTTGCTTTAGCCAAATCAAACAAACCTTTCTCTATCTCCAAGAGCCAATGTTGCAATGTTTGACTTTAGCTGCACATCGGGTATAGGAGCCTGAATTTGGAGCTCTACAACATCTTCAGAGATACTTAAGTGCTTTGATGCCCACATGCTCAAAACATTGTTTGGGAATGAGGCTAGGGGTGAGCATGATAGAGCCTAACATTATGAATCTGTCCCTTCCTTTTGTAAGCCTATTATGTTGCTCACCGATAGCTTTGATTCTTTTCTGTTTCCAGGCATGTATGAGACTGTACTTCCCTACCCCCTTGAACTTAGGCTGGACATATGACTTGCTCTGGCCAATGCAGCGTGACAAGTTCATTTGTCACTTCTGTGTGGAAACATTTAAGAGCTTGTACCTGACTCTCTACACTCTTTCTTCCCTTGCTGAGCTAACCAAGGAGGCCAGGCATTCAAGATGATGGAGCCACTGGGTGGCAAATCTCCCTTTGATTGTGGACCGTGATGTTACCACATAGAGAAGAGTTGCCCAGGTAAGTAACCAGACCACACCACAGTAGAATTTGCATAAGTGAGAAATAAATCTCTGTGTGTTAAAACCATAAGAGTTTGGAGTTGCTTGTTCCCATACCACTATCTACCCCATCTTGACTGAGAACACATACCTCACTCCTCCAGGAAGATTTACCTCTAACTCCTCTTTCTTCCTACAGCATTTTATATATATGTTTCCCTAGTAGTCTGTGACTTCCTCAACAGCGAAGGCCATGTCTTATTAATGTGCATATCCCCCAGACTGAGCACAGTTTCTGGAATATAGATGCTCAATACTGAGGTTCTACCCTTGGCTTTATTGAGCAATTCACTTAATATCTATGTGCTTTTAGCTTCCTCTTGTGAAAATGTAGATGAGAATGACCAGTCTTCCCTCTCAAGGTCAAGTGAGTTCATAAGAGTGAGAACACTTGAAAAGTACAAGGATAGAAAACAATACATTATTATTGTTATGAGCCAGGGCCAGAACTGCTTGTGAAAGCAGCAGAACAGGAGGTTGTCCGCAGAACATTTGGGGAGAATGCTTCTGCATTCCTCTTATTTATATGCAATGCTCAATGATTTTTCTTTCTTTTTGGAAAACACTTTTTTAAAATCACTGTGGAAAATAGAGGACAAGAGGAATAGCAACTTCCCAGTTCCCAGAATCCTTTGACAAAATTCCCATCCTTCATTTCCTGCCCTGCCTGGTTAGTGTCCTCCTGAAACGATTCTACACAGGAGTTGGGTCCAGCCCAGGATAGAGATGCTATGGATGCCCTGCCCAATTCTTTCCAGCACTCACTGCATATGCACAGCTTCTTACTCCTGGCACCTCTAACTTTCTGCTTTTTGCTACTCTGGCTACAGAAATGTACAGGAATTTCTGTATGAAATTCAGGCCTAAAGTTCCTTGATGCTAATAGTACCCCTGGCAGTGGCTCTCACAAAATGATGGGCTAGACATTGGTGAATAAATACCCCAGCTTCCTCACCTCTTGGATGGGAGAACTCTGAGCCATGTTTTACAAAGTGGCTTTGTAGAGGCCTCCCAGGGACAGAGCCCTAACTGTGCGTAGCACCTGCTCACTAACTCATTCATGTTGGCTTCCTCCCCATCCGAGTTTTCTTCCCCACTCCTTTGCCAGTGCTTCCTAGCATCACCCTGCAAATAAACCATTTGCACTTGCAGCCTGCCTCTGGCTCTGCCCCTAGAGAACCCAACCCATCCTTCTTAAAGTATTTCATATGTTTTAATATAAAATATAGTAATACATATATTATAAATAATATATTATATTTATATGTTATATGTTATAAATATATTATATTTACATATAATATAATATAGTAATGTTATATAAACTATCATATATAGTTTATAATATAATATAATATCATATCATATTAAACTATAATGTAGTTTAATAACTATAAAATAAATAAAATAAACATATAATTCAAAACATATAAAGCATATATAGAAAAAAATTAAATAATATGAAATTAAAATTTACTACTGATTGCAGTACAAATAGACATTCCTCGGATTCATAAAGATTCTTTGGTGCAATGCTGCTTTATCAAAAATGCCAATGTATAAAACAGTCCGCTGCAAATACTGTCCATCATAGGACAACTTTTTCAGAATCATCCTTCCCCTGCTTCCAGGGAGGCTGTTGGGCCATTAGGGGAACCCCTGGGAGGGTGTGGGATGGTGGAGACCTGGGCTCACATCTTCAAGAGGATGCTAATCCTTCAGACCTATGTGTGAGATTTATCACAAATGATACAGGTACCTTCATCCCTAACAGTGAAGCCTCAATCTGTCTCTTTGTTAGAGTTTCCTTTCAGTCACGGGAGAAGCAAAGCAGAGGACCAGCCCCTTGTCTTTTTTCCTTCTTCCAACTTTGAAATGGCTGATTAGAAGGAAGAGAGGCTGTCTTGTATCAGTATTCTGACAGCTGTGGCAGAATTGTTCTTCAAACCTTATTACCTTTTGATTTTTAGCTTCTTCCCCAATGTTGTTTTCTACATTTCAGAGAATAAATTAGATGCAATTTTCACTGTGGCTTGAATATACACTGTGGGTGTCAGAGTTAAAGCTTGCCTCCTTACCAGGAAAGGAGGCCCCAGAGAAATAAGACAACACAGAAATAATTCAGCCCCAGATCCATGGCAAGGAGAGGAAAAATACCATGAAGAGTATATCAGAAGTTTTAAAAATTGTGCTCATTTTGGCAAATGGAATAAATTCTTATTCTCACATGAAATCTCTCAGGTTACAATAAATGCTAATTACTAATAACAAAGAAGCTTTGAGAGGCAGGTTGAGAGGGAAAATATATGCACACTTGGGCTGAGCATATGTGTGTGTGTGTGTCCTGGCCATTTCGGCCACTTTCCCTATCAGCACTGATGGCAGAGAGTAATTCACACTGATTGCTAAAGAGCTGAAGTGATTGCATCCCCTGCTGTGTAGCAGTTCAGGCATTTGGGGTGAGAGATCACTTGCTATGTACAATGACCATTGGCGGCCTTTCAGAAGTCCTAGCTAAATTTGAAAATGGGTTTGGGAACAATATCAATTTATGCCAAGCCAATTCAATAATTTGTGAAGAAGCTAGAAGGGAGCCTGTTTTGGAAATAAAACATTTTCAAATTAGAGGGTTGACTTTCTCATATCCTCCTTATTCTGGGATTCTTTTCCATTTGTGAATTGTTTATTTTATTGCATGATGCCACACAATTAGTTAAGTCCTAGTAAATTGTTCACCAGGCATTTCCCATTTTACGTGTTCATTCATCCACTCTATAAATATTTATTAAGGACTTACTATGTTTAAAGCTGCTACCTAAAATTTACCTAAATAAAATTATTGAGGACATGGACTATGCCATGCATAAGGCTATGATAGCCAATGGGCTAAATGAAGTGAATGTACTAGAAGAATCTGCTCAGCTGGGCATATCTCAGGTGCTTATGCACTCTCCCACCCCCTCTATACACACGTTTTCAAGATCCTGAACATTCAAGGTCAGCATGTAAGTAGCAAAACTGTAACAGTGGAAAAAATACCCTCATGATTCCTGGAAGTTCGGAAACCTGGGGTTCTAAGTTATTGATTCTGCCAGTGACTGTCAGTTTGACCTTTAGCCAATAAATTCACCTCTATCCACCTCAATTTCCTACGAAGGCAAGGACTTTCTCTGTTAGTTTTACTACTTTAGCCTTAGCTTCTAGAAGAGAGCCCAGCACTGGTGAAACTCAATAAATATACCTTTTAAGAAGGAATAAAATAGCTTGATCTCAAGTATCTGTGGTCTGGGCTAGGCCACAAATGAACTGCAAAGACTTATTGATGGCCTCTGGCCTCTTATTGACCTCCTTGGCCCTTCACTTTAGGCCCCAGAGCTCATCAGAGAGGTAGGCATCTCGCCACTCCAATGGTGAGCACTGGTGAGCCCAGGAACAGAAAGAGCAGGAGTAGAATTTACTCTAATGCCTAGCACAGAACTAGCCCAGGTGTTTGGTGTAGGAGGGATAAAGGGGTGGATATGGGGAGGTGGTTTTGGTGCTGGCAAGGTATATAAAAATATGAGTTCACGTCAGTCCAAGATGTTTGTCAGGGGGTCAAAAAAAATAAAAAAGCACTGAATCAAAAAATCCAGTGACATCTTTTCTAATTACTTTGGGCAACCGGAAGTTAATTTCTCTGTGATTCCATTGCCTCTTCTATGTACCTCTTTTATTACCAATAATGTAGTTCATTGTCAGTATGTGTTTGTTTATTTCATATTAGGTTATATGTTCACAGGGACCAAAATGCTTAGGACACAGCAGATCCCCAATAAACGTCTGTTTGAAGGATACACTGTCTTTTCTGGGCATGAACATTCACAAACGCTATGTTACTGTCATGCTTCATGAACATTTACAGAGCTTTGTTTTATATTTAATAGTTTTCTTGCCTTTCAGAAAAAGATTTTAATGCAACTTTACAAAGTGGGAGAGGGACATGTTTCCTCACAGCCCTTCTTTGAGACATGTCTTAATTTCACGCCTTCTTCTATGGAAATGATTAATCACTTCTCTATCTTCCAACAACTGGCTCATTAAGTCATCCAAAATGCACATCGTGATCTTTTGAAAACTCTGATATAAACTTATCACAAAGGGAAATTGTGTAGTGTTTTTTTTTCCTGTTGTGACAATATTGCATTTGTAATAAATAAAATCAGGAAAAGGAAAGAAAATATTGTCTTCATTACAGAGGGCAATTCTGACATAGTCAGGAAGTGGTTACTATTTTGGTTCATCAGGAATTGTCATGGAGCAAAATTTGTTGTAGGCAAAGAAACAAATCTGTAAAACATTGTTACAATTATCCATCTGCCGGTCGTCACAGAAATAGCCTCTTTGTACAGTACTTAAATTCATTCTAGAGCAAGATTTATTTAAACACATTTTAATATGTTATTTGGCATTGCATATAGGGAAGGGATTTCCAAAATAGCCTGCTAGTGAATTATTTGGCGTGAGCACCATTGCCAGGTAATAATCAGCTCTAGTGTTACTGGAAAATTTGATGCATTTGGGTCAAAGTTTGATTTTCTATACAGGGATTCTATTTGGTTGAGAAGCATGGACCTGGGTGAGAAGGCAGAAGCTTTGCCTCCTTGCCAAGGGGATGGCTTCCTTAACTCTGCCTGGCTTATTTCAGCTCACTGGGAATTGTCCCTCTTGACCAGCTCAGTTGGAAGCTGCTGACTCCCCCAGTTTCACTCTTTGACAGCCCCAGGAGCAGCTCAGTCAGGATGCTCTCTTTAGTGGGCAATGACCTCTGGAGAGGGAGGACAGAGAGTCTCTAGTCCTAGGGCTTTGAACTTGACTACAGGAACAATAAATGAGCCTTCCTTCAGGCTGGGCACTGCCAGATGACCACCCCTTTACTTTGATTAGGTGAAATATTTCAGACTGAGAATAAATGTCTTGTTTCACCTCTTTATATGAGTTGGATTCATCAGTTTAATTTAAATAGCCAAGTGTTTAAGCTCTTAGATTTTTAAAAATCTGGTGAGGGGTGATTTTTCTACTTATTGTTAAATTTTTTTATCAGTAAAGTTCATAAAGAAATAGTAATTAAAATGTTCATTCAACAACTTTGTACTGAAAGCCTATTATGAGCTAGATTCTGTGCTGGGTTCTTTAAATGCAAAGTCCCTGCTCTAGAAGAACTCACGATCTATTGGAGAAAGTATAAGCCAATAAAGGGTAGTACTGAGTGATAATTACTTCAGTGGAGCAGAGGTGAGCACACTGAGAAAGGACCTAACTCAATGTCACCTGAGTTTCTACCCTGTGTCATGCTCTCCTGGATATTTTACATATATTATCTCACTGCTTAGACTCTAATGTAACCAAGGTATCATTGAGGATAATAATAGCTTATTTTTGAAATAGTTAAGGCCTAAAAAAGACCTTGCACTTTCTTGTGCTCACATGGAATGTTCATAAGTCACTTAGTAATGAGCGACATGTGTAAGAATATCTGCTTATTCTTTACCCAAATGGATGAAAAATAGCCAGATAAGACGGTGGGCAGAGCGATACAGATAGCTAGAAGCAAAGAACTTGAGAAAGGGGTTGCTGAGAACTCTCACATCAATGTAAGAGCCAGAGCATTTCATTTATCTATTTGTTCAGTGCGCACGCATGTGTGGAGCCCCTATATGATATCGTACATTTAAAAATAAAGAGAGACTAGGCCAAGAGGAGACTGGCAAAGAATTGTCTCTTTTCTATTTGGAGAGTTAGAATGAAGGAACTAGGTAAATTTGGGGAAACAATCTGTTTGCACTTTTTCTGCCACAATCTACTCTTTGTTGGGCACCAACTCTGTGCGAGGCACTAAAGCTCTTAGATGCGTTGAGTACATTAACTTGATTCCACAACACTCCTACCAACCAGGCGTTGTAAGTTCTCTCACACAGGAGGGTGCTGGGCCTCCAAGCGTTAAATGATTTGTCTAGACTGACCTTTAGCGGTAGAGCTGGAATATAAACCCAGGTCTGTCTGATATTACCACCTGCATTTTCCCCCTAATTTAGCATTAGACAGCGAGTACAAAAGAATTTGCCAGGATTATATGGGGAGAACACATAGAGATGCCCTGGGGTGGGAGTGGGGGAGAACAGAACAAAAACTTACTCAACTGCGTCAGAAAGGAGAGGAACAATAAAGTCCAGGTTCATTTCTGCTACTTTGCTTTTGTCTACTCATTTCTGTGTATAGTTGGCCCTTTGTGTCTGTGGGTTCCACATCCATGGATTCAACCAACTGCAGATTGAAAATATTTTTTAAGAATTGCCTCTGTATTGAACATGTACAAGACTTTTTTTCTTGTCATTATTCCCCAGACAATGCAGTATGACAACTATTTTCATAGCATTTACATCATATTAGGTGTTATAAGTAATCTAGAGATGATTTAAACTATAAAGTATATGAGAGGATGTGTACCGGTTATATGCAAATACTATGCATATATACGTATATGCTTATATGAGAGACTTGAGCATCTGTGAATTTTGGTATCCAAGGAAGGTCCTAGAGTCTCCCACAGATACTGAGGGATGACTGTATACATTTGATAATATAAAAACTGTTGATGCTGTAACACAGAGTTAATGACATTGAAATGGCAAGGGCTATAAACAATTAGAGAGGTTTCAGTTAACACTAGTATGTGAAAATATGTAAGAAATAAAACAAAGTGGCAGTTTTTTTTAAACTAAGATTTGGCAAGAAGCAAAAGAAAAAAATATATTTAGTGTTCTATTGATATTAGCAAATGTCTTTTATGAATAATCATGTAAATAAAAAATTCCATGTTTTTCCTTCCCTTTTCTATCTTACTATCTCTTACATTGATTTTATAATCTTCTTTAATTGCTAGTTTCTCTAATTGGCTAGTGAAATAGTCAGTAAACTTAGGTACACAAAGAAACTCTTTAAAATTAGGAACTCTCTTCTCTTGGCAATGATACTATGTCAATTCAGTCTTACAAATTTTTCAAAATTATTGGCATAATGCTAGTGTTTGCTCTGTAATCTTTGTCAGTAAAAGGGTTCTTGATGTTAAATTTTTTTTGAAATATTTGACATTCGTCAAGCCTCCTCTGCAGACAAATTATTTGCCCTGTGGGTTATTTGTAAGATCCCTGCATGGTATATAATTTTTGCTTTCTGTTGTATACTCTTCCATTTTTCCATTCAAAATGTAATTTCCTTACAGACAATTGAAAGTCTTGATCTTCAAGACTGTAATATAACTTGAGGGTATAGTTTGACTAATCGTGATGATGCGGTATCTGAAAAAAAATGAAAATAGAAATTTGGCTTCCTGTTTCCCAGATCTGGACTTTTCATACTCAAATTTGCTTGAATAGATAACTGGACTTATGCTTTCAAATATTCATGCCCTCAGATAATATGAATTATCAAAAAGACTTCTAGAATGGCATCTTGCTGCCTAAATCAAATATCCGTCTCCCTTTTTGGCTGGATTGATTTCAAAAGGTCTCCTCTCCCCAGTATCTACTCTTAGGAATACTGTGTCCATGATTTGCCTTGTGTGTACTCTATATGATTAACGGCATAGTGATAAAATGCATTGTGTTCTGATTAATCAAATCGGATGTCAATTAGAGACCTTATCTTTACCAATTCAGAGCTCATAATTTCTATATGAGTATTTGTCAATAAATCATACAAACTGCCACCAACCCAAACTTTATTTTATATATTTGGATGCTAGTTGTGTGTGTGTGTTTGTGTGTGTGTGTGTGTGTGTGTGTGTGTCTTTATTGGTATGAATCTGGGAAGATGAATAAATGAATTTTTCAAAAGTCAGGTAGAAACATATGAAAAAAGGAAGTGATTGAATGGTATAGCACTGCACACCAGCCTACTTTAACTTCTGATGCTGGTAAATAAAATATATTTGAAATATCTGGGAAACCTGCCAGACGAGAAATACTGAATATATTTTCCAGGTTTTTTTATCTTTTTTTTAAAGGTTAGATTTAGACTTCTAACAAAACATCCTGCTAGAGTGAGAAACATCAATCAATCATATGGATATTGTGTCTTCAGGATGCAAAGCATCCAGCCATGACTGAATGAGTAATTTTCACACTTCCTCCCGTCCCAAATGTTTTACCCAATATTTGGAATCATGAACATGGAGTTGAACTGATAAATTTCATAGGATTGAAACACAATCAAATGAAAGAAGAGATAATGTCTATGAAAACATTTTCTAAATTGCAAATGACCACATAGATGTAAAGTATTGTTTTCAGTTCATGACTCTCTTAACAACATTAACTACAAATAGTAGGATAGGAGATAATGGCAGTTTTATTGGGAACTTTCTAATTGATTCTATTTCTTTGTCCTGTACTTACCTGCTAGGCTCATGCAAGTAGGGATGAGGAAGGATGCTGAAGACAAGATTCTGAGGATATTCCTTTCTTAGGGAACCCCTGCCTTTCTTTGGCAGTAGCTTTGGGAACATATTTCCTTTGTGCTAAGTTTATTGAATAGATTTTGAGCATAATGCTTGGAAGCCTAAATCAAGAGAACAAAACTTGTCTCTTATCAGAAGTAAGACCTAGGCAAGCTATGTAACCCCTCTAAGCCTTATTTCCTCACCTGTAAACTGTGGGATAACAGTAGTTATTATTATTTATTTTCTGTAGGGTACTGTTCTGGCGCTTTCTTACACTAATGCTTACTTGTCAATATTTATTTTAAGCAGGATTCAATAACAGTCTCAGCATCTTGGCAGCGCATAGAATCCCTTTATCCACAGAATAATGATTGCACTGTCTTTAAAAACAGAGGCAATAACTCTATTCAATACATTTACTGTTCCCTAAATATAGCAAGTCATGCAATATATAACCAATATTCAAGGAAAATAATCTTGTTCTGCTTTCACACTCATCTCTCCAACCTGTCAGATCAAACCACAGTGTAGTAAGAGGAGTATGAAGTAAATGAGCAAAACCATATGTCTAGTCCCTGGAAAGTGCCCACATGCTAGACAGCAAGACCTCAGTGTTCTGGGAATTCTCTATATCTGTCGTTGTGACCACACGCCACCTCTGTTGGCTGTCCTTCCATTCCCCAGTGCTCAGCCTCGTCACTTACACTGTTTTCCTCCCATCTGATTTCTCAGCTCCTGCAGACTAGTTGCGGCTTAAAACTCACACCTCCCTCAACTATGGTTATTCTCTCTCTGTGAGGTCTTCACATGACATACAAAATGCTTAATGGTAAGTCTGAGGCATGTGCATGTGAAATACTTCACCCTCATCCAAGCTTCCCCAATAGTACTAAATGAATATTCTCTCCATAATTATATGACTCTGAGTGATTCTGGGCCCTTTCTGAAGCAACAAGGCATATTCCAAGATAACTTGCAGTCTTGAATCTGCAACTAAGTTTTGCCATCCCTTTTAACGCGAGTGCTTCAGGAAAGATGAAAGGTAGACAGCTAGACAGACAGACAGACAGCTACAGACCCAGATCTGGAGCTAGGCACATGTGGACACATGGCCATAGATCCTCAATATAGTCATGGCTAAAGAAAGAGCTCTAGAGTATCTTCTGCCTCACCAGTTACAGCCTACATGAAGGCTGCTATATGAATCAAGCAAGGGCCATGGAGAGGTCTCTTTGACATGGTCTTGCAGTAGTCTTCTGAATGTAGGTCCAGAAACTTAATTTTATCAGCCCAGGCCATTCTCTAGACTCATGAAACACTGGGTTTACTATTCTGAATGTTAACGTATTACTCTAATTGTAGCTAAACCTAGGAGTGAGGATGGATTGACCAAATGCAGAAGGCATTAGAGTGATCATATACAAGTGCACAGTAAGGGAAACACCAGGAGAGTATTTGCCATAAAAAATATCTGCACCAAGCCAATATAGCCTGGGGTAATTTCCCTTTGCACTCTAAGGATAGTTACATCTCAAGGATGTTTTGTTTCAACATTGGACAACTGTGGTGGGTCACTGTAGCCCCAGGGCACCCTGTGTGGTCAGACAAGGCTGTCATTGGGCCTGCATCACAGCTTGTGATTTTCTTCTGCTCCACCCAGCTCTTATGTAAACTAGAGCTGGCCCTGTGTATTCTGCTTGTTTCTCATGCATACCTATCTTTGTTGCTCTATTCACTACCTATTAATTCATAGCCATTGTTTTTTTCCTTTTCTCTCAAGCTGTGTTCACTTTAAAGACTGTTGCTTTTAAAACAAGGAATATCCAAATTCATCACTTAAAAATTAATCTTTCCACAGGTTTCAATATGGAATTTTGGAATCTATTCTGATTATACTCGTTATCCTTTAGTGGAGCTATTTTCATTTTACAGACTTGGACTTAGAGAACTCGAACTTGGTATGCGAATCTGGGCAAAAACAGTTGAAAGTGTATTTTTCATTTTGATTTGGAAATGAGAATGCTTGGAAGATACACCCATGACAAGGGCTACCATAAAGAAGAAAATAAGCCAAATGTCAGTGGAATAGACAGAGATTCTGAAAACTAAAGAAAGTCAAGAGATTTACCCAAGGTCAGTGAGCACATTTGTTGCAGAGCTGAGAATAGGATGCCACCTAACTCCTTGGCCAAGGTCCTGTACAGTAGATCCCTCTGGTCAATATTTCTTACCGTGTTGTGAAGGGCAGTAGAGAAACCTCTTTAGTATAAAGAATGTGAGTCCTGTTGCCTTGTCTGTTTACTTGAGTTCACTTCCAACCTTAAAATCTTCTTTTCAATTATTTCTGAGGAGTACTTCAGTCTTAGAGTTTTTTCTACTTAAAAAAATTATATAAATACATGGAGTTTAAGAAAATAAACACAAGACCATTTTAAAAATTATGTATGAAATTTCGTGCAATTTCTATCCTACTTCCAAGGTACAGTTCAAATACTGAACAATTCTTGTCATTCTTACTCCAACATACCAAAATTAACTGTTCTGTTCTCCATAGTCCTATAAATTCTTATTATATTTATTTTAATTATCTGTGTACTTCTCTAGTTTTTTGAATGCAGGTGATTTTTCTTATTCCTACTTGAATCTCTCGTCTAGTATATAGTATGTATTTGATATGGTATGAATTTAATAAATGCTAAGAGAAAAAATGTTTATATACACCTTTAATAATATTTTTGTTCTAGTTTCCATTGTATTTTCAAGAAGTACCATAGTAGATGTAAACACAGACTCAACGGTGCAACCCATGATAAATATCACACTTGGGGCTTTTCCAGCATTCACGTTATATGGCATTTTGCTTTTGTAACTGTGCAGCAAGGAAGGAAAAATATCTTGGCTCTGCCAGTGGTAGGGTGCAGGGTAGAGGAAGGGAGAAGCTTCTATGTCTTGATTATTTCCTTACAACACATGGGGTAGAATGATTTATTCATTTGCTACCCATTGTTTCTGCTGGGAATGCAAGAAATGTGGTAAAGTTCAGAAAAAAGATGGAATGGAGGGAGTGGAAAAGGTTCAGAAGATTACTAAAATTGCAGGATTGACATTCTCCTGAAGGAACAGAATGTGTTTAAGCTACTTCCAAGATTTGCAAGGCAAATTCGAGCCACATGGACACCACTAAGTGGTTTCCGGCACTTCTGCACATCTGAGATGGTCTTTATCTAAAGATAAACTGTGATTCATGTCTGATGAGGGAGCTGGAATCAGTGGTCAGGGCCTACAGTCACTGATCTGAAAAGCAAATTCAGGGCTGAGGAAGGGAACAAATCAAGAGGTCAAACAGGGTTGCCATCCCGGGTTCTATGGAGGAGAATAATTCCGCAAAAAGGAACATAAAAGTGAACCAAGTTGGCTGCATAATGTCTACTGATCTGTGTATCTGTGTGTGTGTGTCAGGGGGGGCAGTTCATCAAGCTTACCAGACACATGAGTGTATACGTTAGGACGTTAACTACTGCAGGATTAGAAAGTTGCACTCTGAAAAGCATAATGTTTTGTGCTTTTTGTACTTTCTTTGTGTATATTTAATTTATTTAAGGGTCCTTTAATTTTTAAAATAAAAATTATACGGAAAAATTCTTGTCTACATTATGCTAATGGGAACAATGACATAGAATCTTGATCTGGTGACTTTCAAATTAATGTTATTGATTGGTCGGTTGATATGTTGCTGGACCCTATAACTTTAAAAATAGACACAGCGAAGTCTGGTTAAAAATTAAAAAAATAAATCACTGTTGAGCTACTGGGATGTGGGGTTGCAGAGGGACCACACATCTCCCAGAGTGAGCAGATTTCATTCCAGTGTGACCGGACTTCAGATTCCCCGTTTTCCACTGAAAACACAGGCCAGTCCCCTCGTAGGGATGATATGTCAGTTTTGCCCGCCTACTCTGGTCTGAATTCTTAAAGGGTTTTTGGAAAATGTCCAGGGTCATGGATTACAACACATCTTCAGAGCGCTTGAACCCATCAGCCAGCTACTCTCTAGCTTGCCTGTTTGTGCTGACAGCCGGCTGGATAAGTTACATCGCACTGGCTCACTGGTGCAGCACGGAGTCCACGCTCTGAAACCTCCTCTTTTCTGCCTTTCTCACTCACGGAGCCCATTCTCAGGATAGCCCCTCAGGATTCATCCTTCAGGGGACATCAGTCTCAGCTGAGACACCCTTTCCTCCCCTGGGCCTCTTTTATAATTTTTATTTTTTATTTTTTTTATTTCAGAATATTACAGAGGTACACATGCTTTGGTAACATAAGTTGTCTTTGCACCATCCGACACACGTGCCCATCTCCCAGACAGTGCACACCCCATCCGTTAGGTGTGCATTTACCCATCCCTTCTCCCCGCTCCCACCTGCCCGACACCCTATAAATGTTACTTCCCATATGTGCACACTAGTGTTGATCAATTAGTACCAATTTAATGGTGAGTACGTATGGTGTTTGTTTTTCCATTCTTGTGATACTTCGCTTAGAAGAACGGGCTCCAGCTCCATCCAATGTAATACAATAGGTAGTTCATCATTTTTTTTACGGCTGAGTAGTGCTCCATGGTACACATATACCACATTTTATCAATCCACTCATGTATTGATGGGCACTTGGGTTGTTTCCACATCTTTGCAATTGTGAATTGTGCTGCTGTAAGCATTTGAGTGCAGATGTCTTTTTTATAGAATGTCTTTTTTTCCTTTGGGTAGATACCCAGCAGTGGGATTGCTGGATCAAATGGTAGTTCTACTTTTAGTTCTTTGAGGTATCTCCATATTGCTTTCCACAGAAGTTGTACTAGTTTGCAGTCCCACCAGCAGTGTATGAGTGTTCCTATCTCTCTGCATCCACACCAACATTACATTTTTTAATCTTCCAATTTGAAAAGAGGGAGAGACAGTTGGGAGCAGAGTTTTAAAGGTGTGCAGCATGCTCTCCAGGCCCTGCAGGGAAGGGGAGGTGAAAGGGGAAATATCAGAAAGAGACTCCTAAAGGGACTCCGTGGGAATGTGCCCCCCATCAGAAATTTTCCTCCTGTAGTTTTTCTCTGCTCTAACTTTGAAAGGTATTTTGTTTGTTTTAAAACAGGATGTTTTCCCCTTACAGAAATCCATTTTATTGTGATTAAAAAATATTTTAGATTAAACAAAACAATTCTCATGAACTTTATACTTCCATTAAAATTCACCAAACATTTGGCTGTGTGTGGTTTAAAAATGATGGTGAAAGTTGGAATTTCCCTCTTATTTTCTTGGAAATCATACAAATCTCACAAGGAGAACATGAAACAGAAACACAAATTCCAGATGAAACCTGGAACTACAAAGTAAGTAAAGGGGCTTCCAAAACAACTGGAAATTGAGCAGAGAATGTGGCAGGAGGGAAACAGAGAGAGGTCTCCCATGTTAGAAAGTGCTGGCTCATTACAGCTCCCTGAGGGCAAGAACACAGACCAAATCCGGAGTCTGCAACAGCAGGAGCAGGGAGCCTGCCCTGGGAGCTCCCCTGCAAAGAAGAGGTATTTGCAGGGAGCAGAAGCCCCATAGTTGTGGAGGAAGAGAAAGACTTTATGCAGTCCACAAACCCACAGTTGTTTATCTTCATTAATTTCTAAACCAGTTTACCTACAAAACCTGTCTTGAAGAGTTCTCCAAGGCTGCTCCTGGGTCCAGGCCACTCTCCTACAAGAATCTCCTTTGATCCTCCCTCCAAAATTTATCACATAGTTTATTTTTATTTCTTTTGGAAGTTCCTCTTCCTTTTATTGTTTTTGAATTTTTAAACAGTATTAGATAGGATGGTGTCTAACTCCCCTCTCTTTCCTTTTGTTTTTCTCTGCAGTCTGTCTTCAAAAATTGTTCAACTCCTTCCAGGCTGCCCATTGGTTTCGCTCTCACCTGTTGCTACTTACTTTAATCTAATTTGGCTTTAATTTTTGCTCAATTACAGCAGTTTCTGGCTTTAAAAATCAGACCTACATTTCAACCAAAAGCAGATCAATTCCTTAAAAGACAATTCACCAAAAAATCAATTTGCTAAACGATCAGTTTGTTGAATGAAATTTCTTTGAAAATACAAAAGTAACCATCTTATGAAACTTTCTAAAAGTGAAAAATTTGCTTAAATCTATGCAATGGATAAGAATATATTCTTCTTATGAATGTGTTAATATATTCTTCTTAAATATATTCAATGAAAATATTACAGGAATACATTCTATTTAGCCAAATTTTAAGGAATGTTTAATGTATTAAAAGTTAAGGGTAGTTTAGCCTTATTATGAATATATTCTTCCTTTAAATATATTCATAAAAACATTTTTGAATATATCAAATACATTATTCTTATGGAAACATCCTAACTTTCAGCATTTTGTTCTGAAGTTCTCAGTTTCAACCTATTCTTTTTTATAAATCCTTTGAAGTCACTTTCTGTCTTATAAATATTTTGGCATTTTTAGGGTTCAGGTTTTGCTGTGTGAGTAATGACCAAATTTACCATATTAACAGGAAATAATTCTTTTAACTATTTAGAAAGTATGTAACAATTAGAATGACATGGAACACTTGTAACATTTTTCATGGATTTCAGTACTATCATTGCATGTTGAGGTATAACATGAACACAGAAAAATGCACAAATGGGGCCAGGTGCAGTGACTCACACCTGTAATCCTAGCACTTTGGGAAGCCAAGGCAGGAGGATCACTTGAGGCCAGGAGTTCGAGACTAGCCTGGGCAAGATCGAGACCCCATCTCTAAAAAAAATAGAAAAATTAACCAGGCATGGTGGCATGTGCCTGTAGTCCCAGCTACTTGGGAGGCTGAGTCAGGAGGATCACTTGAGCCCAGGAGTTTGAGGTTCCCATGAGCTATGATGATGCCACTGCATTCTGGCCTGGGCAAGAGATTGAGACCCCGTCTCAAAAAATAATGCATAAATGGTAAGGGTACAGCCCAGTGAATCTCAACATGTGTATATACCTGTTGAATGAGCTCAAGATATAGAATATTTTCAGCACCCTGAAAACCCCTTCCCTTTCTAGTTCATAACCTTCTCAGACCTCTATCTGACCCCTATCACTGTGGATTAGTTTTGTCTGTTCATAACAACTTTTTAAAGAATGTTCAACTTGCACCTGTTCTGACTCCCTGCTGCCTCAGCTGTTGGAGTCTGGGCAAAGCGAAGGAACTTCCTGCTGGTGGAAAGATGGAGGCTGCCAGTCCCAGAAAAGGGAGATATGGAGGGTGGAAGAGGAGAGACTGAGGCAGAGAGCAAGTGTGGAAGCTCCACAACCCTGGAGCCTTAGTTTCTCACAATTCTCTTAGACCCTGCCAATGTAGCTCATAATAAGTATTATAACCATTATAAAGAATTAATATGACCTACTTATAAATAAATGGGGAAAGTTGATGATTTGATGAATTGATCTTTTAGTGCATTGCCTCTCAGTGAATTATTCACTGGATGCAGATTCAGGGTGAGACACTCTGAGTCCATGGTAGCCTCTTTCTTATAACAGCCAAGCTATTATGTTGATTAAAGGCCAGCTTTAGAACTGGAAGGAAGGAATGGGTTAAATGCACAGGATTGGAGAACTGCAAGTCAGTACAGTTCTCAGTAGAATTTCATCATCCATCCAAAGACAATGGTAGCAGAAATAGACTCGGGGGTTCACGGAGAAAGGAACATATTAACTCCTGACCCATGAGACAGTTGGGCAAGACTGCCTGACAGACCTGGCCCTAAACATTTGTCCCAGGACAGTGAAGTGAGAATGGTTTTGCATAGCTCCGGGTAAAACATTACAGTTTGGCATCAGATCACTTTTCGCAATGATCCTGATTATCATCTCAGTCCCTGTGCAGCACTGATGAGACCTGACCGTAGACTGTTTCTGTGTGAGCGGGGAGTGGGGGGGGTGGGGGGTGGGGGGGATGGGAACCAAGGCAAGAGGAAAACAAGGACAACCCAGAGTTTTCAGTCGTGATCGACTGGGTGCAAGATAGTGTCATTTGCTAATTGGGAAAAGCAAAGATTGGCGAGCAAAATAGAGACCTCAGTTTTTATGAGATCACATTTGATTTTCTTACAAAATGGCAAGCAGGCAGTTGAATTTACAAGCCTGGAGCTGAGAGGAGAGAGATAAATTTAGGAATCTTCAGCCTATAGATGTTATTTAAAGTCATGAGAAAAGCAGTGTTTTTAGAACTGTGAGTCACGATCCATTAGTGTTATTACATCATTTTAGTGGGTTAAGACCAAATTTTTAAAAAAATGAGTAGAAATGAATACAGTATAGTGGAATTATATGTCAAAAAGAATCATATAGAGTCATAAACTATTATTTGTGAGACCGCCAATTTTGATGTATATTGTGTAAACTATATGTGTGCAAGTGTGTACATGTGTTTATTCGTATGAATACATATGCATATATATTTGACATACACATGTCATCAGGGAGAGTGAAGAAGAGAAGAGAAAAGGGTCCAGGACTAAGTCCTGAGTGACACCAACACTTAGAGGTCTTGTAAATGAGGAAGTGGGAAATAATCTTGGGATGGAGTAGCTGGTGTGGTGTGATGTTTAATTCTACGTGTCAATGTGACTGAGCCACAGGGTGCCCAGATAGTTGATTAAACATTATTTTGGGTGTGCCTGTGTGAGTGTTTCTGGATGAGATTAACATTTAAACTCATAGACTTAATAAAGCAGATTGCCCTCTCCAGTGTGGCTGGGCCTCATCCAATTTGTTCAAGGCCTCAATAGAATCAAAGGCTGAAAAAATGACAAGTCATTCTCTTCGTTCTCTCTGCCTGTCTTCAAGCTGAGACACTGATCTTCTCCCGTCTTTGAACTCAGACTAGGGCTCACACCACTGGCTCCCCTGGTTCTCAGGCCTTCAGACTCAGAGTAGAATTATGCTATCGGCTCTCCTGAGTCTCCAACTTGCAGATCTTGGAACTTCTAAGCCTCCATAATCACATGTGCTAATTCTTTATATATACCCATATTGGGGTGGGTTGAGGAGAGAATGGGAGGGGACAAAGTGGAGACAGGGAATATATACAATTCTTGTGGGATGTTTGACTAGGGAGGGGCTAAAACTAAGGGGGGTAGGATAGTGCTTGTTGGTTTTATTTTAAGTAAAATGATAATTTAAATAAAATTATCTTTAGAGATGAGAGAATGTGGAATGTGTTTGTATCTTACTCCATTCACTGTAGCTGTGATGTTGCTCTGAGGTTGGTTTCTTGGTTTAGAGGAAGGATGGCAGCATAGGTCAACTGGGAGAGGCTGCCTGGATAGTAGTGTTGACAAGGCTCATGAGGCTGTGTTTGGCAGCCACATTGCTATCCTTGCCTTAGATTGAGGTGTTGGAATACAGGTAAATGAAAAAGTGATTTTAAAGAGGGGTTATAGTGTATAATGTCTAGATTTTGCTCAAGTGCCTTAAAAAAGAACATTCTCATTCACTGAAGGACAATATATTGAATAACTATGTGTCTGGGAATATACCAGGTTCTGTAGGACACAAAATAAAAGATGATATTGTGCCATGAAGAAACTTCTAATAGAGGTAGGGAGTTAGGCATAATAAATAATAATTTAATACCTAAATGACTGGTATAGGATTGATATACACTGAATGTTTTCATCTTCCTCCAAATTCATATGTTGAAATCTAAACCCAATGTGATGGTGTTTGGAGGTGAGGTCTTTGGGAGGCGATTAGGTCAGGAGGGTAGAGTCCTCATGAATGGGATTCATTCCCTTATAAAAGAAGGCCAAGGGAGCTTGCTCAGTCCTACCACACTGTGAGGATACAGTGAGAAGATGGCCATCTGTGAACCAGGAGGGGGGCCTTTAACAGACACCAAATCTGCCAGCACCTTGATCTTGGACTTCCCAACCTCCGAAACTGTGAGAAATCAATTTCCGTTGTTTATAAGCCACCCAGTCTATGGTATTCTGTTATAGCAGCCCAGTGGACTTAGATAGAGCAAATATGGAACATTGGTAATCACAGAAAATTTATTAGACAGTCCTAAAGAATGCTTCCTTGTGGAGAGCTTACTTTTGAGATGCTGGCTGGGCATCCATGCATTTCATATTCAGAGATGTTAACTATAAGTTTGATAAAAATTATTTTATGTTCACTAGAAAAACCCACGTAATCTCAAATCATTCTCTCATTAGCCTATTACATTCCTGACATTAGTTTCCATTGCCTGGGTTTAAGCCCCTTGTAGAGCTAATCAAATTCCAAATACTCTAAAACAGGTATGAGTAAACCATTATAAAGATATTTTAAAAGTTTTTTTTAAACATTTAGAAGGTAAAGAAAGAATATGGCTCTTTTTAGAGAAGTCTCCTAAGAACAAGTTTTTAAGCATCTGTCAACAGGTGAAGTTAGTAAAATATGAAATGTAGTTAAACAAAATTATTAATATTTCCAAGTTAATTAGCTATTCTATAGTGAGAAAATGGGCCCTGAAAAAGTCAACATCTTGGAAGGACAGCAAGTGTTCCCAAGGCCTAAATTTCTGGTCAACAACTGGTTTAGAATAGAGGGAAGTGTTTACATACATTCGCTCATTTCATCCTGTGAGGTACTTACTTTTTTCATTGTATGGTGGAGGAAAGCGTATACGGAGAAGCTTACTATAACTTGCTCAAAGTCATATAGCTAGTAAGCACTCAGGTCTCTGAGTGTTCCAGTGTTTTTGCCATGTGCTTTAGCCATCTCTCCATGGGAACACAAGGGTCTCAGGCACTTACTGGTTGAGTGATGGACTGGGCCAATTAATTGAATTTTTATTGACAGACTATTATGGCCTGAGAGTATTCTCTTTTTACTATGGCTTGAAAGTGGGTGGTACCCAAATTTTGGTGTGTGATCAACACTTGGGCAAATTGGTAACATTCAAACATTTTACTCTATTTTACCAACTTAGTCCTGTCTAATGTCTAGTGTGGAACAGCAATCTAATTAGTTTGTTATTATCACCTAATGAGACATATTTTAATTTTAGGATTTTCTCCCACCTTTACTGACTGACTTCCACCTACTCCACCAAACACCCTCAATCTTAACCTACCAAACACACTCCAGAATATAGAAAAAGAACATCCCTGGGACACCAGTAGTTTGAGCCTTTCGAAAGCATATCAAACACCCCCATACTGAATAGTGTCACAGGGAATGTGAGCAAAGCTGAGAACTAATGAAACTGACCTGTATACCAACTTCTGGAATTTTTCTTCAGGTTTTCAGGCAACATGATCTAAAATTCTTAATGAGTTAGGTTGTTGCCAAAAAAATATTTGGCTTCATTTTATGGGAGAATATACTTCAGCTCATGTGTAGATGATGTCACCACATATGAGATTTCTCTAATTATTAATACATATGTTCTCCCCATTTATAGGCACTAATGGTGTGATAGTTAAAATCCTGCCAAAATTTTATTATGGCCATGAGTAACTTGCCTTCCCAGGTGCATTATACATGGCAATACGTTGGGAATTAATTTCTCTTGTAGGTTTTGCAATAAGAAGCCTGGATTTTATTCCTAAAAATGTGGGTAAAGGACATTGTATAATTAGAATGTGTTGGGGGAAATGCTGCCTGGCTCTGAAAGAGGAGAAATTTCTTTCTCCTTTTTTTTTTTTTAATTTGTTTCCACAAACCCATGTCTTTAGTACCTATGCCCAGGAGTTACCCAAAGTCCAAAATCATCCAAGAACTAGAAAAAAGACATTGAATTTATCATGTGGTTAGATTCAGAATTAAGGAGCATAGTGAGTATTAATTTGTAGACCTCATAACAGAGTATAGTGTGAAATGGTATTTTGACAGTGCAGGATATTATATTCTCATCAAGATATTTTTAAACCATCAACCTTCCCTCTTCCAGCAGATTTTGTAGCTTCTGTAACTGCTTAGCAGACATAAGAACTCCATTAAGGGGATTTCTATGCCAATGATATGGTCTTTCTTGTCATGTCAAATGAAACTAACTAGTTTTGTCTTCTCAGTATTTATACCTGTGCATCACTGTCTGTGAAGCTGCCCATTTCTTGGTTCCAGACAGAGAAAAGAATGATTTTTTTTTTGATGAGTTAGAACAATTCTTCCCTGGGACACCAATCTCAGGAGATGCTTTCCTGAGTTAGGCTTTCCTACTGGCTGAGAGGTTTGAGTTTCTCTGACTTGAGCTCCTTCTTCCCCATCCTAGTCACCTTATAATGCCCAGTTTTAACATCAACAACCATTCTTTCTTTTCTCCGTTCTCAAGTTAGGCTTGTTCCCTCTCCTGTAAGGGTCTGTGATGCACCTTTTTCCTGGCTGAGTTTCTCGTGCTTTCTAATCATTCTGGGTCCTTTTCTCCTAACACATTTGAATATGGTATTTCCTTGCAGCTTTTTCTTTGACCCTCTTCTCTCTTTTCTTGCCCTCTTTAGGAAACTCTTCTCTCTTGACTCAACTCTTTACTCACTTCTGTGCAGGTGGCTCCCACAGTCATCTCCAGCCCTAAGCTTTCGTTCAATATATTCATCTACATTTCCTTAAAAAATTGTTTTAATAGAAAATTTCATATGTATACAAAGTAGAGAGAATAATGCCATGAATTCCCATGTTCCCATCACCAAGATTAACAATTGTCAGTATTTTGCCAGTCTTGTTTTATATATGTCAGATCCAGGTACAATTTTTTTAGAAAAGAATATATCACATATAGGTAGTGCTGTGAATTTTCTAATGAGTCACCTAATTAAGTACAAGATGGTTTGTCTTATGTTATTAATACTTATGTATATAAATAAACATTAATGTATTATGCTTATGTAGTCTTATGTTATTACATTGAGATCTCTGATTTCTTTCCCATCAGCATTTCTAATTCAAAACCAATATGTCTAAAAATTAATTTCTCCTCCTTCTCTCTGGGACTCACTTTCTTCCCTTGACTTCCTTATTTATGTTAATGGCTTCCCCTAATCTTCTTGTCACTTGGGCCTAAAATCTCCAAGTCATTCTTGATTTCTTGCCTGCCCTTCTCACCCCTAAATAGACTTATTAAAATTCTCTGTGGGGCAGAAGAGAATTCCACTGAACATTTTTAAGATTATAGAAAAAAAAGTCATAAAATACAGACTGACTTAGCATTAGATATTGAGTCTATTTTGGCTTAAAAGTACAATAAATTGAATCTAGTATTTACTGGCCGGTGAGGTCAGTGATACCAGTAATGTAAGCTGAGAGGATATTTTGATTTTCTTCAATATGATAAATCAATTGAATCCATAATTATTACACTCCAAATTCTCTAAATGGGTCTTAGAAAAAAATAAGTTAATGAGAAATAACCCTCTTTTCTTTAATAGCTTTAGGTAAGATGGACAACTCATAACCATGCCTGCTTCTGATACAGTTAACTCAGAATGGGACAACTGTGTGGCGTATCTTATTTGCTCTTAGACCAAACACCCAGAAAACAGTTTCAAAACATAGTTCAGTAGGAGTTATCAGCCTCACTTCGGACAACAGCTACATCATTTTCTAGAAGAACAGCACAAGAACAAAATGTCTTGGACCAAAAGGAGGTGAACAGGGGCTTAGTGATTAATGCTGCTTCCATACTATTACTATTATTATTATTATTGTTATTTTTTTGCCTATAATGCCACCCAATAAATAGGCTTACTTTCTTTTTTAAAAATTTTTTTAATTTTTATTTTTATTTCAAAATGTTAAGGGAGTACAAATGTTTTTTGTTACATGGATCTCTTTTGTAATGCTTGAGACATGGCTATAAGTGTACCCATCACCCAAATAGTCTTCATTGTACCCCTTAGGTAGGTTTTTGCCCATCCCCACCTCCCCCCTTCCCCCTGCTTGATTTTCACTGAGTTTTACTTCCCTCTGTGCAAATATGTGCTGATAGGTTAGTTCTAATTTAATAGCAAGCACATGTGGTGCTTGTTTTTCCATTCTTTAGATACTTCACTTAGGGGAACAGTCTCCAGTTCCATCCAGATTGTTGCAAAAGGCATTAATTCATCCTTTTCTATGGCTGAGTAGTACTCCATGGTATACATATACCACATTTTGTTAATCCACTCATGAATTGACAAGCACTTGGGTGGATTCTGCATCTTTGCAATTGTGAATTGTGCTGCAATAAACAATCAAGTGCAGGTGTCTTTTTGATAAAATGACTTCTTTTCATTTAGGTAGATACCCAGTAGTGGGAGTGCTGGATTAAATGGCAGGTCTACTTTTAACTCTCTGAGGAATCTTCATACTGTTTTCCATAGAGGTTGTACTAATTTGCAGTCCCACCAACAGTGTATAAGCATTCCTTTCTCTCTGCATCCACACCAGCATCTATTGTGTCTGGACTTTTTGATAAAAGTCATTCTAACAGGGGTAAGGTGATATCTCATTGTGGTTTTAATTTGCATTTCCCTGATGATTAATGACATTGAGCATTTTTTCCTGTTTATTGCCATTTGTCTATCTTCTTTTAAAAAGCTTCTATTCAATTCTTTTGCCCACTTTTTAATGGGGTTGTTTGTTTGTTTCTTATTGATTTGCTTGACTTTTTTGTAGATTCTGGTTATTAGATCTTTATCAGATGTTTAGCTTGCAAATATTTTCTCCCATTCTGTAGCTTGTCTATTTGCTCTGCTGATTATTTCCTTAGCTGTGCAGAAGATTTTTAATTTAATCAAGTCCCATTTATTTATTTTTGTCATTGGTATAATTGTCATTGGTGTCTTAGTCATAAATTCTTTGCCTAGGCTAATATCTAGAAGAGTTTTTCCTACATTTTCTTCTAGAATTGTTGTGGTTTCATGCCTTACATTTAAGTCTTTTATCTATCTTGAATTAACTTTTGTGAGTGGTGAGAGATATGGATGCTGTTTCATTCTTCTGCATGTGGTTATCCAATTTTCCCAGCACCATTTACTGAATAGGGCTTCTTTTTCCCAGTGTATATTGTTGTCTGCTTTTTCAAAGATCAGTTGGCTGTATGTGGATGGTTTTATATCTGGGTTCTGTGTTATGTTCCATTGGTCTCTCTTTTTGTGCCAATACTATGCTGTTTTGGCTACTAGAACCTTGTAGTATAGTTTGAAGTCTGGTAATGTGATGCCTCCAGATTTGCTCTTTTTGCTTAAGATTGCTTTGGCTATTCAAGCTCTTTCTGATTCCAAAGGAAGAGTAGAATTATTTTTTCTATATTTGTGAAATATGACATTGGCATTTTGACAGAAATGGCATTGAATCTGTAATCGCTTTGGGTAGTATGGACATTTCAACAATGTTGATTCTACTGATCCATGAGCATGATATGTTTTTCCATTTGTTTATGTCATCTGCGATTTCTTTCTTCAGTGTTTCATAGTTCTCTTTGTAGAGATCTTTCACCTCCTTGGTTAAGGATGTTCCTAGGTGTTTTATTTTCTTTGTAGCTATTGTGAATGATATTGAATCTTTGGTTTGACTCTCAGCTTGACTGTTATTCATGCATATGAATGCTACTGATTTGTGTACATTGATTTTGTAACCTGAGACTTTGCTAAATTTATTTATCAATTCCAGGAGTCCCTTGGTGGAGTCTTTGGGGTTTTCTAGATATAAGATCTTATCATCAGTGAAAAGCAATAGTTTAACTTCCTTTTTCCCAATTTGAATACCCTTTATTTCTTTCTCTTGCATGATTGCCTTTTAAATTGTTTGTTATTTTGAAGTTTGTGTGGGAGGCCTATGGCCAATTCACATATGCTATTGCTTACTTTCTAAAGGAAATCCAGATGTCCAATGTCACTTGGTAACACTGATTTTCAAGGCAAAATAAAACTTGCAGAGAGCAGATAGTGGAATGTTGTTAGTGGTTTGTGTAGATGATAAAATCTGTTGTCAACCACACTACCAGAAATTCACTTTCAGGACTATTCAAGATAGTTCGCACAGTTCTAGGATTACTGATGCATTCAAAAATTATGAGCAGACTTACAAGTGGGTTATCAAGAGTGCATTATTTTTTTTTCTTGTTAAAAGAGCAACTGAAACAGAGTTTTTAATTTTAGTTTGGCATCTTTACATTTGAAAGAAAGCTTTTAACACTTGTCAGCAGTTGCTGAAAGTGAGGTTAGCTATAAAGAATGGGAAAAAAAAAGAGTGCTTATAAGAAACAGATAGCAAACTCCTTAACCAGTGATATCTAGAAACAAAGTTTAAAAAATTTAGAGTTAAAAATGTATAATTCAAGTTGGCCATTGATTCAGAAAACCTATAAAATGAAAAGATTATTTATTTGTGTAATTTAACAAACAATGGTTAAAAAAAAAATGCCCCAAGGTACAAGGACATAATGTGAACCAAATTATATAGGCACACTATTGATAGTTAGCTGCTGCCCAACATGGCCTGAATCTCAATTTCTGCCCATTATTCTACTCCAAATCATTTTGTGCCAGTCAGTGTTGTAGCAATCTGCACATAATTTGGGATTGACAAACAAGTGGTGTGCATAGAATCAATATTAGTCCAGGTCTTACACTATGATTGATGAAGAATCAGTGATACAGTTTTCCCAATTGTCTAAGCGAGCTACTGGGCTTCTCTCAGTTGGCTGTATTTCACTTTGTTTGCATATTATTGCATATCTGGCATCAGTTTATATACATTATGCAATACAACCAGAGTACGACATTCATGAATGACATTATTCCAAATTGCATAACAGGAACTTTCCCCATGAAGGAAAAAACGAAGTCTAAAAATAAATCTAAAGCTTTTTTGTTCCAGAAATTTCTTTTTCCATCAACATAGCAAATTAGATACTGTGGTAACTCTCCTGATTCAAACGAGTAAAATCGTGAATAAAATACACTTTGAAAAGCTTTTTAAACACACTGATGAAAAGGAAAGAAGATGCAGAGGCAAAAGCAAATTTAAACAGGAATGCTCTAGGCCAAGCAAGTTTTAATATTGGCATTGACTCTGTGGTTATCTGCACTGAGACTTTGAGCTTTCCTTGTTAAAGGCTGTACAAGCAAAGGGGATGGATACAAAGCCTCAGAACTAGAAAAAGTGAAGAACCTAAAAGGAGATATACGAATAAAGCTGAGACCCTAGCAAATTACATTCTTTACATTCTTAGAATGGGAAAGCAAGAAAACCTAACTATCTTTACCTTAATGTGAGGTGGAGGAAAAAATAATCTCACCTGAGAATTTGTAACTAAATTCAGCCTTCATGAAAATGTGTCATCTTGATTCATTCTGTCTATGTGGTCTGAAAAACTTCAAGCAGCAAATTTAACACGGTGCATGTTTGAAAGTGACCCCAAGCTAGTGACACAAGTAAATAAATATCCCCCCTGGAGAAACTTAACTTAAACACAGGCCTGAAAGTATTCTCACAGAAAGAATTCTAAGGAAAGTGAGGTCATACTAGGTCCTGTGAGAACAGGTAAGACAATAGAAACTAAAACAGACCCATAAGGTACTTCTGACATTATCAGAAATTGAGTTGTAAATTAAATATGCAATACGGAACTATGGAATATGTCAAAATAAATTGAAAATAAATTTGAAAATTTGGGCAAGGAAAAAACTATAAAAAACAACCTAACACATTGGGAATATAATTAAATAGAACTTCTAGAAATTAAAAATGTACACAATAAAATTTAAAGCCCTATGGATGGATTAAACAGCAGATTGGACGTAACTGAAGAAAAATTTAGTGAATTGAAAGATAGATCTGAAGAAATCTGGGATACAGATCCAAAAGACAAGGTGAAGGAAATTGCAAAAGACACATTAACTCCTATGCTTATGGGGGACAGGGGTGATATTTTTTTTCTTTTTAAAATCTCTTTGGGTTAAGTTTTCTATTACTTTAATCTGAAATATTTTAAACTAATATTAGTAAGTGGTATTAAAAGAAAAACTTTAGACAAAATAAATTTAACAGAGTTTATTTGAGCAAAGAATGATTTATGCATTGGGAAGCACTCAGAATTAGAAAAGGTTCAGAGAGCTCTGCTACAGCTGCTTTTATAGGCTGGTGCAGAAGTAAGACCAAAAGAACTTGATTAGTTAGAGTGGAAAGACCTTAGGTAGAGGTTAGTTGGTGGTTTCTGATCGGTAACGTCTCTAGTTTTATTTTATTGCTTACCTTGGGCTTTTGTTTGCTTACATAGCATCCTAAAACACTAGAAGCACTAGAGCCACCACAAGGCATCCTCCAGTTGAATTTTTTTTTAAACATTTCCTCCCTTTTGTTTAGCCTTTCATTCATGAAATATGGACCAAAACTTGGGCATACGTACCACTCACTCACTGTCACCAGCATGGCTGGGTTGTCTTGTCTCAGTATGGAAGTCATAACTCATGACCTTAGGCTTGTGAAAGAAATATTCCTTTTGTTGTTCATCTCATTTTTGTTACTCTAATTGCACTGAGATTATCTGGCATACTTTTGATGGCTGCAAACATGCATTCAGAACCCTTGAGAGAATACAGCACGACAGGGAGATTAAATGAAGGCTATCAGGAGGATAATGCCAAGAGACTGCAGTATGCTTCTTAGCCAAGGTTCTCATGAACGAAATCAACTAAAATAAACAAAAGAAAAGCAAAGCTTTAATGGCTAGAACAAACTATATACTTGGTCTCTGAATCCAGAGGGCAATGAGTGGAGAGGATTTCCACATTTGAGTTCAAGGCATATTTTCCTGGTTTGCAGTTTGAATGTCTCTGGTTATGGCATCAAGCATTTTGGTGAACCCCCCCAGTGTCCCATGCATCAGCAGGTATAACAGTTGTCCTCTGAAATTTACATCAAGATGTCTTGCTTCAGCTTGGGGGCTTCAAGAACAGCAAGCGTAGATAACAAACTCTCAAGGACAACAAATGGAAATAGAATATAATATCCACAATGGTGCACTGAATTTTTTTGCTGAAAATAATTTTTCTCTTTACAGATGCCCACATTTCTACCAGGAATAATCACAGTAAGATCAATGTGTTTGCAAAATAGGCCTTGTTTCATTAAACTTAGTCTAATTACTTACATAAGTGCAACAAGAATAGTGATTAACCATATAGTCTCTTTTTAAGTCTGCTTTTTGGAAAATTTTCATAAGTAATCTCAGATTAGATTTTTAAAAGTGTTTTCCATGCTAGGACTCTAAGCCAAAGAATTGTCATCAAATTTTAACCTGTAATACTCATATATTTGGGAGAATTCCTCTGTTCTCAAGAACCCTAAAATATTTTTAAAATTGCTGATCTTTTTTTTCATAAGGCTGGAGGACTCTTACAGCCAGGTACAAGGCGAATTCTTTCCAAGGGTCTTTATTGACTTCATAAAGTCAACCTTAGTTTTTTTAAAACTGTCTGGTCATATCCAATTCAACACCCATTCTCAAATAATACATTCCAGTCAAAGCCTTGGTAATACTGTATAACCAATGTTTCTAATGGTCTCCTGTTACAAGGCAAGCAGATTCTTATTGAACTTATGCAAATAACTATATTGTCATAACATAAGAATACTCACTAATAGCTTCTGAATTCTGCAGGGATCAGGTAGGGGGGAAAAAGTAATTGCTTCATCTTTGTTCACAAAGGTATACTTCATCAAATTGTTGTAAGTTATAGATAGCTTAAGGGAAAAGAAAAGGGTTTTCTTAAATCTAAAAAACAAAACAGTAAAGGGCCAACAACGTTTCAAACAAAAAGGCCATAAAAATTAATTATCTGTTCAGTCCAATGTAATTAATTCTTGTTCTGCTTGATGTTGTGTTAGTAGTTTTATAAACCAATCAATTTCTTCATTACAGTTCTGAAAATTCTTATCCATGTCAATGGTATGATCTTAAAGTTAGAAACCTGTACTTGTCAGAGTATTTTTCAGGAATCTCCTTGAAGATGAAACACTTTTGGACTGCAGTTCCTTACAAAAGCCTTCAGAACATCAGAGTAAAACAATTAACTGTCTGTGGATAACAGGGCTTAAAATGGACATGGTTAAAGATCTGATGAGAGTTCATTATAATAATGATGCAAATGATAAGAAAATTTTGTTATTTCTGTGGTATACAACATTTTAACACAAAACCAAAATTATGACTGATAACATCAGGACATATCAGATTTTTAGGAATTTCATACAATTTCTGAGACAATAACATATCCATACAGATATAACTCAAATGAGGTTAAACATCATTTCTTATTGACAATGCTTCCCATGCAAATGTAATATATCAAATTAAATAAGTCTAATTGGTTTAATATCTCTCTTTTTATAAGGAGAGGGGATAAATTCTTTTGATATATTCCAGGGGCCCTGGGAAACTCCCAAACTTAGTTCAAGGTCAAAAAGACTTAATTTAGAATTTGATTTTGGGAAGTTTGTCAAAAATATCAAGGGTTTAGACATTTGATCAAAAGACAATCACAGGTCACTGTGAAACAATAGTCATTCATTTAACCAGAGTGATAATTGAAAAACATCAAAGGTAAATACAGAAAGTTACATTGTTTTAGAGAAAAAAATCCTTAGCTTTTTTAATAAAGAAGATTCAGTTTTTTAAGTATTCAAGGACATAATAACATGAAGTATAGGAAATTATTTTGATAAAACACAAATTTTTTCTCCTAGTTGAGTTACTTGAAAGGTTAACAAAAATCTTTCATAATCAGTTTAAAAGGGAAGACTAGATTCTAGTTTTGCATCTGTAGACCTTTGATATTAAGGCTCATTATTTTAAGAATAAGTTATAAGCTTGACCACACATAAAATTCCTTTTCTAATATTCTTCTTCCCAAAACCTCCTTCCACAACTTTCTTATATGCATTCAGTTTTGTTCTATACTCTTCCTCTTTCCCATAGTGAAACGACCAGTCATTCTACTTTAAGACAAAATTTCATTTCTTTCTCCTTTAAAAAGAAATCCCTCATACCACATACTTTTACTTACCAAAATTATCTCTTACTTTCCCACACACAGAGTTGTTTCCCTTATTATTTCTAGTTATAATTGCTACATATTGATTAGAATTCTTAACCCTTGGTAACTTTAATTTTTGGAAGCTTTTGTTTACCCATACTACAATTTTTTAATGTGGCATAGGGCTTGTTTGTTAGCAAGGCAAAATATATTTTGTTCTTCTGTAATAATATGCTTAATGTGGAAAAACTTATGTTCAACAATGAATGTTTCAGTATTTTATTTGGAAAAAAATCTACATACTTAATGAATATTCATTATTAATTTAACTTAGTGAAACTCCAAAGGTATAAGTTATCAAAGAGATTTGGGAACCCATTTTTAAGTAGACATACAATAACACCAAAAAAAGTTAGCCATCATCAAGTTATTTCCTATAGCTATTTAAACTGCAAGTGCATGTTAGGAAATAATCATAAAGGCAAGAATACTAAAAAGTTAAATGCCTGTTGTTTTTTCTTTGCTTTATTACTGTGTTTGATATACATTTATTAATTATAATGGTCATGACACTTCACTTGCACATTTGTTCCATAATATTAAACATCTAGTAGAGGTAGCATAAATGTATTTGACTAGTAAAATAAAGATATTGTGCTCACATTATACTTAAAGCTGATAACTCAGAAGACACACTGTTTTTATTAAAAGAGCATTATTAATTTAGTCTTATTTACCAAAGATTTACCAGTCATGGGAACTTGAAAAGTATTTGGGTTAGTTTTTATACTTCCAAGAGCTTAAGGTATGGAATTATGCACCACATAATGATGTTTTATTCCATGCAGGATGGTATATATGACAGTGTTCTTTTAAAATTGTAATAGAGTTTCCCAGGGCTTTGGGAAGATGAAGCTGGAGAATTGCTTGGGGCCAGGAGTTTGAGACAAACCTGGGCAACATAGTGAGATGCCATCTCTTCAAAAAATTTAAAAAGTTAGCTGGGCATGGTAGCATGTGCCTGTGGTCCTAGCTACTCCAGAGGCTGAGGTAAGAGGATTGCTTAAGCCCAAGAGTTACAGGCTGTAGCACACTATGATTGCACTACTGTACTCCAGCATAGGTGACTGAGTGAGACACTGTCTCTAAAAAATATATAAATATGTATGTGCATATATATAGACTCTGTCTCTAAAAAAAAATTATAATGGAGCTGAAAAATTCCTATTGTCTAGTGACTTTGTAGCCATAGTACTGTTGTAGTGCAATGCATTACTTACATGTTTGTGGTAATGCTGATGTAAACAAACTTATTGAGCTGCCAATCATGTAAAAGTGTAGCACATATAATTATGTACAGTGCATAATACTTGATAATGATAATAAGTGACTATTACTGGTTTATGTATTTACTAAACTGTACTTTTTGTTATTTTAGACTGTACTTCTTATACCTATTAAAAAAGTTAACTGGAGGGGCAGAGGCCAAGATGTTATACTAAAAGAGCTTGTACACACTGCTCTCACAGAAAAGGATTGAACGTGGCAAGTAGATATTCCCTTTGGATGCATCATCTAAGAGAGAGCACTGGGATTCAACAGAGAAGTAATGAGAGGCTCCAAAGGCAAAGGAGAGAGAATTAGGGCTACACACTCAGCTGGATAGGAGATAGATGGAAGAGGCATCTGCACATGAGGAAAGGGAAGGTAGGAGTCCCCTGGGGCTTCAAGAGGGCCCCTCAACCCCTGCAGGCATCTGGGATAACACAAGGAGCTGCCTAGAGACTATAGGCAGCACTGCTCCAGAGAAAAGGCACAGTGGACTCCTGCTGGCACTGCAGCCAGTGCCAGATGCAACCCCAGAATGTTGCATCTGCCCTGGATCCAGCTCCATTGCTGCCACCTCCTCATTGCTGCTGCCAGGCCAGGGAGGGAGTGAGGAGGCTGGGTGCTCTCATGTGCCTGGGGAACAAGTACTGCTATGCCCCCACTGCTGTTGTCTAGGGACCCCCACACAGTCACTGCTACCATTGGATGACCCAGGCAGCAGCAAATGCCCATAGCCACCCACCCCTGCTGCTGCAGCCTAGGGAGTCCCACTCAGCTGTTGCTGCTTCCGCTGTGCAGGTAAACCTGGGTGCAAACAAACCTCCACAGCCACCCACCTCTGCTGCCATTGTGGAGAGGGACCTGCTCTGCCCACACCTCAGCTTTCAGCAGCTCTCTGGAGAACAGCCTGCCCCTCCACACCAACATCCCTCAGCATGTGTTTGGACTGTGACAACTACAGGGGAATAAGGAGATGCAGCAGAGCACCAATGTTATAAGCTTATAGTGCATCCACTCCTCTCCTACCCAAGCAATCTTCCAGAGTGGAAGTCAAGCATACCAGGGGCCTGGAAACTAGGGATTACATGACCTAGTCAACCACCACTGGCACCTAAACATATTCCCGGGAGTCAGAGTTCCAACTGACCCAAATTGCCAGCAACATCACACTGGGTACCTACCAACATGAGCTAAAAGGCAGTGTAACTTTTTCTCTCTTCACTGAGCAACACAGTTCCAAACAGAGAAGAAACAGGTGTATTGCAAAACTATCTGTTTTGAGCTGAGGGAAGAGGTTCTAGATGAGAAGGAACCAGCATAAGAACACTGGCAATATGAAAAAAGTCTCCTTCAACACCCCTAAAAGATCACACTAGGTCTCCAGCAATGGACTGCAACCAAAAGGAAACTTATGAAATGTCAGATATGTAATTCAAAATATAGAACACAAGTAAGCTCAATGGGATGGATAAGAAAGTAAAAAACCAATACAAAGAAACAAACAAAAAATCAGGACATGAATGAAAAATTCACTAAGGAGATAGATAGTTAAAAAAAAAAAAAAAGACCTCCTGGAAATGAAAGAGTCATTTATGGAATTTCAAAATATAGTGGAAAGTTTTAATGACAAATAGACCAAGCAGAGGAAAGAATTTCAGAGCTTGAAGACAAATCTTTTGAATTAATGCAGTTAGTTAAAAATAGAATAAAAAAAATTGAGAGAAAGAAATAAAGTCTCTGAGAAATAGAGAATTATGTAAAATGCCCAAACATAGGAACCATAGGTATCCCTGAGGGAGAACAAGAAAACAAAAGTCATGGAAAATCTGTTCCAGGGAATAATGGAAGAAAACTTTCCTTGTCTTGCTATAGATTTAGACATCCAGATAAAAGAAGGTCAACAAAATCCTGGAAGATTCATTGCAAATAAGAAGTCACCAAAGCAAATAGTCATCAATCTGGCCAAACTCAAAGTGAAGGAGAAAATTCTACAAGCTGTGAGATGAAAGCTACAAGTAACTTACAAAGGAAAACCCATGAGCCTAACTGCAGATTTTTCGGAAGAAACCTTACAAGCCAGAAGCATCTGAGGTCCCATATTTAGTATTTTTAAACAGAAAAACTGTCAGCCAAGAATTTTGTACACCGCAAAACTAAATTTCATAAACGAAGGAGAAGTAAAATCCTTCCCAGAAAACCAAACTCTGAGGGAATTTGTCACCACTAGATCTACACTCCAGGAAATGCTTAAAAGTGCTCTAAATACTGAAAATAATGGTGGATACACACCAGTGTGAAAACACCCAAAAGTAAAAACTCACAGCTCCTATAAAACAGTAACACAAGGGAGAACATACAGCCAACAGGAAACAATCAATATGATGATTGGAACAGTATTTCACTTATCAATATAATATTAAATATCAACAGTCTGAATGCAGCACTTATATAAAAGATATAGATTGATGGGATGGATTTTAAAAAACACAACCCGGATCATCTACTGTCTCCAAGAAACCCATTTAACTCATAAAGAATTGCATAGACTCAAGGAGAAGGGGTGGAAAAAAATATTCTTCACAAGTGGATACCAAAAGTAAGCAGGAGAAGGTATTCTCATATCAGATAAAACAGACTTTAAATCAATAACAGTGAAAAAAGACAAAGGTGGTCATTATATAATAATAAAAGATCAATTCAACAAGAAGATATAACAATACTAAATATATATGCACCCAACACTGTTGCTCCCAGATTCATAAAACAAATAATACTACACCTAAGAAATGAAATAAAGAGCAACATAATAATAGTAGGGGACTTAAGCACACTACTGACAAAATTAGACAGATCATCCAGGAAGAAAATCAACAAAGAAACACTGGACTTAAATGGGACACTAGAACAAATGGAACAGGTATTTGCAGAACATTCTACCACAAAATGGCACAATATGCATTCTTCTCATCAGCATGTGGAACATTTATCAAGATAGACCATATGTTAGGCCACAAAAAAATTCTCAGCAAATTAAAAAAATAAATTGAACTCATACCATGTATCTTTTCAGACTACAGTGGAATAATCTACAAACCAGTCCAAGAGGAAGTCTCAAAACTATGCAAATATGTGGAAATTAAACAACCTGCTGCTGAACAATTTTTGGGTTAACAAGGAAATCAAGATGGAAATTTAAAACATTTTTTGAAATAAATAACAATAGTGACATAAGCTACCAAATCTCTCGGATACAGCAAAAGCAGTGCTAACAGGGAACTTCATAGCACTAAATGCCTACATCAAAAGGACAGAAGATCACAAATTTAAAAACCTAATGTCATACTTCAGAGAACTAGAAAAACAAGAACAAACCAAACCCAAAGGAAGATAAGAAATACAAAGATCAGAGCACAACTAAATGAAATGAATGAATGAATGAATAAATAAATAAATGAAATGAAAAGTTGGTTCTTTGAAAAGATAAACAAAATTCAAAGATCACTAGCTAGATTAACCAAGAAAAGAAGAGAGAAAATTCTAATAAGCTCAATCAGAGATGAAAAAGTAGACATTGCAACTGATATCACAGAAATACAGCACATCATACAAGACTATTACAAACACCTCTATGCACACAAACTAGGAACTCTAGAGGAAGTGAATACATTTTTTGAAACACACAACCTCTTAAACTTGAATCAGGAAGAAATAGAAATCCTGGACAGACCAATATTGAGTATCAAGATTGAATCAGTAATAAAAAAAGCCCCTAAGACAAAAAAGCAGAAGACCAGATTGATTGACAGTCAAATTCTACCAGACCTACAAGAAAGAACTAGTACATATTCTACTGAAACTGTACTTCTACTTTGAGAAGGAGGAAATCTTCCCTCACTCAATCATGAAGCCAGTATCACTCTGATGACAAAGCCAGGAAAGGACAAAACAAAAAAAGAAAACTACAGACCAATATCCCTAATGAACATAGATGCAAAAATCCTCAACAAAATACTACCAAATCAAATACAATGGCACATAAAAAAAATAATTCACCAGAATCAAGTGGGTTTCATCCCAGGGATGCAAGGATTGATCAACATATGCAAATCAATAAATGTGATTTACCACATAAACAGAATTAAAAACAAAACTGTATGATCATCTCAATAGATGCATAAAAAGCATTCTGTAAAATCCCCTTCATGATAAAAACCATTAACAAACTAGGCATACAAGCAATATACCTCAAAAGAAAAAAACCTATATATGACAAACCCACAGCCAACATCATGCTGAATAACTAAAGTTGAAAGCATTCCCCCTAAGAACTGGAACAAGACAAAGATGCCCACTTTCACCACTTCTATTCAACATAGTACTAGAAGTCCTAGCCAGAGGAATTAGACAAGAGAAAGAAATGAAGGGCAACCAAATGAGAAAAGAGGAGGCCAAACTATCCCTATTTTCCAATGATAGGATCTTATATTTATAAAACCCTAACTAAAGACTCTACCAAAAGACTCCTTGAATTGATAATTAAATGCAATAAAGTCTCTGGTTATAAAATTAATGTACACAAATCAATAGCATTTCTATACACTAATAACAGCCAAGCTGAACATCAAATCAAGAACTCAATACCTTTTACAATAGCTGCAAAGAAACAATACATAGAAATATACTTAATCAAGGATGTGAAAGATCTCTATAGAGAGAACTACAAAATACTTATGAAAGATATTGTAGGTGACACAAACAAATGGAATATATATCACATTTGAAATGGATTGGAAGAATCAGTATTTTGATGGGAATTGTACTGAATATGTAAATCACCATAGTGTCCAAAGTTATTTACATATTCAACACAATTCCCATCAAAATACCAATGTCATTTTTCACAGAATTAGAAAAAAAATTCTAAATTTCATATGGACTCAAAAAAGGGCCTCAATAGCAAAAGCAATCCTAAGCAAAAAGAACAAATCTGGAGGTATCACATTACCCAACTTCAAATTATACTACAAGGCTTTAGTGACCAAAAAAGCAAGAAAATAGTATAAAAGTGCACATATAAATCAATGGAAATGGACAGAGAACCCAGAAATAAAACCATACTCCTGCAACTAACTGATCATTGACAAAGCAGACAAAAACATACACTAGGGAAAGGATACTTTATTTGATAAATGGTGCTGGGAAAATTGGAGAGCCATATGCAGAAAAATGAAATTAGATCCCTATTTGTCACCGTACACAAAAATTAATTCAAGATGGATAAAATCTTAAATGTAAGACCTGACACCATAAAAATTCTAGAAGAAAACCTAGGAAAAACTCTTCCAGATTTTGGCCAATGCATAGAATTTATGACAAAGACCCCAAAAGTAAATATAACAAAAACAAAAATAAATAAATAGGACACTTAAACTAAAAAGTTTCTGCACAGCAAAATAAACAATCAACCTAGGAAATGGACAACCTACAGAGTATGAGAAAATATTCACAAAGAATACATCTGACAAAGGACTAATATCCAGAATCTACAAGGAGCTCAAACAAATCAGCAAGAAAAAGCAAATAAGCCCATTAAAAAGGCGGCAAAAGACATGAACAGACATTTTTCAAAAGAAGAGAAATAACTGACCAACAAATACATGAAAACACGTTCAACATCCCTAATCATCAGGAAAATGTAAATTAAAACCACAAAGAGATATGAACTTACCCCTGTCAGAATGGCCATTATTAAGAATTCAAAAAACAATAGATATTGTCATGGACGCAGTGAAAAGTAAATACTTATCTACTGTTGGTGGGAATGTAAATTAGTACAACATCTCTGGAAAATAGTATGGAGATTTCTCAAAGAACTAAAAGTAGATCTACCATTCAATGCAGCAACCCCACTTCTGGGGATCTACCCAAAGGAAAAGAAGTTAAGTTTTAAAGAAAAAAATCCTGTACCCATATGTTTATTGCAGCACAATTCACAATTGCAAAGATATGGAACCAACCTAAGTGCCCACCAACAGATGAGTGGATAAAGAAAATATGGTATATATATATATGTGTGTGTGTATTTGATTTCCCATCAAAATATCAATTCTTCCAATCCATTTCCAATGTGATATACACACACACACACACATGCACACCATGGAGTACTACTCAGCCATTAAGAAGAATGAAATAATGTCTTTTGCAGCAAGTTGAATGGAACTGGAAGCCACTATTCTAAGTGAAGTAACACAGGAACAAAAACCCAAATACTGCATGTTCTCACTTATAAGTGGGAGCTCAGCAGTGGGTATGCATGGTTGTACAGAGTGACTTAGTGGACACTGGAGAGTAAGAAGGGGGAGAGGGGGTATGGGATAAAAAATTACCTCTTGGGTCCAGTGTACATTATTCAGGTGATATGTGTGTTACAAGCCTTGGCTTCTCCACACACACACACAAAGTTAACTGTAAAACAGTCTCAAGCAGGTGTTTCAGGTGGTATTTCAGAAGAAGGAATTGTTATCATAGGAGATGAGAACTCTTATGTGTGTTATTGCCCTCGAAGATCTTCTAGTAGTTTAAGACGTAGACATGGAAGACAGTGATAATGATGATCCTGACACTGTGTAGGCCTAGGCTAATGTGTGTGTTTGTGTCTTAGTTTTTAACAAAAAAGTTTAAAAAGTAAAAAAAAGAAATGATTTTAAAAATAGAAAAAAATTATAGAATAGGATATAAAAAAGAAAATATGTTTGTACAGCTATATAATGTGTGTTTTAAGCTAAGTGATATTACAAAAGAGTCAAAAAGTTAAAAAATTAAAATTTATAAAGTAAAAAATTTACAGTAAGTTAAGGTTAATTTATTATTGAAGACAGAAAAAGTTTTTAAATAAATTCAGTGTGGCATAAGTATACAGTGTTTATAAAGTCTACAGTAGTGTATAGTAACGTCCTGGGCCTTCACATTCACTTAACACTTACTCTCTGACTCACCCAGAGCAACTTCCCATCCTGCAAGCTTCATTCACAGGAAGTGCCCTATTCATGTGTACCATTTAAAAAAATCTTTTATACCATATATTTACTGTATCTTTTTTATGTTTAGATACACAAATACTTACCATTGTGTTACAATTGCCTACAGCATTCAATATAGTAGCATGCTAAACAGGTTTGTAGCCTAGGAACAATAGGCAATACCAGATAGCCTATATATAAAATATGCTATACTTACCTAGTTTGTGTAAATACATTTCATGATGTTTGAACAATGATAAAATCACCTAATGGCTCATTTCTTATAACATATTCCCATTGTTATGCAATGCATGACTATACTTAATTTACATAAGTGCTAATTTTTCTTTAAGCCAGTTAAATAAACCCCTTTTATAAATTAATTTTGTCACTACCATCTGGGGGTAGAAAAATACCACCCATACATAACATACATACATATATAGATGTACATAAACACATAGAAGCTAACCCAGATTGTATAGTTTCCATTTTAAAATTTTAGTCATTTGCCAGGTACAATAATATAAAACTCACTAGTTTATAGAGAATATCTGGATCCAAATTGTATTTCTGGCCAATGAAACAAGATTTTCATCATAGATAGCTAAAACTTTTTATTTATGTTAGGTTGGAGCCGAGAGGAAGACATTCAAGCCTGGGGCATAGTAAAATGCCGTCTATTTTGGGCACCTGGGTGCAGGTGGGTGGAGGCCGAAAAGGGCGTCCTCCCTAAAAAAGGGGATAGTGGCGAGTTTTATAGATGGTTTGGATGAAAGGTTTTTTTTGCGGGGGAGTTCTATCTGGAATAGCCGCCAGTTTCTGCTGGCTCCGTCCCAGCCTTCGTAGTTCGGAGTTATCTTTACAACCTCCGGAGCCTCCGGGGGCCCTTATCTGACTTCTTCATCTACCCCATTCCTGAGCAGACCCAAGGACTTTCAAGAGTTTTTATTTGCCAGTTTGCAAATACTGTTGACCATTGAACAACATGAGTTTGAACTATGCAGGTCCACTTATACATGGATATTTTTCTCAATGAAAAGCAGATCAAAAATAGAGTATTTGCAGGATGTGAAAGCTGTGTATATGGAGGGATGACTTTTGCAGGTCCCACTGAGAGGACTTTGGGATTTAAGTATGCATGGATTTAGGTATACTTGGGGGTGGGGGTGGGGGGTGGGGGAGTGGGAGGATGGGGGTGGGCGATTGTGATGGAAATAATCCCTCAGATGCACAGAGGGATGACTGTAGTTCTCCCTTTTTTCTGATGAGTCATGTCCCCTAAGTTTGCGTTTCCAGAGGGATGGCTCTTAGGTAGGACAGTGCATAAAATTTACATCTCAAATGCACAGAACTTAGAATTCAGTCTTAAATATCATTATTTTTGGAAATAAAGAAGGATGTAAATAAAAGTCTCATTAAGATACGATGGATATGATGGCCAGGAAAAGCACCTTAAACAAAGGTAGGGTTTGTTATGCAGATTTAAGCTGATGCCTTTCCATTGTAAATGCTAGTTACTTAGCCCTTCTCTTTCTGTTGCAAAGAGGGAGACACCATTATAAATGCAGATTTCTTTTATGGATTCAAATTTTTCTTACAAAAGAGCCTCAAAATAACTGGCTGAAAATAGTCCTCATGCCAGAAAGTCATACTTTGGAGACCAATTCAGCTAGATAGTCTGCTTCTTAACCCAGCTTGTGTTTCTTTTAACTAGATTGCTGAGTTCAGAGCAGAGACCATTAATGAACAGGGCAAATAAAGCATTTTATATGCCTGAACTCGGCATGGATAGACTGGAATGTTTTATAAACAGTACTTTTAATCTTGCCTTGTAGTCACCAACTGGTTCATCCCTTTTCTTTTCATAAGATTGAATGACAGACCGATCAGTTTTGTTTTGTTTTTGAGGAAATATTTTAGGAATGGATTCTAAGAAATTGTTTATTATTTTCTTAATTCCCACCACCTCTTTTTGTCCATTCTGAATGTTCAGATAGTGGATCTTTGATACTTTTCTCAGGAACCTCCCATTTGGCTTCAGCCACCTATTTTCAGGGTTTACCAGGTCCCAGTATCATGTGCATAAATTGGTAAAGATGAAAGAGTCTTGAATTATATGGTCCAATGAGAATTCTAAACTTCTTGTCAAATTTCTGGGGGGTTTTCTTTGGGACAAGGAAACATTTCACTATTTCTCTGATCTCAAGATTTTGATCAACCTGTAAAAGTGATCAAAATGCAGACCTAGTTGTTCTGAAGGCTTAACTTTATAAGGCACTTGTTTAGCTTTATTTTTATCTTTAGGTTGGGGAGGTAACTAATCTATAAGGTTAGTAGATTCAGAGTAGACATAGAAGGGTAGAGAAAGAGAGAAAATGCAGTTGGAGTTAAATCTGTCAATGCACAATTGTTACTAATCAATTCGTTGTGTAAGATTTTCATTTGCCTTTTGTAAGGAATTTTGTAGAGATGTAATTTTTTATATACTTAGTCTTTTAGAAGCCTCTGCATGCTAATCAAACATACATTTCATTGCTTCTGAGGCATTTGGGATCCCTTTTTATTCTGTTGTGCCTTCCAAATGGACAATTTTATCTAGGTTAAAATTTTCACACTGTGGTAACTGCAACTCTAAAGTTACATTTGGTAAGGTTCAACCATTTCTCTAGAAAAATACAGGTTCTGGGTCCACAATTCTTATACATGAAATTGTGTGGAGTTCCATATGGAGAAGTTCTGGACTTCTTAGATGCAGATGAACCCATGATTCCCTGTCTTCTTGTACTCTAACCTACAAGAGACCTCCCTGCTGGACTCAGTCTAGTTTCTGTCTGACCCAGTCAGACATCTGAGGCCTCCCTACTTGCTTCAGTTCAGTTTCTCTTGCATCTTCCAAATCTAGTCCAGATAAAATATGCTCAAATAAATTTAAAGAACTGAATACAAGTTGTGGAGCTTGTATCTAAGAGGGACATACTGGTGGTGATCTCTAAATGTGCAGCTAGAAGTAGTGAGTGCAAGAGTCTCAGCAGGGTACTTATGCCTGTTTACTTGTTGCTCCTGGAAGTCATCACTGGGGGGGAGGGCTCCTCAAGATCCCACTTCTGACACTAGAACTGTTAAAAAAATTTAGACAAAATGAATTTAACAGAGTTTAAGCAAATAATACTTCATGAATCACTCAGAACCAGAAGAGGTTCAGAGAATTCTATTGCAGCAGCAGGGGCAGTAAGGTTTTATAGGCCAACACAGAAATAAGATAAAGAAAATGTATTTGATTGGTTAGAGTAGAAAGACTGTAGGTAGAGGTTAGTTGGCAGTTTCCATTAGTAAAGTCTCTGGTTTCATTTTACTGTTGTGTTGGACTTTAGTTTGCTTACGCAGGAACTTAAAGCTCTAGAGCCACCTCAGCCTAATGGCCTCCCAATTAAAAAAATTTTAACAGTGGGAAAATGGTTATTTACAATGTTATTGCCTTTGAAACTTGTGCTTGCTGTTCACTGTATTGCCTTCCGAGTTAGAGGGACAATTAGAAAAAAGTAAGGCTGGCTTACTTATGTTCACTTGAAACCATCAAAAAACTCAAAACAGATTTTAACTAACATTTTGCTTTGCTGGTCCTGTTTAGTAAGTGAAGAAGGAGAACTACTGAGTTTTATATATTGTTTATTAGTAATTTTCCACCATATAGAGATATATTTGTTTTGTTTATCTCTTGTGCTGATAAAGAAAGGCAGACCAGGAATTAAAAGCTAGTCAAAGGTCAGAAGAGTAAAGGACTGAATAAAAGGATAACAAAACTAGACCATAATATTTTGATCTAATTAATGTTTCTACTTTTGCCATTTGGGAAAACCAGGGTATTGCAGAAATCAAAAAGGCAGCACTTTGTGGATTGATTTTTGTGTTAAGAAGAAACCCCACCTCTTTTGTTATAGAGAAACAATGAAAACTAAGCACCAACCCCTGTACCACTACAAATAGCTGTTCTCATCTGTATGTCAGAAAAAAATCTATACTTCATAGTAATTGGGCAATGTGGGCTTTTGAAAAACATGTTTATAGGCCCTTTCTCTGAATAAGGAAGAATGCTCATGCCTCAGCTGCCTTCTCTGTATGGCTCAGTTCCTATCTGTTATCAGCATTAATTTTAATAAGCAATTTCTAAGATCTAACAGAAATTTATTTTAAGGTTTTCATTGTTTCTTATACTAAACCTAGTAGTGAAGGAATGTTCCTCAAATTTTATAGACAGAAAACTGAGGTACAGAGAGATGAAGTGTCCATTAATATTAGGAGAAGCTGGTAAGGTGAGCTGCATAATGAATTTGTCAGCTCTTGGTATCTTCGTAGAAGTTCAGGTCTATTTGTGGTGTTTCCTCTGGGTGCTGGAATTCTCCTAAATATTAGAAGCTTACCAACCATGGAGGGAGGACCCAGGAGAAGCCAATGAAGTAGAACTATCCACAGGCAGGTGTTCCTTGAGGAAATGAATTGGATTCTGGGGTCCATCTCACTTTGTCAGCTAGTAGAAACTACCCTTAAATATTGCAAATAGATAAGGGACTTCTGCTACTTTCGCTTGATAAAGCCTATTGTTTTGTGCCATCCATTTAAATGGTTTGTGTGTATGGAAATTAACTTCAGTCAGAATTAGCTTTTGGACACAGAGAAATTTAAGGTGTATGAAGGATATATCCACACATGTTTCCACAGCAACAAGACTTTTTCCCCTTGAGCTTAGTCCCCAAATGTCAATTTCATGCTTTCACTCTAAATTTTAAAATCATCTTAGCTGATGCTAATACCATTTATAACTTTTCAGAATTCTAACAGACGTAAACAGCCCCAGACCTCAGTGTAGTAAAAAAATAAATGATTAGCACTTCAGCGAGTTTTGGAAGATGTAATTTAAGATTAAAATAAAGGGCTGAAAGATATTTCATTGCTGTTGTTTTTCCTTTTAGATCTTCTTTATGTTTCCTCAGAGGTATAACAGAGCATTTGAATAAAAAATATGGTAGGGTAGAAATGTGCCTAAAACACACAATAATGGAGACATTTCTTACGTGTTTGTTAGTAATCTCCCAGTCCTTGATGACTTTGAATCTGGTCACATGTTTTCCTGTGTTGGGCAATTTCTAGTAAAATCCCAAATACTGGGCTGTGCTTAGGGCCCTTTACAAATATGAGTCTTGAAATGGTCCTCCTTATTGTAAAATAATACTTTATATTTTTTAAAATATCGAATTTTGGCCCCAAACTGTGCAGACAACTGTTTTTAAAAGTTTTCAGGGAATTTTGCTGTCATTTATACTTGATAATCAAAACTTTAAAATGATTTTTTTCTAAACTCTACAAGGTGATAGTGGTAAGGAGGCACTATCTTTTACAATATTACTTCTTGAATATCAAGAGAAGAACAAGAACAGTCTTAAAAAGCAAGACAAAAAAGATATGCCTTCCTTAATTGTACAAATACAGTCATCGGCAGCGTAATGACATTTCAGTCAATGACGGACAGCATATATGATGGTGGTCCCATAAGATTATAAGACTGTATTTTTACTGTACCTTTTCTATGTTTAAATTTGTTTAGATACACAAATACTTACCACTGTGTTACAATTGCCTGCAGTATTCGGTACAATGACATGCTGTACAGGTGTGTAGCCTAGGAGCAACAGGCTACACCAGATAGCCAAGTGTGTAGTAAGCTATTCCATCTAGGTTTGTGTAAGTGCACTCTATCATGTTTGCACAGTGACAAAATCGCCTAACAGCGCATTTCTCAGAGTGTATCCCCATCACTAAGCAACACATGAGTATACCAAACTATCAAGAATGGGACTATGTATGGTCTACAGCTCTCCATAGGAATTTCTGTAAACAATTGAAAATGCTAGAATATCGAGACCTGGAGCTCCGGAAACAGCATGTAGCTAATGGCTCCATTCAAAGGAATTGTCACTTCTCTGTTGTCCTTTTCATTAGTCACTGTCTCTCTTCTGTTTTCCCAGTTTCATTTTTCTTCCAGGCAAACATCCTGTAAGGCATTAAGAAGAAGGGTGGGAGACTAATTAGTGTGTCAAGGGGAACTAGAGGTTTGGTGAGAAATTCAGAATCTCATTTTCCTTTCCCCCCTTGGAATTGATTTTGCTGTCACCCTTTAAAAAAATAACAAATGGATGTGCTTCCGTTATTTGATGGAGATAAAGTACTTCTTCCTCTCCAAGTATAATTTGCTGCAAATTCTATTAACCAAATATATATTTCAGAACCAAAATTATGAAAAATTTTGAGTATGTCTTAAAAAGTCTAATTATTTGTGACTATGAAATGGATTGATTCACTTTTGTTTATATATGTAATTAGGATAAATCCAAATAGGAGTGAGATAAAAGATATATAATCAGATTAGACTGCTTGCCAGTAATGATTTTTTTAAAAGCTATGCATCATGTAGAAAATTTTGCAATCTTCTATTTAAAGTATTCTATTTATATAGTTTATTTAGTTGCAGATTGAATCAGAGATCAGATTTTGTTGTTGTCGTCTTTTAATCCACCTTTAGGCTTCTGTCCTTGTAGGTAGAAAGTCTTGCTGATAGTGTGGTTTATGGATGTTGACAGGAAGCTTTCACAGGTTAACTCTTATTAATACTCTTTTTTTTGAGGAAGAGAGTGGGAAGGCACCACTTCTCTCTATAAATGCTTTCTATTTGATACTGAGAAGGTGAAATTTGATTCTTACTATTGTTATTTTTTTTTGATTGATATTGACATACTCGCCTTTTGTGCCTTGGTGATATGGAAAAGTTAGACTCTTTTGCCAGGGGTGTCATTAATCTAAGGTGTTACATATTGACGACCCGAAGGTTAATCCTACACTGAAGTTTCACTATTTTGTAAGCTTTGCTGGTTTCTGCTCTTTTCTCTTGTCCTGTTTCCCAAGTGATCAATTTCTGTCAGGCCTGTTTATTTCCAACTGGATTGCTTTTTTATACAGTTTGATTCAAAGAGATTGATTTATTCCCCCCGTCATTCCTCTGGAATGATATCCTGATCTTATTTTACTATATTATTTTACATTTATTTATTTATTTCAGTAATTTGGTGACAAAGAATTCATCATATTCTTCTGTGGTTCCCCCCCGCCGCCCTGGCTTTCTTGTAGAAAGTTATTTTAATGATAATATACTGTGATTGGTTAACAGCAAACTTGCAGGATACATGAATAAAGGTGTTCTATTCTTCTGTCTATTGGGAAGTTAGTCTGTCCTTCCTTCCTTCTGTTGATGGAAAAGAAGCCAAACTCTGTAAAACAATTTTAAAGGGGTTTATTCTGAGCCAAATTTGAGGACCATGACCCAGAGCCACACCCAAGAAGCCTTGAGCAAGTGGACTCACTGTGGCTGGGCCACTGTTTGGTTTTATACATTTTAGGGAGATAGGGGTTACCGGTAAAGTTATAAATCAGTACATGGAAGGCATACAATGGTTTGGCCTGAAAAGACGGCCATCTTGGAAGTGGGGGGCTTATAAGTCATAGGTGGGTTTAGGGATTCTTTAGCTGACAATTGGCTGAAAGAGTTAGGCTTTATCTAAAAGACCAGAAAGGAACTGCTTAAGTTAAGAAGAAAGGTTTGAGCACTCTGGGAGGTCCAGACAGGAGGATCTTTCTTGAGATAAGGATCTGCTAGGATGCTTGAGTTAAGACAAGGGGGGTCTTCTATCGTTCCAGTGATGTTAATGCTATACCAGAATCAGGTTGGGAAGTAAACTTGCACTATATTTGGTTAACAAAACCTGTTTAGTGAGATTTTATCATTTGTAGGTGTGACTCACTAGGCCCCTTTAGAAAGGAATGGGGGCAAAAGAAAAAAATCAGAGTTCAGTCCTCACTTCCTTCCTGCCCTCCTTCCTTTCTTCATTCCTTTCTCTTTTGGTCTATTATATGACAGCTTTGCTACAGGAAAACAAATTTTAGTTCTTCATAATGGGGCCAGGGAAGGTGCCTGAAGGTGGGGGAGCATTGTGTTAGGAATCAGAGTGAATTCCTACACCCATAAACTAAAAAAGATCAGATAGTCCTGAAGAAAATCAGGCAATTGTCCTTTAAGGAATGGGTATAATTTTTTCTAAGTCCCTTCAAGGTCTGGTTTTCATGATCACCTGTGGAAAGAGGGACAAACAAGTTTGGTGCTTTACTTATCATAAAGATCAAGAACTTGATGTTATTACGGAATTTCTCACAGGCCTTTCAACAACTTGATTGGAAACTAATGGACTTTATCAATTAAAAATAATTGCCTTCTCCTAAGGAAGAAGTGAAGGGAAATTGTTAGGTGTTAGAAAATAGAAGAAAGACTTGGTAAGTACTAAGTGAAGAACCAGGGCAGGCTGAGCAGGAGAATCCACGCACCGAGTCCTGATGGAGAAGCTAAGGGCCTTACCCTTGGGTCAGCTTCATCTGAGTCTCACCCTTGCTATGTGACTTTGAGCACATTCCCCAACCTTTCTGACTCCCAGTTTCTTTATTTGTGAATAGAAAAATAATATATATTTCCCGGGGTTATTGTGAGGATGAAAGGAGATAGCATTTTCCCTGGACTGTGTCTCCTGGATGGCAGAGATCTTGTCTTTTGCACCTTCCTGTGCCCCAGAATCTATACAGTGCCTGGCGCATGGTAAACATCTAGTTGAAAGGAGGGAAAGGGCAAGGGACCTAAAAGAGAAGGATATTAAAGAAGTAGGTCAAGCAGATAAGCAGGAAAACAAAGAAGAAAAATAGAAAGAATAAAAAAGAATCGGTGAATCATGGAGAACTCTTCGGCCCTGGTGTTCCCTGGAGCCACTGTCTTCCCTTCTCATGTCTCCTGGGGGTGGGGGCTCTTTCACTGTTTTTTTCTAAAGCCATCAAAGTGGAAATTGGAAATACAGGATAACAGTATGGGGTGTTAGTGCACTGGGGGTAAGGTTTCTTTGTAAATAAGTTTATAAGCCAGACCCCACTTCCCTACCCCATCAAATGCTGATGGCAATTTGTTCATTATTCCTATTTCAAAAGACCTATTCAGGAGAACTGCAAGGTCATTGCCTCCACTCATACTGATCCACATGCGGCAACCTCTAAAATTGTCCAATGTGTCATTGTCTTAGGTAGGCTAGCAAGCACTGAGAAGTAGTGGTGGGTCTTGCTCTTTGTTTTCTCAGTGATTTTTATTAATCTGCATTGGACACTCTGATAAATGCTCATGAGTTGTAGATGGCCAGTTCAGAAAGGTCACCTAATGTCAGCTCAGCCCATGGTGCATTGAAATGAATCCCAACTACAATGCAGTGGCATTTTGGTGCTTTACTTATCATAAGTTTTGAATAGTTTTCTCACACTTCACGCCTACAAAATACATCATGTCATGGTGGATTTGGGGGATCACTCTTCTCTGTTTACATCAAGATCAAGAACTTGGTGTTACCATGGAATTTTCTATGAAGATCTATTTTTGATGTTTATTCATGCCTCAAAACTCAAAATAATAAAATCACATATGCTAATCAGAAAAAGAAGACACAGAGACACAGAGATGGACATTTCATAAGTCATTAATATATGAAAAGGCACCTAATTAAAACATAACTAAACAAAACAACAGCAAAATTCTCAAAATAAAATCAAGGTATATATTTTTAAAAAGCCAATATTGTAAACTAAATGAAAGACGTGGGCATCTGTTGAGAAGAGTATACCTAAACGAGAAAAAGAACCTTCACATCCAGCCCAGAGGTGCTTGCCACCTCTATTTTGGGGCCATCATCACAGCAGGTTCCTAACTATCACTGAGTACTGGTTGGTCAGGGACTGTGACCTCAGGGCTCTGACAAGTGATGGAAGCTGCACTGTTTTCTGCTCATTCTTTTAGATCCATGGGAGTAGCTCTTCCATGTGACATTGAACACAGGAGTGATTAAGTGACCCAGTTTGCAGCTTTACTTTCCAATACACAGATAATGTCTATGTTCAAGTCTATCAGTTTCATGCCTTTTGTACATATTAAATTCTCAGAAGATTTCTAGTGTGTGAAAGTTTTTTTGAATGAGCAATAAAATTTGGTCTTTCAGAATGGACATTTAACCAGCAAGATGGTCAATGAGAGAGGCATAAGACAAGTTTAGTATCAATGAGGTTTAATTGAACACCTACTAGGTTCTAGTACTGCACTGGGCATTTTAAAACAGAACAGGGAACATGGTAGCCAAAGAGGGTTGACGCATATCTGTGTATACTGGTCGTCAAGGGGTTGGTGAGTTAGTCTTACAGTAAATTATGTTGACATAGCACTTCAGACAGTAGGGCCTTTCTTAGTTGTTTTCAGTCTTGTGCACTTTGTAGCCTCCTAGAAATGTCAGTGTGATGTTCCATCTTGAAGAATAATTCACTTACTCTATTAGAGTGATAAGTGGTAGGCCTTTGCTAACACAGAGAGAGCACACTGCCATTGAAAATAAAACGTCCTTGGCTTCTCCCATTACTCATACACTTGTGACACTGTGCTTCCTCTGCCTTATAAAATGGCCTTTCCTTATGCTGTTGTAAGGGCTGAAAGGTCATATAGCCTTTGGTTTATTATTCAGAGCTCTCAGAGAAGAGCTTAATATTTTTTAACAGCATTTCCTCCCTATCACATTAGAAGCATGTTGGATTGGAAAAATCAGGCTAGAATGGACTAAAGTGCTTCTTTACTTGTGATAGGCAGAGCATTTTCTAATACTAAAAATCTTGCAAAACTTGGTTATTTGGAATATATTCTCTGAAAGATACTGTGTTCTCAAATGTCCTCCTACTTGTCTTCACAACAACCCTGACAGGTAGGAGAATGGAGCAAATATTCCTGTTCCCTTCATACAGATGTTACAACTGAGGCTCAGAAAGGTTAAATTTCTTGCTCAAGGTCATTCAAGGGCTTATTTGTTAGGTCTATAAATATTTGTTAGTCATAGAGTAATTGGCAGAGGCAAAAATATAATTTGATTTTTCAGCTCCATGTTTCCCCACTAACTAAGGTTTCTACTACCTTATAAATAACTAGATTCAAAATGTTTCTTTGTAAAAACCTGATTGTATGGGGTCTTAAACACAAATATGTGTAAAGTGAAACAGAATTGTCCCCGATTCAGAACTTACCTTCCTAGACATTAAAAACCTATGCCAAGGAAGAGCTGGCCCATTCCTTTGGAAATCCACTTCCAAAAAATTTTTAAATGATATCTATTACTTCTCACATGTGGAAATTGACAATGAAATGATAATATATAAATACGCTTGGCTTATTTACAAACAACCTCAGAAAACATTTACTTTGTTTTTTCCATTATTCTAGGTCTTTATCTCATAAATCTTAGAGAGATTCCACCCCCCACCCCCAATAAGCTTTGTAGATGTCAGCTCATTACTTGCGACAGTTATTGGCTTGGTGGCTAATCTAAACCTTGGTTCAACAACAATGCAGAAATTTCTCATGGTAGGTGATCATCCTTGGAACGACGTATCTGGGTCAATGAGTGCAGGTAGACGTGTACTGTGTTCAATTAATGGAATGGCAGTGTACCAAACTGAGATCCTTCTCCTCCTCTTGTATCCAACACAAGCACCTGTTCATCAAATCTGTTCATTTACCCTTACTTTTGGAAGTTAACCCGAGGGACCATGAATAAAAGAACGACTGTATATGTCTTTGAAGAATATTCCTGTTAATAACCGTGCTTAAATATGCTGTTTGCTTTAAGGGTCTCTATCATCTTGCTCTAGAGAGAACACTGTTTTAGCAACTATGCTCCACTGAGCACCGTGCTAGATGCTTCTACCCTGTGTGGACAGAGTAAGAGTGATGAAGGGAATTGGTCAGGAGCTGAGGTAAAGAGCAATTCAAACACAGGAGACTTTAAGCACTCAGTAAGTACTTCTATCATTTCTAATAAGTAGAAACTAATACTTGTATAGTGCTTTTCATTTTACAAAAGAGCTTCTCATTTGAGAATGATATTATTATAATACTCTAATATTATTCCCTTTTTATTGATGGGAAAACTGAGGCTTGGAGATGTTAAGTAAATTGTCCTAATTCACCCAGCAGGGAAATACCCTGACTTGATCATTACATATTCTATGCATGTAACAAATACTCACATGTACGCCATAGACATGTAAAACACTTTGTATCAGTGGAGCGCAGGAGAGGCTCTACTTAGTTCTTATGTCTCAGCCACACTCGTCTACTCTCCTTTGTCCCTTTCATTACCACTGGAGCTCCCTCGGGGCAAGGAGTATGTCTTCAATATTGTGACTTTCCCTCCCAGCGAATTTGACAGTCTTTGCACACAGTGGTAAGTCAGTAAGTGCTGTCATCTGTCTGGTGGATAATAGTCTTCTGTGAATTAGTGAAATGGTGTTTTTCCTTCTCAGAGTAGGGTAGCTGAGCGATCTCATCTGCTGTCTGCACCGCTTGCTGTCATCACGGCGCCAGGCTCTGGCCAGAGGGCAAGTTTTTGTTCAGAAAGCCATCTCTCAGTCTCCCAGATACATGTGGCTTCCAACAGAATTGCTGACTTTCAAGCATTTTAGAGGAAGATGAGATTTCCTATCTACAAAAACAAGACAGCAAGTGCTCTGGCAAGCGGACGTCGTAATCTGGCTAAATTTAGTCTTTATGATGAATCATCTAGAGGCTGTTACTTGCTCTGGGTCGTTGGCTGTTTTATTTTTAGAAAATCTGAATTTCAGTTAAATCCATTTGGCGGTATATAATCAGAGTGGATCCAGTCCAAACTAGGTAATTATGGGTCAGCTGTAGGTGATTATCTCCACCAGTGAGCTAGCCCCTGGGGTAAGAAGATCTAGGCAAGACTTTTAAAGCAACATTTTCTTTCTTGTGATCAATTTAGTATAAATGAAGCTCTTTAAGGGCATTTCTTGCATCATCTTAACTTGGTTTGTTGTCTTTTTGCCTCTTCTTGGAGAAAATAAATCTTCTGGCCAAAATCTTATCTGAAACCGGGAGAAGAAAAAAGTGTGGTTGTGCTGAGCTGATTCCCATAAGCATGTCTGCTGCAGCCAGGCCACCTTCATTTTGGGTATCCTTTTCTGGGAATATTTTGCAAAGTTTTTCAGGGCAACTTCGAGCCAACCTGCAAGATCAGAGATGATATTTCCCGGGGATACTTTTTCTCTTTAAAGTTTGTAGCCCTTAAAGGAAGTTCTACAGGAAGATTGGCAAGGCACTTTTCTTCATAGTCACTAAGAGGAGAAAGCAAATGCAGCCATACTAAATGGGTTAAGTCTGCTGGGCTGATTTGTGTCTCTAATAGGCAGGAGGAGGCTTGGTGTGACAATTAGAATTTTTTACCACCTAGCACACGCCTTTCCCTATTTCCAGTTGTTTTTCTGCTGTTGAACAGCTGTACCTCCCTCATGTGGTTGACTTTAAACTGAGCTTCTGCTTCCTGTGCATCTTGCCTCACTGCCTTGCGGTGACATCCAAGAGGTCCTAATAAATGTGTCACCAACATCATATGCTTTAGATCTGGTTTTCATCACCCACTTAGGGGTCTTAATAGGAAAAAGCAGAAGTGTCTGTCATTTAGACTCTACTGGATATAAGTACAAATTTTCCCCGTAGTGGTTATATATTATTTCAGAAAAAAATTTTTGAAAACTCCTGTGATGACCAGTGTAAGCTCATTGGCTTCCTCCACTGAAGCTGCAGACAATTTCTAGCTCATGTAACCTAGAAATACAACTTCCGTGTCTCTTTCTTCTATCTTCCACTCTTGCATACAAATTGCAACAAGTGTCATATATTTGTGCCACAGAAAAACATCATGCTGCGGTGAAAGGAAAATAATTTTTTAATTTAGAAGGCTGTGGTTCAACAAATGGAACAGTTGTCCATTGATTGAGTAATTGGAGCATGTTTATTTAATGTCTCTGAGTCTCAGTTTCTCCATGTAGGTGATGGGGATAATAGTATGTACTCATAGGACTATGGGAATCATTAGATATGGTTTGTAAACCAACAAATATTCTGAAGTTAATAATTGTTAGCCTACTACAAATTTATGTGTTCCCAAGGTTTAATTTTGCCACATATCTATGTGGCAGAATTTGGTATTTTATGCTGGTATGTGGCTTAGAATTCTTAGGGTCTGTAAGCACAGTATGTGTGACCATTTCTCATACTAGGAGAATGACGAATGTAGATAGCAATTTAAGATATGCTATCTGAGCATGGAGTAGATGAACTAACAACTGTGAAAAAGAAACCTAAAACAAAACAAAACAAAACAAAAACGAACAAACACCCATGGAGTTCTAGAATCATATAACTGAAAAGGACCCTGAAGATGATGAGATGTTTACCAATTTATGAAAAAGTACGATCCATAAACATTATAGGACCAGCTCAAGGTCCCCCCAGCTGTTTAGTCACGGGCCCACAGGCCTAGGTCTGGCCCCAAGGCCCTTGACCTGACCCCTCAGCCCTCATCCTGCCCTGCACACTGCAATTCTAACACGCTGATCTTAAGCTCTACATGCAAGCACATGGGGCAAATATGAAAAGTTACCAGTTAGAAGAGAGGGATAACCTCAAATCCAAGGTATTTTTGCCACATGGACAAAATATTACAGTGGAATACTACAGTGCGCTATTCTATCTCCCTCTCCAACAGAGCGGGTACCCTGCTCCCATCTTCTCGCCCGCCCTTTAGATCTAGGTTGTTTTAACTCTGTGAGAGCCAAAATACTCTTTTAGTTTTCCAGATTCGTATATTCTTGATTTTGAATGGGCTTTTACAATATACCCTATTTTGAAGTTTAACTATGAATGTCATAATGAGAGGTTCGAATAGCTTCTAGACTATACAAATATTTGACTTATAAAAGAATGGTCAATAAGGCCTGTAACTTTAGAACAACTCCTTTAAGACTCAATTTCCAAAGTTTGAATCAATCCCAAATTTTGAGGAAACAACCCGTTGGCAAAAACATTAGCAGTTGCCTCAATCCTTGAAAATCTAGGGATAAAACAGATGCTGGAAAGAAGAGATCCATTTGAGCTAATTTCCTTGAACATGGTGCATGACACATGTAAACTTGAAAGGAAAATTATTGATTTAACTGCAATTGCAGTGAAATGGAAATTAAAAAAACTCATTTTGTATCAAAACAGGAATTTAAGGTGAAAAATTCTTTTGTAATAGCAAAGAAGGTTGATTAGTTAATTTGATCAGGCTACCGGGTATGGAGGTTCGACTGGTTGCACGTTTATTGTCAGAACAGAGAAGGTCAGCTTCAGATCGTTCACTGTTATTGGAACGTGTGCATAGGTCAGCTAGATGGTGAATATTAAAAACATTGTTCATTAATTTTTAGTTATAGTTGTACTTTAAAACATATTCATATTTAGTAATACAGCTACTTTTAAACATTTCAATCGACCCTTGAATCTAATACTTTATTTCACTACCGATTGTTAGGTTTCTACTCAATGTGCATTGCATGGCATTTTGCAAAGGAGTCATGGAAGTCATAAAAAAGCTATTATTAGATTGATCTAAATTGTTTCATTTTAAGATGATATATGTTTAATTAACAATGAATTGTTATATAAACATTTAATAATAAGTAGAAATGGATTGAATTTCATTAATTTAGTCAAATTTGATTCATATTTGCATTTTCTAATGCTTTCAACTTCATTATTTTATTCACATTGATTTTATCTGACTCATTTTAAGTTGGTAGGCATTATTACTTAAAAAACAAAAACCAAAACCCAGACTCATTCATTAAGGAGCCTGTATTCATAGTTGTTTCAAAATATAGGAAAATGGAAATATATTTTAATTGAGCAAATTTAGTGTAAAAAGAGTTACAGACCTCAAAAGATGACTGTGTTTTTTAAAGATTATATTAATTTGAGAGAAGGAAGAGAAGTGATAACTTTGAGATAACTTTTTAATTAGTCTGAAAAAATTAAGAAATTGATTTCCTTCTTCCTTCTTCTCCCATATCATGGCTCCTCTTTCTCTCTCACAAGATTTCGTGATGCTGAAAATGCTCATTTGAGGTTTTAAACTATTTTCCTTCAGTTTCTGTTCTATCAATAAACGTTTGATTTTTTCTGTTGGCTAATCATCTCGTCCAAGTATTTTATTTCTTCATTTAAATTATAAATAATAGATAATAAATCATTTATCTACTCAACAAAAAAATCATCGGGTGCTTGCTGTTTCCTTTTATTAGGAAGACATAAATTTTAGTAAGACCTATCCCTGTGCTCATAGAGCTCATTTACCTTTAATCACCTGTCCTTGTCCAAGTCATTCCAGGGACATGTCTCTAGCACATTCAGAATGTCCCAATAGTCACAGTTTCCAGCAATACTGTTGATTTTCTTTTGTCTTCATCACTATGATCTTTGACTGTTGCTGGTGACTTGTTGGTGCCTTCTTTCATTTACTTGACTAAAGATTAACTACTAAATTAACCAGATTTTTTTTAACAAAGTTGAGACCCCACTCACTAGGGATATGATAGGCAATATTTCCCCAGAGATAAGGCTCTGGACTTCTAACATTTTCTCCTCATTCTGCTACTAATTTTTTGTATAACCCCATCAATTTCTTCCACTGCAAAATTTTAATCATAAGTCTGCTGAGAGCTGTTTGGTGATTTGCCAAAACTAAGATCAGCCATAAAATTTTCAGCTTTTGAACAAAGTAGCACAACTAGGCTTTTTATAGTAGGGTGACTTTCCATTTCTTTGAAATTGTCTGATACAAAAACTCCATTTTACAAAAATATAATCAATTTCTAATTCATTAGCAAATAATATGCAAAAAGGTCTCAATATATGATACTCTCATTTTTACATTAGGGGATACCCTGATTTTTATGTAATGAAATATATTTCCAGTAGCAAATCACCTGTTTCCATTGTCCATTCCATTCCATTACAGCATATAGGAATATGCTCTTAGAAGGAAAGACAAAATATGACAACGCCACCCTCAACACATGATATATAACCTATTAACAAACATTTAATTATTTTACTTGTTTTTAGAATAGACAATTTAAATGTTTTACCTTTTTTCAAGTACAAACTGTGTCCATGTAATTCCTCTATAATGCCTTTTCACTAAGGTAGTCAAATGGCTAAACTATTGAAATTAAATTTGCAAAGTCATTTAGCAGGGGGCATATGTGTAAATGGAGTGCAGAATTCCCCCATCCTCAGGAGCCCTCACTGACCCTGGCTTTGAATATTTGGGCAGTCATTCTGGTTACGCTGCTGCTTCATTTACTAGACCACACTAATTATATAAAGCCACTGGAGATAGGATTTAATCAGTTTGCCCATAGCAAATGTTCTATAAAGAATGTGCAATCTATTTAAAAAGACTAGACTTCTAAAATTAGATTATCTATCTCAATCTTCTGTAAGAATCCTTTTCTTACAAAGATAACTTTGAAAGATGGTCATGAAGCCACTGCTTGTGTATGTTGAAGGAATGGGTGACCCACTACTAGTTTACGGGGCATTCCATTCCATTCCAGTGTTGGATAGTGCAAAGTCCCTTACAAGTCTGCTTCCTCTTTCTCAAGGCTGTTCTTAAATATTTGAAGATAGCTATAGGGGTGTAACCAAGCTCCTGGTCTATTATTATCTCCATCTGGACTTTTCCAGTATCTGGATCAGCTATTCAGAAATGCCGGCTGAGAAAGTTTAAACACCTTGGAGGTTTCCAGTCCAGTTTGCAAGGAGGTAAGGGCAAGGTAGAAGGCAAGAACGTGTCATAGCAGACCTGGTTGGTCATTGTGAAAGCAGGCAGCTGGTCAAGGGTAGAAAGGTACAAGCCTAATAGAAGAGAGGGTCTGGGAAGCAAAGGATTAACACAGCAGACCCAGAAAGCCCTGACAGTAGCTGCTCCTACAACTCCCTGAGAGTACCTGAACCTCGAATAAGAATTGCTGTGGAATTCACAGCTGCTGTAAGAGAAAAGAAGCTAGTGGTCAACTATGCTGGTGCTATGATCTAAATGTTTATGTCCCCCCTGCCCCCACCCAAATTCACATGTTGAAATCCTCCCCCTCGAAGTGATGGTATTAGGAATTGGGGCCTTTGGGAAGTGCTTAGGTCATGGGGTCAGAGCTCTCATGAACGGGATTAGTGCCCTTATAAAAGACGCCTTAGACAGTGACCCCTTGTCTTTTATAATAAGTGAGGTTAGAATGAGAAGATGCTGCATAGGAGGAAGTGAACCCTCACCACCCAACACCGAATCTGCTGGTGCCTTGATCTTGGACTTCCCAGACTCCAGAACTGTGAAAGATAAAATTGTGTTGTTTATAAGCCATTCAGTCTATGATATTTTGTTATAACCACCTGAATCAACTAAGACAGTTAAGGAAATCCTGGATTAAATAAAATAAAACAGGTTTCTTTATTGCAGGACCTGTCAGTCTTTAACATACTGTGGTAGATTGCCATTCTTCAACACAAGGGTGTAGTATGCAGTGTTTCAAAACATCTGTAATCCCGAAATTCCTTTTTGTGAGCATTTTGGGTCTATTGGTTCATCTTCATTGTGGATCACCAGCTTCTCTGGGCTTAAGAGTCCTTAATAATTTCTCAAATAATTAAAATAATCTCAGGTTGAAAGGAGAATTAAAGTTCTTCTACTCCAACTCCTTATAGGAAGTATGAATTTGTAATATCTACAATAGTTGTTATCAAAGCTAGTTGTACATCAGAATCACCAAGGAAACTATTCAATACAGTATCTGGGCTCCATCCCAGAGTCAGAATCTCCAGCATAAAGACCTGGAATCTGTATGTTTAACAAGTTGCCAGGTGACATCTATTCAGCCATGCTGTCGCTATTGCCTATTACCTGCTATGTGGCCTTGGATAAATGTTTTAACCTTTTCTAAACTTTGACTTCATCTACATAATTATCATTTTAATAATACTTTCCTCATAGTGTTTTTCTGAAGATAAAATTTTTAAAAAACTATGTAAAGTATTCGTGGCACATACTACGTTCTTACATAACACCTGGGAGCCATTGTTGTTAATATTTTTTTTTACAACTATGGAATAATTAATTACATGGAGCTAAAGATAATAAATTCCTTAACATAACTTCAAAGTGTTTTTAGTTAAAGGCAAGGTAGGCCTCCTGAAAGCCAGATCTCTCCTCCCTCCTTTAACATCTGCAGCTCAAAGTAGGAAATAGTAAAATGTTCTAGACAGTTGACTCAAGGCTTTGTTTCTTTTTCTTTAGAAGTTAGGCTTTGACTCTGGCAATGGCACAGGTTTAACACAATTTGAAAAATTTCTGTATATTATGGGATTTAACAAAACTAAAAAGTGTCATTTAACAAAAACTAAAAAGTGTATTTATAAATGTGTTTCAAGGATCCCATCTAAAGACCCGCTTTGCCAGATCCCAATTAAAGTTTTAGGACTCTGCCCAAGTCAGTGTTTACTTCATTATTTCCAGTGTATACATGGTTAGGAGCTCACCAGCTCACCAGTTCCACATTACAAATGGCAATAAACACCATTTCTGGGAAATACCAGTTGGAAGAAAAGTCTCTCTTACTCTTGGGATACTCGGTAGCTGGGGCTCTGGAAGAGTTTCCTTCCACCATAGCAGAGAAAAACTTCCCTCTGAATTGATGAGCAGAATTTTTTCTAGCCACCTTTTAATTGAGGGCACAGCCCTTTTAAGTTTCTGCTTCATGCAAGGGGTTCTGTTCCAAGTCCCTGGCTCTCTGGAGCCCAAGATTTTGAATTTTGTGATTGCCTCAGTGTTAAAGTCATTGGCCATCAGGGCCAGTTTGTGGGTCTAACACTCCTCTTACTCATCCCATCTCAACCCCACCTGAGCTGCCATTCTTTTCCTCTTCGTTTCTGGCCCATGGAGAGTTTTCTTTTTTTCTTTTGAGCTCAGCCGTATGTTTATCTTATTTTTCAGTTATGTTCTGTGTCAAATTTCTAGTTGTTTACGGTAGAAGCAGTGACTTGTTATGTCAGTTCTGAGAGTGAAAGGTGTACTTTGTATTGAACTAACACCAGCCTCACTGCAGTTTCTACCTGCTGGTCTTTCTGCCATATTCTGAGAGTACCCAAAATATCTTACCCCTTTTTCATGTAACGGCCCCTTATATATTCACAGATAGTTATGTCTATTTCCTTTCCACCGATTTAAAATTCACAATTACCCACTCTTTCGATGCTCTTTAGTTTTTCAAGTTACCTTAAAGTCACAAGCCCAAAGCCTAACGTCTCAACCAATGGAAACTGCCTAGACCAAAGCTATTCTGTTAATGCAACCTGTGATCGCACTGGTCCATTGTGACATCCCTGGAATCTATTGACTCATATCAAGTTTAGTCAAAGAAAGTTCTTCTATGTGCTGCTGTAACACAGGGTAGAACTGATGTTTAATTTTGTTGACTGTTTTCAGGCAGTTTAAGGAGATTGAAGATACGTGTTAATTGCCTTGGTTTTTGGAGGACTCAGCAGTTTCTGTAATCTATTTGAAGTGTTTTGGATGGACTATGGAGAAACAAAAATATCCACCAGTGAAATCTTTGAAATTAAGATTCAAAGACACCATAATTTACTAAGCGTAGCAAGGCAAAACTTTACTAAAATATATTCCACATGTGGTTGACGTGGCCTTTTCACTTTTATTGACTCAATTTATAGATTTTTTTACAAAGGTCACTGTTTAGTATTTTCTATTTCAGTTCTTTTTTTGAGTTTTCTCTTTGTCATTGGTCTTGTGACTATACCTTTAATTTAATGTGCAAAATATTCAACCTATTTTTTTCTGCAAGTTTTTCCTCCCACCAATGAAAATTTAACCCTACAAAATACTTGCAGATAAGTTCGCTATAATTCAGCAGGTTGTTTTTTTAAAAGAATAGGTGGTGCATTTACTGCCATCTGGTGGAGCATTTTAGAGGAAAGAGAAATAGCAACCAGATTGGTTAAAAAACAGTAAACACACCTAACATGATAACATTTCTTCACTAAATCAGTATACTAGTTTAACTGGAGTCATGTGAAATTAATCTGGACCCATATGAAACTTAAATGAATCTGAACCAAAGAAATAAGTGATCTCCAATCATATTCCCTTTTTCCATCAATTAATTTATTGCCCTACCATAGGTAGCAAGGCTGATCTAACTATAATCCAAATTTAGTTACTTAGACATGGAGGCAAAAGTTGGAAAATCTAATCTAGGAAGTTTCTAGCTTAGGTTTTCTGAATTTTTTATTCTATGTATTAATACTGTTTGTTTATAATCCTTAGTGAATTAGGCTGATTTTGCTTTTTTCCCCTCTCATCTGTGTTGTACAGTTTGGTCTATCTAACACTCCAACAAACCAAGATAAATCGGGTAAAACTTACCTTGCTGTTCTTCACCCCAGATTCCCTATCATCCCAAGTATTCTTCATTATTCTCCTTTTTGTGTGACAACAGGAGTCTGATTCCAGAGCCTACCTTCTTAACCATCATACTTCATTGCCACCTTGCATTTGGTCCAGATTACTTTTTTCCAATCTCTCATAGAAGAAAGAGGAATTTTGATTGGAGGGAAAAGGATAGGTAATTTTGGAATACAGGACACTTGATTCCTGGAAGGCTTAGGTTTCTACTCACCTATATTCCATTATACTGTGATTACATCTGTATCAGAAGAAAAAAAAAAATCACATACTGAGGTCATAAGGGAAGAATACTGGAGGTCTGTTGTCTCAAATGCCTGAAAAGAAGGGGCTGGAAATGTAACAGAAAGAGAAAATAAATTAGGAAAGTGACAAAGATAAACTTATTTTTAAAAAGATACCTACAGCCCAGTGGTCTTACTGAAGAAAGAAGGAAAAGCCTGGTGTTTGGAAATCCAAGGAAGCTAGAATTGTAAGGCAGAGGATCAGAGAGAACGCCACTTCATTTATCTCTATGCCTATCTCTATCTCTAGCTCTGTCTCTATCTCTAGATACATAATATCTCTGTACATCTACATCTATCTATCAACCAATCAATTGATCAATAGAGATAGAGATAGATATCTCAAGAGGTTACAAAGAGGTCCTCTCAAGTCTTTGGTGGAATAGTGATCTAGGTTTTCAGGTAAGAAAACTATCTGAGTTAAGGGAAAACAATCACAGAGTCATGGAAGGGAGGAAGCAGTACAATCCTCAGAGCTCATGTAGGAACAGGGTTAGGAATAGTTTCTGTTTTCAACAACCAAAGTGGAAAATTATCTTCATACACAGGGCATTAGGTAGAGTTATTAGGATATTATTGTCTCAGTAGTGGGGCCAAATTAGCTCCAAGTTACCCCAAGCAGAAAAAAAGAGAAACAAACATGAAGAAATCACCACTAGGTACATCATAATAAAATTGCTAAAAATAAAGAGAAAACCTTAAGATCAGCCAGAGGAAAAAAGACAAGTCAAATACAGAGGAATGACAGCAGACTTGTCATCAGGAATCACTCAACCCAGAAGAAAATGGTGAAACATTGTTAAATTACTGAAAAGTAAAAGAAAATTCAACCTAAAATTCTATATCCAGACAATATGTTTTTCAAAAATAAAATAAAAATAAAGACTTTTTCAGATATAAAAAGGCTAAGATAATATCATCAGACCTTCACTACAAAAAATGTTAAAGTAAATCTTTCAGGTAGAAAGAAAATATTACAAGTTTGGATCTCCTACACAAAGAAATAAAGCACATCAGAAATAGTCAATATATGGGTAAGTTTAAAAGTTTATAAAATATTTTTAAGAAATTAAAAATAATAGACTTTTAAAAGCAAAAATAAGATTGTATTTTGGGGTCTATAACATATGTAAAAGCAAAACTATGACAAAGTAACACAAAGGCCAGAAGCAGGGAAATGGAAATATACTGTTGTAAAATTCTCATAATATACATGAAGTTTTATGATATTACTTCAATGTAAAGTTAAAGATATGGTTATAAACCTTAAAGCTGCCATGAAAGAATCCTAAAAAGAGCCTTAGCTTCTAAACCAACAATGGATATGAAGTGGAATAAAAAAATTCAATACCAAAAATTCAGGAAAAGAGGGAAAAAGAAACAAATATCAGATTGGACAAATAGAAAACAAATAGCCAGAGGCTGATTTAAGCCCTACTCTATCAATAATTCCATTAAATTTAAACAACTAACAGCATAATTAAAAGGCAGAGATTGTCAGATTGATATAAAACCAAGATCCAATTATATGCTGTCTAAAAAAACCCCAGCTTAAAAATGAAACAGGTAGTTTAATGAAAAAAAGATGAAAAATTACACAACATAAAATACTAATCATTAGGAAAATGGAGTGGTTATATTAATATGAAATAAAGTAGATTTCAAAGAAATGAATATTACCAGTGATAAAGAGGGCCATTTCTTATTGAAAAAAGTGTCAAATGATCAAGCTATAACAATTCTTGTATGTTATACAACACATTAAGTGTATGCACTTAATAATATATATTATATATATAATATAATACTATATATATAAAATATATATAACAATTATATTGTTATATATAACAATTCTTGTATGTTATACAATACATTAAGTGTATGCACTTAATAATAAGCTTCAAAGTACATGAATCAAAAACTAATAGAACAGAAAAGAGAGACAAATCCACCATTATGTTTGGAAATATTAATACCCTATTCTCAATAATTAATAGAAGAAGAAAAAAATCAGTAAGAATGAAAAATCAGTAAGGACAGTATCAACCTATTTAATCTAATTGACTTTTATAGAACACTTTACCCTAACAGCAGAATGCATAATCTTTTCATGTGCACATGGAACACTTACCAAAATAGACTATATTTTGGGACTTAGAGCAAGTTGCAAGAAATTTAAAAGGATTGAAATTTTAAAAAGTATGTTCTCTGATCACAATAAAACTAAATGAAAAATCAATATCAGAAACATATCTGAAAAATTCCCAGATATTTGCTAATGAAATAACACATTTATTAATAAGACACGGGCCAAAGAAAAAAATCACATGGGAAAATGGAAAGTATTTTGAATTAAATGAAAATGAAAACCCTATATAATGAAATTTATGAGATACAGCTAAAGCAGTAGGTAGAGAAAAATTCATAGCAATAAATGCTTTATTTGTAAGGTCTTAAATCAGTGATGTAAGTTTCTACCTTAAGAAAAGAGAAGAGCAAATTAATATCAAAAAGAAAACAAAAACAAAAAGAAGGAAATAATAAACATGAGAAATAATCAATGAAATAAAAAACATAAAAATAATATAGAACGTCAATAAGACCAAAAACTTGTTATTTAAAAGATCAATAAAATTGAAGCAACTATAGCCAGACTGATGAAGAAAAAAAGAGAAGACATAGGTTATCAGGTTACCAATAACAAGACTGAGAGAAAGTACATTATAACAGATCATGCAAATGTTAGAAGCTTAAGGAAATAACATGACCAATTTTATGGCAATAATTTTGCTTTTATATGAAATGTGTAATTTTCTTATAAGGTACAAATCAAAAACCTTACTCCAGGCCCAGATGACTTCACTGGTGAATTCTAACAAACATTTAAGGGAGAAATAACACCAATTCTACACTAACTCTTCCTAAAAACAGAATAAGACTCTTCCCAAATTACTCTTTGAGGTCAGCATTACCCTAATTCCAAAACCAAAGACAATACAAAAAACAAAACCAAACAAAAAAAGGAAAATACTTATTAATATTTCTCATAAAAGTAGATGCAAAAAATTCTTTACAAAATTTTAGCAAAGCAAATACAGCAATATATAAAAAGGAGGATAGATCACAACCAGGTAAAATTTACTCCAGGAATAGAGGGTTGGTTTAACATTGGAAAAGTAATTGATGTTATTCACCATATAAACAGCCTAAAAAATAGAGGATCCCTACAGATGCAGAAAAATCATTTAACAAAATTGAATACCCATTCAGAAAGAAAGAAACTCTCAGAAAATCTACAAATAGAAGGAGGTTTTATCAACCTGACAAAGGGCATCTACAAAAAACCCTATAGCTAACATCATACTTCATGGTGAAAGTCTGCTAACACATGAAACAAGGCCAAAATGTCCACTCTTACAACTTCTATTCAGCATTGTATTATAGGTCCTTGCCAGGGCAATTAAAGAAGAAAAGGAAAGCATATAGACTGCTAAAGAATTAAAAGGGTCTTTATTTACAAACAACATGGTCCTATACAAAAGAATTCTATGTGTATGAAAAGGGGAACTACAAACAAAACTACTGAGTTTAACCAAGTTGCAGAATATGTGACCAATATACAAAAATCAATTGTATTTTTATTTCACAAAAATATAGAAATTGATATTTTAAAACAGTACTATATAAAATACTGAGGAATAAATTTGATAAAGTATGTATAAGACCTGTACTCTACAGATAAAAAATATTTGGGAAAGAAATTAAAAAGTGGAAAGTAATACCATGTTCATGCATCAGAAGACTGAATCTTACTAAGTTGTCAATTTTCTCCACATTATCCCAGTAGGCTTTCTTGGTAGAAAATGACAAGCAGATTTTAAACTTCACATGGAAACGTAAACAACTGTGAATAGCCAAAATAATTTTTAAAAAGAAACGCAAAGTTGGAGAACTTACACTACCAGAGTTCAAGACTTACCCTCAATCTATAGTAATCAAGATAGAATAGTATTTGGATAAAAATAGATGTATATTAATTGATGGAACAGAATGGTGTGTCCATATATATTTAATTTCCAACAAAATTGCCAACTGATTTTCAACTAAAGTACTCAGGTTATTCAAAGGGGGAAAATATGATCTTTTCAACAAATAATGTGGGAACAATCAGAAAACTACATATAAAAACTAAAAGAGAAAGAGAAAGAGAGAGAGAGAAATTGAAACTTGGCTCTTATCTAACACTATCTATAAAAATTAACACAAAATTGATCATACACCTAAATAAAAGAGCTAAACTTATAAAACATCTACAAGAAAACAGAAAAAAATCTTGTGACCTTGGATTGGACAAACTTTTTTTATAAATAGGATAAAAAAAAGCATGAAGTATAAAAGAAAAGCTTAATGAATTCAACATCAAAATTTAAATGGCTATTCAAAAAGCACTGTTGCAAAAATGAAAAGACAAACCAGAGACTGTGAGAATTATTTATAAAACACACATCCCATAAAAGCCTTATATTCAGAATATACAAAAAATTCTTACTACCCAATAAGAAGACAAATAACCCAGTAAAAATAAAAAATTAAGGGCTGAAAAGTTTGAACAAACACTTCATTAAAGATATACAAATGAAAAGATTTTTTCAGCATCATTAGCTTTTAGGCAATTTCAAACCACAATGAGACAGCATTAGCATTGCTATTAAAAAGACTGACAATACCTAGGTGTATAAAGTTGACAAAAGTCATTGAAATGAAGATTTGAAATTTGTGCATTTTATTATGTATAAATTATACCTCAATTTAAAAATGTTTTCATAAAAACATTTTATAATCACTAAGATGTTGGAAAAAGTTGCTTTAGTCATTCATATTTGAAATGAGAACTTTCACCCTTACCATTTAGGTGCATTCCAGGGTTTCTATACATTATTAATGTTAATATATTAATATTAAAATAGTAGTAATAGTTACAAATAGTAAAGAGAAGATGCTGTGGTTATATATAAAATATGTCCTGCTAACTTCCTTGCTGGTTTAATCAGTTCTGTTGCTGGATGTGACGTTAAGTGAGTTATTCTTATTTTAATTTGGGTTGTGGACATTTCCAGGGTGGGTGTGGTCTACATAGGAATCATTATGCTGCTGATAAATTAAAATGTCTACTCCTATCATAAAATGACTCCACAAGGAAGAAGCAATGTTAATTTTCAATTTTCCTCTTCACAGGGTTAATAAGGTTGCCATTCAAAAGACAAAGAATTAAGTTCAATATACATTACAGAAAAACCAACTTACTTTGATCCAATTAGAGCTTTGAAAATTGCTTTTGTTTTTGTTTGCCTCCTAGAGTAAGAAGTGCATGAGATAGAAAGTTTAGAACTGGTAAAGTGAATTCATGATGCCCCAGTGACCCTGGCTTTTTCTACCTTTCCACTCAGCCTGTAGGTTAGATTCTTCATGCATGTCTCAAGGTTGAAAATGGCTGCTCCACCTCTAGCATCACATCGGTGTTCCATGCAGAAAGAATGGAAAGGGCCAAGGGCCAAAGGTGTTTGTCAACCTGCTTTCAAAGAGCTTTCTGAGAAGCTAGACATAATGCCTTCCACTTAACATTTCTTTAGTAAGAAGGGTGTCACTGGCCATGACCACCTGCAAGGGAGTCTGGAATTTTGTTTTATGATCTGGAAACATTGATATTACAGCTACAATGGTGATTCCGATGGTAAGGAATGAAGGAAAATGAATATTTAGTGGGCAACAGAGTGTCTGCCACATGCTCTCCTTCCTGTGATCAATGGAGGGCTTTTGCTGACCTTCTGTCTCATAGTGAAGACATTGGATCTGCACACAAAGGTTAACTTACTTAGGTTTCAGATCTTCACAGACCTAGAGAATAATCCAGCCATTCATACAGCAACCTCTGCTTTTCTTTGATGTAAACTTTGAAGAAAGTGTGGAGGAGTGGTTACCTGAGGTTGTAGGATGCCTCTTTGCATCTAATATGCAGATTGTATTCTTTCAGATTCACCCAATCTAGACCTATGAAACATTACAGAAAAGTGTTTTCTTTTTTTCAAGAAACAGGTGGATTGCCCCTACCTAAGGCTTTTAAATATATGTCTGAATTGTGCCTACTCAAAATGCTAATTCATCAAAAAACTGCACTAACACAATGTTCTAATATCACTTTTTATAAGCACGTGGGTGCCTGGAAAATGGCATCCTGGGATGTTCATCAATGAGGGAATTTTAATCTAACATCTCACTTTATCTAAAAAAGAAAAACTAATTTGTCAGCCAATGGATTGTGAAGTAATTCATTTCCTTTAAAGATGATGAATATTTTCCAAAGCAACTATGATTATTGAGGAAAAATATAGATATATTTAGACACAATGAAGAATACAGAAGTGTTGTTGCTGCATGAATGAAGCAATAAAAAAGAAAGGACCAGTAAATCTGAATTTTGTTAGTTATTCCTCTATTTTGATTTTCTAAGACTTGCAGACTTTTACTTTGATTGACTCTACATGATGTCGAAAACATCCAGATGCAAATTTAAAAAGGTTTTGAAATCTTTTAGGCATAGCTTTCATCTACCTGTACTTCAATTTTCTCTACACCAAGGGAAGAAATGCCTGCTTCTTACCCACTGTGAAGAGATTTTTATTTAAAGTTTGAATGAGCCCAATTGATTCCATTGCATGGAAGATATATTATACAACTTAACCATAGGAAAAAAAGCATTTTATTGACATCATTTTAGACCCCCTTTTCTGTTCAAAGACAAAAACAACTTCCCAACTGAAACGAGTTTGGAGCCATTGTAATTAATAGAAGTTTAACTTGTAATTGATGAAAAGAAAAACAAAACAAAACAAAATGAATGCTTATTGGGTATGCTAGTCATATGCTAGGGCCCTTTCATGTGTCTCATGTAGGGAATGCTGTTTTAGGAGTTGGAAGACCTGGTTTCCAGACCTAGTTATGTCATTAACTAGGTTTGAGATGTCAGACAAACACATTGATGCCTTGACCTCACATTTCTTAGTTACAAAATGAGGATGAAATACAATTAATAGCTAAATTAAAAGATGTAGGATCAGTTCATTTTTCAGTGTGTGTTTTTTTCAAAGGGGAATGTAGATATGACACAGAGTCAAAATAATTCCCTTTGTGGTTTATTAGATTTATGAAAATGATCTATATTCTTCAGGAAGAATCTGACTGGACTTCTCAAAGCAAGGTGTTACTTTGGTTTTGACACTAAAACATAGCTGAACTGAATTCCTTGACTGACATATGACATCTAAATCGTAGAAAAACTCTATGGACTTCTTGATCAGCTTAAGAGGCTTAAGTAAGGACCAGGCTTGAATAATTTACCTACCAGAGACAGTACTTTTGCCAGTTGACTAAATAATAATACTATTTACTACTTATTTAGCATACACTTTTTGGTAGGCACTGGAATTTTTCTGTATTATTTAGAATCTGCAAAATAAAGCCTCAAAAGTGGGCACTAATGATCCCATTAGAGCAAACTAATTCTTACAGACATTAAGTAATTATTCATGGCCAAATAATTGTTAAATACCAGAGATGAAAAACCCAGATCTGCTGAACTTCAAAGCCTATGCTCTTTCTTTCACACATCCAAGCCTCAGTCAGTTCCTAAGCTTGGAAGGGTGTTGGATTCCTTATAGGTCACACCAGGACCATTGCCTTTGGGAGCATTGGAATTCCCTAGCCTTTCCCAAGTGGTATGGGATTTTTTGGAGAGTTCTGGGACAGTAATAAAATACACAAAAATATAAAGTTATTCACAAAAACCACAAAGCTACCTCAAATGGGAATTATAGGCAAAGAGTTATGAATAAGTTAACATTTGATCTCAGCTTGGAGGAAAGGCAGGGTTTTAACAGATAGGATGAAAAGTAGAGGGATGGGGAATACTGAATGTGTTCAGGAAACACTGAAATGTCCTTACGCATAGAAGTATAGAGGGAGTCATAGCTGAGTTGGGCAGTAATATCCAAGGAAAGAAAGGCAAAACAAGACTTAACGTGCACCAATTATGCCTGAAACACTCTGCTGGACTGTTTATAGGTAACATTTCAAGGACCTTCAGATAGGGATGGGGGTATCAAGACAGAGAGTATGTGTTTGAGTTATTTGACAATGAGGATTCACTGAAGTCTTTTGAACAGGGTGTATAACCAGATCAGTGCCTAGTTTTAGAGAGATTACTTTGTCTGCTAAATATATTAAGCATATAGGAGAAAAGTTGAATGCAGGAGACCTGTTAAAGCTAAATGGAGCCCTAATCCATGGACTCATATAAATACCTGGGATACAGAAATGCCTTCCTCTGCCCTACCTCCCAAGGAATAATTTACATTTTCTCATTTTTAAGGTAATTAATGACAATTTTAATGAATAATAGTAGTAAATGTTTTCTTTTTTTGGTCAGTTTCTTTTTTTTACTTTATTTTTCCCATTTTTAAAATGTAAATAGATTTAGGGGGTACAAGTGGTTTTTGGTTACACGGCTGAATTATGTAATGGAGAAGTCAAGGCTTTTAATATTCTTGTCACCTGAATAGTGTACATTGTACCCAATAGGTAATTTCTCATCCCGTAGCCCCCTCCCACTCTCCCCACTCTGAGTCTCTAGTGTCCATTAAGTCACTCTGTAGAACCCATTGCTTAGCTCCCACTTTAAGTGAGAACATGCAGTATTTGGTTCTTTGTTCCTGGGTTACTTCACTTAGAATAATGGACTCCAGTTCCATGCACCTTGCTGCAAAAGACATTATTTCATTCTTTTTGATGGCTGAGCAGTATTCTATGGTGTATGTGTGTGTGTATGTGTGTATATATATATGAGATCACATTTTCTTTGTCTAGTCTTCAGTTTGTGGGCACTTAGGTTTGTTCTACATCTTTGCAGTTGTGAATTGTGCCACAATAAACATATGGGTGCAAGTGTGTTTTTTATAAAATGACTTCTTTTCCTTTGGGTAGATCACAGTAGTGGGATTTCTGTATTGAATGGTAGATCTACTTTTAGTTTTTTGAGAAATCTCCATACTGTTTTCCATAGAGGTTGTGCTAATTTACATTCTCACCAACAGTGCATTAAGTGTTCCCTTTGCACTGCATCTGCGCCAGCATCTATTGTTTTTTGACTTTTTAATAATGGCCATTCTGACAGGGATAATGTGGTATCTCATGGTGATTTTAATTTGCATTTATACAATGATGAGTGATGTTGAGCTTTTTTTTGTATGTTTGTTGGCCAGTTGTTTCTCTTCTTTTGAAAAATGTCTGTTCATGTCTTTTGCCCACTTTATAATGGTTTTTGTTTTTCTTGCTGATTTGAGTTCTTTATAGATTCTGGATATTAGTCCTTTGTCAGATGTATAGCTTGCAAATATTTTCTCCCATTCTATAGGTTGTCTATTAACTCTGTTGATTATATCCTTTGCTGCACAGAAACTTTTTAGTTTAATTAAGTCCCATTTATTCATTTTTGTTTTTGCTATATTTGCTTCTGGATTCTTAGTCATAAAATCTTTACCTAGGCCAATGTTGAGAATAGTTTTTCCTAGGTTTTTTCTAGAATGTTTATGGTTTTGGGTCTTACATTGACGTCTTTAACCCATCTTGAGTTAATTTTTATATATAGTGAGAGATAGAGATTCAGTTTCATTCTTCCGCACGAAGTTATCCAATTCTCCCAGCATCACTTATTGAACAAGGGGTCCTTTCCCCACTGTATGTTTTTGTCTACTTTGTCAAAGATAAATTGGTTGTAGGTATTTGGTTTTATTTCTGGGTTCTCTATTCTGTTCCATTGGTCTATGTCTCTCCTTTTATACCAGTATCATGCTGTTTTAGTTACTATTGCCTTGTAGTATAATTTGAAGTTGGGTAATGTAATGAATGCTTCCAGATTTTTTCTTCTTGCTTAGGATTACTTTGGCTATTTGTGCTCTTTTATGGTTCCATATGATTTTAGGGTTGTTTTTTCTAATTCTGTGAAAAAGACATTGGTATTTTGATAAAAATGGCATTGAATCTATAGATTACTTTGGGCAGTATGGACATTTTGACAATATTGATTCTTCCAATCCATGGGCATTGGATTGTTTTCAATTTTTTTGTGTCATCTATGATTTATTTTATCAGTGTTTTGTTGTTCTCTGTGTAGAGGTCTTTGACCTCCTTGGTTAAGTATATTCCAAGGGATTTTTTTTCTTTTTTTTTTTTTGCAGCTATTGTAAATGGGATAGAGTTCTTGATTTGATTCTCTGCTTGGTCATCATTAGTGTATAGAAATACTACTGATTTGTGTTCACTGATTTAGTAACCTGAAACTTTTCTGAATTAATTTATCAATTTCTAGTAGTCTTTAGGAGGCGTCTGTAGGGTTTTCTAGGTATAAGATCATATATCAGCAAACAGGGATAGTTTGACTTCCTCTCTTCTAATTTGGATGCCCTTTATTTCTTTCTCTTGCCTGATTACTCTGGCTAGGACTTCCAGTACTATATTGAATAGAAGTGGCAAAAGTGGGCATCTTTGTCTTGCTCCAGTTTTTAGGGGGAATGCTTTCAACTTTAGCCATTCAGCATGATGTTGGCTATGGGTTTGTCATATACGGCTTTTATTATTTTAGACATGTTCCTTCTATGCCTAGTTTGTTAAGGGTTTTTATCACAAAGGAGTGCTGGATTTTAACAAATGCTTTTACTGCATCTCTTGAGATGATCATATGGTTTTTATTTTCAATTTTGTTTATGTGGTGAATTATATATATTGATTTACATATGTTAAACCATCTTTGCATATTTGGGATGAAACCCACTTGATCATGGTGAATTATTTTTTTGATGTGCTATTGTATTTGATTTGGTAGCATTTTGTTGAGGATTTTTGCATCTATGTTCATGAGGGATATTGATCTGTAGTTTTCTTTTTTTATTGTGTCCTTTACTGGCTTTGGTATCAGGGTGATACTGGCTTTACAGGATAAGTTAGAGAGCATTCTCTCCTTCTCAATATTATGGAATAGTTTCAGTAGGATATGTACCAGTTCTTCTTTGTAGGTATGGCAGAATTTGACTATGAATCCAACTGGTCCTGGGCTTTGTTTTGTTGGGAGATTTTTTAAAATTACTGATTCAATCTTGGTACTCATTATCTATCTGATCAGGATTTCTGTTTCTTCCTGATTCAAGTTTGGGAGGTCATGTGTTTCCAAAAATGTATCCATTTCCTCTAGATTTTCTAGTTTTTGTGCATAGAGGTGTTCATAGTAGTCTCAAATGATCTTTTGTATTTCTGTGGTATAGTTGTAATGTCTCCTTTTTCATTTCTGATTGAGATTATTTGAATCCTCTCGCTTCTTTTCTTGGCTAATCTGGCTAGTGATCTTTGAATTTTGTTTATCTTTTCAAAGGATCATCTTTTCATTTTGTTGACCCTTTGCATTGTTTTTTTGGTTTCCATTTCATTTGCTTCTGCTCTGATCTTTGTTATTTCTTGTCTTCTGCTAGCTTTAGGTTTGTTTTGTTTTTGTTTTTCTAGTTACCTGAGGTGTGACATCCGGTGGTAAATTTGTGATCTTTCTGTCTTTTTAATGTAGCCATTTAGTGCTATGTAATTCCCTGTTAGCACTGCTTTTACTATATCCCAGAGATTTTTGTAGTGTGTGTAACCATTGTCATTCAACTCAAAACATTTTTTTATTTCCATCTTGATTTTGTCATTGACCCAAATGTCATTCAGCAGCAGGTTGTTTGATTTCCATGTGTTTGTATAGTTTTTAGAGTTTCTCTTGGAATTGATTTCTAATTTTATTCCAATGTGGTCTGAGAAAATACATGGTATGATTTGGATTTTTAAAAATTTGTTGAGAATTATTTTGTGGCCTAACATATGATCTATCTTGGAAAATGCTCCATGTGCTGATGAGAAGAATGTATACTCTGCAATTTTTGGGTAGACTGTTCTATAAATGTGTGTTAAGTCCATTTGTTCTAGAGTCACATTTAAGTCTAGTGTTTCTTTGTTGATTTTCTGCCTCGATGATCTGTCTAGTTCTGTCAGTGGAGTGTTGAAGTCCCCCAGTATTATTATGTTGTTGTTTATTTCATTTCTTAGGTCTAGTAGTATTTATTTTATGAATCTGGGAGCTTCGGTGTTAGGTGCATATATATTTAGGATTGTTATGTCTTCTTGTTGAATTGATCCCTTTATCATCATATAATGACCATATTTGTCTTTTTTTTTTTTTACTGTTGTTGATTTAAAGTCTGTCTTATCTGATACGAGAACAGCTACTCCTGCTCATTTTTGGTTTTCATTTGCATGGAACATTTTTTCCCACCCCTTTACCTTTTGTCTATGTGACTCTTTATGAGTTAAATGGGTTTCTTGGAGACAAGAGATATTTGGGTTTTGTTTTTTATCCATTCTGTCAATTCAAATCTTTTAAGTGGGGCATTTAAACCACTTACATTCAACATTAGCATTGACAAGTGAGATACTGTTGTAGTCATCATGTTTATTGTTACCTGGTCGCTTTGTGTTCTTCCATGTGTTACTGTTCTTACCAGAACCTATTCTAAGTGCCTAACACGCATTTTCTTAATTAGTCATTACAAGGTAGATACAGTTGGTCTTATCTGACAGCAATGGAAATTGAGGTTTAGACAGATTAAGGGATTTGTCCAAGGCCACACAGTTGCTAAGTGCTGGTGCTGGCATTTTTACTCAGCTGTAAATCCAGAGATTGTGCTCCCAACCATAGAGGTACTAAAGAACAGGCCAAGTAAAGAGATGCTTTGCAATTTGGGGAAAATTTTCCTTCCGTTTTAGTGAAATTGAAACATTGGCTTGAGAGGCTTGGAAGCTAAATCAGCTAAAGCATAATGTCAAGAGCATTCCCAACATTAGTCAGGATGCTGGAGATAACTCTCTAGGTAGAGAGCCAGTAAAACGGTCCCATTAATAAGGAGGAAAACTTCAAAGTTCTACTTAAAGGGAACCCAGTGAGAATTGCATTTAAATTAAGCAGCAGGCCAAATGTATCAGTCAAGCACATAAAATATCCATTGTGTTTCCAAAAATCAAGATCTAGCTGAAAAGATGTAGAGAATTATGAAGGTATCTCAGGTAGCAGCTGGGTAGTACTGCAATACAGCAAGGGAAGATGAGAATGTATTAGAAAGACTGACTCATATAACTCCCTGGTGCAGCTATTCTGAGCTTAAAGATAAGGTTTAATCACTGAACTCAATTTACTGTTAAAGTGACTTGTCCAGAGCTGAGGATAATTGCAACTGGATCTTAAGTCTCAGTGCTAAATAGGCTCGTAAGTAGCATCATCCACAGGGTCTGTGGTTATGTGAATACTTGTGGAGGACAAACTGTTTCTGTTGTAGTTCCCCTATCTGGAAAACTCATAGGGTTGTTTCAGGTGGACTCAGTTGGCGGGGGTGGGGTTGGCATTTTGGTGAATTCACCATTCATCTAGTTTCTGGATCTGTAATATTGAGGACCAGTTTATCATTAGGATAAATCTCAGTGGAATTTATTTGTGTTATCCAAATGCACAGGAGGTTTATTTATAAACCAGAATTCAGTTATTAATTTTTAAAGCCTCAAGTTCTTTGGGGAATAATTCAGAATAAAAATAATGGGAGGCTGGGTTGCCTCCCATTATTTGTGGGAGGCACATATATATATGTGGAGAGAACATATGATCCATATTTAGACAAAAATGTTTCTGAGAACCTCATTTAGATAGATAGCCTTGAGCAACTTCTTAATAGCTCTAAGCCACAGCTTCCTCTGAGAAGCAGAGATGTTATATCATAAGATTAGTTTGACTCTGGAATACTCAGCTCAAGGGCAAGGGGCACTGGTTGGGAAAAACATCACAGGCTATTAAACCTGGCCCTAGCAATTACAGCTGAATGATCCAAGATACAGAGTTCCAGAGAAGTAGATGTCCACATACGGATCAGGTTATGAGTCCCACTTTAGTGGTTGGATCAGAGCAGTATCAGAAGGACTCTCCATTGTAGAAAACACTAGAATGTAGCTTCTATCACCCCAAAGTATGGAACTGTCAAGACATCAAACCACGGCTCTGATGAAATGGCATTGGGTTCCAGGTTTGGCTCCAGTGATTGAAAAAGAGTGGCAAAATGGGACAAGGTAGCCAGGGTAACTTCAGATCGAGTTTTGTGCACTGAGCCAACTTGTATTAGGGGAGGGGAGTCTCTGGTGCATTTGATCCAATCCCTGTGATTTAATTCCAATTTCTTCTGTGTGATGGAAGAAAGTTGTTGTCCTTCCTGCCCATCAGTTTAACTAACTGGGCAACTGTCAAAGATCAAGGAAAGGAGGCAAGGCAGAGTCTATCAGCATCAAAGCAAGAGACACTGAATACTACCGAGGTTCTAGAGAAGTTTAGGAAAACTCAACCTCATAAAGAGCATCTCTTCCTAGTGCCAGTGAGCTTCCTCAGGGTCCACCTGTATCTGGAGATCTAAATAACATTGGCCCAGCACCGTCTCCCAATTTCTCAGCCTATGCAAGTCACACCCCAGGATTTCTCTGAATTCTTTTCTCTACTTTCAAGGGAATTCTCTGTTCCCTTCCTTTCCCTTCCCTTCCCTCCTTCCCTTCTCTCTTTCTTTTCATTTTGTCAGCCTCTATCGTGTACCATGATGACCAAGGTATGAAATTCGATCTCTTAGTCAAGTTTAATGCCCATCCACCCACCCACACAGACACTCTCCAAGTGATCGTGACTCTGGCAGACTTTACTAATGATTTTTGGAAATAAGTGACAGAAGAGAGTCACATTGGGAAAAACAAGTGTGGCGGATGCCAAGGGCAGCCTATCCCATGAGATTTGTTTACTCCTCTCTTCCTCCTCCTTCTCGTGCCTCTTTACTCATCTTTCCCATTTCCTTTTGGGCACAAATCCCACAAATTACTCTTTTTTCCTCAGGAAAATCAATTATAATATTCTTCACTGATATTCGTACCCTCTGCTAATGTTTCACCTTTCTTAATGGAACATAAGGTAGTTTTTTGAGGATCATTTCTTCCTAAAGAGAAATTCTTAAGTGATCAGTAGAGATAGTAAAAAAGAATTGGTGACCAGAATACTGGTACTTCAATGATTCAGAATCTTTCTTGAGTGATGCTAAGTAAATACTTACTAGGATTCACTTAGTAAACTCATTTCTTTTTATCATTCTAACAAAAGGCTCTATTAGTACAATGTTACCTGAAGACAGGTTTCAAATTGTCAATTTTAGCTTTCCTTATATTCATTGCATGGAAGTCTTACCATATGGATTTTAGAAGACACTCTATTTTCACCAGCAATACTTTTAAAATAAAATACCTATTAGAATAAGATCCGTTCTAGAAATAATTCCACAGGAGAGCAGCATCCATTTTATATTGTCTTTGTTAGGTTTAGTTTCTAAGGATGACTCTTTTGCCCTTCTCCTTTGATTCTGAGGGCGACCTTTATATAATGCTGGTCACACCCTGTGTTCTGGCTATTGCTTCCAAGAAGTATTTGGTTGAGTTCCTTGTTGCTGTCAGTCTAAATGGAAGTACACTTGACAGGGATTCAGAAATATCACTTATGATTTTGTTGTGCTGAAAATATTGATTACTTTAACCAAAATTTCTGGTCGGACTCTGCCAGAAATACTCTGTTACTCTGTGACAGCAAAGTTCACCCTATTGTGATGGTGGCCTGATATATTGTTTAGAGAAAAAGTTATTTTATTTGGCTAATTAACAACAAAAATATTTTATAACTGAATTAGTACCCAGATATTGAAAACTAGAAAAAATAAGGTAAGGAATAAGTAACATTGTCAGTAGTCTAGAACAAAAATAAAGTATAATATATTGTATAAGTAAAATATTTTATATTATACATTGTCAATCGAAACTTAAGTGTAAAACTGAAAATTTTTGGAAGCTTTATAGAACTTTGTAGATTTTCGAATTTTTATAGAGATCTTTTTGGGAATTTCAAATATGTCAAATAATCTGCCTGTAGTTTTACCTGGAGTTGGGAGACTTGTGTAGAGGAAGCTGATGAAACATCACAAAAGGAAAGATGAATATAAAACTAAAAATTGTTCAAATATGTGGTTGACACATGCAACTCCTTCATTCAGTGTCCTAATGATTTTGCCAGGGCAAAAGCAATCCTTTCTTGTCACTTTGGTTTCAATGACCAATTCACTGGCTAAAAACACTGTGGGTCTCTCTCTCTCTCTCTCTTTTTAAAGCTCCCAGCATATTAAATGGAAGAAACTGTTATCTATTTGGTGGTCCATTGTTCCAGTGGTAGCTTAACATGCTTGATCACACACTCCTTTCTCACTTTAACTCCTAAACAATAGAGAGATATCAGCAGTAATAGAATAGCTTCAAAATACATACGTTAATTTAAGCAATAATTTCCACATATGAAATAGATCCTTGTTATTTATACTAATGGTAGGGCCCCCAGTATGCTGCATTATGAGTGAACCTCTAAGGGATAAATGAGCAAGACAGGAGCAGATTGTGGGCTGGGGCAGGATGAGGGGCACCTGACAAAGACAGCAAAGCTTCTTCCTTCCTCCCTCGTGGGGAGGGACCAGGACACCCAGTCTACAAGTGTGTGGCAACCTGGAATCCCTGCCCAGGTGTCATGACCCTGGGAACTAGGTTGTTGCACACCTTCACTACTTTTGGGAAGAGTTCTTCTCAGGGTCAGGTGGAACCTGCCCGGTTCTTAATAAGGAAAGTTGGTGCAAACTGGTGCACAGAACTGTGAGAGGAGATAGGCAGGGAGAAGAAAGGCCCAAGGACCTCAACTCCTGAGCCTTCTGGCTGGGCCCAAATGGCTGATCTTTAATCCTGCAGAGAGTGAGCATGGCACAGAAAACTAAGGATCTTACTAGGAGGATCTCTGAGGCTGGTCTGTCCATGAAATTGGGTAGTTGGTGTAGATGATCACAGGATAAAATTCCTTTCTGAATCCCCAGGAGTATTTTCAGAGTCATGCTGCCCATTTAGAGGGCCTCTTAATATAACTAAGGGCCCGCATTCCAGTGGCCCAGACCTGAGAGGCAGATAGCAGTGCAGGCATCTAGGTCAGGGCTGTAGCTACCAGAGAACTACAGTTTTAATACAGCTATTATGGAATAATTTAAATATATTGCAAATTAAATAATATACTTCCCCATAAAAATTAAATGTAGAAAAAGTAAAATATAAGAGTTAGCCTAGGTTGTAATAGCATCTTTATATCAGCTTTTTATTCTTACTCCTTTTGATCCTAAAGAAAAGTAAAAAACACATACTCTCTTCCCATGTCCCTGGGTTGGACTTCTTAAGACCCAGGTGTGCAGCACGTTGGGTAGGAGAGAATTTATTCCTGTAACCAATATATCTTGCGTTACTGGCCTGGGACACCAAATAATATCATATTTTTTTGTATTCAAGTTAGATGATGTTAAACTCCCATCCCATCTATTGGAAGAGTATTTTTTTTCTATGTCTGAAATCTTTCTCTTGTGATAACTACAGCAACCTAGAGCTGGTTTTTTTTTTTTTTTTTTGGCTCAAGTTAGTTCAAGGGTCAGGCCTGTTCTGGTTTTGATTATATTGATGCTGCATGGGATCACTAAAACTCAGCTGGTCCTGCCATCCATATATCCACCTTGCCCATTGATAAACAATCTGCCTGAAACTGAGCATGTACCTCAATAACGACCACTAAGACACTCTCAAAAATAGGAATAAAATAGAACATGTATTAGTTTCCTAGGCTGGTGTAATTACCACAGATCAGGTGGCTTAGAACAAGAAAAATTTACTATCTCACAGTTTTGGAGGCTGTAAGTCTGAAATCAATGTGTTGGCAGGACTATGCTCTCTGTGAAAGCTCTAGGAGTGGATCCTTCTTTGCCTCTTCCTAGCTTCTTGTGGTTGCCCGCAATCTTTGGTGCTCCTTACCCTGTAGACGCTTCACTCCAATCTCTGCTTTCATCTCACATGGTGTTCTTGTTTGTGTGAGTGTGTGTCCAAATATCTCTCTTTTTATAAGGACACCAGTCATTGGATTAGGACCCACCCCAATTGTCTTCATCCATTCATGTTGCAATAACAAAATACCAAATGCTGGGTAGCTCTTAAACAGCAGAAATTTATTTCTCACAGTTCTGGAAGCTAGGAAGTTTAAGATCAAGGTGCCGGCAGATTCAGTGTCTGGTGAGGGCCCATTTTCTGACTCTTAGATGGTGACTTCCTGCTGGGTCCTCACATAGTGGGAAGGGTGAATGAGCTCTGTCAGGCCTATTTTGTAAGAACACTAATCCTATTCATGAAAGCTCTGCCCTCATGACCCAAATCACCTCTCAAAATGCCCCACCTCCTATTACCATCACTTTGGGGGTTAGGATTTCAAAATATGAATCTCAGGGAGACACAGCACTCAGACCATGGCACTAATCCATTATGACCTCATCTTTACTTCATTATATCTTTACATTCACAGGGACTGGGCTGAATTTTGGGAGACAATAATTCAACCCATAACAGTCCATCCTCTGCCCCACCCCCAAAGTTATACCTTTCTTATATGCAAGATACATTCATCCCATATCAACAGTCCCCAAAGTCTTAACTCTTACAGCACTGAGTAATTTGGTTTTCTCTCAATTATTTTATGTGGAGTACTTTACCAGTCAGTGGTCTGACTCAGCTTCACTCTTTGGTTACTTGGATCTTTTAATCTAAACACAGACACACACATACACACACACAAACATAACTTTTTACCTTCATATATTTTTCAGTGTAAACTGAGATTAGGACCATGTTTTCACTGATAAGTGAGAGCTAAATCATGGGCATACATGGTCATATAGTAGCGTAATGGACCTTGTAACAGAAGGGAGGAAGATGGGATGTGGGTGAAGGGTAAAAATGTACCTAACTGGTACAGTGTACACCATTCTGGTGACAGGTACACTAAAAGCTCTGACTTCAGCATTATACAAGTCATCCATGTAACAAAAATACTTGTACCCCATTAATCTTTTGAAATTTAAAAAAAAGTAGAAATAGTCCAGACAAATGAGAATAAAGCAAGATCTTGGGGTTCACATAGCTTTGGTGAGGCATTACCAAGTAGATCATTCATAATACAGGTCTATTATGCTTAGAATGGTCCTATCTGAATTTGATCACATTTTCTTTCCTTCTTAATCTTGGATGCTTCTCTTCTGTTTCATTGAGTGCTCATAGAAATATGTAGTAAATTTTTGGCTATGAAAAAACTTTTAAAAAAGTTATATGTAGTTGAAAATTTGAATTTCTATTTGGAATTTGGGATATGGGAAATATTGGTCTGTACTTTTAAAAGAAAACCCATAAGGACATAAACACTATTATTCTTTTAAAGAGAAAGTTTTTTTTTATAGAAGTATATTCAACAAACCAATGAGAACTGTTAAAAAAATTAATTGGGATGCCATTAGCTTGAGAGGGGCCTGATGCCTTGGGTTCCTACATGAATAACTGATGCCCAGCTCAATGTAAACAGTAAAAGAAAACATAAGCTTAACCAATCAGAAATCACCAAACTAACTTCCAACTAGGGACTTTGCACTTTAACCAATCAGTTATATTTTCTTTGTTTTGCTTCTGAAAACAAATTATAAAAGTTTTCCCCTTGCGCTCCCTCAGTGGAGCCCAACAACTTGCGGTCTGGTGTCACCCAATTCATGAATCACTGCCTTTTCAAATAAACTCTTTACAGTTTTAATGTGCCTAAGTTTATTTTTTAACGGAACCAAAGAAGCACTGAATGAGATGACCTCTACTTTTAATTCAATCAGTGCCCAAGGGATAAATGCACAATTGCTGAGAAAAGAGCAACTGCATAACAGCCCCTGAATCAGTGCCATAGCTAAGAACTAAGCCTGTCAGCATAGATTTTCTGTGACCACACGATTTAAGCCTAGTATGTAGTATTTTTATATATACACACACACACATATACACAAACAATTATATAGATAGATAGATAGATAGATAAACAATTGAGAGAGCTGGGTTGGTTTTTTTTTTTCCAGGTACAAGTTAGAATATTGAACATCACAACTGGTGATTATAAGAATCTGTGAGGAGAGGGTAAGAACAAACTAGAAAGGAAGTAAAGTAAGAGAGCCCAGAAGTACCTTCTCTTCACAGATATTGTGATTTTCTTTTTTTTAAATGTACTTAGTCCAGGCTATTTTCAGCCTGGCATGACCATGCATCTTTGAACCAAGGAGTGGCACACCTGGAAATTCTAGTGGCTGTTTCAAAGAGAGGCAGGGTCCACCAAAATGGTCTGGATGGCACAACTTGCCTCTGTTCATATAGCCCCCAACCTCCTTCTGACCTTGAGCTCCGACTCCCACCTGTGCACCTCTTGCCCTTCTATGCCCTTTTTGCCAGCAGCTGCGTTTTGGCTTGAACTTCCCTCATGCTCTTCATCCAGCTGTAATGTTCTGTCCTCTGACTTGTTCCACGACTTTAGCTTCAAAAAAAGACCTTGATGACTGCCTGATTTTCTGCATCTTCCAGGTCAAAAGCCCAGTTTAACTGGTTTTTCTTGGCATGACGTTCTCTTTCTACCTCTGCTCATGTAGACTGATAAACTATTTGAAGGACATTGAATTAACCTTTCAAGTTGGATACTAGCCTAGCTATATGCTTGTGAGAGTATGTCTTTATTCTAAAGGAGTTGAGAAGTTAAAAAATATACTGAAAAAAAAATTCAGCCCAGTTGAATTAAGGAACTAATCAATTTCCTTAATCATTTAGTCCGGTGCCGTCCAATATAACTTTTTTCGAAGATGGGAATGTTCTATTTCTGTACTGGCCAATTCAATAGCCACTAGCTGCATGTTGTTATTGAGCGCTTGAAATGCAGCTAGTATGACTGAGGATCTGAATTTTTAATTTAATTGTAATTAGTATACATTTAAATTTAAATAGCAACATGTGCCTGGTGGCTACTGGATAGGAAGCACAGATCTACTCTATTCCTTTATATTCTTTGACAGAACAACAATTGAACAATCAGAAGCATATAAGCAAATTGAATTCATTTGTTATGATAAGGACATTGTAGGATCTTAAGAGGAAAAGAAAAAAAGGTGATGAACTTTGGTGAATTTTGAAACAGGAGTCTAACCACATAGCTCCAGGGCAATATGAGTGAGGTTCATCATATATGTGCTGTTGGAGGATGATGTTTCCATTTTTCTATTAACAGCTCCAAGCACAACTCAAGAGCTATGGAAAATCTGACAAAGTTGAAAGTGTTTGAAGTATATTCAGTCAAGTTTTCCAGAAGCCCGGTGAGATCCCAAAAAAGGCTGAGGACCTGTCCTTTCCTGATGAGTACCTTAGTCACTTGATGAAACTGTTTGGCTCTTACTTTAAGCTATTGCTGCAGTAACAGATTAAGGAATTATCTTGGCATTTTCAAATTGTCTTTCTTAATTTCTCTGAGTCCAATTTAGCATTTTCTTCAAATAAATTGCTTCATTAGCATTCATGTGCAAAATGTTATTCACACTTTAAAAATAGAAGATGTCAAAGTTGAGTTAATGTATCTGACTGGGAGATTATTTTACTCCTGAATGGGAAATCCAAGGAAACAAAGAAAAGGAAAAATAGAGCAGTTAAGCAGAGAGATATGTTATTGACTCCTGGGATTGCTTCCTTTTAAGACCTGGGGGAAAATATTTTCTTATGGCACACAAAGATGAGTGGCTTTATGGAGAATGTCAATCCGTTTGATTCAACTTTAAGATGCAGGGCTCCGGGTTCTATATGTGCATCTGTGGTCATTAAGAAATCCCTTCACAGAAAAAGTTTTGATTAAATGTAGTTAAATCTAGAATTAGTGTCATTTACCTTCCTATCTGGTGGGATAACCCTAGAGAAGATATAGCTGTACTGAGCAAGCAGGGAAAAGGAAATGGGTGAGTTGAGAAATAATTTAACAACATAAAAATTCTAATATTCAAATGCAACTGAAAATAAGCTAATATAGGCACAAAACCCTCAGTCTTCTTAGTTTCTGGATTCTCCCTCGAGGAGCAAGTAATCTCCAGCTTGTATGGTTTTGAATGTCCATATATTTACATAATGGCCTTCCTGTTATTCCCCAAATAATTTCTTTAGAATATCCTTGTAATTTCTGCACTTTCATTAGATAGAAATCAGCTAGACTGAAATGCAAATTTGGACAACTTGCTTTATTGAACAGAACACTGAGTCTGTGTGTCCATGTAGCAAGGGAGACAACTTCCTAATTTCCTTCCTTCCTTCCTTCCTTCCCTCCTTCCTTCGTTCTTTCTTGTCATATTGCTTGCGGGATGTGGGTGGCAATTATAAGAAGGCTGACTGAGGAAATACAGCATTTTGATATTTTGGCTTTCAAAATAATTGTGAAACCTTCCATCTCTAAGCCGGGCTTGAATAAGAGCATTGCCTGATTTCCACGGTGAGCTGGGGGTTATGAAACCCTTCCCCCCACTAACCATCGCTCATCTGCATCTTTCAGAGACATAGAGAATGTTTTTCTTTTTATTCTCAAATGCTTCTTTTATTTATCTTAAGTCCTTTATATTTGCATAAAGATGAGGAGATGTTTTACTGTTCACATCACTGTCACTTGCCAGACAACTGATTTATCATATGTGACACTAGAAAAAATAAAACACTAATTTATATTCATGAAGTTTTCATTTATGCTTTCTAAACAGATATAATACAATCTGTCTAACCTCTCCAGGAAGTTCTAGAGCTCTGTCATTTTGTGACACTTTCTCTCCAATATAAGTAGGAGAAAAACAGTATATGAAAGGTAAAAAAAAAAAAAAAAATTACAAATAAGATGGAATCAATATTTTTCAGATAAATGAAAATTAGAAAGAATTAATAAGTGGTGTTTTAATTTCTAAACTTAATTTTACAATACTTCAGCAGATGGAACAAAAAACTTTGGCCTAAAATTTGAGGATTATCATATTGTCTCGCATGTACATATGAATATCTACATTGGTAAACAAAGAAACAAAATTCAAAAGACACTAATAATAACTGGGCACATTCAGCTTGAGAAACGTATACAAGGAGCCTCGCCTGTGAATTTACAACATGCCAAATCTTTCCCTTTTTTCTTAGATAGTCTACATTTTTAACATACCACGTGTCTTAACCAAACTAAACAAAAAAAATTATCTTTTTTTCTAATCTTTTTAAGGCTTCAGTCTTTCAATTAATGCCATAATATTCAAGATCTCATGGTGAAGACAAATAGGATCAAATAGTTTCAAGGCACAGTTTAGAGATCGCTTTCTTAGAACAAGCTTCCCCAAGTTCCCAGGTTTGGCCAGGGGTTCCTCTCTTACGTACTTTTGCAGCCCTCTGGATTTACTCTCCCCAGAAGCTTGTACAATTGCAATGTAGGCAACTACTTTAAAAATATTTGTTTCATGGCTGCTCATTGTTAGACTGAGCTCCATAATGAAAACACTGCATCGACTGTTTTCCACTGTTACCCGGGGCTGAACATAAGACCTCCCTGGTATATATACAGCACTTGCTCAAAAACACATTGAATTAATGTTATAATTTTTACAATCATCTTTAAAGTTTTTAAAGTATTTAAAGTTTGCATAAGAATAGCTGTAGGTTGGATTTCTCCCTTTGGAGGGAATTGGCTTTGGGGTAAACCTACTAAGCTGGCCCGGTTTATCACAACACTGGATTCTGTTAAGGGTCCGGAGATGAGTGTTCCTTTGTATTTGTGACTTACATCCTGGAAATGAAAACAGTGAGTAATACGTGGTTAAGGTATTTATGTTGATGAGGCCAGAATTAGGTTTACTCTGTGACTCAGCTACTTCTTCCAGTAGAATCTAAAGCTGAGAAAAATAAAATTGCTGTCTGAAATGGAGATGAGTCATCACTGACCAGAGAGGTGGGCAGGCATAGGAAGCCTCAGAGCTGGAATCCAATTCTAAACAATTTCCCATCTCAGCGGGGCAGAACCAAACAAATTGAAATAGAGTAAGAAACTTTTGTGAAGAGTAAGATTGGAAAACAGCTCATTGGAAAAAGCACCAACTATGTGGCTGATCAGTCTGGTGTTCTGGAGTGTTAATGAGGGCTCCCTGAAAAATACCATTAAAACACCTGATAAGACAAAGCTGAGCTTATTGCTCACAAAGTCCAGGAGAAGGGAGGGAAAAGTCAGGATATTTACGAGGCTTTTGGATCCAGTCTAAGGGTTAAGGTTAAGCAAGAATTATGATATAATAGTATGAAATTGGTGGGTATAGCAAGGCAAGGGTTTTGTGGTGAGTTTTCCAAAAGTCATGAAGAGTTAACAGTCACCTGATGCTATCTATTGAAAAGACCAACAGTCTGATATTGGCTTAAATGGGATTTTAGAGAAATTTCTGATGAACAATGAAGTTATCTGCAGCTTTTATCTTTGTGGGCAAGACTTTACTGGAATTGTAAAGCCCTGTTGATGAAATCAGTGGAATAGTAAGGTCCTGCTAAAAGCATACAGTAACTTGCATGGGTGTGGATGGTTTCAAATCTTGGTACTCTTCTTACTCTGCATCATTCTTCAGCTAAAGGAGACCCCTTGAATGAAGGTTGGGAAAACAATGGCTACCTTAGCACAGAACTGTAAAACTCAGCATTGGGAAAGAGGTATGATATCTTTAATCTCCCTATTCTGTCATGAGCAAGGCTTATTCCTTAACCTCCACTTCAGTGTGGCTATTGGAACACACGAATTTAAATCTCCTCACTCACAGATTCCTAATGAAATAAATTACTAAAGCAATAATCTGCTGGAGCAAGAAAAGAGAGGAAAATGGCAGATGCTATTAATACTTGTTTAATTCATTTGCTTAGACACTTCCAAAATATTTGGCGGGAGAAACTATTTATGGTGGGGACAGATACATAAATTTATAAGGTTAGTTATTAATGGATTATGCATAGTACGATAATAGTATAAGCAATATAATATTTCTGATAGGTATGTGGGGAAATGCTGTTAAGTGGACCAGCCATAATTTGTTTTGTCTTATTTATGCTTGGTTAAAAATGGCCACTCTCATAATCAAATGAATACCAAAGGAAGTAAATGTTGTGATGCAATTTTAAAACATGAAAAATGTCTCCAATAAAATGTTTATTTAATTTTCTGGAAAAAATATTGCAACTTGACAAAATGCATGAAAATGTTTGCCAAGGACCCTCAGTAGAATGGAAGGCTAGCCAATCCTTCTGACCTGGCTGAGGACACAAGGAAAACACATTAGAACTCTAATGGTTACAAAACTACAGGAACGCACACCTGACCAACAGGGCTGAGACAATAGGCACAGCATCTCCATTGTTTGAAGTCACCCAGCAAGAGCTGGATTGACTAGGATACTGGGGCCATGGTCCCTTTTCATGGTCTTCATGAGACTCTACTTCTTCCCTCTGAGGTGACGGTGATGAATCCATGTAAAGCAGGAGTCACAAACTCAAATGCCTGCAGAGAACAGGAACTTTCTGTAAGACAGTGATGTGGGCCACAGTGACAACGTGGGGAGCGCTAAGGAATGGTGGCAACTGTGGCAAATTGGAAAGAGCAGCAACTACTCAGATCTTGTTGATTGTTACTATATGGGAATATACACTTAATCTGGCCAGAGGTTTCAATGTTTTAAAAGATACTGGCAATTCCAATTTTTATATGGTAGTTTATAATGTTTTAATGGCAAAAAAAAAAATATCCACACATCTGTAGGCTGAATATTGCCTTTGCCCTTCATCTCTTTTAATAGCCGAATTATGTAATAGCCAAAGACGTAATAGCCAACACATAATCCTCTTTTCCCCCTGCCCCTTTCGTTTTGTCAGGAGATCATCAATGCTGTTTAATTTGAGGAGGAAGCCCTTACTCCACCTAGAAGCATCCTCTACTGCCTGTAGCAGGATCTGAATTTCCGTCATTAGTAGTTATTTTTCTTTTAGGACAGAGGGTCCTTAGTTCCCTGTCAAACATTGACATATCCCTGGTTGTCACCTTATTGAGGTAATAAAATAAATCTAATTAACCAGAAACTTTTTCTAAAACTAATCAACTAATAGAGGAAGGAAAGAAAGCAAAGCGCCATGGAAATGATACTACTGTGTAAAAGAATCATTTGTTTAAAATGCAGATTCAGATTCCCTGGCTGTAAACACGAGAGATCTGAATTCTCAGAATCTAGGGGAGAGGCTAGACTGCCTGCTTAGGGAGCGCTCCTGTGTGGTTCTTCTGTGGTTAGTTGTTTGGATACAGAAAACAAACAAACGAACAAAAACAAATACTTCAGCAGCGGTTCCCAAACCCTAATGTTCATCGGAATCACTTGGAGGGCTTTTATAGCATAACTTGCTGGTCCCCACCCCTATTGTTTCTGATTCAGTAGGTCTGGAGTGGGGCTGAGAATTTCCATTTCTAACAAGTTCCCAGGTGATGCTGTCACAGCTGCTCTTAGGAGCACACTTTGAGAACCACTGCTCTGGAGGAATGGGGTACAGGCCAGTTGCCCAGAGCAAGCCATGCAGGCCCTGGTGAGCATACGCAGGAGCTGAAAGTGAGGACGGAAGAGCCTGGAATAACTTCAACTGCTTCATAATGTTTTCTTGGACCTGGTGCTGGAGCCCAACACTTAATGGCATTGCAGACTTTGCCTCTGGTTCATTCATTCATCAAATATTTATTGACACTAGTCATGTGCCAGGCACCATGCTAGGCATATACTCATAAATTAATTAGCTTATTAAATCACCAAGTAATTCATCTGACAAATATTTATTGAGTGTCTATCATTTGCCAGGCCATGGGCTTGGTTGCTAGTAAGAGACAGGTCTCAGCTGCCATGAATCAGGAGCCTTGACTCTTGGCTTCTCTACTGTCATTCATATTCAGAAGATGGCTTGAAGAAAATCTTGGTTCTTTCTGCGTAAGCTAAACAGAACACAATAGAGATGGTTGCCTGTGTTATCCTGGGGGAATGATGTTTTGCACAAATCCCTGAAACTTGAAAGAAGAAGCACTTCTGTCTGAATGTGCTGACAGCTCTGGTCCTGTGGGCCCAGTGTGGACAGTGGATACTTTCCCATTATGAGCAAGCAGGCTTCCCAGGGTCGCCCCTGTGCTTGGCAGCAGGAACGCAGACGTACTTTTTCTAGAAATGGTGCCTTTCCAGTAAAGAAAAGAAATGCACGTAAGGCAGGCTGTCAAAACCTGCCCTGACACAGCTCTCCTGCAACGTTTCATAGAAAACATGCTTTATGCTCCACAGGAGGCCTGCCCTTTCTCTGTGTCTGCAGACAGTGGGTAATAGAGGGCATGGAGTTAGAAGCACAAGCATTTCTCCAGTTATACAGGCTGCCCCACATTACACCTCATGACAAATAATTCATTTTTTAAAAATGCAAAAGCCAGGGCTGGAGGAGAACTGGGAGTCTCCTAGTAGCTCTACATTGCTTTTTTGGATTCAGACCTCTTTTTACAAATATGATACAATACTGAAGACAAAAAGGAACTCTTGATCTAGTTTGGTTTTTGTTCCCTTTATTTCCTGAGTCTACATATTTTAGAAAGCCTAAAAAATAAATTATTATCTATAGAACAAATATCAACACTTTTGAATGTGTTTAAATGGAATAGTTACTTTAGCTTCCATGTAGAGAGCATTTCTTTGAGATATCATTGTGATTTTTTAAAAATTATATTAATGTTTAAAATGAAAATGGTTTAGCTTACAGTTCTTAAACTGAAAACCCCTTGAAACCTGGATCTGACTGATTCAGCTCTGTATCTCTCCAAGGCAAGCATATGGTGGATACGCAATGTATATTTGTCACACCCTTGCATGCTAGAACGAGAAAACTAATGAACACTAGAGAGTGGCTAATTCACCCCGTTCATTTCTGGTTAAGGAAATAGTCTCCCAGGAGTGTGGTGATGTTTTCGGGTATACTTGCTAGGGATGCAGGCAAGAAACCATCTCCTGCTTTCCAGGGCCATGTTCACCTCACTACATCTGCCAGATCCCCCCTGACTCTTAACGATGAGTAGAGTTGAGATTCGAAGAGTCCAAGGCAAAGGGAGCTAAAGCCAAAAGAGTAAATATTTTAATATGAAAAATTGAAATAAAAATCTCTTTGTCAGAATGTAGTTTCTTTTTTCGCTCAGGGGGCACATATCAGGGGAAAATTTAATAAAAATTTTAATTTATAATCCTAGACTCAGGTAAAGATTTTCATAAAAACTCCAAAATCCATTAAGGCAGTTTTGGGGAAACATATGCACACCTTTTACTATGGTTATTTTAATGGGCTTGATAAATCGAGTTCACTAGTAGGTGGTGAAATCTCTTTCTGGAAGGAGAAATATTTAATTTCCATGTCTGCTCAGGAAACTGATATTTAAACTTACATTTCTTATCCTTGCCCCTGGATAATGAGGATTATTTGACACGAGTGAATATGGAAACTTAATTAGTTCTGATATTTCTCTGTGTTTATCTCCTCCATGCTGCTGTCGGTGGGCAGACCACTCAGCCTGCCATGGCCCATCAGGTGCTGCTACCGCTGCCTCTGCAACACTCCCTACCTGGCCCTCTTCTCCATCTCCTTCCACCAAATTCCAGCGCTCATCCTCTCCCTCCTTCGTTCCATGCTGCTGTCAGTTGTAATTCCGAAACACAAGACAGACTGTGTCATTGCCTAAAACCCTAGAACGGCTCTCCACTGCCCAGAGAGTGAGGCCCTATATTTACAGCAAAATGCTCAGGGCCCCCAAAGCTTTGCTCCAACCACTCTTTCCAGACCCACCATTAGGCACCTGCCTTCACACAGACTCTGTGCCAGCCACGTTAGCCTCCTCACGTGGCCTCTGCACATCACAAACGAGAAAGGCGGTAGGGTGCAGCTGTTAAGAGCAGGGGCTCTGGACTCACACTGCCTGGGCTCGAAAGCCAGCTTTGCCATGAACTTGGTGACCTTGCGTAGGTTACATCACTTCTCTGAGTCTGAATTTCTCCACTGTGAAATGAGTAATGCTGCACCTCCCTTGTGGGGTTATCAAGAGTTGAACTTGAGATGACACCTGCACTGTGCTTAGAGCAATGCTCCAGCATGACGGGCTGGCAGTAGGCTGGCCGTCACCGTCACTCACGGTGTTGCTCATGAGCCACTCTGGATCTCCGTGGGGATCACACCCTACAGGGAACTGTTTACTCACTGCTTTGGAAACCAACGAAGTATTTTTCTGGACGCATGCAGCACTTGTTTGTCCTTTTCTGGTTGTGCCTTGAGTTGTTATTAGGTGTTATACTGTCTTCACATCCCCCTTGAGATGATGAAATCTTTGAGAGTGGGAACCTTGCCTGACTCCTCTTTCCATCTGCTTTGCCAGCTCAGTGCTCAGCACCTGGCAAGTGCTTGACAAACAATGTAGGGAAATAGAAGAAACTTATCTGTGAGTCATTCAAAGCACTTTGTGTTTAAATGCACACATCCAGGAAAATAAATCTGATTTGAGACTACTACTCATTTACCCCTATGTAAAAGCTAATTTCACTCATTCCACAATTATTTATTGAGTTTCTATTACTATCAGTCACTGTCCTAAGCACTGGGGATACAAGAAGTAAAAAAAAGATACATTTTCTGCCCTCAAGGAGCTTCTATTCTGAAGGATGAAAGCAGTTAATAGAGAAGATTAAGAACATGATAAGCGCAATGGGTAAAAAGAAAGCAAGGAAGGATAGATGAAGGGGTGCTATTTTGTATATGGATAGTCTAGGTAGACTTCCTTCAGAGGGTGACATTTAAGCAAAGACCTGAGGTACACGTGCAGCCTACCCAGAGAGAGAGAGTTTCCCAAGCAGAGAGAAGGGCCAGTGCCAAAGCCATTTGGTAGAGATTTCCAGGAGAGTGTGAGGACCTCATGGTGTGGCCGGAGCAGTGTGATCCCAGGGCAGAGTGGTAAACACAACTTGTAAACGTGTGTGTGTGTGTGTGTGTGTGTGTATACGCACATTTGGTAGGACATTGTAGACACTGTCCTGCATCTGACTTTTCATTTCACACTATAATTTGGAGATTGTTCTACATCACTGCATATGGGTCTGTTTCATTATTTTTGATGGCAGTATAATATTCCTTTGTCTGCTTGCTTCAGCCTTCATTTTATCACTCCCAAGCTGATGGGTCTTTGGCTATCACAGATGATCCTTTCATGAGAAACTTTCTAATGTGCCATTTCTCACAAGCACTTAGTTGCCTGTAGGATATTCCTAAAAGTAGAATTGCTGATTCGAAGTATATGAACATCTTAAATTTTGAAAAAAATCTTAAATGTAGATAAATATCACCAAATTGGTATGTACAAAGGTATGCCAATTTCTACTTCCACCAGCAATGAGGTGCCTGTTTATCCACTAAGTGAAAATGGCGTCTCACTAGTGTTAATTTGCACTTCTCTGATTATGAGTAAGGTTGACTGTCTTTTCATATGTTTATGAGATATTTGTATTTATTTTTCTATAAGCAATCTGTTCATATTGGAGTCTATTTTGGACTCTGCTTAATTGTCAGATGTTTGGAGTCAAAACTGTTCTAGTTAATATTTCTGCCCCATTTTGTTCCCTGATTAAACAATTTATAGCCTCTGTCATCCTGCTGCTTATTTACCAAACAGTTCTGTCTAAATATTTTGCCTAAACTCTCCCATAGTGAATATTTGTGCATTGCAGATGTGAGCTGGCAGAGATCTGGGGTGGACGGTAGTGTTGTCCCAGGACAGCTGGTTAGATTTAGCTCAGTTCCTCAGTTCGACAGTATATGAAAGTCCAAAGCCTATTCTTCTCCTCCAAATTCTCACCATATCAGGGAGTGAGGGGAATCCTATACTTGTGCGTCTCACTCTCTCTGCCTGTATGTTTATGTGATGTCTTTGTTTCTACCCATCCCATTGTACAGGCAACAAACTCATCCCTTTTTGTCTCTCCCAAGCAATTCCACGGTAATATTTCATGAATCTGGTTGAATTTACCAAAGCTGTGATGCCACATCTTCAAGCCTGCTTGCTTCCTTTTTCTCACTCCCTGTCATATTCTATCTGTCTCTCCACTTAACTCTTTTACCCACTTCTTTCTCAAGCATAAAATAAATTTCTGTTTTTATATAGATTGCCTTTTAGTGATGACATTTTGTGAATTTTGCATGACCTTGGGATCTTGCCCTCTGTACAAAATGGCATATTGTTTTCTTCCAAACAATGCAGTGCTCCTGCTAAGAGGAATTCTGGTGAACAAAATTTCTTCCATACATGTAGATCTGGAAATCTCTTTAATTTTGATATGTATCTCATCTACTAATACCAGATGCAGGCATAGACTCAGGCTATGATATTGACTTAAATGACACAGGATGCTGATAGTTCATGAGAAAGAATTTACAAGGCTGCTCCAAAGAAAAACATTTTGAGTCAAGTGCAAAGGTCTCAGTGATAAGATGGAGGAAAGTATTTTTCTTTTTATTATCTAAATTTGTTTAGAATTTAGGTTATATATAGGCATTCATGCCCCACTTCTGATGATGCTGTAGACTCATGACATCAGTATAAGATGTTGTATGGGAGCTCAACCCTCAGCTTCTATTAAAATTTCTTTAAAGGTTCATGTCCTTTAGAAAAGGGGTCCTGGAACTAGCAACACTCCTCACCCCCTCTTTTTTTTTACTTTACTCAGACTCCCCACTGGACTGTTATTCCCTGACATGTTTATGAACCATTTATTATATGACCTTTCTTTCTGCTTTACTGAAAAAATTGAAGTCATTGGGCATGTTTATTATTCAACTTTCTGTCTCCACTAACAAATGTATCTACATCCACTCAGTCTTCCCCTAGTTGCAGTAGTCTTGGTGGGTGAATGTTCCTCTTTCTGCCCACGGCCAACATGTTCCTTTGTACCCTTCACCCCAACCACATTGAACTCCTCCTGGCACTTTAGTCTTTTAGTTGTTGCCTCATTTCCTTTCTACTGGTTTCTATACTTTAAACCATGAATCTTCTCAGATCTAGCTAAGTTACTCTCTCCCCTACCAAAAAACCACAAATCTCCCTCCAAAACTCTTGACCTTAAATCATATCTAGCAATTCATTGTTCTTTCTTCTCTATCTCTTGTCAAAATTTCAGAAAGTGCCTGCATTTGATGCTTTTACTTCTTTCCTTTTCACTCACTCAGCTAGCAACTGCGACTTGCCTTCTGTTCCCACTGATCTCCTGATTTCACCAAGTCACCACTGATCACCTAATTCCCAAATGAAATAGAATATGATTTTCAATTTTATCTAATTGGGCCACTCATCTGCCTCTTTTGCTGTTGTTCTCTCCCCAGTTCTTGAAAAATCTCTTTCTTCTTGCCTCCCACAGTACCACCCTCTTTTGGTTCTCTGTGTACTGTCAAGATTGAGCCTTACCTGCATTTTTGTGTGTGTATGTGCTCCTTTTCCTTGGTATATCCTTAAAATGTCCCTTCCCCAGGCTCTGTCACTGCCCATTGCCCACTTAATCCTTTTGCTGCTTCTACCTTCCAAATCCCTGTGTTTTGTGTGCAAGGTTCTCTCTTTTCTACTCTGCTTGAGCTGTCTCACCAAACTCCTTGGTTTTATCTACTACTAATATACTACAGACCTTGAAATCTCTATGTCCAGCTCAAATCTCTCTACAAGCTCCAAATTTTTAAGGACAGAAACACATTTAGAATTTTATCCCATAGGCTGAAACTGAGTTCATCTCTTCCCTGGTAGGTCAGCTTCTCTTCATGCTTTCTTTACCTCCAGAGGGGCAGGAGGTGTGAGCATTTATTCCCCCGATATTTTACGCTAACATCCTGAGGACTATTTTTAATTTCTTTCTGTACCTCATCCTCATTGCAAATCAATTTTGCAAGTATAATTTTCTAATTATTTCTCAACTCTTCCCCTCTGACTGCATCTCTACCGCACTACATTGGTTAAGGCCCTTTTTTCTCTCTTGTTTATAATATTTCAGCAGCCTCCCAACAAGCCTTCTAGCCTCTGTGGTCTTGTCTGTCTCAGATAATTCGGTATATCCTAAAGTCATGTCTCTATAATGTAAATGTGACATTTCATTTATCTTTAAGTCCTCTCTGTCTCTCCAACTGATTTCTTACCACTCCCTTCATCACGACACCGTTCCTCTTATCTGTCATGATGTTTCCTGCTCCGACTTTCCTATAGTAAGTACTCTCCCACTCATCACCCCCCAACTAGTGAGCTACTTGGTAAAAGCAAAGCACTACTTAGTTTTTAAGATTCCGCTTAAGCTTTCTCTATCCTATCTTTCTACCCATGTCTGGTGTAGGGGCTCCATTCCTGTGTTCTCCTGCAACCCTGAACTTGCCATGTATTAGCTTAGTACACTTTGCCAGGGTCATCTGTTTATACAACTGTGTCTCCCACTGATTTGAATACTTGAGCACAAAAACTGTAACTTACACACTTTATGTATTTCTAGTGATAAGGGCAGTGCTTGTCACATAGTATCTGCTTAAAAATGTCATTGATCAATGTATGAGGGGTGGTCTATATTAAAATCATGGAATGCATATCTCAAAGTTGAACTGAATGCTAGGCCAATGTAATCATTTTACTTTTCTTAGTTTTATTCTCCTTATTGTAAAATGGAGAATTGTAATACAAGAATAGTATTAGGTCATCAAATATGAAATGTCTGATTTCAAATCAAAAGTGTAGTTTATCATATCTCAAAGAAGAAGCAATACAATTAATCAAAGTATGCTCCTAAACTATCATCACAGTTTTGCCATCTTAACGGTAGCTTGTTTATGCCAGCAGTGAAGAAGCCTGGAGAGTCAATGGCAATGAAATCGCCAAAAGAGTTTTCCACAGCTTGTTGAGAACTGAATATATTTCCTTGCAAGAAGTGCTCGAAAGCCTGGAAGAAGTGATAATCAGTTGGTGCAAGGTCTGGTGAATACGGTGGATGATAGAGAGTTTCCAAGTCCAGCCTCTGTAGTTTGAGCAGCGTTGTTTGTGCGACATGTGGTAGAGCGTTGTCTTGCAAGAGGATTGGCCTATTTCTAGTGACCAATCTTGGCTGCTTAATCACAAGCATCCTCATCATTTCGTCTAATTGGTTGCAGTAGACATCTGCTGTAATCGACTGACTAGGTGTCATGAAGCTGTAGTGGATAATAGCAACGCTGGACCACCAAACAGACACCATTAGCTTTTTTTGATGCATATTCTGTTTTGGACTGTGTGTGGGCACTTCATCTTTATCCAACCATTGTGCCAAATGCTTGCGATTGCCAAAAAGAATCCATTTTTCATCACACATAACAATGCGGTGTAGAAATGATTCACCTTTATCTCATGACAGCAAAGAAAGGAAAGCTTTGAGACAATTTCTCTTCTGATGCTGGTTCAATTCATGTGGAACCCATCTATCCAGCTTCTTTACCTTTCCCATTTGTTTCAAATGGTCTGATATTGTTGGAATAGTAACGTCAAACCTTGCTGCTAACTCATGCATAGATTGAGATGGATTTGCTTCCACTGCAGCTTACAGCTCCTCATTATCCACCTTGGCCTCAGGTGGCCCATGTGGCTCATTTTCAAGATTAAAATCACCAGATTGGAACTTCTCAAACCATCGACGTACTGTGTATTCATTAGCCACATCCTTCCCAAACACTTCTTTGATATTTCGAGCTGTCTGCGCTGCACTGGTTCCACGACGAACCCATATTCAGAAATAACATGAATTTTTGACTTATCCATGGTTTCACAAAAATTGCTCTAAAAAAAATTTGACAGATAATCACAAGCCAAAAGGTGCATTTGAAAGACTGAGGATGTACCTTCACAATAAAAACAAAACAAGGAGTGTCTAAGTGAAGTGCCGGAGATATCAACTGTCAAACTTAGTATTTAAGGAAATTGGACATTTCATACTTAATAACCTCATATTCACTTTATAGGGTTTTTGTGAGGGTTAAATTAGATAATATTACGTGCAGCCCTTGGCATAGTACCTGACATAGTAGTTGCTCACTAAACATGACCATGTAACTCTGACAATCAGCTCTGCTACTTCTGCTAGTAACACTGTTGGTCTGCGCCACCAGGAGAGCAATTTGTGACGTCAGTTCTTTTCACTCACTAGTTTTATTAGCTTTAACAGTGAGGAAATTGGCCTTCTGGTGGTTCATTTTCTCAATAAGTGAGCTCAGGGATCATGCTGGCTTTATTACTATTTTTTAATTACAAAGCTATTTTACTTTATTTTCTCAATTAGAAAACAGTGAATGGAAGGCACATCTATAAATTGCTCATAGCCCGACCCTCCAACTACAACCACTGTTGCCATACATATTTTTCTCCTGAGGGCCCTTGTTCTACACACACATTATTGGAGTGGTGGTTGTTGTTATTTGGGGCGACCCTGATGTTAGGTCTGTTTAGTGCAAGGATAATAAGGTCATTGAGTAAGTGTAAATTTAAAGGATTCGCAAGGAAAGGAGACAGGTGTAACCTGAGCTGAATAAGATCGCCAAACTGAAGACGAGAATGAGACCCTCTATTAGTGTCAGATCCTTCAGGAGGCACAGAAACAAATGTTTCTTTATTTCAAAACTCCAGGACTTAGGGTTGTTGATGTCTGTAAATAACAACAGTAACTTACTACTTCTTCAGTTAATTAGGATTTCAGCAATACCTAACTTTCAAAATATCTTGTTTTCTTATATTATGATTTCTCAGCATATTACAGTTATTATTTTATCAACAGCCATATGTTCTCCCCCTCTGGGAGTGAGCACCTGCCACTCTTAAATAGACTTGTCACAAATTCACCATTTATTTAGCAACAGATATTAAGCAATAGCAATGGACATTCTTTTCAGTTTATTAAGTCGTGCTAAGACTAAAATTGAAATAAAAGAAGTCATTCATTCATTAACACCTTAATTAGGTCAAAAGTTATCTATTGACTTGCTATGTGCTAGGCATAGTCCTGGGCTCTGGTTAAACTGCAATGAACAAAACGGACATGGTTAGTGCCTTCAAGGTATTCCGGCTAGCCAGGAAACCCCTAGTAAACAAGAAGACAGTCAAATAAATGTAAAGGTTAGCATAGTGATAAGTGTATTGAAAGAAAGAACATGCACTGCAGAACTAGAATGAGGGTAAGATTGCAGGAAAAGGGGTGGGGGCACCTTTAAGTAGTTAGGGAAGACCTCTTTGTGGAGGCAATATTTCAGTTGAGACTTGATGGAGTATAAAGGCCACCCAGGCATGAACTTTGTAGGAGAGCATTTTGGCTTGGTGACTAGAAGGAGCTTGCTTCCAGGGGGAACGTGAAGAAGACCAGTGTGGCTGGAGTGTGGAGGTGAGCAGAGCGAGAGGTCCAGATGTGGCTAGACAGGCCAGGCCTGATCACACAGGGCCTTGTAGCCCACGTTAAAGAGTTTGGGTGTCTCCAGACCTCCTGTTTGCAAACTCATGGTTTCTCCTTAGATGCTCTGCTCTAGATGATCTCTGCAATCATTATCTGGTGAGCACACCTGTGCATAACGTTACCTTGGTGCCTTAGTGCACACTCGTATTCCTTCTGCCTGGAATGGAAATAGTATCAACTTGAATTATAATGTCTGCTCGGAGACCTGCAAGCAATAAAATCCTGGGCAAGTTTTGAAACCCTACTGGGCCTCATGTCTTATAAAATTATAAAGAGGTATATCTCAACATTTTGATGTGAGAAATAGATAAAATAGTATATGTGAAATCCTCCAGCATGGGGCCCAATGAAAGCCAGCTGTAGATAAATGTTAGTTTCCCTGCATCTCTCCACGTAGGCAGTTTTTGTCCATTCCAGTCTATTGCCCTTTTCTGAGCCACCAAAGGATTTTTGGTTCTGGACCACCTATTTGCCCTTATTTAATAATTAATTTTAGGTTCACTTTCATGAGTCTGTCTTACTTCTCCCAATAGATTAGGATAGAGACCATGCCCAAGCCTCACAGTAATAAGTAACCTTGGGCACAGAGGTGATGTTAAGTTAGTCTGTTCTGTTTGCATCTTTATAATCCAGTGAAGCAAAGGAAATCTTGACTGGCAAAGCTGTGGAGGGTGCAGGTAACAAAATGGAAAATGAAAATGGATTTCACAATTGCAAGGAAGTTAAGGAGAACCTGCTCAGGGAGCATGTGAAGAGGAGAGAATGCTATTACAGCAGGAAAGAAGAGTCTTTTATACAATGATGGACAATTTAGAGATACCTGTGGTTATGCCTGTAATTCCAAGGTATGTGATGATCTGAGTGGTGAATTAAGCAAACATTATTTGGGCTCTCCATTAACTTACTAATTCAACATTTATTTAATGTCTACTATTTATGATATTATGCCTCAGGTTAGATATTGGTCAAAATCTGAAATGAATAACTTAATTTTGTACAGACTGAATATTGTTATGTGGGTGATTTTAAGGTAGTGAGTTGAGGCATAGATTTCTTACATTGTATTTTTCTATATTAAATATTATGGGTTTTACATTAACATAGGTTATAAAATATATTTGTGTTTTGTATATTAAATTAAGCCATAAGATTTTTCAGTTGCAAAACATGTTGAGATATATGCTTTTATAAATAAAAGAACAATAGTATTTCAAAATTTTTCTTTGAATATTACTTTTATAGGTACAGTTGCTGAAAGTTTTGGTGAATTTTGATGGGGTGATATAAATATATAATCTATGAAACATAAATAATTTTTTTCCACATTCATATGTAGAACAGAGATCAGCAGAAATTGTGGGTTACATCATAGTTATTATTTTACAGTTCTAAGTTTAAGATAATTTTTAAAGCATGTCTATCTTTTAACTATTCAGAGAGTTTTTGCTGTTTAACTTTCAACTTTTTTAAAGGTAAACACTTTAAAAGCAGAGTGATTTATAAAATGGAGTAATCCCTTGAATATTGTTATTTCTCATTTTTGGGGGCTTCTTTTTCCCCTTAGCCTCCCAGATTGATATTTCTTTGTTCTTTCTAACAAGCAAATTTCTCAGATGCATAATCATTTGATTTAGAGAGTCGACATTAATAAGTTTATCCCTTGAAATAGAATAAAGACTTTTATTATATTAGTCCAGGTATTTCTTCCAGATGTTAAATTTATCTTCAACCCAGTGGTCCAAGTTCCAAGGGATGCCTGTAATTAGATGTAATTACATGTCATATTAATCAAGCAGTGGTTTTCCAGGTCACAATTCTGCTGCTCTCCTCCTTACACCTTTCCCGTATTCTCTTTCCACCTCCCTTTTTAGAGCCTCCCTTTTGTTCCCCTCCAAGGAAATGTCTCTAAATTACATCCTTCTTCTACACTGTCTGGGAAGCAGCTCCCATGAGAGCCTATAATCAAGGGTGATAAGAGGGGCACAACATTGTTATAATGTCCATTTTCCCCCGAGGAACATATCTTTAATTTGCAACTTTAAATTTCTGTTTAAAAACCCCTCAAAAAAGGTAGCTGCAGTTGGCCTGACAGTCTTGCTCTGAAGTAGCTTCCTCTGCTTTCGTGCTTGCCTACGTCTCAGTGTGCATGGTACGATTTTTCTTATTCACTTTTCCTGGCAATTCCTTGGAGTGTAGCAGCCAAAATAACAGTATGGCTTCTCACAGCTGCCCAAAGCACACTTGCTGGCCTCCTTTGCTTCTTCCAGGATTTGGTAAAAAAATAAAAAGTACAAGCTCTGGCCCAGGCAGACACTGAGTGGGGTGTGAGGTCCAGGCAGCAGCCAGTGGGGTGCGGGTCTACTGGAGATTTGTCTCCATTCTGCACTCAAGGTCCTGGGATTCTTCAGAGGCCTCCTCCCAAGTGATTAGGTGGGGACAGGAGTACTAAAAGTCTCATTGTCATTTTCCACCTTCTCTCTTGCTGTAGATTTTGCTTTTCCTTTCTGTTTTCCAACATTGCATTTCTTCCCTTGTGGATTGTTTTCAGCTGCTCAAATGAACCAATGAATAAATAGTATAAATAGCAATTTGTTCACCCAGTTAGCATCAAAATCACAATCCCCACGTACTCCTCCCCCCAATTCACTAAGCTTTCCTTAGCTTTGCTGAGCAGACCCAATTTGGCAGCTTCCTAGTATCACACTAAAGGAAGGGCAGATATGCTGTTGCCATGGAAACAAGGTAATTGTTCAGAGGGTTCATCCTGCATGGGTAATATGGAACTAACTGCTGTACAGTTTCCCATTTATTACAAAACATTTACAAGGAAAATGGGATGTGTTTCGTGATGTTAAAGTGTTTGCCTCTTTTCAAGTAACTAAGTAAAAATTTCTGATTAGAATAAATGGGACAGAAACCCTTCAGTGAAAAGTGAGTTTAAAATCCTCAGCAGTTATTGATGACAGGAAGAATCCACTGGTAGGCCAGAGGCCCTGACTGGATAGAGGGTGTCAGTGCTTCTGTCCTTCCGGTCTCAGGTGTTTCTCCCTGTCCAGTTGTGCAGGATTGCCATTTGGCTTCCCTCGCGTAGTAGTGTGTTGGCGGAGAATGTGTTCTCTCTAGTGCAGTTTGGACACCATTTTGTATTCTTTTCTTCTTGACTTCCATGGCACAGAATGACTGGATCATCTTTGTCTGTTCTAAATTTTTCCCTTTGTCTAATTTTCCATACACTCATCCACAATAACTTTTTTTAAAAAAGGAAAGCAAGTTTTCCTCTCACTGTCCTTAGACAGAATTGATTTCACCACATATTTTAATTCCAATCTGTAAAATGCCTCCTTGGTCTATAGTCAGAGCTCAATCGATTTTCACTGAACGTGCCTCCTGACAAGACATTTATTCTTCTTTGGCTCCAGTCTTCCTCTCTATAAGACCAAGATCTAAATCAGTGTTTCTCAGCTTCTCTTTCTCCACTCACAAGTGGCTTCATAGAGATCATGCCTTCTGGTTAAGTGTAATTTTCTTTTCTAGCTCAAGTGCAATGTCACTGCATTCTCTAGCTTGAGAAAGCCCATAATATACCCTCTAAAAGTGCACATCTCCTCACACTGTTCTCACTCATACCTGGTTTGACACTGAGACCTGTGGTACTGGAATTAGATGACCTCCAAATTTACATTCTGTTCTGACACTCTGCAGTTCGGTGATGCTAGTCTCTAGTCACTTCACTGAGAAAACCTGATCTGACCAGGTTGGTTTGGCATGTTTTTTAGGAGCTCTTGAATAGCCTGTGTGTATTGTTATTGTTCCCACATTTCATTGAGTTTAGTCATCTGGTAGTTTCTCCGGTAGACTTGAACTCCTTGAGGATGAGTCTCCTTCTTATCTAGAGTTGTCTGCATGTAGCCTAACACAGGCATTATCAGCAAACCTTCAATAAATATTTGGTGCACAATAGTTGGTTGATTAAATTGATGTAGTTATGTCACTCAGATTACAACTTTATCAGTGCATTAAAAGCAGATCTCAAGTAGGGAGCCTTCACAACCCCTTCACTACTGTAGCTACTGTATCTCCTAAAGTATATTCAAGTTCCAAAGCTCCACAAGGACCAAGAAGTGTTGAGAGACCAATTGGGTGGTTATGTGGCTATGCTTGAAGAACCTGATTTGGGATTTTGTTTGTGTTCTTATTTGTATAGCATCCATGCCAAGTTTGACTGCCTTGCTTGGATGGTGTAGTGTTGACATCACTGCTTTACAGATGCCTAACTAATTGTTTATTCATGGTGTTATTAATTGGATGGCTACTTTCTTACTTGGTTTTAAAGGCCACAGAATGGAGCCAAATCATGACACCTCCATTTCCTCCCAAGGTATTACAGAATCTGATTTCAGTTTCACTAAAATAAATAAAAATAAAATATATGCACTTATATGAAACATCAACTAAAATAAATATTAATCTATTTCTCTCGGAGAGCGGGACCCAAACAATCAATTAGCAGTAAGCTTGTCAAAATGCACAGGGCGGAGGTTTCTAGGTGCTTCATCATAATTTTATTTGCCCAGAGCATTTGAATAAATGAAGTGAAATGTTGCCACAAGTCTGAATCTTTGATAGGTAATTTCTGGACCTCCTGCTGAAATACTGTTGGCTAACTTTCTGCAGTAAATTTTCTCAGTGATTGTCACAGCCTGTGGTAATAAATGACTTTTTCTCCCATATGTTACTATGCCTGAGTGCAGAGAGATGACACACAGGCTGTGTGTATGTTTGTGAGAATGCAGCTGTGTGTGCATTTTTTATGAAGAAAAATAGCTTTCTCCCGAGCTTTTGCTGAAAATCCCATTCTTCCTCCCAAATAGCAGTCATTCAATAAATATTCATTGGATTGCATTCCATCTTTGTGCTATCTCTCGATATTCCTTGCCTCTGCAGGATTTGGGGAACAGAGTGGAATGGGTGATGAATATAGGAGGAAAAGTTTAATATGGTCCTGCACCACTGTCGTCGTAGTTAGAGGTTCAAATTGGCAATTAGATACAAGTAAGTTTTAATTCTATGTTTCCTTAGCTTCATAGAAGGATGTAGGGCAGGAACTTCAGCAGGTACAGCATCATCCCATGGGGGCCCAGCAGCTATTCAGGTACACAGCTCTTTTTGTCTTCTCCCCTGCTAAGAGTGTATGCAGCTGCCCTAGACAGGAGAGCGCCAAGCTTGCCACATATCTTTTATACTATTCTACTCACATGGGTCCAAGGCCTGCCAGTTTCAGCTCCCACAGCCCAAGTGTAGCTGCGCAGATCAGGCATAAATACAACAAAGCAGAGGTAACATTCCAACTTTATCTTAATGCTGCAGTTTCCAAGGAAGCAGGGCTGCAGGAAGGTAGACTCTGTCCTGCATCAAACCAAGCCTAATGAAAACCCTTTATAGAGGTATTAATTTCCTTATCACTTGAATTGCTAAATATACACAAAAAGTGATTTTAAAAAACAAAAATTTACCTTCCACTGACTTTCATTGTCCATTTGGTAAGGTGCTCATGGGGGAAATCACTCCATTAGAGTGAAATGAAAACTTTAACCATTAAGGACTTAAGATGCCAATTAGTCCCATAGAAGACTAACAGGTCTGTGCACCCAACAGACAAGACCTGTTGGATGTTTGAATTTAAACCCAAGAAGTACCTTTGTAGTGTTTTTATCTCTCCTCTTGGTTCTGGAGAGGAACCCCAATAACTCTTCCAGTCCAAGAAATTTCTTTCCTGCCTAGGAACTCACTTACTCTAAATTTCTTTCATAATTTTGCACTTCTTCTAGCATGAAAGACATGTCTGTAGGCACCAACCTACAACAGAGTTGAAAAATCTAAGAGCAATGTTTTATTCAAAAACTGTATTCTACTTAATTGATTATATAAAATCAAAATTCCTAGTTCAATTTACCTAAGTTGGGTGTGATTTGAAGTCTTTTATGTCTTCGGAAGGAAAGGCATCCTACAAATGCAATAATGACAATCCAAGTTTGACCTAAAAATAAAAAATAAATAAAAAGTGTAATAATTAGGTTCACAGATTTTCTAAGACTAAGAATTCTAAGCCATTCACATCCTGATAATCAGAACAAATATTAATTCCAAAGATGAGTCTGAATCATGCTTTGCCTCAACATAGGACAAAATTGTATATTATATTTTTATAGGTAGATATCTCCTTTGAGAGTGAAGCAGTTTGTTCTCACTTGACTTCCTATTTCTCTTGTTCATTACTTCAAATGGAGAATAACTTATGTACAGTTATGTTTATGAAATCAAGCATAGTTCATGAGAAATAAGAAAATAAATGTAATATCCATATATATCAAAGTTTTAGACACAATGCAGAATGGATAAAAATGATTGAAATTGTTTAAAAACATGTCTCAGCATTATACCCAAATTTATGTTGTTCACTTTTTTATATACTTTACATACAGGAGTCCCCAGTGGACTTCTGTAACTGATACAACTATCTTTTAGTGGAAAGCTTAATTTGGGTGCATTACTGACATAGTTCAAGTTGACTACTCAGGGAAAAATCACTAAAACATTATGGATAGAAGAAACATAAAATAATAAGAATTAATTTGTGTAATGTTACTAAGATTTTTTTTATAGAGCAAAACTTAGCATGATCTCCCAAAAACCTCTGGTTAAAAATACTAGTGAAGATAAATTATCATAATTTCTAAGTGTCTACTCTTGCTTTATGTATGTAAAGTACCATAGTTCCTCTTTATCTAATGCTCTAGTTCCCTATCACCCAATTTTTAAAAGTTTAATAATAATGTTCCTATCATTCCTTCAATTTTCTCCATCTATAGACATTACATAATTCATATCTAACCTATATCAACATAGGTCCCTAGATTCTCCATTTAAATAAAAATTCTCTTTCAGTTGAATTATTCAGTAAATTTGGCATCTGTGTGTGCATGTGTGTATGTTCAATGAACTGATTGTTTTGCTTGGGACATATGACCAATAAACCAGTTATTTTGGCATCATCAATAAATCCTTAAATTCACCAAACTTGCTGCAAAGGGGAAAAGTACAATGCACTTCTGAGGTCACAGGAGGATAATGATTAGAAGATAATGTCTTCATACAGGACTATCTAGTCACATTTTTGCCAAATCCCCCCACGAGTTACTCCAGTGGCCTTCCTTTCCAGTGGAGAAAAATGGACTTTCTTCAAGGTGGCTACTAACCAGTGTGCTCCAGGATAATTCAGCAACACTCTTGATACCACAAGATGCACTTTCAGCTTTGATACTCTGTTGTCACTATCAGGAAATGAATCAGAAAGTTCCCCATGAGTTCCAATTTTGGTTGACTTATAAAACAGGGACATGTGCCCATTATTATATCCCCACTTTTGACGGGGGAGATAGTTGGAAATGAAAAATGTATGTCCCAGAAGCTTCAAGAATGCATGGTACATTCAAAAATGTTTCTCCCTTAATCAGCAAGTTACAGTTTAGTTCATACCTCCTGACTAACCTTTTTCACTTGAGGGGCTCTGACTCAGCAAGCTTTGAAGAGGAGAGGTACAACTTAAAGGTGGCAAATTCTGTTGCAGCTAATTTGTTAATATTTATGGCCTCAATCCACAAGATGAGCTATGTGAGCACACTGCAATTTCCAGTAGAACATTTATGAGAGTGTGAGATTTGGAGTAAGAAAAGATAGCTTTGGGGAAAAAAAGAGAAATCACAGATAAAATTTTTAAGATAATTTTAAGTGAACTTAAAGTAATATGGTAGTTATTTTGCATAACAAACAAAAATTGGAAACATGCACACACATCCATTTAACTCAGACACTCATAAATATTTATTGCCCTTTTAGATCACTTTGCTATGGCACGCTAAGTTTCTAGAAACCTAATAACCATGGTTTGATTCTACTTTTCTAATTAGAGCACTAAAAAGAAAATAATATGGTTTATTTCTGTCCAACATGCTCTTTAACTTGGTTTTTATAGCATCAAGGAAAATTGCTGTTGTTTGATATGCATGGAGTTTGTGCATCTCTAGCCATTATAGTATTGTGGGCTGCTACTGAGAGATTGAAATAATACCAAAGTGTGGTAACACATGTATTACATAAAGCAGTGTTTACATATACATTTATAATAAAGCCATTAGATATCACCTTCTGGTAGTGCACATCTGGAAGTCCACATATCTTAAGGGCATGTCATCAAAGAACAGTTCAGGAAGGTGACAAAACTGACAACTGGATCAAAGAAAGCATTTATTGTTTAGGAAACTAGGAAACTTCAAGTGTGATTGCAACCCAGAGGACTTCAGAAAAGAAGCACACTTCTGATGAACAGTGTTATGTTTCTAAATACAATACGAAAAAAGGAAATGTAGAAAATGAGTGTAATCCTTGCTCTGTGACATTGTTTTATGATAGCATTTATATGTCTGTAGAAAATTTGCTATGTAATTCACATTTGGTCAAGTTTAATAAAGGTGAATTTCTTGATTTAAAACTCTTATATTGTCAATGAAAACAGAAAACTGAGATCTGTCATTGACTCTATGTCCTTTAAATCAGAAGAGATTAGGACACATGTCAAGGTTATGACATTATACATTATAAAGTAAGGAATAAGCCAAATACCAGCTTTGTAGTATACAGACACAGTGCCAAAGACTAAGAAGGACTTGTCCTAAAAATACATTTCCTACAAAAACTGTAGTAGAAACAGAAATGATTATTTAAAGGAAAAAACACATTTTTTTCTCTCAGAACCAATATCTAAAATGTGCTCCAATTCATCATTAAATGAGTAGTAGAAATTCATCTCCAAGGCTATTTTGCATGAAGATAAATTTTATGTATTAACATTTTTCTTTAAGTCAATATATATTTAAAATTGCATGAAGTAAAAGTCTACTGTTGCCCTCATTTCGTTGTCTTTGGGAGAGGCAATACTGCAACAGCATTGCCAATGTTATCATGATTTTATAATCCACATTTGATTTTCTGGCTGTGTGCAGACTACAGCATTGGGAATGGCACATCCTTACAGGATGCAGGAAAGATCCATTTTCATCATGCACACACAATTATCGTATGGATTCCGCTCTGTCTTGATCGGATCAATGAATGTGATAGTCATGCATATCCAATCACAAATAGTTTTTGTAACCTAATTTTACTGATAAATTTGGAAAGATGATCACCAGATAGAGAAGAAAAGCAACAGCAAACCCACAATGTTTGGATGGCACTGAGGCTGACCTTGAAGAGAGAGGCAGTTGAAGTGTGGAGCAGACTGACAGCTGAATATTTCCCATACCCATTGACAAGTCTGGCCATCCTGGTAGACTGGTCACGGCAGGGAATTTCAGTGCAACTTCTGGCCTCTTTATCCAGTAAATTTGCCTGCATCTGCTAGCTGAATTTTTACATTTCACTGAATTTCCATGAGAAATGTATTCAGAACAACAGAATTTCATACCTGAAATACTTTTACATTTAGAATCATTGAATTTTAGATTAGAAAGCTAAGAGAACATTTACTCCAATCCTTCATTTTACAGATGATGGCAATGAAATTCAAAAGGTTAAGTGGCTTTTCTGAAGCCGTGAGATTTTTTGTGTGTGTGTGACAAAGCCTAGACATTCTCAGTGTTGGTTCAGAGCTTTTCATTTCCACTTTAGGATGACTCTTTCTTAAAGAGCTTATAATATTAAAATCTGTTTAAAGGGTGGTTTCTTTCTATCTAGGCTTTTTAGAAAAGTTTTAGTTTTGAAGAGTTTCTAATTTCATTTACGTAAATTATTCAGTGAAAGGTGCAATATAGATAAGTCTAGAAGGGCTTCAAATAGATTAATGTATTTGACATTTCAGAGCTTGAGAATTAGTAACCAATTATGTGCAACAAAAGAAAACACGTGTTAATATTTCTGAGTGGTTGTGAGCTCAAAGAAAGCAGGAACCATCTCTAATGATGGTGTCTAAACAACTTATCTAGCACATAGTGAACACTAGATATATTTGTTGAATGACTAAAGCAAACATTTTGGTAGTGAGGAATTAGAAGGAATTAAAATTCTGTAATATTAAACGGCCAGAATAGATTCTTGGAAGTCCACATATCTAAGGGGCACGTCACCAAAGGACAGTTCAGGAAGGGGACAAAACTGACAACTGGATCAAGGAAAGGGTTTATCATTTAGGAAAATTAGGAAACTTTAGGTGTAATTGCAACCCAGAGGACTTGGGAAAAGAAGCAGTGATTCTAAAGTAGGAAGAAACAGAGTCAAAGCAAAGAAAGAGTAGTGAGGACTAGAAACTCTAAGTGAAGATATGGTGTTGATGATACTTGGCTAGACCTCAATCAAGTCTGGTAAAGACACTCTGGTTTTGTTTTGCTTCCAAAGCTGACATCTATAAGAAACAGAAATCATAGACTCTTAGGAGAGAGAGAAAACCAATAGGGGTGATAAACCCTTCTACCCAAGGGCTTCTGTCTTGCACAATTTTTATTTTAGCTTTATTTCTATGGAGCAAAACAAAATAGCTCTTCTTTTCAATCACTTTTATAGAAATATGTATTCTTCTGGAAAACGGAATTGGATCCAAAATTACATGAAGAATAATGAGGTCAAAAGTGAAGTAGAACAATCTTTTTTGAAGAAGTCTCATGCTAGGAGTGAGATTAAATATCCACCTACAAGATAAGCAAGGTACATTTTTTAAATTTGGAAATTAAAACTATATTATGCAGGTACATATATTATAGTAAGGAAGGGGTTATATAATAACAAATGTGAACAGCTTGGTGTTCCTGCAGCATGAAGAATGCAAGAGGACATGATGGGAGATATTAGGCCCTCACTCCCATTTAGAAGATAAACAGATTCCCAATACCCTTACTAGTTGCTAGACTTAGTAGGAGTTGTTTCAGAAACCCAGGTGAGCATGATATAAGATTTTGGAGGTTTTGGGGAGCTGTGCTTTGGGAAGCTCACCTCTGAGGCTCTGACCAGAACATGCAGCCCCCTCCAAGGCAGCGAGCCTCTTTTATACAGTCAATGGTTTATGGGAGATTAAGGGTTTTCTCACTAAAAACCGCTGGGATGTGTTCTAGAGATTAGAGAAACCTACAATTGCTTCAATTTCTTTTCCTTTCCCAGATAAGTGCTGATATGCAAACCTTTCTTAAGAAACAGAAAGTCCATGGGAAATATACTAAGACCATCTGAGGTCGATGAAACATTGTGTTTAGGTGCTGAGTGTAAAAACTAAGCAAAGTGGGTGAGATTTTCATGAAATATAACCTCAGAAAGCTGTGAAATGCTCCAGAAGTTTTTGAGACTGACCATGACAGAAAATGCTAAAAATATATTGGAACTAAATTAAAAGGAAGGTCAGGACACAACCGTGTCTGAATGGGAGATATAAAGCACAGTGAATACAAATTGATAATGCTGAGGCGAGAGATCGTTTATTGCTCTTCCATTTTTCTTTTAGGGAACAAGCAATAAAATTGAAATGAATGAGCCAGTTTTAGACCTCATTTTCATACAGCATCATTTCTCCTGAAGGCTCGCCAAAGACAGAAACCAAAGAGAAAAATAAAGAGAAAATCAACTTACTTCATCTTCAACTCATCTTATTGAAGGGTGAGGGCTTGAAATCTTGTCTGAGGAATACTCTTTTTAAAATACAAATTCTGATCTACAAATGGGTTTTTATTCCTATGTGCCTATGTTCTTAACTTGTGTACTAATGCAGGGCTCAGTGTCCATACCCACACAGATACACACATATCCACATCCACAATCACACCCCCCAAAGATGCACTCTATTCTCTGTCTGTATCTATCTACTAATATGGCTGTCTATTTATCACCATTTATAAGTCATCTAAAATAGAGTTTTTGTTCTGTTTTGATAGCTTTTTTAATCCCTCATGCTCTTACCTATGTTTTTCTCACTGACATATATGTCTGCTTTAATTGTCTTCTAGTAGATAAAAAGTTGTTGCTTTGAGAGAATTTATAAAGAGATTCTACATGATGCTATTTTGGAAGTTGCAGACTGTCAAAAAATGTGAAAGGTTGGAAATTTTACCCTACTAGCAAGCTGGAAGGGGAGACTGCCACAGCTTCATGGATGCCGGCAGAAGCCATGAGACTCTTGCATCAGAGACAAAGGACTGTATTACTCATAGCACAGCAGGCCTCATGCGCTTCATGTTCCCATTAGTTCCCCTTGACTTCTAGTCCCAAGGGGGTGATGCAGCACAGCCCAGGCTGCTGCATACAGAGTAGGTTTGCAGCCTGATGAACCTGAGCTGAGGAAACCCATCTTTTACAAAGGCTGTTAGCAAACACGCTCAACCTTTGCTCTAGAGAGACATTATCTTTATTATCCTGGACAGCAGGAAAAAACAAAAAAAACAAAAAACAAACAAAAAACAACCCCTGCCCTCTGCCCCAGAAGGAGAAACTTTCTTTATCTTCCAAAACTGTTTGCTTTAGAAACATTCTTGAAAAGACAGTCCAGAACAAAATATTGTCAGTGCCTTTCGGCAGAAACATGAACGATCTATCACCAATTGTCTCCCAATACGGACTTGCTTCTATAGCTGAGCACAAATGCTCCTAAGTGTTCATTTTATTAATAGCCCAAAAGATAAATATTTAGTTTACCTGTCAGTTTCCACAGAGTTCTCTTGTCAGACAATAAGCTTTATTTTTCTCTCTCTCTTTCTTTTTTTTTAATCAAATCAGTCTTGGTTCAGAGGCCTCAAGCTCTTGCTTCGGTGTTTTGTCTTTTAATACCCATAATAGTTTTTCAAACATGTACCATATTTGTACCATCTCTTTCTTTCTGTCTTTCTTTCTTTTTTAAAGCTGTGGTCCTGTGCTATTTGGGTGAACATTCTAGCTCCAGTTTTTACTTTTTGCCAACGTGTGCAACTGATGAGTCAAGTTGTCTGTATTTCTGATGAGATCTCAGTAGGCGAGGATTCTAGCAGCATCTGACCATTTCATTCTTGAATTTTTTCACATGACATAATGCTCTCCTTTATTCCTTCACGATCCCTCTGAGTATCTCTATCATTCATCTCATATCAGTTTCACACCGACAAAAGATCAGGAAAGCAATGTTCCGAGCACTTCTGTGAAAAACACAGGTTCATGTCCAGCTTCTTAAATCTGGGAAAGAAGGTTTTTTAAAAAATGGTATGCTATCAGGAAATGTTACTGATAAGACAGTGAAAATAATCACAAACATACTCTCACTTTTGCATTCAGAGGAGTTTGGGCCCCTTCAAAATAAACTCTTGGGAAATCATAGACTTACCCCAGATTTTCTACTTTTACTCGGAAAGTTTTTAGAGTTGACTTCAGAATCTAACATACATTTTTAAAATTTGTTCCACAGTAGCCAACCTTTATCCTTTAATACTGAATTCCACTTTTGGAAATAGTTAAAAGTTATTTAGAGACCAATAAAAAGGTATATAAGCAAGCTGGTTTTAAAAAAAATAAATGAATACACGTAATGAAACAGATACCCTTATGTGGTTGAGAAATTGGCCCTGAAGAGCAATTCCAAATGTTTCAGGTTTTCACAGGTTTGGAGGATATCAAAAGTAGCTCTTCTTCTTCAAAGGATTGGGAGCTCCTTCACTGAAAGTATAAATGATAAAGATATGTTACAGTGTACTCTTTTCTTTAATAAGAATCATTTTTAAGCTAAAGAGATTATATCAAAACGGAGGGATTTTGTCAGTGGATGTGGCCTGGTGAGGGCCTCCATTGTCAGCAAAGTGACTCTGTTAATTTTCCCTTCTTTTGCATACTTCCCACACTCCTTTGCTTTATTTTGATTTTGAAAAAATATTTTATTTTGTTTGATCAGAAATAATGGACATCTGTGAGTAAATTTTATCATTCATGTGACACTGAGTTAAATTTAGGCAAGTTATTTAACCAGTCAGCCTAAATTTACTCAAATATAAAAATGGGAATATTAATACCTAGTTTGCAGGATGGTTTTAGATTAATGAGATATTTAAAAATGAATGGCAAAATTGAAGGGGAGTTGATGCTCAACAATTCTCTTCCCACCCTCCCTTATGTTTCTGCTTGCCCTGGTCAAGATTGTATTTTATGTATCTATTTAATATTTCCTTTAGAACAGAGGAAAGGGGTTGAAATTTCTAAGTTTATGGTGGCTGAACTGCCAGCTTTAAATTTATTCTCAAAACGCATGCTTACTCAAGACAAAGAGGCAAGATAGAGAAGGAGCCTGTATCTGCTGGCACCTCCCTGTGTAGAATGAAGATGGATCTATGCAACACGATGGGAATATAAACGGAAGCCACCTCAAGCTACCGGGCTGGGCGTCAATCTGTAATGTTAGCCACAGAAACTGCTGAAAAACTGTTTCCCCCAATATGTAACCTTGAGTGGGGAGCCATCAGGGAAGACATAAGGCCACTCCTCAGGGTAAGAGGAGCTAAGGGTAGCAACGGAGCCTTCTACAGAAGAATAAATGAGTTAAGTTCTTCTTCTTGTGTTTCCCCACTGGGGTGGTTCCTGGGGACCCTATATCTGAGGAGAGTGGGGCTTCTCAGCTCAGGAGAGCACTGGGGACTTGGAACATGGAGGGACTGGACCCCTGGATAAAAGATAATTTTGAAGTTTTGAAGATTTTACTTTTCGACTTTTCTTAGGCTATGGAAAATACCTGAAGATTTTGTGGAGTAGCACTACCATTGTATAAACAGTACCCTTTTGACTGGGGTTTTGCCTGAATCCTATCTCCCAGGAATCTAGGAGACACTGCTAGAAGGCTCCGAATCCAGCAGAGGTGAGCAAAGTGTCATCTTAACAATATAAAATCTCAGATGCGGTCCTTCTATAGTGATTCTTGCTTTCTGCTCTTGAACTTCTGGAGTTCTTTTCAGTTGTGGGGTGGGGATGGGAGTTTAAATACCAGTTTATATTGTGTTCTCCACTGAATCTTGAGATTGTGGGGAAGGAAAAGATAAACTGGATGCTGTTTTGGTCTGTTGTTGCCTTTGTTGTTCTGTTCACGCATCAGTATTCTGAGATCGGTTGGCAGTACAGCTCTAGTCCTGTGGGAGAAACTGCGAAGGTCTAAGTGGAAAGGAAAAAACTGCGTGTACAATTGGGAGGGAAGAAAAGAAAATCTGGGGACCAAGGAGGGACCATCTAATCTATATCTAGTCCCCACTATAAAAATTTCCTTTTTTTCCCAAAACATCTGATATCCTTAGACATATTCATTTTGATTTTAAAATATCTCTATTCATTAAAATAATCAGTAACCCTTTTCACTGGCAGAAGTGAGTACAACAAAAGGATCCTAATACCCTTCTCTTGATAAGGCTCCTGGTAGCTGCTGAACGGTCAAAACAAGAGCACGTAACTACTGAAACTCAGTCAAAAAAAGAATAAAAATCAGGGGATGCTATAGGGGAGAAATTAGCAAGAGAACCCGGAGCAAAGTTGAAAAATTAGGCTCTCATTAGCATTATTATTACATATTTACAATTGTAGATATAGGTACATCTTGCAAGAAAAGCTTTGTGTTGGTCACTTTGCCTGTCAACCATTGGACTGCAGTGAACTAATCAACTTAATAGTGCCTGTGGCCTTTTATCTTCAGTGTAGCAGAAATGTGACTCCCAGGTAGGAGTGCCCAGGTAGCTTACAGTTCTTGAGCCCCATTATTTTCTGTCCCAGACCTCCAGGCGCTGTCTTAGTCTGGCCTCACTGCAGACCTGTAGTGTTACGCACCCTGGTTGCAAGGTTGCTGCTGGTTTATATACCCTTCCATCTGCTTCTGGTTCTTGTAGTGGGAGCTACAAGCTCTTTTGCACTTCCACTCTGATGTGGCATAAGTTATTTGTGCAGACTTTATTGGTCAAGGCAAGTCACAGGGCCAATATTAATTACAATAAGCAAGAAGGGTATCTTTTCACAAGGAATATTTAAAAACAATAATATACTTACCACAACCTTTCTCTATCTACTACTCTCCACTATGTAATCAGAGAGGTTCTTAAGATAAAATTGGATTATATCAATCCTCTGCTTTAAAAAACCTTCAAATGTTTGATGCTGTATCAGTCAGGGTTCTCCAGAGAAACACAACCGATGGGATGTATTTGTGTGTATGTGTGTGTGTGCATGAAAACATTTACTATAAGGAATTTGCTCACATGATTATGGAGGCTGACAAGTCCTAACATCTGCAGAGTGACCCAGAAAACTGGACACCCAAGAGAGTCAATGGTTTAGTTCTAGTTCAAGTCTGAAGGCCTGAGAATCAGGAGAGCCAGTGGTGTAGTCCTGTCCAAAGGGCAGCTGGCTCAAAACAGAGGAAGAGCCAATGTTTCAGTTCAAATCTGAAGGCAGGAAAAAAGCCAATGTCCCAATTCAAAGGCAGTCAGGAAGGAGAAATCCTCTCTTACTCCAGGAAGGGTCAGGCTTTTTGTGCTATTTAGGGCTTCAACTGATTGGATGAGGTCCACCCACATTGGGAAGGGCAATTTGTTTTACTTAGTCTACCAATTTAAATGTTAATCTCATCTAAAAACATCCTCACAGAAACACTTAGAATAATGTTTTACCAAATATCTGTGCACCCTGTGGCCCAGGCAAGTCACAGAATTCATCTGCCAAAAATTAACCAAATTAAAACAAAGGTGTTCTCAGATTCCCAACACATGAATAAAAATCCAGACTCCTCAGCATGACTCATGAAGCCCCACATGTCCTGGCCCTCTGCACCCTTCCAGAGTTACTACAGGCCAAGCTCCCACTTGCTTGTTCTATCATAATCACGGTGCCATCTGACTTTTCCTGAAACTCACCAAACCCAGGCTGCTACGATATTTTTATATTCACTGATCTCCTAGGCTGGGATCACTCTGTCCCCATGCCCCAATATTTCACAGGACATGACTGGATCTTTACCATTTTTCTGACCTCGATTTAAATGCCTCCTCCTTGGAGATGCCTCCCTTAATAATCCTATCTAAGATGTCAATGATTCTCTCATTTCTACTTTATTTTATTAACCCATTATCTCTGTCAAAGTACCTTTTTATTTTTAATAGCCATTCTTAATTATGTAAAATTATGTTATTTATTGTCTCTCTCCTCTACTAGATTTAATGGTCAAGAAGGTTATAATCATGTCTGTTTTCTTCACCATTGCCTGTATAGGCCCAAAACAGTGCGTGGCACACTGTAGGCACTCTTTAAAAATATACTAAATAAATGAAAAATTGAATGGGCCATGGGAACCCCAGAAATGAGTAAGGCAAATTCGCTGGTCCTGAATATGATTGCAACTCTAAAGGAAAGACTTTTCCAAATAGAAAATAATTAAGTACCTTTGTAGTTCTCCATAAAAACACTTTTAAAAATATTAAGTTAGTTCCAAGAGTTCTTGAGGTTTATGTGACTACTTATTCCTTAGTAATAATGCAAGGCCAGAGAGGTTAGATGACTAGCCTGTAACAAACCAAAGATTTCTATAATTCTGACTAATACACTTGTGTGATTAGTAAAAATACTGACTTCATTTTGATAGAGGGACCTAAATTCTGGATTTCCCATTTAATGGTTTATTTTGCATTGTGCTGGGAGTGGGTTAGAAATATGGTAAGATGCTTGGACTCCTTTGAGTTACATTCATTCAAAACAAGCCATTTTCATATGCAAAGATTGATCTCCAAGCCTCAGCTTCCTCAGATATGGAATAACAATGACAATATCTCCCTTCCAAAGTGCCTGGCATAGGTCTCAGCCCATAGAAAATTTCAATAAGCTGTAGCTGTTGGGCCTTTGCTGGGAAGCCTGGGATGCTCCAGTCATAAGACAGACAGGATTCAAGGCAGTCTGACCACATGTATTCAGGCCCAAAACTTTAGAACCCAGGAGAACTGGAATAGAGCAAGGCAGTAGAGACATTCAGAAAAATCTTGCTTAGTGTTTAAAACATGAATCCAAAGACTAAGGAATGAGAAGAAATGCCCAGCACTCAGAGAACTGAGGTTCAAGGGCATAGCAGAATCTACAAGTCTGGTGCAAGGCTTCTTCACCCTTGTCTAATAAGACTCAGCTGGCCCAGTCTAAGAGGCACCAGTGATGGGAACTGAGGCTTCAGGACAAGGACACAGGAAGTCACCCTCAGAATCATAGCAGAGACCTCAGCCTTTATGATATAAGAGATTGTCATTTAGGTGGTAATACCTTGACTTTATGGCATTGACATAATGCCCTGTCATCTGAGCAATAATAGCTTGACCTATGCAGGATGTAGTATGTATTTACAGTCACTTAATGGGTGTGAAAACTGAAGCTCAGAATGGTTTAATCACAGAACTCACCCATGAAGCTGGAGTGGTAGCATTGCACATGCCTTTTGATGTCCAGCCTAGAATTTTACCTTTTATGGTAAGTACCTACAATCAGTAAATATCAAACGTATACAACACTTGCTCACCAACTCCACCTTCCTAGAAAGATTTGTGTCTATTTCAATCAGGTACCTAGTGTACCCTCAGGAAGTTTGGTCACGGAAGGCCAGCCATGATTCTAGCCTGCACATCAATAACAAAACATATTTTCCTAAATAAAATGAGTTCAGGTATCTTTTCCCCTCATCTTGTGAATTTGAACTGTGTTGGCTATTCATTTTTTAATTTTTATTCCCACTTGTGAATTGATTCCATTTTCCCTTTTATGATAGAGTTTGTAATCATCTTCATGTGACATAATGTTACTTCATATGTGCAGGTGGAGTAGGTAGCTGCCAACCAAGTGCAATATCTCCTTTCCATCCCTTGGAAAACTGATGATTCAATTCTCCTCCCATCCCACCCCATCACCTTGACTGGCCAGCCTGAACACCTAAGTGAAGTGCTGCTGAGACTTTTGTGTAATTACAGATGTCACCCGGAAAGGAAAGGTGTCAAATCCTCATTAGTCATCAACACAATCTCAGATGAGTTCGTCAAGGTGAGGAAATCACAGTGGGATTGCTTTCTGCATATATCCTTAGTTTATTTACTAAAAATAAGCATTTACTTCTTAAAGAATAGCTATGAATAAAGAAGTTTCTATCAGAAAAAAAGCCCATCGTAAAACTTTAGATTGTGGTTCTCGACTTTGGTTGCATTTTAAAATAATCTGGGAAAATTTCAAAATCCTTGTGTACAATCTGCACCCCAACAATATGTCTAAATCCCTGGAGGCAGGACCCTGGATCCAGTGCTTTTATAAAGCCCCCCAAGCACTTCCACTGGGAGGCCAAGGTTGAAAACCACTGCTCTGGATGTTTTCCAGCATGAATAAAATAATGCCACTAAGCATTTTTTAAGAATTTTTTTCTCTCACAATAGAATTGAAAGATTGGGTATTTAAAAAATAGAATTAAAATAAAATTAATCTTTGATTCAGGACACATGGAAGCTGAGGATGAGTGTGGGGCGATGCGTTTGAATGTAAGTGGCCATAATGCTTTTCTTTAGTGAACTTGTTAATGATCAAAAAAGTAAAATAACCAAAAGGAGAAGAAAAATTACTTATAGTGGTGTTGATAAGAAGAACAGGTTTTGAGACATAAGATCTTATATTAAATATTACTTTTCTTATATGATTGAAAAGCAAAATTGATAATGGAATGTTGATTGCATTTACATTGTCTGCTTTTAAAAAATTAAAATATAATACACAAACTGTAAAATTCACTCTTTTTTTTTTTTTTGAGACAGAGTCTTGCTCTGTCACTTGGGCTGGAGTGCAGTGGTGTCATCACAGCTCACTGAAAGCTCAACTCCTGGGCTCAAGGGATTCTCCTGCCTCGGCCTCTTGAGTAGCTGGGACTATAGGCACGCACCGCCATACCTGGCTAATTTTTTCTATTTTTTGTAGAGACGGGGTCTCGCTCTTGTTCAAGCTGGTCTCGAACTCCTGGCCTCAAGCAATCCTCCTGCCTGGGCTCTCAGAGTGCTATGATTACAGGCAGTGAGCCACTGTGCCTGGCAAAAATTCCCTTTTCGGTATATAGTTCTGTGTGTTTTGACAAACACTGTTTTGTAACTACCTTATAGAACAACTTCATTACCCTGCAAAATTACCCCCTTCCTATCTGTAGTCAACCCCACCCCCAGATGTTGACAACCACTGATCTCTATTCTTCTAGTTTCGCCTTTTCTAAATATATTACACATGGAGTCATGCAGTTTTGTTGTATTTTTAATAGTAATATTTTGATAGAACATAATTAATGTGTATATGTAGTACAATAAGCTCTGAAATGATCAAGTAATCCTTGCCTGAAGGAGAAGCCTGTCGTCCCTAACCATGAAGAATTTCTTGCAAGAGCTACCAGCATTGTAAACAAACATGCAGAACTGGAGGAGGTGAACTACTTGGGGGGGCAGAATTTACCAATTTAAACCAAATTCAATGATAGAAATATTGAGATCAATTTAGAGAAACACCAGTCACATAATTAAGCCTAAGGAATTAAAACACAAGACAGAGTAAATATTTATTTTTAGCTAATGAAAAATAAGTGATTATTTTTCCTGTTACAAAAGCAGTATATAGTAGAAAAATCAGAAGAACAGGTAAGCAAATGGAAGGAATCACCCCCCCACACACACATCACCACCAATTAAAGAAAAATCATAGTATTTATCCAGATTTTAAAAATATTTCACACAGTCATACACACACATTGATGTAAATATATAGAGACATATATTTTACTTATAAAACTGGGATATTTTGCATGCTGTTTCATAAAAGATCTTTCTCTCAAAGCTTTTTACTGAATTATGAATTATGAATAGTTTCTTTGTGCCAACAGTACCTGACAGTGATTGAAAGCACAGAAGAATGTGGCCTTTAAATATAAGAGAGACCTGACTAGGAAATTATCCTAGCTCTTCCGCTTACTAGATCTATGACCTTGGGCAAAATACTAAACTTCTCCAAGCTTCATTTTTTTTTCATTTGCAAAATAAGGACAATTATAATTAATGTGCATGTTTGTTGTGAGAATTAAGATAAAATGAGACTTTACATGTAAAACATTTAGCACAGTGCCTAGAAAATAATGATTACTCTTATTCTACCAAGATAATGAACAAGAAAAACTCAGGATACAATTAAAATAAACTTTTTTTTGGGGGGGGTAGTTGTCCTATCTCCATTTCATAAAATTTATTCATCCCCATTCTCTAGCTGAAATTTTCACAGACCCCATGACTTTTTTGTTCCTTTTTAGGTAACTGAGTCCTGGGTCACCTTAAGCTGTAAATGTATTCTCATTCAGAAATTAGGTTGCCTAGTCCCAGATAATGATAAAAATTTTCAACTTGATATAATGTCAAGTCTTCTCCCAGCCCCTCCTTTGGGGTGGAAGATTTCAATGGAAAATGAAGATGTGATAGTTTTCTATTTTTCTACATTGCACATCTCCTCCATCCCTGGCCTACCACCCAGTTTCTGACGCTTCTCACACTGCAGTTGGGAAGAAGGAGTGTTAAGTACGTAGGAAAAATCTTGCTGGAACTAACTGTTATAAATGGGCCTGGGACAGCTGATCTCTTGGGGGTACTTGAGTCACTTTCTTTGACTCTTCAGAGTACCTGCTGGGCTCTCTGCCCTGCAGCTCTCTTGAACCAGGTGAAAACGTCTCTATTCCTTGTAGGCCCTGAGATCCTTCTTTGCCCCCAGGGATCTGGCCTTCACCTCCAAGCTCTGGCTGCTTTTGTTTCTCTGCTCCTTATGCAGTCATTTTGAATAGACCCATGTTGGTACTCCTCCAACATCTGAAAGCCTTTCTTTCCCTCTGGTCCATGAGAACCCTGGAGAATCCCTTTCCCCAGCACAGTGGAATAGTAGGCCATCTTTTCTGACTCCAGACTAAAGCTATTAGGAATGAAGAAATAAAGTCAGTGTTACCATTGTAATGAGAAAACTAGTCTTAGGTTGTTATTTGTTCACGACCCAAACAAGTAAAGGGCCAAGCTAGAATTTTCAACAAAATTCATGTGATTTCAAAGATCTTTCCATTGTACTATTTTTATAAATGCATAGTCAGTGCTCAATAGATAAACGCTGAATCTGCTATCACCAGGTATGGAAGTGACGAGGAGCCCTGAGAAAAATAGGCAGGACCTATAAAATTAAGAAGCAAATGATTTTTCTCAAATATTTGAGATAACCATTTACTATTCAGCCAAATTGTAACTGCAGTGATTTCTTTTGAACATTAACTCAGATCACCCATGATAATTTTTTTCTATTCTCATTAGCTATTAGCACTCATTAGCTATTACAGAGTAAATATTCTCCCTAAATGAAACACGAGAATTATATCCCAGCCACCTGACTTCTGCAAATAAAGTGCCACCTATCTTGAGAATAGTCCAGTTAAATAAAATACAGGCTGTCCTGATGCCACCGTGTTGGCTCAGATTTCATTTTTAACTACCCAGTCAATGAACCATGTTAATCACTGCTCATTGGAGTGATGGTGTTTTCGTTCTACGTCTGTCTCCACTCCCGACTTGGTATTTGACCAGAATAGTTGGCCAGTGGTGCAATCGTTTTGAGGTTTTATTTTTTCCTTTTTTTCATGAAAGCACTCTCTCAGAAAGGCATCAGAGGGAAAGATTTGGAGGTGGAAAGGGCCTTTCGTTGTTCTTCCAGTTTTATTACTCTGCCCCCGTGTGAGCCCAACTCACGTCCAGCGTCTCAGGGCCTCTGGCTGCTAAAAGGCCCACATCCTGGTTGAAAAGGTACCCAAGTCAGGTGACATTTTGACTCCGAAGCTCAAAAGATCAAAAATGAACATGGGGCATTCAGTATTCTTTTAACATGCTGGAAGCTTTATTTCACTATCCTAGGTAATAATCATAGAAAAACTATATGCCCTCAGGGGTATAGGGCTGTAAATGATTCAGCTCTATTAATGGCCTGGTAAAATCATACTGTTCTTTCTTATCTTCCCCTTCAGAGGATTAACCATCAGAGATTGATGTAGCTGGTAAAAATGTTTGACAAATGCTTCAGCAAAAATTAAAATGAAAATTACTTTCCAGATATATTTTAAAAACATAATGAATAGAGAATATAGACACACTTTTTCTAAATATAATTCTTTCTGTAAACTAGCCAGGATTTTTTTGTTGCAAATAACAGAAAGACAATTGGAACCAGAGGAAGCAAAAAGAGAAAGGGTACCAGGAAGGTATCCCAAAGTGTATGTGGACATCAAAGTGTGTAGCAGAACCAGAGGGCAAAACGTCCACTGGACTTCAGAAATGGGCCATAGGAATGGAGCCCTTGTTAAAACTTGGGAAACCTTCCTTCTGTGTTTTTTGTCTTGACTTTTCCTGTGAATGTGCTTTTCTTACCTTGTGCTGGCCCCAAGTCCACATAGTGGAATGTAAGTTTTAAAGTGTCCATGTTTTATATTTCATAATCAAGGAACCCAGAAAGAATTCTAGTCCCCAAATTCCCAAAGCAAGGATCATTTGGCTCAGTCAAAGTCAATGTACCCATCTCAGGAATAATCTGTGGCCCTGGTGACTGAGTCATGCTACAAAATTATTGCTCCAGTTTAAGATCTAGGGATTAAGATGGTTGGGCCAATTGCCTAAACTTGAAAAGTTTTGTAGTGTAGGTGATTTGGGGGCTAATCCAAATATTGGCATCCTGTATTTTCAACTTTTTAGGTAGTGAATGCTAACATCTTGAAGTTTTAAACAGAGTTATGAAGATAAAAGAGTATATGAATGAATTAATGACAGACTTAAATATGTATAGCATTGAACTAAATTAAAATGCTGCTTGGACTTATTTGGAAAAGAGGCAACATAACAAAAAGTTAAATATTGACTCTGGAAGAATTTTTCCTAAATTTGAAATCTGGCTCCACTATTTACTAGCAATGGGACTGCTCTGTGCTCAAATTTCCTCATCTGTGTAGAGGGAATAATAGTATTTAATAGTATACCCATCTCAATGGGTTATTATGAGATTAAAATGAATTAATATACATGTAAAGTGCTTTGAACAGTGCCTCGTGCATAGTTACACTTCAATGCTAATTGCTCTTGTTTTGTTTCTTTTGGATATTCAGCATGAGAAATCAGTTCCACTTTTGTCTCATCCCACTGAGTTACTGTGAACTAATACAAGACCTGATTTTTGCTACATGAACTTGGACTCAGTTCCTTATATGGGTAATACTGGCTTTGGTTGCCTTTAGTGGGGACTTAGCAGACCACTCAAAGTCCTTAAAATCTTTAACAAAGTAAACAGCATAGAATTGAGTAATGTCCAGTAGCCAGAGTAGGGCTTGAATTCATTTTTAACTTTATGACTCTGGATGAATCTATATGACATTGGGGCCTTTCTCTCACCCATTGTATAAGAAGATAGACGCAGGTAAAGATGTTGCCTCTCGGAATTATAGTCATTTTATGTACACATAAAATGAAGAGGCCTGTAGGTTAGAAAATAATAATATACCTTTGTTTCCAGCTTCATAAATATGCATCTGCACATAAGTCTTCAAGTTTTCATAGGCTCATGAATAAATTCTGGGACATGAATTTGGCACATATTTCTTATTTAGTGTTTATGTGCTTGCCCATCTGTTGTCTGATCACTGGATTATAGAAGAGCACCCATATGGCTAAAAGAAAGACCTGTTTCTACTTCCAAATCTGTTTTCACAAAACAGTAGATCCATTTTCAAAGGTTGTATAGGAAAATGGAATGGCGTTGTGGGACAGGTAACACACAAGGAGAAAATTCCTTCCCTTGTTCTTCTAGCATTTTCTCTTTCATTCATACATCCCCCACACACTATATAAACACACACAGACACACAACTCACACTTCACACACACACACCTAATAAGAAAGTCCATGCTACTTTAGTTATTCCTTGAAATTGAAGCAAAAAGCCACATAACAGGTTGAAGTGGTTATTAGGTTTAGCTGTGTCAACAAAACTCGTATAGTTACATGAGATTCCTGAATTCATTTTGACAACCTGGGACCCACATTTAAAAAAATACATATTAACAAGACAGACTTTGACCAGAGAGAGACAACTACGCTGTTAGGGGGTCTGAAAATTGTACATTTGAAAAATAATGAAAAGAACCAGAAATGCCTTAGGCACTTGTCACTCAGTGTAGCTCAGTGGTAAAACCTCCTCATGACTTTAAAAGTTACAAGCCACTGGTCACATCTTTCTTGCACAAATATGCTTTAAAATTAATTTTATTTAAATGGTATACAATTGTTTAAATTCTATAAAATATATATTAAATGGTAGACATTTGTTCTACTATTTAACAAGGCATTGTGCTAGGTACTAGATGTTGTAGGTGAAGATGATGGGCTTAGCTTTGGATATGAATATTTTGAGGGGGTGTCAGGATGGTCTTGTACAACAGTCAATTAGATATATTCAGGTCTGAGTCTGAATAGAGAAATCAGGGCTAACTCTGAATAGATGTTGATATAGAGAAATTGTGATTAATGCAATCAGCACAATGGGATGAGAAAGGGCCCAGGAACAGAACTGGAGTGTTGAGGTTTCCCTACATTTTATGAGAAGCTAAACCTCCATGTCCTGCTCCACTCTCCTTATTCCACTAATGTAGCCTGCCAGTTGGTACCTGTAGCAGATTTCGGTTGAGGGCAAGAGTAGATAGGTATCATTTTTCCATGGCAGCTTTGGAGTATGAGTGTGTGTGTGTGTGTGGGGGGGGGTCTCTGTGTGTGTGTGTGTGTGTGTGTGTGTGCTCGCGCGTGCGCACGAGTGCAAGAAGGTGGCAATAAGTTTCCCCAAGAGGAAAATTGTTAAAATTAGTCAGGAAAGTAGAAGTGATGGTAAGAACTAGAAAAGTAGAGTGCCGTCACTGACACCAATGGGGAAGAAAATTTCAAAAGCGAGAGTGATCAACAATATCAGATGGTGAGAGAGGAAGATAACAATGTACAAAGCAACTGACTTGGATAATTAGTTTATTGGAGTCATTCTAAAAAACAAGATAAAGTAGGGTGTTAAATGAAGATCCCATTTTCAAAGCATGGAAAGTACACTGACGTGGAAGGTGGAGGCTGTTATGAAGTTAAGTCTTTGAGCATAGCTCATTATTTTTAGAAGTTCCTTATTAAAGGGAAAAGATGAGACAGTAGCTTAATGCAGAGGCAGGATCAAGGCAGGGATCTGTTTTAGGATGGAGAATATATAAACATGTTTGTCATGAGAAGGCAAGAAACAAAAGGAAAGTGACTGACTGAGGATGAAGGAACAGGGACCAAAGACCCAGAAGACGTAAGGATGAAAGGCATCATGTTAACAAGAGGAATAATTATTTTACATAAAGACAAAGTAATTCTTCCTCTGAGAAAGGACTAACAGAAAAAAGTCTGAGTATGGATCCAGAGAAAATCTGAGGTGAAGGGGAGGATAAGTAAAGTGGCTTATCCCAAGAATCCCATGGAAATGCCCCTGGTGTTTGGTGCGGTGTTTGGTCTTCAGCCGAGGCCCAAGCAGACATCAGTCTGACCAGAGATTCGTAGAACTGTGGGCTGAATGTGGATTACATCCGAGCCATGTCAGCATCGAGCAGCATTTATATTACCATGTAAGGCAGGAGTTTTGTTACTCAGTGAAACCCAATGATGGCCAAAGTCTGTGCCTGATAGTATTGCTGATCCAGTGCTGGGGCTATCTTTCCTCACGTGCACCTGCATGGCAGGTCCAGCACTTCTCCATGCATGAGCAGTTCTGACCAAGGTCTGCTAAGGCAACTGCTGCTCCTTGTGAGAGGCAGCAACGTTTTGAATTCCTTTTGGAGTCTGTCTGTGTGAGTGAGCACACAGCCTAAGCGGATAACTGAGGATGCAAAGCAAACATAAGATACGACTGGAACAAGCTGAATTTGAAATTAATTTATACTTCAGTGATAAAGTTGACGAAGGTGAAGCTATTATGTACTATTTGGTAATCACTGGGTAATTGTGAATAAGTTAGAAATGCCTGTTGGTATCAGAAGTCAGAAAAGATTTTCAAACCAAATTATGAGAAGCCCGTGCTAATGAATCAACCAATATTTAGGTTTGCTTCTTAATTTTTACCTCAACACCTCATCATCCAGACAGTCTAAATTTCATCCTTGGATTACATCAGATCCCCTGCAAGTTGCACCTTATTGCTCAGAATCACTTTTACTGGACTGTGCTTTGGTATTTGGCTTTGAGATACTATGGAGAGAGTGTATGAGACATTCTCTTTTCATCTCTTGTAGGAATATTGTTGAAGGTATTGCTCACCACAGCAAGCAGTGTCTCCTTTATGCAGGCCTATGAGAGTAATTTTTCTTTGGCCTCAGGGCTGAAGTTGAATTTATTCTGAGCAACTGGAACATTTTTGATTCTATGGACATTGGGGATATTGCAATTGGTTTTGATTTCTTTTTTGCTTTGTCTGTGTATCAACTGAGAATGCTTTTAGCTATAATTACTTATGATAACTTAAGGAAGTGGGTTTTTATTTTTCTTTTTACATATCAAGAAATCTGAAGGTAAGTGACTGCTGAGGTTGGTTTAACATCTCGTATGAGGACCAATGTCTCTGAATTTCTTTCAGACACAGGATGGCTGCTGCAGCTCCAGCTATCATTCTAAACTTTGGTGTGTAACAGAATCATCTGGGGAGCTGAGAAAGAACCCAGAGTCCCAGGCTCCTTGAAGGAGAATAGGACCTGGACCTCTTATATGTTTACTAGGTTCCTACATGATTCTACTATTGACCGAAGCTTGAGAACCACTGCCTGCCACTCAAGGCAAGAAGGGAAAAACAAAGCAGGTCTTTCCCTGCTTTAGGCTCTGTCTTTTTAGCTAGAAAGAAAAATGTTCACAGAGTCACCCCAGCCCAATTCCTCTTAATTCTGCTCCGAGGAAGGCTGGGAAAGGACCTAAATTTCCAGAGATTAAAGAACTCTGTCTCCAAACCCAAAATTTCAGGTTAAGGAAGAAGCAGAGGAATGGGTGTTAAGTGGGCAAAGGTCAGTGATTTGGGGTCAAAATTGCCTCTAGTTATTATACAGAAACTTATTCTATATATTTTATGTGGTAAATTTATTCTGAATTAATTTTGCTTTCCTATTTTTTTCTGATTTTTCTATTAAAAAGATTACTTGTTACGTTTGAATTTATATAATCTACCTTCAGCTATGTTGAAGTATATGGTGACTGTGATGAAACTTTTGTACTCTCTGTTGCAGGGTGGCCACTTGCCTTATTATCATCAAAAGAATCCAAGGGTGGTGATATTCTGCTTGCTAAGTTGCCTTGGGGCCACAACGAGGAGAATGCACATATGTTCCAATTTCTGCGTGTGTTCTGGGTTGTAAAGCAGTCTAATTGACTCATAGCATCAAAGTAAAGCTGAGGCTCCACTTTGATTAGGCATAACTTGGGATTTGCCTCCTCTGGCAATTCTCTTTCAGCCTAAGTATGAGCCTTGGTTACTTCTTGACATTTTATGGCCCCAGCTCATTAGATCATAGTCCTCACTATGTGTCAGAAATCGTCTGAAAAACAACAATGCTCTGGCCCATCCCTGTCGGAGGTGGGGCCCAGGTATCCAGGTTTTTATGTAAAAGCTCCCCAGGTAATTATAACTGGAAGTCAGGGTTGAGGAATGACTGCTCTGGCTGATAGACTCTCTGACCTCACTCTATCTTTTGTGCTCTGACTTTGGTGTGGTTCATCTGATGCTATTCCTAATTTCAATTTCTGTTTACAGGTCTCACTGCCAGGATCTCTGTCCTTCTGTTCCCAGATGTTAACCTAATTTTTATTTGTGACAGCTCTTTTAGTTCTAGATTGGTTTCCTTGACCTTAGACTGTGGGTTCTAATTAACCCTGCTCTAGCATTTTAGCACAAAAGCTGAGCTCCCTTTTCCGACTCTCCATAGTATGCCCACTCACCCCACTGACAGCCAGAAAGTGTGGGGAAGTCTTGGGGCTTAACACACTGTGTATAGGGAGGCAATTACTGACTTTGCATAATTGCAATGTTACATCTTCAGGGAGCTTTTTTTTCTTCATTCCATCCTGTTTCACCTTAAGGTCAGTTAGATTCTCCTTTGGTCCCAATCAGTTTGCAGTTAAACTCCTCTACCAAGCAGCCTCTTTTTTTTTTTTTTTGTCTTTTAAAAATAATTAATATGGGTACATAATAGTTGTATATGTTTATAGAGAGCTGGTTGATTTATCCTCCCAGTTTCTAAACCTGGAAGTCCTCAGAATTCTGCTCTCCCCTGTAGATCTCTAATAGATCATCTCCTTCCTACTGGAATTCTTGCTAATTTAATCTTTATCCTCCTAGATTAATTTTTTTCTTGAGTTTTAAACACTTTTTCTCATCACCTTTCTTCAGATTCTCAGCCCTCTAGTTATACCCTATATACCAAGTTACATGCAAACACCAAATATGCCTCAAATATAGGTAATAAAATTAGTGGTTAAACACCCAGGCTTTGGAGCCAAGCAGCCTGAGCTCAAATCCCAAATCTATGACTTCAAAGTTTGCTCACTTAGAAGATCAAGTAATAACATGACCTAATTTGTAAGATTGTTGGTAGAAGGAAATAAGACAATGCAAATAAATCTTAGAGGATTTCCTGATACATAGTAAGTGCTCAAGAAACGTTAGGCATTTGCTGCAGATGCTGAGATAAAATTTGGATCAAATGTATTCATTTACTGAGGAGCAACACCTATGAAAGGAAGCAGGGAAGAAGCTCAGCTGAGATTCTTGCCATGCCGAGTTTTCAAGGAATATTTTAGAGTCACAGTGTTTGAGTCATTCTGTGTCGGGTAGAAATGGTTGGGCCTTTAGATGCTCTGAGAGTCACCAGATGCAGCTGCCACAGCAGAGCTTGTGGCCGTGGGTGAGGAAGCTCTCTGCAGGTGAGGGCAAACCCGAAGAAGCTGACCGTTGCAGGCTGTTGGTGGATGACACTCCTGGGCTCTCAGCAAGTCTTCCTTGAAGGAGCAGGCAGTGCCTGGCCATGTTGAACACAGTATTTCCCTCCCACTTCTGGTTTGCAGGAGAAAAGTGCACCTGTCTCATGTGCACCTAGCTGTAGTGAGGTGGTTATTCCTCACATTGCCTATGTTTAGAAACAACATGCTCTCTGAAATTCCCTATTGCCTTAGTTCATTCGGGCTGTTATAACAAAATACTATAAACTGGGTGGCTTACAAACTACAGAAATGTATTTCTCACAATTCTGGAGGCTGGGAAGTCCATGCTCATGGTGTCAACAGATCTGGTATTTGATGAGGGCTCTCTTCCTGGTTCATAGATGGCTGCCTTCTTGCCATGTTCCTCACATGAAGGGAGGGATAAGGCAGCTCTCTGGAGTCATAAGGGCACTAATTCCATTCATGAGGGTGGAGTCTACCAAAGGCCCCACCTCCTAATACCACCACTTTGAGGGTTAGAATTTCAACAGTTGAAAATTAGGGGGATAGAAACATTCAGACCATAGCACCTATCAACAAATCTGTGGACAAACAAGGCACTTTGGAAGCCTGAGGATATGCATAGTTCCCGGTTATTAGATTCCTAGGCTATAGTCTAGGTCTTTATTATCACAAATAATAAGAAAGAGAAGAAGGAAGTAAACATAAAGTAGGAAGGGGGTAATTATAAATGTGTTTCAATCCTCAGGGCTTTGTTTGAGGTAGTTCCTGGAGATTCTGTTAACACAGCCTGTCAGCAAACAACAGCATTTGTGCACAGAGCTCCCAAGACTCTACTTTCCAAAATTGCTTAGGCTACCACTTCATAATTTATAAAAAGGCCTAGTTTCAATAGCCTGCAAGAAATTTTACAAGACAAATTTAATCATTGATTTACAGCTTATTTTCCAGGGTAACTAAAATTCAAACCTGATTTACTTAAGATGGGCATCTCAGTTTTAATAAATGTTTAATTTCTCAGATGCTGTAGTCTTTGTCTTCATTCTCTACTCTAAACTCAGCAGGAACTGGATTAATTTCTGCAGAAAGATAAACAAAACAATTTTTTAAAGCAGGTTTGTGTAAATGTTTGCTGAATCCCTTTGGCCTGAATGGTTGTAAATACACAGCAGGCTTAATCAGAACTCTATGGAGCTTCATGGTTGGGGAACGGAAGACCATTAGACTTTGGACAGTCTACACAAGAACAATTATCCCTGAGGTTGTCCATGGTAGCTCCTTAGTGCGTTCTTAAATCATGTTAGTCGAGCAAAAAAAGCACCTTTGGTAGCTTTGGCTACCATCAGAATTAGTTCCTTATCTTCTACTCAAAGGTAGTGTAGCTTAGCAGTGACAAATACAAGTTTTGGAGTAACGAAAGGCTGGGTTTGAATCCTGCCACTGAAAAAGTGGCTTTAGGACTTTAGACAAATGGCTTTACTTCTCTAAGCCTTAGTCTACTTTTATCTAAAAAAATGAGGATATAAATTGCTAACTGTGGGGCTTCTATGTCTGCTTTCAAGCTTAGCATGCTAAATATTCAACAAATAAGTAAAATCAACATTATCCTTGTCATCACCTTTCTTTTCTTTCACCCCAGTGATGTTCAAGGGAAGAATCCATTTTTCTTTTAAATGGATTCATGTTTTGACTCATATGAGGTTCAGTTATTTGTCGTTTTCATTTTTCTTTTGGATAAGTCATATCTTTGTCATTCCCAGTGTAATTCTTGTGTCCCTGGTTTTCGTTGATGAGGCATAGTGTGGTGTGCAGTAGTTCGCCAGGTGGGGATGAGGGGCATGGGCTGTGCTGGTTCTCGCTGACTTTCACATGATGACATCACTGTCAATGATTAATTTGGTGACTATGTTGGACCAAATTAAGTTTCTTGGGGATCATTGGGAATAGCTCTGGTTTCTGCACAATTGGCCAGGTGTTCCTGAAGTCCCCAATGGCCACCACATGAAGCCTTCCTGAGTAAGGAACCTCAGCCTATGTTGGAAGAGGTTAACTCCACCTTAGTTGGAACCAGAAAGATTTCTCTGTGGGCCCCAGATATCTATACTAAAGAAAATCTAAATCTTTCTGACAGTGTTGAAGCATTTTTTAGCCTAAATTTGGGTTGGGACCAACATCAATTCATCTTGCCACCTCTCCTAACTTCCTATCTGTACTTTTACAATTTTTCTCCAACATCCCTCTCCATGGCTACTGTTCTTGCTTTGTGCACTTTCAGGTTAAAGCAGGATAGACATATTAATGACCATGGGGTGAAGACTTGTGATTCATGTGGTCGCTGGAAATGGGTCAAACAAACATGTCAGATACAGACAAGGGCTTCAGTGACTGTCCTGTGGTTCTAATGCTTCAATCTTCATACTCTGAAGACCCCACCAGTGAATGGAATAGCACCTCTGTCTGCACTGCCCTCTCCTCTTTGCTTCACTATTAATCTATCCAGTTCAGAATAGCTTTAGGATGACATGTTGTAGAATAAGACCACTGTGTTCAAATCCTAGTTTTGCTACTTTTATCTCTAAACTAAGGGTAATCGTAATACCTACCTCAGGGGTTGTTATAAGGATCTGGTGCAACAATACCTGTAACATACTTAGGAGAGTGTCTGGCATGATAACTATTGGCTGTTAATATTTTGTTATTATAACTACTCACATTCAACACCTGAGCTCAAAATAGGTATCCTAGCCAGGCTCCACTGAGATCTGGTTTCTTTTGGGTTACCAGCTTGTGGAACAATCCTCTCCTAGTTTGGGCAAAGGGAGGTTTTACCAAAAGAAGGTGATGACACAGCTTAAAGTCATTCTCATAGCATTATGAAACATGTACAGATGAAGTCTATTCCACAAAGTTACAAAGGATGGATAAATGCAAGCCTGGAGACGACCCTCTTACCAAGCCCAGTGACTTTGTAACCTGACGCAGAAACCCCATTCCCTCCCTTGTCCCCTCTATCAGTAGATCTCAATGCAATAATAGCTCAAGGAATCAAGCCCCCAACAAAGGGCATAAGAAGGTGATAGTCAAAGAGAATTAGGAGCATGTACAAAAGTTTGGTTTTCAGCGACTCCATTTGAACCACTGCCGAAATCATCATTGACTTGCTACAGTAGCAAATAACCAATGCAAGTATTCTAGTAGAACACTTCTAAGGTGACCTTGTTTTGCATAAATATCTCTAAGAGTTAAAGAGGTTTTGGGGAGAACAAATATATAACTATAAAATAATAGAAAGAAAAAGCACTAACAATACTGATGCATTAACTAGACACTCTGGCCAATTAGCCAGTCCTTCACACCTCAGTCTATATTCAAATAAAAACATTGTGAGAAAGAAGTGAATCAAAATGGCTATAAATGTAAGATATACATTTTACCATAATTACCAAGATATTTAGAAGTAAAGGAGTTGCAATATGAGTTAAGTATAACATGACATTTGATGGCATTTAAAGATTAATGTCTGGTGTTGTTTTTAGGAATTCCTTTTTAGCATAAGGTCATTACTGTCTTCTTCATCTCTTGTGGCAGTACCTGAAACCACATCATTGTCTCTGCTATTAATCAAATTCCCCTTAATCCTCCTTTTTCAAAAGTCAAATAATAAAAATGTGCCCTCCTACTCCTTAATTTAAAATATTCTTAACCCATTTCTTGAATATCTGAACAGAAGCATATGAAAATGCAAGATAAAATATAATCCTCCCAATGCACAGAAGGCAAGATGACCATTGGTGTTAAAGGCATGCATAATTCAGACATTACTGTACAGTATGTAGTACACATTTGCATTGAGTAAAAAAATCTTTTAGAAATGTGGTGCATATCTTCTGGACAAAAAAAGAGAATTCCATTTTAATGAAGTCTGAAAATAGTATGGAATAATAGTGATATACCATGGAAGTTATAATAATAACTCGCTCTTCCCAATATGATGAATCAACAATGATCTCACACCCTGGTGTTTAGATTAATGGCATTTGAGAGAAAGAGTTCTATATGTCACTCAGTGAATAAACAAACAGTCTTGAAATTCACTATTCTATGAATTATGAGAACAAAACCCAAAGCATCTTGGTGGAATAAGCTTGAACAATAAAATGTGAAACATTCTTTAAACATAAACACAATGCCTGAAGTTATGAATATTTTCTCCCTTGTTCATTTTTGCTTTTCTAGAAAACAATTCATCTCTGATTTTATATCATGCCATATATTTCACTCCAGCTAATAATTAACTTATTTCTAGGTAATGTAACCTGTGAAATGATAGCGAGGAGCTGTTAACAATACCTCAGGAAGACACGGTAATGATTTCTCTCAGGTGTTTGTCTGAAAAAAATAAAAGAAGAATACAGCAAGGAGGAAGTAAATCTGATAAGCATTAAATGGCAGTGCTGCTTTTAGGAAGAAATAACATGAGTAATTCATCCACCACATCAGCGAATACGTTTAGCTACACACTGTGAAGGTGAGCTCATGGCAAAGTGTTCTTGCATCATTGGAGCTCACAACCGTCAGCGTCTTATCACTAGCCTTTCCAAGAGCTCTTTTAAAGCAGATGTGATGATTTTTTCTTAACACAGTAACCAAGAAATATTTAAAAGGTTTTTTTGCCTGAATTTATGGAGACTTTATCCAAGGGGAAAATTCTTCAATAAACAGATATGTGTAAAGAAGGCACTTTGCATTCCTAAAGATTATTTGCTCTGTCATGGAAACAACAATACTAGTAAGGACTGAAAAGTATGTTCCAGAGGCAATGGTGCCATTGCTGCAACATCTGGGATACTACTTTTTCATTCTGAATATATGCTTTTCCCTACCATGGCAATCTGTTATGGGTTAAATTGTGTACCTCAAGGTTATAAGTCCTAACCCCGGGTACCTGCAAATGTGAACTTATTTGGAAATGGAGTCTTTGCAGATGTAATCAAGTCAAGATAAAGTCATTAGGGTGGGCTTTAATCCAGTGTGACTAATGTCCTTATAAGAAGAGGAGAAGATATCCCCACATGATCATGCCAGAAGAGCACCATGTGACAATGGAGACAGAGATTAGACTGATACTCTATAAGCCAAGGAATACCAAGAAGTGCCAGCAGCACTGGAGGCTGAGAGAAAGACATGGAGCAGAGTTTCCCTTTTGACCTTCAGAGAGAGAAGGGCTAGACATCTCAAATACCTTGACTTCAGGCATCTAGCCTCCAGAACTATGAGAGAATAAATTTCTGCTGCCTCATTTTTGTTACAGCAGCCCAAAGAAACTAATCCATTAATTAAATTTAAATCTCCAGAGTGAGAGGCTATGAGTTAGTGAGTGTATTGAGATAAACTAACAATACATGATATGGATATTGGCCAAGGGTGTGAATATTTATACGTGTTGGTTAACAAAAGGATATATTGCGATGATCACTAAGTATATGCAGGGTGTAGGTTGACCAAGTTTGTCTCAGTTTGTCCAGGCAGTGCTGGTTTCCACTTACTTTCTGGGCATATACTAATGCCTCCTAATACTAATAGGACCCTTTTCACATTCAAAATATCCCAGTTTGGATGATAAATTATGGCCACCCCACCTATGTGTGTACTATTAAGCACTTAGCAAAAGAATGAAGTTTTACCTCTGGTGTTCCCCATTTTTGATTAAAAAAATAATTTCTAGTATCACCATCCCTTTAACACTTCAGTGAATTGAAGGTTTAAGATTCCAAGGGCCAGGGTCACTCCAGGCTTAAATCACTCTGGGACTCACAAATTTATACCTTTCTTATCTGAGTCTTTAGGGAAATAATGTTTCAGCTTGTTTAAACCAGTTGGAATACACACAACTAGTCACACCTGGGGTGGGGCACGGTGGTGGAAATAGCAACTGAATTCAAGTGTGACACAGTATTCTGAGCTATACGATTCCTTTCAGTTATTGTAAAGTGATTGAGATTATCAGTGTGGACTCTGCAAGAGTCAGGGGAGATTCGGGCTCTATTCCTTGTTTTGCCATAAATCCTTCCTGACCTTGACTAAATGTGTCTTTGCCCTCAATTTTCTCACTTGAGAAGTGAGGACTTTATAATTGGCTTTTTATTTTCTTGCTGTGTGTTGATTAATTAGAGAATACTGGTGAAATGCCTTGAAAAATTTGAGGAAAACACTTTGTATGTTCTATGCCTTTATGATGGACCTATATGGAATTTACCAGTCAGTGGTAGAAGGACAGATTAATTCCAGTTTCTCATCGGTTGCATGCTTGTTATATTACCATGCCATTCTCCTGGTGAAGTGAATAGTATATAAAAAATGACTTTTCACGGTGCCTACAAATCTTTGTTCACTCTTTGTTTGCCTCTCCTATATACTGTGTTCAATTTCAAACAAAGCAACTGGCATTATTTTCTTCTAGTGACTGCTTTTGGCCTCAACTCTGGCTTCTGAAGCTAAGACTAGGTTCACTGTTTCTTTCTACACTTATGAATATCCATCTAATGCCTTTGGAAGGTAGTAGGGGATGTTGCTGACTGCAAAAACCTGATTGGAAGTTCTTGATATTAGGGCAGGATGACATTTCCCAGGGTATTTGTAAATGTAGGTGTGGGCAAGGTAGTATAGTGTGATTGTTAACCTCAATACCCTGCACTGCTCTTCCTCTGTGTTCATAATGGCCCTATGAATAACAATACCATTGCAATGACAGCATTATAATTATATAATTTCAACAGATGGTGAGTTCCCGAAGTTTAAAACTATATTTGCTTATATATTTTTTTATCTCCAGTACTTTCCCAAATACTGGAAAATAAGTGGCACTCAATGCACATTTGTTGAATAAATGAGTAGTAAGCTTTTAAAGAACAACAATTGGCTGGTCATTTAATCAGTGAACAGGGGTGGAGGCTTTGTAATATGTCAAATTGACTAGGCTGAAAACTAAGTTTACAAGATTTCCTTTTTCCGAAAATTTTCTTTTAGGGTGATCCATGAGAAATGTTTTTGCATAAGATTTAGAGGGAGAAAATGAAACAGCAGCCACACTATTTTTTAATTCTCAAAAGTTTGAGGCAAGGTTATCAGATGCTTCTGTGACTCACAAACATTGTTGCTGATCTGCTGCTTCATCTCCTCGGTAAAGGATAGCAGCCAGGGCTGAAACTGCTTCTTTCCACACCCCAGATCCTCCTTGAGTTTCCCCAGCTTGTTTGTCACCTGTGTGTTTAGCTCCATGACAAAGGTGCTGGCATGACCTGTGGAATACTCACGTCTTGAAGTTTGGAAGCATTAAAAACTGATCCTGGTCCCAGTCTGTCCTTGTGGGGTCCAGCTTGTGCTTGTGGGTTCTAGCTCGTCCCTGTTTGACCTCACTGTACAGCCATCTTGCCTTCTGACAGCTTGCCCTGTGGACTTCAAGCTCCAGCATCAGATGCAAAGACAACAGCCTTACCAACACTGCTTAACTCCCACAATTTTGCAAGATCAAATCCTTGTAACAAATCTTTTTACACACATGCACACACACACACACACATTTCCTACTGGTTCTGTTTCTCTGATTAAACCCTGATTGATATAGGTGGTCTATGAGACCTTATAGGTAAATTGCCTAAGAGTGCTTCTGTGTGTGTGTGTGTGTGTGTGTGTCTGTGTGTATGTGTACATGTGAATGCTTGAAACAAAGGCACTATAAGGTAGTACTAGCCATTGGAACAAACATCTTTAAAACAAATTTCAGTAATTTAACACAGTGAAATTTTTTTCTAGCTCTGTAAAAATCTAATATGTATATTTCTGTTTGTTGGGGAGAGGACACATTGTTCTGTACTTATTTAGAAACCGAGGCCTGAGGAGATTCTTCTATCTTCATTCAAGAAGTACTACAGAGGGTTCCCCAGGCAAAAACAGTTAGCCAGTAGACGGGATAAGATATGGGGTAGAATATGCCTGCCTACTTCCTTGGCACTTCAAGTTAGAAGTGACACTCACCATTCTGTGTATATTCCGTTGGTGAGATCTAGTTCCATGACAACACTTAGAAGCAAGTGGTGGTTTGCGGAAACGGAATCACTGTGGGGTGGGGCTTTCCCAGATACAACTGCATCATGGAACAAGAGCACAAATGTTTGGGGGAATAGCTAACTAGTGCTTCCACACAGAATCTTATGTAAAAAATGTGAATGAATTTTTTAAAAAAACTCAATCATCTTTGTCTGTTCTTGAATTTCAGCCTGCTTCCAGCTTGCTTGGAGAAAAAAATGAGACTCAGTCTGTAGAGAGCCAGAGAGGAGGATCTGGCCAACTTCAGGAGGACATGTTCCATTGTATCCTGAGATGAATGGAAAGCAACCCAGCTTGCAGCCACTTTAGGAGGGGATCTGGCCCTCAGAGATCAAGCCAAAACTGAAATATTTATCTGAAAATTCTATGCTAACTGCCAACACCATTAACATCTAAGTTCCATCTGAATGTGTCCTGAAGGTAGCTGGCCAACTCCTGGATGCAGCAGCTCCACCACAATTTGATCCCTTTGTTGCTTGGAGTTAGCTAGTGGAAAGTACAGACATGATTTGTCTGGAGTAAGCAGTTATGTATCAAGTTTTGGTACACCTTTTGGAATAGTTCAGCTGGCTGAGTTTAGAGGCCTTTCTTCTTCTTTTCCTCTAGATTTTGGGGCCTTTGTGTGAAAGTTGAAGTCGACTTCTACTTAAATCCCATTCTGTTTTCTTTAAATATCATTTATATTAAGTATTTTCAGTTTTCTATATAAATAAGTGATCATAGAATTGCAATTTAGAAAGAAATCAACATCTAATTAGAACTCACATATGTTTATGATTTTCCTCCATTTACTCATTTGTATGTAAAATTGTTTTTCATTTCATTTTTTTCCTAATTTGATTTTCTATTTTGGCATTTTCCCCTTATGCTGTTTCATGAGCTAAAATTTTGTGATTTAATACAAATCAAGAGACTATCAAAGAGGCAAGATTTACTAAAGACTGTATGTAATTCAACAAGCTGCACAACTGCTAAAAGTTTTTTTCTGCTGAAAGCAACAATCTGATAAATTCTTGACTTACTTTACTGACAGTTTTTTTTTTCTCTCCTAAGAGAGAGGGAACAGCAAGAGCTATTCTTTTGCACCTAATTCTAATCAACAAGGATGTCTGTTTGGTGCCATCAAGGTAAGGCAAGACTCAGAAGAAAGTACCCTTGCCATCTTAGAGTTTTAATCTCCAAAGGAGGGAAGGCTGAGCCTAGAAAAATATGTGAACTAAAGCTTAGACAAGCATATTTCTATAAGTTCAGAAAAAAATAATCCAACGACCAGATTTGGAGAGGAAAGTAGCCCAAGACTGTTAAAAAGCTTTCAACAAGAAAATTTTGCAACCCTACTCACAAATTATCCATGGAGAAGAAAAGAGGCATCTGAGAATTCATAGTGATTATAAAAAAAATTAACTTCTAAAGAACACTTAAATAAAGGAGGAGAATGATGTAACCAACATGGTTATAGAAGAGTGGCATAGAGTATGATAGTGGTATTAGAAAAATCTAAAAACCCACAATCAACAAAACTTTCCAGAAATTCAGTAGATCTATGACATAAAAGGCATTATTTACTAGGTATAAGACCTAAGAAATGAAAATTTTAGAAAGAAGGAAAAACATATTGAGGTGAGCCTAATAGTCTGAACTACTTTTCCCCTTGAGGGATTTTCCAATTCATAAACTGTGCAAAAGCAAAAGGAGACAGGGCAGAGCAGGAATGTTTTGGCTAAGAAGTTAGGAAACTGAGCTAAGTCTCACAAAGGTGTGAAACTAACTTGGAATCAAAGCCTGTCCGGGAAGGGGATTCACACTTCCAGTTAGAACTCCTGAATATCTATACTCTAAGATTAAGATTAAAGAAGAAATTAACCAGTATACCTAAAAGATTAAAACTGATCTTCAATCTAGCTATATCCCATTCTGGATTAAGATGGCATGCCCCTATTCTGAATGTCTGTAAGAAAGAAAAAGTAAATTTCTATCTGAAAAAAGATAACGTTAGCTACAACCTTAAATTATCTCCACACCTTTCCATACAGAATTATTGGCCTACCGTGCAGACTAGGAAACAGAAACAAATGACTTAAAACCAAGGGGGAAAAAAAAATTGAACCACAGGCCATTCAGATATTGGTGTTAATAGAAATGGACTTGAACACAACTTTGATTAATATGTCAAAGAAAGGAGATGAGAAGATGGATAACTTTAGCAGAGAATTGGAATCTATAAAGACATTAAATGGAAAATGTATAAGCAAAAAATACAGTAATTAAAATTAAATGTACAATAGATGGTTTAACTGCAGATTAGACACACAGAAGAGAAGATTAGTGAAATAGAAAACAAGTCAATAAAACATATTAAAACTGAATGAAGAGAACAAAAAGCAGAAATATGTAAGGAAATGCGAGAACCATGTAGGGCACAAATAAAGATACAGGTAACTGATTCCAGAACAAGAGTTGTCAAACTATGGCCTGTGAATTGGCTGCCTGTTTTTGTAAATAAAGTTTATTGGAACATGGTAGTGCCTACTCATTTACATATTATTTAGGAGTCTTTTGGGGTTAGTAGAGTTGACTAGTTGTGCCAAATGAAGTATGAGAATAAAATATTAACTATCCGGCTTTTTAAGAAAAAGTTTGTCAAATCCTCCCTTGAGGACCCAACTGATCTCCTCCAGTCAATGTGATTTTGAATATCCGTACTTTTACATATTGACTTTTTAGGTATTCCCCCAGAAGAAGTGGGATGAATAGAAAACAAAGAGCAAGATGCTAGAATTAAATTAAAATATATTAGTAATTACATTGAATTGTCAGGCTGAATGAAAGTTTAAAATGCAAAGTATATGCTGTTTACAAGAGACATACTTAAATATGAAGACACAGAAAGAGAAAAAGTCACAGAATAGAAAAGATATACACCCTACAAACCTAAGCAAAACACATAGACATGAACACACACATGCACATACACACACACATATGCCAAGATAAATGTTGCACTGCTCCTATCAAAGTAGATTTTAAGGCAAGAAACATTATTAGTGATAAGAAAAGATGTTTCATTATAATAAAATGGTCAATCAACCAGGAAGATGTATCAGTTCTAAATTAGATAGCCTCAAAATATGTAAAGCAAAAAAGGATGGGACTTGCAAGAAAAATATACAAATTTTGCAATCATGTAAGTCATTTTAATGCATTTCTCTCAGTAACTGATGGAACAAGCAGATAAAATCAGTACCTATTTGAAATATTTGAAAAATACAGTGAAGAAACTTGACAATGGGCATGTATAAACACTACACACAACAATTTCCAAAAACACATTCTTTACAATTGCATATACAACATTTACCAAAATTGACTTTCATGCAGTCAGTCTCAAAATATTTAAATTAGAATTATTCAGTGTATATTCTCTCAACAGTGGCATTAAGCAAAACAGATGCACAAAAAAGGGGAGAAATTCCCTAGTGCTTAAACCCATGTGTGTTGAGGGTCCCCAGGGCCATTTCCAGGTTCAATGATTTGCTATGAGGACTCACAGGACTCAGCAAATTGTCATACTCATGGGTATGATGTATTACAAATGAGAGGATACAGAGCAAAATCAGCAAAGGGAAAGGCTGATGGGGTGAAGTCCAGGAGGAAAACCAGCTGCAAGATCCCAGAATCCTCTCCCAGAAGGGGTCACACAGTGTATTATTCAGGGCACTCCAGAGAAAAACAGAACTAATAGAATATATAGAGACATATATGGAAGAATTTATTATGGGAATTGGCTCACGTGATTATGGAGACCTAGAAGTCCCACATTATGCCATCTTCAAGCTGGAGAACTAGGAAAGCTGATAGTGTAATTCAGTCTGAGTCCAAAGGCCTGAGAAGCAGGGGAGCTACCAATGGTGTAATTCCCACTCCAAGGCCAAACACTTGAGAACTGGATGCTAGGGGAACAATGGTGTAAGTCCAGAAGTCTGAAGGCCGGAGAACCGGGAGCTCTGATGTCCGAGAGCAGGAGAAGATGGATGCCCCAGTTGAAGGACAGGCAGAATTCCCCCTTCCTCCACATTTTTGTTCTAGTTGGGCCCTCAACAGACTGGATGGTGCCTGCTCACATCAGTAAGGTCAGATCTTCTTTACTCAGTATACTGATTCAAATGCTAACCTCTTCCAGAAATACTCTCACAAACACACCCAGAAATAATATTTTACCAGCTATCTGGTAAAATAGCCCTCTCAAATTGACAGATAAAATTAACCATCACACACAGGATATGCACTTAATTCCCCCAACAAGTTGTAACAACACGTGAAATGTTGCCAACCAGGAAAACTCATTACAGACTCAATGCCCAGGGTTTTTATTGGAGGCTGGTCATGTAGGCAGCTTCTGCCTGGTATGTGCCAAAATTCCAGACTACCAGAAGGAAAGCAGGTGTTCAGCATAAATCATAGTCTTTGTCTAGTTTAGGCATAGTGAGCCACTCTTATTAGTTCTGGGAATGAGGGGATCTTCCCCAAATCCAGGTTCCCATATACCATCCAAAGACCAACCTTGTAACTATGCCTTGGTATGTTAACTCTTTTCTGCACACCATGGGTCAAAGAAGAAATTACAATGAGAATTAGAAAATATTTTTAATTAAGTGATAATGAAAATATGATGCATCAACACCTGTGATGAAACTAAAGCCATGCTTAGAAATTTTGATCTCTAGATGCATGTGTTGTCAAAAAAAAGAAATGCTGAAAATCAAATCTCTAAGTGCCCATTTAAATAGATCAGAAGAATAATAGCAAATTAAACTCAAAATTTTAAAAAGTATAATAGAGAAAATCAACGAAGGCAAAAATTGCTTCTTTGAAGAGTTTAACAAAGATGAAAATCTCCTGGGAAGATTGATCAAGGAAAAAAAAAAAGATGACATAAATTACAAACACCAGGGATGAAAAAGGAAACATTATAGATATTTCATATATTAAAAGAATAATAGAAGTATATTATGACCAACTTTATGCTAATCAAGTTAAAAATTTAAAAGAAATGAAAAAATTCCTTAAAGAAAATATAGCTTATTAACAGAAATAAAAAATACAAAAAAATAAACTCTTAATAGACATTTAATAAAAATAAATATGTAATTAAAAACCATTCAACAAATAAAGTTCTCAGATGACTTTAGCAATGAATTCTACAAACTTTTCAGTAAGAAATAACACTAAATATACACGAACCCTTCTATAAAATAGAAAAAGGAGAAACATTTCCCAACTCTATTTATGAGTACAGCATAACTTGACACCAAAACTTACAGAGACGTTACAAGAAAAGAAAATTACAAATGCAAAAATCCTAAACAGAATATTAGCAAATCAAATTCAGGAATATGTAAAAAGTATAATATATCATAAAAAGTTGGGTTTATTCCCAGAATGCAAGTTTGGCTTAACATTAGAAACTCAGTTGACATAATTTAGCACAGTTATAAAATAAAGGAGGGAACCATATGATCAGCTACTTACACGTGAAAAAGTGTTTGATAAAATTTCAATACCCTTTCATTATGCACTGTTACATAACCAATGTAATCTCAGTTTGGAGGATTTTAAGATTGGCTAACTAGAGAGGTGCTATTGTAGAGAAGGGATGTGGTAGGAAATGTCTTGTGAAATTATCTGTAGCAAATAGTTTAGTAACATGTCCATCCTATGCCATAGGAACAGACTATTAATTGGTCAAGTGATGCTTCACTTTTGTCCTCCCACCAAAGAGCCTGATGTTTGCCCTGCTCTTTGTGGGAAGAAATTTCCTCTAGAAAACTATAACTGTCCTGCATTTGTGTTGCTTGAGATAGGAATGAAGCAACAGGTTCATTAACCCGTTAGTGTATGTTAGTTTATCTAACTGAGTAGATAAATCTTTAGAAGTAGGAAGTGAATCTTGGGAGAATGGGCCACAGGATAGGCACACATTTGCTATGGACTGAATGTGTTCTTCCAAAATTCCTATGTTGAAGCTTTAATCCCTAATATGATGGTATTAGAAGGTGAGGCTCTGGGAGGTAATTAGTTCAAGAGGGTGGAGCCCTCATGAGTGAAATTAGTGCCTTTATAAGAAGAGACACAGAGAGACAACCTCTCAGTAAGAAGGTGGCTGTCTGCGAACCAGGAAATGAGCCCTCATCAGAACCCAACAGCACAGACACTGTGATCTCAGACTTCCCAGCCCCTGGAACTGTGAGAAATAAATTTCTGTCGTTTAAGCCACCCAGTTTATGGTATTCTGTCACAGCAGTCTGCATGGACTGAGACAACAGTCAAGCAGAGCAAGAAAGGATTCAGGAAGATTCAGATGCTGGGAGGGCAAACTCAGCCAAAGCACCAGGTTGGTTGGGGTCCTTGGGCAGAAGTGAAGTATTTCACTAAGGCGGGAAGAGGAATGGGAGAAACAGTGAAGGCAAACCTGAAAAGAAAAATAAAGCTTAGAATCTGCACTCAGAAGAGACCTTGGAGAACATCTTCACCAAACGTGGGGAGATCAAAGACTTTAGTGTTAACTGGCTTCGTGAAGGTCACAGTTGCAAGAAGGAAAATAAGAGCTCTAGGGCTTTGATTTCTGGCATAATGTCCTCACCACCACATTAAAACAAAATTATTACAGCTTTTTGTGTTCATGTTTTTTACACTAATTTGACAACTGTTCATCTAGCCTGCAGATATAGATAAGAATGTAATTCCTACTTTAAAAAGAAAATGAAGCTCTTGAAATAGTGTTGACTTGTTTTGGGTTACTTTTGTTAACAAATGTGAAAAACAACAGTTTGAGGAGATAGATAAAAGAAATGGCAATTGAGTAAACATTTTGCAATATTTCTTTATCTTCCCGCTTAGACATCTTGCTCCTTGAGGAAAAATATTTTGACTGATTTACCTTTATTTCTGTTTCATTGTATGGCAGTGTCAGATGCATATAGTAGTTTGCTAATAAATGCTTATTAAACAAATAAAGGAAAAATATTCTCTTTAAAAAACCTAATAGTCCCTTGTATTAGTCAGGGTTATCCAGACCAAGAAAACCAACAAGATGTTTGCATGTGTGTGTGTATGTGCGTGTATGTTTGTATATATAGAGAGAGAGCTAGAAAGAGAGATTTGTTTTAAAGAATTGGCTTACGTGATTGTGAGGGCTTAGTAAATCCAAAATTGGCAAGGTAGGCAGGGTAGGCTGGCAGGCTGGACACCCAGGGAGGAGCTGCAGTTCAAGTACACAGGCAGTCTGCTGGCAGAATTCATTTTTGCTTGGGAGAGTTCAGTCTTTGTTCTATTAAGGCCTTCCACTGATTGGATGGATCACACTGACATTATGAAGGGTAATCTGCTTTACTCAAAATCCACCAATTTAAATGCTAATCTCATCCAGAAACACCTTCAAAGAAACATCCAGAATAAGGTTTGACCAAATATCTGGGCACTGTGGCCTGGCTAAATTGACACATAAAATTAACACATCACACACCTGATACTGTCACTGTCAGACTTCTCTGTTTCTATTCCCACCCAATCAGGGAAAAGCTAAAAATCCAGGCCAAACAATAAATTTGGCATCATGTAGACATCCCCTCCTAGTATCCCTCAAGTAGAGAAGGTTAGTAGTCACCAAATACCCATGTCCTCCTGTGTTGTGAGTCCCCCTGTTGGGGTCTTTAAGGGTCACTCTAACATTTTGCAGAAATCACACTGACAGAGACATATGAAATTAAAGGATTTGTTTTACTCATAGGTCCTAGAGACAGGGGCATGGCAACCATTCCATGGGAGGAGAACCCAGGGTGCAGACTCAACCAAGCAGGTGGGGAAGAGAGAGAGAAAGAGATTGATTTTCACTGAGGACCCTTGGGCAAGTTCCTTTACCGGGGGCCAGGGTGGAGTACACAACTAAGAGGTGCGAAGGGATTCCACTGCTGTGTTTGACTGTCACTAGTTCTTAGTCAGGGAAGGATGAGGAGGGGAACTTGTGGCAGGGACCAGCCTTATCACATTGGTGCAAGGGGTCACCTGGCAGGTATACTCAGAGCCCATTTGTGGGGGTGTTGAGACATCAGGAAAATAGAAAGTTTTGAAAATTTGTAATACATCTCCTCTTCTAGATTTCTAAGCCTCCTTTTTATAGTTCGTTGGGCCTCATGATTGAGTTCTGACCAGTGAAAAATACACAAAGTGACTGCCATCCTTTAAAATATCTTCCAGTTCCTCCCATCCAGTTGGTCAGGCCCTGGTGGCCCTGGAGGTCGTACGTCCTGGATGGCATAGCGTCACGATGGAGTGTGATGTGAGGCCTGCATCAGGTTTTCACTGATTGAGAAAACAAAATTCTTACTGTGTTAAGGCTTTGTCATTTCAGAGTTTGTCTGTGACTCCAGCTAGTTTTAATTACTTATACCTGCCTCTCCCCCCAAATGCTACAATGTTTTCCAAAAAATTTAAATTTTTTTATGCTGATTGCCTTTAAAATTTTATTTAGTAAGTGGCTTGTCCAAACCACATTTTCTTAGCGTTTTCTTATAGAAGGGTACCTGGAGCAGTGCTGTGTAGTAACAGACCACTTACTCTTTCTCAACAGCTTTACCCAATGCAATTGGAAATATCTCTTCCTGACTAGTACATATGGTACAACCTCATTCCTGGGCTTTTATTGCTACACCATATAGTGGATGATTAGAATTATTTATTGATTAATGTTCTGAGGTAACATAGAAATTTCTGTTCATGTTAAATGTTTTTGGATACTTAGAACAGATACCAAGTGAACACCTACCATACCTACTAGGAGCTGCTTAGGCAGTGACAGAGAGTTGAAGAAAATATAAGGCCCCTTTCTTGCTCCCAAGGAAGCTACCAGCTTGCCAGACCAATGGGACGTGCCCATTTAAGGGTTGATCTATACAACACTTGTTCATTTTTCAATCGGGAGCACACTTTTCACAATTATCAAGCTGCCTTTGCTGTGTTTTTTATTCAATCTTAATGTGTTTAACACTCTAGTTTGGTATCCAGTTATAATCTCAGCAATAAGCTAGGAGAATAACTTTAGAATTAAAGAATTCAAGAATAATGGTGTAAAGGGAATTGGACAAGGTTGTCTGCCAGGTATGAATTAGATAAAAACACCAGTCTCAGTAATTAAAAGATAACTTTGGTTTCCTTTATGTGGAAAACACCCCTCTCAAAATAACTCAAAACTTAAAGAATATTTAGAGCAAAACATCAAAAGTTGGATTTAGAGTAAGTAGTACAAGAGCCATGAGGAATTTTATTTCCATATTTTATGAAAGATTGGTAGTTTCTCAAAAACATACTGATGGGGTTTAGAAAACAGTACCCCAAAATGAAGTCCTCAGAAGAAAAAGTTCTACTCTGACCTTTTCCTGTCCTCCTGCCTGTCAGTCCCATGAGTCCCTGGTGCTAGCCAATGAAACTAGAATCCCTTTTCCCCAACGCCGCTCATAAAAGCCAGAACCCCTTTTCCTGAAAGCCAGTCATAAAACTTAAAATTATTCTATGTAAAAACTGGCCATAATATAATTATCTGACCTACCTTGTTTTTAGGTCATAAGACCTCCATTCTAGAATGAGCCCTGCCCCACATCCAGAAGGAAGAAATGTATGCTCAGAAAGGCCAAGAAAAATCTAAACAGACAGGATTTGCTGGGTTTCCCCACTCAGCCTGTTAGCATTAGATCATACCATTTTTGTCCAATCATATTTCTACATGGCTGTCTTTGTTGAACCTAGGCATAGAAATGGACAGTTTCCCTGGTATCTCTGGGTCTTCATTCTGAAGGCTCCTGTGTATACACATTAAGTAAATTTGTATGTCATTTCTCCTATTAATTAATCTGCCTCAAGTCAGTGATTTTTCAGTGAACTTTTAGGGGGCCAAGGCCTTTGGTCCGTCCAGTACACTTAAGGACTTTAGATAATCAGAGAATATTACAACATACAACCTGCATGTAATAAGCTGAAGAAATATACTGAAGTTGAGAGAAAAAATTGATTGAAGTTGGAAAATTTCACCAGTGAGTTGGAGTTAATAAAAAATAATCAAACAGAAATCATGTAACTGAAAAATATAACTGATAAAATATTAAATGCAGCTAGAGAAAAAAAGAACACATTAGTTCAAGGGATCAACAATAAGTCTTAAGCCTGACTTTTGAACAAATACCATGGAAACCAGTAGACAACAGAATGACACTTTTAAACACTGAAAGAAAAAAACTTCCAACCTAGAACTCAGTAACAAGTAAAAATCTCTAAAAATAAATAATAGTAAATAAATAAAGGTAAAAGAAAGACCTTTTAGCAAACAAAAGCTGAAATAATCCATTGCCAGAAGCCCTGAACTACAAGAAATATTGAAGGAACCTTTTCGGGCTGAAGGAAAAGGAATCCCAGAAGGACACACAAAACTACAGCAGGAATGGAGAGCAGCAGAACGGGGTGAAAAGGTGGGTAATTGAAAAATACTACTTAAAACAACAATAGCAACAACGTCTTGTGAGGTTTATAATCTATGTATAAGCAAAATATACAATAGCAATAGCATAAAGTTGGGAGTGGGGTAAATGGAGTCAAACTGTTACACGTTCTCAGCATTGTTTCAGGGGTGGTAAAATATTAACATAAGGTAGACTACGGTGATTTAAGGATGCATGTATTTATCATCTCTAGAGTAACCACTAATAGAAAAGTACGAGAACATACCCTAAAGAATAAAAAAGGAATATGAAATGGAATAGGAATAATAAAAAATACCGAAAGAAGGCAGGAAAAGAGGAACCAAGGAACTTAAAACAGGGAAAACAAACAGTAACATAATTGGTTTAAACCCAAATATATCAGTAATTAAATTACATGTAAATAAATGAATACCCCCAGGTTGGGGCAATCAGAGGTTTCTGGAAAGCAGCTCTTTATATCCATTTAAGGATGGATTGGTCCAGCTTCACAAGTTTATGCCAGGTGAATATCAGCCCTGCTTGTGCATCCACCATGCAGATATGAAAGTAAAGAGCGTTGCTGTTACCTTTCAAATTCCCTGTGCACCCTTCTCAAATTTTATCTCGTTCTTTCCTCCCTAATTGGTAATTACTATTCTGTGTTTACTCTATAGACTTATCAAATATGTGTCTATGTTTAAATAATATAGTTTAGTTCCTGTTTTAAAACTTTATATAAATTGAATCATACTGTATATATTTATCTTCAACTTTGCTTTTTTGTTCACTTTCCTAACACTTATCTATATTTTTATAGGCAGCTGAAATGCATTCATTTCCCCTGATATGAAGTAATCCATCATATGATTATTCCATATTTTTTTCATTCTACTGTGGATAGGTATTTGTATATGTCTAAGTGTGTCTCTAGGGTATACATTCAGGAGTAGAATGGTTGAGTTGCATTCAGTGCACAAAATCGACTTTATCAGAGAATGTTAAATTGTTTTTCCTAAGTTATTATACACAACCAGACAGTTTTTAAGTGTACTAGTTGCTCCATATCCTTGACAACACATAATTTTTGCAAATAAGGTAGAAAGAAAATGGACTGTGGTTAATTTCCATGCAGTTTCTTGCCTACTAATGAGATTGAGTATCTTTTCATATGTTTATTTCTACATTACGGAGGCTTCCTCAATGAAATCCTGTGTAAGACTTTTGTCAGTATTTTCATGTACATTTTTTATTGATTGCCAAAAGTTCTTTTCTTAAATTTATTTTTAGATACTTTACTTTTAAATGTTATTTAAAGTTTACCTTTCAATTAAATTATATTTTCTGTTTTTGTTCACATGTTGAGTTGTGATAGATCTTTTAAAAATTTATTTTATATCTAGCAAACTTGATAAATTCTTATTACTTCTAATATTTTGTATGTATAGTTTTTGATTTTCCATATTCCTATCATCCTATCATATGTGAATAACAAAACTTTCTTTCATCATTACCCTTGCAACTTTTACTCACTTTTTTCTTTACATTTTATTATGCTTATGGAAGGAAATCAGAATATTTTACCTCCAAATATTAATATATTTCTTTGACATATTTTGAGATGGCTGCCACAGGGTCAGCAGAAAGAAGTAACCCTGCAAAGCTGTCTTTCGTGGGGAATATTTGCATCTGTAGAGAATCCCTTGTCTGGATCTGGGAAACATTGACTGAGAGTCTGACACCTTTAAAGGTCTGAAAAGAAACATTTACCGTCTATTCTCTCTGAGGTTTCACCTACATAACAAGACCACCTTTCCTAGCCAAGCTTCTTCCTTTCTCCCTCCCATAACCTGTCTTGCCCCTAAAACCTATTTTTGGCTATGCTCTGAGTCCCTATTCTTTCTGTAACCTCAAGATGGTATACAAGCTTCTATACCATTGGGAGGTTGGGTCTTCATTCTGAAGGCGCTTGGGTATACATGTTAGATAAACTTGTATGCCTATTCTCCTATTAATCAATCTGCCTCATGTTAGTGATTTTCAGCAAACCTCCAGGGGGACAAAAGCCTTTGCTCCCACATTACTAAGGCCTTCAGCATCATGAATTAAGTAGTGAGGAACAACACACTTAAAGGAAAGTTTTTTCCACATTTTAAAAAAAGTATAATTTTGCTGTAAATTTCTTTTAGACCTTTAACATGTTAAAAAAATTTCTTTTCGCTCTTAGCTTTCTAAGTGTTTTTATTGGAACTAGACAATGAATTTTCTTGGAAAAAACTCTGTACCTCTTTAGATGATCTTTTTTTTTCTCTTTTATACTTTTGATCTTTTAATTATATTAATCAATTTTCTAATATCATGCCACCTTTGACATTCTGGGGTAACACAAACATTTTCAAAATAAATTGCTTGTCTTAGTTTGTTCAGGCTACTACAACAAAATATCCTAAACTGGGTAGCTTATAAAGAGCAGAAATTTATTTCTCACCGTTCTGGAGATGGGGAAGTCCAAGATCAAGGCGCCAGTAGATTTGGTGTCTGGCGAGGGCCACCTTCTGGCTCATAGGTGGTGCCTCCTCACTGTGTCCTCATGTGGTAGAAGGGACAACAGGTCTCTCTGAGGCCTCTTTAGTAAGGATACTTAGTCCCATTCGTAAGTGCTCCACCCGCATGACCTAATCACATCCCAAACTCTCCACCTGCTAATACTACTGAAACCCCCCTTTACACAAATCAATGAAGGGGTGCAAGGTGAGAACTGGGGCAAGGGCCCAAAACTCAGTGCAGGAACCGGCCTAGCTAAAAATAATGATAATAATTTGTCACTGTCCATAATTGCTATTCTGGAGTCCCATAGCTGGTAGTCGTAAAGACTCATAACTCTCTCTGTAGATAACATCTCCCTTTTGAAACCTAGGGGTAGTTTCTAAGATATCTGCCAGATCCTGCATTCCGGTGGATTGGCTGACCCACCCAGACTGACAACCCATACTGAGAAACTGACTCACCTGGAATTGTGACCCCAGGAACTGAAGCAACACAAGAGGATGTCTATGCCCCTATAATTTTGCCCCGAACCTAGCCAATTAGCAAACCTAATTGCCTAATCCTTAGCCCGCCAAACTATTCTTGAAAACCCTGTCTCCCAAATTCTCAGGGAGGGCGGATTTGAGAAAGTCCTCCCGTATTGTCTCCCTGCTTAGCACTATGCGGAATTAAACTCTTTCTCTGCTGTAAACCCTGCTGTCTCAGTGTATTGGTTTCCTCTTGAGCAGTGGGCAAAGAACCTGGTTGGATGGTAACACTATCACCCTGGGGGTTAGGATTTCAGTACATGAATATTGGAGGGAACACAAGCAATCTGACCACAGCATGGCTTGATTCATTCTGCCATGAATTTGTGTTTCTACCTCTAAAATTATTTGATGTGCATGGTCAGAATTTGGAGGGAAGGGAACTAAAACCCAAAGATATTTGGGACCTTTTATAATATGTAAAATAATTTGCCAACCAGAAAGATTCTTAATCAAGCTAGGCTGCTGTTTAAGTATGTCACATGAACCACTGTGGGAACTGTTCCATCCCTTTCCCTTGCTTCCTCTGCCTAATCCCCTGAACTGACCTCCTTCTCCAACTAAGGCATATTTCTTTTTGCTGTATGTTTTCATCACCTCCTATATTTCTCCTTTATCATATTCATAGTGATTTTAATTAATTAACTTTTAGGTATTTATTTGTGTATCATCTGTCTCCCCTCATAGACTGTAAATTCCATGAAATCAGAGACCATTTAATATCCAGTTTTTCTACACTTCCAGTCCCTAGCATAGCATCTTGCATATAATGTTGAAGGAAATCAGAATATTTTACCCCAAAATATATTTCTTTGATGTATTTTGAGATGGCTGCCACAACTGTAGCAGACAGAAGTAACTCTGCAAAGTGGTCTTTTGTGAGGAGAAAGTTGCATCTGTAGAGAATCTCCATTAATGTAGCCAGAACTTCCATTGTCTGGATCTAGGAAAGACTAACTGAGAGTCCAACACCTTTAAAGTTCTGAAAAGAAACATTTATCATCTATTCTCTCTGAGGGCTGCTACCTGTAAGGTTTCATTTACATAACAAGAACACCTTTGGTAACTAGCCAAGCCTCTTTCCTTCTTTCTCCCATAACCTGCTTTGCCACAATCCAATATCCCATTCTTTACAAAATTCTGTGCCTTGTTGGGAGGTTGAGTCTTCATTCTGAAAGCTCCTGTGTATACATTAAATAAAACTTGTGTGCCTTTTTTCCTATTAATCAGTCTGCCTCATGTTACTGATTTTGCAGTAAACTTTTAGGGGGCCAAGACCCTTGATCCCTACAATGTGCCCTCAACAAGTCTTTTTTGAATGACCATTGATAAATAATGGCTAGGATATCTTTACTAACAACTAGACAGCTTTCATCCAAACAATTCTAATCACATTATCTATCTATCTAAACACACACACACACTCTGAAAGGATAACTCTTATCCATAGCTTTAGGAGTATATATTGATACAATTACTTTGGAAATCTGTTTAGTAATATCTATACAAGCTGAATGTATACATACCCTATGACCTAGCAATTATACAATAGAAATATGTACAGATATTACCAAAGGGAGATACTAAAATGTTAGCAGCACTCTTATTCAAAACATCCTCAAACTAGAAATCATCCAAATGCCCATCAAGAATAGTGGATAAAAAAACCATAGTGACATATTCATACAATGGAATACTATACAGAAATGAGAATGAACAAACTACAACTATATGGAACTATGTGGATAAATGTCATAAATACAATTTAGAGTAAAAGGAGCCAGATGCAAAAGTAGACATACTGTATGATCCCACTTATATAAAGTGTAAAATTAAGGAAAACCAATCTATGTTCTTAGAAGTTAGGATGGGAGATGCCCTGTGCATGAGGATGGCATAGAACTGGAAGGAAGTATGAGTGAGGCTCCTGTGGTGCTGGGAATATGATGATACTTGGTGTGGTTGGTGGTGATATACATTTGTTATATTTGTATAAATTCATCCAAGTATACAATATGATATTTGCAGTTTTCTCTATGTATATTATACTTCAACAAAATGTTTTTTAAAAGCAAGAGAAGCATCACAGACTAGGAAGCAGAAAACATTGATTTTTAGCCCAAATTTTGCTCCTTAAGAGTTATATGACCTTGTTCAATTAATTTGGCCTTTCTAGGTCCTGTTTTATCTATCACAAAATAAGGGAATAATAATATCTACTAATATGTGGTGACAATGAGTATTTAAGAAATAAAGCCAATTTGTCCCCTGAGATTTCCCCTGGAGAGTTAAATTTTAAATCAGTGTGTAGTGAATCAGGGAGAAACATGAAAGCCATCTTGAAGAGCTAGGAGTTGTCCAGAGTGGCTGTCTTAGTCTATTTTGGGTTGCCATAAGGGAAATACCTGAGGCTGGGTAATTTATAAATAGAAGACGTTTATTTGGCTTATGGTTCTGCAGACTGCACAAGAAGCATGGTGCCAGCCTCTGTTTCTGGTGAGGGGCTTCAGGGAGCTTCCAATAAAGGCAGAAGGCAAAGGGGGAGCAGGCGTGTCACATGGCAAGAGAAGGAGCAAGGGGTGGGGAGGTGCCACACTCTTTAAACAACCAGCTCTCCAGCGAACTAATAGAACAAGAACTCACTCATTACCACAGAGAGGGCACCAAGCCATTCATGAGGGTTCTGCCCCCATGACCCAAACACCTCCTACTGGGCCCCATCTCCAACACCGGAGACCGAATTTTGACATGATATTTGGAAGGGACAAACATCTAAACTATATCAGTAGTTAAAAATCAACAGGAATTTAACTGGAAAATAATGTGTTTGGAGAACAGGAGTTGGGTCAGCTATGCAAGCAGAGAATGGAGAGTACAGGATTAAATGTGGCAGTGGCAAGGGGGCATCCTGGACATGGACAGATCAGATGCCACACACCTCATGACCAAAGAAGTGAATGCACCGTAACTTGACAGTTATATTTCTAAATTCAAAACTATGAAATTGACAAGATAGCTTTAGATTTCAGAATTGTGTGACATTTGTTAACAAGATTAAGCATCTCTAAACTAAATATGTGCATTCATTCATTATTTATCAAACATGTATTGACTGTGAAGAGGTTTAGAATATGCCACCCCACAATATGCCACCATGGCATATTGATTACTTTGAGCTAAAAGAAATGGAGAAGCAGCCAACACAGGAAAAGCTCTTCACCTCCCACTCAACTGCCTAAAATAAAGTTTGAAACTTCCCTTTTGTAAAGAGAAATTTACATCTATAGAAGAAATTTTCATTAGTAAATGTATCTGTATCAGGAAGAGAGCTACTCTGAGGCAACTTTTATTATGCAGAGACTTTTTCTGCATACCAAGGCAACATTTATTCATCATACATTTCCTCCCCTCACCCTACTGTAATTTGTCTCCACCACCTGCCAGAAGCCCCAGACACTTTTTCCTTTTTGTAGCTCAGGATGGTATATAAGCTTCAATCATCCGGCCGTTTCTTTGAGACTCATATTTTTGTGTAACTCCCATGCACTTGTACGTAATTAAAATTGTTATTCTCCTGTTCTTCTGTTTGGTCATCTGTCAATTCAATTTGTAGACCAGCCAAAGAACCTAGGATCGTAGAGGGAACCAATTGTTTTCTTCTCTATAACACCCTACTTATAAGGAGATATAAATAGACAGGACCAGCCCTCCCTTCAAGAAGTCAATAATCTGATAAGGGAGACAGACATGGATATTAATAATATAATTAAAGGCTTGGACAGAGGTAAACAAAGAATCCTGTGGGACCATTTTGAATGAGTACCTAATCTGTGTTTTTGAATTCAGAGAAAGCTTCCTTGAGGGGAGGTATTAAGATACTGATAAAGTCTTAGTAACTGAACTTCTGAACCTTGAAGACTAAGGGCTAGGCCTTTGACCCTGGAAGATTTACTATTGTAAAAGTCACTTTGTGAGATTTCTCGGCTTCCAGCCCGTCATGGTTGTGCCACATTTGCCTGGTGGCAGCATAGTATGAAAGGGATGAAGCCAGAGCCAGGGAAAGGAGCTAGGCAAAAGCTAGTGATTTCTCAGGTTTCTTTGATGATGAGCTTCTGTTAGGTCTTGAATTGTGTCCATGGAGTCATTGTGTGGGTTAAATGGAATATGCATCAAGTTCTTTTTAAATCCTAAAGATTGGCTCACTTATTAGTCACTATTATTATTTTCTCAGGGCATTATAGTTTTTTTCATTAAGACTAAAATATCCAAAATATGTTTATTCCAATGGACTAAACAAAATGAATTTCCCAAGTACCTCAGAGCACCTGACCCTGCTAGCTAGTGGGACACAGAAATAGAAAAGCTTCTGCCCAAAGGGCAAATTCAGGTACTAACAGAAGATGTAAACAAACACTTGGAACTTGTGACATGCCAAGGGTGGCTTAGAAGCTTTAGGGAGTCCTACAACAAAATCTCCATCGGCGTCTCTAAACTCTAAGTCACCCAAATGAGCACCCAGTCTAAGTAAGTCAGTGTATCTGCCGAGCATCTACAACCTAAAGACAATTACCCTAGTTTCAAATACCCACTTCAAGCAAATTATCTCCCCAAATCCTCCCCACACCTTGTTCCAGGATGATAGGTACAATAATAAATTTACAAGGGAGAAAGGAGTCTGAGAATGAATCCCAGCAGAAGTTATCTCTGAATTTGGTTCTTAAGGACCAAGGAAGGAAGTACATACTAGGTAGAAAGTACAGTCTGTACTTCAGCATAAGACAGAGATCGGGAGAAGATTTGGTGATGGGGGGCTTGGGAGAGGGTTGCCATCTGAAGAGACAGAGAGAAATCAGAAGGCTGAGGGTACCATGTGCAATGTTAAGAAGCCTGGACTTCATCTGTACCCAGGATGGAAACATCCAGGAGTTTTAATTAACTAAAATCTAAGAAAGGATATTTTGGTGTGTATGGAGATTGTATCGGCGGGAGGCATTAGAGGAAGGTGGAAGAATGAAATCAAATAAGTAAGAGACATGTTCGATGTGTTCGTATCAAGTGCCTTAGTTCTATATTCACACAACCTCATGCTTCATAGCATGTGACACAGACCATTCCACCTTGCCAGATTCTTCTTATCATTCTAGTTAGCCTTTAGTTAGCTTTGCTATTTGTACCTCCGCAATAATTGTTGTTGATGGTGTTTCATCTTAAGGCTATTTTGCAGAGGTCTTATAAGTTTTCACAGTCATTGCCAATTTGGCAAAAGCAAATTTTGAGGCCACCTTGCTGGATTTGTTTTTTAATCAGTGTGGTTATTTCATGACAGGAAATAGTTCTTGTGCTTTTTATTTCTTTATGATGCATCATAAACACAACCACGCGTTTAATAAGATAATGTATCAAGAGGCTTGGATGCTTCAGTGGGTAATGAATGTGACAGGATTCTTTTCAAATCAGCAACTCTGAGCAGGAGATAAACAGCGGTGTTTAAACAATGAAGAACTTTGAATAAGGAATTAATGGGGTGGAGAATTGCTGCTTTTAAGCTGAAAGGATCTCATAACCACCCCCACAATCAAACAATTTCTATTCAAAATGATTTTTCTGATTGAAGGAAATGAGACATACATGCATATAACCTAAATTTACCTAAGTGTACCCTACCCCCACGTGTGCATGCGCACTCGCTCTCTGTCTCTCCCACATACACACACACACACACACACACACACAGGGACCTCACAGAAGCCAATTTCCAGAGAATGAAGATATAGTGTGCTTTCTGGAGTTATTGACCACAGTGAAACCCACCTCAAGCAACTTCTTATATTTAATGTTCATTTTTCAAGCCCTGGACCTAGACACAAAGCAATATTTCCTTCTTATGCAGTTTACTTCTTTCAGAACCTTGAAGAATGATGTAAACAAATCTCCCAGCTCTGTGGTTTTTACTAAGTCAGAACATTACACATTTCATCACTGATTGCTCTTCGTAAACGTGTGTAGATTTGTCCCCTAATTATCCAAAATTACAGTTCTTTCACACTTTCTAAGAACACAAAAGACAAAGTGAAAAGACCACAAAACCTAAACTGTAGACAAATCAAATATAAGAAAATAAAAATAAATGACAAAGCTGCTGAAAAACAGGTGTATGAAAGCTTTGAGTTACCTAAAATAGCTCTAAGAGGTCAGTAAAGGGAGAAAAAACGAAGAATAGATCTGCCTCGGTAATTTATTAACTGTTAAAATACTTAAATTTTCAATTCAGCTAGGTCTGAGTCCATCAATATCACTCCTTCCTTCTCACTTTAAAGCAAAAATATGTGCACAATATGAGATTTATTGGAATAATATATACACCCTCACATCCCCCCTCCAAATTTATCTTTTACTTCTAAACCACTTAATGGTATATAGTTCCCAAAATATAAATTTTTATGTCATCTGACTCAATATTATTGCTCTATTCAATAATGCTTTTGTTGTCCCTAACATTAAAGATTATTTCCTCAACAACATTTGACACAGGAATTTAAACCAACTATTAAATTATTTTAATAATTTAATTACCAGCTATCTGGTAACGGTCATATTTCACAAAAATATTTTCACATATCAAAGTTGGGCATTGCTTCTCACATTATCTGCATCATTCTCTTGTCCACACTCTCTCCCTTCTATAACAAGTTTACACATTTAAAGAGTTAATATTATCAGATGTGAGTGTGCACCAAGGCAGGTGGTCATGAAGGCTCTAGGCCACGTGACTCTGGACGCCGTTCACATAGACTACAACAAGACTAGTGCCCCTGACATCAGCAAATATGTATCATAATGCTTACTTATAATGACAGCTCTGACTGACTGTCAGGTAAATAGGCATACTCATGTTGACAGAGCCATGCATCCCTGCCCAGTAGACAGACAACATCAAGTGGCTTTATCTGAAGGCTGTTTGGCATGCATGGCCTCAGAACAAGGAGGGTTAATGAATGGCTCTGAGGAAAATAGCACATCTCTACAATAAATGCACTTTCCAGATGGACTGACCCCTGATTGACTCCTGTGCTTGCCTGTCTGCCCAAGCTTTCTGCTGGGCAGTGAAAAGGACACCACTACTGCTTGTGATTGCCTCTTTTACCGTCTAGGAAGGCCTCTATTCACACAGCACAACACAATCGACTAGGCTTCCACTTCCTAAGTTACAATCCCATCCTGATTTCCTGATGTACAGGATCAGCCATGGAAGAAGCACCTCTATTTATGCTCAGAGAGCCTGCCACACCCTTTTGAGATGTTACTTACACATAGTGGGTCATTTTTGTGCCGGATGTCCCTGATATCTTGGCTGCAGCTGATTAGGATAAGAATAAGCGGGCCTGGAAGCCAAAGGCAGAGCTTTCTGTCCTGGCCAGAGGCCTACAAGATAGCTTGATATAAGACTCCTGTCCAGGAGGATGCTGTGCACTGGTGACTTTGCCAACCTATTTAGATCCTCTCATGTGGTGCATTTGAAGGAGACACACAGAGCAGTCTGGCAGTTGGGTCAAGAAGCAAAAAGTACTATAAAAGAAGGCAGTAGACAGAATTGTGAGGAGCAGAAGTCATGAGGCAGTAAAGCCTTAAATAAGAAGAAAGCACCAGGTGCAGGGGAGGATAAACTGAGTCAGTAGAGGCAGGAACACAGAGTTGTGGACTCATTGCGATAGCAAAGCTTGGAGGGTGGGGCAGTGGATGCCAAGTCTGATGAAAGTCTGTTGGGTCACACCTGAGACTAAAGCTCCTATTGAATCCTGAGCAGCCTTCCCGGGTCTATAACCCTGGTTATGAGGCCCCTGAGAATGTTCCTTGTCTCTTTCACTTCCCTGTGATTCTTTTCAATAACTGTCCATTATTTGAGGGAACCTAAGTGGGTCTTTGCTTACCATCTTAAATGAGTCTGATTAATAATTCTGAAATTGCAACCTGATCGATTTTATCAAAATGTCACAGTCACCTATTAATAATCTCTGGCCGGCGCAGTGGCTCACGCCTGTAATCCTAGCACTCTGGGAGGCCAAGGCGGGAGGATCCCTTGAGCTCAGGGGTTCAAGACCAGCCTGAGCAAAAGTGAGACCCTGTCTCCACTAAAATTAGAAAAATTATCTGGGTTTGGTGGCACGCTCCTGTAGTCCCAGCTACTCAGGAGGCGGAGGCAGAAGGATTCCTTGAGCCCTGGAGTTTGAGGTTGCTGTGAGCTACAATGACACCACTACATTCCTTCCAGGGCAACAGAGTGGGACTCTGTCTCAAAAAAAAAAAAAAGAAAGAAAAGAAAATTGAACCTCATTCCCCCCTTCATATAAAAAAAAATAATAATAATCCCTTAGAGTTTACTCCTACAGTTAATCAATACCACATGTGGATTTTACTTATCAAACTATCAGAGGCAAATTTATTTCCATATTCTCAGGTGGCACCTAACTGCTGCCCTGGTGCACACTCATGGATTCTTTCTTAGCTCTTCATTTTGCTCACAAGCTGAATTGCCAAATTGTAGAGTATTTCTGCCACCACCTTAATTAGCAGAACCAACTGCAATCTTACTGTTTAAAGTACAGTGGGAAGGCAGCATTCTGTTACTAGAGGCGTAATTTTAAGAAGTGACCTGCACTTGGAGTAATATAACTTTGCTCTAATCATGAGTCGTCTTCAGCCAAGTTAAGCAGAGGCTGATCAGCACTGCAGTCTTCCAGCCAAGATGCAGCAGGTTGTCTATCCTTTAAGTTTAGGACATCATTGCCTGATTAGTAATACATTCAATTTTATAACAATAAAACAGCACTTCAGCATTATCAAACTCTTAGCCATATGATTGGTGTGAGAAGATACCTGTGGTCTGTCCTTTTTACCCAATGTAATGCTTAAATCCCAGAATGGAAAACAAAATTGGCAATGACAGAGAATGTGAGAGAATCATCAAAAATTCCATAATCAGATGGACAAATTAAAAAGAGGAGTCATGATTTTAGTTGGTCTAATTTTTCATCCCAGCAGAAAATAGAAACAAGATAGATTACGACTGTCATCTCCTTACGGTATCTACCATTAGCACACACTCCCTCTGCCTTCTGTGTCACAATTGCCATCAAACCACACGTTGTTTACCCCTGTCAATGTTGGGCTTAGCAGGGTTTCAAGTTGAGTCATGATCTGAGATCCAAGGGCTGCAGTGATGCTATTCAATTAAAATGGTGAAAAGCTCAGTGGGAAGGCAGCAGCTATCCCCAGGGAGACTTAAAGGTAGAATTTGGGCAGAGGAGTACTTGACTGCTTTAGCTCCAAGCTACAGAATTTCTTTCCCAGAATTGTCTTTCTGGCCACAAGCCTGGACTGTTCCTCCTGTTACTCTGGGTTATTTGGCGTGTGGAAGAAGTGAAGTTACTCTACTGGAGGTGACTCTGAGCTTTACCAGGCTGCAGGGCTCTCTCCCTTTTGTCAGAGGAGGGAGCACTGCTGTGGATCACCTAGGGTTGGGGGCTGCATTGAAAAAAAGGGAAGAGGAGTTCATCTGCCCAGTCATTCACCCTAATTCACCAAAGTTTAGGGAAGACAGGATAGTTCCCTTGTGACATTTTATTAAACAAAACACAGTTTTGTTTAAGCAGATTAATAGGTCTATATTCATTAATTCATAAGTGATTCAGTGAATTAATGATTCCATTAAGCAAGAAATATTTGGGTATTTAGAAATACAGGAAAACTGCAATAAGTTTTTGAAAGTACATATATGTGACAAATGTGATGTTACCTTCCTATTGTAAGCAGTATTCCCAAATGAAAATAATATTTAGCTGGGATGATTTGACTTCCATGAGTGGGGGAACGCAGTTGAAAATATAACATAATGACAGCAGTGACAGACATACAGAGCACATCATTTTTTAGCTGCCTTTGTTCTTCCTGCTTTTATATATAATAATAAAAAGTCTAAGAAAGGATTTCTTATTTGTTATGGATTTCAGAGTAGTCTCCGTTCTGCAGGGAATTCTGTTTTGGCTTAGGTAGCTGAATGAGAGTCAACATTTATTGTTGTAAAAAAATTCTTTTCCTAGAGTTTTAAATAAAATTTCTAAGCTGCTTTCTCCTTATACCCTAAACCTCTCTGACTAGGGGATCAAAGTCCTTGCTAGTGATGGTTTCCGATCACTGCTATTGCTGTAGAAAAAAATGTTAATGCCAGAAACCCAAGGACTCTAACAAACTCCCCAACAGATCTCAGCAGAGAAGGTCACGTTACTAAACCTTATTTAAGCCTAAGGTTCCCTCTGGGGTGTGTGTGTATGTGTGTGTGTGTGTGTGTGTGTTTAAGTTATCAGCTTTGTAAGCAACAAACTGTGACAACTGAAAATATGTGAACAGAATTTCAAATTGAGATGAAAGAAAATTTGTAACAAAGACAATCTGACACTTTAATGATCTACGTAAGAACTGTGTAGTATTATATCTCATGTACAAATAAGCCAGTCCTATCAATGAAATATATCTTTTATGCATAACCAAACTAAGCACTTCTCAGATAAACTGAAGGAAAGACAAGAAGTCAGGGGTAGAAGATGTGAATAGTAGGGTCAGCAGAATTGGGGAAAGGGTCCGGGTGAGCCCTGTCCTCCTCTCTGCCAGAGGGAATCTGCCTTACTTGTCCCCTGCAGGGCCCCATGGCATGGAGATGGTGGTTAAACTAGCCCAGTGTCCATAGTGACTACCCAGTGCTTATATCGTACATCTATCAGTGAGTGAGACTCTTTATTGGGAAACTCCCAGAACACATGCTACCCTATTGGTACCCCCATTGTAGTCCTTAGGAGGAAAATAAAACAGAAAACAGATATCTGGTTTTATGACTCATTAGCAGCTTGGATAGCCGGTGATGCCTCTCTATAGTAAATGAGTCAGTAGAAGAAAAACCTATCTGTGGGAGAATTTTAATCCCCTTAAATTATTTTATGTGTCTGTTGAATAATGGTGCTGGGGGCCATCCAAAGCAGCAAGGCACAATCATGGCTTGGTTTTCAGCTCCCAAGTCATATTTGTAAATCCACTGAAGCCGTAACCCAGCTGGTCCTATCGTGGAGCCTGAGAACCATGATATTTATATGAGTTCTTGGAAATATTTCCTAAAAGTCCTGACTTTTCTCCTACCTACTTTCCTCAAACATCCCAGTTATTCTTGCACCAACTGCTTTCAAACAACCTGGACTTCTCCCTCTACCTCCCTTCCCTGTTTAACTTGTTACTGTCCACCTCCCAGCCTCCCGAGGCGACATCATCCAAGTCCAGAGCCAAGCCCTGTAGAAAGAGCCTTGCAAGGAGCAGGAGGACCAAGGAGAGACTGAGCAGGGAGAGGCCTTTGTTGTTGGAGGGAGGAAAGACCAAGGGTCATTACACAGTATTTCTTGCACCCTAACATATTATCCAATTACGTTATTTTATTAACACCAGCACTAAAGGAATAGAATTGTGTCGGGGAGCAAGAAAGAAGGGGAGGAAGAAGAGGTAATTTTAGAAACATGTACAGTGTACTGCAGAAGTAATGAACTCGTATATTCACACATCCTCACGTATTCACAATTTGAAAGATACAAAAGTAACCACTATGAAAAATCTCTCATCTCTTTCCCCAGCCACTCTCTTCCCCTGTCTGGAGGCAACCAATGTTGTCAGATTCTAGTGTATCCTTGCAGAGATATGGGATGCAGACACGAGTGAACATATGCTCTCTCCTCCACCTCTTCTCACCCAAATGGTGGCATCCTACACATGCTGTTCTGCACCTTGCTCTTTTCTCCCATTGATTAAACTTGGAGATGATCTTCTACCTGTACCAGGATAGATTATTCATTTTTGTGGGTGGGTAGGATTCAAATGTGTGTGTTGGTGTAAGAGAGGCACATTAAATGGTGCCTGTGCTTTTCCCGCCTGTGGTTCGAGTTAACTTAGAGATGAGACAAAATGCAAGGCTGATAAAGATTGAGGGTCAAAATCTTTTTATTGCTGTTAAAGCCGATACCGGAGAATGCAGCTCAGGTGCACAACAGCAATGATTTTCTAACACTGAATCCCCAAATTGGGCAGACGGACCAACCCAGACATAGGCAGCTCAGAGAGAGCCATGGGCCTCCTTACACATATGCCTTCCCCAAAGAGCCCACCACCAGGTAGAGCAGATCTGAATGTGCAGCAGGCCAATTCCAAAGGGAGGGATGGATCAGGGGGCTAAGCGGCACTATGCAGGTTCTCACTCAAACTCACAAATTAGGTAACTCATTTTAGTAAATAGTGGGCAAGAAATTAAGAGTGTTTAGGGAAAAATCCTTCCTGATGGAAACCAAAAGTATAGCAGTAGCATCCCCCCATAACTTCAACATTATGAATGAACCACAGTCTAGTTAATGAGTCCCTCATTGATAGACATTTACAGGGCTTCCAATCCTTTGCTATTACAAACATATAAGAATATGAATATTCAAAAATGATTAACATTGTACATATGAAATTTCACACATATGGAATGTGAAATCCTGGGGGTGAAATTGCTGAGTGAAAGAGTTATGTGCATTTAAAATTTTGCTATATTGCCAAATCCCCCAATATGGAAGTCACACTAGTCTCAGAGATTTGTGAAAAGGCCTATCTCTGCACACCATTTTCAACATGATGTATTAATAAGGTATTAATAACACCTTTTAATTTCTGCCAATCTAATACACAAAATTTGGTATCTTTATGATGTTGTAATTTGTTTTCTGTCATTATGAGTAAGGTTAAATACCTATTTTAAATTTAAGAGCTCTTTTTCCATTTTTAAAATGTGAACTGCCTCTTCATATTCACTGTCCATTTTTCTAATAGATTGTGATGGAGTGTTTTTATATTCATTTGTACAAACTTTTATATTTAAAAAAATGTTCACAGATGAAAAAAGATGGCCAAGTAGAGACGTTGCCAGACTGTCCCAGCATGAGGCTAGGATATCAGGTAAATGTGAGGGGAGGAGAGGTGCAGCTCAAGGGTGGATCACAGAGAGAGGTGACAGAGCCTGCTGGGGACCTCGTGGAAATAAATCATGAAGCAGAGAAGGAAGAAGATTAAGAAGTGAAGATACTGGTAAGGATCAAACCCGGGGGGGGAGGTGTTTTCCCTCTTCCCCCTACATGTCTTTGGTGACTAGCAGCCCATCAAGTTTCGTGAAGGCTTTTCCAGCCCCCATGAGCCCAGGAATAGGGGCAAACATGGAATAGTGGAGAGAACTTGCATGATCCAGGAGCTTGGACAGTCTGTGCGGGGGCCCCCTCCTAGGAGAGTGACATGAGAGACAGGAGAACTGGTTTTCTCCCATCCAGACACTTCCTCCCCCACCCCTCCCCATCCACTGCAATGGTAGCGAGATTTTGGTGAGCCACAGCCTTCCCCCAGAGGATGCGTGCTATAGACTGAGGTTCCCACGGAGTGTAAGATCCACACCTTTCCTGTTGGGGACCTACAGTGGTCACGGGGGGCCAATATGGGAGCTCCCTGCCTGCTGGCATTTCGTGGGGTCGCATGCCAGCGTGTCAGAAAAGCAGACCAGATACAGTGACCCCTGGACTTGAGCAGATTGCTGGGGGACACAGAGGGGTGCTCTGGGAGCTGGACTCAGGCAGCAAGGAACCCTGTTGCATGGACACAACAGAAGGGAGAGTGCTGTGGGGTTCTGAGGGGTGGCATTCTGGCAGAATGCCCATTGCCCCCCACCGAGAGAACAACCATATTGGATTAGGGTGTGTCATATGAAGAGGGAGTGCTTAGCCCCAGTATCCATAGCAACCAAACACTGCGCACTCAGGCATGCAGGCTGACTGGGAGTTGTGGCCCCTTCCCCCCACTACAACTGGGTGAGCAATTTGAATCGATAATTTGGTGAGCAGCTGCTTCTCTCCAGTGGGTGTGTACTACAGGCTGAGGTTGCCACAGAGAGTGGGACCCAGGCCTCTTCCCTGGAGGACTGGTAGTGGACAAGGGGTGCCCAAACTGGGAGCAGGCTGCCCACTGGTGTTTCATGGAGACGAACGCTAACAAGCCAGACATACAGCCCAAGGGCAGGCTTGAGAGCTGGATTCGGGTGGTGAGGAAGTCCACTTGGACAGAACTGATGGGAGAGTGCTGTTCGGGGTCATAGATGTGGTGATCTGGGAGAGCACCCACCCTTCCCTGAAGGCAAACTGTGCTACTGGATTAGGGTGTGAAAATCCTAGCCCAGCACCATAGAAACCAAGAGTTTAGGCCCCACCCCCATGGACAACCCTACTGGTCTGGAGAGCCTGGCCTGACATTCCTCTTAGTGGCCACCCGTAGTGGCCGGAAAGCAGCCGCTTGTGTCAGCTGATGCTTTGTAAAGCCTTATAGGCTTGTGCAACCTAACCATGATCTGCCGTGCTTCTCCACCTACATATGCTGCAGTGGAAATCAAGCAACCCCCTGGGAGCTACAGGGCCCCTCTAAAAGCTTGGGATACTCAAGTGCCCCACCTGGGGGACCAGAGCCTACTACAAGCACAAAAGAGCTCCTCAGCAGTTGGCTCTTTCATGCAAGCATTAACCACTAACAGGGAGAACAACTCTATAGCTCATCACAGCATCTATCAACTCAATCAAACAGGGCTGATCCGTACTCACAAGCACCACCTGCCAGCTTGGAGATTAAGCTAAGGGACCCAATACCATCCACACTGCTGGGAACAGGTGAAGACAGCAGGATAGATGCAACCCAAGAGGGTCATCACCCCTGCTTGAACACCCCATAGGCAACTCAGGTCCAGAACGCTTCTCCCTGGCATGGTCCAGGATTGACCTTTGGGGACCTGGGGACAGGCACCCAGGCCAGACCCAGTACCCCAGAACTTGATTGTGTTGCCAGATGAGAAGGAATCAGCAAAAGAATGCTGAAAGTATGAAAAATCAGAGCAAAAGGACACCCCCAAAAGAGAAAACCAATTCTCAAGGAATGGATACAAACAAAAATGAAAATATTGAAATGACAGATAAAAAATTCCAAATGTGGATTGTAAGGAAGCTCAACAAAATCCAAGAGAAAATGGAAAACCAAATCAAAGAAACCAGAAAAACAATTAAGGATATGAATGAAAAAATCACCAAAGACATTGACATTTTAAAGAAAAACCAAATGGAACTTCTGGAAATGACAAATTCATTTAAGGAAATACAAAACACAGTGGAAAGTTTTAAAAATAGACTAGACCAGGCAGAAGAAAGAATCTCAGAGCTTGAAGACTACTCTTTCAAATTAACTCAGCCAGTCAAAAATAATGAACAGGAAATTAAGAGGAATGAACCAAGTTTATGAGAAATTTTGGATTATGTAAAATGTCTAAATATAAGAATTATAGGCCTCCCAGAGGGAGAAGAAGAAAATGCACAAGGGCTGGAAAACCTATTTGAGGGAATAATTGAGAAAAACTTCCCTGGTCTTGCTACAGGTTTAGATATCCAGGTACAAGAAACTCAACGAATGCCTGGGAGATTCATTGCAAAGAGGCAATCACCAAGACACATAGTCATCAGACTGGCCAAAGTCAACACAAAGGAGGAACTCCTGTGAACTGTAAGTAACTTACAAAGGAAAACCCATCAGGCTAACTGCAGACATCTCAACTGAGACCTTACAAGCCAGAAGGTACTGGAGCTCCAGTTTCAATCTTCTTAAACAGAACAACTGTGAGTCTATAATTTTGTATCCTGCAAAATTAAGTATCATAAAGGAAGGAAAATATAGACTTTTCCAGACAAACAAACACACACTGAGGGAATTTGTCAAGACCAAACCTGCCCAGCAGGAAATACTCAGACATGCATTATACTTGGATCAGCACAATGGTCACCCTCCAGTGTAAAACCACCCAAAAGCGAAAGCTCAGAGCTTAAATAAAGCAATAGTACAAGAGGCAAAACAAAGCAATAAGGTACTAACCAAAAGGATGAGTGGAACAGCATTCCACCTATCAATTCTATCAATAAATGTAAATGGTTTGAATTCCCAACTCAAGAGACATAGACTGTCTGAATGGATAAAAAATTACAAGCCAAGTATCTGCTGTCTTTAGGAAACACACCTAACACACAACTTTTACAGACTCAAGGTCAAGGGATGGAAAAAAATATTCCACTCAAATGGAAACCAAAAGAAAGGAGGTGTAGCTATTCTCATATCAGATAAAATTGACTTTAAATTAACAACAGTAAAGAAAGACAAAGATGGTCATTATAAAATGGTAAAGGGAGAAATTCAACAAGTAGACATAGCAATCCTAAATATTTATGCACCTAACACAGGAGCACCCAGATTCATAAAGCAAACACTACTAGATCTAAGTAGAGAGATAAACAGCAACATTGTAATTGCCGAGGACTTCAACACCCCACTGAGAGAACTGGACAGATCATCCAAGCAGAAATAAGTAAAGAAACACTGAACCTAAATGGGACTGTAGGACAATTGGGCTTAACAGATATCTACAGAACATTTTACCCAAAACCAACTGAATATACATTCTACTCATCAGCACATGGAACATCCTCCAAGATTGATCATATTTTAGGCCAAAAAACATGGCTCAATAAATTCAAAAAATAAAAATCATACCATGTATCTTCTCAGACCACAGTGTAATAAATCTAGAAATCAACTCCAAGAGAAACACCCAATTCTACAAAAAGTCACGGAAATTAAACAACCTTCTGCTGAATGATAATTGGATAAATGATGAAATTAAGATAGAAATTAAAAGATTCCTTAAACTAAATGACAAAGAGGATGCAAATTATCACAATTTATGGAATATAGCAAAAGCAGTCCTAAGGGGGAAAAAAATACACGGCCTTAAGTGCCTACCACAAAAAGACAGAAAGATTACAAATTAACACTCTAATAACACATCTCAAGAAACTAGAAAAGGAAAAGAAAACCAAGCCCAAAGCCAGCAGAAGAAAAGAAATAACTAAGTCAGAGCAAAACTAAACAAAATCGAAAATAAGAAAATTATACAAAAGATCAATGAAACAAAAAGTTGGTTCTTTGAAAAGATAAGCAAAATTGATAGTCCTCTTGCTAGACTAACCAGGAATAGAAGAGAAAGGACTCAAATAAACTCAATTAGAAATGAAAAAGGAGATATTACAACTGATACTACAGAAATACAAAATATCATCTGTGAATACTATAAAAATCACTATATAGACAAAATTGAAAGCAGAAGAAATGGACAAATTTCTGGAAACACACAACCTCCCAAGACTCAATCAGGAAGAAATAGCACTTCTGAACAGACCAGTAATGAGCAATGAGATTGAAGCAGGAATAAAAAATCTTACAACAAAAAAAGCCCTGGACCAGATGGATTCACAGCCAAATTTTACCAGACCTACAAAGAAGAGTTGGTACCCATTCTGCAGAAATTATTCCATAGCATCAATTCCTCCCCAACTCATTGTATGAAGCCACTATTACCTTGATACCAAAGCCAGGAAAGGACACAACAAAAAAAGAAAACTGCAGGCCAATATCCTTTATGAATATAGATGCAAAAATCCTCAATAAAATACTAGCAAACAAAATTCAACAGCACATCAAAAAAATAATCCACCATGACCCAGGGGGCTTCATCCCAGAGATGCAAGGATGGTTCAACATATATAAATCAATAAATGTGATTTACCACATAAAGGGAAGTGAAAAGAAAGATCATATGACCATCTCATTAGGTGCAGAAAAAACATTTGACAAAATTCAGCACATTTTCATGATAAAAACTCTCAAGAAATTGGGCACCAAAGGACTGTATCTCAAAATTATAAAAGCTATATATAACAAACCCATAGCCAGCATCATAATGAATGGAGAAAAGTTGAAAGCATTCCCACTAAGAACCGGAACAAGACAAGGATGCCCGCTATTACAATTTCTATTCAACATAGTGCTGGAAGTCCCAGCCAGAGCAATCAGGCAAGAGAAAGAAATTAAGAGTATCCAAATGGGGAAAGAGGAAGCAAACTATCACTTTTTGCAGATGACATAATCATATACCTAGAAAACCCCAAAGATTCCACCAAGAATTCAGCAAAGTCTCAGGGTAAAAAAATTAATGTACACAAATCAGTAGCATTCCTATACACCACTAACAGTGAAGTTGAGAATTAATCAAAGACTTGATACCATTCATAATTGCTTCAAAGAAAATAAAATACCTAGGAATATACTTAACCAAGGAGGTGAAAGATCTCTACAATGAGAACTATGAAACACTGAGGAAATAAACTGCAGATGATGCAAATAAATGGAAAAACATATCATGCTCATGGATCAGCAGAATCAACATTGTTAAAGTGTCCATACTACCCAAAGTGATTTACAGATTCAGTACAATCCCCATCAAAATACCAATGTCATATTTCACAGATCTAGAAAAAAAAAATTTACACTTTGTGTGGAAACAGAAAAGAGCCCGAATAGCCAAAGAAATCTTAAGCAAGAGGAACAAATTGGGAGGCATCACACTACCAGATTTCAAACTATACTATAAGGCCATAGTAACTTAATCAGCATAGTATTGGCACAAAAATAGAGACATAGACCAATGCAACATAACAGAGAACCCAGATATAAAACCAGCCACTTACAGCCATCTGATCTTTGAAAAAACAGACCATAATTTACACTGGGGAAAAGAAGTTCTATTCAACAAATGGCACTGGGAAAATTGGATGGCCACATGAGGAAGAATGAGACAAGATCCATAACTCTCACCACTCACAAAAATTAATTCAAGACGGAGAAAGGACTTAAATGTAAGGCATGAAACCGTAAGAATTCTAGAAGAAAACATTGGGAAAACTCTTCTAGATATCTGCCTAGGCAAGGAATTTATGAACAAGACCCTAATGGCAATCACAGCATCAACAAAAATAAACAAATGGGACTTGATTGAATTAAAAATCTTTACAGCCAAGGAAATAATTAACAGAGCAAATAGACAGCCTACAGAATGGGAGAAAATATTCACATGCTATACATCCAATAAAGGACTAATAACTAGAATCTACAAAGAACTCAAGCAAATCATCAAGAAAAAATCAAACTGCCCCGTTAAAAAGTGGGCAAAAGACATGAACAGAAGCTTTACAAAAGAAGATAGAGAAATGGCTAATAAACCTATGAAAAAATGCTCAACATCACTAATCACCAGGGAAATGCAAATTAAAACCACAATAAGATTTCACTTTACCCCAGTCAGAATGGCCTTTATTAAAAAGTCCAAAAACAAAAGATGTTGGCATGGATGCAGAAAGAAAGGAATGCTTATATACTGTTGATAGGACTGCAAATTACTGAAACCTCTAAGGAAAACAGTATGGAGATACCTCAAAGAACTAAAAGTAGAACTACCATTTGATCCAGCAATCCCACTACTGGGTATCTACCCAAAGGAAAAGAAGTCATTTCATCAAAAAGACACCTGCAGTCGAATGTTTATTGCAGCACAATTCGCAATTGCAAAGATGTGGAATCAACCCAAATGTCCATCAATTCATGAATGGATTAACAAACTGTAGTACATGTATACCATGGAATACTACTCAGCCTTGAAGAAGGATGACTTAATGCCTTTTGCAACAATTTGGATGGAACTGAAGATCATTATCGTATGTGAAGTAGCTAAAGAATGGAAAAACAAACACCACTTGTACTCACTATTAAATTGGAACTAGCGGATGAGCAGACATGTGCACAGAGGGAAGTAAAACTCAACAGAAATCAACCAGGGTGGAAGGGGGGCAGAGGGGATGGGCAAAAATCTATCTAACAGGTACTATCTGGATGATGGGCACACTTATAACACTGACTCAAGCACTATAAAAGCAACCCATATAACAAAAAACATATGTACCCTGGTAATATTTTGAAATTAAAAAAAAAAAATCAATCAATCAATCAATAGTCTTTGAATAAAGCAGATTACTCTCCATAAGGTAGGTGGGCCTCAACAAATCACTTGAAGACCTTAATAGAAAAAAAGACTACCCGCCCAGAAGAAGAGGGAATTTTGTGAGCAGACTGCCTTTGGGCTCAAACTGCAACTCTTCCCTAGGTCTCCAGCCTGCCAGCCAATGCTGCAGATTTTGGACCTTGCCAACCTCCAAAACTGCATGAACTAATTCCTTAAATAAATTTCCATGTTTATATAAAAAAAAAAAAGTTGATGTTAATACAAATTGCAAATCTTTTTTTCTAGGTGGTTGTTTTCTTTTCACATTGATTATGGTGATTTTGCTATGTTGAATTTAGTTTTAGAATGATCTAATTTATCATAATTTTCTATTTTGTCATGTGAGGTTTGTGTCATTCTTAGAAAGGCCTTCTCTGTTCTGAGATTATTAAATATCTTTCCAACATTTTTTAAGTTCTCTTATGATTTCATTTTTTATTTGTACTAAAATCTTTGAACAATTTAATTCCAACAGGGAAGGATTCAACTGATTATTTTCTTTCCTGGGTTACTGCAAAGTATCATTTATTAACAAATCCATATTTTTTTTTACCAGTTTGAAATTCGAACAGTTATGGATTTCAGGTTAACGGAGTCAGATAAATGAATGCGGTTGAAATGTGCAAATGAAAACCTTCAAACTAGATGTCATCCATTTGAAACTGTTGTCCCTGTTTGTTCCTTTCCTTAACATTTTTGAACACAAAGAAATTTATCTGGATTCAAATTTTTACTCATCCATTTACTAGTTACACACATGTAGGCAAGTAAACTTCCCTGAGAATATGGCTTTAGGTTTGTTGTGAGGATTATATGACAGAATATGCAAAGTTGGTAAAATATAGCAGTCGTTAATATTTGTTGTTTAATCTCGTAAAATCCAATTTTAACTCATCCTCTCACCCTCCCCCTGCAATGACCTCTGATCATGGATAATAGTACCACCATTCCTCTTGTGCTTATTAAACCCCAAAGAAGGGAGAAAAATCTTTCAGAAAGCCTTTCCATGCAGATGACGAATCAGAGGTTGGTCTGCTCCAGCTTTCCCTGGGGCACGCTTACAGGCTTCACATGACCGAGCTTAGATACAGCTTAGTAGAAACTATGTTCAATACTCTTATTTAAAACACAAACTCAGGAGTAGCCTTAACTTTTGTAGCAGTAAATAGTCAGAAAGATGTATTTCTTTGCCTATTAAATATACCAAGATCATTTGGAAGTAGAGAGTAGTGATATTGGAAGCTTTAAAGCAGAACTGGTGAGATATTGGTGTTTTCTCCACTATTCTCACATAGAACTAGAAGGAAACAATTTCCTGTCTCATTTTCAAGAGGCCCTTCAACTCAACCACCCCTATATTCTCAAATATATCCTGAACAATAGATTTGCCAATTTTCTTAGTATCAGATTCTAGAGAGTAACAATGATTAGAACTTCTTCTTTTGATAATCACAATCTTTCCTCCTGTTTTAGTTTTTTTCTCTCCTTTGTGTTAATGAAAAATAATAGATCACAATCTGTTTCTTCTTATTCAGGAAAATAATTATTAACTGCATCTCAGCCTTTTCTTATAAAAATACCAGCTCCTGTGAATGTTCCCCCCAAATGTTCATTGAAGATTATTCAGCCAGGAAGAGAAGAATGAGAGAATTAGAGCCAATTATGATAATAAGACATGAGGTGAGTTAATCCTAGCAGAACAAAAATGAATAATCATTAGTGGTTGATGAGTGCACTTTGTAAAGAATTCAATATTCATAATTAAAATTACTCTTAGACACTGACTCTTGACAAAATATAGCATTTATGGATAATACCAGTAGATGGTCCGTGGTAATTATGTAATATAATTTGGTGTACTGCAGATTTGGGAGTTTGGAGATGTATATTAATGGTAAAAAGCAAAATGAGTGTTTTGCTATTTTAATGCTTAATCTCAGTTTTCTGTTAAAAGAAATCTGGTGTTTATGGAAGACTGGCTTAGGTAGAATTACAAAATCATAGAATTTAAATACTGAAATAGACAATAGATTATCATGTTCCAGCTGCCTGGATTTACACGTGACGAAACTAAAACTCAGAGTTGTAGAGGAATTTGCCCAAGTCGCCTGATGTGTTAACGGCCGTGATTGGAGAAGTATCCGGCCCTGATTCTTAATCTAGTGTTTATTTCATATCATATACTGTACTTTTTTAAGGCAACACTTATTTGAATAACAGTGGTGTTGGATATATTTTGCACTAATTTTTTGTCTTCACTCCTTTATTTACGACAACAGGTTTTGATAGCATTTTCTGGAACACAGTGTGGTTATGCAAAGATAATATCACCCAGCTTTTTCAAGATAGTTCTGCTTTCAAATCCTCTGATTTACTCAGAGACTAAGTGAAGCTTGGATACAAATTTGGGCCTTTCCATTACCTGACAGAGTAGATAATCCATAAAAATCTCTTGGACTAATGTCCTAATATTAATGACTGGCTCAAGCAACCAACTTTTCCCCACAATAAACCAATCATAGAAGTGACCTAGTGACTTAGGCATGTGTTCAGTTTGGCATTCCTATAAAAAACCAGAAGTCACATTTGGGAAATGTGCTCTGTAAATAGCAAGGCTTCTAAATGTGTCCTTGGAATCTTGATTTTCAAAACCAGTCTTTAAACTACATCACTCATGTCAAGTGGAGATTAACTTTTGACACTGGTTCCAGGCTATTGTTCCAGAAAGGAGCTTCTTTCATTGAGAGCAGGTGATTGGTGGGAAGCAATTTTGCACACCGAAGCAATAGAGACAAACAGGGTGCTTTTCTTTCACAATTTCACCAGCGCTTCATTGTTCTGCTTGCCGGACTACTTCAGTCTTTGCAACGCCTGGTAAGCGAGTTGAAGATGTCAAAGAAAATAATATATATATTTTTGGCAAATAGGGTAGGAATCATCTGTAGATTTGAGTGGCAGGCATTGATGCTGATTGATGAGCTGTTCAGGGCAGTTCCCTTGCATGTCCTCCTACCCCTTCCCTGAAGGACACCTAGACTTTCTTTAAAGCAACCTCAGTGGTCTCAGTAGAAGGAATGAACAGAGGAGGGTTATTGCTGCTGTCTTGCCAGTCTACAAGAGACTGTATCCAATCCCCAGCGACTTCAGTAACTTGGTTATGACTCGTCAAGCATGTGTTCTTGTCTCTCACTTGCTTCAGATGGCGGCCTGCAAACGAGGAATGGGAGCATCAGGAAGGGGCTGGCTTTTTCACCCCTACCCTCATTCAAATTATATTTGGTTTGAGAAACTTGCTTACTGTTGAGTACCTATGAACTAAAAGTATAACATAATGCAAGGCCACTGTAACATTGCAGCATGAAATAAAGAAAGGTATAATTTATATTCCATTATAGGGGTTTTGATTTGAGCCCACGATTACAAGGTATCTGGCTCTAGGACCTGTCTGCCTTTCCCTTGATGGTCTTATTACTGTAGAAGGGACCCTGGGAGTGATGTTCTTGCATTGCATGGTCAGATCATGATTGCTAAAGACACAGAAGGCATATTTCTTTCTTCAGAGTGTGAACAGGAGATTGGCTCTTCACCCTTATTCTTAATTCCCTTGTACTTTCACACATACACACACAGATGAGAAAGACAGTATAAAATTTTACGATTTTGGCATAATAAATAAAACAACAGATATAATTTTTCTTATTTTAATATAGTTAATTTGTAAACATTTTATAACTATAAATTCAAATTAAATATTTTTTTAAAAAAATTTTTAAGAGATGGGTTTTGCTCTGTTTCCCAGGCTGGAGTGCAGTGGCGCGATCATAGCTCACTGTAAGCTCAAACCCCTGGGCTCAAGCGATCTTCACATCTCAGCCTCCTGTGTAGTTGGAACTACAGGGGCACAACCCTCTGTCCACCTAATTTTTTTGATTTATTGGAGAGAAGGGGTCTCTCTGTGTTGCTGTTCTTGAACTTCTGTACTCAATTGATCCTCCCGCCTCAGCCTCCCAAATCAAATTATATTTTTTTAAATATTGTGCATATATTTTTTCCAGAAGATTTAATCATACGAGGTAGAGTAATGATTTATGAGGACACGTGGTCTAGTAGGTGTGAGGTATCCAGGTTGGTATCTGGATCTCATATGTAAGAAACAATCTTATTTTTCCCTAGGTCCTCCCTTAACCCACCCTAAGGGGGAGGAACTCAAGGTGTTCAGGTAAGTAATTTTTTGTGTGTGTGGTTGAATCATAAAGACTTTGTGTAAAAGATATTTTAAAAGATTAACCTCCATTAACCTCCCCTAAGTGCCCCTGGGGGACTTGCTTTCAGAGCCATCTATTTATAAAATTCAAGGGAAGGGAGAAAATAAAAGAGAATTGTCTTCTAACAAGAGAAAGTGGACTCAGGCTTCAGTGTTGGAAATTAATGTTATATTGGTAAAAATGTTTTTGTTTAAAAATGCCAAGGTCCAGGGTAGCATGGGTGAGTGGCTAGAGGAAAATTCTTTTCATCAGTGAGCAGGAAGATCCACCTACCTCTCACCAGTCTGAGTGGCTTAGGTAGCTGATTAAAAGCCAGCATCAGAAATTGCCCCAAAATGATTTTTCTAAGAAATTCGTTAAATCCATTCTTTTGAGTACAAACATTTCTTACTACAGACTATCTCTGAATGGTCAGAAATGTGCAAAATGACCTTTTAAACAAATTGTTGTGTGATAAACGGAAAGGAGTTGTCAGAGGTTTAACAAAGTAAAAAATTCAGTCGTGGACTTATGCCCAGTCCAGGAGCGAGAAGACCTTCCTCATTCTTACCATGCCAAATGCCAGTGTTCAAAACCCAATGGGCGTCTGTGGGTATATGGTGTGGAAGGTGCTGTTAGCAAATGTTTTCTGACCAATGTGCACACACCCCTGCAAATGCTGCAGGATCGTGCACAAGAAGACACAGCCCACGTAGCATCCTTAGTATAAATATATCTAGATACATCACCCAAGCTCTGTGGGTTTGAGTTTTGAACCTACATGATCATGTTTCTTCCTATGTCCCTGTCCTCAATCAAGACGATGAAGAACAAATGCAAAAGGTCCCTCTTCCAAGGCAACTTTTCAAGTAAGGAAGCTAGACATGAGGCAAAAAGCTAGAGAACCTTCTTTCCTTCCTAGATGCTAGTCACTTACCTTCCCCAAAATCCCTTCCTCCATCTTCCTCACTGACTCCAGAGTCGCTAGTAGATGCAGGTCACATACAGTTTTCAATTTCTGCTTTCAATTTCAGTGTCTTTATTGGCATGACAAGGTGTACAAGTGTTGCCCAAATTAATACGTCATAACTCTGTGCCTCAGAACAAGTAGTGTTTGGTGTTTGTTTCACGTAACTTCTTATTTCTGTGACAGTGACAATGCCAACTGCTTGTAAGGCTGTCCTAGTTCTTTATTCTTTCAGCCAAGAAGTGTGTAGGTCTACGCTTCTTACTTGCTAATCCAAGTCAATTTACTAGTTTTGATAGTTGGGGGGAAATGTGATCTCTAAGTTCTTTGTGGGCAGGGAAGATGAAGAGTCCAAATTGTATAGGCCCACAGTGCCACGGCCGAGGACACGTCAGCCTGTGTTCAAGGTCAGGCTCTACCACGTCCTAGGAGGCAAGTTGCTTAACCTCTCTAAGTCTCTGTCTTCCTGTCTGTGTACCTTTTGTACTTTAAAAATTTTGTAATGTGAACGTAATTTACTTATTCAGGAAGAAATAAAAAATATAATTAAAAACAAATAAACCAAGCAGGTGTGATATTCAGGATGTACCAGGAGAGGACGCTTGGATGATATCACAGTAATCAGGTCTGACACGAGGAGATCCTGCGCTTGGGAGGGAGAGTGCAGAGGATGGGTCAGCAAACACAGCCCAGGCTTGGAAGCTTGAATGAGGGCAGGAACGCGACTGGGCCCTGCTGTGGCAGCTGGCAGAGGACCCTTTCAGGAGGCACGACCTGCCGTCAGGCCTGCCCCGCCCAGACCCCTCAGCTCTCACTATTCTTCCCCTTGCTCCGCTTCTCTCTCTTCTTTTCCACCTTCATAGATTTCCCGATGAATTCTAAATCAGAACTCCTCCCAGGCTTCCTTGTCTTTATGTTCTTTATCTCACTAGAGACTTTCTAATGTATGCATATGGTTTCTAGTACATTTTAAAGGTTTTTCTGCTATAACTCCTCTCTTCTGGTTAGGGGAGCCCATCCTTCTGTCAGTGCTAGCTTCATCCTTGTGTGGCATACTCCCATGATTTGCTGTTTCTTCCATCAGGAGCTGCTGTTCCCCTCCCCTTGCCTCTAGGCTGACCTTGTGACTGGCTTTGGCCGATAAAATGTGGCAGAAATGACACTGTAAGAATTCTGAATCTTCTGCTCTCACCCTCTTGGAATGCACCTCTGAGACTCTCATGTCAAGAAGCCGGGTCCGGCCACATGGAGGAGAAGCCAGCTGCCATGCCTCCATCTCCCACAAATCACCAGAGATGTGAGAGGGGCCATTGCTTTACTGCCAGGTGACTACAATGGCATGAATGACTCTGGCACATTGCTGAACCACAGGAGTATAAGCAAATCAACCACGGTTATTTTAAGCAACTAAGTTTTGGATGGTACGTTTTGCAGCAATAGAAAACTGAGCCCAGGATTCTGATTAAATGTGGTATTAGAATATTCCCTCTTGTTTGTCGTTAGGTATAGCTGTGAATTCACAAACGAGCAGGTGGCAGTCACAGTTAAGGGAGGAAATAGCAGCTGGGCGGGGAGAAACCCTAGGCCTATCCCTCCTGAAGCATTTCCTTCCCAGAAATAGCAGCAGAATTCACAGCACCAGTTTTCCTGTGGAAGATACAATTTTTTTCATTTACTGGGCAAATATATATATACATTATACATATATGTATATATTATATATATAAAAAACAGAGGTCACAATTTCATATCTTTTATTGGTAGTTTGTGTCAAGACTAGCTTACATGCTCCTTTCTAATTCTAGATTCTTTTCTGTGAAAATTTAAGAACATAGGCATTGACAGATTTTCTTGTCTGCAAAGTCTGGGCATGCCATCTTGAATTAGAACTGAAGGCAGCTGAGTTGCTGTTATAACTTCTAGAAGCAAACAGCATATGGAAGAGTAAGGAGGCAGAGCAGGAGTGGATTCACACTGAGCCTTGTCACACCAAATGACCCCGAAGTCTAGAACCAAACGCAGTTCTCAGGAACTTGATTTGGGGTTATGGTAGGTAGTGCAGGGCACAGAAACTTTAACACACCCAGGGTGAGGCTAGTAACATTGAAAGGAGACTCCTTTGGGCAAACAATAAAAAGTGGTGGAGCCTTGTGCATGGAGAGCACATGCGGTGTCCAAACAGGACAACAGCTGCTCTATGCTGATTTTTTGGAATGAAAGCCCAGTGTATCCAGGACCCTCTAATTTTTCAAGAGAAACTAATAATTTGGATTATTACATGAAGTGGCTGAAGTTTTAAATGCTACCTGATAACTCTAGAAGAATGTAAAGCCCTGGGGAGGCCTCACAAATCATGTCTGAAGGACACTAGTTTGTGACCTCCGATAAATATAGTCAGTAGTGGTATTCAGTGTATTTAACAGTTCATAGACTTGCCACGTTCAGCAGATGGGATGCCAAGTACAGCCGTAGGGCTGGGCCCTGCTTGCCCAAGTGTTAACCTTTAGTTGCTGGATTATGAGGGATTGTGGAAGGTATTTTGGCAGGTGCTGGGGGGCTGTAGCCATGAGCTCATGCTCAGAGGAGTCCAAGAGGCAATGACTATTTTCCAACCGGTGTGGAATGATTTCAATATCTTCACAAGTGGTAGGGTCTATTGGTATGTACCAGATGATTATCAGCTGTGTAGCAAAAAGAATGAGTTCACAATATCCAATATTTCTTTCAGTATTTTATTTTCATTTTTACTATTGAAAGTGAAGAGATTAATGTAAAATCTTGCTGTTGACTATTATAGCAGCTCTTACTGTTATTCCCAAATGGCTCCTCTATTGCCCAGCAGTTGTCTCCACGGCAACTACTTATGTTTTTATGAATCTCAGATATGAGATGGGGAGGAAGCAGGAGTAAATGCACCATCTTTACAAGCCAAGATTTTCTTTTAAACATGAAAAGTTTCTAATAAAAGCACAGATCCTTTGCTTTCCAATTTATAGCCATATCTTGAGTGGCTGAGTACTGGTTATAACGTAGACAAATGAAGTATACAGCTAGAGCAATCAAATATTTATTGAACATTCATTGTGCATCTAACACTTTGCCAGGGGAGTCAGGGATACTAAAGAAAAATCAAGCTCTAAAAGACCATCACAAATTCACAGGGAAACAAAAGTCATACCAAAGAAATAAGTTGGATGAGAGTAGAAAATGAGAGTGGACGGATCTGAGTGGAGGTGCACATTGAGAAGTGATGACAAGTTTACTTTCTGAATCTAAGTACTCTGAGGTTTAACTTAAACCAATCGCCTCCCTTTCTATAAGACACTGCCGGGGCTATTCCCATCATGCCTCAAAGCGATTGTTAGAAGCCCAAGTTTCCCAGATCGTTCTCCATCATCCCAGTACGGGTTGAGCATCTCAAATTTAAAAATCCTAAATCTTCAATCCTCCTCCAAAACCCAAAACTTTTTGAGTGCTGGCATAATGCTCAAAGGAAATGCTCATTGGAGCATTTAGGATTTCAGGTTTTTGTATTAGGGATGCTGACCCAGCAAGCATAATGCAAATATTCGAAAATCCAAAAAAATCCAAAATCTGAAACACTTCTGGTCTCAGGCATTTCGAATCAGGGATACTCAACCTGTGTACATACTGCTGAATATATAAACTAACTTGACCTGATTCCCTCCCACTCCATTTTCCTACACACTGTGTCGTGCTGTCTGCAGCACATAAAGTCAACAGCAACTGCCTCTAACAAACTTCAATCTCTTTTCCGAACATTACCTTCATTATCTAGCTATAACTGAATTTAGCTGACCCCTGAGGACATTGCTTCCCTTGAAATACTATCAATTAAAGTCTCACCAACCCTTCACTCTCAAACCCCATGTACCAGGACCAGCAGGTGGAGTTTATAACCTCCTTGGAGGGCAAATCTCTTCTCTTCCATATTTATTTTAAAAAACCAAAAAAACAAACAGGCCAAAAAAGCAGGACTTTCGAAAATCAGACTACGATATTGTTGCTATCCGTAGAGACTTACGGGATATGCCCATTATACATTAAAACTTCTTCATTGTTATTTCTGCTATAATTCTGGGCAATTTCAAATTCCAGATAGAGAATTTATTTAATAAACTCACCTTGTAGTTTTGTAACCTCTTCAAAAATAAGGATTTTTTTCCTCCATGTCACAACCATGCACTCCGTGGCTCTATTACGTATTTTATTACCACCCTAAATTTTGCATTTCTGAAACTCAATTTTAAGTATCTGACTTCTGACTTCCATCTCGCATCCTTCCAGCATCCTCTTCCTGGTGTTGCCACTCTGACAAACTTTCAAATGTATTGGGACATACAGCCTGTTGACTCTATCAAATTTACTCCCTTTTCACTGCTTTTTCTTACCCATCCTTGCTCGAAAAAATTGTACAATAATAATATTTCAAACATAAAAGATGAGTAAAGATTAATGTACTGAAAATCCATTTATCTATTATCTGACTCAGAATATGAAACTCCTCTTTGATCTCGTTCCTACCTCCACTGCCTCTGAAGTAAGCACAATACCAAATGTTTTCTCATGTTTAAATTGGCTTTTTAAAATCATTTTCAAGCATATATTTCTACTTTTAATACAAATATATGTATCTCTAAAGATATGTAGAATTGTTTGGCACAGTTTTAGATGTTATGAGAATTGCTTTATTCTGTATGTATTTCACAAAGTGCCTTTGTTGCTCTAAATTATGCTTATGAAATTCTCTTGTGTTGGTGTGTGGACTCCAGTGCCACCGTTTTCATTTGATGTACGTTATCCCATAGAATAAATATGCCACAATTTATTAATTCATTTTTCTATTAATGGACATTAGGGGTTTTTTTTTAGCGTGGAGGTTTTTTCTTTTTTTCCATTACAAACAATGTTGATCATACGGGTTCTCTCCTTTAATTTGTTATTGTGTTACACTATTTAATCTTCACTCTTGTGAAACTCTCAGAATAAACCCAGTTTGCCTATATTCAATTGTTTTTAAAAGCATTCTGTATTTCATTTGATAAAATGTTTTCATCTATGTTCATAAGTGTGATGGCATGTGATTTTCCTTTCCTGTATGTCTGTTCTTTTCTCATACTTGTATTAGAAAATCAGACCATCCCCATAGAATGAGTTAGAGTGTTCTTTTTTTCTATTTCCTGGAAGAGTTTGTATAGATTGGAATTATCTATAACTTGAATATTTAATAGATATCATCAATAAAAGTTTCAGTGTCATGTATTTTTATGGGCAGATTTTTAATTGCCTATTTAAAACTTTTAATGGTTGTAGGCCTTTTAAGATTTTAAACTTTTAATTAGAGTTAGTTTTTATATGTTATATTTTTCTAGAAAATAATTTACTTCCTCTTAGTTTTCAAAATATTGTCCCAAATTTGTCTTAGCGTTCTTTCTCATTTTTTTAATTTCTCTTCCACGTGTGGTTAAATACCTCCTCATTTCAGATATGCATTTGTGGCTTCTCTTTTTTTGGCCATGTCAGAGTTTAGTAGTTTTTCAACCTTTTCCAAGAACATTCTTTTGGTTTTGTTGATCCATTCTATTATGTTTTCAAATTCATTTATTTCTACTTTGTTGCTTTGTCCATTCTACTAGATTTCTTAGGGATTATTCTGCCTTTCTTTTTTGTACTAGCTTGTTAATTTTCAAACATTCTTTTTAGTATTGCTACAGCTATTACTCAAAAGTTTTGCTAGACTGTGTTTTTGTTATTAAAGACTTCCAAGTATTTTTACATTTCTCTTATGATTCTTTTTTTGATCCATGAATTATTTAGAAGTGTGTTTTTAATTTCCAGTTCTATTTGTTGTTTCAGTAATCTTATGACAGATGTCTTCCTTAATGGTATTGTGGTCAGAGTGCATGGACTCCATGATATTAATTCTATAAAATTTGTTTAAACTTGTATTATGGTATACTTTAGGACCATTTTTTTTTCTAAAATATTTTTCTACTATGGATTCTGAAGCACCACATCTTCCTGTTTCTCTCCCTGTACCACTGGATGTCCCTGTTCTGTCTTTTTTGCAGGAATTTCCTTCTTTGTCAGACTTCCAAGTTTGAGAAGGCCCCAAGGCTGCTTCTCGGCCCTCCTCTCCTTCACACCCTAAGTCACTACACCTGTGCCTTTGCTTTATACGCCATCCACACACTGACTCCTGAATTCATATATGTATTTCCTGTCCTATTCTTTCAGGTTCGGATGCTGTATTCAGCCCAATAACTCCCCTTTGCTACTGTGGTAGGTTAAAAAATGCCCTCCTCCTGCCACCCCCCAAAAAAACACCCGAAACAAAAAAACAAAAAAACCCAGAAAAACTAAAAACAAAAACGAACCAAACAAAAAAACCCCAGGTCTGAATCCTTAGAAACTGTGCATATCACCTTATTTGGAAAAAGAGTCTCTGCAGATATGACTAAATTGAGAATCTTGAGATAAGGAAATTATCCTGGATTATCCAGATGGCCTCTAAATGCAATAATACATGTCCCTGTAAGAGAAAGGCAGAAAAAAATTACACATGGAAAGAAGAGAAGCTACACAGAAGAGGAGAAGGCAATGTGACCATGGAGCCAAAGATGTCAGCAGCCACTGGGAGCTAGAATTGGCAAGGAATGGATTCTGCCTGAGCTTCCAAAGGATGTGTGGCTCTGCTGACACCTTGCATTTGGCCCAGTGAAACTGATTTTAGATTTCTGGCCTCTAGGACTGTGATAGAATAAATTTCTGCTGTTTTAAGCCACTGAGTTTGTGAGTATTTGTTGCTGCAGCCCTAGGAACCTAATGCAGATGTCCAATAGGCATGTTAGCTTACTCTCTAAAGCAGAGCTCTGGGGCCCTCCCCAATCCTGCTCTAACGTCTTTCCTTAATTGCCATTTACATTTCCAAAAAATAAACTAGAAGTGAACCTTAATATTTGTTTTTTCCTCCCTCTACTTATCTAATTCAATAGCATAGCCCGTTGACATTACCTTCAAAATCTAATTTAAATGTTTCCTCATCTCTACTGCTGCCTCCAATCTAAGCCACCATTATCTCTCCCTGCTATGACTACAATAGTCTCCTGTAAGATTGCCATGCTTCCATGTTTTCCACTCAGCAGTCCATTCTCCCCATTGGCACCAGAGTGATCTCTAAAAAATATTGATCAGATTAAAGTCTCCCTCAGTTCAAACACCCTAATAAGAACTCATCTGACCTGCTCCTGACTGTCTCCCCAACTCTTCCGCCTCCTTCACCATGGTCTGTCCTTCCCCCACCCTGAGCTTGTTCTGGTCTCTGCCTTTGCATGTGTTCTTCCCTCTCCCTGGAACATTCTGCCCCATTATTTTTCATGTCTTCTCATTATTCATGTCAAATGTCACCTCCTCAGAGAAGCTATCACTCTCTGTATATCTCATTGTTCACCTGTATCTCTCTGTCTCTACCTCTGTCACCTCTATCTCTCTTTCAACCTATAATATATCTACTTATCTTTCTATCTGTCATGTATAAATCATATCTGTATCTAGAGCTATGCTAGCCAATAAAACTTTCTGTGATATTAAAAGTGTTTTTCTGTGCTATCCACTCCCCAGCACTAATTATATGCAGAGATAGCACTTGAAATATGTAGTATGACTGAGGAGCTGAACTTATAAAAATTTAGTCAATTTACATTTAAATAGCTGCAAGTGGCTAGTGGCTACTTTATTGGTCAGCGCAGATCTAAAGCAAACCCCGCTTGCATCCTTACCTCATCCAGGAACTATATATCTTATTGCCTTGTTTCCTTCTATTCATAGCATTCTTTACTATCTGATATTATCTTATTTATTCATTTGTTTACATGTTGATTTTCTACCCCCCTTCTACTTGCTATGAAGTAAGGGCCATGAAAGCAGGGAAATCATCTGTTTTATCCACCACAGTTTTTCCAGTGTTGCATTTGGTAGTCATAGTTATAGCTGAAGCCATGTCAGGAGGCGCCAGCAACTTTGATGTACATGCCTGACTTTGCCATCAGTTAACATGTGACCACAGATACTAATACCAGCTAACATTTAATGAGTACATTTTATATGCCAGATTTTGAGCTAAGCAATTAACTTAAATTGTTACCTAGCTATACAATAACCCTATTAGGGGTTATTTTTATCTCCACTTTATACATGAGAAAATTAAAGCTTAGAGAGGTTCAATAATTTGGAACTCAAACCAAGGTCTATTTGAAACTTAAGTTCTTACTTATTACCATTGTGCAATATTGCTTCTATCTCTCCAGGGAAAATCTACAAATTAAGGGAGTTGAGTTTAGATGATCTTTTACTTTCCTTTAGGATTAATATTCCATAACTCTATAACTGGGAACATAATATTTTACACAGCGGTCAACAAACCACAGCCCACAGGCCAAATCTAGCCTGCTTCTTGTCTTTGTAAATTAAGTTTTCTTGGGACACAGCTATGCTCATTTGTTTCCCTATTGTCTATGGCTGTTTTCATGCTAGACTAGCTGAATTGAGTAGTTGTGATAGATAACTTCTAGACCACAAAACCTGAAATTATTGCCATCTGGCCCTTTATAGAAAAAGTTTGTTGAACACTGTTATAGAAGTTTGTAATAGTTGATTCTCTATGTATAAGTCCTTGGTTAGTAGTCAAAGCAAAGTCATAATATTTTACTTTAAGGAAAACATATTTTACAACCATCCACTTTATGGCAAGTTTAAGTATATTAATTAATTTTATTTTTGTAGTTAATTTTCCTGTGTATTTTCTATAATTTTTAAAGCAGTTCATACTATTTTCTAAATAATCTTAAAAGCAACACATGCTTCCTTTAGGAGATTTTTAAACAACAAAAATATTTTTAAAAATCCATTATCACTCTACCCTTTAGAGGTAACTATTACTTTAGGTTGCTATATTTCCTTTCAGACCTTTTATTTTTACATTTAAGCTCATACTGGTTTTTTTTTTGTGTGTGTGTGGGTGTGTGTTTCCATGGAACAATTCTGAGGGCATTCTCTGTATGAAAGTGGTGACTTCCTATATAAATAATTTAATCCTATTCTCAAGAGGTTTGGCAAACTGCAACATACTTCACCTGATCCACGGGCATTCACCAGGGTCTCATCATAGTTTTATCATCTCCTAGAGATTCACATCAAAAACTATATGAGAGAACAATAGGTGTTAGCCTCTGGACTGCCTAGGAGTTCAAGTGAAAACATGCCCTCTGCTGTTTCTCTATTTCATTTAATCCTGAAATTGCAATGACCACACTGTGGTATTTATGATTGATGGAGTAAAAAGCATGCAGAATACAATGTTGTGTTTTACATTTGGCAGTAATTTTTGTGAGGGGAAGCTCTTAAGGAAGAAATTTTATCACTTATAAGGTTTCTACCAGAGAAATGTAGACCTGCTGTTTATTTCAGAGATATTTGAGCCTAATGTTAAAAGTAAAGTTTGTGGGACAAATTCTTCTGCTAGTTATTAGCTGGGTGACCTCATAATTATTGGACTAAATTCCTAGGGCTTCTGTGAAGATTCAGTAAGTTAAAATACATAAAGTTCCTTAGAAAGTACCTGACATGTAGTAAATATGTTTAGCTGAGCTATTTATTACTGAAATAAGAAATCACAGGTTTGGAGAAGGAGATTACAAATTAATTTTACTTTTGTTCCCTGTTTAAGCTGTAATGGAGTTATTTTTTGAAGAAGAAATTACTCATCTAATTTATAGTAGTGCTGGTTCAGTATGAAACATGTAATGCGTCCATTTTGAAGTAAGTTTTCAAATTCCAACACTGTGCAATTGGGAAAAGCCTTGGATACTATTTATACCATTTTCCTAAGGACTTTAGTTAAATTGGCTCTCCTTTTTCGTCTTTGCAGAATCTTTAGAAAAACATCTCCTTTTAGCAAACTAAGCACCTCTCTCTCCTTCCTCCCTATAGCTAATTTTCATTTTAATTGTGTCCTGTAGGACACAGCTAGAGAGACAGCATGGCCCAGAGCCACATTTCTGCCTTACTGACAATGTGAGCAATGGAGCTTGAACCAGATCCTGAATCTTTCTGAGTTTCAGTTTTCTCAGCTCTGAAGTGAGTATACTAATAATTATTTTCTCTAGCTCACAGGGATATTGTGAGGATCAAATGAAACATGGTGAAAGGTATACATACAGTACTATATCAAAATATATTTATAGCAATATTGTTATAATTTCCATTCTTCTTCCACCCACACACATTTATAATTCTAAAAGGATCATTGGTGTATCAATAGGGTCCCACAGTGGTACAATGACTAGTGAACAGCAGATTGTTTATCCCCCTTGTCCATATTGGTACAGTTGCTCATGAAAAGCTCTTTTGGTCCACTGATGCCAAACTGACATTCAGTGAGGCAACACAACTCAGCAGAGCAGCAAGAATGCAACTCCCCAGTGTGAACAACAAGAAAACATATATGGAGAAAATGGGTGTTTTTCTAGGAATGCAAAGGACAACATCTGGAAAGATGAAGACAAATGTGCTTTTCCCACTTGGCTTAAATTTCTATTGTGATAGACCAGAACTGAATTCTCCTAAATATTTAAATACATCTTTGGTGAAAAAGAGTGGCAGAAAGGGCACAGAACAAATTATTTTCCAGCAAATTGTCCTCCTTATTGTTACTGTCTGTGCCTGTGTCCAGGCAACCGGCTCTGCCAGCAGAGTAAACGGGCTTGATTCAATCAGAAATGCTATTAGATGGCATAGGCTTAGGAGACTGAAATTTGATTTTTCTTGCCCAGGATATAATTTCTCCCTGTCAAATTATAGCTTCATGCAAATTTGGCAAACTTTTATTAGAATTTGGGATCCCTCTGAAATAGTCAGATGTTCTATTCACCTTCATTCGTGCATTGACTATGTTCATATTGCCAACATACCAGAATCAGGGACTGAGACAGGTACAGAAAATACAGCAACCCTGCCCTCTGTGAGTTTACATTATGGGGTCTATAGTATTTATATCCTGCCTATTCCTGAAGGGATTTTTAGTAGTATAATAATTAATGCTAAAGTAAAAAGAAAGAAAAAAGGAGAATTAAAAATAAAAATGAGACGTTATTTAAAAAAAAAAAAAAACATAAATAGATTTTACCTGCCCCCTACAATGAGCTAATCACTTTGAAAATTGATTTGGCTTTATTCATCTCAGCTACTAAAGAAAAAGAGATTAACTTATGTTACCTAGTCAAATATTCCAATAAACTCTTCCTCACCACTGCTGTACACATTTCTCTGGAAAGGCAAGGGTTGCTGTAAAACTAAACTTAGGTGGACCATTGTAATCTTTGTTTTATTACAGAAACATTGTTCAAATAGACAAATGCAGTACTGAACTTTTTAAAAGGCAAAGGGTATATATGGATCTAACCCAGTCAAGATGTTTCTGTTTATTTTTTGTAGGGGCCTGAAATAATTACGGCTCAGCTACTTCTTAAGGTCACCTTCTTTCATACAGGGATAAAATTGGACAAACTCATAAACAGATGCTGTATCCTCTGGACAGATTCTCTTAAGAAATAAGATTCATTTATCAAATATATATAGTAGTTCTTCTTGTAACTTAATCAAATCCCTTACTGGTCTTAACATGGAGTATGTTTAAGAACCCTAGATGGGTACTTGGAATCATGGGCTGAGTATGAATTGATGAACACTACAAAAAAAGAAAATCAAATATGAAAAAAAACCAACAGGCAGATGGGAATTTGAAGGCAATAAAACTCTCCCATTTAAAATAGTTTAACATAAAATTTATATCTACTCCAAGGATGTCATTGCTGTAGAGTTGATCAAGTAAATAGTTTGACAAGTGCTAGAACTCACCAATTAGGATAAATGCTAAACTATTTAGGTGGCAAGGGGCCTTTTCATGGGAACTTTACTATGTTAAAAAATTGATCACATATTTTAAAGCAACTATATAAACTGCACTTGCTGAGTCTCAACTGATGAAATTCTCAGAATTCATAACCATAAGCAGTGTAATTAATAACAGTAGGTAATACTTATTGTAGATTCACCAAGTGACAGAAATATTGCTAAGTGATTTACTCTCTGTTATCATAGAAAATGTTGCCTCTTACCTCCCAACCCAGGAACTTGTGTTCCAGAGATGTGATTTTTTTACCATTCTGCTTACAAAGACGAATCAAAGTTAGTCTTTTATTCCAAAAATATTTATTGAGTACTTACTATCTGTCAGGCACTGTGCTAGATGCTAAACATGAAAGAGTTTCTATGCTCAAGGAACGTAAACTTCAACAGTTTCATCTAGAATATTTGGCATGCCCACCCCTAACATCAGCAAGACCTAGGGCAGGAGTATAAATAGAAATATACGTGCTATTGTCTGAATATTTAAATGTTATAAGTCAAGCTCACAATCTATTGAGTAAAATATGTTCTATTCTCCTACTTTCAGAAATACACTTTCATAATGCCCTGGAATGATAGGATCTTATTTATTAATAGAATTCGTGGAATCCTGTGCTGGAACACAGAGGTGAGGAAAAAGCATGTTCTAGCACCTAGGCCCTAGCTGGGGTACCCTTCTCTTGCACCCTTGGCTTCGACCCACATCAAGAGGTACCTCACATGCATTTAGGCCCAGCTTCTGCCCACATGCTTGGACATAGCCTCCCTGTGGTTATCTCTAACCAAAGGTGATCACATGTGTGGGTTTTCCATCCTCAGAGGAATAGACCCTGGAAGAGGCTCATAGAACCCTGGAAATAAGCTCAAGGCCACTGGGCACGGAATTCTAGAATTCCAGGTATCCAAGGGCTCTAGGAGGCCATGTCGTGTTAGTCCCACAAACTCCTACTCTAGGGGGCAAGGCACAGACTGAAGGGTGGCAGAGAGGGGCCCTCTATAACGTAGGGGTGTGGCTGGAGGTGAGGCTGGGGCACTCATTACCTAAGTCTAAGGGTGATAACTACTGCATGTAAATAAAAGCTAACCATAGCAGTAATTCCCTTCACATATTGTGCAAGCTTCTTACCCGTGGCTCACTCCTTAGCTCTACCCATAGTGACCTCCTGCAAGATTACAGAAAAACAACTGGAACTTTCTGGAGTATGCAAAAAAAACCCCACCACCCACCGCTCCGACCTCTCTTATCTCCTGTGCAAATGTTGGGCTTCCACTATACACCAACCAGCCCCAATCTCCTAACGAGGAACGGACGTCTGTTCAAAATCCAAGAGAATTATAACTTTGATTCCCTCAGAGCTAACATTTCTTTCACATATATCACTCAGTCTCCTTCTTTTATTTATAAATCTTCCCAGTATTAAATATTTACAAATGTTTATCTATTTATAAATGTTCCCAATACTAAAAGGACATGCGTTTTTATATTTTCTAAGATAACATCCTAATGTTCTGAAAGAGAATATCTCTTATATATTGATCAAGAGACTGATGTTTAAAAACTTTTTCTTTTCTTTTCTTTTTTTTTTTTTTGAGACAGGGTCTTGCTTTGTTGCCCAGGCTAGAGTGCAATGGTGTGATCAGAGCTTACTGCAACCTCAAACTCCTGGGCTCAGCCTCCCAAGTGGCTGGAACTCAGGTGCACACCACCATGCCAAGAACTTTTTCTATTTTTTGTAAAGACGGGGTCTTGCTGTGCTGCTCAGGCTGGTCTTGAACTCCTGACCTCAAGCAATCCTCCCGCCTCAGCCTCCCAAAGTGCTATGATTACAGGCATGAGCCGCTGTGCCTGGCCAAAAAAACTTTTTCAATCTATTTCTAATCCTTAAAATTTTTTGGAGAATAGAGTTTCCCAAAGGCAAATGTGTTTTCCTATTCCTTTGTACACTCTTTAATTTTCTTTCAGTGCCCTAACACGATTTGTAAGCTAAGTTGAATAATGGCATTCCTTGAGCATGGTTTGATAATCATTAATAACAATTTTTATTTTGTTACTTTTTGTGAGAATATAAAACAATATATATAAATATAAACTAGCATTATATCTGTGAAATAATCAGCACTATTATTTAAGGGATTATTAAAGGGTTACTACTACTATTTTTCTATATATTTTAACTCTTCAGTAAGAAATAACAGGAAGCTCTAGGCAAAAAAAATTCAGGTCAATAAGCGACAGACTTTCCAGCATAAGCAGTAAATAATCTTTTGAACTCATTTTATAATTGATGTTAATTCAAAAATAATTCTCTTCTCACATTATCCTTAGGTTGCTTAATTCTATTCGGCATCTAGCTTTTGTTCTCATGATGCACCATAAATCAGTCCTTTTGGATCATGAATTAGCAAGCCTCCAAAATAAAGTGGCAGGTTAATTAAATTATGCAAGGAAAATGGTTTTCAATTCCATACCCCAACAGAGAGGAGAGGGACATTGGAAATTTATGATTACATAAAGTCTACTAGATGTTCTTCTCTGCATTTTCTGTCATTGCCTAATAATAACTCCAGGCCCAATGACACAGCAATCACTCTAAACTTTTAAGGATATGAATATCATCAAATTTGACCTGGTGAAGTCATATAAACTCCATCAATGAAAATTTTACTAGCAAAAACCTGTCCAATAAAGATGCTAAGGTCAGGGAATATTTTCACAAGAGTTTATCTCATTAGAGATGTCATTTTCTTAATTTGCACCATACAACACATCTATGGGCAATCTTGACAAGTGAGTAGTTATATATTCACACTCACTTAAGACACTTTCTTGGAAACAAACTATATTTGTAAATAGTGATTTCTTGCCATTTTCCTCTATTATTTTGATTGTTATTAAGAATACTATTTTCTCTGTGAGAAGAACTAGAGTAGTCGCATCATAACAGATGCAATAATCATGTTATCCTTGTATATTTTAGTATGCATTTCAGATCCCTGAGAGTGTTATTTGAAAACCAAGACAAAATCCTGGAAGGAAGGATGTAATTGTTGAACTATAGTAGTCATGAAAATAACCACCGGCCTGAGTCCCGGGTCCTAAGGAAACCATTTAATACCTAATGAGAATCCATGTGCCTCAGGTAGATTTAAAGCACTTTGCTTTTTTTTTTTGTCTTTCTATTTTCGTTTTTCATCAGCAAGGGATTTATTTTTATAGATAATTATGTGATGTCGGTCATAAACAACGTTGTGAGGTAGAATCTTTGCTCAGACATCTCCAAAATGTTTCCTGTCCATGACACTTTCCCTTTCCTTAAGAATATATCTGTCTTTGTTCCTCCTTGCCTTGAGCATGCACATGTGCTGTCCCAATCCCTGTTGTTATAAGGGAAAACAGTTAATTTTCTAGGCATATTTGCCGACTCTGAAAGGACCATACGCAGAAAACGTCTTACATTAAAGAAAGCATGAATAAATGTAGACTGGCAGACCTCCTGGTTAAGCAGGTAGGAAGGCATTTTGGGGGAAATAATGGCTTTCCAGGAGCTGACTCAGGAAGTCAGGAGGGAGGCAGCAGCCAGGGCTCAGTGATGACATGTTAGGCACCAGGCATGTGTCTGCCTTTTTGCCTTAATGTACCCACCAACTCACACAACTCCTGCATACTCAATCATGGCTTGTGGCATGAAGGAAAATAATGTGGACACATTTGGCGATGTAGAAAGTCTATTTGTAAGGGATTCCACCTCTAGCCATGCTCTCCTAGTCATGGATACAAAAATGTCCCTAAGTAGGCATCCCAGAAGTTTACAGTGGAGAAGCAGCATAGGAGCCAAGGTCCATGCAGAAAAGATTGAGCGCTGAGGTCTGTTTCCAGTACTGCTGGGTGATTCCCTAACTTCCGAGCTGCTAGCCCATGGACCCCTGGGATAGGTTGGAGTCATTCCAATAATTCTTTGGCCACCTAAAAAGTGTCTTTGCTTTTCTTTCTTCACATTTTCTTTCTTTGTCTTGTTCCCAGAAGGAGGCTTTTTAGTGTTTCCAATGCTATGTTTGCTAAGTCCCAAGTATGAAAAAGATCTGAGTTCCTAAGTTGGGCAAAAAACTCTACTTCACAAAATATTACTCACTTCTTCCCTTTCTTATTGAGTAAGTTACTCATTTGAGTAACTGTCTTGAAATAGTTCGTTATTTAGATATCTATTTCATCTCTTCAAATATATACCATTAAGGTTACTTTATAATTATAATCCAATTAAGAATCCAATCTGAGAAGTTCACTCGAGCAACAATCTCATATTTTGAATTTACTTTTATTTGTAGTGAAATTCCTTACTGATTGAAATAGGTGAAAAATTTTAATGTCTTATTATGGTTGCAACAGTTTATAGGTATATTGCTAATGAGAGCCTTGTTAGCATGAAAAGTGCCTCTAGGATTTTCCTTATGGTAATTAAGTTAATTTTACCAAAATTTTAGAGCAATCTTTTCATCTGTATATAGATCTAATATTCTATAGTAACTTCATGTGGACTTAAAGAGTCCTGAAATAGTGTTTCTCAGTATAGACAGTTTCTGGTATAAATATAGTTGACTTTGAGGAAAAAAAGTAATTAAGTTATAGAATTATTTTATTTGAATGGGAAGAAGGTCTTGGAGTATTGTGAATTGTGTCTAATTCACTTTCCACCTTAGGAAAGACTAGTCAAATTCCAGCACATAGTAGATGTTCAATGTGAAATTGAATAGGATATTTAAATTTTTCCATATTCAAAGCCACAATAATGGATAAAATTTCAAAAATCTGATAGTACTAAGCATTGGTAAAGATGGGAGGCAAACTGAAACTTATATACATTATTGGTAGACATGTAAACTGATACCATTTTGGAAAACTGTTTGGCAGAATTTACCAAAGCTAAGCATAGCTATACTATGAACCAGCAATTCCACTCTTAGGTATACAACAGACATGTACAAAATTGCTGATAGTAGCACTAGTTATAATATCTGAAAAATGGAGGCAACCATGCCTATCAACAATAGAATGAATAAATAATATGTGGTCTGCATCCACAAAATGGATACTATTCATCAATGAAAATGGACAAAATACTGCTATCTACCACAATGTGGATGGATCAAACACACACACATACACAAACACACACAATGTTGAACAGAAGATATCAGACACAAAAGAATACACATTGTATGATCCCATTTATATAAAGTTCAAAAACAATCAAACTAGCCTATGCTGTAAGAAATCAGTAGGGTGGTTAGTCATGAAATGCTGATAAAGTTCTATTGTTTTATTTCTCAATATAGATGATGGTTATACGGGTGTATTCTACTTACGATAATTCAACTGGCAAATGTATAATTTATGAATTGCTCACTCTTCTATATGCATGTTATAATTTAATACAAAATTAACTTCAAAAACTAGTTCTTATTCCTTGAATACTGTGAAATGCTTACCATTTTAGCTGAATTTAAGGATTCAAAGATTTTTTTTCCTGTATCCAGAAGCTGTTGGCCTTAGTAGAATAAGAGGTATAACGATCAAAGAATCATGGCGCCAGCTTAGAGATAATGTCTTGTGAGGTTATGGTGCTGAAGTAAAGAATACAATGTAAGCTTGTTGGCATGACATGTAATACCCCCTGTGACCCGATCCTTGTTTATTTCCAGCCCTATTTCTTGCCATTCTAGTATATATACCATTTTCCAGCCACACTGAATCTCTTGTAGTTTTATAATACATGATGTTTTCTCTCACCTTTGCATACATTGTTTCCACTGATTAATACAGTGTTCTCCACATGAAGAAATCTTATCTTTGAAACAAAGCTTAAGTATGATGTACTCTGGGAAGGTTTCCCTAATCTTACTCTTACAAATATATATATGTATATGTATGAGTATGTACAATTCACATATATATGGAAAATCTTTAAGGATATTTTTAGTTCATATTTGAGCCAAGTCAACAAGCCAAACTGCTGTTAATTTTCAAAATTTCCAAAATAAAGTTTTCACAAGTATTTAAATAGTTCAAATTAGTCTGTTAGGCTGCCAGACATAAGTTAACATTTGCCTTCCTTCGCACATTTTAAAAATTCAGTTGGCAGAGTAATTTTGAATGATCCTAATTATCCTATGTTGGATAAGGTCCAGATGGTCAGTCATGTCCCATGGAACAAACAGGTGCAGAAAATTCCCTTATTAGACTAAATAGGGAGAAGATTCATCTTAATTATGAAAGTCAGACTTATCTAATATTTCAAATAAAATGATTTTGTTTTACTTTAGGCCGTGTGAATTAATTTGAATTGTGCTCACTGAAGATTTAATGCCCAAGACCCCATTAAAAATGTGAGAATAATTAACTGGTATGTCAAATATTTATTTGTGTATTGATGGACATGTCTAAATTATTTATAAAGTTTACCTTCAGTTTTGTGAGAAACCAGACTACATTCCATTTCATGCACCTGTCTAATGCTTGCGCAGCCTCATGCAATGTTACTCTTGATCTTCCCATTTGGAGTTCATTTACCCCATTCCACATAATTCCTTGCTATCCAGCTTAAAATCTCCATAGCAATATGTCAACATTTTAGCTGTGTAGCCTTCAAGCAACCTTTCTATTTGAAGAGAATCCCTCCTGACATGAATCTTGATGGGAAGCAATGTCCTGCTTTCCATTATGATCCCAAGAAAGTCAATCGATGGTTTTATCCCATACCCAGAAACAGCTGGCCCTAGAAAAATGAGAGAGTGAATGATTGGCATCCTAATTATGGTGCCAACTTGAAGACAATGCCATGAGAGATTGTGGTACAAAACTGCAGGATGTGCTAAATGCTCTGAACCAGCAAACAAAGTATGGGGTGGTTACATTCATGTCAGAATTCATGCATTCAGGAAAACAGTGATCCACACACAAAATATTTGCTTCCTGTTCCTATAACTCTGGATTTCTGGAGTGTTGGGGTTTTAATGTCCAAGGAAGAATTGCTTCTCCCAGTGGACACAACAATTATTGCTCAGAATATGAATGAAATAGTTTTGCAGACGGGTTTCCCCAGGAAGCAGAATCTGAGGTGGGGATTAGCATCCAGGTTTACCAGGGACTGTTCTGGAGAGTCAGGCCTGTGGAAGGGGAGGAATGGAGGTAGGACTTGGCAGAGGGGGAAGTCAGACTGAATGGCAGTTTCAAAAGAAACGTCAGCTTGCTCTTGCCCTATGGGTAGCTAAGGTGGGTTGATCCTGTCACAGTCCTAAATTGGGTAAGAGGGCCAAATCCTTATACTCCTGAGCCAATCAGTTACTGGATGTGGGCCACCCTGAAAAAGGGGTGTGAACTTCAGTGAGAGGGCTCTCTTCAGTTGCTGCAATCCCCAAAAGTAGCCCTCCTAGCAGCTAGAGTATTGAGTCTTTTATTCCAGAAGGGAGATAGGGACAGTGCATCAAGGTGTCCACCGCAGACTACTGATGATCATTACAAAGCTCATGCTACTGGAAAAGAATAGTGAAAGATAAAATCATAATATTAGATAGGATAGGAATTGACCCTACCTGTTAGGTGGCCAAGGATTGCTGTTTCCCCAAGGAGGAAGGAGGGGGCATTGATGGAACTGAGGAAGCCCTGGTGATACTGGTGCTACTATGTCCAGTGGTAAACAATAATGGAAAACTACTAGTTATGCACAACTGGCAGGACCCAAAAGGACCAAGATCCTTTCAGAATAAAACTTGGAATCCTCTTTCCCATTTCAGGGGAACACCCTTGTGTGAGCCTTAGAAGAATGGAGAGATTCATTTCTCACTGTGGTAGTCAAAGGGAACCAACTAGGTCTTCCCTTTGCTCCCCCTGCCCCTGGAGACCTGGAAATGGAACACTCTTTTGCCCCAGCTGATTGGATTCACCTGCCCCAGCTGAAGGATGTTGACCCTTGCCGGGGTGGTCCAAAGAGCACAGGACAGTCAGGATTTGTTTGCTATGAGACAGCCTGTGAGTGGCTCTACCAGGCTGAGGTTCAATCATGGAGCCAGTGTCCCCGGCAGCAACTGTGGCTTATAGAAGTGGTGATAGGTGACATCTTGGCCAGATATTTGCTGTTGCATAGTCTTAGGAACCATCTTGTTTCCTGCCTGTTTTCCAAGAGTTTTCTTCTATTTGTCCACCACTTCTGACAGCCCCTCTATGCTCTCGCAATATTCCCCATGTCAATTAAGCCAGCCTGAGTTAGACGCTAAAGTTTTCAGCCAAGCGACTTGATCGGCAGACTCGCCCTCGTCCAGGGAGATTTAACAGGGCCTGGCCCGTCCTTCTCAGTTCTCACAGAGATTGATTCCAGCTGGATATGTCAGAGAAGTATTTCTGATGAGTTTGTAGAACTTTATGAAATGGCTTCCATTTTGCTGTATTTTGTTTCTCCTTTTAGATCTTAACCTCCTTGCAGATGAGAACTGTCATTTTGTCTTTTATTCCCTACCATCAACCAGCAAAACATTTGAAAATGCGCCATTTCTGGAGAAAGAAGGCCATCCTCTTGCCTTTGCAGTCTCAGCATAAATGTCACCACATTGGAGAGTCTTTTCCTAACCATGTGCAGCCAGTCCAACCCTAGTCAACTGTCTTTCATTACCCAGGTCCATTTTCTTTATAACACTTATCACTTTATTAAATTGTATCATTTATATATTTATTAATTCATTTGCCTCTACTCCCCTTCGAATGTAAGCACAACGAGAGCAGCAACCTTCACTGAAGATCAGCCAAAAAACTTAAACATTCACTGGTTTTAACACAATCTCACCCACACAAAGCATTTTGAGTTTAGCTAAAATGACCAAACAGTGAGAATCATAGGAAAAAGTCACTTCCTCCAAAGCACAGCCGTCCACCATGTCACTGGCTAAAATCTCTCACTCTTTTTCCCCTTCCTCTCTTCTTCCTTCCAAGGAACATAACAAAGTTCTCTCTTTGACTAATGCACATTTAGAAATCAGTATTTGAAGGTTGAGCAGACATCAGGGTCCCATTCTTTTCTCCTCTTCTTTTCTTTTCTTTCTGTCTTTTTTTTTTTTTTTTTTTTTGCCAAGGAAGAAAGGTAATTTATTATAGATGACATCACCTGGGAGACAGGAGAACTGCCTCAAGCCAACTGAGGGTAGGGGTTCTCAAAGGGGTTCAGGAAGATGGCTACATGTATTGGGGCGGGTTATGTTAAAAGCAACATGTGCAGGAGGCCTAATTCAGAAGTCACAGGTTAGTGATGGATGGTGAGTCTTGACGTTGTTGTCTTGTGGGGAGTCTGCCGTCTCTGGGAGACAACTCAAAAGGTAAAATTATTAAACGGAAGGATTGCAATGTTCTGGTCATCAAGCTCTACTGGCCTGGGAAGGGTAAGAAAGGGTAAGAAAGCTACAGGGAAAATATATAAGGTTGGGGGTGTCATTTTGTGTTTGTTCATGGAGCCAATTACAAGTACTCTGTCTCTTCTTCCTCTCTGCTTTGGCTCCAGTGCTCGGCCAATCAGATCATTCCTGTTAGAACTGGAGGTGAGGGAAGTACAGGAGGCCCTTATTCTTAAGCAAAGGGTCAAATGAAAATGGCACCTGCTGGTCCTGTCTAAGAGTGAAACGGCTACCAAACTGATTCTTCCCTTACTAGTTTGGCCCAGTCTTAATACGATTTTTGTATTATTTTGTTTCTTTCTTCCCTCTTGCCATAGACCCTCTGTGTTCTTTTTTAAAAAATTTTTATTTCAGAATGGTATGGGGGTACAAACATTTTGATTACATAAATTGCTTTTGTACCATTTGTGTCAAAGTTGTAAGTGTGCTCATCCTCCAGGTAGTGTGCATTGTACCTGTTATGTGTGAATTTACCCATCCCCTCCTTCCCCCTCTCATCTGCTTGATTTCTGATGAGTGTTATTTCCATATGTGCAAATTAAGTGTTGATCGATTAGTTCCAATTTAGTGGTGAGTACATGTGGTGTTTGTTTTTCCACTCTTGTGATACTTCACTTAGAAGAATGGTCTCCAGTTCCATCCACGTTAATACAAGAGGGACTAGTTCACCATTTTTTTTATGGCTGAGTAGTACTCCATGGTACACATATACCACATTTTATTAATCCACTCATGGACTGATGGGCACTTGGGTTGTTTCCACATCTTTGCAGTTGGGAATTGTGCTGCAATAAACATTCGAGTGCAGGTGTCTTTTTGATAAAATGAATTCTTCTCTCTTGGGAATATACCCAGCAGTGGGATTGATGGACCGAATGGTAGGTCTACTTTTAGTTCTTTGAGGAATCTCCATACTATTTTCCATAGAGGTGTACTAGTTTTCAGTCTCACCAACTGTGCATAAGCGTTCCTTTCTCTCTGCATCCATGCCAGAATTTTGGACTTTTTAATAAAAGGCATTCTAACTGGGGTAAGGTGATATCTCATTGTGGTTTTAATATTCATTTCCCTGATGATTAGTGGCACTGAGCATTGTTTCATATGTTTGTTAGTCATTTGTCTATCTTATTTTGAAAAGCTTCTGTTCATGTCTTTGCCCACTTTTTAATAGGGTTGGGTTTTTTTTCTTGCTGTTTTGCTTGAGTTCTTTGTAAATTCTGGTTATTAGCCCTTTACGAATATTTTCTCCTATTCTGTAGGTTGTCTATTTGCTCTGTTGGTTGTTTCCTTAACTGTACAGAAGCTTTTTAATTTAATCAGGTCCCATTTAATTATTTATTTATGTTGTTGCTGTAATTGCCACTGGGGCCTTAGTCATAAATTCTTTGCCTAGACCAATATCTAGAAAAATATTTCCTACGTTTCCCTCTAGAATTCTAATGGTTTCATGCCTTACATTTAAGTCTTTTATCCATTTTGAATTAATTTTTGTGAGTGGGGAGAGATGGATCCTGTTTCATTCTTCTGCATGTGGCTGTCCAATTTTCCAAGCACCATGCATTGAATAGGGCTTCTTTTCACCAGTGTATATTATTGTGTACTTTGTCAGTGATCACTTGACTGTATGTGGATGGTTCTATATCTGTGTTCTCTGTTCTGTTCCATTGGTCTATGTCACTATTCTTGTGCCAATATTGTACTGTTTTGGTTACTACAGTCTTGTAGTATAGTTGGAAGTCTGGTAATGTGATGCCTCCAGATTTGATCTTTTTGCTTAAGATTGCTATGGCTATTCAGGCTCTTTTCTGGTACCACATGAAGCATAGAAGTATTTTTTCTAGATCTGTGAAATATGACGTTGGTATTTTGATGGGGATTGCATTGAATCTGTAAATCACTTTGGGTAGTATGGACATTTTATTATAACAATGTTTATTCTACCAATCCATGAGCATAATATGTTTTTCCATTTGTTTTATCATCTGCAATTTCTTTCCTCAGTGTTTCATAGTTATATATGCAGAGATCTTTCACCTCCTTGATTAAATATATTCCTAAGTATTTTATTTCTCTTTGTAGCTATTGTGAATGGTATTGAGTCTTTGATTTGACTCTCAGTTTGACTGTTATTGGTGTATAGAAATGCTACTGATTTGTGTACATTGATTTTGTAACCTAAGACTTTACTGAATTTATTTATCAATTTTAGGAGTCTCTTGGTGGAATCTTTGGGGTTTTCTAGATATAAGACCATATCATCAGCAAAAAGCAATAATTTGACCTCCTCTTTCTCTATACGGATACCCTTAATTTCTCCCTCTTGCCTGAATGCTCTGGCTAGGAGTTCCAGCACTGTGTTGAATAGAAGTGGTGACAGTGGGTATTCTTGTCTTGGCCCAGTTCTTAGTGCGAATGCTTTCAACTTTTCCCCATTCAGTATGATGTTCACTGAGCCTTTGTCATACATGGCTTTTATAATTTTGACATGCGTTCTTTCTATGCCTAGTTTGTTGAGGGTTTTTATCATGAAATGGTGTTGAATTTTGTCAAGTGCTTTTTCTGCAGAGTACAAAGGCACACAGTGGGTGGAGAAGCAATATGGCACCTGCCATCTTGGCTCAGGTCTGTGGTAACAGGAAGGGACCCCAAGGGTGCTGGCAGCCTGGTGCTTTGTCATCAAAAAGCTCCCGGTTCACTGGCAGTGGCAGCTTTTGGGCTTGTGGGGGTAGAAAGGCTTTCCAGCAGCTTGGAAGCCTGCTGACTGCCAGAGATTTCAGGGAGGGAGAAATAAAACACTCCACCTACCCTTTTCACCGGACTCCAAGACTCTTGGGGGTTGATCTCTGCCGATATCTTGCTCTTTCTTGTTCTGCTCCACAACTTCTTTCCATGGAATCTCTGGTAGGTTCTGGCACTTTTCCCTCAGAATTACACCCGATCTATGTTTGTTTGTTTTTCTTTTTTGTCTAAAACCTTTCCTTCATTCCAAGACAATCTGGCAGCTGGTGTCTCTGGGCTGCCGTCTTGTCCCCTTCCCAGGGTCCCATTCTCTACCTTTATTTATCTATCAATGTGTTTCCTTCCAAATAGCTCTCCCTAGAAGGAATTGAATACAATTTTCCCTAGCTCAATACATCACTGCCTAAAATCTGTCTTCACCAAATTACTTTTGCCACAAATTCAAAATTGGTAGAATCAAAGTGTTTATGTGTATACATATGCCTGTGGTTTAACTTTGAAGGAAGGATATTTCTAATTGCTTAGCCTCTCCCTGGGTAGACATTTCACTGAGTACTTGAGTCTAATCCTGGCTACATCACTGACCAGTAAACAAATCACCAGGAATCCTTGACTTGCATTTTATTGTTTATGAAGCCAATGGAGTATATCAATTCTTCTTGTGTCTAAATTGGCAAATACATAGATGGAGGGTGACAGATGGCTTTTCTCTTTATTTAATAAAAGGTGAATCACAGTTAAAACTTTATTAGGTTTAGCTCTTTGCAAACAAAGGAACTCATTCTGAGATGTAGGCTTAGCTACTTGTGTTCAAATATGCCTACCTTGGGTGGCAAACTGATTATAGTCAACAAATCTGACAGAGACGATAACAGGAGGATTAGTGCAGAGCTTGAGAGAAATAGCACAAATCCTAAAAGACTGCATTTCAACTGGGCTGATAAATTGTCATCTCACAGAGCACACAAGTGCTGCTTTCCTTTAGGCAAAGATAATCTGAGCCTCTGAGCTTGGTGTTAATTTAACAACCAGAAAGAGGAAAAAATGAAGAAGGAGCTGTAGTCAAGTGGACTTTTAATGTTTTCCCAATGTAGAGTGATGCCCAGATCTGCAGAAATAGAAAAAAAAAAAAAGAGATTTTAAAAAGACTCCCATAGAAGGTATGACATCTGACATTAGTCATTACTTAGCCTGGATTGAGCTTCCAAACCCAGCCTACTATCTGACATATACTTCCCTTTTCCTGATTTACTGTTTGTTCCAGTCAGACATAAACTTTTCACTTTGGACTTTGTTTGCTTATACTGTTTTCTAAAAATTCCGCCCTCTCAGCCCAGCCAGGAGTAGGGAACCTGCAGCCTGAAGGCCACATATGACCCTCCAGATCTCCAAGTGCATTTCCTAGACTGCATCCAAACTTCACAGAACAAATCACTCTATTAAAAGGATTTGTTCAGTAAAATCTGTATTCAGTCAAAAGGCCACACTTAAGGATCCAGAAGGCCACATGTGGCCCCAAGGCCGCAGGTTCCCTATCCCTGCCTGGTCTTTCTTCTTTAATAAATCCACCCCCCTATCTGCACTACCACACCCACACATCCACTCAAAAAAGCACAGACAGGAAAAACAAAACCTGCTTTACGGGCTGTTGACTGAGTGACACATACCTGAGGAGAAGCGGGAAGGTTGTGAAGGACCTACGCAGGTCACACAGTCCTCGTCTGTGTTTTATGGTGCACAACCAAGCTAAGCCTCATGGGGAGATTCCCACATTCTCCCTTAAACTTAATGAGGAAGTTATCTCTTCCTCATTAAGTTCATCAGCCACCTTCTCCTGACTTATTTTAATTTGCCTATTTTGAAACATTTCTGTGATGACTACGGCTATTCTAACTATGCTAACATGCCAGTGGCTGGCCATTTCCTTACAGAGGGGAAATGCTAGGCAGAGGGAGAAGAATGTGCTGTCTGCTGTGCATTCAGCATCACCCATCAGGGATGCTGATGTGCCTGTGTGTGACAGAAAGAACAAATGCAAATCCAATCAAAATAGCTATGGCTTTTTATGAACAGAAAAAGCTTGAGACAGAAATAGACACATTCAAGGGATTAGAGTTTTAACGAGGAGAGAGCTGAGTTACATAAAACCAAACCCAGCTTCAGAATGTAACTTCTCAAGAGGTGTGGCTATTTTTGATCTTAAACACATTTAAGCATGCTGACAAGTCTTGCCATAAAGAAGCAATTGATTGGGAACCCCTTGGCCATGGCCACATAATATGTGGGAAGAACTCACTGATACCCAGAGGTAAGCTTGTTGGACAAGTGACTTTGTATAGCACCGTTCAGAGGATACAGCAGATCAGGAGCTGGTGCTCAATCTGGCTGGAGCTGGAAGATGGATGTGGATGTGGAGGGGGCAAGACAGGACTATGGGAACCAGGCAGCTAGGGTACCTCTGATAACTGGGAAAGTTAAAAAGTTAAAATTTAAAAAGCCTTGAAGTTCATGTTTCTTGACCCAGACCCTAAATGGGGAGCAGCATAATTACGTCTCCAATGCTCCACAACTATCTTAGCCACATGCTGTTTTGTGAGACTTTCCCTTTTCCTTCTATTTCCTTCTAGATTGTCCTTGATGTCTACTTGATCTGTGTTTCACCTGCACAGAAATGTGAGCAGTGATAGGAGAGTCTCTAATTCTATTTTCTCAAAGTGCCTTTCCTCATTCTATTTTGTGTTTTAATGGCAATAAACAAACACATCCCTCTCCCAATCTAGATACTATCAAAACATGAGATTTTGGATGAATAGGACAGTGGATAGGCCCAGATGGCACCTGCATACTCAGTGGGTTGCATTATAGGAGAAGAACCCTGAGCTTAGGGAACCCAAATCTTTTATAATGGGAAGTCTCCAGAGGGAGGCATTACCTTTATTATATGGCACAGTAAGCACACCTGCCTTTTGCTCTGAAGGGCAACATCTCTAACTTCCAAGGCTATTTACTGTAAGGTTATTCTTGAAAAGATTGTCCAGAGTGAAAGACACTCTGTGCCTCTGCTTGCAAGATGTAATGTGCAAAAACACATTACACCCCATGGAGAATTAACTCCCAACAGATTACCTGGTTCTGTTTCTCACTACCTTCACCACACCCTGCCCCTACTTTCTAACTCTCTCCCATAGAAAGCTCCCACTGCGCCCTAAGCGTCCGTCTTCACACTGCCATGTACCTACTTGCTTATGTACATGCTTTTCCAATTTGACTACAAAGTTCTTATGGAGAGACTATTATTCATCTTGGTGTCACCAATTCAGCATAGTACTTGACCCTCAGGGGAACTCAATAGATGTTTGTTGAAATAATTAATGAGTCCATATGAGATAGTTCCTTGAGGGCAGGGGCTGTATCCTATACATCTTAGTATCACAAACTGTAGCTTCCAAAAAAGTTTCTTTCACATAATAGACATTGTTATTGTAATAAAATTAATGAATGATAAATTCCCCAAACAGGCTAACAATGTCCACCCGTCTAGACCAGGGGGTCTCCAGTTGAAAAACAAAATAGGCCTTTTAAATCATAATCATATTTCACAGGAATATCACTATGAAAAACAAAATATTTTAAATGTTGCTCTTTTTCTTTCTTTTAATCAAGCATCTTTTCATATATTTTTAGTTTTTACCATAGATTACTTTTCAGGGTATCTCAGGTTTTTCTTTTATCACAAATATATTTTTACCATAGATTACTTTTCAGGGTATCTCAGGTTTTTTGTTTTATTACAAACATTCTTTATATAAAACACATAGGAATATGTCTTCATCATTGCAACAAAATATGTTCACACAAATTTTTCTTGAAATACAATCTTTTGTTTTCCTACTTTGGATAGAGAAATGACTACATGAATTATTTTACTTGCCTTTTAACTCTGCTATAAGAAAAACAGCAGTGTGTGACAATTACCAACAATGACTCTTAGTCTTATTGTTTGGAATTTCACAGGGAAAGGTAGAGACCCAGGAAGGCCATGTCCTCTGCAAAAGACAGTTGCTGCTCACTACAGCCCATGGTTGTCAGACAGAAATGGGAGCCAAGTGCTGTCAGAGCTCCTGACATTGCAAGAAGTGTTTGAAATCTGGATTTTTATGTGAACACTCCTGATTTTTATTTGTGGAACATTTATTCAGGGAAAAAAACCAAATACATTGTACAGGTCTCTCAGACCACTCCTTTCCCTGGGCGCTCAATTTGCTGCCTCTGAAAGTATCTGGAACAGAGAAGAAGACAAGGTTATTTAGTGGGGGTGCAAGACAGAACTAGGGACATTAAAAAAAGAGATGACACATCTACATTGCATGCAAACAGCAGAGAAAAGCATTTTATGATGCATACAATATATAAAGAACATTAAACAATTAGACCCGATGCTTCCCTAAAGAAGCTTCCAAGTCTACTACCAACATATCATATAAAAGCCAGGGGTACATTTGATGTCTCATTTACTGAATTCTTTGAAGTCCTGGAGCCTTTTAAGTGCTTTTCCTGGAGGTATCCTCCGCCTAATACTTTCTAAGTCTTTCAGAGAAAGTTTAATGGCAAAGACTTGGCCTACTTTTATCTTATAAAGAATAGTGGTCAGACACGTACATGCACAAAAGCAACCCACACATACACTCATGCACCAGCATCAAAATATCCTAGGAAAAGAAAACATTGGCACTGTGGGGAAAGATTCCCTAGCTCAGAGTCAGAGGAAAGCCAACTCTGCCTCAGGGCAAGCAGGGCTTTGCTGAGGACTCCAAGTGGGACATTTGATCATGTTTCCCAGAATAGCTTTCCAGCTTCACACACTGAGGTCAGGCAAAGATCCCCAACATGCATATGTGTGGCCTAGTGGCTAAGAAATGAGCGTTTGAAATCAAACAAATCTGGTTAAAATCTGTGTCTTTTACTTATAAGCTGAGTGGCTTTGGCCAAGTGACTTCATCTCCCTAAGCTTCAGTTTCCTCATTTATAAAATAGAAATAGCAGTAATAGTAATGAGAAGGAGGAGGAGGAGGAGGAGGAGGACAAAGAAGAAGACGACGACTTTGTAAGTGTAAGAGAAGGTACAAGTAAAACCCCTGGAGTAGAATCTGAGGCAGAAGAGAAATGGGCACGAGTGGACAGGATGTGTATTGCAGTGCAGCAGCAGTCTGCAGCCTGGAGAAGAGGAGCAAAAGGAGGACCATGGAGCAATGTGGCACCTGATGTGAAGCCTGCTGGTGGACTGCAAACAAATACAACCTCTATGGAAAGTAGTATGGAGATACCTCAAAGAACTAAAAGTAGAACTACCATTTGTTCCAGCAATCCCACTACTGGGCACCTACCCAGAGGAAAAAAAGATGTTCTATAATAAAGACATCTGCACTGGAATATTTATAGCAGCACAATTCACAATTTCAAAGATGTGGAAACAACCCAAGTGCTCATCAATCTATGAGTGGATTAATAAAATGTGTTATATGTATACCATGGAGTACTACTCAGCACAAAATACAATGGTGAACTAACACCTCTTGTATTATCCTGGATAGAGCTGGAGCTCATCCTCCTAAGTGAAGTATCACAAGAATGGAAAAACAAGCACCACATATACTCACCATCAAATTGGTGCTAATTGATCAACTCTTATGTGCACATATGAAAGTAGCATTCATCAGGCGTCGGGCAGGTGGTGGGGGGAGGATGGGATGGATATATTCACACCTAATGGGTGCGGCGCACATTGCTGGGGGAGGGGCATGCTTGTAGCTCTGACTCAGGCAGTGCAAAGGCAATATATGTTACCTAAACTTTTGTACCCCTGTGATATTTTGATGTGAAAAAAATAAATTAATTTAAAAAAGTAACATCTGTATCTGCCTTCTCCATGAAAATAATGTATAGGTAATGGTGGTGCAAAAAGAATTTGGCATCTGGAAGAAAATCGGTAGTAGAAATTCTAGATTGCATATATTAATAATACATAAATTATGTTATGAAGGATAAGCCTTTTTTCCTAAAAGAGAGATTGTTGTACATGTTGCTCTCAAAAAGAAAACAATAATATATCAACTTTTTGGTAATGTTTAAGAAGATTGGCAAAGAGAATTGGAGTGAATCTTTTCTAAAACTTCTTAGTCCTGTTGATATTGGCCAGTCCAGAAATAAAGATCTCATTACATTAAAGTTAATGGTGGGAAATGACCCACCATTAACTTGGATTTTCAAAAGCCATTAACACACTGGGATTTTAAAATATTCTTAAAACCATGTTTCATTGCATACCTATGATAGTGTCATTTCTTGGTCCAAAAGATTAAAAGAAGCACCATTAAAGTTACTCATGAATGCTAAATAATTTACCATGAATATGAATATGTGTGTGTGTGTATATATATACTCATATATACACACACACACATATACATATTTGGGCTATAGGTGTGCCTATGACCCAAAAAAATATATATATCTCCTTCAGGAAAAGAGCATGAAATCTAGAGTATGTAACTCTTAAACAAATTAAACCTTTACTTCAGAATATTTCTAGCATTGAAGAGCAAAAGCAGGAAGAATCAGAATCTAACCCAAGGACAGTGATTAAAGGATGAAAACACTTTTAATACCTGTAAACTCTGCATTTATCATTAAAGTAGCTACCAACTAGCTATTTTTACAATATAAAGTATTTTGATCATTTTAACTTATTATACACCAGCTCATTATTTTAACAAATACCGTTATCACAGATATGGAATTTATGGTAGACAATCTGGGCTGAATATTTTTAATTGACAGCATTCCGAAGGTCTCTCAGTAAAATGTAACTAGATGCTAGTTATAATAAACTTTGTATTATATTTTCGTATTTCAAGAAATAAAGAGAAATTTCTGAGGATTTCCTCCCTCTCCCGGAAAAAAAAAAAATAGTGAGCTGAATCTGGAGCTTGTAACACTAAACACAAAAGAAATTGTAAAGACTGAGTTGTTCTGAGGCAAATATTGATAGCATCACTGTGATTAAGAGAGTCCAATGTCTCCTAAGTAGGATGACCCACAAGAGATCTGTACCAAGATATATCATATTAAAACTGTAAAGCAATAAATTTAGATAAAGAAAAGAACTTAAAAGCCGTCAAAGTGAAAAGTGAAATAACCTACAAAGAATATGACAACAGATTTCTTGACAGAAATAAAGGGAGCTGGAAGAGAATGGAATTATATTTTCACTTTTTTATTTGATCAGCTTGCTATCCCATAGGACAGTCTTCTGGCCAAATACATAGAAGAAATCACACTGATGCAACGTTACTAACTGGATATCCTAGTGAGAAACATACAGCAGCTTTCAGCAGACAAATCAGATCATCAAGTGTAGTTTCTGGGTCTTCCTGAGAAAAGCTGTGGGAAGTCAACTGAGATTACACCTTTTTTGTGTAGGTAATTTAGAAAATTGGTGTTGATTTCTCTTTGGTATTTCTTCTGAGAGTCACCCACTTTGGTGCTGCGGGTAGCTGGACTCCATTGATTGAGGCTTTCTTGTGATATCTGCACTTCCAGATTTTCTTAGTCTCCTGACAATGTATTTTCCAGTGCTTATGATGGTCACACAAATCTTTGATACCCTGTCTCTCTAATTGAAATGCATAGAATAGTTTTTTTAATATTCATTAATTTTTTAATCATTTTACTGCTTTGATTTCATTTTTTAAATTTCAAAATATTAAGGGGGTACAAATGTTTTAGGCTACATGGATCATTTTTGTAATGCTTGAGTCCTGGCTATAGGTGTGCCCATCACCCAAATAATGTGCATAGTACCCATTAGGTTGGTTTATTCCCCTCCCTTCCCCCTGACTGAGTTTTACCTCCCTCTATGCACTTGTGTGGTCATCGGTTAGTTCCAATTTAATAGTGAGTAAATGTGGTGTTTGATTTTCCATTCTTGTGATACTTTACTTAGGCAAATGGTCTCCAGTTCCATCCAGATTGTTGTGAAAGGTATTAATTCATCTTTTTATGGCTGAGTAGTACTCCATGGTATACATATACCACATTTTATTAATCCACCCATGAATTGATGGGCACTTGGGTTGATTCCACATCTTTGAAATTGTGTGAATTGTGCCGCAATAAACATTTGAGTGCAGGTGTCTTTTGGATAAAATGACTTCTTTTCCTTTGGGTAAATACCCAGTAGTGGAATTGCTGGATAGAATAGTAGGTCTACTTTTAGTTCTTTGAGGAATCTCCATACTGTTTGCCATAGAGGTTGTGCTAATTTGCACAATAGGGTAGAAGTGTTCCTTTCTGTCTGCATCCACACCAGCATCTATTGTTTTTGGACTTTTTACTAAAAGCCATTCTAACTGGGGTAAGGTGATATCTCATTATGATTTTAATTTGCATTTCCCTCATGATTAGTGACATTGAGCATTTTTTCATACGTTTCTTGGCCATTTGTTTTTCTTCTTTTGAGAAGCTTCTGTTCATGTCTTTTGCCCACTTTTTAATGGTTATTTGTTTGTTTGTTTTTGGTTTTTTTGGTTTTTTTCTTGCTGATTTGCTTGAGTTCTTTCTAAATTCTGGTTATTAGCCCTTTATTGGATATATAGCTTATAAATATTTTCTCCCATTCTGTAGGTTGTCTATTTGCTCTGTTGATTGTTTCCTTAGCTGTGCAGAAGCTTTTTAGTTTAATTAAATCCCATTTATTAATTTTCGTTGTTGTCATGATTGCCATTGGGGTCTTTTCCATAAATTCTTTGCCTAGGCTGATATATAGAAGAGTTTTTCCTACATTTTCCTCTAGAATTATTATGGTTTCATGCCTTAGATCTAAGTCTTTTATCCATCTTGAATTAATTTTTGTGAGTGATGAGAGGTAGGGGTCCTGTTTCATTCTTCTGCATGTGCCTATCCAAATTTCCGAGCAGCATTTATTGAATAGGGTGTCTTTTCCCCAGTGTATGTTGTTGTCTGCTTTGTCAAAGATCAGTTGGCTGTGAGTAGATGGTTTTATGTCTGGGTTCTCTGTTATGTTCCATTGGTCTATGTCTCTATTTTTGTACCAATACCATGCTGTCTGGGTTACGATAGCCTTGTAGTATAGTTTGAAGTCTAGTAATGTGATGCCTCCAGTTTTGTTCTTTTTGATTAAGATTGCTTTGGCTACTTGGGCTCTTTTCTGGTTCCAAACAAAGAATTATTTTTTCTAGATCTGTGAAATATGATGTTGGTAACTTGATAGGGATTGCACTGAATTTGTAAATCACTTTGGGTAGTATGGACATTTTAACAATGTTGATTCTAACTATCCATGAGCATGATATATTTTTCCACACATTTGTATCCTCTGCAATTTCTTTCCTCAGAGTTTCATGTTCTCCTTGTAGAGATCTGTTGGTGAAATGCATAGAATAGTTTGAATTTTTCTGCTCAAACCATGATTGAAACAGTCACCTGTTTTTAAAAAGGATTTTCAAATTGTGTTAAGAAGATAACTCAACCCTGGTGCTGTTTATAAGAGACATAAATAAGATGAAGAGATTCAGAAAAATAGCAAATAAGTAATTTAAAAGAATGTTAATAGCAGAAAAGAAGGAATTTAGCATTAAATTACACACACAAAAAAGCACATAATGATATTAACATTCCAGTTCAATATGAAGACCTAAAACTTTTGTGTATGTAAGCATCAAGTAAGATAGCAGCAAGTTTCATACATCAAAATTTCAGGAAATGTAAGGAGGAATAATTAGAAACAGACTAGTTGCAGCAACGTTAATGTCTCTCTTTTAGTTCATGATTGATCAAGTGGAAAAATAATAAGAATAAAAATTTAAAAATATATTTAATCAGTCATATCTGATTGATAAATATTGAATTTTAAACTTAGAAAATTGAGAATACATACACTTTCTCATTAAGTTGCTATGGGACACAAAAATTGACCAAATTAGGCCGAAAGGAAATGTATTAGGCCAAAAGGAAATCTTGATAAATCTAAAAAGTAGAAATATGTAGATGCTATTCTCTCTCAGCCATGAACTAAAATTAGCATTTAATAAGAAAACTAAGAAATAAAAATACAATTCCATCAGGAACTAAAAAAAAGACCTTTTTTAAGCAACCTTCATATCAGAGAGGAATCACAGATCAAAATTAAAGAATTTTGTTATAACTTAAAAACTAAGATCTGTATCCCAGGTATTATAATTAAGGAATTATGCAGGAAAAAAATTAATTATTTTAAATGTTCGCATCAATATAAAGTAAAAAATGAAATAAAATAAGCTTCTAAATAAAAACTATAGATAAAAAGATAAATTGAAATAAAGCAAATTAATAAAATAAAGATAAAAGCAGAAATTAATTAGGAAGGAAAAACAAATAAACTCAAAGTCAAGTCTTTGAACAAATGGAAAAATTTAAAAATCCACAAACTAATCCAATCAATAAAAAAAGGCAGACTGGAGAAAGCACAATTATACAAAATAAGAAAGTATAAGAAAAGAAAAATCACAGAAACAAAGGATTTTAAAACATTTAAACATTTCTTTGTTTAATTTTATGCAAATTATTGTATAAACCAGTATGTAATATATACAAATTAAGTTTTCATATCCCAAACAAAACCAACTTGAAAAATACAGTGGGAAAAATACCCCAGGTACAATAGCAGTACAAAAGGTAAAATCGCAAGAATAAACTTCACAGCAAATATGTAATTGTCATATGAGTAAAACTTTACAACATTACTGAGAGAAACCAATAATGAATTGATCAAAAGGAAACATTGTGTTCTCAACTAGCAAGACTCAGCATTATAAATACATCAATTCTCCCTAAATTATGAATGCAATATAATTTCCAATATACAAACACATAGGTGGGTATGGGCTGCAAGAATACATAGGCTAACCCTAACTTTTATATGGAAAATAATTCAAATACACATAGCCAGAGGACTCTAAAATTGAAGGGGAAGTTAGACTTATGATATTAAAATATATATTAATACATATAATACAATAGGAAAAATGTGGCATTGCTGCATGAAACAGAGACGGATCCATATCATAGAATATAAAGTCCAGAAACAAACCTAAATATATATGGGAATTTAGTATATGATAAAAATGGCATTTTAAAATAGTGTGGGTTTAGAGACCAGTTAACAAATAATGTTGAAACAACAGCATAGTCTTCTAAAAATTAGTGTAATAAAATTGTACTCGTACCCCATACTGCTTACCAGAAAAAAATTTCAAATATATCAAAAATTTATATATAAAAAAGTAAAATCATAAAAGTACTAGAAGAAAACAGAATTTCTTAATAAACTTAGAAGGGATTCAAAATCTATGTTATAAAAGAAAATTGATATATTTGACCACATAAAATAAAAAATTTCTACATGGCAAAAAAAAAGGAAAAAACATGTAAACAAAGTCAAAATAAATGACAAACTGGGAAAAATTGTTTGCAACTCATAAACAACGTTCTGATCTAACACAGAAATACTTGTAATAGGTATAGAAAAGACTAACACTGCAACAGAAAAACAGGCAAAAGATATGAACAAACAGTTAATAGAAAAGGAACTACAGCTGTCCCTAAAACTCATTAAAATATTCCTAATGTTGATCACATTAGGAGAATTGAGATTTAAAACTACATTTTCATCTATCAGATTGATAAATATCTAAAAGTTTGATAATGCTGTCTCATTTTGAGTTTATGAGCATTCTCATGCATTACTCTTGAGAGTTTAAATTGGTCCAATCTTTTAGAGAGTAATTTGGCAATATGTTTCAATATTCTAAATACGTAGACATTTTGACCCAGGAATTGCACTTCTGGAGATCTATCCTATAGATATATTTTCATATTATGAAATGAGGTCCAAGGTTAATCCTTATAAGAACAATATTGGTAATAATCCAAATGTACATCAGTAGGAGACTGGTTCAATAGGGATATAGTGCAGGTAGTAAATAACAATAAGGAGAAAACTATAGAAAACTCTCCGAGGTATAGTGTTAAACGAAAAAAAAAACTTCAAGACAAGAACTTTGTGTATGGTTTGAAGGCTTTTGTATAAAAAGTAGAAAAAAATTAAGAATCTGTATTTAAAATTTTACCTAATATAGTTCTGTTAGGATATATGAAAAACAATAACAATTATGTACCTACAGGTACATTCCTTTTATAAGAAACACATCTAAGAATTAAAAACAAAAACCGTTTGGACATACAAAGACATAATGTACATATGAGGGGCTGTCCGGAAAGTATCCAGCCATTGCTAATACAATGAGAATGGTTACGTGGATGGATACTTTTTGGACAGCCCGTCTATGTCAGTCATTGCTTTGTGTGTGTGTGTGTGTGTGTGTGTGTGTGTACATAATGCAAAGACCAACCAGAGAGAGCTTAGATTGCAGTTAAAATAAACTTTAAGGCAGAAAAATATCATTAGGATGTCATTAGGGATGAAGAGAATCATTGCATAAAAATAAAAATATTCAATTCATCAGAATATAAATATTCTAAACACGAATTATCCTCAAAATATATAAAAAGAGATTTGAACAAATTTACCAACATAGTGGGAGATTTCAACATAATTCCTTGATTACAAATAGGTAAAATTAAAAAGGTATAAATAATTTGGACAACACCATTAATAAACCTGATTTAAAGTAGATATATAGGTTATTATGCAATTTAAAATATATTGTCTTCCAAATGAAGAATAGAACACTTTTAAAATGAATTTAATGTCACTATCAGTGGATCCACTAGTAGTAGAACTACTATTCCACTACACAGGTCTCAATAAAATAAAGAAATTTCTTGTAGAATATATTTAGTATCTATAACGCAATTAAGTTGGAAGTCAAAAGCAAAAAGAAATAAAATCTCCATGTGTATGCAAATTAAAAACACAATTCCAAATAACTCGTAGAACATAGAAAAACTCAAATGGAAAATGCACGGAATTGAATGGGCTTGTCTTTTAATTTTTTTAAATTGTGGCATCTTTTTTGTTTTGCTTGTTTGTTTTGGGGTTTTCTTTGTCTTTTAATTTTGGATGCAATGGCAAATTATTTCAAGTAAATAAGAACACTAGAATTTCTACTTAGTACCTATGAAAAATATAAGTTGTGTTATGGTCTCAAATATTATAGTGGAAATGATTGAACAATGATTCACGCAGCTTTGGAAATGAGGAACGTCTAAATAACTTGATTTTGGTAACATTTAAGTTTATTTTAGAAAGTAAGCAAATAGTGAAAGTCAAGGTTGTAGGACTCAGTACTGCATGGAGATTTTAAAGATAAAATCTAATTGTTTTACAGATAAGGAAAATTAAAGCTGAGGGGAGATGTCTTCTCCAACCTTCCGTACCTAGTTGATGTCAAAGCTAGGATTCTAGCCAAGATCTTCCGGTAACAGTGTGTCATGGACTCAGACAGACCGGGGTTCAGGTCTTGTCTCCATAATTTATCTAGTTGAACCTCAGTTTTCACATTGCAATATTAAAAAAAAAAGAGTTAATCTTACTTCCAAGTTTGTACAATTTGTAAAATTACATGAAGTATTACACGTGAATAAAGAATGCTCATTGTTTACCGGATAATAACCTTTCCATGAAACAACACTGCCTCTGAGAAACTTGCTTCCATAATTTAAAAATAAAATGATGCTATGCTCATCTGTTTTTTTAAAGGAATTTGTGTATAAGTTATATTTTACATAAATGCTTCTTAACAGATATGCTGGAACATTTGTAATATCTATTTGCGGATGAAAATAAAACACTAAATGAATATTCTAGGACAGAGATTTATAGAGTATTACACATAATTATCTCCGATTGTCAGCTGACATTCAGAACTATTTTCTTCTCTACTGTGTCTATTTCTAATATTTTGCTTGAATCAACACCTTTACGTATGCGGTCACTAAGAGCATTGAACACACTTGGCAGGTAATGTTTTCAAGGGGGTTCAGCTTTTCCAATAGCCAAGTTCCTCAGTTTATTTTCCAAAACCCAAAGGATTTAGTTCGGAAAGCTCTTCCAGAGAAGAGTGGTCAGCTTCAACGTCCGTCAGGGTTGAAGCTGAAGGATAATTTCTCTCATTCTGGGAAATAGAGACTACAATTGACAGGCAAGATCTCACAAAATTCTTGGGTCAATCCCGTGAAAATGCCTGTGCCACTAACGTACTGCCTCTGATCATTCAGTCTGCACCCAGATTACCCATGGAATTTCTTAAAACTGCATAGGCCTTGGGTCTACCCTGACCGATTCCATATTCCAGGGGGAAGCCCCAGACCTGCATATTTTAAAAGTTCAGTTTAGACTCTGATAGGTACCAAAGATTAGGAACTAAATCCTAGGTCTTCTTCTTTCTATCACAGCACTGATGATGCCACTTCCCTGCTCAAACATCTTCAATGGCTCCCTATTGCCTCAGGGGTTAGGAACTAACTGCTCAGGTTGTCATCTACCTTCTACAATATCATCTAAAATCTGTTTCCCTGTCACATATCCCACATTCTTGTGACATAAACCCAAGGCTATAAACTGAACATGTTCTAATCTCAAATCCCTGTGTCGATCAGCAGCAGCAGCAGCAGCAGCTGGGGAGCTTGTTAAAAGGCAGATTCCTGCGGCTACCAGGCTACCACCCCTCCTCAGTTTGGTAGGTACAGGAAACAGCCTTTTTAATCAGCAGCTGAGGTGAGCCTGAAGGTCTCTGATTCCTCCTCCCTCAGAGTTTGGTCCTGCTGCTACCTCCCCTGGCGTGTCCCGCACCCCCATCAGACCTGAACAGCCCTGAAGGCTCATATTTAACATCTTTTGTCTTATGTAGTGTCTTTTGTGCTCTCTCTGCTAATAAATTCCTTAGAATTTTTGTCTTTCTCATTTTTATGTTCTCCTTAGTGCTTAATGCACTGACTTCTTAGAGGTAAGGAATGAGGACCTATCTTAAGAGTTGAAATGAATAAAAAAATGGGGTGGGGCCTGGGCCAGATAGAGGACACGACAGGGCAAAAATGGGGGGGGGCAGGGAGGGAATGTGGGAGGGCTAGGACTGCTCTGGAAACTTCAGGCCAGTAATCCAGGAAACCTGGAACATGCACAGAATGTAAACATAGAGAAAATAACTTTAACTATGTATAGAGTCTGAATGCAAAGTAAGAAATAGGCCAGACCTCAACAGTGGTTACCTCTGGGACTATGGGTGCTTTTATTTTTCCAGCTATGATTTTTTAATATATTTATTTTCTAAGTTTTCTCCAATGAACATTTTATTTTTACAATCATATAAACGGTTGTGGTTTTTTTAAAATTAATCATTGGATATATTTCAATTTTGCCCCAGAGCTGCTGTTTAAATTAGGGAAGAATTACCTATGTCAGTGTATGTCAGTTCATTTCAACATTCAGTCAGGAAACATTTACAAAACAACTCGAGTTGCCAGAAACTTTGTGAAAGCCTGTGAATATCAAGATGGAAAACACATGGTCCCTGTTCTCAGGGAACTGACAGGCTGGAGGAAAAGCAGAGCAGTTCAATGTAGTGTGATAAGCGCAGTGACAGAGAAATGTACGGGGATAAGGGGAACCACCTGGCTATGCTGCCTACCCCCAACCTCACGGTTGGAGGCTTCTTGCATGCAGAAGGACCTCAGTGGATGATGGACAAAGAGGAGTTAGTCAGTGGTAGAGGAGAAAAAAATATCTTTTTCTTTACCCGTCCTAGGTCATGGCTGAGGCCCCTACAACAAAAGATGGATTAACAAGAGAAGAGCATACAAATTTATTTAATATATGCTTTACATGACAATGAAACTTTCATAAGGAAATGAAGACTAAAGAAATGGGTAAACCTGGATATTTTGATGCTTTACATGACAATGAAGCTTTCATAAGGAAATGAAGACTCAAAGAAATGGGTAAACCTGGATATTTTGATGCCAGGTTTAATGAAGAGCAGGCAATCATGGAGAAATATGGTAGGCTGAAAGAGTATGGTTTAATGGTAATAAACTAGGGGAAACTCTGGAAGGTCTACATGTCCCTTCTTCAGAGATAAGGATGCTCCTTTCTTCTGGAAATAGGGAGGGGACCTCTTCCATGAGGATCTTATGACCTGCATCAGGGGAAGGTCAGAAAATCCTTCCTAGGTTTTATGACCTGCTGCAGGGAGGAGAGGCAGAGGAATGTCACAGAGATCTTCCTGCTTCTGCAGGTTTTTCAAAATTCCTTCAGCTTAAAATATTTTTGGATAGCATGTCCTGAACCCCATCACAGCCCTGGAAGTAAAGGGGTACGAATTCCTGGTAAATGAAACAGCATAAGCGATGAAGGCAGAATGCAGCACTCAAGCTCTGGGAGTGCTTTTATTAAAAGGAGGATTTGGGGGCAGGAGTTTGAGTGATGAGGCAGCAGCAAGCAGGTGCCAGCCCTGGAGACCCTTGTCAGTCATGGGACAGAGGCTGAAAACCATTTTCTCTGTTTTTGGTTCAAAACTTCATTTTGCTATATATGGTGATCTAATATTTAAACCAGCCCAAGATATTTACACTGCAGATCTCCTGCATAAAGTTTTGCTTCTCTAGTGCATAACTGAGAGGGAAACTAAGTTGTTTCTGAACTTGGTTAATCATCACCTGTGAGTTCTGGAAATTTTACAGATTCCCTGCCCCATGGCAGATAGGATGTTAAAATGCTCCTCAGGTAACTCTAATATGTCTTGTTTTGGAACTACTATTTTAGATTCTCTGTTGTTCTCAGTCCTTTCTGCCATTAGAATTGCTTGAAGAACTCCTTAAACCTACAGAGGTCCAGGCAGGCCCCATCTCTAAGGGTTCCAGTTTGTTCACTGATTTGACATGGGGCCCCGACATCTGAATTAAAAAAAATTCCCAGGTGTCATTATTACACATTCATAGCTAAGGACTACTACTGAGCCTTTATTATTGTACCAAATAAGAAGCAGTTGAAGCTAATACTTCCTTAAAGAGGGAAGAACCTTGTAGAAAGAAGGGAGAAGAGGAGAGAAAGGTGTATAGGAAGCCAACATGTGGGTGGGCAGGATGGCTTCCAGCTCTGGAATCAGACACCCAGGGTTTGAACTCAGGTATGATGCAATGATCAAGACACTTAGCCTTCCTGAACCTCAGTTTCCTCATCTGTAAAGGAGGTTAATAGTATGGCTGGGGTGCTAAAATGCAGGTGAAGTTCTTAGCATCATGCATGTTAAATGTTAGTTATTAATATTCAGAAAGCATTTTAAGCAGGAGGAAGTATTTAGTGTTGCCAAAAGGTTAAATGAAAATAGGTCTAAGTTTTCCAAAGACATTAGCAGCATGCAAGTCAGTCGTCTCAGTGAGAGCAGCTGAGGTACAGCAGCAGGGAAGAAATCCAGAATTGATTCTGCGTTCTCTTTCTAGTTCATTTAGAGTTTCAGAAAACTACAAATTTGAACTATATAATTTTACTGTCTGGTAGAAAGCCCTTCACATTGATTTAATATTAGGTACTCATTTTTATTAAGAACTAACAGATGAAATGACTATATGAAGAGCATTTAACATTGTGCCCTCTGTTTTCAAAAAGAACCAGTATTTAAAAATGGTTATATGTGTAAGGACTGTGCATTTTTTGTAAAGCTGCTATCAAGGCCATGGCTATTAGATTGTATAACGACCCTTAATTCTTTTTTTCCTCAGAGCTCAGAGCCGGGATTTTTCTTTCTGTGGAGAAGCACGCCATGCCCTGGGCAGCTGTACAGGCCAATGCAGGCATTAGTGAGCACTGGATCTCAACTCGCCATCCAGAGCGCTAGGCCTGCTCCTGGCCTTGCCCCTCCCCTGCAGCAGATCCTTCATTTAGATTCCATTCTGCTCCTCTGTTTCTCAGACTTGGTGTATGCGTTTTCTTCTGCCTTCCCAGGCCACCGAGTCAAAGCACAAGCTTCAGTTTCAATTTGCTCCATGCTCCAGTCTGGGCAGCTGCGATCCCAACACCCACTCGTGCCTCCTAGAACGCGAATGTGATTAAACCAAGAAAACTGCCTCGTAGATGCCATTTCCCAAGACACAAAATTGACAACAGCCCAAACGACTAAAATTAAGGGAATGATAAAAAGCAAAATAAAACAAAAATGAAAAGTAAAAATGCTAGTTTTGATATACTAAGAAGAAATGTATGGCAAGTATTTTGATACCTACAAAATATACATATGGAGCAGTATTACATTAAAAATGGCTCAATTTAACATACGCACAGTGATTATTAATATGTAGAATGGAGGTTACATACATTGGGAAAATAGAATAATTTAGAAAGACATAAAAAGTTACAGTTAAATATTTGTCAGGCTTTTTTACTCTGCAAAAACAGCTTAATTGAAAAGAGATCAAGCTGGAAACTGCTTAACCTGTTTATGTTAAATCAGTCTTCCTAAGACTGTCTTACGAATAACGAAAGCAATTTATCCATCAAATCTTTCACCAAAAGATCAATTACTTTTTAGGATATGCAATGAATAAGCATTGGTTTCATCTCTTAAATGAGTTTCACACTCCTAAATAAATGGCATTTTGAGTTCTGCTATTTGTTAATCACAGCCATAAAAATCAGATCTCAGCAGGTTGAAAGTAAATTTTGATTTAGGAATTCAAAGAGAGGTACTCTATCTCAATGAAACACAGAGTTGGCTGTGTTATAAAATTAAACATCAGACTTGGAAAATAAGTTTTATAGGAATTATAAACCACTCTGTATTTGCTATGCATACTTATACTAAATAAAAAGGCAAATAAATGGATTTTAATTGTCATTTTCCATTTAACTAAAAATAAACATATTGACTTGCCTTGAAAATTCAACCAAAAATTTAACCGGGTGGTATTTGCTATGCATTTATATGTGTTCAGACCTTAAGGGTCAACCTTAATACTTCATCTCATTTGGGGGCATGACGTGGGTATGACTGCCTATGCCCTGCAGGAGGGGCCTGACTCAGAGGCCTCATCCCAGGCTTAGTACCCTATACCCTTTCCAGAACATGTTCACTCTATCTTCTCAGCCTACCACAGACCTTTACCCAGTGACTCAGTTTGTGCCTTCTGCCTGTGCCCTTTGAAATGGGTGAGTCTTTGGGGCTGTTTCCTTGGTTCCTTACCTCTGCTTTTCAGCTCCTGGCATCTGAAGGTAAAGCCAGCTGTTCCAAGATAGGGAGTTTGATATTTACTCCCCAACTGAGTGAACAAGGGGCCCTTCCACTCTCATATTCTTACCCACACGCATGCACACACACACACACGTGTGCTCTCATGCAATAAAGGGATTAGCAAAAATATCCTGGCATAATAAATCCTGAAAATCCAGCCTCCTTTCCAATACTTACCCACCCCCCTTCTCCCTAACACTCATTTTTTCCTTCTTTCCTCCATTAGGGTCTTACTCCACCAAGTAGCTCCTCTCTCTTCCATCTTTAATATTTTCTTCTTTACCACCTTTTAATTTTATCACCACTACCTTATTGCTCTCAATAGCACCACTTACATGACCCAAGTCATAATGTCATCTTTAATTTCTTCCTCTAACGGCTCCTCATATCTGCTCAATTGCCAAGACAATGTTGCTTCCATCACGCTATGGAGTGGAAACTCTCTCTCCATTCACAGCCTGGAAGTCCTGAAGGGAGCTCAACTTCAACTTTCTCAAAGTGAATTTATTTTCCCTTCAAATTAAGACTTCTAGACTACAATTTCAGTTGATAATTTCTCCTTAATCTTCTATGAAAAAAACAACTTAGGAATCAGATTTGGCTTCCATTACATCATCAGATACCAGTTGATGGTAATGTCTGAATCTAAAATGCCATTCATAGTTTTGCTTTCTTTTCCATTCCCACCCTATACTTGTCAAAAGAAAAGCTTCAGACAAATTAAATTTAACAGAGTTTAACTGAGCAAAGAACAATTCATGAATCGAGCCGCCTTCTGAACTAGAAGAGTTTCAGAGAACTCCCCTCCACAACACGGGTAGGCTGCATTTATGGACAGAAAATGGAAACGAGGTACTGAAACGGCTTGATTGGTTACAGCTCTGTGTTTGCTTTACCTGAACATGGTCCAATCATTTGGTAGCCTGTGATTGTCGGAAGCTTGGCTGCTGTGATTGAGATTTGTTACAAAAGTATATTCCTAAATTAGGCTTTCGGTTAGTTTACATACTAAATTGGGTTGCAGTTCCGTTACATAGGGACTCAAGGTATACAGAGGCATGCTCAGGCCAAATTTTCTTTAACATACTTGTCATCACTTCGCTAACACCACACTTGACAACCCTGGAGAGATCACTGCTCTGCAGGACACAGCTGGGCCTCACAATCACTGCCACAGGGGAGCAGACGCCACTCTCCCCCATCTGCTTCACCCCTGTGTGTGGCCCAGGCCTTTCCTTTGTTCTGAACTGCACAGCTGAGAAAAGGTGACAACTTTTGGTGAGGCTTCAGTGAGAGGTCAGAATAATGGAAGCAGAGTCTTTTCATCTACTGGACACTGGGAGCAGCACCTAATGTGTTTTCAGGTCCACCAGACATGTTTGAGATATGAAAAACACAGTGGAGTCTGGTTCTATGGCTACAGTAAGACAATTTCAAGGTATTTCCCAAAGTTTGGATTATTTTAATAAACAACTAAACAACCCTGTTAACTGGGCAGAAAAAACCTCCACAAACTTTGTGAGTACTACATAAAACCATATAACTCTGATTTACTTAGAGAAATAGGGACTTATCTGTACATTTACAGAGCAATATTCTAAAAGAGGGAGTGCTATGTTAACTTTTTGAAAGCTGGACGCTGATCTACCTTTAAAGAGTTTTTAGATTTTACTTTTTGGCACTGTTGAAAAGGCTTTAGACATTTTCAAAGGGGGGAAAATTGCATTGACATCATTATCACATCGATTAAAAAATACTCTATCAATGGAAAGCCTTTAAGCAATTCTCCTTCACTGATGCTCTTAACAGATTAAAAGGTTACATTAAATTTTATTAATTTTGTGTCCTTAGGCCTGTTTAAGGGAACTACCCAAAAATTTGGCTCTGACAGTATTCCCTCTGAGGCTCTTGTGCCTAGTTTCCCTGAGGAAAAGAATAACTCAAAAGATTTTTAGATTTAGGAACAACCTAGGAAGTTGGACTAATCTCTCCCAGAATTGCTAGACAGTTCCAAACATTACTTAATAAAAAACTGCCTTAAAATGTGACCAATATGAACACCCTGAGGTAGGGGTTTTTTGTTTTTTTTTTTTGATAAATCCCAGAAGCTTCTATCATAATGGAGATTTAGCACACATACAAGAGGTCAGATGTCTGCCATAAGGGTTTCTCAGTAGAGCAGGCCATTTCAACCATTCCTGAAGAGAAAAGTAAGATAAGGAAATGCCTAAGGGCAAATACTACTTGTCAAGCCTTATTATCACCATAGGAAGGAGTCACATTTTTAGAATTTTCCTCTATAACTGAAACTCTTGTCTTTCAACTGAAGACAAGCTATTTCAAGCTATGATAATTATAACAGTCAGGGGAACAGCCTTTTCACCCTAGAATAAGTGTCTTCCAATTTTATCAAGTGCATCTACTACACAGCTTGATTTGGATACCGAGCATTAGGAAATTGGTATTTTAATATAGTTACATGGAAAGCATTTGCAACATGGCAGCCCACTCCCAACATTTTTCTTTTCTCTTCTTAAAAGCTTTCATTATTTCATTAGTGTTTTATACATTCATTATAGAAAGCAATAGAATATAAATTAAGCAAAAAGGAAAATATCACCTATGGAAACATTATCCTGTTATCCCGGCTAATTTTTTGCTATATAATATTTTGCTATATAATGTTTTAGTATGAAGTGTTCTAATCTTTGTTTATGCAAATAAATGCATGTAAATTTGCATTAAATATTTTAAAATAAGGGCATGTTATCTACTTATCTATATATCTATATCTATATAAACATTTTTAGTAACATATTATAACCATCTTTTCATGTCCAAAATGTAATCTGACATTAAAATTCTTAATGATTACATAATATTTCAAGTTACATTGCCTTATAAATCATTTAACCAATTCCCTATGGTTTAATATTTTGGTTAGGTATCAGTTATTAAAGACTGGGTTATACCGAGATTACAAATAACCACTAAATTGCTTTAAACAATAAGGTTTATTTCTTGTCATGCTACATGTCCACTGTGGGTTGGCAGGGGCTCAGAGCATTCCACTTTGACTGCACTCCCAGACCCAGGCTGACATGACAGCCACCAGTGGTTTCTGCTTGCTGTGAGAGAGGTAAAAAGAGTTATGTAGGGTGTTGCATGGGCAAAGAATGTTGTGCTCCTCACAGCTGATTGGCTGGGACTGTCACATGGCCCCAATCAGACACAAGAAGGCAAAGGAGTACAATCCTACCATGTTTTCAAAACTGAGATAAAATTGTATTAAATTATTGAAAAATACATTACAAATAAATGAGGAACTGGAATAAGAGTTGCAGCATTTACAACAGCACATTAAAATGCAAAAACTCTAGTCCAGAAATGCTTTGAACCTGGTCCAAGGATAATCAGTATTGAGTGGTTGTGTGAGAACTCACATATGTAATAACGTGACTGGGGCTGGGGGAAGTAGATTCAGTCATGGTGCAGTCTGGGGAAGAAAAACTAGATCAAGCCCTATCTCTGTTTCCCTTTAAAATTCTTTTTCCCATACACTTAAATTCTCTCATTACTCCAATTCTTTTAGAAACTATTATCACCAGAGAAAATTACTTAATTTATAAATCATAGAATGAGCTTCATTTCATGAGTATTAAATCAGCCCTCAACCTCTGGGTGCATAATTTCCAACTTTTTGATTACATTTAATTACAGCAATAAAAATACTCTTTCTTTAGGTTTTTAAATTTAGCATATTTTCCTTCCTCTTGAAAAATTTTTTCAGAGGCAGATTGATAAAAAATTAATATTTATCAAAAAGCCTCAAATTAAGCTGTCTTAGCCTGAAAAATGTTTATTAAAATAGATAAATATATAACTTCAGGCATTGATTCATATTTGTAATTCATATTTGTAATATATATATATTACATATATATATTTCATATGAATATATATGCAATATATATGTAATTCATATTACATATATATTCAATAATATGTAATTTAATTTGTAATTTGTAATTCAATAATAATTTTCAATAATTCAATAACAAATTTCAATTCAATAACAAATTTCAAATAATTACAAATTTGTAATTTGTAATTCAATAATATGTAATTTAATATGTAATTTAATACAATAATATGTAATTCATATTACATATATATTCATATTTGTAATTCATATTTGTAATATATATATATACATATATATATTACGTGTGTGTGTTTATATATACACATAATCTTGTTGCCAAACGAATGCAGGTTCAGCTGCCCACCACCCTGAGAAGCCAAGTGTTGGTGAAGGAAAGGTGGTCTATTCAAGTACTAGCAGCCTGAGGAGATGGCAGACTATTGTCTCAAGGATCATCTTATCTTTCTCTGCTTTCTAAGAAACTTATAAAGGGAAGGGATAAAGGGAGTTTGGTGGCAGAAAGCAAGCTTTTTGCAAGTCATGATGACTTGCTAGATGGTTATCTGCAAACAATAGTTTGTCCGGTGGATCTTGTTACTTACAGTCTCCGGTTGGCCTATTCCAGACTCTTGATCTGTTTTTCCTAAAGGTCATTTTCCAATTTTGTGCCCAGCAGCTATGTAAGCAAGCAGAAGGTTAATTCTAAACTTTTAAGACAGCACAAGTCAAAAGCATACTGCAGGCAAAATGGCTTCCCTTTAGCCAGCCTAGCATTATAGTCTGGCCCTTGGGGTGTGCTTACATTCTGAGCACTCCAAGACAGCTGCATTCTGTTTGTTGAGTTTAAGACTTTTAGTTCTCTATTCTGTCCTCAGTAAATTTTTGACATATTTTTCTCATTCTACAAAATGTTTTTACTTTTACTTTTAACTTTTTTATTTTCGAATTTTCCCATGTGGAATTTCAGGCTTTAACTCATACTTTGTTTATTATCAACTCTCCAGCTCAGTGTTGAATATTTTTACAAATGCAAGATTAATACATTTAAGTTCTAATTTGGGCCTTTATCATCATTCAGATGTTTAAATATATATACTATATATGCATGTATGATGTACATATACTATATATATAATTTTTATCATTATAAAAGGCAGTTTGGAAAGCACAAAAAACACTATAAAAGAAAAATATTATCCATGATGCTATTACCAGAAAAAATACAGTTAACATTTGGCATGTATTTTCTAGTACTTAAAGAAACTTTTAACATGAGGTCCCATCATCCATTAAAATGTTGTATGATTCATTTTTAAAGGCATTTTCTTGTGTTATAAGCATTTTTATAAATATAATTTGAATGATGGTGTAATATTCCATTATATGATAGTGCCAAATTATTAATAGTTTCCTCAATATTAAGTATTTTGGATATTTTTTAGATTTAAATTATGTAACAATTATTTTTAAAACATTAACACTCTTGTGCATACATATTTGGACATCTTTACAATTATTTCCTGATAAAGAGTCCTAAAGCACAAAACAGAGAATATACATATTTTTAAGGCTCTTGATGCTTATTCACAGGTTATTTTCTAGAGAGATTGTAACCAATAGATGAAAGTGCCTATTTCACTCTATCTGGACAACATTGTATGTTGTTTTTTTCTTAAATTATGCAAATTAGATTAATAAATAATGAAATAAATATTTTTAATTTCCAGTTCTTTGATTACTAGTGAAATTAGTCTATTGTCATATGCTTTTAAGCAATTTGTATATAATCTTTTATGGATTGCCTAATTCCTTTGCTCATTAGCAATGGACACTAATATTCTGTTACTTTTTCCCTTTAGTTTTGTGTGAATGCGTTACATCTGAATAATGCTAACCAGGGTTCATAATGGCGGCAAACTTACTTTTCTGGATTGTTGATTTTTTAAAAATTTGTTTTAAAAATCTTATTAAGGCAACCACTTCTCCCCGGAGGGAAGATGTCGACCCCTCGTAGTGAGGCTGCGCCCTTTGGCTCAGCACCCGAGCTGCTTCGTGGCTTCTTCCAGGAGCAAAAACGGCCGTGGCCTGACCAGAGTCCTGCTGGAGGGCTCAGGGGCTCCCCTGGCTCTTCCACTCTTCGGATCCGGGGCAAGGCAAGGAGGCTGCAGTTTCAGCCACCCGAGGGCTAGCGCCCAGGCAGGCTTCCCCCCAGGGCCCGCCCCGGCTCTGCTCCTGGTAGTCATTGTTCTCCTGATGGATGTGTCCACTGGGGAGAGAGCGCCCACCAAGGAACGGATGGAGACCCTGCCCCGGGCCACCCGAGCAGGGTGATGCCAGAGATGGATGGGCACCTCTGCAACTGTTTCCACCAGGTTTTTCTGGGGAAGGACAGGGACTAGTTCTATGTGAGCTTGGAGCCTGCGGAGGAGCAAGAAGGAAGTTGATGGCCACTTCTCCAAGGTGAATGTAGACAGGGTCAGGGTCAGCGGCAAAGAGATGCAGCAGGGAATCAGGAGGAGGCCTGTGAGTTCCAGGAGGCCATCAAGGAGACAAGATACATTTCCTCACCATTGACCCTGAAGGCAATGTGTGGGATAAGTCTTAATATAAGGTGAAATTTTTCTAAAAATTGATGAGGAAATGCTTCAAGAACCTCAAAGAGTCTGGTATCAGGTAGACACCAACACCCACTCCTCTGCACAGCCACCTGTCCCATTTTCAGTGGCCTCTGGGGAGTGTCCACCCCCTCCTAGGATATTCATTCCTTGTAGGTAGGTGATGTCACAACCCTGTAATAAAGATTTGCTTTGACTAGGGTTGGGGGGAGGTGTGGGGTTTGGTCTGGGGGGAGGGGGAAGGGAGTGGGGGAATTCAATTTGGACATTTCCTATTGACATATTTTGAATTTACTAAAAGTGGCTTCTGCTGGTTATCCATTTTTTTCCATTCTATAATGTCCATTAAATTCTTTTTAATAGGTTTCAATTCCTTGCTGAAATTTTCTATATTTTTGTTCAATTGACCATCACTTTCTATATATTGCTTAGCATATTTGTAATATATTGAAGTTCTTATCTGCTATTTAAGATTACTTTGAAGACCTTGGCTTAGTAATTAATTGATCAAACAAAAAGAATTAGGGAAATCATAGAAGACTTGAACAGTGCAATCAAACAGTATGACCCAACTTGCATTAACAGAACACTACACCCAACAACTAGAGAATTCTTTCCAAGGGCACATGAGACATTCATCAAAGTAGACCATAGGATGAACCTCAAAAAAAGTCCCAATAAATGTAAGAAGATTAAAATCATACAAAGTATGTTCTCTTACCATAATATTAAATTAGGAAACAAAGAACAAGAAAATATCTACAAGAAATGATGAAGTATAAAAAAGATAAAGAATATAAAATAGCAACAAAGTTAGAAGTTGGTTTAAAACACTTAAGTGAAATTGATAAATACCTTTCAAAATCATCCAAAAACAGAGAGAAAACAAAAATTACCAATCAGAGAGGATTATCACTATAGAGTCTGTGGATATTAAAAGGATAACAAGAGGATAGTGTAAACCTTATGAAAATAAATTCAACAAATTAGATGAAAGAGGAAAATTCATTGAAAAATACAAATCATCAACACAGATACAGTAAGAAACAGAAAAATGAAATAGACCCAGATTGCTCTCCTTTCTATCAAATATTTAAGGTAGAAGTTATATAAGTACTACATAAATTTCATAAAACAGGAGACAATATTTCCCAACTTAATTTATGAGGCCAATATACCAAAATTATGATACCAAAACCTAAGAGATAACAAGAAAGACAATTCTTTCTGAACATATGCTTAACAAATATTAGCTATTTAATCGAATACAGCAATATTTAACTAGAGTAGAACACCATGACCAAGTGAGGATGTGCCAGGATTGCAAGGCTTGCTTCACATTTGAAAATCAATCAATGCTCATTAGAATAGAGGAGAAAAAACCACATGATCATAGATACAAAAAGTGCACACTGGGCAAAAATCTATATCCATTTCGATACTCATTTCACGTTAAAAACTCTCAGATAATGAGGAAGTGAGGGGAAGTTCGCCAATCTGATAAAGAGCATCTATCAAAAAACTACCACTAACATCATACTTGCTAGTACCACATTAAATCTTTTCCCCTAAGATTAGAAATAAGGCAGAGATATCCACATATACACATCTTTTCAACCTTTGCTAGAGATCCTGTGATTGTAAGATACAGAGCCCCCCAAAATAGTCCTTTACACAAACTAAGAGAGAATGACAATACCAAATGTTGAGAAGAATATGGAGTAACTGAGACTCTCACATATTGCTGGTAGTAATGTAAAATAATGCAACTTATTTGGAGAATTGTTTGGCAGTTTCTTTAAAATTTAAATTTACATCTACCCCACGACCCTACAATTCCACTCCCAGGTGCTTATCCAAGAGAAACAAAACATGTGTCCACGTGAAGATTTGCACATGAATGTTCACCAGCAGATTTATTCAAAATATCCAAAAACAGTTTAAATGCCCATCAAGAGAAGATGGGATAGGCAAATTGTATATTCATGTAACGCTATACTACTCAGCAACAAAAAGGAATGAACTAATGACACACATAGCAACATGGAGGATTTTCAGAAATGTTTTCAACCAGAAAGGCAGACACAAAAGAGTACATACTGTATGATTCCATTTATATAATGCCTAAGAGAAGGTAAAACTTATCTATGGATATGAAAGTTAGAAAGTAAATGGCTCTATTGAGGTGGAATTGACTGAAAAATAGAATGATCATTGTGATGATCACAATGCACTGGATCTTGTTTTGGTTTGCTGGTTACATAGGTTCATATAATTACCAAAACTCATTGAACTGAACACTTAAGATTTGTGTATTTTACTGTATATAAATTACATCCCAATTAAAAAAATTAAAAGAGATATCCAATCCATTATTCAAAGAGAAATTTTTCCAAAAACACTGAATCCATCTACAAATATCTACATTTGTTAGATTTTCCTCAATACTTTCCACTGTATCATGTTCACTGGGATTCTGTCCAAAAGGAATAACACCCATCAGTTCAGCAGGATGCATCATGATAGAACAGCATGGCAATGATAAGTCCATGCATTTGGATGCCAAAAATATTAAAATACATTTTCCTTCATTTGTAAAATAGTTTATAAATATGCTAGTGAATTGCTCTACTTATTGGTTTTCATCTCATCTGGAGAGATTTTATCTATGTACATCATATCTTTTTTTTCAGTTACAAAATATTTCCTCCTGGATAAGAACACATTCATCAAATTGGATGAAAATATTATAAAGATATTTGGTCGGAAGGAAATTCCAATTCCTTTAAAATAGTCCACCAGAGTAGGGTTTTTTCCTTAAAATTGTTTTATAATATGTAAAATACAGTGTGATGATATTAGACATAATTATATAGCATTTATATATTTAAAAAGATAGTTAACAAAGTAAATCAGCAATGTCTCTTCCTTTGTGCCTGCCCCAGTGGTTACATATTTTAGAATAAGAGTTGCTCGAGTTTGAACCTGAGAGAGGATGGAAATACAATTTTCTTATCAGATTTTCCTTGATCCAGTTTAGGAGGTCACTGTTTCTACACAGCAATTCACCTAAAAGGCTACATTTTTTAAGCATAAGTATTTGACTAGAGCTTGAATTTGGAGGCTGTCTGCCAAGAGCACTCATTTTCTTTGGCAAGAAGAGTGTCTTAGAACTCCTTTCAGAGTAAAACCACTGGGAAATAGATGTGCATATGTGAGAGTTTTACAGTCGTAGTTAAAAACAAAGCTGCCTCTAGACACTCCCACTTACAAAATATTTCTATAAGCCATTTGTTGATAATAATATGGGCAAAATAAAATGGGAGGTTGAAGAAAGGGTAAGATGATAAAATGCAAGTGTTTTCGGAATTGCTGTCTTGCAAGGGATAAAACTGAAGTAAAGTGAACCTTGGAACTTCATTTCTGATTCTTTTGTGTGGTTAAAAGAAAGAACAAATGAACTCGGGTAAAGAATGTCTTGCTTCGTTCTGATGTACTCTGGCATAAAATTATAAGTAAAAATACAGCAATATAACATCAGGTGGTGCTGTAGAAATAAAGTTGTATGCATTTACCTCTGTGTATGATGAACAAGAAGCTATTCCAAATAAAGCATAAAAAGTAAATGATCCTGAAAGCTATTTATTTCTTCTTTTAAAATGTTTTTTATTGTTTTTTAAATGAAAAAACATATGTATTGTAATTAATGCAACAATGCAAAAATGTATAGACAATAATTGATATATTCCTTATACCTGGAAGGTAACCAAGGTTAGCCTGGTGTCTTAGGTGAAATTGTTCTAGAAGCAGACCCTGAGACAGTGTTTGAGGTGGAAGGGATTTTATAAAGATTTGCTCCCAAGAGAGACCAGTGAGAGAATGAAGGGAAAATGGGGAAGAAGCCGGGAAGGGTGTAATTTCAGGGGAAGTCTCTCAGAAAGTTCTGGGGTGTAAGTTATGCCGGGGGAGTGTGTCTGCCTGGAGGCAAAGGTTTTGTATTCAGCCCAGTACAAAAGCCATTATTCCAAGGTACTTCCAGCTCTCATACCAATGAGTTAGCTTCAGTGTCTAAAGCAATCTTCTCAATGCCACAGGTGAACCTCAGCAGCAAAGCATGCTGAAGCTGGGAGGGGCGCACAAAGCTGCTAAACGATCCAGGGCATCTAGATGGGAACCAGCCTTGCCTGCTGCATCTGGGATATATTCTTCCCCATCTTTCTCCTTGCCCATACAAACGTATGTATGTTTGCATATATATGTGTGTGTGTACAGACACACACACGTATATACTTGCATGTACATAATATGTGTATACATGTATGTGCTTTTGTTATTAAGAATTGGAATGACACATTGTTTAGTATTCCTCAATCTGCTTTGCTCACTTGCTCATTCATCATGAACAGATGTATTTGTCCAAGTCAACAAATACAGCCCTAATTCATTGTTTTTAATAGCAGCATATTTTATAATTTAGCTGCACTACGATTAATTCAACCATGCCCCAACTAATAAGCATTCAATTTTTTTTGTTTTGTTTTTTATTTTACTTTTGTTTTTGTTTTTGCCACCAGAGGGAATTGAGCCATAGAAAAAAAATCTTGCTTCCATAGGATATTATTTCAAAAGTAAGATTGCTGAATCCAAGTTATATATGTACCTTTATAATTTTCACACAGTGCCAGATTTCTTTTCCAAATGGTTAACGCAGTTCCCCTGCCTAGCAGCTGTGAGAGAATGCCTGTTTCCCTGCACCCTCAGCAGCAGCATGGTGTCACACTTTTAAACTCTTGCCAATATGATAGATGGGAATAGTAGCACATTGTTGAGAGGTTGAGCATATTTTTCTGTGTTTGTTGGAGATTTGGACTTTTCTTGAATTGCCTATTCATATATTTGGCTCACTATTCTATTGTGGTTCATTTTATAATAAATTACCAGATGCTTTTTGAAATTAGGGCTATGAAGCCCTTCTCTTCGATGTATCTTGTGAATATTTACTCCAGTCTATCATTTAAATAAAAACATACAACACAAGGTCTCAAGTTTTATTTAGTCAAAAATATCTATTTTTTCTTTATGAGTTCTGGAGTTTCTCCTAACTCTAATATTATACAAATATTCTATTTAAATACATATTAATACTATTTGTTTCTATTTAAAATCTCCAGGAGTAATATTTTTGGAAAGGTATGAAATTAATTTTCTACCAGATTTATTTTCTATCAGAAGGATGATAAATTATTCCAGCACCAATATTTTCAACATTTTCCATTGTAATGAAATACAACCTTGTTATTTATTAAAGTCCCAAGTATTCATATTAATTTCTAGTCTTTCTCATATCTTACATTGATTCATTAGTCTGTTGCTTCATCAGTAAAAATAATAATAATAATCAGTATGTTTACTGATTTGATTTAGTAGTGAGTTTTAATATCATATAAGGCAAATATAAATCACTTCCAAAAATTTGCATAATTTTCTTGACTATTTTCAAGCATTTATATTTTAATATGAACTTAAAATTACTTGAGTGTTCCAAAAATATCAATGTTGATTGGAATTTCATTTAATATATGTATTAATTTTGGAAGAATTCACATTTTTATGATATTAATTTTCTTATTTAGAAACATTTTCTATTTTTTGTGTACAATTCATTTTTTTCAGTAAAGTTTTATAGTTTTCTTCATGTAAATCTGACACAGTTTTTGTTAAACTTATTTTAACATATTTTATACTCTTTGTCACAATTGTCAATGTGATTTTCTTCAACTTCCATTAATAAGTGAATATTGACCAAATTCTTCATTCTAGTGGTTTGGTGCTCTAAGTAGAGAAGACTATCATCTGTAATTAAAGATAATTAGGCCCCTCTTTTTCAATATTTATATGGATTTAAAATATTTTTCTTCAGTTAATGAAAATCATTGTTAAAATAATGCTAATAAGCTATATCCCTGCGTTGCTCCTGATTTTAATATAAAAGGCTTCAATATTTTAGTTTTGTTATGATATCTACTATTAGTTTTTGGTGATCTGTATCATATTTAAGTATTAATACTTTATTTCTACCTTTAGAATTTCTACTAGGAATGCTGAATTTCTATAAATGCCTTTTAGCCACTATTGATATAATCCTCATATTTTTTTCCTCCTATGACATATTGATCTAATAGATCATGTTGGGACCAGGTGAGTTGGCTTGCACCTGTAATCCCAGCACTTTGGGAGGCCAAGGTGGGAAGATACCTTGAGCCCAGGAGTTTGAGGTTACAGTGAGCTATAATTGTACCACTGCACTCCAGTCTGGGTGACAGAGTGAGACCCTATCGCTAAATAAATAAATAAATAAATAAATAAATAAATAAATCATGTTGATAGATTCTTAACGTTGAGGCTTCTTTTGTATTCCTGAGAGAAGTTCTATTAGGCCATAGTGTATATTTCTTTTGGTACACTAGACTTGATTCATTAATATTTTATTTATAATTTTACAAAAAATAGATTTTTTCTAAAGTACATCTATAAGTAGAAGAACTTTTCCATACTGTTTGTTCTAGAATAGTTTAAGTAGTCCTTTCTGTCTCAAGCACTTCTTAATTCTAGCACCCAATTTGTCCTGTCCGTGGAGTCACGACAGGAATCGAGGCTGGTGTTCACCATATCCAGAGCGTTGGTCCTCTCTGTATGTCTGTCTTTGCCCATTCTCTTGCTCCTCTTAGTATCTGATCTGAAACAAAGGGAGAGTCCTGAAGTTATTTTCCTTTATATCCACATGAGACATTAGGTAAATTGTCAATAATGACTCCTAACTCTCAAGTTCATAAGGGAAAATTACAAATCCTGAATTTTTCTTGTTTCAGTTAAACGTAACTTGCAAAAATGTAAACAGTAACAACAAGGGCACTTGAAGCCTGTTAAGAATAATGTCAAGAAAGGGACTGACTCTACTTTAGGAAGATTGCTGCTATAGGTTGGGTTCCTGCAAAAGCAGGCCCTGAGATGGAGGTTAGTGGAGGTTAGTTTATTAGCAAGTAATCTTCGGATCAACGCCTGTGGGGGAATAAAAGGAAGCAGGATTGGGCAGAGGGAAAACTTGGTCTAGGATTCAGTGTATTCAACAAAGACATAAACTGACATCACAGGAAGCTCTGAAAGGCAAGGCGGCTGGGCTTTATACTCCCTCATTGACCTGGCATTGGCTGCAGGCCACCTCCGGGGAGGTGGGGGAAGTGGCTCCCTTCAGGGGACAGCAGTTCCTGGGGAGTGCTGTGAGCTAACAGCACCCCCAGCAGCTGGGGAGTAAGTCCTCCAGGCATGAAGGGGACTCTGGATATGCAACATAGCACTGGCCGTAATTAACAGAGGCAGTTCTAACAAAGAGCTTCAGGAAAGTTTAGAGTAAACTTTTAAAAGTTTAAGACACAAATGAAGAGATAAGAGAACAACTAGGAACCTATGAGGTCTCCGTAGGAACATAAATCCTATCTGGAGGAACTTAGAATACACAGGCAAGAATACCAAACTACTGTTGATAATCTCTTAAATATCAAGGAAAATATAAATGTCATCACATAAATAAAAGGTTTCCAAATTTTTTAAATGAAATAAGAATAGATTTGGAATCCTACAAAATGGTAAGAGTTTTTCTTAAAGAATTTCAAAATGGATTAAAAATCACTTATACCCACATAGAAAATAAAGGAGAGATCACTGAAGCTAGCGGGTATCTTCAAGAAGAAATTAGTCCTTTTTGAAAGGGAGTTACTAAGAACAGAGACATACTTGTCCTTCAATAACTTCCTGTCTAATAAGATGACCAGTTTTTTCACTGAATAAACTAAAACGATATGTTTGGTTTGGGATGTTGTAACTTAGTCCTGTCTTAAAAATAAAGCTCATTCGTAAATAAGCAAAGCATTAGAGTATTCTGGTGATTATAAATTAAACTCGGGGTTTTTACAGAGTTTTTGTTTCATACAAACATTCAAACAAAGTTACCAAATCTGAGTGTGATTGATTTTGTTCTTATGTTATGTTGCAAATACTACCAAACTCACAGAGGAATACACTTTATTTATGTGACATTGGATGCAATATTTCCATACCTTACAATTTTGGGGGGCATAATAAAAAATACCAAAATGATGGAATTTCTGTACCCAGACCCTCCAGTCTTAGAAACATTCCTAATATTTAGGACAAGGAATAGTTTGAATTTTCCTGTTTCACACTCTTTAAAAACTATCATTTACTTTATAAGCCATTGATTGCTATGTATAAATCTGTTTCCTTCTTTTTTTTAGTTTTTATTATTCCATGTCACTCAGTGTTTCTCATCCATCAATTTTTCTCCCTTTTTCATATTCTCCTGTCAGTCTTCTTTTAGCCTGAAATCAAGAATTTAAAATCCAGTGGGCAGTTCAGACTCATGTAAAAAGAACTACACTCCAGGGAGATTTCGTTCAGATCTAGAATGCTTCCCTATTTCTATTTAATTGGTTATTAAATTAATGAATGAAATGGCCTAAGAACTGTACTTTCATACTAAATTCAATAGCATATTTTTGAAAATAAACAAGATTTTAGGGAAAGGTATAATCTATAGCAAACTATATTCAACTAGTAAATAGCATAAAATCCAAGGTAGTTATAATTATCTTAAAATAAGCATAGTGCCTAGCTCACTGTTTTGCACAGAGTGACCACTGAAAAGCTATGTTGAACAAATAATTGAATTCAGTAAAGCAGTGCCTGCTACTACTTCTTTTTATGAACATTATTGATTTTTAGTCTGTGCTATTGTTCAAGAAAACTCGATTTAAAACAAGAAAAAGCCTTTGTATAACACAAGAGAATGCTCTAAGTCACCTGAATTACAAAAGTTTTCCTACATGTAGGAAACTTAGCAGTTATTTTAAATAGTTTTAAAAGCTTTGAAATTGAGAATTTCAGTCATGTGATAGAGACCTCACTAGATATTCCACCAGATATTTGGCCCGTTAAAATTGTATTTACATATGAAGAAAAATTAAAAACATTTTTTTTAAGTCCTTCACACAAAAAGTGAGTTTTGGGTATAAAATAAATCTTAAACACAGCCACTTATCTGTGCTAAATATTTGTCCTGAACAAGTAGGAAATTAAAAGGCCATATCCAGATGTGTGATGTCAGTTTTATGTAGAGTGGTGACACTTTAAGTAGGTTTAGAGACAGTTGAAAAGATGAAAATTAGAATCCAGAGTTATAAGCCAGACATGGTACAGGCAACCTTAAACCAAATTTTTTCATCTTTAATACTCAGTGTTTTTTTTTTCCTTTTCTTAGTTAGGATATTTTGGGTGCCAGTAATAGAAATCTACTTAAAGTATCTGAGTCTTAAAAAAAAAGACTTTTCTAGATTATTGAAATACTTTAGGGAATACAAGGGCAGACAGTATCATTGAACCTCACAGAGGACTAGAAGCAGGAACAGAAAAGTCATCAGATACCTACTTGTTTTGGGGGAATATTTAACCAAAATCCAACAGAGATATCCCTTTTCAAGCTAGACCTTAAATGAAGTAACTGTTTCCTTTTATAAAGTAGAAAGTTCATGATTGAGAACTGTAAGAAATAGACAATGATCCCGGAAGTTTTTTGAGAGAAATAGCTTTATTCTCTTCTCAGGATTATATGACATAATAAATAGTATTTTCAAGAAAACATCTACCCACTGAGACACAGACCTTCCCTCCCAACACCTTCTACATCCTGATAATTGATGACAAGACGGGTAGGAATAACATCAAGCTTCCCCAGACATCCTCAGCAAGGATCAGAGAGGTCGTCCACATGCAGGGACCTAAAGCCCCTTCTCTTCAGACTGCCTTGCCTCCACCAACAAAGATCAAAGAGGAGTTCCAGATACCAGATACCACCTCTTCTTATCTCCTAACACTCGTTGTGTGTCTATCTTCTATGACAATCTCATACTGTTTATCCTGTATTTTGTCAGGCACCAGAAGAGAGTACCCTTGGGCTTGGCCCTTGGTCCTCATCTCCTTTCTATCTATTCCCACAGTCTGGGGGGTCTCATCCAGTCAGGCAGTACCACATCTGGCTAGAATGTATCAGGAAATGATAAAGACTTTTGCTCCCACAGTAACAGTAAAGTGGGGGGGGGAAGGAAAAAGAATAAACCAAAATTATAATTCCTTATAAAGCTTTGAAAAAATTATGGACTCAAAATAACCTCAAGAAAATAAAGTCCAGAAGGTGGGGGTGAAATCATCATAGATGAGCTAAGAGTCACAAAAGTTTCGTTCCTGGAAACAAGTGCCGAGTCTGGGTACAATCAGGCAGAGGAGCAGAGGAGCCTATGATAAGAGATGCGTGAATAGTGGTTTTCTTTCGGGCTGAAGGGATTTGATTGGAAACAAGCATGAAGGAACTTTCAGGGGTAATAGAATCACTCTATGTCTTGATTTGGGTGTTGCCTACACAGGTGTCTATGTTTGTTCCACCTTATCCAACTGTGTCCATAAGATCTGTGCATTTCACAATTAAGCAAAAAATAATAAAATAAATAAAATAGAGGGGGAAACCTGAAACAGATAGCAGGAGGCTAGTGGTTGTTGAAGCTTGGTGGTGGGTGCTTAGGGATTTGATACACTGTTCTCTTTACTTCTACCCTCTGCAGATTCCCTGTCTCACTATGAGTAAAAGCCAAGTCCTTACAATGGCCTATAGAGCTCCTGAAAGTTCTACAAGAACTGCCCCCTCCTGCGATCTTTCTTGATCTCACTCCTTGCTATTCTCTGCCTCCCTCGCTGCACTGTAGCCCCATACTACAGCCGCTCCTGGCTACTCCTTAAAGGTGCCAGGCATGTGCACACAATTATGTCCTAGTATTGGTTGTTCCATCTGCCTGTCGCCCCCTTCCCCAGACACAACCTGACCAATTCCTTTATCTCCTTTAACTGCTTGTAAAATTATCACTTTCTCACTTAAGCCTACCGTTATATCTATATTTAAAAATGCAAGCTCTCTGGTCTCCCCCCTTTGATTTTTTTCCAAAGCGTTTATCACCTTTTAGCATACACTTTATATGTTTGCTATTTTTACTCTCTCTCTATCCTCTCTTGAATGTGAGCTCCAAGGGGAGAGTAGGGTAGAAATCTTTGTTTCTTTTGTTTATCTTCATATCACAACTGCTGAGAACAGCATCTGACATATAATTGGCGTTCCATAAATATTTGCTGAATGAATGAACAAATGACTTCTTAACCTTATTCTGTGAAATTCCCTTGCTTGCTAAGCAGTGCAGATTTTCTACCCTCCATTTTTTGGAGTGTATAAAGAGTAATTCCTTCATCCTTGAGGTTTGTGGTCACAACCTGGATGCTCCTCCCGTGGAGTAATGGTATTGTCGATGATATGCACTTTACAACTTTTCTTTGTCAATTGAACATCAAGAGGAGAACTTATAGAAACATTAAAAATATCAAGGATGCAAATATTCTTATGATGGAACAAAATATAAAGAATTAAAAATGGTTAATACTTTTGTTTCCTCATCTTGTTAGTCATGGCTCTCCTAAGAAACAGACCCAACAGAGACAGACAGACAGACAGAGACAGAGAAAGAGAGAGGAGAGAGAGAGACTTATTTGAAAAAATTGGCTCGCACTATTGTGGAGGCTTGGTAAGTCCAAAATCTGCAGGGTAGGCTGGCAGACTAAAGACCCAGGGAAGAGTTGCAGTTCAAGTCCCAAGGCAATTTGCTAGCAGAATTCCTTCTTGCTTAGGGGAGTGCAGTTTTTTTTCTATTAAGGCGGTCAACTGACTGGATGAGGAGACCCAACCACATAATGGAGAGTAATCTGTTTTACTCAAAGTTCACCCGTTTAAATTTTAATCTCATCGTAGATTTAAATTTTAAAAAGCACCTCCACAGAAACATCCAGAATAATGTTTGATCAAATATCTGGGCACCTAGCCCAGCCAAGCTGACACATAAAATTAACTATCCCACCTTGTTGCAAATGATGTAAAGTATATTTTGTGCCAGAAATTTACCAAACCTTAGGTTTTTGCTCTACTGCTAAACTCGCCCAGTGATAATTCTACAGGACCATTTCTTTTTCTCAGATAAGCGAAAGTATTCATTTTCTTCCCATCTTTACTTACCCCTGTGGTTGCGCACGTGATATGCTTCTCTCTCTCTCTGTCACTTTCCCACTATCACTCTTGCTTTTGGACAGTCTCGCTTGTTTTTTGGTTTTTGCTGCCTCAGTCTCTGGCTTTTACCCTGACTACTGCTCTCTTGGCTTTGCTTATATGTGCTACATTTGCATATCATATATATTTATTGAATGAAGTTCTTAATATAATATTGTAATAATCTACCAGTAACTTAATAGACAAAGACGTTGCTATTATTAAGTTTCATTTATCTTTTAGACTACAATCAAGTCTATGAAAACGGGTAGGGGAAAAAAATGCTAAAGACTCAATACAACAAAAAAAAATTAATGTAACCAATAGAGGAGAAAATAAAAACATCTGTCCTTTGTGGAGCATTTGTGATGTGCATATTTGTACCCATCTTTTCACATATCATACACATAATACTCTGTTTTCTTGATCATTTCAATTACACTTGCTCTAACCTTATGAGATCTGTGATCTCTCTTTTAAGGTCTGGTGACCAGAATGGCAAAGAGTGTCCCTTGCATATAAATGTACCTTTTTAAGAAGGAATAATAATTTCTATTTTATTTCCAATTACCCTTTCTGTTGATGCTCAGAAAGTATTTGACTTTGGGGTCTACCATGTGTCAGACACAATGCCAAGGCCTTCATGAGAATGATCTTATTAAATTCTACCCTCAAATCCCCCCAGAACTGTGAGCTAATACGAGGCTTGAAGTTTAAAATGGGACTGACATTACACAGCAAGTGAGGATTAAGGCAAAATTAACCTCGAATCTCTTGATTTCATGGGCTGAGTCTCCATTAATAAACTTTATTGCTTCTCAAGTACTTCATTAATCAGCATTGCTTTATAATGCCCAAGGTCTGTCAATTTATCACTGAGCATCGTTGTGTGCCAGAATGTAAGGCAGTACTCAAAGAATGGTGGGGGCAAGTCGAAAAGATGGCTTCCAGTGGCTAAATCTGGGATAATTTGAGCATTAAATTAAATAATAATAAGTCATTGAATACAATAAGAATTAGTGAATGAATACTAGTATCAATAAATGAATAAATAAAAGAGAGAGAAGGGAAAAATCTTTCTGGATTGGAAAGCCACCTAATACATGTAGAAAGAATGACATATTTAGAAAAACATGATCTGACAATCATCAGAAGAATAATAGGTTTAAGAAGGAATCATCAATAGATACCAAAACTAGTGGGTGAAAGTTGGAGGCATAATATCAATAGGGCATTTAAATAGTCTCAAGGTATCCCCTGAAATTACTTCTTAATGAGAAAAAGAGTAACTTGTAAATAGGAGAAAACTGGCCAACCTCGAATTCATTGATCAGAATAAAAGATGTTCTAATAGGACAAATGGACATCACATGCCACCCAACAGATGCACTGAGGACATCGTATCACCTCTGCAGAATTTCTGCCAAAAACACATGAACTGGATCTACTCATGAAGAAACATCAGATAAATCCAAATTAAGGAAATTTCCACAGAATAACTGGCCTGTACCGTTCAAAGGCTTCAAGTGTTCTGAAAAATGGAGAAACCCTCCAGGTTAAAAGAAAAAGACATGACATCACAATACAGCGTCTGATTTGGCACTTTCTTATACTATAAAGAATAATATTGGGACAATTGATAAAATTTGCATAGGTCTGTAGATTAGGTAATAATGTGGTATTAATGGTAACTTCCTGATTTTGGTAATTATATTCTGGTTAAGTGAGAGGACATTCTTGTTTTTAGGAAACACACACTGATGTATCTAAAGGGTGATGGGAAATCATGTCTGAAGCTTATTCTCAAATGGTTCAGAAAAATAGTTTAGTATAGCTGGAGAAAGAGCGTGAGAGCACAGGCAGGAGGGTTAACATTTGGACTATCTGTGTGAATTGATTGTATATTCTTGAAACTCCTCTGGAAATTTGAAATTAGATCAAAAGATAAAATTGAAATGAAAAAAGAACATTTATAATGTCTAAGGTCTGTTGATTTACCACTGAACATCTTTTTGTGCCAGAAGGTAAGGCAGTGCCTAAAGAATGGTGTGGGGAAGTCAAAAGGACACAGGAGCTAAATCTAGTGGCTAAATCTGGAATAATTTGAGCATTATCATAAAGAGAGTTAAATCTACTTTATACCCCTACACGTCTGAGTTATTTTCTATGTAACAAACTAGAAGTGAGACTTCTATTCAAAGGATATGTGCATTTGGAATTTTAATGCTAAATTGCTCTCTAGAGCTGTTGTGTCAGTTTATGTTTCCAGCAGTGTAGAGAGTTCTCAAACTTCTATAACTTTCTCCAAACCTGATACTATTACACTTAAATGGTTGCCACTCTGATAATTATGAAATCTGTATTTTGTTATTTTGATTTGCACTTCTCTGATGACTCTTACATTTGAACATATTTTCATATGGTTTTAGACACTGAGGTTTTTTATTCCATGGATTATCTGTTCATACCTTTTGTCCATTTTAAATGTTTTTATTTTTGTCTTTTTCTTTTTGGTATATAGGTCTTTCTATACTCATCTTTATTTTATATGTAAAAAGTTTTTTAAAAGTGTATATACATGTTTATCTAAAATATTTTGGCTTTTGAGGGTCAAAATAAGGGTGGATAGCCTGAAAAACTCAAATTAAAGCTCACCATTCATTCAGACATGTGCTGGATTGATGCTTGGAGGAAGACTGAAGTATTGCCATGGCTACTTTGTACTTCATTTCAATAGGAGCCCTCTTCAATAGATTTCTTTTAAAATTATCACCAAAGCTTCCTATTCCTTGATTCTACATTGTGTGCTAAAAGAGGCTCAACAACATTGTCAATCCTGAAAATCCAAAAGAAAAATTGAAGGCTAATTCTATCCCTTGCCTCCTAGAAGGCATGTTTAAATAAGACTCGCAGCAGTTTGCGATTTGCTTTGAGATTTTGCTTTTAAAGTATAGGTCCCCCTCCTCACACCTTCATGAAAGATTGCTACAGAAAACTGATTGCAAGGTAGTGACTTGAATATTGCAGATTTAAAAGGAACCTGGTAGAGTTATTTTGGAATATAAGAAGATTGATCTTTGTCTTTCCTAAAACATGTGAATATAATTTATAAAACTTGGTGTCCACAAACTGAATGACCATTTTCAGAGGACAGTAATGAACATCTTCAACACAGTCCTTCTAAATTAAATATGACATTAATGGGAACCATTTAATGCAGTTCAGCTCTGCTCTGATGGCTATTTTAATTGGATTGCTGCTGCTGTGAATAGAAAAGTTGCTGACAGTATTAGAAAAACTACCCTTACACTAAAGCACCACCTAAAAAGATGTTGAATTTGAATTTGCATGTTTAATCAGTCTAGTTAGCTCCTAATATACCTCTTTCAGAAGAGCAATGTGATTTAGTGGTTGGACAAACACACAGTGACTCATTGTCAATTCTATGGTGTTTGTCCTGATGACAACTAGTCTTTTTCCTTCACTGAACTCTATGTCTGCTTGTCTGCTGTGGCTTCTGGTTACATCATGTAATTACCAGACAGTCCTTTCATCCTAAGGTGAGGCTTTCTCTGGGGCGCTATGAATATAGAAATGAGACTCTGGAGTTAAATATAAAATTGAAAAAGGATGAAGTTCATGCCAGAGGCAGAAATGACTGTGGTAATGTTCCCCTGATAAAACACTGCACTATGTAGACGGTTCTTTTAAAATCAGTTTTCAACTCTCTTTTTCTAAATCTTAAAACATAAAGCACCAGAAATACGTAAAATTCTTTTTTTAATTACAAAAAGCAAGAATCGGGATTATTTTTTATTTAGGTTTCCTCTAAAAGAAGTTGTTAAATATAATGTCAACTTATAAACATGAGACTATAACCAAATGGGAGAATTACCAGATTACAGAGTCTCCAGGTTAGAAACAGTCATTCTGGAAACAGTTGAAAAGCTGTTTTCTAGGATATCACCTTTTTAAATAATTATTTTATTTTATTGTAAGCTGTATGAGTGGTTATACCCACTTTACAACTTTCCCTCAATCTTACTATTCCTTCAATATCATTTGGAATTGACCATTCATGAATATTAACTGCTTATTAAAAATTCTTCAGGGAAAATATTTAATAATGGAGATACCCCTATACACACACACACACATGCATGTGCAAAACCATTGTACATTATTTAAACTCTGTTTATATCTTTTTAAAACCATACAAATATACAAATAAATTTTTTTAGATTATTAATGCAGTATCTTTTTCGTTGAAATGACATTCATAGACAACAGGCAAAGGCTGTTGCTTTTTGTACAACCAAATTACTTGTTACCAATATGATTAGTTTTAAAATGAACTAAAGTCACTAGTTTAGTTCTCCTTCCACAACTAGAAGGTAGCCATGGCAAAGCGATCGTGTAAGTTTTTGCATTATCTAGCATAATACTGAAGAAGCCTCAAATCGACTTTTTCTTTTTACATAAAAATTAACATGATGCTAAATCTACAGATCTGATGGCAGTGCTTCAGAGGAAGGGTGCTGGTATTGAAACTGCACCATCCACTGTAATTTAATTTCCACTCTTAAGGAGGCAACCATTACGTGTGAAAGTGACAGTAAAAATGTCCGATAAAATGCTCTAGCGAGTGCTTTATACATGCATAAGAATTGCTTTTAATCTGACTAGAATTTCTTCCTCTAATGACAGCCACCAAGTTGTCAGATGAGATGGAATAGCCAGGCAGGTGATGTGAAGCAATGCAAATAAGGACACTTGGTCAGAGACAGTAGATTTTCTAGGGAAATGGAATGTCTCAGAGAAATATGAGTACAGCAGTAATCTTTGACTGGTGTTGTCCTAGGGCTAGAAAATTTCCCAGGGATGGGGGAGAGCAATGGTTTTCAAAGTGTAGACCCCAACCAACAGTGGCAGCATCACTTGGGAAGTTGTTGGAAATGCAAATCCTGGGGCCACATTTCAGACTTCCTGAATCAGAAACTCTGGGGATAGATGTGTTTTAACAAGCCCTTCAAGTGATTCTCCTGCATGCTCAAGTTTGAGAACCACCCTTCTAGAAGAAGCAATCATTTGCCCCAGGAAAGACTGGAGACTTGACTGTAAGCTCAATCGGGCAGGAGTTGGGTAAGTGCTGGGAAAAGCAGTATCATGCCCAGTGGCAATGCAAAGTGTGCAGGGGCTGATAGTGTGATCCCTGGCTGAACCTAGGATTATATTTCACTAACCCCTGCCTTTGGCAGTACAGTTTTCTAAATCTGAAAAAGAAAAACTGCTGTGACTAGTACAGACGATAGGGAACATTTGAGTTTTGTTTCTGATGAAACTATGTTTATAAATCTGGCCATAGTGCACTGAGACAATTGACATGCACTAAAATTATTTAAAACATTTGCTTTAATTTGAGCCATCTTAGGCATTTACACTAAATTGGACAGAGTACCAGAGTACCTGCTTTAGGCAAAATATGATCTCTAGGCGTGAACTAAGAGGCACCTGTTAGGGCCTACATAATCCTGGAAGAGACTCTAAAATCAGCCGTACAATTTAGGAATATTTTATAGGGTTATCTTGTCACATTGACATAACGAGAGCAAATTTTTTAAAAAGGCTACAGCGTAAATGCATATTTACTGAAAATTCTGCATACATACCTATTCAAAATCTAAGAAAATTAACAACTTTCCTGTAACTGTGGAGGCTCATCACAATTTAAAATTATAGAGGTACTGCATGAACTAAACTAAAATGCCATTTAGCAGCTTTTTCTAAGTTATGAGTCAAAAAATTATTCCCCTTTAAAGCCTTAAATAAATTATGTGATTCAAATAAAAAAGGTATTTTAGAGTTATGCCAGTAAGTAAAATATGAACTTTTATTCATATCAGACATAGATTAAGGCTACTAAAATTAATCTAAAAAATATGTCAGCAAGTCAAGAAGTTACACACTGATACAGAAAGAATGCCATCAGTTTGACTGAAGCTTGTTTCTAGGATGATTTTTCAATATCTCCTAGGTAAGATCACATATAGGTAAATAGCTACAAAGTTTTATCTAACCAGTTTAAATGATGATGACATAAGATAGTTATACCTTTAATATTTGCTTTGGAACTTAAAGCACTTTTTCATGACTTAAAAAAAATCAAACTTATTTCCTTACCCTCATGTCATTTGAGGGCATAATCCCTTATTTCTCCTTTTTGTCTTAAATCTGAGACTGTGCCTGGTATGAGCCCCAGTGTCCCTTGGAATACATCTCTGGTTTCTGTGCCTACTGCACACCACTGGAGTTATTTTGCCATTATAGAAATAACACTACATTTTGAGTTGTGTATTTTCCATTGCCCACCCTCAATTAATTCTCTACTCTTCTCCATCCTTCCCTATGCCCAAGGAGGCTGACAGTGTGGGCTGCACCACCCTGGCTCCCTTCCTCTCTGGCTTTGATTTGCTTTTAGCTAGTGTGGGGCACAGGCAGGACAGCAAGATGGACAAGGAGAGTGAAGCCCAAGGATTCATTCCCCTTGGTCTGTCACTGCCAGATTGAGACTAGTTGGCTGCGTTCTCTACCACAGACCACATTTGCTGTCAGGCTTTCCCCTGCAGTTACGTTACTCTCTTTGGGTTTCATTAATGTTCCTCTCCTCTGTCCTCACTTGTTTTTCTTAATCGTGTTAAATTCTTCTCAATTACTCATCAGAGTGGGCCATCCCTTCCCTTCAGAAACTTTGACTGATATAATTTTGAACAGACATCTGCTGAGCACACAACAGCAAAGAAGACAATGCAGTACTGTCTTAGTTCAGGCTGCTATAATAAAATGCCTTAGACTGGATATTTTATAAACAGCAACAATTTACTTCTCACAGTTCTGGAGGCTGGGAAGTCCCAGATCAAGGTGCCAGCAGACTCGGTGTCTGGTACGGGACCTCTGCTTCATAGATGGTGCCTTGTAGTTGAGTCCTCACATGGCAGAAGGGCAAAAAGGCAGAAACAAGCTCCCCTAGGCCTCTTTTATAAAGGCACTAATTGCATTCATGACAGATCCACCCTCATGATCTAATTACCTCCCAAAGGCCCCACCTTCTAATACTGTTGCCTTGGGGGTTACCTTTCCACATATAAATTTGGGGGGACACAAACATTCAGACCACAGCAAACAACAATGCCACAAAATTTTTCTTTTGTCCTTTCTCTGATTTTCAGAAAATCAGAGGTATTTATATCACAGTGACATATCTAATTCAAGTCTTAGAAAAGCAAAAGAAGTGCCAGAGTAAAAGTATTATTAATAATTCTCCTTTAAAGCACTTGATAGAAAAATTAATTGATGCAAGCCATAATGCCATATGTCTATAGAGCACTATAGTTTATTAAATCCTATTACTCACATCATCTCACTTAAAAAAACAAGTCTAGGAAATGCTGATAAAAAAATTAAGTTCATTACTCTGTAGCTTGGGTACAATGTTTTATGTCTTTAGAAAATATCTTGTTCCATATCTATGTATGCAATCATTTTGATGTGTACAAAGTTCACATATATGTAAAGCACCTTAATAAGCATTCAATAAATGTCGGTCCCTTTACCTAACTCCAAATGCAGTATCTAATTATGCTATGATGTGGAATGATATCTAAAGTATTGCCTGGATTTTAAAATTTCAAACACAAGTTCTGTGCTTGAGGAGCTTGCAATGTAGTTGGGAAGCAAATTATACACAGTTATTTTTCTATTTATTGTTTAAAGCATCACCCCCAAAACTTAGTGTCTTAAAACATTAATACTTGTTTATTATCTTTCCTAATTTTTGTGAGTTAAGAGTTTGGAAGTGGCTTAGTTAGACAGTTCTGGCTCAGGGCCTGTCATGTTGCTCATCTTGGCTTGACTGGGGCTGGAGGAGCCGCTTCTCAGGGGACTCACTCACATGGCTGGCAAGTTGATGCTGGCGACTTGGTTCCTATCCATCTGGGCCTCTCCATAGGGCTGTTTGAGTGTCGTCACGACATGTCTCTCAAGTGAGTGACCCCAGAGGACAAGGTTTAAGTTGCTACACCTTTTATGAATAACCTAGCCTGGGACACATCATCACTTCTGCCACACTGTATTGGTCACCAAGGCCAGCCTTGATTCAATACAGACGTTGACTACACAAGGGAGTCGATACATCTTGGATGCTGGTTACCACACACCCCTAGGAAATAAAATAATAATATGGTCAGGTATCCAAGTGAGGGTTACTGAGAGACAATGTTGCAGAGTCAAATTGAGCAGATCAATGAGGTATGGAATTGTAGAAAAGGCCTAGAAGATAAAGTAGCAGTAAATTTGGAAGGTGAAGATGGTAAGATTTATAAATGTGGGGATGAAAAAAGACACGGGAGAACAGGAGCTTCCTGGAAAATGCTAACAAAGTGAGAATGACCAAGTGCGGTGTGTCTGAGGATCAATGAGAAGAATATTCCTAAAGATACATATGTGAGAGGTTTGAGATTAAATAGGAGCCACATTGAGAACTGAACTTTAATCCTTTGAGGCAATAGAAAAGCATGTGACCGGCATAAGGAAATTAATGCTATCAGAAGATTTAAGTGAAGAAGTCATTGGAATTATTTAAATTTGAAGAGATAAAGACCGAAGTAAAGTTATTATATTACTGGCAGTTGTAAGTGCTACAGAAGAAGGTATGGGTGTCGGGATCATTTTGAAAGAAGAATTAAAAAGGGCTAGTCGTGGACTATGTCTATGGAGCTAATATGACCTTGTGTCTTCAAACCCGAGTAGCCTAGAGAATGAGCGCATTGATAGTGAGAACCATAGAAGCCAGTTTTTGGGGGGCGCAGAACTGGTGTTAAGACAAGAAGCTGCGCTTGGACAAGTTGAGTCTGAGGTGGGACAGTCAAGTACAAAAAAAAGGACATGTTAAAACTGTGCTTTCATTTAAAGCACCTGCTATTACTTGTGACTCTCCTAGCCACACTCCTAAAGATGTGGCCCATTAAAAATAATTCTTGTTATGAATAGTATATTTCACACAGCTTCAGCAGATAGCCTGACCAGCTCTCTCTAATGAAGGCACAATTTCAACTCAATAGTTAGACAACATGGAACCTAGAAAACAAACAACAAATATGAGATAAAGGAAGCTAAGAAGGGGAAGAAATCCCGAATCTTCATTACATGAACTGGTGAGACTCTGATGATTGTTTACATTTCTTCTATGAGAATGTGTGTGATAGAATATTAGAAGTGGATACTAGAGATCATTAATCTTGAAACAGAGGCCAAAAGAACTACTTGGCCAGTGTCACTTACTAGTTAGTGATCAGTACTCAAGTCTCGTGAATATAAAAGACACCAGCTCTTTCTATGATGACAATATACATGTTCTAATTAGTTTATTTTTTAATTGATGTATGAAAAGTGCAACTATGACAAGTTTTCCTTGTTACTGCTCCTGGCATAATGACTTGATTGATTTAAAGATGCAAACAATCATCATCCAAACACATTTGCTAAATATCTAATTATACAAAGAGCTGAGCCATAATTACCTGAAACAGTTCAAATGCACTTACAGGCAAAATAAGACCAATTTTACCATATTAGTGCAGGTGGTAAGTGTAACAGAGATCGTAAAAAGAAACCAATCAAGTTTGGAAGTGGGAAAGAATAGGTATGAGGGTGCTTAAAGCACTTTAGAACATATAGTCCAGTCACTTTAAAATCGTTTCCTTAGGAAAATTTCAAACATAACAGTACAATGATGCCCCGTGTACCATCAATCACCTTCAAAAATCATCAACCCACACATGTTAAAAATTTTCTATATGTTACTTTATACTAATACTCAAAGAGAATGAGTATCTTGCCCAAGAATATACAATAGTAGGTAGTGAAGTTGGGGTCTGAATTCACGTCTATGTGACATAAACATCCTAACTCTTCTGCAACAGGAAGGGAAGCAAGGGGAGGGTCTAACCCCTAAAAACACCTTCACAGGTGCAGTGTTGACCTGATGAAGGATTTCATCCTAAACTTGGCAATGCTGGCACACAGACTTATTTAGATTATACATAGAATAAACATAATTTTAAATCAATACAGAGTTGAATATCAACGTACACATAATATATGCATATTCCTAAGAAATATCTTTAATAGATGGATCTGGAATGTCAAGCATCTTACAAAAGCTTGTCAAATCAAGTCCATCCATTGGGAAAAGAAATTGAGAGAGAAGGTTTATCACATATCTAACTGATTCTGTAGACAAAAATGGAATCAATTGTTCCCTTTTAGTGAATTCCAATAGCCCTTAGCATTGTTCTTGAACATTGCTTTTGGTTTTGACAAAAATTAATTATAGATTAGGTTATAATCTATAATAAAGATTACATTATAATTGTTAGTGTGGGGGTCATGGCTGTTATGCATTTTGCCTCTCCCATAGACCCTAGAACTGTGCTCAAGACATAACCAGAACTCAGAATGTGTTTACTGAGGGATTCAACAAGTTGATTGAGGCTTGGGTTGCTGTTCGTTTCTCATCCACTCCATTGCCTCTATCAGTAGGGAGAAAAGTATAACTTCTGTCAGAATTGTCATGCTAAATAAATGAGCATCTTCTTGTGCTTGTCATAGTTATAGGATGCAGGAATATGTGTTTTCCCAACAGGCCCTGAGATGGCTGGCTTTGCCTGTGACTGTTGCTAAGGCAGCAAAGGAGGGGAAGGCATCTGGGGTCCTCGCTGGCTGGTGCACTTGTGCCCTGCCTCCAGTCCCCCAGTCACTTTCACTTTGGAAGACATGAAGGATTCTGTGGTAATTTAGATACAGTGACAAAGGTGGGGTTTGCTCTTTATGTCTTATCAATTTTCTGTAATATTTTATTAAGATTGGTGAAAATCAACAGTGATTGTGAGGAAGGAATAGTGTAAACACAACACAGCGCATTAGGGAAAAACAATTCTCATTTTGAAGGTTACTTTATAGGATGAATTTAATAAAATGATGCTGTTAAATACAGAATGGTCTGGAGGGAGACAAAGAAGTCAAGGAGGAAACTTTGTAATAAACTTAGCTGCCTGGCTGTATTTCAGAGCACGATTCCCAATTAAGAGCAAAGAGCAAGCCAAATTATTTTCAAAAGCATTCAGAGGGGACATTAAAGGTTTATGACAATTTTATATAATGAAGACTTAAAGTTTTGTTATGTAGTTTGAAATTATCACCGTACCCTGTAAAGTAGGATCTAGTACTTACAGGAAGGCAAGAACAAAGTCTTATGAAGTGTACTCATAGAATCTTAATAGTAGACAAATTAGAAAGACCTCAAAGACATGTGGTCTACCTTGCAGCCCATGCAGGAATCATCTCTACATATGTCCACCAAGAGCCCCTTCAGCACTCAGTGTGACCATGCAATCCTTCTGGAAATAGTATGCTCTTACCATAATGCTAGGGAACTCCTCATGAGGTGAAATTCAGTGAATTCTGATGCATATTTAATATTTCTTTAAAGATGTCCTTTCTTCTGTTGAGACAAAATATTACCCCAGTCACTTCTATCCATTGGCCATAGTTCTGAGGCCTCAGGGACATGTAAAACAAATATATTTTCAGAGGAAAAACTCCGTGCTACTGGACTGGATCATTTACATACTTTTTCCCCCTGGGCTTAGCAGCCAACAGTAGGAGAAGGGACAGGCATGGTGGGTTGCTTAGGCAGTCTCTTCCCCAATTTCCCTTCCCTGTACCTGTCCTCCTCCCCCAGTCTTCTCTGGGTTGCTTCTCCCTTCTTCCTAGAGAGAGATAGGGAGGGAGAGAGGCCTGATAAAGGCAGGGATGTTCCCTGGACTTCTGCTGCGCTAGTGTGGCACGGGCACCGTCTAGGCCTGACACTGCCTGTCTTATCCCCTGCCCCCAGGTGAGCCCCTTGGACAGGATCAAAATAACTCCAGGCCAACTCCCTCCACGTTAATCACAAGTACAGGCACTTCCCGGAGCAGCCCTTTCTACTCTGTTGTCCTGGATAGCTGGCCAGCCACAATCTTTTGCCATTTGGCTTTGTTCAATGTGGATTTGGTACCAGTCCCTGTACCTCATAAACTCAGGATTTCTAAGTTAAGCTTCCCAAGTGGCTTTCCTGAAGCCCGTCTGTCTCTGCTTCATGTGGGGAATAATCACAGACACATCCTACCCTATGGCATTGTGGTGGGGATGGAGTAACACAGATTGTCAGAACACTCAATTACCTTCTTCTGAAAAAATTATCTCCAAAACCAGTCTGGGCTCTTTGTAAATTCAACTTCCTAAATATCCCTAGATTTTAGGGTGCCTGTATTTATCTCCCTCCTACTTCCTGCATAGAGGATCAATCATACTTTGAAGTATTAAGGGGTACTTATCACCTCTGTTTTGCCCTCTTCCTTTGAAACTTCAGCCAAAACTGAGGCATAGAGTCCTGTTTTAACATCCTATTACACAAATAGCACCATTTACTCTCTTGCTGTTCTCCATCCTTTAGCCTGCAAGGCCAATTTGGATGTGAAATTTTTCTGGACAGCACTTTCCTCCTCAACGCCGACTCCATCCTGTAATTTCTCCTAGCTCAACTTTCTCTGATAATTTTCGACATGATAGGTCGACCGATGTACCTACTTTAGCCTTCCATCACTAACATAAATTTTCCCCAAATGTGTACATGAGATACATTTTTAGTTTAGGTTTTACACATATTAATTAAGTCATTTTACTTCCAGTTATATCCGTGCCTGATATTTAGCTTCTGAATTATTAGGTAAAGAATCAGGTTCTTACCGTTTCTTTTCATTCTTTTCCAGCATATAGACTTATTAGGTGTTCAGGGCTTTGCAATGATGATAATGATGTTAGTGACAATAATGACACCTCCCATTTGTGTCACACTTTAAAAAGTACTGTCATGTACATTATCTTGTTTGATTCTAAAAATGCACCTGTGATGCTTATGACTACTTTGTTCCTGACTAAACCTTTCAGAAACCATAATAGCTCCTCCACCTCCCACGAGCTTTGCGGCAGAACTGGGAGGAGAACTACATCCCCCCAGTTAGTTGCTCAGGTAGCTGTCCAGGCTCCCAAGCCCATTTGCTTATGCTTCTCTGACCACAGCGGCCAGGCTGTTCCTTTGGTTCCTGTTCTTACCCTCTACCCTCTCCCTTGGACTTGACACAGTCGCTTGCTTCTTGCACAGGCCTTACTCCAGAACACTGACTTTGGCTCCACTTTGCTCTGTGCCCTGTAGCTGAACACCATCACTACTCTCTCCCAGCTGCAGATTAAACCGCGGTCTTGATCCTGCTCCCTTAGGGAGGGGTCATTGGTGCAACTGTCAGCAAAAGGAGTAATCGAAAACCCTCAGTGTAGAAATCCTAAATGAGTTGCTATCTTCTTCCCACGTGAAAGCGTGACTTTAGGATACAACATCCCCAGTGATGGCTGCACATCCTTCCAAAAGTGGGTAGTTGTTTTTTTTTTTTTTTAAATGTAGATTTGGTGTTAGATTTTCTAACATTTGTGATGATATTAAATATGGAACGAAGTGTTAGATGATGCCCGGTATCACACCTGGAGATTTCTCAATGCTTTTTCTTATAAAAACTTGACCACTGTGACTACAGCTTTTGTTTCATACAGGATTTTATGTAGATATATATAGCTCCAGTTCTCACGAATTCTTCCTATTACCCAGAAGTAGAACATATTGAGCAACAGGGGTGTCAATGACTTGCAGGAATTAAAAACCAACCAGATAAACACAGGGATGGCAGAAAGCCTGAAGAATGAGGGTAAGGTAAGGAGAGAGATCACAGGTAGCCGAGTGTTGCCTCTATAGGAACAGTTTGTACATAGCATATTTTAGCCTCGACACGGGTATGTATATTCCAGGGTAAGTTGTCCCATATTTCCTGAGAGAAAACTGTTTTTTTTTTAACTAATGAAATGTCTTATTTTATAGCAATAAAATTAAAACTCTACAGAGGTAGAGAGAAAAAGTGGCTGCAGAGTGAATATTGATCAGTAATTATTATGGATACGCTATGAAGAGAAGTCTCTGTTAATATAGCTCATTGTTGTGAATGTTTTTCCTTTTCTTCCTTTTAAGTTCATAGTGGTTTGACTGGGAATGTCTCTGTTTTTTTTGCTTTGTGTGTTTCTCCATCCTCTCCCACCTTTTTTTTTTTTTTAATTTCAGAATATTATGGGGGTACAACACTTTGGCTATATATATTGCCCATGCACTGCCCGTGTCAGAGCTACAATCGTGATCATCCCCAAACTGTGCTCCCCGCATCCATTCAGTGAGAGTTGTCCCATCCCCTCCACCCCCCTCCCGCCTGTCCGCCCCCTGATGAATATTATTGCCCTGTGTGATGTAAGTGTTGATCAGTTAGTACCAATTTGATGGTGAGTACCAGTGGTGCTTGTTTTTCCATTCCTGTGACACTTTGCTTCGAAGAATGGGCTCTAGCTCCAACCAGGATAATACCAGATGTGTTAATTAACTATTGTTTTTTATTGCTAAATAATACTCCATGGTATACATATACCACATTTTATTAATCCACTCGTGTATTGATGGGCACCTGGGTTGTTTCCACATCTTTGCAATTGTGAATTGTGATGGTTCAACATACGCAAATCTATAAATGTAATTCACCATATAAATAAAAGCAAGAACAAAGATTATATGATCCTTTCAATAGATGCAGAAAAGGCTTTTGACAAAATCCAGCATCCTTTTATGATAAGAACTCTTAACAATATAGGCATAGATGGCTCATACCTCAAAACCATTAAAGCCATATACGATAAACCCACAGCCAATATCATACTGAATGGGGAAAAATTGAAAGCATTCCCCCTTAAAACTGGAACTAGACAAAGGTGCCCACTATCTCCACTTCTTTTCAACATAGTGCTGGAAGTCCTAGCCAGAGCAATCAGACAAGACAGAGGAATCAGGGGCGTCCAGATGGGGGCAGAAGAGGTCAAACTTTCACTATTCACAGACGATATGATATTATACATAGAAAACCCCAAGGATTCAACCAAGAGATTACTGGAATTGATAAATGAATTCAGCAAAGTCTCAGGATACAAAATTAATACACACAAATCCATAGCCTTCATATATGCTAATAACAATCAAGCCGAGAAAACTGTTTTGAATGCATTTACTTGTAAGTTTAGAGCATTACAGGATATACTTTTGTTTTTATGTTATTAAAATATAGGTGATTTGTTACATGATAGGCAAACCAGCAGCATTTTGAATGTAATTTGTGTTTAGGGGTTGTAGGAAATATAAATAGATTGATTGATTGATCGATTTATTTATTTATTTATTTATTTATTTTACTGTCGTTATATTCCCAGAGTAAGTGCACCTTGTAAAAAGAAAGATAAAACAATAAAAAAAAAAATCTTTAAAGAGTTCCTACAGGATGTTTAGAGGACAGAAAAATCCCCTTTGTGGAGGAATTGAATCTGTTCCCTTAATGGCTGAAATTTCTCTCACAGCTAAGCAGGCCTCGGCAATGCTGAGACGTGTGGATGTTTCTGAGAAGCTCAGGAAGCTTGTCAGAGTGGGTATGCAGCTCAGAGTTTAGATAAGATTTCCCAGAGGTTTTAGTTGCTCTTCACTTATTTCAATTTGGTTTTTTCCTTAGCTGGCTCCTACTTCGCTTTTCTAGCTTGTGTTACTATTCTGGTTTTCAATAGTACCAAATCTTACAGCAGTCTGTAAAACTGTATTGCTGTGCTTCACGTAGGAAAACACATTTTTGCATCTCATGCCATGGAATCTGGCTCTCAAAACTGGCAGCCTCATAAATGCCTTGACCCTTTAGCATTCCAGGCAGTTGGTTTGTCACTTTTCTCCCATTTTATAGCTTTTAAAAAATGGAATACTGAATTAGTCAGGCTCAGGGGCTAAAATTCTCTTCAGTAACTGTGTTTTTTTCACAGCATAGTGCATTAATATATGCAGATTAAAAAAAAAACCCTCCCAGAAAAGAACTTTAAAATGGATTTTCTAGCCAGAGTGCCAATATAATTTGACTCTCAGTGCAACTCAAGACAATAGCATCAATTCCCATCACTGAATTTTATATTCATATCTTCTGATATTTTCTTAAAACTGAGAGGGTGACTATTTTTCCCAGTTTAGACTTTGTTCCTGTCCTACCAACTGTATGCTCAGCTCAACTCAGCTACGCATATGAGGCAGCTGCCCACGGACTCAATATCTGAATTCTGAATGTTGAAAGTCCTCCCTGGGGTCACAACCTCTGGTGGCCACCTGTGGCTATGTCCCCACACAACCAGAGACAGGACCGCTTCCAGTCACTGAGCTGTTCCATCCCCCAGCCTCCTTCAGCTCCTTCAGGGGCTACCTTCCACCTGGACCCCCCATAACCAAAACTGTTCTCACCACAACTTCCCATCCCCTCCTTCAGTCCCCTGAGAGTTCACTGCTCTGCTTGGCTCCCCACCACTCAATTCCAGTTTTTAGTGTCTTCGTTTGGTCTCAAGGGAAGAACGGACTGGAGAAGTTTGTTGAGTCACCTGGCCCAATCATTACACATGTCTGGTGTTCATCGCTGTGTGATAAGCTTCTAGGCAACTTTTCATTCACCTCTAATGTGTTGCCCACTGCCTCCTACTTTCCCATACCTTCTCCTCAGCAAATGCTCTGAGAGAACAGAGAAGAATTGGCATGGATTCCCACAAATTCTTCCCCTTCAATGTTAAATGTGTTCTGTTCAGTTTTTCTTCACTCTTATTTTATTCCTTTCTACAAAGCTTCTTTCCAGGAATCCCACCTCCCTTGTGTGCTTTATTCCATCTGTTGGGTACAAAGATGACACAAGTGGGAGGGTGGGATGAGCTGGGGAAGAGAATCTCTGCTTGTGACCACTGCACAGGCATCCAGAAATTATGCCAGGACTGACAGTTACAGAACACAGGCTTTGAAGACTCCACTGGAATGAGACTTCTTTCAAGAAGGCGGCTTCCATGGATAGGTGTTGCTCTGGCTGCCCACCACCAGTCCTTCCTTCCTAGGGTAACAGCATCCTAATTACTTTTTGGGAAACCAATCCTTCCTCAGTCTTTGCAGGACTCCTGATCAGAGTGCCCCATTCCACTCCTGCCAAAGGATGGACACATGACCCCTGCTTGACTGAATTTGATTCTTAAGCAGAGTAATATATGAACTGTTGCTTGGATTCATACTGGCAGTGAAAGAATGTCTTCATTCCTGAAGGCGAGTGCCCAGAGCTGCTCTGAAGCCTGGTTCTTCCATTTTCCCTTCAATTCCATGAACCACAATATATAGTTCAAAATATGTCTTTTTAAATCAAATTATGCAAAATCAGTTTGTATTTTTTTGCAAACAAAGAAATTTAAATGTTAGGGGACTTGAATATGTGAAGGTAATATGGTATTGAAGAAAGGGCATTGGCCTAGGAGTCAGATGACCAGTCCTGCTACAGACAGCTGCAATTCATTTGTTCTCATGTTACTTTATCTGCAGAATGAGGATTCTCAATGTGGGAGAAGGCATGTCCAAATCTCTTGTACGGTTTTTTAAACCCCCTTGAAAATTCCCCTTCATTCCCCTTGCAAATTCTGTTAACTGCCCCACTAGGGCATGGCCTTACCACTGCACATTGCAGTACAATGAACCACCATTACTAACAGACAAACAACCCCATTAAAAAGTGGGCAAAAGACATGAACAGAAACTTTTCAAAAGAAGATAGACTAATGGCCAAGAAACATACGAAAAAATGCTCAACGTCACTAATCATCAGGGAAATGCAAATCAAAACCACAGCAAGATATCAGTTAACTCCAGTGAGAATGGCTTATATCAAAAAGTCCCAAAACAACAAATGTTGGCATGGATGTGGAGAGATAAAAACATTCATACATTGTAGGTGGGACTGCAAACTAGTAAAACCTCTATGGAAAGTAATATGGAGAAACCTCAAAGAACTAAAAGTAGACCTACCTTTTGATCCAGCAATCCCACCACTGGGTATTTACCCAAAGGAAAAAAAGACATTTTATAAAAAAGACACCTGCACTTGAATATTTATAGCAGCACAATTCACAATTGTAAAGATGTGGAAACAACCCAAGAGCCCATCAATACATGAATGGATTAATAAAATGTGGTATATGTATACCATGAAGTGCTATTCAGCCATAAAAAAATGCTAAACTAATACCTCTTGTATTAACCTGGATGGGATTGGAGACCATTCTTCTAAGTGAAGTATCACAAGAATGGAAAAACAAACACCACATGTACTCACCATTAAATTGGAACTAATCAATCAACACTTATATGCAACATATGGAAATAACATTCATCAAAAATCTAGCAGGTGGGAGGGGGTAGGAGGGGATGGGTAAATTCACACCTAACAGGTGCCATGCACGCTATCTGGGGGATGGGCACACTTGTGGCTTTGACTCAAATGGTACAAGGGCAATTTATTTAACCAAAATGTTTGTACCCCAAAATATTCTGAAATTAAAAAACGAAAAGAAGTGTGATATAACCCTCACATGTGTCAGGTGGAAAAACATTTTTCTGGGATAGAATATTTCCAAAGGTCCTTGTAGGTCTAATCTCCTCTGAGTTGATGAGATACTTTTTAAAAAATATAACTGTTTTAGACAGGTTATGAAAAAAAATTTAAAGCACAGGCAGATGGAGATCTAGGAATAGAAACAGAAATCAAAAACCTCAAAAATTGGAGAAATGGTTGCAAAAGATTTTGATGTGAATTGCCTTAAGTGTAATGATAAAACTTGTGGCAAATATATTGGTTAGAAATCATGATATTCCTCATATTTTTATTCTCCAGCACAAGGGGCTTCAATTTTGTGAAAAGACCACTAAATTTGAAAAATTAAAAAAAAAAACTTGATGTATCTTTAACACACTCTGTGTTTAGAAAATGTCCACTGCTGTAAATACTAATATTATCGATGTGGTCATATAATAACTAACATTTAGTGGCTAACAGAAAAAGTTTTTGATGAGTTTCACAGAAAATTACTAATCTAAAAAAACTTGATATCAAATCTTTCTGAATAATTTATTATTCATTAATGAAAGACATGACAAATATGAATGGTACAAGTTCAAATAAATTAAACATAAACTAATAAGCTAAAATGAAACATGAATTAAACATTAAGTAGTTTAAATTTTAAAAAAATAGCTAAATCAAAATTTTAAATATATTATAATAAAAGCCATAATTTCTGTTCTGTGTTACTGGCTTCTTTTACTGGAGAAATGTTAAGAACACTGAAATCAAAACCATGGTCTATGCCAGTCAGCTGACATGATCATCTCCTGATAGTCAAATTAAATATTTATAATAAATATACTTGATTTTAATTAAATCATTAATTTTTTTAATGTTCTCTTTCTCTTTTACACATTCACACACATATATGCCACCACCAACACCACAGTATTCAAGCCAATAATATTTAATATTGCTCTGTTTTGGCACTTAAGAGAGCATGCCCTTTGATATGATACTCTTTACCCCTAAAATTGCTTCAGATCATGTGGAATAGATCCATGTGCCTATGATGTTCTGCAATTTCTGCAAATTGTTCACCATATGGTACTACTAGAACTTTTAAAATTGTTTTATCCTGCCTACATCAATAATTTTAGTGGATTATGCATGCATAAAATTACGGGTGTAACTTCATCCTCTTCATTGCTCTTTGTATACCTTTTTACAAGTTCTTTTTATATAACAGGTAAGAAACATTTGTTCAAATAAGTGAGGTAATTAAAATTTAAAAGCTAATCATGAATCTAACTAGTTCCTTACCATGGCAGTGAACATCCATTTAGGAAACTTCTAATTATTTCAACAATAATTATATTGGCAGGAGGACAATGGAGTACATAATTTATAATAATTATATCATTTAAGTGTCTATATCTTACTGCTTTAGTCTGTTTTGTGCTGTTTTATCAAGTACTCTGAGACTGGATAGTTTATAAAGCACACAGCTTTATTTCTTACAGTTCTAGAGGCCGGAAGGTCCAAAGTCAAGAGTTAATATAGCAAGGACATTCCTGTTGCATCATGCCACAGGGGAAGGTGGAAGGGCAAAAAAGCATGCACTCGCATGTGCATGAGAGAAAGAGACAGAAAGAGAGAGAGAGAGAGGGAAAGGGGGGATAAGGGGACCGGACTCAACCTTTTATCAGGAACCCATTCTTGAGTAACTAAACCACTCCCTCAATAACAGCATTAATCCATTAACGAGGGTAGCACCCTCATCACCGAATCACCTCTTAAAGGTCCCACTTCTCAACACTGTTGCATTGGGGATTAAGTTTCAAACACTTGAACTTTGGAAGACACATTCAAGCCATAGCACTCACCTAAGCAAATTCTTTAAGAATTGATGCTTTGGTAACACTGGCTGACTTCACGGTGGTGTCATTTACTGTTTTGCAAGTTTTATTCACTGTTGCACCAAGAGGTGATAAAATACAGGATATAACATGATATAAATAGACAGTGAAGGACTTAACAAGAAGAATGATACTTTTTGAGAACATAATACTACATAGTTTCACCCAGGGCGTACTCAAATTTTGGATCTTGCTTTTTGTTTGCCATTGAGTAACAAACGTTTTTCTGTGGTGTTGCATAGCATTTGGGAAGTGATGAAGGGAATTTCCTACCATTATGTTTATGTATTTGTATGCTTTGTAAAGGAATCTAGGGGAAAAAATCTTTACAGGACAACTTAAGTTTCCATAGGTGTCTATGGGAGAAAATTACAGAGATGTTTATAAAAAATTCAAGGATTCCCATAAAGAAAATTTGTTAAAAAAAAAAAGTTCACATTTCAATAAGAGGTGAGAAAAAAACACAGGAGCAAAAAAACAAAAACAAAAACAAAAAACAGGTAAACAGGAAAATAAGATGGTAGAAATAAGTTCAAATATGACATTTATAACAATAAATATAAATAGACTAGGTTTTAGAGGGAGATAATATCAGATTTGGATTAAAAATAAAAGATACATACTATCCATAACAGATATATTTAAAGCAAAAAACTAGGTTAACAACAAGATAATTGGAAAAATACAGCTGACAAATACTATACCAAATAACATTACTATCAGAAAAAATAGAATTTAAGAAAAAAATTACTAAAAGAGATAAGTGAAGATAATAAACTATGATTTTAAAAAAGTCATCCAACTGTATCTTCAAAACATATAAGGTGAAAACTGATAGTTATAATGATTTTAAAAATCTACAAAAGGATGGATTTTAATTCACCTGCTAAAAATACTGGGTTAAATAAGATATATAGAGAATAGAATATATGTATGATTGGAGATCAGTTTAGAAGATCTGAAAGTACCAGTTTTATACTTTTTATAATTGGGATACATTATTTTTTTCTTTATTTCTAATTCTCTTCCTTATAAGTCAAATTTCTCCTTACATATATGTCATATAATTCTGTTATCTTTTGTTAAAAAAAATCTGAACAATCAGTTATCTTTGTGTCACTGGAAACAAGAAATGTTATTCAAACTGCACCCTACTGTGCTTAAATTAAACTCAAGTCAGTTCACCTTTCTCAGGAAAATTGACCTCAGACCCTACTAACCATCAGAAAAGTTGATGACATGTGGTCAGGGCTCAAAAGGTCTTCAGCTACCATTTCAAGTCTATTACCACAATGTTTTGATATTTGCAACTGATTTTTTCTCAGATTTATATGTAGTACGATAAAACAGAATTTTGTTGTTTTTCTCCTATTTTTACCCTACTCCTTTCAACTAGATTTCCTTCCCTAAACTCTTCCTAAACTGAAATTATGGAGCTGCAATTGATCAAAAAGGTAGTACCAGCAAGGTAGTGCTGCTGGTTTTAATACTCAATCACGGAATAGTTTTCCCCAAGCATTTGACTCCATGACTAACACACTTTTACCCTAAAATGTTTGACCCTGGTTATATTTTATAAGAACAAATATTTGTCACATATTTTCACATATAATAAATTATAGTTACATACTAATTAGAGCCCATTTTAAGAAGCTTAAAAAGGGATTTTGAAAAGTAAAGTATATAAAAGTGTTCTCTTCCCATACACTCTGCCTCCAGACCCTTACCACATTTTCTTTTCATTATTTCTTCTCTTTTTAAAATTTTCTCTCTACTTTTATATATCCTACAATGATCTTCAACAGACCACCATTTTTTAACCACTTGATTTAAGTCTCTGTAATCTCTTCCAAAATTGTGTTGTTTTCATTCCTCTGGAAGAGAGCATAATCCACCTTGAAGAGAAAGTAATTTCTCAGGTTTGATTATCAAATTTGATGTCTTCTTTATTTTGTTTTTTTCTCCTAACATGACAACAGTTGTTATATGCAGATTTTGCCAGGAGAGAAAGTAATTTTATACCCTGATTGGGTGGCGTTGACCATCAAGTTTACTACAATCAGGAGTAGAGAAACTATAGGCTATTACATGGGATATACCTTGTCATATGGATGGAGGAAGCCTGCCTCCTCTGGCCACAGTGGATTTTGTGAAGGAAAAGAGAATCAGAAGTACAGAAAGCAAATATTCAGATATATAGGTGCAGAACTTTCCATATGCACAAAAGTTCCAGAGAGGAGAGAAGGATAAGCTGAAGTGGTTTCTACTCACTTTCTTGTTTAGAACTTTGGATGGAGATGTTCACATTGGTGACCTTCCCAATGTGTGGATGGCAATAAACAGCACAGCAGCTGCAGAAGAAATTGGTCAGATTATTGAGTTGGGGCAATCTCAAGATACTTTCCACCCACTGTTTGGGAAGGAAGAACTCACTAGTTCCTACATATTCCCCCAGCCTTCCATGTGGAGATTAGGAGGGCAACTGAATAAATGGCTGGGAAATTTCCAGGAAGATTCTGGGATCACTATTACATGGAGAAATCATTCCATAGCTAAATACTATACTTTAGATATCTTACTGGGCTGGGAACTAAATGGGAGTCTCTGCCCTGAAAGAAACCAGGGTGTCTCTGATATGAGTGGGAACTAATGGGGCCAATCAACAAGGTGAAATGGCTATGGTCCCCTAGAGCACTGCCTGAGCAGAATGAACATAGCACAGATTACACCAGCCATGGTCTACAAAGGCAGACTCCAGCAAGAAACCCACAGGTAGGACCAGCCCAATCACACCTTGGTCACCAGCTGCCCTGCAACAAAAGGCTAGCAAAAAACCTGGCACCCTTCACCAACTAAGCAGAACAATAAGCTTTTATTAATTACAAATACCATCTCAGGCAGAAGGAAGAAAAATAGAGAAACAGCTGAATGATGAAAATGTAACTTTGAGTAGACTAAATATTTGTCTGAGAGAGCTTTTTTTAAGTTGAAGGAAATTATTTAAACTGGAAGAAGGAGTAATAGCATTAATTGGAAAATTTTTAATTATTTATTTTTGCCCGAATGCCTAGCAAGGTATGGTCTATTCAGAAAGATTAGATTAGTTATAGAGAAATAAGTAAAGAAGCTCTTAGAAGTGTAGAAGTGTAAATAATTATTGTATACCACTCTGTGATGAAATAATTCACAATGTGCATCTGTGTAGAAGTATAAATAATTATGTGTGATCTCTATACTAGATATAGATATAGATACAGATACAGATATAGATTGCTGTGGTCTGGATGTTTCTGTCCTCTGGACATTCATATGTTTAATACCATTGTGATGATATTAAGAGGTGGGGCCTTTGGGATGTGACTAGATCATGAGGGTGGACCCCTCATGAATGGGATTAGTACACTTGTAAAAGAAGCCCCAGAGAGCTTCCTTGCCCCTTGCACCATGTAAGGACTCAGAGAGAAGGCGTCATCTGTGAACCAGGAAACAGGCCCTCACCTGAAACCGAATCTGCTGGCAACTTGATCATGGATTCCCCAGCTCCTAGAACTGTGACAAATAAATTTCTGTTATTTATAAGCTACCCAGTGTATGGTATTTCATTATAGCAGCCCAAACAGACTAAGACATAGATTAGGTATAGATATAAATATATGTCTATACATCTATCTAGTCTATGTACTATATATAGGGAGTTATATATTTATGTATGGTACAGTATAGTATGTAGTTGATATTGTGTATATTTTCTTACATGTAAAATGTCAATTAGTAGCTTTGTATGTAAGTCATTTTTGGAATTTTATATTATTTTCTGGAAGTGCAATTACTAAGTCAGTGGGAATGAGTATTTTAAGGATTCTTGAGGCCAAGCATAGTGGTTCACACCTATAATTCCAGCACTTTGGGAGGCCAGGGTGGGAGGATCGCTTGAGCCCAGGAGTTCAAGACCAGCTAGGCAACATAATGCGACTCCATCTCTACAAAAAATATTGTAAATCAGCCAGGCGTAGTGGTGCGCGCCTGTAATCCCAGCTACTTGGGAGGCTGAGGCAGGAGGATTGCTTGAGTCCAGGAGTTGGAGGCTGCAGTGAGCTATGATCACACCAGTGCACTCTAGCCTGAGCAACAGAGCAAGATCCTTTCTTGAAAAAAAAATATCCTTGACATAGTTTGCCAAATCAGTTATAGTTTCATTCTCTAAACCAACCCATTTCTGTAAGATAGCCAGATATTTAGGAATGACAAAGATAAGACTAAAAAACCATATCAATCAAATATTGCATTTGTCATTTATATTTTGATTGTTGTGAAGGCCAGATTTCAGGCAAGAGTTTGATTCCTCAGAGGCATTTGCTCTTTATTGAAGACACATAGCCACTGAGTGTAAGGTGGCACTGTGTGTTTGCCTCATGTTGTCTTATGTCTGTCCAGCCAAAAGCTATGCCTTCTCCTCACAAAGACAGTAATTCATTTAGGTATTATTATTAAATACTTTCCCTACCAAGTCTCGAATGTGATCAATTGCATGAAGTTCATGAAGATCATTGCTTTCTACTTAACTAAAATCCATTGCTGGATATTTTTAATTCTGTATATAAAAAGTCTCTGTAGGAATTAAAATTTTAAAAATAATAAAATAAAAAATTGTGAATAAATATAGCAATATTTAAGTACTATAAGATACAACCAGGAATTTCCACTGAATTCTTCCTTGGTTGATATTCTAGTCATCAAGCAGCAATCCTCACTCTTTCAGAAAAGAATCAATTCACAATTGGCTGAGGTTCACAGCAGGCCAAGATAGGGAGCCATCACTTTTTCCTCCTTATTATATTCTGTCTTTTCCATTAGAATCATGGCAGTCTTCATGCTGTTCCCTTTGTATGTATAGCCTGTCTATGAGTCAGGCCTTGATTTGTATATTCCAATGGGTTTCTACATCGGCAGTACAATCTTTCAAAACCAGAGTCACGTTGAAATAATTTCCACAATTAACATTGTAGCACATATGATCCTAAACATCTGAATGGATTAATTTTTTTCCAGAGATGGGATAGTAGAATAAAGCGTTGAATATATAGAAGAAAAATAATGCCAAAACAAATAAACCTATGCATTCTTAAATTCACAAGGAAGGGAAATGCACATACATGTACACACAGGTTTTTCTCATTTTCTTTGCAAGTATACCATATAAAAGTATGAACATCAAGTTCTTTTACTCGGGTTTCTTAAGCATAAAATTGCAAAAACTCAGAGAGGCAAAGAATTGAAATGGAGTTTGATTTTTTTAAAAATTATTTAAATATTTTACATGTGACATTTCAATTCTTAATGCACATTTGTATTACCTTGCTCTCATCCACTTTCTTAATTGACTTCAAAGAGACTGTATTTTATTCAATACCTGTTTACAGCTTCCAGAAATTCCTGAATCATCTTCAAAATGCAACTCAAATGATGACCTTACTGATCAAAGAGAATTCTTTCCCTTCTTCTTTAAGTGTATAGATATATATTTCATTCTGATTAATAGCAAGCTTTGGAAAGAGAAACAACTTTTTCCTTTATACTCAGTGGCAATTTTGGCAGTGAATAGTCATTCATGGAGTTCAAAGAAATTTTTTTGGACAGAGCACAGACGTATTCATGACATGGTATCATTCAACAGATTTCATCCTGTGCTGATTCTGACAAACTTAGACAGCCATTGTCAAGTCCACACCCCTCGTTTGCTCTCCTGTAGCTAATATAATATTGTTTTAACAAAACCAATGAATGAGAGATACAATCAATGAAATTAGGCATGTGGAGTTTGGAGGGGAAGGGCAGTTAGCAATTTTAAACAGTGTGGCAAATCCTGAAGAAGGTAAAGGATTTAGTCATGTGAATTTCTGGGGGTAGAGTGTAGCAGTGCAAAGGATGTGGGTGGGAGGCTGCCAGGGGCATGTCTGAGGAACAGCAAGGAGGTCACTGGGCTGGTGCAGAGTGAGCCACAAGGAGCGTGATGACAGATGAGATCATCGGAGAGGTAACAGAAATGGAGGAACTGGGGCAGATTTCTCAGAGACTTGAAGTCCAAGTAGGGAATTGGCTTCTGCACTGAATGAGTTTGAGAGCCGATGGAAGGGTGAATAAAGGAGTGATGATGTTTTAAAATCTGACTTTTCTCTTCAAAATAGGATATAGACAGGCAAGGGTGAAAGAAAAGCAGTTAAGGTTAGGAGGCTATTGAATTAACAAAGGCAAGAAATGGTGATGGCCTTTACTATTGTGTCTTCTCAGCAGATTGTACTTTTTCAATATAAAACATGCTTCTTTGTTCTCTTTAACTCAAAGCTTTTGATTTGAACTTTGATTCACCTGATTTTAAAATATTCCTATCGACTTTCTTATTGTTAGTATTTGCCTGGAATTCCTTTTCCAATACTTTATTCTCAACTTTAAATCACATATTGCTTTAAGTGTGTCTCCTTAATCCAGGAAGTAGGTCTATAATTAGTTTACCCAATCTGAGACTGTCTCTGCACAGGACAGTTTATACCATTAGTATTGTTTAATGATGAATATTTAAATTTTTTGGCATTTTGTCTTATTATTTTATTATGTTTATTATGTTTCTGTTTATTATGTTTTCTTATTTTTTTTATCAGTTTGTGTTGATAGTTGGGTTTTTTGCTGCTGTTGTTGCTCTTGCGTTCCTTTTCCTTCAGAAGTTCACAAGTTACGCATCCTAATTTTATTATTCTAGTGGACAGCCCTCAAAATTATAATCCACATATTTAAGCTTGTACTTTCTCAATATCTTAAGTAAACTATTATTAAAATTGATTATTACCTATATCTTTCTCCCTTTCATTCTATGTCACCATTCCTTTAGTTTCAAGTTATTTCCTTGTGAATTTGAATGTCTGTCCCTACCTTCATGTGCTCAGGTACTTAATTTTTGTTTGTCTCTCTCAAGCTCCCCAGCACAGAGCACTTTTTATCCATACCTACTTTCTTCTTTGCATAACTGAGCCCTTCCTTCCCATTGAGCAGTTAATCTATTATTTAATATTTTCAGCAGCATTGAATATCTAGATGGAGCACTCTGTCATTCAATAAGCATTAGCTATTCCTCATCGTAGGAGAATCATCATCATAACATTTAGAAAAGTATACGATTAGCCATATCACATAAAATTGTATCATTTTCCTTCATTTAAAAGTGGAGTTTATAATGCATACACACTCACACAATGATGTCTCTGATTATGCTTATTTGGGCTTTATTTGAGGAAAATTGTTTTTCTTTCTTTGTTGTGGCAGATGTTGTTCTGTAAACATGGTGAGGTACAACAAGATAGTTCAGAAGACCTTAACATTGGGCAAGTAACACAGATACCTTATCTTCTTCATTGCACAGTAAGAGTCTCAAGGACCATTTGGAAGACTGCAGAAGCAGACACCATATTTTCTTTGCTTCAGTACATCTTATAATTAAACTAGAGAGCTACCCAGCTGCTAGTGCTAAAAAGTTATCCTTAGGGAAGTATTTCTTTCAAAGAGAGCACAATTTCCTTGAAACCACATTACTATTTGTGTTCAGTACAAGAGAGCTCATAACCAAAAGAGCCAATTGAGTTTTCCAAAGACAAATGATTCAGTCAATAAAGTATTTTTAGATAATCACTAGATTCTGAAATTATTCTCAACTATTATCTACACAAATATTAATTCAGTGTGATTTGATGGTCAAATTTAAAAGAAAAAAATACTCTCTTCATCCCCAGCTTTCTTCTGGCAATACTGGCTACCTTTCTCCTTCCATTCCTAGAACATTCTTCACCTTCACCTCCAATCTAACGTAGCCATTTTATCATTTTGCGCCTTATTTTGGTTCTTAAACAAAAATTTACCACAGTCTTATATATTTTAGTTTATCTATCCATTAATCCATTCACTTGCTTATCCAATCTCTGTTCTCTTCTTAAATGCAAGAGTCTTCTCTATTTAATTTGTTGCCATATCTCCTGCATCTAGTACAAGATCTGTTGTATACAGTAGGTGCTTGATCTACATTTCTCAAAAGTTAAGGAGCATTATGATATTCTGAAATAATGAATAAACTTTAATTTCATCATGATAAGTCTTAGAAAAAAGTAAAATTATCAGATCAAATAACCTAGATTTTATAATATTTTATTTTAAAAACTTTCAGAACTTAGAATTATTCATTCTACTTAATCATCTTTAGATGGCCAAGATAATAAACATTTTAAATTTTAATATATAACAAGGGAAAATACATGTACATCATTGTGAAAAAATGAGGATCTCTTGTAGAAATTGTTGATGACTTTTTTAAAAAACAGAAGATTGTTTTTAACATTTTCTTATAAGAGAGTTATTGGGAGATTTGTTTTTTAAGTAGAAAGCATATAGGATTGTGATATTATAATGGCTCAGCTGAAAGTCAAATGCCCCTAAAAATTCCTCTTTGTGAGTAGTAGAATTCTTCTACACAGGTTTATTTTTTATTTTTTATTTTTTTTACTTCAGAATATAACAGGGGTACAAACATTTAGCTTACATATATTGCCCTTGCGCCACCTGAGTCAGAGCTACTGGTATGTCCATCCCCCAGATAGTGTGCACTGCACCCATTAGGTGTGAGTTTACCCATACCCTCCTCCCCACTCCTGCCTGCCTGACACCAGCTGAATGTTACTTCCCTATGTGCACGTAAGTGTCGATCGGTTAGTACCAATTTTGTGTGCTTGTTTTTCCATTCTTATGAAACTTCACTTAGAAGAATGGGCTCCACTTCCATCCAGGAGAATACAAGAGGTGTTAGTTCACTATTTTTTATGGCTGAGTAGTATACATTTACATGGTATACATTTACCACATTTTATTAATCCACTCATATATTGATGGGCTCTTGAGGTGTTTCCACATCTTTGTAATTGTGAATTGTGCTTCTACAAACATTTGAGTACAGATGTCTTTATTATATAATGTCTTTTTTTCCTCTGGGTAAATACCCAGTAGTGGGATTGCTGGATCAAATGGTAGTTCTACTTTCAGTTCTTTGAGGTATCTCCATATTACTTTCCATAGAGGTTGTACTAGTTTGCAGTCCCACCAGCAGTGTACAAGTGTTCCTATCTCTCTGCATCCACACCAACATTTGTTCTTTTGGGACTTTTTGATAAAAGCCATTCTCAACGGAGTTAGGTGATATCTCATTGTGGTTTTGATTTGCATTTCCCTGATGATTAGAGATGTTGAGCATTTTTTCATATGTTTCTTGGCCATTAGTCTATCTTCTTTTGAAAAGTTTCTGGTTCATGTCCTTTGCCCACTTTTTAATGGGGTTGTTTGAATTTTTCTTGCTGATTTTCCTGAGTTCTATATAGATTCTAGTTATTAGCCCTTTGTCAGATGTATAGCATGCAAAAATTTTCTCCCATTTTGTAGGTTGTCTATTTGCTCTAATGATAGTTTCCTTGGCTGTGAAGAAGCTTTTTAATTTGATGAGGTCCCATTTATTTATTTTTGTTGTGGCTGTGATTGTTTTTGGGGTCTTCTTCATAAATTCTTTGCCTAGGCCAATGTCTATAAGAGTTTTTCCAACATTTTCTTCTAGAATTCTTATGGTTTCATGCCTTATGTTTAAGTCTGTTATCCATCGTGAGTTGATTTTTGTGAGAGGTGGGAGATGTGGATCCTGTCTCAGTCTTCTACTGTGGCTATCCAATTTTCCCAGCATCAATTATTGAAAAGGTATTCTTTTCCCCAGTGTACGTTTTTGTCTTCTTTGTCAAAAATCACATGGCTATATGAGGATGGTTTTATGTCTGGGTTCTCAGTCTTGTTCCACTGGTCTCTGTTCTTGTGCCAGTACCATGCTATTTTGGTTACTATTGCCTTGTAGCATAGCTTGAAGTCTAGTAAATTGATGCCTCCCAATTTGTTCTCTTTGCTTGAGGTTGCTTTGGCTATCCAAGGCCTTCTCTGGTTCCATAAAGAGCAGAGAATTATTGTTTCTAGATCTGTGAAAAATGATGATTGTATTTTAATAGGGATTGCATTGAATCTGTAGATCATTTTGGGTAGTATAGACATTTTTTAAAAGATATTTGAGGAAACACAAAAGAAATAAATAATCTCCAAAGATGAGAAATGGCTTTTGTATCAACATCTTTCATGTGGGGAAACTGGAGTTAAAAATGATTCACTGATGACATGCAAAGGAAAATCCTAGCATTAGAATACAACAGAAAATGAGGGGAATAAAACTTCTTGTTTCCTTAACTCCATCTGTCTGATATCTGAGATTAGGTTTTTACAAATCAGTGAATTCACTCTTCATTAATTAAAGATGGATATAAAAAATGAACTACCAAAATTACTTTCAAATTAACTGATGCTAAAGAACTAAATCTAGGTATAGGAGAATGCTGGAAAAAATATTCATAGTTTCAGCCTCAGACAGAATTTTTTCAGCAAAATATAAAATTCATAAAAATATGAATGCTAAACTATTAATTATACAATCTCGGGGTTTTCCAGATACATATTCAGTCTTCTTAACTTCAAACATCACAGCTTAAAAAAAATAGAGCTTCTGGTTTCCCATAGGCTAACTGAGGCCACCTAATTTCAAATTCTACCACATATACTCCCCCCAAAAACATGTATGTCAACAAGAAAAACAAATAAAATCACCAATAATCTATGTCAATAGCAGAGAGACAGAGAATATTGAAAATTTTAATTCATACATTAAAAAAATTGTTATTTTACAGACCAGGGCCAAGGGCCTAAGATTGTGCAGAAGAGTGCAGAATACATAATAATGTATTATGGGTCCTAGTAGTAATGAAATACAGACAATATTTATTAGGACTTACTAGTAGAAGGAGAGGATTGTATCCTTAATGGAGAAATAATGAGAAAAGAGCCAAGGCCTGGTACATCAGAGAACTGAAAACAGAGAATAAAGAGAAAGCAACTTACACAGTACAGGCATTCCTCAGAGATATCACAAGTTATGTTACAGACCACCACAATATCGAGAATATTGCAATGAAGTGAGCCACACAAATTTTTTGGTTTCCAAGTACATATAAAAGTTATGTTTACACTATACCATAGTCTATTAAGTGTGGATAGCATTACATCAAAAAAAAAAAAACTTTATTGCTAAAGAATGCTAACGACCATCTGAGCTTTCAGTGAGTTGGAATCTTTTTGCTGGTGAAGGGTCTTGCCTCGAGGTTGATGGCTGCTGACTGATCAGGGTGGTGGTTACTGAAGGTTGGGTTAGCTGTGGAAATTTCTTAAAATAAGACAACAATAAAGTTTTCCATATCAGTCGACTCTTTTTTTTCCACAAAAGATTTCTCTGTAGCATGCAGTGCTGTTTGGTAGCATTTTACCCACAGTAGAACTTCTTTTAAAATCGAAGTCAGTCCTTTCAAATCTTTCCACTGCCTTATCAACTAATATGTAGTATTCTAAACCCTCTGTTGTCACTTCGACAATGTTCATAGCACCTTCACCTGGAGTAGATTCCATCTCAAGAAATCACTTTTTTTGTTCATCCATAAGAAGCAATTCCTCATCCATTCAACTTTTATCATCAGATGGCAGTCACATGTTCAGGCTCCACTGCTGATTCTAGCTCTCTTGCTGTTCCTACCACATCCGCAGTTACTTCCTCCTCTGAAGTCTTGAACCCCTCAAAGTCATCCATGAAGGTTGGAATCAGTTACTTCCAAGCTACTCTTCGGGTTGATATTTTGACGACCTCCCACGAACCACAAATGCTCTTAATGGCATCTAGCATGACAAATTCTCTCCAGAAGGTTTCAATTGGCTCTGCTCAGCTCCATCAGAGGAGTCATTACCTATGGCAGATGTCATCTTATAAAAAATCTGTCTCTAAATTTTCTAAGTGTGTGGAGATGTGAGAACTTGTATAGGTGATATATTTATATCTATTTCAAAGACAAAATTATACGATGGGTTTCAAAAAAAAAAAGAAGAAGAAGAAGTGATACCACTTCTTCTCTGTTATGAATAATGTCACTATAAACATTCGTGGACAAAGTTTTGTGTAAACATATTTTCAATTCCATTGGGAATGGAATTACTAGGTCTTATCATAGGCTCATGCTAAACTTTTTGAGGAATGGACAAATTGTTTGCAACAACAGCTCCACTATTTCACATTCCCACCAGCAATGTATTAGGGTTGCAATTTCTCCACATCCTCACCCACATTTTTTATTGGTTGCCTTTTTTGCTGTAGCCGTCCTCAGGGGTGTAAAGTACTATCTTTTTGTGGTTTTGATTTGTACTTACTTAATGATTAATGATGTTGAGCATTTTTTCATGTGTTTATTGGCTATTTATTTGTCTTTTATAGAGAACTATCTATTCAAATGAATTGTCCAATTTATATTTGGTTGTCTTTGCTTGTTGAATTTTATTCATTTATGTTTTTCTGTTCTTCAGACTGGGTTATCTCAATTGACTTATCTTCAGGTTCACTAATGCTTTCTTATGCCTGCTCAGATCTTTTTTTTCTTTATATTAATTCTTTCACCCAGGTATATACTTGGAAAACTTGGTTTAATGATTTCTATTTATCCTCTTTGACCAGTATATTTTAAGTTTATCCTACTCCACTATCCTGCACAATAAATGAGTCATTAAGTTCTGTTGATTCCATATTCTTAATATCTTTCCAATATGCCCTTCCTTATTGATCCTTGCTATCTTAATTTGGGATTCTCACCATCTCTTACCTAGTTACTACATAAGTCTGCTAATTGGCACATTACCTCTAGTTTTCTTTCCCTTCATTCTGTCTTTCTCTTACATACTATTTTCAGTATTGTTCTCAAACACACATTTTATTATATTTCAGGGGTTTAAAAATGATTAAAAATGTCAATGGCTCAACACTGTCTATAAGGATAAATACTGAACAATGGAAACACTGGATTTTATTTGCATGGGATGCAGGAAACTTCAAACATATCTCACCAGGACAGGCAAGAACTCTTTAATAAACCTCAAAATCATCATAATGTTCACCTTAAAGCATCTAAACACCCAAGACCATAAGCATGCCACTGTGATTTTATGCCTGACTCTTGATGAACCAAAAAAATGACTCCAAGGAATAATTATTAGAATGAATATAATAAAGATTCGAGTGAAGAAGAAAGTGAGATATAAACATAATATATAAATGTATTTTTTGTTGGTTAGCAAGCAAAGCTTGAATTAATATCTACTTTTTTAAAATTCTCAAAATACTTACATTAAACTGATAGGGCTTCTTATACTTGATGGAATATTGAAATCAAAGAGATAAAATTACATTATTATTACTTTATTTCTTGAATACTTACTGAGTGCCAGCACTGTGTCAAATACTGTCTAATTCCTCAGGACATAAATACATATAAGATATAGTTTTTCTGTGTCTCTCAAAGGGCACAGAGAGTAGTGATTCCACATAACTGATTAATTGCAGTAAATACACTGCTGTGATTATTTTCCAATCCATTTTTTAATTTAAAAAGTTTCTTATTTAAAATATGTGCAAAATGTTTAAGCTCCCTTAATAAAGTATTCCTTCATTGGTCATTGGTTTTCATACTTAATTATTCATGTCCTTAGCACCTCTTATCTCATTATCCAAACTTCTAGAAAACCACAATGTAAATCAAATTTTCCATGGAGATTACACTGGGAAAAAGACAAGAGAATTTGGGAAAAAGACAAGAGAATTTGGGAAAAAACTGCTTTGAGAGGCTGGGAAGAAGAAAGAGACCAGCAAAAGAGTCAGAGTATTAAAGAAGAAGAAGAAAGGGATCCACACTTTTAAAGCCTCAGTTTCCTTATCTGCAAAGTGGAAATAATATTTAATTTGTGTAATCATTGTAAGGAACAAAGGGTCAATGCATGGAGATCTTTTAATATAATGCCTGATGTTTAGTAAACACTCATAAATATTGCTTATTTTGTTGTGATATAAAACAACAATAATTTGGTGCTCAATCAGCCAGATCTACAGCTAGACCATAAGCCAACTTCCGTATCACCAACAGTAAGTACCTCGGGTACTTGCTCTTTGAATCATTGATTATCTTATTTACCTAAATAGAAAAACAAAAACAGAGATGATACATAAAACTAAAAATTGAAAACTCAACAGCTGATATGCACCCTTATATTTTCAATAAAGAAACCTGATCTGGACAAAGAGTCTCTTCCTCTTTTTCAAAACTTACCCTTAGTTGTAAAGTGACATTCTTTACAAATGAGTGGTATGAGAATTGTAATGAGAAACTATGAGCCTCACCCAAATGAATAGTACAAAATATAAGTAGCAGAATTATGGAGGGCCAGGGAGCTGCTTTACCTCTATTTACTCTGTGATATTTTGTCTTATGTGGGAGGGGCTTCATAGGCTTTCTGTTTCACCTAAGGGATTATGTAGAATGTCTATAATACCTGTTAGCACTTTCATCAGGGCCACTGTGACTTATAGACTATTTATATTAATTGGGATTGGCATATTTAGACACCTACTACAATCTTTTTAAACATTTAAATCAAGCGATTTGAGAAAAGCCAAGCACAAGGCTTCAGGTGGTGGAGGTATTTCAGGAATGACAGCACCAAACAAAAAATAATTAGCAAACTCTTTCATGAGAGCTAATTTTCACTGGGCCATGTGCAGTGTATTTTTATACAACCAGATGCCCCCTTCGATGTCGTCTTATTTTTATTTACATAGAAAAGTTATTTATAAAGTTGAGAGAGATCCATCAATTTGTTCTAATTTTGTTGAGAAAAAAAATTTGCCAGAATCATGTGAAAGCATCTTCTACCCCTTTTATCTAAGTGTCTCACTTTGAGAGGTGAGTTGGTCCAACACAGAAGTTGGAAATAGCAAGCCGCCCCCACAGGGCCATGAGAGGAAGCTTTGCTAGAGTTCAAGATGTTAAGATCACCCACTGGCTAATTAACACTTGAGCAAACTCATTCAATTTGGTAAAGTATTTCCAGCCAGTGCAATCAATGAAGCTTTTCCATAACTACTTACTAAATAGTGTTTTTCCTAAATTTCAGTTTTTCAGTGGACTGTTCCTAAGATAGTCAAACAACTCCGACAAAGAATTTCCTCTAAGCTTTGATGTTTGAATATATTGTTTCTAAGAGGGGAAAAGCCCTGTTAATCCAATATAATAGGAAATTGTTTTTTATTACAGTTATTTTAATGATTAGTTATGCCTTAATGGCTACATGAACAAGCCAATGAACATATAAAAGGGAACTCAATTCCATAGTAATAGGAAAATTCAAATTAAAACCGAATAAGATAATGTTATACACTACCAGAATGACTAAAATAAAAACAGTAGGCAACACAGGTGTTAAGGAATCTGTAGAAAAACTGGAACCATTGGTAGGAGCATAAATTGGCACAACCGCTCAAGGCAAACATGTGCATACCCTGTTAATCAACAATTCCTTTCCTAGTCACTTACCCAGAAAAAAATGTACATGTATAGTCACCAAAAGGCACATAGGAGAATGATCATAGCACTATTATCTCTAATCCTTTTGAGTGATTCTTTCCCTAACTTGTGTAGTTTTCTTACATACATACACTGATCAGCAAGCAATTGAATACTTCTTGGGGGAATTCTCTGCAAATCTCCAGTTTTCCTTGCACAGTTTAAGTAACTGTAGATTCCTTGTTCTGCCTGAACTCCTGGCATCATATCCTTAACTTGGGTAGTCTGACAGGTTCTGCCTTGGTTCCCCCTCTCTGCACCATGACCTGGAAATTTTCTAAGGTGGTAAACTAAATTATAGATGCACATCATTTGATTTCCATCAAGGATCATTTTCCAATGTCTTGAAAACTGTTGTTTTATATGCTTTGTCCTTTTTTTTTTTTCAGGCAGTTGGGCATATCCAGCCTTTGTTACCCCATCTTGTCTAGAAGCTAGAATCTTTAGGAACATCCTTTTTTACCTGAAAGAACAACTGAGGGCCAAGCTATGGTTCTTTTGGGTTAGGTGTTTGGCAGCTATTTTCTCTAAAATCAACAAAGTAACCTTTTCACTTCAAAAAAAAAATGGTAGTATTTGCTATGTTGTCAATGATAAAATGTAACCTTTTAAGCAAAATTTAGAATTTTAGAAAATGTGTATATGCCACCATTAATTTGACAGTTTCCCAGTACATAAATACTTACCTGATGAAATCCGTGGTGATCTTATCACACATGATTTTTGAATGCTGTATAATAAAATGTGTCAACATGGGAAGGTATATATTACTTGCTGCACCACTATTTTCCAGATGACTAATGCAGGATGTTACAAAATCATACATCAGTAAAAAACCCATTGTAAGTACAAAATAGACCAGTGGATTTTAATGTAATCTCACTGATACGGTTTCAGATTTGGTACTGAAATTAAGTTTTAAGGAACTACTACTTCTTAAGTTTTGACATAGTATCAAAGATGAGAATACACTGTTATTTGAAAAGGCTATTATAATATTTATCCCTTTTCCAAACACAGATATATATGTTGTCATATTTTCTTTGTATCATTCAATGAAAACAATATACTGTGACAGACTGAACCGGGAACAGATATGTGAATCTAGGTACATTCTATTAAGCCAGACATTAAATAGCTTTGCAAAATGTAAATCAGTGTTGGTCTTCTTGCTAAATATTTTTGTTTTAAAAATATAGCAGTTGTTTATAAAAATAAGTTATTTGTGTTAACTATGGGTTTATTGGGGTTTTTTGTGAATTAAGAATTTAAAAAAGTCTTAATTTGAATTTCTATTATGATAAATATCAATAAATAGCACCACATAAATAAAAGCCTTTGAGATTTCCAACAATTTTAAGGAGTGTAAAGGGTTCCTGAAACAAGAGCTTTGTGAGCTTCTGCTATAGAAAACCACAGGCCAGAAGACTTTTTTCCAACTCTCTTTCATTAGTGTTTTCTCATTTGAAATTTTCTTTGTAATCTTCCTTTTTCTGTGTTATTTCAACTCTTTTTCTGCTTCGGTCTGTCCTTGTCATTCACACCCTGACTCTGTTAACAGAGTCTTGCCCAGATGTTCCCCAGGGCTGGGAATTAACCTCTATAGACCGTTCTCCAAATCTAGACATCAGCCACCAATGCCAAAACTGCTTCATGCAATTGTAAGCCTACGGGGACCTCTGACCTTGCCCTGTGACAAAGACCCTTCTGACTCCACAACATCATGCTCCTTTTCTTTACTTGGGTGACCTGTGTGGACCTGGGCAGCTCCAAGGGCCCTTTCAGTTTTCTGTTCTTACTGCCTGTGGCTAATGTGTCTGCCTTTTTCTGAATTTCAGTGGTTCTCTATTTTGCCAGTAGAGCTTTTGTTGAACTTTTTGGCTTCAAGTGTGGGTGCTCAGGACTTCCAAGCATCTTGTATATTATAACATGTGACTGATAGACCATAATCCTACATTCATTGTTTAAATTGTTTTCCTATATCCCATAATCTTGAAGTGCTTTCTCTGGAACTTCCCATGCCATTTACTTGTTCAAGGGGCTCACGATCTCTACCTGCTGTTTATCCCAACACTCACACAATTTTATTACCCAGGAGAGCATAATGACATCTATAAGGATGATCATTTCTGTGAGGTTATTTTCCATCAGATCATTCTATAAAAAATATTACATGAGATTGATCTTTGGGGTTAGTCAAGAGAAGGGAGGTGAAGAAGAAAGATCCTCATCATTTAGAGTTTTCCATCCAGATAATATCCCAATCCCTGTTGTTCTGAAATTAAATGAAATTAGAAATTCTCAGAGGTTATTGAGAGAGCCAATTGTCTGCGTTTTTTCCCCTAATAGATGCAATGTCATGAGGTAAAAATAAATAATGAAATAATAAAATAAAATAAAACCCTCTTGCTATTAACTTGCCCCTGGTTTTCCATAATCATATTGTAGCTATGCAAATATTGGATTAAGAAGAGCAGGATTTCCTGAGGAAATGATTTCCTTTTTAACTCTGTCACAGTGTTTCCCTCCTCATTTGAGAGTCAAGCAACCTCAGCATAGCAGATTGAAAAGTATTTAATTCATGAGTACTTTTTACTTGGCATATGGCTTCATAATTATTAGCTAACAACACAAAGTAAAACACTGATGAACCAGGTTCATCATCATGTGTTGCTAATGATCTTTTCTAGCAAAAAAAAAAAAAAAAAAGCTCTCAGAATTATTGCTTTGGGTTAATATTGTGCTCCCTCAACTTACAAGACTATTTTAAAATTATTGGATGGGGCTGTTTTCTTCAGTAAATTTGTTCTCATTTTTAGTTCATCTAAAGTATTGTTAAAGTAAAGAGAAAAACAGAAAACCTTAAGCATATCTTATGAGTGTTTTGTCCTATTATTCCAGTTTAAGGAGAATGATTCCCATCTGTTCTTGACACTTTTGTTGATAGCTTCCATGAGTATCTAATAACATGCTTGGACTGTTAAATCAAATTAGTCTTCTACGAAAGATTTCAAAATTCAGGATGTCACTTCCTTCTTAGAATACATTCAGGGGCTCCTGTTTCCAATAATATGGCAGATTAGTCACACAGAATAATCCTCTCCCAAGTGCTGGAAGTGCTGGAAGAAACTAAATTGCTGGAAAAATATTTTAAAATATGTACAATTCCCTTCTAAATGCAATCCTGAACTTTCAAATTTCCAAAGCCACCAAATATTTGACTGAAACCAGGAAAACTTATCAAGTCAGCAAGCCCCAAAGCTAGTTTTTGCCTTGAGGGTGACTACCCAGCTCTAGTTATCTTGAGCTTCCACAGTGGTATGGGTATGAGAGAGGGGAGTTAAACTCAGTTTGTTCCCAAGGTAGGGAATCTAGTAAGAGATGACCCCATAGAGCTTAGACTCATAGTAAAAGCAAGGATTAGAAATAAACCTTGCCATGCAAAGGGGATATTAAGAAAATTTTCTTATCTCACATCGCGTGCCAAGTGAAGGGAAAAATCCTTTGAATTTTCATAATCCAAAATTGGCACTTGCAGTGCACTTGAGATCTGAATTCACACTACCTGGGAATGTAGTGTGATTCAACTGGCAGAATCAAATGCAAATCTCTGCAGGGATTCTACTTCAACTCAAGTCTCAAAGAAAAACAAGCAGTTCACTGCCAAAACTCACAAAACAGAAAAGGGAAATTTTTAAAAAAATAAGTAGAAACTAACAGAAACAACAGTCAATAGAGAAAAAAATTCAAAATTAATGCAGATATTGAAAATATCAGAAACATAATACATAATACCAATGTTTAATAAAAGAGAAGCTTGAAAATATGATCAGGAACAAACAGATTTGTGAATGAGCCAAAAAATCCTTCTGGAAATAAAATAGTGAATATTAAAACATCAAGCAGAAAATTGAACAATTAAATATAGCTGAATTTGTGAACTGAAAAATGAATCTGATTAAGATATAAGATATCTAAAACATATACAAAGACAGGGAAGTAAAGAGGTTAAAAGACACACAAAATGCAATGAGAAGTGTTAACATATATTTAATCAGTATTTCAGAGGGAAATAATACAGACAACAGGACACACACAATACTAAAAAGAAATAATCATTAAATCTGCAAATTTAAAAACATCCCAAGTAACATAAGTAAATACAGATCTATTTCCAGACTCACCATAAACAAAGTACAGGAGAATAAAAAAAAAAAAGAAAAAGATATATTAAAAGCAGTCAGAAAGAAAAGACATGTTTGTAAAAGACTGATAATAAGACTGACAGCCAAATTCTCAACACTGGAAGCCAGAAAAGGAGAGAAATGTATTTTTAATGAGTTGAAAGAAAATAACTATAAATCTAAAATTGTAAATCCTGTGAAACTATCTTACAAGAATGAGGTCGACGTAAAGACGGTTTCAGACAACAAAAACTGAGAGTTGACTACCAATTATCTTCACCAAAGGAAAGTGCAAAGATGTCTTTTAGGTAGGGGAGAGAAAGGTAGGGGTGTGTTTGTGTGTGTGAGAGAGAGAGAGACCCAAAGGGGAGTAGTGAGGTGGCCAGCATGAGGGGACAGATAGGCAAAGACAATGAGTAAATATGTGGGTAAATTGAACAAATCCTAGCTGTATAAACATCAGTAGTAGTGTTTCACTAGTGAAGTAAATAGATTGAACTAAATTATTGGGCAAAAGCAGCATATAGGTTTGAGGGAGGGTTAGAAAAGAAATCTAAATTGCTTTTAATGTGGGAGAGAATGAAGAGTGAATAACATTTTCTTAATTAGCTAGAGTAATGAATAAGGCATAGAGTATATTTTATCAAACTACTTGAGGAAAAAATTTGAATCAGAGTAGGGTAATAAGGATCCAAAAGTAGTTAAGAAAAGAGGAGAAAGAAAGAAAAGAAAAGGTGAGAAAAACTAAAAGCTTGCTAGTAGAAAGAAATAAATGCAAAGATATGAGAAATCACTATAAACACTACAGGTAAATGAAAGATTTCAAGGTAGATTAAGAAAAAAATCCAGCTATGTATTGTCTACAAGGGAAACATGCAAAATTAAGGACACCAAATGATGAGAAATATATACAAAGTACAAACTAACAAAAGGAAAACTAATATAAAGAAAGGGGTTTTAAGACCAGAATAAACAAAGTAAAGTAAAAAATCTTAGAAATATTAGTTATTGTATGATGATAAAAGGTTCAATTTACCAGAAAAATATAATAATTCTAACTCTGTATATATTTAATAAAATAGCCTCAAACTATAGCTAAAAAGTAAAGATTAAGAGTCTAAATGGAGATCATTATTATGGTGGAAAATTTTTCTCATTAATGTAGAGACCATTCAGACAAGGCTGAAAATTTGAAAAGCACAATTAACAATATTTATCAAATGGACATATATAAAACTTTATACCCATCAATGGTAGAATCTATTTCTTTAAGAATACATGGGACATTCATAAAAATTGACCCCATGCTATACTCATAAGTTTAACCTCAACAAATTGCAAAGGACCAGATATAACACATCTCCATTAACCTTTATGAAATTAAGTTGGATAGTAATAGCAAGGAATAACTAGAAACACTGAATATGTTTGTAAATTTCACAATTTTGTGCAAAAATTTTATATATATGTGTATGTATATATGTATATATGCAATAAACATATATGTATTGTATGACTATATATACATATATTAATACATTTATTTATGTAAGTGGTTGAAGAGAATGTAGTGATATATTAGGGATATTGTCTTTAAACATGTGGGTATATGGGGTTGCTTAAAACTGTGTAATGATAACAAATGAAAGTAGGAAAATATAGAAGTATCATTTAAATATATTCTCCTCCAAATCAATATATATCTAAATGTATACCTAAACTAAATATTTGTGTGTGCATGTGCTTATAAGTGAATAAATAGTGCTTTCAAATGTAAAGGTGAAAAAAGAAGCAACTACTTACATGATTTAGAAAATTCATTAAAAAACATACAACTTAAAAATTTTTACTGGAGAGTAGGGAAAAAAGGGCAGTCTGGTAGAGGCTTCCTACCTCACCGCTCCCAGGGAAGAAGGTGAAGAGCACAGGTGGCTGCCTACGTGTGGATCGCTCACTCCAAAAACAGCATTGTGAATTTTCAGAGCAGCAGCATGGGACACTCAGCACAAGAAAAAAGGTGACGGGGAGATTCATTCACAAAGATCGGAGAGCACAGGGAGCACAATAGAGAACAGAGCGTGACAGGCATGTGTCAGTGCACTGCAGTCTGACCCACAGACTTCCCATCCACTCAAATGGATGGGACAAGCCCGGAGTTGGTGCAAAGTCATTGCACAAGACAGCAGGCTCTGTGGAGAGGAAACAATAGTGGGAGCCTTACTGAACTGTCGGGTGCACTGTGCTGGGACTGTGCTACACTGGCCTGGGGAGGGACTGGACTGTGATACAGCTTCCCAGGACAGTATACTGGAATTTGGAGAGTGTCACCTTGCCCCTGGAAGTCAGTGGGACCAGGGCACAGGAGTTGAATGGAGAGCAGTGGGCTATACCCTTGGAGGCCGCTGGCAGTTGCCTCCACGGGATCCAGGCAGGTTGAAGACAGCTGCATTCTTGGCATGGCTGATCTGTATCTGCAGGATCCTGGTGTCTTGGAAACAGTTTGCAGCCCGTTCATCCAGTCCTGCCTGTCCAGCCCTGGCCATGTCCTGTGTGCTTGGCCCTAGTGCCTGCTCTCCAGGTCCTCATTCCTCCTCCCCAGGAGAATGGCCATATTGAGGTTTGCTGTGCCATAGTGACTCAATTTGCAAAAGTACTGGTTCCCATGGCAACTGAATGCCTCAGGAGCCTCAGGCTGAATCAGAGCAGCTGCCCCCACCCCTACTGACTTTAATAGGGAGTTCAGCTTGATCCAAGAGTTCCTTGAGTTGCCACTATTCCCCTGGTGGGAGCATCCCTCTGGCAGAGACTTCTGGGGATAGAGAGGACCACCCACCTTGCCTTGGGGTCTAGTGGCAGAAAAGGGGTCCACAATTGGAGATACCCTTATCTGCCAGTTACCCGCAGAGACACATGCCAGTGGGCCAGACACAGGAACTGTGGGGAAGCTTGAGAGCCCATCTTGGGTGAAGAGGAAACACAAGTGGTCTGGTCAGAGGGCAAAGTGCCCAAGCTTATGAACAGGGAAGGAAAAACCTGGCTAGAGACCTCAGCAATCATACCAGTTGGTCCCTCCCATCAGTAGCAGCCCTCCAAGTTTGGAGAGAGAGCCCTGAACACCGTATCAGCAGCTCCCCCTAGCAGCTGGAAAAGCAACCTCTGAGCTACATAGAAGCTCACATATCCAGGCTCTCACACTCTGGCTGTGAGCTATCTTGCTCCTCCCCCCACCTCAGGGGAACAGGGTCCAAGTAACCCCTGGGAGCTACAAGACTCCTCCCAAAGCTTGGGGCATTTTTATACCACACCTGGGGGGCCAGAGCCTACCATGGGCACAACAGATTACTTATGTAACTGGTTCTTCCATGCAAATGACAATCAACAACAACAAGAACAACACCTTAGCTAAACATATTGCCTTCCATCTCAAGCTATTAGGGAGCAGTGGATTTCATACCCACAAGTACAATCCACCAGCTTGGAGCTTAAGCTGGGGAACCAAACTCACTTCACTTCACTGGGAAGAGGTGAAGACAACAGGTCAGAGGTAATCCAAGAGGTTCATCAGACTTGCTAAAACACACCAAAGGCAATACAGGACCAGCACTCCTCTTCCCAGCACCATCAGGAAATAATCCTTGGGGACTTGGAATAAAGGCCATAAACCAGCCCTAGCACCCCCAACTCTAGACCAAGAGACCAGATGAGAAAAAATAACTGTAAGAACACAGGAGCCATGAAAAACCAGAGTGAAAAGTCACCCTCAAAAGAAATCATTAGCTCCTCAGCAACAGATACCAACTTAAATGAAATGGGTAAAATGACAGAGGAACAATTTCAAATATGGATTGTAAGAAAGCTCAATGAAATTCAAAAGAAAATAGAAATGCAAGACAAAAAAGCCACAAGAATAATGCAAGAAAAATGAAAAATTCTCTAAAGAAATCGAAGTATTATGGAAAAACCAAACAGAAATACTGGAAATGAAAGAGGCATTCACGGAACTACAAAATACAGTGGAAAGCCTTAAGAATAGCCTGGATCATGCAGAGGAAAGAACCACAGAGCTGGAAGATAACTCCTATGTGCTAAACAAATCAGTCAAAGAGAAAGAACACAGAAGCAACAGACATGAGCAAAGCATCCAAGGAATGTGGGATTATGTAAAGAGGTCAAACATAAGAATCATAGGCATCCCTGAGGGCAAGGAAGAAAATTCGCATGGACTGGAAAATCTATTTGAAGAAATAATAGAGGAAAATTTCCATGGCCTAGCCAGAAATCTTGATGTCCAGGTACAAGAAGCACACAGGACTCCCGGGAGACTCAAAGTGAAAAGGCAATCACCACATCACATGGTTGTTAGGCTGGCCAAAGCAAATAAGAAAGAGGCACTCCTTTGAGCAGTAAGGTGAAAACAGCAGATAACCTACAAAGGAAAGCCTATCAGACTAACTGCAGATTTCTCAACTGAAACCTTACAAGCCAGAAGGGCCTGGGGACCCATCCTTAATATTCTAAAACAGAATATAGGCCAACCTAGAATTCTTTATCATGCAAAACTAAGCTTCTTATATAAGGGAGAAATAAAAACTTTCCCAGAGAAGCAATCACTGATAGAATTTCTGAAGACCAGACCTGCCCTGCAGGAAGTACTCAGACCTGCATTATACACTGACCAGTGCAATAGACACCCACCAGTGTACAATCACCCAAAAGCTAAAGTCCATAACCCTGATTCCTCAATGGCTCCAGAGGTAAAACAAAATAATAAGAGTCTACCCAACAGGATGAACAGAAATCTACCCCAAATATCAACTATGTCAACAAATGTGAATGGCTTGAATTGCCCACTGAAGAGAAATAGGTTGGCTGAATAGATTTAAAAAAAAAAAAATACAGGCCAACTATCTGCTGTCTCCAGGAAAGGCATCTGGCACACAAGGACTCACTCAGACTCAGGGTGAAGGGATGGCAAACAATTTACCAGGCAAATGGAAACCAAAAGAAAGCTGGGGTAGCCATTCTTACATCAGATAACACAAACTTTAAAGCAACAAAAGTAAAGAAAGACAAAGATCGTCACTATATAGTGGTGAAGGGAAAAATCCAACAAGAAGACTTAATAATCCAAAATACTTATGCACCCAACACAGGAGCACCCAGATACATACAGCAAATCTTGCTAGATCTAGACAATATAGTAAACACCAATGCCATAATAGCCAGGAACTTCAATACCCCACTGACAGAACTAGACTGATCCTTCAAGCAGAAAATAAGTAAAGAAACAATGGACTTAAACAGAATTCTAGAACAATTGGGCCTAACAGACATCTACAGAGCATTCCACCAAAACAACACTGAATATATGTTCTTTTCATCAGCTCATGGAACTTTCTCTAAAACTGATCACATCCTGGGCCACAAAACAGATCTCAACAAATTTAAAAAAATAGAAATTATACCATGTATCTTCTTAGACCACAGTGGAATAAAATTGGAAATCAATTTCAACAGAAACACTCATCTCTACACAAATACATGGAAATTAAACAATCATTGCTGAATGACTATTGGGTCAAGGAGAAGATTCAGATGGAAATCAAAAGATTCTTTGAACTAAATGATAATGGGGACACAGGTTATCAAAATCTGTGGGATACAGCAAAAGCAGTCCTGAGAGGAAAATTCATAGCCTTAAAATACCTACATCCAAAAGACAGAAAGATCACAAATCAACAAACTAATGAACTGTCTCAAGGAACTGGAAAAGGAAGAACAAACCAATCCTAAACCCAGCAGAAAAAAAGAAATAACCAAGATCAGAGCAGAACTAAATGGAATTGAGAACAAAAGAACTATACAGAATATTAATAAAACAAAAAGTTGGTTCTTTGAAAAGATAAACAAAATAGACAGGCCTCTTCCTAGATTGACCAGAAGCAGAAAGGAAAGGACCCTGATAAACTCAATTAGAAATGAAAAAGGAGAATTCACAATTAATATCATGGAAATACAAAACATCATCTTTGAATATTATAAAAATCTCTATGCCCAAAAACTTGAAAACATGGAGAAAATGGACAAATTCTTAGAAACACACAACCTCTCTGGGCTCAATCAGGAAGAAATAGAATTCCTGAAGAGACCAATATCAAAATTGAAGCAGCAATAAAAAATCTTCCAATAAAAAACAGTCCCAGACCAGACAGGTTCACACCTGAATTCTACCAAATCTACAAAGAAGAACTGGTACCTATAGTGCAGAAATTATTCCACAGCATCAAGAGGGAAGGAATCCTCCCCAACACATTTTAGAAAGCCAACATCACACTGATGGCAAAACCAGGAAAGGACTCAACAAAAAAAGAAAACTATAGGACAATACCCCTTATGAATATAGATGCAAAAATTCTCAATAAAGTCCTAGCAAAGGGAATTCAGCTGCTCATCCAAAAATAATCCATCATGTCCAAGTGGGCTTCATCCCAGAGATGCAGGGATGGTTCAACATACACAAATCTATAAATGTAATTCACCATATAAATAAAAGCAAGAACAAAGACCATATGATCCCCTCAATAGACACAGAAAAGGCATTTGACAAAATTCAGCATCCTTTTATGATAAGAACTCTTAACAAAATAGGCAAAAATGGCTCATACCTCAAAATTATTAAAGCCATATATGATAAACCCACAGCCAACACCATACTAAATGGGGAAAGATTGAAATCATTCCCTGTTAAAACTGGAACCAGACAAGGTTGCCCACTATCTCCATTTCTATTCAACACAGTGCTGGAAGTCCTTGCCAGAGCAATCTGACAAGAGAGGGGAATCAAGGGTATCCAAATGGGAGCAGAACAGGTCAAACTTTCACTCTTTGCTGACAATATGATATTATATCTAGGAAACCCCAAAGATTCAACCAAGAGACTCCTGGAATTAATAAATGAATTTAGCAAAGTCTCAGAATACAAAATCAATGCACACAAATCAGTAGCTATCATATACGCCAATAACAGTAAAGCCAAGAATCAAATCAAAGATGTAATACCTTTCACAACAGCATCAAAGAAAATTAAATATTTAGGAATATATTTAACTAAGGAGGAGAGAGACCTATATAGGGAGAACTATGAAACACTGAAAAAAGAAATTGCAGAGGATGGAAACAGATGGAAAACCCTACCATGCTCTTAGATTGGTAGAATCAATATTGTTAAAATGTCTATACTACCTAAAGTGATCTACAGAATCAGTGCAATTCCTGTCAAAAGACCAATATCATTTTTCACAGATCTAGAAAAAATAATTCTCCATTTCATATGGAACCAGAGAAGACCCCATACAGCCAAAGCAATTTTAAGCAAAAAGAACAAATTGGGAGGCATCGATCAACCAGACTTCAAGATATACTACAAGGCTATAGCAACCAAAACAGCATGGTACTGGCACAAGAACAGAGACATAGACCAATGGAACAGGACTGAGAACCCAGATATAAAACAATCCTCATATTGTCATCTGATCTTTGACAAAGCCAACAAAAACATACACTGGAGAAAAGAATATCTATTCAATAAATTGTGCTGGGAAAATGTAGAAGACTGATACTAGATCCACACCTCTCACCTCTCACAAAAATTAACACACGATGGATAACAGACTTAAACCTAAGGCATGAAACCATAAGAATCCTAGAAGAAAATGTTGGAAAAACTCTTACAGACATCAGCCAAGGCAAAGAAATTATGAATAAGATCCCCAAAGTATTCACAGCAGCAACACAAATATATAAATGGGACCTGATCAAATTAAAAAGCTTCTTCACAGCCAAGGAAACTATCATTACAGCAAACAGACAACCTACAGAATGGGAGAAAATATTTGCATGATACACATCTGATAAAGGGGTGATAACTAGAATCTATACAAAACTTAGGAAAATCAACAAGAAAAAAATCAAACAACCCCATTTAAAATTGGACAAAGGACATGAACAGAAACTTTTCAAAAGAAGACAGAATAATGGCCAGCAAATATGTAAAAAATTGCTCAACTTCTCTAATCATCAGGGAAATGCAAGTCAAAACCACAATGAGATATCACTTAATTCCAATGAGATTGGCTCATATCAGAAAGTTCCAAAACAACAAATGTTAATGGGGATGTGGAGAGAGAGGAACACTCATACACTGCTGGTGAGACTGCAAATTAGTACAACCTCTATGGAAATTAATATGGAGATACCTCAAAGAACTAAAAGTAGAACTACCACTTGATCCAGCAATCCCACTACTGGGTATTTACCCAAAGGAAAAAAAGACATTCTATAATAAAGACATCTGCATGCAAATGTTTATAGCAGCACAATTCACAATTGCAAAGTTGTGGAAACAACCCACGAGCCCATCAATATATGAGTGGATTAATAAAATGTGGTGTATGTATACCGTTGAGTACTACTCAGCCATAAAAACATTGGTGAATTCACATATCTGGTATCATCCGGGATGGAGCTAGAGCCCATTCTTCAAAGCAAAGTATCACAAGAATGGAAAAACAAGCACCACTTATATTCACCATCAAGTTGGTACTAACTGATTAATACTTATGTGCACACATGGAAGTAATATTCATTGGGTGTTGGGCAGGTGTGAGGTGGGTGCAGGGGATGGTAAATTCATACCTAATGTGTTCAGGGTGCACTGTCTGGGGGATGGGCACACTTGTAGCTCTGACTTGGGCAATGCAAAGGCAATATATGTAACCAAAGTGTTTGTACCCCCATAATATTCTGAAATTTAAAAATTAAAAAAAATTAAAAATTTTTTCACTGTATATGATCTATGAATGATCCTTGGGGCCATTTGAATATTCATTTTTAGTTAGCAAAATTCATGTCTCTTATAATCATTGTAGAATGAATTTTAAAATTTCCATAGATAACTCTTTGGAGAATGTAAGTCATAATGATATTATTTCACAAATTACTGTGATTTCTTTCTTTTAAATTAAAACCCTCTATTGTGTATTATTCTAATTACATGTAAATGTACACACCAAAGTGGATTGAAGAGGCAACAAGAAAATTTCACTAGAAGGGATATATATAAGTAAATTACCTGTGACCTGTGTTGCTGTCAAAAAGTGATTTATGAGGTAGAAGACAATAAAGTGAAGTTACTGCTATGATAGTAATGACCTACTTACTGCAAATAAATGTAGAAAATAAAACAAAGTATAATAGAAATTACCAATTTCCAGCCCTGGGTAGTTACTGTTACCTTAGAATATTATCCTGAGCACCTAATACTTAGTAGGTACTAAACAAAGTTTTTTGGTTGAATGAACAAATGTGTGCATGCACATGAAAAAACCTAATCTATAGTTGGACTATTTACAACTCCTCCAAATCTTTAATAAGAAGAAGGAAGGGGGAGAGGAGACTGAAAAAGTAGGAAAAATAACACCTTTCCAAAAGAATAGGATTTTCTATTTAATGAAAAATTCAGAGTGCGCTTTTCCTTTCCCAATTCTAGATTACTTTATTTGGTCATTTCAATTAGTTTCTTTTAGCTAAAAGTAATAATAGCTACAACTTTTGGGGGCTTACTATGTACCCAACAGAGGAAAAAATTAATAGTAATTGGAGGTAGAGAATATGGGGGTGCAGATTGAAGGGGACTTACAAAAATGTGGTACACGCTTATGTGAACAATAGAAATGAAAATAAGAACAAGTAAATTGATTCTTATTTTCCCATTACTTTTTACTCTGTCAAGTATCAATCTAAACTATGTTTATTTATACTTCTCTCCAAATATGGATCATCTTGAAATTTTTAATGTATACATTTTAGACATTTCTATCTTGAGCAGCTTTATAGATGATATCAAAAGATACACAATACAAAATGGAAATATTCAAAGAGACTTCATGAGAAAACAAAAGTTTCAATGTTCAAATACACATACTTGATTACTTATTATGTGCCGAGTGAAGTTTCTAAGAGCCTAGCATATATTAGCTCATTTAACACTCACAACAACCAGATAAGATAATTATAATTATTATTCCTAGTTTACAGGTAATAGAAGCAAAAAATTAAATAATCTTCCCAAAGTACTACTAATTAGTAATCAGGATTTAAACAAGGTAATTCTGCCTTTAATGCATATGCTGAAAAATTGCTCCCAGTGCATCTTTTCTGCATTGACGTCACCTAATTCATTCACTTAATTTCTTGTTGCATAAGTACAGCAGTGATAACTATCCGAAGAGGCCAATCAGAATCTGAGGCCAGAGAAAAGAGGTGGCTTGCAGAGGTGCAGTCAGACGGGCACAGGGCAGGAAATGGAACTCTCCTCTCCCGACTTCCAGATGTGGGCTCATTTTTCTTCTAAGCAGCCAGAATCTGAAGTGTGTTGTAAAATATGTGATTCACATGATGAAACCTGTGTATTTGTGATATTTGTCAAGATACAGTTGTCTGAATGTACAGAATTATTAAGATCTATTCAAATACAAATGTAACACTGGGTAGAATAAATAAAACAAGAAACATATTAGACAATACCTGTGAAAATCCATGAAACTTATTTCAGCAATGTCTTTCCTATAAATGTCTCAAACATTCCAAACTTCTGAATCCAATTATTAACAGTATAATTAATATTAATACTCAAATCCAGAGAGTTCCAGTGTTGCATAAACCTATGTAGGAAGTCCAGACCTTTTTGAAATTCCCATTCTTCGAGTATTTCTGGGAATTCCCAACGTTTTACTTAAGTATATGTCCATGTGTCACTTGTATATCATTAGTCACTTGCTGCTGGTAATCAGCCACCATCGCTCAGTGCCAGTCTTTGCCAATTCTCTCCGTGCAACAGTAAATGTTCTAGAAAAGTGAGAGGGAGAATGGCCTGTCCCTCTGCGTTGAGCTCAGTTGGGAAAGCCCAAAGCTATTTCATCTCTCAGTGTTTCTGAACTTGGAGAAAATCTCTATCTATTCTTATACACAGCCATCCTTCTCCCTAAGTGCTCACAGGCCAAGAACTACCATATTGGTTCTATTCCTATGGAAGGTTTACCAAAGAAGATACCCTTTCCTCTTGTGATGAATTTTTCTCTCTAGTCATTAGGATATTACTTCTTAGATTTACTTTTGCCTCCTATGAATCACAATGGCAGTTAGAAATGGCTCCCTGTAGTTGAACATTCAGTTTATCAAAGTGGGGAACAGATACATTGTAAGGAAATGGAGTTGGGGTGAGACCGGAACTGGGGGTCATCTAATTTCACAGGACTGATTTATCTATCAGCCAGTCCAACCCAGTCAGAGCACCTGCTTACATGCATGTGGAACTGAAATATCCTGATGGAACAGATATCTCCCTCCCCAGTTCCATTGCTATTGCCAGGCAATTTCTTCACTGATAGTTCTTTAGACACTAGCATGAATTCTCCTTCTTTAAACACATTAGCAAAAATATGCCAAAGATAAATTTTACTGGAAAGAATCAATGGGTTACTAGATTTTCTTGCACAAACCATCAAAGTTCAGTGTCCCCAAATAATCGTTTTTCATAGTCTTGGAGGCAGTCACCTAGGTGCCTTGCAGGTAAGTAGGTAGGAACTTTGGCAGTGGAAAAGACTTTATTTTGTGTCTTCCACACACAATCATATCACAGAAAAATTTTTCATTGCTTGTTAAAACTGTAAGGAAGACTTTATTTGAGACTATCACAGTAGGGGAGAAAGATGGAACACAACTTTGAATTTAAGAGGGGCAAGTGGCAATTTATAACCAATGGGCAGAGAGAGGGGGTCATTAGATAGGAAATTGCTAAGAAGAGATATCAGGGATAGGGAGATTCTTGTTAAAGTTAGGCCAAGGCTGAGGCCTAGCTGAGAGTAGGTCTCCGAGAAGCCTGACTAAAATTTGGACAACGGGGGAGTCTTTTTCAATCACTGAGGACAATGCTCAACATGGAACTCACTTGCCGGAGTTAGATTCAGGCTTCAAGAACAATGCTGTGAAGGTTCTGAAATGCAGAGCGAGGCTGTCTACTGCACTTCAATATTTACGCATTCAACTTTGCTCAAGTGGTAATTTTCCAATCACCCAATTTCAAAAAATATTGATTTATGGCTTTTTCAAAAGGTCAGAAAAGATCCTGAAATTGGAAAATATGCAAATCATAATATTCAAATAATGTGATAGTAATGTCCCTGGATCCTGTCAAAATATGCATGCCCTTACCTATTTATTTTGTCAATCATGGCGACCGTCTCACCACTATCTCTTCTTCTACTACACCCAACTCTCCCTGTCTGCACATATGACCTCACCAACTCATCAAACAGTCATTAATTTAGAAAAAGAATATGGAAAAAAACCTATTTCATCCTTTATAATCTATTTAGACAGGAAGTGGTTTCCATAACTCATAAAATTGTGCAGTAGCTAGAAAAGGCTTTAACAGTCATCTCTTCCAACCCACTCATTTAGCAATTCAGGAAACAGAGGTCCAAACCAGTTAGTGATTTAATTAAATTTGGTAGTTAGTACTGAGATAAGAATAAACAAATGTTTCCATATCTTAAGTTGAACATACAATTAAGAATTTTTAAGGCCGGGACTAAACATAATAGAAAACCCCAGTTCCTCCTGTTCCTTTCAGAAGAGATGGGAAGGGACTGTCACCACCATCTTTAGCTCAGAAGGGGTTGCTATAATACTGGCTGCATTATAGTGTTTCTAGCACTTTGAGATCCTGAGATATCCACTGAATATGTTATTTATCAAGAGCCCTATTCAAAGCTCCATAGGACTTGTAGGAAAACCCTTAAAGCAGAAGTTGAGAGATTTGTAGCCTTCTCTTGACACTCATTCACTGATCATATGATCCTGGGCAAGTTTCTTAACCTTCCTGATCACAGCCTCCTTGTCTCTAAAATAAAGGGAAGAGATAATTATGTAGGGTCCTTATAGTTTGAAAATGCTGGCTTTATCTTGCACTAAACTGGGTGGGCATATTTAAAGAACATATTTAAAGAAAGCACCTCACACTGGGTGGATGTACAGTAAATCCTCAAAATAAAAATTAGGTAGTAAGGGAGTGTCTCCCTCATTCACCCACACTTCCTCCCTCCCTCCCTCCTCCCTTCGCTCTCTTCCTTCTTTCCTTCCTCCTTCCCCACCCCTTTTCCCTCCCTCCCTTCTTTTTCTCTCTTTCTTCTTTCCTTCCTTACTGCCTTCCTTCCTTCAGGTGGGACCTAGCTGGTGAGGCATGGGGAGTGATGGGCAGACTGGTGGGCAGGAGACCACCAGTTTAGCAAGCCAACTGCCCTAGACCATAGACTACTTACCTGATTGGAATGTTAAAATATGATACTTGGATCCTAAGGGAAAACAGTACAAAATAAGTTTTTAAAAAAATTTAACCATGTAAGAGAAGGAATTCCCTTTAACGAGTCACCAATGTAATCAGTTTTACAGCTTTGACTTTTAAAAGTCTAATCCAGACATGTTCTCTAAAAAATAACCCTAAAGTTCATGTAGATCCAGTATATCAAATATCCAACAGGAGCACATCAACATGAAATTTTGATGAAAGACTGATAATTAGTGGTTTGCATTCCTCATTCAATGGCCTTGCTAGCCAGCGATCAAACACTCGGACTGAAATATGGCCTCCTTCCTCACCAATTGCCGCATCCTTCAGCCTAAGAGAAGTGAGTTTAAATCCCTTTCCTGTTCCCAACCTTCATCAACTATGATCTTTCTTTTAAAGCGGGATCTAAGTCTACTTAGAAAATTGGAAAATATTTCTCGCCTACAGAAATAGCCCTGCCTAATTTGAGCAGTTGAGCAAAAATCACAGGCGATGAGTCAGTGCTTGTGTAGAAGCCTTAGTTATCTGGGCTCGATCTAAGTGAGTCGATGTGCTTTTCTTTGCTTTGAATGCACCATAGTCAGTACAGTCAGGATTGGAGAATGCACATTAATATGAGGAAGATGGGAGGTTTTCACGTTTGGGGAGCAATTTTAAAAGGCAACACCACAGTTTGTATACGAGCAGCCTAAGAAAAAAGCAGTGAATGAAATAAAGATAATAAGATTTAAGGGGAGACACAACCTCTTCTCCTTCTGCTCTGGATCGGGCTCCGTTCATATGTAACATTACAGTCAAGTTTAATGGTTGAGCAACAACCAGAAAACCCAGCACCATATGTTGTGTGCAATGTCACAAGGAAAAGAGACTGTTAATTGTCTAAAGAGGAAAGGCCTCCTGAGGAGACTGAAAGTCACTTTCTGGAGGAGAGAAAGGACAGATAAGTAAGTTCTCTGAAAGAGCAAACAGGAAAGATGGTGAGTGTAAGCAAACACAAGCTGGTTTCTCTTACTTCAGCAAAGTATTTGGGTTTGGGCAACAGTGAACCCCAGCTACAAGAAAGCGCATCAGGTCCTTGAGGAGTTGGGACAGTAATTTTGGAGGGGCTCTTAGAAGGGAGAGAATCTTCAAGGATACCCAGGAAGTTCAACCACAGCAAACCTTCCTATAAAGACCCTTCAGCACCTGAAAGCCAGGATATGGGTGCAGGAAGGAACTGGGGCTACCACTTCCATATCTCAGACTGTGAAAAAGCATCAGCTCAGGAGCCAGACTGCCGGGTTCGAATCCCGGTTCTGCCACTTACCAGCTGAGGACCGTGGGCAAGTTCCTTAAACTTCTCTTTTCCTCAGTTTCCCCTCAGTTAGAAGAGTGCTTGGCACTAGTACATTCTGAGTACATATTCACTATTATTAAAATAACAGCAAATTTAATTGTTTTATTGTTTCATATACACTTATGTGTATTAATAAAATGTAACTATGCTGCAAGAATTCCTGTCTTGTATTTTGAATATTTCCAGGAATGTCAGATAGGAGAAAGGAGAATATGCCAAGCAGGGTATAGTATGTAAAATTATCCAGGAAAACTTGTGTGTTTGTGTGTATGTGGGGGTAGGAAGGATTAACCCTGTGCAACAAATATGCCATTCCTTTTTTGCATGAAGTCAAGTGGAAAATTTACTTAAGGGACATTGTTTACAAATTGTATACATAAGTATATTTTTCCAGGGAGAAGATCCTAACTTTCATCAGCTTTCAAAAGATTAGTTATATCTAGCTTATTCATCCATAAGCATTTTTGTAGAGAATATTTTATCACACACTTACCTTTAGCAACTAATTAAAAGCAATGAATCTTACATATAACTTAAAATACACCTTGGTATTCAACTCAGCTATGACCTCTACAGATGGTGGAATTATTGTTGAGGTGGGAACGAGAGTCAATCCAGCCAGAACTCAGAAAATCTGTTCATCTGAAAGGCTGTCTTCCTCTCCCTGTCCATAAACATGTGCACTATGTCAGCCTGTCTCCCTAAAACCCAGTGCAAAAAATTTCTGGGCCCATCAATCTAGCACCATCAACAACTTGCTGAATATTTTTTTAACCTCAGTAAAGAAGACTCTTTCCTTCTTTTGCTTCAAATGCAAATCAATTAGGTAAATGTGAGTAGTATGACAAATTGAGTTATACTGTAGTTGATTCAATACCAAGATTTCTTTACAGACATTAAAATATCATATTCTTTTACTTACATTTTCTGTTACTCTTTCTTTACATCTGTTTTGGTTTAGTTTTAATTACATCAAGAAATTTTTTATTTTAAAAATTCAAGCACAGAAGTATTATGCCATAAGAATGAATAGTCCAGTTTCACTTCCTGTACACATTCACCTGAATCTCTCCCCTCTTTATAGGTAATGAGCATTAACAGCAGGCTGTAAATTCTCCCAGATGACTTTCTTTTCCCTTAGTTTTCTTTGGAAGGGTGGGGAAAGTGCAGACACAGCCCCCCATTACCATAAATTATGCAATAAAGTTTCCCACATGTAGGGAAATAGCAGGGGTCAGCACATCCAGAGTGCAATGGATAAGCCTCGCTCTGGGAAAACCACCTTCATGATCATGATATCTCTCCTGCCAGGTGAGTATTCCCAGATCACCCTCACTTTCAGTGCAATAGGTAAGATATATGTATATATACAGATGTGTACATATATAGACATACATGCACATACTTTGTTTTTAAGCAAATTTTTGCCTAAGTGACATAATTCTATATGTAATATTAGCAATTTGCTTTTTTCCACTTGGCAATTATGTGTTGGAGATCTTTCCCTGTTGGTATATATATGACCGGTATATATATGATCTATGTGATTACTCTATAGTATAAATGTACTGGAGTTCAACATGTCCACTATTGATGGATGTGTAGGTTGAATCCTGTTGTTTTTGTTATCAAATCCTTGTATTTGCATCTATAGGCAAGTGGGGGTTGTTTCTCTAGAAAAGACATCTAAAGGTAGAATTACTGGGTAAAAGACTATACACATTAAATTTTGTTAGATCCTGAAACTTTTCATTACAAAAGGCTGGACCAACTTGTACACACACTGACAGAGTAAAACAGTACTTGTTTTACAACATCCTTACCTACTGTGGATATTATCAAGCTTTGCAATTTTTGCTACCCTGATGGGAAAAAAATATCATTTTCTTTTCATTTACATTTTTCTGCTTGTTAATGGGGTTGAACATCTTTTTAAATATTTTTAAAGCTATTTTTAGTTATTTAGTTAATTGCCTAATGTTTTCATATTTCATAATTTGCGGTCCCTGTAAATTATGGTGAATAATCTTTTGTTTGTTACATGTGTAACATATTTTCTCCCAGTCTGTTACTTGTCTTTTAATTAACTATTGTGACTTTTATTATTTAAAAGCTTTTAATTTTTATGTAGATGAATATTAAAACTTTCTCCTTTATGAATTCTGAATTTAGGGTTTTCTTAGGAAACCCTTAAAAACCCTGAATTATAAATGAATATTCTCTTTATTTTTTCAACATAATTTTATATTTCTGTAACTTATATTTAGGTGTTTGATCTATTTCAAAATAATTTTGTGAGGGTGTGAGGTAGGGCAAAACTTCCTTGTATTTCTAAATTTCTGGCTAATTGTCCCACGGCTAGTTATTAAATAGTCCATTTTTCCCCATTAATTTCCCCACAAGGTAACATATGACATTGCCTTTGTCACATATTAAATTTTCCTAGGTAGCTGGATCTGATCTTGCACTCTCTTTTTCTGTGCAATCAAGCTGCCTATTTCTGAATGATTACTTGTGTAGGTTTAGCTACTACATAGCTTTACACTATGTATTTTTCACGTGATGGAGAAAATGCCACTTTTTTATCTTTTTCAAAATATTCTAGGCTATTATTACATTTTTCTCTTCAATGGAACTTTAAACAGTCAAGCTTCATAAATAGTTCTTTTAGGATTTTATATGGGATTAAATATATAGATTAATTTGGGGAGAAATAAGACCTCCACAATGTTGAATATTCCATTCTGGGAACATGCTATGTCTCTGCATTTATTTAGGTTAATTTATATATCCTTCAAGGAGTGTTATATTGTTTTTCATAATTGTCATTCAGATCTCTTGTTAGGCTTAATTCTCACTGTTTTTTGGTTTCTGCTGCTATTGTGGTTGAGATATCATCCCATGATATGTTCTAATTGATTATTACCCTATATAGAACAGTTATTGTATGCTGAATTTTGTATACAAGCACCTTATTAATTTTAACAGTTTTTTCAATTGATTTTCTTGAGTTGTCTAGGTAGATGGTCACCTTGTGTACAAATGATAGTTCATCCTTGCCTACCCAATGCATACATGTGTAAGTACTCTGTTAGCATCTCAGTCTTTATGAAATTTTGAATAGTAATATTGAGAATAGATAAGATGCTATCATATTCTTTCTGACTGCATCATGGCCATTCACAAATAGGACATAATATTCCAAAGCTTTAAATTTCCTGTCACTTGTTTTATTTAGGAGACATTCACATTTCTATAGCTGCAAAAATAATTATAAAAATATAATACTGTTAATAAACAATAATATTTCCACTCACTTCAATCACTATACATTGTAAGTTCCTCATAAAAGCCACCAAGGCTAAGATACGGTGGGTTTAATAAATTTTCATTGATTTGCCAACTGAATTCATTATAATGATGTAATTTGGCATAAATTTCTATTATATTTTGTTCCATATTATATTTTATATCAGATTAGTAGATACAAATAGACATATGTAACAAATATATAAATTGTAATCATAATAGCAAAATAACCACTATAAAACCACATTCAACTTAAGAATGTCTATGTTTTGAGATTTATACAAATGAATTCATGCTGTTTCTAGTCCTGAACATTTTGCCATTCTAGTATTATGATTCATCTATGTTGTTGCATATTATTATAGTTCATTTATGTGCACTGCTGTTTAATATTCCCTTGTGTGAATATTTAACAATTTATTTTTATATTTACCATTTTAAAAACACTTTGGGTTGTTTCTAGTTTTTTTGCAGTGTTAATAATAATGCTATTGAAATGATTATACGTGTCTTCTTGCATGTGTGCAAGAGTTTCTCTAGGACATTTCTTAGAAACATAATTTCTAGTGCATAAAGATTACAAATGTACAAGTTTTCATAATGCTTATTATAGTTTTATTGGAAGATACAGTTTACCCAGAAAAGGAAATTCTCTTTTATTCATGATGTACTAATAAACTAGTATGAATAGTTGTTGAATTTTATTAAATGCTTTATCTACAGTGAATGAGTTAGCTATGGACAAAACAATACTTCATAACAAACCACCCCAATACTCAGTGGCTTAACACAATAATTACTTATACTCATTCATATATATGTGGGTAGGCTGTGGTCAGATGATCTGGGCTACAAGTTACAGGTAGGGTCTGTTCTGTTCCACATGTCTCTCATCCTCCCTGAACTAGCAGACTAGCCGGTGAGAGTTCTTTTTGTGGCAATGACAGAAGCACAAGAGCCTAGTTTGGTATCAGTTATATTGACCTCATAGACAGAACATGTAATCATAATGTTAAGTGCTAAGGTACCACACCTGTAAAACCATCAGGGCCTAGTGTTTTCTTTGTTGAGAAAGTTTTATCTATTGACTCAATTTACTTAATGGTTGTAGGACAATTTAGGCATTCTTCTTGAACCAAATCTGGTAAGTTATATTACTTACAGAATTTGTCCATTTCAAAAATTTTCAAAATCATTGGCCTCAAATTGCTCATAAAATTCACACACTGTATTTCAAATTCTATATCTTATGGATATGTTTTTCTTTTTTGTTCCTAATATTGAGCATCTGGGACTGCTTTCTTTTTTATTAATTGATCTTTTTAGGAATTTGTCTATTTCATTATACTGCCCAACTCTTGGCTTTGTTCTAATTATTCCTTTATTTTCTATTTTATTAATTTATGCTCTTATCTTTGTTATCACCTTCCTTTTTATTTTTAGATACATTTAATTATTCTTTTTCTAATTTCTTAAGAGAAATTCTGTGTTTCTCTTCTAGTATGAACACCTGCAGTTATAAATTTCCCTCCAAGAATCCCTAGCATTGCATTCTGCATGTTTTTAAATGTAATGTTTTTATTATAGCTGTTGTAAGTACTTTTTGATTTTCATTATGATTTCTACTTTGACAATGAATTTTTCAAAATTGTGTATGTTTTCTTAATTTATTTTATTTTTATGTTTAACTTCATTGCATAATAATCAAAGAATGTAGTCTGTATGATAATGATTTTGTGCAACTTATTAAGATATGCTTTTGGCTTGATCTGTGGTCAGTTTCTATAAATGTTCTACTATGTGCTTGTGTTAAAAGTCTATTCTCTAATTGGGGAGTGCTGTGTTTTAAAAATGTTTATTACATCAAGCTTGTTATTTGTGTCATTTAAATTTTTGTCTTTACTGATTTACAACTGCCTATTCTAACCATAATGAGAAAGTGTGTTTATCAGTAGTGGAGAGAGGTAGGTTGAAGTCTCCCAATAAAAGAGATCTGTACACTTTTCTCTGTATTTATATCTATACTTTCTTAATATATTTTTGATTGTGGTAAAATATATATAACACAAAATTAGCCATTTTAACCATTTTTATGTGTATGATTCATTGGTATGAATTAAATTCACAATGTTGTGCAACTATTATCACTATCTAGTTACAAAACTTTTTCATCACCCCATACAGAAACTCTGTAACTATTAAGCAATGAGTCCATATTCCCTTCTTCCCCAGCCCTTGGTAACTTCTAATCTACTTTCTGTCTTTATGAATTTGCCTAGTCTAGATATTACATATAAGTGGAATCATATATTTGTGTCCTTTTGTTACTCACTTATTTCACTTACCAGAATGTTTTCAAGTTCCATCCATGTTTTAGCATATATCAGAACTTTACTACTTTTTATGGATGAAAAGTTTTCTATCTGACATTTTGTTTACCTTCTCACCTGTTGATAGAAACTTGAGTCATTTCCACCTTTTGTTGGCTGTTGTAAATAATGCCGCAATGAACACTGGCACATAAATATCTGTTTGAGTCCCTGTTTTCAATGTTTTCAATTCTTTGGTGTATGTGTTTACCTAGGAGTGGAACTACTGAGTCATATGATAATTCTATATTTAGCTTTTTGAAGAACCATCAACTATTTTCCACAGAGGATGCACCATTTTACATTCTCACCAGCAATGTACAAGGATTTCAACTTCTCCACATCCTTGCCAACACTTTTTATTCTCCTTTTAAAAAAGAAATTGTAGCCATGCCAGTAGTTGTAAAGTGGTATCTTGTTGTGGTTTTGATTTTCATTTCCCTAAGAATTAGTGATATTGAGCATCTTTTCATGTGATTATTAGCTACTCATATATCTTCTTTCAGGAAACATCCAGTCAAGTATTTTGCTCATTTTTTAATTGGATGGTCTGTCTTTTTTGTTGTTGAATTATAAGAGATCTTTTTATATTCTGGATATTAATCCCCTATTAGAAATCTGATTTGCAAATATTTTCTCCCATTCTGTAGGTTCTCTTTTCATTTTCTTTATAATGTTCTGTGACATACAAGAGTGTTTGATTTTGATGAAGTCCAAATTATTTTTCTCCTTACTATATCTTGAGGCTACTTAATTAGACACACACATATGGAAATTTCACACCTTTCAGTTAATTGAACTCTTCAATTTACCTGATAATCTTTGATAGCCTATTGTTATTTGCTCATTTTTTTGATTCTCTCTTATTTCTTTAAATATATCTTATATAATTATTTTATATTCTAAAGTCAATAATTTCTAATCTTAAATCTTTTGGGGTTTAAATATGTTGGCAACTCTTACTCATGGTAGCTTATTTCCTTGTTTATTTGGTGCTCTTTGATGATGAGCTCATATTTGGATATTTTTATGTGGAAGACTATGGGTCTAAACTGCTGTTCCTGGGCCAAAGAAAATTTGCATTTGCTTCTGCTGGAAGTTAAGAGCACTTGTGTTCTGGGAACAATCTAGCCCCTTCAGGTTGTATGAACAAAGGAAGAATTTCCACCTGTCACAGTCACAGGATTTAGTCTCCCAATGAATGGTAGCACCAAGGAGAACAATTGCCCTCAAGGCAATCTTGGCTTTCTATGATTGGTTTTGTTCACCGATTTTTTTTTATAGCCTTTAGGTAGTGGTGAAGGATGTCCTCAAAGATTTCCTTTTCTTTTCACTTTGAGGCTAGAAATAAATTAAAAGGCATATTTTATCCAGAAAGGAGGCTGGTCTTTCATTTGTTTGTTTTTTAAGTTGGAGAATCTTCAGAAAATTTATTCTGTTATACAGCCAGAAGGGGAGGTCCAAAATTATTTATTTCTAAATGTCGCACCAATTCAAGTATAAGAGAAATTGTTCTTGTTTCACAAAAAGTGTTACTGGTAGTGCCCTTGATGGGCTTTTTAAATACAAAGTTCTGCTCATCTGGGATGTTCAATTCAGTAACCTGATTATTACAGTTCACTGCCGTGGGCCACCTTGATGATGGATCCTCCGGCACCAGTCAACTCTTCAGATGACTTGCAGGCCAGACCAAGATCTGACTACAATCTTGTGAGAGACTGTAACCCAGAACCACCCAACCAAGCCACTCCCAAATTCATGACATGCAGAAACTGTGAGATATATTAAGTGCTTGTTGTTATTTTAAGCCACCAAGTTTTGGGATAATTTATTATACAACAATAATAACTAATACACAGTGTCATCATTAAAGGATTAAGATCTATTATGTTTCTGACAGAAAATGTGTATATATAGTCTCTAAACTGAAATCAGTCTGATATTTTATTCTCTTCATGAATAATATAATCAGACCATAAGCAACATATTTGGATGAATAAATAAATAAGGACCAAACCATGATCATTCACTGAGGCAACCAAACAAATGCCAAGAAACAAATCTCATGCCTGACTCAACAGGAAACTCTACACCCTGTGTGGGGAAAGGAATCATAAGAAACTGATGGACGCGTTTATCATTCTCTTTCTCTCAGGGGAATTACAAACATCCAACTGACCGAGTTCCTGCATTTTGTATGTGCACACTGACATTTTCTCCTGGAAAACACAGCAGTACAGAATCTGAAAATGATAATTTCATATTCACTGTGATTTCAAGTAGCACTATTTAGCTGAGGTAATAATAATAAATAATATCATTATTTAACAGAATACCATTCAGCAATTTTTCCCAGATTTAACACTAAGGCTTAAAAGAAATCATGTTGGAAAAATATAATAGTTTGAAATGAAATTAAAAATGTCTTCTACATGGTGAATATAATGATCATTGTTAATGCTTGAAATATATGACAGTTTTTTAAATGGAGCTCTCTTTGCTCAATCTACTTTTCATTACAGCATGCAGGTGATAACAAAAGCTGTTAAAAGGTGGTATGTTTAATTGTGGTCCATGGGTACCAATAAAGAGCCTCATTTATTTAAATAAAAGTAATTGTTGCTAGTGTAAAATGAAAAAACACTCCATATAATCTTTATTTGGACAAAAATGTGGCGCTCTGGCCCATTAGTAAGCATAATGCATGAGAACCTTACATACACTTGGAGAAAAGGCTTTGTTCAGGAAAAAATCAGCAACATTCAGCTATTTAAAGCCAAAATTTACTGAAGCTGGATGACAGAAAATACAAGGAGGACCCATTTTGCTTCAGGAACCTTTTTGTTTTAGATCAGCATTAATAACTACAGTCAACTTTCAGCTCTCCATTTGTCACTCATCCATACTCTTTGTTTCATTGCATTGATTATTTATGTCTTAAATTGTAGCTGTTCTTTCTTCTTTTTGCCATGACTTAAACAACAGCTTCAAGGGCAAGCCTGGAAAGAAATATCTGAATGGGGTACTTGGCAATGCATGGACAGCTCCATAAGAAGTAAAACTGTTTGTTGTCTTGACACACACCTTAGAATTCTCTCAGCTAATGAATACTTATCAATTTATTTCCTATATGTTGGTACAGTATTGGCACAATGTTAATGAGAAGAGCAAATGGGAAAACATAAACGCATCAAAGTTTCTTTCTTCCCCTTTTTTAAAAAATCAAAACAGTATCTCTTAGTATGGAATAGTCCTTATTATTTAGACCTGTCTTCTGAAGTTGAAAATAGCTTTGAAGATCACTGAGTGAAACCTACTCTCTGGCATCTGAACCCTTGCTATAGCATATAAGCCAAGTCCATGTTGAATTCCTCCAGCACCACTCAGCTCTCAACAAACACAGGGAGCTCACTTAATCATTAGTCAGCTATAACTGGAAGAAAGTTTCTACACCTTTCTGAAACAAAGATAGCTAATTTGGTTTTCTCCCTGCTTAAAACAAAGCTGGAAACTTAAGTAAGGTTTTTTCACCTCTTATTTTTGAAGTTGGAATTTAAGGAGAGAAGAGAATAATCAATCCAACGTTTCCGCATGAAGACTAAAATATACCTGGTGGTATTATTTCTTTCATTTTCTTACCTAAAAGTAATGACTATAAGGACTTCATACTATTAAGGGCGTGAGTCATCCAGGGATAAAATTCATTCCAATATTTCAGGGTGACTTTGGATCAGAACTTCAGAGAAGCAAGAGCAATACCATATTAATCAAGAACAAGTTGTGATGTTAAACAAGGATGCCTGAGCACCTATTTCCACACAGCAATCCTGAAAACAGTAGCTTCTTAATCATTTCTTTGCTTTGTACACAATTTATCTTTCATGCCATCCCGGCTAACACCATGATCAAACCCTTCATCTCTAGTTTGTTTTGAAGGTATCTCACACAACATTCAGGAAACACCTCTGTTCATTGGAGGCTTGTCTCACAGAAACAATCTTAACAGCAACAACAGGTCTACTTGGGTTTCTAAAAGCCTGTCTGAGATGTAGAAGCAGCATGAAGAAGTTAATACACCTAACAAACTTGTCTTCCTAATGAGAATATTATACATTACAATGACATGCAAAAATTTTAAAAATAAATCTATTATGTTAAATGTCAGTTTTGCATTCTACTGACGGCTTTAGCTTTTAGATGAATAGGCTGACTCTTTCAGAAACCATCAAGGTATTATGTTACTGATCAGAAACAACTGAAAATGGTTATAGTAATTCTGAATAGTAAATGGACTTTCTACTGTTTTTTTTTTTTTTGTAATGATTTAGGATGCAGATAACTGTGTTTCGGCAGCAAGTGTTTAGTCCTGCAATACACTTAGCCAGGCTTAAGTTTTAGGCCTACTAAATGTATTGATCCCTGTCAAAGCCTTAGTAGGTATCTGCATGATTTTGTAGTATTTTTCTAAATGAGCACCCCAAACTTCTTACGAGCTTCAGTCCCCATGAAACCTAGATCTGCCTGTGCACTTAGTAGATGGCCTAGGTATTATTGGGAATTAAAAAAAAATGTGTTCACCATCCTCAAAAAGATAACAATTCTATTAAAGCAATAATATTTTTACACATCAAAGAATTATCTGTTATCATGTGAAAAGTATGGGATTTGGAGTCAGAAGATAAAATCTCCAAATCCCAGCTCTGCCATTTACATTCTGCTATGTGATTATGGACAAATAAATTGTCTGATTCTTTTAATTCATACAAAAAGATGGACATAATACTTAAATTGCAGGAGTTTTCAGAGGATTAATAAAAATAAATAAGCAAAAACAAAATGTCTTGCATTTACCATGTCCACATAAATGTTATTTGCATTACCAAATCTGAGGTTATATGAGACCTTAAAGAAGGTTAAATGTAACCCCATCCCTCTCTTCAATATTTGATTCTCTCCACAATATCCCCAAGTCCTGGTTGTCTATACACTGCTTGAATATATCCAGTGATACGGACTAAGTCAGTCCACTTCATATAATCAATTACTTAAATATATGGCGAAAGAGTTTCTGGTTTTTAATTTTATTGGTTTTTTTTTTGGTTTTTTTGATATTCAGGTATAGGTGTCTGGTTCACAACATTAAAAAAAAAAATGCTAGAGCCTGGCATGGTGGCTCGCACATATAATCCCAGATACTGGGGAGGCCAAGGAAGGAGGATCACTTGAGACTAGGAATTCGAGAGCAGCCTGGGCAACACTGCAAGACCCCATGTCTAAAAAAATTTTTTTCATTAGCCAGGCATGGTGGCATGTGACTGTAGTCCCAGCTACTTGTGAGACTGTGGCAGGAGAGTCACTTGAGCCCAGGCATTTGAGACTGCAGTGAGCTATTATCATGCCACTGCACCTGAGCCTGGGCAACAGAGTGAAATCCCATAATTGAAAAAAAAAATGGGAGCACTGAGTAGTGAGGTATTCAGCTAGAAATGCCCTTTTGATTATCACCCACATGCTAGGGTTGAAAGTCAAAACAAAAGGAGCAGTGAGGTCCCCAGCACATTTTACAGCATGAGAAAGGAAGGCTGCCTGGGATCCAACCTTGGGCCAGTAAATGTAGTTATAATAAAAAATTTTAGAAAGCCTGAGAAGGAATGACAGAGAGAAGAGGGGCAACCAGGAAAGGAGAGTCATAGACACTCAAAGAGAAGCTGCAAAAAGAGGATGTAGTTAGTAACATCAGATGCTGCCGAGATAGTAATCTAAAACATCTTCTGATAATTATAAACCAGATTTGGGACCCATGAGATCGTTAGTGAAGTCGTGGGTAGTTGAGTTGTGAGGCAAGAGCGTGGAGAGAGGAAGTCTGAACTCTTGGCCTTGACTGGCGAAGGGTGGGGGGGATGGGGGGAGGGCAGCAGCCAGGTGGCACTTCAGAGGGAGGAACGAGTGAACTGTCAACTGCAGGGAGGAGGAGGAAGGCAGAGCTGCACATACTTACATATACATAAGAGGGAATGACACGTGGAATGAGGTGGCAGTTTTGGGGCAGAGAAAGCATAAAGAGATCCAGAGCACGGAAGCCTGGGTAACCTTAAACTAATAAAGCAACATTCTGCCCTTGCAATTAGAAAAAATGCTAGGATGACATACTTCTAGAAAAGTTCACAGGTTTGGGACTAAGAAGGGAAGAAATTCCACGCTTGTGAGCCTTGGGTGGGTGCAGAGTTTCTAGGTTCCTGCTAATATGTGGAGCAGGGCAGGACTCCAGGACTTTGAGTTCCAAATAGAGCACTCCTGAGGGCTTGCCTCAGGGGATAAAGCCAGAGCCTGTGGCTGTAGCAGGCTGCAGGTGGGGAGGCCCCAGAAAGACTCTTCCCAGGTACTTGAGGTGGGAGATGCTGAGGATACTCACCTCTAAGCTTTATCTTTTTATTTTTAAATAAATGGAATTGTGTATATTTCAAGTATACAGCATGATGTTGTAAGATACATCTATATAGTAAAATGGTTACTACAGTGGAACATGTTAACATATCCGTCGTCTCACAAAGTTACCCACTTACTCCCTGTGGCAAGAGCAGCTATAATCTACTCATTTAGCAAATATCCTGAATACAATACACTATTGTTAACTATAGTCATCATGCTGTGCATTAGATCTTTGGACTTGTTCACCCTACATATTTGCTACTTTGTATCCTCCGACGTCCATCTCCGCATTTCCTCCCCTGCGCCCTAACCCTGGCAACTGTTTTATTCTCTATCACTGCATATTTGACTCCCATATTTTTAGATTCCTCATATAAGCAAAAGCATGCAATATTTTTCTTTCTGTGTCTAATTTATTTCATTTAGCATAATGTTCTCCAGGTCCATCCAACTTGTGGCAAATGGCAGGATCTCCTTCTTTTTAAGGCTGAATAATATTCCATTGTGTGTGTGTGTGTGTGTGTGGACAGTTTCTTTATCCACTCATCCACTGATGGACATCTGAGTTGTTTCCCTGTCTTGGTTATTGTGAATAGTATAAACTTTATCTTTTAAATAACTTTAAAATCTGTCAATTTCTCTCCATTTCCACTACCAACACCTGTTCAAACTCCGATCTTCCCTCCACAGACAACTGACTGCAGAATATCTCCCAACAGGTCTCTCTCATCCACTTCTGAGCCCTCCTGCTTTAAAAACACAAATCAGATCATAGGTTGTTTGTGAACAAAATGTATAACGTTCTCAGACTGCTCTCAACATGTAAGGCTTTCCCCAATTGGACACCTGCCCCTGCCTCCTTTCTAATCTTACTCCTTGCCTCCTCCCTTTCTAAGTTCCAACCAAACCGGCCTTTATAAGGATCCCATAGAATAACTTGTTTTTCCCTAACTCATGCTGTTCCCTTTACCTGCTCTGCCCTATCCGTTATTCAGATTAAGCTCAAAATTCATTTCCTGAAAGGAACCTACTTAGTACTTCTACATACTCTCACACTACTTATAGTTTCAAATCATAAGCTTACCATGGCTTAAAATTATCAACTTTTGCCATTAATTGATTAATGTCTGTCTCCTCAACTAGAATATAAGTTTCTTGAGGGCAGCATCCAAGTCTGTTTTTATTCATTGTTCCAAATGAGCAGAAACACGGTGCCTGGCACATAGTAGACACTCAGAAATATTGTTTCATGCATGTATGCATGAATGAATGAATTAGTATTAGCTCAGTGGCATTGAGATATGAGTCTTGCCTAATGAAAGGCCGTAGCTTGTACTCTACCAATTTCATGACTGTTTTATAAAGATCAAATAAAACTATGCAGAGGAAAAATTTTTATGCTATTGTCTTTATCACAATAATAGGGGAGCCATTGAAAGAAGTGTGTACTTTGCGAAAAGGAATTAGTTTAACCAAGATAAAGAGTTACATTAGGGATTGAGCCAAGGCCTGCAGTATGCTCTCTCTTTTGGGTTTTTTCTCTCTGTTCCTTGGAGCATGAAGGCAAAGGAGCCTGATGGATGACAGCCTTTCTGCTCACATCCTGATAGGATTAAAAGTTTCCTTGGTAAAATCAAAAGATGTTTCTTTAAGCCCACTGGCATATGAACTCAGAAGAAGTATAGTTCCTAACTGAAGTAGACTTTGGTGTAACAGACATCTGTTTATATAACAATTTATGTAATTAGAGCTGGGTAAAAAGAACTTGCGAGCTAGTATGACAGAATTTTCTTGAAATCTGTAGAACAATCATTTCTACGGTTGTTCCAACTGTTCAGAGAGATAGTCATCAAAACATTCCTTATCAAAGCCCTTTGAGTGAAGTAAAAAAAATAGGAGCGACACAGTCTTGATCCCAATTCATGTAAATCCTGCTCTGTTTGATTTTCTACGGCTGGTGTTTATAGCCCCAGTAGGGGTGAAAAAACTGCAAAGAGGAAACTACTTAGAGGTTGTACCTTCAGCTGCAATCTAAGCAGTGAGGGGGCCAATGATTTATCCGAATACCTAATCATAACTGCAGTCAGCCATTCAGATGTGGAAAAGAGTCGTCCTCCAGCAAGGACATTGAGGCCTACAGCCTAATCCCTCTCCCGGTCTATCCCCAAGTGGTGCAGTAGCATTTACCACGCTAGTCAGTAAGTAGATGAAGGGAAAGGAGGAGTGTAAGGCTGTTGTATTGGGAGTTCCTGTCGGTGCCACTCCAAATTTGCTCGTGTAAACACACATCTAGTTCCCAAGATCTGCAGTCCTTATATTTTATATATTTATGAAGCCCTCTACTGTGCTCCTATAGGCTCAGAGTCCTACCTTCTAATGATGAAGAGAGCTAATACATTTCTCTCTGGCTTGGGAGAAAATGACCTTCAACTATAGCTGAGTCAATAGTAGACCTGGAAATTTGCCTTCAAAAATTACTTGTTCATACAGTTTGTCCTGACCAGTTCTGTCCCTTCTAGAAATGTCTTCGACTCTAATTCGGTTGAGAAACACGGAAAGGTCTCATACCCGTAACTCCACCCTTTGTAAAAATACACAGAAGGGAAAGAGAAAGGAGAAACAGAACACTGGCTTTAATGAAGGCATTCACAGTATAGAATTATCACACAGTTCTTCCAGATTTCTTTGTAGCCCAAGGTTAGTGGGCTGGCTTGATGACTGGGTTGGCTCAGGTTCAATTTGTGGGAAATGTCAGGTAGGTTAGACGTGTAGATTCTATTTATTGGTAAGAGTATAAAGTGAGGATGCTAGAATAATTCGACTAGTCAAACTTCATCAAGCATTTAAAGCAGCCACATTTTGTGTGTGGTGGTATTCAATGACACATATGACATTTGTAATAATAGTAACAGCTAACATTTCATGAACACGCACAATGTACCAGGCACTGTGGTATTTGTCACTTAGCTTTTACAAGCAAATGTTGAAGAGCTTAGTGATATAAAGATTCAAACTCCTACTACTACTGAGTCAGAATAACAATCACGAAAGTCCTAATAGTGAAGTGAATTTGGAACAAACCTGATAGAAAAAACTTTGAAAATTTCCTTTGTGTCCAAATTATGGATCTGGCAGTATTCCTGGGGGCACCACAGAAGGTTGTATAGCACACCACCTGGGTGGCCCCTGGATTTTTTTCAAGGTGGGATCTCCTTGAATGGCCACACATTTTCTTACTCTTATCCTTGTTGTTGTTGCAATTCATTATTCTATTTCCTGACTCTTTCCTGTCTTTAGTATTTTGTTGCCCTCTGGTAAATCTCAATGCCATTGCCTCTGCTCCTACTGGTGTGTAAGATTTAAATAGACCGTGTGTCCTACAGCACAAAGCTGAACTTCCAGAAACTCTGGAGGAGTAACTTTCCATTTGATTGCAATTATTCAGAGCACACCTATTAGTGCATAATGGGAAGGCGTGGTGGAGGAAGGAGGTAAGAAGATGGTTCTATTAGGTAGGAATACAACTATCCAATGCTTATAAACTATTTCTTCTCTGTGTGAGCTTGCACCAGTCATTACCCATTGCCCATCTTCTATGAAATATAATAAGGTTAGGGTAATCTCCCAATCATTTAGATCTTAGTTTTCTTTTTAAGTAATCTAGAATCCCCTAAAATCTCAGGGAGGTTAGATACAGGTAGAAATAACAGTTATCACTATCATCTTCATTTTACAGATGTGGAGGCTCAGGGTGGAAGAGTCTAAATACTTGTCTATGGCCTTAGAGTTGGAGGAGAAGGAAGAGTCAGGAATTGAACCCCGAAGAGCTGAACTGTGAAGCTCTTGCCCTTAAACACTAGGAGAGGGGAGGAGTGTTTATTTAATTGAGCACTGAGGGAGACACCCTAAGCAAGGCAACAAAAGCATGAATGCAAGTAAAGGTAAGAGTTTGAAAGTGGTATAACCCACATAGCTAAGACTTTGGGAGTCAATGAAAGGATAATTCAGAAGAATAGACCATTTGGAGTAGGTGTCAAGCTAAAGCAAGGTGGCAATGAGAAAGAAATGGGACTTCCTCTGATGTCTGAGCACCTTCTTGGTGTCCAGGGTTGCCAGCCAAACCGAGCACAGCCAGGCCTTTTGCCTCCCATGGCTGCCATCTGCCACACAGCTCTGGCCAAGGCCAAACCTAGCCTGTCTCTCTTCTAGAGTTCCTTATTTTTGCAAAGTCATCCCGAGGTGAGCCACAGAGTGGTGTCCTCTGAAAGATTGCACAACCCCGAATAAATGACTTTTCTGAAGAAGAGATGACAGCTGCCGAGGAAGCCACTCATGGGGAGGAGGTGCACACTCACGCACCTGCCCGCTCTTCCCACATCCCCAAGCAGTGCTGTCGGCTGCCCTTTCCTCATCTGGAAAAAAGAGGTGAGGAGTGGCAGCTTATTAAAACCTGGCACAGTGCCAGCCTCGCTTGAGCTGTCTTTATTATTCTATCTTATGAAAGCACCTTGAAAATAAACAGTGACTGTCTCCTATCATGTATGTAGTATTTAGCAAATCGGAAGTGCTTAATAAAAGTCAATGAATTCTACATAAATCATGACTATTAATATATTTGTTTGATGCAAATTAAATGTGCAAATCAATAAGAAAGTGAACATCTTGAGATCTTCAGGCTTTCACTGAATAATTATTATATTGAATTGAATAATTATTTTAATGCAGATTTATGGTAAGTAATATTCATTATGAATACACATTAAAATAATTTTGAATGCATAATTATAGTTCACAGAGCACTGATTCTAAATGAAAGGACAATTAATTTTAGCTTTAGCTCTGCCACATCTCATTTAAATATTTTTTAGTGATGGTCCCATAACCAGGATAGCACATAATCTATAGACTATCATTTGTCCTTGCTATTAAAATAATTAAATAAATGCTAGCATTAAAATTATACAAAGAGTGCATAGAGGGAAACTTTAGTGTGGTAGAGTTTTTTCTGGTCCATTTATTACTGGATTTTACAATTTTTTATTTTGAAATAATTTCAGATTTATAGAAAAGTTACAAGAATAGTACAAATAATTCCTGTGTATCTACCCAGATTCCCCAACTTTTAATATTTTACTATACATGCTTCATCTCTTTCTCTTTACACACACACATGAATATATAATATATGTATAAATTATATTTTTTCTGAGCTATGTAAGAGTAAGTTGTAGTCATGAAGCTATGATGCCCATTTACCACTTACATAACCACTGTAATTACCAAAACCAACATATTAACAGAATATTGTTCACTGCTGTTATCAAATCTGTAGGACTTATTCATATGTCATCAGTTGTCCCAATAACTTCCTATAAGGCAGAAACAAATTAATCTCTACACTTTTAAAAAAAAATAAATCTTAGTTATATATCTCTCTATATACAAAACTAATATATGGATTAATATAAAATAAAATTTAACCAGATATCATTGTAGGACCATATATGTGACTGAAAGATGAAGCAGTGTCATGCCTGGGTCCCTCCCTTCATCAATATGTGTGGTTGTAATAAATGAGTTAAAGAAAAAAAGATTAAAGCTTAACTGTGCTACTTGATTTTCAAACATTTTAAACTATCATTTACCGCTATGACAAATTATTTTCAAAATTCTAGTACAAATCCCTAGTTGGTTGAATATGAATGAGAAGGAATCACCTGGACAGAAGGTCCCCTGATAAAAGCATCACACTAGGAGGTGGCCCTCTTCTGGGAAATGGACCCCCCCAAGTGCTTACGACAGGTAATCTACTGCCAAGAGGCGATGGAAGTGAGAAAGTCCCCATGTCAAATGACCCCATGCTAGAATAGTAGCATTTCCTTTGGTACATGGAACATGGGTGATTTGTATTTTAGTGGAGTATGGTGTGCATTGTTTATTTTTATTTTTTAATGAACTCCCTGTAGTGTGAAGAGGAGAATCTAGTCACTAATTTTGGCATATAAATTATTAGATCACTTTTGGAAAGAATTTGCAATAATTATTCAACTGGTTTATCCTTTGATTCAGAGTTTTATTCTTGGCATTTTTCCCCAAAGAAATAATCCTAAGTACAACAAAAGCCTTAAACACAAAAGTGTTCATTACATCATGATTCATAATAGTAAAAGTGAAAACAACTAAAAATCTAAAAATACAAGAAAAACAAGGTAAATAATTGTATATCGCAAAATATACAATTTATTTACTGGTAGACAGCAATAAATAAAATCTATTAATTAAAAATGCAACAGCAATGGAAAGTACTCATGTTGGGAAATTTAGTAAAATTTAAGAAAAAATAAGTTTCAAAATTGAATACATAACACAATCTAAAGCATGTGGTGGGGGAGGAAGTCACCCTGTTAGCAGGGGTTGTATCATATGAATCTCCCACTGGCAGTGAGCCGGCCAGGAGGGCTTGGCCAGGTCTCCCGCTGGGGCCCATGGATCTGATCAGCTACTGCTGAGGCCTAGGAGGCCAAACTCACCAGCCCATTTCTGATCTGGTTTCAAACTGGCCCACTCTCCAGTTCCTGATTCTGTGAAATAAGATCAGAGAAAGCAGAGTAGGAACAAGCAATTAGACCGCAGGATGCTTGCTGTGAGCACCACAAAGGGCATTTGGGCCATCCTTAGGCAGTCAGTGAGTGTGTGGTGGGTGACATCTTTGAGCTTGTTAAAGATCAGACACTTGCTAGACAGGGCTGGTATTATAAATGATTTTTTTACTATTTTTCCATATGTTCCAATTTTCAAGGAAGAACGACTAGTTTAATAATGATAATTTGTAAAAGATTTAAGAAAAATGAGCCTTTTACTAAAGGTCTTATATGGCACATAAAATGACTTGAATTGAAAGGACAGAAAGGAAAATATTTGAGTTATTATGTGGTTGGTACTGTGTGCAATGCCACCTATGATTCCAGAAGCCTGGAAACATTTTTCTCCAGAATTCTTTGTAAGCAGGTCTCCTTAAATGAGGATTGTTTTTCCTGATCAAAAGTATTTGATATGAAAAGTGATTTCAGGAAACAGACCCTCATGTTTAGACATCTGGGAGTATTTATCCAACTTGGTTAAACTTGACAGCAATAATGACTTCCTTGCCAGCAGAAATATGAATATTGATAATTCATGGCATGCAAGTGGCAAAGTACTTACTTAAATTATCAACTGTAGTTTCCAGGAATGAAGTGCCTACTAAGCCTCCTTTGTCATCAGAAGCCAGCCCCCTCTCTTATCTAATTAGGCCACCATCCCTCTAATTGAAAACTTTCTGCTTACCTCACTAGATTAAGCAAAATAGGATGGGCCATGATGCAGTAACAACCACCACAACACCTCAGAGTCTGAACATAACAAAAGTATATTTCTCTGTCATGCTGCATGTCCAATGCAGATAGGCAGGGAGCTCTTTTCCAACAGACTGGTCAAAGCCCAGTCATCTCACAGCTAAACTGGTGAAGCACATGGCAGCTGTCACTGGGGAAGAGAGAGAAGGGTGGTCCCAAACCAGCTCTCAAATGCTTCAGCCTACAAGTGTCACATATGACTTCTGTCCAAAACATATTTTCCAGAACTAGACATATGGCCCCCCTCCCCGTAGTTGCAAGGAGCCTGAAAAATATGGCAGAACATGTGGATGTTTGATGAGAATAAAATATCTCTTCCACATCACTAGAGACTGTTGCCTTGCAAGAGAGTGCTGGTATTTCTTAAGAACTACTCCCACGACCCCACATTGCCTCTGACTGAGTCAGATACCAGCAAACCCCAGGGGATAAGCATAGTCAAAACCAAGGACAGACAGATTACAAAGTGAAATAGTTGAAGGATTATGCCAACCTATTTCAGGAAAAATATGGGGAGTAAGCTGGGAATGAACTCTAAAGGTACAAGATCAGGGAAGAAGAAGCACAATGCTATATCAAGTCTAATTTATTGATAAACATACATTTACTATAAATTGTGGATTCAGTGTGCTAGCTTGAGCAGCTAGATGTGTTTTAAACAATTTGCTGTGACAGTTTTCTTTGCCTGAAACCTAGACACAACCACATTTCCTTTAATAATATGGAGCAGTGTTTCTCAGCTGAAGTAGATTTTGCCCTCCCTCCCCACTTGGAGACATTTTTGATTCTCAAAAGGTAGGTACAGCACTCTAGTGGGTGGAGACCAGGGATGTTGTTAAACATTCTGCAATGCACACAACAGCCTCTCACAACAAAGAATTATTTGGTCCAAAATCATCAATAGTGCCAAGATTGAGAAACCCTGAGAAATTTGAAGGCTAAGGTGATGAAAATGTTTGAGTGGATTTATCAGGGCAAGCCACTCATCTACCCCTAACCCTAACCGTGTCACCAAGGATGGCCCAAAGGACACTTCCTTTTCCAAGCAAGGTATTAAGAATTATATTGCCAGGGAGTACTGGTGTATTTGAGAAGCTCTGCACTGGCTGGCTTCTGTAGACTGGTGGTGGCAGTGGTAGAAACTGCCATTGAAATGGATTCCCTACTATCACAGCAGGTGATGCGATCTGCAGTGTAGCAACCACTAAGTAGCCAAAGATAAGGAGTGTATGTGTCCTGGGGTAGCAGGGCTAAAGCAATGATCAGGGCTCTGTAGGCATCCCTAGTAATGACCACAACTTATCATATTGTTTCTAGGACTGAAACAAATGGGCAGCCTACTAAAGTCTTACTTGTTCTGTATAAACCCAAAATTCTAGGAACTGTGAACAGAGGCCAGATTGAGGGCTGGCATCACCTGTTTGGGCTGCTATAACAGAATATCACAGACTGGGTAGCTTATAAACAACAGAAATGTATCTCCCACAGTTCTGGAGGCTTGGAAGTCCAAGATGCTCACAGATTCAGTGTCTGCTGAGGGCCGGCTTCCTCATAGACAGCCAACTTCTCACTCTGACCTCACATGGCAGAAGGAGTGAGGGGGTCTGTCTGGGGCCTCTTTTATATGGGCACTAATCCCACTAATCCCATTAGGTCTGCCCCCATGACCTAATCACCTCCCAAATGCCCCACACCCTAGTACCATCGCCTTAGAATTGAGAATTTCAACACATAAATGTTGGAGCCCTTTGAATGAAGGAAATACTAGTCCCTTTGAGGTGAAGCCTTGAGGACTTGAAGACAAGCCACATATTTATACAGTAGATTCTCCTCCTGGTGTTCCCCAAAGAGACCTGCATCCATTTACCACAGTGACTATGCACTGGGGGAAGGGAAGTACCAGTACATTCTGAAGATCACTAGACATTGGTTCTGAGCTGACACTCAGACACCTAAGGATCCAATGCTACTAGGAGCCAGTAAGAGTGGAGACTTATGGGGGCCAGTTGATAACTGTCCTTCCCTAACAGGATAGTCAGCCAAAGTTACCATATCTTTGGGAGAACTACAGTGATTACTGCCACCATCAAAGACTTGCAAGATGCAGGGGTGGTGATTCCTACCACATCACCATTAACTCTTAACATATGGATGGATCTTTGAGATGGGTAGTGAAGGTGGATAGTGAAGTATGATAAATCAGGTGGTGACTGCAATTGTAACTACTATTCTTAAGGCAGAGGCCTGGGAAGGTGAAAGAATTTCCAGGAGAGGAAATAACTATGTAGCCAAGTGGAATATTATAGGGGCCCAACTAGAAATTAACCTTGCCACTCTGAGAACCTAGAAGTCAAGAGAAACTAGGAGTTCAGCCAATGTCTAGTGATAAAATTATGAAGGGTTAAAGGGTTAAAGAAAACAGCAGTCATCCCTAAGATCAAGGTAGGGGTGGGAGAACAGAGATCATCAAAAAAAACTACTAGCGTTTTAAACTTGTGCTACCATGGCAGTGCTGCGAGACTGTGGGACGGCTTCAAGTGTATCTCACGTGTCTCATGTGACATTCTCTCACATGAAAGTTTCAAAATACGTATGGAGAGACTCTGTGAGACTCTATTAGAGAAGGGTACGGCGAGAGAATAGAAAATAGGTGATAGACCTTGGATCTCAAGCTCCTGAACTCCCAACAGCCTTTATCTTCCAAGAGGGGGTATTAAAAATTTGCCACAATGGAAAACAGTATGGAGTTTTCTCAAAAAACTTAAAAATAAAACTACCTTATGATCTAGCAATTCTGTTTTCTGGATATTTATCCAAAAGAATTGAAGTCAGGATCTAGAAGAAATATCTGCACTCCCATGTTCATTGTGGCATTATTCACAATAGCCAAGATGTGGTAACAATTCCTATGCTCATCAACAGATGAATGGACACAGAAAATGTGTGTGGTATCCACATACAATGGGCTATTATTCGGCCATAAGAAAGAAGGAAATCCTGCTATATGTGACATCATGAATGAACCATGAGGATATTAGGTGAAATAAGCCAGTCACAGAAGAACAAATACTACACTATGCCACTTACATGAAGTAGCTAAAATAATCAAACTCGTAGCAACTGAAAGTAAAATGGTGGCTGCCAGGGGCTGCGGGGAGGGAGAAATGGGGAGTTGTTCTTCAACATGCATAAAGTTTTAGTTATGTGAAATGAATAAGTTCTAGAGATCTATTGTACAACATTGTGCCTATAATTAACAATACACATAAACATTTGTTAATAAGGTAGATCTTGTTATGTGTTCTTACTATAATAAAGATAAATAAATAAAAACAACAACAAAACAATTGCAAACAAATAAAAAGGGTTGCCTCAGGAAAGTGGCAATGAATACCTAAGGGACCTCCCAAGGAGCAACTCATGTTTTTTATAAACAGAGTTGTCCAAATGTGACTTTGCCAAAGACTTTATTACTTTCATATCACCCATTACCACAGGCAGAAAAGCTTCAAAAGGCATAATGTAAGAACTATTTAAATAGCAATAGACATAAATTATTCCCGTCACTATAAAAGACTACCTGATTTTTATGATTGGTAGGCAGTATGTTTAATGTGCTCAGTTCAGCAGTGTCTGTAGAGAGAGACAATGAAGCACTAAGTGGATAGTGTATTATCCCCGGGAGTCAGGCAGGCACTTAAAGAGGCACATTAAAATTTTTCAGGCCCTATTTGGATAGAAATATGGGTCTTCTAGAATTATGGTGAATTATCATAAACTCAATTAGATGGTATCTCCAATATCATGTGCTACACTACATGATTAGACTTCTATAATTGGATCTATATGATACAAAAATAAAACTCTCAACACTGGATTTAGACCAAAAAAAAACACATTTTAGCCTTCAATAGGGAGATCTCTAAGGCTACTCCAATTGATAAACCACTTAAAAGTTGTGTCTCCTGCTATCATCACATAGACACAAAGCCCTTAAACCCTAACGCTAATTCAGTGTTTCTCCAAAGGCTTTAGGGACTTTGTAAATTGCCTTAAAAATCCCGACTTACTTCCAGAGAGTGACCTAAGCACAAAAGTGAATGTGGTTACTCTTCTACATATAATGAACCATACATCTCTTTTTTTCAATACTAGAAGTTTTTGGTTAGGATAAAGGTCAGTGTTTTGAGTTCTCCACAGGAGAACTTTAGCTGATTCCAAAGAAGAGGAGAAATGCACTTTGCTATTGGGGTGATTTGTTTTGGGCACCTTAATTTTTAGCCTTCATTCCAAAATGGACGCATCTGGTCATTTAATAGCATCCTACTGTTCAAGCTGCTCAGATTCTGAGAAAGGATTAATCCATTTCAGCATCAGCAGTGAGAAGGACACTCTGGTGGAGCAGATGTGTGCTCTTCTCTGTAATTACTTTCAGCTCTTGCTTTGCCCTTTTCTGTCTGTTTGAAATTTAACCTTAATGGAATCCGAATGGCATTTACCCAGGGATCAGTTCCAGATTGTGCAAAACACACAAAAATAAAGGTTATGACATAGTAAATCTACTAAATCCCTTTTTGTGACTGGGATTGGTCAATAGTTGGCTTCGAGTAGAAGAGATTAAGAATGCCACGTACGTATCCTGAGGTAAGAGAAATTAATCATTCCTCTTTCTTTCTCTGCTATAAACCACCACGTTAGCAGAGGTTAGGACCCCAGAGTAACATCTAGGACTCTGACATAGCATAGAGAATGGCCATTGCATTGAAACATAGATGGTGTAACTGTGAGTTGCCAACCAGATGTCCAGAAGTCGGGAGCTGGAAAGGTGGGGTGGTAATATGAGAGAAGGGGTAAGGACTGAGTCCCCAAATACGGCAAAAATGGATTCAAGGAGTGTTCCAAATCTCTCCCGTTCTGCTGCCAGAGCCCAACCTTGGATGAGAACGGATGTTCATTTTCCTTTTAATAGTAATAGCTAGATTTGCTTACTCAAGTACTTTATAAATGTCATAAGGTGAAGAAAATTTTCTTATTTAAGCGGTTGGCTATTTAATTCCTCTTGGAAGAATTATCTTCCTTTGGAGCTATATCTTGATAAGTGATTAGAGGAAAAAGCTCTACTAGTGCTCTATTTTTTAGTGTCTTCCAGACTTCAGAGGAGAGAGAAAGCTTCTCTGTATGATCCGCCATGGAGATTTGACTCCAGAAAGTGAACGGCAGAGAGAAGGCATGAGCGAGTGAGGAGCAGCAACAAGAGGGAGACCCAGACGCAGAGACTATGAAATGCAGTGGTGAAACGGTGTGAGAGTAGAGCTACGGGAGCTGCCTTCAGGATTGTTGGTATTGCTGATAAAATCCCCCCTTCAGCTTCACTCTTCTCCCTACCAATTTTCAGTAAAAATCATTTAATCACAGGTTTTTTTCATTGTATCTTAAAATTTTTAAAAATTTTGAAGAAGCCACAGAAAGAAGAGAGGTCCTTCGGGGGATGACAGAGTGCAGGAAGAGGCAGCTAAGGAGCACATAGAAAAGAGGAGCCACAGTGACCCCAGAACGTAAGTCCCAGGAGATAACAGAGGTTTGGAGAAAGCCATAGGACTTTTGTAGATTGTAGAACTGACAAAGGTGGAAGCCAATTTGCCAGTCCTAGATCTTGAGGGGCAGGTAGATCCCAGGTTGTCAAAGCTAACTCATTCAGTCCTCATAGAAAGATTCTATTGTCAGCTGCACTCTGAAGATGAGGAAATTAGACCCAGAGTCATTCCCAATGTCGCTTATTTAGTAAATTGCAGAACAGGATTACAATACTACTCTAAAGACAATGGGCATGATCTCAACCAGTATAATACAAATATTTTTGCCTCCTATGCTGACACTGAATCCTCACATAGCCAAATCCTACTCATCCTTTAAGGTTAGTTTCCCTTACCCCAAACTACACTGATTTCTCCCACTCTGAAATTCCATGTCCTTCATCGATCCTTTAAAATTCTTTCCCGTCAGCATATAAACATGATCAGATCATGACCGTCCGTGTTAAAAATTTCTTTATATGTTTTCCTACTTCCTTTTTCTCATAATCCAATGTCTCAAAATACCTCCATCTGATCTCTCTTTTCCACTCCCTTTTCTGCCTGCTACACCTGCCTGTTGTCTCCACTGAGGCAAAGGTGGTTTCCTAATCCCAACACACAACAGACCTTCAGCCTTTACCTCATTCGCTTTCTCTGCAGCACCTGACATTCTTCACAGAGCCCCACCTCCACCCCGGTGGCGCTTCTTAGGCTTGGTTTCATACTCGCATCTCTGACCCTTCATCTGTCTCCTTCCTGAACTCTCTTTTTCTAGCTATTGATAAAATTCTGATGTACCCCTTGGTGTCTGCCACTCTCAGTCTCTACCTGGGATATTTATCCCACAATCCATAGATGAGCCTCATATGATGATAAGGGAGCCTCCTGAAATAGATAGAAAGTACTGTGTTTATATGCACTTTTTCCTAGGCAAAGTATTCTGTCATTCAGTAGTATTCATTTTCACAAATATTTATGGAGGACCTACCCTCTACTAGACATTCTTGAAAGAAAGTAATTTAAAAACCTCACAAAGATCCCTGTGAACTTATATTAGGCAATAAACTATGAACACAATAAATAAGTAAATTATATAATATGTTTAAAAGGCTGCAGAAAAAGTAGAACAACATGAAGGGGATCACAAGGGCTGGGGTGTGGCTGGGGGCAGCAGGGGGCAGCTGGAGGAGGGGAGTTAGGGTGGACTTCATTGAAAATGTAATGATTAATCAAAGACTTGAAAGATGTGAGGAGTTGCCATATTTTTAATGAGTCAGGCAGAGGGAACAGCAAGTGCTAAGAGGAACAAAAACGATGGTGAAAGAGAAGGTCATCTTGAAAATGGAGAACTATTTCAGTTTGTGTGTTGGTGGGAATGATTGGGCAGAGAGTGAAAAATTGACCAGACAGGCAAGAGGGGAGACTGCAGCAGTGGCGTCCTTGAGTAGGTGAGAGGACATGGGATCTGGTACACGTTTGGAATGTCTGGCTTTTAATAGGAGTGTGGAGACTTAATTTATGATAATGCCAAAAAGTATGTGTGCTAGATTCTGAGGAGGGATAGGTGTAATGGAGGGATTTTACAGAAGTTTCCATATAATTATCTAAATTTTCTCAGTGAAATAGAAAGCAAGTTCATCTCCTAGGAATGAGGAAGAGATGGGAGGTAGAAATTGAAGGTTTGAAGAGATAAAAGAAGATATAAAATAGCCACCTAGTAGAATAAGAGATAAGGAAGTCTTATCAGGAAATCTTATCTGATTGCCAGGAAGCACTTGAAAGACCCACTTGAAATCCAATGTCAAAAATGTAAAAGTGAGGTCAGTTAGCATGGTTGTGTGCTATCTCTAGCCACGATCAACTGAACAGGTGCAGGCGCAGATAGGAGGCAAGAGATTGGACTTAACCAGGGCTATTACTTTGTCAAGTATGCATATGAACTAAGAGGCAACAAGTGACTAGAATGATTGACAATGAATTTAAGGTTCACAAGCAGAGATTGTGAGCATTGAAGGAGGAAAGGAGAGTAAAAAAGTAGTAGACGAAAAAGATGAAAACACCAGATTTTTGGTCCCATTTGGGGTAGAAGTATTGTTGGAGTTAATATACTAGAGGGAATGAGCTGGAAATAGAGGAAGTAGTGGTCGGAGATTGGGATGAATAAAATTAAAATTTTGGAGGGGTTGGATGGATGAATGATGATGATGTCTAGACTATGACCATGTGACCTACCAGGTTGTCAAAGAATTTAATACATATGAAATATGAAGATCAATGTCTCTGCATCTTTTCCACATTACCTACCTTGACTCTAAATGTTTCATGTTTTGAGATGACTTCTTGTTTATACATCCAGCTTAGGTACTCTCTACCTGTTGGCCATGCCCATTGGATGTGGAGTAAGTACGTTCACTATAACAGGTCCTGGGGTTGACGCATCATTTTACCCTTCCCCTACCCACCATCGGCTGACCCAGCGAATATTGTCACTCAGCTGATTGGAACCAGGACTCACTAGACTCTTCTCTCCCTTATCAACAACATTAAAACAATTCACAGTCTCTATTGGTTTAATTTTTTAAATATATATTTTAAACTGTCTTCTTTCTCCAGTTCCACTCCTACAAGTAACATTTGTATACTCACAATTTCAAAACTGGACTATTATAACCCTTTCCCAGCCTCTTTGCTCTGGTCCATTCTCAAGCCAGTTTTCCATATTCCTTTTGGAGTATTGATCCTAAAATGCAAATCTGCTTAAAATGTTTTTGTGGTTTATAGTGCTTTCAGGATAAAATCCATACTCCTTAGCAAAACTGGGCAGCTACTTATGATCTTGTGCCTGCCCCACTCCTGCCTCCCTTTTCACTACCTCCCAGAACACCACACTCACCTAGGGTTCCAGCCACATTGAACCGCAGTCAGCTCCTCAAAGACACTCTCCTTTCTCACAACTTATTGCCTTTGTAAAGGTAAAAAGTCTCTACTTTTGTTTCTTCTAGGAATGCTCATCCTATTCCACCATCATCTTCATCTAGCTGACTATTGCTTATCCATCAAAGTCAACTCAAGTGTGCCATCTTCCTAAAAGCACTTTCAGGGGCTATTAGTGAGTTTAAGGTCTCCCCCTGTGTCCCCAAAGCATCCTGTTCTTATCTATAGTGGGACATTTTTCATACTGTTAATTAGTCATTTTTAATTTATCTCTCTCCTCTCTGGTCTGTGAGTTCATGTGGGCAGAACTTTGTTTTTTCACTTGAACTTCCCACAGTTTTTAACACACTGTGTGGGCACATAATAGGTAATCAACATGAGCTTTCCAGATGAATGACTGGCACCTGGCGGAATGCTACCTTTACAGTGGTGTAACTATATGTTCACATCCTGGCACCCCAATTGCATAAAAATTCTTGGGGATGGCAATTCTTTTGTAGTTCCCAAAGTATAGGAATACCTTGTTTTATTCTGCCTTGCTTTATTGCATTTCTCAGATATTGTGCTTTTTACAAATTCAAGGTTTGTGTCAACCCTGCATTGTACAACCCTATGGGTATGATTATTCCAACAGCATGTGCTCAGTTCATGTCTCTGCCACATTTTGGTAATCCTCTCAATATTTCAAAATATTTATTACTCTTATATCTGTTATGGTGATCTATGATCAGTGATCTTTGATATACTATTACTAATTGTTTTAGGGTACCAAACCGCATCCATATAGGATGGCAAAACTTAATCAATAAATGTTGAGTGTTCTATCTGTCCCACCAACTGGCCATTATCCTGTCCCTCTCCTTGGGCCTCCCTATTCCCTGAGACACAACAATATTGAAGTGAGCCCAATTAATAACCCTGCAATGACCTCTAAGTGTTCAAGTGAAAGGAAGAATCAAATGTCTCTAACTTTAAATCAAAATCTAAAAATGATTAAACTTAGTGAGGAAGGTATATCAAAATGTGAGATGGGCTGAAAGATAGAACTCCTGCACCAAAAAGTTAGCCAAGTTGTGAATGCAAAGGAAAAGTTCTTGAAGGAAATTAAAAGTGCTATTCCAGTGAACACACAAAAAATAAGAAAGTAAAACAGCCTTATTTCTGATATGGAGCAAGTTTTAGTGGTCTGGATAGAAGATCAAACTAGCCACAAGAATTCCTTAAGCCAAAACCTATTCAGATCAAGGCCCTAATTCTTTTCAAGTCTATTAGGGTGAAGAGAGGTGGGGAAGCTGCAGAATAAAAGTTTGAAGCTAGCAGAGGTTGGTTCATGCAGTTCAAGGAAAGAAGCTGTCTCCATACCATACAGTGCAAAGTGAAGCAGCAAGGCTGATGGAGAAGATGCAGTAAGTTATCCAGAAGATCTAGCTAAGATCATGGATGAAGGTGGCTACACAAAACAATAGATTTTCCAGGTAGATAAAACATCCTTATATTGGAAGAAAATGCCATGTAGGACTTTCATACCTAGAGAGGAGAAGTCAATGCCTGGGTTCAAAGCTTCGAAGGACAGAATGACTCTCTTATCAGGGGCTAATGCAGCTGGTGACTTTAGGTTGAAGCCAATGCTCATTTACCACTCTGAAAATCCTAAGACCCTTAAGAATTATGCTAAATCCACTCTGCCTGTGCCCTATCAGTTAAACAACAAAGCCTGGATGGCAGCACATCTGTTTACAGCATGGTTTACTGAATATTTTAAGCCCACTGTTGAGACCTACTGCTTGGAAAAAGATTCTTTTCAATAGATTACTGCTCATAGACAATGCACCTGGTCACCCAATAGCTCTGATGGAGATGTACAAGATGATTAATATTGTCTTCATGCCTGATAGCACATCTATTCTGTAGCCCATGGATCAAGGAGTAATTTTGACCTTCATGTCTTATTATTTAAGGAACTTTTAATGGAAACAACCCAGGTGCCCATCAATACACGAGTGGATTAATAAAATGTGGTATACGTATACCATGGAGTATTACTCAGCAATAAAAAACAACAGTGAATTAACACATCTGGTATTATCCTGGTTGGAGCTAGAGCCCATTCTTCAAAACAAAGTATCACAAGAATGGAAAAACAAGCACCACTGGTACTCACCATCAAATTGGCACTAACTGATCAATACTTATGTCACACATGGAAATAATATTCATCAGGGGGTGGGTAGGTGGAAGGGGGGTGGAGGGGATGGGAAAACTCTCACCAAATGGGTGCAGGATGCACAGTTTGGGGGTTGTCCACAATTGTAGCTCTGACTTGGGCAGTGCATGGGCAATATATAAACCAAAGTGTTGTACCCCCATAATATTATGAAATAAATAAATAAATAATAAATTTTAAAAAAAAACTTTTCTATAGCTGCCATAGATAAAATTTTGTACAGCCCCAAATTCAGGCTCATGCACCCAATGCCCAGCTAAAGCCAAACACTGTGACACTGGTGCTTGGAGATAAAGAAAGGTTTATTTGATTTGGCCAAAGTGAGAAGACAAGAGCAGTCTCTCAGATCTGACTTGTCACAGAGATGAGGCAGTGAGCTTTTATTCAGGGTGGGGTGTGTAAGGGAGGGGAAACTCTGTGTTGCTTTTAGTCTCACATAACACCTTAAGTAACCAGACTGCTGGGTGTCAGCAGCTAGTTGCAGCTTTTTCAGAGGCATTCATTCCTTCTGCAAAACAAACTCATAGATTCTCCAAGTGAACCTGAAGTTTTTGCTTGATAAAGAAATAGTGCATTAGCTGTTAATAATTGCTGTGAGAACAAAGGATGTTGAGCAGGAAGCAAACAGTTAACATGTACAAATAACCAAGAGTCAAGTCCAATTTTACATTATTTCAGCCATTAAAAATGCTGGGATGCTACAATTTCAAGGGGCCAGGCTACCATTCTCTGATGGATCTGAGCAAAGTAAATTGAAAACCTTCTGGAAAGGATTCACTATTCTAGATGCCATTAAAAACATTCATGGGAAGAGGTCAAAATATCAGCATTAACAGCCTTTTGGAAGTAACTGATTCCAACCCTCATGCATGACTTTGAGGGGTTCAAGATTCAGTGGAGGAAGTAATGGCAGATGTGGTAGAAACAGCAAGAGAACTAGAATTAGAAACGGAGTCTTAAGATGTGACTGAATTGCTGCAATCTCATGGTAAAACTTGAACAGATGAAGAGTTGCTTCATAAGGATGAGCAAAAAAAGTGATTTCTTGAGATGGAATCTGCTCTTGGTAAAGATGCTGTGAACACTGTTGAAATGACAACAATGAATTTAGAATATTACCTAAACGTAGTTGATAAAGCAGTGGCAGGGTTTGAGAGGACTGACTCCAATTTCAAAAGAAGTTCTACTGTAGGTGAAATGCTATCAAACAACATCACATGCTACTGAGAAATTTTTCATGAAAGGAAGAGTCAATTGATGCAGCAAGCTTCATTGACTTCTTATTTTAAGAAATTGTCACAGCCACCCAACTTTCAGTAACCACTACCTTGATCAGTCTGCAGCTATCAAGGCAAGATCCTCCACCAGCAAAAAGATTATGACTCATTGAAGGCTCAAGTGGTGATTATTAGCAATTTTTAGCAATAAAGTATTTAAATTAAGTATATACTGTTTTTAGACATAACACTATTATTGCACACTTAATGGACTACAATATAATGTAAATGTAACTGTTATATGCACAGTTATATGCATAGGAAACCCAAAAATTTGTGTGACTCATTTTATTGCATTGGTCTGGAAATGAACCTGCAATATCTCCATGGTATGCTTGTACATACAAAAGTTGGCAACACAGAGCAGGCACTTGATAAACACTGAAATGCACTAATACAGCAGGGTCAGCAACTGTAAGATCTCTGCTGAGGCCAGCCAACTTCAGGTCTATTAGGACAGAGCATAACTGAGTACAGTTGACTAATACAGCACATATAATATGCAGTGGATTGGTTTTATTCAGTTACAGCAAATATCTGGCTCTAGGCTCAGTAACTTTCTTTCTGGTAACTACAGAATATTGCTTTTCTACATTAAGTGTACGTAGAACAAAGAAGCAAGTGTATTTGATGCCTGAGATAAGTACTAAAGCTCCTAAATGAAACCTTCTAATTTTTTTTGCAAATAAATTGAATGAGGTTATTATCATTATGTGAAAAATTTGGTAAAAGACTCCTGAGAAGGAAAACCACCAAACAAAAGGAAATAATCATCACCTTGAGCTTTAAGATATAAACAAATTGACTTCTCTGACTCTGGCCATTGCCTAATTGCAACAAACCACCTTCACTTACTCAGCCAAAAGTTCTCAACTTCAGTGGCTTCTCCTCCTGCCCAGCCAGTTCTGAAGCACAGCTGCAGTAGCTGAGGATAGCAGCACATGTCACCTCCAGCAAAGGCTCCCCACTCACGTCTTTCTTCTGATCAAGAATCGGATGCCAGTGGAGGGACAAGTGTAGCTGGAACAATCTGGTATATTCCCTCTAGATCAACAAATGGAATTTATTGTCAAAAACAGAGGGATGAGAGAGTAATGGAATTGCAGGTTTTTAAGGTTTATTAACATAGCTTCGTTTTACTTTGTTCCCCATTGTTGAATTCCAAGTTAGTACGTGCCTGATATTGAACTGTGCTAACTAGGCACCGGGGGTGCATAGCAGAAGGCACAGAAATGGAAGTGCAGTAGGGGAAAGCTTGTGGTTTGGAGGCAGGCAGACCTGAGCTTGAATTCCAACTCTGCCTTCAGCTTACCACCCACGTTATTGTGCCAGTTATTCAGGCTCTTTGAGCCTGAATTTCCTCATATACAAAATAGAGAAGATTATGTCTCCCAGAAAGGGTTGTTGTGAAGAGTAACTGAGATCACACGTGTAGCATGCCTCATAGAGGGCTTGACGTAGCTAGCTGACGATCAGTAAAGAATACCTGCTCTCCCAAGGAGTTTATAATCCACCTGGGAGACAGAAATTTACACAATTAGCCATAATAAAATGTTATAAATATTATTAAGCAAACCCTGTGGGAATAGAGGCAAGGGAACAATTAATCCTGCTGGAAGGGGGTGGGAGGGAAGATTTACAACCAAGCCTGTGGATTTTGCTGTTTGAACTAACATGGACCTGCTCCCCTCTGTAACCATCAGCTGACACACATGCCTCTCGTAGCTCTGTTGTAAAGTGAATAAATAAATTTTCCCTTGACCACACACCCCTCTCCAGCTAATTGCTCATTTCTCTCTTCCCTTCACAGCAAACCATGGAAAGATTTGCTGCCTCCACTTCCCTTTTTACTTCAACCCACTCCCCTCTGGCTGATGTCCTTTCCACTGAAATCATATTTTGCTCTACATTGGCTACTCTGCTCTGGTCTCACATCCAGCTGCTCTTCCTCTGCGAGCACCCAGTCCAGTGACCTCCTTTTCTCTCTGCATTCTGTCCTTTGAATGAGCTCATCTATTGCTTTGACTTCAAATAAAATCTCTTCTATCAAGACCCCCTGATATACACTTTCAGCCCTAATTGTCCTCCTGAGGACCAAACTTAGACAGTTGACCCTTGAACAACAAGGGTTTGACGTGCGCAGGTCCACTTATATGCAGATTTTTTCCAATAAAAGTTACACCAAGTGTGCCTGCGTCTCCTGCCTCCCCTTCCATCTCCTCCACGTCTTCTGCTTCTGCCAGCCCTGAGACAGCAAGACCAACTTCTGCTACTCCTCCTCTTCCTCTGTGTACTCAACATGAAAACGATGAGGATGAAGACCTTTATGATGATCCACTTCCATTTAATGTATGGTGAATATATTTTCCTTATCATTTTCTTAATCACATTTCCTTTTCTCTAGCTTACTTGATTATAAGAATATAGTTTATAATACATTTAACATACAAAATATGTGTTAATCAACTGTTATTGGTAAGGCAACAGTAGGCTATTGGTTGGGGAAGTCAAAGGTTATATGCAGATTTTTCAACTGCAGGGAGTTGGAGCCTCTAACCCTTGTATTGTTCAAGGATCAACTTATATTTAATTGCAAGTTTGGCGTGACCACATTGACATCTAACGGGCTTTACAAACTTAACAGGTCTAACAACTATTGGTCTCTCCAAACCTCCAACAAAGCAAAACAAAAAATACCTATTTCTTCCTTACATTTCCCTGTCTTGTAAATGATGATACCAGGAGTCACCGCTGATTCCCCTTGTTCCCTCGCCCACTATTTCTGACCCATCATCAAGTCCTGTTGACTTTACTTCCTTGTCCATTTCCCTCCATCTCCCCTGTGATCACCATCACTCAAGCCATCGCCATCACCCACCTAGACCCCTGCATCAGCCTCCCAACCCATCATACAGTGTCCAGTTTTGTCTCACTATTCTCTAATCTCCACCAGCTAGTCAAAATGATTTTCATAAAATGCAGATCATATCCTACTCCCCTTTTTAAAACTCTACAATCCCGTTGTGTTTGACCTAGAAATCCCAATGCTATCTGGCTCCATCAATCTCTCTGCCCCCATCCACTACCCTAGGCCCCAGACACAAAGGGCCTTCTTTAATTTCTCAAACACACCAGCTTACTCCTGTTGGGGAAAAAGTTGAATTTGTTCTTTGCTCTGTTGCAACACTTTCACCCCAATCTCTGCATGAATGGGTCTGTCTCATGGTTCAGATGTCAGCTCAAATGCCCCCTTCTCCAACCACCTTTTGAAGTGGAGCCCTCTACCCCTCCTCCACTGATCACTTTCTATCCAGTCACCCAGTTTGTCTTCTTCACAACACTTATTCCTTTTTGAATTGATGCTATGCATGTGCTTATTTATTGTTTATCTCTCTCCCTCTGAAATATAATGTTCAGGAGAGACTGCATCGGGAGCTGCCTTGTTCATTGTTATGCCTCCGGTGCCTGGGTCAGTGTGTGGCATTTGATAAACACTCACAAAATGCTTGTTGAATGAATGAACATCGTTCTGGAAGCAGTTGATAAGAGGATTTGTTGGGTTTGTTAATTGAAATTAAACAGTACTATTCTTTTTGGGTTCACTCACCTATGCCCCTGAGTCTACTAATGGCTGTTAATGAGAATCTGCTGTTTGGTGAGAGCAGTGGTAATGTCGGAGTGCTTTTACTCACACATGATCTCTGTGCTCTTGCAAGAGGCATCATCAGTTCATGGTAAGCAATAAGGGCACAATTTAGGCTGCCAGTTACCTCAACCAGCTCTAAAAGGGATCATGCACAAAACAGTATCTTTAAGGCATTTATTTACCTTGAGTAAGGGTCATAGGGTGTATTATTATGAAACAGTTTTCTCCTTGATCAATAAGAAGTTCAAGAATAATGAAAATGTTTTCTATTTCTCCAAATGCTAAAGAAAACCATACCCATCTTACAGGGGAAATTAGCTCTCATATTTTAAGGGGTGGAAGGAATTAAGAGATAATCTAAAGCAGTCATTTCTACAAAAACATATATACAGCAAATCAGGAACACAAAGCCCTTTCTGAGGTATGCACCTCTCAAAACTCCTCAAATCCTGTTGCCAGATGTATCTATGCAAGGAAGGGTCCAGTCAACATAAGCCCAGGGGCCAGCCCCTCCACTGTTGCAGAAGATTGATTCACCTTTGATAAAGCAGCAAGCACTCTAGCTTTCCCCTAAGTGCCCAGTTACTGAGGCTTTTTAACAGTCTAGTCATGCAGTTCTGATTTGCTCTATTCTGAAAGAAATTGTACCTTGTTTGTGATCTCATGAACTCTAGAAAACTACATCCTTCATAAAGAGTCACTTGGTGATATATCTACATCCAACTCAGAAACTGGGAGGCACAGTAAGTGTAGTTTCCATGCCACCAAATCAGGTTACATAAAGTTCCTTTAATTCATCAGTGCAAAGGTGCCACCTCACCTGTAGGTCCCCTGTCCTTTAGATAGTCACTGGCAATGTTGAAAGAACACTGCAATAACAGAGCAGGCATGTGATACTGCATCATTATCGACCACTTCATACAACCAATTTGACATATGATCTCTCTTCATCTCTTTGCCTCTTTTCCAAGAATTTATTACTTTCATATTGAAAATTCAGGCAACAGCGAAGGGATAGATGAATCTGCTTTTCATTATTTCGTTACTCCAAGTCAGGCAACACCCCCACCTTTGGATCCTGGGACACAGCGTTGAACAAGCCAGGCAAGGCTCCAGAAAGTCAGTTTGTAACATCTGTGTAAGAACTGCTTCAAAATGGACAAGGTAAAATTTGCTTTATTAAATTGTGACAACCCACAAATAGAGTGAATACGATTCAAAGTGACACTGTGAAGGAAATCTTGCTTCTTCTAGGTGAGTGTTTTGTCAACACTCTGTGCACATTAGAATCGCTTGGGGAGTTATTTTTTTAAATACTCTGAAAGGTTATAATTTAATTGGTTTGAGGTGGGATCTGATCATGGGTATTTTTAAAAAACTCCCCAGGAGGTTCTAATGAACTGCCACAGTTGGGAACCACCATTGTAGCTGAGTAAGTAGAAGCTTCCAAAAGACCCAGTGAGGAGCTAGACCGGGAAGAGCAGACCCCTTTGCTGCGATGACTGTTGGAGCTAATAATACACAAATAAGGAACAATAAAGTAAATAAGAAACACAGCTCAATTAGCTCTGATAATTAATCAGGTAAAGTAGATCCATTCTACAGTTAAAAGTCTTAATCACAATTGTGTCATGTCTACAGTTATTTTTGGTAAGTTAAATTGGGTGAAAATGCTCTGTTAATAGCTTCTATTGGGTTTTACTTCTTCTGATGATGTTTTTGGTAACTTCACTTTCACATTGTGAGTTTACCTTTTCCAAATTGACCTTCATAGCAGTGAACCTCCCTGAGTCATTACTTTGCCTGAAGCCCTGCTTCGATGTGTTTAAGGGGAAAATCCTTTTAAATGAATTTCAAGCCTATGTCAAAAGCAGTTTAAAAGTTAGAAAAATATTGTCATAAAATAGCTAAAGTCAGTATTGTTTTGAAATTTCACAGCAGCACAATGAAAAGTTGAGAGTATTGCTCAGTATGTATTTTGTGGTTCTTTGCAGGCTATTGGCTTTCCAACTTCATCCTTCAGAGTCCTTTTGGAGGGATTGTTCTGTTTTTGTCATTTCTATACCCAGTCCCCGAGTTTATTGCTAGGATAAGAAATTTAGATGCCCCCTGCCCAGGTCTTTATGTTCACTCACACACACACAAACCACTGGGCTGTCCATGTATGAAGCAGACACTGTTGGCCAGCCTTGGCAGTCATTGAGCTCTTCTGGGCCAATGCACACCACCGAGGGGCTGAGGAAAGGCCTGCCCAGCCTGGCATCATCCTCCTCCAATGCCCAAGCATGCCACCTGAGGACCTGCAGATCACCCCCCACAGGCCACAAGCACTGGCATCTGTGTACTCTTCCTAGGGACAGGAGGAAGGGCTCACCCAACCTGCTGCTACCACCACCACTGGCACCCACCTACACATGCCACATGGGGACCTGGGGACTGGCCCACACAGCCTGTCACAGCCACTGTTAACATTAGTGAGTGCTACCTAGGAGCCCAAGGGTTGTCCTGCCACTGATACTACCATCACCCACCCCATGCACGCCACCCAGGGACCCAAGGTCATGCCCACCCATCTCATCCACCGATGCCATTGCCAGCAACCAAGCAAACAGTCTGCAGGCCTGCCTGGCTGCACTAACACCAGTGCTCACATATGCCACATGGAGACCCAAGTACAAACATGCTCAATGTGCTACTGCCATCACTGGGGCCCAAGGACTGGCCCACCTGGCATCCCAATTCACAGCGAAGCATCAACACAGCCTCCACTAACAAATATAGCCAAGCCACTGAGGAAATCACAGACACAACTGATGTTGTTTGCAGCCAAAGAAATATGAAGACTACACTACTGCTTATACCCAGAATCAAAGCTAAAGTACGCTACTCAACCATCACCATAGACACATTTTCAGGAAAAAGCCTTTGTCAATGAAAGCCAATCTAAAAAATTGGAAGAAGCAAATATTACACTAGATGTTGTGGGGGTGAGGGAAAATTTGCCTTTTCCCCCAAAAGTTCACTGAAAGATCAACTCACAATTAAATCAGATTAATAAGAGAGAGAGGTTTATTTACCATGCATATGGGGAGAATCACAGAGTGATTACTCAATATTCCAATGGGATCCAGCTATTTTTATACATGCCTTTTAGAGGGGAGGGAGAGATGAGCAGTATAGGTAATTCTGTTTAGGGGCAATAAATGATTGCTAGGGAGGATGAATGGATAGGGAAAATAGATTGACTTGTAAATGATTCTCTTAACAAATTAAATTAACCTGAGGACAGGTATTATATTTTAAATGATTTGGGCCAGACCTGGTTGCATTCTTGATCATTTTTCCTGCAATATACTTAGATAACACGGAGGGGAAGGGAAGTCAATTGTTCTTTTGATCAGTCAGTCCAGTTTATGCAGAGGGAAAGCCCCTTCCAGTGCTTTTTGATCTTGAAGGGTTTGTTAATCTCTAAGAGCCTTTAATTTAAAATACCAAGGAGTCATATTTTGGGGTGAAATTTCTTGAGCTCCTTCAATGTGCAGATATCAACATAAGGGCTTAAGAAATACAAAAAAGCAAGGAAATGTGATACCTACAATGGAACACAATAATTCCCCAGCAACAGATTCCAATGAAAAAGAAATTTATCTAGCTGAGAAAGAAATAAGAAAGGAAATCACATTTATTATAGCTACAAAAAAAAAAAAAACCCTAGGAATAAATTTAACCAAGAAAGTGAAAGATCTCTATAAGGAAAACAATAAAACATGGTTGAACAAAACTGAAAGTGGCACAAACAAATGGAAAAACATCCCATGTTCATGGATTGGAAGAATCAATATTGTTAAAATGACCATATTGCCCAAAGCAATCTAAGATTCAATACAATCCCTATGAAAATACCAATATCATTCTTTACAGAATTAGAAAAAACAATCCTAAAATTCACATGGAACCAAAAAAGAGCCGTAAGAGCAAAAGCAATCCTGAGCAAAGAGAACAAAGGTGGAGAAATTAAATTACTTGACATCAAAATATATTACAGGGCTATAGTAACCAAAACAGCATGATATTGGTATAAAAATAGGCACATAGACCAATGAAACAGAATAGAGAACCCAGTAATAAAGCTACACATTTATGACCAACTGGGTTTTTTTGATAAAGCTGACAAAAACTGACATTTTTCCCTCTTCAATAGGGGGAAATTGGATAGCCACATGCAGAAGAAGGAAACTGGACCCCTATCTCTCCCTATATACAAAAATCAACCCAAAATGGATTAAAGACTTAAATGTAAGACCCACAACTATAAAAATACTAGAAGAAAACCTAGGGAAAACTCTCCTGGACATTGGTCTAGGCAATGAATTTATGGCTAAGACATCAAAAGCACAGGCAACAAAAACAAAAATAGACAAATGGGACTTCATTAAACTAAAAAGCTTCTGCACAGCAAAATAAATAGTCAACAGAGTAAAGAAACATCCTGTTGAATAGGATAAAATATTTGCAAACTATGCATCAGACAGGGGACTAATATCCAGACTATACAAGGAACTCAAACAACTCAACAACAACAACAACAACAAAAACCCAAATAATCCTATTAAAAAGTGGGCAAAAGACATGAATAAGCATTCTCAAAAAAAGACATACAAACATCCAGCGGGTATATAAAAAAATACTCAACATCACTAATCATCATAGAAATGCAATCAAAACTACAATCTGATATCTTACCTCAGTCAGAATAACTATTATTAAAAAGACGATAAATAACAGATGTCTCAATAGGTACAGAAAAAGCATTTGATAAAATTCAACATTCCTTCATGATAAAAAAAAAAACTCTCAAAAAACTAGGCATAGAAGGAATATACCTTGATGTAATAAAGGCCATATATGACAAACCCACAGCTAAAATCATACTGAATGGGGAAAAGCTGAAAACTTTCTAAGAACTAGAACAAGACAAGGATACCCACTTTTACCTCTCCTATTCAACATAGCACCAGAAGTCCTGGCCACAGAAATCAGTCAAGAACAAGAAATGAAAGGCATCCAAATTTAAAAAGAGGAAGTCAAATTGTCCCCCTCTGGAGAAGACATTTAGAAAAACCTAAGCCTCTACAAAAAAACTCTTAGAACTAATAAACAAATTGAGTAAAGTTTCAGGATCAATATATAAAAATTAGTAGTGTTTCTATACACCAATAATGAACTAGTTGAAAAAGAAATCAAGAAGGCATTTGCATTTACAATAGTTACAAAAAAATATATAAAATACCTACAAATAACTTTAACCAAGCAGGTGAAAGATCTGTATAAGAAAAACTACAAAACACTGTTGAAATAAATGAAAGAGGACACAAACAAATGGAAAGATATCCCATGCTTATGGATTAAAGGAATTAATATTGCTATAAGGACCATAATACCCAAAGCAATCCACAGATTTAATGCAATCTCTATCAAAAAACCAATGACATTTTTCACAGAAATAAAAAAAAAATCCTGAAATTTGTATGGAGCCAGAAAAGAGCCCAAATGCCAAATAGATACTGAACAAAAAGAACAAAGCTGGAGATATCACATTGCCTGACTTCAAAATACATTACAAGCCTATAGGAACCAAAATATCATGATATTAGCATAAAAACAGACACATAGACCAATGGAACACAATAGAGAACCCAGAAATAATTCCATATTTATACAGCCAACTGATTTTTGACAAAAGTGCCAAGAACATACACTGAGGAAAGGAAAAAGGACACCCTCTTCAATAAATGGTGCTGGGAAAAGTGAATATCCATAAGCAGAAGAATGAAACTTGACTCCCATCTCTCACTATATAAAAAAAAAATCAACTCAAAATGAATTAAAGACATAAATGTAAGACCCACAACTATAAAACTACTAGAAGAAAAGATAGGGGAAACACTCCAGAACATTGATCTAGGCAAAGATTTTATGGCTTAAAATCCCAAAAGCAAAAGCAACAAAACAAAAAAAAAAAAAAAGACAAATTGGACAATATTAAATTAAAAACCTTCTGCACAAAAAAGAAGACAATCAACAGAGTGAAAAGACAACTGGTTGAATGGGAGAAAATATTTTCAAAATATTCAACCAATAAGGGACTAATTTCCAGAATATACAAGGAACTCAAACAACTCAACAACAAAATAAACAAACAATCCCACTGAAATGTAAGCAAAGGATCTAAACAGACATTTTTCTAAAGGAGACATACAAATGGCCAACAGGTATATGAAAAAATGCTTAACATCACTAATCATTAAGGAAATGTAAATCAAAACTACAATGAGATATCATCTTACCCTAGTCCAAATGGCTATTATTAAAATGACAAAAAAATAATGGATGCTGGCAAGGATGCAGAGAAAAAAGAATTTTCATTCACTGTTAGTGGGAACATAAATTAGTACAGCCATTATGGAAAACAATACGGAGATTTCTCAAAAAAATAAAAGTAGAACTACATATGTTCCAGCAATCCCACTACTGCATATTTATCCAAAGGATAGAAAATCAATGTATCAAAGGGATACATATACCCCCATGTTTATTGCAACATTATTCACAATAGCAAAGGTATGTAATCAACCTAAGTGTCCATCAATGGATGAATGGATACAGAAAATGTGGTATATTTATGCAATGGAATACTATTCGGCCATAAAAAAGAATGAAATCATGTCATTTGTAACAACCTGGATGAAACTGGAGGTCATTAAATTAAGTGAAATAAGCCAGACACAGAAAGACAAGTATCACATGCACTCACCCAAATGTGGGAACTAAAAATATTTGATCTCATGGAGGTAAAGAGTAGAATGATAGTTACCAGAAGCTTGAAAGGATGTGGGTATGTGGGGAGGGGAAGAAGAGAGGTTCGGTAATGAATACAAACCTACAGTTAGATAGAAGGAATAAGTTCTAGTGTCCAACATAGAGTTAGGTGACTATAGTTAACAACAATGTATTGTACATTTCAAAATAGCTGCAAGTGAGGACTTGAAATGTTCCCAACACAGAAATGATAAACACTTGTGGTGATGGACATTCTAAATACTCTGACTTGATCATTACACTTATATACACATAAGAAAATATCACATGTACTCCATAAATATGTACACGTTATGTATCAAAAAACTAAAAACAACAGAACATGGGTTATGTACAGTGGCTACTTAACCCTCTGTTTCTCACATTCCCCACATCCTGACCGCAGTGATTAGCCACAAATACAGTGATAATTTTACTTATGAAATATAACTGATTTTTATAATGCAGAATAACTAGGCCTAGTAGTATCCCTTTAGCTACTTCTTTAATCATGATATATTCCTAGGTTATCCTAAGCTTGGGGTTAAAAGATGAAGGGCCTGAAGGCAGATGCTCTCCTACAAGGGGCTTTTCTTTACTTGCTTTGTACTCATGTGCTGTGGGAACTTAATACATGTTTAATAATAACTTGGAAATAAGGAGTAGCAATGGAAATTAAGATGCCTGAGCAAATAGATTCCTGATTTCTTTGAATGCAAATCAGAGAGTACTCAGGCAGCTCTTCCTCAAGAGCTCTTTATTGCCACGCTATGCATTTTCTCTCTCCCTCTGGCTTCTTAGAGCACTACTTGCCAGATGAAAAGATTTGAATAGCAAGCAGCAGTCCTGGTTCCATGAAGAAGGGTATTACATACCGAATGGCTTGATCACCCTTCCAGTTCAGCTCAAAAAGTTTGTAGCTGATGAGAAGACAGGCCAACACATACTAAAACAGGAAATTGTCTAATTTCTTTTGTTTTTAAAATGTCTGAATGTTGTAACAAGTCATTTATCAGGCAATTTGTTTGGAACAAATAAGTGTGTTTTTTAATGCTATGATTTAGGATATAATTATACTTGTGATAAACTTAGCCAGTAAATGATAACTACATACAGTACTACACTCAAAGCTATACATTTTAAATACATTCTTTGGAGTAATTCACACAATTATATGATACATACATGATATCTATTTCATAGATGAAGTTCCTGAGGCCTAGAAAAGCCCAAGGGAACATAGCAAATACACTGCACAGCTTTTATTCCACATACCAGGAATCCTTGCTCAAGGGTATATGTAGTATAGAGTTCCAGAGACAGCTCAACCCCTTGGAGGCCATGTGGGATCCCTTTCCATGCTGGCTAGCAAACCTTCCTCAGTTCTTCCTCAAGTGGTAACACACATTGCATTATGATAATACAAACATATACAGTAAATCCCTTCTACACAAACTCACAGATCACATCTTGCCTCAAGGAGCAAAGTCATGACATGTTGATCAATGCTGCTGCCAAAATTATCACTAAGAATTCAACAGGGCCATTTTTCCTACCTTCATGTCAACTTTGTGGTTAATTTTAAATCACTTTTTGCTTTTGTTATCTTTAGTTCTCCCCTAGGCATCTTATCAGTGTATGCTTATATGTAATAAGGTAGGGAATTTTTACTTTATTAGAAGGGGACAGTAGCATTCATTGTAAGAGAACAGATCCACCACTGCTTGAAAAATTACTTGAAACCCCTGCTTGTAGTAGAAGCTATGACCTTGGAGGGACTCAAGATAAGGATGTGGCCTGACAGAGGCAAGGAGGGGAATTTGCTGGTTGCACTGAAGAGGGAGAAAGGAGCCAGGGAAAGACAGGAAAGGAGAGAATGCCCACGGTTGTTTATAACTCCTTGTGGCTTTCCAAAAGGAAAGCCTAAACTTTTTCAAGCCTAAACTAACAACATTCTCAGTGTGATTGGAACTTTTGTGAAAATGGATGAAGGGGCTATATTTTGGGTCCAGGTCCATTAGGGGAAGAAACAAGACAGCAAGTCAGACCTAGTTGTATTAACCAAGCCTTTTTATTTTCTGTATTCTGATGCTTTGACATCTGCAGTCTTGCTGACCCTGGAGGGACTGCCTCTCCCAGAGTTAGCCAATTCACAGAGATGGCAAACAACTGGCCCATAAGCATGCTTTTCAAAGGCAAACCAGTCCATCCAGAGTCTCCACCCCCAACCACCTCCTATATCAGGCTCTTACACTCTGAGCCACCATCCACCTGCCTTAATCACCCCAGGGCCAGAGACCAGACAACTAGAAACAGGTACTATGCCCCAGAGGCTGTTGAAATAATTCAAACTAGCCAATCCTAAACCAATTTACCATGGCTGGCCTGTTTCTTCCTGCAGAAACCACAATAAAGGCTCCTCTCCATAGTCACCCCTTCCCTCTGCCTCCTGACTGACTCTGGTGCTTTCCCCAAGAGCCCCCCATGATGTGCCCTCCCCTCTCCTCTTGAGAACTGTGAGTAACAAACTATCTTCTCAGTGACAATCATTTACTGATCTGTTGGCCTGTTACTGTATCTCAAATTTTATATAAATACACCTTATTTTAAAATACTAGTGGAAAAAGTTCAAAGGAAACCACAAGGAAAAAATATATTGGAAGCTACTGACACCATGAGAAGAGCTCTGAATTCTCAGACACTGAAAGTGGGGTTAAGCCCAAATTGCTTTAACTTCTGAGGGGCAGGAAGGCCCCATACTGGTTAAGAAGGAGAAATCTTTGCTTTACCCTTAACATTACTCACCACCCTTCACCTATTACCTGGTATGAATCACTAACCCAATAAATCAACCCCTAACAATTTTCTGTCATGGCACCAGATATTCTCATATATATGTGAGAATCATACAGTAGGAGGGGATCCTAAAGGTGCATATTTTCAGCTCTGAACCAAAGCATGGATCTCCAGTCCTGTGCCACCATTCAAGTTCGATCTGAACTGAGTGATAAGTAAAGAATAAAACATTTGTTCTTTAGGGAAATTTATCTTTTTGGTAATAAGGACACACTTTATAAAACAAATTTCATATAGGGGAGAAAGAGAAGACCTATAAAAATATAGTGTGAAAACATTCATCTTTTTATAAGATCACTTAACATCTAGCTAAATGTTTAAGCTGTAAGAAATTCTCTTTAAATACACATCCAAGCTTTAAAAAATGTAAAACTTATGGTTAAAAATTATGGGTGTGATAAATCCAGAATCCTAAAATCACTTAGAAATTTGGATAACTTAGAGGGCAGGTATCTATGATAGAAATTATCTTCAATTTCCACTTAAAATAATGTACTAAATTTTAGAATAACCATAATTATGCTAAATCTGTTCTCATTTCTGATTCATTATAAAATAAAAACAAGCAATTCAAAGCCAAATATAAATTTTGGCCTCTAATGGTAGAACTGGCAGCCACTTCAACTGCATATGAGGATACAGTTCTCATTAACATACACACATGCACATGTGTACATGCACACACTCAATTTATTTTTCTAATTTTAAAGGTATGAGTAGATGTCTTGTGACCAAGAAATTTAGCATGTATGAAAACAGTTTCATGGAGAACTAAAAATAACTTTTTAACTCTATTTAGGAACACATATACACATGTATACATATATATATACACACACACACATAAATTGTTCTTTATTGGAATCAGTCATTAATGGTGAGTCATTCAAATAAATGAAAATACTTTGGGTTATTTTTATCTAGCAAGCCAAAATGTTCTGGGACCAAATTTGCATGCAAACAATCTGTGTTATTCAAATTTTTAAAAATTAAAGATTTTGTAAGTATTTGACTTCATTTCCAACGAATGCCTCCATGTATACCAATTGAGGGTGTCAAAGTGAGTCAAGAACTCCTCAATTTTCATCTTTGTATTCTCAGCACTGGCATAGTGTCTGTTATATTGCAGTACTAAAAGATGTTTTAGGGAATGAATGAAGCAGAATTAAGAATATAATTATAGTGATGGCCATTAGAGATAGATACTAAAAAATTAACCCAAGTGTCTCTAATTGTGATATATTAGATAAGATTCTTGTGCACAAAAATCCACCCTAACTACATAGAACTCTGATTGTTTTCTGTACCTTGAAAGTCATAGAAAATTATATAGTAAAATACTATACATTTCCAAGTAATATGCATCGTTTCTTAGACGATTTTTCTTTAAACACATCTGTTTTTCTTTAAAAACTCAGTTTTATATTTGAGAAGATGACAGTAAAAAAAAAAGCTAAGGCTTCTCAAATAAAATAGAGTTATTTGAAAGGAATCGGGGACCAAGGTGCAATGGAAAACATTATGAGACCATGACTATAAAACATATAACTAAAAGGAAAACACTGCGTTAGGAAGTCAAACATCTATGGCTTACCAAGGCTATATTACAGTTACTAAAGGTTCTGACTACTGTCCAACTATGAAGATCTATAAAAGATCACAAGGCCGTCTTGTTTCTCTTCTAACCAAATTTCGTCCGGAATACTTGCACTCCACCTTCCTGAATTCCCTTTGCCAAAATAACCAGACAGATTCATCTCTTTTCCTCTTTAAAAGGGAGCTAGGCCTTGCTGGCACAGAATGCCTCCTCCTGGCGGACAAGTGGAATTCAGGGATGAATGAAGTCAAGTGCCCCGCATTGGGTCCTGTTCAAAGTCACCTTCGGTTCTATCTAAAATGTCCTTCAAGGTGGCCAGGTAAAGGGCAGCTTTAAAAACTTATGCAGGTGAAAGCAGTACTAGAAAATTGAAATAATAAAGTCAACTGCTGAGACAAAATCTTACTGAAAGCCCAAAATAGCCAGGAGATGAAATATCCCTCACAAAGCCAGTTAGATCACCTTCACATGATGTCATTTTGTGGGTAATTTAAACCGGGGTTTCTTGCTAGACCCCTCTGGACAGTTAAATCTTGCTTTGGATTCTTTAGTCTCTGATATTTGGCTCTATTTTTTGTTATTTGAATTGTTTGCTTACTTTTGTTTTTGTATTTTGTTTTCTTTGTTGTGTTCTCAATTTTCCTCGATATATTAGATTTATGAGATTGAAAGCATGAGAAATACCGCCTCAAAGAAGATATAAACAGAATGGATGCAAAGGATGTTCTTCTTTCTCAGTCGCGAAAAACGAATGGCACTTATAATAATCAATGAAGTCAAAATAGTATCAGGTCAAAGAAAGATTAGTTAATCCTGAGAGGTGTCTATACAAGCAAAAATAGCATTACAAAAATCATAAATCCAGGCTAGTGTCAGCTGCCAAACCATAGCATGAAGAACATAGCCTTTTGTCAAAAAAGATTTCGATGGAAGTCATCCAAGAAAACCTTCTCATTTTCCAGATGACAACTTCGTAGCTCAGAAATGTTAAATGACTTGCTTAAGGCCATACAGTGAATTTTTGCAGAGCCAGAACTGGAAAAAACAAAGTTTACTGGTTCCAAATCTCCTGCCCTTTCTACCAAAACAGCATCCTTAATAATTGAAAGAAAATAGTATGTGTTTCATATTTGGTTTTACATAAAAGAAGAGCTTTCTTCAGGGCATGGGAGAAGTGAGGATGCTAATAATATGTTCCAGGTGTCTCCTGAATACTAAGATGTTGATTATATTGATCACATGAATTGTAGATTTTCTAGACCGCTTCCTACACTGATCTTTGTCATGTCCTTCCTCCATACTGGGCCATATTTCCCCTAGACTTCCAAGAACTATAGAAGGAAAAAGACCAGCTATACACACCAGTACATTTTGGGACTTGTTAGCTCCTCCAGTAGAAATCTTAAGGGAACATTGAACATGGGGAGCCAAAACGGGATATTGCATTTTCAACTTTACCAACTTATGAAGACAGTTAACTTAACAATTAGCTGTAATTAATCTTCCCAATTTTGGTGTCAAAAAGTGAAGTTTTTGGTGAGTCTCATAGTAGCTGAGCACTGTTGAAAGGAGAAAATGAACAAATCATTAAGCTGGAGTTAAGTCTGGCGGAGGAAAATTCAGCAGGCAGAACCCATAAAATCAACCTGAACAGGCTAAATTGCCTGGTGAATGAAGCACAAGTGGGTCTGATTCCCTAAACTCCATCAGAAAGGCTACTGCAGGCCTACCCTTTACAGATCTCTAACCCTGTCGGCTATTGGGAGAGAACAAAGTCAGTGAAAGAATGAGTCATACTTCACCTGGATTTGTGACTTTCTGGAGTTTGTAACCCCATTTTCTCAACAACTGAGCTACCAACATTTATTTGTTCACTATGTTAATAAAAACCAAAACCATGCTGTTTGCAGCTCATTAAAGGACAGGACATAGTTCATTGCTTCCTTGGAAAAAACCAAAATAACCAGCCATCTGAATTACCCAGAACCAGTTGGGAAATTGTGTGGGGAGCAGGCAGGCAGGCTATCAAATTCAGGTTCCAAGTTCAGGCACAAAGTGTGCCTTAGGCAGACAGCCTGACAAGCATCCTACACTAAAATATAATAAATCCTGGTGGTGGTGGTTGTTTTTGTTTGTTTGTTTTTGGTTTGTTTTTTTACTGCCTTATAAAATTGATAGGTTTAGTGCGTCTTAACAGCAGAAGCTGGCATGTCTGTGGCAACCTCAAAGCCTTAGCAGGACATAAGATGATCAATCATGTCAAAAGGAGTAGATTTTGCTCAGACCAGCCCAGTGGCACCAGGTCCTCTGAAGCTTGGGCTGGTATTGCATTTGTGCAGAGAAATAATAAATGCCCAGCAGTCTGCTCCTTTCCTATGGGCTCCCAGGGAAGGGGTCCCTGACTATTTAATTTTGTCACCAAAATAATGACCTTCATAGTCACAAATAAAATGACACGCATCACTTTAAAACTTTGGGCATATTCAGTTTTCTTTAGCATCATGAGGTGGAATAACACTGGAAGGATCTTCAGTTGAAATACCAGCCTGGCATTTCCTTTTCCCTTCCCTCTGCATTCAGTGAGTCCCTCACGTTACCACTTCTGAAGCATAATATCTCTACAATCTATTCAATTCTTTTTATCACCCCTACCCTTATCTTAGCCCAATCCACCATTATCTCCTAACTAGACCACTAATTCTTCTCCTTGCATTCATTCTTAAGAAGCGCTTCAGTGAAATCTCAGTGGCTTACAACAACCACCGTTTGTTTTTGTCACTTGAGCTCAGTGGGCTGACTTAGTTCAGGTCTGCTCTGTGTCTCATCCTGGGACCAGCAGCTGCATGGGCATACTCGTCTCATGACTGATGCAGAGGCAAGAGGCCAAGACAAATGAGGCAAGCACAGCTAAAGCCTTAGCTCACGTCGTATACAATAATCTTTCATTGGCCAAGCAAGTCACATGGCCAAGCGTAACATCTCCCCACAATCTAGCGGAAGATGGTGCAAAGTCACAAATACAAGGATCTATTATCCTATAACTGTGGAAGGAGTGAAGAATGAGAAATTATAATGTAGTTCACCATACTACCTATTGTTTATTCCCTGCATCATACCAAAGAGGTCTTTTAAGTAAATAAATCTAACTAAACATGCCACTCCCCTCCTCATGCTCCTTAATGGCTTCATCAACGTTACACTAAATGTGCCCAATAGAACCCAGCAGGACCAGAGATGCTTGCTGCTCCAGCCTCATCTCTTGCCACCTTCCTCCCCTCTGCTCCCAAGTTCTAGCCATACTGACTTCTGTGAGGACAGACTCTCCTAACTCAGGGATTTGCTCATGGTATTCGCTCTGCTTGGAATAACTTTCCTTCCCTTTTGCTTCATTTAAACTGAGATCTGAAGGATGTCACTTCCTAGAGAAATTTCCTTCGCCCAGCGAGACTTAGTCAGGTCCCCTTGTTAAATACTCTCATAATGCTTTCTAACTGTCCCTCATTGCACGTATCACATGTGTTAGTCAGGGCTCTTCATGGAAACAGAACCAATAGGAAATGCAGAGATAGAGGAGGGGGGATTTATTAAGGGAATTGGCTCATGTGATTGCGGAAGCTACAAAGTCCCACGATCTGCCATCTGCAAGCTGAAGGACCAGGGAAGCCGGTGGCATAGCTCAGTTCAAGTCTGAAGGTCTGAGAACCAGGGGAGCCTACAGTGCAACTCAATCTGAGACTGAAGACCCAAGTGCCTGCAGACCGCTGGTGCAAGTCCAGGGGTACAAAGGTTGGAGAATCTGGAGTTTTGATGTCCACAGGCAAGAGAAAATGGTTGAACCAGCTCTGGGAGACAGAGCAAATTCTCCTTTTCTCTGCCTTTTTGTTCTATCTGGGCTCTCAGCCGATTGGATGGTGCCTGCCCACATTGGTGAAAACAGATCTTCCTTACTCAGTCTGTTGAGTCAAAAGCCAATCTCTTCCTGAAACAGCCTCACAGACCCAGAAATAATGCTTTACCAGCTACCAATTAAAGATTATTTACCCAGAAATAATTCTTAACCAGTCAAATTGACACCTAAAATTAATCACCTTATCACAACTGTAATTAATTTATACTTAGTAGTCCAATGACTTTCATTATTGCTAAAATACACCCTGTAAAATTGCACTGAGAATTTTTACTGTATAAACTACATTATGGAATAGAGACATCTATATCTGTGTGGCACCTGCTGAAATGTTACTTTCAGTTCTCTCATAATTGTACATGAAAATTCTTCAAAGATAACAGAAAGCCATCAGAGCAAAATTACACAGCAAGAGGCCACAGCCCCAAGAAGTTATGAAGATGTATGTGTTGTGACCCACAGATACTATCTTGAGTTGCCAAGATATTTATTTTCTTTTTTAATGCTTTTCCTATATTATTTGGTTTTATATGATGAATGGATTATTTTTAGAAGTAATAAAAAATTTCATTTTATAAATCCAAATCACCACCACAAAACAAATATTCTATGACTTTCTTTTTTTAACATATGAGATCCAAATACTTAATTTTGACATTCAAAGCCTTTCATGCTTTGGCTCCAGATTATTTTTCCAACATTTTTTTAAATCACTTTCCTTTACACTCCCCCAGGTTGCAGTTATATCACGCTCTTTATTTCTTTCTCCATACGGACAGCCACCCATCCTCATGACCCTTGGCAAGACTCTTCAATTTCCACAAAGGCACACCAACCTAACTCTCTTTCTTGTGCCCTCTATAATATTTTCATGAGCTTCCAATCAAGAACCCAGTTTATTTACGCTTTAGACACTTGTGAGAAATTGTAGCTTCAAGCATTTGCTCTCTGCTTTCTATTAAGAGCCCAAATAAGGAAAGTATTACCCTTCACTGTTCCCTGAGAACATTTACTTGTTCCTGACCAGATGACTCTGCACGAAGGATCTTCCTATTTCTATCTATCGGGAACCAGTGTGTGACCAGGTCCCTGGGTGCAGCCTCTATATCAACAGCCTTGAAACAGGACATTGGTAGGTCTAATTCCAGAATATATTAATAATAAATGGATATTTCACCAAAGGTGTCATGGAAAGACAGGAAAGAAGATTCACATGGCAGTAACACTCACCCAAAACCCAAATTGATGGCCATTGATCCCTCTTCTTTTTCCCCTAAAAGCTTCTTAAGACACCTCATCTCTCTTCTCCTCTGTTGCCCTCTGCTGCCTTAAAAATGCTCTTGTTTTCCTAAAAGCTAAATTCAGCTCTCACACTCACTTTGCTTGCTCTACTCAGTAAATCGAAAACCTGATACACAAGCCTGCACTTTGGTGGTCTCAGTTCCCACCCCAAAAGAAATTATCAGAGTGTCCATCAAACAAAACAAGGCTCTTCCTAGAGGAAAATTCTACAGCTAAGAAAATACGACTTCCTCAATACTAGCATTCATCCTTCAAAGATCAATTTAAATGTCATGTCCTTCAGGAAGCTCTCCCTGACTTGCCTAGATGGACAAAATCTCTCTCATCTGAAGCCCTGTGTAGTGGGTTGAATAATACATCCCATAAAATTACATTGAGAATTTTTACTGTACGAACTACATTGAGGAAGAGAGACACCTATATCTGGTTTGGCGCCCGCCTAAATGTTACTTTTATTAATAGTTCTCTCTTGCTATTGTACAGGAAAATTCTTCAAAGATAATGTAAGAAGCTTCAGGCAAAATTACACAGCAAGAGGCCACAGCCCCAAGAAGGGATGAAAGTATATGTGCTGTATGCCACAGACACTAAGATTCTATGAGGCACACTGCACTCAATTCTTTAGATGTATTATCTGTTAGACTTAAACAAGACAAAGGCGATTTTATTTCAAATTCCACCCTTATTTTTGCTTTAGAATTTACAAGACTGCATATTATTGCAAAATAGTATAAAGCAATATGACACTCTTGAAGAATTAGAAACCTAAAATTGTTTTTATGATTTAAGCAAGGCATTCTACTTGCAATGATGTAATTCCATTGTCAGAATTTTATTTACATACTGTTGGCTCCAGATTCAAGTAAATGGAACAGGGTATTCATGAGGCAGAACTGAGCTAAGAGCTCAGAGCAAGGGAATATTTTACTTTTCAAATTTACTGGCAATAAATTGTCACACTTCTAGATCCTTGCAAAAAAAAACCCTAACATTGTAAACACTGATATTATAAAATACTCCCAAGGAACAAATGATAGAAACCTATCCATTATGGCAACAGAGCCAAGCATAGGAAAAATGCTAAGGGAAATTACATCTGGGTAAGCTGTTCCAGATGGTGCATTCTGATGGCCAGTCTGCCCTTCCTAGCATAAACTCATGGTCACAAGGTCCTCTGTCCCAGAGTGAAAGAAAGTGGATGTAGCATAGCAGTGCTAGGAAGTTTTGCAAACCCATGTGGCCCTGTTTCTCTGCTGCTGTCTCATATGTCTCATATCTGCCCTGACATGATCTGTAATAATTGAGTAAGAGCTGATGTGGCTGGAAATGACTCAAGGAGTCTTCTAACTTGAGTCAAGGTGAAACTCCTATACATTGCAGAGTCCAGTACAACAGAAAGCTCATAAAGTGTTATATGCTTGTGTAGCTTTTGAAGGAGTTCCAGAAATGCCACCCCAAAATATGCTGCTTTGATATGCTGGTTACCTCTAACTGAGGGCACTTGGGGAATAGCAAATGCAGGGAGGGGCTTTCTCTGAACTCAAAGATGGATCCTCCAAAAGGAGCTCAATTGTTATAAGTGACCTCCACAGGAATTTCATGAACGGGGATGATTAACTCAGATCCCTAGAGAGAAGACTGGAGGTTGGCACCACCCCAAGGCAGATTATGTCACAGGCTAGCACTGATTCTTCTGAGGGCTCATTCGCCTTTCCCCAAAATCATTTACTCCCCTCTAAGTTGCCTCCACTCTCCCCTGTGAAGAGGGTATATAAGCTTCTAGATCCCACTGTGTTTAGGGACATTCACTTTTCTTTCATATGATACCTTGTGCACATAATGAATTTGTATACCTTTTCTCCTGTTAATCTGCCTGCTATCAGTTTATTCCATAAACTCAGTTATCAAACCCTCAGAGGGTATAGGGAAAGTCTTCCCTCCCATACACTTTCAACTTCCAACCCAAGGAACTCCCTAAATGCAGTTGATCCTAAACAACACAGGATTGAGCTGCACTGGTCCACTTCTACTTGAATTTTTTTCACCTCTGCCACTCCTGAGACAGCAAGACCAACCAACCCTTCCTCTTCCTCCTCCTCCTCCTCCTCCTCAGCCTACTCAACATGAAGACAAGGTTGAAGACCATTATTGATGATCCACTTCCACTTAATGAATAGTCAATACATTTTCTCTTCTTTATACTTTTCTTTTCTCTAGCTTATCTTGTAAAAATGCAGTATATAATACATATATAAAATATGTGTTAATTGACTATTTATATTATCAGTAAGGCTTCCAATCAACATCAGGCTATTAATAGTTAAGTTTTTGAGGAATCAAAAGTTATATGGATTTTTGATTATGTGAGGTAGGAGCACAGTACCCCAACCCCCATGTTGTTCAAGGGTCAACTGTACACTCAATCAGCTCACCTCCCCAGAATTCTATGTTTGAGTAAATTTCATGCCTTTAAGTCAAACGTCCTCACCAGAAGTCTGAGTAAAAAATGGTACGATAATTTGATTTTAACTTCTATTTTCAACAATATGACAGGTTATATACCTTGAATGACTTTCCTGATTAAGACAGATTAAATATTTTCCTAGGAATCCTTTTAAATGCACTGCTGAGCTAGCACACACACACAAAAAAAAAATAAAAATAAGCAACCCAAAGATCCTAAAAATTAGGCAAAGAGTAACACTTAGTGGTAAGCAAATACCAAGGCTGGCTTTTGCCCCAGGGATTTTCTGGAGAACTTAAGTTTCTGCTTTGTTAGTGCCTTGGTACACTGGAAACAGTAGAAAAATCCCAGAGAATACTTAATATTAGACCCATACATAAAACAGATACCTCAATGACACTAAAGAGGAAAGTAAAGAAATTTGCCTGTCTTGATTTTGATACTGGATGAAAGGAAAAAAGTCTCCCCTGAGAATTTGAGACCTTAGTCTGGTCCTCAAATGTGTTTTTCCCCAAATTTATACATTCTTGTTCAAAAACCTTAAGAATTAAATTTAAAATATTTTTGAGTTGGTTGTGTCATCCAGAAGAGAGTGGCCTAAATAAATGTAAATCCTCTCTGGTGATGTCAACTTCAATCCTAACCAAATATCCGACATAGATATAGTCCAAGTAAATAAATAGTTCACAGTACAAAATTCAAGGTTTCACAAGAATAAGGCACCATGAAGGAGAAACCACAGAAAAGGCTAAAAATAATATCAGATATTAGAATTATCAAAGCATAATTATCAAAGGATGTGAAAGCATTATGTTTAATGTGATTAAATTTTTTTAACAAAAGAAATTTGCAAGCATGAGCAAAGAATAAGACACAATAAAGAATTACTAGATTTGATATAGAACCAAATAAAATCATATTTATGTAAAATCAAATAAATGAAAATTTTTGAATTAAGTTAAAAATTCCAGAAAGATTAAATAATTAATTAGATGCATGTGAATAGAGAATCAGAGAGCTGGAACACAGCTCTAAAGAAATTAGAAGCAAAATATGAAAAATAGATGGAAAGTGAGAATAGAGGGATGAGGGCTATAATAAGCATACTTAGAGATTCAGAAAAAGAGAAAGAATTGGAAATAGACAATATTTGAAGATAAAAAGGCTGAGAACTCTTAACTATTGAAAGATGTTCTGATCCAGATTCTCAAGTAGAATAAATAAAAGTAAATTTGATTTTAGGCACGTAATAGTGAGACTGCAAAATGACAAAAAAAAACAAAACATTTTTAAAAGCTTACAAAGAAAGACAAATCACCTACAAAGAAGTGACATTTGGAATGGCTGCTGACTTTCCATCAGAAAGAATGAAAACTGGAAGACAGACCGACAGAAAATCACTGTCAACCTGGATTTCTATACCAAGCAAGACTGTCTTTCAAGAACAAATTGGAAACAAAGAAATTTTCACAGAAAAGAAAAAGTTAAGTGACTTTACCACTAAAAGATTCCCTAGTAAATTTAAAGCATATGTATTTCAAGTAGAAAGAAAGTGATCCCAGATGGAAGATTTAACATGCAAAAAGGAATAGTATACAAAGATATTGATTAATATGTGAGTAAAAGTATGTAATGATTGTATAAAACTATAAAATTAACGTCTAGTTTATGGTGAAATATAAACTAAAACTAAAATACTTGCTAACAATTATATATGTCTCTACCCAGGTATGGGCTTTGAACAAGGGCCCTGATTTTTCTAGTCCAGCAAACACATCCCCAAAATATTGGTTAATTTGGTTTTGTCTGATTTATGATTAAAGAAAGACAATGGGTGAAATATAGTATACGTCCATTATATGAAGAAATTAATCTTCATCTAAACACTTACGATACCTTACATATGATTTGAGAAGTTCATTATGGCTACCCTTTCAAATTTAACCTTTATTCCTGTCCTCCTCCACTACACCAAGTCTAGCTAATTCCCAAAAACACTAAGGGGGATAGTCCTGTGTTGCTTAATTAGAGCAGGAGACAAAATGGCATTTGTGCTGCCCATTCTCCAATCCTTTGCCCAGAGTGGACATTTCTCATTAATCATGGTGTTCTTTGTTGCAGGTCCAATTGTCATCTCAGATCTTTCTTAAATGCTCCACACAGCCATACCAGTCAATCAGAGCTAGCATCTGACATCAAACCTAGCTGCCTTTCCCAGTTCAAAGGCTGCTGACCATATCTGATGTGGAAAATTATTTGTCATTGATACTCCTTTCTTCCTTTAAGAAGAAAAACATCATTTTATTTTTTTTCCTGGAAATAATCTTTCATAGCTTGCAGATGTGAAAGGGTAAAAAAAAAAAAATCAAAAAATAATAATAAAAATACTGGCTTAGAAGTTCACATTGGCTTAGGCTCATAAAATCTGACTTTTAGGTACACATGTTCTATATCTGCTTATAAACTATTGTACAAGAATTATTTGTCTTACTGCATAACTCATAATATGAGTAAGACCTCATATTTGTATAGTGCTTTACAGTTATCAAAGCACCTTACCATAAATCTTTTCTTCCAAATTCTAAAGCAAGTATGTACTGAGCAATGATATGTGATAGGCACTATGCTGGATGCTGGGGATACAAGAGTTCTTGTTCTTTTGAGCTTCTAGCTTAATAGGGGAAAAAACACATACACAATGATGGAAATACACAATGAAATTTCTACATTGAAAACTAAGGGGGGGTAGTATGATGTAATGATTAAAAGTACGGACTTTAGACCCAGAAAAACCTGAGTTTCTGTCCCTGCTCTGCAATTTTCCAGCTACCTGACCTAAGGCTCCATGTTAGTGGGGGTCCTCTAGAGAAACAGACCAATAGGGTGGATGGATAGCTAGCTAGCTAGTTAGATAGACAAATGATAATGGGCAGGAAGATTTATTTTAAGGAATTGGTGTTTTGGTTCATTTTCTGTTGCTATAACAGATTACCACAGACTTAGTACTTTGTAATAAACAAAAATTTATTCATAGTTCTGGATGCTGGGAAGTCCAATATCAAGGGATCAGTTTCTGATGAAGGCCTTCTTACTGCCTCATAATATGGCAGAAGACATCACATGGTAAGAAAGGAATGGTGTGCTTCTTATAGAGCCACCAGTCCCATCATGGGGGCCCACTATGATGACCTTATCTAATGCTAATTACCTCCCAAAGGCCCTAACTCCAATCAACATATGAGTTTGGGGATTAAGTTTCCAACACTTGAAATGTAGGGGAGACATTAAAACCATAGCAACTGGCTCATATGACCGTGGAGGCTGGCAGGTCTGAAATTGAAATTCTGTTAGAAGTTGATGTTGCAGTCTTGAGTCCAAAGGCAGTCTGGAGGCAGAATTCCTTCTCATCTGGGGACTGCAGTCTTTACTTTTAAGGCCTTCAACTGATTGGACAGGGCCCACCCACACTATGAAGAGTAATCTGCTTTATTCAAAATCCAATAATTCACATGTTAATCACATCAACTTAGCATTATAGCCTAGCTAAGTTGACGCATAAAATTACCCATCACAGGCTCATTTCTTCAACAGTCAGTGGAAACAATAATAACGTCTGCTTGATAGGGTCCTTGTGAGGTTGTAATGGGAATTGTTCTATTAGTGTTTGGCATAGTGTCTACAAGAAAGCATGTACAAGGTACCACCCCATGTTAGCACTCTTGGCGTTAGCACATCCTCTGCTCCTCACACTGATAACCCTGTAACAGCCACAGGGCAGAGGTCCCAGCCATGTCCACCTTCCCCTCCTCCAAGCCTCTGTGTATGTGGCTTCCTCTGCTCAGAACACTTAAGCCAGTCTTTGTGCATGAACTAGCTAAATCCAAATCTAATATGGCCCATAAATTAGATTGAGCCAGGAAAAAATGGCCATATTTGACCATATTTAACTTACAAAAATCAGCAATTTCATATGGTTCAGCTTAATAAAACTAAGGTACTTTGTAGCACTGTCAGCGTGGATTAAAAAGAAACCCCAGGCCGAAATCCAAAAAGTATTGAAAGCAAATAGGGCAATTAAATTTTTAGTCTACAAATAAAATTTCTAAAATTCTTTTTCTCTCTCTCTCTCAAGAATCACACACACACACTGTCTTATAGATAGTTGTGTGTGTATGCATATATTTCCATATAGACAGTATATTCATGTGTATATGTATTTATGTGTCACATGAAACAAGGCCAGCAGCCCAATCTGTTGCTCTGACCTGGCTTGGCTTAGCTCTTTCATCTTTTTTTTCCTCCCCTCTCACCTTCTAGATTTATTCCTTTGTTTTCCCATAAGTAGTCTCCTGACCTTTCTGATGCAAACAACTCAGACTTGTTGTGCCAACCTAACAAAGGCACAGCCTAACAAAGACAAAGGCTCTGTGTTAATTAAGTCTCATATTAACCTTTTTTTCTGCTGTCATTGCATTTTATGCATACATAATCTATTTCCAGATTCAATTACTTTTTTATCTGCTTGTACTTTGTATTCTACAGTTACAGCCACTCTATTAAATAAAACACAAACAAAATTTTTACATATTACGTTTTTGTCTCAGGACTGTATTTTTAACAAATAGTGACTGCTGTGAATAGAAGATACGATAAAAGCATGCCAAGATTCCCAAGGCCTCAAACTGTGTGCCCGAGGAGATACCTTCAACTGACAAGCCAAAGAACACTTTTGGATTCATCTGGGGGGAAGAAGGGTTCACTCCTACTGATGTATTTTACTTTTTTCTCATTTCCTTGTGCATAGCCAGCAGGTATAAATTTATTTCTGATGAGCAGAGATCTTGCAAAAGTTACTTGACCCTGATCTGATAGAATTTTCTGAGCTCAGAAGATGAATAGCCCTTCCAAATTCCCCTGCTGGCCTCACCACTGCTTTAAAGGTTAATAAGGGAGTATTTAGAAGGCAGAAAGTATTTAGAGCTCTGTGAAGTGAGGTAACAGGAGAAGGGGGAGAAGCACTTGTAAATACAAAGTAATACTGCACATGAAAAGAGAGAGAGCCCATTTAGTGACTGGAGAGCAGCCTTTGGCATAAAGCCCTATGAAGACTTCCTGGAAAACTTTGAGAAGCAGCCCACCTTGAAGGGCTCAGCTCATCTTTTTACATCTCCAAGGTCATGTTCTCCTTAGAGTGACCCTCACTTGTTTGCTGAAAAAAGCTGAGCTTCCTCTCCTTAAAAATATATGCAACCATATCACACAACAGCTAACATTTCTGACTTCCATTCCCTCTTTGAACATGTTTGAAATATTTACAATGCACTTATTAGGTTTATAGTTTTATTTATTTGTAGTAATCATTTAAGAAAGTCCAGTGGTATATATATGGAAATATCATACACAGTCATGTAAGAAAGCAAGTCCAAAGGCCTTCAGCTCATAGTGAACCATGTTATGCATGGGTTCTATTCTATTTCTAATGGAATGATGCATTTGTATCAAAACAGAAAATAAATGTATAGCAATTTTAACAGATTATCTGTGCATATTTCACCACACACAAAAAGGATGTTTCTAAATAATGGGAGCATCATATCTTTGCAACAGTGTTTAATAGAATGTAGAATGTAGAATGGCTAAATCAAGCTAATTAACATATGCATTACCTCACATACTTACCATTTTTTTGTGGTGTGATCACTCAAAATTAAGCAATTTTCAAGAATACAATACATTGTGATTAACTGTAGTCACCATGTTATACGATATTTCTTGAACTTATTCCTCCTAACCAAAATTTTGTATCCTTTGACCAACATTTCCCCCTCCTGCCTCTCCAGCCTCTGGTCACCACCACTCCTCTTTCTTCTTCTATGAGTTCAACTTTTTTAAATTCCCCATGTAAGATTATGCGGTATTTTTCTTTCCATGCTGGCTTATTTCACTTAACATAATGTCCTCCAGGTTCATCCATGTTGTCACAAATGACAGGATTTCCTTCTTTTTATGTGCTGAATAGTATTCTGTTGTGTATAAATACCACATTTTCTTCATCCATTCATCTGTGGATAGACACTTAGGTTAACGCTATATCTTGGCTATTGTGAATAATGCTGCAAGGAACATGGGAATGCAAATATCTCTTCAACACACTGATTTCATTTCCTTTGGATATATATCTTGGAGATATATATAGAAGTAGAATCACTGGATCATGTGGTAGTTCTATTTTTAATTTTTTTGAGGAACCTCCACACTGTTTTGAATAACGTCTGTACTAATTTACATTCCCACCAACAGTGTACAAAGGTTCCCTTTTCTCTACATCCTCAACACTACTTGTTATCATTTGGTTTTGTGATGACAGCCATTCTTATACCTGTGAGGTATTATCTCTTTGTGGTTTTAGTTTGCATTTCTCTGATGATTAGTGATTTTGAACATTTTTTTTCATATACCTGTTGGCCATTTGTATGTCTTCTTTTGAGAAATTTCTAGTCATATCCTTTGCTCATTTTTTATCAGAATTTAGATTTTAATAAGAGATAAACCTTGACAAAATTTCAAGTTACTACTATTTTAGACATGGTAACAGTCTAAAATGGACCATTTTCTAACAGGATCAGCCTTATGCATAAGCAAAGCATGTTGTTACAGATCCTAGGGTTCCCTGGACCACTGCTCTCCCCACCCACCTGACACACACACACATCCCTCTATTATACTTTTATAAGGCTGGTGATCAGGAGCCTCAAGTTCCATTATAACAACTCTATTATTGATAAAATGGGTTTACCACAGAGCGAGATAATAGATGGTTATTATTTATCTAAGGTATATGCCTGTGAGCCAGGAGCTTCTCTGAGGGTAAGGATGTTGTCTTCATTTTTATAATCCAGAGGCAAGCAAAACTGTTCGGTAAATAGACGTCATCCATAACTTTTTATAAAATATATAGATGAATCAATCCCAATCAGTCCCAGTGTGCATTACTTTTCTCATCCCTGACAATCTATCTTGGAGGTGGTTGTGATGGGAAGTCGAGAGAGAAGGTGGACAGGCAATGCCTAGAGCCTAAAGCACTATCCAGAAAGACCAGAACTGAGATTGAATTCCACAACAATCACAGCAAAATGAAATTATCCACTCTACTCTCTGTGGTCACATAACCCAAACTCTTCAGATGTGGTTTCTACAGCCAGGATTAGCTGTGTTGGAATCTAAGTAGTTGTACCAAAAACAAAAATTGGGTTTGATACAATTGTCTCAATGAGAGGTTCAAAGGTACCACAAGCCCCTGAAATTGAAATTGTAATAAAAGGAAGGCCACTTCTAGAGCATTAAGGTACATTTGACAAGGTGCTTCTCTCCACTTCAAGTACTTGGAAAAAGAGGAGCAATATGCTGTAGATAAACCTTGGCCTCATGGTAGGTCTACTTTTAGTTCTTTGAGGAATCTCCATATTGTTTTCCATAGAGGTTGTACTAATTTGCAGTCCCACCAACAGTGTATAAGTGTTCCTTTCTCTCTGCATCCACACCAGCATCTATTGTTTTTGGGATTTTTAATAAAAGCCATTCTAACAGGGGTAAGGTGATATCTCATTGTGGTTCTAATTTGCATTTTTCTGATGATTAGTGATATTGAGCATTTTTTCATATGTTTATTGGTCATTTGTCTGTCTTCTTTTGAAAAGCTTCTGTTCGTGTCTTTTGCCCACTTTTTAATGGTTATTTGTTTGTTTGGTTTTTGGGTTTTTGTGGGGTTTTTTTGCTGATTTGCTTGAGTTCTTTGTAGGTTCTGGTTATTAGCCCTTTATTGGATGTATAGCTTGCAAATATTTTCTCCCATTCTGTAGGTTGTCCATTTGCTCTGTTGATTATTTCCTTAGCTGTGCAGAAGCTTTTTAGTTTAATCAAATCCCATTTATTTATTTATTTTGTTGTTGCTGTGCTTGCCCTTGGGGTCTTGTTCATAAATTCTTTGCCTAGGCCAGTATCTAGAAGAGTTTTTCCTACATTTTCTTTTATAATTTTTATGGTTTCACAACTTACATTTAAGTTTTTTATGCATCTTGAATTAATTTTTGTGAGTGGTGAGAGAGAGGGGTCCTGTTTCATTCTTCTGCATGTGGCTATCCAATTTTCCCAGCAGTATTTGTTGAATAGGGCTTCTTTTCCCCACTGTGGGTTGTTGTCTGCTTAGTCAAAGATAAGTTGGCTGTAGGTAGGTTGTTTTATATCTGGGTTCTCTATTTTATTACATTGGTCTATGTCTCTATTTTTGTAGCAATACCATGCTTTTTGGTTACTATAGCTTTATAGTATAGTTTGAAGTCTGGTACTGTGATGCCTCCAGATTTGTTCTTTTTGCTTAAGACTGTTTGGCAACTTGGGCTCTTTTCTGGTTCTAAACAAAGGTTAGAATTATTTTTTCTGGATCTGTGAAGTATGACATTGGTATTTTGATGGGGATTGCATTGAATCTGTAAATCACTTTGGGTAGTATGGACATTTTAACAATGTTTATTCTGCCAATCCATGAGCATGATATGTTTTTCCATTTGTTTGTGTCCTCTGCAATTTCTTTCCTCAGTGTTTCATAGTTCTCCTTGTAGAGATCTTTCACCTCCTCGGTTAAGTATATTCCCAGGTATTTTATTTTCCTTGTAGCCATTGTGAATGGTATTGAGTTTTTGATTTGACTCTCAGCTTGACTGTTATTTGGTATATAGAGATGTTACTCATTTATATACATTGATTTTGTATCCTGAGACTTTGCCGAATTTATTTATCAATTCCAAGAGTCTCTTGGTGAAGTCTTTGGGATTTTCTAGGTACAAGATCATATCATCAGCGAAGAGCAATAGTTTGACCTCCTCTTTCCTGATTTGGATACCCCTTTATTTCCTTCTCTTACCTGATTGCTACCATTCAATCCAGCAATCCTAGTACTGGGTATTTATCCAAAGGAAAAGAAGTCTTTCATCAAAAAGACCCCTGCCCTTGAATGTGCAGAAAAATTCACAATTGCAAAGATGTGGAATCAACCCAAGTGCCCATCAATTCATGAATGGATTAATAAAATGTGGTATATGTATATCATGGATTACTACTAAGCCATAAAAAAGGATGAGTTAATGCCTTTTGCAACAATTTGGATGGAACTGGAGACCATTCTCCTAAGTGAAATATCTCAAGAATGGAAAAACAAATACTACATGTACTCATTATTAAATTGGAACTAACCGATGAGCACATATGTGCACAGAAAGAAGTAAAACTCGGTGGAAATCAAGCAGGGGAGAGAGGGGTGGAGGGAAGGGGTGTAAACCTACCTAATAGGTACAGCAATCACTATTTGGGTGATGGGCATACCTATAGCAGTGATTTAAGCATTACAAAAGCAATCCATGTAACCAAAAACATTTGTACCCCCTTAATATTTTGAAATAAATAATAATAATAATGATAGCTAACATTTTAAGCCTATAAGATAAGAGAAACAATAATTAAAAAAAAAACTTGGCCTCAGAAATCACCAAGGGCAACAGTGAGATCATCACTAAAATTCAGCTAGAACGTATACCTGGCCTCAACTGTAACTCTTCTCTCAATAAATCATTTCTACTTGGGCTGTATTCCACCAACTTAGAGTTTTTTGATGCAATCTACACTAGGAACTGAAATCATCAGAAATTTCCCAAAACATATGGGCCACAGAGCATTTATCATATAATAAACTGGATCTTATTTTTCTAGTTATTTGGGGAATACTCAAATCAATTTATAAATCAGAGGTGGGTAAACTTTCTCTGTAAAGGGCCAGATAGCAAATATTTTGGACTCAATGCTCAGCTTTCATAGCACAGAAGCACTATGAACAATACCTAAATGAATGAGGAGGAAGCTTCTTTACAAAAACAGATGGAGGGCAGAATTTGGGCCACAGGCCATAGTTTGCCAAATCCTGCAAAGTCCATACCAAAATCTAAATCTTGCTATAAAAATTAAATATCAATTCATCAGTCTCTCTGGTTGGAAACTTTATGAAACTGTGATTTTTTTTCACCATCTCCAAGTAACTTTGGTAATTTTGTAACTTCATGGCCACAACTGTAGTAGGTGTTCATAGTAGATGATTAATAATTATTTCCTTAATGAATAAAGGGATGTGATATGCCAAAAAACAGCACTTCAAGTGTGCTGTATCTCCTCATACTATAAAATTTTTAGACTCTGTGAAGCATATCCGCCACTGCATTATCCTGATACTTTCTTTATTACTTATTTAATAATTATGTAATTATTAATTTTCTTTATTATTGTGTGTGTTGACTTTTTTTTTAGTTTTTATTGTTGCTATGAAAATAGTTTATTTAAGAAAATGTGTAGGGTACATAATTGCTTATCCAAAAACATTAAGGATGGATTTTTTTTGAATTTGGAATTTTTTATAGTTTACAAAGTTTATACAGTATATGCACTGTACTATATGTCCCCACACCCTCCAGTGTCTGGGGCAGCACCATGTAATCACACATACTATAATGGTATGTCTCCAGTGAATTATATTTATTCTCAAAGTATGATTTAAAGATTCCTAGGAATCCCCAAGGCATTTTCAGGGAATCCACACAGTCAATATTACTTTCATAAAAACATTAAGACATTTACCTTTGTTATTCTCATTTTATCATGAGTATGCAGTAACATTTTCAAGGGACTCAATGGTATGTGCTGTCACAATGGATTGGATGTGAAGCAGATACAAGAATCTGGCTGCTTTCTATTGAACGAGACTATAAAGACACTTGCAGGAACATAAAATATTATCACTCTTCATTTTAAAATTTTGGTTTGGAAAATATGGCCATTTCCTTAAAAATGTCATTTATTTCAACATGTAATGAAATTGTTATTATTTTTAAACAAACTTTAAATATTTTTAACTTTCTGTTTTAATATCTAATATGACAACTAAGAATAGATATAACTCACATATGTAAAAGATCTTTGGCATCCTAAATAAATTTTTAAGAGTGATGGGGTCCTGAGACTAAAATGTTTGATAACTGCTGTAAAAACCTAATGTCAGTTCAGGTCAAGTTTAGCTGCCAAATGACTACTGAAAAAACTTTTGACATTCAGAGCTATTGGAGGTGACAATTGGAGATAAAGGCTTTTTAGGCAATTCGATGGTAAGGAGATTGCCTAATGTTTATTCTAAAGCAAAGTCCCAAACCTTGACATACTGGGTTTAGTGGACTTTTATAAACCACAAGTTTAGACGCCTGCAGGTAAAAGCAGATAAATTAATTGTGTGAAACCAGGCAGGTAGGGATAGGTGACGCCATGCAGGGACTGGGCCACTTACCAAACCTTTGGAATTCAAGAGAAACTAGAAATCTAGAGTTTTATGTAAAATCTACTGATTGTATTTAATATATAAATTAGTGTTTTAAAAAACAAACAAAACACTTGGCAAACCAAATCAAATACATCTGTTAGTTCTTGTTCATATCACACTCAGGCATACAGATGGGACCCAGGTATACCTAAAGGCTACCACCAACTCTTAAGAGATGTTGACTAAATGTTAATCCCCTTCCCCTCTCAAGGGAATCGACAGGGGAAAATATTGGCCAGATTTGGGAGCAGAAAGTATGGGGTAGCTGTGCCTTTGACTCTACTATTAATGTTTGCTCAACTCTAAAAACAAACATTTTTAAAATTCAGTTTTGTCAAATATCTTTAGTTACCCACAGATTTCATTTTTAAATAATCACTTTGAATTTTGTCTTCACATATTATTCACAGAGCTATAAGCAAATTGTTTTACCTTCTAAACATCAGTGATATTGATTTATAAAATTGATTTCAGTAATACAATTGAGAACATATTTTACTAAAAATATTCTGAAGAACACAGGTCGTGGGATGATAATGATTATTTATATATATTAATAATTGTTGTGTTTGTTCCTTTCCTAGGTTCACTTCAGGTAAATAAATACTGTATTAATTCTTTATTATATGTAAAGAACTGTTCAATAATAATATATCTTACCTCACTATTTATTTGCATTTTTAAAAATTAAAGCATTTATTATTTTTTCTGATTATTATAAAGTGCTCATTCATTGTGAAAATATTGGAAAATGTTTTAAAAACCTAACACAAAATAATAAAAGTCATCAGGAACTTACTCTCTAGAGTTAACCAGCATTCGATACAGATAGATTTACATACACAGCATGTAAATATTTGTGTATGTACTCTACAAATACATACATGCATATAGATATAAAAACAACAAAATTACAGTCAAGTGTAAGATAATGATATTTTGTTCAATGACAGACTGCATATACGATGGAAGTCCCATAAGATTATAATGGAGCTGAAAAATTCCTATTGCCTAGTTACATCATAGCTATTGTAAGGTCATTCCACAACACATTACTCAAGAGTTTGTGGTGATCAAGGAACTAGAAAAAAAGGGCAAACCAAAACCAAAATTAGCAGAAGAAAAGAAGTAACAAAGATCAGAGCAGAACTAAATGAAATAAACACCAAAAATACAATAAAAACAATCAACAAAACAAAAAGTTGATTCTTTGAAAAGATAAACAAAATTGATAAACCACTAGCTAAACTACCACAAATAGAAGAGAGAAGATCCAAATAAACAAAATCAGAAGTGAAAAAGGGGACATTACAACTGATACAAGAGAAATAAATCATCAGGGTCTATTATGAACAACTATATGCTCACAAACTAGAAAACTTAGAGGAAATGGATGAATTCATGAAAACATACAAACTTCCAAGCTTGAGCCAGGAAGAAATAGAACTCTTGAAGAGACAAATAACAAGTATAGAGATTGAATCAACAATAAAAAACTCCCAAATAAAAAAAAGCCCAGGACCACATGGATTCACAGCCATATTTTACCAGACATACAATGAACTGATGCCAATCCTGCTGAAACTGTTTCAAAAGATTGAGAAGGAGGGAATCCTCTCTAACTCATTCTATGAATCCAGTATCACCTGGATATCAAAGCCAAGAAACAATGCAACCAAAAAAGGAAAATACGGACCAATATCTCTGATAAACATAGATGCAAAAATCCTCAACAAAATACTAACAAAACAAGTCCAACAGCACATCAAAAGGATAAGTCACCATGATCAAGTGGATTTCATCCCACAGAGGCAAGGATGGATTAACATACACTAGTCAGTAAAGGTGATTCACCGCGTAAACAGAATTAAAAACAAAAACTATATGGTCATCTAAGTAAACGCAGAAAAAGCATTCGATAAAATCCAACATCACTTCATAATAAAAACCCTCAAAAAACTTAGCATAGAAGGAACAAACCTCCAAATAATAAAAACCATATATGACAAACACACAGCTGAAATTATACTGAATGGGGAAACGTTAAAAGCATTTTCCCTAAGAACTGTAATAAGACAAGGATGCCCACTTTAACCACTTCCATTCAACATCATACTAGAAGTCCTAGCCAGAGCAATAAGATAAGAGAAAGAAATAAAATGCATCCATTGGAAGCCCTTCCCACTGGAAAAGAGGAAGTCAAATTATCTCTGTTAACTAATGATATGATCTTATATCTAGAAAACCCTAAGGACTCCTCTAACAGACTCCTAGATTTGATAAATGAATTCAGCAAAGTCTCAGTTTATAAAATCAATGTAGAAAAATCAATAGCATTTCTATACACCAATAACAGCCAAGTTGAGAACTGAATCAAGAACTTAATCCCATTTACAATAGCTGCAAGAAAAACCAAAAAACATACCTAGGAAAATATTTAACCAAGGAGGTGAAAGATCCCTACAAGGAGAACTGCAAATCACTCCTGAAAGAAATCATAGACAACACAAACAAATGGAAAAACATCCCATGGTCATGGATCAGAAGAATCAATATTGTTAAAATGACCAAACTGCCCAAAGCAATCTACAGATTCAATGCAATTTTATCAAAATACCAACATCATTTTTCACAAAATTAGAAAAAACAATTCTAAAATTCATATGGAACCAAAAAAGAGCCATAATAGGCAAAGCAATGCCAAGCAAAAAGAACAAATCTAGAGGCATCACATTACCTGACTTTCAATTATACTACAAGGCTATAGTAACCAAAACAGCATGGTACTGGCATAAAAGTAGACACATAGATCAATGGAATAGAATAGAGAACCCACAAATAAAACCATATGCCTACAACCAACTGATCTTCAACAAAGCGAACAAAGACATACACTGGGGAAAGGATGCCCTATTGAATAAATGGTTCTGGGAAAATTGGATAGCCATATGCAGAAGAATGAAACTAGATTCCCTATCTCTGACCATATACAAAAATTAACTCAAGATGGATTAAAGATTTAGATGTAAGACTTGAAACCATAAAAATTCTAGAAGAAAATCTTAGAAATGGTTTATATATTTACTATACTGTACTTTTTATCATTATTTTAGAGGGTACTTCTACTTATGAAAAGTCAAATGTAAACTGTAAAACAGCCTCAGGCAGGTCCTTCAGGAAGTATTCCAGAAGAAGGCATTGTTATCATAGAAGACGACAGCTCTATGTGTGTTATTGCCCCCGAAGACCTTCCAGTGGGACCAGATATAGCAGTGGGAGACAGTGATATTGACGATCCTGACCCTGTGTAGGCCTAGGCTAATGTGTGTGTCTGTGTCTTTGTTTTTAAAAAAAAATTTTTTAATAAAAAATTTTAAAAATGGAAAAAAGCTTATAGAATAAGAATATAAAGAAAGAAAATATTCTTGTACAGCTATATAATATGTTTCTGTTTTAAGATGTGTTATTATAAAAAAATTCAAAAAGTTAAAAACTTTTAAGTTTATAAAGTAAAAAGATACAGTAAGCTAAGGTTAATTTATTATTGAAGGAAAAAAAATTTTCATAAATTTAGTGTAGCCTAAGTAAGTGCACAGTGTTTATAAAGTCTACAGCAGAATACAGTAATGTCCTGGGCCTAGGCTTTCACACCCACTCACATTCTCTGACTCACTGGGAGCAACTTCCAGCCCTGCAAGCTCCACTCATGGTAAATGCCCTGTATAGGTGCATCATTTTTTATCTTTTATATATTTTTACTATACCTTTTCTATATTTAGATATATAAATACTCAGCATTGTGTGACAATTGCCTACAGTATTCAGGAAGTAACATACTGCACAGGTTTGTAGGCTAGGAGCAATAGACTACATCATATAGCCTCAGTGTATAGGAGGCTGCACTATCTAGGTTTGTATAAGTGACCGCTATGATGTTTGCACAGCAAAGAAACAGCCTAATGACACATTTCTCAGAACACATCCCTGTTGTTAAGTGACGCATGACTGTATAATAATAATCTATGCTCAATTCTCAGTTTTGTCTCCTGCCTTATTTTATTAATGAACACTTTTGGATACTTGATTTTTGAAATGGCATTTCTAATTTTAATAACATACAGCACTGGAAAAAAGCATGAGGAGATTGCAGCAGAGCCCTGCCCTAGTAATAAAACACAGATTGGTAGCTATTGTTATCAATGACAGCCATGAGTCATGCAAATCCTAACAAGTGACTCACTGTGTTTTCTCACATTCCCTGAAACATATCTTCTCTTGTTTGTATAACTGTTGGGTTACTGGATACATGTGAACTACTTCCCAGCACATGGGCCTTTTGTGAGGACAATGATTACCATGAGACTAAGGAAAGGTTCTATATCAGGCAATGTCTCTAGTTTTTCTGTATGCAGAAAACTTGTCATTACATGTAGCAATTTCTACCAGAATCTGAAATTACACAGTTCTTCAGGAGCTTTTGGTATAGCTGCGGTGAGATAACACAGATACAAAGGAAGGATGAATAACAGCATTGAATATCACGCTAATTTGATGAATTAAATAAATCACTAGAGTAGTAGGTACAAAATAATATTCTATAAACTCAGGTATGCAAGAAATAGCACATACCCTTCTTTTCCAGACCAACTTAATTCTGGCCCAGATTGAAGGGAAGTTCGACTTGAGTCACGCAGCGGGGTCGCCTCCCTGAGTTGATGCAGCATTCAGGTCAGGGGAGACCACCAGACCCCTGTCCACGTTAGTTATTCTGTGACACCATTGTCCAGTCTGCGTGATCCCTTCAGGCCCAACAACTCTGCTGCTTCAAAGACCTGCTTAGGGCTTGCTTGGCAATCTTTGGAGAGGCTGAGAGCTGCTGCACTAAAGCATTAAAGACTTTTTTGAAGAGTATGGCATAGAAAATGACGATGAGATAGAGAAACAGACAAAGTCACCTTAGAATGATGGTTAGAGACAGTGTCTCTGAGGAGGTGTGTCTTGGGCTTGCACCACAGAAGGTGAGACCAAACTTTCCACTCAAAATCGGTTTCAGTGTGAAGACGGGTGAAGCCACACAGGCACTAGTAGTGATGACAAGGTTCATTACTCACATAATGAGGCTTTCTGGGGACAGCAAGGCAAACACTCACACCAGTCCAAAATGGCTTGAGAAAAGGGAGAGGCATGTGGCTTTGTTTTGTGTTGCAGTTTGCAGGGGCGGGGAGGGAGCCCAAGGTGAGGGTTGGGGCTGTATGGTTTGACCTTCCCACCACACCTGTGCCAAGTGAGCGTGCAGGCTTTCTTAGTGGTTTAACAACAAGAGCAGGGCTTGAAGCTGTCTGTGGTTAAGCCTCAAAAATGGAGTCTGACTCTTCATTAAAAGGAGACATTTTAGCTGAGACAGAAGGATGGAAGAACTGGAGGAAGAGCATCTAAAACAAAGGGAATGTATGCAAAAGACCAAGGTGGTGAAAGGCCTTGAGTATTTGAGGAACAGAAAGAGGCCAGAGTGGTTGGATCATGGTAGGCAGAGAAAAATGAGGGATGAAGTTAGAGAAGCTAAGAGACCAGATCACGCAGGGCTTACTGAGCCAGGGCTGTGAGTTTGAATTTGACAGCAAGAGCAATGGGAAGCCATGAAAGGATGGTAGCTTGAAGGAGTGAAATCAAAATTTTATTGCAAGACAAAACCTAATATCTGGATATGGTGAAAGAGGAAAAACAGACAAAGCAATGGAACATCTCTAACATTATTTTATTTTTTTAGATATTGTGTGTCCAAATAAGCCTAACCCATTTGCACCAAAGAGTTCAGCCTAAGGTTTATGACAGGGTTTGGATTTCTGCAAAATCCCCCCACATCACCCGCAACCTCAACATGGTTACCACACCACTCTATGGGTACTGAATAAATAATTAAACGTGAATAGAGAAAATAAGAAAAAATGGATGATATAGAAAAGTAACAAACTCTTAACCATCCCTTCTTTAATGTCGGTGAAAAATGTACACAAGTTTCAGTACTACCTTATCAGTGTTCTTTCCCCTTCCATGGTTATATAGTATTTGTTAGCTCCAGTCTTTCAAGAATCCCTTGGAGAAGAATGGCTGGAAGTCAAAAAGTGTCTAAGGCTGGAAGATCATTAGTATGCACCTGCTACAGGAAATCATGTGCCCACGTACCACTGCTTCTTTAATATGAATCCCTGCAACAAAACTTACTTCACTTATTTTTAGCTGATACAATTAGCCTTTAGTGATAGATCTGAAATAATTGCCCATTTATTTTCAAAAGCAATTATTGTGCAAAATCACTACTTCTTTAATACAAATATAATGTAATATTTTCCTGTTCATTTAATTTCCCATTTGGATAAAACATTTATGACTAGAGTGATTTTTAGAACCCTCAAAATGATTGCACTACATATTCCTTATTATAACAGCATTGCTTTTACATTTGTGATTTAGGCAAGTCCTGAGGTGACAGGAAGTCACTGAACATCAGCATTACATTCATCCACATGTACTTGGAAATGGCCAATTCCACCTTAGTGATAGGATATGCCCTTTCCAATGTGTACTCCCTGGGAATTTTGTAAATTTTGCCTTTGTAGGCAGTTAATCAATTTGAGAAATACACTTGTGTTTTCACCTTATAACCTTCATTTCTTCTTATTATGTCTAATAATTTTATATCTAAATTTTATCCTTAATACCATACTATTCCAGCATTTCTATTCTGCTGAAATAAAACTAGGTTGGTGCCAAATCACTATCATTTTAGGCCCAAGCCCCTTCTGTTACTATTCCTCAGAGTCTTTTTTTTTTTAAGCTATACTTCAAAATTATCAAGCATTAAGAAATAGCATGACAAATTGACGTCTCATGTGACATTTAATATTTTGATTAGTAAATGAATATAAAACTTACGGTATCCCAGGGTTAATACTTAGAGCAAGCAGATATCTATGAAATGTGATTTTGGAGGCTACAAGGAGTCTCGCTTCTTCCTGGTCACAGTGACTCACATCTCCACCTCCCAGCAGTCAGGGCCTGAACTGCCGTGAGGCAAGAGAAGCTCCTAAGGCACAGAACCCAGGGAGGCAGTCACTCTGAAAGTTGTGCAAGCGCCTCCTTAAATTTTGCATCCTGAGCACCTCGCTTGCCTCACCCTCCCCTACCTCCTCACCCCACCCCTGCCCTGCTAGCTGTTCATTTGGGATAAAACTCAGAAGGACTCTGGCTACTTGTCACCAAAAAATACTCATAAATTTTGGTTTGTTTATGTACTAAATTCGGTTGCAGTTTGTTACATAGGAACTCAAAGTACAGAAACAGCCTCAGGCTAATGACCTCCTGCTTATTTAACTTAACACACACATAGATATACAGGAGTATACACACATACAGATCTGTGTGTGCGTATGTATGTGTGTGTATTTGGTGGGGAGGGAGCTTGGAAGTTTTGTAGTGGACAATGAGGTAACAAATTGACATCAAAGCCAGAGCTTACATTCACCGGGAAGGTGACCCAGCCAACCTGCAGCCCCTTAAATTTGCCTGAAGCTTTCTGTCCACCCTAATGACCTTTTCCTTCTCATGAAGTGCGTAGAATGCACACTGGGTGCCACTGGTACTTGTCCCATTTTTTTGCTGAATCTTGTTTGCCTCCAGCTTCCTTGTTGAGAACGTCTCCTCTCTTCCAGCTGGGATCTTCATGACCATCTTTCTTCACCCGGTCGAATCTCTGTTTTTACTTCCTGCCTTTGACTCTGCCCCCAAGTGGCACATCCACACATGGCATTCACAACTGGTGCTCATGGCAAGGTGACCTCATGTGATGTACTAGGTGCAAAAGAGAGATGACAGCAGGGCACCCATGCAGCTGGAACCTCATCCTTGAGCTCAGATGAAGCAGCTATTTATGAAGCAGTGAGGAGGGGATCCTTAAGTAAGAAAAAACAATAAGAACTAAACTTAGATTCAAACTGGAACTCTAGAAAACATGGTCTTAAAACGTGTACCTTTTCCTGTGCTCTCACGGCTCCAGGCCATTTGCCAACTCACTTCCCGAGCAAGGCAGCTGCCAAGACCAGAGCCAAAAGTCTGCACAGGACTTTATTTGCTGTCTGAGCTGTACTGAACCCAGGAGCCAGGAAGGAAAGTTCATCCTGGGTGAGGATGACAGCACTACTTCTCCTGGAAAGAGCTTGGCCTTCTGAGCTCCACATAGTCCTAATAGAAGGGTGGGTCTCCACTTGCCTGAATGGTTCTTGGAAGACAGTCCTTCTTCCTTGTCTCTGAGGTGCTCTGGAAGAACAGAACAGGTGAACTGAATCCTCAATCCCCTCTGTAATGAGTCAAAGAGGGCAGTATTGACCTTTACACCTAAAGAATCAGAAATCAGGGATGGGGCACACTGTGGATGGCTGCTGCTTAAGATTCAAGCCCCACAAAACACTGGTGTGCTTAATAGGAAAAAGAATACACAAATCTCTCCTCTAAGGCAATGTCTGGATCAGTGAATACTATTTCCATATTCAAAAAAAGATACTTCTTCAGGTCAAGAACAATGAAGGAATGAGTGAATGTGGTAGTAACTCTATAACCTGAGTCTATCTCTTCTTTGGTGGATGAGTTTTAGCAAAATTAACCTTATAGTACATCTTTAAGGAGTGTATTCGTGGTATAATACAAAAGGCAATGACTGGAAATTGGGAGGCTCAAGGGTTAGTCCTGGATCTGTCTTTAATTCTGTGACATTCAGAGAACCCCTTTATATCTTTGCTGATTTTCAAACTTCTAAAAATTGGGGAATTTGGACTAAAAGAGTACTAAGTTCCTTCTATCACTAACATTATATTTTATTCCTTTCTGAAGAATTGTTTTGGTTTAAAATGGAAATGTTGACTGCACCCCTGGACAGCTCCTGTCTTGTGGGCAGTTCTCTTACCCGGATGTGTCACGTCCGCACACCACCTGTTATCTTGAATTTCCGCTGATCACCTTGACGACCATGTCAATTCTTTTTCTAACCATTAACCAGTGAAGGCTGTGAAAGCTGAGTTTCTTTTATGTGGCATGAGTTTAAGAGAGCAAAAAAGCCATTGCCAACACCCTAAATAGCAAAGAACATTGAAGGTCCTGAAGGCCACTTTGAAAGATGCCAGTAAATCTTTTGTTTTTAATGGGGGGTCAGAAGAAACTACTAAAGTTTTACTTTTTTCAAAGACGGGCTACTCTGAGCAGTTCTAAACCAGGGGTTTTAGGCTGTTGCCTGGCAACAACCCTAAAGGCAAGAGTATCTTGGGCCTGAAGAAATCTAGTAAATTAGGAAAGAAAATTGTCTGGTGCCTGTGTTAAAGTCATTCTGGTTTTGTAGTCCTATGAAAGGACAGCATGTATTTTCTTCCTTAGAAATCACAAAGAGTAAGTTGGCTTTGGGAAAGGAGAAATGTGGTTGGTTCACTTTACACAAACCAGCATTTATGCATTAACACTGTCTTACACTCATGCAGCCTTTCCTAGTCCCTGTTCTTTTGAGTCTTCCGATAACCAAGGGCAGAAGGTGCAACAGGAAAACCCTTAGCAGCTGCTTAATAGTATCTGTTGCATGCAAGCATTTCTTAAACACTGTGGTGACCCAGAGCTCACTATCTCATTGGAAGGATCAATACCTTTTTTTTTTTTTGGACCAATCTATTTTTGAAAAGTTCTGTTGGAATACATTTCCTCAGGAACTGAAATTTTCTCTAGATGACTTTCTTATGCTGGCTCTCACTTTTCTATCTTTTACCTTGTCTTAGCTGGGACAATTAGCACTAGCTGCTGAAACACACAAGCCCCAAACTCTGGGTGGCTAAAAACAACCAATATTTATTTCTTGCTCAGGTCAAGTTCAGTGCAAGTTGGGCAGTCAGCTCCATCTTGTAGCTACATCATCCGGAACAGTTGCCATGACACCCTAAAAGAAATTTGGTAGAGGCAGACTGGCTCTTATTGCCTCACTCCATAGTGGCACCAACACATCTGCTCCTAGCCTGTTGGCCAGAACTATCCACAAGGCCCCAGCCTAACCATGGGAGAGCCTAGGAAATGAAGAAAAGCATGTGGAATTTAGTGGACACTAACTGTATCTGCCACACGATTTCCCCAACCAAGCACACTGACTGGAAGGATAAGGCAGGTAGTAAGATTTGATGCATCAAATTGATATTGAATCCTGGAGCCAGATCACGTCAAAGAACAGCTGGTGCTTCTCTGATCATGCAGAGAGAGCCCAGCCATCACACTGTCAGAGTCTGACATCTGGTCCTGCTGTCTCTGTGCAGTGCCCAGAATATGACGGTCAGCAGAGGACCCATATACCTCCCATGGCTCCTCATTTCTGTGACTTTCCCCCAGGACAGGCTGGGTGCTCAGAGGGCCTTGTGGTGTGCTATCCAGCCATTCACTCTTGTTGTTGCCTGGGAGAATTTCATCTTTGTGTCCCCAGACTCAGAGATCAAGAATTTGACAGCATGAGGGAAGGATACTGTGTAACTAATGTCATTTGTGTTAATTAAAATTATGTTAATTAAACATATTATAATAACTCTATCATAAGTGTTCCTGTTCTACATTTCAGGTATTCCCAAGGGGTTTAGTATGAGATGATATCTAGGAAATAGATGTGAGACTTCTCCAACAGGCTGAAACTCTTGTACTGTCAACTCAATTTCAAATGAGAAACTGAGCCTCAGAAAGATTGAGTGATTTATCTGTGTTTACATGACTTGTAAATGGCCACGTCAGAACAGGAACCCAGAATCTGTGACTTCTAATCCAGTGCAAAGCAGTCTGTTAAGGGCATACCAAGAACTAGTATTCCAGTCTCCTCCGTGTTCTCTCTTTTCAAATGTCAGAATGCCAACCTGACTCTGCAGGGAAGAAAAAGAGAGACAGACAGGGCTACTCTGATAATAGCACCTGTGGTGTCAGCACGGCAAATAACAGGCAGTGGCAAATGCACATGTAAATCATGCAGAAATTAGTGGCATGATGAGGACAATAAGAGGCCTCAGATGGAATCATTGCTTCCCAGTAGGTTGGTCAAGAGGCTGTAGTTTGCTGGTGTCCAGACTATAAATGAGTTTGCACTGGAGACGTCACTGCAGCCAACACAACAGAATTGAAAGGGGAGGAGGCAGCCACAGGCATAGAGTTTCCAAAACCAAATGATATATGAATTGCTGAAATGCTGTTCAGGAAAATTTATACCTCTTTAAAGCTTTATACTCAGAGAAAGAAAAAGGCAAAATCGCCCTACAGCATGGACTCTGTCCTGACTCCTGCAAGGTGGGAGTAGTCAACATCTACTTTTGTAATAATAGCCTAGATAGGTAATTCAAAAAGCCCTTCTTAAGCAGCCGTGGATGTTGCAAACATGTTTTATTCTTTCACTGGTACTAGCTATCATCGTTCTGTGACAGCATCTGGGCAGTCCATGATGATGTGAGCTACAATTACTGAAGGGACGGTACATTCACGACAGCACATTGAAGGACCTCATAAAACCCCCAGCATGCCATCCTGTGGCAGAATCAGGCATCCGATTACAAAAAGCTCCTGAAGAAACTGGAAAATTCATGAGACCTCAGTGGTGATGGCAAATGCATTAAAGGAAAGAAAGAGATTGACTTTCACCTATGGCATTTGCTCTTGCGAAGCGTACAGAACTACTCTTGTCGTCTCACCTAGCTTCTTGATCATTCTGAAAGACAAAGCAATCTCCTTTGTCCCCATTCAAAAGCATAATATCCAAATGAATTGTTTAAAAGCCTGCTTTGATTTATGCAGTCTGCCTTTATATGCAAAATAATAATTGTTTATATTTGATAGAGTTTTTGCTGTTATATAGCCAGATTTTAACAATGTCTTATTTCAGCCTCATACAGTGTTTGTAAGTAGGTTGGACAGAAATTATTATCCCCATATTTAAAAATGAAGAATTGTGAGATTCAGGGATGTTAGGTACTTTGACCAGGACCACACAGCTGGCAGGAAATAAAACTACTATTCTCAGCCCAGGCTTGCTTCCTGCTTCCTCTCTAAAGGCTACAAGGTCAGTATAGTCTCATTGTCGCAATGTTTACCAGTCAGACCTATTCTTAAAAATCCTCCCAGGCGCACAGATTATGTCTAGAGCTCTTGATACCTTGAAACAGCCCTATGGGCATCTGGAAGCTTAGGCTGACCAAAGATCTGGGTTCTAAGCCTGGAATCCATGAGCACTTGGGGGCTGCTTCTTCAGAACCCCTTACACATCTGTAGATCCCCTTACATTAAGTGTGGGTTCATTTTGGCAGAGAGAGGGCCTATGACCTTCTGAACTCCTCAAAAAAATTAAGAGCCACTAACTCAAAAGTAATAGGAATGTTCTAAATTAGTGCTTCTCAATCTTTATAAACCTTTCTCTCTTTGATGAACACAAAAATTCAACGCCCTTCTTTAAAGTTATTTAAAAATCAGTAGATATTATTTATCAAGTTGAAGAAGTTCCCCTGTATTCCTAGTTTGCCGAAAGCTTTTTTTTAAATCATAAATTGATGTTGGATTTTGTCAAATGTCATTTCTGCTCCTATTGACACGATCATGTGATTTTTATTCTTTAGTCTGTTGAGATGATGAATAACATTAATTGAATTTCGAATGTTGAATCATCCTTGCATACCTGAGGCAAATCCCACTTGGTCATGTTGTATAATTTTTTTATACATAGTTGGATTTGATTTGTTAATATTTTGTTGAGGATATTTTTTGGCATCTGTGTTTATAACAGATAATGGTCTATAGTTGTCTTTTCTTGTACTGTCTTTGTCTTATTTGGTATTTGTGTAATATTAGCCTCATAGAATGACTTAGGAAGTATTACCTCTGCTTCTATATTCTAAAGGAGTTTGTAGAGGATTACTAAAATTTCTATATTAAATGTTTGATAGAATTCACCAGTGACTTCATCTGGAACTGGTGCTTTCTATTTTGGACAGTTATTAATTATTAATTCAATTTTTTTAATACATATAGACCTATTCAGATTGTCTATTTTCTTTTGTGTGAGTTTTGGAGATAGTGTATTTCAAGGAATTGGTCTATTTAATTTAAGTTATCAAATTGCGGGCATAGAGTTGTTTATAGTATTCATTTATTATCTTTATAATGTCCATCGAATCTGTAGTGATGTTTCCTATCTCATTTCTGATATTAGTAAGGTTTATTCACTTTATGGATCTTTTCTAAGAACTAAGTTTTGTTTTTTTATTTCCTCTATTGATTTCCTCTTTTCAATTTCATTAACTTCTCCCTTTACTTTTATACCAGTAACATGCTGTTTTGGTTACTATAGCACTGTAGTATAATTTGAAGTCAGGTAATGTAATGCCTCCAGACTTGTTCTTTTTGCTTAAAATTGCTTTGGCAATTTAGGCTCTTTTTCTGGTTCCAAATGAAGCTTAGGATTATTTTTCTCTAGATCTGTAGTTCGGGCTCTTTTCTGGTTCCAAACAAAGCATAAAATTATTTTTTCTAGATCTGTGAAATATGACTTTGGTATTATGAAGGGGATTGCATTGAATCTGTAAATCACTTTGGGCAGTATGGAAATTTTAAAGATGTTGGTTCTGCCAATCCACAAGCAAGGGATATTTTTCCATTTGTTTGTGTCCTCTCCTATTTCTTTCATCAGTGTTTTGTAGTTCTCCTTGCAGAGATCTTTCACCTCCTTGGTTAAGTATATTCCTAGGTATTTTATTTTCTTTGTAGCTATTGTGAATTGTATTAAGTCCTTGATTTGACTCTCAGCTTGACTGTTATTAGTATAGAGAAAAGCTACTGATTTGTGTACACTGATTTTCTAACCTGAGACTTTGCTGAATTTATCAATTCTAGGAGTCTTTTGGTGGAGTCTTTAGGGCTTTGTAGGTATAAGATCATATCATCAGCAAATAGAGATAATTTTGCTCCCTCTTTCCAACTTGGATACCCTTCATTTCTTTCTCTTGCCTGATTGCTCTAACTAGGACTTCAAGTACTATTGTGAATGGAAGTGGTGACAGTGGGCACCCTTGTGTTGTTCCAGGTCTTAGGGAGAATATTTTCAACTTTTCTTCATTCAGTATGATATGACTATGAGTTTGTCATATATGGCTTTTATAATTTTGAGGTGTGTTCCTTCTATGCCTAGTTTGTTGAGGGTTTTTATCATGAAATGGTGCTGGATTTTATTGAATTCTTTTTCTGCATCTATTGAGATGATCATATGATCTTTGTTTTTGTTTCCGCTTATGTGGTGAATCACATTTATTGATTTGCATATGTTGAATGATCCTTGCATCCCTGGGATGAAACCCACTTGATCATGGTGAATTATCTTTTTGATGTGTTGTTGAATTCAGTTTGCTAGTCTTTTATTGAGGATATTTGCATCTATATTCATAAGGGAAATTGGTCTGAAGTTTTCTTTGTTTGTTGTGTCCTTTCCTGGCTTTGGTATAAAGGTGATACTGGCTTTATAGAAGGAGTTAGGGAGGATTCCATCCATGATGTTACGGAATAATTTCTGTAGGATAGGTACCAGTTCTTCTTTGTAGGTCTGGCAGAATTCAGCTGTGAATCCATCTGGTTCTGGACTTTTTTTGGTTGGAATATTTTTTTATTACTGCTCCAATCTCTTTGCTTGTTATTGTTCTGTTCAGGATTTCTATTTTTTCCTGACTCAGGCTTGGGGGGTTGTGTGTTTCCAGGACTTTATCCATTTCGATTTCCTCTGGTTTTTCTAGTTTGTGTAGGGGTTTTTATAGTATTCCCATATGATATTTTATATTTCTGTTCTAACAGTTGTAATATCTCCTTTTTCATTTCTGATTGAGCTTATTTGAGTCATTTTTCTTCTATTTCCGATTAATCTGACTAGTGTTCTATTGATTTTGTTTATCTTTTCAAGGAACTAACTTTTTCTTTCATTGATCCTTTGTATTTTTTTTTTTTTTTTTTGGTTTCCATGTCATTTATTTCTGCTCTGAGCTTTTTATTTCTTTGCTTCTGCTGGCTCTGCATTTGGTTTGCTCTTCTTTTTCTAGTTCCTTGAGATGTGATATTAGGTTTTTAATTCATGGTGTTTCTGTCTTTTTTATGTAGGTATTTAAGGCTATGAACTTTCCCCTTAGTACTGCTTTTTCTGAAGCCTATAGATTTTAATAGCTTGTGTCCCCTTTGTCATTCAGTTCAAAGAATCTTTTGATTTCCATCTTACTTTCATCATTGACCCAAGGATTATTCAGCAGCACACTGTTTAATTTCCATGATGTTTTGTAGATTTAAGTGTTTCTCTTGGAATGGATTTCTAGTTTTATTACACGTGGTCTGAGAAGATACATGGTAAGATTTTGATTTTTTTAAATTTTCTGAGACTTGTTTTGTGGCCTACAGTATGATCAGTCTTGGAAAATGTCCCATGTACTCATGAAAATGTGTATTTCAGTACTTTAAGGGTAGACTGTTCTATAAATACCTGTTAGGTCCTTTTGTTCTAGAGTCCCATTTAAGTCCAGTATTTCTTTATTCATTTTCTGCTTCGATGATCTGTCCAGTCCTGTCAGTGGGGAGTTGAATTCCCTGGCAATTAAGATGCTACTGTTTATTTCTTTGTTTAGATCTAGTAGAATTTGCTTTATGAATCTAGAAGCTCCTGTGTTAGGCATATATATATATATTTAGGATTGTTATGTCTTCTTGTTGAATTGTTCCCTTTACCATTACATAATGACCTTGTTTGCCTTTTTTTAACATTGTTGATTTAAAGTCTATTTTGTCTGATATAAGAATGGTTACAGCTGTTTGCTTTTGGTTTCCATTTGCATGGAATATTTTTTTCCATCCCTTTATCTTGAATCTATGTGAATCCTGTGGTTTAGATGTGTTTCTTAGAGACAACAAATATTTGGGTTGTGTTTTTTCATCCATTCAGCCAGTCTATATCTTTTAAGTGGGGCATTCAGACCATTCACATTGAGTGTTAGTATTGATATGTGGGATGTTTTTCTGTTCATCATGTTGGATAATACCTTATTTTTGTTTTCCCTTTCATGCTATTGTTTTATAAGAGCTGTGAGCTGTAAGATTCAGGTGTTTTTATACTAGTGGGTATCTATTGTGCTGTTCCATATATAATGCACTTTAGAGCATTTCTTGTAGGCAAGGTCTAGTAGTGACAAGTTCCCTCAGTGTTTTCTTGTCTGGAAAAGTCTTTATCTCTCCATCATTTATGAAATTTAGTTTTTCGGGATACAAAATTCTTGCCTGGCAGTTATTCTGTTTAAGAAGACTGAAAATGGGGCCCCAGTCCCTTTTGGCTTATCAGGTCTCTACTGAGAAGTCTGCTGTTAACTTGAAGGGTTTTCCTTTGTAGGTTAGTTGTTGCTTTTATCTTGCAGCTTTTACAATTTCCTCCTTCATTTTGACTTTAGCCAGGTTGATGACTATGTGTCTTGTAGATGTCCTATTTTCTGTGAATCTTCCTGGAGTTCAATGACTATCTTATATCTGGATATCTGAATCTTTAGTGATACCAGGGCAGTTCTCCTCAATAATTCCCTTGGGTAGGTTTTCCATGCTTTTTGCTTTGTCTTCTTCTCCCTCCAGAATACCTATAATTTGTATATTGCCTCATTTCACATAGTGTCATACTTCTTTGAGTGATTGTTCATTCTTCTTTATTCTTTTTTCTATGCTGACTGACTGGGTTAGTTCAAAAGCCTTGTCTTCAAGCCCTGAGATTCTTTCTTCTGCTTGGTCTAGCCTGTTGTTGAAGCTTTCTGCTGTCTTTTGTAATTCCCTAAATGACTCTTACATTTATTCAAGTTAAGTTATAACCTTTCTTATGTTGTTTATCTCCTTAGTGAGTTTTTCATGTTTTTCATTCATGTCCTGAAATATTTTTTGGTTTCTTTGTGTTGGTTTTCAACTCTCCCTTCAATCCCATTCATCTTGTTTGCTATCCACACTCTAAATTCCATTTCTGACATTTTGGCAATTTCCTTTTGGTTGGGGCCCATTGCTGTGGGTCTACTGTGATCCTTTAGGGGTATTGAAGTAGCTTGTTTTTTCATGTTGCCAGAATTCTTTTGCTGGTTTCTTCTCATCTGAAACTTCTTCTTTCAGCTCAGGGCTGATAGGTTTCTGGCACACCTGTTCTTCTTTGCTAGGAACTCTGCTACTTAATGAGAAGGAGGAGAGATCCCTAGATAGCACTCTTGTGTCCTACTCCAGAGGATTGACCCAGCAGGAGAGGGTGGAATGCACTGAGAACCTGTAATGCAGCTGTTCTTGTGTCCTCCTGTTCCCCTTTGGTTATCACAGTCCACGCTGGTGCTGCGGGATATTCATTCAGATTGGTGGGTTGGTCCCCAGCCTGAAGTCAGAAGCTCTTTGTGGGGGCTGGGCAGGTCCCTCTCCCCAGAAGCAGATGGCATGGCACTTGGGAAGGTTGTGGGAGCTTGGCAGGTGCCTGGATATGTCACAGGACTGCTGCCAGCAGCAGGCCACATTGTGGGATCTTGTCCAGTGCTTGGAAACGTTGCAGGACCTCGGCAGGTGTCTGCACAGGTTGCAGGACTTTGGTGGGAACCTGGACAAGTCAAGGGGCCTTGGCTGGCACCTAAGTGGGTCTTGGGACATAGAGCAGAGCCTGGATGGGTTGCAGGATTGCAGCCAGTGGCAGAGTGGGTCACAGGACTGCAGCCGGCAACAGGTGGGTAGCTAGACCTTGGCAGGTTCCTGCATGGGTTGTGGGACCTTAGCAAGTGCTTGGGCTCACCACAGGACCTTGGTGGGTGCCTGGACTTAGGACTGTGGCTGGTGGTGAGGTGGCTGATCAGGCTGCAGTGCCTGGGCCACCTGCAGCTGCTGGGGCCAGGGAGATGCACGGTGCCCTGTTGGAGAGCTGTGGTGGCTGGGGCTCTCCCTCCACCCAGGCCTGACTGTGGCAGCTGCTGCAGTGCTACTCAGGTGGCAGCAGAAGTACTATTGACACGGTGAGATGGTGTCAGCAGATGCTGAGGGCCAGTGGGTGCCTGCTCTGCTTGGATCCCTGGGAGGTTGCCAGTGGAATGGCCTTGGGGGGTTGCATAGAACCCAGTCACAATGGGCGTGAGAGCACCTATACTCCCCTTTCCATGCCTGACCTGGCAGGGGTAAGGAGGAGGTGGCAGCAGTGGAGCCAACCCCTCTGCAGACCAGGCACTCTGGGGTTAAGAACACAGTGGTCTCTGTTGCAGCACAGCGACCTGAGACCAGAAGCTGGCAGGACCTCACTGTGCCAGCTCTCCTGTGCAATGCTGCTTCACAGTATCCAAGTAGCTCCCTGAACAATTTGGAGGCCTTCTGTGGTAGGAGAGCGCCCCTCACAGCTTGGGTTGCTGTGTCTACTGGGGGCATGCGGAGCTCAGGGAGTCTTTCCCCTAACCCTTCCCCATGTGTGGACACTTCCCCCAGGTAACTTCCAATCTTGCCAAGTGGATCACCCCACCTCTCTCTCCTCCACTTTGTGTGTCTCCAGTCACTTCTCTGATGATTCACAATGCTCTCTCTGAGATGGTCCATCCACGGGTGAAACTCAACCAGCAGCCTTTGATCCTCTCCTTAAAAGCAGTGAGAACAGGTTGCTTCTAGTCCACTATCTTGTCCCCCATACTCAGAATATTGATTTTAGAACATTTTTCTTTTCTAATATATGCTTTCAAGCTATAAATTTCCCTTTAAGCACTACTTTTGCTGCATCACACAAATTTCTATTAAGTTGTGTTTTCATTTTCATTTAACTCAATATATTTTTAAATTTTTTTTGAGATTTCTTCTTTGACCAATATGTTATTTAGAAATGAATTGTTTAATCTCCAAGTGTTTTGGAATTTTCCAGATACCTTTCAGTTATTGATTTCTAGTTTAATTCCATTGTAGTCTGAGAGAAAATATGGCATAATTTCTGTACTTTTAAATTTTTTAAGGTGTATTTTAGTGCTCATAATGGAGTTTTGTGCATGTTCCATGTGAGTTTAAGAATAATGTGTATTTTGTTGTGGTTGGTTGAAATAGCATGTGTGTGTGTGTGTGTGTGTGTATATATATATATATATAAATTATTGATGGTGTTGTTGAGTTCAACTGTGCCCTAACTGATTTTCTATCTGCTGGATCTGTCCATGTCTGATAGAGAGATGTTGAAGTTTCCAAGCATAATGGTGGATTCATCTATCTCTCCTTGCAATTCTATCAGTTTTTGCCTCACATATTTCCAATGCTCTTTTGTTAGGTGTGTAGTGTATTACTCAGGATTCTCTAAATAGATAGACCAATGGCAGATTAGATATATAGATATAGGTATAGATATGGATATAGATAGATAGATAGATATAGATAGATAGATGAGAGGAGATTTATAAAGGAATTGGCTCACATGATTATGAAGGATGAGATGTCTCACAATAGACTGCCTGCAAGCTGGAGAAACAAGGAAGACAGTAGTGTGGCTCAGTCCAAGTCTGAAGGCCTCAGAACCAGGGAAGCCAATGGCGTAACTCTCAGTCTGAGGCAGACGGCCTGATAAACTGGGGGAGGGGGAGACTGGTGCAAGTATCAGAGTCCAAAATCCAGAGAAACTGGAGTTCTGATGTCCAAGGGCAGGAGAAAAAAGGTGTCTCACCTCCATAATAGAGAGAGAGGGAAAGATTTTGCCTTTTATGTGCCTTATTTTTCTATCTGAACCCTCATTCAATTAGATGGTGCTCACCCACATTGAGTGAGGGCAAATCTTTCTTATTTGGTCCACTGATTCAAATGCCAATCTTTTCTGGAAATGCCTTCACAAACATAGCCAGCTATTTGGGTATCCCTTAATCTAGTCAAGTTGACACCTAAAATTAACCATTATAAGGTACATATATGTTAAAAATTGTTATGGCTTGGAGAATTGATTCCTTTGTCATTATGTAATGCCCCCTATATTCCTGATAATTTTCTTTGCTGTGAAGTCCATACTATCTGAAAATAATACAGCTATCCTGCTTTCTTTAATAGCTTTTTTTAAAAAATAGTGTTAGCATGGTGTACCTGTATTTTAACTTTTAACCTATTAGTGTCTTTCCTTGTAGACTTTCTTATAGGCAGCAAATAGTTGGATTTAACAATATATGCCTTTTAATGAAATATTTAGACCATTTACATTTATTGTGATTACGGATGTGGTTAAGTTTAATTCTAGTATGTTGCTATTTGTTTTGGGGTTTTTTGTTTTTTTGTTTGTTTGCTCCAATGTTCTTTTTCTCTTAATCTTCTTCACTGTAAATTTTTTTTTATTATTTTTTTTTTTTGTTGGCTTATTAGCTAACTCTCTATATTGTTATTTTAGTATTTGCTTTAGGTTTATATCAGACTTGTAACAGTCTATATTCAAGTGATATTGTATCACTTCACACATAATATAATAACCTTGTAAGAGTATACTTCCTTTTCTGTCATGTTGGCATTTAATCTTTGTACGTTTATATAGGTTTTAAACCCCTGACTACATTGCTATTATTTTTGATTAAAAATTCAATTAGGATTTTAAATATTTACATAATATGAAAAGATTCTTATAAATTTACCCACATAGTTACTATTTTCAGTATTTCCTGTTTCTCTGATTAGATTCATATTCCCATCTGATGTCATTGTCCTTCTGTCTAAAGGACTTCCTTCAAAATTTAAGGTAGTGTAAGTCTGCTAGAGATGAATTCTTTCAGATTTTCTATGTCAAAATATCTTCACTTTGCCTTTATTTTAAAGATGTTTTCACTAAATATATATTTTCCTGGTTGATTATTTTCTTTCAGTACACTAGAGATATTGCTCCACTAACTTCTCAATTATGAGCTGATGAAAAATATTCCACCATTCTTACTTTTCATCCTCTAAATGTAACATAGTTTTCTTCTCTGGGTATTTTTAAGATTTATTTTATCACTTCTTTTTTATTATTGCTGTTTTCTTTAAAATTTTCTCTTCAACATAATATGAGTATGATGTGCCTTCATGTAGTTTTGTTTATGTTTATTTTGCTTGGAGTTGGTTGAGTTTCTTGGGTCTGTAGGCTTATAATTTTCATCAAATTTGGAAAAAAATTTGTCATTATTTCTTCAAATAGTTCTTCTACTCTGCTATGGGACTCAAACTACCAGCATATTATGCTACTTGAAGTTGTCTCACAGCTCTATAATAATCTTTCCATTTTTTTCCAGATTATCTTTTCTCTTTGGGTTTCATTTTAGACAGTTTCTCTTGTTATATGATCAAGTTCACCAGTGGTTTCTTCTGCAATGTCTAATCCCATTCATATGTTTTTCATCTCACACATTAAAATTTTCATCCCTAGAAGTCTAACTTGGGTCTCTCTTATGTCTTTCTTCTCCCTACTTAAATTGTTGACTATATGAAATACATATATTCCATCTATAATAAACTTTTCTAATGTCTTTGCTAAATCTAACATTATGGGTCTTTTTTGATTAATTGATTTTTATGTTCATCATGGGTTGTATTTTCCTGTTTCCTTGTAATCAGATCATTTTTAATTCTCTACCAGACATGGTAAATTTTATCTATTGAGTGCTAGATATTTTTGTGCATATCTATGAATATTTTTTAGTTTTGTTTTGGTGTACAATTAAGTTACTTGAAAAGAGTTTTAATCTTTTTGGGTGTTTGTTGTGTTTAAAATATATAAAGCAGGATCAGAGCAGCCTTTAGTTTAAGGCTAATTTTGCCTCATTACAGATATAAAGCCCTTCTATGTACTTACCCAATTTTCCATGAATTACTAGATTTTCCAGTCTGGTTGGTAGGGACAGGCACTATTCCTGTGACTGGGAATGCTCACATCTAGTCTTGTTCTCTCTGTGTGCCTGTCACGTCTTCAGTACTCTGTCATCCAAACTCTAGCTGTTTTGCTCAACCCAGATCCTCAGCTTCCTCTCTTCAACTCAAGGAGTCTTCTGGGCTTCACCTGGATTCCACTTCTCTGGGCCACAGCCTGGAAATTCTCTTAATGTGGTAAGCTGGGGCACTCATTGTGCTCAAGTCACTTGTCTGTCATCGCTCAGGGATCAGTATACTTTGTGGTCTGATGAAGTTTCTTGAAAATCATTTTTTCATATACTTTGCCTAGCATTTTGCTTGTTTAATGTGGGCTAGTAAGTATTTTCCCTTTTATACCATCTTCACAGTCTTTTTTAAAAAATGATTTTAAAGTCTTTTTTATTATTATGCCTTTGGAGATCTTATTCTTTCCACTATTTTTCTGAGTTAAACTTTGATGCTGAGAATGGGGGCTTGTCCTCAGGGAAGAAGTAAGCAGCTTACAGGTGTAATAGTAGGATGCTGTCAATATCAAAATATCACTTTAGCACTGCTTATACTTTAAAATTATATTAAATCTGTGTCATTGAGCCCAGTATCTATTTTCTGAGCATAATTAAGATGAAGGAAGACAGCAATTAATGCCACTATATTTGAAGGTAAAATGATACAGGAAGTTATACACAAGATGTAAATTGAAAGATGCATGCCTTCATTTAGATCTTTATTGTGTTCCCCCAACTGATCCTTCCTATTTAGTTAATAGTAATTTCTGAGCATCCTCCACAACCCTAACCTAACTTCCAAACAGAGAATTTTAGAAATTAACATAATAGGGATTGTTCCAGATATATCCCCAATCCAAAAAAATGTATACTGTTTACTCTACCTAAAACAAAACTCCAAATGAATTCTAATGGTCCTTATTGATATTGAAAAAGTAATTGATAATCAATTCTTATTCCTCATAGTGTAGCTCCTGATATGATTGCAAAACCTCCTACTTGCCAAATCCAATGATTGTTGTTGGTTTCTTTTCTCCTTTCCTTTTATATATGACCTCTTTGAAGTATTAGAAACTCTTGAAAACTCTTATCTTCTTGAAATGTTATTTTAATCACTGCTACTCTGATCCACTCTTATCTTACCTCACTTAGACCATTGCAATAGCCAGGTAATTATAGAAAGCATGCAGTAATTGGTAACAACATAATATAACAGAACATAGAAACAGGCAAATCAGGGATGCCTCATTTGAAGGAAACACTCCCATCTTAATATGCTGTTTTTATGATTAATGAGAAGAGTAAACCCAAACCATGTTTCTATTTTGTACTTATTTTATTCAATAAAGAACTGTGTTGCACATGGCTTAGAATATATGAATTACTAATGTGCCTTGAAGTGTTATTCCTCATGCAGGGAGAAGAAGAGTGATTGCCTGATGTTTACTCTCACATATACACTGTATAATCCACAACAGAGGATAAAATATTGGGAAACAAGTTCCACAAGAGTGAAAAATATCCTCTGCCCAGAATTCTGTGTTTATCCTCCTGCTGTGATCCATTAGTAAACAGCTGTTCCTTGACTTCTGTAGATAAGAACCCTCTCAGTACAGCAAGTTGGGGAGAGAAGAGATTCACTTTTTCAAACAGGTAAAGTTAGGGCCAGAACATGATTTATCACTCCTTGTATTATATCACATAAAGTGGGTACTTAATTCATATATTCTAATTGTCATTACCGAGAAGAAGTCTAACTTAATCCAACTCTTCTATCATTTCCAAGGAGAGAAAAAAAGTAAGAATTTTGGTTAAAGGAACTTTTTGGTGAGGTATAAAACATAACAAAATATCTAACACATTAAAGGGTGTGCCATTTTTTCTTAAAGAAATTCATTGTTTTCTCAATAACTCAATTCATCAAGAGATTTGGAAATGAAAATTTAATGTTTGTGAAATCGCATAAGCAAAATTTCTGAATTGAGGTTCACAAATCAGATATTAGTCTATTTTGAAAAATCACTCAAAGATAAAGCTGTCATTAATTCTTTGCAAAATTTATTAGGGGTGTGCTTATCAGTTGCTGGCAATGAACACCAAAAACCTCAGGATAAGTTTCTCTGATGAACCCTGATGAATTACACAGATGACTGGAATGCCTCAATAATGTACCTTCATTGCCAAATATGGGATTTTGCAGTCCTTATTGAGTATGATATTCATATGTTTATCTTCTGGAAAAAAATATAATCTCTCAGTTTAACATTCTTGAACACTGGAAAGAACCTAATAAAAACCATGAGTGCTATAGGGAAATAAATTAGTTTTACTTTAGAGGCCTATTTATTCTTCATTTAATAAGAATGGACAAATTATTCAATTCATGGATTGATTCCTTAGAGAACATAATTAAAATTCTTAATTTGGAATATGTTTAACTTGGAAAATTGAGTCATTTTTGAGAAATGTCCTTCTGGAAACTTTATTCCAATTTTCATTACTAATCCAAAAGTTAATCCAAAAGTGATTGAAATTTGGGGAAAGTGTTAAGAAAAATGTTAAAGTAAGAAAGTTTAGGAAAAAATCGCATTAATTTAACACTCACTGTTCAATGTTCTTTTTCCTTTTGTGTCATAATTGTATATAAACACTCCCACTTTGTCAATATAAAAATCATCACCATTATTCATTCACTCCTTCATCCAAACTATTTTTGAGCAGTTATTGCATTCTAAGAACAGTGCAAGATGTTAAAGATTAAAAGATGACTACAATACAGTCTGTGGCTTATGTTTTACAGTCTATAAACTTAAACTTTCAATACAAGAGGGAAAAAGACAAGTGCAGACTCAAGAAAAATGTATTGTCACAAACAGATCAAGCCCATCAGAATACAGAAATCACACTCTTATTTGAGCAGGGGAATTTTACTATAAGGAGCTATTAATGAACTGAAGGTAGTTAACCACTAAAAGGGGTGGAGGAGGACTCTAAGGGGTCCAGAGATAGCAAGAGGAAAAGAGAAGCTACCACCCCTAGGCTGAGGAAAAGTGGCAAATAGGGAACTAATGACTAGGAGAGGACCCTGCCCCCAATCAAGGCTGGGATTTGGATCTCTTCAAAAAGATGTATCGATGACAGGAACACAAAGCCTGCTGGTGGCAAAGAATCGTGCCAGAGGGAAAGGGAGAGTGCTGTGCTGTAGAAATAGCCCAAGTTTCTGGAGTGTGTGGGCAGCCTGGAGCTGGTTCACAGAAGCAGTCTACTGTTGCCAAAGGGTGTGAATGGATTAGAGCTACTTGGAAGTGGCTGTTGGTGAGGAAAGGACGGCCTAGGGTTCAACTGAACAGAGCACTTCATTACTTCACTTCCCACTTACAAAGGTGCTTACCCTCATGAAAGAATGGGTACTTTATTTATAAAATACAACTTTTGTTGTAAAAAGGGAGGCTGAGTAATATTGCTGGAGAGTATGTACAGGGGATGGTGAAGAAGTAGAACCTCTGAAGTACCAACAACACAGAGGGACTTTGTAAAAGATGCATTTAATGAGGATTTGTCTAGAGACATGATGCGCAGTGTGTCACTGTCATCCCCCCCAATGCCTCTATAAATCTTAGGCAGAGACCACAAAGATAAGAAAAAGAAAAGAATAATGATGAAACGGTACGTGGAATTGGATTTCATGTAAAAACTAGTGAAGGGTCTGAATTTCACCTACTGATTGGTGTTAGGCCAAAAGAGGATCAACTTGTATGGATGAAAAGATCACTAATATCTGAGTAATTCAACCCATGCATGGTCACTGTACAATTCAATTTTTAAAAAGAAAAACATGACAAAAGCAAAATAAAATATTTAAGAAGTGATCCCAATGTCCAGTTTTGGTTGTGACATATGAAAAGCTTGGAAATAGTCACTCCCATTCTTAAAATAAGAAAAAAACCTAAACAAACTAAAAATCAACAACCTCCATCAGAGAATTGAGGTCATAAGGCAAACCACCAGGCTGAAATCTAGAGAGACAGGGGAATACAGAGAAACACAGCCAAGATCTGTTTATCCAGAGCAGCTGTTGCTGGATAAATCCTTAAATGTTAATTGTGACAAGTTTCTGGAAGCTGAATATGGACTAGCATGACAATGAGAAACTCCTGGGAGACACAGTGTTAGGGGAGCCCTCGCAGTTGTGTGGGTTTTACCTCCAGGAACCTCTCCAGGTTCCCATGGTCAAAAGCCAAGAGAGATGGCCTCACGGCTTTAGCAGGGGAGCAGGGGAGAAGGGGCAACCATCTTGAAATATGCTCAGAGTGTTCTCCATAAGAAGGGGAAAAGATTTTAACAGCACCTTATATAATATATCTGGGTGAAGGCACTTACCCTACTCCAGTGCCCTCTAGTCTTCCTGTATCACCTAGGTGGAGGAAAAACTAAGAAACATTTGTGGAGTTCATAGGCCAAGGATACAGGCCAACGAACCCACTAAAAGACTGAAATTTAACCCTAAGATTATAGATCACTTCCCCTTCCCTACATCTAACCACCACATCTACAGGGTTCCAATATAATAATAATGGATTACATCTTAAAGAGCTGCTAGGCACAGACTCTATTTAAGGAGAAGTTCTTAAGGAATCCCAAAGATAACAGGAGAAACCAAAATACAAACATTAGAGGAATTTGAAGCCACTCACATCTACAATAAACATTAAACACATGTCAATTCCTAGCCAGATTAACATAAAACCTCATGCTAAAGGCCCATTTACTACAAGTTAAACCAAGCATGAAAACCAGACTCAGACATGACACAGATTTTGGAATATCAGATGGGAAATTTAAAATATTTATTATTAATATATTAAGGAATCTAACAGAAAAAGCAGATAGCATGCAAGAACAGGTGAGTAACATAAGCAGAGAGATGAAAACTCTAAGAAAGAATCAAAAGGAGATGCTAGAAGTAAAAAACACCATAACAGAAATAAAGAATGCTTTTGGTGAGCTCATCAGTAAGCAGGGCATAGCCAAGGAAAAAAATCAGTGAACTGGAAGCTATGTCAATAGAAACTTACAAACTGAAATGCAAAAATGAAGAAAAATATTTTAAATGACTAGGATGTCTAAGAACTGTAGTCAATTTCAAAAGGTGTAACATACACAAATTTGGAATACAAGTAGGAGAAGAAAGACTAAATGGAGCAAAAGAAATATTGGCTCCAATAACAATGGCTGAGAATTTTCTGAAATTAATGACAGACACCAAATCACAGATCCATGAAGGTCAGAGAACACCAAACAGGATAAATATCAAAACACCTACACATAGACATATCATTTTCAAACTTTAGAAAACGAAAGACAGAGAGAAACTACTGAAAGAAGCCAAAAGGAGGAAATATACCTTACCTATAGAACAAAAATGAGAATGAAACCAAACTTCTCATCACAAGCCATGCAAGCCACAAAAGAGTGCAGTGGACTATTTAAAGTGTTAAGGGAAAAATTCACCAATCTAGAGCTCTACATCCAACAAAATTATTCTTAAAAAGTGAAAGACAAACACTTTGTCAGATAAACAAAACTGAGAGAATTCATCAGCAGTAGGCCTGCCCTGCAAGAAATGTTAAAAGAAGTTCTTCAGAGTAAAGGAAAATAATGTAGGTCATAAATTCAGATCTATATAAAGAAAGGAAGAGAGGAATACATTAAGGTATAATAAAATCATTTATGTCACTTATTTTTAATTGATCTAAAAGATCATGTTTTGTTTTTATTAATAATAATAACAATGTACTCAATGATTATAGCAAATAGGAAAGTGAAATGAGTATCACGAAGGATGGGAGAAGGAATTGGTAATACTCTGTTATGAGGCACCTGCACTGCACTTCAAGTAGTATGGAGTTATTTGGGGTGGACTTATATCAGTTAAAAATGCATATTTCAAACTCTAGGGAAATCACAAAAAGCTTTTTAAAAGAAGCACAATTGATATACTAAGGGAGGAGATAAAATGGAATCATAATAAATGCTCAATTAAAGACAGGGAAAACATAAAGAAAAGATGAGAAAAGATATAAAGAATAAGTGCAATGAATAGAAAACAGTAACAAATATGGCAGATATTAATTGAACCACATCAATAATCACTTCCAATGTGAATTGTCTACACAGCAATTCAAAGACAGAGATTGTCAAAGGAGATAAAAAACAAGACTCAGCTATATGTTGTCTAGAAGAAACTCATTTTAAATATTAAGAGTCAGACAGGTTAAAGCAAGGGGATGGAAAAAGATATACCCTGCTAACAACAATCCAAAGAAAGATGAAGAGACTATATTGATTTCAGACAAAGCAGACTTCAGAACAAGTAAATTATTAGTGATAAAGAGGAACATTACATAATGATAGAGGCCTATGCTCCCAGAAGACATAACAATCCTTAATTTGTATGTGCCCAACAACAGAGCTTCAAAATAAGTGAGACTAAAACTGGTAGAAGTGCAAGGAGAAATAGACAAATCCACTTTAACACACCTTTTCAGTAACTGATAAATAAACAGGCAGAAAATCAGTAAGGATTTTGTTGATCTGAACAGAACTGTCAATCAACTTGTTCTAGTTGATACTTACGGAATTCTCCATCCAACAACAGATCACATCAAACATTCACCCAGACAGACCACATTTTGGGTCATAAAACATATCTTAACAAATTTGAAAAAAATAGAAATCATATGAATTATGTTGTCAGACCAAATTGGAATTAAACTAGAAATTAACAACAGAAAGAGAGTTGGAAATTCCCAAATATTTGGCGATTTAACAACTACTTCTAAATAACATATGAGTCAAAGAAGTCTCAAGACAAATTTAAAACTATTTTAATCTAAAACTTGTTAAAATTTGTGGGAAACAGCAAAAGCAGTGCTTAGATGAAAATTTGTAGCATCATTAAATGAATGTATTTTAAATAAATAAATATTTAAAATAAATAATTTAAATTTCCACCTTAGGAAAATAGAGAAAGAAGAATAATTTAAGCCTAAAGCAATCAGAAATAATAAAAATTATTATCAGAAATAATCAGAAATAATAAAAATTAAAGTAGAAATCAAAGAAATTGAAAACATAAAAACATTAGAGAAAATCAACAAAACCAAAAGCTAGTTCTTTGAAAAGATCAATAAAATGATAAACCTCTAGCCAAGATAGCTGAGAGAGAGAGAAAGAGAGAACACAAATTACCAATATAAAAAAAAGTCTTATTATTACTGATTCTCTGGATATTAAATGGATAAGAAAGGAATTCTAAAAAACAACTGTAGGACCACAAATTTGATAACTTTGAGGAAATGGGCCAATTCCTTATAGACATAAACTAAAACTCACATAAGGAGAAATAGATGTTCTGAATACACGTTAATATATAGCTGTAAATATATCTACTAAAGAAATTAAATTCAAAATTAATAATCCTCAAAAAAGGAAAGCAACCAGGCCAATTTCTAACTTAAATAAGAAATTCTACTAACTATACTAATTCCCCACAATGTCTTCCAGAAAATAGAAGCAGAGGGACTACATCTTAACCCATTCAAAGATGTCAACATTACCTTAATACTGAAACCAAATAGACATTACACGAAAGGAAAACTATAGGCCAATATCTGTTACGTACAGACATGAAAAATCTGTAACAAAATATGAGCAAATTTAATCTAATAATATATAAAAAGAATTCTACACTATGACCAAATTGGATCAGCATCTTTCTATATACATTTTTATACTTATTTAAGTATTTCCTTAGGATATATTCCTAGAAATAGAATTGCTAAGAATTCTAGGGTATGTACATTCTGAAAAATTTTAATGAATATTGTTAAAATACTTGAATATTTAATTAATATTGTTAAATTACTTAAAGAGACCTAATTTAACTTTCATTTCAACTGCAAGAATCTAAGACAGATATTTGAGCCATTTATATATCTTCTCTAATGAATTTTGTTGCCTATTAGATATTTTCCCAATTTTTTCATAATGATTTATATATTAAGAATTTATAGGTATTTTATATATTTTGTAACTAATTGTTCTGCTGTGACATTTGCCTTTTTTTAAAGTCTTTTTTATGTTTGTTTTTGCCATGGTAAGTTTTTTTTTCAACTTTTATGTAATTAAAAATCTAAATATTTAATTCATGATATCAAACCTTGGGTTATACTTTAAAAAATTATTCTCATCCAAAGACTTTATAAATTTATATTAAAGTTTTTTTTTCTTCTGGTCCTTTTCCTTCTGGAATTTATTCTGTTGTAAGAAGAGCAGTGATTTGTCTTTACTTTTTTCGAATCATTTGTTATACCGGAACTATAATCTATCTGTTTTCCCCACTGACTTTAGTTTTTAATTTTTTGTTACTCAATTACAAATTTTGGGGTCTAGTTTGTATTCTCTATCCATTCTTTTGATATGACTATCTTCTCTGATATTAGAACATCTTGTTTTAATTATGGAAATTATGCATTATCTTTTAATTTTAAAAATGTATAGCTACTCAGATTATTCTTTTAGACTAAATGAGAAATCATTTAATCAACTTCTCAGAAAAAAAATTTATATTTTATATTTATATTATTCCCATATGGGAATGATTTTTTTAAAATTGGAATGCAGTTTAGAGAGAATCAGCAGCTTTAAATATATACTCTTTCCATGGATTACATCTATTCATTTGTTCAAATGTACAAAAACATAATATGTGCCTCTCAGTGGTTTTTATTTCATACTTTGTTGCTTTTTAAAATAACAAACATATTTAAAATTTGGATTTTAGCCATTTATTATTCTTGGTAGAGAGTAAAGCTACTGGTTTTTGCATGCTGATTTTAAAATAGCCACCTTTCAACTCATTATTTTCCAGAGAATTTTTTTGAAGTAGACAGTTATATTATTGCAAATTACAATAATGTTTGTCTACTTTCATGAGAGATTTTATACTTTCTTTTTCTTCTCATTTTCTTATATTTAATGTCTTGTCTAGCATCTCCAGACAATGTGCAATAAAATAATAGTGTGCATCCTTATTAGCATTTTTATTTTAATGGGAACACTCTGATGAATAATAATGCTGGCTGCTGGTATCTGACCTTCAGAACACAGTGCAATAAAACTGGACATTAATAACAAAATAGTAACCCCAAACAATAACAACATTGAAAATTTACAAGTCATAAACAACTAATAAAATTCTTTAAAAGTCAAGGAAGTATGCTTATAGTCTTAACATTCCAAGACTATATATTATATCAGTAATACATGTCATTCATCAAATGTATTTATTAACGTTTATTGAGATTGGCAAATAATTTTTACCCTTTGATAAACTACATTTCCTACATCCTTAGGAAGCGTTCTTGCATGGTTGGTCGTTATTCAATTTGTAATTTATTACTGCTTTTATATATTGGTGAATAAAATTTACCGAAATTTTATTTAGAATTTAAATCTATATTCACAAGTAAAATAAAATTGATCAGCAGGATTTGCATATGTGTGTGTGCACCCACTCTGTCCATTTTATTATTACTGCCATATGGAAACTTTTCAATTATTTTTATAAAATAGTTCAAATGATATGGAAATACCTGTTCCTTGAAAGTTCCTAGAACTCCCATGTAATATAAGCCTAGACAGTACTTTTAAAACTATGTCTGTTTGTTTGTTTGAAGGTAAGTTTTGAATAATATGGTTCTCCTTTTTTTACGATCACTTTTTTCTTCGTTTATTATTTTCTATAATTTCAATTTTATGAGAAAAATCATATTACATTAAAATATTCTAAGATATTTGCATAATATTTACATAGTATTTTCATTTTTAAAAATTCTCTTCTTTCTCTGCATCCTACATGTTCTATTTATTTTTATGATTAGTTTTTATATTATCAAAGGAATATAACAATAGCTGTCAGCTTCAAGTAGTACCATTTACCTTCAGGGGGCTTTAAGAAAATGTAGGAGTATTTAGATTTGCCTCAATGACCAGTTCGTTCTATTGGCATTAGACACTCAAGGGTTAGGTGTGCCAAATGTCCTGCAATGAATAGGAGCATCCCACAGAAAGAAGTATTGCCACCCAAAATGTCAATAATGACCCCGTTGGGAAACACTGCAATACACACAGTATATAGTACATGCGGGAAATATTCTCACAAATCCCCACCCCACTTCCCAGAAGCAATCACTTTCCACTACTTCTCGTATTGTTTCAGGCATTTCCCTCAACATTTCTAAACAATGTACATCTGATGAATACTGTCAACAATGTTAGACTTTCTATTGAATATTCTGTTAGATGAAAACCTCTTAATATTTTCTTTACCCATTTTCCTACTATTATTATATTGCAATTTTTATAATTATTTTTAATACATACAGAATATTTTTGTCATTATAACTATATGGATATTTTTTACTTTTCAGTATATTACGATTTGGTTCCCATTCTCGTACATCTTTTGGTTCCTCCTGGAGCTCACAGGCCTCTTTTATTTCATTTGCTTTCTCTTCTTTAAACCTATTCATGTCTTTCTACACCCTCCGCAATTTTGTAAAAACACCTCTCAATATAATTTTCTACCCTGTCACGCTGGTAATTTATTAGTTCAGGTTTTGAACTGGAGATACCACACCACTCCTGGAACTCTCTCACTGGCTGCTATTTTTGGGACTGGATTCTCTCCAAATCTTCAACACACTCATCCTAGGGCTTCTCTTTACTTGCCTCTATGTTGTGCCCTCTCTCTCTCTCTCTGGGATCTTATGTCTTCTTCATTCTTGGTTTATTCAATTGTTTTGATGGAAGCACATTCTTCATTAGGTTCCCAAGAAATACTGCACAGGAGATAATTTCTTAGAGATTTTATGAGTCTGAAAATGTCTTATTCTACACTTATATGTCAGTTTGGCTAGCCATATAATTATTTTCCCATGACAAGTCTGATTCATCGTTTTCAAGTTTCAAACATTGATTTTGAGATGCTGCTATTATTTCAGATATTTTGTATGTGATCTGTTTTTTTTTCTTTTTGATAGCCTTTCGGGTCTCCTGGTACCCTAAAATCATGATAAAGTTCCTGATATGGCTCTTTTCTAATATTTTTGTGCTGTAAACTCAGTGGGCTTTTTCAATCTGCAAATGTATGTCCCTCAGTTTTAGATAATTTTCTTTTACTATGTGTTTGATAATTTCCTCCCCACTGTTTTATCTGTGCTCTCTTTTGGCAATTTCTACTAACTAATTGCTGTACTTCTGGTATTAATTCTGTAATGTTTTTCTCTTTTCTCTCTTATTGTCGATTTTTTTAACCTCTTTGTTCTACTTAGTGGAAGAGTTCTTTAACTTTTATCTTTCAAACCCATCATTGATTTTTTAATTTCATCTATCTTTAATTTTCAAGAGGTCTTTCTGTTTTCTGATTAAATCTTCTTTATAACATCCTCTTCTTTCTTCAGGGGTTCCATAATTTCTCTTATCTTTTAAAAATGTTAGTTTTAATTCTGTTTCTGTAGCTTTGGTCTTTTTCTTAAATATAGGAAGCTTTCTTCTATGTATGGTCATCCTTAGTTTTTCTTACATATATAAGAATGAAACACTAAAAATCTCATTAAACTCTGCTTTATATGCATAATTGTAATTCTTTCTGGATTTCATTCTTGGACAATTGGGTAGTTAACTTTCTTTTTAATGGATTACAAATATTAAAAACAAACTATCATCTATAAACATGGTGTATCTCTCCATTTACACAAAGTTTCTTTTATGTTCTTTGACCAAAAATTCAACAGCTATAATTTTCTTATAAATTACATGCATATCCCTTTGGTAGATTAATTTCTAGGCAAATAATGGTTTTTCTTTATGTTACAAAAGTTATTTTTTTCTCCTTTTAAATTATATTTTCTAATTTATTATTTCTGGAATATAGAAATGTGACTAAATTTTATCTGTTGATCCAATAACTGGCAACCTCATTGAACTTTATTAATTGTTCTAAATTCCTGTATATTGTTTTATTTTTCATGGGGACAATTATATCATCTGAGAATAGCAACAATGTTATTTGCTTATTTCCAATCCTTATACTTGTAATTTCTATTTTTTTATTTTATTACATTGGTTGTGATATCATTGTCTCTTTATATTTATTGTTTCAGGTAGGTGCGACCAGATCTCAGTCCACTGCACAGTTTATGACAGAGCTCCTTGTACCATACCTACCTAGTTCTCTCTTATTTCCAACAGCAGAAAGCTGGTAGTCCCTACATGCAATGCTAGCTGAGTTTTTCACTGCTCATCTCCCAACCCAACCCCCAACCTCAGAACCCCACTTTATTCCCCTACAGTGTGTCCTCTCAAAGTACACTAAAGCACTCACCACTGTTTTTCTCTCTTTTCAGTGTTTTTTTGGTCTGATTTTTGCAATATCTGCCTGATTTGTAGGTTATTGGCAATGACAGTTGTTCAGGGGTATGTGCAAGTTACCAACTCACTGCTTCTCAGTTCCAAATCCACCCTTCATTGCCTGTTTGTGACACTAGAACATTTTTCCCTTGCCAATTGGCTTGATGTTAAGCTTTATCAGTAGAAGGTACTGGAGGGACATTGAAGGAGGAAGGAGCTTTTCTTCCTGCTGTCTGGTAATGCCTTCTCAGTTGGCTCCTCAGCAACATGCAGCATAAGACATCCTTTGGGCAGCTTCTCCTGACAATCTGGAAGACAATTTCCCAGAATAATATCCCAGCAGGTGGCTTCTCAGTGAGTTCTTCAGTAGGGCATCTTTCCACAGATGGCTTCCCCTGTCCCCCAGAGTTCTGACAGCATTTCAACAAGGCCTCCACCATCCAGGGGGTCATGGCTGCACCCTCTCCAATGAGGTCTCAATGAGGTCTGAATTTCATCCCAGGTTGGGGAGAGGGGGAATGATATGATCTTTCAGAGTTGTTCCTTCCTCAGATGCTCTGCTTCAGCCCTACAGGTAGGGGCTGCTACCATATCTGTTATCCCTATATTTCTTAGAGTTTTCTTTACTCCTTAGTAGGTAATCCCCTGTTAGAATTAATACTTCTTTATATTACACTTTTCCTATTTACACTGCTATGTGGTATTTCTGTCTTTTAATTGGACCCTGAATAATATAAGATATAATATAACCTTGTAATCACTTTAGCTATGGATCTATGGTGACCATACCTCTCACAATCCACTTCATGTGTTTTTCTCCTTTTTATTTTTTATTTTTTTTATTTTTTGGCCAGGTATTCTGTGGGACTTTCCTAAATATAAAAATAAGGTGGTGATGGTGATGGTGGTAGTACAGAAGGATCTTAGGATTCAAACAGAATTGGAGTGAGTTTCATCAAGGAACAATATTGGGTATCTACTCCTATGGGAGAGCTGACCTTAAGTCTTAAAGGACGGCCAGATATCAAATATGTGTATTCCTTTGTTCTCTGTGTGGGAGTGGGTGTGTGTCTCAACTAAGTGCTTTAGGATGCTTCTTGTTCCCCCAGACCTCATTAACTTATGATGTTCAAAGCATAATATCAACTTGATGGAAAGGCCTATTTGGAGTGTTGTACATCATGGAATATTAAAGGACCTCTTCAAGTAAAAGCTACCTACCAAGCACCTCTTCAAAGTAAAAGCTAAAACTTGCTTTTCCAGTGTCCTTTCAAGTAGAGAATAAGCATGTAACCTATGTTCTGCCAATCTGGAATACTCTCACGAGAGGGATGGATCCAGGTGTTTTGGGGACTAAAGTTTGCACAATTATGGGCACCGTTTTTAAGGAAAAGAATACGACATTATGAATACAAAATAATACACAAAAATATATTGATTTAGAATGAGAAAAGAAATTACAATTAATAACAAATGTGAAAAAGTTGGCAAATTACTAATATTACAAAACCTAATACAATAGCATACATTTTTAAATTAAATAACTGCTTGTTGCACCCATATAATGCTTTCTTTCCTAAATGTTAGATGAATTCTCTTTGCTTCTTCATGTGAATATAATCATTTCATTATTTTCTATTTAGAAATTAAAAAGACATTTCAGTCTTCACATTGATAATGTTGATCAATATTTGGTTTTTTATTTATATTTGGAATGTATACAGTATACAACTTCACACACAAATGTGCTTTCTGTTTGTAATACTGCTATCGGTTTGTGCCTTCAAATAAAATAATCTTAATAAATTCTAGTTCACAGATTCTTACCAAAAAAAGAAAAAGATATTTGGTGCATTAATAATTATACATGCGACATTATCATGTATATACCTAATAAGAGAGAACTTTCCTTTGGACCTGACATCATTGATAGCCAGATCATCTGCTAACATTATTACAGATTTTATGACTGGAAGGATTTTGCCCAGACCAGCTCTGACTTTGTACCTTTCAAACCTTGTTTCTCCTCCATTATCCACATACCTATGGTGCTGGCCACTGTAAGACATGTTCATATATGACCTCTGGCTCTGCACCTTTGTGTCTTATGCAGGATGAGTCAGCCCCATGGACAACAGGAATATTTCTGGAAGCCATTCCTATACTAAGATGATTGTCAGTAGTATAACTCTGCCCAGAGTGCCTGAAAACTACATAAACATATCCCATTAAATGCAAATTAAATATGCCAAGTCCATTTCCTCTTAGATAGATTCCAAAAATTCCTGGGACCATTTCCAAACCATCTAACATGGGAAAAAGTATAATGGGGGGAGGGAATTGAAGTGGAAGAAAACAACAATCTTAATGAGATTGAAATATCTTTTCCAAATTTTATAAAAATATGTGAACCAAATGAATACACTGCTTGGACCATACCCAGGGTTTGGAAGAGACCCACGCAACTGAGGGGCTTAAGCTTCAGTAGCTTCATGGCAATCCTGCCTCTGTGCATGAGTCTGCAATTTTGGAAGTCAGCAGTGTGAAGAAGCAGGCTCCTCCTGGAATTCATTTCAGTGGAGTGGCCAGAGACATCCCGGGTCCAGAGACAGAGCGACAGGAGTCTTCACGCTGGCACCTTTGCCCCACATTGGCAGGGCATTCTGCAGTGACTGTGCTTGGCAATGGAGACACAGCATCTGCTCAAGTAGCCCAGGGGTGCAACTTGGGCATTATTTCCAGCGGTGACATCCCTAAAACTGTGAAATCCCTTTTCTAAACTATCTAGAAGAGAATCTGTTATTTCTTAATTCAAATAAAAAACTTGACTGTTAAAGTCAGGGAGCCTGACCCCTTCGACCTGTGAGTTGTCAGTGACTGGACAACAGGGGAGTCTTTCCTGAACCCTGAGACCATCAGGTTCTTTTGTTATGTGCCCTTGAACTGCATTCGTTCTTTCAAAGCACTTACTTCATTTTTATTGTACATCTGTATGTGATTAATTAATTGGTATCTGTCCCCTAAAAGACTAAGAATCATGACATCAGGGATTATGTCTATTTTAGTAACCAGTACTTATCTCCCAGCATATATTATGTGCTCAATAACTGTTAATTTAAAAAATAAAAGAACTTATTAAATGAATCAGTTTTCCTCTTTTACATTTTTACCCTGCACTTACCATTATTATTTATTGAAATTATTTGTTTATACATCCACACACCCTATTAGATTATAAGTTCTTAGAAGGCAACATTATTCTTAATTATCTAAAAATCTCCAGTAAGTACTCAATAAATGTTTATTGAACTGATCTATGCCATGAACTGGGAATTAGTAATTCTGCCATGAATCTCACACAACTTACTTAACTTCTTTGAGATTCCATTTTTTTATTTGTAAAGTGAAGAAGTTATTCTGGAGATGATCTCTTAGGATATATTCTAGTAAAAATGTAAAAGTTATATGATTCTAAATGCAAAATATATTCTCATATCTCAGACCACTAACAATATCTTAAACAATTTAAATGAAAAAAAAGGCCTTCAGGGTAAATTTGAAGAAGTGGAAAGAAATGTCAATAAAATACATAGGATGGAAATTTGTTGATTATTTGATTTTTACCCAACAGAATTATAAAAAATAAAATGTTCATTCCTAGGAGCAAAATTGGATAACTGTAAAAACTTTATGTTTTTTGGGGGCCATGCAGAAAAATTTCAAAAAATGTAAGTTTGCATTTTTTAAATGTATCATTTTAGGAAAAAAAGTAGTTTGTACTTCTTGGGAATTTGAGAAATGTTATGCCTACTGGATAATATTACCATATACAAAGATTTTAAGGCTTCCTTTAGGAATTTACTATCATGCTCAAGAAAAATATATTAGATATTTGGGCACATTGGACCATTTATGATAACTCACTTTTAACAAATTTGATTTCTGGTAAAGAATACAACTTACGTTAAAAAAAATATGTTATATATATATGTATATTTGAATGACTCAGTTTTAGCTTTCACTCAGCTCTTATAAATGTAAATTTTATACTGAATCTACAAAATATAACTACTGGAAAATCTAACCCAGTCACAGAAAAATATCTTGAAATACTCTATTCAATATGAAAAAACGTTTTCCCCATAACGAAGCCCTTCGCTTTACAGCACTCTCTGAACTAAATAATTACTGAACGCTTATTTACTGAAAACTTACAGTATTCAGTGGCACTTGCTCCAGAGACTGAGAATAATTTTCATAAATGGATAGTTTATAAGAATGTTTCACAGAAACAAAAAAGAAAAGAAAGGCAATTTGAGAAGAATGGGCCAATAGAGCAGCCTCTGTATTTCTTCTCACACCCTCATGCAAAAACTGTCCCTTAGTCAGCAATATTATTATACTTCCTTTTGGCAAAATAGAATAAACCATATTACCTCCAGCTCCTTCCAATCTCTCCTTTCAAACGATTGTGAAAGCCTTAAATACAAGTATGTGAGTGGTTTGCTAAAAAAGATCTAAGTTTGAAAAACACTGACAAGAACCACTAACCTCTTAAGACTGACTCATCTAGTCTGCCATCATACTGAATGGAGAAAGGTAACAGTTGCTTAATGGAACAAGATCAGAGCAAAAGTTTAATACGCAATTTTGGCAGGGACAAATTGTATATTTTACAATCTACTTATTTTAGAAAAGTTACTTCTGGAAGTCAGAAAGTGGCTTTAAATGCCAAGTTATACTTTGTTTTCCTTTGAGACTGCTCAGAATTTTCAAAAGCAATGACAATTATTCAAGAATTGCAATTCCAACAAAAATTCCATAACAGTTATAACAACACGCCATACTTGGGAAGTCATGTTCTCACTTGAGTATTTAAAAGATTTTTTTCTGTTCCTTATCTTTTATAGAAACATAAAAACATACTCTGACCAGTTTGGGCACTGCCCTCACTTTCAATATCGCTAACCCCTGGTGCCTGGTGCTGTACCATGACACGTGTACTTGATTAGCTTGGGCTGTTTGATTACCCTCCTCTCTTCTCTGACACAGAGGTGCTATGCTTGAATTCTTAATTGTAAAGTTCAATCACAAGAAAAGGTAGGAGTATGATTATTCTGACTACAAATCTCAAAAAGGAAAAATGTATATGGCTCAGAGATGGACCAACATCACTGTAGTTCAGAAAAACTAACAGTCATGAGAGAATATCCTCAGGCAGGGAAAGACATATTGCTTATAGTGCTGCTTTACAGATACAAAAGGCAAGTAGTGTTCCTTGGCATCAAATTTTATATTGTATTTTAATATTTATCTACATTAAATTTTAGAAGACTAAAAATAAAAATGAAAAACTCCATGGTCAAGATGAAACAAAAAAATCTTTCAAGATCAGAAAAAATAATTCAAAAAATGACACATCAAACAATTACACATTTAATATGGTTAGGAAGAAATTATAGAGGGATAAAAACTATAGGAAACTTTCATTACACCTTGGATTCATTGATAAAGGAGCCACATGTAATCCTAGCTATTCATCTTTTGGCCTTTTATCCTATAGGACATTTCTCCAACCAAGTGACAGAGGATGGAAACTTACTTCCGCCACTTGATAATTTCCTTAGCAATATCCTAAATTCTTATTCAATTTCACAGCCACCAAAAAGAAAAAGACGAAAATGAAAATCAAATCACAAATTCAGAACAGTTTTACTCCATATAAAAAGAAAACTAATTGCTTATGATTCTTGTATTCCCTATTCAGCTATTTCAGTGCTGTGCATAAACTTTTGTAGTCAGCACACATGTAGAATTTAATTTGGCATTCCTTAACTGTGTAATTTATTTTTCTACACGTCTTCATTCTTTTCCCCCAGTTGCTTTTCTTAACATATAGAAAAAATAATGTCCCCTAGTATAAATAAAAAATTTATCTTCTTAAAGCATATATTTTATATTAATTTTTTATATTTAAATATTTATACATTGTATTAAACTTTTACGTGGAAGACATTTCTGAGTTGCTAACCAGAATCCATTTGAGCTATGCCAAAACATAAATATTTGCTTTATGGTTTTTTATTAAATATTTCAAATGTTATTTTTCTATTTAAAAAATCAGGAATATAGTTTGGGTTGTCTTCTGTATAGATTTAAAAAAATGAATCTACCGTAATGGCAACATGATACCGTCATTAAGAGTGGGCTTTATGCTATTGGACAGCCTGATTTTGATTCTGTCTCCAACACTTACAAGCTATATGACCTTAGGAAAAGCATTAACATCTCTTTACCTCAGTTTCCTCATCAGTAAATGAGAATAATAACAGTACCTACCTCAAAGAATTGTTATGAAACCTAAATCATCTCAAACAATTACTATTACTCTTGTGTCTAGTGCCAACAAAGGTGATATATTGGTGTTGGTTTCATCATCATCCCAATGAATCAATTATGTCCTTATAGATACATAATGCTTTTCTAAACACTAGGTAAATGAGTCTATTGCTTGAGTTTTCTTAAAATCTGTAAACTCTCATACACATGTGCATGCACATATATGCACACCCACACCACACACACACACACACACTCTGCAATGGAGTGGCCTATGTGGAACTCTGCAACACCCAATTGAGAACATCATCCATGGATGTGCTGTTGTGACATCACAGACAGGTCAAAAGTAGAAACTACCAAAAAAAAAAAAAAAAACGTAAATGGGAAGAGTTGCTGGAATAACCATGAGAGTCACTGGGAATCCTGTACTCTATAAGGGACAGTACAGGGCCCTCTGAATATTCTAGATATGTTTCATAAAAGAGCAGAAGTTTTTGTGTCATTTTAATGACAAGAGAGACACAATTTCATGGGTCAGCTTCGTTGAAGTAGATTAAAATGAGGACCAGGTCTGGAGAATCCTTAAGCAGACAAAGCCAGTTAGACCTCATAAGTGACCTTAATCTTGCTTGATTTGCAAATATAAGTGAAACTTAGTTTTAGCTATTTCTTATAAATGCCTATATTAAAGAAAAATGAAACTTAAGGTTAACTAGAAGCCACCAACTAACTTATAGTTATATAATTAGGACTTTCAGCAAGATAGACAAATAAGGCAAGTGTACAAACTGTAACCAATCAAATATTTTCTTTGCTTTACTTCCATGTTCACCCTACAAAAAAGCCTTCTCCTTGTATTACTTCAGTAGACCCTCTGAACCACTTCTGGTTTAGAGCTACCCAATTCATGAATTGTTCTATGGGCAAATAAACTCCTTAAAATTTTATTGTGCCTCAGTTTACCTTTTAACAGTTTGAAAGAAAAAACCTAATTGAGGCTTATGAGGCTATTTTCTTAGAGGTTTGGCATTTGGATTCGAATGGCTGCATCATGAGAGTTTGAGACAGTTTCATCTAACAGAACTGAAGACTCAGGAACCAAAGAATAAAAACCAAGGAAACGCCACACAACTCTTGCTCCATCTGGCTCTGAGGAACAGAATCAGTGGTAAGACACTACAAAGCTTTCAGGGTGATAGAAAAAAGCAATTTAGGAAGACCTTTAAGGGGGAAAGGGGTAGGTGAAGAAAACAACACTGAACAGTGGTAGGCAGGGAGGCCAGAGAAAGTGGGAGAGACGCGGGGAGGAAAGATAGAATAACACTGGAGTTTAGTTTGGCAATAAAGTGCTCGCACAGAATGAAGACTACGTGAAAGATGAAAATGACACTAACGTGCGGCTCGCAACACGAGACAGCTGATGATGCACGGGCTGTGATTGACAGTGCGACAGGGCCGAGGACACGGAGAGGAGACACGTGACATTACCGTCCTTCTCACATCCTCGGCTGCCATGGGGTCTCCATCCCAACTTTTCCTCTGTTCAGGGGAATATAAATCAAGAGGGTGAGCAGGTGAAAGGAAAACGGTACTCCAAAGCTCTTGCTATCACGTGAGGCCAACGCTTACTATCTTAGCCCTTTGCTGCTTCTCTCCTGTCCTGAACGCTCTGTCGCTGCCACTTGCCCACTCGGGCTGCTGTTTCTGAGGATAGTAATCCCCCCTTAGCTGTGATTTCACTTTCTGTGGTTTCAGGCAACCATGGTCCAAAAATACTACATACCATAAGATATTTCGAGAGAGAGAGGGAGAGAGAGAACACCACATTCACATAGCTTTCATTACAGTATATTGTCATAACTGTCATTTTATTATGGGTTATTATTGTTAGTCTCTTGCTGTGCCTAATTTATAAATTAAACTTTATCACAGGTATGTACATATAGGAAAAAAACATAGTATATATAGGGTTGAGTACTGTCCACAGTTCCAGGCATCCACTGAAGGTCTTAGAACATATCCCCCAGGGATTGGGGGGCTACTGTATAAGGGGAAGCCAGTACACAGGATTCAAAAATACTTTTATGTACACACACACTCAAGCATGCCTGCATAGACATATACACCTTCCAAAGCTAGAAAACAGTATCAGAATTAAACTTTAAAAACAACTTTCTTAATGCTCTTTTTATGTTATTTTCTTTTGTAAATGACTTTTGCTTTCTGCACTTAATCATAAGGAAAATTCCTTTGTTACCCCTTACATTTGTTTCACACATACCACCTTATAAACAGTTCAAGGTCTTGGTAAATGAGGGGAAATATTCCTATTTTCCTCTTTAGTTGGTCATCTCTTTTCTCATGTGGTACAAAAGAAAAAAACAGCACAATCAGTTCAACACAATTTTAAACAACAGACAGTATAAAACAAGTGCTGTTTGGGGGGCCTGTGTTAAGTTTGTTGTATTTTCAGAGAGCCATAGACCACGCTGAGGAGATAACAATGCAAGTGTGCCAGGTAGAAAATAGCAAAACAAAAAGAGCTACTCTCAGAATGAGCATCTAAGAGCCAGCTCCCATCATGAGCTAAGTACCTCCACTTCAGGACAGACAACAAATAGGTAATTAACACAAATATCTAATTGCCTTAACCCAACAGGTAGCAAATTATGTCAAAGGGAAGAAATTAAACAGCAGGGAAAATAGGGAGAAAACTACTCAGGAAATTGTTTATATGAGAAATGTGATCATATTTACAAGTATGCTTGTCTTTAATGTACTTGGCTAAGACATTGTCTCAGCAAGCAGCTCTTGTCCTTTGAAACAGTAAAAGGAAGCAAGTTCTTCCAGTGGGAGGGAAGAAATGATATTTTAGTCATAAGAGTAAGTAAATATAAAATCCTGGCATATTTAATACACTTGCCTTAAGTAGTGCTCTGAGTCAATTAATTTGATCTGACTCTATGCTTGGCTCAAAGTTAAAATAAAAAATGAATAGGAAAGCAGGACTTGACTAGTCAATATACGTAATCTAACACAGCCCATAGAATTAAATCAGCCAATAAACTGGAACTGGGTCCAGGAATGAACAAATTTAAATTTGTTTTATTGCCACCAGATTAGATTTTTGCCAAAGATGTTTTAAAGTGTTATCTTCATGAAGAATTCTGAATCAGAATTTGACGTGGCAGGTAGATGGGGAAGATAATGATTTACAACCAATCAAGACAGTTACATAAACTCTAAATGATTTTAGGGCTGATTCTTATGGCAAAGATGGCCTCTTCTCTCCTGCAACCAATGGCCCACTTTCTCTTTTAAAGCTCTTCTCATTGAAGAAGCCATCCACAGCTCATTGCATTTGGCTACAGATAAGCTATTCCAGTATTCCCTACACACATAATGTGAACCCCTGCATAGCTACAGAAGGGTCACACTTATTTAGGCTGTATGTTTCTTTTACTCTGTCTTCTCTTAGGAAAATGCAAGAGCCAACTGAACATTCAGTTTTCTCTTTGAGCATTGTAGGACTTTTGTACACTCTATTTTTGTTCTTTGGTTGCCTTCAACGGAAAAGAGAAAATTAAAAGTTGACATAAATTAATAATTAGAAACATTGTTAACCGAAATGTTTGTGGAGAGAGGAGTTTCCAACTTTGGGTTTAAAATCACTTAGTGGTAGGATTGTTATCTCAAAAAACGGTCTGTTTAACCATTTTCCAACTCTATTTAGAAAGTTTTTTGAGTTGTTGTTGTTGTTGTTGTTATTTTTTGAGACAAAGTCTCACTCCATCACCCTGGGTAGAGTGCAGTGGCGTCATGGTAGCTCACTGCAGCCTCAAACTCCTGGGCTCAAGCAATCCTCCTGCCTCAGCCTCCTAAGTAGCTGGGAGTACAGGCATGTGCCACAATGCTGGCTTATTTTTCTATTCTTAGTAGAGACGGGGTCTGTCTCCTTCTTGGGCTGGTCTCAAACTCCTGAGCTCAAGCAATCCTCTTGCCTTGGTCTCCCAGACTGTTAGGATTACAGGTGTGAGCCACCACACCAGCCAGAAAGTTCTGTCTTAAAAGAAGTTGAAAGCTACCATCTCAAATAGCTAACCGTGAATCTTAATTCTGCACTCTGGAGCAACTAGTACAAAATAATTGCCTTATTTATATAGCAATCCTTCGAATATTTAAAGAGTATTATTTCTTTCTATAGTGTTCTTTTCTCCAAGCCAATCATCCTAAAGCTCCTTTCTATATATTACACCCACTTAATGAAGACCTTGTGAGTACTATGTGAGTGAAAGTCCTGCACAGTACCAGGAAGGTAGTAAGCATTTGCATGACTGTTCAAAATATGAAATTACTAGTACAAAAAGATCTGTGGGTCTTGTTTTTCTCTATAGTATACAGCTGCAGTCCCTGACCCCTCGGGCTGCAGACCAGTACTGGTCCGTGGCCTGTTAGGAACAAGGCTGCACAGCAGGAGGTGAGCAGCAGGCAAGTGAGCAAAGTTTCATCTGTATTTACAGCTGCTCCCCATGGCTCACATCACCAGCTGAGCTCTGCCTCCTATAAGATCAGCAGTGACATTAGATTCTTATAGGAGCGTAAACCCTACTGTAAGATGCGCATGTGAGGGATCTACGTTGCGCGCTCCTTATGAGAATCTAATGCTGGATGATCTGCGGTGGAGCTGAGGTGTTGATGCTAGCACTGGGGAGCAGCTGCAAATACAGATTATCATTAGCAGAGAGGTTTGACACAGAGACCATAATAAGTGAATTGCTTGCAGACTTATATCAAAACCCTATCAGTGAGTGGCAAGTGACAATGTAAAAATAATGGAAATAAAGTGCACAATAAATGTAATGTGCTTGAATCATCCTGAAACCATACCCCACCCCCATTTGTGGAGAAATTGTCTTCCCTCGAACCGGTTCCTGGTGCCAAAAGGTTGGGGACCACTGGTATAGAGTATATACTTCTTCAGAAGTATATTCTAAAGAAATCAGAAATCTTCTTTGGATCACTGTCTGATTTATAAATATCAATATTCCACTTCAAAGTTGTGGAGTAGAACATAATCTTTCAGTTGAATAGTGTTCAGAGCAAAATTTTTGAACTTTAATTTTTATGATCAGGACCTGAGCATTTGTTGTTTGTATCTTTGTGTAATGAATCAGCCATCATTTTGGTAGCCTTTTTAGCAGCAATAGCAAATGGTTGGCTAATTTAAATATCCTAAATTGTTATCACTTGAACTACTACTAACCAGTTTTCTTCCTTTTTTATATTTTGCAAAATATCATATTTGATAACATTTCCATAATGAGCTGTGTGAAGATTTAACTCAAGACTAAAATGCAGAGTTAGTTTATGTCTCCTCTATTTCTGTCATTAAAAGTGATAATTGCAATTTATATATCATAGACCACTAAGGGATAAAATATATTTTGTACTAACAACAAATATCTTTGTGAAAGTAATTTCTAGAAAAAGAATATTGGTAAATGCATCAAAATAAACTAAGGTGTTTGCTTATTGATACTTTAAAATCACCTTACAAACAGATTTATTTTGTTTTACATCAGTTACTATTCCTCATGTATGTCCAGAAGTATTTAAGTACCTAAATAATAAAACAAATTTTCTTTACACATCTCCAATTATTGCTTGCCAGTGATTATATATAGTACACCTTTACCTAGTTGGTTTACATATACAATGATCTAATACATTTCCAAAGAGTGTCATCTCCATTTTCAAATCATTGGCCTAATATAATTAATAATTCCCAAATTTTCCTGTTTGTACAGGGATAGGAATATTTTTAAGTAATGGGTCAATAAATTTTTATTACCCTTGGAGAAAGCAATATACTAAAAATAGGAAAAATTAAAACTTGGTGTCAACTTCAAGAGGGAATACTGTCAATGTAATTAATAACAATGCTGACTATCAAGACTGCAGTTGTCTTTGGAAGGGAGAATTCCCCCATTCAGACAAATGTAGCAGGTCCCTTGGTTTGCTTAGTCTTTTAGTTGTGAGTTTTATTTATGACTTTCTGTGGCCTGCAGCTGTTTATATGCTCAACAGAATATATGGAGGAAGAACAGGTGGTCACATCTGGTTATTTACTCCATTGATCTTAAGAGAAATTACAGAGACATTATGATTAGGCAAATTGTTGGATTAGTCAGAAGAAAAAAAGAAAAACGCATTCCTTCATCTGTAAAGTTTTAGATGTAGGAGAAACTTATATTGATGGTTTGAATTCCAGTTAATTCTTGCTTAATGATGACAATGCATCTATCAATCAAGTCAACATGTAGGCAAGGGGACATTCTGTAGATATGAAACAATCCTCTGATATTTGTGTCCATAAGGTCAGGAATGAAAGACAATTCTATTATTAGAGTATCTTAATTTCCAAAAGATAGGATTTTACCCTGAAACATACATGACATTTCATGACATTTCACCTTTTGTTGACACTTATACCAATAGTATTCATAATGTCAGCCTCTATATTGTGCAAATGCTTTAACATGGCAACATTTTATTTATGTATTTATACTTCTTATTTTAAAAGGAATTAAATACAACATTTTATAATGGATGAAATAATTGCTTCTTGGCCCTTTGACTAAGATCATGTGTGGTATAATTGATCAAACAATATAGCACAGTGAAAATAAAATTTAAAATAAGTAAGATAGATGAGGAGGCAAAGGGGTAAAAATGGGTAGAAGGCAGAGAAAGGAGTAAAGTAAGTTCAAAAAACATGTACTTATAATCTTAATTGTTATTGGGATGGGAAAAATATAATTATTTGTAAGCCCCAAGGTTGCATAAAGTATGTTTTTTTATTGCTCAAGAATAAAAATTATGCTTTATTCCTTGGCCAGAAGAAAATTTCTTCCATGAGGTCACTTGTTAGGAGAATATGTACAATGTAATACAATCAACAATACAGGTATAACTCAGAGATATTGTGGGCTTGGCTCCGGACCACCCCAATAAAGCAAATATCACAATAAAGCTCTTGGTTTCCCAGTGCATGTAAAAGTTGTGTTTACACTATACTGCATTCTACTGAGTGTGCAATAGCATTATGTATAAAAAAATGTATATATCTTAATTAAAAGATATTTTATTGCTGAAAAAATGCTAACGATCATCAGAGCCTTCAACACAGTAAGTCAATCTTTTTCCCAGAGGAGGGTCTTGCCTCTTGATGTTGACAGCTGCTGACTGATAAGGGTAGTTGTTTCTGAAGATTGGGATGGCTGTGGCAATTTCTTAAAACAACACAACAATGAAGTTTGACACATCAATTGACTCTTTCTTTCATGAAAGATTTATCTGTATCATGTGATGCTATTTAATAACATTTTACCCACAGTAGAACTTCTTTCAAAATTGAAATCCTCTCAAACCCTGATGCTGCTTTATCAACTAAGTTTATGTAATATTCTCAATTCCTTGTTATTATTTCAAAATGTTTACAGCATCTTCACCAGGAGTAGTTTCCATCTCAAGAAACGACTTTCTTTGCTCATCAATAAGAGGCAATTAGTTCTTCATCCATTTAAGTTCTATCATGAGATTGCAGCAATGCAGTCACATCTGCAGGCTTCACTTCTAATTCTAGTTCTCTTGCTATTGCCACTATATCTGAAGTTACTTTCTCCACTGAAATCTTGAACCCTTCAAAGTCATCTGTGAGGGTTGGAATGAACTTCTTCCAAACCCCTGTTAATGTTGATATTTTGTTGATATTTTGACCTCCTCCCATGAATCATGAATATTCTTCATGTCATCTAGAATAGTGAATCCTTTCCATAAGGTTTTCAATTTACTTCGCCTGTATCCATCAGTGGATTCACTATATATGGCAGCTATAGCTTTATGAAATGTATTTCTTGAAATACATTTCTTGAAAGACTTGAAAGACTTGAAAACCAAAATTACTCCTTGATCCATGGGCTGCAGAATGGATGTTAACAGCCACGAAAACAACATTAATCTCTCTTTACATCTCCATCAGAGCTCTTGGGTAACCAGATGCATTGTCAATGAGGAGCAATATTTTGAAAGGAGGCTTTTTTTCTGAGAAGTAGTTCTCAACAGTGGGCTTAAAATATTCAGTAAACTATGCTATAAACAGATGTGTCATCCAGGCTTTGTTGTTACATTTATACAGCACAGGCAGAGTAGATTTAGCATAATTCTTAAAGGTCCTAGGATTTTCAGAATGGTCAATGAGCATTGGCTCCCACTTAAAGTCACCAGCTGCATTAGACACTAACAAGAAAATCAGCCTGTCCTTTGAAGCTTTGAAGCCAGACATTGACTTCTCTCTAGCTATGAAAGTCCTAGATGTCATCTTCTTCCTATAGAAGGTGGTTTCATCTACATTAAAAATTTGTTTCCTCTAGCCTCTTTCATCAACTATCTTAGCTATATCTCCTGGATAACTTGCTGTAGCTTCTATATCAGCACTTGCAGCTTCACCTTGCACATTGATCTTATAGAGACAGCTTCTTTCCTTAAACCTTATGAATCAATCTCTGTTAGCTTCAAACTTTTCTTCTGCAACTTCCTTACTATCTCAGCCTCACAGAATTGAAGAGGCATTCTTTTTCCAAGACGGCTGACTAGAAACATTGGTGACCAATTCTCCTCAGAAGGAAGAACCAAAATTACAGGTGAATAATCATAGCAGTTTGAGTGGATTGTTAAGGGTAAGTGCTAGAGGCAATCAGAGAGTTCACTGGAAGAAGCTATGACACACAAAAAAAAAAGAAACAAGAAAGAAACCTGGCAGACATTGAACCCCAAGGCACTTAGTATTTTGTGGAAAAGTTAGGCGGGGGTGCTTTTGGTTCCTCTTGCCCTTGTAGCAGACTGCTAGTTTCTGAACTTATGGAGAGCTTCTTTGCCCTCATGAGCCCAAGTACTGGAGTGGGCTGTGGTTTGATGACTTCTTGAGTGCATTGCACTGGGCTACCAGCTTGCACAGGGTCCCCCTCACTTTCCCCTTGATCCAAGCTGTGGTGGTGGGCACCATATTGAGTGTGCACCCAGTATGGGATCTTTTAATGGTCAAGGGCCTTCATCCCATGTGTCTTCATGTCACTGGATCACCTGCAGACATTTCCAGCACCCACTTGGGTTGTGGCAGCCCCACGGGGTGGCCAGACCCAGAAGAGCAACAGGATTTCCAGTGGCCCAGCCCTCAGGGATTGCCAAACCTAGGGGGAAGGGGCAGTGTACCACACCAAGGGAGCACCCTGTGAGACAACAGAAACCATAGCGTGGGCTTTTCTGTGTCTCCAAACTTCCTGCTTGTGGGCAGAGAATGGTTGCATTCCTTTCAGCAGAGGCATGGTTATTATGTTGGCCTTTGTGGAGGACTATGGTTCTGACCCAGAGGTTGGGCAGCCTCATTGCCTGTGAAGGAACACAGAGAAGAGGATATTTCCTCCCCCTTGCCCACTGCAGCAGAAACAGCTGGGGCTTCTCCCACAGGAGCTTGGCACAGGTGTGCCTGTGGATAGACTTTCTGGAGCATTTTGTGATGACTGCATGCCCAGGAGAGGTGTGCCCTCCAGGTTCAGGTTTGCACAAGAGGTGGAGTCCCTCTCCCTCTCTACACGGAATGGCAACATTCCTGCAGATGGACAGTAGTTCTGTCTGATCTGAATATCCTGAATACCAAGACAGGGGCATGACGAGGAGGGAGATTGTGTTCCTGCCAGCCTGGTAGTGGAGAAGAGGTGGCTTCCTCCTTTCCCCCTGTGGAGACCTCAGTGCGTTTCACCAGGAGCTCCCCTCACCACCTCCAGCAGGGCTGGGGCTTGTGCCCACCACTGGGATAGCACATATACCCATCTGCTGCTGCCACAGCTGGTTCTTAGCTGTGGGCACCACCTACTGCTGAACCCAGTGAAAAACGGTACTGGGGGGAAGTGCACACCAATGGGGAATGAGATAAGCTTCATGGGACCTTTGCCATTTTGGCCCCAGAGGAGGCAGTGGATCTGCTTCATGCCCAGTACATCACTACTATAAGAGGCATCCGAGAAAGCCACCACACAGAGATTATCTATAAGCAAGGAACTCATACAGAGTCTTTGCCACTGAAAGCACCCAGAGGCAAAGCCAGGTGATCATAAACAATACACATTATAGTCACACCCTCAAGGGAAAAAAAACTCAGTCCAAACAAAAATAAATTCAAAAACAATAAGAAGAAATAGTATGTCAAGATGAGAAGGAACCAGGGAAACAATACGGGCAATGCAAAAAAAAAAAAAAAAAAAACAGTTTTAAAGCACCCCAAAGGATCACAGTAACTCTCCAGCACTGGATCCAAACAAAATTGAAATCTTTGAAATACCAGATAAAAAATCCAAAATAGTGATTATAAAGAAGCTCAGTGAAATCAAAGAAGTTGAAAATCAACACAAAGAAATAAGAAGAGAGAATTTAGGATATGAATGAAAATTTTTCTAAAGCTATAAATGCTTTACCAAAAAAATACAAATAGGATTCCTGGAAATAAAAGACTCACTTAGGGAATTACAAAATACAGTGGAAAGTTTTAACAACAAACTACACCAAGCCAAAGAAAGAATTTCAGAGCTTCTAGACAAATCTTCCAAATTTACCCAAATAGACAAAAATAAAGAAAAAAAATTAAAAGAAATCAACAAAGTCTTCAAAAAATATGGGATTACATAAAACATCCAAACCTAAGAATCATAGGCATTCCTGAGGGAGAAAAGAAAAAGCAAAAGAGTTTGGAAAACCTATGTGAGGAAATAACTGAGGAAAACTTCCCTGGTCTTGCTAGAGATTTAGACATCCACATACAATAAGCTCAATGAAGTCTTGGAAGTTTCATTACAAGAAGGACTTCACCAAGGCATATAGGCATCAAATTATCTGAAGTCAATGTGAAGAAAAGAATCCTTAAACAAAAACATCAAATCGCTTATAAAAGAAATCCCGTAAGACTAACAGCAGACTTCTTAGCAGAAACCTTACAAGCCATAAGGTACTAGAGTCCTATTTTTAGTCTTCTTAAACAGAATAACTATCAGCCAAGAGTTTTGTATCCTGCTAAACTAAGTTTCATAAGTGAAAGAGAAACAAAATCTTCCCCAGGCAGCAAAGGCTAAGGGAATTTGTTACCACTAGACCAGCCCTACAAGAAATGCTGAAAGGGATTCTAAACATCAAAATGAAAGGTCTATAAACACTACTAGAAAAATATATGAAAGTATAAAAATGACAGGGGTTATAAAACAGTAATACAATTGAGAATACAAAGCAACTAGGTAACAATTAACACTATGACAGGAACAGTATCTCACATATCATTATTAACTTTGAATGCAAATGGACTAAATGCCACACTTACAAGATACAGATTGATGGAAGGGATGAGAAAACACAATCCAAATATCTGCTGCTTTCAAGAGACTCACTTAACTGGTAAAGATTTTAGACTCACGGTACAGGGATGGAAAGAATATTCCACACAAATGAAAACAAAAAGTGAGCTTATATCAGATAAAACAGACTTTAAATCAATAGTAAAAAAAAGACAAATAAGGTCATTATGTAATGATAAAGGGATCAATTCAACAAGAAAATATAACAATCCTAAATATATATTCACCTAACACTGGAGTGCCCAGATTCATAAAACTACTAGACCTAAGAAAAGAAATAGACAGAAATACAACAATGGTGGAGAACGTCAACACTCCACTGACAGCACTAGAGAGATCATCAAGACAGAAAATCAACAAAGAAAAACTGGACTTAAACTAGACTCTACAACAAATGGGCTTAACAGATATTTGCAGAACATTCTTCCCAGCAACTGCAGCATATACATTCTTCTCATCAGCACATGGAACATTTTCCAAGACAGACCATATGTTAAGCCACAAAATAAGTTTCAATAAATTTTTAAAAATAAATCAAGTATCTTCTCAGATCACAGAGGAATAAAACCAGAAATCAATCCCAATAGTAACTCTCAAAACTATACAAATACATGGAAATTAAACAACCTTCTCCTGAATGATTTTTGGATCAAGAATGAAATCAAGATGGAACTTGAAAAATTTTTCAAAATGAATGATAATTTTGACATGACTTATCAAAACTTCTGGGATTCAGTAAAAGCAACACTAAAAGGGAATTTTACAGCATTAAATGCCTACATCAGAAAGACAGAAAGATCACAAATTAACCACCTAAGGTCACACCTCAAGGAAGTGGAAAAACAACTCCTAAGCTATCAGAAAACAAGAAATAACAAAGATCAGAGCAGAACTAAATGAAATTGAATCCAAAAAAAATAGAAAGGATCAATGAGATGAAAAGTTGGTTCTTTGAAAAGATAAAAAAAAGATAGATCACTAGCTAGATTAACCAAGAAAAGAAGAAGATTCCAATAAGCTCAATCAGAAATGAAAAAGAAAGCATTACAAGTGATACTAAAGAAATAGAAAAGCCATCTGACACTACTATGAGCATCTCTACTCCTACAAACTAAAAACTCTAGAGGAAATGGATAAATCCCTGGAAACATAAACCTCCCAAACTTGAATCAGGAAGAAATAGAAATCCTAAACAGAACAATAATGAGTAGTGAGATTGAATCAGTAATAAGAAATCTCCCAACAACAACAAGAAAAACCCCAGGTTTCATAGCCAAATTCCACTAGGTGTACAAAGAAGAACTTGTGCAAATTCTACTGAAACTATTCTAAAAGACTGAGAAGGAGGGGATCCTCCCTAACTCTTTATCGGCCAGTAGCACCCTGATAACCAAAGCCAGAAAAGGACACAACAAAAAGTAAAACTAGAGACCAATACCCCTGATGAACATATGTACAAAAATCCTCAACACAGTACTACCAAACCAAATCCAACAGCACATCAAAAAGATAGTTCATCATGATCAAGCAGGTTTCATCCAGGGATGCAAGAATGGTTGAACATGCACAAATCAATAAATGTGATTCACCACATAAACAGAATTAAAAACAAATACTATATGATCATCTCAATAAATGCAGAAAAAGAATTTAATAAAATCTAGCATCCTTCATAGTAAAAACCATCCAAAAACTAGGCATAGAAGGAATATAATTAAAAATAATAAAAGCCATAAATGACAAGTCCACAGTCAACATACTGAATGGGGAAAAGTTGAAAGCATTCTCCCTAAAACTGAAACAAGACAAGGATGGCCATGTTCACTACTTCTATTCAACATAGTATTGGAAGTCCTAGTCAGAGCAGTCAGATAAGAGAAAGAAAAGAGCATCCAAATTTGAAAAGACCAAGTCAAATTATCTCTGTTTGCTGATGATATAATCTTTTATCTTGAAAACTCTAAAGACTCCTCCAAAAGACTCCTAGATTTGATAAATGAATTCATCAAAGCCTCAGGCTACAAAATCAATGTATGCAAGTCAATACCATTTCTATACATCAATATCAACCAAGCTGAGAAACACATTAAGAACTTAACCCCATTTATGATAGCTGCAAAAAAAAATAACATACCTAGGAATATACTTAACCAATGAAGTGAAAGGTCTCTACAAGCAAAACTACAAAACACTGATGAAAGAAACCCTAGATGACACAAACAAATGGAAAAACATCCCATGGTCATGAATCGGAAGAATCAATACTGTTAAAATGACCATATTGCCCAAAACAATTTACAGATACAATGCAGTTCCTAACAAAATACCAATGTCTTTTTTCACAGAATTATATTTTAAAAATCCTAAAATGCATACAGAACCAAAAAAGATGCTGAATAGCCAAGGCATTCCTAAGTAAAAAGAACAAAACTGGAGGCATCAGATTACCTGATTTCCAGTTATACTACAAGGCTATAGTAACCAAAACAGCATGGTACTGGCATAAAAGTAGACACATAGATCAATGGAACAGAATAGAGAGCCCATAAATAAAACCATATACCTACAACTAACCGACTTCAACAAAGCAGACAAAAACATACACTGGGGAAAGGATGCCCTATTCAATAAATGGTGCTGAGAAAACTGGACAGCCACATGCAGAAGAATGAAACTGGATCCCTATTCTCTCACAAAAATTAACTCAACATGGATTAAATACTTAAATGTCAAACCCGAAACCATAAAAATTCTAGAATAAAACCTAAGAAAAACTCTCCTGGATATTGGCCCAGGTGAAGAATTTATGACTAAGACTGCAAAAGAAAATGCAACAAAAACAAAAATAAACAAAGGGTATTTAATTAAACTAAAAAGTTTCTGCACAGCAAAAGAAATAATTAACAGAATACGTAGACAACCTACAGAATGGGATAAAATATTTGCTAACTATGCATCCAAAAAAAGACTAACATTCAGAATCTACAAGGAACTCAACTCAGCAAGAAAAAAGCAAATAACCCCATTAAAAAGCATGCAAATTACATGAACAGGCATTTTTCAAAAGAAGATAAGCAAATGGCCAAGAAACACATGAACAAATTCTCAACCTAACTAATCATAAGAGAAATGCAAATTAAAATCTTAATGAGATTCCACCTTACCCTAGCCACAATGGCCATTGTTAAAAGGTAATAAAACAATTGATGTTGTAATCGATTCCATGAAAAGGGAATGCTTATACTCTCTTGGTGGGAATGTAAATTAATACAAGCTCTATGAAAATCAGTATGGAAATTTCTCAAAGAACTAAAAAGAGCCCATTGGATTCAGCAATCCCACTACTAGGTATCTACCCAAAGGAAAATAAGTCATTATATCAAAAAGATACCTGCACTAGTATGTTTATTGCTGCACAATTGACAATCACAAAGATATGGGATCAACCTAAGTGTCCATCAACCAATGAGTAGATAAAGAAAATATCATGTGTGTGTATATATATACACACCATGGAATACTACTCATCCATAAAAAAAAGAAGAAATAATGTCTTTTGCAGCAACTTGGATAGAACTGGAGGCCATTATCCTAAGTGAAGTAACTCAGGAACTGAAAAGCAAATACCACATGTTATCACTTATAAGTGAGAGCTAAACTATGAGTACACGTGGTCATACAGAGTGGAATAATGGATATTGGAGACTCAAAAAGGGAAAGGGTAGTAGGGCAGGTGAGAGATGAAAAATGACCTACTGGGTACAATGTACACTATATCAGTATGGGTACATATACTAAAAGCCCAGACTTCACCACTATGCAATATATCCATGTAACAAAACTCCATTTGTATGCCCTAAATCTACTGAAATTTTTTTTGAAAAAAGAATTAAAGTGTGTTAGGGCTTTGCTCTGGATTAGGCTTTGGCTTACGGGAATGTTGTGGTTAGTTTGATCTCCTATCCAAACCTCTAAAACTTTCTCCATATTAGCAATAAGACTCTTGCTTTCTTATCATTTGTTTGCTGGAGTAGCATTTTTAATTTCCTTCATAAACTTTTCCTTTGCATTCACAGCTTGGCTAACTGGCATAAGAGGCCTAGCTTTTGGCCTATCTCAGTTTTTGACATGACTTCATCATTAAGCTTTCAATGAAAGTACAATCATTTCTAGCTTTTGATTTAACATAAGAGACTCTTCCTTTCACTTGAATACTTAGAGATCATTGTAAAGTTATTAACTGACATAATTTTAATATTGCTGTGTCTCGGGGAATAGGAAGATACCTGCATTAGTATGTTTATTGCTGCACAATTCTCAATCACAAAGATATGGGATCAACCTAAGTGTCCATCAACCAATGAGTGTATAAAGAAAATATGATTGATACACACACACACACACACACATACCATGGAATACTGCTTATCCATAAAAAAAGAAGAAATAATGTCTTTTGCAGCAACTTCTCTCCTGAGGTAAGGGAGAGAGTTGGGGAACAGCCAGTCTGTGGAGTAGTCAGAATTCACAAAGCATTTATCAATTAAGTTTGCTATCTTACATGAAAGTGGTTTGAGGTGCCCCAAAACAATTACAACAGTAATATCAAATGTCACTGGTCACAAATTACCATAACAAATATAATAATGATGAAAGAGTTTGAAATATTGTGAGAATTACCAAAATGTAGCAAAGACACGAAGTGAGCACATGCTGTTGGAAAAATGGTGCTTAAAGACTTGGTTGACATATGGTTGCCACAAATCTTCAATTTATAAAAATTACAGTATCTGTGAAGTGCAATGAAGTGAAGCACAATCAAAGAAAGTATGTTTATATACTTAGTACACATAGCAATGTCTTTTATAAGGCTATTATTTTTTGAAGGCCAGCAGTATAAGCCCATGATGGCAAGCCAAAAGGGGATTGAATAAATGCAATTTTCAGCAAGAGGATAGATAGAAGATGCTATAAAACATCGTATAGGATCATGGCTCTCTGATGTTGACATATGATACTTGCTATGACAATATCATTAAATACTAGCAGTATATATTGAGAGAAAGGGTTATTAAAATGCTTAAAACAAAAAAGATTAAAATGAAGCCTGTAATAGTACTTTCATTGAATAAATTACCCCATTATTGACTTCTATGAAAAAAGTTCTCATGAAATATTTTGTTCATGTTTCTTTTAGATTAATATATACACCACATCAGAGCACAGAATCCAAAGAAGAACTTGGCTTAAATGTAAAAGAATATGCAAAAGCCTATTTTTGCTAGGCACTATGTACAGTTCCTGCCTAATGATGTTATGACAGTGTGTTCCAGTACAGTGTGTTAAGAAAGGTCCTATGAAAACGGAGGAGCAACCTCGAGGACTCCTGGAGATATCTTAGAGAGGGTGACCTTGAAGACCCAAAGTATGATTCAATGCTTGCCAGATATAGATGGGAGGGAAGAGGATTCCAGGCAGGGGGAAAAGTATGTGCAAAAACCAGAGGATAAAAAAGGTCATAGACCTTTAAGTAATTCTCTGTGGCTGGAGAGCCCTCTTGGGGGATGGTTATCAGGATGACAGGGAGATGGGAGAGAAAGGCATGGTCCAGATCATAAAGGGCCTTATATGTCACATTAAGGATGTTTTCCTTTTTCCTGAGAACAATGAGGAGCCATTGAGGAGAACTAAGCAAGGGAGAGACAGCACCAAACCTTTAGAAAGGTTTCTCCAGCAGCAGTATCAAGAATGGTCTGGAAAGGGTCACCATAGCTAAGGGAAGACAAGTCAGTATGCTTTAATAATCCAGGTGAGAGCTGACAGACGGGAGTAGCTGTATTTAAGAGATATTTAGGAGGTATAATTGAAAGAATTTTTTGAGTGTTTAGGAAGGAGGTAAATGGAAGAGAGACGGCAAAACTGGCATCTGAGTTTCTGACTTGGGCAACTAGGGGCAAGATGTTGCCAATGTCTGCCCACCAGAGAAAGCATGGGAGGTTTGGCAAAACGAAGAAAATTTTAGTTTGCGGAAAATTAAGTTTGGGAGATATCCTGAGAGATGTTCTGGAAAAAAAAATGATATAAGAGCCTGGCACTGAGAAAAGAGCTTTGGAATGGGGGTTGGGATTTGGGTGTCATTAGTATGTACAATGATTGAGAAAATTCTGGTTTAAATTGGCAAACACACTATTGCTCCTGACATCTGAATGAAAATTACAGTGTGAAATTTGAAGACAGAAATCCACCTGTAACAACGAAGAGGCAGTTAAGAAGGATTACCAACAGATATTTCAGCATAATAGAATGATTTTGGAAGTGAGTTGATGGATGAACTAAACAAAGGAAGATGTGGCTCAGAATACCGTATGAGGGGATGCGGTACTGCAGGAGAAGTGGGCCGTAATATGCTCACTGGGGCCTTGGGAGTCACTGGGCTCAAAGTCCTCACTAGTAACGGAAGATGTGGGAGATAAGAAAGCTAAAAATGGGGCGGGTGGTGATGATAGGTCTGTCTGGCAGTGAAGATTAGGTCCCCACCAACATTTTCTTTGCCTTTCCTAACAACTTAAAAACAATTTAAGAACACAAAAAGAAAAAGAGGAATTATATCTAAACAACTCATAATTATAATTGTAATCATGTCAACACGAAGCAGGTACAAAGGCCAGTAGACATAAGTCAATATTAGAGTTCTTTTGTTGTCAAAAATAAAGGCAAGAAAAGAAACATAGAAATAGCAAAAAAAAAAAATTGAGATAAAAATAAACAAATATAAACAAGAATTTGAAATAAAGAATAAACAAATATAAACAAGTCCAAATATATCTGTAATTACAATGAACATAAATGGCTTAAGCCCCTGAAACATGAGAGGTGCTGGGCAGTAATTTGCTTTGTTTAAACACCACTCTGTAAGGAATGGGAGATACTCACCTTGTTTGTCCACTATGCGTATACAATCCTTTCTGAAATTGTTTAGACTATATGTCCATCTTTGGATTTATCATTTAACTTTAAGAAGACAACAATAAAGATCACTATTGAATAAAAATATACTCCATTTTTAATCCAATCATATACAGCAAACAGCAAATTCTATCCAGTGAGCTCTGAGTTTTCTCTCACTAGGAGTTGATAAAGTGTTCATAGGTATGGCAAGGACAATTATCCGTTCTGTTCTGTTCAAGGTCCAGATAGCTATTCTTTCAATGTCTAGTTTCTGCTAAGCATCTTCTTTGTAATCCATTCCATTCTGATGCCATGCCAGATCATTTAGTACTAATTGTCTATTATTCAGTTTTTAAATGATAGCAATCTTTTTTCCCAGATTTACTGAGGTATGATTGACAAATAAAATTGCATTATTTAGGGTGTACAACGTGATGTCTTGATATACGTATACATTGTGTAATGATTACCACAATCAAGCTAATTAACATATCCATCAACTCACATAGCTACCTTTTTCTTTTTTGTGGTGAGAACACTTGAGATCTACTCTATTCTTAGCATATTTCAAGTATATAATACATTACTAATTATAGTCATCATGTCGTACATTAGGTGTCCAGTACCTATCCGTCTTATAACTGAAGGTTTGTATCTTTTGACCAAGACCTCCCCTTTCCCCCACTTACCAGCCCCTGGTAACCACCATTTTACTCTCTGTTACCACGAGTTTGACTTTTTTTTAGATTCCACATAGAAATGAGATCATGTAGTATTTGTCCTTCTGTGTCTGTCATTATGCTTATTTTGCTTAGCATAATGTCCTCAAGTTTTATCTGTGTTGTTGCAAATGACAGGATTTCTTTCTTTTTTAAGGCTGAATAATATTGCATTATATCTATATACACACTGCATTTTCTTCATTCATTTATCTGTCGTTGGACACTTGGGTTGTTTACATATCTAGGCTATTATAAATAATGCCGCAGTGAACATGGGAGTGCAGAAATCTCTGAGATAGTGATTTTATTGACTTTGGATAAATACCCATAAGAGGAATTGCTGGGTTAAATGGTAGTTCCCTTTTTATTTTTTTGAGGCAACTCCATACTCTTTTTCATGACGGCTGTCCTGCACGGTGGCTCACGCCTGGTACCCGGCGCTTTGGGAGGCTGAGGCAGGAGGACTGCTTGAGGCCTGTCTCTCCTGCGCACACAGCTTGCCTCTCGCTCTCTGCTTCCACAGTCCCGCCTTCTCTTCCAGTCCCTCCCCCCAGAGAGCACCTGCTGCTTTCTCTTTTGGAAATGACACCGGTCTTTGCTTTTTCTCACTTTAGCCATTTTTCTCTCACTCACTCCAATTTCCATTAATCCGCACACCAATTCTTCCCCACTAATGACACTGTCTGCTCCTGTTCCCACTAATCCTCCTGAGATTCCTCCACCTCACGATAAATCTCCTGACCCATCTGCCTGACTTATCCTCTCCTCTGGTCCTCAGCCACAACTCTTTGCTATAGGAAAAGGGCATGGGATGTCTCTGGGTCTGTTTGTTCCTCTGTAAAATAAAGGCATTAGAGCAGCTTACCTGTAAAGATACCTTCGGTTCTAGCTTCTGATCTAGCTGACTCCATGTTTAGCTACTCAGCGATTTTTCAAGTGTGGCAAGTTTCATCTCCTTTCCCATTTCTTAACTTGCTTTCAAATCTCTCTTTACATTACGTCCTTATCGTTCCCAAAGTCCCAACCGCTTTTTCCATCATTATTTCTTAGGCCAAGCCAAGTGGTTTTCGCCCCACACCTTACTGTTGGTAAAAAGAAGTGTTTTTGTTTTTGGTTTTTGGTTTTGTTTTGTTTAGTTTAGATTTTTCCTAAGGCTGGCAGACAAAATAATAGAGGGATAACGTTTCAACTCTAAAAGAAAGCAGCCCTATAGGGACATTCCTTTACCACGAATGAGATCTTCTTATGATTGTCTTTGAGAAACCCGTGATTGGAAAGTTTTGTTAATACCTGTGACAAGCAGCTAATGGTACACTGTCTGCTTTGATTTTCTCAGACATGCTCTTGAAGTTTTCTTCCTCACTTCTTTGTGGTGCCCTCACCTTTGACTTCCTTTGTTATTTAACTGCCAATTTGATCAGAGTAAGGGTGACAAGGAAAAACAATTTAGCTCAGCTCACTGCCCCATTTAAAAATAAGGAACAGTCTGTTCTTCTAGATTTCAGACTAAGATGATAATATCAAAAAAATCCTGTACACAAAGGCCTTTTTAAATGCTTTTATTTAACAAAAAATTCAGGTGATTTTGAAATACATTAGATAGCCCATTCATTGAGGATAAGAGAGTTTATTACAAAATATTCTTTAGTAGTCCTAAATTGATTTTGTCTATCAGAGCAGAAAGAGACAAACGGAAAAAATTCATCCCAAAAAGGTATTTCTATGGTGGAAATTATATAGCTGGATTTCCTAGATGTTAAGGAAACTTATACACACATACATACACACACACACAACTAAAAATATTCCAGTTTTAAGATTAAATTTTACACAACACATTATGACTGTGATTTACTTGAACACAATAGTTATCTCTAGATATTTTTAACAAGGGAGCTGGACTTCACATTACTCAGTGCTGGCTTATAAATTTAACTTTGTAAAATGGTAGGAGAAATGTGTCCTGTCAGCCTCCCCTCCCCAAAGCAAATGTCACCTCCTTTAAGTGCCACATTTATAAGACATCTCCCCCTCCTCTGAGCTCTACTGAAACTTACCTTGTGTCCTTCTTATGCCCCATGCCTCCTAAATCAAAGTCTCTCATATTTATCAGTATGTATTTGTGGAAGAAAAGGAGCAGAAAAATAAGTACGGTATAGGTTATTGAGCATGAAATGTCCGATTTCCTTAAGTACTGATAGTTGATATCTCTGACATTTCACTTTGACACTTCTTGTTTTATGTTTATTGTGAAGGTACATCATCAGTCTTTCAAACACATATTTTGGCTTGTGATTAGCTCTCAAATTATTTTTTAGAGCAATTTTTGTGAAACCATAGATAAGTAAAAAATTCGTGTTATTTTTAAATAGGACTTCCATCGTGGAACCAATGCAGCACAGACAGCTCAAAATATCAACAAAGTGTTTGGGAAGGATGTGGCTAATGAACACACAGTACATTGATGGTTTGAGAAGTTCTGTTCTGGTGATTTTAATCTTGAAAATGAGCCACGTGGGCGACCTGAGACTAAGGTAGATAATGATGAGCTGAAAGCTGTAGTGGAAGCGAATCCATCTGAACCTACGCATGAAATAGCGGCAAGGTTTGACGTTACTATTCCAACAATATTGGACCATTTGAAAGCAATCAGCAAGGTAAAGAAGCTGAATAGATGGGTTCCACATGAATTAAACGAGCATCAGAAGAGAAATTGTCTTGAAGCTTGCCTTTCCTTGCTGTCACGACATAAAGGCGAACGATTTCTACACTGTATTGTTATATGTGATGAAAAATGGATGCTTTTTGACTATCGCAAGCATTCAGCACAATGGTTGGACAAAGAGGAGGTGCCGAAACACAATCCAAAACTGAATATTCATCAAAAAAAGCTAATGGTGTCTGTTTGGTGGTCCAGCGCTAGTATTATCCACTACAGCTTCATAAAACCTGGTAAATTGATTACAGCGGATGTCTACTGCAACCAACTGGACGAAATGATGAGGATGCTTGCGATTAAGCAGCCAAGATCAGTCAATAGAGACAGGCCAATCCTCTTGCAAGACAACGCTCGACCGCATGTCGCACAAACAATGCTGCACAAACTAGAGCAGCTGGACTTGGAAACTCCGTCATCCACCGTATGCACCAGACCTTGCACCAAACTGACTACCACTTGTTCCAGGCTTTGGACCACTTCTTGCAAGGAAAAATATTAAATTTTCAACAAGCTGTGGGAAACACCTTTTGCAATTTCAGCGCCACTCACTCTCCAGGCTTCTTCACTGCTGGCATAAACAAGCTACCGTTAAGATGGCAAAACTGTGTCGCCAGTTTAGGTGCATACTTTGATTAATTGTACTGCTTTTTGTTTGAGATATAATAAACTACATTTTGGACTCAAAGTTGGACATTTCACATTCAATAAGCTAAACAGTTTAATAGAAAACAATACAGGCTTTGAGTCGGACACACCTAGCTAGTTAGTATCTCATTTCATCTATTTATTCACTATATAACCATGGACACTTGATTTAACCTCTCTGAGCCTTAGATTCCTCATCTACATAATAGAGACAATGAAACCTCCCTCATTGGGTACCATGAAGATTAAATTGGACACAACTGTAAAGCACCTAGCACACAGAGGCACTCGATAAAAAGACGCTTCCCCTTTTTCTATTCTAGTATGTCATTCACAGTTCAATCCTTCATTACAGTTGGACGAGCACAGGTCTGTTTCTAGGCTGCACACATTGGAAGTTTTGTTCATCTCTGTATTTCCTGTAGAAACTAGAAGAGTGAACTGCGTATTCTGCAGGCACAGTAACTGTGTATTACACTAAATTGAGGGCTGAACCAGGATGTCTTAGGCTATGGAACAATTATCTGTGGATTTTGGCTCTTTGGGCTCTTTTGGTAATATACTTCCTACCAGCCTTGAGATAGCTCACCAAATTCCAAATTAGTTTGCACAAAATACAACTACTTTCCTAAATTCTTTGGCAACTGATCAGAATAGTGTTATATTTCTCACTGTAGGAACTCCTGCAGGGATATCGACCTTACTCTGAGAAAGACAAAACTGAATTCACAACACAATGCTGGAAAAACAACAAGTTGTGTTGATAAAAGCACTGAGTCAAACGCACATGGATTATTAACTCCAGCTCGTCCCAGACTAGCCATGAGATCTTGAGCAAGCTGCCTATGCTCATCATGCCTCAATTAAAACAAATAGAGGATACTAACTCTACTTCAGTTGTCACACAGGGTTGTTGGGTACGTAAGGAAAGTGATGCCTTCGAAGCAGGGTACAAGAACAGTCTAGAAAGGCCATCGCTTTTTGGCGGTGTTGAGCTCTTCCCTTCTCACACTCCAGGCTTCCATCCTTATTTCCTCCTTTGGCAACCAACCAGCTCTCATTCTGTAATGTCTGTTCAGTTCAGCAGGAAAGCAGTGTGCACGTGTGTGTACGCACATGCACACGCACACATGATGCAATCTACAAAACTCTCTAACTTTTCTTCTGCATGCCAAAGAGTTACAGCACCAAGAAAGTGCTGCCACGGATCTATAATAACAACACATGCAGTGCCTGCAAAGCAAAGGGCTCGTCCGCCTGCAGGCAGCAGGAAGTGCACGCGTTACCTTTTTGTCTGAAGCTCGGGCGAACCACTTTGGGCTTTTCTCATATGTCAGTCACAGATTTCTTTGTAAAATATTTCAAAGATAGAGCTCAACCAAAGCCTATTAGAAAGTCCTACCCAGATGAAAGGGGACAGCTTGGGGGAGGACACACAGCCCTTTCAGTTCAGGAAGAATCTTTGTTTCCAGGTCATTTGACTCACATCACCCCAGGATCTTTAAGGAAACCTGAAGGGACCGGAGGCCCTACAGGCTACAAACGGAAGAACGAACCTTCCCAAATTTCTGGACAAAATCTTCTTGTGCCTGGGCCAAGGCATCTTCATCAATGTAGACAGCCGGCCGCTTGGCCATGAGGAAGTACTGCACCTTCCGCAGGTTCCAGCCCAGCACGTACTGGAGCCAGCCGCAGACGGCCGCGGTGGAGCGGCCCACCCCGGCGTTGCAGTGCACGTACACGGTGTGCCCGTTCTCCAGCAGCGCGTGCAGGAGGCACACAGCCTGCGGCAGCATCTGCACTCGGCCTGCGGTGGAGAAAGCACAGCGCACACACGTGAGTAACGGAACCCCGTCCCGCCGCTGAGAGCTCCGCCAGCACACCGAGAAATCACAGGGATGGTGAGGTAGGGACATGAGAGTTTGCCTCATTCCTCCGTTTTGAAGGAAAAGGGGAGACAAGTTTAAAAGATGATCGTAATAAAGTGCTCCGGAGAGCGCTCCAGAGGCAATAGGTCCTCGCTGCACCTTCCCTGGATGTTGCTGCTCCTTTGCGAGACTTCACCATCCGATGCAAATTTCCCTCCAAAGAAATGTTAACCTGTCGCCTATCATCAAAAGAAAGGTTTTTCACATCTATCGGAAGGGTTTCAGATATTGGTCAGAGGTTTAGAGGATTCCAAAGAAAAGTTGTCAGGTCCAATCACCTGAATTTCAATGAATCCAAAAGTATCTTCCAGGTAAATGTAAAACACAGAATTAGTCCATATTGGTCAAAAGAATCAATCTTGTTCATTCGATATGCTAATTTTCATTTGTCCAGTGGAATGACTAAGTTGTTATTCTATACGCATGGGATAACTGATTGTTCATTTATTCCCTTGCGACACAGTGAATACTAAAACTGATTTAATTTCTACATTATTGGGCAATTATGGTTATATTAATAGTTATTGCTGCTTCATGACTACTATTTTGATTATTAGATTATTCAAACGTCTTCTGATCACATTAAGAGAGGATGTGCTATGCTGATGCCTGACAGACTCTGCTTTACCCTGTCATCCCACAAGGCAGAGGAACACCGTCGTCGCTTTGCGCTCCTGGATGTCTGGAGCTGCTTCTGCTCACAGGTTCTCAGTACAGAGATATTCAGTAAGTTGGGTTGGTTTGTTTTGGAGAGAAGATAGTCAATGTAAATTACTTCAAAAGGGAAAGGAAGAGGGAAGCTATAGGGAGTACTAGATTACGACTGCATGCTGATGACTTGGAATTCTCTGTGCTCAGCCACACAGGGACACATCGGCTCCAGAAGGATCCTCCAGGGAGCACACAGAAGAGCCCTGTGTGGCCTCACAATGCCATCCTCACTGGATGACTAAAGAGGCAGGAAAGCCCCTCCCTCGAACATTCTCACCTGTAGATCTTCACTGAGGGCTAGAATCCTCCCACGAGAGCCACTCTAGTAAGTTTACACTTCCCTCTTTAGACGTCCTCTTGCATTTTAGCAAGTGCCCTTGAAGGTGCCAACACAACACATTGAGTTCAGCCATCAGCACCTTAGCAGGACAAAGCTTACCAAAGACCCCAGAGTGGCTTAAAGGCCCCCTCAGTCTCTGTCCTACCCAGGGGACCATCTGCCTCAGTTTCAGGCTCACCAAGCTCTGAGACAGGAGCAGAGTTGACGTGACAGCCAGGAGAATATTCTAGTTTTTCTGCTGGTGGAAGCTCCAAAGGCTCACAGCTTCACACAGGTTTCACCAATGGGGCACAGCCATCAGTGGCCTTCTCCCAGAATCACTCAACCATCCCACTGAAGAATTGTCAAATATTCAAATAACATAAAGAATAAATGAATAATTAAGAGGGGCACCAGAGAAGTAGCCAGTCCAGGGTGCCCACCCATGTCAGCCTTGCTTCAGCTGGAGCCCTTGTTTATTTTGACCTCTGGTGACTGCAAATCACCCAGCTGTGATTGATGATATATAACATTTACCAAGCCCTTTCTACCTGCCAAGCTTGTTTTAAGCATTTTGCATGAAATAGCTCATTTACAACCACCTCTTAACAGCTATAAGGTCAGCACTATTGCTATTCTCTATTTATATATGAAGGAACTGAGGCACAGAGATTTCCCAAGGCTATTCTCTAAGTGGCCACTCAAACCCAGCCAGTGTGACTCCGAAGCCCTGGGTGTTAACCACTATACGATGGTCCTTTCCTAGCCTACCTGGTTAATGGTGCATTTTGGCACCCATCGTGTCAATCTGGATTGTCAGTCAGTCCCTCTGCACCCCACTTACCGGGTCATGCTGCTATTCTTACCCCTGTGTGAGAGTAACACCCTCCTTGGGGATTAGCACCCTGCCCCACCCTAGAGAAGCCCTCTTAAGGGGCCCATATCTCTCAACTTGAACACCTATTCTAGAAGCCTAAACTAATACTAACCCACCAAGCAATAAAAAAAGGGTCCCAAGAATCAGGGCTCAACTTGATATACCCCACACAACAGAGCCAGTGTCAACCACAGCATCTAGTTGTTGTTTCCTATATACAGGCTCCAAGTAGAATTTAATTTGATAAAATATTTCCATTCTTAAAAACAATACCTCAAGACAAGACAGAAAGTCAGATATTTTTATATAAAATATTCCAAACTTTAAATATTGGCAACTAACTTGAGAAATTGTAAACCCTGTGCAGGCCAAACAAAATGGTCTACCATCTGTGTTTCTTACTCTGAAATTTAATACAGGCCTTGGTTGTCAGGAGATGCTAATAGACATTCATTATGTGCATGAATAAAAACAAGACAAAACAGACAACAAAAACCCAATAATATCTATTTGATCTGAGACACTACTAGACCCCTCTAACCTAACTTGTGGCCCACACCTGCTCTAGGCTAATCCAACTCTGGAATGATAAAGAGTGTCCTGGAAGCCCACATTGAGCAAGGCAGGGTTGTGAGGAGGGGGGAGGGATAGAGCATTAGCAGGTACATGGAGCAGCCTGAGGCATCAGGGCCTGAGATAAAGGAAAGGGGTCAAAAGTCCCTAAAGATAAGCTTTATCCAAGGCTGAGCCTGAAAGAAATTGTGCATGGCACAACTTTCAGCCTCTCTAATACAAACACATACACACACACAGACACCTTTCCTTTCTTACTCCAGAAGTAGATATATGGCTGAATATATTATTATTTTATTTGGGCATAGCTTCTTTTCCATCTTTGTACTGTAACATAGATAAGGTTCATGGTATCTATAACATCCTCTGGTGGAAACTTAAAGACTTGGGATTAATCATATAGCCCCAACTTTGTGATTTTCAAAGCCCTTTCATAGTGATTACCTTCCTCTATTATTATAATCCCGCAATGTAGAAACTACTCTCCCCATTTTCCCAATGCAGGAACTAGCCTGCCAATATCACACAGCTACTCAGTGGTGGCAAGTCTCAAGTCCAGGTGTTCTGGCTCCAAGGTCAGTGTCTCTACACGACGGCAGCACTGAATTCAGACTGTTGAGTGAGAGAAAAGCACTCAGACTGTGGCAACAGAGAAGAAGCTGAGGACTGGAGGAAGCATAGGAACTCATTTGGGAGGCAAGGGTAGACCATTTGTTATAAATAGCACTGCACTGACAGAGGTCAAAACACAATCCGAATACTTTCTATGTGAAGGAAATTTTAATGAGCAGATTTGTTGTGCTTTGTTTTGCTCAGGTAAATGCTAGATTGGGGAGATTTTCATTTCTCAGGTGAAAGACACAACAAAATTGTTTTAAAAGATAAGAAAAAGAAATCTAAACCACTCCTCCACATACGACAAAATGTACAAGAGTAAGGATCGATAGCACAATTGATTGTAACAGGTCTGTGACAACCAGTGGTGACAGTCGAGCCTAACAAACTATCTTCTTTCTCAGACTTCATCTGACAGCATTATGCTGTGGCTCAAAACACTTCCAAATGGATTTTTCTCTAGAGTTCTAAAAATATTCAGCTGAATTAATCTATATGTTCATTGTGCTAATATTGTGAGCCATGGAGATTGATCTATTGGTAAAAGGTCCCCCTGCCACTCAGAAATCGTTAACCCTTTGATTACCCTCCCAGGTCAGGCTGAACCAAAGAAATCCTTCATTCATTCAGTCTTACAGTTTGGCCTTTTTCAAGCAGGAGCCTGCATTTTGTTGTCATCATGCTGCTGTACCGTCTCAGCATGAGAGGTGCTCCACTGCTGCACTGTTACGACTGGGACCTGGTGACCCAGTGACCCCAAAAAAGTTTGACTACAATTGTAATGGGGCCTTGGGGAGAGAGTTTTCCCTCAGGCTTCTTCTGACTCCCAAACTATCAAGCAAATTACCTATTAGTCAGCAGGACCTTCAGGTAATCAGTGTATGGGATGGGATGGGATGCCTGGCATAGTTAGGAGCTCACCTTCTCCCAGCCTCATCTCGTATAATACTCCAAGGGGATAACAATGCTATTAAATCAGAATCAAAGCGGCTAAAATCAAAATGTTCTCTGGAAGCTACAGTCTTACTATCCTAACAACTTTCTCTGTTTTGAAACCAGAAAAACCAGTTGGACAGTGCAAGTATAACCTAGATTCAACCAATGCTCTTATGTGCAAATAAAGTTTTTTTTTCCTTCCTTGAAAAAGGGCAGAGCTCTTATGGCTAAATCAAGCTTCCTTGCATCAAGTTACCAAGAAAAATAACCAAACTGTCAACAGCTCTCCCAGCCTTCAGGAACAAAATTATACCCCATCCCCAATGATAGTTCAGTTTGGACACAGACCCACAAAGGGGCCCAGCCAGGCCAGGAGGACCCCTGAGATCCATAAAAGTTTCCTTTGGTCCTCCGGGCTCCATCCTGTAGGCCATTGACTGGTAGGGAGACAAGCTACCTCCTGTGCAACTCGTGGCTTTGCATAACTCCAGCTGACCATGGACATCAGGGATTGACATTGTGCTGGTCTGTAGAATCTGCATGAAGAGTCTGCGTGAGAACATAGGGAGAAGCCCCACAGCTGGTGCCTGCAGCAATATTCGGAGTCCAACTGCCAGCCTGGAAACTCAGGCTGTGCCTCTTTTTAGTTCTATGACCTGGGCAGGTTACTTAACTTTTTTGTACCCCAGTCTCTTCCTCTGCAAAATGGAGACAACTACAGTATCTTCCCGGAGTGTTGTTACGAGAATTAAATGAGTTAATGCATGTAAATTGCTTAGGAGAGTGACGCATAATGTGTTTTGGGGAAGAGGGCTGCAGATAGAAAAGTCTCCTGGCAAGGCATCACTGCCTTCCTTCCTTCTTTCCCCCAAATAGCAGGTCACCAAACCCCCTCAGCCTGTGCCATTCCCACAGCTCTCTGCTGCCCCCTGCTGACATCTGCTTGATACTGTCAGTGTAAGTTGCTTCTCTCCGCTGAGGACTGCAGTTATTTCCGTTCCTTTTCAACAAGTACCTTATTCTACAACCAGGCTGAAATACATCACCGTCCTCTAAAATCCTATGCCTCTGTGCCTTGGCCTGAGCTGCTGCTTCCACCTAGCACGCCCTTTCTCCCTCCACATGTACCTGTCACCTGTTAAAGGCTCACCCACGTCACCACCACCCTCCACAGAACGCGCTCCTCTCCGTCCTCCTCAGCACGTCACCCGTTCTTCTCTCGCCCATTCTTCTCTGTCCTGCAATTAGTTTTGAACTTGTCTTACCGAGTCTTGCCATTAGGTCAAAACTAGGCTTTATTTGTCTGTGCTTCCCTGGCAGCACCCAAGCCACACCATGATGCCCTTGTCACAAAGACAGGCTAAGCAAGTACGCGTGCGATAAATGAAGACTCCGGATCACCACCCCAGCCCGAGCTGCGCTGTCTCACGCTATGTCTGCCTTCAGCTATTGCGCTGACCTCCTAACTGGCCGCCCCGGCCCAGCTCCAGCCCATTCTCCATGCAGCTACCACAGTACACTTCGGGAGAAATAAATTGTGTCGTGGCATTTCCCAGCTGCCCACCTTTTCAACTGCTGCTCATTGCTTTAGGACAGAGTCTAAAGTCCTTACGGTGACCCAAATCCTGCAAGGCTGTCGTCCCTCATTCTCTGATCTGCAGGCGCATTGGTCTTTCGGTTCCTGCGATGCTCTGTGCTCTCTCCTGCCACAGGGATTCTCCTAAGCTGCCATCTGTGCCTGGGACACTCTTCCCCCAGTCTACTCCCAGATCTTAACTCAAAGATTATGTCCCCAGAAAACCCTCCCAGACCCCCCTCCTGGGCCCGATTACCTGTACATAATCTCATAACAACGTCTATGTAGCTTTCTAACAAAAAAATTCATTATAGTTTTAAGTTTCTATTTTTAGTTATTTGATTAACACTTGCCATCCCTGTAGGACAATAAGCTCCGTGAGGACAGGAGCTGTGCCTGTCTTTCTTTACCTTTGTGTTCCCAGCCATCCCTCATAATGCCGCATACACAGTAGATACACAACAAATATATGTTTAAGAAATAAACAAATTAAAGAAGTCACATTAAACAGAATCTTAGCCACAGTGTCAAAAGATATGTATCAAATATATTAAATCTAAAATCTTATATTTATTCCATTTCTATAATTCATATTTAGGATATTCAATTATAGATAGATACATAGAAAGGCAGGCAGACAGACAGACAGCAAGGGTTTCTCTGAAACATATTCAGCAAGGAGCCAGAACGATTCTTCTGATCCTTACCTTCGGTGCTCATATCTGGTGTCGGCATCCAGATGTAGACCAAGCCTTCTTCCTTATATAGCTTAATCATAGTGTCTGGAGTCATGGGTTCTGGGTAGCGGTTACAGCCTGAGGAATTCTGTACAATATCCCATTCAGTCTGGAAATTCATTACAGCTGTAATCCTCAATTCATGCTTCAGTTTGATGGTTACATGTTCCACTTGTCGAGGGCAGCTACCCAGCCAGATATTTGGTAGAATTCTAATGAGAACATATGGAGTCAACTATTACTATTGTTGTTCTGATTTGAGGTCTAAGGAGCTGCATAAAACATGTTTTATTAAAATATAATTAACCTTTAAATCTGGCACAGGATTTTTAAGAATATGAGAACCAATATTATTACAGAAAGGAAAAGTACTGGTGTTGCTGTTTTGGGGAAAGCAAATAATTCAATTAACTAACTAAATGCCAGGAAATGAGCATTAGCAAATCAAACCTAGCAATATATTAAAATAAGTCCACCGAGTTGTACTTACTTTATGAATACATACATGGTTCAACATTACAAAATCCATCAATACATTTCAAATACTAACCAATTAAAGGTGAAAACTATAATTATATCAATAAATTCTGGAAAACACTGGCTAAAATTCAGCAGTCATTCCTGTTTAAAACTCTATGTAAAAATTTCAAATAGTATTACAGCTTTAAAATGTGCTCCACACCAGAAACTAACAAATGGCAAACTTCATTTAAATAAAATCAAAATCAGGATTAATTCCATTAGTACCCAACATTGTTCTATATGTTTCACCTAATGCTGCAGGGTAAGAAGAAGAAACAGCAATATAATTTCCTTGTGGGAATCTTTACTGAAGATTATTATGGAAAAAATAAAGAGATAATAGAGAAAAGTTAAAAACCCAGGAAATTCCTAATAACCCTTTAGACAAGAGTCTAAGTAGTAAAAAAAAACAAAAAACAAAAAACAGGTTTTCCTCTTCTGTAGGCTCAAGCTTTAGAAAGACGGTGCTAGATCACATGATATTTTCTTTGAGTATGAGTAATACCCACATTTGAAGATTAGTCAGGTGGCTTCTCATGTTAACACCAACAATGACAACAACAGCCTAAAGGAAAAAAAGTCAAAAACTAAAACAAGCTCAATTTCCTATAATAACACTTGGTAATAATTATATGTCATTAGGCCAAGTTATTCATCATCTTTAAGTTTTTCAGGTACTCATCTTTGGAATGGATCTAAAAATAACTAATTCACAGGTATTTTGTAGGGAATAAATACAATTAAATAATATATTTGAATAGGACTGACACTAGTGGATGCACAACAAATGCAAGTGGAGTTTATGTCTAGCTATAATGATTTACTTATTTTAGTAATTTACATTGCATTGCACTGTAATGGCCATTCAGTGTTCTTTATATCCTTCATTTCAATACTGCAGGGTATAGAATACTTACAGTATTTTTTAATATGAAATCAAGCTTGTTTTTGTTTTTTGCTTTTTTCCTCTTTTGGCTGTTTTTGTCATTATTGGTGTTAACATGAGAAGCCCATTGACTAATGCTTGAAGGTGGGTATTACTCATCCTCAATGAAGATATCTCACCAGATCTAGCACCATCTTTCTAAAGCCTGAGCCCTACTTACCCTACAGCAGAGGATAAAGCAATTTTTGTTTTCTGCTTGGGTTCTTGTCTAAAGGGTTATTAGGAATTTCCTTGTGGAAATACTTATTGAGAGTTATTATGGAAAAAAAATAAAGGGATAAAAGAGAAAAGTTATAAATTCAGGAAAGACTTAATGGTGTTGGAAAGAGGGGCATGGGATCCAAAGGCCTTTTCACCTTATTCTTGACCCCAGAGAATTTCTAGGTACTCCATTGGACCCTGTGACTGAGAGAAAGACCTTGAGCAAGGACCCAAACACCTACAGAGTGCCCAAAAGCTGTGATTAACCAGGACATTGTTAGCTGAGTAGTCAGTCTTCACAGGAAAGAAAACTTTATACTCCCTGGGTTAATGCCTCTTCCCTCTGGCTGGTGAGTGGGAGCAGAATCTACCTCTATCTGTATGTTCCATTCTCTTTCCATTATCCCTGAAAGATTCCTTCTCTAGGAACCTACTAGATGCTCAGAAGAGTGGTAGTGTTAGGCTCCCAAATGTACACTTTGGGGTTGAACTGAGCACACTAAAGCACCCTAAGCTGGAAAAGAGGGAAGCAGACACCTCAGTTATATAACCAAGAAATATAACCTATTGAACAGTAATGGATTTTTTACTAGCAAAATCTTAAAGTGGACTGGTAAAATATTAAAATGAATATTCATGATAGGCAAGCCTAATCCCACATATTACTCAGCATTCTTTTGAATATTGTATTCTTTGAGTGGGTAGCACTTAGTATTTAGCTAATCAATAAATGTGAAAATATTAAAAGTGGCTGGCTGATTTTTCACACAAGATTTGCATAAAAGCTCAATAATAGTTCATAGAGATATACAAAGGATAAATTAGGGCATTTGAGCCTACAAAATAAGAAGCCTGAATTCCCAAACCGAAGTCAGCATACAGAATCAAATGTTGTTGCTGAAAGAAGTATTATTCTATCATCTCATTCATTCTTGGTTTTCAAGTGTTTTTAAAATCACAGGCAGACTCAGAAAAAGTCAAAGACAAGCAGGCCCAAAGTTGGTAACTTAACATATATATTTCGCACATTACATTTCTAATGAAAACAAGTCCTTAAAGTACACACCCATATAGTCTCACAAACATAGAAACACCAGTTTCTGTATCAAATGTTTCCAACTTCTTGATAACAGAATTGGTTCTTCCTCCAGATATGCTAGAATTCAGAGTCCATACTTAAGAAATGAATATAAAATAATTTCTGACTTTTTTAAACAAGATGTTCTAAACCTAGGAGACAGATAACTAAAGCTAAACTCTGAAAACAAGCACTGTAGTGAAGAATAGAAAATTAAAGTTATAAATTGCTTTGTACTGAACCATTACATGGAACGCAGAGACGACTCGGCCTGTTGGAAACGCACAAATCAATGGATTTCACTTAATCAGACAGCTAAAGTGCCCTTTATGTTCACTCCATTTCAGTCTGTTTTCCAAAAGTAGGTGATACATTTCTAGTTACAGGATACACTGAAGGTAACAAGATGCATGATGTGCTTTCTAAATGGTAATTAAACTTTTACTTATCCATTCAAGAAAGGATGATTTGACACCATTAAAAAACAATTTTTACTCATCTCATCTTAGTTTTGATCTTCTTTTGGTGTCAATGATATTTTAAACAATTTTTTAAATTAGGATTTTTTTAGGGTGAAAAGCAGCTTATTAAAATGTGAGATTTAGAAAATAAAAATTCTCTGTAAAGGTAGTTTTAATGCAAGACATACCAAAATCCAAAGATATAATGGAATAAAAGTTATAGCTTAGAATTATGTTATAAATTACATTGTAAAAAATTCCCAGAGAATTGTTTTATGAATAAATCACTGTCAGAGACTTCTGGCAGCTCCACTATAGACTATTTGGAAAGGTCAAAGAGAAATCAACTGTACCAAGTGGGTATTGACACTAAGTCAACCCAGAACATAAGTTCCCACACCTGGCTTTGCATTCAAGTCACATGAGGTACTTTTATAAAAACATCTATTACCAGGATCCACCCCAGAGATACTCATAAAGAGGTCCTGGAGTGAGGCCTGTGATTCTGTGGATTGTTTATTGTTTTGTTTCTTAGAAATTGACCAGATTAAGTGTGAAGCTAGACACTAGAACCAGCAGGCTGGCAAGTCTCAATGCACATGTAACAGAAGCTTGATATATAGAGCTCAACCTTTTAATAGCAGCAAAAATTATGGAGATGAGAGGCCATGGACTTGCTCAGCTCTACGCATGTACATACAAAGTTAAGTTCTTAACCTTGTCCAAAAAATAGTTTCAAGACTACGAATGATTCCTAGAGAGTGAGCAATGGGAAATTATCTGTTCTAAGAGACAACGTGTGTCCATGTGTTTAATGCACAGTACCTTCTAAACATTCAAACCTAAATCTATTTCTGAGTCATGACAAATGTTTAATATAGTCATATGCATTAAGAGTGTACTTTTGTAGAAAAAAAATTTATTAACTTGGATTTTGACTATTTCTACTGTGATTCAACCAGCCTGGATTCAAATAAAATTCATCCTAGTAATATTACAACTTAGTTAAAGACCAGGGGAAAGAATAGATGGCTGACATTCTGGAACTTTATTTTCTTGGGCTGCAAATCAAAGTCAATTTAATTTATTTGAGGGAATCTGGATTTGTGGTTCCAGGTAATCACATCACAACACTACACCATTTGTTTCACCTGCTGGGGCCCGTGGTCCAACAGCTCCTGAAGCATATGCATCAGAGCCTCAGCTGTCAGTCACAGGAGGCTTCACGGCAATAATGAGCACATCAGGAAGAACGATCATCCAAGCACTTTGCAAAAAAAAAACCTAGGGTATTGACGGGGGAGTGAGTGTGGAAAAGACAAAAGGTATCAGGAGACAGATCCATTATATGGACTCTACATCAGAGGCTCCCTCACTAATGGCCAGGAGAAACGGCACAACAACTTTATCCTGAAGGTGGGAATTAGCATTATTTTGTGTCCATAGAAGAAAAAAAAAGATTAGGAAAGCCACAGGAATGATGGAATCGGTGTATAAACATGGGCTTTTGTTTATTTATCACACCTAAAGACCCTAGCTATTGAATAGCAGCACCCTCTTCCTAGCTGTACAAACACAGCACCATTTCAAAACAAATAGATTTTGCTGAAGCTCTTTACAAAATCTAGCTAAGAATTTAGGAGCAAAAAAAAAAAAAAGCACATTTCCTAAGTTGGATAATTGTGCTGCATTTACCTAATTTAATATTTTATGGGCAATTCAATGTGAAATTGAAATGTGATCTGGCTTTTAAATAATGGGTAAAAAAAATAGTCTATCAGTCCTCTAATTTAGGTCTCATTAGTGGGAAAGCAAAAGAAACATTAAAATCAACCTTCAGTAAATTCCAAGCTTCATTAGCCATGTAGCTCCTTCTGCTGAAAATTTGTCCTCTAGCCTTAACTGTTAAGTTATTAATGCCAAACTTCTACCTCAAAAGGGTGCTTGAAACAGGCTCCAGTTAAGACTGACTAACTGCTCAAAGACAAATTCCAAATTAGAGAGTGATACTAATTACCTTCTTTATTAAAACATAGTTTTATTATAGTTTGCTTATGGGTCATAGACTATAGCATATATAGAGCACATGTTAATTTCTATGTGTTTCTATAAATGTAAGTTTCTTACATTTTTTGGATGTGCTATGTAGTTTATAGCCATATGAAGCAAATAATTTTTGGCACAATACTCATTTATTTTTTATATTATAAAATGTCATATAATTAAATTAATTATGAAGGCCTGTTATGGGTTGAATCGTGTCCCCATAAAGCTCCTATGTTAAAATCCTAGCCCCTAGTAACTCAGAATACGACCATATTTGGAGATAGGTCTCTAGAGAGGTAATCAAGTTAAACTGATGTTATTAGAGTAGGCCCTAATCCAATATGAATGGTGTCAGTATAAGAAGGGGAAATTTGGACACAGACACAGAGGGAAGACAACTTGAAGATTCAGGGAGAAGATGGCCATATACAAGCCAAAGTAAGAGGCCTGGAACAGATACTTCCCACACAGCACCCACACCCTGTGAACACCTTGATCTCTGACTTTTAACCTCCAGAACTGTGAAGCAACACATTTCTGTTGTTGAAGCCATGCAGTCTGTGGCACTTTGTCAAAGCAGCCCTAGCAAACGAATAAAGGTCTAAACATTCAGGCCTAAAATATATCTATTCAATCATCCAGACTTTTTTTAAATATCCATATATCAGGTATATAAAGCATTTTAATAGATATTCTTCACTGTTCATCCTGATGTTTGAAATTCTACAAATACAACTAGCATTTGATTGTGGTGCCCAGCCCAAATTGTTCTCTTATACACAATACTACCCCTCCTTTCTTCACTCTTGTCCTTCAATCTATCATCTGAGGACAGAAGAGATCACCAGGATATTTAGGCTTTTTTAATCAAATGACTCAGTTTTAAAGTTATGAGGTGTCTAGTTTTAATCAGTGTGGTACAGGATTGGGCCCCCTTACATGGCTTTCAGAGAATGACCCTGAATGGAGTATCACCTGAAATGTATAAGAGCACAGACTCCCAGACTCATAGCTTCTTAAGACTCTGAGTCCAAGGAAGTTTGGGTCTTCTTGATTTTGGGCATTTGTTGCCCTGAAATTTGATTTATATGCCATATTGGCAGATTATAGTGGTAAGTAAGGCAACTAGCACACTTCACTTCCTTCAAGTCAATCATGAGATAACACTGAGATTGAGGCAGATATAATAACTAGGCTGACAACTTCAATTGGTTACTTTGATACAGATTTAAACAAAATGTTCCATTAAAATAGACTCTTGGCATGTTAATTTTGTGTCCAATGTTGAGTATTCTTTGAAAGAGTACAATGTCATATTTAAAATCATCAAATATAGGAACTGAGAAAAACCTAGAGACACAGAGTGAACAAGGAAGAGTGTGGGATGAGACAGATTAAAAAGACCATGCTGTGCTTTATTGACTTGCTAGGGAATTTGTGTAATAATATGAAAGCAATGAGAAAACCAATGAAGGATTTTTAAGTAGAGGAGCGATGTGGACTTATTTAGAGTTTTTAAACGGTGACTCTGGCTGTTATGTGCAAAGCGGATTGGGCAGGAGTGCAGCACAAACCATAGAGGAAGAGGCAAGACCTTTGGGACAGTGATGGCTTGGAATACAGTTAGTGGTGTAGATGGAGAGAAGTGGGTAAATTCAAAATGTGCTTTAGCAGTAGAACCAATAGAACTTGCACGTTAAGTAGATGTAATAGTTGAGGGAAAGGGAAGATTAAAAAATGACTCCAAATTTACTAATATAATATTATAATCTACATTTTCTTCACCAGGTCCATGCTCAATGAAGCCAATATCTACATGTTTCTTTACTATGTATTTTTACATAATTCAGACTTAACCAACATTTTATTTACTAGGTATCATGCTAACGGCATCCGTATGCCCAAAACCTTGATGATATGAAGCTATTCTAACTTTCTTTTGTTTTCCCTCAGATCTTTATTTCTATTATGGAAATGTATTAATAAGGTAGGGTTTTATTGACGTAAAAACTGTGCACACAGGATATGTAGCCCATCAAATTTATGAGTTAAATTTAACTCATATTATATAGAAATATCCACTGTAAATAAAACAGTATACAATGAAACATATTTATTTATGTAATCAAGTGACTAAAGAGATTTTTAAAATTTATTCTTTGGACCTGTGAGTCTTTATTTCAGCTCTAGAACAAAAATGAATTTAGAAAACAAGACAGAAAATTTTTAAAATCATGACTTTTCTTCCTTTTTATGTTAATGTCTTCTTCACTGCAAACTATTTAATTTGAAATATCAAGAAGCTCCTTATGTAAAAAGGGATTCTATTAAGTATTTTGCGCAAGAACATTATAATTTTCTGAACAAAAAAATTAGTTTGAGTAGTTACATGGTTATTATACATCTAGACCAGTGCTTCTCAAATATTAATGTGCAGACAATTCATATTGGGATCATGTTAAGAAGCAGATACTAATTTAGTAAATCTGAGTTGGAGCCTGAGATTTTGCATTTTCACAAGCCCCCACGTAATACCAATGCTGCTGGCCCTTGGACCACACCTTGAGTAGCAACAAATACTTTAATAATTTAATCTAAATACTATTATTACATAATTATACATTACAATAGTGCAATACAATTCATAATGTTCAGGTACACTGGTAAACTACATAAGATCCTCCTGCCAGAATAAATAAAAAGACAAGCATTTTATCTCTATTGTTGATGCTAATACTAGAGGACTAATATTAACCATGCAGAGGTTCACTATTTTAAAAAATTCTACTAATTACTGAAAATTTTTAACTTCTTTAGTCATCTTGGAGCACAGGCCTTGAGCAGCAGGAGAAACCCAAACCTGCCTCCGCGGACGCCAACACCAAGCTGACACAGTCACTGCCCTGCCAGGTCTACGTGAATCACAGAGAGAACCTCAAGACTGAGTAGTGGCCCCAGAAGCTGACCATGCAGCTCATCTCCCAGCAGCTACTGACCACCTTGGGCCCTTTGGTCCAGTTCCATTCCACCAACAAGGACCTTCAGTCTCTCAGAGCTAGGGTCTCCACTCCTGTATCTGCCACCTGCCCAGTCCTTGCCCGCACAGCTTCCCTCTCGGGCTCCACTGCTACTGGCAAAATGAAAGAGAAAAGGAGAGAGCCGTGTGTTTTGAGAAAAATGGGAGCAAGCCTACTTATTTGTGGAAGTGAAGAGCATGGCTATGTATTTAATATGCAAAAAAAAAAATCGTGTCTGTGTTGAAAGAACAGAACCTGAAACATCATTATGAATCAAAGCATAGCAAGAGCTACAACCAGTATACGGAACAGACTCGAGAGGTGATCCTCAATGAACTGAAAAAGGGACTCAAATGTCAATAGGGTTTGCTTTGGAAAGTAAATAATAGAAGTGGCACAGCTGCAGTACTCCATTCCGCAGTAACGTGAAAAGAATTACCTGGGCATTAAAACCTACAACAGACGGTGAGTTTATAAAGGAGCTGAATGACAGGTCCTGAACAGAAACATATGACTGTTTAGACCATTATTTAAGTCCAATGGGCATTTGCCTTGCACAGTGAGTTGGAGATAAATTGGAGAATTTACAAGTCCAGTTGCTTGAAAGAGTAGATTCAGTTGTGGCCTTTTCTATCGCTGCTCATAAACTATTACTATCTAAGCTTTATTTATTTGTGGTGTTAAGATTATTTTGATGTGACTAAAGACGTCTGTGACATGGTGCCAAGGCAGGCACAATGCTGGGAAATGACTTATTTTTTGTGTATTGAGAGAAATGAAAGTTTCACATACACTTGTCAGAATTCTTCAGCACAACTACAAAGAGTTGTGGAAATGACAGGGGGACTTGGCAGGACACCTTCATCCAAGGTGACAACATTTGGCAAGGACACAGAAGGCAGGTCATCGCATCCATCGCCAGGAGTTGAACTGTTCTAAGAAATTAAATAGAATACATCATGGATGCCCTCAACACTTAGGTCCTGTGCTTTAACCACAGGCAAGTTAATGATGGCTTGACCCAAGGTATTTCACAGAAAGCCCTGTGACCTGGTTGTGGAAGAAATCGGAACTGTTGAAGTGAATCAACTTGGTTCATTTGAATCAGGCAAAAGCCACACTTGGTTCCCCTGCGAAGGTTACTCAAAGACTCTGGTCGAGGTTACGACACTTCTAAACACTGAATATTTCTCTGCAAGGGTGTTCACAAACAGCTACTTGAATGAATGATCATATCTGCTCAGTCCTGGCAAAAGTGGGGAAGTCACTGGCAAGGAAAAATCTGACTCCCTTTTCTTTGGGGCAGTTGGTTTCCAGAAACTAAAGAGATGGCCCTGGCTGTATTCACCCAAATTGTGGTGTTGAACACCAAGCTCCCCCGAAAGCTCTCTGAATCCAGACTTCACAACAATGAACTAACACTGCCCAGGTTGCTTTTGTTGGTTAATGTAGAGTGTGTGAATACAGACCACAAATAGCAGTTACTGAACCACTGTGTAATAGGGTGCTGGTTCCTAAATACAATCCTGTTTGAAGACAGTGAGATTCTACAACTATCTCCAGCAGTTGTCCTGAATATCCATGTTAGGAAGTGCCCACATTTGGGAACAGCTGTTTTCTGTTACAAACCTGAATCAAATTAAATACTGCTCCCAGCTTGAGGATTCAAGGTTGAATTCTAAACTGCCCATCCCACCGTGCCATCCAAGGCCTGATAATTGACATCTTGGTATGGGAAGGAAGATGTCAGCCTTTCAGCTTCAACACATAGGCACTAAAAATTATGAAAGAGAAAATTTTAATAATTAAATATTTCTATTTTCAATTTTGAATTTAAAATATAAACTCTAATATCATACATGTTTGTATTATGTTCCATGCATTTACCATAGTTCAGTAAAGATATGATTTAATTATTAAAAAATTAAAAATAAATAAAATAAATAAAATCTCTGTATGCCTTTTTCTTGATTTCCCAGTGAAGAATCTGCCAGAAGCCAAATGGCATAATGACCTTCCTTGGTTCTAAAATATTCCTCCTGTCACCTGTCTACGGTGTTCATTGACCTCTTGACAGGAGCCTAAAATTTCCTTTTGTGTTATATTTTAAAAAGCAGTTTAATATTTTTTATGTGTGGACGCTGAAAATTGGGAGGAAATACACATAAGCCTTGGAATTTATGGGTCATCAAGGAATTTAAATGGTTGGGAACTCTGATGCAATTAGCAATGTCACATGTCAGAAATTAGATCTGGTTCCAGAAAGACAAACAATAAACATTTCCTCTCGACTCTGCAAAATGTGAGTATTTAGGATGGTAGGGACAGAGGGGAGATGCATAACAAAAATACTATAATGTTGGGACCTCCAAAATCACTGGGAAGTTTTGCTTGTTTCTTTCAGCCTGGAGTCAGAGTATGTAGAGTGTACTTCATGCTATGCAGGGAGAAGCCATGACAGTCACTAACTCCTCCTAAGAATGTGCAAATCAAAAAGGCTTCTGTCTTCTTTAAGCTAAAGGATCCTGAGGATCCATACATATGGGAAAAGAGACCAGGTGTCAGTGATACTTGATGCATTTACTTTATTACTAACAAGGAAAGATCTTAATTAAGCGGTCCGACATGTAGTAACAAGGAGAATAAAGTACCAATCATACCCAAACTAAAACTGTCATATTTAAGTTGGTAAAGCTTAAATAACCCTAATCATCATGAGAGTGCATTCAGTTATACGGTGCTCCTATTCACAGCTAATTCATCCTGGAAAGACCTTCGGAACAGTTTCATGTAAGATCATCTGTCCCACAGAGCATACTTAGCTTCTATTCAGTGAAGTGCTTAATTGGTAAAAATTGGTCTTGAAATGTTGTAAACTAAAATTGCCTCTTCCACGTTTTCATAGCCCAGAATACTGTCATCTCCACCTTGTGTTAGGCAAGGGTTTAGGTATTTTCAAGGAAATTTATTCTGCATTCACAACTGGGCTTAAGTGTGTAGAGATCTCACCTGAGCTAGAAGAGTTTGGCTCTCAAACTTTTGAAACATATCTGATATCTAAGTCATCTGCCCTTTAAACAATATAAACTATCCATAGGCTCCTATTAAGAGAATTCAGTTCAGCAGCCAGAGACCCAGCACGTACTAAGTCCCACCAGGCACAATTGCTATGTCACAGAGACAGTTTAATGTGCACATTCGTTCTATCATCTCTGTCCCAATTTATACCAATAGGTGGTTGTGTGTATCCTATTGATCACTTCCATTACCCCACATACTCCTAGTTTATTTTTACCATGTTCTGGATCCTTCATAAACTCTGTGTTCTCCACATGCCTTTTAAGTGTGAGTGTTTCTCAGAGTTCCAAACTCTGTTTTCTCTTCAATTTATATGGTTCTAGATATCTCACTGACATGCATTGTTTTTGCCACTATATATATGCTGATAAATTCCAAATCCATTGTCTCCAGCTCAGACCTCAACTCTCTACTGGAGTTTCCCGTGAATGTCCCATAAGAGTCCATGAAACTCATCTTCACCATCTCCCACTACTTGTTCCCTACCCACACGCCTGATTCTTCTCTATTGCTCCCAATCTCCAGGCATTGTACCATAGCCACCAAGTCACCTAAGCCAGGAAACTTGGCTCTTCCCTCTCTCTATCCCCAGAGCCATTAACCCAGCCATACAAGTCAACCACCTAAATAGCTGCAGAATCTGATCTTCATTACCATTGTTTTCCTTCAGATCCTCAACACATAAGAAGTGAATTACACCAGCAGCCTCCTAAGTGACCTCCCAGTCTGTCTCCCTTACATAGTGTCTTTAAGGTGATCTTTCTAAAACACAAATCATGTGACCCCCTGCCTCAAATACTGATATGATTATGCATCACTTTCCTATGAACTCTCAATTCCTTGGCCTGACCCTTTGGAATCTGATCCTTATGTATGTCTTTAATCCCACATCCCCATATAAATCCCACCCTCCAATTTAGGGGAGATATTTGTAATTTTCCTAAAGTGCCATGCACTCTCCTTTCCTTGCCTCCTGTCCTGCTATCCTTCCACATCTTCCATTGTATTCCACTGCTCATCTATATGATGAAGCCTGCTTAATCTTCCTTGATGCCCCTGAGGCTCACTTAGCTTTTTCTTTGGTTCCCATGACATCTTATACATACCTTTATTAAAGATATGTACAAATAATCACACATCTTTATTTCAGGCTCTGGCCTCTCTCACTCTGAGCATTTCTTACTCTGTACTGTGAGCTCCTTGAGAAGGTATCTTATTCATCTTATACATCACCATATCCCTGGAACTTAACATCATATCCAGCCTACAGTTAAAAGCAAATAGGTGATTGAAGGAATAAATCAATGAATGAATGAGTGACTGTAGAAATGGCTTTACTAACTCAAGATATTTTAGATGCCTCATTCAGCTATCATTGACTGAAAAGCATTTCTTTGACTTTTGCTAAACTGTGGCAAAGACATTTTCAACTGTGTTATCCCAAGGACATATGTGTTAAATTATTGGTTGAATTTAGCTCTAAAATAATAATTTTCTCTGCAGACAAATGTGAAACTTGTTTTTAGCTTGAATATAAAACTATGCAGCTCAACATGTTTCCTTTTTTGCCTTAAGTGCCAGAAAACTTAAAGACAAATTTAGTGTTCAATAGTAGTAATTAGATCATCTCAAGTCCCTGATAATTTCTATTCTATTTGTTCTCATAGTCTATTTCTATCCTAAATTCCCCTATACATGATTTCCTTTCTAAAGTCTTCTATTATAAATGATTATATATTTGTAATAGGTGGAGGATGGAGGCAAAACCTAATCCTCCAAAATACTTGTTTCTTCCACCTTAAGTCCCTCACATTAAGAGAGCCAAATAAAAGGTAGCGACCAGCCTCCATGTGAGCCATAGAGATTTGTAGCAAGCCATCAGAATCCCTGAGTCTTTTGGTCAGTCTGGTTCTGCAGTGATGCATGTCAATCCGAAGGTCTCACTCACATGAAACTGATTGAATATTACAGCCACCAGCATGATTCATCTGCAGTAATAAAGTTCCATTCATGCTTGGAATGTGGTCACAATTTTAATAATTATAATCCATGGACCATAACCATAAGTTTCATTTCATGCCATGTAGTATTTTAAACGTTAGCTGTTAACGCAGGTAGACAAGTTTAGCAGATAATAACAAATGTGATTCTAAAGCAGTGGCCCACAGCCCTGGCTGGCTACATACTAGAATCTCTTGGAGGTGTCCTTCAAAATACCTTTGCTAGATCTCAATCGAAATCAGAATGTCTGAGGGGTGGGGTGATGCCCAGGATCCTTCTTTCTAAGCATCCCCAAGTGATTCTAATGTATATTAAGATTTAGGAAACACTGATTTAGAGCCTGGGAAACAGATCAGAATTTCAGATAAAGATTTGTCATCTCCTCCTTGTAGGGGATTGCCTCTCAGAATTTTAAAAATGAAAATGATTCTACCTTTCAAAAATCAAACTGTGTATTTACCCCACTGAAGTGAAACTGGTTATAAAAATCTGTATTAAAAAGGGGAAGTTAGAGGTGATTACTCATTTTTAAAAGGATTTTCTGTCTTTATAAAGGATTAATTTAAGCATGTCTTCAAGTTCCAGGTAGTGATTTAATTGATTTGTAGATTTATCTCAGTTATTAATTATGCTTGTGACCTTTGCAAAGTCACTTGAGTCTCTCTAGGCTTCTCTTTTCTGATGTGTACACTGACAGAACTGGATTTCAAAAAGCACTTGCCCAGGTCTCACAGTAATTCTCATAGGTGTTGAGATGTTACAAGGAGGTGGACGGTGACTAAGAGCACAGACCCTGGAATAAGGCAGCCTAAATTTGAATCCTGGCTCCACTAAATATGTCACCTTGGGCAGGTTACTTTACCTTTCAGTGCTTCAGCTTCATCGACTATAAAATGGGATTCATAACACTGCATATCTCACAGAGTTGTGAAATTAAGTGAAATAATACATGTAAAAGAATTTAGAACAGTTCTGAGCACATAGCAAGCACTACTAAAGCATTAGCTATCATCCTGTTATGAATATTATGCCTGAAAAAAGTCAGAGCTTTTGGTATGCTAATGTGCTGGTTGGCCTCGAAAAAGGGGACAAATTATATAACATTTCAAAAATATATTGCCCAGTTAGCTTTTGGTTGTGGAGGGACAGCTCTCTATGGAGCATACTTTGGGGAAAACTGTACTACATGACTGGTATGGCCCTTTAAACTCTAGTATAATTTGATTCATCTCTATGTCTTAGACCAGAAAACTATGGCCCATGGGTGAAATTTAGCCTGCCACCTGTTTTTGTAAATAAAGTTTTATTAGCACATAGCCATGCTGATTTGTGTATATATTGTCTATATCTACAAGAGCAGAGTTGAACGGTTGAGACAGAAATCACATAGCCCACACAGCCTAAAATATATTCTGTCTTTAGGCTTTATACAAAAAGTTTGCTGATCCCTGCCTTGGATGTATCAATGTATTGGGAAGCCTACAGCTCTACCCCATAATAACTTAATCATCAAGGCAAATTTTATGTTATGAATGGGCATTTCTATTCCATCTACCCAGTTGTCTGTAAGGAGAAAGAGTCAACAAATATAGTGTACAAAGAGCAAGTAGCTATGGGAGTGGAGCCTCTCAATGACATGAGCTGGAAAGAATAAACAGTGAGGATCACAGGAGAGCTGCTGATGGGGAAGAAACAGAAAGCAAACAGAAGGTGACTTGAAGACTTCGACCCTGGTTAAAGATGCTTTTGTATGATGGACATTTTCTTCCACCACTTCCCCAAAAGCCTATATACCCTCTCAAAAATATTAGATTTCCTTTAAAATTACTACTAAGTACAATCCTAGAAAAATTGTTTTTTGTTATGCCATTTGATTCTTAAAGGATAAGTATTATTATCCTAATTTTATAGTTAAATAAACCAAATTATGCAGAGCTTAAGCAACTTCTCCATATCTAATCAGTGGTTTAAATAAACCAAATTATGCAGAGCTTAAGCAACTTCTCCATATCTAATCAGTGGTTGAGCTTATAGTCAAACCTAGTTCTATCAGTCTCGGACTCTCCATTGTGCCTCAACTGAAGTTATTCAGTTCTAGAATTTCTCTTAAATGCAGAGAAATGCTACATAAAATTCTAATTACCGGGATTTCTTATACACTGTACTAGACAATTGTTTATCACTGGGCAAAGCTTTACAATTTCTACCCATACTAATAATCTCTTGCTCTCCACAAGTGTAGTGCTTGGCTAGGGGCATGGGGGTCGGGAAGTAGGGAATGGAGCGGCAAGGTGAAGTAAGGAATCTGCCAGCATCATGCACAAACAGCAACCCTGATGAAATTTATCTTACCAGGAAAGACAGAGAAAGGATTTCATTCAATCTGAATAGAAACAGAGGAAGCTACTGAAGAACAGACAAAAAAAATGCACTGTTTGAAATGGCAGCTGCAAACCTTATCTCTTATATTTCATTGCTACAAAAACTAGTCAGCTTTTCTTAGCCAAATGTGAATTAGAAGAAATATAATTTAGTGTTTAGAAAATACGCCTAATTTACCATCAAAGCTATACAATTTGTCTTGAATCAAGTAAGGAATTCTACATCAGCTTTTTAAAATGATGGTGATTAAGTAGACTACAATATACTTCCAGTGTTCTTTTCCTTTCATTATTTGTGGCACCCTGATGAAAGTAATTATGCTTTGGCGAATATTCCTCTTAGATGTAATTTGGACCACTTATCTGAGATTCACAGAAGGGAGCTGACTTGACAACTAAAAGAGAACACCTGTTTCTATCAATGTAAAGGAAGCTTGTCCTGAGAGCCTTTTTCTCTGTTTATTCACGCGTAGCATTTCTGCAACCAGAAATACTGAGTGATGTGTTAATGAATTGCCTTCTCTATCCTCATTTTCATTAAAAGAAATCAGGAATTAAATGGTGTATTTCTTTATATTTTACATAAGGAATAAGAAAGAAGGATGGTCGTGAATATAAAATAACCAAAAGAGAAGAGGGAGCGTAGCAGTGATTAAGAGCACTGAGACACACCGATATCCACCCGTGGTGACCAACACACCTTCAGTAAGGATGCCTCTCAGTTCATAAAGAAAAAAAAGCATAATTTGGGATTCTGTTATTTTATTAAATAGGTCAAAAGGGATCTGTAGAGAATGTTGTACATTTTATTACTTCTAACACATATTTGTGTATGTGTGTAAAAACTCTATCCATCCTCTTCTCATTGGTATTAAAAGTAGGCAGGTGGCATATTTGTTATTCATAAAAGGAGGATGTTCCCAGCACATTATTGAAACACTAATTCCATTTCCTGACTAGGACCTGTGAAGCTCCAAATACTTTTAAGAGGTTTTATTTGTTCCTGTTATGATCTATAAAAACCCTGTGCAGCTATTACCTGGCTTTTCCATCATGTTTTAGCAAACATCAAAAAGCACTTTCACAAATACAAGCATTTGGCCTCCCTGCATTCTTCAGATAAGCATCAACAAGTAAAAGAAGTACAGTACCAATGATCTAAAACACAATTTATGTAGATCTACTGAAAATCAGTTAATGGACTTCGAAGAAATTTGTTTTCCTTTGCCTATACTTTGCCACCTCTTTTTGCTTGCCTTTAATGGGAATCTAATTTTTCAATCAAAACTACTGAAGGGAAATGATGAAAAGTTATTTTGATTATCTTTGTGACACATTAGGACTTTCACATCCTATCCAATTTTTTTCAAGTATTTACAAGACTGAGTATATGAACTTTTAGAAAATTTTTATTGAAATGTAATATGCATTAAAAATGCACATGTGAGTACTGCTCAGTAATTTTTTTACAAATTGAATATATCTCAATAGCCAGCACCCAGATCCAGAAACAGAACATTCACCAGCCCCCTAGAAGGCTCCCCTATACTCCTTCTAATTATTACAAGGATAACCACTATCCTGACTTACAGCAGCACAGTTTTGCCTATTTTCATGGGTACATGAACTTCTGTTATCTTGCTTAATCTACAGCAGAAACAGAGGCATGGAGACATGAAGCAATTTGTATAATGCCATGCAACTCTTGAAGAGCAAAATCTAGACTTTTCATCTAGTAGCTTCCACAGTAGACTGCCTATGGCCTCTAAAAGCTTTTCTAAGTGGAGAGAGAAATCCAAGTGACAAGGCTACTTTTTTGCACATTAATTTCTGACTGCTTTATCATAAGGATTAAAGGATACTTCCTTTCAAAGTCTTTATCCATACCAGACCTTTGATATTGTTCCCACTGACTTCTAGGAGCTTACTATCTAGGAAAGAAGATTAAACATGGGAAAAGGAAGTACGAGAGATACACGATGATCAAGCCTGCAGCCGATTTTCTCTACTCACACTACAGCACTCAACTGCCATGGTTTTGTGTTAATCAGCATTCTTCAGAGAAAGAGAACAAATAGGATATGTATAATATATATATGTATACTAAAGAAAAAAATATTTATTTTAAGGAATTGGCTCACATGATGACAGAGACCAACAAATCCAAAATCTGTAGGGTAGGTCAGCAGGCTGGAGACCCATGGAAGAGCTGATATTGCAATTTAAGTCCACATGCAGTTTGCTGGCAGAATTCTCTGTTCTTCTGGGGAGGTCCGTCTTTTTCTATTGAGGCCTGCAAATGATCTTACGAGGCTCACGCACATTATAAGTAAATGCAATCTCCTTTACTCAAAGTCTACTGATTTAAATGTTAACTTCATCTAAAAAGATACCTTCAAGAAATACCTAGAATAATGTTTGACCAGATATCTGGGTACCATGACTTAGCCAAGTTGACACATAAAATGAGCCATCACAGGTATGTATCACATGTTGCCTCTTAGGTGCTCTTCTGATCTTGTCTTGACTTGTTTAGTTTATATGTTGCCACTAAAATGACCCAGCATTAATGCCTTATCATCCCAAATGGACAGTAAAATCCAGTGAGGTAGGAAGCTTTTCTTGAACTTCCTTGATCCTCCACTGTCCTGATCTCAGAACTCATTATATATTTATTGATCAAGTGATATATTTTTAGTGTCAATTTTACTATTTTCTGCACAGACTACATAATCCTAATACTGTATAAAAGCACAGACAAGCAGAAAATCATTTCAGGACCAGGCAGCAGAAACCAAAGAACAATAATTTAACTTTTTATGTTACTGAAAATTTTCTTGATTGTAGGAAACATAAAAAAAGGTTTTGATCTGCCATACTCAAAGTCCAGCAGAAATTCCCAGTTGCCTACACAGCTTTACAAAGTCTGTCAAGTTAATTACACCTGACCTAGATTCTAATGCACTTCTTTATTTAATGGTAGGTATAAGTAATCTATTCACTGATATCACTTCCCGGTTATATAAAATAAAGTTTAAGCATTAAATAAAGTAGAGGATCTGGCTTATAGTTTGATAACTGTCTATTGAGTCATAATATTAACTTAAAATCATTTATGCTAAGTTTGAGTCCTATATTTCAATAGAATTGGGTTTTTTTTAAGACTCCTGAAGTTTTGGTTAATATTCTTGTGTTTCCAGAGTCTCTTATTTATTTGTATAAAGTTGGACTTATACAAAGTTGGACTTTTGCCACCAATGATAGTTTACATTTATAAGTCTATCTCCTGCTCTAGACTGTCAGCTCCTTGAGGGTAACATTCTTATTTACCATTGTGAGTTGTTTTTTCACTCCCCAAGACTATATAGATTGTTTTGTTTGTTTGATTTGGTTTTGTTGTATTTGTGTGTATGCACACACGTGTGCATGCACAAGCACACAACTTTACTTTGTTGACACTGTAGCAAATCTAGACTGTTGGAAGTTCCAGGAATTTGGTATCCCAGTTAGCAGTATTTTACTGTGAAATGAAAGTAGGACTGGATTTTCCAGTGGTTTATTACCATTTATATTCTATGATATCTATTTAAGTGCCCAAACATCTATTATTGTATATCTTCGATACTGTCCAAAAGAGCTGGAGAGGTATTAAATAGCTATTAATCCTATAAAAGTTACTCATGTATACCTTCTATGACCAAGAAAAAAGCAATCCAGGGAACTGTTTAGTAATTTTGGAGTATGTCCTCTGCACCCAGGCACTGAAACAAGTTGCAAGAGTACAAAGGTAAATAAGATATGGTTCCTAAATTCAAAAAGCTCACAGAACAGTGACACCAGTCCTCTAAAACAGCAGTCCCCAACCTCTGGTATGAGGCCTCTTAGGGACCAGGTGGCAGAGCTCCTCCACCACCACCCTGCCCTCACCATCCGTGGAAAAATTGTCTTCCATGAAACTTAGGAAATGGAAGAGGGGGGAAAAGGTGCACACAGCAGGAGGTGGGTGAGCTGTAATCAGCAGGTAAGCACCACTCCCCATCGCTCACATCACCGCCTGAGCTCCCCCTCTCCCCCAATCCCCCCAACCCGGTCCATGGAAAAATTATCTTCCATGAAACCAGTCCCTGATGCCAAAAAGGTTGGGGACTGCTGCTCTAAAATAATATTTGAGAGGTTGAAGTCATAATTTATTTTCAAATTTACAAAACAAAATTACTTCAAAAAATAATAATAATTTAATATCTAAAGGACACAAATTTGTGAGAAATATGGTACTTGATAAGGATGTTGTTTCATAGGCTTAAAACTTGCCTAAAGCTTTAAAAAAGAATTTCTTCAGGGAAAAGCATAGATAAAAATCTTTTGTTTGGTAGTTCTACTGAAATGGTCTTAATGAAACCAAAATATGTACTGAATAGAAAAAGAAAAGAACACTGGAGTTCATTCATTAATTCAAAAATTATTTTTTAAGTCAAGTCATAAATATATAAATTTCTGACATTAAAATTAACTATATCATAAAGCAGGAAATAAGCTTAGTTCTTCGTGTTGGGAAGGTGTTTTTAAGATCTATTACTGCTGTTACCAGATATCTTTGGGTGTTTGATCCAAAAATGCAATCTTAGGGTTCATCTAAGACCCATTTTTTCCTGCAGGATTTGAAATGGAAATGTTCAGAGCAAATCCAGAAGTCTACTAATATGCAAAAAAGTGTGGAAGTGAAGTTAAAGCTTCAGTTTTCAAAAATCTGTAATGATGATAAAAATGAAGCCATAGAAAACTCGACAAATTCTGCAGAGAAAATCTCAGAATGTAGGACTAATTTGACCATGTTCACGTAACAAAAAAGTATATTCAGTAAATATAGGAGTTTGCTTCCCTACCCTTCATTTCCATTTCTGAAAATTAGTGGTTATTTTCATTTCGTTTTTTTTTTTTATAACAAGACAGCATGATGCTCGGACAACATTCCTTAAAAGTGAAACAGTCCTGGGTTTGAATCTCTGTTCTGCAACTTACTGGCTACATTAGCATAGTTAACTTCTCTGTGGTTTAGTTTCCAAATCATTAAAATGGGGCCATTAACACCTGTATTACATAGTTTTGAAAGAATTAATGAATTTGTGGAAATACTTAATTAGCACAGTACCTAGTAGCTAGTAGATGCTCAACAATTGTTTTCCTTTCTTATTCCTAATGTTGATGTTTTCTCAGGTTTTCAGTGTTTCCCTGCTACTTCTGAACTAAGAAAATACATAAACAATAGAATACTAATTAAGTATCAGCATCTTGTACTTTATTTATATCAATTTTGAACATATAAAAGTAAATTCACTTCCAGGAAAATAACAGCACAGACACAGGTTTGCAAACCCTTCCTCTCAAAATCAAATATAGACAAAATAAAAATAGTCAAGAATATATCACCAGGTGGGCAACTAATACAAGAGCCCAACCTTATATTACTAACATCAAGAAATGGTACAAATGTAAAACCATTTCAACCAAATCAAAAGAATCAGCACATTACTTCTCCTGACCCTAAAGATCTGTAAGGTCAAAGGTTAAGTGCACTAAATCCTATAAATCCTCATTGATCAGCCCCCAACCCAGATTGGTGAGACAAGGTTGGGATATGTATGTAGCACAGAGGAAGGATGAGAAGCATTAATATAAAACTATCAAAACTGAAACATATTCTGAAAAAGTTAAGTCAATTTTTAAGATTTCATGCAGAAAATGTAAGTCACTTACACAGGGACAAAAATCATCAGCATGGCCTCAAAATTCTCCATAGCAACAATCAAGTCAGGAGATCAAAAACAATATCTAAAGATATCTGACAGTAATTCAAAAATTCTATATCCAACCAAATTGTCATTCATGTACAAAGACAATATGAAGGCATATTAAATATGTAAAAGATTTAAGAAATATAACCCCCATAAACCCTTCTTTAAAAACTCTACGTAGTGAATTAATCCAGTCAACCCAATAATAACTTTAAAAACAACAGAGACTTAGGAATGATAATGCCATAATGCCATTGTGGGAAAGACACATGATGAACAAGCAATTTATCTAAGTAAATAATTAAATCTAAATAATGAATTACAATGACAAAACAACGTGTTATCATTTATAAAAGTAAAACAGTGCAGTATAAAAATAAAAATAAATAATCATAAGGAAGAGGGGAAAATCACAGCAAATAATAATAAAAACTGAGGTTGCAGCCCAGGGCAGAGGTAGGGGAGAGTTGTTTGTGTGATATTATCTACGGTCATTTAAAGGGAAGATTCTATAGGTACTTTCCATTGATTAAATTGAATTTGAAGTAATAGACTATTAACATTTAAAAGATAACCTTCAGTAGAAGAAGAAATATTCTACATACCTTCCAATTTAACAGAAACATGAACATAAATTAAAAAAGAAAAAGGAAATTTTCAGAAAGCATTAAAAGCAGAAAACATAAAATAAGATGTTATAATTAAGACTAAACATTTTATAACACTAAATATCAATGGGCTGCATTTACCTATTAAAAGGAAACTACTCTCCCACTGACTCAAAACACAAAACCAACTACATGTTGGCATACATAAAAGGCATACTATAAACAAAGTAATTTGGAAATGTGTAAAATAAATGGATAGGCAAAAATTTATCATTTGTTTTTTATCACCAACTTATTTATCATTAAATTACTATTTGCAAAAATAAATCGAGGTTTAAGATTTTAATAGCAGATAAGATTGAATTCAAAATAAAAATGTTAAAAGATTTCAAAGAAATTATTGACCTGAAATTTTTATCCAGGGACAGGGGAAGAACTTCACTACTGAGTTTTGGAACACAAAATAACATTGTTGCTTGTTTATAATACCAATTATGGTAAAAAGTAAACATGTCTTAAGTGTGTAATGTTTTATCTCATTTAAACCTGGCAATAACCTCATAAGGTAAGTGTTATTATCATCGTTACCTTACAGATGACATACAACAGTTAAGTAACTTACTCAAACTCCTACTGCTAGAAGTGGTAAAGCTGCAATTCAAACCCTGGCAATCCAACTTAGATCACATGCTTTTAATGACTACATTATATAAGCAGAAATTAATTAGAAAATATAGTGGAAAAATCCCACTCACAGAGAATAGGCACACGTGTACCCTGGATTCACATCAGGCTGGCCAGATACTGGGCTAGGGTAGTGAGCTACTTATACCTTTACCAATTGGTGGCAATAAGCTTTCTAGCAGCCTGCTATTCCTGGCCATAATTGACTCAGGACATTAGCTGGACTGGATCCTATAAAGTGAATGGGTTCCCCAGGACTACCCCCAGTTCAATGATTTGAATGTTTGCATCCCCCCCAAAAATGCATATGTTGAAATCCTAACCCCCACAGAAATGGTATTAGGAGATATCAGGATAGTCTTTGGGAGGTAATTAGGTCACAACAACAGAGACCTTATGAATGGGATTAGTACCCTTATAAAAGAAGCCCAAATAAGCGCCTTTGTCCCTGTCTTAGTCAATTTTGTGTTGCTATAACAGAATATCTTTGAGTGAATAATTTATAAAGAAAAGAGGTTGATACAACTCACAGTTCTGCAGGCTAGGAATTATGAAAATCATGCTGCAGGTACCTGCTTGGCTTCTTGCTGAGAGCCTCGTGATAGGTCAAAACATGGCAGAGAAGGTCAAAGTGGAAGAAGACATGTGCGAAGAGGAAAAACCCAAGGGCTGTCCTGACTTTATAACAACCCACTCTTAGGAGAACCAATCCATTCCTACAGAAACTAATCCAGCCACACCAGAGCAAAAACTCACTTACTACAGCCAGAATAGCATCAAGCCATTCGTGAGGGAACTTCCCCCAAACCCAAACACCTCCCAATAGGCCCCACCTCCCAACACTGCCACATTGGGGATCAAATTTCAACATGAATTTTGGTGAGGGACAAATAAACCATATCCAAAGCATAGCAGCCCCTTCTACAAAGTGAGGACACATACAGAAGGTGCCATCTATGAACCAGAGAGTGGGCCCTCACCAGACACCAGATCTGCTTCGATCTTTGACCTCCCAGCCTCCAGAACTGTAAGAAATAAATTTCTGTTGTTTGTAAGCCACCCAATTTTGGCATTTTATTATAGCAGCCTAAATGGACATCCAGGTTCTGTGATATACCAAAACTAGCATGTACCAAAATTCTAGACTCCCAAAAGCAAATCAAGTGTTAAGCATAAACACATTCGTTGTACAGTTTAGGCACAGAAAGTCACCCTTATCATTTAGGGAAAATGTTGGTTTTTTATATATCAGTGTAGGGAACTGTTTACTAGCAAAATTCCCAGAGACTAGCAAAGGGCCAAACTTGCAGGCAGGCTCTTCTAAAAATAGATAGTCACAGGCTATACTAACTTTTTTTCTGCATAGTGAACATGAAGCACTCAAACACCTTCATCTGAGTTTCCTTCTATAATTTTTGATTGATTGATCCTATAATATTCTACAATCCTATATTTTTATTTTCCTTACAATTTAGATTAGATTTCTTCACTCTTCTGTACTCCCATCTGCCCACTCTACCCACTGAAATTTGTACTGGTCATAATTAGTTACTTTTGAAAAACATCTCCCGAGACTTGCCAAACAGATGATCAGACTTTCTGGCAGCCTATAGAATGAAAAGGGAAAGAAGGCATTGTGCCTGATGGTGGCCAAGCTACAACTCTGTAGCAATTCAGCTGTGATCTCCTCCATCTCTACCCTGTGACACCACACAAGACCCACCTATGAGTTACAAAAGCTTTGAACAAGTTCCTGGATGGCAAAGTATAATAAGCCATTGAAGTTCATGAAGTTCATCATTTGATCTACACATATAAGCACCAGTTAGGTTCAAGGTACTGTGTTAAAAGCGGTGAATGGATATGAAGCTGAATTCAGACATATACCCTGCACTGAAGGAATTTACTGTATAGTCTTCTTATGGGAAAGTTAAGATGCATCATTAAATAACTTTAGTATCAAGTAAGCAAACTGTAGGCAGTGAGGCTGGGAATACAACAGTGAATGAAACAGACAAGGTCTCTACCCTCATTACCAGAGAAGGATTCACAGAAGCTAGCATTAGAGAAGGGGCCTGATCAATATCAGGAATATGCCAACATGATGACATGATGTCAACATCATGGAAAACAGTGAGCATGATTATAGTGCTGTTGCCAAAGGAGCCATATGAAGCTGGATGGAATAATTTCCTGATCTAGTGTGTCTATTTATGTTCTTATTCTCCGGATGCCCTGCACATTATTTGAAGTCTCAGAAAAATCCCTGATCCACGAGGCTCTTTTAACTTCCTCTGATGGCCTGGCAGAATTAATTTGCCCAATCTTGTAAATAAAAGTGGTCACAATTCAATATTGTGCTGCTAAAGGTAAAATATTCTCTTGACTCTTATGTTTATTTACTTTCTAGGAAAATCTAGAAATTTTTTCAGTGTCCACTAATAAAATAAGACAGGATTCATTTTAGATAATTTCAGTAATAGGTTTAAAGTCAACAATAAAATTTGAAGAGTAAGAAATTACAATAAACAAAAGAATTATATCCATCATTTTTTTCTTTCTTTTTTATTTGAGAAATTTAATTATTCTGATTCTTTTTCCAGGCACGTTATAAGTTTTTCATGGAAATTATTCTTCCTATCTAACTGACAGGATTTATTCTCACCATTAGGATGTATTTGGTTTTTCTTTCTCCCTTTGCCTTTTTTCATTTATATTCTTCTCTCTTGCCTTTCTTGAGTTTGCTCCTCCTTCTTCTATGCTAGCTTCTCTTAACTACTTGCCCCATTATAACAGATCTGACTTTCAACATCAGTGGTGTTTTTCTAACAACCAGTTTGGCCAGCGGAGGTCAGAGGCTGCCACAAGGAAGATTTTTACTAAAACTTTTGGAATACAGAGCAGCCTATTGTTAAGATTTTCAAGTTCATTTTAAGGACCAATTTCATGCTCTAATCAAAAGACTGTCATTTTGCTCTTAAAACAGTAGAAGATTTACAACCTCTTTCCCCAGAGTCTGCTGAACTCAAACATACGGGCACTCAGGTGATACATCTTTTGGACTGCCCTTCAACTTTGTCCTAAACTGATAATACTGAATTCCCACCAGCTTAGTATATATATCATAAGACTGTTCGCTTCCGCAAGCATCTGGAATAAAACTTCATTTCCTTAATTTTTATCAGTGTACTAGCTACCTTTATGTACACTCTATATTTACTATTTTAATTTTCCTGAAAAAGCTATTTGCATTAACAAGATAGCAGCCCAAGACAAATATCTCCAATTAAGTTGAAGAAATTATTCAAGTCAACAAGACGAAATACTTTGAGCCAATTTGGATAGTAAATACTGCCTGCATCTGTCTAGCATGCAGTCATTCTTTACCTTCTCTTTATTTTGCATTTTATTTATAGATATGTTCCATTAGGTGACTGACCTGTTCTGCACTTTATAGCTGTTTTAAAATTTACGGGTGTCTTATTTTTAATGAGGATCTGTAGTTTGGATTCACCATTTACAGCACAATAGATGACTTTTGCTCCTAAACTCATTATTTCTCCTTCTCATTACTATTACTAGAACTCTGAAACATTTTCAGAGAGTGAGTTGTTTTAGAAAGCAGAAATCCCAGGAGATGCCTTTCCTGTTCTTTTCATTTAAAATACAACCAGGAGATCTTATTTAAGTCTTACTCTGTAAAGGCATAGTTCACTGAATTCCAGATGAAAATTATGTTATTTTCATTAAAACTCAATTCATAATTAAGCAATAAAAAATCTACTCTGGAATGCACGCCTTATAAGACTATTTCACAAACCTACATATGTAGGAAAACCTATTTTGCATTTTATAAGTTAAAGTAGTAAAAAGCCATAATAGTTTCCTAAATTCAAAATTCAAAAGTGATTTTAGTTAAGTTAATGTCAACTGTTAAACTTGCAAATGGATTAATATAATTTTTAATCTCCATTATCCTATTGTGCTTAGATATATTTGTTTCTAGGCTTAGATATTTTTTCCTATACAAATTCCAGAAAGATTTTTCAGACTGTGAATTTGGATATGCTTGAAAATGAAATAACATAAAAGGCATTAACTCATTCAAACAGTTCCAAAGGAGATGCAATGGAATATTAGCCACTTGACTTACAAACTAAAAAAGATTAATATACGTCATTTCCTAAAAGCTATTACTACGTCTTGGATCAAAAAATCTACCATAAAATTTTTAAGTACGTGTCGATGGAAAGATTATAATGCCCACCAACTAGATTTCTGTATGGTGTCTGAAATTATTACCCAACCAGTCTTCCCACATATAGCAAGGCAAGCTTAGCACTGCACAGAGAGGGTGGGTTGGGGTGGGCAGATTCACGTAAACTACTCTATGAACGATACGCTCTGGAGGTGTGTGAGGCAACAGTCCTATACCCAACACTCTGTGAAATTATATTTTTCAATATTAGTAAAAATCTAAAGCACAATTTTAAGACAGTGTTGTATTTTACCCAGAAGTCTTCTTCTGTACTCCAGTAGTATAATTATAAAAAAGATTTTATTAGGATGAGAAAATAATGTAAGGTAAATAAAAATTTTATTAATTTCCTTACTTCATAAAATTTTAAGTACCATGGATTCTCCCTTTATTAAAAGAAATTTTGTTCCTGAAAATTAAATATTAATTAAATTTTTGAAAGCAAAGTCACATCTTAAATGCAGCGAGATTCAAACAGGAATTCAAGACCTTGATGCACTAGAGACCACTTAAAGAAAATACGTTAAAAAATCACAGAGAAGCAAAAAGTAACTTAACTGTATTAAATTAAGTTTAGCCTAAAGCTGCCTCCTTACCTCTTTTAAGTTCAACCTAGAGATTTCTCCATTCATAGTGAACTGTCAGCTAACTGGACGTGTAAACAGACTGACCTACTCTTGTACCAACCGCAGAGTTCTGGCCGATCACAGGCGGACGACTATTCAAACCACATTTAAATAAGGCAAACGCCAAGCTGTAACCAGCAGCTGTTTCTGTACCTCACTTTCCTTTTTCTGCCCATAAATATTATCCAACTATGTGGTAGCCCTGGCGTCGCTCCGAACCTCTTCTGGTTTGGGGGTGCTGAGCGATTTTCGAATTGTTCTTTGTTCAATTACATTCTGTTAAATTTAATTTGTCTAAAGTTTTTCTTTTAACAATTGCATTAAGATCTTCATAGTAATACATATTTTATTTATCTCTACCATGAGACTATTAGCTTCTGAAAAAGAGTCCAGGTCTTGTTTAACTTTGTACCCCTGGTCTCCAACTCCTCAAAAGAAGTGGGGGCTGAAAAGTTTTCGAAGAACGACCGAATGAAACGAAAACGTCACGGTCTTCCGATTACCGTGTTAAGAACAGAAAGTACAAAATGTTTTAAATATGTGTTTGCACTTAGACTTCAATCTCATACTGGGGCCAGTTAATAAGGTATCAAGAAAACAATGAAAAAGGGGGGAAGGACATTAAAATGGGAAAAGTGGGACAGGAAAAGACAGAGGTGGGAGAGAGGGGAGACTGGGCACAGATAAGGGTGCATTGCTACGTAGGGTTTTATAAGTGCCATTCCACGATCTGCAGTTCACCAGGCTGCGAATTTCAGCAGTTAAACTTTTTATTACTCATCTTGAAATGTGAATTAACTGGTTAATTACAGCACCCAGTTTTGAGGGTTTTTTTTTCTTTTCTCCTTTTCTTTTCAGTTTGTTTGTTTTGAGGCCTCTATGTTGTTACAGGTGATTTTTTTCTTTTTTACTCTTTATTTTTCCTAGTCATCATGGCTGTGATCAGAACAAAATCATTCCTCAGGTGTTAGGAATTCAGGCCAAAGAGAGATCTCACCCCACAGTTCTATTCTGAAAATATCGACTTGTCTAAATGCAAGGGAACCCTGTCACAAAATGAACGACACTTTCGTGATTAAAAATAAATACTATATAATAGCTTTATTATTGAAGTTGAAAAATTTTGACAATACCTAACAGTACTGGGAACATGGTATATAATCAAAATGATACTTCCAAATTCAGATTTTTAAGTTATTTTTTTAAGTGAGGAATAATGTTAAATAATCTCATGGAAAGGATATTTTGAAACTTGGCATTCTGATGTTCCAATCTATTTCTATAAATAATTAACTACACAGTTTTCCAACTTCTATAGCATTTATATTGTCCTTTTTACTCCTCCTTGACTTAATTAATAGTGTCTGATTTGATTATCCTGAATTAAAGGATGGCTCTCAAACCCCACCCACCGTAAATAGCCATTATTCTGGCCATTGATTGCTGTGATCGCTGATCTCTATCACAATGGTTCTTTCACATTCACTGCATCAATGGGCTTTGTTTTCTTTGGAAAGATCTGAAGTAATAAAAACTCATCATTATGGCTATAAGCAATGAGACACACAAACAGCCCTATTTCCAAACCACTGGCGTCAGAAACACCAGATTATTCAGCATGAGCTTTCAAAGGACAGACCATGCTTGAGAAAGAAATGGGTTTAAAAACAAAATCCATTTACGACCCTATCACAGAGTAGCTGAATGAAAAGAGGCCAAGTCCAGAAATGAAGTCTGTGTTCCCTCTTTCTTCCCACTTTCTTCTCTGTGCTTACTGCTTTTTTCTTCCTTTCTAATTTTTCTAAGAAATGGCTAGGAGTCAACTGTAAACATACAAGTAGCTTTATAGATACAAATATACTTCATTTAGTGCAAAAAATGGCTTCTGACCATTTGTATAAAACTATTATTGTAACAAATTATGTTTCCAATCAATGTAGCATTTTGAGATGCTTAATTTTCTTTTCTGATTGACCATTACTTTCAGCTTTAGATTTCTCTTCCCTCCTCAAACTAGACCAAAAAAATTAGCCTGGAAGTTGTTGAAGAAAAAATTCAATGACTCTTGTTAAAGCACAGTAAGGCAGGCTTTATTCAGGATCATTGTGTTAAGTCCAGGGACCACAGCAATGGGATTTTTCAGTGGTGGAGAGAGATTGGGTTCAACTCCAAATACAGCATGGGCAAGGGGGAATTTATACCTAAGAAGGAGGGTGGGGGTTAGTGGTTGGAAAATTACTAAGAGGAAATATCAGGGGCAAAGGGGACTTTGGCTAAACCCACCCAACAGAATTCTTGCTGAAGGCAGGCCAGGGTGACCAGACATCACCTGGGGGAGGGTGGAAGATGACCATATATCAGCTATCAAGGTTGATCAGATATCAAGGGTAGGGGGTTCTTGCTAAATTGACTTAGGAGGGTTCTTTGCTAAAGTTGGATTTTATAAGGAAAATTCTTGCACAGGCCACTTTACAGGTGGGCACAGGAGGTTCAGGAAAAGCCTGACCAGTTTGGCCAAGCAAAGAATCTTTGCCAAAATAAACTCTCAAATCTTTGGGGAAGTCACCATTTCAATAAACTCTCTGGTGACTTCCTATTTAGTGCAAATATGTCTCTGAGCTTTCAGATTTTACAGTAAATACATTAAGTTTCCATAAAACTTAGCATGAAGAGTCACACCTAATGTAATTAAGTTGGAGTAGCAGTAAAAAAAAAAAAATGTGACATGGTATATACCGTAAGATACTTTCATAAAATACCTTCCTCTGACATCAATGCGTCTATTCCTCATGGGGAGGGCACTAAACATGCCCAGGAGAGGGTGTAGCAATGGAAATGATTCTGTGCCACCTTTCCTTTCTCCTTCTCTGCCATCCTCTTTATTTCCAGTCTCCTCCTCTCTCTGGCCGCACCCCACTTAGCTGTCCACTGCCTCTGCAGCTGTGCCCAGTCTCCCCGTCTCTCCCACCTCTGTCTTTTCCTGTCCCACTTTTCCCATTTTAATGTCCTTCCCCCCTTTTTCATTGTTTTCTTGATACTTTATTAACTGGCCACAATATGAGATTGAAGTCCAAGTGCAACTAAATTAAGAAGAGCAACACTAATTGTCCCAGAAAAGGCCAAAGAGATCTTATAGACGAAAAGGGTATTGGGACAGAATCTGCAATCTAGGAAAGAAGGGAAATGAGGCAAGCAATTAATGTCATGGCTCAAGATTATAAGGTGGGGAAGGACAATGAGGTGAGTTAAGCTACGAGGCAAATGGCTGAAATGTAACTTTTCAAAAAATAGCATGAAGGTGCTGGGAGAGAGAAAAAGGTTTCAGGTCCCTCTTATAATCAATTAATTCAACCTATCTGGACTTATATGGACCACACAGGCTTTAAATTTTGATTAGTGAAAATAAGCAGGATTTTTTTTTTTGGTCATTTGCTTCTATCCAGATTTGTGTGTTGATCAGATGTTGACAGTAGACTGCTCTGGTACAAGAAGATACAGACCCTGTCTTGCAAGGACAAAATAGTTAAGAAGCAGGTAGAGGAGAATCTGGGGTCAGCAGCTCTGCTGCTTGGCAGCTGCCATGACCTCAGTGCAGTGGCTCCACAGCTTTGGTGCCTGCTCTGCCCATCTACAACACGAAGGTGAGACGCCTTTCCTCTCACAGGCAGAAGTAGCCAAGGGTTTAAAGCATTATTAGAGCTTTACTTGCCCAATATAATCCTTGTACAACATCTAAAATCTGCTCCCTGCTTTCATTAGTCTGCATCCCAGAGTCCTGCCCCAGCGCCCTGTCAAACACATCATTGGCCTGTGGATAGAAAACAAGTCTTTCATTATACAATGGACAGTCTGTACAAGTAGATATTATCAGTGTGTGTGAATATGCCTACCTGTAGATACACCCAGTATTTTTTCAGAGTTATGTTTATACATGTAATCAATTAAGCTAATATTTTCACACTATTGATTCATTTATCAGAAACAATAGGTCTACAGGACAGTAAAAGAGAAAAATTAAAAGGACTTAGGAAAAGAAGGATGGTAAAGGCATTTTACAACCCATGAAAACACAAAAATAAAGATTTCAGTTTTAAGAAAAAGTCCCTGAACAGAGAAGTCATAATGGAGCCTTTATGATACAGAAATAGCCAACAGCAACATTGATTCTCATATATAGTAAGGAACATATGCATTTAGACTACTGTTTTTTAATTGATCCCTCCTCCAAGGGTTTAATAAGCCTTCCCTTCTGTTCAGACAAAGAGGAGACTATGATCTAAGAAACTAGTCATTTTAAGCCAATTTAAGTAGTCATAATCAATGATTGTCAAAGTGCCCTAAATATACCAACAAGATATAAATGTTCCCTGACGTGTTCACTGACTCTAACATAAATAAATTGACTGGGCTTCCTGAAGTGGACCTTCCAAAATGGTTGGCAAATACATTTAATTCTACCACTGAAAAACATAATATAAAATTCCCAACCTATCACGACTCCAATTTAGTGTGTTACCTAGACTTCTTTCTGATGTGGCTAGAGTCACACAGAAAACACTAAAAAAAAGTCCACCTGAACTTGTGAAAAATATTCTGTTTGTCCTCTGTATTCATTTAATATGAGAGAATAACTCTTCATCGGTTGTCATGACCACTGTAATATTGGAATTGGAAGAGTCTTGTAAAAATTAAAACTCATGAGACAGTACATTTACATACCATTAGTCAGTCGGTCTACATGTCTCATTCAAACCTAAAATTCCTCTCTCTTCTCACTCTCATCCGATGACCTTGCTTCCTTTTTCACTGAGAAAACAGAAGTTGTCAAAAACCGAACTTCCTCACGCTCTCACTGCTACATCGACCGCATCTGTGCCCCCATTCTCTGCCTTCCTCCCGTGGCCATGGATGAACCATTTGTTCTCCTGGATTTTGTTCACTCTTACTTACACAAACATTTTGCTCCTACAACTCTCCCCTTTCTCCTCTTAATCACTAATTTTTCTCCACTCTATGGGATCATTTTCATTAATATGAAAACGTTCTGCAATGGGTCCCACCTTATTAATTACCATCCCCTTTCCTACCTGCCCTCATTGCTGCACTCTATTTTGTAGTAAAATTCCATATTTTATAATAAAATTGCTTTATTTTACCCACATAATGACTTATCAATCCAATTTGCGTAACTTATATGATAAAATAGTCCCTCTTTCTTACTATCATCCCTATGTACACAACCTGAGCTCTCTCCTTTCCAATCTCCCTTTCATTTACTGGTAATCAAGACATTTCTATCATATTTTTGTACAGGTTTATAGGGCACATGTGCAATTTTGTTATGTGCATAGGTTGCATAGTAGGCGAGTCAGAGCTTTTAGGGTACCCATCACCTGAATATTACATTGTACCCATTAACTAATTTCTCATCGTCCAAACCCCTCACACCCCCTCATCCTTCCCAGTCTCCATTGTCTATCCCTCCATTTTCTATGTTCTTGTGTACACATTCCTCAGCACCCACTTATGAGTGAGAACGTGTGTTAATTGACTTTATGTGCCTGGCTTGTTTCACTTAAAAAAATGACCTCTATCCATGTTGCTGTAAAAGACACGATTCTATCATAATTTAAATAACAATGATGTTGATAATATAAAAGGCAGCACAGAATCCAGCTGCTTCCTTCATAATGGTACTGATTCCACAAGAGCACTATCAGCCAAAAATGATTTTATCACACACTTCAGCAGATAGGTTTTAAATGACTCCTAAAAACAAGAATTAAGGGGGTATGTTTGCATTAAACCATATCACCATCAGGATGCTAATATCTATCACTAATATTTTTTCTTTGATATGATATTGAAAATAAACCATCCTAACATAATTACACATATAATAAAAAAATATATTTTGCTTAATATATTTAAATGTTTCATATAAAATATATTTTTAAGTCATAAGAAAAAGAGGACATCCATCAATTTGACCATATAAAATATGAACAGCATTAGACAAAGAAAAGGAACTCTTAGAGAAATCTCACACACCCAGTTAACACTCAGTAAGAATCATTGCCCAATCAGAAGAACTCATCAAGAAGGAGAAGCAAGCTGCTTTCCTTTCTTACTGGCATAAACAATTATAGTTTTGGTTTTATGTTTTTAAAGAATCTCAAATCACTCAATCAGATGTAAATACCAATTGAAATTAGAATTTTCCTTTGGCCAATAACGTCTTGATTGTGAATTACAGAACTAGGACAATGTAATCAGGTCCCATTGCACACAGAATTTTGTGGCTATTCTCCATTTACTCCAAAAGAGAATTCTCGTCAAAGTTTGATTATAAATGTGAGCAATGTAAAAAATATCTTATCAATATATAAGAAGCATATAAATTCTTAAAGATTATTTATATACTGGCTATGAAATATGTGTATTTCCAAATATAGCTTCTGTAGAGTTCAACTGAATTTATGTCCTGGGCTACAAAAATGATGGAAAGTACCACCTAGAGGCAGCACTAGAATGAAGGCATTTGGTCTCTGAGTCTGAAACCAGAGAAGCTGATATGGAGTGTAGTCATTGTTAGGTCAACATAACATATTGGCAAAACGTCATATAAGCCTTAGTTTTTGAAATTAACATTAACATTAATCACCAGTTAACCTTGATTATTTCTAGAACTATACCTTTAGTAATCATAGCTCAACCAGCTCACTTTGCAAATTAGGAAACTGAAATTTCCAGAACTGTTACAGGATTGTCCCACAGTTACCCAGGAGTAAATGAGAGAGCTGGGGCTAGAACCCAAGTTTCCTTACTCTTTCTCCAAAGTAATTAATTTCATTCATTTTGGAAAATATGCCAGATAAAATTGTATTTTAAATGTGCAAAATTATTGTTCTATACAGTGTTTAAAATAATTTTGAGTTTTAAAAATTACCATATATCTTTTCTTTATGAGCCAAAGGGGCTGCAATGTATACGCATGCTTTTACAAGACAGTTTCTAAACTGTAACATTTTTTAAAAGAGTGTAAAGTGTGATGTTCATAAAGTCTAATTTATGTCTCTTGAAATGTGTTTAACTGGCAATAAGCCTTTTCAAGGTACAGAAATTAAAGTTCTTTATCACTAACATTTAATTAGTTATCTGTGTCTTTAGTGCAAATATTCATTCTTTTTTCACAAAAAATAATTCTACTGAAAAGGGAGGTGCAGTTTGGTACTAAGTGTAGCCTAAATATGGAAGTGCACATTGATTTTTTTAAACCACATTCTGGCATGAAAATATCTTACCTGTGTCAGAGGAATAGAATACAAGATAAATATGAGGGGGAAAAAATGGACTTAAAATTTATTGAGCTATTATTTACCAAGTTTTATCTTAGATACTTTAAATATTTTATTTCACTTTAATTTTTTGCAAACTGATTTCACACATCTAGAATCTTTCACCAAATTCTTGACTCTTTCTCCAAATCCCTTTAAAGCAAGAATAAAAAGACTAAAAAAACAAATAAAAGCCCATAAAACCTCAAGAATGAAGAGGAGGAAAGACGCTAAGAACAAAATTATGGAAGTTGTAAAGTAATTGGTTGGTTGCTGAATAATTTAGCAGAGCTTAAAAAAAAAAAAAAAAACCAAACACCACTAAGTCCACCTGGAGGAAAAGCTGAGAACTGACAGACACTACAGAATCCCCAGCAGGCTCGTGGGGTTGGCGTATCATCAGGTATTTCTGGATGTGAGAAAAAGAAACAAGGAGAACTGATTGAAAGTCTGTTTAAGAAGGTACATGCCCAGGTTCATTTTCCCACCATCCTCAGCTGGGAAACTTTCCCTCCCTGATCCTGACAAAAGACTGGAGGTTTTTTCTCTGGGAAAGGCTGAAGAAATCTCTGGACTGTGGGGACACCAGGCACAGGGCAGGGGCACCACACTGAAAACAGAGGAATTAAGCGTATGATGTATATTGGAAGCAGGGATGCCCTCAGCTAGCCTCCCACACTCAGGTCCCAGAACAGACCTTCACCCTCCAGCGAGGAGTTTGGCAAAGCCTTGTCTGGGGAATAAACGCAGCCCAGCAGAAAAGATCTAAAGATACTGACATCAGAGGTTTCCCATCTAGATGGGGCAGACGGATCGCGCAGTCACACGCCCACCCATGTGCTTGGAGCCTCTAATCAGCGTGTTTGACTCCCACACATGAGCACAAGCCAAGAACTGAGAATTTCCAGGAACCTGAGGAAATCCTCTAATCCGAACCTGAATACTGAGAGGTACCAGAATGTTCTCTTCTACATGATATGTTCTCTAGGTTACCATATGTCCTGGTGTGCCCAATACAGTCCTATTTTACACCTGTTGTCCAGGTTAATTATTTAAAGTATCTTTTTTTACTCTCAAAAGTATCCTGGTTGGACAACATTATTTGGTCACTTTAATATTGCTCTCTCACACCTCCATACATTTGCCCTTGCTGCTCTCCTTACCTTAACTTCCCTTTCTCAAATGTCCTCCTAGAAAAAAATCCTCCATATCTGTCCAAGTTCTACTTCCTCATAAAAATTGCCTTGAACTAAAGACTTCTCCTGTCCCTCATTACACTGCATATACAATTTCATTATAGCAATTGCTTCACTCCAGTGCAGCATTATGTGTTTGTTTTTTTTCCACCAGAGCGGGAGAGCAAGGATCACTGTCTCCATCACTGATCATCCAGCTCTTGACAAAGGGGCTGCACAGAGTGAGCCACACAATTCTTGCTCAATGAATAAATTTACCATTTACCCTATTATGTACAATTTAATTGTTATATATTTGCATTCTTAAAAGTCTTATCATTATGAAGGATACTGACAGTTCAATTCTGATATGATTTATCCCTACCATAAAAAAATTCTAGGCATAATTCCCTTCCTATATTAAGACTCAAGGGTGATTGTGATTATAAATTCTTAGGTGAGTTTGAACACCTCCATTATTATACATGCTCAAACACATAACCTATGTGTTCATCTATTTCAGCAGCTAAGATAAATTCATAAATTATCTTAGCATTATACATCATCAGATAAACATGGCAAGCAGATAGCCTTTTCAACTTTCTTCTTTTAAACTGAATTCACATTTTTATCTTGTCCAGTTTCAAGTGAGGGTGAATTGTGTTTGGAATTTTTAAGGGGAGTTAGACTAAAAGGACTGAAGGTAAAAATATTCTTTTTTATTCTAAAATACTGCCTTTGTTGGAATAATCTCAGTAGTTCTCAAATTTTTATGCACATAAGAATTACATGAAGATTCCCAGGACTTGGTGTATATATGCATTTATATATGTATATAGGGGGTATATCTGTGTACATGCGTGTGTGTGTGTATATATATATAAAAAACATATATATTACACTCCAGGTATAAATATATACATACTTATTATATGTTATATATAATGTTATATAATATATATACATTTTAATATATTATATTATATATTAACATATATATACACACACACCTGCAGTGAATAATAACAGGTTGAATGACCTAAGAATTCAGTAGGATAGAATCTTGGATGTAAAACTAAGTTGCTTTAAAGAAAATAAATGTAACCTTTCTTGCATAGTTGAGTATATGACCTAAGATGCATTCTCTCCTCCACATATAGTTTTGACACTGTATGTGAAGCTGAAGAAATACTTTCTTTAAAAATTAAAACATCTACTTGGGGGAGCAAAGGCTCTCAGAGTGAGAAGTGCACCCCACAACAGGTCCTCCTTGTCTTTTCATTGAGAGTAGGGTGGTGGGAATACACAGGTAGGTTGTCTGATTCAGGTCTGCTGAGGGAGGCATGACCTATCCACACACACACAGCTTGCAGCCAACACTCTCATAGATACAGAAGCCAGTAATGGCAGAGGAAACTCATGCCCAGCCACATATAATAATCAACCTAGCCTTTTATGTAATAAATATGAACAACGAGAAATCACCAGCAATTTAAAAAACTAACAATACAAAAGAGAAAGATCAAAATGAATAAAGAACAACTGATTTGGGAGAGGAAAAGATAGGTCCAGTAAGCAAAGATAACTTTAACTGTCATTAGTATTCTAAGAAAGATTCATAAATATATCCATTCATAAACTAGAACAAACCAATACGTGAAAGGGGAATAACAGAATAAGTAAGAATCCATGAAAATTAAGAATACAATTATCAAAATTAAGCTAAAAGAATCTGAATCAGAAAAAAAATGAAGTCTCACAAAAGGTAAAGCAATAAAACCAGAAAGTGGAAAATATAAAATAAAAATCCAACAGGTCCAACAACCATCTAAGGAGTGTCTTTAATGACAAAGAGCAAAGGCAATTAAGGAGAAGAAATAATCATATAGTAGCAGAAAATCTCTAGAGCCCAAGACATGACTCTTTAAATAACATGTTCAGTAAATGTGGCTCACGATAAATGAAAAATAACCCATAAACATCTTCTTTACATGTCAGACCATCTCCAACAAGTTCTCCTTTTCATGCTTTTCTCTGGATGCTCTGCTTCTCCCTGACTTCTGAATTGTGTGAACCAGGGCTCAGTGTTTCTGCTTCTTCTCCTTGTCTCTTCCATATTTCACTTGATAAACGATCTCGTCCAGACTCATCACTTTGAATGCCGTCTATGTATTGATAACTCCCAATGTTACATCTTCATTTCCAACATCCTCCCAAAACTCCTGACATCAAATTAATTTCCTTTCTGTAATCTAACAGACATTGCAAATATATGACTAAAATAGAATTTTTACCTCAATCCCTACTCAATCCCATCTCAGTAAGCAATAACATCATTAATTCAATTGCTCAGGCCATAAAACCACGAGTCACGCTTAACTCCTCTCTCCCTCACACTGTGTATACAATACATCAGCAAGGCCAACATCTAACATAAATTTGAAAGAAAGGTGTGTTCAAGAAGAATATTAATTGCCTAACACTATGATGAAGTTGCATTTTCTCTCTCTCCTATATTTCACAACTCTTGTTTATATTCATTGTATCTCTCATTCAAAGCAATATATTTTTAATAACATAGGAATGCATCTCCTTGTCTATGGTACAAACATGGCATGTTCTACAGTAAATAATACTTACATAATATTTTAAATGTTGAGATTGGTTTTAAATTCTAAACCATCAAAGCATGAAAGACATTTGTATTTACTAAATTAAGTGTAAATTCTATAAACCTAAAAAGTAAAAATAAAAGTAATAAAAATCAGGACTTAGTAGGTTGAAATAGGCACGGAAGAAAATAAAATGGCGAAAAACCCTCCACTCTTACAAAGAAAGAAATCAAGAGGCAGTGTAAAAAAATTGATGGGTCAAGACATAGAATTTGTATGAAGGTAAGCAGCAATGGAACTTTCAAAAGTATGTCTGGTGGGGATCGGAGTCAAGAGAGGACAAGTATAATAGAGGGGAATTTCTCATGTGTAATAGAAGGAAATCAATAGCTATTTTTAAATTGATACATTAACAAGTAAAGTATATGCATATTATTTAAAGATTTGGATTTAACTTCCAGAAAAACTATCCACAAAAGGGTTAAAAATAATCACTTCTGATGCACGGGAACGGAAAAAAGTGTAATGAGCCTTACTTTTCATTTAGTAACCCTTCAGTGTTTGAAATTTTATTATGGCATATATTGCTGATATAATAATAATAAAATGCACAAATAAAAATATTAATAAATAATAAAACAAATGATCACATACAATCTAGTTTTATGTCTAGATTTTCATACATATTTATTTGAATAAGATTTTAAAAGGAGATATAATTTTTGTTTCCCTGTTAGCATAAAGGACACAAATACTGATCTAGGATATTTTAGTGCAGTTTTTATTTTTAATCCACTGTATCAGTATAGATTTTGGTTAACTACTGTCTTGTCAAAACACATTGATCCTAGGGTAGGTATTTAATAAAAGAATTCTATAAAGAAAGAATCCTTCACATCTAGACCCAGAAAAGCTCACACACTGATTCACTGTAATCTATCTCCTCAAAGCACTACAGGCCTATAGGCCCCTCCAAAGGGAGACACTGCAGTTTTGAACACAGTAAATATTTCCATTGTCCTAATGCTACCTCTTGTCCTACTTCTGTGCTTATAAACATGGCACTATTTTTACCTTGAATAATGCATGGCTTGGTGGCCTGCAATATTAAAATAGAAGTCGGTTGTATGCTTCATTTCATTAGTGTGCCCAGTGGCCTCAATCCAGTGTCCTATTGGGAGACAGTAAACACCATCCACCAAGTTGTTTTCATTATAAGTACAGCAACGGTCGTGATGAGGCCCATTGCCTAGAACAAGAAGAAATGACAAACAGAGCAATTAAATCCGTGTTTTGCTTAAGCAGCCTCAAAGTGGCTGATGCAAAACTAATAGCATGAAGAAAATAAACACAAAGCTGCTTAATCTACACATTTCCTATAAACAAAAATACACTAGAGTGAGAGAGAGAACAGTAGGAATTTGTAAGGAATTACTTAGGAAAATTATTGGGTTCTGTGCTACCTTTGAGTACATGCATTTAAAAAAGCATTTTAACTCTTTCAGAACTTCATGGGACTTCTCAGTGCCCTGGGAGCCCATTGTGAATCATTTTGCAGCCTGACAAGCTGCCAGAAAAGGTTTTTAAAGCCATTAATGCCCCCATATTACATACTTTTATGTTTCTGGTATGCAAATTTATGACTAAAATCGGTAATAAAATGTTATAGTATCAGCTCAAACAATAAATACATAACTATAAATAAATACATTAATAAATAATAAAACATATCCCATCTAATCTAGTTTTCAGGTGAAACAGTGGTTATTATTATTTTCAGATGAGGAAACTAAGTCTCACAGAGATCAACTAGCTTGCCCATGGTCACAGAACTAGTAGTGCAGAGCTACTGGTAACCTGATTCCCCTAGTCGCCCACCTTTCAGGCACCTGACACTTTCATGCTGTTCACTGACTATGTCACACGCACCAAGACACATTATCCTCCTTCCAGGGCCAAGGCACATAGGAAGCAGAAAGAGAGAAACACATCTCTGAAAATATTATTTGCCTACTTCACAATTCTGCCCAGTATCAACTACACTAGTTGCTATGGTCCAAATGTTTTTGTCCCTTCCAAAATTCATATATTGAAATCCTAACCCCCAAGATGATGGTTTTAGGAGGTAGGGTCTTTGGAGATGATTAGGTCATGAGGGCAGAGTCATCATGAATGGGATTAGTGCCCTTATAAAAGAGGGCTGAGAGAGACCCCTTGCTCCCTTCTGCCATATGAGGACACAACAAGTAGGTGCCATCTATGAACCAAAAAGTGAGCCCTCACCAGACACTGAGTCTGCTGGTGCTTTGATCTTGAACGTCCCAGCCTCCAGAACTGTGAGAAATAAATTTCTGTTGTTTATAAGCTATTCAGCACATGATGTTTTATTACAGCAGCCTGAATGATCTAAGATACTAGTAAACCTTGAGTTCTATGCAAATCATAATTCATACATTATTTTTATTACCTTCTTATGTGACCATCCCATTTCAAATCATTCTTTTCTTTATACCACCTAATTGTTAAATATGTAAGAAAAACATATAAGCAAAATAAATATCTGAGTGGTTTACAGGAATAAATCACATTTCCTATGAATATAAAAGTTTGATTCATTTGCTCTTGGCCCCTTGCTCTGTCTTACAAATATTTAACCTAAATTTGCTTGGCATAAAATCTCAAAAAAAAAAAAACCTTAGGTTACTGTTTGATTCTTTGGGATATAACTCCCTTCTATCAGACAGAAGGTAGAGGATGACTCCCTTAATAAATCATCACTAATCTTTCTAGATCAGTCGCCTCTTTTTTCTCTTACTGGCTTTTTTCTCTTGATGGCTATAAGGCAGTGCACTGCATCTCTATTAACCTTCATATTTAATAGATAAAAACCAAAGTACACTAGCAACCTTACGTTAAGTAGAGTAAAAAGAGATACATACAGATATAAATGTGTGTAGCAATACTGTTTTAATAGTAAATACTGTAAAGCATTTATTTATTCATCCTTCCACAAATACTTACTGAGACAGGTACTATGCTAGGTCTTGTTAAGGATTTAGGTATTTACCATAAGAGCAATATAAAAAATTGAAATATATTAAGCAGGCCCGTAATCTGACCAGATTTTATTTTGAAAATATCTCTCTGGTTCCAGAGTAAAAAATTAATTCAGAAACAATAAGGTAGAAGCAGAGAGTCCATTTAGGAAGCTACTACATGAGCCCAGGTAGTTGATGATGAGAGCTCAGTGGTAGAAAAAGAAAGTATTACACAAATTCAGGAGGGAAAGGCCAGGGACTTGGTGATTAATTAGAAATAGGAAGTGAAGGTGAAAAGGAATCAATAATGACTGCTCAGCTTCTAACAAATGTAATTCAGTACACCGCGGTACAGTCATCATCAGATGCAAAAGCTGGGAGAGTTTGCGAGGAAAGGTCATCAGTCTTGATTTGGCATGTTGGGGTTGGAGTACTGTTTAGAAATCCAAAAGGAGATGTCAAATAGGGAATTGGACTTATTGGCTTGACAATGAGACCAGAAATATGACTAAAAAAGTAAATTTATGAGTCATCTGAGTGTAAATGGTGATTGAAATAAGAACATAGATGAGTCACAAAGAAAAACAATATTGATGGAGAATAAAAGAGCTCTAGAATCAAGTCTGAAAGCAGCCAGATAGAGAACGATGAATTTGCAAAGGATGCATAGAAGGGGAGGCTGGGGAAGAAAAGCAGGAGTGAGCAAGCGAGGCAGCAGAGCACGACTGAACATGTAAACATAGACTGGAAACTGGATGGATGCATGTCTGACTTAACACTGGTTACACCTGGGGAGTGGAACTGGATGGAGGGGGACTGTCTTACTCTAAACTGTTCTGAAGTGATTGGGTTTTTTACAAGGAGCAGGTGTTAATCTTTTAGTTTAATAAAAGAGTATCTATGGCTCCCACTGGTCAGTACAATAGACTTATAGCAATTTAAATGTCACCTCTTAAATAAATATAATTATTGAGGATCTCAAATATTCATAAATTAAAATATTCAAGAACAATTATTTATCTATCATCATCTTCCTAAGACTTCTTCATTCCTAGAATTGGTTTTTTGAATTACTCATTTTTACATATGAGTGTAAAAATGTTGCCTACATGTTTTAGGCAACTTTCAAGGGAGTTTTTTGTATGTAGTAACCTGAGTTATACAAAATGTTTTCTAGTAATTAAAGTGTTTTTAAAGAGTGGACCATTATCTTTTGATTTAGCCTGAAGAAACAGCAAAAAATTGAATAATAAAATTTTGGTTTTAGATATTTCTGCATGCAGGACTATGGAGTAAATGTACTTTTCCCTATTCTCCCAGTAAATACAACTAAAAACACTGGACATTATAAATAAACAAATGTAAGATGAATTTGAGAGGCAAAGAGAAGGAGGCAGACCATCCAAGAACACTGGGGCCTAAGGAACTCACTATTGATTTCCACCTTTTCCAGGCTGTACTGAAGCATCTCAACCCACTCACTAGGCTGGTGTCAGAGAAGGCTTAATAGGGGGCTGAGACTTTCAGCACCTCCCATGGTAGCATCAGTGGAGACCAGGTGGGAAGGTGGACTTACACCTCCACTTAGCAGTAACAAGGTGCCCCTCCCCTCTTGCACTGTGGTGGTATCAGAGGAGGCCTAGTGGAGAGTCAGGACTTTCACCTCCCTCCCACACCCACCACCAGCGGAGGACATGTGGGGAGTAGTAACAAGGCATGCCTACCTCTCTCAGCCAGGGAGATATCAGTGGAGGCCTACTGGAAAGCTGGAACTCTCACCCCATTCAGTAGTAATAAGGAGTCTAATCCCTTCAGTTATCAAGGGAAACCTGAGTGGGTAATAAGGTGGCACCCCCATTGTCCCCCTGGAGCAGTGTCAGGACTCCAGTTAAAACTGAAGGTTTGCATAAGATCCAGAGTCTCATCATATAATACCCAAAATACCCAGGTTTCAATAGTCAGTCACTAATTATATCTAGAACCATGAAGATCTCAAACTCAATGAAAAAAAGATACTTGATAAATGCCAACACCAAGATGACAAAGATGTTAGAATTGTGTGAGACAGATTTTAAAGCTTCAACAATCCATTAGAGCACATTTCAAACAAATGAAAAATCAGAAAATCTCAGCAAAGAAATAGGACATGTAAAGAACGAAATGGAATTTTACAACTGGAAAATACGATAACTGAAATTTTTAAAAACTCAATAGATAGGCTCAAGAGCAAAATGGAAGTGACAGAAAAAGAATCATCAAACTCCAACATAGAACTATAGAAATTACCCAATCTAAACAGGAAACAACAGAGATAAAATAGACTAAAAAAAAAAAAAAAAGAACAAACCTTGGTGACTTGAGGTATTATAACAAAAGATCAAAATTCATGTAATGGGAGTCTTGGAAGGAGAGCAAAAAGATGGTAGGGCTGAAAAATACTTAAGGAAATAATGTCTGAAAACTTGTCAAATTTGGCAAGAGACATAAACCTACAGATTCAAGAAGCTGAGCAAAGTCCAAACTGGATAAACCCAAAGAAATCAATACCAAGACACATCATACTTAAACTCCTGAAATCTTAAGACAAAGAAAAAAATCACAAAAGTAACCACAGAAAATAACAACCTAGAGAAGAAACAATTGTAACATCAGCAGATTTCTCATCAGAAGCCAGAGAAGCCAGAGGAAGTAGCACATTTTTGAAGTGCTGAAAAAACAAAACAAACAAAAAACCCTATCAACCTAGAATCTTATACTCAGTGAGTATATCCTTCAGGATTAAAGGGAAAAACCAAAATATGTTCAATGAAAGAAAACTATGAGAGTTTTGCCAGCTGAACTATCTTTAAAATGGCTAGCAGAGGATATCTAAACAAAAAAGAAATCTTTGCACATCAGAAATAAAGAACATAGTAAGCAACAGTGTGAATAAATGTAATACTTTCCTTGTCCTCTTGAGTTCCTAAGCAAAAATTATAACACTGTCTGATGTGGTTCAACATGTATGTGGAGGAAATATTTAAGGCAATTGTATTGTAAATGGATGAAAAGGGAGGTAAGTTTTCCTATAATTCACTCAAACTGGCAAAAGGATGATACCAGTCAACTGTGATGTCATTTATATATTACAATATATACATATTTATATATATATATTATATATATACATATAAAATTATGTATATATAATATATAAGCAAATATATATATATTTTATATAGGTAGGTAAATCAAAATGGAATTCTAAAAAATGTTCAAGTATGAACCAGATATACCATACAAAGGCAGAAAAAGAAAACAGAAAAAACAAACAGAAAATAAAATGGCAAACTTAAGCCCTAAAGTATCAATACTTACATTAATTGTAAATAGTCTAAATACACCAACTGAAATACAGAGGTCAGCAGAGTAGATTTTTTTTAACGAACCAAATATATGCCATCTAGAAGAAATTCACTTCAAATTATATAAGCAGGTGAGAAGTAAAAGCATAGAAAAAGATATATCATGCAAACATTAATCAAAAAGCAGCAGTGGTTATGTTAATATTATATAACGTAGACTTCAGAGCAAAGAAAATTACTAGAGACAGAAAAATTATATGATGTTAAAAGTATGAATCTGTCCACCTGGATAGCTCAGTCGGTAGAGCATGAGACTCTTAAAAGTATGAATCTAATAAGAAGACATACCAATTTTAAATTTGTTTATATCAAACAATAGAGCTGCAAAATATGTGAAGCAAAAAACTGAGATAACTGAAGGGAGAAAGACAAATTCAGAATTAGAGTTGGAGACCTCAACACCTCATTCTAAACAACTGCTAGAACAACTAGGCAGAAAATCAGCAAGGATATAAAAGAATTCAACAACACCATTAATGAACAGTAACTAATCAACATTTATACGCCACCCACCAATAGCAGAATACACATATTCATGTGTACAAAGAACATAAACCAAGAGAGATCATAGTCTGTACCATAAGACAACTTCAAAATTTTAGAAGAATTAAATCATACAGAGTGAGTTTTATGACCTCAATACAATCAAACTAAAAGTCAATAATAGAGAGATAATAGAAAAATATTCAAATACTTGGAAACTAAACAATATACTTCTAAATAATCTATGGGTCAAAGGGAAAGTCTCAAAGAAAATAAAAACACATTGAAATAAAAGAAAAACAAAATACAACTTATCAAAATTTGTGGAACACAGCTAATGCAGTGCTGAGTGGAAAAGTTATAGCAATAAATGCAAACAGTAAAAAAAGGAACAGTTTCAAATCAATGATCTAAGCTCCTACCTCAAGAAATTAGAAAAAGAAGAGCAAAATAAACCCAAAGCAAGTATGGTAGAAGCAAGGAAATAATAAAGGTAACAACGGAAATCAATGAAATTGAAAACAGAAAAACAACAGAAAAATCAATGAAACAAAGTGCTGGTCCATTGAAAATATCAACAAAATTGACAAATTTCTAGAAAGACTGACAAAGAAAAGAGAGAGAAGGCACAAGTTATAAAAATAGAATAAAACAAGGAATATCACTATAGATCCTGCAGACATCAAAAGTATAGGGCAATACTATAAACAACAATACACAGATAAATTTGACAACTTAGGTGAAATGTACTAATTCCTCAAAAAAAAAAAAATTACCACAATTCACCAAGTAAGAAATAGATAATTTACATATCCCTATAATTGTTAAGGATATTTAATACATAATTTAAAAACTCCCAAAAAAGAAATCTCCAGGCCAAATGGTTTCACTACACAATTCTACCAAATGTTAAAAGAAGAACACCAATTTTATACAATCTCTTCAACACAGTGCACAAGAATACAGATAAAAGAAAATAAGGGGAAAAAACTTTCCTTATTTGCAGATGACATAGTTATCTTTGCAGAAAAATCTCAAGAATCTTTTATACACGGCAAGGCGCAGTGGCTCACGCCTGTAATCCTACCTCTCTGGGAGGCTGAGGCAGGAGGATTGCTCGAGGTCAGGAGTTCGAGACCAGCCTGAGCAAGAGCAAGACCCCATCTCTACAAAAAATAGAAAAATTAGTTGGGCGTGGTGGCACGTGCCTGTAGTCCCAGCTACTCAGGAGGCTGAGGCAAAGGATCGCTGGAACCCAGGAGCTTGAGGTTGCAGTGAGCTATGATGACGCCACTGCGCTCTAGCCCTGGGAGACAGAGCGAGACCCTGTCTCAAAAAGAAAAAACCAAAGTCCAAATAAATGGAGACATACCCTGTTCATGGACTGGAAGATTCAACCTCCATACCTTATACAAAAATTAACTCAAAATGAATCATGGACTTAAATGTAAAAGATTAAACTATGAAATTCTGAGAAAAAAAATTGGAGAAAATCTTCAATATTTTGGGCTAGGCAGAGTTCTTAGACATAACACCAAAAGCACAATCCACAAAAGGAAAAATTTATGAATTGGATTTCACCAAAATTAAAAACTTTTGCTCTGCAAAAGACCCTGTGCAAAGAAGGGAAAGGTAAGCTACAGGCTAGGACAAGATATTTGCAAACATATATCTAACAAAGTTCTAAGGTCTAGTATATAGAGAACTCTCAAAACTTAACAGTAAGAAAACAAACAACTCAATTAGAGTATGGGAAAAAGACAAGCCTTGAAAAGATGTTCAACATCACTAGGCCTTAGGGAAATGCAAATCAAAGCCACAAAGAGATATCACTACATATCTATAAGAATGGATAAAATTAAACAGTAGCGATAACACTAAATGCTGGATTCAAGTATGTGAACAAACTGAATCACTCATACTTTGCTGATGGCAATGCAAAATGGTACAGTCGCTCCGGAAAAATGTTTGGCAGTTTTTTCAAAAAACTAAACTTGCAAGTACCATACAACTCAATTGTACTCCTGACATTTATCCTAGAGAAATAAAATGTATATTCATACAAAAAACCTGTACGTGAATGTTTATAGCAGCTTTATTCATGACAGCCAAAACCTAGAGAAAACCCAGAAGTCCTCCAATGGGTGGTGAATAGATAAACAAATCGTGGTACATGCATACCATGAAGTATTATTCAGCCATAAAAAGAAATAAACTATTGATACATACAACAACCTGGATAAAACTTCAGAAAATTAAGCTGAGTGAAAAAAATGCCAATCCCAAAAAATTAGAAAAATACTAAATGATTGCATTTATATAACATTCTTGAAATAAGAAATTACAGAGATGAACAGATTAGTGGTTGCCCAGGGTTAAGTGGAAGAAAGGAGGGAAGGGAGAGATACCATAAAAGGGCGAGGTGGGAGATTCTCACGGTGATGAAAATATTCTGGCTCTTGACTGTAACAATCAAAATACCTGGTTGTAATACTGTGCTTAGTTTGGCAAGATGTTCTCATTGGGGAAAACCGGGTAAAAGGTACACAGGATCTTTCCATGTAATTTCTTACAACTGCATGTGAATCTACTATTATCTCAAAATAAAAAGTTCAGTTAAAAAAATATTGAGTGTTTTTCCCAAATGGACAAGAAAATGTTTAGGTTTCCAATTCACTTTCTGTCCCAGAGGACTGACCTAAGAGCACAGTATATAACATACTATTTACTACCACAGTGATAATTTATGCCTGGAAATATATTTAACTTTTCCAGGTCTCACCTCCTTATAAAAGAGTCATTTGGCTACGTTGTGAAAAATGTTAGACAAGAAAACTTTGTTGGGGGTAGGGGGAGAGGGACAAGAGTGAATTATTGATCCAGATTGGACCTGGCCATTGCCAGATAACCATTATAATTCATTTAAAATAAATAAACATACAAATAGCTCACTGAGATAAATTAATCTGTATTATTGGTAGAAAGTAGAAAATTAATGGTTTAATCAACAAAAACACCTATTTCCTCAAAACAGACTTGGTTATCATGTTATTTTTTCATCAAGGCAACTTAGGTTAGTTAAATTGAGTAAGCATGCAAGACTAAGAGATTTGCTTTCTGGCACTCCCATTAAAGGCACAGAAGTAAGGGCCAGGCACGGTTGCTCACACCTGTAATCCTAGCACTTTGGGAGGCCAAGGCAGGAGGATCACTTGAGGCTAGGAGTTCAAGACCAACCTGAGCAAGAGCGAGACCCTATCTCTACAAAAAATACAGAAAAATTAGCCGGGAGTAGTGGCGCACACCTATAGTTCCAGATACTCGGGAAGCTGAAGCAGGAGGATTTCTTGAGCCCAGGAGTTCCAGGCTACAGTGACCTATTATGAGGCCACTGCACTCCAGCCTGGGTGACAGAGCTAGACCCTGTCTCAAAAGAAAAACAGGCACAGAAGCAAGAAACCTCAGAATTTAAAAACTCAGAACTAACTCATTATTTTAAATAGTTCTATAAGTTCGAAAGTTCAGGTTAAAATATGTTTATTTTTTATAAAGTCATAAGTTTTGAAATTATATTGGATAAGCTATATTTATTGGATAAGTGTAGTCTCCTTAAGCAAAATAAAATTTCTACTAATATTAATAATTATTATTTACGTTACATTATTTGAATCTATCCTCCTTGGAGTTTAATTATTTTAAGTTTTTATTTGTAGCACATGAACATAAATTCTGAACCTAACACATTAATCTCTAATTTTAGCTATTAATTCACCCAAATCTGATCTCTCTCATGCCCCATCTGTTACTACCTCAGAAGCTATTAGCATATAAAATTGCATATACGTGATATCATTACAAACTCTTTGGCATTTTGATATTCTCTTCTAATAGCAAAAACAAAAGAAAATAAAACACACAAAAAAATCTTTTTGTTCAACCAACTGCCTCTTTGAGATGGTGGATTCTGTACCAGCTGAGAACTTTGATAAATTGAAAAATGCAAAGGCAGAAAATAGCTGAGTTTGAGGGTAGTGGTAGAGACAGCTGAACTGTCCTTCACAGTGGAATAGACAGCCGAGGCCAATCACGGAAGGAGAGGATGGGACAGGGGCATGAAGACTCACAAGAAGAAGGAAAGGAGAGATGCAGAATAGCAGGAAAGAGAGAAGAGCCATCTAGCCAACTACGTAAGATGAAATAAGTAGCCAAAAAACCCTCATCGTGAGACCATCAAAGAGCACTTAATGGCAAGCATTTTAATATTTAAGTTGAAGTTTTTTGCACTTCTGTAATATGCCTCTCTTCTGTAATATGCCTTCAGTATAAACTACTACATTCACAAACACATTTCTAGCGTGAAGGGAGAGAGCATGGTACCTGAGATAAAGAATAAGGGAGTTCATCACCACTAGACTTGTTCTACAGGAATTGTCAAAGCAAGTTCTTTAAGCAGAAATAAAACACTTCTAATTAATAACATAAAATGTATAAAAGAAAGAAACTCAGTGGTATAAATAAAACATAGTCAAATTTAGAATAGTCTAATACTCTAAGGGTGGTGTATAAAGAAATTTTATCTCTATCATGAGGTTTAAAAGACAAAACTATTAAAAACAACTGTAGCTTCAGTAAGGTGTTAAGAGATACAAATTACAAAAAGATGTAAACTTTGATATCAAAATCATAAAATGCAGTGGGGGAAGTAAAAGTGTCTATACTTTTGTATTTGATTAAAGATAAGTTGGTATCAGCTTAGAATAGCCTGTTATAAGTATGTTTTATGTTAGCTTCTTGGTAATCACAAAACTAAAACCTACAGTAGTTGCACAAAACATAAAAAGAAAGGATTCAAAGCATACCACCACAGAAAATCATCAAACCACAAAGGAAGGCAGCAAGAGAGGAAGAAAGAAACAAAGGATCTACAAAGTAACCAGAAAACAAACAAGAAAAAGGCAGCAGCAAGTCCTTACCTGTCAATAATGACCCTGAATGTAAATGGATTAAGTTCTCCAATCAAAAGACACAGAGTGGCTGAATGGATTTAAAAAAAACAACAACATCCAACCATATGCAGCTTATAAGAGAGTCACTTCACCTATAAATGCACAGACTGAAAGTAAAGGGATGGAAAAAGATATTCCATGCAAACAGAAGCCAAAAGAGAGCAAAGATAACTATAGTCATATGTAACAGAAAAGACTTTAAGCCAAAATCTGTAAAGAAAGACAAAGAAGGTAATTATATAATGATAAAGGGGTCAATTCATCAAAAGAATATAATATATATACAACTAACATCATAGCACCTAAATATATAAGGCAATTGTTATTAAGTGATCTGAAGGGAGAGAGAGACTACAATATCATAATAGGAGAGGACTTCAATACTCCACTTTCAGCAATGGACAGATCATCCATTTTTTAGACAGAAAATCAATAAGGAAACATTGGACTTGAATTACACTTTAGACTAAATGGGCCTAACAAATACACACAGAACATTTCATCCAACAGCAACAGGATACACATTCTTCTCAAATGTATATGGAATATTCTCCAGGACAGATCATATGTTAGGTCACAAAACAAGTCTTAAAAATTTTAAAAGGATTGAAATCACATCAAGTGTCTCTTCCAATCAAAATGGAATGAAAGTAGAAGTCAATAACAGAAGAAATCTTGAAAAATTCACAAATACATAGAAATTAGACAACATGTTCCTGAACAACCAGTGGGTCAAAAAAGAAATAAAAAAGGAAATTTAAAAAATACCTTGAGATGAACAAAAATGAAAATATAACATCAAAACTTAGGGGATGCTGCAAGCAGTTTGAAGAGGGAAATTTATAGCTATAAATGGCTATATTGAAAAAGAAGCATCTCAAATAAATAATGTAATGCTATCCCTCAAGAAACTAGAGAAAGAAGAACAAGCTAAACCCAAAGTTAGCAGAAGGAAGGAATAACAAAGATTACAGCAGAAATAAATAAAATAGAGACTAGAAAAATAATTTAAAAATAAACCAAACTAAGAGTTGGGTTTTTTGAAAAGATACACAAAATAGACAAACTCTTTGCTAGACTAAGAAAAAAGAGAGGAGACTCAAATAAATAAAATCAGAAACGAAAGAGTAGGCATTACATCTGATATCACAAAAATACAAAGAATCATAAGAAACTACTATGAACAATTATATGCCAACAATTATATGCCAACATTTATATACCAATTAGATGATAACCTAGAAGAAATAGATACATTCTTAGAAATATACAACCTACCAGCCTAAATCAAGAACAGAAAATATGATTAAACCAATAACAAGTAAGGAGATTGAATCAGTAATAAACGTCTCCCCACCAAAGAAAAGCCCAAAACTTGATGCAATCACTGCTGAATTCCACCAAACATTTAAAGAAGAACTAATACCAATTCTTCTCAAACTCTTCCAAAAAGTGGAAGGGGAGGGAGTACTTCCAAACTCATTTTATAAGGCCAGCATTACCCTAACACCAAAGCCAGACAAGGACACTACAAGAAAAGAAAATTACAGACCAGTATCCCTGATGAACATAGATGCAAAAATTCTCAACAAAATACTAGTAAACCAAATTCAACAACACATTAACGGAATGAAGAATAAAAACCATATGATCACGTCAGTAAATGCAGCAAAAGCATTTGACAAAATTCAGTACCCCTTCATGATAAAAATTCTCCACAGATTAGGGATAGAGGACCGTGTCTCAATACAGTAAAGGCCACAAATACTATGCTCAATGGTGGAAAGTTGAAAGCTTCTTCTCTAAGATCAGGGACAAGACAAGTATACCCACTCTTGCCACTTCTTTTCAACACAGTCCTAGAAGTCTTCGGCGAGCAATTAGGCAAGACAAAGAAATAAAAGGTATCCTAATGGGAATGGATTAAGTGAAATGGTGTCTGTTGACAAAATCTTATATATAGAAAACCCTAAAGACTCCACCAAAAAACTGTTAGAACTGATAAATGAATTCAGTAGTTACAGCATCCAAAGTCAACATACAAAAATTAGTAGAGTTTCTATACTAGTAATAAACTATCCAAAAAAGAAATTAAGAAAATAATCCCATTTACAATAGCAACAAAAATAAAATAAAACATTGAGGTACAAACTTAACCAAGGAGGTGAAAGATCTGTATACTGAAAACTATAAAACACTGATGAAAAAATTGAAGAAAATACAAATAAATAAAAACATATTCTAATCTTCAGGATTGGAAGAAGTAATATTGTTAAAATGTCCATAGTACCCAAAGCAATCTATAGATTCAACGCAATCCCAATCAAAATCCCAATGTCAGTTGTCACAGAATTAGAAAAAACAATCCTTAAATTAGTATGGAAACACTAAAAGATCCCAAATAGCCAAAACCATCTTGAGCAAAAAGAACAAAGATGGAGGTATCACCCTCCCTGGTTTCAAAAATATAAAGCTATTGCAATCAAAACAGTATGGTACTAAGCTAAAAACAGGCACATTGACCAACAGAAGAAGATAGAAAGCTCAGAAATAAATCCACACATTTATGGTGGACTGAGTTTCACAAAGCTGTCAAGAACACACAATAGGGAAAGGACAGTCTTTTCAATAAACAGTGTTGGGAAAACAGTATATCCATATGCAGAACAATAAAATTGGATCCTTATCTCATACCATATACAAAACTCACCTCAAAATAAATTAAAGACTTCAATGTAAGACCTGAAGCTGTAAAACTACTAGAAGAAAACATAGAGAAAAAGCTCCATGATACTTCTCTGGGCAATGATTTTTTGGATATAACACCAAAAGCAGAGGCAACAAAAGCAAAAATAGACAGAGGGGGTTGCATCAAACTAAAAAGCTTCTGCACAGCAAAGGAAACAATTAACAATTAACAAAGTGAAGAAACTACCCACAAAAAGGGAGAAAATATTTTCAAACTATATGTCTGATAAGTGGTTAACATCCAAAATATATAGGGAACTCAAACAACTCAATAGGAAAAAAAGAAAAAATTAAAAGTGTGCAAAGGACCTGAATAGACATTTGTCAAAAGAACATATACAAATAGCCCAACATGTTCATGAAAAAATGCTCAATATCGTTAATCATTAGGGAAATGAAAATTAAAACTATAATGAGACTTTACCTCACACCAGTTGGAATGGCTATTATCAGAAAGACAAAAGATAACATGTTGGCAAGAATGTGTTCACTGTTGGTGGGAATGTAAGGTAGTACAGCCATTATGAAAAATGGGATGGAGGTTCCTCAAAAAAACTAAAAATAGAACCACTGTATGATCCAGCAATCCCACTTCGGGTATATAGCCAAAGAAAATGAAAACAATACACTAAAAAGAGATCTGCATCATTTGTTCGTTGCAGCACTATTCCCAATAGCCAAGATATGGAAAAATCCTAAGTGACCATCAACAGATGAATGGGTAAAGCAAACATGGTGTATAAACACAATAGAATACTATTCAGCCACAAAAAGTAAGGAAATCCTATCATTTGCTAAAACAGGAATGAGCCTGGAAGACATTATGCTAAGTGAAATAAGGCAGGCACAGAAAGATAAATAACACACGATCTCATGTATATGTGGAATCTAAAAAATTCAAACTCATAGAAGTAGGAAGTGAAAAGGTGCTTATCAGAGGCTTGGGGTGGGGGAGAGGCTTGGAGAGAAAACAGGGAGTTGTTTGTCAAAAGGTACAAAGTTTCAGTTAAACTGTGAGAGCTATTGCACAGCAGGGTCACTACTGTCAATAAGAATGTACTGCAAATAGCTAAGAGTATAAATTTCAAAAGTCTCACCACAAAAAATGGTACGTGAGGAAGTGACAGTTATGTTAATTAGCCTGATTTATTCACTCCACATTGTATGCATATATGAAAACATATTTTACCCCATATATGTATACAATTATGATTTTTCAATTAAAAATAATAGTAATAAAAATAACAAGAAGAACTACAAAGACAAATAAGTAACCCACTCAGCAATGATTACAACAGGTATTAGATTTAGATATAATAAAGCTTTCTACAACAGATATGAAAATATCATTTGTTAAAGAGGCTAGAATTTAGAGGACCAGAAAAAATATCAAATATTATAAGGTGATCATAGTCATCAATCAAACATCTGGCACAAGTGTGTGTGTGTGTGTGTCTTTCAAAGTAGAAAACTGATTATGATTGAGTATTGCTATTTTTATGGCAAATACTATATTAATACATTGGATAAATACGCATTAGCCTCTCTGTACATCTGTATATGTAAACTTGTCTAGCCTTTTTAGTCAAAAATGAGCCACTCAGCCTAACACAATTACTTGATAGAATTATGGTGGAATTACAAGTCAGTGGGCACATATCTTTGCACATAATAGGTTGTCCTCATTTGTTTTCATTAATAATCAGACTTAAGGTCATTCACATATGCTTCAAATTCTATGAGAAAATCAATAAATGTCCTTGAGACAGTTGTTTAGCAGCCCAGTGTGATGCATTAGTCCTCTCAAAGGTAAGCTTGAGGTGTGCAGAAAAAGGGAACAGAAGGAGTGATTAAAAAAGCTTAGCCTTGGATTCACTCTTTGCCAAGCCTCCTTTGAGGGAAAACTCCCAGAACAGCCTTGATCAGTTCCAGCTAAGAATTTTAAGGAAAGACTTAATTAACACCTGCAAACCATACAGAACAGAAAATATTACAAGGGAAAACACCCATAATCAGAGAAAGATGTGGATAAAATGAAGGTTTATATCAAGCTCAGTTGAAGAAATGCAATAGGAAAAACACTTGGGGGAAATGCAAACTTCAATAGTTCTTTTCTTAAGAGATTTACAAATAATTTAATATCTCATTATTAAAGACTGAATTGTGTCATCCCCCCCAAATTCATATGTTGAAGCCCTAAGCCCCAATGTGATTGTATTTGGAGACACGGCCTTTACAGAAGTAATTAAGGTTAAATGAAGTCATAAGGGTGGCGTCCTAATCACACTGGTGTCCTTATAAGAAGAGGAAGGAACACCAGAGATCTTGCTTTCTCTCTGCTCAAGCACACAGAGGAAAGGCCATATGAGGACATGGGGACAAGTTGGCCATCTGCAAGCCAGGAAGAGAGGCCTCACCCGAAACCAAATCTGCCAGCCAGCACCCTAATCTGGGACTTCTAGTCACCAGAACTGTGAGAAAACAAATTTCTGTTGTTTAAGGCACCCAGTCTGTGCTATTTTGTTATGGCAGCCCTAGCAGACTAATACGGTCACACATGCAAAATATTCCAGAGCTTAATCCAGTTAATAATCAAGTATTATTGAAAGCTTGTTATGTATCCAGTCCTGCACTAGACTGAGGTAACAAAGTTTAAAACACGATTCCCACCATGAACGTGGGATTAGAACATGTTAATTAGACAAAGGTTATACAAAGCAATTAGTGAATGAAACAAAACTAAATTATGAACATAATTTAAAAACTGTATGACAACTGAAACATGAACAGAATACCCAAGGATTGCAAATAGGCTTCATCTCAAATGCCATTTTCAATGTATGATGACTGGAACACTATGCCGAAATGTATTCTAAGGAGCAAGCGGCTCACTGGGAAAGATAATTATGATAGATTTATGGTGTCTACATGAATTCAGAAGACCAAAATTGGAGTATCTTGGAAGGTTGTATTAGAGTGAGCTAGAATTACTGAGAAAGGATTTGTGACAGAGGGGATCAGTTAAGCTGTGACTGACAACAGGGTAAGCTTTACCCACATGACAAACAGTACAACAATGTATCAATGAGTATGATTCAAAATAGAAATGGATAAGAACAAATCTGTTTATTTCAGTGGGTAGAGTGAAAACATAATGGCCCACAGGCTGTTCATACTATTTACCAAATTCTAAAGCAAACGCTGTCAAACAAATGGATTTTATGACTTAGAAAAGTAGAGAACAGAATTATACACATCTCTAACCATTATTTAAGAAAGCATATTTTTACATGCAAAAAATTTACAGTTATTAGTGATTCATGATGATACACACACCTCAAAATGGAAAGTACCTCAAAGATTGTAGAGTCCCCTGAAAAACATCCCAAATAATGGCATTATTAGGCAATTATGCTTCCATTTAAAATTAAACACAATAACAAAACTCTCCTTGATGTATAATTCTTAGAGAAAATCTGACAGATTTTTCTTAATGGGCTTGACCCAAAGCACCAAGACTGAATTATTAATTCATCTGATGTGATGATAATCTCATCAAGGGATGCCAAAAGATTTGACCACCTGATTTGAAGTGATCAAATCTTTTGGTAGCTAGTTATGCCATGACTCAAGGGATTAAACAAAAAGATCAACATATTAAAATATGCCATGTTTGCATAATTGGAAGTATTTGCTAGATATTGCATTTAGTTTCTATGGTACATGTAGAGATGTTTATTCATGTGTTTAATAAAGTTTGATTTAATTATTCTAATAACTTTTAATGCTGGTTTTCCTACTGTCATCAAAACAATTTTTATAGCAGTGTCTAGACTTTTGCTGCTGTTGTTGAATTGGCAGTTCATTTTTTTCTCTCCACAGCACTCCCAGAATTGGCTAGAAATTTCACTATTTCATTGCCTGAACAGAAATCCAAGTCATACTGTAAAAACAGATAAAGCATCTGTATTAGTATTCATCTCACTATATATGTAAACATTTCCATCCAGCTTTTGTTACCTCATTTGCTGTACCTTAAAACCCATGAGAAAAGCTCTGATGTCACCTATCTTTGTGTACTTAAATACACAAATACTGCTGAGACAGAAGGAGATCCTCCCTGGGAACAATGTCTCAAGAGTGTCCAATATTTAGATGCAGAGAACATAGAATAATTATATTCATCCCAGGAACTCTTCAGAACATTGAGGATAATTTTACATTTAACCTCTCAGGGCTACATAAGCTGACTAATAGTGACTTAAACAAATACAGGACTCTGTCTCACACAACAAGAGGTGTACAGCCAGGCAGCCCAGAACTAGTCAAAACCACATTCTTTCTAAATGTCCCCTTTGTCATCCGTCACATGTTGACTTTGTTGCTTGTTACCTCACATTGAGGGTGACCTCTAGGCATAATGTCGGGAGTCCTAGCCATGAAGAAGAGTGAAGGGCCATGTCAGGTAAGCCTCTATTCCTTTCCATGAGAAAAAGCAAAAGCTTTCCTGGGAACCTGACCTTCCCACATCTCATTGTCCAGAACTAGGTGATATGGACATCCTTAGAGAAATTGCTAGCCAAAGGGAATAAGATTACCTTCACTGGTTAGATCAATAATGACTTATTCCATCACTACCTAAACAAATCAGGATTCCATTCCGTTAGCTGAGGAGAGTGAGGAGAAACAAATGCTGGTTAGGTCACTGATGGTGATACGCGATAGGCTGGAACACATCGTCTTTCTCCAGCAAATAATTTTGGAGTATAAACCATATTTCCTTAGGTATTATGTCTCTACTTGATTTAATTGAAAAGTACCCAATGCATTAAATTTTTAATTGCACGTGATTTGTATTAAAATAAATTGGCAGTAAAAGTAAAACCATTTTAATGTAGTTTTAAAACACAAAATTGCTACATGAAAAAAGAGCAAGAAAGAGAGTACAGGTTATTTGTCTAGTTCTTGATTGTGTTTGGCTCGCACAACCTCTGCTATAACACAGAATCTCCTCCTTTTATTCCTGGCCTTAACCCCACCCCCCACCCCATCTGTCCTCTTCCAATTTTCCAATCATCTTTGCCCCACCATCATCTCTTATCACCTTATCTTGCCTCTAGCTAGCCCTGTGCTCACCCAACACCCTCACTTCCCCATTCATTCTCCAGTGCACTATAGTATGGAGTCTGCCTTCAATTTTCAATGAAAAACTTTCAATGAAGTCGTCTCCTAACTGCCATATTATTTATTTTCATCTTTCTTTACATGTGCAGCATTTAATGATAGTGACCATCCTCTGTCAAAACTCTCCTCTGTAGTTTCCATAATACTCTTCTGGAAGGCAGTATATTACGGCAGTGAAGTGCATGGGCTTAAGATTCAGACTTGGACTCCACCCCAGTTATACTAGTTACTGTTCATAAACAGTAACAAGTAAACTAGTAACAAGAAAATCATTTAAGCAACCTGTGCCTCTGTACTATCTACCTCACAGGGCTTTTGTGAGGGAATTCAATTAGCTAGTCCATTAAAAGGATTTAACATAGGAACTGCCACAGTTGGTGTTCAACACCTTCAGTAACAACTCTTCACTATTACTCTTCCTTTTCATCTCCTCCAATCCTTCTAGTCTTTGCAAAATGGTACACTGACTTGCAAAACAGGTACACTACTAAAACATACTCAGGTTGTTGTAACAACAGCCTTGTTCAGACCTATGCGTATCAAGTCAAGACCACAATAACTGTAACTTCACGTGGACTTATGTGTTCCCAAGACAAAACCACTGATTTTTTCCAATAACTCACCTAATTTACAAATTTTGACCAATCCCTGACCAGACCTTACTAACTTCACCCAAAAACTGAAACTAATTAAAACTACCAAATATCTTCTCTTTGAATTGTTTGTCAAGGAAAATTTCTCTTGTCCTCTATTTTTATAAAATAACTTATTAATGAATATATAAGAGTTGACTTTTATTAATTTCTGTTGGTTTACTCCTATCTATGGGACATAATATTTTGAATACTGCTTATCTCAAACAAAATACCAATGATCTCTCCCAATTTTCTCTTATCAGCAAATTTGACAAACATGCTTCCTAAGTCACTGATAAAAAAGATTTAGCAGGGAAAAACCTAGCACAGAGGGCCCTGACATGCTATTTGCACACACCTCATGTTCTCACTGGTTTATTAATCAGAGCACTTTAGGTTCAGTTGTTCAACTTGCAATGAATCTACCCAGATAATCTATTAGCCAATCAGTCTTGCTTTCTAATTTGTGCACAAAGAAATTGTGAGATTTTTCTAAAATCTTTTGCTGAATCTAAGATACACTGTTCCTCCATTTACCCCCTTGTACAAATGGAGATTGATATTTAATCAGATAAAACTCCTAAAGCAATTTTTAAACCTACTTCAAAAATATGTAATGATGGTGAAATATCATAGTTTTTTGTTTTTTTAATGTTAGGTGGTTCCTAAGTTTCCTTGCAAATCAGTGAAAGCTATGGATCATCTTCCTAAAAAATTCTTATAATTCTTATACATACAGTACATACAGCTTATCATTATTCTATATATTAGAAGAGAGGAAATGTGGTTCATAATTATGACCATAAGAGAAAGATATGAAATTTGCAGTTACATACCAATTCAACTTTAGGTATTTTTTTTTATTTCTTTTTTCCTTCCTGAAACAGCAAAGACTTATTTGGCACAAAACAATTAAAATTTTCTATCAAATTTTAGCCATTTAAAAATAAATATTTCTTCTGTCTACATCAAGTTTTATAAACAACTTTAAATCGTCTGACTTTTCAAAGCAGCTACTCTCTCTTATATAGAACATGGTGATTATGGCAGTTTAAAAATTGCACTGATGGTCTCCTTACAAGTGAAAACTAGCAATCCATTATGCTGCTGAATAATTCTGATTTTTTTCATGCTATAGGACAAGACTACTCTAATACACCTATGCCATTACTTACATTGAAATTGAAATATTGAAATATTGAAGTTGAATTTAATATCAACAGAAGTCAGCAAGGAATTATTTATCAAGTTTTACAAGTGTACTTTTCTGATTTAACTCATCTCATGGCATTAATTCTCTAAGAAATTCTGACACAAAGTAAACTGACATAGAAGTGTGATAAAGTGTTTCTCAAACATGTCATAAACATCAGAGGATTCGGTATATGATGATCTTCTGATACACAGAATAAAATAGGCATCACTGGTATTATCAGTTAAAAATGCCTACATGAGTTTATTGAAAAATTAATTGTTAAAACATTCATAAAGAGCCAATGGCAAGATTTTTGTAGGTGATTTTTAACTGATTTTAATTACCTACATCAAAATAATCTGCTTACATCTGAGCAAAATTAAGCTATCTAATATTTCTTCCCAAATGAAGCAGAAGTGCTAAATAAACTGCTGAGTCTTAGGGAGACTGCCCTCACATTTACTTCAGTAAATCTTTTTTAAAATGAATGGGAATGGTTTTTGAGAATTATTTGAGAGGAGGCGAGTATATGGGATAAGAAAAGAGAAAGATAAGGTTGGGAGAGAGTTACCCATTTAAAATGGTGATTAAATTCTTCTCTATGAGATTATATACAAACTATAAAAATTATAGTAGAGTACAAGTAAAATACTGCCACCCAGTGGAATTAGAATATAAATAAAATCTTCAAATTTGAAAAAATTACAAGAATTTATATCACTTTTCAATTAAAATAATAGAGCTTAATAATCTTTAAAATACTTTAAAATGTATTATTCCTCAAGAAAATCCAGTGGGACAGATAGCAGAAGTGTTAGTACATCTTTTCCTTAGTTTCAGGTTTAAAATTACATGACCTGACCGAGTCTTATGCTTATGTAGTAGCAAAGCAAGATCCACAGCTATTCATACAATGTGACCCCTTTTAAAGGGCCTTTGACATCTCTACTCTTGTCCAAACACCATATTTCACAGAGGATGAAACCAAGACTCAGAGATTATCAAGGCTTCTCAAACATGTCCAAGGGTCTCAGGAACATAGCCTGAAACAGTACCCTACTGGCACGAATATTCTTAGAAGACTTCTATTTTTCCTTTAAAATTCTTGTGAGATTTGTGTTCTATTCCATATGATATACAAGTCTGTTTTAATTTTAAAATAATGTTTTATTTTCTCAAATGTCTTTGAGAAAAATTGATGTTTTAAGACAATATTGCATCTTTATCTTGCGTTACAAACTTCCTGGCACATAACCACATTGAAGAAGGAAAGACGGACAGTATGGGTATCCCAATCTGAAATCCCTAGATACTGCCTTGCTCAAGTTCATTCATCCATCAAGTATTTCATGAATACCTACTACATGCCAGGCATCGTTTTAGGTCCTTGGACTTGCTGGGATATTAAAAAAAAAACAAAAACAAATTACCAGTGGTATAAAAGAGCAAAGGTTTACTTTTTTTTCCATATTAGAGTTCACTGCAGATTGGCGAAAAGCCCTTCTTCACATTGCCCTCATCTTCAGGCTGGGACCATCAGACACAGCAATGTCTGTTTGGAACAGCAACAGCAATCTCGGGGCAGAGATGAAAGAGCGAGGCAAAGCAACAGGGAGTGACGCCCAGCACTTCCTCTCACGTTTTACTGGCCAAAGGAAGCCACATGACAAAGATATACTTCTTCAACAGAGCAAAGAATAATCTACCCATGGGCAAGGAAATGGATATTGGTAAACAGTAATAGTCTGCCCCACCACAACTTTTCCAAGATATACTGAGGAAAGGTGGTTTGGGGTAACATAGAGGAAAGAGATCAGATCCCTCAGTATCTGAGATGGGAATTCAAGCAATGTTATTTAAATATTAAAAGAAAGGGTATATTATAGAAAGCCAGAAGGACTTGGAATGTTTAGGCTTCAGATATGAGGGATGCAAATGAGTATATATTAAACAAGTAGACAGAGAAAAGGTATTTAGAATGTGAGTATGAACTCTAAATCCCAGTTCTGGACACAGTACTTTATTACTACAAATCCACAGGAGCTGCATTTGTCCAGTGAAGGATACCACATCTTTTCAGAAGAAACATTGTAGGATTGCTTACTGTGCATATATACAAAACTATAGTCAGCTGGGTAGGGGTGTCAGAGCCTGAGATATACAAATTATATCAACACATTAGGGTTGCCTAATTTATATACATGTAAAACCCACAAACAGTTGAATGAGAGCAACAGAGCCAGAAAGTACACTAATCACATATTAATATATGACTAAAATATGTGAGTTCACTAAACTGCAGGCTATTTTTACAGGTCAATAACATTTGTTCCAGCTGGGAGACTACATGTTGTTCCCTCCTGCTGCTAATGCTGGAAAGTTAAGTCTCAGAAAAGAAGTTGTCATGAAAGCCTTCATGCTGAATCCAGTCAACATTCAAGACCCACTGGAGAAAAAGAAAGCAAGTATACCTACATTGCCACTAAAAGACCATGGCAGACACCACAGAGAGATTAAGATACTCGGCCCTTGTGCTTACTCTAAAGGAATGTGTATATGCATGTGTAAGTGTTGTATATTAAATAGAAGGTTTTATTTAAATAGATTCAATAATTTCATATTATATAATTACTTGTGTTTAAGAATTATATAATAAATATAAATTATTTGAAGAGGTTCCTGCTATAGTTTAAATGTTTGTGTCCCTCCAAAATTCATGTTGAAACTTAATCCCCAGTGCAATAGTATTAAGAGGTGAGCCCTTCTGGGAAGAAACAAAGTCATGCAAGGTCCACCCTCATGAGTGGAAGAAGCGCCCTATAAAAGGGCTTGAGTGAGTGAGTTTGTCCCTTTTCCTCTCCTGCCATGTAAGGACGCAGCAAGAAGGCATCACACTGGAAGCAGAGACCAAGCCCTTACCAGACCCTGATTCTGCTGGCACCTTGATCTTGGCCTTCCCAGCCTCCTGAACTGTGAGAAATAAGTTCCTATTATTTACAAATTACCCAATCTAAGGTATTTTTGCTATAGCAGCACAGACTAAGACACTACCTCTGATTGGTTTTCATATTATTACACCAAAGCCAATGGAATAAATGTAGCATGGTTTATTGTAGAATTAAAACTGCCATCATTTTGACAGAAATCCAAGGAAAGGGTGCAGCACTAAGAAAGGGTTAGTGCATGGACTTATTTTATTTAAAAAAATAGAAAATCATCAAAGAATGTTGATGGCACGTGTGACATTATTCCATCTGCATTTTAGGAAGGTGTGCAGGGGAAGGACTGGATAGAGAAGGCAGGCAAAGGAGTTAGATCATGTAGAAGGCCACTGAAATGACAAGGAAACAATCCAGAGCAAAGGCAATAGGATGAAAATAAAAAGGACTGCGGAACTGAAATATCTCAACTACAGAATCTCTAACAGCAGTCTTCCAAACCAGCCGATTATCAAAAGCACGTGTGGAAGTTATAAAATTCTCATTCCCTAGCCAATCCCAGAACTATTAAATCAAAATCTCTAAGGACGTGGCCTAGGAAATGCTTATGATACCTCAGGGGCTTACAATGCAGGCAGCCCAGCCGAAGAAGTTCTTATGTTTCCAAGTGCTTAAGTCAAGGAGCTGCAGTGTCTTTAAATCAGGAACACAGAAAAAGAAGCTTTGCAAAGGTTGATAGTGAACTGAGGTTTGGACATATTGAGTTTAAAGTACTTATGTGACATCCAGATTTAAAAGTCAGACAATTAACAGACAATAGGATATGTAGGCCTGGAGCCCACAGGAGAGATTAGAGTTAGAGATACATCATCATAGGATCAGAGAGGTCCTCCAGAGAAAGAATTTAGCTTGAGATAAGAAATGATCTGAGCAAAGAAGCTCCAAGAGCACTTACAGTTACGGGTAGTGCACAGAAAGATTATAATATTGGAGTTGGCAAAGGAAGGATAAATGTATATAACAGATAATTCCACTTAACCAGCATTAAACCATTATTTGTTACAACAAAGTGAAGCACTATACAAAACTAGTTCATGCATTTCAAAGTAAAAGCTTCAATGTCCAGCCCAAGTTAGCTGCAGCAGCTGCCTATCCTGTGGTCTCCTATTGCCCATCTGAAGAGTATCTGTAACAATGTCACCTGAGGTAGATTTTTAAAAATCATGGACTCTTGCAAGACAACAATTAAAAGGCAAATAATCCCATTTTTTTAAATGGGCAAAGGACTTGAACAGACTTTTCTGTGAAGAAGATATTCATACATATGTGTATCTTCCATTTTGACCTGTGGTAAGCACATGAAAAAATGCTCAGCATCATCGCTCATTAGGGAAACGCAAATCAAAACCACAGTGAGATACATTTCACACCCTCTAGAATGGCTAAAATAAAAAATACACACAATAACAAGTGTTGACAAGAATGTGGAGAAACTGAAACTCATATACTGCTGGTGAGAACGGAAAAAGGTGTAGTCATTCTGGAAAAGAGTTTGGCAGTTCTTCAAAAAGTTAAATATAGAATTATGATATGACTCAGCCATTACACTTCTGGGTATATACTCAAATAAAGTAAAAACATATGTCCACGGAAAAACTTGTACACAAATATCCACAGCACCATTATTTAAAAAGTGAAAACAACTCCTATGTCCATGAACTAATGAATGAATAAACACAATGTGATGCACCCACACAATGGAATATTACCCAGCAATAACAGTGAATGACGTTACTGAGACATGCTACAACACGTATGAACCCCGAAAACGTTGCAATTAGTGAAAGAAGCCGGTTATAAAGGGCCACATGTTGTTTGATTCCATTTGTATGAAATAACCAGAATCGGCAAATCCACAGAGACAGAACATACATTAGTGTTTGTCAGAGGGTGTGGGAGGGAGGGATAAGGGCCAAATGGTGATGAGCACAGGGTTTCTTTCAAAAGTGGCAAAAATGTTGTAGAATCCATGTTGATGGTTACACAACTTTATGAATATACAGTTGTCCTTTATTATCCACATGGGATTAGTCCCAGGATACCCTGCAGATACCTAAATCTGCAGATGTTCAAGTTCCGGATATAAAGTGGTATATTATTGGCTTATAACCTGCATACATACTCCTATGCCCAGCAAGTCCTCACTGATGAGTTCTTAGAAACTCTGACCTTAAGTGAAATGACATATAACAAAACCAATTTTACCACAGGCTAAGTGATATAAACAAGAGTGAAGTTCCAGCAGCAGAGGTCACAAAAACCTCACCTAACTTCTAAATAAAGACCAAAACTCTTGTAATATTAAACACTGAAGTAAATGTGAGCTATACGTACATTTAAGAAAGATTAATAAAAACAAGTAAGATAATTATTTACCCAATTTCTGGTGAATCAGTGAGTGAGGGCAGTCTTCCTGGTGGTGAGCTAAATCAAGGAACAAATGTTTGCAAAGCGAAAACTGTGAGGACGCCTCCTCCCACCATGCTGCTCCAAATCCATCACAAACACAGCGGCTGGCTGAGCTCTTTTGGACAGCATCGTTTATTGCCATGCATTTGGATGATTATTGTAGACTTCAGCAATTTTTATTTTACGATCATTTGTACTCATTCATTCATTTTCCAACCCTGTCATTCCAGTTATGGTGGCAGGCGGCTGGAGACCATACCACAGCTCAGGGTACCAGGCGGGCACCAGCCCTGGCCAGGACACCACCCCCCACACCCCCACCAGGGCCACTCACACACACACACTCACTCACACTGGTACCATGGGGACATGTTGATGAACCTCATGCCCAAGGCTTGGGATATGGGAGGACACCTGAGTATCCGGAGAAAACCCACGCAGACACAGACATGGAGAGAACTGCGGACTCCACACAGACAGGGGTCTTAGCCTGATCAATTTTTTTTTCTCACCGTTATTAAGGAAACAATGTTGAAGGAAAGATGTTATTCAAGGACCTACTGTACTTTAAATCATCTCTAGATTACTTATAACACCTAATATTATAATATTATAATGCCTACACATCACTTCATTCAAGTGGAATCAATGAAGTACTCTATAGGCAGCAAATTCAAGTTTTGCTATTGGAACTTTGTAGATTTTTTTTAATATTTTCAGTCTGAGACTGGTGAATCCACAGTGAAAACCACAGATATGTAAGGCCAGCTGTACTAAAAACCACTGAACTGTATGCTTTAAAAGGATGAATTTTATGGTACATGAATTTTATATCAATATAACTGTTATTTTAAAAACTGGATTCCCAGGATCCACCCATGAAGATTCTGAAGGTCCGTGAGTAGCCCAAGAATCTATCCATTTAAAAAGCTCCCCAGGTGATGCAAATGCACAGCCAGGTTGTGGAATCAATCACTGGTGTGCCTAGAAAATTCACTGGAAAGTTACTTGATGTTGTATGTTTCAAGGAAAAGATACCAATAGAGATGGCTCGAGGTAAGCAATGCCGCAAGAGAGGCTGTCTGTGCCCAAGTCCTCTAGGCCTCAAGTAAGAAGGCCCCACCCCAGGGCAGCTAATCACCCCTCCCCTGCACCCGATTCCCACCTCCTCACCAGCTGCCTCTGGCACAGGCTGCTCCCTCAGTGCGTTCCTAGGGCTCACCCACCTCACAACACTCCCAGAAGCCCCACCACAAAAGGCTTAAATGCCTCTGAAACTCTCTGACTTTGGCTCTTTCCTTGCCACTTTAATAAAACCAGCCTTTCCCGTGACTCTCATAGAGGATAAAGTCAGAGCACCCATTTCTTCTTGGATTCAGGTCAAAGATTTAAAATAATTTTGTTGTTCTTATTCCCACAATTACAGAAAGAAAATAAAGGAGGGACAATCTTATTCTTCATTAAATAGCAAGTTCAAAATTCTGTCCCCTCTATGACGCCTCCCCAACTCCTCTCTCCTTCCTGAGTTCCCACCGGAATGAACTTCCTCCCCTACACTGCATTAGATTTTCAGACTTCTGTTTTAGTCCTTACTTGATTATAAGACTTCTTTTCCTCAGTGAGAAAATAAGTCTCCAAGGGCTGTGCATTTTCTGTTTGTAGTCCAGCACCTATCACCATTCCAGGTGTATTACTGAGCCTCAAAGTGATTTGTTAAATGAGTTGAAAAAATGAATCAAATACGATTCTGATTTGTTTCTTTTTTTTTCAAATTGAGGGGACAAAAGTAATGGAGATCCTTTCTCAATGGCTAATACCAAAATAAGGTTATAAGCAAAGAATACTGAAATTTGAAGTTTAATAAAGATAACGAATTTTTATTTTTATGGCATTTTTTTCCTTTGTAATATCAGAATCCCTAGGAGAGTTTTTGATGTTGTTTTATGTTTGATTTGGATTAATGTCTCTCTACATTCCTCACCTCTAATGAGATTGATTCACTAATGAATTCTAAGTATATATCTCTGGGAAATAATAGAACCTCTTCAACCACAATCAAAAGACCACATTATCAAGTCAAAATTTCATATGCAAATTTCTAACCAGACTAAGTAAAGACTGAAGTCTGTGCAAAAAAAGTATACACATCTCTGGGGAAAAGTACTTCTTAAATAAATATTTCTTTTATGGGATACTCTTTCATTGCAGAGAAAATGTGAGAGATCACCAATAAACCAATGACAAAATATGCATTCAATATTTTTATATAAAATATTTTAACTTCCATTTACAAAGAATATTCATTTACATTAACTCAATTCTTCCTCGTAATTATTCTGAACTAGTAAGTGTTAAAGCAACACCTGTAACCAATGTCTTTTTGCACAACATTCAGAATTCTTTTTACCTCAGAATTCAATGGGTGATATTTAGAATAGTTCTAAATCTAAGATAATGAAACTAACGGTGTAACCCCCAAATATCGTTTTCCATGTGTGGGAGTCCAGATTATTCCAGTTCTGGAACTGTGCTGGACAATGATTGTCATACTCATCAAATAGATAGACTTTTACTGATTTCAATCCATGGTGATGGTAGTATGTTGGTATTTTATGGCAAAAGACATGAATTTAAATGTTATGTTAACTTTTTCCAAAGGTACAAAATGTTCACAAAATCTACAAATATAACATCCAGAAATTTTGGCAGTAACAGATCAGATCATAATAAAATTTCTCTTTGTACATAGAAACAGTATTGCGCTTTTTATGACTAAACTTAAAAAGAAAATAATTGCATAATTATCATTCCCCTAATTCTCCAAGGTTTTAATAAGCTGAAATTCAGGATAAAACTCTGTGTTCATGTGGCATTATGATTTACCATTTACAAATATGAAGGCCATGGAATCGAAAATGCTAAGCTTCTCTCGCCTGTATATACTGGCTGTACCACAGAGCTGAGCAAGCTAGGCTTGTTCTAGGACCCCACCACCACAGTAGAAAACAGAAAATATTCCAGGCAATGAAATTCAAATTGGTGATGGTGTTGGAATAACAAAACATTTTAACGTGCTTACTGAAGCAGAAGTCCTGGCACCAACCCTGGTACCAAGACACAGAACCATCTCTCACACCTAGTGGAAGCCCAGCCAGCCAGACCTGACCTGCCAGGGGAAACATTTCAGGACATTGGTCTAGGCAAAGATTTTATTGCTTAGACCTTAAAAGCGCAGACAATAAAAACAAAAATAGACAAATGGCACTATATTAAACTAAAAAGCTTCTGTACAGCAAAGGAAACAAAAAACAGAGTGAAGGGACAACCTGTTGATTCAGAGAAAATATTTGCAAACTATTCATCCAACATGAGACAAATATCCAGAATACACAAGAAAGTCTAACAACTCAACCATAAAAAAAAGAAATCCCATTAAAAGTCGGCAAAGGACATGAATAGACATTTCTCAGAAGACATAGAAATGGCCAACAGGCATATGAAAAAATGATCAACATCACTAATCATCAGGAAAATGCAAATCAAAGCCAAGATGAGATATCATGTTACCCCAGTTAGAATGGCTATTATTAAAACAACAAAAAATAACAGATGCTGGTGAGGATGTGAAGAAAAGGGAACTCTTACACACTGTTGGTGGGAATGTAAATTAGTATAGCTCCTATGGAAAACAGTCTGGAAGTTTGTAAAAGAAACTAAGAATAGAACTACTATATGACCCAAGAAGCCCACTATTGGGTATTTATCCAAAGGAAAAGAAATCAGTTATCTCAAAGGGATATCTGTACTCACATGTTTATTGCAGCACTATTCACAATAGCAACAATATAGAAACCACCTAAGTGACCATCAACAGATGAATGGATTAAGAAAATGTAGTATATATACACAATGGAATACTATTCAGCCATATAAAACATGAGGTCATGTCATTTGCAGCAATACGGATGGAAGTGGAGGTCATTATGTTAAATGAAATAAGCCAGACACAGAAAGACAAATTTTGCATGTTCTTACTCATACGTGGTAACTAAAATAGTTGGTCTCATGGAGGTAGAAAATAGAATGACAGATACCAAAGCTAGGAAGGGTGTGTGGGTGGGAAGGGGGATGAAGAGAGGTTGGTTAATGGGTACACACATATAGTTAGATAGAATATACAAGTTGTAATGTTCGATATCAGAGTAGCGACAATGTATTATATATTTCAAAGTTCCTAGAAGAGAAGACCTGAGATGTTCCCAATTCATATAAATGATAAATACTTAAGGTGATGGTTACCTCAAATACCCTGATTTGATAATTACACATTCTATGCACATAACAAATACTCACAGGTACCCCATAAATATGTAAAGTATTATGTATCAATAAATACATAAATAAATACATAGCATATAAATCTATACATAGATTTATACTCAAGTATAAATCTAACAATTATGGAGAAATATTTCATGTTCATAGATTGAGAGACTCAATATTGTTGTCAGTTCTTCTCAACTTGATCTATAGATTCAACACAAAATCATAGCAAGATATTTTGTAGATGTCAACAAACTGATCCTTAAACGTATTTGGAAAGGCAAAGGGCCAAAAAGAGCCAACACAATATTGAAAAAGAAGAACAAAATTGGAAGATTCACACTACACTATTTTAAGATTAGTATAAATCTACAGTAATCAACACAGTGTGATATTGGTCAAAGAATGTACAGAACCGAATAGAGAGCACAGAAATAGAGCCATGCATACGTAGTCAACTGATTTTTGGTAAAGGCAACTCAAAAAATAAAGGACAGTATTTTCAACAAGTGGTGCTAGAACAATTGGATGTCCATATGAAAAAAAGAAAAAGAACCTACCACAGACCTTACATAATACATAAAAATGAACACAAAATGGTTTATAAACCCATATGTAAAATACAAAACTATAAAACTTCTAGAAGATAACAGAGGAGAAAATCTATATGACCATGGATATGGAAATGAGTTGTTTTGATTCAATACCAAAAGCACAATTCACGAGAGAAAAAAACTGTTAAGTTGGACTTTATTAAAATTAAAAGTTTTGCTTTATCAAGACACTGCTAAGATAATGAAAAGACAAGTCACAGACTGAAAGGAAATGTTTGCAAATCACCTATCTCTCAAAGAACTTGTGTCAAAAATATACAAAGAAGTCTTAAAAATCAGCAATAAGAAAACAAACAATCTAATTAAAAAGTGAGAAAAAGATCTGGACAGATATCCAATCAAAGAGTATATACAGATGGTAAATAAGTATATGAAAAGATGTTCAACTTCATTTGTCATCAAGAAATTGCAAATTAAAATGACAAGAAGATACTACTATGCACCTATTAAAATGGTTAAAATCCAAAAATCTAACAGTAGCAATGCTGATGAGAATGTGGAACAACAGCTCTCATTCCCTGCTGATGGGAGAGAAAAATTCTATGGCCGCTCTACAAGATGGTTTGGCAGTTTCTTACAAAGCTGAATATAGTCTTATCACATGATTCAGCAAACACACTCCCAGATATTCACCCAATTGATTTAAAAACCCATGCCCACACAAAAACCTACACACCGATGTTTATTCATAATCACCAAAACCTGAAAGCAACCAAGATGTCCTTCAATAAGCAAATGAACAAACTGTGGTATGTCCATATAATGGAACATTATTCAGCAATGAAAAGAAATGAGCTAACAAGCCACAAAAAGACATGTAGGGATCTTACATCCATATTGCTAAGGGAAAGAACCGGTCTGAAAAACCTGTATGATTCTAATTATATGACATTGTGGAGGCAAGATTACAGAGTTAATAAACAGCTCAGTAGTTGCTAGGGGTTGGGGGAGTGGGCAGGGTTGAATAGATAAGAGACAGGGAAGTTTTTAGGGAGGTGAAACTATCGTATACGATACCGTAACAGTAGATATACGACGTTACTTATTTGTCAAAACCCATAGAACTTTACATTACAAAGAATGTATCTCTTTCCATATACAAACACAAGTTAATTAATATACTTCTTTGTTCTGTTAGCTAAGAGAGCCTACAAGCAACAATGTCCCAGAAGCAAGGAGCAGGGTCAGTGCCCAGATCTTGGTTTTGAATACCATGCTACAATAAAACATAACAGAGCTTCCTGGAGAAATGACTGATTTAATGTGGGTGCAGGATGATATAAAAGATGATCCCAAGCACCTTGTAGTGCCATAAAGTAAGGAAGTGCTCAAAAACCAACAAACCTAAAAACCATACACACAATGATGGGGGCATATCAAAGAGATTCAGGAGCCACTGAAAGAGCTCTCGATGGCCAAACCCAGAACAACCGAACAACAAACAAAGCAGTAAGAGATTATAACCCAATGTATAAAATAATATCCATGAATCTATACTGATATAAAAATCATTGAATAAATAAATAAGGAAGAAGAGACAAATCCCTCATGCAAATGAATTTTGCATAATTTATGTAGATATTCTGCCCACAGGGAGGTGGAGCATAACTCTTCACTTTTTAAATGTGAGCTGTGCACAGTGACTTCTTTCCAAAGAATATCGTATGGAAAGGGAGAAAAATTAGTAACTTTACAGCAGAGAAAACTATCAAACACTACCTCAGCCATGTGATCAAGGTCAATGTCAAAATGCTAAGTTATGCTCATAGTACAGATTCTTGATATGATGTAAGAAAGGCACTTTACCTCTATGGTCTTTTTCCCCAAAATCCATAATCTCAGTCTACTCATGAGAAAAACACCAGAAAAATCCCAGTTGAAGACCATTCTACAAAATACCTGATGAGTACTCTTCAAAACTGTCAAGGTCATCCCAGAAACAAGCAAAGTCTGAGAAACCATCACAGCCATAAGGACTAAGTATAATGTGATAACATGGATGAGGTCCTGGAAGAGAAAACATATGCTGGGTAAAAAAAATAAAAAATAAAATCTGAATGAAGTATGGACCCTAGTTAATAATCATGTGACCATATTGGTTCCTTAATTTTCACAAGTGAATCAAACTATGATAAAATGTTAACAATAGAGGAAACTGGGTAAGGAGTGTATGGGAATTCTCTGTACTATCTTTGCAACTTTTCTGTAAATCTAAAACTGTTCTTAATAAACAGTTTATTTTTGACAATACATATAATATGATCCAACATATGTTAAAAAATCCACAAATAAAGCTCAGCTATATTACAAAAAAAATGCATGAAAAGAAGCAGAGTAATATCAGTAACTGTCAGAAACCACACCCAAACACGACAGACATAAGGGAACTAGAAGACAAGGACCCTACCTATCTATTCAATATGGTCAAGAATTTACAGAAAGACATAAACTAAATGAGAACACAAGGACAAGATGCAAAAGAGCACTGAATGAAACTTCTAGAGATGAAAAATGCAGTATCTGAAAAGAAAATTTCACTGGATGGAATTAACAGCAGATTATACCCTACAAAAAGCCCCAATCTTCTCATTTGTATAACATAGAAATGAGGATCTGCGGTGTTGTTGTGAGGACAAAGGGTAACTTAGTTGAAAGGACTAAAGAAGTAATTAGCACATTGTAGACACAATAAAAACCTTCATCTCTTTCTGCTCTGTGCTTTAGTCATTCAACAAATATTTACTGAGCAGCTACTATCCCTCAACTATGATTGCAAGATATGAAAGAATGAACAGAATACCATAGTCCCTACCCTTGTAGAGCTCAAAGTCTGGTGGGAATACATAAACAAATAAGTTGTTTTATTTATTAGTGCATGGTATCTTTTGTTTTTAAATGTAGCAAACATTGTTAATTGCCTTCCTAAAATCCACTCTTCTCATTCTTCTTGGTAATCAGAACCCTATTTTTTTCAGGGCAGCAATGTGCTGGACTAGTCACTTTGGCAGCAGAGGTAGTCAAGCACAAAAGTCCTGGCCAATTGTAAACATAAAAGGTGGGGATAGAGGGATACTCCAGTAAAGTCTTTGCTTTCTACACAAAAGGGGATACCCGTGGCTGACTCCTCCACTCTTCCCTCCCTTCCCTTATTCCACTGAATGCAAATGTGATGACTAGAGCTGCAGCAGCCATCTTGTTGCCTTGAGGGAAGAGCCAAGAGAATGCAGTGTGACACTGCAGCTGACATCCAATATCTTTTTCTCTATGACTTTAAGCACATAAGCCTGAGCTCCTGGTGGGAAAGTCTAGCTTGGTAGAGTCAGATGGCTTGAGAAAATGAAGCCAAGACCTAAAAAAAAGCAAATCTGAGGGAAAGAGAGGGGGGTGCTAGAAAGCATGTGAGGAGAAAGAGGCTGTACTCCATGCTTCTTCCAGTTTGGTTATATAAATGAATATTTTTTTCTTTTTTTAGGCTGGTTCACATTCGGTTTCTATTACTTGCAGCTAAAGGATGCAAGCCAATGTAACTAATGTGATTTTTGAACTGTAATAAGAGGTATAAGGAAAAGGAATCGGTGCTATAGGAAAGACTAAGAACATAGTTAGGAAAGACTTCCACAAAAGCAACACGAAAGACGAAACTTAACAAATAAACACAAGGCAGCCTGAAGAAAAGTTGAAAGAAAGGTTTTCCACCTGCCTCCTCCCACCCCATCCCATCGCCAACAAAAAATAAGTGTGCTCTAAATACAGTAGGGAAAGGTTTTCCTAGAAGGAGTCCTAATGTGGGTGTGGGGGCTGACGATTGGGCAGAGCAGATTCTGAGATGTCTATGGATCCACCCAATAGACCTGGAGGTAAAAGAAAAAGCAACTCCATTCAAGAATAAAATATACTAAAATATACCACCTTATAGTAAAGTTCTTTTTCTTTGGTAATGGTAAAGATCTTCAGCTCCCCAGCCACACACCTTGAGGAGGGAAACTTTCTCCTCCACAAAATCTACCAAAGTACACAGTATACCATGAGTGTCCCACCATGTAAAGGAGATTTTGGATAGACATAAAAACTTTAACAGGAAACCAGCACAGCTACCTAGACTGATCAACATATCCATTATTCATAAAAATGAATGGCATTCAAGGATTACCAGATATTAGAGAAAAACCAATAGCATAAAAAATCCATCATGAAAAAGCAATTGACTGCAGAGGGGAAAAAAAAGTTAATGTAAGACAAAAACAACTTTTAACCAATTCTATTTAATGTCTTCAGAAAGGTTCGGGTATAAACATATTCATAAATAAAGAACAAGCAGCTCTGGAAAAAAATAGAAGTCAGAGAATAACAATAATCTGGGAGATTAAAAATATGATTTTCAAAAGTGAAAAATTCAGTGTTAGGACCAAATAATTTTATTAAAGTAATTTTATTAAAAACCAAATAGTGATCTGGGAAACATAGTCAGGGAAATCCATCCTAACACAAAAGGTAAAAAATATGACAGAAAAGTTAAGAGATGCACAATACATAAGCAGAAGGTAAAATCTATAGCTAACAGACATTTTAGAGGAAAGAACACACAAAACAGAGAGGAAGAAATACTCAAAGAAATAATAGAAAATTTCCTGAGTTGAAGGAAACAATTCCTGGAATTAAAAGAGACAACCAAGTGCCAAGTGATATAAACAAGAAAGACTCAGACACATCCTGATCAAATAAGGAAAAGTTTAAAAGCTTCAAAAGGGGAGGAAAAAACAGACTGCCTACAAAGAAATGGGCTTAGTTTGACATTAGAAGTATCAGCCACAATGGGTGCTAGAAAGTACTGAGGCTAAGCCCTCAAAGGGTAAATTAAGAACAGAATATTCTGCCAGATGATCAATCAAGTGTGAGGACAAAATAAAGACATTTCAGGAATTTAAGAACTCAGATATTTTGTCTCCCATTTATCATTTCTTGAAAATTATTTGAGAATACAATCTAACAAAATGATTAATGTATTCAAGAAAGAAGAAGATGGAGAATTCAAAACAGTACAACTAACACAGGAGTTCATTTTTTTTAAATCTCAGGTTTATAGCTGTGCTCAGAAAGCTATATATTAATGCAAATTAGAACAGGAACCCTAATTCTTCAAGGAAAAAAATGTTTTCAAGAAATAAGCAATTTATAAGTGAAACAAGCCAAGCACAGAAAGCCAAATATCACATTCTAACTCATAAGTGGGTGCTAAAAAATGTGTACACATGGATGTAGAGAGTGGAAAGATAGAAAACAGAGACTCAGAAGGGTAAGGAGGTGGTGGGGGTGGATGATGAGGAACTAGTTCATGAGTACAACCTACCTTATTTGGGTGATGGGTACCCAAATAGCCTGGACTTGACCACAGTACAATCTATGCATGTAACAAATTGTACATGTACGCCATAAATTTGTACAAATTAAAAAAGAAGCAATTTGCATATTTGCGTTTATCAAATTGTGCAATTAAGCTAGGAAATTTTGAGAATCAGTGTAATTCTTCCATTTAAAAAAATTAATGACAAATTTTAAAATAAGTTGTAGAAGAACATTACAGTCCAAATATGAAGTAACATAAACTCTAGTATCATTTTAAGTAAAATTTGAGCATGATTTATACTGAAGAAAGGAGAATTTTTTCTTCCAGAGGTATGGTTTTTCATGTCACAAAATTTTACTTCCTTTTTTTATGAGTCTTATTGCACTACTTGGTTTCCTAATAATAATAGTAAAAATAATAACTACCCATTATTAACACTTCACATATGTCCTCTTTTAAATTCCTGATATATATCCTATTTTAATGAAGTTCATTGATTAGGCAGTTTAATCCTTTCAATGACAGTACTGTGAGGGTAAGTGACTTTCCCCAGGTCCCACACTGATTGGTGAACCCAGGCAACTGGCTCCCGAATCCTAGCTCTTAAACACTTGGCTACACCGCCTCTCACAATGCTCTTTGTTAACTTACAATTCTTAGAATCAATCTGTTAACCTAAAACAAGAAGGCAAACTAACAATTAGGAAACCAAATAATGTAAAAGTAATGATGAACCACAGTAAGGAGAGGGAGGGGAATGTGTAAGTAAGCTATTGCCTAATTTTAATAAAAATATTGTGTATAATTTACATAACTGTTAGAAAAACTAAAAACAAAAGTTAAAGGTGATAAATTAAGAAATAGCAATATAACCAAATTATTCAGAGCTTTGGGAGGAATATCAGAAAAGCTAAAAATAAAGAGGGAGTGGGGAAAGGAAAGACTTGTTTTGCACCATTTACATTTTTATTAAAATCATCAGATATTATTTTATCATGAAAAATAATTCTATAATACTATTATTAATAATAATTGCACCACCCTGTAAAGGAAGAATAAACTGAAGAGAGTACCTTTCCATTCTGGCATGGCAAAGGAAAAAAACAATAAATGCTACCAGACAGTAAAAAAGAGGAACAAGGATAATGTATAAACATATTCCAACATACTAATGTTTGCTGATTCTTTGTTTCCACATCATTATGGGCTAAATGGCCCATTTTTTCACATAAACTTCCAAAGGGACATTCATTTCATTTGGTTTAGACAATTATTCAGTCACATCCACTCCAATCTTCCACCTTGCACATTTCATTTAAAGAAAGGGCTGTCTCAATTCACACATTTTTGGCAGGAGTCGACATTGGTATCACCTTTTTAGGGTATAATTTGGAAGTTCTTATTGAAATGTAAGATATGGCTACATTTTGACCTAATCATTTTGCTTCTCTAAATCCATCCTAAAGAAACACCCCCAAATGCTCAAAGATAACTCTGTACATGGACTTCCAATCTGACAGAGGAAAATTGGTAAAAACAACCTAAATGCATATTGGTAGATGGCAAAATATTTTGTTGTCATTTTAAAAATAAAATAAATCTTTTATGTAGTGACACTGAAAGCTACCCACAACACATTGCTAAGTGAGAAAAAGCAAGATTCAAATTATATATTATACAATTTTTTGCAAAAAAAATATATATTTTATATGTACACATATACATCACATATATAATGTGTGCAGGCAGTGTGCTTAAGGTGGTGTGTGGAGGAGACACTGTAAGTTTTTTTTTTTTTACTTTGCACATTTCTTTATTACTATCTTTTTTTTCTTTTTTACAACCAGCATGTATTGTTTTCACATTTTAAGAAATCAGGTCATGACTCAATTGTATATATATCTGGGATGAAAAAAAAATCCACAAAGGGAAACACTCTTAATTTCTTTCCAATAATTCACTCTCAAAATCAAGAAAAAGAGTTCTATACAATAACTAGCACGTTGCAGTCTGGAATTAGGGAAAAGGCTAACTTCACTGGGTGGATCGTTGCTTAGTGAACTAGGGCAAGAAAATGAGGGCACAAAAAGCAATTAAGGCAGGGTTGAGCAGTGAAGCTACCAGCGGCGCAGGCAGAGGCGGGTCCCGCAGGGAGGACGCGGAGGATGAGGGGACCCGGGGCGGGGGAGACGAAGGAAACTGGCCCGTGACGCTGGCACGGCAGGAAAGAAACTGGGCCTGGCCGTGTGGGAACGAGGTCGGAGGGTCACACGACGGAAGGGGCGGGAAGGCGCGCCCGCCCGGAGCCCTGCACCAATCTAGGGAACCAGTAGGGAGCTGGAGGCGCGGCTGGCGGCGACAGCTTGGCCGGCAGAGGAGGGTCAGCCCGGGGCGCGGCGGGAGTGGGCAGAGCGCCCGGGAACAGCGCCGCGCGGCCTGCGGGCCCGCCCGAGGCCCAGGCCCAGTCCCAGGCCCAGGCCAGGGGTGCCGGCCGGAGCCCCCGCGCCGCGCCCGGGGCAGGCGCCGGCCGCCAGTACCTTCCCAGGAGAGCTCTCCTCCCGGCTCCCGCTTCAGGAACTTGTACCAGAACGTGTCCACGCGGCCCGGCTCCGCCCCGTCCTGCGCCGCCTCCTCGGGCGCCAGCTCCACCTCCCCGAGCCACAGGCCCGGCTCCTGCAGCGCCAGCGCGCCCGCGCCCGCCGCGGTGCCCGCCGGCCTCAGGCGCACCGCCCCGCGCGGCTCCCAGCGCCCCAGCTCGGGCCGCGACCCCACGACCAGCAGCTCCGGCCCGGCGCCGGCCACGGCGGGCGGCACCACCACCCCGAACCGGAACCGCATGGCGGCGGGCGGCGGCGGCGCGTCTCCCGGGGCCCGGTCTCCCCGCGGCCCGGCCCGAGCGCGAGGCGGCCGCGGCGATTGGGCGGCGGCGGGGGAGGCCCCGGGCGCCCGCGGGGACACGTGCGGTTCTGCGCCTTTTTTAGGCTGCATCACGCGGCCCGGCAGCCCGGGCCTCGTCCGGGCCGGGGCTTGTGGCCGCGGAGCCCCGGGGGCGGCTGCTGTCCACTCGTGGGCACTGGGGACGCGACGGACGGAAGAAAAGGAAGAGAAAACGGGTTGGGAGAGGGAGGAAAACTTTCCACAGGCCCCGCAGTTGTCCCGTCATCTTGCCAAGAGACTAGAAATTATCTTTATGATGTCCTAAAGAAAGGAACGGCCTCTAGACGGCGGCCTCCAAATAGTGAAGTTGGGAGAAGATCCTGGACCCGTTCTCTGGAGCGCTGCAGGTCTTAACCAAGGCACTTACTCTCTCTGGTCTTAGGTTCTTTCTCTGTAAAATGAGGCTAGGAAATAATGATCTTTCAAAACCCTGCCAGCTCTAAAGGTTCTCTGATTGCTGGAAGAGGCACCAGTAAGGACCCGGAGCTAATGCAAAAGCATTTCATACCTTTCCCTTGCCTACTCCAGTTTGAAGCCTGAAAAGACACATGATCACTTTCTTTTTTCGAAAACTACTATATATTTAGCATGTGTAAAATGAGTTTGGAGTAAGTACTTTCAAGTGCTTTTGAGGGTCAAAACAAAAACTGTAATTCTGTGATTATAAGTGTATGAATTCATAATATTTTAAGTGACAAAATAAAAACTCTTTGTTTAAAATTTGTTTTCAGTGAAAGTCAGCACTACTTTTTCAACTTAAAACATTTTTGGGTCAAGAAACAGGGTTGTAGCTATCTGGCCAAAAGAAAAATACTTATATCTTGGGCTGGAGGGGACTTCAGTTTTTCATTGCTGCAAGATAAACAAACATACTGTTTACATATTTGTTAATTTTTTATTCATTAACAGAATTATTCTTATGTTCTTACGTTTGTATATTCACTAACATTTAAGATGACACAAATCTCTCATGTGAATTAAAGACACAAAGGCATATGTTTTCCAGTATTTGGAAGTTTATGACTAGAAAGGGGGGAAAAGCCAAAATGTCATGTATTCAGAATGTCAGAAGCAAAGCAGAAAGAAGTACAAAAATGTAAATTACACAAACTCAGTCTCTCTGTGGCACAATTAGTAAACTAACAATACATTTCACTCTTAAATATTGATATTCCACTCAAAGTTTGGTTGGTTGCTAAGGTTAAGGATAAACATCCAGAAAAACGGGAAGGTAGCAAGAATGGCCAAACATGGCTGATTCAGTAGCAAATCAGACATTAAATCACAGTGGCATGTGAGTCAGTTTATTCAAATTTATGTTACAAGATATTTTTAGAGTAATTTTAGGAAAATAAGAGTCATTTGGCCATGCAAAGAGGACTGTTTGTCTACAGTGAAATTCAGATTCCAATGAACCTTCTCATTTCTTCAGGACCCAGGAGCTAGTAGCAGTTCAGGACTCTTTTGTGCTCTGCTGTGCAGCCTGTGTTGTGTACTTTCCAAATGGCATTATTCACACCAGCTCTTCCAAAGTGAGTTCTGCCCATTCTGTAGATGAAACAATAGCAGAAAAAGAAAACAATGTATTTGTTCAACAAATGTTATTTCCTTTTCTCTGTCATCACAAAAAGGTTGAATAATTTTAACCGTTAGAAGAAAGACCCCCTTAAGCCCCTAAACAAAATATGTAACAGTTTATTTCATGGTATGGATTTAAATATTATACAAATTTCATGGCTGCATTGTGCACCAAGTAAAATGCAACTGGAAAGGAGGACACTACCAAATATGGATTAAAGGACATATTTCAAACCCTCAATCATACTTTGACAATCATTTGGATATATTAACGATGATAATTGCCATTGAGTCCTTATTATGTGCACATGGTTTTCATACTCATATCATCTATTTAATTCTCTCACCAATCCTATGAGGTAACTACAATTGTTATCCCCATTTTTAGATGTGAGAAAATTGAGGCACAAAAGGGTCCAGTAAACAGCCTACAGCAAGGAATGGGCAGAGCCAGGTGCTAACAGGCATCCATTCAGCTTATAGTTAAAGATATACAGATGTATAATAAAGGAAATTAGAAGTATTTTCACCCCAAAATATGGCATTTGACATGCTGGACTTACTAAAGAAGACTCAAGATCTCTCTGACCTTCACCTCCACCACCACCATCGACTCTCTCTGCCAAAATGTTTGAAGTTTTTCTATCTGCCTGAGATCCAGACTCACCCAGAAGAACAATTGTTCTTTTCTTCCCCTCCCCATAAAACCAGGAATATGACCACACCTGCCAAGACTCTTTAAGAAGATAATGTCCCACCTCTCTGACTCATTTAATTCCAAGGGGAACTATTTACCAATCTTTGTTCCGAAGCCATTCACCCTCCCTGGTAATCCTAGAGTGAGTGCCCCTAAACAGAATTCCTCTTTCCCTCCCTCCCATGACCCATTTTACCAGAAAGGCATATGAGCTTCTGAACTCTGTTGGGGAGTTGAATGTTCATTTTCTGAGGGTTCTTGTGTATACACGTTAAAATAAATTTGATAACTTTTCTCTTATTAATCTGCTTTATTGTGAGTTGATTTTTCAGTCAACCTTCAAGGGTGAAGGGGAAGTTTTCCCTTCGCTGCACCAATATATATATATTCTGATAAGAAAAATCTTTTATAGACCAGGCAGGGTGACTCACACCTGTAATCCTACCACTCTGGGAGGCCGAGGCGGGAGAATACCTTGAGTTCAGAAGTTTGAGACTAGCCTCAGCAAAAGTGAGACCCTGTCTCTACAAAAAAAAAATAGAAAAATTAGCTGGGCGTGGTAGCACATGCCTATAGTTCCAGCTACTCAGGAGGCTGAGGCAGGAGGATCGCTTGAGCCCAGGAGTTTGAGGTTGCAGTGAGCTATGATGACACCACTGCACTCTAGCTGGGGTGACACAGTGAGACTCTGTCTCCAAAAAAAAAAATCTTTTATAGAATGCATTTAAATCCCAGCATATTTAAATGTTATTCTCCATCAGCTCTTAATAAAAAATGAACTTCCTGTAATTATTTCCTGTAACTAACTTCATCCTTAGGAATTATGGAACAGATAAATCACAAGAGGCAGTGTAAACTGATCAACAAGTCTGTAAAAGCATAAATATCTTGGTATTTAAAAAGGATTTGACCTCAGGCCCCAGGAAATTGTAATTTTTGTGCCTTTATATACCCATTTGTTGGCAATGGAAACACAGATTTAAGAAGCCAAGGTGAAGAATTTTACTAGTTTTTAAGCAGTGTTAGTCCCAGATCATTTTTCTTGTTGGGTTCTCCATGCAAGATTTCTTTTTACATTTCAAAGAATCATGGTATTTATTAAAAAGGATTATTTATGAGATCCATTTGAGGTCAGATTCTTGATGCTATGGGGACAAGCTGAATTTAGTACAAGAATCAGCTCAGTAGAGTAACATAATTCTGATGATAATTTTTAAAAAAGCAAACCAATTTTTTGTCATTGAATTTCATTTCTGTATAAGTGCTATCTCATATATTAACTACAAAATTTCTTGAAGAATGGGTGATAAATTCAAGCTTAGAGTTTGAGGATCCAATTCAAATGTAAATTCTTTTGATGCACCCCTCAAGGAAAGCTATTACTTGGATCTCTGGTGATTTATGTTTTCTGAAGCAATCTTTCACTAGTCAGTGAGTTATCATAAATCTTTCCTTATAATATTGTGTGTGTGTATGTTTTTACATATATGCTTACTGATGTAAACCATATTTCATCCAAATAGTTCAGAGACTGTTGTAAGTATTAATTTATTATTCGACAGAGCATATCTAAAAGTTAAATGTGTCACATGTACTATTTCCAATTTTGTTGCTTTAAAAAAAAAACCTTCCAGAGAAAGTTCAGCTTAGAAGCTTCTGCATGTTATAGCTAACTTTTTTTTGGGTTGCAAAATTTTAGGTTAGGCTACTTGAAACCCCTTTGGGAATCTGGGATAATAAAAGGATATAAGCTATACCCAGCCTTTGTCCAAAGATCCCACAATATCTCTCAATTATAAAAATTCATGTCCGTTTTTGATACATATAAAAATTTCCTATCTCCAGTAAATTCCAATAATTCCACTTCCCATACATCCCACCATAGAGAAATGCTGTATTGGCACCAGCCTGTTTTATCATGCTTCCTTCTCTGCAATTTATACTATGAAAATATAAATTTTTTAAAATGTTCCAAGTATAAAATTACAATGAAGCATATACACTTTCAAAAGACATTCACCTGCCCTTTCCCTAGCACATCCCATCCCATCCTCATCATTGTAAAACCCATGAGAAAGGTGTTTCTCACTTCTCAGTTGAGAACCTCTACTCACCAAGTCATTCAAGTCCGGCTTCTGTTAGGCAATGACCTCAAATGACTTTGCCTGGGGAAAGTAGAGGGCCAAGCCAGGTAGCTGGACCTTAAGGTTAGAGACACCAGTTTAGAGCTTCCTTCAGATGTAAAGAGATCCTCTTGTGTCTGGCTAACATGAATGGCAGGCTGGTTAACACCTTTCTCAAAGAGGGTACAGAGCTTGATAACTCAACCCCTAGGAATAAAAGAATGGTGGCTAGAAGGGATGATTAGAAACTCTCAAGGGAACTTTCAAAGAGTTTGAGAAAAGGCAAAGAGACTGGCTGAAAGCAGAGACGGCTCATTTACACTTAAATAGAGAATGGAGACTAAGGGTGTGGCCAGGGCAAACCTGGCAAGATCTTGAACTCTCTGTAATTCACCATTTGCTTATTTTTCCTAACCATTGTGTGTGTGCTATGTTAAAAGTATTTTAAACATAAAACTGGGGTGCAGGCAGAAGGTGAGTTTGAAAACATTATTTTACATCACCATCAGCGGGAAGAAGAAGAGAGCCCAGGGAGGAAGGTAAGGGTTGGTGGTTACTGGAAATGAGAAGCCTTCTGTGAAACCCTACTGACCTTCAATATGAGAGATATTCTGGGCTTCCCCCAAACCTCTAGTTCTTACTAGGAATTCAGGGATTCGTTGGAAATGCAGAAATAATATAGGCGAAAATTAGTGTACCCATATTTAATTAGTGGAACTAGCTACTTATTCAAAGATATATACTTGTTCAAGCATACACTGAGGATGTTGTCAAAGTGTAATTTTCCAAAATGACTCTCATGTAAATATTAATGAGGGAACCAGTAGGATGATAAAGGTGATTCAAAGAGAATTTAAGATACAATGTATATAGGCACCAAAAGAATGCTAGATAAAGATTATAACGCTAGATACAAAACTGATTAACTTCCTACTGGGCAATTAAACTGTAACCTTTGGATTTATCAATTCTACAGACAGGAATTGTTAGGTAGATAGCGAAGGATTCCCGGTCTCCTAGGGACGAAAGTGGATGCCTTGCTCCACCTGGGAAGAAGGACAAGGGCGGGCCCCAGGCCCCCATCTTGATGCTGCCCCACCTTAATCCTGTCCCATGTGACTGCCATACCTGGGGGAGGAGGGAACACTCTACCAATCTACCAATCAGAACTTAGCACGCCAACTGCAAAAGAATGCAGAGGACTCTCTAGCCCACAGCCAAGCAGCATAGGTACAATAGAGTCTGGAAGGTGACTTAGGACAACCTAAGGCTAATTATCATGTCATTAGCTTAAATCTACATTGCAGTTCACCCCCTCAAATAGGCTTTCAGAGAGGCTCATGGGAGAGCCACATGCACAGTAAGATTCAGGTCCTATGACTCCCAACTGTCTATCAAAGTGGTTCCATGATGACGTCTGAACCATGGGGAGGTTCCTATCCATACTCTATAAAACAAGACCCAGACCATAGCGAAGATCTCTTTTGCTACAATAAGGGGGTCCAGTTGTCATCTGTGGCATATATATCTTGCTCTGTAAAACTATATCTTGCTCTTGCTCTATAATCCTATCTTGCTCCCCCTCAATAAATTTCACCTTGTGCTTGCCTTACTTTGGTGTGTCTGGTCATTTGTTGGCCAAGAGCACACCAAGAACCTAGAACACAGAATGAGATTACCAAACCCGACAGAATCACCTGCCTCTTTAAGACATAAACATCTATAAGATTTCATATAGAACTTTGGAGGTTGGTCTTAATCAATAGTAAATAGTAAAAGAAACCAAGATACAAATAATCTTATAAAGAATGAAATAATTCTCTGGTGGCCCTGATAGATAGTACTCCAGCATGCAGAGCATGCAGTCAACCTGGAATTTTAATTCTAACTTTTTATTAACTTTTTCTAGGTATTAACTAGATAGGTATTTACTATCTACCATGTGCTAGGTACTGTGCTGAGTGTCTTACAGACTTTATCTTATTTATTCCTTTCAACATTTCTGTAGCATAGTTATGATCTCCATTATACAGAAGAAGACCCCAGGTTTTTGAGACATTAACTGCTTTGCCTAAGGCCCTACAGTTAATAAATGATAGAGCCAGGATTTCCACTAGGAATGTCTGATCCAATAGCCTCTCCAGCCAGGGGGGACACAGAACATGGTTGTGCAGCTCACGCACCGGAACAGAGGCTCTGGGCTGAAGGAACAGCCCACACTCCACTTGCCAAACATTTTGCTCTGAGTCCTTTTCTCTTCTCATAAACTATCTGCTCATTGGCAAGCCTAGTGCCATGGAGCAAATCTATTTAAAGCCACAGTGGCTGCAAGTGCCCAGGGGTGGCACATTTCACTACTGCATTTCTTTCTTCCAGAGGGGTCTAAAGCTTGACTCCAAAGTATAAAAAAAAAAATTAATGAGAGCTATTTAAATGCAGTTTGGCAAATCTCAATATTTTTACTAAGAGACAGATTCTTAACAAAATTGCAGCTGTATTTATATCTTATATATCAACATAGACAAGGACAGATGCATCTAACTAGGTTTAGAACAGTAGCCTAGACTTTATACACATTTGCTACAATGATAAGTGTCTGCTTTTGGGGGTCTGCCATGTGGGGGATTCTGCACTCTCTGGTAAGATTAATTCTGCAAAAACTTCACCAGAAACTCCACAGCCCTTTTATAGCTAAGGGAACTCTGAAAATGAGTAAAATAGGAAAAAAAAATTCTAATGCTTCCATCTTTGAAAGGAAACCAGATAAGGTTATGATGGAGGGAATAGTTTTTATTAACTTGACTTAAAACCTTTTATTTCAATTTCAGGTAGAAATATGATCAATTGGAGTAAGGTACTATTCATAGGAGGCCTCTATACCACCACAAAAAGAACTTGCAGAATTTATAGTCACCCCATGGGGGAGAGGGACAGGAGTTCCAGTGGATGAAGGCATTGTAACAGTAGCAATTGTTGTTCCCTCTGAGGGATGTCACCCCAGTGGCTTTAATATCATTACATCTGTGATCTTAGAAACCACTGGTATTCTTTGTAGCAGGTACAAAACAGCAGACCACATTTGACAGGCATACATAAACTTTTATTTATTTAGTTGCCAAAATTAAAAATTGGAAAATTTCATACAAATATTCAAATTGTTTTCTTCACTTGAAAAGCTAGAAGATTTGGCAAGAGGGGACCACAACCTTTAAGACACAGCGGACTGGAACTGAGTAGAGGCTGCCTCCCCTTTGCGTGGGCTTGAAGTCCTGACACTCCAGTGTCCAACACTTAAATTGTCTCCCTGAAATTGAAGACAAGTTGCTATTTATTCCTCCATGTGAAGAGGTTTTATTTTTCCCCCATAAAAGATTTAAAAAGAAAATAACATGAATGTGGAGCTATTAAAACCCTCATTTATTGTTGGTGAAAACGTAAAATAGGGCAGTCACTTTGGAAAAGAATTTGAGGGTTCCTCAAAAGGTTAAACACAGAGTTACCACGTGACCCACCAATTCCACGTCTGCACAAGAAATGAAAACATATGTCTACACAAAGGCTTGTACCTGAATGTTCATAGCAACATTACTCATAATAGCCCCAAATTGGAAACAACCCAAATGTTCATCAACTGATGATTGGATCATCAAAATGTGGTATGTCCACATGATGGAATGTTATTTGGCAACAGACGGAATAAAGTATCGATATCCGCTACAACATGGCCAAACCTTGAAAACATTACGCTAAGGGAAATAAGCCAGACACAAAAGGCCACATATGATTCCACTTACATGAAATGTCCAGAATAGGCAAATATATAGAGACAGAAAGTAAATTAGTCACTGCCTAGGACTGGGCATGGGGGTGGACTGGGGATTGGAGGGGATGGGGAGTAACTATTAGAGAGTATGCAGTTCTTTGGAGAGGTGACAAAAATGTTCTAAGGTTGATTGTGGTGATGGTTACACAACTCTGTGAATATACTAAAAGTCATTGAATTATACATTTAAATGTATTAATTAATAAGGTATGTGAATTATTAGTCAATAAAGCCAATAGAAAAAAAGCAAGTGAAGTATTATACCAGCCTGTGTGTCCCCTTTAAGTTATTTGAGTTTTAATCTCCTAGTTTTCAACAGAAAATGCACATAAACCTGATTCCTACAAACCTACGCATGGAGAATTTGCTCCCCTTAGCCTACAATAGGGTGCTGATTTGCACTTTGCAGCGGTGGACGGGAAGGATAACCTTTCCATTTTTTCAAATTCTTCCCCAAAACAAATTAATAACTATTTCACATTAAAAAATCAGTTTACAAATATTTTTGAAGTATATGGCATTAGGTTAGATGACTTGGAACACACAAATATGAGATGTGATCCTTGCTCTCAAGGAGTTTATGGTATAGTTGCTGGAGATAAAAACACATGAAAAGATGAATTACAGCACAAAAGTTAATCTCTTTAAATTTAACACTACTAAATTGCTTGTCACGGAGCAAAGACTGACAATGAGTGACAGGTAGCATAAAGGTCAGAAGATAACTGAAGCATCAAAAGACCTGAACACGTTGGGTCTGATATCACATCACAAAGGGCTTGCAACCAGAATCTGGGACAGGCAGAAAGCCAGAAAGAGAAGGAGGTGGAAAAAAGCTGGTATTCCAAGTCACCTTCTTCAACAAAAGCAGAGAGGCAGAAAATCTCAGAGCATGTAATTTTAGAGTAGCAAAGGATAACAATCCCAGAAATTGTTGTTCTAAGATAATTATATGGCAAACATATATTTTGCCTTACTCAATTACATTTTAGATTAATTATGTGCTTTATCTTATATGTTTCACATATCACTATTTGTAATAAAGACAATGGGTAAAGAGACAAACATGTTTATGATAGTTCTATAAAGAAGAACTGGAAAAGAAAAGAGAAAAATAATGTCTTGAGTGTTTAATGACCAAAGAGAGAATATCAAACTTATTAAAATCAAGAGGCAAACCATTTCATACACCTCAGTTTAATATGAAGACATGAGCTCAATTATGCTTTTTCACAAACAGCAGAAATTAGCATATTGTGAATTGTTACAATCTATTTGATTATTACTTGAGAATGAGTATGTGAACACATGCACCCACAAGCTTACCAGGCAAACAATATCAATCATGGCAAGGCTAATATACATTTAATAATTTCATTCAGTTATCAAATTTCTGAAGTATTAGGTGCATGAGATTGCTTTTTATAAGTAAATATCTTCGGAATGCAATAACATTCTTTGTAGAAAGTGTGATTTATTATTACTCTGAGGAAAGGGATGATTTCCAGAATCTTTAATTTTTAATAAATGTCCAGCTCTAACATAGTCACTGCAGGGCCACTAAATTCACCTGAAAAAAAAAGTTCCATGGTTTAATTAAGTTTTCATGTCCCAGGTGGAGTAGACATTGATCCTATGATTCAATTTAGAAATTCTTCTATAGAATAAATGGAAACATAACTTATTTCACCAGATTAATGTCCTTAATATTTAGTCAATTTAATATAGTTAGTTGTACCACTTTATCCTGGACTAGAAAGTTCAAAGAAAAACTTTTGTCTTTAGAACTGCAGATTTTAAAGAGCCAGAAGAACCTCTGTGTTCCAGCCTCTTTAATTTACATGGAAACTGAAGCTCTTATAAAGCCATTTTTAAAGGTTATTTATTTATTTTCTTCTATAAATCTAGATTCCTGAACCATGAGGGATTATCAGAGAGATATGCTTGCCCTTGTTTACATGCTCTTCAGCCTTACTCCTTTTCCTGAAGGACTGTGTAGTAACCTCAGGTGTCGGTGATACATCCACCAGAACACACACAATCCGTGACTAAGAAAAGTAATTTGCTTCCAGAAAACAAATGTCAGCGATATTTTGGTTTTGTGAACACTATGTTCATAGAGCTTTTTCAGAATAGCCTCTACTACTCTTTGAAAGTAATGGTTCCATATATAATCAGCATTTTAAACCCCACTCTCCTCCTCAGGATATTTCAAGAAGTAGTATTGTCCTGCAATACTGTTCAAGAGCAGTCTTAAAACTTTTTAGAGTAGGGAAATTTATTATGCTACCTTCTTTTCAAGTTACTGCCATCCAAAAGAGGAAGAGCACCTTTGGCATTTTTCACTGAAGTACAAACCATGTTCCATGTGCTCAACAGTTAGATTATCCTCATTATATGTTCCTTTACCTTCTAGATGGACAGAACCATACACACCCTCCCAGGGACCTAGTAGTAGGTGGGGATCGATCTTGAAGCTGTTCTTTACCGAGCCAGCACAAACCCCTTCACTTGAGAGGAATATCTCCTCCCAATTCCCAAACAGTGAGATATTTCCCATTGTATTACCTTTCTCTATACTCCTTTCAAGTAGCTTTTTTGGAAAAGGCTGAAACACTAGGTGTATCAGTAACACTTTGGTAACAAATGTCCCCAAAATATCTATAGTCATAGATACAACCACCACAGTTTCATGTCTCAATCATATCTCAGGTCCATCTTGTGTTGGCTGTATCTCTGCCCTACATCACATTCACCGCAGGGCCTAGGTGGATAGAAGTGTCTAGCTGGAATCTTGTGGGTCATTAAGCCAGAGGGAAAAGAGAAAAATGTCTCTTAAAGATTTTGCTTTGAAGTGTTGCAAGGCAATTATACTCATATTTCATTGGCTAAAGCAACCACATGGCCAAGAATGTCATTCAATAATCCAGGAAAATATAAAGCTCTTTCAAAAAAGGGCAGCAAATATTTATGAGTCATAATACAGTAGTCCAGACCAGGGAAACAAAAACAGGAGAAGACAGATTCAGATTCACAAGAAGTATTAGAGGTATCTACCTTTCTCAAGAAGTGAGTAGGGGAAGGGCCTGAACATATGTGTAGGTGGCCAGAGGACGTCTAAATGTACAGTGGTGAGATGCATCTTTTTGTTTAAGCATAAAATTTGCAAACTCCCCTTAGACTTACTGTAGATCAAAAAATAATGAATTAGGCAACAGTTTTGAAAGGACAACATTACTAATAAACTATCTAACAGAGAAAAAATAAACTATCTAACAGAGGAAAAATAGGAGAAAAATCACAACACACAACAGACCCTTTGTTTGCTTAACCACCTGTGGCTTACCTTGTTGTCTTTAAGAGTTTGTTTCACAACACTTGAAGAGGACTGACCAGACAGCAGGGATGTAACCCTTCCCCCATCTGCCAGAACACATTCTGAAAAGATTGATAAAGCCAGCCTAGCAGAAAAAAGAAACAAACACAGCTGCCTCCTGTTATCATTTTACAACAATAACTACTCTATCCTTTACCCCAGTAAAAAGCCCAAACCCCTTATCCTCAGGGCAACACTTCTTTCTTTTGTGCTGTGCCCTTTCCTCTCTTCAGAAGCAAAATAAACTTCTTTCTTAAAGCTATCCTAATCTTTTATGTTGAGAATTCTTTCTCAACCCACATTTTGAGTTCCCACCCTAACAAGTTTCTTAGATATGACACCAAAGGCATAAGTAACAAAATTAAAAACATAAATTGGACTTCACCAAAAATTTTAAAAGACACCATCAAGAAAGTGAGAAGACAACCCACAGAAGGGAAGAAAATATTTGCCAAATCATATATTTGATAGAAGTCTACCATCCAGAATATATAAAGGACTCTTACAAATCAACAATAAAAAGACATCTTGATTAAAATGTAGACAAATGATTTGAATAGGCATTTCTCCAAAAAGACATTCAAATGGCCATTTAACACATGAAAAAATGCTCAACATCATTAGCTACTAGGAAAATGTATATCAAAACCACAGTGAGATGCCATTTCACACCCACTAGGATGACTATAATTAGAACAATAACAAGTATGGGTAAGGACTTGGATAAATTGAAACCCTCATACATTGTCGGTAGGAACATAAATGATGCCACTGCTATAGAAAGAGTTTGGAAGTTTCTCAAAAAGTTAAACATAAAATCACCATACAATCCAACAATTCCACACCTAGGTAAATATCCAAGAGAGTGGGAAACAAATGTTCCCACAAAAACTTGTACATGAAAGTTCATAACAGCATTATTTATAATAGCCCAAAGTGGAAACAATCAAAATGTCTGTCAATGATGAATGGATAAGCAAACTGTGATATATATTAATATTATACATTACAATACAATAAACTATTACTCAGTCATGAAAGGAATGAAGTATGTTACATGCTACTACATGGATGAACCTTGAAAACACTATGCTAAGTGAAAGAAACCAGACACAAACGGTCACATAATATATGGTTCCATTAACGTGAAATTTCCAGAATAGGCAACTCCATAGAGAAAGAAAGTTGATTAGGACTTACCAGAAGATGAGAGAAGAGGGAAATTGTGATGACCATGAATATGTACAGGGTTTCTCTTTGGAGTGATGCAAATGTTCTGAAATTAGGTTGTAGTGATTATTGTACAATATAGTGAATATATTAAAAACCAGTGAATTGCACACTTTAAAATTGTGAGTTTTATGTTATGTTAACTATACCTCAACAAAAATAAAATAGTACATCTTTATAAGTGTTCTGATTATTTCCCTCCATCACTGACATCTCTGTTTTATAAGATCCTGCAAGTCATACCCTGAATCTATTTAAATCATTTTGATTCTCAATGTAGAGGAAAGAGAGACACAATTAGGTTATCTCAGCTAATTAGAGCTTCACATAAAACAGAGATGGCTATAAAATCAAGCCTCACAAGGAACCAAAATATTGTTTAAAATACAACAGTTGTTCTATTAGATCTGAAAGTGGTTCTGGTGTCTCAACAACTCTAACAATTGTCCGTGGAGAAATTGGCAACCTTTGAGCTCCATTCTGGTGTCCTGCCATTGAGTGTGACTCAGCTACTCTCTTTTGCCTTCTTTTGCTCTTGCTATGCCTAACTTTCTCTTGAATGTCTCCGATTCCTGCAGAATAAGCATCTGATTGGCTCACCTGTCATAATCCAGTGAAATTACCCTTGATCAAAAGAATTCTCATTCCACACTTCCTGACAGAACACTGGCTACTGTATAGATAACCATCTATGGCTTGGAAAGAGGGTACAGTGTCATATGATATAAAGTAAGGAGGACTTTATATGTTTCTACCCAAAATGCATAATCTGATATTTTCATGAGGAAGCATCAGACAAATACAAATTGAGAGACATTCTATTATACAATTAAGTAATCTATACTTTTCAAAAATGTCAATACCATGAAAGACAAACAAAGTCTAAGGGACTCTTGCAGCCTAAAGAAGACAAAGAAGACATGACAACTAAATTAAATTTATGATCCCAGATTGGATCCTGGACCAGGAAAAAAAAAAAGTGCCATGAAGGACATTATTGGGCCTACTGGCAAAAACGTAAAAGAACTATAGACTAGACAATAGTATTTTATTGGTGATAAATTTCCTAATTTTGATGATTACATAATGGTCACGTAAGAGAACACCCCTTTTCTAGTAGAAAATGCACACTAAAAAATCTGTGGTAAACTATTCTCAAATAGTTTTTTAAAAATTATAAAATACAAATCAAAACCACAATGAGATATCACTTAACTCCAGTGAGATTGGCTTATATCAAAAAGTCCCAAAACAACAAATATTGGCAGGGAATGGAAAGATAGGAACACTCATACACTGCTGGTGGGACTGCAAATTAGTACAACCTCTATGGAATATAATATGGAGATACCTCAAAGAACTAAAAGTAGAACTACCATTTGATCCAGCAATCCTACTACTGGGTGTTTACCCAAAGGAAAAAAGGACATTCTATAATAAAAACATCTGCACATGAAAGGTTATAGCAGCACAATTCACAATTGCAAAGATGTGGAAACAACCCAAGTGCCTATCAATACATGAGTGGATTAATAAAATGTGCTATATGTATACAATGGAGTATTACTCAGCAAAAAAAAACAATGGTGAATTAACACATGTGATATTATCCTGGATGGAGCTAGAGCCCATTCTTCAAAGCGAAATATCACAAGAATGAAAAAACAAGCACCATAGGTACTCATCATCAAATTGGTACTAAATGATCAATACTTATGTCACACATGGAAATAATATTCATCAGGGGTCAGGCAGGTGGGAGGGGGGTGGAGAGGATGGGAAAACTGACACCTAATGGGTGCGGGATGCACTGTTTGGGGGATGTTCACGATTGTACCTCTGACTTGGGCAGTGCATAGGCAATATATATAACCGAAGTGTTTGTACCCCCATAATATTCCGAAATAAAAAAATAAAAATTATAAAATATGTGTATAAATGATATATATATAGTATACATATCAAAGTGTTGATGGTTGCTGGATCTCTGCTGTGCAAGTAGGCCAGAAGTGCCAGGGAAAATGCACCAGGTGCGCCCTCAAACAATGACAGATGGGAATTGGTATAAATCACTCTACCTCCATTGTCCCTCCAGTGGGATAACTCAGGGGTGTGTTTTTCATCAGCTATCTAAGTTTGTCTAGTGGGCTTAAGCTCTAGTTGTCCACAGTGGTAGCTGGTTACCTTCCTTACCCCCCTACTAGTGTTTTCTTCACCCCCCCAAATAAACCACATGCACTCAAGTCCTTATTTCAAAGTCCGTCTCTGAGAGAATTCAAACTAAAATAATTGATATCATAAGTTATTCTAAGAAACAGATCTTCAGGAATGGATTTGGAAATTGACTAGCTCTTGGGCATAACACAACAAGAATCCCATTCCTGGTGGTATAGCATCATATTTATTGACTCTCACTGGTAGAAGATGGGGTTCCTACACTTATGTGATAGCTCTATCATTTAAAAGATATGGGGCAATAGTAATTATAAAATTATAAAGTTAGGGATGTATATTAGTTTCCTAGGGCTTCCATAACAATGTACTACAAACTGGGTGGCTTAAAGCAACAGAAATATATTTGCTCACAGTTCTAGAAACTAGAAGTCCAAAATCAAGATGTTGGCAGAGCCTTGAACTGTCTGAGGGCTTTGGGGAAGAATTCTTCCTTGCCTCTTCCTAGATTCTGGTGGTTACCAGCAACCCTTGATGTTCCTTGGCTTGCAGTTTGATTCATTCCAATCTCTACCTCCATTGCCACATGGCCTTCTTCCCTCTGTGTCTGTCTGTTTCTCTGTGTCGCCAAGTCTCCCTCTCCTTTCTCTTATAAAGACACTAGTCGTTGGATGTAGGGTCAACGCTAATCCAGTATGACCTTATTTTAACTTGATTATATCTGCAAAGACTCTAATTCCAAGTATGGTCACATTCGCAGATACTGGGGGTAAGGATTTGAACATATCTTTTTGGGGACACAATTCAACCCACTGCAGGATCTGAAATTCAGATTATTCAAAACAGCATGAAAAAGACCCTCTTTTCCTATACCCAGAGGGCAGACTGAAATTCAGATGCAAGATCTAATTGTAAAAGTATTTGAATTTCAAGGAATGCTAAATTCACAGCCCTAGCAATTCTTTTATGCCAAACACAGAGTCCTGATAAAGAAGGAATGGGACCAGAGACCTGGAACAAAAACACCTGGGTTTCTGTCCTTGAAAGTCTTGAACCTCCAGATTATTCTGAACCCCCTGGGCTGCATAAATGCCCCCTATGCTAGAGTACAGTAGCCCCCCCTTGCTTGGAGACCACTCAGAGGCCTCACAAGACAGTCATCAGTCCCCACAATAGAAAATCATATTCCCTTAGCCAATTTCAAAGCCTAAGCGAGTTCTCAGAACGAGTACTCATCAATTGAAGAGAACACCAGGTGCCTTTGAGGAAGGACTTTGCAATGCTGGAGCAAATATTTAAACAGTCATTTCCCCAATCCTTTCACTAAAGGGAAATATGGCCATTTACCCAAGTAATTCTCTACAGAAGAAAGGAACATATCCATATCTTTTAAAATCTGTCCCTCCTCCCCCTCATGGCTTATACAGCAAGTGCTAGGGTTATACCTCAACAAAGTCTGACTGGAGATTAACTACTCTTCTACGAGAGGAAACAGACTATTTACCAGACCAGGCTAATATGTATAAGCAGGAACTGAGAGTACATGCCTGAAGTTGAGAGAGTAGAATATAAGCTGCATAAGGGTGAGTTTATTAATTTGAGGGCACTGTCCTGGGAGTCAGGATATGACATCTTGGCAAGGACTCCTGGAGCCAGTCTTAATGCACTATTGGGATGGCTTCTTGAAATTCAGAAAAAAAGATGGCATATGGTGAATGAAGCAAGATATTAAAATTGCCTTAGCAGAGTATTTAGAAAGGGATAAAAAGATTTACAGGGGTGAATATGTTATAATATATTCAGAATATAGGGCCAGAGAAGCTTCCAGCTGACCATGTTCCTTGGGAGGGCCCAGAGGGCCCAAGCAATAAGAAATGCACTACTGAGGGAGACATCAGCTTTTTCAAGCAGTTCTTCTTTGAGGCCAGGGCTGGTGGTTGAAGATCTTCAGTTTCATATGTTTCAACTTAACACTTGCACTTGAATCCTTTATGGGCTGCTTCTGGGGTCACCAATACTAAAAAATTTGTTTCACCTATTTTTTTAGTTTTATATAAATGAAATCATACCACATGTACTATCTTATAATTTATGTCTTTTGCTCAACATTATGGTTTTGAAATACATACGTATTGTAGCATGTATGTATACTTCAATTATTTTTGTTTATGTATAGCATATTCCATTGCTTAAACACCCCATACTTTATAAATTTTATTGTTAGTGGACAGATGAGTTATTGTCAGTATGGGCCTATTATAAACAGTGAAGCTAATAACATCTTGGTAGGTACATTGTGATGTACATTTTCACAAGTTTCTCCAGGGTATATATACCTAGGAGTAGAATTGCTAAACCATAGAATATGCTCATATTTTATCTGTTCCTTAAAGAATATTCAAAACGGGAAACAATAACCTTTACTGGGAGTGCAAACTAATGTGTACAATGGCTTCCTAATCTCTAATTTCTACACAACATACCTCCAGTGTGTGAATTCTAATACTATGCAGCCCTGGTGGGAAAGAAATCAGGGTATCTCCTTCCATATTTGCTCCTTGAAGAGTATAATCTCTCTGTCTGCTCTTCTCTTGAACAAATAAATAAACCCAATTCCTTTAGTCATTTCTTTATAAGGGCTATTCCCAATGCCTCTAATTATTTCCATTCTTCTCTTCTGCAGTGACTCCAAATTTTTAAATCTAGGGTGACCATGTAATTTATTGTCCAAAACAAGACCATTGGGGAATGAAAAGAAGTGCTAAAATAACACTTTTAACTGATTTACAGCAGATATAAACTAGATCCATCCCAGGCAAACCAGAATGTACTGTCACCTTTTTCATACAACACTTTATGTGTGTGTTCTCAAAGCAAATAAGGAATGCTCATATTAAATATTAAAGAGGGGTTGTTGGCTGCATGACACAGTCCTACTTGTAATTCTACTCTCAGGAACTTTCTTATGAATTTATTATGCATAAGTAACAGCACGTAATGACATTACTAAGGAGGAAGGGCAAAACATTGGTCTCTTAGTGGTAATGAGGTAATATCACCTAGTTTTCAATTGTGTCCTTTAGGGAAATGATGACTGCATATTTGATGCTCAATTTACAAATAAACACAAATCTCAAAGGTTATTTAGTATTCAAAGGAGATTTTTCAAAAGTACTAGCTGGTTGCTAAGTAACCATGAGAAAGAAAGTGAAATAGGGAAAAATTTTACTAACTTCCCTTGTATTTACTGACTTCAGAAAACAGTTCTTTTTACATAGAACTTATTTGACAATTTGTACTTGGAAAACTGGAAGTGTGACATTTTTCTGCAAGCAAAAATATGCAAAAACAAAACTATTTTAGGCATGAAGAAATGTCACAAGGTTAGTATTTATTTTTACAGAACAGTCTATCACGCATATCATTGTTTAAATAAGTGAAACATCTGGATAAAAAAGCAAAATGTTTGGGGAAAAAAGTCTAATTGCCTCAAAAATACTTGGATTTTCTCAAGGAGTTTGGTAATAATAATAAGAAAATCCACTAATTAATGAGAGCTACCTTGTGGCGATCACTGAGCTTCAAACTTTGTTTACATTATCTATTAATAATAAAATCCCATTAACAATTCTGTGAACTAGAAATTATTATCCCATTTTATTAGTTAAGATAATGAAGCTTAAGTGGTTAAGTAAATTCTTTCTCTGTTCCAAGTTAGTAAGTGGCTGAGCCAATATTTGAACTCAAGACTATTTGACTCCAAAGACCTTATACATTTGATAAAATATTCTGAGGCTTCAATTTTATTTGCTACCTCATAGAAGAGGCTACACTTCAAATGACATTAAATTAATCTGGACAGAAAATATAGTGCTGAGACTTGAGAATATCAGGTTACCAAAACAACAATTCAAATTGATGTAAACAGAGATTTGGGGGCCCACTTTTTAAAAAATAGATTTGATTGTATATATTTGAAGTTTACAACATGATGTTAAGAGAAATAGGGAAATAGTAAAATAGTTACTATAGCAATACAGATTAACATATTTATCACCTCATGTAGTCACTTTTTTATAACTAGAGCAGCTAAAATTTACTTGTTTACCAAAAATCTCTAATATAATACAATTTCATTAACTATACTCCTCATGCTGTACATTAGATCTCTAAACTTGGTCATTCTACATATTTGTGTCTTTTGACCTACATCTCCATTTCCTCCCTCCCAACCCTACACCCATGGTAATCACTATTTTATTCTCTATCTCTGTATACTGTCATGTGCTGCATAATGATGTTTTGGCCAATGACAGACTGCATTTGTGATGGTGGTTTCATAAGAGTATAATGGAGCTAGACAATTCCTATTGTCTAGTGACGTCATACCCATTATAATGTCATAGCACAACGTGTTACTCACCTGTTTGTGGTGATGCTGGTGTAAACCAACCTACTGTTTTGCCAGTCATATAAAGGTATAAAATGTACAATTATGTACAGTACATAATACCTGCTAATAATAATAAATGACTATGGTACTGGTTTATGTGTTTAGTATATTATACCTTTTATCATTATTTTAGAATGTACTACTTATTTTTAAAAGTTAACTGTACAACAGTCTCAGGCAGCTCCTTCAGGAAGGATTCCAGAAGGTAATGTTATCATAGGGTCTGACAGCTCCATGTGTGCTATTGCCCCTGAAGACCTTCCAGTGGGACAAGATGTGAAGGTAGAAGACAGTAATACTGATAATCCTGACCCTGTGTAGGCCTAGACTAATATGTGCATTTGTGTCTTTGTTTTTATCAAAAAGTTTAAAAAGTAAAATATGAAATATAAAATTTTTAAAATAGAAAAAAGCTTATAGAATAAGAATATAAATTAAAAATTTTCGTACAGCTATACAATGTCTTTGTATTTTAAGATGTTATTACAAAAGAGTCAAAAAGTTTTTAAAAAGTTAAAAATTTTATAAAGTTAAGTTACAGTAAGCTAAAGTTAATTTATTATTGAAAAAAGAAAAATATTTTAATAAATTTAGTGCAGCCTAAGTGTACAGTGTTTAAAGTCTGCAGTAGTGTACAGTAATGTCCTAGGTCTTCACATTTTTCACCACTCCCTCACTTACTCATCCAAAGCAACTTCATCCTGCAAGCTCCACTCATGGGAAGTGCCCTGTAGGGGTGCACCACTTTTTTATCTTTTATACCATATTTTCACTCTACCTTTTCTATGTATAGATTTGTTTAGATACATGAATATTTAGTGTTGTGTTACAATTGCCCACAATATTTAGTACAGTAACATGCTGTACAGGTCTGTAGCCTAGGAACAATAGACTATACCATGTAGCCTAGGTGTGTAGTAGGCTACACCATCTAGGTTTATGTAAATACATTCTATGATGTTCATACAACAAGGAAATCACCTAATGATGCATTTCTCAGAAACTATCCCCATCATTAAGTGATGCATGACAGTATGTGACCTTTTTATTTTAGATTCCACATATAAGTGAGATCATGCAATATATTTCTTCCTGTATCTGGCTTATTTCACTTAGCGTAATGTCCTCCAAGTCCATCCTATGGCAAATGGCAAGAACTCCTTATTTTTTAGGGCTGAATAATATTTCATTGCAGTTACACCACATTTTCTTTATACATTCATCTGTCAACTGACAACGTGTTTTCATATTTCTGCAATGGCAGAGTTAAGTAGGTGTAACAGAAATCAAATGGCTTCCAAGCCTAAAATGTCTCCTATCTTACCTTTTGAAGAAAATTCACCCACCACTGCTCTACATCAGGGTTTCTCAGCCTCAGGACTATTGACATTTTGGGCCACACAATTCTTTTTTCTGTGGGGTTTTCCTGTACAGTGTAAGATATATGGCAGCATCTATGGCTTCTACCCACTAGATTCCAGGAGGACCACAGCTGGGCCAACCAAAATGTCTCCAGACATCATCAAGTGTCCCTTGTGGGGTAATATCACCCTTGTTGAGAATCACTGCTCCAAACAAACAGCACTTTTTAAAGCTTACTGCAAGTTTCGGATACAAATTTCTCTTTCATATTGACCTACATAGAAATATATGAAGAAGCCAACTGGAAGAAATTTTTATTGAAAATACAGAAATAATCATAAAAGAACTACAAACTTTCACCTCCACCTCTGCCCAGCAAAACATACTTGTACTCATACCCTCTGCTTTCACAGAGTAAATATTGTTCCTCCTGTCTAAGGCTAACTCCTCCATCTCCAAACAACCTTATCCTTTACTATCTACTGAAGGACTTCACTATAGTAGCTCCTCTCCCCACTGCATCACCAATTTTTCTTTACTGGATCAGACCCATTAGTAACATTTATGCTATTATTTCCCTCATCTTAAAACAGACAAACAAACTAAACCTTTCTCTTCCTCACGTCTCCTTCTAGTTACTGTTCATATTTCTTTGATACCATTTATAGCAAATCTTCTTGAGAAATATAAAACTTCAGAGTCAAGAATTATGATAAATCCCAGAGAGAACAAATAAGAAATCCATACAAAATCTATCATAATGAAAATGAGGATCACCAAGGACCAAAAAAGTTATCTTAAAAGCAGCCAGAGAAAAAAGGCAGGTAATCTACAAAGGAATGATAATTAAACTGACCGTGGATTTCTCATAGCAACAATGGAAGCCAAAGGATAGTTGAATAAAAGCTTGGCAGTACTTGGGCGAGGGGAGGGTGCTGCCTATTCATGAAGCCTCCATTGAAGGGGTCTCATCCTTCTGTGGTGCTGACTTAGTTGCATCATCTTTAAAATAAGGATAACAACAGTAACACAGTACTTGTCTTGCTTACCTTACTGTGCAATCAATTTGATGTTACTTTCCAGAACCCAAGGTCATAAGGCTAATTTTGTTCCTGGTTTATCTTTATTTCCTAACTAAATAACTACTTTTTGAATAATAATAATAATTCCATTTGACATAAAATCAATGTAGTCACATAGTTATTAATATTTTAATTTTTAACACTCATACATTAGTATCAAAAGCACAAAGCCACTAAACAAGGAAAAGTATTGTAACTAGTAAAATATTCTAGGACCAATGATACATTTGAACTCTTCATTGTACAAACCTATAAATTGTGGACAAATTAACTTTTCACTTAAATATATTAAGCATAAAAACTTTGTATTTATTAGTATTAAAACAGTGATTACTTATAATCAATGTCTGAGGCGAATCTAGACAAGCAGACAAGCTGATGACATGCAGGTAAATATATCTTACAAAATGAAATTATTTGGCAACTGTTAAGGAGCTGGCGATGTGATTGTAACATAAACTTATTACATTTGTGCTTCATAAGTTTTTAAATTTTTTGATGCTCAATATCTATATATCTGTATCTCCAGATACATAGAAAGATATTTAAATAGGCATTTAGTTTTATGTTATATTATATATGTGGCAAAATGGAATTTCCTCCTTCCTTTCTCCTCAAATTTTAATTCAGTGGGTACACACACACACTTTTCCCACAAATCCCTTCAGACTCTGATGCACCTCAAACTAGAAAAATCAAAGAGGAAATGTTAGGCTTTGGCAAAGCAGAGAAAGGTTCAGAGACCCTCCTACTTATGCTGTAAAAAGCCGTCTATAAGTAAGAGTAAGGTTTACCTGTTTCAAGGATGTTTCTCTTTGGGAACTAAAGGAACAAACACAACCCCACCTAAATTTCATTAAGTGAAAGACAGAGGTAGTTTGGTCTCAGCATCCATGCTGCTAACAATTGATCTATACTCTGCTTTCTGTGATATTAGAAGAAAGTTTCCCTGCTTAGAATGAAGGGGTGGAGACGATTTAGAGAGTTAGGAAATACAGAGTGGCTAAGTAGCTCTGCATACCCTTTAGTGTTTTGTCCAGAAAATACTCTTTTGGCATTCAGTCTTGTCAGTACGCTAACATTAATCAATGAAAACAATGAGATAAAAGTCCCTGTGTACTCTTTGAGACCTGGAGTACCTAGGGCACATAGTATACTTTCCTAAGGTGGCACCTGAAACTCCAAGAAAACACTGATTAAAGGAGAAAGCAGAGCTGAATAATGGTAGAGGGAGACAATGTTAATACAATAATAGATAAAGAGATACTGTTTTTAGGTTATTTTATGAGGTAAATATTTCAGTACGCTGAGACTGCACTCTGCTCAAGTTCTCAGCTCCAATGTCTCTTATAATTAATTTACCATTAGTGTCAAAGACCCTAAGATTGACAACAATCCACCATTTCAAGTTCATCATTTCCACTCATTGGCTTTCCAGAAATCCTTGGTCTAGTGGGAAAGAAAGGAGAGGATATTAAACTCAACATGAAGAGAATAACAAATAACCAGGAGTCTATTTTCTGTGTCACATGCATTAATGGTTGACTACCACTGCTGCATCATTTACTCTTGTAGGACTGTGAATTATTCAAAGAAGTTATGAGTTGTGATGTTGTAATAAACTTTGTTTTATTTTTAATTTTATACATGGATAAATGTTTAATGCAGAAAAAAGCAAATATAAATGAAGAAACTATCGGTGTTGGATCTTCCCTGTAGTTCACAAGTGAGATTAATGCTGTAAACACTTCTGTTTGTAACAACACACAGTGTTGATAAAATTAAGACCGGAAAAACAAAGTACAGGTGAAGATTTCAAGACTTTATTCCAGTTAATGATATTGGAATCTGTAAACATTACATACTGAATTTTAAAAATTGAGATATAATTTATACTATAACATTCACCCCTTTAAAGTATACAATTGACTGGCTTTTAATACACTTAAAAATTATCTTCACCACTGTAAAAGGAAACCCCATACACATAAGCAATCACTCCCCTACACTCCTACCTCACCCCTTGTCACCAATCAACTTACTTTCTGTATGGATTTGCCTACTCTGGACATTCATATAAATGGAATATTACAATATATGGCCTTGTTGTGTCTGGCTACTTTTATATAGCCCAATATTTTCAAGGTCTATCCAAGTTGAGGCATGTATCAGTACTTCATTCCCAATCAAAAATAATTCCTCATAATGCCAAATAAAGAGTTCCAAATATTAATTTATAGAAGCTCAATGAGATACAAGAGAAATCTGAAAACCAATACAAAGAAATCAGGAAATCACTTCAGGATATGAATGAGAAATTAACCAATGAGATAGATATCTTTTTTAAAAAAAAAAAAATTTCCTAGACCAAGCAGAAGAAAGAATCTCAGAATTTGAAGACTGGTCCTTTGAAATAAACCAGTCAGACAAAAATAATGAAAAAATAAAAAAGAATGAGCAAAGCCTTAGAGACATCTAGGACTACATAAAGCAACCAAATTTACAAATCATTGATATTACCAAGGGGGAAGAGAAATCAAAAAGTTTAGAAAACCTATTTGAGGAAATAATTGATGGAAACTTCCTAGACGAGCAAAAGAGTTAGACATTCAGATAGAGGAGGTCCAATAATCCCCAAGAAAATCCACTACAAAAAAATACTTCACCACAGGATATTATATTCAGATTGATTAAAATCAAAGTGAAAGAGATAATTTTAAAATTAGCAAGAGAAAAGCATCTAGTCACCTATCAATGAAATCCCATTAGCCTACCAGTGGACCTCTCAGCAGAAACCTTACAGGCTAGAAGAAAATGGGATGGTATTTTCAAAGCACTGAAAGAAAACAACTGCCAGTCAAGAATTTTATATCCTGTCAGAATAAACTTCATAAATGAAGGAGAAATAAATTTTTTCTCAGAGAAGCAAACATTGAAAGAATTCATCACCACTAGATTTGTCCTACAGGAAATGCTCAAAGGAGTCTTAAACATGGAAACAAAAGGTCAATATTCACTATCACAAACACACAAAAATATAAAGCTCACAGGTCTTATAAAACAGTCACACAAAGGAGGAAGAGAAAGAAACTAAATGGCAACATGACAGAAGTTCAGTAAACCACAAAGAGAAAAAGAGCAAAGGAAAGAAACAAAGAATTTATGAAACAACTAGAAATTCATTAACAATATGACAGGAACAAAGCCTCATCTATCAATATTAACTTTGGAGGTAAATGGATTAAATGCTCCACTTAAAAGATATGGATTGGCATAATGGATATAAAAACATAATCCAACTATATGCTGCTTTCAAGAAACTCACCTTACCCATAAAGACACATAGAGAGTGAAAGTAAAGGGGTGGAAAACAGATATTCCACACACATGGAAACCAAAAGCAGGCAGGAGTAACTACACTTAGATAAAACATACTCTAAATAAAAAACAGTAAAAAAGACAAAGAAGGTCATTATATAATGATAGAGGGATCAGTTCAACTAGAGGATATAACAATCCTAACTATGTATGCACCCAACATCAGAGCACCCAGATTCACAAAACAAATATTACTAGACTTAAAGATAGACATAGATAGCAAAACAGTAATAGCCAGGCTTTTCAACACCCCATTCACAGCCAGAAACACTGGATTTAAAATGGGCATCAGAACAAATGGACTTAACAGATATTTACAGAACAGTCTACCCAACAACTAAAGAATATACATTCCTTTCATCAGCACATGGGACATTCCCCAAGATATACTGCATGTCAGGCCACAAAACAAGTCTTAACAAATTTTTTTAAATGAAAATCACATTGAATATCTTCTCAGACCACAGTGGAATAAAGCTAGAAATCAATAGGAAAAGGAACTTTATGAATACATGGAAATTAAATAACACTCCTGAATGATTGCTTGGTCAATGAAAAAATAAAGACAGAAATTAAAAATGTTTTCAAAAGAAATGAAAATGAAAACACAACACACCAAAACATGTCGGAAATATAAAAATCAGTGCTAAGAGGGAAGTTTATAGCATTAAATATCTCCATCAAAAAAGGAGAAAGACCACAAATTAATAACCTCACATCACACCTCAAAGAACTAGAAAATCAAGGGCAAACTAAATCCAAAGTTAGCAGAAGAAGAAAAATAACAAAGATCAGAGCAGAAATGAAATAGAGACACCCCCTCCCAACATACAAAGGATCAACAAAATGAAAACTTAGTTCTTTGAAATGATAGAGAAAATTTATCAACCACTGGCTAGACTTACCAAGAAAATAAGAGAGGATATCCAAATAAACACAAGCAGAAATTAAAAAGGAAACATTACAACTGATATCATAGAAATACAAAAGATCATCACAGACTATTATGAATAACTATTTTAATATATGTTCACAAAATAGAAAACCTAGAGGAAATGGATGAAATTCTCAAACCATACAACCTCCCAAGATTGAACCAGGAAGAAATGGAACTCCTAAATACATCAGTAATGAGTAGAGAGATTGAATCAGTAATAAAAAAATCTCCCAACAAAAGAGAAGCCCAGGACCAGATGTATTCACAGCTGAATTCTACTAGACATATAAAGAAAAATGGTACTAATCTTACTGAAACTGCTCCAAAAGATCAAGAAGGAGGGGATCCTCCCTAATTCATTCTAGAAAGCCAGTATCACCCTGATACCAAAGCCAGGAAGTGATGCAACAACAAAAAAGAAATCTACAGACCAATATCTCTGATGAACACCGATGCAAAAATCCTCAACAAAATACTAGCAAACTGAATCCAACAGTACATCGAAATGATAATACACCACAATCAAGTGGGTTTCATCCCAGGATGCAAGGATGGCTCAATATATGCAAGTCAATAAATGTGATTTACCACATGAACAGAATTAAAATCAAAAACCGTATAATCATCTCAATAAATGCAGAAAAAGCATTCAACAAAATCTGGCATCACTTCATGATACAAACCCTCAAAAAACTCAGCATGGAAGGAACACACCTCAAAATAATAAAGGCCATATATGGCAAACACGCAGCCAACATCATACTGAATGGGGAAAAGTTGAATGCATTCCCTCTAAGAACTGGAACAAGACAAGGATGCCCATTTTCACCAGTTCTATTCAACATAATACTAGAAGTCCTAGCAAGAGCAATCAGGCAAGAGAAAGAAATAAAGGGCATCCAAATTGGAAAAGAGGACGTGAACTTATCTTTGTTTGCTGATGATATGATCTTATGCCTAGAAAACTCTAAGGACTCCTCCAAAAGACTCCCAGATTTGATAAATGAATTCAGCAAAGTCTAAGGTTATAAAATTAACATACAAAAATTGATAGTATTCCTATATACCAATAACAACCAATCTGAGAACCAACGCAAGAACTCAATCCCATTAAAAAAAAATACATAGGAATATATTTAACCAAAGAGGTAAAAGATCTCTACATGAAGAGCTATAAATCACTGATGAAAGAAATCATAGATTACACAAACAAATGGAGAAACATTCCATGGTCGTGGATTGAAAAAATCAATATTGCTAAAATGTCCATACTACCAAAGCAATCTACAGATTCACGGCAATTTCTATCAAAATACCAATGTCATTTTTCACAGAATTAGGAAAAACAATTCTAAAATTCATATGGAACCAAAAAAGATCCTGAAAAGACAAAGCAATCTAAGCAAAAAGAACAAAACTAGAGGCATCACATTACCCGACTTCAAGTTATACTACAAGGCTATAGTAACCAAAAGAGCATGGTACTGGCATAAAGTAGACACATAGATCAGTGCAACAGAATAGAGAACCAAGAAATAAAACCATATACCTACAACCAACTGATCTTCAACAAAGTAGACAAAAACATACACTGGGGAAAGGATTGTTCAATAAATGGTGCTGGGAAAATTGGAGAGTCAAGTGCAGAATGAAACTGGATCCCCATCTCTCACCATATGCAAAAATAACTCATGATGGACTAAAGACTTAAATGTAAGACTGGAAACCCTAAAAATCCTGAAAGAAAACCTAGGAAAAATTCTTCTGAACATTGGCCTAGGCAAAGAATTTATGACTAAGACCAAATGCAACAAAAATAAAAATAGAGAAATGGGACTTAATTAAACTAAAAAGTTTCTGCACATCAAAAGAAATAATCAGCAAAGTAAATAGACAACTTACAGAATGGGAGAAAATATTTGCAAACTATGTATCCGACAAAGGACTAATATCCACAATCTACAAGGAAGTTAAACAATTCAGCTAGAAAAATACGAACAATCAGATTAAAAAGTGGGCAAATGACATGAACAGACATTTTTCAAAAGAAGATAAACAAATGACCAACAAACATATGAAAAAATGCTCAACATTACCAATTATCAGAGAAATGCAATTTAAAACCACAATGAGATACCATCTTACTCCAATTAAAATTGCCATTATTAAAAAGTCAAAAAACAATAGATGGTGTGGACACAGTGGAAAGGGAACACTTATATACTGTTGGTGGGAATGTAAATTAGTACAACCTCTGTGGAGATTGGTATGGAGAGTTCTCAAACAAGTAAAAGTAGATCTACCATTTTATTCTGCAATCCATGTACTGGGTATCTACACAGATGAAAAGAAACCATTCTATCAAAAATATGCCTGCACTCTCATGTTTAGCACAGCACAATTCACAATCGCAAAGATACAGAATCAACCTACATGCCCATCAACCAATGAGTGGATAAATATACATATATACACACACATACCGTGGAGTAGTGCTCAGCCATGAGGAAGAATGAAATGATGTCTTCTGCAGCAACTTGGATGGAACTGGAGGCCATTATCCTAAGTGAAGTAACTCAGGAACAGAGAAAAAAATGCCACATATTCTCACTTATAAGTGGGAGCCAAACTATGGCCCCAGAAGGACACACAGAGTGGTATAACGGACTTTGGAGATTCAAAAGGGAAGAGAGTGGGTGAGTGATGAAAAATCACCTATGGGGTACAAGGTACACTATTTGGGTGATGGGTATAAAAGCCCAGACTTCAACACTATACAATATACACATATAACAGAATTCAACTTGTACCCCTATTTCTATTACAATTTTTTAAAAGAAAAAAAATAATAAAAAGTAAAAATAAAATTTAAATTATTTTAAATAATATTAAAAGAAATAAGTATGGATATATATAATACGAGTGGCATTTACTAAATGCTTATAGCCCAAACTGTAGAATACACACTTTGTCCAAGTGTACATGGGTTTTTCATCGAGATTGGCCACAGATTACAGGGAAATTTATGTCTTTAAATCCATATATTATAAAAGAAGAAAAGTTTAAAATCAGTGGTCTAATTTTCCACGATAAGAAGCTAGTAAGCAAAGAGCAAATTAAACACAATGTAGAAACAAAGGAAATAATAAAGAGGAGGCAAAAGTCAATGACATGTAAAACAGACAAACAAGGAAGAAAATTAAAGCAGCCAAAAATTAATTCCTTAAAAAAGTTAATATTTCCTAAACCAGCATCAAAAGTAATAAAGAAAAACAAAAAAGAAAATACAAGTTCCTAATATAAGCAATCAAAAATTGGATACAAATACAAATCTTGTATATTTTAAAAGTATAATAAGGAAATATTGTGAACAATATGAAATCAACATAAATATAAAATCAATAAATTTGACATCTTAGATGAACTGGCTAAACTTATTGAAATACACAAAATACTAAAACTTATTAAAAAAATAAGAAACGTAAATATCTTTTTATATCTACTAAAGAAATTGGATTCCTAGTAAAAATCCTTTGCATAAAGAAAATTCTAGGCCCAAGTAGTCTCTCTGATAAATTCTATCAAATACGTTAGAAATAAATAATACCAATCCACACAAACTCTTTTCAAAAATATAAAAGGAAGAAACATTTCCCAATTATTTTTATGAGGGCAGCATAACCTCAGTACTAAAACGTGACAAAAACAGTTTTTATAAACTCTGAAAAAGTCCTCCATAAATTATTAGCAAATCAAATTATGCAATACATAACAATAGCAATACAGAATTATGAAGTAGAGTTTATCTCAGAAATGCAAGATTCCATTAGGAAATCAATCCATGTAATTTACTGCAATAACAGAAAAGTAGAAAAATCATAAAATCATCTTACCAGATGTAGAAAAAGCATTTGCTGAGATTCAACACCTATTTGTAACAAAAACAAAATCTCTCAGCAAATTAGGAATAGATGCAAAGTTTCTTCAATTTGACAGAGGGTATGTTGGGTATGTCAAAGCTACTGCTAGCATCAAATTTAAAAATGAAATGATGAATACTTTCACTTTAAGATGGGGAAAAAGACACAGATGCCTGTCTCACCACTTTTATTCTGTATTGCACTGAAGGACTTAGTCAAAAGAAAAAAAAAAAGCCATAAGGATGGGAAAGAAGGAGGTGAACTGTGAAGCTGAGCCCTGTGACTCACCTATCTGCCACAGGCTCCATGCAATATTCATAGCCACCATTGACATTTTAAGCACCATCAGATCTCCTGGGTCATATGGCCCAACTGGCACAGCAGCTTATATGGCAGCCTGGACTGTTTTAGGACCTTCTCTTATTCTGGGCTCCAATCAAAACTGGTAGTTTTTTAGGTCAAAATGGGTTAGAATAGCATACTCAAATGAAAACCATGTTGCCTCCAAAATCCAAAGAGGTCTATGAGGGGTTGTGCATTTTTATTAGTGTTAAGAGAGGTTAGAATAGATACAGCAACTTGTCCTTCACCTTGGATGGGATTTCTTAACATGTCCCAGACCACTGGACTACTAGAAATTTCACCAAGGTGACTGGCCTGCTAATTTTTGTGGACTTCATTTTCTACCATTGTCAAGCAAGTGTCTTACCAATGTGTCTAGATTAGTTGCTAATTCTTGCTCACCAGTTCTCACTGGTGAGCTCACATTATGGGTTGAAGTGTGTCCCTCCCAAAAGTCAAAAGTTGAAGTTCTAACCCTCAATACCTCAGAGTGTGACCTTATTTGGAAATAAGGTTGTTGCAGATCTAATTGGTAAGATGAGATCATGCTGGAGTAGGTTGGGCTCCTAACCCAATATGACTGGTAGCCTCACAAAAAGGGGAAATCTGGACACAAACATACACACAGGGAGAATACTATGTGAAGACAGAGGCAGAGATCAGGATGTTGCAGCAGAAACCAAGGAAAACCAAAGACTGGCATAAAACCACCAGAAGTTAGCAGAGAGGCTTCACAGGCAATCCACCTTCACTCACTCGTGGTCCCACTGACTTACTTTCTGTCACTATTCTGTTCTGGAATTTCATATAAATGAAATAATGCAGTGTGTTTTCTTTTGTGTCTGGATTCTTTTGCTCAGCACAATGTTTGGACATGTTTTGTATATAGTAGTTCATTTCATTTTATTGCTGAGTAGTATTTCATTGTATAGTTATACCACAATTTGTTTATCCCTTTGCCTATTGATAGAAATTTCGGTGGTCGTAGGTTTGGGGCTATCAAGAATAAAGCTGCTATAAACATGTGTATAGTGTTTTTGTAGACATGTTTTTATTCCTCTTGGGCAAATACCTAAGAGCAGAATTGCTGGGTTATATGGTAAGTATACAATTATTTTGATGGGAAGGTTATTAAGATTTTGGTCATTCATTGCAGTTTGAACTGAAGTAATAACATTCATGTGTAAGTAGCCCATAGGCAGCTTGAGATGTATATCTACAGCTATACTAATAGGTATATTTCACCAATCTTATATTTTCCCTCATTCTGATGAAATTGTCATATGGTTTTCTCTTTTAGTCTGTTAATACGGTGAAGTACTTTTATTTATTTTCAAAGATCAAACTAAGCTTGCATTCCTGGGATATCTCCATTTAATCATGGTATAACCTACTTTCAATATATTGTTAGATTTGACTTGCTAAAATTTGTTAAGAATTTTTGCATTAAGTTTATGAAGGGTACTGATTTGTAGTTTTCTATTCTTATAGTGCCCTTTCTCGATTTGGTGTCCGGATAATGTTGCCTCATAGAATAAATTGGGGATTATTTCCCACTTATCAAATTTTCTGTAAGAGATTGTGTAGAATTGGCATCATTTCTTCCTTAAATTTGGTAGAATTCCCAAGTGAAGCCATCTGGGACTGAAATTTTCTATATGGTGAGTTGATTTTTGTTTGTTTGTTTACTATGAAGTTAGTTTCTCTAAAAGATATAGGGCTATTCAGGGTATCTATTTCTTCTGAGTGAGCTGTGGTAGTTTATGTTTCAAATACTTTTTCTATTTTATCTAAATTTTTTATTTTATTCATAAAGTTGTTCATATCATCCCCATATTTTCCCCTTAATTTCTAGGATCTGTGGAGCGATTCCCTTCTCTCATTCCTGATATTGGTAATTTGTTATCTCTCTTTTTTTCCAGATCAGTCTGGATACGGGTTTGTCAAATTATTGATTTTCTCAGAGCTAACTGTTGATTTAATTAATTTTCATTGTTTTTCTCTTTTTAAATTTTATTGTTTTCTGATCTTATCATCACCATTTCATTCTCCTGCTTACTTTGTGTTTATTTTTCTCTTTTATACATTTCTTAAAGTCACAGCTTAAGTCATTGATTTCAGACCTTTCTTTTTTTCTAATTATAAATTTAGTGCTATAAGTTTTCCTTTAAGCACAGCTTCACCTTTATATTTTGACATGTTGTGTTTTCAATTTTATTCATTTCAAAATACTTTCTAATATTTTTTATTTATTCTTTGACCATGGGTTATATATATTATTTAGCTTATAATATTTTTGTATTTTCCAGAGTTTTTTCTGTTACTGATTACTTATTCTGGTTAAAGAACGTACGCTATATGATTTGAATACTTTTATTTTTTTTTATTTTTTTTCTTACTTTCTTATTTTTCCCATTATCAATAGATGGGCATGATTTGAATACTTTTAAACTCATTAAGACTTGATCTTAAGGCACAGAATAACAGTCTATCTTGGTTAGTGTTCTGTGTACACTTTAAAAGAATGTGCACTCTTCTGTTGTTGGGTGTTAATGACAAATTGGGTCAAGCTGATTGATAGCTTTGTTCAAGTCTTCTATAACCCTACTGAGTTTCTGTCTCATTGTTCTACTGATTATTAAGAGAGGGGGTCTCTTACTGTAATTGTGGAGTTGTGCATTTCTCCCTTCAGTTCTATTTTGCTTCATGTATCATGCTAACTCTGTCATTAGCATCACAAATTTTGATAAATTAACCCTATTATCAGTCATTATCGATGGTGATATGCTTTACTCTGAAATCTAGTTTGTTTTATATTTATATAGCTAGTTCAGTCTTGTTTTTATTGGTTTTAACATGCTATATCTTTACATGCTCTTACTTTTGACCTATTTGTGTCTTCATATTTAAAGGGGTTTCTTTTAGGCAGCATATAGTTGGTTCTTACTCTTTTTCTAATCTGATTATCTGTTTTTGGACTGGGATGTTTTGGTCACTGAATTTTACTATAATTATTAGAATAGTTGAACTTATGTCCAAATCTCTCATCTTGCTATTTATTATTACCCCCATCGATTACTTCTTCCTGCTTTCTTCTTTTTGTGCCTCCTTGTGAATTGAGTATAATTTATCATTCCATTTTATTTGCTTGTTGACTATACCTATTTCTTTTTCTTTCTTTCTTTCTTTCTTTCTTTCTTTTAGTGGTTGCCAAAGTTTTAAGATTGCATTAGTTTTCTATTGTTGCATAACTGACCACAAACTTAGTGGCTTAAAACAAAACAAATAGTTTCATAGTTCTCATAGTTTCAATAGTTTAAAAGTTCAGGCACTGTGGGTGGATTCTTTGTCCAGGGTTTTAACAGGCTGGAATAAAAATGTCAGTTGGGGCTGCAATACTGATTTGGGGCTCTGGGTCCTCTTCTGTGCTCACTGGTTGTTGGCAGGATCTACTTCCTTGCAGTCATAGGGTGGAGGCCCCAGTTTTCCTGCTAGCTGTCGGCCAAAGACCATTCCAGCTCTTAGAGGCCATCAGTAGTTTTTCACCACATGGCACCCACAGGAAATTCATGACATGGATGTTTGCTTGCTTTCTAGCCAACCAGAGGGTATCTCCGTGACTTTCCCTTTTGTAACCAGCCAGAGAAATCTCTACTTTTAAAAGGCTTGTACAACAAGGTCAGGTACACCTGAATAACCACCTCCCTATTTTAAGGTCAATTTGTTTGGGATCTTGATTACATTTATGAACTCCCTTCACAACAGAACTCAGATTAGTGCATGTTTGAATAACTAGTAAAAAGTTTGTAACTACCCGGGGCCGGGAATATTAGCAAGACAACTCAAAATTCTGTCTGGCAAGGAATTTATCACCATCTACATTCAAGTAATATCATATCACTTCATGTATACTCTAAGAATCTTGCAAAAATTATATTTAGATTTCCTTTCTGTAGCTTTTGTGCCTTTGTGATACATTTTACTTCTACATATATAAATTTCTTTGTATATATACCCTGCAATACATTCTTATACGTGAAACTGTGTATTGTCTTTAGATTTTTAAAATAAGGAAAAAATTAATATTTACTCACACATTTACCATTTCTACTGTTCTTTGTTCCTTAGTATAGATACAGAATTCTACTTTGCATCATTTTCCTCCTACTTTACATATTTTCTTTACCATTTTTTCCAATGTAGGACTTCTAGTGATGAATTATTTAGGTTTTCTTTAATTTTTCTGCTATGTTATCTAGCTTTCCATTTGGAAGACTTACTCATCTATTGTTAAATTTATTCCTCTGTATTTTATGTATTTGTGCTATTGTAAATGGAATTTAAAATTTAATATTCCAATTTTTATATATAAAAATACAATTGACTTTTGTATATTCATCTTGAGTTCTGCACATTCCTAAATTCATTTCTTTTTCCCACTAGTAGTTTCGAGAATCCCTTAGAATTTTCTGTGTAAATAATTATGTCATCTGCAAGTAAAGGTAATTATGCCTCTTTGGATTGCTTTATTTTTTTGTTTGTTTGTTTTTGTTATTGAGACAGGGTCTCACTCTGTTGCCTAGACTAGAGTGTGGTGGTGTCATGATAGCTCACTGCAACCTCAAACTTCTGGGCTCAAGTGATCCTCCTGCCTCAATCTCCCAAGTAGCTGGGACTGCAGGTGTGTGCTGCCACACCCAGCTAATTTTTCTATTTTTTGTATGATGGGGTCTCTATCTTGCTCACGCTGATCTTGAACTCCTGGCCTCAAACAATCCTTCCACCTTGGCCTCCCAAAGTGCTACGATTACAGACATTAGCCACCACACCCAGCCTCCTGGATTGCCTTTTTTTAAATGGTTGCTCTAAGGATTGCTATGTACATCTTTAACTTATCACAGCCTTTTATTGTTCTATTTTACAATATTGGAATAGCATAGTTTCATTTACCAACTGATCCCTATCATTTGTTTAATTGTTTTCATAAATATTACATTTAAATACAGTATAAACCCTACAATACTGCATAAAATTTTTGCTTTACATATTATATGTCTTTAAAATAATCAAGAGAAGAAAAGAATATATAGTCATTTATATTTGCTAACATATTTACTATTTTAGGTGACTTCATTCTTTTCTGTAGGTCTAAGTTAACATCTGGTATCATTTCCCTTCATTCTGAAGAAATTAATTTAGCATTTCTTATAGTATATGTGCATTAACAATATTTTCAGTCTGTGTTTTTTGCACATGTCTTTATTTTACCATCATTTTAAAGAATAGTTTTCAGAAGACTGAAACTGGACCCACACCTCTCACCTCTCACAAAAATTAACTCACAATGGACAACAGACTTAAACCTAAGACATGAAACCATAAGAATTCTAGAAGAAAACATCAGAAAAACTCTTATAGACATTGGCCGAGGCAAAGAATTTATGAAGAAGACCCCCAAAGCCATCTCAGCAGCAACAAAAATAAATACATGGGACCTGATCAAATTAAAAAGCTTCTACACAGCCAAGGAAACTATCATTAGAGCAGACAGACAACCTACACAATGGGAGAAAATATTTGCATGCTACACATCTGATAAAGGGCTGATAACCAGAATCTATATAGAACTTAGGAAAATCAACAAGAAAAAATCAAACAACCCCATTAAAAAGTGGGCAAAGGACATGAAGAGAAACTTTTCAAAAGAAGACAGAATAATGGCCAGCAAACATATAAAAAAGTGCTCAACTTCTGTAATCATCAGGGAAATGCAAATCAAAACCACAATGAGATACCACTTAACTCCAGTGAGATTGGCTCATATGAAAAATTCCCAAAACAAAAAATGTTGGCGTGGATGTGGAGAGATAGGAACACTTATACACTGCTGGTGGGACTGCAAGTTAGTACAACCTCTATGGAAAGTAATATGAAGATACCTCAAAGAACTAAAAGTGGAACTACGATTTGATCCAGCAATCCTACTACTGGGTATTTACCCAAAGGAAAAAAGGACATTCTATAATAAAGACATCTGCACTCAAATGTTTATAGCAGCACAATTCACAATTGCAAAGATGTGGAAACAACCCAAGTGGATGAGTGGATTAATAAAATGTGGTGTATGTATACCATGGAGTACTACTCACCCATAAAAAACAATGATGAATTAATACCTCTGGTATTATCCTGGATGGAGCTAGAGCCCATTCTTCAAAGTGAAGTATCATAAGAATGGACAAACAAGCACCACTTGTACTCGCCATCAAATTGGTACTAACTGATCAATACTTACGTGCACACATGGAAATAATATTCATCGGGTGTCGGGCAGGTGGGGAAGGGGTTGGAAGAGATGGATAAAGTCACACCTAATGGGCGCAGGGCTTACTATCTGGGGGATGGGCATGGTTGTAGCTCTGACTTGGGCAGTGCATAGGCAATGTATGTAACCAAAGTGTTTGTACCCCCATAATATTCTGAAATTTAAAAAAAAGAATAGTTTTTTAGATATAGAATTATAGATTGTCAATAGTCTTCTTTTAAACCTTTAAAAAATCATTCTAGTCTCCATCAAATAGAACTTATCTTTATTTAAATTTTCTAATGAAAAATAACTCATCATTAATATATTTTTTTCCCATGCATATAATGTGTTATTTTGTATACTTTCAAAATTTTGTCTTATCTTTGGATTCAGTAGTTTGAGTATGATATACTTAGTTTTGGTTTTTATTGAACTTATCTTGCTTGAGACTTTGCACTCCTTAGATGTTTAGATTGATGTCCTTAAAAAATTTTAGGAAGTTTTCAGGTATTATTTCTTTCATATACTTTTTTTTCTTCTCCATTCTCTCTGTCTTCCCCTTTTGGAACTAACATTACGTGTATATAAGATTGCTTGATAGCCCATATGTCTCTGAGGCTCTGTTTAATTTTCTTCAATCTTTTTTTTCTCTGTTCTTCATATTGGATATCAATAATCTTTATTTACATTTATTGATTTTTTTCATCTGCCATCTCTAATTGGTTATTATTCCACATAGTATTTATCTATTGTTGTGTCACAAATTACCCCAAAATTCAGCAGCTTAAAGTAACACACATTTATTATCTCAGTTTCCGTAGGTCAAGAATCCAGGCACAGCTTAGCTGAATCCCCTCCTTGAGGGTCTCTCACAAGGCTGCAATCAAGAGGTCAACTCAAAGTCTGTGGTCTCATCTGAAGACTCAACTGGAAAAGCAATGACTTCTAAGCTCACTCACCTAGTCGTTGGCAAGGTTTAGCTCCTTTAGGATAGCAGAGAAGAGATTCTGATTACAAGATGGAAGCCATAATCTTTGGGAATCTAATGATGGAAATGATATAACATCACCTATCATATTCTATTGGTGAAAAGCAAGTCATTTGGTAGAATCAACACTCAAAGGAAGGGGATTACACAAGGGCATGAATACTAGCAGGAAGGGATCATTGGAGGCCACCTTAGAAGTCTTCATACCACACCATACCATAACACCATTCAGTGATTTTCTTCATTTCAGTTATGGTATGCATACATAGGTATATACATACAAATGGAAGACCTATGTGTGTATACATTTATGTATGTATTTATACACACATACACAAGTGTGTGTGTACATATATGTGTGTGTGTATATATATAAATATTTGGATCACTTTTTCCTATTTATTCATAAGTTTGGTGAATTTGATAGGATACTGGACATTATAAATTATGAATTGTAGAGACAACTCTGGATTCCATTTTGTTTCTTTGAAGAGTGAGTTTTGTTCTAGGAGGTGGTTTACATCACTGAATTCAAACTCTAATGTCCATCTCTTCTTCTGCGGGAAGTAGCTGAAATCTCCACTCAGTTCTTTCTGCTTCTAGTAGCTGCTTTTTTGCTTGGCCCGACGGGTTCTCACCTCTACATGCATAATTTGTTAGTCAAATATTTATGTAAATTTTATACATAGATTTTGTTGCTCACTTTCTTCCTAGTACCCATTCTTGCAAGATTTCCTTCTTAACTTTCTGGCCCCTTTGCCAGCCCCAATTCTGTTTGCTAATACCTTAAGCCAGTAAGATCATGACTTTCTGCTACTCAAGCAAATTTTACCTGTGGTAGTTCACCTTTAAAGGGTAAGCCTCTTTCCACTTGCTGCCTGCTTTAAGACACTTTCTAATATCTTCAAATAGTTTTCTAATGTTTGGTACTAATTTTATAATTGTTATCTGTCAGAAAGTTAGTCAAATCAAGCTACTCAGCCATTGCCCTAGCAATTGAATATTTAAACATCTAAGTAACAAATGGCAGTTAAGGTTTTCAAATAGTTACCTAGATTCCAGGAGAGTAATGTCAGCAAGATGACAGAATAGAAGATCCCTGGCATCACTTCTCCAACAAAAGTACAACTAGAAATTATTCATATACCAGAATACCACCCTGAATTCACCAGAACTCTGGGGGAAAGTGGAGAAATCCCCTGGGCCTAAAGAATTAAGAAAAAACACAACCAGTAAGAAGAACAATCATTTTAGACTGCCCCACCCCTTCCCCCAAGTTGGCATAATGCCACTCACAGAGAATTTTTCTAGACCCATGTTTTCTGAAGTGGGAGGAGAGAATTGGAGGTAGATATCTGATCTCCCTACCAGTCTGGGAATCTTCAGGGGAAACCCACTTTTGTCTCATCCCAAGGGGACTATTAGGAATACCAGGAGAGCTGAACCACCTAGGGGGAATTGAGGGCAAAAAGCAAGGGCACTGATTGCAGTAACTGGTGCACAGATCTTGGTGGCTGCCCTGTGCTACACTCAGTGGGGATGCCACACTGAGGAGACTGGCTGGTGCCTTACTGCTGCAGGGTGCACAATCTGCAATAAGGTCCAAATCCCTGCCTGGATTTCTCACAAAGCCCAAGTGCTCATATGGAACCTTCCCCTGAGCTGGAAACAACTAAAAGGTCAACAATTAAGTTTGGTAATTGCTTAAGTCTTCCCCAGACCAGAAAACAAAGGCACGGCAGTGATTATGTTTTAGGGCAGTGTTTAAATTCTGATATTTACTGTAGATCTTCTGCAGGCCAGGAAGCAACAAGAGACCAGTGATTAAGTTCCAATATTAAGTAATAAATGACTAACACCAAAGAATACCTGCAAAATCTTGAAGAGGTGGCCATCTCCTCAAATGTGCGGGGATCAATATAAAGAAAAAAGGAATGTGAAAACTCATGAAAAGAAACCAACAAAGTTCCAATAATGGACTTGAAAAAACTAAAGATCTATAAAATCTCTGACAAAGAATTCAGAATAATCCCCTTTACAAAGTTCGGGAAATCACAAAGAAATACACATATAAAACTAAATGAAATTTGGAAAATAACCCAGGAACAAAATTAGAAATTTGACAAAGAAATAGAAACAGTTTAAAAAATCCAAATAGAATTCTAGAAACAAAGAATACAATAACTGAAATGAAAAACTCACTAGAAAGCTTCAATAGCAGACTTGATAAAACAGTGAAAGAATCAGTGAGCTCAGAGACAGAATATATGAAATTACCCAGTCAGAGGAACTGAAAGAAAAAAGAATTAAAAAGAGTGAAGATTTTTTTCTTGCTAATTTTCCTGAGTTCTGTACAGATCTAGTTATGAGCCTTTTATCGGATGTGTAGCATGCAAATATTTTCTCCCATTCTGTAGGTTATACTCTAGTGATAGTTTCCTTGGCTGTGCAGAAGCTTTTTATTTGATCAGGTCCCACTTATTTATTTTTGTTGTTGTTGTGATTGCTTTTGGGGTCTTCTTCATAAATTCTTTGCCTAGGCCAATGTCTGTAAGAGTTTTTTTGACATTTTCTTCTAAAATTCTTATGGTTTCATGCCTTAGGTTTAAGTCTGTTATCCATTGTGGTTTGATTTTTGTGTGAGGTGAGAGGTGTGGATTCTGTTTTAATCTTCTACATGTGGCTATCCAATATTCCCAGCACCATTTATTGAATAGGGAATCTTTTCCCCAGGGTATGTTTTTGTCTGCTTTATCAAAGATCAGATGGCTATATAAGGGTGGTTTTATATCTGGGCTCTCAGTCCTGTTCCATTGATCTATATCTCAGTTCTTGTGCCAGTACCATGCTGTTTTGGTTACTATAGCCTTGTAGTATAGCTTGCCATAAAAAACAATGGTGAACTAATACCTCTTGTATTATCTTGGATGGAGCTGGAGCCCATTCTTCAAAGTGAAATATCACAAGAATGGAAAAACAAACACCACATGCACCCACCATTAAATTGGCACTAACTGATCAATACTTATGTGCACATATGGAAGTAACATTCAACAGGTGTCAGGCAGGTGGGAGTGGGGAGGAGGGGATGGATAAATTCACACCTAAAGGGTGTGGTGCACACTGGGGGACAGGCATGCTTGTAGCTCTGACTAGGTGGTGCAAAGGCAATATATGTAACCAAAGGGTTTGTACCCCCATAATATTCTGAAACTTAACAAAAAAAGAGTGAAGAAGGCCTACAAGAATTATGGGACATCATGAAGTGAACTAACCTTCTCATAACAGGAGTTCCTGAAGGAGAGGAGAAAGAAAAAGACCTAGAAAGCATACTTAAGGAAATAATAGCTGATAACTTTCCCAACCTGCAGAAAGAAAATAGCATCCAGGTACAGAAAGCTCAAAGATCACCAGTCAAATTTAACCCAAAGAGAAATTCTCCAAGGCATATTATAATCAAATTATCAAAAATCAGAGACAGAGAAAGAATACTCAAAGCAGCAAGAGAAAAGAAACGTAACATTCAACTTAGCCCCAATGTATAATAACTTTCAGTAGATTTTGCAGCAGAAATCCTGCAGGTCAGGAGAGTGTGGGATGATATATTCAAAGTGCTGAAGGAAAAAAACTGCTAGCCAAGAATATTTTACTGAGTAAAGCTATCCTTCAAGCATGAAGGAGAGATAAAGACTTTCCCAGACAAATAAAAGGTGAGGAAATTCATCAACACCAGACATGTCTTACAAAGGGAGTTCTTCAGTTTGAAAGAAAAGGATGCTAACATGTGACAAGAAAATATATGAATATATAAAAGCTCACTGGCAAAAGTAAGAACACAGACAAATTCTAAATACTCTAATAAAGTAAATTTAAGTATTTATAAAACACTTATATGTTAAGTATGAAGACCAAAAGACAAAACTATTAAAAAAAAATAACAACTACAACAATTGGTGAAGAGATAGGCAACAAAAAGATGTAAATTAAAACATCAAAAAGTCAAAATGAGGGAGGATAGTGTTAGAGTGTAGTTTGTTTTTTGTTACTGTTCTTTGTGATCAAAGTTTAATTGTTATCAATTTAAATAACCTGTATGACTACAAGATATTTTTTGTAAGTCTAATGGTAACACAAAGCAAAAATCTATAATAGATTCACTAAAAATAAATAACACAAAATCAAAATATACTACTAAAGAAAATCATTTAACCACAAAAGAAGACAGTAAGAGAGGAAAAAAGGAAGAAAGAATCTACAAAACAACCAGAAAACAAGTAACAAAATGGAAGTGGCAAACTATTACCTATTAATAATAACATGGAATGTAAATGGAATAAATTCTCCAACTAAAAGATATAAAGGGGGTGAATGGATGATAAAACAAGACCCAATTATATGCTGTTTTCAGGAAATTCATTTCACCTATAAAGATATACACAGATTGAAAGAAAAAGAATGGAAAAAGATATTCCATGCAAATAGAAACAAAAAAAGAGCAGGAGTAACTATACTTATATTAGATAAAATAGATTTTAAATCAAGAGTGGTAAAAAAATATAAAATGGAAATACAACATACCAAAACCTATGAGTTATAGAAAAAACAATTTTAAGAGAGAAGTTTGTAGTGATAAATGCCTACATCAAAAAAAGTAGAAAGATCTTAAATAAACAACCTAACATTACACCTCAGGGAACTAAAAAAACAAGAACAAACTAAACCCAAAATTAGTAGAAGGAAAGAAATAACTAAGATAAGAACAGACATAAACAAAATAGAGATTTAAAAAATTCTAAAAATCAATGAATCAAAGAGGTATTTTTTTGAAAAGATAATATTGGCAAACCTTTGACTAGACTAAGAAAAAAAGAGGTAAGACTCAAATAAAATTAGAGGTGAAAATGGAGACATTATAACTGATACCACAGAAATACAAAGGATCATAAGATACTATTATGATGTATAACAACTATACACAAACAAATTGGAAAACCTACTAGAAATGGAAAACTTTCTGGACATATAAAACCCACCAAGCTTAAAGAATAAAGAAATGGAAAACCTGAAGAGACCAATAGTGAATAATGGGATTGAAGCAGTAATAAAGACTCTCCCATCAAAGAAAAGCCCAGCACTTGATGGATTCACTTCTGAATTCTACCAATATTTAAAGAACTAATATGAATTATTCTCAAACTCTTCAAAAAAATTGAAGAGGAGGGAATACTTTCAAACTTATTCTGCAAGGCCAGCATTGTCCTAATCCTAAAACCAGAAAAGGATATACAAAAATAGAAAACTACAGACCAATATCCCAGATGAACATAGATGCAAAAATCTTCAACAAAATACTAGCAAATGGAATTCAACAAAACATTTAAAAAATCATTCACCATTATGGAGTGGGATTTATCCCTGGGATACAAGGATGATTCAACATACACAAGTTAATAATATGATAACTCTTAAAAACATATTTTAATGAAATAAAAGATGAGTTTTAAGAAAATTATATAGTGATTACATGCATATGTAATACATATGTGTATAACTCTGACAGCCTTGTGTTCAATTTGTAGTGTCATAATCAAAGAAATAGGAGTACATTTCAGCAGTATGTACAACCTCTTTAAAATACACTTTAAACATTCTCCTCTCTCAATCTCTCTCCCATGCTATCCACTGCCTTCCAAACTCCTCCCTATTTCTACTCCCATCAAATCTCCTCCAGCTTCAAACCAGAAAGTTTCCTCTATTTCCTTCCATCATGTTCTCACTTTTCATACTAATACAACGATGTTTCTCTGCTGCTGCTGCTTCTCTGCCCTATGCAGTTCCTCTCTGTTGTACTTAGAATACATGAGCCTCCCCACCATCTGCAGCTGCTACAAACAACCCCCAGGAATACGGTTCTTCTCTCACCTCGACTACACTACTATTGAGAATTAGCCCATTGCATAAACTTTGGTCATAAAATTACCTACCTCATTACATACCTCCAAAGGCTCCTAACTTGTCTTTATGGCTATTATGCTCATTTTGTAAACTTGAGTGAGACTCTCACCAAAATTTCTGCAGCACGAAAAACCACTATGGAAAAGCCACAGGACCTGATAACTTTTTGGCCCTCTCTTGAGCCCAAAGGATTAAACATTGATGCCTTCCAAGAATATGATTCTTTTACTCTGACTCCATTTCTCTCAAGAAACTGTTATGAGAATTTTCTGGAGAAGAAAATTCATTACTTTCTTCCTCTCTGTCTTAGTCTATTTCATGCTGCTATAACAAAATATCTGAGACTGGGTAATTTATAAAGAACAGAAAGTTACTAATATTTCTCACAGTTCTGTAGTCTGGGAAGCTCAAGATCAAGTCATTGGAAGGTTCAGTGTCTGGTTAGGGCTGTATCCTCCAGAGGGGAGGAATGATGTGTTCTCACATGGTGGAAGGCAGAAGGGCAAATGAGCCAAATGCTGCATGAAGCCTCTTTTATAAAGACCTTAATCCCATTCACAGTGAAAAGTTCTCATGGCCTACTTAACTCTTAGAGGCTCCACCACATAATAGTATCACATTGACAACACCTGAATTTTATTTTTTTTCCTACTTTTATTTCAGAATATTATGGGGGTACAACATTTTGGTTATATATATTACCCATGCACTGCCCATGTCAGAGCTACAATCACGGACATCCCCCAAACTGTGCACCCCGCACCCATTCAGTGAGAGTTTTCCCATACTCTCCACCCCCCTCCTGCCTGCCCGCTCCCTGATGAATATTATTTCCATGTGTGACATAAGTATTGATCAGTTAGTACCAATTTGATGGTGAGTACCAGTGGTGCTTATTTTTCCATTCTGGTGATACTCCACTTCAAAGAATGGGCTCTAGCCCCATCCAGGATAATACCAGATGTGTTAATTCACTGTACTTTTTTGTTGCTGAGTAATACTCCATGGTAAACATATACCACATTTTATTAAGCCACTCATGTATTGATGGGCACCTGGGTTGTTTCCACATCTTTGCAATTGTGAATTGTGCTGCTATAAACATTCGAGTGTGGATATCTTTATTATACAATGTCTTTTTTTCCTTTGGGTAAATACACAGTAGTGGGATTGCTGGATCAAATGGTAGTTCTACTTTTAGTTCTTTGAGGCATGTTCATATAACTTTCCATAGAGGTTGTACTAATTTGCAGTCCCACCAGCAGTGTATGAGCGTTCCTATCTGTTTGCATCCCCACCAGCATTTGTTGTTTTAGGACTTTTTGATATGAACCAATATCACTGGAGTTAAGTGATATCTCATTGTGGCTTTGATTTGCATTTCCCTGATGATTAGAGAAGTTGAGCAATTTTTTATGTGTTTGCTGGCCATTATTCTGTCTTCTTTTGAAAAGTTTCTGTTCATGTCCTTTGCCCATTTTTTAATGGGGTTGTTTGATTTTTTCTTGTTGATTTTCCTAAGTTCTGTATAGATTCTGGTTATCAGCCCTTTATCAGAGGTGTAGCATGCAAATATTTTCTCCCATTCTGTAGGTTGTCTGTTCACTCTAGTGATAGTTTCCTTGGCTGTGTAGAAGCTTTTTAATTTGATTAGGTCCATTTATTTATTTTTGTTGCTGCTGTGATAGCTTTTGGGGCCTTCTTCATAAATTCTTGGCCTAGGCCATCGTCCACAGGAGTTTCTCCAGTTTTCTTCGAGAATTCTTATGGTTTCACGTCTTAGGTTTAAATCTGTTATACATCCTGAGTTGATTTTAGTGAGAGGTGAGAGGGGTGGATCTAGTTTCAGTCTTCTACATGTGGCCATCCAGTTTTCCCAGCACCATTTATTGAATAGGGAATCTTTTCCCCAGTGCATGTTTTTGTGTACTTTGTCAAAGATCAGATGATAGTATGAGGATGGTTTCATATTTGGGTTTTCAGTCCAGTTCCATTGGTCTATGTCTCTGTTCTTGTGCCAGTACCATGCCGTTTTGGTTACTATAGCGTTGTAGTATATAGTTTGAAGGCTGGTAGGTTGATACCTCCCAATTTGTTCTTTTTGCTTAAGATTGCTTTGGCTAGACGGGGTCTTCTCTGGTTCCACATGAAGCGTAGAATTATTTTTTCTAGATCTACAAAAAATGATGTTGGTATTTTGATAGGGACTGCATTGATTCTGTAAAGCACGTTAGGTAGTATAGACATTTTAACAAAGTTGATTCTACCTATCCAAGAGCACAGTAGGGTTTTCCATCTGTTTACAACCTCTGCAATTTCTTTTCTCAGTGTTTCTTAGTTCTCTCTATATAGATCTCTCACCTCCTTAGTTAGATATGTTCCTAAATATTTAATTTTCTTTGGTGCTGTTGCAAAAGTTATTGTGTCTTTGATTTGTTTCTCAGCTCAACTGTTATTGGCATATATGAAGGCTACTGATTTGTGTGCCTTTATTTTGTATCCTGAGACTTTGCTGAATTCATTTATCAATTCCAGTAGTGTCTTGGTTGAATCTTTGGGGTTTTCTAGATATGATACCATATCATCCATGAAGAGTGAAAGTTTGATCTCTTCTGCCCCCATTTGGACAGCCCTGATTCCTCTCTCCTGTATAATTGCTCTGGCAAGGACTTCCAACACTATGTTGAATAGAAGTGGAGATAGTGGGCAACCTTGTCTGGTTCCAGTTTTAAGGGGGAATGCTTTCAATTTTTCCCCATTCAGTATGATACTGGCTGTGGCTTTATCATATATGGCTTTAATAATTTTGAGGTTTGAGCCATCTGTACCTATATTGTTAAGAGTTCTTATCATAAAAGGGTGCTGAATTTTGTCAAAAGTCTTTTCTGCATCTATTGAAAGGATCATATAATCTTTGTTCTTGCCTTTATTCACATGGTGAATTACATTTATAGATTTGCATATGTTGAACCATCCCTGCATCTCAGCGATGAAGCCCACCTGATCACAATGAATTATTTTTTTGATGTATATTTGAATTCAGTTTGCTAGGATTTCATTGAGAATTTTTGCATCTATACTCATAAGGGATATTGGTCTATAGTTTTCTTTCCTTGTTGTGTCCTTTCCTGGCTTTGGTATGAAGGTGATATTGGCTTTGTAGAATGAGTTTGGGAGGATTCCATCCTTCTGGATGTTTTGAATAATTTCTGCATTATAGGCACCAGTTCTTCTTTATAGGTTTGGTAGAATTCAGGTGTGAACCCATCTGGTCCAGGACTTTTTTTTGTTGGAAGATTTTTTATTATTGCTTCAATTTTGGTGCTTGATATTGGTCTGTTTCGGAATTCTATTTCTTCCTGATTGAGCCTAAGGAGGTAGTGTGTTTCTAAGAATTTGTCCATTTCCTCCACCTTTTCATGTTTTGGGGCATAGAAATTTTTGTAGTATTCAAAGATGATGTTTTGTGTTTCCATGATATCAGTTGTGACTTCTTCTTCTTCATTTCTACTTGAGCTTATTAGAGTCCTTTCCTTTTTGCTTCTGGTCAACCTGGCAAGTGGCCTGCCTATTTTGTTTATCTTTTGAAAAGAACCAACTTTTCGTTTTATTAACCTTCTGTATTGTTCTTTTGTTCTCAATTTCATTTAATTCTGCTCTGATCTTGGTTATTTCTTTTCTTCTGCTGTCTTTAGGATTGCTTTGCTCTTCCTTTTCCATTTCCTTAAGATGATTCATTAGTTTACTGATTTGTGACCTTTCTGTCTTTTGGATGTGAGCATATAAGGTAATAAGTTTTCCTCTCAGGGCTGCTTTTGCTGTATCCCACAGATTTTGATAACTTCTGTTCCCATTATCATTTAGTTTGAAGGATCTTTTGATTTCCATCTGAATCTCCTCCTTGACCCAGTAGTCATTCGGCAACAGATTGTTTAATTTCCATATTTTTGGATGAAGATGTGAGTTTCTGTTGGAATTGATTTCTAATTTTATTCCACTGTGGTCTGAAAGATACATGGTATGATTTCTATTTTTTTGAATTTGTTGAGTGAGATCTGTTTCGTGGCCTAGGATGTGATCAATTTTAGAGAAAGTTCCATAAGCTGATGAGAAGAATGTATATTCAGTGTTGTTTGGGTGGAGTGTTCTATAGATGTCTGTTAGGCCCAAATGTTCTAGAGTCCTGTTTAGGTCCATTGCTTCTTTGCTTATTTTCTGTTTGTAGGATCTGTCCAGTTCTGTCAGTGGTGTGTTGAAGTCCCCAGCTATTATGGCATTTCTATTTATTATGTTGTCTAGATCCAGCAGTATTTGCTTTACGTATCTGGGTACTCCTGTGTTGGGTGCATAAATATTTAGGATTGTAAAATCTTCTTGTAAGTTTTTTCCCATCACCACTATATAGTGTCCATCTTTGTCTTTCTTTACTTTTGTTGCTTTAAAGTTTATATCATCTGAAATAAGGATGGCTACTCCAGATTTCTTTTGGTTTCCATTAGCTTGGAAAATTGTATTTCATTCTTTTACCTTGAGACTGAATGTGTCCTTTATGTAAGATGTGTTTCCTGGAGACAGCAGATACTTGGTTTGTATTTTTTAATCCATTCATCCAGCCTATGTCTCTTCAATGGGCAATTCAAGCCATTCACATTTATTAAGAGAATTGATATTTGGGGTAGATTTCTGTTTATTCTGTTGGGTAGTTTCTTGTTCTGTTTTATCTCTTGAGTCATTGTGAAATCTGGGTTCTGGAGTTTTAGCTTTTGGGTAGCTTTATGGTGGGTGTCTGATGTGCTGGTTAGTGTACAATGAAGGTCAAAGCACTTCTTGCATGGCTGGTCTGTACTTTGTAAATTCTATCAGTGATTGCTTGTCTAGAATAGACTTTATTTCTCCTTCACATAAGCCTAGTTTGGTGGGATAAAGAATTCTGGGTTGGCCATTATGTTGTTTTAGAAGACTGAGAATGGGTCCCCATTCCCTTCTGGCTTATTAGGTTTCAGCTGAGAAATCTGCAGTTAATGTGATAGGTTTCCCTTTGTAGGTTACCTGCTCTTTTCACCTCACAGCTCTGAGGAGTGCCTCTTTTGTGTTTACTTTGGTCAGTCTAATAATTATGTGGCATGGTGAATGCCTTTTCACGTTGAGTCTCCCAGGGGTCCTGTGTGCTTCTTGTATTTGGATATCGAGATTTCTGGCTAGGCCATGGAAATTTTCCTCTATTATTCCTTCAAATAGATTTTCTAGCCTATGCGAATTTTCTTCCTCTCCTCAGGGATGCCTATGATCCTTATGTTTGGCCTGTTTATATAATCCCACGTTTCTTGTATGCTTTGTTCATGCCTCTTGTTTTTGTGTTCTTTCTCTTTGACTGATTTATTTAGTGCATAGTAGTTATCTTCCAGCTCTGAGATTCTTTCCTCTGCATGATCCAGCCTATTCTTAAGGCTTTCCACTGTGTTTTGGAGATCCTTGAGTGCCTCTTTCATTTCTAGAATTTCTATTTGATTTTTCCATAATCCTTCTATTTCTTTAGAAAATATTTCATTCATTTCTTGCATTTTTCTTGTGGTTTCTTTGTGCTGGGATTCAATTTTCTCTTGAATTTCATTGAGCTTTCTTATAATCCATAAACAAAATTCCTCTCTGTCATTCTACCCATTTCATTTGAGTTGGTATCTGTTGCTGAGGAACTAATGATTTCTTTTGGGGGTGACTTTTCAGTCTGATTTTTCATGTTTCCTAAGTTCTTTTGCTGATTTTTTCTCATCTGGCCTCTTGGTCAAGAGCTGGGGGCATTAGGGCTAGTTTATGGCCCTGTCTCCAAGCCCCTGAGGTTGGTTCCTTGGCATAGCCAGGGAGAGGAGTACTGGTCTCTATTGCCTTAGGTGTATTTTAGCAAGTTTGGTGGAGCTCTTGGGTTATCTCTGACCTGTTGTCTTCTCCTCTTCCTGGTGGAGTGTAGTAAGATTGTCCTCCCAGCTTGAGCTGCAAACTGATGGATTGTACTTGAGGGTATGAATCCACAGCTCCCTAATAGCTAGGTAATCTGTTGTGCCCATGGCAGACTCTTATCCACCAGGTGGGGTATGCAAAAGCCCCAAGCTTTGGGAGGGGCCTTTTAGCTCCTAGGGGTTACTTTGACCCTGTTCCTCCTGAGGTGCGGGTAGAAACACAATTGCTTTTGGCTGCAGTGTGACAGCTGAATTGGGAAAATTCTACACAGCTCAGAGGTTACTTATCCAGCCACGTGTGTCTGGTCTTCTGATGTGCATCTCCACATGACACTGGCTGATAGGGGGATCTCTAATTGTGCACCCCTTTTCCACCACTAGACCCCAAGGTGAGGCGGGTGGGTGTCTCTATCCCCAGAATTCTCCACCAGGGGGATGTTCCCACCAGGGGTGGGGGAACAGTGGCCACTGGAGGCACTCTTGGATTGAGCAAAATTCCCTAATGAAGTCAGCAGCGTTGGGGGAGCTGCTGTGGTTCAGCCTGTAGCTCTTGAGGCATTTGGTTACCATGAGAACTGGTACTTATACAAAATGAGTCACTATGACCAGCAACCTTCAAAATGACCAATCTCTGGGGTACAGGAGGGCTGGGACCTGAAAAGCGGGCATGAGGACCGACATGTAGCGGACTCTTAGGAGGCCAGAGCTGGGGTAGCAGGACTGGATGGATGGGCTGCTAACTGTTTCCAATACACAAAGGTTCTGCCACTACAGTTCCAGGATCTCGTCCCACCTGGAACCCACAGATGCAGCTGTCCCTGGCCACCTAGGGTGAAGCCTGTTGCACCCTGGTGGAAGAGCCCCTGGGACAGGGGTGGAGTGAAGCTAGAGACCCAGCTCACAGCTCCAGATGGGAGACTTTAAAGATGGCTGCCGACTGCCAGCCTGGTGTACAGCAGGGCTCAGATTGCCCCCATGAATGCCACTCTTCTCAACCGGAATGGGTCCCGCAGAGGCAATTGCTGGCAGCCCCTAAGGGCATGCCCTGCTCTCCATTCAACTCCTGTACCCAGGTCCCACTGACTTCCACTGGAGAGGTGGTGGTCTGCAAATTTCCATGCATTGTCAGGGGAAGCTATATCTCAGCCAGTCCCTACCTGGCCCTGAGTGGTCCCTGTATAGTGCAGCTGAGAGTTCTGTATGGCTCTCAGAATTGCTTCCTCTCCACAGAGCCTACTGTCTTGAGCAACAGCTTTACCCCGACTCTGGGCTTGTCCCTGACTGAGTGGATGGGAAGTCTGTGGGGAAGGTACGTAACCACTTGTAGGTCAGGTCGTACTGTGCTAACCTGGCAAGCGCGTCCTTCCCTCGCTCTGGGCTCTATTGCACTCCCTGCGCTCTCTGATCTTTGTGAATGAATCTCCCAGTTACCTGTTTTCTTGGGCTGAGGGTCCCACGATGTTTCTCTGTAAAATCACAATGCTGTTTTCGGAGTGAGCGATCCATGAGCAGGCAGCCAATGGTGTTTTTCACCTCCTTCCGTGGGAGCAGTGAGGTGGGAGGACTCTATCAGACTGCCATTTTTGGAAACCCCCAACACCTGAATTTTAGAGGGGACATATTCAAATGACAGCATTCCATCCCTGCCCCCTGAGTTCATGTTTGTTTTTCTCACATACAAATACATTCTTTCCATCCAAATAACCCCAAATGTCTTAACTTGTTCCGGCGTCAACTCAAGAGTCCAAAGTTCAGAGTCTCACCAAAATCAAATATAGGTGAGATGCAGCACAATTCATCCTGAAGCAAATTTTGCTCCAGCTGTGAGCCTGTGAAATCAAACAAGTTATGTGCTTCCAAAATACAACATTGGAACAGGCATAGGACAGACGCTTCCATCCCAAAAGGGAGAAATAGGAAAGAAGAAAAGAGTAACAGTTCCTAACCAAGTCCAAATCCCAAACAACACCAAATCTTGAGGCCTGAGAAAAATCCTCCCTGACTCCATGTCCCATCTTCTGGACAAACTGAGGCAGGGGTTGGGTCCCCAAGGTTCCAGGGAAACCCACCCCTGGCTTTGCTGGGCAAAGCCCTTACTGCAGCTCTCACACGTTGGAGTTGGGTGCCTGCAGCTCTCCCAGGCTGGTGTTACACACTGGTGGCTCCACCATTCTGGGGTCTTGGTGCAGGCCATCCCTCATGGCTCCACCAGACATTGCTCTAGTAGGAACTCTCTCCCTTACCCAATCCCTGCAGCAGTTCTCTTCCTGGGTCCTCAGGCTTGAGGCATCCTTTGAAATCTAGGTGGAGTTAGCTATGCCTCCACAGCTCATACACTCTGCATACCTACAAAACGAGCCCCATGTGGACACTACCAAGGCTCACCACTTGCATCCCATGGAGTGGTGGCCCCATTACCATCTGGGTCCACCTGAGTCACATCTGGGATGGCCAAGGAGTGCTGTGCTGGAATGCAATGAGCAGAGACTTGAGGCAGCCCTGGGCAACAAGCCCAGAGGTCCTATGGGAGTCCTAGGCTCCTACTCAGAACTGTTTTGCCTTCAAGATTCTGGTACTCTGGGCCTATGAACGTGGGCAGCCTGGAAAAATCTCTGAATTGCCTTTGGGGTCATTCTACCATTATCTTGATGAATAGCACCTGGCTTCCTTCTATTCATACTAAGGGTAACACCCTTTGTTTTCTCTTCTAAACACGGGGGCTTTTTTGTTCTTTACATGGCCAGGCTAAGAGTTTCCAAATCTTTTCCAATTCTGCTTCCCTTTTTAGTATAAATTCTATCTTTAAATTGTTTCTGTCTTCGTGGATTTTACTATAAGCAGTTAAGAGAAACCATGAAGCACCCTGAACACTTTACTGCTTGGAGATTTCTTCTACCAAGTATCCTAGTTCCTCACTCTTAAATTCTAACTTCCACAAATTCCTAGGACATAGACACAATGCAGCCAAGTTCTTTGCTACTTTATAACAAGGATGGGCTTTCCTCTAGTTTTCAATACCTTGTTACTCATTTCCATCTGACACTTCATTAGAGTAGTCTTCATGTCCATATTTCTACCAACATTCTGTTCACAACCACTTAGGTAATCTCTAAGAAGTAAGAAGCTTTCTCTGTAGCTCCTCTTCTTCTGAACCTTCACCAGAATTGCTCTTTTTCTCCATTCATGGCAATATAGGCTTCTTCTAGCCTGCTCCTCCAAACTCTTCCAGCCTCTGCCTATTACCCAGCTCCAAAGTAATTTCCACATTTTTAGGTATTCGTCACAGCAACACCACCACTTATCAGTATTAATTTCTCTTAGTCTATTTTGTGCTGCTCTAATGAAATACCACAGACCAGGTAATTTATAAAGAACAGAAATTTATTTTCTAACAGTTCTGGAGGCTAGGAAGTTCAAGATCAAGACTGAACTGGCAGGTTTTGTGGTCTAGTGAGGTTGCATCCTTCAGAAGGAATGAATGCTATGTCCTTATCTGGTGGAAGTCAAGTGAGCCAAGTGCTGCATGAAACCTCTTTTATAAAGGCTTTAATCTCATTCATGAGGGAGGAGCCCCAGTGGACTAATCACATCTCAAAGGCCCGGCCTCTTGATACTATCTAATTGTCAGCACCAATTTTGGAGAGGACCCATTCAAACAATTCCACCCCTGTGTTACTCCAGTTCATTTGCCAAATAACTCAAAATGCTTCTTCTTTTGAGTGGAGCCCAGATCAGGAGAAGGCTCTGAAACAGGTCCAGGCTGCTGTGCAAACTGCTCTGCCACTCGAGCCATATGATCCAGCAGATCCAAGGGTACTTGAAGTGTCAGTGGCAGATAAGGATGATGTTTAGAGACTTTGGAAGGCCCCTATAGGTGACTTGCAACACAGGCCTTTAGGATTTTAGAGCATTTCCCTGCCATCATCCACAAATAACAGCTCTCTTTTTGAGAGACAGCTCTTGGCCTACTACTGGGTCTTAGTAGAAACTAAATGCTTGACCACTGGCCACCATGTTACCATGTGACCTGAGATGCCTATTATGAACTGGATGTTATGTGATCCACCAAGCCATAAAGTTGGGTTTGCACAGCAGCACTTCATCATCAAATAAAAGTGGTATATATGTGATCAAGCCCAAGCAGGTCCTGAAGGCTCAAGTAAAGTACATGAAGAGGTAGCCCAAATGCCCATGGTTTCTACTGCTACAATGCCTTCTCTATTCCAGCTTGTACCTCTGACCTCATGGGACGTTTGCTATGGTCAGTTAACAGAGGAAAAGAAGGCTCAGGCGAGGTTTACAAATGGTTCTACACCACCTGATAGGAGACAGCTGCAGCACAACAACCCCTTTCTGGGACATCCCTGGAAGACAATGGTGAAGGGAAATCTTTTCACTGGGAGGAACTGTGGGCATTGTGCCTGGTTGTGTACTTTGTGTGGAGGGAGAAATGGCCAGACATGCAATTATATACCAAATCATAGGCTGTAGTCAATGGTTTGGCTGGATGGTCAGGGACTTGGAAGAAACATGATTGAAAAATTGGTAACAAAGACATGTGGGGAAGAGGTATGTGGATAGACCTTTCTGAGTGGGCAAAGGACATGAAGATATTTGTGTCCTATGTGAGTGCTCACCAAAGAATGACCTCAGCAAAAGATAATTTTAGTAATCAAGTGGATAGGATGGCCTATTCTGTGGATACCAATCAGCCTCTCTCCCCAGCCATCTCTGTCATTGCCCAAAGTATTCACAAAGTGGCCATCATGGCAGGGATGAAGGGTATGCATAGGCTCAGCAATATGGACTTCTATTCACCAAGGTTAACCTGGCTATGGCCAATGCTGGTACTCAATCTGCTAGCAGCAGAGACCAATACTGAACTCCCAATATGGCACCATTCCCTGAGGTGATTAGCCAGCTACCTGGTGGCAGCTTGATTACAGAGGACCCCTTCCATCATGTAAGAAGCAGCATTTTGTCCTTACTGAAATAGAGACTTACTTGGGATATGGATTTGCCTTCCCTGCATGCAATACTTCTGCCAAAAGTACCATCCACAGACTTATAGAATGCCTTATCCACTATCATGATATTCCACACAGAGTTGCTTCTGCCCAAGGATCGATCTTCATAGCCAAAAAGTAGGGCAGTGGGCTCATGCTTATGGAATTCACTGGTCTTAGCATGTTCTCCTTCATCCTGAAGCAGCTGGCTTGACAGAATGGTGAAATGGCCTTTTGAAGACATAGTTACAGTGCCAGGTAGGTGACAATACTTTGCAAGGCTGCAGCAATGTTCTCCAGAAGGCTGTATATGCTCTGAGTCAGCATCCAATATATGGTACTGTTTCTCCTATACCCAGGATTCACAGATCTAGGAACCAAGGGGTAGAAAAAGGAGTGGCACCACTCACCATCACCCCTAGTGACCCCATAGCAAAATTTTTGCTTCCTGTTCCCACAACTTTATGCTCTGATGGCCTGGGGGGTCTTAGTTCCAGAGGAAGGAATGCTTCCACCAGGAGACATAACAATGACTCCATTGAACTGGAAGTTAAGACTGCCTGGCCACTTTGGGCAACTCATGCCTCTGAGTCAGCAGCCTGGGAGGGGAGTAACAATATTGGCTGGAGTGATCGATCTGCACTACTACCAAGGGGAAATTGGACTACTATTCCACAATGGAGGTAAAGAAGAGTATGTCTGGAATACAGGAGATCCCTTAGTGTGTCTCTAAGTATCATCATGCTCTGTGATTAAGGTCAATAGGAAATTACAACAACTCAAACCAGGGAGGACTAAGAATGGCTGAGACCCTTCAGGAATGAAGATTTGGGTCACATCATCAGGTAAAGCACAATGACCAGCTAAGGTGTTTGCTGCAGGCAAAGGGAATACAGAACGGGTAGTAGAAGGTAGTTATACATACCGGCTACAACCATGTAAACTGCTATAAGTATTTATTTACTCCCTATTTTGTTAATAATACATTTGTGTGTACACATACATGTATTAAGCAAGTATCTTTGTTTTCTTTCCTCTTATTCCTTTATCATATAACATAAAATGTATTGAATTTATATCAGTATTTAAATGTTGTTAAGTTTACATTTTAGTATTTAAGTTACAGGATATCAGAAGAGGAAAAAACATCACTCAAAGACTTTACCTCACCTTCTAGGGCAGGGATTAGTGATTTATCGGTTATACACAGATAGCTGTATCATGCTAGGTGGAACTATAGCATGTAGTTACTTAGAGATTAAGTATGGTTTAAAGAGATGTGTATGGGTGCTAAGTTGACAAGAGGTAGATTTGTTACATTTGATTTGGGGTTTCAATTTGACTGGATTAGGGATACCCAGATAGCTGGTAAAGCACTACTTATTCTCAATGCTTCAGTAGGGACTGAGCCCATCCCTCTTCTGCTGAAAGGGAAATGCAGGTGATTTAGCATTTGATTAGAATGATTGAACTGCCCCAGGTGTGTCTGTGAGGGTGTTTCCAGAGGAGATTGGCATTTGAGTCTGTGGACTGAGTGGGGAAAATCCACCCTCAATGTGGGTGGGCACCATCTGATTAGCTTGGGGCTGGAATGAAACAAAAAGGTGGAGAAGGGGTAAATACTTGTCCTTTCTCTCTTCTGGAGCCGGGACACCCTTTAGCTCCTGTCCTTGGACATGAGAACTCCAGGTTCTACGGCTTTTGGACTTCTGGACTCACCGGCAGCCCCCTGTGCTCTTAGGCCTTCAGCCTCACACTGAGAGTTACACCATCAACTACCTTGTTTCAGAGGCCTTCAGATTTCAGCTGATCCATGCTACTGCATTTCCTGGTCCTCCAGCTTGCAGAGAGCCTATGGTGGGACTTCTCAGCCCCCATAATGGAGTGAGCCAATTCTCCTAATAAATCCCTTCTCATCTCCTCTCCCTCTTTCTCTCTCTCTGTATACATAATATCCTATATATATATTATATATATTTTATATATATATTTATATTTTTTTATATATTTTATATATATATATATATAATCTTTCAGTTCTCTCTCTGGGGAACTCTGATTAAAACACTCTCTTTCCAGTTTGGAAAAAAAAAGCAAAAAATAATTCTGATTTTGAATTGGCTCTAATATTCAGGATTTTTTGTTAGAAAAATCATAAGAGGGATGGATGGACTATTAAGTTTGGAAATTTCAACAGCATTTGTGGTAGATATAAATGGATGTGATGCTCCTCATTCCTATGTACACACTCATTTGCAATGTGCCTTTACTGTTCCTTCTATCAAGAGGTAGAGTCTATTTCTCCACCTCATGAATCTGGGTGTGGCCATGCGACTGCTTTGGAAAATGGGACATTAACAAATGTAATAAGCAGTGGCTTGGAAAGGGCTTGCACACTGAGGCTTGCTCGCTTGCTGTTCTTGCTACTGCCATGTAAATAAGCCTGGGCTAGCCTGGTGTACGATGAGAGACATGTGGCCTCATCATCCCCATCACCCCTGGCCAACAGCCTGCCACCTGCCAGACATGTGAGTAAGGCGATCTTAGCTCATCTAACCTCCAGTCGACTCATCAGCTGACCATGGGCGTGTGAGCCAACCAAGCAGATATCAGCCAAGCCAAGCCAAGCCAAACCAGAGCAGCCCAGCCAACCAATCATGAGCTAACTATACTGTTGTTTAAACCACAATGTTTTGGGGTGGCATGTTATGCAGCAAAAGCTAACTGAAACAGCGTTAAAATTATTCAATCAATCATTTTTCATTATTAGCTCAACAAACATCTACTGAATGCCTTCTGTGTGTAAGGCCTTCAGCTAGGCACAGGGATCCAAAGCCAAGTAAGATAAGGTTTCTACCTAGAGCGATCCACAATTTAGCAGTGTCCAGATACCAGCAAATAGATAACGGCAGTGCGGTGTGATTAATACTGAAAAGAGGTATTATCAAAAAAAAAAAAAGAAAACAAACACGGAAACACAGATGAGGGCTGACTCATTGGCTTGAGACGGTCTAGGAAAAAAGTAGATGAGATCAGAATTGGATCCTCACCAATGAACTAGGAAAAGAAGTTGGGGGAGAACATTCTAGGCAAAGGAAATAGCATATGTAAAAGCTCAGACACTGAAGGATATAGTGTTTGGGAAGTGGTGACAAATACAGTGCAGCAGAAATACAGCATGTAAGGAGATGGAATAAGAGAAGGTGGATGATTAAGAAAGTCTGGGTCAAATAACCTATCTGGTAAGAAGTATCAAAAAATTAGTAAGAAATTACTAAAGTGAAATATCACAACAAATTTTTTAGAGCATGAATTATCACAATTATTTACCTTCCTCTCATTCTGACTTTGGACCCTTTTGCACTGTGTAAGAAAAGCTATTGTAGTGCAAGTCTCTTCTTGTCTACTTTACATTCATCCTGATAGCTCAGTTCACCCTGTCAGCCTCATTCTGTTAAGCTCATTTAGTTATAATCATTGTTGTTTAACTTGGAGCATATATACCCCCAACTACATGAGAGGCACAGTGACGTGCAAAGCAATTTAACTTCTTTAAGGTTGATTTGAATCAACAGTTCTAAGTCGGTGCCTTAGAACAGTGAGAAATAATTGGTTTAAAGTGATTTGAAAATGCCTCCTTTCCAAAGTCATGAAAATAATAAATGCATTCCTTGAGTAACAGACTACTTATGGTCATGTATACTTTACTGAAGAACACCTCTTTAAAGTGTTTGGAGAAGAATTATGTGAAGAACCATTTAAAGTGAATCTCTGCTTTCCCTCCTCTGAAACTTGTCTGTTTGTCCATGTGTCTGGCATAGTTACTAGATGATGAAATAAAGAAGAGAGAGAGAAAGAAACTACCTGTGAAACTTTAAGCATGGAACAACCTTCCAGAATCAAGCCTACACAGTACCTAGCATGAGTGCTCAATAAATGCTTGTTGAATGAACGAACACACTGACAAACTCAGCTTTAATTTTCCCAAATATAAAATAAAACTAAATGATCATTAAAGTCCCTACCAATCTCAAGATTCAAATAGTTTTTTCCCACAAGACAATACAAAAGAATACAAAATGTATACATCAGTTCCGTTTATTAATTTAGTCATACATAACTGCATTTGCTTTTTAAAAGAAACAAAGTATAAAACTATAAAAATAACCTTGAAAATTATACAAATTTGTTTCAAAGTATGATTTTTAAAACATCTTTAAAAAGCATGATTGAGATGTGCCACAAGGAATCATAATAAACTGCAAAAGGTAAAAAATAAACATTGATGCAGAAGCCAATTACTCAGTCACAGATGTATTAAATATAAAGAAATTATGATGGATTACAGCTTTATTTCTGCTGCTGTCAGCAGTACTTCTGTGATAAGAATACATAAATTGTATCTGGACTTTGAATAAATTTGTCACATTATTAATGCTACAAATTAATTTTAAACCATAGCCTGGGCATTTCACAAACCTTGGGAAAACTGCACTTTTTGCCTTGGGTAATGACTTCAAATACCGTATTCTTTTTTTAAAAAGTTGTGGTAAAATACACACAAGTTTGCCATTTTAAAGTATAGAATTCAGTGGCATTTAGCACATTCACAATATTGTGCAAATATCACCACTATCTTCTTCTATATTTTCATCAATCCAAAAAGAAAACCCCATATCCATTAAACAGTCACTCCCCCCTTCCCCCAGCACCCACTAGTCTGATTTTTGTCTCTTATGGATTAGCCTATTCTGGATATTTCATATAAATGGAATCATACAATATCTGGCCTTTTGTGTCTACCTTTATCCACTTTGCATGTTTTTTCCCCAAGGAATACTATATCCTTTTGCATTTAAGGTAACAACAACTATTAATATCAATCATGAGAAAAGAAACGTAACACTGGAAACTGGCCTCTGAGGTAAGTCAGTCAGTCGGCACAATTACCTTTTAGAATGCAGTTAGAGTTTTCAGTACTGACTGGTATTTAAACACTGATCAAATGAACAATACGACTTCAACATTTTAGAAGAAGAATAAAAATCTTTAGAATTCATGTCCATTGAATTAGTAACTATTCAAAGCAACTTATTTCATATGTCAGGGCTGTTACCACAAAGCTATTGGAATGTTGTAGGGAATCAATACCGTTCTCTCATTTCAAATACTTTATTTTGTTAAAAATATGGGAACAATTTTCAAAAGTCATCAATTGATATAAAAGACATCCAATTGACATAATTATTCATTGGGTAATTTCACTCTTGAACAGATGTAGTACTCATTATTATTTCCATTTCTATGGCTTGATTTTTAATCAAATAATGTTATTAAACCTGAATGCTAATACTTCAATTTGATTTAGCAATACGTGCTGCTTTTTCAAGAAACAAATGAAGAAAATTTGTTTCCTCATTGGTGAGCTAAAAGGGACTTTTTAAAAAATGGAATAAGTTGCTTAAATCTAAAACTACTGACCAAAACTACTAAATTTAGGATCACTTCATCAGAAAATTGAAAAGTCATGGGATAAATGAGCAATAATGACAATATGGAAAGAGGAATTAAAAAAAAAAGAAATTCTAGGACAGCAGAGGGCAGGGCTCCCTTTCTTCAACTTCAATCTTTTGAGCAATAACAAATTATTGCTACTGTTCTTGTATCATTACACTTCGTAACTCCTACTTCATGTAACAATGTTACCCTTTGCCTGGGATATAAAAAGCTAACTAATTCTAGTCAGTTCCGCTGCCAAAGAATGAACACAAATATCAATCTATTTGCCTCAGATCTTGTCTGAGAAACAAATTCTAACAATTTATATCAGAAAAAGATAAAAATTAAACCTGACGAATTTGCCTTTGTTGGGAAAGAATAATTTGACCTGATGAATTGATCTTAGTAAAACTTCAACAGAAATGCAGTTTTATTACTTTCAAACACATGAACTGTTATCACCACTAGAACTATGTGTTGAAGAATCATTTCATATTGTAATATCTGCATGCAAATGGTTAATAAAATGATTTTGGAGATACTTAATTTTTATTGGTATCAGTAAAAAAGAAACATATTTTCCTTGTTTATGTTGTCAGTTTGCTTTAGAAATACTTTCCTTCATAGTAAAGGAACTTAAGTACAGCATGTCAAAACGATCAAAAATCATTTTTAAAAAAGAAGATTCACATCAATGCATTTTTACTGTATTTCTATAAAGCATGTTCATGAATCTTCCTTGTAATCTAATTATTTGTAGATTCTTTATAATGAAAAGTCCACATAATACATTGAAATATAAAGCAATCAGAATACAAACTGTCAGTTTTGAAATGTTCTAAGGTAACAAAGTATCTCAAGATGTATAATATAATATCGCCATTAATACATCTAAAGATAAGTATTGGCCAATTATGAAGATTATACATGTCAAGTAAATATAGAATTTTTTGTCACAGATGCAATAAAATACTTGCAAAAATTCAGCAAAAGGTCCTAGTTTTGCAAAGATTCTCAGAGCAACATACCACACGTGGTTAGTTTCTACTTTGTTTCCTTTTGGTATAGCCCCCAAATTCTTTCCAAAACAGCAGTAATAAAATAATCTAGGCAACAATATTTTTCAAATTTCCTTACATCTAAATGTCCTTTCTCTTTATGCATTTGTAAAGTGGAAAAGTGATCTGTGTCAGGACACATTTCTCTCTCAAATACCCCAATACACTCATCAGTACCTGAACTTTCAGTACCTCAGTTTTCTTATCCATAAAATGGAAATTTGAAAGGTCTTATATTTTGAACTCACTTTGGTCTCTTAAATAAAAGGAAATAATTATGTATAAGGTGATCTCAAAAAGAAGCCATCCTTTTTTCCCCTTTATTTTATTCAGAAAGAACTTCACTAGAGTTGGCCTTTACTAAAGTCACACTTTCTTTTTTTTTTTTTGGAAATCAGGTTTAGATAAGCCTAACAAAACCCATCATTAAATTATTTCAAACACAAAAGAACAAGTCTCTAATGAGCTGATTTTCTTTAAAGGTATAACTAATATTCTCTGGCTTCCTAGGCCTCATGAACATGTTAAGTAAGACTACTTACAGTAACACTTAGATAACCAGCCAAACACCTATCAGAGAAATTCTTTCCATCAGAAGTCTTTGTCCTGAAAATAAGGGCCAATTGCTTTCTTTCTACTGCACTTCTGAACAACCAACTCTGCAAGTTCCAATCACATCACTTCCAATGTGGTGTGTCATGCATGGAACACATTTTTAAATATCTGAATAACTTTTCCTTAGGAAATTTGAAAAATAAACTCCGTGTCTGTCTAGGTTGGGATGCAAAACATGAAGAAACCTGTTTTGCTTCCAAACACCTAGAACTAGTTAAATCTCCACAGGTGAAATCTGTTATCAATATAGCAATATAAACAACCAAATCTTCAAGGGATATGGAAGTTTTGTTGAAAACCCCATTATTATCCACATTACTAAGATCCAAACATCCAATGTTAAGGGACAGAGATTGATAGCAACAACACTGATCGGATATGCAGCACAGGGTCAAAGACCAAAAAAGACTCTATATTACTGATAAATAAGAAACCCAGTCTTTAACATTATCTTATTGATAGGATTGAAAGGATCCCTACAAATGGTTTTGTGGGATTTAATCCAACATTTATCTACTTCTACTCTTTGCTTATCCTAAAAATATGTTCACATGACTCTGCAATCACTAAACAAGAGAGTGAGATGACTAGGCTAAATATTACTGCTAATGAACTAAAGTTTGCACTGCAATTTACCTTGAACACACACTAGTAAAATACTAGTGAAATTTAAAATATTTGTAAATACTAGTTTAAAAAACAAAAGTCCAACAACCATACTACGCAATGTATTTTGTCATATGGCTGTAAGATTGAGACAACATACCTTCTAATTTAACCATTACCACTACTCTTAATTTTCAATTACACATATAAGTACATACTCATATATATCCACTCCAATAACACATCAGAGGGTAGCTGGCATGTCCCAGGCTTTCCTCTAAGTTCTAATACTTTACTGTGCATCAGAATCACTTGGAGACCTTGTTAAAAGAGACTGCTGGTTCCTACTCGAGTTTCTGATTCAGTAAGTCTGGAGAGAGGCTCAGAATTTGCATTTCTAACAAATTCCCAGGTGATCCTGATGCTGCTGGTCCAGGGACCACACTTTGGGAATCGCTGCTTTAAGTAATCTGTGAGTCTCAAAAGCCAATGAGAGAGGGAGAGGGAGAAGGGGAGAAAGAGAAAGAGGGAGAGATTAAGCTAACGGGCAGTTACTGGTGAAGGAGGCCGAGAATAAAAATGAATTCAAATATTTCCCTCCATTCTGATGCTTGCCCTTTATCTTGCTGGTTAGCAAAGATTAAGGAATCAACAAAGACTTCTCAAATGACAATCTACTAGGCCAACATACGAACATTTACATGCTTAAGAGGCTAAATACATGGTTCCCATTACAAGTATTAGACAGATAGTCATGCCAGAAACTCTTCAGCCTTTCAACACCCCTAAGTGGGACTACTTTCAAGACACTGAAGGGGTAGAGAAAGCTAACTAAGGAGTTTTTCACATTAAGAAAATTAAAGTTGACCAGTAAAACATGGGTGAGCAAGGATAATGAACGACTCCTACAGCATGAACAAAACCCACATTACAGAAACAACAGGATTGTGTTTGGAATTTGTCAAACAAGTATTAAAATTTTATTGAATGACAATTTTTCTTTTTAAGTTACTGAGCTGTATAAAGGGAAAACATTAATTTTATTAGAACAAATGTTTCACAAAGAAAATATTTTAACAAAATAGTATGGTGGCATAACAAAAAAGACAGCGAAAGATGTGTAAAAGAAAAGTAAGGTGGAAAAAATGCTAAACATCTCATGATCCAGTGTAGAAATAAGAAGTGTAAACTTAAAAACCATGGATTTTAAAAACCATAACCATAAAACAAAAAGTTAATGCTTGTGCTATCCTAACCATAGACACATTCTTCAGCAAAACTTTAAAAGGCAGAGTTACATTTTACAGTATTTGGTATCTTATTTCTGGTTTTTTCACAGAAATAGATTGTTTATGCAATTCAATCTCACAGTTGAAAAAGAAAGTTTAAGCAACGAGAAATAAGTATTCTATTACTTAAAATCACAGGTGAGGCAAAACAATTGATTAGTCTTTAATGCTACATTTTTTAATTGTACTAAGGTCTTGAGCCAACCAAAACAAGCCTTAAGCAGTTCAGAATTCTTCTTTAATGCCCAAGGAACGGCTCTGCCCAGCCTGATTGCCATATATGGGAATCAAGAACCTAGTAACCATAGAGCACTCTCAGGGACAAATGTAGGAACAGAAGACGCGATAGAGTTTTGACAATTTTAACAAGGTAATTTGTCACCATTTCAGACTCCCAAATGCCAGAATTTACTTGGGACAAATTATTTAAGTATATGTCCCCATCTTTGCAATTTATTTCTAAATACTGATATTCACTTTTTAAACTGACCACATCAGGTTAATAATAGTATAAATCAATTTGAAAACAATAATAAAACACTTCAAGAATAGGTCTTTGAATATTTTTCTACTATGCTTTGATCTTTATACGAAAGTGCCATTCTTACTTTCTTCGTAGAGAAGTCTATGGGAAATTAACTTGGAAATGTCTCAAAGAGATTGTCAACCAAGACGGGTATCTGCATGATTGTCGTCTTACAAAGAAGATCCCAAATTTCACATTTTTAGATGTCTTAAAACATAGTTGTAATTTTTATAATCAAAAGGAAAAATTTAAAATGCTTATGGACAAGAATAGTTAAGCCCTTTGCATTCTGAATTTCTGAAATTTACTCACACATATGCCCAATTCAAACTTAAAATGAGGTTAACGCCAAATAGCAAATATGTAATACCATGAACAGTTTCAAATATATTCACAGGCTTGCTTTTTGTTTGTGGTTTTTGCTTTAACCTGTCATATAACACATTGCCATGAGTCTTTGGATGTGGCATCTAACAAAAAAGAAAGCTGCCTATGGTTATTCTTTGTATAATAGTTGTAAGTACATAAGATGAAAACAACTTTGTGGATTATTTTTAAATCATGATAAACGGCATTACCAAACATTAGTCATGATTTTAAATATCATGTAAGTTAAGTATACGTTAGAGATCACCTATGCATCAACAATTGTATATGGGGAGCACTACAAAATAAAAACTTTATAACGATTTTATGGTAGTGCTTAAGCAATTGAGAATGTTTTTATCTGAAAAAACTATGCTGCAAAAATTTGAATCAAAGTTTCACTGAATGGGCTGCAACCCACACAAAACATGAGCAATAAATTGTTTGGTCAGGATCTTGTTAGTTAAAGAAGCAAAAAATGTAAGAACCAAAATATGCACACCATTAAAAATACTAATTCTAAAAATTACATAGCTAAAAATTAAATCACCCTGTCCAGCAAGTTCCAAAAATTTCACACATTTCAAACATTAAGGCAACTTCTTCCCAACTAAACAGTACTTTATAAAAATATATGTCACTTCAAAACATTATATACATAGTAACAATAAATTTAGCTAGTTGTAATCTCTAATACAATAAAGTATCACATATTACAAAGAAATTATACTAGGTGCTTGCATGTATGTGCAAGTGAAATTATAGTTTTTAAAGTACAGGCTTTAAAACTGAGCGTAGTGAACGTCCTTCTTTAGTGAGTTCTCGTGTCACACACATACACGGCAATGGGATTGCTTCCTCCCGTTTCTCCACAATGTTGTAACTGCATTTCTTCAAATGGTCAGCCATGCTTAGGACGTCAGCAAATTTCCATTCATTAACAGAACAAAATGCAGTACTGAATCGCCACACCTAGAAGAAAATTCTACTTCAGATTTAAACATGTCAATTTATAGAGAATCAAAACACACTTCTTAAAAGAAGTGGAGACATAAAAGCTTTAGCAAATTAGCACCTGCAAGGAAAGCAAAATTCCCCTGAAAGGACACATTCTAAAGGTCAGGTTGTTTGACCTCCTGGAGCTTAAAAAAAAAAAAAAAAAAAAAACCCACACTTCTTGCTCTGACTGCATACATGGCTACTGTTAGAGACACATCCAATATAAAGTTTCAAGTATTTAGCTACAAAATCAAGAAGTAGTAAATCCATTTGGATACAAATCTGTTTATCAAACATTTATAAGGTAAATCACTTCTATATTATGACTTCAATAAATTTAAAAACAAAAAAGACAAAACCCAACATTAAAAATTACATGCAGCCTGGCTTATTAAACAATTATTTAAAAATCATAACCTCATGAATTCAGAGCTACTTCCCAGCACACTATTCTTTCATACTATCTAACTGGCTATACAGAATTATCCATAGTCTGGAGATACTGACAATACAAGTGTTATTATATTTTTTTCTACAGGTTTTTCTCCCAGTCCTATTTACACCATATGAAGTGTACTAAAAAAATACCCTAGAATATTGTGTGCTAAGGTAGCTTATCTTTCCACTATTCACAATCACTAAAGGTACTTTGTAATATTTAAGAACACAGGTGTTTCATCAATAGGCAAATGTCTAGTTAGAAAACACTGAATACGTGGTAAATAGTAGATACTCTAAAAGTAGCAGATTTGGGGAAAAGCCCTCAACACTCATTACAACTTCTCAGGAAAGAATGGTAATCTCTTCCCGGGGTGGCTGGATACCTTCAAATTCTGTGGGAACACAATAATTTTTCAGCTAGAAATACAAGTCCCCACTGTTCAGCACAAAGGGTACGCCCTATACTCCTTAGGGTTATGATCAATTACCCTGTATGGAGTAATTGCCAATTCATCAATGAATTTCAAAACAGCATGCTGAGTGCTTTAGTAAGGGTATATAATGGCGCACCACAGGAACAAAGACAGTGCAACTCCCTGAAGGCTTCAGGGTAGGGGTTCCAAGAGGCTTTCTTCAGAAGTAAGACCTGAAGAGTAAGCAGGATATACCAAGAAGATAAAGATCACAGCTTGAGAGACAGATTCCTTAGGTCTGAACCCATCAATTAGCTGGACAAGTTACTTAACTTCTGTTTCTTCATCTGTAAAATGGGGACAGTGAAGTAAATAAGCTAATAAAAGTAAAGTATTAATGCACACTGTCTAGCATATTGCAGGGGTTCAAACGTGGGTATTAGAGACAACATAGTCAAAGGTCTTAAGGCAAGAAAGAAAACATCAGGGAACTGTAAGTAAACCAATGTGGCTAGACTATAAAGTGGCAGGAGGAAACCAAAGAGGTAAGTAAGGATCAGGTTATGAAAAGTTTTCAATGTTTTATTAAGGAGTTGGCCTCTATCCCAGGGGTAATGGCCAAATATTAAAGAAGTTTTAAGCACTGCAGTGACAGCTTAAGAACTGTATTTAAGAAAATATATTTCATTCTATTATAGCTCTATGTAGAGAATGTGAGGGAGACTGGCCCAGTTGGAAGCAGAAACCCAGTTAGGAGGAAGCTGTTGTAGTAATACAGGAGAGAACTAAAGTTGGCACTTAACTAGGGAAATGGCAGCAGAAACCGAGAAGCAAAACTGAGAGGTATAAAGAAGGGAAAGTCAACAGGATTTTTTGATTATCTGGATACAGGAAAACAGCGGTCAACCCTAACTCCCAAATTCCTGGTTTAGGCACCTTGGTAGATGATGGTGACACTTTCTGAGATTAAAAGAGGTAGAAGAGTGGATTTAGGTTGCAGATGTAGTTTGACGAAGCTATGGGATAATAAAATATAGAGATGTCCCGTAGATGCTTATATATAGTGGTATAGAGCTAAGTGGAGAAAATGGTGAGGACATAAATGTGTGAATAATCTGTATGAACGATGCCAATTTACATACGAAGAGTAGCAGATGAGATTTTCTGCAGGAATGATTACAGAATCCCCAGAAAATACTTCATTCCATACATCAATACCAGTGGGCAAGGAAAAAAAGAGACCATACTCAGAGGTGTCCCATCCAAAAGGTGAAAAAAACACCAAATCATCTGGAAAACAAAAATACATTCACATGCACAGCAGGTGAAACTTTCTGCCACTTGAATTCCCTTTGAGGAAAAAAAGCATAAAATAAGTTGTGTAGTTGTGTTCATTTATTGGTTAAAGCCTCAGGAGAACTGAAAAGTACATGCATAATTCTGAAAAACTTGAGCACAATGAGTAAAAGAGAAAGCCTAAGGGTGCTAAGAATAAAGTAACCCAAAATTTGAATGCTGTGCAGCCGAATGTGAAGTTTATCAAAATTGTTTCCACTTTATATTAATAAAATGTAGTTTCATACTGTAAGTGTTCTAAAATGAAAAACACCTTCAGTCAAAGATATCTGTAATGCCTCCTAATTTCTATTGAGTAGTGCCTCAAATAGAAGCTGGGCAAAAGTAGGGTCTCAGAGGAGAAAAATGGTGGAGATTGGATTTGTTTAGGTCTCCCTAAATCACCAGCTCAAATTTCCAATACAGTACGCATCACTCCTTTGTACTGTACTAAACCCAGATTCCCCACCCACAAACAATATCAAACTCTATTGTCCTACTTTTATCTCACTTTGGCCTAAGACATTTCCTTATCCATCCATTTATGTTCTCTATTCCCCCAAAGATTTCACTGGTAACTTACTAGTATGACCCAACTAGTAGTTATAACTTTTTCTCATCTCTATTTAGGTACTACATGAAACAACCAAATCCTAAGAAAGAAACTGCTAAGAATGGAGAGAAAGTGACAATTGTAAGCAGGACAAAAAACTATCCTTGCTTCCTCCATTGTCTTATGGTAAAAATGTTTCAGATGGAGCCCAAATTAGAAAGTGGTAACACAGACCCAAACCAAAAAAAAGAAAAGAGATAGAGAGTTGTAATGGTACAGAACTGCTCATCTGAACAAACAGAAGTGGCTTCTGCCATATTAGTTTTTAATCTAGTTCTAGAAAATCTGCAGTAAATCTGTGATCATGACAAACAATTCTAACTATTCTAGTTCTTCATCAATTATCATTAAAAAATTTGTCATATTGATTAAGTTTTAGGGGATGGTCAATTTCTCAATAATATTAATTTAGCAGCATTATTAAAGGCCTACTTCATGTCAAGTAAGAGGTTGATACAGTTAAGATTAAACTAACCTTTTCTTTTATCTGCCATGATGAATTTCCTTCTGGATACTTCCTTTTCACCCACTGCAATATGACCATTCCACGAGACTGAAGCAGGCTGCCACACACATCCCTCATTAACCTGGATACACATGAAAGCTGGCATAAACTGAAGCCATCAAGAAAGCCTGCAATATGCTGCAGGACCTCAAAAGGAAGACTACTTAGATGGTCACTATGTAATCCCAACACACAATTTCTAGCAGGCTCCACTAATACTGTAGATACACATGGCTGAACTCCAAATGACCTCAAATGGCGGTCATGTATAATCTTTGCTCCTTGTGTTGATGGACAAAATCTACGCTGAGAATAGGTACAACCATAATAAGCCAAAGGACACCTCTGTTCCATCCAGCCATTGAGTCCAGCATGAATGTCACCATGTACATTCTTAAAATGTGAAGAAAATTCTTTTCTTCTAAATAACTGTCCACACACAAAGGTAAACATTGAACGCTGCTTGGGTTGGTACCTAGCGACACACTCCAATACTAAATCCAGCCCAAGTGTCTGAAAAGGACTTGGATTTGAAAGCTGTGGATTGGCATGATCACAAGCTGAAGCTGAGGCTATTTCCCCAACCACTGTATTTGTAGCTAATATTGCAGATGGAAGTGAAAAGGTCTGAGTCCCAAAGTCAACGTGATAAACATCAACCATGCGACTATCAGATATACCCCTTCCACCTGGAGAATCTCCCAAACAAAAGAGTAATGCTGCTGTGATCAAATCTATTCCTTGGAGGCCCATGGGATCTTCTGCAACTTCCAAATCTGATGTATCTACTGCTTTATCCTCCTTTGGTTTAGACCAACATGAATTAGAAAGAAATTTGAATGAAGGAGAATGACTGAAAGATAAGACATCAACATTCCTCAAGTCCCCCAAGTCCCCCAAGTCTACTTTTCTCCAACACAGATCTCCTTCATCCTCATCATCTGTCATGAGGATATGCTGAACTGTGCCATTAGGCAAAGCATTGGATGGTATTACTTCCCTAAGTTGTGCTGCTACTGAAAGTGAACTGGAAGGTTTTGAAGTGCCATCTGATGCTGCATATTCTCCATTTGTCCAGTTACTTTGTTTTGAATCACCATGTAAATTCTGATTCTGGCCTATGACCTGTGTATATATATTTTCCAAAGGAAAGCCATTACAAAAAGCAGAAGTGCCATAAGAACTTGTATCCAAGTCACATAATAAATCACTTGAACCATTTTGCTCAGACTGGGCATTCTGACTTGTGTCATTACGGTCAATTCCACCTACTGCTCCTATCTCATCCTCTGAAAGATGGTCTTGGTCTTTTAAGTTTCTATCCTGTAAGCTTTCTCTTTCATTTTGCTCTTCTTCCATTTCATTTGGGGAAGCACAAAGACTTGTATTTAACATGCCAATGTCTCTTGTGGCAGTATTCAGGATATCTAAAGCAGCAGCCAAACTTCTGGTTGTTTCTACAGTAGCTTGATAAAGTGCACCATAAGATTCTTCATCAACAGATACCAAACCATTAGTATGTGGTATTTCTGGGACAGCTGATTTAACTGAGATTTGTTCTTTAGGTTCAGATACTTTATCAGTCGCTTTTGACATAATGGTGGCTACTTTGAGAGATTCTAAGAGCATCCTTTGGTCTTGAAGGGCCAAGGCCATATCCAATTGTGCCACTTCATCAACATCTCTGCTTAAATTTTCATATGATTTCCGGTCTGCATAACTAACTGGCCATCGGTTCCACTCCATAGTACAGCACACCACACTTGCAGGACATATTTCTAGATGTTCAGCAACTTTATTTCGGGCCATGGTAAATGGACATCCAAAGTCACTATTTAAGCAAGGCACTCGTTCACATGGACATAAAAGTCGATGCTCATCAGCTTTACAAGAATGGAAAATTGCTCCACAAACCAATGGACAACCAATCAAGTCACAGGAAATCCCAGGCTCTGGTCTGGTCATACACCGTCTACTGACACAATTCACACAGTGTGAATGTTGCAGCTCCTCCTCCATAATGGCCGGTCCAGCTCTAGTTGTTGAAATGGAAAAAAGATAAGAAGTTAGGCAAAAAGTGGTTGATTTTTCAAAACTGTTTCATAATATCAATCAAATCACTAATGCATCTTGGCTTACTTTAGGATGAAATATGTAAAATAAACATATTTAACCCATTAATTTTAAACATAATTAATACATCTTGAAAGGACATAAGCACTTTGATTCAACTAACAATTTGATACTTTAAAATGTCATAAAGGATCATTTTTATATATTATACATCCATATGCCTAAAAGGGCAAAAGTTTCAAAATATACCACTTAAATTCTAGTACTGTATAGTATATAAATTAATGTCAATAACAAGTTAATGTTTATTTTAACTTTTAGATTTCAGATAATGCTTTAGCTTTTACCTTTGTAATTTCGACTAAACTGATTTTCATGTACCGCACATTGCAGAGACCTCACCATATTCCTAAAAGGGAATAATCTAAACTTCATGAATATACCTAACCAAAACTTTACTAGAAGTTTTCTTTTTCATTCCCTTTAAATATATGAATTCATTTAAGATTTCATCTATCGATATCTCCTTCTACATATGCCTTAATAAAGTCCATAACAAATCAACAGACTAAGACTTAATTAGAACACACAGGGAATTTATCCAGAAAATAAAAGTTATAGTTCGAGCTCTGTGGCTGTGAGCAAATCACTTCTGAGGGCCACAGTTTCCATTCATACATTAAACACCTATTTATTGTTTAACTACAATGTACCAGGCACTGTGTTTGGTGTGGCAAAATAAAGATTAGTAAGACATGGTGCCTCCTCTCAAGAAGCTACAGCAGGAAAAAAATTGTATCACATTATTATGTCAAAGACAGTAAAAATCATATCACATTATGTGATCAATACAACAGAAGTAAAATGATAGCACTGAGAATAATAATAATAATAAACAGTATGAGTAAGGGTCAGAGAAGAATTCAAAGTAGTGTTGAAAGAGGAGAAATCTTAAGTATGGAAGGGTAAGTTGGTAAGGAAAGGAGGCATTTGATGCTGAAATAACAGTATATGCAAATGCAGAAAAGCATGAACTGGCAAAACATGTTCAGAGAACCTCAAGTTTCCTAGTATCACTGGATCGCAAGGCAGTTGTGAAAGAAGAGGCCAGACAGCAATGAGACAAATCATAATTAGTGCTATATGCTTCTCTAAGGTCAGACTTTTAGTAATCGGAAGTCACTGAGAATTTTAAGCAGACAAATAGTATCTGTAAGATAACCTGAAGGGATTACAGATACCTAATGGTCTTTCCTGCTTTAAAATTTGCCTTATAACTTTGATCAAAAAAAGTTCTACATCAAAAACAAAAGAAAGTATAAGCATTTTACTTTTAGTTATTGAGCCTATTCAACATATTTTTTCTATAATCTTCAGTTTCTTTATTGGTTTGTTTCCCACTAGCAGTAAAAACTTAAAAGAATATTTATTCTTTAAAAACTGAAATAATAAAATAATATCCCCCTTTTGCTACCATTCTATTTTTCTTATTCAGTCAAGTTTTCAAAAGAAAAACTAAAAACAAACCAAAAAAATTTCTAATGTTCCATAGACTCCTCAACTCTGTAATCTGGCTTTATTTTTACTACCCCTATTAAAACTGCTCTACTGAGATCTTCAATACTAAATCCAAAGGGCATATTTTTCAGACCCCATCTTCCTTCCCATTATATCATGGTGATGACTAATCCCTCCTTTTTAGACTATTACTTTCCCTTACTTTTCATGATGTCACAAGTCTCCAGTTTTCCTCCTACCTCTCTGGTTATCCCTTACTTTTTTCCATCTTAAATATTACTCTTCTTCAGTGTTCCATGCCATTTCTTGCTCATTCTATATATTCTCCCTGGGTGCTCTCATTTTCTTCAAAAGTTCCAATTACCACCCATATGCTGAAAATCCATCTATACATCTTGCTGAGATCCCTCTTCCAAACTCCAGACCTCTACAACTAATTATTTGTGATATTTCCATTTGCATATGGCACAGGCAACTCAGTTCAACATTTCCCAAATTAAATAACATTGCAGCAGACAATTTTCTGGATAAAAAGCTGATTCTTAGCCTATTTTCTTCACCTCAGTGCCAAAATGATTGTTAGCTCTCCGGCATATTTTTCCATAAATTCTATCTTGGTTCCAGGTAGCGTAAGTAGTCACTCCCCAAATTGCTTTATGATTTTCTCTAGTTGAGGCTTGATTTTCTCAAACTAGAATAACGAAAGTCTACCTAAACCACCATCAATAGAACTTTTCTTGATTAAGTGGAAAAGTTCTGAGTTGATTTTACGGTGTTCAATGATGCCAGGGAAAAAACAAGGTACACATTCAACACCAAAACTTTATTTTTAAATTGTGTTAAAAAATTATAAATTATGAGTGAAATACTTTTGAATGTCACCATTCATAAATTTTATAGGTAAGTATAGAACCTGTAAATTAAAAATAGACATGCTAACAGAGTCATAATAGAAATAAAAGGTTAATAATGACAAACATTTGTAAATTAAGCAGACATTCAAAGAGAAATGTTAGTAAGAATTAAGATAAATCTTACTGAGTGATCGGATTGTGAAAACAGCTGTAGCTTTCTTATTTTGCAACACCTAGAGGACTGAGTTCATCTCACATGCTAAAGGTTATAAACTTGACTATTACTATGAGAGAAACCTAAAAATACAAGCAGTTTCAACACAAGTAACCAGTGCTCTCAGAACTTTTAGGGATACTTTATGTTACTGTACACACCATCACATGACAACACCAGGCAGAACACATCTTAAAAACATCACTGAACTCGAAAATGTTTAAAATAGCAACTGCTACAAACAACTCTGAGTTAAATGCAAAAACAGCAATTAACTTTCAAAGGCAGGAGTAGTCAAGTTTCAAAATAAATAGCCTCTTTCACACTATTCCCCTCTGAATAAGGTTAAAAAAAATTCATAGCACCAAGTTCACAATACTTATTTATTGAAACAGACTTAGAGAGAAGAAAAAGAGAACACTAATTTAAGTACCTGTTCTATCCTTCTTTACATATAATATCATGTCACTTATTCCTCAAAACAACCCAGAGAAAATAGGCTCAGAAAAGCAAGTGACTTGCCCAAGGTCATCTACCTAGTAAGTGGCAGAGCTAGGATTTAAATCTGTATCTAAAGATATGTATGAATTGACATACATGGACAATAACAGATATGTTTACTTATAAAAGTTTAAGAAAATAGGGCAGCACTTCAATAACTGGTGATCCAATTTTAAGATGTTATTTGAGGAATGGAGATTACACAACTTTGCTTGTAGTTTATTCCAACACTTAATCACCTCTGTGGTCAAGACAGTCTTTTTGGTCCTTTCTAATTATAATAGCACATTACTTTGCTTTGAACATATGTGTTTTAAATTATTTTAAAAATAATTTACATTGATAATACTCAGTATAAATGTATGGAACATTATGAATGTAACAATTCTCAAAATAGCTATACAAAGGAAGAATCAAGTTCAGTTCCATTTTACAGTTAAACATATTAAGAAATAAGTTAAGAAAATACAATAGTCAATACCCAAAGAGCATATGGATATAAAATCCTCAGCTTCAGAATTTAAAATTCTCTCAGATCCATCCTCTTTCTAATCAAGATCACTAATGCCAAATTAAATATGCCTTCATAAAGTATTTCACAATTGCTTATAAACCCTGTGAAACAGGTTTAAAAACATTAATCCCTAATTTATCAGTTGAACAGTGACACAGCAGGCCCAGTAGAAAACATGTTACTAACACTGAGGCTTCAAGTTTAAGATGAGCTTAATTTAAAACTCTTCATTTGTTTTAACTCCCCTGAATCAGAATCCTGACATGCCAAATAACATCTCAATTAACTTACACTTAAATTTAAATTACTGGAAAAAGTTTCATTAGACTAGAAAATATCTACAAATGACGAAATGCTTTCAATAGTTTCAATTTTCCCTAAGAGAAGTTCCTTGGCAACTCATACTCTGTGGCTAACAAGCAATCCATACAAATAGTTTTAAGACACAGCATTTTCCCATATAATGAAATGAGATCTTGTCATTAAAGCCATAAAGACATTGTTCTCAAAGAAAACATTTATTTTTTCAAATTCATTAAAATACATAAGGAGATAAGTAAATAAAGAATCACAAATTAGTATTATTTTAAAATATGCTAAAAAAAAGTCACCTAATGTACTTAAAACAGCTTGCTACCTCAGGGCTGTTCCTAAACGTTTGCCTGGGCCTCCAAGACACAGACACACCCACACATCTTTCCTTCCCCACATGCCCTCCACCTCAACTCTTTAAGTATCAGCTTAAGTGTTACTTTTGCACATACCCCAAAGACAAGGTATGGTTCCTGTGTCATGCATGCTCATTACACACTGTATTTTTCCTTGGTAATAATAATGACAACTCTCAGTAAATCATTATTCTGTTTAATATTTATTTCCACAGGAAAACCTATAAGCTCCATGAAGGTCAGGACCATCTCTGTCTCATTCATTCTTACATTCCCTACATTCAAAACTCTGCCTCAATTGGAGACCCATTTGTGTTAAATATATGAAGAATTATACCACAAGAAAAGCAAAATGGATTCCAAAACAAATGAGATTCTTGATTTCACTGAAAACTATACACTCCACAAAAAGATACTCTTACAGATCAGGCATCAGACAATCAAACTGAGTCAAAATTACCTCATTGTACTGGCCATAAAAAGTCACTGGTGCTCAAGCATCTATTGAACACCTAGGTAATATGTTCCAGGCATTATACATGGAGTAAGAGAAATCATCTATCAAAAAAGCAAATCAAAGAAAGTTAACTTCAACTTTCCACTGTTTTAAAATCTTAAAAAATAATAATAATAAAAGGCACAGGAGGAAACATTTACCTTTATATTTCTCCACTATTTAAATTCCCTAATCAACCTTGCAGACTAATTACTGGAAAACTGAATATAAAGACACTAGATACAAAAAGGCAGAGGCTGATGTATGAACATGCGAAAGTGCTGAGTAGGGTACAGGGTGAGGAAAAGAAGCTCAAAATAGGAAGTGGCATCAGCCTACTGTTTAATATTACAATTAACACGGTATTAGAAGAAACAGAATTCTACTTAAACAGTTACATGTTGCTCCAATGTAAGGCTGATATGGAACTATAAATGGACTTGTTCAATTAATTACAAGTAAGTCCACAAATGAAATTTCAAATGTAATAATCAGTTATAAACTCCTCCCAGGCAAATCTCATCCTTTGTATAGTCAGAGGTACTAGTGCATAGTAAATACAAACACTTGCTGATTGATTTGCTCATCAGGTGTACTAACCTTTAAATCTATACCTCAGTTGGACATCTTATCTCACTGTTGTTTTTTTTAAAAGGGGGAGGTGGTTAGACAAGATTTAAAAAGTCCACTATCGTTAAATTCCAAACTCAAAGCACATGCTCCCAGTCAAAAATGGCTAAATGGATTACAATGTATATATTCCTTTATTAAACCTTGGTTCTGACTTTTTATTTATAGAATGAATGACCTAATTATAAGGAAATTTTTTTTCAAGTTTTTATCCTTCCAGCTATGATATAATCAAAACATGTATCTTTAATTTCTAAATATGGTCATGGTCATGAGTAGCTTATTTAGCTTATTGAAAATGAAAGTTCTAACTATTTGCAATATTCTCCACTAAATAGACAAATGAAATTGTCATAGACTTACATCAGAAATTGAAATGGTATTAATAAGTATTTAACACTCAGACCAGAACCCAACTGAGTTGACACTCAGATAAAAATAATCCATCCAAATGGCAGAACTCAGTTTATTAAAATGGGCAGCATGGCACGAGGGAGTGGGCTTCCAAGAAGTCTCAGTTCTGTGACCTTGAAGCAGTTACTCAACTCTGAAAACAATCTAGAACTCCACAAAGGCTGGTTACAATTGTGTGTAGCCAATAGGATATAAACATGTTGTTCTCATAAAACAGGTGTACTTCCATTTACACAACAGCCACATTTACATACACAAAGCTTTATGTATATTTTTATGAGGTCATTTAAATTTATAAAGCTTATTAAATGCAATCATATGAGGAACTATCTAATGCTAACATTACCCACTCTTTTTAAAAAAAAAAGGCTTTTTTTGTAAAAGATTTTCACAGACTGGGTTTTAATTGAGGTATGCTTGTATGTACCTAACATCTAGCTACCTACAATATATTTATAGAAGCAACTAGTTCCAGGCCAATCTCACCGACTTCAGCACAACGAATTTGAAATTAAACAATATTTTATATAGCCTTTGACTCAAGACTTTAATGACAAAGAATTCTACAAATACGATGCCATTCCATATCAAAATAAGCTGTCTTAGGAACTCAGTTAAAAGATTTACCCAAAATCATACAGAATAGCATGGGGCTTATTCCATTAAAATGGTCACATTTTCAAAACGTGTCATATCGAACAGTAAACACATTAACCAATGCCTATTTTGGTGACCTTAAAGTACCTCTCTAACTATACAAAGTATCTTAAAATATTAACAATTATTTGTATAGTATTGCTATTTAATGGTATACTTTATTAGGATACTTAAAAAAAAAAAACACCTCCCAACATTAGACATGGAGAAATACTGGACTGAAATTAAATACCTAGTACACTTGGAATACATAAAAGTTTGCCTATATCCAAAACTTCAGTTCTAACATTTGCAAAACTCCACCCACTCAACATCTCCAGAATCCAAAAAAAAGAAAAAAAAAGCTTATGTCACCGCTTTAAAGTACCAGGTAAAAACAAACTGACAATCCAAAAAGTTAGCAAAACACCATGTTATCCCCAATTAAACTTCTGGGGTGAGAAACAGTGACTAAGCATAAAGAAGAGTGATTCAGCGAAAACTGCATATTGAAATCTAACCCTCAGAAAAATCCTAAAGGCATATTTTAGACTACTATTTCCCTTTGCCATGTCAACTACTGGACTGCCTCGGAAAACCTTAAGATGAGCAAATGCAAAGCCTGTTAACATAATTTAATAGGTATCTAAAGGAAATAACACAGTATTGAAATTTAGCAAATAGAAATTAAAACTTAGTTTGGATTTTTGTATTAAGAGAGTTTTAAGTTAGTCTACACTGATATGAGAATGCCCATAAATAACTTCATCTTGGATCAGAGTCAATAAAGTAATCATGGAATAAAAGGTCAATTCGTTCCCAAGCATCTTTTATCTGGGACTTACGACAGGGCTCAGAAAGAAAAACAAGAGAAAGGGAGAGGGAAATGGAGTAGTAGAACCATGGTAAACACATACTGTTCCGCCTGTCTGCCTCCAGACTCCCAAATACACACGTTAAAAACATATTCACAAGAGATTACTTTGAGTCTAGCATGCGCTCTCTGTACCCTTTTCCAAGCAATGTACTTCCAAGGAGCAGGACACAAATAACACAACCGCTCAGGTCTGAAAAATCAGGAAGTTTCCCTTTAATAAGGACTGAGGCTAAGACTAAGATCCTCACACTGCCATGAATGGAAAAGTTACCAACTTCGCTCATCCCGTGGAGATAGTTGATGATGCCTCTCAGTCTTACTTTAACCCGTTTGTCCCCAAAGAACCCAACTTTCTGAAAGCCAAACGGAACGAGAAGCTGGGTTTCTTTCAAGATTCTTAGGATTTCCGAAGTTTAACCCCTCCTTCGTCCCTTCCCAACACACAGACACGCAAACTGGGGTGACACACGGGTCGGTGTCCCGGGGGTGTGGGTCGCCATTTGCTGACCGCCTCAACGGCCGGCCTGGCGGGAGGCCGGGCGCGAACACAGCGCCGCGGACGCCCTCTCTGCGCGCCTGGACGGCCGACCCGGGACAGGCACGGGCCCGGCCCGGGGCAGTGTTTCCTCCCGTCCAGGCCCGGCCCGCAGACCCCACGGCCGCCGCCGGCGTCTCCGCCCCGCCGCGGGCCTCGCACGGCCTCCCCCGCGGGCCGCCCGACACTCACCGGCCGGCGCGGCCGAACCGCGGCCCAGGCCCTGGCTGCCGTGGCCGCCCCGCCCGGCTGCCCCGCTGTGTCCCGGCGACGCTCCGAGCCGCACACCCCCGTCCGGTCCGCCTCCTCCGCGCCTCTCCCCCCGCCGGGCCGCCGCCTTTTCTCTTCTCCTCTGCCTCCCGCAGCGGCGGCCGCCCTCCCCGCGCGCCCCGCCCCGCTCTGCCCCGCCCACCCGGCCCGGCTTCGGCCGCAAGCCCGGCGGAGGCGCGCACGCAGGGCCCAGCGGGGACGCGCACGCCGCCCTCTGACCCCGCAGCGACGTGGCGGAGAGTGGGGTGGGAAGAGCCCCCGGCCTCGGCGCGTCCTGCTGGGGGTTCCCGGGGCGCCGCGCAGAGCTCCGCCCCGGCGGGGCTACCAAGTCCTGTTGTTTTAGAATCTTGCAAGCCCAGAAGGAATCCTAGGCCCCTGATTTTACAGTGGAGGAAACAGGCCCGAGTGGAATGACTTGTTCGCCTCGCCTGTGGTGGGGGAAGCAGCCCAGATCTCTTGACTCCCGGGGCAGTGCTCTTCCCAGTAGCGCTTATCTGGAGGAAACGGGTCAGCTGTCGCGGAATCTTTGATGATTGCCGCCACGCCGCAGGCCTGCCCGCAGGCCTGCCCGCCGGCTCACTCAACGCACCCAACCGAGCCCTCTGACTTAGTGCCAGGCCCGTGCTGTGGCCCGTCATTCCTTGTAGGGCTCTAGCTCCCGGGACCCGGCTCGGCCCTGCGTTCAGGCGGGCGGCGGAGCCTTGCTGGAGCCCTGACGGGGCAGCCCACCAAGGTCTGCTTCTGTGAGGGACTGAGGCATCCTCCGCGAAGGTAATCTAGCTGGGAACGGGGCTTGACGCTGCTTTTGCAAGATACCTTACGGATGACTGCCACATGGCCATATCAAAGAATGGGTATCCACCGCCCCCGCTGCTACCACCAAGCCTTGGTCTAAAGCCGAGGGACGGAAGGGACAGTGACTCAGAGTGCTGGGTGGTGGGAGTCCCACCCCGGCGTCCATTCCGTGGACTCCTGCCCACTCCTATCGCAAAAGAACTATAACAAAGAGACTATGGCTGCAATCCTGGCAGTGGGGGTGGGGACAGAGTCAGGAAAACCCTATTTTGTCGTCCTTCTGCGGCTACATTTTTCACCCCCTATTGCTGTGCCTTGGAAAAGACAGCTAACACATAATTTGCTATCCTGCAGAGAAATGACTCTCAGACTTTTGGATTTTAAAGACCAGTAAATTAAAAAAAAAAAAAAGCTAGTAAATGAATTTTAGAATTTTTCTGTTTTTCTTATTTTGCCTAATTTGGCTGCAGACAGGCCCTGATCCTCAGTCCAGAGTTTGAAAGCTACTTTCCAGAGAGCTAGACGGTTAGGATGGTGAAGCAGGCAGGATGACCTGGGGGGAGAAGACGTGGGTTCTGCTGCAGTATTGCTCACTGTCCTGGGTTGAGTCACACACCCTTTTTTTGCTTCCGTTGCCTTCCTATAAAATAATGGGGCCAGAATAGATGATCTCTAAAGCCCTTTCTTTAAAATACCCTGATTCTATGATTGTACTTACTGAAATCTAGGGCTTTCCCCTTTGCTAAGTCACCTAGCTGACACTAGGTCACCTCTCCCACCTCAAGCTGAGTCATTCAGGCTGGAAACCTCACCATCTTCTTTCTCCCTCCATCTCAATAATTTTCCATGTCCAGACCCCTCCTCCAAGAAAAAATCCTTTCTTCCTGTCTTTCACATTCATCCCTAGTTACCATCGTAAATAAATTTGGATTTCTGCTGTTGCCTAACAAGTCTTTCTCCTCCAGTGTTTCCTACCTCAAATCCACCATCAACAGAGTTCTACCCATTTCATCTTTTTATTTTTCTATTTAGACATGTAGCTGGGATGGTGTCTTAGTACATTCATGCTGCTGTACAAAATACCACAGTATGGGTAACTTATTTACGTATTTAAAATTTTCAAAATTTTTAATTTATGGGTACATAATAGTTGTATATATTTATAGGGTATGTGTGATGTTTTGATACAGGTATACAATGTGTATTAATCAAATCAGGGTAATTTGGGTATCCATCACCTCTGGAATTTGTCATTTCTTTGTATTAGGAACATTCCAATTCCACTCTTTTTGTTATTTTAAAGTATACCATAACTTCTTGTTGATTATAATCACTTTGTTGTGCTATGGCATATTATTCATTCTATCATCTATCTAACTATATTTTTGCACCCATTAACTAACCCCACTTTATCCTCCCTTCCCTGCTACCCTTCCCACCTGTGGTAACCATCATTCTACTCTCTGTCTTCATGAGATCAATTGTTTTAATATTTAGCTCCCACATATGAGTGAGAACATGAGATTTGTCTTTCTGTGGTTGGCTTATTTAGCTTTACATAATGTTCTCCAGTTCCATCCATGTTGTTGCAAAGGCAGGATTTCATTCTTTTTAATAGCTATATAATATTCCATTGTGTATATGTATCACAATTTCTTTATCCATTCTTCCATTGATGGACACTTAGGTTGATTCCAAATCTTGGCTATTGTGAATAGTGCTGCAGTAAACATGGGAGTGCAGATATCTTCGATATACTGAATTCCCTTCTTTTAGATATATACCCAGCAGTGGGATTGCTGGGTCATATGGTAGTTCTTTTTTTAGTTTTTTGAGTAACCTCCATACTGTTGTCCATAGTGATTGCACTAATTTACATTCCTACCAACAGTGCACAAGGGTTCCCCTGTCTCCACATCCTCACCAGCATTCATTATCACCTGACTTTTTGATAAAAACCATTTTAACTGGGGTGAGATATCTCATTGTAGTTTTGATTTGCATTTCTTTGTTGACTAGTGATGTTGAGCATTTTTTAATATACCTGTTGGCCATTTATATGTCTTCTTTTGAGAAATGTCTATTTATATCCTTTGCGCATTGTTATAGAATTATGTTTTCCTATTGAGTTGTTAGAGCTCCTTATATATTCTAGTTATTAATCCCTTATCATATGGGTAGTTTGCAAATATTTTCTCCCATTCTGTGGGTTGTCTCTTCACTTTGTTGATTGTTTCCTTTGGGCAGCAGCGTTTTAGCTTGATGTGATCCCATTTGTCCAATTTTGCTTTGTTTGCCTGTGCTTTGTGGGTATTACTCAAGAAGTCCTTGCCCAGACCAATGTCCTGAAGCATTTCCCCAATGTTTTTCTTTAGTCGTTTCATAGTTTCAAGTCTTAGATTTAAGTATTTAATCCATTTTGATTTGATTTTTGTATATGGTAAGAGATAAGGGTCTAGTTTCATTCTTGTGCATATGGATATCCAGTTTTCTCAGCACCATTTATTGAAGAGATTGTCCTTTCCCCAATATGTGTTCTTGGCAACTTTGTTAAGGATAAGTTCACTATACTTACGTGGATTTGTTTCTGGGTTTTCTATTCTGTTCCATTGGTCTATGTGACAGACTGGGTAATTTATAAAGAACAGAAGTTTATTTTTCTCGTAATTCTGGAGGCTTGAAAGTTCAAGATCAAGGCATCAGCAGGTTCAGTTGTCTGGTAAAGGTCCCATCTCTCCTTCCAAGACAGTGCCTTGAACATTTTGTCCTCCAGAAGGGAGGAAAGCTGTCCTCACCTGGCAGAAGGTAAAAGGGCAAAAAGGGGTGAACTCCCTTCACACCCTTTTATAAGGGCACCTAATTCCATTCATTAGGGGAGAGCCCTTATGACTCAATCACCTCCTAAAGGCTGCACCTCCCAATACTGTTGCATTGGGGATTAAGTTTCAACATGAATTTTTGAAGGGGACAAAAACATTCAGACCATAGCAGATGGCTATCTGGTGCCCGTGGGATAAAGTCTCAACTCCTGTCCTCAATTGCTCAAAGTAAATGATTCACTCTAGCTGGATTAGTTTCCTTCTTTTCTCCACCAAACACTGTGCACAGTCCAATTCCAAGCCACCTGTGCTCATACAGTATAATGATAGACCTAAGGTTCCTACCTCTTAATTTTACAGCTGTAATCCCATGTTCTCCATGAGAGGCTTCTGTAGCAAATACTGTCTATTTTCAGTACTTCCATATGCACCAAATGTCACTGTTATCTGTTTCACAAATCTGTGTCAGCTCACAGATTATCTCCCAAATTCATGAAAGCAAGTTTTGCATCACTTTTATCTCTCCCATGAATATCTAGTATATACCATGTATATGTAGACACTTGATGAATTTTTGTCATTTGAAAAATAGAGTGTTTACTTTTCCTCTTATCCTCTCCACATTTTCTGTGTATAGTCTATTTACCATCTACTGGTGCCATTTCAAGGAATTTATCTAAAACTTAAGTGGTAAGCAGAGACAATGCCAGGTATCACAAGTTTCTTCAAATATGCCCTCTCTCTAATATATGTGTATTTTGACACAGACTTCTAGAGGAAAGCTATTATCTGTGCGGCTTAACCATCCAGAGAAGTGACAAGGACCCTGGCAAGTTAAGGCAAAAAAAAAAGAGGATTGGGCAGTAGTACCAGGTCTGACCTGAGAGGAGGGCTTTGCCTGCTCCTCACATCACACCCTGCAGGCTGTCCACACAGGCTTAGACAAAGCATAGCTCCTAGTGGCTTTTTCTAGAGGCTACTCTCAAGTTGGGAGAAGTGTAAGAACCATAAAAATAAAAATAGAGTAACACCTAGACATGAGACTACATTATAAGAGAGAGAAGTTATCAAAGAAAACAAATTCAGCTGATAAAGCAAATTCAGCGACCAGACAAATTGCTCTTCTCTTTGTTCAGTGTCAGGGCAAACAGCATCTGTGTTCAAGTAGGTTTTCTTTCCTAATTAGACCAGCCTGCACTCAGGTAGCCCAGGGGCCAGGACTAAAGTTTAGGTCATGGTCTAATTAAGGAAAGCATTCTTGCCAGAGACAAGTGTGATTGGGTGGGGGCTGATTTGCAGCTGTGAAATCATGGGACAATCGGAATTACCAGCTGGGACTGTGGGGGAAATACCATTCCTCTTTTATGATATGCTCCTAAGGAATTACAAGTGAGAAGGAGTCAGTTTGAATCACCTAATTGCCAGAGTCTAGAATCTAGTAGCTGTAATTATATTTCCTCTATAAGTTCACTTGAAGTATGAAGAATATGATAATTAACATACAATTATATGGCAATTTAGAAGCAGCCTGCCAAGGATAATGTTCATAACCCAAAATCGACCTTGCAGTTTTATACAAATTATCAAGGGAATTTGAACTAAGGCAGCCTGTCATGTTGGAAAAGTAGATGACCCAGGTTTTGTTTCTGTATACCACAGACTTGCTATAGAACATTATTGAAATTATCTATCTTGTGCATATAAATATTTCACAATTTGAGTAATTATAATTAGATGTGTTAATATAGTGCCTAGCTTGTAGAATATGTATTTATTAAACAAATAAAGAAACAAATGAATAATTCTATTCCCAAAAAGGCTGTGCCTCCCAAGTATTGTATTGGCATTTCAGGTAGCTAGCACTGGGTGGTACTAGTTTGTGCTTGAGCAGATGAGTAGGCAACCTTCTCTCAGGTGGGGTTAATGAAGAAATCCTCTTAATCAGTTGTCTACAAATATGTATGTAACTTTGTTAAGCTGACAGCACTTTTTCATAGTGCATTTTTTAGATAATGTTTCATTTCTATTTGTAAATTTCTCATTATTCAAAGAATTTGGTATATTAAAAGTGGGAGAAACCACTTTTAATTTACCCTGTAAGTGGGCTTACGATTCCAGTTCTCAGGACTTCTGTATTCAATTGCAGAGGTAGCAAAGTCAAATGCCTCTAGCTAAATGCTGTGTTAGTAACAAGAAGTGGGTTCGGAAGGAGTTGTTGGGATCAGACGAGCACATTGTTACTAACTTGTTACTTAGCTCTAGTCAATAGCTGTTGCCATATGAGAATGGAGGAAATAGTGGCACCATATCTTCTGATTATTTTTTTAAAGCTCCCAGAAATTCAGGTAATTGTGTGAAAGCCGTATAATTTGTTTTCAAATATTTCAAAATGCTGTGTGGGGAAAAAAATCAACCACCACAAAAAAGCCTACATCTTCAGCAACCTTTGTATTAGTGACTCATCCAAAAGATGATGAAATAGAAGTTCATACTTATTTCTATGCAAAGCCTGGTTTCGAAACCATTTGAGTCTCACTTTCCTCTGGAAGTAGACTTCCTGTGCTCAAATGCTGGCTTAATTGTCTATCAGTTTCCAATCCTGGTAAATTATTTAACTTCTCTGTGAGTGGGAGACAAACTCAGATGGCCCCCAGTGACCCATGTCTCCTAGTATTCATACATTTGTGTAATCTTCTCTCGAATGTGGGGAGGAGCTATAATTGCCTCTATCAATAGAATATGTCAAAGTTGTTGGGATATCACTTTCATGATTACAAAGACTGTGACTTTTGTCTTGCTGGAAGACTCCCCCCCTTACTGACTTTTATGAAACAAGTTGTCATGTTGGGGAGGCCCATATGGCATGGAACTGAGGGTATTCACTGGACAGCTGCCAGCTAGGAATTGAGGCCCTCAATTCAACATCCCAAAGGAACTGAATCCTGCCAATGACTGTCTATATGAATTTGGAAGAAGATCCTTTCCCAGTCGAACCTTCAGATGAGACTCTCACCCTGGTCAACACCTTGTATTGCTGCCGCATGAGAGACCTTAAAGCAGAGGCCTCCACTAAGCCATGCACTGATTTACAGAAAATGTGATGTCATAAGTATTGGTTGTTTTAAGCCACTAAGTTTGTGGCCACTTGTTGCATAGCAATAAATAACTAATACACCATGCCTTAATTTTCTCATCTCTGAAATAGGAAAGAATAGTCCTCTCCCCCACCCCCAACATGTGCTGTTATGAGGGTTAAGTGAGTTAATACCTGTGAAATGCTTAGAACAGTGACTGGCAATGTGAGCATGCAATAGTGTTGGGTGTCCTTTCCTCAGCCAGATCCTAGAGGTGAAGTCAGGCATATCTTAGCAAAGAAGGGTGGTAGACAGAACCTGAAAGGGCTATTTCTGTGCTGCTTCAAGACCGAGTGACAAATTGTGACATCGTGTTGGGCGGAGGAAAATTCTCTCCTACTTTGTGTATTACCATGGGGCATCTTTGCTGCAGAGCCTGACAGAGCTGCAGGGGCACCTATGAAAGCCAGGGAGCTGTGTCCTCATCGGGCAGAGGCTGGGCCTTGACTTTGATGTTCTGGGCAAGGAGGAAGAAGCCTGAGCACAAGATTATTAGTGGATTTATTCATGAGCACTTCTGACACACTCTCTGGGAAAACCCAGAAACAACTAAGTCACCCTGTGCATTGAGTCTCTGAGGGGTAGTTAGTCCTCTTATTAATATTTGTTGCTGAAACCCCTGTTAAGCCTTGTAGTTAAGCAAATCTGACAAGCCCCAAAAGGCCAAGGGACAGCATCTGTTGTTTACTCCTGTATCCCCAGAGCCTAGGGAAGTATGATATATTTGATGTTAAATAAGTATTGGCTAAATGACATGTGTGTTACACCAATAATTGTAAATTGCTGTTGCTTCGTTCTTTGAGATGGCAGCACACTTTTCACAGACCTTTCTCTCTGACCTTACACTTTGACAGCAAAGGAAAGAGGATGCATAATGATGTTGGAATAGAAGTTCATCTGCACACAGCTACCTTGGCACATTTCTGGGAGCAGGAACAAGCTAGTCCTCAAGGCCAATGGATTATCTTCCACTCCACTGAAACATCTAAGGTCACAAGCTAAGTTAATTGTCTTTCTAAGACAGAATATTTCTTGAATAAATAAATTAGCCAGCATTACTCTTCCATTTCTCCTTAGTTATACAAACAATTCAGGATGTATTCAGAGTATGGAAAATGGGACTGGAGAAAAATGTGTATAAGCAAATCAATAATAATGGGTTGATATTAATGACCCCCTAAGGTAGATCAAGTAATTGCAGTACAAAAGACTCTATCACTAACGTCTTGAAAGTAGAAATGTAGATTTGGGGAAGTTTTCCCATCAAAAGAAGAATTAGACATTTTCCAGAGCATGGATAAAAGACTGGTAAGACCCAGAAAGAAAGAGCCTTTCTAATTTGCTTTTCCAGTATAAAAAGGGTTAAAGGTGAGCATGTTTTCCATTCCTAGCGGCTTACAAAGTTGAAGCTAGGACCTAGCAAATGGCCCCCTGATTCCTCTCTGGACTGACTTTTCCTTGAGGAAAACAAAACTCCAGGGCAGATATGTGTCTTCTTGTTCTCTTCCTGGCGTGAAAGGTAAGTCCTCTGGGTGGGGAACAATGTTAGCAATTTGTTCCTTTGGTAGTTAAGAGGTCTTCTGGAATCACATATTAAAAGGCAACTTTAAAATGGCCAGCATTTTATTTATAAGGGTAATGGACAGTTGATAGCAGAAGAGGAACTGAGGCAAGGGAATGGAAGATTCCAAGGGCCTCAAGATGGTGAAAGGGTTGAAGAGGAGGTAGAGGCCTCCAAAGTCTCGCTCTGAACATTTACTTCCTATTTGTTGCAAGTATGGACTCTGCTGAGAAGCTAAGTCTTCCACCCACCTGCCCTAAGTCTAAATCTGTTTCTCTGTTTCTTTTTCCTTTTTTGTATGAATTGCACAGTAAGATGTGGTATATCAAAACTATATAGGTTACAACACTGAAACTGTCGTCCTCAATTTGCCTTGACATTCTGGGGCAAAGTTTTATCCATGGAGAAGTTTCATTGAGTTTCTAGACACAAAGGAAGAGCCAAAGTACTTGCCCTTAATATCCTTTTTACACAAATCCTGGAGCTAGCTTTACTGGCATTGTATGTCCCTGAAGGCATTATGACTTTTTATATCACTAATATTTTGTAAATAGGAAGGGCAATAAAATCAATTTCAGAGCTAGGACCAGAGTCTAGAACCACTGACTCCCACATAATGTGATTAAATTAACAAGATATTGAAAATAAACATACTCAAACAAGAACTAGATTAACCCTAAATTGACTTGCAGTTCACTGATCAGATGCTTAATTTCATTTCCAACCTGAAATGGAGAGATCTAAAGCAAGCCCGCATGAGTCATTCCTTAAAGCCTACGTTACCACAACCCAAATGCCTCCTCATCTTCTTTGGGTGTTTATTTTGTCCCCAAGTCTCTCTCAGACTCCAGATTTGAATGAGCTTGCCACTTCTCAGTATATCTTACGCAGAGAAATATAAACAACATATGCTTCTGTTTCTTCCCTTCCTCAGTGAGGCCACACAATAACATTCCTTGGAGAAACAGAACGGACTAATGCCTTAGTACTAGGATCACTTTAGTTGTTTCCCACATTTGGTTAAATGCTTATAATGTTTGTAAAAGAACATAAACATTTGTGAAATAGAAATAAAAGACTTCAAAAAGAAACAGAAAGCAAATAGTACTTCACAGGGCTGGCCTTAATGCAAAGTACATCAAAGTAAATGCACCTGAACTAATTGTTGTGGAAGCTCATGGTCTAGAGGACCCTGACTTGACATAATATGAACAGCAACATCAAATCATCCTTGAGTTGAACTAAGATGTCTGAAAAGATATGGATCTTCAGATCAGGGATGGGAGATGGGGTATAAAGGAATCTGCTGAGACAGGGGATCTGATCAAGAAAGTCCTTTTTATTGCCTATGGGCCCCTGAAGCATAAGCAAGGCTAAGAACATCTACAATAACTTCCAGCCTCAGCTAGACTTTCCAGTAAGAGCAGGTGCCCTGAGCCAGAAGGGCTGCAACTGGACCACACATCAGGTCGGGTAAAACATTCCTACTTTCTATCCTCTGCTCTTGCCTCTGCCCTTGCCTGGCTTGGATACCAGGACTTGCTTTGCTATTTTCACTAGCAGAGGGAAGTTCTTCTCAAAAAAAGTCATGTGAATCCATCTTGATAACTACAATTGAACTAAGCTAATTTTAGGTGAAGTGCCCCCTATGTTTGTGTAATGCATTTAAAATTATTTCAAACTGTTTTTATAACCAATTATTGTAACTTCACTATAAATCTCGTGAGTTACTCAAGTTATCCCTACTTAGCATTCGGGGATATAGGGACAGACAGCATTTAAGTGAGGTACACAAGATCTTACAGTACAGAACTGGAAGTAGAGCTGGGATCTCCTGATTCTGTATTTGCCCACTTTCAGGAACATCTGAGATAGATAGATAAAATCTAGCAAATAAGTTGGACATTGGAGATTATCAACCTTACCATTTTATGAGTGCAGACACCAAACCCCTGTCTAACGCCAGAGTGTTAATCATTGACAGTGTCAGAACTCAGCTGGGACTTTGCAGACTTACTGTTTGGCGCCCATACCACTTTGATGCAGCACCTTGCATTAAAAAGAGCAAAATATCATATGGTCCTGATGCTTCCTTTTTCAGAGTATTTAGAGTGTTTTCATTCTAGAGTTGTATAGCTCACAACCTGCAAATCCAAATGAAGTAGCCATGTATGGCCTATTTCTGTATTGTTGCTACACATAATATACAGGCTGATAAATGACCAGGTTTCCTTGCTTGTAAGTAAAACTCCACCATTTCAGAGTGGCAACAAAATTATTTAAAACCATGAAGTTTTAAACCATGAAGAAAACACTTTCTTCACATATTTAAAGTGGTGTTCACATTGAAGTGGATTGGAAATATAGTTTCTAATGTTAGATTGAAAGGTACCTCAAAAAGTCATTTCTATTATGAAAGTATTAATATTTTGCTGTAATTTAGACAGCAATGGTTTTTGTCTCATTTTATACATAAATCTATTTAAATAATCAACCACACTATGATAGGGTTATACTATAAACCATATGAGAAATAAACATTACTTACTTTTTTATAAAGCCAGGAAAAAAAGCCATTGAGATCATGTTTGCAAATAAGACATTTGAGCTTTAAAAAAAAGCCACAGAAATTCCAAGAAAACAATTCCATTTACAATGGCTACCAAAAAAAAATTTAGCTACTTGGGAATAAACATAACCAAGAAAGTAAAAGATCTCTACACTGCAAACTATAAAACATTCATGAAAGAAATTGAAGAGGACAAAAATAAATGGAAAAATATCCCATATTTATGGATTGGAAGAATTAATATTGTTAAAATGGCCATACTACCCAAAGCAATCCACAGATTTAATACAATCCCAAAATACCAATGAAATTCTTCACAGAAATAGGAAAAAACAATCCTAAAATTTATATGGAACCACAAAAGACCCCAAATAGCTAAAGCAATCCTGAGCAAAAAGAACAAAGCTCGAGGCATCATACTACCTGACTTCAAAATATACTACAAAGCTAGAGTAATCAAAACATCATAGTACTAGCATAAAAACAGACTCTTGGACCAATGGAACAAAATTGAGAGCTTAGAATAAATTCACAAACTTACAGTCAACTGATTTTTGACAAAGGTGCCAAGAGCACACATTGGGGGTCTCGTCAATAAGTGGTGCTGTGAGAATTGGATATCCACATGCAGAAAAATGAAACTAGATCCCTACGCCTCACCATGTACAAAAATCAACTCAAAATGGATTAAAGACATAAATGTAAGACCCCAAACTATGAAACTACTAAAAGAAAACAGGGGAAATGCTTCACGACGTTGGGCTGGGCAAGGATTTTTTAAATAAGACCTTAAAAGCATAGGCAACAAAAGCAAAAATAGACAAATGGGGTTGCACCAAACTAAAAAGCTTTTGCACAGCAAAGGAAACAATTAACAGAGTGAAGAGAAAACCCACAGAATGGAAGAAAATATTTGCAAACTATATATCTGACAAGAGGTAATATCCAGAATATATAAGAAACTTAAAAAACTCAACAGCTAAGAAACAAATAAGGGCAAAAGACCTGAACAGACAATTCTCAAAAGAAGACACACAAATGACAAATGGCCGACAGGTATATGAAAAAAAGTTCAACATCACTCATCATCAGGGAAATGCAAATCAAAACCACAACGAGATGTGACCTCACTCCAGTCAGAATGGCTACAATCAAAAAGACAAAAGACAACAAGTATTGGCAAGGATGTGGAGAAAAGGGAACATGTACACACTGTTGTTAGGACTGTAAGTTAGCACAGCCATTATGGAAAACAGTCTGAAGGTTCCTCAAAAAATTAAAAATAGAGCTACCACATGGCCTAACAATCCCACTACTGGGTATATATCTAAAGGAAATGAAATCAGAATGTTGAAGATACATCTGCACTCCCACATTTATTGCAGCATTATTTACAATAGCCAAGGTATGGAATCAATCTAAGTGTCCAACAGTGAATAAATGGATAAAGAAAAATGTACACACACACACACACACATACGAATACTATTTGGCCACAAAAAAAGAATGAAATCCTGTCATTTGCAAGAACATGAAAGAACCTGGAGGACATCATGTTAAGTGAAATAAAAAAACCAGACACAGAAAAACAAATACCACAAGCTCTCACCCATATGTGGAATATTAACAAAAATTGATATCGTAGAAGCAGAGAGTAGAACAGAGAATGGACAGGGGAGGGAGGTGAGGAGGACGAGGAGAGCTGGTCAGTGTACAACGTTACCGTTAGATAGGAGGAATAAGTTCTATTGCACTGGAGAGTGGCTATGGCTAACAGTTAGGTATTGTATATTATATATTGCAAAATAGCTAGAAGAAAGGATTTTGAATGTTCTCACCACAAGCAAAGATAAATATGTGAGGTGATGGATGTGTTAACTACCCTAATTTGATCATTATACAATATATATGTATTGAAACATCAAATTGTACTCCATAAATATATACAATTCCAATGTTAATTTAAAAATTTTTTTAATTAAAATGAAAAGTCCACATCTTCCACAGAAGTCAGTCAGTCCAAGTTGTTTACTGATACTGGTTCTGCAATTTGCCCAGATGAATATTCATTAAATAGTAGAGTAATATTAATATCCACGTTAGACTCAGAATGAGCTACCGGAGAGTGAAAAACTAAGGAATTTACCGTCATTCAGATGCACTGGGGAAGAAAAGGGCAACGAACTTGGAGTCAGCCCCTGAAATACAACCACTTTAAGAATGCACTGTCACAGGGGATGGCAGGGCCAAGACTTCTGTCCTGTGAACTTGAGAGGCCACCTCTGCTTTGACCTCCCCCAACCTGTTTGCCTCTGGCTGCATGACCCGCGCTCTCTTCCCAGCTCTCTCTGGCTTGGCTGCTGCTGGCTGCCTCCTGCTCTGGCCCGAGCCAGGCTGGCCCTGGTCCACTGGTTCACTTGTGACCCTCTGCCTCATGGCCCTGGCTCACTCACTCAGTCTCTTTTCCTCCCCGACTCTCTTGGGAACGAAGAGCAGAGGTATGCTGAAAGACTGAAGACCATACACACTTGAAGGAAGATTTTTTTTTAATTAAAGAAAGTGACTATTATAGTAGTACCTTGTAGCATGGAATTATTAAGTACTCTGCAATAAGATCTTACATATGTGTCTACCATCCTCCCCTCTAAATACATTTGTATTTTCAAGAGTGAAGCAAGATTACGTGAAATAAAATTCATGCAGATCTACCTACTGTTTGTACCAAACTTAAGTATTTTACGATAGTTTAAGATTTTATGGTGAATATATGTTAATGATTGCTCAGGATCTGAGGACTTGATACCTTAATATCAGGCTAGAGCTAGCTTAGTGGTGGAGCCAGTGTCTGGAGTATGAACCGATACCAGAGCACTATGAATTTCCAATTAAGATGGCAGGGGATGTGCTCAAAGCCCTCCTGGAAATTGAAAAAGCAACTTTTATGCTAAGAGTTTTCACATTTGCCTTGACTCCTTGGACATAGATTATTTCTTTTTGTATTTTTTAAATTTTTTCATAGAATGGAGTTCTATTTTTATAAAAATCATTGCATATTTTTTAAAAGTTTCATTAGGAAGAATTTCAAACACATTTAAAAGTAGAGAGACTAGTATGCTACACCCTCCTGTACCCTCGCCCAGATTCAATAATTATAAGCTAATAGACAATCTTGTTTCAGCAGAACCCCTTGCTCTGCCCAGCTAGATTATTTAGAAGCCAATTCCAGGCATCCTATGATTTCCTTATCTATTTCTAAAAGGTATAGACTATTTCTGTAAATATATCAATAATATTGCTATCACAACACCTTGAAAATAATAATTCATTATTATCCCAAAATATCAGGTCTGTCTTCAAATACTCCCAATTACCTTATACAATTTTTAAAGGTTTTAAAAATCACAAACAAGCAATAAAGAAATGTGCAGGGCCGGGCGCAGTAGCTCATGCCTGTAATCCTAGCGCTCTGGGAGGCCAAGGCTAGAGGATTGCTTGAGGCCAGAAGTTTGAAACCAGCCTGAGCAAGAAAGAGACCCCCGTCTCTACAAAAAAATAGAAAAAAAATTAGCCACGCATGTGTAGCGCGTGCTACTTGGGAGGCTGAGGCAGGAGAATCACTTGAACCCTGGAGTTTGAGGTTGCAGTGAGCTATGATGCCGCCATTGCACTCTAGCTGGGGTGACAGAGCAAGACTCTGTCTCAAAAAAAAAACAAAACCGCAAACAAAATTAAATCCACACATTGTAATTGGTTGATATGTCTCCTAAATTTCTCTGTTTTGAAATGGAGCTATAATTTATATACAGAACAATGCACCCTTTTAAGTGTACGGTCTGAGTATCAACAAACACATACAGTCTTCTAATCACCATCACAACCATCAATGACCAAGATATAGAATATAGAATATTTCTATCACCCCAGACACTTTTCTTGGATCTCTTTGTTGTCAACCCCTCTACCCACCTTCAGGACCTGGTAACCACTAAACCGGTTTTTGTCCCTATATGTTTACCTTTCCCCAGATGTCATACAAATGGAATCATACCATATTCCCTTTTGAGTCTGGCTTCTTTCACTTAGTATAAGTGCTTGTAGGTATTAGTAATTTCTTCTCTTTTATTGCTGAGTCATATTCCATTGTGTGGCTATACCACAGTTTGTCTCGTCATCTACCTGTTGAAGCACTTTTGAGTGGTTTTCAGTTTTTGGCAATTATGGTTCAAGCCTCTCTAAATATTCATGTATAGGTTTTTGTATGAACATAAGTTTTTAATTCATTTTGGGAAATACCTAAGATTATGATTGCTGGGTAAGTGCATGTTTAGCTTTATAAAAAACTGCCAAAGTGCCATTTTCTAAAGTATCATTTTGCATTTTCAGCAATATGTGAGAGTTCCAGTTGCTCTGCATCCTCACTAGTGTTTGATATTGTCAGTTTTTTTCTTTTAACTTTAGCCATTGTAATAAATATGTAGTAGTATTTCATTGTACTTTTAATTAACATTTCTCTAATAAGTAATGATGTTGAGCATCTTTTTATGTGTTTATTTGCTGTTCATATCTCTTCTTTGGTGAAGTGTCTGTTCAATTCACTTGCTCATTTTTTAAATGGAGCAGTTTGTTTTCTCAATATTGTTTTGAAAATTCTTCATATATGCTGGATAAAAGTTCTTCATTAGATGTGTTTTGCAAATATTTACTTCCAGTCTATGGCTTGTCTTTTCATTCCCTTAATAATGTCTTTTGAGGAGTGAAAGTTTTCAGTTTTGGAGACCATTTTGATCTCTAGGTTCTCCCTTTCTCTTTTACAATTCCTAAAAACGTATTTGCTGGAGAAACCTGGTTGTGTGCACACATTGCAACCGGTTCGTGTGTCTCTTAAGCCTCTTTGGACCTTTTTCTTTTTCCATCTTTCCCCCTCTCTTTTTTAATCCCTTGAAATTATTAATAATTCGTTAAAGAAACCAGGTTGTTTATCCAATAGGATTTCCCTTAGTCTGGAGTTTACTGATAGCCCGCCACTCCCACGTTTCCTGCAAATTGGTAGTTAGACCTAGAGGCTTGATGAGAATCAAGTTCAGTTTTTAGTAAGAATACTTCATGGGTATACTTCATCCTGGAGGCACATATGTCTGATGATCTGACTTTTGGGAATATTAGTAGCCTTTGAGAATTATGGCTATTCATATTTTTTATCAAGCAGTAGAATCAGTAATCAAATATTGTTCATTTTTGAAAATTTTATTTATCTGTTACTATAATTTGATAGAAAAATTATCATAACATCTAATAGTTTTGGAAATACTCTCAATAGAATATTTTGATTGTGAACAGACAACCTACAGAATGGGAGAAAATATTTGCATGCTACACCTCTGATAAAGGGCTGATAACCAGAATCTATACAGAACTTAGGAAAATCAACAAGAAAAAATCAAACAACCCTATTAAAAAATGGGCAAAGGACATGAACAAAAACTTTTCCAAAGAAGACAGAATGATGGCCAGCAAACATATAAAAAAGTGCTCAACTTCTCTAATCATCAGGGAAATGCAAATCAAAACCACAATGAGATATCACTTAACTCCAGTGAGATTGGCTCATATCAAAAAATCCCCAAATAACAAATGTTGGCGGGGATGTGGACAGGTAGGAACACTCATACACTGCTGGTGGGACTGCAAATTAGTACAACCTCTATGGAAAAGAATATGGAGATACCTCAAAGAATTAAAAGTAGAACTACCATTTGACCCAGCAATCCCACTACTGGGTATTTATCCAAAAGAAAAAAGACATTTATAATAAAGACATCTGCTCTCGAATGTTCATAGCAGCACAATTCACAATTGCAAAGTTGTGGAAACAACCCAGGTGCCCATCAATACACGAGTGGATCAATAAATGTGGTATATGTATACCATGGAGTATTACTCAGCAATAAGGAACAACAGTGAATTAACACATCTGGTATTATCCTGGTTGGAGCTAGAACCCATTCTTCGAAGCGAAGTGTCACAGGATTGGAAAAACAAGCATCACTGGTACTCACCATCAAACTGGTACTAACTGATGAACACTTACATCACACAGGGCAATAACATTCATCAGAGGGCGGGCGGGCGGGAGGGGGGTGGAAGGGTTGGGAAAAACTCTCACTGAATGGATGTGGGGAGCACAGTTTGGGAGATGACCACGATTGTGGCTCTGACACGGGCAGAACAGGGGCAATGTGAATGGCCAAAGTGTTGTACCCCCATGATATTCTGAAATTAAAAAAAATAAATAAAAATAAATAAATAAATAAAATAAAAAAAAAAGAAAAATTACTCCTAATCCTAAATAAATAAATAAATAAATAAATAAATAAAATTTATAGCAAACATGCAAAAAAAAAAAAAAAAAGAATATTTTGATTGGCCCTACCATCGACTTATTTGGCAGACTTTATTCTTATCTCCATTTTTCACATGAGATCACTGGAGTTCCAAGACAGTAAATGACTTGTCTGAAATCACATACAGCCAGGAAGTGAAGGAGTTCTATAAATCTGGATCCCATATTCTTTACATCAGGAAATATTGCCTCCTTATTAATTGTATGTCATTGATTGAATCACTTGAAAATTTTCATTGAACACCTATAGTATGTCAAGCTCTGTTAGAACACTAAAAGGTAAGGTGGTAAGTAAAACTGATATTGTTCCTTCCTGTACAGAGTTTACAGTGTAATGGGAGAGATGGAAATTAAGTAAATAATTATATAAATAAATACATAATTATCACCAACTAGTGATAAGTGCTCACATTTTTGTTTTATAGGTATTTTATAACCATTATTTTATGAAATATTCTTAAATTGTTAGTTAGCCTAATTCTCCATCTCCCTGCCACCCTTTCACAGGATTCAGACTATCGCTAAAATGGATATATTTCCTGTCCTTTGAAATTGGAAGGAAATACCATCCCAACACACACACAACTTCTATTCAATGCTGAGAAAATAGAATCTCATGAAATATATATTTATTGGTTAAGCAGTTATTTAACTAATCTTATGTATACATCCATACTTCATCTTTGCAGAACTTAACTGTCTTTAAAACTTACCTAATCAGGAAAGCAGTCAATATCTCAGAAACCAAAAAGGACTAAAATAGTTATTCAAAAAGCAGTCAAAATATGTAAAAATGCTCAGAAACAAAACACACACTTTTTTTCTTAGAAGATAACATTTAAACCATTTAAAACCTAAATTATCTTGTTTTACACACAGTATTTTTGAGTGTGGCTTTATAATATCTTAACCTACCACAGAATAGAGGCCACAAATTGAAATATAACAAGATTTAAATGAGCACATACACTAAGAGCAGGAAGAAATTATTGCCTTAGAGTCTGATGGAAGATGAGAAGGTAGGAAAATTCAACCAAAAAAACAAGAACAAAAAAACCCCCACGTCTGTCTTGTGGCTACACATTTCTGTTAGTCTCAAAGGCAGTGCTGAAACTGATGTTTATTACGACACTCTGTAGCACATAAGAGAATGTTGACGTGTTTAGTAAATTCTGTTCAGGAAAATAGAAGCATGTGTATTTATTAACATTTTTATTTAAAATGGTTAAAACAAAACAAAACCAAAAACGCAGCCAAACTATTTTAAAGCTAAAAAGAGTAACTCTTTGTTACTTACATTACGTGGCTTTTTAGAGTGTTTAATTTCCAAAGGTTTCTGGACAGTCAAGTTTTCATTGGAAATTTATATTAGAATCATGTCTAATGGAACCAACGATTCTTCTTGGAGCTCTGATTGATCAGCTTGTGTTGACACGGATCCCTGGAGACCCTCTCAATTCAAAGTCAAAATCACCTTTATTGATTCACTCTGTCTCTCAAGGGCTCAAAATGTAGTCTGTCCATTTACAAGAAGGAAATCATCCACCTTCCTATTACAGAGTCATCTGCTCGAGGTCGTTCACTTAGCAGACATTTACTGTGTGACTACTACATGCCAGACTATGACTATTCCCTTATGAGGAACAGACAAGCAATAGGTAGAACTGGTTTACTGTTGGATCACTGCTATATTCTTGTTAATATAAATGATTAAAAAAAAAGTTAGAAACAAGTTCAAAGTGTTTGCATTATTTTTGATCTGTTGTCACCTTTTGATTTAAATAAGGATGCATGAGCCAAGAATTATGATTTCAATATAAACAAAAGGCTTTCAATGTAAATTCAGAGACTTTATCTCAAAACTGCCTGCAAACATAACAGTGGATAGGAGCTGATAGATTAATTTCCACTTGTAAATGGAATGAGTAAATTGGCATAATGGTTGTATTAATTAGACGCATGCACTCTTACCCTAGCAAATAGTAAGGGATACATCCTCACAGGAATGACAGGGTGGTTTCAGTAAATAATAATAATAATATTCCCTGATTGATTTCAATAATACCCAAACCCAAGCTGTCATTTTGGTGTCCAGTCCCTGCTGTGTAACTCCACTTTGATGAATGAATTATTTGAGATTAACAACATGGTGAGTTCTCTGGGAGACTTCTTTCATGGCTACCTGATCTAGGCAGGCCTATCTGGCTACAGGCTGCTGAAAAAGGAACTATTCCACAGGTACCGTGGATTTCTGGCAAGTACGTCTATAGATATGCATGATACAATCATAGTGTAGGCCCTTTAACAGAAAATTAATTAATTATTGTCCCCTCACCCCCCTCCGCAAAATGGATAACTACTTCAAAATTATTTTTTTGGTTGCTAACTCTCAACCATTGAATTATTATTAAGAATCAATGTAGCATGTCACTTTGTCCACTGACCTTGATGTATACCTGACAAATAATCCCTCTTGGAAGCTATGCCAGACAGTATAGGGAACTTATTATGTTGAGACAGGCATTCAGATATACTACCTTATAATTTTTTGTTAACTAAAATTATTGCCAAATTATCTGGAACAGAAATTTGGGGCATTTTGACAATTTATTATTTTCTAAGGATGATCTTGGTTCTGCCTATGGAAATTCCCTCACTTACCTCCACGAAGAAGTAGAATAGCTTCAGGAAAATGTCTTTAGTTCTTTATTTTTCACAAACTATCCATTGTAACCCAGCTCTTCCCTGCAGGGGCCATATAAATGTGTCCTAAATTGGCAACATAGAAGAATTGCTAGCCACTTGCCAGGAAGTACATTCTTGAATTTTTTGTCACTCAAGTATCTATTAAAAGCTCAACTAAGAGAAACAATGTCCATGGATGATTTTGGAAAAATACACATTTTATCCATTCCTTCATATTTTTTCCCATTGTGTCTTGCAAGTAGTAGGTACCCTATAAGTAGTATTCAATTTGTTAATTGAATACATCAATGAAATCTTTTACTGGATTAAGTCTCTTAAAAGCTAAGACATATATTTCCATAATACATTGTTGGGGCCCTACAGAATTGATTGATGCCCTGGTCTGGCCCTGATAATTGCTCTATGTATCCTCCTATGTAACTCATGTTTTTATATTTCACACTCTACTTTATAAAATGACTCAACCTTTCTTTTCTGATGTTACTATAAGGAATAGCCTTGCTTATCTTGAGAAATTGATTTATTTTTATTTTATGGATACCAATAAATTGTGTTATCAATCAGATTTCCCTTGCCATTAGTTGTCATAGAGTGAAATTTGTAGTTCAAGTTGACAATAAGATTGCTTTCTTTTTTTCTTTTTTGAGACAGGGTCTTACTCTGTTTCCTGGGCATGAGTGCAGTGGCGTCATCATAGCTCACTGCAGCCTCAAACTCCTGGGCTCAAGCGCTCCTCCTAGTGGCTGGGACTACATGCATGTGCCACCATGCCCGGCTAGTTTTTAAAAAATTTTTTGTAAACATGGGGTCTCCCAGGGTGGTCTTGAACTCCTGAGCTCAAGCTATCCTCCCACCTTGGCCTCCCAAAGTGCTAGACATTTTTCATTTAACTCAATTCTGCTTCCAGTTTCTGTCCCCATGCTTGTTGTTCCTTTTCATTCTTGTATAGTTTGTAGTTTATGATTCATTGGCATATTTTATTGGTTGCTTATTGCTATATTTTATATATCCCTTTAATGATCTTAAATCTCTTTCGAAATAAGGTAAGGTATTAATAAATAAAAAATTTAATCCAACAATTAAATAAAAGATTAAGTCCATTGTATAGAAGAATTTGACAGTTGGTTATCTCTGTTTTTAAAAGCCTCTGCGGCAAGACAGTCTCATAGAGTATATTTATTGGTTGTTCCACCAACCACTTCCTGCCTTCTTCTGAAAAAAGCAACTCATTCTTCTGGAAACTGCTCCTCCTTCCACTGCAATTCTGCCTCCCAGAAAGTGTTGAGAGCTCCAGGGATGGGTAATCAAACCAAGCTGTTCTAATCAGAGGCATTCCTTGGGTTGTTTGCTTGTTAGGAGTTGGGGGAGCATTGGTGTCCCTGTCCTATGATGGAATTGAGATGTAAAACTTAGGAACTGTCAGTGATCATATTTCCTGCCACATGGAGAAAGCCTGGCTCAGTGTGAGAAAAAGCTGGCACTGAGCAAAGAGACAGCAAATAGCGCGCGCGCGAGAGAGAGAGAGACAGACAGACACCTGGCATCGATCAAGTTCCTGGTACTGTCTGTTCCTCAGACCCAACTGAATGTTTGCCTTTCACATGGTTTGAGGTTCACTCCTTTAGATTTTGTGAGATAACAAATTCTTTTCCCTTTCCTATATGGGTTCAAATTTGGTGTCGTTCACTTTCAGGCAGGAGTCCTTGCTGGTGTGTATTTCTTTCAAGCTTTGTTGTGGAAAGCTTTGGCCCTAACCCTCACCAGCCCCACAACCTGCCTTTCAGCAGAGATTTACTCTTCATCTTGGACAGTCTATATTTGGTTCTAACTTTCATTTAAAAGAAAATCAGCTTTGCCTCTTATAGATTTGGTGTATAAAACATTTGAAGTTTCTTTTGCAAAATACCAGTATTGCAGGCATTTGTTAGGGGACCTCAAACTCAAATTATTTGTTCTCTTGATTATGTCAAAAGTTGGACTCAAACAATGGCTATTGGAGATGCAGGGACATGATAACTAGCATTTTCCACATTGTTCTACCTCTATCTCCATATTGAATCAACAGAAAGCTACATGCCTGGGCGAGTAAAGTGGAAGGAATGTGATTTTAGATCAGGCAGACCCAGATCCATGTCTCAGCTTTACAACGTGACCCTGGCCCTCAATTGCTTACAGTTCCCCTAGGGAATTTATAGAAGCACAATAGCATCTACCTCGAAACATTGTGGGAGAAAATACGTGTAAAGTCCTAACACAGTGTCAACAGTAACCAGTGGGCACTATTATCACCGTGTTGGCTTACTATAGAAAGACCTTCTCAAACCTTTAACAATTTGCTTTCGGTTTTTACTTGGAATCCATACCTTCTTCAGCACACACAAGCTGTAGGTATGTATCTGTGTCTTTTGTAAAACTATTAATTACCTAATCCCCTGTATAGAAATATCCTTACTATATCCCTTTTTGGATTTTGTCCGAGAGGAATAATAAAGACATTTCTGAATTGCTGATTTTCTTTTCTATCTGATGATAAAAGCCATATGAACTCATCCTGTTTCCCCTCCCCCATCTTCCTTCTTCTTTTCTTCTTTGACTATCAGTGAGAATACAACTAAATTTAATGCTCTATCGTATAAAACTGGATCGAACTATCTACTCACTACCTCCTTAATTTACTTAACACCTATTATTTTATGCTTTCAATGGTTATATTGTATATGTGACTTTTATTTAAGTGAGCTTTCTCAAATTATTCCTGGAAGTAGGCAGCAGGGTATAAATCATACTTACAATAAAGGCCTGTACTATTTTAGCAACCCTCAAAAGGAGAATGGCTGGGCCAGGAGTATGAGGGTGGTAGCTCCTGTTTGACAGCTGTTGGACAATGTGCTCCAGCTCCCTGAATACCACCCTTCAGGCAGCAACTCCACATTGGCTGCCCCTTATTCTCACTTCTGGCCAGGCTTCGTGAGAGGCACCCCTGTCTTTCAGACCCCAGAGTTCATGCAGCCCATTGTCTTCCATCCGTGAAGGGCAACCACAAAGTCAAAATTTCTTCAACTTGATTCAGGGCAACACCAGACTCAGAGAAAGATGTGTCTATTGCTGGACTCATGGTAAGTAGACGTTTAGAGAATTTATATCTTCCTTATTGACTTGGACTATCATTAACCTCCTCCCTCTGAAGAAGACTTTACCTTCCTTTGTGTTTTTGTTCCTCTGTTTTTATGATATCTATACTTGTTGTTTACCCGCCTATCTTAGTCCCTTGGTGCTCCTATAGCAAAATACTACAGACTGGGTAACTTACAAGGAGTAGAAATTTATTTTCTCACAGTTCTGGAGGCTGAGAAGTCTGAGATCAAGGCACTGGTGGGATTGGTGTCTGGTGAGGGCTGCTGTCTGCTTCCAAGATGGCACCTTGTTGCTGTATCACCCAAAGGGGAGGAACACTGTCCTCACATGGCAGAAGGAAACTCCCTCTGTCAAGCCCTTTTACAAGGAATTCCAATTCCTCATGACTAAATCACCTCCTAAAGGTCACAACTCTTTTTTTTTTTTTGAAATTTCATAGCACCGAATGTGCTCTTTATTTATTTATTTTTAAATTTATTTTGATAGATTTAGGAGGTAAAAGTGTTTTTTGTTACATGGATGAATTATCTAGTGCTGAGGTCAGGGCTTTTAGTGTGCCCATCACCTGAATAGTGTACATTGTACCTGATAGGCAATTTTTGATCCCTCACCCTCCTCCCACCCTCCCCCCTTCTTAGTTTCCAATGTCCATTATACTACTTCTTGTGACCATGTACAGCCATCCTTTAGCTGCCACTTATAATTGAGAACTCCTCTTAATACTGTTGCATTAGGGATTAAGTTTCAACATGAATTTTGGAGGGGACGAACACCTTCAAACCATAGTACCACCTTCTTCCCCTACTAGAACGAGGACTCCTTGAGGTTAGAAACTGTGTCTTACTCCTCTCAAAATCTCCAGCATATCCCACAAAGCTAGTACACAGTTTACACAATATGTTGAAAAAATAAATGAATGATCTTTATTGAGGATATTCTTGGCATAGCAAGATGAAATGATTATTAAATGACTACTTCCCATATATTGTTCATCTAAAATGTAAGAGGTAAAAATATGGAAATAATTATTTGCTGCCAAGAATGAAATGTAAATAGAAATTATTCATCACAGTGGTATTTTGTTTCATTTCCAGAAATCAGATTTATTTCTTTTGTAAAGAACATTTGATCTCAGGGTAAAGTCTTGCATTTAAAGGGATATAATGTATGCAAGAATTAAGTTAACTTTGTAAATGTTCTGCTATATCTAGACTATATATATCTCTAATAGAAAAATAAAATCCAGGAAGTTTTCCTGGGATAGTAGGTTTTAAGTTGCTACTTAAAATATTATGTGCCATTTCCAGACTATATGCCAGCTCAGGAGTCTCTGTTTGGCATTTAGATATTCTGGCCCCTGGAGAACCTCTTGAGACAGTTGCTCTCTGGTCACCATCCCATTCCAAGACTGCCTTTTGGGTTGCATATAGTAATGCTGCTGAGAACTAGCAAACTATCCTTGTATAAAAATAGAAAGTACATTCTAGAAGTGAAACATGTTTTCATATCCTTTTAAGTAAGGTTTGAGAAAACATTTTGCATTTCCAAATTCCAGAAACTATTTCCTGAAAATTTCCTGAGATAAATAAACCACCCATTTTCTTATATTTAGGTCAAAAATAGCAAGTTTGAATTAGCCCATAGACTCTTCACCTACAGTATTTGTCTACATCTTATCATTATACATCTCAGTTGCAAGGAATGAATTGGTATGATTATTTTCCTAGAAGTGGAATCCTCCAAAACAGGTTAGGAAACCTGGGTCAAAGCTCAAAGGAATTATTATTTTTTTCCTAATTTAGGAAAGACTCCGCTCTTCATTACTAATTTCAAATAACTCTTCTTAGGTGTTTTGTTTTTGTTTACATTACAGAATATATTCTCTCAGCTCCAAATACTTCCTGGGCTCTCACTGTTGTTAATTGGGCTTTGAAGATGCAAACAAGACCAGAATAGCCTTACACTAGGCACAGTGACTGTGATGGTTAATTTTATATATCAATGTAGCTAGGCCAAGCCACCCAGATATTTGGTCAAACATTATTCTAGATGTCTCTGTGAAGGTATTTTTTTAGATGAGATTAACATTTAAATCAGTGGACTTTGAGTAAAGCAGATTACCCTCCATAATGTGGGTGGGCCTTGTCCAATCAGTTGAAGGCCTTAATAGAAATAGACTGACCTCCTCAAAAGAGGGAGTTCTGCCAGCAACCTGCCTTTGGACTCGAACTGCAACACCAACTCTTCCCTGGGTCTCTGGCCTATTGGCACACCCCCCAGATTGTGGACTTCCCAAGACTCCATGATCACATGAGCCAATTCCTTAAAATCTCTCTCTCTCTCCCTGTCTCTGTTCTGTTTCTCTCTCTTCTCTCCCTCTTCTGTTTCTCTGGAGAACCCTGACGAATACAGTGACCTTTTATCAAACTATTTGGTTAGTGGAATCTGAATAGTTTCAAAAACTGATGCCAGGTGGACCTCTTCATTTTATTGATCTGCTTTAATAATCTGTTACAATATATTACAGTTATATTATACAATTACAATATATTAAACACCAAGGGAAGTAGCTTGTTTAAAGCTGATGTTGGTTTGTTGCCATAGCAAAATACCACAGACTGTGTAATTTATAAACAATGGAAATTTATTTTTCACAGTCTGGAGGTTGAGAAGTCCAAGAACATGGTACCAGCAGATCCTGTGTCTGGTGAGGGCTGCTCTCTGCTCCAAGAAGGCACCTTTTGCTGCAAACTCACATGGAGGAAGGGGCAAAAGGGGGTGAACACGTAGTGTCCTCATATGACAGGAGAGATGGAAAGGCAAAGAGGCACTAGAGTGCTCCCTGAAACCACTTTTACAGGAGCACTAATCCATTTATAAGGGCAGAGCCCTCATGGTCTAATCACTTCTTAAGACCATCACCTTGGGGTTTTAAGTTCCAATGTATGAATTTTGGAGGAACACATACATTAAAACCATAGCAGCAAGGAATAATTTTTAATTTACATATTCCAAAAATTTGGCATCTCTGGTATGGAGCAGGCGATTGTTTGTATATTGACTAGTATACTTTTTTTTCTTTTTGAGGTTAACACATGTTTATCAATTGCATGCTTTTCTCCTGACTGCAATTCAAGCTATGATTTTGGTTTGAAAAATTCTCATGGTTTGGATTATGACTATTAGCATTCCGGCTGCAATTTAGATAACAGAGGAGATCCACTGATGGAGTCGTTGTTCTATCAGGAGCTTATTTGCCAGGATTCTTGCCTATATACTTGCATTTCAGTTGCCCATCTATTCCTGAAGGTGCAGAAATAGAAGGAAAACTGGTCCTGCACAATTGGTGTGATGTTGGGCAGCTTCTATTCTAAGCCTGACTGAGACAACACAGGTGCTTTTAACTTCCCCAATACCTCACCCCAAGATTGGCAAAACTGGTAGGAGCAGAGCCAGGCAAAGGCAACGTTTGATTTTCTCTCCCTTTTTCCATGCCCCTCCCTACTTATCACTCTTTAAATGAACTTTGTGTTGCAAAACTTGTGAATTCTTTCTTCAGGGGCTGATACCCACCCAGATCCTCTGGTTGGTGCAAGCCTTTCCCATGATTCCCAGCCAGGCCTGTGTTCCTTATGCATCATGTGCCATTGTCCATTGTAGGGGTCTAGTGGAATGGACAGGCAGGTTAAGTAGAAAATCCAGATGATGGAATAAGACAATGGAGCAGCAATTATTTAACATAAAATTTTCATACTTTTGATTAATGGCAGTTCCACTAATCATTTCTTATCATGGAGCTTTTGTGTATGTCACTGTATATAACCATGTCTACATACTGCAACAGTACCTGTAGAAATGCAGGTTATTTGTAGGATGACCAGATATTTTATCACCCACACTGGGACTCTTTGGGGAGTAAAAAGGGGCACTATCAATAGTTACTCCAGGCAAGCCAGCATGTGTAGTAAGTGCCTAGTTATTAAGCACTTACTTCTGTTTTCACCACTGTTGGCCAAATTTCCCTTAATAATATCATAAGCAGCTCTGTGAGTAGGAGGGTACTGTACTTCTTTTGTATCTAAGCACCTGACTGCCTTTTGTCAGAATGAAAAAATGTAATTATCAAAGCCTGTATATGCATAGTACCCTCCAGAGGAAGCGGTGGTGTGCACAGACCATGTTTCTGATCCAGAAACCAGTCTTCAATTAGAAAAGCTCAGGCAGAGGGACAGAACACTTGAGAACGATGAGGGCTATCCAGCCGGGGGCGGGGAAGCCCACCCTGCAGGAGTCAGTTGCTCTCCAGGCAGCTCTCCACCCTCCCGCCCTGTGAACCTCACTTTCTGCGTGGCGTGGCGAGAGCCCACAGCGTGGCCCAATTCAGTCAAAAGATGGCACCAAATTGTGTTAAGGATAAAGTTCCCATTAATTCCACGAGAAATAGAGGCCCTATCACACTTCGAGAAGGAATGGGGGTTGGAGAGGGCGGGAATCGACTCATGATGAGAGAGATTCGGCCTCAAAGATGCTGGGAAATTCCGCCTTGGCCAGTGCAGGAAGAAGGGAGACTGTTTCCTTTTTTAGTCTTTGCTCTTTCACAAGCACGATGGCTGGGCGATTGTTTAATTTGTAAAATGCCTTTTATACAATCTGCTCGGGAAGGCATTTTGTTTATGGTCTGATACTGTGCCAGCGTTCAGAATTCCTTTCCTTTGGGTTTTTTTTTTTTTTTAGGTCTAACATGAAATTCTGGCTGTTCCCTGTCTTCACAATATCTTCTCCCTCCTCCTGTGGCCCCTGAATGCTTGTTCCCTGCCTCTACTCCCAAAGTCAGCCGCAGGAACGACAGATTATGAGTAAACATCTCTTTATTGAACAGTAACGGAATAAAGGGGCTTCTTCCCCCTAAATTGTGTATAGAGATAAGTTTGTCAGTATTTTATTAAAAGTACCTGATGTTAAGAAAGTTTCAAATGATACTAAGGATTTTCAGCAATAAATTTGAGAGTTTTTGGTCATATACCACAATTATAAGTTTCAGAGACAGAGATCTGCCTTTTAATTTAGTCAGTTCCTTAAACGTCAGTCTGTTTCTTATTTGATTTGTTTTCTTTGCCAGCTCTGTCAGCCAATTAACTTCCATTATGATATATCCTGAGCAAAGATTTTTTGTTCACTGCAGAGAACATGTTAACTCATATTCATTTAAATTTAAAATAACTAAGTCCATTTGAAAATGTGTTTTAATACTTAAGTTTACTGGGAAAACATTCTGTGACTTTAAACAATCTTTTTTGTGATAGAAGGGAGAGACAGTCTTTTTCCTTCTAGTAGCATCATAACATATTCTTCAAATGTGTGAAAAGTACTGAGAAAAATTATTTTCTAAAGATGCTTATATATTTTGGCTATCAATAAAGAAAGGTTTTCTGCATTTGATTTGCCTGTATAGAAGACATCTACAATTTGTTTATTCATTTATTTATTATTATTATTATTATTTTTACTGGCTCTGTACTTTTTCCTTCTGGAGAACCAACCCATTTTCTACTCCTGGGTCAACCAAGTTCAGGGTGGTGAGTGTGCGTAAGCCAGGTCAGTCAAGAGTCCATTACCCCTCTGCACACAGCGATCAAAGATGGGCAGGTAGCTTAAGCCAGGTTGTTGATTGTAATTCTAATTGTCAGGGAGAGGAGTGCTTGTTTTCACTGGAATCTGCAGCCACAAGGATAATGAAGCCTCAAGTGTCCAGGTGCCATCTCTGCCAGGACATGGGAAGCTTCATACTGGAGAACATGCAAAGGCAAGCACCAGAGATGGAGCAAAGAGCCTGATGACATGGCATGGTCTGCTCAATCCCTTCATACCTGGCCCACGACAGACTGTGCAGTTACTGAACATGATAAATCCCCTCCTTTTTGTTTGTTTGCTTAAGGTGATTTAAGATAGATTTCTAGCCTAACGTTGAGAAAGGTCTAATATGCCCATTAATCTTTAATTGAAATGTAGCAAAACAAAGGCATATTTGTTCTAAGACAGAATATGATTTATATTTATTTTTACATCCCCAACCGCAAATCTTTCTTAGATTTACAGTTTGCTGATAGCAGAACTGTGATATATTTGAACTATGCTATGGAGTATAGATCACTGTAAGAAATCTTAACAAAGCCAAATGTCTGGATTTGTTTTCTAGATTTTTTTCACTCATTATTTTCAGTAGTGTTTTATGTTTTCTAACTCAAGGATGCCTAGAAAGAATTGAAAAGACATAAAACCACAGATTTGACCTCATTAAAATCAGGAATCTTGTTATTAACACATATTGACATTCAATGTCTTAAACATTGTTTCATCTGGCTAAAACAAGGATCGTTGGCCAAATAAATACAAAGACCCAGAATTCAAGCATCAATTTTATATTACCTAAAAGCCTCTTTTATCTGGATTTACCTTAGCATATGGTGACCCGATGACTAGTCACTCATACGGAGAGAACAGCCAGGTCACCACATCACTCAACTGTTGTATTAATACAAACTTTGCTCAAAACCTTGCCAAGTTGTTGGTGACTATGAAATTCACATTCTAGGGAAAATGTGGTTTGTCTTTCTTACTCAGTTAACTTACCCAAGAAGTTTGTCATTAATAACTTGAATTCTCAGGATCTAATACCATTAAAAATAGAAGCAAGAATCCCAGGATCCTAATTCTGTCACATGAGTCACTTTTTATTTCTGCCAACGACCCCCTAGGGAATCAGTTTAAGGTTTAAATCCTATAAGAGCCATGTGGATGGATTTCCTAATGGATGGTACAGAAGGGTGTGGAAATCGGTGGCTTAGGAACAATTTGTGAGTTGCAGAATGAAAGGCAAGAGAACATCTGCTATCAATATTCCTTCCCCAACCACCTAACAATATTTTATTTTTTTTTCCAAGCCAAACTATATCCAGCTTTATTAAAAACACTTTTCATAAACAATATGGTATTTCAGGCAGGACATGGGCAGACAATCATTAACAGTATAAAACAACTTTCAAACTCCTTTCTTCAATGGATTACCAAAATCAGAAAGCCACTATAAAACCCAATGAAGTCTTCATCTGATGCTCTAAACAAGGAAAGTTTACACTGAAGGTTGATATTTCACATTTACCATGTTGTTTAACAACTTTCACGAGCCAACGCTGACTTTCAGGAAATGAAATGAAAACGGCAGAATTTATCTGAAGATCCACAATCTAGAAACAGAACCGCTGGTCTTCTGAGGGATGCCATCTCCGTGACGTCACTGGAAAGTCCCGATTACTTGATATGCTGGTAACTGATTATTGGGAATCAGGTCCCAACATGTGTGTCTGCGTTTAAGGGAGTTAAGTCTATGCTGAAGGTAGAGAGGGAAAAGAGGACATAAAAACAAATTTTAGTTTTTCCATACCACAAGGCACTTGTGCCAAGGTGGCTATGCGTGTCAACATCAGGGAATCCCTCCTCCTGAGAGCCAAGAGGCAGTCTTTCAAAACTAGATGGGAAAAGTGTTTTCCCCACATCAATCCAGCATCAGAGACATTCTATTAGCAGCATACGACCCTTCTCCAAAAAACAACAATGAAAGTGTTCTGTGTGCTAACAACATAGCTTAAAAAAAAAGTAAAACAAAATCCTGCATTTTTATAAAACTTGATAAAAAATAGTATTTCAAACTGTACAGTCACCAAAAGTACACGGTTATCAAAAACGCACACACTTCACTTGGCATCTCCAGCACCTTCAGCTTTCTGTGCCTGGTCTGTTTGGGCATCTCCATTTTCCGCAGGGCTATTTCCCTCCTTGCCAGCGTCAGCTTTTCCCGATTTCCCTTTGGGTACCTTCTCTCCCTTTGCTGAAGCCTTTTTAGGCTTGGGCTCTGGCTTTGGAGAAGCAAGTTTAGCAGACAAACTTGCAGATCTTCTCTGTGGTTGGTCCTTGGCCTTGTCATTCTCTCTTTTAGCATCCCCTTCGGCCTTTCCCTTGGGCATGGCAGGGACAGTGGCAGGACACAGGCGCTGGACGTGGGGATGCAGAGGCACGCGGGCTTTGGTCGGTCTGGGGGTTGTTCTCGCCTCTTCTTCTTCATGCTGCTCCCTAACAACATTTTAGTATCAAGAGGACAGTCTCACAAACAGAATATAGAGCACATTTATTAAACAAATGTTACCACATCACTTTACTCTGAGCCTTCATCCCCTTTTATAAAAATGACAGTAAGCTTTCTAAGCATGTTTGTTGTGAAGATAAAATGAAGACTCAGTACATATGTGAAAAGTGTCTGAAAATTAAGGCTTAACAAATATGCCCTTCCATCACGATCTGCTCCCCCTTGCCTCTCCAGTCTTTCCTTTTGTCATTATCTGCTGCCATTCTCCCAAACTCTACACTTAATCCTAAATACTATGTGATCTCTCTTGCCTCTGGAACCTTTTCCAATACTGCCGTCTCCGATCCAGTGTTCTCTCTCCCCCAATCCCCGCCAGAATCTGGCTGGTCTCACTCATTGTTCAGGCTCCTATTCATACCCTGCTTTCTTCATCTCCTCAAAGTGGATTTAGATATTTCTTCTATTATGGCACTTCACATATTATGTCTTAATTGCCAGTTTTCTTATTGTCTTCCTTCTCTGGCATGGCTTTGCCTATGTCACCAAACCTGGCATTATGAGGAACATAGCTCCAGCAGTTTTCAAGTTGGATTATTATAGGCCTAAAATTTGTCTGAAATGAATATGATGTTACAAGTTTAAACTTGGTTTCTTCATAAATAATATTCTACATCCTCAATATTCCATATCCTCAATCCTTTCTTATATTATGATCTGAACACAGGTTTAACTTAAAAATAAGACTGTAATTGAGCAGATACTGTATCAACAATGATAGTAATATGGTCTTGGAAATGAAAACGGTCTACCTTCTGTGTTTAAAATAATGGTTCAGAAGATAAAAGTTCTGTTCAGTCAAATGGGCTAAATTTATTTGACTAGTATGTGTGTGAAAGTATGTTGTAGGGAAAAACTAAGAACCATCTTAGTAAAAATCTTCTGTTGTAATCCACAGGTCTTTAATGACCCCTCTAGTGGAGGCCCTTCACCTAGTGTGTTAAAAGGCAGATTAAAGATTAAGAAGGGTGGTATATGTATACCATGGAGTACTATTCAGCCACAAAAAACAACGGTGACTAACACCTCTCGTATTATCCTGGATGGTGCTAGAGCCCATACTTTTAACTAAGTATCTCAAGAATGGAAAAACAAACATCACGTGTACTCACCATCAAATTGGTACTGACTGATCAACACTTATGTGCACATATGCAAGTAGCAATCACTGGGTGTTGGGCAGGAGGGAGGGGGGAGGAGGGGATGGTAAATTCACACCTAATGGGTGTGGTGCCACTGTCTGGGGATGAGCACGTTTGTAGCTATGACTTGGTCAGTGCACAGGCAATACATGTAACCTCAACGTTTGTACCCCATAATATTCTGGAATAAAAAATAAAAAATTAAAAAAAAAAGATTAAGAAGTGCCCTAAGAATCCCAATTTTTTTCCATGGACTCCAACATTTAACTACATTTCCAGTTGACTTTTTGGTTGCAGTTGACTGTTAATTTTCTCTATATCAAACGTCTGTGAGAAGACGGAGGGAAATAACTGGTTAGGTTTTTATTTGTGCTCTAACTTTACACCTTGGACATATTTATTGTCACCCCCAGCTCTTCTTATACACGGGATGCAGCCTTGCTGACTCAGAAATAGACCCTGGACGTCCTCAAGGCCTGCCCTCTCACAATACATATGGGGAAATAGGCCCAGATAGGTCAAGGACTCCTCCAAGAGGGCAGAGGCAGCTTTAGCACCCAGGTGTCCTGGGACCTTTCCACAGCCCGTCACTCTGCCTTGATCTGGTCAGGTTGTGGAACATCTTGTCCTCCAGGTCTGTCTTAGAGTCTAACAGTTCATTAATAAGGCCTTATAATTTGACAGCATTTATTTACAGCCTCTCAGGCGTGATAAAGATAAGTGGACTGATTGTTGTTCTTTGAGAAGGGATTTAACTTTTTAAAATCAACTAAGTAATTTAATTTGTGAGCAATCTGGGTAACTTTTTTTATTTTTTCCATTAAATGCTAAGCAACAGCTTTAAAGCAATGAAATTGGTATTGATGGTGGCTTAAAAAAATTCTCTAAAGATACTTTTAAAAGAGGAGTTTTAATAAATTTATGCCAATTTTAATGTGTGAAGAACATCTCACTTAGCTTTATAAATTTTATAATGTATTACCACCAAACAAACATTTCCACAGGGTGGTTAGATTTAGTTGAGGTGTAGTCATCCTACAAAGTCAAACTTTGAGTATCAGAATCTACAATAAGCAAAAAAGTTTAGAGAATTCTGCATTAGAAGATGAATTGAGGATTTTTCTTATGATCGGTCTAAGCATAAACATTTCATATATATTTCCACTAAAAGACCAATTCCAGGACACTTTTTACCCCTGGCAAATTTGTGTTTGGTCAAGTGGAAAACATATATTCTGAGAAACAGAATCATAGATATTTGGGGGCAATAGAAAAATCATACACACTTATGTGGGTTTCTATTTTTGTGTCTTCCTATTGGAAAAACAAATTGTCCTAATCTGTTCTCACTGGCATAGAAAATCTAGGTAACCCCACTTTGCCAGTTGCAGTGAACAATTGTGACCTGTCACTTCTTTTACTTTATGAATCTAGTGGGAAAAAAAAGTTCTTGGCAGTAACTGAACCTACCTCAGTTTTAGGAAAACAGTTCCACAAAAAACTAATTTTTCCAGTCAAAATAAATGAAAAAGAGTAGACAAAACATGTTTGTGATGTTTTTGCTATTTCAGTCTAGTGACCAATAGGCCGTGAAGGTAAGTCCTGTGTTTACATGGACCTGATTCCTGTTTCTGAATTTGGATCTAATTCTATTAGTTCAGGTCTCCTGGGAAGCAGGCATCAAAATGTAGTTAGAAGTGCAAGAAATTAATCAGGAGTAATTTCAGTGAAAGATGAAGGGGAAAGAGAGCAGAAACAGGGAAAATTTCAGACTGTGATGCAAGTCCAAGAATAGGAAGGAAGGGGGATTGGGTAGAAAGTGGCTCAGAGGACTATAAGTATAGCTCTGAGAAAATCTTGCCCACCCCAAAAAAGGAGCTCTGGTGCAAGGGCCAGCAGAAGAGGAGCCTTGCACTAAGGTGGTACGGCTAGGCCCGGTACACTATGCCCAGGCATTGACGAGGAGCTCTCCAGGCTCCTGAGGGCACTGGAGCTGGAGCTGGAGGCTCTCAACTGACTGCACTGATCCAGCTGAATAGCAAGTTCTTCATATCTGAATGGCATATCTTGGCTGTCCTATTAGTAGTGAGAGATATCTCAAGTTTTATGTTTAAAATTTCTTCAAAAGTGCTTTTCAAGATTTCTTTTGTAGTCTGCATTATCCTTACAAGCTATGGGGAGACACTGTGGACATATTGGATAGCAGCATAGTAAAGATTGTTGGGCTCCCGAGCTCAACTCACTTGTGGAAATCACATCTGAGTAGCCTGTGGGCCATAGTTTTCTACTGAAAAGCCTCAAACTGGAAGTTCTATGCTTTAGGCAAGATGATGAGGCACATTTATGATACAAATTCTTATTAATGAACTGAAGGAAATACAGAAACACTGTCAAAAATATTGGTATGTACTAAATCATCTTATGGATAACTGGGGCAAAGCTGAAAGTGTTACAAAAAAATGGTTGAGGTACAATTGAGGACATTTCATGCCCTCTGCACTTCTATGAAATCAGTTTGGATTTTGGTCTTCTAGTCCTCAGTCTCTTTTTCTGCTACTCCATCAATCCATTCTCCATGCACTATTCATACATGATAAATATTTCATTTGAAATCACAGAGGTCATCTATACCCAGCGTATTAGTCCGGGTTCTGCAAAGAAACAGAACAATATTATAAGAAATTGGCTCACACAATTGTGGAGGCTGAGAAGTCCCATGATGTGCAATGCAAGGTGGAGACACAGTCCTACTCCAAAGGTCTGAGAACCAGGGGAGCTGATGGTGTAAAGCTCAGTTCAAGTGCAGGAGAAGAGTGATGTCTCAGTCCAAGGAAGCAAAGGGACAAATTCTTCCTTCATCTGTCTTTTTGTTCTATTCAGGCCCGCAATAGATTGGATGATGCCCACCCATATTAAGGAGGGCAATTTATTTTACTGAGTCTACTGATTCTAATGCCAATCTCATCTGGAAACACTCTCATAGACGCACCCAGAAATAATGTTTAATCTGGGCACTCCTAGATTAAACACAGCACAATCAAGTTGACACATGAAATTAACCATCATACCTAGGAACACAGGAGTAATAAATTCTGCCCAGGGGATTTAGGGGGAGCAAGAAAGGGAATATGACATTTTGGGAAGGAAAGAGACATTTGCCAGGCAAGAGGAAGGGGCATTTCAGGCAGAGAAAACAACAGCAGTAAGTCCATGGAAGTCCAGGATATACTCAGGAAGGAACTATTTGTCCGATGTGTGTGTGTGGTTGTGGCGGAGGGGAGAAAGAGAGAGAGAGAGAGAGAGAATGTTATGCTTTGTCTGGAGGGGAATAGGGAAGAGGAGGGTGGGTGGAATGAAATCATAGAGAGTGGCTAGAAGAGCTTTATTCTGGTTATCAGGGGTTTCAATTACTATCTTACAAAACTTTTTTTGTGCTGCTCCTTGTGATGACAACTGGAAACTTCTCCATGATAGATCTGCTCTGCTCAATACAGTAGCCTCTAACTACTTGTGGCTATTTTATTTAAATTTAAGTTAACTAAAATTAAAATAAATTACAATATTTGTTTCTCAGTCATACTATTCACATTGCAAGAGTTCAATACCCACATGAGTTTACTGGCTATTAGATGGTATAGATATAAAACAAATTTAGATTATCACAGAACATTCTGTCAGACAACACTGAATGGACAATCCACAACTCAGTTTTTGGCAATACCATTTCTGCTCTGAAAAAGAACAAAGAACCTTAGCAAGGGAACTTAATGATAAAACACTGGGCTATACCCAGTAGATATAAGCACTGCTGCAAAAATAGTGCAGAGATTTGCTTTGCATTTTCTGAAGAAAATCAAACTCCTGCATGCAGGGAGCTGTGATAGTCCATGGATTTCATTTTGAAGACAAACTTAAAGCTTAACTGGGAGACAATATTATAATAGAAGGACTCTGGAGTCACACTGCTGGGCTCAAATTTGGGCCTGCCACTTACCTACCTCCTGAAGCCTTAGTTACTCCACTATAAAATAAATATAGTGACAGTACTTTCCCATAGGGCTGTTATAAAGATCTCATTAGTAAATATATGTAAAGAATTACAATAGTGCCAGGTAGATAATATGTGTTTAGTGCTAATTAATATTATTACTAATCAGCTGGTGTTTTTTTGGTCAAATAGGCACTACACAGCACTGACTCTGAAAAAGAGAGACTAGACTGAACTGGCTTTACGTGTTTTAATGTATCATATTACATGGTAAGTGCTCATCCATTTATTATTGTTGTTCTTTTTCAAATGGCAGTGTTGCCAGAAGGCAATTAGCAATATTCTCACAAGGCCCCCACCTTGGGACTAAGGATTTCAACATGAATTTGGGGGATAAACAAACATTCAGACCATGGCAATATGTTACATAGAAATATTTTTAAAGATTTAGAAAGGGATAAATAAGCTTTCAATGAACAATTTTTTTTTTCTGCAAAATTATGTGGCAGAGACTTCTGATTTCTGGCAAGATAGAAAAACAAGGACTGAGCTTAGTCTCCTATCTGAAACAAACAAAAAAAAATCCAGCACAATATATGAAACAATGGTTTTCTAGATAGCATACATCAGGCAATACAGGAAAGTGATACCACAGGGATAGGAAATAAACAAGGTGAGCCTTATGACTGCCCCAGATTACTTCCTTAAGAGCATTTTCAGGTCATGGGCCAGGGATGAGGATCACTGGTGGATCCCAGCAGACTCCTGTGGAGGACAGGAAACTAAGGGCATGAGGAAACCAAGGTAGCTAGAGTTCACAAAACAGAGTATTAACAAAAAGGTAATTGCACCAAGAAAAAATCCAGGAAATAGGCAGAAAATACTCCTTGAGCATTAAGCAGAGCACCAATCAGTGCTCACATGTGAGGAAACTACTTGAAGCAAAAAATAAAAATGAAATAACAACAACAACAACAATGACAACACCTAAAAGAATTAGAGAAGACAGTTGTCTGGCACTCACAAGGGCTGAGAACAGTTCATATTCCCACCAGCCAGAGTGGAAATTTTCATAATTAATGGGGCATTGGGTAGAGTACTCAGGAAGGCCTTGGCTTAGTTGTGAGAAATAATTAGCACTTTTACCTAGCACTGACTCAGATATTCCTATCAAATTATAAAGGCAAAATTAAAAAAAAATTAAACTGTTTCCAAGTAATCTAACTGCATCTAGGAAAAAAAGCTCAATAATGTTTGTAGAAATACAAAAATGTCCAGCACCCAAAAAGGTAAAATTCACAATGTCTTTCTCTAACTAAAGATTATTAGACATGCAAAGAAGCAGGAAAACATGACCCTTAATAAGGAAAATAATCAATTAATTAAAATGGACACAGAACTGACACATTAGAAATAGAAGATAAGGATGTTTAAAAGTTATTATAAATGTATTCCACATACTTACAACATTTAAGTAGAGACCTGATAGATATCAAAATATTCAAATTAAAATTCTAGAGATGAAAATTACAATTAATTAAATTAAAAAACTAGATAGGATTAAGGTAAATTAGACATTGTAGAAGAAAAGACTAATGAATTTGAAAATATAGCAATAGAAACTATCCAAAATGAAACATAAGGACAAAAACAAATTTAAAAAAAATTAACAGAGCATCCAAGAACTATGAAACAACTTCAAATGGCCCAGTATAGGTGTAGCTTGAGTCCCTGAGTGTGAAGGTGTGGGAGGAATGGATAGAAAAATAATTGAAGAAATAATGGCCAAAATTTTTCCAAATTTGATGACAACTAAAATCTACAACCACAAGAAACATGAAGAAGTAACACCAAGATACAATAAACAAATTGTTCAAAACCAGTGACAAAGAGAAAATCTTAAGAGCAGCCCTAGGAAAAAGAAATACTATCTGTAAAAGAATAAAGATACGTATAACAGACTTCTCATCAGAAACAATGTAAGTGAGCAGACAACAGAGCAACATCTTTAAAGAACTGAAAGGAAGAAAATCCTGTAAACCAATAATTCTATACCCAGCAATAGCTTCTTAAAAAAGTGAAATAGACATACAAAAGTTGGAAGAATTTATAACCAGCAGATCATCATGACAAGAAATGTTAAAATAAGACCTTCAGACATAAGAAAAATGGTATCAGATGGTAATACGAATCTATGCAAAGGAATGATGAACACCAAAAATGGTAACTCCATGGGTAAATACTTACAATTTTTTCCTTATAGTTATATGTTTTAAAAAGATAACTTATTATTTAAAACTAATAACAATGTATTCTGCAACTTACAACATATGAATAAGTAAATTGTATACCACCAATAGCATAGAGACTGGAAGGGGAGAAATGAAATATACTATTTAAAGGTTCTTGTACTATATCAAATATCACATTAAATATAAATGTTCTAATCACCTCAATTAAAAGGCAGAGATTGTCAGAGTGGATTTAAGAAGCAAGACTGTAATGTGGAAACCAATGAAAAATCAAAAGCACTAGAGGAAATCAATGAAACCACTAGATAGTACCATGTACTATTAGTCTTTGTATTCCCAATGTCTAGCACATGGTAGGTGCTCAGTTAATTTTAGTTGAATGAATAAATGAGGGAATAAGAGCAAACTCTGTGTAGTGTTCAATTTCATTGAATTGGAGTTTGAACCTACAGATATCATGTATTGTGCAACAATTATGAGGTGCTGCATTTCTCTCTGAAACAGTATTTTCACGTTTGTGAAGTGAGGTCATTTGTATTTTAGTGCTCAGGAGAAAAAGGTAAATACAGGAATCTTCATCCAGTCTGAAAAAGGGAGATACAGTAACAGATCAACTATAATATTACACTGTAAGTGCTATAACCAAAGTATGAATGAAGATCTACAGAAGCACAGGTAGAGGAGATAAGGTGATACTTGTGTTGGAACTTGAAAATAAGAGAAATGAATGCCGACAGTTTGATTAAAGTTAATCAAGGACACAATCTTCAGAATAACATGTTTAACTTAACCAAGCCTAGCCATAAAAAAGTAGCCATAAATAAGATTAGGTTTGCAAAGGAACGCATACATAAATGCATATACCTTGTAATATGTCTCCAGACTTTAAGTTGTATAGCTCCTTCAACAAGCAACAAACATTTTAAGCTACCTGGATGAAACTGATGGTGGTAGGTTGCCATTTTGCAATATCCCCTGTCATTAAAAAGACCAAGAAAGGGAAGGAGAGCATTCTCTGTAATGAGAACAGCTTATGCATATAGGTGTTGAGGGGATAGCAAGCTTAGTGTGACCTGAGTAGTGTAAAGAGAGAGTATCTGATATGAACTAGATCAGTTAATAAAGGACAAACTGTGTCCTCCTCAGAAGTTCAGGATATTGCCAATGTCAACAAGTGGCCAGTAAAGGCGTTTAAGTAAGGAAGTGCCGTGACGAAAGTGTTTTTAGAAAGGTAACTTTGCCAAGCAGCATCTTTTGGCTGCTGCTTCCTGCTGCCCCTAGTGATTGGTTAAGGGGCCGGTTGTCAGAAAGCAGGACCTAGACTCAGTAGGATACAGGTTACTGAAGAATTACAATTATTCATAATGTATTAATTGTTGCTAAATAGATTTGTTAAAAAATCTTTTGTGGTATGCAAGTATCTATTATTTACCTACATGAGTAATTTGCATCATTTGAATGTCTGGCTTATGCTGTGGTTCCAGGAAATCTGAAAACCAGACTGTCACACACAACCCTACGTTTCTTTGTGTTGGTGCTTTATTCTTCCATCTTGTTGACAAATTAGATCACTTCTTCTTACTTTCCTTGCTGTGGGACCACCACCGAAGACAAATCCTTTAGGTCTAACATCCATAGTCTCATTTCCTCCTCTCTTAACTCGCTTCAGTTTTCACCTTTGCTTGATTTGGACCTTAATTTGGGAATCTTCACATTTATTCCTTAGAGACATTCATTATTGAATAAGCCCCGTTATTTTTATGTCTTTGAACTGAAAAAGATTCTAAAAAAGAAATGGAAGATTTTTCAAAAGCAAAAACAAAATAAAACAAAGCAAACAATCAAGCCTCTTGTAAAGAGGCCATATTTAGTGATCTGATACAAAAGTGGGAGTTTTTTCTTTTTAAGTCACTTAGCTTATGAACAAGATATAGCTCTTGAACAAGATTAGAAAAGGTTTGGAGAATAAAGGCAAGTTAAAAAAAAAAAAGAAGAAAGCACTGCCTTCTCTCCAATTCTCCCCAAGTGAAAAGCCCAAAGGGACCAAAGTTTGCTGATGCCCTAGATTTCTGGGTCAGTCTACACTGAAACGATTATTTATCTCTTTGGAGTTGCCACAATCATTAGGTCATTAGTGGTAGGCAATCATGTTAATACCACTATCTTTATTTTGTTAATGTCCTTCTTTCTTCAGCCTAGTAAGTCCAAACTATCAAATAAAATTTAAAACACACACACACACACACAATTTGAGACTGTGGTGCTTTTCTATTTATTTCCAGTATGGAACGTTCAGAACTATAAATTGTCACACTTTTGTAAACTACCGTAATCTTATTATTCTGGATTGGATATTTTCTTCCCCATGTTTGTGACCACATCAGGTTTCTGGCTTCAACCCCTGTTCAGGCTCATATATTGGCACTGCCCTGGACTGAACTGTGTCCCTGCCGGATTCATATATTGAAGTCCTAACCCCCAGTGTGATGGTAGTTGGAGATGGAGGCCTTCGGGAGAGAATTAGGTGGATGAGGTTATGAAGGTGGGGCCATCATGATGGGATCAGTGCTGTTACAGGAAGAGATACCAGAGAGCGTTCGCTTTTTCTCTCCATGTGAAGACTTAGGAAGTAGGGGAAAAGGTGGCCGTCTACAAGCCAGGAAAAGAGTTCTCACCAGAACCCAACCATGCGACATCCTGATCTTGGACTTCCAGCCTCCAGAGCTGTGAGAAAATTCATTTCTATTGTTTAAGCCACCCAGTCTATGGTATTTTGTTATGGCAGCCTGAGCTGACCAAGACAGGCACCCTTGACCCTGCTTGTGAGATTCCAGTTGAGATTTAGAAGCATATGGTTACTTTTTATCCCAAGTCGAGCTGCTATTCCAACTGCACTGAGAAGCAATATTCATTTGGGCAAGTGCTGAAGCTGGCTTCACTTCAGGAGTTGTGCCCCAGTATGGGAAGAGGCCAGGCTCTCCAAGAGTTGGGTTCAGCTGCATCTTGGCTCTTCGGCTGCCTCAGGGAGCATTTCAAGACAAAGCAGGACCAGTTTACCTTGTACGGTTTCATTTGCTATTTTTTTTTTTTGGTAACTTTATTTGACTTAATCAAAGTGACAAAATATTACCTTTCTTAGAAGCTGGGACAACATAGGAGAGAGGAATAAACTCTGAATTTGGTGCCAGCAAGTCTAAGATTCATGTGCCTTATTTGGAAACTTACGCATTTATATATCCTTCATTAGGATATCTGATTCCATGGGAGCTATTTTACAACTCTACATTGTACCTACCTGATAGTCACACAAATTCTGCCCTGTCTGGTGTAAGCTCTGTTGCCTTCTCTTTACCCCCACGGGGGAAAACCAGTTTTGCCTCCATTTGCCATTAATCTTCACATTCCTTTATGCCATATAAGTTTGCGCTTCTTGACTTCTTTTTTGAAGTGGTTATAACATCTGTCTGGTTCCCTCATTAAATGAGTTAAACAAAATCTTTAACATGTATTTTCATTTTTATATCTTTATGAAAGTCACACTTTAACATTTTTCTGAAAATTATCTTTTAACATTCACCTTTCTCATTTGGAAAATGGGGATAATAATAACTCTCTCCCCTCCTCCCTAAATTTTTGGGATTAAATGAGTTATAATTAACTGCATTGAAATGATCCTGACGGACTGAAAATGTGTCTTATCTACTTTTGTATTCCTAGTACCTTGGAAAAAGAATCTGCACATCAAAGTGCTTTTTATTATAAAATACTAGACTAATAGGAGTTATTGTTATTATTATCAGGGATTATTGGCAGCACAGGGCCAGCAACCTTTGACCTCATTTTGAAAGTGGCCAGAGGGTTCATCTTAGGTAGCATTCAAAGAGCCAAAGGCGCAGAAGTCACATGCTGGGCAAATGGGGATGTGGGTACTCAACAGTGGTTTCCAATTGCCTTGAAGAGGCCACTTGTTGAAGAGAAGGGTTAAAGGAGACTCTAAGAGTTGCCTCTTCCTTTCTGGGCCCTTTGCCACCAGACACTCAGGGATCAAGAGTGCTTTCTCCACACAAACATTAGCTTGTCTAACACACAATCACTTGTCACTTCTGGCCTTTGCCTGTGCTGACTGAGGTGGGAGGGGACACAGAGAGGGGGTAGAGGCAGAATTTCTGGCATGCAAAATTTTACAATGAATATAAAGATTTGTCAAAACACTTTTCCCTTGCCAACACTGATTGGCTGTGTCCTACATTTTACATTCAAAATATTTATCTCAGTTCCAACATATAAAACCTAAAATTTTTAAATAGGTAGTTACAGCTCAAAATTGAGGTCACTATGGAAATATTCTGTGATGGGTTTTAACTGTTTTCAGTATTTGTGCCTGCACTTTTCTACTCTTCATCACTCCCTGCTCTCAAAACAAACAGGTACGCTAAACATTTTGTTCTCCAAACGTTACCGACTCAAGGTTCACAGGCAACTTGCATTCACTAAGTGAGTATCCAAACTCATCCCTCTGTCACACTGTAGTAGGCTGAATAATGACCCCAAAGATATCAGGTCCTAATCCCTGGAACCTGTAAATGTTATCTTATATGGGAAAATGTTATCTTATATAAAAAAATTAAGTGAAGGATCTTGAGGTGGGGAGATTATCCTGGACTAATCAGGTGGGCTCTAGATGCAATCACAGGTATTATTATAAGACAGAGGCAGAGGGAGATTTGATGCAGACAGAAAGGAAAAGGCAGTGTGACCATGGAGGCAGGTTGTAGTGATGTGGCCAAAAGCCAAGGAGTGCCAGCAGCACCAGAAGCTGGAAGAGACAAGAGATTTCCCCCTAGAGCCTCTGGAGGGATTATTACCCTGCCAACACCTTGATTTTATTCCAGTGAAACTGATTTCAGAATTCTGGCCTCCAGAACTCTGACAGAATTAATTACTTTTATTTTAAGCCACCAGTTCATGGTAATTTGTTACAGCAGCCACAGCAATCAAATACAGATACTTGCACAGAAACTCTCTTATAGACTCTAAAAACAAAACAAAACAAGAAAACTTTGCCAAGTGTATTAGTTTTCTATGGCTGCCAAAACAAACTACCACAAACTGAGTGGCTTAAAAAACAGAAATAGATTTTCTCACAATTCTGGAGGCTAGAAATTTGATATCAAGGTGTCAGCAGGGTTGATTTCTTTGGAGGCCTCTCCCCTTGGCTTGTAGATAGCTGTCTCCCTGTGTCTTCATGTGGCCTTCACTCTGTACCCTGTCTCTGTCCAAATCCACACTTCTTACAAGGACAGGGATCCTACTGGATTAGGGTCCACCTATATGACCTCATTATACCTTAATTACCTCTCTTAAGGCCCTGTCTCCAAATACAGTCATATTTTAAAGCACTGGGGGTTAGGTCTTCAACACAGGAATTTTTGGTGGGTACAGTTTATCCTGTAACACCAAGTAACATCATTATCCCTATTCCTACATGAAGAAAGCCCAAACCCCAAAACTTTGCTTAAGATCACACAGCTGATGAGTTGTGGAGCTTAGTTGCTCTACCTCCATACCTGAGTTCTAAATAAAAATGTATCTTGGGATAGAATTAACTTTTTTTGAATGTCATTTCTTATTAGTAAGTTTTGATAAGGTCACCAGTCTTCAGTCAGGCTAAGATAAGTTTACCAGTGTTAAGATAGGACACAGAAAGATAGTCATTGGAAAAAAGAAACACCCTTTGTGTGCATTATGAAATTATGCATTATTATAGAGCAGAAAGATATAAATGAACTTCTAATATTTTTGTTTCAGAATATAAAGAGTCAAAAAGTGAAGAATCAAAGGGAGATAATCTAGCTTTCTTAGAAGAGTCTTGTTTTTTAAACCTCGCCCCTCTTGTCTCTCGCTCAGTAAATTCAATCTAAAGGTGAAGAAGGAGGTACAGCCTTGGCAGTCAATCGCTACAATGTAAAAAAGAAGTCTGCTATCAAACCATCACTCTTTTGGCTGATTTCTTAAAATATCATTTTTGGGAAAAACATAAACATCCACGATGAATTATCAGTTAATTTTAGGAAAAAGCTAGAAATTTGAACCATAATAGTTTGCTTTATTCTTCTTAAATAATAATACCTCTCATATTTATTTCATGAGATGTTCTTTTATTAATAAAAAATTTGATCAAGTTCTAAAATGATGCTTTTTAATGAGAATTTCTAAACATAACATCATTCAACAAATATTGGCTGGAGACCTACTATCTTCCATGTATTTTTCTAAATGTTGGGAATAAAATACAAAAATCTAAACAAAATAACCCCAAAACTACCCAGAAAAATCCCTGCTTGTATGAAGTCTACATTTTAGTGAGGTAAGGCAGATAGTAAACAATTATATGTTGAAAATTAAATACAAAGTTCATACCAGTCGAGCCTTAAGCTGCCTGCATTCACAGCTGGCAAAAGACCACAACCTCATGAGAGTTGCTACCAAATTCCTGACTCACAAAAATCATGAGAGATATAAATAAATTGTTATCATTTTTTAAAGTCACTAAATTTTGGGGTAATTTGTAATTCATGTTAGGTAACTAAAACGTTGTTTATAATAATAATTCAACTCAAGTATCTTCTTAGTACCCATTTCATAATATCTTTGTTTTCAATTGGTGGCATGATTATTTTATGTTAAATGTTGTGATCCTACTAGAAAATAGAGATTTTCCTCAAGGCAGTATTTTGAAAGCAATTGTTGGTATGTAGTGTCATTCTTTTAAGAGTCTGATATTTCTGAAGAGCTACAGAGATCATTAAATGATCAGGCTCTATCAAAGGGATGTGCACTATCCAAAGAAACGAATTTTCTATGCTACTTAATTACTTGAAAAGAGGACTTCCAATTATATAACATCTGAAAGATGCTTGTCATAATATACACTCAAACAGAGAATAATTCTCTTCCCCTCACTTTATTTTCTTTATATTAATTTTAACCTCTAACCAATTAGACTAATAATGACTTTAATAGATTTATATACAGACAACACATGTGCCTGCTATCTGCTTTCCAAGCTATTAACTGATTAGAAACAAGTTTTTTAAAAAAGCAGAGTAAGCATAATTGGTTAACCATAACAGTTTTGAATCTTTTAGAGGTAGCCATGATGCCACCTGTTACAATGACAGCCTCTGCCATCTGAAGGAGAGAACAGGGCATATTGCCCTTTCAGTCCAGAATATGTACATGAGAAAAAAAATTCCGCATTTACATATTTCAGATAAACTCATATTAATAAGGCTAAGGAGTACTTTTTCAGAAAAATAAAATAAAACAAAACACCTTGGAATTTCATGTGAATCAAATCTTTAGAACAAATGGCTATTTCATTGATTTCTGGGTAAAAGTTCATGTTGTAGGTCAAAAATGTGATCCATTGGTAGTGTGTGCTGTTTAGCTTCTAATCATAACAGAAATCTTTGTATAAAATGATTAGGGCACGGCTAATTTTCTATCTTTCAACCATGTTTAAAAATCAATGTCACCATTTTCCTAGGCTGTGAAACAATTTGTATTTTGGCTCTGGGACATAAAAGGACAGCATTCACGCTCAGTGTTTCTTCAGGGAAAGCTTCACTTAAATTGCAAATGTTTTTGCCTCATGGCATATGATATTTACCTTCCTCTCCTTTTTATACCCTACTTGACACTGGTTACTCTGACACTTTGAAGTTGTACTTATCATTCTGTGGCAATGAAAGATCAACACGTTGATCCTTTCAAGTGCATGGCAGACAAATGCAACTTGTCTGTTTATTTCCATATCACATAACATCATTGAGTACTAGAATGTTGACACATCACACTTCTGACCAAACTAAGGTCTTCACAATTAAAAAGGAGACACAGTGATGTATACATACATATAGACACTGTATACATACAGCAGTGTTCTCAAAGTATGGTCCCTGGACCAGCAGGATTAGCATCATCTGGGAATTTGTTAGACATGATCGGGCTCCACCCAGACCTAATGCATCAGAAACTCTGGGGGCTGGGCCCAGCAATCTGTGTTTTAACAAGGCCTCCAGGTGATTCGGATGCTGGCTATAGTGCTATAGTTTGAAAACCAGTGATAGGGGACATTCCTACCTAGGGGATAAGATTCATCAGGAGATTGAGCCTATGCCTGATGCAAATGTGTGTAAAAAAGAAAAGGTAAGATGTGACTGGCATTTGTACATTCTTTCATTTTGGTTACCTTGTTTTCTCTTTAGAGTTAATCTATGGATGATAAAATTAAATTGTTTCATAGTTGAACAAATCTAAATAAAGGACTTGAAATAAGAAAATTGTCTGGTAGGTGGAGTATTTTCAGAAAGTCTGTATATTCTCTTTTTTGAGATGTCCGTTAAGGTGTTTGGCCCATTTTAAAATCAGTTTGCTTGTTTTCTTATTGTTGAGTTTTACGTATTCTCTATGTACTTTGGATAACTGTCCTTTGTCAGATACGCCTTTGGAAAATATTTTCTTACATTCTGTAGCTTGTGTTTTCATTCTCTCGACAATGTCTTCTGCAAAGCAGACATTTTTAATTTGAATGAAGTACAGCTTATCAATTCTTTCTTTGTTAGATTGTGCCTTTTGTATTATATCTAAAAAGCCATCACCAAACCCGAGGCCCTTAGATTTTCTTCTATGTTATTTTCTATCAGTTTAACAATTCTGCATTTTAAATTCAAATCTGTGATCCATTTTGAGTTAATTTTTGTAAAGTGTGTAGATTCTTTTTTTCTTTTTGCAGGTGATATCCAGTGATTCCAGCACCTTTCACTTACTGATATGCATTTAAGTTTCCTCCATATCTTTTCATGGCTGATAGATCATTTCTTTTTGGTGTTAAGTAATATTCCATTGTCTGATGTACCCCAATTTATTTATCTATTTACCTACTGAAGAACATCTTGGTTGCTTGAAAACACTATCATTGCTCCATTGTATTGCCTTTGTTTTTGTCAAAAAATTCGTTGGTTATATTTATGTGGGTCTATTTATGGGTTTTCTATTCCATTCCATTGATTTAGTTGTCCTTTCTTTCACCAATACTACATTTTCTTGATTAATGTAGCTTCATAGTGTGTCTTAAAGTCAGATAATATCAATCCTTTGACTTTGTTTTTCTCCTTCAATATTGTGCTGGCTATTCTGGATATTTTTCCTCTCCTTTTGTATTTTATAGACTTTAAAATTAGTTTGTTATATTCACAAAATAATTTTCTGGGATTTTGATTGGGATTGCACTGAGTCTATAGATCAAGTTGGGAAGAACTGAGAAGTAACATCTTGATGATATTAAGTCTTCCTATACATGAATATCAAATATCTCTCCATTTATTTAATCCTTCTTTGATTTCTTTCATCAGAGTTTTGTAGTTTTCCTCATATAGATCATTCACATATGTTTGTTAGATGTATTCCATTTTGGGGGCTGCTAACATAAATGGTATTGCATTTTTAATTTCAAATTCTACTTGTTCACTTCTGGAATGTAGAAAAATAATTGACTTTTATATATTAATTTTCTATCCTGAAAGCTTGCTATCATCACTTGTTAGTTTGAGGAGGTTTTGTTTTTTGTCAATTCTTTTAGATTTTCTGTATACATGATCATGTCATCTGTGAACAAAGACAGTTTTATTTCTTTATTCTTAATCTGCATATTATTTCCTTTTCTTATTGCATTAGCTAGAACTTCAAGTATGATGTTGAAAAGGAGTGGTAAGGGGGATATGTTTGTCTTGTTCCTGATCTTAGTGGGAAAGTTTTGAGTTTCTCAGCATTAAATATGATGTTAGCTGTAAGTTTCTTGTAGATATTCTTTAATCAGGTTGAGGAAATTCCCCTTTATTCCTAATTTACTGAGAGTTTTTATTATAAACCGGTGTTGGGTTTTCTCAAATGCGTTTTTTTTTTTTTTTTTTGCATCTATTGATATAATCATGTGATTTTATTTTCTTTAGCCTGTTCATGTGATGGATTACGTTAATTGATTTTTTTAAATGTTGAACCAGCCTTGCATACCTGGGATAAATCCCACTTGGTCATGGGTGTAAGAAGATTTTTATACCATTTTAGGGAATTAACAAGGTTAAAGGCACAAAGGCACAGAGCATCACTTAGAGCTTGCTCCAGAAGAGTGGTCACTGAAGCAGCGAGAATGATCAGTGTAGTTAAAACATAACATGCCAGAAGAGAATAGGTTAAGTGGATGCAAGTTCCTTGCAGGACAACTCAGACTGAGTAATATGAAGAAGGTTTAATAAAGGAGCTATTTAAATAGGATTGGGCACAATGAAGAGAAAGCATAAGGAATAGTGAGCACTGTGAGGCTGGTAAGAGCTGGGGCAACTTTACCACTCCTAGGCTTGAAGAGGACAGAAGAAGGAGCAATTCTAGGCAACCAGAAAGGGCTGCTGGTTGAGAGGTGTGGGGTTTGGTAGAAGAAAGCAGCTAGTCCTTGTGGACACTGCAGGGAGGGAGCTGGAGGAAGAAATGCTCTGACCTCTCTCTCCTTGCCTCAGACCTCCTGCTCAGAGTCCCCATAAGCCAAGTACAACAGAAAGCCAGAGGACCAGTGAGCTTGCTGGTGAGAATGGAGCTGAAGAGGCAGATAGGAAATACTGAACACCATAGGGTAAACTGATTGAAAGGGTAGCTTGTGACTATATCGCTGGGGATTTTGAACTCCAGGATGAGGAGTTTGAACTTTATTCTACAGGCAAAGAGGAACCACTGGACATGTTTGGAGATATACTTCAGAAGGAATCTGGTCTTGGTAAAAATGATGTTGAGATGAGAAGGAATGAGGATGTGAATTTGAATAATGATGACAATTTAAGAGACATTTGATACACAAAATCAACAGAATTTATGTAGGGAGGGAGGAATAAAGAGGTTTATAATGAGCCTGGAGCTTGGATGGACAGTGAGAGAAAGAGAACACGGAGGCAAGCAATATGAGAAAGATGAAGATTTTGTTTGGAATGGGGGAGTCATGGAATTTTAGTGCTAGAATGGTCAGAGATCATCTAATCCACTACAGTGATTTTTTTCCACGTGTGATACGTGTTTGCACTCACATGTAGCTTTGGACTATCCAGCTAAAGTATAGAAAATGAACACTTTGGTTAGGCATAATTCCCATTGCATTTGAATGCTTTCTCTCAAGTGATCAAAATACACCAGTATGTTGTTGAGAGCTGCTGGTCTAACCCAAGTCTCTATTGTACCCATGACGAAGCTGAGAGAGTAAGTGACTTGTCCAAGGGGACCCAGCTTGTTGTTGGTAAGGTCGGATCAAGTCAAGATCTCAGATGGATTTACTCCAAACTTTAGGTGCTGCTGGATACACTCAAAGGAGAGTTAGAAATAAAGGTCTGGGGCTGGAAAGAGTTAAGGATTAGACATGAAAATTAAGGGGGCATTTATAAATGTCATAGCTGAAGCTGAAGTCATGATTGTACAGCAAAGCCTTGATTAGCAGCAACTAGCCCAAATAACTGGAATCCACAGGTATCTAAAAGACATCTCACATTCTACTTATGGAAATTGTAATCTTTTAAGATTCAGTGATTTTGTTTTAAATCAATGACAATTTTTATGTGAAGTCTTTAGAATAGTACTAATCCTCACTCCATCTATAATATGATCAATTCAACAAATATCTATTGAGCTCCTACTTTGTACCATGTGCTGGGCTACAGCAGTAAACAAAATAAAATTAGAGCTCTCAAGGAGTTAATTTTCTTCTATTGGGGGAGACAGAGAAAATTTATAAAATGAATATATGTCAAGTGATAACAGGAGGTTGGAGAAAAATAAACCAGTAAGGGGGATAGAATGCCAGTGGGGGCAGGGAAGAGTACAATTTTGCCCAGGATGGTGGAGAAGCCCTTAGTGATCAGCTGACATTGGAGCAGAGGCCCCAAGGAAGCTAGGCAGCGGGCCAAGTGTCTACCTAGGGGAAGACAGTTACAGGTACAAGTAACAGCCACGTCAAAGACCCTGAGGAAGCAGGCTGGGTGTGTTCTAGGCACAGCAAGAAGCATCTCGAGGATGGAGTGGAGGGATGGAGGGGAGAGTGGAGATGAGTCCTGAGAGGCCACAGAGGTCTAGATCATGTGGGGCCATCCAGCCTTCATGAGGATTTAGGCTTCTTTCTGAGTAAGTTGAAAAATCATGGGAGGACTTTGTACATCATCCTCCACGTATCTTAAAAGGATCACTGTGGCACTGTGTTGGGAATAGATCATAAGAGGCTGTCAAAATAACCCAGTTAAGAGCGATTATGTCAGGGACTAGGTGGTAGCTGTGGAGGTGATGAACAGCAGTGACAATCTGGATGTATTTTGAAAGTGGACTTGATGGGCTAATGGATTAGAAGTGAGGGATGAAAGAAAAGGGCATTGATCCTTTTAAGCACTTGGCAGACAAATGCAACTTGTCTCCAGAGTTTGTGCTTTGAGCAAGGGAAGGATGGGGTGCCGTTTACTGAGATATAGAAAATAGACAGTAGGTTTTTTCTGACACCATTAATTAAGAAAACTTACACCATTAATTTAACAAAACTTCCAATTAACATTTAATTTTCTGAAAGTTATGGGAGAAGACTTTACTGCTTCCGATCCTGTAGTCCTTTTTTGAGCCTCTGTAGCCAATATCATGGACATGAACTGTGGGGAGGGCTCTTGGTAAGCCTCCATTCCTGCTACCAAAAGAGACTAGCACATCCACGTTCCCCTGCAGCACACTGTAATAGCAAAGAGTGGGTGGGGATGTCAGCTTTAGTGTCTCAGTGATGCTTGTTAAAGGAGGAAGAAAGGAAGGAAGGAGGAAGGAGGAAGGAAGGAAGGAAAGGCAGAAAAAAAGAAAGAAAAGTTAGGAACCATTTAACCTCATCCTTTAGAAGGAAGAGGCATGAGGTCTACTTAGGGTCTTCTTGAGGCAGGTGAAGACTTTTCATTGTCACAAGATTAATTTCACAAAGTGCCATTATGTTAATGTTATGGCATCACATTTTGATGTCATCTACACCATAATTTCAGAGTATAATAAATTCACATTTAAAACACTTGAAGTACACTGTATCAAAACTTTAAATCACTCCATCCTTCATTCTTAGGTGATTGGGTTGACAGGCTGGAAAGAAAATGAAGGTGAGTCCTATCATGTTGACTGGTACCCTTAATGGTAAAGACATCCAGTATATTTGCAAACTCTCTGTCAATAGATAGCAAATTTTTTTTCTTTCTGAACTTTGAGGTAAAATTGACATAAAATTATATATATTTAAGGTGTACAGTGCAATGTTTTGATATATGTATACATTCTGAAATGATTACTACAATCAAGCTAATTAACACATCCATCACCTCATAGTTACCACTTCAGCAAATCTTTTACTATGTGGCAAAATTAATTATAAAATTACATTTTATCCCTCTGTAATATTTCCATTTATAAGTGTTCAGGGGAAGTCTTTTAATATAATACAAACAATTCATTCCTTCTGTGGCTCCAAGCTGACATTTCAGCATTGGGTTCAAACTGTCAACCTACATAACAAAGAGAGAGAGGCTTTCTTTAAAAAAAAAAAGATTTATTTGGGAATAGGGCACTGCAATGGGAATACGCACACCACAGTAAACCAATTTACTATTTAGGGTGGTAAAGGAAGATAAAAGATTTTAAAGGGAAACAGGAGGATTACATATTTGTTTTGAGATAATTATTCTTGGCTACAAAGATCAATAACAAGGGTGATGCCAGTCCTAGGTTGGACAGGCAGTTGATGAGCAGATGTCCTTGTAGAAGTATTTTTTTTGTGTGTGTAAGGAGATTATGACGATCTTTGTGCAAGGTTGTGGCTTTTGCAGAGTCTTTTGTGACAGTTTTTGTTATCAGGCATACAAACATGAGAACCTTCTCTTCATAGCATTTCTCGGCTCTACTTGTCAGGGTGTTTTTTAAAATTTTTCTTTTCTTAAACACTAGTGACTCCATTTTGATTCTGACAACTTTCACAAAACTTTAGAGCAAAATACGAAAATCTTTCAAATAAACTTGTCAAAGAATATGATCACCTAAATTTACTGATTAATGAAACTGCTTTTTACATGATATCCTGAGTATTTCAAATCAACAGAGCTTGCATTAGTGAAATAGAAGTTGAATATGGATTTTTCCATTTGGTACTTGGTCTGTGTTATTACAAGTTGAGCATCCCAAATCTGAAAATCCAAAATGCTCCAAAATCTGATGTTGAAAGGAAACACTCAGTGGAGTATTTTGAATTTCAGAAGCTCAACTGGAAAGTATATAATCCGAATATTCCAAAATCTGAAAAAAATCTGAAATCCAAAACACTTCTGGTCCCTATCATTTTGGATATGGGATACTCAACCTGTGCCATGGTAAATGGTTAATTCTTCCTTGACTTATGCCAGTGGTTCTTGATTTTGTTTCATGTCTAAGAACTTTATGCATTGTTTGGTCATTCCAGTTCCATGGCAAAGCATTCAGCTGAATGTCAATTACAGCCAGCTATTCCAGATGCTACAACATTTTAACTGTGGCTGCCAGATAGCAGTAAGATTCACAGGCCTGGAGTACAATATTCTTTACAACATGTGCCTCATATTTTGAAGACCATCTGTCTCATTTTCATCTACAATTGGCTCTGCCAAAGCTTTTGCACGCCAAATGTCTTTTAAATAAAAATCTTTTGTGCTACAATAAAAATGTTTTTAAAAAAATATAATTCACACACCATAAAATCCAGCCATTGAAAGTGTACAAGTCAATGGTTTTAGTATTTTCAGAGTTGTGTAACTATCACTACAGTCTGAGTTTAGAACATTTTTATTATCCCACAAAGCAGCAGTTCTCAAACTTTTTGGCACCAGGGACCAGTTTCATGGAAGATAATTTTTCCATGGACAGGGGGATGGTTTCAGGATGTTTCAAGCACATTATATTTATTGTGCACTTTATTTTTATTATTATGACATTGTCACTTGCCACTCACTGACAGGGTTTTGATGAGTCTGCAAGCAATTGATTTATTATGGTCTCTGTGTAGTCAAACCTTTCTGCTGATGATTATCTGTATTTGCAGCCACTCCCCAGTGCTAGCATCATCGCCTCAGCTCTACCTCAGATCATTAGGCATAAGATTCTCATAAGGAGTGTGCAACCTGGATCCCTTGCTTGTGCAGTTTACAGTAGGGTTCGTGCTCCTATGAGAATTTAATGCCCCTGCTAATCTGACAGGAGGCGGAGCTCAGGTGGTGATGTGAGTGATGGGGAGTAGCTGTAAATACAGATAAGCTTTGCTTCCTTGCCTGCTGCTCACATCCTGCTGTGTGCCTGGTTCCTAACAGGCCTTGGAAGGGTACTGGTCCTCAGCTTGGGGGTTGGGGACCACAGCCATAAAGAAACCCCATACTCATTAGTAGTCACCCCATCTTCCCCACTAGGCCTAGGCAACCACTAATGTATTCTGTAGTTCTCCTTACTGTCTTGATACATGATGACATTCTTCACCACACCCCTCTACCTGACACACAGTTGGAAGAAAACAAACCTGAGAATACTGGAAGGCACAAGACTGAGTACAAACATTTGTTGACAATATTAATTTTATTAGCCTTTAAAGTTTCTGAAAATAGAACATTTATTGTTGACTTTTTCCCTCATGTTACTGGGTTTCTCCCCAAAAACATATTAGAAAGTTTATGAGTGAGTAAATTGTCTATTATTAAGCATAAATTAGGTGCTCTAAATACTTTTTGACTGAAAAAAATGAGATACAGAATAAAATTATTTAATATAACTTATGTTTACATTTCCCCCGCAAAACTCTTGACCCATGATTGCAAATTGTAAGATTAAAAATACAAAACATTTCAAGAAGTATACATATAGAGAGCAAAGCCTAATAAGCAATGTGATAATCAAATAGAAAATATCTCTTCTGGTTAAAAAGTAAATAAAATGATGTGAGATTATGAAGAAATTGCACAATTTCTTAACTGGTTTTGAAAGTAATTTCAAGAGTTCTAAGATTGTCTTGAGTGAGGAAAGCATAGCTGGCACATGCTCTCACGTTCATAAGAGAAAAATTACTTATCTTCCAGTGATCTCTAAGCTTATTTTATTACATACCTCATCAGCAACAAATCTGTGCAAGTATATATCCAATGCATGTTTATTTAAAATTTAAATAGACTCACTATATATTTCAATTTTAAAGCATATATAAATTACCTATAATTTACTAAGAATGAAACTAAACAATGTAAAATATTGTGTTTTTGCTTACTGAAGGGATAAAAATCCTTTTTGCTGTTATTAAAACTTTTAGTTTTTTAAAAATTTTTAAACAAAAACAAGGCTATTGAATATACTTCATTATTTAAATTTTTTTTTTTGGCTCAGCACTTTGTTAAATAGCAAATGAAGATTTGATTCTAAGTTCTGTTTCAGTTTATTTCAAAATTCCCTTTTATGGGTTGTCACAGTGGAAAGCTATACCTGATTGTTAATAATGGGTAGAAATCTCTATTTCAGATCTTCTTGATAATCCAGAATTTTTGTTGGCTGACATCGCAACAGATCTGATCAGTCTCATTGTTTTTGCCTAGTCACTTGGCTAACAGAACTCAGTAGTAGTGTCAGCTGTGGCATTTTCTTGTTGTTTCTGGGTAGTTGCATTATTACCACCACCTTTGATACATAGATTCTTTGTAGGAAGAATCTTTTAATGTCATTTGTTCATTTGGAGGAAGTGAGTTTAAAGCTAGATAGTATAACTACTGCAATGTAGACTCATGTAATCAGGCACATGGGAACATATTGGGAGTAAATAAATAACAGCACCATTACCCACCTTTCTCTAGTGAGCAGCTCCCACCTCCACTTATAGGTGACACGTGACTGGCTGATAAGTGGGTGGGAATAAGGGTGTTCATGTTGATCTACAGATTTAATAAGGGAAAGCTTAATTTCTCTTTTATAAATACTCTCTCACTGTCTTTGTTTGCATTGCTATACAGGAAATACCTGTGGCTGGGTAATTTATAAAGAAAAGAGGTTTATTTGGCTCACGGTTCTGTAGACTGTACAAGAAGCATGGCACCAGGATCTGCTTCTGGTGAGGGACTCAGGAAACTTCCACTTATGGCAGAAGGCGAAGGGGAGCAGACATCACATGGCGAGAGGAAGGGGGAGAGAGAGAGAGGGGAAAAAGAGAGAGAGACAGACAGAGAGAGAGAGAAGGAGGGAGAGAGAGGGAGAGAGAGAGGAGGGAAGTGCCAGGCTCTTTTTAACAAGCAGTTCTCATGGGAACTAACAGAGACAGAACTCACTCATCACTGCTAGGACAGCACTAAGCCATTCACAAGGGATTGGCCCACATGACCCAGACACCTCCCACCAGGCCCCACCTCCAACACTGGGGATCAAATTTCAACATGAGATTTGGAGGGGACAAATATCCAAACCATATTACCCCCCAATATAATTTCCAATATTTTCTTTCCATGCTTTAATGATTTCCTTGTCTATTCCTAGGTACGCGCCATATTGAAGGCCACTAATGGACATCAGTGATACTTATTTCAAAAGCTATCTCATTTTTTTGCACAATCTTTATTCTTTACTTGTTTAGGTCATGTCTAAACATTTTTGGATATATTTTCTTAGAAACTTTACAATGCTATTTAAAAGTGGCAGAATAAACAGTATCACCATTTGCTAAGTAAAAATTCTGAAGTTTCGGTACCTTGTCCTGTGCATTTGAACATTTTCCCCAAGGGTGGTGTTCAATCAGGATTTGACCAGAGAAACAAAACCAGTACCAGTAATATCTTAAGGGATTTACTGCTGCAAGAAATTGGCTACACAATTGTGGGGGCTGGCTAGGCAAGTCCAAAATCCAGAGGGCCAGTCATCAGGGAGCACAGGGAAACAAGCTGAGGCTGCTGTTCACACAGGCAGAATTTCTTCTGGGAAGTTCCACTTCTGTTCTTAAGCTCCTTCAACTGATTAAATCAAGCCCACTGAGGTTATCTAGGATTATCTGCCTTACTTAAAATAGGCTGATTGTGGACTTGAATCACATCTACAAAACACTTTCTCAGCAACATGGAGATTAGTTTGACTGAATGACTGGGATTACAGCCTTGCCAAGTTGATGCATAAACTGGCCGCCACAGGTGGCAATTATCCCTGTGCTCATAGAGAGTCACAGAACATTACTGTTCATTTTACATTCATATGGAGACAAAGTTTGGTTTAAAAAGCTGCTATATGCAACCTCAACCATTTAATTTTTTTTCAAACAAAGCATAAGGTCCAAAACTAAATGGAACTCCTTTTATACAAAGTTCACTGAACTTGCCTATACTGTTGCTGCTTTGTGGGGAGATGTCTTTCTATAATAGGTCTTTAACTATGATCAATAAAAATGTGCACATAGCACTTTGCTACAAGCTTGGCTAGAGAATTTATGCCAATTCCTTGCCGTGTTCTTGATGAGGAGAAACTGAGGATGATACAGGCTATCACAGTGGTTCTCAAACTTTTGGGACTCAGGAATCCCTTATATGCCTCAAAATTATTGAGGACTCTAAAGAGCTTTTGTTTATATAGGTTGTATCTAAAACTATTTACCATATTAGAATTAAAATTGAGCAGTATGAAAATATTGACTTATTAAAAAATAAACCTATTATATGTTAACATATAACATATTTTTAAATAAGAAATAACTCTTTTCCAAAATAAAACAAAGAAAAAAACAGTGAAAAGAATGGCATTGTTTTAGAATTTTGGAAATCTCTTCAATGTTCCCTAAGTGAAGACAACTAGATTCTCATATAACTGGTTCATTAATAAATGTGTTGAGTATGTTGTTTTCACTGACATATATGAAGAAAATCTTAGGAAATTTCAGACTCCCTGGGGTCTCGGGGATACCCAAGGCCCACACTTGGAAACTGCTGGTCCACGGCAATGGGTCCTTTTCAGGCCTTGAATAGCTCTGAGAATCTGACAAACAATAATGGACTCCCTTTAGGGAGCTACTGGAATGTACATAATTTTGTGTTTACCCTTTGAAGATCACCTGTGGTCCCTCTTTCTCCCCTAAGTCCATTAGCTCCTGGTTAGGATGCTTGGGCAGTGGTCTGACAAGTGTTCTTTTTATGTAATGGTGGATAAACTACTTTTTCCTATAACTAAACATAGAGTTTCAAAACCAAACAGGAAATAATATTGAAAGCAAGGAAGGAATAATGTTAGAAAGGAAGGAAAAAAAGAGAGAATTAAAAGGTGGTTTACTAGCTGGGTGTGGTGGCACGTGCCTATAGTCCCAGATACATGGGAGGTTGAGGCAGGAGGATGGCTTGAGCTGCAGTGAGTTGTGATCATGCCACTGCACGCTAGCCTGGGTGACAAAGCGAGGTGAGACCCAGTCCCTAATTAAAAAAAAAAAAAAAAAAAAAAGATGGTTCAACTCAATAAAGATCTTTATCATAATGCTTGAAAGGCCAAAGCCATTTAAGAAGGAAATTTGCTAATCTTCTTTTACTACATGCATAAAGATTATGAATAAAAATAATCTCTTAAAAATAAATCACTGTATAAACTGGATGACTGCTTAATTGAGTCATCACCAACAACTTAAGAAGACAGAAGCGCTGTGTCAAGTATTTATTTGTATCATATCATGCTGGTGGCCAATGTTCTGGGAGGGCAAACCTGCGTGCAGGGTAGAATGGTCACCTGCAGAATCTATAAGCAATAACCCGATTATAATTAGGGATTAGAGAAGTGAGAAGCATTGAGGAAGTTTTAGGTAAATAGAACATCCTGCACTGAGGCTTTCACAGTTTAATACCTGAATCATTTAGAAACACTCTGGTAAAGATCAGAAACTAAAATACATTCCTGTTTAAAACACAGATCTGCATTTACTAAAGAAGACATGATTCTGTGACAGCCAAAGGAAAAATACATTCAATATTATCAATAGGCAATGATGCACTCATCTTAGTCAATGGAAATTTTTACAAAGGGTCTGGAAAAATAACTGAATATAGCACTCATTTGATTATGGAAAGCTGGGAGAACACAAGCTGCCTTATGGCTCTGGCTACAGATTCAGGGACATGACATAGTAAACGTAAACTAAATGGTCTTGACAGAAAGTGACCACAGGTGATTTCAGTAGATATACTCTAAATTTAAGTAATTAATAAAGTTAGGAGAAACTACATTTCTAAGGAAATCTGTGCACAAATGTTTGCTCCTTAGGGCACTGGAAGGGTCAGTGATCATAAGTGTGGTGGCATATAAATCACAGGTCTGGAAAGATCCCGAAGATTGAAAATGGGTTCTTGCACAAACTATTCCTCTAATAGGCTCTAGAAGGGGTATAAAGCATTAACAGCAGGTTTACTGAAGAGAAAAAGATAACAAAGGTGCTTGGGGATAAAGATGGCTGATTATTTGATAGGTAGAGAGAAAAAGTTAGTGGTTTTAACAATAGTAGTCACCTGTACAAAGGATCATTATACAATGGGGACTATTTAAATCTTATTTCCAATTTTGCAGGAAAAGAAGCATAAATTGCAAAATGAAGGATTTGGTTTCAATATAACAAAGTCAGTTTCGACAAATGCAGTCTTGAAGAGTCACTGACATTAAACAATGGAATAAGATCCAAGGATGGTGTGGGAACCCTTGCTCTTCAAAGACAAGACATGAGTGCCCCTGGGAGGTTGTCTGTAAGTAGGGGAAGGCTAGAGATGGCAGCTTTGGTCTCTGCCAAGTTCTTGTGCTATTTTCTGTACGTGTACCATCTGTTCTATAACTCAAGAGGCAACACACATAGCTAACGTAAGACTTGAATTCCCACTGGGGTTATCAATTACTCACACAGCCTTCCTCTAAGGGAAGGCTTGCAAGTGGTTCATACTCAATCTTTACATGTGATGAGCATTCATGTGGGCTTCACAATGTAACAGAGATAAATGAAAATTGTTGTAAACAGAAAACTTTATAAAATAGAGAATTAACCAATCTCACATTGAAGAAACAGTACTGAAGATTAGATTTCCTTTATCAGAGCAGGCAGGCTTAAAATGCATTGCCTGCACTACACTGTTGCAATCACGTTTCATTTTTATATTTGTATGCCAGTTAAAAATTATGAAATAGCATATTTATTGTGGGATTTTGTTTAGCTAAATTCTGGAAAAATTGAGAGATACCTTTAATTCAATTTAAGTAGGCCTCAGGTCCTTTAGCACAGGTGATTTTTGCATTTCTGAAAAGTTACTCTGTAGTTTAATAAACATGAACTTAAGCACACTAAATCTTCAGAGGCTAGTAAATGAGAGCAGAAGACTTAAAAGACATAATTTCTTCCTTTGTTCATGTGAAAGGTAGCTTGAGTTGATTAACCTTCCACTGCTAAATTCAATTCCTAAGTATTTTGATAAATAGTTGGTTTGATAATTATTTATAAAATATTAGTATTTACATGTTGAATTGTCATGTTAAGATTTTTATTTGTTGTTGTTAATGTGATATGAAAGGGATCAATTCCTAAAACTAAATGCATGGCTCATTCTGCTGAGGTCACAAAGGGAAAAGTTGAAGCTGCAATAAACATAGTAAAGCTATTTGGGTTTGAAGCAAAAGGCTATGGAATTAGGTATACGTAGTTTATATTGTACATAAATATATCTTTTCAGTTCTAGTCAGCACATCTGGAGTCATTTAACAGAATGATTCTCCAGATTCAAACACACTTAAGTTCTAAGGATGGGGCTATGTCATCTTTTCCACTAGTTCTTTGGCACAGCACTCATTTAAGAAAGCTACTTATGAGCACAGTGATATTTCAGAGAATATAAAATTATGGAGGAAGAAAACTTAAAAATCCTTTGCTTGTAGCCAAGATGTGGAGAATTAGATCTGCATTTATAATGATCAACTGGAAGAACTGTCACAATTGTTTTGAAGAAATAACAAATGTATTTAAAATATGGAATTCTGTAGTATTAGCCATTTTGACACCTTTTGTTGAGAGACAAAAACAGAACACCCTGTATGTTCCATAGCTTAGAAATTAAATAATCCCACAATTTCAATTTCCACTAAAATATTTAATTGATGATATCTTACAGAAATAAATAAGAACAGTTTTTCTCTAATACAGATAGTATATTTTTATATATATATGTCCTTTTTATTTTTACAAAATTGAAGCATATCAAATTGTTTTCTCTAAAACACAGCTCAGAAAGTAATACTAGGAAACAAACTAAAAGAAATACTGAAATAGTCTCATTATTAAATTATAACCATGGGCCTTCTGAACCTTAGCACGACATATGATTTAGTAAGAGAACACAAGATTTGGAGTCAGGGAACCTAGGCTCCACTGTTTACTTGCTACATGTCATAGGCATGTTTCTCAATATTTCTGAACCTCAGCTCTCCACCTTTAAAATAGGAATGATATTAATTATATCAACTTCACAGGACTGTTAGGCAAATTAAATATTTCAATGTACAGGAAAGCTCTTTATATTATGTAAAGAGCAAAAAAAAATAGTTCGATTTAATTTCATACAAAAGAATCAATGCATATCTCCCTTCAACTGAAGAATAAGCACCAAAAAATGTGTGTTTTCTTCAGCTGAATTATATCACCCGAAAAACCTAGAGTAAGAAAATGCACCTTAACTAAGCACCAAAGCCTCTTGGACAAATGTGATCCATGGGATATCTCTATTAGTTTTCTGGTCAACTAAGTAGGAGCTAATGAGTCCTGAGGGTCATTTAAAACTCTGAAGGCTCAAAGAAAAGAAAAGAAAACAAGAACATTTGTATTACATCAAATGGCTAGGATACAACAAGCTAGTCCTTATTCAGCAATTTCAAAGTCCATTAATTCTTCACAGAAGAAGAAACACTCAGTTATTACCACTTGCAACTATTTGCTTATATGAACACGGCATTCTCTTGTTCAAAAGATCAAATACTAGTCCTTAAGGGAAGAACTGGATTAAATAACAAACTCCAAATTTAGGTATTTGTGGTTAAAAAGTCTAGTTACACAAGAACACAGGAAAGAAAGAGAATCCAAAACATCGGTATAATAATGATTTAAAAAAACTTGCCATATTTTCCATGTTATAATGATAAGACTTAAAATCATAAAAATTGCCATATTTACAGATACATCAATCTTAAAAATATATAAAAACTTAAGAATAAGAAAAATTAAGAGTAGAGAAAGCAGATAATTTTAAGGTAAACGTTAGTACATTTAAAAATTCTATTTGGAGTTAACTGCTTACACTGACATTACTTAACACATAATAGAAATATGAAAAGTTGTCAGTGTTTTGATTCTTAGTAGCAAGATGCAGAAAAAAGAAATAATTGTCTAGTATTAACTTATTTTTAGGAGTTGTATTACTACTAAATTAGTATGCATGGAGTCTAAACCTACTCAAATAACTAAGAGTCAATATAATTCACCATCTACTTAAAATATTACTAACAAGATATTGGTGAATCATGTGCTATAGACACTGACGGCCCTTCCAAAAATGAGATCTATGTTGGTTGAATATGTCAGGTCATATAAAACTAGACTAGTTCACTTTCTCTCTTATTCCAACTCTTTTTATGACTGATCTTTTCAAAAGGAAAGTATACATTACCTCTCTTAATTCTCTCGCCTCATCAGATATAGATATTCTTTGGAACAAAAATAAATGTTTTATTAGGAGTGTAAAATTAAAAATCTTTATAGATCTTCTGAAAACAGTATTTTGAAGAGGACTCAGTAAGTACTAGGCCATTGTATAACCAAAAAAAGAAACAAATTCATTCAACTAGAAACAGTGTTTACTGACATCTACTGGATTTTTTAAACTTATAACTTTGCTCTACAGCTATGAAAGTTTATTAGTACATTGAAGTCTGTGGATTGAGTCAAGTGTAGTTCATTCAAGCTCTTCAGTTTCTTTGGTAAACAAGTCTGCCAGATCAGCCACGGTCAAGACGGAGGCCTCTGAATGCTTCACTGATGAGTTCGTGTGACTGTAGGGTTTTCCAAGTGAGCACAGTCAAAAAGAAACCCCCAAAAATCAGTGATTATATTTGTAATAAAATAAGACTAAACACATATTTGTTCTTAAGTCTTTGTACTTGGGCATAAGAACATCCCAGAAGAAAACAGGTGATGAAATCATCATAAAATCTTGTCAAAATTAGCAAAGACTTCTATATATTATTTTCAGGCCTTGTATAAATAATTTTTTTCTGTGCAATTAGTAAAACAAAGAATAAAACCCCTGACAACTGCTACTAAGGTTCTTATCTTACAATTTACCTTCTTACCACCTAATTCTTTTTTTTTTGGAGACAGAGTCTTGCTTTGTCACCAGGGCTGGAGTGCAGTAGCGTGATCATAGCTCATTGCAACCTCAAACTCCTAGGCTCAAGTGATCCTCCTGCCTCAGTCTACTGAGTAGCTACGACTACAGGCGTGCACCTCCATGCCTGGCTTATTTTTAAATTTTTTTCTTAGAGATGGGGTCTTGCTATGTTGCCCAGGCTGATTTTGAACTCCTGTCCTCAAGCCACCCTCCACCTCGGCCTCCCAAAGTGCTAGGATTACAGGTATAAGCCATTACGCCTGGCCTACAGTTAATTTGTTTCAAGAGAATTTCAATGTCTCTTTTAATTGCTACTTTATTAAAGCAGTTTAAATTAAAAATCACTGAAGTCTGTTACACATGGAAACAAGAATAAAAAGCCCTCACGTTTTAGGTAAAAAGCTCTTGTGGTAGCCTCTTTCCTATAGCCACCAGTGGAAGAAAATTTCTGGTGTCAAACTGCTTTTCTGCTATGCAAAGTACCTCTGTGGAAACAATCCCTTCTAAGGTAATAATCTCTTCCTTGGGTATCTTCCAATCCTACCTATCTCCCAAGGATGTAGAAAGGCATTGGTTTATGTTTTCAAAATGACTTTAAAGAAAAATTATGGCACAAACATTAGAAAGTTTTATGATTCCAAAGGTCAAAGTTTTTAAAATCAAGACTGGTTTGGCCTCTCTGCTTCTATTCTGCCTTTGGGATTGACACCACAATTACCAGCCAAGTTTTAAAGTCCATATATTCCTATTTGCACATGACTAGCAAGTATAATGTATAAAGCAGCAATACAAGTTTAGTTTACACATATCAGGCTAAGGCTTATAAGTCAGGCATACAGATAAATTTCATTTAAAAAGTGATCCAATGTGGCAAAATGTGGCAAAGAAATGTAATATAGTCTAAATATTTTTACATATTATAACCTATTAATAAATTAATTCAAATACAGAACGACCAGAGCATTAACTGGGAAACACTGAATAGGCAAAACGTCACACTTTGCTTTTAAAAAGTATGTGTGTTTCTATCTTTGGAAGAAGTTCCAAACATATACACAAACTTAAATGAACAGGAAAACTTTACATGTCATGAGTGCTTAAAAAGAAAAAAAAAAAAGGAAAACTTTCCCCCATCTAGTTGTAGAAAACTGTTACCTACCTCTTCTCAGCAGTTTTCAGCATTGCCTGCATTCTTTCTTCTATTGTTGCTTTAATTAAGAATCTGTGTACAATAGTAGGTCTAGAAGGCACATAACAATTTTAAGCTTAAAAACATCTTCAAACAAATTAGTACAAACTGACTTCACATATTATATGCTCTATTCATCAATCAGTTGGTGCCCACTTGTGGCAGGTACTAATCAAGGTGCTGGGGGAGATTCAGCAGCGAATAAAACAAACTAATCTTCATGAACTAACATTTTAATGCAGGAAGACAGAAAAGAAACAGATAAAGAAATAGGATATTTTCAGGTACAGACAATGCCATGAAGAGGCTGACATATGAGCTGAAACAGAGTGATGGGAATGAGGCCAGGAGGAGGAGGAGCAGGAAGAATACCAAAAGGAAGAAGCAGCACATGTGCACACAGTCCCTGGGAAGAGAACACGCTTGGAACAAGCTTTAAATGTTCAAGGGGTCAAAAGAAGGCTAGCATGGCAGAATCATACTGTAAACGAGGCAGAGAAATGGAAATGAGGTTGGAGATCATGCAGGGGCCAGACCGTGTAGGGTCTTGCAGGACATGACCAAGAATTTGGATTTTATTGTGGTTATAATGGGAAACCCTCAGGAAGTTTTACACATGAATTTGACTTGTACTTTATTGTGCTTTAGAAATCTCTTTGGTTGCTGTGTGGAGGATGTACTGTCTGGCAGGACAGTGGAGCCTGACGGTGCAGAGAAGCCAGAGAAGCCAGTTAAGAAGTTCAGTAGTCATCCAGGTAAGAGAAGTGAATTGTACTACAATCGTATCAGTGGAGACGTAAGTAGTTGAGTAGATGTGGAATATCTTTTGTAGATAGAGCTGACAAGACTTACATGATGATTTGTATGCGAGATGTGAAAAGAGAAATATGGAAAAGCCCTAGACTTCTGATCTGAGCAACTACAGGTGACAGTGCCACACTGTAAAATGGGGAAGGCTTGGGGCGTGCGAGTGCAATAGGAACACAGTTTTGTTTGGTCCATGGTAAACCTATTACACACCCATGAGACGGGTATCCAAGGGGACGTACAGAGTCTAGAGATATGTGTACAAAGACAGAACTAGATATATGTACCTGGAACAAGAGTGCATGTCTGGGCTGGGGGATAAACATGTGAGAGTCGTCCATGTATAAATGCTACTTAAAGCCCTGATATCGGCTGAACTCATCTAGAGAGTGTAGATGGAGAAAAATAACCCTCAAATCACTGTCAAGAAGCAGGTCATTCATAATGTTACAAACCCCATTTCAGTGATACACTGGGGACAAAAAAAAGCACAATCAGAAAGGATGAGAGAGAATGGGAGAGAAGCAGGTGGAGGTGGAATGTAGGGAAGTGTTTGTTTTTTATTTTTAAAGATATTAAAATACATCTATATGGTGATGTATTACAGGTTGAGCATCAGAAATCAAAAACCCAAAATCTCAAACTTTTTGAGTGCCAACATGATGCCACATGTAGAAAATTCCACACCTGACCTCATGTGATAGGCTGCAGTCAAAACTTTGTTTCATGAACAAAATTATTAAACACATTGTATAAAGTTACCTTCAGTTATGTGTGAAACATAAATGAATTTCATGTTTAGACTTGGGTCTCATCCCCAAGGTATCTCTTTATGTTTTGTGAAAATTCTGAAATCTTAAAAAATCCAAAATCCAACTTGGGACTTCTAGTCCCATGCATTTCAGTTAAGGGATACTCAACCTGTACAAAAGGAAAGTCCTTGAGAATATGAGAAGGGATGGAATGGCTAGCTTTGAAAAGAAAAGGGACACTTCTGCTGTCATAAAAGGGAAGGCATATTACTAGAGATGACATAGCTGTGCTCCTACCTAAAACAATCCCTCTGCTTCAGTATTATTAATAGATCCCATATCCTCTTGCCTACTCAAGAACACTGATCCAGCATTCTCCGCCCTCTCTTGTCTCACTAGTTTTTTCTGTCTCTAATGAATCATATCATTCTCTTATTAATTCTCTCATTTCAAAGGGAAAAAAAAAACCACCTTTCTTGATTTCACTCTCTTCCTTTTCTCTGCAGCAAAACTCTTCAAAATACTAGTCCTTCCAGCTACACGAAGCAGCAGTGTGTGGTGGTTAAAGCATGGACTGTGGTGGCAGGTTTCAGGCACAGCAATTCTCATTTAATCTCATGACTTAAAAATGCCCTCATATGCTACTGACTTCCAAATGTGTATCTCCAGCCCAGACTTCTCTCCTGAACTCTGGATTTGTATAGCCAATTACAGAATAAAAATCTCCATTTGGATATCTAATAAACATCTCAAACTTTTATCTGAGGTAAAATTTTGTTCTTCCCTCATTAAATCTTCTCTACCCTGTAGACTTCCCCAGCTCAGATCAAGGCTACGTCATCCTTCTAGTTGTCCAGGCCAAAACCCACAGTGTTATCTCTGACATTCTCATATGCTATGTCCAGACTTTCCACAAATAGTATCAGTTCTACCTTCAAAGTATATCCAGAACCTGACCACTTCTCACCATGCATGCTGCTGCCACCATGGTCAGGTCTCCTTCAACTCTCACCAGGACAACTGCAATGGCTTCCAAGGATCTCCCTGCTTGTACTCTCCTTTACTCCCCTTCACCCTCCACTCCAACAGAGCACTCAGAATGATTCTTTCAAAACTTAAGTAAGAACTCTGCTCAAAGCCTTCCAATGGCTCCCTGTCTCACACAGAGTAAAAGCAACGTCCTCACAGTGGCCTCCTGGGCCCAATGTAATCCCCTCTCCACCACGCCCTCTCACTTCATCTTCTGCTTCTCCCCCTTGGCTCCCTCCACTCCAGCAACCCTGGCTCCTTGCTATTTCCCAAACATACCATACCCTTGCCTTGGGGCCTTCACAATGAGTATACTGTCTACTTGAACATTCTTTCCTAAGATATCTGTGTGACTAACTTTCCCATCTCTTTCAAGTCCCTGCTCAGATGCTACCTTCTCAATAAGGTCTTCCATGCCTTTCTGCCCAGCCACCTGCTCTCATAATCTTCCTCACCCTACTCTATTTTTCCATCTTCTAACATAGTCTATGTTTTACTTATTATGTTTGCTGTTTACCACCTATCTCTCTACCAACCCCCTTACAACTAGAATTAAGTTCCATGAGGATCTCCAGTATCTAGAACAGTGCCTGGCACAGAGAAGATCCTCGATAAAGACCTAATGAATGAAATATGTGGGTACTAATACAGGCAGAATGTTCAAGTTGATGACGGAAAGATGGGTACTTCTAATCTGATTGTATTAGTTTCCCCTGTATGTGGCAAGATTTTCATGAATGTGGAGGAGGAAGACAGAGAATACTTAAGATAGTCTCTTCAGAAAGTAGAAAAATCGATTTACTAGGGAAGCATAGTAAGATTGTTGGGTAGTGCTGAATAGCCTTTTGTGGCTTTAAACCTGAGATGAGTCCAGTCTATGCTTTAGAAAAACATTGGTAGGACAAGAAACTAATGTTTAAAAATACAGAACAAAACCAACAAAAACCAAGTAAGATGTAACTGTACTTTAAATGACACTTGATGGTACTTTAGAATGAGCCTGCATTTATTTCCGTTATGCTACTTTGCCTGTTCTGTTGAGGGTTTGTTTAATGAACATACCTCTTCTCTGCTTAAAATTAAAACTCTTTATTTGCTCTCCCAGGAACTGCTTACAGAGCAGCCCATGTTTCTGAGTATGACATGAAAGACCTCATCTCCTGCTACTTCCTTTCTCATACTTTATACTCCAGCAATTCCAAACTCCTTACAGACCCTGGAATTATCATGTTGTTTACCACCACTGTGTTTTTGTATATACAACTCTCTTTGACTGTGTGAATACCCTTTTCTAGCCCAACTTTGAAATAATTATGCCTTCAAGACTCAACATAATAAAGTCTTCCCTGGCTCTCTAGGGCACAAGTGATCACTGCCTTTATTGTTAACACAGAGCTTCTATTATTAAACTTTTGCACATTCTACCACAATACTTTAAATCATCTGTTTCCTGTACTACACAGTGACCTCCTTGGGGGAAAAGATTATCTTATTCAATTTGAATCTTCAGTATTTAGCATAATGCCTGACATATAGCAGGCACTCAATATGTAAATATTGATTTAATCAGAGTTTAGTATGGATGTGTGTCTTTTTAAAAAACATTCAAGGCATCAAACATCCAGGAGGTAATACATCTGGGGGGCCTTAAAAAGATAATCATCTATTCTGATATTTGAATAAAGGTAATACATACCACATAATTATCACTGTGGGCCTTAAACAAAATCTAGTTATTTCTTAGAACTGACCTGGGGGATTCTTTTCCTAAGGGTAAGAATTTAAAAAACGAGCCATTTGCTTTCAGTCGTGTATGAGATATCTTCTTTTAAACACAGGCCTATTTCGGACAATCAAAAATCCATTCTTCTCAAAGTTATGATGGATGCCTTCAACTTTGCAGCTGTCTTAAGTATTGCTAACAAGCTTTTTTGATGAAGTGATCAGGTTTTTGTGGGAAGGAAGACAAATATTTGGGAAAGTTTGGGGGTTTGCTGCTTGGAGGAGGGAGGGTTGGAAATCTCATGCCTTTTGGTTATATAACAATGCTTAAAAATTTAATAAATAAGGCAGTAACTAAAAACAAATAGGCTATTATGAACATAAATGAAGAGTTTAAGTGCTGACTTGGTTTCTTAGAAAACTGAAGTAAATGTGACTGATGCTAATTTTAGTCCTTACTTTGTCTGTCCAATTCGGTGCACCCTCCCTATGGCCTGAAGCTCATGGGCAGGGTTCAATATGGGCTCCACCAAGAGAACATGAGTTGCTTCAATGATAGTTAATCCATTAGAACCTGTGTGCAGGGGCAGCAGCAAAATATTGATTTGGGGATCACGTTTAAATGCTGAAAGGTTCTCCTAAAAAAGAAAGGTACATTTTAATTTTAGCTGGATCAGTTAAAATAAGAGCAGTATGTTATAGCTCACTTTAAAGATGTCTAATGGTGTCCATTAGGTCTTTGTGAAATGTAACTACTAAAGAAAATTAAATGCAAAATTACCAATTTTAGAAAATGTAAACTTGTTGCTTAATACACATAGCTCTCTTATTCTTTATAATATATAGCGCAATCACATCACAAGATAGATGCATGTGGTATGTGCACATTAAACTACATAATCTTAGAGGAAAAAGAGAGAAAAAAAGAAAAAGAAATAATGTGCTAGAGTTGATGTGAGATAAGAGACATGAATGTGCTAATTTTCATTTGGTCTTTGTGTGTGTCTTAGGGTGTGCACCTGTCATTCTGCTCAGTGTGATGTAAGGACAATTTTGACCATATGTAGTTTTGCCTGACACAATGTCTTTGGAACCTAATCCCTGGGGCACCAGGCCCCTGTCCATTCAAAAGGTATACCATAGTTAATCTTTTCCTATATTAAAAGAAAGGACCCCAACTCAGAAGATCTTTAAAAAAAAAGATGGTCTTCTTATGGGTATAATCGAATAGACCAAAAATACCTATAGTTTCTCTACGTTGCTTTTAAATGTTAGTTTTATAATTCATCAAGAAGTCAAACCTTGCTTATGTGGCTTATATGACACAAGACAATAAATGTAAGTACTTAGTAGCAGTTTCAATTTGCAACTGACTCTACTACAAAAAAACAGGAGTAAAATCTTGACATACCTGAAATGTCTTAACACGACTGATTTGTGCAAATTCCATGTTGTTGTCAGTGAGAGCTTTTGAAATAATATCTAATACATCTTGCCACTAGAATACATAAAACAATAAGAAAACCAATATTTACATAAAGCTTTTATCTAAAGAGGATCTGAAAAGGGACTAAATCAAATTAACTTTTATATTGAGTTAAGTAAATAAAAACAAAAACAAAACCCTTAAATGCAGTACCTTCAATATTATTTAGCTCTACCTTGAAACAATAGTGGTAAATATTTTTATTTTTTGCATCAAATGCTGGCTGAAAAATAGGGTAAAAAACATCAACATCTTTGAAAATTGAATTAAGATAAACGAATAATAGAAAATAAATAATGGAGTACGTATTGGATGTGATTACTTATCTTTCAAAAATGAGAACTACAATTTTTATTCAACACTTTATTTAGTAAATAATTTTCTTTTTCTTAAACAACCAAATTCAGTTTTGAGATGAGACTTTCAAGGTTAGAGATTCCAATTTTTAAAATATTAAAATAAGAAAATCCCTAAATGAAATTTATATAAAATCACGAAACATAGTTATAGGAATTGCCTTGTGAGGTATCATAAAATATTTTGAAAAATAATGCTATCTTACAGATTTGGGGAAAAGTTCCAATATGGAGAAAAATCTGTAATTCTACATCTTAACTATATTATGGTAAATTAAAAATTAGTTTCATATATAAGCTGATTAGAGATAGGAAATCAGTCTGAGTTAATACAGACGATGAAAATGTTGACTTTACCGTTGAGAAAACGAGTGCTTTAGCCCCTGGATCTCTAAGCTGTATTTTCATCAGAGTTCTGACCACAGCTTCCACTTTTGTAGAATGGCTGCCCTTTGAACAAAAAGGAAAAAAACCACATCACTAACAAATAAAATATAGCTAAGAATGGAAAGGAAAAGCAATATAAAACACTTTTTATTATCAAAACTATATGTGCATCAAAACAGATTATGAGGTACATGTGTTTACTCTTTTTAATTTTGTCCTTGCTGGAAATTTTCTTTAGCCTCAAGTTGCAGAAGTTATGAAACTTACACCCAGAGAGATCTGAATATCAAAGCACACCAGAAAGTCTAAGTGATATGACTCTGAAGATAATAGTTTTTTAGTTAAGTAGCCAGGTTTTATAGTTAAAAATATTTGTTGCATTAGCTTAGCAGAATTTATATAGTTAAACACTCTTCACTTACTTCAGCTATTATGGCATTAGAAATGTTAAGAATACAATGAATCAAAACTCTAATGTAAATAAACAGTGAAGGATACAACCAATGAATACTCTCTTGCCATGGCATTACCCAGGACAAGGTTGAACACTTAAAAGAATGTTTTATTGCATCTTCCATAACCATTTCTATCAGAAGAGGATAAAAATGAGAAAATGATAAAAAATGGAGAAATAAGAAAATGAGGAAAATAGAGCAAGTGTTTTTGTAGCCCCCAATGATAAAGTTTTCCTTCTGGAGTATTACTCTGGGAGACGGTATGACAGAGATTAAGGGAATGGGAAAAATCTAAATTCAACACCCAGTTCTGCAACTCACTAGCTATATAGGTTCTAACCTTTCTAACTAACCCTTTGTTTCCTCATCTGTCAAACAGGGATGATAATTTTATCTATTTCCAAAGGTGGCTGTGATGATTAAATGAGAAAATGCATATGAAGTGTTCAGCCCAACACTGGGCAAAGAATAACACTCAAGAACTTACTATCTTTCTGAGACATTAAATATGAGCACTATAATGACCTAGATTATACCATAAGGGGGGAGATCTAACCAAAAAGAAGCAAATATATTTCCACAGCAGCATCAGTCTCTCCTCAATCTCTTCAACACACTTTTACAGGAAGAAACACTCAAAGGTAAGAATATAAACAAAACAAGGAAGAAAGCCATGCTAATTTTAAGTCGGCAAGATAGAATTATGGAAAAAACTAAATCTTCATGCTAAAATCCTGAGTTTACATTTATTTCTCTGGATTTACAAACTTTCAATTATACTTGCAAAGTTAAGAAAATGTATTATAAAGGACCTAATTCAGTCTAACAACATCTCAAATAAGAGCAAAGAGAAAACAGGAAATTAGCATAAAAGTGATCATTTAGGAGTATAGACAGAAACGTCCATGTTCTTTGCAAGGTTTCACTTCTTAAAATATTTCAAGTGAAATACCAGGATAAGTATGAATTCTTCCATTTATTAAGCTATTTCTTACTAAAAGTTCAAAAGAAAACAGAATAATCTTTAAAGCCAACATTCCAAATTGGAGTACTAACTCTACGTAGGAAAAGACCATAGCATTTTCTTTTATCACAGATTGGCCAGTTCAGGGGTAGCTCTCAATGATCCCTTCCACATGCCACAGTTCTGAACCATTTGGTCACAGTCTAATTATTTTCCACTATGAAAGAATAAGATAGTCTAGAAATCGAAAGCTCTGCCTGGCAGAGTTCCATGGGAAGTAAGAGAACTTCACACTCTCTTCTTCCATATGGACAAGAAGTGGCAACTGAGAATGGGAAGGGAGGAGAAAGAAGTGGGTGGCCCATACGTATATGTGGCTCTTGGTTTGAGTAAGCATGCCCTGCACAACTTTTGAAAACAAAGCCAGTAAATGCATAATCCTTAAGCTAAGACCAATGTGTTAAAGTTCTCCTCTGAAGATGAAAGATTTCGTATTTTAGACTACTTGAAGACCTTGACATTATCATAAGTTATCATTAAAATGCTGCCTCAAGTTATTAGATGCTATGCTGAAAATTCACTGTCTCTATGAATCTATTTTGATAAGAATTCATAATTTGCCATTAAATGAAAAGAAAATGATACAGACAACAAGGAAAGGATTACTGATCTAAAAAAGTAAGACGGAAAGGCAGTATATTGTAGTAGAAAAACTGAACAGAAGTTAAAGAACTAGTTTCTTTCTGATTTGCTATATATATCACAAGCACTTTTTTGATAATTTTAAAAATAAATTACAAAAAAGCAGCCTGTATTATTGGGGCAACTAAGCTAACACAAATATACAGGATGAAAGTTGAAATCTTCTCTTACCCACCCTCCTCCCCAACACTACTAAGAATCTGGCAGTTATCATTCTAGACCTTCTTCTGAATTTTAGAAGCCTACATAAAAATGTACACATATTCCACAAATATTTTCAACATGTTTTGTAACATGGCTACTAATGTTAAGTTTAATATTAGTATTGTAGCAATCTTTTCATATGGGGCCTATATATTTATCTCACTTCAACCGTTGCATAATATTATATACTGTGTACAACATTTTATTAAATATTTACTTATTAATAGACATTTAGATTGATTTCATTCTGTTTTGCTATTACAAACAATACTGCAGTGACTCAGCTTGTATTCACAGCTTTGGGTACATGTGCGAATATTTTTGTTGGATAGGCACGAAATGGAATTGGTTAAAAGTTAAAGGAACTTATTAGATATTTGGATTTTGGTAGATTCCTCACCAAATTGTCCTCTAAAAATGCCAACTTTTACCTATCAGCAGTCAAATGTGCTTGTTTCTTTGCATACTTGCTAAAGTTTAATTTTTTTGCCAATCTGATAGGTAAAATGAGGAATCAAATTTTCATTTAGTCTGCAATTCCCTGAGAGTGAGTTTGAATATCATTTGCTGGTCAGTTAGAGTTCTTCCTCTGTGAAGTGTCTATTCATATCCTTTGCTAGTTTTTAAAAAATTGGGTTATCTTTTTTTACTGATTTGTAGGACCTCTTTATATACTGTAGATGTTAAACTTAGGTTGTAAATACTTTCCTACCTCTCTGTCCATAGTTCACATTTAATTGTGTTAAATGCAATAATGTAAGGGTGCTATATTAACATATTAGTTACATTAACTCACAAATGCTTGATGCATGATATATATCTGGATGTAATTATGTATTCTTTGACTTTACCATTTTATTAGATTTTTTTGTGTTTGACATTTAAATTAGTTTTCATAATGGAAAGATGAGTGATTTTACTTGAAGAATAGCATTTTCCTCAATTAACTACCCTGACTTGGTTCTATTCAACATATAATTTCATATGATATTTTATTGAGTATATTACATTTCTGTCTTCCATCAGTTGATATATTGTTTGAAAACAAGAATCAAATGGCATTTACCTTTATATCACCTACAGCCTATTATGGTCCTTTGCAAATAGTATGCAATAAGTTTATTTAATGCAAAAAAATTAATATTTATACTTAGGCTTTGTAATCCCAAACATGCTAAGTAAAATAAATGAATAAACAAAATAAAAATAAAGAGGAGTCAGAATAAGATTTAAAACTCCCAACATATTTTCATTCATCCAAAGTGATCAAAAATAGGCAAATCAAATCTTGCTATTAATCTCTAGCTTTCCCACTTGCAAAAGGTAGAGAGACTCTGACAAGAGCAGTTATGAACAAAAAGGGGATTTGACCTGACACAAAGCAGGCTCCACAGTGGATCATGTGTTGGGTATTGTGTAATGAAATCACTGGAACTGGTATTAAAATAAGCCAACAACCGGGCAGTGGTAGCATCTCATTCAGGTTTATCAACACTGTTATTTTTCACCTATCAGCGGCTTTAGGAGAGGTTAGTAAGGTCAGCAAACCTTGTGGGCCTTTATTTCCAATCTTTAGGATCACTGATTCCCACCACATTAGGCCCTTCTTCATGAACTTTTTTCTTTCTTCCCTGCTTGTGCTTCATTTCCAAATAAAAAGCAAAAGTCCCAAAACAATACTGAAAAAAACCATGGTTGGTCTAAGAGTAAACCAATGAACAAACAGTGGGGCAGTTTTCTTCTGCATTTTCCCCCATTTTCACTCAAGTACCTCCTCGAGCATTTCAAGTAAGTTCTTATTTGATTATTCATATCATTTGTTTATTCACTTAATAAAAACTTATTGTGCACCTAAGTGACAAGAGCTACATTAGGATAAGTGACATCAGCAAGATGGTGGAATGGGGGTCTCTTGCTTGTATCCTCTCACAAAAACAATTTTGCAGCTATCCATGGACAAAAGTGCATTTGTGATAGCTTGTGGATTCAGGTATGAGTTTGTGAAACTCATGTGAGCTTGTGGATTCATGTGAGTTTGTGGTGGAACCCATGACCTAAGATGGTTGTTTTTAGGGTAGACCTGGGTCGAGGTGGTAGACTCACTGACCATGTTCCTGGCTCCAGACCCAGAAATAGCCTTGCTTGCCTGCAGACTTCCTATAGCTCTGTTTGGCCTTGATCTCGCTACTGAAACCAGTTTGTAAAGACTGAAAGAGGTGTTTTCTCCTTCAAATGCACAGACACAAATGCAAGGTTACATGGATAATGAAGAATCAGGAAAACATGAAACTACCAAAGAAAACTAATATAGCTGTAGTAACTGACTCTAAAAAAATAGAAATCTACAAATTACCTGAAAAAGAATTCAAAATAATCATCTTAAAGAAGCTCAATGAGATGCAGGAAAACAGACAGACAAATAAATGAAGTAAGTAAAAAAAAATGTGCCAACAAAATGAGCAGTTTAATAGAGAAATAGGAACCATAAAAAGAACCAAACAGAAAACCTGGAGCTGAAGAATACATGACAGAATTGAAAAACTCAATAGATAGCTTCAACTGTAGACTCCGTCATGCAGAATAAAGAATGCTGAGAATAAAGAAGAGTAAAGAAGAGAACTCAAAGATGGGTCATTTGAAATTAGCCAATTAGAAGAATAAAAAAAAAAATTGAAAGAGTGAATAAAGCATAAAGAACCTATGGAACACCATCAAACATATGAATCTACAAATCATGGGAGTCTCAGAAGGAGAAAAGGAAGAGAAAGGGCGAGAAAGCTTATTTAAAGAAATACTGCTGAAAACTTTCTAAATCTTTGGAGGAATATGGACATACAGATTAATGACGTTCAAAGGATCCCACATAAGATAAGCCAGGATACATTATAATTAAATTGTCAAAAGTCAAAGGCGAATAGAGAATCCTGAAAGCAGCAAAAGAGATGAGACTTGTCATATATAAGGGAACTCACATAAAGCTATCAGCAGATTTCTCCACAGAACCTTGAAGCCAGGAGGGAGAGGGATATTATATTCTAAGTGCTGAAAAAATTTTAAGAAGTCTTGTCAACTAAGAATACTATAATCAGTAAAGCTATCCTGCAGAAATGAAGGAAAGATAAAAGATAAAGACATTCTAAGACAAACAAATGTGGAGGGAGATCTTCTCCATGAGATTTGTCTTAAAAAAATGTAAAAGGGACTTCTTCAAGTTGACATGAAAGGAAGCTAAGTAACAACATGAAAACATACAAAAGTATAAAATTCACTTGTAAAGGTAAATATACAGCCAAATTGAGAATGCTCTAATACTGTAATGGTCATATGTAAATCACCTTTAACTCTTTAATATAAAAATTCAAAGACAAAAATATTAAAAATAACTATAGCTACAATAACTTAACAGATACATAACGTAAAAAGATACAAAGTGTGACATCAATAGCATAAAATGTGGGAGGGAGAGAAGTATGGAGTTTTTACATGCAATTGAAGTTAAGTGGTTATCAGCTCAAATTAGAATATTATAACTATAAGACATTTAATGTAAGCCCCATGTTAACCACAAAAAAAGAGAGAGAAATCACAGCACACTACTAAAAAAAACTCAACAAATCACAAAAGAAGACAACACAAATATAAGAAAGGAACAAAAGAACTACAAAATGGTTAGTAAATGTTAATAAAATGGCAATAGTAAGTCCCTACCTACCAAAATTACTTGAAATGTAAATGGATTAAATTCTCCAATCAAAAGATACAGAGTGGCTAATGGATTTAAAAAAAACCAAACAACATACAACTATATGCTGTTTATTAGAAACTTACTTTAGCCTGAAGAAGACACATTAAGAATACACATAGATTTAAAGTGAAGGGATGAAAAGATATTCCATGCAAACGGTAACCAAAAGAGAGCAGGGGTGGCTATAGTTAATTCAGACAAAAGAGATTTTAAGTCAAACACTTTAAAAAGAGACAAAGAGGTCATTATTTAAGGATAAATGGGTCAACTCACTAAGAGGGCAAAACAATGTAAATATATATGCACCTAACACCAGAGCACCTAAATATATAAAGCAAACATTAATAGATCTGAAAGGAGAGAGAGACTGCAATGCAATAGTAGGGGACTTCAATATCCCATTTTCAACAATGGACAGATAATCCAGACAGAAAAATCCATAAGGAAACAATGGACTTCAAGTGTTCAACAATGGACTTGAACCACTCTTTAGATCAAATGGACTTAACAAATATATATAGAACATTCCATCTAACAGTTCAGAATACACATTTTTCTCAAGTACACATGAAATATGCTCCAGGAAAGAACATATGTTAGGCCACAAAACAAATCTCAACACATTTAAGAAGATTAAAATATATCAAGTATCTTTTCCAACAACTGTATAAAGCTAGAAATCCATAACAAATGGAATTTTGGGAAAATCACAAATATGCAGAAATTAAGCAACATGCTCCTGAACAATCAATGGGTGAATGAAGAAATTAAAAGGGAAATTTAAAAATACCTTGAGAGAAATGAAAATGGAAACACAACATAAAAAAAATTACGGGATGCAGCAAAAGCAGTTCTAGGAAGTAAGCTTATAGCAATAAATATCTACATCAAAAAAGAAGAAAGGTCCCAAGTTAACAACCTAATATTACACCACAAGGAACCATAAAAAGACAAGCAAACTAAGCCCAAAATCAAAAAGAAGAAAATAATAAAAATCAGAGTAGAAATAAATGAAATGGAGATTTAAAAAATAAAGAAAAAGATCAATGAAACTAAAAGTTGGTTATTTGAAAACACAAACACAATTGACAACCCTTTAGGTAGACTAAGAAAAAACTGAAATAGGCTGGTCCGGGTGCAGTGGTGTTTACAACTAATTGGTCACAACTAGTTACAGATTCCTTTGTTCCTTCTCTACTCCCACTGTTTCACTTGACTAGCCTAAAAAGAAAAAAAGAAAAAAAAGGAAATAAATAAAATAATAAATGAAAGAGGAGGCATTACAAATACCACAGAAATACCACGAATCATAAGAGACTATTATGAACAACTATATGACAACAAATTGGAAAATCAAGAAGAAATAAATTCCTAGAAATGTACAACCCACCAAAAGCGAATAATGAAAAAATAGAAACTCTGAACAGACAAATAATGAGTAAGGAGATTCAATCAGTATTAAAAAGTCTCCCATCAAAGAAAATCCCAGGACCTGATGGCTTCACTTCTAAAGTCTATCACATTTTTAAAGAACTAATACCAGTCCTTTTCAAACTATTCCAACAAATTGAAGAGAGAATACTTCCAAATTTAGTTTACAAGGTGACAATTACCCTGATACCAATGCCAGACAGGTCATCCAAGAAAAAAAATACAGGCAAATATCCCTGATGAACATAGATGCAAAAGTCCTTGATAAAATACTCGCAAACCAAATTCCACAGCACATTAAAAGGATCAGTCACCATGATCAAGGGGGATTTATCTCTGGCATGCAACATCAGATGGTTCAACATACACAAATCAATATATGTGATACACCACATTAACAGAATAAAGGAAAAAATACCCACATGATCATCTCAATACATACAAAGAAAGCGTCTGACAAAATTCAATATCCTTTAACAAAAAAATTTCTCAACAAATTAGGTATAGAAAGAACGCACCTCAACACAGTAAAGGCCATATATGATAAGCCCACCACTAACACCATATTTAACAGTGAAAAGTTGAAAGCTTTTCCTCTAAGTTCAGCAACAAGATAAGAATGCCCACTCTTGCCACTTCTATTCAACATAGTATTGGAAGCCCTAGCTAGAGCAATTAGGCAAGAAAAAGAAATAAAAGGTATCCAAATCGGAAAGGGAAAAGTTGAATTGTTTGTAGATGACATGATCTTATATATAGAAAATCCTAAAGATTACATGAAAAAACTGGTAGAACTAATAAATGAATTTAGTAAAGCTGCAGGATATAAAAGAAACACAAAAATCAGTAGCTTAAGTATACACTAAAAATGAACTATCTGAAAAAGATATCAAGAAAAAAATCCCATTTACAATAGCATCAAAAAATGAAATACTTAGGAATAAATTTAATCAAGGAAGTGCAAGATCTGTACATAGAAAACTATGAAACATTAATGAAAAAAATGAAGACACAAACCAATGAAAACAGATCCTGTGTTAATGAACTGGAAGAATTAATATTGTTAAAATGTCCATATTACCCAAAGCAAGCTACAAGTCAATGTAATTCCTATCAAAATTCTAATGACATTTTCCACAGAAACAGTACTGTGGTTTGAGTTTGTCCCCACCAAAACTCATGCTGAAATTTGATCCCCAATGTGGTGGTGGTGTGAGGTGGGGCCTAGTGGGAGGTGTCTGGGTCATAGGCTTGGATCCCTCAAGAATGCCTGAATTCTGTTCTCCTGGTAGTGAATGAATCCTCTTGCTTGTACAAATGGATTAGTTCTCATGGGAATGGATTAGCTCCCATGAAAACACATGTCTGCTTCCCCTTTGACCTTTCTCACTATGTTTTCCTGCAGCAAGGAAGCCCTTGCCAGAAGCCAGGGACATGCCTTTGAGCTTCCCTGTAGCAGGAGGGTGAGCTAAATCAACCACTTTTCTTTATAAATTACCCAGGCCCAGGTATTGTTATAGCAACATGAAATGAAATCACACTCCCTGACTTCAAAACATATTACAAAGTGATAGTAATCAAAACACTATGGTATTTGCATAAAAACAGTTAAAATAGACCAATGGAACAGGAGAGCCCAGAAATAAACCTACATGTATACAGTCAACTGATCTTCAACAAAGGTAGGAATATCACACAATGGAGAAAGGCAAGATCTTCAATAAATAGTGTTGGGAAAACTTGATACCCACATGCAGAAGAATGACATTGGATCCTTATCTCAGCCCACATACAAAAATCAACTCAAAATAGGTTAAAGACTTTAACATACATTCTGAAGCTGTAAAACCACTAGAAGAAAACAAAGGGAAAAAGCTTCTTGACATTGGTCTTGGCAAAGATTTTTTTGGACATGACCCAAAAGCACAGGCAACAAAGGCAAAAACACATAATTAGGATTGCATCAAAGCAAAAAGCTTTTGCACACCAAAGGAAATAATCAACAGAATAATGAGACAATCTACAGAATGGGAGAAAATACTTGCAAACAATACATGTGATAAGGGGTTATGATCTAAAATATATAAGAAACTCAACTCAATAGTAAGAAAACCAACCTCATTAAAAAACGGGTGAAGGACCTAAATAGACATTTCTCAAAACAAGACATACAAATGGGTAACAGGTCTATGAAAAGATGCTCAACAACACTAATCAAATGCAAATTAAAGCCACAATGAGATATCATCTCATACCTGTCAGAATGGCCATTATCAAAAAGACAAGAGATAAGCACTGGTGAGAATGTGGAGGAAAGGGAACCCACGTCCACTACTGGTGGGAGTGTAAATTAGTACAGCCATCATGGAAACAGTAAGGAGGTTCCTTAAAAAATTAAAAATAGAACTATAACATGATCCAGCAATTCCACTTCTGGGTGTACATCCAAAGGAAATGAAATCAGTATGTGGAAGAGATATCTGCATGCTTATGTTCATTTCAGCATTATTCAAAACAGCTAAGACATGAAATCAACTGAAGTGTCCATCAACCAATGAACAAATAAAGAAAATGTGGTATATATACACAATGGAATAATTCAGCCTTCAAAACAAGGGAAATCCTGTTGGTTGGGACAACATGGATGAATCTGGAGGACATTATGCTGGGTGAAACATACCAGGCATAGAAGAGACAAATAGTATATGATCTCACTTACATACGGTATTTAAAAAAACTGAACTCATAAAAGCAGAGAGTTAAATGGTGTTTACCAGGGGCTGGGGTGGGATTGCCTAAAGCAGTGGTCCCCAACCTTTTTGGCACCAGGGACCATTTTCACAGAAGACAATTTTTACATGGATGGGGGAGGGGGTGTGGAGGGAGAGAGATGGTTTTGGGATAATTTAAGCATATTACATTTATTGTGCACTTTATTTCTATTATATTACATTGTAATACATAATGAAATAATTATACAACCCACTATAGGTTGGGGACCCCTGGCCTAAAGGGTCAATTAGACATAGGACTTAGTTCTGGAGATCTATTGCACAGCATGGTGACTACTAAATAATGTATTGTATATAGTCATCCCTCAGTATCATTGGGGATTGGTTCCAGGACCCCCACCAGATACCAAAATTAGTGGATTCTAAGTACTTTATATAAAATGGCATAGCATTTGAATACAACCTACGCACATCTTCTTGTCTACTTATATCATCTCTAGATTACTTATAATATCTAATACCATGTAAATTCTATGTAAATAGGCATATTGTAATTTAAAATTTGTATTGTTTTTTATTGTTGTATTGCTATTTTTTATTGGTTTTTTTCTGTTCAATATTTTCAATTCAAAGTTGATTGAAATCTGCTGATGGAGAACCCGTGAATATGGAAGGGTGACTGTACTTGAAAATTGCTAAGAGGGCAGATTTTAAATGTCCTGCCCTTTTAGCATAAGTATGTGTAGTGACGGATATGTTAATCGCTTGATTCAATCATAAAACATCATGTTATATGCCATAAATATAGACAATTTTTCATTCGACAATTTTAAAAAAAAGAACTACATCATGTTGTATACCATAAATATAGACAATTTTTCATTTGACAATTAAAAAAAAAAGAACTACATTAGGCACTGGATATACAAAGATGAAAACATACACTCCCTTATCTCCAAGTACATCCAGTCTAATGCACGTTACAGACTATGGATAAAACAAAAAAAAGGGTAGTTTATACTTCTGCGTTAGCCTAAAAGCAATTTAAATGAATGCTTTATTATACCATCTTAATGAACTCTATATACATTCTACTGCTATTTTTCATCTATCTCACATAGTAAATGAACTTTGACTCAAATCTGCCAGTTTCTAAGAAGACTATTCAATTTGGTCACTGCTATAGAAAACAAATATTCACTTTGTTAAAAAAAAAAAAAGATTAAAACAGAAAAAAGGGAATGGGTTACATACAGGCAAGGCTGGATGGCAAAAGGCAAAAAAGATAAGGAGAGGAAATGTGGTTATCAATCTATCCCTGTGTAAAGTGTTTTTGTTTTTGTTTCTTTTCTGTGTAAGGTGTTAACAGAGTATGAAGATTCCCAAGACAAGTAAAATGGGAGCTTTAGTCCAACTAATTATTTAGCTATATCAGTAAACACACAAATGCAAAATTAAGCTGGAATGGTATTAGGGAGGAAGGTGCATGGGAACAGAAGTCCCACAAAACTGTTAGATCATTTCTTAATATATCAGGTTGACAAAGAATTATAAGCACCTCTGTCCTCTCTGAAGTTCTTGTCTCTTTCCTCACATCTCATCCATTCTCCTTAGTCTCTTCAGTGTTTCCAGATATATATCCATCAATCCTAACTTTGTGCTCAACGCTTGGTTTTTCTTCATGTTTCTGAAATATCAATGACCAACACCCAGTTCTGGAGTGATGCTTCTATCCCTCGCCCCCACTTGACTGTATCTTTGTTGTTCTTCTCTCCGAGTCACCAGTTCTCTCTATGGTCAATGACAGAACTGGGATGGGAGTCATACAAATGTTACCACTCAGCTCAAGGCTGTTGTCGCTCTTGTTTTTCTACTCAAGAGGTGAAGCTGGGAGCCAAGAACATTAAAATATTTAACAGTGAAATGAAGTGAAGTCTTTCACTTTCTGGAAAATAAAGTACAATGTTAAAAGCTCCAGATTTTGGGGTAGGAAGTCAGGGCCCTGAAAAAAGAGCAGAGCCCCATTAGCACCAAAGGCCAACAAAGAATTTTTCTCATGACGTTTGGCCTGGAAGCCATTTGGTAGCATAAGTCAAGATCAAAAATGTTATGTAGCTTCTCATCTACTCTAATAGGTGCAAATGACTTATTTTCATCACAAAGTTAAATGTGATTGGAATAAGGTGCTCTATAGTTGCACTTGTTATAAAATTGTGAGAATCTAAACTTTGAATTACAAGTTAAGTGTGTTAAAAGGATAGAAAACTCAGTTGTTTCTTTGCCATATATTCAGTAGACTAAAAGAATTAATAATAAAGCAATCAAGTAGTATCTGATTTAGACTTTAATCATCCTCTCCCCTCCAGAATGGAACTAACTACTTTGCTAATGCAATCCTAGAGTGAGGCACTACTTTTCATTCACTGTAGTCTTATTTTGGAGAAAAGGGAGGGAGTAATATTAATAGGAAAAATCTCTGATTTTGGTATAGAAAAATACATTGTGGTTGGCATCACTCTACTTCATGCCCATTTCCTATCTGCTGAGATTCCTTATTTAGGGACGAAAGAAAAGGAAGGAGAACAGATATGAGATCCCCCTGCTGTAGCAGCAAAGGGCTACTTGCCCTTAATTTATATAAATAAAAGAAAAATAGTGCTCTATGATGACTGAAAAGATATTTTTTCTTTTTATTTTACTTTAATCACTTCTACAATAAAAGTGAATACTGGGGCATAATGTGAAGCAGGGCTTGGCAATCCATAACCCTGAATCAAGAGCCTGTTGCCCATCATATCCCTTTGTCACCAGTCCAGCCCTTCTTTTTCCTTTGCCACCTTCTATTTTTTCTATTCACCTAATCTGTCCACATCTATCACTCCTTTTTTTGTGTAGTACTTGTGGATTCCCATGGTCCTGCTTAGCTCTACTGGCAAAATTAAGGCTAAAGTGGCTGCGGAGTCCTGAAGAACATTGGAGAAAAGTGAACACAATGGACATGATGTATGTACTCAGTCTTATTTTTTATCAAACAGAAGAGAGAACACATTCATGTTTCAAGACTACTTTATGTCAAGAGGCAGGCTGTATCTTTAGATTTTATATATATTACATATTTATATATATATAATCCATATGTATGAAACACATACACAAATATACATGAAACACTTCTAGTAAAGTCTCATATTGAGAGGATTGTTAGTCACTTATCACTCTAAAGTGAAGGCAGAATGAAGTCATTTTCAAAAGTGTAAGAACTCTGCAAGTTGCCATTCACATATGCATCATGCTATAATTTCTTGAGGCAGTACAGCACAGTAAAAAAGAAATCTCAGAATGAAGATTACATGGATAATGGTGCCGTATAAAGTTGACACAGAAATGAAGGAAGCTAACTAAAAAAAAAAATTGGAAATTGCATTAGACTGGGATGCTTGGAAGATTCTTCTTCAAAAAGCAAAGTTTACATTACATGGGATTAGGATTACATTCCTTTCTGCATGACTTTAATCATTCTACTTGGTTCTATAGTGAACAGTATTTATATTACAATATTGTACATGCCATTTACTGATCTTTTTCTAGATATGGAAGACATGTCTATAATTAGATTATAAAATGTGAATATTATAAACATTATTAATACAAAAATGGTATTATAACAAAAAACAGGATGTAATGGGGAGAAGGAAGATTCAAGGAAGAGTAGATGTATTAATTTCCTCATATTTCAGAGTGAGGAGACAGGATTTACTGTCTAAAGCTAGTATTTCAAGAAACAAAATTTATGTATATTATTGAAAGTCATATGGGTGATCCCTGTAACTAAAAATAAAAATTGTTCACAGTGGCAAGGCAAAGAAGGAAGAATGGAGAAGAGCATTATTCCTCATTGTGTGACATTCCATTTTATTCTGAAATAATGTTTTTTCTTTTGTGTGAATTATTTCTACCAAAAAAATAAACATCAAGCTTCTTGTCTATCCTTATTTCTTACAAACAAGAGTTTTAGGGGAACGCGTGGGTAGCCTGCAATTTCAGGTCTTTTTGTTTATTACTTCAATGATACAATTGGGATTTTGTTTATCACTAGTAAACCGGTCCTCTGAATTATGTTATTACTTCAGTGCTGCATGCTATTGTACCTGCAGTGGCTTTTACTGCTTTAAGGTCAAATGAATGCCTATTCTGTGCAATCTGCCTGAGATTATGAGTTTCAGCTTTGTCAGAAGTGGGATGATTACATCTGAACCAGAGCATAGATAATATTTTAATCTTCCAATTATTATTTGAATTAATTTTTGCAATCTTTTAAACATACTATAAGAATCAAAGTCTTAAGACTAGAGATTTTTTGAAGATTTCATCTAACTGAGAAACGTCACTTTAAAGAAGACAAATTTATATAACTTAGCTTTTTTCCCCCTCTCCACTAAAGAAAACTGTGTTTTCTAATCAGTAATATGAACAACTGGGATTATATTTAGTGACAGGTAATAGATTTTTCTTCAGGTTTCCTTAGTGGTTTATAATTTGCAAATAAATTGAGTATTCCTATTATTGTTCAGTATAGGAGAAGTCATTCCCCATTTTGGTATTATCTTTCATTACTTTTATTCTGGACTTTTCTTTTTGAAACAGAGCTAATGCCTTCACTGAGCCTGTGTTGTCTATAGTAGGTTCAGCTGAATAAGATCAGTTAACATTGTTTTATTTCTGTCTGCACCTGTTCACCATGCTAAAAACCCATGCTGGTAGTGACAGATACAATTTAGTGTAGTTATGATGCTTGTATGATTGGTGCTACTAAGTGGGAATACTTTTCAACCATATGCCTGGGATAAGGACTAGGTTCGCAAACATTCACATTTCACTTGAATAAAGCTCAATGGAAATTCTACCTAGGCTATGGGAAATCTTACAAGCATACTAGAACATAAAAATATTATGTTGTTCTTACCTTGCATACTTATTTCAAAGAGCTAAGTTAGCAACTGCAGAAAAGTTAAAAATCTTATTTGGATCCAAAGGTTCTTAGGGATATTGTATGTAAATACTATTCAATTGCTATCCATTTATCCAAATACTTACTGAGAGCCTGTTACATGCTAGGCATTGTTCTAAATGCTTGGGATACAACAGTGAATAAAACAAAGTCCCTACATTATCAACAATGTCCTCTACCTATTTTAATGGAGTTTATGCTCTACAAAGAATTAAGTTTTTCATAAAGGCAATTTCATAAAGATAATTTATAGTTTATGTCTTAGAAGTCTTTACTGTGGTTCAATTTATTGTAAACTATGGCTAACTTCAATAGGAGGTTCACTAATAGTTCAGAATTTTAAGTGTTAACTTGGCCAGTGAATAGAAATTGGGGGGTTTTTTGCAATTATAATTATATTTTGTCACAACATATTCTAACAAAAACATATAATTGCATTCTAAATTTACCAGTTAATATTCATGTATGTTATATAAACCATATTGTATCTTATAGAAGAATATTTAGATGAATATATTTAAATATAATCACTGTGGATTATAATTACCAAATTATTTTATGCCTACTTTAAACCAGCCAGAATTTATAATCAGTGTTTTTCCACCCAGATGTTTATTTTAATTATATTTTAAAAGTATGAGATAGGGCTGTGCACAGTGGCTAATGCCTGTAATCCTAGCACTCTGGGAGGGCAAGGCAGGAGGATCACTTGAGGTCAGAAGTTCGAGACCAGCCTGAGCAAAAGCAAGACCCCCGTCTCTACCAAAAAAAGAAAAAAAATTAGCCTGGTATGGTGGCGCACAACTGCAGTCCCAGGTACTCGGGTGGCTGAGGCAGGAGGATCACTTGAGCCCAGGAGTTTGAGCCTGCAGTGATCTACAATGACACCATTGCACTCTACCCAGGTGACAGAGTGAGACTCTGTCTCAAAAAAAAAAAAAAAAAACCAAGTATAAGACAGATGTCACAAGTCACCTTTGAATCAGTTGAAAAAAAACAAAAACAACAAAGGAAAAAAACCCCAGGATTCTATACACAGCAGAATTCTACACACAGTATTGCTAGGCTTCTCTGAGAGTTTGAATGTAGAGATCCAATATGTTTTTCTTTACAGAAAGACTGATTAAGACATCTCTACTATCAATAGATTTGCTTAATAAAAATGTAGATCCCTGGACTACATCCCAGGTCCAATGAGTCAAAATTTATGGGGTGGGTAGGACCTGAAAAAAATCTTTATTTTAAAAAGCAGGCCAGTTGATTGTCAGATACTCAAAAGTTTGACAAGATGAAGCAATTATACATGTGTGTAGGGAAAGTTGGATGGGAAGGGTGCTGTATTGCTGTGGCTATATCTATGTAGTATTTTCTCCTGGACAGAAACTTCTTATAAGAATCTTGTCCACTATAGGGTCAGGATTTCCACTGGCAAAATGTTTTGTATGAAACCTTGCCAAACATAGGACATAGGGAACATGCCACGTGGAGCATATGTTCTGCCAAAAGGCCTACTTCACCATCCAAAATGCCTGGCAGTTGTCAGAACTTGCAAGGGGAATTTTGTTTACTTTGTGAGATGCCCAGTAGGTTCCAAAGGTCATTTAGGAATACTGTCACACTGTTGCTAGGGAAGATATGATCTTTAACTTAAGTACTTCTACCAAACAGAACATTTGTGATCCCAATATTCATTTTATTTCTATGGTCAAACAATAGGATTCTTTACATTGTGAAATCTCTTATTTCCAAAAAACACCACTTGAAAAAAATGTCTAATACTATTTACTACCAGTTTTATGTTCTTCAAATATCTTTAATCTGCAAACCAGCTGTATGATTAAGCACTATGCATGATATCATATTATACTATTTGCTATGTCCAAGATTCCTGACATAAATACAATGAATAACCATTTCAGATAATGCAGAAACTTCCATGAAATAAAAAATTACTTCTCAGTATTGTTTATTAAAGATCAGCCATTTGATAATCAGCAACAACAAAAAGTAAAAAAAATTCCTAGGTTTAGAAGTAGTTTGAACTGAAGTTCCAAAATTTGAAAATGATGTCTTAATTATTTACATAGAACCACCTTTATTTATATAAGATCACTTCCTCAAGTCCAAGATACGTAGCATGACCCTTTAATGTGGAAATTTCACATAGTCAGAAGAGTGGGGTAAAGTCTGAGAATACAATAAGTAGATGCTTCAAGGAGAAAGTGACAGACAGTAGTGCAGATATGTGACAAAAGTCAGAAAAGGGGACAGAGGGCAAAAGGCAGATGTGGCAGACACAAATGGTGACACAAAAGGCAGTGAGAAGCAAATATAAAAGTGGCGTGAAGCAATGTGAGGATGTGGAGAAGTGATAAAACTTGCTTGTAAAATAGGTACAATGTTCAGTCATGTGTTCGGTATAAAAGAAACACAAGTATATATGCATCTATGACAAGAGGAAAATTATTAGCATTAGTAAATTCTAGAATCTTATGTTTTTATAAGATGTTTCAATTAATCCACATGTTCATTAACACCCATGAAGACAGGAAGAGCATAATGAACAGTATTTATACCCTGATATCCCTGTCCTAACAGGACAGCAAATGTAACTGTTCTGATCTCTACCCTGGGTGTCTAGGAAAGCTGCCATAAAATGAACAGGTGTTTGGGTTTGATGGGCTCAATGACTCAGTTTCACAGAGGCTCTGTTTACTGGTAGCTAGAGTAATCACTTCCTCAACCTCCCTGAATGAAGCCTGACACAGCAGTTCTTTCTTATGCTGTTCCTTGTACTGTGGTGAACACTTTCATCTCACAGTGAACCACCTCTTCTTAGTCACAAATGCCATCTGTGGTCCCTGGGATGCCTGTGGCCAGAGGAAGAAAGAGAAGAAAAAGAAGAATGAACGAGGAAAGACTGTCTTTATGGGAAGAAAAGGCGAGAGAAGCTACAGGATTGGGAAGAAAGGCGGAAAGAGAAACTGGGAAGGAAAGCAGTTCTGTGTGTGGTGAGCAGGATAAAAAATAACCACTAAATGCCTCAGGGCTGCACTAAAGGTCACCTCCTCATTCAGCAACTCTTTTGCATTTGCTTTAAAAATACAGTTCTCCCTCTGTATCTACAAGGGACTGGTTCCGGGGATCCCTGTGGATACATTTGCATGTAACCTACACAGATCCTCCTGTATACTTTAAATCATCTCCAGATTACTTATAATACCTAATATAATGCCTACACATCACTTAATTCGCGTGGATTTAACACAGTACTAAGCATGCTGCAAATTCAAGTTTTGCTTTTTGGAACTTTGTGGAATTTTTTCTTTTTCCAAATATTTTCAATCCACAGTTGGTTGAATCCACAATGCAGATGGCTGACCATATAAATTTATCCAGGGGACTCACAGGTAGGGAACAGGACTAGATGATCCTTAGGTCATGATCCCCTTATCACTTATCCATGCCCATTCTTGTTATTCCCACATCACTCTGCAGTTCCCTCCTGCCCGTTCACCCTGTCACTTTTTCCTTCCACTCCTGAACCCTTTGCTGGTACTCATGCTTTATGATCAACAAACTCACATGTTCTAACTCTTGAAGAAATACTGCTCTTTACTTCTTTGCTTTAATCATTATAGAACCTGGCTGTCCTTTGAGCCCTTTTGAACAGAGGATGTTTATTCTTTCATAGTCCTTGCACTTGAGCGTTGGTCCCCACATGCAGTTTTTAGATCATTATTTCTCACTTTTGTAAAAATTTCCATTCTTTTGAGCCTCATGAAGCCTAGTTACCCCCTAATTCTACCCTTTGCTATCATTTACTGAATCCTATCCTACATTCACTAAAAAACTCTGGTACCTAACTTACTCTATACCTCAATTCTAGATACTATATACTGTCCACCCGGACAACCCAGCCAACATTTAGGTCTCCTTGCTTCATCTGCTAGCGTCTTTTCCTCTCCACCTCACTTGGGTCACCCACTTCTACAGTCACATCTGGCATACTTAATACCCGTACTCTCTGAAATGACTAAGATCTCCCATTCTTAGGTAAGAACACCTATGCTTATAGCTTGTTTACTCAATAGCCCAGCTTATACCTGTTATTTAACTTCAGTGAGACCTCTACTTTCTCTCTATACATTGATACTCTCCCTGTCTTTTTAAGAAACTTGTATTACAGATTATCCCTTCTCTATCTTATAATCTTCAATCCTTTTGTGTTAGAGATCAAACATGCTCAAGAATCTTTTGTCTTAAACAAAATAAAACAAACAAACAAAAAAACCAAAGTCTTTCTACACTCATATCTTCTGGTTACAAGTCTCAATTTTTTACTTCATAGTTAAATTTATGAGGTAGTTGGGCATTTGTTTTCTCCACTTGTTCACTTCCTGTTCACTCCCCAATCCCTCCCAATCTGTTCTGCCTCTGCATTTCCATTGAAAGAGCTCCTTCTGAAGTCATCAATGACCTCATTAGCTAAATTAGTCCATACTGTAATTGATCCACTTTCAGCACCATCGCCTCCCTACTAAAGCAGAGTTTTCCTGCGGCCTTTGTGGATAGCATACTCTCCTGGATTGCGTATATCTCTAGTTTCTCCTTCTCAGGTTCCTCCCCCCGCCCCATCGTCTCTCCCCACCTTATTCAACCTTTAAAAAGTTATGAGCTCTCTAGGACTTGATCTGAAGTTAACTTCTCTATTTCTTTCCTTAGGTAACCTCACTCACTGTCATGACTTCAAATATCATTTATGCCAGAGACTCTGAATTCTATATTTCCATCACCATACAGCAACACTTTTCTAAATAGCTCTACTTGGATGTCTTTACTACTGTTGTAGCCTCCTAAACTGTCTCTCCAAATATTTTTACTCTATTCTTTTCTATTCCTGCTAATTTTCCACACTGCAGCAACAGGTATCTTTTCAAAATCCACATGAGATCATGATATGTCCCTGCTTATAATATTTAATAGCTTTCTGCTTATATGAAAATAAAATTCTCAAATCTTCAGATGACCTTCAATATCTGACCCTCCTTAGGTCTCCAGACTCATTCAATTCCACTCTCCTTCTTGCTTTCTACACTGTAACCACTCACTCAGTTCCATTTGAGTCCTTCTTGTTTCAGGCCTTTCCACCTACAGTTTTGTTGTGTTTTCTTCTATCTGGGAGCCTCCTCTCCACAAGATCACTCCTACTCTCCCCCCAGGTTGGCTAATCCATTCATACTTTAGACACCTTGCTTAGCTGATTTCTCCCTCAGAGAAATCAGATTTGATTTTCTTTTGTAGTGCTTATTATAACACATTAGTTATTTGTTAATGTCTATGCATCCTGCCCCAACTCAAGCTTCTTCCCCACCCTCCATTGCCAAAGTCCATGAGGGCAGCAACCACGTCTGTTCTATCCGTGAATGCATGCTGCATCTGTGAGGCCTAGCACACTGCTGGGCACACAGCTGTGTCCAACGTATATGTGTGGAATGAATGCTCATTCCAACTTTGGGATTCTGTTTTTCCCAACCCACTAGAAAGCGGTATGACTGATATTTTCAGGTTTTACTCAAATAACAGTGGAAAAAATAGCGATTAAAAATTCCTTAATTCAACTGTAGTTTTCTTGGGAAGGAGGTACCCTAACAACGCCTCACTCCTACCAGTAAATTTCAACTTGTTGATTTTATTCACAAAACGTATTCCTTAAAAATAAGTGAGAAGAGAGTATCAAGAACCCAGAAGGAGAAGTAATTAATGAAGAAGATTCTACTTCTTGCTTAACAGTCAACCCCACCATTCTCTAAACTATTCCTTGAGGTCCATATTTGCCACTACATTTATATACTGATGTGTTGCAAAAAAAAAAAAAGTCTAGTAAAGGCTTTTCATTAAATAAATATCCTTTAGGCAGAAAATCCAATCCTGTTTGTATCTCAAATTATATAAATTTTCTTAAGATTCTGAATGAAGCACGAGAAAAAATAAGAAAAATAAAGCCAAATTTTGGCTGTACCTTGAATTATCAGTCTATGCCATTTAAAAGCACACTATCTCTTTCTTGTGATAGTCTTTACCAGCCAATCTATTTTTCCTCCACTTTGGCTGGGTGCATCCTTTTTTCCTGATATCCAGTATTGAGTAAAAGAATGAGGAAAACTCTTTTCTTAAATGAATCTGTAACTTAACCAGAGCTTTATCTATTTGTGGTGGATAGAAATACTATGCAAGATGACAGGGAACTGGAATATTAAGATGTTACCTTTTTGCCACAGTGGGCATGACTACTGCTAACCATGTTTTTTATGTTCCTCCCACAATGAAGAAGCACATAGTAAAGCTGAGGTTTTCAGGCACTATCTCTATCTATGGACAACAGTGGTTTCTACATATTCACTGTGCCAACCTTGTTCTGATTTTAATAATCTCATTTGCCAGATATTGATTCCTATTATATTGCTGTAATTATGCACTTACATGTTCTTGACCTACTTTACCTTCACAGGGATGTCTTCTTCCTGGCTTGCTTTCTCTGAAGTGAAGACATATGAGATCTCTTTGTGAGATGTGGTCTGGCGACAGATGGCACACTTAATGGAGCTTCTATGAGACCCCACACTGTATTGTTCAATAATTATAGAAATGCATTCATTACAGAAACAGTGCCCACAGGTCAGTACTGCCCACTAAAAAGAAAACAAAAAGAACAAACCTCAGTTAGGTGCTATCAAAGATGCCTTCCAATCTAGAAATATATTAAAAGGAGAAGCAGGCAGTCACAATTTCACTTCCTAAATATCTCATGACATTAATATTCTTTAAGTCATAAAAGCCAAGTTGTGCTTATAAATTAATTATTTTTTAGTCCAAAGTAAACTTTCATAGTCTTTAGTTCTGTTCATCCTAATAGTGAGCATTAACTACTAGTCACCGTTATTTTGTAAGAAGTTGGTGTTCTTATTTCAGTATTTAGGAAAAATACAAATTACTCCTTCAGTACTCTAACAGTAGATATGAATAGAGGGACTGAGAACAACATTTTGGAGATAATGTCATACTCAATATATTTTACTTAATTTATTAAACAGATCTATATTTTTAAGCATTAAAGCACTTATATAGAAAATGAGATGGGCTAGTATCTCAGATTTATTTTAAAAGTGGTTCTGGATATATTTTAAAAAACAAAATCAACAAAAAGATATTTTTAAGAAACCCCTTGTTCTATTTAAGGAAAAGTAAAATAAGCCTCTCTGAATCTCGGCAGCATACCATGGAAACTTTTCCCCTCTTTGGCAATTAGAGGTGAAGAAGAGCATTAGATTTAGTCTAGGTATCAGTTCTAAAGGTTGTGACATCTTATAAAAGTTATTTAACCTTTTTCACCTGGTAAAAACAACAACAAAAATTGAGTGGTGTTTTGAGTGACAAAGCTCCTAAATCCTAAGCTGTGTTTTTTTTTGTTTTTTTTTTTTTAATGATTTGGACATGTATGGATTTGTACGGAAAGAAAGTGTGTGGCTAGGCCCACCTGAGGTTCTCTGCAGAATGAACTAAGAAGCTCTTTGGAAAAGAACTCACACTCAGGGAAGAGAAAATTGAGGCAAATAAGCTTGGTTTAAAAACAATTATGTTGGGTTTTATTGGCTAATACTAGTCACATTGTTCTCTAGTTGGACTTCTGCTCTCAAGGAATTGTACCAGAGTCCTCAGGAGTTGAGACTGTAAAAAAATTGAAAAGCTGTTTAACTAGTATTTTTGTACGACACAGAACAGCACTATCCTGCACTCTATGTACCTCTAGTGCCACTGGGAAGAAGGTACTCCCACTACTGGAGAGGACTTTTGCGACTCATGGGAGCTCAAAATAGACAAGCTGAACAGCAAGACAGATCCACCTACATCTGCAACAGGGAAGAAACCAAAAAGGTACCGGGCACCTGAGCATTAGGAGTGATAGGAAGTTGACTGAGTGTCCCAAACAGAAGACAAATGATAATGCGTCCAGGGGCATCAGGCTGTACATATGAGTTATCTCTGATAGATTCTAATTTAATAGACCTAAATTAGAAGAAGTGGAAGAGAACTGGAGAGCTGAAAGGAAAGGACATAGAGTTCCTACAGATTGTGGGTATGAACAGAGTTTGAAAAGTACAGTTTTGTTACTATCATTATAATCTAATATGTTCTTCTAACTGTAGGAGGCCTAGGTTACGCTAGAACTAAATAAAACAATGTATATGAAAGAATTTTAAAAACTGAAAATGGTTAAGATGAAATAAAAAAAAAATTCCTGAGACAATCCAGTTGCATGAATAATCTTGTCAGAACTAAAAGCAAAAAAGACACTACTCTGTCATGATCCCTTCCATTTTTATCACAGCTTTTATCACATCTTTATTACTCACTTTTGTCAGAAGTCACCAGCACTTGTACACTACCATTTTTCTGCTCAGTTTCCAATGTAATATCTATCCTTCTAAGATTTATTACCAAATGAAATGTCCTTGAGATCTCACCTTCTCCATAAATCTTGGAAACCTAAAGGTACTTTTTTCCTGATAATTACTGGTCAGAATATGGAACTCATACATTTATTTACCTCTCCACTCTCAGTTCCATAGAAAAAAATAGCCAACAATACTTTTACTTATTTAACAGTAATAGGCTTATCTTTCAAATTTTGAAAAGCAATGAATATTATAATAATGCAGATATAGATTTATCAGAGAAAGAATTTACAGTTTCATAAATCACAGTTGGTAGGATAAAAATATGAATCTCTTAGAGGAGAATTAATATGGTGCCATTATGTTTATAGACATTTGTATATCAATATTCACAAAGAAACATACTTAATATAATGATCTTCTAAAAATTATATCTAAATTCCCCTAGGAGAGATGTTATTAAATATTTGTACTCTAAAGCCTAGTATTATGAGGTATTAATACTGCTATGTTACCATACCTATGTAAGACTTTCTGAAGTAAATCTGTCATTTAGGAAATATTGCTCAAACATATGTAGCCCTAAACATGTCACCTAACCTCTGGCGCTACCTTTAAGATGAAAGTAATACTTGCCTTTCATACAAACAGGTCATAAGAAAAAGAGAGAGAGAGAGAAAGAAAGAAAGAAAGACATATTGTATGTAGGAGCCTTTGAAAACTATAAGGTATTTTATAAATGCATGTAATATATATTATAATTTCACCTGTTTTCCCAGCTGTCGAGCACAGATTGGACAAGGTTCTGGATTAATACCTCCTGACGTTTTGTCTTGAGACTATCCAAAAAAGAAGAATTCAAAAATACATTAGTTACATTTTTACATTTAAAACCTGATACATGTTTTGCAACTCACTTATAGAAGTAAATGCTGGCAACCACAGTTTAAATAATCTAATAATTGAGATGACCTAATAATTTATATATTACCTAATATTACTATTCCTGGGACTTACAAGTAACACTTCTTCATGGAGTAAGCAAAAAATGAAAACAATTTTTATTATATGGGTTGAGTATCCCTAATTAAAAACCTGAAACTTACTGAGCGCCGACATGATGCTCAAATGAAATGCTCATTGGAGCACTTCAGATTTCGATTTTCACGTTAGGATATCAATCAGTATAATGCAAATATTCCAAAATCTGAAAAAAAATCCAAAATCTGAAACACTTCTGGACCCAAGCATTTCAGATAAGGGAGAACCAACCTACAGCTTAAATGATCATATTAGGATATTTGTGATTATAGTAGAAGGCAAAACTAAAAGCAAATTATGACAAATATCAAAATTTTATTTTCAGTCTATATTTTATTAAAAATATGGATTACAGTCGGGCACAGTGGCTCACACCTATAATCCTAGCACTTTGGGAGGTCAAGGAGGGAGGATTGCTTGAAGCCAGGAGTTTGAGACCAGCCTAAGCAAGAGCGAGATCCTGTCTAGCTGGCTGTGGTGGTGCGCCCCTGTAGCCCCAGGTACTTGGGAGGCTGAGGCAGGAGGATCACTTGAGCCCAGGAGGTTGAGGTTGCAGTGAGATATGATGATACCACTGCACTCTAGCCCAGGTGACAGAGCAAGATCCTGTCTCAACAACAACAACAAAAGATATGGATTGCTTAAAAATATATAATTTATAATTGAAACAAAGGCTCCTTAAAAATCGTGAAAAAAGCTATTCTTTGTGTCTACTTGGCATGGGATCATAGAGGAAGAGGCAGAATTTATTTATATAACAATTTCCTATTAATATTGGCTTCTTCAGCATTCTTTTTCTAATCTCATTAAGGCAAATAACTGGAAAGCAGAAATATTGCTTTGAGACATCTCTATACCTGGAAATTATATCAAAATACAAGAGCTTTTAAAAATTGCCTTAAAATTATTACAAACATTGAAACAGCTTCAAAAATGGCACCAAGTGGACAGGTTTCAAAACCAAGGAAAATATAAAGGAAAGTAAATTAGACAAGTGATCACTAAAGTTTTCGTCTGAGGTTTCACTAACCAAACATCTTTAAAAAAATTATCCTTTGACATACAAGCAGTACAAAAAAAATGCTAAATTGTGCATGGACTCGGGAACTCTAAGGGTTCAAAACAATTCCATTAACTAAAGTGGAAGTATGCAGGCATTATAAAAAGTTGAACAATTTAATTACTCTTTTCTTCTGTTAATTACTGATTTCTGTTTCAGACAATATATAATAAATCTCCTAAAAATTCAGTAGTGTAAAACAAGCAAACACTTCTCATGATTCTACAGGTTACCTTGGTGATTTCAGGATGGGCTGATTTGGCTGGGGCTAGATGGCCCAGGATGGTCACGCGCTCATGTCTAGCAGTTGGTATGTTAGCTGGTCTGTGGGGAGGGCTCTGCTCCTCAAAAAGGTAAGCTAGGCTTCTTCACATAGTCTCAGAGTTTCAAAGAGCAACAAGTGGGAGAAAACAATGTGCATGGACTTTTCAGGTCTCTGCTTATAGCAGGTGGTCAAAAGCAAGTTACCTGACCAAGTCCAGAGTCGATATGGGAGGGGATTGTTTATAGGCAGATGTACTTGGAGAAGGGGCATTATTGTAGCACTTTGTAAACAATCTACCATAATTCACCATATCACTCTTCTCAATATTTAAAGAAAAGAGTTGACACTTTTTCTGTAAAGGGCTGGATTACAAAATATAGGCTTTGTGGGCATATGGTCTGTGTTGTAACTACTCAACTCTGCTATTGTAGTGTGAATGCAGTCACAGACAATATGTAAATGACTATGACTGTATTCCAATAAAACTTTACTTACAAAAACAGGTGGTAGGCTGAATTTCTCCCATGCATGGCAGTTTGCAGATCCCTGATGAAAAGTTACAAATTTCCCTTTAAACACGACTTAGCTGGATTGTCACATATTCTCACTTTCATTCAGTTCAGAATATTTTCTAAGTTCCATTGTGACTTCTTCTTTGACCCATGGGTTATTTAGAAGTACGCTGTCAATTTCCAGACATTTGAGGATTTATCTAGTCATCTTTCCATTACTGATTTCTAGTTTAATTCCTCTTTAGTCAGGAAACATACCTTTGTATACTTTTAATCCTTTGAAAACTTTAAAAGTTGCCTTTTGACCTACCATAAGGTCTATCATAATGTAAATGTTCCATGTATGCCTAAAAAAATATGTATTCTGCAGTGGTCGAGTATAGTGGTCAGTGTCAATTAGGTCATGTTTGTCCACAATGTTCTAATGTTCAATATCCTTATGGATTTTTTTTTTTGTCCATTTCTCTGAAGTATGGAGGAATCTTAAAATAGTTTACCTCTAGAGGTATCTTCCTTTGTGCTGTCATGTATTTTAGTTCTATATATGTCGTATAACCCATACAATAGCATTGTTGCTTTAAATAGTCAATATTCTTTTATATTTATCTACATATTTAAGCTTTCCCTTGCTCTTCATTTCTTCTTGTAGTTCCATCCTTCAATGTAGGATAATTTCTCGTGAGTCCAAAGAACTTCCTTCAATATTTGTTGTGATCTGAGTCTATTGGGGATAAATTCCTTCAGTTTTTATTTACCTGAAAATATCTTTAATTCACTTTTTAAAAAAAGGATATTTTCTCTAGATATAGAATTCTAGGTTGGCAGTTTTTTTTTTCTTTTAGCATTTTAAAGATGTTTTTCCAAAGTTAACTTGGTTACACAGAGAAGCCATGGAAACCAAGTAATAGTGGGATATCTTTAAAGGCTGAAAGAAAAACATCTCTATGTAGTCACCAGTTTTATTGGTGTTCTTTTGTAAATATTATATCTTTTTCCTCTCAACTACAGATTTTTTTCCCCATTATTTTTGGTTTTGATGTATCTAGGTGTTATTTTTGTTTTTTGTTTATTTATTTTCCTTGGGGTTCTTGGAGCTTCTCTAATCTGTAAGACATTGTCACACTGATTTCAATGGTTTTAGAAAATTCTCAGCCATTATCTCTTTAACTTGCTCCTGTCCCATTCTCTTTTCCTCTTGAACTTCAGTTACAAGTATGCTAGATCATGATTGTGTCTCAAATCTTTTTCACTCCATTTTGCTATTTTTCTACGCTTCTTCAAATTGGATATTTTCTACTGCACTGTGCTTGAGTTCACTAATTCTGTCTTATGGTCTCCACGAACTTTTGATTTCTAATAACTGTATTTTTGCAGTTCTAAAATGTCCATTTGATTCTACTGTATAGATTCCAATTCATTTTATCTATGTTGTCCATCTTTTCCTTTCTCTCACATATAGGTTGAGCATCCCAAATCTGAAAATCTGCACTGTGAAATGCTTCAAAACCCAAAACTTTCTGAGCACTAATGTGACACTCAAAGGAAATGCTCATTGGAGTATTTTGGATTTTGGACACTCAATCTGCATAAGATTGTTGATACATATTGTTAAAGTGCTTTCAGGAAAGCTTATATCAATTTATACTCCCACTGGTAATACATAAAATGTATTCACTTACAACCCTTTCATCACTAGGGAGAGTTATCCAAAAAATCTTTGCCTACTTGTTGACAAAAAATGGCACCTGTGTAATTTGATTTTCCTTCTTTTATAGATTAAATGCTTTTTCTTATATTATTAGCCAAATTAGATTTTCCTAGGTAGATTATTTATATCCTTGGAATTTTGAATTTTTAAAAATAATTCAACATATAGATGATATAAATTTATGTTCTACAACTAACATGATTAACTGTCTCTTCATTTTGACTATCATATTTAAAGTATAGAAATCTTACATTTTAAAACCTCAAGTCCAGGAATGTTGGGACTTTTTTCCCCTAAATGTTATTTTCTTAATGCTAGCACTTTGCATGAGACTGACTTTTCACTGTTTTTTCCTTCTTTTTCTTCTTCAGAACAACAGCATTAGTAATTCTAGTAATAAATAGTAATAATGATGTTAATAATATCAATAGCATCAAACACCTAGGAAGTGCTTAATAAAGCAGGAACTACTCTAGCACTTTACATATATTAATTCATACAATCCTCAAGAAAGCCTTACAAGATAGAGTTGATATTATTCTCATTTTACACATGGACCAAAGAAAGGTGAATAACTTGAATAAAGACACATATCTAGAAAACAGTGGACTCATGATTCAAAATTGGGCTATCTAGATCCAAAGTCTATCATTTAACTATATGCTATTTTACCTATAATGAATGTCCAATTTTTCATTTTGTCATCACTGGGAGTTATTGATTCACTTAAATATATGTTACCCTGGTCTTCAGAACCAACTCTAGTCTATGGCTTGTATTCATTTGTCCTATCCAAATATCTACTACTGTATCTTGTTCCAAAAAGATGTTCTGCCAACTGGTAACCTATGAATTCTTGCAATAAAATGGAATTATATCTATCAATGACCCATCAACTCAATGTCCAATATAATACTTTAATCACAACTCAGAAAATGTGTTGTGAATTACATTATATAACTGAAGTTCACCTTCCTTACCATGTCTTCTGATTTAGTAGCTTTCCAAACACATTTCAGTTTCAAATAACCAATTAAAAAATATCTATGTACGTATGAATGAATGCATGTGTATGTATTATATAATGCAATTTTCACCAAGAGGTATGTTGTGATACTTCTACTATTCAAGGCTTTGAACTATATGTTTACATTGTTCTTTACTACAGAGTGCATGCTTTTTACATCATCTGTATAACTTATAATTTCTATGGATACAATATTCTTTTGGATTCTGTGTAACTACTGTAGAGACATTGCTAGTGTTCTGACTCATATAACTAACAGAAATAAATATAAGACTTAAAAAAAACCAAAAACCTATACCATTAATTATGGGTCTAACAGATTAAAATGGAAGAAGTCACTAAAGTGGTTTATGATAATACAGCATGGGAAAAAGTAGCATCTCTTAAAAACAATACCTTCTCCAAATTAGTTAGGTAAAGAAGCTGCCCAAGTTTTTTCTGAAGCTGTGATGTAGCAACGGCTTTATCATTTAGTAGTTTTATACGATTTTGTTCTACCTAAAAACAAAACAAAACAAAAAAACCTTCTTTATTCTCTCTCAACAATTCTTCAATAATATTAATGTGTCTTGTTTTAAGAAAACCTATTTATGGGAGGGGGGAGGAAGAGGACGGGTGAAATCATACCTAATGGGTACAATGTATACCATCTGGGTGATGATGGGCACACTTATAACTTTGTCTCAAGCATTATAAAAGCAATCCATGTAACCAAAACATTTGTACCCCCATAATATTCTGAAATAATAAAAAAACTGAAAAAAAAAGAAAACCTATTTATATTTTAAAACTCAAATTTTCAAAATGAATAGTAGATAATACATTTCAAAAGGATTTTTTTTTGCTTTATAGAAGGCAAAATTCAATCTAGAGCTCTTTTAAATAGAAAGCATCCCTATACACCTGAAGTCAGATAAAAATCAGTCTAAATTCTATTTATGTACCATTTTCCAGGATTATATCCACAGGATGAAGAAAAATTAAGTGATTTAATGCTTTGGCCTGAGTGATTTTATGAAATCCAGGGAAGAATCTTACTGCTCTTCCTTCTCCCAGTAGAATATAGCAGACAGAAAAGGAGCACTCAAATAAGAGGAATTTGTTTTCTCAGAAAAACTTACTGAGAATTCATATTTAAGTGAGATAGTATAATGAATACTTCAATTTTTTCTAAGTTAGCTTCCAAGCCTTAAAGAAAGAAACAAATTTAAAACACTAAACACACACAAAGGATAAAAATAAATTATAAAGGGAATATTTTTAATGTAGAATAAAAAAGACTGATGGAATTCTGTTTTAATCCTGAGATACAAAGGGGGATTTATCGGAAGATAAATTGTTGATATCTGTTCATCATCAGCAAAAGAAAACACTGCAAAAGAAAAGTTTTTAGTTGTTCTTAAGGAAGATTTTTCTAGTTCTGATAATAATAGAAAAAAATATGTCTAAAAAGAAACCGAGAATACCTATAGGTTTTATTAATAGCACATAGAAGGTGCTCAAAAAATAGATGAATGTGTAATCTATAGAGAAATAAACAAAATGCACCAAAACAGTTAATGCTAAACATATAATAGATATGAAATTGCTCACCTTTGACCTATTTAGACCTACAAAAACAATTTTCTATGGCTCAAATTAAGAATGGAGATTAAATATATACTTAAAGAAGAGAGTATATATACTGCCCTGACTCTACTTTTTCAATGGGTCTTGGATTTTTGTGACATCTATTTGCTGTGCCTTTTTCTGTGATTTACTTACAAATTACCTCATGTGGTTCTATGATATGAAGAACAGGTGGACTGGGTTTTGGCTCCCTAGGATCACGCACTCTTAGTCGTTCTGTAGCCATTGCAAGTTCGTCAACAGCAGATACACGATTCCTCAGAGCCATCCAATATTCATGAAGCAACTGAAAGAACAGAAAAGACAAAGACAGTGGTAAACCATGTAATTAAAATTGGTTAAAACCACTAAGATGTGCCTTGAGCAATGGTATTCGTGAGGTCTCAGACATACATGTTTTTTCATTAAGTGTCTAAAGTACAAGCAGTAATTCTTTGGGCCAGTTTAGGATGAGGAAGTGAGACTAAAAAATCTCCACAGGATACTGCCTCTTTAGATTCTTAGGAACAGAATACCCAAAGATTCCTTGGTGGAACCAAAGATCTTTATAGTTCAATATTAGGCTGATGGAATCTTTTCTCTGCTTTATTTTTTTAAAAATGTTTTTATTGTAACGTATTTCACATATTCAAAATAATATATATAGCAACAAGAATACTACAACAAGAATACAACTGAGTATCCACCATCCAGTTTAAGAAAAAAATTCTTTGGAAAGCCTCTGTTGTGTTCCTTCTCAATTGTACCAATCTCTTTTCTCACCTATTCCTCTTTTAAGGAACAGGTGAGGAAAGGCCCAATAATGGGGTAACCACTATTCTGAATTTTACTTATTCTTGCAGACTTTTCATTGGAATTATACATGTATGTATCCTTAATAATCTGGCTATATATGTTTTGTAAATTTATAGGAATGGTATTAATCTGTATAAATTTTTTGACATGCTCTCTTCACTAACTTTCTATTTTGAGGTAGATCCTGGTTGGTATGTATAGCAGTATCTCATTCATTTGCTTTTCTGTGAAAAGGTCTGCAAAGTTATGCAGAAAAAATGCACAAAAACCTAGGAGAAGTGTACAATAAGTGCTCCTCTGGACAAAGAGCATGTAACCAAACTGAGCCCGAAGCAAGAATACAGGGGCAATTGGACATTGTTTATAATACTGTCTTCTTCCATGGCTAGCCATAATTAACGGTGTTAATATACTCTGTATTTACAACAGTAATATGTGAGGAAAAAAATTATTAGGAATCAATGATTTTGACTTTATAAAAGTATTCCCCGATTTATCAAATGTATGAACTGATATTATAGACAACTTCTCTTTCTGCATAAAATTTTTATCCAAACTTTAAAAAGAACGTTAAAAAAAAGATATTGAATGGACTTAAGACAAAATAAATAAATGATACACTTCTTTCCTTTCCCTACCCATCTCACCTGCAAAGTAGGATAATGAGTAACAAATCCAAATATAAAGAATAATTCTAAATTAGTGAATTCTGGAATCTCAAGTACAGAGTTATAATATGATGAAATCATTAAAGTATAAATATGAAAGGCCACTCTGTGATTTACTCATTGGAATTGTTTCCAACCTCTTGTAGGTTGAGAAGTATTTACTATGTTTCCCAATCTTTAAGATTGTTGATGTTTGGTTGTAAATCATAGAGCAAAAGCAAAACAAAAATAAAAACAAAACAAAACTCTACTCTAATTTCAACGAATAGCAGCATAAAATCAAGCTAAGCATAGAATGAAACATTTTCACAGCTAAACAAAAGGTTTAACATAAATTTCAGTTTAATAATGATCTTCTTTTAGTAATTTATAACAGAATGTCCTTACATGTTGAGTATTATTGTATTAGTAATTCTTTTTTTACAATAGTTACATTTTAAGGAAAGAAAGATAATGACACCTTAATCTCTGGAGCAGATTTAAAAAAACTGGAGAGAAAAAGGAAAGCAATTAAAATTAATGTAAAAAAGGAGAATTTTTAATACAGGAAGGAAGTTTTAAAATACTATACCTTATATTCCTTCTTCCATGCTTCAAAGAGATCCATTGAAGTACTTCCTTCATCAATGAATTCAATATCAAACCTATGTGATTTTGCAAATGATAGTATTGCTTTCATAGATCGTTCTGTTTCACTTATTGCCCACAGACCCCGGGTTGTGGTAGGTACTCTATCATCCACCAGTCCTTCTTCATCTTCTATCATCTCCTCAAATATTGCAGTCTGGCCCTTGACTCTGAAAACATACCAGAACAAAATATCAGTAACTACTACCAGTGGGTAAGAAGCACTTGTAAATGAGTGATACTGGCAGAATAAATAGAGAAGCAAGGTCAGTAACTTTTCAACAACTTTTAGTGTGATACCTATAAGATCATGCTTGCAGGTCTTTGGAAAAACCATAGCAATTCTGAAAATGCTGGAAGTGTCATAAACTTGTCCAGTGTTTCTTGAGAGCAATATGGCATAATCAAAAATGTCTATCAATTCCATACTATAAATCTCACTCTGAGAATTGAAACATAAACCACAACCAATGACCATGCAAAAGAAAGAAAAAAAGCACAGTATGATCTAAAAGTACACTGCCAATCCTTTTCAAGGCAATCAGAACTTAGCCTTTTCTCAATTTCCAAGCTGGTAAAATAGAGATAATTTTGCTCATAACATGGTTATATGCACTCACTAGGCAGCTTACTCCCCAACACAGGACGAAGATTTTGTGTGGAGAAATGGTATTTATAATGAGAGACAATATATGACAGGATATGTACTACGTATCAAGCACTATGCTACACAAGTACGTGCATTTTCTTATTTGATATTCACAAAACTTCAACGAAGAGCTATTATTACCTTCATTTCATGAATGAGGACACTGAGGCTTAGAGAAGTAATTTGCTCACAACAGTGAGCAGGGATTTGAGTTCAAATTGGTCGGACTCTAGAGTCTGGGATCTTACCACTTCCCTAAATTGCCCCTCAATTAATTACACATTACTATATGACATGAACATTTAGGGAAAACTTCTGCATAGGTAAAACTGAAGATGTCAAATGATCAAATGCCAAGGGTTTACTGACTTGATTTAATGAAGCAAAAAATATAAGACAGGTCACTGTGTGGAAAATAATAGTCTTATAATCAAACTCTAAATCTTATATAATGTTTCATTTTCTTGATGGGTAATAATCAAATAGAGAACTTACGTGTTAGAAAATAGCTTTGATTCATACTCTGTGAACAATTCATCAGCTTTACAAAACACACAGCTAAAAAAAAGAGTATCAGAGAAATAGTCACAAACATAACCAGCACTCAATTGCTAAGAGAGGCTTAGTATTTTGTACTTTATTTTTTCTTCATAACAGATATGCCATTTTAGAAAAAAAAAATTACATAGTTTTCAGTACCTGGTCCTTGAGTTTGTTTCCTTTTTTTAATTAGATTATTAATATATCTCTTTCTATTTCTGTCTGAATTAAAATGAAAAAAAATTATTATAGAGCCACTGTTTCCTCTCTCAGAAGAAATCTAGCTTAATAGAATGGTGCCATTTCATCGTATGAATTCTTCTACTACCTACCAGTTGAGAGGAAGTCGAGTTGGTCGGAGGTGGCAGATTGTTGCAGATTCAATAACATTACGAGATGGAGGTCCCTCCAGGTTTTTTACAGCTTCTCTTACTAGCTTCTGGAATTTATTTAGCTCTTCCATTTGTGTTGTAAGTAAGAACTGAAGACCTCTACAGTCATGGAATCTGATTCCCACCACCAGCAGCACACACAAAACAAAGAAAATAGGTCAATTTTCTCAAATTCAGAAAATGATTGCCAAGCAAAGTGTTAAAGAAACTGTGCTACATTTTACCCAGCCACATTTGAATGTGCTTTCCTTAGGAGTGTATTCAATTGGTGTCTACTATGAGTCAAACTATAATAACATTGGGTTGTCTATTACAAAAGACATCAAAAGATTTTGGCATTCCTGTGCTCAGAAATGGGAAGAGTATGCAAAATCTATGTCTCTGTCTCAGATATCTTTGAAAGATCAGGATTGCCACATTCTTCCTTTTTAAGGCTGACTGACTACAGCTGTCCCCCTGATGTCCTTGTCCTACATGGAGAGGTGAATGCAGAATGATACATAAAGACAGAAAATTAGGAAGAAAGAAGAAAAATGGCCAAGAGTTATATTCCTCATTTAAAAAAATATATAATTAATTAATTATTAAGCATTTACTATATGCCAAGCACTTTTCTTGTATGACTTTAATAGTTTCTGCTATGCTCACATTATGGATGAAATATAACAAATTAAGGTAACTAAAGTTACAAAGGTGTGGCAGAGTTAGGAGGTAAACCCAGATACAGTGTTCTTAACCATTTTGATAAGCTGTGAATGAAAAGGGTTGAGGAAATAAAAAGTATGGACGTTTGTGTATGGGTTTATGAAAGGAAAAAGAAGGCCTAAAATAATAAGAAATTAGGAACTGGAAAATACAAAGAGTTCTTATATACTTTCCTTCCTGAAATACCATATACCCCCCTTCCAAAATTTTTCAAAAACTGCTGCTCTCCTTCCTCAATATTTCCAAACACTAACCTATGTTTCTTTCTGTCCATGAAGTTTATTGAAAATACTCATTTTAGTACTCTGTTATGTTCATTTTTCACATAGAATCATATTACTCAAATTGTCTGTGGGTCTTGTTTTCTCACTGAGCTAACTTTTAGAAAGTAGGGATTATATAACATTCTTTTAAAAAATACATATCTAACAGGTACAGAATAGCTGCTCAATAATTTCTAAAACAATTTGCATAGATACTTGAAAATTAGGCTAGGTGTTGATACTATTCACAAAAAGAAAACAAGGTTTTTATTTCTAACTTATTAGAAATTTAAGTTTATAAGGGAAGATGTAACTTTGCAAAATTTCTCTCAACAAACTTGTATCTGAGTCATGTGAATAGGGGGTATAAAATATTATCACAGATCAGCATTTAACCATTCTTAGCAATTTCTCTCTTGCAGGTCCTTTAAATGAAAGAGAAGAAAATGATAGTAACAGAAGGTAACTCTTACATATCACACTATACTAAATAAATCCTTTATAAATGTTAATTTATTTAATTCTTACAACAATGCTGAGGGGTTTTACAGACAAAGAAACTAAGGCACAGAGCTTAACTAACTTTCTCAAGGACACAGAGCCTGTAAGTGGTGGCACTGGGATATGAACACAACAATCTGACTAGATCACCTACCTGCGCTCTTCACTAAGCTAAGAGCCTTTCCCAACAATCATTAGCAAGCAAACATTAGTAATTTGGCTTTTGAGATATCGATTTCATACAAAAACACAGACAATAGTAAAATAATCTCTGAATATATAGCAATAAAAAAAATTAACTCACTTATAGGTATTTTATATGTTTACCTTTGTACATTTTGAAATGTGTTTTGTTATTTTCTATTTATGTCTAATGTTTATGAAAGGAATGTTTCTGTAATAAATTGTATGTTTTATGTTTCCTATTGGTCATTTTATAGATCTGGGACCTCAGAACATTCAATAAGGATGTGTTCTAATATGAGAATTCATATCTTTTAAGTAGTTTTTGTGTAATTTAAGAAAAACAACTTCAAAATGATTTTAATACTTTCTTAGGTGATTCAACAATGCTGGCAGAATAAACAGTGGTCCCCAACCTTTTTGGCACCAGGGACCAGTTTCACGGAAGACAATTTTTCCACGGATGGGGTTTGGGGGCGGCAGAGCTCTGTGGCTGGATCCCTAACAGGGTTGGGGTTGGGGACCAGAGCATTAGGATACAGCTTTAAAAATAAATAAAATGAACCATGACTAAATTGGCAACTTATCCTGAAATCAAGATCCTTGGGTTTAATAGAGAAACAGGGAATGCACTCAAGACATATATTGCACATACTTCAGAAATAAGAATCCCGTGAGGTTCTGTATGGTCAAAAAGATGATTATAATAAAACACATGGAAAACGTGGCATATCTCTTTTAGCAGACATTTGAAAAAGTTTTCGGAAGACTAAATGAAAATATTTTAAAATCACACTGGGGAAGTATGAATGCCTTATGTCAAGGATGAAATTCTCCAAAACAAAACTTTTCTTAAAACAAGTGTCATCTAAATTGAAATCTGGGTATGTGGCTAAAAGTGGTTTTTGACGCAGGCACTTTCATGTATGCTGATGGGATAGAAGATTAAACAACGTCTTCCAATGTTAATAAATTTCTGCAAACTATCAAAAAAAACCACCCAAAAACATACTGCTTAAAGTTGGCTTTGGTTGTATCCAACAAAGAAAATACTTTAAGCAGATTTTAAAAACGCACTAAAAGGGAGTATTTTAAAATAGCTAATACATGAAAGTCTCTCTTTTAGAATTATCCCTAATATTTTTATTTGAAATGCACTCTTAACAAAATGTAAAACTCACATGTTTATAACCAAAATATGTTCTAATATTTAATTACACTTCTAAATACCAAATGATCTGAACATTTGAGGTGATTACTCATACAGTTACTCTGTTTTGTGCTATTTCTTACTTCTCTGACATAGAAAGCTTGCCAATTTGTTGCTTATAGTTGCTGGTTATTTCATTTCGCACTCGCTGAGCAAGCTCCTCATCAATCGTAAATTCTATTGCTCTGTGGATCACATTCAGCCACCAAGGAGAATTAGAATGAATCTGTAAAAAAGACAATAGTTGATCAATTAATATTTTTTGGTACAATTAATTTTTTTTTAACTATGCTTCCATCATTGGGAAGGGCGATTTGCATAATTCAAAGAAAGCAATAAATGCTATTCTCAAAGGAATTATAATAGAGGGGAGACAAATACATATACTCGCTATATAATGGGTAAATACCTCTTTTGCATACATAAAGAGAACACCTGTTTTCTGACTACTCTGGACGAACGAAAATTTATTGCACACACTTGTATAACAAAGCTGTGCTAAAAAAAAATACACCAAAATGAAAATTCAATACTCACTTTCCATATGTGAAAATGTCACAAGTCTCTTTCTCAGCATAATATAGAAAGCCTTCATTCTAATCTTTAACTAATTGAACTAGATTCTACTCAATGAATAATTTACAATAACTTAACAAAATCATATGCCTGAATACTTAATAATTAATGAATTAGGAAGAATAAAATTTGGAACAACTAATTAAAAAGTTGAAAATAAGTGTATTTGCGTAGGCTCCTCTTTAGACTTTGCTACGGATTTCATAAAAGAGAAATTTTAGAAATGACAAATGGTATATATTCCATAAGAAAAATATCTTCTGGTTCTAATGTTCTAACATCTTAAAAGAAAAGATTTTGGAAACATACATCCCTAAGATCAAAGGGAGGTTATAGAAGTCTTTCTTCAAAAGACAACCTGTTACATACCCAAGGTAAGAGGAAAGCTACTATAGTTTAAAAAAAATAAAAGAGAACCTCAAAATAGTTGCTTTATCTATGTATTTATTCATTTAACCAATAAACCTTGCTAACAGTAAATAAATTTGTATTATGGGTGAAGCACTGTACTAGGTGCTGAGAATCTCATGATGAATAAGGAAGTTCAAGTTTCTCCCCCGCCAAAAATAAGAACCAAAATGATATATGGAGACAAACACAAGTGAAATATTGCATTTTGGGGACATACTTTTCTTTGAAGCTCACGTATGGTCTGCTGCACAGGCTGTAAAGCTTGCTGGGCTTCAGCAACTTCTGTATTACACTTGCTCATATAGTGCTCTCGCAGTTGTTTGGCCTGTGTTGAAACAGAAAACAAAAACAAACTTTCACTCCAGACCTAGAAAATAGTATAGTATTATGTTTGAAGAACAATGCGGTCATTTTATATATTTAAAGCCACTTAATTTGATTTAAACATAAAACTCTACAGGTATACTGTGTCTCCACAGTATAAAGTATCCATAAAAGTCATGCTAGAAATTCCTAAGATATATATGGAAGAGAACAAAATTTACCTGTCCAAGTCACAAAATTTAAGAAATGGCAAATATCTGTTCCCCAAATTTCTATTTAAATAGTTTCTTAATTAGAAAAAACAGGGAGGGGAAAAAGAAGAGTAATATTTCAAATTATGAGGCAAAACAAGGACATCTTTCAGAACTCCTTACCTAATTTAGTTATCACAGTTTCTTGGAGTTACTTGAACTTAAAAATAATACTTGAGAATATACACTAACACAGGTGTTATAGATTGAATTGTGTTCCCCCAAAATTTATATGGTGAAGCCCTAATCCCCAATGTGACTGTGTTTAGCGATATAGCCTTTAAGGAGGTAAATAAGGTTAAATAATGTCATAAGAGTAGGGTCCTAATCCAATATGATTGGTGTCCTATTGTAATGAGTTGAGCCATATGAAATTGATAATACTTGACCATTTTTGACTTACAAAAATGGCAATTTCATATGCCTGAACTGAACAGATACATCTCTTTGGACTAGAGATATATCTAGAAAGAAACAAATCCTTTCATTTACAACAACACTGTGTGAACCTGGAGGATATTATGCCAAGTGAAACAAGCCAGGCACAGAAAGACAAACGTTGCATGATCTCACTTATATGTGGGATCTAAAACAGTTGAATTCACAGAAGCAGAGATGGTGGTTTTCAGGGGCTGGAGAGATTGGGGACATGTTGGTCAAAGATACAGTAATTTTAGCTAGATAGGAGGAATACGTTCAGCAGATCTATTATACAATATGGTGACTATAGTTAATAACAATATTGTATACTTGAAAATGGATAAGAGAGTAGATTTTAAATGTCCTCACTACAAAAAGAAATAAGTATGTGAGGTAATTAGTTTGATTTAGCCATTCCACAATATCTACATATATTGAAACATCATGTTGCACACCATAAATATATGTAATTTTTATATGTCAATTAAAATAAATAAATAGTTCACCAAAAAATGCCCCAAAATCAGTGGTCAAAGGGCTGTGCATAGTTATATAATCTCATTTTTTATCTTGTTGATTCAAATAAAGGCTTCACTTCCATGTTCAATACATTTCAAACTTATCTGCTCTTTTTCTTTTACCTTTGTCCTTTCTCTTTCATCTTTAAAAATGGCAAAATTCCCTGGGAAAATTAGCACAACAAGCTATTAACACAGTGTAGAGGGAATTTCTTTGAAAGAAATAATACTGAAAATTTGAGCTTACTGCCTTAAATAATATGCAGCAAGAGTTGGAGAAAGTACTTATACTTAATAAACTACATCTTTTGTAGATCTGCCATGAGATCAACAAGGTCTCCTTTTTTTAATGTGCTATTTATTTACACCCTATGCTGTTGGCTACCAACAGCCATATCTACAAAAAGCAATTAACATACAACTGTAAGCAGATCACCAAAGCAGCAAAACAGTATGGAGTACTGACTTCTCTGCCACCCAAAATTACCACAGCAAAGTTTGAAATGTCAAAGTAACAGGAAAACATGTTTACATTTATTTAAATGTTGTATGCCCTAGGAAATATCACCTAGATGGAGTATAAAGTTTGAAAAAATATACTTTTACTGACAGAATGAAAAAATAATAATTACCTCTTCCTCAAGTCTGCCATCTCGCAGGGTAGGAGGTATCCCTGGGTGCTTGGCTATCAACAATTCCATCAAGTTATGGGTAGCATGAAGTCTCTACAGACACACCAAAGGCAACAATTATGACAGTCAATGAAGAGGCAGGACTCTAGAGAGAACCTACTATTCACATGGCATACAGAACACTAACACCATGTTAAGACCATATCACCAAATACTTTTCCTCTAAAACAATTCGAGTATCAACTTTTCCAGAGAAAAATGATGTCAGTTTTATAGCAAATGTCCTAAATCATGAAATGAATTTTCTTCAGTTAAAAATAAATACTGTCTTATGCAGTATGGCTATGCACTCAGCAGATATATTTCTATTATACATACATTTGTCTATATATGGAAGTGAGAGTAAACCAAATAAATTCAGTAAAGTAGAAAGGCTGACCGCACTGACTTCATTCCTTTTCTCTTGGGAAATGAGTTTGGATGAACCTAGTAATTATTAATATGATAAAAATAAGGATAATAAAATAAATAAGAAAGTATGGTTATGAAATAAGGTGAAAGTAGTTTTTATCTGTTAACTTGACATTTTACTGGGAAGACAGCTAAGGGCTAAAGGATGACAGGGAAAGAGTCCTTCTGGTAAGATCTGATTTGGTGCCAGTGATTTGAGACTTTAAAGGTTCATTCTATTTGGCTATATATTACTGGCAAAGGTACAAATCTTTGTAGAGTCAATCTTAGAAGAATTACCTCAAATGTCTTAGGTCTTGTCAACATGGCTTCATAGGTAATATAATCAGTAATACCATTAGAGCTAATAGCAAAAAGAAATTTGAAACGGTAGAAACTTGTCTTCTCCATGTGTACTCGTGGAAGAGGACTTCTGTAATTTTCTGTACATGGTGGTGAAACGGGGAGAATACTATAGTCTCTTTCCACCCCCTTACACGTTTTATCCCAAGGGAACAGAGTGGCTAATCTGACCAGACAGAGCAAGACGTTCAGTGAGCCATGCTTTACCAGTCAGTGGGGTTACTATGACTCAAAAGCAAGAACCAGGCTGATTGCTTACTCTTCACTCTTAAACTTAGGCATACTAGATTTACCTATTTCCTTGCCCATTCTTCTACTCTCTTTCCTTTATTCAGGAGGATATCTTTGCACTCCCTCCTTCTCCCATGAGATAAACACACTTGCTTAAGGTCTAGGGCCTGCCTTCTATAATCCTTATCCTTGCAGAATATAAGTAGATATATATTTAATTTTTTCTTCCTCCACTCCCCCATACATTCCTCCAAACACCCACTGTGGCACATGTGAACATGTTAGTCCCAAGGTCAATATTCTGAATGGTAAAGTCATCTCACCTGGGACTTCAAGCCTAAACTTGCCAAAATTAATAAAATTGGTCTTTATTTTCCATTTAGCTAGACAGCCTTGTCTACATGATCCACTGAACAGAACCAAGAAGGCAAAGAGAAATAAGTGTTATAACTGAAATATCCAAATCTCCTTAAAAGACCTCTAAAAATTAAATTATAACATCATTGGATAGGTTTTATTACTTAGTTCCACTGCTGAGTGTGATTTCTTTTTGGTAAAAATTCATATGCAAAAATGATAAAAGTAACCTACTCTTTTAAGTACAAATAACTTGGACTATTTTTCTAATGTATAAATTTATCTTGTCAGGATTGTGGCCAAAACTGGCCCAAGCAGATGGAATAGAAATGATTTGCAAACTTTAGTATATATATACAAATCACCTTGGGTACTTTTTATAATAAAAGGACTAAATCCTAAGCTTCATCCCCAGCGATTATGACTCAGTCTATTTCTTAACCTTTATCCTCTTAAACATTCAGAAAATATTATTTTGTAAAAAACAAATAGAATACTTGAAACTGTTTAGTTTTTACTTACTTGAAGTGAATCAGTTTTGAGTTTTCCTTTGTGCTCCTCAGATGAGCGCAACACTTCTCTGTACAGTTCTGCTGCCAACGCATACTCACCTAATGAATTAAAATGTATTTAAAGCATAAAGAAGTCACATATTTAGCTCCCAATGTCATTTAGTTGTCTATTCTCTAAAAACGTCTACTGCAAAAACATAATGATTACAACTTAAAATAATGATTTTTTTTTTAAGTAATGGAATTTGGCTTGCTATCAATGATTGCCCCAGTAAAAAACAACTTCTTATAGTTCCTTTCTCAATTCCACAGAATATGTTTTTGTATCATATTTACAATGTTTTAAAGTTATGCTGAAATATATTTAGAATCAAATATAGTTATGATGTTTTAATATTACACTCAAAAACAAAGTCTAGATTAACTTTTAATTTAGACAAATAATTTTCTTCTTATTGAAGTTAAAGGGTGCCAATTAGTACTCACTACGATGTTTGAAATTAAGGACAAATTTAGGGTAATTATAGGCATTTGTAAACAAATATTCAAGACACTATGATCAACCTACACATAACTAACAGAAAAATAATGTACTCTTCTTGGTAGCTATTGTTCTTGGTACTAGGCCAAAATAATCTCCAATTAAAAAGTACATTTCAAAAACTTAGGGATCTTCTTTCCATTTCTGGTCACACATTATCACAATTAGTCTGAGATGTATGCTGTTTTCTATTGTTCATAATTAGCAGCTCATTCAAATAAAGCAATTCCATAAGAATCAATTAAACTATAGGCTGGCAAACTATGGCCATATCTGACCCTCTGCATTTTTGTCAGGCCCATCAGCTAAGAATGATTTTTACATAGTTGAAAAAAATTCAAAATAATAATAATATTTCGTGATGTGAAAATTAAATTACGTGAAATTTTGGGTCCATGAATAAACTTTTATTAGAACCCAATTCTACTCATTTGTTTTTTACTGTTTGTGGCTGCTTCAGCACTACAGTAGCAAAGCTGAGTAAATGTACAGAGATCCTGTGTCTTGCAACATCTAAAATATTTACTATCTGGTTCTTTTATAGAAAAAGTTTTACATCTCAATGAAAGGAGAGCTGAAACATTTTTAGTGGCTTGAATAATAGAATCTACCTTATTTGCTGTTCGTGTGAAAATTCAAACCTGGTAAATCATAAATACAATTAAAGTAAAAATCTAACAATGGCAAAATCACAAAATACAGAAAGAAAAGGTGTAGAGATGTTCCAGTTTCTGTTTGCTGATAAAGTTTTTTCTCCTCAGTCTCACATATACTTGCTTTTATTAACATTTCAAACTAGTTTTATTGATGTCATGTATTTAGGACTGTGTTCGTAGCCATAATGAATTTCCTCTCTCTCTTTCTCTCTCTATAAACACCTTTGTCAACTCTGAGGTTAGTTCTCTCTGTCTCTTTTCTGTGAAAGTAGATATATATATTTTAATTGAGGTAAAATACACATAAAACTTACCATTTCAACCATTTTTAAGTGTGGGTCAGCGGCATTATGTACATTCACACTGTTGTACAAAACACTTGCTTTTGTACCATTACTTTATATCTAGTTCTATCAGTTATTTAACACAAAACTTTCTAAAACATATATTTTTACAGGACTGCAGAGTCAGCCAATTTCTATTCACTTTGATGAGGGAGAAGAATATTTTCATCGTAATGAAGTCACATTATATGGAGTAACACTCAATTATCTTCACACAGTGGGTTCTCTTTTTTAGTTTTTAAGAGTCTTGATAAAAGCTTTTGAAAAGACATGGATTCTATTAGTATTTATATATCACTTCATTTAATGATGCTCCCTTCATAATTACCATTTTTAAAGGAGGTATAGTGAGCAGCTGAATTTGAACTATTCACTATAATACCTGTATTTTTACGTTTATTTAAAAAAAGACATGCTTTCTGAGAAAGACACAAAAATATGCATATTCGATTAAGTTATAAAAATTTAAATCAAATTTGGAAATTTGGAAATATCCATTCTTCACCACTTGATGGCACTAACATTTCCAAGTAAACAAACTGGATTTGATATTGCCAAGCTAGTTTTCTCTAAAAATTATATGCAGAAAACAAATTGTTCAAACTTATAACAATACAATGTGTTTAATACCAGTCAATGAGGACTTTAGAATATACATTATAAATCATACATATTTATCTGCATATAATACGTGCAAATCTTTCAGAGTTTGATATTAATTTTAGATTTCTTTTAAAAGTAGATCTTCACTGTCTCATCCCTACTTTGGAAGAGTCTAAATTATGTAAGGTAAATATGTAATGTTACTTTTAAAAATGGATATTGTTTAACATGCCACTATGAAGTTAAGCAATGGAAACTAAAAACAGCAAACTCATTAAAATTAAGTTCATAATTACATTAAATTCAGAATGGACATATTCTCTGTTAATGGACTTTCTGGAACTACACTGGGAATGCAATGGAAACCATCTGAAAGATGTAGCTTTTATCATGCAATAGCGTGGTATTTTGCCACACAGGAGCCAACTATACACTGACCCTGCTAGAGTGAGGTGGTGTTTGGAAATGATCAGATGAGGAACCTTTTTCCCCAGTCCCCATACCACACATAACTTCACAGCAGGGCAAGGCAATAATAAATCTGAAAAGGAAATAAGAAAAAAAGCCAAGGGAGAAAATTCATTCACTGTATAAGTTTCTGAATCATATCATAGAGTAAAATGAGGACTGCAATTTTAAAATCAAGATGGGAAAGCTGAAATTTATTTTTATTATTGTGACAATCTACAAGTACTATATTACTCCATTTTAGAAATTTTTGACTGTGAAATCTCAACCTATTATAGACAGTATAATATTGAAGTTTATATAAAAAATTAAATATTTGATTTGAAATCAAGAGATCCAAGGCACATCTGCCACTTATTAGCTATACTCTTAAGAAAGCAACTAAGACTTTCTGAACCTCAGTTTCCTTAAGTAAATGGGAATTATATCTCAATCACTGGGCAGTTATAAGAATAAAATAGCGTATATACATGAAAGTGTTATGCATAATGTATAATGCTTGTAGAAAAATAATCATTTCTCAGGTATGATGCCAGATTTTAATGACCTGAAGACATTTTAAATAGTACATTCATTATTCATATATTTTCAAGGACAAGCACACATATTTCTCATCTGCAATAGTCAACTAATCTGTATATTTTAATCACAATTGTTCTATTCAATTAATTGGGCACTGAGAAACTGGTATTAGATATGACACATATTTTCCCAACTTTTGCCTAATTATTTTCAAGTTAATACAAAGGAAAGTTTAATTGCTTTTCCTATTTTCATTGGGTTGTTTCCTTATTGTTGGGTGTTAATAGCTATTTTTAAATTCCAGATTCAAGTACTTTCTCAGACATGTGATTGGCAAGTATTTTCTTCATTCAGTGCCTTGTCTTTTCATTTTCTTGCCTTTTAAGAAATGGAGGTTATTAATTTTGATGAAGTCAAATTTATGTTTTCTTCTTTTATAGACTGTGCTTTCTTCATATCTAAGAAATCTTTGCCTAATCCCAAATCACAATTTTTTTTTTTTTTAAGAGACAGGGTCTCACACTGTTGCTAAGGCTGGAGTGCAGTGACACAATCATAGCTCACTGCAGCCTCTAATCCTGGCCTCAAGCGATCCCCCTGCCTCAGCCTCCCAAAGTGCTGGGACTACAGGCTTCAGCCACTGTGCATGGCCCCAAATCATAAAATTTTATCCTTTTTTTTCTTCTAGGAGTTTTATAGTTTTAGGTTTTAATTAATTCAGTCTAATAACCATTTCAATTTAATTTTTTATATGGTGCAAGGTTGAAGGCTAATTTTTTCCATATGGGTATCTAATTGTTCTAGTCCCATTCCTGAAAACATTAACGTTCCTCCACGGAAATACCTTTGCGCTTTTGTTGAAAAATCAATTGATTACAAATAAGTGGGACTATTTCTGGACTCTATCCTGTTCCATTGGTTTCCATGCCTAACTTTATGGCAATGCCACACTGTCTTGATTACTGTAGCTTTAGAAATAGTCCTGAAACAAGGTAGTCTAAATCTTTTATTTTGTTCTTTCCCAGAGTTGTTTTGGCTATTATGGGTTCTCTGCACTTCCATGTGAATTTTAGAATTAGCTTGTCAATTTCTATGAAACAGTCTGCTGAAATTTTGATGACATGGCTCTATAGTTCGACTTGGGATGAACCGGCACCTTAACAAGTAAGTCTTCTGATCCATAGCATAGTTTAATTAGGTGTTTTTAATTTCTCTCAGCAACATTTTATGTTTATCAATGTTTTGTGCTTTTTTGTGTAGGTCTTGTATATCCTTATTCAAATTGATGCCTAAGTATTTCATATTTTTGATACTACTATGAATAGTATTGTTATAATTTCTAATTGTTCATTCCTAACAAATAGAAATAAAATTGATTTTTGTATATTCACTTTGTATCATACAATCTTGTAAAATTCACTTATAAGTTCTAGTATTTTTCCTACACAATCATGTTGCAGTGAACAAAGTTGTTTTTTTTAAATCCAATCTGATAATTTTTATTTCTTTTTCTTATCTTACTGCACTGGAGAAAACCTCATGTACAATATTAATAGAAGTGGTAAGAGGGGAAATCACTGATTTGTTCATAATCTTACATGGAAAATATTCAGTTTTCAACAATTAAGTATGACATTAGCTGCAGGTTTTTTATAGATGCCCTTTATCAAGCTGAGAAAGTCCCCTTTGATACCTAGATTGCTGAGAAGTTTTTATAAAAAATAGATGTTGAATTTTGTCAAATACTTTTCCTACATCTATTGAGATGACCATATGGTGTTTTTGATTTTTTTAAAAGCTTATTACATGATGAATTATGTTAGTTAATTAAACCAATCTTACATCCCTGGGATAAACTCCATTTGGTCATAATAGATTCCTACACTGACCTCCAATACTCCACTTGCATTATCCTTTTTATATATTGTTGGATACATTTAAAAAAAATTTTTTTAAAGAATTTTGCATCTATGTTTATGAGTGGTATCAATCTGCAGTTATGCTTTTTTTGTAATTTCTTTGGTTTTGGAATCAGGATATGCTGCCTGTTAAAATAAGGTGGGATGTATTCCCTTCTCTTCAATTTTCTATAAGAGTTTATATAGATTTGCTATTATTTCTTCCTTAAATGTTTGGTAGAAGTCACCAATAAAGGCACCTTGGCCTAGAAATTTCTTCATGGGAATATTTTTAACTACACAATTAACTTCTTAAATAGATACAGGACTATATGCAGGTTATGTATTTCTTCTTGAGTCAGCTTTGGTAGTTTGTGTCTTTCAAAGCCGTTTATGTTCATTTCATCAAACCTGTCAAATATTTGGCATAAAGCTACTTATGGTACTTTTAAATATCTGTAGAATAGTGATGTCATCTCTCTCACCCCTGGTAACAGTAATTTGTGTCTTCTCTCTTTTTCCCTGAACAGTCTAACTAGAAGTTCATCAATTTTTATTGATCTTCTCCAAGAACCAAATTTTGATTTCACTACTTTTCTCTATTGGTTTTGTTTTCCTTTTAATTGATTCCTGCACTGCTCTTTATTATTTCTGCCTTTTCCTTACTTCGTACTTCATTTGCTCTTCTTTGTTTTAGTTTTTTAAGGTATCACCTGAAGTCTCTGCTCTGAAAGTTTTTTCTTCTCTAATATGTGTTTAGTGCTATAAATTTCCTTTAATTACTAATTTTCTGCATACAAATTTTGATATTTCATTTTCACTCATTTCAAAATACTTCCTAGTTTCCTTTCTGATTTATTCTTTAACCCAAGGGTTGAGAAGTTTGTTATTTAGTTTGCAAATATTTGGGGACTTTCCATTTTGTTATTGATATCTAATTTAATTCTACTATGGACATAAAACATAGTCTGTAAGACCTAGATCCTTCTAAATCTATTGACTTGTTTCATAGCCCAGAATGTGCTCTATCCTGGTAAATGTTCCATGTGCACTTGAAAAGAATATGTATTCCTCTTTGGTTGGATAAAGTGTTCAATAAATGTCGATTAGGTCAATGTCCTTACTTATTTTCTGTTTACTTGTTCTATAAATAATTGAGACAGGAATGTTGACATCTGACTATAATTATGAATTTGTCTATTTCTCATTATAGTTCAGTTTTTGTTATTTATTTTGAAGCTCTAATTTTAGGTGCATAAACATTTAGGATTTTTTTTTTTTTTCAGTGATATAGTAACACTCTTTATCCTTGGTAATATTCTTTGCTCTGAAATCTACCTTAGGAACTCCAGTGGTGCAATTGGTTAGTGTGCAGTACTTATATGAAATCTATTTTACCTGATAGTAATATAGTCACTTCAGCTTTCTTTTGATTAGTCTTAACAGGGTATATCTGTTTTCATCCTTTTACATTTGCATCTTTAAATATAAAGTGGGTTTCTTATAGAAAGCATATTGTTGGGTATTGCTTTTTAAAATCCAGTCTGACAACCTATGCCTTTTAATTGGGATACTTAGACCATTACATTTAATATGATCACTGGTATGCTTGGGATGAAATCTACCACCTTGCTATTTGCTTTCTAATCATCTCATCTGTTCTTTGTTCCCCTTTTTCTTTTTTCCTGCTTTTTCTTTTTCAGATTGAAGATTTTTTATTATATCTTTTTATCTAATCTTTTGGATTATTACCTCTCTTTGTTGTGTTTTTTAGCAGTGGCTATAGGGAACATATATCTTTGCCATGTCACAGTCCACTTCATGTAATATTATACCACTTCATATACATTATAAAAACCTTACATTATTCATCCATGTCTCCCCAACCCCCACAAACTTTGTACTATTGTTTTTGTATGTACATTTACATGTTATTAAACCCACAACATATTTCTTCATATTTTTTTTTCTTCTTCAGGTACTCCAATACATTTATATTAGGCTACTTGAAGCTGTCCAAAACTTCACTGATGCTCTTTTCAAATTTTTTAGTCTTCATTCTGTTTTTCATGTTGGAGAGTTTCTATTGCTATTCTATACTTCAACTTTACTGATCTTTTCTTTTGCAGTGTCTAATCTTCTATTTATTAAGTGTATTTGCCACATCAGACACTGAAATTTTGATCTCTAGAAGTTTGATTTTATGTTTTCAATGTTTCTACTTAACAAGTTTAATCTTTACTCTTGAATGTATAGAATACAGTTTTAATGATTCTCATATTTATATCAAAAGGTATTCATATGGAATGGTACTTATTAAAAGTGCCAGTTATATATAACTTCTGCTTCCAGTCAAGAAAGAGTAACAGATAATGGATTTATTCTCCTTCCTATAACAACTAAAATAAAAGACAAAATACATGAAACACCAGTTTGTAAGATATTGGACACCAGGCAAAAAAAAAAAACCAGTGATCCCTGAGAGATGGGAAACAACCAAGTAAATACCCTTCTATGTAAATGGAAGATGTTCTAACTTGTTTTAATTTTGTGCATAATATATAACACTATAACTTTACACATACACGTTATGTGTGCATGTTTATGTATTCGTCTGTCACCCTCTGTAAGAATTTAAAGTCTACAAGTTCAAGGAGTTTACTGTGTTTACTGTCTCATCTTTGTTACCTTAATCATACTCAAACACAAATATCTGTTGAAAAAATGAACTCAAAAACAATATTATTTTTAAATAATAAAAACGATATTATTTTTAAATCAATGAACAATACTTTCTTGAATGTGCTGAAACTCTTCTATTTCTAGACATTTTGGTTGTTTACAGTTGTTCACTATTAAAGACTAAGATTAACAACTTCTAGCCATATCTTTGTTCATATCCTCATTTCCTTAAAAAAGAACTTCTAAAAATGGAAATGTTTGGTCAAAGCATACGTAAACTTTCAAGGTTTTTGAAGCATTCTGCCTAACCGCAATCTCTTAAGTCGAACCTATTTAAATTACAATCAACAGTGTGTGAGAGTGTCTTCTGGGGAGAATTTCAATATCTGTTATGATTAACCATCTAAAGGAAGGATTTGGAATAATCAGAGATAACAAAGCAATCACCTTCTACCTTTAATGATATGGATGCCTGCTAAGCCATTGAGGGCACAAACTAGCTGCCGATGTGCTTCTTCACATTCAGTTCCACATTTCTTTTGCAAAGACGTCAGCAGTTCTTCCATTGTCATGGTGCTAAAAGAAAAGGTAGATTGTTCAAAACTGGAAAGAAAATCCCAAGGGTTATATCAGTGGGAATGTTAAATCACACGTGATCAAGAGTATGAGACTCCTACAGAATCTTTGTGATATTGTCAGCATTTTTTTCTTCACCTATATTTTTACCATTTTTGTTTCCAACTCATTACCTCTATTTGATCCCACCATTCTTTTAGTTCTTCCCATTTCAGGATAGGGAGAATGGAACCAGAAACATCTTCCCTAAGTAGAATGTACATCATGATGTATTTGAAACACTATGGATGTTATAATGTAAGACTGTCTGAATATCAGCATTGCAACTTAACTAATTAATCTCTTTGAACTTGAATACTTAATCTGAATACATTTTTATCTGTAAAGAATGAAGATCCAAGGATCAAGCCAAATGCCATTTCCACCAGAAGGCTGTTGAACCTTAGCCATTCATATACAAATTGTTTCTATACTCTAATTGTCCATAGTAATTTGTATGTATCTCTTGTGAAAATTACCACGGTTACCTTGTATTTCAGAAATCTATTAATATAATTTTGTCATTTCCCTTATTTGTCTGTAATCTGCTTAAGGTCAAGGACAAAATCTAATCCTCTATCTCTTATTTTTAAGCACCCCAGGTGCTTCAAAAAAGACCAGTTCCTGAGTCACAGCCTGATACATAAAAATATTTCTAGGACACTAAAATATTAAGAACACAAATTCCTTAATGTTTTCAGAAGGAATAATCAAAGAAATATAGTTGTATAATTTTAAAGAAAATATTTAATGGTAATGTAATTCCCTGATGTGGGAACCAAGAAATACAGTAAGAGCAAAAGCCTCTCATACATATGCAGAATACAGCCAACCTCAACCCCCACAAAACAACCCAAACAACAACAAGAAACCCCAACAATAATCCTAATTTTAAAAGAAATGTTCAAAACCATGAAAATAAATATGATGTGATTCTCTTTCACAAATGCGATTCCATACCAAAGAAAAACCACCATACCATTAAAAATAACTGACAACTCAGTTGTAAGTCTTTGAATGAAATTGTGTGCCAGAAACTTAACTGCTTAAACATTGTCTTATCATTATAATACTATCAATTACAGTATAAGGACGTTGATAATAAAACCTTTTTTGGAGTGGCAAGAACTCCCCACGAACAGCCTGTGGGTGGCAGCAGGCCTGCCTGAGCCTCAGCAATGGATATAGGATGGAGGTGACGGTCCTTCTGTCCAGGCTGCTGAGCTTCAGCGCCCAGTCGGAAATCTTCCTGAGTTTTACCACTGCATCCTGGCAGCACACCTCATGCTGGCGGTGATAGAAATGCCTTTCTACTGGAGAAAAGTGGAGCCAGTGTATTTCTTCAGTCTGAGGTGGTATCTGGATCTATAAAGAGGAGGAAAAAAAAAAGATTTCACCTGGAAATTTAACTTTCTATCCTAATGTTTCTTTTTTCTTATAATACCCTCAGGCAATAAAAACTTATCGTACTGACTTGGTCAATCACATCTTTCTTTGCGGACCTCCACAGTATCTTAGCAATAAAGCTGTAGAGATGCTGAGGATTCTTCTTGCAATAAGGGCGATAGAGAAGTCGAACCCACCAGTGTTTGACACAGTAAGGTTCGATACCGAGAAAGACCACTAACCCAAAAAGATCTGAAAAGAAAAAAGAAAAAACCACTTTGAGAATAACTGTTTTTGTATTTCTTCATAACTACTCTGAATAAGCCCTTTTACAGGCATTACACAGTACATAGGAATTTCCATGAATTAAAATGCAGATTGTATAGTCTCTTAAATCTGAAATTTAATTCCAATTCAATTTACACTTATTGAGCATCTATTTTGCTCTAGGTTTTGTACAAGGTGCTAAAATGTTGTAAAGTTTATGCAACCATTACGCAAAGCTTATAATTAATTCCAAAGTCTGAAATTACCATCAGAGGTAAAACCAGAAAACTACTCAATTGAATGTGTTTGATAAGAGATATATAAGAAATATCATGCAGTGAAACTAATAGCTATAAGACTTGCTGGATGAGGAAAAAAAGATTTCTAATCACATAGATGACATGGAGAATATTCTCTGATCCAATATTTCTCATACTCTTTGATCTAATAATTCCACTTCTAGAAAACCAGCCCAAGACAATAATAAAAAATATAGATAAGATTTACCCACAGTGATACTCACTGCAACAATATCAACAATACATAGAATAAAAATGACTCAAATAAAGAAAGAAATAAATTACAGTACCCCCATAAAACAGAACTATTTTTCTTTTCTGATCTAGTATGCCTTGCATTTGTTAGCTTTAGAGCATGGTACTTCTTATATATCTCTTGATTGGGCATACGCAATTTTATATTTTATTTTTTTCTCCACTTAACACATCCTAAGTGGTTTTCCACATATTTATTTGTTATAAATTATGGAAAATTGCTTAGGATGCAATGTTGAGTGAAAAAAAGGAATATAAAATTATACATGCAGTATGAGCTCATTTATATAGAAAAGACTAGATGTGATTTTGTCTTCAAGTGAAGATTATGGGTGAGTGTAATTTTCTTTATACTTTTCCATATTGTTAAAAATTTTTCACAATGGGTATATATTTCCTTTAGAAGCCACAAAAAAATAATAAAAAATACCATGACCCTACCTACAACATCATTTTGAAGATGCCCAACAAATATTTAGGTCAAATTAAGTTACTTTGATGGTTGCTGGGAGCTAGTAACAACTGAAAGAAGCAAATCATAATTGCCTATACACAGAGATCACAGATTTTTATTTTCAGCTCAGATCAATTGCCTATGTGCTACCTCTTCTTTGAGATCCCAAAGGTGCCTCAAACTGAATCTGCCAAAATCAAGTTCATAATCTTTTCCCCCAGACATGCTTCTCTTCTGGTGTTATTCACTGGTGAATACTGTTACCATCCACGGATTTATGCAAGTCAGAAATCTTGGCATCTCCTGACCTAATGTTAGGTAGGGGCAAGGAGAGGGAAAGAGGAACAGATGTTTTGTCTATGATAGAATGTAAGAACTGACCAATCAAAAAGAGGTAGAGAAACCGCAAACTGGAGATGTGGTCAAAATGACAAATGGCATGGACTGGCACATGTGCACTGGGAGATTTCAACCGTCCTCAAATGACCCCGGGATCATTACCATCTAATTTGCATTGCTGTTTTAACCCCCTTAATGGGCTTTCATGAAGGATTCTGGGATGACGCATACACACAGACTAAGACAGTTATACAAGAAAACCTGTCAACCACCCAAGGGCAGTAAAGGCAAACTCCACCTAAAAAAGAGGAGGGGCACTCCATTTATCATACAAAAACGTGTGTGCTAAAAACCCAGGGTCATCTCCACTTGTGGAGATAGACCTGTTCCCCTTCTGGAACACACTGTGCTTAATAAATCTTGGTGCTTGGTTTGCTTGTATCTGTTTGGCCTGCTCATTTACTCTGTCAACTCAGTCTCAGCAACCATTCTTCTGTACTGAGATAAGAACCAGGAAATACATGAACCTGACACTATCACAAAGGCTTAATTTTCCTCATCCACTTTTTCTGTATCTTCAGGACAAACCTAGCCCAAATCAAAAGTGCCAGCGTCACTTGCCTAGATTACTTATTATAGCCAATCAACTGATATCCTAATATCCACTCTTACTTCCTTCTAAACCGTCCTCCACAACGCAAGTAGAGTGATCTTTTAAAATACAAATCTAACAACAAGATGACCTCCAACCACTGTGTTTAAATCCTTTCAATAGCTCCTACTGTTCTTAATAAATAAAAATTCTTTATCATGGCCTACAACATCCTCCACAGTCCCATCTATACCCACCTATTTAGCCTCTCAACGTACCGTGCTTTCCCTAGCTCTCTGTGCTCTAGCCATGCTCATACTTTCAGTCTCCTCCTGCCACATGATCTTTATATTTTCTGTTCTCTCTGTAAAGGAGAATTCTTCCCTGCCCTCTTTACCTAGCTCATGTGAATATTTCAGATCTTAGACCAGTTGTCACTTCCTTCTGCATCCCTATTATGTGATGTCATAGAACCAGATCTTTCTTATGAAACCTGATATAGTTAGAATTTTATATTTTTCTCATTTGTAAAAGTTATCTTGATTGCAATTTAATATTTATTTAAATATTTAGTAAATATACTTCCCTACTAAGCTGTAAGCTCAATAAAGCCAGGGACTTTACTCTTGCTCATTATCTGCTATGGTTTGACTGTGTCCCCTAAAAGTTCATGCATTAGAAACTGAATCCCAAATGCCACAATGTTGGAAGGTGGGGCCTACTGAAGGCGTGACTGGGTCATGAGGGGGGATTCCTCATGAAAAGATTAATGTCATTATTATGGGAGCAAGTTAGTTATTTCAAGAGTGGGTTGTTATAAAGCAAGTCCAGCCCCTGGTTCTTCTCTCTGTATCAGGCACTCACTTCCACCTTCTGTCCTTCCACCATGGGATGACCCTTGCCAGATACCAGTGCCATACTCTTGGACTTCCCAGCCTCCAGAACTGTAAACTAAATAAGCTCCTTTTCTTTATAAATTACCCAATCTGTGGTATTCTGTTATAGCAGCAGAAAACAGTTATTTAAAGTCAACACTTTCAAAGAAACTAAAATAAATAAGTGACTACATAAAGGGAAAATAAAACAAAAGCTGAAGTGGAAGCAGCTATCATTCATTGAATACTTAATATCTGCTAGGTACTGTGCTAAAATACTTTTTGTATACTTTATTATAATTAATCTTTAAAACACCTTATTTTACAAATAAGGAAAATAAGGATTTGTATGTTTAAGTAATTTGTTTATGGACACACAACTAAAAGTCAGGATGTGAACACAGGTTTATATATTCCCCAAAGCCAAGGCTTTGCATATTATACAAATAAGTATTTCATACACACATGGGGGTTGGGGGGATGGAAGGAGTGAGCAGCATTCCTGCCTACCTGACTTTCCAAGTAGATGACATTATTTCAGACTGCCTGCAGAAACAATCTAAAGACCTGGTAAATTATGAAATAAAACTACCCTAGCCTCATTTCCTTGCTTAATATGTGGTCAATCTGGGATTCACAAGATCTCTAGTTTATCTCTCTATCAGTCTAGTGCAGTGAGGTGGAGGTGGAGGGGTGCAATTTTGCTCCTCAGGGGACATTTGGCAATGTCTGGAGACATCTGTGGGTGTCAGAATTGCAGGAGTGCTACCAGCATCTAGTGGGTAGAAGCTTAACATCCTAAAACACACAGGATAGCATCCAACAGAAAAGAATTATTTGGCCCAAAATGTCAATAAGGCCAAGGATGAAAAATCCTGGTCTAGCAGAAAAAGAAAACAAATGAGACTTCCACTTCCAAACACAACACAGCAAATCATGGGCAGGCCAACATTCCCACCTGTGACAACTAGAAAAAAACAGATACACTGCAAGAACCATAGTGTTAAAGACACCAGAGAGTTATGGAAATAAGGGGGGAAGATAAGTATAATTCCAGAAAGCTTGGAAAGTTCTTTTTTAGGTTACTTAGAGCATAGGGAAACTTTTGGGGATGATTACCTTACTGTGCAAATAGATTCATGGCTATCCACATATGTCACAACTTTTCAAATTCCACATTTCAAATATTTGTTTGGTTTTATTATATGTCATTTATAAATGACCTAAAGCTCAAACTCAATGAAGTTGTTAAAAAAAAAAAATTACTCAAGAATTTGAATGGTGACAAGTGCTCAAAACACCTGCCAACATCTTACATCTCCAAAAAAAACCTACATAGGGAACTGAGAAATTATTACTCACACTCTGTCAGCATTAAAATTAGAAAAAGTAACTCTGATAGCCACTTACTTTTTTCTGTACCCTCTTAGATAACTTTTGAGTTGAATGAGATCTTCCTAATATCTAAATATCTACAATGTTGGCAGACCACTAAGTTTGGTCTTTTAATAAGCCTGATATTATTCTATAAATATGTATCTTAATATAACATTAAAATTATATGAATATTTAAATATATACTTATCCGTAGAAAACTTTCCACCCTAAAAATAATCATCAAAAAACATAGTTTTTAGGTCAAAGTAATGGATGTTGATATTTTTATTTCAGTAGAATGATAAGTTATCCTGCTGAAAACAAACATAATATATGAAAACTTGGACTTTCAGAAAGATAAGTTTTGAGTGTGAATATTTACTACAGGGCTCCAAGTATATGTAAATTTTATAATTTAATTACATTTTAATAAGAGCTTTTAAGGAAATTTATTACAAAAAACAAGATTTACTTAAACTTTTAGTTTTAAATATTCACAACTTGAATAAAGGTTTTAAAATTGCAGTGTCTATTCTACGGAGAAAGTGATAACAAATGAGATTAATGTAGAAGCGTCATTACAACGTATGTGTGGAGGGGAGAAGACTAGACATAATCTAACTGTCCAAAAGGAATCACTGAAGGAATAATGGTATACATGCATATAGTATGACATTATAAAGCTATTAATAATTTGTAACTTTTACAATTAGCAAAATTATGGTCCCACTATTTATGGATTCGGACAATGAAATCATATTCCCTATTTGTAGAAACATAGCCAATTGAAATTAATTCCCTTTCTCTCTTTCTCTCCCCCCTCACTTTTCAGTCAAATTCTTTCTGTGTTCTACCTCACACTTTGGAACTCTGATATTAATTCAGACATATATCTAAACATTATTTAGGTAGGTACTATAATTGCTTAACTTAAGACAATGGGATCATCCACTGCATATCTGTCCTCATATATACAAACAGAAAAATCACCCAAGTTCCATTTAAAAAGATAAATGCTTGAAACTATTAGGAGTCAACTGTAATACAAATGTTCATCACTTAAATAAGGATTTCAACAAAGGTTAAGCATAACAATAATTTTCCCACAAAAAATTAAAGCTTTTCAAATACACGCAATATGTGAGGAAATCATACATTACCCTCCAATCCTCTCTGTACTGGAGTTCCACTGATGCACCACCGATTAATCCCACTCAAACGCTGGGCCATTTCTGCAGCCTGATGAAAGAGAAATACGACATAAAAACAAAACAAAACAAAAAAGACACAGGAAGAACACAGAATTCAGGCATATTCATGAAAATACCCCACGAAAAGCTACACTTTGGGTGAGATGTACCTGCTTTTATTTATCACAATACTGAGTGTCATATTCAATGGGCCATATTCTAGTACAGTGGTTCTCATTAGTGGGAGGCTGCCATGCACCCCCACTGAAATGGAGAAGTAGTTCAAACACGTATAGAATGAAAAAACTCCCCGAACAACTGATACATCCCCTACACCATTCCATCCTCCAGACGCATTAATAGATATGATCCATAAATTCAGTTTAGGTTACAGAACGACCAAAGAAGACAGAATAAAGACATATGACAAAGGCTGAATCAAAATTCTATCCTTTAAAGTATTAATAGCATTTTCTTTTGCCATTTGGTCTCTCTGATTTAAAAAACTGCCCAAATAAACTTTGGCTCAAAGCTATCAGCATCTACATGATGATCCCTCTGGTTAGCAGAAATGCTGAAAAATTCCCTAAATATGGCTTACTTTGATCTGCATCATGTATAAACAGACATTTTACTGAAAATATACATAAGCATTGCGTATAAAGCTATGATTCAGAGTAACAAAATAATTCCAAAGGGTTATGTAGTTCATAGCACAGGAGGAAAGCACATACAGTGTTTAACAGCAAACTTTTGACCAATATCAATACTATGGGTTAACTATGCTTAAACTATTAAACTATTCAAGTTCCCCTCATCCCTTTCTCCTTTCTTCCCCAGCCCTCAAAAGATTTTGCAAAAACTCTCACTTTTACCGCAGGACATTCAACCATCTGAGCTTCATCAAGGCAGATCCTCCACCACTCCACAGCTACCAGGGGGCTGGGGATAGCCATATAGCGTTTCTGGTTCCGTAGGCGACGACCATCCTCACTATTGCTATGTGGGATATCGACATAGTTTAGTTCTGAACGAAGGACATCATAGGTAATGATAACAATATCCTGTTCTGCCAAAAAATGAGGCTGTAAAAAGCCATCTTTCTTCACTCCTTGATATACCTAAGAAATAATCAATACAGACATAGTTATTGCAGAAAGGCTCAACAAAGACAAATGAAATATTCATTTATACCCTTACTGAGCCCTTTCTATTTGTTTAGGATCACACATGCTATGAGAAAGGTCCCATACCTGTTTAGAGAAAGACACATTTTAGTGTGGAAGACTAGTAACATAAGGAATGTGAAAGGAATTCTAACAGAAGTAAATGTAACAGCACCACAGTAGAAAAGCCAATTCTGTGGCAGAGAAGGCGAATTCACAGAGGAGTTAAAATTTGAGGTATAACTTAAAGAACATTTAGGAGTTCTCAGAGGTGGAAAAAGGGGGAAAGGACTATCTGTAGTTGGAAATGGAAACAACAGCATGTGGGAAAGCACAATGTTATGAAAAAGTAAAATAAGAGCTATTTCTTACAAAATATCTTTTAATGTTTCAGACACTGTACTAAGCACAACCTCTGAACTTCAACAACTGTTAGTAGTTGTTAATATTTCTATCCCATGCATAAAAAAATAAAGTGACTTGCTCAAAACTTCTGGAGCTAAGACTCAAACCAAGGTTTGCCTACTCACACAGAACAGAGTTCCTCAATGGCAAAAAATTGTTTTATTTATTACTGTATTCTCCCTGCCTATGAAAGTGGATAAAATACAGAACACCTTTGGTAACATCTGTGTGGAAAGAAGGAAGAACAAAAGTAGTGAAGAGTAGTAATATTAGTAAACAATATCACTAAATGACCACTTACTATGTGCCAGCACTTTAAGAAATCTTTTAATCTTCACAAGTCTGTGATTACACACTATTTTCAGAACTTAGCCCAGTTCCTGGCACATAATAGGAGCTCAGTGAATATCTGTTGAATGAGTAAGTTCTTATTTTACAGATGAGGTAATTGAGGCTTTAGGAGACGACTCTGGAGCTAAGAGGTGACAGATCAGACAAGTAGCTACTATTACACAATGCTGCCTTTGGATTGTGTTTCTCTCTAAGAGTTTAAATGCTTATACCAAGATTTTTTCATTTACACAATCAAGAATTTTTTTTAAAAGTTTTCACATCTTCCTGTTCAAAGTGCTTTAACTCCTGAAATTCTGATGTCAGAAAGGAATACACATTCTATTATTCTTTTTCTTAGTCTCAATTTCTCTTTCAGCTCTGATTTAATATTACTATGATATCATTAAGTTAATTTTAAACAACAAAGCAACAGAGACTATAAAACTATCATAAAGAAGCAAAAATTTACATTTTCCTATCCGTCTTTAGCCCAAACGGCCTTACCAAGACGCGAAGAGATGATGATCTTACATGCCTGTTGATCTCATCCACCCACTGGTGACAGATGGAACTTGGAGAGATGATCAGAGTTGCTCTTGTTGATACTGGTTCCATTGCAACAAGGCAATGGGGGCAGTAAAAAGGTTTAACCTTCAGATTCTTCTCTTCATAATTCACACATTTTGCATGTTGCCACAGGTGACATTTCAGGCACTGAACACGTGGCTTACGGTCTATCTGGTCAAGTTCACCACATATGCACTCAAAGCGATAATCAGAGGTATTATAGGGACTCGTGATATTAGAATGTGGGACATCACTACCAGCAGGGTTTAAAGATTCAGCATAGTCAGTTACTTCATGTTCTTGCTTGACTTCAGAGACACATGTACTTTCAGATGTAGTGACATCAATAATTCCTGAGTCACTGGTAGCTGGACAGTGACCTTGTGAATCAGAATTGATATTTGGCTGACTTTTTCCTTTTTTTGTGGATAGAACAGGCTTTTTCCTCAATTTACTACGATTTCTCTTGGACTTATAATAATAATAGTAAGGATCATCATCATCATCATCAGAGGTGTGTGATGGCAAGTATTCAGAATCTGTGTCCTTGTTCCCTGATTTTCTAGATTCTTTTTGGATTTTCCTTGGACTCCCTACTGCCTATGGAAAAAAAAAATAATTAGTTTATTTCAACTAGTTACATCTCTGAAATTAAACTCCTGACTTTATGTATGCACTTTACACAAAAATCTGGTAGCCAGTCTTTGCTACCCTTTTCCCTGAGGATAATCACTCTTGACAAGTGGCTTCCAATCTGCCCTCTGTAAAAACGTTCCCTGTAGTCTGCAGATCCCAAAACAAAAGGAAGGCTGTACTACTATACAAGGAAGATTTGGAGAGAATAAAGATTAGGAGATAAAAGGAGCTACTGATATTTTGCTATTAGCCTCTTATGATTTATAGTCTGCCTAAATCAATGAAAGACTAGTACTTTATAGTATATAAATATACAAATTAAGGCAATTAGAAAAATACCAAGTACTAAGATATAGCATCCAAAGAAAGTAAAAGTTAATCTACTAGTTACTGTAATTAGCAAATAGATTCCTTTTTTCCTTTCCCTTTCTACCTGTGTCTTCTCCTGTAATTATTACTGAATGCCAACTATGTGCCAGGAATTGTGTCAGATGCAAGGGATATAAGTATGGACAATATTTGCCCCTGGTCGCAGAGGGGTCTACTGGAAGAGTGAGAACAGTAAAAAGTAAAACAATGCTACAGGAATGTCTAAGGGGTACATAACATAGAGGAAGTGTGATTGGCAGGTAGGGGATGGTTCCCTCCAAGTGATGTCAGAGTTGAGTTGAACAAAGGAGTTAGGACACTCAACACAAATTCAATGGCATGAATTTAAAGTGAATTTCTGGTTTTGGTGGTAGCACAGAAGTTCACTGCAGTCTTCTACACTGCCTGCGGATAATACTGGAGACTTCTTACTTCAGGAAAAAAATTTTCTCTGCTGTTTTTCACACAATGGCCAAGCTGGTAGCTCTGTATTTTGACTTCTTGTCACTAGTCTTTTCTTGATTTATGTTTTCAAATATTGTAATTATTTTCCTAAAAGCAAATTGAAATTACTGGCCCAACAGAAACAGTCTTCTAACAAAATGCAAAAATCTTTTAAGATGATAACATGGGGAAAATGGGAATTTATATAAAAGATTTGAAATGTATATAAAGTGCTATGCAAATTTAAAGTATTACTAATATTTTTAAAGTCTAGAACAAACTTTTTAACTGCCAACAGAAGCATGATAAAAATAGAGATATTATAAACTCTATAATATGTTTAGCCAACTAATTTTATAACTCATTCAGTAAGTGTTTATTGAGCACTTGTTACATGACCAGCACTATTCTCTGGGCTTAACAGTAACCAAAATAAAGTTTTTATTCTCATAGAATTTATAGTCACAAAGTAGAAAACACAATTCATAGCCATAAGTGATTTTCTTAACTGGTTTGTTTTTTATCTTCAGACTGTAAGAGCTTCAGTGTCAAGGTGGAATCTCTCAACTTATTCTGTAAGGCATCACGTATAGGTAATTAATAAAGTTTAACTTAAGTTCTGTTACCTGCTTTTTTGTTTTATCACATATATCCTCTTCCTTATAATTCTTTCCCAGTGTAAAAGTCCCAGAAAAACCATGGCCTTTGATCTGTTTCACAAGACCTTCAAAAATTAAACATTTCAGCATCCGTTTCAGAAGACTCCTGTTCCGTTGCACATCATATCTATATATAGAACTGACATATTTATAGATGGAAAGGATGGAAACTCCTTTTTTCCCATTCATTTCTTTCACAGCTGTCAGGATCATCACACGTGTAGCTAAATGCAAAAGGATATGCTAATTCAGTCAAAATAATTAAAATGAAAAGAAAGTAAAACTTGATTAATCTTAATCCACATTGAGAACTAAGTTAAAAAAATTAATCAAAGATGTATTGCAGTATAGTGTCATTTTGAAGAATACGTAATAAAAATTTATCTCAACACATTAAGAAACAAATTACTATAATAGAAATAATTTAAGGAAGAGTTATTCATGTTAATTTGTTAATCTTACAAAACAATAATCATTAAAAATCATAAAAGAAAAATCTTAAAATTATCTAAGTATATGCTACCAACAGTAAGGGAAACATTCATTTGATAACAGATAAGCAAAGCCTGGCTTAAATTGTAAGCTAAAGCAAATTAAATATAACAGATTGAGCAAGAACTACCTGGACCAAACAAAAAGAATAAATCTTTCCTTTTGTTAAGATATTACGACTTATAATTGAATCCACTTACACAAAGCATAAACAATGGTAAAAACAGTTATTCGTAACAATTACAACATATCTCTAAGGACTGCAAAAACTATAACAAAGATCACTATAAGTAGGTATTTTCTTTAAGAGATGTCATACTTACGGGGGCACTGAACTTTTTCTTTCGGCTCAATTTCGATATTCTGGGTTTCTGTACCTTTTACTTTTCCTTCAAAATGTGACGGAATGAAATAATTCACCACTTCTCCCTGACATAAACAACATTCAGTAGTCACATAGTGTTTTGCTTTCAGTATTCTGAATTGCTTATTAAAATTAACTCTCCTTCTATTAAGGACAAGCAAAACAGTTGTGAAAAAATTATAAGACAAAGAGCCAAGTAGATACAAATATAGATATACACACCTTATTTTTAATTTCTAAACTTACAGCTATCCATCACTTTTTAAAATTGTACATATTATCTTAAATTATCTAAATGTTAAGTGTGGAACTTCTAAAATTAACTTTTGGGACAAGGACTTAGAGTTTGTTTCATTTAGCATTCTATTTACTAACCTTCCTATCCTTTAACAAAGTTCTAATTATTAGATTCTAAGATTTATTATATATATCTGAGATTTGTATGATTTTTAAAAATAGCCCTTAAAAACATTTAGTGGTAATATGGAGACCTGTAGTAATGACAAACCACTTGAGGAGTCAATAGTACTTTCATAAAGGAGTTTCTCTATCAACTAGAAGGAAGCTTGGTAAGTGACTGCATATCCCCTTCCTAGTTGTCCAGCGTCACTTAAAAAAAAACCCAATTGGGTCACAAACATCCCATTCTCTGTGCCCACTTGAAGTTAACTAACCATTAACATAAATCATTAGCTGCAGAGTGAACAGAAAATGTTAACTTAAGTGCCAAGCAAATGTTCAACATACGATGCTTTTTGAGAACATACGTCCCCTGCTTTTCCAAGCCCTACATTAGTCTTCCTACCTCAGGAAGAGTGAGAGCATCTTGTTTGACATCTTGTCGAGTATGTGTCAGAATCAGAGACAAAACCTCCACTGTTTTTCCAAGACCCATCTCATCTGCCAATATTCCACCAAGCAACTGTGGCCCAGAATTTGGGAATTCACGAATGATGCTGAAGGAAAAACCCAAAAAAACACATAACAGGAATATAAATAAAAATTATACTGTTCCTAATTACTTTTCTTAAATAGAACTGGATAAGTTTATTGAAACTATATTTTGGGGTGAAACAATTCAAATCCCTAGATCATGAATATAAGAAATGTGATAATCAAAAAACTGCCTGAGCTGAATATTAAGTCTGCAGAAATAAGAGTGGTTTTGGTAATACCCATCATTTTTTCTCTTCTATAATTAAAAGGAAATATGTTTGCCTTCTTTCTATGACCTTTATGAGTTTATGAATTTAAAAAATATGAAGGGCAAAAACTACTGATTCATTAATTACGTTTAATGATTCCTAAAAAAAAGAAACCTGGCCTAAAATAAATAAGGTAACATTTTTACTTAGAATAATAATCTCTCTTTAAATCTTGATGACTAAGTATCTTATGTCTATTATTCTGCATTTACTTACTGAAAACTGACAAGTGTAATTAATTCTAAGTCTATTCTCTCTATAAAAATGTCTAATAAGATATTAAGTTAGTATTCCTTCATGAGGTACTGCCAAGGCTAAAGTCATATGCTAACAATCTCATATAATTTTTCATTATATTTATTTTTTAAATCAAGGATATAAATGAAATTTTGCCTTACCAGCCTGTGTATGGATTATAGTAGAGTTTCAAACCCTCAGATGTAATAATCTCTCGCCATAAGAAGTGCAGGGTACTTTCTAAATAAAAATATAATCATAGTAAGTTTTTATTTGTTTTCCTTTCTGTCAGATAATCACATCAAAATAAAAATAAGTTAAGAGTCAGGATGCTGTAGGACATTGATACCCACATTCTTGAGAAGTCTCATTCAGGAAAAGCCACATACTTAACACACAGGTAAAAGGCTAAGGGTTCCTCTAATTCTTTCCTTCTGACATTAATCTTTAGCTTCCTTTCCTTTGGGCAAAAATCCTTACCAGCAAATAGTAAGACAGAAAAGCAAAGTGTAGCAAATTACAGAGTATTAACAGGGAAAAAAACTAATACATATAATCAACCCCTACCTGATAAAGGAAAGTAGCTTATCTTTTATAAATCCTTCAATAAATTGCATGAAGTCCTTAAATAATTCAGTAGACATATGCTAGTAGGCTAATACATTTACCCAAATCGGACCTGACCTGTTCTATGGGTCTGAGAGCGGGAGAAAAGGCTTACTTAACTGAGAAAAACATATCTAAAACTCTAACACTGAAGTACTGAATATGTCTCAACCACAATCTTCCACTATCCTTCCCTTAATATTTTATAACTTGTTTAAACCAACTGCCAAAGTGTCTACCCACCAGTGAAACAGCAAGTAATTTTTTGTTGTTTTCTTTAGAGATTAATAGATAAATTAGGAATACAGATTTATAGCATTTATAAAGTAAAAAAATAAAGAGATAAAAAGTTTCAATTTATGAGAATCATAAGGGACAGAAGAACTGCTAAATGAAACGTGGGGATTTCATCAACAAAATCTAGTCTGTGGAAAAAAAGGAATGAATTATTGATGCACACATAATAGACATATCTCAAAGACCTTATGTTGAAAGAAGCAACCCCCACCACTCAAAGTGTACATATAAATGATTCCACCTATTGTTTCAAAAGAAGACAAAACTAATTTATGGTGACAATGGTTCCCTCATGAAGGGGTTGAAGTAGGAGAATAGACCTGGGCCATGAGGGAACTTTCTGGGGTGATGAAATATTTTAAATAGGCAATGCCTGATAAAAGTATGTAAGCCACATATGTAATTTTAAGTGTGCAGTTTTATTAAAAAAAAAAAAGGAGGGGGAAGGAATAGGGGGAATTAATTTTAACAGTGTATTTTATTTATCCCAATATTACCAAAATATGATTTCAATATGTAATCAACATATAAAATTAATAAGACATTTTATATATTTTTATGGTACTATTTGAAATGCAGTGTATATTTTAAACTTACAGCACATCTCAATTTGTACAGAAATATTTCAACTCTCATGCGGCATATGTGGACAGTGGCTGCTTTTGGGACAATCTAGTTCTATCTCTTAATGGAGTTGCTGGTTACACACATGCACAAATTTGTCAAAACTCATCAAACTGTGCCCTCAAAATCAGTGCATTTTACTGTATTTAAAATTATTTAACTAAAGAAAAAATATTTCCTTTTGGAAAAAACTAATTTGGTCTGTGGGAAACTTTACAGAACTAACAGTTTCTTCAAAAAATAATTATAAGGAAAAAAATAGAGCAAGAGATAAGAGATAAACCTACAGATTAAAAGAAACTTAAGTAAGTATAACCAATTCCATTTGGTTTCAGATTTAAAGTGTATGTGTGTGTGAGAGAGAGAGAGACAGACAGGGTGGGGGATGGAGAAAGAGGGAGACAGAAAGAGAAAGAAAAGGGGGTGAGGGAGATTTGGTGATACTAAGGACTAACTGGGTTTTAAAATCCGTTATATTATATATACGTATTTGTATCTATTTAAAAGAATCCTTATCTTTTAATGAAACAAACTGAAATATTAACACACGAAATAAGATATATGGGATTTGCTTTAAAATATGTCAGTATGGGGGCAGGAAGAGTGGGAAGAAATAACATTAACTATGAATTGATATTTACTGTCAAAAAGGAAAAGTTTAAAAAATGAAGTTCATTGGATAAGAAAGTGTAAACTGGAACACTGGAAATAAGAAAGAACTATCCATCATTAACTAAAATAAATCTATATAGGAGGAATGACAAGTAGTCAACACCTCACTTGTCTTGACTACTTGTCTTGACTTGAGTCACCACTCATCATGTGCCCATCCCTTTAAAGATAGTGATAAAGAAGTGGCATAAATGCCTCCCATAAATTTACTACTTTCATAAAAACACTCAATAGATATTTTATTATTTATTGTAAAGAAAAAAACGCAATTATCTAGGAAAATTAATCACATGTGTCCTAATTTTGTAAATTTGCTTTCTGTCACTAACATTCATCATCAAATTGTGAAGTTTCTTGCAGATGATTAGCAAGACTCCCATCTGATCAAGTTCTAAAAGCTCTTCTTAGTTGGAAAAGCATGTAAACAAATTTCTTGGTTTTAAAAAATTCCAATCAAGGCAGCATTTATTTTGGCAGAAAAAAACAGTTCAAACTTTTATGAATGAGGAAACTCACAAATGTATTTTCCCAGAATTCAATTTTTAAAAATTTCTTTGAAAATAATTTTGTTCATAGGAACACACATTCTATCCTATCTTTTTAATATGCTTTGTTTATTAAATTTCCCCTCACCTTAAATATCTCTCCCATAACCCCTCAGTCAATTTGCCTTTCTTTAACACATTAAGTGCCACGCTAGAAAAAAAAACTTTTTCCTTGGGGCAACGGTGTTTTATTACGAAAACAGAATAAAAACTTTGAAAACAAAATGATCCTTTCTAATTTAATGAAAAATTTGTTATTTTTTATTGCTTTCTGTGCATGAGTTATATGCAATTAAATTGTCAATATTAACTGTAACAACAAGAACATCAACAAGTAAGATTTTCATGAACCAACTGCAGGGTTTTGCCCAGGAGGCCACCCATCATGTAACATGTATGCTACATGATGGCAGCATGAGTTGCCTGCGTACCACGCAGGTCCCAAGGTGAAGAGATATGTGAGTTACATATGCTTCACGAGGCCCCGGGCTCAAAACTAGCATGAGTTAAATACAACTCACATGGCAGTTAATGTGTTAAGTATCTTATACTTGCCACCAGTAGGAGTGCTTCTGAAATGCTCTTGTTGTAGCATCCAATTGACAGCGTCTCTTTGGTAGGGTCTCAACACAGGTGTCAATGCAGGATGCTGGACATCCACTTGGATGGACAGTGTTTCTTGCTGATGTGTTTGCTTCACAAAGTGATAGAGCTCATCAACATCCTGTCCCTCTGGCTCACTCTCTGAATCTTCCTCATCCTCTTCCGACACATCTGTACATCAAACAACAAATGTACTCAAAACCCAATTCATCTTTTATAACTACTATTCTCATTCTAAGAACATATGATGCACTTGCCCAACTCTGTGGCCCTGCTCAATGTGTTTTGTGATTGGAAGGCCCTATCCTTAATTCTTCACTGATCAAAAATCTACCCATCCATTCTTTAAGATAGTTCAACTGCTACTTTTCCCATGGCAAGTTCTTTTGTTTTGCCTGGCTGGAATCAATGTTCTCCTCTGTGTTTGTGCAATACTTTCATAATTTGGTCATACATTGCAATCTGTCTGGTACTGCAATCAGTTACGTGTATTTGTCCTTTCCCCAGTGAGACAAAGGCAAAGTCTTCTGTTTCTGTAGCCCCTCAGAGAAGCTGGCACATGCTTTGCCTGTTGTGGATATTTAATAAACATTTGAGGAACTAAACATGAATATCGTTTGTAGTTTATAAAAGAGTAACTTATTTTATTTTTACATCAACATTAAATAATCCACATGGAGACATAATTTTTCTATGTCTAACAAGGTAAGAGTTCCCATTTAATTTCTTATGTTAAAAAAGGGTAGGCATTTGGTAGCAACACCAGCCAATCAGAAGACGAGTGATTAAGCTATTAATGCAAGTTTGTAAAAATATCAGATTCATTTGGTGGGCACAAATGCTCTGTAGAAGACAACTTGTGTCTACCATAACATGAAAAAAAATAAAAACCTTGAAAAAATTTACAAACTCCTTTTAGCTAATGTTTCTTTATTAAAAACAATTCTTTCAAGGTGAACTGCTTTCAAATAGGCCTATATACTTTTATAGGACATATCATAAGCTCTAGAACTAAAGATTACATAAAAAATACACAATTTACTTTTTTCAATAAAAAATATGCCATGCAAAATTTTCAAAACTTCAAAATTAATGTACGGTTATATGCTTTGTTATTTCACATTGTTACTATGGTTACATAGTCTAAGATTAATAACTAAATTTGAAGTTTTCTTTAGAAGTCATGCTTTAAAAAGTACAAAAACTTTTAGAAGGCAGAATAGTGAAATTCTTACCATAATTTTAAAACTCTAGATGTACTTAAAAACATTCCTTCTAATCCTAAAAAATTCCAATTCCTCCTTTTAAGTCTCTAACTTGCAAAATGATTTACTATTATACATTATAAAGCTCTGCAAAGAATGCACTATCGAAACAACTCAACAACCAAGCTTAGAAACTGATCTCCAAATATTTCAGTATGAAAATGTTCTACAGTTTGCACCTGAAATAATGCTGAGCCACCATAAGCAGGACTTAGAGAATTTGGGTCGTTTTTCCAGTAGTGTTGATGGGTTGCACCAAGCCATCTACGCTGCTCTCCCTTGTTGAGCAATGGTAGAAAACTCTGAAACTGCAGTCCTGACCAAAGATGCAACATCTTGCCAAGAAACAGAGCAAAGTTATCTGGTCTTTATGGGAACCAGGCTCTCAAGATTATTTGTCAGACTGCAAAGGAGTGGTGGAATAAATGCCAGCCAAGAATCTCTGGCCATGACAAAATAAAAGCACAGGAATAATGCAAAAATTCCAACCAGCTCAGAACCCATTAGACTCTGCCTTTTGACTTGCATATTGACTTCACAAACATTTAATACTTACTATAAGCTAAGCACAGTATTAAGGAAATAAAGTAAAAAAAATTATATTACTGGGGGCATTTCAGATCAGTATAATTTTTCCATAGAGTGATTTTATGAAGGTCATTTAATTCTTATTCTGGTTTTATTAGTTGTTTTTCTGGTTGTTATATCTAGGAGTTAGAGAAAAAACCCACAACTCCTAAGTAATAGCAATTTTAAAGGTTACTTTAAATATTACCTAGAATAATAAAATTGTATAACTTTTCCATCACTCTCTTCATGAGCTGATTGAACTTTTTCATTCTTGAATTTGCATCACTCAAAAAGTCTAGTTTTGCTAGGCCAGCTTCCAAAAGATAAATTCCAACCTACAAAGAATTCATCAACACAAAAATAGTTTTAATTGAAATATACCATTCTTCATGAAGACATAAGAAAAAAAAATTTAAAAAAAATTAGTATCACTGTTTTTAAAGGTATTCACAGTATTTGCCCCACAAACAATAAATATATACCTACTAATCTCCCCCACATATTTTCATTTTAAATAATAAATTCATTCTACAAATGTTAAGTGCCTACTATGTGCAATGCACAGTTCAAGTTGCTGGAAAGAAATATTTCCCTAACTGAAATCCAACCCCGGGGGAATGTGATAAGAACACCTAGTTCTACCTACGAAGACAATGATTCTCAAACCTGATGATTATCAGAATAATCAATGAAGTTTGTTAAAAATGCAGATTCCCCTGGAAGATTCTGATACAAATGCCAGGTTTCTTATGCACAGTTAGATTTCGGCATTCTTATTACTGAGTCAAACACTAAAATGTATAGGAAAACAGACCTTGATTAATGTTAAGTATATTGATCTACTAAAGCAACGCAGTCTGAAGTTTTGCAGTTGAAATATCTGAATCTGAATACTGGCATTGATATTTAGGAGCTTAATAAATTTGGAAAAAATAACTGATTCATTTTAACCCAAATGTTGTCATTTTCAATATAGAGAGAAGTCTAGCATAAATAACATAATTGAAAAATTTCTAATGATTGACACTCAGTAAATGTCAATTCCCTTCACTTCACTGGACTATGCTGGACCTGAGTCCCTCATCACTGAGATTACCATATTCTTTCACTAAAGAACAAGAATCCACCAGGATTACACGGGAATGAGTAACAAAGATTTTCATTATTATTTGTACTCTGCCTTTTGTTCACCTGGAGATGGCTTAGTACAGCAGCAATAAATGTTTAAATATTCATATAAATCAGGATCAGGGAAAACAAAATAGATTTAAGACTTGGTTTGCAGGGGAGGTAGATAGAACACCAATAGTCACATACTTGTAATCACCGAGCTACAATTTCAGCACTCACAACCAGTAAAGAGAAGAATGCTTGGTTACATAGTTTCATTATCCAAGGAAAAATTAACTGTAATCTAATGCTTCTAACTTTTCTTTCCTTCTGTCAATTCTGACACTATAAATAGGGGTATCGATGCAAGAAATGTATGAGACAGTTTTCAGTTAAACAATGTGAAATTAACATTTTAGAATTTCTTTTCCTTTCAAGTTATAACACAAAGGCATATTATCTTGCTTCATAGTTTACAAAGTACACTTACTTACATTATCTCACCTTATTTTTTTTAACACAATTCTATGAGGTAAAAAAGAATGGGTATTATTTACATTTCATACAGAAAGAAGTCACTTAAATGATTCACATAAAGTTACTTGGCTAGTGAATGGCAGAATCTGAAATGAATTAGAAATTTATTCATTTATTTATCGAAAATCCGTTAGGTACCAGGTATTTTACTAGGCTATGAAGATAAAAGGCTTCATAGGGTAGCAAGGGGGAAAGATCTAAAATGTATGTACACTACAAGTAGCCAAGGCAAAAATAAAAATATGCATCAGGTACTCTGGGGGAAGGGCACATGACACTACCCATGGGGTTGAATAACACATCTCCCTGGATAAATTAAACCCTAAACTGAATATTAAAGAATGACGAAGAATTATCAGGGAAGGGGAAGGGAAGGACACAACCTAGGCAGAGAGAACTGTGAGAGCAAAAGCAAAGATGCAAAAAGACAGCAGGGGATGTGTAGGAAATAAATCAATTTGGAGTTTCTGAGACAAAATAAAAAGCAGAGTAATAAAGGAAGACTCAAGGGCCTGTCTAAGGAAGGACTTTTATGCCACATTAGAAAAATTATACTTAATTCTGCAGGCAGTAAACAAGAGAATTTCAGTTGCATTCATTAAAAGCATTAGATTGCAATTAATTTTTCCCTGGATAATGAAACTATGTAATCAAGCATTAGAGAGACAAAGTAGATGAAGGATTTGAAAAGGCAAGATAGGAAACACAGAAACGGTTAAATGACTGCTATAGTAAGAGGAAGAGATGATGAGGACCAAAACAAGTCACTGAGATTAGAGATAGAAAGGAGGAAACAGGAAGATCTCCTTGAAAAAGTACAGTCTGGAAATGATTTGCTATAACACACACTTTTTTACAGTTTTGAAAGCCCAAAATAAAGTGTACTTTGAAACTTAATGAGAGGCTTTTTGCTGACTGTTTAGACCTTCCTTCTAAGTTAACTTACAAGTGGACTGCCAATGTAGAAGAACCTTAAAAGACACAACAGAAATTGAGTACCTTGATAATGTGATTTCCTTCTGGTCTTTGGTAAAGTTTTATCCTTCTCTTCTTTTGTAGCCACCCCAAATCTTCTAACATTTCACCACTGAAGGATGATTCCACTAGAATACTCTTGTCACAAACATGGATTGATTCTTTAAGTCCTTTTTCTTGTTTCTCTACATCTTCACATTCTGTATGAACATAGATCAGGAACTGATTGCTTGACTCTGAACTCATCAATGTAAAACTCCTTTCAGAAAAATTTTCAATTAAACTCTGTTCAGGAAGAAGCTGAAGAGTTAATTCTCCTAGAAGTGCTTTCCAAGAATTATCGAAGTGATATGGAGTAATCAAGATACTCAACTTTACAGACAAAGGGGAAAAAATACCAACAGTCTCTTCTTTTTCGATTGATTTTGAGAAGCTCACTGCCTCTGAACACCTCTTTTTATCTCTGTGAGCCACTTCTTCCTTTAGACTATCATCTAGGATGATGCAATGAGCAGAAGTGGCATCTGAGCCCAGGCATGGGTACTCGTCATCAGTCAAGGTGAGAGGTTCATTCCTTCTGTCCTCATGCATATTCCAACGAAGCTGCTGCTGCTTTTCTTCATCTATCCTCACTGGAGGAGCACGTTTCCGTCGGCTGCTCATTTTCAAGTTTTCTTGGTTGGTAAATGTGAACTCTAGAAGATAAATGCCACAACAGGCATATCCAGAAAGGATTTTAGTATTTAAGCATTCCCAGATGAGAAATTCAGCATAAACTCTATAGTCCATACACATAACATGAAGTCTTCAGAGAGATACATAAAAAGCAATGGGTAATTTTTTTTTACTAAGTCAAATACAACTAAGGAACACATTAACCATAACCTCATGTATCAAATAACTTCTAATAGTTTTACTCTTTAATGGATAAATTTAGTAAAGATAATCTGTTGTACAAAATAAAATAAATTCTAACTATATTTAACAAGCAACATAACAGGAAGGTAAATCTCTCAAATAGCCTGGAAATGCTTATCTGAAGTGTTTTAGCAATATTTAACACATTGCCACACACAAAAAACAAACTTTTCCTTGGGGCCACAGTGTTTTATTACGAAACCAGAATAAAAACTTCGAGTGTAATTTAAAGGTAAACATAAATAGAAAAACAAAATTTATTGACTTCTATTCATTTAATCCACGTTTTTAGAATTAAATTGTCAATATTAATTGTAACAATAAGAACATCAACAAATAAGATTTTATATATGGTTCACGTGGCCCAGGGGTCAAAACTAGAGTGAGTTATATACCATTCTCATGGCAGTTAAGGTATTAAACTAATGTCATCAGTACAGAATTTCAATTTTGTTTTATAATCCCAAAGGTTTAACAAAACTTTACTTGATCCTTCCACAGATTAAAACCACCTAAAATACATATCTTCTTTTTCAAGAGGTGAAAATGAAAATACAGACATATATTTCTTTTTATGGATTAGCAGATAAAAAGGATAACAGAGCTGGGCAAGGAATAAGGTGGTGATGGCAACCAGGGGAAAGGGGGCAGAGAGAATAAAAGAAGAAAAAAAATGTAAGAAAAAAAAGAAAAAAGTAAAGAATACTTGGTCATCTCAAAAGAGGAAATCGGGCTGAAAGCAGCCTATATATGAGGTAGGCTCCAAATTATACTTTCCCCAAAACAACACCCAACTCCTATATGAAACATAGAGCAACTCACAAAGAATAAATAATAAAGGCATAATGATGGTTGGTGTCTGTTCCAGCCTAATAGCTGGGAAAAAACATGGGTATAAACAATTAAAATTTGGCTTCAAATACAGCTTAAGAAATATTCTCAACAATTACATTTTTGAATAAAGTCCAATCAGGTATTAAGTACTCAGTACTGTGCTATATTTTAGGGGAGGATGCAAAAAAAGTATAAATCAAATTATGGGCTCTAATTCAGCACAGACAATACCTGTAGATTGTGTTTTGGTTTCTTGATGACAAAGTGAGCACACAGAGCAGTCTACACCCCTCTACCCTTACTAACTTCCCATCCCTAACTACTGTGCTCCAAATCTAGAAAAGAATGAGAAATGAATTTTTAAAAAACAATTCAGGAATACATTACCCTGCTCAAAACAAAACAAGCCACTAAGGAAAGTCTCAGCTGGCCAGAAACTTTAAGGAATTCCTAAAGAACAATACAGAGTGAAGCAGACTGAAAAGCTAAGTGACAGCATGAGTATTAGCACAAAAGATGTGAGCACCATCAAGAAGGCTTCCATGCTCAATGGTGGTGAATCTGGTGGTGGAACCTAAGTGGGTCCAGGGTCACAAACAGATAATAACGGAGTAATATAGTGGGAATTGCCAGGCCCTTATCTACCCTATCTCTCCTAAAGGCAAGGCAGCTGTTAAAGGGGTATCTATTTTTTGGTGGGAAACAGTACCTAACTTGGAGAGATGTCCTTTGTAACTGACTACAGAAGAAAAAGCAGATGACAATAAACTCTGCCTATAGAAGGGTTTCACCTATTTCCACTCTCATTGAACACATGGCCTAGCAGCTGCTTCTGACGCTCCTCTTAAGCAAGCAGCACAAGCAGACAATGAAAGGTGAAATACAGAGTCTGAACTGCAAAGATGAGCTCACAATCAATAATCAAACATTTACAGATCTCCAACAGGAGAATAAATAAACAAAGACAAACTTTAAGCTAAAAAAACCAGTGAAACAATCCAAATAGGACTTTACAATACATACAAGCAACATCATCACATCCACAGAGAGATAATATATTGTTTTCATGAAACAGAAGCAGAAAGTAATAACACAAAAAAGATGGCTATAAAAAAAAAACTGTTGAGCAATTTTAGAAAAGCAAACTATATTACTGAAATTTGAAAGAAAAAAAAGTTGGCCAATGATTCAATAACAGAATGGGTACAGCTACAAAGCAACTGTTACAGTGATCCCTTGAAAGAAGCAAAACAAATGAAATACATTTTCCTACAACACCAGCTTGGGTAAATGATTATTCCTGGTTTGCCTAGGACTCTATCACTGAAAGTGATCACTGCATCCTGGCAAACCAGAATAGTTGGTTGCCTTTGCCCCAGCTTATCCCTAGGAAAGAGTTTCCAGGAATAGCAGAAGAAGGGAGGATCTCAAACAGAATCCAGTGCTCTCCTTTGAGTTAAAGAGACAGAATTTAGAATTTGTGGGGATAAATACCAGAGAAGAGAAAGCCGCACATAGAGAGGGCTCTGGAGATATGTGGAAGAGTTCCTTGAGTTTCTGAGTGGGTAATGATTTGTATTTGTGTGTGAAAGAAATATTCAAAAATTGAGAAAGAACCACCAGAAACAGGTAGAACAATTCCCTGGAGCTCATACATGGCTGGGAAAAGTTTGTGAAAAGACCCCCTAACACTGAAGGCAACATGCAGAGTTTTGGAAGTGAAAACTGCCTTACTAGTTGTGCCCAAATTAGTCTTAGACTAACAGCTAGACTAAAGATTTAGACTAAAAACTAATTTGTTCTGGACTCATCCTAACCTTAAAAACAAGCACCAGAGGGATCAAATTAATGCCAAGTTACTTAACTACCCCTAAGAACAAGCCTAACAATACTTAAAGGAATGAAATAAAATCTAACACAAATGTCTGCTATCAAATCAAAAATTACCAGGCACACAAAGAAACAGAAAAATAAAAGCCATGACAAGAAGAAAAAAATAAAAAGACCCAGAATTGACACAGATGATATAATTAACAGACACAAACATTCAAACAGCTACTGTAAATATTCTCAACATGTTCAAGAAGGTAGAAGAAAACATGAGGATAACGAAGAGAAAAGGTGTAATACAAGAGACACAGATGGAATATATGCAGATGGAAAAACAATATCTGAAATGAAAAATACATTGTATAAGATTAACAGCAGATTAGACATGGTGGGGAAGAAAAAGCAGAGTGAGTTTAAACCCAGTAACAATAGAAACTATAAAATATAAAGTTGGGGGACAAACAAAGACTGAAAAAACAAATAAACAAAGAATCAGAGACCTACTGGACAATGTCAAGCAATTTAACATGCAGGAAATTGGAATCTCAGCAGGAAAGGGGAAGAGGGTAAGAAAAAATATTTGAAAAAAACATGCATGAAAAATTTCCAAATTTAATAAAAAACTATCAACCCAGAAAACCAAGAAGCTCAATGAAACCCAATCAGATCAAACACAAGGACAATCACAGCAGTATGCCACTGCTGAAAAGCAAGAACTTCTCTCCAGATTAGATTAGCCCAATCTCTCTGGTTTAGACACTTCTCCCAACCTAAAATTCTAAACCCAGAAAAATATCTTTCAAAAATGAAGAGGAAAAAAAGACAAACAAAAGCCAAGAGGATTTATCACCTGTAGACCTATACTATAAGAAATGTTAGAAGTTCTCAGACTTAAGGAATATGATATTAGATGGAAATCTGGATCTACACAAGGGAATAAAGAGCATAAATGAAAAATACATGTGTAAATATAATATTTTGTCTTAATTTTAAATTTTTAAAAAAGATAATTGGCTATTTTAAAAAAAATTTTAAAACTTTATTCTGAAAATTTTCAAACAAACGTAAAAATGGAGAAAATAGTGTAGTAGTATAATCATAGTGCTATATTATGTACTATGTTCATGGACTGGAAAAGCCAAAATGTCCAGATGTCAATTCCTTGATAATGATGTATAGAATCAAAGTAATCCCACTCAAAATTCCAACAGGCTTCTTTTGTAGAAATTGACCAGCTGATTCTAAAATTTATATTGAAATGCCCAGGGTATAGGGAGTCAAAATAATTTTAGAAAAGAATAAAGTTGAATGACTTAGACTGATTGTAAGATGTATGTCAAAAGTATCCAAAATAGTGTGGTAATGGTGTAAAGAGAGACATATATATCAATGGAACAAAATAAAGGGTCCTATAACAGACCCACATATATATGATCAACTGATTTTTCAAGGAAGTTCAAAGGCAGTCAATGGAGAAAGTATATCCCTTCAATAAATGGACATCAATATGCAAAAAAAATGAGGCTTTGAGCTTTACCTTATAACATATATAAGAATTAACTTATAATAGATAATAAACTAAAATATAAAAGCTGAAACTATAAAACTTCTAGAAAAAAACAGAAGGGAAAATCTAAATGACATTGGATTAGGGAAAAAAAAAACCAAAAGGACACAAATAATTTTAAATAGGACACAAAACACAAAGACTATGTCAGAAAATGATAATTAATCTTCATCAAAATTAAATACTTTGGCTTTTCAAAAGATACTGTTGTGGAAATAAGAAGGAAGCCACAGATAGGAGACAATATTAACAAAGCAAAGCAAATAACTGATGAAGGATTTGTTTGCAGAATACATAAAAGACTCTTGAAAATCAATAGTAAGACAAACAACCTTATGTAAAAAAATAGGCAAAAATTTTGAACAGACATTTCATCAAATAAAAAATAGGCAGGTGAAATATCTTCACCATCATCAGTCATTAAGGTAATGTAAATTCAATCCACAAATCACAGTGAGATGCCACTATACATGCACTAGAATGGTTAAAATTTAAAAGATTGGGGGTGTGGAGCAACCAGAACTGAACTCTCAAATATTCCAACACAGCATAGCCACTTTGAAAGAGTTTGTCTAATAAAATTAAATATGCACTTACTATGCAGCATAGTAATCCCACTCCTAGGTATCTGCCCAAGAAATAAAAACACAAATCCACAAAAAAGATAAACTTGAACGTTAATAGCAAGTTTATTAATAAAAGCCAAAAACTGGGGGGGGAACCCAAATGTCCATCAACTGGTGTATGGATTAAACAAATTGTAGCAAATTCATACAATGGAATACTATGCTGTAATTAACCAACTGATATATATATATAGTAAAACAAATGAATTTTTATAGTATTATGCTAAGTGAAGGAAACCAGATGTTAAAGACTATGTACTGCATGATTCCATTTACATGAAATTCTAGAAAAGTCAAAGGAGCAGGAGAAAAAGCTTTGGGCTAACAGAAATATTCTACACGTGACTGTACACTATACATTTGTCAAAACTCATCCAACTGTACACTTAAAAGTGTTGCATTATATATAAATTAAACCTTAATAAAGCTGATTTATAAAGCAAAAACAAAAAGTAGATACAGGAGGGATTTAAAATTTTTAGGAGAGTATTAAGAACAGCTTTATACTAATGAACTTGAAAAATCTAGATAAAATGAGTAATTTCCTAACGAAATATAAATGAACAAAATTGGCCCAAGAAATAGAAAATCTGAATAGACTAATAACCATGAAAGAAACTGTGGTAATACTAGTCACCTACTTAAGATCTATCCCTCCTCTTTGCTGACAGAACCTTTCTTTTATTTAGGAACATGGTAGTCCTGTGACTCAAGGGTGGCTGGTTTCCTTGGCAGCCCCAAGGAAGTAGCTTCCATCTGCTATAGGCTAAAGCGAATCCTATAAGGTAGCTGCTAGCTGCATGTGGCTATTTAACTTTAAATACGGTCATACATTGTATAACATTTTAGTCAACAATGAACCACAAATATGATGGTGTTCCCACAACATTCTAAAAGAGAGGAAAAATTTCTATGTACTAGTGATGTTGTAGTCATCATAATGTCATAGCACAATTACTTGTTTATAAATTTAGTGTAGCCTAAGTATACAGTGTTTATAAAGTCTACAGTAGTATAGAGTAATGTCTCAGGCCTTCACATTCACTCACCACTCACTCACTCATCCAGAGCAACTTCCAGGCCTGCTAGCTCCATTCATGTTAAGTGCCCCATACAGGTGTACCTTTTTTTTTTTAACCTTTTACTCCATATTTTTACTGTACCTTTTTTATGTTTAGATATGTTTAGATACACAAATACTTACCCCTGTGTTACAACTGCCTACAGTATTCAGTACAGTGACATGCTGTACAGGTTTGTAGCCTAGGAGCAATAGGCTATATAGCCTAGGTGTGCAGTAGGCTGTACCATCTAGTTTTGTGTAAGGACACTCTGTGATGTTCACACAGAAACAAAATTGCCTAATGACCCATTTCTCAGAATGTATCCCCATCATTAGGCAATGCATGAGTGTAAATAAATTTAACTATTATTATAAACTCAGCTTCTCAGTCTCACTAGTCCCACTTCAGGTGCTCAACAGCCATATGTGACTAGTGGCTACCATATTAGACAGTGCAAATGTAGAATATTCACCTAACTGCAAAAAGTCTATCAATCAAACAGTGCTGGCCAATCATGAGAATTCCATTCCCTTAGCTAGTGCTTGGTTTATGAATGTACAGTTGATGGATTAAAATCAATTTCTGGCTATGGTTAACTACTTTTTAAGCATTTTATACTCTCTCTTATCTTGGAGCAATAATATAGAAAGCCCTTAATTTCCTAAGTATTTATCTTTGTCCAGTTCTCCTCATAGCACAGGCTGGAATACTGGAATTGGGCCACTCTGCTGGAACATCAAGAAGATAGGATATACCAGTTTATCAGGTAACTACTGTCACAAACATGCTGTATATAACATACCACCCCAAAGTGTAATGCCTTGAGACAGCAATCATTTATTCTCACAGATCTGCAGGTTAGCTGAGGGCAGCTGATCCAGGCTAGGTTTCTGGAAGAGTAGTTTGGCTCTGCTTACTGTAGTTCTTATCCTTCTCCTGGAACCAGCAAAGTAACCCAGGAATGTTCTCATAACAATGATTGAGATGTAAGAGCACTAATCCAATCACATAAGTGCTTGCTATATCAAAACCACTAAGATTCAAGGAATCAAAGCAAGTCACATTCAGGGACCCAAAGTCAAGAGGTGAGGAAATATATCACAATTCTTTACTAGGTGGAACTGCAGAACTACACATGGCAAAGAACACGAATATGGGGGTGAGGGTGGGAAGGGAACTGGGCTGGTCATACAATGTATCACACCAACCAAAATATTAAAACAAGGTAAATACGGAATCATTAACTCTGAAAGCCCAAAAAGCAACTGACTACAGTCTCACATCTGCAAGTAACACGGCTTAAAGGTGTGAATGTGAGGGTTTTTTAAAAAATTTTTTTAAATTTCAGAATATTATGGGGGTACAACACTTTGGCTATATACATTGCCCATGCACTGCCGATGTCAGAGCTACAATTGTGGACGTTCCCCAAACTGTGCACCCCGCGAAGTCTTAAGATTCTAATTCCAGCTTTGACATGTACTCATTGTATGCCACTGGAATAGTTAATCTTTCCATGCCAGTTTTCTTATCTCTAAAATGGGGATAACAGCAAGACTGTGGTTAGAAATAATTTAAGTATAATAGCACAGCACCAGAAATTTAGCAAGTATTCAACAAGTGGTGGTAGTTATTATTATCATGCTGAGAATACTCTAAACTACATTTTGCAATAACCAAACATTAATGGGACAGACTGAGGGAATTATAGATCAGTGCTTCTCAAACTTGACTGCACCTTAGAATCACCTGGGGAACTTTTTAAAATTCTGATGCCCAGCCAATTAAATCAGAATGCCTAGGGGTAAGACCCAGGCCCTAACCCCATTATAGGCTCACTAAAAAATTCTAGTGTGCAGCCTAGTTTGAGAAACTTAGCTATGGATAATCAGCAGCCTACTAAAGTATATTTCTTTCCTTTCCAAGTATAGAGGAGTTGGAAAATGGCCACCCAGCTTAGTATGATCCCATGACCAGTCCTTGCCAATGCAAGGTGAAAATTAAAATGTGCCTTATTTCTTACAACAATCTTATAACAGAGATATTATTGAACCTGAACACATTCCTTCAACTGTTCTGTTCTCTGGTAAAACTTACCCAGTATCTTTTAAATTATATATACCACTATAATTTGCACATTCCTTCAGATGTTTGTTTTCAGCCTGATTCTTCTAGCATTATAGCCTCCAAGTACTTATCAATGATAATGGTAAGCTGGAGAAAAGTAAATACCAGAATTTCTAGCAAGGCTCTCCCAGTTCTCAACGGAGCAAACATTCATGATCAAAAAAAAAAAAAAAAAAAGCTGGTTTTGTTTGATTCCCTAATCTCTACCCAGGGATAACTTTTTGAACCAAAGAAGATATTATTTGGTCAAAGATGTTCACAACCAAAATGATACTTGGCAGCAAGTAAGTCAAGTACTGGTGAAATTCTGTATCTACCTGGTTTTCCTCATACCTCATCAATACCGAGGGTTCTACTTCTTCCTCCTCCTCCTTAAATAGCAATGTTTGGGTAAAATATGATTACGTGAAATTTTCTATATGGACCACACTTTTACTGTCCTGAATTTAAATGTAACAAGCCTTTTACTTGAATTGCGTTTTCAAACTTTTCTGCCTATCACTGTCCCAATCTTCCCACAAATCCTTCCATGACCAAGGAAGCTGAGTTAAGAGCCTCACTCTCCTTCTCGATTCCAACTGCTATAGTGTTCACTTTGAACTACTCGAAAGCTGGGCAGGAGCAGTATCCTATTCCGTGTACTCCCAATGACAGGTCAATGCCAGGATGTAAATAATATACAAAATAAGGTGAAACAAAGATCTCTAACTCCCTGGATATCTTTCCTCATTTTAAGGACCTAACAATAATTTACTCATATTTCTTTTTAGAGAAGTCTCTCTTATCCACATTCTAGAAGACTACAGGTAATATGAAACTATTCTTTAGTACTTCTGGCCCAGAATGAGACAGCAAAAACTGACCGAACTGTATCTTTAACAGAAAACAAAGATGAATTGCTAGAAAAATAAATATAAAATGTTAAGTTACTAGAAAATAGAACAAATGAATAACAAAGCTAAATTCAGATTTTTTTCCCTCCAAATTATTATCTCTTCATTAAAAGATAATACAAATCTTGAATTATTACAAATCCATGGAAGACCTGAGTTAAGGCTATCAAGGGCAACAAGGAATATACATCTGCCATAATGCTGTCCAAGATGTTGCCTTATGCTAGTGAAATGCAATCATTACTGAGTACTGGAAAGCTCTTAACGGCCTAGCATTACCACAATCTTTTCCTTTTCTGTAGCGATAATTCCAGCAAGGTGAGAGCATTTTCGTCTACTGAACCCTAAAATGTTAGTTACAAATGCCCTCATAAGCAGCTTTTTCACCAGAAGATTCTGTTTCCCCTTACTTTTTCTAGCCTAAACTCTTAACGAAAGATTTGTTTTAATCCTATAAGTCCAGTTCTTTTAGGCTGGGCAAAAGAGGATACACAAGAGCATCTTTCAACAGTAAACTATTTTATTCTCAATTTTATTTTATTGGTTAACCGGTCCTTCAAAGTTCTAGGAAGTGCAGGTTATCCAGAATTATTCCAATACTGCTCACTAGTGCTGCCAGCATGGCTACTGATTATAAACCAAATGGATCATTTCTATTATAGAGAGTTTCATCATTCCTGCTATTGCCCACTAGAATAATTAAAAATAGCAGTAATGACTTTAAAATTATTTTATTTCGTTCACTTGTAGCCTCACTTTAAGTACAAGTGGGAAAACATAAAACCTAGGATTTCTACCTCGTGCTAATGTCAAGCCACTTGGAAAAAGGGCACAAGCGTAATGGTCATTATTTAATAATACTGTATTATACCATGACCATCAATCATCAAATAACACCACATCTTCCTTCACAAACGTAGCAACTACAAGTCAAAATGTACAACGCGCAAGGATGGTTCTGAGTGCGAATGTAATTAATCTAACTCCAAAGGTAACTGAGAACTTTCGGGCAGACTAACTTGGAAGCCTCTGCGTCCTCTTTTACTACACACAATCCCGCGAACAAAGAACTGGGAGGCTGCCCAGTTCGAGCCTCCAGGGGCACATCTGTGGCAAATGGTGATACTCACTCGGTTATCTTTCTAGAGACCCAAAGGTGGTTCCGGGAGTCGGCGCCGTCAGCCCGGGATCGCTCCTACTAGGCCGGGCAAACAAGCTACCGCGAGGCTGAGGAGCGCGACGATGGACCCTCGGGATACTTGAGTGTGGACGCTCAAAAACTACACCGCAGGCCCCAATCCCCGGGGAAAAAGCACTGCCTCCTTTCCCACGGCCCCCGCCTTCTCCTGGGAGAGCCGTGTCGGTCCAGAGGCCCGCACGTCTGGGACAGGGAAGGAGTGGGGGATACACGCGCCGCGGCTCCCTCTCAGCCCTTGAGCTTCCCGGGCTCCGGGACAACCAGACTCCTCTCTCGGCGGCCCTGGAGGCCAGAGACGTCTTCCCTCCCCGACCTCTGACCCCTAACCTTCCATCACCCAAGCGCCTACCCAGACTAGTTCTCCCGGCCTCTTGAGTCTTCGGCACTAGGCCTGGGTCCCTCTAATGCCCCGGCAGATCCAGGGCACGCATTTGCTACCCACCGAACATCCGCCTGAGATGGGCACGCGCACTTTATGCTGGGTTGTGTTAGGGTTCCCAGGGGGCCCAGAAACCACAGCGCTTAGACACCCGGCGCGCGCTGGAGCGCGGGGTCAAGTGAACGCCGTCGGAGGCCCCCCCCTTCTCGGCAGGCTCATGTCCCCGGAGTCCGGTTAAAGCATTTAGTGAAAATGATTGTGGTGCTTCTCAAGCAAAAAGGCATTGGCGGAACACCGTGAGCTGGCTTCTAGACGCATTGGTGGGAATGCAGTTTAGTTCCTTCAACAAGTTTAAACGTTCAAGGGAAAGTGTGAGTAACTGTTTAGTAGAAGAACCACCTTTTGGGTGCTAGAGACTCCTCCATATCTTGTCCTTTTTCAATCCTCACTCTTTCACAGATAGCGGCTTAATATTTGGAATAACTCTGGCCACTTCTGGGCCTGGTACCTATAATAACCCTCACAATATGGCCTCAATGTATTGGCAACAACTCAGCGTTTCGGCGTGGGCGTCTCAGGCGTGTGTGATCGCAGAAGCACTAAGAAATGTCTGCCTAGAGAACATCGTGTAGCTGTGGAGACGTCCAGGTAGTTTTGCTAGAGAACTTCATCAAGATTAAAATTAGCCGTGGAAGCCTTACATAACAATACCCTGTCAATTCAGGCAACCTTTTATAGCACTGCGCTCTGTTGCAGATATTGTTTTAATTACAGCTACTTTTTTGGCATCCTTGTTGCAGCAATGTTTGCTATAATTTTTTAGCAACCCGTCACTTTGTGTTTCTGGTCATTTTGGAATTTGGCTAGTATATCATTTTGTCTTTTGTTGTGGGTGTGTTGAACTGTTGTCCATATAGTTTGGGTGAACTTAATCCAAATTGTATGGTTCTGAATTCTCGTTGGTTCGGTTCCCCAGTTTCTCCCCTCCTCAGCCTCCCTATCCTGAGACATGAATTTTGAACATAGGCCAGTTAAATAGCCATTAATACCTCTAGTAAGTTCAAGTGAAAGGAAGAGTCACACATCTCTCACTTTAAATCAAAAGCTAGAAATGTTTAAGCTTAGTGAGGAAGACATATCAAAAGCCAAGTCAGGGTGAAAGCTAGGCCTCTTGTGCCAAACAATTAGCCAAGTTGTAATTGCAAAGGGAAAGTTCTAGAAGGGTTTTTAAAGTGCTACTCCAGTGAACACACAAATGACAAGAAGGTGAAAGAGCCTTATTGCTGATACGGGGAAAGTTTGAGTGGTCTGGATAGATGACCAAACCAGCCATGACGTTCCCAAGCCAAAACCTAATCCAGAGCAATGCCTTAACTCTCTTCAATTCTGTGAAGGCTGAGAGAGCTGAAGAAGCTGCAGAGGAAAAGTTTGAAGCTAGCAGAGATTGGTTCATGAAGTTTAATGAAAGAAGCCATCTCTATAACATAAAAGTTCAAGGTGAAGCAGCAAGCAGTCCAGAAGATCTACTTAAGATAATTGATGAAGGTGGCTAAACTAAACAACACATTTTCAATGTAGATGAAACAACCTTATATTGGAAGATGATGCCATCTAGGACTTTCATAGCTGGAGAAGAAAAGTCAATGCCTGGCTTCAAAGCTTCAAAGGACTGGCTGACTCTCTTGTTAGGTGACTGGTGACTTTAACTTCAAGCCAATGCTCATTTACCATTCCAAAAATCCAAGGGTCCTTAAGAATTATTCTAAATCTACTCTGCCTGTGCTCTATAAATGGAACAATGAAGCCTAGATAACAGTACATTTGTTTGCAGCATGGTTTACTGAATATTTTAAGCCCACTGTTAAGATTTTAGAAAAAAATATTCAACGTATTACTGCTCACAGACAATGCACCTGGTTACCGAAGAGCTCTGATGGAGATGTACAAATAGATTAATGCTGTTTTCATGCCTGCTAACACAACATTCATTCTGCAGCTCGTGGATCAAGGAGTAATTTCAACTTTCAAGGCTCATTATTTAAGAAATATATAAGGCTATATATAAATAAGGCTATAGCTGCCATAGATACTGATTTCTGTGATGGATCTAAGCAAAGTTAATTGAAAACCTTCTGGAAAGGATTCACCATTCTAGGTGGTATTATGAACATTCGTGCGTGATTCATGGGAGGAGGTCTTATTATCAACACCAACTGGAGTTTGGAAGAAGTTGATTCTAACCCTCATAGATGACTCTGAGGGATTCAAGACTTCAGTGGAGGGAGTAACTGCAGATGTGGTGGAAATAGCAAGAGAACTAGAATTAGAAGTGGAGCCTGAAGATGAGACTGAATTGCTGCAATCTCATGATAGAATTTAAATGGGCAAGGAGCTGCCTCTTACTGATGAGCAAAGAAAGTGGTTTCTTGAGATGAAATCTACTTCCAGTGAAGATGCTGTAAACATTGTTGAAATGATAAAAAATTTTAAATTTAAAAAATCAGAAGATGAGGTTTGAGAGAATTGACCCCAGTTTTGAAAGAAGTTCTACTGTGGGTAAAATGCTATCAAACAGCGTTGCATGCTTCAGAGGAATCTTTCACTAAAGAAAGTCAATTGAAGCTGCAAACTTCATCATTCCCTTATTTTAAGAAATTGCCACACTCATCCCAACCTTCATCAGCCACCACCCTGATTAGTCAGCAGTCATCAACATTGAGGCAAGACCCTCCACTAGCAAAAAGATTATGACTCACTGGAGGCTCAGATGATTGTTAGCATTTTTTAGCAATAAAGTATTTTCTAATTAAGGTATGAAAATTTTAAGACAACATTTTAGACATAATGCTATTGCACACTTAATAGATTATATAATATAAACATAACTTTTATATTTACTGAGAAACCCAAAAGTTGTATGACATGCTTTATTGTAATATTCACTTTATTTGTGTGGTCTAGAGCCAAACTCACAGTATCTCCAAGGTATACTGTAGTTGGAAATCACTTGCCTTATCCAAGGCTTCCTGAGGTAAGTCGGAAAAAGTAGTGCTAATGCTGGAACAGTGGGCAAGCAGAGTCTTTCCTCATTGGAGAACCAATCATTTTACCAAATAGAAGATATAATGGAAACTTTCTTCTGGAAGTGTAATTTGGAATTCAGTATTTAAAGGTATATTGTGCTGTAAAAAGTTATCTTTGATAGTTTTATGTCACTTCTCACCATTGGAGTAGAGAATTAGGTTCATGGTTTGACTGAGTCCACCTGGCACCAGCCAGAAATACTAAAAACAAGCGCAGCATCATTTCATCTTTGTTCACCTTGATTGGGGTAATTTATAGACACAATTATGATAATACCTATGCAAGATATTAAACTACAGATCCAGTTGTAAGTCGTGTGGAGAGGTGTAATTTCAACTATAGAGATGGAATTCTATACACTATCATTCAATGGTTACAATGAACCAAAATGCTACCTTTTGAATTTTCCAATGGTATGTTCCATCCTTTGGGATTTGGTATTCCATTTATCAGATTTGGTTCCATTGACCAAGTGGTCTGTATATCCTTTGAAAAATTTCTCTGTGGAATAATGTTTTTCAATATTAGAATCACCAGAGCTAATTTCAGAAAACATGGTTCACTATTGCATTTTGGCTCTGGATGCTCCCAGCTGTGAGACCCCTGAGAACGCTGAGTTCATCTATCTATTAGATGTTAGTGATGTAATGACATTCCACAAATGAGAATCAACTGATTGGACATAAGCAGATCTTACCAGTGAACCACTCCATGTTCGTATAGTTCAAGTGCTTCTTTTTGAAAGTAAGTGTATGGGAAGTCAGACCACATGCTTCCTTGTTTGGTCTCACTAGCCAAAGCTATCAATTCATTTCCTTTTGGGGACAGTAGCTTTATTTTAGCTATACCCCTAACTCAGATCATCTATTTTACAAAGGAATGTTATAAGATTTTTTCAAGAAGGAGGACTAGTTGAGAGGGAATAGATGAGTTAATGCAAATTTAACTTCTTTTGGGAACAGATACAGGATAACTGATGATTTATCAGTGAAGAACTTTATATTTTACAAAGCATTTTCATGTTTATTTTTTCATTTGATCCATAGAACCATAATAAGAGATTTTTAAAATTTCTATTTTACCAAAGAGCAATCTGAGACTCAGAGAAATTTGGTGATTTGTCACAGTTTAGTTCTAAGAGAACAAGAGCACCTAGAACTCCTCTTGACTCCTCTGTTGCCTCTTTTTACTAAATCATGTTGTCTATCAAATAAAAATAAACAATCTAGTCATCAAACTTTTTAGGTTAGCATGGGAAAAATGAAGGCAAGGGGTGTGTAATTGTTTGATGACATAGAGCTGTATACATTCACAATATGGATCATTGGTACCAGCACTCTTTTCTTCTCAATAGAAAGATCATTAACAAAATTACTGTAGAAATTTATTCTATATTCTACTTACCTTTGCCTGCTCTCTTGAAGTGAAGTAGATGGCCACCTAGAAATCTTGAAATCTTCAAATCACCCTTGAAGATTTCCAAGATGACTTCTTATTGCTAATTCCTACTACCAATTTGTTTTGGGACTGCTTTCCCTTCTCCTAACAAATTGAAAATATTAGGGTCAAAGTCACTATTCTGGAATGAATTACAGTGCCCAAAGCCACTGTGAAATGTGTGCAGTACTAACAGAGAATAGGAAGAAGAAACATGGTGTTGGCAAATTGGTGCTAACAGGGGTGATTAGCTATGCTAAAGGGAGTGGTATCAGGTCAAACAAATATAAAATGATATCAGGCATCAGACATGCTTTGCTGGAGCATGAGCAGGATATATTTGGGGCAGGAGGTATGTGAACTGAACACAAATCTTCATGTTTAGAACTTTACAGGTTTTCCTCAGGCTAGTGCTGGATAGCTTTAATTGTTAATTTTCTATTTTATTTTTCCGTGGTGATTTGCAGGTCAGATTTATTTCAAAGTCCAAAGTTTGTTCTATCTCCCCTGCTGCAAGCTCAACCTGCAAACTGAAGACTCATGCTGTGTCCCTTCTGCCTCTCATAATTTGTAAAGCAAAATTTATAATCTGTACACAAAATGCTGTATTGGATATGAACAGCATTCACCATTTCTTTCTAAGTATTTGTTTTGGGTGTGAATAAAGCAACGCTTTAAAGCAGGGGTCCCCAACCTGTGGTGAGTTGTATAATTATTTCGTTATACATTACAATGTAATAATAATAGAAATAAAGTGCACAATAAATGTAATATGCTTGAATCATCCTGAAACCAACCCCTCGCCCCCGGTCTGTGGAAAAATTGTCTTCCATGAAAACAGTCCCTGGTGCCAAAAATGTTGAGGGCTGGTGCTTTAAAGGAAGAAGGTTGAAGGTGAGTCTGCTGGTAAGGAAAGATGTGAGATTCAGTGCTTGTCAATGAAGATAACATAATCTGTATCATAGGCCCCCACTCCCTCTATCTCAGTCCCTCCGCATCCCCCATACCCAGCTGTTACTCTTTCCCCTAAGGCATATTTTTCTAATTAATTTTGTTAGTATGGCCTCAGGGCATTAAGGAATAGGAATGTTGTAGATGAATCTATTGATACCTATGACTGAGTAATATTTATTATACAGTTTTGATATCTACAAGTAAAATTGTCTTTGAATATTTCCAGGGTCACTATTGTGTCAATTTTAAATAGGTAAATAGTGATATACTTTCAGAATAAATCTAAAACTTCAAGGAAGCTTATTAATAGTGGTATCAGCATAGAATGATGCTTGCCAGGGAATGAGGAACCTTTCCAAAGCTTCCATCCAACAGAAGAGCAGTGCCATGCTCAGACTTCAGCATTGGTATATTGTTTAGGTCAGTTCCTGGGGTAATGACAAAATTAGATCTGAGCTCCATTTCCTTTAAACCCTGTTAAATTTCTGGACTACTCATTAGGCCTTTACATAAATGTAAATACTTAAATTCTTTAAATACTACACAATTGTAGTATATAATTATTATTGTCCATACACCATAATACCCTCATCTTGACTGTGACCTCCTGGGAGTTCATTTCTGAAAAATCAACCAAGCCATCTATGCATCTCAGGTAACTCTAGTGAAACCAATTCAGAGACAGACGTTTGGGAACCACTTGAGCAGATGATCTCCAGTCTATGACCTAATTGATTCCTGGATGGTTAAAACACAAGCTCATATAAATCAAACACTTACTTCCTGTAGCCACAATGTTATAAATTGGGGCTCCATTCCTGGAAATTCATTTCATACCTTTAAATACCAAAATTACCTTGAAAATAAATAGTAAAAACCACAAATATATGCTTTAATAAGCATGTCTTAAGTATATTAAACAAAACTCTTAATTGGAAAGTATATACTAAATATTTTGAGAAAATTTTCAGCATTTACTAAAATGCCTGAAGTGTCTTAGGACAAGAGTTCAGAGAGTTTGGACTGAAGGTGACTCTTGTTGTTTTTGGTAAAAATCTTTCAGAAATGTGTATTTTTAGGCATTCTTCATTTTCCCAAAGATCTTTGAATTACCTTAAAATTTAGAGACATCTGTCTAAGAATGTCATTGCCAACTCAAAGCCTCTGGAAGTTAAAGTGATAAATGCTGCAGAAGGGGCTGTTACCATGGTATCATAAAATCTCCCCTGATTCCTTAATCTAAATGCAATTACAGACTGAGTCTGCTGAATCTTTATTGGATGCTAGTGCCCATATGTGTTGCCATTGGTTATAACTGTAAGACAGTTGTGGATTTGATTTTTGATCTTTCTTTGGGGTTAGAGAGGGGTTCTCCTTTATTGTGAAAAGGAATATAAAGGAAGAAAGTTATGCATGTAGCCTACATTGGCTTCTTCAATCATCAAGGAACTTATGAGTCCTATACTGGCAATGCTTGCACAACTAGATATTAGGAAAAGAATAGGTACTACAAAGACTGATCAATTCTCCAGCCTCTTTTATCCAATGCCCCGACAAGAAGAAATCTGTTTGTCTCTGCTCTGCCCTTTTACTAAGTGTAGGACCTTGAACAAATCATCTGCTCTCTTAAGAATCACTTTTCTCATCTGCAAAATGGGAGTAATAATATCCTTTCTACCTACCTCAAAAAGTTCATGTATTATTCATAAGACAAAACCCTCAAAATGAAATGTAGGTTATTTTTTATGTACTCAGATATAAATGTATAAACGTGAATGGAAATTATTAGGAACATATTTTGTAATGCATCTGAATTAATTTTTCTTTAAAGATTGATCATTTGGAAATGGAATTACTGTGCAATTTCCCCTTCTTCAGCCACTTAACAACAACAAAGGAATCATTCTCAGACATTCATTATTATTGTTAGTGTTATTTTTAGAGATGGGGTCTCACTGTGTTTCCCAGGCTGGACTCAAAACTCCTGGGCTCAAGTGACCCTCCTGCCTCAACCTCTCAAGTGGTTGTTATTTTAATTATTAATTTGTCAATGAGTCTCCCACTGACTTCCTCAAAGAAGTTTTCTCCAGCCATAGAATATGGTTCTCTGTTTTGTGAAAACAATACTGATTTTTTGAAGTGATATTTCTCTTGTCTAGGAGGAAAAGAATATAGCCAAGAAAGACAAACAAGAGATTAAAAAATAATTGTCCAGTGGGTTCAAATAAAATGGGCAAGGAAGCCAATTAACAAGTTATGTTGTACTGATGGCATCCAGTTTTCTGGATGAGTCAGACAACATAAAGCTTTCTATTTTTCCCAAATAATAATAAAAAGATTTGAGTGCCTGAATTGTTCCTCTCCTTCCTTGTGGTTACTGTAAATACAATAGTTAGATGTGAGTTGAAGAAGTAGAAGTGAGTTGAAGAAGTAAAGCTCAAAGCGGTTTCCTTAGGACTAACATCATTTAGGGATCTTCTTTTCCTTATAAATAGAAAAAGGGCACAGGATCAGATTCTTGTCCAAGACACTGAAGTTTAATGGGAAAAAACATCATGATAAATTTCATCGCAGTGTTTATATATTCTGTAATACAGAGTGTTTCCTAGCCAAGGGCCTATTTCTCAAATTTCTAGTGTAATGAATCAGACTTTGCAGAACAGGTTAAAATCTTCCAACACTTCCTAGCTGCATATCCTTGGGCAACTCGTTTATCTCTTTGAGTCACAATTTCAAAAGTTTAATGGGAATATAAACACCTATTTTAAGGGTATTATGTACTGAGAGTACATTCTCTCATAACATAAGGTGGAAATTATTTTTTGCAATTTTCAGAGGAGAAGACTGAATCTCAGGGAAGTTAAAAAATGTCTTATGGTCAGGTTTTCTCAATCTCAGCATTATTGACATTTAGGGTCAGATAATTTGTTGTAAGGGGCTGTCCTGTGCATTGTAGGATGTTTAGGAGCATCCCTCGTCTCTACCCACTAAACACCAGTAGCAACCTCCCACCACAGTCACGACAATCAAAAATGTCCTCAGACATTGGCAAGCATCCTCTGGGGACAAAATTGCCTCTGGTTGAGAATCACTGAGCTAGATTCTTCTATTGTATCTGAATCCTCAGTACCTATCATGTTACCTTGTGGGTAGTAGGTGTTTAATAAATATGTTAATGTAAGTGTTTGCAACTGGGTTTTGTTGGCAAGTAAATACCACTAGAAGCCATATGGACTTTCAAACTCTCATCTGTGGGTGGAATATTACATTCAGATGCTTTGGCATCATGTCCACTCATAATTTAAATAAAATTTGTCTAAATTATACTTATCTTTTCTAAACAGATGGACTTCAGCCTAGTAATGTATTTGATAAATGAAATGAGTTTATTTACTCTTTTCATATGCTTTTTTTGTATATTTCCTAGTGTTTCATATTTATTGACTAAATTTATATGACAGATGCTATGATGATTCATTTTCTACACCTCAGCCAATGACAATAGTAATCCATACAGTGCATTAAATTTTGATATAATTTCATTTGTATGGTATGATCTGCTTTAAAGATTTTCTTTTCATAAGTTATGTTAATTGTTGTCTCAATTTAAAGTTTTTATAAACCTGGAAGCTTATTTTAAATAAGCCTTACATTATTAAATTGCTAGATTTTTTGATTAAACTAATTTTCACATTCGCAGAGAAGAAGGTATGATGATTTACCCAGGATTGAAAAGTCTTTGTAACAGTATGAAAGATTTGCATATACCTATTGGGAACCATAGGTACATTATGCTATTCTGAATCATGAAAGGATACATTGAAAAATTGTGTTATAAATTACTAATGCTGAAATAATGTGAAAATACTACTGGACAATTAATGTTAACATAACCTTTATTTCTGTAACAGCAAATTTGGTGAAATATGGAGCAGTGTCTATAGCTGTAGAAAATAGCTCTCTTAAGATTTTTTTTCTTGATTTTGCCTGGAAGGTTCTAATAGTTTGTTTTTTGGGTTTGTCTAAGGGATGAGTAGAGTTCCTGGCATGCAGCAGGCATATAGTAAATATTTGTTGGTTTTCTTGCATTGTTCACTTTTCCTTATTGACTCTTCCCATCCCCAATGTCCTATTGAGTACCAAGTTCTGACCATTGAGCTTCCATCCTTACTGCCATTACCTTAGTTCATATGGCCCTAGTTCATAGTCCCACTGAAGGTCACCCTGCCTCAAGTCATGTGCCCCTCCACTCCATTTTCCACATGCCAATGGTATCTGTTTGAAACACATGTGATTAAATTATTTCTTCCACTCACTAGTATTCAATAGTTCCCCATTTCCTTCAAGACAAAGTCTAAATTCTGGCATGATCAGTGATGCATTTTCTGACCTGGCTTCTACCTACCCGTCCTTCTTTATCCTTTATCATATCCTTTTTGAATTTCCTGCTGGGCTACTTGCAGCAGCTCCTCTAGCACCATTCTCTCTCCTCTCCAAATGTGCTTACATGCTTCTCCTTCTCTCTAGAATCCCATCCGCAATTCAGGGCAGCTCACTTCTTTTCACTTCTTCTGAACTCACTAGGCATTGCCTCAGGCTACCTTGCCTTGACTTTTCCAGGGTGGGTTACTGTGCTCCTCTGTTTTATTCTTGGAGTATCCTGTGATGTGGCCTATCGTGACATTTTTGGCAATATACTGCCGTTGGCTATTTACTTATTTGTCTCATCCTTACTCGATTATAGGCTCCTTGAGGGCAAGATATGTGTCCTATTCATCACTGAGTCCTGATTATCAGAGAGCCAACTCAGTTAATAAATTCAAGCTCTTGTGAATTGTGCTGCAATAAACATTCGACTGCAAATGTCTTTTTTGGTAAAATGGCTTTTTTTCCTTTGGGTAAATACCCAGTAGTGGGATTGCTGGATCAAATGGTAGGTCTACTTTTAGTTCTTTGAGGAATCTCCATACTGTTTTCCATAGAGGTTGTACTAATTTGTGGTCCCACCAACAGTGTATAAGTTTTGTAACAACCTGGATGGAATTGGAGACCACTCTCCTAAGTGAAGTATTGCAAGAATGGAAAAACAAACACCACATGTACTCACTGTTAAATTGGAACTAACCAATCAGCACTCATGAGCACATACGGATGTAAAACTCAAGGGAAATCAAGCAGGTGGGGGGAGGGGATGGGTGAAGTCACAACTAACGGGTACAACGTACACTATCTGGGTGATGGGCACACTTGCACTTTGACTCAAGCTGTACAAAAGCAATCCACGAAATCAAAACATTTGTACCCTCGTAATATTCTGAAATTTAAAAAAATTCAACTTCTTCTTTTTCTTCTGTTCCAGATTACCATCAGAAGATATATTTACTCTAAACACAATCAATATGTTCAGCTTGATTTTCTGGATTCTGGGGCTTGATGTCTAGGACAGTAAAAACAATTCTGTTGTGTTGTGTGACCTTATCCTGTGAATGGAAGAATAGCCTGTTGGAGGGAGGGGCTGACATGATTGCATATGTCAAAATTATGCTGTTTGTCTAGCCCTGCAGAAGGAAATTATTCATCTCAAAGTAAAAACTTACATGGGCATTCTCTAAGATAGCATTGTCCAACAGCAATATAATGTGAGCTACATACGTAATTTTAAATTTTTTAGTAGCCACATCAGAAAAGTAAAAAGGAACAGGTGAAATTAATTTTATTAATAAATTTTATTTAACCCATTATATCCCAAATATTGTCTTCGCAACATGTAACCAATATAAAAATCCTTAATATTTTATATTGTTGTTTTCTGTACTTGATCTTTGAAATATGGTATATGTTTTATACTTATAGCACATCTCAATTTAGACTAGCTATATCTCTACAGCTCAAGAGAAACATATGGCTAGTAGCTACCATATTGGAGCTTAAGTAGAACATGTTAACTTAGAATAGGACTGCAAATATTTCCAGGGCTTCTCTTTAGGATTCTTGATGCTGTGCTAAGATAATGTCTTTCCCTCCATGAAGGAGACACTAATGAATAGGAGGTCCCAGAGCAGAATAATAAGAAGAGTGAGGAAATATACATGAATGGTATTACAGATCTAGTAGATCTCAAGAAGCAAGATCCAAATAGAGAAAGTTCTCTTAACTGTGCTTAACTAAGGGCCAGATGGCCTGACATAGCACTTCCTAGACTGTGTGAGATGCCAACAGGGGTTCCAGGGAAAAGAATTAAATGGGCAAATATGTCTGGCAAATAGTGGGTTAAATAGGTAGAGCAAGTTTTTTTACTGCATGATTTATGATAATTTTTTAAAAGAAATATATTCTAAAAATTATACAAGTAGTCCATGAATGTATTCACTCAAAAAAATTAAGGTATTATAAAATCTGTCCTGGGTGCCAATCTAATCCCATTTCCCAATCCAGAGGTGAGTATCATCCCAAATTCTGTTGCTGTATTGGAAAAGATCTTTTCAGATCTTTTTCTGTACATTTACAAACACACATATGCACTTAGTTATATTTATAGTGTTTTGTTTTGTTGTATCATACCATAATTGTGCTGCTCTTTGCTTTTTTCACTTAAAACTATATCTTGGAGTTTCATATTAAACATATACATGCACACACAGAGTCAATCAGGGGTTTGGGCATGAAATAGAATGCAATTCAAATGGTTCATGAGACTTTAGTGAAGAGTCTAACACAGAAGAATGGGCAGGGTTGAGGGAGGTAATGCGAGAGTGAGCCACCCAGAGACTGGCAACAGGAGAAGCTGTTAGTAGCCCTAGCTTCAGGGGGAAAGGAGAAGAAATAATGTTACCTGAGATAATTGAGAGCTGGCTGTCCAATGGGAGCTTAAGTCTTGGAGGGATATAGCTATGACCAGAAGTGAGATACCAAGCAGGGAGAGAACAGGTGAGAAATGGTCTGACCTGTCTTTCTTCCTGTCTTCTGCTGGTGTCTCCTGTTGGCTGAATATCATGGACAGCCAGCCTGTGGTGGGGCCTAGGTAATGCAGTTTACAGGGCCCAATCTCTCAGGGTACAGTGGAGGGCAGAGAAAGGCAGAGAATGTCTCTGGGGATGGAGAAGAAATGTAGAATAATGAGAACTCCTTCCTTATTTATTTTGCTACTACATAATCTTTCATAGATGGATGTACCATGCTTTATTTAGCCATTTGACTTATAGTGAATAATTAGGCTATTTCTAAGTTTTCATTTTTATGAACACTGCTACAATGGACATTCTTGTGTGTATTGTAAACATTCATAAGTGTTTCTCTTGGGTAGATACTAAGAAGTAAAACTATAGGTCATAAAGATTGTACATTCTAGATTTTAATAGACAACTGTCATCATTGTCTTTCAAAGTTGCTATATCAATTATTTTCCAACTATCAGTGTATGAGAATACCTGTGTCCCCATAAAGTTGCCAATACTTGAGATTAAAGATTCTATAGCTTTTCTTAGCTATTTGACCTTGGAACTCTTTTTTCCCCTGAAATTCTAGTAATATTTTATTTATAGGATACATTTTGAAAAACATCGATTTACTAGATAGAAGTCTTTGGAGCCATCCATTTAATAGCTGTGTGGCTTTGGTCAAGTTTCTTAGCTTCTCTGAGCTTTAGTTTCTTGGGATTAATAATATCTATTTTGCAGGGTTCTTAAGAGGATTAAATGCACTTAGGACAGTATCTGGCCCATAGTAGAAACACAGAAGGTGATAGCTAAAAAGATGGTGGGGTTAAGGGGGAGAGGATATGTTTTAACCACATTTTAAAGGAGAAATTTCTTTTTCTATTCTTAAACTTTTCTACCAAAATTTCCGTAAGGGCAGAAGAAGGTCAGCTATGCCATTGGGTCCTGAAGTTGTGGCCTTTGAAGCTATCTAACACACTTGGTTTTATCTTTTTTAAAAATCACATAAATATTATTTTCAAATCAATAATTTATACTTTTTAAAGTATCAAATATATTAAACATATTTTTAATTGCAGCTAAAGTTATTTTTATGTGAAGTCTTTGGGCAAAATTTGTGAATAAGAAGATAGGCCTTCTTTATCCTATAGTTTCAAGTAAATTGCTATTTGTGCTACTACATTAAGGGACTTAGCCAGAAACAGTGCTGTCTTAATTATTTAAGAATTACTTTTGAGCATGTATTAAATGCAAGGCACTATGCTAGAAACTGGAAATAAAACGGCAAAGCAGACCAAGTTTTTGTCCTTAAGGAGCTTACGTAGTTTAGTGGTATAGGCAGATAACAAGTAAATAAACACAGAAGGAAGATGATTACAAAGTATGGTATTTATTCTGAAGGATCTTGTTAAGAATCTATGTAATGGACTGGAGGGGGACTATTTTGAATAGGGTGGTTAGGAAAGGTTTTTCTGAGGAATTATCATTTTAGCTGAGTATTGAAAGATGAGAATGAGCCAGCCACTCTAGGATGTGGGGGAAGAGCATTTTAGGAAAAGGGAATTGCAAGAGCAAAGGTTCCAGGTGAAAGAAGTTCTTGGCACATTCAAGAAACAGCAAAGAGACTTGTTTGTTGCACAGTAGGTACTTGGGGTGGTCTTATGAGATAAGGAAGGAGTAGGCAGAAGCCAGATGACGTGAGGCTTTGTAGGTCACAGTAAGGCATTTGAATTTTATTCTATGAGCAATCTAAAGACAGTAAAATTTTTAAGCAGGGGAGTGATATGATTTGAATTTAGAAATCATTCTGGCTATCATATGAATAATGGATCAGAGATGGTAAGAGAGAGACCAGTTAGAAGGCAGCTTGGAGGAGGGTGTGGAAGAAGGTAGAGAGAGGTAGGTGGATTTAGAATATATTTTGGGGGCAGAATTGACAGGATTTTGTAACGGATTGGATGGGGGAGATGTGAAAAAGGGAGGAGCCAAGGACAACATAAGTTTTGAATTTGAGCAAGGAGAGTCAATGGTAGTGCCATTTGCTGCATTGGAGGAGATTTGGAAGAGAAAGCTTGAGCTTCTTGTCAGGCATATTAAGTGAGAAATGGCTGTTAAAATATCCACAGGGGTATCTCAGGGAGTTGACAATTATAATGTAGGTAGAAGGAGTCATGAACCCAGGGGGTCAAGCCACCTGGAGGGGTTGTTAAAACACCAATTGCTGGCACTATCTCCAGAGTTTCTAATTCAGAAGCTCTGGGGTGGGAGCTCTGGAAAATATGCATTTCTAACAAGTTCTCCAGTGAGCTGATGTTGCTGGTCCTGGGACCACACTTTGAGAACCACTACATTAATATGAAAGTGACTGAGATCACCTAAAAAGAGAATGTAGGCAAGGAGACAAAAAGAATATAGGATCAGGCCTGGGCCCTTCAGAATTTAGATGCTTAGGAAGAGAATTATCCGATATTTTAAATTATTCTCAGAGCAAGTTGTCTTCCAGACCTCAAGCAAACTTATTTCTCTGGGTTCCTGGCAGCTAAAAAGTACAAGAAGTCCAGAACTTTTGAGTGATCATTGAAGAATTTTAGCAGTTTGAATAACCTTCATCAAAAAAACGATTCATTTGTAACAAAATAGGCATCATTATATATTTCATTGCATTTTGATCCTTTGAAAAAAATTATCTGTGTAGGAGAACTTCTTAGCCAAACAGTATGGAAATAGCCTGAATACTTTGCCTGCCCAAAATATTTTGAACAAGTAGAGGTTTTGAATTTTGTTTTACAAAGGGGTTAGAGGTAATATTTTCCCGCTTTGCCAGAAATCAATGAAGGAGTCCTGTTGTTTTAATGCCTGTTTTCTCCTGTGAAGAATGTTTGTTCAATTTCTTTCCAGTTGGATGTGATATATTAAAATCAACCTGAATAGCATAAATTTCTCATTAAAGGGCATAATTCATAATGGATATGTTGGCAGAAATGAAATATTTAATCAACTATTTAAAATAAATCCAAATCATCAGTGATTATTACACTGATTACAAAAGAAGCATCTTGTTATGTAGAATAGAATATTTATGAATGTGTGTTTTCAGTCATTTTGAATACTGATATACACTTATAAAATGCTTCAGATTGATTAAAATTTCTCTGTCCTAAAGGACCAGTTTTAGTTATTAAGTTTCTCATTATCTTCATCTCTTTTATGGTGCAAACTTAAAGGAAATGTAATAGAATATTTCTATAGTGGCTTCTGGCTATAAAGAGTCATTAGAAAATTTAAAATATTGAAATGAATGATAGAAAAAACTCAATGTTTGTAGATGTCAGTAAATCTTGCTTTTAGATTCTGTGTGCCATATGATTTATTTTCTAATGAGAAATAACTATAACTACATGAAAGCAACCAAAAATGTTTCATTATCTCTATTTTATGAGTTTTTTTAGCTATTTCAGATTTTTCTTAAACCTTGGTATATTAAAGTCATTTGTAGCAGTTATCAAAATATCAATGTGGACAGGTTTCCTAACTTAGTCTGAGGTTGTTCCTATAATTTGACATCCTTCAATTTCTTGGAGATACTCAGATGACTTGTAATCCTGGGATCAAGTCTCACAGGAAAATGGTCATCACCCACATTTTGAAGAAAAATACTGTGGCTTGGCAGAGACACTGCCTGAAAGTTATAGGAGGCTTTTTTAGTTTGAATGAGGTTTTAAATAATACACAGAAGTAGTCAAGATATATGTGACCAATTTCTGTGTAGACTTGAGTTCTCTGCTACTTTATTGCTAATATAATGCTAAGGAAAATTTATGAAGTCCAAGAGGCAGAAGCACCATAGGCAGGCACAGTAGAAATCTACTCCCCCTCCTCCATCTCTAAAATATTCCCTCCTAGCCCCATTGGCATTTAAAGTATATCATTCTACATATATTTATTTCTTTGTATTAAGACATCACATATGCAAAAATCTTTTTTTTTTACTTGACACATGATAAATTCTGTTAAGTTATATTTTACACAAGTATGTTGTCAAACACTGTAAAAATTGTTGGGAATATGAAATTGAATGAGGTAGCATCTTTGCCAATTTGTTCACTGTCTAGGAAGGAAAGATGGACCTGTTAAAAATTGTGTAATGAGCTTTCGTATGTGCTATGCTAAAAGGGCAGAATATCGTGAGGGCACAAATGAGGGGAATGACATGCTGTATTTGTTAAGATGTTTAGAAACATTCCTTGCTTCATAGAGGAAGTGATAATTGGATGTTGAAGGGTTAATAGATATGTTCCAGGTAGACAGGGAGCTAGAGTATCTTAGATAAGAAGAGTGTCATATATTTGGAAGGCCTGGAGGTGGAAAGTAACTTGCAGGCGGTTGGGCATAGGTGGAATGAAGACTGAATGTGAAGAGGTGGTGAGACAAGAGCAGTAGTAGGGAGAGTAGTAAGGGTTTGAGTATGAGAAACATTTTATACCTTGAGAAGAAGGCATTTGGGCATAGAATGATTTTAATCAGGGAAATGGTATGATCAGATTTGTGTCCTAGATAATCTTAGTCACGTTACAGAAGATGGAATAGATGGGGAGACTCTGGAGACAGACCAACAGAGCACCACTGCAGTGGGTGAGCTCAGACAGGGGAGGACATGGACTAAGGCAGTATGAGGAGCAGTGAGAGGAGGGGAGCAGTTGGGAGCTGGGTAATGCCATTCAGAGAGACAAGGAGTACATCAGCAGGTACAGTTTGGAAAGAAAGATGATTTCATTTTGGGCCGTGTTGACGTTCTGGTGTTTGTGGATAATCGTGCACATAAGGGGCACTTGATTTAGATGAGTTGAATGATCAAATGAATGACTACATGAGAATGGGGCTAGAAAAGAAAAGTCTGGGCTGGAGATAGATATGTCACGAGCACACAGTTGGTAGCTGAAGTCAAGAGAAAGGAGAAAATCACTTAGGGAAAACTTGTAAAACAGGAAGAGATGAGGGCCAAGAATAGAACCCTGAGGAACACCACTATTTAAAGAGCCGAAAAGGAGACGGAGACAATGTGGGCTGAGTGGTAGGATTGGAAACCCAGAAAGCATAAAGTCACAGAAACCGAGTGGCAAGACAGTTTTAATCATGAGGGAACATCCAGCAGTTAAATCCTGGGGAGAAGTCAAATATGCAGAAACTAAACACATCCCATGAATCTTTCAGGAGGTCATTGCCAACTTTTGCTCAAGGAGGGAGTTTGAGTAGTGGTGAAGTGGGAACTTGCTTGCAGTAGGTTGAAGAGTGAATAAGAGGTGAAGAGAAGTGGTCACCTAGTGTAGTCTTCTTTCTTGGAGGTGTTTTTGAGTGGCGGTGAGAGATACAGTAGAAGGTCAAGAAGCATGTATGCTCAATGGAGGAATTTTTGTTTACTTTTTTCTTGTTTGTTTATTTTAAGACTTAAGAATGATTAGAGGAAGAGGCTCAAAGGAAAGATGCACAAAAGAGAGAAGTTGAAAGTAAGGAGAGAAGTTCTAGTGCTGGTAAAATGAAAAAGCACACACAGAAGGGGCTACCTCAAATAGAATTCCTGCCTTCAGCACCACCATCTCCTCAAATAGGGATCCATCCTGCACTACGCATTCAGTTCCATGAGCAGTCTACCTAAAACAAGCACTGAACTGGGAACTTGGAGACTCGGATTCTACTCTCACATCTTGTCCCAATGAGTTTTGTGATCCTGAGCAAGTTACCTTTCAGGTTACTTACTTTTTATACTATAACAGTTGAGTAGGCTCTTTCCAGGTCCATCTTTCTGTTTCTTTGACCATTTTTGCATACTAAGGTATAAACATATTTAACTGGTAACAGCTAAAATGGCATCTGTCTTCATGGTCATTTGAATTGTAATGGTATTCAGAACCTTTAAGAAAAGTTCTAACAATTTAGATTCCAGATACGAATAAGAGGTGGGGGATTTGGGAGGGCATTTTACCTTCCTGGTATCCTAGAAACCATGTCACATAGATGCTTTTCCACATGTGCATAGAATTGATCCTGCCTGCTTGTGTTTAAGATGAGAAGTGAGCTAAGGAACAGTGGTTAAAATTTGTTCCAGACTCTGGTAATGAGGCAACTTTCAAAGCCTACTGGTAGTAACAGTTGATGATAACTACATCCTTCCAAAAATTCCCAATCCAAAAATTTTGAGTCATCCTTGATTCTTTTTTTTTTTAATTTCACCCATATTCAGAAAATCCTGTTGGCTCTATCCATAAGATATATCCGGAGACTGATCCGTTCACACTATCTCTACTGCTACCAGCCTGGTTCAATTAAGCCACCATTATCTTTTGTCTGGGTTATTACAATAGTCTCCTAATTAGTCTCACTGCTTCCACTCTTGCCTCCCTACAATATATTCTTCTCAAAGCAGCCAGATCATCTTATTAAGTCATAAGTCAGATCGTGTCTTTCCTCTGCTCAAAACCTTTGGATGGCTCCCATTTTGAATAAAACAAATTCCAATGGCCTACAAGGCTCTACATAAACTGGGTTTCCCCAGGCATCCTCAAGCCTCAGGGTCTTTCACCAGATGCTTCCTCTGCTTTGAACATTCTTCACCTATATATTCTCAAGGCTAACTCCTTCACCTCTTTAAAATCTTTTTTCAGATGTCCCCCTCTCAATGAGGCCTGATTAACCATTTAAAATTATATCCCGTGCTCTAGTCTCTACATTGCACTTCTGTTCCCTAACCTTCAGTTATTTTCCTAAGGGCACTTGTAGCATATTATAGAATGTACTTGTTTATTATTTTTAGTATTTACTTTCTATTTCTCCCTGGTAGAAAGAAATCAGAGACTTTTATGTGGTTTGTTCATTGATGTATCCCATTCACTTAGAAAAGTGCCTGGGACATAGTAGGCACTCAATGAATATTAAATATTGGTGAATTAATGATAATATTTACTTATTTTTACTTATATTTACATAACAATTTAAGGTTTTTAAAACACATTCACCCTATTTTTAGGAGGTTTTAGTAAATACGGAAATGGCTTGGGGGAGGGTAACCCAATTAAAAACAAATGTCAGCCATATAAGTATGACAGATTCACCAGAGAAAGCAAAGCCCCAAGGGACTGGAAGAAATGATATAACATACATTTGACACACAATGACCCTAAAAAATCCAACATACCCAGGTGCTTGTGTGAGATGTTGCCACCTGGATTAATGATTTGTTAGTTGGGGCTATAGAAAATAGGAAGATGACTCCAGAGATGAGGTAAAGAAGGCATAAAAAAAAATAAGCATTGCCTAAGTCACAATTTCATCTATATCTGTTCCTTTTTTGGACAGTATAATCAGAGAACATTGTGTTTGGTTGGTTAAGACACCAGTTAAGAAACAGGAAATTGGTTTACTTTTAAGTCATGCCAAGATTTTTGTATATGTGGTTTAAGCATTGAGCATACAATAGGGAAAATACCATTTTGCAAGCAATTTGAAAACAACAATGAATGGGAATTGATATACTGGAAGACTGGGGACTTTCTGTTTGAATGGGCACATTCAGTCTGTGATATATAGCCTAATGATTCCTTAGTGGTAACAGAAAAAACTCCCAAAGAATTTTGTTTTTAAAATATTAGCAAATTTAGCTTGACCTTAATAGCATTGCAAATATCTGTCTTATATACCTGAGGGAAACAAAGCTGCTTGAACCTGCATCAAAAGACAAATATTTTATTTCTCCCTAAAAAGATAAAATCTCCAATCAGAAAATAACCATTTACTTTTAGCTATAATAACTAGACTAGATTATGAAGCAACTAGACAACTGGGATAGCTCCCTTGGGCAGAAAGAGATGATGCTCTGTTTTATAAATTCTTCCTGTGGTTATCTTTTATTTAACCGATATAATAAAATGAAATAAAACCTGATTTTGTAACTGGAACATGTGTTGTGAATGGAAGATTTAAAATAAAAGAATTAGAGGCTGGGTACGGTGGCTCACACCTGTTAATCCTAGCACTCTGAGAGGCAGAGGCGGGAGGACCGCTTGAGGTCAAAAGTTTGAGACCAGGCTGAACAAGAGCGAGACCCCGTCTCTACCAAAAATAGAAAAAATTAGCCAGGTGTGGTTGTGCATGCCTGCAGTCCCAGCTACTCAGGAATCTGAGGCAGGAGGATCTTGAGCCCAGGAGTTTGAGGTTGCAGTGAGCTATGATCGCACCATTGTATTTATTCTACCTGGGACGACGGAGCGAGACTCTGTCTCAAAAAAAAAAAAAAAAAGAAAAAGAATTAGAATTCAGAATATAGGAATATGCTACTTTATTTTTCTCCAAAATGAATCTGGATATAGAAGATGTGTAGTTTGTTAGAAAGATATTGATTATATATGTAAGTATTCAGTTAGAACATGGAAAATAACAAAATCTGAAAATATGTTTTTTTTTCCTTTTATTTCAGAATATTATGGGGGCACAACACTTTGGTTATATATATTGCCCATGCACTGCCCATGTCAGAGCTACAATCGTGGACATCCCCCAAACTGTGTGGCCCACACCCATTCACTGAAAATGTTATTAAAATAATGAATTAACTATTTAATACTGTTCTTTTCATATATCTCATAGACTAAATTTCATTTTTAAATAGCTTTTCCTTGCAAAAATATGCACAACATAAAACTGTTCTTGTAAGCTATTCTAAGACTTTGTTGCATTTACTTGTATAGCAAACTTTAAAAAGTAGGAATTAGAAGCACGTGGTGGCTTCTCCCAAGTTTAACATTTATATTGCTGCAAAGACAGATGTTCAAATTATAGGATTCTTCTTGTATGATATATTTCCTTTAACACTCTAACTCTATAGATTAGTCTAACTCTAACTTTTCCATTTATAACACCTTTAGAATTTTATTTCATTTTTTTCATTGAATCTCTAGCCCCAACTCTAGAAACTAAATGTTAAATATTAATAATTCGATAATGAACTGTTTAGTTATTTTAAAAGAAAAATAGTTCTTTCTTCCAAATCCCTTGAAATCACAACTATTAAAGATAATGAGACCAATGAATAATTATTCCAGAAAACAATATTTAGCCTCTCACAATGGTAGCAAGATTGTCGTCAAGACAGGGTACATTTGCATGTCCTAATATGCAGGCGGAAATTACATGGAGGTAAGTATAATTCTTTAAATAAAAAATGGATGACCATTAGTAATTTAACTATGAATTTTTAAAACATTAATTATCTCAGTTAGGAAGGATTTTATATGTAATCAACAGAATTCCTGATGAATTTTTGCCTAAATAATAAAGGCAAGAAGTCTGGAAGAAAGTGATTTCAGGTTTGCTATTGCAGCTGGATAATACCATCTCGCTTTGTTTGTATCTGCATGTTTTCATTGATCTTCCCTTCGTGGCTTCAAGATGGCCACAGCAGCTCTAGGCAGCAAGACCACACACCAGTATCCCAAGTAGAAAGATAGGGGTAGGGGCACAAAACTTTCTTCTTGCAAAGTCTGTCTTTTTATCTTGAAACAAAATTTCTTTTTTCCCCCAAAGTTTCCTAACAGACTTTCTCTTAGGCCTCATTGAACGTAACTGTTGTCCCGTGGCTACCTCTAGCTCCAAGGAATATGGGAAGGAGAGTATCTAATAAGGGAGAATAGGATAATGAGATTTCTGTGACTGGTTTGTATTAATCATGGGTCATTTTCCAGGGCCAGCAAAAAGGCCTACCTTGCCTCAGATCAAGGAATCTTAGCTAGAAACCCAAAAATAACTGAGATTCTGTTAGGGAAGAGTTGACAAGATATAAAGTAATATTCTTCCCTGCTGTCACAGATATGGCTAAGACTCAAAGCTGAAAATAAAAACAAACTGTATTCCATCTATTACATTATAAGACCCACCAGCAGTTGGGGCTGGCCATTGTCCTTTAGGGCTCACAGAGATGTGAGATGCACCAGTCCAAAGAAGAGGAGGAGACACCACCCGCTTGCACACTCATAGTCATTATAAGGTGGGAGGAGTAGCATGATTTGGGAAAATTTAGTGTTTGTGAAGGAAGTCTGTTCCCTCCTGTCCCTCTCTTCAAGGCCAAGGCAAGAGGAACTCCCAAGAGAATGACTTAAAGATTGTGATGGCTACCAGAAGGGGATTGGCATTTAGTTTCCCAGATGACATCTACTCAGATCGGCCTCTTGGATGCTTTGGTAGCACAGCTCTTGGATGCTTTGGTAGCATAGACACAAGTGACTAAGAAAGCTCATGGAAATAACTTGTCACATTATCTACTTTTTCTTTGCTCTCTTAGAATAGATGCTTATTATGTGGGATGGTTCATTGACTCCTATGCCCCAAAATTCTGAATAGTTATTAATATATGAGGCACAGTTGTTAGAGGTTAATGATGATATAGTTGGGTGCTATTTTGATAGTGTTTCAGACAGGGAACCAGGAATATCCAGATTCTCTCTTCTCCCCTTCTCACTTCCCCCAAGTTTCTACACAAAGCACGAATCTAAGAAATGATAACAGAATGGGTATCCAAGAATCACATTATCAGTTATAAGATTCCAATAACCCTCTGGTAAAGTAGAATTGGGAAATGCATCTTAGACTCAAGCCCTAAGCAGTGATCCTATTCTATTTTCTCCCGTTCCTCAGATGGTTCAGGTATGCTCAATAATGGAGAAATCAGCACAGTGAAGAGGCCCAGAGGAGAAAAAAGTGTGTGGAAACAGATATCCCTGTCTAGACCCATAGCCCTTGCTTGGGTTAGGACAAGGTTATAAGAAGGTCTTTGAATCAGATATGGAATTAAAATTTTAAAATGAACAAAACTAATTCTAAAAAACTGGAATCAAGCTTTGTGCAGTGGCAGTATTGTAGCCAATGAGGTTTAACCAAGGCGCGATTATTGCTAATTAAAAAACTGAAATCAGATTGTTCTAATAACTAAAAGTGGTTAAAAAACTCTATAATCTGAATACAATAGTGAGAGAATAGCTTCTCAGAAGGAAAAGGAAGTTCAGTGGAAGAGGTTTGGTTCAGCTTTATGGGAAATAAACCCCAAACTATTTCATCTTTGTAACTCAATGAATTCTCCAATAAACCAGTCTCATAGGTGTGTTTATTGTGTTGCTTGTATGCGAAGTAAATGGTTGTCATATCTGTGCTATAGTTTATGTGTTTATATAAGTATATAGGTGTCTATTAATTAATTAGTTATGAACTCAAAATCTAAAATAGAAAACTTAAATTAAAAGACAGCAGATTATTTAAAATAAGTGAAGGTGAATGGTAAAAGCCAGGCACCAAGGAATATAACTGTGGTGAGAACTGGTGGAGTGAGTAGGATATCAACGTTTATCCAAACACTCCAGGAAGATTACTCATGGAGTAAGTATTATTCTTATGGAGCATATGTTCTCCTTATATGCTTGCTATGAGTCAATCACAGACTTCATTTTGAGCTTTCTAGCAGCCAATGCAAAACAGCAGCATATTTTGATATTTGACTCAAGGTGTCATAAGATAGAAGCTAAGCAGTTGCTTAAAAATATGGTCATCATTAATATTAATACTAAGACCATAAAGAGATGTCCCTTGAATGTCTCAAAAGAACACTGTGTACTATAAACAACAATACTTTCAACATCATCCTTGCTGAGAAGCTAGTGATGAGTTTCCTAAGGTTGTATAAAGAAATAAAAATTTGGATGATGTAGAGTTATGACAACCATAGACTACAAATTAAGTAGATTATATAACTACATAGACTACAGAAATAAGTGTATCACCCAAGACAAACATTGTACTATTTTTGGGGGGTGGGGAGGAATCCGCAAGATTTTTTTCATGGCTCCTAATTTTGTGTTTGAATGCCAGGGTCATCTGAGATTAATGAAATCACAAGCAAGCTGACATTTCCATCATAGTTTCCTCTTGAAAGGGAAAATTGCATGTTGTTAATATAATATGTAATCTAATTTTGAAAAGAAGGCAGATCAACTGGCTTTTATTTAGAATTAAATACTAATTTATTTGCTATTTCTAGTTCTTCAAGCTTAACTGATCAAAATAAAAAACATGTGGTTTGATAGTCATTGATTACTGCAAAAGAGTTTAGAATATATATAAAAGTAGGCTTTTAATAAGTATTTGTTGAATGAATGAATGGGTGATATTTTGTTTTTAGTCATTCAATGAACTGACTCCTGGACTTTCTGCCTATTATGTCCTATTATTTATGCCTACTATGTCCAAGACAAAATTTGAGCACTTCCTATTGAAACTGAGACATTCAGCAATATTATTTTAATTCTTTAAAATGGTTTATAAAATAACACCATTTTTAATAACATGGATGCAGGACAGGTATGTGAGTGCACAGCAACCCTTTTATTTTTAACCTTCAAAGTGAAATCAATAATTACAATAAGAACCTGACCCAAAATTAAGAACTGAAAATACTTAGTAACCAGTCATTAAGAACAACATAAATGCAGAAGCTATTTTCTTTAGCAGACTGTGTCTATGTTGAAATCTGTAATTGGCAAAAACAAAGTAGAACAAAATTACATGCACAGGGTAAAATAGTCAGCCAATTGCCACTCCTTTGTACCTTAGACTTTCACTCCCTTTGTTTTATATACCCTGGAGCAGACTATCAGGACTTCATAAAATTTCTGACTTGGAAATCCTACAAATAAATAAATAAACAACAAACAGAAACATGCTAATTTAGGGATAAAGTTTCTGGGAAATAGAAGACAGTACATATGACCCTCCTCAGTTACATCAACACTTGACTTGACTTTATTGCCAAATATAAGCCCTCCTTTTCTTCCAAGCTAACCTTGTTTCCCACCCCTGTAATGCTTTTTCGCCCTCAAATATAATATGTACCATCTGGAAAGTCCTTCTCCTTATAGCTTTTTACTAATTCGTGTTCCTTTCCCTCTTTAAAACCAAGCTCAAAAATTGCCTCCTTTATGAAGTAGTTTCTGACTGACTCCCTTTGACCAACATCCACTGCTAGGTGTCATTTCAGTTCTTATGTGTTTAAGGAAATATTATCATTTATGGTGATGTTGCTTCACCCTGTTCTTATACCTTTCTGGCATTTTTATGTTTGCAATCCTTATCTGTTTTTGAATAGAACACCTCAAAAGTAATGTTTGAGAAGGTAAAGAAAGTAATGTATCATGTAAGTTAATTTGGTTTTCTAGAATTATTTTATCACTTGATTAGCACTAAAATGATTTGATTTTGCAAGACATGCTCCTCAGAGTGTATTAGAGCAGTGTTTCCTGATCAGGGATGCTGGGAGATTAGAGGCTTCTTAAAGATCATTTTATAGTCTATCATAAAATTTCATATTTTCAAAGAAGTCTAATGGATATTTTGTCTTTCTAAGGTAAGACCACTTAGGCTAACCAAACCATTAGATTTCTTTGCTTTTGGCTAGGTTATATTAATCTAACAGGATAATTTTGCATTTTTGTAAATAAAGCAGTTCAATTCTTTGCATCTGTGAAAGGAATATAAAAGACATCTTTGGTAATGATAGGATTAGTTCCCTTTGAATAGAGCTTCTTCAGGACTTTGTTATAGGTAACATATATTCTACAGTTTAGGTATGCTATATATGAAAACTTATATTTAAAAAGATGCTTCAACCCAATTTTTGCTTTCTATAAATACAACCATTTTTATAGCAATGTGACATTAAACTATTTTCTCAAAAAACAACGGTCACATATTTAGTGTCTTTCATGTGACAGGCAGCCTTAGGCACTGTTCATTTACAACCTCATTAACCTTCAAGACTAGTCCCTGAAGCTATTATTTGTATTTTAATATTAAAGAGATGGAGGCTGAGAAGACACAAGTACTTTGAACAAGGTTGCCTAGTAAGTAAACAAACAGAAGATCTAGTATTTGAAAGCAGATCTGTCTGAATCCAGAGTGTTTACTCATTCAACTATTCCATACTTCCTCTCTAAGAAATGTAAATGGAGATACAAACTATGATAAGATTTAGAAGAAATATAACATGCAGGCAAGAGTAAGAGTAATCTTGTTAACTCTAAATTTTGTGGGTTTTTTTTTCATGTGCAGTTAGTTGCTTTTCTATCAAGAAACTTGATTTAGATTCTAGTTCTGCACTCTCTGTCTTTAAAAAGTATTTCTTTATCTCTGCCATTTTGTGGATTTAGAGCTCTTTACTTTGTGAGTGATTATTTTAACCTCATGCTCTTTCTAACTAGTGATTCATTATATCTGGACCCTGTATATGACATCCTGTTTCTCGGTGATGTTTACAAACTGTTTTATTCTCTTCTAAATGAAAACTGAAAGAACAGAGAAAAAATGTATCTGATCTCACTGCTTAGTGGAGCAAGCTTTCCCAATGTAATTACGTCCGCCAATAAGCTCACGGTTATTGGATGACTAACACTGAACTATCTATTTACTACCCAAAACTACAAATATTTGTTACACTAACTTTGCTGCTCTTTTCCTCACCAAGTCATTATTTCTAAGAAATGAGGCTCTATTTTAAAATGAAAGCGTTCAGCCCATTTCAACCTCAACTGTTCTTAGTGTTTTACAATCTGCTTTTTTCTGCCTTCTTTCAGATTATTTTTATGATTCCATTTTATGTTCACTTTTGGCACGTTATTTATTCCACTTTTTAAATTTTGTGATGGTTGTTCTCAGGTTTATAATATAGCTCTTTAATTGATAGCAGTCTACCTTCAAATAAAGTTGTAACACTTCACATGAAGTACAAGAACCTTATAAGAACACACAACAGCATATTTCCATTTTCCCCCTCCAATTCTTTGTACCATTGCTATTCATTTTCCTTCTATATTTGCTTTAAACCACACAACACATCATTCCTATTATTTTTATTTTGGACAATTATCTTTTACAGATATTAAAATAAGAATGAAAATGCCTTTTATATTTGTACATATTTTTGCCATTTTTGACATACTTTCTTCCTTTGTGTGGGTCAAAATTTCCATCTAGTGTGTCATTTCTTCTGCCTGAAGAGTCCTCTTAAACATGACTTGTAGTGCAGGTCTGCTGAGGTGAGTTCTCTCAGCTTATGTGGGTGAGAAAAACTCTTTATTTCGCCTTCATTTTGAAAGATATTTTCCCTTGGTGTGGAATTTTAAGTTAACACTGTTGTATTGTTTTGTTTTATTCTTCAAAGGTGTTCTTCAGTGAATTCTGGCTTCCATATTTTTGATAAGAAGTACGCTGTCACTCTTTGCTTGTTTCTCTCTCTATCACTCTGCACTTTCTCTGGCTGCCTTCAAGATTTTCTCTTTATGTCCGGTTTCAGTGTGCATAGATACATTTTCCTTTGTGCTTATCTTTCCTTGGGTTCCCTGAGCTCCTTGGAAATGTCATTTGTTGGTTTTCATTACTTTTTGGTTCTCAGCCAGTATTCCTTCAAATACATCTTCTGTTCCATTCTCTCCCTCCTCCTTCTTTAGTTACACATGGGTAAGAACTTTTGATATTGTTTCAGAGCCCTTGGTTATGATATGATATTTTTTCCTTCACTTGTTTTTCTCTTTGTGTTTCAGTTGGGAATTGTGCTACTTTAAATTGACCTTATCTTCAAGTTCACTGATTTTTTATTTGTACTTTGTTTTGTCCAGTCTGCCAATAAACACATGAAGGAATTATTCATCTCTAAATATTTGTGTTTTTGAATTTTCCATTTCATTTTATATTTTCCATTTCTCTACTGTTAGTTATATTAAACTATTTGTATAATTGTTCCAACATATGGGACATCTCTGGGTTTGTTTCTGTTTGCTATTTTATCTCTAGACATTTGGTAATTTTTTTCTTGCTTTTTTTTTGGTTTGTGTGTGTCTAGTAATTTTCGATTGAATACCTAACATTGTATATAAAATAACAATATAGACGGAGGGAAATAGTATTTTTATGCAGAAATTGGAATACTTATTTTTCTTCCAACAGAAGATTGAGTTGACATAGTCAGGAGTTGAACCAGATTTGGTGGTGGTGTTGCTTTAGTTACTTTTAGTGCACCACAGTCTTTATATTACTCACTGGGGATTGCTTTATCTTGTGATTATATATTATAAGGCCTGGAGCGAAAGAGCATTTTTCTCTGTATTCCTTTTACACCTTCAGTTTTTAGCAGGCCCTCAACCTGTTCCTTTGAGGAGGCCTCTCTCCATGCCCCCTCCCTCAGCAGTAGATTACTTTTTTTGGTGACTTGATAAAAAACTCATGGTGGTAACTGTTTCTTTTCAGTTCTCCTGAACCAGCCTCTAAAGCTGAGTGCCTAAGCTTTAGAAGTGGGGCTTTTTCTACATACAATTCACTTTTAACAGAGTTGACTTCTTGACAAGGTCCTTTTCCCCACTTTTGAAGCTTTAAAATGGATAAATCATATTAAATAATTATTTGCATGTACTTAATCTTTTATCCTTGTCAAGGATTTAAAGCTGAATTTCAGTCTCTATCTCTATATCAGCTCTCAATCATCCTGGGTGGCTTCAAGTACACAACTAAACCTATTCCTGCTCCTGTTTTATTCTTTGTCTTTCTCCATCTGCCTTTCTCACCATTTTCCTTTTTAACACCTTAACTTGGACTGTTGTGCAGTGATAGAGAACAATATGTGTATTGGTGCCAAAAATTTCATAAACCCACCCTCAACTGGATCCTCATTATGCCTTTGAATTCCCCCATCCAGCTGCCTTTTTATTTATCTCAGTTCTATTTCAACTTTCCTATTCTGCACTTCACCAAATCCTCCCAGACATTATGCTAGGAATTAAGAATGTGATCAGATATAGTTACTGACCTCACAGAATTTTCAGACCAGTGCTGGATATTAATAATTAATCAGATTTAGCAATAGTACCTTATATTTGCCATGCATCTCATACTTTTCTCCCACCCAGCTGTTTTGGTCTATTAAGCGTTCCTTCAATTCAGAATTTTTGCTCACACCATTTTCTTTGGCTGGAATTTTACTGCCTTCATCTCTCTTCCTCCATGACCAAGTAAGAGTGCGTGGGGCGGGGTGGGGGAGAGAGAGAGAATATGAATGTGTTCTCTCTACTAGGGGAAGGAATGTAAAATGTAATGAGGGGAAGAATTCACCCTAGTTAGGAGAAGAGTGGGACACTATACCTATGAGAAAAATAGAAAGGAGAAATAAGGGTGGGTTTGTAGATAGGCAAGAAACATGAATAGGGTCTTCCCCTAAAGATAGTCTTTATATCATGGGGAGCAAAGTCCACTGAGATTGAAAGAATGATATAAAGTAAGGATTCAAGAGATAGTGGTAAATTTTATGTATTAGTCTCTGAGAAACAGGAGACTAATTGGGGCCAAACTAAAAGATTGTTGATCAGTGCTGAAGGACTGGCTGAAGTTGGAAAACATGATTTTAGTTATCACCAATTAATTTAATTATATGTTAACCAAATACATATGTTCATAATTCCAGCTATGACCTCTCCTCTAAGTTACATACCCACATTTGCTATGCACGCACACACACACACTTAGAATTCCCACAGGCTTAATATTTCCCAAATAATTTTTATTTTCCTCTTCCAAAACTCCACACTACTTTCTATACTTCTAATGGTGATAAAGAGTGATAAAGACTTTCTGTCCAGTCTCCCAGATTAAAAAATTATTAACTCATCTGAATAAATATTTATTGAAAAATCAATTGTTTCAAACATGAAGGATTTACAATAAAAAGACAGGTTTGAACCCTCTTACCTTCAGGGAGCTTATGAAATTTACAAACCAGCCATAGACAATTACAATGTCACTCTTGTTTATTGTAGTGCATTGACCTCTTAAAACAGGGACCAGCAAGCTACAGCTCATGGACCAAATCAAACCCTCTGCCTGTTAATGTATGGATTGTGATCTAAAAATTTCCCCCCACTTTTTTATTGAGGTAAAATTCACATAACATAAAATTAACAATTTTTAAGGGGACATTTCAGTTTCATTTAATACATTCACAGTGTGGTGCAACCATTACTTATATCAAGTTCTAAAACATTTTCATCACCTCAAAAGAAAGCCACATACACATCAAGCATTCACTACCCATTGTTCCTCTCCCAGCCCCTGGCAACCATCACTATGCTTTCTGTCTTTATGGATATACCTTTTCTGGATATTTCATATAAATAAATCTTACAATATGTGACCTTTTTTGTCCGGCTTTTTTCATTTAGCGTAATGTTTTTGAGGTCCATCCACATGATAGCATATATCTGTACTTCATTCCTTTTTATGACTAAATATTATTCCATTATATGTATATATCACATTTTGTTTACCCATTCATCCACTGATGGACATTTGGGTTGTTTCCAGCATCTAGATGGAGTGTGTGTGTGTGTGTGTGTGTGTGTGTTTGTGTGAGACAGGAAGGAAGGGGAAAACTGGCTGTTGTGAGTAGTACTGCTATGAACATTCAGGTGTATATATTTGTTTGAGTCCCTGTTTTCAATTCTTTTGGGTATATACCTAGTAGTGGAATTGCTGGGTCATTTGGTAATATTATGTTTAACTTTTTGAGGAGCTGCCAAACTGTCTTTCACGGGGTCTACAATATTTTATATTCTTACCAGCAATGCAGGAATGTTCCAATTTCTTCATATCCTCACCAGTACTTGTTATTTTCCATTATTAAATTACCATCCTACTGGGTGGGAAGTGGTATCTTATGGTTTATATTTTGTATTTCAGCATCTTTTTATGTGCTTGTTGACCACTTGTATCTCTTCTTTGGGAAATGTCTCTTCAGATCCTCCGTCCACATGGTTTCTAGTTACTGTCTAGTGTCTTTTTATTTCCACCTGAAGAAACTTATTTTAGTGTTTGTTAAAGGGCAGGTCTACTGGTGACGCTTAGCTTATATCTATTGAAGGATATCTTAATTTTGTCTTTCTTTATCAAGATAGTTTTGTTTGATATAGACTACTTGAGTGATTGGGGTTTTTCCCCAGCATTTTAGCTCTGTCATTACTCTATTTTCTGGCCTCTTTAGTTTCTGTGGATAAACTGACTGCTAATGTTATTGAGGATACCTTGTATCTGAAAATTTGCTTCTCTCTTGCTGCTTTCAAGATTTTCTCTCTATCTTTGACTTTTGACAGTTTGATTATAATGTGTCTTGGTGTGGATCTCTTTGTGTTTATTCTTTGAGTTTGTTGAGATTCTTGGATGCATAGATTAATGCGTTTTTTAAAAATCAAATTTGTGAAGTTTTTGACCATTATTTCTTCAAATATTCTTTCTGTCCTTTTCTCTCTCTGTCTCCTCCTTCAGGAATGCCTATTATTTGTATTATTGTACACTTGATGGTATCCCATGGGTCTCTGAGACTCTATTCATTTTTCTTCATTTTTTATTTGTGCTCCTCAAACTATATCATTTAATTGACCTATCTTCAAGTTTACTGATTCTTTCTTCTGCCTGTTCAAATCTGCTATGGAAACACTCTTACAAATTTTTTATTTCAGTTATTACATGTTTGAGCTCCAGATATCTTTGGTTAATTTTAATAATTTCTATCTCTTTGTTAATATCCTCTATTTGCTGAGACATTGCTATTCTGGTTTCCTTTATCTCTTTTTCAATGGCTTTCTTTAGCTCTTTCAACATATTTAAGACAGCTGATTTAAGGTTTTTGTCTAGTTAGTCTAATGTCCGTGCTTTTCAAGGACAGTTCTGTTAAACTCTTTCTGTGCTTAGGTCATATTTTCTCATTGTCTTCACACTTTGTAATTTTTATTGTAAACTGGACATTTTAAATATTATAATGTGGTACCTCCAGAAATCAGATTCTCCCCTCTCCTGAGGATTTGGTTTTGTACATTTCTGTGCATTGTAGTGGTTTGTTCATTTAGTCACTTTTCTAAGCTATTTTGGAACATCTATATTCTTTGTTGATGTGATCTCTGAACTATTATTTTAGCTTGTTTTCAGCTAGTGTTTTGACAGAATTTTCTTTGAAAGCCTGGAGTAAAAAACAAAAGCAAAACAGAACAAAGAAAGAAAAAAGAAAAGAAGGAAGGAAGAAAAAATAAGAAAGAAAAGAGAAGAAACTCTCCTAGTCTTTACAGATTTGCTCTGTGTTTGGCATTCCTTCAAATCAGCCAGGCTGTTTACAACTCTGCTTTAGCCTTCACTTCCTGCTTATGCTAAGCCTAGACTAGACACCAGCCAGAGGTGAAAGCCTAGGGTCCTCTCACATATTTTCTAAGCACATGTTCTGCCCTGGCCATGCACATGGCTTTCTAAATTCCATGTTTACATGGGTGCTTTACCACATGCCCTTATTTCCCCCAAACACTATCTTCCCTGCTTTCCTTCCCCAGGCTTTTGGCATGTCTATTTTTCACCTCAACTGTAATCTCTTGCTTCAGGTGGCAGTGGGTTGTCCATTTACCTTACAATGTTTTCAAAAAATTTCCTCCACATAGCTCCTTTTCCACCTGAGAGCAGAGCATTCCAAGTTAGGTGAATCAAAATTAAGCACCCTGCGTCGGTCCTTCAGGTGGCCCCCAGAAAGGCCAAAACAATTCTTTGAGAACAGGGTCTTCTCTGCTCTCTCACAAACCAGAGACCAAAGTCCCACACTGGAAATGCATCACCAGGATGGGGAAAGAGATGAGACAAGAGTAAGTGTAAGTGCTGTAAAACTTTCTTACCATTTTAATATTGATTTTTTCTTGATTCAGCATTCACTTGATTGATATAAATCTTTGAGAGTTCTGACAAAGTTGATTTTGATAGTTTTGCTTGATTTCTTGGTGTTTTTATAGTGGTATGGGCCCTTGGAGCCAATTGTTCTACCATTTTTGCTGATATTGTCTCTACAAATGGTTTTACATTTGAAGACATTTTAAGAAATCAAAAGGATATTATTTTGTACCCTGTGAAAATTATATGAGATTCAAATTTCAGTGTCCACAAATATTTATTGGTACATATTCACACTCATTTATTTACATATTGTCTATGTCTGCTTTCATGCTACAGTGGCAGAATTGAGTAGTTGTGACAGAAATAGTATGGTTTCAAGCCTAAAATATTTACAATCTGGCCCTTTACAGAAAAAGTTTGCCAACCTCTGTTTTAAAGTTTCTCAGCCTCCAGTGTTCTCTTTACCTCTTCTAGCCTCCAGATTGTTGTTTTAGACATCTTCATTCAAAATAGTTTTAATTTGTTACAAATCTTCTTGGTTTGGCTTACAAGGTGCTTTTCAATTTGACCCCAACCTGCCACTTAAGCCTTATGTCCCATCCCTCCTCCAGGCTCACTCTACTAATTTTATTGTCCTTCTTGCTCTTTCCCTTACATGGCACAATCTTTCATGAATGTTTATGCATTTACATATACTTCTATTTCTTAGAATGCCCTTTCAAACTTTTCTTACCTGAGAAATCCTGATTGTCTCTGGAGTCGTTGAATAGTGGCCACCCAAGAGTTAGGCCCACCTGGAACCAGTGAATGTGATCTTATTTGGAAAAAAAGGTCTTTATAGCTATAATTGAGGTAAGGAACTTGAGGTGAGATCATCCTAGATTAGGGCAGGCCATAAATCCAATGATAAGTTTTCTTATAAGAGAAGGGGAAAGGACAGGAGAAGAAGGTGATAGGAGGACAAAGGCAGAGATTGGAGTGATGTGTCTACAAGCCAGCAGCCATCAGAAGGTAGGAAAATGGATTCTCCCTCAGAGCCTTTGGAAGGAACCAAGCACGTCAACATCTTAATTTCAGACTTCCTGCCTCCAGAACTGTGGGAAAATAAATTTCTGTTGTTTTTAGCCACTATGTTTGTAGAAATTTGTTATAGCAGCTCTAGGAAATATTAATAATATACCTTCTCAAAAACCCTGTTCAAATGTCATTTTATTAAAGAGTACCTGATTCTCCTATACCTAGAAAAAATTATTTGCTCATTTCTCTTTTGCATTGTAGCATTTACCACATTTTGTTTCAATTTATCTGTTTATCTTCTCTAATAGCTCTAAACTTGTTCACTATAAGAACTTAGTTGTATAAGAACTTAGTTGTATTTTGTCCTTCACACTTAGTATGGTACTGGGCATACAGCAAGTGCTCAATGTTTATTGAATGAATGGATGATAATAGAATATCAGGTGATATAGCAAGCATTGCTTGGAGTCTGTTTATGAGCATTCTATATTGGTTCTGCCACTTAAAAGCTTGACCACATTTCACTTTGATCCTTAACTTGCCTGTCTACGTACTATGAGAGCAGAACTAAGACCTTCTCCAGATGTAACATTTTAAGATGTATTATTTATTTTGAGTGATTTCTTTCATGTCAGTTTCTGTTTTTGTGATTGAATATGGAGGATAATATCTTTTACATTCTTTGGGGAAACTATCACACTTCTAATACTGAATATGTTTAAAAAGACTAAAGATTCTTCTCCTTTCCTTTATTTCTGGAGTAAAACCAGAAATAATCTGATAAAAATATGTGAGAGAATTTCTATGGGTACTTCCACAGTAAACAAATTTTTGGCTTTTAGAGTTGAACTTTTGTGCTTTGATAATGAATCTAGCTTTGTAACTAAAATTTTTTTAGAAAATATTTTTATAATAATAGTTATTAATCATTTGAGGTACACATATTGGCATTTCAAAAACAGATTCATATAAATACATATATTTTATTATATAAAAGATAAACTCAACTGTAATGTGCATAACTAATTCATTGTTTGTAATCAGCTCTGAAATCAGTTTTCTTTTTATATATAGCTCAAATTTTTCATGGTCTGTTTTCAATATTTCTGTTGTGGTAAAATGCTAATACATCAGTCAATTGATATAGGCACTTGTGTATCCACATGTGAGGAAAGCAAGTTAAAACCAACAAAACATGTTATTTGTACGTTATTTGCATCAATGAAGATGCACCTTTATATAGGCCCTTCTTCAAAGTGCTATTAAAACTTTGACTCATCAAATCACTTGCAAGGTAATTATCCCCAGAAAGAGATAAGAAAATAGAAACATCAGTATAGTTACAGGATCAAGGCTAACAGTGAAATCACTGGCTGAACAGGAATTAGAAGTTGAGAACCCAGCTTCTCAGTGTAGCCACTTGTTATTTTTAGCAGAATTAGAAATCTTTATAAAAGCTCCTTAATTCGGGGAGCCCTTAAAAACCATGTCGCTAGCTTAAAATGGAAGGAAATCTCGAAGACCCTTGCATTTCAAATTTAGGTCTTTTTTCCCATGCTTTTTTCAGAATTCTCCTTAACTTTTTTTCAGTACAACCCATTTGTTGACACTGTATCCTGTGCATGGATCTGTATTATTGGTTACAAGAGTACAATTTGGTCTGATCCTTAAAACCAAGAATCCTGTTGTCTTTCTTTTTGGTGATGTAAAGCATGTACAATGCAGATATTTTCTTGGTGTAAACTTTAGTGGAACAGTTCAGAAGAGATCAGAAAAAGCCGCAATCAGTGCGGATGAATGTTTTCTGAAGGCCTCCAAGCAGAAGAGATGACTGGAGCTGGGCTTTCCGGGATGGGTGAGACTCTCACGGCAGGGAGAAGACAAGCCTGAGATAAAGAGGCAGGAAGGAGAGTAGCATTTGTGGAGACAGTGTAGGGATGCTTCGATAGGTGAAGATTAACTGCGAGGTACAATCAGGCTGGAGAAATTTGAATTTACATCATCTTAGGAATATAATGTTGTGCTCTTTAAAGTCTTATGGAAGATTGAACTCTTTATATTGAAAGAACCTCATGGTTCTTTGAAGTAGAAAATCCCTTTATGAACTCCAACCCCCAGATTTATAAAATCTTGGAAACAAATTACTAGGTTTACTTAGATTTGCATGTGTGCTACATGTATCACAAGTCTGCCTATGTAGGTACTAAGGTATCTCATACAGCAATGGGACTGATAACTTCATTTCTGAAGTTGGAATGTACTCCAGTTCATGTAATTTCACTCTCCTATAATCTTTAAATTACTTATTTACTTACTTAACTAATTGTGATATTTACTTTTTAAATTTATTTTGTAGCTATCCTGGCATTTACATCTTCTTATCCCTTTATGGAAATATCAATTGATAGGTTAATCTACTGATTGATCAATTTCCTGTACCCCTTCCCACAATAATCTCCAAAGATAGTTGAAGACATTCTTGGGGGTTGTAAGATGTGGACTTAGAATCATGGCCTACAAAACCTCCGTATCTCATTAACATCTCTGTTGCGTTTGTTTTTGTTGCTGCCTACAACAAGAGAACAATGTTCATCTAAAGCTTGAATTGCCTTAGGAGTGTGGGAAGACTTAATCTCATTCAAAATAATTGTCAGGGAAGAATGAGGGGAAACAGTCACAGATTTTAAAAAAAGAAAAGATCACTTTTAATTAATCCCAATCAAAATTTAAAATGTGACTATCTTATATTTGAGGTTCACTAGCATCAAATCAGCAGAAATAAAAATCTGTCAGAGAGTGTGGGCCCTATGTCTTTTAGATGGTTACTCCCCTGTAAAGATGAATTATACTTGCTCACTTTTACAGATGCAGATATATGTACTGAATTGGATAATACCCACTAACCAGGAGGTAAAGAAAGTCTGGCTTGACTTTGTGAACTCTGGGCCACAGAAGAATACTGTCAGGCCTATTTGTTAATCTTTCTCCAAGTTATGTTGTGAGCTAAATTCACCTTTCCTTCTATCCCTGGGGTCATTGGTTATTCAAACCAGGACATTTTTTTTTTTTCTTTTTCATTTTTTTTTTTAAATTTATTTTTTTAATTTCAGAATATCATGGGGGTACAACACTTTGGCCATACACATTGCCCCTGTTCTGCCCGTGTCAGAGCCACAATCGTGGTCATCTCCCAAACTGTGCTCCCCACATCCATTCAGTGAGAGTTTTTCCCATCCCTTCCACCCGCCTCCCGCCCGCCCGCCCTCAGATGAATGTTATTGCCCTGTGTGATGTAAGTGTTCATCAGTTAGTACCAGTTTGATGGTGAGTACCAGTGGTGCTTGTTTTTCCAATCCTGTGACACTTTGCTTTGAAGAATAAACCAGGACATTTTTGATAGTGAAAGAGGGTGCTAAAAAATTAAGTCTTTAACTAATCTATAAGAAGCATATCTTGAGTCTGTCCCAGGCAAACCAGAACATATGGTCACCTTCTGCCCAAAGCGCAAGGCTTTTCAATCATCAATTGTCTCCCAAATTCTTCTTTCTGCTGTGAATATGATCTACACTAGCTCAAACTCCACCCTGATCCTCTCCAACTCTTCTAAAACACATTTTAGAATTCTGAATCCGTGATCAACAAGCTTCCTCCACTCTGTCTTAATGCTCTTTTCCACTAAAAAGCTGATCAGAAGATTTGATGATAATTGGAGCCTTGTCTGTGATATTTATTGCAGGGTACTTTGGCTTGGCTTCTCCCTTCAAGACCTCTTGATATAAGCATATTTTTGTCTTTCCTTTTGGATCTATCAGAATATCCAGAGAAGCACCTTCTAATCTCCTTCATGGAAGGTACAAACCTGGATGCCAATTAGGGGAAGAGGGCAGAGGAGTGAGTCTCATCATTCAGTATGAGAATGTTTGCTTAATTTCCCTGTTTTCAGAATGATACCACCACACTTAACTATGCCTGATGTTCCCTGTACAGTACTCTTCGTTTTACCCTCTCCAGAGAAGAGATTTCTAGGTTTTCCCCCCCAATGGGAGGGAGGAGGGGAGTTACTTGGCTATGTAGAGTGAGTGAGGGGATCTGAAGATCTGTCTGTTTCCCAAACTTCCAACCAATTCTCTTATTTTTTGCTTTTACCTTCACCTCTACCTTTAGAGGTAGTTGGTGCTTCCAATTTCTTAATGTGGGTTCTGTGGTATAACTGAAATTGCTTATGGATTTTCTCACTGCCAACCTAGAATTCACTTTCCTTGAATCTTTTTGATCAGTTGCCTTTTACCATATTTTTTTGGCTTATTTTTTCCTGTTTTCTCATTTCTTTTTCTCTGTGCCTTATAGATTTATGCCTAAAATCTCTTTATTGTCATTTTAATGAATTTATTGAGGGAACAAAAGTAAATGAATGGGTTTGATTTTCCTTCTTTTTCCAGATCTAGCATTTTAAAATTAGATTTGTTTCTGTTACTCGTTAGTATCTAGGATGCAGTCAGTTTTGGTATATTGGGTTTATATGTAGCAACTTTGCTGAACTCTTTTATTAATTCTAAAAATTATTCTGTAAATTCTCTTGCATTATTCTGTATCTAATTCTCTATCCAAACCACTCTAGTCAGTCTTCGAATCCCAACACATGACCAAAATTGCTCTTAAACACATGACCAAAATTGCTCTTGCTGGGGCTACCAATGTCCTCCATGTTGCTAAATCCAGGGGGTGCTTTTCTGTTCTAGTCCTTAGTGGTGCATTTCAGCAACATTCCACACAACTTACCCATTCCTCCTTCTTGAGCTACTCTTTTTTCCTGGCTTCTTTAGCATCTTATCCTTCCAGTTTCTCTTGTACTCCTCTGAATACTTAGTTCCCTTTGACAGGTTCTCCTCCTTCGGCCACTTGGAGTTTCTTAGATTTTATTCCTTGGTTCTTTGCTGCTACAATTGTTGCCATCACTATCACCAACAGCAACTGTCATTGGCATCATTACTAACATATAATTAGCTTTCACAACTTCCACAAGCCTTTTAGAATACCAGATTTCTAAACCTCTGAGCTTAAAAAAATCAACTCTACAAATTTTCTAATTGTTCAAGCGATTGAAAAATCTACAGGCATATTATGACTTGTAGGGTAGGAAGAAAATGAGGTTTACCCACAAAAAAAATTAATTAAACAAATGCAAAGACTTCTAAGAAATTCTTATATTTTAATCTTCAAAAGTCCCAATTTGGGTTTATTGGTGGCCAACTAAACTAGATAGTATGGTTTGCTGGGGTCAGACACCAGAATCAATATGGACAGTTCCCAACTGTATTAATTATACAGCATCATATATTGATTATTAAGTACTTCTGTGGTGAACTGGGTTGGCTGGTTTGATCATACTAGGGTCACCCAGTAGAAATCCAACATGTTTGAATGGCTGAAAGAATCTTATTCAAGTATGGAAAATAGCTTTATTATTGAGCCCACAAAGCAATTCTTTTTATAAAAATTTTGAACTTCAGTGAATTACTCATACTCAAAGACTAGACCTATTTCAAGAAGATACTACCTTCTGTAGCACCAAAAGCATCCTTTATTAACAAAAATTTTGTCTCATTTGTTCTTATATCATAATAATAATAATAGTAACATCTACCATTTATATTGAAAACTATTCATCAGCCTACTAAGCACTCTGATTTCATTCCCAAATTAACTCTACCAGGATAAGTATGACTATTCCCATTTTCTTGATGAGGAAACTAGGATTTGTAGATGCTGCTACTTTTTCATGGGCCCAGAATTAATAAGTCACAAAGTTGGGATTCAAATATAGGTCTGATCTGACTGTAAGCAAACCCTTTGCTTCTATTTTGTAAACTATGCTACTTCCCCTTATATGTAGCAGCATTTGTAAATGTTGTAAATTATATATAAATATTATATATTATACATAATGATTATAATCATTTTATATTTTATATGATATGTGATATATATAATTTATAACATGTGCCTATAAGTACCAAGAAATTTAGATCCATTCTCAGTGCTAATGCCTTAGTTTATTTCATCATTTCCCACTTTGATTACTTGCAACTTCTTTTTTAAATTAATTTTGTTGAGATGTAATTTACATGCAGTAAAATACACAGACCTTAAGCACACAGTTCCCAAAATCTTGACAAATATATATGCCTGTGTAAGTAACACTTCAATCAAAATGTGGAACATTTCAATCACTCCAAAAGATTCTCTCTTATTCCTTTCCAGTTGATCTTCCCAATCCTACCCAAAAACAATCACTCTTCTGATTTCTATTTGTATATATGAGTGTGATCATCCTTGCAATGGAATCAAGCAGTGTGTAATCTGGTGTCTTTTACCCAAAATGATGTTTTTTCAGATTCATCTATGTTGTTGCATAGATCTGTAATTTGTTCTTTTTTATTGTAGAGTAGTTAGTGTTACATTGTAGTGTCCATCGAAGACACTACAATTTGTTTATCCATTCTCTTGATAGATATTTGAGTTGTTTCCAGTTGTTGTCAATTATGAATAAAGCTACCATGAACATTCTTTAAAAAGTCTTTTTGCGGACATATGTTTTTATTTCTTTTGGGTAAATATCTAGGAATGAAATCGTTTGATCATAGGACAGGTATATATTTAAATTTACAAGAAATTATCAAACATTTTTCCGAACTTGTTGGACAGTTTAACACTTCCTTCAGCAATTTATGAAATTTCCATTTGCTTCATATCCTTACCACAATTGGGTGTTTTTATCTTTATAATCTTCATAATTTTTACAATTTTCAAGTGTGTGTCAGGTAGTATCTCATTGTAATTTTAATCAATTTCCTTGATGACTCATTAGTCATGCTGAACGCCTTTTCATATACCTACTGACCATTTGTATATCTTCTTTTTGTAAAGTGGCTGTTCAAGCCTTTTAACTATTTTTAAAAACTGGGCTATTAGTCATTTTATCATAGATTTGTGGGAGTTCTACCATCTAGATACAAGCCCTTTATCATACATGTCTTTATCTCTACGTCTGTCACAAATTGTCTCCAATCTGTTACTTGCATTTTTATTTTCTCACTGATGTCTTTGAGGAATATAAGTTTTTAATTTTGATATAGTCAAATTTATCATTTTTTTCTTTTATGGTTAGTGCAATTTGTGTCCTAAGATATCTTTTCATATCTCAAGGTTACAAAGACACTCTTCTTTGTTTTATCCTAAAAGCTTTATTGGACAACATCTTTTAAACTGTTCTCCTTGCCTTCTCACACTGTTCAGGTCCATATTTCTGACTCAAAAGTCAGTTCACTTTTCCAAATCTTCCAAATATAAATGATGTTACTTATCCTTCCCCCACTAATTTCAACCTTCTTAGCTATTTGTTGTCATGTTTTTAAACGTCCTCACATGGTTTACAAAGCCCTTCATCGTGTCTTTCTCTCTCAAAGGAACTTCCTGTCTTTACTTTCATCCTCTGCTAGTATCTGAATTGGCTTTGTGAAATCATTTATATTTCCATCAAAGGACCAAACTCTCTTTTACTTTTGGACTATTGCAGTTTCTCTGCATGAACTATCTTTTTGCCTACTTCTTCCCCTCTTCAACTGGGTAACTCCTATTTGTTTCTCAGTCTTGGTTTCACGGTCACGTTTTCCTGGAAATTCTTTCCAGAACTTTGAAGACAAGTGCCCCTCCCACTTGGTCCCATAGCACTTTGGGGTTTCCCCTATTTTGGTATTCTCCACGCTATTATGTACTAGTTGTTTACCAGTTATGTTTCTCACTAGACTCCGAGTTTCTGGAAGGGAAGGGCTATATCTTGTTCACTCAGTGTCTGCAGCACTCAATAGAGTTCTTATCACATGAAAGAGGTAAAGGAGTATCCAAGATGGTGAATAGGGTAGGTAAAGGTAGCATCTGTGATTTAGTAAACTTTGATTCTTTGAATCCGTCATTGTTAATAGAAGATATTTACTTCCCATTTTATGGTAACATTTAAATAAATTAATAGATATCTATTACAAAAATATTAGGAAAGAATAGAGAAAAAATGGAATTATCACTTATACTTACTGCTTTCTATGCCTTATAACTGTTAATATTTTGATGTAATTTCCTTGTAGTCCTTTGCATGCTATTTTAAAATAAAACTTAGATCAAATAGTATATGTAGTTTTAAATTTTAATAACAATTTCTTAAATAACCATCAAAATAAATCCATGCACAGGTAACCAAAAGTGAATTTTGAAAAAATATACTCAGTTTTGTTTTATTTATTTATTTATTTAGAGACAGGTTCTCACTCTGTCACCCAAGCTGGAGTGCAGTGGTGTGATCATAGCTCACTGTAACCTAGAGGCCAGGCTAATTTTTAAATTTTTTGTAGAGATGGGGTCTTCCTATATTGCCCAGGCTGGTCTCTACCTCCTGGCCTCAAGGGATCCTCCTGCCTTCGCCTACCAAAACGCTGTGATTACAGGTGTGATCCACCATGTGCAGCCTAAAATACACTCATAGTTTTATATTCAAAAGATTATTATTCCCTTCAGAAAGATAATGATGTTGCAACTGTTTACATATTTTTGGAGCCACTCTTCAGAATTGCCTTTAGAACCAAATAATTGTAATTTCTTCAGAAAAGATGACTATTTTAACTCATTTTTTGCCCAAAATGTATTCATGTAATTAACAAATTCTTATTGAGTTCTAGGTACTATTTTACGTTCTGGAGATTCAATTGTGAGCAAGACACTGTTCTGTCCTTTCAAGGATCTTAATTCCTTTTCATTATTTAAGAGTTTTGAGGATGATTATCCGTTCTCAGAAAATTAAATCCATGCTAAAAGGATGATTATTTGCTATGATTAATGATATTGAAAATAACGCACTGCAATTTATTAAAGAATTTTTACAACTTCTTAAAAATATTTTATTAATAGCAACATAGTTGGAACAAGTCACTCTTTTGAAAGTGACCATAAATTGTGAATGAGACCAGGTAAAATGCAAATTAAAAAAAAATCAGTAATACTGCCTTACTGTATCATCTCATTTAAAGCACTAAATAAACACTTTTTTAATGATTTCCTTCAGAACCGGAAGCTTTCATGGATAAATTGCATTTGAAATGAATTTTGAAAAAGGGCAAATACACATAAAAGACATAAAATTGTGTATATTTTTTGCAGGGTGGGAGGAAAATGGAAGGCTTATTTGGTTAGAAAAAGAATAAGTAGGAGAATGGGATGAAATTTTCTGAGTGGCTTTCAATTAAGGGTCACATCCAGGATTACCTAGGAAACTTTCAAAAATATGCCCTCACTATTATGGCAACCTTTTGGGCATATTTGAGTCAGAGTTTTCTTTCTCTGGTCTGCTCCCTACACCTGACCTTCCCCATGTCAGGGAAGGGAACAGTCGGACGTGAATAGTTACCATGTTTGCTTCTGTGAATCCCTTCCGCAATCACAGGACTTTAGGTGCTACGTTAAGGAATTTAGACATTATTCTATTGGCAACTGGGGTCCGTTGTGGGTTTTGAGTGATGTAATTGAGAGGATAAAGGCTGTGTTTTAGGTATAACAATATTTTGGTGCTGTGCTGGTATTATAACAACCACATTGTAGATTTTGTGTTACAACGAGGTAGGAAAAAAATATGTTTCTGTTTAAACAAGAATAATAATTTAATTTGTTAAATTAGGTACAACTATAGTAAGATAAAGCCTTTTCTAATGAAGGGTTTTATTGAATCTAAAAATTTAGATACTTTTCTTGCTTAATTGTTCAAAAGTTTGCTGTGAGACTCTGCAAGTAGGTTACTGCCTTTATTAGAACTGTTATAAAAGATTGCTATTTTAAGCAAATAGAACAATCACCTGTAATGTTTATGCCCTCAACAGATGAAAGGCCCAAGGGAAAGGAATTCAAATTCATTTTCTTTATTACCTAAACGTTTTCTGAGAAAAGATCATCAGTTCAAAGCTTATGGAAAAAGTGAAAATTAGTAATATTTAGCTCCATTCATATGGTTTGTTTTTATTACACTCAATTTACAAATTTGGAATGAAGGTGGTGTGATATGGGACTGCTCCTGATTTGTTTTCTAAGTTCAGGTAAGGAATAGATTGTTGGTGTCTCAGTTTTACCATCTATAGGACTACAATAACATGCGTATTTTATCCATCTCATATGACGGTTCTAAGAATATTTTCAAATAGTTATTTTCAAATCATATAGCCACAACATTAGGTAAATGTTAGCTTCTATTATTTGTTACTTTCTTTTTACCTTTATAAAAATTCTAAGTTTCCTTTGCTGTAGGTTAACATATGCAGCACAGTAAAGTAAATGGTTTTATCACATTTGGAACACATTTCAATACTTCAAATATAATAAAGTTTACTGTGTAAATATGGTTCTAAAAGGTTTAATACTAATTAGGCTCACTACTTGCACTTGAGAAATAGTTGCAAAACAATTACTCTCTCTACATTATATGAAGAATAAATGAGAAAACTCTGTAAACTGCCTGACTTTGATCTTCTTAGAGAAAGGCATTAATTCAATATGATAATTTTAATATTCAGAAAGAATATATCCATTCATTTATTCAACAAATATTTTAGCACCTATTATGAACCAGATATTGTTGTAGGCACTGGGGATACAACAGGTCATATAAGACAATAATTGCAGCCCTCATTATGCTTCCAGAATAATTGTGTTTGCCTTATCCATTTCAATTATATTTTTATATCAATTTTTAATTTATTTGTTTTTCTTTTCTTTTATATTAAAAAAATCGATTGATACATAGTAGATGTACATATTTTCAGGGTACATGCGATATGTTCATAAAATGTGTAAAGATCAAATCAGAGTAACTGGACTATTTAAATATTTGTCTTTTCTGCATGCTAGGTATATATATATATATTTTTTTTAAGACGGGGTCTCACTCTTGCTCAGGCTGGTCTCGAACTCCTGAGCTCAAGCGATCCTCCCGTCTCAGCCTCCCAGAGTGCTAGGATTATAGGCGTGAGCCACTACGCCCGGCTCATGCTAGGTATATTTTAATTATTCTCTTCTAGCTATTTTGAAATGTACAATAGATTGTTATGAATCCACAGAGCCATTGATATTTTCTGATTGCTCATGGAAGCTGATGCTTTTGGTCCTATCTCTAGGTACAGTCCTATGCATAGTCATTGCCTAATTAGTCAGTCCCATACAATAATTGAATTTATAGTAAATTTTGCTTCAGTTCTTATCTTTAAAAATGTTTTTTTACTTTGTTAATCAGCCAACTTTTATTAAAATGTTTTGAGTTTCTTAAACTAAGAGGTTTTATTTTTTAGTTATTTTTGACTCTTGTTCAGAGCATAAAGTCCAATGAAGATGTGACAATTTCTCTTTTGATTTAAACAATATAGATAGCCAAATTGGATAAATAAACTGAAAATTCTCACTGGGGCTTGAATTATCTTGCTGAACCCATGAATTAAATATAAGAATGTAAGAAATGTCATACTAGATTAAATCAATTGTCCATGGAGCATGGTAGTTTATGGAAAAGCATGATATTTGCTCTCCATGACATTGATCTATCTTGAGCATCCATTGTATTCCCTTAGTGATATATTACATATCAATTTTCCACAAATAAATTTTCTACAAAGACCTTTTTTGATCCCATTTTTATTTTCAGTTAGTACTACCCCTTTAGTAATGAGTTTATTACCACTTTTGTATACTTCATCTCCATATTCCAATGACTGTGTAAACTTTACTTTTCAAAATACCTACTAGACTACATTATAATGTAAATATATGCCTAACTCATCCATTTCTTTCTTTTGTCTTATTCTTGCTCACTTCTTATCTTTATCACTTGAAGAGTTTGAATTTTCAACTGATTTTATGTGGAAAATTTTACATCCTTTTGCTCATTGATGACCTAGTCACTTTCCTTTATAATGTCCTTTATGACAGAGAGCAATGGGAATATGCACACGCTCATAAGGAGAGTGACCACAATTTTGTTTATGGGCAATATTTACTTTATTACCATATACGGAAGATGAGCATTCTGTTGTTCTTTTTGTTACAGCAGCACATTAAGTCATTGTCTTGAGATAATAGGTCGGATATTTTTTGCTTGATCTCCACTACCTTTTGTTTTAAATAGATTTCCCAAACCAAAAAAACCCTGACAACACTTTTCACCCTGCTACAAATCACAAACTGAGTGTAATGAGATTTCCTATCAGCACTGAATAAATCTTCATACTAACGATACTTCTGAGTTCACATACCCTTAGCAGCATTTGAATGCTTATAGATTAGTGTATTGACCTGTATTTGTTAATTTGCATGTAGCTCATTCTTTCAGTAATTCTCTTTAATCCTACTAATAGAACCATCCCTTGCATGTCTGCACATGTATTATACCCTGCCTCCCATAGCGAAGCCTTTATTTCTAGAGAGTATATTTGGGTGATCTTGTCTTCTCCTGTCTCAATGGTCTTCTTCTTTTCTTGTTTTTGTCCTTGTGACTTCTAAAGTTCACTCTTAAATAATTATCAGTAAATTTGATTAAAAATTTCAAATTGATACATTTAAAATTAATTTTTTCTTTAACACCTCTAATATATAATTTATGCATATGCATAGACCTACTACTTTGTGATCCCCAAACTCATTCTCTTTACAGTGATTTGTTTCAACCAGCCTGAATGTGTAGCTTTTATTTGGACTTTAAAATGAATTTGAGAACCAATACATGTGAACATTTAATTTTTCCTTCAGTACAGCAATGTGATATATTAAAGACAATCAGCTTTGAGGAACACATATTGAAGCTAAATGTGGACTTGTTCTCTAATCCTGGAAATCATAATTAATGGTTTAAATATGCACAGAAATCTTTGCATATTCACTGTACCTATAAAATATTCCGGGAAAATCGTGTTTAGGGCTTATCACACTAGAATGGCATTATCTAGAATTGAAGTTAAGTGGCTATTAGAGGAAGTGATATACTATGAGGCACTGTGAATACCTGTAGCTTGCTCTTCTTACAACAGACATCTTCTTAGGGTAGAGACAGAGAATTATTTAGTCCTATATGTGAAGATGGGAACTTACTTTTTCCTATTTTCCTTGAGTAAACACATGGCTGCTTCCTGAACTGAGATCTTTTAGTCTAAAGCATGTGTACCTGATTCAGTGCATTATTTGTGGAAAAAGAAAAAAAAATCTATCCTCTTTAGGTTGTTTATGAAAAATCTGACACTTGGGGGAAAAGACTAGAACCAGAACAAGAAAGACCTTTTGTTCTTGATTGGAGGCATTGTTTCCTTTCTGGAGTTTCATGGAACACACTGAAAGTGTTTGAAACTGCCTCATGTGGTTTGTCCCCTCTGGCCTGACATGGCACCATTCCATAGTATACATGAACAAGGTGATTATATGCTGACCCATAAGAGACTCACATAAGCTGATCTCTCTGCTCTGCAGATGACACAAATAGAAAGCTTTGAACAAGAGTGGAAAGACACAGTGTCACTTGTCTTTTCCCTCTGAAAAAGCTGGGACACATTCTGCTCAGCCAACATGTTCCCAGAGGAATGTGATTTAACTTCTACTTTTCACACAGTAAGAAGCAACACCATAGACCTGTCGGGAAGGTGATGGCAGCCTGGGAGGAATTTGGATAAGTGTTTGTCACTCCAGTGTTTTCATGTGACCTGACTCTCAGTCTCAATTTAGTTACATCTTGACCTGAAAATGCAGCCACGGTTTGCCTGTCTTCACTTGGTTTACCTTAATTCATGATGTGCACAGCCTCCTTCCCCTACTCCCACCCAATGCAACCTCTTCCCCTTTTCCCTTGCAACCTACTAATAGAGCTTTCCCCTAGATGTCTACACATGTATTTACACTCTGTTTCCCTCTGTAGGAATTTTACTTCCAGAGAGAGAAAATATATTTAAATCCCTGAGATATATAAAATATATCCACCCCAAAACAGCCTAGGCTGCTCCTCACTCCTTTGGCCAGATCTGACTATTCACTTATCTGGTTACTTCCTTGAGATCACTCTGGTAGTAAAGGAATTAATTTTTCCCACTTCTCCCTAGCTTTTCTCCCTTCCTCCCTTTATCAAACGACTGATTTTTATGCATGAGATAATAGACAAGCCTTGAGTGACCTGTTTTTTTTTTTCCCTTCCTTCCCTCCCCCTCTTTTTTCCCTTGCGGTAAAATAGAGCTGAAGAAAGAGGGCACTAGTGTACAGCCCAGATCGCATCCTTACACCGTCTGGATTAGAGCTGAGGCGTCTGCAAAACGAGTGCGGCCGTGGTCCTGTGGCCCCAGGACCACAGAGCTGTCTACCCCGACTCAGGTACGTCTCAAGTCCACATCCTCCAAACAGACTCAGGTGAGCGGATACTTCCTCGCGGTGAAACCCACCCACAACGGCAGCCAAAGTCCCAATCTATCAGGTTTCCCTCCTGGTCCCAGGTGCATCCTCGCCTATTTCTTTTAGTCTTGCATCCCCGGGAAGCGTGGGGACCCACGGGTGCCTGGGTTGTGTTCCTCCTTTTGCCTGCTTCACGTCCTCTGCTCTCCCTATCCGCTCCCATAGCCCCCTTTCCATCCGACTCTCACCTTGGAAAAGGGAGCCGGGAAGGAACGAGAGAGGGAGCCAACTTCAGCCCCGCAGGCGGCTGAGATTTGGCGCCTCTGTCCCCGAAGCGGTTGGGTTTGAGTCTGTACCTGCAGAAGCTGTGCTGGGCGAAGAGAACGAGGGTGGAGGGATGGTGGAAAAGCGAGGGGAGGCGTGTGTGTGTATGTGTGTGCATGTGTGTGCGCGCGCGCGCGTGTGTGTAAAGATCGCGGAGGAGGGAGGTTGAAAGGGCACAGAGGGGTCAAGGAATTGCGATTCACTGTTCAAAGCGTCCCTTGCAGGCCGGCGAGGGAATGTCTCGGCGGCCGGACCCGGCACTGTCCAGGGTCCTGAGGCGGCTCGGCTCAGGCCGCCTCCGGGGAGAGCAACCCAGAAGCTCCCCTCCGTTCCCTCGCTAGCAACTACGCAAAGCCAAAAGGTCGGGATTTAGGCGAGTGCAGGAGCCCCTCCAGTCCCCTCCCCCATCGCGGGAAACAAGTTACCTTATCTGCACCCCTTTTCCTTGAACATCTACAGGAAGCCTGACTTCTTAGGGGGGAAACATACCAAACTCCTACATACGGAGACTTTACCAGTCGTTGCCTTAGTAACTAATATGGATTTTCCTCAAGCTGGCAAATGTATATTCACTGCTTGGATTGTATGTCAGGGTCTCTTCAACCCTTCAAAGTTAAAGTAAAAGGTGCACCCCTTATTCACGTTTATTTTAAAGTAGAGCTTCCACCTTTAAATGAGTTTCCAAATTTTCTTCTGGGAAAAAGTTGATCTTTTCAAATTCGGAAAGTTCTCTTGGGTTGAGTGACCTAGCTCCTCCCCTCCTGTCGTCTCCCTTCGCCCGCCGCCCACCAAGTCAGAAAGCATGATAGGCATTTGGGGACCAGGAAGAGACTTGAGGCTGGAGGAGCGGGCAGGTCCGTGGGGCTCTGCGCTGCCCCGGACCGCTGAGGACTCAGGGAAGAGACACACCACCTTCCTTGTTGACCAGAGCTGCCTCCCAAGCCGCCCCTGCAGCCGGTTCCGGGATGTGCTGAAATGAAATGGACGGGGCAACTATTAACATCACTGGCCCCAGAGTTTTAACACAGGTCCTCTGATGACAGGGCTTTGATTTTCTGTCTTTTGTCAGCAGCATCCAGCTCACCGCTGCCAACACGACGCCCATTGTACTCTTGATCAATTCACCTTGACGCACCGGTGAAGAACCGGGATTCGAATTCCCGTCAAAAACGCCTCCAGTGTGTGGAGGCGGTCGTGGAGGACCAGGAGGAGGAGGTGGCGGGGAGGGAGGCGGTGGTGGAGGCGGCGAAGGAGTTGGACCAGCAGTGTCGGCGAGGGGACTAAGCCGGGAGAGACAGCGTCGGGCGTCTGGGTGGAGAGCGCCGGCAGCCTGCAGGCGGGACCAGCGTGGGAGCGCGGCTGGCCGGCTGCGGACCGCGTCCTCACCACAATGGTCCGGCTCCTCCTGGTTTTCTTCCCAGCAATCTTTTTGGAGATGTCCCTTCTCCCCAGAAGCCCCGGCAGGAAAGTGTTGCTGGCAGGAGCCTCGTCTCAGCGGTCGGTGGCCAGAATGGACGGAGATGTCATCATTGGGGCTCTCTTCTCAGTCCACCACCAGCCTCCGGCCGAGAAGGTGCCCGAGAGGAAGTGTGGGGAGATCAGGGAGCAGTATGGCATCCAGAGGGTGGAGGCTATGTTCCACACGTTGGATAAGATCAACGCGGACCCGGTCCTCCTGCCCAATATCACTCTGGGCAGTGAGATCCGGGACTCCTGCTGGCACTCTTCTGTGGCTCTGGAACAGAGCATTGAGTTCATCAGGGACTCTCTGATTTCCATTCGAGATGAAAAGGATGGGCTCAACCGGTGCCTGCCTGATGGCCAGTCCCTCCCCCCAGGCAGGACTAAGAAGCCCATAGCGGGAGTGATCGGTCCGGGCTCCAGCTCCGTAGCGATTCAAGTACAGAACCTGCTCCAGCTCTTCGACATCCCCCAGATCGCTTATTCAGCCACAAGCATCGACCTGAGTGACAAAACTTTGTACAAATACTTCCTGAGGGTTGTCCCTTCTGACACTTTGCAGGCAAGGGCGATGCTTGACATAGTCAAGCGTTACAATTGGACGTATGTCTCTGCAGTCCACACGGAAGGTAGGCATTATATTCGGGAAAGAAAGGTACTGAGAAAGCCAGGGCGTTGCATGATGTGCTTCTGGGATCGTAGTATCATTCCTGTTCATTTCTGGCACTGTGGGGAACAGACATTACCCTTCTTAGTACACTCCCGCCCAGGCATTGCCTTTTATCTTCATTCCCTTATGATTATAGTGTGGAAAACTGTATCCCATAGTGTTTCTGGGGATAGTGGCAGATGAAAGGATATCAAACTCTCCATGCAAAGTGTCCAGCTGTAGGTTTGACTTAGATACTTGTTGGCCCTCACAGTCTGGGTTTGTGTTTGGAAGGCTTATTATCCAAGGTGTTATATTGCCCTTCAGTGACTGGCTATGATTTTCCAAGCTTAATGGGCTAATCCAGTGTGAGTGATTAGCAAAAAGAAGTCACTTTCCCACAAATTGGGCTTGGAGACTTTATCTTGTCTCAAACAGCTGAAGGTGTTTCTTTGTCCTCTTGTGCCCCTTGTTACACATCCAAAACTTCCCTGTGAATGTGGGATTAATCCAGTCATCTCCCTCAGCATATCAGAAACATGTATTTTTAAATTCTACAGTACTTTAGTTACAAAGGAAAAGTAAATAATTTAAACCATTTTAAAAATTTTCTTCTTACTTCACATGCCAAAATTGTCCAGATTCCCTCACTCCCCTAAGAATCATCTTGTTTTATGTGAAATAGCACTCATGACCTCTTGAATTTGAGTTTGGTCTCTGATCTTTTTCTTCTAACACAATAAATTTGACATTAGAGTTTAAAGTTAGACCAATTATAAATTGCTAATACAAGGATAGCAGATATCAGCTTTAAAATGGCTTTTAAAAATGAAATATATTTACCTAAGATTAAAAGCTTTGATTTTTCCAGAGACTTACACATGTGAATTCTCAAAGAATCTCTTATACAAATATTTTCTTTACTCCCTTCACCTTATACTATATAGATTTTTGTATAAAATGAGATTTTGAGCTCATTTACTCTTAACTCCCTCCATAGGTTTATGAAGAAACTGAAGCCCTGGTTATAGATAAACATCTAGAACCATTCACGTTTATTTGCTGGCATACAGAAAAGAATCTTGATTGTATTGCTGCATTCATATTTCTTAAACTCATGTAATTTTTAAAAAGGCCATAGACATGGCTTTATGTTCTTTTAATATTTCCACAATATTCAGTTAGTGGTATGAAGTCTGATTATAGAAATTAAGAAGCATTCTTACTGAAGTGGCCATTTGGTTATTGTTAATGAAAACAGGTGCTTTAATTTATAAAGGAAACAGAGTTTTCAGAACTAACAAAAATAATGTAGAGTTACACATTATAATTTCAGGCTTTGGTTTTGGAATAAAACTTACTGTTGTGATATTGTGACTTCCAACAACTGACTCAGGTTTCTGAATCTTAATTTTTAATCTGAACTGCATACTTTTTGGACAAAACTCTTTACTTTTTTAAGACACAAAATTAAGTTCAGATGTTAATTCCTAACATTTTAATATTTAATCTTAATTTCCTACATTTTAATGTTTAATATAGTTTCTAGTGCTTAGATGGAACATCCTGAAAGCACAAGTTAAAAATGTATTGAATATCAGCATTGGATGGATCTCTCCAAAGAGAATAGCAATTATAGATTGAACGTGATTTATTTAAATATTTAATAATTCTCCCCCTATTGAGCTGGATAACTGATACTAGAAGTGTAAGTTCTTCCTTCAGAAAGAAGTAATACTTCATCATTTTTATACAGTAGTTTTATTTTCCATATTTTATTATAAGATAATTTTATTTTGGGGAAAAAGGGGAGTAGAAGACCCCCCCTTCAGTCTGTTTTCCAACTGCATCACATTGCTCAAAATAATTGATGGTACTGGGTTGCTTTCTGAGAACTAGAATTATGATTTTGGAAAATTAATTGGACTTCTATTTGCTGATCTTGTTGAGGAAGGACTCATTACAATTTCACCCATGTGTTAGTTTGGATTATTATGTTTCCTTTCTTCCTTCTGATTGGCGTTGTATGGCAGAGATAATGTCTGTATGCTATTACAGTAACTGATTCCAGACTGGAATGTGTTCATACAACAGCATCATAGCTAACTTTGGTATTTGTTTTATTGACAAGAGACTACACCATTCACCTTGCCATTTATATATAATATCTTGTTTCTTCTCAAAGGAAATTAGTTACTTCTCTTTCCAGACGTAACATCTGTGAAAACTAAATTGCTTTTATTTTCTTCTATCTGCAAAGATATTTTGTGTAAGCTCCTTTGTGTAAGCTCCAACTGAAAATTAATTTCTTCTGAGGCTTTGCCCTCCTGCTTCTCAGGGACCCATTGTATACTGGCCTACAGGCACTTTCTCGGATCATTTAGTTATTTTCCTGCTTCCAGACTGATGGGGTCACCTACTGGTGACAGTTCCCTGTCAAGTAGCAGCTAAGACCACATATCAATGTTGTCTCTGCCATCTGAACACTATTCAGCAAGGAAGCCAGTTTGTCTGGATATTGGTAATTTGGAGTTTGGAAATTCTGGGATCTCCAGTAACCTTCACCTCTCCTTTCCAAATCAGCCATTCCCTAGTTCATTTATTATCACCTTTTCTTATATTAGAAGTTAACCTAGTATAGTTAACATCAAAAGCACTAGGTGGATGAATTAGTGTACCTTCATTTCTGTAGTTAATTTTGATGACTTTAAAATCACATTTTTTGAATGCCCAAAATTTTTTTTTACATTGTTTGATATTTATATAGCTTGGAGGTATTTCTGGTTTTTTTAAACCAGTTAGAACTTGGTTGGTATATTCTTTTAACACTCTTTTCAATCTTCTGTCGTGTCATTTATACCACACTTGTCCTCTGGCCATGACAACTGCCAGTTTACCTGACATAAAAGAGAATCAGTGCACATAAAGTTACCTGTGATAGACTCCCCAGAAATCGTTCATAATTGGTTCCTGAGAGGAATGTTAAGGTGGATCTGTCAAGAGGGAGGTGGGGTATTGAAGTAATAGAGCCTTATCCACAAGTAAAATTCAAATGTACTTTCGAGCAAGCTGCTCACCTGGAATGTGAGTCTTTACATTTGCTAAGTATAGAATACAGAAATAGCCTACTTCTGCAAGGAATATCTCGGCCAAGGACACTGTATTTCATTCTTCTGATAAAGTGAAGATTCCCCATCAAAACTCAAATTTATCATTTCAAAAGTTTGCAGAAAAAAATACTTAAAAATGATTCTAGCTGATTAAATTCAAAGCATTGAACAAGTCCAATAAAGAATATTCTTTGAGTTTGTAGCTTCAAAAAGTTTTCTTTTTTTTTTTTGATTGGATACATTTTAATTTGTTTTAAGCCTTTCTCTCTTAGTATTTTGTCTCTGATAGTCAGATGGGTATTGATATGACAAGGGGTTTAGTGATGCTTCTTCCCTTTTGCAAATATTCACTTTAAGTTGGCCTTTTGTTTACAGTTAGGTTTTCATTGTGGTGCAACTTTTTTTTTGACATTTGCCTACATTTTACATAAAATTGGCCTTTTTTTGGCTTCTTTTCAAGATCTGATTTTATTCTTTCCAAATACTTTTTTTCTGTTTAATGTAAAACTTAATTTGAAAGTATAATAGTATCAGAGGAATATCCTCCTAAGTCATAAATACACAAGTTAACTATTACTTTAACTAATGCAATTACATATAATAATTTTATATGTACTAAATATCATATTTCCTATTTTTGCATCTGTAACTTTATACCTTTTTTGTCTTGATTGCAACCCATTTCACAGGAAATCACCCCAATAAATTGCTCTATTATATCATATAATAAAGAATGGGAGTGTCTTGAAAGGTTATTCAGGCCAACCAGTTAAGGATGCTTAAAACACCACTATTACATGCTTGCCCATGCTCCAAGTTTTCTAATTGTGTTTAGGGTTCCTAAAGAGAGTGGTAGAATACAGGAGTTAAATTCAGAAGCAGACCTACACCTGAATTTTAGTTGGTTCTTCTATATAATGACCTAAAACGAATTCTGTGAAGTTTCCACCAATTTTCCATTAATGACTGAAAGTCATCCAAGACAATTCAAACTCCCCTTCCCTGTGATATTTGTCATCAATGAATCTTCCCTCTTTTATACCACACCTTACCTGTTTCTTCACCCATGTGTTCTGAATTTTAGTCCCTCACCATAGCTGGCTCAAGTAGATCTTAGATCAATTAATATCCCAAAGTCTTTTAAAAAATTATATGCTGCAATTAAGCCATATCTTTTTCCTTTTACGCTTTATAGTTATTAATATTGTTGTTTTTCTTTTACATGTAAAATTTTTAGCTTAAATCTGCCTTTCTAACTTATCTGTAAGTTCTGGGATTTTGAGGATTTAATTTGTTTTAGCATCCCAGCTTTGTGTTCTCAGGCTGAATGACCACCAGAGTTAGACAGTAAGTAGTTTGCTGGTGAAAGGATATGGGACTTCACTCTTGATTCTGTCTTATTTATGTTTTAATGTATACAATTAAATCCTGACAACATACTACCTTGTAGATAGATAAACAACTGTAAATAGTTTAAATGAAAAGCCATCACAATAGATAGCTCTAAGTGAAGATTTACTGCATAAAAACTCTACGTAAGAAATTTGAAGACTTAGTCTCAGTTACGAAGTAGTTTATGCTCTAAAGGGGGTGCAGTTTGATTACATGTAAAATAAGTAAAAACAATCATTGCCGTATAGACATTTAGAAATATGAGTGTATATAATTTTAGAGGACACTGAAAGAAAATATTAGTGCTGTAATTATTTAGAGAAAAGCTAGAGAAAAGGGAATTCTGGTTAGTGTTTTGTTTGCTAATATAGTATTCATAAAAGTTAGAAGCAGTATTGAAAGTGTCCTCTTTCTGGGAAAAATAAGCAGGTCTGCTTAGCTGGAGTAAAGAGTATGGACTAAGAACTAATGATGAAGACAGGAGTGGGTTCTAATATTCTGTGATTGCATGGGTCTTTATGAACATGAAGAACAAGCAATGGGGAATCTTGAAGCATGTGCCAAAGAATTTTGGTTTCAAAAAAGATATGTCCAAGGAGAGTTTGACATCATTCAATGATAATTAAAATAAAGCAAATTTTTACTGAAATGTGTAGGGGAGATCTATTGGATGGGAAAGGGGAAAAACAACTTAAAAAGGTTAGTTATTGTAGAATGCTAAGTACTAGGCTGTTAAAATAACTGGGGAGTATAAAAAATGCTCCAAAAGAATCCTTTATGGTAGAATTTGACACAGCAAAGAAGGACAAAGAGAGAAGGGTTGAATACGCCTTCAGTTTTGTAATCTAGGATGACTAGGAGCATTTTGGTGTAATTAGCAGGTTTATGCTGAGTAGGTTTCAAACTCATAATTCTTTACATTTCAACAGCACTTGCTTACATTTAATATGTTCAATTTGATGTGAACTTTGGCCAAGAGAACATGCATTTTTAGCAAGAGTGAGTGAGTGGACAAAAGAATAACTAGGGATAGTTATAAGGTGCTTTATTTGTGATTTTAAAAAAGTGTTCACATCCAAGTAATATCTTGTTTACCCACGACCTTGATTCTCTAGCTGAGTACCTGTATACTTTGTATTTGAGAGTTGGCCTCTAAACCCCAATCTTTTACATTTAAAACATTTTATAAGGTGATCTTTGCAAACACTGTTGTATAGTTCCCTAACTTCTTTTAAAGAGAGTGCTCAATTTAATAGATACTTTCCTTGAATATACCAAGTAATCATGAATATAAATTGTTACATGTTCTAGGATACAGTGGCAATCATGGAGCCTGTTGAAAAATATAAAGCCATTTATTCCTACCCAAAATGGCCTCAGATTGCTGTATCTTTGAATTTTGATCTTTGGGTTTTTTCTCCTATATTGGCTAGATTTATTTAATTCATTTTCTAAATTATTAATCAGTATTTACTGAACAGATATTATGTGCATAAGATTAAGGTAAAATACAAAGATGAAAAAATAGACACTTTCATTATTTTGAGTAAACTGGAACTCTTCTCGATTCTTCTGCCATATCATTACTCTATGACTACATTTGTCTGCAGCAAATTTTATAAGAAGCTGGCCTGCATAGGGTAGGTGGTGGTAGTAGCTTCTATTTTGTGTTTTTGTGTTGTGGATTGGCAGTTGCCATTCTTCTCCAGTCACTAAAATTTTTCTCTGAGTGATCTATGGAGCTAATATACAATGACTGTTTTATGGATTTTTAATAACTTGCTGGGCAGTGGCTTGAGTGATGTCATCACAAAGAGACTCATCAAAAGCCATATTTTCAGTACCCTTTAGTAGGACCACAGTCAAGGACAGAGTAGTATAGTGAGCACCTGTAACCACTGAAAAACTCATAGCACATGCTGTTCTGATATGTTGGAAGAAGCATCTCAATATGAGAAGACCAGTCAATTTTCAGAGAAGCCATAGTTGAAAACCAGAGTCAAGGCAAGACATAACCCTTGATAAAATGATGTCACTGTCTTATCCAATAAAGCCTCATCATTAGAATCCAAATTTATGTAGAAATATTTACTTATTTTTCCTATTTAATTGTTCTCTATGAATGTCTATAGTATTTAAATCTTAACTTACATGAGAAATTATCATTTTAATTGTCTTCAGTCCCACAAGAAACTGCTTTTTTAAAACTTAAGGCAAGTACCAAATAAAGCTTTAGTGCTTTTACGAAGAGAATTTATTTGCTCAAGCAGAAACTTCGTGCTCAGAAATCCCCATTTATCAATTTTAGGATTATCTATTTTACTTACTTCATAGCCAACAAATTGAAGATTCAAGGCAATTGTCCAAATGATTCAGGTAAAAATCTTAATTGGCAACTGAAGCATAAGATTTTGGGGAGCAGAAATTCTTTGATTTATCAAGTAACTTATTCGCCTTCTAATAAAGAAATTTATTAAAAACACATGTGTCTGTTATGCACCACACACTTTTCTTGGTGTTAGGGACACATAAATTAAAATAACAATAATCACAATAATAACTATTATTGTTACTACCACAATTATTATTATCCTCACCTGATCTGATTCCTCTTCTGCATTTGAGCAACTCTACCTTTATGTTTGTGCTTGTTACCATCTTGGAATCAAGCTCCTTTCTCAGAGAAAATAAACCTCCAACTAAGAATGACTACTCCACATGAAGCTTTATTTGAAGAGATTATAAATTAGTTATTTTTTCCTCCAGCCCCTTCAGGGCAGAAAAATAAGTAAGACCAGAAAGGAACACCTTGTTAAAATGAAAGAAGAAAGGATTCCTTCTCTGTGAGGGTTGTGGTTAGGAGTGGGAGATCACACTTTGTCAGATATCTCTGTGATACCATTTCTACAACAAGTAACTAGGAGTAGTGTGGGGTGAATAAGGATGAGGAAATTAGAGAAGGTGGCTAGGGTGGGATTCTAGAGGTCTGGGATGGGATTGACTGAAAGGATTCATGGAACTAGCCATGCTTAGAAAGCCATCATGGTAAAATGTACAAAAAACAATCCCCTAAATTTATTGTGCAGACCAGATATGACAGTGCTCTGTATAGTGCTAGGTAAATGCAAGATGTCATTATTGTTGTCAGGTTATTCTAATCTTAATTAAACAGATATACTTAGCCTAATGATCCTGTGTGAAATAAGTACAGGAAAGTTCTGGGATGGGGGTGTGAAAATAAAGAGGGAAAAGGTATATCTTGCTGATTTTCTAACACTGACCAGCAGCATATTCGGCTTCTCATTCTCTCTCTTCATAATAATTGCGCCCACAACATGTAGCCCTACTTGTAAGTCCTTTAGTTGGGCAGCTTATTTCACAGCTGTTCTTAGATAAGATAATCTGAAGCAGTTTTCTCTGTTCTCTGTGGTGCTCTAACACGTTTTATAATTTGTTTGTTATAAAGGGCAGAAAAAAAAGGATCAATAAACAAATTGCTGATAGTATGTTCAAGAGGAGAAACTGTTTACACAAGACTTTAAAAGGTGATATGAGGATATTGAAATAGTGGAAACAACTTAAAATAAGCAAATAATATCCCCTTTTCCTGGATAAATAAGTATACTATCTGTTATTTTCATTTTTTGATCAACAGATATTAGTCTGTTGATAGAGAAGAAATCATGTCCAGATTTCTACCTTAATTAAATATATGATTAGTAAGCACCTTCTCTGGGCTGACCTCTACTATAGTCTTTGAGGAACAGAGATAGATGAAATACAGTCCTTCTATCACTGTATAGTGATTACTACTCAGTTTGCTAAATACAACCATAGGAGTAGGTATGAGGTAGAGAGGTAACAGAGAGGAGTTCAACTAGCTCTTTCTGGGCCAGGGAAAAGAAGTGAGGGAAACCTGATAGAAGTATCCAAGAAGAGGTGACATTTGAGGCCCACTTCATTAGAGGAACAAGAGAAGGAAGCAAAGAAGTGAATATGAGTAAAAGTATTGACATAGAAAATGAGTGTGCTTGGGGAACCCTAAGTATACTGCTAATTATGGAGTGTATGTTCTGGGAAAAAGGAGTGAAGAAGGATCAGGTTGAAAAGGGGGAAAGGACCTAAGTCATAACAGGACATGCATATCAAGCCAAGGAATTTAGACTCTATTTTGTAAGCATGGTGAGCCAGTAAAGGATTTTAAGCAGGAAGGAACCATGATCAGATTTCTATTTCGGAAAGGGCACTCCGAAAGCTTTGGAGAGGACAGATTAAGAAAAGAAGTGAAATTGGAAGTTGGGAGGCCATTGATGGTCGGGGGAGGTGGTGGAGAAAAAACCAATTAAATTAATTAATCAATTTAGTCAAGAGATGATGACAGCTTCACTAAAGTAAGTGTCAATGGGAAGGGAAAGGAGGAATGAATCTGACAGCTATGTACCAGGAGATTAGGATTTAGTGGCTGTTTGGTTATGAGGACCAAGCAGAAAAAGAAGTATAGAATGACTCCCAGGTCTCTATTTTGTAGGACTAAAAAGGGAATAAAGGAGGAAACACAGATTGAGGAAAAATGAGTTTTAGACTAGTTGAGTTTGTGGTATCTACTGGACAATAAAGTTGAAAAATCCCATAGAACAAAGATCTAGAAATAGAGGTACACTTATATTTGTCAGCAAATAGCTATAGTTGAAACCATGAGGGTGGGTGAGATTGTTAAGGGGGAGCATATAGAGTGAAAAAATAAGAAGGTCAAGGACAGAAATTTGGGGAAGGTGAAAATGAGAAAAAGGATACATAAAAGGGAAGGAGAAGGAATAGTTAGAAAAGTAGAAGGATAAGAGGAAGAACCAGGAAAAAAATCAGATGTTATGGAAGCCAAGGGAGGAGAGATTTTCAAGAAGATAACAGGGACAAAGAGAGCTGACAGAAAAAAGAGAGAGGACTACAGAAACAGTGCGTCGTAATGGTAGTGTCTTAGTTCATTCTTGCTGCTATAACAAAATACCTGAGACTGGGTAATTTATACACCACAATTACAATATTAGAGTATCCGTATTTGTTTGTGTGCTTCCTTTTACCAGTGAGTTTTATACCTTCAGATGATTTTCTTATTGCATGATAGTCTCATTTGATTTCAGATTGAAGAACTCCCTTTAGTATTTCTTGTAAGACTGGTTTGGTGGTGATGAAATCCTTCAGTTTTTGTTTGTCTGGGAAAGTTTTTATCTATGCTACATGTATTGCTGGGTACAGTATTCTCAGTTGGCAATTTTTTTTTCCTTCAGCACTTTGAATATTTCATCTCACTCCCCGCTGGCCTGTGTGATTTCTTCTGAGAAGTCTGTTGCCAGAAGAATTAAAGCTCCTTTGTTATTTGCTTCTTCTCTCTTGCTGCTTTTAGGATCCTCTCTTTGTCCTTGACCTTTGAAAATTTGACTATTGCAACTAGGAGCAGTCTTATTTGGGTCAAATCTGTTTGGTGTTCTCTGCCCTTCCTGTACATGGATACTTATATCTTTCCCTAGGGTTGGAAAGTTTTCTGTCATTATTTCTAGCCTTTGCTCTTTCTCAACTCCCTCTTGAAGGCCAATGCCTTTAGATTTGCTCTTTTGAGCCTATTTTCTAGATTTCATTATTTATTCCTTTTCATTTTTTTCTTTTTTCACCTCTGTGTATTTTCAAATAGCATGTCTTTGAGTTCACTGATCTTTCTTCTACTTGATGAATTTTGCTGTTGACACCCTCTGATGCATTTTTCAGTTCAGCCAACATATTTCTCAGTTCCATAATTTCTGTTTGATTTTTTAAAATTGTTTCAATCTCTTTGTTAAATTTCTCTGATAAATTTCTGAATTGATTTTATGTGTTATCTTGGAGCTCACTGACTTTCTTTAGAACTCCTATTTTGAATTCTTGATCTGAGAGCTCCCATATCAATGTCTTATTGGGGTTGGTCACTGGCTCCTTGCTTTTTCCATTTGGGGAGGTCATGGTTCCCTGTTTGCTATTGCCTTTTATGGACATATGTCTATGTCTTCTCATAAAAGGATTATTTATTTCAATCTTCATTGTCTGGGTTGGTTTGGGCTTTCTAGCAAAGTGTGTTTACAGGTTCTATGCACTATGCCTGTTGAGTCCCCTTAGCCCTAGATTGCTGCCTCCTTTTTGGCACTAGATGGTGCCCTAAACCCAGGTTTGCCACAGCTCTAACAAATTCATAGCTTTGCCCATCCTGGATTGGGGGTGTGTGTCCCAAAGGGGGTTCCCTGCTGTTTGGGAAGACTGGCTATGGGTTCATGTCCAGAGAATCCATGAACACACACCTCTTTCAGTGTAATGCTGTTGAAACTTATCTCTGATTTGGTGTTCCCTTTGTCTTCTGCTCATAATTTTTCACTTTTCTGTGGCTCCGAGAATCTTCACAGCCTCAGTTTTGAATTCTTGGGTATTAGTGGTGATAATCGTGGCACTGGATAGTTGTTTGTGGTTTTCTATGGGGAAGAGTGAAGCTATATTGCTTCTACCCCACCATTTTGGTGACATCACTCCTTGAGACTGGATAAATTATAAACACTAGAAATTTATTTTCTCACAGTTCTGGAGGCTGGGAAGTCCAAGATTAAGGCACCAGAAGTTTGGTGCCTTGTTCCTGCATCCTCCAGAGGAGATGAACACTGTGTACTCACATGGTGGAAGGAACAGAAGGGCAAAAGGCGCCTGAGCTAGTTCCCTCCAGCCCTTTTATAAGGCACTAATCCATTTATGAGGGATGAGAGTGGCTTAATCACTTCTCAAAAGGCTCCATATCTTAAAACCACCACAATGGGGATTAAGTTTCAACACATAAATTTTGGGGGACACTCAGATAATAGCAAGTAGCCTCCACTTCCTCCTAGCATCTGCCTTCCTAATAATCTTTTGATTTCTAAATCTATTGGAGGAGTAGAGGTTGGGAGGAAGCTGAGGCTGCTAATATACAGCATTGTTCCTAGAGACTTAAAAGGGAGGGTGATTGATACAATGGTAGCTAGAGAGAGAGACACTTCTAGTGAAAAATTCTCCAGGATGGGACAGATTTAAGCAGTTTTAAAAGCTGATGACAAGAGCGAGGAGAAAAGAGAATTTTGATGATAATTGATGAAGCAGGGTTGCTGACAAGACAAGACAAAATTGTGGCAGGGCCAGCCTTGAATAGAAGCTTTTCCTTTGGATGGTGATGTAGTTCAGTTTGGGGAATAGGTGAAAAGAGGGTTTGAAAATAACAGTTGGTGGCTTTTGATTTCTCAACTATTCAATGAGAGGAACGGAAAGGGAGAAGAAGCAGTCAAATACCAATAGAACAGATTTTTGGAGGGCCCTAGTGAGAAACCATGTACTTCTAGTAGTGTTAGTTCATACAGTTCTGACATTTCTTCAGTAGCTTACAGCCCCCAGACACAAACAAGGAATTTCAGCTTTCATAGCAGTTCATTAACTTGGCCACCTGCTGGCCCAATGTCCCAACACCAGAATCTTTCTTTAATTTCATAGGCTGCCAGGTGCTCACCAGATATCACAGCCTAGAATTATCCTTTATTAAGATTCTTTCAAAAGGCCAGATAAGGGAATCAATATTTAATAGTATCATCTAAGAGGTCATTATCATCCTCTCTGCATAAAAGTAGGTTTCCAGAATATTACATACCTAACTTCGTTTGCTTCTCCCGAAGAATTGCCTTTCCTAAATTGCATGTTAATGTATTTTCCTTTTTCATTTATTAAAAGTCAGAGCAAGGATTAGAAATATAAATAATGCTTTATAATTTTCATGTATTTTTTGTTGAAGATATTGCTTGCATTATTCAATTCCCTTTGTATAAGTCCATCGTAAACAAATTCTTTTTGGATTTTAATTCTACAAAACCATTTGTTTCTCTTGAAGAACTAACATGTTTCATCTTAATTGGTAATGATAATATTATGTTTTCTGTTTTTCTCTTGCCCACTAGGAAGCTCAAAACTAAATTTAATGCTCAATCACAGAAAATATTCTAGCTTAAGTGCGTAGATATTAGCTGCTTCTACTTCACTTCAACAGCATTATTTTATATGTTTTTATAATTGTCAAATGTCTCAACTCTATTTTGGGAAGAAGCAGGACATCAATATATACACAAATGGAAGTGACCTCCCTGTAGGTACAGATCCCTACTGAAATTTCTGTATGTTATGAAGCAGATGGTAATGACAGGCTGAGAGTTTTTTTAAACTGTAGAAGGAGGAGGTATCTTACATTCATAGTTTAACATGCTAAAGATGGAAGAAAAATTTTCTATATACCTTGTGTGTACAGAAGAATCCTTGAGTTTTGGTCACATAACAGAAGAGAATCATGCTCCTTCAGATTAGTTAGAAAAGTCCTGAGCCCTGGATCAGATGCTCTACCCATTGCTGTTATCTTCTTTAGTGCACTCTGGAGCCTGCTATGAGGGTGTGCCTGGATGTTTTGCCTCATTTTGGATACAACATTCTTTCTCTACTGTGACTTGTGAATTTATAACAGTCTCTTTTTCTGTTTTCCCCTCTTCTCATCCTTAAAATAAAAATAAATAAAATCTGGGACAAATAAATCTGTTTGTAAAGTGACTGCCCAGTGACAAATGGAGAGGGAGCTTATTTTTTGCCCACTTCCTAACTTTACCTGGTGTTTTCCTCCTGTGCCTTCCAGACCAAAATTGCTTGTAGTCTGGTAGCTGGTTTTGCTATGTGTTCTAGGTAGGCACAATACCTACGATGCTGTCTTCTACTTCATTCTTCTTTGTGCTAAGGGCAACGTGATTTAACTTGGGAAACTGAGCTTGATGTAGGATGAGACATGAAAAGACACCCCCGTGTCTCTTAATCCTGCTGATAGATGGTCATTAAATCACAGAGAGTAGAGGGAGGCACTATATATTGATACATGTGAGGGATGATTTACCCTTTGTTTTTGGCTAGAAAGGCCGGATTTGAAACCATGAAAAGGCAAATTTCATCTTTTTATTATATTTTGGTACATGCTGAAGGAAAGTTTAGTATGTAATATTCTTGATCTGCCATTTTAAAAGTAAAATCTTACTTGAAAAGAAATTACTTCTTAAAAAATGAAAAAAATATCAAGTGAGTGATTAATTTTTGAAGTTCTTATATTCTCCCTTTCAGTAGGTTATTTTTAGGCTCTCCTAGGTGCAGAGGAATGCACTAGAGGAGTCTTCTCAAACTTTAGTGTGCATAAAAATCACCTGGGGAACGTCAAATTGCAGATTCTGATTCTGTAGGTCTGGGTGTGCCTGAGAGTCTGCATTTCTACCAGACTTTCAGGGGTTATTGATGCTGTTGGCCCCTGGACCATGATATAAACAGAATCTCTGGAGCTCTTTTTTGATAATGCACTTCTTTTGATGGTATATTGTATATGCTTTCTCACACATTTGTGAATGATTGCCTTCACAGTCATTTATATATGTCTAAAGGCAATGTTTTTGCTCCTCAAATATGTGCATATTTAGAAAACTATACTAAAGATATTTATCTATTCATTTCCATACCCAGTGATTTTTAAAAAATATGCATTAGCTAACCTGAATAATTGCTGAGTGTAGCACTGTAGTTAATCAGATTTCTGGTTACATGAATGCCTTCTCCCACTAGAATATCCTGCCCCAACAGAATGTCTCCCCTGGTGGAATATAAATTGCTAGAGGGTGAGATCTTAGTTTTGTTTTGTTCACTGATGTATCTCCAGCAATTAGGACAGGACTTTGCACACTGTAGGCACTCAATAAAAATTTGTTCAAATACCTTTTATGCCTTAGTAAGGGGTTTGATGATGCAAGAGCTTTCAGGGCTTCACATCAATTCTTATTGCCTAGTATATAAATGTAAACGAAACAAGGTAGTAGGCTACTTATTCAATTTCCAAAAACCAACAACCTTGAAAATTTTGTATTTTTACTAAATTCTTTATAAATTATTTTTGTTTTTATTTTCTTCTTTCTCATAAAATTGGAATATAGCAGGAAAATCCACTTAACTGCACATTTTGTGAGTATACTATACTTAATATCACTCTTCACCTTTTACCTTTCTAATAATTTCTAATAACATTTCTCAGAAAGTTATAAAGAAGCCACTACTATTGAGAATTTATTTTAAATGATAGATTTTTGTGCTGAAAGAGACATGTTATCTAAGTCCCTGATTTGAAAAGGAAAATTAGAACTTAGGGAACTTACCTGAGGTTGCACGCAGCTAGTTACTATATGATGCGTGACTGTCATTGTAGCCTGGCTTTTGCTCTCTGCAGTCCCTGGAGCCTCTCCTGATCATTTACCTTCATCTCTTCACATGATCTGCCTACTCTCTGATTTTCATCCACCATTAGTCTTTGTAGGTTGGCTTGAAGGGCAAGACTCAGCTTCATATCAACCAGTCAACCATTTAATCAATTTATTCTACAAATACAGTTCCTACTAATCATTAGGCAGTGTACCAGGCATCAGGTATCAAAAATGAATCGAGGTGTGCAGATATCAATAAAGTTTGGTAACATAAGCAAATATCTGTAAGAAATTATATAGATATTATATTATAATACAGTAAAATAATATTATCTATGTTTCCAGATTTTATTGATACCTTGCAGTTCTTGCCATTGCTTATATTCCACAAGGAGAGATAGAGACATGATTATTGCCACATCGACATGAGACGGTGTAGAGTTTCAAGGGAGGACAGATTAATTCTAGCTGGGGATGTCAGGTAGGTATCTTGGAATAAGTGGCATTAGAACTGAGTCTTAGCTGATAGCTAGTCTTGCAGATGCAGAGCTAGATGGAAACAGAATCTAACATGAACAAAATCATATGAATAAGGGCTCTGAGTAAAGTGCTAACAGGTGTATGGGTAATGGTGAGCTGTTTAATTTGTCTGGAGTAGAAGGCACCTCGAGAGGATTTGTGGAGAATGGTTGGAAATGTGCACCCAAATGTCAGAGTGCTGAGAATGTTAGAATTTGAATTTGTCTTCCATCTGCTATGTTAGTCAAAATAGAGTAGACCCTCTTTTGCAAATTTCTACCAAAGACTGATAAATAGTGACTTATTTTTAACTTTTCCTGCCCACTCACTTTTCTGGGACTTTTTTTCCTTTTTGTAGCATTTGTGCTAGAAAGTGACACCTTTGCAAGGAAATCTTCTTTGTTTGTCTGGCAAAATGTCATTAATCACAAAGTCCATTTACATTTCCAGAGCAACATAAATATTTGATTTTAGGAAGGATGCAGGCAAACATATTGCAATGTTTTGCAGCTAGAGTTGCAGCCTCTGTGGACATGTGGCCCGCCTCTCAGTGAAGCAAAAGGCATATCACAAGCTGGTTTCTCAGCTGTGAAATGCCACTACTTAGGTCACATGCCTCAGTTCAAAAAACTGCCAGTAGCAACGCCTTCTTCTTGGCGGAGAGGCGTGCCACCTGTCACCCAAAACTGCCTTCCCTTCTAGTATCATGCACGGATAACTTTGCTTCACTTCTGCATGTGGGGAGGTAATGTTCTCTGCCTTTTGCAGTGTACTTCTCTATGGTATTTATCTAGTGGAGAATTCAGTCTGATACTTATTGAACTGGGGATTATTGTTCATATTTATCGGGGCCAAATCTTAATCCAGAAGAATGGTTATAACCTTGGGGATGGCACTTGGGTAAAAATGTGAATTGTTTTTCATGTGAAAGGTGGCATCTGACAGGCATATTTCCCACCTGACTCCTCGCCATGATGCCACCCTTGGTGACGTGGCAAGATCCCACCTTATGTCACTCCTTGATAGCATACATGGATTCCTGGAAATCAGCCTTGGAGAACACACATTCTGGATCCATTAGAGACCATGCCCCATTAACTCTCAAGCATACAGAACAAGAAACATAATTTACCTCTTCATAAGCAGCTAAAACACTCCATGCAGTGTGCACCTTATTTCCCCCATGTCTCTGTAAGGTTTGACATGACGTTAAGCATAAAGAGCTTGATTAATATTTGTTGAGTGAATAACCAAATGGTGGTTCTGTTAAACGGTTATCTAATAGGAATTTGGGCTGACCATGGTATTGAAATCCTTTGGCTTCCTGTTTCTCTAAGAAGGAGCTATTGAAACACTGAGTGTGCCCTACCTTTATTCTTGAGGCCATAATAATACCATTTGGGCACAAATGTGGTACTCAAGAGTTTTTAAAAAGTATTTTTTCTTGCATTTATTGAGTAGTTCAAGAAAAAACCATATTAAAACATATACTTCCCAAAAATGTTTCAAATGTAATTCTTGTTTTTGCCATCTGTTCTTGTTATGGGTTAAATCATGTACCCCCCCAAAAGATAAGTTGGAATCCTAACGCCTGGTATCTGAGAATATGACCTTATTTGGATATAGGGGTTAATAGCGGTGATCAGGCTCAAATGAGGTCATTAGGGTGGGCCCCAATCCAATACGACTGATGTCCTTATAAAAAGGGGAAGTTTAGACACAGAAAGAGACATGCACACAGGAATAACACCATGTGAGGATAAAAACAGAGATTGGGATGCTGCATCTACAAGCCAAGGGATGCCAAAGATTTCCAGAAAACACCAGAAGCTAGGAGAGAGGCCTGGAACAGGTTCTTCCTCACAGCCCCCAGAAAGAACCAATCCTGTGAACACCTTGATTTCAGATTTTTTGCCTCCATAACTTTGAGATGATACATTTCTGTTGTTTAAGCCACTCAGTTTGTGGTACTTTGCTACAGCAGCCCGAGAAAACTAATATAGTTCTTCTGAGGTTATTATATTGTAAAACCTGCTCTAAGTTTAGGCACTTGCTGCATGTGTTGAGAAAAAAAAACTAGTCTTTATGGTGCAAGTGATGCTCATCTCTTTATGGATGGTTAATTGCTCAACATTTACCCTTTCCCCACCATGTGACCTACCGTCTTCTACTCATAAACGATAATATAACTCAGATGTCTGCTTTTGTGATGGTTAATTTTAGGTGTCAACTTGACTGCATTAAGCGATACCAAGATAGCTGGTAAACTATTATTTCTGGTTATGTCTGTGAGGATGTTTCCAGAAGAGATTGGCATTCGAATCAGTAGGCTGAGCAAGTAAGAGCCGCCCTTATTCAATATGGGTAGGTACTATGTAGTAGGCTGCGGGCCTGGATAGAACTGGAGCTGGGACCCCCTTCTTCTCCTGACCTTGGGCATCAGAAATCCTGGTTTCCAACTCCAGGACTTGCACGAGTGACCCCTCAGGTTCTCAGGCCCTTGACCTCAGTCTGAGAATTATACTGTCAGCGTCCCCGGTTCTCAGGCCTTTGGACTTGGACTGAGCCACACCATGGAATTCCCTGGTTCTCCAGCTTGCAGATATTATGGAACTTCTCAGCCTCCATGGCCACATGAACCAATTTCCCTAATAACCCCCTCTCATCTCTATCTCTCTGGCTCTCACTTTCCTATTGGTTCTGTCTCTATGGAGAACCCTGACTAATACAGCTGTTATTATTGATTGAGCAGCATCATTGATTGAGCATTTGTTGTCTGCCAGTCACTGTGTGATTGTTTTATGTACATTACTTCATTTGGTCCTCCCAATAGCCCTATAAGGTAGGTAGGTACTATTATTATTTTGGAAAGTTTAAAAATGATTCTCTAAGTCACACAAGTAAAAAGTGGCAGACACAGGGTTCAAACCCAGCCAATCTTGTTCCAAAGCCCAAATGTCTGATCACTATGTAATAAGGAGGCACTGAGATACTTACCAGGCTTATGAGTTTTGAGCTAAATATTGTCAGCATTTTGAACGCCTACTTAAATGAGTGAGGAAATGTAAATAACCAATGCAAAGACTGTATTACCACGAGTCAGGCAATGTCTTAAAAAATTCAGCTCCTAGAGCCATTTTACATCCAACACAGCTGTTCTTGTCAAAGAGGAGGACCACATAGCCCAGCCTATTACCACTTCAGAAAAGAATAAAATAAATGCATACTAGGTCTTCCTTTTCTTTTCTGTTCATGGTTTGAAATGTGTGTCTCTCTGGAAAAGACAGTTCCACTGCAGTTCGCTCCTGTTTGGCCGAACAGAGACAGACAGAGGGAGGTATTGTCAGAGGTCGAGAGACGGCTACACATTGATTTGTTTTAAAGCACATCTGATCCTTCCAGAAAAACCTTCAAACATAGTAACTCCTGGAAATGATGATAAAAAGACATGACTTCTTTTGTTATGTATCCAGAAAAATCCTGTAATTGAAAAAAAAAAAGAAACAAACACACATATTTCTACAAACAAGGGTTATTTTTTCAGTGGGTAAAGGGGAAGAAAAGCTTTATTTTCTCTCTGGAAATTTCTAAGGCTTTAGTGCTGGGGAGTTTACTACATTTTTAAATTTGACAGTGCTCTTAACTGACTCATTCTCAAAAGCAGAATGTACATACTACCAGTTGATTTTCCAGTAGAGTATTAGTTCTTGTAGAAGCCATCCTCTTTTATTTGGTCCCTAGTGTGATTTCGGGCACATGGTTGTGAGATTCTTCGTTTTGTTGTTGTTGTTATTGTTGTTGTTTTTAGGAGGAATTCAGACATTAGACTCCTTTGGTTGGGCCAAATAAACCCCCAAACCTGAGAACCTGTGATTCTATGAGAAGGGGCACATAGACTCCATGGCTTAGTAACAGAGCAATGGTGATATCCCTTCCTGGGAGGGATCTACCAATAACTTTGGCTTACCAAGCAAGTTATAAGACTTTTAAATTTTGGTTCCTCCATTTGTAGTTACAGTTCAAGCAAACACACAATAAAAAGCGTGGGCATGAAGGAGGAGGATTAGTGGTTAAGAAGGAAGCTTCTGTAGTCAGACAGATCTGCTTTCTTATCCCATCTTTGTCATATTAAGCTGTGTGACTTTAAGCAAGTCACTCAACATCTCTAAAACTACTCCTCAAATTTGCAAACCAGAGATTATAATTGTACTTACTTCTTATGCAGTTAACAAGATAAGAATAAGAACTCAATAAAATACATGTGCACACACATACAGGCTAATAAAGTGGTGATCTGATATGGTGTATTCCACTTTGGTTAGCTTCTAATGGGAGTGACTTTTCTTCCCTCTGTGCTCTCATGCTAGATGTTTTGCAGAGACCCACTAGAGCCAGCACAGAATTTATTGGTAGAGGGAAAAAGAGGAGGTTCCATATAGAGAATAATTTGAGAGATGCCTATAGAGCCCCCTAGGCATTTAACAGTTCCCTCCCTTAACTACTTTTCATCCGGGAAATTTTGGGTGCTTAATGTGCTCCTGTTAAAAGGCAGTACCTTTGGAAAGTGTATCACTTAAAGCTGTCATCAGTTATGATCTCAGGGTTTTCAGATAAGTGCTTGGGATGGGCATGGCAGAGTGGTGCCTGCAAGGGAGAGCCAGTCCTGCATAGACCAGTTGGAGGACATCAAAGGTTATTCCTATTTCATAATTTTTAGTGTGTTTTAGCTATGAACACATGCATAACATTTCCTGAAGGTCCCTGATGATCATCCTTAATCATCATCACTATCATTTCCTAGGCACACTTATATAATCGTCTTGGTTTATATAAAGTAATGGCTTCTATTATGTACAAGGCTGCCATCTGAAAGGGCACTAGGAAGGAAATACTGGCTACACAGGGTCGGGGTAGGCTGAAATCATATCAACAAGATGAACAAGATATTTGCTGTGCTAGTTGTAACTTTCTTGAGGGTAGGATACAGCTTGTCTTTCTTGTGATTATTATAGCATCTATAATTCCTCACACATATACTGCAAATATTAGTTGAACTAAGTTGACCGTTGTAAAATAGGAATTGTTTCTCAGAGTTGTGAGGCTATGAGGAAAAAAAAAATATATATATATATTTGTTTAGGGGGAGGAATTAGAGATTTGGGGTGATTTCTGTAGCCAAACTTTTGTCAACGTTGTATTTACTTTACTACATTCCCCTTTCTTTGTCCTTTATGGGCCATAAATTCAGGCTCTCAATGGTTCTCACTTCTGGCTGCTCATGAGAATTACCTAGGGAGCTTTAAAGACCACAGATGTCCAGCCCCAGCTGTGGAGGCTCTGATGGAGGCTGGAAAGTGGGCTGAGATGTCCATAGCCCTTCCCATGGGGAGAAGGATCTGGAAGCAGAAAGAGAGGGAGCAGAGAGTGGATCTGGTGTTGCAAATGTAAAGGGTGAGCCTGCACTGGTATCATCCAGCATTACCCACCCATCCTTCCCCGCATTCAGCCATGGGCCTCCTTGCCATCCTCGAGAATGTGAAGCATGTCTCCTAATTAAGGTCTTGGTGTTGGCTGTTTCCTCTGGCTGGAATCCATTTCCCTCAGACCTTTTTGTGGCTGGCTGCTTCTTTTCATTTAGGCCTTAGTTCAAATGTCACTTCCTCAGGAAGTCCTTCTCTATCTAAAATATTACCCTTCCTCTCTCACATTTTATCTTATTGATTTGTTTTATTTACCTTATGCTGTTTACTACTCTTGGAAATTATCTCATTTATGCAGTTCTTTACATATTTGTTGTTAGCCTCACCTTCTAACAGGACACTGTTGTATTTCCAGAGCCTAGAACAGTGTCTGACATCCAAAAGGTTGACAATAGATACTTTTTGAATGAATAAACCCAAGGTTTTATGTTTACAACATGAACGACAAATATGCGTCTAGACATTGCCAATTCCCGTAGGGTATCCTTTCTCCAGGATTCAGTGGCATAGTTCTTCTCAGCACAGTTCTCAATCGGCCATCACTAGCCTCAAGATAAAACCTTTTTTATATCCCTTGTTTAAAAAGCAATTTTCTGTACATAGCTTTTATCATTGAGGAAATTGAGACTTAAATAGGTTAAATAAATTCTATTTTTCTATTCATTCTTTTAATTCATTCACTCAAAAATATTTATCGAGAATTTAGAACACAAAAAGCAAGATTCAGGTTTTGTCCAACACATCCCCAGAATTTCGATCTTGTGCTGTGCTGGATCCTTTATTAAAAGGATTTGTTCTGTAAGATTTGGATTCAGTCAAAAGGCCGCACTCAAGAATCCAGAAGGCCACATGTGGCCCCAGGCCGCAGGTCCACACCCCCCCTCCACCGCCTCTCCCGGAAGTTAATACCCCAGTGTGTAATAATTTGTTTTCTATGAATGCTTGGAGGATGAATAAAAAAAGGACTGACAGACTGAATTCTGCTCAAGGGTGTGTGATTTCTTTGTGGCACAGCAGATCTCAGAATCCAGTACTCAGCCCAGGGCTCCTTCATCCCCACCAGTGATTCCCGAATACGTGTGATTAGAACCATCATGCGGGGGGAGGCGGGTAATTGCTAAATGTTGTGGGGATGGCATTTTAGGACTTGAATTTTTACAACCCCCTCCCCCCAGGAAATTCTGTTGCACAGCCAGATTTGGGGACCACTGTGTATGTTATATTATTAATACATGACTTTGCCTCACTTTTAACTAAAGAGATAAAGGAGGTTCCACATAATGTACGGAGAGTACCATTTATAGGACTTTCAAAAAAAAATCTCTAATTGTTTTTAGTGACACAGTATCAGCCCTTGAGCTAAATCTCAATAAACTAAAGGTTTGATTCTGACATTTAAATTAAATTCAACAGTTATTGAGCGTGAGGGATAAAAAGTAAGACATGCTTCGTCATACAGACTCTTTAAATCCTGCTTAATTAGAGGAAAATAAGTTATAGAATCTTGCTATTCCTCTGAATTTTAGATAATGATGATTTGCTGGGCTGCTGGCAACATGTCTTGTACCTTGTAAGGTGCATAGGGATGCTTAGTTTGTTCTGATTTACTTTAAATGAAAGTATCAGTTTTTTACTTAAACGATTGCAAAATTATCTACCAAGTGGTAAGTACCCGAACTACTGTTTCATTGCGTGCATTCTGTGGGTGACGGAGGAGAGGAAAGGGAAGGAAGCACCAGATTTTGTCTCATTATTTTCAGATTGAACAGTAATAGAATAGATTTTATTCTACGATAAGATATAAAAATTACATAACAGAGTTAATTTTTCTACGGAGGTAGCAAGCTCATTCCATAGCAAGCTCTGTTTTTCCTAACCAGTGTTCACTTTCTATAACTGCTATTTTATCCTAAGGTATCTGTCAGCAGTAAAGCATCCTATCCACACACAGTTCCCCATGTGCTCTCTACAGAATGTTTGGCCTGACATATCTGATGTCAGGAGACATAGAAATTCATTTCTCACATTTATGGAGAAGAGAAAGGGAAAGAAAGACTTTAGAGACAGTCTTTAGATCCAAGAGGCATTTGGAGACTCAATGTACACTGGGTACAATATTAATATATGTTATTAATATTTCTTTTTTAATGCTCTACCAGAAATGTTTTATAGAAAGAACAGGACAAATATTTAACTGCCAGAACAATGTAAATGTACGTATTATTTTTCCCCAGACGAAAACACTAGGGAGGTGAAGGAGAGGGATGTCTGGGATGTCTGTGTCATTATTGGCATCACCAACAGTCATCTCTCTTATCTGATACGGCAGGGAAGATGGATGGGTGGGTGTGGGGGACAGGCGGCAGTGATTGTGGCGGGTGTGTGAGGGAGTGGGGAGAGCTGAGTGAAGAGACACGGATGGGAAGGAATAGATTTACCTGGGGCCCAGGCTAAACCTCCAATAAAGGTAGGAACTGGCCTGTCTTGTTCATGCTGTGTTACCAGCAACTAATACAGTACCTGGCACATATCAGCTATTTTTAAAAAATATGTTGAACAAACAAATGCATGAATAACTGCTTACAGAATTGTGCCAATTTTTTTTTGTTGAGGAGGATGAAATTTAATAAATAGGATGAGTGATGTTTGGATGAGTTTCTTGGTTCTAGTATAATCCCTTGCACATAATTGGCATGTAAGGAAATTTTGTAGCCCAACTCCTAGCATGGATATTGAAAGACATACAGATTTTATTATTTTAAATACATTTGAAAGGACAGAGGACAGGGTTTTTTTTGAATTTTTAGGAAAGCATGCTTTTGTTTTCATTTTCCATTAAAAAAATTTTTTTTCTGAGAAAGTCATTTCATCCACAATTAAAGTTACTCTAAAATCATGATTCCCGGTTCCTAACATGTCATGTTAACTTAATTCTTTCCTTTGTAAACACCAACTCTTGGATTGAAATTTTAAATACAAATTGAATGAGTCTATCACTGAGTGGTGTGTGTTTGTGTTTGTAGGAACAGAATTTAAGGGTTAGGGAGCTGTGCTTATTTTCTGACAGCACGTAGGCAGCATGTAGAGCAATAAATAATTTCCCTCAGCAGCTCTAAAGATGGGTAATCTTTGGTTTTGCATTTGTAAATAAAATGAAATAAAAATGATTGCCAACAAAAATGAGAACATAACTGTAATGAAACAACTTGAGGAAATAAAAGCTGGATTGCCAGTGTTAAAAGAAAGGCATATTTACTTTTTTAGTGAATTTTAATGAATTATATTTATACACAAAAGCTTATTAAATAAAAAGGCAAAACCATCACATTTAGTCAATCACTAAATTGATTTAAAGGGAAGCAGTTAGAGACTAATCAGTGAGAAAATCCCTCCAAGTGACTCATTAAGTTTGTTAACATATTTACTGTCTATGTGAATTCAGTCACACTCAGAGCCATACAGGAGTTTCAAACAATAGATTAGAACTCATATTTCTCATTTTCATGGCTTAATGGGAAAGTTGCCTTGTTTGAAATGTAGTATCTTTCTGTATAATTAATTATTTTTAAAATTTATTTTTCTAAAACCATCTCATACTGGACAACATGGGCAGCAGGGACCACAAACCCTAATACTTACAGGGGATAGACAGATGAGACTAAAAGGATGTCCATGCAGAAACCTGAGTGAACAAGAGCCAACACCATCTCCAGCCAACTGCAGTCATGGGAGAATGTGGGTCTGCTCTTGCCAGATCTCTTATTTCAGGAAAAGCTAGAAATCAGAATTTCTACATGAACTGTCCCTATGTTTGAATTTTAGCAACTAATTAATTTTTTAAAACACCATGTAGACCAAACAAAGCCTAACTGTGCCAGTTTGAGATGAGTGATATTTAGACCAACTTAGGTAATTAAATGTAGTGGGAAGAGTACAACCTTTAGAGCCAGATACCCTGGATTCTAACTAAGCAATAACTAAATGTAGGACCTTGGGCAAGTCACTCTTTTACTCATGGCCTTTTCATTTTTAAAATTAGGGATTTGGGCCAAATGATATGTAATTTAGTTTCTCTTTAACTTTCACAACATCTATGATTTTGTAAGGAACAGTAACTGAGCTTCACATTCATTAACATTCTCATTTTCACGTGTACTATGCAATTTCCCCAAATATTTGAAATCTGCCTGCTATTGGCCTTTCTGAGAGCTGTTAGTGAACATTTGTTGAAACTGACCAGAGAAAATACTGTCAACTTGCCTCTGAGTCTGAGCAAGTTGTTAGCAGAGTTACAGTACTTGGCTATCTCCTGCTGTAGTAAACATATTAATAAGCTCTCACCAAAAGAACTGCGAACAGATGCAGTTCTTGAAAACACAGTGTCCTTGTCACATTTACATGTCTGTCTCTCCTAGTGAGGCAAGATTTGCTCGTGCTATCCTAGTAAATATTCTCCTTTTTGTCATAAGCAGTTCATAGTTCATGAATTCAGTAGAAAAATAGTTCCAACCAGTATCTTTAGAACCCAAGCCACAAAGGGATACACAATGACATGTTATGACAAGAGGTTTTTTTTATTCTGTCACACAATTTTTCTTATTCTGTTACACAATTCCTTGGAGCCAGAAATAAGAGTAGTACCTTGCCTTTGTAGTCACTTTTCAATGCTTAACTTTACATGCTTAGATACAATAAATGCATCTATACAACATCTTATGTGGTAAATTGGGAACCATCCCCAGTGTAGTGGAGCAACCTGGGCATCACACCTAAGCACCTCTGTCTTTACTGATGACTAGCTGAGTAACCTTGAAAATTGCATAGCTTTCTGAATTTCCCTTTTATCATCTATATTTTGATTTTAAAAAACATTTCATAGGGTTGTCAAGAGGATCACAAGAAAGCAATTAGATGCAAAACATAAAGCACTGTATGTCAACGAGATAACATGCTAATCAATCATTTACCTTATTCGAACATGAGCAATAGAAGTACAACTTGAATAAAGCAGCTCTTGGACATGGCATGCAGCTGCTGTAATTCTTTAGGATTTGAAATCCTAATTCTCTCCTGCCAATACTTCTTCCCCCATTTTAAACCATATCTTATACCTCAACGGTTTAATTAGTTTGTGACACTGGGTATATGGAATCAACCTCAGAATCTCAGAGAAAAAAGGTTTTGCCTGTTCCCCGAATGACCTTAAAAAATATCCCTTTGGATTTATTCTTTAAAGAGTTATAGGTTTAATCTCCATTTTTTCCTTCTCTCTGGACTTCTTCCAGTTTTTCCACATTAGTGTTAGAATTGAGGACTTTGGGTGATTGTAATGTCACACACAGAATTATGCGGAGAATACACTATCATCTTCTTTTCGCTTACTCCTACATAATAAACAGTTTCCTAAGCTGCTACCTAGTTTCAATATTCACGATTTAAAGTGGTGGCTTCATATTCTGTAATTGGATATAAAGGCATACCTCAGAGATATTGTGGGTTCAGTTCCAGACCACTGCAATAAAGCAAATATTGCAATAAAGTGAGTCACACATATTTCCCTCATGTAAAAGTTGTTTACACTACACTGTAGCCTTTTAAGTGTGAAATAGCACTATGTGTAAAAAAAGTTCATACTTTAATTAAAAAATACTTTATTGCTAAAAATGCTAGTGATTGTCTAAGCCTTTGGTAATTCTTAATCTTTTTGCTGGTGGAGGGTCTTGCCTTGATGTTGACAGCTACTAACTAAGCAGGGTGGTTGTTGCTAAAGGTTGGGTGGCTTGGTAATTTCTTAAAATAAGACAACAATGAAGTTTGCCACATCAATTTACTCTTCATTTCATGAAAGATTTCTCTGTAGCATGAGATGCTGTTTGATAGCATTTTACTCACAGAACTTCTTTCAAAATTAGAGTCAATCCTCTCCAACCCTGCTGCTGTTTTATCAACTAAATTTATGTAATATTCTCAATTATTTATTGCCCTTTCGACAATATTTACAGCATCTTCACCAGGAGTAGATTCCATCTCAAGTAAACACTTTCTTGATTCATCCATAAGAAGCAACTCCTCATCCGTTCAAATTTTACCATGAGATTGCAGCAATTCATTCACATCTTCAGGCTCTACTTCTAATTCTAGTTCTCTTGCTATTTTCACCACATCTGCAGTTCCTTCCTCCACTGAAGTCTTGAACCCTTCAAAGTGAAGGGTTGGAATCAACTTCTTCCAAACTCCTGTTAATGTTGATATTTTGACCTTCTCCTATGAATCACAAATGTTCTTTATGTCATCTAAAATGGTGAGTCATTTCTAGGTTTTCAATTTACTTTGCCCAGATCCATCAGAAGAGTCACTATCTACGGAAGCAATAGTTTTACAAAATGCATTTCTTGAATAATAAGATTTGAAAGTTGAAATTACTTCTAGATTTATGGACTGCAGAATGGATGTTGTGTTAGCAGACATGAAAACAACATTAATCTTCTTGTACATCTCCATCAGAACTCTTGAGTGATTAGGTACATTGTCAATGAGCAGTAATGATTTGAGAGGAATCTTTTTCTGAGCGGTAGGTCTTAACAGTGAGCTAAAAATATTCAGCAAATCATGCTGTGAACAGAAGTGCTGTAATCCAGGCTTTGTTGCTCCATTTATAGAGCACAGGCAGAGTAGATTTAGCATAATTCTTAAAGGCCTAGGATTTTCAGAATGATAAACAAGCATTGGCTTAAATTTAAAGTCACCAGTTGCATTAGCCCCTTTACTTAAACCTCATAAACCGTCCTCTGGTACCTTCTTACTTTTCTTCTGCAGCTTCCTCACCTTTCTCAGCCTTCAGGAAAATGAAGAGAGTAAGGGCCTTGCTCTAGGTTAGGCTTTGGATTAAGAGAATGTTGTGGCTGGTTTGATCTTCTACCCAGTCCACTAAAACTTTCTCCATATCAGTAATAAGGCTGTTTTGCTTTCTTATCAATTGTTGTTCACTGGAGTGGCACTTTTAATTTCCCTCAGGAACTTTTCTTTTGCATTCACAGCTTGGCTAACTGACACAAGAGGCCTAGCTCTTGGCCTGTCTTGGCTATCAATATGCCTTCCTCACTAAGCTTAATTATTCCTAGCTTTTGATTTAAAGTGACAGATGTATAGTTCTTCCTTTCACTTGAACACTTAGAGGCCAATGAAGGATTATTAATTGGCCTAATTTCGATATTGTCGTGTCTCAGGGAATAAGGAGGCCTGAGGAGGGGGAGAGACAGGAGAATGGCCAGTTGGTGGAGCAGTGAGAACCCACACAACATTTATTTATTAAGTTCACCATCCTATATGGGTGTGGCTTGTGGCACTCCAAAGCAATTACAAAAGTAACAACAAAGATTACTGATAATAGATCAACATAACAGATATAATAGTAATGAAAAAGTTTGAAAACGTTGAATTTCAAATGTGAAAAAACACACTATCTGTGGAGTGCAATAAAGTGAAGCACAATAAATGAAGTATACCTGTACTAAAATGCCTTTTATTTTACACATTCAGGATATTTATTGTTTTTGGCTTGTTTTAATTTTTCCTTAAATATACCTAGTACTGGACTAGTCTATAGATAACCATTTCTTGAGGGAAAAAAAATGCTGATTTGTAGCATTTGCTGATTTCCATGGTAAATTACTCCTACCATGGCTGATTTCAAGTCACTGATTTTATGTCATTGAATGGGGAGTTGGGCAGAGATATACCTAAGATCTCCTGGGATAGTATAAGCAGCTCCAGCACATCACTACACAGTGCTATGATCTCTTAATAAACATGGAACAGAAACAGCTCTGAATATTGCTTCATCATTAACTTCTTGTTCTTGTAGACAATATTGAATATTTGCATAATATTTTTTTGCAGTGAATACTCTATGATATATATTAATACATACATTGTGTACATATCTATATAACAATTTCCATATTTTTATTAAAAAATAAAATAAATGTCTCACTAGTCTTTTAAGATTAATTTTCTCCATTTGATTTTCTTTTTAATTACAAAAATTATTTTATTCATTTTTTTTAGACACAGGATCTTGCTCTGTCATCCAGGCTGGAGTGCAGTGGTGCAATCATAGCTCACTGAAGCCTTGACCTCCTGGGCTCAAGCAATCCTCCTTCCTCAGTCTCCTGAGTAGCTAGAACTACAAACACATGCTGCCACACCCAGCTAAGTTTTTAAATTTTTTATAGAGGTAAGGTCTCACTATGTTGCCCAGCTGGTCTCAACCTCCTGGGCTCAAGCGATCCTTCCACTTGAGATTACAGGTGTGAGCCCCACACAAAAATTATTTACACTCAGCCTTAACCTTTTTCTAATTAGTGATAATACATTTATTAATTTATCATATGGTTAAAATATTCCAAAGCTTATTTCAGTCATGTTCTATGACCTATTTCCTTATATTGTGATTTTTACTTTATCTCATAGTGTATATTATTAATTATTATTTTTTTTTGTAAAAAATGTATTTTGGTATCATAGTTTCTGAGATGTCACATGTCAGAGTACCCTAAACCTCTGAATATTGTTCCATTGTCTTTTGGTAGACATTGTTACAGGGGAAAAATCTGTTGAGATCCTAATTTTATTTCATTTGAAGGTAATTTTATTTTCTCCCTGTCTGGCTATTTGTAGCATTCTTTATCTTTGTGACAACAATAAAACTTGCTAGTATGTATCAGATTGTAAAAGTTTTTTGTTTTTTTAATCACTGTGTTCATAACCTTGCAAATCCTCTCCTTTTCCTAGTCTCCCTCTAGTTCTGGTTTTTGTTCTTTGTGACTTTTATTGCCCCATTGTTCCGTCTTCTCTGGTGGCAGAGGTTGTTATTCCATGTTCTGTTCTGCATATATCTTCTAAGTTTTGTGGTTTATTTTTTCATTCTTTCTAATCTATTTTGTCCTATATTTAGGTTGTTCCACTTTATTGCCAGTTTAATTTTCTGCAATACCTGTTTTATTATTTTTCTTCCTTTAATGTGATTTGTTTTGTTTGTTACTCTGTTTTTTATTTGGCTATAATCTGTTTCTTACCCTGGCCTGCCCTCTTACCTCAGTTTAGTCTTGTTTAATAGAAATGATATTTGTTTAAAAACCTTGTTCTTGAATATTAAGTGGGTATTTTTCTAAAATTGCCTAATTTTCTTCAAAAAACCACTTTTTAGGGTCTCCCTCACCCTGACATGCCTTTAGAGAGTTGTTCCTTTATTTCTGTGCTATAAATTTTTTTTCACAGACCCCTGCTGACTATTTTTCCCTTTTCCCATCTTTGAGTCAGGCTAAGTCTGACCAGGTCTGATAGTCCAAAGTATCAACAGACACCAATTTTCCTTGGAGCTACCTTTATCTGCTCTTCTGCCAGCAACCTCCTCTTGTAGATCTGTGGTTGGAGGGTAAGGTGACTTCAGGACACCCAACATAGCTTCCAGTGCAAAGTACCAGCAGAGCACTCACTCAGCAAATTTCAGTTTATGCTCCTACCTGTGAAAGGACTGATTAGAATTCAAGTTGAGGGGAAAATTCTTTGAAATGAGGGAACAGACCTCTGATTGCTAGTTATGCTGTTTTTTAATCTAGTCCCATCAATTTGAGAGTTTGTAGAAATGTTCATTGGATTCTAGAAGATCATTTCTTTGTGTTAATTGTTTTCAAAACTTATTAAGAATTTTTTCTCAATTCAGACATTTTCTTGGACATTTTAATAGAAACGTAGGAAGAGAGCATTCTGTTGCTTTTGTTACATCATTTATATAACTCTGTACTCAGCTTCTACATAAAAAAATCACAGAATTTTGTTTGTTTGGTTTTCTACTTCATATTATAAGTCTTTCCTTATTCAGTTCTACATATGCAATTTAGTCAGCTCATTTTTTAAGCTATAGTTTAGGCTTTTGTTTCAGCACAGCAGCCATTCATAGGCTACATGACACATTATACCAAGTATCAACATTAGGGATCCTTACTACCTCTCATATTGCATACTGAAGTCAAGGGAGCCATACATACCATATCAGAATCACTGCAAATCCTGTATTAAGGGAATAGGAGTTAATGATATTTAAATTTATTGCATATTCAAGTACAGTCAACCTATTATCTATGTCAATTAAGAAGTGCAATGTCACAGAAATACAATGCAATCCAGAAACTATTTATGAATTATTTTGGATTCATATGCATTATGACTTTTTCCTTGCTTCATGTTTGCATAATTACACTTTTACCTAAATTTATATGCAAATTAGCTTGGATTCTCTGAAAACATACCAATTGCCTAGATTAGCATGCTGGTTCTCAACCAAAAAAAAAAAAAAAGCCAGGATATAAAATAGAAATAGGTAATTTTTTTTTCCTTTTATTTCAGAATATTAAGGGGGTACAACACTTTGGTTACATATATTGCCCATGCACTGCCCATGTCAGAGCTACAATCATGGACATCCCCCTAACTGTGTTCCCCGTACCCATTCGGTGAGAGTTTTCCCATCCCCTCCACCCTCCTCCTGCCTGCCCGCCCCCTGATGAATATTATTGCCATGTGTGGCATAAGTATTGATCAGTTAGTACCAATTTCATGGTAAATAGGTAATTTTTAAAATGCATAATCCACAAACAGTTAAGAATTAGCAAGTGTTCTCCATGAATCTGTAAAAATTCCTGGAGTGATGTGCATGTGTGTGCACATGTATGTGTTTGTTTGTATTGAAGGTGTGTTTATTATTATTTTTTATTTTAGAGACAGGGTCTTGCTCTGTCTGACAGGCTGGAGTGCAGTGGCATGATCATAGCTCATTGTAACCTTGAACTCCTGAGCTCAAGCGATCCTCCCACCTCAACCTCCCAAGTTGCCAGGACTACAGGCATGTGCCACCATGCTCAGCTAATTTTTTTTTTGTGGAGATGGGGTCTCTCTATGTTGCCCAGGCTGGTCTTGAACTCCTGGCCTTAAGGGATCCTCCCACCTTGACCTCCCATAGTGCTGGGATTATAAGTGTGAGCTACTGTGCCTGGCCCTAAAGTATAATTAATATGAAAATTATAGCTATATTGTTTCCATAGAGTTAAGTTGAATGATAGAATTGTTACATGATTTTCATCTTAATTCTTTAAATCTATTTTCATGGGTTACTTTAATCTAATTTAAAACTCTTTGATTAATAAATATATTAACCAATATGAGATTTAACAATAAACCCTACAGTTCTGTACTAATGTTCTCTCTGTGCTTTCTCCATTTTCAGAAAATATTCAAACATATGACAACATTTTTGTACAAATCCATTTGGATTATTTTTTACTAAACTGTGATGATTTTCCTGATTCTCAGTATATAACATCTGTTCTACTTCCTTGATCCACTAATGTTTAATTTTGTACAAAAAACAAGCAAACAAAAACCCAAGGGGTCAGATTTGTTCTTTTTGAATCTTTTCTTTTTCATGATGAATATTTGATGATCCTGATATTTACAGATATTTTTCTTGATACTAAGTCATACTTAATAAACTATCTATATATAAGTACTAGATGGAAATTTGCATTCTGTTTTAATTTGTTAAAGATGATTGCCAAAGTTTCTAGATAATCTTTAAAGCCCTGAAAATTTTATCTTTATTTATACTTTTTTCAAAATTTCTTATAATGCTGTTCTAATATTGAAAAAAATTATACAGAATCACTCTTAAGCCTGTACCATCTAGGAAAAGCATCTTTCAGTTCTGAACTCTTCCTTGATCTCTAAACAGCTGCTTTAAATGCAAGAAAGAGTCTTCTTAATGTTCACCCTGTAAAAAATACATTCATAATTTTCTTTATTATCAGATTTCCTATTCATTCTTAGAGTTGATTTCGGAGGAAAAGCTAATGGCTTTGTGCTTGTGTGGGTTCAGGCTGTGTGTGAACCACATTCAGATCTAGCTGTACTCCTGACCACATGGAATGAAATTCCCAAGGTCAGCAAGGGAGATGTCCAGGCAGAAGAAGGCAGAAGGAATGTTGGGCAAGTATAAGCAACAAGTGTCCACTCCATATGGGGACATGTTAAAGGAATCATAAAGGAAAAAAGAACAAATAATCATTTTCTTTATCAGAAGTACTATTCTGTGAAAGAGATGTTAATCTTATTCCGTGTGGGTATAAGGGTCAAGAACAGGACATATGGATAGGAGGTGTAAGAAGTCAGATTCCTATAATTCAAGAGGTAAAAAACCCCACTAGAATGCATGTTACTGGTGAAGGCTTTTAAACAGAGGTCTAAATCACTCATTAAAGAGAAGATTTTACATAAGAGACAGAGAGGGAGAGACAACAGAGGGAGAGATAACAGTAAATATGTCTAAATCTGTGACTCCTACAAATGTGAGACATTTAGGGGATGAGCTCAGATCTTTGAGAACTTCCTCTGTTAACAATGGTTATATAATACTCAATCCTCCAAATTTCTAATAAAAATGTTGACACATTTATTCAGTACTTGAGGTCTCTGAGCTATAGTTTAGATGCAATTTTATTTTTGTCTTTCACATTTAACTACATACAGTATAATCCTTGCTAATTCATGCTTACTGGAGAGTTCAGAAACGTAGCTAATTCTCAAAACCCATTTTAGCTAATACTTTCAACCGAAGTAGTGAATTTTGGTATTATGCCCCGACTCTGGCATTAACGAATTTCACTGACAGAACATAAGCAATGAGAATGGCAAATGGATTAGAAACTTGGTTATTTGTCTATTTATTGCTTAAATATGTATTTAATACGATATATACCTTAAATCTCCTGGGTAGGTAGGCAGTGTATAAACTAAATTTGTGTTTCACTTTAGAGATGTTTAAACCACTATTATTGTAAAGAGGTCTTAGATATACATTGTGCTTCTAGGTAACAATTTGACAGTAATTTAGAGAGTCAATTACAAAACACAAATGTCCTTTTGAAATGTTTAAAATTTATTTCAATGGGATACAACAATTTAATAAATGAACTGTTATGATTATCCAAGTATGAAGGTGTTAAATAAATAAATAACCAAACATGATTCTCAGTAAAGTTAAATAGTAAACTATTTAAAGGATTACAAAATAGATTATAATTAGCATACCTACCACAAGTTCATTGTTATACAAACAAAGGCATAGAAAGAGGACTAGGTTTAGATTTTCCTTATTTTAAAAAAAGTCCTCTTAAATTCTTAAAAAACAAACAGCAACAACAAAACAAGATTCTAAAGATAATGCTATAAATCATTCTGCAAATAATTCTCAAAAGGCTGTTAAAATAGTCAGTTCCCCAAACCTTATGTTTATATATTATGACTATGATACAGTGAAACATGACTTTTAAAATTCTCATAATAGGGAAAATGATTTGGTTTTATCTTTCTTTTCACTAATTTGATTTTGATAAACTCTAATCATGTTATTTCAAGGCTTGAAGGGAAAAAGTTGTAAAACTCTTTTAATTTTAAAAGTGGCTTATAACTTACATACAAAACAACTCAATTATTGGCAATAATTGGTAGGATTCATAGAATATGTAATTTAAATATTATTAAATCTCCAAATAACTTTTTTCAGACTTTGTGATATGCTAAATGATGTCATTGCATCCAATTTTTCTATTTTATTCCTCCTGAGGTGAAAACTAAAATCCATTAGCAAGATAGGGAGAGAAGACCAAGGAATGTGATAAGACATGAGCGGCTGTTTGGGATTAAAATTCAAACCACAGCTAATCTACAGAATGAATAATCAGATAATTACAAAATTATTTGTCTTGGGAAAAAAATGATACAGCCCACCCAGTTGAGAGTAATATCAGAAGAGGATCATTTATGTCATGAATCAGTGAACAAAGGTAAATAATTGACTTGAACATCTTGAGATTCTAATGCTGTTTTGTGATTATAATTACTTACCTGAACAAAATAAGATTTTTACACAATAGTGCTTCCTCATGAAAAATAAAATGTTACTTATTTAACTCAACAATCCTTGAACATCAACTGATAATTAGATATTTTTAAAAATTGAACTTTGAAAATGTAGGCCACACCTTCTTTTAAATTTTTAATATGAAATTTATGTTTCAAGTTGGCTGTGTGAATTTTTCTGCTTGTTGTCCTATTTGTTTCTTATGAAGCTTCTAAATTCCTAACAGTCTTTTAACTATTAGACTTGATTTTTCTATGTCAGTGGTCCCCAAACATAAAATCACACATGGAATTTTGAAATACAGAGATTATCAGACTTCTTTTGGTAGATCTACTACTGAAGGATAGAATATCTAGAAGCTGAGTACCAAAATTATAATTACATTGCTTTTTAAGTTTCTTGGTGACTATGGTCACTTCTTACATTTGGGAACACTTGATCCTGTACAAATCCTGGGATACTTAGCTTATCTGAACTTATTAGTTATTTTTGAATATTTTATGAAATATCCTTTGCAAGATTGTGAGCTTTTGAATGACAATACTGATATTACAGTACATTACATTAATGCTGTTTTTTTATCTTCTAAAGTAACTTTCACATGTTAAATATTTAAAATATTTTTATGACTGAGTGACTCTAAATTGTTATGAGTAATAGGCATATGAAGTCTTTTTAAAATATGCAGATAAGATTTTAATATGCTTGAAATGTCTTTTATCCTGTTTATAATTGTTAACACACATTATTCAGATTCCCTGGAGGCCAGTTTCTAGTTGCATCCACCAGACTTCCTTGTAGTCAGTACCCAATCCATGGAATTATTTTCAAAAAGTTCATGAGTTAAGTACCCTTGGCTGTGTTTAAATGACAATGATGATTCCAAGTTGACTTTAAAATATGGCCCAACATTTTCATATGATGAAAGATTCTTAACATTGGTTTATGAAAGTTATGAAAAGTTAAGGCCAATGAAGCAATCTATGATGCGGTTTAATGTGCTTTTTTTGGTACTACCACCACCACCATCACTACTATCTCCACTATCACCATTGTTTACTATATGCTAAATGCTATATACAAGGTGTTTTAAATATATAAGTTCATTCAATCTCCATAACAACTCTACTGGGGAGAAGGAAATTGAGCATTAGAGAGTTTAAGTAGCTTGGCCAAGGTCATGCAGCTATATGGTAGAGGAGCTGGGATTTAAACCAACATATACTTTATAAAGATAAAGTATATCTTTATCTCCTATACTCTTCTGCCATAATAAATACCCCCCAAAACATAATAGAAGTGTTTATCTGCTATGTGCCAGTTTCTGTATTTGGTCTTGGGGAAACTAAGGAAAACAGGACCTGGTTGCTACCATTTGGGAGCTTATAATCTTGAAAAAGACCCTCGAAACACTTCTCCATCATTGTCCCAGTGATCTGGTTTTTTTTTTTCATCTGACAGGTTTATTCCTTAATGATGGTCACCAGGATCAATTTTTAATGCCATTTAAAAATATCCAAGAAAGCTGTCATAAAGCTGAAAGCATGAGGAATATAAGTGAGAGAACATATTAGGAAGGGAATGGGCACATTTTGAGCACTTCATACACGTGATTTCATTTAATACTTAGGACAATTTTGTGGTGTGGATTTTATATAAGATTTGTGAAGGGAAAAAAGGAGACTCATGGTGGTTAAGAGATATGACTGAGGCATCTAACTTGTAAGTAGAAATGCCAGAATTTCAATCTTATCTGGTGACATCCAAGGCCTTTGCATTTCCTATTGAACCACGACATGTTCCATATGGTTTCGGTGCTTGATTTCTTGTCTAGCAACCATGAGAAAAGGAGGGTTTCTTAGGGAACCTGAGATTTATAAAGCAGCGAGTTTTACCATTATACCAGGTAGATTAGTAGAATCTATGTTAAAATAGATTCACTGTACAAAGATATAAAAGTAAGAGGTAGCAAAACCAGACTTAAGTAAACTTGGTTAGATACTGTAGGAGTGAGGAATGCTGCTTAACCTATTTTGTCAATTCTTGGTGGCAAAATCCTGACCTTACTAACCATTCAGGAATCCACTTGGTTCAAATGTCCCTTGAAATGATTATCAGGAAGGATTTATTAGCTTGGGACCTTATAACAAAAATATTAGTTGAAAATACCCATACCATGTAATGAGAACTATTAATACTTCACTGAAATATAATGAAATGTAGCAATCAAAGTACTATAAGGTGGGGCTTGCTAAAAACTTCTAATTCACTAAGGAACTGTTGAAATAATTAGCCTGTGGGACTTGAGAATCACCTGCTTTTGGTCTATTTGTGAGTCATTTTCTTTGTTCATGCTGTTCTTGTCTCATCCTGATCTGCTTCTTTGCATCAAGGTTATGATTACATCAACAGAAAATTCTTGGGCTCTGTCCATATGATTATTATTCAAAGGTCACTTAACTACTGTCTTTATCTATTTTCTTTATAGGGGATTCTTATTCTAATATACTTTCTGTTAGATAACTTTCATCTAGTTCCTGTCTTTGGCACTAGCACTGTCCCGGGCTATTACCTACTGCCTCCGTGTTCTTTGTAGTGGAGGGAAGGGATTTTACTTTGCTTAATTTCTGGCAGAAGAAGAAATTCCAGATAGGCATCTAAGCTAGAAGTGGATCTCATGTTATGCAGAACTATGAATGCCTTACCAACATCACGCTTAATATTATTATATATCCTTATTTGCTTAGGTAGTTCTGGAGTTTTACCCTTTAATCATATTTCTCGTAAAATCGTGCAGGCTCAAAAAGCAAGACTTTTTGGAAGAGGTAGCATGGTTTCTTTAAAAGGTGTGAAACATTACTAAAATCTGTTACTTTTTAGTTGTCTCAGGTTGGGTCCCTGGGAGGCAGACTCTGAGATGGAGATTAGCTTGTAGGAATTTCATTAGGAATGTTCTTGGGATCCACACATGTGGGGGAGAGGGAGAGAAAGAAACAATATCAAGGTAGGGGACTGTGGTATAGTCACAACAAAACCTTGGTCAATGCTATCGGGAGCTCTGAAGCTGGCATATTGTACTCATCAGAGTTACATTTAGTTAGGGCAATGGCCCAAGCCTTTATACCTCTGTGTCGATCAGTCATTAGATGCAGGCTACTCAAGGTCATGTTGGCATGCCTTTGGCTGAGGCAACTCTTTCAGCAGAGGCAATTCTAGAAGAAGGTTGTCTGCTGAGAACTGTACCAGTAGCTGGAGAATAATCCCTCAGTGCTAAAGACAGGTTCTTGGCAGCACAATGCAGCATTTATGACACTAGTATTTCATGAAGAGGAAATAAAGACATAGATTAAACCAATCTTTCTCAACTTTTCCAAACCATTCCTCCTTTTGATAAACATAAAACTTAATTTTAACATACTGACCTGAGGGAGGAGTGGTATATATTCTTGGTATATATCCACTGGACAAGAGTATATACTGAGCCCTGGTATTCATTGGGATACATTTCTTTTCCTTTGCTTTCCTCCCATCCTAACTTCCCTTCCCAGCCTCCCCTATCCAGGAATCTGAGCTATAACATTACCTGATATTTTCTGAAACAAAACAAAACAAAACAAAAAACAATAAAAAATAGGATAAAATCTGCACAGTGATGTTTAGGTAGCCCTTCATCCTTTTATGCATTATTCTGTGATATCCTGTGCTAAATGCTCACAAAAGATCAAGTGGTTGATATAAAAAGAAGAACCGATAGATAGTATTTGTTTGTAATTTCAAAAGTTTTTAGCAAGATTCAAGCAAAATAAATAAAACCTAATTTTTTTTGTCCTGAGTAGAGTACTAATCCTTTTCTAAAATTGTAATAATATATATTTAAGGTGTCCAACATTATTAGGGTACTAATTCTGAGGTCAGATGGCATATGTAACTGTCAGATACATATTGTACAAGAATCTATGCTGAAATATGGGGATTATTAATTTGTGCCATATAGAGGAAGGAAGAGATTGGGATGAAAGAATTAATTCTAAAGCAAAAAATAATGAACTGTTAAGGGATCAAAGGAGAACTTGATGATAAAAGCAGAAAAACTCTATAAATGTCTGAAGGTACTTGATATATTCACCAGCAAGCATTCCTTAAGTGTTTATCCCAAGTGTTTATGGTTGTGTGCTAGGTGCCTGTGATGGAAAGATGAATAAGGAATGGTACCTACTGTCAACTAAATTTCTGTTTGGTAGTAATGCACAGAAAGGATGTGCACAGGGGTCTCAGTGGCCACCTGAATATATATGTCCAGATGCTTTCTCTCTTAAGTAACACTCCTCAAACTCTCCCAGCTTCTATGCTGTCCTCTTTGAGATAATTATTATTATAGGTTAGTTAACTATCTATGAAGGCAATTATATATTGTATGAAAAGTACGACAACATACCTCAGGGTGTGCTTATTAAGACTGAGGGTATTTGTCACTCTCATTAGTGAAATGGGGAGAAATGATGGATCTGTAAGGAAGAAGGTAAACTCATCACCATGCCAAACCCTATGTTAGTTTGTTGATCTTGACTAGAAACAGGTGTCTGGTACTAAGACTGAAGAAATCAAAACATTTTCAGTGTAGGTTAGAGCACTAAAAAAAAAAATACTTTCTTACAAATGGAAAGGCTTGGACTTTTGAGTAAGGCATGGTATAGTAAAATGTGGAACTGAGGTTAAGGGTCAAAAGACTCCATCACTTATTTGTTATGTGAATGGCCAAGTTGTTAAACTTTACTTGTCTTTGTATTTTGGGACTAATACTTGGCCTATTTATATAACAGTATCAAAGGGCACAAGCCTATATGAACACATTTTGAAAGCTGTAAAGCACAATGAAAATGTAATAAATTATAAAATTATAGGCTATAACCTATCAAGTGTCATCAAAATAGGAAATTCAAGAGTCACTGTAGATTGTTGCCTGCAAAACTGGGGGGAAAATGATTGAAACACTTACAAGTATTATAAAATTTAAATGGCCTCAAGAATAAGCATCATCTGGAAATGAATTGGGAAAAATAGCTACAATTGAACAAAACCTGGTATGTCTGCACCTGGAAAGATGAAATTATAAAACTGAATTCTGATGAAAAATAGACATACATGGATTACAAAAGTAACCAGCCGTGAAGATAATCAAGTGTACGTAGAGATTTTCATATGTGGAGAGGGAAGGAATATTGATACTATTTAGAAATATTGATACTAAATAATCTCAATAAATTGGTAGTTAATATAAGGTATGAATTAAAATCTCTAAAAATCACCAAGATTAAGGTTTGTGTAGATGTTTTCTCATTTAAGGAATATTAGATTTTGGGAGTAGCTACTCCTTGAGATTTGAAAGAGGTGCTGAGATAAAAAGTTGAAAATTCTGCTTTGCCCAGGAGATCGCCATCCTGAAAGAGCACGTGTACTGAAGACGGACGGGTGAGAGATTTCGAGGCCAGATCACTTCACATCCCTTCTTCTTCTCCCCAGACTGGGGCTGGAGTGGCAGGGGCAAGACTTGGCAGCCCTCATCTTGTAAAGGCTAGGGGTGTGCCATGTCTGTCTTTTTGTCTTGTTTTCTGGCTACCTACCTGCTTTTATCCTAGGGGGAGATTAAGAAGGTTAATAGGGCTGACGGTGTGTGGCTACTGTGCTCTCTTGCCTCTCAGTCCTCAAGCATCCCCCATGCCTGAGAGCTCGCCGGCTTATTGGGATTCCCTCAAATTCAGGGCCACTCGTCTGGGCCTAGATCAAAGTCTACCCAGAGACCAGAAGTCTTTTAGTGAATGAATCTGTCAATCATGGGACCTTTTGCGAGCATTTCTCTTGTATCCTGGGTTGTTGTAACCTTCGGCTTGTGAGTGGCTTGAGTAGCCACTTCTTGGCAGGTTTCTTTATTAATACAGTGTAGTTTGCTTTTAGATGTTGGTATCAAAGTAGTATTGCCCAACAGCCTTATTTTTAAATAGCTTTGGCCCCTTTTGCTTTTGGCTAGAATTACTTGGACTTCTCTTTTTATAAGTAATAACAATTTTTATTGAATAGTTGAGAGTAATAAATTTGATACAAATATCCCACAGACAATACTTATTTACTTTCACATAACAGTTTAATGACCATAAACCATGGTTCTGTGACAAGGAGACAGGTCCAAAATACCTGTCCAAATTACGTGTAATCAAGGGCTGTGGCAGCTTAAGGAAATACAGTTATTCTGCCAAATAAGAGCATTTTAATTCATAGAAACTATAATTTGCTATTCTTTCTATGTATACTCTACATCATTTTGCCTTTTATCATTCAAATAAGGATCTATTTTCCAGAGTTCATATACTATGAAACAATGTAATCATATATTTTAAATTGGGTTTCATTTATCTCAATACTCTGATGGCTTCCTGAAAGTGTTCTATATGGAAGAATTATTAGATGTTAGCCCTTTGCAAATTACAAGGAGATACTTGATACACACCAGAAAAAAGATATATCATTACCTTGATTAACAAAGCAATCCCATCACACATTTTATTGTTAGAAAGCCCAGTGCCAGACTGTAAAACAAAAAAAGCACAAAAATTCTCCTCATTTATTTAACAAATATTAATTGATCACTTACTGTGTGCCAGGCTCTGTGCTAGCTCTGGAAATTCATCAGTGAACATAATTCTCTGTCCTCACAGAGCTCATATTCTACTTGAAAAAGACAACAAAAATAACTGATAACTAAATTACATAATATTTTAGAAAATAAATGCTATGAGACTACACAGCAGGGTGATGGTGACGGGGAGAACCAGAGTGGGTTATATTTTACATGAAGTGGGGAAGATAGGGAGGTAGTATCTCTGTGAAGAATTGGAGATCAGTGCATCAGTTTCCTAGGGCTGTCATAAGAAAGCACCACAATGTTAGTAGTTTTAAAACAATAGAAATTTATTGTCTCACAATTCTGGAGACTAGAAGTCTGAAATCAAGGCCTCTCCAGGGCTGTGCTCCCTCTAGAACCTGTAGGGGAGAAAACTTACTTGCCTCCTTCTAGCTTCTGGTGGCTCCTGGCAATCACTGGCATTCCTTGGCTTGTGGCTGCATCACTCCAAGCTCTGCTCCATCTCTTCATGTGGATTTCTTCTCTGCGTGTGTCTCTGAGTGTTCACTCCTCTTTTTATAAGGACACTGGTCATATTGGATTATGTTCTACTCTAATGACCTCATCTTAGCTCAATTACGTCTATAAAGACCCTATTTCCAGATAAGGTCACTTTCACAGGTGCTAGATACCAGGACTCAGGACTGCAACATATCTTTGTGGGGGACAAAATTCAACCCATAACAGTGAGATAATCAGCCATGCAGGTATGTGTGTTTGGGACCCAGGGACCACTACAGAGACCCTAAGGAGCAAGCATGACTGGTGTGTTTGAGGAGCCTCAAGGAGGCCATTCTTCTGGTACAGAGCAAGTGAGGAGGGGAGTAGAAGGCCTGAGGTCAGGGAAGAACCAGGGACAGCCCAGCCAGGGCCTTTGTGGCCACTAGTAGGACTCAGCTTTTTAACGTGGGATGAAATAGGGGGCGTTTGGGATCTGATTTACATCTTAAAAGCTTCACTCTGGCAGCTCTGTTGAGAATAAATGACAGAGGCAAAGGAGGATGCAGGGAATCTGACCAGAAGCAAGCTGACTGCAGCATTCCAGGTGAAAGCACATGGTGGCTTGTATCAAGCTGGTGGCAGTGGAAGTGGTAAAAAGTTGCTGAATGGATTCTGGGTCTATTTTAAAGATATATCCCAAGGATTTCCTGATAGTTTGGATACAGGTGTGAGAAAGAAGACTCAACGGTGACTCCAAGGATTTTGGCATGAGCAACTGGAAAGACAGAATTGCATTAAGTGATTTGAGGAAGCCTTCAGGTGGAACAAGTTCAGAGACAGGATTAGAAGCTCAGTGTAGGTCATATAATGTCGGAGATGCCTTTTTAACATTGGAATGGAGATGTTGGGTAGTCAGTTGTATATAAAATGCAGGAGTTGAGGGGAGAGATCTAACAGAAGAGCTGCCTCTTGCCAGGTAGTATCTATGTAAATTAGGCAAGGTACACCTTCTGGATCAGCGTTCTCTGGGCCAGGCATTTTAGCCCCACTTTCTCCTTTGCCTGGGAGCCTTCATGCAGTATTAGTCCTGCTTACATCCATCGTGAGAACTGTGTCCCACAGGCTGTTTCTTCTCTTCTCCATAGGAAGCCAAGTTCTAGTTCTCATCCCTCTCAGTCAGAATGACCTTGGACAGGTCTGGGGGGGGGGTAGAAATATAAAGATAGGGAAAGAAAGATACAGAAACTAGGATATTCTTCCCAGGGATGCAGGGGTTCTGTTCTTCTTTGGCCCTGCCAGGTGAGAGGAGGTTCCTGCTGGGAAGCCTGTGCCCTCCCATGGCTCAGGGACTGGTCCAAACATGTGAGTCTTTTCTTTGTCTGTACCTGCCAGTGGCACACACAGTTCCATATGCTCTCATTTTTAAATTGATGACTGCAAGATGCTTACTGGTTATTTACTAACTGTTAAGATTACCAAATTTGGATAATAAAACTGAAACTAGTATAATTTAGGGATTACTGAGAATTCTGAGTATTCTAAGAAGTGCGGTGGCTGCTCAACACATGGCACCCTTGCAAAGTCTATCCCGTGCTAGTCCTCACCTGCACATTGTTGGACTTACCTTTGTTATGACTGCATCATCAGTGCTGTCCTGAGATTGTCATGCTTGTCAATTGCTGCTCTTTTGGCATTTGAATGAAAAATAACCATTAACTTACCTTTCTCATTTTCAATTGATTTGTTATGGGTTTTGTGATTGCAGCTATAGTATGGAGTGAGTGACACATATTTAAAACAAAAATATTTGGGGCCCAGTTTTTCAATAACTAGATTTGAAGAGCACTGAGCATTGTGCTTAAACACAAATATGAATTATTCACACCACCATTGCTAAAGCATACACAGACAAATACACACAATACATCCATTCCTTCCAAAGTTTATTTGAATAGTGGCACTTCACGGAGGTACAGGAGGATATTTACCTCTGTCTCGGTGGGTGTCAGTGGCTGCTGTACTCCAGGGGCTGCCCTTATCCTCTCTTTTCCCTACGTTGCTCCTTCTTGCCTTCTATTTCCCGTTTACAATTCAGCACTAAGGAAACGGATATTTTCCTCAACACAAGGACGAATTAAGAAGCAGCGTGGTGTGGTAGAACAAGCACTATCTGGACTGAGTGTTGGATGTCAATAGATTTCTGTTGAACTTTGGAAGGAATAAAAATAATAGCCAGCTATCCACTGCTTACAAAAATTGGGAAATTGATATCATTTCTGGATAGTGAAGGGGGTGAAAATCTTACTTAGCTTAAATTACCAGACAATTCAGAACTTTCTTTACCATTAACAATTCTTTCCAAATTTTCTAGCTCATTTTTTATTTCCCCAAGTATTTGCTAAACACCCTCATATACCATGCCCTGGTCTGGGCACAGAGCTAATTCCCTACTTCACTCCAGCAGAAAGAGTTGGTCCAAGAGGTCAAGGCAAGGCAGAGCTGGCCTCAGGCAAGCCAGGAAGGCAGCTAATGAAGATGGCAGAACAAGAGCAGAGACTGAGCTGAGACCAGGAAGAAAATGCAGATAGCCTGCCAAAGGAGTTCTGTATTCAAATGAGGCACTGAGCTTTGCTTCAATTCCTTTGACAAAGCAGATGCTAATTTAGTTAACACATTCAGCAAAATATAAGCAAATGAACATTATTAGGAAATAGATTTCTTTTGTTGTTCTGTGTTAGGAGAAGAGTAAGCTTTGTAAGCAGAAATTTTGCACAGGATGGGAATGTGTCCTAGTGTTTAGTGTAACAACACATCTGAAGCACCTTCATTGCTATTCAGGTTGAGATCTGCTGGTGTGATGGAAGACGAAAGACCAGATTTTTGCTGCTAAATTCTTTTCCTGTGCCACATCTGAACCACTTTTCTAATGTGTTGTTTTTAATGGCAATCTGAAAGACCTCAGTATGAATAACTCACTTGAGATAGCAGCTGTGGAAATACATTGTTTAAAAAAAAAGAAAGAAAGAAAGATCCTGACTGTTCAGCGCAAGTGCTAGCTAGGACTGGCATTTGGATATGTATCGGTTCAGCCAGGGTCTACTGGGAATGATTGATATTCCTAAAATGCTGGGACAGAGATACTAAAGAAAACAAAAGAAATGTATTTATCACCATTCTACTGGCATAAAATGCAGATGTAGAGATAAAGAAAGATTTATGTTATTGCTAGACTTAATGTACTTGTGTGAACTACAGGGAAAATTATCTTATTACTATTTATAGAATGTTGTACAGTATTCTAAACTAAAAATTTCAGCAGGAACTTAGAAAAACAATGTGATTGGAGCACTTGAATCATTCCAATTGTATATTTTGTTCTTGTAATTTTAAGAACATGATTCCATAACCATTATCATTGCTGTTGCCCAGAAGCACTTGTTGCAAAACCTGTGGGCTGGAAATCAGGTTGAGCAGTGTGCAGTTTCAGAGGTGATTTTTAGCATAAAAGCAACACTCCTTTCAGTACCTTGGATGCATGATTTGTGAGATCCAACTTTGAGGTGATGGGTGGGATGGAAAGGCCATCTACAAGTTAGGTGGGAGAGAAGAAAGGGGTAAAGTAAAAAGTGGGCAAACTCTCCTAAAGACCCCAAATTTAATCTTCCTTATTGGAGCAGGTTGGTGGAGAACAGCTTTTGTGTTTATTTGTTTTTAAATTGTTGAAATTTTATAACACTCCCATTATTAAAGACTTATTACCTTGTCTCAATTGTCAAAAAGATGATACTTTTTTTTTTAACTCTATGGTAGAAAACTAAGGAAGTTTGTCCAACCTCTGCCCTCCCATTTTGTGTGGTACTTGGACATGGAGAGCAAGTACTCCAAGGCATTGAAATGTCTGTTTCTTCCCAAGCAATCAATAATAGAGCCCAGTCTTCTCAATCACAAGGATATAGAACATTGATAACTCATGGATCATCAAAAATGAACAAACTGATGTCATCTTTTAGAGCCAAGTGCTGTAGAGGAACAACAGCTGGAATTTTCCTGGTTTGCCACAGTGACAATGCAAAATTGTTAAGTGAACATGGCACTGGCAGACTGTCACCAATAAAGTAGGTTAACATGCAATTTTGGCAGCCCAAAGAATCACAGTAACTTCAAGAAATTATTAGTCAGAGGAAGCTTTATAGTTTTTACTGGAGATGGTGATTTTGCTTTATTACTGCATAGAAGAAGCTGATGTGGAGGTCGATGTAGCAATTAAGTTCACCCACCATTTTAGACATTGCTAGTATAAGAATTTTACGTATACTATTGTATGGGTGGCATGATAATACTTTGAAACATTAACCAATTACTTTCCTATTTTTTCCTCTCCTGGGTATCCAAACTTCTGCTTCCACTCCTCAAGGAAGGAATGATATAACAAAACACAAGAACAAAGGAATCAAGTCTTATCTTTTGTGTTTCCAAAGCCTAGGTCCTGGGGGAAGCTAGAACTACAGGATATAGAATTACACGTGATCAAGGAGAGTCAGTTCTCCACTCCTGATATGAGAAAGGGTCCTTCAGTGGTGAAAGAAGGGAGAAAGTTACAAGGTAAGCAGAAGAGTTAGATGTTGAGGGTTCCTGAGGAAGGGGCCCCTGTCCTACTCTCCTGTGTGGAAACTGTGGTTCTCTGATAGTTTGGGGGGATCTGTGAGCAGGGAGGGCCCAAGCCTTAGTGAGGGGTGGGAGGACGGTGGGGTGGGGTTGGGGGAGGAGAAAGGAAAGGAAATGCAGGCAGAAAGGCTATCTTTTTGTGTTCCCAATTGTGGCTTAGAAGCAACACAGTAGAAATGGCTGCATGCTGTCTACAGACAGGGCTGAGACAATTTCATAGAGTTCTCTGTATCCCCACAAGGGTGAGGACACCACACTGTTGTCTGTGTGCTCAAATGTAGCATGGAACTATGTGCTCAAACGTAGCCTTATACATCTTCACTGGATTTCCCGCAACCCTCAGTGGAGTGGGGGCAGCTAAATGGTTCCCACATGCCCCAGGGGGATGCGGGAATGGCTCAGAGAGAGCAGGACCTGGAGCAGGCTTGATGTTGGTAGTGAAGGATGATGCAGTAGCATCCCTGGGAACGGATGACCCAAGCCCAGGAAGAACAATGTCTATCCGCAAAGCATAATTGAAAACCTGTGGGGTCGCTAAAGTACCTAGAGATAAAAGGGCATCTTGACAGCAACTTGCTTAAAGCTGTTTGCAGGTAAGAGTGGGAGAATGATACAGCAGCTATAATAAAATGTTAACATTTGGGAAATCCGGGGAAGAGTACACAGAACTTATTTGTATTTTCTGTGTCTGAAATTATTTCAAAATAAAAAGTTAAAAAACTAAGGAGAGAAGAGGCCAAACAAAACAAAAAGGCATGTAGAGGGTCTGGGTCATATTCAAGGTCTGCAGAATATCATTGATTCAAAAGGAATCGTTCTGCAGCACTGAATTAGTAATAGCTGCAGGCCCCCCCTTTACATCCAAAAAGAGGAAAAGAAGAACAGACTTACAGAAGCTTGAGGACACATAGTGGCAAGAGTTGAAACAGAGTCGTAATTTGTTTTAAGCTGAAGTTAATATAAAGTGAAGTGAATAGCCTGAAGCAGCCCATAGCTTGCAAAAAGATGAGTTTTGGAAAACTTGAGCTTTTGGTGAGTGAGTTAAGTGGCAAAATGTCTGATTTTACCTACCTAGAAGCATTTATTTCAAACTCAATTTAATGCCTTTATTTATTATTTCATTCATTGATGAAGTGTGCATTAACTGTGTGCTGGCTGTTGTGGGAGCTACAGTGAACCAGGCTAGGTTGTAGCTGTGAAGATTTGCTTTCACGGTGTTTACGAGTCTCTAGAGGTGGCAGACATATATAAATGCAACCATGGGACAAAAGAATGTAAGAACAACTGTACAAAGTATGAAAGTAAAATGCTGTGGCAACAAAACAAAAATCATTTTCATTGGAGGGACATGAAAGATTTTGTGGAGGAAGTGGCATTTTAGCTGGATTTTGAAGGTCAGTAGGATGTTAGTGGGTAGAGATGGGAAGTTAAGGATGGTCTCTATGAGAAGAACATGAGCTAAAATGTAGGCGTAGAGAGGACGGGGTGGAGGGACATTCTTCATGATGCTAGGACTAGAAAATAGGCGGGGAGGGGGTCTCAAATTGAGCACATTCCAGAGGTTCTTGATTCCATAACGGAATTCTGTGATCACATCTTTTTAAGCATTTACCTTCTTTCGCATCTGGAGTTTATTTTGATAACTGTTTTGAAGTGAGGATCCCATGTGGTTATCTTTGACTCCTTCACTTCTTCACCCCCTCGCACATATAATCAATCACCAAGTTCTACCAAACCGACCTCTAAATATTTCCCAAATATTTCCATTTTCTCTATCCTCATTCTCACCACTTCAAGCTGCAATCATTTTTTACTGAATTGCTCCAGTGGCCTTCTAGCTAGTTCTGGCACCCACATTTCTTCCCCCTCGGATCCGTTTTAAAAAGAAAAACCTGATCAAGTCATTCACCTGCTTAAAATTCTTCAGTAGCTTCCCATTGCCCTTAGGTAAAGTCCCAAATCCCTGATGTTTCCACTAGCCCTGCGTGACCTGGCTTCTACCTACTTGTACAAATTGATTTCTTGCCACATACTCATTATGCTCTGTGTTCCAGCCATAGGGAACGTCTTTCAGTTCACCAGACCTTTCTCTAAGCCAGGTGACTCTTCACCTAGCTACTGCTTCAGACCTCAGCTCGTATGTCACTTTCTCACAGAAGCTTTCCCTGTGAATAAAGATGAGTATAGGTTACCCCATCCTTTAAAATACCCCAGTAGCGCCCTACACATCTCCTTTAGCGTGTATGTAATTACTTATTTTATGGTGCTGTCTTCCCCACTAGACTATAGACTCCACAAAGGAAGGACCTTGCCTGCCTTCTCATCCCAGCTCCCAGTGTTGCTTCTGGTACATAGTAGATGACACAGATATATTTATTGACTAATTGAATCCATCCTTTCCTCTATTGTTTTGGGATGTATCTTTTGTCATTTATTAAGATTGTCAGCCCAAAGAAAGAAACTGAGGCAAAATTAATATGGAGAGTTTATTTGGGCCAAGGTTGAGGAATGCAGCTCAGGAAACACTGGGAATTGCTCCAGAGAAAAAAGGAGAGGCTCAAATTTTTAAAAAGAAAAGGACAAATCAGGAGAGGGGGAGATTACAAAAGTTGGTCTTCAGGAATTGTCATTAGTTAATGACTAAATAACATTGATCGATGATTAGCTCTACATTGTTGAACTACAGGGTATGAGTTATGGTGTCCAGCATATGGCCTTGTTAGGTTAATTTATAGCTGTTGGGAGCAATATTCAATCTACAGTTCATATGGCAGGTGGCTTACTTAGTCCAGGGGGTAGTGAGAAGTAACTACTGTCACATTTCAGTGCCTCTCTGGGCCTGATCATTTAAAAAAGGCTTGCATTCCTCAGATAAAAAAGTTTCTTTTCTTTCTCAAGATCTTTCTTTACACATCTGTTTCTAGGCCATCTTTTCTCTTCTACTGCTTATCTATCTATCATCTATTACCATCATCATCATTTATCTATTTTTCTTGACATTATCTATTTTTTCTTTTTTTTTTTCTAGATTAGTCCACAAATCCTTAGGATTTTTGACTAGGATCATGCAAGACTGTACTTTGGAAAGAACTGACAGATAGTTACTTTTCCCATACAGAAGCACGTACAGCATCTGTGTTTAGTCATGCCTTTCTTTAAGTCTCTAAGGAATATTTGTAATTTTTAACACTATAAAATACCTAGAAGAAAATGTAAGTGCAGGTTTATTTAATCTCCGAACATAATATGATTTTCTAAACATTAAAGCAATGGAGGAACTAACAATAGGAATGGCTGATTGCTATAACTATATAACAATGGAAATATTAATGGATGTCTAGATACACTATAAATAAAAGAAAAAGGAGAAACTGGAAGAATAATTGAATAGAGATGCCAAATGGCCTCTATCTTCACCACATAAATAAATGACACAAACTGATAAGAGATACACCAATACCTCAAAGAAAAATGGGCAAAGAACTTGGTCGGTTTTTAGAGAAGGAATTTAAAATGGCATTGACTATTCTTTTTAAGTAATTCTGATTCTGACATGTCATCGCTTGCCTCAGCTGTTTTTAGATCACTTGTAAGGCTCCTCTCTTCAAGTGAATGATACCTACTAGGTTTTTAAACTGTCTAGATCCTTTGTTAAATATAGGTTAAAAGCTTTAAAAGTTTTATTTCAATATATTCTCGGTCCTTTTTTATTTAGAGCTCTAGGCAAAAAGAAATAGAGGAAAGTGGTATCTTCTATATTTCATAAAAAGAGGAGAAAGGCTTTGGTACTTAATTGACTGTAGGCATGTATAAATCACTTGTATGTTGATCTCAATACCCTAAGAGTGTATTGGCATTTTCTTTTATTGCCATTGATCAACGTGTTATACATTTAGCTGCTTTGAGAAATTGGGCCTTTAGTTTTCTTGGATAATTTCTCTTGTTATGTACTTTTAAAACTGAGAATGATACTTTGATGCAACTGCTGAAAGTTCATGAAATTGGTGAGTTTATTTAACAAAAATTGATAAAGTTATTGCTTTGTGCTGGCATAGTCTACATGCTGGGGATATAGAAATAGAAGATGTAGCTACCAAGACAGTCCTTGGGTGTGTTAGTGGTATAGTGTGCATTCTTATGATGGGCGATATATATCAGGTTTGAAAGGTGCTAACACATAATACCCCTCTTCTTTCTAATTCAGGAATGATTATCAAGGAATCAGAGAGAGACAGCAATCAAAGTATCACTTTTTTTTCCATTGGCTAAATTAGAGTATTGGCTTGACCTATGGGTTATAGTTACGCAAATTCTGATTTGTCATTTGTCCCTAGGTCATTTCACTGAATTGAATGTATCTATCTAAAATAGCAGCTTTCTCCCTGAAGGACAAAACCTGTCTCCATGCTTATAATATAAGCTACAACGTAACCTCACAACAGGATAGCAGCAAAGTGTGTGTCCCAAGGCCAGACTACTCTGTAAGGGAAAGGGGCTGAATGTGCATGTCAGGTGCTCCTTCCCAAAGCTGTTAATTAGGTAAGTCTTACCTTGGAGAGGCCTGAGAGAGGGGCCAGATACTATTCTCACCCAAGGAGTGGAGTTTTCTGTCCCTGCATATAATGTAAAAAGTTGGAGATAAGCATATCGAGTTTAATACCAAAGATTGTGGTCATCCAGGGCTGTGACTATCTCTCTCAGGGGGAGGAGATCATGAGTTTATTCTGCTCTTACCTTCATAAACCCCTTCCCCCAGTACCAACCATGGATTCTTAGCCTGTCTTCCTGGGACACTGGTGGGCAGTGTAAATACACGGTGGATCAGAACTGCACATCAGTTAAATTGACTCTAAGACTTTGCTGTCTAGGAATAGTAGTCATTCCCTACTCTGACTCTCATCTCAAGTTATGTCTAGCCTTGTGATTAATATAGCTCCTGGAAAGTTATTCAGGGAGATCAAATGGCAGCATAAGGATATTCCAATAATATTAAGATGGCAATATAAAAATGCTCCCAAATGAGAATTCTCCTCTTTATAAGTTTCCAATATCAAAGTGATATCAAAATTATCTTGCTTTTGTCTGAAATTTTAAGGTCCAAAATTTTTACATTAAAATTTAGAGAAATTAACTGTCAGAATTAAGTTACCCATTTTCTCTTTCTGTTCAGTCTCACATAGAGGCGTGTGTGCTCCACAGTCTAGATAGAACTGAGTTTCTTTCATCAGCTGCAGTTTCAGCTGCCTTGTATTGGAATGAACCTTCCTGAATGGATGAGATTTAATTTCAGTGGAGGTACAGACTCATGATGGCCATTCTTGGTGTCTATACTTCTGTGCATTTCCCTCTCTTTGAGTGTGGGCAGAACCTGTGACTTACTTCTAACCAACAGAATTTGACAAGGATGATGGGATGTCACTTCTGTGATTGTTTATTATGTAAGACTCTGTCTTGCTGGCAGATTCACTCTAGAGACTTTTCTTTCTGGCTTGATGAAATAAGTGGCCACTTTGAGGAAGCCCATCTGGTAAGGCACTGTGGACCTACTTTAGGTAACCTTTGAGAGATGAGGGCAGCCTCTGGCCAAGAACCAGCAAGAAGCCAGAGGCCTCAGTCCTACAGTCTGAAGGCAATTAATTCTGCCAACAGACTGAATGAGACTAGAAGCAGATTATTCCCCAGTCAAACCACCAGATGAGAATGCAGCCTGGATGAAACCTCAGTTATAACCTTATAAGACCCTAAGCAGAGAACCTGGCTAAGATGAGTCTTGAGTCCTGACCCACAGAAACTATGAGATAATAAATGTGTGTTGTTTCTAAATTTGTGATAATTTATTACCCAGAAATAGAAAACCAATACACCACCATTCCCTCTCCCCCAATTTTATCTATTTATTTATTTTTGCCACTGGAAACAATACTAAATAAATATTCTTCTTCATATATCCTTATATATTGATGCCTTTATTTTATAGAATAGAATTTTTAGGAGTGTGATTCCTATACATTCTTTTAAATTTTAATAGGTCATACCAGATTGTTTTCTAAAGAAGCTCTAATGATTCACGTTACCAGCAATGTGTGAGAGTATATTTTTCCAGCATCCTCACTATCAATGGGCCCTAACAGAGGTTTACAATTCTTTTCTGTCTCAAAGGAATAAAGAGATATCTCACTGTTACTTTAATTTAAATTTAACTGCCTACCAGTGAGTTTGAACATATGTTTTATGTTTCTTGATTACAGGGGTTAGCTCTTTTGTGAATTGCTCTTTAATATTCTTTGCCAGTTTTCCCCTCTAGGTTTTTTTGGATGTCCTGTTTATTTTTTAATGACAGGTATTTGTGTATTACTGATATTAACATTCAGTCCTGGATGGTGCAGATTTTTAATCCAAATCAATTTTTTTTCTGTTGACTTTGTTTATGAAGGAATTTTTTTTGTGGTAAAAATAAAAATTTTGCTAATAGCATCCATATCCCTTCTGTCTGTGAGGCCATAGTAAATCTCTGAAATCCAAAGCCATGTTTCTTGGTTATTTCAGTAGCAAATCACAGCCTCCTTGAGGCCATGGGTTTTTGAAGGGTGACTCTCAAAAGCTTGGGAACAGGCTCCATGATGCCAATAGATTAGTTTCTCCATAATTTTCTTTTTAACTCCTGTATTTCAAAAAAAAAACATATAGGAAAATACAGTTTGAGGCAGCATATTTAGTGCTATTTACCTATGCCTGGCGTGAGACCTACTTTAGTAGAACTCTGTGGCCTGTAACTTAGCTGCTTCCGTGCTTTAAAGACCCAGCCTGCAGATCTGACTAAGAAATACAATAAAATCAGCTTAAGCTTGATCTTCCCACAAGTGCCTAAAAAGCCTTTATACCAAAGCTCTACTTACTTTAAGGTTAGCTTTTACTGGGGCAAAAGAAACTCTCTTACCTGTAATATAATCCCTGTTCCATTGGCTGGCTTTAAGCTATAGCTGTGCCAGTGTGAGTGAGGGCAAGTTCAGCCACAGAAAACCATACTGACTCTGATTGTTAAGCCCCACACTCCCTCAACAATAAAAACCAGCCACACAGTAACAATAAAAGCCACAGAAAACCAGTGAGGTCCAAACCCAGGAGGCTTAGGGTTACCAAGGCATTGAAGGTTTCCAGCCTCCTTTCTCGTCTTTCTATGCACTGCCCACGTTCTGGTCCACATTTATCTCTCAGGATTTCTGGCCCATAAACCCATAAGTTAGGGCTGGAGAAGGCCAATCAATGACATACCTCTTCATCTCCTGAGTCTGGAAAACACTTTAAAAGGACAACAGGAATCCAGACAGACGATGGGAAAAATGTCTGCTCTTTTTATTGATAATGATGAATTAGAGAATGCTGCTTGACCTATAGCCACACTCAATCTCTCTACTGTGCTTCCCTAATCTGTGAATTGAACTTGTTGACTCACAATGTCAAGGCTTGGAAGGGCAGAACCTTCTTGGTCATGGATGAGAAGAAAAGATGTGTGTCCTAAAGCCTTTGCTTTTTGAAAAAGAGAAAGGAGCTGAACTATTTGTCTGAGTTCCTTCTCCCCATTGTCACAATCCGAGAAGTCTCTCCTTCCTTAGGCAAGTATAGGTGAGGAGGCAGAAAGTTCTCTCCTGAGAAGGAGAGCTCCCTTGCTGCTATGGGAATGTAAGGGGTCGGGCGAGCGAGTGCCCCTCCAGCATCATGATAGTGTATGTACAAGGCTCTTCATAGCTGATGGGGTCCTTAGCTCTGATTGGGATTTGGATGGATGACTGGAAGTGTGGCACTGAAGCTGAGTTAACAGATAAGTAGAAGTGTGCTAGACTTTTGGTAGCTAGAATGGCATTTTAGATAGAGGAACAGCATAAATAAGGGGGAGAGCCATAAAATTTAAGGATGTGTTCAGGGAGCAGCAGGGGGTCCAGTGTGGGGAGAACACTGGGGAAAGTGGCTGGAGCTGAGAGTAGAAAGTCATGCTGGGACTAGGTTGTGAAGTACACTTTATTTCATACTGAAACTTTGGAGTTTATCCTAAAGAGACTCACTTAAGGTTTTGAGTGGGCAAATCATTTTTATAGTATTTGCATTTTTGAAGAGTAATCTAATGAGTAGCTAGAATGGTTCCAAATATAGATATGGAACTCAGCAGATAAACTAAAGTTGTAGTTAACAATTGTGAACAAGTCTATCCCTGCAACATTAATAGAATTAAGGAACAAAAACTCAGATTAATTGAGGGGGGAGTTAATACTTTAATTAGTATCATACGTGATTGGAAGCACTTTGCAAACTCAGGGAAAAATCAAGCTGGAGAGACTCCAACGTGGTGGCATCTTTGAATTGTTGAGATTCATGCTGCCACCCTCCATTTACCCAATATCTAACCAAATGCCCAGGCTGTGAATTTTTGTTTGAAATAATTTCAAAGCCATGCTTCACTTTTTCATTCCCCAATTGTCTTCATCAGTTTGGGCTGCGATAGCAAAAATACCATAGACTAGGTGGCTTAAACAACAAATACTTATTTCTCACAGTTTGATAGGCTCGGAAGTCCAAGATGAGGGCATCCACAGGTCCAGTGTCTGGTGAGGGCCTGCTTCCTGTCTTGTAGACAGCCACCTTCTCCCTGTCTCCTCACATGGCCCAGAGAGTGAGCTCTAAACTCTTTCTTTTCTTATAAGGACACTAATTCCATCATGGAGGCTTAACCCTCATGGCCTCATCTAAACCTAATTACCTCCCAAAGCTCCACCTCCTGACACCATCCTATTTGGAGTTAGAGTTTCAATATATGAATTTGGCAATGGGGGGACACAAATATACAGTCTATAACACCAACCATCTTCACCTTTTCCAAGTATTCATTACCTCACACCTTGGTCATTTTTGCTTGCACTAATTATTTGACCATCTTAACATTTGCGTATGATTTAGGTGTAGTATTATTTTTAGGGATTAGATTCATAGCACAATCTTTCCTTCCCTTCATAGATCTGATTGATAACTTGCACATACAGAATCACATGGGCATGGAGTATTTGCTTTATTTAGTTGTGTGCCTGGATCGAAGACTCCAGCAGGCCTTCTGACTCTCCCTGGATTGAATTTATCTGCCTTGTCACAAGTGACATGCTGTGATGCGTATCTGAGAGGGTTTAGCGCATGGAAACTGGAAGCCTGTTGCCTGCTGCACCTGAAGAAGCAGAACCAAGAGGAATCAAGGGACAAGCATAAACCTTACTTTTAACTTTTGAGGCAATGTGACTCCCACTGGAAACATTGCCCAATAAAATTAGGCTTTTTACCAATAAAGGACTGCCAATTAGGTTTATGCCAACTTCACCAAATTGATTTATTTTTCTCTCTCCAAAAGGAGAAACAATTTACAGAGTAGAGATAGAGCCTGAAACGTTGCCAGTAACACCATCCTTCCCCTTCTCAGAGGTCAGAATAAAATCTTAAGTTTTGGTTAGGGAAAGAATGTGGGGTAAACAGGAGTAGGATCTTCTACCACATTATTCATCTTATGTATTATTTGCTAAGTTTTAGGCATATATCTTTTATTTCTAATTTGGAATCTTCCTGAGACCAGAGCCCATGTGTGTTGCTTCAGGTTTTTTCCACACCAATAAATATCCAGAATAGAAACAGTTAGATTTAGTTGGAAATGTGCAAAATGGCATGCCAGGCGGGAAAGCCTTGCTGCCACTCAATATCTAGATAATTTTGCCTTGAATCCAATAATCGTGTGTCTTTGAAAGGTTTTTTTCAGTTCCCAGGGCCTTCTGTTCTATGGCCTTCTCTGACCATTGGACTCCTCTTTCCCCGTGTGCTGTCTTGGTTGTACATGTGGTTAATTAAGAGGTGGTTCTCAGAGTATTTGTTGGTTAACACACACTCAAAGCATTTGTAAGTACACTAGAATTTAGTGTTGAGTTAACAGTCAAGGGGAAGAGACCCTTGATGAATAGCTCAGTCAAAAACAATCCATATTATGCATTCCTGTTTTCCAAAATCCTTTGTGGTTAGCCACACGAAAGTTTCCTGTCTTAGTCCCAGGCCCATGCATTACTGTATTATGTATTATATCCTTCTTTTTTCTTTTCTTGTTTCCCACGCCTTTTTCTTCCCATATTTACCTAGAAATTCTAAATCCTTCAGTCTCCATCTTGCTTAAAAAAAATATTCAGGTTCTCCAACTCCTTTTCCCAAACATACATATATAAATCCATCAAGGTACTCAATAAAGGACTGCCAGGAACCAAGAGCCATTCTCCTTAGGTGCTATTTATGAGGATAATTAGCAGCTTTTTTCTTTTTAATAATTAGGATAATATCCTCTCATTTCTATGTCAATATTTTCCTATGTGAGTAATAGGGGAATGAATATTAAAACTGTATTAAGAAATCTCAGTGTTCATATCATATCAGGCCTCCTAAAATACAGGATAAAAATGAGTCTGAGGATAATAAGTAAAATTTTGCAGAATTTTGTTTAGGGGCCCAGAAGTTAAATGTTTTCTTCTATTGATAGTGCTTATAAAAACAAACAAAAAATCCCAAACTTTTCTGATATTAATTAGCCACATGCCTTTCTTAGATACAAATACATCTTGGATACATACAGGTAAAACTAGAGGAAAAGAAATCTTTAACAAGAAGAGCAATTCATCAACCTTATCAAATTAGGATTAAACACAGTGAACACAGGTCTCTACAAACATTAGAAAGTGCAAAGTATGAGAATGCAGCCCCAAACTATTGAGGAAGTTTGAGTTCTGGGAATGGTAAATCTATGGTGATTGTCCCTTTTCCTGATCTGAGGAACCTGCTCCCTGGTAATAAACAGCCAACAGAACCAGTTGGAGTCATAGCCTTTTCTGGTCATTGCTGCATTAAGATAGAACTGAGGCCTTATGATTCTATTTTCTATCATACTTGTATACTATTAACATTTACATGCCATATGTTCTGGAATCAATCACAATACTATCTTTGCATGACTGCTACAGGACATATTACTAAATTTTCTTTACTATATTAATCATTTAATAAGTTTGGTAACACTAGGAGGTCTGAATTTTAAACAAGATACTTAGTTTACCCTATGTATGCATAATTAATTATTTCATTGTTAATGGTATGATGTCAAATACTGAAAAAAAATGTTATTCTAAATGGCACATACTCAAGCATACAAATACTTGGAGACTCATTTCAGACTATAATTCCTTGCAGTGGAGGAGGAGAATAATCAATACTCATTCAGATATGTCACTGAGGCTCTATTATAGACTTGTGACTGAACTCTCAAATCTCAGCAGATGTGTTAAGAATCATGCAGTAGTTTAAAGAGAGACCCAGGGCAGTGGTTATATTAAAAAAAAAAAAGGCCAAAATCATATATGAGCTGCCATGGGATAATTCTTCCAAAGAGCCAAGTGAAAAGTTTTATGAGTAATCAAAATTTAAAGCTACTACTGAATTCAGATGTTCCGAGAATAGTATATTATTCAATAAATGACCAAGGAGATAAAAATGCACATAAGGCCAGCACTACCATGAATATGTATGTATCACTGAAATTGAAGTTTCGAGTCAATGTCCATAGAGCAAAAGTCTTGTTGAACCCTAGAATGTCTTTATAAAATTTGGTCTTGTTATTAAAATTGCACGTGATGCCTTAAGTTTACTGGCGTCACCTAAAGACAACTAAAAATACAATCCTGACTTCACGACTTCACACCCAGTGTGAACTCCTGTTCTGGTTCAAGTTCTCCTGATGTACCCCACTGGCTTGTGCCTGGTTAGCCTAATAGGGTCAAAAAGGTGGGCAGATTTAGCACTTTAATGTAGGGGTACCAACATACCTGTGCTCATTTTCATGGCATTCTTGGCTATTTAGTGGAGTACATGGAATCTCTGGAATGGGAGAGTTTTAGATGATATTTATTTTCCTTCTGTGCCCCTTGCCTTCCCTCAGGTACTGCTCTGCCTTCCTTTTCTCCATAAACTCTTCATTAGTGTTTCATCCTTGCTCTGTGAAGCCAGAAGTAAGCTCTCCCTCTTTGGAAATGTCTTTGTGTTTCGTCTGTGCTTCTTCTGTGTCACTTGTCACTACCTGCCTGGTAGCTGTCATGTTTCTGTCTTATTCCTCAGCAGCATAATGTACTCTCCGACTCATATTTGTATGCCTGATAGGGCTTGCACAGTGCCTGGCCTGAAGGAACTTCAGTAAATGTGTTGAATAAATGATGAGGTGCAATTCTGCCGTGAGACTCATGAGCCCAAAAGACACTGGATTCAGGCACAGCAGCTTCATGCGGCATTTTATACTCTAAGGTTACATACTCTCTAACATCCCCGTCAAGTGATCTCTCAGCCTTTCCTTGAATCTCCAGTGACAGTGCACTCATCTTCTCCAGAGGCAGTGCATTCCATTTCAGACAGATTCACGTGTCAATCTCTTCCTCTCTCTGCTGACAATATTCTGATACCAAGACTCAGATTTATTATCAGCCCAGCTAAGGCTACTCTAACTTAATTAGGCTAAAAATAATCTCTTGTTTTAATCAGTCTAAAGCCTAGAGCTATCCAGATTCTGCCTGCCTTTGCTGAAATTTTCTTCAGATACTTCTTTTGTTTTTTATTTTAAACAGCTTTATTGAGATATAATTGATAGGCAAAAAACTGCACATCTAATGTATTTGATGAGTTTGGACATATGCATGCCACTGTGATGCTATCACCATTCTTTTTAAACTGTTATTTCCTTTCATAGATTCAGAGGGATAGAAGAGACCTGGAGACTAGCTAGTTTAACTTACTGAATTTTCTGTTGATCAAATCAAGCCTAATTAAGAGGAAAGGACTTGCTCAAGGTTACATGCCTTAGTTGCAGTTATTAGCTACACAGGAAAGGAGGTGCATTAAGCTGCTGGCTTGCTTAAAGGACTCAGTGGCTACTTATTCAACATATTTTTATACACAGTAATACCATATGCCCCAACAGAAGCTTTTTGATTTTGAAATACAATATTAATGGCATGAACTTAATTTCAAGCATAAAAAGTATGTCCTTCCTCTAGACCCCTTACTTGTTCACTTGCTGGTATATGCCCCACGACCAGGCAGACAACTGTTTGTCTTCTGTTGACTGACTGAGGAGTGATGTTGGGTGGGTGTTAATTCTTAGGAAGAGGAAAGAATCAGGAATTCATCATAGGAACATGTTTGAGTAACAAGTTTGATGATATAATTTTTAGCTATGAGACAGTTTTGAGTCTCAAAAAAGGGATTATTTGTTATAATGTTAAGTAGCATTTAATGTTATCCACTGAAATGCCTTTGGGTTTAGTACAGGAAACAGATGATATTTGGTCTGAAAACACTCTGTGAATTTACTTTTTTCCACAGATTGTTGCTTACTTTATAAAAAATTTCATGTTCTACTATGCCAGAGAATGACAGTTATGTTAGGTTATATAACTGGCAATAGTAAACTGGAGAAATAAATGATTTGGATTAAAAGGTGGTTATGTTTGTGGAGAACATAAAATAGTTGATATTGTACATGCCATCCATACATAAACTTTGTTTAGGAACTAAAATATAGACAATCTGTGGGATAATATACTAATTTTTAGGGAGACTTTTGCTTAATGGGTGATTTCCAAAGTAAATTCTGATTTTACTCTTTTCCTCATCTTTCAGACATACCACTTCAGAAAACTCTTTATTATATGCATTTAAAAATATTGTTTTATTTTAAATTTATGTTCTGGCTAAATTAGTTGACTTTTGAGGATTTAAAAATTTTTTGGTAGAAAACAGTTTTAATCCTGAGAATAGAACAAATATATGAAGATGTAGGATAGGTATTTGTTAGTACATGGTAAGAGTAAAATAAGTAAATATGGGTGAGGAAAATTTGTTAAATAAAATTTCATAAAGGCCTATAATTCTGGAATGTACTTGCAAAATTATGTGATGAGTTGTATTTTTCTGTCTTGTATTATAGCCAGTTTAAACCCAGTTACTCTATGAAAGCTAAAGCTATTTCTATGTTCTCCAAGATGGGTTCCAAATTGCCTATCCCGTATCTTCTCCATTTACGTTCCGCCGCCACGTGAATGTTCCAGCTTCATCAATCTCCTTTACAATTCTTGAGCATACCTAGAACTTTTATCCTCTGCTGCTGCAGTTTCCTCACTCGAGTGCCCAGGAAACTAGTTCAGATTCATGCGCTGGTAGGAGCCAAACCCGGATTATCTGTCAGTTTCCTTCAAATAACAATCTGTCCCGATTTACACAGGCTGAGTTAAATATTCCTACAGCATATTAACTTACACCTCTATTTAGTGTGTACATCAGCTTTGCCTTATTTAGTTTATTTCATACTGATCTGTTGAATTTAACTTTTGTGATCCCCTTATTTGCCACACATTATCCTCCTGTTTAGCACTTCTTACTCCTATACCTAGTACATCGCTTATCACAGTGCACAAGCTGATAAATACTTATGGAAATGATACTACCTAATCAGTAATTCTTCAATGAATCAGAATGGTTAATTCAGTTGATTTGAGCATCATAGTATCAATCCAGTCTCTAAAATTGGATAATAAAGGACAGGAGAAGAAAACGAAATATCTAACACCTTTGCTCTTGATCATAGCCCATCAGAATCTTTTGAGACCTTGCTGATTATTTCTTCTCACTAACTTGTATGCTCACTGTTTTTTCCACCACTGAGCTAGTCCCTTTATTATATAAACATAATTTGTACCTGCTTTTAAAAATCCTTTAATAGCTCTACTATTTCTTCTCTTTCCTTTCATGGCCAACTATTTGGGTATGGTGGTCTGCACTTCTGTCTCTGCCTTCTTACCTCTCAGTCAGTTATTCTCAAATCTGCTGTGATCTGGTTCTTTCCACCACCATGCTGCATCTACCCTATCAAAGGACCTTCTGATGATTAAAGGCAGGGGCCATTTTTCAAGGTTTTTATGTTGACTTTTCTGGATTATAGAACATTGCTGATACTGATAACAGTATTATTAATATCCATAGTAATTATAACATGGTAATAATAATATCAGTGATAAAATCAATAGTAACTAATTGAATATCTTTTGTGAGGCAGCACTTTATGTCTACTACCTTTACAAACCAGGTATTATTATCACAGATAAGATGGCATTTCCATTGTTCAAGGTCATGTTGAGTAAGTTCTGCAGGGAAGTCTGCCTAATGCAAGAGTCTAAACTCAGCCCAATACTTGTCTCTTTCTTAAATTCCGGGCTCTCACTCTCCTCTGATTCTCCTTTTGTCCATCCAGCCTCTTTCTTTTTCTTATTCTTCCTTTTGGGTTTCTCTTCCACTGCCCACATCCTCAATCTGGCTGCTCTCCAGGGTCCTGACATTGGTCCTCTTCTCACTCATGTCTCTCCTTGTATGATCTCATCTCCTTCCACAACATAAACTGTCATGCAGCACACCAACTACTTTATTTACTATTTTTTAAAATTTCAGAATATTATGGGGGTACAAATACTTTGCTCACATAAATTGCCTTTGCACTGCCTGAGTCAAAGCTACAAGTGTGCCCATCCCCCAGGCAGCATGCACTGTACCCATTAGGTATGAATTTACCCATCCCCTCCTTCCTCCTCCACCTGCCCAATCCCTGATGAATATTACTTCCATATGTGCACATAAGTATAGATCAATTAGTACCAATTTAATGGTAAGTACATGTGGTGTTTGTTTTTCCACTCTTGTGATACTTCACTTAGAAGAATGGGCTCTAGCTCCATCCAGGATGATACCAGAGGTATTAATTCACCATTGGTTTTTGTGGTTGAGTACTACTCCATGGTATACATGTACCATATTTTATTAATCCACTCATGGATTGATGGGCACTTGGGTTGTTTCCACATCTTTGCAATTGTGAATTGTGCTGCTATAAACATTTGAGTGCAGATGTCTTTTTTTCCTTTGGGTAGATGCCCAGCAGTGGGATTGCTGGATCAAATGGTAGTTCTACTTTTAGTTCTTTGAGGTATCTCCATACTACTTTCCATAGAAGTTGTACTAGTTTGCAGTCCCACCAGCAGTGTATAAGTGTTCCTATCTCTCCACATCCATGCCAACATTTGTTGTTTTGGGACTTCTAAAAGCCATTCTCACTGGAGTTAAGTAATATTTCACTGTGGTTTTGGTTTGCATTTCTCTGATGATTAGAGATGTTGAACATTTTTTCATGTGTTTCTTGGCCATTAGTCTATCTTCTTTTGAAAAGTTTCTGTTCATGTCCTTTGCCCACTTCTTAATGGGGTTGTTTGATTTTTTTCTTATTGATTTTCCTAAGTTCTGTATAGATTCTGGCTATCAGCCCTTTATCAGATGTGTAGCATGCAAATATCTTCTCTCATTCTGTAGGTTGTCTATTTGCCCTAATGATTGTTTCCTTGGCTGTGCAGAAGCTTTTTAATTTGATTCAGTCTCATGTATTTATTGTTATTGTTGATGTGATTGCTTTTGGGGTCTTCTTCATAAATTCTTTGCCTAGGCCAATGTCTATAAGACTTTTTCCAACATTTTCTTCTAGAATTCTTATGGTTTCATGCCTTAGGTTTCAGTCTGTTATCCATCGTGAGTTGATTTTTGTGAGAGGTGAGAGGTGTGGATCCTGTTTCAATCTTCTGCATGTGGCTATCCAATTTTCCAAGCACCATTTATTGAATAGGGATTCTTTTCCCCAGTATATGTTTTTGTCTGATTTGTCAAAGATCAGATGACAATATGAGGATGGTTTTATATCTGGGTTCTCTGTTCTGTTCCATTGATCTTTGTCTCTATTCTTGTGCTAGTACCATGCTGTTTTGGTTACTATAGCCTTGTAGTATAGCAAGAATTCTGGTACATTGATGCCTCCCAATTTGTTCATTTTGCTTAAGGTTGCTTTGGCTATACGGGGTCTTCTCTGATTCCATACAAAGCGTAGAATTATTTTTTCTAGATCTGCAAAAAGTGATGTTGGTATTTTAATAGGAATTGCATTGAATCTGTAGATCACTGTGGGTAGTAGAGACATTTTAACAATATTGATTCTGCCGATCCATGAGCATGGTATGGTTTTCCATCTGTTTACATCCTCTGCTATTTCCTTCCTAAGTGTTGCATAGTTCTCCCTGTAGAGGTCTTTCCCCTCCTTAGTTAAATATCTAGGACCTAGCATGGTGCCTGGTTCATAGCTATTGAATGGTAAATGAATGAATGATTCTATAAATTGATGTCTACTAAATTCATGTTTCCAGTCCAGCCCTCAGCAGACTGACAGATCTAAAACTATCTTATATCTTCATTGGATGGAGTCCAGAAATCACAGCTCAATATTTGCAAAACTGAGCTTATAATCTTTTCCTCCCAAACCTGCTCCTCCTCCTATATATCTTTTCCTGGTTAAAAGCACCACTCTTCATCTGTTTGCTCATTTCAGAAAACTGGCAATCAAAGAACTCCTTTTATCATGCCAGCCTCAGAAATATCTTCTACCGATGTAGATGTTTTTGCATTCTGGTCTTTAGCAACCCATCTCCTGGTGCTGTCCTTTTTGGAGATCTTAGATGCTTGATATGTTGGTGATTTAATGAACTATTCTAGAAATAATAGAAAAACTGCAGATTTTATCCTTTTTAAGACAGAGGAACTTATTTTTCCTTATAAAGAGAAGTAATTCTTTCAGTTTGATAGCTTATATTTTGAGATTGCCTGAGACAGTGTCGTACAAGTACCCTCTTCTTGATTTTTTTTTTTTACTCTTTTAGGTGTTTAAAATAATGAAATAAAAAACTTGTGAAGAAATTGATATTCAGATGCTTTGGAACTTAGTTGAGATTTTCAAATTTTTTCTTCCAAATATTCACAGAAATGTGGCTGAGAATATTACACTGTGCACCTCATTAAAGTTAATTGGTGAACAATCAAATATTTAGTTTTCTATCACCTCAGTCTTTTGAAATGGAGTCACATTAAATTCTCACCATCGGGATCTTTCTATACAGCTTCTGTGTGATGTCCTTTGGGGGTCTCTTCCATGGTGTGGCTGTCCTTTTGGAGTGCTGAAACAAAGCCAGAGGAAACAAAACCAAGGTTATAAAGTTAGAACAGAAATTTTATACCAAATGTGATGAAACTGGCAAGTATAATTTTCTGCATAATGATATAGATAACATTTAGGTCCATTGGAAATCCTAACTAACAGGCATTATACATAACTTAGGAGATTAGTTTATGAAATTCTATTTTAACAGTGTTTCATACTGTGGTGGACACCATGATACTTGGTTTGCTGTTGGCAGTGTCACTTTAGCTGTCAGAGCCCTTCAGGAATTGCCCAGGCCAAAGAGGTCATACTCCCCTTCTGAGGCAGGAGAAGGGACACAAAGGCCCAGCTCTCTCATGCCACCTTGGCACATTCTGTCCTCAGAATTCCCTGTAGTGTCAGCTAGGGCTTCCATTGAGACTGCATCACAGCCTGACATCTTCCTCTGCCCAATCTTGCTTCTGTCTATTTCTTTTCATTTCCTTCCACAGGCGTTGATTGCAAGAGCATTCTGTAATAAACATCCTGAACACTCATCTCCATCTCCAAGTCTGCTTCCAAGGGTACCTAACCTGCAACTCCCACCATATAAAAACTGGATGCAGCTTTGCCAGAGGAGCATAGCATGAACAGGAAAGCTGTGAGGTTTTTCCCTGGCACAGGAAACTCAAAAAGGTTACAAAGTAAGCAGATCCATTCATTCTGGCAACACTTAGACATCAAGTACTCTCAGAGATACAGTGATGATTAGGGCAAGATTCCTGTTCTCTGGTGAGGGAGATAGACACAAAGGAATGCTCACAATATAACATTATAAGCGCTATCTCAGAGGATTGTACAATGCATTTAGGGAACATAGATGAAGGAGCAATTAGGATTGCCAGGTATCCCTGCATATTTCACAGGAGAAACATTTGATCGTAAAGTTAAAATAAAGACAGGAAAGAGAATTCCAGGCTGGGGGAGCAGCTCATGAAAAGGCACCAAGGCAAAAAGGGAATGGCATGGTTAGGCGGTAGCTTTATTTGGCAGCTGTGTAAGATGTCTGAGGAGATGGGAAGTGTCAGGCTGGGATGAGGGTGAAGAAAGGTGAAAGTAACAAAAAAATGACCTAGGAAAGTAGTTTGGGGCCAGAGCTAAAGAAGGAGCTGTTGCCTAGTGATAATGTGTAAAATGAGGAGGTAGAGAAAGACGCCTAAATAAGACAAGTGTTTTACATGGGGAGCACTGAGGAAGAGCAGTTAGTGAAAACCACTGGAGAACCATCAAAGTGGTAGAAGGAAAACTAGGAGAACATTTCTGGAGAGAAGAGAATTTCAGAAAGGCCAAGGTCAACACTGTTACGTGCTCCAGAGATATTCAGTAGGATAAGGACTTCAAAATAACATTGAGCCCCTAGTGAGATGGACTAATAAATGTGGACTATTCATGAATGGATTACCATATGGTAAAAAAGTGACTACAGTTTTTGTGAAAGAAAAAAGAGTAAATCTTACAACATGATGTTGACTGAGAAAAGTTAAACTACAAATGCAGGTTTAATTAAACCTATAGTACAATGTGGATGTGATAAAAATGTAAAAATACACTAGAAAAATGGACCCTCTAGGGAAATGGTTGTCCTTATAAGGAGAGAGAGGTAATTATCTGAGGTGGGCATGAAGGGATCTGTGGGTTCTGGTAATATTTTCTTTCCTGACCTGAGTGATATTTTTAAGGATGTTTCCCTTGGGATAAATCTTTGAGCTGTATATTTCTGTTTTGTGAGGTATTCTTGATTAAAAAAATAAGCAATTGGAATGATTAATCTCAGAATCATGGTGGCTTTTGCTCAGAAGTTTAGTAGAGTGGTGGGTGGTGGAAGTCTGATTGTCCTGGGTTGAGGAAATAAAAGAACAAAATCCAGAAATGTGGATTATCTCTTTTGTATATTGATGGGAAATAGAGATAATATGGCACTTTGGAGTAAGTAACCTTTAAGCTAGTAAACTTGATGCTTCTAAGGCAAATACCCTCACTTAAAATTTATAACACATACAAGTATACAGGAGTAAGTTATAAGTACCCAAAGAAAACATTGTAATAAGTGATTAAAAACTCATGGTGGCAAGCAAATAACTTTTTTTTAAAAAAAAGACAGGTTTTTGAAAGCTTTGTTCATAGTTGTCATTTAATGTAAATACAATGAATGATTCCTAGAACCTTGGAGTTGTAAAATAAACTACTTGAAAAAAAGATGAATAAGCTATCTAAAAGGACAGACAATTCAAACATATTTCATTAATCATTTACCTTAAGGCGCTAGAATCTTTGGTATGTTAGTATTTTTTAGTTTCAGCATAATGTTTGTATTTTGTGGTATTTTTGATACAGCAAAATATAATACATTTAACTTCCTTAAAACCAGAATTTTGAAGTCCACAGTAAATGTCCTTCCTTTAGAGTCAAGGAATGTTAAGGATAACAAGAGACTTTTAAGATTACTCATTCAACTTGCTTATTTAACAGATTGGGACTTTGAGGCCTTGGAGACTGACTGTCAGTACCCAGGTCACACAGTTATTGGGAAGCCTATGTAAAGCCCAGGTCTCTTGCCTTTCAGTCCAGTGATAATTCCACTACAGCACTTTCAAGCAATATCTCATCAATCAAATCTTGCTGCAAAAGATTCTAAACAGGCTCTAAGGCTTTGTTATAATAGAATTTGGTCTTTACCATTACAGAATTTTCTATATTTGGAAATTGCTTTCTTTCAAGTCATAGCACTAAAAGATTTAATATATGGTTAAGTGTTATTTGTATTCTGTCATGGGGTGGTAACATTTATTTAGGAAGAATTCTTTTTTTTTGTGGAATGTGATTAGAAAGTGACTTGATTAATGGACGTTCTCTTTAAATGCAACTCACAGTGCAAGCCTAAATTCTGAGACAGAAGGTCAACTACATCGCCTTGTCAGCTTCCAATACAACATGAGCACAGTTGTGTTGCTTCATTACAGACCCTTAGATATCTTTGTGGATGGCAAGTGCTTCTGTTTTCATGATTAAGGGGAGGAAATGAATCCCCATCTCCCTTTGGTGGTGGGCCCGGGCTGTGCTTCCCATAGCAATCTTGGCCTTCAGGGAGTTTATTCATAGTCCGCCCATATTCTTCTTATAGAAAAGTTACCCTCTTTGAACAATAGTGTCCTATGTGACATACCATGTGATGCTGAGCAAAACTTATCGATTTAGTTCTGATAAGATTTTTTTTTTACCATTGATTCTGTCATTCTGTCATAGGGGGTACATCTCTCAGAATGAGGGGAACTTTGTATTCAGGCAGCAAAAAGATCTTTGACCTTATGGTATCATTCCTCATGCATAAGAACTAACACCTTTACCAGACTGCAGGTACTTTGAAGGCAGATTATGAGGCTGGGTAATTTTCAGGCACGTCAATGCACCTAACACGATGATATGCATAGAGTAAGTTTTCAATAACCATTAGCCAAACAAAGACAGATGCTTTTTAGTCTTATCACTTTATTGATTCTGTATTTCCAAGGGTAGCTAATTTGCTTCTTGACCTCTGGGCAACATTTGACAATAGGACTCTAAGTGCTTTCTCCTTTTCTGGCCTCGGGAGTTCTCTACTGTGCCTTTACTCCAGTGAGCTGAATTTGCCAACTTACCCGTGACACCATTCCTACAATGCCCTGTGCCTTTTACCAGGAGGATGGCCTTCTATGAATCCTTCTATTCCTCATCTTCTGAGATTAAAAAGCATTTAGCACATTCTTTATTTTTTCCATGAATATTTATATTAAATACTGTTACTATTCTATATGAGACAGAATACAGAAATACAATAAAGAAGTAATACATAAAATACATAGAAACATCCAGGCAAAATGTAATAGTATGCTAACTTAAACATGTATTTAGCTGTTGTCTTTCACTTACTCACCTACAGTGCTCCCAGGCACTGAAAAACAGCCCCAGGGCCTGGCTAGGCTGAAACCCCTTAGAGGTTTCCCACGGGCAGCTGCAGCTTTGCCTCTCACTGGCCTGAAGTAACTGTTCTTACTGGAGCCTTCATCCCTTCAAGCCTGTAATAAAATTGCAGTTGTCCCCAAAATTCTGAGCTCTCCAGGGAACCATGAAGTCCCTCTCAGAGGTTGTTGATTTCTGCTGTCTTTTAATCAGCTCTGCATTGCATTTATCTCACAAAACAATAGGTCTTTGCTCATGTGACCAGTGGGTTTGGGGAAAATGGACACTTTAATATATCTATGGATACTTTTCTGGAGAGCAGGTAAAAACCTATGTATTTATGTATCTAAATCTATATCCATATCCATGTCTGTATCTCTAGCTAGAGTCCAGGAGGCACCTTTCCAGTCCTCTCATATGAGGACCTCATTTTCAAAATGAGACTTGGAGTTATCTGGGCGACCACCTTACCACTATATGGGAACGCTTTTGTCTCCTTTTCAGTCTCTCTCCTTGATTCCCTAATTATTGGGTCTTAATCATTAAAGTTTTTTATTATGAAGTTGTTTACCTATACTGGCTGGCATTAATTTTTTTATACTATCTAGCTCCAATTTGCTTTCTCCATTTTATGCTGGAGATGTCTTTGGCTTTCACAGAGATTCACACTTTTCAAAGGGCTTCCATATATATGTGTGTATATGTGTGTGTGTGTGTAAATATATATGAGAGAATATTTCCATTGATCACATTGACACTGTGAAATAGGTAGAGCAAATTTTACTCATGTAAAAATTGAGAGTAAGGTAAGTTACATGATTACTAAGTCACCCAGCTGACAAATGGCAATGTTTATGCTGAAATTTGGGTGAAATGATTCAAAACTGAGCGTACTTCCATCATCTTCTACCAGCATGGTCTCCCTACCAACCCAGAGGTGGCATGTAGCTTACTCTCTGTTTGTGCTAATCTAGTTCCTTCTCGCAACTGATCAAGAGATGACTCACTTTCCAAGGCTCAGTTCAAGTCCGCCTTCTTCCTGAAAGCTGTCCTTGACAAAGGCAGTCTAGAGTTACGTTTCTATAAATACTTGTTATTTGTGCCATTTATTTTGTGTTTACTCATATGCTGTTTTGTATGGTTATTTGACTATGACAAGTCAGATGTTTAAAGATATGTCAACCAAACTGAAATGAAACCAGGCAAGAAGCAGCGAGATGCTGGTGTTTAGTTGGAGTCTTAGCAATTGCTTGGAGTCTTAGGAATTACTTCAGGAGACACAAACTCAATATGAAATTGAATTGTGTTCCAAGTAGAGGAAGGAGAGATAAGGGTTTTAAAGGAGAAAGGAGGAAGAAGTTTCAAAAGTGACAAAAGTTATTTGACAAAAATCATGATTGGCTGGGACATTGTCCATACATGAGTCCACATATGATTGGCTGCAAGGGTGGTGGTTGGCTAAATTCAGCAATGTTCAGGATATTGCAGTCTTTTGCAGTTTGGCTCTGTTCAAAAGTTCAGAGCAAGTTCTTGGTACAGCTGTCCTTGGGTCCCTGCTAACTTATTTGTAAAGTGGGGAATCCTTAATTCATTCAGAAAATATTTGTTAAATGTGCACAGTGGTGAACTGTGAGGGAGATAGACAAGTAAAACAAATTATCAAGAGTTGCAAACAAGCATTAGATGATTTAAAAAATAAAACCAGAGGATCAAGTAGTGACTGCAGAAAGGATCCACATTAGATAGGGTGGTCAGGGAAGGTCTTTCTGAGGAAGATGATACTTTACCTGAGACATAACTGATGTACAGAGCCAGGCTCGCAAAGACCTGGTGAGGAGCTGTCCAGGCAGGAAGACTTGAGGTTTGAGATAGCTTGGCTTATTACAGGAATAAAAAGAAGGCAAATATGGCTGGGGAGTAGTGAGCAAGCGCTTTGGTCATACTTGTAGGGGTGAGGTTGCTGAGGAAGCGAGGGATCAACTCATACGGGATTTGAAGCAGCAGTAAGGAGTTTGGATTTTATTCTAATTGCAGTAAGAAGGCAATGGAGAGAACAACAAGGCCCTCTTGCTGTTGGGGGTGATGAGTGGATTAACACAGAAAAGCACTAAGCACACTGCCTGATAGTTCAGTGTTCAACGTATTTTTATTCTGCCTTCATATATATGTTTTATAACCTACTCAAATGCAAGAGCCATATATATCATACTATTATATCCCTTATACATTGTGGCACACTGTGACACAGACAACTTGATAATCTTTGCTAGATATGAATGTTAGCCTAGCATGCTGCTATGCAACAGCCTTTTCCATGCAGATGACTTGCACTGTTCTGAGTAATTCAGTAAAACTGCCAGATTTTGCCCATTTAACATCATCTCATACGCATGAGGTTATCTGATGAGCTCTGTAATAACAACTTGTGCACAGTAGAGTGTGTAAGTATGCATAATTCTCAGCTCAATCTATATTTAATTGCCACTCTGGAAAAACATTGACTTTTGTATGATTATCAGTAAAAAAAAGAACAACACAAGTATAAGGGATGAAGAACCCACTTAGCATTTTGGAAAGGGAATATCTTCAGAAAAGTTCTTTTTCTTTTTCTTTGCCATACCATCTGCTTTTCAGATAAGCAGAAATAGTGAGTTCTTTATTGAAATAAATACTGTTACTTAGACTTTGAAAGTTTGTTTCTTCTTGGAAATGCCAAGCACTTGAATTTTTGTGTGCTTTAGAGCATGTATTCTTCTTTCTGACAGGCGAGAGATCAAGACAGAGACCCCTCTATCCAGGTTTCCCTGGTAAAGGTTTCTTCCTGAATGGCAGCTTCCCAAGAACCATTTGTCACTGTTTCTACACATAAGAAGTAGGAAAATTTTATATTTTTTTCCTTTGTATGTTCACATTCAGATCACTCACTCAGGGACATGCACTGATTTTTAAATTATCTGTTGTTTGGAATTAGAGATGCCTCTTGGGTTTTACGCAACTTCAAATCTGAGCCAATTTAGCTCTCCTCTGAATTGGTGGCCCTTTTTGTTGTTTCTTCTCATTTTCTTCATAGAAAGTCACCTTTGGATGATTAATAAGTACACTGGCTTGAGCTTCAACATACATTTAAAAACATTTGTTTGATTTTCAGCCATCTAGCTCACTTTGAAAACAATCAATAGATAGGATAAAACTTTAGTCAGTTAAGGGCAAATCGTTATTTCATGATATTCTCTTTTCATCTTCTTAAGTCTTCAAGTTACATATTTCTTTTTGACAAAAACATCAGATAAAATCCAACAGCAAGAAAGGAGCAAAGAAATTAAATCAAAAGTACTCTTATTCCTTTGGTATGCTCAGTCTTTAATAGTTTTAAGTGTGATTTAAATTTTTTCTCTTAACCAAAATGGAAATTTCTTGGGGGAACAGATCATGCCACAGAGTTGGGTTTCCTCTACAGTGCCAAAAAACACATAGTAGATTGAATAGACACTCAACAAACACATAGTAAATCGAACAGAATATTTTGAGACACTAGATTTGCATGTTGTTTAATGACTCCCTCCTGTAACTTAAAACCTCGTGATATCCTACTTGTGATAGTAATTAAACTGTATTTAACTTCTGAGCCCTTGAATTTGACATGCTGCAAGAAGAGACAGAGTACTAACAGGGCTTTATCTTATGGTAAGTACACTCCTGTATTTGTGCTGTATAATTCAGGCCCTCCAGAAGAAAGTATATGTACTCTTTATTTTAAGGATAGAAGACTTCAAAAGGGAGAATGCAAATGAAGGTAGCTTAAATTCTGTCCTCTTAAATCTGTGTAGTGCAGCATAACATTCTTTGAAACTATTTTGCTGAAGGTCGCAGAGTATTATGCTAGCGATGTTTTGGTGTCTAGAACATTGGCAGTTTTTCTTTCCAAGTTTTTGCAACAAAGCTTATGAATGACAGTGAAACAAATCACACCTTTCAGAGTAAGTTTTCATGAAAAAAAAGTATATGATTCGTTTTTCTCAGGTGGATTATGATAGATTTTGACAGACCATTAGCCTGTAGCCATTTCTCCTAAGAACGGGTGAGTTTATGGCTGGTTGGGGGAAGGTCCTTTAGGCCATCAATACTCAGTACTTTCTCTGGACAGAGAAACACTGTGTTGGACATGATTTCTTGTCATAAATCTCAAATTGAGCCAGGTACTCCTCCCAAATCAGCTTCCCTTAATAAATTTTTAGATCTATATGTATGAACTCCTCTTAAATAATTACTACATCTTTTTGACAGCATGTTGAAACTGAAAAGGGAGAGGTAGAGAATATATATATAAAATATTTAACCTGTGGGCACTGATGCTTAATTTTTCTACCTAAAAAATTTGGAAAAGAAGATCTCATTTATTAAAAACAGCTATGCTGTTATGAACATTGTTTTGAGATTTCGGTATGATAATGGTTGTTTAGAGTTTATTAAACTGGCAGAAGTAACTTTAAATAATGAGTACTCAAAGTTACAAAGAGTTATTAACTGGTATTCTTGTACATTGCTGGTATGATTGCTTTGCTAATAACTAGAAAACAATCTGGGATATGTTCTAAAAATAAAAATGTGTATAATCTTTTCCCAGGAATTCCATTTTCTGAGGAAATAATTGAAAGTATGGAGAAAATTATATGCATGAACAAATTCATTGAGGTGTTTCACATAATTACAAAAACAAAACAAAACAAAACTCTAACAAATGAATAATAGTTGTGAAATGCTTATGTAAATTAGTATGGCTCCACACAATGAAACATTATGAAGCCTTAAAAGTCATGGTTAATTGGCATCATAAACATGGTAAGAATTTTTATCGTACAATAGTAGATAAAAGTAGGCTGACTCCTAAATTGTATTGTTTTCGTATTACAACCATCAAACTGATTAGAAAGGAATGTATTAAAATTATAATATTAGTTATGTTTGCGTGATGGGATTATTCATTTATTCATCCACAAATAGATTATGTAAACCACATATATTTTCATTTAATTCTTGCAAAAACTGTAAATTTGCATTGCCATCCCTATTTTAAAGATAAAATATACATAAATAATAAGATGCTTTAGATCAGAAGCTTGGTGTTCAAGTTTGTTGTTCAGTTATCATTCTAATACAGTAGTAGATACTGCAGATATAATATTAAATAGATTCTTTACTTTCTCTTAAAAACATATCAGTTTTAGCAATTGCCTAATTCAGGATTAAGCACATGAAAATTCCTTCAAACAACTCAGAAAATCTGTACTTAAGGTACTAAGATTAAAGTTCTGGTCAAAAACCTAATTGAGACAATTGTTATTTGAGAAAGAATACTGAGTAAACCTCCTTCAAACCCATAGATTTTTAAAGTACTAGCTGTATGACTTTAAGTATGTTACTTCTCTGTGGTTCAGCTTCCTCATCTTGAAATGGTGATAATAATCATAGGGTTATCTTGAAGATTAAATGCATATATAGGTACACACACTCTTATATGTACACATGTATAATATACATTCTATATACATATAAACGTATATGCCACATAGTACATATATAGTATATATGTAAATATAGACTCATTGAATATATAAAATATAATTTATATATCTAGTCTCTCATACTAAAGCAGTGCTTGACATATAGTAAGTCCTCAATATGTGGCAGCCAGTATTGCAATTCTGTTGATCTAGTTGTAGCTTTACTGTATAATATGCCATGCGCTCCCATTATTTATTCTCAACATTTCTTGATTAAATTACCTGCTTACTCTTCAAATTCAGTACTAACTGCCAAATTTCAGTTAAAAAATTGGGAATTAAGCTATAGAGTTTAATTCAAGGTTTTAATAACTCAAGGTATAATTAATATACATCTATAATTTTGTAATGCTGTCTTCCTGTTCATATGTCTGGTACAATTCTTTTTCAGTTTATTCCTAGGAACCATAAATTTGTCAGTCCAATTGTGAATTGAAATTTTTTTCATAATGTTTTAAAATGGTTATTATAAAAGCTGTTGATTTTGGTTGGATAATCTTGTATATGGTCACCATTATGTGCTTCCTCTCTAGTTGTAATTGTTTTTCCAGCTTATTCTTTTGTATTAACAAGTAGACAAATGTATCTGCAAAGTGACTTGATTGCTTTCATCTAATAGTTAATGATTCCTTTCTTTTTGTGTTTTATTGCATTGATTATCTATGTATAATACAATGCTGCAAAGTTACATTTATAATAGGTACCTTTGTTTTGTTTAAAATATTTTCAGTGTTTAACCCTTATTGTGTTTATCATTTGTAGTTGATAGATACCATTCATCAATTTAAGACAGATTTTATTTATCTTTAGTTAAGCATAATTTTTAAAACTCAGGAATAAGCTTAGAATTTTATCAAAGGCTTTTTCCTCACATTCAGATGATCATGTCATTAAACAGTTAACACACTGAATCATCTTAATTTTTCTAATGTTAAATGATCATTGTAATAAACCCTGTTTGGTAATTAAATAATGTTCTTTTAATATCCTTCTATATTTTTGTTGCTAATATACTGTATTTAGGAATTTCACATTGGTTTTTCATAAGATATAAACATCCATAGTACATTGTGTGTGCATATTATATTTTTCCAGTTTGCTTTTCAGTTTTATATGCTTTCCAGGAATCAAATAAGGAATTGATTAACTTTCCTTACTATGGTTTGAAGCTTGTAGGTTTGATAAAATTTGCCTGTTAAGTCATCTGAGCTGAGTACATTCTGAGGGGAATTGTTGTGTTTATTTTGGTGTGGTTTTTATTTTATTAACTTCTGTTTTTTATTTATTAATTTCTTTTCCAACTTTTCTTTGGTTCATTTTGTTCTATTTTTTCCTAGTTTCTTGAGTTGAATGCTTGTTTATTAATATTTTGATGACATTCAGTTTGGATTAAAAAATCTTGTTTATTATGTCCTCTTATATTTCAATGAGGTTATAAGATATTCCTCTTTGCCCTATATTTCTTTTTGCTGTAAACCTACTTTCTTATTAATACATTGCTATTACTCCTTTTCTTTATTGTTGTTGGTATTTGCCTAGTGGATACATTTAACTGTTTGTTTCTCACCTTTCTGTGACATTTTATTTATTTATTTAGTAACTTGCATATAGATGAATGTTTATTAATCCAATCTGAAAGTTTCTGTTAATTAGAACATCTAACTTACTTGTTTTTACTGTGATCACTTTATATTTTCTTTCTGCCATTTTATTTTATGATTTCTTATTTCCTTGTTTATTTTACTTCTTTTTGGTCAAATTGATTATATTTCACTTATTTTCCACTCCAAAATAGTTTTGGTATTATTCTATTTCAATTCTACTAAAGAATGTATTTATATAAATATATTTATGTTTTCTTATTAGTTTCAAAACTCAATCAATATCTATAGCCTCCGTACCCTCCCCACACACAAGAGAGCTCCAGCACATTTATTTTCCGTTCCCTTTGTCCTCTTCCAGATTTTGTTAAAAATCAAGAATTTGACTTCTTGATTGTCTTTTATTTTACATTGTACATATTTTAATTTATGACTATTCTATTAAAATGTAATTATTTATCAATAATTATTTATTCAGATTTTTATATATTTTACTCAATTTGCACACCAGTGTTACTTATATCCTATGTCTTCCTTTGTCTTGAATTTATTTTTAATTTTGCAATAATGTAGCCTAAACAAGACTTTTTTTGAGAAAAGATGCATGAGTAGCAAACTTTATTTGTCTTTATATATCTAAGATGTATTTACTTTGTTTTTCTACTTGAATAATTTTTGTTTAGATTAATCTTTTTCCACCAGCAACTTGTAGATATTGTTCCTCCCTCATCCAGCCTCTTAGTTTGGCAAGATAATGTATTTTCTTCCTTATCTTTGGAGTTTTCAAATTTTCTTAGGTGACATCTAGATTATATTCCTCAAATTTACCCCAACCCCACCACAACATTTCTGAAAAAATTTCATTCATCAAGTGCTTGCTACCTGAGGGTGTTTGTAAATTGTGTTATATTATTTTCTATATCATTTTCTATTCCTTACTTCTCTTTTATTAGGCAGATGTTATGTCTTCTGGATTTGTCCTCTGTCACTACTTTTCTCTTATAATTTCATGTTTTTGTTCTGTTACATTGAACACTGAAGAATTTCTCAGCAAGAGCTTCCATTTCATGAAATTCACCTTTAAGTCTGTGTCATTCTGATATTTGGGTTTCCGTTTGAATTTTTCATTTCAATAAGCTTAGTTTTCACTTAAAGATCTCTAATTGCTTCTTTTTAATAGTAACCTAATTCATTTTTGTGGATGTAACATCTTTTCAGATCTCTAAGTCTAATTATATTTATTTTAAAATTTCCCATGGTTTCTAATATTAACTTTGTTTCCTCAGCTATTAGTTCCTTGGTTTGGTCTAACACCTGTTCTAGCATTGTTGGATTTTCTAAAATGTATTTGTATTTCTAATTGAGGGCTGAGATTGGTAAGTAATGATGCTTGGAGATGGTCTTCCTAGCAAAAGTGACTATAATTCCCTCAGTAGTGAATTTAGATTCTATCTATAGAGGAGCTTTGTGGGAAGAGAGGGTGCACGTTTGTGACCAGGCAAACCTTATAGGTTACCCAGAGAGTTTGCTTGATGGAGGCAGAGGCTGCTTGTTCACAAGGGGACTGGAAGTCATCCGGAGCTCCCTTGATCTTGCTCTTTTGTCCCAATAATACCTGTAAGTTTCCTGTGGCAGATTCCTCATTATATTGACAGCTGTAACCTGGAGGCTCATGGTGCAATAAGTAGGACAACAATTCTGCAGCTCACCATCCACTACCCAATTGTGCCTCCAGTTCCTGCTGTCTTTGATCTTGGTGTTGTTCGTGGATTTTGAAAGGAACATTCACGTTTTTAGTAGTCTTCTGCATGTCTTTTCAGTGCTACAGGGTTAGCTCTATTAGATTTTACCATCAATCTGATCCCGTCTGCCTCGTATCTTCTAGAAATTCTCCACTGTTCTGGTCTGCAGCTAGCATCCTTCCCAGGTTTCTAGTGCTACCATGGATTCATCCTTATTTTTAAATCTCTTCTGTTATTTGAATGGCATCATGGGAAGTAGGAAAGATTAATACATATGCTCACATATCCATCATGAAGCGGAAAAACTCCATTTTTAGTTTTAGCAATAAAAGTTTCTTTCCTCTGAGCGATCAGTATAGTTTATTTTACAAAACTTACCATTTTTTCTTTTGGTTTAAGTTTTGAATAAGCATTTCAGAAATATTAAGTGCTGGGTATTTTGCTACATGCTTTGCGTGCATATTTCTATATTTTTATAACCATGCAGATTAAATATTATTTTTTCTCATTTTACAGATAAAAAAACAAATGCCTTGAAAGTTTTAATTAGCAAGTGATTTTACACAACATAATGCTTTCCAAAATCATATTTTTAAAAAGAATAAATTGATTTATATGTATAACACTAGAGACTTCACAGCACAACTTAAAATACTAAGTTTTATGATTTTGTAATTTTGTTCAAGACTATGCTATATGTCATAATTTCTTCATTGTAGATTTCAAAGAGGACATTAAATGTTTGCAGTGATTTTGGAAGAGATTGTCTCTAAATCTACTAAATACTTAATTTCTTCAGATATATCATTGTATTGACCATTTTCCTTATCCCTGTGGAGACAATGATCACTACAATACATTCATAAATGTGTATATGTTTACAACATTTATGTCTGTATCACAGATATAATGTGATATATTGGCAACAATTAACTTCATGATTTAAGTATCAACTATACCTAATTCTATGGCATAAGAATGGGTTATACTACACTAAATATTTCTGGAAAAAAAATCCCCAAAACAGTTAAATGATAATATTCATGAATAGAAATGAAATTGAGAACATTTTTATAACTTTAAATACCTGCTTATCTTCTAAACAACTCATCTGTGGTTATTTATAATTTCAAGAATTCAATGCAGTGCATTTCTTCAGGTTGACATTAATGACTACAGAGCTCTGGGAGAGAAAAATCCTTTAGGTTTCTTAAAATAAGAACTTTTAAAAAATCCTAGTTCCTTATTTAAACAACAAGATAAAACTGTTAGTGATGTGAATAAAATTGTGTTAATTATCTAATGTTAAGGACATAATTTCAATGACTTAAAAGCATTCTTTAAAATGCTTTACCATTGGTGTAACTTGCTGACATGCCAAACAGGTTTGAATTTCAAGAGTGATCCAGGCTAGTTTTTGTATTTCTTTGGTAACTGCCACTTGCCAAATCATGGCACCTGGAATTAGACTAGAAGTTGTTCTTATATTCTTTAAGAAAATAAGAGTAGACAAAACTGTCTTTACCACCTCCACCTCCCAAATAGTTAACTTCACTTCATTTTTAATTGGTATTTCAATTGGAGCCATTAAAGAAGCACAGAGAGCATTGTATAATTCAGTTATTATATGTGACTATGTTTTCTTTACTTTCTGGTCATTTTCAGCCATTTTCAAAGCCTTTAGTGGGGGTACAGCTGGTATTTAGATCACAGAGATGATTTTCTCTTCCTCCCGTCCTTCCTCCTTTCTTTCCTCCCCTCTCCCTCTCCTTTCAGTATTTTTTCTTTCTGGCTGTCATCATTTTATTCTTAAATTGAAAATATAGTTTATAAATTGAGATTCTAGGTCTATATGCTAAGTATTCCTGAGGCTGAGGTAATAATCTCGTGTTTATCATCTTTACTAGTGCTTTAAGCAACTGGGAATTTTTTATCCCCCTCCTTCTCCAATCTGAGTTGCTATTTATGTGAATGCTTATCGTATTTGCATAGGTTTTATTCCAATTCACCTACTCAGAATCCTAATTAGTGGTGAATTACTACTTCATTTTATCACCTGGTTCTTGAAAGAAGCAGCCTATTCTGAAAATGTTTAAAAGTAATGGAAATTAAAACATAACATTAAAGTGAATTCATGATTTAATTTGATTGATAAGAATACTGTATTGGTCTTAGCTTCTTAAATTTCAGGTTGTTTTCTAATTCCATTTTTGTTTTTAATGTACCTTTTAAAGAATTCTGAAGAAGTGCTATATTTCTATTCATTTCTATTTAGAGCCAAAACAAGAGAAAAATAATTTTTAGTTTCAAAAATTCCTGCTTTATATTTTTGTGTAAATCCTTAGGGAGGTTTCTTATAACAGAGGGGTCAAAAGTTGACTCCAGTAGAGGGAAAAACTGAATTAATCTTAATGAAACCTGAACCAAACACAAATATTTGAACCGCCACTTGAAAAAAAGATATTCTTGACAATGAATGGTTATCTTTTATCTGTGATTATAAACATAATCCACATTCACTACATAACATTTCTAAAATACAGGAAACTATAAAGGAAGGAAAAATCAACCACAACCTCATCACAAAGAGATATTTGCTATAACATTTTGATATATTGCTTTCCTAAATCTTCTTGGCATATACATGTTTGTACACAAATATACACATTATTTAAACATGCTGTGTACATGGTTTAAGTTTTAAAAAATTATTAATTTTATTAGTTCAAACTGGAGCCAAGCTCATTTTCTAAAATGACTGAACCAGAGCATCAAAATATTCTCTGCACTAAACAGTTATCTCATTTAAAACTGATCTATTACAGACAAATTTTCAAATCCTTAAGTGTTCTTCTACGTGGTCTCATTAGTTGTATCATATCACATTAACTTGTTATCACTAGAGGATAGGAGAGAGATTTCCCTGTGTGTTTAGTTATTGCAATTCTAAATTTTATTCATTAATTTGAGAAGCTCCCACGAACTTTACTATTGAAGAAGTTTTAAACTCATTGTGAAGAATCTGTTTTAAATTCATTGCTGCCAAACTGTTTTAAGATCTCAAGCTAATGCAATAACCATTCCTATAGAAATAGAACTTAAGAGCTGTAGTGTGCGATCTACTTTGGCTAAGCTACTCTCAGGAGTAGGGGTAGATTCAAGGTTGTTTGATCTGATTTGGAGGGGCTTCTTTAAGAAAAAGAATACAAAAATGGTATTACACTTGGCAAAGTTAATAAAAAAAGTTATTTCCATAAGTACATTGCTAGGCACCCCTGCCACTGACGGTGTTGGAAGGAGCCCGTATAAGTGAATAGCCCTGAAGCTTGAGGATTTCTTAGCTTCATATTAAATTTGCCTTGGCTCAAGAGTTACCATTAATTTTCATTTCAGAAGCATAGTTACACTTCACAGCATTACGTTGCTGAATGTGGCTTTATAGCTACTTATTTCCTTGGAAAGAAATGGTGAGGGCAGGAGTGGGGAGAGCCAGGGGCTATGCTGAAGATTCACAGCCAAGCTAAAAGAGGGATTATTTACCCTATTACTATTTACTATGGCCTCATTCATGGCATATTATCAATGCATGATATGTCAAAGTTCAGAAATCAAAAAAGGCAGCAAAGCTGGTAGCCAAATGAGGGGAAGATCTGAAGCAGAAACAGAGATCTTGTTTCAGGATTTCAGAAAGCAATGGAAAAAGCATTCCCAGGATATAATGGGGAAAGTAATGGAAAGGCAGGTGAGCTGGGTGGGAGGGCCATCTGGGCTGAAATGATCAGAGATGGTATGTGATGGACCTACTGTGGTGACAATGAGCCAGGACTATTCTCAGTTCAGCAGGGCATTCTTGAGTAAGATAACTTTTCAAATTTTATTTATTTATTTATTTATCTTATTTCAGAATATTACAGGGCTACAAATGTTTTGGTTACATGGATTGCTTTTGTACTGCTTGAGTCAAAGTTATGAGTGTGCCCATCACCCAGATAGTGTACGTTGTACCCATTAGGTATGATTTCACCCATCCCCTCTTCCCTCCCCCCTGAATGATTTCCATTGAGATTTACTTCCATCTGTGCACATGAGTGCTGACTGGTTAGTTCCAATTTCATAGTGAGTACATGTGGTGTTTGTTTTTCCATTCTTGTGATACTTGACTTAGAAGGGTGGTCTCCAGTTCCATACAGATTGTTGCAAAAGGTAATAATTCATTTTTTATGGCTGAGTAGTACTCAGTGTACATATACCACATTTTAGTACTCCACTCATGAATTTATGGGTACTTGGGTTGATTCCACATCTTTGTGATTGTGAATTGTGCTGCAATAAACATTCTAGTGCAAGTGTCTTTTTCATAAAAATACTTTTTTTTCCTTCAGGTAAATACCTAGTAGTGGGATTATTGGATCAAATGGTAGGTCTACATTTAGTTCTTTGAGGAATCTCCATACTATTTTCCATTAAAGTTGCACTAGTTTGCAGTCCCACCAACAGTGTATAAGTGTTCCTTTCTCTCCACATCCATGCCAGCATCAATTTTTTGGGGATTTTTTGACAAAAGCCATTCTCACTGGGGTTAGGTGATATCTCATTGTGGTTTTGATTTGTATTTCTCTGATGATTAGTGATATTGAGCATTTTTTTGTATGTTTATTGGCTGTTAATCTATCTCCTTCTGAAAAGCTTCTGTTCATGTCTTTTGCCCACTTTTTAATGGGGTCATTTGATTTTTTCTTGCTGATTTGCTCAAGTTCTTTGTAGATTCTGGTTATTAACCCTTTTTTGGATGTATAACATGTGAATATTTTCTCCCATTCTTTAGGTTGTCTATTTGCTCTGTTGATTATTTCCTTGGCTGTGCAAGAGTTTTTTAATTTAATCAAGTCTCATTTATTTATTTTTACTGTTGCTGTGATTGCTGTTGGGGTCTTCTTCATAAATTCTTTGCCTAGGCTGATATCTAGAGAAGTTTTTCCAACATTTTCTTCAAGAATTCTTATGGTTTCAAACCTCCCAAGGCTCAAGAAGGAAGAAATAGAACTCCTCAACAGACCAATCATGAGCAACAAAATTGAAGCAGCAATAAAAAAATCTTCCAACCAAAAAAAAAAAAAAATCCTGGACCAGATAGTTTCACAGCCAAATTTTATCAGACCTACACAGAAGAATTGGTACCAATACTGCAGAACTTATTTCATAACCTTGAGAAGGAAGGAATCCTCCCCAACTCATTCTATGAAGCCAGTATCACCTTGATACCAAAGCCAGGAAAGGACACAACCAAACAAGAAAACTACAGACCAATATCCCTTATGCATATAGATGCAAAAATCTGCAATAATATTGTAGCAAACTGAATTCAGCAGCACATCAAAAAAATAATCCACCACGACCAAGTGGGCTTCATCACAGGGATACAAGGATAGTTCAACATATATAAATCCACAAATGTGATTCACCACATAAACAGAAGCAAAAACAAAGATCATATGATCATCTCAATAGATGCAGAAAAAGCATTCGACAAAAATCAGCACCCTTTTATGAAAAACTCTTAACAAAATAGGCATAGATGCAACATACCTCAAAATTATAAAAGCCATATATGACAAACCCACAGCCAACATCATACTGAATGGGGAAGAGTTGAAAGCATTCCCTCTCAGAACTGGAACAAGGATGCCCACTGTCACCACTTCTATTCAACATAGTGCTGGAAGTCCTAGCCAGAACAATCAGACAAGAGAAGGAAATCAAGGGTATCCAAATGGGGAAAGAGGAGGTCAAACTCCCACTCTTTGCTAATGATATGATCTTATCTCTAGAAAACCCCAAAGATTCTGCCAGGAGACTCCTGGAATCGATAAATGAAATCAGCAGAGCCTGGGGCTACAAAATCAATGTACACAAATCAGTAGTATTCCTATACACCAACAACAGTCAAGCTGAGATCAAATCAAAGACTCAATACCTTTCACAATAGTTACAAAGAAAATAAAATACCTAGGAATATATTTAACCAAGGAAGTGAAAGATCTCTGCAAAGAGAAATATGAACCACTGAGGAAGGAAATTGAAGATGATGTAAACACATGGAAAAACATATCATGCTCATGGATTGGCAGAATCAACATTGTTAAAATGTCCATACTACCCAAAGTGATTTATAGATTCAATGCAATCCCCATCAAAATACCAATGTCATTTTTCTCAGATCTAGAAAAAATAATCTGTGTTTTGGAATCAGAAAAGAGCCCATATAGCCAAAACAACCGTAAGCAAAAGGGAAAAATCTGGAGGCATCACTTTACCAGACTTTAAACTATACTACAAGGCTATAATAACCCAAACAGCATGGTGCTGGCACACAAATAGAGATATAGACCAATGGAACAGAACAGAGAACTCAGATATAAAACCATCCACATATTGCCATCTGATCTTTGACAACATAGACAGAAATATACACTGGGGAAAAGAATCCCTATTCAAGAAATGGTGCTGGGAAAATTGGATAGTCACATGTAGAAGATTGAAACAGGATCCATATCTCTCACCACTCACAAAAATTAATTCAAGATAGACAGCTTTCCAAATTTTAACTTGTGGAAGGAGCACATGATTTGAAATCAGAAAATCAGAGTCTGAGTTCTGTCACCTCTTCATAGCCATGTAATTAGGTAAGATTTTAATCTCCCTGAGTTTCAGTTTCCTCATTTGTAAAACAGTGGTATTAAGGATTTTTCTGATTGTCTATTGATATGTAACAAACCACCTCCACATTTAATAGTTTAAAATAACTTTCATTTTTTCTCATGAATCTCCAATTTGGGCAGGGCTCAGTGGGCACAGCTTATCTCTGGTTTACTTGGAGTCAGCTGTGGTGGCTCCAAGGCTGAGGTTTAGGGTCATCTTCACTCACTTAGTTCACTCACTCACCTGTCTGCCAGTTGGTGCTGGCTGGCTGGCTGCTGGGACCTCAGGCCGTGGCTGGAATGCCTACACATGGCCTCTCCACGTGGCTACTTGGCTTCCACATAGCTTGGTGGAATCATTCTCTCCACATCATTCTCTCATCCCAAGCATCCTTGGCCACCCCTGTATTTCCCTGAAAATATAGGCCACTCCTTGCATTTTCATTATGGAATCTGAGAATCTGAAAGCTGTAAAAAACCTTAGATTTTATATGGCCCAACTCACTTTTGTGTTCCTAGAGTCTTGAGATGTGATGTCTAGAAGCTTAATGACTTTTGAGAATAAATATTAGTATAAGGTATTTTTCCCCCTGATATTTTCAAGTAAATGTAAAATTTCTAGTCGTTTATACAGTCCTAAAGAATGGTAGACTTGGGGTGAAAATTTTATTTTATTTTATTTTATTTTATTTTATTTTTTTATTTCAGAATATTATGGGGGTACAACACTTTGGCTATATATATTGCCCATGTACTGCCCGTGTCAGAGCTACAATCGTGGTCATCCCTCAAACTGTGCTCCCAGCATCCATTCAGTGAGAGTTTTATTTTTAATTTCTTTTGGTGGTTAAATATTTGGGCATTTTTATTGGAATTTTTTTCCCCATATATTACTATTTAGCCAAATAGCAATGCAGGAAGAACAAATGATAACGATTCCTTGTTCTGAGAGCCTGCATTGCATGGGAAGCAGACTTCAGAAACAGTGACTGGTGTCAAAGTAGCAAAGACTTGTTATCTAACTTATTATCTAGGATATACGGCCTTCTTCTTGAAGTGTAGTGTTTCATTAAACAAGACAAAGAATTCCCATGTGTGTATGTGAGTATGTTTGTGGCAGAGAAATCAATTTCAGTTACACTGCAAAACACCACTCAGCATTTGTCCTACATGAAGCCTTCCATGAAGAGGGTGTAGGCAGGACAAAGCCAGAACCTCCCTTGGAGGCATTCTGTAATTCACTCAGAGAAGCTGCACGAAGTAACTTGGGAAGATGGTAGGGATTTGTGGCCTCTGGTTCACCTTGAGCTGAACCTCAGAGTCAGTTCTTCGCTAAGCTAGGCCACTCTGTGCCTATTTGAGATAGAAGGTCATGTTTTGATGGCAGCAGCATGTTGTTAAAAGTCCAAGACTTTAGTCTGGGACTGTCCTGTGTGGCCAGTATTAGGATGTCCATATTGCAGAGACTTCCTCAGCAACAGAAAGGGCCTGGCTTGATTTCTGAATATTGTGTGAGTGTGGCTTTCTGACTCCCCTGGGAACTCGTGTTATCATCTCACAGTTGTGGTTTGGCCTGAGCCCGGACTCTGAAGGCTAGAGTCGTAGATGTCAAGTTTTTTTGTTTTGTTTTTGTTTTTCTATCGAGAACAAAAACATCACCCAGAGCACAGACATCCACTTTCCAAGCTAGACATTTTTGGTAGTCAGATGACAAGATTTCAGATGTATTGGCTCTAGAAAGGCTATTATAGGAAAAGAAATACCAGTCATCAATACTCAACCTGATGCTTCATTATATTATTAAGATGATTAGCGTAATGGGAAGTCATGGAGAACTCTACCACCAGATAGTTTCAAATCACACTGCAATGGCTCAATATCTTGAGACTTGGTAAAAAAAAAAGTTTAATTTTATTTCTACTGTTATTTTCTGAGGCTCAAGGGTTTAGTTTTCCGCTTCCTCCCTCCTTCCCTTTCTTTCTTCCTTTCTTTCTAAGAAAAAGTCAAATGACTTTGTGAGGAATTCTATCCATCAAGGCATTTATGAATTACAGCATTGATGTAGTTACTGAAAGTAAGTAATTAAATAAAATTTCTTAAGAAAAGTAGGTGGATGATGTCAAATATTCAAAAGAAAGTGAAAGTTGAACAGTCGAGAATTAGTTAACTAGTTTTTTAAGTTTTAATATTATTATTTGAAGTACCATAGTAGGTAAAGATTAATATTATGCTAAGATTTAAAGAAAACTTTATGATATGCTATATCTTCCCTTCAGTGGACTCACCTTTTACTATAGTTTATTAAGAATAAAGTTATTTGGTGTTTCTAGAAGGTAAAACCTCAGAGAATCTTATTTTCTGTATTAAATTTTTATTAATTTCACCAAGAAAAGACTAAGAAAGGAGGCAACTAATTTCTGAGAAGTTCAATATTAAGAAGCAAGAGGTTTTACTCAAGTTTGGGCTGTGACATTGTGGTGTAGAGTGATTTAATGGTTGGGCTAGCCCCACTCTGGAGTTCCTTATACTTCCAAGAAGGAGATAAATATATGCACAAAAATTTGTCTACTCATTACGTGTCTTCAATGTTCTTTGCTAAGTAATTCTTCTTAGAGTGGAATTAGCATTACTAATGATCACAGATGGAAGTTCTTGCCACTTTTCTAGTCAATACAACGATATTGAATTAGAGGAGATTCTAGTGTGCTTTGTTTTTTCTAAGGCCTACTTTTTCTCCCTGGAAGAAAGTTGCTCCACAATAACTACTAAAACATCACATAATTGTTTCAGGAGTTAGAAGAGCTAAACACTATCTGCTTCTCTAAGCACTGATTTAATCAGTTAAGGCCTGAACGCTGAGAGGAAGACACACATTCCATTGATTATGTCATTGAGCAGTGGCTGAAGATGAATTTGTCTGTACTGTCCTGGAATGTTATAATACTAAAGTAAATTTCAAGACTGTTTTTCCTCCTGCTGTATGTCTCTTTTTGTGTAGAATTCTTAGAGGTAACCTAGAATTTTTAATGTGGCAATGGGGTAGAAAAAGTGATATCCCCAAAATTAGGAGCCCTGGGTTTTAGTGTGGTATTGCCAACTGACTTCCTCTGTGACCTTGAGCAGGTTTCTTTACTTTTCTGGATCTCAGCTGTAAAGTGGGGGTTATGGATAAAATAATCCCTAAGGCTCCCCAAGTTTTAGTATTATATATGATATATATATATATATATATATATATATAAAATTTTAATGAAATGCAGAAAGTACACACTCACATACTGCCACTTGCAGAGGCTGTAAAAGGGCAGTGATACATACCTCCTGAAATCCAATATAATCACACTCTGATGGGACAAAGAGTTTATCAGGCAGACTAATCATGTATTATATTTGCTGCCTGAATTGGTCAACAATTACTTGTGAGTGAATTTATTCATCCAACGAGAGTTTTTGAGTTGAAACATCACCCAGGCTTTGTGTCGGACAAAGGTGATACAGACATGCCTTTACCTTCACAAAGTGCACACACCAATGGGGCACACAGGCATTAAGCAAATAATCACATGAATAAATACATGGTTATATATTATATTTATCTGTATCTAACCATTAGTTCTATGAAGGGAATGAACTTCACAAGGGGTGGTGATGGAGCCAAGGTGGGGGCCACTTTATATAGGATAGTCAGAGAGAATCTCCATGAGGAAGAGACAGAGCTGAGAGGCTGGAACCTGGATGATGAATAGCAGTAAGCCCAGAAAAAGCAGAGGGAAGTAAATGAGTGAAGGTTCTGAGTATGGAAAGCACTTGCCACATTTGTAAACAAAAAAGTCCAATGTGGCTGCAAAAGTGAACTGACAAAGTGGCAAGAAGTAAGGTCCGCAAGACAGGGAGGCTGGAGGTCACATGGGACTTTTCAAGCCATGAAAGAGTTTTGGATTTTGTCCTAAGTGTTACAGGAAACCACTAAGAGGATCTGAGCCAGTGAATAAATTGATCCAATTATGTTTAAGAGAATCATGATTTCTAGGTTGAGAATGGATTGGAGAGGAATAACAGTGGATGTGGTGAGACCACATTGAAGGATGTTGCATTAGTCAAGGAGAAAGCCAATAAAGACTTGGATTAAGATAATGGTAATGGATAGAATCAACACACCATTAAAGAGGTGATATATCATAGGTGAGCAATAGTTTCATCATGAATGGGCATATAAAATATATCTAAATTAACTTCCATTATAGATAACTTTTTTCATGTGTCATACACACACAGGTATGTGCATGCATGTGCGTGTGTGAATTGTCATACATTTTTTTGTTTATCCCTCTCCTTTCATTGTGTTAACTAAAAAGATCTATAATTACTCCTATTTTAGAATGGGTCCAGGAAACATACATATGTCAAAGGTATAGTTTTGATGCCCTTACTTTCTGATCCTTCAGAATGAAAAGACCCAACTTCTTTGAAAACTAGTATTGATGTTCCTTCCTTGGAGAAGCCTTTCTCATCCTTCTCAACTGGCTGTAGACACTTCCTTCTCTGGCCTGCACTTCAGCACTCTATACACAGCTGTAATCATTCCTTTGCAGGTTTGAGTCTTCCAGAAACCTATGAGTTCATCTAGTGCATGGGCTTTCTTCCATTGATTTGTTTGTCCCCAAAGGCCTAATTTTTCCTGGCATTCTTATCTCTTTCTGTCTGCTGGTGACAGTGGGAAAAGTGGAGAATAGAGAGTGGCTTATGTGAGTTTTTCCATTTCTGCTATCATCTCTCTGTAATTACTCAGAGATATTGGAAGCTATGACATGGCAATCATAGAACTTGACAAGGTGCCGTTGAAAGAGCCAAGTCAACAATACCTGCATGGTTCATCACCTTGAGGCTTTTGGAATTGGAAGGAATCTCAGAGGGGATCTAGTCCTACAAATGACTCACTGTGCACTGCAACATCATAGCCCAGGCTTGTCTAAATGCTGGATTCCTAATATTGGGCATCTCAGAAATAATGTCTCCTTTCTTGGTTTTTATTGGTGAAAATTAATGGTGATTTAATACTAAAATGGAAAACTGGATGCTGGCACATTCTTATTTTTGAACTGTTAATTAAATTATATATTGCTTCATACACAAAAATAAGGAAAGAGATACTGCATATAGATGAAGGGAGATTCCAGAGGAAGATTTCCACTCAGGTTCTTTGTAAACTTTCCTTCTCTATTTTATTTATTTATATCTTCATCCCTCATGTTCTTGTTGAATGTGCCTGTCTTCCATGCCCACCCCATTCCCTCTCAGGAGTCCTCTTGCCAAAATGTCCTGTGAAGATTTTGAATAGTGGACATAAGGACTCATTCCCTGTCAGAGGGTGTTTGTTAGTGATCCAGGGATGATCAGGGGAAGCACCGGTCCACAGCCATGTTGTAGCATCGGCAAAACTGACCTTTCTCACAATCCTCTGCTTTCAGCCCCTCATCTCCTTGGCATCGTGATGCCTCCAGCTGCCCACTGCTCTCAGAAAGATCTGTGAAATCAAAACATGTTAGGATGTCAAGGCTTTAATGGGTTACCTCTCCCAGGGCCATTTTTCTTTTCAGGAGAAAGAGAAAAGTAATGTCTTGCTAATGGTAGAATTTCAGGTATCAGCGAAGGAGGCATCTTGGGTTAGAGGGGCCTTTGCCAGCACGTTTAATAGCATCACATGTGAGGCTTATCCTGAACACCCTGGCCTGAGGAGCAGATAAGATGCCCAGTGACATTTATTGGCACATTTACCGCTTGTGTTATTGGCACATTGACTGGCCCTTGCTCAGCATCCCACGTAGGCACAGCACGCACCCCTCTCTATGGTCTCCCGGACCCACCTGACTCACCCTTACAGGCTTGTACTCAGCATATTGAGTGAGACTGTGGGCTCCGCAGTCTGACTGCCCAGGCTGTATTTCTTCTCTCTCATTTACTGTGTGTGGGCACATAAGTAACATTTCCAAGCCTTAGTTTATCTTCTATGAAATGGCTCACTGTGGGCTCCTGAAGACAAAAGGAGATGAGCTAATGGACGTAAAGGGCTTCGTTTGGTACCCAGCACGTAGGACTCCAGAAATGCTACCAAAATAAATAGTAACAAACTCTCATATGGCCCTTACTATATACTGATATTTGCATATATTGAAATAATTTGATTCTTACAACTCTAAGAGGTGGTTACTATTATCTCTATTTTACAGATGAGGGAGCACAGAGAGGTTAAATGACTTACCCAAAGTCCCACAGCTAGTAAGTAGGGGAGTTAGAATCTGAGCTCAGGACTCTCTGATTCCAGAGTGCCTGTTTTTCACCTTTCTGCAATGCTACCTCTCTTATAGACAGATGATATTACTACAAGAGTATTGACAGCCACTGGAAAACTCCTCTGCATGATCTGAATCCAGGTGAAATGCTGGTCCAACCAGGCTCTGTGATGCACAGTGGTGTAGAAAGAGCCTCTCCTACCATGATGCAGAAAACTGGGGCTAGCCTTAAAGACCCATAATAAGAAATCTCAGAGATTATCTGGCACAACCCCTTCACTTTACAGAGAAGGAAACTGGAATCCAGGGCAGTGCAGGCACTGGCACGGTCATGGTTAGAATGAGGCAGAACCAAGTCCTGGTTAGGTTTCATAGAACTAAATCCAAGGGCTTTTAAATTCACTACATTTGCTGTAAGAGATTCTCATGTCCTTTGAATTAGAGGAATTTTTTTCCTCCATACCCTAATTTCCTTTTGACCCTAGGTAAAATCTATTTTGATTTGGTTAAATGGTATTTTTTACTGATAATGTAAAAGATATAAAAAGTGGGGTTAAATAGGAAGAGACCAAGTGCTTAGTAATAGAGTTGGATTAATTCCACTGAGCAAAAGGTAGCTAAAAGTAGCTACTTGGAGGGGTAAGGGAACAGCTGTACCCTGCTGAATGTCAGTCCAATGATGCTGGGCAGTATGTCTTTCTATTAGTTCAGGTTCACCTAATGAGCTTGTTCTGTAAGTGGCCTTGTTTTTTAATATGTTGGCTGTTTCTGTAGGACAATGTCTTGTTCCCTGCTTTTCAGTGACTGCATACCTAAAAATGAGTATTGGCAAAAATGAATCTGCAGGCAAGATAAATTTTAAATGGTTGCACAACAAATGCTTTCTCTTCCCCTACAGTAATACACTTGTAAAAGAAATCAGATTGGGAAAGGAAAAAGCTGTTGAAAAAAATCTGCTAAGCAGATGCCTACTTTGAATACCGAGAATATGAAAAATGTTTTGACATGAAGCTCTGGATTATGAAAGAGTGCTGATTCATATTGTTCTAGAATCACCAAATGCTTGTGCTATATGGAACCTTAAAGATATTCCAGTATGAACCCCATGTTTGGAACATGAACAAAGAAGACAGAATGATACACAGCTCAGGTCACAGGTAGTTAGAGGCAGTCAAAACTCCTGGCTCTCATCCTGGAAATTTATTGTGAAATGTCATATGGAGTATAGTATTAGTCTGCTCAGGCTGCTCTAAAAAAATAAGATAGACTAGGTGGCTTAAACCACAGAAATTTATTTTCTCACAATTGTGGAGGATGAGAAGATCAAGGTTCTAGCTGATTTGGTGTCTGGTGAGGGCTCGCTTCCTGGCTTGCAGATGGTCACCTCTTACTGTGTCCTCACACGTCCTTTCCTTGGTTCCTGCTCACAGAGTGTGTATGAGCTCTCTGGTGCCTCTTCTTATAAGGCTTCTAATCTTATTGAATCAGGCCCCCACCCTTATGATCTCATTTAACCTTGATTATCTCCTTATTGGCCCTGTCTCCAAATACAGCCACACTAGAGGTTAGGGCTTCATCATATAAATTATGTTTGGGTTATCATGGGTGTGGGACTGGTGGCTTTATAAGAAGAGGAAGAGGGCTAGCACACTCAGCCCTCCTCACCATGTGATGCCCCATGGCACCCTGGGACTCTGCCCAGAGTCCCCACCAGCAAGGAGGCTCTCACCAGATGCTGCCTCTTGACCTTGGACTTTTCAGCTTCCATGACTGTAAGAAATAAATTCCTTTTCTTTATAACTTACCCAGTTTCAGGTATTCTATTATAAGCAACAGAAAACTGACTAATACAATCCTCATATTTGACCCCTCATTGTTATGACAAGGCTGATGCACCTCCAGGCTCAAGTCCACTTACTGGCATAAAAATAGAAGAAGGGACAGAAAGGCCCAAGAAGCAGGCCATCTGCCATCTGACTTTTTCAAAATTTTTCCAGGAGCCTCACCTGGCAACTTCTGCTTAAATCTCTTTGCCTGGAACTGGGTCACTTTGCTTCTCTAGTTGCAAGGGAGCCTGGGGAGGTGGATGACTTTGGCTATACCCAGTCACCCCAAACAAAAGTGAGTATTTTTTAGTAAAGAAGAATGAAGAAATGGATAATTTGTAGAAAAGAGTCTGAAACATAAAACATGCTGAGGTAAGTAATTAAGAACCATAAGCTTTAGGGTCAGGCACATCTGAATTCAAATCCCAGCTCTGACAACATTTTGGGCAAGCTACTTTATTTCTCTGGACCTCAGTTTCCTTTGTAAATGGGGATAATTATGATAAAATGAGGGAACAAAGTTCTGCTAAAGATTAAATAAGATGATTGAGACGTAAAGTATCCATAAATGCCAGTTATTTTCACATTATACCACTGTTTTAGTATCATGAGATGGTAGTGTTGCTTGTCCTTCCTGGACCAAGTGAAACTTTGATTTCTTTTAAATTCAATAGACAGAGCGTTCAGGACACCAAGACATTGAAGCTGGTTAAACAGGTTTTGTTCAGCACTATTCCCTATTAAAAATAATGCCAAAAAGATATTTAGACATTGTTCACTCTGCTTCTAGCCTTTTGTTGAAAGGGGAGTCTTCAATGGGCCAAGCATACTGGACTCAACCTGAAGTGCTTCCTTGTGTTGGAGAAGAGATGACCAGGCTTGCAGCCCGGCCTTTGTAGGAAATTTACAGCAGACAGACAGAATGTCCTGAGCCTTTTATGCCTTTTCGCAGAGAAGAGGCTCAGGAGATTAGGAGATCTATGTTTCCCACACTCAATCTCATTCAACCTTAAATTTAAAAAGAAAGAAAAAAGGGGAAAAAAAGACAAACTGCTGCTTTAATAAATTTGGGGGACTCACATCAGATTTCCAAGTTTCTAACAGGAAATCTGTATATGTTATACATGCTCTTTCAGTCCAAGGACATAACTATCACAGGAAGTAGCATATAGCCTATGGTCAGCTTTGCTTAAGGGCAGTGACTAACACATTAGTATTTCTTATTTCCTTTAGGAAGAAAAATTGTTACATAGGCATTATGAGAGGTTCAGTTTCCTTCTGGGAAAATTTACCAAATACCCTGTACTAGCTATGCTTGGCATGGTAGTCAGTTTTCAGTCCTCTGCATTTCTATTTCAAACCTATTTTTATTAACAAAGTAATACATGATTATTGTAGAGAAATTAGAAAATAAAGATAATAGAAATATAAAAACATAATTACACATAATTCTATCATCTGAAGAAAATCACTGTAAACATTTTTATGCATATTCTTTAAACTTTCTAAATATATGTAAATGTATAAATATATATTTTTAAAAATTGGCTTTATATTTTACATACTATTTTTAACCATTTTTGCACTTAACAATATGGCATAAATATTTTCCATAACATTGAATATAATTGTACATCATCCTTGAAAATAGTTGCATGTATTCTTTTTATAAATACATAATAATTATTTAAACAACCTCCTATTGTTGGACACAAATTGTTTTTTGTTTTTGTTTGTTATTGTTTCCAATTATGTGCTGTGATGAAGATCCTTATAACTGAAAGTGGGTGGGGAATAAAGTTATCTTCTGAGTCAAAGGATATGAACATAATTTAACATAATTTTAATATTATTTGTGGCATTGATATTACAAATTTTCCACCAAAAACATGGGAACAGTTTGTTATACTATCAGCATGAACTCTTGCAAACTCTGAGTATTATCATTACAAAGTATATACAGTTTTAGTGTGTCTGTGTATGTGTGTGTGTATTTTGGAGTGCTTTTTCTGAACTTATTGCTAGATAAAATCTTTCCAGTTTTGATTATGTATCAATACCCACATAGGTAGGGATAATGAACAGATGTGATAGGGCTGCCTCTGTGAACCTATTTCCTGCGTGTGGAAACTGCAATGAAAAATGCTGGATTTTTTTTTTTTTTGCAGGAATGATGATCTCTTTTTTTGTTGGTATTTTTATACCACTTGGGTTTTGCCTTCTCTTAACTTCTTTCTCCATTTTTTAAAGAACTTAAGTTAGAGAATCAACGAACTGGTCATTGCATAAAGCTCTAAATGGATACAAGGAGGCATACACGTCTATAACTCAAAGAAGACTCAGTGGAAGAGACTCAAAATAAACAAATGTAAACTTTCAATGCATTGTTTTGAAGTAAAACACCAAAAGCTCAAAAATAAAAAACAGAAGAACTTGCCTTGTGCAAGTGTGGCAGAAAAAAAAATCTAGGGACAACCTGGACACAAGGTGACCATGAGTGGAGAGTGAAGCACTGCAGTAAAGGAACAATCACGAGCTTGGGCTATATAAATAGGAACGTGGACATAAAAGCAGCTACAGCTCTTAGGTCAATGCTAAAGCTTTATGTCCACTTTTAGATTCTACAACTATAGAGAGACATGGAGAAGATTCCTTGCATTTTTTTCTATGTTCTGGGAAATTGACAGTCATTATCACATATAATTTAATAACCACAACAAGTTTTTGAGATGTATATTATGACCTTCATTTTACACAAGAGAGATCCAAAACTTATAGAAGAAAATACTTTAAGGTTATCCAGCTCTTTATTGAGAATCCAGGACTCAAACTAGGTTTGAGGCTGTATCTGAAGGTTATCCTCATAATCACAAGGCACAATGAGAACACCATGCTGAGAACACGATGAGGCAAAAGGACAAAGATTACTTGGCCTCAATCCTATTGCATAAAGAAAACACCCAGTTTGTGGTAAATCTCCTCCTTCTGCTTGGGTGCTATACCTGTATCTGTCCAAATTGGAATAGTTAGAGGTGGGGCTGGAAAATCTCTGGTAAGAATGATTCCCTTTTGTTCTTTGTGACTGCCCTGCGTGAGGCAGTTCCTTCACTGACCTTGCATATAAATTTCCTTACATGCTACCACCTGGGAACCCTGAGGCAGGTGATGACTCACTCACCTCTGCCTGACCATATTCAGTGCTGACTGTGTTAGAAGACTCAGCAGGTGTTTGGATGGAGGCAGGAGAGCCATAACATTTTCTGGGTATTAAGTGGGAGAACAAAACAAATTAAAAGGTTGCCAGGAAAGCTTAAGGAAATAGGGGTTGTTTCTCTGCAGGGAGAAGAGAAAGCTGAATTTTGACTTCCAGAAGGACCCTCCCCCTTCCCCCTCACAAAGAATTTAAACCAGCTGATATCTGTCTCCACTGAGAATGAAGAGGAAATGAATTTAGATTTGATTGTAAGGAATTTAGCTCAAAAAAGAATTTTCTAATAGTGATGGATGTTGAATATTGCAGTAGGTTGCCAGAGGTGCTATAAAATCAATTTTCTTCACCAGAATTCTTTTTTAATTAGTTTTACCTTATTTATTTATTTTTAAATTTCAAAATATTAAGGGGATACAAATGTTTTTGTTACATGGATACCTTCTATGATACTTCAGTTGGGGCTTTTAGTGTGCCCGTCACCAGAATAGTGTTCATTGTACCTGATAGGTAAGTTTTTAGCCCTCACCCCTCCCACTGTCCCCCCTTCTTAGTTTCCAGTGTCCTTTACATCTCTTTGTGGTCTTGTGTGCCCATAGTTTAGCTCCCAATTATGAGAGAGTACATGTGATTTTTTTTTCCATTCCTGAGATACTTCACTTAGGTTAATGGTCTCCAGTTCCATCCAAGTTATTGCAAAAGATATTATTATTTCATGCCTGAGTGGTATTTCATGGTGTGTATATATATCACATTTTCTTTATTCACTTATAAATTGATGGGCACTTAGGTTTATTCCACATCTTTGCAATTGTGAATTGTGCTACAATAAATATTCTAGTATAGGTGTCTTTTTGATAAAATGACTTCTTTTCCTTCAGGTAGATACCCAGTAGTGGGACTTTTGGGTTGAATGGTAAGTCTACATTTATTTCTTTAAGGAATTTCCATACTGTTTCCATAGAGGTTGTACTAATTGGCAGTCCCACCAACAGTGTATAAGTGTTCCTTTCTGTCTGCATCCATGCCAGCACCTATTGTTTTTTGACTGTTTAGTAATGGCCATTCTGACAGGGGTAAAGTGATATCTCATTGTGATTTTAATCTGTGTTTCCTGATGATTAGTGATGTTGAGCATTTTTTCATATTTCTTGGCCATTTGACTATCTTCTTTTGAAAAACTTTTGTACATATCTTTTGCCCACTTTTTAATGGAGTTGTTTGTTTTTTTATTGCTGATTTGTTTAAGTTCTTTATAGATTTTGGATATTAACCCTTTGTTGGAGGAATAGTTTGTGAATATTTTCTCCTGTTCTGTAGGCTGCCTATTTACTCTGCTCATTATTTCCTTTGCTGTGGAGAAGCTTTTTAATTTAATTATGTCCCATTTATTTATTTTTGTTATTGCTGCATTTGCTTTGGGGGTCTTAGTCATAAATTCATTGCTTAGGCCTATGTCTATAAGAGTTTTTCCTACGTTTTCTTACAGAATTTTTATAGTTTCATGCTTTGCATTTAAGTCTGTTATTCATCTTGAATTAATTTTTGTATATAGTGAAAGATAGGGGTCCTGTTTCATTCTTCTGCATGTGGCCATCCAATTTGCCCAGCACAGTTTATTGAATAGGGCTTCCTATCCCCAGTGTATGTTGTATGCTTTGTCAAAGATCAGTTGGTTGTAGATAGATGGTTTTATTTCTGGCTTCTCTATTCCATTCCATTGGTCTATGTCTCTACTTTTATACCAGTACCATGCTGTTTTGGTTACGATAGCCTTGTAGTATAATTTGAAGTTGGGTAATATGATGCCTCTAGATTTGTTCTTTTTGCTTTAGATTGCTTTGGCTATTCAGGTTCTTTTTCTGTTCCAAATGAAGCATAGAATTATTTTTTTCTAGATCTGTGAAATATGACAGAATATGAAATTCCAAAATATGAATATTGAATTTTGATTGGGATTGCATTGAATCTGTAAATCATTTTGGGCAGTATGGGGATTTTAATGATGTTAATTCTACCAATCCATGAACATGGGATGTTTTTACATTTGTCATCTATGATTTCTTTCATCAGTGTTTTGTAGTTCTTCTTGTAGAGATCTTTCATCTCCTTGATTAAGTATATTCCTAGGTATTTTATTTTCTTTGTAGCTATTGTAAATGGTATTGAGTCCTTGATTTGACTGTCAGCTTGACTTTTATTAGCATATAGAAATGCTACTGATTTGTGTACATTAATTTCATAACCTGAAACTTTGCTGAATTTATCAATTTTAGGAGTCTTTTGGTGGAGTCTTTAGGGTGTTCTAGATACAAGGTCATATTGTCAGTGAAAAGCAAAAGCTTGCCCTCCTCTTTCCTGATTTGGATACTCTTTATCTCTTTCTCTTGCCTGATTGCTCTGGCTAGGACTTCCAGCACTATGTTGAATAGAAGTGGTGACAATGGGCACTCTTGTCTTGTTCCAGTTCTTAGGGGGAATGCTTTCAACTTTTCCCCATTCAGTATGATGTTGGCTGTGGTTTTATATGGCTTTTATAATTTTAAGGTGTGTTCCTTCTATGCCTAGTTTGTTGAGGGCTTTTATCATGAAAGGGTGCTGGATTTTATCAATTGCTTTTCGTGCATCTATTGAGATGATCATGTGGTCTTTGTTTTTGCTTCTGTTTATGTGGTGAATCACGTGTATTCATTTGCATATGTTAAACCCTCCTTGCATCCCTGGATGAAACCCACTTGATCATGATGAATTATTTTTTGATGTGCTGTTGAATGCAGTTTGCTAGTATTTTGTTGAGGATTTTTGCATCAATGTTCATAAGAGATATTGATCTGTAGTTTTCTATTTTTATTGTGCCCTTTCCTGGCTTTGGTATCAAGGTGATACTGGCTTTGTAGAATGAGTTAGCAAGGATTCCCTTCTTCTCCATGTTATGGGATAATTTCTGCAGGATCGGTATCATTTCTTTTTTGTAGGTCTGTTAGAATTTGGTTATGAATCCATTGGGTCTGGGGCATTTATTTGTTGGAATATTTTTTATTACTGCTTCAATCTTGCTGCTTGTTATTGTTCTGTTCAAAATTTCTATTTCTTCCTGATTCAGGCTTGGGAGATTGTGTGTTTCCAGGAATTTATCCATTTCCACTACCTTTTCTAGTTTATTTGCATAGGGGTTTTCATAGTATTCCCACTTGATATTTTGTGTTTCTGTGGCATCGGTAGTAATGTCTCCCTTTTCATTTGTGGTTGAGCTTATTTGGGTCATTTCTTTCCTATTTCTGGTTAATCTAGCTAGAGGTGTATTGATTTTGTTTATCTTTTTAAAGAACCAACTTTTTGTTTTGTTGATGCTTTTTATTGTTTTTCTTGTTTTGATTTCATTTAGTTCTGCTCTGAGCTTTGTTATTTCTTTCTTCTGCTAGCTTTGGGTTTGGTTTGTTCTTTTTCTAGTTCCTTGAGGTGTGACACTAGGTTCTTGATTTGTAATCTTTCTGTCTTTTTGATGTAAGCATTTAAGGCCATGAATTTCCCTCTTAACATTGCTTTTCTTGTATCCAATAGATTTTGAATGCTTGTGTCATGCTTATCATTCAGTTTGAAAAATCTTTTGATTTTAATCTTAATTTCATCATTGACCCAAGGATCATTCAGCAGTAGGTTGTTTAATTTCCATGACTTTGTGTAGATTTGGCATTGCCTCTTGGTGTTGTTTTCTAGTTTTATTCCACTGTGATCTGAGAAGACACATGGAATGATTCCGATTTTTCTGAATTTGCTGGGACTTGTTTTGTGGGCTAACATATGTTCTATCTTGGATAATGTCCCATGTGCTGATGAGAAGAAAGTATATTCTGCAGTTTGGGTGTAGAATGTTCTGTAGATGTCTGTTAAGTCTGTTTGTTCTAGAGTCCTGTTTAAGTCCAGTGTTTCTTTTTTGATCTTCTGTCTCAATGATCTGTCCAGTTCTGTCAGTAGAGTGTTGAAGTCTCTAACAATTATTATGTTGCTCTTTATGTCTTTGGTTAGATCGAGTAGTATTTGATTTATGAATCTGGGAGCTCCTGTGTTAGGTGCATATATATTTAGGATTGTTATATCTTCTTGCTGAATTGCTCCCTTTGTCATTATATAATGACAGTCTTTATCTTTTTTTTTTACCATTGTTGATTTAAAGTCTATTTTATCTGATACAAAAATAGCTACTCCTGCTTGCTTTTGGTTTTCATTCACATGGAATAATTTTTTCCATCCCTTTGCCTTTAGTCTATGAGTATCCTTGTGAGTTAGATGGGTTTCTTGGAGACAGCATATACTTGGGGTGTGTTATTTCATCCATTCAGCCACTCTATGTCCTTTAAATGGAGCATTAAGACCATTTATATTCACTGTTATTATTGATATGTGAGATACTGTTCTGTTCATCATGTTGAATGATACCTAGCTGCTTTGTTTTCTTCCTTGTGTTACTGTTTTGTAAGAATTGTGAGCTTTAACTTTTGAGTATTTTTATATAGGTGGGTATTGATTGTTCTTTTCCATATATGGAGCAATATTAAGCATTTCCTGTAGAGCAAGTCTAGTGGTGACAAATTCCCTTACTGTTTGCTTGTCTGAGAAAGACTTTATTTCTCCTTCATTTATGAAACTTTGTTTTGCAGGATACAAAATTCTTGGCTAGCAGTTATTCTGTTTAAGAAGACTAAAAATGTGATCCCAATCTCTTTTGGCTTGAAAGGACTCTGCTGAGAAGTCTGCTGTTAGTTTGATGGGTTTTCCTTTGTAAGTATTTGTTGCTTTTGTCTTGCAGCTTGTAGGATTTTCTCCTTCACTTTGACTTTGGTCAGGCTTATGGCTATCTGTCTTGATGATGTTCAATTTGCTATGAATCTTCCAGGTGTTCAACAGCCATCTTGTATCTGGATATCTAAACCTCTAGCGATACCAAGGAAATTTTCCTCTATTATTCTCTCAAATAGATTTTCCATGCTTATTGGTTTTTATTCTCCTCCCTCAGGGATACCTATACATCTTATATTTGTTTGTTTTCCGTAGTTCTATATTTCTCTCAGTGATTGTTCATTCTTCTTTGTTCTTTTTTCTATATTTTTACTGACTGGGTAACTTCAAAATCCTATCTTCAAGCTTGGAAATTCTTTCTTCTGCTGGTCTAACTTGTTCTTAAAGCTTTCTGCTGTATTTTGAAATTCCCTAAATGACTCTTTCATTTCTTTCAGTTCTGTTCTCTCTTTCCTAATGTTATCTATCTCTTTAGTGAGTTTTTCATTCATGTTCTGAATTATTTTTTTGGTTTCTTTGAGACGATTTTCTACCATCTCCTCAATTCCATTCGTCTTACTTGCCATCCATAATCTGATTTCCATATCTTTCATTTTAACAATTTCCTTTTGTTTGGAGTTTATTGCTGGTGAGCTATTATGATCCTTTGGGTATGTTGAGACAGCATGTTTTTTCATGTTGTCAGAGTTTTTATGCTGGTTCCTTCTCATCTGGAGCCTTTTCTGTCAGCTCAAAACAGATAGCCAATATGGTACACCTGTCCTCCTCTGTTAGGACCTCTGTTGCTCAGTGAAGAGAGGGATGCATCCCTGGATGGTGTGCTTGGGTCTCACTCTGGAAGCTTGGCCAGCCAGGAGAGGGGTAATGTACTGTAAACCTTTAACCCTGCTGCTCTGTTGTGTCTCCCTTTTTCCCTTGTGGTTGTCACTATTGCTGTGGTGGCAAGGCAAGCCCCTGGTGCCAGGTGTAAAATGTGGCTGGCTGGCAGGATGGGGTGTACATGTGGGATGGAGGGGTTCTACTGGGCAGGGTGTACATGCATGCAGGCCTGGGTGGTTGAGGTGCCAGGCACATGAGAGGGCCAAGGTCAGTGCAGGGTGCAGTGCAAGGCGTAGCAGGTATACAGGGCATAGTGACCCCATAGGCCCACAAGGCACATTAGGGAGTGAGCCCACAAGGCACAGGAGGGGGTCACAACTCATGTGCAGGGTGGAGCTGGGACCCAGGAGAGAGCAGACTCATGAGGCAGGATGCCTATGCAGAATGGAGCAGGTCTACAGGGCATGGTGCTCATGTGTGCTTGCAGATCAGGGAGGCCATGCGGCAGAGCTTATGCAAGCTCAGTGCCAAGGGCACCTAAGCAGGACAGCATGCATCCGTGGTGTGCTGTTTGCCCAGATCCAAAGGCCATGGCTACACTGGCTTTTGTCCTGCTTGAGGTCTTTCAGTCAGTGGCGGTGGCAGTGGGTGTTGAAGGCTATGGGCGCATGCTCTTCCCAGGTCCCTTGGGAAGTGTGGTTAAATGGGATACCCCAAGCCATAGCAGTGGGCCCTGGGTGGCAGTGGCAGGGGTACATGTCACCTGCCCATAGGATGCACATGAGTGCCAAGATTCCCTGCCTCCTTCCCACCTGACAGGGGTAAGGGGGAGACAGCAGTCACAGATTTGACCCTTGGGCAAAAGTAGTGTTCTGGGATTGGATGTTACAGTGGAGCCAGCTGCAGTGACCTACCTTTTATTTTTTATTATTAATTTTAAAAAAATTTTATTTTTAATTCTTATGGATACATAATAGTTGTACATATTAATGTAGTACATGTGATATTTTGATATAAGCATACAATGTGTAATGATCAAGTCAGGGTAATTGGGATATTCATCACCTCAAACACTCATCATTTTTTTGTGTTAGGAACATTCCAGTTCCACTCTTCTAGTTATTTTGAGACATACAATATTTTTTAACTATAGTTGCTCTATTTTGCTACCAAACATTGGATGTTATTTGTTTTGTCTAACTGTATTTTTGCACCCATTAACCATGTCCTCTTTATAACCTTCCCCCACTACCCCTCCCAGCCTCTGGTAACCATCACTCTCCTCTCTATCTCCGTGAGATCAATTTTTAGCTCCCACATATGAGTGGGAACGTGCAATATTTGTCTTTTTGTGCCTGGTTTCTCTTAATATAATGTCCTATAGTTCTATCCATGTTGTTGCAAATGACAGGATTTCATTCTTTTTTATAGCTGAATAATATTTCATAGTGTATATATACATTTTCTTTCTCCATCCATTCTAGCGGAGTTGTTCTTCAAACATGAAGGAGAAATAAAGACTTTCCTAGAATTCTGTTTAAAATGGGGTAATATTTTCTTTGTTCAAGATATGCCAGGAGGCAGAGTAGCCAGTTGGTAGGAACTGGTGCATGAATTAAGGCAGGAATTAAGGGTGTCTAGTGCATAAGACTAGTGGATCTTTCAAAGTAAAAGCATTCCCTTTTTTAATAAAAGTGAACAAATATCTATATATTTTCCCAGTATGAATGTTTCCCTTTATATAACTGCTGTGTAAATATGTAGGAATGAGCAAAGTTGAATACAGTTGTTTGACCAAGAAAGTATATGAAGATGCAATAACAGGATTTGAACTAAATTCCACATGATGGCTGAAATGTGACTTTCACCACCAAATGAAGCTCCAATTATTTCTTAAATATGTCCCCAATATTTTAGAAGTAAAAGGAAAAAAATCAATATAAGACCTCTTTTTCAGTACCTACTTTTTTGCCATAATGGCAGTTCTTTCAGATGGTTATGAATTCCGATACAATTTTATTTCATGACTCAGTGAAACTTAGCTACCAAATCACTACAAATCAATCTTTTACAAATGAATTTCTGTGGACTTGGTTGGATAATTATCATTATCTGACTTGTCAAAATCATATGTAGCTTAGAAAACTCTGAGTTGTAGCCCTTGTTTTTTCTCTTCTGAAATAATTCCAATTTTTACCCCCATTTTCAGTGCCTTTCTTAACTTTACCCTTGTATAGATAATAATGCCTGCTTCTATTATTTTAAAATACTTTTATTATCATTCAAATACTATAATAAGGATTTCTTTGTAAACTCCATGTTCTCCCTCATAAATATCCCCATCAGTTCTGTCTAGAAGCTTAGTTTAGAGCATAGCTGTATTTATTCTCTGTAAATATTTTTTGTCACATAACTAAGATAAAAATTAAGATTTTTCAACCTATTACATTTTATATTTTGTGGATTTTGTCAGTTGCTACTCTTCCTTTTCTCTCTTACTCTCTAGGTTTTAGGCAACATCACAACAGTGATTAAGTCTGTTATAAAATCTGTTACGATGTCACAACATATAGCATATTTCCACTTTGCTATCTTGTAGGGGTGTGCCAGATGCCTCACTAGAGATCTTTATACAGAGTGTCATTCTATAAATCATGAACCTTCTGCTCCAGTGGGACTTCTCTACTCATTGCCTCTAAAAATACCTCTTGTGGATTCACATTCACTCCCATTCACCCTGAATACCAACTTCTTGCTCACATTCTTCAAGGCCCAGTTTTAGTCCTACTTTTCCCAGGAGGTGTTCTCTGATTATCCCTGTTCTCTTATCCCCAAATCTAGTATTATGGTATTTTTTTCTTCTCACATAGCATATGTGGCTCAGTATTGTTGCTGTATTTTGTGTGCTTATGTCATGCTCTCATACTTATGTTTTAAGTTGACAGAGGAAGCAGCATAAAATGGTGGTTATGAGCAAGAACTTCTGAAATAGATGTTAAATCCTAGATCTGCCACTGTGTCTCCTTGGGCAAGTTACTGAACCTCTTTGAGTTTCTACGTCCTCACCTGTAAGAGAGGGGTTATAACTTCTCTATGAAGTTATTACGATGAATAAATGAAATGATTAGGTGTTTAGCCCAGTGCCAGACATAGTAAATATTCATGAAATTGAAGTCAGAGCCAACATCTGATATTTCTTGGCAACTCTTAAAGGCCAGAGCACAGGGATTTTTTTTCAGGTTAGGAGTTCAACTAAATATTTGCTAATCGAAGGAAAATACGCAGCTCTCTCTGCCAGCCCTGAGTATTTACAATTATATGGCCTTTTTATTTTTTAGGATTTTTATTATAAGTCACTTTCCTATATATTTACAACTTTCTTCAAGGCTGCAGATACTAGATACAAATAAATTCTTCAATACCGGACAGGCAAGAAAATGCTTGAGTGGCAGAATGTGGGGGAGGAGGCAGAGGATGGGGTTGTGACAGAGTGTATTATTTTCAGTCTGACATTGCTTACTTATGACCTGGTAGACAGCCGAAGAGTGCATGTCCCCTAGTTTCTTTCTATTTATGGAAAATCTGTTTACATTTTAAGTCTCAGAACAAGTGACACTTTCTTTAGGCAGTTTTCCTGATTCCTAATCCATAGCACCTCTATTAAATACTTGTCCTTGTCCTTGTCATGTCATTAGTTCGGTTGTTAGTAAATTAAAGCAAAGCAATTTTAAGCTCAATGGGGGTGGTTTTCTTTTCACTTCTTACGCTCTTTGCATCTAGTACAATTATCAATACAATGGGTACAATAGGGTTGTTTTGACAGCTGAATAAGATAATGTTGACAAACATAATTTTTAAAGTATAAAGATTTATAAAAATATAAGTTGTTGTTGTTCAGCCTACATCCGGGCTACTGTCATGGAAATTTATATGTGAGTTCTGAGACTTTTAAGCATCATGAGAGAAATGTGCAGTCTAAACATAGTCCAATGTATAATACTTAGCTCTCTGTCAATGTGTATAGTTAAGAATTGCTGTCCAAACAAGAACATATAAATTCAGAAATAGGGACAAGCATTTCATGGAACCAATTGACCTATTCAGACATTTTAAATTATGAAAACATACACATTTAATTGCTTTTTGCTATTAAGAGAAATAAGCAGTAACCTAGGAGTCAGAACAGGTAGAACTGCTCCAGTTCTAACATCAATAAGCTTCATGCCCATTAACGACAATTTCTTCTTTCTGTGCCTCAGTTTCCTTGTCTGTAAACTGAAGTGTTCGGACTATGTCTAAGGCCTTTACTAGATTTAAAACATAAGGATTTTCTCATTCTAATGCAAAGAACATTCTTGCTCATTTAACCTGCAGTTGTTTTGATAAAGAAGCAAAATCATTTTTGTGATTGAAGTCCAAGGGTGGGCACCTTAGCAGTAAAGTTATCCTCCTTGTAACATAATCTTCTGACAGACTGACAGTGACTTTTGCTGAGAGAGTCTGATAGTGATGTCTATTTACCTTGTAGATTCCTGAACCTGCATTTATTGTAAGAAAGAAGCATATGACTTCCTTCCTTGCATCCCCTTTTGCAGATGAATGAGGTATTCACTTGCCAGCTGCAGCGTTCTCCCTTATAATCAGTCAGTGCCTCCTGTCTGAGCTGTGACATGTTTCCACAGTCCATGGAGCTGAGGAATTTTGTGATGTGTTAATGCTTCCATTTGGGCTTCACTGGACTGAATCAGGTCACTGAAAGTGGTTGAATTAAGAGGAAAATACATTAATTTGATCATTTAATCTTATAAAAAAGAAAATAAGAAAGCTTTCCTTTCAAAAATACAGGAATATCTTATTATATTTCATTACCATGCTCATGAAACTTTTACAGATGTTGAAATTTAAGTCTTCAGTCGTTTTTGAATACTATCATTTTTTTACAATCATTTTGACTGAATAATTGTTGCATTTACTTTATATTTATCTTAAAAATTTTTGAAAACCACAGCCAAATTGTCCACTAAAAGTTTGAACTGCTTTCACCAAGAGTGAATATATTTATATCTTGCCACACTGAGTATTATTTATTTTTGAAATTCTGGCATTCTAATAGTGTCTTGTTTTAAAGGCACTCTTGATAATAAAGTTCAGTGATTTTTTTTTCATATGCTTGTTACCCACTTTTACTTATTTTGTTTAAATTGCTTTTGTTTATAACTTGTGTCTATTTCTCTATTGAGCCATTACAACAAATGCACTTTTTCTGTGCATTTAAGTATCTAGAACTGTCCTAAATACTAAAGATATATCATTGAACAAGCAATAAAAAGTTTTCTCATGGAGTTTACATTCTAGGGGGAAGAGGAAAATAGAAAAAACAAATCAGGTATATGTACAGTCAGGTACTACATAATAACATTTTGGATCAACAACAGACCACATACATGACAGTGGGCCCATAAGATTATAATATCACATATTTACTATACCTTTTCTATGTTTAGATACACAAATACTTGCAACTGTGTTATAATTGCCTACAGTATTTAGTACAGAAACATGCTGTACAGGTTTGTAGCCTAGAAGCAATAGGCTACACCATAGATCCTATGTGTATAGTAGGCTATGCCATCTAAGTTTGTGCAAGTACGTTGTATGATGTTTGTACAATGACAAAATCACCTTACAACATATTTCTTGAACATATCCCCATCGTTAAGCAAGACACGACTGTATTGATGTAAAAACAGAGGGCATGCTCAGGATTTACTGGGAGGCCATTTTAAGCTAACTGATCAGGAGAAGCTTTTCAGAGGAGGTGATATCTTTGTTGAGATATGATTGACAAGAGCATCCAGTAGCAGAGGATCTTTCCAGGTGATGGAAACACCTAACACAGAGGCATGGATAAGTTTGGGAAGAGAAAGAAGGCCACAGGCCTGGAGAAGGTGAGGAAAGGGAAGGGGCAAGAGATGGGGTTGGTAAGTTGGAAGACTCCCTGGGAGTCCAGGGAAGGAGTTTTATTAATAGTTTCATTCCAAGCATGTTGGGAAGCAATCGGAGACTTTCTGTAAAAGGGTGACATAATCTGATTTACACCTTAACGGATGGCTTTGGTTGCTAGGTGTGTAATGAATCACTGGGAACCATCACGGGAGCAGGCAGACCAGTCAGGAAGCAAGGGCAGTTGTTTAGGTAAGAGCTGATGGTTACTTGGTATAGAGAATGCTGTCAGTGGGCCACCTAGATTCCCTTTACCTGCTGGGTGCACCAGTCTCCCAGCTACTATGCGAGAAGGCTTCCACCAGTCCCAGTTGCCTCCTTCCTGGGAGGCTATTCCTTCTCTCCCCTCTTGCAGACTTCAGCCAATGATGACTGATGAATGGTGACTTCACGCAAGGCCCCCTGCATGAAGGTGGGGTTAATGCTATGGTATCATGTGGCCTCGCACTTCCTTGTGGGAGCAGCCTGAAGCTGATCTTTAGCTGAGATGACATTTCTGCTTAGCTCTCCCCTCCTGTCCTTCCCTGCTTCTTGTGGTCCTCTTTCCTTCAATAAATTACTTGAACAAGAATCTTCATCTCAGGCTCTGTTTTTAGGAAACCTGGCCTAACACGTGGTATAGGGTGGCAGAGGTTGAAATAGAGGAGAGAGAATGGATTAGAAATGTTCCAGAAAAAGGTTCTACAAGAATGGGTCTAGAATGTGAGAAAAAGAAATCCAAATAGTTCCTAAATTTTGTTATTGAGCAACTTGGAGGGTAAAAGCACTATTTACTAATAGGAGATGTCTGGAATGAGGAGATTTGCAAGGAAGAGAAGAAAAAGTTTTCAGATTTGTTAAGTTTGAAATGTCTACAAACAAATATAACAGGTAGGCAATTGAATAAACTACTCTTTTGCTCCAAGGGGCAGTTCAGTCTGGAGGTCTATATTTGGGATTCAACTGTGGTAATCAAATGGTATTCAAATGGTACTTGAAGGCATGTGACTAAATGGGGGCACATAGGACAAGAGTATAGATGAAGATGTGAAAGTTTCCTAGGACAGAATCCTGGCATGACAATACTTAGGGGAGTGGAGAAGGAAAATCCAGCAAATATACTGAGTGAGTAGTGAGGAAAACGGGAGAAGGTTGTGTCACAGAAACCAAGAAAATAAAATGTTTCAAGAAGGGTATGACTAACTGTGGAATGCAGCTTGTTGGTCAATGAAGATGAAGACAGATAACAGGTCACGGGATATGGCAACAGGGAGATTACAGGTCATCTTGACAAGAGAAGATTTTTACAAGAGAAGATTCTGACGCGATGGGTATGCATATGGCCCAGCTCATCATGATGTACACATTAAATGTGTGCAATGTTTTGTATATCAATTACACTTCAACTAAAAAAAAGAGAAAAAATACTAAAAAAGAAAAAGGGAATGTGAGATGAAGAAGCAAATACATTGACTGAGGCAACTATTATTGCTGTGAACTGGAGTAGCAAATGAGGTACTACCTCAAGTGAGACAATGAGTCCACGATGTTTTCTTTTTTTTTGATTGACTCCATTAGGAGGGAGAAGTTGATTATCCAAGACAGAGGGAACAACTGGAGGAGAAAGTCCTTGAAAAGACAAAAGTGGTGGGATCTAGTGTCTGTGAGCAAGGGCTGGCTCTATCCTGAGGCAGAACTTCAAATTTGTAACTGGACTAGAAAAATACCAGAGAATATAAATGCCAATGAAGAAATGTCTGTAGATATTGTCGTGGGTAGCTGAATTAGTTTTTGTCTAATTGTTTCTGTGTTCTTCTTGAAATAGGAAATGAGGACCCCAGCTGAGACAAGGGGTGGAGTGGGGCTAGTATTTTGGAGATTTGAAGAGAGAAGAGTAAGGAAGAAATAATCATGTTAGAGACTAAGAAAACTTATTTATGGGGATTATGTAGTATAATATCCTTTTACTATTGAGTATCCCTTTTGGTATGTTTGCTCATGAATTTTGAATAAAACCAGTCAGCAAGGGTGTGAGTTTTTTTCAGCCATGTTTAAGTGCCCAGGTATAGACATGGAGTAGGTGGATGGTTGGGTTTAACTAGCACTAGGGTTTTGTTAGGAAAACAAAAAGGAGTTAAGGCATTTGCAAGGGAGTGATTATGAGGATAGACTATGAAATCTAAGCTGGGCTAAGAGGGAAGTGAGAGGGAAGATAGAAAAAATTAGGAAGGTTAATGGGGTTGAAGTTTTTAGGAGGTTGAAGAAATACTGCAGCAGGGGTAGTAGAATATATGAGCTTGGAAGATAAGAGGAGGAAACAGTCTGAAATGTTTGACATCCAGATTCAGAGATATTATAGACACCTGTGATAACAAGGTCAAAACTGTGACCGTGGACGTGTACGGGTCACAGGAAATATCAATGGAGTGGGGAGGTTTAGAAACTGCAAGGACATAGTATTGGCTGCATCACCCACATGGGTAGTAAAGTCCCCAAACTTGGGGAGAGGAGTAGGGAGCTAGGGGCTGCTAAGGTAGGGGCTAAAGTCATCAGTGAACTAGAAAGATGAGGAATTGGTAAAGTGTGATGTTTGCCCTACTTCATTGATTTCTATGAGTTTTCAGTTTTTTAAAGTGTAGTTTATCATAAGAATGATATACAATAGAAGCTAAAATATAAGGCATAAATATCCCATAATCCCATCGCTTCATCGGAGGATGGTGGATTTCGACTAAGCCCTGTAGCTGTTTCTGGTCTACTGATCTCCTGCCTGGCCAGGTGTTCCATTTGTTTTGCTTACTCACTCTTCATGGAAATATTGCAGGGCTTTAGATCACCATAAGCAGCTGCCTTTTAGCTTGGCAGCCAGCTGAAGTGAGCCTGCAAAGAAACAGCCTTCTCGTTGTGCTGGTATGACCGCCCTAGCCCAATGTGCTGATCTCTCCTGCGTGGTTAAAGTCACTATTAATCATGGTTGTGAAATAGAGCAGCAATCCTTCATTTCACACAACTTGTTTCCTTGTGAATGCCCTAGCTCTGATAATTTCTCATTATTTCCAGAGTTGATTGTCTGGTTACATTTGATTACTCTCTTTAATCCAGCCAGATCTTCTTTCAGTCCTAGTTATATTTACAAATTATTTGGCAAATCTGTTCTCTCCATTCCCTGTGACTAACAAGTCCTTATTCCAGTTTGTAAGTGGCGTTGCTGCTATGGTTGTCTTGAACATCTGCTGATTGTTTCTGGACAGGGAATTATGGGGAGAGTGGAATGGACGCTTTCAAAGAATTGGCTGCCCAGGAAGGCCTCTGCATTGCCCATTCCGACAAAATCTACAGCAATGCTGGGGAGAAGAGCTTTGACCGACTCTTGCGCAAGCTCCGAGAGCGGCTTCCCAAGGCCCGAGTGGTGGTCTGCTTCTGCGAAGGCATGACCGTCCGAGGACTTCTGAGTGCCATGCGGCGCCTTGGTGTCGTGGGAGAGTTCTCCCTCATTGGAAGGTATGTCTCTCTCTCTCTCTCTCTCTCTCGTGCGCGCGCGGGCACATACACACACACACACACACACACACACACACACACACTTTGGCACATATATGCTTGCTCTCACAAAGCTGGACTTTCTGACTTCAAAGTGGGCAAGATATGCAGTGCTGAGCTGAACCTTAGTTCTGGAGCTAGTTGGTGGTGGGCATGTTGGCATCTTCCTGACAGGAAAGAGCAGAGCAGTGGATAACGAGATGGTGAGACTTCTTCGGAAAAAGATGGGAAGTTGTTTGCCGGAATGTGTCTTGTCCTGGAGAATTATTCTTTTCATTTGCTTCCCTCAGCCGCAAGCCAGTGTGCATGTCTTCCTACCTCCTAAGCATGGAGATCTTAACGGGATACTGGTGGATGGAGGGCAGCAGTGAAAATGGGAAATATGTATTAAGATTTGAAAAGCACAGAGTTGGCCAAATACAAGCGAAGATATGCAGCTGAACTGTGGGCCTCAATAATATAATCTCTTGCCACTCTTATGGGATGGCTGATATTGATGCTTTTCAGCATTTGATTTCTGAAATTGTAGGTGGTAGGTTCCAAAATCTCTGCACTCTTTCTAGATCATATATACTTGTGTGGCAACAGATTTTCAGTATCATTGTGTTTTTCGTAGGTTTTTTGACCTAACAGTTATCTTGTTTAATTTGCCATCGTCTAATATTGCATAAAGGAACTGCTCAAGTTTTCCAAGGAACCTACTGAGTTTACCTGAGGGAAAGCCTCCAGTGATCTTCAACCCGGTCACACTCATCTTCCAAATCTCCTCACCTCCTGCCGTCTCTTCTTCTGGCTAGATGACAACCATATTGCACCCACGGAAGGACCTCAACCACTGATCCTCCGCTCTGGGAAGCCGGGTGGTAGTGGGGTGGCCATTTTCACTGGACGTTTCCCTTTTGTCCTGTGGCACAGTAATACCTGCAATAATAGTAAGAACAATCTCCTCATCATCTGGAATTAGAGGTACAAGACACACTTCAGATTCTTTTAAGAAAAAGATAGGATAGAGATACAAATAAATGAATAAAGAAACAAGGAGATACTCCCCAGGCATGGAGCCATGAGGAGGCATGGAGCCAAGGTCAAAGTATAATTCAAGATTAAGATAATTACTGAATGTGGGTAAAATTGGCTCACTGGCACAAAGAGTCAATTTGGCTTCTTCAACATGGAGCAGTTTTGTGAAGCACTTTCAATGTTCATAAGAATTCAGGTCTTTTAAGAGGGAGTATTGAAAGAAGGTATATTATTTCTTTCAGGCGTGAAAAGAATGTAAGTAGCATTATTGAAGTGTTACATGGAGTAATGTTCTTAATATATGTACCAGGACAGATGGTGTACAGATATTCAGTCCTTTCAATTGCTTTTGTAAAATGACTGCTCTTATGAAGGGTGCTTGTTTTAAAAAAATCCTCATGTTTGTCATTTACAAAACAACAATAGTCTGTTTCGCAGAATTTATTCTCTTTAATATCCTCAAAGAGGATACCTACCTGGGTTCTGGAGATCTTGAACAGATGCAGCAAACGTGAATTTTGGGGTACGTAGACTGCCTAATTATGATATATAATAACACAAAATGCTGTGGTGTAATTGGAGTATAAAAAACTTTTTTTAGGTTTTATTCATTAGCTTTATAAAATTTCAGTAGATTTAGGGGGTACAAATGTATTTTGTTACATGGATGAATTGCATAATTCTGAAGTCAGAGCTTTTAGTGTACCTGTCACCAGAATAGTGTACTTTGTACCCAATAGGTAGATTTTTATCCCTCACCCCTTCCCGTTCTCTCCCCCTTCTTTGTCTTCAATGTCCATTTCACTACTTTATGACTATATATACCCTTGTTTAGCTCCCATTTATAAATGAGAACATGTGGTGTCTGTTTTCCCATTCCTGAGATACTTCATTTAGGATAATGGTCTCCAGTTCCATCCAAGTTGCTGTAAAAGACATTATTTCATTTCTTTCTATGGCTGAGTAGTGCTCCATGGCATATATATACTACATTTTCTATATCCATGGAGTATAAAAATTTATTACGTCATCATTATTTAAAAGCTGGGAAGGTATGGTAATGGCAATTTAAGAATCTCTGGCTCTTGTTTACCTCCTTGTAATGCAACTGAATGTGTGCAAGTATTTCTGAGAGTCTCACATGTGTTTGCTTATGAAGAGGTCAGCTTCATGTGGTGTCTACCTGTTCTATTTCTCTCCTCTGCCCCACCTCTGCTGGGTCCTACTGAAACACCCTAGGGAACTATCATCACAATGACCCTGAGCTTCTGAAGACGCTGCTCCCTGTGCCAATTGTTGCTGTCCCTGACACACAGAATCCTTGAGAAGGCAAAGCTATGCCACACTCTGCCAAATTGAGAGAAAGTGCCTTTCTGCCTTTCTGGGCTACGTTCCACAAGTGTCTATCAAGGTGATTTGGCTTTTAATCCCATATCTTAGAGGATTTTGATGAAAAAAGTCTTCTTAAATTTTTCATTCACAGTTCTCTCTCCTTTCCCTGGCATCCAGATGTGAGTCCATAGGGAGCTAAGCTGGGGACAAAGACAAGTAGTGACACTATGACATACTTAGAATTAGGCTTCCCTTCAGATAACTGATTCTCCTTCTCCCTGTGGGATGAATGCTATCCTAAATGCTGCTCTGCCACTCATGCCAATGGACATGTGGTGGGCTGTTTCCCTCATTACAGCAGACATGTCCAGAATGTTCCAGTTTAACCTCAAGCTACAACTTCTAGCTACACTGGTGATGCTGTCAAAACTCCTTTGAGGTTAGGAGCCATTGGTCAGTTTCTTTTGTAATACATGGTATGACTCTGGCTGCTGCCAGAGTCACAAGAGTGTATTGTGTAGGTGGTGACTGACCTTTTTTAATATGGGTGAAAATAAGTAAATCATGGTGTAGATTGAAGCAAGAGAGATTTAGTTAAAAAATATTAGAATTTCTTGAATGAAGACTTACATGACCTTGTCTTCATGACTCCTGTTTTCCCTCACGCTTCACATGCAGTGTATCAAGAACTTTTTATTGGTGCTACCATCAAAAAATATCCAGACTCGGACAACTTGTCACCACTTCTGTTATCACCCTGGTCCAAGCCACTATCATGTTTCACTTGGCTTGTTGCAATAACCTCCTAATTGACCTTTGCCCCTCCTGGCCTTCTGGTCCTAACATAGAAGGCAAACTGATCTTTTAAAAAATCTGAGTTGGATAATGTCACTCTTACCTTACGTGCTCAATATTGTAAAATGCCTTTCCATTTCTTGCATAACAAAGTTCTGGCAAAGGCCTCCAAAGCCCCATGTTCTATCATTGACTGAATTGATTATAATGGAATAATAAACTATAATGACAGAAAAACAGACTTGAAAAAAATAAGTTCTCAGAGATAAAAATATTCTGTATTTAATAAATGTGGGGTAATGGAAAAACAAAATAGAACAAAACATGGGCTAAGAGTTCTAACTCTGCCATGAAGTAATCATGTGATCTTGTTTACTCAGTGACTTTTTGTCTCTGAGCCTATTTTTTTTTTCCTGTAAAATAAAAGATTTGGCTCCACATCATTTTTAAGTATTTTTCTAGTTCTAGAATTTATATGAAGACCATATGACTAATCTATGGTTAATAGGAATATATTTATAGACTAATTTTGTCTAGTGTTATTCAAGGGTATGGACTGATCAATTTACATTTTCTTATCAGTCACACTTTTAAAAGCAGAATTCTCTGAATAAGCTGGTCAGTATTAGTGTCTTAATCTGTGGTCATGGACTATAGCCAGCAGAACCACAGGAGAATCAAACCTTTGACTTTGGACAAATTAGCATAGTATTCTCAGCAAGCAAGTTAACTAATCTTAGTCAAGTTAATCATTATGCAAAAGAATCATCATTCTTGGCTATATGAAATTGCCTTTTTTCAGATGCTTATCAGAATTATGCTCACCATATCTATAACAATAATTTTACTGATGAGGGTGATGCTGCTGTTGCTGCTAATAGCATCTGTTTAGGACTTACTATATGCAGGCACTGTTCTATGTACTTTGCATATATTAACTCATTTAATTATCACAACAATATGATGAGATAGGTACTAATATCATTCCCATTTTGATATATGAAGAAGTAAACTAACTTATCAAAAAGTACCTGAGCACCAGAGCTAAGATTTTAACTTAGGCACTGCAACTTCAGAATCAGTGCTTTTAATCAGCAAGTTATACTATGTGTCAAGCCAAGGTTGTTTTGTTAAGAGATGTTGGCATTAACATTAGTTTCCTTTCAATTTGCTCTCTCTTCCAGAGATTTATTTCATTGTTTAGATTCACCTTCTTTGGGAAAATCAGCTGATGTATCTCCCATGAGAAAATTATTTTACATTTCTAATTGTTCTTTATTTCTCTCTTAGTATTAAATATTTTATATGGTAATTCAAAGAAGGGGACATTTAACCTCTTTTCAAGCTCCTTATTTTTTATTTTATGAGACTCTACAATATCATTCTGTTTGCATAACAGCCTTTATCTATACAGTGATACTTATGTAGAAGCCAATTTGGAATGTGTGAGTGATATTTCTTTAAAATCCTAAATTGCAATTATTAAAATTCTAAGAGTTAATGGACAGATCTGTTCTAATTCTTATATTTTTCTTTTGTTTGAAAAAAGTAAAATGGAGAATAATTTATGGATATGACCACATAATAGCTGCCATTTGTTGAGGATTTGGTATATACTAGGCTATTAATACATGTTCTCTCCAGTACCAACAACCACCCTGAAAGGTTGATTTGAAAGGTAGAGAAATTAAACAATTACCCCAAATTCCTAAGTTTAGTAAGTGGTGGAGACAAGATTCAAACTTATTACCACACTATATTATCATATAGACATGTAGGTATTGACTTACAACCTCCTCAACCATAGCAACCAGGTTTTGTAGAATTGTTTATTTTCCCCTCATGCCTAGCATGGTGTTTTGGCATGGTAACTCTTCAGTAACTATGTCTGAAAACTTGGAAAGTAGTAGAGAGAGTAGGTGGCTTCATTGTGTGGTCACTGGTTTCCCTTTGATATTCTAGAATCAGTCAATTTTACCTGATTTGGTAAGGGTTGATACTCTTCAATCATCATCCACCTCTACAATTTGTCTGTAAAATTGAAACATATATGTACCTACTTCTTGTGTTGTTGTCTTTGTCAAATCACAAAATACCTGCTTGGCTGGCAAATCATAGCTGAGTCTCAGTTGTAGATCCCCTGTGGGTACCTTAGCTCCCCTAAAGACACACTCTTCTCTGAGGGTGAGTGATAGCCTCCTGGTCTTAGTCCTATGCCTAGTGTTGCATCATCCTGGACCTCCACTCTGGTTTTCTCATCTTGTGAAGCCCTTACAGTAAGTTTACATTCAATCTTGCTAGGAGTCTCTGATTAGACATACTAGGCATACCATATTTATTTGTATATTTGCTAGTCCCTTTTATGGGAGTATGACTACATCTAACTTTTTCACTGTTCAAATTAAATATCCAATAAAGATAATGAGGTCAATAACCTTTTTTAAATGTCATCCCCTCTTTCTACTACATTCTGGCCAATTGAATTATAAGTATATGGTCATTACATTTCAAATTCATGTCCCTTATTGGTGTGTTCTGTTTTATCTATAATCTGCCCCAATTCTGTGATTTTTCTCACCCACTAGACCAACTTTGCATCATCTGTCACTGCAGAGAAACACCAGCCCCCACCCTTTATCTGAAACTTGATCCAAGAAAATGCTAACACCAAGCTTTTTTAGTTGAAAGTGCAATAAACAAAACACATTAAACACACATTCAAAAAATGGTTGGAATGGAGCAATGGCTTTATGTGGAAAGAAGGCTACAATTTCATTTTAAAACAAATGAAATACTTGGTGTTTACCAGGTAATTTTTGGGGTCTTTTTCTTCCAGAACCTAAATGCGTATTTGGAAAAGTGACCTCTATACCCTTGAAATATAAGATTACTATGATGTTATGTTCCATATACTTTTTTTAAAAGATAAAAAATGAGTTATTTTAGTTTTCATCTTTCCATTGTGGAAAAAAGGGGTAAAAGTCTAAAGTTTGCAGCCTTTAGGCAAAATTGCAAAGGTTATGTACTTTAAAGTAAATGTGGACTTTCAATGAAGTGTGACATCTCCAAAAATGGATTATAATCAGGAGGCCAGCAAGGTTGATGAGCATTTTCTGACGCATAATGGTCACGACTTATAGATATATAACCTGGCCTCCTCTCAGCTCCCAAGGGCGGAAAATGATTACAAACCTGCTGACAAGCTATACCTTTCTTAAAACACTCCTGTTCTAAAGGCAGATTAATGAGAGCTTTGTGGAAAATTACACTGCTAGAAAGGGACTGAAAAATGTGATCAGGATTTCCACAATAATTTGGGCGGCTGATTTGCATTAAAGTTAATAATTATTAACCCATCCTTTATACTAACACCTGTTCCGATGTTCCAGATAATGGACATCTGAAAAGTGAAAGACTCCACTTTCATGGTCTCTATGTGCCTTTAGGTATTAGAAACACTGAAAAAAAAAGGACTTCTGGTGCCTTCTATATCTACGAGGTGCTGCTCAATTTGAATGGATGAAAAAGGAGATCATTATGATTCAGTCCATTTTGTCTTCGAAGGTGATCAGAGTCAAGAGAGAATTTATCTTAATACATTCTTATAGCCGCTATGACAGTCCCTACCTGGCTTCATATCAGAACCAGCGGGGGTACTTAGAATATAGATTCCTGGCTCTCACCCCAGTCCATCAGTAAAATTTCTTGGTGAGGACTTTGGATCTTCTCATTTTTTTTTTTAAACCTCGGATGAGCTTGCTTTCAGAACCACTACCCTATTATGACTACAGCAGTGCTTTGCACTCAGGTGGCGTTCACTATGACTGAATTGCTTACAGGACACATTCAAAAGGGAAGACAAAATGAAAGTTTAACTTCGCTCCCTGTCATTTCACCATTTCTGCTCTTTTTTTGTTTTTTGAAATTTACTTGCCTTCAAGATTTTTGTTTTAAAGAACAGTTACATCTGAGAGTAGTAAATAATGTAGTAATAATAATAATAATAAAACTCTTTGCAGCTCTGCTTATTTCCTGTGTTTCTGTTTTTTCCTGCTGGATAAACTGGCCTATTGACCCACCCCCTGAGAACGTAGCTATGTTCCAGTTTTCCGACTAAGCAAGATGCAGAGTAGGAAGCATTTAAACATGTGGCAAGCTTAGCCTCAGCCATCTCTGCGTCTAGGGTTGCCAGGGGCTGACCAATGAACTACTATCTCTTGCTAATTACCAAAATCAGGGGGTGATGACTGAGTTGCTTCTGAAGTTAGTCCTTCTCCACAGCTGCCTGTTTATATCATAAACCTGGGGAGGTTTTTATAAACTTTAGCTTCTCGGGCTCTACCTCCTTCAGATTCTAATTCAATATGCCTGGGCAGGGACTGGGGAATTTATATGTACTTTTCAAATCAGCTTTATTGAAATTCATCAATTTTAACTGCATAATTTGGTGAGTTTTGGTAGCTCTATATAGTTACATAAGCACCATAACAATCATGGTATGGAACATTTACATCACCGCACCATGTGCTCTTTTGCAGTCTTCCCTTCCCAACCCCCGGAAACAGGCAACCATTGACCTGCTGTCATTACACTTTGGCCTTTTCTAGAATTCATATAGAAGGAGTCATATAAAAGGTAGTCTTTTGTGTCTGACTTCTTTCAATTGGCAAAACGCTTTTGAGATTCACCCATGTTGTTGTGTGTATTACTAGTTTCCTCTTTATTGCTGAGTAGTATTCCATGGCATGGATATGTCTCAATTTGCCTATCCATTCACCTGTTGCTGGATATTTGGATTGTTTTTAGTTCGTGACTATTATGAATAATGTGAACATTCATGTACAAGTCTTTGTGTGGACATATTTTTCAATTTTCTTTAGGAGCTATCGAGATGTGAGATTATGGGTCATAAGTGTATGTTTAAATTTATGTTACTTTGTAAGAAACTACCTATTTTACAAAGTGGCTATACAATTTTGCAGTTTAACCAGCAATGTATGAGAGTTCTATTTCCTCCACATCTTCACCAAAATAGTTTTGTCAGTCTTTTTACTTTTAGCTGTTTTAGTGGGTGTATAGTGGCATCTCTTTGTGGTTTTAATTTGTATTTTCCTAATGACTAATAATGTTGAATGCTTTCATGTACTTATTTGCCATTTTAATATCTTTTTTGGTGAAATGTCTTGTACACATCTACGTCCATTTTCTTCTTAGGATGTTTGTCATCTTATTATGGAGTTGTAAAAGTTGTTTATAATTTTTGGACACATGTCATTTATCATATATATTTATAGCAAATATTTTCTCTCAGTATGTGTCTGAAATTTTATTTTTGTTAATAGTGTCTTTGGAAGATGAAACATACTTAATTTTGACAGTAAAGTTATCAATTTCTTCTTTTATGGTTTATGCTCTTTGTGTTCAATCAAAATTATTTGGCCTACTCCAAGGTCACAAACATTTTTCTAGTTTTATAACTTTTGCCCTTACAATAGATATATAACATATTTGGACTTAATTTTTGTATATGTTGTGAGATAAAGATGAATGCTTTTTTTCCTTTTGCTATAAGAATCCATTTGTGCCAGAACATTTCATTAAAAGGACTATTATTTCCCCATTGAAATAACATCATTTTGTCAAAAACAATTGAATATATATGTATATATGTATACACACACACATACTTTATTTCCTATCATCCTTCCTTATTTTAGATTAATTGAATATTTTAGCATTCCATTTTACCTCTATTTTTGGCTTACTATCTATGACTATTATTTTATGAATAGTTGATCTAGGATTTAAAATATATTTCATTAAGTTGTTATTACACACCTCCCAAGAATATTTATAGTGTAAGAACTTTATAGCAGTATATTTCCATTTCTCCCTCCTGACCTTTGATTCTATTGTTATCATACACTTTCCTTTTATGTCTATTATTAAACTCAAAATACATTGCTATTATTTTTGCTTAAGTGGTTAATTATCTATTCAAGAAATCAAAGTTGAGAAAAAATTGACATCTATAATTACCCACATAATTAGTATTTATGACCTTCTTCATTTCTTTGCATAGATACATATTTTCTTTTTTTTTTTTTGAGATGGGGTCTTGCTCTGTCACCCAGGCTAAAGTACGGTGGCCTCATCATAGCTCACGGCAACCTCCAACTCCTGGGCTCAAGCAATCCTCCTGCTTCGGCCTCCTGAGTAGCTGGGACTATAGGCACGTGCTAATTTCCTGGATAATTTTCTATTATTTGTAGACACAAGCTCTCTCTTTTCCTCAGGCTGGTGTCAAACTCCTGACCTCAAGCAATCCTCCCACCTCAGCCTCCCGAAGTGCTAGGTTTATAGGCGTGAGCCACCACGCCCGGCTAGATCCATATTTTCATCTGGATTATTTTCTTTCTGCCTGAAGAGTGTCCTTAAATATTACTTGTGGGTTGGTCTGCTGAGATAAATTCTTTTCCACTTTTTTTTTTGGTCCACAAATGTTTTTACTTTGTCTTAATTTTTTAAAAATTTCCCTGGTATGGAATTTTAGGTTGATAGTTGTTTTTACTATCAATACTTGAGTGATATTACTCAATTATATTTTGACTTGCATAGTTTTTGATAAGAAATCTGGTGTACTTCTTATCTTTGTTTTTCTGATATTATCATCTTTGATAGCTTTTAAGCATGTTTCCTTATTACTCGTATTCAGCAATTTGATTACAATAAGCCTTGATGTAGTTTTCCTTGTATTTATGTGACATTAAGTTTATTCAACATTTTAGATAATTTATAGTTTTTTAAAAAATCAAATTTGGAAAATGGCCATTATTTCCTCAAATATTATTTCTTTCTTTGGCATTCTTTTCTTTCTATCTGAGGCTTCAATTATATGTATATTTGACTTCTTGATATTTTTATACAGGGAAATTATCTGTTCATTTTTTTCCACTTTTTACTCTTTTCTTTATTGTTAACAGTTTCTATTGCTCTGGCTTTGAGTACACTGATCTTTTCCTTTATAGTATCTAATTAGCTCTTATTTCCATCATGTGCATTTTAAAATTTCAGGTATTGTATTTTTCATCTTTTGTTTACTTTCAATTCTTCTTCTTAACATAGTCATGTTTTTCTCTACCTTCTGGAATACCAAAGCACATATTTAGAACAGCTGTCTTAATGTTCTTGTCTGTCTTGCCAGAAGAACCTTTCTACTACAGTTTATGGAGGTAAGAGTTATTCTCAGTATTGTATAAGTTCCAGCATTTCTTTGTTCTATGTTTTCTAGTGAATCCTTCTCCAGCCTCATGTGGTTTCTTCTCAGATATGTTCATATCAGAACTTAGCCAAAGACTCAAGGGGATCCCTTCACAGATCTGTCTTTCAGTGAACCTCTCTCCTTTTCAGTACTCTCTGCTACTGATTCTACCTGCCTGGACCTTCCCAAACTCTGATTTCTGTTTTCTTGTTCTTTATTCAGTTTCCTCTTCCTTTCTCTACAGAGTAAAGACTACTACCAGATAGTAACAAAGGCAATTTGGCTCATCTATTCAATTTTAATTTTCTGGGAAATCATAGTCCTATCCTGACATTTATACAATGTCTGAAAAAGTTGGTTCATATATTTTACTTGGTTGTTGAAGGCAGGAGGGTACCGTTTTATATTCCCACTAGCAATGTATGAAGGTCCCAATTTCAATTTCTCCATATCCTCATCAACATTTGTTATAGTCATTGTTGTCCTTTTTTTATTGCCATCTTAGTGGGTGTGAAGTGATATCGTGGTTTTTATTTGCGTTTCTCTAATGTTTGTTTATCTGGAAATACCTTTATTTCACCTTCATTTTTGAAAAAGTTTCACTGGATGTAAGATTCTTGGTTAACAGCTTTTTTTTCCCAGCACTTTGAATCTGTCATCCAACTACTTCTGACCTCCATTATTTTTCATAATAGATTACCTTTTAAACTTATTGGGGTTTTTAAAATGCAATGAGTTGTTTTTCTCTTGCTGCTTTCAAGATTTTTCTCTTTATCCAGGCTTTCACCATTTTACTATGATGGGCTTGAATCTTTCTGTGTTTAATCTACTTGGAGTTCTTTCTTGCACGTGTAGATAAAAGTTTTCCAGGAAATTTTCTATGGAAAGTTTTCAGACATTATTTCTTTGAATATTTTTTCTGCTCCTTTCTCTTTCTCCACTCCTTCTGGTACTCTTATTACGTGTATGTTGGCACACTTACAGGTATCACACTTCTCCCTGATGCTCTGTTCACTTTTTGTTGTTTTATTTTCTTTCTGTTCTTTGGATTATATACTCTTCATTGATGTATTTCAAGTTCATTTAGTTTGATTGCTCTGGCTTCCCTCAAGGCAGCAGCAGAAGCCCCTGCAAACTCTGGTTCTTATGCATGCACTACCTGGGACCAGCAGCACGTCACCTTCACCTCCTGAGAAACACTCGTCCAAACACAGGAAAGCAGAGCAGTAAAGAAGACAGATAAGGTCCCTGTTTTCATTGAGGAGATAGAAAATAGAAACAAATAAAGAAACTAAGAGAAGTGATTTATCCAGTATCACACATAGGAAATGACCAAGATAATTTCAAGTCCATTTCTATCTGACTGCAAAGCCCATGATCTTTTAACTAAACTACTCTGTTTGAGTGGTTGGGATCTAAACATTAGGGCAAATTAACAGATCTGTGATGTTGATTGAAAGTGGTTTATAGGTGATTTAGAAAAATGGCAGCCTGATAGAGACCTCCCACCTCACTGCTCCCAGGGAGGGAGGTGAAAAATGCCATCGGCTGCCTGCGTGCAGATCGCTCACTCCGAAAACAGCATTGTGAATTTACAGAGAAATATCATGGGACAATCAGCCCAAGAAAACAGGTGACTGGGAGATACGTTCACAAATATCAGAGAGCGCAGGGAATACAATAGAGACCAGAGCACGGGAAGGACATGCTTGCCAGGTCAGCATACAGGTGGTCATGCACCACCCCCACAGACTTCCTATCCACTCAGTCAGGGACAAGCCCAGAGTTGGTGTAAAGCTGTTGCTGGAGACAGCAGGCTCTGTGGAGAGGAAGAAATTGTGGGAGCCATATGGAACTCTCAGGTGAACTGTACAGGGACTGCTCAGGGCTGGGTAGGGACTGGGCTGATATACAGCTTCCTGGGACAGTACATGGGAATCAGCAGATGAGCACCTTGCCTCTGGAAGTCAGCAGGACCAGGGCACAGGAGTTGAATGGACAGCAACGGGATACACACTTAGGGGCTGCCGGCAATTGCCTCTGTGGGACCCAGGCTGGATGAGAAGAGCTGTGTTCCCGGGCAAGATCTGAACCCTGCTGTATGCCAGACTGGCAGGTGGCAGCCATCTTTAAGGTCTCCTGCTTGGAGCTGACTGTTGATAGGTCTCTAGCTTCCCCCCATCCCTGGCCCAGGGACTCTTTGGCCTTGGCATGACAGGCTATGCCCTTGGTGGCCATAGACATCTGCCTCCGTGGGTTCCAGGTGGGACAAGATCCCTCATCTGTATTGGTAGGACCTTTGTGTATTGGAAACAGTTCACAGCCTGTGCATCCAGTCCTGCTTCCCTGGCTCTGGCCTCCTATGTGCCTACTACATGCTGGTCCTAGTGCCCGCTCTTCAGATCCTGGCCCTCCTGTCCCCCAGAGATCAGTCATTTTGAAGGTTACTTGCCATAGTGACTCATTTGTATAAATATCGGTTCTCATGGCAACTGAATGCCTCAAGTGCCACAGGCTGAACCAGAGCAGCTCCCCCTAACCCTGCCCACTTTATTAGGGAGTTTCGGTTGATCCAAGAGTGCTTCCAGCTGCCACTATTCCCCCTGGTTGGAATAACCCCCTGGTGGACACTTCTGGGGATAGAGATGCCCACTCACCTCACCTTGGGGTCTAGTGGTGGGAAAGGGGTGCACAACTGGAGATCCCTCTATCAGCCAGTGACATGCAGAGATGCATGTCAGAGGGCCAGACACATGAACTGTGGGAAAACTTGAGAGCCCACAAGTGGTCCTATCAGAGGGGAAAGTGCCCAAGCTTGTGGACAGGGAAGAACAAACCTGGCTAGAGACCTCAGCAATCCCACCGGTGGGCTCCTCCCATCAGAAGCAGCCCTCCAAACCTGGAGAGAAAGAGCTCTGAAATCCATAGCATTGGCCCCCCCACCAGCAGCCAGATAAACAACCTCTGAGCTGTGTAGAATTTTCCCAATACAGCTCTCGCACTACAGCACAAGCTATTTTGTTTCTCCCCCCACCTCAGGAGGAGCAGGGTCAAAGTAACCATTGGGAGCCATAAGGCCCCTCCCAAAGCTTGGGGCTTTCGTATACCCCACCTGGGGGACCAGAGTCCACCACGAGCACAACAGAATACCTAGGTAACTGGCTACTCCACACAAACTACAATCAATGACAGTGTAAACAATCCCACAGCTAAAAATATTGCTTTCCATCTCAAGCTGTTAGGGAGCAGTGGATTCATACCCTCAAGTACAATCCAACAGCTTGGAGCTCAAGCTGGGAGAACAAACTCACTACGCTCCACTACACTCACCACTGAAGAGGTGAACAGAATAGGTCAGAGGTAAACCAAGAGGTCCACCAAACTTGCTAAAATACACCTAAGGCAATACAGACCAGTACTCTTCTCCCTGGCTCTGACAAGAAATGATCCTTGGGGGCTTGGAGACAGGGCCATAAGCTAGCCCTAACACCCCCAGCTCTCGACTAAGAGGCCAGATGAGAAAGAATCAGCAAAAGGACTCAGGAACCATGAAAAACCAGAGAGAAAAGTCACCCCCAAAAGAAATCATTAGTTCCTCAGCAATGGATACCAACTTAAATGAAATGGGTAGAATGACAGAAGGGGAATTTCATTTACAGATTATAAGAAAGCTCAATGAAATTCAAGAGAAAATTGAATCCCAGCACAAAGAAACCACAAGAAAAATGCAAGAAATGAATGAAAAATTTTCTAAAGAAATTGAAGTATTACAGAAAAATCAAATAGAAATTCTAGAAATGAAAGAGGCATTCAAGGATCTACAAATCACAGTGGAAAGCCTTAAGAATAGGCTGGATCATGCAGAGGAAAGAACCCCAGAACTGGAAGATAACTCCTATGTGCTAAATAAATCAGCTGAAGAGAAAGAACACAAAATCAATAGTAGTGAACAAAGCATTCAAGAAATGTGGGATTATGTTAAAAGGCCAAACATAAGAATCATAGGCATCCCTGAAGGCAAGGAAGAAAATTTGCATAGGTTGGAAAATCTATTTGAAGGAATAATAGAGGAAAATTTCCATGGCCTAGCCAGATATCTTGATATCCAAGTACAAGAAGCACACAGGACTCCTGGGAGATTCAATGTGAAAAGGCATTCACCATGCCACATAATTATTAGACTGTCCAAAGTAAACACAAAAGAGGCACTGGTCTGAGCAGTGAGATGAAAAGAGCAGGTAACCTACAAAGGGAAACCTATCAGATTAACTGCAGATTTCTCAGCTGAAACCTTACAAGCCAGAAGGGACTGGGTACCCATTCTCAGTCTTCTAAAACAAAATAATGGCCAACCCAGAATTCTTTATCCTGCAAAACTAAGCTCCTTATATGAGGGAGAAATAAATACTTTTCCAGAAAAGCAATCACTGACAGAATTTGCGAATACCAGCCCGGTCCTGCAAGAAGTACTTAGAACTGCATTGTACAATAACCAGCACAACAGACACCCACCAGTGTAAAAGTACCCAAAAGCTAAAACTCCAGAACCCATATTTCACAATGGCTCAAGATGTAAAACAAAACAAGAGTCTACCCAACAGGATAAACAGAAATCCACCCCAAATATAAATTCTCTCAATAAATGTGAATGGCTTGAATTGCCCATTGAAGAGACATAGGCTGGATGAATGGGTTAAAAAATACAAACCAAGTATCTGCTGTCTCCAGGAAATGCATCTTACACAGAAGGACTAGTTCAGACTCAAGGTGAATGGATGGCATACAATTTTCCAGGCTAATGGAAACCAAAAGAAATCTGGGGTAGCCATTCTTGTATCAGATATTATAAACTTTAAAACAAGAAAAGTAAAGAAAGACAAAGATAGTCACTATATAGTGGTGAAGGGAAAAATCTTACAAGAAGACTTAACAATCCTAAATATTTATGCATCTAACACAGGAGAGCCCAGATACATAAAGCAAATACTGCTTGATCTAGATAACATAATAAATAGCAATGCCATAATAGCTAGGGACTTCAACACCCCACTGACAAAACTGGACAGATCCTACAAACAGAAAATAAGCAAAGAAGCAAGGGACCTAAATGGGAGTCTAGAACATTTGGATCTAACAGATATCTACAGAACACTCCACCCAAATAACACTAAATATACGTTCTTCTCATCAGCTCATGGAACTTTCTCTAAAATTGATCACATCCTAGGACACAAAACAGATCTCACTCAACAAATTTAAAAAAATAGAAATCATACCATGTACCTTTTCAGACCACAGTGGAATAAAATTAGAAATAAGTTCCAACAGAAACACACATCTCTATCCAATAACATGGAAATTAAACAATCTATTGATGAATGACTATTGGGTCAAGGAGGAGATTGAGATGGAAATCAAGATTCTTTGAACTAAATGACAATGGGGACACAAGTTATCAAAATCTGTGGGATACAGCAAAAGCAGTCCTGAGAGGAAAACTTTTTGCCTTAAATGCTCACATCCAAAAGATGGAAAGGTCACAAATCAGTAATCTAATGAATCCTCTTAAGGAATTGGAAAAGGAAGAGCAAACCAACCCTAAAGCCAGCAGAAGAAAACAAATAACCAAGATCAGAGCAGAATTAAATGAAATCGAGAACAAAAGAGCCATACAGAAGTTCAAAAGTCAAAAAGTTGGTTCTTTGAAAAGATAAACAAAATAGACAGGCCAATTTGCAGGTTGACCAGAGCAGAAAGGAAAGGACTCTAATAAGCTCAATTAGAAATGAAGAAGGAGAGGTCACAAGTGATACCATGGAAATACAAAACTTCGTCTTCAAATACTACAAAAATCTCTATGCCCAAAGATGTGAAAATGTGGAGGAAATGGACAAATTCTTAGAAACACACTACCTCCCTAGGCTCAATCAGGAAGATATAGAATTCCTAAACAGACCAATATCAAGCACCGAAATTGAAGCAGTAATAAAAAGTTCTTCCAACAAAAAAAGTCCTGGACCAGATGGGTTCACACCTGAATTCTACTAAACCTACAAAGAACTGGTGCCTATACTGCAGAACTTATTCCAGAACATCGAGAAGGATGGAATCCTCCCAAACTCATTTTACGAAGCCAGTATCACCTTGATACCAAAGCGAGGAAAGGACACAACAAGAAAAGAAAACTACAGACAAATATGCCTTATGAGTATAGATGCAAAAATTCTCAATAAAATCCTAGCAAAGTGAATTCAAATGTACATCAAAAAAATGGTTCATCACGATCAGGTGGGCTTCATTGCTGAGATGCAGGGATGGTTCAACATATACAAATCTATAAAAGTAATTCACCATATAAATAAAGGCAAGAACAAAGATTATATGATCCTTTCAATAGATGCAGAAAAGGCTTTTGACAAAATTCAGCACCCTTTTATGACAAGAACTCTTTAACAATATAGGCATAGATGGCTCATACCTCAAAATTATTAAAGTCATGTACGATAAAGGCACAGCCAATATTATACTGAACGGGGAAAAATTGAAGGCATTCCCCCTTAAAACTGGAACCAGACAAGGTTGCCAACTATCTCCATTTCTATTCAACATAGTGCTGGAAGTCCTTGCCAGAGCAATCAGACAGGAGAGAAGAATCAGGCGTGTCCAAATGAGAGCAGAAGAGATCAAAATTTCACTCTTCATGGACGATATAATATTATATCTAGAAAACCCCAAAGAATCAACCAAGAGACTACTGAATTGATAAATGAATTCAGCAAAGTCTCAGGATACAAAATCAATGCACACAAATCAGTAGCATTCATATACGCCAATAATGGTTGAGGCAAGAAACAAATCAAAGATGCGTTACCTTTCACAATAGCACCAAAGAAAATTAAATACTTAGGAACATCTCTAACTAAGGAGGTGAGAAACCTATATAGAGAGAACTACAAAACACTGAAAAAAGAAATTGCAGAGGATGTAAACAGATGGAAACCCTACCATGCTCTTGGATAGGTAGAATCAACATTGTTAAATGTCTATACTACCCACAGTGATCTACAGATTCAGTGCAGTCCCTATCAAAATACCAACATCATTTTTTGAGATCTAGAAAAAGTAATTCTACGCTTTGTGTGGAACCAGAGAAGACCCCGTATAGCCAAAGCAATCTTAAGCAAAAAGAAAAAATTAGGACGCATCAATCTACCAGACTTCAAACTATAGTACAAGTTTATAGTACCCAAAATAGCACGGTACTCACACAAGAACAGAGACATAGACCAATGGAACAGGACTGAAAACCCAGATATGAAACCATCCTCATACTGTCATCTGATCTTTGACAAAGCACACAAAAACATACACTGGGGAAAAGAATCCCTATTCAATAAATGGTGCTGGGAAAATTGGATAGCCACATGTAGAAGACTGAAACTAGTTCCACACTTCTCACCTCTCACAAAAATCAACTCATGATGGATAACAGACTTAAACCTAAGGTGTGAACCCATAAGAATTCTAGAAGAAAATATTTGAAAAACTCTTATAGACATTGGCCTAGGCAAAGAATTTATGAAGAAGACCCCCCAAAGCAATCACAGCAGCAACAAAAATAAATACATGGGACCTGATCAAATTGAAAAGCTTCTGCACAGCCAAGGAAACTATCACTAGAGTAAACAGACAACAGACAGAATGGGAGAAAATATTTGCATGCTATACATCTGATAAAGGGCTGATAACAAGAATCTATACAGAACTTAGGAAAATCAACAAGAAATAATCAAACAACCCCAGTAAAAAGTGGGCAAAGAACATGAACAGAAACTTTTTAAAAGAAGACAGAATAATGGCCAGCAAACATATAAAAAATTGCTCAATCTCTCTAATCATCAGGGAAATACAAATCAAAACCAAAATGAGATATCACTTAACTCTAGTGAGATTGGTTTATATCAAAAAGTCCCAAAACAACAAAAGTTGGCTGGGATGCAGACAGATAGGAACACTCGTACACTGCTGGTGGAACTACAAATTAGTACAACCTCTGGAAAGTAATATGGAGATACCTCAAAGAAGTAAAAGTAGAACTACCACTTGATCCAGCAATCCCACTACTGGGTATTTACCCAAAGGAAAAAAAGACATTTTATAATAAAGACATTTGCACTCGAATGTTTATAGCAGCACAATTCACAATTGCAAAGATGTGGGAACAACCCAGGTGCCCATCAATACACAAGTGGATTAATAAAATGTGGTATATGTATACCATGGAGTATTACTCAGCAATAAGGAACAACAGTGAATTAACACATCTGTTATTATCCTGGATGGAGCTAGAACCCATTCTTTGAAGCAAAGTATTACAAGAATGGAAAAACAAGCACCACTGGTACTCACCATCAAGTTGGTACTAACTGATCAATACTTATGTCACACATGGAAATAATTTTCACTGGAGGTCGGGAAGGTGGGAAGGGGGTGGAGGGGATAGGAAAACTCTCACCTAATGGGTGTGGGTTGCACAGTTTGTGGGATGTCCACAATTGTAGCTCTGTCTTGGGTAGTGCATAGGCAATATATATAACCAAAGGGCTGTACCCCCATAAATGATTTTTTAAAAAAAGTTCATTTAGTCTATCTTCTGCCAGTTCAAATCTACTGTTGAGACTTCTGGTAAATTTTTCATTTTGTTTATCATATTCTTCAACTCCAAAATTTCATTTTGGTTCTTTTCTGTGACTTCTATCTCTTAATTGATATGCTCTGTTTGACTAGACATTGCCATCATATCTTCTTTTAGTTCTTTAAGCATGGTTTCTTAGTTCTTTGAATACGTTTATAATAGATACTTTGAAGTCTTTGTTATAGCTGACATCTGGTCCACCTTACAGGCAGGTGTTTTTGCTTGCTTTTTTTTTTATGTGTGTGCCACACTTTTCTTTTCCTTTGAACATCTCACATATTTTCTCAAAAACTGGACATTTTGTGTAATATATTGTAGCAACTCTAGATACTAATTCATTTATCCCTTCTCTGGGACTTATTTTTATTGTTGTTTGTGTTTTATCCTGGCTAGACTATTTTACTGAAGTCTGTTTCCCCCAGAGTGCAATCACTTGAACTAATTTTTTTTTGAATCTATGCTGTGTGCTGGGGCATTTTATATATGAGGAAACCATGGCTCAAAGAGGTTTAGTGACTTGTCCAAAGCCACTTAACTAGTAACTAGAAGTAAAGATATTCAAATAAAGATTTGTCTGGCTCTAGAGTACCCTGCTGTGTAAATAGAGTACAATGATGAAGGCTGCAGAGGAAGACTATTTGTTCAGATGCTTAGCAGTATATATTCATATTCTGTTTTCTGCTGTAAAAAATTGCCACAAGCAATGACATACTACAAAATTTTAATACAAAATTCTGGATGTCGGAAGTCTGAAATGCATCTCATGGGGCTAAAAACAAGATATTGGCGGGTCTTTTCCAGTTTCTAAAATCTGTCTACATTCCTTGGCTCATAGCCCTCTTCCTTCATTTTTCAAAGCCGGCAAGCAGCATCGTGCTGAGTCTTTCTCACACTGCCGTCTCTCTGGTTCTCTCTTCTGATTTCCTCTACCACTCTTAATGACCTTTATATTTACATTGGGGATACCTGCATAACCCAGGACAATCTCCCTAATTTATGGCCAGCTGATTAGAATCCTTTATTCTAATCTGCCACCTTAGTGTCTCTTTGCCAAGGGAGCTAATGTATTCACTGGTTCCAGAGATTAGGGCATGGACATCTTTAGCTGGCCATTATTCTGAGTGGAAGGCCAAAGAGAGGACAAGTAGTTGCCTGTGGGAAAAGAAATGTTTAGGAAATATTTGGTGGGGGGGGGGTGGTGAGGGAGATTTAGGGATTGGTAGGTTAAGAGAAGAACCTGGTAGAGAGGAAGCATTTTTTTTTTTTAATTTCAGGATATTACAGGGGTACAAACACTTTGGTTATATATATTGCCTATGAACTGCCCAAGTCAGAGTTACAATGGTGAACATCCCCCAAGCGGTGCACCCTGCACACATTAGGTGTGAGTTTTCCCATCCTCTCCACCCCCCCACCTGCCTGACCCCAGATGAATATTATTTCCATGTGTGTGCAAAAGTATTGATCATTGTGTACCAATTTGATGGTGAGTACCAGTGGTGTTTGTTTTTCCATTCTTGTGTAGGAAGAATTTTAGTGTTTTATGAGGTAAGTGAGAAGTAATTGAGTAAGGTTTTAGCATAGTAATATTCAATGCAGGGTTGGGGTGAGGCCACTACACTTCCACAGGGTAACATAAGAGTCTTGGAGGGTATATTAGTGGTTTGCAATTGAAATTTGTTATAGTCGTAGGATTTGTTGTCATTATATTTAATGTTATTTGAGTTTAAAAATAAAAAGAAATGCCTAATATTTTCATACTTTTCAGAGAGGGAGATAGGTTTTGGAAGGGTGAATAAACACTGACTGATAAGTTGATGGTGGAGATAGGATCATGAATAAATTTATGACGGCTGGATTTTGAAAAGAGAGGCAACAGTTCTTCCAGTATGAATTGGAACATTCCTTTCTACTGCAAAGCCCTTGGTCCTTGGCAACTCTAACCATGTCCCATCTCTTTTTGTGGATAAACTAATTTTGATGAATAGTAAAATAATGAAGAATCACTGCTTTAACCACTCTAGACAGTAAAAATAAATAACCTCTTGTCATTGATAGATGATTCCAGGGTTTTATCTAAATTCTGTAGAATGGTTGACAATTGCACAAGAGAATTCAACATTTTTTTCCCCTGAGGTACTCACCCAGAGTTCTAGTTCTAGTTCTAGTTCTAGTTTATGTCAGGATGTTCACATATTCGGGAGAATTTGGATCTTTGCTTTTTATTTGACATTGCTTAGAGTTGAGCTTGGATTCTATACATTTTTAAGACAATATTGAAAGTTGAAAAAAATCATGCCCCAAACATTCCATTTTAGTAATTTTTACACTTTTTCATCTAGTATTCATTTTTCCCCTGCACAGGTATATTCCCTGGAAATGGCCAGAGGCATTTTTTTTTTCCTCAAAATGTAGATATAGCTTTAGGGGCTGTGGAAACTCTACACAATAACTAGGGGATATGACCTTAAGGGCTTCTGGATTTGGTATTCCTTTCTGATAAAGAAATATACAGATCTATTTTTCTTTCCTTGCTCACTAAATATAGCACATTGTATAGTTATTAAATTTCACTCTAGTCAATGTTCATGGGGGTTGCAAGCCTAGCTAAGTGCAAGGGAGCTGGAATTGTGAAAACTGTTTCAGTAAAGAGGTACAGAAGAGCAGTTTGCTTGCATGTTTGCCAAAGTAGAATATTGAGAACTATTAAATCAATGTACTGATTTTGGTCACTACATCCTATTGGAAAAATTTACATTGATTGTTATAAAATCACTTAATTAAGCTTATAATTTCCTAAGGATAAACAAGGGTTTATTAGCTATTTTTTCAGGTTATTAAATTAAGGATGTTAACACTTATATCCCTAAGCTTCCTGCCTTGAGTTTTCTGTGAAGAGAGGGAGGTGTTTGCTGAGCCTGCCTTTCTGTAGAGAAAGACTTGTGAAATGCAAATAGTCTTCATTTATCCAAGATCTTGTCGTCTCAAAGCATGACTTGGAAAAAATATACTTCCAGACTCATTTGCTTTGCTGTTGCCAGGTCTCAGGTTCTTGCTGGCTTTTTGCTGGAGCTATCACTTTCTTGCCACATGGGCCTCTCTGTGGGACAGCTCACATGACATCTGGCTTCCCTAGCGTGACCCTGGGGTAGGGGGAAGTTATGGTATTTTTGTTGTAACCTAATTCTGGAAGTGATATACCATTACTTTTGCCATATTCTATTCATTAGAAGTAAGTCACTAGGGTCTAGCAAGTCAGGGGCAGGGGGAATTGCACAAGGGATTGAATACCAGGAGTCAGGACCATCTTAAAGGCTGCCTATTATTGTAGTATAAACAGAATCACAGTATTTGCATTTGTAATTCACCTTTTCTGATTAAATGAGTTTGGTTTTCAGCCATTTTATGGTCTTAGTTTTTATTTTTATTATGGATTATAATAGTTGTACATATTTATGGGATACATTGATGTTTTGATAAAGGCATACAGTGTGTAATGTTCAAATCAAGGTAATTAGGGTATCCATCACCTCAAACATTTATCAATTCTTTGTGTTAGGAATATCCCAATTCCACTCTGTTACTGTTAGTTATCTTAAAATATACAATAAATTATTGTTAACTATAGTCACCCTATTGTGCTACCAAATACTAGATCTTATTTATTCTATACAACTGTATTTTTATACCCATTAACCATCCCTCTTTATTCCCCCCTCCCCCAGGCTCTGGTAACCATCATTCTACTATCTCTATGAGGTCAATTTTTTTTTTTTTAGCTCTCACATATGCGTGAGAACATGTGATATTTGTCTTTATGTGCCTGGCTTGTTTCACGTAACATAATGTCCTCCAGTTCCATCCATGTCATTGCATATGACAGGTTTCCTCCTTTTTATGGCTGAATAATATTCCATTGTGTGTATGTACCACATTTTCTTTATCCATTCATCCATTGATGGTCACTTAGGTTTATTTAGTATCTTGGCTATTATGAATAGTGCTGCAATAAGCATGGGAGTGAAGATATTTCTTTGATATACTGATTTCCTTTCTTTTGGATATATACCCAGCAATGGGATTGATGTATCATATGGTAGTCCTGTTTTTAGTTTTTTGAAGAACCTCCATACTGTTCTCCATAGTGGCTGTACTAATTTACATTCCCATTATGGCCTTGTTTTTAAAGCTATTATGTTAATGAGGTTAAAGCAGGAATCAGCATGGAAATTGTGCAATGACACCATTGGAGGACATAAGTATGCTAGGGTTATCACTTGAGTTTTCTGAGATTTGTGGTACATACTTATCACAACCTCTCTTTTCTCTAAATGTCATCTATTTTAAAAGCTTTAGGTAAAGCCTGTTACCATTTGTCTGGACATACCTATACAGATGATGTTTCCTTGCTGGGTATTATCCACAGGACTTGGAAGAGCAGTATATTAAAAACAGGTACATTTTAATTTATTGAAGTTGGTTTGACTTTCTAGGTTGACCTTCAAAATGGTAAATATTAAAAACAAAACAGTACAATGTACTTAAATGCAAATGCAGAATCCACCTCATAAATCCAAAATATCCTCTTCTGGGTCAGTGAAAAGTTTTTGTTTTAAAATCACAAACTAGAGTTTTCAAGTCTTTGTGCACAATTCCTGTGGTAAGGAAATTAAGATATGAATGCTATGTCTTCATAGTGAGATAAGAAAGGCCTATGTCTTCCCTATAGATGATATGGTATGCATTACATTAGATTTTGAAAGTATATTGGTTATATGTCACAGACATACTATAATAAAACCTATATGTTTTAATAGCATTGTGGCTTTGGGAAAACTAACCCTCTTTCCTCACTTGTAAAAGTGAGACAAAAATGTAGAAAATAATAACATAGTGCCTATTTTATTTTGAAGATTAAATGATAAAATATAAGCATAATAAGGATAGGGTCTTTGTGTAGCTCATTTATGAATCCCTAGCACCCCTATACCAGTGTTTCGGACTTCATAGATATTCAATACATGCTAAATATTAAATAATGTGTCCAGTTTGGTACCTGACACACAATAAATGCTCAATAAGTGTTGACAATTGTGGTTATTTATTTAACAATAAAATAGATTTCTCTAGGAATCAGCAAGGATCCTTTAACTGGAAATAGTCAAGCAGTTCCTTCGGGAACTGTAAGGGATTAATATATTAGGAGATTTATTGGTGTGCATGACTTTAAGTCATGATATGTTGTAACTGCTATTTTAGAATTGGTGGATCAATAGGCTTACCTCTATTTGAGGATTAAGAAACACAGCTGTAATGTGAATGTCTCCCCAGGGTCTTCTCTGGTCAGTTGGGATAAGGAAATCAGTAATAAAGACTCAGAGATCTTGACATGCTAAAATTTTGGTTTGGTTCACTTGGCTCTATTGCTTCTAGAATCAAAAGCTTAAAAATACTTGAAAGGAAAAAAACCTGAGAGTCTTCCTTCAAAATAAATTAAATATTGTAGTTCCTTCATGTTGTCTAAACAACAATGAAGTTATATCTATTATATACTAAAATAATTAGTTGATTCAGTAAGTTCCTAGAAGAAGAGGTGTTTAAATCTTCTAACTAAGTTATTTCTCTAAATAACAATAAATTTCATCAAATAATTACTCTGATAGAACAGTTTTTGACTAGCAGCCATAATAGTCAGAAATACCTGGATTCTAACCCCAACTTCCTCATTTGTTGCTAAGAAAACTTGAGTAAGTCACTTAACCTTTCTATAGAGTAGTACCAACACTAGCACCTACCACATTAGAGCTATTGCAATCTTAATGAAGATAATGGAATTTAAACACTTAATAGAATTCCCCTGAGTGTCACTAGACCAATACAAGGTAGCTGTAAATTTTAGTCTTGTGTTACTAAATGGACTCAGTCTGAGCTTTCTTTTCTTTTTTAAGCATGAAGTATTTGGCTTCAAGTCTGTATGATATTTTCCTAACAGAGTACCGGGAAAGGAAGCAGCAAAGTAAGTGAGCCCTCCATGTCTGACTTTTAGACCATTGCTCCAATAAAAGATTTCCTAATCCCAACCCAGTGGAGTAACAAGAACTGGCATGTATTCCCCGAGTGACTTTCTCTGACAACTCACAGCAGGCTAGAACAGAATAGAGTAGAATAGGCTGAGTTACTTCTTTAAACCTAAAAATTTTAGATTTTCGTCATTCTCTTCGTGCTTGACATGTTCTGAAAATAGTTTGTACAAGTTAAATTTCATCTCTTTACTCTAGAATACTATTAAGTGTGTATTTAAAAAAATTTGCTCTCTTTGATCTTCTGTGTAGCTTAATGTATATATTTTTTCATGTGCTTAATGTTCCTAAATTCCTAGCATTCAGTTTCAGAACTTTCATTATAAATCACACTAAAATCTGATGTTTCCATATTTGCAACTTTTGAAAGTCGGGTAACGTATGGGTGCTATTTTGAAAAAAACAAATTCCGTTCCCTTCTCAGTTATCATTATTTACATGGCATCTCTGCTTTCACTGGATTTTTTTTTCTAACTGCTGCTCTCATTAAATGCATTTTTGGAATTTTGGCTTAGCCATTTCTTGTTCCTGCCTTGAAAAATGCATTTTAAAGTATAGCTGTAGCCAAGAAGAAGGACTGTGAAAGACCATAGCCTCGGTCATACACATACTGCTCCTCATAGGTTTATAGAGATCATTTTCTATAACAGGCCTACAGAACTCTTTCTTTTTGCGTATTATTTTGGTAAATTACTTTTTAGAATAGCTCTACTATTTTTAGAACAGATTTACAGAAAAATTGCTAGTACAGTACAGACGGTTTCCATATATACTCAGCACCCAATTTCCCTTATTAGTAACATCTTTTATTAGTTGAGTACATTTGATACAATGAATGAATTGATATGGATACATTATTATAACAAAAGTCCATATTTTATTCAGATTTTCTTAGTTTTTACCTAATATCCATTTTCTGTTCCAGGATACCACATTACATTCAGTTGTCATGCGTCCTTAGACTCTTCTTGGCTGTGACAGTTTCTCAGACTTTCCTTGTTTTTGATGACCTCAGTAGCTTTGAGGAGTGCCAGCCAGGTATTTTGTAGAATGTCTCTCAACTGGGACTTGTCTGATGTTTTTCTCATGATTAGACTGAGGTTGTGGATTTTGGGTAGGAAGACCACAGAGGTAAAGTGCCATTCTCATCATGTTATACAGGTTAAGTATGCCTTATCTGAAATGCTTGGGACAAGAAGTATTTCTGATTTTGGATTTTTTTGGACTTTGGAATATTTGCATATACATAATGAGATATCTTGGGGATGAAACCCAAGTCAAAACATGACATTCATTTACATTTCATATGTACTTTATACACATAGGCTGAAGGTAATTTCAAACAATATTATGAATAATTTTGTGCATGAAACAAAGTTCGTGTACATCAAACCATAAGAAAGCAAAGGTGTCACTATCTCATGTCAGTGCTCAAAAAGTTTCAGATTTTGGAGCATGTTGGATTTGGGAATTTTGGATTAGGGATGCTCAACCTGTGTCAACATGACTTATCTCTGTTGATGTTGACCGTGACTATCTTCTTTTTGTGTGTTTTAAAAAAGATAATTTGCTCCTTTAAAGGCCATTCTCATTTGGATACCAAATATTTATGCAGATATACTCCTGTTTGGGGCTATCTGCTCTAGACCAGCTTTCCCACTGTTTCATTACGTATATCATCCACTGGCACTGCTAAGATGAAGCGGGGTAAGGGACAGCCTAGTGATCTAATTCAAAGCTGTTAATCTACCTAAGAAAGCATTCTAATCTGGGGTGGTGTTATAGGAGTGAAAGTAGGGGTTGAATTTAATGCCTTGGAAGAGGATCCAATGAGAAACAGACAGTGGTCAGAACCCAGACACATAGACTCTTCATCCTGGAAGTAATCTATTTTCAGACAGGAAATAGAGTACCAGACCACAAGCCACTGGAGAATCACAATTATACAAATTGGGAGACTAGGGTACATTGAAGAAAATAAAATCAACACTCTCTCATGCACATGTATCTCAGGACTGACACCTGGTAGTGCAATTCAGACCTAAGGCAGCAAGACCAATTTTAGAATTCATGGCCTAAAATGCATTAGCTGCCCTGGACAGGACAAGAATTGGCTGGACTAGCAGAGAGATAACCTTATGACCCCAGCTAAGCCTTTGAAGAAGGAATGGGCTGGTACCAGTGTAGCGTCAATCAGTTGAACACTGTGCTCATTCATTTACATGAGAAAAAATTGAAGGACAAGGTGCTCATTGTTTGAATTATACAGAGTTAGTAGCATGCCCAGAACTCAGAACCCCCAATTTTCCTGTTCTTTGTTCCTTTCTTTATTCTTTAAGAGTTTTAAAAAATCTCCTTAAAATGTTATTTACATTTTCCTTTCATTTCTTAACTTTAAGTGATATATATTTTATGGTGTAGACATTAACTGTTTTTTTTCTTTTTTAACAATATAGGACCAAATCATATAAAAGTTTTGTTAGAATTTCTTGCTGCTTATGTTAGCTACCAGATTTTCCAATTAAGCATTAGTTTATTTTCATTGATGATGAAAGGTAAAACTAAGATTTGGTTTATTTTTATTGGTTTTGCAAGAGGGAAAAATAGTCTGTACTGATTTTTATATCATGAGGTTATACTTAGAGAATTATCTCTTTTAAAGACAGAAGAACATGTATTTTTTTGTCTTTTCACACAAAGCAAATTAGATCTTAGAGCTCTTCGAAGGATAAATGTGAAATATATATTGTGTGGAGTGATAATTGATGAATTTTTTAAATTCATTTTATTTAAAAGCAAGCTAACATCTTTTCTTCTGTTTCTGTCTTATAGGTTTGTAACTTTGATTATTTTCATTTTTTATTTTTATTTTTTTACCAAAATGAACTGTAGCATCCACATGTCATGAACTTAAACTTTATTAAAATTAATTTTCTTCACAGGGCTTTTATTAGCTTCTCATGGTTTACTCTTTTCAGCCCACAGCCTAGTTGTTCTTTTAACACACTATACTTTAGGTCTAAAATGATCTGATAAAATAGTACTGCTAAATATGTGACCTGAAGCAAAACTGACTCTTGAAGAAGAATTCACTTTCAATGAATATTTTATAAAGTAGACCTTTCTGATTAGCTCTAGGTACAATGGCAGAAGATACAATCTTAGTCTAACTGGAAATAACCCCAATGTGACAACACATTTAAAACCCATAGGGTTATGAAATGTATAATTACAATACAACTTCTGCTGAGGAGCATTTAAGCCAAGGAAGGGATGACACTATTTCTACTGCCCATCAACTGAGGATAATTTGCAATAACACACCTCGGGTACACAAATAGATGTGCAGTGCACATGGATAACAAATACATTTCAGCAAGAGATTGCAGTGAATACAGAATGAGCTTAGAAGGAGGCTAGGAAACTTGAAATGTTCACACATAACTTGCCACCTTTTAAAAAAAACTAAACCAAAACAAAAATCCACAAACTCTTCTAAGAGTAATGGTGAGAAATGAAATGTTTGAGGCACTGAATAATGAAGTCTTTGTGATACTTCAGTTCACTAAACAAACTATATCTTATGACATCATACTAAGATATGAACATATTCAAGATTAAGAAGAAAACCCAAAGTAACTTCCAGTTTTCAAGTAAGAAAAGAAAATGTAAAAAAGGAGATGTATATCCTTAACTCATCACTGTGTTGGATATAAGTTCACACTGTCATTATTACCATTGTATTCTGAGTATATCTACAGTACTTGGTATATTATAGTCACTTAATATACTTTTGTTGAATGACATCAGAAGAAATATATCAATAGAGAACAAAATTATGGCAGTATGTTAGAAATTTATAGGTTGATTCAAGATATCATTATTCAAGATGTCAATTTCTTCCTTCTCCCAAACAACTAGCAAGTAGAGTAGTTTTGTCTCCTTGTCCTTGGCCAGATGTGCTAAGGACTAAATACCTGAATCTAGTAAAAGGTGAGATGAGGAGGTGGATAAATATGGGGTCAGGATGATTGACAATGAAAATCAGTTTGTAACCATTTTTTCCAGTAGGAGTTATTAATAAATAGAAGCAGAAAGGAAAGAATATAGTTAATAAGGGGATACAAAAGATTGTTCTTGGAACACACAATAGTAGAATTATATAGGAATATAAAAGAATCAAAGAGATCACTAAAAAGGAAAAGTGATTGAAAAGGGGTAGTTGTTTTATTATAGTAATAAAAAAGTTGTGAAAAGTCATATCAAGCATTTTCATAACTTGCCTAAGAAGTTCTCATTTTACTGACAGTAAAGGAAACCGATTGGACATAACATAAAAATTATTGGTCTACTCTGGTATTGTAAACTGTAACCTTTTCATCCATATCTCATTGTCATATAATATACCTTTAAAAATTCTTTTATGGTAAGCCGTAAAGTTTTGCAACACTGGGTTTGCAAACATTTATTTCATTAATAAGCAGGAAAGACAAGAAGCTTGATTCTAGAGAGCTTCTTCCCTCTAGCATATTGTTTCTCTCTGAAATATGTTTTCTAGGGTTCTCTTTAGTAGAATTTCCAAGCGACAGGTGGATGAAACTTTTTCTCTTTTGAATTTGCCTTGATTGCAAGAAATTAGCTAATTTCATCACTCAGTTCCCCCTAAGTCAGTTCCAGCTGTACATGCAGCATTATCTGAATTGGAAACATACTTCAAAAACCATTCATTTGTGTGTCCTATGAGGAGAATAAGCAAAAATCTAAAGGCAACAATTATGTACCCTTTGCTGAGGCTCTTTAAATAAAATACTTTGCAAACTCTACATAAATGTGAGATTATCCATGTAGGATACATTCACAGAAAAAGACTTAGGTTGGCTAAGTGAAGTACTATCTCTAGCATTGCATATTTGCATAGCAGTTTTTTTTTTTTCTGGAGTGGTATGAGACTCAGTAGTTCATACATTCTTGGGTTAAATCAATAAAACATTCCATTCTAGTGCTGTCTTTGAGGAGAGGCACTAACCAAAGACCAAATATCCTAGACAAGCTGGGTGTCAATATTTCCTCATAAAATTGGCAATAAAAATACCTGCTTTGCTATATTAATTGGGTATGAGTTTGGTTACTACAATAGAAACAAAACTAATACTTAATCTGGAGGTAGGCAGTTCAGGCCTGGTAGGGCAGCTCTACTCCACGAGGTCTTCTAGAGATTCAAGTTCCTTCTAATTTGTTCTTCCATCATCCCCTCTGGTGTTGTTCTCATTGTCAGGGTACAAGAAGACATATTACATCCTCTATGTTCCAGTCATTGGAAAGAGAAAAGGAGACACATGGAGACTCCCTTTCTTTAAAAGAAGGACATGGAAGTTCTATATATTCATTACTTCTCATATCTCATTGGCAAGAGCTTTGTTAAAATGCCACATTTAGTTTCATGGGAGGTTGAGAAGTTTGTTCTTCTGGTTTGGCCATGTGCCCAACTAGGAGCTCTTATTTGTAAGAAGGGGAGAATGGATTTTGGGAGACAACTCTCATCTTCTGTCCCACTTCTCAGCTCTTAGAATTGCTCTGGGTCAAACAAAGTGCTGAATGGGAGGAGATGTGAATATTAACTGGTATCACAGTAAAAATGGTAGTTACTAGGCTTGAAATCAGCTGCTAGGACCAGGGTGGGAACACAGGTCAATGACCTTACATAAATCCCTGGATTTTAGTTTCTATCTAAAAAAGTCCTACACAGGTATCTCTATGTGCCTTTCCCATGCCTTGTATTATGTTCTTAAAATTGTTCTTTGTATCTTTCTTAAGTAACTCTGTGATCCTCACCTAGAACCTTTGTGCCTAGGCTGACTGCTTGGCTTTATCCTAATTCAGATACTTTTCTCTCCATCAGTTTTCTCTCCTTAGTATGACTCCTGATGTTGGCGGTTCCAATTTTTGCCCTGGCTTCTGTCTCTTGCTTATGGCCTAAATACTCACATTTTGTTCAGTCCTTTGTGGGGTTTCTGTAAGGATAGGAACACAGTTGAAAATGGGAAGATACACCTCAGGAAGTATAGCAATAATCAGGCCACTTAGTCTATAAATCACACTTGGAGTGGGCAATTAAATAGGTCTCCTCCCCACTGAGAACCCTGAAGCATTGTAAAATGTAGGACCTGGAACGCTGCTGGATTTAGCCAGGAATTCAATATTAAAATGGGTCACCTCGGACATATAAGAACATTTGTCAGATGATAAAAAAAAGTATAACAGGATGATCATAAATCTTGGGTTCAGCCTGGGCACTTAGTTTCCACCTATCTGGTTTTAAGTCAATTTAAAAAGACAGAAGGGGAGATAATTACAATCACAGAATCTTTGACTCAGAAGAAAATGTAAAGGTCATTTCACTGAACTTTCCTCCCAAATCAGAAGTCTCTCTCTAACTTCCCAAACATGTTTGTTCTATTTTTGCATCATTGGAAACTCACTGCTTTCTGAGACAGCCTATTGTTCTATTGTTTACAATATTGAGAAATCCTCTAATCAGGTGTGCTGATATGTCTTTTCTGTTTTTTAATGATCTATATGTGGATTATCTGAATAGGCCTCATTGAATGCTGTGAGAATCCACTAAATTGCATCCTCCTTGACTCAGAGTTTTGTTATTTAACACTAAAATGCGAGCATAAATTCAGTTCCATTATTAACCAAATCTTGATTGGGTCTGTGGTAAGCACAGCACTGATTTCCCACACCCTTGTATCTTATATTAGTCTGATAGGCATGCTGTAGTGCAATAACAAACAACCCTAACACCTTAGCAGCTCAAAAAAATAAAGATTTATTTGTTTTTCATATTATATATCATCTCAGGTTTGTAAGACTGTGCCTCATGCTGTCCTTATGTAAGGCTTAGCCTGATGAAGCCTTCATGATCTATAAGAATGCTAATTAACATGGAAACAGGAAAGGACTGTGTCAATTGGAGTACTTCCCTTAAAAATGTTTACCTTGAAGAGACCACATAGCTTCCACTCACATTTCACTGGATCAACTGTATCTTATGGAAGGGGAGTGTAATACTGCCATATATCTGAAAGGAGCAGAACCAGAAATATTCATTCTCCAATAAAATATTAATGGCAAACATGTACTATTGGTAAACAAATGGTTGATTTAATTTTATTTCCATGTGAACAATACATTAACCTCTTTCCAAAGGAGAAAACCTGAAAGTCTCATCCAGTGACAGCATAAATCTCATAGACCACAACATCTGGATGATATGCAGTAGCCTCCATATCAGATCTGAGTATGGCACCTGGTGATCTGGAGACATATGAATTAAAAACACAAGTTAATTTCCTCTCACAGTCCAATATACACTGGCTGAAGTAGAATTGGATAACTTCAATAAACATTCGAATTTGGAAAGTGAATAATGAAAGACCTGGGGCTAGAGCAATATCCCACAGAGCCAAGACTGTGAAAGCTGCCTGCCTTGGGGTTAGGGAATATTCCTTGCGTCAGCCGTGGTTCTACTACTTGTGAGTAGTAGCTCCCTTGTCCATTGTTCTCTGTGGCCCTCTGGGAGATTCTTTCTTCTCTGTTATCCTTCATAGGCATATCTGAAAAACGGGTGCTGCAGAGTGTGCCTTCTTCCAGGCCCAAGCAGCTTTCTGCATCCTTTTCCTTCTTATGGGTGGTTGACAGCTCAAGGGCTGATTTAAGCCTAGATCATTGGCATTCTCGTTTCGTCCAGACTGATGCTCTTTAATAACAGTAAAACTGCTTAAAACTTTGTGGGTGTCTTACCTATGTGATTCCAGTCAGCACTTTACGCTATATAGCAATCCCACCCGCAGTTCTTTGTAAAACATGTTTCTTAAGATAGCTATATTCTTTAACTTTCTCATCCACGTATCTCTAAATCTTGTCTATTGCAGATACTTTGAGCCACTAAGATTAAATGAGAGTAATGTCATTAAGTTCGTTTTCTGGGAGGTATACCTATAATTAGATCTCATTCTGAGATGCCGTAATCCATTAAGAAATGTATAAAATGAGTGCTACAGCCATACCCTTCATTTGGCCATTTCCTGTACAACTTAGTTTTACTTAGCATTTGTTGCTCAAACACTATGAATTTTATTTTTTGCTGTTTGGGGTGGGAAATAGTTGCTTCTCTGTATTCCTGAATTGAGGGACACTTTTGATTTCTCTTTCATTCTTGATTGTGAGCCCATACGTTTTTTTTCTGACCAGATCTCTTTCTTATAATGCTTTGACAAATGCAGCTAATAGCTACCTACACATATCAGACATATTATTTCCCTAACTTCTTTTCTGTGAGTTTGGAGCTTATTAGAGATATGATCTGTCTACCAACTTATTACATGTGACAGTTTTACGAGATGTTTCCCCACTGCTTAACTGATAACAGTTTCTTCCCTACCTACTGCCTAATTGCTAAGCCAATGCCACAGATTGCAGCTTTGTCGTTGTTGTTGTGGTTATAGCCGCCTCCTCTTCTTGTACAAATGTCTCTATTAATCAAAATGTGCTAGATTATTTTTGGTAACAAACACCCACAACATTTTAGTGGTTTAAGCCCACAAATGTTTATTTACTGTTTGTGCTCTATATACATTAGATAATAAGGGTGATATTCAACGTTGTCCTCGCTTGAGGGCATAAGTGATGGGTGCCTCACTATTTGCAGTGTTACTGGGTGTCATGGTAGATGGAAGGGAAATTTAAAGGTTTCTAACTAGAAGTAACAAGTATCAGTTAAATTCCTCTTTTATTGGTCAAAGCAAGTCATATGACCACATCTAACATAAAGGGAAGAAGAAATGCAGTATTACTGTGTGTCTAGAAGGAGGAGAACCAGAAATATTGGTTATCAGTATAAAGGAATAACCTGCTCCTTTTAATTTCTATAGAAGATTGGTTGATTATGTTTAAAGTCCAGAAGGTCTGAAGCTTTGTATGTGCTAGTTTTTGCACAGATAATATCTGAATTTTATTTCATTATTCAAATGTCTGTGGAGATAGAATATATTCATCAACTAACTATAATAAAACATTTGTATATCTGCTAAATTTCAGAATAAAGAAAAAGTGAATCCAGGATAAAATATATCAAGATGGGGTCAAGAATTTTTGTTTACTTATAAGAATAGAAAGTGTTTTATTTTCCAAATGATGGCATTCATAACTCATACCCTACCATGAAGTCTTTGATCAACTAAAATTTGCTTCTAATTTTCTGTTAATCCCTTATTTGTGTGTGAGGTATGAATTACGGAATAATTTTAAAGATGTCATTTAAGGGTCTTAGGATTTTTAAAATTTGTCCAGGACAAAAAAAATAACATATTCTTTTAAAAGATCCATGGTACCCAGTAATGCACCAAATACATGGGAGGCAGAGATATATTTCATGAACAACAACAAAAACTGATGTTCTTTTACTACTGGGTTAATTCCATTGAAATTTGATTTATATTTGCTAAGATATGAGAAGAAAAATATCTGCAACAACCAGGCACAAAAGCTATATATGATTAGTATTTTGCTTTTTCAAAAAAACCAACAAAATAAAAGAAGACAAAAAAAAGTCAAATAAATTGAAAAGATTTTTGGAAATTATTTTCTATAGTTAGTAAGGGTAACCAGGCAAATGCAGCACCATATGGGGTCTAGTAGAATGGTTGTTTATTTATTGTTATTTATGTTCTCATTTTACTGTTAAAAAGCTCTCAAAACTTAATATCCGGTTGGTAAAATAGCAAGCCTTTGTCTTTTGCAGAGTACCTTCTTTGTCAAACTAAAGTCCATTATGTTTATCTCTGCACATAATTACCACAGTCATTTAAAATGTTTCAAAAAGGAATTAGTTTTTCTCTTACAGCTACCATAGGTCATAGAATTAACAGGAACCTCAAAAACCCCTATGGTCACTGTATCATTGAGATGACTGAAATAGCCTTTTCTCTGGTTTCCTTTCTTCCAGACATCTTCTCTTTCAAATCCATCCTGCACCTCACTGTTGAATCATTCTTTCTGAAAACACTTCTTTGTCCATATCAGTTCAAGACACGAACTATTTTGATTCCCTATTGTTTATAGGATAAAGTCCAGATCTCCTGTACTAGCCTTCAGGATCCTTCACAGTCTTTACAACCATTGCTTTTCTCTTCCTCAGTGTGCCACAGGCATCCTCATTTCTGGACTGAAATATTCTCCCTGCCCTGGCAATTTGTACTTATGCTCAAAATCCAAGAAGACTCCCATGAATATTACCCCACTCTTAAAGTTTGATGTTAAAACTTTTTATTCTCCGCCCCCCTCAGATAACTTATACATTCTGTTTGTACATTACTGTACAAACAGTAATGAGATGATCTTATGAGCCAATGGATATATTTTCTAAATTCCTCACAAGACCAAGCTTGTAGTAAGTGCTGAATAGATGTTTGTTAGTTTATTGACATTGGTTTAGTCTCTATCTCCTGGCCAAACCATAAATTAGCCACAAAATTAGACTATCCATTTTTGTTTCTTATTCTCTAAAACCAGAAACTCTTTTAAATGATGGTACCAAAGTACCAAAAATACTTAGTTCAAAATTTCTGTAGAGATTTTATTTCTTAAATGGATAACACTATGTTTGTTACTTATCAATGTGAATTAGAATCACTTTTGATACTTTACAAAACTGGATTCGACTTCCAAATACTCTAACTTAACAGACTAAAGTGAGGATAAACATCTGTACTTTATAAAAAACTTCATGAGTAATTTTGGTGAGAACTTACCTATTAAAAACCATTGCTCTGATATCTTGGAACCCTCGAGTATGCCTGTATTTGTCTTAATATGAAGAAACTAAACTAGTCTTGATCATCTTAAAAGAATTCATTATAACCTTCAACTCTCTCAGTTTTACTTAATCTTTCATACTGGTTCATAATATACTGGTTTTGGATATAAAGCACTGGTAGTTCTAGGACTGACTCCCATCAGGCACAACTCAGTCTTATCACCTTTATTCTACAATTCTTCAAAATGTATCTTATAGACCACAGTTCTGCAACCTCAGCTCTCTCACTGACCAAGGACAATGTCTGTCACCCTCTCCTGTGGTTCTGCTATCACGGGGGAAACCGCCAGGAAAAGTTCATCCCTTCTCACAGGTGGAGATTTGTGTTCCCCCACTGCTGAAGGGACAATTGAAGTCACCAGTGTGGTTCTCTCTGAGTCTGGACCGTTTATGGCCAAGAAGATTAGAAGTTTTCCTCTAAGATGTGTTGGGGTTTAGAAAAATGAGGTTGGGGGGCCTTGTTATAGACCACCTGAAACCGAATCATCCAAGTGGCTTTGTAAATATGCAAATTATTGGGTTGCATCACAGACTTATTTATTCTCCATATATACTAAAGTTTGAAAACTATTCTAAACCATTATTAACTATTCTATGATATAATCAGTCATATCAAGGATAACAAACCTAAATCATAGATTAGTGTGAAGCTTCATAGGAAAACTTTGCAGAAATGAATAGTTGTAGCACATCTGTTTAATTCAGTCATTTAATTACTTAAGGTTCAGGCTAAGCTTATATATAAGAGGATGCTCCCCAAATCCCATGGTTTAAAGAAGATAGAAGCTTGATTCTCTCTTACTTAATAGTCTAGAGGTGAGTGGTCCAAAGCTGGCAGGGTGACTGTACCCCCTAAGTTCATTCAAAGACTCAGGCTGCAGAGTTGTCTCTGTCATATTGAAAATGTGACTTCCTTCTCTCAGTTCATGGCAACTGTCCCAGGAGTTGTCATTTCTTGGTTGGCCAAGAGAAGGAAAAAGACTGAGCTTTTGTCTTTTAAAAAATGACATAGATGTGTCATAATTCACTGGTGTGATTTAGTCTCTATGTGCTCACGCCTAGCTGTATGGGAGATTGATAGCATCTCACTGGGCAACCATGTGCCTTCCTACAACCCCAGGGTTCTCCTTAGTTACAAAAGGATAAGGGAAATGGATGCTTCAGGACCATGAGGGGACTCTGTCCCAAATAAGCTCTGTTAGGTTTTGTTCCTACCCTAATTTCTCATAAGAAACTAGATTTCTAAAAAATACACCCACAGATATATTTGTGATGTCTAAAAATATATTTATTTATTTTTATATAAAGATATACTATATAGAATATATAAAATATTTATATATTTATTTTTATTGTTTTATTAATTATTTTTAAATAAATGTAAATAAATATGTATATTCTTTGCAGTTGGGAATATCATTAAGTAAATTATCCAACTGGTAGAAAACTATGGCAAGGAATCCAAAGCCTCACTAATATTTAATTAAATTATATTAATTACTTTTATTATACAATCTGCCATTCTATTACCAAAATAATTTAATCTGGCATTTTTAAAAATTTACTCTTCCCAAAGCCATTCTACTTGTTCTGTGAGCCTTCCAGTGATGTGTGGTTGGTCATCATTTTGCTTTGCTTTTCTCAGGAATCTAGTGCTGACTAGTGTGAGTTGCTTGAGTTTGCCTCTTCCACCCCCTTTGAAGAAGAGCACTCGCTCATCTACCTTCTTCCACTTTCCAGAAGCCTCCTCTGTTCTCTCTGTGCACTCAAAAGGGGAGCTTGGCCAGGTGCAGTAGCTCACGCCTGTGGTCCCAGCGCTTTGGGAGGCCAAGGCAGGAGGATTGCTTGAGGCTGGGAGTTTGAGACCAGCCTGGGCAACACAGTGAGACCCATATCTCTACAAAAAATTAAAAAAATTAGCAGGGAGTGGTGGTGCACACCTGTAGTCCCACCTACTGGGGAGGCTGAGCCCAAGAGCTCGAGGCTGCAGTGAGCTATGATCATGCCACTGTACTCCAGCCTGGGTGACAGAGCAAGACCCTGTCTAAAAAAAAGGCAGAGAGAGGGGAGCATGTGGCCCTGTAACATCACCTGTCAATTCTGAGGTACCAGAAGACCTTAGTAAAGATACCCTGTTAGTTTGCATAAATCTCCATGTTAACATTGCACATTGCTCTTTTTCCTGGCTTTTCCCCCTCTCGTCTTAGCAATTTTCACATTTATTCATTCAAAATTCAATTGTTGAAAATGTAGTCCATGGTAGGCTACTGTGCCAAAAACTGGGAATTCAGAAACTGTCTCTGCCCTTAAAGAATCCATAATGTATTAATAGTAGTAGAGACAGAAGCTAAACCAATATGCACGATAATGCTATGAGCATTGAGATTAAAATACAAATGAGTATAATAGGAAACATTTGAATTTCAGTAAAATGACAATGCCAAAGCTCCTGCTTCTTAATTGTTGATATTTTTTCCCTAAGTATCATTTTCTCATTGCTATTTCTGTTTCACGTCATTGAAGAAACTTTTCCAATAACTTTTTTAATGTTTCTTAAACCTTAAGATCCTTGATCTGGTTCCTATGCAATGACTATTTTCCTGTTTTCCTCAGTGACCTGGCCTGCTTTCCACTTTTGTGTGATTCCCACTAGCTTTTTGAGCTTCTCCCAGCTCTGGGTTAAGCCACTGTGACATCCTGCTGCTTTTTCCATCTGTCCATATTCCTGTAGAAATTCCTATTCCGATTCCTAAGTATGAGCTCAATGTGATGAGTGGGCTGGCATTTTAGACCGTCTTGACTCTGAACTCTTCTTCAAACTGATTGCTTTCTATGAGCATCCTGACCTGTAGACGTGAAATATCGACACTGCCACTGCTGCTCTCACACTCCCAAGTAAAACAAAAGATGCTTTAATATCTGCACTATACTTCACCTGTTAGAAGTCTTTATATATTTCAAAATCATTTCTATTCTCCTTATTTTATTAATAAAAATCTGAAGCACAGTGAGAATGTGAAGTCTGATTGCAGTGTTAGAGTAAGTGGGAGAGTTAGGATTTGAACCCAGGGGTTTTGATTTTAAGCTCCACGATTCCACTGCATTCTCTGCAGAAGCAGTGTTTGGCTCTTTCCACGAAGGTTCTAGCTGCTATGAAAAACTTCTCTAGACATTTACTTTCCACTGGGGTGACATAAATCTTCGTCCTATTAATAACACATAGGATTTCTGGATATATTTTAATTAATAAAAATTACGACTCTTAAATAAAAGAAGGGAAATCTCTGAGTATCAGCATTGAAGGAAAACTTAAAACCAGAATTGTAAGTTAAAGTGTTTTGCTTTGGCAGCTCAGAGATGGGAAGGCAGGGATATCAGATTAAGTCTGGGTATAGGGCCTTGGGGCTAATGACCGGAGTGAGTATCCACTGGGAAATAGGATCTGTGACCTTGGATTACATTAAAGGGATGGGAATTAATAACCATGCTAAAGCTGGATCTTTACAAAGGATGAAGTGAAAGAGGAGGGAGAGAAGTTTGCTCATGTGCCCAAGGAAGCAACAAAGAACTTGACTGCACCATAATCCAGGGTGAAGAATTAAGTATTCCAGGGAGAAATGGAAATCCTAGACCAGAGCTACAAATAGGCATGGAGTGGAGTCTGAAGTTATTTTACAAATGTTTTGTTAGACTCCTTAGGCCAAACTGTTAATTTTAAAACAGGGTGATCTAGTAAACACCCTGGGAATGTTAAAAAAGCAAAGACGAAACAATTATGTAACAACCAAACCAGGGTACATGGGACTTTTACAGCAGAAAAAAAAAATCCCACTAAAAATGAGCTCATGAGAAAAAACAGGAAGCACACAAGGAAATATCACACCTTGAGGGAGTCAGCCAACATGCGTTAGGGGGAGGAGCTCCCTTGAAACGTGAGATAATGGAGCAATCACAAAGAAGCCATGTAATACTCACTGCACTGTTAGAATAATTAAACAGGCAAAAGGGAAATGGAGTCATAAATAACAAGAAAAGATAATGACAAAACAGCTTGCCGATTTGAAAAAGAACAAAATAAAACCTCTTCCAATGAACAAACTAGTCACAAAAACTAAAATTTGTGAAATGCTTATATAGAACATTATATAACCAGAGAGATTCACAGGGAGATAAATCTAAGGAAATTACCCAGAATGTAGCACAAAGGATAAAGAGATGAGAAATATGAAATAGAGCTTAAGAGATATGGAGGACAGAATGAAAACAGGATGATCAATTGGAACTGCCTTTAAGGATGAGAGTGTGGAGAAGTTATGATTTGCTCTGGAAATTCGAATGCATGAAATGACCCTTCTGTCTCAGATTTCAAGATCATGGTGGAATCTTTGTCTAAAGAAGTATTGTACAAGTGGCAGGATATTTGGAATGAGAATTTAAGCGCATCTACTTTTCTGGGAAAGGAATGGGGAAAGGGTGGGTCCAAGAAAAGGTCCCAGAATGGATTTATTTTATTGTTGTAAACTTTAATAGCTCTAATATTATTTTTATCTTTCATCTAAGCCCTACATCATATATATGTGATATATAAAAAATATATGGGGGGTGTGTGTGTGTGTATCTATCTCTAATCCATTTGTCTGGTTAGTCACTACATTTTGGGATTTGATGTTTGAAAACTGCTGTTTTATGTATCTAGTAATTAACACCCCTTTTTCTGCCAGTCACACATGCCTGGCTGGTACAGTAGGGCAAAGAGGTCATCTCTCTCCCGACATGAGCTTTTGAAGAATGTTTTCCCTTATCTATGAATGGTCGTTTATATATGAAAAAATGCTCCCGCCTCCAGTGAAAAACTTTTTTTCTGACAGCAGTAGTCAGTAACAAATGTGTCAATATAATAAACCAAATCTTTTTGGTGGAAGGATGGCAGAACTTAGAAAGAGCCAGCTGCTGGTCTCTGTTGCCGCTACCAAGCATTGGCTCATTAACTCTACAGATGTTCTTTGAGTACAATGGGCCAGGGACTGTTCTAGATGCTAGAGGAGGGAGCTGAAAACTAGACAAAGTCACCAGGCATCCTCCTGTAGGTTTGGAAATGAATGCCATTTGCATACTCTGTCAGTCCTTAATAGGCAAAGCGAGACTACACACTTGCAGTCAACCAGAGACTTTTGGAGTGGTCATTTGCTTTGTGGTGATTGGTTATGCATCCCTGGATACTCTCCGACAAAGTCTCAGGACGAATTTCACTTTGCTTTCCTCCCTCACCCATTGCCAGTAAACTGATGCACACTCATCCTTTCTGCCATTCTCTAGAACGTTGTTTAGAACTTGTATTCTAGATCCGGTTTCCTTCAGTCACATAGAACCTCATTTCTCTTCTGGTTGTTTCCTATGTTGTCTAAGCATAGCATATAAACCTGCTCAGGTCAGGTATAAATATTAAAAATAAAACAAAGCAAAACAACAATAACAACAAAAGGTACAAAAACACAATCTTCCCCACGTCTTCAAAGGCGCCATTTTTGCAGGGTGGGCAGCACATCTTGGTGTTTCTGCACCGTTAGCGCTTCACTCTTCAACCCACTGCGTCAGACCTTTGCCCCTCTGTGCCTGAACCTGTTCTGGTAATGACGTCCTGGTTGCAGTATCCCAGGGACACTTTTCCATCCTGCTTATTTGCTTTTGAATTGTGGTTACTGAATTTGTCGCTGTTAAACACCCGCTTTTTCCTGGCCTGTGATTCTATTCTCTCCTCTTGCTGCTCGCTGCATCCTGTTCCCTCTGTCTTTGGCAGGTCCTTTTCCATTTCTTTTGTCCCTCCCTTTTCTTCTGCGCGTTCCTTAAATGCTGCTGTGGATATTTGCTAGGGTTCCTTCCTTACGGCTCTTCATTTCTGACTCCACCCGTTCTCCCCGGGGGATCTCACTCACTCTTAAGTCTTTGGCCACGACGCATAATCTCGCCCAACTCTGCACCCACACACCTGTGTACTCCCTGCACGCATTCACTGGGACAGCCCTAAGCAACACACACTTCTCCCATCTGAGGCTGAACTCACCACCTTCTCTCCTTCCCCACTTGCTCCTCATCTTACTTCCCTATCGTAGGGAACGTGCCCTGAACTACAGCCCCATCCCCTAAGCCACATACTTGGAAATTACACACACACACCCCCAAATCTATCTCTATATTTGGTCACCACATTTTACTGTTTTTACCTCTTCAAGAGTTTTTGGCTGTTGGAAATGTTTTATTCCCATCTTTCCCATCCGTATAGCTACGCCCTTAGTTCAGGCCTCTACCAGTTCTCACTGGGATTACTGCCACAACCTCCTACCTGCTTTCTTGACGTTAGCATTGCAATTTTATCTACCCTAATCTTGTCTCTATTCCCATTTTTTCTTCACATTGCTGTATCAAAACATGTCATCCCCCTAATTTGAGTATTTAAGGTTGCTTTTAGTCTTTGGGGTGGAGTTCAAGCCCCTTAGCATTGTGTCCATGGGACTTTAGGATCTGACCACAGACCGCCTCTCCAATATCATCACACAACTGCCTCATCCTCCATGCAGCTGCCATTCTCTCTCGCACCTCTGTGCCTTTGCATGCTCCAGCTCTGCTGTGTGGAAAGGCCTCTGAGCCCCCTTTGCCTAAGTCAGTCTCCCTTTTAGGAAGCTTCACTGACTCAGTCTCTCCCCAGCCTCTTCCGTAATCTGGATTAGGTTCCCTGCCATCCTGTCCCTGTCCCCTCTAGCATCTCCTTCCATAGCATCCTGTGCATTCCATGTCATGACATTACCACAATGTGTTACGATGGCCTGTGAAGTAGGTAACCACAACAGGATCGTGGGCTCCTTGAGGGCAAGGACCAGTTCATACTTATATTTTTCCCCCACACATTCAGCAAAGTGTCTGGCACAGATGATGAAGCCTGTGCTATATAGAATGATTTTCTTTGTTGTGGTTCCTCTCTATTCAATACCACTATTGCTCTTATTTCCAACTTAAGCCAGAGCATTTCTCTCTTAGTGACTTTTCTGGAGAATTCCAAGTGGATTTGATGTGCATCTAACAGTCCCCCCAGTTTCAGGGTCACATCACTGTCTCTTAAGGCTCCTCTACCTGGGGCAAAGCTTGATGATTTTACCTAAATTAGGGAGAAAATATTGAATCCTCTCTGTTTTTTACCTTGTATCTTTAATTAATCTTTTGGTTTAGGTATATCTCATTTGCTTTGCCTCATTTCTCTTCTTTTTCAGATATTTTCTTCATTCCTCTGTGCCTTTGTGATTTGATCCGTTTTCTCTTTCCTTCTTCTCATGCTGACACTAAAAGCAATCTGTCACCTTTTGTTCTTTCCTGTCAGTCAATCTCTGGTCCACAATAGATTAATGTTGACAAGGCTTTGTGTTGAATATAAAATAGTTTCTCTCTGTGCTTAAAAGGGAACGCACAGTACACAGACAAGTTGGGGAAAAGACTATTTATCACAAAAGAATTTGGAAAAATTGGAATAAACATATTGATCTATTGTGATCTTTTGATTGTGCTAAAATCAGACCAAGTAACTAATCATTTGGAAGGCTTACTAGCCTCTTCACACTTTACGATTGCTTAACTTCTAGCATAAGCAAGATTTATTGTGCCCTAAGACAATCTATAAATGCTAGAATTCACCTTATTGAAAAGGGAAAATCTGTGGAATAATAATGTTCTACCATACTCCTTCTAATGCAAATGTTTATAGTAACATTTTGAAAGAAATATAAGTCGTAACAATTACATGACAGTAAATTGAAATAGGAAAAATGGGGCCATTATCTGGGTTTTTAAATTAGCATAACCAATTCACAGAACAATAATGGGACATACATGGAGGAAAAATATTATTCTGGTTACAGAGGCTGGGCATTAAAATTTACAGAGCTGGGTTAGAATGCTGGCTCTGCAATTTGTTAACCACTTGGCCTTAGACAAATCGTCAGGTTCCCCGTACGTAAATTTGCCCAAGGATTAAAAGGGGCACTGTTTTAAAGTACTGATTTACGTTTTGTATGCCCATGTTACTTACATATTTTGATATGTAGGTAAATCATTAAAATAGTGATCATCATTAATTGTGTCTCTCATCCTCCTGTTCCCTTCATTCTTGTCATCCAATTTACATGCCTAGTCTTAAAACTCTCACTACTCTTACCTCTTCCTAAACTGGTACTTTTAAACTGTGTTGTGACCCATAAATTGGTCATGAAATCAATTTAATGATCTGCATTAAAAAATAGAGTAGAAAATATTACAGTGAATTGCATTTCCTAAAAATTAGTATTTTTTTGTGAAACTTTTCAGTTATACATATGATTTGACTGATATTTTAAACAGAATCTCTTGACTGCTGGGTGTAGTATGGACTCTAGGTGGGCACAGATGGAAGTAGGAGCTTCTGCCATTGTCTAAGTGAAAGATAATGAGGAACAAGACCAGTGTGGAAGGAATCGTGCCAGTGAAAAGTGGCCAAATTATGGACGTAGTTCTTGGGTAGAAACAACATGTTTTGCTGACATGCTGGCTATAAAGTAAGAGGTTTTTGTTGGACCAAACAACTGGAAGAATTGATTTGCCATTTTCTGAGATAGGGACGCTTATAGGAGAGGTAGGATTGTGGGATAGAACAGAGAAATATAGAGTTTGATTTTAGGCATATTAAATTTCAGATGTCTATTATCATGGATGTAGAAGTGTTAAATAGGTAGTTGGACATACAAGTCTAAGTTCAGAGGCAAGTTCTGGGCTGAAGGTGAAAATTTGGGAGCCATTAGGATATATATATATATATATATATATATATATATATATATGCCATTTAAAGTCATGAGTCTAGATGAGATCATCAAGGATGTGAGTGGACTTAGAGAAAGGATGGGTTCTGAGGACTGAACCTTGGGGCACTGTGACATCTCAAACTTGAGAAAATAACCAGAAGCAAGTGAAGAGACTGAGGCATTGCAGCCAGTGAGAGAGAGACTGACACCCAGAAGAGTGTGGTGTCCTGGAGCCAAGCAGAGAAAGTGCAACAGAAGGGAGTGATCACCTGTGTCAAGAGCTGTCATTAAGTCATCAGGTGGAGATGATGCATTTAGCCACTGATGGAAATTGGTGATGCATAAAAGCACCATTTTGGTAAGGTGGAGGCAAAAGCCTGAGGTATATATTTTGTGCACAGATGGAAGTAGGAGTTTTAAAATAAATAGTTGTTATTAGTCAATACATGTTTCTGTTTTTACCTTTTTCTTTTTGACATCATGTTTTTAAAATTTATTCTAAGGTGTATGTCTAGGTTGTTGCTTTTTACTTGTGCATCTAACACATTTTAAACTCCATTTCCGTAATGATGGAGACCTAAGTAGTTTCTAAGTCACTGCTATAATGAACATTTCTGTCCCCTTTTAGACCTGTGCAAATATTTCTCTGGGATAGACACCTAAGACTGTAATTACTGGGCCATGGGTACAGGTCATGCACATTCTTGATCTTCAGGAAATACTGCCAGATTATTTTTTTGAGTAGCTAAGCCAGTTCATCTTCCCACCAGCAGCATATGGGAGTTCAATATCTTCATAACTTTTGTTACACATGGTTTTAGCCCCTTTTTTGAATTTTTTTGTCATTCTAATGGGCATGCTGTGGTTTCTCAATGTTTTAATTTGCATATCTCTCATTACTAATAGTTTCACAATATTTTCATATTGATATTCGTAATTGGGCTTCTCCTTTTATACATTCACCTATTCATATATTCTCTGTCCAGTTTCATGCTCTTTCCACTGAACTATCTGTTTCATTTTTGGAGTCTCTATTATCCACTAATGACATCTTTTGGTCATTGTTTGCCAGCTTCCCTGACACACGGGGACCTCTCTTTATAATTTCACAGTCTGTTACAGTTCTACTCTTCATTTTATCTTGAGCCTTCAAATCAATGACACAAAATCCAACTAAGACTTTAATCTTATATTGCCTCAACTTTCTCAGTTTCGTTGGCCAAGTCTCTAACTGAACCAACATCAGGGGCATCTTTTGGAACTTTCCACTTTTAACCTTTCAAAATAAGAGCTTCTCTCTTTTACTACAACAATTTTACCCTCCAGCTATCCCACTACTTAACTCCCTGTTGAACTTCCTGACACATTGACCAACATCCCTCAGTCCCCATTTGGCACCCAGCTACAGACAAAATTCTGTCCAGAAAGAATTTAAGAACCATTAAGCCAAATGTTTTCCTCTGCAAGAAACCGCACATACCTACACTGACACCACATGGCATTAAGTAGATACTGCCCCATATGTCACTCTTTGTTTCTGGCTCAACTGTCCTAATTGGTTGTAAATTGTTTGAGCGCAGGCATGTTAGCATAAACCAATATAACACGGCAGCCAAGAATAAGGATCTTGGACCTGTTGGTCTTGGTTTTAAGTTCTGACTGTCACTTAAAAGCTTAATTTCAGGGATGTTATCTAACCTCTTTGTGCCTTTGTTGGTTGTTACTCCATTGTTGTGAGGAAATAAATGAGTTACGACATGTAAAGCACTCAAAAGAATGTCTGGAAGATTGTAATTGCTCAATGAACATTAACCATCACTATAAACACTCATATCCCCTGTACTTCCAGCCCAGCAACATGTCGTACACGTCAACAATCCATGTTTTCCAGATGACTTGAATGTGAACTCCATGTATGACAAGTATGGGTGCAATGAGAGCTGGGAGTAAAAACAGAAAGCTGTAAATCCAGCCATTTTCTATCACTCTTTTTCTCTACTTTTGCCTTGGCCCATAAAAATGGGAACTTCACAGATAATAAGAGGAGCTTTTCACCTCTCTCTCGACCTCCTCAGACCCGCCATCCAGGAGCAAGGCTCGCTGAGCGGTGAGGTTGTGAGCATTACCCAGTACGCCTGCTTGAGCCCTGTTTCTGCCCCTTCTTCCACCTGGCCTTCCGCAGGCCAAGTGCCTACTCCTCCCCTCGGCTGGTAAGTTTACAGGGGCAGGCCTTGACCCTGTGTGGGGGGGTGCCCATTCCAGAGGAAACAGGAAAGCCTGTATTTTCCCTGGGTCGAACTAAATTCTCTAATACAAATTTACTAGCACTAAGGCTGATATTTTGATTCTTCCTGGATTTCTGTGCTTTATCACTTAGCTTGTCCCCTGAGAAGTTCCCATAAAAGGGAAGATGCCTAATAAGATAGAATTAAGAGAGGAGATAAGAGAAGGAATAAATTTGGAGATACAGATAGAAAGGGGGGTGAACAGTTGTAAATGAAATGATGAAGACCTCTTCATTTGTTTTTCAGAGTAGGAGAGTTCATAGAATGGCAGTGCTAGTGGCTGATGAAGAAAGAAATAGATTCAAGGGCAGGAGGAACTGAGAGGGACAGGTACAAATAGGGACCACTATCCTGATTTGTCTGGGGCAGTCCAGGTTTATGCCTATGGTCTTGGCCTTTTGTCCAGTTTAGCATTGTCCTGGGCAAAGGTATTCCAGTTTGGGCAATCAATTATGTAGTCACTACAGGCATAATGGAAAGAACAAGGCTATTGTTGGTGCATTATAATGGGCAAAAATAGATGAGCAGTTTCATGAGAAATGTGACTTTTAAATGATGGGTAACTATTAAGACCTGTTTCTAGTTTTAATGTTACCTGAAAATTGTGTAACATAAGGCTTCTCTGAGGAAACATGGTCATTAACACAAGGATGGCCAAAGAGACAGTTTTTATTTATATAGTTCAGCGGTTCTCAAAGTGTGGTCCTTAAACAGTATCAATGTCATCTGGCAACTTGTTAGAAATGCAAATTCTCAGGATCTACCCAAACGTACTGATTCAGAATCTTTGAGATTGGGAACCAGCCGTCTATGTTTTAATAAGCCCTCCAGGTGAACCTGATGCACATGTTTAAGAACCAGTGGTCCAGTTTATATGTAATATTGTGAAGGCAGAGATATTATTTTGCTATAATCTATCAATCAGTCAATTATTTGTTAAGAATCTATAAAAAGCCCTGTGTTGGGCACTTTACCCTGTGAAAGATATACCAGAACACAAAAATAGTAAAAGAAGCCATCTCTACCCTTGAGAAGATTAAAATCTAGTTGAGGAGATGTAATCTACACCCATAAGAAGTTGTCTAATACTAGAAAATGGTGAATGACTAGGCAGGCTAAAATGGCCATTGGAGTTCAGGAGAGAATTCTCAATTGGTGAGCACAGTTAGGAAATACTTTGTCAAGGACATAGACCTGAGAGAGGAGAACAGATAGGAAAATAACAGGGACCAGGGGAGTCTCACTGGGGAGACAAGATCGATTTTCACCAAAGAATGATAAGCTACTGAAAGAGAGCAGTGTTCACGCCCACAAGGCATTGCATAAAACTCACTGGAAAAACCATCCCTGCATCTCGGGAATGAAGCCCACCTGATCGTGGTAAATTATTTTTTTGATGTACATTTGAATTCGGTTTGCAAGGATTTTATTGAGAATTTTTGCATCTATATTCATAAGGGATATTAGTCTGTAGTTTTCTTTTTTTGTTGTATCCTTTCCTGGCTTTGGTATCAAGGTGATATTGGCTTTGTAGAATGAGTTTGGGAGGACTCCATCCTTCTGGATATTTTCAAATAATTTCTGCAGTATAGGCACCAGTTCTTCTTTGTAGACTTGGTAGAATTCAGGTGTGAACCCATCTGGTCCAGGACTTTTTTTTGTGGGAAGAGTTTTTATTACTGCTTTGATTTCGGTGCTTGATATTGGTCTGTTTAGAAATTCTGTTTCTTGCTGGTTGAGCCTAGGGAGGTAGTGTGTTTCTAAGAATTTGTCTATTTCCTCCACGTTTTCGTGTTTGTCGGCATAGAGGTTTTTGTAGTATTCGAAGATGATGTTTTGTATTTCCATGGTATCAGTTGTGACTTCTTTCTCATTTCTAATTGAGCTTATTAGAGTCCTTTCCTTTCTGCTTCTGGTCAGCCTGGCGAGTGGCCTGTCTATTTTGTTTATCTTTTCAAAGAACCGACTTTTCGTTTCATTGATCTTCTGTATTGTTCTTTTGTTCTTGATTTCATTTAATTCTGCTCTGGTCTTGGTTATTTCTTTTCTTCTGCTGGCTTTAGGATTGCTTTGCTCTTCCTTTTCCATTTCCTTAAGATGATTCGTTAGTTTACTGATTTGTGACCTTTCTGTCTTTTGGATGTGGGCATTTAAGGCGATAAGTTTTCCTCTAAGGACTGCTTTTGCTGTATCCCACAGATTTTGATAACTTGTGTCCCCATTATCATTTAGTTTGAAGAATCTTTTGATTTCCATTTGAATCTCCTCCTTGACCCAATAGTCATTCAGCAACAGATTGTTTAGTTTCCATGTTTTTGGATGAAGATGTGAGTTTCTGTTGGAATTGATTTCTAATTTTATTCTGCTGTGGTCTGAAAAGATACATCGTATGATTTCTATTTTTTTGAATTTGTTTAGATCTGTTTTGTGGCCTAGGATATGGTCAATTTTAGAGAAAGTTGCATGAGCTGATGAGAAGAATGTATATTCAGTGTTATTTGGGTGGAGTGTTCTGTAGATATCTGTTAGGCCCAAATGTTCTAGAGTCCTGTTTAGGTCTTTTGTTTCATTATTTAATTTTTGTTTGGAGGATCTGTCCAGTTCCGTCAGTAGGGTGTTGAAGTCCCCTGCTATTATGGCATTTCTGTTTATTATGTTGTCTAGATCTAGCAGTATTTGTTTTATGTACCTGAGTGCTCCTGTGTTGGGTGCATAAATGTTTAGGATTGTTAAATCCTCTTGTAAGATTTTTCCCTTCACCACTATGTAGTGTCCATTTTTGTCCTTCTTTACTTTTGTTGCTTTAAAGTTTATATCATCTGAAATAAGGATGGCTACTCCAGATTTCTTTTGGTTTCCATTAGCCTGGAAAATTGTATTCCATCCTTTAATAAAATGTGGTATATGTATACCATGGAGTATTACTCAGCAATAAAGAACAATAGTGAATTAACACATCTGGTATTATCCTGGTTGGAGCTAGAACACATTCTTCGAAGCGAAGTGTCACAGGAATGGAAAAACAAGCACCACTGGTACTCACCATCAAATTGGTACTAACTGATCAACACTTACATCACACAGGGCAATAATATTCATCAGGGGGCGGGCAGGCGGGAGGGGGGTGGAAGGGATGGGAAAAACTCTCACTGAATGGATGCAGGGAGCACAGTTTGGGGGATGACCACGATTGTAGCTCTGACATGGGTAGTGCATGGGCAATATATATAGCCAAAGTGTTGTACCCCCATAATATTCTGAAATTAAAAAAAAAACTCACTGGAAAAAGATTCTGAAGTAAAATATGTTTTGGAAACTTGGGATTAAACAAAGTTAAACAAGCTTCTTTTACTGCATATACTTCTCCGAGTCTTTAAAATGCTAACGAGAAATGTGGTGCTTCAAAAGGGATTATGGTATTTACTACTTTAGTCGTGTTCCTTAGGGAAGCAGATGCCAGATAGGATTAGATCCCCGAGAACGCCTCTGAAGTGGAAAGTCCTTGAATCATCGTACTTCGTGGGGTTTACAAGGCATCCAACATGAAACCCACCTCTTGCTTATCTCAGATGAGATATTCACTCATCTGAATTATACTGCTGATGAAATAGATCAAAGTGATGTTCTGTGGGGTGTCTACAATCCAGATCCCTTTAGACTTTATTATAATACAGGGTGAGAGAAACAGCATAGCCCTGAGGCACAACTGTAAATGAATAGTGGTGATCATCCCCTGTGAATGGCAACGGTTTATGATCCTCTTTTCTATTTGGAATAAAATAAAGCACATTTGCCAAAACAGTGGTAGCATACCACTTTTAAGGAGGTGTCTGTAATAGTAAAACTCATAGAAGCACAGAATACAGGGAGTTGTTGTTTAATGGGCATAAAGTTTTAGTTAGACTAGATGAATAAGTTCTAGAGATCTGCTGTACAACATAGTGCCTATTGTTACCAATATGACATTACGTACTTCAGAGTTGTTAAGAGAGTAGATTTCATGTTAAGTGTTCCTACAATAAAAAACAAAAAACAAAACAAAGGGATACAAGGAAACTTCAGGAGGTGTTGCTTGTGTCTGTTACCTTGATTGTGGTCATGGTATTACAGATGTTTGCATATGTCTGAACTCATCAAACTGCATACATTAAACATGTGCAGTTCTTTGTTTATCAAATTATCCTTCAATAAAGTTGTTTTAAAAATAAAGTCTTACTAATCTGCTTTAGCAATGCCACATCCAGCATGGCATCTGAGATGAAGGCTGCTACTTGGTTGAGCCTGTGATAGACTATGGTCACTCTCCAAGTTCCATCTGGTTTTTGTGGAAACCAGGGAGCTAGGTCAGGGAGTTAAATAAAGATGTGATCGCAGCACCAGCCCTGCCTCCTTTAGGAATTTCATAGTGGCAATAATCCCTAAGCGTCTCTCAGCCCTAGAATAAAATATACATTTTTATTTGCTATTAATATTTTGGCCAGAGGTGGTAGGCAGTTTCAATGGTTTCTACTTGGTCTTTCCCAAGACCAGTGATCTAATGTAATGGTGATTCCGACTGCCAAGTATGTCAATTCCAATTACACACTCAGGGACTGGAGAAATCACCACTGGATGGGGCCATGGACCTTGGGCTGAGACTTCATTTATTACCTGACCATCATAAGCCCCTACTTTAACAGAGAGGCTATAATAATGCTCAGGGTTTCTGGATATCAATATCAATTCAGACCCTATGTGCAATAGTGCTTGAGATGTATGGGCATTCCCTTTCCCCAATGTACAGTTATATAAATATATGGCAGAAGGTCCCTTTGGGGAAGGACCAGGGAAATGCAAAGTCCTTCCTTCTAGGGACCCAGCTGATTCTTCAATCAGTTGTTTCCAGATCTGAAATTTGGCTCAAGTCTGTGAACTGAGCAAAGGATGGTGACTTTCTGTTGAGGCAATTTCCTCAGCCTTCTGATCTGCCATTCTTAATTTTTTGGTTGTAGATATCATGAAGCATTCTTGTTAACTTTCAGCCTATTTTGTCCTAGGAATGCCATACTCTAATAACTGCCTCTACAACTCCTTTAAACTTCTTGGCTGATCCTCCATTCATTTTGGTTTTTACAGTAGTTTCAGCCTCCTGGCTCCTGGAGGTAAAGCACTCTCCCATGCCCTCTATCATCCTCATGGATATCAACAAGCCCATCTGTGGGACTCCTCTCCTAGACCCGGTCAGCAGAGGAGAGTCACCACTGGGCAATTTTGTGATGCTAGTGTCCCTCTTACCAGTGTATTCCTGATAGTGGTTGGTGTGTCTACTGGGCTTCCCATAGAACACAATAATCTGGTGGGTTGTCTGACGGCACATAATATATCCTTTACAGCATGCCCACTTGGCTCAGCTTCTTTATTCCTTCCTCTACCATGTGCAACTCAGACGTATCCATTTTGCTCAGCATTGGCCATTGCTTTCTCCAGGCTTCTAAGAGCTACCCTAAACTGAGTTTCCTCTGTCCCCTGCCATCCTTGCCAGGGTGTTAAATCCCAGGTGTCCAAGTCAATGAGTTCTTGCTCTTCTAGTCTTAAATTATGACCCTCTCAATTAAACCACCTCAAAGTCCAATCCCAGGGGTAATGCCCAGGCTCCTGCTAGCACATGCTAGCTCATTCTGGCAGTTTTTAAAGTATATAGTCTCTTTCCTCACTTACCAGATGCAGCATGTCCTTAGCAGGGTTATGCTGGGGCTCAGCCTGTTACCTGCCCAAATGCCAGTGGAGGAGATATGGAGCAGCCTTTGAGGGGGTGCTACTGAATTGTGGGGGGAGGTCTTTGCTACATTTTTAAGCATGAGAGAAGTGCTAGCTCTCTCTAGGGAAGAGTGGGCTACCTCAGCAGGCTTTGTAGGTTCAGGGGGTCTGCAGAGCCTACATCCTCACAAACATCCACCCAGATGTCTCCATCTATGCTTTAGGATCCCATATTTTCCTGTTGGAGGCTTGACCTTAACATAGACTTGCCATGGCTGAGCATTGAAACATTTCTGGAGCTCTGCAACTCCAATAGTTGGGTCTTCACCCTGACACTCATCTGCGTATGCCTTCCACTTCAGAAAGTACTAGTTTCTTGGCAAGCTACCAGCAAGGTCCTCTTGCTCTCATACTTTAGTCTTAAACTGCTCTTCATGATTTTCAGTTTCTCATTATCCTTCTGCAGAGTCTCACTCCAATTTAGCATTAAGAAGATAGCTTCTGGCATTTCTAGTGATTGCTCCCATCCTCTCTATTAAAGGCCTGTGTGCCTCCCTGAGAGTGTTCCCCTAAACATTTTTCCTAGGTCTCCATTAATAAAGTTTTTAGCCATTGGGCTATCCCCTTCTTCCAGCGACACTGCATGGCCCGTATACCACACAGGAGGGTATAGTCTTTGTCTTCTTGGCCGTGAGTGAGCCAGTACCCAAACTTTATCCTTCCATCTGTTTTCTCAGATTATTTCTGGTTTCACCTGTGATAGCTCAGATCCTCTAAGGGGTAAATGCCAAGATGGTGTTAGATACGCAGGAGAATTTTTTGGGGAGTGATGAAAGCCTATGAAGGATAAAGGGAAGGGAGCAGAAGAAAGTGGAGAAAGCCTTCAGACTACAATGCAAATCTGAAATCCATAAAGGAGAGGGAAAAGGGAGGCGAATTGGATGGAAAGAGTCTCAGATTGCAGCACAGTTCTGAGAAAGTTTTGGTCAGGTCCATTGATGTGGAGTTTCAAGTCAACAATGTCCATTGGAAGAATCCTGTGCCTTGCATTGTTTCTTTTAATGTTCTCATTTATTGGCTGTGAGGAACTCATGGGAAATGTCTTTGTGCAAATGTGGAGGTGGATTTATGCCCCCACAATAGATCTGAGTGGTGCTTTTCATAACTGCCAAGGGTCCTGCATTTTCAAACTGATTTGATCATGGGCTTTCCTTGTGACACATCATCAGGAGATGTTCTGTGGAATATACTTAAAAAAACTCTGGGCTTTATGTTTGTGTTAAAATTTGGGTTACTGATATAAGTCATATGCATAAAGGAAGGCATATGATGCCTCTTTTAATGTCCCTAGTTTTCATTGTTTTTCTTTGGTCCAGAGAATGCTCTGTGTTTTTACTATATTTTAAAACAGATATCTATATAGCAGATTACCACATGCTAGTATATTTTCAAGGCTTCTGTCTTAGTCAGTTTAGGCTGCTAAAACAGAATACCATAAACTGGATGGTTTAAACAATGGACATTTATTCCTCACAGTTCTGGAGTCTGGAAAGTCCAAGATCATGGTGCCAGACAATTTGGGGCTTGGTGGGGGCCCTTTTCCTGGATTGCAGATGGTCATCTTGCTGTACCCTCACATGGTGAAGAGACAGAGAGAAATTCTCTCTCTCGTGTTTCTTCATTTAAGGGCATGAATCCCATTCATGAGGGCTCCACCTTCATGACCTAATTACCTCCTAAAGCCCCCACTTGTAAACACCATCACATTGGGGATTATGGCTTCAGCATATGAATTTTGAGGAGACAAAAACAATCAGTCCATATCAGCTTCTATAAGTATTAACTTGTAACAGTGCATTTGAGACAGACACTCTTACCATATCTACTTTACAAATAAAGATTCTGAGGCTCAGAGAGGTTACATGACTTGCCCCAAGTCACATAACTAGTAAGTGGCTATGCCAGAAGTTGAATCCACAGTCTGGCTGCAGAGTCTGTGCTCTCAACCACTGTGTAATGCTGCCATGTGGGCATTCCTGTGTTGTCTAATCCCTTGGAAAGAGCCTTTGGAAGATTATGCTGAACTGTACCTAGCGAGTCATTGTTAATGAAGGACTCTGAATGGCTGGTGTGACATAACTTGGATGACTCAGATAAACAGGACTCCAATGGCCAGAGAGTGTATTCCCCAATGAACATGTGCACAAATATGCACTCTCTAAGTACATATTATTTGTACCATGGATCTATATATTTATATAACCTACATTTCATGCTCCATACACACCAAATGAATTATGCAGCTGTGCCATGTCTTATAATATGTGTTCATTTTAAGTATATACAGTCAGAACTTTTTCAGTACGATCATAAATGCGTTAGTAGCTGGTTTGTGTGGGACCTGTGGGGTTTGAAGCCATATGGACCTTCACTTTTATTAGCAGGGGGATCTTGAGCAAGTTCTTTCACTTCTTTGGGCATCAGCAAAAGCAGCTATCACAACACCAATTTCACACAGTTGCTCTGAAGAAGACATGAGATAAGAAAATTGAAACTGCCTAATACCGCCCCAGTACTCGGGAGTGCAGTGCGAGTTGTGTTAATTGAATTAAATCCCATCTATAATTCTTAATACAATGTGTGTTTCCAATGATTAATGATATGAGCTTGTACTGTGTTAACCTGAGCCATCTTCAAAACATACACCTCCACTGGTTTTTCTCTGACGTCCAGCCTTATTGTCTTCCTTTAGGCTGAAATCATCAGGGGGCCTGAATTATCTTCCTATCTCTCCCACTGGCTGGCCAGACAAACTATATTCTATGTGATTCTAAGCTAGAAGGTAGAAGCTATGATCCTAGACAAGGACCTTTCCTCTGTGGGCACCAATTCCCTCTTTTGTTTCTAGGTTGAGATTCTCAGATTCAGAACCTTGGAGAGAGGGTGAGTTAGCGACAAGAGAATCAACAGAGATAACTTTAAAAAATTATGGTTGAGGGCTTTACCTCAGTGATTCTGTTTTATAGCATTTTGTTCATTAGAGTAACACCAGCTACTCTAAAAATAAATTCCTGAAGTTCAGTGGTTTAAAACAGAGAAGTTTGTTTCCTGGTCATGTAATGGTCTGATGTAGGGGTTGCTCTCCCCTCTGTGGGGATTTCATCTTCTTTTATACTGTTGCTTTGTCATCTACCAGGACATCAGGGTCCTCTGCTTCCAGCTAGCAGACAGAGAACTAAGTGCATGTAGAAGTACATGCAAAGTAGTGCACAAAACTTTCTCTTAGATCCTACTGACTAGAACTTAGTCAAATGGCACACCTAGGCTCCAGGGGCTGCCTCTGACTAGATAGCTACATCCCAGGGACAGCTTTGTGCTGAAAAGAGGCGTGCTCATTTCTTCTGGAGACAGCCAGCTTTCTCCACTATAGCTAGGCTTGTGACTCAGTGGACTAGATGACACCTAACCTCCCTTTTAGATAAGATTATGAGACTATATGGCTAAAGCCCAGTATATATAGAGGAATCTTACTTGATTTTTATTTAACAAGGTTCTTAAAATTTTCTGAAACTGTGAAACGAATCTGTGTCCTAAATTTGAATTCCATAAGGAAGAGAAAACCAGAAAAGATTACGTAAAACTTTATGTCTTATCTAAATTCCCAAAATTTTGGATGTTGGAGTATTGATTACTGTCACACCTTGTTAATTCTCTTACCCTTTGGGTGTATGGATAGCAAAAATTTTTCAAACTAAAAGGAAGTGTTTTGTTCAATCACTATACCAAATTTATCAGAATGAATTCCCTTGTTCTTCAACACATGTAGATTGTGTTATTTTTTAATATAATGTTCTTATTGAGTGTTAATTGCATGCACCTACAGCTTTCAAAGAAGTGATAACTAGATACTGTCAAACTGATAGCAGCCCATTTTCTCTCTGGTATTATGAATGTGTTAATTTATAAAGTGGATTAGCAGGAACTTCACAAGCCCTTTATTTTGGGGCTGCTTGGTGATGTGAAGGATTAAAAAAATGCAGATATATTGATTCTGTTTAAAATTCTGTAATAAGGCAATGGGCAGGAGTGCTCTAGCACAGAGGTTTTTATTGATAAAGGCATTTACCAATTTACCCTAGTTTCCTGAGCTTTTACTGCTGGCAAAGAAAGTACATGTAAACACAGAAAAATCTAGGCATATTTCCCTTTGATTTTCTTAATATACACCTTCTCATTTGGAAAAGACTCCATGTAACCGTGCTTAAAATCCTTGGCAGCACACTCAGTCTACTGTCTACATTTTTGTGTAGCTTCATAGGGTCCCATGAGATGGGTGGTGTAGCCCAGGCCATCACATTTACAAGTGGGTCTGATATTAGATTGTGCCGTGCCCCAGTTGAGAACTTTACCTTTATAATAAATATCTTTAATTTTTGTGATAATTCAAAAATAATTTAGATTTAATTTAAGTGTTTCTTGTAAAAGTTTGCTAGACAAAATAGTGCAAAAATAGGTTAGAAGAAGATATGAAACTTTAAAGCAATTTAGAAGCGTCAGTTACATGTGCTTTTGGAATGCTCACCAACACAAACAAACACAGCTGGGGAGCTTTCTTGTGTGCAGAGTTCTAGAACAGGGATAAGGGAACAGACCGAGGTATAAGGCAGTGGCCCTGTTTTCAGCCACTCTACGGCCTGCCCTTGTCTTTTTTTTTTTTATTTCAGAATATTATGGGGGTATAACACTTTGGCTATATATATTGCCCATGCACTGCCTGTGTCAGAGCTACAATTGTGGTCATCCCCCAAACTGTGCTCCCCGCATCCATTCAGTGAGAGTTTTTCCCATCCCCTCCACCCCCCTCCCACCTGCCCGCCCTCTGATGAATATTATTGCCCTGTGTGATGTAAGTGTTGATCAGTTAGTACAAATTTGATGGTGAGTACCAGTGGTGCCTGCCCTTGTAATACCTTAAGACACATCCTCATATCCTATGAGGACAGGGGCACTGTCTTTATAGGGTTCTGGCTTCCTAGCCTTTAACACAGAGGCGGTCCCTTTACACAGTGTCATGTAATATTTTGTTAATGACGAATATATGAAAAATACAGTGACTCCATTATTTTCCACATTTAATCTATTTCTAATTAGTGAAGTTTTAAGTAATGTGAAAAGTGGCTTCAGGATGCTTTGAGGTTTAAGTTATGATGTATTTTAAAGTACAAAATATTGATAATATTCAAAGATTTTGTTAGAAGACAACAAAGGAGATCATTGAATTATGGTTCCTTTTTCTATAAGCTAATCTCTTACTTTTCTTTTCGAACTACTGTTTAAAATGCTTTCATAGCACACAAAATTTATTTTAAATGATAACATTCATTTTATGGAAAACTTTATGGCATTCTGCCTTTTTCTTTTCTTTTTTCTCATTTTTGTTTCAGGATTTATTTAACCCAGCATGTACATTTCAGGTGAGTGAATATTTAAGAAAAAAACTCTTAATGGCTAGCTGATCTGACAATGAATATTCAAAAGGTTAAAGCAACAGAAATAGCATGGTGGAAGTCACAGAAAGTTGACGAATTATGTGGAAAATTTTTAGAAATTTATTTTTCAGTTTTCAGTCTGCACCTGAATTGTTATCATAACAATGTAGTATATCCTTCTCCTTGAATTAAATACAGAAAGGCAAAAGAAGAAAATACCCCAATAACTATACTTAGAAATGACACATTAAAACTTAATTTCTTTATTTTTTTCCTCTTTTTAAGTTAGATTCAGCCCTTTGTCTACTTTCATTTCTGTTCTGGAGCACACAGATTTTCTGAGCACTGTACAACCTTTATGTTGTAACCAAACTGGGAGTCAGCCTTACTTTGTCCCAGTTAATATTTGGCCATTTATCTTGTTCTCCTTCTCCCACACATGCCACACAAAAACGTGCAGGCTCGTGCAGTCACGGGCAGGCTCTTTCAGGGAGGTGGGAGTAGAGGACCAATCAGGGGCAGCAGAATCATGTCCCCCTGATCTCTTTGGGATGTGGGACCTTTAAAGCCCAGGTGGAAAAAATTCAAAGGAAGGAGCAGGCTGACATATGCCCTAGCAGAGGAAGACGAGTGGGGGGCGTCCGCAAGGCATGGTCAGCATGGTTTTCTATATCCAAGGAAAGAAAATCAGGACCATCACTCCAGGACCCTTATTACTGGGGCCCCTATCTTGCTATTGAGCGTAAGGCAGAAAGATGTGGTCAAGAGCAACCTCAGAGAAACAGGTGGTAGCAGCAAAACTTTGCGAGGAAAGATAGGGTCTACAGTGTACACCTGATAGGGAAGGGCGATTTTATTCCTGTCTTCCCAGACCAGTCCCACGGCTAGTTCCTTAATTTCTTCATAGATGCTCTCACTGCAGGGGAGGGGGAGTTGCTATCCCAGGCCCGAGATCTTGATACTGTCAGTTGGCAGGGTTATTTTTCCTTAAAAACTATGACGTTATGCCTCGTTATTGTTCTCTTCCCGGTTTTGTGCAGCTAGATGGGTAAGTGTTGTTAGGGTCTCTAGGACCTCGGTTAACAAGCACATTCATTCTCTCTCTATCTCTTTCTCAATCTCCCTAAAATACACTTGATCCTATTGGTCCTAAGATATAGACTTGGAAGTTGTTAGTTCCTTCAAATAATCTTTTATCAAAGCTCTAGTTCAGGTACCTGCATAGTTATTAGTTAAATAACATTTCAATTCCTATTTTCCTGCGGAGAGAAGGAGTAGTGGGTAGGACAGGCTATAGACACTCCTAGATATCTGGCCATAATACCACCAAATACCATCCAAACCCTATTGATTCAAAACAGACAGGCAGCTCAAAATATAGAGGCAACTTGCTCTGGTGGGAAAGAGAAAAAAGTCATTTGGGGTCAAACAGACATGTGTTTGAATCGTAGCCTAAACACTTAGTGACTATTTATTTATTTATTACAGAGTAAGTTGTTTGTCTGAGCCTATGTTCTTATCTATAAAGTGGAGCTTATAATATTTTCCCTGGAGAGTTGTTGTGAAAGTCAGAGATAATACACAGTCTTTGACATATAATAGACATTAATGTTTAGGCACCTTTATTCTAATCAGCTTCGTGTGACTTTTCTCCACTTTCCCCTGTCCCAAGTGACCTCTTTCTCTCTTTCATGCATAATGCTCAGGCTTCCTGCCATCCTTCTGTGACTATTCTTTTTTTCTTAAAGGTTACCCTGATTCAATGTCATCAGACTTCACCTGTGCAGACGTAGAAGCAGTTGAGGGTTGAGTAAAGTAGAAGGACATAGCTCCGTGGGGTTGCGGTGACTTAGATAACACAGGCATATGACATAGATAACCTCCCCGTCAGGTGACCTGATGCTCCTTGTTGGTAGCCCAAGAAGGCTAATAGCATGACATGCCTTCAAACTGATAATCCTTAAATATTTTTCAACTTTTATTTAGAGTGAGCAGATAGAAAGGGTTTCTATTGAAAAATATCATATACTTTTTCTGTGTGTTGCAAATAAAACATTTGTTATATGCAATGAAAACAACATAAAATGTTACCTTTTAAAAATTATCTTTTATGTTACAATTTTAGGTCACTCATAAACAGGTAGCATTGGTTATTCACACAGAGAAAGTGTTAGCAAGACTAACATCCTCTACATATGTTCCTTGCCCCTCCACTACCTGGTTAATAAAAATATCATCTAAATAAATACTTACCTTATTTCTGGTGCCTGCTAATCTTTCTCCACTCTACTCATGTTAGGGTAACAATTGATTGTTTGTTGATGTTGTTGTTGTTATGCATTTTGGAGTTAAGTTAGGACTTTTATCATTTTATTTCACATATATATATATATATGAAATACACACCCACATATGCACACACATACACATATTTCTCCCTGGAAGAAAGATGAATTACTGGCAGTATTTTGTCAGTCATAGTCATTCATTTTGTGTTACAATTTTCAATAGTCTCCAGCTCTCAGTTTAAATAGTTTTTCCTCTTAAATTGTTATAAATGCCACTGATTATGAACATATAGTTTACTTTTTTAAAAACCATGATGACCTTACTAAATCAATGAAACTCTGAAAACCTGTAAGATGATATAAAAATATCATCTATGGGTAAAATTTTAATGATATAATACTAACATTTGTATATTACTTTATGATTTCTTTATAGTTTACAAAATAATTTCATATCCATTACTCTAATTATTCCTGACAACAAACTCATAAATTAGTCATTATTAATATTTTAGATAGGGACCAGAGACTCAAATCTTTTCATTTAACCAAGGGTATGAAGCTGGAAGTTGGCATAACCAGGACTCAAATCTAAATTCTTTAGATCCAAATCCTATGTTCTTCCCTGGCCGTGTTGCAGGTAACAGATATTTTTATTTTTAGAAAATTGAGCAAATGCTCCAAATCTTAGGTTAAGAGTCAGAGTGGTAAGAATAGAAAACCATCCACCTGGGATGATTTGTCCTAGAGAGTGCAATTAACTTGGTCCCAAAGTGCTTTGAGGATCTGGGACATTTTTGATTAAGTAGGTGAAGGTTGGTAAAATTTGCCAACTTTTTCCATTCTGACTTCATTCACTTCTTTGTACTTTAAATGTGATTTCATAGAACCAAGAAGAAATGGACTATCACATAAAAAGGTTGACAGCCCACAGCTCCAGGGATTTGAAATACCTTTTATTCTACTATACAGGATTTTAGTATATATGTGTATGTATGTATAGTCTACCATATATATAAAATATATATATTTGAAAGATACATGGAAAATGGGCTGGAGTCAAGTTACACAAGACAGAAAGATGGTTTGGGATGGAAGGGTGTATTTCATTCATGGAAGGGGGATGTTAAAAGTGTCTGAGGCATTATCATTGACATGTGAGTATCAATTAACTAGGATTTTGTTCATTTACATTATAAATGAAGTTGGCATTATTATTTTGGATTCAGTGATTTACTTAACCTTGATGTTGCTGATGAGTAGTAGATGCTTTACTCTCAAGACATTTTTGAAATGTTAGGAGATGGGGGGCAGGAGTGTAGGGAAGCTAGAGGTTGAAATAAACCTTCCAGCTTTAAGGGTCTTGTTGCTCTTAAGAAATGTAGTGATATCACACTTGCATTTTATATACAAAGGAATATCAAGTAGGGAATTTCTACTTTACATAATGTGATTATATGCAAAGAACAACTATGCTGTATTTTCTGGAGGTACTGTTATTTTGGGATGAAAGAATGGGGTAGAATTATAAGCTATTACATGTTCAGCTGCAATATCATAGGGGTTCTCTTGGCTTTTATACTTTCAGAATTTTTCAGTGACTCAGCAGATTGAGTTGGAATGTTTGGGAAAGAGGGGAGAAATCAAAAGGAAGGAGCTGAGAAGCATGGCTTTAAGGGGCAAAAGGAAGAAAACCAAGTCACAGAAGCCTGACAATTTATCCAAAGTATCAAAGCTTCTAAATCTATGCTCTTGAACTCTACATCCTCAGAGTTCTGTGAAATCTATGACATAGGAATAATAATAACCCTAGTCCATATTGTTACTGTAGTATTAAAGTGGAAAATAAATGGTAAGTGCTTAACACAGTGTGAAGCAAACACACTGCAAGATGCTATGAGGTTATAATGAAGCTAATAATAACAATCCTACATCCTATGCTGCTTTCTTTACCATACCACACTGTAGTAATGCAAGATGATTCAGTGCTGGGACCAGACTTGGCAGAAAAACTGCTGCTCCTTTGTTCCTATAATGCCGGAAAGTGGCTGGATTATGGGTAGGTGCGGTAGGGACAGTGAGGAGGGTTTGAGGTGGGTGGAGGAAATGGTGAGAACAAGACCCAGGAGCCTGCTCATGGTACTGTTGTGGAAGTTAACGTTCTTTTACCGAACATCCTGAGTCCACCTACCCCAAAGCTAGGAAAAGTATTCAAAAAAGGGCTCATTTGCTTACCAGTTCAATAGCTCTCCAAAATAAAGGAGACCCATTTCACAGCAGTCCCCCAAATGCAGGGGTTGCTTGCATGGCATTGAGAACCAGGCTGCTCACCCCTGTGGTGCATAGACAGGCATGTGTGTGCTGAAGAATGGAGAGCGTAGCAGGAATGGAAGGAACCTTTTTAACCTCACAGTAACTTAAGCGTATGGGGTGAAATAGAGTGCCTGTTCCACACTCTACCCTTCTGATGTGACTCTTTCAGAAAAAAAAAGCCTTCTCAATATAAAGTAATTATAACCTCCTCAAACCAATCATCCCTCTACTTTCAGCTCCATTGACTTCTTCAATTTCTATCCATGTTACTTTCTATTTGAGTTATATAGGGAGAGAAATAAAAAAACTTGATACAGCATTTTTCAAAATTCGGGCATCCCTAGAGTTCTTGGAAAGTAATGAGCATTGAGTTTGTCTTTGGTCCAGAGAGTTTTTATCCACTCTCTTGGCAGAAGTTGACAGTTCTGACATTTGGTCATTCGTATTTGGTGACCTGTGTGTCTCCAGTGAAACTTGAAGAGACAGCGCAGTCTTTAATGATAGGGGGGAAAAAAAGGAAAGCAAAGAAAATGTGTATTTTTTTAAATTGTCTGCTATAGCAGATGGACAATTTGTATTTTAAGATGAAATTTTTTAGTCAATGAAATTTTTCCTGGGTCTCTTAGATGGGAGCAGTCTGATACCATTTAATCAGGTTAAAAATATACTCAAATAAAATAAATCTGATTATCAGGAGACTTTTTTATTACACAACATCCATTTAGGGTTCAGTTTAATTGCTGAATAATGTGTCAAGTGGCTAAGTGGCTGGAACAGAATTTATTAATATTTTATTTGAAAAACGCATTCACAAACTTTCACCAAATATCTCAAATTATACTTTCCAAAAACCCATGACTATATCTAACTTTCTATTAGGTAACAGCTCAGATAATAAACAACAATAAGCTAATAAACAACAGTATTTGTTTTTAACCTTCTTTTTATAAATATTAATTATACAGTTCTTTTTTTTATAATTTCATTTGTGCATTCCACTGACTAGCCTGGCTCTTGGGAATCATGCTAACCCAGAGGACACACAATATGTGTATCAATCAGGGCTCAACCAGAGAAACAGAACCATTAGGAAATATACATATAAAAAGATTCATTGCAATGAATTGGCTTACACAGTTGTCAGGGCTGGCTAGGTGAGTCCAGAACCCACAGGGCAGCCATCAGGAAGAGCAGGCTCTAATGAGCTGAAGCTGCTGTCCACAGGTGAAATTTCTTCTTCATCAGGGAAGCCTCAGTTCTGCTTTAAGACCTTTGCCCACTCAATTATCTAAGATAATTCCCTTACTTGAAGTCAACTGATTATGGAGTTATAACAAGAAAATACCTTCGCAGAAACACCTAGATTGGTGTTTGATTGAATAACTGGGGGCTGTAGCCTAGCTAAGTTGACACATCAAAAGACTGTGACAATGTGTCAACATGCAACAGATCCATGTGGATAGCAAAGAATTAATACTAATCAACTGCTTGATTCAAAGAGGGCTTATCTGTGCATTTCCAAAAAGATATGATTTTTAAGATGCTTCAGAATTGCCTTCTAATTCACGGTGTAGCTCCACATAAATAAAGTAGTGGGTGACCTGGGTGAGTTTTTCATTTGGAGACAATCCCTGAATTACCTAAACCGGATATTAATGCTTCAGGCCTGTAAATATCAGCACAAAGCTGTGATTGGAGGACATGCGCTTATCTTCTTCTTTCCCTGCTCCGTCTTCTCTCTAGTCCTAACAGAGAAAACTGTTCTTTCATTGAGTTAATTATTTGCTGTTACAGTAAAGAAGGACTAGGATTTTTTATATATAAAATAATGTTGAATACATGGTGATTAAGTTCCCAAACTAGCCCCTCAAAGCCCAGTTCAAAGATCAAAAACTATACTGTTTAGGTATACACACCCACATTTGGAGATTTCTTCCCTAAGGCAGCTACAACTCGACTTTATAGCTAGCTTATGAAGTAAACGTATACCTAACTAATATCTCTTCCTTTATGTACTCATTATTCACTTATTCTCTTATTCCTAAGAGGAGAATTATTTCTAACTGTTTCTCATAAGCTAACATTTACCGAGTTTCTACTATGTGCTACGCTTGACACCAGATGCTGTGGTATAAAACCAAAAAGGTGAAGGCTTTTCAGAGCTTAATTGTACATTCAGTTCAGGGTAATTGGTCCTATAATAAGGGACCAATTCTATAAGATTCTATAAGACAATATGGCAGGGACACCAGGGGGTTGCTTCTGGAATTTTTTCTGGAGGAACTAATAGCTAAACTGACATTCACCTGGTTTAGGGCAGGTGGGAGCGGGAACAGCAGGAAGACAGAAAACACATGCATGGAGGCCAAGAGGTGAGAGAGAACTATAGATTCTAAGGGAAGTTTTGTCAAGTTGAGGCACAGAATTCCAGATGGTGTTGGAGTGTCAGAGATTGAGACTGAGGAGGCAATTAAAGGCCAAATGTTGGAAGAAATGAATTTCAACCTTCACCTACAGAAAATCCAAAGCCTACAGAGAGCTGACGGTAGTAGAGCAAGGAGGGGGCAGATGTGCATTTTAGAAAACTCTTTCTGAGTGTAATATAGGCAACAGATTGAAGAAGAGGATCCTGTAAATTCAGAGAAGGTAGAGGGTGTTTCTATTTTATATATCACAGTACACATTCCTACTGACTAGCTCAGTGCTTGGAATACAGTTGGCATTGATTTATTAATTTATTCTTTCATTATTTTATATATATTTGTTGATTAACTGCTGTATTAGTCAGAGTTCTCCAGAGAGACAGAGTCAATAGGGTAGACAGATAGACAGATAGATGAGAGGGAATTTATTAGGGGAATTTGTTCACATGATTATGGAGGCTGAAAAATCCCATGACAAGTTGCCTGCAAGCTGGAGACCCTGGGGTGCTCATAGCATGGCTCCGTCCAAGTCCGAAGGCCTCAGAACTAGGGGAGCTAATGGTGTAACTCTCAGTCCAAGACCAAAAGCCTAAGAACCCAAGGGGTTGCTGGTGTAAGTCCTGAAGTCTAAAGGCAGGAAAGCCTGGATTTCTGATGTCAGGGGCAGGAGAAGAAAAGTGTCTCCCAGCTTCCAGAGAGAGAAAGACTAATTCACATTTTCTCTATTTTTGTCTTATCTGGGTCCCCAGCTGATTGGACGGTGCCTGTCCACATTGAGGGTGGATCTTCCCCACTTAGTCCACTCAGACTCCTATGCTAATTTCTTCAGGAAATATCCTCACTCTAGGTATTTCCTAATCCAGTTAAGTTGACACCTAAAATTAACCATCACAACTGCTATGTATAATACTTCTTGCTATATGCAATGGAGATAGTACTAAATAAGACTGGCATGGTCTAAGCCATAATGGATTAATACATAAAATAATTATATATTATGCTAGGTGTCATGAAGAAAACCAAAGGATTGTTCTGATAGAGAACAATGGCAGGTGCCTACTACAGGTAGGGTTGTCAAGGAAGGCTTGCTTAAGGAGGTGTAGCTTTGAGATGTAAATTTGAAAATGTGTATTTTGAAATAAACTATAAAAAGTAAGATCATGTGGAGCTATAGCAATGGCCCAGAGAGGATATGATGAGTACCCATTCCAGGGTATTAGAAATGGTGATGGAGAGGAGTGGTGGATTCAAGGACATTCATGATCCTGTGGGACTGGGCCATTAAATGTATGTGGGAGCTGAAGAAAGGGGAGGAATTTATGATATCAACTAGCGGATGGTAGTGCTGTTTTCTGAAGTAGAGATTCCAGAAGAAGTAGGAGAACCTTTGTGGTGGGCGATGATAGATTGAGTTTTGTGCACCTGGATTTAAAGTGATTGTGAGACATCCTAGAGCAGCAGGTCTGAACCTTTTTGGCACCAGGGACCGGTTTCATGGAAGACAATTCTTCCACAGACCAGGGTGGAGGGGTGGTTTCGGGATGATTCAGCGCATTAGATTTATCGTGCAGTCAAACCTCTCTGCTAATGATAATGTATTTGTAGCTGCTCCCCAGTGCTAGCATCACCACCTCAGCTCTACCTCAGATCATCAGACATTAGATTCTCATAAGGAGTGTGCAACCTAGATCCCTCGCATGTGCAGTTTGTAGTAGGGTTCGTGCTCCTGTGAAAATCTAATGCTGCCTGCTGATCTGACAAGAGGCGGAGTTTATGCAGTGATGCAAGTGATGGGGAGCGGCTGTAAATGCAGATGAAGTTTCCCTTGCTCGCCGGCGGCCGCTCACCTCCTGCTGTGCAGCCTGGTTCCTAACAGGCCACGGACCGGTACAAGTCTGGGGCCTGGGGGTTGGGGACCACAGTCCTAGTGGATATGGCCAGAGAGAAGTACACAGATCCACAGCCCAGAGGGAAGTCTGAGTTGGGCAGAAATAGGAAGAAAGCAACAGTAATGTCCCAGCAGCCACGGGGAGGTGTCATTTCAAGGAGTAAGTGGGAAAGAGTGTCAAATTTTGTAAACCAATCAAGATAAATATTGGAAACTTCCATCAACTATGAATATGGATTTTAAGATAGTGACTTAGTTGAAATCTTCTAGAGTTGGGGTTTGCCATGTGAGTGCTTCTGAAAGACACTGGGGCACTAGGGAGTTGAAGAAACTAATTTAGATAAGGAAAGAAATGAAGAAATAGGCCAGGAGCCAATGTAGGCATAAAGGAGGGGGCCATCTTGATGTAGTGGAAGAACTAATATCCTGGAAGTAACTGAGAAGGAGAATAGAAAAGACAGGCGATTGTCTTCATGGCATGGGGCGTCCAAATGTGTGGTGTCAGTAGAGAATCACTTCAAGGTGATCACAAGGTCCAGAGTGTGCTGTGGGCGTTCTTTGAGCATTGGGGCTGCCCAGAAACAACTGTGGTGTGGTGGGCTGTGCAGCTGAGGTATCCTGGAGTTTACAAGAAGGAGTCAGCCTCAGACTGGACTGACTGTGAAGGCTCCAGGAAGAAATCCAGGAAGGCTTCTTGTGCTCAGGTCAGGGAAGAGGTACCCAGGTGGTCAGGGGACTCTAGGTGGACCTTGGCTGACATCCAGGTGCACACATCACACACTCATATTACATGGATGGTGTTATTTTTAGGCATTCACCAAGGGCTGCATATTTTGGTATTTCTGGAATTTGATATAGTCAAACCCTATTCAATTCTTTCTTTTACTTAAAACCAGCCATGGGTTGAACTCAGAGACAAATATGTGGTCATTGTCCTCAGAGAACTCACAGTTAAGTAGGGGGTGGGGACAGAATAGGGAAACATAATTGTAATACAGTAGGATGAATAATTTAACAGAGTCATGTCCAAAGTGCTATAGGAGAATAAAGGAATAACTACTTCTTTTGGGTATATTTACAGGAAGTCTTTACATAGAGGGTGAAATTAGCTCTGGCATTTGAAACATGGATAGGACTCCATGAGAGAGAGAAGCAGGTGGGGTTCAGGAAGAAATTGCCAGTCTGAGGGCCGAGCATGAGCAAAGGTGTGAGAAAGGCACAAAGAGCATGGTATTTTCGGGAATGACAGGACTGGTTTGACTTTAACACAGAATTTGTAGGAGACAGTTAGAGGAACTCAGGACGGGAACACACCATGGTGAGAGCTGGTGATCTACCTTGCTCTGAAAGGATATTCTGACTCTGTTAACCCAGAAATCCACTTTATAATATATTTGGGCTAAAATAGAACCATTTTATGATGGTGCCCCTGTTTGACTTTTCCATATTCTGACTATGATGCTCCAAGTTCATCATTCCGTGCTTGTTATTGTTTTCTATAGTGTTCACTAAAACCACCATCTTTGCCTTTAAGTAGTTGTCTGTTTTTCCGGGAGGCCGATATAATAAGATGTCCCTAAACATGAGTGTTAATAATTTCAATTTAGTTTTAAGAGTGTAAAGAGATCTGAGTCTTCTAATTTATTCCCTTCCTTTAATGACAATCAAACATTTATTTATTTATTTATTTTTCCATGTGTATCAGTATTTCTCTTTTTATGTATCTTCTGTCTCTGGATCTCACCTCTTTTTTCTCAACCACGTCCTGTCCCCCTTTCTTAATTGGCTTTTCTCCATCATACTTCCTAACGTACAAACCTATAACTGTCTTTCCCTGAAACTTGTCCTTCCAGGAAGCAACAAATATATGTGAATGATGTTGCAGAATCATCCTAATTTTTATGCCCTTTTTCTGAGGTCTTACTATAATATTCTTCCTATAAGCAGTGGCTTTCTTTTAGACAATTTTCAATAATGTCACTGATATTCTTAAAATGTGTGTTTTCTCATTTAAAAAATTCACAACAAAATCAAAAAGCCTCCTTTTCCTAACGATACCGTATGTTATGGAAAAGTTATTTTACTACTGTTCTGTAAATCTGACTCTAGTATATATTTGTCCGTATGAAAAATATCCTAATAGCATTGTGCCTTAATTTTTTTTCTTTTTAGGTAAACATAACCAACACTAGAGACTGAAAATCAGGAATATACCAACCATCATTAAGAATTTTAATGCTTTTTTTCTTTTATTTTAAATCGATTTTCAATAAACTTATATCCAGTTGTTTATAAACCTGAAGTGGATAATTTAGTGGCAGAAAAGCACTGTAGGCTGCTATTTTGAGAATAGTATCAAAAACTGCAGTTTCAAAAATGCCACTTAAAAAATCATCAGGTCTATATTGTCATCTTCTTTTGAATGGTGAATACTTACTTTTGTTGCCATGTCAACAGCTTGACCTGAAGTTTCAGTCTTCCCTGGCCTGTAGTGGAAAGATATTCTTCAGCTGACTAGTTCTCTTAGAGAAGTTTATTAAAGCTGGCTAGACAATTTAACAGTGTAACAGAAACTGGGACTAATGGAGACTGTGGCTTGAAGGTGCGGCATTTAGCAAGGAAAAGACGTGTTTCCCTAAACTGTAAAATATTCACAGCAGAGTCACCATGTACTGTCATGAGCTGCCTCACATACTTAGGTCAAGTTATCACTCAGTAAATTGTTGAGAACATTTCATTGGCAGCAAAATCTTTTAAGAAACATTTTCCAACTAAGCACCACCACCGGAGGCCACCTGTTGTCTGAGCAACATGGTACCCTGTCAAGCAGCCCACTTAGTTCTAGTTTCTAAGACATCTTCCCAGATCCTATAGCATTGTAAAGCTAGAGAAGATTTGGCACAGGCAAAGTCTAAATTTTCTGAACAATTATTTATTGAGGATTTATTCTTACATGTCATATTCTGTGGTAGGTACTGGTCACAAAAAAATAAATAAGACTGGAGGAGATTTGTGGGGGTTTATACTTCAGTTGAGAAGAAAAGCATGTGAAATTGCCTAGGGATATGGGTTCTTATAGTTAAAGAGTACAAATGAACCATAGGCCAGTGAAGTAAGATAAGAGGAAGCAAAGTAATCAAAATCTCTCATTCATTGTGACACACAGAATACCTACTAGAGTAAGTTAACCTTTAGGTGTGTTCTTGTTGAAAATCTCTGCAGTGTGGCTGCTAAATTGTAGCATGTTCACTGCTGAATTTATCGCCCAGAGAGTAGTAGTTTTGGTTGGTAGGTTGACTTTATTCACCTCCTTCTCAACTGATCAAATAATTCTGCTTACAGATAAAGTCATGATTCATAAACATTAGCACAGGTATAATAGAGTGCCTAATTAATAATATTTTAGGACATGCAGCTGAGCAGCTAGATATTGACATGATCTGTCATGAAAGGTCTTTAATATTATTGTGCTCTCATAACGTTTAGAGTAAGGGTCAATTATGCCAACAATAGAGTCATTCATTTATCCAATCAGGAGAAGAATATAGGTGCCTACTGTGTGCCAAGCATTTTGCTAGGGGCTAAAAAGGTAACATTTACTAAGACATGGCCTCTGCCTTGTGTGCTTTCAACAAGAACATGCAGAAGGAGCTCATAATCTATATGAAGTGATAGAGACATTCTTAATGACAACACAAAATGAAAGTACTAATAGATATAAGTAAAACATGTTTTGGGAACATCAGGAATAGAGGAATATTTGCAAGGTGAAGGCTTCCCAGAGAAGGTGGGTTTAGAGCTTAATTTTGAAGGAATAATAGATTTTGTAAGGTAGATACACTATTATTGCAATATTAGAAAAATTATTTTATCACATACATTTTGCCAAGTATTTTGTTCTGCATCTTATTTATTTGCAATGTATCTTATTAATTATCACAATAACTCTGTTAGTCAGGTACCATTATCATCTCCATTTTAGGGATGGGAAGATTAGCAGGCTTAGAGAGGTTAATAATTTGTCAAGGTCTCCCAGCCAGTATGTGGAGGGGGATCACTTGAGAACCTGATGTTTTACCCAGGAAAACTAAGCCATTTCTCACTGTGGTGGTGAGAAGAATAGACACAGGGATTATGAAAAACTTAGCATCATTTATTGGCCCTGGCGATTGGAGTTAAGTTTTGGTGAGCTTGTGAGATCTTGAGAATAAGGTTCAGTTCATGTCCTTCTTTCATATCCTTTGCAATGCCCTGGATGAATTGCCTAAGTAATTACAGACATGAACTCTTTTTTGCTTGTGTGAAAATATTTTTGAAGCAGAAAGTCATTTACAAATACAAACTACCACTTTAAAAATCTTGGGAATAAAGATGTTCTCTGAAACAAGTGCCATGACATTGATTCATGAGTATTGAATCTTTATTAAGGAAACTTTGCAAAATAATAAATGATGTATAAATCAGGGATGTGCTTGCAAGATTCTGACAAAGTCGGTTAGTATCAAAAGAACAGACATAAATAAATTAGTTTCTTGTTGAATAAAACATATGAAAAAATCGGAAGGATGAACCTGAAAGGATCCAGATCCTGCTTTAATTATATGGGTAGTAAAATATACCTGCCATAAAACATTAGCTTCTCTGAATATATCCACAATTTTAGGTGCAACATTATCCCTTTTGCTGTGACATTGCATATCAATTTTTGGAGGCTCACTAGGTAAACTTAATGCTTAAATACAAGTGAAACTGAGAAAAGAAGGCATGCTTCCTATCACAAGTATGGTTTGTAATACATCCTTCTAGAAATAGTATAATAAGGCAATATCATGGCTGCATCACCTTTAAATCTGTTCTCTTATTTCTTTAGTGGAAAGATTTGAAATCACCTACCCATGGTTTGCTTGATTTCTCCATCTTCACAGAGCCAAATCATGTTATGTTTTAGAAATGATTTTGTGATTTCTTTTTTCTCTAAATCCCTTGATTGCTCAAGCCCTGGTTATTTTTAAAAGCTTTAGATTTTCTTTGCACTCATTTCTCATTTAGAGTTTGAAATGATATGATCAAATACATCTGCCTTAAGAAATAGCATTCAAATCAGGATCTGGGTGGATGGATTTGAAGTAATTTTTTTTTAAGTAGAAAGCATTTTATTAACTAAGTTTCTGCCCATGGGAAAACTTTAAATGTGTGAGGATAAAGAGAATATGTTATCTTCCTAGCAGCTGGTGTGAGAAAGCCATGGTAAGCCTGTTGAAAAGAGGCTTTGATAAAGCCACCAGGGGGTGGGAACAAGACTTTGGAGTCTCTGGTAGAATTTATGCCTGTGTTTTGTGTAAGGAAGAGAGCAGTTCTGTAAAATGAAGAATGAACGAAACAGGAGTTAGAATGGTCAGTCTGTGGGACAGACCAGAGTGGTGGTTTTCAAACTGTACAACACATCCCATTTTGTTGGTCATGGAATCAGTTAATGGATGGTGACCAGCCATTAAAAAAAATAAAATGGGAGACCAGCCTGATCAAGAGCGAGATCCTGTCTCTACAAAAGAATGGAAATAATTAGCTAGGCATAGTGGCGCAAGCCCGTAATCCCAGCCACCCGGGAGGCTGAGGCAGAAAGATCGCTTGAGCCCAGGAGTTCAAGGCTGCAGTGAACTTTGATCACACCACTGCACTCCAGCCTCGGTGACAGAGTGAGATCCTGTCTCAAAAATAAAATAAAAACAAAAGAAGAGAATAGAATAGGAAATTTCAGTACATAACACATAGTGACGACTAAGCATTGTTTTTAGAAAACATTAGCATGTCATAGGTAGTAAAGATTACATATTGTTTTGTAAATATTTGTTTCACTTTTATGTGTGTGCATGTATATTGGGTAAATATATGTCTTATATGATCTTTGCAGAAATAAATTATGAAAAATGATCTAAAGAGAAAGGGAATGCAAATTAATGGTAGGGTAGAGATTTTCTTTGGGAAAGAATAAAACCAAGAGTTTGTAGATGCTCTCCATCTCCCTTGCTAAAACTTTGGTAAATTCTACTTTGTTTACAAATACTTCCATTAAAATGAAGTTTATTGTTGTTTTGTGTGTGTATGTATGTGCACGCACTTGTGTACACATACGGGAGGGTATAAGTGGACTATTGTGTATAAGGAAGGTTTCATGAAGGTAGGAAAGAACAGGTGCCATGGATATGTAGAATTATATATGTGTGTGTGTGTGTGTGTGTATCTCTATATCTGAGTGTCTTAAAAGTATCCACATAAAAGGGATACTATATTTAAATTTTTGGATACATTTAAATAATATCATCTGTAGGTCAGAAAATAATAAAATTCTAATAGCTATATTAAGCATAGAAAGCAACATAGACACAGATAGTTACTTCATTTAATAATTCAATTCCATTTTGAACTCCCTCACCTGAAATGAAATGTAAGATTAACTAAATGTGTAATACCAGGTCCAATGCTAAAAGTGACTTTATTTTTAATGATTTTTTCACATTGCTGAATTTCAGTGTGCTATCAGAAAGATTGTCAGAGTATGCTATTTTTAATTTTTTTTTCACAAAAATGTTAGCCTGAAAAGTCTACCTATATAGGTTAGTGAGTGTGACTTTCTCTGCACATATGTCCCAATATTTTGTGTTAGAATTTAACATCATGGTTTATTCTGTTTTCTATAATTCATAATCTATAGATTAAATTATTTTAGAAGCAATTTGGAAACTGCTAAACATTCCTTTTAGTATCTCCATTATAACAAATATGTTTAATTTTTCCTTCCTCTTACCATTCCTCCTTTCTATTCTTCTTTCCTTCTTTCCATATATAGACTGAATTCCTCCCATGTGCCATATGCTGGGAATAGTGGTGGAAAGACAGACACTGTCCCTGCCCTTATAGAGTTACAGTAAAGGGAAGGACAAAATTTGAGAGTGCACATAGGAGGGGCATCTAGCAGAGCCTTGGGGTGTTAGAGAAAATCCCTGGATCGAATGACATCTAAGATGCTACTTGAAGTATGAGAAGTGCGTGACCAGGCAAGTCAGAGCTGGGATGAGGTGCAGAGTGTTATAGGCAGAAGGAATAACATGTGCATAGTGTGGGTGACAAGGAACACATGGGAGGGAGAGGTGAGACACGACCACAAGGAAGTAGGAAGGGGCTCCACTCACCATAAAAGCTACTGAAACCAGGTAGAGTCTATGTTGTATCATAACAGCAATAGTGAGTTGCTGATGGCATTTAAGCCTGTTCTACCTGAGTTCCACTTGAGAAGGAATATATTTGTGAAAACAGCCCAAAGCCACTCAACATCTACTGTAGACTTAGACCAGAGTTCAAAAAACTTTTTCTGTAAAAAAACAGATATTAAATAATTTGAGCTTTGTGGGCCATATGGTCTCTGCAACAACTAGTAAACTCTGTTGTTATAGTATGAACACAGCCATAGATCATATGTAAACAAATGGGATTGTGTTCAATAAAATTTTATTTACAAACATTGAAATTTGTATTTCATGTAATTTTCATGTTCCACAAAATACTTTTCTTTTTATTGTTTTTTCAACCATTTAGAAATGGTTCCTAGGCCACAGACCATATAAAAACAGGCTCTGGGCTCTGGGAATGATTTGGCCCACAGGTTCCAGGGTGGTGAACCCTACTCAAGAGAATAATTCAGGCGTGCAAGGTAGGTAGTAACATTTGGGTGGTGGCTGAAGACATCTACAGAGTAAAAGTACGTGTGGTTAATCTCTGTTTCTAACACTAATTCCAATGGCAGAGTGTAAAGGTACTTTAAGCAACGTACAATTGCAAAGACTCTTCAACTAATACCTTTGAGGGATAAAATATATTTTTATTTGCATATTCTGATATGTCTAAGGAGAATTAATGTTTTTTAAAAATCAAATCTTCCAGTGTCCTCACCGGCCCAGTGGAAAACAGGCATTATAAGAAAGACATACATGGAAAATGTATCAGTTCAGGTTCTCTAGAGAAACAGAACCAAAAGGAGATAAGTGTGTGTGTGCACACATGTGTGCACGCACGTGTGTGTGAAATTGGCTCACATGGTTATGGAAGCTGAGAAGGCCAACAATCTGCAGCTGGATATCCCGGAGAGCCAATGGTACAATTCCAATCTCAGTCGGACGGCCTGAGAACCAGGAGAGCCAATGGTGTAAGTTCCACTCTGAGTCTGAGTCCAAAGGCAGGAAACTGATGTCCCAACTCAAAGACAGTCAGGAGAGAGAGAGAGAGAGAGAGAGAGAGAGAGAGGGAGATTGTTTCTTACTCAATCTTTGTGCTCCATTCTGGCCCTCAATGGATTGGATGAGGCCAACCAACATTGGGGAGGGCAATCTGTTTTACTCAGTCTACTGCTTCAAATGTTCATTTCATCCAGAAACACCCTCACAGACACACTCCCAAAATAACATTTAAGCAAATGTCTAGCACCCTGTGGCCCAATCAAGTTGACACATAAAATTAATCATCACAGAAAACAAATGGGTTTATAAGTCAAAATGACATGACTGGAGATGTCTGGGTAAACTCCTCTGAAGAGTAACATTAAACTAGGACCTTCAGATGAGTGAATCAGCAGAGTCATTGGAGGTGTTGCAGGCAGATAAGGTAAGAGAAGTTTAGACGGGGGAGCTACACATATTTGAATCTAGAACAAAATGAGAACGTAGGAAAGACCAGAAGAAACACTTTATTTCTACCCAGCAATGTAGAACCCCCAGGAACGCTTTGTATCCCTTATCACTTGGCCAGAGTAGAGTCAGCCATAAGCAGCTGCAGACCACTGGTACTATTCAATTCTCCAAGAACAAGCACTCTTCTTAAGCAATGGGCTCCCTGCACCTTTGCTCACACACCGTGCCCCAGTTTTATCTTAATAACCTCTAAGAGCTTTAGGAGAAAAGAGAATGATCCACATGAAAAAGTTTCAATTTTCAGAACAATGGCCATATTTTATGTCCTTGGCCCCTACAGAGCCGTTGCTCCTCGGGGAGAGGCACCCCGGGAAGAAGTCATGATGTTTCCTGCACATGATCCTTGGCATTAGAATGAGGTAGGTTTGATCTGTGACTTAAAGACTTTTCATCTGCAGGCTCTAACTTGGTTTTGTTAGACTCAAGTCATGTGTTTGACAGACAATGAACAAAGGATTTCATGCCAATAGGAGAGAACTCTTTGATAACCAGAGGAAACAATAAAAAAATCATCTGTACAAGCAGCCTTGAAAAATGCCATTTTTTTGGTCAGGAATATTACTAGAATATACTTGCATAATAATAATTCTTGTAGTTGCAAAAGCAAAGCAATTCCACTCTCTTGGCACCAACTTCTTTAGCATCAGTGAAACACCTTCTTTCTGCCGCATGTTTTATGAACTGCATTAAAAGAAATCATAATGTAATCTACTGTGATTCTAGGCTTACATCTGCAATCTTTGTATATCACACATACATTCTGATATTTCTTTCAATAACTACTCATTATAACTTATGCTTAACCACAGGAAAGTAAGCTTCAGCATTTTAAATATGATGAAGATCATAGTTTATCATTCTGATGTGGTATTAAAATTGTTCCTTAGGGCCCAGGCACATAGTGTAGATTCCTAACATTGTGGCAGATCATTTTTAAGAGTGGGGAAAAAAGTCAGCATCTTCATTACTTATGAATAATTTGGTCCCTCCAGAAATCCAGCTGTGTTACCATAGAAACCTCATTGGCCTAGATGTGATGTCATCCCCCAACAAAGGCTAAAATTCAACCACACTATTATAAGTTGTTAAAACAAGTAAATATTGAATCATCTAATTATTAGTTACAGATAACACCTTCCCAATTGCTTTACTATAGGAGTTTTTAAAAAATCCATTAAATGTCAATAAAAAAATATCAGAGCCAAGGTGGGAAGGGTTGGCTGAAATGATGAAATTTACTATTTTTTTAATGCAGCAAATAACTTCTGAAAATATATCTTTGTGACAAAACAATCTTTACGATGTCTTAAAAAGATAAGTACAACTTGCTAAATAAGTTCTACACTTCTCTTCCTAACAAGAGAAGGGGCTTGTAGCCATTCTGTTCAAAGAGGAAAACTCAGAGGGTGCCATCATAAAGCAACTTTACTTTTCTCTCTGACTCTCCCTTTAAACTTTCACTAAAGGGTAATAATTTTCTTCTACCCTTAAATGACATTTAGCGTAAGTTTCATAATTTGGATAATGAAAAGTCCTGCATTAACTGCTGGTCCAGTGTAATATTAAAGCAACTTTGGATTTTGATTAAGCTTAAAGCTTCTGCCTTTCCTTAGCCAGAGCTTATTTAAGGTAGGTTTTTGTAGTCTGCCTGGGGGAGGGCTTAGGCAGCTTTTTCCTTAGACAGTAATGTTGCCTCAATAACTACCACTTGGAATGGGAGGAAGGAGGGAGAAAAGTCAAGAGAACACCAACAAAAAAAAAATCTCATTTCTCTGATCCTGGTGAGTGTCAATCCTCTGCAAGGCTACCGGGAAGTGGGGCACTTCATGCTATGGAGCCTCCCCTCTCATGTCGTTACAGGAGATGCATCTCCTCTAAATGCTGGCATATTTTCCCCGTCATCCCTGGGCCTGTGGGCATACTTCCAATTTCTCTGTGCCAAATGCTCCTTAGCCCTCTAGTTAGCACTTTTGGGAAGACTTAAAAAAGTCCCAGCCTTGTTTTTAATTTTGCACGACCAATATCTGGTCCACAGAAATCATGGTGCCTTTCAGTCCTTGTGTGTGTGAGTGCAATCCTCTCGTCCCAGCTCCTTCACAGACAGCTCTAGCTTTTTACCTATTCGATGTCTCAGACATGGTGTCTAACGAAACCCAGGATATCTTGAGTAATCACGTAGTTTCCTTGAAACCCTCTCACTAGTTTAAGAGAAACACCAGGAAGATGGAGGAAGTAACACGGTATAGTAATCTCTGGGAAAGTCCTCCTTCGATGTTCGGCCTTCTCTGGCCAATTCAACTTCAACCGTATAAAACTCCTGACATGAGAGAGAGGAAAAGGTAACAAAACCACTTGTTAAACAACAATTTTTAAAGTCCTATATAGGCCAGACCTCGTTTTGGCATCTTGGAGTATGTATTTGGAATCTATTTTCTTGGGACCTCAATCAGACATAAAATAGTTTCTCATTTTAACATTCAGGTATAGTAGCCATTCTCTTTATTGGAAAATATATTATAACCTAATAATAAGTTAACACCTACATTTAATAGTAAAAATAAATTAAAGTGCTATGTAATTATAAAACTTTTATATGTAAGCACTCAGTACATTCTTAAATGTTGGTAGTATCAGAATATTTGGATGATCGTCAAAATATTAGGAATTATATGTAATTAAAGTTAACTGTGTTTACCAAAATAAATGAATAAAAGATATTTTAAATCATACATTATATTAGTATGAATAAGTAGTGACAAATCTGAACAACCAGATAAATTTGCTCCCTTTGACTAGGATGACTCAGCCAAATGTTTGGCTTGCATTTTGTTATAACCTAACCTAGAATAGACCTTTGTTTGCTTCAAATGCCTTCATGGTAGCTGTGCTCTAAATATCTTTTAGAGATGAGTTGGATAGGAATGACTACATTCTGAGCCCCAAGGGCAAGTTCTGATTCATTTAACCAATCAGTCAAGTCATTTCCTAGCTTTGTGATTGGCTGAACAATAGACCTATGGGACAAAATTTGGGCCAATGAGGCAAAAGGAAAAGTTCATTGTTGAACTTCTGGGAAAAGTGCTTCCTCCCTTTCTAGACAGCAATGCAGAGAGAGAGTCTCTCTTCCTAATGGACATGAACTGAGGAAAAATGTAGCCCTCAGGATTTTTGGCAGACATATTGAAATCTCAGGAAGAACCAACTTAAAATGATGTTACTGTAAGAAACAGAAAAGAGATGGAAAGAAACTAGGATTTTCATGCCATTTTTGAGTCACTGAAATAAAACTAGTCCAAAGTCTGCCTTTTCTTTGGACTTTTCAGTTATCTGAACAACAAATCCCCTTTGTTCTTTAGGAAAGATTTAGTAGATTTTCTGTTTCATGCAAATGAAAGCATCTGGGATGACACAATGCCTGTTCAGAACATTATCTGTGTATTATTAGCAATCCAGCTATTGGGAATATAATTGGATGCTCATTATTACCTCTAGGGGCACTTGGACTGTCTTAATTAAAATGGCTAGTGTATTTGTGTTCTGATCGTTTATTTGCTCTGCAATTGATCTGTAGGTGGTTGGTTTGACCAATTACTGCTCATGTTGTTTCTTTTTCAACAGTTGTGGTTAAAAGTGCACTAATGGACAGACTTTTAGTATGGCCACCTGCAATCCCATGCTAAATTTCCTGTTGATCTCTAGACATAGGTCCTAGCTGACTCTTTTTCATTCACTCCCCAGGCTCTTGCACAGTTGCTCTTTTCCCCAAGATTGCACCATCAAGAGATGAAGTTAACCCTAAGTAAATAGGAAACATGTGCATTTAAAGAACCATACCCTGAGGATATATACAAATAATCCTCCAAAAAGCTTTAAAAGAAAAAGGGTTTATTTTTATCCTAGTGTTTAATTGACTTTATTTCTATGTTAATAGAATATTAAATGAGGAACCTCACCCCATCAGTCATACACATGAAGCCCTTTTTAATATTTTTTCTTCCACCTTTGAAGGGATAGAAAAAAATGTGTATGGAAAAAAAATTTTAATGATTTCATAAGATTGAGCTCTGTGACAATTCCTTTTCCCTCCCCTTAGGTAAATGTCCTTAGCATGGATTATACGAAAAGCAGAGTCTAAACAAAAGATTTGGCTGCTGGTAGTATATAGGGGAGATAATTCAGAATACTGAAATGAAGGAGCAAGGAGCGTGAGATAGAAAAAGAAGAAAGTTAATAAAGGGTAAATTATTGATCTGGTTACCACTGTAGGCTGCTGGGACTCAAACTAGTAGAAACTCTCTAAAGAACCACGTGCAATAGCCCAGATTGTGTTCCACATCTCGATCCCGTTCACGTTCCTTACAACTTTGTCATGTGGTAGATATTAACATTTTCCACCAGAAAGACAGTCACTAATCATCACCCCAAAAATGACCCCTGGAGATGTGCCTAGCCTTTTGATATTCTTCATTATAGGAATAAAGGCTAAAATTAATACTAAGTGTAATTAATTATATACCCATATTTACTTTGAATTTAAAATTAAAATATTCCCCTAAAGAATACTAAATTGGTTATCCAGTTAAATTCCAGGTGAAAAGAAATAGTTCTATTGTTCAAATTTTAAAGACTAATTCTTCTTCAAATTTGTATTGGCTTATTAAAAGGTATGCAGAAAAAAGGGGCCAGGTGAGGTGGCTCACGCCTAGAATCCTAGCACTTTGGGAGGCTGAGGCAGGAGGACAGCTTGAGGCCAGGAATTCAAGACCAGCCTGGACAACATAGCGAGACCTCATCTCTACAAAAAATAGAAAAATTAGACAGGCATTGTGATGCATTTCTGTAGTTCCAGCTACTCAGGAGGCTGAGTTATATGTATATATAAAACACAGAAAGACTTCTGCTTTCTGGCTCCACTTTCGGAGTGGGGTCTGGGGATGAACCTACATTGACACATCATCACCCAAAGTTCATAGTTTACATTAGGGTTCACTCTTGGTGTACATTCTACAGGTTTTGACAAATTTATGATAACGTATCTACCATTATAGTGTCACAGAGAATAGTTTCATGACAATGTTTTAAAAATGATATTCATTGTATTTATTGATCTAGCTTCAATTTTTGATTAGATGAATAGGAATTAAGAAATCTTAAAAGAGGCCTTAGAGATCCCGTCACCTGAATATGGCCTGATCCATGAAAGCTTAATATGCTACCAATCTATCAATGCTTCATTTGGACCAGTCTCAGTAATAAAAATGCATGAAACAAACAGAAATGCTGATTAAATACATTGCAACTATGGCTTCTTGCTAAAGGAAATGGAAACACAGCCAGCCTCCATTACAGGATGAGAAACTCTTTTATTTTGAGAGGAAGGCATCTTATGCAGAAGGAAGCACAACTGAACATCCATTGCATCTGAAATGAAATCATTGTGTAAGGAAGTTGTGCATTGTCACACATTTTGAAGGTACTGAAAATTTATTCCAGCAAAACAACTCATTCCATTTTAGAGGGCATTCTTATGGGCCCATCAGATAATAAATAGCTGCACTTCTTAATTAGAGATATTTTTTCTTTTGTTGTTGTCAAGTGAGACCAAGATTGAAACACTTATTCTAAAAGTTTCCTCTGATATTTATCTCTCCTATGGTAATCTGCACAAAATTTTAAGGCCTCATTAACATCTGCAAAACATTTATCAGCTGTTGACTAAAACCCAAAGCTGATCCTAGGTCTGTCTTACATCACCTTTATAGCCCACGCTATTGCTGAAATGGCATGGTAGTTGATCAGTGTCTTAGTCTGTTTTCTCTTGCTATAACAAAAAAATCACAGACTGAGTAATTTATAAAGAAAAGAAATTTATTTCTTACAATTCTGGAGGCTGGAAAGTCCCAGAGCATGGTGCCAGCATCTGGGGGGGCCCTTGTGCTATGTTATCCCATGGAGGAAAATTGGAGGGGCAAGTGAGGATCTGCAAAAAAGAGCAGCACCAAGGACCAGGCTCACTTTTATAACAGCTGGCTCTTGTGATAACAAACCCACTCCTGAGAGAGCAACATTAATCCTTTCATGAGAGTGGAGCCCCATGACCTAATCACTCCCAATACTATCACAATGGCAATTAAATCTCAACATGAGTTTTAGAAAGGACATTCAAACCATAGGAGTCAGAAAACTAGGTTTGATTCTTAAACTTGAACAGTGTAATGACAGTCATAACTCTGAAGGATACACCTCTCCTTTGACTGACAACATAGATGAATTGCATTATAATGCACATAAAAGAACTCAATCATAAGTTTACTGCAGTACACACCTTGTCAAAGACTCTCTTGAGATTCTCGATATTTGACAGTCTACCTGGTAGACAGTCTACCAGACATATGAACTATTGATTCCTGTAGCTTCTCCAATTTATCTTTTTCTTAATTACATCATTTATAAACTAAACTTTATTATTTTTGTGCCAATTTCATATTCCTACTCTTGCTTTATTGGGATCCACTTACCTTCCTCTTCAACTCCTACAAATATGTTTGTTTATCATTTGTACATGCCAACTTCACTATTAGGAGTTGGCAAAGGAGATTTCAGTATGGGGGTGAGGGTGTAGAGAATACATAAACATTGTATCATTGTACACTTATCCATGTTAGCCTTTAAAGGAGGAGATACACTGTAGTAGCAGAATAAGGTCAATTCTAAAATTGTATTTATTTTTAATGTTTTGAAATTTGTGTTCCAATGAAAATAATGTATAATGATGGAGTTACAGTTTCAAGGATGAGTAATATAGAAATTATTTCATATTTACACAATTTATGATTCTAATTCACATAGACAAAATCTTTCATAGACAGTCTTCAATCCTATCCTGAAAGAGTTTTTAAAATTATAAATGAACTTAGTGTAACTCCTTTTATAGGAGGTATCTAAAATAGATATTTTGCATTCATCTGAGTTTTGAGGGGAGGCAGGCTTCTACTTTCCATTATGGAAGTCCTAGAGAGCCAGACATTTCTGTTCTCTGCTCCCAGTAATGGGGCCTGGGCACAGGATGAACTGTCAAACATTTGTTGTCCTTGTCCAGGACTTTAAACCTAGAGGAAGTAACACAGAGACTCAGGGTCAGGTAGTGATAAGTTAGGGTGGTGGCAGAGAGTCTGAGATGGACTGTTCTGGTGAATGGCTATTTGCTGTCTGGCCTCCCTTCACTCTAGCCTATTTCCTAAGCCTGTTTCTAAAGTCTTTTGTTAATATCTGAGCCATAAAATAACTTCCGATAAAACACTTTTCTGCTATTTAAGCAGGTCAGATTCTGTTGCTTGCTACCAAGAACTCAGGCAGATTCAGTATGTAGCCATTCTATGTAAACTTTGATATATTAAAGCTGCATGTTGGAGAAATATGAATTGAATGTCCCAGATCACATAAAATGTTCCTGGAGAGGAATTTAAGTCCTGAATGAACTTCTGACATTCTGAATGGTGCTGCACAGGTTAACTTCTCTGGACACCAGTGTTCTTGTCTATGAAATTAAAAGGGCGGCTAGTGGTGATTTCTGTACTGTGCCAGTGACTGTCGTGCTTCTTGGAGCCCTAGGGATTCAAAGGACCCCCCGGTTGGCTACTAAGAGTAAGCAGAGTAAAGGGGCAGGGACAGGATCTGCTCTGGAGTTTAATTTCCTCCCCACCCTTTTGTAAAGTTACCTGAGTCATATTCAGTTTTCCCCACTAAATTCCCTTTAAGATTGCTTTTGAATAAAGGATTCCTTAATGTTTAAATAAAATGGAATAAAAGATATCTAAGATTTCTTCTAGTTCCATAACTCTATGGATCTGTGTTTTGTCCTGGAAGTCTCTTCTGCGTTATGTTCTGCAAAAATAATGGGAGTAAGGAAAACGTTATAGGTGTAACACCTACCCAAAACAGTGTACATTTCTAATAGAAGTAGCTGTCATATATTGAATGCTTATACTAAGACTTATATAAGTGTTTAATGAATAAATCCACTTAATACTCACAACACCCTATAGTGTTGGTACTATTCCCATGAAATAGGAATAGTACCTAAAAAAGAAAAAAAAAAAAAAAGGCAGGAAGGAAAAGAAAAAGTTTCAAGAGAATGAGAAGACAAGCCACAAACTGGGAGAAAACATTCACAAAAGACACATCTGATAAAGGACTGTTATCCAAAATATACAAAGAACTCAGCAATAAGAAAACAAATAACCTAATTAAAATATAGGCCAAAGCCCTTACCAGACACCTCACCAAAGAAGATATATAGTTGGCAAATAAGCATATGAATAGATATTTCACATCATATTTCATCAGGGAAATACGGATTGAAACAATAGAGATGCCACTACAAACCTATTAGAATGGCCAGAATCCAGAACACTGACAATACTAAATGTTGGCAAGGATGTGGAGCAAGAAGAACTCTCATTTATTATTGCTGGTGGGAATGCAAAATGGCACAGCCATTTTGAGAGACATTTTGGCAGTTTCTTACAAAACTAAACACATTCTTACCATACAGTCCAGCAGTCACATTCCTTGGTATTTACCCAAAGGAGTTGTAAACTTATGTCCACACAAAAACTTGCACATGGATGTCTATAGCAGCTTCATTCATAATTGCCAAAACTTGGAAGCAACCAACATGTCCTTTGTAGGTGAATAGATAAATAAACTGTGGTATATCCAGACAATGGAATACTCTTTAGCACTAGAAAGTAATGAACTATCAAACTATGAAAAGACATGCAGAAACCTTAAATGTATATCACTAAGTGAAAGAAGCCAATCTGAAAAGGCTACATGCTGTATGACATTCTGGACAAGGTAAAACTATTGAGACAGTAAAAAGATCAGTGGATGCCCCAGGTTACTGGGGAGGGAGGGATGAATATGCGAAACACAGAGGATTCTTAGGGCAGTGAAACTATTCTGTATACTATAAATAGTGGATATACGTCATTATACATTTGTCCACATCTATAGAATGTGCAACACCAAGAGTGAAACCTAATGTAAACTATGGATGCTGGGTGCTAATGATGTGTCAATGTAAGTTCATCATTTGTACCAAATGTACCACTCTGGTGGGGGATGTTGATAATGGCAGAAGGTTATGCATATGCAGGGGTATATGGGAAATCTTCTTCCCTGAAATTTTACTGTGAACCTAAAACTGCTCTAAAAAAATAAAGTCTTAAAAACGAGTTAATTTAGGAGCACCACTTTTAAAGGTCTGTCCATAGGCAATGCAAAGTGAAATTCCTCTGGCCAGGATCTCCAGTCCAATGTTGAATAGGGATGGTTAGAGTGGACAGCCTCACCTTGTTCTTGATCTTAAAGGAACAAATAGAGAATGTCAACAAGTAGAGGAAAACTATTTAAAATCAAATGGAAATGCTAGAAATAAACAAGATGACAGAGTTAGTTTTTAATTATTAAATACAATATTAATTGTGGTTATGTCATATACTTTATCAGGTTGAGGAAGTTACCCTCTACTCCTAGTTTCTTGAGAGTTCTTCCCATGGAAAAATCATATATTTGGGTTTTTTTCTTTTGTCTTTTGATATGGTAAATTGCATTATTCAGCATTTGAATGTTGGGTTAGCCTTGCATTTTCAATTTGGCCATATTATTCTTTTTATATATTACTGGATTTTATTTGATCATATTTTGTTGAGGTTTTGCATCTATGTTCAGAAAGTGGTCTGAAATTTTGTTTCCTTGTAATGTCTTTGTCTATTTTTTGCTGTCAGGGTACTCTTGGCCTCACACAGTGGATTAGGAAGTGCTTCCTCCTCCTCTATGTTCTGGAAGAGTTAGTGTAGAATTGGTATTTTTTCTTATTTAAATATTTGGTAAAACTCACTGGTAAATTCATCTGGTCCTGGAATCTTCTTTATTGGAATTTATTGACTACAAATTCAATTTCTTTAATAGTGATTAGATAATTTTGGTTATCTATTGAATGAACTTTGTCAGTTTGTGTCTGTATTAGTTTGCTAGAGCTGCCATATCAAAGTACCTCAGGCTGGTGGATTAAACACCAGAAATTTATTTTCTTACATTTCTAGAGGCCAAAAGACTGAGTTTAAGGTGTTAGCAAGGTTGTTTCTTCTGAGGTCTCTCTTCTAGGCTTGTAGATGGCTATCTTCTCCCTCTGTCCTCACATGGTCGTCCTTCAGTCTGTGTTGTGTATGTCCTAATCCCCTCTTTTTGTGAGCACTCTAGTTATATTGGATTAAGGCTCACCCATATGACCTCAATTTACCTTAATTCCCTCTTTAAAGGCCCTATCTCTAAATCTTGTCACATTCTGAGGTACCAGGGGTTAGGATGTAAATGTATGAATTTTGGGGGGACACAATTCACCCCATAACAGTGTCATTCGGGGAATTCCTCTACTTCATCTAGGTTGTCCAATTTATGAGCATAGAGTTGTTCATAGCATTCCTTTATTAACCTTTTATGTCTATAGGGTTGATAGTTATGCCTCCTTTCTTATTCTTGATAGTGGCATTTTGTGTCTTCTGTCTTCTTGATCATTGTGGTCACATGCTTACCAACTATATTGTGTTTTCCAAGAGACAGGCTAAGGTTTAATTTATTTTCTCTATTATTTTTCTGTTCTCAATTTCATTGGTTTCTGATCTCATCTAAATTATTTTCTTCCTTCTGATTGCCCTGGGTTCAATTTTCTTTTGCCATATTTTCTTAAGCTGCAATCTTAGATCATTGATTTGTAACCTTCTCTTGTAATATAAGCATTTAATATGAATAGCCCTCTAAACATTTCTTTAGCTGTATCCAGTGGTATACTAGATTCAACTTACACTGGCTCATAAGGGCTAATTGTAGCATTGCTTCCCAACTCCATTTTCTGTGATGTCAACTGTGATGAAAATATTTGCATCATGAACACTGGCAAATACTACAAATCAAGACTTTTTCCCCCCTCTAGAGAGCTGGCTGTTGAATATTTACTACCACAGTGTTCTCTTTGTTCTACTAATTTTGGTACATCATGTTTTCTTTTTTACTCAAGCCAAAATATTTTCCCATTTCTCTCTTGATTTCCTCTTTGACTCTTGCATTATTTAAAAGGGTCTTGTTTAATTTAGAAATATATTTGAGAATTTCCTCAGATATTCTTTTTTTACCATTTTCTAATTTATTTCACTTATAACTCAAGAACATAATTTGTATAATTGTGATTCTTTTAAATTTGTTAGGATTTGTTTATGGCCCAGAAGTTAGTCTACTTATGGTCTAGAATGTCCCCTGTGCACTTGAAATCATTGTGCATTCAGCTACAGTTAGATGGAATAAAAATGTTTATTAGATCAAGTTGGTTCACAGTGGAGCTCAGTCTCCTATATCCTTTCTGGTTTTCTTTTTACTTGTTCTATCAATTACTAAAAAAGGAGTATTGAAGTTTCCAACTATGACCATGAATTTGTCTGTTTCTCCTTTCAGTTTTAAAAGTTTTTTCTTCATTTATTTTGAAGCTCTATTATTAGATGCATACATATATAGCATTGTTATGCCTTCTTTTTGGATTAGTCCCTTTATCATTATGTAATATTGCTCTTTATTTGATTTGTCTAATAATCTATATAGCTACTTCAGCATTCCTTTGATTAGCGTTTTCATTTTTCTAATTCTTTTACTTTCTTATAAGAGCTTTATTGAGATATAATTCATATACTAAAGAATTTCTTTCTTTTAAAGTGTGCAACTCAGTGGTTTTTAGTATATTTACAGAGTTGTGCAGCTATAACCACTCTCTTAATTTTGGAATATTTTTCATCACCTCAAAAAGAAACCACTAAACCACTAGCACTCACTACCCTTTGCGTCTGGCTTCTTTCCCTTAGCGTAATGTTTTCGAGATTCATTCATGTTGTAGCATGTATCAGTATTTTATTCCTTTTTATGGCTGAATAATACTCCATTCATTCCATTTATGGAATATTATAGGGTATACCACCCTGGGTATTCCACATTTTCTTTATCCATTCATCTATTGATGAGCGCTTTGATTGATTCCACTTTTTATTCTTTTGCTTCTAACCTGTCTTTTGATACTTAAATTAGGTATCTTGTAGGCAGCACAGAGTTGGATCTTGCCTTTATATCCATTCTGGCATTCTCTTTTCTTTTAGTTGGTTTAGATCTTTGTAATTATTGATACAGTTGTATTAACATTTGCCATGGTCTTAGATGTTTTCTATTCATTTCATTAGCTCTTTTTTATATTTTTCTTCTTTCTTTGGATTAAGTTATTAATGATCTATTTATCTTCACTGTTGCTACTATTTATTTCTCTCTGAAATTGTTTTAGTGATTGTCCTTGGGTTTACAATACTCATTTTCTCTAATCAGAATATGCCTTCAAATAATTTTATAACACTTCATATGCAGTGTACACACATAAAAACAGTGTATGCTCAATTCTTTCCTCCCATATTTTGTGTAACTTTTGTCATAAATTTATTTTTACGTATCTTATAAATCCATACAAATATTTTTGCTTTAGAAAATTAATTATCTTTTAGAAAAATTAAAATAAGAAAATCAATTTTATGTTTATTTTCATTACTAACACTTTTCATTTCTTTTTGCAGATCTAAATTTCTCTCGGTCATTATATTCCTCTGCCTGAAGAACTTCCTTTAACATTGTAGTGCAGTTCTGCTGACAATGAATTATATTTCTCTTTCTCTCTCTTTTTAAATTTCTATTGTATTTTGGAAATATATTTTCACTTGGCATAAAATTCTGGGTTGACAGGTTTTTTCTGTTGTAGTTGTTCTTTCAACACTATAAAGATGTTGCTTCACTGTCTTCTGGCTTGCAAAATTTGTGATGAAAAAGCTTCTGTTATTCTTACCTTTGTACATAATATGTTTTTTCCCTGTTTGATTTTCAGAAGTTTGAATATGATATGTCCAGGAACTTGTGTATGTATTATGTGTTTATTACAGTTGTTATTCTTTGAGCTTCTAGGATTTTGTGGCTTGGTGGGTATCACTAATCTTGGAAAATTCTCTGCCATAATATTTGCAAATTTCTTTTCCTTCTTTTCTCCTTCTGAGATTTCAATTACACACATGTTAGATTGTTTAATGTTTTTCACAGCTTTTGTGTTCCATTTGATTAATTTTTACACTCTATCTTCAATTTCACAATTTTACTTTCAATTTCACTTCAGTTGCTAGCATATTGATGAGCCATCAAAGACATTCTTCATCTCTCTTATCCTGTTTTTATTTCTAGCATTTCCATTTGATTTTTTAATAGTTCCATCTCTTTGCTGAAATGATATATCTGATCATGTCTGTTGTGCGCCTTTTCCACTAGATCCCTTTACATATTCATCATAGTTATATTAATTTTCCTTTTTGATAGTGCCAACATCTGAGTCACATCTGTTTCTGGTTCTGTTGATTGTTGTTTCTTGCTTCCTTTTATGCTTTATCATTTTTTGTTGAAAGCTGGACAATTTTTGGTAGGAAATACAGACTGAGGTAAATAGTATTTTTGCTTGGAAATGGGCACACCTTGTCTTTTGCTAGGACTTTATTAGCATAGGTTATGTCACTCTTGTTAGGAGTTGAACAGGGTATAGGCTTCCAATTCCTCTAATGCAGCATTCTCTCCAACAGAAATATAATACATGACACATATAATTTTAATTTCTCAGCAGCCTTATTTTCAAAAGTAAAATAAAAATGAATTCGATTTTAGTAACATATTTAAATTAACACAACCTATCCAAAATATTGTCATTTCAACATGTAGCTCTACCTACATTTCAAGTATCCAATAGTTGCATGTGGTTTGTGACTACAATATGGGACATCAAAGCCTGAGTATTTCCTGTGTTAGAGTGAAAGTTCATTTGCCAGAGAGTTCTTCCCATTGTCTTTTCCACCCTCATCCTTAGATTTTCCCTTAATACCTATGCCTTGGGGAGGTTTTCTCTCCATGCTCCTGACCTTTCCTTAATAGTGCACTGCCGATACTTACTACCCTGTGACTGGTGGTGTGCAGTGGGGAGCACTCTCTGTTATTCTGGTTTAGCCTCATTCTTAGCCAGGCATTTTGTCCTGCATCTCAAGGTAGAGATGTCTCAGTAATTCTTTTCCTCTCTCTAGTAGTCTGAGCCCAGTATATATTTCTTTCCCTCCCCAGGGTTAGAGAATATTTTTTTTGTTCCCTTCCCTCAACTACATTGGGTGCCTTGGGAGTGATGGTGTTTTCTCTATTCCTCCAGAGACTTAAGGTTTCTGTTCTGTAGGAGAAAGGAGAGAAAGGTGCAGGTAGAGCTTTATGCCTTTCCTGAGGCCTCCTGTTCCATTCCCCCAGGCCCAATAGAGAGTTTTTTCAGGATACTTGCCCTGCCCCCAGTCAAACACGGGCGCATCCAATCAGGTTTGTGAAGAAGAATCTGAAAGGGGGTGCAGCTCCTTGGGTGTTTTTGGTTTCCTAGAGCCATATGCTGTCACATCAGTTCATACTCTACCTTTAGCAAGGTCAATTTTAGGAAAATTACTTTCACTGGCTTGTATGGTACTGGGTGTTTAGTATCTGCCTCAGGTAATCAAGGACTAGTGTGATGTTTCTCCTGAAACACTTAGTTTTCAGGTTAGCTGCTTGCTTTGTGATTGAACTATCTTATCGATTCAAGAAATATTGAGATTTTGCAGACTTTCCTGGGTTTTTTTTAAACGTTAGGGTGAAAGTTATACTATTTTCAGCTTTCTGTAGGAAACTGAAGTTCCTGATGCTTATTTTTTGTTAAGTATAACTCTCCTCTTCCCTAGGAATCTCTAATGTACCTCACTAAGAGTCATGGATATGCAGAAAGTAAAGCCTAGCTTTTACAAAACTGCTTAAGTCATATTTTATTATGTTTTGGTTTATTGAGAAACAATGTGTTTTAATTTGTTTTCCAAATATAAATTATAGTAAATTGTTAAATGTCTTTTTTTTTAATACCATAATGCCCCTTCCAGAGAAGCTGATATCTTGGTAAAGCGAGGACTGTCCCCTTCTCCCACTTCTGTATACACTAGGAATCTAATGATAAAGACATTTCTTTGTGACTGAAGTAACAGGGGTTTGATTGATGTCATTGGTGAACAAGCAAAGTAAGACTGGGCAGTGGCAATTTCTATATCCTCTTAGATATGTGAAGCTATGCTATCTAATAGAGTGATATGTGATTGGGTGTCAGGGTTGCTGCAATTCCACTGTTTTACACGAGAGTAAGCTCAGACCATGTGCTAAAGATTTATGTAGACAGCTATGCTAGGCTCTGAACACATATGTTTGAAAGCATTTGGAAAAATTGTTCTTAATCTGAAAATTTTCACCTCCAGGTATGGATTGTTGCAATGATACCTGCTTACAAATCATAGCTACTAACTTACAGGCACTATGAGCCTATGGCTTCATTGACACCATCATTTTGTATGTGTTTTATGTTGTTTTTGCTGGAGTGTACCGTGACAAGTTAGATCCCATCTGTCTGCTCAGTGACATGCAAAATGACAAACACAACGTAGGAAACATTGTTGAGATAACCAAGATTGTTTTCTATCATTTGGTTTTCCTAATATGCTAACATTTAGGGCTGATAAATAAATGAAAGATGGATAGGACCTTGAAATTGGGATGATCTTTATGAGAACTGCAATATGACAGCAATATTTTCAAGTGGACATTTGTTTGTATTTATGTTTGTTATGCGTTTTTATATTTAATTCACTTACCTTTCTCCAAAAGGTTCCAATGCTGTGAAATAAATTAGCTGTCACATTTTATACCAGTAGGGAGTAAAGGAGCCGCCTCCCTCTTCAGATCTGGGTTTTGCAGAACAATGTGGACATGTGGTATGACTGGTATTTTGTTTCCTGATTTAAAAATGTTTTTAGAAATGAAGAAAAAAGGCATCTACCCTTTGCTGGACTTCTTTTCTACTATAGTTACTGACATATTGTAGCAGAAGAATTTCTCTGTAAGTTAAAGGTGGATTTGTGTGAATTTTATATCCTTAATTATCCCTACTGGGAGATGGAACTTTTTTTTCCTGTGATTGCCCATTGCCTTTTTTATAGTGGTGCAGCTGTGCTTGGGAGATGCTCTATGTTTTTTCTTTAAGTTGAAATATAGTGGACAGATTGAGCAATTTAATGAAGTATCTTAAATGCAGGGGATATGCATTTAACACATTTTATGCTTCTTGCTTAACATACACCCTTGTGTCTCCCCGGTTTTCACAAAACACCTTGCAAATAGAAGGTTAAGCATAAAAGATATGCTCCATAAATGCACATTGGATTAATAAAATCAGTTCACCTGACTGTAGGGTGCTCTCCTAATAACGATATTTTACCATGAGATTCTCCCTCAACCTTCATACTTTTCCAAAAGCCTCCTGACTTTGACTCCAGGGAATGCATGAGCTAAAATTGTATGCAGTTCTTCCACAAAAGAATTATAAATACCCACTATTATTGCTGTTATTAATATTCTTTTGTTTTAAAGAGAAAAGTACCAGCTCCTCTCATTTCAGAGCAAATAACACAACTGTAAAAGCTGTTGCCAAGCAACCTGCATTCACAGCTCAGATGGGCTGAATTGTTTATATTCATATGTGGATAAAATTGACCCACTCCTTCTCTAAAAAATATGTCTATGAAGTCTTCGAGATATTTCTACTAAGATTTTAGGGTGTGGGTCATGGTGTTGCTATTCTATAGGAGGATCTTAAACAGACACATCCACTGTCTATCTCTCTGTCATTGCACTTGCTGCATTACAGTATAAATATCTGCTTTTGGGGTCTATTTCGCCAAAAACTGTGAGTTCCTTGAGGACAAGTGTTGTGTTCTTCTCATCGTACCGAAAAGGATGTTATACATAGCCAACACTCTGCAAGTGTTCATGAATGTATGAAAAGAATGATTTTATGCAAGTTTCTGTGTTATAGACTTTCTACAGAAGTATTTTCTTCCCAGGACATAGAAGGAAGACAGGAAATTGTTCGATTAAAAAAATCCACCAATATAACTACCCAAACTGAAGCATTAAGTTTAAAAATACTAGAATTTTTAAAATTACAACATTTTAGAATTAGAAGAAATTTTATAAGGCATTTAGTCCAGTGGTTCTCAGCCCTAGCTCTCACCTGAATCAAACGAGGAGCTTATAAATGTAACTGGTCTAAGGTGAGGTTTTGAACTGGGGTATATTTTTTAGAGGTCCCCAGGTGATTCAACTGCAGAGCCAGGATGCTACTGACATAGTCCAAAAGTCTCATTTTATGGTGGAGAAAATGGCCCCAGAGGAGTGAGAACTTTGAGTTTGTGGGAAGAACAGAGCTCTGGAGTCACCTGCCACCCATGTGACATCTGACTTAGCCATCTGTTCCACATTGTCTGTAAAATGGAGAAAATAATACTTACTTGTGAGACTGCTGGGGAGATTGAATGGGATGATGCGTAAGGTGTGCCTGGCACCTTGCTGGTGAGCACCTGGCAAGGGCCACTCCATCTCTTTACACTTGTCCCGGAGTTGCAAATACATCGTGCAGAGAACCTTGCGACTTTTCAGTACTGTGGAAAACAGCATAGGATACCTCTAGCTCTGACGTTTTGACTGGAAAGGAGAAAGCATGAATACATCTGTCAGGATCCCTGCAGGACACACATGAGGCACCCAAAAGAGTAAACTAAGAGAGTTAAATGAAGGGACTTTTTTCAAAGGTGTGGCAAGGTTAAGGGAACTGCCAAGGAACCATGATGCAAGGCAGGGCTGCCACATCAAGGGGTCATAGTGGTTACTTGAAACTGGTACTATCTGTGGCTGCAAGAAAGGGGTTCACCTTGGCAAGACCTGCATCCAAATTAAAAGAACAGAGCTATGACCCACCTGCAACCTGGCAGGAAGGGAGCCAGGGAAGGAATCTCCCTCTCCTCTCCCTCTCTGATTTTCTGCTGGCGATCACATTACCTAAGTTAAAGCCCAGCTGAAGAAATTCTAAAGGTCAATCTCATGGGACACAGAACAGGACGAAGAAGGATGGAGGAGGCTCTGGAAGGGAAAACAGAAGATATCTGGGTAATTACTAGGCTTCTAGTTTATGCTGGGGACTTTTTATGCATAATGTCTTTAAAGCTTGTGTTGCTTTGAGGCTAATCCAACTGGACATAAATTACCTAAAAATTACTGACATTCTTTGTAGTACAGTCTTCCTTGCCAGGAATTCACATGTATACCTGCTAACTTGGCCCTGAAATAAATCTTCCCAGGTAGTGAAACCTAAACTTGGCTACTGAATGTGGGTCTGCTACAGAAGAGGCACAGGTTTCACTTCAGCACAGGGCCCCTTTGTTGGGGACATTGAGGAGGGAAACCAGTCTGCAAGGTGTGCTAGCCAGGGACACAGAATAAGCCACATCCGCTCCTATCTCAGCAACGGGTCTGCTTTTCCTGAGCTGTCTCTTCACCTTTTTGTTTTCTAATTTATCTATCTAAGAAGTGAGAAAACACCTGCTTCTCATTATAAGATTGAGATATTTTGAGGAAAATGAGGATCATTCTTACAGAGGAAAGATGCTATCTACTTAAATGCAAAGCTGAGGTGGGAAGCATTCTGCTGGCGCTAATTTTCCTCAACAAAAGGAATACATATCAAATACCTGATGCTTGTTTCTTTTACTAAAACTTTCTTGAGAATTTCCTGTAGACTCAAAGGTGAATAAGGTGGCCCCTGCCTTTGAGGAGTTCGTGGTCTTGTGGAAAAAATTAGAAATGAAACATTTCTTAAAAGAGAATAGTATTGGATTAGATAAAGATTTTTGGTATTCTTTTATAATTTCCTCTTGTATTTATTTTATTTAGCTATATGTATTTACATATTTTTTAAATAAACTATGGCCTCCATACACTCTTTCAGCAGCACTTCCATTGCATTGGCATCCTGGCGAGGAATCCCTTTGGGCCCCTCCCCTCCCTGGCAATAGTTTCCCTTAGGTTTCCAGGGTTCTGCACCATTTAATATCCACACCTTGGTTCATTCCTGAACACTCTCTGATTCCCCACTGGCTTGCACCCTTGTTTTGAATAATTTATCCTAACTTGGTTTTTCATTTATTTTATGTTAAATTACGCTATGCTATCTTACTCAGCATCTTTAGCCCTATTGCCACCTGGCAGGAGAGAGATTTTATTCGATAGTTTTGTAAAATACCTACTGAGCATCCACAGACAGTAAATGTTCTGTTACTCTTTTCTCTTTGTCCAATGGGGAAGGGTCCTGGCTGCTCAGTAACTGGGATTTTGGGACCAATAACCAGTGAAACCTTAGGTTTATAAGATTAGTTATGAAGTATCTCACAGCAACATTGAAGAGAAACAGGGACCTTTTCATTGACTCGAGTGTGAGCTGGAGGTGAAAAGGCATAGCATACTAAGGAACAGCTTGAGCAAAGGCTCAGAGTCAGGAATGGGCACAATGTGCTCAGGTGCACAGTGACAACATCACCCTATCTGGGGTGAAGATTTCCTAGTGAGATGTGATTATATCACCCACAATTTATTGTGTGATTACTGCGTGTCTGGAGCTTTGCCAAATTATGTGAGCCCTAATCCTCAAAACACAGAAACTTGTGTCACATACCTAGCAAGCAGTAGAGCCCTGTTCAGTGCTCAGCTCTGTCTGCCTTCAAAGCCTAAGATTTCTCCACAATGGTTTGCTGCTTTATTTCATAAGTAATCTAGGATTGATGAAGGAGGACCAGATATCAGAATACTTGAGAACCAGAAATGAGGAGTATGGAAAAGATCTGGTGGACATTAGACAGCAATCTTCACGTGTATCATTTATATAAGAACATCCCATTCTCCAAGATTCTTAAGTAGTTAAAATATTTCAAATTTTTTGACTCTGTAAATATTTTTTTAAATCAGCTGCTATAAAGCCAGTTGCATGAAATTCCTGTGCTGTGCCCAAACATTTCTGAATCATTGTTTTTCTCTATTCATTACCTGAGAGGTGCTAGGAATAATAGAGAGGATGAATGGTAGCTAGTTCCCACTGTGTCTTCCTGCATCTTGCATCTTGTTATAGCTCCTCTACGTCTGAAGGCTTACGATATTTTTCCTTGTCCACTGCCATCCTTTCCAAAAGGATTTTACAGAAAACTGGACATGAGAGGCCTTGTAATGATGTCATCTGAGGTACAAGAATTGCTTAACAAGGAGAAGAGAAAACTTGTAGGGCCACATTAGCATTCTTCATCTATGGAGAATATTTTTGATATTATTTATGTGTTATTTAGAGTAAGCTATAACCTATGTACTTCAAGCATTCTAATCAGTCATTCTTGGTCCTAGGAAGGTCACTTGACCTTCAATCAGGTAATCCAGAGGCAGCAGCAACAAACCTTTCAGTAATCCAGATATTAATGCAGGAGACTTTGTTAAAAGGCATATTGAAAGCCAGCAATGGATTTATATTAGTGAAACTGCTGTCTAAATTAGCATGATGAATGTTAGAAATGGCCTTTCATCAGTGAAATAAAGTATATCCACAATATATGCATCAGCTAAAATATTTTAGAGATACTCTAAATAGGGGATATGGATCTAGTAATGTCCATGGTGTGTAGCTGCAGGAAGATTCCTGGACTCGATTCCTAAATGGTACTCAGTGTAGCCCTTGGTTTAGGAGGGTTTCTGTTTTCCTAATGGCAATCACAGAGGTAACAGAATCCTATCTCTGGAATGTTCTTGTGTCTACCTTGAGTAATTTTTTTCATGCCATTTATAGTTAGAGCACCTAAAAACGACAGAAAACGGGGGCTTCTTTCAATTTACAGAATGGGATGTATAAACTGTTTTGTGCCTCCTTCCTAATAAAAGTTCATTCAACAGATGTCTATGCATTTGGCAGACATAGCTAACCCTCAAGCACCTCAGAGTTTTGAAGGACATTGTTACAAGTAAAAAGAACCCGAGTTCTTAGATTAGTTGGCAACAGTTATATTTCTTTCTTTTCCAACTACTTTATTGGCTATGCAGGTTGTTTTTTTTTTTTTGGTAGACTAGCACTGATAACTTCTTATAGATACATTTGTTCTAAATTTTAATTAACCAGTGTAATTGGCGTTTTGAATCAAGCTCCTTGTTAGGTTGGAGATAGCCCCTGATAGCAATTTTTTTTTTTTAAATTTCCTAGCAGCCCTTAATGGTCCTGATTAGTGAGCTCTCATTTATTTACTCAGGTTGGGGAATAGGAATGCACCCATGAATTCACTAATCATTCTCTGCTGTGGCCATGGGCAAACCTTTGGGTATTTCTCAGCATTGCTGATAATTCAGAGGAGAGCAGTTAGCTATTGCAAATTTGATGACTGTGCCTGTTTTGCCACTTCTATTCTCAACCTGATTTTTTCTCCTAATTGATAGATGTTGCCTTTATTATGAATTATTAACAATAAGAGTGTGTTTTGTTGTTTGTTAAAGTGATAAATTATTCTTTTGTTCTCAAGGTTAATTGCAGTCCCTTGTGCCCGTTGCATGCTTTAACAATTCCTAATGGGTACAGGCAAACAAACTATTGAAAACTTAAATTTAATTGTGTCAGAGGTGTTCTAAAATAAATATCACAAATTCATTTGTGTTTAGGGGCAAGAATGGTAATCAAAATGTGCAAGAGGTGGGTGTAAGACAATAGGAAAAGGTAGGAGGTGTGGCACCAACGAAAAACATTTGTACATCTTTTCTTTCTGAGCTGTTCAAATAAAACAAGTCTCTGGGCCCAATGGATTGTAGCAAGCAAAACATTAGATATAAAACTGATGTTTTCTAAAATTTAAGGTTTTACACATAAAATCTTGATGAAGAAATTGATATTCTATGTGCTTAAAACATACTCATCATAATTACTATTTGTTTATGCTGTTACCAAAAATGGTACAAGGCTTGAAATAGGCGGTTTTAGAAGCCAAGTGCATATGATCAGATTTCATACAGGTTGAGATAATTATAATAAGATCATAGAGAGTGGTTGAATATTCAAAACCTCCATTTTCCTGTCTCAAACATATAGCGAGTATATTCATTTTCTCAGAATGCCTACACTTCTTAATTTCAAGATTAATGCTCATATGGCATTATAGTTAAAAGTAAAATATAATTGAGAATCCTCTAAGGAACAAAATGCTTTTTTTAATAGCTACAAACCAACCAAATGTATAAATCTTACAAGAAAGAACTTTCATCTTTGTCTAATATTTATGGTCTTAGTGACCTTCAAAGGATGTGACTTGTGAATATTTATCCTAGCAATATAACAAGATACAGTGGCTAGTTTATTGAATTGTGTCCTGCAAGCCCTGTTTCAATAGCTCCACTTGTCACAATCTCCCAAGGTTCCTGCTGTTAAAAACATGTAGCTTCTGATGTACACTTTTAATTCTAAACAAGTCTAAATTAAATTATGTTCATAAATTATAGATTCTACAAATATCAGAGGCAACAACAACAGCAACAAATGAGTCTCTTTGTGGTTGGAGTCTTATCCCATAACATTCCAGGAGAAAATTCTCAGTTCCTAGGAGGGATACACTAAAAAGCAGGTATATGGACCAATTTGCCTTCAACAATTTATGGGTCTGTACCTGCTGCTCGGGTGGCACAACCAGGGTTTGATCAGAGTAGTTTGCTTTAGCTGAGAGCAACAGCTTTAGTGACAGATCCTTTTGTTTGGAAAGCTGGTAAGATTCCTGGATCAGGCTGCTATGGAGGGGCAGGGCTCAATGGGGAGCTGACGAGCAGGTGAGGAAGATGGCTCTTGATAATAGCTTTGGAAGGTAGAGCTAATGATCTGTGGGAGTCAGTCTGTGGATGCATGCTCTCAGCAAAGAGGAGATCTAAGGATGAATTAGCTGAGGGCTTAGGGTAAAGTATTGTTTATTAATTGCTATACCTAGAACAGAATCTTCAGGAGGGCCAAGGGCTCTCACTGAGAGTGGGGAGTTTACCATGTTCTATCACAGTTCATCTGTTTCACATCTGTTACTTCCAGGGCAATGTGTCATCTAAAATGCAAGAACTACACGAGTATGTTTCATTTTCATACCCAATACATGAAACAGGTATCTTGATAATAATAGGTTTTTGATATAAGTTGTACTTTATGAAACTGGATATATTAATAGAGTCTCATTGGTTCTGAGTTACCGAAATGTATTTGAGCTAACTCAGGTGAAAATGAATTTACAATAAGGGGAAGGCCACATCCAGGAATCAGAAAAATAACTGTTACCAGGGATGTAAAAGTACATGATGTTCTCCCATTTCTGCCCCTCTGCAAAAACGTCCCTCTCTGTCTGTGGACCAGCTTTGTCTTCTCCTTCAGGCCACATGGTGCAGCACATGGCTCTCAGTGGGCACCCACATTTACATGAGACAGGATCAATCTCCTGCTGAGAAAAGATCTCTTTCTCAGTCTCAATTCTAAATTCTCTCAGAAGGGAAGGTGTGTGTTACATCTCCAGTACAAATGTCCACCTGTGGGTTTCACTCGTATCTGGCAAGGGTCTTGGGGTCACCTGCCTGCCTGTAACCAGTGATATAAATACATGGAGTATGGGTAGGGGAGGCAGTTTTTAGGAAAGAGTAAATGAAACAATTCTAAAAATAGATAGCCTGCTAATTTAGAGGAATCAATATTAAAGCAGCTTAAGAAATATACATATATAAAAAATATGTAAATATATAATGTATAATATATAAATATACATGATACAATACATATAACATATATTATAGAATATGGTTAACAGTATATTATATATTATAATGTTACAGTATATTACATATTATATCAACATAATATAATATAGTATATATAAAATACTATACTATGAAATCAACCTATTTTTTAAAGACTCATCTTGGTCTTAGCAAAGTTGTACAAAGAGTGAAAGAACCTGTATTAGATGTTTCCCTAGAAATGTTCTGTTGAATGCTGGGTCTTAGGAATTGTGAAGGTAGCAGATCCTCGGTCCTGGCAAAATGCTAGGTCTTCAGACAAGAGCTTAAAGGCTTGCTGCCTTCCTCCTTCCCTCCCTTCCTTTTCTTCTCTTATTCCCGCAGAAGTAACCCATACCAGTGTGGCTGTTCCATTCTAAAAAAGTCCTGTTGGTGATAAGAGCTGAGTCCTCATGAATCAAAGGAGTGGCAAGGATATAAGAAAAACTGTGTAAATACTGCCAAGATAGGTGAATTAGATTGACAATAAATATAACAGAGACAGGTGGATGTAAAAGGGATTCAATGTATTTATTTAAATTGCATCTAGATGTTGATGACTTTATATGCACATTGACTATATTGCACAGATATTTTGGTTTCACCCAGAAAGTTCTCTATGTATTTTCTATGTATTTAACATTGCGGTTGAGTTCTTATATTGTTCTAGGCATTCTTCTAAGCATTTTACTTATTTTACTATTTAATTGACATAATAACTCATGAGGTAGATTCTTATCCTCTTTGTACAGAGGAGAAATCTGAGTCACAGAGAAGTTAAATAATTTGACCAACATTGCATGGTGGAGCCAGGAGTGGATCCAGTGAGTCTGGTTCCAGAGCCCAGGCTATTATGCACCCCACATCTTTTCTGTGTAGGTACAGTGGCATAATAACTATGTAGTTGATAAGAGTTAGGGAACATATTACAGGAAAGTTTGAACAAATGAGAGCTATGAAATTATATAAAGGTGAGAAATAATTTCCTGTACTTCTGTCAGTTCTAAGGTGACAGATGGGACTATTTTAGCAAGACAAATGTCTTGAAGAACTTCAAGGTTTCCAACATTTTACTTTCCAGTCCAGATGCAATCCTTTGATTAATGAAGTACTGGTGTGAGTTTCCCTAATTTTCAGGCTTATACTCAAAGTCCTTGGAAGGATATATGATATGTCCAAATGGAAACTTTAGTGTCCATCTGTCTCTTTCTAAATAAGGTCATTCTAATGGTCACAGACAGATAATTGCCTACATTAAAACTGTAAAAATGTGTTGGAAAACTTCCTTTTTTAACCCTCTTACAATCAGGCATCTTAAATATCAACTCCATAACTATTATCCCTTCTTTCTGTCACTGGAATTTAATTGACATAAATCCCTAAAGGTCCATCAGTTAAATAACTTCCAAATTAGTTTCCCAGTCATCTTTTGTAGTGCTTTTCTAATGCCAAAATCATTTTATATTAGTCCCCACATCCATTCTGCTTTCAGATATCAGTCTGACATTCACAAGTGGGCAGCCCTGGAAAAAGGAGTTCATACACTATTCCCCTTTGGATTATTTGTGAACTAAAATTTAAATATTAGAAGTGAGGGACGGACTTGCTGAATATATCTGGCAGGTCTTAGCTGAAAGTACTTTAGGCCCAAAGCAGCAGATGCTCTGTGTTAGTTGTTCATTAGCATCCCGTGTAAGTAAAGACACTTTGTCTAATCTAGTCTCAGCGTTTGACTTGGGTGCATGGATGAGGGAAGAATTTGTGCAGTGTGATCCTCATAAGTCAACTCTAATCATATCCCTTATCTATTTTCATCCCTCCAATGGCTTCCTATCTCATTCAAAGTTCATTGCCCAAATCCTTCTGTGATCTGGTCCCCTCTCATGGCTTCTTTTAACCCTGACTCAGTCACACTTTCTTGATTTTGCCCAGCACATTCCTACACAGGCACCTTTGCATTTATACATCCCTCTGCCTGAAGTGCTCTTCCTTAGACATCCCCAGGGCTCATACCTTCACCTCCTTTACGTCTTTTCTCAAACGCATCTCAGTAAGGCTTTCCCTGACCACCCTCACAGAATGATAACCCCTCTCCTGATATGTTCTTTCCAACTTCCTTCTTTTTCTTTCTAAGAAGTTATCTCTATCTTACATTTTATATATTTGACTTATTTTTCTTACTGATTATTTTGCCATCATGAAGGTGGATATGTTTGTCTGTTTTATTCACTGGTATATGTCCTGAAGCAAGAAAAGTACCTTGGAAATAGTAAGCAGTACAATATTTGTTGAATAAATGAACAAGCAACAGACTACATGCGCAAGAAATAGAGATGATAAAGGAGGATGTGAATAACTCTTTAATGGTATTAGAAAATATTTGGGAAGACTTCCCAGAAGGGGTGACATGAAAACTAAGTTTTTAAGGATAAATAGGATTTATCCAGGAGGGTAAGGTAGAAGAGGAAATTTCACACAGTTGAAACAATGTGTGCAAAGTTACAGATACAAAACCATATGATGTGTTTAGGAAACTCCAAGTTTTAAAATGTTGGTGAATTGTTTTATATTAAAATAATGATATTAGAATTTAGAATTTAAGTAATGGAAAACCCATTAGGAGTTTTAAGAATGAATGATGGAGAAGCATGCCCCTCTCTAGTTTCATAAAGACCCCTATGGCAGCAATGTGAGGCACGGATTTGAGGAAATTGAGGATTGATTTAGAGACACAAGTTAAAAGCATTAGCAATAGTCCAGGTTAAAGAGGGTGGGGGACTGCACTAGAGGATGGGGGGTAGGGAGGGTAAAAAAATAATTAACAGGAATAAATGATTGTGTGTGTGTGTGTGTGTGTGTGTGTGTTTTGGGAGGATGTTTAGAGGAACGAGGTGCTGAACTGTTGATGAAAAATGGGGTTGTTCAGCTGAATTATCCAGTCTGTTTCTTGTTTGCTGATGTTGATGTTGATGTATTTCTTACAGTAACTCCTAAGCTGTTCACATTCATTTGTTATATTTTGAGAGTTCCAAAACTCTGGTTTATTGGTAAGGGGATGCAATTAATAGGATGATAGATTTTTCTTCCTTAAAATCAATGAAAATATCAGCAAAATACCCTAAGCTATATTTCCTCTCAACATGCATAGTCTTAAAACCTTCTGTAAAATCTCAAGACTCCTCTTGAACTTTTACTTGAGGTTAGTAGAAAACTATTGATTTTAATTCACTCAAGTTTTTTGGAAGGAAATCAGGACTTAAAATACTGACATCAAGTTGGGGAATGGGCAGAAACTATGGCAGCAGGAGTCAGAGAAATGGTCTCACAGCTTAAACAAACTGGTCTGGATGTTGCCACTAGAAAGGGTGTGTGTCAGCTATTCCTGTTTTCCATCCTTGTGTCACCTGCTTGAGACTCAGACTCCCAGGAGAGAGTATCCAGTTGGCAGATTTGGCATCATGACCTACGGTTCACATATGTACAAGTATGTATGCATTTATATATAACCAAGACGAAAGTTTCTCTAAATCAAGCTTATTCTTACCATATGTGTTGTATTCTGTTTTGTTCTATTTTATTCTATCTCACTTTTTAAAAGTCTGATCATGGCCCACTAAATTGATTTCATGACTTATGAATGGGTTGCAATCTACAGGCTGAAAATGTTTGTTGCATTGTATACAATATTAGCATATTGCAGCAAATATTAGCAAATTGTAAATGTCAAGTTCTCTCATACCATCTTCTCCCTTTATTCTGCCTCCCATTCTCCCATCAAATAAAATTACAGACAAGGACTGAATGACCAAGATATCTGAAGTCTCCTTCAATTTATTGGCCTAATGCCATAATGTTAATCATGTTTTCCTAAAGAATAAATGTAGTAATGATGTCAGGATTTTAAGAGACATGGAGTATAAAGAAAAACAGTATGGAATAAAAAACAGTGAAATGAGGAATAATACATGATTTAAGCCTCAGCAAAACTACACTTCTCTTCCTGAAATATCATAGAATAATTTTCTGTTCTGCATACACAACATCTGCTGCTGCTTGTGAAATAAGACTTAGAAGGTTAAGCACAACTTTTCTTAATTTTGCCTGTATTGAAAGAGCTAATTGGCTTTTTTTTTTAGTACAAAAACATATTTTGGCCTAATATATTGAGGTAATTGGCTCAGAGGTTTAGCGGCTTAAATGAATAAAATAATTGGCTCAATTCTTTACTTCATTTTTTGTGGTCAGTCTATGACCAAAGCATTATTAGATTCAATACATTTGACCAAAAAGCCTTTCATCTAATATAATTAGAGAATTGAATTGAATTATTTTATTTTTATTGATTCCCTGTCCCATTTCCAAGGAGAACTGTGCAATCTCCCTCTCCAAGCCTTCAGTGCTTGATCTGTCCTTGTCCAACCCAAGGTGATTTCCCTAACTTGCATTTGAGGCCTTCCTTGCTGAGCCTTGTTTCTCTCTCTTCAAGGGTCTCTGTGTCTCCCCTCCTGAAGAAGCCCTCAGATTTTAAGGTACACGATTTTTCCTGTGTCTGCATCCCATTCCCTTCTGCATTTCCTGGACCTAAGTTCCTGAGTTTATCCTCTGTCATTGGCTTCTTCAAATTGTCCTTCTCCACTGGCAACCCCATCTCTTTTTATGAAAGTTCTCGGATACCCTAAGAAACTACCAAAACACCTTTGCTCAACTTTCCTATCCTTACAAGCTACCATCCCGTAACTGCACCTTCCTTCAAAAGCTAAATTTCTTGAAAATACATCTTTGTTGCTTCTAGTTCATCGTATTCACTAGTTTCTATGTCTCTCATCAAGCTTTCACTGCCACCTGTCTACTGAAACTGTTCTCTGAGTCCTCATGACAAGTACAAGGAGTGTATTTGTTTGAGTTGGTTTTCCTGATGTTGTGCTATTCTGGTTCTTTGACTCCTTCCCTGGATCCTTGTCCTTGAGCTGTACCCTAACCAGTAGGCATTTTCCAAAGTGCTCCCCTGACACCTTCCTTTGGTACAGCAATGAGCTACATGGACTTTGGAGCTACACAGCCTTAGGTTCAATCTCGGCTCTGCCACTATAAGCCATGCCATCTTGCCCAATTGATTTATCCTTTTCAACATTGTAAAATGGAAATCATAATAGGATGTATATCCTAGGGTTTTTTGAATATTAAATGAGAAAATGTTGGTAAAGTGCTTAGAGAGTCTTTGGCTGGTAGTCAATGTTAGCTATCATTCCCTGTCCTGCCCCCATGGAACTCAAAGTCCTTCTTTGCAGATGGGGGACATGTTTTCCCAACTTTTGAAGAGGGAGTTCCTCCACAATACCACCATAGGCCTCTATCTGGTTCTTCACTCTCTCTTCTCCTGGTGTGTTTGGGGAAAATGTCCCTGCATGTAGTTTAACACATACTATCTTTCTTCCTCTCCACTCTCCTTCTTTATGCCCCAAATTTTCTAAATTTTGAGAGCAGTCTGTGTGTGATATGTCTATCTAAGGCTAGGGCTCCATATTAGGAATTCTGTTGCACACCCCTAAGCCACAGTCTTCAACACTTCTTGTATTCATCTGTCATCCCCCTTATCAATTTCAATTGACAGAAAATTTGAGTAGAGAAAAGAGAGTGGTGACCCATGGGGCCCCCTCAAACCCCAACATTTATTGCTTTCTTTTTTCCTACTCCACTGGGTTCTAATCTCCAGGCTTTCCCTGCTGTAATCCATCCTACACATCACTGCCTATAATCTTCCTAACAAAACGTTCTCATGATGTCATTTCTTTTACAACAAATACAATTGCTCTCTGTTATTTACAGAACTGTGTGTGGATTTCATGGAGGCGTTCATGGTCCTCCACAGCACGGTCTAATTCCCACTGCTGCTTTTGTGTCACTCAGGGCTCCAGATGAACTCAAGTTTTTCCTGAGCAGCACTTGAGTTTTCTGCCTCTGTGCTTTGGCTTATGCTGTTTTTCCCGAGCCGGAGAATAGTTCCTTATCCCTCTTTCTTTTTTTAAATTATGATACTATTTTAAGATTATCTTTGCTGTCACCCTTTCAGTAAAGCTTTCTTGATCTATGATGTGATATAATTTTTTCCTTCTTTAGCATGTATTTTTCAATTCTCTCATGGCATACACACATACACACATATGTAGATATAGGCATCCTTATTTTAAAATTTATAATGGGACTACTTTTTCCCCTTACATAAGATCATAACCTGTTTAAGGACAGGAAACATAGCCTCTCCTTTTTTAAACTCCATAGTGGCTATGTGGCTACTGAGCATTGAGCAGGGGGCCCCTGTGGTTAATAAGTGCCCACTAAGTATTTTATGATTTAAATTGAAATTAATAAATTAATAAATAATCCAGTGTATTATTCTGGGTTCTCTAGAGAAACAGAACTAATAGGATATATGTGTGTGTATATATTATGTTATATATATACACACACACTAGAAACACTCTCAGAGACATACACAGAAATAATGTTTAATCTGGGCACACCATGTCCTAGTCAAGTGACACATAAAATTAACCCACACATCCAGATACCCATGGAACACATTTTCCACCATTTGTTCTTTTGTTAAAATAGTTTTTTTCCCCAAGAAGATACCTGTGGTTTTAGTAGCAGTAATAAGCCATTTCTTAACTAAACTGCTCAGTGGTTACAATTGTGTAAGCAATTTTCTTCAGGTTTTCAGATGGAAGAAGTTGATTTAAGATCTTAAAACTTATAATGGAATTAAGGCAAAGGGGAGTTTTAAAATGCTAGTTTGAAGACTTACCTGGTTTTTATCAGCAGCAGTGCGGTTTATGCAAAATTTTCTTTGAAAATGACCTTCTAAAGCACTCTAATGCCCTGAGCTGCTCATTTTCTTTAATTCATCCCATAAAATATTTGTCAGATGCTGACATACACAAGGCACTGAGCCAGATTTAATTTTTAAAGACCCAAATTGCAAAGGTAGGCAGCCTGCTGCACCTGAGAGGACTTTTCACAGCACTTCGCCTTCTCAACCGTAACTGTTAAGTCTTTCTGTTTTCTCCCTTATCTGAGTTCCCTTTCTTCCTTTTTTGTTCCTGAGTCTCTGTTATATCCTGTGCTTTTCTTCCTAGAAGTATTTTATTTTATTCCTGATTTACCTGCCTGGGGCTTTGTTCAGGGGTCTCGTGTGTTACAGCGTGTTCCACCAAATTCACTTTAGCTGGGAAGCACTTGGGAAGCCTCTGAGAGTATCAGAGAGACACTGGAACAAAATAGCGAAGAAGTTGCCCTTACTACCTGCAATACAGTTTAATAGTAAAATCCACAAGAGTAGGGGTCATACCTACCCTCCTGGGCATTGTAGCCTCAGCATCTTGTTCAGTGCATTGAAATAATAGATATATTTGCTAAATAATAAATTAACGTGAATGCTAATACATGAAGAAGTCCTTTTTATCACATCTGGAATACCGAAGTCTTCTTTACCTGGCCCTGCCCGCAAGGCTGCTGGAGACTTTTCTGTCCAAGATTCCACCAGCTGTCTACCCAGCAAACATGTGCTTGTCCCAAATATGTGCTGGGAATATTCATGATTAAAGGTTAATGATTCTAGAAAACTCTTTCTCACCCACCTCTTTTTTTGGCTCACTCTTATTAATCCATCAGGTTCTAGTTTTGACAATCACTTTTCATACAACTCAAATCTAGAATGAGTGCCCAATCTCAGAGACAATTGCATCTTTCTACTCGTAGTGCTTTTCCCACTGTTTTTATTTTATAATTGTGATAAGAACACTTAACATAAGATCTACCCTCTTTACAAAATTTTGAATGCATGATTTAGTATGTTAACTATAGGCACAATGTTGTATAGCAGATCTCTAGATTCTGTTCATCGTGCACAACTGAAACTTTATGCCCATTGAACAGCAACTCCCCATTTCCTCCTCCTCCCCCTAGCCAGTGGCAACTACCATTCTACTCTCTGCTTTTATGAGTTTGACTATTTGGGATAACTCATATGAGTGGAGTCATGCAGTAATTGCCCTTCTATGCTGCTTTATTTCACTTAGTATAATGTCCTCCAAGTTCATCCATATTGTTGCGTATGGTAGTAGTTCCTTCTTTTTTAAAACTGAATAATATTCCATTGTATGTGTCGACTGCATTTTCTTCCTTCCTTCACTGATGGACATTTGGGTTGTTTCCCTGTCTTGGCTATTGTGAATCATGCTGCAATGAACATGGGAGTTCAGCTACCTCTTTAAGATTCTGATTTCAATTTCCTTAGATATATATACCCAGAAGTAGGATTGCTGGATCATATGGTGGTTGTATTTTTAATTTTTTGAGGAACCTCCATACTTTTTCCACAGAGGCTATACCATTTAACATTCCCATCAACAGTGTACAAAGGTTCTAATTTCTCACATCCTCATCAATACTTATTATCTTTTTTTTTTTTATAATAGCCACCCTAACAGGTATAAGGTGCTATCTCATTCTGGTTTTGCTTTTCCCTGATGATTAGTGAGCATCTTTTCATACATCTGTTGGCTATTTGTGTGTCATCTCTGGAAAAAATGTCCAAGTCCATTGCCCGTTTTTCAATTAGGCTGTTTGCTTTTTGGCTATTGAGTGGTAAAAGTTCCCATTCACGTGTCTACTTCTCCCTTAACTGTTAGGTCTATTTGGACAGGAATCTTTTCTTCCTTGCTCATTGCTATTAATATATTTTCAGCATCTAAACACTCTGCTTGGAAACAGCCAGGATAGAGACATTGAACAAAATCTATTAATTGAAATATTTAAAAGGGGACTTTGGCTTAACCTGGATAGTCATGCCTAGCGTTGTCTGAACACCTCAAGTGAATAAGTGTAATCCCAGGGTGTCTAACCAAGCCAGCTGTACTGGGAGTCTTGTTGGAGTGAAAGGGTCAGGAAAAATTAGCCGGAAGACTACAGACTGTGGAACCATGGAAGATCTGAAGGCCAATGTCTAGGGATGAAGCCAGAATAAAGTGTTAAGGAGACAATCCAACGGTAGCACCTTTCTGGAGGGGAGAGGCAGAGTGAGTATGCACTGGGGGCTGAAACTAGAGCCACAGTGATATTGAAAATGAACAGGAAAGGAGGAGGGTGGCTGAAAAAGCCGAAGGCCTTGGAACCTATCTGAGGGTTGTTCTACGGAGCTTCTGACCTAGAACACAGAGTGAAGGGAACTGCTTAAGAGTGCCAGTTTAAATTGGCTAGATGTTGCTACTTTCAATTTCCCATAAAATTTCCTTTAACGTGGATGGAAAAAAATCATAATTTCCCAAACTAAGTCTGACTGTAAATGTATTATCAATCTTGGATGAATTTTCATTAGTTTAACATTTTGGGCTGAATTGAGAACTAGTTGGCAAATGACAGACAGCTTCTCACCTGGAGTAGACCAAACCCTAGTGGCCTGAAGGAAAGTAGCCCTAAGCCTAGCTGTCTTCTATTATTATTATTATTATTGCTATTATTTACTTTCATAAATGATTTAATCAAAAAGTCAGTATTGAGAACTACTTGCGTACATGATGTTATTCAATCTCATTTTAGGGGGATGGGCTTTAGGGGAAGGGGAATTTGGGGAGATGGTCTCCCATAATTGCAGAGGGAAAAGCAAATAAATAAGAGTAATGAGAAAGCAGATTATAGATATGAAAAAATAGAAAAGAAATGCAATCTACAAATTATAGTTATTTTCACAAGAGAGGACAGAACAATTAGAGCAGAAGTAATGATTAAAAGGATAATTTTAAAAAGTTATAAAGGAGCCCCCTTGAAAGGGCATGTTATGTTTTGGGTGAAACTAATTTAAAAAAAGGACCTAAGCACATCCTTGCAATAACTATGGATTTCAAAAATGTAAAAAATTTGGTGGAAAACAAAACAAAAACAAACAAATCCCACTAGAAACAAAGCTATAAACTTGGGCTAGCTTCAGATGTTTATGATAGGAGAAAATGTAAAAATGGCCGAGAATTTTGTGGAAGATGGTTTGTTGTTATTTATGCCCAGTCAAGATGTTGTCTTCATGTGGAGGCAAGAGAAAGACATTTTTATTTAAGATCTTATGTAGAAAAAAATTATCTTGACAACCTGCTGAAAAATTATATAAACATATTCTCCATCTGACTAGTTCTTGAGATTCATTAGATTTTCATCTCACAGCACAGACCAAATGCATCTTAAATAAAGTATATATGTGTCTGTATTTATTTATAATTTACTTTATATATGTATATTAATAGTACAATGAAAATATATATTATATATATGTAAATATTTCAAGGTAATGAATGGATCAAAAAGGAAAGTATTTATAACACTGATTGTTTACACATATTTTTATAACAGAAATCATCATAAAAATTTTAAGAAGCCAACAAAATAGGAATATATTCCAAACCTATATATATTATACTCTCTGCATGTGTATGTATATGTATATGCATACATATATACACATGTATACATCCAACGATATTAATGTAAAAAATATGAAACCTTGACATGTGCAAATTACATGAACAGATAATTATAAAACAGAAATTAAGTTTATTAATAAATATTTGTTGAGTAAATTTTTAAGTCAAAACCTTAAAAAATATATATTATATGTACAATTTAACTAATAATAAACAAAGGCAAATTAAATAAATACTCTAATGCAACTTTTCACTTATTAAATTTTAAAATATTTAAATAAACAACCACATGCTATTTCTCATGCTGGCAATTGTGAATAGATGAACACTATCAGAAACTACTGAATGCAAATGGATATAACATTGGAAAGCAAACTGGCTATACGTATTAAGAACGTTTACAACATTTGTTTCATTTGAATCAATACTTCCCCTTCTTGACTCTATTTTTAGAAATTATCAGGACACTGACAAAAATGCCTGAAAAAGGATGTTCACATCAGTGTTATTTGCAATAGAAAAAAAGTTAGAAATAATTAAAATGTCTAGCTATTGGGTAATAGAATATATTCCTGTTATTGTCATAAAATATTTAAAAATAACTTTTCATGATGTAGGGATCATTATTATTACATAATTATAACTAAAACATTGAATAGGAAATTATTAGTATGATTTGAGTTTTGTAAAGGAAAATGTATATGTTTAAAAAAAGATTTGAAAGAATTAACCAAACATAATGCTATTATTCTGTAAATGGTGGGATATTAGGTGATTTACATGGTATTCCTTATGCCTTTATATATAAAATTCTAAGTATATGGTAAAAAATTACAAAATAGTGGGGAAGAATTATTCAGTAAACAATGTGTTGGTAAATAGCTATTTAGAAGCAGTTCAAATTAGATACTTATCTTACCTTGCACACAAGCATAAATTTGTCTATTGCTTTAACACATTATTTGCTATGTCTATCTGAATGCCAGCACTGCAACCACTTGTAGCCTGATTATTTTGCATTTCAATGACTAAAATCTCTACAATGTTTTAGAAAAAAATAGTAACAGAATGGCTAGTTTAACCTATTATACAAAACCTAAATACACATTTATAGAAAAATCAAGTCTTTCATTTATATTTGGATCTTTGATTTTCTCATGTAAAAAAATAGAAGTAAGCTAATACGTAGGTTCTTAGCCTTTTGCTATAACACCATTATAAATGAATTTGAGAGAATATGTGCAATTCTTATACTGTTGGGAATATAGAGCAATTATATCAAGGTAATGAATGGATCAAAAAGGAAAGTATTTATAACACTGATTCTTTACACATATTTTCACTTCATAACGCTTCATACACTTCAGAACGCTGGTCTTCATAGAATGTGTACTCACTGGAGAGTTAAGTAATGTTTAATAAATTAGCACCTTAATGAAAATTATATATTAATACTATTCCTGTATTCCTATTCCTAGGTAGTCATTTAATTCCAGTAAATTAAGAAATTCAATTTTTGCTAGATAAAAATCACTGTCTTGGAAAGCACAATGCTGCAACTGGGAATTTTCTGTACTCCTGATATTTGAAGCTATTATAAAAGAGAAAATACATTCATTTTGAGGACTATATGGTTGGGAAATTTTGCTTACTGTCCTATGGAACAAATCAAATAGGAATTTTCAATGTTCTTAAGTGAGTCATTAGATAATCCAGTTTAGTTATAGATTGTAATAGTTATATACTGCATCATTCAGATAATAGAACTTTAACAACAGTTCTATCATAAATTTAAGTTCTTTAGAAGATTTAGCCCAACCATAGAGACATGACAGTAAGATTCTTAACACACAGTGTAATAGTAAGTGGGTAGTTTTTTAAATACAATTATTATCCAGATGAATTTAAATTTTTCAATGAAATTAAGACTTAAGTATGAGTTTTTAAAAAATAATGGATGTTAAATAGTTGACTTTAAAAAGTACCATATAATGTTAGTAAACATGATAATCCAGCATGAAGTGAGCAAATAGTCTCTAAAATAAAAAGTTTGCATGTAATGTTTGATTATGAATTATAATTTATATTATATATAAATCCATCCAATAAAGACTACATATATCACTTTGTGACATGGAGTACAAGGCATATGTGTGTGTGTATGTGTGTGTGTTTCATGTTAACCATGATTTAATAGGGTGTTCACACAGATTTAGTTTCCTAAGGCTTTCAAGTCTTATTTTCCTGTTAATTTTTTGCTACCCTTGAGCCCCCAAGAAGCCTCTTGTCTTGATTAGCCCCTTGATATTTTGGCCACTGGCATCAATTATTCAATAAGAATGCACTGGCTGTCATTCTTGACTCTTTTATTTACTATTAACATGTAATTAATCACCAGGTTCTACTGGAACCTCCTCTTCTCCAGTTCTCCAATCATTTACTTATTTCCAACCACACCCCACTGACCTAGTGAAGAATCTTATCAACTATCATCCAGACTATTCTCTCTTTGTAATTTGTATCAAACTTAGTAACTTTGTCACTAGTCTCCCAATATACTCTCTTCCCCCATCCATTCTTCATGTGCTGCCAGAGGGATCTGGTTAGAATGTAACTCTGCTGACATCAGATGGAAAGATAGCCCATGTTTATGGATTGGCCGAATTAATATTGTTAAAATGTCCATACTACCCAAAATGATCTATGGATTCAATACAATCCTTATCAAATACCAATAACATTCTTCACAGAAATAGAAAAAAGAATTTGTATGGGACCACAAAAGACCTCAAGTAGCCAAAGCAATTTTGAGCAAAAAGTACAAAGGTGGAGGCTTCACACTACTAGACTTCAAAATATACTACAAAGGTGTTGTAACCAAAACATAAAAGCAGACACATAGACCAATGGGACAGAAAAGAGAGCCCAGAAGTAAACCCACACATTTACAGGCAACTGATTTTTGGCAAAGGCACCAAGAAAAGGCAATGAAGAAAGGACAGTCTCTTCATTAGAGTTCTAATTTATTTTTTTCCTAGACTTACAAAAGGTATTCAAGATCAATAAATACACAATAAAAGCAAATATGCATTCCTCAAGGAAAAGGGCTTATTTTCCACCTGCTTCAACTCTTTCTGAAGCCAGCCAGGTGAAATGAGTGCCTGTGATGCTAAGTAAATGACGGCACTATGATTCTATCAATTGACCCATAAGATAAATGTCCTCTGCTCAGATTCTGAAGGGAAGCATCCAACCAGATTCCATGTTATCATTGCATAGAAATACACTGATTAATGTATAATTTGTATGTCTCTAATTTATATTTATACGCCCCTTTATAGTTAGTAAGTGGATTCATGCTTCACATCTCATTTAATCCTCACAAAAATCCTGTTAGTATAGAAATAAAAAACTTACAGAGACAGTGGCGGTCATATACACACTCACGTCACTGAGAGGGAAATCTGGATCTAAGTTGGTTTAGTTTCAGAAGACAATGGCCAGGATGGTGAGCAAACCCGTGAGAAATGGTTGAAGCTTGTGCTCGATAAATACTTGCTAAACTGGATTAAATGGAATAATGCAATTTAGAAAACTAGCTCATTTAAATAAGAACCATGAAATGGGGAGAAAGCAATTTGCATGAAATTCAGACACAAAATGATGTTGAAGAGGGCTAAATTTACATATTCTTTGCATATAGTAAATTAAAGGTTTATATTTTGGTCCATCATAAGGGCTTGCTAGCTGGAAAAATTTGATTTCAGTAGGTTGAACTTTTTCCTGAACAGTACATATTTTCAAGAACTTGAGAGAGAAAGAAAGAGAGAGAGAGACAGTGCAAGCACATGCAAGGCACTTATTAAAAATGTCTAACAAGAGGTTCAGGATTCAACATTTTTTCTTTCTTTTTCAAAAAGACAAAATTGGTGTTCAAAATATTTTGAAAATAAAACGAAGCAGTGCAGAACTCAGTAAGCATGTTCTGTCTGGTTCAATGTCTTTAAGTTCTTCATTAAAACTTTGTTTACCTCAGACAGAGGAACTTTCTGTATTATGTCAATATTTTTAAAACAACATTGGATAGAAATATGGCTTTTCAATGACTTTTCTCCCTAATTAATTTTCATAGGGAAGAATTCCAGGACAAATGCAGAAAAAAAACCCCAAAAAAACCTATCACTGAAGAATGTGTTGCCCTGTGGACCCATAGCAGGAGTTACTGATGGCCTCTTCACCAAAGTTCAAATTCCTCCGACTTCCCTTCCTCACTTTCTCTTCTGTGACACCTGATATAGTTGGTCACAGTCTTGGTCCAAGAAAAGTTTAACTACCCTAAACCACACAGAAAATGAACCAATAAACTCAGTTTCATGCACGCCATTTTGGGGAAGAACATACTTATGGAGTCCCCTAATTGCTGAGTTTTCATTATTGTACCCACTAAAGATTTTTTAAATAAGCTCTAGTGATATCCAGTTGAGAGGTTGCCAGGGCTCCCTGGCTGAGGGCCTAGAACCAGACTGGGAGTAATGAGGCAGGAGGGATTGACTGCGGCTCAGGGAAGAGCCTTGTTGGAAAGCTGGTGGGGGCCGACTGAGGCGGAGGCCAGTGGGGAAGGAGACAAAGGAGTCACTGAGGAAATCCCGGAGGCGGAGGACCCGCAGGGCAGAAAGGCTTCTGAGACGCAGGTGGTCTTTTGAATGTTTATCTCATCCAAATCCAATATCTAAGTCTTTTAAGGTTTGCCTGTCATTAAGCATAGAATTACGTGTTTCTTAATGTAGGCTATTTGTCATCTTAAAAAATGCTGGCCTTGTTTGTAGAAAAGGATAAAGAGCAGCTAAGTGAGCCACTTAATTTTCTCTGTATGTGAGGAGACTCCACTAAATGGCCATTTTCAGTGGAATCTCTAATTCACAGATATTGCTGCCTTATGACTTATGAGGCAAATCACCAATGAGAAGAATGACTCTTCAGTGGACAGATAAAACATAATTTACTGTCTCAAAATTCTGGTAGTCTTTTGTTTCGCTAATAATTTTCAGCTTTTTTCAGGGAGGGTGTATATTCCTGCCTGGCCACAGCTCTGAAGAAAATGACAGTTCCTTTTCAGTTTTGTCCGGTGATTCTCCACATTCCTACATTCCATCAGTGTTTGCAGCGTTCCAAGGCTCTGTCCAAACATTCAGTATAGTTAGCTCTCCCTTCCCTATGGATACATATGAATGCATCCCTTATGGATATGGATACATACATAAAGTAGGCATTTGGCTATTTTCTGTAATTTGAGAAGATTTAAGAAAGCCCATTTTTCCAAAATATATCAGTCAAGGGTGCTAGGGGATTCTTTTGAACTCATTATTTTTAAAAAATACAAATTATCCTTAGTGAATTGATATCATAATCTCCTAATACTTTAGCTGGGATTTATTTTATCATATGGGTTTCAATTCAGCTAACGTATACCGGCCACATTTTATGTTTAAAATACAAAGTTATGTACTTTCTGGGACACAAACATAAATAAAAAGTTATCCTTGATCTCATCAGCATTTAGACTACCAGACTCTGAGTTTCTTAAAGGCAGATTGCCTTTTATAGTGTCTAGAATTATAGAATTAATGAATAGTATTTACTGAATAAGTACATTACTGAATAAATAATTTCAGTGGATTCCTCATGCACACAAATATTTATGAACAATGCAGTGTATTATGAGCACCAAGAGAATATTAAAAATGTTTTGGCAAAGGGACGAGGCAGAAGAGGATTAATAGAGGCTTCATAGAGGATATTTCATTTATCTTGATTATTGGATAGAATTTAGGAAGCTTGTATGAAAGGGTTATGGGGATTTCTATTAGGGTAAACAGTAAAGACAAAGACATAGAGCAATATTTTTTTTAGAAGATAATCCTATTTGGGGAATTAGCTAGTGCTTATGGTGAAGCAGGGCAGGAAGTGAGGAACAAGACTTGTGACCATGAATGGAGTCTTAACAGTGTCTTGTAAAGAAAGATGCTTATTTCTCAAATAAGCAATAGGGAGCTACTGAAGGCTTTTCAGCAAGAGCATGACTATCATAGTAACAAAATGAGATCATTGGGTAATTGAGAAGAAAACACAAAATGGTTTAGGGACAAAAGGCAGGTCTTTCCTCCAGCACGGTAGACAAGATTGGCCTAGAGCTCCATGAATTCAAGAAGAATGCTGTGTGAATTGTTTTTTGACCACCTATGTAAGAATAATTTTGTGCTAAAAGTACTTCCTCACCACAGTCTAATGTCCCCCTTTTCTTGGTCCTCTGGTATTTGAATCATCTAAGGCGTTCGGAAAGCCTATTTGGATGGTTCTGTGAATAGTATGGGGCTTCCTCGGTGTGCGACTCCTAAGGCAAAGCCCCTTCAGCAGATGAGCTGAAGGCATGTGACATATGTGGGGCCTGCCCTACGAGAAGGACATACCACAGTGGGGGAGGAGAAAAAAAACCACAGGGTTTATTTATGTGAGAAAAGAAGTCAATTGAAGGAGGTGTTCTTCAAACACAAAGCAGAAACACTGCTAAATAACCTGCGATTATATCTTAAATAACTTTATTGTTAATACTGTTCCCTGTGTCTCCTAAAATCTCAGCTAAATGTTTTGAAATCTGGCCATGTTGTCAAAGAGCAGAAACACCCACATGGTTGCCTCTCACCCTTACAAACTCTAAGTGGTGCCTAGGGCTTAAGATGAACCATTCTTATAGATGTTCAATGGTGGTCACGTGATCTCTCTGTTGCTTTGCCATGATGCAGACTTAAAAAGGGCTTCTTGTATAAATCAGTGGGTAAATACAAAAGGTCCCTTTTAAAGGAGGCTGCTAAGCGGTACAAAGGATTGGATTCAGTGTTTTAGAACTTGCTCTTTTTTTTTTTTCCAGATGGATAATTGTTAGAGGGTTATTACAAGTAGTTAAATGAAAAGGCAATTATGAGGAGACTATGGACAAATCAGCCTTCATTTTGATTTGAATTTTGGAGCATTCGCAGTATTTTTTTGTGTGTTCCTGGTAATGGAATTCAACCCTTTATCTTTTGTTAAAATGTTCTTCAATAATATATGATTATGCAGATGCATAGGAATAAAACATGTATTACAGAGTCAGTCTCTCTGCAATCATTTTTCTGTTATAGCACATTTAAAGTCTTTCTTACCTTATGTAACTATAATAAGAATGTGGCTTTTAATTTGCTTAAGATATGCATGTGAGTGTTTTGTTTTGTTTTGTTTTTAGCTGCTCAAATAAAGAGGAACCAAACACAGGAATATTAGCAAGATATTTCTTGAATAAGTGAAAACTTATGGAAAAAATAATGGCAAATAATCTGGCAATTTTTTTATATTCTATATCATTCTATCTAAATGTTTTTGATTTAATTAACATTAAATTTTTTAAAAAAATTTTATTCTGCAATACATATTGTCCAGATTTTCAATAAAATCAGCCTATAAGGGCTATTTTCTAAGAATATTACAAAGAATATCACCTCCATACCCCCAAAAATAGATAGATTAATCTGTGGAAGTAAGGTTTAATTTCATTTTATGTGTAACTTACCTAGTTTGTCTTGAAAATCTTCTCTAAGTAGGACAAGCTCTTGTCAACTTTTTAAATCATTTTTATTCTTACAGTATTTAAAAAATGTTTTTGCAAAAGAGGAATATGTTCTCAACTATTTTAAAATTAAATACAAAAAGGAGTGATACTGCTGATATGAAGCTTATTTGCGTGCTTCAGAATGTTGACTATATGTTAGTAATTACTATTTACCTCACTTCAATAATATAGCCTTGAAATAATAAAAGAATGCCTGCTTTATGAATGAAGAAACAGAGGACAGCTTAGCTTAGCTCCTGAGAAGACCCTTTGCTTTAATAGTTACATGACACAGAAATGCATTAGGACCAGGATCTCAATGTCTATGTCAAGAAATTGATGTCCAGACATAAGACACTTCACCAGAAAAAAGTATGTTGAAGGACTGCAGTGAGCATTGTGGAACCATAAAGAGCTAAACCGAGTAGACGCCTATTTCAAAAAGCTAAGCTGGCAGAGAAAAAACATGTAAATACTACAGAGGTTCAGAAGTGGGAGATGTCACCACATTGCAGCAGGCAGGGCAGGCTTAAGATCTTTTAAAGTGGGTGAAATGTGGATTGGAGGAGGGAGCTGGTAAGGGCATTCAAGTGAGTGAAAGACAGCTGGAGGGTGCCAGGCAGGTACACGGGACAGTTTGCACATGCAGGGACTCCAGAAGAGGGAGAGAGCTGGATGACCAGATGCAGAATCAAGCTCATATCATGGGCTCCTCGATTCCTTTCCCTCCCCTCCCCCCTCCTCCTCCCTCCCCTACTCTTTCTCCTCCCCCTCCTCCTCCTTCTCCTTTTTCCTCTCTCTCTCCCCCCACTTCTCTCTTCCCCCCTCCCCCTCCCCTTCTCCCTCTCCCTCTCCTTATCTATAACTCTATCTCTAGCTCTATCTCTCACTGGAGTCTAATCAGTTTCTGAAGCTGAGACAATTCTGCCCAAAAGTTCCACTCTTTCATAAACAAAATTTATTTTTTTTGCTGTGAAGATTTTTCTTCATCCTGTTTTCTCTTCTTAGCATGCTGTGTTCACTAAGATTACCAATGTTTTACTTTAATGACAGATCAGAGGACACTGAAATTCTCTACTTACTTAGTTATATCATTCCATATAATTTATTAAAAATTGTTTTTATTGTGGTTTTGCATACATTGCTAGACCTTTCCTCTAATCAACCATGAATCTCTTGAGGTCTGTTGGAAATATTATTTGTATGTCATTTTATTTTCCAATAGATAAGGGAAGAGGGAAAAAGAGAGACAGAGAGAACATAAAGAGTAAAATTATTCAGGCTAGATCATTTAAAAATATTCTAGAAGACTGTGGAAAGCATTGCAAGGTTTATTATTATTATTATTTAAATAACATAGTCATGCTATCATCCTAGAGCTACCTTAAAATTTCTTTTAAGTGCATGATTTATGGTTTTTACTGGGTGTCACCAGTACAATGAAAAGAACCTTAGAACAAGCATCAAAAGAGCTGTCTTCTAATCCTTCACCCCTATGTGATTTTAGAAATATCAGTTTATCTCCCAGAGTCTTGGGTCATACCATCATTAAAAAGAAAAAGAAAAGTTTGGCATTGTTACATTAGACAATCTAAAAATTCCATTCTAGCTTTGATATTATGTAACAGAGTTTTTGTTCCCCTTCCTCTAAAGCAAATGCAATTTGCAAATAATTTATATTAGTAGTACTACTTTAAAAAGAAAGAATTCTATCCTTCCACATTGTTGTTATAGAACATAATGATTCCTCATACATACATTTTATGTTTATGATTTCAGGCCATGAGTGTTTTTTCCAAGATTCATTATGCCAATAATTTAAAATTATAATATGTAGAGACAAGGAAAAAATTAACAGGCAAAAGATGAAACATAACAGTCTTTCAAATCTTGACATCAGGACAATTGTAAATACTTTGAGCATCTGGAAGAAAATGAATTGTTAGTTAAAATATTGACTAAAGAGGCCGGGCACAGTGCCTCACAACTGTAATCCAAGCACTTTGAGAGGCCAAGGTGGGAGGATCACTTGAGCCCAGGAGTTTAAGGCTGCAGTGAGCTGTGATCGTGCCACTGCACTCCAGCCTGGTCAAAACAGAGTATGATCCTGTCTCTAAAAGTAAAAATAATTTAAAGAAGATTAATCTTTAAAAAATATTGACTAAGGAGTAAAATAGTTTAACAATTAAATATATTTGCATATTTTAATATAATACTCTTGAATCTAAAGTTTTCCAGCAAGTTTGGTGTGTGATTGTTTGCATAGTAAATTCTGTAATATTAGTGTGTGTGCAGGAAAGAGTTAACTCAGTAGGCTTGGGTTAAATCTGAGTTACTCAAACCCTACACATTCCCCAGAAAGGCTTGTCTTCAGGAATGTCCCTTGGCAGCCCCTGGGACATGAGTTAAACTCTTGGAATATTCTGCTTGAAAAGAGTGTTTTCATATACCTGAGGCTTTGGGCCACCCGTCACCAGTTAGGTTAGACAGTTAATGCTAACAATGTCAACTACTGTGAATACTTTGTTTTTGGAAAGTTGGAGGCTGAGTAGCTTAGGTCATTCACACAGGAGCTACATGCCTGCATGGCTGACCCCCACTGAATACCTTGCACACCAAGGCTTGGGGAGCTTCCCTGGTTTGCAGCACTTTGCAGATGTTTTAACACATCATTGCTGGGAGAATTAAGCATATCTATGCAACTGCACTGGGAGAGAACACCTGGTTGCTTCTGGTTTCTCCTGGACCTCACCCCTTGCACCCCTTTGATGATTTTCATCTGTGTCCTTTTGCTGTAATAAACCATAGCCATGAGTATAACAGTTTTCCAAGTCTCATGAGTTCTTCTAGCAATTCATCGAGCCCAGGGGTAATTTGGGGGCCCCTGACAAAGTATGGTTCAAGACAGTTCTATCTTTTGATTAATAATAGCACTTCAGATAGCTTTCCTAAAATATTTCTAAAATCAAACAAGACCTTTTTATTAAAAGCCTAACAGTTAACTTTAAATTACATTAAGAAAAAATAAGATTTACAAAAGCGTACTACCTATTGTTACACCATCTGAGATGTTTTTATGTTTCCAATTTTTTAACTTTTAGTGATTCCAGATAATTTGGATTCAAGATAGAAATGATCACTTTTTCTCTTATTGGTTTGTTAGTGTAATGCCCAACTGATAAAGGGCCTCAATAAATATCATTATATACCTTGAAATCATATTTATTTGGAAGACCCATTAAATGCCAGAATCTATGCTGTGTACTTTAAATATATTATCCTTAGTCTTTAATTTTCAGTATTACCAGATGATATATAATTAATGTTGTTTTATATTTGAGAAAAATAGGGCTTAGAAAGTTAAAGAACTTATTCCAGTCATACAGCTGGAAGTGGCAAAGGGTATTTGGACAAATGTCTGTTGGAAATAAAGTTCATGCTTGCTTTACTACTCCAAAAATTCATCCTTAATAACATGTTACTTATTCCTCGTCTAGTAGTAGACAGAGTAAGCTACTTGTACATTTCTTCCTTAATTATTTAATGTAAATCATCAGTCATGCTATCGAGAACTAGAGTATTTTTTGTGGGAATATTTTTAATTACAAATCTATTAACAAGTATTATGATTAATTGTAATTTTCAAATTCTTCTTGTGTCAGTTTTTTATTCTGTGTCTATCCAGGAATTTTTCAATTTCTTCTAAGTTGCCAACATTATTGGTGCACAATTTTTCATAATAATTTCTTACCCTTTTAATGTCTGTTAAAAACATAAAGACATCTATAGTGATGTCTTTTTTCATTGCTGCTATTGGTAAGTTGAATTTTTTCACTCTCCCTTTCTCTCTCTCTCTTTCTCCCTTCGTCAGTATACCTAGAGATTTATAAATTCTATTGATATTTTCAAATAATCACCTTTTGGTTTCTTTGATGTTCTTTATTGTTTGCATTCTTACCTCTATTACACCCTTTCTTCTACATACTTTTCATATACTTTGATGTTCATTTGCTAGCTTACTGAAGTAGAAATACAGTAATTTTAATATTTTTGTTTTCTTTCATATGCATTTAGACATATAAATTTTTCTTTTATCACTGCTTTAACTGCATCCTATAAATTTTGATATATTGTGTTTTAGTTATAATTCAGTTAAAACTATTCTATTTACTCTTGTGATTTATTCTTTAAATTATGGATTATTTATAAATGTGTTGCTTAATTCCAGATGTTTGGTAATTTTACAGATTATCTTGTTATTGATTTCTAAGTTTTATTCTGTTACAGTTAGAGACATTGTCTGTTTGACTTAATCCTTTGAGTTTTATTGAGATTTATGGCTTAGAAGTGACTTGGTGACTGTTGCATGAGAACTGAGAATAATGTGTCTTATGCATTTAATATGTTTTATAAATGTCTAGTAGGGTAACTTTGGTTGGTATTGTTTGTCATGTTTTTATATCTTTGCTGAGTTTTTAATCTACTTGTTCTATCAGTTACTGGGAGAGGAGTGTTAAAATATCTAACTATATTTGTGAATTTGTATGTTCTCCCATTAGTTCTGTCAGTTTTTGCTTTATATGTTTTGAAACTCTGTTATTGAGATTCTTTTGTATGCTTGATGAGTTGATAGTTTTAGCATTATGAAATATCCTGTTTCATCTTTGAGAATATTCTTTGTTCTGAAGTCTATTTTCTCTTATATTCACACCAGTTTTTTTATGCTTCCATGTATATGATATATATTATTTCTGTCCTTTTGCCCTCAAGTTATTTCAGTCTTTATATTTAAAGTACATGTTTTAAGACAGTTCATGGTTGCATCTGACTTTTTTATCAAAACTAACCATCATTTTCTATTAGAGTACTGAGTCCTTGTACATTTAATGTAATTATTGATATAGTTTGGTTAAAGTCTACTACCTTGTTATATGTTTATTATTTGTCCTCTTCTTTGTTTTTTGTTAAATGTTTTTAAAATAAATTTTAAAGGTTGTGGTAAAATATACATAACAAAATTTATGACTTTAACCATTTTTAAGTTCCTTCTTTGTGTGAGTGAAATATTTTTTGTATTTTATCTCCTCTATTGGCTTTTTCTCTACCTATTTTTAAGTGATTGTTTTAGAGATTACAACATCCACCTTTAATTTGTCACAATCTACCTTAATTTAATTTATATCGCTTCTTTTATGCTCTTAAAACCTTAGGAACATATATTTTTCTTTTCCCATATCCTATTCTTCATGCTATTTTTGTCATATAATAAACTCTTACATATGTTATAACTGTCTCCAACAATTTGTTGCTATTTCTTGTTTTAACGGTAAATTGTATTTTAAGGAAATTTTTTAAAAACGTAAAGTCCTTTATATTTGCCCACATATTTGAAGTCTCCAGAACTTTTTCTTTCCTTGTGTAGGTCCGTGTAATTTAATCATTTCCTTTTCAGCCTGAAAAACATCATTTAGCACTTTTATTTTTGCAATGGAAGTGTGTTGGTGACAACTTCTCTCAGTATTTATCTGAAAATACCTTTAGTCCGCCATCGTTTGCATACGATATTACACTGGATATAGAAATTTAGTTGATGGGTTTTATTTATCTTTCTTTCATCACTTGCTTTCTACCTTGAATTATTGTTCTTTGATGAGGGCAGGGTCGTCCTTGTCATTGTTCACCGGTGTGTAATGTTTCTTGTTTCTCTGACTTGCCTTTAAGATCTCCTCTTTTGCTTTGGTTTTCAGCAATTTGGCGGGACTCTGTGTCGATTTCTTTGTATTTATTTTGGTAAGCTTTTGTTGAGCTTCTTGGATGTATGGGTTGATTATTTTGGTCAAAAATGACAATTTTCATCCTTATTTACTCAAATATTTTTTCATTCCAATCTTGCTCTTGTCTCCTTCTTGGTCTTCAATTATTTGTATGTATTTTGATACTGTCTCATCTTTCTCTGGGGGAGACAATATCTCTGGGGCTTATTTATTTATTTAAGTCTTCCTTTTTTCTGTACTTCAGTTTAGCTTCTATTGCCCTGTCTCCAAGTGCACTTCCTCTCCTTTTATAGTATCTATTCTTCTGTTAAGTCTATCCAGTAAATTATTTTTATTCTCATGTCATATTTACAGTTTTAGAATTTGTATTTGTTTCTTCCTTATTGTTTTCATTTCTCTGCTTAAGTTTCTCATATGCTTTATTATTATGTTCATCTTTTCTTATCAACACTTTTAAGGTCTTTGCCTATAGATTCCAATATTGGTATCATTTCAAGGTCTATATCTCTTGACTCTTTCTTTTCTTCTGCTTGTGTGTCACATTTTCCTGCTTCTTCACCTACCTAGTATTTTTTTTTTTTGTAAGCATGTCCTTAAAAAAGTCACATGTTGAGAGTCTAGATTTTGTCTTTGAGTTGTTCTAGTAGGTAGGTAATTTACTGATGCATCAGCTTTATTAGGCTTTATTAGGGTAGATATAGACAAGGGATTCTTGACTACACTACTGACATTTGGGGCTGGATGATTGTTTGGGGCAGTGTAACATCCCTGGGCAATGTAGCACCCCTGGTGTCTACCTGTTAGACACCCATAGCATACTCCCTCAAGTGGTACCAATGGCAGGGTTCCTAGACATTGCCAAATCACTTTGAGAACCACCAATGTAGAGTAGCCACTCTGGCTGGTCAGGACTCCATGGCCTTTCAGCACTGTGTGGCCTCTGGAACCTCAATTCAGTCAAATCCCCCTCCAAGCTGTTTTCTTCCAGGCTTATTTATTATTACTTATTATTTATTTATTATTTATTATTTATTATTATTATTATTATTTCAGTTTGGTTTTCAGCCAGAGACTCAAGTGGATTCCTTTGCAGATTTGTGAAGTCCCTCCTCTATGTATCTCCCTCATATATGTTACCCTACCTTGAAAATTCTACCAATGTCTTCTACCCTAAACTCTGAATTTTGTTTTTTCCACCCACCAAGACTCAAGCTTTCTGTTTAGGCACCGCTGTCCAGTGCTGCGATTGGAATAACGATCACTGGCAGAAAGCAGAGGTTAATGCAGAGATCATTTTGTGCAGTTCCCCTGTCTCAATGACCACAGCCCTGAGTTATCTGTTGTTCCACGCTTGAAAATAGTTGCTGCAGATATTTGTCCAGTTTTAGCGCTGTTTACAGGGGGAACTTGACACATGAGGACTATTACTCTTTCATAACAGTTATTCTGATAACTATCACTCTGTTTGGAATCTGAATGTTTCTAGTTTGCTAACATAATTTCGAGGACTTTTTTAATTTGTTTGTTTGTTGTCAGATTGAAGAAACTTCATACCGTGGCATTACCTGGGTTTCTTGGCCAGCTGTGAGATTAATAGTGATATCCCTTGATATGTGCAGAAAATCTTGGGCCCAGGATTATATAATTTTTCTTAAACACATGAACATTTTCTACATAATTGATTGTATCTTTTTTCTCTTAATTTTACCCATTACTTCCTTTATTTTTTTGTGTTTATTTACTTTTAATACCAACCTCACCTATCTTTTATTGCCTCTGGGAGATAACTTTATACTGCAAAACTACTTTCTTTGATTATAAGTGATTTATTGTCTAGGTAATAATTGACTTGCATTTCTAAATAATGCTTGAAAATTTAAAAAATACAACAAGAAAAACATTTGGAAGGGTTATTTTCTCATCAGCACTGCTTTTTCACATTTTTTTGCTTGTAATTTCTTCTGAGCCTGGCTTTTGTGATTGCTAATTTCATTGTTAACCAAATACTCAGCCTCTTTTATGACTAGTGTAATAGGTAGTAAACTAATCTGGGACTCAGAGACCAGGATTCTAGCCACAGCTCTGCTCCTGACTAGTTGTATGGTATTCGACAAATTACTTGGCACATTTGGTTTCAGTGTCCTAATCCTTCATGCTCTCTAATGTCCCTTTCAACTCTAAATTCTATCTTAAATCCTAAAGGCACCTGAAATGTCTCTCTTTTCCCAGCCAAGCTAACTCAGACTCCTAAAGAAATTATAGTTATTAAAGCTACCCTTTTACTCTGGTCGACAAGGGACAAAATGTGATAAGTATAAAAGCAATTTGAAAAAGTTAGCAAAATTAGCAATGTAATTTTATGTAACTATTATGATTTCAGGAGACTATATTCATTTCTTATGTTCCTTGTAGTAGTATATCATATATGGTAGATCTTGAATACTTTTATATTTTTTGTGATTTGTATATTTCTGGAAGAGGAGAAATGACTGACATCACTTCATGTGACACAAGAAATGTGGCTTTCCTCTTTTCAAAATGTGACCTTTTCTGTGATTCTCTTACTGCCCCTTGCACCCATCCATTTGTATTCCAAGTGACTTGGTCCCACCTTGGGCCCACACTGACTTTTAACTACAGAAAGCCCTCATAGGCACATGTGCGTCTGGCAACCTTGTGCTGAATGGAGCTTTGTATTCGGTGCTGCGGATAAAGAAATAATTAAGATACTATGTCCACACTAAAGGAGCTCAAATTCCAGTGCAGAAGAATGACAAGGCAGCCAGTACTTACAAATACAGGTGACCAGCATGCAGGGTGTAAGGGAATCATATGCAAGAAATCTAATTTAAAAAATTTGAATGGGCCTTTCATTTCAAGATTGGAGTTGGTGTCTTTCTGTACCTCAAACAGGCCCTGCTCCTTCCTGTCCCCAAGTCTTTGTACACACTGCTCTCCCGACTAGAATGTTCTTTCCCTGTATTTTACTTCCCATTATCTAATTTTCAGCTGAAATACTGTGTTCTTTAAGGCCTTCGTGGTCCACATTATCCAAAATTGTCTTACCCCCACAATTTAACTTCTCCAATATTTTCAACTTTTTAGCCACTTACCATTATCCGTAATTAACTTATTTGTTTGTGTCATTGCTTAGTCTGTTTCCCCAAACGGTAGGAACAACTTGTTTTGATCACATATTCTTCTTCTGTTTTTTTTTGAAATGGTATCTTCCTATGTTGCTCAGGCTGGTCTGAACCTCCTGGTCTCTAGCCTCCCACCTCAGCCTCCTGAGTACCTGGCATTGCAGTCACAGGCCACCACGCCCTGATCACTTCTGTCTCTCTATAACCCAGAACATGCCTGGCTCATCGTAGCCACCCAAAAAATATTTATTGAATGGGAAACAATGAAGGAAGAAAAGAATTAGTAAACGAATGTCTCTCCATTCCTTCCCCCACAAAAAAGTTGGGCAATTAGTACAAAAAATTACTCTCAATATTCCATGTTTATTAATTCAGAAAATATTTATAGAGTTAAGTACTATTCTAGGTCAGAGTTCATGATATGTAAAAAAAATCACATTCTCGCTTATTAAGAAAAACATTGTTTATTTCTACAGATGGTCAGCAAACTTGAACTAGATGGATTTAACTATGTAATAAAAAAGATGTAAAATGTTAAGTCTCAAAATGAATCATTTAAAATTTAAGCGTATATACACCATAGTGTTTTATAACATTGCCAGTAGCATAATCTGGCCTAATAGATTAGATAACTAATAAGTATTCACTTAACCCCGCCCCCTGCAGAAATGGTGCATAATCCCCGTTCCTTGACTCAGGGCTCAACCACGTTAATTGCTTAGGGCAGGGAAATACTAGCAAACCTGGCACAAGAAGAGATGTGAAGTATGTTTGCACAGTGGGCCTTGTGTCTCGTGCTTCTGCCATCACCACAAGCAGAGCTTCCCCCAAGTAGCTGCTGCTCCCTCAGTCCTAGACCGTGTTCGGGATGAGTACTTAAGGACCGTCCTTGAGCCCAGTGCACGGCAAGTCCAGAGCATCCCAGCAGAGCCCAGTGCCCCAGCCCAAATCAGCTGAACCCTTATCATCTGCAGATGTGTGAATGAGCATAAATGATTGCAGTTTTAAGTCATTGATTTTGGAGGTGGTTTCTTATATTAATAATTAAAAAATGTAAAAATCGTCCACATATAAGCCTCAAAACCCTACTGAAGTACTGAGTTAAGAAAGTCAAATGTATGTGTGTCCCCTGGTTTTATGCTGTTGGATATGCAGAAATTATTTAGAAAAACATCAAGTGGTCCTGTGAGCTAGCAGGGCACAAGAAGCAGGTTTTTATGGGCATACTTATGCAAACAAAAAAAGCAAGTTCTGCCCTACTAGTCATATTTGCCTTGCAATTTAAAGCCAATGCAGCATGTTATAGAAGAGCTTTGAGTTGGCCTTTGGTGTTTATCGCATGTGTTAACTCATGCATCCTCTGAGGAAAACTTGGAGAAAAATGATAATACCTCATATTTATTGAGCACTTGCTATGACAGGCACAGTTCCAGGAACTCATTATTTATTTAAAACTCTGAAATATGTGAGATAGATATATTATCCCCATTTTATAGACCAGAAAAGTAAGGTACAGATGCCTTAAGTAGTTTGCTCAATGTCACAGAATTGGGCAGTGGCGTAGTTGAGATTTGACACAGGCAACATGGTTCCAGGATCCACAAGGCAGCATTGAAGTATTTCTGGCCTATGAATCATATATACCTCACATGTGATAGATTTTAGAGAAACATCTGGCTTCTCAGTACTATTTCCTTCAAAAATTCCAAATAGCTCAAAATTGATTTCAAATACTGCAGTTTTGGTGATTTCAGTTTTGCTAATTGCGGTTGTTCTGCGTCTGTCCATTTGCAGAGTCTTGTGTACTGCTAGCTTGGGCTTCTGTCCATTCAAACAAGGCAGGCAGCAGAATATCAAAGATCAGCACACAGGTGACAAGAACCTGGGGGTTCGGGGCCTAAAAAGTATGTGGGGTTTGCATGAGAATGCTGATAGCCACATATCTAAAACCTTCTTTGTAGCTGGTTAGGAAATGGTTTAAAAATAATGATATTAATTATAGTAATAATGTGAAGACACCAGTTTACTAACAAATATGGGCAATGGTACCCTTGAAGTTATTTTTTAAAAAAGAAATAAAAATATCCAAAGCCATTATTTTTCTTTATTGTATGAGCACAGCTGTTTTTATCTACATACATATATATGAATATTATAGAAACCACCTGTGCATAATTGAGTGTTCTTTGTCTTGGGTTCTAAAATGATAATGGATGCTTCATTATACCAGTAATGTAAAGAGAGGCTTTTAAGATTAAATTATGTAACTTTTGGGATATATAGATATTGGAAATTTTAGCTGTAATCGGTCTGCTTTTTGCTTTAATGATGGGTAAGTCCTTGAAATCAAATGATATATAAAATGTACAAGTCATAGTCACTCCAAGCACCTCACCCAATGAGAATAAATTTAATAGTTCACGATATTCCTTTCAGATCACTCTCTTTGCCTCATTTTGTACAATCATAGAATTTTTAAGATGGGAGAGACTTTCATGTCATCTAGACACATGACTATTGGATTCTACAATTTCCCCTGATGGAGAAATGTATGCCCCATTTCTGGGATACATCCAACCTCACACCTGATACACTTGTTTGGCTGTCTCAAACTTAACACATTCCAGACCAAACTCTTGACTTTCCCTTTCTTGATTTTCTCCATCTCTGTTAATGTTTCTGCCATCCACCTGTTGCTCAATCAGAGAGAAAGAATCATTCTTGCCCTGCCCCCTCCATCCTTCACCTCCAGTCCATCATCAAAGCATGATGAGCATCACTCCAAATATCTCTTGGATGTTTCCACTTCCATATGTATCTACCGTCACAAATGGAGTCCCAGGCACCACGACCTATAGTCCAGACTGATTCAATAGCTTCTGACTAATTTCTCTGGTTCTGCCCCTACATCCTTTTATTCTGTCCTCCTCATGGAAGCCAGAGTATTTTGTTTTTCTTAATGTGAATCAGATCCTTTATTCTGTTCTGCAAAACCTTCAACGGATTCAAATTGTGCTTGGAAAGAACTATTAATATAATCTTTGGCCATGCAACCTATGCTATCCTTATCTCTTTGCACAGTTTCCCCATGGTGACCGTCTTTGATTGCACTATATACCATTCCCATTTATACTTTAGGTTGTTGTAAGAATTAAATGTTATAATGCATGTAAATCATTTGGAATACTGCCTAGCTGATAGGTATATATAGACATTTTTATTATGTTGCTGCTATTGTTTATTTATTTCATGCTTGCTCTTCCATTAGAATTTGAGAGCAGAAGCTGTGTCTACTTTGCTCAATAACACATAGCATGACACCTGGAAAATAAGATATGCATATTTTGCATTTTTAAACATATGCTGCATGAAATCTGTATTTAGTGAGTTCTAGCCTATAGGAAGTTATTTTTTGTGGTGAGTTGAAATTTAGCTTCCATCCAAATGTTGGTCCTACTATACCTTTAGGACATTCAAACTAAGTTATACTCTCTTATATAGTTATAGTTATAATTATAAATATAAATATAAATCTATATTTATCTTTGCTATCACAACTGAATCAATGTCAAATTCATCAATGCCTCTTTTAAAAACATTGAATTTAAAGTATTCTATATACCAAAAATTTTATGAATCCTAGTTATTTATAAAAGTCATTTTGACATCTAGATATATAATAACTAAGCATTTTAAATTTCCTCCAAATTTCCAAAAGTTGTCCATTTTAAGAAAAGTCAAATCACATAAAGTACAAAATGGAAAAGAGCTAAATGAGGATGTACTTTTTTATTTAACAAATGGCATTTTACTTTAAAAGGGTTTTACGTTTAGATAGCATGTGACTTTAAAATAGCATCTCTACTTGCTTATTTTTTAGAAATTTAGTTGATTGCTAAAATGTCAGGATTTTATCTATAAACTAAACCAAAGCCATCTTGTTTTATACAGTAACTTCAAGTTCTTAAATGAATCACAGGAATCTTTGTAAGAATGAATTCTTTAGATGTTGCCAACATGGCAGCAGAGAAACACACTTTCAGTCAAATTATATATGTGGCAACTGGAAAGACTTCATGTTTAGATATAAGGAAGGAACTGCACAATTGGAAATCACAGTGGTTAACAAGTTTTTGCTGCAAAGAGCTTGAAAATTGGCTTTTAAAAACCTGGCATTGCTGACATTGATGACCTTGGCTAGTTACAAAAGAAACATAGTGCTAAAAAGTCCTTGCCGAATGTGCTGTTTCTCAAAAAAGTCTAAAAACTGACAACGTCTTGTATAGTTTTTGTGAAACAGTAAACAATCTCAAATGAAAATAATGTTAAATAGCAGGCATGTATCACTCTAGGGGAAAATAAAATAGAAACCAAATGTTTTAGCAGTGTAAAAACATTAAATGAGATGGCAAGATGAACAATTATTCTTTATATTTTATTAGTGTGGACAGGCAGTCCAATCATTTGACTCAAAAAGAAAAGAAAAGAAAAGAATATAGCTTCAGAGGTTTTGAGATTAATTTTTGTGTAAATAATCTAGATTATTGCTTTAATTCTTACTATGAAACCATTGGACAAGAAAGAGTTTCTTTTTAATGAAAAGAAGTGTTTTGTGTTTTCTGTAATAATAACAGTTTAGAGATGCTTCCCATAATTTTGGCTTGAAGTTGTGTGGACTCAGTCCAGGGCAACCTTCCTGGCTTATGCTATTGATGACTTTCCACCTCATATAAGGGGTCGAGGGCCGTCTACTTTCCTTTTCCTTACTTCAGTTAACCATTTAAACATGAATTTATTTTACCACATTTAAGAGGGTCTTAAGGTAAGAGATATAAAATTGTATTTTTTAAACTAGTTCAGCTTATGAACTATTTATGGCATTTGTGTAGGCTTCAATTTTCTGACTCCTCTATTTATCTTCTGTACAGCCACCAGAGCTATCTCTAAAAGAGATTTTGCTGTGTTGCTTTTCTCTTCAAAATACTCACTCCCCCAATGCATCCAGCATAAACAGCGAGCTCCCTGGCCTAATGTACCAGTCCCTTGGTTATGTAGCTCCCCAACTATCCACCTGGACATTTCTTATTCCTGCTCTAAGACCTACCTCAATAGTAACCTCTTCTCACTCTCTGTAGTAGGCAGAATAATGGCAGCCCAAAAGATACTCATGTCCTGGAATCTGGGTGATGAGCAAAGGCTGGAAGAATTTTAAGGAGCATGATAGAAAAAGCCTGGAGTGTCTCTAACAGACTGTTAGTGGAAATATGGGTGTTAATGACTCTGTTAGTGAGGACTCAGAAGGATGTAAGGAGCATGGCAGAGAAAATGTGTGTTGTCATAGAGAATACCCAAGTCATCACGAACAGATGGTTGGTAAAAATAAGAATGTTAAAGGCACTGCTGGTGAGGGCTTAAATGGAAATGAGGAACATGCTATTGGAAAGTGGAGGAGAGGGGTTCCTTATTATACGGTGGCAGAGAACTTAGTTGAATTGTGTCATGCAGCTTTGTGGAAAGCAAAACTTATAAATTATGAAGTTCGATATTTAGCTGAGCTGGTCTCCAAGCACAGTTTCTTTTGGCTACTTATATAGTCATGCACTGCATAATGTTTTGGTCAGTGATGGACCACAATTACTATGGTGATCCCATAAGATTATAATGGAGCTGAAAAATTCTTATTATGTGGTGGCATCGTAGCTGTCATAATATCATAACACAATGCATTAGTCACGTTTGTAGTAATGTTGGTATAAATAAACACATTGTGCTGCCAGTCTTATAAAAGTGTGACATATAATTATGTACAGCACATAATACTTGATAATGATAATAAACAACTGTGTTACTGGTTTATGTATTTACTGTACTATACTTTTTATTGTTATTTTAGAGTGTACTCCTACTTATTAAAAAAAAAGTTAACCGTAAAACATTCTCAGGCAGGTAGGTCCTTCAGGAGGTATTCCAGAAGAAGGCATTGTTATAGGAGATGACAGCATATTATTGCCCCTGAAGACGTTCCAGTGGGACAAGATGTGGAGGTGGAAGACAGTGATATTGATAACCCTGACCCTATGTAGGACTAGGCTAATGTGTGTGTTTTGTCTTAGTTTTTAACCAAAAATTTTTAACAGTAAAAAAAAATTTAAATAGAAAAAACTCATAGAATAAGGATATAAGAAAGAAAATATTTTTGTACAGCTATACAATGTGTTTGTGTTTTACACTGAGTGTTACTACCAAAGAATGAAAAAGTTGTAAAAAATTAAAAAGTTTATAAAGTAAAAAAGTTACAGTAAGCTAAAGCTAAGGTAAACTTATCATTAAAGAAAGATAATTTTTCATAACTCTCATGTCATCTAAGTGTACAGAGTTTATAAAGTCTACATTAGTGTACAGTAATGTCCTAGGCCTTCACATTGACTCACTGTTCACTCACTATTCACTCACTGACTCACCCAGAGCAACTTCTAATCCTGCAAGCATCATTCATGGTAAATGCTCTACACAGATGTATACTTTTTTATCATGTATATTGTATTTTTACTGTACCTTTTCTATGTTTAGATATGTTTAGATACACAAATATTTCCCATTGTGTTATAATTGTCTACAGTATTTAGTACAGTAACATGCTGCACAGGTTTGCAGTCTAGGAGCAATAGGCTGTCCCATATTGTCTAGGTGTCTAGTAGGCAATAGCATCTAGGTTTGTGTAAGTGCACTCTATGATGTTTCTACAAGGATAAAATCACCTGAGGATGCATCTCTTAGAACCTATCCTCATTGTTAAGTGATGCATGACTGTACCTGTAGTAAAGTGTGAGAGGAAGGGCATAAATTGAGGAACAAGAGTTAGGCAAAAATTAATAATTTGAGAAGTTCTCAGCCTATCTAGATTGTAAATATGCTAAAATTAGGAGATTCATTGTCAGGAAATCCCTGTCCTAGAGAAAGTCAAGGGTGTGTCTAGACAACCTTTTGTTAGTGCTTCAGAAGGATCAAAAGGCAGGTCTGTTCAGTCCTACAGAGGGCTCCTTGAAGAAATCAGAATGCAGTTTATGGATCCCTTTAGCCATCTCCATGAAAGCCAAAAGTAGAGATCAGATTATGTAGGAAAGACCTGTGGAGGTGCCTCTTGTTTAATGGGACAAATTTCCTTGACGTACACGGGAGAACCACAAGGTTCTTGAGAATGTTCTAACAACATGAAACACTCAGGGCCCTGATAGAAAAGGACAAAGAGAGTATAATATGAAAGATAACTGTCAGACTCACAAAATTATACAGGCAGGAAATAGACTGATACAACTATTCAGTTGTAAACATGTGCTACTCTTCATAAAAAGGGAAGCATGACTCAGAGGAGCATGCCTCAAGTCCAGAGGGCAGAGCCTCTAACCCAATAACCCTGGGAAGATTATTTCCAGGCCTTGAAACCCGATGTTTTTTGGCCACTTGGGTTTTGAAATTGCTGGAATTGGTGACTCTTTTCTTCTTTTCATTTTCTCTCTTTTTGAATGGGAACGTCTATATAAGTGATACCCCATGCCTGTCCCACTATTGTATTTTGGGAGCAGATAATTTGTTTTCTAATTTCACAGGTTCACAGACAGAGAATAATTTTGCCCCATGACGGTTCAGGTCTCACTCATGCCTGCTTTAGATGACTGAGGTGATGAGACTTGGTAATATTGAGCCGCTGAGATTTAGGTGAGAGTTTGGACTTTGAGTTGATGCTGTAATGGGTTGAGACTTTCAGAGATGTTGGGATGTAGTAAATGAATTTTGCATGTGGGATTGATGTAAGTCTTTTTGTCAGAGGGCAGACTGTGGTGGGCAGAATAATGGCTTCCCAAAGATGTCCACATCCTAATTTCCTGACCCTGCGAATATGTTATGTTTCAAGACAAAGGGGAACTAATGTTTCAGATGGAACTACAGTTGCTAATCAGCTGAACTTAAGATAGGCTTTTACCTTAAATTACTTCTTCTCTGATATTAAAATTAGGTTACCTGGTTTCCTTTTAGTTACATTTCTCTGGTATACTCTTATGCATCTTTTTATTTTCAACCTTTCTGAAAAATTTTATTTTAGGTGGGTCTATTGTGTCCAGCATATACTTTTATTCTTTCTTTAGAATTCAGTTTAATATATTATTTTTAGTATAATCAGTGAGTTAAGCCAATATTCCTTTTTTTGAAATGACAGATATATTTAGTTCAATTTCTGCTATACTGTTTTGTTCATTTTATACTTTTTAAGCTTTTCACTAGGTGTTTTATTTCTTTGCTTCTTTAGTGTGCATTATGTATGTGGGTATACATGTCTAGTTCTAATATTTAGGAAAGTTTTCATCATTATCCTAAGAGTTGATTTTATATTTTACTTTTAAATATACTTATTTTTGAAGCATATCAATCATACAGAAAAGGACACAAAATATGCATAGCTTAGTGAATTTTCATAAAGTGAAAACACCCATACAATCATTACCCAGATAAAGAAATTGAATGTCCCCAGCACCCACAAGGTCCCTCATGTCCTCCTCCACTTGCTACCACAAATCCTTCTTAAACATAACAATTCTGACTTTTAAAACTAGAGATTATTTTTGCCTGTTTTGAACTGTATGTAATTTGAATTATATAGAAGTTTATCTTTTGTGTCTGTGTTCTTCTGATCAACACTATCTTTATGAGATTCATCCATGTTACTGCACAGAGAACAGTTTGCTTATTCCCATTACTCTTTAGTATTTACTTATATGACTATGACACCATTTATTTATCTCTTTTACTTTTAATAAACATTTGAGTTGATTACAGTTGAAAACACTGATGCTGTGAACACTCTTGTTCATGTCTCAAGGTGCACATATGTACACATTTCTGTTAAGTATATAAGTAGGAGTAAAATTTTTTTGCCATAGAGTACACATATATTCAGGTACGGGGTTTTGATACATTTTAACAGTTTAGGAAATTATCCTCAACTTCATTTTTCTGTCTATGTGCCTATGTGTATGTTTTAAATTTTGAACAGATATTAAATTTTATGCAATTATTTTTCTACATCTGTTTAGATATTCATATAATTTTTTTCCTTTAATATGTTATTGTGCATTCAAAAATTACCAACAAATTATATAACCTAGACAAAATGGAAAAATATCTAGAAACACAAATTACCAGAACTGACCCTAGAAGAATTAGAAAATCTGAAAAAATTGTTAATAAGAGATCAAATCAGTAATCACAAAACTCCCAAAAAAGAAAAGTCCAGAACTAGTCTTTACTGGTGAATTCTACCAATAATTTAAAGAAGAATTAACACCAATCATTCTCAAACTATTCTGAAAATGGAATAGGAGGGAACACTTCCTAATTCATTCTATGAAGCCAAAATAATCATTCTATCCAAATCAGACAAGAACATCACAAGAAAAGGAAACTACAGTTCAATATTACTTATAAATACTGATGCAAAAATCCTCAACAAAATACTAGAAAACTAAATTCAACAGCGTATTAAAAGGATTATATACCATGACTAAGTAGGATTTATCCCAGAAACTCATTCTAGCTCAATATTAAAAAAGAAGTCAACATTAATAGAACAAAGGAAAAAAAGTAAAATAATTATCTCAACTGACACAGAGAAAGCCTTTAACAACATCCAATACCCTTTCAGAATAAAAACACTCAGAAAATTAGCCTTATAAGGGAACATCTTCAACATGATAAAGGGCATTTACAAAAAACCCGCAGAAAGATTACGCTCACTGTTGAAAGACTGAAAGTAGTCCTGCTAAGGTCAGGAACAAGTCAGTGATGCCAACTTTCATCACTGCATTCAACATTATACTGGAAGTTCTGGCCAGAGAAATTAGACATGAAAAAGAAATAAAGAAATAAGAGGCATCCAAATTGGAAAAGATGACATAAAACTATCTTTACTCACAGATGACATGATCCTATACATAGAAAATCCAAAAGAATACACACACACACACAATCTACTATAACTAATAAACAAATTCAACAAAGTTGCAGGGCACTATATCAATATGCAAAAATCAGTTGTGTTTCTATATACTTGCAATAAACAATCCTAAAATGAAATTAAGCAAACAATTCCATTGCCAAAACATCTCCCCCTAAAAATGTATGTAGGAATAAATTTAAGCAAGGAGGTGAAAAACTTGTTCACTGGAAACTATAAAACATTGCTGAAAAAAATTAAAGAAGACTAAATGGAAAGATATTCATTAATTGGAAGACTTAATATTCAGTATTCACAGATTAGAAGACTTAATATTGTTAATATGACAATATTATCCAAAGCAATCTATGGATTCAATGAAATCCCTATCAAATTCCAACAACATTTTTTGGAGAACTGGAAACATGGATCCTCAAATTCATATGCAGTTGAAAGAGGCCCTAAATATCAAAAACAATGTTGAAAAAGAAGAGGAAAATTGAACGGTTTTTTATTGTCAAAACTAAGTACAAAGTTATAGTAATCAAAACAGTGTGGTAACAGCATATGACTAGATGTATAGACCAGTGCAATTGAATTGAGAATCCAGAAATAAACCCATACATCTATGCCCAAGTTATATTCGATGAAGAAGCCAAGAACATCCCATGGGGAAAAATAGTCTCAACAAATGTTTCTAGGAGAACTGGATATCCACATGCAAAATGATAAATTTGGACCCCTACCTCACATTATACACAAAAATTAACTCAATGTAGCAGTGACCTAAATATAAGAGATGAAACCATAAAATTCCTAAAAGAAAACATAGAAGTAAATCTTCATAACCTTGGAATTAAATTCTTAGCTTTTATTGGTAGCCAAAAGGACTACCAATAAAAGAAAAAAAATAGATTAATTGGACTTTCTTAAAATTAAAAACTTTTGTGTATCAAAAGACATTATCAAGAAACTGAAGAGACAACCTACAGAGTGGGAGAAATATTTGTAAATTATATATCTGTTAAGGGCCCAGTATCAAAGATATATAAATGATCCTACAACTTAACAAAAAGGCAAACAGCTAAAAATGGGTGAAGGACTTGAATAGGTATTTCTCAAAGAAACATACAAATGGCCACCAAGCACATGAAAATAATCACATCATTAGTCATCAGGAAAATGCAACTCAAAACCACAATGAGATACTATTTCATGCCCATGAGGATGGCTAGAATTAAAAAAAAAATGGAAAATAACAATCATTGGTGAGTATGTGGAAAAACTGGAACCCTCGTACTTTGCTGATGGGAATGTAGAATAATGCAGCTGCTGTGGAAAACAGTTTGGTGGTTCCACAAAAAGCTAAACTTAGAATTAACCTATGACCCAGTAATTCCACTCTTAGATATTTAACCAAAAAACTTGAAAAGAGGTACTTAAAAAATGCATGTATGCATGTGTTTATAGATGCACTATTCACATTAGCCAAAAGGTAGAAACAACCCATAAGTTCATCAACAGATGAATGGATAAACAAATTATAGTGTACATATACAATGTAGTAATATTCAGCCATAAAAAGGAATAAAGTACTGATACATGCCACAAAATGGATAAACTTCTAAAACATTATGCTAAATGAAAGAAGCTGGATGCAAAAGTTCACATACTGTATGATTGCATTTACATATGAAATATCCAGAACAGGTAAATCTATAGAGACAGAAAACAGGTTGATGATTTCCAGGGACTGGGGGCAGGGAGGAATTGGGAGTATCTGCTTAATGGGTATGGGGTTTTATTTGGGGATTATGAAAATGTTTTAGAAGGGAGAGGTGGTGAATACACATTTTGGATGTTCTGATGCTACTGAATTGTTCACTTTAAAACGGCTTATTTATGTTATATAAATTTCACCTTCATTTTTAAAAATAAAAGAATAATTTTTAAAAAAAGGAGGGTGGGGAGATGCTTGATGCAGGTAAACTGGAAACATAGCCCGAGCCGATGACTCTACAAAGACTCTGACTTTTGCTGATCCTCTAATAAAACCAACAAATTATAAATGCAAGAAAAAAAAGTTCTTGCATTACTTAATTAATTCAATATTGTTGTGATGCATTATCTTTTTCTATCTTCTTTAATTTTATAATATTAATTTTTTGCGTCTATATCTTGAGTGATATTGGCATATGTTTTTAGAAATATTTCTTTGTCTGGTTTTGGTATTAAGTTATAGCAGCTCAAATGAGTTGGAGAATATTCACTTTTTACATTTCTGGATGAATTTGTATAAGATAGTGATTATGTGTTTTTTGAACACTTGTAAAACCATCTGGTGAATCTAGTATTTTTTCAGTGGGCATATTTTAAACTGCTGATTTCATTGTTAATAAATTTATGATTATTCAGATCTTATATTTCTTCTTGAGTCAGGTTTGCTAATTAAGCTTTTCTAGGAAATTGCCCATTATCTGCTTAGGGTTAAAACTTTTTGCCATAAATTTTTCACAGTATTTTCTAATTTTATTTTTAATTTTGCTTTACCTTGTTACAGTATATTTTTAATTTTATTCCAAATCTTGTTTATTTGTGCCTTCTCTCTTTTTCATCCATGCCAATAAACTCAGAGGATTATATATTTTATTGATGTTTTCTAAGAACCAATTTTTAGCTTGGTTAATCATCTTTATTATATCTTTTTTCCCAATTTCATTAGTTTTTGCTTTATTTTATTCTTATTCTGTGTGCCTTTTTCCTTCTTAAGTTAGATATTTAGCTCATTTATTTTCAGCTTTTCTCTTTTCTAATATAGCATTTCTGACAATAAATTTCCTTCTAAGAACCCCTGAAGCTACTTCTTACAAATTTTAATCACTGGAATTTTTTCTTTACATTCAATTAGTATGTTTCAAATTTCACTTATGACTTTTCTTTAACCTTAATTTTCTTAGAAGTTTCAAGTTTCTAGTTTCCAAGTAGTTGGAGACAGATTAGTTATTTTTTTTTAAAAAAATTCTAATTTAATTTGTGATGCTCAGAGATGTGGGCTATTAATTTTTTAAAATGTGCTGGGACTTGCCTCATTAACTTGGTTAATTTGTTAAATTTCCATGTATGCCACAGAAACATGGTATCTTGTTTGTTGCATATGAGGTCCTGTGTGTGTTCATTAGATCAAGCATGTTAAGGTTCTAAAATATTCTAAATACCCACCAAATTAAGCCAGTTTGCTCTATTCATAATTGAGAGAAGTATGTTAGGAAAGAGATATTCACACAGGGAAGAGAGATTTTTATCAATTTACTTTATATCTTGATGCTATGTTATCTGGTGTACGAATTTCAAATTATTATATATTTCAGATACATTGACTCTCTTTATTCTTGATAAAGATTTGTGCATGAAAATAAATTGTACCTTACATTAGTATAATAACCTTCAGTTTGTTTTGATTAGTATTCATTTGGTTAATCTCTTATGATCTTTTTACTTTTATTCTTTCAGTATGTTCATGTGGATGGATCTATTACAAACAAGATATAACTATTTATAAGTTTTTCTTTTTAATCTAATAGAAAATCATTGTCTTTTTTTACCTGGTGAATTTAATTGTAATTACTGACATATTTGAAATTAGTGCCATAGCCTTATTTTGTGTTCATTTGTCTTACCTTTTCAATGCTTTTTTCCCCTACTTTCCTGCCTTCTATTGCATTGTTTAGGAGTTAATTTTTAAAACAATATTTAATTTTGTTTCTGCCATTTTTTTGAGAGTAGGATTTTCAATCCCTTCCTTTCAATCATTCCATATTACTATGTTTTTGGAATTGCTCTTATCATGGTGGTAGGTTTTAAAATCTAGTTTTAGAATAATTGTCTTTTAAAAGCAAAGTTTAATCCATTTTTGGATCTGATGTTAGTTTAGTACTCTGGCATGTGTGTATGCGTATATTACTGTGAACTCATCTCAGTAGGTGTATTTTATTTTTCATTGACGAATAATAATTGTATATATTTGTGGGGTACAATGTGATGTTATGATACATATATACATTCTGGAATGATTAAATCGGAATAGTTAACATATATATCATCTCACACACTTATTACTTTGTGGTGAGAACATTTAAAATCTATTCTTTTAGCAATTTTGAAGTATACAACATATTATTATTAACCATAGTCACCATGCTGTGCGATAGATCACCAGAACTTATTCTTCCTAAGTGAACTTTGTACCCTTTGACTAACATCTCTCCTTTCTCCATCCACCCTACCCCCCAGTATGATGAGGATTCAGAGTTCTCTAGATTTTTTTGAAAGTATCTTTAAATATTGACTTCCAATGGCATTTCATTCTAGTGGTTGTTAATAATCTTAGCTGAGTTTTTATGATACTCTCTGGGCTTGTGGCTCTTGCACCATATGGGTTATGTAAATTCAGACATTACACATGTGCACTGTGACTTGACTTTATTATTTTTCCACCTCAGTGCCTGGACTGACTCTGAGCCTCCTCAGACTTCAAAGCTCCCAACTTTATGCTGGAGTCTCAGCTTCAACTCTCTGACTTTCATGGTTCATGAAACCATCTTCCACATCACCAGATAGATGTTAGAACCTATTTCCAATTCTCTAGGGCCACCTATACAGAGGCCAATCCCTTGTGGGCTGCTGTTATGTGCATTCCCTATGCTTATCATTGGGCTTTAATTTCTCTCACCATTTCCAGAACCTGGAAATTACTTTTTGTTTCTTCATTATATTTCATTCTTTATTTCTATTTCTGTATTAAGGGGAATATCTGCAAAACAACTTAGTTGACCACGTTGTGAGAAATTTTAACAATTTTTTAAAAATACTCTACTTTTAATGAAAAAAATCAGGAATAATTTGGATACTTGAGATGAATTAACAAGAATACAGCTATTGACCCCAAACTGTTAAGCGCATTTTTTTCTTCAAACGGTAGGGCCTAGATATTACAGATGAGGATAAACTGCATTGGGTTTGTTAAGGGAATTTGTTAATGAAGTTACTAAACCATTGGGTTTACTTTTGAAAAGCCACAAATTTCTGTGCTTTGACCTTTTGTTCAAGTAATAAAAATAAATGAGTTTTTTAAATGAACTGAAAGAGACCCTGACAGCTTGATTGTCATCTTAGAATATAAGGAAGCAGTAATGGAAAATTAACCTTCTACATGTGTGTGGCTGACTTTCCAGCCACTGTGGGTCTCATATGTTCATGTATTAGTCCTTCTTTCCCTTCCTTTCTGTTTTCTTCCTTCCTTTCTTCCACAAATTACTGAGGACATAAAGTTACATTCTCTGTAGTTCTGGAGAATTATTTTTGTTGCCTGAGGCCTCTCAGCTGGGAGTTTCATTTTAGTCATTGCAATGACCATGCAAACCGAGAAACTGCCCAACCACTCACAATTGCCAAGAAAAACTCAATGTCCTCACAATTTAGTCATTAACTTATTCATTCTCTATTTTCATATTTTATAAACCTCTTGCTCATTATTATTCATGGTGCCTACCCTCTCTGCCTCCATGCATATTTGTGTGCCCTTTTCACATATGACATTAAATCAACTTAGGGTCAGATTATCTTACTGTCCTTATCAGAAAACACTTTTTTTCCCTCTCTTTCATAGAAATGTGCATAGCTCTTGCTTCCAGTCTACTGTCTCCAAACAGAGCCCTCCTCTGAACCCCAGGACTGCTTTAGAACCAAAGGTCACTAAAAAATACATGGTAATAGAAATTTTAGTAATGAGATGGAGCTTATTAGATGAGTTCACTTTTGAATCTAGTGAAGCCAAAGTCTAAGACTTCAAATTCCACTCAAAACTTGCAAAATTTAAGCTTCAAAATGGGTCTATTTGGACCTAGTCCTAATGGACTCGTATAGCCAATAGCTTGCCATAATGCAAGATGGTTTTGGGCCACATTGTGTTTACTCAGAACATGATTTTAAGATTTTTCCAGAAGGTGCCTTGCATATCTTTGTGAGATATTTAAATAGTAAGGTGTTTCTGAGCTCATAAAGACATAGAAATAGGGGCTGCTAAACGAGGTGCAGGGAAGAGAGTTGTGGCTTGCTCTAAGCCCTGATGGCCTCATTGATTTCTCTAGTTTTGCTCTCAGAGGTGATTTAATAATCTAGGTATCAAAATGAAACCACCTTCTCATAGAAAATGTCATCTTCATTTGCTAACAAGGACTTAAAGCTGTAAATACACTTCATCAGGGGGCGGGCAGGAGGGAGGGGGGTGGAGAGGCTGGGAAAAACTCTCACTGAATGGATGCGGGGAGCACAGTTTGGGAGATGACCACGATTGTAGCTCTGACACGGCAGTGCATGGGCAATATATATAACCAAAGTGTTGTACCCCCATAATATTCTGAAATAAAAAAAAATAATAAAATAAAATAAAATAAAAAAAAGTAAATACACTTCAAAAATTTAAGATGTCTTAGAGAATGTCAAATATACAATGGATAGATGGAAAACAAATATCTTCTGTTCAGATGACTGGAAACATTTTTAGCCTAGAGCTCTGTGGCAACATGTAATGTTCAGCCATAGCCGCTTGGTCCTTTCTTGGGCCAGCTGCCCAAGATCCTCTTCCCTCTGATCCTCGCTTGGCTTGTGCACGCACGTAGCTCAGACCTCAGCTTATATATTTTCTCTTCAAAGTTGCTTCTCTGACCACTCAATACTTTTCCTGGCCTCCTAATCTATAATATGCTCCTCTTCTTTCATCTCACCTCACTGCTTAAAAATCCTTTATCTAAACTACATCACTGTGTGGTAATTTGTTATAATTGTCACTTTAATATCTCTTTCCCCCTTAATCTACATGTGGATTTTCATGCCTGGTAATTTTTTACTGGGTGCCAGACATTGTGAATTTTACCTTGTTGGGTACTGAATATTTTGTATTTTTGAAAGTATTTTTGAGCTATTTCCGGGAGGAGGTTAAGTTACTTTGATCCTTTTATTTCTCACTTTTAAGTTTTGTTAGGCAGGACAGGGTAGCATTTAGTCTAGAGCTAATTTTTCCTCACTATTGAAGCAAGACTCCTCTTAATACTTTAACCAATTCCCCCTGAAATATGAAGTTTTCTACCTTGGCCGTTGGAAACAGTTATTATTCCCAAAATACGTGACCTCCAGGTGCTATTCCTTCAAATTCTTTTGGTTGGTTATTTCCTCAGCCTTAGGTAATTCCATCACATACATGGCTGACTAATATTCAACTGAATCTTGAGGGAGATGTACTGCAGACTATTCTCTCTCTGTAGCTCTCTTCTCTCTAGTACTTTGATTTGTGAACTCTGGCCACCCTGGCTTTTCCAGCTCCCTCTTCCCAACTCAGCAAATCCATTGCGTTGTATCTCGGTTTTCTCCTACCCCCACCTTCTTGTGCCGTGGTTTAGAAACATCCAGGCAGTAAGTTCAAAAAATTGTAGGGCTTGCCTCATTTACTGCTCAATAAATGAAACTAGGTATTCTAGATTCTAATCCACGGTCTAAAATTATTATTGAAAAAGCTGCATTACCTCTGTGAAATTGCCTACAATTGATGTCACCTGATTTAACTTATATTATGATACAGTTCTTTAACCTTTGTGAATATGGTTAACATTGTAAATAACAGAATTTTGTGCTTGTTTACATGTGTTTTTGAATATATTGTTTTGTTATGCTTTTTATCTTTTCCTGATTATATGGTACTTTCTGAAATATTTTAAAAGAATTATAGTTTTATCAGTACACACAACTGCTTGAACTCATAACACAAATAAAATTGCTTTAGTATCTAAATTGTAATTATTTTAATTGAATGGAAATAGTCTTTTATAAAAATTTTTTTACATTTCAAAAAATTAATACTATTGTATTTCTGTTTTTTTACTATCAATTTGCTAATTAAATTATTTAACTGATAAAATGCAAAAGTAACATGGGTGCAGCTCCTGTCAAATTATAATTGGAAGAAGTATAAATAGTATTTCCTGTTGTTAATATCAGAATTTATTAGGTAGGAAAAAACCTTATAATTATTCAAGTTTGGAATGTGAAATTTTACAGGGGGAAATAAAAACAGTGATTTGGTTGAAAGAGAAGAACAGCTTCATAAAGAATTGCTGAATGAAAATATTAAGGGGGCTAGGAAATAAGGATTATTGTATGTTAGTGAGAAATACTTAAGATATACAGCTTTCTATTAAATGTTATACAACACACAGTTTTATTTCCAGAGCCCAGCTAGCAAAGGAACTCCTCATTGGGAAGCAGATGGAGCAGCAGAAGCTGCTAGAGGCAGCGAATGTGCCTCACAGAGAGTCAGCACCGTCTGAGGCGAGGTCACCACCCAGCACAGCACAGAGCACTCCAGACACTCAAGGGGTGACCAGTGCCTGCAGGTCATCTCAGGTCAAGCACCATCTATATACTACCACCAACTAGGAAAGATCCTGAATCGGGCCTGTTTTAAAGTGTACTTTACAGATAATTCACCAAAACAATATCCTCACACAAAATCCCAATACAACTGACCAGTAAAAATCCTTTAAAATTCCCTGTAAATGCATTTCATAAATGATACCTAGGTGAAACAATTTAGAAGTATAAAAACCAAGAGTTGCTTTGTAAGTATTTTCCAGTAACTTTTTTGCTTTTGTTGTTAAATTCCCTCACACCTTACCTGTGATAGGTTTAAGATCTCATACAAACCTTTGGCAACTCTTTAAAAGATTGTCACCAAGTAATCCTAGTAGAATATTTTCCCTATTGTACCTTGCTTCTCCTTGATTTTATGAGCTCTTGGATTCCACACCAACTCCAACTCCTGTCGGCATCATGTACAGTGAGGGTGAAGGGCTTTGATCAGTGTGAAGGGGATTTAGGGCTCCAGACCGCTAAACCACAGGACTTAGCATTGGTCTATACTCACAGACAAACCTTTACTCCTAGGATGCGCCCTTCTGTGTTGGTGGGCCCAAGGGCAGGAAGTCACACTTTTCTCTGCTTCTGGCATTGACATAAGATATTTACCTTTACAAAGTAAGCATGATTTAAAAAATGCAAATAAACATCAGAGAAAGCTTACTTCATACACATTTGAAGACTGTGAGATTGTGAGTTTCTTGTACAAATTGTAATCAAAAGAAATCTCACATAATATTAAAACTTGAGGAGAAAGATGCTTGAAGCCTTAATCTTTATGTCAAAAAGCAATTCTTCTCTTCAAGTTATAAGTCATTTGGATTTTAAATATTTACTCATAGGCAGAATTTCTTGAAAGCCTAACTGGTTTTATTTTTACCATTCTTTTTAGCACGACATGAACTTTAGCTCAAATCATCAAATTGCTGTAGATGTTTTTAAGGTATAAATATAAATAAATTTAAATGTAAATAATTAAACTAGTTGGAGTCTTTCCAAACATAATAAGCGTATGGCAAGATGAATGAGTCAGTCTTTTTTTTTTTTTTTTTAATCTATTTGCCATCATTTTTAATGATGATAAGCACAGGACTCACAATATTCTGGTCACTTACCATGAGGGATGAGAGCTGAATGGCCCTGTTGAGCGATAGGCTTACAGCACACTGAGGACTTACTATAGACCCTATACTACCAGTTTCTAGGCTGGGATTTATGTTCCCACCTGCCTCTCCTGTCATACTTCTGTCTATGCTCTGGCTGTACTGACTCTTTCTAAATTCCTTAAATGTGCCATGTTCTCTCTTGTATGTTGATCTCTGAGGAAACTTCTATACCGATCTCTCCCCTTCTCCTCAGCTAACTAGTGCTTACTCCTGCTTTAAGTTTCAGCTCAGACATCACTTTCTTAAGGAACCCATCCCTAATTCCCCCACATACACACACACATCTACACACCAGAATAAGTTAAATTCCTAAGCCCTCCCTCTCCACGGTACTGGTCCTTCTCTTTCTCTAGCCTCATAGAGTTTGGAATTCTTGTCTAGTGTCTGTTTCTCCCATAAGTCTGTAGCACCATCAGGGCAGGGAATAGAGTGTCTTCTTCTCGGCTGAATTCATAGCAGAGCACCTGGCAAATTGTGGCTGCTAGGTAAATACAGAAGGAAGAAAGAAAGGAAGGAAGGAAAGAAGGAAGGAAGGACAGAGAAAGAGAGAGAAAGAAAGACAGAGAGAGAGAAAGAGAAAAGAAAGACAGATTGTGCAATATTGTAGAGTCTCTATCCTAGCAGATTTAGAAGCATATAGACCTTCTCCGGTCTGGCTGGTTAAACTATACTGTACCTCAAAGTCCCTTTAGTTCTGGATCATGTTGAGTCAGCTGTACCTTCTACAACCCTTGACCTGTTGAAAATACAGCTCCTGTGTAGTCACTGGGAAGATGCTAGAGAGATACTACACCAATTAGCTCGCCTAAGTGGAGAACACATTTGTCCCAATTGATCTGAGGTAACAGAGGATGAGCTACTGTCACATGTCTTTGGCCCAGTTCCCTGCTCTGCAAGAAGCAAGCAATGAAACACTCTCTTTGGCAGAGGCTGCATAGTCATGTTCCGCAAACTGCAGGGCACCAGTCTGTGTGGAGAGAAATAAATCCACCCTCTGATCAAGACGGTTTTAACATTCCCCTCAGCTTGACTAAACTTTATACAGGTTTTTCTTTTCCTGAGTATGGGCCCCTGACTTCCCCTTTCTTAGAATATTTACTTTAGAAAGCCTGAAATTGTAAATTCTTTCTCTGCCTCTTTGAAATGTACATATTCTCCCAGCCTCTTGCTGGTTTCACAACCAGGGATGTCTTTCTCAAGAACATGGGAGCCACACCTTTGAGATGTAATTATCAAAATGATGTCAGACCAATTTCCATGGGAGGGTAGGAGCCTCACTTAGATAGGCGACAATTAGCAAACACAGATGCTGAATCACATTGACCAGCCTCCCCCCAGCCCACCCCAGCACTTAAAAACCCTCCCATCTTTTGTTTCAGCAAAGTCAGGTTCAATGTCCCTCATCTCCTTTGATAGTCTTAAATAAATTCTCCTTTGCCTGTTAAACTCTGTCTGGTGCAATTTTCTCTGACATCCTATTAGATCTGGATCACATGTACACCTGAATTGAATTGGAGCTACATCATTCCTGGTGGATATGAATGTTCTAGAAGGTGACAAAATTTTAAAAATTCTATCCTACTGAATAAAATGTCAGTAAACTCCCATTTGGTGAAAAGAAGGATTCTTTTTACACTTGGAAGTGAGATTGTTTTCCTCACATGCTGTTATTTAGGAAAAAAAAGAGCATCTGGTCACTTCTATGGTAGGCAGGTTTGAAGAATGTCCCAGGAGCAAAAACTGTGCTTGGCATGTTTCAGAAGTATATCAATTTTCTATCCCAAATAATGCAGCTCCATGTAATGGTCTTGATTGCAAAGCTGAAACCTTGCAGAACTCTTATCATGAGGGCCTTGAAGTGCCTGGGTTTTATTTCCTTCCTGTTTGGAAAGAAGCCGATAGGCTTTGTGGTTTAGTGGTAAAGAACACTGGAATTGGGAGACAGATTACTTGGATCCACCATGACTTCAGCTAGTCGCTAGACATCTTCCCTCTCCATAAATGTGAGCAGCATACAATCTGATGACTAGTGAATGCTCAATGACCTTCAGTTGTAATTGTTGCTGTCATCATCCTCATCATTAGTTTCACAACTGTGAAAATCAAACAAAGAAACAAAGGGGATATTATGCTTTCACAGCTTCCTACTCTTTACCAAAAAAAAAAAATCACTGATGGGTAGTAATGCTGGCTTAAAGTAGACTTTAGCCTTTGCTGGATTGCTTCATGCATACATAACTCTGAGCTCTATTTGTGAGATGTTTGTCTTTTTCTCTCCCTACCCCGATCCCTGCATTTTTCAGTGATGGATGGGCAGACAGAGATGAAGTCATTGAAGGTTATGAGGTGGAAGCCAACGGGGGAATCACGATAAAGCTGCAGTCTCCAGAGGTCAGGTCATTTGATGATTATTTCCTGAAACTGAGGCTGGACACTAATACAAGGAATCCGTGGTTCCCTGAGTTCTGGCAACATCGTTTCCAGTGCCGCCTACCAGGACACGTTCTGGAAAACCCCAACTTTAAAAGAATCTGCACAGGTAACTTGTGTTCACAAAATAACAGCTCACAGGTTTGGTCATCTCCTCCAGATTGATTGCAGCTTGTTGCATGAAAGAAGAAGGTGCCAGGGATAGAGATCCCTCTTAGTTTATAAGATAGCCAGAAGGAGGTAGAAGTGTGGATTACCCGAAGCATTCACGGAAATTTGAAAAGACTGCTTTGGTCTCTGGTGGAGCAAGTGATGAGAAGAGACAATATAAGTAAAGGAAAAGTATACTGAGAAGTCAGGTGTCTAGTATTCAAGCCAGAGGGAAGAAATTTTGTTGCAAACGTACTTAGGAGATCTTAGCCTTAGCCACAGACATAAGTAAGCAGCACTGGTTAGATCCCTTTTTTCCTTTGTGACTTGCTTAGATACACAAGCCAGGAGAAGATGAGGCAATGTCACCCTAGACCACAGCACCAATATGTGTGTTTGTGGGCATAGGTGCCAAGAAACTGCTCTGTCATCTGTAAACCAGAATGATGGTCCCTAGTTGGACAAATACCATGCACTGCTCCCTGATGCCATGACGAGAAAGGGCAGTACATTGTTCCAAGTCTTTCAGGGGCTTGGTGAACACCATAGCATGCTCTTCCCCCCTTTTCCCAAGTAACTACCATAACCCAGCCTTCTTAATTCTGTAACTTTTATGAGTATTATCATAAGCATAGGGATGTTGCTGTTACCTGTCCTTTTACAATATTGTCTATATTGCAAAGATAGATCATCTTTGGCCTATCATAGTGGCATTCAAAGCCAGTTGTTCATACTGAGTTGAAAACAGTGTAAGGGACTACTCATGATGATGGGTGATGGCCTCTACTTATGACCTAATTTGCATTGTAGAACAGTGGTGTGGCATGTATTTCTTGTATCTAGGCTGAGCAAACATTGTTTAGAAAGGTCTTGAATCCATTCATTCACATCACACTCATGTATAGAACACTGTATATAGCATAAAAAGGGACAGAGAAGCATAGAATCCATGATTCTTGACCTAGAGGAGCTTATGGTCTCTTTGGGCAAATCAAAACAGATTACACACATGAAACAGGTAAATAACAATAGAGGACAATGAGTAATAAGTTTTACAAGGAAGGATAAGAATATGAATAATTACATAAAATATTTCTGCTTTCAATAATATTCACATTTTGATGTTAGAAAATGCTTTAAGGTCCCCAAACTTTTTGGCACCAGGGACCAGTTTCACGGAAGACAATTTTACCACAGATGGGTTGGGGGGGGATGGTTTTGGGATGATTCAAGCACATTACATTTATTTGTGCAGTCAAACCTCTCTACTAATGATAATCTGTATTTGCAGCCACTCCCCAGCGCTAGCATCACTGCCTCAGCTCCACCTTAGACCATCAGGCATTAGAGTCCCGTAAGGAGCACACAACCTAGATCCCTCGCATGTGCAGTTTACAGTAGGGTTCGTGCTCCTATGAGAACCCAATGCTGCCAGTGATCTGAGAGGAGGTGGAGGTTATGTGGTGATGCCAGCGATGGGGAGTGGCTCTAAACACAGATGAAGCTTCTCTCGCTGGCCTGCCACCCACCTCCTGCTGTGTGTCCCCCTTCCTAACCAGCCACAGATTGAGTACCGGTCAGTGGCCTGGGGGTTGGGAACTGCAGCTTTAAGATACCAATATATTGAAATGCAACAATATATGTCTGATTTGGTAAGGTTCAGCAGAGTTCACTGGGTAATTGCCTGGTGTGAACCTATTTTTAATCAAGCTTTTTAGAGCTTCCTCGTATGGCTTCTAGGGAGGCTGAGAAATACAATCAAGCTGGGAGGCAAGAGTAAGGGGAAATAGGTACTAAACAGTTAACCCACCTCTGCCATATAGGTATTTCTACTGACCAATGAATCGCCCAGGACAGGGTCCTTATTTCCAAAGTAGAGATGGTGTGAACATGGGCAACAGTTTCCCTGGGCTCAAATGGAATTAGGACCCATACTTTCTAAATACTACGACACCTGACTCCCTTTTAGACGTAGCATTTAGTGATGTACTATCTCTTATTGTTTTCACATTGTTTCCTAAGAAATGTTGTTTTCTGTCTTAAACTGTAGTATCTTTGAAGACAAAGCTTTCTTGCTTCCCTCATAGAACCCTGCACAACATTGTCAGTTAATTCTTGTTAGCTAATTAACCAGTTAATATACATTTTCTTTTAGTATAGGGAGTGTTTTTGAGAAAAGTTAACGATTATTATTTTAAAAATGAAATATATTTCTTACATTCAACAAGTATTTATTAAGCATCTGCTATGTGTAAGGCTTCCTTCTAGGAGATGGAAATACAGCAGAAAATAAAAGAGTAAAAAAAGCTATGTCATCAATGACCTTACATTTCAGTGCAGGGAAATAGATAATAAACAAACAAACAAAAGATTAAGCAGAATGTCTTCTTATTTAATTGATCACAAGAGCTATGGAGAAAGTAAAATAAGGAATGTGGGTAGGGGATGATAGGATGAAGGGATTGCAATTTTTAAAATGATGTCCAGAGAAGGCTCACAGAGAAGATGGTTAAAAATGTGAAGGTGATAAAAGAGTGAACTATGCAAACATTGAGGAAAAGCTTTCCAAGCAGAGGGGGCAGCGCATGAAAAGAGGTACAAACATGCCTGCCTTAGTGAAGGAAAGTAAGGAGGCCAGGGTGGCTGGGGCCAGTGAGCCAGTAAAACACAGGAGACAAAGTCAGAGAGGCACACGAGGGAGATCATGCTGCACCTAAATGTCCATTGCAAGAACTCTGGCTTTGTTCTGAGTGAGATGGGAAGCCACTCAGAAGGTTGAACACAGCAGAGATAAGATCTTACTTTTTCTGAACAGAATCACTCTTGGTGCAGTGTTGAAGCATTGATAGACGGCAGAAGGGCCCAAGAAGGGAAAGCAGTGAGGAACCCACTGTGATAGTGCAGTATTGGGCCATGGCAGTGGCAAGCAAGGTGGAGAGAAGGGGTTCAGTGCTGAGGACATTTTAAACGGAAGTTGAGGGGATTTGCTGATAGAATTATCAAGAATGACTCTGGTCTGAGCAACTGGAAAGATGGTGTCACTGTTGACTGAGACAGGGAAAGACTTCAGGAAAACCATATTAAGGAAGGACCTAATATGGAACCATATTAGGGAAGGAGGTTGATTTTGGGTAAGTTAAATTTGAGATGTCTGTTAGTAGTCCAGCTATAGATGTCATTTTGTCATTGTGTTCTATTAGTAAAATTCAGGATACTACTTATTAAACATGCTTGGATTCTTTATGTAACTATTTGTAGGAAAACATTTGGTGACTTCAGCTCTCAAAACAAGTTAAAACTCTGCAACCATGTACACTAATATTTTGGGTTTTCAATTGTCACAGTACTTGCAAATGTCAAAGTTAAAGCTTGAACTTGTTTAATATTCACAGCAGGAAATACCAATTTGCAAATTCATGGATTATCCTTATATTGTACTTGAATCTCAAAACTATTTTTAAGAGCTTCTTATTTGATTACAACCTTTAATAAACATATGTATATTTGCATTTTGTTCTGGAGTCAAGTTCAGCAAATGTTTCTCTTTTTTCTTAGTTCTAAGGAAGGCAGAAGGTTTGTGTAACTTTTCTATTTGGAACTAATTCATCAAACTTATTGATCTTTACAGATCATAAAGATTTCTTTGCAGAAATCTTAGAATTTTATCTTTAGCCATGTTTATCTATATTATCTGTGTATGTTTATATTCATGTAAACCTATTTTGCTCTTCAGTTTAATCTCTATATTTCTGTGAAATTGGCTTCAATGTTATTGAAGGACAACATCAACTTTCCTTCATAGATTATTCTTATCCATTTGAGATCCTTGAATATCAAATGAATTCCATAGTCTTCTAATAAATATGCAGGCACATTTATGAAAATTAGTGTGAGGAAGTGGAATTAACCTTTCCATACTATTGCTAGCTACTTTTTCTGTCATTCATTTTTATCTCTCTTAATTGGGTCATTGGGGTTTAAAATTTTTTTTTTAAACCTTTATTAACTTAATCTCAGATGTCACTATTTAAATAAAGAGTTGCACTAGATTGCCTGTTTGAATATTAAGGATCCTGAGCCCTGGCTGAGTAGTTTGGGAATCACTGTGGCTAATTGAAAAGTACTTCATGTAAAGTCCACATCACTGCTTAATTAGTTGAGTATATCAAGGGATTGGAGATGGGTTAGAAAAGAAGTAACTGAAACATCAAAGCCTAACTTCTGAAAAATTAATCATTGTAGGATAGTGGAAAGAGAGGTGTAAAGCAGATCAAAGTCAGTCTCTTCCAGCAAATGTCTTAGCTGCTTAAAAAATTAGTATCATGTTTGCAATAGCATAGTGCTGTATCATTCCTGATGGACTCATTAGAAAGATCCCGTGGACACTGATAGAGTGTAGCATATGGAAACGCAACCACTGGGTCCAACACTGGTTCAGATACATATCTTCCACATGACTTAGATGACCTCATTTAACCTCTGAGTCTCAGTTTCAGCAACTGTAACATGATCACAATATCTACCTCACATAGAACTCGGTGTAAGTTGAATGAAATAACACAAGTGAACTACTTTGCAATGAAATAATACAATGAAATACTTTGCAAACTGTAAATACTTAACATAAATGCAAAATGTTATTACTAGTGTCGTGTCTTACCAGAACACAAGGTATGACATAGATCATCTCATAACAATTATAGTTTTTGAAGTTACGAATTTAACATAACTATATTTTGGGATGTGGAAACTAGACAAAATAAACACAAAACCCTTAGTCAATCACCCTCACACAGTTAGTGTCAATATAGATATTTTCTCTCATATTTTTCCTATGTAGGCTTTTATAATTGTTTCTGATATTGAAAATAATATGTGCTTACTAAGCTTATTGTATGCACTTGGAAATATAGAAAAGCATGAGAGAGATGAAGAGCATTAAGAATTTTATCTAACCACTGTTAATCACTATTAAATTGTTGGTATATTTTCATCTTTCTCTATGTAGTTTTAAATTATGTAGTTAATATTATTTGATATATTGCTTTTAAGAATAAATTGATTTTTCTTATAAATTTATAAATTTCTCTTTGTCATTAAATTCTTTCATTCTTAGTGGCTACATAACAATCTACATGCAGATAAGTTACAATTTATTTAACTATTTCATTCTTCCCACACATGTAGGCTATTTTTGGTTCTTCACAAATTTTACAAAATTCTGCAGTCATGTAATAAAAATCCTTCTTTGTAAACCTTCTTTTTTTTCATTTTGGATAATTTTCTTAAGCTGTATTTCCAGAAGTTTAATTAAATTTCTAGAAGTTCAATCAAAAGATATGAACATTTTTAAGACTTTTAAAAAGAAGGTGTTCCAAAAGGCAACTCTTATTAACAGTACATGAAACTCTATGCATTTTTTTCTATTTTGTTTTGCATAGTTATAATTATAGTGTGCATATAATTCTGTATCTTATTTCACTTAGGATTATACTTTACATATTTTTGATGTTGCTGCATGACCTTTATAACCATCATTTTAATAGCTCCATAATATTCTATCCAATTAAAATGCTATAATTACTTAGCCATTCTTATGTTGTCGGACATTTAGGCTGCTTCCAATTTTCCTTCCTATAAGAAAAACTCTGAATGTGGTACAGAGAGTTTTCATAGTTGTTTTGTTACTATTTTTAGATTGTTCCTTTACAGTGGATTCCTAAATACATAATTATTAGTTAAGAATTTGATAGTTTTGGGTTTCCTTAAAAACATATATTGCATTGTCTTGCAATATGGCAATATTAATGTTTTCTGTGGCTAGCAGTATATTAACTGCATGAGTTTACTGGGTTCATTATGTCCTTATCAGCCTTTTCCACAACCCATTGAAGTTATAGCCATAATTTTACTTTTTTCCCCTTATTCTTTGTGCCAATTGAGAACAGATGGGTAGAATGCTTTTTAAAACTAGTATATATTTGTATTTGGCTATTATCCATGACATAATGAAAGAATTTGGCTGGTATCTGTAATGCTCATCCACAGCTCAGGGCTGGTAAGATAATGAAGCTCATTTGGTAGGATAAAATTTCAAGACTTTTAAGCAAGGGGACTCTTACTGCCGTAGCTTGAAGACTGCCATTCACAATTTTTGGACTGCTACTGATCGTCATAATATATTTGCCTTATTATCAGGTTTCAAATTGTATGGACTTTCCACTTTGAATTAACTTATTATGTGAGGCCAGATAAGATTGGTCCGTTACAGTTAGATCCAGATTAGGATTGTCTATAAACTGAGATAGGTTCCAGTTTACTTCAGCTCATTGGGTCCTGGGGTAATAACTTCTCTTTGTCTCGGAAAGTTTGACCCAAATGCCCATATGTACTCCTGAAGAATATCATTTACCTTCAATCCAGAAATTGGTACTATTAGTTAGGGTTTGTGGAAGATGTCACATTTCTCCACCCCTTCCTGTAGCCATGCTCTTTGCAATGTGACTTTGTAGCTCCTCTCGTCAAGAAGTAGAGTTTTTCCCTATTTCTGAATATGGGGTGACCTTACAACTTACGAGCTCCAAGTTTAGGCCTCAAGAGAATTGACCTACTCCCATTCTTTTTCCTTGGAACCCACCTCAGCCACATCAACAAGCCAGAGTCAACCTGCTAGAAGATGAGAAATAACATGGATCATAAACAGGATGACCTCTCAGTTGAGGGTGTCCTAGATCAGCCAGTGCCTGACCAATTACCTGAACGTTGACTCATGAGTGAGCTTAGCTAAGATGAGTCATGTCCAACCCAGAGAAGCAGAACTTCCCAGTTGGCTCCTAGACTCATGAACAAAATAAATTCTTCCTGGTTTAATCCACTAAGCTTGGGTTGTTATGTCATGTGACTTCACTGTGGTAATAGACAACTGATAAAAAGTCTCCATAACCTTGTAATCCATAACCCTTATATACAGTTGGTTTAATTAAATTAAGGAACAAAATTTCTCAGTCCAATACTGTGATCCTCAATCTTTCCCCATCATAAGAAGAATGGTACAGTATTGCACCCTGAATCTCATGGAACAAAGCCAAATGTTTTTATAGATCCTGTAATGAAGAGGACTTTAAAGCCCCCCGATTCAAGGCAGTAAAATTATTCTACTTAGGAATGTTGGTGTGCAAACAAGAAGTGCTGAAAAATGGGGTTTAGTTATAAATGAGCCAAACACCCTCAAAACAAAAGCGATCATATGTTCTCATGCAGTGCTGGTATAAGTTGCTTCATGGAAGTATGTTTCAAATGTCTTGGATGTGTTTATATCTTTTAATTGGAAGAGTAAAAGTGAACTGACCTTGTGTTTCATCTGGACCCTATAATTTCTCAGGCAAATCTTATTACCACACATAGATGAAGATCTGAAAATACTGTGCTATAAGCACAGTGTGGGTCTGCTTATCTCTTATTCACACTTTCGATAGGCATTATCATATGTGTTAGCCACTAGCTACATATGTCTATTTGGATTTAAATTGAAATTAATGAAAATGAAAGGAAATGAAATATTCAGTTCCTCAGTCTCATTAGCCACAGTTCGTGTGTCAACAACAGCATGTAGCTAGTGGCTACCACACTGAATAGCACGGATGCAGAAAATTTCTACTGTTGCAGAAAGCTCTATTGAATAGTGCTGTTCTAGACTGTGTTCTACTTTTATAACCCCATAAATTCAAGTTTGATTGTTTCTGTGGCTATTTGAATCTAACTCACAAGTTAGTGCTTTAAGCATGATCAATTTGTTGAATATTCTAACCAACTACAACAGCTGAAAGTTGACTCATTCTTTGGTATGAGCACAGGCTGCCAGCTTGCTTGGTGATGCCCACAGATCTGCTGCCCAAGATAAAGTGGGCTGGTTCCCACAAAGACCAGGCTAGCCTAGCTAGGTTCAATATAGTTCCTTACCCCATGCCATTTTTAATATTGGATGGACTTAGAGAAACATGTACATGTCCTATCATCCAAAAGTCATAAAGATTGATGCAGGAGCATGAGTTTTCCATTCTTTTACTTTATGTACATCTTAATTTTGTTCCCAAAGGGATCAAATGATTTTTAATAACAAGAAGATATAGACTTGAGGTATAAAAATGGAAAATCTTTGAGGTACCTAACACTCAATGATTTTTAATGACAAGAAGATATAGACTTGAGGTATAAAAATGGAAAATCTTTGAGGTACCTAACACTCATTATAATAGTGAACAATTACTATTTTATCTTTTAATAGAAACATTTAATTTACAGTTGTATATTGTTGGATGTGCTAGTGAAACTTTTTACCATGTCAGCAAACCAGTTACTTAGAAATTAGTCTAAGGTTCATATACCCCAGTTATTAGCATTTGGTACAAGTCATTAATAAATTCTTTAATTAGATTAATATTCTCCTCATTAAATAATTTACATGTTTCTAAAGTTGAATGCTCCCTAATGTGGTCCATCCTGCTTTTTGAACAAGTTTGAGAGTGGGTGTTTTCAATGATTAAAATCTGTGACTATTCTTCATAAAGATTTCATCCTAGTATGAGGGGCTAGTATATATTTAGATTGTCTCAGATGGCTACATATGGAGTTACTCCATATCGTGTATACTCCTTCTTATCAGGAGAGTAGTTTTGCATTCCATGTCTTTATATGTTTGCTTCTGGGGAAATTCACATGAAATAAAGTCATAATTTCAGCAATCATAAGAAGTAACAGTTTTTTCATGATGGATATGACCAAGTATACTCGGCATTTGGCCCATTTACTCTTTTTTTCCTATTTTATAGTTTCATTAAGGTATAATTGATATATAATAAGCTGTATACATTTAAATTGCACAATTTGATAAATTTTTACACACATATATATGCTCAAGAAACAATTATCACAATTAAGATAATGAACATATCACTCCTCAAATTCCTTTGTGCCTCATTGAAAATCCCTCTCTCCTACCCCACTCCACCCCCATCCCCAGGCTGCCACTTACTTATTTTCTGCCACTATAATTGACTCACAATTTCTAGACTTTAACATAAACGGAAGTATACATTGCACATTCTTTTCTGCCAGCCTTCTTTCCCTCTGCACAATTATTTTCAGATTCATCATTGTATCGCATATATATCAACAGTTAATTCCTTTTAATTGCTGAGTAGTATTTCTTTATTTGTATACATTATAATTTTTTTAATTTATTCATTTTGTAATGGACATTTGAGTTGTTTTGAGTTTTTGGTTATTACAAATAAAGTTGCCATGAACATCCGTGTACAAGTCTTTGTATAGACATATGCTTTCATTTTATCTTTGGTCAAATTGTAAGAGTGGAATGGCTGAATCATGTGGTAGGTGTAGGTTTAACATTTTTTATTCACCCCTTGGTCCTATTCATTGTGGAGATATATGATTAGGAAAATGGCATCATAAAGGGATCAGACGCTGAGAAGATGAATGGCTTGTTGAAGTTCAAGAACCAGTGAGACCGCTACTGAATTGCCTCTTGAGGAATATGTTCCATCATTCCATTATCTCTTCTATTTGGAGGTGACAGTTAAGGTTAAGGGGGTATTTTATGTCCATATTATGAGCCAAGTCTTGGGTCATAATAGCTATTAAACATGATTCCCTTATTAGATACTGTGGAATCAAGGTTGTCATATCTCTGAACAACTTCCTGAGTATGTTCCCGAGTGGTAAATTCTCTAGTGGCTGCTTTTCCTGAAAACCAGCCTCATACTCCAAGTTATAATACACACTTGTGTCCTAATGACTGGGGGGTTGCCTTGTATAATCACCCCTCATCCCTCCAGTTACACATATAGTATAGGTCTTATGTCAGAGCTATTGGTCAAACCTCTCACACCAATGAGCTATGTGAAATAGCATTGAACTACCATGCTATGATAATCACCTGGGCCCTATGTTAATGTCATGTCATAGTTCTATGTGACCACTCTATTTACTAATTAATCTTTCTTTGTAGTGTCACTGGCTGGCAAACAACATTGTTACAGCACAGATTCTCAAAGAAGTTTGGTGGGCACCCACAGCAACCACATGGGCCTAAGTATGTAAGATGTATTAGAAATGCCAGTGAATTAAATCCATAGAGACTTACCTCAAATAGATCTGGATCTAACTCAAGTCAGCTTAATGCTATTATCCAATCCATTTGGCTAAGTTAATAGCCCAAGCCCTTGAATGATGCAAATAAGAATTTTGTCCTTTAGAGTAGTTATCAAGCATGGTTTATTAAAACCATCAGGAAAGCTTTTTTACAAAGAAGCTTCCCTATATCAATCTGGGTCCCACACCATATGAATTGAATCAGAATCTCTGGAGTAGGGCCAAACTTTTATTTGAAGGAATGAAAGAAATTTATATTTAAAATGTATGAGCCATTCAAATCCATTCTATCACTGTCCAAGTTGAGAGCTTGCTAAAGTTTTGGCCCTGCTTGTAGCATGTGAGGAAGCTAATGGGAGTTTAGTAATTCCTGATGCTGAATCAATCTCTTCTGTTTGTTTTATTTATTTATTGGTAGGGGCTTATTTTGCATTTGAAGTATTGGCATTCTAAAACCAATAAATCATGACCAAACCCTGTGTTTCTTTACGTCCAGACTGGGTAATTGCTAGATGTATTACTTTTCCATTTCTGCCACAACAAATTACCACAAACTCAGTGGCTTGAAATAAAACAAATTTATTATGCAGCAGTTTTGTAGGCTAGAAGTCTGACAAGGGTCTTCCTGGGCTAAAATGAAAGTGTTAGCAGGCCCGTATTCCTGTATATGGCCTAGGAGAGAATCTGTTTCCTTGCCATTTTTAATTTTTAGAGGCCCCTCACATTCCTTGGCTCATGGCCCCCTTCCTCCATCTTCCAAGCCAGGAACATTGCATTTACCTGACTCTTCTTCCATAGCCACACCTTACTGTGGTCATGGCCAGGGAAGTTTCTCCACTTTCAAGGACTTGTGATTAAATTGGGCCTACTCAGATAACTTAGGATAATCTCCTTGTCTCAAGGGAAAATTAGTCACATTTGCAAAGTCTCTTTTACAATGAAAACTAATTTATCCACAAGTTCAAGGATAAATTAGGATGTAGGCATCTTTATGGGACCATTATTTTTTCTACCACACTAGATGTCCAGACAGAGCAAGGCATTATCTTCTCTAAGTCCTTTCTACTAGCTACTTTTTTAGCTCTGTCTGCTGTTGGAGCCCTGCCTCTGTTGGCAACTGCTGAAAGAGCAAGATATAACTCACTGGGAACAGATTTAAGAAGTCATTTTTGTTGTGTTTCTGTGAACGGTAAAACATCCAGGCAGTTGAGGACATGTGCCCCTTGCATCCAATCTCAGGAAAGTCCCTGCTTTCCCATCATCCTCCTTGGCCTCTTCTGATAGAACACTGGGGACTGTTTCTCTGAGGCCAAGTGGCTCTCCTGTTCTATTCCCTGGCCCTAAAATGTTAGGCGCCCAAGGACCGTTTTAAATCTCTAATGCTCACAGTCCCTTTTAATCTAAGCTACTAGCTTTTTTGTTTTCCTAATAAAAATTTTTCAAAAAAATGTAGTTTCCTTTTTAACTGGTTTAGTAGGCACAATGTGTACCAAAAGCCAGGCCTACAATTCTTATTAGACAAGCCTCCCCTTCTAGACTTAATTTTGGGTACACTGAGCCTAACAGACTTCTAGTGGAAAGCCACAGTCTAAGTCTCTTTCTTAGCCATTTTCTTCATCTGAAAGATTTATGGGTGCCAAATTAATTCTTTCAGAGATTTTCACAAAAGAATATAGCCTTGATTGGGCTCTTGCCATGAATCTGAGTTTTCACTGGACTTTTGTAGTGCAAAGACCTTCTCAACTTTATTTTTAATGGTTGGAAATGAGAATCAATTTCACTTTCATCTCTGTACAATTAATTTTCTACCTCCTTGCCCAAACATGAAAGTTCATATGATAAAATATCTGTCTTCCAAGTTATTGCAGATGACAATATTACTGAATGTTTTGCCACCACATAATAATGGATTTGTGCCCTTTTAGACCTTGGTCACACTTTCTTTGCCATGTGCTATTTGTTTCTATATGCCTTATATTTTATTGTATTGTTGATTTTGTTGTTATTACGGTATCCCCCTACATTTAGGTAGCAATTTCTACATTAGGATAAGCTAGGATGTACTATGATAACAAATGACCCCTAGTCTAATATCTTATAACACTACGTAATTATTTCTCACTTGTGCTACATGTCCATTGTACGTTAGTTAAAACTCCCCTCTGTGTCTTCTGTACTTTGGGAGCTAATCTACAGAACAGCTTCTATCTGGAACATTGGTAGTTGTGTCAAAGGGACCTGAGCATGGCCAACGTGCACCAGCTTTAAAGCTTCTGCTAAGAGTTGTATAAGTCACTTCCATTCAAATTTCAAGCCAGATATCAGGGGAGAGAGGAAATGTGACCCACCTCGGGGCAGGGCCACCTACTATTTGGGAGCAATAAATCAATCTATCAAACTATTAAACCAGGGTCAATACTATAGCATGTCATTCCTAAGAGCATTATGTGTGTATGGTTACAGTCTTTAGAATTTTAAACTCAATTAAAGCTTTAACTAGCAAAATTACTGTGTCAAAATGCCTTGGGAAATTTTTGCCAGAGATGAAGGGAAATTTCCTTTTTCTTTACCAGGGCCCCATTAAATTGATTGTAGGTACTTTTTATTAATATTAGGGCAGTGAATGAAAGATTCAGAGTGCTAAGACAGGGAGATATTTGCAGGAAGGGCTTGTCAACAAAATACCTTTATTTTCTGATCAAGGTAAGATTAAGCAATAATCAAGTATTGCTGTACTGAGTTTTCATGTTTCCACTAATGAAATATTCTTCTTTGTTTAAAGGCTTTGAGCAGAGCTGGAGCTCATTCCCACACTAAGAGGGACAAAAAGAAAGGGGGTTATGCATAGTCCAACATAGTGACCTTCTCTCCATTAAGGGGTCTCACCTTCCAGGCCTAACCTAAGGTGATTAACATCAGTGAGCAGTTATGAGATTTCCTTTGTCACATGGGGGATGAGAGACCAATATCATGTCTTCTATAACAGAGACAGTTCTTGTAAAATAACAAGAATTCACAAATTCTTATGACATAGTACAAAGATTGTTGAACAGCTCAGGCTCACATTTTCCCCGTTTGTAAGGGACTTACTTATATAATATCCTAGAAAGAAAATTGTCTCCATCTGGCTCTACCATGCTCTCTTAGTGATAATTTTCCAGGTCTATATGTTCAGAGGTTAAGGAAACACTGCCATATAGCAAATGGCTATGAATCCCACAATATCTGCTCCAACATCCTTCAGAAGACTGTCCAAGGGTCCTTGGAATACTATTATTAGGCATTATACTTTTCAATATCCTTAATCTGTCAAAATTAGTGTCACATTTATTTTTTTTCTTTTTTAATATTAGTGAGGCTGAATATTTTCTCAGCATTATCATTTTATTTTATCTTCTGTTACTTTTTTTGCTTATGTACTTTGTTAGAGTAACTTTTCTTGAGATTAAAACTGGTTTTATTTTTAAATTCTTATAATAAAGTGTATACTTGCTCTTTTCAAAACCCTTACATCATATAGAAAATTAGTCCTGACCTTTGAATCCTTAAAACCATGTCCTTAGTGACTGGATCAATTTGCAAGTAGAAACACATTTAGTTATGAGAACATACGTGTTGGCCTCTAAAGGGACGTGAATAAGTTAGAGAAGTGGTCACAGAGCTATTAGAATTGAATTTATTGAAAAAGGAAAAATATTAAAAAAAAGTTAAAGTGTGTTTTTGAGGCCATATCTGTATATCACCATTTTATTAAAAGTATATGAATAAATCACAGTAAAAATAAGAAGTAAAAGGTGAATCAAGAAATGGAATGTAGGTACAGCACAGCAGTGTCCCATTTTTTTGGCATAACCCATGTTAGCTAATGACATTATGAAAAACTGTACCAAGGGCAATTTATTTAACCAAAGGTTATGTATTCTTGTCTGTATGTTTTTTATGCACAAACTCAACTCTTTTCCAAAATGAACTTAAAGTAATCTACAAAAATCCCAATAATACGACTTTTTGTTGTTGTTTTTGAATGAATAGGAAAGAATACCAGGAAATTAGCAGCGGTATAATATAAGGTACCTAATATGTGCCTTGATTTTGTTTAAATAAACTTTTAATTTTAGAATAGTTTTAAAGATTTATAGAAAATTTGTGAATGTAGAATAGAGAGTACCTATATACCCTCAACCAGTTTCCCCCATTGTTAACATGTTACATTAGTATGTTTTATTTGTCACAATTAGTGAACCAATATTGATACATTTTCATTAACTAAAGTTCATCTGTTATTCATATTTTCTTAAATTTTATCTAATGCCCTTTTTGCCTGTTCCAGAATGCCATCCAATGGACCCCACATTATATTTAGTCATCATGTCTCCTTAGGCCTCTTGGTTGTGATACTCATAATATGAGTTTTTAAAATGTGGAAATTTTGTAGAATAAGGGTAAAGGAAAATCAGATAAAGCCAAGGTTGTGTTTAGAGACAAAATATGTGTCATGAAATAATGTTCTATGGCTAGAGGTAGGCAACAGATGTGACCCTGAGCCACAGTGTCCAAAAGAAACAAATATACCAGTTGTTTATGATGCTTCGTAGAAATGAAACTTCATGATAGTGAGTCCTGAGTTAGCTTTTTCCTGGAGCCTTCAATAAAAGACCACTTTATAGTGTCCTAAACATTTTCCTTCGCATCATCTTTATGGAGAGTAAAAAATGGCTTGTTAGGCTGTTTCCTATAGCATCTTTGAGGCCAGTCAAGGTCATGGTGACTAAATGCATTTCAGGTGTGTGTGGGGGAAGGGATGGCAGTGGAGTCAAGGTGGTGCAGCTGTGCGAATTCATCAGCGTGCTGGAGCTTCCTGTAAACAGCTGTTTCCACAGGGCTCTTCCCCAGGCTCCCCAGGAAGAACAGCTAACTCAGTAGATACAGATCTGTTTCCCAGTAGACTCACCTGACTCCACCTCACTCTTTCCCTAGTTTCTCCTTTGATGCAAAACAAGCAAAAGACTTTTAAACATAGGCACTTGAAGAGAAATTTCAATGGGAAGGTTTAGAGTAGGAGGGCTTCAGGTCAGGTAGTGATTGAGGCTGGTGGGACTATACGGGACTAGTTTCCACAGGCAAAGATTCGAGACCCCTCACAGATGGTAGGATAGACGCCTGCTCTGTCTTTTCCTACATCAAAAGTTCATTTGTTCATTTTGGTCAGGGACAGCTGCTCATAAAAAATGAAACACATTTTCTTTGGCCACATCTGTCTACAATGCAAGGTTGCCAAAAGTCTAAGCTACCTTTTCTATGCAATTCTAATATGCCAGAAACCAGATTGGATTTTCTGTTATTGCAATCATTTGTATTGTTCTCTAGATTTGGAATTCCGCTGTGGACAGATTGCCAATGAAAAAATTGCTGCAATTAAAAGTGCTACACACTGTCCTCAAGCTCCCTTAAAATATCACACACACAAACACACACCCAAACACTCACACACGCAAACACACACACACTGACACAGCTCTCATCACTGGCCTAGATCTGTACCCTAGGAATAATAGACCCTCATTTGATTTCTGGCTTAATATGTGTGACTTTGCAAAAAATTTTTAGCATCTCTGGCCCTCAGTTTCCTGTATGTAACATGGGAAAAACATACCAATTTTAAATGACAAAGATTAAAATAAAGTAAAATAAATTATGTGATAGTCCTATACAAATATTTAGACAATAATATTGCCTTACTGATATTTTCTATCTCTTTATATATACATATATAATATACATATATTTAAAACCATTTTTCTTATCCAAACATAACATACAATATCTACCTTATATATCACAATCAGAGTGATATATCCTTCCCTTTATGATGTTTGTCATAAGGTTCTGCTGATATTTCCTTCTGTTTTCTTGAATTCATCTTTCCAGTTGTTGGGTGTATTCATAGGCTCCCAGGAAACTCATATGAGGGGAATTTTTATTGAGTCTGAGCAGTTCGGAATTCTGTCTTAATCTTCATTTGATCCTTACCTCAGGAGAAAGGACCCTATGACCCTGAGGAGGACACTACCTTGGGCCTCAGTTATCCTTCATCCTTGGTAGGGCAGTCTCGGTCAGTGGCATGGGGAAGCTGACCTGTCCATCTGTCAGTAAATGCCCTGTCAATGGCTTTAGTGTGAGTACTCCTAACCCCACTTCATCTCCCCCTGCCTTGGACCATCTACTACCATCTGTTACTGGCACATCTTTGAACTCTCCTTGAGGAGCTTATGTATTTCTTACAGCCATGTTCAAACTTCTCTCTTAGACCATAGTTTCCTTAAAGATTGTGAATTTAGGATACATTTTTATATCCCCTCCTCACCAAGCACAATGACAAGGTGAGTGTGTGATACACGGAGTTGAACTAATGGATGAGAGATGGCATTGAACATCCCTCACAAGTTCTCTGGCCCAAAGCTCTCACTGCCTCAAAGCTCCTATTACACAAGTGCTGTCTTGGATGGGGCATGTTACCAGCTTCAGTGCTGCTACAAATCTCATAGTGGAGGACAGGGCTCTGAAGGACAAGCTCAAGTGTTCTGTGGAGGATTGGGCTCATGAACAGTTAGGCTTCTGGGACGTCCATCTTTCATGACCAAGGTAGGGTGTTGTAGAGAGAGGACATCATGAAGGCAATGACAAGAGTTTGGGTTCCTTGAAGGGAGTGATTAAAGATATTGAGATACAGAGAGAGGCACTAAAAGTAAGTCTTGTTAAACTTCTAAATATAACTTTACATGATTTCTTAAAAATTACAGATGCTCCTCAACTTGCTATGGGGTTGCATCCCAACAAGCCCATCGTAAGTTGAGAATATCATAAGTCAAAAATTCACTGAACACATCTAACCTACCAAACACCATCACTTAGCCTAGCCTATCTTAAATGTACTCAGAGCACTTACAGTAGCCTACATTTGGGCAAAATCATCTAACACAAAGCCTGTTTTATAATAGAGTATTGAATATCTCATGTAATTAAACACTGTACTGAAAGTGAAAAACAGAATGGCTGTATGGATACTTGACGTACAGTTTCTGCTGAATGTGTATTGCTTCTGCACCACCATAAAGTCAAAAAAATCCTACATCAAACCATCATAAGTCAGGAACCATCTGTATTTCTGATTTCCCAGGAGTTCTTACCAATTGGCCTAACATGCCAGTACTAAGTAGGATTTTTGTTAGCTTCAGGGGAAAAAAACATGCAAAACTGTATAAACTAAGAACTCAGCTGACCAAGTTGAGCGGCAGCAAGTTTCCTGAATGGCAGAAAGGGTGGCTGTGTGGTTATGAGGGAACAGCCCGAGCAGCCCAGGGCTTCCCTCTAAACCTTGTGGCTGGGAGGGGAGAATACTGAAGATTCATGGGGCACTGGTTTTCCTTTTTCCTGTTGAATGGATTTTCATTAGTTGTCTTAGAGGCAATTATTTAATTTAGCTTGGAAAGTAACTCAGGAGACTGAGAGGGAAGTTTCCAGAGAGAACTGGTGTATTTTGTAAAGAGTTTTTACTGGGAAAACAATGTTAAAGTAACAACAGACCTCTATGGGGAATTTTCTCACACTCCCATCACCTTATCATATTTGTTGTCACTTTTTTGATATTATAGACTTTATCCTATGCATGACAAATTCCTACATGTTATAGTGATATTATTGATCCAATATTTTAATCTAAATTTTCAATTTTGTCTTGCATTAAAAAAGTTTTTTTAATCTCCCCATTATCTCTGTATCCTTTCTCTTACCTTCTCTTACTTCTTGCAAGTCTGAACACTGCATTGTCAGCCCGATGTTATCCCCAATCTACTGTTTACTTTTATTTATAATGCTGCTTTATTTAAAACCCTTTAATGTTTTAATCAGAACAAACAGGGCTTAATACATATATTCAATAACAAGGGTAGGATCAAATCAACTATTTGGTGTTAAATGCAAGTAAATCTATCTGGTGTTTATTCTATACTATTATATCCCAAATAGTGTGTGAGTGTGTAAGAATATACTCTGGGGTACAAAATATCAATAAAATAACATCTGTGCCCACAGAAGTTTACAGTCTAGTTGATAGGACATACTCACATCATTTAATTCACTAACATGACCTTTAGCAAGATAGGCTGAAATAATAGCATGGCAAATTGTGAGACGCAGAGACCAACAGGACAGGAAAGCACATATATACCAAATGTGCTAATGGTGAAGTTCAGGTTCATGGAGACAGAGAAAGAGTGCAGAGGGCCCCTTAGTCTTGCATCATCAGGGGAAGGCACGGTTTTCAGAGAAGCAGCTGATCTGGGCTGCTACCCTGGTAGCATACGGGCAGGCACAGGAATGGATTTCAAGTTACTGTGTGAAATGATCCATCCACTGTCCTGGAATGTTTGGTGGAATGTACTCATCCTGTGCCCTTTTAGAGCTGTGTCCCACCACAGCCATGGCTCCAAGGGTTTGTACCAGCCGAGAGATAACGCATTAGGGGAGCAAGAATAAATCTCTGTAGAACAAGACAATATTGTATTTTTAACACTTAATTTTTTTCTAGCTAGAGAAATAATGGACAGTAAACAAGGAATAATGAGAAAAGGTATTGTACAAACCAAAGAACAGAGACTGTTATGCTATGTATGTGGAGGGTGTGTGGGTGTGTGTGTAGTTTAAAATTCTGATAATAAATTCAGAAAGCCTGCCATAAGCAAGGGGTATAATTAATTGTTAACCAGAAAAAGCACTTTAAAGACCCTGTGCCTAGGAGACAAACCAAATGAGTTTCCATCTCTTGTGTGCTGCTTACTAGTTATGGGGCCAGAAACAAGGTCTGTGGAATGAGGGTCTTGATACTCTCTTCATAAGGTTTGAAGGGAGGTAAGGAGTACAAATAGATGCCAATTTTGTCTTATTTCCTTTAAAAAAAAGCTTTCTAACCTCAAACATGTTTATTTTTGAAAATGACTTTGAGCTTATGCTAAATGGCAGTGAAAAATATAGTCTGGCCAACAATTGCCCTTGAAGGATGGCTTTAAAGGTTAGCTGGTTGGTTGAAAAAATTGGCCTTCAGAGTATGTGATAGTTTGGAAATCAGAAAGAATCATGGTACTGAAACAGACACAATACACTGTCTAGTTATCATTTCAAGGACACGAGCATTCTGTATTTCTTAATTATTCAGAGGGAAGTACTGTTAGACCACAACAGTAGTGTGATAGTAGATTTCATGAAATATTAAAGCCAGTTGTTTCTTACATGGAGTAGCTTTTTATCTATTTTCTGTATTTGGCTGGGGCTAATGCACGGTGCATATCAGCCAATGAGAGGTATATTGGTTTTCTATTGCAGCCTTAATGAATTATCACAAAGTCAGCAGTTTAGAATAACACCCACTTATCACCTAACAGTTCTGTAGGTCAGAAGTCTTAGTAGAGCCTGGCTCAACTGAGTCTTGTTCAGTCTCATAAGGTTCTGGTGATGAATCTGTCCTAAGTTCACTTAGGTTGTTGGCTGAATTCTGTTCCTTGCAGCTGTTATACTGAGGTCTCTGTTTCTCTGCTGCCTGTCAGCCAGCAATTGTTCCTAGAGGTTGTTCTTGTTACTGACCTATAGTTGAATTGGTCAATATAAATAAATGGAGACCAAAATGCAAATCCACTGTACTTTCTCCATAAAGGCTTCCCACTAGCTTCTGTCTGGCCAGGGGTAGGGAAAGCATGTGTACTGTGATGGAGTGGATATATAGGGTGGAAGGCACCCAGTGGATCATTATCTGCATCTTCACATGCCATTTGTGTGTCATGATGCCTTGTTTCCCACTAATGAATCACCATAAGCTTGAGGCCTTTGTCTTGACAACTTCATTTTTTCTCAGCCCAAGACTATTCTGGTCCTGGTGATATATGACAAGACCTCATCCTTGCATGAATTTCTGTATAAAGAATTTCTCTTCATTGGAAAGTTTTTTTCCGTTTGAAATTCAGCTAAAATTTAATAAGAAAAAATGATACATTATGCAGTCTCACTTTTAAAGCAAATGTGACTCTCCAGTTGCAGGAGTCTTGTAGGTGTTATCTGCATTCAGTTAGAAATAATTTAGATATCAAATAAGAAATGCCTTTCATTGATTGACATCTTACAAATGAAATCTGCAGCCTTTGAACTTCGTTACAGCTTCATGAATACTGCGAGGCTTCAAAACTTGGTTGTGGTTTTGAAACTCAGCCAGGAAGGTATTAATGGTGCTATAATTCATATTTATGTAATGTTCTTTCTTCCAGAAGGTTTAAAGCACCTAGTTTCAGCCTATCCCCGTAACATGCAAATGAGTTGTTAAGTGGAAGGCCTCACTGTGCCCATTTTATAAATAGGAGCCTTAAGTCTCAGTGAAGAGACAAAAACTAACAAAGGCCACATAATGCTCTAGGAGGTATTTTGGTGTTCTGAATCCCTCCCTGGGAAAGTTGCTTTCACTAAAGAGATGCCTGCTGTCTGCATCATGTTGTGTTAGCTATGCACTCAACCTCAACTTCCCATCAGCCACCAATCCCAGCTCCTGGGCCCCTCTTCTCTTCCTTTGCCCACCCATTTGATTTCCATCTCCGAGTCCTAAAATATCATTCTTAATCTTCTAAGTGCATGAGACTGTTCCAGGTAGTCTGGGCCCCCAAAATGATGTGATTCTTTTTTGTGGGTCCAGGAGGGAGGCTAGAAATCTGCATTTTAACAGATATGTTAAAAAGTTCCAATGCTGATAGTAATTGAAAAAAATGTTTCATGATCAATTCTGATGTGGAGTGGGAGAGTTGGGAAGAGTGTTTGAACCTTGAGCCTAGAACTGTGGTGTAGCAGATTCCAGACCATCCATCCTATTTTAGGTTGAGTTCCCAAGCAGCAGAGATTCTTCTGCTAATGATTTGTTGAGAAGTGCTCTCAAGAGAAGGAGAGGCAGGGGAGCAGGATAGAGCTGGGGAATAAGGTTAGCAATGTTTCAGCTGGAGAGAAGCTGCAGTCTGTTGCCAGAGGGATGCTCTAGAGCACAGACTGACCAGAGTTAGCAAGGGGTCCAGCCTTTCGAGCTCCAGTGTTAGTCATTGGCTGAGTTCTTGCATGGGCAAAGGGTGGGGAAATGGAGACTTCCTGATGAGGTATCTCTAGCTTACCTGAGAGAAATTCTGCACAGAAGATGGCAGCTGTGGGTTGCTATCAGCAACACTTCACCAACTGGGATGTGAGTGTTCTCGCTTGTAAGGTGATCTGGGTGGGACACCCAGTAGCATCTGCTACATCTCTCCACTCAACAAGAGCCACCTTTGCTCCTCCTAGCCTTGACCTTCTGGCTTTTCCCTTTTCTCAGTATTGGTATCTCTTCTGATTTGAACCTGAGACACAGTCCCACGTTGAACCCAGCCAGTTCCAATACCTGTCTCTGTATATGTTCTGTGCCTGAGTGCCTGAGTCCCTTTCCTGGTAAGGAAAGTTCTATAGTATCACAACTACTTATAAACTTGTTCTTAATAGTCCTTTTACTAGAGAGTGAAGTCCTGCCATGGAACCTGCCCATTGAAAGGGTGCCCACTCTGGGCACCATCAGGTTGTTGTGTCTGCATGACTCTTCCATTACTTCCTGTTTTCAAGGTCCCAACCTGGGCTGTCCCTTTCTTGCTGAATTTATTTTCCTAGTTTCAGGAAGGGCTTTCAGGTTGCATAATTCCAGAAGCACCATTGTCATTGTGTTCCCTGAGAATGACATCCTCTGGAGGTATGCAGCCCAGGCAATACTCATTGGATGCAAAGTCCTGCCTCTGGACTAGACTTCTGAAGCATAGTCTGGCAGCCCACTCCCCAGACACAGCCTCTCCTAGTCTCTCTTATGTCCCAAGTTCTGTCTGCAGATGTCCCGTAGGAAGTCAGGAATATTTTTACTTCTCTATGCCTGTTTTCTTCTACTACTTTTCCTCTTTCAATTAAAAAAATTGTAAAATCGTAAGAGATCATCAAATGCTCTTCTGCATTTGGCCAACTAATACTGAAATTGAATTCTTCAATAAAATTACTTCCCTTGGGAGAGATGTTGCTAAGATGTTAATTGGGAAAAGTAAACAAAGGAGCTAAACTAAATATGAAGAGTAAAGGGCAGAGGTATTAAGCCAGCTTCCTAGTCCCTGGGATTGTCACCTGTAGACAACTTGGCTTTCTCATGGAACTTGGGGTCTGTGTGCTATGGCAGAAATTTGGAAAGCACTGCTGTTAGCTTCTTCCCAGCCAGGAAATCCCTGTTCTAAAGACACAGCACAGTGATGTGCTTGGTGAATCAGACTTATATTTTGTGTTTATTTATGACAAGTTCACAAAAGTGAAAAAATTATAACTTCTTAAAATACTGTAATAAATATTATTATCATTACCAATTTAAAATTAATGAGGCAACAAACAGGAATATACAATTCCCGAGAAAGAAAAAGATTTACTCCTCCTAGTAACCAAACAAACAAAAGAAATAATTTTCTACTTGTCTAACTGGCATATATTTTACAAAATGATAGTATCTAGTGTTTGGTCAGGATTTGGTAAAATGGGCACTCAGATATGTAGCTGATGGTAGAATAAATCATTCAGTTTTTCTGGAGGACAGTTTTTCAATTTGCATCATGAATATATAAAAACATCTTGATTGAGCAACTTTATTGCAATAGATTTATACCAAGGAAATGATCAGGTATGCAATACCATAAACAATTGTGTCTTTAAAAACTCCCCAAATCATAACCTCCAACAGCATAAATAGTAAATAAATGCTATTATATTTTTACCATGGGCTGTGTCAGGCATGCCATGAGTTTACCTTTTCAATGGTGATATAATCCAAGCTCAAAGGTTCCTAAGTCTGGGGTTAGGGGAGTATGGAAAAGATGGAGCAGGGTTGGAATTACGTAAGTCTACCAAGCTCAAGTTTGGTAAGGCTTCTATCTGCCTATCTCATCCTGTCTGAATGCTGAATTTTGTTTGAGGCCCCAACCTCAACTAGCAGGAGAATGTCAACTTTGCTTTCATTGCCTCCTCCTTTCACACATCTTCTTCAGGACCTCACGGGTGTCTATGGCTTAGAATCAGGCTTGTGCATTTATGTATGTTTGGAATAGTCACTGTGGACTGGACATCATCTAGGAGATAAGGCCTCCAAAGAAGTGTTAGCGCCAGCAAGTAGCCAGAGCTTTCTATGTTGAAATAATGTAGGGGCTTCCTTTGACTTATTACTTTAAGTCTAAGGCCCTCTGACTGGCTATTTAAAGTTCAATAAATAATGGCTATTATTACTGTTATCTTTATTAACTAAGTTATTAAAGGCTTGGATCCTTCGTGTCCCCTCCACACTCAGTATTTCCTATTTTGCACCTCTATCAATATTACTGCTACCTAGGAGCCCCTTCTGCCTTGTTCTCCCTTCTTTACTCTGTGTCTTACTCTTACTTAACAGCAGTCTTATGTCCAACCACGTCTATGAAGCTTCCCTGGGACTCCACAGTGACTGGTGCCTTTCTTAAATCCTTGTTCTTATAGTTGAACCCTGAAAATTTGACTCTATTATATACAAATAGCACAGAGTTAGAGCTATGGAACATGCTCCATGGACGGTTGGGTGAGCGATTTTCAAAATGGGAATGTAATCATTGCAGTATTGAATTGTCATTCCGTTGAATAACTTCTATGAATGAGCTGGCATTCTCACTTTAATTTTATTCTAAGACTGTTAAAAATTCCTATTATTCAGGTACTGACATTTTTATCCCATCAAAGAACTACATGGACATGAGCCTTGAATAATTCCCTTCCAACCAAATTCAGTTCACAAGCTTAAAGTGGAACATATTTTGGTTCTCCCTTTAAGGGATTTGAAGAACATTCTCACTTAGTGTTTCAGACTAAAATAGTCTCCTGAACTTCCCCCTTCATTTTTTCCATTTATATACAGCTTATTTTATTTCTACATGCATTAAGATCTCCTGATTTAACTAATATACTAAATAGACACATCATTTTATATTACAGTTTCTATTCAATATTCTCAAGTGATAGCTTATAGTCATCATGTCAGATTTTCTTTTGAATGTTCTTAAATGTATTATAGTCACCATCAATAATAATCAAGCCTCCAGTTAGATCATCATACTATTGCTGAGTCTTCAGTCATTTGCTGTGAGAACAACTGAGATAATGTTGAAGACAATTGTCTAAATAACTCTTATTACTGTATGAAAACAAGCAAGATGTGCTTACATTGCAGGTGAAATCTCTGACAATATGATGAAGGTTTTGCAATTGGCAGTAGGAATAGGAGAAGTGTTGTGGTAAATTTCTGGCAACAAAATAGCCCTCAGCTATCTGTTCTCTTTACATCATAAGCCACTCTGGGCTTCGATAACTCATATTACCATAGCATTCCACTGCAAGAAGCCAGGTACAATAGAAACTTCCCACTATAGCACCGTATCCCTTGGCACACAAAACAGGCTTTTCCTCCTTGACTAATATAACTTGGAAAAAATACATCAAGGAATTTCACGTGCTGTTCCAGTTTATGTTACCAGTTGCAGACATACCTGATGATTATGATTCAGCAGTTGTTGAGGGAAAAGGAAATCATTTCTGCCTTCACTTTATAGTTCTATGAGCTTTCAGGGGGCACTACTGAAAAATCAATGCCAGGTGTGTTCTTACAGAAGGTGCTGTTAATGGTTTTTCCATTGACATTGCCACTAGATGAAACTGTCATATTAGATCAGTGTAGCAGTGTCATGCTGACCAATCTTTTCCCTGGTTTTGCTTTCTCAAATATTTCTGAGCATATACAGAGTGAATACACATGCCTCAGTGCCAGTGCTCATTTCTCAGCAAACTAATCTCTACAGTGGATTTCTTATCCCTAGTTCAGGCTGGGGATTCATCTCTGCTGCTGCCTTCTTGTTCCCAGCTGTGTAAGAAATCAGTGCAAGGGGGCCAAAGCCATCTATCTAACATCACTCACAGGACTGTGTTAATGAGAAGATTTCCTCTTTCTGTGCTAAGTTCGATAGGAGGATGCTACAAAATGGCAAGCTTCAAAATACACAGTATGGTGCTTTGAATGCACACATACAGATATTTAATACAAGACATGTAGCAGCATGTGTGCATGTACACACAAATATACACAGATACACACACACACGGAGTAAGGGAGTTCTGCTGTACTATCACTGGATTTTGCACCTGGAACCAGGATTGCCCTTAAATAACATAGGCTTTGGTGTACATCTGGCACATCAGCCTAGCTTCTCCTTCCCTTATGATAAGTTACAGGCATCCACTGCTTGTTCCTTCAATCGAGCCTTGGTTATGACTAACCTTGGTCCATCATTCCCCCTTTCTTGGTTTTGAACTTTAGTGGTTGGCAGTGTGTCAAGATCTCTGCTCTCTTCCTTCTGTCTAGAATTGGATCTTTGTTTATGTGGTTTTGAGAATTAAATAGAAACATTGACAAAGGAGGAGCAGCCTTATTTCATCAAAATCCCAAGCCCTAGTTGAAGACATTTTTCTTTTAATATTAGAAAAAGTTCACTTTTGGCACAAAAACGAACAAGGAATAAGTGTAGACAAAGAAGCACCTTGACCATATTTGTGTTTACCTCACATATTCTCATCTCAGAAAAACTAGAAGCCATCATGGAAAATCTTGACAGGTTACCGGGTTAGTATTTCAGTAGGAATGAATCCCACGACACAGACATGATTCCGAAAGGGTATAACACATGGCATTCTAGAAACCAAAGTTCCCAAGCACAAAAAATGTCCCACAGTCAACAGAAATATTGGCTCAGAGGTCTAAATTCCGTGTGTTCCTCAAGCACTTTTTGATGAGTGTGTTTTAATAAGCTTGAGCAAGGGCAGTTTGCAAAGACCTAACCCCAACTACGCAGTCTGCCTTAACTACAGGCATTGAGCACGAACACTCCTTAGAATATTCACATAGTGCCTTAGAATTTCTTTAAAGTCTGTGCTTATCATTTGGCCTCCAAACTAATATTAACAACCAAGACTGTATGTCTGCCTCAAGGGCCACTTGTTTAATTAGATTCTTAAGTTAACCTTCTGTGGGTATTTAACCCTAGAACAGAATGTGCACTTGAAGCTTTTTAAGTGCGTGGGTAACAATTGTGTTCAGAAGGAACAGCCATGGAGCAGTCTGGGAACTCAGATAAAACCTTAGGGAAACTGTTAATAGTTTCTTGTGGCTAGGTTGGTCTGAGGGCCATAGAATCTATAATACCAATTTCTAGTGGTAAGTTTCTTTCCCAATGATTTTTGTCTGTTAATTTTAACCTTCTCTATGCAGTGATGGACAGAGCATCTATATGAAAGAACTATGCAAAAATAATCTGCCTCTATATCAACATCATTCATGTGAAATAAATCATGGCAACACTACCATGTGATAAAATGTTGTAGAAAGTCTCTTTATAGATTATATGTGGTCTAAAATTGGGGCAAATTTCATTTTGCACGTACAACCTTTTGTTAATATGGTGGTAAATATCACATCTTTCCATGAGCCTGCTGAGTGTAATGTTACTCCCAGGCAGCAACTAAGCAAGAGACAGAGGAAGATAGTACTTGACGAGTAAGAGTTCTGGAGTCAGGCAGGCTGAATGTTAATCTAGCAACCACCACTATCCAGCTGTGTGACCTTGGACAAGTTATTTGACCCACTAGTCTGAATTTTTCATCAGTAAGCCGGGGATAGTAATATCACCCATTTCATAAATCTTTGTGAGGTGGGTAAGACAACACATGTAAAGCACCTAATTTAGTTCCTGTCACATAGCAAGCATTCCATCATGCTCTTACCACCTGATGCTGGGCCAGATGTGATGCTAATATACCTGGACATTTTTAAAAACTAATTAAAATTTTAAAACAAAAAAAACAAAACTAAAGTTTGTACTTTATAATATTTCTAAAGAAAAGTTGCAGAGATAGCACAGAAAGCTGTCATTTACCCTGCACCCAGTTTTTCCTATTGTTAGTATCTTATATTGCCATGTAACATTTGCCACAATTAATGAACCAACATTGGTACATTATTATTAACTAATTATTAACTAATTTTTTTTCAGATTTCATCAATTTTTTTCTTGTTTTTCTCCAGGATTCTATCACATAACATTCATTTTTCATGTCTCCTGAGGCTCCTCTGGGCTGTGAGAGTCCTCAAACTTTCCTCATTTCTTATAAACTTGACAGTTTTTAGGCATACTGGTGAGGTATTTTGCAGAATGTCCCTAAATTTGAATCTAGCTAATGTACTTCTTGTAGTTCATCTGGGATTATGAGGAGGAAAGACACAGAGGTGAAGTTACACTCTCAACTATACAGTATCAATTTACCACTGATGATGTTAATATTGATCACTTGGCTAAGGTAGTGTTTACCAGATCTGTAAACTTACATTTTGTACCCTTTTTTAATGCTGTACTCTTTGAAAGCAAGTCACTCAGTGTATTCCACACTTAAGGGATGGGGAGTTAACGTCCCACCTTGTTGAGGGCAGAATACCTACATAAATTATGTGGAATATTTTTGTACGGGAAATTTGTCTCTTCTCCCTTGCTTATTTTTTAACTTAACCCTTTATTTATGTAAGCATGGGTATTCACTTTATACTTTGGATTATAATCCAATACTGCCTTATTTATTTATTTTGTTGCTCAAGTTGTTCCAGCTTTAGCCATTGGAAGTCTTTCAGTTGGCTCTACTGTCCCTTTGACATATCTCCAATGTTTTGGCTTTTGAGCACTTTTTTCTTCACTTTCTGGTACTACAAGGTGCTCTAGACTCATCTTGTACATTTTCTGCCCTTGCCCTACAATTGGTTATTTCTCCAAAAGAGTCCTGATCCTTCCTCATGAAGAATGGGATTAGAAACCAAGATCTGGGCACTTGGGTGTGCTTGTTGCTATTGGGGTGTTTTTGCTTCACTGGAAAGAACTAGGAAATATATGTACACCAATGCACATGTAAACATGTATTTGTAATCATTTCTATATAAGCTTACCAGTTTATGTACTAAACTAAACTAAACTTAAATCCATACTGATGTTTCCAACCTTATTCCAGTGCCACATGGTTTATCCTACCTTTCCCCTTTTGCTTGTCTGAAACCTCCCATTCCAGCAGTGATAAACTCGGCTTCTACTATTTGCCATTCATTTATTTATTTGTTCAATATAGGTATACATATGTGTAGCTATTTCAAAATTGTTGACTCATACCCCATGAGAAACAACTTTACCAACTAGCATACAGTGCTTATATTCCATTCCTGAGTGTAATTTTAATAGATTTGGATCAGCCATATGACCTGTCCAGGTGATTCTCCTTATTGTGGAATCTATATTTGTCATTCTTGTTTCTGTAAATATACCCTTCATGACACGAGTAGAGTGGTTGACATATCCAGACAGATTTTCATGAAGTCTAGCCTCTAAATTTGTTTAATCAACAGATTCTGCTAAGAGGTCCTTGCCTATGTGCTATTGACAACATTAATTTTAGGAGCTACTATGGTAAATTATGTGATAGATATTGACTAAAGTTTCACTAGCCATAAGTTTTTATTAGGTCCTTGGGAATTCTAAATTTGACTCTTTAAAATGATGCTGTTGGGGCTGAGTGTGGTGGCTCACGCCTGTAATCTTAGCACTCTGGGAGGCATAGGCAGGAGGATAGCTTGAGCTCAGGAGTTCAAGACCATCCTGAGCAAGAGTGAGATCCTGTTTCTACTAAAAATAAAAAAACTACCCGGGCTTCATGGTGCGTGCCTGTAGTCCTAGCTACTCGGGAGGCTGAGGCAAGATGATTGCTTGAGCCCAGGAATTGGAACTTGCAGTGAGCTACAATGATGCCACTGCACTCTACCCAGGGTGACAGAGAAAGATTCTGTTTCAACAACAACAACAACAACAACAATAACAAAAAAAAGGCAACTAGATGATACTGTTGGGAGATACCATGTAAAAGGCAACATTCAAGAAATCTCCACAGTTGCAACATAAGGACAGATGGTTTTGTGGTCTGCTTGGGCTGAGAAGTCTACATAAAATATCAACTAATAGTGCCCTGGGGAAATGAACTTCAACAGAAATCCACAGTATCTTATTCCCAAGTGATGCAGACATGGTAATAAAATTTACAGCCTATATTCAAATCCCAAAGTCTCTCCAGAACATGGCAAACTGCTGTTCCATGCTCCCATTTCATCTACTTGGCATATGAATTTCAGGAAAAAGGCTGAAGGATATGAAACTCTTTAATATGTCCCAAAGTAGACTTTTTTAAGTACAGTATTTTGTCAAGTTATAGATACTATATTGTATTGATCAGAAGGCAATCATAAAAGTGGATTTGAAATGTTAATGCTACATAACATTTATAGTTTTGTTTTTGTAATAAGCAAGACACTATATATTGGTTACCAGAAGATACTATATTATACCCCAATAAAATAGATCAGAGATAAGTAGAGTTTTCACAAACAGCTCTTATATTTCTGCAAAATCCTCTCTGTATTATTAGCTCAGCCTAAATCACTACAGAATGAAAATAGAGATACTCAAAAAGGACAAACTATTGATAGAAATTCAAGGAGGACCATATTATCATTAAACCATGAAACTCTTATGTTAACTAAAAGAAAGCATCTTTCTGTCACCCATCAGTAAGTAGAGGTGGTACTATGAGCATAGATCTGCTTCCTTAGAGTGTAGAGGAGGCCAAGAGAAATAGGCTTGGCAAGGATTCTGACCCAGCAGGTTGTTGAGTAGGGAGTTGGTTCCTGATGAATTTTAACAACAGTCTAACTTCGCACTCTGGCTAACACAGTCAGCTCTCTGTAGCATACTCTATCTCTATGATTATGTACCAGATGCTTACTGCAGATCTACAAAGATTAGTTACTCCAGGGGGAGTGGTTTATAACTCCATGATACTACTTTGTCCCAGATCAATAATAAAAGCAAAGGCACACAGCAAGCTGTCCATGTTTTCTCTCCTTAGAGAAACCAAGAGCCCCACAGTTCAACTGAATGTTACTGACTGATCCTCAGCATCACTTAAATGTACCAGTGATTGTCCTTATTTGTTTTCTGCATACACCATAATGTTTTGAAATATGTATTAGTTAAATGCAATTGTATTTTTAGAGAATTGAAGGCTTGCCGTACATTATCATCAATTTGTAGTGAGTCTTCTGTTTATGTGTCATATAACTGGGAAATTTCCCTCTTAGCAATAGGTTGTGATGATGTATTGAGAAAAATGTCTGTGTTGTTCACATATGTTAAGACCAGGTGGAGTAAGCAATAGAAATTCAACTAATAATAACAGTGATAATAACTTGCACTTGATTAAATGATCTTTCCTTTCTTCTGTCTTACATAGTAGTTAAGTTACATTTTAATAAACTAATAGAGAATAGTGAAGGGGTCATATTTGTCTGTGATGTGAACAAAGAGAATCCTTTAGGGAAAGAGTGAAATATAGAGTCAGAGGAAACAAAAAATTCACAGGTCTTAGACCTGAACATGAGCAAGGCTCAGAGGCTCTGAATCTTATCACAAATTCTCCTTGGAAGAGCATCAAGAGAATTTAGCAGCCCAGGTCTCCAAGCGAAATTGAGGGCACTTTAGCCTTTCGAGGTCATTATAAAAAAAAAGACCTGATTAATCTTCCTTCAATAAATCTAATACGCAGGCAATTTAAAGGAATATGAATTTCATTTTCTTTGCTTGATATGTTAACAATATAAAATAATTACAGCCCTTTCTATTTTGACCTGAATTGAGATTGTATCAAATTGTGTGTTGAATATATAATGCCATTGGGTAAAATGAAGCAGTGGAGAGCTACAAATGCCAAGAAATAAAAAGAATATTTTCTCCGGGGAGAGTCACGTTTACCAATAGCTCCCAGAGGCTTCCTTGTTTTATGAGGAGAAAGATAGAAGAATGCTGGTTGTATTTGTTGTTTTTAATTTGAAATTAATGCCAAGGGTTTAGACTTGAAAAGGAAATACCACTAGATCTACATGCATCGTGGTGGGGTTGCATTAACAAAATAGAGAGAACAGGCACCGACAAAGCTACTTTATTGGCATAAACATTCTTTCAATCTATTTTCTATATTTTTCAACTCTGGACATTCAAATTGGCACAATATTACCAAAAACTCAAAACAAATAAACATAAAGCTAATGATTTTGTTAATAAATGTCCTGTTGTCTGTAATGGGACGGCTCCACCGGTTGAGTGGGTCTGCTCTGTGCATACACAGGGCTGCTTGGCAGGGAACACCTGCATATGACTCCTATTTCTGTCCTTGCTAGCTATGTGACCTTGAACATAGGACCGCTGGGATTTTAGTAGGCCAGCCAATGTACTTCCTTCCCAAATTTGGATCCAGATAGACCCAGGAGCACACATGTGAGTTTACATGGAACATTCAAAAGAATTTATTAAAAATTAGAATTAATAAGTAAATTTAGCAAGCTTGCAGGATACAAAGCTAGTGTACAAATATCAATAATATTTCTATGTACCAGCAACAAGAATTTTAAAAGTAATAAAAATATTCCAATTGTAGTAGTACCAGAAAAGTCAAATACGTAGGGTCTGCACACTGAAGCTACAGAATGTTGCTGGGATAAATTAAGAAAGCCCTAAATAAATAAATCACCTACTTCTGGAAATGCTCTATACCATGACCTGGGCAGCAGGTACATGGGTGTGTACATATGTAAGAATTTATTGGCCTGTACAGTAAGGATTTACTGTATGTAAGTTACACCTCAATGAAAAAGTTTAGAAAAACTAACTGACAAAACAAAAACGCAAATTGGATTGGAGACATGGATTAGATATGTGACCTCAATAGACTTTTGAATACTTGACCCCAGAACTAGGTAGATAAACCTGTCTAATTACTGGTACAGCCGGACAACTACAGCCCACATTTACCACAGCCCACAAAACCAACCAAAACTTTTGAGCCAAGTGCCTGGCTCCAAACAAGGGAAAAGACTGAGCTGAGTAAGCCCAACTTCTTTTTCTCCATCCACCAGTAAGGTGAATCACTCCTCTTCCCAATAGATAAGAAGAGAGGCCTGTGGGAGACTCTGTGGGATGCGATGAAGGGGAAGGGGGTGTCTCTCCCCATCCGTGACTCAACTTCTCTGCACTTTTGTCTTCTCTTTTGCAAAATGGCAACAATAGAACCTATCATCTCCTACGGTGTGTGAGGACTGAAAAAGCTAATCCATGTGAATGGCTTTGCCAAGTACCAATAAACACACAATTGGAGGAGCAAAGCAGAAGACTATAGAGGTGAAAGAGATCTTTAGGAAGATAGTCCGATCTGTTTGTGTTATTTTATAGACTAGGAAACTGAGATGCAAGGAGGTCAAGACCCTTGTCCAAGTTCCATGACTTGTTGGAAATATATTGTTGCTATATTATAGCACAATTGTATCTAGATCCCAGCTGTGCATGTGCCTCACGCAGAGTTCTTTCTGCTACACTCTGCCGAATAACCATCCTAAATGACAACAGATGGAATTGCTGGTCCTTTTCTCAGCCACCATGAATTTCCTGGTAGGCCCTGTGTGCTGCTGCACTCACATAGCAATTAATAGCCCTTGTTGTGCTTTTGCAATAAGAACAAGATTACTATATAGAGCCAAGGTAGCTATTTTCACAATTCACTGTAAAGTAGTTAGGCAAGTATTCCTTTGAAGGCAAATAAACACAGTCAACTACAATTATTTGGTTCCATTTAGCGTATTGGAAAAGGTAATGGTTTAATGATATCCTAATGGTCTCAAATAGTTAATACACCACAGAAAATGATTCATAAAATTCCCTTCTTGCTAATTACTCTGATATTAGTGTTATGAAAAGGCACTAAACCCCATGGAACCAAAGTGTTTTCACCTTCCCACCAAGTGACAATGTTATTAGTTTACAATTCTCTATTTACTGGTCATGGAAATATAGGATCTTTGGAGGACAGGGAAGCCTGTAATATGTTTTGTTTGTTAGATGATAGATCCTTGCAACATTATCTGGGACAGTTACTATGGCAAAGAAAATGGTCCTGTAAAGGCCACATGACTTTCTAACTTTATGTCACATGTCCCCAAATGCTAGTTCATTAAACTGGAGCCAGCAGGGCTGAGACTGGGGTAGTAGCTGAAGAGAGGGTTCTTTCTGGTGGTAGGAAACCCCTTCGTGTGCAGAGCCCGTGGGCTGACAGGGTAAGGGAGTGCTCGTGCTTACTCAGACAGACACAAACACACAGGCTGTTTGTGCTTATTTTGGAAAGGAGTGTGAGCTGTAACATTGCAAATATTTCCTGGAAACATGTACCTAGCCTCCTGGCTCCGTATATGACACATACTGACAGGATGGGCTGCTTTTTCCTAGTTTGCTGTTGATAGATCAGGTGCCAGTACTTCCAGTCAGAGAGACAGCTGTGCACACCTGGAAGGATCCCAGAAGAAGCCCCAAACGAGGCATGAAAATGATGCTAGTGCACAGCAAGATGCCTTATCTTCTGTCACCAGAAAAGTGGCTCCTCCATAGATTTCTATATCTGCCCCCATGTTGCCACTGAGTGTAATGAAAAGAACAAGGACCAAGGAGACATTTGGATTCAAGGTATACCACACTCTTTCTTCACCTGTACAATGTGTAAAATGGTGAGTTTAATGTCTATCTGACAGGATTATGGAAAGTGTTAGAGCTCATTTATTGAATATTATATATAACATACACTGCAAAAGTGGTAGCTGGTATCGTTATTATTGTAGATATTTCCCACTAAAATTAGACAAATGTAAAATTAAAAATTAATAAGAACATCCTACTGATAGTTTATAGTTTATATATACATGTGTATAGGTATGTGTGTACATATATTTCCAAGAGTGTATACACATATTTATATGTTAATCTTATGCATAAAAACATCAGGAGATAGATACAGTTAGAGGACATGTGGCTCAAGAGACATGTCACATTTTGCCTGGTCCGCCTTGGTTACACCTGTAGTCCTAGAATAATTATCACTAGCACTCACTTTCACTCTGAAAAGTGACCCAGTTTGGATGATAAGTTATATGATCACTCTAAATAAGGATCAAAAGAAAACACTGATCTCACAGAAATCTGAAAACAACCATTGGCTTAAGAAATTTGTACTGGGGATACCAACATAATGTTTTATCTATATAAAATACATCTTAAATAGTAATTATCAAAACAAGAACTGCAGACTCAATGGCCATAAGTCTTGTCCCTAGCAGAGGATTTTCCATTTGGTAAAGAACACTGTGTGTTTGTTCTGATATTTTCCTACAGTTTGGTCCTGGTGTTGACTGTAATAGCTGTGACTTCAGGGGGATGGTTTTTATAATAGTATTGACTAGAACTCTTTAAGTGGCTGCTGCGTGGAAGGTTATTTTGCCACTCAATTTCTATATTTTTTTTCTTTTTGTTAACTCATGCTAATTTCTCTGATTCTAGTAGCTTTAATATTTATCTTCAGCATTTGGGGACTTGGGCAAGCCTATAAGGGCTTGTTTAAACTTTTCAGATGGATGGCACAAATTTACCTTTTTTATTATCCTAGTAAGTTTGGAGAGGGAGGGAAAGAAAACTAACATTAAGGGCCAGGGCTTCTGGGTGACAGACATAAATTACCCTATTTCAATGACTTTGTGATTTTTGGAAGGAGGATCTTTGCTTTCTGTCTTATATAACTTTCTATACTTATTCTGTATGGTTTGAATTTAAAATGCCCTTCCTGCCTGTCTTACTCCTCATTTCCTCTAGGAAAATTTCCTTTCAATCGGGAAAATATTACTTTAGCAAATCACACTTTTAACAATGTCCTATCAAGCAAAGCTGGAAAATGGGTCAAAATCTAATCTTTTCACCCTCTAACCTGGCCAGGGTATTTTGTATCTCACTCTTAGGGTAGATACACATGCATCTTTTTCACATTTTCAGCTATATCTAAATAGATCAGCCTTTAAATAGAACTCTTTAAAAATGTCCTTTTTCATCCCAAGTTCAATAACAAACTTAAAACTCTTTACCATTTCTTCTAAAGACCCAAACTCTCTAATGTCCTGAACACTCTCTGCTAGTCTTTAGTCCAGGAACCATATTGTCCAGTGACCTATTTAGTCTGGAATGAAGAGGGCAGCTGGCAGGGAATGTGACAAGCCTCATGTTGTTTTCAACCCCATAAGCAACTGGGCTTGCCAATGTTCCCCATTTCTAGTGCTTTAATCTCATAGACCCTCGCTATCACTCAAGGGAGGGAGGAAAAGCCCACTGCAGAGAGAAGCAAACTTCTGGAACTAAAATTCAAAGTCTCTGAATTGTGCCGGTGATGTGCTCCAAATATATTTTGTTTTCCAAACATGTTACCTTTATTTCCCCAAACCCAATTGGTCCTCAAATTTCTCATCCATATGGAAGTCCTAAAGTTGCGACTTTATGGAGCACAATCTTGAACACAAAACTGTTCTTGGGAAACTGTTTTGCAGTTGGGCAATTTTTAATCACCTGTAACATAGGTAGAAATGATTGCAGCGTTTTTGAAATTAACAGCCAAAGGCTAAAATTAATGTGTAATATGACTATTCCATCAAGAAACATTTTTCCCGTGTTTCTAATAATTAGCAATTCTGATTTAAATATTTCTGCCCTGCTAACCATATATAAGAAAAGATTTATACTACCCAATCTTCTTCTAACCCCTGGGTTTTTGTGGCACTAGAGATGATAAATAAAGCAGAGTCACCAAAGGAAAATACCATGTGTTAGATAATGCACAAACTGAGTTACCACAAATGATGGATTGTCGTAGAGGATACAAAAGAAATGCTTTTCCAGTACCACAATACAGGAAGACTTTTAATATAAATTCCTGTGAATCAAGAGGGAATAAGCATTATTTCCACTGCTCCTTAAGGATTTCCTTACAATATTTGAAAATTCTCTATTTTCACCTCTATGGAGTTTGTTTTATACCTCGTAAAACCATTATTGAATAGAGAAAATGAACCTGGGTAAACCATTTGCAGATAGAATCCGCTAGAGCTAGCCGCACATCCAAAGCTCGCACATGGAGGCTTGGCTTTTGCCACTGTCATTGCTCTCTAGCTTTCTCTGAGAGCCCTGAAAAGCATTTGAGAATTAAACATGCAGGCCTGGTCCTTATTATTGTGACCTTGGTAGTGATCTGTTTTTCTTGTTACAGGCAATGAAAGCTTAGAAGAAAACTATGTCCAGGACAGCAAAATGGGGTTTGTCATCAACGCCATCTATGCCATGGCTCACGGGCTGCAGAACATGCATCATGCCCTCTGCCCCGGTCACGTAGGCCTCTGCGATGCTATGAAGCCCATCGATGGCAGCCAGCTCCTGGACTTCCTCATCAAGTCCTCGTTCGTTGGCGTATCTGGAGAGGAGGTGTGGTTTGACGAGAAAGGGGATGCTCCTGGAAGGTAAAGCAGTCTTCCCAGCATCGAATCTTAATAACCCTGTGAGCCTTCCTGAGCCAGAGAGAGGGCAGCCATGGCTTCATTTGGTTCCATGGCTTCTGGGTGTCATGAGGATAGATACAACCACATAGCTAAAAACAGATAATATCACATAGAAATTACCAAGGACCACACCACTTTTTAAAAAACATTAAAATACTTCTTGGTAAACACCCAGGACCCTGCATCCTGCCAGGGCCAACTCCTATGCAGCAATCACCCTGCTCTTCCCTAAGAATGCCTGGGACCTCCCTGAAAGCCCAAGAAACTAAAGAGATTACACCTGACCAGCAGGAACCTCCTAGGTACTGCCAGCACCAGGCGAGCATCTTTCTGATTGATTGGCCACAATGCTATTCTGGTCACAAAATGTTTTGAATATTACACTTGCTTAAAGAGCTTAATATGTGCAGAGAAGCAAGTCCTGCACACATGCCCCTTTTTCTCAGGCTAACTGATGTTTTTGCTAACCTGTCTCTTATAACAAGAAACGGAGGGACTTTCTTTTTAGGATTGAGTCCCTGTGGCTTTCAAAGAATTAACCAAACAAGAAGCAAAGGAAAATTAAACCTAAGTGTATATATATAAATGTGTGTGTGTGTGTGTGTGTGTGTGTGTGTGTGTATATATATATATAAATCCTCCCCAAGTCATTTTATATATAGTTTGCTCTGCAATATTTGTTTTGATACCACAAGTTAGTTCATATGTAACTGGCACATGGAGAATGATGTCAGAATCTAGAGTAGTTGTTTTCATGAATATACATTTTCCTCGGAAAAGGATTATCAGAATGGCAGGAGAGGAAAATCTGCAGCAGGAAGGAAAAAGGCCCTTCGCTTGGCTGGTGCAGGGTCTACCCACAATCTCACAGGCTCTGTTTGCTCTCAGTCTATGTTTTTTCAGAGTTAGAGCTTTTAGGAAAGCATATGCTGTGTTAAAATGGAACAGCAAATCATTTAATCCTCACTGCTATAGGTATGTCATTATCTTTCTTAAACAGAAAACAAACTGAGTGTCAGAGAAACTAAGAAACTTACATAGTAAGCAGTGGAGACAGTGTGGTCTGACTCTGAGACTTGTAGTCCCTTGCCACATCACACTGCCTTTTAGCTAATCCTGAAATTACACAAAATGGCTGGCAACTTTCTTAACATCACTTCAGAAGTACTGTAAGGCAGTGGTTCCCAACCTTTTTGGCACCAGGGACTAGTTTCATGGAAGACAATTTTTCCACGGACCGGGAGATTGGGGGTGGGGTGGCAGAGCTCTATGGCCCGGTCCCTAACAGGCTGCAGCCCAAGGGGTTGGGGACTACAGCTGTAAGTCCCCAGCTGATTTGACCATCCGTAATTCTCCATGTATATCTTCTTTTTATGTAAACTTAAAGTTGTCCATTTAGGGAGTCCCTTGTGAGGGCTAGATGGATTCTCCCTGTTAAAATCCAACAGCTCTAGAAAAAATAAATGATATGTCATTGTCAACAACTGAAATGATGAATTTATCCAATTCCTTCTGAGCTGCCAGTTAGGTGAGAGCAGATTTCGATTGGAATGTGAGCAGGAAGGATGGAAGGATCCCTGACCTGAGCATATGGAAACCTTCAAGGAAATGGTACCAGGAGCAACAAGTGGGTCTGAGATTCAGAACATTGGCCACCCGCTCCTCTAAACCCACTGTTGTACTCCTGCGTTCCACTGGAAACTAGGCTCAGTAAAGGCTTGGAATGTAAACTTTCCTTCATGCTTCCAAAAGATAACATACACAATATGCCTCGCACAGGGCCACATGCATTTTTGACACTTTATAAATTCAATTTTCTTCCTCTTCTCTCTCTTTGTAAGTTGTCCAAAATGTAGGTGCACAAGTTTAGCTTGTTTCTTCTCCATTTTAAATTAAATATTCAAATCATGAGCTTTTCCCTGTGTCTTTTCTCAGGGATCATTTCCTTCTGCTTGAAATTGGTTGGCTTAATCTGTGTTCAATCCCAGTTTTAACCATCTCTCTCTGCTTCCACCTTCTCTGACACCATCTTTCATGCTTTTGGTCCCTCTTGTAATTATTTCAGTTAGTTATCACACAACACAAACTGACCGCATTGAAAGGATGCTATAAAGATGTAATTTATAGCATGAAGATATGCCAAATAAGGGGCAACATGGCTGGGAGGGACCCTGGGGTCAAGAGAAAAGAGCAGTGTTCAGGAGCACACATGGTACAAGGAAGGCCTGCTTTTAGTAAGTCGGTATTTTTCCCTTGGTATCCTTCAGTATTTTTTTTCCTCCAGCTTTTGGGACTATAAAAAAATTGTGTTTTCATAGCAAAATATTGTGAATTTTTCTGTTTCTAAATGCTAATAAAGTGTGAACTGATTTCCCTTATGAAAGAGCAAATAATGAAATTGAAATAAAAGCCTTAGGAAACTGATTTAAAGGAAAAAGATATTCGAAAGGAAGCATTGCAGCAAAGCCTTCACAAAAGTACTGTAGGAAGTGTAATAATGTAATATGGAGTAAAACACAAAAATTAATGGGAACAGAAAAGGTTCTATAGCTATAATGGATTTAAATGGAAAGATATTGAAGGTGTAGATTAGTGTCATTGATCACCAAGATGAGTGTGAGCCATCCACCCACAGTCCATACCCACTTGGAAATCACTCAGAGCTGCTCTGAAGAATGTTCTGGAATATCTCAGCAACAAGGGGATAATAACTCTCCATTAGCCCAAAGTCAGAACAGCAAAGAGATGAACGATGTGCTACAGGTGCACCATTTTCTCTTCTCACGCTAGGTGACTTTTGTTCATCTGGCAGGGGAGAATTTCCCTTGTTCTCTCAGAGTCCCCTTTCCCTTTAGGAGACAGCTATTTGTAGAAATTGCCAGTATCTGGATGTGGAGAAGCCACTAGTTACCCTGTGGGTGACAGGATGCATTCATACATTAAGGACAGGCAGAAAAGACAATAAACTGACTAAACTGATATTCGTTGTCTAGTTAAAGAACTAGGCCAGATACAGCCAATAAGTTTCAGATACCAACGTAGATTGATTACTAGTAGCTTTCTGGCATGGTGGGCTGAGAAAGATTGTGAGTACAAGTCAGGCTTAGAGAGAAAGAATTCCAGGATGGATTAGGTAGGGGCATAGGGGAGGGGAAAGGGAAGAGAGCTGAGGAAGAGGAATGTGTGTTGGTTCATTGCCGTCTATATCCTTGGGTCAAGCACAAAGAGCAAGGGGCCATGACTCATATTCTAGCCCAGGAGGGTGAGGACTATGCATAGGTACTGCACAAAAGAATCTCACTTTGCAGAGCCAATAAGGGGAGCCAGACATACAGTTTTGGGAAACATTCAATTAGTTATAGTTTACTTGAGTGAATAGCAACATGGAAAGAGGTCGTAAGAATACCAAAAAGTTTCTAACTGAGAGATAAATGGCTATGCCAACACAAAGATGTTCTCCAGGTTTCTTATAGTAATGAAAATAATCAGAGTATTTTAGGGCATTAATAGTAATACAAATACGAATGATATCATGATATTGCCTTACATATTGTCTTAGTCCTTTTGGGTTGCTATAACAAAATCCCATAAACTGTGTGGTTTAGAAACATCAGAAATTTATTGCTCATAGTCCTGGATGCTGGGAAGTCCAAGACAAAGATGCCAGCACATTTGGTGTCTGCTGAGGGCCTGCTTTTTGGTTCATAGATGTGCCTTTTAGTTGTGTCCTCACATGATGCAAGGCACAAGAGAGCTTTCTTGGGGTGCTTTTATAAGGGTACTAATCCCATGATATGTATGTATATATATGTATATGTGTATGTGTGTGTATATATGGTGTACAACATGATTTTTCATTATACTATTAATATAAATATATAGTGAGATCATTACTATAGTGAATAGTTCTAAATGAAGATTTTGCCATTGTGTAGCATTCCAGCATTTGAAATTACCAAAATAACTGACACCAATTATTTGGTTTCAAAAATATTTGTCCTAATCAGGGAAGAGATTAGTTTAAATGTCAATGCACAAGACATTAAGTCTCCAACATCCTTACTAATTAAAGATGCCTTTCGCAGATTTCTTGCTCTGTTAGCACCTTAAAAAGGCTCCAGACTTGATAAAACTCATTTCTTTTAATACAGTGTAAAGAAAATGGCAACTGAATGTGAAAAAGAAATTTGGATTAAAGTAATAAAATAAAGAAATTAATGTTCTCATTGATTGTTACTTGTTCAAAGAATAACTTAGTGAATAATGATTTGAAGAAGATGATCAACTCAGCTCACATAAAATTACTTTTCTGGAGCATAAACAGAGAGAAAAGTACAAGAGCAATATATTCTTTAACAAGTATGGATGATAGATACACAGAGATTAAAGAATGGAATACACATTCTGGAAAATCAGAGGAAACTTAGAAATAAACTAAAATATTGGCAGTAGCTGGTGTTGGGATGTGGGATGATTCTAGCTTTTATCTCCCTTCTCTCTATTATCATCTATTTACCAAATTCTTTGTTCTCTACATTATGTCTATGTTCTGAAAGACACAGATGTTTTCTTTGTAGGTACGATATCATGAATCTGCAGTACACTGAAGCTAATCGCTACGATTACGTACATGTTGGCACCTGGCATGAAGGAGTACTGAACATTGATGATTACAAAATCCAGATGAACAAAAGTGGAATGGTACGGTCTGTGTGCAGTGAGCCTTGCTTAAAGGGTCAGATTAAGGTAAGCCACAAATGCATTCTTGGATGGTGTCCATGAGGAGGTCTACCACCTGGGCACTAGCAAGGAAAAACACAAAAACACAGACACTTTTTGGAACAAGACTGTCCAGAACAAGTGTGCCAGGCTTACTATTTTTGCTCTTGTCTTTAACAAAAACTGAAAAGACAAAGAAAGATTAGGAAACAGAGTAGAAACTATTAGAATATTTGGAATAGTCTTTACTTGAATAGCAATGATGGGTTGGGACCCTATACACAATATAGGCAGCAAGGGGATGAATAATCAAATTAAAAATTGAAACAGAAGTAAATGTGGAAACTAAAACCAATAATACTGCTTAGTCATAGTACTAGCTATTGTTAAAGAAAGCAAAAGCTGAACAATGCTAAATAAGCGTATAACTAAAATACCAGAAGTTTAAATGAGGTAACATAGAAGGTCTGATTATCATTTTCCTTTTCTTCACCAAATCCTTTGATTCTCCTGAAACTGGTAGTTTTTTCTAACCAAGAGAGAGTCTCTACTTTCTGATTATTTTCTGCAGCTTTTTTGTGGGGAGGTGAGGTGGGACAAATGAGTAACCATGACATTACTGTATATACAAAACTAAAGTAAATCAGCATCAAATATTAAGCCCTTGGCTGGATATACCAGAGAGAATTCTCAGTGAATAAGACATGGAAGCAACACTCTCTGAATCCCATGCTATTTAAAACTAAACTGGATGATGCACTAGGAAATGGAGCATCAGGGAACGATTATGAGGTGGCAGGGGTATGGATTAGATGACCTAATAGGTCTTTCCCATCTCTAATTTTCTGTGATTCATCTCAGGGAACAGACAGGCTGTCACGTAAATGTCGCACGTACAGCTGGAACTGGAGGAGATCGTGTGTGAGGCTCTGGCCCCCACCATGCTGCCAGGCTGCTGTGACATTCTCTGCACAGGAGCCACAGAGCCACCCTACAGGGGAGATGCCCTGAGAAGTGCACTTAGGGGTCTTTAGGGCAAGAGTGTAGTCATAAAGTGCATAAGTTTTGGCATGGAGGCTGGAAAAAAACTTATCTCAACTGACTAAAGAAGGTGGGAGATTTGCAACCTGTAACATCTTTTGGCAGCTGAGAAGATGTCTTGGTGGACTCAAACTCTCTGTGACTCCAACAGCTTGGAGCAAGGAACAAACTTCTGAGATGAATTACCCTAGTTTTAAACATTGTATGCCTTCTCTGCAGAAGGTATATTATAAATATTTGATAATTGTCATGACAACCAGCCAATCAGAATGGACTCCATTCTAGTGCTCTGACAGGGTGCTGCGGGCCTCCTGCCATGGCTGTGGAAAATCCTCAAGTTGGTGGATTTGGCCCAGGTGTCCTACATGGCTGGGGTAGTATGGGACATTCAGGAGACATGGAGACACTGCTAGCTCCAGTGAGTGCACAAGTATTTCAGCAGTGTAAGAATGGGTCCAGCCAAACCAGTATATATGGGCTGTTGGATAGCCCTGCTTTTCGCTAAGAATCCATTTCTGATTCCTGTCCAGATGGCTGGACTTCCACATGAGGCCAACTGGTGTTATGGACTATGTCTTCTGAAATCCAGAGGCCCTAAACTCCCTCTTGCCTGTTGTCACAAGATGCCAGGCCAATGCTTTCTGGTTGCAACATCTTTTCTGGGTGGCGGGAAAACCTAGGACATCTGTAGACTGAATTGTACAGTGGGGAGAATACAGAAGCCCTGAGTTCACGTGCTTCTGTCACCCAAAGGATGTCATATGTGTGTTCGGCTCAGATCTCCTTTCCAGTGTGGATGTAGCATTGAATTTGCTGTGCAGAGAACCACTGTGAAACAGTTTGTGGACCTGCAAAGTTTGGTTTTGCAGGGTATAAGAAAAAAAACCCCAAAACCTGGCAGGAATAAACAAATTGTTCCAAGGATTCACTGTACTGCAGCTCCCTTTTACAATTCCTTCCTGTTACTCTGACTGCTGGCAGACCAAGAGTGGTGCTCACACACCATGAGTATTCCCATTTGCGCATTCCAGAAGAAACGCCTTTGTTCTCCCCAATTCAGAGGCAAGGTTGTCTGCATATATCTCTACACCTAGACACTGAAGAATTTCTGGCATCATGTCTTTGCTATGCCCATGCAGTGTTGTAAAAGGAGATCCTAGACATCATTGCAGAGCCATTACAGAGCACTCACTATAAATGCAAAGCTCTTGGGAGCCAATTTTAGAAATATTGTATACCCTGCAGGAGGAAAATGTACCTGTTCTCGATAGCACCTGGAGTGGCGGTGAGGGGGGTTGTTTGTTTCCCATCAGCACTTTGGGAGGTATGGAAACAAATGAAATTTGAATCCCATTTACTAGATAATAGCATGCACATTCTAAGATCACTAATTTGCCACCTACCAGGCCCAGGATGCATAGAGCCAGATCTCAGTAGCCACTGCAAAGATGGGAGAGAGAGAGGCAGCTTACAAGGTGATTGCAGGGCATGCACTTGTGTCACCTGGGAAATACAACTTTTGAAAGAGGACTGTTCCTTTTAAACGTCAAATACCATTTACAATGCTAAAATAATAATTTGATGTCTTTTCTGTTAACCTATAAAACTTTCTTATGATAGCTTTATAGTTAAAAGCCCAATTTTCTTGTTGATTTTTAGAAATGTAAATATAGCTTATAAATAAAATATCTTACAGAGTCAGAGAATGAATGACTTCAGTCATACCACAAACACAAGTAAATAAGATCATACCTTTTATTGTTGTCTGTTACACTAGGGTCCAGTCAGGAAAACAGAGCCTGTGTCGGGTCGTACATGTGGGAAAGGTAATAGAAGAGACTGGTTATACTAGTGAAAAGGGCTACTGAGGCAGCACAGAGATGAGCAGCAGCAGGAATCCATTCCCACTCCAGGCTCAGAGGGGCGCAGGGAGAGCTCAGCTTCTGCCTGAGATCCCCCCTGAGGTGGGGAGGGCTTCTCTCTTCTCCTTCTCTTCCGTCTCTCATTAGTTTGCTCTATTTTGCCAAACCTATCCAGAAGACAGTTGGCAAGAGATCCTGGAAAATGTAGTTCCCAGGTATCTTAGCTCAGGTTCCCTTGAACCCTAAACACTACGCAAACCTTAAGTGCGCATGCATTGTTGGGAGATTCGAGCCCAGAAAAACAAGAGTGGAGGGCAGGGAAGGGAAGTGAGACATAGAAGAACGAAGGAAATAGAAAACAAAGCAAAACAAAACAAAGCAAAACAAAACAAGGTGACACGTTATTGAGCAGGACCCTGATTCACTGAGCATAACTAGTCGCTTGGCAAATAGAGATCTCTGGACAGGCTATTTGCACAATTGGAGGAAGTCAGGGAAAGGGAGGAAGGCACCCACACCATCTTATTTTTTGCTTCCCATTGTCAAAATTTATGCTCACAGGGAGTTTTATCACCTGATCCCTTTAGGTAGCTACTGGGGAGGCCACAGTCCCTGTCCTGTTACATGGTGCTCCTTCTGATTCTGGAAGCAATGTGAGGAGTGAGAGCTCATGTGGGTCCCCTGTGTGGTCTGGTCGGGCTGGTGGTTGCAGCAGTGTCCAGAACTCTCCAGTAGCTGGGAGACAAGGGCCCAAGACACAGAGGAGGCCAAAGAAAGTCTGAGGCAGCACATGAAATGTGGACAGTGTTGTGCAAGCAAACAGCAAAGACCTGATGCATGTGTCGGTTTCGGTTTCACATGCAGAACCTGCTGATGTTTTCTTTGTTGTGGTGAGGACAGGAAAGGAGGAAGAAGGGGTGGGAAGGTGACAGAAGGGAAAAGAAAGAAGGAATGAGCAGGGAGGGAAGAGAGACGGGACTAACAAGCATGTCCTTATGCAAGGACCACAGCTGCTTTACAGACAGCATCTCAATTACTCATTGAAACAACCCTTTTAAAGTAAGTATTATCGCCCCCATTTTAAAGATGAGGGCTCTGAGACCCAGAGGGATGGAATCACTTGCCCCCAAGCTCTCTCAGCTAGAAAGTGCCAAAGCTGGGCTTGGAGCCAACCCAAGACTGTTATCATCCCACGGACACATGTTGTTCAACTATCTTTCATTACATGAACTGGCACATTTCCTACAAATGAAAATTTCAATGTCGAATAATTATTTTTTCAATAGTTCACAACAAAATCATGAATAGTGATCAATTTTAAACATGTTAGGGGAATAGAATCTAAGATAAAAGAAATAATATTTACAAAAGAGGTTGTGAGAGTTGATTAGTGACAGGGGCATCAGCAGAGAAGCCGGGGAAGGATCCTGGAGTTTGCTGTCACTGCTCTTCCCTCCTCCTCTCTCCTCTCCCTTCTCTCTTCTGCTGTCTTTTCTTCACTTAGGTTTGTCTTTGGATTCTTTTCCCCCAGGTGATGGTTTGGGATTTGGAGATTGCAGTGGGAGAGTGGAGATGATCATTACTTCCTCCCATCCTCACCCAGCCAATCACAACAGAATTCTGGAGGAATTGGTGAATGTGGCATGTATCATAAATATTTCCTCATTTACACATGCCCTATTGTCATACAGAAAAATGATACCTTATATTTGTAGAACAAAGCCCTGTAAGCCCTGTTACACATATTTTACAAATTGTAGATTTTAGAATTGGGTTAACTATCTCCATGCATGAGATAAGACTGATTTCATTTTATTTGTTGAAATTTTCTATCAGAAAACTGAAAGTTTAATTTCAAAAGGCATTAGAAGTGTGGCCCCAAGAAGACTGCTTCGTTTAAACCTCTAGAGAGCCCTTTGCTCAGCTTTAGCCTCCTGTGTCACTCTGATTTGTCCATGGTTGAGCAAAGAGGCCAAAGAACAGATTTGTTGAGTATCAAAGTTAAGGGGACATGATCATTGTCATTATGATCTAAGATATCCTCAAAGATGGAAAGAAGCTAGGAGAGTCCAGTAATAAACCATTTACATTTACCTCTAATTGGAACTTCTAGTGTGCCTGGGCTTGTGTTATGGGCATTATTAATAATATGTAATGCACTAGAGGAGTTTGTCTCTGGTTTTTCCTGTTGGTAGGTATAGCTACTTGAGAGAAGTTGCCAGTGGAGAAAACTTATGATTTCTAATACTATCCTTTTTAAAAAATCATAATTACTAATATTCATTTTCACATTGACACTATTACCTTTCAACATAAATCATTGATTAAAAAGTAGCCAAGTTGTTTTAGATCATGTATCTTCAAGGCTCTGCAGAGATTAGGGTTAGGTTTTCAGATTCCAGAACTTTTTCCATCTTTAGAAACCTAAGATCATCCTTGTAAGGTGAGCTGTTAAATAATTCTTTCCTTAGTTCCTTTACTCTAACATCATTTTCCTCTTTCTCTGTACATTTTCCTGCTCCTGAAAGAGCTCTATATATTTACAGTTGTTTATTTAGCCCAATTTCAGCATTATTCTGTAACAGATGCTGTCTGTCTGGAAGATTGGATACTCATTCTTGACCAAAATTGTCAAACAATCAGGACCACCCTACCTTTCCTAATAATAAGAAAAGGATGTGATAAGGATAAAATTGATACTGTAGAATATATGTATATATATGCATGTATGGGTATGTGTGTACAGATAAGTGTGTGTATGTATGATATACTTCTACTGTTTGCTACCAATTCTTCCTGTTGCTTTATACAGAAATAGCTACAGGAAATGGATATATCTTGAGTCCATTCTATCCAGCAGCAAAGTTGAAAAGAGAATGTGGGCACATTATAATGTTCCTACTCCAGGTTATAACATACCTGTCAATATCACAATTTACTGTCCTCAGGGAGAAAAACAACTTCAATAATGTGACAGAATATGAAACTTGTATTCTGTGAAATCAAGTAGATGAATTTTGAAAAGCATTATTGTTCCATTTATTTTGCAATGATGGAAACATTGCGATATGTCTGTCAAAATATAAAATAACCAAAGATACGCTATAACACATTTCCTGATAAGATCTACTGTTGGATGAGACCGTGCCCCTTTGATCTCAGTGCCTGTGATTGGATGGTTGAGGAAACGGGAAACTCTAAAAGCACAGGGAAAATGGTGTTGGGAATAGAATCTCCCACACGTCCCCTCCCACCCTTCCTGCTCTCACACTGAATCTGAGTAGCCCCTCTGCTGATTTTCTTCTAGGTCACATTGTGGATCATGCTGGACTGACCAAAATCCTCAACTTTTCCACCTGCAATTGCTCCAAGTTCAGAGTTCAAAGTGTGTCACTTTGTGGCTGCATTTCTTTACACTTCTACCTATTTTTATTTTTATAGGCTAGGCCATAGAATTTAGACATAGTTTCATTCTCCTCCAGTGCATGTGCTTCAAAATTTCTTGGATATGTTTGCTTCCCTCAATGGCAGTATGAGGGAGAATTTTGTCGTGAATTTGATGGCAAGAGAATTGTTTTAGACTGAAATCAATCTCAAACAAATTCTCCTATTATGGAAACAGTCATCATTTTCTGATTACTCTCTGGTTTGCATTAGCACATCATGACCTTGGCCCCACAACCCTGCTCTTCCAGACCCACCTGGCTGTAGCTTTGGGAGATTTTTTTTTTTTTCCATTTCATGCCTACTAACTGTGGATTATCTTTGAACACATCTCATATCTGTAATGAATATTTTTATTCTGTTCAATTATCTCCTTATTTTCTCATAATTTTGATCTAGTTAATAAAGACTTCCCTCCTTTGTTCTCATTTTCAAACATAAAAGAAAATATTAAAGAATAGCACAATAGTCACCCATGTAACCACCAATCCCGTTCAAGAATTGTAAGTCTTTTACCGTTTCCTCTCTTCTCTCCCTCCGTCCTTCCCTCCCTCTCTTCCTCTGTCTTCCTCTATCTTTCTCTCTCTCCCCCCTGCCCTTTTTCTGAACCATTTGAAAGTAAGGTACAAATATCATGAGACTTCATACCTTCATACCTCAGCTTACATGTTCTAAGAACAAAGACAATTCTCACATAATCATAAAACCAGCTAAGAAAGTTAACAATAGCATCACCAACCACAACTATCCAATCCACCTCAGTTTTCTCTTTTTGTGAATCAAAACAAACTAACCATATAAATTGTTTACAGTTAATGTAACCATTTTGGCAACCAGTGCAACAGTGATTGGGTTCTTGCATTATGTATTAATAGCATTTCCTTAGTTCCACTGCAGGATGGCAGGGTCTGAATATAAATTGCTCACAGGCATACCAAAAAATCCTGTATTTGAGAAGCCTATAATTACATAATGATGATGTGATTTGCCCCTGCTACTAAAAATATTGGCTACAATTTCGGAAAAAAAAATGTAAAGCCAAAATATTGTCCTTTGTATCTTATTGTATGTGTGAAAAAAAAAATGAAATTACTGTACTATCTCTGAATGACATGGAAACTTTACAAACACTGATCATAACAAAACATTCTACTAAAGTATTATTAATTCATCCACAACCACTCTGAGTCATACCTACATCTTTACCTCTCCCATTTTGGCCATATCTGTGCTGGTTTCCTGGTTACTGAACTTTTTGGGGATCAACTTAGCTTCAGACCCAGCCTGTCCACCACTTTCAGGGATAGGTCCCAGTGGGGACTGCTGTGAATCACAGGATATTGGACAGAGCAGGGACACAGCAGGGCTGACACATCTTAGGTGGCAGTGAGAGAAACAGAGCCTATTCTGCTTTTTGAAGTAAATGTTTATGAAATGTAATGTACATATAGAAAAGTAGAGGAGGAAGGCAAAAGTAGGAACATGCAGGATACGGTAAACCTCCTATCCAGACTTTGCTCTAGCTCTTCCCTCTGCCTAGAACATTCTTGCACCAAATATATTCAGGGCGTCCGCCCCTTCCCTCCCTCAGGTTTTTACTCAAATGGCAACATCTTAGTGAGAACTTACCTGACCACCATATGCAAATTGCAACCCCCTATTCCAGGTGCCTTTCTACCAGGGCTGGGACCAGGGTGAGGTACAGAGGGCACAGATTTTGAGGAGGCGGTCACTGTCAAGGCCACGCAAGTTTAGGTGAGGACTTGCACATCCCGGAGGGAGAATGTCTCTTTAAATTTGGTCCCTAGGTGCTTCCCTTGCCTCACCTTGGTCCCTGCCCTGACCTCTATTCCCCTTTCTTGCTTTGGTTTTCTCTAAAGCCTTTTCATAGAATGACAGCTCCTCAAGCATGAGAAGGCTTGTTTTTGTTTTGTTTATTGATTATTTCTGGCCTAGACATAGTGTCTGACACACTGTGGGGACTCAAATGCATATTGTGAATGAAAAGATGGATAAATGGATGAATGAAAGGAAGAGTCAATCACTGAATGAATATGCTCCGCATAGGACCTTTGTTTCCCCTCTTAGCAGTACGCTTAACACCTTACGTCAGATTTTAAGCTCTTTAACTTCAACGATCAGGTCTTTTCATTTATTTATCCCCATGCATAGCACCATTTCTGGCACAGTGGGCCACTAAAAGAAGATTGATTAATTGAATATATATCTGCCAATCTCTGAGATCGAATTTTGGTTCTCAGAATAACCTCATCACCCTGGCAGCCACTGTTACACTAGGAAGAGCCTAGCTCTTGAAAATAACTAGAGATAACCTGACTGACGCTTGCTGGAGGTATTGAGCTTCTTTACAGCCGTTTCTTCCTTTGCAAAATGCACATAATTAACTCCATCCCTGGAGTGTTTGTGAAGGTTAGTGCAGTCCTATGTAGAGTGCCTAGTACATAGCTGGACTCAGTATATATGAGATTATATATATTATATAAATATATAGTATAGATTATAGATTATATATTTGTGATTATTTTATGTTCTTAACCTCTTTTCATTATATTTTCTCTGTAATACATTACAAAGTAGGAATTTCCCTACATTGATATTTTTATTTAATTCTATATGGCTCCCTTCAATTTCCTCTTATTTTTTATTCCAGTTGAATTCTTTATTTCTATTTCTTCTATTCATCTCATATTCTATATATTATTTCCTTCCTTTCTTCCACATACATTATTGGGTAATTAATATGTGCCAAGAACTGTGCTAGCACTCTGAATGCAAAGGAAGCTTAAACACGGCCTCTTCCTTTCAGGAACTCAGAGTATAGCTGGGGAAAAACATATCACCAACTGGAGACCATTGTTGCCCAAGCTCTCAGAAAGGGTGTGAGGTGCTGCGGGGGGACCATGGAACTAGCTCTTCTCTCTTGCAACTGATTCTCCCACAGTTCTCATTAGGGTAGAACCAATTTCTTTATTATTTGTAGCTTAAAATTTTAGATTTCCTTTTATTCAGTTACTTTTTCACCAGTATATTCTCTTCTTACTTTTGCTTTCTTTCATCCATTCTCTGAATAAAACCTTAATTTTAAAAAAATCTTTTCAAATGACTTCAGAAATTTAGACATAGAGTGAATCCTTGATTTCCTATGATATAAATACTTTAAGACTTATACACAGTGTATATATTAATATAAGTGAATCATAACATGTGTAGCAGCAAATCACCCGGTCTCACTAACGAACATAGCACCATATACACAGGGTGTACAAAGATTCAAAATAGGTCCTGTGTCTTAAAAAGACTTAGTCCTTCAAGGCAAGTTTCAGTGAAATATCAAAACCTTTACCATGATTCAGAGCTGTCATAAAAAATGTTTTAGTGTGACAAAAATTAAACAATATTTTATTCAGTTATTAAGTGTATACTTCACACAAAAGAAAATATCAGTTATTAGGACAAATACAAAAAAAAATTTGTGATCTTTGGGGAGATTAGAACATAAATAAGAGACAATAACCTAACAATTAAAAAAAAAAAAGAACCTGTCTCTGAATGAAACATATCCACCACATCTATGTGAAACAATTAGAGGACAAAAGTTAACTTATGGTAATGAAATACCTACTATATTTTAATTATTAGAGAGTTCCAATTAAGGTAATGTTTTGAAGGGCCCCCTGCTCCAGAAATGCTTGCTGGAACATGTGACTTTTGTGTCTTGTCTTGAAAGTAGTGTTATAGATGGACTGTTATAGATGGGGAAAGGTGATATTTTAAATGGAAGGTAATGTGCGTTCTAGCACAGGGGCTGCTCTTTCCTATTTGGCGGACGTATGTGTGAAATTAATAACAGTTGAAGTTAGGTGCAGATACAAGGACTAAGGGCTAAGTGAATGCCTGACTAAAGACCTTTTATTTCAAAGGTCTTTAATTAGTGGCCTAATTATGTTTTTAAAGTATTTGATTCACCACTCATTCATTGGCTATCTTCTGTGTGTTCTTGGTACATTTCTGTACCTTGTTCACTACGTTCTGAGAAACACTGAAAGTATGGCATGGTCCTTTCCCTTGAGGCACCCACAGGTCATTCAGATGATCTTGGCAGCTATGTGCATGTTACTCTGCAATAAGAAAAAATTAGAAGCATGTTATTATATGATTAGCAAGCAGGGATGATAATTTAGGTGTAAAGTAAAAAAGTCTGAGTTTAGAGGGGTGGCTGTGAAGATGGAAAAAAGAAATCCCATATTATAAGCATTGTATGGCAAAAGTGCACACACTTGGTAGCAGCATAAAGGAGTGACAAAAAAAAACTGCATTTAAGCATCTCCATTTTTCATTCTATATTAAAGGTATAAGTCAGTTATTCATTAATTCATTTATTCAGTCAGTCAAGAGCTAATGTTAAATACTTTCTAGTATTTAACATAGAATCTACTTCCACCAGTATCTGGCATAAGTAAATTTGTTTAGTATTATCATCTTTTGAATTTGTCTAATTAGTAGTACCAATTTTATAGGGGTAGAAAAAGATAAAGCTGGTTGAGGTGACATGCAGTATTTTGTAATGGCCCTTAGTGTTCTGCTTATCCTAACTGAAATAAGAAAGTGGTTTTTATTTATTAATTCAGTTTTTCTCATGTTGTATAAAAATATGTCATTTGGAATTTAAATCTCCCATGCCTATTCTGAAGATAAGTGTGATTTTTTTCAAAAAAGACTTAATTTGATTCTACTTTCAAAAGTTATTTGAGAGTGAAAGAAAAAATAGAAAACCTTTTACATTTGCTGAAAATATTCTGTCATTTCATCTTTTTATGTCATTCTAAAATAGTGGTATAAATTTCAACCTGATCTGCAAGAAGACAATTTTATTTTCATGAAGGCTAGAGTTTCTATTATTTTAAAGTATGGCAATATTTACAGTTTAATTTCTGACTTTACATGTGGGAATATTTGATCATTTTTAATGTGTTAAAGAGGGACTTCTGCTCCTAGACATGAGAGATTAACAGAGTCCAAATTTAGCCTTCTGCTATAAACAACAAGAAATCTTGATAAAATATATGAAACAACCTTGTTTGGACATTGGAAAACAGTTTGTGACCTTGATCTCATGGAAGTGAAGAGATGCAAACAAGGTGAACCCTAAAATCACTCAGGCTTTCTGCCTGGAGGCAATTTCCTGGTTGTTGTTCAGTAAGAGAGAAGGCAAATAGAGCTTGGCCATCTTGCTAATTTAAGAAGACAGAATCAGAGTTTTGGAAGGCCAAGGCAGCTAGAATTTGCAGTGCAGAGTAAAGGAGAAAGAAGACAGATCTATGCACAAAAAGAGTCACAGAAATTATCATAGGAGTTCCCTTCAATACCAATCTGCATGTGAGCAGGGTGAAATTCTAAGAGTCCAGGTAATGAAAAATTGCCAGGGAGTTGAGCCAGAAATTGTCCCAGTTTCTACAAGCCAGAGTAGAGATATCTTGTGAAATACACAAGGAATTAAATAAAGACTCTTGAAGGGTCACACCTTAATAATGAGGCTAAACTATCACTAAACCAGAAACTATTCTAGACTTGCTTTAAAAGATTAAAAAACAAAGCTCAAAAAGGAGCGAACTGAGCCATAAGTAATATAACTGCTTTCCAGAATAAAGTCTAACACTCCTCACACCTAATGGGTGCGGTGTGTACTTTTTGGGGGATGGGCATGCTTTTAGCTCTGACTTGGGTGGTGCAAAGGCAATATATGTAACAGAAGTGTTTGTACCCCAATAACATTCTGAAATTTAAAAAAAAAGAAAATACAAAAAAAAGTTTAATACTCCTGAAAGAAAGAAAAGGAAATCCAGCACCATATGCCTAATGTGCACAATGTCTAGCATCTGATCAAAAATTTGTAGACAAGTGAAAAAGTGGGAAAATGTGACACATTACCAGGGGAAAACCAAGCAATAGAAATAGTTCCAAAAATTACATTGATGATGGAATTAGCAGTCAAAGACATTAAAACACCTATTATAAATACATACTAAAAGATTCAATAGTAAAAATAAATATAATGGGAAGAAAAATGAAAATATAAAAAATAACAAAATGAAAGTTATATACATGAAAAATAAAATATCTAAGAAAGAATATTTTAATAGATTGGATTAACAGCATATTAGACTTTATAGAAATAAAGATCAGTGAACTCAAAAACGTAGCAAGAGGAAACAGCCAAATGAGGCACAGAGAGGGAAAAAAAGTCCAAAAAACTAAAAGAAATGAGCGAAGTCTCAGTATTTCATAGAGTAATATCAATGGGTATATTATAAGTTCAATCAGAACTCCAAAAGGATGGAAGAGAGAAGCAGGTCAGAAAAAACTAACTGAAGAAATAATGACTGTTAAATTTTCAAATGTAATGAAAATACAAACCCAAATCCATAAAGATCAACAAATCCCAAGCAAGATAAACATAAAGAAGACATTATAATTAAGTTGTTAAAAACTGGTGATAAAAAGAAAAATATTAATATTATCCAAAATAAAAAGGTCTGTTACCTACAAGAAAGAAAATAATTATAGTAAACTTCTCATCAGAAACTGTATGTGAAGCAAGAAAGGAATAATATCCTTAAAGTTCTGAAAGCAGAAAAAATTTCAACCTAGAATTCTATTCACTAGAACAGTAAAATGACATGAAGCACTAAAAGAAAAAAAATACTGTCAACTTAAACTTTCATACCAAGTGAAAATATTATTTTTGGGAAATTAATGCAAAAGAAAGATTTATTTATTTATTTTATTTTGTCTTAATAAAGACTTTCTTAAACCAATAAAAGCTGAGAGAAGTCATCGTCTCAGGCCAGCACTGCTGTAAATGTTAAAGAAAGTTCTTCAGAGAGAAGAAAATTAGACAGAAATTTGGGTTTATATAAAGGAATTAAAAGAATCATAAGTGGCAAATGTATGGGTGAATATAAAACACACTAATGTTTTTTCTTATTTTAAAAAGATATTTGACTGTTTAAAGCAAAAATAACAATTCATTGCTTGGGTAGAAGCCGTAAAACATGTGTAAGTAAAATGTATTAAAATAATAATCCAAAGAATAAGAGGGAGAAAGGGAAGGGTATTGCATAGGGTCCTTACATTATACATAAAGTAGGATAATATTATTTGAATACAGACTGTGATTAGTTAGTGGTGTACATCGTCAACCTCAGAGCTACCGCTAAAACCAAACAAAGAGGTTTAGCTGGGAAGCCATTATTGGGGATAAAATGGAATGCTAAGAAAGAAGGCAGAAAAACAGGAAAAAGTAAACAAAAACTTTGGAACAGATGGACAGATAGGAAAAAAAGTGAAGAAATGATTGATTTATATCCAACCATACCGATCATTATAATAAATGTAAATGTACTAAACAATAAAAGGTAGAAATTGCCAGACTGGAGATAAAAGCAAGACGTCATTGTGTGGTGTCTGCAAGAAACTCACTTTAATATTGTGTAAGTGTGAAAGTGTTTACCAGACAAATTGAAAGTGGGGAAAGCTTAAATTGCTAAGATAATAAGCAACTCTTTAGTGATTTTTGGACTAGTCATTTTTCTTCCAACAATTGATGTGATATTTTGAATTCACTAGAGCAAATCAGGACAATACTTGGTCATACTTTCTTAGCTATCACTCTGTTTTTAATCTATATAAAGTTGCTCATGAATGAAATTGTCTATATTCAGTCTTTCATAGTTACAACAAAAATTTCATAATTGCTCTGTTTTTATGAATTATTAAGGTTTTGTTACATAGGAATTTTTGTGGTTAAACATTACCTGTTTTACCAGAGAAAAAAATGTATAATTTTTATTTTTGAAAGTAATAAATATTAATATATAAATAAGGACAAAATTAAACTGTTTCATCTTTTAACTCTGCAAAAATAATACAGTTAATTCCATCCATAAAAGAAATTATTATTGAAAAGTTTCTAAATACAGCATGGAATGGATTGACATTCATATCTGTACTCTCAGATAATCAAAAATATTCCAATCTACATTCTTAAGGTTTCTCAGCACATAGGATTTTTTTTCAAAGGTCCTTTTTTTTTTTCTTTAATCATAGTATGAAAACAAGTCCTCATCTAAAATAGAAGCTTTTCTGGGGAAACCATCTTGAAGACGTATGAAATGTCCCTATGTTACAGGTCATAAGGAAAGGAGAAGTGAGCTGCTGCTGGATTTGCACGGCCTGCAAAGAGAATGAATATGTGCAAGACGAGTTCACTTGCAAAGCTTGTGACCTGGGGTGGTGGCCTAATGCAGATCTAACGGGTAAGAGCTGTCTCACTTGGAAACTTTACCCCTGACTATTGGCCTTTCCAATGTGCCCATTGTTTAAATGAGAGCAATTATTAGTTCATATCTTTTCAATGTTAATTTACAGTGCACACTTTTTAATGTTCACGTCAAAGAGTATTCACAAACCTCTTATAAGTTTTCTGTAATCTATGTTGAAGAGAAAATTCATTTAAATCTAAATAAAACTGAATTGACGTGTGGTAGGATATCCTCTTATAGAGTTTTCTGTTTTTTCTTTTTTTTTTAATTATATTTGAAGGTATTTCTAGCCACTTGAATTTATATTTGCAAACATTTCTTGAACATCTGCTATGTGTGAGGCACTACTGTAGGCCCTAAAGGTAAATGAAACACAGTCCCAGCTTTTATTTTTCTTAAAATCTATCAGGGAAGAAATATGTGGAAAAATATAATTATTAATATAATAGAGATATTTATAAAGTGCTATAAAATTTGTTAGACAGATAAAGAGATGAAAGGAACTCCAGACAGAAAGTAGAACATAGGAAACATGAAAGTTTATAACACATTTGGGGAAAACCACAGAACAAGTATGTAGGGTTGGTTGATAGACAAAAAGGCCCAGTAAAGAAGTGGTCAGAAATGAGACTGGACAAGGACGCTGTAGTGGACGGCAGAGTCCTTCTGCGCGGCCGCCTTCTACATGTTTGGACTTTGCAGTGAATGATATCGTATCCGTGTTTCTGAAGGATGCCTCTAGTAGTGGTGTGGAGTGTAGACAGCCTAGACAAGAAACATAGAAATTAGGAAGCTGTCACACTGGTCCAATTTCAAAGGGTATGGACTAGGGCAGCTGCGGTAGGAATGAAGATGAATAAAGGAACCCAAGAGATGATTTACTAGTAAAACCAGTGGGACCCAGAAGGTTTGATTATATGAGTTTATACATTTCCTAAGAGCAATGTTCATACATATGATTTTTATTTTTCATAGACCCTGGTATGAACTTACAAATAAAAGGGGTTTACCAAATATTTTTCATAAATTCTAAGAGTCATAGAGCCACAGAGGCTTTGTTATCTGAATACATAGAGACTTTGGCACATGAATAACCTAGCCCCTCCTCTTAGGAAAAGGAAGCTGAGGCCAGAGAGGTGAAATTGTGTGCCCAAGGTCAGGCAACTAGTCGTTAGAAGCGAAACCTAGTTCACTAACTCCTGAGTCCATGCCTGCCTGGGTGCTGCTGAAAATCATCAGAGATTATTGTAACATTCTTGATGGTTTGTCACTTTTTTACTTTCTGCCAAATAAGAATATGAGACTAAGAAATCATGCAATTTATTCAAAGCACATCAAAAATGGCTGGGTAAGTAGAACTAGGTCACATAACTAAAATTATTCTTATTAAGTGACAGTACCTTGCAAAATGTTAATTCTGTTAGAAAAAATTAAAGTAAAATCAGTATCAGAAAGCCTTTAGAAATCACCTAGTACAAAGGCCGTTTTTAAAGAAAAGGAAAGCAAATCAGAATATAATGTTTTCGAAGGTACTAACCGCTTCTTACTCATCTTTCTATTCTCTAGCTAAAAACTGGCTTTTGAACTTTCATGTGCCTAAAAACTACCCAGGAATGACCTACCTCCAGAGATTCTCCTTTGCTAGTTCTGGAGTGGGACCAAGCAGAGCCTGCTGCGATTAGTCCATGTCCCACCCATTGAGAAACACTGCTTTCCGTCACTAACCTGATGTCTTGAACATAGTAACTACCTAATACATGCTTGTTAAATTGAGGGAATTAGGAAGACGAAGGGACTCACTCAAGTTCATTGAGGTCAATGCAGCTGGTTAATAGAAAAATCACAATGAGAATCTAGGAGTGTTTGTCCCCAGGTCTAATGCTTTCACCCTGCCATTTATCCCATGGGTGCAGGCAATGGGCTGGCTTGGAAAAGCTTTTTCAACCTCCTTCTGGACTCAAGCCTCCCAGCCCACTCACTTTGTCTCTTTTCAGTCTGCATCCTCTTTCTCAGTGTGTCTTTCCTGTCAGGCATCTTTTTCTTGTACAAGCAGGTCACCTTAGATCACCCATGTGTTCGAGAGCTGAGTTGGCTTCCTGGGCATTCCTCTCATATATTTGACTGAGATCACAGTGGACTAGGAACTGGCTCACAGACAAAAGCGACCTCTTTATCAGCTTGATCTCAGAAGTCAGAAGTCCTGGCTTTGAGGTTCAATAGTTTTTCTCTTGTCTACATTCTTTTGGGCTTTCTCAAACTTTTCCTACTACTCTATTTTCACTTCAATTAGGGCATATCTCATACATGAAAAAGAACTTCTATCCTACTTGAAAACATTAAAATACAAAAAGATCTAATATGTTGTGATAATGAAACTGAAAGTCATATATTTTATTCCCGGGAGATCTTCCACTGAGGGGTTATTGTCCATTGTCTTCCCAAGGCTAAATGATCACCTCCATTGATTAGAGTTCTTTAATTTGGCAAAACATTAAAAAAACCCTCCTTGAATATAAATAGATGAATATCAATACAATTGTCTTATAAAGATTTAATATACTGTGATCTATTATATGCATAAAAGCCACTTTGACATTCAAATGAGTTGAGCCAGGTAGCAGCTCAGACTCTGCCTTTAGCTAATAATGACAGGCAAGCAGCCACACTTATCAAATGCAAATCTTGTCTTTAAGGTCTTTCAGAATATACACTTCTTATACTAATTTATACTTACGTATTAATGACAACTATTTTTTCTGCATTCCTTCTCTTCTCATATGTGAATGGAAAATGAGATCACATTTGCCACTTACTTAGTGTCATGTCAAGCACAAAGCAAGGGCACAGTACATGGCAATGTGTTGTTGGTGTTGCCATGGTAGCGGTAGTTGTGAAAAGAGAAAACCCACAGGCATAGAATACCAAAAATCAGTAGAAATACTCAGAAGAGCAAGTGCATTGCCTTTAAGTAGGTGTTTGATTTTATGGGCGGGTTTTTTTTTTTTTACTAAATTTTAGTTAAAATGAGAAATGCATTCTTCTTTGAAAAAGTGTTTCTTGCTCAATTAAAATATATTTTTACTTTTAATAGTGTGTTAAAATATACTTAAAAGCACTTTAAAAGATAGTTACTTTTTATATACACGCCAAAGATTCTAATATTAATGAATAAAAACCAGCTTGTAAATAATTTTAAAATTTCCATTAAAATATGTTGTTTTTTGGCTATGAGAAAAATTGGTGTATTTCTTAGAGGAAGTGTTTTTTGAAGGTGTTAATAAGTTTCTCATATTTTCTTCTTGTGAAATTGCACATTTTAATTCAGCATCTAAATTTCACACTTTATTTCTTATGATGCAAAAACAGAGATCTCTTCTGCCATGATACATAGCTTGATAGTAGTTTAACAATTCACAGACCAATTATATGTAATTCAAAGCTACATATTTCTTTTAAAAAGTCAAATAGTATAAGAGGATTCCTCAGGAAGACAGACTACGTTAATTTTTTTCATAAAAAAGAAAACAATCTTATATTTAATGGAGATTAACTAATTTCAACCATTTTTCTCCATCCCAACAGTTGCTCTGATCTCTCACACAACTATCCAGTAATTTATTTAATTCTGTGGTACACACTACCACCTGTTTTGTGCCAGACATTTTGTTTTGAGAAACTGGGGATATACAGGTGAATGAATCAAGGTCTGTATCCTGAGAGAAGAGCTTCATATGAAACTAGACATGTAAATAGTCAATTATAATATAAGTCCCACAGTAGATATATGTGCAAAATGTCATATAAACACAGAGAAAGTAGCAATTATTTTTTCCCAGGAAGAGAAAAGCCTTCATAGAGGAGAGGACATTGAATTGTAAATAGAATTTCACTTTGTAGAATTTTATTGAGTTTTAATAGAATTATTATTGATATTTATGTAATAACATTAAGGAAGTCTTATATGATCATGCAATAGTATTGTAAATGTTACGGATTGCCCCAAAACACACTGGATAAAACAATTTTTGTCTTTCTTTTTTTTTTTTTTTGAGACAGAGTCTTGCTCTGTCACCCTGGGTAGAGTGCAGTGGCATCATCGTAGCTCACTGCAACCTCAAACTCCTGGGCTCAAGCAATCTTCCTGCCTCAGCCTCCCAAGTAGCTGAGACTATAGGCACAAGACACTATGCCCGGCTAATTTTTTCTGTTTTTGGTAGAGACAGGGCCTCACTCTTGCTCAGGCTGGTTTCAAACTCCTGAGCTCAAGCGATCCTCCTGCCTCAGCCTCCCAGAGTGCTGGGATTACAGGCTTGAGCCGCTGTGCCTGGCCCCTTTCTTTATTTCTTGATTCATATTAAATTTGACTTGACCTCATTGGAAAGAATTCTGATATTAAATTTAACCTCCTCCAATATATTTGGATCTTACAAGCATCCCCATATTTGGTTCAAAAATTAGAAGTAGCCCCTAGTCTTCAGATCAGAGTTATTAGCACTTTTCCTTGATTTTGCTCAGTAATTTGTAGTTTGCTTGAGGGAAGCTGACTCATCTGACAGCTCTGAGATTTCGGGGGTAACTGTAACCATGGACACTTGCCAGGTCCTCAAGTTCTCAGGGCTTCAGATATGGTATGCACAACTCCCATGGAGTCTCCTCCTTTTGAGTTCTGGGGGTCAAGTGCACACTACTCACCACTGGCTGAAGGCAGCCCCCAACCCTTCTAGTCTTGGGATACCCAAACACACCTGGGGGTTGGATGAATCTTTTTCAACTTCAAAGCAGGACCAAAAAAAACCCCCACATTATACTACATATGTGAACAGTATGGACATTACAGCTAATTCCCTCAAGATGGCAAAGCTAATGCTTCTCAAATTTAGGATGTCAGAAAAAAAGAAAAGAAAGAAAGGAAAAAAGAGGAAGAAGAAAGACAGTCCAACTTTTAAGAAGCATATTAAAAATGTAAATTATCAGTTCCAATCTTCTGGGGGTTCTGTTTTGGGTGGTTCTGTATTGACATTGAAGAGCCTGCTTTCCACATACGGAAAAAATAAAACCCACCAAATCTATAATCTTCCCAAGAGATAAAGTAGTCATAGTGGAGTTGCAAGTATGTTTCTGGGTATTGTCATGACAAACTGCTACTGCTACAATGCAAGAATACTTATATTCCCTTCTCGCTTAAGAATATTTTTCTTCATTTGTATATGGTATACTGTGTAGGATAGAGTTATTTTATAGCTAGGCTTAGACAACTTTATGATTATCTGTGGAGATGCTTTAGTATCTGTCTTTGACTTTTGGCCACATTACTGGAACTTGGTATGATCTGCAGTTTAATATTTGAAACTCCATTGGTGACAACAAATCCAGTTTGCTTACTGATAGATTTCAGCTGGCATAACTGACTAGACAGCCTGACTTGGCTACATGACTTGAAGGTGATAAAAGACTTCACTGGGAACTTCTGTCTTAGCTGACTCAAAGCCAATATTCATTATACAGATTTTGGTAGTTCAACTCACAGAAGAAGTATGCCCACGTGTAAATAAGGATCTAGAAAGCTTGCATCTTGATATCCCTTGGTCCCTTGGTGCTGACCTTCTCTTTCTGTCACTGTACTATATACCTTTTGACTTTAAATAAAATCGTGACATGAGTGTTTTCTATGAGTCTTCTGAATCTTTTCAAATATCTGAACTCACGAAGTCTCTGCATATGCACAGAGTATCATTAGAAATGTTAGTGTAACATAGCTTTATATTATTTCTTAAATTATCTCTACTAACAATAGCTTGATATAACTGAATTATTGAGTTAGAATGATGATTGTCTCTAATAACATCTAGGCTCAAGAAAATTCCTATTACTAGCAAGGAAAACAGTAAAGACAAACTCAAATTTGTATAAATTTAGAATCAGTAAAGAAAAAAGCATGAATAAGCAAGAGTATACAAAGGAGTGTATGATATACAGAAGGATCTTATGATGATGATCTTGCCCAGAAGATCATTGTGTGGTCATCAGCGTGCTCCAAGATTCTCAGGTTAGCAATCAACTTCCATGGCCTTTCTGTTTCTGGAAGCTTTCTGCAGAACCTCAGTTTGAAATGACTAATGGGTATAATCATCAGTAATACTTAACTTCCCGCTCATTTTTCCAGGGGATTGGGAATGAGGAAGAAGACATCCTTGCAAAAGTTTAAATTCATGAATAAATGTTCCAGTGAAAATGTCACCATATCACTGGATTCTTAAATTGGAATATTCCAGCTAAGAAATAAAAATTTAATCATGTTTTAGCCATTGTGAAGATTATGGATTTTCAACAAGGAGTGTTTCAACCAATTCAGAAAATAAACACACTATTTTAACTGTACATATTCATAAATTATAGAGGGGGACAATCCATTTGGAGATGCTCAAAGGATTCTTTTGCAATTTTTTTAGTTAATGCCCCACCTTCACAATTTTACCAGATTGATTTAATTACAAATGAAGCATGAACTGGTCATATCTTCTGCTATCCTGGACCTGTTTTCCCATTAGTATTTAGGCCAATTCTTCCTTCCTGGAATAATTAGTTTCATTTTTTCATGAGGATTTTATCCACTGTCCATTGGATATTTTATCTGGTGCTACCAGATAGCCGTTCTGGTTTTACCAATATTATCTTCATGGATCTTACAACATGATCATTCTAGAGTTTTTTTAGAATATTTTCTAGCCTGATTTTGAATCCTCAAACTTCCTCGAGGATTTGTTATAATTAACAAATTATTTTTTGTTGTTTTATATGAGACCCTTGGGTAAGGACTTTTAGTCAGAGCAAACTGTTCAGCACGGTCATCTCCAAAATATTTACATTATATTTCTAAAGTATTTTTATAGTATCTATACTATCTATAGAGCCTCTTTTACTGTGAGTCTCAACCTTTATGACAGCAATTATTTTAGGTAACATCAAGACATCAAATTATTAAAATTATTGTTTATTTTCAAAGAGTACCTGAAGACTTTTTAAAAAATGTTTTTATATCATATTAAATAAGTGAATTATTCTGTAAGCATACCAGCTATTAGTTTATTTATTTGTTTCTTTATTTTAGCAATTTGATATGCCATAGAGAAGGCCACAAAAGAAAAATTTAGGTTGAAGTAAAGTGCTGGATTTTATAATAGTGACTGTTTATTGTATATCAAGCTTAGTTTCCTTTTTCATTTATATTAAAAGACTCATAGTAAAACAATATTAAGTCAAGATTTAGTACTGGAGTACTTCAACATTCTGTTCTGACTAGGGACACTTTTAGAATGACATAAACACAATTCTAAGATTCTCCTTCATTGATTAAGTTTGTCAAGTTGCTGTATGATAAGTATTAGATCACCAGATAATAACATGAGAAGAAGTAGCAATAATATATAATTAGTTAATTAACTAGTAGATGATATTGGACAGTTCCTGTTAGCAACAGGGATTTATTACATATGGTAATATTAGATTGAAAGACCTAGTACAAGACCTAAAGGTGTTTTGACTTGTTTATTTTTTATTTACTTTTTTATAGATTAAGTTTTTTGTCTTACATTTGGCAATGACAATTACAATAGTAACATCAAAGATCACTAATCATAGATCACCATGACAGATATAATAATAATAATAAAGTTTGAAACATTGTGAAAATTACCAAAATGTGACACAGAGACATAAAGTGAGCACATGCTGTTGAAAAAATGGGCTTGCTTCACAAGGGGTTGCTACAAATCTTCAATTTAGTTTATATTGCAATTGCCCTTAGGTACAGAGTCTAAGCATTAGCTATTGAATTACATTTGGGTTTAATGGGCTAATTGGTTATCCATTTCTGTATTAAAAATTATTCCAGAACTTAGTAGCTTAAAACAACACATATTTATTATTTCACATTTTCCGTGGGTCACAGTTTAGCTGGGTCCTCTGGTTCATGATCTTTCTTTCACAAGTCTGGGGTGGGGTCAATGGGGGAAGGGTATACTTCCAAACTCATTCAGGTGGCTGTTGGCAGAATATAATCCTTGAAGCTTGTTGGACTGAGGACCTCAGTATTTTGCAGGTGGTTAGATGGGGACTGCCCTCAATTCTTTGCCTACAGCAACATAGCAGGTTGCTTCATCAGAGCCAGCAAGAGAGAGTTTGCTAATCAGATGAAAGTCATTGCCTTATGTTACCTAATTTTGAAAGTGACATCCCATTAACTTTGCTATATTCTACAGACTAGAAGAAAGTCACAGACCCTGTTCATACTCAAGGGGAGGGGCTTATACAAGGGCATAAATACCAGGAGGTGGGGATCACTGTAGACCTTTATAGAAGCTGCCTACCACAATGGGCAATGGTTCTCCCATAGTGCCATGTTGTTAAGTTAATCCACCTAGAGCACAGTGTAGCCTTTCTATACTTATACAAAAAGAAAGATTCATGATAATCTAGGTATCTATGATGATCTGTTCTAATCATCAGGAACATTGATATGCTGTGTTAACAATCCATCTTCATATTTCTCTGGAGTCTTTTGTCCTTAGGGATTCTGGGACAAAAGCTATTTCTTGGATAATTTCTTGAATTATATTTAATGTAGGTATTTTCATGTTTGGAGTAACTATAATTTGATCATGTGTAGGAACTATAATACATGTCTAGAAGTAGATCCTGCCTGTTAAACTTGTGGGGTTTTTGTCACAGAGAATAAAGAAGTATTCTTCCAATAATAATCTCAGCTATGGGTTGGGACATAGCATTGTCTTTACTATTTGAGTGGTCTTATTAAACCAAGGTTTCTGATTTTTCCATTAATAATGCAATTATTGATAGCCATAAAGGCACCCATATCAATAAGAAAGAGATATTGCTTCCTTTGGGATTTCAGAGAAAGGATAGGGAATTCTTGGGTGCCAATGTCTGCCATGGAATTAAATCACTGCAAAGATTCTGGGTAGTTGTCCAAGTTTTAGTCAATGTTTTTTAAGTGGCACTTCTTATAGTATCTACAGGTTACCTTTTTGATAAACTCCTAAATCATAGAGAATAGAGACCATTTTATTTGGTTTACCTAAAGATGCACAATTATGTTGATTTCTAGCTTATTTATATTTTAAGTTTATCTGAAAATATCTAGCCACATATCAGATATTTCATAAATTGGAAATTTTACATTTTAACTTTTTTTTCTGTTTGATTCCACTTATTCAGGATGTCTAAGACCATTTACAGAGGAGAAGATATGGTCCTCCTTAAGTCAGTTGTTGAGTCTACCCCAGAACTATTTGAACATTTCCTAAAGTTCATCTTTCATCTTTATTTAGTTTACAACCTTGAATATTTATTAAAAGGAAAACATCTGAAAGTGCCTTATGTAATGCATTTTCTATTTTTGTTTTTTCAATTTTACATGACTGTGTTATTTAAATCATATCTTTTCTACTCTGCTGCTTTTCAACACTCTTCTTCATGAGAGGCTAACAATTAATTGAATTAATTGGGACATATTTGTAGTATGAATAATAGGTATCTAGTAAAAATCCTGAATTCTATAGCAAATATTTTTCCCTATATCCCTGAAGTTTAGAAAAATCATCAATTATTGCTCTTAATTTGGCTCTAGATCAGGGTTTTATTAAATAATTCAACTTCTATAGATCTAACTTATGTTCTAGAAATTTTAAAATGTGACATTGATTTCTAATAAAAGCTCTGAGGATAGAGTAGCTCCTTTAGGAAGCCAGGTAAAGTTGCATAGAAAAAGAAGGAAGTGCAAAGAGAGTAGCTTTCAGCAGGTTGTCAAGGGCTTGACAAAAACTTCCTCTGAATTTTAGTGTTTTTTTTCAGTATGCCAATTATAGGAGGTGACTATTGACTATTTGGTATTTTATCTGCTAATTTGTCTAGAGTTCCTTTTAAACATTTTAATTTGTTGATTTTGTCATATCAAATGTCCCCATATGGCCTTTGTTATTCTAAATATCTATCTATCGTCTGTCTATCTGTCTGTCTGTCTATCTATCATCTACATATTATCTGTCTGGCCTTTATCAGGGAAACAAAAAAATGTAGGATTAAAGTGTGGCTTTATATGGGAAGCAGAAGTTCTTCCAGAAAGAGATTAAGACTTAGACATAGACAAATTCCTGATATGCAAGAAGAGAGGCCACTAATGTCGGTTAAGAGTCTGTCCTTGTGAATAATGTTTTAGATTCCCAAAGCAAACAGGGTGTAGGAAGGCGTTACACAGTCATTAAACAAAGTGATCTTTCACAAACTGCCGATATAGGAAGTTCTCTTGTAAAGACTTTTTAAAGGACTTGAAGCTAAGAGTGATCAATCACTTTTTATAAATTGGTCATCAGTTTAATGGATCTCCAAACACTAGCACCCAGAGCCAACTTGGCCTGGACACCTCCCAGGCCTACACTTCCATCTGATCTCTATGGACCAGTCCCTAATACACTCAACAGAAAATATGATTGAAAACAAAAGAAAACAAAAAACACATGAAGTAAGACTTTGTTTATATAGGTAAACAATAGCAAAAGCAAATAAAATAGCAGGAGAATAAGCAGATGTGGAAAAAATTATTCATCAAATTTGTGTATCTCTAAACTAAAATGTTTCTTGACATCATAAGAAGCTTATGTCTAATTACCAAATGGCACACATCAAAACCAAAGGTTAAATTACTCAATATAAAGATATAAGTATAATTTCCTTACACAAAGACCCAAGTTTAATGACTTTATATAAAAGCCTACATGAGTACCAATCTCAGGATAACCAAATAAATTCAGCAACAAGAGTTCAGTAAAATTACCAGAGCTAGAACATTGTTGAGACCAACTCTCCTACATGGTAGTACATAGGAAGGATTGAGTTTGGGCTTGAGGGGCCCAGGAGTGAACCTGTTGGTCAGAACATCTCCTGGAATTTTGCCAAATAAGGGTATTCAAAATGATCTTGGTGAAATCTTTAGAAATATGAAAGATGGTGAGACTAAATACATAAAATTTTAAAAAGAAATGCAAAGGCTGAATTTATTGCTTATGATAGTAAAGGATAGCTATGCTAGTCAGATAAATTTTCTCTGAGCAGTCTTTTCTGCTCATCTTATGTGGGGCTTTTGGAAGGTGTGGACTTTAGGAATTGAACAATTTTCAGAGCGTGAGCTGGTTGACATCATGTGTAGAAATGTAATTACTCATGTGAGACTGTCATTGATTGGATGGCATTCATTTACTGAAGCAATTCTGTCCCTGCCTGGGTGATTATCAGAAGCAAGGGGTGACACTGTCCAGTTGGCATGCAAAAACATGTTCATTGAGGCAAGTTGTTGATTGACTGAACATGCTTATGACAGGTTCTGGTGGTTCTTTGTTAACATGGCTATGGAACAATGAGTCTTTTCCTAAATTTATGAAAATGATTTTATTCTCACAATTGGAAAATACTGGCCCAGAACCAAACACAAAATCCTATAAAGGGACTGTTTCCAGGACCTGATAAATTTTTCTTTCACTCCGAGATATAAAACAGATTTTATTCTTTGTCTATAAGGAAAAGATAAGAAGGACATTTAGAAACACAATGTTGGTCTCTCCTTTCAAGAGATGGGTAAAGGGAGATTTCATTCTTCCTTGGTATGTCTGTTAGAGTCTACTGACTCAAAGGCCCTCACATGCCATATACAGATCATTCGTGACTGAAGAAAAGAGATGATATTTAAGGTGAGTAATATAGAGTTATGTGATATATATAAGAATGTAGATTCTTCTAAAGAATTCAAATTAAATTTATGCTTAAAACACTCTACTAGCCAAAACATACTTGTCTATGAGCTGGACTTGCCTATGGACAATGACTGAATAAAAATAAAAATTTTGTTAGTTTATTTATTACTAATTCATTCTATTACATTGTCACCATTCACTGGAAGTGAAGGGGGGTTTTTTGTTTTGTTTTATTTTGTTTTGTTTCTCTGTTTCTGAAAGTGTGGAACTGAGTTCCATCCACATAGTGGCATCCATTTATAATACTGGTACGGGAAGAAAAGATCATTTTTATAGATTCAAGGATGTCACATTAGACTTGTGATTAGATTAGATTTGGGGACAGGATTTACAGTGGTGTGTCTTTATTTGTGTAATAATGAAGTATTTTCCAAAAGCATAAAATAACACAAATCATGAATGATGCAAACGTAGCTGTGTCTCTGGTAACTAGTAAGCACTGTCATTATCGGTCAGCAGAAACCTTGGATTCACGTTAAAATGATTTCTCTCATCGCAGGCTGTGAGCCCATCCCCGTCCGCTATCTTGAGTGGAGCAACATAGAGTCCATCATAGCCATCGCCTTTTCTTGCCTGGGCATCCTTGTTACCTTGTTTGTCACTCTCATCTTTGTACTGTACCGGGACACACCAGTGGTCAAATCCTCCAGTCGGGAGCTCTGCTACATCATCCTAGCTGGCATCTTCCTCGGTTACGTGTGCCCTTTCACTCTCATTGCCAAACCTACTACCACATCCTGCTACCTCCAGCGCCTCCTGGTTGGTCTCTCCTCTGCCATGTGCTACTCTGCGTTAGTGACCAAAACCAATCGCATCGCACGCATCCTGGCTGGCAGCAAGAAGAAGATCTGCACCCGGAAGCCGAGGTTCATGAGTGCCTGGGCCCAGGTGATCATTGCCTCAATTCTGATTAGTGTGCAGCTAACCCTGGTGATAACCCTGATCATCATGGAGCCCCCCATGCCCATTCTGTCCTACCCAAGTATCAAGGAAGTCTACCTTATCTGCAATACCAGCAACCTGGGAGTGGTGGCTCCTTTAGGCTACAATGGACTCCTCATCATGAGCTGTACCTACTATGCCTTCAAGACCCGCAATGTGCCCGCCAACTTCAATGAGGCCAAATATATCGCCTTCACCATGTACACCACCTGCATCATCTGGCTAGCTTTTGTGCCCATTTACTTTGGGAGCAACTACAAGATCATCACGACCTGCTTTGCAGTGAGCCTCAGTGTAACGGTGGCCCTGGGGTGCATGTTCACTCCCAAGATGTACATCATTATTGCCAAGCCTGAGAGGAATGTCCGCAGTGCCTTCACCACCTCTGACGTAGTCCGCATGCATGTTGGCGATGGCAAGCTGCCCTGCCGCTCCAACACTTTCCTCAACGTTTTCCGAAGAAAGAAGCCAGGGGCAGGGAATGCCAAGTGAGTTATCTGACCTGAGTTTGTCTCCCTTCTATTTTCTCTCCTTTCTCTCTTCTCTCTCTCTCCCTCCCCCTTCTTTCTCTCTCTCGCCACCCACCTATTTTCTTCTATTTGTCTGGATTCTTTTCTTCCATTTCCCCAATGTTTTTCTCTTTCTTTCTTAATATTTTCTCCCTTTTCCAAATCTCACATTCTGTTTCAGTAGGAATGTAGAACGGAAGGTCCTCTTTGCTTTCATTCCTTTGAAAGAACAAGGAGAATGACACGACAAACAGCTGAACATGTTCTCATTTTTGCCTAAAAGCTGAAGCTTCAGCTCTGCCTGTAACTTTTCCCATTCATGTGGGTCCTCCCTCTACAGAGCATCAACATACCTCTGGAGTCTGGGTCAGAGAGACAAGCACTAGTTCTAATTTCTAGGTTAGACCATGATGAGGATAGCTTCTGGTTTATTTTTATCATTCTGGAACCACATTATTATTAATCTGGGTGAAGGGGAAGGAAACTTAGCACGTGGGGAAGTTGCCATTTCAAAATTTGATTGCAGCTGAGCACCAAGTATGTCCTGAAAAAAGGTCACTGAAGCAACTATCTTATCATATCTCTCTTATTTATTGACCTTTAATATATATTATAATAAAGATATTCCACAATACTACACATGAATTGGGCCATCTCTACTGCAAGTGATTAGAATGGTCTCTTAGTCACAAAGTACCAAAAAAATAATAGCAATAATAAGGCACCAAATAAAGGTGATGAGCCCCAAACCTAAAAGTTGGTGTGAACATCAAAGTCCAGGTAATTTCTATTCTGATAATTCTTCTGGGTACTTTCTGTAATAAGACCTTTCCTATCATTTTCCTGACTCTCTTTTGAGAAGAAGTGTATGTTAAAGTTTGCATGGGTCATCTCTTTCTGAGACCCATGAAAACAAATTTCATGTAATATTTTAAATTTTAAAAATGGCATTGATGCTTGGTGTAATAAGGGTAATTGAATCATGCAAAAATTAAGAAATATTTCCTATTAGCATTATCAATTTTACTCTTTCAAACAATTTCACAAAAGTGAAGAATTTCAATAGAAATAATTATGACATGTACATTGTTTTATAATTATTCTATCCACCTAAACCCATCAGCCAGGTAAGGGGGATGGATGTTGTTTCCTCTCATTTTGTAGGTGAGGAAACTAAGCCACTATGAACTTGCATAACTTTTAAACGTAATTCTTTTTTTTTTGTAATTAAAAAAAAATTCAGAATATTACGGGGGTACAAATGCTTAGGTTACATATATTGCCTTTGCACTACCTGAGTCAGAGCTACAAGCGTGCCCCTCCCCAAGACAGTGTGCATTGCACTCATTAGGTGTGAATATACCTATCTCCCCTCCCCCTCCCACCTACCCAACACCCGATGAATGTTACTTCCATTTGTGCACATAAGTGCTGCTCAATTAGTACCAATTTGATGGTGAGTATATGTGGTGCTTCCTTTTCCATTCTTGTGATACTTCACTTGAGAGGATGGGCTCCAGCTCCATCCAGGATAATATAAGTGGTGTGAGTTCACCATTGTTTTTTGTGGGTGAGTAGTACTCCATAGTACACATATACCACATTTTATTAATCCAATCATGTATTGATGGGTACTTGGGTTGTTTCCACATCTTTGCAATTGTGAATTGTGCTGCTATAAACATTCGAATGCAGATATCTTTATTATAGAACCTCTTTTTTTCCTTTGGGTAGATGCCCAGTAGTGGGATTCTACTTTTAGTCCTTTGAGGTATCTCCATATTACTTTCCATAGAGGTTGCACTAGTTTGCAGTCCGACCAGCAGCGTTTGAGTGTTCCTATCTCTCTGCACCAACATTTGTTGTTTTGGGACTTTTTGATAAAAGCCATTCTTACTGGAGTTAAGTGATATCTCATTGTGGTTTTGATTTGCATTTCCCTGATGATTACAGAGGTTGAGCATTTTTTCATATGTTTGTTGGCCATCAATCTATCTTCTTTTGACAAGTTTCTGTTCATGTCCTTTGCCCACTTTTTAATGAGATTGTTTGATTTTTTCTTGCTGATTTTCCTGAGTTCTATGTAGATTCTAGTTATCAGCCCTTTAACAGATGTATAGCTTGCAAATATTTTCTCCCATTCTGTAGGTTGTCTGTTCTCTCTAGTGATAGTTTCTTTGGCTATGCAGATGATTTTTAATTTGATCAGGTCTCATTGATTTATTTTTGTTGATGCTGTGATTGCTTTTAGGGTCTTCTTCATAAATTCTTTGCCTAGGCTGATGTCTATAGGAGTTTTTCCAATGTATTCTCCTAGAATTCTTATGGTTTCATGCCTTAGGTTTCAGTCTGTTATCCATCATGAGTTGATTTTTGTGAGGTGTGAAGGTGTGGATCCTGTTTCAGTCTTCTACATGTGGCTATCCAGTTTTCCCAGCAACATTTATTGAGTAAGGATTCTTTTACCCAGTGTATATTTTTTTTCTGCTTTTTCAAAGATTGGATGGCTATATGAGGATGGTTTTATATCTGGGTTCTCAGTCCTGTTCCAGAGACACAGACCAATGGAACAAAACTGAGAACCCAGATAGAAATGTAATTCTACTTAGCCATTCTTTGCCAAGGTCTTAACTGGTATGAATTTCTTATCTTAACACATACCAAAAAATCTATATGCCTTAAATTTCTGTATTTTGTATCTTTATTTGCCAAGCAGCAACATGTACATCTTTTACAGAAATCATATACTTTGAGGGTCCAATGAGGAAGTTTATGGAAAAATATATCTTTAAAATCCATAAAGTTATTATTATTTCAAGTATAGACATCCCTAAGTTTTTTCAACGTTAGGATGAAGCTAATAACTTATGCCTACTTCTTGCTGTATCAATTTTAAGTTCTTTAGGTTGATCATAAAAGTTGCTAATTTTTTTCCCTTGTCAGTTTTTTTTTTTTTTTTTTAATTCTAGCCAACCTCCTTTCATTAGGAACCTCCTGGCAGGGAATTATCAGCAAGCATGAGAACAAACAGCAGTGCCATGAAATGAGGGGGAAAAATAGACAATTAGCCAGAGTCCAGATGTAGAATGGCATCGTAACAATTTTCATTAAGAGGGAAGGATTGAGAGGAAACAAAATGAAAGGAAAGAAGACACTCTTTAAACTGCGATGTTAGTCGGGATTAAGAGATTCCCTTTATTGTATCACATATGGTTTTCTGAGGGTTCCATTATGTGATCCACCATCATCAGCTCCATGTTTCTAACTTTCCTGCTTTTATTATGGTTCTTCAGAAACTTTCATATGATTTTTGGTTATGGGTCATTTCCAAAAGCTCTTCTTCTAACCATTTAATGAAAAAGAAAAACCTATATGATCAAGATATCTTGTGTTGGTGCCCAGGAATTTGCATTTTTGCAAGTTTTCCCAATGCTTCTATGTACAGACAGGTGTGGTCACATGTCCAGGAGATCCATGACTAATGAATAGTATTCAGTGCTTGCTGCTGGGATGAAATGGAGCCATCTGATGTCACATTAATGATGCTGAGCACTTCTCTAGTGGACAGGCATTGCTGTAAGAGATCACCTTCCCACGCCTGGAACGTGGGATTTCCTTAAAATCTGATACTAGTCCCTTCACTATTATGAATTTAGAAATAAATTTCGTTTGGAATCTTTCTTTTGAGAGAAAAGTTAGCTTGGTCTAAATTTACTGGAAATTGGTTGTGTAGGAAGTGCTGGTTTCACCAGTAGATTGTTTAACTATTAGCTGTACTTTATCAAGCATTAACAGATTAGTATGACAAATATATTTCTAATTAATAATTATAACATGCAGCTTTCTTAGTACACTTTGTAGCTTCTCCAAGATGCACCACACATATAAGATGACCCACGGAAGGGCTAAACTTCCATGGAGAACAGTCACTTGTTTACTCACTTTTCTCATTTATTCTGCATTGCTTCTGTTGTAACTCTCTATGAGAATGTAATTTTAAAATATAACAATAATCTCAGTGCCTACATTTTTACCTTTTTGTGTCGCTTAATGTTTTCCTAGTTTGTCTCCAAAGTTACAAAAACCACAAACAGTCTAATATTTTCTACAGCAGCAAAAATCTAGTAGAGTCTTGTCAACTGAAGCAAGGGGCTGAAAACCCTAAGAACACGTCATCCAATGAGTTTATTACTATTCAGGATGTGTAACTCCTACATTTATGATACACTGAGGTTGTTTGGCATTCTGCATATGTAGCTCTAAACACAGAACAGATGCTGCAATGAAGACCTTCCAACTGATCTCTCTGTTTGAATATTTTCTGAGTTGCAAGTCCAACGACATTCTCATGACAGGCTGTCTGAGATACATGGGAGGGAAGATGTTGCTCGTCTGTTTTTGCAAAGTTTACTTTAATTTTTTATTTTATGCACAGCCAAAGATATGCCAAACCAAAGGTTTGAGTACTTGCTTTATATTTTCTGGAATGTAGTTTAGGAGGAGTTTAATCAATAAATTGGGTGTTTGGGTTACTTGAGTTATTTGTAGTCAGAAGTCCCTTTAGGCATAAATCTATACTGGAAGATCGGCTGAAGTTGCCTTTGACACTTCTAATTTCTTTAGCTGTTATTTTAATGTACTTAAATGGGAAAATATTCTGACCTAAGATAATATAAACATATTGGAAAAATTATCTTTCTTGACAATAGGAAAAACATACAAATCCATGGACAGTTATAAAAAACTAAATTATTTAGGCCCAAGTTATTTATAGCTTCCTTTTAAGGCAAAATGAGTTAACATAATTCGACTGAAAAATTAAAATGTGTGTAAATGACATACTTCTTTTAAAAAATTATATCAATGACTAAATGTTAAAGTAACATTTCTAATTATTTTTTGGACAAATAACTTCAATGAGCACCAAATAATCTGATGGTACACGGAGCTAAAATGTGAAAATAAACTCTTATGACCTTTTGCATGCATAACCGTATGCAAAACTAAAAGCAATCACAGCCCTCCAGAAGGCTTCAGATTGATACAAAGAAGTAATTTTAAAACATAAATTCCTAAGTGAATAGAATATTATTATGCTCCTGTGATTGTTTCTTAAGCATTTGAATATATGTTTTTATTTAGTGCAAGAGCTAAGTGAAATACTAAATCGAATGATACTCTGAGGAAATTTTCCTTTTCATTCTCTGCTAGAAGCATATTTTGTCCACCAGTAAAGCTAAATAAGCCTGTGGCATTAGTCATTACACCCAGGGTAAGCATTTTTATATGTTTTCTCCTCCTTTCATTATGAAAAGAAATATGACAGTGATCCAACAGATATCACAGTCAAATAGTGCTAACATGTTCTCCTCTTTTTTGATAAGGCTCTAATTTATTTTTTATAGCTTTGCTAATTTTTTATTATTTTCAATTGACACATAATTGTATATATTTATGAGGTACAGTATGCTATTTCAATATCTGTATACTATGTGTAATGATCAAATCATGGTAATTAACCTATCCATCACCTCATTTATCATTTCTTGGTATGGAAACATTCAAAATTCTCTCTTCTTGCTACTTGAAAATATACAATAAGTTATTGTTAACTATAGTCACCCAACAGTGCTATAGAACAGTAAAACTTATTTGGAAGAACTTACTCACTATTCTGGCTCATAAATGAGAAAAGCTGTCATTTTGAAATTATTTTTTCCCTTAATCGTACAGTACATGGCTTTAAAAGTTGTTATAATTCTTCACTTGATTTTGTGTAAACATCAGAAGATTTTATTGAAGAATTTGTCACAGAATGTTACTACTTGGTAGTAATATTTATTGAGGAACTACTGTTTGTTCATTCATTTTTTATAACCAATCATTGTTTCAACAGTAAGCTTAAAAGCACTTAGGCACTTGATATCATGCTAGGTAATATTCAGGATAAAAAAGATATAAGAGCAGACACTGGCTGTACCAATCCTGCAATATAGCAGGGGGAACACTTAAAAATATAACCAAATATACTATGTTAGATACCCTAATAGAGGACCAATATAACATTTTGAGTATCTAGGAAAGAAAGAGATTAAGCCCAGCTAATGAAACAGTATCTGTGGAAGCACTGGGAAAGATTTATTAGTAAAAGTGGTGTTTGAACTTGACCTTAAAGGATGTTTTCAGCAAGACAAATTGTGCTATCATGAGAGCATTTCACATATAGAAAATAATATAAATGAAAATTCAGAATTGTTAATGCACTTTTGGGTCATAACATGGAATTTGATATGCATGAAGCACATAGAGAGGTGTAGTGGTGGGTAAATTTGCAAATGCAGACAAAGGATAGAATATAGATAATGGTCAGTGTTCTACTAGGAAGTTTAGATACTTTTCCTAGAAATCACAAGATACATTAAAGTTTTTGTGTAGTTACATGATCACGTGTAAGCTTTATGGGAAAAGGTTGACTATAGAAAGACTAGTTAATAGAGTGCTAGAGTAATCCAAATGGCAGGTTAAGAAGAAAAGCCTTAAACTGGAGCAATGGAGGGAAAGTTGAACCCAAGGCATGCATATAAAAATGTTTTCTGAGTTTAATTTGTTATAACTAGAATACCAGTTATATGAAGTGAAAGAAGTAATAAAAATAGAATAGAACTCTCATGATTGGAGCCTGGGTGACTGGAAAAATACAGCTATTATGAAAACAGATAAGGAATACAGGAGTAGCACATGGGAGATGTTGATTTGTTGAGTTTCAGACTTAACAATTGAAGATGCAATAAAGGCATCCAAATAGTGGCATCCAAGAGGTACTTAGAAATTTAAGTCTGGAGCTCAAAAGAGAGGTGTAGGCTAGAGCTCTGGATTTGAAGATCAATTGCCAGAATATTTAAAGTGGCCAAGAGAGTGATTATGACATGAAAAAAGAAGAAAATAGGAGGAAGAATATTAGGGAACACTAACACTTAAGAGGTAGATAAAGAAGGAAAATCTGAAGGCAATAAACAAAATGTAATCAAAAAGAAAGGAAGAAACAAGAGGGTGCCGTGTTATGGAAACTGAGGAGAAGGCTGTCTTTGTCTGCTCAGGCTGCCATGTCAAAATACCACAGGCTGAGCGACTTAAATGTGAGAAATGTATTTTCTCACAGTTCCGGAGACTGAGAGTCCGAGATCAGGCTGCCGACATGGTTGGTTTCTGGTGAGGGCTATCCCCTTGAGTTGCAGGCAGCTGTCTTCTGGCTGTGTGTTCGCACAACCTCTTCTTTATGTGAGCGTGCACGCACACCCATGGGCACACACATATATATACACACATAGAATACTCTGTGGTGGTTTTTCTTATAAGGGTATTAATCCCATCCTAGGAGCCTCATCCTTATGACCTCATCTAAACCTAATTACCTAATAACCCAAAGGCTCCATCTCCCAATACCATCACATTTGGGGTTAGGAGTTCAAAATATGAATTTTGAGGGGGGCACATACATTCAGTGCATAACAGACTGTTTCAGTGAGATAGAATTTGGGATCAGATCGTCAGAATCACCAATGAGTAAGACTCTATAGTTAACCTTGAAAAGTTTCAGAAATATGATCTGGATAGAAGTTGTATTGCAATAAGTTGAGGAGTTTGGCATTAAAGGAAGTAAGAAATTCAGACAGTATTTAAGGAGGTTGAGGAAGAGGGAAGTATGATACAGGAGAACTTTAAGCTTATTTGTAGTTTCTGAGAAAGGAGCCAACAGAGACAGAAAAATTGAAAACATAAGAGAGAGATCATTCGGTTTACTCCGAGAGGCCCGACCTAGAGCTAGCTGCGCCATTAGAATAGAGCCATCTGATGTCAGTTGACAACTGCAACAATGAAGCGCCAGCTCTGATGTAAGTATTGTGTGTGGGTGACACTGGTTCTCACTCAGCTGTGTGCGTAATGCTTGAAATTAAAATAGGATGAAAAATCAGGATGGGAACTTATGCAGATTTTAATTAAAATTTGAAAATAAAATCCATACCACTGATTTTATCAGAACTCTGGATTTATAAACATTGATCATAAGATTGGAGAAGGGACAAATGAGGGAAATCCTAGACAATAAGGTGTGCTTTTCTAGAATTACTGGTGGCCTGGAGGATTTTCAGTGTGGGAGGAAGGGTCATTTGTAGGAGAAGTATATTGTATTGTGTATTCAGAGCCGGACTTAGTTGGGGATGAAGCAGGTACATCTCTTCAACTGTGACTGGAAAAGGTTAGAAATCCTTGGATCTTTCCCTGAAGGCCAGTCAGTGTCTGAGGAGGCCAGAGTGAGGATATTTCATTTGGGGTAAAGTCTTGTGCCCCCAGAAAACCTGCCCAAAATGTCTTCACTCCTTGAAAGATGCAACACTTTATCATCATCACTTAAAGGTATCATAGGCATAATTTAGAATGAACATAGCTTAGTAAGTAAATGGTGTGCGGAGGATGATGTTGCTGTGAGACCACCTGGAGAGGCCACATGCTCAAGTGTGGGGAAGGAGTGCAGCCTCAGGACGGTGGGCATGGACACAACTTGTCCCCTGTCTGGTGCAGCAAATGTGCAGTCACCATCATTTCCTTGTTTTATCTTCTTGCAAGTCACACATACATTCTGCAAATAACACAGAAATAACTCCTTTTAATACTTATTTTTTATGTCTTCAAGTTCTAAACTGAGACCATGGACACCAATTATGCTACAGCTTCAAAGAGAAGATAACTCCTTTTAAATACAGGTCACTTTTATATTTCTTTCAAATTCAAATAAACTTGTATGAGCTGATTGTCACATATTCAAGTTCTCAAACAATATTTTATTCTCGTATGTTAATAATGTATAGTTTCTAGACTGAATTTGGAAGTACTTTCATATGATTATCCATAATGGCCCAATGTAGGTACATTTATAACATCATTGAGCAAATAAAGAAACTGAGGCTTGTAAAGCCCAAGGCCATTTTTATAAGAGGATGAAATGGAACTAAAATCATTATTTTCTGGATAAAATTATTTATTTTTTATCACTCTAATAAATCCCTACATCTATTACCTCAATAATGTTTTCATTCATGTATGTATTAAATAAAACGAATAAGACATGGAGCCTACCCACAAGGAGTTCATAATTTATTGGCATAACACACTGTTAAAATAACATCGGATACATGAAATGATAAGAAACAGTATAATGTTGTGATTATGTGAATGAGTAACTTCAGAATCAGATGTTGTTTTAGTCATTTTGAGCTGCTATAAAAAATATCATAGACTGGGTGGCTTAAACAGCAGAAATTTATTTCTCACAGTTATGGAATCTGGGAAGTCTGAGATTAGGGTGCCAGCATGGTACGGGTCTAGTGATGGCCCTCTTCCTGATTTGAAGATGACAGTCTTCTCGTTGCATCCTCACATAATAGAGAGCAGAGAGAGAGGGAGCAAGCTCTCTCCCAAATTTTTATTATAAATAATCCCACTCATGAGGGCTCCACTCTCAAGACCCAATTACCTCCCAGGGGCCCTACCTCTTAATACTATCACATTGGGGTAAGACTTAAATATATAAATTTTGGGAGGACAAAAATAATCAGTTCACAGCAGATGTCTATTGAATCATCTGTTTTCTTTCAAGCTAGTAGTCCTTGGGCAAATTTCTTAACTTCTATGATTTTCGGTTATAAAAACAGAATAATAATAACACTTATCTCATAGAGTTGTTAGGAGGATTAAACAAGGAAATTAATATTAAGAGCATAGCACAGTGCCTAGTACAGAGTAAAATCGCAATAATTGTTAGCTAGTGACATTAAAATTAAGAAAATATGGGCGAACATCTGGAAGTTTATATACTAACATAAAAGTCTTCATTACACATTCAAGTAAAGAGAGTTCTGGAAACTAGGCATATGCATTTCCATTATGAGATCATTATATTCATGCTATGTAGAAGGGAACGGCTGAATATCTGCTGAAAGTGGAGACATGCAAGTGTTACTCAGTGTGACATGTGTGTGAGGAAGGACACTGCTTGACACAGGTTGGCAACCCGTCTTGTGCTTGGCCCCAGCGGAAGAAAGATGAGATCGTTTGCATTCCATCTGTTAGCCTTAGTGTCCCGTGTAATTGCTTTCTCCTCAAAAGGGAAGTAGGCCGCAGGAACATGTTTATACAGCTAGTCCAAAAGCAAAAATATGGGCAGTTTGCAGAATGAAAAAAAATAAGAGAAAAGTACCAGTGGGTTTGGAAGCTTCAGATCATGAGAATAGAACCTATAGAATCATTAATTAGAACTTTTTGGGTGCAAATTATAGATGCCACCTGAATCTAGCCTAAGGTAAAGGGGGTGTGGTATTTAACATAAGGAATATAAAGAACAATATCAGGTACCTCGTATTACATAGAAATTCTGAGTAGAAATGCCCCAGGACCCTATCTTGTTTCCTATCACTCTGCATGCCTTCTTCATCTTCTTCTCAGAGATCTTTCACCCTTTCTTGGGCACTCATGGTTGGTCTAAGGATAACCATCCCAATGCTCCTGAGTGTACATGTTGTTATAGGTCCAGCTACCCAAAGAGACTGATTCAATTCCCTCTACCCACGTGGTTCTATATAACACAGAGAGAAACATTGTCCATGGAGAGGGGAAAAAACCACTACTTAGCTCTGACACAGCATTTATTATGAATATTTGAGGTGTAGAGTCAACCAAATTGAAAAACTATACCTTATCTTTGCTATTTTTATATAGATTTCTGGCTATAAAATACTTCTCAGTTGCCTCAGGGTGGAGAAAGAGAAGAAAGTTTGGTTTTGTTTTCCTTTGCTTTGCTTTGTTTTATAAGAAAAATAGATCATTAAGACATTGTCTTCTGAATTAATTAAAATACATCATAAGTTACAGGACATTAATACAATATTGTTCATGGTTAACATTAGTTAATAGTATAGAAAAAGAAAAGCAGCAAATATTTAATCAAGTCAATCCAAAAGTGTGTTAATAATGTGATTTTATTTTCAAAGGGTTAAGAAAAACGTTCTATAACTGAAGGCAACTTAATAATACCTTCCATGCAGATTATCTTCAAGATATATGAGGAATCAGCTGCTAACAAAATTAGGCCAAGTCCCTAGGTGATACTGCTAAAAGTACTGAAAAAAAACTGTTTAAAAGAAATCAATAACAGTTAAAAAATGCTTTCCTTTCATTGATTTTCCAGTTATAAAAAAATATACTTAGTTATGCTCCTAGTAAATGCTGTGAGGTTTAATATCATTTTCCACTTGGTCAAGCATTGCACTGCTTATATTATTCGGCTTAGATGAGTACGAGATTGGGGGTAGGAAAAGTATTAACAAGAAAATTTATAGATTTATGTGATCAAAGTACAATAAAAGAAGTGATGATAATGGAGCCAGGGGTAGGGGTGAGGGAGGAGAAGGGACACCACCAGCCAGCTCTGCCACCATAGCTGTTGGTTCCATCAGTGTCTTATTGACAACAATAGACATTTCAGTAAGGTTTTCATAATTCTGTCCTTCATTTAAAACAATATACTACTATTTCACAAACTGTGAACCATTTATTGGTAAAGTAAATAACATGGTCTGTGACCTCAAGAACTTAGTGAAGTAGAGTGGAGAAACCCCAGCAAGAAACCTGGCAGGGACAATGTGGCAGGGTGAAGCTCTGTGACATGGGAGGGAGAGAATGTTCAGGAGGCATATAGAGGGCCTCTAGTATAGACCTTGGAGTCAGGGAAGATCTAAGAAGAGCTATGGACAATGGCTCTTATTGCTCTGATGGTTAGAATTATAGGCTTAGTTTCAAGGCCCAAGACACACCTTGTAAGACCCAGATAAGAAGCACTGTTAACTCATTCATTCAATAAAGGATTTTCAAGCACCTAATGTGTGCCAGGCACTGGGACGAGTGCAGAGAATACAATGGTGAACAAAATAGTCCTGGTCCCTGCCTTTGTGGAAATTGAAATCTGGCCGGGAGACCAGACATTGAACGAGTAGTGACAAATGTGGTGAGTGTGTCTAAGGAGAAGTACAGGTGTTGTAGGAGTGTTATTTGAAGTCTCTACCCAGTCCAAGGATGCTGGAAATGTTTCCAGGAAGTGTTGCTTAGCTGAGACTTCTGAAGAAGGAGAAGGAGTTATCTAGGAAAAGAAGAGGGCTGGTGGCATAGAGCAGTCAGGGGGTCAGAATGTAAAGGCTCTGAGCAGGAAAAAACACCAATGGCTGAAGGAAATGAAGCAATTCTTGGATGCCTGGAGCAGAGAAAGGAAGAAGGAAAGCATGCGACACCAGATTGGATGGGTCTGTTAGCGCCTAGTTGGAGACCTTTCAAGTTTGGGCCTATGCTGTAGACAATGGGAAGCCATTCAGGTCACAAAGCAGGGTGCACTGTGGTTGGTGGGACATGTGTTTCAGAACTACTGCTCTACCCTCAGTATAGAGGGTGCAGGAGAGCAAGATGGGAGGCTCTGGGCTCTGGGAGGAGGCTGTTTGCAGGGTCGGGGGGAGGATTACAGTGGCCTGACCTAGGGCTTCGACAGTTGGGGGTGAAGGTAAAGACAAACATAAAAGTAAGTTGCTCACAAAATTCAATTTTAAGATCCACACAGAATGAACAGAGATGCGCCTTCACCTCAGGATTGATGGCCTCCAAGACCTATAAAATTTGAACTGTAACTAGAATAAATATATGAAAATCCTAAAACATGACTGATCTTTAAGAGGGGAAGATTGGTCAAACATGAAAGCAGTAAAAAGTAGCCACATGAACAAACATTAGAAATTGCCACGGACCTCTCTGAGGTGGAGGTGGGTAAGGGGCTGGTGACCGATGGGCTCGTTAAAAAATTAAGTCAAATGACAAGACAATCTCTAGGTCTAAAACAATGAAACAAACTATAATATCTTAGCTTAATCCCATCCCATCAAAGGTTTAATTATTGAGACTTGAAACTTCCCCATCCCCTCCTTCTGACTCTCTGTGAACAAGCAACCATCAAGTATCATCTTCCTTGATAAGTCTATTTATATACATTGACTAATTTCAACACTATATTATTTCCATTGCAAATGAAATTGGAAGGAAATTCTGGCATGTGACAATCTTATTTCATGAACTTGCTTAATGTAAGTCTTACGCTAACTGATACACCATTCTTTTTGGGCAGACAAGCCCTGCATTTAGGATTGACCTGAGAAGTGAGTGGTGGGAAGGATGGCAGCAAGACTGAGAGCTAGCTTCTGGCTGGCCCTTGGAAGACCTCTTTTGGGGAATGTGTGCTCTGTGTGGCTCACAGCAGCACAACATGTTTTTTACATTTACTTTTCACAGAATCCAGTTTCCTTATCTCTACGGTGGAGATGACAATACCCACAATCAGCTTACCACACTCTGCTTATGAACACACTATATTCATGTGGCATCTTATTGTTCTAAGATATTGAATTATGTAGTAAGTAGGTTTTAAGAATCAGCTCAAAATTAGTGTCCCATGGCCTACCTGTTATATCTATTCTCAGCCTTTCTGACCAAAAATTCATAGACAGCTCATGTATTATATGACATATATATTTCATTTCTTCTATAATAGTTCCCAAGATAACAGGAGATGAGAGAAATAATATCTCATAAGTATATATTTATATTATTCCACAATAGCCATACAAGTGTCCTAGAATAACTACTACTACTACCACTATCAACTCATTACTGAGAAGAGTTAAGACAAATTGCCTATGATCTTCCCATCTCCCTCTTTTTAAATAGTTTTATCATATCTACATTATCTGAATATATAGATGTTACATTTTATTCTTTTTTTTAAACTCTCATTTAATCTCAGTTCTACAATTAAGGCTATGTTTAACCCCTCCAGTCCTTCTGATGATGGCTCCCTAGTTATTTTAGTGGGCATGAAGCTTGTAAGCTTGTTCTGGAGGAGATTTATCAGGAAAAAGCTCATGGGAATAATATTCACTTAATTTTTGCTTGTTGAAAATATTTTTGTCTATGACTTTTATATCAAAAGTCAGTTTTACTGGATATAATTCAGATTGCACATTTTGTTTTTTCTTAAGTATCTTCAAAATGTTGTTCCAGTTACATTCAGGATAAAGCTTTGCTGCCCAAAATTCTTATCATAATCTTTTTTCCCTTATAAAATACTTACTGTTTTTTCCTAGACATCCACAATATTTCTTTTTCTTTTTTCATAAAGTTCAGTGATTTTGCTAAAACATTCTTTTGTATTGGTTGTATTGGGTCAATATTCTCAGGAAAATGGTATTCTCTTTCAATGTGTAGTTACAAACTTTAAATTTTAGGAAAATTTTCTTGAATTATAATTTTCAGTATTTGTTTTTCTGTTTTAGTTTTGTTCTTTAAGGATTCTTAATATCTTCGTATTGAATCTTCTTTGGCTTGCTTTAGTATTTATGCTTTCTCTCATTTCATATACTTTTTATTATAAAAAGGTATAATTACCTACAGTAATATGCACAGATGTTAACGATAGTTTGATAAATTCTGTACAAATGCATAGCACACCCGTGTAACCAATATACAATCAAGATATAGAGCATCGCCGTCACCCTAGAGTTACCTCATGTCCCTTTCAACCTATCCCGCTCTCCATCTAGAGACAACCAGTATTCTGATTTCTATCCTCATAGATTAATCTTGCCTATTCTTGAACCTCATAAAAATGAATTCATATGGTGGATATTCTTTTATGGCTCTGTTCTTTCACATAGCATGGGATTCATCCAGGTTCTTGCATGTATCAGTAGCTTATTCCCTTTAATTGCTGAGTAGTGTTCCATTCACTGAATATACAATGTTTATTCTCCTATTGATGGATGTATGGGTTGTTTCCAAAATAAATAAATCTACACACAACATACATATTCAAGTTTTTATGAACATTTATTTTCATTTCGTGTGGTTAGATGCCTAGGAATGGAATTGCTGGATGATAAAGCAGGTGTATGTTTAACTTATGAGAAACTTCCAAACAGATTTCCACAGTGGCTTTGCCATTTCACACTTCTACCCAGAATGTACGAGATCCATTTGGTGTTGGTAGTCTTTTACATTTTAGCCATTCTAATGAGTGTGTAGAGGTATTTAATTATAGTTTTCATTTGCATTTTCTTGATGACTAATGATCTTGAGAGTCTTTTCTTGTGCTTATTGGCTATTTATATACCCTTTGTGAAATATCTATCCAAATTCTTACCCATTTTACGGGGATCATTTGCCTTTTATTATTGATTTTATAATCTGGAATTGAGTTATTTGTCAGATATATGTATTGCAAATATTTTTTCTCAGTCTGTGACTTGACTTTTTATTTTCTTAGTCATCTTTTGATGAGTGGAAGTTTTTAATTTTGATGAAATTCAATTGATTAGTTTTTCTTTTATGGCTAATGCATTTTATGTTCAGTGTAGGAAAGCTTTGCCTACCCCCAGGTCACAGATATATTTTCCTATGTTTTCTCCCAGGAGCTTTATGGTTTTGACTTTTACATTTAGTACTGTAATATATCGTGAGTAATTTTTATGTATGGTATAAAGAATGTGTCTTAGTCAGTCCAGGTTGCTATAACAAAGTACCGTAGATTGTGTGGCTTGTAAGACACAGAAATTTATTTCTCACAATGCTGGAGGCAGGACGTCTAAGATCAGGGTGACAGCATAGGCATGTTCTCGCGAGGGCCCTCTTTCAGGATGCAGACTACAGTCTTCTTGTTGTAACCTTACATGGCAAAAAAAGAAACTAGAAAGCTATCTGGGGTCTCTTTTATAACAGCACTAATCTAATTCATGAAGGCTCTACCTTCATGACCTAATGACTTCTCAAAGGGCCCCATCTCCTAATACCATCACATTGGAAGATAAGATTTCAATATATGAATTTTGCGGAGGCACAAACATTCAGTTTACAATAGAGTAGATCAGGCTTTTTTTTTTTTTCCTAAAAGATACTCAGTTCACTCAGCTCAATTTTTGAAAAGACTTGCCTTCCCTCATTGAATGACTGGTGCTTTTGTCAAAATTCAACTGTACACACATGAGTAGTCCCAGTTATGGACCCTCTATTCTGTTGTATTGATGTATTCATTTTATCATTCTGCAAATACTACATGGTCTTAATTATTGAATCTTTAGTCTTAAGTAAGGTAGTGTAAGTCCTCCAGCTTTGTTTCTTTTTTTCATGATTGTTTTGGCCATTCTAGGTTTAGGACTTCATTGCCATTATTCAAGATATCATCACTATGTATGAGGTTATCTCTAAGTTTTACATAGATGCTCTTTATTAGGTTGAAGATTTGCTGAGAAATTGATTATGAATAAGCATTGAATTTTTTCAAATTATTTTTCTATATCAGCTGAAATGATCTTTTTTCTATTTTACTCTAAAATGTGGAAGTATATTGAATTATTATCAAATATTAAGCAACCTTGAATTTCTGATACAAATCCTCCTTTGTCCTCCACTATATAGACTACTAGCAATGGAGTCTACTGTGTCTGATATTGGTATAGCTAACAGATTTTATTTTGGGTTACTATTTGCATGATATAGAATATTCCATCCTTTGATTTTCAGCTTTTTTGTGTCCTTACATTTAAGGAGTACTTCTGATACTTTGCACATAGTTTGATTTTCTTTTTTAGTCAGTCTGATAATGTTTGCCTTTTAATTAAAATATTTAGTTCATTTACATTTGCTATAAATGCTGATATAATTATATTTATATCTATCATTTAACTATTTTCTACTCATCTCACTGGATTTATGTTCCATTTTTCTCTCCTTTCTTCCCTTCTTTTGATTAATCTAGTATTTTAATATTCAATTTTCTCCATATTAATTTGTTAGTTCTACAATCTCTTACTATTCGGTTTATGATTACTCTAGAGATTACAATAAAGCATTCCCTAACCTTTTACAATCTCAAATAAATTAGTAGTTTTATCACATTCCAAACAAGGCAAGGATCTCAAAACACTTTAATTGCATTTATCTTGTGTCAACTTTTGTGCTTTCTTTTTGTCATGCATTTTAATTCTACATGTAGTTTACGTCCTATCTTACACTACTATTATTATTTTTCTCAGTAAATACATATTTATATATTCCCATATGTTTTTCCTTTATGTTATAATCCAATAATGGACTGAGCTGATTTGAGTGTGAACTGTAGTTTTATAAAACTTATTCTGCTTCACCTGGTATATCCTGTTCCAAGGGCATAGCTCTCCAGGGGTCCTGAATGGGGTTCTGGGTCTTAACTGTCACTTGGAGCCCTCATCCTTTGAAAGTCATTAACTCCAATTTGATTCCATGACTATGAGACTTCCAAAAACTTTACAATGATTTTCAGCAGTTTCTGCTTTGTTTTGTATCCTCTGCTTTATGTGGCCTAAAATTTGATCATTTTTCTAGAGAGAAACCACCAAGTGTGAGTCTCACTTTTCTTTACCTCCCTTTCTCCAGGACCTTGGCTCCTCAAGTTTTGGCTGCCTTGGAAAACTCGAACTCAAATTTGTGTGTCTTCAGTCATGTGAACTTATCAAAAGTTTTCCTTGCTTCTTTGTCTCTCAGTTAAGACCCTCTGCTTTGATTCTCAGTCTGTTGTCCTGTATCAGGAATCATCAGTCATCCTGAGGGGAAAAATAGCTTAAAGATTATCTACTTACTTCTCTGAAGTCCTCTTCCTTTTGACTTATTGATCCCTTGGATTCTGGTTGCCCTGACAGCTTCCCAATGTCTTCAAGTGATTTTTAAAATATTTTATTTGGTATTTCTAGTCGTTTTCAGTGGGAGAGTTGGTTCACCCCGAGGTATTACATCTTAGCTGGAAGCAGAAGTCTTCTTATACCAATTTTAATCTCTCCCCTTCACCTTTCCCAATGGGCTATGATGTGACTATGGTGTTTTTTAGGGCTATGGTGACTATACATCTAATACTATGAGAGAAATTGTATGATAATTGCCTATGTAGTTCTTTTACAGGTTTAATGGATAGTGACACCTCTGTTTAAAGAAGAATAATAGCATACAGTAAACCTTAGTGGAAATATATATCTAATACTGATATTAGCACAATAGCCAAGAATTTCAGAATCCTCTCAAAATTCTAGGTTTAAGTGATCTAAGTCCTTTTTAGATATCATTACACCTTCAATTTTAAGCCTCTTACCAAAGTAATGATTTCTTTTTTCAAAACATCCCGAGGTGAATATTTTAACTTTTGGTGAGTTGTTTTCATCATCTTTTTCTCTCCCTCTCCCTCTGTGATAAATCAGAGTAAAATAATAAAAAGTCTCTCACTTTGGCAGTTTGCCATCTGGAAACACAGCAGCATATTTTTGCCTTTTGTGTAACTTGAGTTGCCTTTTTTTCCTCCCTAATTTTGAGCTTCTACTTTCTCATTAGTAAAAAATGCCTATATGTGAGAACAAGCACTTAAAATGTATGCACAAAAAACAATTTATTTTCAGCATAAAGGCTAACTGTACTCTACTACAAAATTCTGAAATCAGGAAGACTTTAGTACCGGTTAACATAAAAATATTAGTATTGACTGACAAATTTTATCATTTCAGTTTTATATGTTTCCTTAGTAGATGACCATATATTTTAATATATATTTTAGAATTTCTACTTTATTTCTTTTTTTAAGCAAAAGAAAATATGTTCACAGCTCCCATGTAATATCTTAGTTATTGGGGTAAAGCTAAGAGGAGAGGGAATCTCACTTTCGAATTATAGGTCATGATAGATGTCTTTTTGTAATAACAGTTATTGCTTATTTTTTATATTAAAAAAGTAATAAAGTAACAAATACTGTGTACAATTTGGAAAATATAGAAAAAATAAGTAAACCAATAAAAATAACCTATAATTATATCAATACACAAATAAAAACCACTACTAACATTTTATGTATATCCTCATTTTAACACATATACAAATATACATACACATTATTTTTACTAATTTTTTAAAATTTAAATTTCACTGGGGATTTTATGGTAGTCAACATTGAATATTAAAATTAATTTAGGAATTAGTAATAAGAATAATAAATGCTTTTGCTATCCCTGCTATTACCAAAGTGATAGAGACACTCAGGACTATTAAGAATATTTCTTTAATCTTTTTTTATATATTCAATCATTCATTCAACATTTTCAATAAATAGAGTGACTATATGTTTTTGAATGCCCAGGACAGTCACAGTTTATGCATTTTTTCATGACATAATTATTAAGGGCACTTCCCTTACTCTTAAAAGTAGTTGGTTTGCATGAGAAATTATATGATTTCTTTAATTATTTGCAAAAATTGGGGCATATAAAAGAGGGATAAGGTGACACATAATGGTAAATCTGTCATAGATCCTACCCTCCAGAGACTATGTCTTACCTAGTATGGAAGATAAGAATTAACACCAATAACATATAATAAGAAGTGAAAAAAAATCACTTGAGAGGTGCACAGATGTCACATACATTGCATGTGGTCAATCCTACAAGAACTTGACAAACATGTTAGAATTGTGAAAGAAATATATGCGAAATTCTATGAAGGGTAAGGGTACTTTAGGTCTAAGAAGCCTAAACATGATCAAAGGAACAGAAACAGGAAACATACAAAGGTATTATTTTACAACCATCAATTTGGCAAAAATTAAGACATTAAAAACTCCGATGAGACTTTTGGTAGAATGGAAGAGATTGTGGCAGAACAGCTCCCAACAAGAATAATTAGAAAGACAAAAACGATCTGTTTACACAGTCAGGGAGCTGCTGAAATGGTGAGGATTAAGGAGACTAAAATTTCAGAGAGAACTGAGTAGTGAGCAGATGATCCGCGAGGGCTTTTCCACGGGGTCTTCTGCCAATTCAGGGCTCTGGCTGGAGGCTGAGTCTCTGGGCGTGGCCCGGGCGTGGCCTAGGCAGAGTCAACAGGGGGAGCACAGAAGAGGGATGAGATCTTGTGGACAGAAGGACTTTGGTGATAAAATGAAAAGCAAGAGAGGCTTCAATACAGGTCCAGCTTCTTGCTGATGTGTGCAGCTGGGTGGGTCACAAAGACTAAAAGATAAGCTGTAAACCTCTGACACACAGAATAGATTTTCATGGAGTTTTCTAGTGCTGAGGATACAGACCTCTCTAAGGAGAGAACTCCAAAATACTTTCAGTAATTATGTGAGGCTGGAGTGACAAAACTGGAGACTTAAACATACTCCAACATGTGGTCAGAGTTTCCCGTCAAGATGTTTGCCTAATTCTGAAGTTGTGTGTGGCAGAAGGCCAAAAATCTAAATTGAAAATCTTTGAAAAGTAGGAGGCAATGATAAAGACCCAACAGATAAAATGTACTAGTGCACAGCCAGACATTCTGTTAGAAGTCATGAAGGAATATGCCCTATAGTAGACTGATACCTATCAAAATTGCATAACAACTTGGACTTGACTCAGGCACTGATTGGATTAAGTTAGTCAGTGCCCCTCTACCTAGCAGAGAAAATGGTAAAGCAACTCTGATTGAGATAACACTATCTAAAGCCTCTACATAGTTTTATTTTATATATACACACAGCGTTTCATCTGATACAAATTACTATTAGGCATGCCAACAGGATAGGACCATATAACTGGAAGACTAAGGGAAACATACAAAAGAAACAGACCCACACGCAATACACTGATCACTGTTGGAGGATGTTAGAAAACCAACTCATTATTCTTAACATCGGTAAATAAAAGAAAAAAAATCATCCATTTGCCTTGCATTTTCTTTTTGAACTCTATCTCAGAGGAACTAAATAGCTGATGAGGGAAAGTTCTTAGAAAAAAAAACCCAGTTGACAAATGCAGACGGGATGATAGAATTGTATCACCATTTTGTAATCTTGTAATAAAATAATTATTCTACATTATGATCATTAATGACTGCTAAAACCACTAGATGAAAAGACTGATGAGTTTTATAATGTATGCATCAAGCTGACAACACCTGATATTTTTGAAAATTTTCATAATGAAAAGTTTATTTAAAAAATGTCTAAAAATTAAACAGAATTGAAAGGAATAATATTGACCCTCACACACTATTGCAAATTGTGTGAGTCCTTTGCAGGGAAATTTGGTAATATATAAGAAAGATGAATGTGCATGCACAACCATCCACCAATTCTATATCTAGGTACACACCACAGAAAAACTCTCCCATACGTGTGCAAGGAGACATACTTAAGAATATTTACTGAAACGCTGCTTAAAATAGCAAAATGTAAGAAATAACCTAAATGGTCATCAGTAGGAGAGTGGATTTTTTTATAGTGTGGCATTTATTCAATTCAGTTTATGTGAATTAACTAGAACTGTTATCTATCAACATAATGCTATGCAAAAAGGGAAATTGCTGAATGGAAATGTATTTTAATGTCAGGTATATAAAATCTAATAATATGCTGAACACTATCACATATTATTTATTAACACATATGAATACACCTGTTGTACAAGTATTAAAATATGCCCCAAGTGATGAGCACCAATTTTTCTCTCTGAAAGTAGAGAATTAGTATTTAGAGTAAAATACAGAGGGCTTCAAATATCTCCTTAATGTTTTCAAACGAAAGGGGATTTTAATAAGGCAAAATGTTAATATTGGACAAATCTGTGCTGGTAATTAAACTGCATTTATTAAATAAGTCTCTATAAATTTGTATCTTATCTGCTTACAAATCTTAATTATTAAGAATTTTAAAATGGAGCAATGTTTTATACCTATATGGAAAGATTGCATTGTGCATTTATATAAAGAGCTTTAATGTACATGCACGTGTTAAAAGGAAGATTGGAAGAAATTACCATTTACAGAGGGCCTACACACACACAGAGCTCCATTCCCCACTCCACTGAACAAATGCTGAGAAATAAATATTAAAATTCAGATAAGAGAAAAAATACACTTGGCTTTGGAAAGCAATCAGAGGCATAAATTATCTTATTTATCTAGAAAAATAACAAAAAATAGACTGTACTCTGCTAAAATGGTCTTGAGTGGTTGCTGTCTTTCTTTGATTACTTTGGACAGCTGCCACATTATTTATTTCCATGGTGAGCTTTATATATTTTTAAGACTGACCATCTGAATTGATAGGCATTATTTTGCTAAGATATTCAAAGTAATAGTACTACATAGCTAACACTGACGGTTAGTTATTCTGAAAACCATTCAGTTATTGTGCCTTTGATACTAAAACATTCAGAGGAAGAATAACATAATGCTTAAGTTGATACAAGTTTTGCTATTTGAAGTTGCAAAACTGTTCACACATCCTTATGGATGAAAAAGTCTGAATAGTAAATTATACACTGGAAGTACATCTCTTGACTCTTGTCCTTGTTAGCTCATTCAGATAGCATATGAAAAATTGCTTGTGAATCTTAGCTTTTAAATTTACAGACCTATATAGAACCTACTATGAGTGACTGATGCAAAAAATAAACATTAAAACAACGTAATGAGTCTTACACTCCAGTAGGCTATTACAAAGATATGGACAATGAAATGATGATCAAAGCTTCATTAAAACCAATGTATGAATAGTGACTTTATAAAGAATGGAAGGAAAGAACGGAGTAAAAACGTTGCACTTCCGGGTATAAAAATTGGAAAAGGAATCTCGACAATTGCAGGGCTTTCTTAAATCCACAGTTTCTGCAAAAGATTCAGCACAGATTTGGGACTTATATATTTGACAAGCCCCAAGCTGCATTTCCCCCAAGTTTAACTCTGCGACTTAATTTGTGAGGAATATGTGTTTTCCCAATGCTTAAAAATACCCTGAAGTCAAGCTCCTTCTCTCAGTTTTTATGCAGTTGATAAAATGGCCACTCTGGCGTCAGATTTTCCAAGGCTTGGTCTGTAACCTTTAATAAACCACTCCTTTCATAAAAGGTCCTTGCGCAGGGCCATTCATTTTCACTCAATGCAAGTAATTCAAGTCACTCAAGAAAGGAACCATGAAAGGAAATGCTCATGTTTTTCGACTATCCAATCAATCAGTTATTATCCAGTAATCAGATTAGGTTTGGATTACTTAAGTTTACGGTGCTTGAAGCTTGGCTGTCGATATGACTTGAAACCCCCACAGGAACCACCAGAACTGTCTACTAACAGTGGGAGTAGTTCCAAAAAAGTGTCAGCTACAGAGGCCAAGGAGCTTCCTGTCCCAGTTCCTGGGAGACACAGAAGTGTGGATGCTGCCTGGGCATGCCACAATCTGTGCACCTGTGCTAGTCAGCACATTAAGTTTCGAAGCTGTCAAAACACCTCCCCCCAAAACCTTGTTTTATCATTATACATCCTCAGCAGGCAGGACCAGCACATTATTTTCAGGGCCCAGTGCAAAATGAAAACATGGAGCCCCTGGTTCAAAAAGCAGGGGAAAGGTGTTAAAGGTATACAATATAAAGGTTTGTCCTTTTTTCTGTGGTCTCTCTCTTGATTTGTCATGGTGTTTTGTTTTTGACATTTGCCCTGCTCCTTTGTGTGGGGCAAATGCCCTCCCGCCTAGATCCTGCTGCAGCCCCCATTCCATGACTCCACACACATGCAGCCCACAGGCTGCCCGGTTCGCCTCCAGCCAGTCAGTGGGCAGTGCCATAGGGAAATTGAACCAGTCACCTCCCCTTTTCACATGCCTCCTGCACCAGCCCATGTTAGATGGGTGACTCCCAAGGATATCCCAACAACAGCATGGGGACACCTGAGGTATCTGGATCAACAGGCTCATCCCTGCTTGCTGCCTGCCAAACGTGCAGTGGCCCTGCCAGTCCAGGGAGGAGACAGCCACTGCAGGCCACTGCCAGCCACTGCCTGGAGATGTTCGGGGGCACATGCACCAGACCTTGATCTTTTTGGCACTTGTTCCCAGGGCCCTGCCAGTGGGGAGGGTGGCAGTGATTCCTGGGTAGGGTCAGGCAGAGGGAGGCTGGATGGGCTGGGACCCAGGAGGCAGGGGAGCAGAAAGCGGAGAACCTGTCCAGGGAAAGCAGGGAGGCTGTGGGACATGGGACCATGCATGGACAGAGGCTCCAAGCCCCTAGAATATGCTCTATTTTCCCATTGACCATCACTTACAAATCACAAAGTAAAAGATAAAATTATTATAAATTTCAAAAGGATGATCACAGAGCACTAAACATCAAGCACAGGCTCTTCAGAGGGAGGACTGTGTATGTTTGTCTGTACTGGTCACAGGCCCATGAAATGGCCCTGCAGGGCCCTGGAACCCAGTACCATTTGGCCAGGCCATATGCAGACATTGCCCAAAAGTAGGATTAATCAGAAGATTCAAGAGGATGAAGGCAGTTTGGTAAGGCAAAGCCAAATGCTTTGAGTGTATTTTCTGTCTTCTTTCATGATAAATGAAGTTGTTTTAATATTATTTTACACAATAAATGCTCTTTCTTACTAACTTCATTTATATAGTAATCGTACTTTTATTTCTGATCATCTCCTTGCTAATGTTTTCATTGTTTTGATGATCTTTGTGATTTCAGGTGAGCATATTGGATGTCAGGGACATATTACTTTGATAAATTTGATAGCAAACATTGTCTAATTTTCTTAAATAAATGGATTATTGCAGTAACAAAGTTACACCAAGGTGTCTCAAATTCTTATTTCTAGATGAGGATTTTAAAGTTTTCTGAGTAGATCATGCACTTTTGAATGGCTTATTGAATGGTCCAAACTTCATGGAATTTTACATATTTGATCAATTTTGCTTTTTGTTACATTCAACTGTGCTATGGAAAATCTTTTTCCTCCTTATAAATTCAGCTCAAATCCCTTGCTTTCAGGTAGTGAAAAGCTATTCCAGTGTATTCTTGTTTAAAATTTCAAACTCATGTCTTTCCTTCTCTGTACCTGTCAGGCCTCAGGCCGAAAGACTTGGGATGAGAAGGGGTGTGGTCTACTCCTGTGACGTCACTTCCTCCTCCTTCTGCGTTTTCACTCTTCAGCCTGCTTTGGTGGGAAAAAGAGATAGCAGAGAGGGAACAGGTCTCTGACTTTCTGGGAGCTGTTGTGGCCCTCTTCCAGTTAACATCGGATGGTTGTTACCAAGATCTTTGGGGCACATAGCCAAATGCTGACACATGGAGAACATTTGTGAGGTCTGGGCGAGCCCTATAGAGAACTGCATCACTGCAGAGTTTCCTAACATGGGAGATTTCTCTCCAGCTCAGCCAGCTTCACCTGTACCACCCACAGCATGTGCTGATAGTTTACCCTTAGCATCTTCTCCCTGAAATTGTTTTCTATGACAGGCATCCCTTCTTACGTGTCATGACAGCAAGACACCTTTACACCACCACTTTCTGAAGTGCTACTTGATGCATGGGAAAACCACTTATCCTCATTCCAACAAATAATGATGGAAAGGCCAATACCCATGGCTGCCCCATCAGCCTTGTCATGTCCACAGTGCTCTTCTTCCCTCGCCAAAACAGCACACAGGGCAGATCACCCTATGTGCTGTATAAGGCGACATCCAACCAAGGAAAGAGATGAGACTCTCCCCTTGTGGCAGATTTCTCCTATCTCAACAGGCGGGTCTCTTGCTTCTCCTCCTCTCTCCACCATTAGACACATTCCATCTTGTGAACACCAAGAGATAAATGTGACTTTATAGGAAATGACAGCATGCTTTTATGATGACATAGTGTGGAGGAAAATTAGCAGTGTAATCAAGTCATGGTGTCAGATGTAAATCCATGAACTTCCTTTAAGAGGGGGTGGTGGGTGGGAAGATTCAGCCTACATTAATGTGCGTGGAGGTGAAGCCCACTGCCACCAGGAATACAGGAGTGTGTCCACAGTGGAGGGAAAGAGCCAGACTGGGACAGACGCACACAGAGAAGAGAAAGCATCTACGACTTGGAAAGAGATGGTCCCAGGAGGTAAAAGAAATAATGCACTTCACTGACATGGCTTTCAGAAACGAGCCTGGCAGTGCAGGGCCCATATAGGAGCTGGAGGTGGAGACAACATGGAGAATGGCTCAGGACCAGGCAACGCCTGAGTGGTGGAATTGCCATATCTGCACACATGTATAACCACGCGCTCACTGGTATAACCACGCGCTCACTGGGTGTCTTTTTCTTTTCAATCTTCAGGAAGAGGCAGCCAGAATTCTCGCCCACCAGCCAATGTCCGTCGGCACATGTGCAGCTTTGAAAACCCCCACACTGCAGTGAATGTGTAAGAGAAGCTGCATGGAAAATATAGTGGTTTGCCCCTTGCTTTCTCTCTCCTGGGTTTTCCCACTTTCTAACACGGAAACAGATGTGGTGCATGCCATCAAGAATGAGGAACTCATTTACGTGCCACGGTTTGCACGACTGCCTTAATCTGTCCATCGTTCTTAAAAGGACACTGTCAAGTTGTTTGTTTAGTGTTTTTTTTTTTTTGCTTTTTTATGTTTTGATGCAGCATTTTTTCCAATTCTGAAGATTCACTTTTGTTTGTGACTCCCACTCACAAGCTCAAAAGTGAATTTTCCCCCTTCAGAAATTTGTCAGCTTCTCCTTGGCAAACAGAGCTCTTTCTTTTCTTTTCTTTTCTTTTTCTTTCTTTTTTTTTTTTTTTTTTTTTTGCCTCTTTGCTGTTGCACAAATGTTTGAAATGATCCTCTTTGCATTAAAGTAAAAGCCATAGCTTAAATCTTGGAAGAGTTCTATAATGTCAGTTTGATGGGGTGGGTGCCAACATGAGCCTCTGCTGGGTGCCTCCCATTCCCTGGGGAGCACAAAACAAAAGTTTTGTGAGTCCCAAAAAAATTGGATTTTACAAAAAAGGAAAAGTAGTTATTTTCCCAACATTCTGAGTGATTTTTATCAGATTTCCCCATCTGATAAAAACAGTGCATGTTTGGTCCCATTTTTGACCTTTAACTCTTGACAGTGTCTCTTTAAGTTAACAAAAGAACATAGACCATGTTCAGTTCATTGTGCACGGAGTCTGTGGTCATTTTTAGCTGTTCCTTTACAGCCCTTCAAACTCCTGGGAGAGTCAAAGGTACACATTCCTGCAGCAGGAGGGAGCCCACTGATGAGGTGTCTGTGGCTTGAATAGCTCTTCAGATGAGAAGAGCCTGATTTGTTCAAATGTTTGCTACTGAACCTGGCCATAGAGGCTGGTGAATGGGGCCATAGTATCTCTTCCCTGCACTCAGTGGAGTGCACTGGGAAGTCTGTGATCTGCCTTTCTGCTATTCCCTATAAAAGCCCAAATAGAAAGACTGTGGTCTCCACTAAATCATACTGATTCTTGGAGGGACAGATATGGTAGTCCTGCCAGTGTGTTTCAGGTGGTGACTGGGAGGACCCTGCACATCTAGGTCAGAGCCACTCCACTATGGTTGGATGCATTATGTAATTCTCCCATGTCAAAAGGCATTAGTGTTCCTTTCACCATGGGGTGAGTCTGACCAAAGACACAGCAAGGATATCCTAACTGTGACAGCTGCTGGCTGCCTGTCAAAAGGGATTGACGGGAATGGGTAGGTGTGCTTGTCCTGTTATGACATCAGGGCCAGAGAGAGAGGAGAATCAACTGGCATTTTGTGACTTAAAGGTGAGTGTCTAAAAGCAAAAGGAGAGGCTGAATGTGGTACATCCTGGTGAGTGACAAAAAATAAAGTAACAATCAGCAAAGGTAACATGTTGGCTGCTAAGAACTTGCAGAATAGGATCTATTCAAGCTTTCCTTCTTGAGACCATAAAGGATCAGGAAGAGATACACAGCTTTAAATCTGCGCACCACAGACTAAACTAAGACTGGATATTTTTAACCTTGGTTGTTCCTGCAAAATAAAAAAAAGAAAAAAGAAAAGATATGTTCTTTCTGTGACCTTCAGTTCTCACTATTTTTTGTGAGCAGGCAAGGCGAAGGGATTAGTGATGGAAATAAAGCTGCCTACTGGACCATCATGGTCTGTCTAGATCTATCCTGCCCCTGAGGAATAATCCCAGCAGAGCAATGCAAGTGCCCTATATTTCCAGGGCAAACTGTAATAACTCCAGGTGGAGCTAAAGAGCATCAAATGACTTGCTATTAAAATTAGAGGTCTGGTAGCATGGAGCATAGAAGAAATGATAATGCTTAACCTGAAGTTCTTTCAAAGGGAACATAATCTAGGCTCATCTATACTACCTGAAGAAATATAATTACATCGTGTGTACCTCTGCTAAAGCAATGCCCTTGCACCGACACAATGTCTTGAATAAACTTTGGCATGAGAATTTCTTTTGTCGGCCAGTAATCACGATTAGGTTGAGCCAAAGACCATTTAAAATTTACTTTGAAAAAGTTTAGTAACCATCAGAATTCTACCTACTCTTTAGATGGAAATAGGTTTGGCAATTTTCTCATGACAGCAGAGCCTATACACAGACAAAGTTTATGGGGCCTTCTGTACTTCACTGAATTTGATGAGGTAATTTTATCTCTGGATGTCTTTTTCTTTATTGATTCAATGAAGAAAGCACAAGGCTTAATAAAGGCAAACTGAGTTTCTTTGCATTGTCTTTTATCCTGTATCATAAACTTGAGGATGTAGGATATAATTGATCTACAGATCCTAAAGGAAGGGCTGTATGTTTAGACTTTGTAATATTGTAAATTTCAGCAAGACAATAGTTCTCTGACTAGCTCACAATGAGGGTAGACTGAAAGGAGAAAAGGATGAAATTCATAATGCTATTTAAGATCGAATATCAACAAAAACTGCCAAGTTCTCATACATAAATTAGAAAGCATTTATCTTCAAAAACGCATGCAGAGATTCTCTACCTCAACAACCATTGGTGAGTCAAAAAGGCAAGAAATTTTAACTGTGTTCCAACAGGCCCCCAGGTTTGAGAATATATATTAAATATGCAGATTTTTCTGGAAAGCTTTCAAAAAGTGGAACTAGTGTGAGTGGGAGTCCTTTGTATTGATGACAAATTTGGGGTTGCCTGGGAAAACAGAAGTCTGATTCAAATGACGCTGTGCCTGAGATTCTGCAGGAACAGCTTCCCAAACTGCATTCTGGTGTGTGGAGGTGAGATTACCTGGACAGCTGCATTTCTAGCAGTTCTTCTGGCAAGTGTCTGTGGGGGCAGCACCTGCCTTCCTTGAAGGGCCTGATGTCCCAGCTGCAGCTTCAGGGGCTACAGCAGAACTGTCCCAAAGCCTGTGGCTTTTGGTTTCTTTGCTTGGTGAGCCGTTCTCTCCATGCAGGGACCCAGTGAAGTTCCCTGTTTCCATGTTCACTTTCAGAGAAGACAGATGTTCCACTCCTCACGTTCCAGGGAGTGAGGCTTGCTTTCTTATGTGAACTTGCCTTGTCTGTGGGCTCCCTGGATACTGTCCTTACATCTATTGAGAAGCTATGAAGCCTAGCCGCAAAGACTTGAATTGGACGGAAGGGAGACAGGTGTTGAGTCAGCTTCCCCTTCGGGCAGTTTGTGCAGGACGCTTCCCTCCTGATCTCAAACTCCCACCCACTGGTATCCTCATTTTAAACCTCTCTGGAACAGAGAGCAGTATACTCTGCAGATGTAACCAGTACCTACCAAAACAAATACAACAGGATCATTGAACGCCAAAGATACACTAATCTGTTTATACCACCTACTCTCCACTATTCTCTAAAGTGCTGTAAATATTGGATTTTCTGTTTGGGGGATTGTGACAGTTATCTAATGAAAGAAAAACCAAAGCAAGATACTGAACCTGTTGAAACTGGAACTGCAGCCTCAGGTCTGCCCAGCTGTACATACTGTAACTATACATCACCCTATACATCTCCAGGTCCTATAGACCTAAAGATGTTTTCCTCCCATAACTTTAATATCAATAAATATATTTAGCCACCTGAGATATTTATCCCAAATACTGCTGCAGTTGATCTTCAAATATGAGATTGTTTTAGGTCTAAGGTCTGTCTTTTGGAAGTTAAAGTGGAAGGATGGGGTGTTTTTTGACAATTATGTAGTGTTTTCTAAACCAGGTTGCTTTTCCTAAGATTAGGAAACCATACAAAATTAAACAATAGAAGGATCTGGTGGCTGAAGCAGATGCTATTGAAGTTATCTGGGATTAAATAAACATCTTATTGCATAGTAATATTGTACTTTTATAATGCATTTATTCCTTTTTGATGCCCCATATTTTATATATTTTTCTCTTCTTAGTATCACAGCAATGGGTTCCCAATGTTTTCAAATAAGATACTCCCTTTTCTTACCAAAAAAGTTATTAAACTTTCACCTGAATCTATGATAGTAAATGTACCTTTATTAATAGCCATTTGAATACAGAAGACAACAAAAGTTTCTCAGAATTTAGTTACACTTGTGTCTAACAGCACACTTTATCATAACAGCATCTACATACATTTAAAAACAGTAATGCAGCATTATCTACAAAGACAAAATATTTATTCAGTCTAAAAACAATGCTTGACACACATGTAGATTTATGGACTATTCAGGTTGTATATGGACTACAGATGAGAAATGACTAATCCCAAAGGACCAAAGTTTATAATTTGTGTTTCAATTTCTGTGGATAATACATGCCTTCTACTATCTCCGGTTTTTAAAAAGCCATTTATTTTGTCCTTGAAAAAAAAAGATTAGTCTAATTTTCCTAATCTGATAAATACCCTGGGGCATTAGATCTGTTTCCTAATTAAACGGTGCTTTACAGGAAATCTAGAGCAGGACTCTGAGGGGAAGGAAAGTCGCTCCTTTTGATAGCCATGGTGAAAAGTTCCCATCACAAGAATAAAAACTGGATTCAATTGAAACAGAACTAAATTGTGGTTATATCTGTCTGCAAGATGATTAATAATTCCGTTAACATATGGACATGTGTGATTTTACAAGAGGCCCACATAGAACCCCTAGACAATGAGGAAGACGGCCCATGTGAATGAGTGAGTGAAGGGGAGTCACCTTAGGCTTTCCCAGGAATACAAAGTGCCTTTTCGCTGTGTGGAGACTGGGCCATGTTTCACTGGACAGCTAAGCCTGCTGGTGGAATTAGGTACAGACTAGCTCTCAAGGGACCTGTCGTTTTTTAAAACACACACTTACGCATACACACACACACATACACACATGCAAGTAAATGAAGACACAAGATAGCATTTTAGTTTAATGATTTTCTCAGTGAACATTGATGGGTAGGCATTTGAGGAAGAAAAATATTTTTTCACTGCAATTGAAAGTTTTGCAATCATTGGGTTGGATAGTATTATAAGGCATAATGAAGGAAGGTAAGAGGCAACTAGGTTTTATATTTTCTGGAAGAGGCATACTGAATTCATAAAGAGAAGCAATGTGTATACAACGGTAGCTGGAGACAATTGAGAAAGACAGAAAGAAGAGGGAGGTGAACACTTAGAGTTTCAAACTCAGAAGAGGAACTGTGCGTGGCTTCCGGTTTCGCCGCTGGCTGACTGCCTGTTCTTGCCAGGAACACCACTGTCCTTTTCCTTACTTTGTTCAACTCGGAATAGAGTCAGCTATTCTAACAAGATAATGTGGAAGTCAATAAGTTAAAAATTCTGCATTTATATGCACTTATACATCCTCAGATAATGTATTAAGCATCCATCTGAGAGAAATATTAAATTTGATATAGTAGTTTAGAGAAGAAATTTTTCTTAGACAATTAGAAATGTAGCATAGATTCGCAGATATGTGGAGGAACTACCTTTTTCCCAAATAATGAGGTCAAAATTTTAGCTGTTATATCTATTTTAGAGCCTTTATATCCAGAATTTTCTATAATCAATATCAGATTTTCTACATTAACCTTTACTTATTTGACTTACTTCACTTTTCAGGATTATAAAATATGAAATGTCAAAACATTACCCTCATCATAAATGTGACTCTCACATACAATTTTTGAAGTATGCATTCTTGTAGTTGCAAAATGATCAAATGAACCATTAATTTAACTATTGATGATTTCCTACATTTTTTTCCATACAAAAGACTAGCACATGGAGTAGTCTATTTTGTACCTCCACCTAAAACAAAAACATTCATTTTCCTATTTCTTTTAATGTCACAAATTTGTTATTATTGTGCTGCTTTCTCTGTTGCTTTAATAGGGACAGAGAAAAAGCAAACTCCTAAAAAAAAAAAGAAAGAAAAAATTATTTCCTGATTTAAGGATTAACACTGTTGTTATTAATGGAATTCTGTGGTGAGGTACCACCATCTGCTAAAAGTTGTACCAAAAATAAGCTGAGTTTAAAAGTAAGACTAGAATTATTACAGTATAAAGAACAGAATTTGAGGTGTATGCTGCTGTACATCTCATTTTTTTCTTATCAGGGAGAAATTCTATTTGGTTGGTTTTATGAGGGTCCCATGAAGATGAAAGATGATAAGGCTAGGAGGTAGCTGGTGCCCTAAGATTTTTCTTCACCAGACCTCCATGAGGAAAGAGCCAGGCAGGGGTCTTTGTGTCAGTAACTCTTGCTTTGTTTGAACCTTAGTTTTGTCTTACTTGTGACAAACTATGCTGGAGGACAAAAGCAGGGTCTAGGCATTGGTATTTTGCTGGGTTTCCCCATTCTGTTGCTTTTCAAACCTGCCTACTTCAATGTTCCTAGTGTGAAAATCCCAAACTCTCTGCTGTGAATCAGGGCCTTTATGTGAATTGTGATCCATCGTATGTGTCAGATAATGCTTTGAAATAAAAAAAAGAAAATCAGAGGTTATGAAGCACATAAATCAACCATGTGTCCAGGTTACTTTGTCATCTGCTCTTTTCTCTCCCATACAGGCACAATGCATATGATCACGCCACCCTGGTAACAGGAAATACTTGCATGTCAGAATGGGCATTGGAAAAGGATCTATTTTATAATCGTACAGGAGAATGAGAGTAGCTTTATATTGCAGTTCTTAATTTGTCCCAGGGACTATAGATATTATGTTTTGTTGTCCATGTGTAACTAAGATTTCTTTTAAAAATTTTTTCCTCCATCAGTTTGGGAAGCTTTCAAAGGGTGTCTGTGTGTGTGTGTGTGTGTGTGTGTGTGAGAGAGAGAGAGAGGGGGGAGAGAGAGAGAGAGAGAGAGAGAGAGAGAGAAAGAAACTTTGTGAAATCTCAGACATAAATGAAAATAGCTATTTCTGCAACAGACTGGCTTTTCTCCCGAAAAACTTTTCTCAGGGTCAATATGTCCTTTCTTGGCTTAGGGGGGACTCACTGGTTGCCGCTTCAGAGGCAGCCCCTGGTACCTGCAGCCTTCGGTGGTGTTTGATGTATATAATAGTAAGAGGTTGGGGATGTGGAGCAAAGGCCCACAGAAGAGGGGGCAATTAAATGACATTGAGCTGGGTTTGCACATGTTTTATATGTACTTTATCCTGTGTGCATGATCTATCTGCAAATAAATCCATCTCTATTTTATTCATAGTTCTAATGGCAAGTCTGTGTCATGGTCTGAACCAGGTGGAAGACAGGTGCCCAAGGGACAGCACATGTGGCACCGCCTCTCTGTGCACGTGAAGGCCAATGAGACGGCCTGCAACCAAACGGCCGTCATCAAGCCCCTCACTAAAAGTTACCAAGGCTCCGGCAAGAGCCTGACCTTTTCAGATACCAGCACCAAGACCCTTTACCACGTGGAGGAGGAGGAGGACGCCCAGCCGGTCCGCTTCAGCCCTCCGGGCAGCCCTTCCATGGTGGTGCACCGGCGCGTGCCAACCGCGGCCACCACCCAGCCTCTGACCGCAGAGGAGACCCCCCTCTTCCTGGCAGAGCCGGCCGTCCCCAAAGGCTTGCCCCCTCCTCTCCAGCAGCAGCAGCAGCCCCCGCAGCCGCAGAAGTCCTTGATGGAGCAGCTACAGGGAGTGGTCAACAACTTCGCCTCCGGGATCCCCGATTTCCACGCGGTGCTGGCAGGCCCCGGGGGTCCCGGGAACGGGCTGCGGCCCCTGTACCCGCCCCCGCCCCCGCCCCTGCCGCAGCACCTGCAGATGCTGCCGCTGCAGCTGAGCACCTTCGGGGAGGAGCCAGTGTCCCCGCCAGCGGAGGACGAGGACGACAGCGAGAGGTTTAAGCTCCTCCAGGAGTATGTGTACGAGCACGAGCGGGAAGGGAACACCGAGGAGGACGAACTGGAAGAGGACGAGGAGGACCCGCAGGCGGCCAGCAAAGTGACCCCGGAGGATTCGCCCGCCCTGACGCCGCCGTCGCCTTTCCGCGACTCGGTGGCCTCGGGCAGCTCGGTGCCCAGCTCCCCCGTGTCCGAGTCGGTGCTCTGCACCCCTCCCGACGTGTCCTACGCCTCTGCCATTCTGCGGGACTACAAGCAAAGCTCTTCCACCCTGTAGGGAGGAGGGGCCCACGTGGAAAAGCGGGAGAAGCCGGAGAGCTCCAGCACCTCCAGAGACGTGCGAGAAGCCTGGAGGAGAAGCGTGGCAGTGGAGGGCAAGGCGGGAGAGGAAGACAACGCTGCTGCTGCTGCTGCTGCCGCCTTAAGTCAGGAGAGAGGGACAGACACCAAGCAGACGTGATCCAGGCCGGGATTCTGATTCTTGAGTTATTCAAAAGCCTTCTCTGGGAAGAAAGGGAATTCTGACAAAGCACAATTCCATATGGTATGTAACTTTTATCGCAAAAAATATATATAAATAAATAAATAATGAAATCAACAAAAATAATCTCCTCTTCTGCACAACTGTGCATAGCTATATATGCCCACACACATTTGGCCACGCTTGAGAAGGGCCAGCCCACGTGGATGTGCCGGTTGAATCATGAGTTCGCCTGATGGCGTTCACGCTGAGCCCCGTGGAGCCAGACAGAGCAGGTGGGGGCAGGGGAGGGCGCAGGGCGTGGAGTCGCCCAGTGAACAGATGAGGGGACAGCAGCTCACTTCTCAGAAGCCCTTCTCCCTGCTGGGCGCCAGACTCCTAGTCTTCAGGAGACCCCATCCAGTGCCAACCTGGCTATGGCACTTGGGAAAGGTGCATGAACCCCCTGTTGCTCTGCGATTTCCTTCGATTTAGGAAAAGAGGAAGAAGAACAAACTCATCACCAATAAGTGCTTCATCAGGAGTGCTACGGGAGGAAGGAGTGAGAAGCAAAACAATATGTAAGCCTGTGACTTTGAAAAAAATCAGTCAGCGTGATTGGCTTCCCACATTCCGTACTCGTTTATTGGTGATTTTGGAAAAAGGCCCAGAACAAGAGATTGTTTTGAGAGTGGCAGAAGACCTTTTGTGCATTAACTTGTATTTGTGCCAAATGGGCTCCCCATTGCCCTTCAGTTAAAAGAGAACAAACCATGTGGCAAAATTGTTACCTTCCACTTACTGTAGCAAATAATACTTACCAGTTGAACTTCTAAGATGCCGTCTATGTACAATGTGGTGCCGTTGTTTCTCCTATGTACTACAGAAACAAATCCATCTTTGAACCTAATGGTGTACTCATAGCAACTATTGCTGGTTTAAATGACGAATAATTCTTTCCTATTGTCACTGAAGTCCCTGTAACTAGCGAGTGAATGTGTTCCTTTGTCCTTGTATATGTGTGATTATAAAATTTGCACAATGTAACGTCAATCTAAATGCAACTAGAAGAATGTCTTTCAGAGATAGTATAGATATTTTTTATGTTCCAATAATGTTTGATATATCATTGTCACCAATATCTACAGAAGCTCTTTGAAGGTTTGAATACTGTGGCCCAGTGTTTTTCAGAGGCAGCTTAGATGGCCGTTTGTCTTCTAAGAGGGAACTTATTTTTCAAATATTTTATGATGTGGAAACATGTTATTAATGAAATGGTTTGAAAATTTATTATATTAAAAGTTCACAAAAACTGAGGGTGACAGTAAAAGGTACATTTTATAAGCTTGCGCACATCATTATTATGACAAAAGATTGAAAAATCAATGTTTCAATTATTCCAGGTTATTTTAGATTTTTTGAAGGTTTTCCACAGCTACTTGAGCTTTACATGTTTTTAGCATACAGTAACACCTAAGTCTGGTCATAATTTCTCAATTATTGATTTATCACTCACATTTTGCCTTCTTTTCATTTTTATTTTCATGTACTTGTACTCCTGTATTTCGGCAGTCATAACTTTTCTTTACATGTTTGTTATTTGCTGTTGTGTAATATCCATGGACATGTAATTCACTTATTCCATATCTACCCTCCTCTTTACACCCAATAAAAGGATTTTTCTTGCTGTTTTGATTTCTTCTTTTATTTGTGGAATGAATCCTACTCCCTTAAAAATCTTTGTTTATGCCTTATGTTCAGTCATATTTTAATATGCTTCCTTCATGTTGAAGCTGCTGATTTCTCAGCCAAAAATCATCTTAGAATCTTTAAATACCCACTGCATCATTTGTTCAGAACTTAACATCAACTCCAATGTTGGAGGCTTGTGTTTCTTATGTTTCACCATATTCAACTGCCAAGTTTAGTCAGTTCCACATCAAGAATGAACTGCCTTTCCTTTAAAAAATCATTTTAAAACACCGTTAGTGAAAAGACCTCATGACTGAAACGTGGATTTTAGTTTCATGTTTTCATTGTAATAAACCAGAATGAGGAAAATGAATGGTCTCGATGCTTAATAGATGGATTTCTACTAATTGGCAAACTTGCAAGGAAAAGCATAATGTCTATTATTAGTGAAACATTTTTTTTATCTTAATGCCACTAACATATGTCCTTAATATCACAGGACTTGTGCATTCAGATTTTTTAAGGTAGAATAGACAAGGAAAACAACTGTTCAAATGTAAGGTGTCTGTTTGTTCTGAAGTTTTGGTCTGAGACATTTGGTGGACACGTGCGACACTGATCACATTATTACTCTGAATGCCTACTATTATCATGATTACAAGGTTTCCTGAATAATAGAGTATTAGTTCTTATATTGTAATTGTTCAAAACTGGAGATGTATACACACATACCCTATACCCAAAGGTCAGAAACTCTTCACCTTAATGTTGCTTATACAAGTTGTTCAGCTTCTTGTAAAAGTGTTTTCCTTTGGCTCGTTACTGCCTTTTGTCAAATAATCTTGATAATGCTGTATAATAAATATTTTCTATTTATTAAATGTGTATGTTCCTTCTCTATATTCTGTAAGAGTTACCATAATAGAAGTAGACTAGTGTAAGAAATAATTCCAACGGTTTGAATTTGCTCAGAATACATCTTCTAGGTAAAAACTGGAGAACACACAAAATCTACAGATCGGGTAGGTGATAAAGTAGAGTACAATTTGATTATGAAGAAAGTGGTACCTTAAGCTATACCAGCTCTACATGAAGTCCAAAGTTAAAATTTCCAATGCCCTTGGCAGATCTTGTCGTTCATCTTTTTGGTAGAGCAGGGGAGGCTTGGCGGATTCCTATGAGGCTTTTTTGTCCTTGGTTCACCCTTTAGGGGGACCTAGTTTCCTACCTTGTTGATGCCCTTCTGCTCAGCTCAAGTTATATTCTTCTACCTTTCAGCAGAGACTTCACTGGTCCCTAAAACAAAGGAGTCTTTGTTATTCACATTCTCTGCCATGAGATTCGCGCAAAGTAGGACATTTCCCAAGTATCATTCAAAAAGAGAATACGCTGCTATGAGGGCCACACCCACGAGACTGTGAGGCATTTGGATGGTAGGAGCAAGTTCTGTACAGGAAGGCTGATATTGAAGAAATTACCAGAAACAGAGGCTGGGACACAGGGGTTTGTTCAGTGTGCCTAGAGAACGGAGTCATGAATCATGAAATGACAGCTTGGTGAGTCAGGAGGAGAAGTCATAGGAGAAAGAATGAGAAAAGAAAAAAAACAAAAACAGGGAAGAAAAAGATAAAAGAAGAAAAGCGACGGAGGAGAGAAAGGGAAATGTTTAAGGTGGTTAGGCCGTAGGTGCACCCAATTGTCATGGTAGGTCACATGGGCCTCCACTTGGAGAGAGTCCAGAACACACCCGGAACATAAGGAAGACATTTGGAGAAGTTGGGATTAGGGTCCAGATGCCACAAATGACGTGTGAGTAACTGCCCCACGATTTCTACAGAGAGTGCCCTGGGAAGGAGTGAAAGAGACAGGGAGCAACATCTTTATGAACCTGCTCTGGGCCAGCCACTGTGCTAGGTTCTCTGCATTCATTCTCACCTGATATTCCCGGTACTGCTGCCACATGGAAACTTCAGAGAGCTGAAATCACTTTCCTGAAGTCTCTCAGCTAGGAAGTGGCCAAGCAGGGCTCCACTCTCAGTTTTCAGCCAGTACAGAGCCCGTGCATTCATGTTGCTCTCCAGAGCCCAGGGAAGTATGTAGGAGTTAGTTCCTTTTTGCTTGGAATCAATTTTTCTTTCTGATTTCTGAGCCCTCAGGGCACAGTGGATACTCAGTAAAGGTTTATTGAGAAAGTAATAACAGTAAATGAATGTTATAACACCATATAGTGTTCCCAGCTCAATTCCCTGAAGATTCATCTCAAGATCCTTATGGGGTCTAGAGCTCCATATTTCCACCTGCTAATCCTAACTCTGCCAGCTGGAACAACACATGCTTTAATCATGAAAACTAAGCTCTCCTTTTGGCATCAGAGAGCTGTCCCACTGGGCATCAGGGCCTCCTTTCCTGCAAAGAGGGAGGCAATATTCACTGTCCATTGAGCCCAGCCAGAGGGCTGGCAAGGCAGTGCTGGGTGTGGGAGACAGCGTCCTCTGCCCCAGAACTGCAGGTAAGACATAAAGGGCTGAGACAGGCACCAGTTTAAGTGAGGGCAGCATAAATACCAAGTGGAAAGCAGAAGCTTGGGTTCCTTCCCAACAGAAATACATGTCCTCAGGCAGCGTGAAAGGCAAACCCATTAACCAAGGGTTGGGGCAACAGGAGGTGAGGAAGAGCTTAGTTACAGAGCTAAACCAGTGACACCATAAACAGAAAATTGGCTTGATTGTCTCAGGGTAGCTGGGAAAGGAACACTTATAAATCAATAAAGAGAAACAAAGCTTCAGAATGTGGATAACAAAAACTAAAAAGGGAAATAATGTCAGAATCTTTAGAGCTGGAAGTGAACTTAGAAGTCATTTAAAATAAGCTATCACCCCATTTAGGACTCCATTTCCCTGTGTCCTTTCCTTTCCTCTTCCTAGAAGGTGAGAAGCCAGCACTGACTGGGGTGGAACTTGGGCACAGTGCCCAGTGCCTGCAGTTCCTATGCCAAGGGAGAAGGCTGAGAGCCCTGGACACCAGGAGAGCAAGTCCAAAACCGCATTGTTAATCCACGAGGTTGGCCAGAGAAAAGAACTCAGGCACAAATCCAGAATGAAGGTATCACAGGAATCAAGGAAACTAAAAGGAAAAACTAGCAAGGCAGGCAAGAGGGTGGTTGTCTGGTGAAACTCCAGACACTGAAATGAGATTTTTGTGAGAACCACAGAAGATTACATGTGTGACCTTGTTTATTTTAAGGGATGGTATAGATGTAGGTGATTTTTGCCCTCTGCTTAAGTATTTCCGGGGACTAGGTGCTCGAATATGATAAGGGAAAGCTCTACTTGTCAGAAAATTCTTCATTTTCCTGAGCTGAGGTTTGCCTTTCTCTAACTTTTCCCAAGAGTTCTGCCTTCTAGAAAAAGAGTGAACAAATTTAGTTCACTGTGCACATGACTTACCTTCAGCTACTTGAACACAGTGATCATATCATTCTCCAGTGTTTTATTCTCCAAGCCAAGCAGCGTCACTTTCTTTAAGTTTTATATTTGTTATTATGTACCTAAAGCCCTAATCAGGCCAGGGTCATATTCCAATTTTTGAATATCCTTTACAAAATGTTGCATCCAGACCTAGTCACAGCGCCACATATACTTTGACTCTTTTTAACCACAATGCTACTATTGCTGCCTAAGGTTATATTAGCTTTGTCAGCAGTCTTGCCATATTTTGAGCTCACACTTAGCTCAGAGCCAACTATAACCCTTAAGCCATTTTTATATGAACTGCAGGAAATAGATATTTTCTTAAGTTGGGTTTCTCCAGAGAGAGACCTGGAGAGGAGGATTTGACTGCAAGTCCAGTATTGGAAAAGTGATCTCTGGAAGCTACGGTAGGACAGTGGGGAGAGAGGCAGCAAACAATATGCAGCCAATAAAGGGGCATTACCATGCAAGTTACCAGAGTGGGAAACAGGGGCCGGTCCTACTGGGAGCTCTCAGAGACAGTGGAGAACAATTGTCCCCACTCCCCATGGGGCAAGGGAGTTGGGGACACTGATCCAACCAATTCCTGTCAATCATGGTTGGGGAGGGAGGTGCATGTTCATTCCAGTTACTCCCAGGGTGTCCCAGGTACAGGCTCCTGTCTCTACAGAAAGCCCTCAGGCGAAGAGTCACAGATGCTGGCATTGGACACCTTAACATGGGCCTGCAAGAGGAAGGTGCGTGCCAAGGAGATATGGTCAGGGTACCAAGAGAGCATCTGCTACAGCCGTGATTATGGAGAGATAGAGAAAGGGAGGGAGGGAGGGGGAGGGGAGAGAGAGGGAGGGAGAGGGGCAGATACCAGTACAGGTAGAAGTGTGAAAACAAAGAGTTGTAGAAGGCAAAGCAAAGGTATATCGAAGCACTTGCAGTGAGAACAGGCACTTCTAGAATCACCCAAAGAGACTACTGAAGAAAGAGCAAATTAAACAGAAAATAAAGTGAAACCTTGCTTGAAATAAGTGTTCTGTTAGCCTCTGAATTATTTCTTTGCAATAATTCTTACACTGTCATTTTTCTATTAAAAATGTAATAAAATACATTGCAGAAATTTAAGAATTAAAAAAATATATAGTCACATTACCCAAATATCAACATTGTAGATATTTTAATTTTTCACTTTAGTGACTTTCATGTAAGTTTCGTTTTAACAGAATTAGAATCATCTTTCATTTATAAGTGCTTCTTGCTTTATTCCTTTAGCCATATGACCGATAGCAGGAGTTTCCCCTTGGGCAGATCTGAGGAATCACCTGTCTGTGGAGTTAGGCAAAGTTCTCCCACCCCACGGAATCCAGGAACCCTTTGGGAAATAGTTCACACCTGGCTCCTGACTGAGGATCAATTGTATAGCACCACGGCTGAGAGACGGGAGCATCCTGCAGAAACCAGGTTATGGGTAGGGGCAATAGATGGCCTAAAAGAAAAAGGAAAAAGTCATGAGAAATGAGAACAGAATCTGGGCTAGAAGGGCTTGGGGACAGGAGAAGTGATTAAACCCATCAGAACATGGTGCTCTGGGCGGTGGAGAGGGCTGTGGCTCAATGGTAAGAACGGATCTCTAGGGGCCTAATGAGTCTCCCAGCCCACGGCCCTCACCCTGCCACCCCCCTACTGTACCCCCCACTCCTACATATATAATTTAGAATAAGCCACAAACAGGGTCAGGGGTGTCCTTGTAGGCCAGTAGGAAAGAAAAGCACTACAAGCTATGAGGGCTAGAGCCCGTTTGTGGACAGCCAAGCAGAGGGCTGGCCTGCAGCAGGGTGCTGACATGGTGCCTGTGACATCAGCAACCGAGAGGGAGCAGGTGGTGCTTGAGTTCTTGGTGACAGCAAGGGAGAGAGCCTCAAAGGCTGTAAGAGGTCGAGGGTGGGTCAGCACCACCACGTGGGCAGTCTGAGTCAGGAATAGATGGATAGATGGCTGTGGGCAGATGCAGGGAAAAGCCATAGGGACAAGTAAAGTGTCCACAGGAAACAGCCAAAACAAATCATAAGAGCAGCAACTAAAACAGGGAAGGCAGAGGTGCAGGCAGTGTGCAGATTATATGAAAGGCATCGCTCTCCCTTCTCCAAAGACCCAACAGAATTGGGAATGCCGTGGCCTTTGCCATGTGGTGTGTAGGGGCTTAGGGTGAATCATTAAGTGACCTGATTAGTATTCACAAGCTAAAAGCATTAAAGGTATTTCTTACTGACATTCACAAAAATCCTCCATAAATTTCATTATGTGGCTATCTTGTAATTTATTTAACCATTTCCCTATTGTTAGACATTTTGATCATTTCTAATTTTCTGAACCCTACAAATAGTATGAGAAATTATTTCATGCCAAAAGCTTTTTCTACATGTAGTATTATTTCTTTAAGCTAGTTTCTAAGACTATTTTATTTTATCAATTATTTAATAATAACTATTATTTTTCCCTACCCAAAATATACATTTTAAATCACATTTGACCTGGTAAGATCCTTTGACATAGGGTTTATTTTATGTATATGAAAACTGAGGCTCAAAAAGATGGAGTAACTTGCCTAAGATCACAAAGCTGATGGACTACACCCACTGCATTCCAAAGTCCACACTCTTAACCACCATACTATGCTGAAAAGTTGTGCTAAAAAATTTTTTCTGAAAGCTCTTGATACAAATAAGCACACTTACTTTGAATAGAAAAATAATGGGAATTTTTTATTGCTGGTTCTAGACTCGCCAGTTGCAAACTGGGTATGAATTATCTCCCAAGGTGCTTGAAGATTCTATGGAGTTGGGGAAGTTTGTGTAACTGACTACACAGGCAGAATTACCACCACACATTGACTCACAATGGAAAGCTACCAAGGGAAAAAAAATTCTAACTTTAAATTACACTATAACTGTAGTAATTCATAAAGATATTAGAAAATACTTGAAATAAAAAGATTTATAGTAATTATCCTATCGTATGGTCCTGCAATTTAATAATGTATATGCCATTCTAAAAGTAACATGTTTACTTAGAATTTAAAATTTCTTAAAGGGTTGCTTTTAAAAAAAATAGGTCATTAGTACTTCCAGAATATTTACTAAAAGATTTTAAAGCAAAAAAAAAAAAAAAATTAGAGAGGAAATCACTCCTCAAAAAATGTGAAAATTTTCATGAGTGGATATAAAAATAGTCAGCTAAATTTCTAATAAGAACCACCCAACAATTACAAAATTAAGGTCAACGTTGTGTGGATATCAGTAAACCCTCAATGTATTAGCTATATTTTAAAGATAAACTCAGCTCCCATTTTTAATAGACTAATCTCATTTAGCAAATTAAATGTGTCTAAATATTTCTTTCACTGAAGTGATATATCTGATTTAGGGAAAAAAATGTACAATAAAAGAACCCTAGGTTGGGAATCTTTAGCTGTACCAAAAGCTAGCTGTTTGGTCATGGGTAAATCACTTGACTCCTTTGAGCCACAGCATTTTTATCACTAAAATAATGAGTTTGGATTATATAAAATAATAATAAATGTATTAAGGACTTTTCATGTGACCCTATGTCTCTAGCACCATATCTTTGATGTTGTTTCATCCATATAACTGGGTGAAGCAGGTGTGAAGTGCTGTATTAATCAGAAAAGACTAGGTTATGCTAGGAAGGATGGAGGAAGGAAGGAAGGAAAGGAAGGAAGGAAGGGAAGGAAATCTCAGTATCTAAATAAAATAACATTTATTTCATGCTCACATAAAGTTACATACTGGCTGGGTCACCCACTTTCATGTTGATAGCAACCCTAGCTGGAATATATGGTCCTTAAGTCCCTATGTCAGGGGAATTGCATGTGCTGGAGGTTTGTGCAGGATGTTTGTAAGGACCAGAACCAGAAGGGGCTGGCTTAACTTCCACCCACACAGCTGGCCAAGAAAGCTCAGTCACGTCTCCCCTGAAACCTAACCGGGAAGGAGGCTAAGAAATGTGGTCATCCTAATGTCTAAGGTCATAAATGGTGAATACAGTTCATTGCTTCTGCCACAGTTAGCAGATCTAACCTACATATAAGAAAACTAGGGCTCATGTATACTACGTAGCTTGCTAGGGTTATGCGGATAATGGTGATGATGAGATTCACAGGATCAAAAGAGTCCAGGGCTTACCCTAGCGAACTCTAAATTGTGCAAACCTCTAAGTCTCCTTCCACCTTCAGCACTGATACCACCGTCACTGCACCCAGTCAGCAGAGTAATTGATAGTGCAAATTCCTTTGATTTGCTTTTTTTTTTTCAGGTTTTGGCTACAATGCATGATCTGTTTTCATGTAGCCACATAGACGAGCACATGGCAGAAATTTTTAGCACAGATTTTTGTGACCATTCCTTTTCAGTTACCACAACTCAGACTGGCAGTGAAGACGGACATCAGGTCCACCCCAAGTAACTAGTAACTAGTTACTAGATGTGTTTTAAAATAACCTTTAACCCTTTCATATTGGAATGCTCTATTTAATTTACTATAAGTAGTGGTAATGGGGAGAAGCATTTTTAAATGATTGAAGACATCATTAAGGTTTTTAACTTTTTCATAATTTTTAGCTAATGCAAATTAACTTCTGCTTATGGCCTAACTTGTTAAACAACTAGTTAACAATTATGGGGGGGATAAAATACTACTTCTGCAGGGTTATAGTAGAACCTCAGTAATAGAATGAAAATACTTTTCTAGAAGAGAGAACTTATAATTAATGAGCATTTTCTGCTTATTCAGGTTGGCAATATCTGACTTGATCAAATACAATCTACTCTTGTAGAAATAGGTATAATTTACTACTTGATTAGATACATTCTATTTCTCCTGTACAAGCACACGCTTTATTGCAAAGCGTGACTGCAGTGCCCTGGCCAGAGGTGCAGGGTGTGAGACCCAGAGAGATGGAAGTAATAAAGGGGCTCTGACCAATGACACACGTCGGCAATGCCAAGCGACCCTGTAGGCTGACATGGTTATTTGCACGATTTGCGGAGGATGGAATTTACAGCATGATTTACATTTACTTCTCTGATCAGGTTGTGCACTGGTGTTGAGAGACTTCCTACCTATTGTAATAGGTGGCAAAATAATGGTCCAATTTTGTACAGCTTTCGCCTGTTTCACCTTCAAAAAGACTGTCTATTCTCATTGCTTCTCTCTTTACCCTTATTTTTGAATCTCTAGATCTGAGATCTGAAACCCTAGAGATTGTAAATATTATCCATCTTCCCTTTTCCTATTTGACCATTCTAAATTTGCCTTAAATAGAAAGGCTAAGCTAAAGGGAAAATAGGCACTCATGAAAGATTTAGTTTTCCCTGATTATCATCTTTCTGTTTGCTATTTCTGTTGGCATATGCAGGTAGAGTTGAATGACAAATTTTGTTTATCTCTAGCTCTTGTGTATCTTAAGGTAATGAAACTGCAGAGCATTATGTATAATGTATAAAGCAGTTTCATTTAAAAACAAATGTTATCTGTATTCCTCTTCTTTAAAACCAATGTAAATATGTGACAGGTTTCAATTTTATCTCCAAATGTTTTTCCAAAGCTTAAGAAACACCATCTATGTATATTTAAATTTTTAAAAATATGATTTTCAAGCTGATTCTTCTTAAGCTGCTGTCTATAAAGAGTCCTGAGCCACACCTGAATATTACGAATAAACTTTGCCTCCTCTGCTAACGTTAAAGGAAGGAGAGGAAAATCTTTTTCACAATTTGGAAATCACAAATCACAGGATCACTCCAGATTGTTAAAATAAAGCCTGAAATATTGGTAATTTTAATTTCTCAGCAAATACCATTGTCCTTTATATTAAAAAATAAAGTTAGAAAATGATATTTCTGCCTATACCACTGTCCAGTTTGACCATATAACTGCTCAGACAGTTGTTTCTTTCAAAGATTTTATTAATAAATAAAAAGATCAATAGCTACTTTGTTGTGTCACCAATTGTATGTCACCTGGCAAAAGGCAGAATTAGGGTTCTTTTCTTTCCTATTCTATCACCGTCAGTACTGGAGGAAATGCAGAGAAGGTTGTCAATTTAGGTGATATTTAATTCTCCCGACACTCACCCATGAATTATGGGATTTTCTTCCTGTTTTGAGAGATGAAATATAGCTAGGATCATGACTATTTGGAGTGTGTGTGATTGTGTGTGTCTGTTTAAACATAAGATCTGTACTAGGTATTGTTGAGACCATGAAGATGAATAAGAAAAAAACCCAACCAGCACCAAGAACTATAATAGACACATTACATAAATGATGCATTTAATTTATATTAATTATTATATTTACTATTTGCAATCTCATTTAATTTAATCCTTCACAACAACCCTATGAAGTTTGGTACTATTTTTTAGGTTTGTAGCCAGATCTCACTCCATAAGACCATTCTCTTTTCTATACTAGAATTTCCTCCAAAAAATTGATGTATAAAAAACAGAATAAAAAGGGTGTTTTATGTTCCTATACTTTTTGGAAGCCACCAGTTAGACAAAGTTAAAGATGCTTCCTTATTACAGAATATCTCAGAGCTTTTGAATGCAATATTCATTGGAACTCTCTAAGACAGCAATATGTGCCCAGTGTTACCTCAACTGATTTGAACATAGAAACCTTTGCTGCCATGAGCGTCTCCTGGGGACACTGCCTAGGGAAAAACTTTCTATGTAATACTGCTTTATATTATATGGCCCTATAATCTCCAAAACTATGGGCTATAAAGGGAGTTGAATAAAGGCACAAACACCCATCTTAAAGGTGGAATGTGGTCTGTTCTCAGAGAGGCAGAGACAGAAGCCAGAGCAGCCCAGAGAAAAAGGAAAACCCCTCCAGCTGCTAGTGTAGGCTGCCCAGGAAATGTGACATTTGGACCCATCTTCAGTGGCATCAGTTTCCTCCCAGGACCCCACACTCCAAACCCAGGGACTGATAACATTAGGCGAGATTTGGAATTCCTGGGAAGCTTTAAAAAACTGCTAATACCTTTGTCCAATTCCCAGAGAGTCTGATTTATCTGGTTTGGGGTTTGACCTAGATGTCAGCATTTTTTAAATTTTCCCAAGTGATTTAATGAGCGGGCAAGGTTGAAACCATAGCTGTGAACCTTGTCAAAGTCTGTGATTTGCCTCATCCAGAATAAAGCACTTGATGCTTTTTCTGCAACAATTCGCACACTGCTTCTCTTAGCCATTTGCATAACCCAAAGCCATAAGCCGGGTGTTGGTTCTAACCTTATTTATGTCAGTATTGTAATGCTTCCAGATTTGCTTTTTTCTTTAAGATTTTCTCTCCTGGGGCATGCCTAACACTTAAAATTAAGGTTACAGAGTCATTGCAGAACCAGGGCAATAGAGTCCTTAAGAGCACAGGCTCAGAATCAGGCTGCCAGAATTCAAATACATGTACCAGGTTTCTAAATTTAAGTAAGATGCCCAACTTTTAAAGCCTCAGTTTTCTTATTTGTAAAGCAGCATTAATAATAATACCAACCCTTAAATGCTTGTTCTGATGATTTTAATAAGTTAACCTTGGAAGCCCTCAGCACACTGTCTGGCACATATTTGGGACTCATGAAATGTTAGCTACTGTTGACATCATCATCATCATCATCACTATTTTATCACTTTTCCAATTACCTTGTATCCCTTTCCAGAAGTCAGAGACCAGCTCGTCAGGAGCCTGTTAGAGGCTGGGAGCTTGTTAGAGATACAGAATATCAGGCTCCACCCCAGACCTGCATTTTTTCAAGGTGAATTTACACACATTAAAGCTACAGAGACATTGCTCTGGTTCCTAGGATCTCAGGCTTGGCTGCAGATTAGAAATCACCTGCGGAGCTTTTAAAAAATCCACCCCAGACCAATTAAATCAGAATGTCTGGGAATGAGACCCAAGTATCTGTACATTTAGAGTTTTGCAGGCGATTTCAAAGTGCAGCGAAGGTTGAGAACCTGCGCTTTAGGTGTAGAGGTTAGCAATTGCTTCCAAAGTCCTAGGCCAGCCCTTCATTCTCTCTCTCCCCCTCCCTGCATCCCCCTCCTCTTTCCCTCCCGGACCCTTTCCCTCTCCCTCTCCCCTCCCCTTCAAACTCTTCCCCTCTGTTTTTCTCTCTCTCCTCTTCCACTGCAGCCAAATTCTATTTTTCCTTTCCATCAAATTCATATGCTATTCTTCCCTCAAACTTGCTTCCATTCAGATCCTGAACTCTAACTTGATAATTGATCACTCCCTTATTTAAAAGAGGTTAAGAGAAGCTGGTGTTCTAAGCTCATTAACCCTTCCCTGCTTCTTAGATGTGTCCTCACAGTGGTGATTACTCAGCATGAAGCCTCAGCACCACCATCTGCATTTATGTCCTTTACACTAAGAGCAGCTAAAGGGAACGGTCTGTATCTATTTTATTTTAACTCCTAGTAGGTGAATATTTTTTGACACAAAAACAAACAATAAAACCTCTATTTGGGAAAAATAAAACAAGCTTGTCCAAATCATGTTACCAAGATGGATTGTGATTCCTTATTTGTATAGCTTTCAGAGTTCTTTTACTTTCATGATCACATGTGATGCTAACAACAGCCCCTTAAATTATTCTAAACCCCATTTTGTACTCAAATAAAGTGACCTTCGGAGAAGTTAAGCAACTTGCCATGTCTGTATAGCTAGTAAGTGGCTGAGCCGCGTCTTAAACACTTCCCTCCTGGTATACTTAAGGCTGTTTCTATCACACCATGCTCCAAGTCACAGGCCCACTATGGGACTGCTCAAACTCAGTGTCAAGTAGTGCCAAATAATGAGAATAAAGTGGGGATACTGTGAACTGTGCTTGTCTCTGCCTTTGCCTAATTATGTCAGGATGGCAAAGGAAAGCCTGCTTCTGAAGCCCCGATGTTCTATATTAGACAAAAAGCAGAAATCTGCGTCTTGAATCTGTCTATCTTCAGTAATTGGCACTTTCTTCATTCACTAATGACTAGTCCCTGGTTAGGCTTCTGTGCAAGACCACAGCAATGTTTGTCTGGATAATTGGTTTCCAGCACTGTCTTTGACCTGACATGTACCTGTTTCCCACAGGACCACTCAGCCCACAATCTCTCACTGAAAATGGTTCAGGAATAAGAGGAGCTTGGGGGTAATAAGATCTGCATATAACAGAAAAACAAAACGAACATATAATCAGTAGGAACTTGTATCACTTACCTCTCAAGTGCACTTAGCTAGTGAATGACAAAACACCACTATAAAAGCAGCAAGCCATTCCTGATTAAAAAACATGCTCATGACTTCACGATAGATGCCATTTTAACACAACCCAAATCTAACTTTTTAAGACATAGGAACAAAACACATATCAACGCAGTTATTTCTAGTGCTTTGTAGTCACCAAATGAAGGCTTTAATGAAAGGAAAGGCTCAGAGCCTTTAGTGAGAAACGATCTCAATCACCCCTCTACATCAGTAGCATCTCGTCTGTCTTTCTAGTCTAGCATAGCTTGTTTCAGACTGACATGGGTATGTTTGTCCCAACCACTAAACTAAGACATCAGGAGGACAGGTGATCTGTCTAACACCTCTTTGTGCCATAGTAAATACTTGTTCATGCTTTGTGTATTGTATATACACATATTAAATGCTGAATACTTTTGATTGACTTGAATGTGTTTAAATGATTGTAGAGATTTTTTCTCTCTCTCTCTCAATGCTTAGAATAGTGCTTGGCACAAAGTGGGCATTCTATGATTATTGATAAACAAATAAACATATAAGTGAATGAGTAAATAATTTTTTTTAAAAGTCAGTGTTCTTCCCAGAGAACCTGATTTATTTAGCAAACTGTAGGGAATCAAAAGCATTAAGATTTGCAAAGTAAAGGAGCAGCCATGCTACAAATAAGTGAATAAGTATTAAGTCTTGTTATTTCTGATATTTTCTAGGAGTTTGGCTCCTATAGCTCAACTACCCAAGTTTGAACACAGGACTTTCACAATTTCAAAGTCCCCCTATGTCAAAGGCCAGCTCTTTAGCTGGTCTTACCAGACTTTTTCCTTATGTTCATTCACAAGAAACTTCCTGCAAGAAAAGGAAATATTATGGAGCATTTTGCAAATGCTAGGCATTTGAGTATGCATCTAGCAGAACCTGGATCAGAGACAGACCTTTAATAAATCAATAAAGTCTTTTGCTGAAATATATGCTTAAAATGCCATTTAGCTTTTGCATAAGCAAGCTATTAATAACATACTTGAATCTAATCAAAACTTAGCCAGTTTTCAGGAGTTATGGGGGGATAGAAGGACAAATTAAATGAAACCATGAAGAAGCAAACAGATAAATCCATACTGTAAGATAGTCTACAGGAAATCAAATTAGTTTCTTCAACAAGTTAATGGTATAACAAATAAAAAGGGAGAAGATACTGCTTGAGATTAAAATGCTCTAATGATAAGAATCATCTAATGTTATAAAAATTACAATTAAAAGAAATGTGTAAATCTTTTAAAAGACTATTTTTTGATAATTGAAGAAATTTTAAAATGGCCTAGATATATCAAGATATCAAAAGTTACTATTATTTGTTGCCTTAGTTTGGGCTGCTGTAACAAAGTACCATAGATTGGTGGCTTAAACAAAAACATTTATTTCAAAACAGTTCTGGAGGTTGCGAAGTCCAAGATCAAGGTGCTGGCAAATCCAGTGTCTGGTGAGGGTCCACTTCCTGGTTTTCAGATATCCTAGTATCCTCACTTGGTAGAAAGAGAGCTAGGTAGCTCCTGAGCCAAGCCTCTTCTTATAAAGTCACTAATCTCATTCATGAGGACTCTACCTTTATGACCTAATTACTTCCCAAAGGTCTTACCTCCAAATACCATCACATTGGGATTAGGAGTTCAACATATAAAGTTTGGGAGCAGGGGGTACACATTTAGTCCATTGCAATTGTGTTAGGGGGTGATAATGGTATTGTGGTTATACAGGTAAATACACATCCATATATTTTTAGAGATGTATGCTGAAGTACTTACTGATGAAATGATATATCGTCTGGGATGTGCAATAAAGTACTTCAAAAATAAAATTTTTAAAAAGACACAAAAGAAGCAAGTGTGGAAAATTCTGATAAGTGTTGAGCATGGATGATGAGTATATGTCAGAATATTATACTACTCTCTCTGCTTTCATGTAGAGACATTTTAACAACAGGAAAACATGTACACAGTAAAAACTGAGTTCAGAGTTACAGTTCTCCATGAAGGTGATCCATTTTATTAGGGCCTGTTATGCTTTAAGAATTATTCTATGTATCAATAATCATATAACTATATGGGCACATCTAGGTATCTGATATTGTCAATTTAAAAGGAAGGGTTTGTATCATTCAGAAAATCGTAGACACAAAATGACTTTCAGAATGAAATTTCACAGGTTTGAAGCCAAAATAACAAAGATAAAGCTAATATTCTCGTTTACCTTCCTCTTTTCTTCTGTGTTCTTCTAAGGCGATAAGAACCACTGAATATTATTTGAATTGAAATTATTAAGAGTATTTTCAAGAAGGAAGGCCAATGTTTAACTGCAAAGGCAATTTTCACTTTCTAGTTTGAATATATTTACATTCAATCAAGAAAATTATTAACACCTGGACATTCAACCAGAAATAATACATTATGGGAAAGCTTTTATTATTGGCTAGCATATGGCTATGGGGAATGATAAAATTGGGCCTCACTATAAAGCAAAGAAAGGGAAATTTAATTTTTTTCTACCAAGGTCCACATGTGATCCTTCTTGTTATTCAATACCCACCCACAAAAAAATTAGAAAAAATTTCTATACATCTTGTATTTTCCTACTATTTACTTAGCAATTTAATAGGCATTGTGTGATATAGAAAAGAAATACAGACATTTAATACCTCTATACCTCTCCATTTCCCCTTCCCAACAATCCCCATCCTCTCAAAGAATAAGACATGGTTCTTGCTTTTTATGGTACATTAATCACATCTGTATTCATAACAGAGTTTCACATTAGAATTGCCTTCTGTTATAACCTTTAGCACTTTCTGACTTGGCTTCTGGAAGCTTTGCCATTCCAGGCACATGTCCTTAGGATATTGGTTCTGTCTTAGTTTATTCCCTCTCATCTGATTTCATTATTGAAAAACCTAAAATAGAATAATTAAATGCTTTAGACAGAAGGGACCTTGAGATGCCCAAACATAACTGCATCAACAGTGCACTAACAACTATTATTTATTGAACCACTATTAGGTGTCAGGCAATGTGCTGAGAACTCTATGTTATTTAATCATCACAACAACCTTATGTGAATCAACTGTAAGGACAGAGTGGTTCATAAATGTTAATTCTCATTCAAGATCACTGTGTGAACTAGTGAATTTTGTCTAGCTCAATTTCCATTTGCATTTCTACTTATACCTCAGTTTTGCTTTAAGGAACACATCACTTCTTACGTGCTCTCAGTCAATACAGTTAAGTTGACACTGACTCTGCCCTGGCTCCAAGGAAGGAAATCTGCCCTACCTGGCCAACCAGAAAAATTCACGGGTTCAAAGGTAGGCATATGTCCTAAATTGGACCAATCAGAGTGAATCCCAGGACTGATGCTGGTGTTTTGGGAGACGAGGTGCCCTCATTCTGCGGAGGTTGGTGAACTGGTAAGGAGAAAGCTGGAGCTCGTGGTGACATCTTGCCACAATGCAGGGAGAAGTCACAAGGAATGAAACAAATTCCTCACGACATCAGTCCTGCCTGAAGTCAGAGCTACTCCTGGATTTTGGGTTATATAAATGAACAAATACCTTGTGTGTGTGGGGGAGTTAAGTCTGATTGAGATGATTTTCTGTGTTTTGCACTGAAATGAGTGATGAATTACCCAATCACTAAGCTGATACTGACAGAGCCAGGAACGAAACGTGAGTTTCCTGTTTTAATCCTTTTCCCTCACAATATTTAGATTTGATTTAATCCTTGGTTGTCTCTAAAGAACTCAAGCAAATTAGAATAAAATTTAGTCACAAAAAGTGTCTTCAGTTGAGTTCCCCAGAATGAAACCCTGAGTCAAAACTTTATGTGCAAGTAATTTATTAAAGACATGCTCCCAGAGAAAACTGACAGGGACCGAAGAAGCAGAGCAGGAAAGGAGAAGAAGCCAAACAAGGGTGAGACTCCCAGCTAAGCCCCAACCTCAGTCTGATTCCCAAGGGAGTTGTGGAGTGGCAATTACACTGCAGAGTTTGCCTTGCCTCCAGGTGGAATGCTGGGCTTCCTGATTATATTCCACTCAGCCGCTGCCAAATGGGCAACGCTGGGTGGAGGAAACATACACTCCCAGGTACTTCCTGCTCTCTGCAAGTCCTGGCAATAAGACATACCTCCAGGAACCCAAGTCCAGTGCTCTTAAGAAGTCCTGTTAGGTGCAAAGCACTGACAGTGTCTGCTACAGAAAGTGGGTTTGAATTACAGGAGCATTCCCTGGACATGTTCTGGCATGGTCAGCTTTCTTAAGTGAGATTCTGGAAAAGTCAAAACTATAGGAAAGATCTCACTAAAGCGATGTAAAATTGAAGTGCAATTTGTTTCCTTGCCTCCTTATAATGTTCCCCCATCCATAGACAGAAACTTCCTCAAGTTTATAGTTTTCTCACATTTCTTTTGGTGCCAGGGACTATTTTCTCATCCACAAACCTCAACCCCACCTACTTAGCCTCAACATCAACCATCTTAACTTCACTTAGTACGTATTTTTCACATGTACAGTGGGGAAAATAATAGAAGCTATATTGATATGTTTTAAAAATTAAGTGACAAAATGATTATCATAATACCTCATACTGAGCTATTGCATGGTGTTATGGACTGAATTGTGTCGCCCTCAAAACTCATAGGTTGAAGTCCTAAGCCTCAGTACCTCAGAATGTGACTGTATTTGGAGATAGGGCCTTTAAAGTGGTGATTAAGTTAAAATGAAGTCATCAGCTTGGGACCTAATCTGATATGATTGATGTCCTTATAAGAAGAGGACATCTGAACACACAGACACACCAGGGATGAGTGTGCACAGAGGTGGGACCATATGAGGACACAGCCAGAAAACAACCACCTGCAAGCCAAGGAGAGAAGCCTCAGAAGTAACCCAACCTGCTGACACCTTGAGCTTGGAATTTTAGCCTCCAGAACTAAGAGAAAATAAATTTTTGTTGTTTAAGCCTCCAAGTTTGTGGTATTTTGTTATAGCATCCCTAGCAAACTAATACATATTCATATCAAAACTGTCCCCTCCTTAACTTCTCATTCTAGTATCCTGTCCTTCCTGGGTACATAGGAGTGTATGGCTATATGTCAAGAAAGAAAATTTAGTTATAGCACAACCTAATGAGTTGGACATTTCAACCTACTGAGTTGGACATTTCAGAAACAACCCCTAGAAGAGAATGGAATAGTTTATCTAGAAAGAAATATTAAATAGACTCATATTCCACATTCTCTGGCACTGTGTTCTCAAGGCTATAGCCCAGAGATCACAGTCATAACAACATGAGTACCAGATGGAATAAAATCAGGATCCAAGTGCATTTATTTTTAGAGCATTAGTAAAGGATGGGATGGAGTGAAGGTTAGATCTCTCTTTGGTCTCTTGGGTCTAACTTTGGCTCCCCAGCTGTATAAAAGCTGCTAAGGTACACTAGGTACTTAATAGAAGCTAAACAATCTCTCCACTTCATGTCTATGATTCTGAGAAATGAATCTAGGAAATCAAAATCATAAATCTCTTTATAACTGCCTTCCAAAGGAAGCAATTTCTAAATGATTTTTATTAGAATAGTAAGTTCAACAAATAAATCCAGAGATGCAATAAAGCCTTCTAAAATGGAAAGAGAAAAATGAGTTAAAATATTAGAGCTGAGAAAACAGAACTGTTATGTGCTCCTCTTTTGGAAATCCTAGTTAATGTCTGTGAAGCAAAAAAGAATGCCTCACAGTGTGCACAAAGCATCTTTATATATATTATGCCATTGAACATTACAATAATTCAGAAGACAAACAGGAAAGACAACTTAAGGTCAGAGAACTCACCGCATGTTTTGCCTGAGACCAAAAAATATGTGAATACAATAGGGAAAAAATCAAATTTTATAGCAGTTCTTACACGTAGGCATCTGAGGAAAACATTCAGATAGATGAAGATAAATTAGATTCAGGTTAATGAATGTCCTATCAATCAAGAACACATTATTTAATGCACTGTTTTAGCAAAAATATATTCTTGCTGTTCAATAAAACTTTAAGTTGTATTCTTCATAGTTCATAGATAATAATATCAAATATAAGAAGCCAAAGGCAGGAATAGAAGCAGGTTTCCTAAATATAGATCACTCTTTGGAATATTTAAAGACAAAGAGCTGGAGCCTGCACTTTAGATTTACAAGTGATCTAGTTTCATAATCTCTTAGAAGAATTATAAAGCCAAATTCTCCCACCCTTTCTTCTTTCATGTCATTTGTTCAACAAAAAAATTCAGAAATCTATATAAAGGAGAGGGTCCATACAAGTCAGAGTCCAGTGAAGAGACAGAAACCACATCAGCTGTGACTTTGGCTGTGTTAACTTGGCTAGGCTACAGTCCCCCGTCATTCAATCAAACACTGGTCTAGGTGCTGCTGAAGGTATTTTGTAGATACAACTAAAGTCCATAATCAGTTGACTTTACATATGGGAGATTATCCTAGATAATCCGGGTGGGCCTGATTCAATAAACTGAAAGACCTTAACAGCAGAGGTAAGGCTTCCCTGATGAAGAAGAACCCACCTGTGGACAGAAGCTTCAGCCTGTTCCTAATTATCTCAGTCTCCAATTCCTGATGGCCTGCCTATGGATTTCAGAGATGTCTAGCCAGCCCCCAGAGTCATTTAAGCCAAATTTTATATATATATATGTATATTTATATATGATATATTCTTTATATATGTATGTGATATATACATTTTATATATACATATATGTATACATGTACATAGACACATGTAATATATGCATATCTGCATATGTGTACATAGATATAGATATATACATATGTGTGTATATGTATCTACATATACATATATAAATACAGATAGGCAGATATCGATATAAATATAGATCCCACTACTTCTACTTCTTTCGTTGAATTATGACTCATGCACCAGTTATTTTAACAATGAGAATTGAATATAAATAATTGCTAACTAGGTAAAAAGTTATTAACTAGGTAACTGAAAGAGTAGACAAGAACTGTGGTAGAAAAGAGTCAGCAATTGGAGGAAGCAGCTACCGCCCGTAATGCTCAGGACACAAGAGACAGAGGGTGGAATTATTAAAATTTAGAAATTTGGAGGAGAAAGCCTATAGGGCTAGGGCAGTCCTCTGAGGAGGTAGATCTAGCTGGCTGGTGTTGATGTCTCTGAGTAGGTGCTGTAATCCTGGTTGGGAGAATATGGGAAAAACTGAAAATTCTGTTCAGCTGCTGCTCCAGGAAGGCGCTGCTAGTGCCAGAGTGAAGAAGTGAGGATAAGCAGGACTCACAGGAAGCACAAGCAGCCAGGCGGGAAGCAAATAGGAAGGGGAGTGTCTGTTCTTTCTTCTGTAGTCTTCCATTCTTCTTCTAGTGCTCCCTATTATTGAAACTTAGCGAGGACCCAGCTGGAAAAGCAAAAATAAGGTTTGCTTATTGTCCCTGCCCCAGCAAAGCAAGATAGAATGTAGAGAAGAGAGTAGTAGGTTTTCCACTGAAAGACAATAGCTCAAAAACTGAAACAGGGGTTTCTTTAATTGCTCAGGATATATTATATAATAGTAAATATTCTGGGGGAATATCTCCTCAAAGAGAAACCAAAAGAGCATGTGACTGGGTACATCTACAGTACACCACTTCTTAAGCGTCCTACTTTATTAGATACCGCTAAATCAAAATCATCTTCCACTAAATTTAATTATTTTAAAAAAAAGCCACTTAAACCCTCTCCTGCTTAAAAATATACTTCACATTCAAAACATTGTAAACTGATTTTCACTTTGATTAGTCCACTTTAAAGTTGGTGATAATCACCCTAATTGCCAAAGCACTTACTTTTTAAAATATCAAACTAAAACTATTACATTCTTTAAATATGTATAAGTGGGGATGGCATAGGGGTGAGTAGTGTCTACTGAGCAGATGGGCTACATTCCAACAGTGAGTAAAAAGTGCTAGTAGGAATAGAAAGCAACACGATGAAGTGGTAGATAATAGAAAGTAAGAAATGATAAAACTTGGAAACCAACTCAGCATAAAGATGAGAATAAGAGAAAAATTCATATTACCTCAAAGTTTTGTTTTGTTTTGTTCTGAGCAAAACTAGGCAAAGGACATAAAACAACAGCAACAGGTAGTTCAGTTTAGTTGCATAAATGCTCCTACGTGCCTTCTACTCTCACCTTAGAAAACAACCTGAAGCTTCTTTAAAATGCCATGTTTATTTCATTTCATTTGCCTATAACTTTTCACAAAGTGTGCCTTCTATGTGGAAGAGCTTTCTTTCCTTATCTTTTCATGAATGACTTATTTAAACTTCCAGTCTCAATTCAAACATTTACTTCTCAGTAACTCCTCCTGGGACCCAGGGTTGCAAGCATCTGATAACTCTGGGGTCCATAATTTGCACTGTGTTTTATGTGGATAATGTCCCTTGGAGTTGTGCAGCATGAGAGGCTTTCTCTGACCTTCCAAAGCAAAATCTGAGTAGGACATAATGCCTGTCTATCTGTCTATCTATCTATCTATCATAGTCTGCTAAAGACTAAGTACCACAGACTGGGTGGCTTAAACAACAGACATTTATCTTCTCACAGTCCTTGAGGCTAGATATCTGAGATCAAGGTGACATTAGGGTTGGTTTCCTGGCTTACAGATGGCTACCTTCTCACTGTGTTCTCACATGGCCTCCTCTCTGGGTGTGCATGGGTAGAGAGAGATCTCTGGTGTCTCTTCCTCTTCTTAGGAAGAACACAAGTTTTATCAGGTTGGGACTCCACCTTCATAAACTTATTTAACCTTAATTAATTCCCTAAAGGTCCTATCTCCAAATATAGTCATATTAGGGGTTAGGAATATAACATATGAATTTTGGGGACCACAATTCTTTCCATAACTCTATCTATCTATATAATATCTCACTTTGTCCTGGACTGCAAGGTTTCTACTGAGAAATCTACTGAGGGTTTTATGGGAGTCCCCTTGCACATGGTGAGTTGCTTTCATCTTGCTGCTTTCAAGATACTCTCTTTGTCTTGATTTTTAATAATTTGGTTATAATGTGTCTCAGTGAAGATCTCTTTATGTTTAACCTATTTGAGGTTCTTTGGGCTTCATATATCTGAATGTTCATCTCTTTCTCCAGATTTGGGAAATTTGTTGTCATTATTTTTTTAAATAAGCTTTCTGCTATTTTCTCTTCCTCTGTTCCTTCTGAGACTACCATAGTGCATATGTTGGTTTTCTCAGTGGTGTCCCATAAGTCCCATAGGCTTTCATCCCTCTTTTTTATTCTTTTTTTTTTTCTTTTTGTTTCTCTGACTGGGTAATTTCAAATGACTTCTCTTCAATGTCTCTGATTTTGTTCATGCATTGTTTTCCTGACTTTGTTTAGTTGTCTGTCTGTGTTCTCTTATAGGTCACTGAGCTTCTTCAAAAATGATTATTTGGAATTCTTTGTCAGGCAATTCATAGATATCCATTTCTTTAGGATCAGTTACTGGCGCTGTATTTTGTTCCTGTGGTGGTATCATATTTCTCTGATTCTCATGATTCTTGTGGTCTTGTGTCAGTGACTCCACATTTGAAGAAGTAGCCATCTTTTCCAGTCATTTCAAACTGACCTTAGCAGGGAAAGCCCTTCAGCAGTCAGCCTATCCAGAGATTCCGGGCAGGCCAGCTGTTGGGGTTCTTAGGCAGCCTTGTTGCTAGAGTCCTCAGGCTGGCTGTCTTTGTTTATGGGTAAGTGGGTGAGTAGGCCTGGCACTAGGGTACCCTGGGGGGCGCCTGGTGACTGAATCCACAGGATGGGTATGGATCCTGGATCTGCAGAGGTGGGCCTGGAGACTTGGTCTCTGGGTGCTGGCCTGGTGTTGAAGTTAAAATTTAATGTATAAAGAAATAATGGATAAGCAAGGTCCTGTTCAAGATTAAATGGATGTTAAAAACATGCTTGATATACAGTTTTGCAGGCTTTAAACTTCTGATCTGATAGGACATAAGACATATATACCATTGCAACATAGATTAGGGTAAGTGATGTAACAGTTAAACCAACAAATTACATGGTGCACTAAAAAGGAAAAACCCAAGACTATTTGAGAGATGTATATTTTAAGAACGTTTAGGTTGCAAGCAACAGAAAACCTGACTCAAACTAGCTCTAATAATATGAACATTTTTTTACTAACATAAATGTAAAATCCTAAAAAGGATAGGCTTCTGGTCAGTTAGTGGCTCAACAATGTTACTCAAGACCTAGTTTCTCCTAATTCGTCTTGTTTTCTGCTTAAGCCAAATTTGCTTTACTTGCAGTTAAAAGATGGCAGTAGCAGCTGCAGAAAGATTATTTCTTTCTTTCTAAAATCTAATAGAAACAAAATATCTCAACTAGAGAATAAAAAGCTACTTTTTGAGAAGCTGTCAGAAAATACCTGCTAACTGTTCAATCATATGCCTATTCTTCAATCAATCCCTATAGCCAAAAGGATTATATGTGTTTGTTGATTTAAGCCAAACAGGAATTGCTCCTGGGACAGGGGTATGGACTATATGAGGAAGGAGTAAGTATTTCAACCAAAATAAAGATAATATTTTCAGAATAAAGAGAATGAATGCTGGATAGTCAAAATTCTAACAAATATATAAAGACAGATGTGGCATTTGAGATAGGCTTTGAAGAATATGTGTATGTGGGGGAGGGGGATTGCTGATGAAGGGGTCAGCAAAATCAGAGCTCAGGGTCAGGAAAATACAATAAATATGCAGCAAATACCAAATGGCCTAGTTTAACAGGAAGAACAAAGGGATGCTTAACCTGTAAAATACAACTTATTAGTGGTTTATTTGTGGGTTGTTATATATTCTTGAACCTCCTAAAATGGTGTAAAGAATGTTGGATTTATGGATATATGGGGATCTTCCTATAGAAAAAAGTCTATAGATTTGTAAAGGTGATGGTAACAAAAAAACAAAACAAAAAAAAAACCAAACAAAGCAACAGTGAATGCAACACAGTAACACAGTAGAAAATTCCACTAAAGAAATAGGAGTAGGTGGCTATAATGTTGAAGTTCTTAAATGCCAGGGTACATGTTTATAGTTAATTGAATGGCTGGTAAATCCATTAGAAAGCACATTGTGATAATAAGCCAATCTGGATGGAAGAAAGAAGACAGAATAATGGCCAGCAAACATATAAAAAAGTGCTCAACTTCTCTAATCATCAGGGAAATGCAAATCAAAACCACAATGAGATATCACTTAACTCCAGTGAGATTGGCTCATATCAAAAAATCCCCAAATAACAAATGTTGGCGGGAATGTGGACAGATAGGAACACTCATACACTGCTGGTGGGACTGCAAATTAGTACAACCTCTATGGAAAAGAATATGGAGATACCGCAAAGAATTAAAAGTAGAATTACCATTTGACCCAGCAATCCCACTACTGGGTATTTATCCAAAGGAAAAAAAGACATTTTATAATAAAGACATCTGCTCACGAATGTTCATAGCAGCACAATTCACAATTGCAAAGATGTGTAAACAACCCAGGTGCCCATCAATACACGAGTGGATCAATAAAATGTGGTATATGTATACCATGGAGTATTACTCAGCAATAAGGAACAACAGTGAATTAACACATCTGGTATTATCCTGGTTGGAGCTAGAACCCATTCTTTGAAGTGAAGTGTCACAGGATTGGAAAAACAAGCACCACTGGTACTCACCATCAAACTGGTACTAACTGATGAACACTTACATCACACATGGCAATAACATTCATCTGAGGGTGGGCGGGTGGGAGGGGGGTGGAAGGGATGGGAAAAACTCTCACTGAATGGATGCAGGGAGCACAGTTTGGGGGATGACCACGATTGTGGCTCTGACACGGGCAGAACAGGGGCAATGTGTATGGCCAAAGTGTTGTACCCCCATGATATTCTGAAATTAAAAAAGAAAAAATCCAACATTAGGTATATTGATTTTAAGATGATGGTAAGACAATGTCTAAACAGGAAATTGGAATAAGAAACTGAAGCCCAGGAAAACAAGTGAGGTTGAAGATACACTTGTTGCAGATTAGAAGCAGAAGTCAACATTGCTATTTGGAATGTGGACACACTATCAAAACAACAAATTCTACCACATTCTTTTATTGCAGCTCATGTTATTGTTCCAGTGTTAAGTTCTTGAGCTCTCAACTAAAATAAAGTGTTTTCATCTAATGAGGTTAGTATGTAGGAAATGAAATTGGCTCTGTAGAATTCATTTTGCCTTAGCAGTATTTTTCTTCATAAAAATTCAAATTTAATTCCATACTGCTTTTCAAAATGATAGTGTAGCAATGAGTCAACATACCTTTCCCATGGGATTCCTAGCTCCCTGATGTGGCAAACTGTCTCATAATAATGCCTATTAATTTTATGAGATAGTATAGTTTATTACACTTTTTTAAATAAAAAAAAAACGAATAGAATTTAAATTGATTTTATTGTGTTGATTTTTCAAGTTGATTTTATTTTGGAAATACTTTAAATTTGATACTCCATATTTTCTTTCCAATTAGTGGTTAAATTTAAATTCTATTTAATCATTCTTAAGTAGTTTTATATAATAATAAACTCTTCTACTGGGTAGGCTGCAATGCAGACAGACCACTGACACAGATTGCAGTTGGAGAAAAAAATAAAGACTATCACATGCTAGTCAGTGACATTAAATTACAATCATTCGTGTGAAACTGGACACATGATTGGAAGGTAACAAATAGATTTTTTGCATATTAGGAAGTTGGGATTGGGATTTGTCTTAAAAAGTATTTAGCATAAGTAAGTAATTTCAGAGTGTTTACTAGCAAAAAGTTGTGTATTATTGGATATCTACACAATAACATGTGGTGTAAAAAGAAATAAGAGCGCAGCAGTGTACTGAATGACTAAATTTTAAAAATTATTTTCATTAAGTACCATTCATGTATTATTCTAATACCTAAATTTAATCATTACCATTCTTTACTTACATATATATATACACACACACATACCCACATATATATATATATATATAATATCTTATCCTTAATATATATAAGAAATAACATTTCAAAGCTGTGGTGCATATAAGGTGTTAAAGTTATCATAATCCTGATACACATTGTCATCTGCAGATATCTGTCAATCTCCATTTTACTTTTTGGAGAGTTCAGGTTAGTTCCTATGTCATTGATATTCTATTATGGTAATTAATATTCATCTGTTTCTTTGCGTGAATTTACCTTCTAATGGAAATCATTTTATAGGAAGTTTTCTTTAGTAGTTCCATAAAAGTATTATTTCTCAATTCTATGTCTCTCTCATTTTGCTTTTTATTTACATAGTCACAGAAAGGCAATAATGCTCTGAACCTAGCTTGCAGTATACATCATTTGTATTATCAATCTTGTAACAAGGAGACTTTCACAAACAGAATGGCATTATGAATATTAGGTAATCAAATTTTTTGTGGTATTTTCCACCTGGGCATAGTGAGACACCTGACCAGCTAAGTATATTAGCATGTTTAGGATGTCGTATGAGGCTGTGGCTAGGTAGGCTTGTGAGAACTGATTGCATCTTAATAAATTCTCTGTCTCCAAGAAAGTCACATCATTTTGGGATGTTTGGTTTTAGGTGATATTTACTTATTTGCATTTCTGGACACACCCACAAATGTGGAAGCTAGCTTAGGCTGCATTTCTAGTGTTTTCAGCAGATAAGCATACCAGTATTAACCACAAATGGCACACACCAAGATCAGATAATAACAGAAGAAAATTTTTATATGGGATAGATAAAAAGACATTTTATTGTATAAATTTAAAGGATACAAGTGCAATTTTGTTACGTGAATATATTGCATAGTGGTGAAGTCTGGGCTTTTAGCGTATCAATCACCTGCATAATATACATTGTACCCATTAAGTAATTTCTCACCACCCTTCTCCCTTCCACCTTCCCACCCTGCCCACTTTAGTGGGAAAAGATCAAAAGACTTTTAAAATTTATTTATAAATAAGTTTAAAATCTACTGACAGGGATTTCCATCAGTGAACTAGCTTTTGATTGAAAGGTATAGGTCTCTTAGAATAATGATTTCTAAATGTCTGCCCACAGACCTATTTAGTTTCACAGGGTTTCTATTAGTATGTAGTAAAATAAATAAAATATAGGCAGCGCAATAAATTTATCATAGTATTAATTTTATTTCATTCAAAGGAAAATTTTCTATTCCAAGCATTTGTTTTTTTTGTTTTTTGAAAATTCTTTGGTGTTAAAATGATCTTTGTATTATGAAATGACAATAAAGATGGTATGGATATGGTCTTTTGTTTGTGTTTTTGATTATTTTTAATGACTAAAATTGACAATTTATTCTCTTCCATTTTCATTGAAATTTTACATATTGATGGGATCTTAATGTTTGGAAACTGACTAGCTCAGGGATACCTAACAAATCTTTTGAGATCAGATGGTTCCTTTTCTCTTCACTCTGGGGAAGCCCCTTTTCAATACATGTTCACAAACACATACATATTGTATGATCTTACAGAACCTGCAAACAATGGGCTGGAAGAAGTTGCCTCTCTCCAGGCATTACATCTGCAGTTCTAGTATTGATTATCAGAAGGGTGGCTTGCCACCTAGGGCAGGCCAATGTGGAAGATGATGACCTTGAAGAGAGAGACAGAGACAGAGATAGAGAATCTGCCTCTGTCTCTATGAAATGACAGAATTGTCTTAATTCTTAATACTTCACTTAATCCTTGCATCCCCTTTACAGATAATCATAACAGGATTTAGAAAGCTCTTGTGTGGTTTGTTTACAGTTACATAGCTAGTAGAAGACCCAGAATTCATAAGACAAAAATCTTTAATTCTTCTGAGTTTCAAGTGACCACAACTTTTAAGAAAAGGATCTGTGTTAGGCAAGACTTGGTGTTGTTTGCTGAGGCATACAGATTGTAAAGAATTCATGTGAATTTGTGAATTTTATGGGGCTTGTGAGAACGAGGTGCTTGGCAGCATTAATAACATTTGTGAAACATAATCCTAATACAATACTCCATAAAATTATCCTTGGTTTGCTCATGCCCCAAAATTTTTTGTGCTCATTTGCAACTTGTTATTCTGCTGAAGATAAACATATTCTATTCTCTCTACTTAGTTCCGCATGGTTGAATGAATCCTTCAGTTCACAGCTATTTTTTAAATAAGGTAAATGCATGATCCCCCCTGGCTATGCTTCTTAACACTGAGAAAAATCATCCAAATGGATCAGGGGAAGATCACCCCTTAAAACCAAGAGCTTAGTTATGGCAAATTTTTCTAAGGATATTGTACTCAGCCATTCTGTGGATAATGGATCTGAGCTGGCTTTTCCAAGAAAGAGGATGCAGATAGTTTGTAAGCATTTTTTCTGGGGTGGGGGGGGAAACACTTGAGGAACACAGGCAGATAAGGTGGAATATCTTAAAGTCCTCCCTTCACCCTACCTGATAATATTAGTGCTGTGCAAGAATACTATTTGAGCCATATCTGTCAAGAGAATTGACACTGAGGATTGATTTAGAATAAGATTTTGATCCACTCTTTTTTATTTTGCATTGCTTTCTTTAATACTTTTAGTTTTCTTTTCTTTTGCAAAATATTCCAGGCATTACTAATTCTGTTTTTAGGTCTCTATGTTGTTATTACACTATTGGCCATTATACCTCAAATCTAAACAGGTCTTTATAGACATCATTTTAATTCCCACCAAACTAGTCTGTACAGATTTTATCATGGACCTTAGTGTATTTTCTGTTGCTATAACAGAATACCAGAAACTGGGTAATTTATAAAGAAAAGACATTTATTTAGCTCATGTTCTGGAGGCTGTGAAGTCTAAGAGCATGGTGCTGACATCTGGTGAGGGCCTTTGTGCTACGTCACAACATAGCAGAGGGTATCACATGGTGAGAGGGCCAAAGTTTGCCAGCTCAGGCTTCTCTCCTCTTCTTATAAAGCCACCAGTCTGATCATGGGGCTCCCACTCTGAAGACCTTACCTAGTCTTAATTACTTCCCAAAGGCTCCACCTCTAAATAGCATCAACATATAAACTGCAGGATTAAGTTTCTAACACATAAAATTTGGGGGACACATTCAAACCATGGTATCTTGGTTACAGATATTTGAAAAAAAGTGTTACCAATGTGTCTTTTCATTTAGATTTATACTTTTGCCTACTTAAGTGATGTCTGCTACACATCTTTTATTTAACCTGTACTAGGGAAATTTTCATCAGTAGCAAGTACAATATACATGCTACTGAGCCCCAGTGAGTTCACCCTTCAAAAGGTTTTAAATTTATCATTTCATTTTTACTTGGGATCTGAAAACATCATGTGGATGTTATAGAAAAACTGTGTGGGAAGTGGCTGCCACAGAGGCTAATGCTGGCCACAGTTAGGATTACGAGTCAATTTGTCTTGATGGGCAACCCCGTAAGAGAATTGCAAGAAATGAGAACCTGGGATGAAGAGTCCTAAATGCTGCCTACATGTGAAAACTATTCTTTCTGGGGAAAAAGCAAAAAGGGACATCCAATAGAGAGCTTTTGACTGTGCTGCATAACCCCAAATAACTAAAATGCTCTAAGGTTTCATTGCTGTATCCCTGAGGATCCCACAAGCAGTAAGCCTACAGAAGAACAAAAGGAAAAACGTGTTATATACTTGAGAAAAACTGGGGGTCCCAGCTGCCCTCACTTGGGGAGTGAATATTGTAAAAAGGTGACTATAAGCCATTTTGTGAGTCAGGCTCAGCTCTCCTCGTCCCTGCCTTATACAGCTTCTTGGAGCAAGTAAGCCCCCAGATACAGCCTCAGGCCTCCCATCCCTAAGCCAGTCGTGGAAGAGGGAGGGTATACAGCAGGAACTTCCCCAGTCCCTGTCCACTGGGGTGTGTGATTGAGTCATAGTCATCAATGGTGAATCCTATAGGTCATGGCACAATTGTCGGATTCCCACATCTTTCTAAGTTTACATGGCCACCCCTCAATCAGAACAAAGATCTGGGCTCCTATGGGGAGAGTATAGTGTTCCTAACCTTCCATTTGGTCTGGGGTCTGTGTCTAGACTATTTTTTTAAGGTCCCCTCTGTACCCTGCCCAAGTGTCCTGCCTGGTATTCTGGCCCCTTGGGACAATGAGAGTTCTCTGCTTCCTGCATTTTTGACATGTGACTTTGTGCTCTGTCCTACTTCTGTTTGACGAGGGGATGGGGCTAAGAAGAGTTTGTCTCTTTACCGCCTGCCAACTTGTAGGGGGTAATATCCAATGTGAACAGGAGATCTTTCACAATGGCATCCATCCTTGGCACTAGCCCTGCCGTCCAAGAATCTGATATTACCTGGACCTATGAGAAGCAGCTAACAATAGTAGAGGCTAAAAATGCAGGCTATAGCACCAGACTGCCTGTGTTCAAATCCCTGCTCCATCATTCACTTTAACAGTGGCTTAGGAAAAGTTATTCAACCTAGCTGAACCCCAGTTTTCTCATCTACAAAATGAGGATAATAATATATTTAACTCTCGTGGTTGGTATAAAAATTAAATGAGAACATAGTAAATGCTTGGGAAGAATAAGTTATCATTACGTTGATGATTTATTCTTTTGCATACTTAGTATTTCTGATCAAATATCCCACCTTCAATTTCTGTGATTATTTGAAGTGGCATACAACTGAGTGAGTACAGCAAGAATCATGTCACTATACTGCTCAGCTGTCTCTTCTGGTATATAAGGAGATAATTAGAGATAACTTCAATTTGGGGGAGAAATGCTTGATTTTTTCCACTTTTTAAATGGATTTGTTTTGAAAATTTGAAATAATTTTAGACATATGAAAATTAACAAGATTAATATAAAGGAATACCAATATACCCTTTACCCAGAGATCCCTTTCGAGTTTGGCCAATTGTCCTAATCATGACCTTTATAACAAATGCTTCCATGCCAGGATTTCACATTGTACCCATTTGTGGTGTCTCTCTGGTTTCCTTCAGCCTGGAGCAATTTCTCCTTGACTTTCATGATCTTGACATTTCTGAAGTTGCAAGACATTCCTTTTTCAGAGTCTTTTTCAATGCACGTTTGTCCAATGTTTCCTCCTGAAGAGAACTGTATTTTGCATTTTTGTCAAGAATATCATAGAAGTGAGGTGGTATTCTTCTCATTATATCCTATCAGGTGGTACATGATGACAATTTGCTCCATTGTTGATGGTGTTAATTTTGTCACTTGATATAAATGGTGTCGCCTCTGTAACATTACTTTGGAATTAATAAACAAATCGGGTGGAGAGAATTTGGGGCATTCAAAAGTCCCTCCCTCATGCCACTTTCATCTACTAGATTTAGCATATATTGAATTAATGATTGGTATAATGGGTAGTAAGTGGTGATTTTAAAGTAATATCAGCTTTTCTATATATACTGTTATGTATTCAACTGCAAAAATAGTTTCTCTTATATCCATTTGTTTATACAGATACAGCAATATGATTATTGTGATGCTCACATTTTTCTAGATTTGGAAAGTAGGAGCCCATTGGACTAGATACTATGTCCTTCTGACATATTTCCTTCATTCTTCCAGCACTTCCTCCCTTTATGGGACAGCAAGGCATTCCAAGTACATTTCTTACTTTCCTTACTCAGCCCTGGATGAGCCATTTCTCTATGAAGGCTTGGAATTTTTAGTGGAGAGTGATATCTAGAAATTGAGGTCTGGGTTCTAGGTAGGCTCACTGATACTAGGGTCTTTCTCCTTGACTAGTACTTTTATTTACATTTTCTATTAAATCTCTTATAGCATCTAGGCTACAGAGTTTATGTTCACTCAGATCTTCCTTTGTTCCACGCTTGTATTCACTTCTCCGTCAGTGAGAAGCCTAACCCCAACATCCAACATATTTGCTTATGTGCTCAATCCTCTTACTCAGCCAATGCCCCAGCTTACCAGGCTCCCCTCACCTCCCAACTCTGACCACCTTCCTTGCGCCAGCCACCATGACTGGTCCTGCCTGACGTCAAAAGAGGAAGCAAGGAAGTAAGAGGAAAAAAAAACAGGGAAGGAAGGAAAAAACAACATTAATAGAATTGTCCTAAATTGTTCGTGGTTTCAATTGCTGCTTACCTTGTATTATTTAACATATTCCTAAAATGACTGCTAGGTCTTGCTTTTGTTGATCGTTCTGCTCCCGTGAAATTGCTGTGGTTTGATCTTCTGATCGTTACTTGGTTCCTCTCACATTCCTTGTTATGACGGAGTTCCAGTCCACTGAAGCGGATCATGCAAGGCATCGGTAATCGATAGGGTCGTGGGCCTAGAACTCGGACCCTTTGCTGTGCCAGGGTGATAGCATACTATGAGTGGTGGCTCTGCCAAAATCCCCTGCTGGCTGTGTGTGTGTGTGTGCGTGTGTGTGTGTGTGCGTGTGCGCGTGCGCATGTTTGGGGAAGGGAGTCAGGGAGCAGTCTCTGAAAGGAAGGGTGACATCTACTTCCAAAAGAAGGAGAAAAGAAACGTGTTCCCTCTTCTCCATTCCTGTGTCTCTCCTAATTCACTGTGATGGTCTCCTGACTGGCCTCTCTGCCTTTGATTTTCTCAAAATTCAATGTTGTTACAGGACACCGTTCATCTTCCTCCATCAAGCTGACATCTTTTTTTTTTTTTTTTTCTCCTCTACTGCTGTGGGTCCAGCTTGGCCTGGAGGGCATTTCCATTTCATCACTTATGGCACTAATATGAACTGTCTCCTTGTGAAGACACTCTGAGGTACTGAAGAGCAGGAATCATTTGATTTATCTTTAAATCTCATGCCTAAAAATACCTAGATTTTAGAAAGTGCTCAATAAACACTTGCTGAATGAATACACTAACAGATACATGAGACCAATGTAAGGAAGCTAGCATTAGACATTGTTATCTCTTCCTTTATAAATTAGCTCCTGCCATGGATTATTTGGGGGAGGCAAGGCCCAGAGTGTCTGCTCTTTTAACAAGAGCCCCAAGTGATTCTACTCTGGTCATATTTTGATAAAAACTGAGAGATGCTTCTAGTTCCCTAATTTCAAGTTTAAAGAGGGAATTTTATTCTCCAGTGCCACTAGTACAGTGTTGAGCATTAGAGACACTAAATGAATTATGTGTTTTATAAGGAGCTGAGATGCAACCTTAATTACCTATCGATCTTTCTGGGATGAAAATTGATGCAGCATTATTTTTCCTCTACTCTACCATGCATACCACCTAAATACTTCTTCACATTCTTCCCAAGTACTTTTTATTACCTTTGCACTTTACAGCTGAATCTAAAACTGAAGCATCCTGTTTCTAAGATATGGACATACTGTTTATCCTGATTTATAAGAAGCAGTAGGAAACCTTCTAAGATTGCAGGATTATTAAAGCAGGACCACAAACCCAACAGGCTCTAAAAAATTGAGACCTAGAGGTCATTTATACACAACCCAGTCTCCTATGCTAGGTACAGGACTAGATAAATGGAACATGTTTTTGGTATCATGGCATACTTTTTTTCTTACTCAGGGTGATATTGACAGATTTTACCCTCTTCTCCACAGCTGGGTTGCTTTATGTCCTTTCTACTGCATAAACTCATTTGGAAAATAATGGATTCTTCCTGTTTCTCATACCATTTGTTGAATAAAAAACTGAGAGAGTTGTGGTTGTGTTTGGAGAAAAATAAGAAGAATAAACTTAGTTGCTTTTGTTAGTGATTTCTAAGGGGTGAGCACTGTACTGTCAGGAGAAGAATCTGTACTCTGTCTGGGGAAGCATTCTCTTTGGGTGGAAAGTAGCTGGGTCTCACCAAAGGCCAGATCAGCCAAGCCTTTGGCTGGATGGAGTAGGCAAGATCAAGGGCTTGGCTCACTCCTTCAAAACCCCATTTCTCTTCTTCACATGTAACTGGAATACTGGCCTCTTGCTGAACCATTCATGTTTCACTTCCACATCTGATGCCAGCAGTTGTGTGCTCCACTCCCTGGTTAGCTTTTATATTTTGTCAATAAATTTTATATCCTCTAGACTCTTCTTGAACCTCCTCTTTCCATACATCACGACCTTTGCACATTAAAGTTCGTATCGGAGCTACAGGGCCCTGAAAAAATCCAAAATATTCTCAAAGTATAATGCACATTTGGCAAGAGGGATTTGAACTGTACTTCCCCTCCGATACCAAATTACAGAAATCAAAGATAGGAAATCACAGATGGAATGTGTAAATCCATAGGTCTCTCTCTTGCTCACTCTGTCTTTTCTGTCTTCCCTGTCTCCCTTTTACTTTGAGGGCAAAAATGGGGAAAAAATTTAGACCTATATAATGAGAAATTTTTCTTAATTATATCACAATAGAAAAAGCAGAAATGAACCATATATACATTAGTAACACTTACTCCAAATATGGCTTATATGGTGTACCTGTATCATTTTCCAAACAATAACAAAAAGTATTGACTAAACTCACAGTATGGATAGGATTTTTTAATGTTAAGTAACACCAATGCAAAATAAAATTGAGAGATGTACAGTTATTAATCAACAAAGACAACTCTCTGGATGACGCATTCTCCCAAAAGCTTCTCTGCATTAGAAGGTTTGGTTTCAGAGTCTAATCATTCCTGAAATTCTCTGACTGTGTAAATATATGTTTATGCCCAGTCATCAATTCATTCAGTAAAGTGTTATATACATATAGTTACTGAGTGAGTGTGTTTAATCAATGTTCACAAGAGTAGTAAAATTTAGCTCCAAGTAGCAGTAATTTTCTCGAGAGGTATGCACTATTAAGATAGTTCATTAAGCATCACATGGGTCAAATACTTTTCTATCCTTGAGTATACCTATTCAACCATGACAAATCAGCTAAGCTGGTAGTCAATGAAGAAAACAGTAAAAGTCTAGGCTACATCAGTCTTAACTCTGTAAACTTGTTTTTCACAGACTGGGCTGTGCCACTGACATTTCCCAGAGGAATTAGCAATGCTGCTGTTGCCACCGAATTACAGTGCTCTGTCATAGATAACATTTTTTACTTTAGAGAATTATGCTGGGAAATGTTCCTTAGGAGTCTTATTTCTTTCTACACATCTGGAAAATTTCCTTCTGCTATCCTAAAATAATTATTTCATAGGAGAGATGTTCTAAGGTTGTTTGATTTTATCAGAAAAGGCAGAGCTTTCTAGCTTCCCCTAACTTTGGTGTCTCCAGAGATGGGAACATTCACAGAACAACAGGGATGGGAGGAATTTATAGGAAGCTGCTCATCGTGAAGGAAACAGAGAGGAAAAGTTCAAAGCTGATATTCGGTGAACAGGGAAAGAACAGGCAAGTTTTCTCAGGGTTGAGGAAGGACAGGAGTGAGTTCCTTGTCTCCTACCCTCACGACTCAGATCATATAATTATCTAGAATGCATCTGAATCAATTAAGAGACAGTCTTCAATGCTAGATTTGGGAAAGATTTCCTTAATGAGAGAGCATATAGTTAAAACCAGCTTCACCACATACTTGCTCTGTGACCTTGGGCAAATTTATTAGCATCCTCGTATCTTAGTTGTACTCATCTATAAAATGGAAATAATAGTAGTATACACTTTCAACAGAAAAGTTTGTGGTAAAGATTAAAGAAATTAGTAATTAATATGTGTACAACACTTAAACACTTAATTTTGTCTCATAATTTTTTTAGTAGAAATAAATTAACTTGCTTTAATGACCTCTTTTAATGTTTAGGCCTAGCATTATAACTGTCAGTTATGTTCCTAAACTATGATTCTGTCATTCTTTATCCACTCCAACAGTAATTTTGCTAAGCAGTTTGACTTTTTCTATTAATTCTCTCTTTACTAACATTTTGTAAGAAATCAGAATTGTGAGAAAATTGAGAGTCAATAAACTTGATTTTATCTTAATTTCTCTTCCAAAGTAAAACCGTGCTTTGGATACATGTGAGGAAGGACAGGTGGGGATATTAATGTTTTTTGAATCCCTGAACATCACTAAATTTCTACATGGTAGATGTTAAAATTTTCATTCATAGTTGAAAAAACGTGGGCCCAGGGAGGTAAAATAACATTCTCAATATAACGATGATCTCCTAAGCTTTTAAATTATAAGAACCCTTTCAAAGATAAAAATATCACAGATCACTCCATAGTATTAATAACAGTATAATAGTTATAAATATTATATTGGTTGAGAAAATACATAGTGATAATAATTACATATAGATATATAGCACATACATCCAACTGGAACAAAGTAAACACAAAACAAGTGAGTTGATTATTTATATTCAAATACATATTCTATATATTCACAGATTATGATGTATAGATTAGTCATCTCTGGACTTCTTGCAACAAGACTTTGCATCCCAAGGGTTTCGCAAGCCAACAGTTTGAGAAACCACAAGCTAAAATATCCTTCTTCATGGATTATGTAACAGGGTTTTTGGCAGTTTTGAAACATTTTTAGGTATTTGGTTTCACTTAGTTTAAGTTTATTAAAAATATGATATTTATTCAAATGAGATTCAATAATTATAAACTTTGACATCTTCACTGCTATTAAAATAAGCACTTGCTTACTTATCTAGAGTATGTATATTTTTGAGGAAATTTTTATGGAGTAAGTTTAATAAGAACTTACTTTTATAAGGCAGTGAGTGACAGTTTCAGAACCAACATTAGTGAGAAAGATTTTTTTAATTATTTTAAACAAAACTCCTTTATACTCTAATTATGATAATATTAGGAAATAAGTAGTTATCACCAACATTGAAAAAAAAGCAACAAAAATTTTCAGAATGGATAAAATGCACAATATAAATATAAGGACAGATGAAGCTTAAAAATAAAAGGACAGTAAAATATATAATATGTAAACACTAACCAAATTAATGATGGTTAACATTATCAAAGTACTTTTAAGGTAATGTGTATAACTAAGGAAGAACTTGTGTCTAGCATACATAAACAACTACAAAAAGCATGCAGTTCAGTAGAAAAAAAATAGCAAAAGGTTTGAGCAGGCATTGCACCAAAGAGGCTATCCATTTGGCCAAGAGACATAGGAAAAAGTATTCAACTTAATTAGTCATCATGGAAATGCAGATTCAAACCACAAAGAAATATCATTACACATCTATAAAACTGAAATGATATTGAAGAATTGGAACTCTCATAAACATGTAAATGATCAAAGAGAAAGAACTCAAATGAAGCTGAGGGGCATATTTACGTTAGCCATACCTGGGTAGGCCCCTCAGAGCTTCCAAATTGATACTAGTATTATATCAAAGGCTTTCTTTTTACAGATCTTACATTCTTTTTAAGAAAATACACACACACAATGCACACCTATATCTATGTATATAAATTTTAATATATATTCAAATATATATACAAACATATATTCAGATTTGTATATATTCAAATGTATATGTGTATATGTATACATTTTTAAATAAATTTTTAGTGACCTTTCTTTAGTTCTTGTCACATGTGGACACATTCATTTTCAAATGATTTCCTTGTCATCATAAATCCCAGAGTAAAAAAACCCCTCAATATTGCTAAATACATTTATTGGAGGTTCAGGTGTCCCAAATATGTAGACTAGAAAAACCTCACCTTAGAGCATGTGCCTGAATAAGACCAGTTTCTCTCTAGAACTGCTGTGGTTTAGACATCATTCTCAAAAACATGGAAACCCCCTCTTATCTGTTAAGTGGAGGAAAAAATTGCAGTTTGCAAAGCATGATATATTGGCACCACAGATAATGGAATTGAATATATTATTTTCTAATGTCAATGCTAAACTTGTTTAAACCTTGTGTGATTAGAATCTCCTCAAATCCCTCAACATCAACATTCTGGGGTCACCTCTTCCTTTAATTCTCAATAAAATTGCTTGTTACTCCATATCAATTTACGTGGAAACTCTCACACCCTCCTCAAAAATTTCCAAAGATTTCCAGGAAGTTTTTAGATTTTCTTGGACATATTGCACTTTTATTACTGCTCTTGCTGAATTTTTAAGCCCCTTCAGCACTCACCTCATCTCTCCTGCTGTGCTGTATCTGCACAGCTGCACTCAAGCCGATCGTCTAGCCTTTTTCTCTTTTCCCAAGGCACCATGTCTTAGTTAGTCTGGCTTGCTAAAACAAAGTACCATAGACTGGGTGGCTTACAAGCAACAGACATTTATTTCTCACAGTTCTGGAAGCAGGATGTCCAAGATCAGGGTGCCAGCACTGTCTGGTTCTGGTGAGGACGTTCTCCTGGGTTGCAAATGGCCAACTTCTTGTGTCCTCATTTGGCAGAAAGAAAGCTAGCTAACTCTTTGGCCTCTTCTTACAAGGGCACTAATCCCATTTATGAGGGCTCAACCCTCATCACCTAATTATCTTTCAAAGGCCTCAACTCCAAATACCATTACATTGGGCATCAGATGTCAACATATGAATTTGGAGGGATCACAAACATTTAGTTCATAAGATACCACCAACATAAATTTTACTGAAGACTTGGTAATAGCATTGCATAGCACATTTTAAAATAAGTATTAGATGTCACTGTTCACAAAAGTTGCATAGCCTCCCTAGTCATTCTGTTCAGGCCTGATTTCCTCCTGCACCGTAGGTAGCTTTCTTTCTCCCAATGCTGCTCTATCACTTTCCAAAGTCTTCCTCCCTAACAGGCAGAAAAGAATTGCCAAATACTTGTTACTCTACTATACAGAGAAATGACTCTGTTTGTCTTCTTACTCCTGTTCATCTAGACCAGTCCTAGCCAGCAAGCATCTCCAAACACATCAAACTCTGCAACACATACGCACACACATCACACAAAAACACACAAGCATTCATATACCCACACCCACACCCCACCCATATATATATATATATATATACACTTGCCAATCTAGTACAGCAATTTACTCTTAGGCAAATACATCAGGGTTCCTACTTTCCAAGAGCTCCTGTGCCTGGGAGACATGTATAAAAAAAGAAGTAATTACAAATCTTTGTAGAAGAAGAGAACAGGGAGACAAGGAAAGGTTCACTAGAGCTAGGTCTTAAAGCAGCTTACAAGTGGATCATCAATAGGTAAGTGGGGACTCCAGCAAGGGAATTCAGAGAGAGAGACAATGACATAAGAAAGCTACCCAATTGTCAAAGACCACAGCAAGTTCTGGACATAACGAGTAATTTGAACTTACTGGAGGAACAGAAAGTGTGTGTACTTGTGTGTGTGTGTGTGTGTGTGTGTGACATTTATAATGAGACAGCCAAGAGAAGATGTCCAAGTAGGCATCCAGAAATAAGGGTTGGAGCTCAGAAGAAACATGCAGGTTGGTGATCATCTGCTGAAAAACGAAGTCTTCTAAATACAAAATCAGTGATCTCAGAGTACTGCAGCAGTTCACCACTTGCCCAATCTATATCTTTTCTTGCAGAGGACAAATAGACTAATCTTGGAAAATACAAATTTGCTAGGAGTAGCATTCATCTGGTTAGGTCAATTCCGAATACAGGTGAAAACCATTTCTGTCATCAGCAATAATGTTAAGGCAATGAGCCTGGAGAATATAAAACTAAAATATTTTAGGAGAATCTAGAGGACTACTTCATCCACTTCTTTTATAAGAGAACATGAATATTGTCCTCTATAAAATATGGCTTTGTTTAAATAAATCAACTGATTTGTTATAACATAAATATGTGTAATAAAACGGCATTCATTTATAAAACTTTCCAATAGCATGCACATTATTTGATCCCCTAAAATATTAGAATTTTAAGTTTCAGACATAATTTTCAACAATAAAAAAATTTCCTTTTATCAATGTGTTTTGGAAAACATTTTAAAAATTCTTCCCAATGTATTTTTCCTCTTGGCACTCATGACAATAGTTTTTAAAACCAGGAGTTGTGAAGAAAGAAAAGAATTTTTTAAATTTTAATAGTCTCCTTCACATAATAAGAGAAAGAGTTGCATTGTCAACAAAGAATTTTTATCATAATTCATAGGTAGAAAAAAGCACAAAAAGAAGTGTATGTGAATTCACCCCATCTAGGAAGGAAGTAGAGTTGGGTATTTGTGTTGTGAAAGTTGGGGATTTGGAAGGAGTGAGACCAGGGTTTGGGTGTTCATGGATCCAGTTTCTCCCCAACTGCCCCATGCTCCATCAGACAAATGCAGTCAGTGTGAGTTTTTTTTTTTTTTTAAATAAGCGATATAGACTAAAGGAAAAGTCAAAACAGAGGACAGGGCCTGATGTCTTACTTACTGTCTAATGTTCTGGGAGTACAGAATGGTTACGTGGGGTGGCCATGGTAGTGTAGAAGATGGTGTGGTGTCCTTAGGAGCTCCTTTAACAATGAGTTGTAGAGTCATTAGTCAGAGACCTCCAGCTACAGCAGCAGCGTGAAATGAGACCAGGATAAAAGAGTGAGTTACTCTGGCTTTTCTGGAGGATCAAGGGACTGGCAGAGGACAGCAATATAAAGATCAGCCCATCCTCTAACACCATGCAGTAATACAATCCATTTTTCCTGACCCCTCTGGGATTTTCTTTGGAAAGAGGGGGGCAGGGGAGCATAGGAAACTGGAATTTTTTATTGTTTTTCTTAATTAAAATATATAATTTTTTAAAAAATAAGCTTCATTTTTAGAATGGTTTTATTTTTTGTAGGATAATTATTTATAGTTGATTTGTTTTTACTTTTAAATTTCAGAATATTATGGGGGTACAAATACTTTGGTTACATATATTGCCTATGCACTGCCCGAGTCAGAGCCACAGTCATGCCCAAATTAGTACAACCTCTATGGAAAATAATATGGAGATACCGCAAAGAACTAAAAGTAGAACTACCATTTGATCCAGCAATCCCACTACTGGCTATTTACCCAAAGGAAAAAAAGACATTCCATAATAAAGATATCTGCACTCAAATGTTTATAGCAGCACAATTCACAATTGCAAAGATGTGGAAATAACCCAAGTGCCCATCAATCCATGAGTGGATTAATAAAATGCGGTATATGTGTACTATGGAGTACTACTCAACCATAAAAAACAATGGTGAATTAATACCTCTGGTATCATCCTGGATGGAGCTAGAGCCCATTCTTTGAAGCGAAGTATCACAAGAATGTAAAAACAAGCACCAATTTATAAAATTTATACTGATCAATACTTATGTCACACATGGCAATAATATTCACCAGGGGTCGGGCAGGTGGGAGGGGGGTGAAGGGGATGGGGAAACTCTCACCGAATGGGTGTGGGGCACACTGTCTAGAATGGTTTTAGATTTACAGAAACATTAGGAAGATAGTACAGAGAATCCCAATAGGTCACACCCAGTTATTAACATCTTATATTAGTGTGGCATATTTATTATACCTAATAAACTGATACTGATACATTATTATTAACTAAAAATACATACTTTTCCAGATTTCTTTAGTTTTCATCTAATGTCTTTTTCTGTTATGGTACACTACATTACATTCAGTCATTATATTCTTACTTAACATTCTGAACACAAAGAATACATTTGTAGTCATTTTCTGAAACATCCTTGTCTGCTAATTCTATCATATGTGTCAGTTCTTGTAGATTTTATTAATTTATTTAATCGTTACTATAACCTATGAAGTAGGTTACTAATATTATTCCCACTTCACAGATAAGGAAACTGAGGCATAGTGAGATCAAGCCACCTGCCTAAAGTCACACAATAATAAGTGATGGAGTCATGGCATGAACCCAGGCAGCCTTACTCCATTGAAGTGAATGCAGAAGAAAAAGTTTTATTTAAATTATCTTAAATTTCTTAATAAGCCTCTGAAATTTCAGGCTCTCATAGTTCTGAGTTTCAGAATTCCTGGGACACTATGGAGAAATGAAGGAAAATGAGCCTCCTGGCCACCACATCTGACATGTACAGCAATCTGGGCTCCAGCTTGGGCCTGGCATTCTGTTGGAGACAGCCTGGCTTGCTGTCTCCACCTTTATCTGTCAAATGAAGGGAATGGACTAGTGTGTCAAAAAAGGTCACATTTAGCTACAGCTTGTATAAATCTGTGATAAGATGCAAAGCAATTCTGTTGTTTTGGGTACTCTCAGGCTATGACAACTCAGAGACTTGTATTGGTCTTGGTCTCTAAAGAATTTTGAACAAATTATCTAATTTCTCTGAGCTTAGTTTGTACATTTATAAAATGAGATGACCATAAGGACTACTTTATGTGGTCACTGTAAGGATTAAAGGAAATATCATATAAAGCATCTAGCATGTTAGTTTCCTTCTGTCCATCAACATTATAAATGGAGTAGTGAGAAGACAGAAAAGACTTCTATTATCCTCTTCAGCCTGTGACATAATCAAAACAGAACCAAAAAATGGTAGGAATTTCTCTGAAAATTCTATAATAAAGTGCAGCGCTACATTTTCCAGGAAATGCATATCTACAAGTGGCTTATTAGTTTATATGTCAAGAACCTTCTATAGTATCTAGAGTCAAAAGAGAGCATCAGCAGAAAAATCTTAACTCAGAAACACCACACTCCTTGGCCTTCATTGTGTTTATTGGGAATCCTTTTATATGGTCAGTGGATTTACAGTGGCAGTCTAATGCCTTCCAAGAACATTCTTGAAAATTTCTATAGATTATAGAAGTTCCTATTCTGTGAGTTGAATGATCCTAGGCTGGATTAAATCTTCAGACTAACCACACAACTGCATTAATATTATATTAATGTCCAACCCAGAGAAGGTGTTTTGACAGATACAGGAATTGGGGGATGAAGGGAAATGAGGGGGCTCAGGGACCCGTTACATCCATCCCAAATGTTGTCCCCTCATCTTTATTATAAGTGTTGGAGGATCCCCAGGCTTTGGAAACTTCTAGAAACTCATTGCTCATGAATTCTGAAAGGTGCTGACATTGATAAATCTGCTGCATATGGAAAACATGGACTCTAATGTAACTCAAGTTTTTTGATATTCAGTATTTGAAATAAAATAACTTTTGTTTCAGTATCTGGATGATATTGAATTTCAAATGAATTCAATATCATCCAGAAAATATGTAATTTTCTTCAAAGGCTGGCAACCAAAGAATACTTTTTTTTTATTGTGACCTAACACTGAGATGGCAGCCCCACCCAATCATCTTTAGATACCAATCTCAGCACATATGAATGAGCTGGGTTAGCACTATAGGAAGTTGCATAGTTCTTGATATAGTTCTTTCCCTCTGCGATGTTAGAAAAGAAAGAAGGAACTTCAGAAAGTGATTCAGTTGTAAACAGAACTACTGCAAGAATTTGAGAAAAGAAAAATTTCACCTTTTACTATCAAAAAATATTGACGTTATGAAGAGTGAATGTGATCCTTCTATACAAAGGTTAGTGATTGCAGTTTTGAACCACAGTTTATTTAGTTCTGATTAATAATTAGGATTAAGAGAGAAGAGAAAGAAAAATGTGATGGACAAGGGGAAACTAGACAATGAAGCTAGGTACTCACTTTTAATCAGAAGAGATTTTCAAACATTTGAAAAAGATCGACTGGTTTAAAGGACAGGTAATATGTAGAAGTGAAAGGACCAATCTAATGGTGGAATTTTGCACCTAGTTCATCAGCAGTAATCTTTTCATAAGTCAAGATAATGAAAATCATAGCACAGGAAATGGGTAGCATGACATTATCATCTTAAACCCTTTTCACACTTAGGATATGCATAGAAAAAGAAAAATCCCTTGGCAGAGCAGATGGCTTCATGCACACTACCAGAGATTTGTGTACACACAGTATAAAATGACAGTCTTTATTGTTCCCTGAACATGGCTTCTGATGACAGAAGCAAAGTCAACAGGCTTAAAAATATGCAGATATGTTAATACAATTTTATAAATGGAGATTGCACTTCTTCTGTTAAAAAAACTCAAGGTCATTCCCTACCATATGCCATAAAGTTACTGGTTTTACTGATAGATGAAAAATACAATCTGGAAAGAGCTATGAGACAGCAGTCACCAACTTCCAAAATAGAGTCATAAAATAACAGAATGCTGAGGGACATTTATCTTACCAAAAAAAAAAAATACTCTGGTTACCATTAGAATGAATCAGCTCCAGAAACCTCATTTTAATTTGGAGTAGCAAAACCAAAAAATATTTTAAAATATAAAATTTTTAAAATTAGAAAACAAAACTCAAAACATATGGCACAAGTTTTTAGAGTGTCTGTTTTCAAAGAGAATTCAATGGAAGATTTTGGAAGTACTTACAGAAAAATCCAGGTATAAAACTAAAATGAGTACCATTTTAATATTAAAAAGACCTAAACTGTTGGGGAAAAGAATAAAGTTAATTCAAGCCTGCCTGTGAGTTGGAAGTATTCTTTTTGAGGGGAGGAGTGCTCAAAGTGAGAGATATAAAAGTGTAACTATTTAAAATTTCAGATAAGGAATATAAAATGTATTCAGTAATGATAACAGAAACCAAAATTACATTTCTCTTCCATATTATATTCAGTTAAAGGAAGTAAGCTGAGAGTTCTAGAAAAAAAGGGGGAGTGCAGAAAAAGAAACCTGGGAGGAGAGAAAAAGATGCAAGAGGAAAAGCCAATAGATTCGCACTCGTGGATGAATAGTTGACTCTGCTATTGGTCACCAAAGAGGCTGAGGTCACATCCCAGATGGTGCTGGAGGATCAAAGGTCCTTTGCCTGGTTACTAAGTAGGGCAGTGGGGGAATAAAGGGCAGAACCTTTTCACACCTTGCCTGTTCTGACTCAATATATGTGTCCATGGGGAACAAGAGTACCTACTTCTGTCTTAAATCTAAGAACACCCAGGGCTGTGCTACAGCCTGCAAAGCTGGAACGGATTTAAGCGTAAAGTTCCAAACCCCAAGCCACACCAAGGCATACACAATCCTTAAATTGCATGCCAATTTTTAAAAAATCAGTTGCATCCTTTTATTTAGTACAACCTTAATAATTAACAATATAATTTGGTCATACTAAGTTTATTCATTCTTGAATTTGCCATGTGCTTATTATTTATAGAGTACTGTGTTAGGCACTGGGATTGTTTTGCATTGTTTGTGTGTATTTTTCTAGAAAGAGAGAGTACATTTGCATCAGGTTTTCAAAAAGCCTCAGTCAAAACATAAAATGTGAAGAACCACTGCTACATAAAATAAACTGAATCTTCATACACAGCAGGGGGGAAGGTACCATAATGGCTACACACAGACTATAATGCTAAATTTATTGAGTACTTACTGTATGTCAGGCACTGTGTTATCTCATGTGATCTTCACAATGATCCTATATTGTTTCCCTCCAGTTGTAAATGGTAAAACTGAGGCCGAAGAAAATGGGCATGTGTCGAATGTCACAAAACAGATTAACGCTCTAGACTCCCATGTTTCCTCTCCATTGTAATTGTCGATGTACCCCAGGGCTTTGTCCTGTCTCAGGAAACTTTTTAAATTATTATTTCAAAATATTATGGGGGTACAAATGTTTTTGGTTACATGGATCACTTTTGTAATGCTTGAGTCAGGGCTCTAAGTGTGCCCATCACCCACATAGTGTTCATTGTACCTGTTAGGTATGTTTTCACCCCCGCCCTCCCGCTTGATTTCCACTGAATTTTACTTCCCTCTGTGCACATGTGTGTACATCAGTTAGTTCCAATTTAATAGTGAGTACATGTGGTGTTTCTTTTTCCATTCTTTAGATACTTCACTTAGAATAATGGTCCCCATTCCCTAATAATCCTAATAATCAGGATTAGGAGAGAAGATTGTTGCAAAAGGCATTAATTCATCCTTTTTTATGGCTGAGTAGTATTCCATGGTATACATATACCACATTTTGTTAATCACATCATAAATTGATGGGCCCTTGGGTTGATTCCACACCTTTGCAATTGTGAATTGGGCTGCAATAAACTTTTGACTGCAGGTGTCTTTTTGATAAAATAACTTCTTTTCCTTTGGGTAAATACCAGTAGTGGGATTGCTGGATTGAATGGTAGGTCTACTTTCAGTACTTTGAGGAATCTCCATACTGTTTTCCATAGAAGTTGTACTAATTTGGAGTCCTACCAACAGTGTATAAGCATTCCTTTCTCTCTGCATCCACACCAGTATCTATTGTTTTTGGACTTTTTAATAAAAGCCATTCTAACTGGGGTAAGGTGATATCTCATTGTGGTTTTAATTTGCATTTCCCTGATGATTAGTGATGTTGAGCATTTTTTCATATGTTTACTGGCCATTTGTCTATCTTTTTTTGAAATGCTTCTGTTCATGTCTTTTGTCCACTTTTTAATAGGATTGTTTGGTTTTTTCTTGCTGATTTGCTTGAGTTCTTCGTAGATAGATTCTTGACTATTAGCCCTTGCTTAGATGTATAGCTTATAAATATTTTCTACGATTCTGCAGGTTGTCTATTTGCTCTGTTGGTTATTTCCTTAGCCATGCAGAAGATCTTTAATTTAATCAAATTTCATTTATTTATTTTTGTTGTTGGTATAATTGTCATTGGTGTCTTAGTCATAAATTCTTTGCGTAGGCCTATATCTAGAAGAGTTTTTCCTACATTTTCTTCTATAATTCTTATGGTTTCATGCCTTAATTTAAGTCTTTTATCCATCTTGAATTAATTTTTGTGAGTGGTTAGAGATATGCATCCTGTTTCATTCTTCTGCATGTGGCTATGCAATTTTCCCAGCACCATTTATTGAATATGGCTTCTTTTTCCCAGTGTATGTCATCGTCTATTTTGTCAAAGATTAGTTGGCTGTATGCAGATGGTTTTCTATCTGGGTTCTCTGTTCTGTTCCATTGGTCTATGTCTCTATTTTTGTGACAATGTAATGCTGTTTTGTTTACTATAGATTTGTAGTGTAGTTTGAACTCTGTAATGTGATGCCTCCAGATTTGTTCTTTTTGCTTAAGATTTCTTTGGCTATTTGGTCTCTTTTCTGGTTCCAAATGAAGTGTAGCATTATTTTTTCTAGATCTGTGAAATATGATATTGGTATTTTGATGGGGATTGCACTGAATCTGTAAAACACTTTGGGTATTATGGACATTTTAACAATGTTGATTCTACTGATCCATGAACATGATATGGTTTTCCATTCATTTGTGTCACCTGTGATTTCTTTTCTCAGTGTTTCATAGTTCTCTTTGTAGAGATCTTTTACCTCCTTGGTTAAGTATATTCCTAGGTATTTTATTTTATTTGTAGCTATTTTGAATGGTATTGAGTCTTTGATTTGACTCTCAGCTTGATTGTTATTGGTGCATAGGAATGCTACTGATTTGTGTACATTGATTTTGTAACCTAAGACTTTGCTGAATTTATTTATCAATTCTAGGAGTCTCTTGGTGGAGTCTTTGCAGTTTTCTAGATATAAGATCATATCATCAGCAAAAAGTGATGGTTTGACCTTCTCTTTCCCAATTTGGATACCCTTTATTTCTTTTTCTTGCCTGATTGCTCTGGACTTCCAGCACTATGTTGAATTGAAGTTGTGACCCACACTGCACTCTCTTTTCAGTTCTGGCCATGTGGGCTTCCTCACCTCCCAAGATTAGTTCACAAATCTCCCCTATGTGCCCCCATGCAATATGATCAAGCCCTGAGGGTACAGGATCTGGTCTGTGGACCTGCAGGTTTGATGTCCCTCTGCTTCAGGGTGTGCCCTTCTCTGATGGAGCATCTGGGAAAGCAGCACTGGGAGGGCCAGTGAGCAGGGAGCTCAGCTCATAGTCTGAGCTCCCCTTAGTCCATTGCAGGTCTTTAAGAAAAAAGTGTTGAGCCCCACTCTCAGTGGAAGCATTGGTAGGGTAGATGCACCAAGAAAGGGGAAGCAACTGCTCCTGCAAGCCCCAGCTAAATTGTCTCTCTGCAGCCACGGGCTGGGGAGAGGAAGGGGAAGAAAAGAGTCTGAATAAAGGAAAGCTAGCACTCTGGTTGTCTCTGTCCCTCTCTCAGGAAGGCAGTCCACCCAGAATGTCCAGGCCCTGGAGTCATGCAGATCCACAGGAACCCACCAGCCCCTGTGGCTCCCACAGTCTGGGCTAGAATTGGGAAATGTTGGTGTAGGAAGGAGTGAGGTGAAAACTGAGGGGCTGAAGCCCCTGGGGAGGATAAAGGTGCACAGTGGGTGGAGAACCAATATGGTGCCTGTCATCTCAGCTCAGGTCCGCGGTGATGGGAAGCGACCTCAAGGGGGTTGACAGCCTGATGCTTTGTCCTCAAGAAGCTCCCAGTTCACTGGTGGCAACAGCTTTTGGGCTCATGAGGGTAGAAAGTCTCTCCAGCAGCTCTGGAGCTTGTTGACTGCCAGAGATGTGGGGAAGGGAGAAACAGACCACTCCACCTTCCCTTTTTGCCAGACTACAAGCCTCTCAGGGGTTTATCTCTGCCAATATCTTGCTGCATTTTGTTCTGCTCCACAACTTCATCCTGTGGAATCTCTGGTAGGTTCTGGCACTTTTCCCTCAGAATTACACCTGATCTATGTTTGTTTGCTTGTTTCATTTTTCATCTAAAACTTTTCCTTCTTTCTGAGATAATCTGGCAGGTGGTGTCTCCAGTCAGCCATCTTCTCTTCTCTGAAACAAGGAAACTTTGGGAGGTGCTGGGTTATGTCTATTACCTGGATTGTGGTGACAATATCACAGGCATTTGCATATGTCCAAACTCATCAAATTGTACACATTAAACATGTGCATTTTTTTATTTGAGAATATTATGGGGGTACAACACTTTGGCTATATATATTGCCCATGCACTGCCCGTGTCAGAGCTACAATCGTGGACATCCCCCACACTGTGCTCCCTGCATCCATTCAGTGAGAGTTTTCCCATCCCCTCCACCCCCCTCCCACCTGCCCACCCCCTGAAGAATATTATTGCCATGAGTGATGTAAGTGTTGATCAGTTAGTACCAATTTGATGGTGAATACCAGTGGTGCTTGCTTTTCCATTCTTGTGACACTTCGTTTCGAAGAATAGGCTCTAGCTCCAACCAGATAATACCATTTTTTGAATACCATTTTACCTCAATAATCCTGTTTTTAAAAGAAGAGCTAAAGTCATATCTTAATAGATTTCCTGATCCCTCTGGAACACATTAGATAGCTACCATGTGTCCCATAACACTCTGCTTTCTCCATCACAGAACTTACAGAATGGGCTTTTTCTCCCACTAGACAGTAACATCATGGAACAGAAAGGCCATGGCTGCCTTGTTCACTCTTATATTCCCAGTGTGGAGCACAGTATCTAGCACAGACTAGGTACCCCATAAATACTGTTGAATAACTTTAACTTGATCTTATGAATGGATCCCCAACAGCATCTTGGCTGATGCTACTTTGGTTAGGGTTGCCACGTAAAATATAATTTGCCTAATTAACTTTGAATTTCAGATAAACAATGAAAAATATGATAGTATACATATGCCCCATTCAATATTTGGGACATATTTGTAAGAAAAAAATTATTTGTTGTCTCTCTGAAATTCAAATTTAACGGGCTGCCCTGTATCTTTATTTACTAAATCTGGCTACTTTGACATGTGCTCAGCCCTTTGTCAGGGACTTTGCAGGTCCTTTTAGTTCATACTAAAAAGGCATCTCCCAGGCATCAAAGGTAGCCATGTTTGCCAATGACCTTCACCCTGCACTTCCTGAACTGCCAAGAAGCTTCCTCTGACTCACTTCTAGCTTTATTGCTTTGATTTAGCTTCTGGGTTTCCCCTTACATTGCTCCCAGCAACCACTTGCTTTCCCCCTACTGACCATGGCCTGATGCCAACATTCTGATGACACCTTTTTCACTCACGTCTAGCATTAAACTGCTACTCAGTCCATTGCTTTGGACTCTGCCTCTACTATACCCCATCCTGGAGTATCACACCAACTTGGTTATGAAAGCTCACAAGACACCCTGTTACATTTTGGGACAGTTCTAACTGCTAGGGAGTCTGCCTTTGTGTTGAACTGAAACTGTCTTCCTTGAGGCTTTGACCTATTTGAGTTTCAATAGACAGTTTGCTTCTTAAGAGCAGAGAAATGTCTTATGCACTGTGGTGTCTGCAGGATCTATGGCAGTGACTGGCACATGGAAGGCTCTCAATAAATGTCTACTGAATAAAAACGGATATTATTGCCTCTGGAGCTACACTGTGTAAAATGAATCTTTTATCCACAGTCAGTTTTTCAAATATATGAGCAATGTTATAGAGCTCTGCATCAATCTGGTCTTTTATGGGCTAGGCATTCCCAGTTTCTTAAATCAATTTTCATTTGAGAAGCAGAATACCTGGCACAGATGAGGCACTTGATAAATGTTTATACATTAAAAATTTCTTCATACTTTATTAAGAATGGCAAATATTGATATGAAAACAATGTTAGATATAGCTTAAAGGACATAGGCATTACTACGGGGTATAGGTGAAAATAAAATTAATGGTGAAAATAATAATTGTATCCATAAAAAATGTATATCATCTTAACATTCCAGTGACAAGAAGACTTAACAATACAGATTGCCAAAAAATGATGTTGGTATTTTGATAGGGACTGCATTGATTCTGTAAATCAATTTAGGTAGCAAAGCCATTTTTACTACGTTGACTTTGCCTATCCAAGAGCATGGTAGGGTTTTCCATCTATTTACATCCTCTGCAATTTCTTTTCTCAGTGTTTCATAATTCTCTCTATATAGGTCTTTGATCTCCTTAGTTAGATAGATTCCTAAATATTTAATTTTCTTTGGTGCTATTGTGAAAGGTATTGCATCTTTAATTTGTTTCTCGGCTTGATTGTTATTAGCATATATGAAGGCTATGGATTTGTGTGTATTAATTTTGTATCCTGAGACTTTGCTGAATTCATTTATCAATTCCAGTAATCTCTTGGTTGAATCTTTGGGGTTTTCTATGTATAATATCATATCGTCTGCAAATAGTGAAAGTTTAACCTCTTCTGCCCCTATCTGGACGCCCCTGATTCCTCTGTCTTGTCTAATTGCTGTGACCAGGACTTCCAGCACTATGTTGAAAAGAAGTGGAGATAGTGGACACCCTTGTCTGGTGCCAGTTTTAAGGGGGAATGCTTTCAATTTTTCCCCATTCAGTATGATATTGGCTGTGGGTTAATCGGATATGGCTTTAATAGTTTCTAGGAATGAGCCGTCTATGCCTATATTGTTAAGAGTTCTTATCATAAAAGGATGGGAAATGCAAATCGAAACCACAATGAGATATCACTTAACTCCAGTGAGATTGGCTCATATCAAGAAATCCCCAAATAACAAATGTTGGCGGGGATGTGGACAGATAGGAACACTCATACACTGCTGGTGGGACTGCAAATTAGTACAACCTCTATGGAAAAGAATATGGAAATACCTCAAAGAATTAAAAGTAGAATTACCATTTGATCCAGCAATCCCCCTACTGGGTATTTACCCAGAGGAAAAAAAGACATTTTATAATAAAGACATCTGCTCATGAATGTTTATAGCAGCACAATTCACAATTGCAAAGATGTGGAAACAACCCAGGTGCCCATCAATACACGAGTGGATTAATAAAATGTGGTATATGTATACCATGGAGTATTACTCAGCAATAAGGAACAATAGTGAATTAACACATCTGGTATTATCCTGGTTGGAGCTAGAACCCATTCTTCGAAGCGAGTGTCACAGGAATGGAAAAACAAGCACCACTGGTACTCACCATCAAATTGGTACTAACTGATCAACACTTACATCACACAGGACAATAATATTCATCAGGGGGTGGGCAGGTGGGAGGGGGGTGGAGAGGATGGGAAAAACTTTCACTGAATGGAGGTGGGGAGCACAGTTTGGGGGATGACCACGATTGTAGCTCTGACACGGGCAGTGCATGGGCAATGTATATAGCCAAAGTGTTGTACCCCCATAATATTCTGAAATAAAAAAAATAAATTAATTTTTAAAAAAATACAGATTGCCTAGGTCTTTTGAAAATGCATGCATGTGCACACATACTCAAACACTCCCATAACTTGAGATATTTTAATTACAAAATAAAATATGCTAATTTTTGTGTTGTATTTGGAAAGAAACTCAACAATTCTACAATCTAATTGCTTGACAATTCTCATACTCACACTGACTTATCTAGATATTTTTTGCCTCAACATTTAACGTGTTGCAGGAGAGAGTTATCAATATCTTTCTTTAATGAAAAACATTTTTCCGTTTTCTATTGAAATAATTAGCAAGAGGAATGACTGTATCATCTTATTGTTTCTGTGCAAAGAGATCTATAGATAAATAAATAGAGGAGGAGGAGACATCAATGATTCAATCTATTAATTAGAAGAAAAATCATGCTAAAAATGGTAAGGGGTTCATCAAGATGCTAGATACACCTTAATTAAGTTATTAAAAAGGGGGTGGGTAATTGTCAATGTATCTTCAAAATTGTATACTTTCCTTTGGCTCACCTACTAAACTGAAAAGCTAAATTTGATCACTTTTAACAATTAGAAAAAACGAAAAATAAAATTTTTATTAAACTTTGTTTTTATGCCAGAAAAAATTTGCTATGGAAAGAGCAACTCAACACTTTATTGCCTTTTATTTATAACCCTCACTAGTTTCTATGATGTTGTAGTGACTCTACATTCTATATTCAAATCTGACATGGGGCTGGATGATATTCTGTTATTTCTGTAGCCTAAGCAATATGAATGGGCTGGGAGAAAGATGAATCTTACTCTGTATTAATATTTGCACATGGCCACAGTACAAAGCCATCACTGGATTGGTTGCTGCAGAAATTTCAGGCATAATTAAATGGATGGGAAATAAAGGGCATTCCTCTCAGCAAGACTCACCATAGGAAGTGTGTTTTAAACAGGGAAAAGAAAGGTATTCAAGAAAGCTTGCATCTTGCCTTTAATCACAATTAAAGAATGAATTTTCTGCATAGAATTCCTGTTTTAGGGAGTACATGTGCATACGTGTGCTGTGTGTGTGTGTTTGTACAGAGAGAGGGGGAGAGTGTGTGTTTATACACTGTCATGCTGATATCAGGCCATATTAAAGCTCTAAGAGTAATACTGACATTTCACAGTCCATGAAATTGCCTTCTTCCCAACAAACACCACAATAGCCACTGGGTTTCAGAATGTTGGGGGTCTCCATGTTCTAGGGGCAGATCATGTGTTTATCTCCCTAAGGAAGTCAGCAGTAGTCCCTGGCCCCTCTCCCATCCCTCTCACATCGTCTCTGCTCTACTGCTACCCATTTTCTTAAATGGAAGATTGGGGGGAATCCCAGGCGTAGGTTATAATAGGTTACCAGAGGAAATGCTGCTATTTTAAAAGAAAGAGCAACAAGAACAAGAAGATTTCACTGACTCTATGACACTCCCTCTGACAAGCTGCTGTGCAGAAGGCAAATCTACTGCTCCTGCCGCCTCCACATGTATCTGGGAGAGCATTGCGTGAGAAAACCCTCTGTGCTAAAGACTTTCTATTCTGGAGATACAGCTCATGAGGAGTGGCCAACCCCCCGTAGAGACAATGAGACAGGCACCCATACCAGAACACTCTTTTTTTCTCCTTCTACCTCATCCACTTTATTTATTTTTTAAAAACAGATTTAGGGGGTACAAGTACAGTTTTGTTACATGGATATATTGCATGGCAGTGAAGTCTGGGCTTCTAATATACCCATCACACAAATAGTGTACAACGTACACAATAGGTAACTTTTCATCCCTCACCCCCCTCACACCTCCCACCTTTTGGAGTCTCCAATGTCTATTATTCCACTCTGTATGCCTGCATGGATCCATTGTTTAGCTCCCACTTGTAAGTGAGAACATGCGGTATTAGATTTTCTGTTTCTGAGTTACTTCACTTATATTCCAGGACACTTTTATGAGAAGTCACTTTCAGGATCCAGTAAAACAGAAGATACAGAAGTCCTCCTGGGCCATATATCATAAATAGTGGCGAGATTTGAATTGCCTTCATTCTCACCTGCCTCTTGGCTACATTGTCAGAAGCCAGGGAACCTCAGGTATGTAGGGTTATTTTTATTTGAATTTTAGCATATGTTCAAGCTGTATTCCTAAACTCCTGACTGAGCTACTAAAAATAATATGACTCCTGAGACAAATAATGAGTAATACTCTGAACAGTGCTATAGGAGAGGGAGGAGAATGTTTGCAACTGAGTTTTGAAAGAAAAGAATCAAGGAGGGAGAGAGTTCAAAAATGACTGCAGGAGAGAAAGACATTCTGTCCAGCTGTCTCCCATTCTGTCTGTCAAAATGAATGAGCATTAGAAACAAAGATGTTGGAGAGATTCTCAGAGAATGGCCCTTTGGAAAGTTTAAAATAAAGAAAGAGCAATCCGAAATGATTCTTAAATTTAAAAAATAGCACCCATGGGAATTGAATAAAACCATAACTGATTAAACTACAATTTATTCTTATAAATAGGGAAAACAGATTAATTGGGAAAGGCATAGTTCAATTTGAACAGTTTGATGATGTCAGTGCTATGGGAAAAACAAAACAAAAGAGTTTGCCCTGGCTGGGACTTAGCCTCACGCCTTCTGAGAAGCAGGAACAGCCTAAATAAATATATCCTAGCCTAGGTTCTTAGCACAGAACCATGAAACAAAGCCCTCAGATTTTCATCAAAATGGGAAAGTTGGAAGACTGTAGTATCTTCTTCATGTTCCTTGTGAGAAATTCCAAATTAAGCTATAAATAAAGAGCACCAACCATCATTCACCAGGCATAAACCAAATCAATAGAATAAATGGGATTATTTTGGCAATTGGCATGGCATGTGACAGCCTCAAGCTGGGTGGTGCCTAGGTGTCAATTCCTGAATTCCCCATGAGAACGAATTTAGATGGTATTTATTCAGATAATTTTGGGGGTTAATGTAATTCAGATGATTTCCCAAGTTAAAATAATCTTCATAAAGTTAGTTTAATTTTAATTGTTCAGACAAGCGCAGAAAAGAGTAGGCTTTTCCATCCAAGTAAACATTGACTTAAAGGAGCAGTTGTCTTAGGATTTTAAAAATGAGAAAAATAAGCTCTCCCCCAACTCTATAACTTAGTTGTAATCTGGTTTGAAATCTTTTGGTTTTCTAACCAAAAGATATACTCTGATTATTGTGGCAGCTATCCCAAAATATCTTTGAAGGATTTATTATTTTTTTTTATATTGTGTTAAGATTTAAATTTGATATAATTATAGGAATCTCCTTTGTCTTTCACTTCAAAATGACACTCCATGAATCACCTGTCCAACATTATTATTATATTATTATTATTTTGTATAAAGACTCATATTTCCCCGAACACAGAAGATTGATTTTTAAATCAGTGATCTGCCAGCAAGGGATGAGTGGGCTGCTCTTTTCTTGAAGCATCAAATTAGAGTTTCCAAGATCATTAGATAACAATAAATCATTGGCAGAAATTACAACCTCATACAAAACTAGTCATGTCAGCAGCTCATTTCAACAGTACACTTATAGGTACAAACAGGTTCAGGAAACACTATGTTAAGGGTTAAGTGTTGGGGAAATGGCCATTGTCTACAGTCAAGATGACCTCTTTAGGGATTCTGGTGAGTAGAGAGGGGCTCACTCGTGCCTCAGTTTTGAGCACTTGTCCCAAGCAATGACATTAAATTCTGTTCAGTGGCGAATCCAGTGAGAAATTTGGCCATTCATAAATAACCTAGCTTTCCCTAGAAGTATGGCCCATGATATAAGAGGTTTTATTTCACCTAATCTCCAGAGCACACTAAGGTTTGGAGTCTGGCTCCAAATACAGCTGTATCTGCTGTGGGAGACAAGGGCAAAATTAAAAGGTCAAGAGCTTATCAATATTTATTGAGATCTTTTGGCAAGAGAATGTAGATCTCCATGGGGGGGATAGAAGTCCTGAGACAAGGCATTGATTTCTTGGGGAACTGAAGCTGCAAAGGAAGAAATGGGTTACTTTTTGCCTAGGCTATAAAGCAAATCACAATAAAGTCAGAATCTATGACTTTATTGTGACTTGCTTTCAGACGGATAAAGTTTAAATTCTAGTCATTAATTTCAGCAGCTCTTTAGTGAATGTTAACTCAACTTTATTTAACAAATGTCTTTAAGCAGCTGAGCTATGTACTATAGTAAGCTGAGAAACAGAAAGAACAAGGGCATGAAAAGATGAATAATTCAGTCAATCCTGATCAAGTGCCATATTAGGGAAATGCTGTGATAAATCCTGTACTTGAGTCCTGAGACTCCTCATGGGCCCAAGAATGATTTCTCTTCTCATAGGAACACGAAGTTAACAGGTATGTCCACGTACCCCTTCCCAGAGCTAAATTGCCTACCTGTGGTGAGAGAAGACAAAGGAATGTTGGCAAAGCTGTTTAAAGACCTTTTGTTGAGAAATCACACTTGCTGGTATTTCACATTTCTATAAATATTAGAGAAAGCTTTGTCCCTTTGCATCCCAAATAAGGCAATGGGAAATTATAATTGGATGCTATCATGGACACCCAGATTCTATCCAGGGGAATGTAAGTAGAAGTGATGAGAACACCCTCTCCCTGCTGGAAAAAAGTGTGGAGTTCCCTGTGGGGTTAGACAGTAGGCCCAGGGCAAAACAACACTGCCTTTTCCAAGGCAGCTTCACCAACCCTGAGGTGCAGAAGTATATGTAAATTGAAAAATCTCACCTGCAGCTGAGGGCTGGAAACATTACAAGGGCTGTCTGTGGAGTATTTAGCATTGTGGTTGATGGGGAATAAAGAGAGAGTATAAGCCTTTGGTTTCTCTTTTAATGTCCTGCAATTTCTATCTAATCAACATCCAAAAGAATCCAAGGGTGGTCTTGCCCACAGGTAGCACTTACCAGGGTAAAGCACCTGCTGAGATCAGGGCTTTACAAAAATAGATAACAGTTCTTTTCTAAGGGCAGAGTCAATACATACCTAACAAGAAGGCCAGGCACATACATAAGAGTTGAAATTCTAGTAAAAATAATAATAATGCAAAGTAGGATTTGGTTGTTATTTAAAAAAGAAAAAGAAACAACACATCATGCTGCCAGAAAAAAAAGGGAGAGATTTCCTCTAAGATATTTGAGAAATGATTGATCAACAATCACTGAGTTTTGAAATTAAAATTTTTTTCAATATCTAAATATTATCAAGAGTGGTACAAAAACTGGGTATAAAGCAAAATAAAATAAATGTGGTATTTTCTATCTATGCTATATAGCAAGCCAGCCTACAGATATGTGTGTGCTTTAGTTCTCTCATCAATAAATCCAACATAAGATGGAAACAGCCCTTTCTACTTAAATGGAGACTCTTATGTGAATGACTAAACTGATTCCAATATGGTGTTTTGAGATGTTCAACAGAAAAAGGGATGAAAACACATTATATTATTTATTATTTTGTAAACAATGTGCTTAAGGAGCATTGACATTTTTAAAAATGTTATACTAATCTGTGTATCTGTGATAGGAAAAGAGGTTACTCTGATGTATTCTGTTTTATATGAACAAATTTGAATTACATGAGATCCTAGGATCTTTGGAAATTTAAAATACACTTTATAGATGACATAATACTTAAGGCTATTTTATTAATTTCAATAGAAAATATATTTTCAATATAGATAAAATTATGAGAGGACACTTCAGTTAAGAAGACATTGGTGGTACAACAATAATTAAAATATCTCTTATCCTCAAGAAGCCAACGGAGATGAGATAAAAAATCACCAGCAAATTAACACAGTGAGACTCTGTAGTAGACATATCTACAAATGAGTGTGGCAGCCAAGGAGGAAAAGTAACTAGAGGTATCAAAGGATTCAGGAAAGAGTTTACCAAGAAGGTGATATTTGAACTGGATCTTATAGGCAGAATTTTCTATGTATAGGTTCTGGGGCAAGGACAGACCAAGCAGATGAACGTACATGTGAAAGTTCAGGGATATCAAAGAAGTCACAGAATGAATGCAAAATGTTCCACATGGCTGGAGGGAATAAGTTGGGCATAGGTTGGAGGGAATGGTTGGGAATAAGTTGGGCAATGATAGCTAAACAAGAGACCAATGCTCTCATTGCATGGATACTCTGTCTTTTCTTTAAATTACTACTTTTATGGCACCCAAGCTATTTTTTTCTGAGAACATTTGCATATGGACTGGTTTTAGCCATGATTTTTCAACTGCCCTAGTTTACAAGATAGTTTGAAATGGTGTCCTACATAGTTCACTATCTAATGATCAAAGCACATGTATTTATTTCCCTTACACATAGTTTACCCAACTTCATAGTTTATCCACATGCCTAACTACAAGGTGATTAATTTGGCATAGCCATCAGCCACTGAATGCTAATTACTTGCACCGCCTCCAAGGGGCATTTTTGCTGAATATTTACAACAGACTTTCTGTTTAATAGTTTAGCAGATATCACCAATAGTCACAACAAAGAGGTGGGATACTTAATTTTTACACTTGAAAGTTCAAAAGTAATTTGGATAGAACAGAAATTTAATTAGGTCACAGTGAAGTGGAATTGCTTCTGAACCATAAATGACACACTTTTGTAGACTTAGCTGACTCACAAATGTCAACCTTTCATCAGAAGGGATGTCATATCAACACACTTACATATTACCAAGTCATAAATTCCAAGATTGAAGATTGAACATAATGCAATTAATATTTGCTGAGTGCATAATATTTGTCAGGCGCTGCTCTAGGAGATGGAGACGCAGCAGTGAGCAAAATGAAGTCCTAACTCTAAAAGGCATAGGTTCTACGCAGGGGGGACTGCCAGAATGAACATACACACATACGTACATACATAAAATGGGGCAAGGAGAATGGAGAGTGAGGAAGGTATGAATACTATTTTCTGTTCAAGATCAGGGGATGCCTCCTCAGGAAGGGAAGACCTGAAGTGTGGGAACATGCCAAGCAGCAAGAGCTAAGGTCATGGGGTGTGGACTGCTTAAAGTGTTGAGGAACCAGCAAGAAGGCTGGCGTGACTGGAGCAGAGGTGACTGGAGCAGAGTCAGGGAAGGGAAGGTGACAGAAGAGATATCAGACCAACAGCGGGGCCCAGGTCGTGTGAAGCTTTGTGGGCTCTGGTATAGATTTGGGATTTGCTCCGAGTAAGATGAGAAGCCTTTGGAGGGTTATGATCAAGGAAAAGTATGATCTGATTTATGTTTTAAAGTGATCACTCTGGCTAGTATGGAGAGAAGAGATTATGGGAGATAAGGGTGGAAGTGGGGAGCTATTGCAATAGTTCAGGGAGGTGAAGACTGTTTTGTCTGGGGGTGGTGGTGGTGGTGATGTATAGGAGATTAAAGGGCTTGATTGTGGATCTGTTTAAAATCACCAGAACTTGAGAGCAGGGCTTTGATCTGCTTTATCCTTTTCTGTATCTGCAGCTTCCAGAACAGTACCAGGTACATACGTAGTGGGTACTAAATATTTTTACAATATTGAGTGAAGGTGATGGCTGCGGAGAGAAAGAAGGGGTCAATGATGGCTCCAAGATCTGGGGCCTGAACAACAGAAAAGTGGAGATGATACTTGTTGAGATGGTGCAAATTGAGGAGGAACAAGTTTTGGGGTGAGAATGGAGAGTTTGATTTTAGCCGAGGTAAATAGGTGGGTGGACATAAAAGCCTAGAGTTCAAGCTCTACAGGTCTGAACCTGTAGACTCGACAATTCCACAGGTCAGGATTAAGATGAGCATTTGGGAATCTACACAATACAGACAATATATAAAACCATAAGACTGGATGATTTCACCTAGGGAGTAATGTAGATGAAGAAGAGAACCAGGCTCCCTGAGGAATACCAACATATCATGTTAGCAAGGATGATGGCGCATCAGAAAAGGAGGAGCAACCAAAGCAGGAGGAGGAGAGCCAGAGAGGGCTGGCCCAGCAGGAACGGAAGGGGATCCCGGCTGTGCGAGTGTGGTGGCAGGTGAGAACTACACTTGACCATGGGAAGATTATTGTTGTCTTTACAACAGAGAAGCAGAGAAGAGCAATTAGGTAAACTGAGCAGAGAAAATTTTTTGAAGATCATTTTTTTCTGTCAATAGGAGAAAAAAAAAGAAACAAAGTGGTAACTTAACAGGAGTGTGGGCAAAGGAATGGTCCAGTAACAAGGAAAAACCCGACGACCTGAGAGAGCTAGATAAAAAGACAGTGTCAGCTGACAATACAACAGTTCGTGAATAATACAAAGTAAATATTGAAACAATAATCCTTTGAATCTCATCATTCTGTATTATTTGACTTACTTATCACTGAAACAAAATTGACTTCAAATACATTTGAGGATTGATTCCCCCCAGCAATATCCCTAATTGTAAAGTGTGTTCTTGCCTGTGCAACACTTAAAAACGAACAGCATCATCTTGCCCCTCTTCCTGCTCCCTCCTAACATAGGTCAGGACTGAATAAGCCACCTGTGTTCATCTGGTGAGGGCACTGGTTGCCAGTCTTCCCCCCATCCCTCTTTTAGCACTTGTGTATCTCTGGAGCAGCTGCCTCCTTTGCTGGGGCGATGGCGTCTCCTCCATACCTCCACTTTCAGGTCCTATACTCAAAAAGGCAGAGGAAGCCTTTTTTATTACTACTCCTTAACAGGGAGAAACCTCATAATTATCAGCCAGAATCCAAAGCTTGGGAGGTTGTTAAATTGTTGCATATTTTTACCGAATCTAGTATGAAGGATGAATCCTTTAAGGCCAAGTAAATTGCTATGAAAATGTAAAAATTCATGCTATTATTATTTCTGAAACTCTGGCAGCAGGACACCTAAGTATATTAATTGGGATGGCCCTATCAAATAAAGTCATCATGCAAAGAAAGCAATAAACCTTAGGATATTTGGGAAATTAAAATCTAATGAGAAAGCATCTTCAATTTAATTCATTCAACTGAAGCTTACCTTGTTCAAGGCACCACGAGGGGTTGTGTGAAATATACAGTTGAATGAGAAATAATAAGGAAAAACCAAAAGTAAGAATCAAGTATATTACTATTTACAGTGACATCAACCGCCCCCACACACACACCCCATATTAATTATTCTCCAAATATATCAAACATTTTCACATCTAGTGTTTCTGTGCAGCCATTCCAACTCTCAAAGCACCTTTCCTTCAATTCTGTGCCTTTGAAGTGCCACTCATTCTTCAGGATTCAGCTTCCTGGGAATTTGGGGATCTCTCTAATGAGCATTAATCCCTCCTTCTCTTTGTAACTGGACCACTTTACTACAAATATGTACGTATCTGCTCACCTCATCAGACTGAACACTTTGAAGATAGGCATTATATCTTATTATGCTTAAATCCTCTCAGTGTCTAGCCAAGTGCCTTACTCATAAGAATGTAATATAGTTTTATGGAACTAAACTGTTTCCTTGATCATCAGCCTGAGAAAGTTCAATCAAGGACAAAAAACCTACATAATTGCCGGAGTCCTAATAACGTTGGCTAGAATTCAAATTGGACTTAATTTGTGCCAGGACCTATGATAAGAGCTACATATACAGTATGTCTAGGCATTACTTTAATCTTTACAATACTCCTTTGAGGTATATTTTATTAAACCTCTTTGAAAGGTGAGAAAACTGAGGCTCATAAATGTTTCCCACCATGATCTAAATCCCACGTCAGCAAGGCGCAAGTCTGAATCTAGTCAAGGTCCAAATTAAACCAGATTTGACTCTAGTTTTACCCAACTCAAAGTCTGTGCTTGTATCCACTATGCTAGTTGCCCTAGCACCACCCCACAGCCATCTGCTTCCTGCCATTGAAAGAGACAGGGAGAGCTTATCACTTATTGAATGCTTACTCTGTGCCAAGTACTGTGCAATTGCTCAATGGCATGAACTTAAGGAGGCTCAGAGTGTAAGTTAATTATCCAACATAGCATAGTCACTAGTGGCAGAGCTGAGCTTTCTGCCCTGGACTGTGCTCCTAACCAGACGTTATGATGAACCTTTCAGACATTAAGTCCTGCTCGAGCCAGAGCCGTCCATGCTCACTGACTCCCCTTTGCAGGTTATTTTCACTGCTCCTCATGCCTCCTTTTCGGCAGTTTCCCAACCCTTACATCAGTTGCCCCCAGCCCCTTCCTTCCACCTTGCTTCCCACAGCCCAAGACTCCTCTTCTCTGAATACAGGGAGGCCTATCTCCTGGGGATGTCCCAGACACCCAAAGGGGAACCTCTGGGGGAGGCAGCCCAGAGACAGTGGGCCCTCCTGAGCACACACCTCTCCCTCCTCCCTACCCAAGTCACAAAGAAACGGAAACTTTCTCCCCTCATCTCTTTCCCCAGATTCCCCACCTCTGTTTACACCGTTCCTCCTGCCCATAGATTTCCTTTATGTTGAGTTTTTAAAATTTTACTCTTGCAAGATTTGTCAGATCGAGTTGGCAGATGCTGCCCCTCCCATTGTACATCTTTTTCTTTATTGGAGGGCAAGTGGAGGAATTGGAGTGGGAGGTGGGTCAGAGTGAGGAATTATTGCCCTCGACCAACACAAGGAATCTGATACCTGCCCACAGGGACCTGCAGAGGAAGAGCAGGATGGAGACCACAGGGGCTAATTCTGGTGCCTCAGGTCAGGAAAGGTTGGATGCAGGGGTTAGGGTTTGATCAGATCAAGGGAGGAGGATTGCAGACTGGGTGAAGGGGAGACGTACCTAGAGGGTCGAGCGAGTCTGGAGGGATGGGATAGCACAGGGGAGGGAAAAGGGGCGAGCACTATTCTGCTGGTTGCGAAGGCCGATGATAGAGGGAACAGTATGATAGGAGCAAAGGCTAAGAGGAAGTGAGCAGATTGATATCGAAGAGTAAAGAGCACTGAGGGCCAAGATGCTTGTGTTTGAGAGAATTGAGGTACTTAAATATTAAGATTTAGTCCACTCAAAAGGCAAAACAAGTTAGTTCCAAGTAATCACAGTTAAAAACTTGAACAAATGAACTGCACCTTGAGCTGCCAAGAGGAGTGCATTTTAAGAAATTGCATTGTTTATCGTTTACATGAAAGGTGACCTTCTTTAATCCTGTTCTTAATCATTCGAGTTTTTTCTGCTTTAGAGACATAATAGTTTGAGCTTTTTAAAAACAAATTTAATGATTTTCAGTAGTCAGATTTCTCCTTTCAGTTTGATGCGATTCATTGGAATCCACATTATAGAAGGTTACAGAACGCCTATAAAGTGTTTCTGTCTCTCGCAGCCCTTCGGGCAGCAGCTATGTGCATGTTTGGGGCTTAGCAGCATTTTTCACAATTCTTCCCTCTCACTGCTCAGAATACCATTCTTCTCTTCCCTCCTGATCTGCCCTGTAGTTCCCTGTGTTTCAGTTCCTTTCTTCTGTGCTGACTCAGAAATAACATTCAACACTTTCTTTGTTCCACTGCTTCCCATCATTCCTTCCTTGGTGCTGTGGTGTTTCCGTTGCTTTGCTGAAGTCCTGTGGGCGAAGTTCCTCTCTCTGAAGCACTGTAAATCCTTCTATAAGAGCACGTAGTTTAATTATCTCCAATTAATTTGTATCTTTTATCCACTAGACTGTGAGTCTCCTAAGAGCAGAAACTGGATCTTTTATCTTTGTATCCTCCGTAACTAGAAGTGTCTGTCTCATAGAAGGTACTCAGTAAACACTTGTCAAATAAATGTATGAATCTCGAGTGAGAGGGCTTAGATTGTGTTGTCTCCCTGCCATTTAGTCATCTTGTGAAATGGACAAAGCATCTCACCTTTTTCAACTGTGTCCTCATACATCGAATATAATAATACCTTCCTCTTCAAATGATTTTATTAACTTAAAGGAAGCTGTGTAAAATGCTTTATATATTTAAAGTATATATGCATGCATATGTGACTGTGTTAACTCTAAGGTTTGCTGCTGAAAGTGATATGGGGGATAGTTCAAACCAGTGGTTCTCAACCTAGGGTGATTTTGCCCCCCAAGAGATATTTTGTGAGATCTGGAGGCATGTTTGGTTGTCACATCTGTGGGGGCAAGAGGTTGGCTACTGGCATGTAGTAGGTAGGGGCCAGTGATGCTGCTACACATCATGCAATGCACAGAAAAGCACTGTACAACAAAGAAGCATCCAGCTCAAATTTTCAATAGTGCTGAGGTTGAGAAACCCTTGTTCAAACTTAAAAATACATGATAGGCAAAACACTTTCCTTAACATATTTGCCACTAGACAATTGTCTAAGTTTTAGCTTTTTTATATATAAATAGGGGTCATCATATTAATTTACTTATACTATTAGAATAACTTCCCACCTTTCATAATATAAATGTGTTTTCTTACTCCCCATGTAGCCCTTTAGAAACAGTAATCTTCATATGGTAGATACTTCCGGTTTCCTCTTCTTCCAGGCACATGGTAAACTTATGCTTCCCTATTCCTTGTATATGTAGATAGGTCTTCATGACTAGTTCTAACCAATGCCTGTGAATAGAAATGACATGTGTTACTTCTGGGCTAATGCATTTAATGGCTGGTGCAGCCTGTCCTGTCCTCTCTTTCCCTGGCTCAGTGACTACAGAAGCAGCAGCTGAGATGGTGACGCCACATATGGAAGAAGCCTCTGGATTCCAGAGCATCATGTGGTAGACAGCTGCCTAGAGATATGCTCAAATCCATGCTGGATTTTACAAAACCAAAAAATGAACCTTGTCCAGTTTAAGCCATTGCAATTTGAGGGTTGTTTGTTAATGAAGTTTAACAAAGACCCTTCTGATTACTGCACTACCTGAAAGGGAGAACAATTTTGATTGCATTGAGCACTCTATACTCAAGTTGAAAATTTCTGGGATAGAACGGTTACTTAAAAATATCTTAATGCCTAATTGGTAGAAGAAAGAAAAAGGAAATTATTGGCTTAGTTTTTTGCTTTTAGAGTATCTCTGTCCAATTATGACTAGTATGCTGGGTCTCATGGTTTTGTTTTCAAAGGGTCAGAGTCTAGAAATTTTGACCAAGGTGTTTTGTGACATGTAATCCTTCAACCACTAACACACATTTAAATAATGTGCAGCAAATATTGAAATTCTCTTGATTTTCTCACCAACCAAAATGCCATAAGCACATACAGTGGACACTGCACTGAGGATATTTCATGGTCTTTTGCTGCAAGGAAACTCCTAGGTCAAGTAGTTATGAGTTCTAGGACATTTGTTGTAACTGTTTAGCAGGGTTGACTTTGCAAAGCTTGCCCTCTTGAGGCCAAACAGCTCTAATTCACAAGTTGTTTTACCTGGATAATAAAGAAAAATTAGTCTACTTACCCCTTTTAAGCTATTGACTGATGAGGGACAGAATCTGCAGCACTGCAGAGTGGTGAAGGGCAGGGATTCTGGAACCATATCTGGGTTTGTGCCTGGGACTTACTACCTCCTATCTGTGGGCCTCCTTTCCCTTATCCCAAAAATATGGATAATATTATAAAAGTGCCCATATTATAGGGCTGTTCAGTTAAATGTGTTAATACATGTATAGGGCTTAAAATAATATTTGCCACACAGCAAGTGTTCAAATAAGGTGAACTAATTATTATTTACAGTGACTGTGAACTAGTATCTGCACATAATTTCCTCATAGTGCTGTAGACATTAACTAGACAAGCAGCTGCTATTATTACTATTTTTTCTTTTCTTTTTCTTTTTTTTTTTTCTTTTTTAATTTTTTTGATGGGGTCTCTCTATGTTGCCTGGGCTAGAATGCAGTGGTGTCATCACAGCTCATTGCAATCTCAAACTCCTAGGCTCAAGAAATCCTCCTGCTTCAGTCTCATGAGTAGCTGAGCCGACAGGCACATGCCACAATACCCGGCTAATTTTTGTATTTTTTGTAGAGATGGGGCCTTGCTGTGTTGCTCAGGCTGGTCCTGAACTCCTGGTCTCAAGTGATCCTCCCACCTTGGTCTCCCAAAGTGCTGGGATTAGAGGTGTGAACCACCACACCCCACCTCAGCTGCTATTTTTAAAGGGGCTACATGTTTTACCAACTAGCACTTCAAATTATATTTGAAACATAAAATAAAAAGTTCAAGAACATGACTATAATCTGTGTTGAAATGTACCTTCCAAGTAATATGGTTCTATATCAAAATGTTCATAAAACCATGAAGACATGCAAATCTAAGATGTCTAAATATTCACATCTTCTCAAATTATGTTCTTGAATGATTAAGAGAAAAGGGGTATTTATTAGATATTCTTTCTCTCATCTTTTCTATTTCCTTTAAAAATTTTCAGGTAATTGAATAAATATTCTAATGACTAGTTGAGACCTGAAAATCACATTGCAGATTTTTTAAAGAAGCAGATACATTGATTCAAAAAATGGCCTTTGGTGAATCCAGAGAGTATGTTCAATGGAAGAGTAAATTGTAAAATTGAACACTGTACGTTCTCTGGAATATTTTGTCTACTAGTTCTGGGAAGAAATAGTTTAAGAAATGCCTCCTGCCTCCACAAATTGTGGGGCCTGCACAAAGAGTATGCAATAAAAAATGCAAGACTGAGAAGAGATAGTAAGTTGCATTTGGCTCTCTGGTATTGTGAATATTAGGTTACCCTGCATAATTCAGAAACAGACGGCAATAAACAGAATTGTCAAACTGGCTACAATTTCATTTATATTTTGCTAAGCCGTTCTATATTAATTGTTGCAAATTATATAAAATAAACATGGAATTAAAATTAAAACAGTTAAATAAAAATACATGACCTATAGAAAAACATTGCAAAATTTAATTGCCTGATACATTTAAAATATTGAATACATATATAATTACTTAAAATAATGTTACTACTGGGGCACTTTTCTGCTTTTGTTCTTAATCATATTACATTACTATAGACACTTAAGAAAAATGAGAGGTTGATAATTTAAACAGAAAGTATTAAAGAAACACACACAGCAACAAACTTGGCAGGGAGCACAGTAGTAGGCATTCAAAAGCTTCTTAAGGTAAGATTTATTTTTAGCATATTTTATACTTTTGTAAAATGTACTGCATATTTATGAATATTCTCTATATATCACTTTGTGCAGAAAGAAGGGCATACATTTTAACTCCAGTTAAAGCTGAGAAAACGGAGATTGGAGAAGTTGTGTCCTGAGATCACATGAGAAGTAGCAGAGCCAGAAACGGACCTCAGATCACTTCCTCTAAATCCTGTGCTCTTTTTCTACTCAAAGATTACAAAGTTGGTCAAACACATAAAGCCAAGATGTAAACCCAGGTATTGGAATATAGCCTAATGCTCATCCAGTATTCACTCAGCAAATATTTAATGAGTACCTACTACAAAGATACTGAGTGTTTATGTTACAGTGAGAAAGACTGAGTCCCTGCCTAGTCTCACAACATAGAGTGGGACGTAGAGTACTAAATGTACCTGATAACACAGTGCCAACACAACTAGCATAGCACAAGGTGCTGTTGGAAAGGAAAAGATGGTCATCCAGCCTAAGCTTGCAGGAGTGGAAAGAGAAGGTAATATTTAATATTTAAACTAAGGGCTCAAGGCTATTAGGAGACTGATGAAGGAAAGAAAAGGAAAAGGGGCGTTCCATGCAAATGCCCTGAGATAACAGAGCGTGCCATCTTAGGAAAACAGGAAGCGCTTCAGGAATGATCAGTAGAGGTCGTATGAGTGGGAGTGGGGGTGTTGATAAACAGTAAGTGCCACCTTATGAAGTTTAGTCAAACTGAGTTTTGCATGGAGCCACTGATGAGTTTTCTTTTTCTTTTTACTTTATTGAGTTACAATTGATACACGAAAATTGCACCTATTTAATGTATATATTTTGATGAGTTTGGACGTACACACACACCCTTGATGCCATCACCACAATCAATGTACTAAATATATCCATCACATCTGAAAATTTCCCTGTGTCATTTTGCATGTGTATGATTTTGTTTTCTTTTCTTTTTTGTAGGAACATTTAACATGAGATCTGTCCTCTTACAAATTTTTTAAGTGCACAATACCAGATTGCTAACTATAGGGTGGTAAGACCTGAAACCATATAACTCCTTGAAGAAAATATACAGGGAAAATTTCTTAACATTTGTCTTGGCAATGATTTCTTGGATTTTACACCAAAAGCACAGGCAACAAAACCAAAAATAGACAAGTGGAAATATATCAAGCTAAAAAGCTTCTGCACAACACAGGAAACAATCAACAGAGTGAAAAGGCAACCTATAGAATGGAATAAAATATTTGCAAACTAGCTATCTGATAAATGGTTAATATCCAAAATACAGAAGGATAACCCCCCATACATAAGACAGAGATATAATAAAGAGGAAAAATGCAATGAAAAGAGAAATTTGGAGATTAGAATTTAAAACTTTAAAAAGAGAGGAGAAAGGGAAAAAAACAGTTAATGGTTAAGTTTGATATGAGAAAATATTTCTTTGTTTAAAGTGAAAATAGGCTATCAGAAAAAAGAATAATCAAAGAACAAAGAAGAGTTCTTAGAAATAAAAAAAATATGACTGCAAAAAAGAAAATCAATGAGACATCATCTAGGAAGAAGAACCAAAAAAAGAAAACAAAACAGAAATGTAACAGAAGTGTGATAAATTGAATAATTTTCCTGAAAATATTTAGTCCTTTTCCCCACCAGGTGAAGGATATTTTCTTATGTCATTGATATTGAGCTAGGGCCACCAAGCCCTACCTGTGGGTAGAAGGGGCAGTGTGCTGGTTCCAAACCAAAGTGTTAAGAGGCATATGAGTTTTGTTTGCTTTATTGGACATCTGCCATTCAAGAAGCCATTGGTCCAAGAAAGATGAGAAATACATGGAGAAAATGCACCTGATCAGCCAAGTCCAGCTGATCCCAGCCAAGCCTTTCAGAGCTCCAGCCAAGTGCAGACTGGTGAGCAAAAAAATAAATGCTTCTTATTGCATGACACTGAGCCCTAGAGAGGCTTGTTATGCAGCATTATTGTAGCAATAACTAACCTAAGACAAAACACAAAAATCTAAAACAAACAAGCGAAAAAGAATCAATCTAGAAGTTTAAAAAACCAGCTGACATGAGTTCCAGAGAGAAACAAGAAAATTAAGAGGAGAAATTAGAAAAGAAATAATATAAAAAAAATTATCAGAATTGAGTGACATAAATTTCCATATTGAAAGAGTCCAATGAATACAAAAAGATTTAAACCAAGGCAGATCTTGTGGAATTTCAGGATATCAAGGATAAAGAGAAGGATAAAAACGTTTTATAGACAATATGAAAGTTTATTTATGAAAAATTGTCAATCAGAATGGCATTGGACTTATTCGAGCAATGTTGAAAGTAAGAATTCAATAAATAAATGTCTGTGAAATTAAAATCAAAAGGGTAAAAATTATACAGCCTGATAATTTTTTCATTCAGAGCAATAAATTTCTCTTTTTATTGTAGTTGTTTTCTCTATATTATGTCTTTATCTTACATATGGGAGGTCATCTTTGTGTATTTTAGATATTAGCCCTTTATCAGATAGATGGTTTGTAAACATTTGTTGTTTTGGGACTTTTTGATATAAGCTGATCTCACTGGAGTTAAGTGCTATCTCATTGTGGTTTTGATTTGCATTTCCCTGATGATTAGAGAGGATGAGCAAATTTTTTATATGTTTGCTGGCCATTATTCTGTCTTCTTTTGAAAAGTTTCTCTTCATGTCCTTCGTCCACTTTTTAGTGGGGTTGATTTTTTTCTTGTTGATTTTCCTGGTTCTGTATAGATTCTGGTTATCAGCCCTTTATTAGATGTATAGCATGCAAATATTTTCTCCCATTATGTAGGTTATCTATTCACTCTAGTGATAGTTTCCTTGGCTGTGCAGAAGCTTTTTAATTTGATCAGGTCCCATTTATTTATTTTTGTTGCTGCTGTGATTGCTTTGGGGGCCTTCTTCATAAATTCTTTGCCTAGGACAATGTCTATAAGAGTTTTTCCAACGTTTTCTTCTAGAATTCTTATGCTTTCACATCTTAGGTTGAAGTCTGTTATCCATCATGAGTTGATTTTTGTGAGAGGTAAGAGGTGTGGATCTAGTTTCAGTCTTCTACATGTGGCTATTCAATTTCCCCAGCACCATTTATTGAAGAGGGATTCTTTCCCTCAGTGTATGTTTTTGTGTGCTTTGTCAAAGATCAGATGACAGTACAAGGATGGTTTTACATCTGGGTTCTCAGTCCTGTTCCATTCATCTATGTCTCTGTTCTTGTGCCAGTACCATGCTATTTTGGTTACTATAGCCTTGTAGTATATAGTTTGAAGGCTGGTAGATTGATGCATCCCAATTTGTTCTTTTTGCTTAAGATTGCTTTGGCTAGACGGGGTCTTCTCTGGTTCCACATGAAGCGTAGAATTACTTTTTCTAGATCTGCAAAAAATGATGTTGGTATTTTGATAGGGACTGCATTGATTCTGTAAAGCACTTTAGGTAGTATAGACATTTTATAAATGTTGATTCTACCTATCCAAGAGCATGGTAGGGTTTTCCATCTGTTTACATCCTCTGCAATTTCTTTTCTCAGTGTTTCTTAGTTCTCTCTATATAGGTCTCTCACCTCCTTAGTTAGATATGTTCCTAAATATTTAATTTTCTTTGGTGCTATTGCAAAAGTTATTGTGTCTTTGATTTGTTTCTCAGCTCAACTGTTATTGGCGTATATGAAGGCTACTGATTTGTGTGCATTGATTTTGTATCCTCAGACTTTGCTGAATTCATTTATCAATTCCAGTAATCTCTTTTTTGATTCTTTGGGGTTTTCTAGATATAATATCATATTGTCCGTGAAGAGTGAAAGTTTGATCTCTTCTGCCCCCCTTTGGACAGCTCTGATTCCTCTCTCCTGTATGATTGCTCTGGCAAGGACTTCCAACACTATGTTGAATAGAAGTGGAGACAGTGGGCAACCTTGTCTGGTTCCAGTTTTAAGAGGGAATGCTTTCAATTTTTCCCTGTTCAGTATGATATTGGCTGTGGCTTTATCATATATGGCTTTAATAATTTTGAGATATGAGCCATCAATGCCTATATTGTTAAAGAGTTCTTGTCATAAAAGGATGCTGAATTTGGTGAAAAGCCTTTTCTGCATCTATTGAAAGGATCATATAATCTTTGTTCTTGCCTTTATTTATATGGTGAATTACATTTATAGATTTGCATATGTTGAACCATCCCTGCATCTCAGCGATGAAGCCCACCTGATTGTGATGAATTATTTTTTTGATGTACATTTGAATTCGGTTTGCTAGGATTTTATTGAGAATTTTTGCATCTATGTTCATAAGGGATATTGGTCTATAATTTTCTTTTCTTGTTGTGTCCTTTCCTGGCTTTGGTATCAAGGTGATATTGGCTTCATAAAATGAGTTTGGGAGGATTTCATCCTTCTCAATGTTCTGGAATAATTTCTGCAGTATAGGCACCAGTTCTTTGTAGGTTTGGTAGAATTCAGGTGTGAACCCATCTAGATGGTCCAGGACTTTTTTTTGTTGGAAGATTTTTTATTATTGCTTCAATTTCAGTGATTGATATTGGTCTGTTTAAGAATTCTATTTCTTCCTGATTGAGCCTAGAGAGGTAGTGCATTTTTAAGAATTTGTCCATTTCCTCCATGATTTCATGTCTTTGGGTATAGAGATTTTTATAGTATTCGAAGATGACGTTTTGTATTTACATGATATCAGTTGTGACCTCTCCTTTTTCATTTCTAATTGAGCTTATTAGAGTCCTTTCTTTTCTGCTTCTGGTCAACCTGCAAAGTGGCCTGTCTCTTTTGTTTATCTTTTCAAAGAACCAACTTTTCAATTTTTGAACTTCTGTATGGTTCTTTTGTTCTCAATTTCATTTAATTCTGCTCTGATCTTGGTTATTTCTTTTTTTCTACTGGCTTTAGGATTGGTTTGCTCTTCCTTTTCCATTTCCTTAAGATGATTCATTAGTTTACTGATTTGTGACCTTTCTTCTTTTGGATGTGAGCATTTAAGGCAAAAAGTTTTCCTCTCAGGACTGCTTTTGCTGTATCCCACAGATTTTGACAACTTGTGTCCCCATTATCATTTAGTTAGAAGAACCTTTTGATTTCCATCTGCATCTCCTCCTTGACCCAATAGTCATTCAGCAATAGATTGTTTGATTTCCATGTTTTTGGATAGAGAGGTGTGTTTCTGTTAGAAATGATTTGTAATTTTATTGCCCTGTGGTCTGAAAAGATACGTGGTATGATTTCTATTTTTTTAAGTTTGTTGAGATCTGTTTTGTAGCCTAGGATGTGATCAATTTTAGAGAAAGTTCCATGAGCTGATGAAAAGAATGTATTTACAGTGTTATTTGGGTGGAGTGTTCTGTAGATGTCTGTTCAGCCCCAATGTTCTTGACTCCTGTTTAGGTCCATTGCTTCTTCACTTATTTTCTTTTGGAGGATCTTTCCAGTTCTGTCAGTGGGGTGTTGAAATCCCTGGCTATTATGACATTGCTATTTATTACATTGTCTAGATCTAGCAGTATTTGCTTTATGTATCTGGGCGTTCCTGTGTTGGATGCATAAATATTTAGGATTGTTAAGTCTTCTTGTAAGATTTTTCCCTTCACCACTATATAGTGACCATCTTTTTCTTTACTTTTGTTGCTTTAAAGTTTATAATATCTAATACAAGAATGGCTACCCCAGATTTCTTTTGGTTTCCATTTGCCTGGAAAATTGTATGCCATCCTTTCACCTTGAGTTTGAATGAGTCCTTGTGTGTAAGATGTTTTTCCTGGAGACAGTAGATACTTGGTTTGTATTTTTTAATCCATTCATCCAGCCTATGTCTCTTCAATGGGCAATTCAAACCATTCACATATGGAGAGAATTGATATTTGGGGTGGATTTCTGTTTATCCTGTTGGGTAGACTCTTGTTCTGTTTTACCTCTTGAGTCATTGTGAAACCTGGGTTCTAGAATTTTAGCTTTGGATAGTTTTACACTGGTGGGTGTCAGTTGCACTGGTTAGTGTACAATGAAGGTCTAAGTACTTCTTGCAGGGCAGGTCTGGTCTTCACAAATTCTATCAGTGATTGCTTGTCTGGAAAAGTATTTATTTCTCCCTCATATAAGAAGCTTAGTTTTGCAGGATAAAGAATTCTGGGTTGGCCAATATTTTGTTTTAGAAGTCTGAGAATGGGTACCCAGTCCCTTCTGGCTTGTAAGGTTTCAGCTGAGAAATCTGCAGTTAATCTGATCAGTTTCCCTTTGTAGGTTACCTGCTCTCTTCACCTCACTGCTTGGAGCAGTGCCTCTTTTGTGTTTACTTTTGACAGTCTAATAATTATGTGGTGTGGTGAATGCATTTTCACGTTGAATCTCCCAGGAGTCCTGTGTGCTTCTTGTACTTGGATATGGAGATTTCTGGCTAGGCCATGGAATTTTCCTCTATTATTCCTTCAAATAGATTTTCTAGCCCATGCAAATTTTCTTCCTTGCCTTCAGGAATGCCTATGATTCTTATGTTTGGCCTTTTTACATAATTCCACATTTCTTGAATGCTTTGTTCATGACTCTTGTGTTTGTTTTCTTTCTCTTTGGCTGAATTATTTAGCATATAGGAGTTATCTTCCAGTTCTGAGATTCCTTCCTCTGTGTGATCTGGCCTATTCTTAAGGCTTTCTACTGTGTTTTGTAGATCCTAGAATGCCTCTTTCATTTCTAGAATTTCTATTTGATTTTTCTATAATACTTCAATTTCTTTAGAAAATTTTTCATTCATTTCTTGCTTATTCTTGTATCTTTGTGCTAGGATTCAATTTTGTCTTGAATTTCATTGAGCTGTCTTATAATCCATAAATGAAATTCCTCTTCTGTCATTCTACCTATTTCATTTAAGTTGGTATCCGTTGCTGAGGAACTAGTGATTTCTTTTGGGGGTGAGTTTTTGCTGTGGTTTTTCATGGTTCCTGAGTTCTTTCGCTGATTCTTTCTCATATGGCTTCTTGGTCGAGAGTTGAGCTTGTTAGGGCTAGTTTATGGCCCTCTCTCCCATCCCCTGAGGATCATTCCTTGGCAGAGCCAGGGAGAGGAGTACTAGTCTGTATTGCCTAAAGTGTATTTTACCAAGTTTGGTGGACCTCTTGGGTTACCTCTGACATGTTGTCTTCACCTCTTCCAGGTGGAGTGTAGTGAGTTTGTTCTCCCAGTTTGAGCTCCAAGCTGGTGGATTGTACTTGAGGGTACAAATCCACAGCTCCGTAATAGCTTGAGATGGAAGGCAATATTTTTAGCTGTGGGGTTGTTCCTGCTGTCGCTGATTGTAGTTTGTGTGGAGTAGCCAGTTACTTAGGTATTCTGTTGTGCCCATGGCAGACTCTGTTTCCCCAGGTGGGGTATACAAAAGCCCCAAGGTTTGGGAGGGGCCTTGTAGCTCCCAGGGGTTACTTTGACCCTGCTCCTCCTGAGGTGGGGGAGAAGCAAGATAGCTTGTGGCTGCAGTGTGAAAGCTCAATTGATAAAATTCTAAACAACTCAGAGGTTGCTTATCTAGCCACTGGGGGGAGGGTGCTGCTATGAGTTCATAGTTCTCTCTCTCCAAGCTTGGAGGGCTGCTTCTGATCAGAGGGGCCAGCTGGTGGGATTGCTGAGGTCTCTTGCTAGGTTTTTTCTTCCCTGTCCACAAACTCAGGCACTTTCTCCTCCAGATCACTTGTGGGCTCTCCGTTTTCCCACAGTTCATATGTCTGGCCCTCTGATGTGCATCTCCAGGTGTCACCAGCTGATAGGGGGATCTCCAATTGTGCATCCCTTTCCACCACTAGACCTCAAGGTGAGGGGGGTGGGCATCTCTATCCCCAGAAGTCTCTGCCAGGGGGATGTTCCCTCTGGGGGATATAGTGGCAGATGGTGGCACTCTTGGATCGAGGGAAATTCCCTAATACAGTGGGCTGGGTTAGTGGGAGCTGCTCTGGTTCAGCCTGTGGCACTTGAGGCATTCAGTTGCCATGAGAACTGGTACTTATACAAAATGAGTCACAATGGCATAGCAACATTCAGAATGGCCAATCTCTGGGGTACAGGAGGGCTAGGCTCTGAAGAGGGGGCACTAGGACCAGCATGTAGCAGGCATGTAGGAGACCAGAGCCAGGGAGACAGGACTGGATGGATGGGCTGCAAACTGTTTCCAATACACAAAGGTCCCACCGATACTGATCAGGGACTTTGTCCCACTTGGAACCCATGGAGGCAGCTGTCCGTGGCCACCAAGGGCATAGTCTGTCATGCCCAGGCCAAAGAGTCCCCGGGGCAGGGATGGGGTGAACTTAGAGACCTATCTAATGGTCAGCTCCAGGCGGGAGACCTTAAAGATGGCTGCCGACTGCCAGTCTGGTGTACAGTAGGGTTCAGATCACTCCATGAATGCAGCTCTTCTTAACCGGCCTGGGTCCCACAGAGACAATTGCCTGCAGCCCCTAAGGGTGTGTCCTATGGCTCTCCATTCAACTCCTGTGCCCTGGTCCCACTGACTTCCTGTGGCAAGGTGCACGTCCCCAGATTCCCGCATACTGTCCTGAGAAGCTGTATCTCAGCTTCAGTCCCTACCTGGCCCTGAGCAGTCCCTGTACAGTGTACCTGAGAGTTCCGTATGGTTCCCACAATTGCTTCGTCTCCACAGAGCCTGGCGTCTCGAGCAACAACTTTGCACCAACTCTGGGCTGGTCCCTGTCTGAGTGGATGGGAAGTCTGGGGGATGATGCATGATCACTTATAAGTCAGGTCACACTGTGCTAACCTGGCGAATGCATCCTTCCCGCGCTCTGGCCTCTATTGTATTCCCTGCGCTTTCCGATATTTGTGAATATACCTCCCAGTCACCTGTTTTCTTGGGCTGAGTATTCCATGATGTTTCTCTGTAAATTCACAATGCTGTTTTCAGAGTGTGCAATCCACGCACAGGCATCCGATGGCATTTTTCACCTCCTTCCCTGGGAGCAGTGACCTGGGAGGTCTCTATCAGACTGCCATTTTTTTCACTGTAAAACCTACTTTTTTCAATCAACATTATATTTTTGAGATTTCTTCTTGTATTTGTATGGTATTTCATTAATTTTATCCCCTGTATATTATCCCACAGTATAATTAAATCACAGTTTATTTATTCATTCCTCTTGAATGAGGGATGATCAACTTGTTTTCTGCTTTCCTCTATTACAACCAATTATGCAATAAATATTTTTGTATTACTTCTTGGGAACAATTATGAGGTTGGTTTTTGTTTTTAGTGTAGAGATTTTATTATCAGTTGTGATGGCAATTTTATGTGTTAACTTGGTTAGGCCAAGGTACCCAGATATTTGGTCAAATTCTTCTGGATGTTGCTATAAAGGTCTTTTTTTAAAGATGGGATTAACATTTATCTTAGTCCATGTTGTGCTGCTATAACAGAATACCTGAGACTGGGTAATTTATAATGAACAGAAATTTATTGGCTCATAGTTCTGGAGGCTGAGAAATCCAATATTAAGGTGCCAGCATCTGGTGAGGGCATTCTTGCTGCATCATCACGTGGAGAAAGGCAAGAGGGCAAGAGAGCAAAATGGGGCAGAATTTGCACTTTTATAATAGCATTAGTCCCACCTATGATGGCATAGCCCTCATGGCCTAATCACTTCTTAAACGTCCTATCTCTTAATACTTTTACAATAGAAATTAAATTTCAACATGAGTTTTTGAGGGGAAAAACATTCAAACCATCATTAAAATCAGTAGACTTTGAGTAAAGTACATTACCCTTCATGTGGGTGGGCCTCATTTAACCAGTTAAAGTCCTTCGGAAAAGGACTGACCTTCCCTGAAGAAGAAGGAATTCTGCTAACAGACTGCCTTCAGACTTGAGCTACATCATCAATTCTTTCCTGTTTCTGCAGCCTGCCAACCCACCTCGCAGATTTTGAACCCGAGATTTTGGAGTTGCTGACCTCTACAGTTAGGTGAGTCAATTCCTTAAAATCTCTCTCTCCCTCTCTCTCTCTCTCTCTCTCTCTCTCAGATGCCTTAATATATATATAACCAATAGGAGATACACACACACACACACACACACACATCCTATTGGTTCTGTTTCTCTGGAGAGCCTAATATATCAGGTATTCGCACAAACAACTTCACTAATATTGGCAAAATATTCTACAAAATATTCTAGGATTTTTAAATTCCCATCAGCAGTTATGAAAATGTTGATTTCTTCACATTGTCACCAGCACATAATTTTGTCACACTACAATATTTTGGGCTGATGTGATATATTTTCTTGTTTTAATGTATATTAGTCCCATTGCTACTATGCATTGGTTTAAAAACTTTTCATATATTCATTTGATCATCCATATGCATGCTTCTAAGAAATGCCCATTTTTCTAATTTTTTAAATGAACTTTTTTTATTAGTGTGTAACATACAAAAATAAAAATGCACAAGTCATAAGTGTGCAACTTGATAAATTATCACAAAATAAACACCTCCAATATAACCACCAACTAGCACCTAGATTCTAGAAAAAAAATCTAACATTGCTGAACCCTACAATGTCCAAGAAGGTTCCCTTCCAAATACCACATCCTCTCTTTTCCACAAAGATAAACATTATCCTGAATGCTAATACCATAGATTATTCTTGCCACGTTATGTAAGTGGAATCAAACTATGTAAAGTATATTTTGTCCAGCTTCTTTTTCTCAATATGTGTGTGAGATTAGTCCATGTTGTAGAATATAGCTGTAGTAGATAATGTGCACTGCTGCATAGTAGTTCATTGCATGACTATGTAAAAATTTATTTATCTACTCTTTTGTTCATTAACATATGATGCTTTTATAAACTTTTTAATATGTTTTTTGTTACACATAAGTATATGCTTAGGAGTTGAAATGCATACCTTCAGCTTGGTGGTTAATGGCAGTTCTCTAATTGGTTACAGGAATTTACACTCCTACCTGTAGAATATGCGAGTTCTGATTGCTCCACGTCTTTGTCAACAATTGGTATTGCCAGTATTTTTAAAAATTTTTATTTTCCTTTTTTATTTCAGAATATTAAGGGGGCACTATTGTTTTGTTTACATGGATTGCTTTTGTACTCCTTGAGTCAAAGTAATAAGTGCGCCAATCACACAGATAGTGTACTTTGTACCCATTAGGTATGATTTCACCCATTCCCCCTCCCCTCTCCTACCTGCTTGATTTCTATTGAGTTTTAATTCCATCTGTGCACGTGAGTGTTGATCAGTTAGTTCAAATTTAATAGTGAGTACATGTGGTATTTGTTTTTCCATTCTTGCAATACTTCACTAAGGAGAATGGTCTCCAGTTCCATCCAGGTTGTTGCAAAAGATAATAATTCACTTTTTATGACTGAGTAGTACTCCATGGGATACATATACCACATATTATTAATCCACTCATGAATTGATGAGCACTTGGGTTGATTGCACATCTTTGCAATTGAGAATTGTGCTGCAATAAACACTCTAGTGCAAGTATCTTTTTGATAAACTGCCTTTTTTTCATTGGGTAAATACCCAGTAGTGGGATTGCTGGATCAAATGGTAGGTCTACTTTTAGTTCTTTAAGGAATCTCCATACTATTTTTGATTAATTTAAAAAGCTTCTGCACAACCAAGGAGACAATCAACAGAGCAAATAGACAACCTACAGAATGGGAGAAAATACTTGCATGCTATACATCTGATAAAGGGCTAATAACCAGAATCTACAAAGAACTCAAACAAATCAGCAAGAAAAAATCAAACAACCCCATTAAAAAGTGGGAAAAAGGCATGAACAGAAGCTTTTCAAAAGAACAGAGACTAATGGCCAATAAAAATATGAAAAAATGCTCAATGTCACTAATCATCAGAGACATGCAAATCAAAACCACAACGAGATATCACTTAACTCCAGTGAGAATGGCTTTTATCAAAATGTCCCAAAACAATAGATGCTGGCATGGATACGGAGAGAAAGGAATGCTTACACACTGTTGGTGGGACTGCAAACTAGTACAACCTCTATGGAATATTTTCAGCACTTTTAAAAATTGTAGCCAATCCAGAAATTGTAAAAAAAATTGACTTTTGGTTTAAATTAGTATTTCCCTGATGACTAGTGAGGCTGATATTATTTGCATATGCTTGTTGATAATTTGGATATCCTCTTTTGTAAAGTATCCTTTCAAGTCTTTTTCCTCCATTCATTTGTTTTGTTGTATGTATTTTCTTATTGAATTTTACAAGTTATTTATACATTCCAAATTTGAGCTCTTTGTTTTTACATGTGTAACAAATGTATTTCCCTGCTCTGTTAGCTTGACTTTTATTCTCTTGATGACTTTTTTTTGAGGGAAAAAATTTTAAGTTATATTGTCTAATTTAGCATATTTTCTTTATAGCTTATGGTTTTTGCGGCCATTTAAAATTTTTTAACTTATCCTAACATTATAAAGTTATCCTTCTATGTCATGTTCTCTAACAGCACTTTTAGTAATTTCTTCAATAACAGATGTGTTTTCTATCTGTGCTAACCTATACAGTGGCTGCTCAACACAAGTGCCTACTGAGCACTTAAAATATAGCTAGTTTGACTGAGGAAATAGTTTAAAATTTTTATTTAATTTTAATTAATTTAAATTGCTATATGTGGATAGTGGCCACCATATTGGGTAAAAATCATTCAATTATGTTCTTAGACCACAATAGAATTAAACTAGAGATCAGTAGTAACAGAGAGATAACTGGGAAATCCCAAAATATTGGAAAAGTAACACATTTCCAAATAATCCATGGGTCAAAGAAGTGCAAAGATAAATTTTAAAATATTTTGAACTAAATAAAAGGAAAATAAAATTTATCAAAATTAGTGTGATGCAGTGAAAGCAGTACTTAGATGCAAGTGTATAGCATTAAATGCTTATGTTTGAAAAGAAGAAAGATCCAAAACTTAATCCTTCACATTAAGAAACTAGAGAAAGAAAAGCAAATTAGGCCTAATACAGGCAGATAGCTGAAATGGACCAATTCTTTAAAAGACACAAACTACTGAAACTCACATGAGGAGAAATAGATAAATTGAATATCTACATACGTATTAAAGAAATTTGATCAATAGTTAATAAACTTCCAAAAAATAGAGCAACAGACCCATTTAGTTTCACTGGTAAAGTCTATTAAATATTTAAGGAAGAAACAATACTAAGTCTTCACAATCTCTTCTAGAAAACGGAAGCTGAGGGAACATTGCATGTCTCACTCTATAAGTCCAACATTCTCTAACATTAATTCCAGGAAAAGATATTGTAAGAAAGGAAAACTACATTCCAATACCTCTTATGAACATAAACACAGAAATCCTTAAAAAAATTAGCAAATCAAATTCAAAAGGTATAACAGGAATTATATACTATGGCCAAGTGGACTTTATTTCAGGTATGCAAGGCTGGTTCAACATTTGAAAATCAATGTGATCCATCATATCAAAAGTCTAAATAAGAAAAATTACATATTCATATCAATTGATGCGGAAAAAGCATTTGACCAAATTCAGCACCTACTCATGATAAAAGTTCTCATCTAATTAGGAATAAAGGGGAAACTCTCTAAACTTGATAAAGAACATATATAAAAACTCCAGCAAACATCACACTTAATTGTGAGACACTGCACATAAGGTGAGGTTGTTCTCTTGTATTCAAAATTTTGTTGGAAGTCCTAGATAGTGCAATAAAACAAAAGAAATAAAAGTTATACAGATTGTTAAAAAAGAAATAAAAGTGTCTTTATTCACAGATGTCATTATTCTCTATTGTAAAATGCTCCAAAATATCAATTTAAAAACTCCTAGAACTAATATACACACACACACACACACACACACACACACACAGATTATATTGATATATAGTATGACAGGTCCCAAGATATAAGGTCAACATGCAAAAATCAATCACTTTCCTATATACCAGCAATAAGCAATACTACAGTAAAACATAAACAGCAATACCTTTTACAATAGCACAAAAAATTTAAAAGGTTGAGTATAAATCTAACAAAATATGTACAGGATCTTTATGAAAAATTCTATAAAATACTGATAAAAAAATAAAGGAAGATCTAAACAAAAGGAGAGATACTCTGTTTTTATGGATTGGAAGACTCAATATTGTTAAAACATCGGTTCTTTCAAAACTAATCTACAGACTCAATTCAATCCCAATCAAAATCCCAGCCAGATGTTTTTGAGATATTGGCTAACAGATCCTAAAATTTACATGGAAAGCAAAAGACTCAGAATAGACAATACAATATTGAAGAAAAACAAAGTCAGAGGACTGATACTACATAAATTCAAAACTTATTATAAAGCTACAGTCATCAAGACAGCACAATATTAGGAAAAGAATAAGCACATAGGTTAGGAAACAGAATAGATTTTCCATAAATAGGCCCAAACAAATATAAAAAAGCAATTTAAAAAATCTGATAAAGGAGAAAATGCGATTCAACTGAGGAAAGACAGTCTTTTAAACAAATGGTACTGGAACAAATGGGCATCCGTGCAAACAGTGACCCTAGATACAGACATTCCACCTTTGACAAAAACTAACTCAAAATAGATCATAGACACAAATAAAAACACAAGAAATATTTAATACAAAACTTATTGAAGAAAACATACGAAAAAAATGTACATGATCTTGGATTTGACAGTGAGTTTTTAACTGTCAAATACACCAGCAGCAAAATACGTGAAAAATAAATAGGTTGGACTTTATACAAATTAAAATCTTCTGTTCTACAAAAGACAGTGTTCAGACAATGAAAAAACAAGACATAGATTAGGAAAAATATTTGTAAAACATATATGTAATAGGGGATCATATCCAAAATATACAAAGAATCCTTAAAACCCAACAATAAGAAAACAAGCAAAAAATAAATAAAATAAAATTTTAAAAAATAAGAAAAAGATCTGAACAGATACCTCACCAAAGAATATATACAAATAACAAATAAGCATATGAAAAGATGCTTGTCATCATTTTTGTTACAGAAATATAAATTAAAACAACATTCTGTAAAAAGTCAAAATTTTAGAGAGGATAAACAGATTAGTGGTGGCTAGAGATTCTTGTGAGGAGTATTAGACAAAGCACATAGGATTTTTTTAGGGTGGTGAAACCGTTGGGTATGATACTATACTGTTGGATACATTATACTCTGCATTTGTGAAAACTCATGGAACTTTGTAGCATAAAGAGTGGAACTTAATGTTTGCAAATTAAACAAATCACTTAAGAGATAAGGGTGTCCTAGAACGGAATGCAGACTATGAAAAAAGAAAAGTAACTTTATTACAAATGTATGAAATAATCTCACTGAAGGGGGTGGAGAAAAAGATGTTTGCCTAAGATCTTTAGATATGAGTGGAGTCTGTAATAGTGAAGGCAAAAGGAACCTTACATAAGCACTGTACTCTAAATAAATAAAGTTGTTTCCCACAGGGATATGGGCTTACAATTCTGAAATTGCTGTACATGTATACCGGAATTGCATAATTAAGTAAGTCAATGGCAGATGATGGGAGCCAGGTTTCTGACTGTTGGCGTGAGAGGCTGCACATAAGCAAGGCAAGAATTCGAGAAATCTCCATGTGATCATGAATGAGAGTTGGAGATGACAGTAGGAACTCATGTTTAACTTAAAATAGACACTGATGGATACATATAGAAAAATTTATAGATATGCATAATGCATGGGTTAGTATGCACACACGTATTTCCTTGCTCTGTCAACTGAGAGGGTCTGAAGGCAACAATGCTACAATATCAATGAGCACACCCAGTTCACGGATCTTAGTTTCTGATACCATTCTCCAATGAAAGGATTCAAGGCTCTATGGACAAATGACTAATTCAGGTCTGTGACAGAAAATATGCAAGATGATCTTGCAGCATATTGTAGTGCCACAAAGTAAGGAAGAACTCAAAAATAAAAACCCACCTAATAATGGGGAAATATCAAAGAGACATAGGAGCCAACTAAAAGAGCTTCCAGTGGCCAAAGCTGGAACAGTATGAGCAACAAAATAAATAAAGTAGCATTAAATTGTAAGCCAAAGTATAAAAGAAATACCAATGAGTCCATACTAATATAATTAAATGATTTGGTATATAAATGAATGGGGAAGAAGAGATAAATCTACCAGGCAGAAGAATTCAAAATAATTTAGTAGAGATTCTCCCTCAGAGAAGTACAGCATTAATCCAACTCCTTAAGTGTTGCCTGTGCATAGTGACTTCGTTCCAGAGAAAACAACATGGAAAAGGGGAAGACAAGTCAGCTTACAGTGAAGAAACCTGACAAACGTTACCTCAGCCAACTAATTGATCACAATTAACATCAATAGTGATAGTATGTACCCTCGATATCATTCACAAGAATGGCACTTTACCTGTGTAGTCTTCCTCCCAAAGGCTTGTAACTCTAGTTTAATTCTGAAGAAAACATCAGACAATACCAACTGGGGCACATTCTATGAAATGCCTAGCTTGTAATCCTAAAAATCATTAAGATCATCAGAAACATGCAAAGTCTGAGAAACTGTCACAGCCAAAGGAGCCTAAGAAGACACGCTGACTAAATGTAATGTAGTATCTTGAATGGGCTCCTGGAACGGAAAAGGGAATTAGATTGAAACTAAGGAATTCTCAATAAAGCCTTGACTTTAGTTCATCATATCAATATTGGTTCATTAATTATAACAAATGTACCATACTAATTTAAGATGTTAAGAACAGGGGACACTAGGTGTAAGGTATATAGGAACTCTCTGCACTATCTTTGCAACTTTTTTGTAAATCTAATACTATTTTAAAATAGTAAGAAGTTGATTTAAAAAAAAAAACTTTTATATACACAGAAAATGCAATTCTATAAATAAACCTTTAGAATTTTCAGGGTAATTAAATCCCAATTCATTATACATAAATTAATTTGATTTTAATTTTATATACCAGCTATAAAAGTTTTAAGACCTCTTCATATTATTGAAATATATTAAGACCTACATAATTGATCAATATACCATGTCAATATATTTGAAGACTCAATGTTGTATAATTTTCAATTCTCCTCAGATTGATCTGTGGATTCAATGCAATTCCAACAAAAGTCCCAGCAGCATGTATGTTTGTGAAATTGAGATGTTGATTCTAAAATTTATATGGAAATAGAATGGTTATTGCAAACTAAGAAGAATTACAGAATTGGAGGGGATTTGATTTACCAGAAAAGAAGATTTATAACAAAGTTACAGTAATTAAGTAAGAATTGGTTCAAGTAAAGACAGATAGACTAATGGAAGACAAGAGAGAGAACAGAAACAGACCCATTCTTATCTGAGCACTTGAATTAAGACAAAGGTGGCACTGTGGAGGGATAGGAAAAGGATGGTCTTTTCAATGAACAGTCCTTGGGTCAATTGGTTATCCACATGGGAAACAAATGAAACTTTACACCTACTTTCAAAATTTCTTTTAGAGTAGGCCTGCTGGTTAGTGTAGCTTCTACTAGTCATTCAATGATTATCACTGTAACATTTTTCTACTTTATTTTTCATAAAATTTATAACTATCTGAAATTATCTCATTTATTTGGTTGCTTTTTAATCATTCTGCTTCTACTATAATATAAAGTACTTGACAGCAAGAACTTTGTCTGTTCTGCTAATCATTGTATCTGAAGTATCTAGAACATTTCCTGGCACAATTATAAACTTTTGAATGAATAAATGAATATTTAAATCTGCCAGGAAAATTAGGAGTAAAAATAACAGATAATCTTTTGATCTTGCACAGGAATGACGAGGAGAATTTACCTGGGAGAGCCTGGGATGGAGTAATGGTTTGGAACATATTCCAGATGGAAGGCATGGCAAATGCAAAAGGCATAATATTAATAAATGCGTGGGAGAACTCACAGGGTGGCTTTCTAAGTGGGCTATTCCTGTATGTAGTAAATGGAAATGTTTGTTTAAGATAAAGGCAGTCTTATTTATTCAGTGATAAGTCTCTGATTACTTGTATTATTTTATCTTTATTTTATGTATGAGAAAGAACTTATTTTCCCACTAAAATATCAGCTCAAGATTCTAAGACTTGTCCATTGTTCCTTCCCAACTCTCAACTTTCTTTAATTCAAGGCTGCACAAACAGATATTGTTCAACACTTATATTACTTGTTATTATGTAAGTCCGGTTTCTAAAGTGTATATATCACACTCACCTTGGTTTGTTTGTTCTTAATACATATTCCTGGGATCTCCTTCTAAAAAATTAAAACAGAAGTTCTGAGCTAATTACATAGTTAGCTCCCCAGGTGAGTGCGATATGCAGCAAACATGGGAACTAGTGAATTCTAATCTGAATCCTTACTAACCAAAGTGTGGTCCCCCAACAGCATTGACATCACCTAGGAACTTGTGAGAAATTCTGAATTTCATGCCCTACTCCAGATGTACTGAATCAGAACTTTTATAAGATCTTAAATAATTTACACAAACTTAAAAAATTATTTTAGTGTGGTAAGAACATAACATGAAATCTAACTTCTTAACAAATTTTTAAGTATGCAATACAATATTGTTAACTATAGGCAATGTTGTGCAGCAGATCTCTAGAACTTATTCATCCCGTATAACTGAAACTTATGCCCATTCATTAGCAAATTCCCATTTCTCCCTGCCCCTAGACCCTGGAAACCACCATTCCACTTTCTGATTCTATGAGTTTGACTATTTTAGATATCTTATGTAAGTGGAATCATGTAGTATTTGTCCTTCTGTAACTGGCTTATTTCCCTTAGCATAACATCTTCAAGGTTTATCCATGTTGTTGCATATTGTGGGATTTCCTTATTTTTTAAGGCAATGGAATAATATTCCATTGTATGGGGATGACTATTATGACATATTTTTAAAAAGACAAGCGCTGGTGAAAGATATAGAGAAATTGGAACTCTTGTAAACTCTTGGTTGGAATGCAAAATGGCACAGCCACTACAGAAAACAGTATGAAGGTTCCTCAAAAAATTAAAAATAGAACTACCATATGATCCAGCAATCCCACTTTTGGGTATTTATCCAAAAGAATTGAAATAAGAATCTTGAAGAGATATCAGCAACCCATTTTGATTACAGCACAATCCACGACAGCTAAGGTGTGGAAACAACCTAAATATCTTTAGAAGGATGAATGGATAAGAAAATGTGGTTACTGTATACATACGGACTTTTAAGTTCGAGAAGTGAGTTCTGACCCAAACCACTGTGCTCCTAGACTCTCAGCAGCAGCATCACCTAGAAACTTGTTAGAAATGCAAATTATTTGCTTCACCGCATATCTGAATCTGAACCCCTTTGGTTCAGGCCTAGTAAGCTGTTTTAACAAACCCTCAACACTCAAGTTTGATAACCATTAATTTAAACCATTATCCTGCTTTTAGTTTGAGAACCATTAATCCAATACTTTATTCTGCCTTTAGCAGTGACCATTTCTAATTTTAAATTATTTACAGCATATGATTTTTAGCACCACAATTCTAAAGTCAGTGAAAATCCAGGAGGCCTACAGAAGGGACAGATAAAAATCTATGGTATTACATACCTGTGGAACAAGATGCTGCACTTATGGCAAGAATTGGAGGATTTCCTATTTCTCCAAGCTGAAGAAGGGTTTGGAAGGGTTCTTTAGTCGGGTGAACATAAAAGCCACGTGCTGGTTGGCCATACTTCTTTAGAGACACATCCATGATTTTTCAATAGCTATTCTAGGAAAGGTTTTACTCCTACTTTGACTTCTAAATTTTAAAACGCCTCCACCTCTGAAAAACACTTTTCAATGATTGTCAATTACAGTGAGGGTAGCAGGGCAAGAAGCTGCTTTAGTTTATTTAAGGAAGCCACCAGAGGAAAACAGCTCCAGGTGTTCTGAAATATTAAGGCGATAGGGTGCATCCCTCAATTTTATAAACATAAAAAGCAAGATAAGCCTTCCTATGTGTCTTCTTTAAAATAAAAGCCCACAATACCACTACTTTTCAATCAGTTTCCTAGGATTTATCTTAGAGACTTTACTTCTATTCTAAACACTACCAGCTGAAGGCTTAAAAAGGCCTTCTTGTTAAGGAAGTAAAATAAGATGACTTTATGTGTCTTCTTTCTTAAACTTATTCCTTCATTTAAATACTAAGGCAGGCCAGGCATGGCGGCTCATGCCTGTAATCCCTGCACTCTGGGAGGCCAAGGCGGGAGGATCTCTTGAGGTCAGGAGTTCCAGACCAGCCCCACGAGCAAGACCTCATCTCTCCCCAAAATAGAAAAAATGAGCAGGGCATGGTGGTGCATGCCTGTAGTCCCAGATACCTGGAGGGCTGAGGCAGGAGTATCCCTTGAGCCCAGGAGTTTGAAGTTGCAGTGAGCTGTGATGATGCCACTGCACTCTACTTGGGGTGATGGAGTGAGACTCTGTCTCAAAAAAAAAAAAAAAAAAAAAGAAACAAAAAAATAAATACTAAAGCATTGTCAGTTTTTTTAATATATATTTTTAAATAATAAAATTATATTTATTTTTGTTGTATATATTTAAGGTGTACAACATGTTCTGATATACACAGTGAAATAGTTTCTATAGTTAACCAAATTAACACATCATCATCTCACATAGTTACCCATTTTTCTAATGGTAAGAGCACCTAAAATCTACTCTCTTAGCAAATTTCTAGTTTACAATACAATATTATTAACTATAACCCTCATGTTGTACGTTAGATCTCTTGACTTATTCATCCTACATAACTGCAACTTTGTACCCTTTGACCTACATCTCCCCATTTCCTCCCTGTCCCTGGTAACCACCACTGTTTCTATGTATTTGGCTTTTTTTTTTTTAAGATTCCACAGGTAAGATCATGCAGTATTTGTCTTTCTGTACCTGGCTTATTGGCTTATTTCACTGAGCACAATGTCATCCAGGTTCATCCATTTTGTAAAGGGCAGGATCTCCTTTGATTTTAAGACTGAATAATATACCTCTGTGTGTGTGTGTGTGTGTGTGTGTGTGAGACAATTTCTTTAGCCATTCCTCTACAGACACTTTGGTTGTTTCCATATCTTAGCTATTGTGAATAATTCTGCAATTAACTTGAGAGTGCAGATATTTTTATGAGGTCCTGATTTCACTCCCTTTCGGTATATAACCAGAAGAGGGATAGTTGAGTCCTATCTTGACACGCGTTAGCAACGGTTTTTTGGAAACCACACCAAAAGCCCAGCCAATGAAAGCAAAAACAGACAAATGGAATTCCATCAAACTATAATAAAAAGCCCCTGCACAGCAAAGGAAACAATCAACAAAATGAAAAAGCAACCTACGGATTGGGAGAAAATATTCGTGAACCATAAATCTGACAAGGGATTAATATCCAAAATATATAAGGAGTTCACACATTTCAATAGCAAAACAAAACAAAACAAAACACAAATACCCGATTAACAAATGGACAAAGGATCTGAATGGACATTTTTCCAAAGAGGACATACGAATGGCCAACAAGTATATGAAAAAGCGTACGATATCACTAATCATCAGGGAAATACCAATCAAAACCATGAGATAACACCTGTTAGGATGGCTATTATCAAAAAGACAAGCGATGACAAATGTTGGCGAGAGTGTGGGGAGAAGGGAACCTTTGCACACTGCTGGTGGGCATGTAACTTGGAACAGTCACTCGGTAAAACAGCATGGAGGTTCCTCAAAAAGGTAAAAATAGAACTAGCAATGTCGGTGCGTTTTTAGGTTCAGAGTCACTCTGCCTCTCCCTTGCAGGGCTAAAGCGCGCTGCTGGAGCCCAAAGGCGAGGCCTCCGGGGGTTGAACTCCCTCGGGGCGAGTGGGGCAGGGGTTGATGCCCAGGCCAGCAGCTTTCAGGCCAGCGCGGCCGGCCCGAGGCCCGGCGCCCCCAACCCCGGCCCCGCTGGCTCCGGGGCCTCCGCCCTTCTCAGGCCGCCAGGGAGCCTCCGGGGCCCGCCAGGGGGCGTCCGGGCCCCCTCCGCGCCGCGCCCGCCGGCAGGGGACGCCCGGGAGAGGAAGTGCCGGCGGCCGGCGGGCCTGGCGGACGCAGACGGCAGCGGGAGCGGCCTCGCGGTCCTCCCCGGCCGGCCCTGGCCCTGCCCCCGGCCCTGCCCCGCCTCCGCCCGGCCCGGACCGTGAGCGCCGACGGGTTCCGGGTCCTGTGACCCCAGAGGCGGCGTCGGCGGGCGCGGCGGAGGGCGGGCCGGCCTCGAGGAGTTTCTGCGGCCGCCTGGGGCGCGGCGGGGAGCGCGCGGCGGGTCGGGGGCCGGCTGGGAGCCCGAGCGCGCCCAGGGCCGCGGCGCCCATGCCGGGCGGGGGAGCCGAGGACCCGGGCCGGGGGGCGGCCGCCGCCGCCGCCCCCGAGACCCGCGAGCACCTTTTCAAGGTGCTGGTCATCGGCGAACTGGGCGTGGGCAAGACCAGCATCATCAAGCGCTACGTCCACCAGCTCTTCTCGCAGCACTACCGGGCCACCATCGGGGTGGACTTCGCCCTCAAGGTCCTCAACTGGGACAGCAGGACGCTGGTGCGCCTGCAGCTGTGGGACATCGCGGGTAAGCGCGGCCGCCAGCTTTCCCACCTTCGGAGCCTGGGCCGCTGGCTCCTCTCTGCCTCCTTCCTCCCTTCCCTCCTCTGCCTGGACTGCCCGCCTGCGCACGTTTCGCAGAGAGGCCGGGTCAGATGGCCAGGTGCGGATGGATGCTCGTTCGCTCCTGGCAGGAGGTGAGGAAGCCACCGGGCCTTTCCCAGGAGTTTGAACTCTGGATAGTGACAAGTCTTTCATATACCGGGCAGCTGCTCTCATCTAGCCTTAACTGAAGTTCGGAGTGACCGGGTGAATTCCCCAAAGTTGCGCTCCTGGTTAGGGACACAACCAGGACCAAAAGCCAGGTTCCTTTTCAGATCATTTTTCATCACCGGCCTTGGCTCTGAGACCCGCCTTTATGAGGGAAACCCCATTCCACAAATACTTGCTCCCACTGTGAGGCCAGGTCACCAGGCAAAGATTTGGGAAAGCTTTTCTGAAACCTTCTACTCCTTCCTCCCTCCCTAAGCCAACACCTAGCCCTGTCCTTGGCCCCCTCGCCCCGCCCCAAATACATGGTTTCTCTGGCATCAGCTTTCACTTGTCATTTTGGAACAGAAGAATCTTTCTCTCTGAGGGGTACACTTCTTTAATTTATGAGCATTTAAACTCTGGCGGGTGGGTGGGATGTGGGCATTTAAAAAGATGTTAACTTTTAACATCTTTTAACATCTTAATTAACAAAGGTTAATTAGGGAAATGGTACCAAAAGTTACCCTGTTCAATCATTGTAGGTGTTAAGAAACTGAGTCTGCAGTAGAGTATTCCCGTGGGAGCTTGTTTAGGGTTGGAGGGCACCTTGGGCCATCCTTCATCCTACAGACCCTACACTGAAGCCCGTATGTACCTGGCTGTTAGCAGAGTTGGGGGGAGCGGGGGACACACATCTACTATCTGCTAAGTAGTGGTCTTTTCTTTGTATCTTGTTCCATGAGAGAGTATTGAAGAATTGTAATCTATAACTCACTAATTTAAGAGCAGATTTCTCTACCTCAGATATGAGAATAAATTTATGCACATCAATGCCTTAGAGAAAGAGGTTAATCAGCCTTGGACTCAACTTTTTTTTTTTGGTTACTAAAAACCAAAAGTTCGTTTGACAAGTCATCTTTTGAAGCCAGAGGCTTTTTTCGAAACACTTCCTGCTGTTGAACAGAACACTAAGGAACGGTACTTTTGCTTCTTGGCAAAGTCATGGATTCTAAAGGTTGCCTTACCATGTAACAGTCAACCTTCAGGAATCTTCAGCATAGCTGAGGATTTCCACAAAGGTGATTTTAAACCACCTTACAAGGGTGGTTGACTTTGCCTTATTCTTTATGTAAAATATTATAGTATTTAGCTATAAAATTACAGTTATGTCCCACTGCAGGTGAGTATGAATAACTAGATTTTTATGGCACAGTTGTTTTTAAGCTTTGAAGTAAAATGCTTGTATTTAGAGACTTGAAAAAACAAAAGCAGGAGTAAGTTTTCTTCCTGGGTATCATCTCTTCCCTTTTCATCCTTCTTTAACAGGCCTCAGTAGGTAACAAGGGGACATATCCAGTCTTTTTCAGACTCTGGTATACATCTGCATAGCTGGGATATCCTTGCACTTTTGACTAAATCCAAAGCTTGAGCTTTGCCAGGAAGGAAAGCAGAATTTTAAGATCTTCAAAAGGGATTTCTTGGATGCCAGGTATCATAGCAGGTACTGGTGTACCATTCAGCGAGTACGTGCCAGCAGTTAATACAGGTAGAGGTAAACTTATGAGGTAATTAGAAATTACTAAGCTTATAAGTAAGATTTTCAGAGATAGAATCTTAATACAAAGAAATTGAGAGACAAAAATAGCTTAGTTTTAGTCTAAGGTATCGGGAGCTACATCATTATGTTTGGTTTGAATATTTGAGCTTCTGGTGACTCCTGGCCCATACCATTTGAACTAAGTAGTAATGACGTAGTGAAGGCAAACTGAAGGCCGCTCCAGAAGTTTCCCTCATGGCTAAACATATTTTCCTTATGTAGTAGCAAAGTTGGATTATATTTAATTCTCACAGAATAGAAATATTCCTGGATTGCAAAACAGTAGGTGGAGCTGGCCACTTGCTATGACTAACTTAAGGTGTGGTGATATAATTACTAGTTAGATTTTATTTTATTTTTTTTCCGCTTTAGTGGTGGGCAAGACAGTAAAGGAATTATGTCAACAGTCTCTATCCTAGAAGGTTTTGTTAAGTGTGATAGGCTGGAATTGTTGAATGTTTTCTGTAAATGTAGCCAAGCAGATTTAGCTAAACTCCTCAAGTTAAGAACCATGTGATTCTCCGGTATAGGCCTTGATGAATATTTTCTTACATCATTGAAGGAATCTTGCTTTGAAATACAGATGTAGTTTTATGCAATTTTTGTATGAGACAATTGCGGTCTCTTAATTCCTACCTGCTTTGAGACTGTTGTTCAAAATGTAACTGAAATAGACTAAAATATTGAAGTCTTTGACAAGATTTTAAAGAGATCTTAATAAATGCACACTAAATTAAAATATAGCAAGAGATGTCTCTGATCTTCCTTTTAATGCTTAGTATAGATAAATTAGTATTTGGCTTACTATTTATTGTAAGCTTATTGCTTATTAGCAACTATGGAATTTTCCAGGCAAGATGAATGACTGGTCTAGGTTAAATCTTTAAAAAAAAAAAAAAGTTTGTCCATTTAATTCTTATATACTTTAGTCTCCATGTATTGACTGAAGTGATTTGCCTTTTAGGATCAAAATTTCTTTATAAAAATCTGAATGAGTAACAGTCCTTCAGGCCAAAGGACAAATTGGGAACAGTCTACTCTGAAATTCATGTAAATAATATTTACCCAAGCATAAAATGCATGCTTGGAAGAGCTATAAATTGTATAAGCTATACCTAAATTAATTTTTCATTGTTTTGATTCCCATCCTAAAGTAGAATGTGGATCCTGACTTCCTTGTTCTGTCTTGTATTTTGCCAATTATTAAACTAGTAATCTCCTCTTGTCTTTTTTCATAACTCTCCTATAACCTTCATGAGCAAGAATCTGGAATATTACCTCTGACACTTTCCTGACCTTAAAAGTATCTATTAGTCAGGAATTAATAATATTTAAGTATCTTCCAAATATGGAGAAGCAGTGCTTTGAGGAATTAGTCTGTGTAGTTATTTGTAGTCTCTTTCTTAAGCACAGAATACTGCAGCAAGTTTCCTGGTATTTATTGGTGGCAGATTACATACAAACTCACGTAGAAGGCTTTTCTATTACATATAGGTAATCTTACTCTTGTACTGGCTTGCCATCCTCAGCCTTATTCAAGCTCAGTTGCTGTGTTGAATCACAAGCAAAGCCTACTGTCTCTTTTTACTTCCTTAAATCTTTCACAGTTTCTAGGTCCTGAGTCTCCCTTGGGTGCCACAGTCTAGGCTGTGCATTCACAATTGTTCAGGCAGGCATTTGGTCAATGTAACAGTATATTTGTATTACTGCATATGGAAATTCCCCTGATAATGAAATGCCTGTCCCCTTTCCCTTATGCATATGTTACCATCCTTAGTTGCCTCAGTTAGCCCACATAAGCTGAAAGATGCTCAGGTTAGTGGTAGAGATAGTCCAGCACTGATAGGAAGTTCTAAAACTTGCCTTTGCTCCCAGCCATTTGCCTAACCATTCTGCCTTTTGGATTGAATGAATGAATTATAGGCTTTTCATGACTCTGAGATAAGAAAAAAGTAAGCTTTTAATAGTGTAGCTAGTTTTTTATTTACTGTTTTCAAAAGAGTAGCACAAATTATTTTCTAAATTTTCAAATGTTCTGGTTATCCCTAAATTAGTCATGTGTTAATATATGTCACCCTGACCTCCCAATTTTCTTAAGCTTTCAGTATGGAATTTTCAGTGATTGTCACACCATTTAAAAATGTACCCAGGATTGTGTTTTTATTCAGGTATAACGAGGCCAACAGATCAGGAGATGATTGCCATTGAAAAGAGAGTTTTGTTACTTACAGTTGCCAAGAGTGGGGGCACATCACACCCCACCATGCCGTAGGGAAAAGCACCAGGGTTGGTCATGAGGCAGGAGCAAGGGGAATTCATGGACTAGAGCCTTTACAGGAAGGAATGGGTGAAGTAGGGTAGGCAAGCTAAGCAAGTTTAGGATTGGCTAGTTTGAATCATTTCAGTGGGCTCTGGGCTGTAGGGGTGGTCTCTAGTTGTTGGGTACCTGGCCCTGGGGTGATTTGGGGTAAGGGGGCAGTATCCCAGACTGCAGGAGCCTAGTACAAAGAGGCAGATAGGAGGATATGGACTCAAGATCACTGATTGGTTTGCATATCAAAGGTATGCTCCAAGGCGGGTCCTTGGCTATCTTTAGAAATTAGCTAACCCTGGGAGGGACAGTTCCTCCCCGGGCCTGCAAGGCCACAGGATGTCAAAGAATCATGAAATATAGAAAATACAAGGCACGATTAACACGTATTCCTAGGCACTCACTAAAATAGGTTGAGAGATGACAGAAAGTGCTCTTCTAAAGAAGGAAAATATGAAGGTTTCAGGTTTATAGCCCAGGAATAGCATATCCTTAAAATAGTGAGATTTCACACTTAATCAACACTTAAGTAATAGAGAGTGGGCTAAGTCGACAAGTTTAAGTTAAGTTGTCTTATGGCTGTAGAGATCTTCTCTTGGGTGGTGAAAAGCATACATATAAATGTGGGGAGACTTCTGGAGGGTGAGACAAAAGATCAAGGAAAAGTTGCTTTGGAATTCTATTCAATTATATTTTCAAAAGATTTTTGTACTTTTTGTGATTGAGTAGGCTAGAAACATGTAGTTTCTTCACTGTTCTTTTGAGAGAGTTAGAACCACATGAAAATAAATGGGTGGCAGGGGGTTCGTTTAATGCAGAGTCTTGCTAACTAGCAGACACCTCATACTGTCTTCTTCCCTTATCTTTTACTCACTTTTATCCAGATATTTTCCTTAAGGATCTTCTGCAGTGGTTTTTGATTGCTTCTTGATATTAAGCTAAATATGTCAAGTTTTTTTAGTGTGATTATTTGGAGCCTCCTACATGAGAATCACCTGAGGTGCCTAAAATGCAAATTCTTTAGCATCAATAGAATCAGGAGATTTGGCATCATCTGACATACATCGTGGTTTAGCAAGAGGGAAGTTAATTCTCTCACACATTAAGTCTGCAGTTGGGCAGTCCAAGACTGGTGAGCTGCACCAAAAAGTCTTCATAGAGTAAGGCTGACATTTTACCACTCAGCTATTCCTAGGCTATATTCTTTGTCTCTGTGGTCCAATCACATAGACATGCCTAGCTGCAAAAGCAGCTAGAAATTCTAGGGCTTTTGTCTTAATCTGGGCACATCACCTCCCCAAATAAAATTCTGTAAAGGAATGTTGGGATAGACAACTAGCAATCCTCCATACCTACACCAAATCAGAATTCCTAGAGGAAGGGCTTGCAAATATGCAATCTGTCAAGCACCATGGCCGGTGATTCTGACTTATACTAAAGTTGAGACTTGTTGTTTTGTCCTTGGCTTTGCAGCACCCTGCCAACACACTCATCTTCTCGCAACACTGCAAGAGTTCTCCACTTAGCTAGACACACCTCCCACTCTCCCCACTCCCTCACACCTCCCATGACCCTTAAGTTCCTTTCTCAATTTCACAGCCTTCCCAGAAGTGGCATCACCGCCTCATCTGTATGGCTATCTCAGGAGCCTCTCCTTCAGGGTGGTATATGGACGTAAGAGTAATTTACAAAACAGAGACAGTGTATTTTTTCTCTCTTGTTGGAATACATTTGTTGAAAAGGGAAAAGCCCAATATCTCATACTTTCAAGACTTTTGACTTTGGGCACAAATCAGTAAGATATTTTTATTTGACTTCCTAATTTAAATTGATTAAAGTTAGCTGCTCCTTTTATAGTTACCACAGAAGATGTAAATAATTGAATAAGACAGATCTTAGGCATTAACCACAATATCACAAAAGCCCAGCTGTTTCAAATTAGCAAAAGGAGTAAAATCCGGTGTGAATTGGCATGTACCTAGGAAAAGGTAATTTTGAAAAACTACTTGGTGATTTTGTTGCTACCATCTCAAAAGCAGTTTGTTTATTTTCCTTTTAGGCATTTTCCTATTTTTTTCTTCATTCAGTTTTGTTACTCTTTCACTTGACAAACAGGTTTATTTAATCTCAATCTCAAAAGGTGGTGAATGAGCAAAAATGATGCTTTGTACATGATTTAAATAGCAACTTTGCATATCTTTACCTATAATACATATTATTCTAAGTTGAAGCACATTTCCAGATATAAGCGTAGAACCCTGGAGTTGGAAACTTTTGGTCATTGACCCTCCTATAATAATACTTAACATTGGTTAAAAGCTGTTGAGTCTAGTCACTTTCACTAGTCACTTTCCTTCTCTTTACTTTGATTCTCATTTGTACTTAATAATCTAGAGAAACAGGACTTATTCCCAATTTAAAGATGAGTAAACTGAGTCTCAGAAAGGTTAATGGATTTGCCTAAGGTCTGTATACCTACAGCTTGCAGAATTAAAGCATGGATCCAGATATTTCTGACTCCGAAGATTTACTGCCATGTTATACCATCTCCCTCTCATCTTACATATGATAGAAAGGAAAACTAGACAAATGAATAGAATTGTGTAAAGTCATTTGACTCCTTTTATCTTCTAAGCAGTGTAGTATTAAACTATGAAATTTAGTGTATATCAAATTCAAACTCGGATGGTACTGCTTTGGTGCCATATTGTTTTATCTGAGGTTGATACAGCCACTTGTTTTGTGTAAAATTGTACAAGCTAGTGGGCGGAGGAGTGGGAGTAGGCAGCTAGTAGTACAGTCTGTTTTTAGTTAAACTGCTTTATTGGTTAGTGTTATGGTAGTTATTTAATGTAAGAAATTGCTTTACTTCTAACAGTGCCTATAATTTCAGCATGTTAAATTGTAATGCTTGGGCAAGTTTAGAATGGCTTGACAAAGTATAATGACTCATTGACTTGATATCCTAAAAATAGCAAAGCCTATGTGCCTACATATTGTAGCCTCTTGCATATAAAACCTAGGATTCATCATGGTATCACTTTATTACCTGTATCAAGTTATAAAAATTGTAATGGATAGATAATTATCATCTTAGGACCAATGACGAGACTTAGCTTGCTAGAAGCATTTTATCTCTGAATTGCACAATGAGATTTAAGGATTTTTCTTTAAAAGACTTTACATGTACTAACTAGAAACTAAATTACCAAATCACCTTGAGTAAGAATATGTAGGTTGGTGATTTTCAGTGGATGGGAAAAAGGTAAGCATTTGTACTTAGAAAACTAAGCACCGTTTTTTTCCTGTTGTTTTGATTTGTTTTCAGTTATGAAATTTATATTTTAAATTTCAACTATCATTAAAAGAGACATTCAGAGTACTTATCAAATGGGGACATAAATATAAAATATAGATACAAACATTAAAAACTAAGCAAAACCAATGATGAAAGTCACAAGAGAAAGTGTCCTTGACTTGTGTTTCTGATAACAGTTCAGAATTTAGTACTTCCCTTTTCAAATCTGAAGAGAAATACTTTCCTTTTGAAATTTTGCATTAGATATAAAGATATAAGGCAAACTTTTTTGTTTTTTCTTTAACTTAACGGCAATACATATTCTTGGAAACATACTAATTTTGTTGTTTCAACTCCTTTTCAATGACATTAATGTTGGTACTCCCAAATATTAAGATAAGCATTTTAATCGTTTGCCAACATGTGTACATACTTTAAGGTCCATTCATTTGGATATGTAAGAGATTGTGTGAATCTTTAAATATCTTTTAGCCTGTATGACTAGCACTGTTTTCTTTTTCTCCTTTCTAATTGCCAAGATAGCAAGTTATAATAAAGGTTCCTTTTTCTAGAGAAGGAAGTAACACACTGTTTAAAGCAGCAATCCCCAACCTTTTTGGCACCAGGGGCCAGTTTCATGAAAGATAATCTTCCACAGTTGGTGGGGGGGGGCAGGGGGGAGCTCAGGTGGTGCCGTGCATGATGGGGAGCAGCTATAAATACAGATGAAGCTTCCCTGGCTAGCCCTCTGCTCACCTCCTGCTGTGCTGCCGGGTTCCTGAATTTCATGGAAGACAATTTATTTTTCAGGGGTGGGGAGGCGGAGCTCAGGCAGTGATGCGCGGCCCGGGTTCCTAACAGGCCACGGACTGATAGCAGGCCACAGCCTGGGGGTTTGGGGACCGCAGGTATAAAGGATAAAACATTTCTGTAGTCATTTGGAATATGCTGACAGTATGCCAACACCAATATGGATGACAAAGGCTGCCCCTAGTATTAGGATGACTGAAGGACTCAGCAGTAGGGATCTTCCCTTGGCTACTATGGTAAAGCACTAGGTGACATAGAGAAGGGGGTATGACTTTTGTAGCAGGACTGTGCTATCCTTAGGGAAAGTCACTCTTAGGCTATTGGTACTGCCAAGGATTTATTTGGAAACACAGGGACACATGAGGGAATGTATACTCCAGCAAATATTTGGCTAACAGATTAGACAGCACATTAGATAACAAGTCAACCTAGGAAGTTTAAGTAATTTCATTTCTCTGGGACTTTATTTTATCATCTATAAAATAAGAGATTGGACTAGATGATTTTGAGTGCCTTTCAGTTATAATAAGTAGTGACCATTACAGCACTGGTCAAAGAAGACAGTACCTAGAGTTTTCCCTGAACTAGTCTGAACTAGCTCTACAAACCTATTAAAAGGAAGATCTCCGAGGTTCTGATGAATTTCCATACTGCTGCAAGCTTTAACTCTACATATACCCTCCCCCATGAAGCAAAACTTATGCAGCTTGTTTTTGTATTTAATAACTACAGACTTCCTCCTCTACCCAGCCCTCTCCTGTCATGAGACACAACCCAGAACATTCAACATGGCATTTTTTGCCTGCATTTTATTTATGTATTTGTGGAAAGTAGAATCCCAGAATAATAAAGACATTATGGAATGAACTTAAAATGTCTGGCTGGTTGTATCACAAAGTATCTTGTTTATATCTTTTGTCTTAAAAAATTAAAATATTCTATAAAATTTCAGTGCAATTAAAGTTTAAATGTCAAAGTCTTTACAATTTGATCCTTAGCACTTTTTTAAAACTATGAAGAGCTGACTCCTGGCGTGTTGTGAAAAGAGAAGTAATAGAATGCATAATTTTAAGGGTGATGACTCAGAGTACAGTTGGGAAATTGGCATCTAGAAGTTATACATGAAGCCATTTAATTCACTGATAGTGAACACAGCCTCTGGCCAGGCTCCCTGCACATGTGCTATGTACACTGCTGCCTCTAACATGAAAACTAAAAGTACTGGAATAAAGGAATAAAGATAGCTTATGAAGATACTATAGTTTCACCATGAATAATTATTTGAATGGCATCTCTTGATAGTGTACCTTGAAAAAGACTAGTAAGATTTGCTTAGGCTTACATACCTCCATGAGTGGTGTCCCCTTGTTTGGTACCATGATATACTCTGGCTATCTCTGATTACACCTAATACTTGGTGGTGTCAGTTTGCCCATTTCCTCAAATAGACTGTGAACTCCTTAGGAGAGGAAATCATATTCATTGTTTCATTATTTTCATCAGTGTCTAGCACAGTGCCTGGTATGTTACATAGAAGGAATGTAATAAATTTTTTAGTAGAGATCAGATCTAGAGTTTTGAAAGGAAATAAGAAAAGAAAATAAGAGCTAAAAAGACATTTGGGAATTGTACCAGTCAGAATTGGCTAGATTATGTTGGGGTGCCAAACAACATTAAAAATCTTAGTGGCTTAAAATAATTATTTCTCACTTTTGCTAGATGTCCATAGTGGGGTGTGGGAGTTGGGGTGGTGGCAGTGGGTGTGAGGGTGGTTCCTTATTGGAGTCACCTGAAGACCTGGGCTAGCAGAGTCCACCATCTCATGAAACTGTTGTCTCAAAGTCAGGGTTCAACTTTGCTGCGGCAGGACAAAGGCACTGGCAGCTAAGTGATTCTGCTTAGAAGCAACGTTTCTGTTCACATTTCATTGGTCAAGACTAGTCTCATGGCTACTCCTTAGAGCGGCAGAAAAGTGTAATCCTCCATGCATTTAGAAGTACAGGATAATAGGATATTCATAAATATTAGTAATGTTTTCCTCTGTAGTTCTTTGCTTTAGAAAATAGTAAAGGAGTAGCTAAAATTACCCAGGGAGAAATTATAACAAAGATACGGAACAGCTCTTACTAGGGTAGCAACAGAAAGTTAAGTTTAACAACTGGAAGAGTTTAGTATATCTATGCATTGTAAACCTTTGAAAAAATATAGTTAAATCTAGGTCACAACTTACTAGGTTTTTGGAACATAACTCTTAACTTTATGTTCAGAGTATTCTTTTAAATGAGTTTATCTTAATATTTTTCCACTCCCTAATTAAACTTCATGTATTTTAGAAAGTTGTGTCCTTTACTTGCTTTACCAATTGAGGAATATCTCTCAAACACTAATGGATTAGTTTGGAATTTTTTTAAAAGATTAAAAACTCATTAAAATAGGAAGTATATTTTACTCTACTTTTAGAAAATAAGCTATTTCTGTAAATTCAAGTTCTTGGCCTTTTGATGCTGGATCATTTACATTTGATGCCAATTGCTGTCTGGATTCTGTGATTGCAGAATATATAGAACACCAGTATAACATTAAATTATAACACAGGAAGCTAAAATGTCAGTGTTAGAGCTGGGAGGGTCTTAGGTGGTCCCTAAAGCACTCTAAGGCCAATTGGCATATTTAAGTAGAAAAAGTTTCTTGCCTGGGGTTGCCTGAATGTTTGATGCTTAGTATTTTGATTCCCCACAGTACAGTTGAACTTTCATCAAGTTTGTTTTCCTCTGCAAAACCGTTTTCACCATTCAAAGTACAGCACATAATTACCTAATAGTTTAAGGCTTTGCCATATTTAAATGGTGCCATCTTTAAAGAGCATATTCAAGCTTTCATCATGTAATAAACTTACTTTTTTTTAATTTCAAAGTCTTACGGGGGTACAAATGTTTTTGGTTACGTGGATTGCTTTTGTAATGCGTGAGTCAAGGTTAAAAGTGCTCCTGTCACCCAGATGGTGTTCATTGTACTCATGAAGTAGGTTTTCGCCCATCTTCTTCCCCTGCCCCTTGATTTCCATTGAGCTTTACTTCCCTCTCTGTGCACGTGTGTACTCCTCAGTTAGTTCCAATTTAATAACAAGTATATGTGGTGTTTGTTTTTCCATTCTTTAGATACTTCACTTACGATAATGGTCTCCAGTTCCATCCAAATTGTTGCAAAAGGTGATCCAGCAGTACACTTATTGAGCTCTTAATAATCCTAGCTGACATATATGCAGGGCTTAACTGACACTTTGCAGTTTCTTTAATTTGAAGCATAACTTACATGCACAGACCTTGATAAATATCTTCATGAATTTTTATATACCACTTCCAGTTCAAGATATAGAATATTCCTAGCTTCTTAGAACAGAAATCAGTAAATTTTTCTGTAAATGTCCTGACAGCAAACATTTTAGGTTTTGTAGGCCATTTCGATTCTGTTGCAACTACTCATTGCATTGATTGCCAGTCATTTTTCCTTCACACTCTAGTCAGTAATTTGACAACCCAAAAGTATAAGCATTAGAAGTCAAGGCAACTACAAGATAGTTCAGAATGGCTAGAGTCATATTCCCATAGGCATGTGGGAGGCAGAAGACCTGGATTCTAGTCCTGTCTCCTTTAGTCAGTGCCACTGTAATCTTGGCCAAGTATCTCTTTGGCTGTTCTTTTTGTCATCTGTCAGATGGAGATAAGGGTCCTATCTATGTCCAAGATTAGTATGACAGCAGATAGTAAGAGAATGCTTTGCAAAGTCCTATATAACATACAAAGCAGATTTTCCCCAAAGTGTTTAACATAAGTTAAATTATTTAAAAAGTACAATGATATTTGAAGAACTCTGCAATTGATTCTTCTGGTAATAACACAACCACTTGTGCCACTTTTGTTCTGAAGTGGCAGGCTTTCATGTGTCTGCTTCTTAGAGGGGAGCAAGCTTGTATATTGAGTCAAGAGTGGGTATAGGCTAGAGATGTAAAGGAAAGATGAGTTGAGAACATGAGCTACTTTACCTCATGTCCAGTACCAGTCTCCTTGACCAGCATGTTCCCACTGCACTTATCTTCCTCCTGCAAGCTCTATTTCTTCTGTTCTTGTCTCTTCTTCCTCCACTCCAGCTTTATTTTTTTCTTTAGTGCCTCTCTTCTCTTAGGCCTAGGGGAGAGGGGGAAACAACAGAACTTGTAGCTTGAAATACTGTCATATTGATGTTTATGGAGAGTGTGTTGCACATGCGCAGGACATAAAACTAGTTAATTGTGCACTCAAACCAAATTATCAGCCACTTCTGCTTTATGGGTCGTGGTTCTCTATGGATGTCCTTAACCCCACAAGTTTATGTTGCTATGGAATGGAAGGTATTTATTTATAGTGTTATTTTTAGGGGCAAAGGGTTTATACCGAAATAGAGATTCTGCCTGAATTACGAGTTTTTTAATCTCTTACATTTACTTCTAGGGCAGGAGCGGTTTGGCAACATGACCCGAGTATACTACAAGGAAGCCGTTGGTGCTTTTGTTGTATTTGATATATCAAGAGGTTCCACATTTGAGGCAGTCTTGAAATGGAAGAGTGATCTGGATAGTAAAGTTCATCTTCCAAATGGAAGACCTATTCCTGCTGTCCTCTTAGCTAACAAATGTGACCAGAATAGGGATGGTGGCCAGAGTCCTTCCCAGATGGACCAGTTCTGCAAAGAACATGGCTTCACTGGATGGTTTGAAACCTCTGCAAAGGTGAGATCTGCTTTGCTTATCAATCTGCTCTGCTGTTTAGCTCATAAATATGAGCTGTAAATATGAAGTATTTAGATGGATTTATGTGAGTGGTGTTTGGAAGCCTAGAAAATGCAAAGCCTCACATAGATGTTATAGCTTCTTTCAGTCTGCAGCAAGACTCCTTTCAAAATTGGCTAATGGGGAAGTGAATAGATGGACAGATTTCACATTAAAGTACAAATGAATAGTTATTTAGAGCAAAAAGCAAATGATGTTTTCTGTGAGTTTGAGTTTTTAACTGCGGTGCTTCTCATGTGAGTGGAGTAGAAGGGGGTATTGTCAAGCGCAAGTGTTTTTGATTTTTACAAAAGGCTTAATGAAATACAGGGAGATGCCCCTGGTGAAGATGTGTGTCACATGCCAGACCAATGAAGGCATTGAAAAGGTCAGAGAGAAGATTTATGCAGATGATGTTTGAAGAGTTTTAGATTAACTCTGTATGAAAGAATTTGAACAAGAGGAAAGTGTCAACATTTGTGGTATGTTTCTTCATGAATAGTAGAGTGAGAATTTTTTCTTTGATCCATTATGAGAAGCTGGATAAATATTTTTTGAAGGAAAAAAACCCCACCAAGGTGGTGTTCAAAAATCTTAGTCTAGATAGACAAGAATGCAAAGGTGAAAATTATTAGTACAAAATATTGAGGGAGTTATGTGAATTGGAACTTTCACATAGGAGGGTTAAATAACAATCAGACTTATGTAAGAATGATCAAATGTTTGAGAAATTCTATGATAACAAAGACTAGACCGTAAATGTGGTGTAATCTTAACAGAGTTCCAGCTTTTGATATGTGCTCTCTGGATTTCTTTTACACACACGTACATATATATACACATATATATTTATACATATGTGCATATATATATGTATAAATGTGTGTGTATGTATGTGTGTGTGTGTGTGTGTGTGTGTGTATGTATCGCATTGTGTCACTGTTAAATCACCTATCACATTCTGGAGATTTACCACCAGGTTACTTTTAGCTTCACTGGACGCTTACCTTCTAGTGAAATGAGTGATTGTCCGAGGCCGGTGATGGTTGGAATGACGAAAGCAAAGCAACGAGAGATGCACAAACGAGCAGCTCCAAATATATTGTGCCATGGTGGACTCACTGGAAAAAAAGAATGGCTGCTGGAGGCAGGAGCGTATACTCCTAGCCTTGAGGCTCTTTGTTTAAATAAATACAGCATCTTAAAATTGTGTTTCATAAATAAAAGGTAGTGGTGGCAGACAGATGAAGCCCAGAGGTGCTATGTGAGCCCTTAACCTGACGCAAAGGAGGAAATCACAGAAGGGAAGGCTTCTTTTGGAGAAGGACTTGCTCTGGACAGGCATGCCCTCTGTCTGCTCTGTATGTCTGCTGGGCGATTTGCTCTACTTCCTAGCTTTGTTGGCAAAAAAAAAAAGCAGTAAATGTTAATGCAAGCATGCATTTTGGTGGAGGAGTTTTGTGTATTACAGATAAAATTCCCCTGTAGGTTTTATTTGAATTAATCTTTCAGGTAATAAATCCAAATTTTCCCCCAGAATCTAGATGTAAGATTCATAAATGATCATGTCCTGTGACTTGTAGCTTGAGACTGTATAAGTCATCAGTTTTGTTATATATATAAACAGGGTTATATGTAGAGGTGAGAAGGGAAACACTGGTTAAAAGCAAAAGTTTCAGGTATGTTCTGTGCTTCCCTACAAATGTAACAGAAACAGCTTCTGCAGAATTTCCTTAGTAATAAAGCAGGAGTGTTCTAAGAGAATAAGAGTAATAAAAAATTTAGCTTAAAAATTTTACTATCAAGGCCTAAAGTACTGCCTAAGTGTCACTGATAGCCATACTTCTGAGCTGAGCAGCAGCTAACTTAAAATTTAATTGTTGCTTGAATTCCAGTGGTGTGAATTTCTGGAGGACATAGCGAAAAGAATTTTAAATTCATGACTTTCATCATTTCCCCTTTCTGGCAAATCATGGATTTCTAATATGAAACTTTGTGACTAATTACACTACCATATGGGAATTTTTGTTCTTAATCAATTACTTCTAAGTGCAGTTAGAGAATTTTATAATTAATTGATATAATGGAGTTGGTGGGGAGTGAATGACACTTGGACATACAGAAGATCAATACTTGAATTAAAGTTAAACTTATTGTGGGAGTAGAGGTAAAAAAGCGTGTGTTGATGCTATGAAGGATGCCTTTATAAATAGCACAGCTCCTCTAGGTTGCTCATTTTCTGAGAAAGTTATTACCAATAAGGGAGAAGGCTACAAAGAACCTCGTGGTGTTGGAATGAATTGGAGATATCAGTATGAACTTAATTAAAATTAAGATTTCATATAAATAAATAAATATGTTTGTGCGTGTGCATTTGTACATACACAAATATACACATACATATGTATAACAGATATAAAGAGGTGGATATAGATGTGTGTGTGTGTACATACATATGTTTACTAGCTATATCTTCTGAGAGGACTAAGAAGCAATGGTACCACAGAGCCAATGAACTTAACTAGTCCTCAGAATCTGGTTTATAAATACCATTCTCCAGTAAAAAGAATGGGAATCCCTGGAGAAATGACTGATTTCAGGGCTTGTGGGACAAGGAAAGTAAAGATGTACCTGAAACATCTCGTGGTGCCAGAAACTAAGGAAGCCCTCACTAAATGACACAGACATGTAAGAAGCCTACTCTAGGAGCTCCAAAAATCCAGACAATTTGGGCAACAAAGTAAATAATTACTCTAATGGGTTTAACTCATAGAATAAAATAATAATACATGAATATGAATAAACAAATGAATAAATAAATGAGGGAGAAAAGAATTTCTTCTTAACAGTAGAATTCCAACTAATAAAAGTAAAAGGAATGATAAAAATAATAATTCACTATTAAACATCACAGTAATAGGGAAGGATTAATCAATGCTAAAATTAATGGGGAAAAGTATGGTAAGAAACAGGATATTTACATATTTGCACTTAGTAAGTACAAAGGGAAAAATAGTAACTCTTCAGTGGAAAAACCAGCAGACACAACTTCAAACAAGTGTGCTTTCTGATAATACTGAGAGGGACATATCACCAGTGTGTTGTTATTGCCAAAAATGCATTACTTGATTTAATGATAAGGAAACATCAAACAGATCCAGATTGAAGGATATTCACTGGCCATTTCTGAGAGTGTCAAGGTCATGAAAGGCAAGGAAACTGAGGAATTGTTCCAGATTTAAAAAGACCAGGGAGACATGACAATGAAATGTAGCTTATGATCCTGGATCAGAAATAGGACATTGAGTTCACTGATGAAATTTGAATAAGGTTGATAGATTAACATTGACACAATACTATTATATACTTTCCTGATTTTGATAGTTATACTTTGGTTATCTAAGATGTTAATATTTGAGAAATATAGTTGCGTGGTAAATAGGAAATTTTACTATTTTTGCAATGTTTTTGTAAATCTGAAATTTTTTAAAAAAGAAAAGCTAAATATTTTTAAAAAGTAAACTGTTTTTGCCATGTGTCACTTATTGTGTATTTAATGACAAGTTGTAATTCAGTCACACAAATGCTGTGACAGTTAATGATTCCGTAGGGTATCCTTAATGAACATTGTGCTCACAACATTGTTTCAGGCAAATTTATGCATGACAACTAAAAGGAATAATTTATTCTTAGAGATGGAGAAGTGACATGATATATTTATCATATTTTAGTGTGGTTTGGGCCCTTTGAAATTTTTCTTTACAATGAATGCTTGAATTAGATAATCTAGGGCAGAAATTTGTCAGCCTGAGTGCCTACATTTATGTGAGTGCAGCCCAGAGCAGGGTGAAGATTGATTTTCAACCATCAAAATAGCTCATTGAACCTCAGTGGCAAAAACAGAAACACAGGAAAGGGTATCCTTGCTGAAAAGAAGAAGGTTCCTTCCCTTAGCCATATTACTCAGTAGCATTGAACTCTTAGTGGGCAAACACTTTAGGAGTAGAGAAGAGGATAGTAGCTGGTGTACTTGTAATACTTCCTCTGACAAAGTTCCCTAGTTCTCATTAATACTCTGAATGCTTTATTCTAAGAATTAAACCTATTCTTTGTTTCTGCATTACAGGATAACATAAACATAGATGAAGCCACCCGGTTCCTAGTGGAGAATATTCTTGTGAACCACCAAAGCTTTCCTAATGAAGAAAACGATGTGGGCAAAATTAAACTAGATCAAGAGACCTTGAGAGCAGAGAGCAAATCCCAGTGTTGCTGACATGGCTTCTGCTTCTCTTGTGCCTGCCTCCCTCTGAGGAATTTCCTGAGAATGAGTTGTGGATGATATGCCAGCTGTGAATCTTCCCACAGATGGTACTTCAACATGCAGCACCACTGTGTGCCTGCACTTACTTGAAAATGGAACATTTGACGAAGGATCCCTCCTAGTGGCTCTGCAACTTAACAGGTGGCAATTAGGCTTTTGTTCTTGTAGCCATCATATTGAGGATAATGTTTATGTCCTTTTTAACATCTTTTTAAATGACAGTTCCTGAGGATTTGGTAAGACTTCCTTCCAAGTTGCAGCTTTTAATGTAAGGGCTAGGTGGTAATAAAACCTTACCTCCAGTCTTATGGTCATTCTGAGTCTATATGTTTGTCTTTGTATTCCATCCTCCCTTTTGAGTGAGGTTTTTATACTCTGTTAGCCACAAAGGCTTGAAGTTTCTCTTTAGCAATTTTCTATTCGAAACTTTGGTACTTCATGTGAAATTGTTATCCTCAAATATAGTTTGACCATTTGTAGCTTTTGTGGCATCTCTTAAACATTAAATTACTCAAAAAGTAACCATACCACACTGGTATTAGGACGTCTTCTTCTGGATCTGGTTGCTACCCCTTGGAAACAAAATACATGAGCATTTCTTCTTCTTTCTTCCGAGTTCTTTCTCTCTTCTCTTCTTCCTGTGTTTATGTTTGTAACTGAGGGTCTGATTGATATGACCGTTGCAATTTTCTCTAACCAGAGCCAGTGTTTTCAAATCTGTAATAGTGATGGTCAAGGAGAGACTATATTTCAAAGCACATACAATTAAATCTAAGTTTCCATAGTACGGATTGTAAAAGACGCTAGGTCGTGTATGGTTTTGGACATTTACAGTATAAGACCTGAGAAACTTAAGGCAGAGTCACAATGTTTGTATTACCATTTAACCCAATTAAAAACAAGAATAAATATTTTGACTGTAGTTTTGTTTTTGAATTAATATAGTTCTAGAAATATGGGGTATACTTTTCTACCTTAGAAAACTGTGTACTTTTTTTTGCCTTCTTTTTTTAAAAATTTTTTTTATTTCAAAATATTAAGGGGGTACAAATGTTTTAGGCTACATGGATCACTTTTGTACCTGCACTTGAATGTTTATTGCCTTCTATTTTTAAGGGACTTAATCATATCATGTCCAACTTATTGACTTAAGAAAGGTTCAACGTAACTTCTTTCAAAGAAATTTTAAGGGTTTTGTGATACAACCCAAAGCTAACACAAAATGAGATGTTGACCAAATTTCTCTTATAACTTAACTGAACTTGAATAGGAAAGATCCATGCATTTATTGAGAACAGAAAAAAAAAACCCCAAAAACCTAGCATAGAAGTACATTTGCTCTGCTGAGTGTGTTCTATGAATAAATAGTGGTTGCCAAGAGCCGTAAAATATAGCTGTCTTCTAATTAAACCTAATACTTGCCTGGAAATATATGTTATATATTTAAGTAAAAAATACCCTTTGACCTTTTTGGATGTTATTTATATAAGACCAGATTTTCTGAGGTGGCAGAATAGAAGACCTTGATTTAAGTAATTCTTATCACTTAATTAATATAACTCCTTTTAATTTTTTAAAATACTGAATTAAATCTTGCTTTCTAAGACATACGTGTCATATTCTAAAATTTTTTCTACTCTAGGTACAAAGTACAACTTTTTAACCTTTTTTAAATCTTAGAGTCCAGCAGTGTAAGTATGAAATGGTGCCAAACCCCAGATGTTAGAAATATGCAACTTATCCTAAGTAGTTACTGAAAGAGACTGAAGTCTGCTTAGAATTTTCTTTTTTTATATTGATTTTCATTTTTACAAGACATTCATCATATTTAAATTCCTTTTAACAATGGATTCAAAATTGGGAATATTGTAGTTTCTTTGCCCATCTTTATAATATTTGTTAACTTCTCTTAGAGTAATTTTAAGCATCAACAGTACCTTAAATAATTGTTTTTTGTAAACATTCAGGATTCTTTGTCAATGTGAGATGGTTTGTTATATTTACCATTTCCTACAATTTAGAAATAAAACTGAGTAACTGTTTTGCATTACTCCTAAAGTCTTGCCACAATTTTTTTTTTGTAACTTGAAAATAAAATTTGAATTTAGGGTAAGCTACATAAATGGCTAAAAAAGAAAATACTCTGGCTTCCTTATTCACTTTGAAAAATAAATTTCACAAAGACACATACATACACAAACACTAGCTGGGACACTGGCAAAAACTATAGACTACCTCATCAATTTAAAGATATGTGTCTCTTTGCATGAGTTGCAGCCATCATGAAATTGCCAATATTCTAATCAGAGTGTGTGTACATATACTGTGTATATATATTAGTAACCCAATAATGTTTCTAAAAGTTATTGTTACCATATAAGCTGTGACTTTTCAAGGTGTTGTTTGGTTTCCTGAAGTAGGTATATGAAGCACCTAAGTTGCTTAATGAAAATTCCTAAGCCTCACTTGAGACTTACTGAGCTAGTTTTCTAGGGATGGGGCTCAGAAATATGCTTTTACAAAAAATCTGATTTTCATTTTGAAAACTTCCTAGAGTAAGGAGCAATAGTTAAAGTATTATTCAGTTCTAAATCCATGGTATTACTCAAAACATGAACACTTAAAATATAGACTTTCATTTTCATTTATAAGTTATCATTATTAAAAACTCTGAATATCTTAAACAATAGAAAAGCAGTATAAATTTGCTTCCATTCCCTGAAGAAAACAGTCTTAAGGGTTCTAATAAGCTGTACTAATTCTGTAAGTATTGCTATAACTGGCTAGCCATTTGGAATAAAGTCATACTTCCATTGCACTGCTTCCAAAATGATACAATACGGAAATTGATCTAGAGGTAAAAATGAGAAAAAAAAAACTACAAAAAATTTAGCATAGATTGAAAAATAATTTGACATTGGGCTAAGAAAATGCTTTTAAATTCTCAGATGATGAAAGCCAAAGAAGAAAAGATAGAAACATTTGATTGCATCAAAATACCTTGTATAGCAAGATTATATAAGCAAAATTATAACAAGCAACAGACAAAAGAAAATATTTACAACCCTTTTAATTAGGCAAGGGTTAATAAGCAGAATCAAAAAACCCCACTCTAAATGAGTAAAAATGGGGGAAGGATATAAAACCAGTATTTTACAGAAGAGGCAAGTCTTAGTAAACAGGAAACATTAAAAACTTTTTTTTTCCACCAAAAAAAAAAAAAGGTTGATTACATCCCTGATGTTGGTGAACGTCTGGGAAAATAGGTATTCATAATCTGCTATTAGACTAAATTAATTTTAATAAATACTACCAAGTTTCCCTCCAAAGTTGCTGTTCAGTTTACACCCTTAGTCCATGTCTTGCCAAAAAATGGAACTGTTATTATTGGGGAAGTATAATTAAAAACAAAATCCCTTCCCAACCCAAAAAACTTCTCCAAAAAGATAGAATAGAAAGGAAACAGTTTTGTTATTGAGTAAGTATTAAGCCAGAATGTGATACACATTACAGGCAATCCTGTAAGAGACTACAAAGACAGAAAGAAATCTTGTATTTTTATGTAGCCAAGTAGATTCAATACCTTACATACTTGTTCTCAGGATAATAACTAGTCCTTAATCAAATGATAGGACCATTCGTTACACACAGTTAATCTTAAATTCACTTGGTAATTGGGATGACCATATGTGTTAACCAATGGGCTTCATCTAAACGAAAAATCAACTTCTTATATCTTTGCAATGGGTGGTAGCTTTGAAACTTGGCGTAAGTTACCTAACAAAGTTAGGCTACTAACCTCCCACAGAAACTGAGACATAGGGCCGCTGTCTTCCTTGATGCTTTTATTTCAAAGAGATGGCTCCCAGGTCCTTGAGAAAGCTGGTGAGAGGCTAATTTAGCTTTTAAAAACATTTGCACACATTTCAAAGAGACAGAAAAAGAACTTACAAGATTTCTAATGTAGATAATCTCAGAAAAGGGACAGAGGCAGCTTGGAGAATCTGTTCCCTTATTTTCACCAGGGAGAATTAAGCCTCTTATTTTTAATTTGTATTTGCACTTACTATCAACCCTAAATAAATGTTTGCTTGTGTGTACAAGAAGTCTGTTCTCTGCAGCGTTATTTGTATATAATTCATGAAACAACAACAAAAATTGGAAATAATCTAAATAGTCATCTATAGGGAAAAAATAAAATGGATAATTGTATTTCCATACTAGGAAATACTGTGCAGCAGGGTAGTAACATTCATATAAAAGTATGTATTAAGAATTTAAAGGCTTTGTGAGCCATCTGGAAAGATAAATACCAAATTCCTGATTGTAACTGCCTCAGAGAAGGGCTGGAATTAGGGATGTTGTTGAAGACTGACTTTAGCTTTTTAGATAAAGTTTACATTTTTATGGCAATGTATTATAGATGTTAGTAACAATTCATTTTATACTGGTCACTGTGTCCTTTACGCTATATTGAAATGAAAAGGAGAATTCCCATTAAGAATATGATGCTTTAAAAAAAAACTGGTTTGAATTATTTTTTTAATGCATTATAACATCACCAATGATTTTGCCCTTTTCAGATCGTACGTATATTTGTTTATTTAATAAATCAGTTAACTTTGTTAAGATCAATAGCTGAAATTATGCAACTAAGGGTAAAAATGTCCATCTACAGGTGCATGAGGTGAAATTTTTGTTTTTATTCTCTCTAGTCAGTGTTCAGGAATAGATAAGTAGGCCAGGCCAGGAAGAGCAGGGAAGAGAAGTTAATTAATAGGTACAAATATACGGTTTGATAGAAGAAATAAGACCTAGTGGTAGATAGATCAGTAGGGTGACTATAGTTTTCAATACTCTATTATATATTTCAAAATAGCTAGAAGAGAAAAATTCAAATGGCTCTAGCATAAAGAAAAAACAAATATTTAAGGTGATGGATATCTCAAGTACTCTGATTTTATCTTTACAAATTATATGAATGTACTAAATTATCACATGTACCCCAAAACTATGTACGTCTATTATGCATCAATATAAAAAAAGAAAATCTGGTAAATACTGAAAAATATTAAGGAAAAAAATTGAAATAATCTATAATTCACTACTCATAGTTAATAACTATTATTCTTTAGTATATTTCTTCATAAATAGATAGCTAGATCTACATATAGATATATATTAATATATCTATATATCCATAATTACATATAGATATTAATGAACTAAATAAAATTTAATAATTTCTAATGAAACAATCATAATATTTACAGCATTGTATTTTTTCCATTTAAATTTTAGTGTGAGCTTTCCCCATGTTAATAAATGTTCTTTAAAATGAATTTTAAATGCCTCCATTATATTCCATTGTGTGTTAATAATAAATCATAAGAATCTAATACCCCCCCAAAAAAGAATAGATAACTGTGCAATTTAAAGAACAGGCTTTATTTTACATGCATGTAAAATTATATGAATTACCCATTTCTTTTTCTTTTCTTTCTTTTTTTTTTTGAGACAGGGTCTCACTCTATTGCCCAGGTTGGGGTGCAGTGGCATCATCATAGCTCACTGCAACCTCAAACTCCTGGGCTCAAGACATCCTCTTGCCTGCCTTAGCCTCCTAAGTAGCTGGGACTACAGGTGCACACCACCATACCTGGCTAATTTTTCTATTTTTTATAGAGATGGGGTCTCACTATGTTGTTCAGACTAGTTTCCAACCCCTGGCCTCAAGCTGTCCTCCCACCTTGGCCTCCCAAAGTGCTGAGACTACAGGTGCGAGCCACAGCTCCTGGCCCCATTTCTTTTATGCAGGAATTTGTTTTGAAATATGATCATATAAAGGCATGATTCTTTCTAATTCATCAAGTTGTGTGTATATATGGAAGGAGGGGGAGAAGGAGGTAAGAGTATGGGTGATAGAGGTTAGAGTTACAGATAAAGTACTGTTAGTACTATTTCCATATTATTAATTCAATCCACTATCTCCTGTTAAGTCACTTGAACACCACCTGGTATTGTTCTAGGAGTCCATCAGTATTTCCCAAACCAAATCCATGATTTTTCTGTCTTCTTCCCACTGCCAAACCTGTCCTAGAGGTTTAAGTGTTTATACATTACAATTTAAATAAATTATGATTATATTCACTCTAAGATAACATGTAATGCTATCTTTTATTGGTACAATTATTTTGCTGAATTTTTTGAACCACACTAAATTTATAGCTGTCATTTCTCTCCCTTTATAAAAACTTTGCTGTTGAGTCTTTGGTATAGCATTAGTCAGGCTGTTAAATTGTGATTTAAGCCTACAGAACTTTAAAGGAATATAGCAATTGCTTTAAATGAAGTCATATAATAATTTGGTTGAATCTGGCTTCAGTTTCAATTCAACATACTGTTGCATTTGCCATCTGTGGTTAAAGATTAATCTATGTATTTTTGGTTTTTATTGATTACAAAATTTTAGATAATTTCCAAAAAATTATCTCTTATACAAATTGTGTGCTGTAAACTACTATAGTACTCTCATGCTGGTGACTCAGAATAACTTAATAGGTGGGAGTAGAATCTCATTTTTTCATCACAAAACACCTTTAAAAACTCTAGACTGTTTTTGTGGTGCTACCTGAGCATATTTCTATCTAATCCTATTGAACAAGATGATGATTTAATGATAAATTCAAAACAGGTTGCTAATGATGTGTAATGTGTGCAATAGTTGTCCCTATGCATAAAGGAATTATGGTTAAAATAGAAACTTGATGACAGGATACATATTTAAGCCAGTCCTCAGGTGAATACAGTGCTAAGCATACCATGTTCTCAAGTAATGGTTTTTGCTAACCAGAAATCAGCTTATGTTCAAACATTTAAAGACATATCTCAGCATAAGAGGAAGACTTATTGCTAAATCAGTGCTAAGTTTAAAATATTAGGTTCTGATATTTTTCATGTATTTATATATTAAAATATTTATTTCAGTGTTTTCTCACCACACATTTTTATTTAACTATAAATATAACTATAAAGGAAACATGAAATAAATACTTCAGTCTGTAGCACACTTTTAAGGCATTTCATAACTTAATGAAGGTCTTCAAAAAAGAATTGACTCCATGTATATTTTAAGTAGCTCTAAGATGGAACAAACTAAGATGGACCATGAGTACAGGAAGTCCACTCCTGTACCCGGCTCCTTTAACTCACTGTTATTTATGGCTACCTGACTTGTGGGTGCCAGACAGAGTCTGATGTTATAACTTTTATTCAAAGCTGTGGCCATGCATGGGCATGAATTCCCGTTGAATTATCAGCACTCAAATTCTGTACTTGTAATACAGAGAATATGACTAAAGTTTTTCTAGTTTCCTTTAATTTACCATGCAATATATTAAATCAATAGATAAAGAAGGAAAGTTAATACTTTCTTTTCTCATTAAAGAGTTGGACAAGAGCTACCAAATGACTGCATCTAGTAGCGATATTTTTGGGACTGCATGTAGTGAAAGACTCTATCTTTTAACCTTTACTAAATGACATATTTGTAAGTGCATTTTTAAAGCCTTCTTTTTCTTTTCAAACCAAGGTTAATCATGGACTTGAAGGTAAAAAGAAATAAAGTTTGTCAAATGGAGTTACCTAGGAGCCTCTCCACCCACTCAGGTTGCTTACATTAGAGAAGAAATTTTAGCCAACTCCCACTAGGTCCTTAGCTGCAATTATTTACTCTGTTCTCATCCCACCAATGTTGTAAATAAAATATCTAATATGACATAGCTGATTAACTCTGTTCTAATGTTTGTTTTAGGAGTCATTTTTAAATGTGGGAGCTCATTATTTCTAAAGCAAAATTAGTGTCCTAGTCCATTTTCTGTTGCTTATAAGAGAATACCTGAAACTGGTTGATTTGTAAGAAACAAAATTTATTTCTTATAGTTCTGAAGGCTGGGAAGTCCAGAGTCAAGGGGCTGCCTCTGGTGAGAGCCTTCTTGTTGATGGGAACTCTGCAGAGTACTGAGACAGTGAAGGACATCACATGGCAAGGGAGCTGAGTGTGCTAGCTCAGGTCTCTCTTCCATTTCATATAAAGGTACCAGTTCCCATGATAACATATTAATCCTTTAGACTTGAATGGATTAACCATTCAAGAGCACAGAGCCCTTATGACACAATCACCTCTTAAAGACCCTCAATACTGCCACATTGAATATTAAGTTTCAACATGTGTTTTAGAGAGAACAAACATTCAAACTATAGCAATTAGTATATACCTTAAATATTAGAAAATTAATGTCAATGCTTTAAAGAAATGTTTGAAGCAAAGGTGAGGTATCATACACAAAATTCAAAATCATTGTGCTATTTAATAAAACAAGATCACTTTCTTCTTAGAAAGCATTTTAATGCATAACAAGATAATTTGCATTTTTAAGAGACGTTACATGGTTAGCTATGTAGTAACAAGATATAATTTATAAATACAAAGGTTTCATAAAAATTAAGATAGAAACAGGAACAAAAAGTAGTAGATAAATCCTTAACTGCAAAAATTTTACCAAGAAGCAGCTACATAACCAAGCTTATTGCCAAGATTTTTAAAAATGTAGCAATTGTTTAAAAAACAAGAGATGAGTCAGAATCAGGAGAATTTAGCAGACCCACTCTGTCATGGGTTGGATCTCTCATTGTGTCTCTGTCATGGGTTGGCTTTCTCATTCTGTCTCCCAAAAAGATATGTTGAATTCATAACCCCTAGTACCTCAGGATATGACCTTATTTGAAAATAGAGTGGTTGCAGATGTAATTAGTTAAGATGAGGTCATACTTGAGTAGTGTGGGCTTCTAATATGACTAGTGTCCATATAAAAAGATGGCCATTTGAAGACACAGATGGAGAGAACACCATGTGAAGACAGAGGACTGGAGTAATCCATTGACAAACCAAGGAACACAACAGATTGCTAACAAATTATCATAAGCTAGGAAGAGGCAAAATGGATTTCTCTACAGGTTTTGGAAGGTGCCTGGTCTTGCTGACACCTTCCTTGATCTCGGACTTCTAGCCTCCAGAACTATGATACAATAAATTTATATTGTTTTAAGCCACCTAGTTTGTGGTACTTTGTTACAACAGCCCTAGGAAATGAATACATCCCCAACATCAGCTCTACTTCTTTTATAGATCAGGAAAAGAAGTTAAGGTGGAAAAAAAAAATTAGAAAAAACAAGGTCAAATTAGAAGCAATACAAAGTAGAATAGATTGCTGAAAACACAGTAAGGAATATAGAGTACAAGATTCCAAAAAGAAATGGAATAAGTAAAATTTTGTAAAATATCAGAGAAAACAAAAGGGAGAATGGGCAATGGAGAGCTAACAATTAATGTGCTTAGAATAGGCTAAAATAAAATGATTCAAAGTTTGAAAATAATAGAATGGTGCTATGGTTTGAATGTCCCCTCCAAAACTCAGGTTGAAATTTAATTTCCAACGTAACTGTATTGGGAGGTGGAGACTTCTAGAGGTGATTAGGTCACAGGGCTCAGCCTTCATGAATGTATTAATGCTGTTATTACAAGAGTGGATTAGTTATTGCGACACTGGGTTTGTTATAAAAGTGAGTTTAGCATCCCCCCTTTTTTCTCTCTCTCTTCCCCTTTATCTCCCTCTCTCTGTCTCTCTTTCTCTCTCTCTCATGCACTTATTCCGCCTTCTGCCCTCGGGCCATGAGATGACCCCCACCATCCTGGCCTCCAAAAATACGAGCCAAATAAATTACCCAGTCTGCAGTCTGTAGTATTCTGTTATAGCAGCATAACACTAACTAAAACAGATGGGCAAAGACATACTAGGGCAATGAAACAAACCAAATTAAAGCACAAATATCAAACAAGGTGAATGCAGAGCCAAAAGCACTAAATGAGACACAGGAGAACACTTTGTTACAAAGAGAAGAATCCACAATGAGGACCTAGCAGTTATGAATGTTGTCACACAAATCATCAATATTCATAAAGCAAACTCTAGGAAGTATTAGGGGAAATAATTTGTAGTTTGAAGCTTCAGTTGAACTTTCCTTAATCAAATATGAGATAACATAAGAAATATTCTGCAAACACACACACACATGAACACACACACACACACTCCCCCCCAAAATGATATATATTCTTTTTCAGTAGTCTTGGAAAAATCAATCATAAAAGTGACTGTGGACTAAGCCATAAAGAAACCTCAAATTCACAGAAATAGAAATAGATTTGACAACATTCATCACAAAGCAATAAGATCAGAAAATAGCAGAAGGCACATAACAAAATCAAATAAAGAAAAACTAACCTTCACATATACCTCAGACCAGGAGAAAATCAAACCCAAAAGTACATACTATCATGAAAATACAGGTACCATATATGGAAACCTCTGAGTTGCAGATAAAACAATGCCAAAAGAAAAATGATTATTTCTAAAAATCAAAGAATAAAAGTGAATTACTAAAGCATCCTTTTATGATTTAAAAAACCTCAACAAATTAAGCACAGAAGGAATGTGCCTCTGCATAATAAAGGCCATATATGACAAACCTACAGCTAACATCATATTCAATGGTGAAAAACTGAAAGTTTTTCTTCTAAGATCAGGAAAAAATACAAGGACGCTGAATCTTGCCACTTCTATCCATCATAGTACTGGAAATTCTGGCCAGAGCAATTAGGCAAGAAAAGGAAATAAAAGGCATTCAAATGGGAAAAAGTAAAAATGTCTCTGTTTGCATATTATATAATCTTCTATATAGAAAACCCTAAATATTCCACCAAAAAATAAAATAAAATAAATAAACCTGTTAGAATTAATAAATTCAGCACAGTTGCGGGATATAAAGTCAACATGCAAAAATCAGTTGAATTTTTATGCACTAACAATGAACTATCTGGAAAAAAAATAAAACAATCCCATTCATAATAGCATCAAAAAAGAATAAAACACTTAGCAATAAAGTTAAGCAGGAAGGTGAAAGATCTGTGCACTGAAAACTATAAAACATTGATGAAAGAAATTAAAGCAGACACAAATAAATGAAAAGATACTCCATGTTCATGGATTGGAAGACTTAATATTGCTAAAGTGTCCATACTGCCCAAAGCAATCGACAGATTCAATGCAATCGCTATCAAAATTACAATGGCATTTTTAACAAAGATAGAAAAACAATCTTAAAATTCATATGGAACTACAAAATATCCCAAATAGCCAAAGGAATATTGAGAAAGAAGGACAAATCTGGAGGCATCACATTTCCTGATTTCAAACTTAAAACAGCATGGTACTGGCATAAAAACAGTCAGACAAACCAATGGAACAGAATAGAAAGCCCCAGTGAGGTCAGCAAGATGGCCAATTATAGTTACCTAGTGCTTCCCACCCCCACCGAAAAAAAAGGGACCAAACCAACAAATAAACAACTGTTTTCAACTACAGTGGCTGAGGCAGTATGCTTCAGAGAACCAGGGGAGCAGCAAACTCTCTGTGGAGCATGGAAGCCCAAAAAGCACCATTGAGAGGGGAGCAAGACATTCTGTCTCTGCCACGCTGTCTCCCCGACCAGGATCAGCTCAGAATCAGGGGAGATTTCTTATGTGGAAAAAGTAAGCTGGAGATATTCAGTGGCCCCCACTGCCACAACAATGCCAGCGATCCTTGCTACTGGAGAGTCCCCCAGTCCTCACAGGCCCCAAATCCAGCTTGGGTAGTAGGTCATGCAGCTGCATTGCCTCAGAGAAGAAGCCCACAATTGAGCCTCCACCCTTGTGACCTAAGCTGCTAAAGTTTGGTACCATCTTGAAATCAGACTTATTACTAGAGTGCATCTTGTCCTGGGGAGAGTAGAAACTGACTCTCTCCACCCCTGAGGCTCCACTGTCATTCCACCACATTCCCACAGGTGCCTGCCAGCACCATGACCCTAACTTCCCAGAGCCTATGCCAGGTGGAATGACCAAGACCCTGCCACCTGAACCAATGCAGCAAACTCCACCCCCAAATAACAGGAAGACCTGCATAGCAGGAAAGCACAACAGGCATGTCACCTTGCCTGTGTGTACCCATGCCTCACAGCCAGATAGCCTGCTGATCCCATATGTGCCTACACCCAGCTAGCCAGTCCTACAGCAGCCCTGCCCTGCTGACAGACTGCCATAGAGACTCCTGGCACTACTCCATCCACACACCAGGCCTGACATCCAGTCTAGTGGCAGCACTGTTTCTTTGGAAAGATAGCTGTGTATCCACCCAGCTGACTGTCCCCTCATGCCCCCAAGCTTGTGCCTGCAGCCACCCAGCAGTAGCCAGTGTCTTCCCAGAGAACCCAACAGAAAGTCTCTTGGCTCTCGGTGCCCAAAAAACAGCCCCAGCAAAACCACTCCACCACCATCAAAAACTTCCTCTGCCTAGATCACTAAGGCAATTGCAGACATTGCTGATGAGGATTACAGCTGAAGCAAATGCATAGAGACCACCCTACTAAGTCCATCCAGAACCAATGTCAATAAACCATATCCAACTGACACCTGAGGACCCATCTACAGGAAAAAGTCTCTCTATACAAAAACTATTCCCCAAAATTGCAAAAAGTGACTCTTCCACTATATGCACAAATATCAATGTGGGAACACAAGAAACATGAAAAAGCAAGGAAACATGATACTGCCAAAAGAACATAATAAGTTTCTAGTAATAGATGCTAAGGAAAAGAACACTTACAAAATGCCTGCAAAATAATTCAAAATAATGATTTGAACTTAACTCAATGAGATATGAGAGAACACAATCCAATAAATCAGGAAAACAATTCATGATCTAAATGAAAAAATCAACAAAGAGATAAATATCAGAAGAAAAGAATAAAACAGAAATCTTGGATCTAAAGAATTCAATGAATGAAATAAAAAAATACAATTGAGAACTTCAACAACAGATTAGATCAAGCAGACGAAAGAATTTCTGAACTTGAAGACAGGTCTTTGGAAATAACCCAGTCAGAAGAACACTAAGAAATAACAAAAAAGAATTAAGAAAGCCTATGGGACTTATGAGACACAATTAAACGAAGGGTTTTTCACATTATAGGAGTTCCAGAGGGAGAAGAGATGGAGAAAAGCACAGAAAACCTATTTAACAAAATAATAGCTGAAAACTTCCCAAGTATTAGAAGAGATATGAACATCCAGATTCAGAAAGCTCAAAATTCCCAATTAGAGCCAATCCCAAAAAAATTCTCTCCAAGGCTCATTATAGTCAAACTGTCAAAAGTCAAAAACAGAAAGAATTTTAAAAGCTGCAAGAGAAAAATGTCAAGTCACATATAGGGGAATCTCCATTACACTATCAGCAGATTTCTCAGCAAAAATTTTGAAGGCCAGGAGAGAAAGGGGTGATATATTCAAAGTGCTGAAAGAAATATTGGTCAGCTAAGAATATTATACACAGCAATTCCATCCTTCAGAAATTAAGGAGAAATAAAAACCTTACCACACAAGCAAAAGCTGAGGGAATTTACCATTAGACCAACCTTTCAAGAAATGCTACAGAGTAGAAACATAGGGAGTACTACAACAGGAAACAAAAGGACAATAATTACTGTCATGAAAACATGTGAAAGTATAAAACTCACACTAGAGATAAATTCATCAATCAAACTCAGAATACTCCAGTGATGTCATGGTACTATATAAATCTATCAGTCATCTAGTATGAAGGATGAAGCTGATAATGGTCAAAAACAACAACAGCTATAATTAGTGTCTAAGAGCACATAATAGATAAAAAAGAAAATTAAGGCAACAAAAATATAAATTTTAGGGGTAGAGAAAAGGCTAGAATATTTTTATGCAACCAAAGTTAAATTGCTATCAGCTTGAAATGGTCTATTATAACTAAAAGACTCCTTAAGTTAGCCCTGTGGTAACCACAAGGAAAGTAATTACAACAGATACTCAAACCAGAAGGAGAAAGAAAGCAAAGCTAAGCACCACAGAAAACCAACAAACCACAGAGGTAAACAACAAGAGAGGAAGAAAGCAACAAAGAATCTACAAAACTGCTAGGAAATAATAATTAAATGGCAGTAGTAAGTCCCTTATCTATCATTAATAACCTTGAATGTAAATGTATTATATTACCCAATTAAAAATACTGAGTGGCTGAATGGATTAACAAATAAGACCCAAAAATAGTTTGCCTACAAGAGACTCACCTTACCATTAAAGATAAATATTAAAGCCTGAATGTGAAGGGATTAAAAGAGGTATTCCATGCAAATGGAAACCAAAAATGAGCAGTAATAGCCATTCCTATATCAGATAAAATAGACTTGAATTCAAAAGCTAAAAATAATAAAGAGGTCAATTCAACAAGAGGATATAACAACACCAGAGAACCCAGATATATAAAGCAAATATTATTAGACCAAAGGGGAAAGATATACTGCAATATAATAATCTTAGGGGACTCAAACAATCCAATTTCAACAACAGACAGATCATCTAGACAAAAAATCAGAAAAGAAATATCAAATGTGTATTGTACCATAAATCAAATGGAACTAACAGACATTTACATAACATTCCATACAGCAATTGCAGAATACACATTTTTCTCAACAGCACATGGAACATTCTCTAGGATAGACTATATTTTAGGTCACAAAACAAGTCTTAACAAATTTTAGAAAATCAAAATAATATCAAATATCTTTTCAGACCACAATAGAATAAAACTAGAAATCAATAACAGAAGTGTTGAGAATTGTACAAATTCATGGTAATTAAACAACATGCTTTCAAAAAACCAATGGGTCAATGAAGAAATTAAAAGGGAAATTAAAATTTTCTTGAGACAAATGAGAATGGAAACACATCATACCAAAACCATGGGACACAGCAAAAGAAGTTGTAAGAGGGACATTTATAGTAACAAATGCCTATATCAACAAAAGAGAAATATTTCCAATAAACAACATAATTATGGACCTCAAGAAACTAGAAAAACTATTATGAAAAACTATAGACCAACACATTTGATAACATGGAAGAAGTGGATACATTCCTGGACACATACAGTCTGCCATGATTAAATCATGAAGAAATAGAAAATCTGAACAAAATGATAATGAGTGAGGAAATTGAATCAGTCCTAAAAAGTCCTCCATCACTGAAAAATTCAAGACCTAATGGCTTCGCTGCTGAATTACACCAAACATTTAAAGAAGAAATAATACTAGTTCTCAAACTATTCCAAAAAATTGAAGAGGAGGGAGTGCTTTCAAACTCATTTTATGAGGTCAGCATTACCTTGATTCCAAAACCAGACAAGGACACAACAACAACAACAAAGAAACTACAGGCCAACATCCCTAATGAACACAGATGCAAAAATTCTCAACAAGATACTAGCAAACTGAATCCAATAGTACATTAAAAAGTTCATTCACTATGATCAAGTGGCATTTATCCCATGGATGCAAAAATGGTTTAAAATACACATATCAATAAAAGTGATACACCACATTAACAGAAAGAAAGACAAAAACCATATAGTCATTTCAATAGCTGTGGAAAAAGCATTTGACAAAATCCAACATCTCTTCATGGTAGAAATTCTTAAGCAATTATGTACCTCAACAAAATAAAGGCCATATATGACAAATGGACAAATAACATTATACTGAATGGAGAAAAGCTGAAAGCCTGTCCTCTAGGATCAGGAACAAGAGAAGGATGATTTCATCACTTATATTCAACATAGTACTGGAAGTCCTCGCCCAAGCAATTAGGCAAGAGAAAGAAAGAAAAGGCATCCAATTTGTAAAGGAGGAAGTCAAATTGTCTCCGTTTGCTGATGACATGATCTTACATAGCAAAAACCCTAAAGACTCCACCAAAAATCATCAGAATTAATAAACAAATTCAGTAGAGTTGCAGGATACAAAATCAACATAAAATAATAGCATTGATATAGGCTAATAGTGAACTATCTGAAAAAGAAATCCAAAATGGAAAGTAATTCCATTTGCAATAGCCACTGAAAAAGATACTGAGAATAAACTTAACCAAAGATGTGAAAATCTGTACAAAGACTACCATAACTTTGATGAAAAAAAGTGAAGAGGACACAAGTAAATGGAAAGAGCTCATATTCATGGATTAGAAGAATTAATGTTGTTAAAATGATCATACTGTGTAAAGCAATCTACAGATTCAATGAAATCCCTATCAAAGTACTTATGACATTCCTCACAGAAAAAGAAAAAAAATCCTAAAGTTCATACAGAACCATGAAAGACTTAAAATAACCAAAGCAATCCTGAGCAAAAAGAACAAAGTTTGAGGTATCACACTACCTGACTTCAAAATATACTACAAAGCTATAGTAACCAAAACAGTATGGCACTGCTATAAAAATGGACATGTAGACCAATGGAACAGAATAGAGAGGCCAGAAATCAATTCATGCACCTATAGCCAACTGATTTTCAACAAAGGTGCTATGAACACAAATTGGGGAAAAGAGAGTCTCTTCAATAAATGATGCTGGGAAAATTGTATATCCACATACAGAAGACTGAGACTAGATCGTACTTCTTACCAGATACAAAAATAAAATAAAAATTGATTAAAGATGTAAATGTAAAACCTGAAAGTATGAAACTACTATAAGAAAACTAGGGAAAATGCTTTACAATATTGGGCTGGGCAAGATTTTTAAAATAACACCTCAAAAGCACAGGCAACAAAAACAAAAACAGACAAATGGGATTACACCAAACTGAAAGCCTTTAGCACAGCAAAGAAAACTATTAATAGAAAGATGAGACAACCTACACAATAGGAGAAAATATTTTCAAACTATAAAGCTGACAAGGGGTTAATATCCAGAATACATAAGGAACTTAAACTACTCAACAGCAAAAAATCAAATAATTCAATTTAAAAGATGGGCCAAAGACCTTAATAGAGATTTTTCAAAAGATGACATACAAATGCTCAACAGGTATACGAAAAAAATGCTCATCATCACTAATCATTAGGGAAATGCAAATCAAAACTACGATGAGAGACCACGTCACCCCAGTTAAAATGACTATTACCAAAAAGACAAAAGAAAACAAGTGTTGGCAAGGATATGGAGAAAAGGGAATACTTACATACTGTTGGTGGAATTGTAAACTAGTACAGCCATTATGGAAATCAGTATGCACATTCCTCAAAAAGCTAAAAATAGATCTTGCAATCCCAGTACTGGGTATATATCCAAAAGAAAGGAAACTGCTATATTGAAGAGATACATGCACTCTTACGTTTATTGCAATACTATTTAAAATAGCCAAGATGTGAAATCAACCGAAGTGTCCAACAACAGATGAATGGATATAGAAAATGTGGTGTATATATATACAATGGAGTACTATTCAGCCATAAAAAGAATAAAATCTTGTCATTTGCAACAACATGGAAAAACTTGGAGGACATCATGTCAAATAAAATAAACCAGACACAGAAAAACAATTACTGCATAATCTCACTCATATGTGGAATCTTAAAAAAAATAAAGTTGATATCATAGTTGTTGAGAGTATAACAGTAATTACGAGAGACTGAGAAGTGTCAGGAGAAGGGGAAAAGGGAAAGGTTGGTCAACAGGTACAAAGTTACAATTAGGAGGATAGGAGAAATAAATTTCTCTGGCGTTCTATTGCACAGTAGTGACTATGGTTAACAGTAAGATATTTTATATTACAAATTAGCCAGAAGAGAGGTTGTGGAATGTTCTCATCACAAAGAAATGATAAATGTATGAGGTGATGGATATACTAACTACCCTGATTGGATCATTATACAAAATAGATATTGGATCAAAGCACCACATTGTACCCCCTAAATAGGTACAATTATAATGTGTTGATTAAAACAAAAAATAAACAATTAAAAAAAATGGAGAGCCCAGAAGTAAGTCCACACATATACAGTTAATTGATCTTTGACAAGAGTGTCAAGAATACACAATGGAGAAAGAATAGTCTCTTCAATAAATGGTGCTGGGAAAACTGTATATCCACATACAAAAGAATAAAATTGGACCCCTATCTTACACAATGCACAAAAATCAACTCAGAATGGATTAAAGACTTAAATCATAAGACCTGAAACTGTAAAACTCTCAAAAAAACACAGGGAGAAAGCTTCTTGATATTAGCATTGGCAATGATTTCTTAGATTTGACACCAAAATCACAGGCAACAAAATTACATATAGACAAGTAGGACTATATTGAACTAACTGTTGATTACTAGCAAAACTTAGGTTATTTACCAATTAAGGAAATTTCTTTGTTTTCATTCAGCTTCCCTTTTTAGTATATACTATCTTCTATTTTATCTTTCTTCCTCATAAGCATTGAGAAAATTTTATGTACAAAAACAATTGCTATTAAATGTCCTTTTGTTAAATATAGAAATAGATTGACAAATACTAAGGGAGTTTATTTAGATAAAAGCAGTGTGTCCTTTTTAAGTAATAAGTATTTATAAAATGTAACATAAGGTAGAATAATTATTAAAATAAAGTTTATAAAACTTTGATATAACTGAATAGACTATTGGAAGGAAAGGTTTAACAACTGATCAACTGATTCAGTAGCCTTTTTTTCCAGCCTTGGTGGTGACACTTGATGATTTTACCCTTGGTAAAATCCTTGAAACACTAACTCAGGAAATTGTTCAGAAGTGTGCCTACGCCAGATCCAAGATAAATCAGAATCAGACTGAGGATTGTGCACTAAACCTAGCAGCTATACTTCTTTGTCAATATTCTTCACAGAGTGAAGATCAACCAGCGTCGACGAAGCAGCCTCATTAGGGCATTGACTGTAGCAAAGGACATCGGTGGGTCCACATGACCAGGTAGGAATCAAGACTGAAGGGCCTTCTGAGGCAGGGTGGTGATGCTTACTCACTCAGCTGTCCTCTCTTATGATCTTATGAGTGCTGAGTGACTGAGGTATTGAAAACTGTACCTGGGAATTACAAGACCATTGCAATGCCTTTGGAAGCAGTCTGTGTTGCTGCCTGTCTGTAGTCTTTCTTAAAGTTAGATGAACTTGATGACAAATAAAGCCTACTTTGTTTCATGATTTGTCTATCTGAGCCAAATAATATTGCTGTTAGTAGTAGAGGAGGTTTCCCAAATGCAGAATTCTAATAATTGTAGAATTGTTTGATGAACTAGGTAGTGTTCGTAACATTAACCAATTATTCTTTAAGAGCTGCATTTAAATTTTAGTTGTTTGATTCAATTTAGAACAACAGTCCTTCAAGAAAAAAATCCCTTTGGGAAAATTTTAAAATCTTACATAAATTAAAATGAGAACATTAATTTTATTCCTTAAGGGATCAAAGTGACAAAAACTCCAAAATCATATAAAGCAATGTCTGTGATAGATAAGCTTCAAACCAGACATAATAAAGAAGCTAAATAATAAGGAGGAAAACGAAGTATTCAAAACACATTTTTCCTTTAAACTTCAGAACTAAAGACTTAACTAGAGTGTTTTAACAAGACAATTATCTAGTTTTGAATCTATGGAAACTAAGACTTAATTGAAAAGATAATCCGAAAAGATTACTATGGACTTCCAACCATTTTCAATAGTTGAAGAAGAGAATTTTTAGATTTTTCTCAGGTTATGAATTGTAGTAAAGATTCCTTTAGAAAACATTACTGTAAAAAAGGGGTTTTTGCCCCTGAATTACATTCTGCTGTGCAAAACTTAAAAAAAAAAAGTTAGTAATATTAAATGTACTACTCTGAGTCTTGTATCTCAGGCATTTGAAGATTCAGGACCAATAAGTTTGACAGCATGACACGTTGGGTAATGCTCTGTTTTACTTACTAGCAGAGATATTTCTGGGTCTCACACAGTAATCAACACAGTGAAAAGATCAAAGGTATAGAGAATGGAAAACTTTTAAGAAAAGTGACATGAAATTGTCATTGACAATAAAACAAATATAATGGAGACTGTGACAGGTTTAGCATTTTGTTAATGCTCTTTATTTTTTATGTTCAGAAAGTACTTACAGTGTTGACTAAAGTCATATTTACAGGCCAGAAACAGAAAATAGCTAGCCATTTTAAACACTTTTCTGTAGTCAAAGACAAACCATGTGATGTAAAAGAGATTTTAGAACTTCCAGTTCTGAACATATAGGACATGTTTAAGCAAGGTGGAATAGAAGATACTACATTTAAAAAGGGAATCTGAATCAGGGCAAAAAAAATCCTTAATTATTAAGTAATGTAATTATGTTAATAATCTATGATTGCTTGCAGAGGGTGTAGATATTAATAGTTTGCTGGAGCCTGCTAATGAAGTAACTGAGCTAATATGCCTGAGAGTGCATATATTTCTCACATGGTATTTATCATAACATCATTTGATCATTCAACTCCAGGGAAAACACCGATATTGATGAAGAACCAATGTAACTGAAATGCAGATGAAAATTAAGAAATGATTTTGTTATCTTGAAGAATATTGTTCATTGTTCCACTTCCAGGTCCATACCTTATGGTCAAATATTTCTTAAGTAATAATGTGAAACGGGAATTCAGGAGAATATTAGGAATAAACATTTATTTAAGGGCAACTATCTGCATCTACTTCTAAAAATATTCTGAAAGCATTTTCTTCAAGCAGGATATGAAATGGACTTTCACAATATGTGAACAATAAAGTCTGCTCATAGGAATATACTTGCTCTGAGCCTGAACCACTCATCTTTATGGGAAAAAAAAAAGTTATTTTTGAGCAATTTGCAGAGCTCAGTATTAAACTGCAACTATTACACGTGGCTTCTTTCTGTTGCTATGGGTAAGTTACCTGAATGACTTCAACAGATTCTTGAACTCAACAGAAATTGCTTCCCACTCAGTTATAATTTTACCATGCAAAGGCTAGAAATTGAGAATAAATAATGAAAGAGGTCATTCAGGTTCACATTTAATGCTCTGGGTAGGATGTAGCCAATGACTGGAGGGGAAACATGACCTAGTCGTAGAGAGATCTTGCTTTATGATCCGAAAGAAATTCTGGCAGCTCTCTTTAATTTCATATGAGCAAATGGAAAAAAAAATCCTGTCATGAAGGAACTAATATGTTTGGTAAAGTTGTGCTTTTAAAGTTTTATCCCACAGAAATAAGTAAATAACCACCAATAAAGAAAAGTATAGAATGTGTATTTCTTACAATCTGAATATGCCTGTGGAATCTTTGTCATATAACTGATATGAAAGAAAGAGAAAATATTTTTCCCTAAAATAATCTTCCAGAAATCCATAGCTCTATTTATTGACAGGAAATTTGGTGGGTGTATTAGCCAGCTCAAGATAACAAAATACCATAGACTGGGTAACTCATACACCAGATATTTATTTATTTCTCACAGTTATGGAGGCTAGGAAGTCCAAGACCAGGGTGCCAATATTGTCAGGTTCTGGTATGGGCCCTCTTCCTGGCCTGTTCACAGTTGTCTTCTTGCTGTGCCCTCGCTACGTCCTCATACCAGTTCTTAGTCCTTCAGATTGGGACTGAGTCACAGCATTGGCTCCCCTGATTCTCAGGCCTTCAGAGTCAGACTGTATTACACCACAAGCTTTCCTGGTTCTCCAGCTTGCAGATAGCATATTGTGGGATTTCTAGGCCTCCATAACCACATGAGCAAATTCCCATAATAAATCTCCCTTTATATATATATATATACACACACACACACACACATATATATAAAAACAGGATATATACATATATATATATGTATCTCCTATTGATTCTGCTTCTCTGGAGAACTCTGACTAATACACATAGTAAGTCATCTCATCTTGCTTCATTCACTGAAGCTAATGTTTTTATGATTTATCTAGTATGTATCTGCAGTCCATTCCTTTTCTTTCTGGATAGTATTACTGAATATACCATAATTTATTTATTCTCCTGTTGATGGACATTTGGGGTTATTTGCAATTTTTGCTATCATGAATAAAGCTGCTTTCAACTTTCTTGTACAGATCTTTGCATGAAAATATGTCATCACTTCTCTTAGGTAAATACCTAAGACTGACATTGCTGGATCTTAAGGTAGGTCTGTGCTTAACTTTATAAAAAACTGCCAGTTTTCCAGAGTCATTTCCCATCACTGAGGACTAAGAGCTGCAGTTGCTTGGCATCCTCTCTAACATTTGATATCTCTATTTGTTAGTTTTTGCTTCATAACAAATCTCAGCTGTAAAATAACACTGATCTGAGCAGTTCCTTGGAGCTGGATGGCCAAGGATAGACTCACTTGTACATTTAGTGGTTACCTCTTTGTTAACTGAGATCATGGGCATGACTTGGCCTTGTGTGTTTTGGAAGCTTGCAGGACTCTTTCACGGGGTAGCTAGGTTACAAAATCAGCAAGAGAAGGCAAGCTCCAATACACTTCCACTTTTCAAATCTCTATTTAGGTCATATTTGCTAATGTCTCAGTAGCCAAAGAAAGTCCCACAGCTAAGAGCATATTTAGGAGGTGGAGAAATAGATTCCACCTTTAAAGGGAGGATTGCTACACAGATAGGAAGTATTTGAGGTCTTTTTGCAATCTTCCCTTCGATTACAAATTGTTTTATTATTCTCACATGAAAAATATAATCACCTTCATTCCAGAGCCCCAGAAAGTTTCTTATCAATGATGGCATCAAACTCAAAGTCAAAGATCTAGATATCTAAATCAGATTCAAGTGCAGATGAGGTGTCAGAAACTATAATCAAGGCTCAGTCAGGGAAGAAGAGCTACCATGAGTGTTGTTAGAATAAGGATTTATTGTAGGAATTAGATCTTACATAAAAGAGGGAGTAGATGGAATAAATGGCAGGGTTGTTGGAGGACCAGAGAGTCACTGATGAGTTTACCTACAGTACTGGTGCAGGTGGACAAGTCAGAGCCTTCAGGGAAATCTGAAAGACCAAGCAAATGTAGCTACTGCAGTGGCCAAAGAAAGGAAGTTCATGGAGAGGTCTATGAGAAGTTGTTGCCACTGTGTAGCTACCACCTTTGTAGGTCCAAGGCCAAGCATCTGGTGGTAGAACTGTAGCTGCTATTGGTCATCAGTGTCACAAGCCCGGAAGATGAGTGAGCCGTGGCAAAATAATGTGGTATAGCCCAATGAACGCATTTGCACCTGTCTAATGCCACATCTGACACTGACAAACTGTCCAGTAATGGCCACTACTTCACTTACGTGCTTTAAGTCTTACACAAGTTCCTCTTTTGTCCAAATCTAAAGCAGAAAGAGAAATTCTGGGAAATAGTTCTCTGTTTAACTGGGTTGACATAGAATAATCCAGCATATTGTTGCTAGTTTAATTTTTTAACTTTAGTATTGTAGTACTTCTGTTGTGTGTCTCACTGGGTTTTCATTTATACTACACTAATGGCTGTGCTTATTGGCCATTCTTATATCTTATTTTGTGACTGTCCAAGTTTTGTGCCAATTTTCATTAGGTTGTTGTTTTTTGTTATTGAATTGTAGAAACTCCTTATATATTCTAAACACAAATCCTTTGTTGTGTAAATATATTGCAATGATTTTATCATTGAGGTTTGCCTTATAATTTTCTTAATGATGGCTATTTTTGAAAAGAAGTTTTTAATTTTAGTGACCTCAGCTTATCAAACGTTTTATTATGTTAGTGATTTTTGTGTACTAAGAAATCTTTAAATACCCCAAGTTTGCAAAGATATTCTCATATATGCATTTTCTTCTTGGAGCCTTTTAGATTGAATTTTTATATTTGGATCTACAATCCGTTTTTGGTTAATTTATGTATATGAAGTGAGGTATTGGTCAAGTTACATTATTTTCCATGCAGATATCCAGTTCTTCTGGTACTATATATGGAAGAACACATATAATCTTCTCTGTCCACATTGAATTTCATTGGTACCTTTATAAAAATAATTTTATCATATCTCATTGTGTGTATAGTTATTTGTAGATTTTCTATGTTGGTTAATTGATCTGTTTTTCTATTCCATACCAAGAATTATTATAGCTTCATAATAATTCTTAAAATAATACAAATATTTCAAATTTGTTTAATTTAAAAATTAAAAAAATATTACAGGTCATTGGCATTTCTATATAAATATTAGTATCAGATTGTCAATTTCTACCAAAAAAATCTACCAGCTTGAATATTTATTGGAAATGCACTAAATTTATAGAATTTGGGAAAAATCAATTTTCGTTTTTACAATATTGAGTCCTCTAACCTACAAATATGACATATGCCATTTATTTAGGTCTTCTTTAATTTTATTAAATAAAATTTTAAATAAAATTGTCAGGTAAAAGCCTTGCACCTATTTTATCAGATTTATCACTAAAGTTTTCTTGTTTTGTTTTCTTTTGCTGGTATTGTAAGTGGTACTGTTCTTATTCCCCCATTCCCACCTCAACCTGTTGTCAACATGCAACCAGATTATTATTCAAACAAAAATTAGATAATGTCACTCCTTGTTTCATAACCAACAAATGGCTTCTTCTATTACTTACAATAAGCACCAAAATCATTTTAATAACCGTAAAAGTCCCGTGTCATCCTTCCTCATCTCCTACCAGTTTCTCCCTTGCTCCTTCTCTGGCAACTATACTGACATCCTTGCTGTTTCTCCAAATGCCTCCTCCCAGAAAGACTTGGTCATTATTATTTCCTTTATCTGTAAGGGTCTACCCCAAATATATGCATGTCTCTTTCCTTCACTGTCTTCAGATCTCTCCTCAGATGTCACTATATCATCTTATTCCTGATCACTTTATATGAAATATACCCAACTGATCCCCTGAACACCCTCTTCCCACCATCCAACTTATCTGGGTGACCTTACATCTAAGTTTGTCTAGGATGTCCCAGCTTATGCCTGCTGAACTGGCATTCCATCTAGTTTTCAGTCCTTTTATTTTAAAAAAGGTCCCAATTTGGACAACAAATTACTTATCACCCTACCTTTATTTTGATTGATTTTTCTTCGTGACACTTACCAATTATTTGTCATATTGTACATTTGCATGTTTGTTTGTTTTCTAGTTTCCCCTTTTAAAGGGATTATAATTCCATGTGACAGTCTTTATTGTTAACTGCTTTTATCTCTAACCTTTAGAACATCACCCAGAACATAGTACTCAGTAAATATTTGTTGTATTAAGTAATTAATAAGTACACCCGTTGTATGACTTTGTGCAAGTCACTTTACCTTTTGAGCTTCTGTTTTCTTCTCTCTTTCTCTATAATGAGGTCCTAGATTAAATGAGATCCTAAGTCTAAAGTCCAATAATTGCTTGTGAAACCTTCCTCCTTTCTAGCACAAGTTTCATTTAAGTCGACAGTTGCTCTGTGTAGAGGGAGAATATTAGAGCAATGTTTTTAATAAGCTAGAGTAATCATCTAAAGCAATAAAAGACATTGTTCTAAAGTGGAATTTCATCTAAGCAACATGGGTCGATTTAAAAATAACAATCAGAGTGACTTTACTTGCTTGAAGAAATGAGCATAAATCCTTATTAAAGTAAAGATTAACGTAACGTAACATAATCTTTATTAAGTTAAGTTTTCTGACTTACTTTTTTTAAGGTTCTTGCAAAATTAAAAATATATTTTATGGAATAAGTGAAGTTATTTAGGGAATTTAATTTAAGATGATGATCTCCAAATTTCCATCTCTAGCCCACACCTATCTATCCCCTGAACTCCAGACGCATATAGCCAGCTACTTCCATGAGGTCTCTGCTGGAAGTAGGCATCTCAAAACTAACATGTTCGAATCTAAGTTCCTCGTTTCCTGCCAAAGCCTGTGCTCTCAAAATCTTTCTCATTTCAGAGGATGGCAATTTCATTCTTTCAGTTGCTCAGACCAAAATCTTAGCTGTTGCTTTGGTTCCTCTTTTATCTCATACCCCATACCAATCTACCAGCAAAGCCTTGGCTATACCTTCAACACAAACCAAAGATCAGACCAGTTCTCACTCTCCTGTGCTTTTACCCAAGTGTAGCCAACATTGTAGTTCTCTGAATTACTACAGTAGCATTTGAATGTGATTTCCCTCGCTCCTGCCCTCTTTACCCTGGACACCCACCTATGTCTATTTTCAACAAAGCATCCAAAAAGGTCATTTTAAAGCCTAAGTCAGATCACGTCACTTCTTTGCCCCAAATCCTCTAATTGCCCTCATCTGACTCAAAATAAATGCCACGTTCCTCATAGGGGCCTATAGGATCTGCCACCCTGCTGCCCCTCTAAATTCATCTTTTACTACTTTCCTCCTTGCTCTGCTTGTTCTACTCATGGGGCCATAGAAAACATCACATACCCTCTGACCTCAAAAGCTTCACTTGCTACTGGCCTTGCCTAGAATGCTCTTACCTCTAGAGGTTGGGGTGGCCTGCTTTCCTATACACTTCAAATGTCACATTATCAGAGCAGCCATTTCTGTGCCCTTGATGTAAAATAGCAATTTCCTCCCTAGTTTCCTCCTCATTTCCTATTTCCTTTACCCTGCTTCCTTTTCCTGCGTAGCAGTTATCACCATCTGAAGTACTATAACAACATAATATATTTATTACGTGTTATATCTATCTCCCTCTACTAGAATGTAAGTTCACAAGGGCTAGGGCTTTGTCTGTTTTGTACCCTTCCCATAACTCTCCATTCCCAGGAACTGGACCTTGAACATAGCAGATGTTCAATAAATATGTGGTAATTGAAAGAATGGATGAAATTGTTTATTAGACAGAACTTTCATTATCCAATGTTCTTCTTCCCCTTCCAGCTTTTAACTTTAGCCCTGTTTTCTTTCTAAATTGACTCCTTGATAAAGCAAACTTATTTTAAATGAGTTGCCTTTAAATTAATGTGCATTTTAAAATTGTATTTTCTTAAAAAACTTGGTTATGAAACTGAAAATATGCATAAATGCAAACAATGTAAAATGCCCAGTCACACTTGTAAGCCTCATCCTCCAAATAACCAACACATGCCTGGAGTCCAGAAGGATGACAAGATGGGCTGTCAATCCTTCTTAGCTCTCAGAGGGGACAGAGCTGGCAGAATCAGAGATACTTTGACGCCTTTCCACTTCTTTTCCTAGACCACTGCTCACTTCTTGCTGTTTGAGTTCTACAAACAGATCACCATGTATATATATAAGTCCTCATGCTACCTTCTAGTTGTTCAGAGTTCCCCGCTGCAATGCCCTACTAAGGACTTTCCTAGCCAAAGTGTTCTTTAATCCTGGAAGTGCAGGTGTCTATATGTTAGCACTCACAAAGATCTGGAACTTCATCTGGTTCACCAGACAATTTTCTAAGTGACGAAAACTGGAACTTGGAGACACAAAATGATACAAAACCACTTAGAGCTGGGACCAGAGTCCAGGCCTCCAGTTCCCTGTTCTGGTTAATCTGTCCTGCATCATATTTCATTAGCCTGCCATTCACATTAGTTAAATATAGGAAATAACCTAAAAACCCAACAATAGGGCAATGGTTAAGTATGTTCATGTGATGGCTTACTACACAGCTATTAAAATTCATTATCTAGAAAATCATTAAATGACCTGGGTAAATATTAGCAACATAAAACCAGACATGGTGGTGTGAACCTCTGGTCCCACCTTCTTGGGAGGCTAGCAGGGAGGATCATTTGAGCTCAGAAGTTCAAGACCAGCCTGGGCAACATAGCGAGACCCTGTTGCTTAAAAAAATATATTAGCAACATAGTTAAATTTAAAAAGTCAAATCTTGATTTTATAAAATAACTGTGTATGTGATGGGAAGCCTCTATACATCAAAATGTTATCAGTGGTTACTTCTGGAAGTTGGGATTAGAGATTTTTTACTTGTCTTTATACTTTTATATTTTCAAAATTAACACTTTTATGATAAAAGAATATTTTAAACTTTTCTCCTTATCCATGCTCCTGATTAATTTTTAAACACTAGCATATATTTTTAAATGTTAAATATTTTGTATAAATAGCAGGTGTAAGATAATGATATATAAATGTGTATAAAACTTAATAAGCTTCTTAAATGTAAAGAATTACCAGCAATTAAGTCAAAAAAGGGAATGAATGGCTTCTATCTTAACAAGGTATGCAATGTGAAGATTCTTTGGAGATAATAGCATATCTTATTATAATCATGACACTTTATTTTTATTTTAATTTTCATGTTCTAAAATTATACTTCAAACTAACTTTTTATCCTCCCAAAGTTTTTAGAATTCTTCGAAACACTCATAGATCATCACAACACAAAATTCTGCTAGTCTCTTCTTTGCAACTTCAGTTTTTGCCAAGTTATTTTAGAATCTTCATATAGACTAAGTAATGGTGCCTCATGAGAGAATGGCTGTACTAAGTTTTGTGTTGTTTAATACATGCATCTCAATCATCGCAATAATTAGATGAGGAATGAAGTTTATACTCATTTTTTAGATGTGTAAAATGAGGTTAAGAGAGCCTAAACAGCTTGCCTAACATCATATATCTAGTATGTTATGCAGCTAGGTTGAAGCCCAAGTCTAAATGCAAATAAACTCACACTATATTGCCTATATAGAATCTTTTCATTTAATTTGGTGACACTTCTTTGCACAAGTAAGAAAATGGGGAAGTTTATCCTAGTGTTCCTTCACCTGCTTTTTCCCTCTTGGTAGGCCCCTCCAAACATCACTTCTCACTATCCAGAACTTGTTGCTGCAGCAAGTCACCCAGGGATACTCCATGATCCAGATCTGAATTGTCACTTCCACCCTCTGACCCTATATCGGTCTTGTGCTTGTGCTTACATATCTTGGTCTCAGCTAGAGATTTCTATCAGTCATAATGTGCTATCTGACTGCTTCGATGTCCTCGCTTGGGGTGTGCTTGATTGACAGCTACCCTACAGAATTCACTGCATCATTTTGTAAATATCGATTCTAGTTTCTTTTGTGTTCATAACTCACAAGACTACGAGTCCTTCAGGGAGAAAAACCAAATCTTAGTCATCTTTTTAGAAATACACAATGCATAAAATTAGATCTCCAGATAAACTAAACCTCCAGATAAACACTATTAAAGTCAAAAAAGGGAAAAAAAATTGTATTCATAACAGATGTTGCCAGCACCAAACAAGGTAAAATTCACAATGTCTTCTATGTAGCCAATAAAAATGTAGCAAGTGAGGAAAACACATCCAGTTAGGAGGAAAAATAAATAAATAACTAAAACTGATCCATAAATGACATAGAGGTTAGAGTTAATAGATAAAGACATGAAAACAGTTATTATAACTATATCTCATATTTTTAAGATGCAAACAGCCATCCAGTTTCTTAGTCCTTATAATTACTATTTCCTGGGACATCTCATAGGCCTAAGATATTATACCTGTAGGTGCCTTCTCTTCCACTAATATCCTGTCCTAATTTACCACAGATCAAAGTTTAATAGTTGCACTGCAATTCCATAGCAGTGAGGGATTCCTTATCACCTGCTGGTCAGCTCCAAGGCTGACCCAATTTAAGATGTTCTCTTTAACTGTGGTTTTAATCAATTTGATTATGATGTCCCTGGGTGTAACTTATCATGTCTATTGGGCCTTGGGGTTTATTGAGTTTCTGGGGTCTATGAACTTTGGAAAATTTTCAACCATTATTTTTCAATATAATTTTTCTTTTTCTTTCTTTTCTTTCTTTTTCTTTAGAAAAAGCAACATAGTTAAATGTTAAATTTTCTTTCACTGCCCCAACCCCTACCTTGGCCCTGCCCATTCAGGGACTCCAACTACACATATGTTAGACAATGTGAAGTTGTTCCACAGTATCCTGATGCTTTATTCATTTTTCAACAGTCTTTTTTTCTCTGTGTTTCATTTTGGATAATTTCTATTGCTACGTCTTCAAATTGACTAATCTCTTCTTCTGCATTATCTAAACTGCTATTAAACCCATACAGTGTATTTTTTCAATATAGACATTGTACTTTGCATTTTTAGATGTTCCTAAGATGAATTTAGTACATTCAATCTTTCTTCTAGCTTCTTAAACATATGGAGTTCAGTTATAATAAACGCTTAAATGTTCTGTCTACTAACTCTATCATCCACATTTTTTTCTGAGTTATTTTCAATTGGTCTATATTTTTTTCTCCTTTTAATGGGACATATTTTCCTGCTCTTTTTATACCTGGTAATTTTTACTAGATACCAGTTGTGAATTTTACTTTATTAGGTAGGTGCTGGATGTTTTTGTATTCCTATAAATATTCTTAAGATTTTTTTCTGTGATGCTGTTATTTGGAAAAGTTTGAGAATTTCAGGTCCTGCTTTTAAGGTCTGTTAGTTGAGACCAATGGAACATTTAGTCAAGAGTGAACTTTTCACAACTCCCTTGGGCAAACTCATCTGAGTATTTTACCTCATATTCTGTGAATTATAAATGTTTTTCAGGCAGGCTGGTGGGAACAGGCACCATTCTGAGCCCTTCTTTGGAAGGTTGCTCCTTCTAATCATTTCAGGTGGTTCTTTCACTGGCCTTAGAGAATTTCCTCACGCGCAGGTGAGGTCAGCACTTGGATGGACACCAAGGGCCTGCTCTGAAGATCCCTTCTCTGTGCAGCTCCATCCTCTCCATGCTCTGCTCTGTGTAGCTTCTCCTCCCTGGCACTTTTCTTTCTGAATTCTAGCTGCCCAGCCTCCCTGGATCTCAGCTCTGTCTCTGCAAATATCTCCCGAGAGACGCCATCAGGCTCTGCTTGGGCTCCCCCGTCACTGTGCCAAGAGCTAGGAGTGAGCTGGGACACTTACAAGGCTCACTTTCCTTGTTTTCCACCTCTCTGGCATTACTGCCTTTCATTACCCACTAGTCAATGTCCTCATATATTTTATTCAGTTTATTAGTTATTTCATGCAAGAAGGTCAATTCAGTCCTTGTTACTTCATCTTGTTCGGAAGTGAGAGTCTTCCCAAATCCCCTTTCACAGTCTGCTTCCCGGGATCATCCCTGATACTAACTGCTCTAAGCTAGCTCCCAGGAACCAGACTCTGGCAATGTAAGATTTGCACGCATTCCATTTACCAGTGAGTGTTGTCAGTGATATCTATAAGGGAAGCAGGAGTGGGCAGAAAGAGAAGTTAAACTGCAACGTCATTGTAACAGAGGTCTTCACTGATCATAAGGGAAGTTCTAGAGAGAGAATCACCTTTCAGAGTTGCCCCAATTATATTATATCCCCTCCCTGACACACACTAGTGTGATGCAGGTATCTCTCAGGGCAAGGGCGTAACATTGGGTGGTGTGAGGCAGCTTCCTCTGGTGGCTAGGGGGTGGGGGGTAGGGGGGAGTGAGTGCCTCTGTCCACAAAGGGGACCTGGAATAGTATCATCACATCTGATGCATGGATGATTGCAACATTGTCCAAAGGCAGGTTAGTTTGCATCCCATTGAAGTGTTTTGTTGCAGTCAGGAAAGTTATTACTTCTTCTTTAAGCAGCTTATCAAAACGGAAATTGTTTTTCAACTAATATCTTATTTCCTTATCTCCCATTTTTAAAGAATCTCTATTCAGAATTTTTTTTCAAAGATCATTAAAACTATAAGTTAAAGTTTACCTAGAAAAATGAGGCACGCCAGCCAATTTTATATCTACAGGATCCAAATCCTCCAGAACAAGTATAGAGACTGAATATTAGGGGACACAATTGAATCTAAGTTTTGCTTTATATACTCTTTTCAATGCTATGTGTATAATATTGAAATGCAATGTACAGTAAACATGTGTGAACCCTCTCTGTTTGAAGGAGGCAGTGTAGCAGAGAGTTTAGGAGGCTGCACTCTGAAGCCAAACTGCTCACGTTCAGGTTCTGGTTCCAGTCCCTCTGTGCTTTGGACTTTGGGCAAGTTGCTTTGCCTTTCTAAAGTTCACTTTCCTCCTCTATAAAATGGGCAGATTGCAACACTTCATAGGGTTGTGATCATTAAAGGTGTCAGATGCAGAATAATGCGGTTAGAAAGAGTATGGATCTAGAGCCAGATTGCAGAGGTTTGAATCCTGCCTGACCAGTTACTCACTTAATTTAACCAAGTGCCAGGGCATAAGTAATGAAAAAAATAAGGCAGAAATTATAGGAATTTGAAAAGATGAACAAATAAAGCTCTGTGGAAAATAAAGGAGAAGGATATTAATTTCCATGGAAACAAGAAAAGAATAGAACTTGAAATGACAGTTAAGCTCAACTTTATGCAGAACATGTAGAATTCACACTTTCTATTTTGGTTGGTTAAATTCCAAGCAACTTTATAATTGACCTAATTGTAAAGAGGTGGCTGAGCAGCACCATCCATATAATTCCCTGTGGCTGTGGAATCAAGCGTCTGAAGCTGCCCGGAGTTATGGCTTTAAGAAACAGAAATGCTACCCTCTAACCTCCCCACCCGCCACCTCCCCCCCACCCTGACCCAGTTCCAGTCATCTAGGACTGCCAGATGGAGGGAGAAGTGGTTGCCAAAGCTCACTTCCCCATGTAGGCAGATCCCCAAGCAGAGAGACTCCTGCCTGTTTTGTTCCTGCTGACATGGGGAAGTGGATATTTCTAACCAATTCCCTATGGAGTGGGAGCTACTGCTGCCAGAAACTAGATATCTCTTCCCCAAAAAGGAAGTGTAGATTGGAGAGAGGCTCTACTCTGGGTAGCTCTAATAAAATATAAGCCCTGTTTCTCAGTCTTTGAAAGTTGTTAAACAGCAGTAGAGTTTGAATATCCCTAAACTTAGGCCCAGCACAGTCATCGGGAAGGTCACAGCATGGACAGTTAGCCTGGAGTATTGGAGAGGACACAGGCTGTGGATTGGCCAATCTTCCTCTGCAACCCACCACCTGCTCTGTGTCAGGCAAGTCCCATTTTGTCTCTGCATTTCAGTTTCTTTACCTGTGAAATAACAACATTAGTTATCATTCTTTGAGTGCTCAGGGTGTGTCAAGCATATTTGAGGTATTATTCTTCCCTTGTCACAAATAAAGGAAATGGAAGTTAAATAACTTACCCGTGATTGCTCAACCAACAAGAGTCAGTATTTAAATTTAAGTTGGTCTGTAAAGGAGCTAGCACCCCTCCCTAAACCTGGCATATAGTAGGCAGTCAGTAAATCACAGCTAATATTTTTATTCTAAAGTGACATTAACCATGGTTATAAGAATATGGGTTAAAAAAAGAAAAAACAGCTGTAGGACCAATTGTCCTTTTTGCACTGGCACATATAAATATCATCTTAAGCTTTCTTAAGAACTATTTTATAGAGGAACATATTTGCCTGTTATAATCATAGCCTGACCAGAGCTTTAGCTCCAGAAAGAATAGAAATTCCATTTATGCATGCTGCATTCTTAATATAATTAAGGAGAAAGAACATTGGACTAGGGTTTAATAGGCAATTTATACTCATCCAAAATTTTTTTATGATTATCTTATTCCATTTTGATAATAACCTTCTTATTTAATCCTAATTTAATAGATGTTTAGAAAGCAGTCTCTAAATGGAGCAGTGATCTATTTGGCTTAAACTGGCATTCTTGTCTTTAATGTCTTTAGTCCAAATACTATCAAAAAGTAGCCCTGCAACTTTTGGCATCTTGCTTCTCTTGGCCTGGGATTCTTTGTCTATAAAATATGGATGGGATATACCTCTTTTGGTTTCTAAGGTTTTTCTTCTCTAATGGTCTTGGCATCTTGCAGCCATTAACAATGGCTTCAGGGATAGCCCTTGCTCAAGGTGGAACTTACCTGTCTTTGGGGTTGGCTGCTCAAAGTTGTGTTATTTTTACCCAAGAGTCTTTGTATATGCTTACAGCTATGCATTTGATAACACTGACAAGATTTGGCATTAAATAATATTTTCTCACCATTTAGTTCTTTACTTTCATTCAGGAGAGTTCTCTGGAAGTTCCAATCCTGGGATAAACAAAGACATCTCAAGATATCATCGCTGTCTTTATATATATAGGAGATGTTTGCAGGGCACTCTTGCTGACTTTGAATTTATTTATTTTGCATATAGAAATACAATGATGTTCCAGTCTGTCATCTATGTAACTTCCAATAGTAATAAGATTGGGATAGTCTGACAAAACATAAACTACACTGAATGGAGAATCCTGGACATTCAGTTTTCAGAGAAGCTGAAGGGTTTGCTTTGCAGGAAGCTGCTTCTCCCCTGCACAGGTGGGACTCTGATTATGTGCCCAGTTCCAAGAACAGACGGGATTTCTTTTATTTAAAGATGCTTAATTACTTCTAGGCTCATGGGAGAGACCAACTAATAGTAGGGGTCCTAAATCTCAGGACTGTGTATTAAATCTCTCTAAAGGGAGGTTATACAGAAGCAGCACAATATTTTGTTTTGTTTTGGTGAATCTAAAACTTTTTCCAGTCTAAATATTTTTTAGTTAAGCATAGGATCCGCTACTCTATATTAAGCTGGCTGTCTTCATTGATTCATGCTATCTGCCTGCTCCTTGAAGGCAAGTGAGCCATCATCTCTAAAAGAGTGGCCCCTATTTACTGTGCTTTCATACTGTGCTAAACACATTACATACACCTTATTTATTCTCAATACAGAACTGTTAGTTATGTGTTAGCACCTCCTATTTACAAATGAGTAACTGGGGCTCAAGGGGAAGACCTAGTCCTAGCCCAAGACAAGATAAATAATATCACCACTGGTCCACTGAGTGTTAAGGTTAAGCTCGAGCCCTAATAGCTCTCAGTTTCCTTGACTCTGTGTGGTCCGGTCCCAGTGCCTTTTCTGGTGAGTCTATCAAGGTTTACAGGATTCTGGATTCTGCATTCCGGATTCTGTGACTTGGATTTATTCTTTCATACGAACAACCAAGATACACTACTTTTTTTTAAATCACAGACATCATCGTCATCTAACCTTAAGTGACTAAGGGTGTGGTGATCTTGTCTTCCCTGCAGGGATCCCCTACACCCACTATATTCATTTCTGGACCCAGGGTTTTAGAGCTATTAGTAAATTCAGTGTGTCCGTAATGTCTCTCCTTAGTAATTATTGAAGGAACTTATTCTGTTCAGCCAAGAGAAGACCTGGGGTGGGACTCGCATAATATCCATATTCAAATAGCTGACAGCCAAGCAAGAGTCAGTCAGTATATGTCTAAGGTTCCGAAGGACAAAGCCAGGCAAAGTCAGCCTGACAGATTAACACCAATTCATCAGGGCTGCCCACTGATCCTACTGTCAAATCCATGTCCCAGCGCCCCATTCCTCCCCAGACACCAACTCCAAGATTTCCAGGGGTACGTGGTGACCTGAGCTCTCTAGGTGCTCACACGTCCCCACTGGCAGCAGCCGGCCGACCCAGAGCCCGCTCCCCATAACCCCCCCCCACCCCCTCGGGCACTCCCCTACCCCCTCTAGCACCTCCCGGCCCATCACACCCCTACACCACACCCACCCCCGGCGGGGGCCTCCCCGCGCGCGCGGACGCTGCAGCCGTCTCCTGGCAACGCAGACGCGGAGCCCGCGCCGCCAGCCCGCTCCTTGCTCAGAGCTCAGCCCAGCCTGGGCCGGCCTCTGCCATGACCTCCAAACAGACCAAAAAGAAAGAGGTGCATCGTATCAACTCGGCGCACGGATCGGATAAATCTAAAGAGTAAGAGACTTCTGCCCGCCCAGCCCTCCCCTGGCCTTGGCCTCACAGCTCCTTGGGGGGCTGCTTCCCGGTGGCAAACTCTGCCAGGGCAGGAGTTTAGCGGCCTCCTCACAGCTTCTCTATCCTCCCTGGGAAACCAGAGCCCGGAGGTGCTTGCTCCCTTGCCTCCTCCTTGCCGGTCTTGACCCATTTCCTTTCCCAGAGCGCCTGGTTTTCTTGCTTTGGATGCTCGGCTGCACTTCTGGTTCCCAGGGGTGAATCTCACCCTCCTCCCCCATAGACCACGCAGGCGGTTAGGAAGGTTGTAGCTTCCTTAAGAAAGAGGCATATTTCGAAAGACTTCCAGTTAAGGCCACATCTGCCTGGCCCCAATAACGAGAGACTGAGAGAGACAGAGAGAGAGAGATGATTGCCTAGTTTGTATCTGCCCACTCCAACAACTAAGGCCTTTAATCAGATAAAATCAGGCACAAAGTGGCTTCAGAAAGCGAAAACAATATAAACATATAGTTCATCTTACTAATGTTTACTCTGAGGAGCTATACAGACCCTAGCTCATGGAATCTTTGTGATGCCTGTCTGTCCTGGGCTGCTGTTAGGTGTTAAGTATTTGTATGCACCTCCGTATCATTATTATTTTTTCTTTGGTCTTTTATTTGCCCCTAGAGTTATCCAGTTATCAATAGCACAGGATTTGGGCTATTGTTTGAGCTTATTCAATTTCCAAAATTCATTCCAGTCGTGACAGAATGCCTCAAACACACTAGCCTCCTCCCGCTTTCTGGAACACCTCGGGCTTGTTCCCATCCCAAGGGCTTCGCCCTTGCTGTTTCTTCTGTTGGAAGGTTCTTCTCCCCTAAATATCCATATGGTTTGCTCCCGCACCTCTTTCAAGTGTTTACCTAAATGTCATTTTCTCCTATCAGCTTCTTTGGCCACCTGAGTTAAAACTGCAACCCCTACTTACCTGCCAAAACCAAAAACACAACCAAAAAAACAAAACAAAAAAAACCAAAACTCCCTGTCTTCCTTCACTGCTTGACTTTTCTTCGTTGATTTTTTTTGCTCATTTAACATACTGTATACTTCATTTTTTAAAAGTTTTTTTTTTCGTTTGTCTTCCCAATAGAATGTAAGTTCCATGAAGGCAGGGATTTTTCCTTTTCTATTTTATACACTTAAATCCTTAGCACTTAGAGTGGTTTCTGGGTCATACATAGTAAGCACTCAAAAATGTTTATTGAATGAATGAATGACAATAATTAAGAGATAGTAACAGGGATGCAAGAGAATTTGGAATACACCAAAAAAAAAAAAAAACCAAGTCGATGTTGGTTATAATTAATGCATATTGAAGGCTTACAACTCTTCAGGAGCTTGGGGAGAGTCTTCAACTTTAAGAAATTTATATGCTGAAAAATATGAGATTCTTAACTCCCATAAAGATACTGATCAAACCAGATACCATAAAACACATTATGTGACCTAGTCTTGTGATGGTTGTATCACACGATAGAGATAAACTTCCTGCTTGTTAAGAAGCTAACTCTTCCCTTGCTGGGACTTCTCATTTCTTTTTGAGATGATAATGTATTTCTAACATGTTTCTTTTTACTAGAAAATATCTGAATTGGGTTATACCAATAAATATGTATGTATATATTTATGAAAATAGATGAGGAAGGGCAAATAGTTATTTTAAAAGCTACAATTTTCTAGAAACCATTAAGTATTGAACACCAAATCATTAGATTTTGCTGTAGCATTAAATGATAGGATGTGAGATTCATTATAATTCAAGTCTATTCTTTAAGTTTAACTGAAGAACTAATAATCATAGATACCAGCCTAACTCATAGACACAAGACAAAGTGTCACCCAATATGAGGCCTAGGGATCAAAGTCTAGCAAGGCTCTAGTGTGATTGTCATTTGAAATATACTGGGGAGATTTAGAGTAAGTTTTTATGTCATTTTATCACACCTTGTAAATGTGGTTACCCACCCAGTAAATGCAACCAACTGTAACATGGTCCTGGATACCAGAAATAAGAGAAAAAAGAAGTCTTTATAGCCTTGAAAATGGCCATCCCACAGAACCTAGAGCTGCATCTCTTTTTTTGCCCTATGTGTGACAGACTGGAGATAAGGACCATGCCTGTTTTTTGCCTAATATGGTGACTAGCACATGATAAGCACTTGCCATTTGTTTATTAAATGAGCTTGTGGTTTAGTTACCTACCTTGGTTTTCATTCCTTGTGAACTTGATTGAAGCTCAATTCTTCTTCCCTTTCCTGTTTGATCTGCTGTTGGCAAAGTTCAAAAGCTGAGATGTTACAAGGAATTACAGCAGAATCATCTCTGTCCATCTATGACCAAATTCATAAGTAGATGTGACTTTGAATTAGTGAGAAAAATCAGGCCAGGTAACAGAGCTGTCAGTTTTTATGTTAGATTAAACTATTTCTATATTATCTGTTCTCTAGTTCTCTGTATCAGCCAGTATGAAATCTCTATTCTAGGGTTCACTCTGGCATCAATTCTTCTGTGACATTGGACAAGTCACTTTTTATTCTGACATTTGGTTTTATCTTCTTTAAATAGAAGGCCCTCTAATTAAAATTGCTCTCACTCCAAAACTCCCTGTCCTCCATTCCCTACTTTATATTTTACTCTAGCTCTAAACTTCCATGATTGTATCAGATTTTTTTTAACTCCCCTGGGTCCATAATAAGCAAGGGAATTTTGTTATAGTAAAATGTTTAAAACCATGAATTAATTGATTTTTCTTAGTTTTCATCTTCTTTTAATATAACAACTTATAACAACTGTCACAGATTATAACTCTCATTATCAGTATCTGTCTTAGTTTGAGCTGCTGTAACAGGGTACCGTAGACTGGGTGGCTTAAACAACGAACACTTATTTCTCACAGTTCTAGGGACTAGAAGTTCAAGATCAAGGTGCCAGCATGATTGTGTTCAGGTGAGGGTCCTCTTCTTAATTCACAGATATCCATCCTCTTGTACCCTCATATGGTGGAGAGAAGGCTAGCTCTATTCCTCTTCTTATAAGGACACTAATCCCATCATGAGGGCCCCACCCTAATGACCTCATTACCTTGCCAAAGGCCCTATGTCCTAATACCATCCCTTTGGATGCTAGAGTTTCAACATATAAATTTGGGGGGGACACAGATATGCAGTCTGCAATAGTATCCAATGATAATTAGCAATTATAAACAAATTTAAATTAATTGATAAATCTAATTGATTTGAAAACTAATAGGCAAAGATTCTTTTACCAGTTGGATGCCATTGGAAGGATTCATAGTGATATCAAGATAAAAATTTGATCCTCTTAGAAGTACTAAAAGTGAGTTTTTGTGTAGGTCATTAATAATTCAAGAGAAACAAAAGAAGCATACAATTTTAATATTAATAGTCATTAGAAGCATCAGTGCATACACTTAATACACTAAAATATATGGAACTTTAATGGGCACTTTGAGATAAGGGCACAATTTGGTGTTTATAGTCATGAAATTTTGTTTGACTTCTAATAGCACATTCTAACCAAGATTGAAAAACAGGTAATCCGTTAAACTAAAAAGAACCATGAAACCTTCTAGATTTATAATGATGAAATATCATTAAACCGCTTTCAAAAACAGAATATAATATATTTCATAATCATCAAGTTAATCTATCTTTATGACTGAAATGCACATCTAAATTTTCAAAACAGATCAACGTATCTGTCTATATGAAATTTGAAAACAGGACTATTGTAATACAAAAGATGAATTATGATTAATACCATGAAAGCAACATAAAATAGAGGAATAAATATCATACTGAACATCAAATTATGTGAATTCTTCCTTATCTGAGGTCCAAGAGAAAGCTGATTCAATAAACCAGGCAGCAGTGGTTTGTAAGTAATATGTTTCTGTACCTGCAGAGATCAGAAAAGAAATCCCCCAAAAGACAGCCAGACACAGTAGGGAGGTGCCCTTTATAGCTTCAGGCCTTGAGTCTTCACAGTCCACACTGAAAGGTAGAGGAAAGAGGTAGACCCTGGAGGAGACTACCTGGGCTCATACTGAGTCCTGTGATTTCTGCAGGTGACCTCTGTGGATCTCAACAACTAAAGTCAATTAACAAATTTAAAAGGTCAACTTCAATGACAGAAACTTCCCCAAAGGAAAGCCTATTCTTTATGTTCATTTCCCAACTATATATTGAGCATTTCTCATGCCTAAGTCACTGGTAGGCCCCGGATAATAAGGAATCATGAAACATGGCACCTTCTGTCAAGGGATTTGTAATCTGGAGCTGGGAGAGGAGGACTAAGATTCATATAGAAGTAACTAGGATGCAGGGTAGTGTCACATTTGTCAAAGGGAACTTATGGGAAATGATAGAAGGAATTAGGTGTTGGCATGAGGTTAGATTAGAGAAATCCAGAGACTCCTAAAATGAGGGCTATCTGAGTTAGAGGAGAGAAAGGTCACTTCCAACTGGAGCTGATCTGTCATCACCTCTCTCTAACAGCCACTCTCCAATTTTGAAAGGTAGAGGTGAGTGGGATGGTTAGTGTAGGCAGTGGGAATGTTTGGGGCACAGAAAGTCATCCAGGTTGGCTCCTAAAGCATCTAAGGTGAGTATGCAGCAGAATGAGAGGAATAAAGAATTCAAACTCTCTGTAGTGGGGAAACATAGATGGTTTTAAGTATCAAAATGATGATTTATGAAGCAATTGCACGGAACTTGTGCTGGATTAAGAATGGGTGATGGACTTGAGATAATGGGGGATGCCTGATTCTGGGTACTCCCGATGGTAGTGAAGAGCATATTAGAATGGGGGTGGGTGTGCAGAGTAGATCCGTAAGGAGACTGTGGTCAAAGCCTACACAGCCAAGTTTCCAATCTTTAGCTGCCGTGTAATACGTGATGATGATGTCCAGGCCACGATGCCGCCATGTCTGAAAAGGAAAGGCAAAAAGTGTAAATGAGATTCAGGACAGATTTCTAGTGCCTGGCCTTACGTACTGTGTGTTCTCCTCAGGGCCTGGCACAGTGTGTATTTAATAAATGCATGTGTAATTTAATTGAGTTGAACTGGAAACCCAGTGTGGCAGCTAGATCACAAAACTCTCTGACTCAGAACCAGAGAGGAACCATGAGCGCCCAGGGGGAAGAGGCCCTGTCATAGTCATCCACAGCACCCGGGGCAGCGCTTGGCACAGATTAGGACATTTTATAAATGTCAGTAGCGTGTTTTTAAGTATAAAAATCTCAGCCAAAAAGCTCTGTTTAATGAGGATAGGAGTACCCCTTTAATCTTAATAGGGTCTGCCTTTAGTTCTCCCTTTGAAATAATCTTAATTTGAGCATTTGGTTAGTAATTTATTAATATTCGACATGATTTAAGAATTATCACTGGTAGTGAAATCTTTTTAGTACTCACCCAATTTTTAGTTTGTGTAATTTTAAGTTTACTCTATGGAATTATTAGAGGGGTAGAAAACGTTAGACTGAAAAGATTTAAATTTACAAACTCATGGAGTTAGTACTTTGTTGCTACCTAAAAACATACTCAATTTTATGCATTGAAACTAATAGCATTGCGCTAATGCTTCTAGAAGAGCAAACTAATGGTGGCTCAATCTAAAGTGATTATTTAAAAATATTTTAATTGACTAACATTACTTTGACATTTCCAGGTCAGAGATTATTTAAAGCAAGGAATTAATTTAACTAATCTATATACTTATTATGCCACCTAATGTGAAATAAAATGACTAAAAACTGTATCCAAGACAGGTTAAAAATATGCCTTTAATAAATTTGTATATTATGAAAGATTGGATAGAAATATTACTAACCTTTCTCATTTTTGCCCTTGATAAAGAAGATATACACATGTTGTCATGGCATCATAAATAAGTACTAGACTAGGTGCTTTGAAATTTTATTGTTAACCTTACTTCCCAGGGTAGGCCCAAGCTAATTTGTTTCAGATTCTGAGGCTATAGCCATGCTAATTTGTACAGCTAAATTAACAAATGGTACATTTTTAAAGTAAATAAATATTTATTTTTTGTTTTTTCTTTTCTTCTCTTCGTTTTTTTTGGGGGAGGGGTTGGCTGGTGTCAAAACGAATGCCATGGCCCAAATAATTTGTAATCATTTTTATTCCAGCCTTCTGACCTGGTGAATATCAGAATTTCATATATTACTTCAGTTAGGTTCTCAAAAGATCAGTGTGCCTTTCTGACCCCAGTTTTTCACCTTGCAGTCTTCAGTCCAGGGTACCTGGCTTTCATCCACAGCCTCTGGAGAGACTTAGTGGCCAGGGTCAACCCAAAGCTGCTATTTAGCTTCTCATCTTCAGACTTTCTGCAGCATTTGTTTCTGAGTGGTACTATTCAAAAAGTGCCATTTTTGAGTATAGGGGCGTATTCAGGGGAGCTATCTGTTCAACATCGAAGGGGAGGACATGGGTCCAGGTGAGTTATTAAATTAATGAAAAAGTCTACAAGTCATCAAAACCTTGTGGATATACAGGCAAAAGGAGAGAAAGTAGGAGGGACTGAGAACCGTTTTGCCTGCTTTTGCTCCCCAGGTTTGAGCTAGAAGAGCAGTGGGAGTTTAACCAGGTAAGGTTAAGGTCAAGGGTGAAGGCTGTACTGCACAAACTGGCAGTGGGGCCCTTTCCACATACTAAAAAATGCAGATAAACTAATTAGAAATTTGAGACAAGCCACATGTTTACTTCATGTTTGGTCAAGGTGTAGGAAGAATTTGGGGACTAGTGTGCACAACAAAGAATGAACTTATGAGAAAAATAGTTGTGGGTTGTTTTAAAAAGGGGTTATTTTGAGCCTGTGCATGTACTAACCTTTGGGTCCTGCAGACCTGTTGTTTATTTCATGGATTTTGGTTGAAGTCGTTATGGATACTGTCTCATGTATTTTGTCTGTGCTCTTTACAATATCAGCTTTGCTGCTGCAATGTGTCATATCCTGGGAAATGGCAAAAGATTAAGATCTTGGTAGTGTTTGTACCTTGGCCTGGGACCAGCACAGCAGAAGCAGCCTGCCTCCCAGAGTGCTGTCCTTGTTCCTTGTCTCTCAAGAGGGTGCAGGTGCCCACAGGGGAGCACAGGGCACTGCAGCTCAGTCTGGCGTCTCTTGTCCTTTCCTGGAGCTCTCCTACCTCTCCCCTCTGCCCCCTGCCCTGTTTCCTTTCTTCTACCCCCTAAATTAAGTCATTCTCCAGTGGTCTTATTTAGCTTTCCTCTTCTCTCCCTTTTGATCATCTAAAACAGTCATTCCTGATTTAAGACTACTAAATTAACATCTCTAACCCTTATCGTACAATTAAGCTCACGTTCAGGTGGACAAATCCATGTGGATGTGCTCTCCTACTCCGAATTAAATCTGTCCAAACAGAGGTCATCATTTTCTCTCCCAAATGTACACTCTTCCATGTTGCTCACCTTGGAGAATGTTACTACTATCTTCCCTGTCACCTTAACTCTAAGGAGCAGTCGTCTGCCCTCTCCCTCTCCTCTGCCCACCACATGCAGTTGGTTTCCTTGTTCTTTTACTGATAATCCTTCACCTTGTCTCCACATTCATTTCCTTCCCTGCCATCGTCTAGGTGAGGCCCTCGCGAACTCCAGGTAGAACCACTAAGAAAACCTTCCAGTTCCCTTGCCTTTAGTCAAGGTTTTTCCTTATACAATTAACTTTGCATAAAAGTGCTGTTTGTAATCTTCTTAATATACCATTTTGCAGGTAGAATGTTCCTGCTTTAAAAAACAAAAAGAAGGAAGAATGAAAGAAGGAAAGGAGGGAAGGAGGTAGGGGGAGAGAGAGGGCGAGAGCGTGCACCACACTAGCTCTCAGCAGTAAGCTCAGCAACCAGCTCCAGCTCCCTCCTACTCTGATTGACTAGCTACTGACATGCTACTTACCATTCCTCTGCTTTTCTACCTCTGCACCTTTTCCCATCCTCGGTTCTATGCTTATAGTGGCTTTCACGCTACCCCCAATTCCATGTATATCTAAAGGCCTTCTTTTCCATGAAGCCAACATTGACTTTCCAAGTTGGAAGCAATTTCTCCCCCTCTTCTGTGCTAATAAAGCACTTTGTCTTTGACTTCATGATAACCCTCTTTGCTTTTGCCTTTATGTTTTAGTTATAGCATACATTTATTCTCAGTAATTTTAAGTTATTTGAGAATAGAAACTGAATCTTGTTAATCTTCGCATTTACCCAACCAAACACAATTTTGAACTTTTAAAATTAAATGCCCATTTAAATAATTTTAGTAAAACCAGGTAAATAAAAGGTCAACATAACAACTGGCTTTAACTAACTTCAAATTTTTTTAAGATTTACAATTTGTTTCCCTACATATTTAATTTCTAAGAGTGTAACTCGGAATGCCCCTAACCCAAATTAAGTCAATTGTGTAATTCGATTCATATTCTGATTTCTGCAGGGTATTAGCTGACAGTACTTAAGAAGGACTGCTAATTCCACATTGCATAAATAAACTACCTCCCATTATGAATAAAATCAGGTCCTTACACTGAACAGCATGCTTAAGAAAACAATGGCAAAATTCCAGACCTTCATTTTATTGAAATTTTAACATCTCCACAGTGAACCTGCTTCCATAAAATAATCTAATTAAAACAAATATATGAATATGTCTGTGTATATATGTGTGTATAAACCAGATTCAGCTGGTTTTTTATTGCATCAAAGTCTGTAATGGCTTTATACCTTTGTACCAGCTAAGGTTTTAAACTCTTGTGCATTTTTTATGGTATTACATAAACATGCTAATTGGCTTAAGAATTTTTAAAAAAATCATTTTGTCATCTTTGCAAAGTATGTGATTAATAAGTGCTTTTACGTTTAAGAAAGTACATTTATTAGTGTTTTATTAATAACAGGATTATAAAATATATTTTAATAAAATTACAAACTACTTTCATTATGTATAAAGACAAGTTTGACATTTTACCAACTTCACATTATGCAGAGTATTTAATTTACCAGGAATAGATACATATGAAAGACATATTATATATAGACAAAATATGTTTCATTGCATATGATTAGGTAATCAAATATAAAATAGAATGTAGATTTAAACTTAACTGTGTATTAGGAGTTTGGGAACCGGTAATATTGCTATCATGAAGTGATGTCTGGAATTTCCTCAATTTGACTTTTAAAATCCCCAGGCTGGATTTTTCCTCTTCCCTCCTTTCTTTGCTTTCTTCCTTCCTTCATTCCTTCCTTTCCTTATCCTTCCCTCCCTTCCTTCCTTTCTGTTTTAAACAAGTTGTATTGATAAAAAATTGACATATAGTAAATTGCACATATTTAAAGGGTGCACTTTGATAAGTTCTGACATGCACCTGCACACACGAAACCTTCACCATCATCAAAATAATAAAGTGATCTGTCTTTCAAAAAAGTTTGCCTCTGCTTTTGGTGATCCCTTCCTGACCCCAGTTGCCAGCAATCACTATTCTATTTTCTGTCACTGTATTAGTTTGTATTTTCTAGGTTTTATATAAATGGTGTTATACCTATATACAGCTTCTGTGTGTCTCCTTGCACTCATAATTATCTTATTTTACAGATATATGATAATTATACATATTTATGGGGTACATGTAATATTTTGATACACGTACACAATGTGTAATGATCAAGTCAGGGTAATTAGGGTATCCATCATCTCAAACATTTATCTTTTCTTTGTGTAGGGAGCATTTCAAATCTTCTCTTTCAGTTATTTTGAAATGTACAATAAATTATTGTTAAATATAGTCATCCTACTGTGCTAACTGAACACTAGAAATTATTCCTTTTATCTAACTGTACTTTTATATCCATTAACTAGCCTGTTTTCACCCCCTTCCCTCCGACCCTTTCCAGCCTCTGGTAACCATCATTCTATGCTCTACCTCCATGAGATCAACTTTTTTAGCTCCCACCTAAGAGTGAGAACATGCAATACTTGTCTTTCTTTGCTGGGCTTATTTTGCTTAACATAATGTCCTCCAGTTCCACACATATTTCTGAAAATGACAGGGTTTCATTATTTTTTATGGCTGAATAATATTCCATTGTATGTATATACCACATTTGCTTTATCCATTTATCCATTGTTGGACATTTAAGTAGCTTCTATATTTTGGCTATTGTGAACAGTGCTGCAATAAACATGGGAGTGCAGATACCTCTTCATTATACTGATTTCTTTTCTTTTGGATATATACCCATAATTGGAATGGCTGGATCATATGGTAGTTTTATTTTAAGCTTTTTAAGGAGACTGTATTGTTTTCCATACTGGCATTCCCCTGTCTCTACATCCTCGCCCAGCACTTGTTATTGTTTGTCTTTTTGATAATAGCCATTTTAACTGGGCTGAGATGTTATCTATTTGTGATTTTGATTGGCATTTCCCTGATGATTAGTGATGTTGAGTATTTTTTAATATACCTGTTAGCCATTTGTTTGTCTTCTTTTAAGAAATATCTATTCAGAACATTTGCCCATTTTTTAAATCAGGTTGAGTTTTTTTTTGCTATTGGGTTTTTTGCTTGACTTTCTTGTATTTTTTTCAGGTTACTAAACCCTTCTCAGGTGGATAGTTTGCAAATATTTTCTCCCATTCTGTAGGTTGTCTCTTCACCCTGTTGATTGTTTTCTTTGCTGTGCAGAAGCTTATTAGCTTGGTAACGTCATGTGTGTGTATTTTTGCTTTTGTTCCCTGTGCTTTTGAAGTCTTATTTAAGAGATATTTACCTAGACCAATGTCCTGAAGAGTTTTCCCAATGTTTTCTTATAGTAGTTTCATAGTTTGGGGTATTACATTGAAGTCTTTAATCCATTTTGATTTTATTTTTGTGTATGTGGGAGGTAGCAGTCCAGTTTCATTCTTCTGAATGTGGGTATCCAGTTTTCCCAGCCCCGTTTATTAAAGAGATCATCTTTTCCCCAATATATGTTCTTGGCACCTTTGTCAAAAACAAGTTGGCTATCAATGTGTGGATTTATTTCTGGGTTCTCTAATCTGCTCCATTGCTTTATATGTCTGTTTTTATGCCAGTACCGTGCTGTTTTGGTTACTACAGCCTCACAGTATGTTTTGAAGTCAGGTAGTGTGAAGCCTCCAGCTTTGTTCTTTTTGTTCAGGATTACTTTATCTATTTGGGGTCTTTTGAGGTTCCACACAAATTTTAGGAATTTTTTTCTATTTCTATGAAGAGTATCATTGGTATTTTGACAGGGATTGCACTGAATCTACAGATTACTTTGGTTAGTATGGACATTTTAACAATAATAATTCTTCTGACCCATGAGCAGGGATATTTTTTCACTTTTATGTATCCTTTTTGATGTCATTTGTCAGTGTTTTATAGCTTGGATTGTAGAGATCATTCACTTCTCTGATTAAATTTATTTGTAGGTATTTTATTGTGTTTTAGCTATTGTAAATGGGATTGCTTTCTTGATTTCTTTTTCAGATTGTTCACAGTTGGTGTATAGAAACGCTACTAATTATTGTATGTTGATTTTGTATCCTGCAGTGTTACCGAATTCATTTATCAGTTATAGGAGTTTTTGGCAGAGTCTTTAGGTTTTTCTAAATATAAGATCATGTCATCTATGAACAAAAATAATTTGACTTCTTTCTTTTCAACTTGGATGCCCTTTATTTCTTTCTTTTGCCTAATTGCTCTGGCTAGGACTTCCACTATGATGTTGCATAAAAGTGATGAAAGTGGGCATCCTTGTCTTGTTTCAGACCTTAAAGGAAAGACTTCAATTTTTCCACATTCAGTATGATGTTAGCTGTGGGCTTGTCATATATGGCCTTTATTGTTTTGAGGTATATTTCTTCGATACTTAGTTTGTTGAGAGTTTTTAACATGAAGTGATGTTGAATTTTATTGAATGCTTTTTCAGCATCTAGTGAAATCATCAATGTTCTTGATTCTGTTAATGTTATGTATCATTTTTATTGATTTACATATGTTGAACCATCCTTGCATCCCTGGTCTGAAAAGACACTTGGTATGATTTTGATTTTTAAAAATTTGTTAAGACTTGTTTTGTGACCTAACATAGGGTCTATCCTGGAGAATGTCTTATATGCTATCGAGAAAAATGTGTATTCTACAGCTGTTGGATGGAAGGGATGGAATCTAATGTAAATGTCTGTTAGGTCCATTTGGTCTAGAGTGCAGTTTAACTCTGATGTTTCTTTTTGGATTTTCTGTCTGGATGATCTGTCTTTTGCTGAACATGGGGTGCTGAAATCCCCTACTGTTATTGTATTACAGGCAATGCCTTCCTCTAGGCCTATTAGTTTCTTTGGGTGCATACATATTTACAATTGTTATATCCTCCTGCTGAATTGACCCCCTTCTTATGTAATGGCCTTCTCTGTCTTATTTTACCATTCTTGACTTAAAGCCTACTTTATCTGATATAAGTATAGCTGTTCCTGCTCTTTCTTGATTTCCATTTGCATAGAATATATTTTTCCATCCCTGATTTTTGGTCTGTGTGTGTCTTGTAAACAGCTCATTCAGCCACTCTATGTCTTTTAATTGGAGAATTTAATCCATTTACATTCAAGGTTGTTACTCATAGGTAAGAGTTTTATACTGCCTTTTTGTTGCTTGTTTTCTGGTTGTTTTGTAGATCCTTTCTTCCTTCTTTCTTCTCTTATTGTCTTCCTTTGTTGTTAAGTAATATTCTTTAGTAGTGTGTTTTGATTCTGTTCTATTTATTTTTAGCATATCTATTATAGGTTTTTGTTTTGTGATTACCATGAGGCTTACAAAAATATCTTATATTTATAACAGGTTATTTTAAACCAATAATGACTTAACTTTGATTACAACATAAAGGTAACAACAAAAACTCTACACTTTAACACCATCCCCACCTCCACATTGGACTTTTTGATGTTTCAGTTTACATCTTTTTATATTGCCTATCTCATAACCAATTGTCATAGTTATTGTTTTTAATAATTTTGCCTTTTAGTCTTCATATTTAAGATATAAGTGATTTTCTTCAGTTAGTGTTAGAGTATTCTGAATTTGTCTGTTTTCTTACTTTTACCAGTGATCTTAATAGCTCCAGATGTTGTCTTGTTATATGTTAGCATCTATTTCTTTCAGATTGAAAAATTCCCTTTAGCACTTTATGTGTTGATGAATTCCCTCAGCTTTTGTTTGAGAAAGTCTTTATCTCTCCCTCATCTTTGAAGGATAGCTTTGCTGGGTACAGTATTCCTGTTTGGCAGGGTTTTTTTTCCTTCAGCACTTTGAATATGGCATCAGACTCTCTCTTGGCCTGCAGGGGCTCCATTGACTGTGATATGTTTCTTTTCTCTTGTTGCTTTGAGTATTCTTTATCTTTGATTTTTGCTAATTTGATTATGATGTGCCTTGGGGTATTCCTCTTTGGGTTGCGTTTGGTTGGTGATTTCAGATCTTTCTGTATTGGGGTGCTACTGTCTTTCTCCAGAATTGGGAAATTTTTAGCCACTATTTCCTTAAATATGCGTTCTAGGCCTTTTTATCTGTCATCTCCTTTGGAATGCAGAGGTTAGGTCACTTACAGTGTCTCATACTTCTTCACCCTTTTTTATTCTTTTTTATTTTTGTACCTCTGGTTGGGTAATTTCATATGTTCTGTCTTCAAGCCCATTAATTCTTTCCTCTGTTTGATCACATTTACTGTTAAAGCCATCTAATGAGTTTTTCAGTTCATTTATAGTACTCTTTGTTTCTAAGATTTCTATTTTTTTTAATTGTTTCTATTTCTTTGTTAAATTTCTCATTATGTTCCTGAGTTGTTTTCCAGATTTTATTGAGTTTTCTCTCTGTATTTTCTTGTGATTTCCTGAACCTCTCTAAGAGGCTTATTCCAAAATCTCTGTCAGAAATGTCATAAATTTTCAATTTTTCTGGGTTAATTCCTGAAGCTTTGTTGGTTTCTTTTGTGGTTTTCACAATCCTTGTGTCTTACTTACATTGATACCTATGTGTTAGAGGAGGTAGCCTCCTCTTCCAGTTTTTGGTGTTCTTTGGTGTTTCTTTGGTGGTTTTATACATTTACTACTTAGTTTTGGAACTTAAACACTGTGCTATTCTTGCTTCCCATTCTGGGGAGGATTTATATTGAGTACCAGAACTAAAATACTAAAATAGTACACTAAAATACTACACTGGAACTGACTTGTTGCCCTGCTATTATTTCCTTGTTTGGGAAAGACTTATAGTGAGCACTGGAACTTAAACTTTGCCCAGGACCTGTATTGCTCCCCTGACATTGTTTCCCAGTCTGCAGAATTCTTAAGCCTGCACCAGAAATGAATCTTGACCTTTTAGTTTTTTCCTGGCCAGGGGAAAGCTCCACACAACCACCTCAGCTTTGTAGAAAATCCAGCCAGGGATTTGAGCCTTCCCATGGATTGCGCCCTCGGCAGTGCTATGATGCTGGCCCGTCCCTTCAATGTGGCACCCCTGCTGATGGTACAACAGAATAGCCACCAAGATCCACCTACACACCAGTCACTGTCATCAGCATCCTCTTTTTGTCCCCAGGTGGTTCAGCACTCCTGGCAAGGAACCAGAGTGGGCTTTCCATGAACATTCCCAAACAGGTGGGGAGATCAAACATCCACCTCCCATTTCTTCTTCTCACCTTGGAAATCATGGGTCTGTAGAAATTCTCTGTGAGTGGTATTATGCCCACTTTAGGAAGAGGGCAGCACACTCTGAAATGACTATTTCTCTTACTGATCATGGCTTCTCTTGATTCTGTGGGCCCAGTGGGTTTCTCTATTTTTCCCCTGAGTTCTGATAAATTTGGGGTGGTATTCTTGTCTTTGAATACTTTCTAGTTGTATTTTTGTGGAGGAAGTGATGCTCAGAGTCTTTTATTCTGCCATCTTGCTTTCATTCATAGTTATTTTAATATTCATAGTCCATTGTACAGATATTCCACAATATATTTTTCTACTCACCTGCTGATGGGCATTTGGGTTATTTCCAGTTTTTGACTATTACAAACAAAGCTGCTATGCACATTCATATACAAGTTTTATATATACATGTACTTTCATTTATCTCAGGTATAATATCTAGGGGTAGAATGATGATATCATATAGTAGATATATGTTTAACTTTGTAAGAAACTGCTAGACTATTTCCCAAAATCCTATATTTTACATGCCTACCAGTGATATATAAAAGTTCCAGTTGCTGCCTATCTTTGTCAAAACTTGACATGGTTTGTCTTTTTAATTTTAGCCCTTGTAATAGGTGCACAGTTGTAGCTCATTTTGGTTTATTTTTCATTTTCCTAAGACTAATTATGTTGAGCATCTATTCATGTGCTTATTTGCCATCAATATTAGTTTTCTGTTGCTGCTTAACAAATTAGCAGGAACTTGGTGACTTGAAATGTCAGCCATTTATTATCTCACGGTTCTATAGCTCAGCTACTTTTTCAGTGGGCTCAGCTACTTTCTCTTTTTAGGTCTCACAAACCATCAAGGTGTCAATTGGGTTGTGCTCTTTACTGGAGGTTTGGGAAAGGATTCACTTCTAAGCTCATTTAGGTTTTTTGTCAAAATCAAGTTTCTTGCAGTTATAGGTCTGTGGTTTCTCTTTGCTTGCTTGCTGTCAGTGATTTCTCACTCTTTCTAGAAGCAGGCTGCATTCCTCTCTCTGGTCCCCCTCTGTCTTCAAGCCAGAAATGGTACATTGAGTTTTTCTCATACCTCAAATCTCTCTGACTTCTTCTTCTGCCTGCCTCTTCTGCCAGCCTGAGAAAGCTCCCAGCTTTTATGTGCTAATAGGATTAGATCAGATCTACCCAGACAATCTCTGTGTCTTAAGGTCAACTATCCCATATACCATCACATAATCATCGGTGTTATATCATAGTCATAGCTTTCAAGGATTAGGGTGGATCACCTTTGAAGGGACATTTTAGAAATTTTGTGTACTGCATAATTCATATATATTCTTTGTTAAAGTATCTGGTCAAATCTCATGCCAATTTTTTATTTGGCTTTGATAAAGCATACAAATCTTTTGCAAATACATATTATATTTGCAAATACTTTCTCTCAGTTGTGGCTAATTCTTTTCATTCAATTAACAGTGTCCTTTGAAGAACAGAAGTTTTAAATTTTGATGAAGTCTAAATAAGTTTTTAATTTTATGGATTTTGTCTTTGATGTTATATTTAAGTTATCTTTGGCTTATCTTAGGTCACAACAATTTTTTTCCTATGTTTTATTTTAGAAATGTTATCGTTTGAAGTTTTATATTTAAGGATATTTGAGTTTATCTTTGTAAATGATGCAAAGCATGAATTGAAGTTTATCTTGCATATGAATATCCAATTGTTCCAGCACCATTTGTTGAAAAGATTATTCTTTCTCTACTCAATTGTTTTGTGACTTGGTTGAAAATCAGCTGTCCATATGTGTGTGGGCCTATTTTTTGACTCTCTGTTTTGTTCCTTTGATCTATTTTTCTGTCTTGATGCCACTACTTCACTGTCTTGATTAATATAGCTTCACTAATGAGAATTGAATTGTTAGTCCTTCAATATATTTCCTTTTTTTCCCAAAGTTATTTTGCCTATTTTAGGTTCTTTGTGTATCAACATGAACTTTAGAATGAATCTATTGGTTAATTTGGGGTGAATTGACATCTTGACAATACTGAGTCTTTCAGCATATGTACATGGAATATCTCTTTATTTATTTGTGTTTTCTTTAATTTCTCTCACCAAAGCTATTTTATAGTTTCCATATACTGGCCTTTGACATCATATATCATATTTATCCCTAAGGATCTCATGTTTATGCTATTGGAGGTAGTATTGTTTATTTTTAATTTTCAATTCTTCTTGCCAATGTGTAAAACTTCGACTTATTTTTCTATATTGTCTTTTATTCTGCAACATTGCTGAACTCCCTTATCATTTACAGGAGTTTTTAGTAAATGTCATCAGGTTTTCTACATAGTTACTATACAATCATGTCATCTACAAATAAAGACAGTTTTCCCTCTTGTTTTCAATCTGGACTTCTTTTATTTCTTTTTCTTAAATCCATCGATGGTCTAGAACAATAAAATATTGAATAGAACAAGTGAGAGTATAGCCTTATCCTTATCCTATTTCTAATTACAATAAGGATAAGTATATCCTTATCTCTATTTCTGATTACAGGGGTGAATCATTCAGTCTTTCACCACTAAGTATGATGTCAACTCTAAGTTTTTATAGATGCTCTTTATCAGGTTGAAGGAGTGGCCTTCTATTCTTGTTTTCTGAGACCAGGATTGGGTGTTGAATTTTGTAAAGTTTTTTCTCCATATATTTAGATGGTCACATGCATTTTCTTTTTTATCTTGTTAATATGATGAATTATATTAATTGATTACCAAATATTAAACTAACTGTGCATTCCTGGGATAAATTCTATTTGATCACGATGTAGTTTAATTTATATATCATGGGATTTGATCTACCCTATTTTTGATTAGTTTAGGGTTTTGTTTTTTTTTTTGTGCTCATGAGAGATATTTGGCTCCAGTTCTCTTTTATTTTAACATTTTGTCTGGTTTTGCTTTTGGGGTAGTTGTGGCCTCATGGACTGAGTAAGGAAGTATTCTCTCTTCTTAAGTTTTCTAGATGTGTTAGTGGGGAATTGGTATTATTACTTTCTTAAATATTTAGTAGACTTAACCAATGAAGCCATTGGGTTCTGTTTTCTTTGTGGGAAGGTTTTTAATGACGAATTGACTTTCTTTAATAGATATAGGGATATTCAATATCTCCAATCCAATCTATTTCTTCTTTAGTGAATATTGTTAGTTTGTGTTTTTCAAGGAATTGATCCATTTCATCAGTTATCAGATATATAGACATAGAATTATTATACTTTTCATGTCTGTGAGATCAGTAGTGATATCTTTTCTTTGATTTTGGATATTGATATTTTGTGTCTTCTCTCCTATATTCCTGATTAATCTGACTAGAGGTTGATCTATTTTGATCTTCTCAAGGAACCAGATTTTGGTTTCATTGATTTTTCTCTGTTGTTTTTATGTTTTCTATTCCATTGATTTCTGCTCTAATTCTTACTATTTTCTTCCTTTCATTTCCTTTGGATTTGTTCTTCTTTTTGTAGTTCCTTAGGTTGGAAACTGCTATATTATTTTCAGACTTGACTCTTTTTTACTTAGGTATTTTGTGCTATAAATTTCACCCTAAGTATTACTTTAGTGGCATTCTACAAATTGTAATATGTTGTGTTTTCATTTTTATTGAATTCAAAATACTTTCTAACTTTCCTTTTTATTTCTTTTATAATAGGTGGGTTAATCATAGTGTGTTATGCAGATTCCAAATATCTTGGAATTTTCTAGATTTTTTTTCTTAGTGATTTCTAGTATAAATATCTTTGGTCAGCAAATGTACTTTGAATGACTTGAATTCTTTTAAATTTATTGAGACAGTCTATGAATTAAATTATGGTCTATCTTGATAAATATGCTGTGTGTACTTGAAAAGAACATGCATTCTGTTGTGATGGAGTGTTTTATAAATGTTAATTAGGTCACTTTTGATAATACTGTACTATATTTCATATCTTCTATAGCTTTACTGATTTTTTGTTGTCTTGTTCTACCAATTATTGAGAGAGTGATATTGCTATCCTGTACTATATTTGTGAATTTGTGTATTCTTGTACTTCTGTTTTTGCTTCATGTGGTAATAAGTTATGTCATCAAGTCAAGAAAGTTTAGGATCATTACACATGCTCCCAGTGAATTTTCTTTCTTAGCCTTATGAAATCACATTCTTTTATCTCTGGTAATATTCTTTGTTCTGAAATCTTCTTTTTATAATATTTGTTTTGATTAGTATTAACATGGTATATATTTTTCTATCTTTATTTCTTTATATTTAATGTGGATTTCTTATAGACAGTCTATTGTTGAATCTAGGTTTTTTCTTTTCTTTTTTTAATCCAATCTGACAATTTCTCCCTTTAAGTTGGGTTATTTGGCCCATTTACATTTGATGTGATTATTAATATTGCTAGGTTTAAATTTATCATTTTGTTATTTTTTGTCTTATCTTTTCTGTGTTCCTTTTATTCTCTTCTTCTGCCATATTTTAGATTGATTAAATTTTTTAAAAATTCTACTTATCTCTTTTGTTGGCTTTTAGCTGTGTCTCTTTCTTTTGTTATTTTGGAGGTTGCAGTTAATAGTATACATCTTTAACTTATGGCAGTCTACCAGCTTGTGACATATATATCAATTCACATATAATATAAAAACATTATAATAGTATACTTACCCCCGACCATCACCATTTTGTTATTGTTGTCAAACATTTGATTTTATATATTATAAACCCCATATTACAATATTTGTCTGTTTGTATAAGCAGTTATCTCTATTATAAAGATATTTTAAAAATCAAATAACTTGTATATTTAGCCCTGTAGTTACTACTTCTAATTTTCTTTATTTCTTTGTGTAGATCTGCATTTCATTTTTCTTCTGCCTAAGCTACATCATTTATTATTTTATTGTGTTAAATATTTTCTCCTGATTAATGCTTTTAGCTTTTTTGTGTCAAAAAAGTGCTTATATCCCTTTTATTTCTAAAAGACATTCTCAATAGTTGTAGAATTGTAGCTTGACAGATTTATTTTTCTTTCATTTCTTTAAAGATGTTGCCCATTATCTTTTCACTTGCACTGTTTTTAATGGGAAATTTATTTTTTTCTATTTCTTTTCTCCTTTGCCTGTGATGTTTGTTATTATTTCCCCTAACTGCCCTTAAAATCTTTTTTTAATCACTACTTTTAAGTTATTTGCTTATGTTGTAACTTGATGTGGTTTTCTTCATGTTTCTTAAGTTTGCATTTCCTTGAAATTCTTGAATCTGTAGGTTTATAGTTTTCATCAAAAATTTTAAAACGTAGACCGTTATTTCTTCAAATATTATTTTTTCTGTCTTTAATTCCTCCTGTCCGTGACACCAGTTAACTTGTATCAGGATGCCTGAAGCTGTCCCAGAGTTCACTGGTGCTCTGCTTATTTACAATTGTTTTTTTCTTTTGAATTATTTCTTCTCCTTTCAAATTTATTAATCTTCTTCAATTTCTAATCTATCATTAACACCCTTTGTGTATTTTTTCTCTCAGACGTTTTAGTTTTCATTTCAGGTCTTTCAATCATCTCTTTTATCTTCCTTGTCCCTACTTAACATGTTGAAAATATGGAATACAGCTACAATAACTATGCTAATATGATTATTAGCTAACTTTAACATCTGTGTCATTATGAGTTTAATTCAACTTTTTCTCTCTCCGTTAGTCGTATGTTCTTATTTCTTCTCATGCCTGGTAATTTTTGATTGCATGACAGACATTGTGGTTTCACCTTGTTGAATGCTGGATATTTTGTAATCCTATAAATATTCTTGAGTTTTGTTCTAGAATGTATATTAATTGCTTAGAAATAGCTTGATTCTTTCAAATTTTGCTTTTAAGATGTGTTATGTGAGACCAGAACCATGTTTAATATACAGCCAATTATTCTCCCTGACTGAGGCAAGATATTTCTGAATACTTCTCCCAGTGTCCCATAGGACTGGGAGCAATAGCACTAGTCTTGGCCCTGCGTGATTCCTCTAATTCTTTGGGGTATTTTTTTTTCCTCTGCCTTTGGGTAACTTCCTCATGCACATGATCTGATAAGTACTTTGTTGAATACTCATGGATGACCCTCTGAAGATCTCAGGAGTTCTCTCTTTGAAGCTCTCTGTATTTCAGTACACCATCCTGCACACTCTAGCTACCTTGGTCTTCCCCAAATACCCATCTTCTCCTCTACTCAAGGTATCTTCAGGGATATGCCTGAGTTAACTCTCCCTGAATTTCAGCCTGAAAACTTTCTCAAGGCCATGAGCTGAGGCAATTAGAGGGCTCATATCATTTGTTTCTCATCTTTCAGAGATCGCTGTTCTTCCTCACTTGATGTCCCTGTCTTTAAAAGCAGTTTTATGTATTTTGTCCAGGTTTATTGTTATCTCAGATGGGAGGGTAAATCCAGTCTCTGTGACCCTGAGATGGAAGTGATATCCCTCAGGCTTATTATTTAAATTTGACACTTTGTTTTTAAATATTAAGATGATAGATTTTAAAGCAGTATTTACAAACATGTATCCACAAGTACTATATTGCAGGTGTAGATAGACTCGTTTTTCCTAAAAATGAAATCCCAAATTGAGTATAATTGCAATTATGTATTATATTTTTAAAAATTGGTTTATGATTTATTAGAGACATCTTTATACAAGAATTTTGATTGCAAGAGTGCAATCTTCAGATCTGATGAAAATTAAATCAAATGTTCTGAATTAGTGTCATTACTCTGCTCATTTTAAAGTTGTATTTAAACTTCAAGGTTACTCAAGCTTCATGTTTTAAACCATGAGTAAATGTTAAAAATAATATATATCTAAGAATAAAATGTTTATCTCTGTATATTGAGTAGTCAACACTGACTAGAAAATAAAGTTCAAACTCCTCAGCAAAATCCTCGATGGGGAAGCTACTTGCTTACCTTTCGTTTTTCTTCAACCTAATTTTCTCCTCCCTGCTGTATACTGTATGCTCTTATGGTCCTGAAGAACTCATAGATCTCTCCACCTATTGTGATGTTTCTTGTTTTTTCACCGTCTCTTATGCTGTTCTTTTTTCCTAATGATGCCCTTTCTCCTTTTTTAATCTGGAAAATTTCTAGTTATCCTTCAAGACATGTCAGATGCTATTTTTTGTAGGAGGTTTCTCCTAATTGCCTCGCACTGGAGCAATGTCCCCCTCTATGTCACCTGGGCATACTTCCATCTCTACACATTCCTTGTTATATTGAAGTTGTCTGTCTTCCTGTTTGCATTCTAAATAAACTCACGAGCAGAAGTACATGTTTATGTGTTTATAACCCTATCATCTAGCAGACTGCTTGTCACAAAACAGGTGTTTAGTAAATGTTAATTAGAAATAAGTGAACTTTTGGTTGAGTGGATTCCTTTCTCCTTCTGAAACTGTTTTTCTAAAATGTTTTACTCTCTAGACATATTGCTTGATTTGACCCTAATTAAAAAATTTTGCATTTCCAATTTTCCTTCTGCCTATAGCATAGTTTACAATTAGTCCTTCCCTAACATTAGAGTTACCTCTGTTCTCTCTTAGTTTGTAAGTTTTACATTTTATTTCTTGGAATATCCTTAATTGTTTACATGTGTGTTTATCTTTAAATACTTTCCTACAAAGTCTACAGTTATTCGGTATCATTACTAAAAAACAAAAACAAAAACAGACTTGCACAGTAGAATTCCCCCAGAATTCCCTTGCTCATCTCTTTTATTTTTGTTTAGTAGAGTTTTAATTATAGTTTATTAAAGCACAAAGTTATTTTTATTATTATGTTTGCAGGAAATACTTTTAAAAATTTTACCAAAATGTTATATTCACTTGTTTGCTTACCATTGCTACTTATATCCCACACTGACATCTTGGGTTTATTTTCTGTCTTTCTGAGATAAATCCTTTAATATTCTTTTTTTTTACAAGAGTCTGTTATGGTAAACTTAGTTTTAAAATGTTTTTATTTCATTTAAGATATATGTTTCTATCTTACCTTTGAATAAGAGTTTACTTGGGTATTGATTTCAAGACTGACAGTTATTTTACCTCAGCTTTGAAGATACCACTTAATTGCTTTCTGGTATCTACTATTGCTGTCAATTTGATTGTTTTTCATTTTTAGGTAATTTGACATTTCTCTATGTAAATGGAATATATCTGTATCATTGATCTACAATTTCATTTGATATGTCTAGATTCAGATTACCACTGCTCAGCCTCCTATTTATCCTTTTTATTCCTTGATTAACTTTTTCCAATCTGAAGACACATCTTCTATGAATTCTGAACATTTTTCAGCCATCTTATTTTCAAATAAACGCCCTGCTCCAACATTCTAACAATTTTGTTTTTCTGGATCTCCCATTAAGCATATGTTTAAGTTTTCCAATCTATCCACTTGTCTATTTCATATTTTGTATCTCTTTATCTCTCTATGCAAATACTAGATTTTTAAAATTCTACCTCCTAAATCACTAGCTGTCTTCTTACTATAGCTGTATTTTGTCTACGCTTTATACTATTTTATCAAGTTTTAATTTCAATACCTGAATTTTTCATTACTAAATTTTTTTAAGATTTCTTTTTTCATATCTATTTTTTTTGTTGAATATTTTCCTAGTTTAATTGCAAGGAAGAAACTACTCCTCCTTTGTCTTCTTGAGAATTCAAAATGCACTCATTCTAGAGAATTTTTAAGTTTGTTATATTATTTCTCTTTCCTTGGGTGTGAGTTCTTTCTTCTGATATATTTACTGACTCTCCTTCATAGTTTTAAGTTTCTTGTTTTGCTTTGTAATTTCAGTTTTTAGTTCATCTTCTGTAGATGCTTTAAACTCATGCATACTCTTCTGCGTCATGAAGTTTGGATGGGCTTCCAGGATGGTAAGCTCCTTACCCATTGCTGAGATGCTGTTGGTATGCACTACTGAAAAGGACAGGGTAGCTGTTACAATATTGAAATACTTCCTTATCAGTTGGCAAACAGCTGCTTTTTTAAGCTTCCTGAAGAATGTTCCGCTCCTTTTAAACTGTGGCCTCTCTCTGGGAAGACCAAGACCTACCCATAATTCTGCTAATAAATAGTTAATGGACAAGCAGAGCGCCTCTCACACTCTGTTCCAATACTAGAACAGAGTCCTTTCTGATTAGTGGGTGCATTTACCATAAAAATTAAAATTTCTTTTTATATTGCTCTTACCCCCATCTTACCCCCACCCAAGCCTTAACACTGGGCGGTTGGAGGCTTTTCTGCTGTACGGGAAGTGCCAGCCGCGATGCCACACCCGTGGCGGTGGAGGGCTGCCCTCATCCTCGCTCTTTTGCTTTCAGACAGCCTTCCTGTCTCCTCGTGGAATCAGGGGCAAGTGACACGCTGCCTGTTCTACCACAGACTGTAGGGGGAGTTGTGCCAGTCTTAGTTCAAAGCTGAGCACTTACGAGTAACTCTAGCCACTTGCTCCTTTACAAAACCGACTTCTGGTCTCCCGACACTTACAGGGTCGTTAGAGCTTCCTTTCCAGCATAGACTTCCAGCCTTCTAAGCTTTGACTGCCACTGCTTAAATCCATTTCCAAGCACCTACGTGTGGATTACACTATTTCAGTCCCCAACACACCACTACAGGTTTGTCTGTAATTAGTCCACTGATATTTTTCAGTGGTTTTCAGTCACGATCATTTGCTTCCTTTATGCTTGCTCTCTTTTCTCCAGGAGCACATTCATATTTTGTATTTCTAGTCTGGGAATCAGCCTCTTGCCTCCTCCCTCCAAACATTGGTTTCCTTTGGAATACCCCATATGAGGCATTTGGAATATACAGATTTTATATTATACACATTTCTCATTGATTTTTATTAAGTTTTTTAAAAATAGTGTTTCCAACATATTTAGACTCACTGTGTGGGGAGGGAGCCTTTAGCCCTATACTTACATATTTATTTTTGAAATATTTTATACAACTTACAATTTCAATGAATTAAATCACTTACTATTAATAGTAAATGGGTATTTTGCTATGTGAATAAGGTGTCTCTGTGAATCAGTCTGGTTTTTCAGTGTTGCAGGTTTGAATTTTCTAAAATTTGGCAACATTTATTTACCAGTATTACCAGTTCCTAATTCTTCCTGCATTACTTTTGTGTTTAAAAATTATCTTGTTTTCAGAATTGAGGACAGGAATAATGTGCTTTGAATACTTAAAGGATCCCAACTATGCTAGAGCAGTAGGTATGTTCTGCTAGTGAACTTCAAAGGCATACTGTGCTGAGAGTTTCAAAGACAACATTTTACAGGGTCATTTTAAGTCTATCGTGTATTTGACCTTGAGCTGCATTTGAGCATTGTTTATATCACATGTGTAGCACTATAAGAGATCTATTGGGCTGGTATAAGACACTGCTAATGAGAGTCTTTTAAAGTAATCTTCAATATAGATGGAAATAGATTTTATGTGTTACAAGGAAAGTAGGCCAATTAGATAAAGCTTAATAGCTTAAGGGAAGGAGCTAGAACATTTACTTACACTTGACAGAATGAAGAGGGAAGAAAAACAATCTTAGCAGAGCCTTATTTTTTAAGAAATTTATCTTCCTTTTAAAAAATAGATTTTAAGATTTTGAGCTTCCTCTATGAGGTAATTTTATCATGGTTTTGACATATACAAAATCAGCAATTTTTTTTTATCGGTAGGTTTGTACCAATGCTTAATAAAACAGAGATATTATAATGTGCTAATTTATGCCTTGATTCTTCTATTAATAATATGAAAAAAGCTTCATTTTTCCCTGAAAACTATTCTAGTCATCCTTACCTCTTTTATATTCTTACGTGCTACTTAGGAACACTCCTTAACAATGTATAAATTTCAGATTTTCTTTTCCAACAAGATGGTGGATTGAGATTTTAAAAGAATAATAATACCTATAAATGTCTGTATAAAGAATAAATTCCAGGCATGCTGGCACACACCTGTAGTCCCTGCTACTTGAGAGATTGAGGCAGTAGGATCACTTCAACCCAGGAGCTGAAGTGATCAGGGCCAGCCTGGGCAATATAGTGAGACTCTGTCTCTTAAGGGAAAAAAAAAAAAACCGAATAAAAATTTTTAGGATGCAGAAATCCAGAAATGAGGAGAGAATTGAAGATGGGAGCATCACGGAGCTGAGGGAAGTCTTGTAAGTCTCGTAAAACTGGAGTATTTTGTTTTAACACATACAGGACAAGGTCTTGAGCGCAAATGAGGAAAGGAAGTACCCCAACCTTAGATAAAGACATGGTTTTCTAAGAGTTTAATTGTCTTTAAAAAGGTGAATGAGAAAATCCCCTTAGGCACAGGAAGATTATAAGAAAGCTAGCTTTTTTCTCTGCCTGATGTCAGGCTGAAAAAAAAGTCTTCTTTGAGAAAGGAAACTCTTTGACTGCATAGGTTTGAGATCTGCTTTTACAGTATCTATGGATTCCTGGATGGTTTGTTCATTTGGGGTTTCTAACAGAAGAAAACTCAACATTATATTGAAAGCACATTCTCTCAACACAGGGTTGCCTCAGGGGAAGGGGATTGGAGGAGAAGAAAACCCTGATGAGGATGAGCTCATAATCAAAGAATACACAAAAGATAGGCAGAAGTCACAAGAGAATCAAGTATTACAAATGTAAGATAATAGAAAAATAATCTGTAAGTAATATAGCATGTCTATGCTTATAATGATTAAAGATATAGAAGAGGAGATTGATTTAAAGCCTAAGAAAGAAAGTACACTCTTTAGTCAATGCTACAATATCAAAGAACCCCCAAATCTCAGTGACTTAAAACAACAAAGGATATTTTTCATGACACCAAAGTCTGATCAGGTAGGTGGGGAAAGAGTGGTAGTTTTGAATGTGCTGAGTAAGGGTTCCTGTCTCATTTCTTCTTGAGGCATCACCACTTCGTAAGGTGTTCTCATAGAACTTAGCCATACATGGAGCAGGAAGAGAATGGGAAGTATCTCACGGAACGTTTTGTGAGCCTGAAGGTGAATACTGTTATCTACCCACATTCAATTGTCCAAGACGCCATCCCGTAATACTAGTCAAACATCACAAGAAATGGCAACAGGATTGGCAAGCATCCGGTCAATCTCTACTTACATGTAACAAGTTGAAACAGTTCTAATTAGGAATTATTAGAAACATAAAAGACATCCATTCTTTCATTTCACATAAATAGGTGATAGATAACAGATTTCCTGCTTTGTCCAGCTACTGTTTCAGTTGCTGGAGATAGAGGAAATGAACGAAAAATCCAGTGTTCCTACCCCTGTGGAACTTACACATCCTACCCGTGGAGACACAACAGTAAGCACACAGACAGAGGATTAGTGAGAGGTTGTCAGGTGCTATAAAAATGAAGCAAAATGAAAAGATGCAGAGAGGTGAGCATTGCTATAATAGATAGAATGTCCAGGAAAGTACTTCCTCCAGCCCTCACTCCCCGGAGGTGATATTTGAGAGAGACTTTAACCTTCTTTTTACTAAATTCAACGTTTAGTTGTTTTCACTTCATCTTGATCTATTAGCAACGTTTGGGTCTATTGCTTATTCCCTCATTTTTGAAGAAAATTGCTTTACTTGGTTTCCAAAGCATCACCTTCTACTGTGTTTGTCTTGCCTCACTGTATTTTCTCCCTATTGCTGCTATAATAAAATACCACAAACTTAGTGACCTAAAACCACACAAATTTATGGTCTTAGAATTCTGGAGGTCAGAAGTCCACCATGGGACTGAGCTAACAGGAAGTTTTCAACAGGGCTGCTTTCCTTTCTGTAGGCTATAAGAAGAGAATCCAATTCCTTGCCTTTTCCAGCCTCTAGAACCTGCCCACATTCCTTGGCTTGTGGCCCCTTTCTCGGTTTTCAGAATGATCAAGTTTGCCTTTGTCCATTCTTCATTCGTCACTTTCCCTCTGAACTCTTCTGTCTCCCTCTTCCACTTTTAAGGACCCTGGGAATTACATTGGGCCCATCCAGATAATCTAGGATAATTTCCCCTTCTCAAAATACTTAATCACATGTACAAACTCGCTTTTGCCATGGAAGGTAATATGTTCACAGTTTCCAGGGATTAAGATGTGTATAAATTTGGGGGTGGGGAGGATTCTGTCTATCACATTCAATGATGACTTTTTTTTTTTTGCAAATTATAACAATTTATTATTTCTCATCTATCAGATTGGCAAAGAACAAAACGTCTGATAAATTGTATTGGAGAAGGAGTTGGGAAACTGGCACGCTTGCCCATTGTTAGTAGGAGTATAAAACTTTTTTCTCAGTTTTCTCAGTTGTTTCCTCATCTTTCTGACCTTTAAATATCTTTAAATACAGCTGTGTTGCTTTTTAGAGTATTGAAGTACTTTTTGTTTATTATAAGTTCCTTACCAATAACTCTGAGGCCCAGACATGTTGGCCTTTTGCCCTGGGTCCCTGACCTACCCTGGGGACTTTACATCCCTGGTCCCACAACAAAAATAAATAATAAATGTCTGGCCTAGCTAGAGGCTTTGAAGACACTGACCCAGCATTGTGGTCAGGCTCCGTTTAGATTGGTTAATGCTCCATACATACTAGTTGTTAGGTGTTTTGAATAGCATCCCTGGGAGTGCCTCTTTCTCAAGTAGTCATTTTCTTGGTGATTTCATCCAGTCTTAAGGCTTTAAATACCATGTAAATGCTGATGACTCTCAAAGTTTCACTTTTAGCCCAATTTTTTCTCCTACACTTCAGAATCTTAAATCTAACTACCCATTCAGCACCTCCAAGGATGTATTTTAGGCATCTAAAACACAACTCATTTATCAATGAACTGCTGCTTTATCCCGCCTGCCTCAATTTTGCCCCATCATGTGGCCTTCTGTCTATCAAGAAATACCGACTCTATCTACTTCGAGTGGACAGTGTTTATAAAGTCTGTGGTAATGTACAACAATGTCCTAGGTCTTCAATTCACTCACCACTCACTCACTGACTCACCCAGAGCAACTTCCAGTCCTGCAAGCTCCATTCTTGGTAAGTGTCCTTATACAAGTCCCATTTTGTTTTATCTCTTATATTGTATTTTTACTGTACCTTTTCTATGTTTAAACATGTTTAGATACATAAATACTTACTATTGTGTTATAATTGCCTACAGTATTCAGTCCACTAAGTACTGTACAGGTTTGTAGACCAGGAGCAATAGGCCATACCATATAGCCTAGGTGTGTAGTAGGCTGTACTATCTAGATTTGTGTAAGTACACTCTGTTGTTCACAGAACAAAGAAATCACCTAACGATGCATTTCTTAGAATGTATCCCCCTCATTAAGTAATGTATGACTGTATCCTATATATTTTACTTAATTTATGCTGTTTATTTTGTTTCTAGAATGCACTAGAATATGAATTCTATAAAGGTTGAGATGTTAGTCTGTTTTTTTCCAACTGCTTATCCCAGGGTCTGGAGCAGGGTTCTAGCCTCACTAGTAGATAAAAATTTGAAAATTGGACAAGATTCTTATTTTAGACTTTAAAATTCATAAAAATGAACAAAAAGTAATATTCAGGTTTTAAAGATATAAAAACTAGAATATACATGTGGTGAAAGTAGAAAACAAGGCCCAACTTTTCTTTAGAAAAGTGGTCAAAATATATCACAAACTTTAAATATGTATATGCTTTGGTAGAGTAAGACTCCTTATTAAAATTTATCCTAAGGAAATAATTGAGAATGTATGCAAAGGTTTAGCAACAATAACCACCACCATAGTCTTTCTTATGAAAGTGAAAAATTTTAATCTCAAAACCCCCATTTCCAAATATAAAAGCCTAGTTAAAGGAAATGTGGTATATTCATACAATGGAATATAATACAATCATTAAATTCGTATTTAGATAAATATTTCGGACATGAGAAATATTAACAAATTACTAATAAGTAGAATGAAGCAGTCTATAAAAAGTATACGTAGAATGATTTAATTTTTGAAGAAAAATGTATATTCTTTATATTGGTCTCAGAGGTTAGATAGTTGTTAACAATGTAGTGTCTAGAGTGAGGGGGTAGTTTTTTTGTATTTATCTGATTTGTATTTTACAGTTTTCTTTTAAAATAATGATCACATAATACTTTTAGACTGGGAAAAAAATCAAAATTATATTTGTGTTGATATTCCAAAAGCTATTACTATTTAAGTGCAAAGGATTTTCTTTAAGTGTGAATTGTATATAAATATCCTTATGTATTTATGATATTTGATAATACTGTTTGTATTTATTTTTTAATACCTTGCATTAGTAACTAGGAACTAATGCTCAAAATTTGCATATGGAGTAATCTCTTTGGGGTCATTTCAGTCTTTAGAACCCTAACATGTGAAAGCTATCTGGCCACAGATATGTCTGTTTTGAAAAATGTATTTAACATGACTCTGATGACAAGATAATTAAATTTATGTCACACAATTAATCCAGTATTTTATCTCAGAGATTCTAATTAAAACTAAACTTCTCTCTCTCTCTCTCTCTCTCTCTCTCTCTCTCTCTCTCTAGTTTCTACATTTTTGCCAGCAATGTACAACCTGGTTCTGTGGAACAAAAGAAGGGGAAATTCCCCATCTGGCCGGAGTGGAGTGAAACAGATGTAAATGCAGAAAAGTGGGATGCAGGCAAAGGTGGGAAAGAAAAGGACAAGACTGGAAAGAGTCCCATATTTGTAAGCAGACTCAAACATGACTGGATTTCATTTCGGTTTTTGATTTTACCATGGAATAAGATTTGTTAGCATGAGAGCGTACCCGTTCTCCACGATCTCCCTCCAAAAGAGAAATTTTGTCTTTGTCTACTTGCCCTCTCCGCCAGCCAGTGCCTCACTTTCCAAGCCTTTGTCCTGAGTTTGGGTGAATTACATTTGAGCAAATGGGAGGAAAGTGATGTAACCACAGCGTCATAATAAAACAAAGGGGAAATTAAGAGAGAGAACAGGTTAGCCAGTGGATTTTGAACTAAGTTGGGAAGCAGGCGTTTAGAAGGTGGTTTAGAGAAGGAGAGTCCACAGCAGACCTGTGATCTGTCACCTTGAGGTACTAGAAAAGGGGATTTTTAAAAGACATGTCACTGTGAGGTAAAACCTGGATTCCTCTTAATAGCCCCTCAAACTATGTGGATAAAGATCTGAGCTGCTCTTTGTTTACTTTTTGTCCTGTAAACATGATATGTCCCCAAGATTGGAGCTATGTGGATTTCCTACATTTTCCAATCATTTTAGGTTCTTTTGCCTATTTGAAAATGTTTACTCTGGCCAGGCTCAGTGGCTCATGCCTGTAATCCTAGCACTTTGGGAGGCTGAGGCAGGGGATCACTTAAGGCTAGGAGTTCAAGACCAGCCTGAGCAACACAGTGAGACCCCCATCTCTACAAAAAATTTAAAAATTAGCTGGGTGTGGTGCTGTGCACCTGTAGTCCCAGCTACTTGGGAGGCTGAGGCAGGAGGATCTCTTGAGCACAGGAGTTTGAGGTTGCAATGACCTATGATTACGTCACTGCACTCCAGCCCGGGCCACAGAGCCACACCCTGTCCACCCCCCCCAAAAAAAGGTTTACTCTATTTGTAAAGACTTCTTTGTTGAGCTTATGGGTCTAGGTTGCACTTAAATATGACCTATTTATTTGGTGAGGTAATTCATTTAAGCATATTTATAGAACACAATATAATTTTCAAAACACAAACAAAATTGCCAGGATTGCTAGGTTGAACTCTGGCATCTCTGTTTGCATAGAGCATTCTGAAATGGTAAACATCAGCATTTAAACTTTGTTCACAAAATATAGTGTCACAAACTGCATGATTCATATCAGTGATTTATTCACAAAAGATATTCAATAAAGGGAGCTAATTGCTGACCCTGTTAGCACTTGAACAATTTCCAAATTAGCAAAGTGTGAGAGAACACATTCTTTGTACCATATCTAGAGTGATTATGGAACTTTTAGATGCAAAGGGCTTTTGAACCCTCTGGGTTCAAATGAAAATGGGCATATTCTATGCATTTTTAGCAGCAATTCAAAACTTATGGGGACTGTGTGTGTGTGTCTGTGTGTGTGTGTAGCTTTCAGAATTTACGGCAGGAGGATAGATTGTGTAAGTCCTCAGTTGAGCAGTTAATCTCTGGAAAAGACCTATAGATGATCCACTCCAAAGTGTGGAGAAGCAACAGGGAGGGGAATGGCAAAATTGCTTAACATTTTTTAAATAGGATATTAAAAATAACTCTTTAGGGAGCTTGGAGTGCAAGCATGCTTTTGTTAGGTAACTGAAAAAATCTTACAGATCTCTGGAAGGTTGGGTATCAAATTCTGGGATTGATCAGTGTTATTAAAGCAAGGGCATGTGTGTTGGAAGAACGTTTATTGGAAGAAAACCAGAGAGACTGGAACAGTAGCAAGTGTGCTGGTCACCTGATGTCCATGTTGTTTGGGGGCAGCAAATAGGAATCAGGCTGGCTGAACATCAGACCCTAATGTAGATACTGTGGCCCTTGGATTAAGGAGCTGTATACAACTGCATGGTTAGGGAAACACTAAGTCAACTCTTGCTGTGAACAGGGGCTATCCAATGGAATGTGACACTTGAGAACCTTAACCTACATCCCATTCTGCCACCGTAGCTTTCAAAGGTCGGAGAGCACTAGCTTAAACTACAGTGCAAAGTAGTAACATCTGGGCTAGAACCTTACTCCCCACCCCAGTTCTGTCCCACAGCCTCAGCATTCTTGGCCCACAAACCAATAGCCCCTCCTCTGGAGTGAGTGGTAGACAGTGTTCAAACCTTGTGATTGCATCTCCATGATGGGGTGGCACAGTAGCTCTTAGCCCTGATTTGCAACATCCATATTTTACCAAGATTAATTGTCTTAAGTATACAACTGTAGCAGTTGTCCTTGGAGTTTTGCAGATACTGTACTACAGTTTCGTAAGATGATACCATTGGAGAAACAAGGGAATACAGGAGCCTTTTGTATTATTTCATACATCTGCATGTACAACATCTATAATTATCTCAAAAGAACAAGATTTTTAAAATTCATAAATGAAAATCAGTCGGGTCAAAGGTCCAAGTTTTATTTACATATAATCCTGTTGTTGATTCTAACAGTTGAAAATTAAGTAAATATTTCTCGATCTTCTCTATTCAGTTAAAAAAAATTTTTTTCAAAGGAAAATATGGCCATATCTGGCCTATCCAAAATACTTGTCCCGCCATACCTAATTTACATTCCAAAGCAGCTCATGCTTGTTTGGGCTGCTTCCTCTAAATTAAAATGCTACTCAACAATCCACGTTCTGCTAATTATATATAGTATTGTTAAATTCAGTATTCTCCAAATACTCCATGAATTGGCTCTAAGGACAGGCACACAAATTGCTCTATACATGCTTATTGATTGATCAAATTTATGCAAGTATTTGTTTTTATTGAGTTGTGTTCATTTTAATGAAGCCATACGGAGAAAAAGCTTAATTTATTTTTTATATAGCATTTTTTTGAAGACCCTGAAGGAAAGATTGAGTTACCACCATCATTGAAAATTTATTCCTGGAAACGTCCACAGGATATTTTAATTAGTCGGGTAAGAATTTTTTTACGATTAAGCAAAATACATATTAATTATGGAGATATCATACCCTAGTGATAAAAATATGCATTTTTGAAATGATTTAGAGTAATTTTTTCTTATGGTATTCAGCAAGAAAAGTAATTGCTTTTTGGCATTAAAATCAGAAATAAATGTTTATCAGTATAGTTAAATATTTCTTGTACTAGTTTCCAAGAGGTTATATTGAATTTTTGTTTAAAGTGATTTTATTTCTAAAAGTTTTGGCCTTCATCAGCACTGCTACTAATGCAATAAAATGTAATATATCCACCATATTTTCCAAGTACTGTTATTAGTTGAGAAAATCAGATAAACCTAAATCCAAAAAGATTCACTAAAATGAGAAAATAAAAGGGTACATCTCTGTCCACCAGAGTATTTTTTGAATGCCTAGTTGTAAGACATTTTAAATAAAATAAATCAAATGTACATGAATCATGCTTTTAAGTTACTTATAATGTTAGGTAACATTCACATGAAGAATATAAATTCTGTGATGTTAATATAATGTGCTTAATATTAATGTGTTCTTAACAATATTCAGTCTCTTCTCAATATAAGAACATGGTTTACATTTCATGCAAATAAAGGATATGAATTTCATAAAGTGGGAGTGTTGTAACTTTGGATAAGTAGAACCATATCTTTTTCTTTTTAGCATAACTTAGTTCTGAGAGATACATTTGTACCAAAAATAAATTCATTCATTGTTGTTGATGATACGTTCACCTACATATATCATAATTCTGCCATCCGTCTCCATGCTGCTACTCTTCCTCTGCACTGAGTCCTTCTCTTGATCCATCACACTGGAGTATAGACCAGAACAACCAGAACTGAAAGTCTGGCTAGGTATTATATGGGAAAATCCCAGAAGAGTGTTTTTCAAGCTTTAATGTCTAGGTCCACAGTGGTAACTACTTTTGAGATTGAGACTCATTAAATATGGACATTTATAAAATTGAAGCAAAAATCCCACAAAACAGTAATGACCTATCTGTATGAGATATTGTATTATACCTCATTATAATAGAATTATATCTATTCTATCTATCTAGACCTGACCCCCTAAATTGACTTCATGAATCACTAAGTAATCACACCGCACAACTTAAAAACACTGTCAACCTAGAACATACCCTAGAACTCTCTAAGTAAAAGACACAATCAAAGGACATGATTTAAGTCAGAGAAAAGCTAAGTTATAATACACCTTGAAATCCTGAATGTAAGATATCAGAATCAACATGGGCCAGTCCAACCAAGGGGGTTAATAAGTTCTGATCCTAGAGTAACTGATCAGATCTATTTATTTGTTAGAACTAGAAATTAGTGGCCCAGACCCTTAAGCATTGTTTATATTGAATAGATATAAGATACTGCAGATTCATCCAGCCCCAGGTACAGGTATAGGGAATAGAGATGCTAAAATGCCATTGTAGAGTCCTGTGCCTTAATATTTGTTGTCTTTTACAAACTCAGTTCCTACTTTTCATCTGTCAGCAGATGAAGTATAATGCTTCAAACTTTAGGTATATAATATTTATTTAATATATAATTAGTCAATTTTAGTGCACATTGGTACTTGCTGAAAACCATGGGCATTTTAGAAGTGTCCCGTCACAGTCAGTCAAACCAGAATAAACTATGTTTATAACTTATAATAAGCTGAGTCAGTTCAGGCCTTTTAGGTAGTTGTAGGTCAAGATACTAGTACAGATGAGTCAGAGTAATTGGTAACATTACCTTTCATAAAAGTCTAATTCCCTAATTAAAACCATTTTCATGTTAATTTGATGTGTTAAACATATACACTTGACATGAATTGTAGCTCATTTGGAAAATGCTATGTCATATTTCTCTATTATTTTTATTATATTATTTACTTATTGGTACCTGATTTAGATGTGTACCAATTAAATAATGAGCATTAAATTAATTTTAAAATGTAACAGGATTTAAAGTTGGACAAGATTTTAAAAGCTGTCACAGCTAGTGTTTTTTATTCAAGATGAAGATATTTTCCCAGGTTTAACTTGAGTAGTTAATTTAAATTTTAGATTACTTTTTAAACTCTCAGTTTGTGTGTGTATGCATGCTTGCTAAGTTTATCTGCATATATAATGTATGCTATAATATTTTACTTGCATAGTAAAATATTATATTTTAATGGTATTACATTAAATTAATGTCACCTACAGCTCTAAGAATTATCTTAGGAAATAATGTATTTATTTTTTATTTCTTCTCGTTCTCCTGGATGTGAGAAATGAAATCACATTTGGCGTATTTCCAGCACAGAAAACTGTTTCATTAAGCTACTTTTGCTTTATTTTTCTTATAGAGTAATATCTATCTATATACTTTTTTGTATTTCAGGCTCCAGTAGTTGTGAAAAATGAAATCATGTTTGACTTGTTTTCAGCAAATGAACATTTGCTCTGCAGTGAGGTATGTGGGGAAGCATGAACTAAATTCTCATCACAGAACGCCTTTCAGACCTGCTTAAACAATTTCCAGACAGTAGATTTCAGTTCTTCCTTGCTCATCTTTGAGTTTTGGTACAACTGAGTACTTTTTTCCCAACTTTTTGAGGTATAGCTAACAAGTAAACATTATATATATTTAAGGTATACAACTTGATAATTCCATATACATAGACATATTGCTTGTTTGAAATAGGTATGCAATCCAATTGCACCCCAATGATTTCCCACCTGCCACCTCCCCACCTTCCCATCCCCGCACCTGCACCTCCCTGCTTTGGGTTTTACCCATCACAAGCAGGTCTATTCCACTCCCTTAAGTTAGTCAAATTAGAAACAAGAGCTTTTTGATTATTTTCTCCTAAGACTCAGTCAGAGAAAAGGGACATAGTCATTATTAATTCAAATACCTTGTCATTTTTATCTTTAATGTATTGACCAATATTAAAATAAAAATATTTATTTCTTCAACCAAGTTATATCGATCAGTATAAAATTATCTGTAGATTTTTTTGTATTTTAGTCTAAAGTATACCTATTTTATGAATCCTAAACCTACACAGATTTTAGCTTTTCATTTTCCAAGTGAAAAAAAGTATAAAATATTCTACAGTAAAATTTCCAAATATATAAGAGGATATATGCTTTACAAACTTTTTTGACTTAATCAAACTTTAATAATTTCTTAGATAACTCAAATTAAGAAAAACATAAATCTTAGGAGGTCAGTCTTAAGTATTTAATTTCCTTACAAACAGAAAGTTAAACATGAGATGAATATTTCAGAAAATCTGATACTACTGAGGTAATAAAGGCTTTACTGTACACTCACTGTGACCCAGAGATTTCTTACACATTGTTTCTATTCCTCACAAAAATGCTGAAAAGTAGATACTGTTATCTACATTCTAGAGATGAGAAACTGCAATTTAGGCTGAAGTGACTTGCCCAACAGCAGAAGGCTGTGAAGGATCTGAAGAGAATTCAAATCCTGGTCTCTATTTCTGCTGGGAAGCCTGCCTTCCGACTGTGCTTGCTGCCTGTCAACACTGCAAGTCAGAGTTTCACTTACAGCATGTAGGCACCTACACAGATCAACACATAAAATATGGGATTTAGAGTACATTTATTTATGTATCTGTACAATTTTAATTCTTTCACATCTCCTTCCTTCTCTAATTGGTCCTATTTGCATAAAAGAGATAATTTCCTTCTTAAACTTCTCAACATTTACAGAAGAGTAGCTCACTCATTTGTGGAATTCAACAGTACTCTCAGAAGCGCTGGCTCAGCCCCCGTCCCTTGTCTCTCTCTCTCACTCTGTCCATAATCTCCACCGCCCCTCACTGACATGAAGGTTAATATCAGATGGAGGTCAATGCCAAATCCCTGACATTTTACTCTGGAAAACAGCTTTCTTATCTAAGAGTATGTTTAATATTAGACATTTTAGATTGTATTGTGACTGTGTTTCCTGAAAACAAAAGCAAAACCTATAATGTTATTCAGTAGGTCAGAAATCAAAATGTGGAATACATTGAATGTAAAATTTAATATTACTATATGAAGTAGACTTTTACTGTATTTCTCCCTAAATTATAGTACATACAACTGTGGAAAATATCCAATTAACACTAATGATTTTTGTCTCTAGCTGATGAGATGGATTATTAGCGAAATCTATGCAGTGTGGAAGATATTCAATGGAGGGATTTTGAGCAATTATTTTAAAGGGTCTTCAGGGGAACCTCCTCTTCTCCCCTGGAAGCCCTGGGAACACATATACTCTCTATGCAAGGCTGTGAAGGGCCATATGCCTTTGTTCAATAGCTATGGAAAGTATGTTGTGAAACTTTACTGGATGGTAAGTAAGTTCAAGTTCAGTTCCATGAAAATTCATGTGTCTTTCATACTGCAATATATTTGCCTTTCACACCATTACCTGGGCTCGTACAAGATAATGCAGTTTATACAGGAAATCAGTTGTGTAGCTGCTGGGGGAAACTGTCCTGCTTATGTAATTTGTGAGCAATAAGAAACACAGTTGCTCCTTCTGTGATACTAATCCCACGTGCTTTTTAAACTGGTGCTGCCCGGACCACTGAGGTATGGCCACTCTGTGCAGATGCTGGTCCTGCCGCTGCCTCTGCATTGTCAGGCTGAGGCCAGCTGGGCAGGCGGGTGGATGCACAGGGCTTCCTCCCTCCCCCTTCCCTCTGCGATGTAGTGTCAGCATCACTGGCAGGAGGCAGTGCTAGCGCATCGTCTAATCCTCTCCTGGCCCTTGCTGCAGCTAAGGGTCCTGAGCCCATCAGTTCTGTGTCCTAAATTTGAGATTTGTTTTTATGTTAACACATCTTACTCTGAGGCAGAAAGATTTTACCTCTGCCTAAAAAGGAAGCAAATGGGATAGGAGAGGCAAATAGAGAATCCAAACTCCCTTTTGAATATGGCAAAGTAGACTCACACTACATTTAACGATGCTAGATCATATCCAACTCCTTTGGCTTCTACTGGTCCTAGTCATTGGGAAAGAATGTTTTTCCTGAACATTTGAAGGAATGGGAAGAGTATAAAAAGTTAATAATTCCATTATGTGTTTCTAAGAGCATGACTTTTTCCTTAATGGGCCTGAGCCATCTATCTTCCTGGGGTGAGGAATGTTGAAGGGCCAATAATTAAAAGTTATTATTAAAGTCATTACAGTGGGAAGGGAAAGGTAAAGAAGGTAATACAGCCTCTAATATCCAAAATAGGATTTTTGTTTTTTAAACATTCACATCAAGACAATTGACCTTGACACCTTGTTAGGAGAGAAAACAAGTTCCTAAGTTACTTTTATCTTCTTTATTTACCAACGAGGAGGCCTATTTGGCAGACTAGACTTGAGGGTTTTAAATGTGTGCAGAGGAGTGAGCGGGGGGCGTGTGGCATTAAGACAGTAGAAAACCCAGTGGATGGTGTTGAGGTGTTATAGAAAGAAGAAGGTGAACACAGGAAGAGTGGGAGGGAGGTCAAAATTATTATATTTCAAAACATTGAACCAACCTTGTTAGTTTCTCTGTTTCTCTCTCTCTTTCTCTTCCCCCCCACCGCCTGCCACTGGCTTCCTGACACATCCCTCCTTCTTTTCAAATTTCCTTCTAGATAGGGGTAAACATTTATTAACACAGAGTTCTGTTTTGCAAAGAAAATGTGATTTATTTATTCTTAACTCTACTGATTCCTCACAAGCCCAAACCCACTTGATTCTGACTTTTTTAAAAAATGCGTTTAGTCCACTTTGGAAATCTCGGTCTGGTCCAATCATTTAGCCCATCTCTTTAGATAACTTAGCCCTTAAGGGGCAAAGTGTGGTCAGAGACTGGACCTGAAGTCTCGTGGCTTCCTCTGGTCCCCCACTGGTCTCATCTGTGGAATGATTTGTGAGGATGCTGTTCAGCAGGTGAGCACTGAGATACAACTGGTTCCATATGAATTATTTTGGTAGGCATGTGATATGCAACTGTCTGGTTTTCTGGTTTGTAGAAATTTGTTCTCTCTGGGCTAGGGGCAGAGATTTCTATCTCTTTATACCTAATTTCCAACTGGTAGGGCTGAGTCAACACCTGTGTGCATATTATCATCAGTAATGCAATAGAATAAATTTTCTTTCTGACACGGTAAACTATATTGTTATTTTTTCCTTTTCTTGTCCCTTTCCAAACACACACAATTTAAGTTTTCATTTTTTTTATCTTCCACATAGTTAAGTATTTGTACTTCGCTCTCCTTTGCTTTTCCCTGCAAATATTTGGGAAACATGTTCATAAAAACATGTGACACATCTCTTGATTGATTGCAGTGCCTGATTCAGTACAATACACTGCACATTCATCTTACGCCTTACATTTTCCTTGCCCTTTCACATCTTGTACACCTCAAGTTTCCTCCTCACTGTATTTCTTCTTCAATTTCTTGATGCTTTCTTAACTTTTTCTTATTGGAGAGTGATTTTCCTTCTCTGCTTTATTACAAATATTCGTCACCTATTCTCTTGTCCCTTGAAGCATTTACCTTTATCACTTTTTTGAGGCAAACCAACCTGTCAGGGCCTCCCTGCATGACATTTAAAATTCCAATTTTCACACAAGCTTATCATTTTTCCTATAAAAGTGTTCCCATTATTTCCAGTTTGGGTTCTAAGTCCATTGCATCAAGGTTCTTCGATGTCAGCCTAATAAAAATGTACTGAGTAGCATTAAGAACAGGGCTGTGAAACAGAGCAGCTCCCTCCCTTCTTTCACCTGGCAGTGGTGATACTGATACTAGGATGAGTAAGGTCTCTCGCATGTGTTCCAGCTTCAGCATTCCTTTGGCTCCCTGTAAGAAGCAGTTTAGCCCTTGCTCTCCACTTGAAATATGAATTGCTGTTGGCAGCCTTTCCCTAAGTGTCTCTATGCTTTCATTTGTCTCTGATAAACAGAGAAGACACGCATACTGGGACTAATAATTTTTCCAGTTGCCATCAATATATTTATATAAAAATGTATTAGCTTTTATTTCTGATTGACCCTCATACTATTAAGCACAATATTATTGTAGCATTTAGAATTTCTTAAAATGTGGGGTGCAGAAGTCACCCAGCATCAACACCAACACCACGTGGTAATATTTTTATTTCATTGATACTAATACGTTTGTTGGTTGCTTCCTTAAAATTTATAAAGAAATTAAATACTTAGTACATATTTGTGTATGTGTATGTGTGTGTGTATATATATAAAAATAATATATAGCTATAGACTGAATGTTTGTTTTCCCCCAAAATTCATATGTTGAAATTCTAACATCCATTATGATGGTATTAAGAGGTGGGGCCTTTGGGAAGTGATTAGGCCCTATGTCCAACCCTAGACCTCCTGAGCCAGAGTTTCTAGGGGTAGAGCCCAGAATCACTCACTTTAGGTAAACTCTGTCTCATCCAGTAACATTTTTGTTCATTAATTTAAGGAACAGTGTTTTCAAGATACAAACTATTATAAATTATTTTTCTATCATTCAATTACTTTCTTTCAAAATGGAAATACCTTATTTTTTTGTTATTATTAATATTATACATGCTTATAGAAAAGAAAATTCAAACACTACTAGAATGTTCAAGGTAAGAAATGAAATTTCTCTGTAATTCTACCCTATTTAGTAAATGATTTATGTATATCCTCCTAAACTTTCTTCTATTCCTATAAACATATATAAACCTATTATATGTAATTTATAACAATAGAGGTCATATATATTTATTGTTCTGTAAAGTATTCTTTACAGATGCTCCCTAACCATGAGCATCTATGCTAACATGCATTGATCTACTTTGTACTCCATTGTATGGATGTATAAATAAATATATATATTTTGATAACTTTATATTGATAGACATTTAGGTCATGACCAGTGTTTTACCAAAACAAAGAATGCTGAAGAATAACATGTTTGTGTATATATGTTTTGCCCATGGATTTTATGTGGATTTTTATGGATTTTTTCTAGGATTTCTATATATGCCAAAGTACATGCAAATTCTTAATTTTGATAAGTATATTCAAGTTACTCTTGTATTTTAATTTGTATGTATGTACCATTTATATTTGATATATTGAAATTTAAGTCTATGATGTTATTTAAGTCTATAATCTATTATTAAATCTATAATATCTTTGTATTAATTTGTATTTATTATATTCTTTATCTCTTTTCCTGTACTCCTGCATGTTTATTGAACATCCTTTAGGATCCCATTTTGATTTATCTATCTTTTGAGCATATCTCTTTGTATATATTTTTTTCTAGTGGTTGCTCTAGGAATTAAAATATTCATGCATAGCTTATCACAGTCCACCAATATCAGCATTTTACCACTTAAATTAGAATATACTTTCCCATCATTTAGGCCCCTTTATACCTTTCCCTTTCTGATATAGTTTTCTTGAATGTTTCTTTTACATATATTGAGAATTTCATCATAAATTTTGCTTTTAAATTCAAATACAATTTTAAAAGCTCAAGAGAAGAGTACTCTATCATATTTAGTCATATATTTACTTATTTTTCATTTTTAAAATTTTAAGTAATTTTTAATTGACAATATTTTTTTCCTCTCTGTTTATTCTGATGTTCGAAGTTTCCTTTCTTTCTCAGTTTTTTCTTTCTGAAAAAGTTCCTTTCACTGTTCTTTTTGAGTATCTTCTGAATTCTCTGTTGACCTTTTGCTCATTTTTTGATCTTTTATAATTGTGATTTATGCTTTTAATTTAAAAACAAAATTTTATTATCCTGTCAGCATGCTCCTAAGAGGAAGAGGGTATGAATGTATCTAGCCATTTAGTTATCTTGACCTGGAATTCAAGTGTGGAAAATATGAAAATTTGAACGTGGTTATATTCTAAAGTATTTTAGTAGTTTATATTTACATTAACAAAGGAGGCATCCCTCTTTATAAGCGTGCTAAATAATTAAACAATTTGATGGTCTTTTAAAATGATGTAGTGCTAACACAGTAAACAGTTTTAAAAAGTCAATACGTCATTTACATGCAGTAATAAAAAAATACAAAATGCAGAACAATACAATGTTCTATAATGATGTGTCAAATAAACTGCATCTGTATTTATATCTATATCATCTTAATCCATTCTGGCTGCTATAACAGAATACCATAGACTGGATATTTTATGAACAACAGAAATTTATTTCTCTCAGTTTTGGAGGCTGAGAAGTCCAAGATCAAGGCACAAGCAGATCTGGTGTCTGGTGAAAGCCTTCCTGGTTCACAAACAGCCGACCACCTTCTCACTGTAAACTCACCTGGCAGAAGGGGAGCATTCTGGTCTCTGTAGCCACTTATTAAGGGTACAAATTCCATTTATGAGGGCTCCATCCTCATGACCTAATTGCTTCCCAAAGGCCCCACCTCTTAATACCATCACAGTGGATGTTAGGATTTCAACATATGAATTTTGGGGGAAAATAAACATTCAGTCTATAGCTATATATTATTTATATGTATATGTACACACACACATACACATACACACAAATATGTACAAAATATTTAATTTCTTTATAAATTTTAAGGAGGCAACCAACAAATGTATTAATATCAATGAAATAAAAATATTCCCCCCCAAATTGTTACAAGTCTAGTAAAATTATGTTTTAGAAATGTAATACTGAATATCCATCCCTGCATATTTTTTACAGTAGATTTATTGAGATTTAATTCAAATACCATAAAATTCACTCATTTAATGTATACAGGTCAATGATGTTTAGTAATGAAAGCACTCTTAATTGAAAAATGTTGTCACTGATCACCTGTAATAGAAACAGGTGATATTTGTTGAACTGGTCTGACTAAAGTCCTTTTGGCTGCTTAAAACTTTTTCTTCATAGGAATCCAGCATGCCTTTTCAAAAATTTTTTTGAAAATCAGAGTGTAAGAAGGAAACTCCTGTTGCAAGTTTTTTTTTATTGTGGCAAAATATATATAACGTAACATTTGACATTTTAACCATTTAAGTGTATAATTCAGTAGCATGAAGTATTTTCACAGTGTTGTGTGACCATCACCACTATTTCTCAAATTTTCCATCATCCCAAACAGAAATTCTATGCCAATTAAACAACAGCTTTCCATCTTCTCCTCCTCCTGGAAGTCCCTGGTAACGTCTTTCTCTCTCTATGAGCTTGCCTTTTTTCAGTACTTCAAATAAGTAGAATCATACAGTATTTTTCCTTAGCATCTGGCTTGTTTCTCTGTGTATTCTTTTTGGCACTTCATTTGAAATTAGAAGAGGCTATGGCTAAAAACCTGTGCCTTTAACTCTGTCTTGCCCCACATCATCTATTACAGAAGAAAGAAGAAGACATATAACAAGTAAAAAGGCAATATGAAGTTCAGTGTTACAAGCGTCAGACAAAGAAAATATTTTTCACCCATCGTTCTTATCTACCTGGGAAAAAATATGCTGTTCCTTAAATCTTCAGTTCAGATGTCACTTTCCTGTGAAGACTTCCTACCAGCAAGATTAATCACTCTTTTCTTTATTGTCCTAGAGCACTTTGAACACATTGTTGTTTGCCTATGTCCCTTGCCCCACTAGACTATAAGTAATTCAATGGTATAGGCCATTGTTATGCAGATCCTTGGATTCACAATGTTTGACATCATCACTGAAAATATTTTTTGACAAAGGAATGAGTTCATAATAAAACTTAGCATATAAGAACAGAGTAAAAGAAAAGTCTTTATTTGAGTTCACAATCGTTAATGTGAACATTTGTTTCATCCTCTTAATTATGAAGTAATATGCATACAGGTAAATACATAATGATTTTATTAAATAAGATATTAATTCACTTCATGGAAAAAATTAAATCTTTAATTAAGAGTGGAAGAAATATGGGAATTAGAAGTGTATGATAATGATTAGAAATGAGCACATATCAGGACCAGCAATAATTATTAAAGTTATATTTGGAGAATTTGTATTGTGACTATATAAAGTTATTTAATTATGCCCAAGCTTATCCATGGTTGCCTAATGTTTTAATTCTGCTATTTGAAACATGTTAATTTACTGCATTATGTAGGAGGAGACATCCATGCATTTGCTCACAAGACAGTCTTAATAAAGATATGGATGTACTGTACTTACAGTAAATAAAATTACAAGCTGAAATGCTCAACCAGAGTAGTATTGAAAATCATTATCTCAGATTTTAGATGTTGAGATGCTAAAATAAAATTATAAAACAGTAAATAGTAATGTCAGCTGTGTACAATAATGTATGAGAGAAAATATTATAAATTACTGATGATGTGACATTTCTTTCTTCTTATTTTTAGGGTTGCTGGAGAAAGATAACTATTGATGACTTTCTGCCTTTTGATGAAGATAACAATCTATTGCTGCCAGCTACAACCTATGAATTTGAACTCTGGCCCATGCTTTTGTCTAAAGCTATCATTAAGCTGGCAAATGTTGAGTACGTAGTGAGAAATTATCACTCACTTGTATAAAAAAAGGCAAACAACAACTACACATCCAAATTGCATAGTTTTATTTTTTTAAAAATCAATTAAAAGAGAACTTCTTTCCAAATAATGTAAACTTTCTAGAATAAAAACAAATGTGCCAAAGCCACTGATTTGACATATTGGGTTAGTCAACAATAAGACAAAATTTCCGCAAGAAAAAATACTCAAAATCACAAAATTATTCTATATTCAATTCTTTCTTATTATGAATGAAAAGTCAATCATGAAAAATAATGTTTCAGCTTAATGGGAGAAAAAAATCGTTCTGTATGGGAAAAATATTGGTTCATCTAACTACTGAATAACATGTACTAGAATCCAGTTAAAGTTTTAGGTTCTGTATATGTAGCAATAACTTAATAATCTTGAGAAACATGAAATCTTCTGAAGGATATTAATGTGTTCCTCTTGCTTTTGGCAACTTTGGTCACTTATGCATGATGAAAACTATTCACATTTCCTTTGATATTCTTACAAAACCTGTTTGTGTTGTATACTCCTGCATGACTTGTGCACCAACATATAAGAGACACGTCTGCTATGTTCTATTTTCTCAGCTTCCGCTTACAGAGGCAAGCAGCCATTCCATCCTAGGCCAAGCAATGCAAAAAAGCTTAGATGCTTGAATTGGAAATGCGTGGCAGCTTTATATCATTGCTCTGCAGAATTCTCACGTTCACTGCCCAGGCTTGGATTTGTAGCCTTCTGCCTCCTGCAGTGTGCCATAGCATCTCCATACTCAACAGAACACACCCACGTGCTTTAACAGACATGTCAGCCAGTGGCTCAAAGCTCAGCACCCCTCCCCCTGTAAACATTGCAACGTCAGTCAGAAGACCGTTCTGCTTTGTGCGGATTTGCTTTTGGCTCAGCTTCCTTTTTCTCTCCCAAGGCTACCAAACAAAAACAACCACTCCTGCTGCCGTCCTCTTCATCTCTTTTTTCTTACCAGCCCTCAATTTTCTACTGGGAGTTTGTTTCACCCAGCTTTCAGCCCTTAATTGCAATGATTTTTACGAAAACTCAGCCCAGATCTTTTTAGGTAGCTGAATACCACTAAGTATTCACACAGACAGCAACTATGTTTGTTTATTTGAAAAATAAAATGTTCCTAATGTTTGCATTTCTCAGACCTAACTTGAAATTCTGAGAATTGAGCTGCAAGACCAGTGAAGCATTAAATACATGACCCGGATAATTGGAGTGGCATTTTGTCTTTCTGAAAGTTATAGTTCAGTAGAATTTTATAGCAACGTGAATAATAGAATTATTATAATTTTTTTAAAAATCCAGCTTGGATATAAAGGACCACACTAAGTGTAATACATTTCTTAGCATTTCTAGTGGAAATTTGCCTTACATGGTACAATTTATATTTTTCTATACATTCTTCCCAGATTTCATAGTATATGGTGATTACTTTCATATGAAGTTTAGCTTACTACATCTAAAAAATTAATGCCTAGTAGTTATTTCAATGTAAATGTGACATATGCAAAGAAAAGAACACTATTTCTATGAGATTTGCAAAGTCACTTCATAAATGTAATTATCCGAAGAGGAGTTTAGACTCGACTGTGAACTATCCCAACAGATAATTTGTTATCTTTGAGATATGTAGACACATAACAATTCATAATCCATAAGTAAAAACCAATGCATACTTATAAATAATGGAATATGTGACTAAGTAAGATTTATTTCTGAAGAAAAGGACGTGTGTGTTGGCCAATGCCATCAATACCACCGCCACTGACACACGGTTGATGGAAGCGGTGACTCCTGGGTGGAAGAGAGATATGGCATTTCTGTGTATAAATGTAAATGAACTAATCACCTCAGGAAAAAAAATAAAAGGACTAAATGAGAATAGCAATATTTGGTTAATCATGACCTCATTTGACTTTATGGTATGCTGGCAGGCTATAACAGATGTTTCTGGTTTCTCTGCAGTTATCTAAGGATTTCACAAAGGATTTCTAATGCTCACCTTGACCTGTTATAAGCAAGACTGACTTAATACACAGCCTTATAGGCATCTTAAAATAATTACTGAAATCGTAATGATGAAAAACACTGTTCTATTTTAAAAAGAACAACATGATCATATATTGAATATTATAAAATGGATTATATACTATTTATAATATACATTTTATAATATAATGTGAATATGTTTTCTGTATGTGGCATTAATATTAATTTTAGATCTTGTGAAAATAAAGCTTATAAACATGCTTTGTAAATATACATGAAGTTTTATCATTGGACCTACTTAAGTGCTTTAACAAAACAAATCATCTGGCTGTTGGGATAGTACTTTCTTGTGTAATACTGTAATGTATAATCAGAATGGCTCCTACATTTATTATTATACTGCTATTTATAGTGATTCTTACATATATTCTTATATATAAGTTATAAGTTCTTATATACAAGTTCTTATATATATTTCTTTGTTATCAAATTTTGGTAACTCTAGCATTATGCATTTTCTTTTTCAGCATCCATGTAGCAGAAAGGAGAGAACTGGGAGAGTTCACAGTTATTCATGCTCTCACAGGGTGGTTACCAGAAGTCATTTCTCTTCAGTAAGTTTGACCATTAAGTTGCTCATATTTATTTTTTTCTTTCAAGATGTCTTTAAAGTATTCTTAGTCATTAAGAAAACTTAGGGGAAAAAGGCCATGTTTTACAAAATGTTTGGGAAAATAACACTTATATAACATAAATTCCTTGGGAATATCAGGGTAAGCTCTGTTTCCTTATATAGGGAAAGAATGATCCCCATAAGTTCTTAGAATTGACCCCATAACAAAAGACAGATTAACAAGAAAAAACAAACAGGGTTTATTAACATGTATATTTATCATATACATGGGATACACCCAGGGAATAAGTAGTTCTCAAAGACGTATCTTTGAATTCCAGCTTGTATAGCATCTTCAACAAAGAACAGCAAATTTTTAGAGAAGTGAACAGTCAAAGGAAAAGGACTTGTGAGTCTCTGCAGGCGACAACGTGTGGGAAGGCAAATGATAGATAAAGGCTAGTCAATAAAGCTTGTTAACTCAGATTCCTCTGCTACCATCTTCAGGTGATAAAAGTCCAGAGCTGTCTTTAGTGGTTACCTATGTTCTCCGTGGTAGCCAGTGGGTAAAGGGCAAGATGCCTTTTTGTCTTTGTAAATCTGTGTCCTACTTTTAGGCAGATAGAAGGAGGGCCGAGAGCTTCCCTATATCTCCTTTTTCTTAACTGCCTTCAGCTCAACAATCCTTCCCTTCTGCTCTCCCATGTGAGCACCAAAGGCAGACACTGCTCTATTTGCAATTGTTGATGTTGTCTCTTATGTTTTCCTACAATCACTAAAGTTTTGCTTTTGAAAATCAAAAGAGTCTCTCCTAATGTTACGTAGGCATCAAATTCGCAGGTGCTGGGTATAGGCCAGGAGGGAAGTTCCTAGGGGCAGAGAAGCTGGGGACCAATCAGGGGAAGGGACTGCAGGAAAACACAAAACACCTGACAATCATTTGGTAACATTCCACACCTGTACGCCATCCCCCGGACCAGGCCAATAAAAGGAGACCATCTGGGAGTCCGCAACATCTTTCTCCACTCATGGAGATTGACCAGTTCCTCTCTCTGTAATGTATTTTCACTTTGGGTAGCTTCCTTCTTTACTTTCACTTTGTACAGTTGCTTTTTTTTTCTGTAATGAACTGTTTATGTGGGATTGCTTTGTATTTGTGATCACTCTGTCACTGGCTAAGCTCAGTACCAGTGCTCACTCTTGACACTGGGAACCAAGGACCAGGGAACATTGAGGTAGACCTAATACTAATTTTCTAATTTTCCGTATAATAACAGAATTACAGTCAATGATGTATCTGAGTGGAAATTAGAAATCTGACAATTTCAAATGGAGAAATGACTCTTCTATTGGCACATTTCTCTGTTAAGTGGGCCATCTGTGAATATAGCACTGTCCACCCCATCTTTTAGCCTAATTGTCCAAGAAGTTATGTAGTCTCCTGTGGTCTTTGAATATGTCTTTTTCATAATGTAGCATTTTTTATACTGTAGATGGAAAAAAAAACAACAACAACAACATGAGTTTTGGATTCAGAAAGTTCTGTTTGACTTTTGACTGTATTATTTGCTACAATTTCCAACCTTTTAAACCTCAATTAAAATTGTGCTACCTATGTTGTAGAGCGTTTGTGGGATCAAATGCAAAATAACATGTACTGAAAGCCCTCTCTCTGCTATGGACCAGTGGTCCAACGATGGCTAGGAGGCAGTTCAGGTGCTAGAGCGAATCACAGATGCACAAGGAAACCAATTATTATTTACAAGCCCCCAGTTCATCTCTTTTATTTTCCTCAGAGAAAATCTTAATTAATGAGTTGTTGGTACACACTGTCTTTATCTCCTCATCTTCCTGTCTCTTCTCATCTGGCTTTTGTCTTTCCTTGTCCATCACATCAGTGAAACAACTCTTCTTTAGGGCAACAAAGACCTTAATGTTGTCAAATCCAGTGGTCACTTTTCTTGCCCCTTTTACTTGCATCCCAGTATTTGACGCTCTTGAACAACTCTTTCCTTTTGCAACACTTGATTCATTTTGCGTCCACAACAGCACAGCACGATCTCCAGGTTTTTCTCCTATATTATTTTCTGCTCTTTCTCAGCCTTCATGGATAATCCCTCATCCACTGCACATACACTAAATGATGGTGTATAACAAGGCTCCTGAACCATGACTTTAAATCACAAGCTATTTGCCAATGACTTTCAAGTTTATATCTCCACGTCTAAGCACCGTTTCCTTAACTCTAGACAGTATTTATATACAACTGCCTAAATTATATAGCTATATGAATGTCAAAAATATATCTGTAACATAGACTATCCAGAAAGGAACTCTTGAGTCTCAACCTTCCAAACCTGCCCCTTTTCTAGAACGCCTCATCTCAGTACATTGCACCACCATCCACCTACTTACTTACTCAAGCTAAAGAGAAAACTAGAAGTCATCCTTGATCACTCATTTTCCTCACCTGTCTCGTGTAATCTCTCACTGAGCTTTGTCAACAGTACCTCCTCCACTCATTCTGAATCTATTTGTTTTTCTACATCTCTGTTGTTACCATCCTAGTTCAACTCCCAGCACTGTTCACATAATGGCTTCACAAATGGTCTCTCTGGGTCTATTTGACCATCCTTCTAGTTAGTTTTCCACAAGGTAATCAGAATAATTTTCTAAAATATAAATCAGATCCTATCTCTCTCTTTGCTTAAAACCTTTCAGTGGTTAACAATTACACTTGAATGAAGTTTTACAATCTTTACCATGGTTCTCAGGGATCTACACTGTCTGCCTTTTCACAATCTCTGACCTTGTCCATCTTGGCAACCCTTCAGTGGCCACCCAGGTCTTCTTTCTGTTTCTTAAATATACAAAACTCACTCTCCCTTAGGGTCTTTACATAAGTTGCCCCTTTTTTCTGCCTCGAATGATCTTTCATCAGATACTCACTTGGCTGGGAATATCACAGCATTTAGGTCTCACCAAGCTTAAATATCAACTCCTTAGACCATCCCACCTAAATGATTCCTTCCCCAAGTTATGCCTTATCCCCTATTCCATTATTTCATTTTCATCAGAGAAGTTATCACTGTTCTCCTCTCTCTCTCTCTCTCTCTCTCTCTCTCTCTCTCTCTCTGTCTCTCTCTCTCTCTCGGTTGTATCCATCCACTGGATGTTAAGGCCCATGAGAGCAGAGACCCTCTTTGTGTTGATCAATGTTGTGCCTTCTGTGCTTAGAACAATGACACTGAGTGACCAGCAGACTGTATGTGTTCAATAAATGTGTGTTGAATGAATAATTTATGATGTATTTTTAAAGGCTGTAGTAGAAGTGTGTAAAAGATTCTTTGGGAACTCAGAGCAGAAACTCTCCCAGAAGGTAATACTTCAATTGACCTCAAAGGATTAGTTAAAATGAATGCAGCTGATTGGGGTGGGGAAGCCAACTCAGAGAAGAAAAAATAGCAAGGAAGTAGAAGAAAGCAGGGTGCAGTCCTAGGAAAACATATAGTTCTGGATTCTGTGTTACCGAATTCTAGAGGAGGAATGAGTATGGGGTGGACAGGTAAGCAGGAGCCAGATAGGCAAAGGTCTTTTATGCCATGTTAAGGAATTTTCACAACATCCTTAAAGTGATGGAATGTCTTTGGGGGATTTTAGACAGGAGAATGACCTTATCAGACTTGTGATTTTGGAAGACCACTCAGAGCAGGACAGCAGACGGCACGACTAGAGCAGGGAGACGGGTTTGTGCACTATTCCAGGGGTGTCTTCTGAGGGATTCTGCAGCGGAACTGGTAATAAGGACACAGAAAAGGTGGTCTACTGCAGTGAGAGGAGGTAGGATCAAAGCAATATTGTGTTTTATTTGATGAGGATTTTAAGGAGAGAGACTTGGTCATTTTCAATTTTCTGTCTTGAGTACTAAGTAGAAGGTGGTAGCAGGACATTTTTGTTTATTTACTTATATTTTTGCTTATCTATTTTTGGACAGTTGTATTATTAGGTGGTTGTATGTGTGGGTCTGGATATCAGGAGAGAGGTTTGAGCTGGGGCTAATGATTTGGGGGTTACACCCATGTACAGATAAACTCAAAATATGAGCAAAGAATATATAAAAGGGCAATAACACAAAAAGGGGACCTCTAGGAAATCAATCCTCAATTGTCCACAGTGAGCAGAAGAAAGGGAGTGTTCAAATAAGTCTGCAAGTAATTTTTATAATAGAAAACCCGGAAAGAGTGAAGTTAACGAAGCCTCAGGGAAGAGTTAAAAGAGGAGAGAAAAACAACACTGTCATATTCCACAGAGAAGCCAAGTAAGATTTGGACCTTTTTCATAAATTGATACTGCGTGGGAAAGTGTCTGTCACTTAATAGATGCTCAAATACATATTCTTACCCTGTCATGGTTTTTAACATTCCCAGCTCCCCTGCCAGAATGAGTGGTCCTTGAGGCAAGGGCCACATTTTCGGTCTCTTTGTAGCAGCAAAGCCCAGCACACAGTCAGCACTCAATACAAGCTTGTTGAATGAATGAATAAATAATGGTGTTTTTAACTAAAAATTGAAGTAACAATTGAAATTAGCCTTATGAAATAGCAAGTTTCTTTTTCTGTCAGTGATTTCTTGATGTGAAGTAAAAAAAAAAAAAAGCAAAGAACAAAAAGCATCATTTAGAAATTAATGTTGATGTCTTGTCTCTAAGCCCAGGATATATGGACAAAGTGTGGGAGCTCTTGAAAGAAATACTGCCTGAGTTTAAGCTGCCAGACGAGGCCAGTTCTGACAGCAAAACAACAGTGGTAGACACCAAATTAAAAGAACCAGCGAGAGAGGTGAAGGACAGCAAAGAAGGGAAGGAGGGAAAAGAAGTGAAAAACGGGAAGGAATTCAAACCTGAAAGTTCTTTGACAACACTAAAAGTTCCCGAGAAAAGTGACAAAGTTCCAAAGGGTAAGACATTTTACATCAAAATGTTACTCAGTGTGGACAGTGAACGTAAATGCTTTACAGTTGTTGAATTGTTCTAACGCTTCTTTATTGTCATTATCATTTCTTAAGTGTTCGTGAAAACAGCCACGTAACCAAGATCTTCCTCTTCCAGGACTTTGGAACTTATAGTGGTGTTTACTATACATTAATTATTGTTCCATGCTTTGCTTTCTTTAAAACTCAAAAGCAATGCTCTCCTCTGATGCTACTAAATTAATGTAGTATTAATTTAGGAAGAAACATGAAGTTCTAAATTTCCATCAAACACCTCTTTCTCCTGTTTAAGAGGTAAAAAATGGCAAGAGTTGGCAAAGATGATTTGTAGAATTCTGAGTTGCAAAACTGGGTAGATTGTGGTGCCTATTAGGAGAGATCACAAAATGATTTTGAACCTATTGAATTTGAGGTGGCTTGAAGACAATTAAGTGTAATTTTCATGTTAGGAGTCCCAGACTGGTGATATGCGTTTGGAAGTCATTGACAAATGCATGCAAAATTAAACTATGAATGATATTTCCCAATGGGACAGTATGGAGTGAGGAGACTTGAGAGGTGGCGACTGAGTCTTGAAGAAGCAAAACAAACATCTGAGAGCATAGTACAGAACGATGAGCTGCTGAAGAAGCCTAAGGAGTGGCCAGAGAAGCAGGGAAAACAATAGCAGAGCATTTTGGCATTGAAGTCAAAGAGAAAAAAGTGTTTTAAGAATCATAGATTGAGTAAAATATTGAGAGATAAACTGTAATAATAAATTTCTCCGTTAGATTTTGTGACATGGAGGTCATTGGCCAGTTGAGAGTGGTGGGGGTGGAAGATATATCGGAGAGGGGTGAGAAGTAAGTGGGGAGTGAAATAACGTATAAACAACCCCGTCAGAAGCTTGGCCTTGAAGAACAGGAGAGCTGCAAAATGGAAGCTGATAGGGAATAATGTGGAACCCAAACAGAATATATATTTGTTAATTTAATGAGGGAGAATTGGGTATTTTTAAGTGATGATTGGGAAGATCCAGCTGAGATGACAGAAATAGCATAAATTTTCTGAGAAGACAGGAGGAGCAGGAGCCACAGCCTAGTTGGAGGGATTGGCCCAACCCAGGGGGAGCAATGGCTCCTCCATTCCAACAGGTGGGCAGTGTTGTGGGGGGTGGATACAGGTGCAGGTGGGTGAGCAGGTTTGGTAGGAGAAGATGAGGATTTCTGACAAAAGACTTCTATTTTCTCTGTTTATGGACAGCCTAGCTGTGAGCTGAGAGTGAGGTGGAGGTGGAAGATGTAGATTCTCACGGAGATTTAAAATAGACATGGCGAGGTTTGCAGAGCTAGAGGAGGATTATCTCCAGCAGGACTCTGCTGCCAATTTTATTCAGAGTGGGGGTTTGCCAGATGGGTGGAATGAAATGTCAGGGGAGCAACACTTATTTAGGGTTTTGGCAAAAACACATTTTGGTAAGCACTATTGCATACTATCCAAATTTCTATGTGAAACAGTTTAATTTTTTCTATTTATAATTTTTATTTTAGTTATATTATTTATAAATCATAAACTCTGAATAGGAGTTTGAAGGCTTTTAAAATCCTATTTTAAAATTATACATGCAATCACATATTGCTACCCAAGATTAGTTTTATCACATTAAGTTAATATATATAGAAAATCCATAAAATAAAATTCTGATAATAAACTATTTTTTACATGTAAGTTTCCCAGTTAAATCCCTCATCCTATGTTTAAAGTTATAGATATCTTTACTTTTATATCTAATGGAAGTGTGAAATCTACTATAAAAGCTAAGATATGAAATAGGGTTACTCTGGAGCCAAGGAACATTATAATTAATTAATGTCACAGTTTTTATTTATGAAAATTTTAAAAAATGAACAACCTGACCAAGGATGATTACAAATTTGGCAGATAATGCAGAGAATGAAATGGTAGAATTCTAAAATTTCTGATTCAGAATTAAAAGAGATTTATTAGTGATAAAAAAATTTTGAGGGAAATTATTTTAAGTTGAAAGAAGACATGTTTCATAAAAATGTGTGTGTATACGTGTATATATATATATGTATGTATGAATGGGAATTCAAATGATGAGGCTAATTCTGAGTACTAGGGCTTTGTTACCCAAGCCATGTTGGCAATATAATATGCTGGTTTGTGGATGCTGGTTGGATTCCAGGCCCCGCAAGAAGATATTTTGGAGACAGAAAACTGTGTTTCCTGTAGATGGAGGCTCCAAAGAAGGAAAATCTGAGAGGGGTCCACGTTTAGGACTCAATTTTCCTTTCATGCTTTGCTGTGTTTTGTTTTTGTTTTAAAATGAGTAAATTAGCCTGACACTATAATTTTATATAAATAAAATATATTCAAATAATCATCTCTGTGAAACAAAATTGTATGTAGTAGATAATAAGTAATACTGAGTTTATTTCACAATACATGTCAATTTTCAAAGTTTTTTCTGGCTTTATTGTGATGTTTCTAATTAGAAGGGATTGAGTTTTGGGGAAATTGTGGTTGTAGTTTTATGTTTAAATAATACTATTGTTTTGCCCCCCCCCCAATACAATGACTGAATAAGAAACATAGTTTGAGGTTTTCTAGTTAAAAGATTTACTGAGATTTTTTAATATGTCAGAGAAAGCAGATGCAAAAGACCTCGGGAAGAAGAGGAGTAAAGATGGAGAAAAGGAAAAGGATAAGGAAAAATTCAAATTGTCACTTCATGGTTCGAGACCCTCATCAGATGTGCAGTATTCTGTGCAGTCCCTGTCAGATTGTAAGTTCTTAGTATCTTAGAATAATAACTGTTTTAGTTGTTTCTTAAAATGCTGGAAAACATTGGAACATAGAAATATATTTTCTCTTTTGAAATAACTAAATAAGTTTTCTCAAGGTTGCCCATAAATGCTGAGCCCTCAGATGAGCATATGTGTTGGGGCAAGGTCCTGCCTATGGGACAGAAGCCAGGCTGTTTGAGTTCATATGCTACAACAGTCACAGGAGGAGTGTTCACATGTAGAGGAGGCTTCTGTTAGTCATTTTCAGGTATTTCTCTGAAAAATACTCAGAGTTTAAACTTATCATCCAAATCCAATTAAATTCACAGTTACTTGCTTAAGTAGTTAGATGTCAGCCACTAAATGGAACAAAAAATGTACTTCTGGCTCCTTGCTCACAGTGGACCTCCAGCTCTTTTACTGTTTTAAAAAATAATTATGAGGCTGGAGTCTCTAGAAGTAGTTGTCTGTTTATATCACGATTCTAACCACCACACTCTTTTGTGTGTCACATTGTGACTAGGTAGACATGGGTCTATTTATAATAATCTCAGTGTATATAGGTCAAGTTTTTTTGTGAAAATACTCAGGTTTCTATGTCTTTTATTTAACATCATGTGGGAGATCCATTATTTTAGTTAATATATGTCCAATTTGGATTTATAAATTGTCACTAAAAACCCCTGGGCCAGTGCATTTTGTCCTCTGTGCCATCTAAGACAGTCTAGATATAGTAGCCTCTTAAAAAATGGTATCAAGTTGAAAGAAGATATGTGCTATAAAAAAATTACCCCTCAGACTATTCAGGAGGAAGATTGGAATATCTCTTTTGAGACCCTATAATCCCAACATTGGGTCATCTGTCTTGGTGCTTCCAGAGTATAGATTATAATTTTCATATCATCCTTCATTACATGGTTGAAAATATGTTCTTTTACCTCTAGCACTGTGCTTTATCTGATTTATTTTTATTTCATCTTTTTTCTTAATATATCATGATGATTTGTATGAAGACATTTTAATATTATATGTTTTTAATTTTATTGAAACAAGCTTTCTCATATGGGTAGAGAAAAGAGGCACTAGTCATTGTATTTTTAATCCTATATTAAAAATAGTGTTCTTGTATTGATGCCTTAAGCAATATTTTTTAATGTGATGGGCAATATCACATTACCAAATTTACTGATAATTCTTCATCTTTGTGAAAAGGGCTAAAACTTTCTCTGAGTTTCTTTCTTTGTGAAAATAAAGGTAATGGTGCCTTTTTTTCTGGTGAAGTGATAGTTAAGATCTATCTCAACATACAGAATATGGTTCAAAGTTTGGACTGTAGAGTCAAACTGCCTGAGCTCAGATACCTGCCCAACACTGAGTGTACGAGTATCAGGCAAGCAATTGAGGCTATTTCAACTCAGGATCCCTCTCTGTAAATCAGCATCATGGTATCCGGGAGGGTTCTTGTGAGAATTAAGTGTTAAAGGCCAGGTGAAGTGCTTAGTACTTGTTGGTAGAGTTAACATTTTAGCATACTTAGTGCTAGAGCCTTTGTTAATTCTTAAATGTGCTCAAGATACTGTGTTAGTATGAACTCTATAGGAGTATTTTATCTAGCATAAATAAGATAGTGGCCATGTGAACTGCCTTCTACCACAGAGTTAAATCTAAGTAGGTTTCTGATGGCAATGTTCTAATTCATTGCCTTCAATCAGCTGCTTTGGTTTTACTGGTAACAGAGATAATGGATGGATACTGAGCATTCAAGAGGTAACCAAGTTCCAATTAAAACTCATATGGAAAAAATAACATGACATTTATAATGTTTATATTTGATTTGACATTAGAAATGTAATATGTTATAGTTAATTCTGAGAAGTCACTGAAATTTTAATATAAAGAACCCCTGTTTTATTAATTTTCCAAAAGTAGCATATTTATCATACCTGTCATTAAAACAAAATGGCACTCACAGTTTTAAAATGTCATAAAGAAGAGATGGTTTTATGATGGCAGAAGACATGTAGAGATTTATATATATTTATATATCATATAATTAATATCCAGTGCATACTCTAATAACTATGTGACATTAAGATTTCTTTACATTTTGTTATTTTCAAAGTAAGTGTATTTATTTAGGTATGCTAGCTGCCATAACTAACGAATGGTTCAAACAGCATGTGTATTTCATTCTCAATTGCATAAAAGCTAAGACTAGTGTTAATAATTGGCAGGAAGCTCTTTTCTAAATGGTATTTGAGATCCATGCTCCTTCCATCTTATGGCTCTGATACCTTTAGCACGTGAATTCTAAAGTTCTATACCAGTGGAAGGGAAAAGAGCTTGGAGAATTTCAGGGGCAAAATTTTTAAGGACAAATCTAGCTGTATTATATATCACTTCTGCTCACATTCCACTGGCTACAATTCTGTGCTATGGCCACACCTAACCATAAAGGAAGTTGGGAAATACAGTTTGGCTGAATGATCGGGAGAAAGAGGAAACCATCTGGTGAACAATGATCAATCTTTGCCATATTTCACTTCTCTGATCACCAAATGTCCACATCACTCTTCTTCTCACATATATTATATATTCACCACTTATCAAGAGTTACAACCCAAATTACTATCTAGAAATGGCATCCAGTTCAAAGTCCTGTATCTCCAAGTCATGTACATGCACACACATGCTTACACCCACACCCGTATATATCCACTTCCGTCTCTAATGTACTGTTGAAGAGAGACAGAATAACTGTGATATCATTTCCCATTAATAAAAGGAAAGAATAGGAGACACATTATGGTTATTGATGATCAGCAATTCTAAAATTCTACTGAGCGGGCACTGTGAAGACCTTTGTCCTAGCATAGAGGGGAAATACTTTGGCACCGATTCTGCTCTCTTGGAGGAACTCCAAATTAAGAAATGTAAAGTGAGTTTATGAACCCAAAGAGTATTGCTCCAGAGTTCACCCTCCTACCTACTATATTATATCTCCTCTTAATATCTATGGATATTACCAACTTCAAAAGTTGTTGAAAATTTTTATTCTCTAAACAACTAAATTTAAAATGTAGCTTAAGAAGAGACTTATATACAAATTATGGCATTCATTAGAAATACCTAAGTTCTAGAAGAATGAATAAATCAGACCTTTTTAATATCTGAGAAAAGAAGAATTATCAGAAATATTAGAGATTTGAGTTTTGCAAACTCAAAAATAGTTCAGTGATATGGTAACTTAAAAAAATTGTTTCAAAGGAGCAAAAGTCAATAGCATTCAAATATGACTCAGTGGAATAGTAAGGTTGAATATTTTCTGACTGTGAGAAAAACTACTAGCTCCTCACAATTTCTTCCTCTTCATGGGAACACAGTTATGCTGTATTTCCCCAGCCTCTCTTGAAGTAAGATGTGGCCCTTTGACTAAGTTCTAGCTCATAGAATATGAAGAGAAATGACACATGCCACTGCTCAACTGACCCATAAAGAGCTCTTGTGTGTAATTCCCCTTTTGTTAGTTTGATGCTGTTGAGGGCACAGTGTTAAAGATGGCAGAGAAAAAAGGATGGAAAGATCCTGCTGATCAGGAATGTTCATTTTGTACTTTATATGAACAAAAAGAAACTAATACCATGGTTAAGTCATATATTTTTGAGTGTGTTTATCACAGCAGCTAGAATTACCTAATGATAAATTAACTACAATTAACTACCGCCAGGAGAACTAACAACTAGCTAAAAATATGTGGTGGTTCCTTAGTGGTAGGGTGGCAGACAGAAGAAATAGATATCTCAAGTATGAGGAAACCTGGAGATTTACCTTACACCACAGCAAAACATTTGGTAAAACTGGAACCTGTGACAACATAGAAGGTAGCCATGCACTCAGTGAGCCTGAATTTCTAAAATAAGTGGTTGAATGTCTACTACTGTTTACAGTGTCAGTTTGTAATATCAACTGTTAGCAAGATATGTCAGATAAGACATAGCCCAGACAAGAATTGTCTGTTTTTCTAAAATAAGTGAAAAAATAGAGAAATCTCAGATACCACAGAACTTAGGAGACGGAAAAAGAAGACTTTTTCTTGACCATAATTAATTTGAGGTAAGACTTAAAAAGCATTTGACAACAAAGGTCCAGTAAAACTTCTTAAACAACATATCTGGTTGTGTCAAAGATTGTTAAAAAAGAGTGAGGCCTCCTTGTTGCAGATATTTCAAAGTAATTTCCAAGAGGAAAAGAAGCAAAGAAATAAATCAGCATTGGGAATTATGCCCAAGAAAGAATATGGGCATATGGAACTGACTCAAAACAAATAGATTAGAAGCCTACTAATTATTTTAAAGGACTTGTACTAAGAAATTATGAGCCTTGTATAAAAGTCTTTTACTCTTGAGCTTTGTATCACATCTTGGACCAGCAAACATTTTCTAGTAGGAAGTGGGCTAGACAGCATTGTGGACAACATCCTCTTTAGATATTGCCACAGAGAATAATAGACAGCAAAAAATTTCTAGAAAGACTAGGTATCAATTTATACTTTACACTTCTTAACTATATACCTTGGACATGTTGCTTAATCTGCCTGTAACTAAGTTTACTTACCTGGAAAATGCTGTTAAGAATAGAATTTATTTCATAGGGTTTAAGTGAGAACTGACTCAGCACAGAGTAAGCATTCAATGAACTTTAGCCATTCTAAGAAATTGACATAACATCATATCTGAAAAAAAAATTTATAATCTTTAACAAATATCTCTTACGGATTTATAGTAGCTTTGTAGTAATTTGGGGTTCATCTCACTCTGAATCAATATTTCAGGCAGCAGAAATTATTTATTAAGACAGTAAATGTTTAACATAAAATGAAATCAATGATAAAAGTGGTATTTAAGTAATTTTACATATTTTATAGCAGAGTCTTCTGAAATATGCTTATTGGAAACAAAAAGAGCTGTATCACATGTAAAATGAGACATCTAAATCATACCGATGTGTCAAAACCCTCTTTTAGGCAATAAAATACATATAATTACTGTGGCAGTTGGAGGCCATATAAAACTCATAAGTACTGTAGAAAATATTTTAAGGCAGTTTTAGAGGTTAGGATTTTAGATGTCATCTCATCATCCCAGAGTGGATTTTTTTTTCTTATATTTCTTCCTTAATTATTAGACTTGATTGTATGCAGCTGTGCTAATTCAATGGCGAGCTACTCCAACATCTGAAAGGTAGATGAGGAAATTCCCTGGTTTGTGTCATTGATAGTTCACTGAAAGACATTATTGAGCCCCTGGATTCAAACATTTGCCTTTAAGATATTGTAAAAACACTTTTCTTCATATCTAATAAAATAAGAAAGCATTAGGAGTGTTCTCATTTTGCAGAATCAGACAACATATTTACAGAGAGTTAATGAACCAAATATGAATTATCTGAGACCCTTTACAAACAATTTTTAGCTCTTTTGAGTAACAGGTATTTGATAATCTTATGAAAATTATGAGCTTTCTCTATTTTTCCAAATACTTAGTGCTATGGCTTGAGTGTGTCCAACATAGTTTATGTGTTAGAAATTTGATCCCCAATGCAACAGTGTTGGGAGGTGGGGCCTAATGAGAAGTGATTAGGCTATGAAGGTGGAATGAATAAAGAATTAATGCCATTATCAAGGGAATAAGTTATTATTGCAAGAGTGGGTTCATTATAAAAGGGGGCATTTGGGCCCCCTTTCTCTCTCTTTCACCCTCTTTTTGTCCTTCTGCTTTCTGCCATGGAATGACACAGCAAAAAGACCCTTACCAAGCGCTGGCACCTTGATCTTTGACTTCCCAGCCTCCAGAACTGTGAGGAAATAAAATTCTGTTCTTTATAAATTACCCAGTCTCTAGCTTTTTGAGGAAGCTCCATACTGTTCTCCACAGTGGCTGTACTAATTTACATTCCCACCAATAGTGTACAAGGGTTCCCCTTTCTCTACATCCTCACCAGCATTTGTCATTGCCTGTCTTTAGGATAAAAGCCATTTTAAATGGGGTGAGATGATATCTCACCGTAGCTTTGCTTTGCATTTCTCTGATGATTAGTGATATTGAGCATTTTTTCATATACCTGTTTGCCATTTGTATTTCTTCTTTTGAGAAATGTGTATTTAGGTCTTTTGCCCATTTTGAATTGGATTATTTGATTTTTTTCCTATTGAGATGCTTGAGATCCTTATATATTCTGGTTATTAATCTCTTGTCCAATGGGTAGTTTGCAAATGTTTTCTCTCATTTTGTGGGTTGTCTCTTCACTTTGTTGACTGTTTCCTGTGCTGTGCAGAAGCTTCTTAGCTTGATGCGATCCCATTTGTCCTCTTTTACTTTGGTTACATGTGCTTTTAAGGCATTACTCAAGAAATATTTGCCCAGACTAATGTCCTAGAGTGTTTCTTGAATGATCCAGCAACCTCACTGCTGGGTATATATCCAAAAGAGAGGAAATCGATATATTGAAGAGGTACCTGCACTCCCATGTTTATTGCAGCACTATTCATAACAGCCAAGGTATGGTATCAACCGAAGTGTCCATCAATGGGTGAATGTATAAAGAAAATGTGGTACATATACACAATGGAATATTATTCAGCCATAAAAATGATGAAATCCTGTCATTTACAACAACATGGATGGAACTGGACAGCATTACACTAAGTGAAATAAGCCGGACTCAGAAAGACAAATATCACGTGTTCTCACTAATGTGTGGGAGCTAAAAAAAATTGAATTCATAGAGATGGAGAGTAGCACGATGGTTACCAGAGACTAAGGGTAGTAGGGAGGGGGGGATAAAGAGGAAATGGTTAATGGATACAAAAAATACAGTTAGATAGAATTAACTAGATTTTGTAGTCAGTAGCAAAGTAAGAGTGACTATAATTAAAAATGATTTATTGTATATTTAAAAATAACTAAAATAGCAGAATTGTAATGTTCCTAACACAAAGAAATGATAAATGCTTGAAGTGATAGAAACCCCAGTTACCCTGATTTGATCATTATACACTGTATGTCTGTATCAAAACATTACATGTCCCCCATAAATATGTACAACTATTGCATATCCAAAATAATTAAAAATAATAAAAATTTATCTCAGGTACTTTGTTATAGCAACACAAAACAGACTAAGGCACATACCTGCAGTGTTTTATGTGATACTTCAGGGAGTTACTGGGCCCCTGAATCCCATTTATAAGATGAATAAAACTTAGCTTAAAAATCTTTATTTTATATCACATTGCTATCCAGATTTTATAGGTTGATATTTAGCTGATAGCACCAGTATAGTAATACCAATGTTTATAACCAATATCTGTTCTAATTGGTTTATGCCCATGATATATCACTTATTAAATATTTAAAAGTCCACCCCTGACTAAACACTGGGTTTTTTTTAAAATTTAACATTAAATATTGCAATCCCATATAAAATGTCTGATTATCCTGGAATTTGGGACAAAATTTTTTCTGTCATTAATGTCATTTATGTAATAGCTATATGTCAAGACCACTTTCTTTACCCCAAGTTCCTAAAGTTATTTTTTTCAGAGACCCCACCTGGAATTTCCAAGTTCTCATATATGTTATTACATAATACTATAAAATAAATGGGAAATGCTTTTCAAAAAGCACAGTTAAAATTTATTTTTATTAATAATATAACAAAGAATCTAGAAGTTCTAATAACTTATTAAAGATTATAGCAAAATGTTTAACTTCTAAATATTAAATATTTACCTTTAGGGAGTTTTAGGAAAGACATCAAAATTTTCAGTGTGTAATATACAAATATGGAATATAATTTGGACCAAAATACTTTTACACTTTAAGATTTAAAATCAAGATTTAGAAAAGAGTTAATGTGATGGTTAATTTTATGCATCAACTTGATTAAGCCATGGGGTGCCCAGATATTTGGTCAAACATTATTCAGGGTAGATATTCCTGTGAGAATGTTTTTGAGTGACAATAACATTTAAATCAGTAGACAAAGTAAAGAAGATTGCCCTCCCTAATGTGGGTGGACCTCATCCAATTTGTTGAATGCCTAAATGGAATGAAAAGGCCAACACTCCCTTACATAAGACAGGATTCCTCTTGCCTGATTGCATTTGGACTCAAATTGAAACATTGACTCTTCCCAGGTCTCAGGCCTGTTGGCTCCAGACAGGAACTTCATTGTTGGCTTTCCTGGTTCACAGACCTTTGGATTTTTTCTTGAACAACACCATTGCGTCTCCTGGGTTTCTAGCTTGCTGATTTACCCTATAGGTCTTGGGGCTTGTCAACCTCCGTAACCATGTAGGCCAATTCCTTATAATAAATCTCTTTATATATATATACACACACACACATACATACACACACATACACATATATATACACACACACATATATGTCTCATATTGGTTCAGTTTCTCTGGAGAATCCTAATACAGATTTTGTTACCGAGAAGTAGAATGCTGCTGTAACAACTACCCAAAAATATGGAGGTGGCTTTGGAACTGGGTGATAGGTAGAGGCTGGAAGAATTTTGAGGTCCGTGCTAGAAAAAGCTTACATTGCCTTGAAGGGACTGTTGATAGACATGTTGAATTGGATTATTTGATTTTTTTTCTATTGAGTTGTTTGTGCTCCTTATATATTCTGGTTATTAGTCTCTTGTCACATGGGTAGTTTGCAAATATTTTCTCCCATTCTGTCGTCTATTTGATGAAGTCTCAGATAGAAATGAGTAATATGTTATTGGAAACTGGAAGAAAGGTGATCTTTTTTATAAAATGGCAAAAAAATGCCTGAAGTATGTTCTAGTGTTTTGTGGAAGTTAGAACTTGTGAGCAACAATATTGAATATTTAGCTAAGGAGATTTCTGAGCAAAGAGTTGAATGTGAGGCCTATTTTCTCTTTACTACTTATAGTAAAATAGAAGAAAAGAGATATATATTGCAAGAATTAGTAAGCAAAAAGGAAGAAGAACTCAAAGATTTGGAAAATCCTTAGTCTATACATATTGCAAAAAATGAGAAAGCATGTTCTGGAAGGAACACCAAGCATGTGGCTGGACAATCAATCCATAAGGAGATTACCCATGGAGTTAATCAGTCATCTCAGCAGAGACCAGGAACAGAAATGGAATTGTACTAGAAAAGACACTGCCAGTTTGAACTAAGGGGATAGAAAAAATAAGGAATGAAGGAAGGCTGTTGGACTTCTGGGATTCTACAGGACAGGATAATAGAGCTATGTGGCTTTGAATACAAACATGTGTTATTTTTCAAGAAAAGGGAAGAATGACCCAAAATTGATTCAAGGAAAATCAGGGCTCCACCAGAGGCCCAGGGGAAGACCGTTTCCTCCTCAGATTCAGAGGGTGGGCCCACCACCTTGGTTTCAGCAGGCCAGTCTACACCCTGCAGAGAGCCATGTGGACAGTTCCCCCAAATAGCCTTGTGGGTGGAGCCATTGCAGAGAGTTACTGGAAAAGGCCTCTGCCAAGAACCAAGGGGTTGGGGCCACTACCTAGAGCCATAGGGGTGATGCTATGCAAGTCCGGAAGCTGAAGAAGACCGAGGATTATTCTCAAGCCTTCAGATCTAACAGAATTTGCCTTGCTAGGTTTGGGGCTTACTTGGGACCTTTCTCCTTTCCTGTTTCTCTGTTTTAGGATGGGAAGGTCTATCATGTGCCTGTCCCACCATTGTATTTTAGAAGCACAAAACTTGTCTGGTGTTACACACTCACAACTAGACAAGAATTTTGCCTCAGGATGAATCATACATTATATCTCATCCATACCTGATTTTGATGATATTTAGATAAGGCTTTGAACTTGAAATTGATGCTGAAATGGGTTAAGACACGTTGTTGATGTTGAGATGGGGTGAATGTATTTTGCATGTGAGAACAACATAAATTTGGGAGGTGAAGAGTCATCAAGGTCATGGATGTTATGGATGGAATTGTGTCTTTCACAAATTCATATGTTGAAGCCTCAACCCCCAAAGTGACTGTATTTGGACTCTCTCTCTCTCTCTCTCTAAACACGCACAGAGAAGAGGCCGTGTAAGAACACAGTGAGAAGGTGGCTGTCTATAAGCCAGGAAAAAAGGCCTCACCAGAAACAAACCCCAGCACTTGAACTTGGACTTCTGGCCTCCAGAACTGTACAGAAATAAATTTCTGTTGTTTAAGCCACCCAGTTTCTGGTATTTTGTTATGGCAGCCTGAGCAGACTTATACAAATTAGTATTTTAAATAGAAGTTTATTCTTTAACTTAAAAAACATATCAGATATTCATAGGATTCTCAAACAAAGTTTTTACTTGGATTTGCCTTTTAGTATCTATTCTTTTTTGAAGAGAAAGTGTTTTTCTCTGGTAAACCAAATAAATCTACCAAAAACGTAAGTAGAATATAAAAAGGAATATAGAAAATTAACTTCAATTAATTAAATTTAGCCATATAATTAATTTATGTTTATATTTATTCATCTGTGAAGTATTTATTAAACAGTTGTTATATGCACTGGGCATATATACATACACACCTCTGATCTCTAAAGCTTGCAATCTAGTCTTAGAAAATGACCATAAACAGGTAAATGAATTAATAAGATACTTCAAAATAGCAATAAGGAATAGAGAATATTGTCATAGAGAGTAAATGGTGGAGGGAGAAGGAGAGATTAAGAAAAATTTCTTTGAGGAATACATTAAATCTGAGTAAGCAGTATATGCAAATCATACTCACAATTTTAGTTTCTAAGAACTGAAAGACAATATATTAGTAATTACACACCTAGGAACTTTTATCAAAGAGATCATAACCAAAAAGATGATCTTTACCACTATTTGTATCATGTACTATAACACCAGCGACTTCTCATTCATCTACACTGTAAACAATCTTATTAATATTATCATCATCATTATCATTATTAAGGGAAAAGTTATTATTATTGTTGTTTTAAACATTAGTGATTTGCTTGAAGCTCTGCAAAATCTAGGTAATACTTTCTTAATAATCAAACAATTAGCCAAAGTCTTCATACAGCAAATAAGAATGTGAGCTGTAACATCAGTCGCCCCTGAGATAATGTGTGCAAACTAACATTTCACAGTGCCTCATATCAGAAAAATCTCAGTAAATACAAATCCTTCTTTGTCTTTGTTCTCATTTTTTATCAATATATGCAATGCATGTAATATATATTGCATATGTAATTAATATGATATTACCTAATATTCGAGTGACTATATTTCTAACAACAACAAAATGCCCATTAAACATTCTCTCCAACAGGTGAGAATATAGCAAGAAGGCAGCCATCTACAAGAGAGCCCTAACCAGGAACAGAATCAGGTGGCACCTTGATGCCAAAAAAATACCCATTAAGACCCCATTCTCTGGAATAAAATATTTGCAAACCATATATTTGATATAAGAAGTTAATATCCAAAATATATAAGGAACTCATACAACTCAGTAACAAAAAAAAATAATAACCCGATTCAAAAATGGGCAAAGAATCTCAATAGACATTTTTCCAAAGAAGATATACAAAAGGTACTTAACATCACTAATCATCAGAGAAATGCAAGTCAAAACCGCAATGAGATATCACCTCACACCCGTTAGGATCGTTGTTATCAAAGACAAGAGACAGCAAGTGTGGGCAAAATGTGGAGAAAAGTGAACCTGTACGCTGTTGGTGGGAATGTAAATTAGCACAGCCATTGTGGAAAACAGTGTGGATGTTCCTCAAAAGATTAAAAGTAAAAAATACTATATGACCCAGCAGTGCCACTACTGGGTGTATGTCTAAAGGAAACGAAATCAGTATCTTGAAGAAATATCTGTACCCTCATGTTCATCGCAGCATTGTTCTCAACAGCCAAGATATGGAAACAACCTACATGTTCATTGATGTAAGAATTAATAAATTATTATACACACACAATCAATGGAATGTTATTAGCCTTAAAAAAGAAGGAAATCCTGCCATTTGTGAAAATGTGGGTGAACTTGGAGGACAAGTGAAATAGACCAGATACAGAAAGACAACAATGCATGGGCTCACTTATATCTGGTATCTAAAATAGTCAAACTGAGAGAAACGGAGAGTAGAATGGTGGTTGCCAGGGACTAGGGCACAGGGGAGATGAGAAGATGTTGGTCACAGAATACAAACTTTCAGTTATAAGGTGAATAAGTACTAGAGAGCTAATGTACAGCATGGTAACTAGTGAAGTGCATACAGATGAATGTCTTCTGAGGCTTCCATAGAAGTGTTTGCTTTTCCTGAGAAGGAGCCCAGATGCAGCTGGCATCACCCTCCTCCCCATCTTAATCTTGCCTTGAACTTAGATATTTCTTAAATATCTTAAAAGTGGGAAGTCATAAGTGTTAGAGAAAAGCCGAAAAAATTTCAGTGACATCCATTCATCTTATTGAATAGTTGAACCAATAGTGCATCTGCATGTCTTCAGACTGCTTGTTGCGTGGGACAAATAAACCATTATTTGTTTTGGCTGTTGTTAGTTGAGTTTTGTGTTATACATAGGTAAGCTTATTTCTAACTGGTAGTCTACTACAAACAGTAATTTCACATTCAAACAAATATTATACTGCAATTATTTTTTGTGTCAATAATTATTTTCTAAGATCAATCTAATTAAAATACTAAAATCAACCCTACTTTAAGCCAGCATTTTCCAGGGTATATTCCAAAGGCTATATATTAATTGAGATATTAATAGGTGTTACATTGAAAACTAAATAGAGGACAAAATATGGAAGGGAATGTCATTCTTTGACAATTCATTTTTTGTTAGCTATGGGACTTCGTCAACTTTGGACTATTTGGAAACCCCAAAAAATAATCTTGTTGGACTTATTGTTCCAGAAAGACATTTTAGGAAATACTGCTTTAAGCCATCCATCCATTGATTTGTTCTTTCAACAAAAATGATCAAGTGCCTTTCATGTTCCATGATCTTATTGCTTTATCAATAAATCCATATTGCCATCCTACTGTCATCCAAGACTTTGTTATTATCATTCCTTCCATTTCTGGATCCATAAAAGGAGCTCTTTATGATAGATTTCTAGCTACGTGTTAATGATTCTTTAACATGAAAAGTTGATTATCTAAACACATTGTATTTATGTGTAGGTAATACAAGCCATTCATATCTAATCCACTCTGTTATTTGCCTCACTGATAACTGTTTCCATTTTAACTCACTGCCCTCAAGTGAAGCCCAAAACTTAGATTTTCTAGTCAATCAATCCCAGGCTACTCAAGATATCACAATCATGTGTTTAATTTTTCTACTTTCTAGATTTTCGGTTTTGTTGTCTAGGTTTAAAATGATTACCATTGGTTTCCTTACGCTTTTACTAAAATCAAAGTACTATAGGCCTGGACGAAGCAGGGGTGTGTGTTTAACATCTGGAACTTCAGCCAGTTTTCTCAAAGAGACCCTAATCCTTCTCAGTAGCCAGACTCCGAGCAGAGCCCTCACTCTTCCTTCCTCCACCTCTCACCTTTTGTACATTCCTAAGGTGCAGAGGGCCAACTAGGTAATCTTGAACCTGGAAAATACCTGGAAAGAGCATTTAATCTCTTCCCTTTCTTTGAGCAGAAAGTTCTGCAGATAGATGAGAAGCTGCAAAATTTTATCCATTTCAATATTTATCAGCCATCACTGTCAGGAACTTCCTCCACATAACTAGCCTTCATCTCTCAGCTGAGGCCTACAGACATTGCTTAATCTTTCTTTTGACTAGAGAACTTACTAGAGGGCTTTGATTGGATTGATCAGTGAGCAAAGTAACTGGACGATAATTTTCTGGTCACTGCTCACCAGGGCCACTCTGGTTCAACGTGGGTATATCAAATGGTTGTATTTGATGATAGGAGCACATGCAAAGTATTTTTGTTCATATTCATTATTTTTAAGAGGAACAATTATTTTGTTGCATCTTTGAACTCTTGAGATCATTAGTCAGATTTAAAAACATTATTTCATACAAGGTCCTTTGTGGAATAAACCAAATTATTAATTCAGCCTCTGCACATAAACACCTTAAAAGTTAGTTGGGGAGACAACATACATAGACATAAGATGATAACTAGCATCATCAAACAAATATAGCATAGGTAAATAAGTAGTGTAGGAAAAAGGTAATCAATATGTGTTAGCAAGGTCTGTGAGAAATGTACAAAGTTTAATTTTTAAATGTAAAAATATGTTTCTGTAAGTTTGCCATATTTCACATCTTCATTTTAGAGAGATTCTGAGATGATATCTAATTTATGTTTTGTAGCCCTAAAAGTATTCTTTTGTAAACATATTATCTAATATAGTTAAATGTAAGTATGAAAGTTAGGAAAAGAATAAAACAGAATTTTTATTAAAAATAAATGGAAGAGACTAAAATAAATTGACTTCTGTTGGTTTTTCTAGAATGTTTGTAGAACAAAAGAATACTCAATCAAATATAGTAATTTCAGGGGTGTTAAGAAAAACATGAGGGCAGGCAAGATGGCTCACACCTATAATCCCAGCACTTTGGGAGGCCAGGGCGGGAGGATCTCTTGAGGCCAGGAGTTTGAGAACAGCCTGGGCAACATAGCAAGACCCTGTCTCTATTTTAAAAAAAAGAAAAAAAGAAAAATTTGAACAAACAAATAAGCAATGCTTAAAAGCAAATTCTACCAGCATTAAACCTTTCCAACTAAATTACTTATGCTTTCTATCTTCATGTAAGGATTTATGTCTTATTTCTTTTTGAAATGATATAGAATGAAAGTCCTGGACTTTCTTTAAGTTCAAAATAGAATAAAGATCCTACCTATGAAAGCAAAGAAATGCCTCAATTTAAAAATCATTCCTTTTGGACATGCTCATTTGTATACCATTCTATGCTACATTGACTAATAACTAGACTATGTTTATATAATCTTTTGTGGTTAGGTAAAATAATGTCTTGAGTAATTAAATAGTATTGTTGTGAGCTTAAAACTAATGACAGTCCATAAAATATATGCATATAATCATAAATCTTCATAAATTATTTTGAGTCATTTATGTATTTTTCACCAGCAAAGCTAAGTTCATTAAGGAATTTGAACAATTTGGGATGACCTATTCACAGACCCATTTTTACTAGAATTTTGACAACACAAAATATGTTTGTTTTACAGGTTCTTCAGCAATACAATCCCCTCATATGGTCGTATATGCTACCTTTACACTTTATTTGTTTGAAAACAAGATCTTTGCATTAGAGAAGATGGTAATGGCATAACCAGGGAATCCATACATTTATTTGTTTGAACGTGTGTGTTCATTGGTTTGGTAAAGTGCGTAGATGGTGAAAATGCACCAGAATTTCATTAAAATTCTATCCCTGGATTCCATTTCCCTTGTATTTAAAATAAGTACTTGACCTAAGGACCTGGCATATCCAAAATTATCTTAGATGATTGTAATAGTTCTATCTAATTATAAAAAAGGAAAGAGAAAAATATATAGTTACATTTAATTTTTGTAGATCCTTCTATTATATACAAAAGGAAAGATATAGAATTTATATTTTTCAGTGAAACTATGGTAAATCATTTCCAGTAATATTCATTACCTTACATAAATGGCCAACAATTATCCTTTCAGATAAATTGAAATGATTCACCTCAGGCTGGAAGCCTGCTATAACTCCCTTATATCTTAAAATAAATAAAATCAATGTTTATTGATTTTTTCTTATATATTTAACATATTATAGAAAATTTAGAAAATGTAGTCAAAGGGAATACAGTTAAAATATTCATAGTGTAAGTGGCTAGGCATAGGCAATATTAACATTTTAGCATCTATCCTTTGATTTTTCTTCTACATATATATTCTGTGTTTGTATGTGTGCACTTTTTTTATGGAGTGAAATCATACTTTATGTTCCATTTGGAAACCAGCTCTTCACTTAACGATATATTATTAACATTTTTTCATGGTGTTAAGTTTTAGTCAATATATGTTTAGTACTTGCATGGTATTTATGCATTTTCATAATTTTTTAAGATGTCTTTCGTTCTTGGACAGAAAAACAACTTTTCTCCTTCCCTTATAATGGTAAAGTCCATCAAATTACTAAACAACTTATTTAGACAAATTCCCTACTGCGTTTGGGGCTTTCTGGATCCTAACCCTGTTTAGAGACTTTAGACATCTAGCACTTTATTGCTAGAATTTCATGTTCTGACATCACTGCATGAAAGTTTAAGACCAGATGACTCAGGGATATAATTACATATAAATGTTCCCTTGGTTAGTTAGAAAGAGCTGAGTTTTAAAACTTGAATAGAAATTAGCTTAAAATGTAAATGTTCCCGTTGAATGATTGTTACCCTTTACTACATGCATTACGTTTGTCTCTTAGGTTATGCCCGGGGGGCATAATGTTATCACTTTTCCTCCTCTTCTCTTTTATTTCCTTCTTTCTTCTCCCCTTTTTTAGATAGAAATCATTCCTTCCTGCAAAAATCTACCAAATGACAGTGGTCACACTGTAAAGAGGGTAGAATATAACGTACCATCTTGAATATAGAGATTATGGCAGTTTCACTAATTTTAATCCAAAATTAAATAATATTCGCCACATTTAAGTAGCAGAAATGGTAATTTAGACTGGATCTTAAAATCAATAACATTCAACAATGCAAGCGTGTATGTAAAGCCTCTCCCAGATTGAGCCTCTTGTTCAGATTAGGGCTGGCCTTCTCATCTCTGATTTTTTTTTTTTTTAACCTCTGTACATGCCACTGGCCTAGGTGCTGTCTCAGATATTCCAGAGGGTAAAGGCTCTAACTCATAGGGCTACTAAAGAACACCAGCCATGCTTTGTGGAGTGCCACAGCCTCGTGTCTGAGGAGTATTCAAACTCCTTCTAAAATGGCAAAATGTAAGCATAGGGTGGATGCATTATAAAAAGAAAAGTATACAAGATAATCCACTTGAACTTTTGGTGGTGCTACTGAGAAACTAAGATTTAAACACAAAGTTAGTTTTGAATTTAAAAGGCTAATTAAAGACTAAAACCTCACATCTGTTTAGTCATTGGTTAACATAACAGATTTTTATTGATTATGTAATATATGCTAAACAATGTGCTATGTTCTGAGGGTATGCAAGTGAATAGACTAAAGTGTGTTCAAAGCAAAGGGAATCTTATATTGGAAAGTCTGGAGATGAAGGAGCTCCCACTGGGTTCAGGGAACTGCTAGGGATTGAACAGGTTGTAAGGGAAGAAGTCTTAGAGGCAGCTTGGGGTATGGGTGAGAGTTGGGACATAAAGTTTATTACAAATCCTTCATTTGGGGGTTGAAAATAGTTTAAGATGCCCAGAGGTTCTGGAATAAGCCCAGTGTCTGGAATAGTAATTAAGTGACCTCAAGTTTGTAATGAACTAATATAGTGTCATCATCTCCCTATCTTGCCTGCTGGTTCTTTCAGGTTAGCATTCTATGAGGGTGGTCTCGTTTCCCTGGTAAATGTCAGAATATAATAGAGATATAATGTTTTAACAATAAACCTATAAGAAATAATTTCTGTCCTAATGAAATTTGTTAAATGGAGTACATTGCTCAAAGTTATTGCCCCAAAGACAGTGAGATCAAAAAGTAAAATAAAGTCAATAACTTACATTTATTTAAAGAAGTAGTGAAGAATACAAGAAAATCAAGAACAAAACTTGGGAAGAAGCAAGACGTCATTAATTACACTATATTATTCAACATTTCCCTCCCCTTGGGTATTCTAAATGGATTTAGTTTTATTTAGGTGGGTAATATGGGAGTTTTAAAAAAACCTCCCCCACCTGCTTAAACCCCCACTCCTGTTTGTTTTAAAATGTTTGAACTGAGATGGAGTATAAAGAATGAAAGGATCTTAAGAAAGGAGACTTCTAATTTAAGTCTTAGGCATGAATTACTCAGCAGACAAATATTGAATGCTTATTCAATGATCCAGGCGCTATTGTAAATCCCTCTCTGCTCCTAATTATAACCCAAGGAACCTTGAAATCCTTTAACATAGTTTCGTAACATCAAACTATAACTATTATTAATAGCATTGCTGTACATGAATCATAAATATAGTGCAGTATGTTGAAAATAAAATGAAATATGAGGAATTGTCTTATTTAAATTTCTCATGCTTAAATCAAGTTAGTACTTTGGGAGATTATTCAAACTATAAACAGGTGATAATACTGTACTTTGCTGTTTGGACCAGTACTTTACATTTTCAAAGTGCTTTTTATTTCCTAATGCTTGACTGATCAAAAAAGAAAATCTTTTTAGACTAAAATGTTGGTTGCAATCATAAGGAGAAATTCATATATATAGACAAAATTTATGACTAGTAAAATGTCTGGAACTTATTCAACTTATAAATACTACTTTAAGTATGACTTCTATATTGGATATTATTTAAATGTAACTTTTATAGTAGTGTACCTTTTTAAAAATACTATCCTGAGTCATTGTCTTATTGAATAACCTAAAATTCTCCCCTAACTTTCCACTGAAAGGATTACTTTCAAGTATTGATTGACTCCTGGAAACTTTTAAAACTTGATAGGGTTAAACTTGTAGATAAAAGGTTTAGATTTTAAATCATCTATGAAACAGTGTTTTAACAACATTCTAAGATATATTTCCAGAACTTTCTGAATTTTTTTAGCAAATTCCTAAAATCTACAAAAGGGATAAAGAGAAAATAAGAGTTTCCTCTACTTCTTAATTAGGCCACTTTTTTAAAGTGTTGACTCACTTTTCTCTATATATTCAATATTTACAATACTTTCAAATGGCTTTGCATTAATGCACTGATTAAATCCTTAAAATTATTTTCATGGCTTTGGGAATAACTCTCCTTTCTCATGGGTACTCCTATTTTGTGCCTCAAGGAAGTGTAGATTGAGCTCTACAGAAGCAGGGTTGTGAGAACAAGGCAGGCCCAAGTTGAAGTAATAATTTGGAATAGGCTGATAAACAGGTTTCTGCTTCTGATTTAAATGACTGTTTTGTAAATTTACAATCTCAATTGTTGCTATTGCATAGAAATCAATGATGCAAAATGATTGGGAAGAAAAATAGTTATTGGCAAAACTGACTTTAATGCAGTTAATATTTTATTTTATTTTACTTTAAATGTTAAAAGTTGTGTTAAAATGTTAAAGTGTGAAAGTCAGAATTTGGCTATAGTATATGTTACTTTATCATTCACATACTTTTTTATTCCTTATGGCATATTTCAGCCATAAATCAGTAACTTAAGTTCTACTTAAATGTTATTCTGAATTATTCCAAAGCAGACTGGCTTCAGGAGATCTGAACATTCAAATATGAGAAGTATCTCCCTGGGCAACTACTTCATTTGGTAGGACACAGGAAGCCTTTATTCCCTGCACTTCTATGAATGCCTCCATTGCCATGAATAATCACGGGGATTTCCTATGGAGGAAACCACTGTTAGTGGTGAGGGTGTAAACTGTAGATAAGCCAACCACTTACTGCTTCATTGACCTGAACACATTCAAGACAGTGGATATTTTTGAACACCAGGTAGCAATTGCTAGTGATTAAAAAACAAACTTTATGCATTAAGCGCTAGAGTTAAAGCTTTAACATATAAAAATAATGGCTGATTAATTTTGGACCAAAACTGATGAGCTAATATTTTTTGCAATCTCATAGAATCTTAAGCTTTTAGAACTGAGAAGTGTCTTCAAGTTCTAGTCTCTCACTTTGTAAATAAAGATACAGCACCCAAGAAAATTTGAAAGATGGTAATAGTGCTTCTACAGAGAAATATAGGTAGTGATTTTTATAGTTACCACTATATCAGGGTAGTGGTGATAGTACTTTTATACTGACAGAAATATTATTTTAAATGGAGGAGGGATTTGCAAGAATCCTTTCGAATCTACTTTCCACCTTTTAGGCAGATTCTGCTGAGAAACTCAGAGAATATGGGCTTTCGCACATCTGTAGCCATCCTGTGCTGGTGACTAGAAGCAGGTCTTGTCCTCTGGTAGCACCACCAAAGCCACCTCCCATACCTCCCTGGAAACTCATTCGTCCAAAAAAAGAAACGGTTATAACAGATGAACCTCAAGGTATGTGTGTATCACGTTGTCTTCAAATCTTTCTAATTAACATTTCTGTATATGAAGGTGTAATTATTTCATTTGGGGTGAAAGATGTATGTCAAGGTAAAGCACTCAACATTGTACCTGAAATCTCCATTTAATTCTATGTCCAGATTTTATATCTTTAAAGTACTAATTCTTCCCACTCAGAAGCTGAGCAGTTTGGTTTATGTCTAAATTGATCAGCTATGTCAAGGTCATTCTTTCACTGATGGTATTGTTGTTATTAGTGTGATAGAAAAGTAGTTTGTAGCAAATGATAAAGAAACTTAAGTTGCATATATGAAGTCATTGGAGTGAATTTCTAATGTGGAAATTCACACTAGAGTATCCTGTAGAATATCATCTTTGAATTACGGATTTATATTTAGAACTCTTACAGGAATAGAACTTCTGCCCTGAACTGGCTCCTGTGTTAACATTGCCCTGTAGTCACATAGTGAGTGACAATTGGCCTCAGAAATAAATATGTTCCCATGGGCTCAGGGCAGGGAGGGGAGTGTTCCCACCTTGTTCTTATTCTCCCAAAAAAAGCAATTTTATTTATTTTTCTTTTTTATTTCAGAATATTACAGGGATACAAATATTTTGCTTACATGGATTATATTTGTACTGCTTGAGTCAAAGTTGTAAGTGTGCCCATCACCCAGATAGTATACATTGTACCGTTAGGTATGAATTCACCCATCTCCTCCTCCCCACTCCCACCTGCTTGATTTCCCTTGAGTTTTACTTCCATCTGTGCACATGAGTGCTGATTGGTTAGTTCCAATTTAAAATAGTGAGTATATGCGGTTTTTGTTTTTCCATTATTGTGATACTTTGCTTAGGAGAATGGTCTCCAGTTCCATCCAGATTGTGGCAAAGGGTATTAATTCATTTTTTATGGCTGAGTACTACTCCATGGTATACATATACCACATTTTATTAATCCACTCATGTATTGATTGGCACTTGGGTTGTTTCCACATCTTACGATTATGAATTGTGCTGCTATAAATATTAAAGTGCAAGTGTCTTTTTGATAAAATGTCTTTTTTTCCTTTGGGTAAATACCTAGTAGTGGAATTGCTGGATCAAATGGTAGGTCTACTTTCAGTTCTCTGAGGTGGCTCCATACTGCTTTGCGTAGAGATTGTACTAGTTTGCAGTCCCACCAACAGTGTATAAGTGTTCCTTTCTCTCCACATCCACACCAGGATCTACTGTTTTGGGAATTTTTGATAAAAGCCATTCTCACTGGCGTTATGTAATATCTCATTGTGGTTTTGATTTGCATTTCTCTGATGATTAGTGACATGGAGCATTTTTTCATGTGTTTATTGGCCATTAGTTTACCTTCTTTTGAAAAGCTCTGTTTGTGTCTTTTGCCCACTTTTTGACAGGGTTATTTGATTTTTTTCTTGCTAATTTACTTGAGTTCTTTGTAGATTCTGATTATTAGCCCTTTATCGGATGTATAGCATGCAGATATTTTCTCCCTTTCTGTAGGTTGTCTGTTTGCTCTGTTGATTGTTTCCTTGGCTATGCAAAAGCTTTTTAATTTAATCAAATCCCATTTACTTATTTTTGTTGTTGCTGTGTTGCACTTGGGGTCTTCTTTATAAATTCTTTGCCTAGGCTGATATCTAGAAGAGTTTTTTCAACATTTTCTTCTAGAATTCTTATGGTTTCATGTCATAGAGGTAAGTCTGTTATCCATCATTAGTTAATTTTAGTGAATGGTGAGAGATATGGGTCCTGTTTCAGTTTTCTACATGTGGCTATCCAGTTTTCCCAGCACCATTTATTGAATAGGGATTCTTTTCCACAGTGTATATTGCTGTCTACTTTGTCAAAGATGAGATGGCAATATGTGGATGGTTTTATATCTGGGTTCTCTGTTTTGTTCCACTGGTCTATCTCTATTTTTGTGCCAGTACCAAGCTGTTTGGGTTACTATAGCCTTGCATTATAGTATAAGTCTGGTAATGTAATGCCTTTAGATTTGGTTCTTTTGCTTAAGGGTACTTTGGCTATTTGGTCTTTTTTCTGGTTCCAAACGAAGTATAGAATTATTTTTTCTAGATCTGCAAAAAATGACATTCTTATTTTGTTGGAGATTGAACTGAATCTGTAAATCACTTTGGGTAGTATGCACATTTTAACAATGTTGATTCTGCTGATCCATGCGCATGATATATTTTAACATTTGTATGTTAAAACATCTGTGATTTCCTTCCTCAGTGAATCATAGTTCTCTCTGTAGAGATCTTTCAACTCCTTGGTTAAGTATATTCCTAGGTATTTTATTATCTTTGTAGCTATTCTGAAAGGTATTGAGTCTTTGATTTGATTCTCAGCTAGACTGTTGTAGGTGTATAGGAATGCTACTGATTTGTGTACATTGATTTTGTACTCTGAGACTTTACTGAATTTATTTATCAATTCCAGGAGTCTCTTGGAGGAATCTTGGGGTTTTCTAGGTATTAGATCATATCATCAGCAAAGAGCAATTGTTTGGCCTCCTCTTTCCCCATTTGAAACCCTTAATTTCCTTCTCTTGCCTGATTGCTCTGGCTAGGACTTCTAGCACTATGTTGAATAGAAGTGGTGACCATTGGCATCCTTGTCTTGTTCCAGTTCTGAGTGGGAATGCTTTCAGTTTTTCCCCATTCAGTATGATGTTGGCTGTTGGTTTGTCATATATGGCTTTTATAATTTTGAGATATGTTCCATCTATGCCTATTTGAGAGTTTTTATCATAAAAGGGTCCTGTATTTTGTCAAATGCTTTTTCTGTGTCTGTTGAGATGATCATATGATCTTTATTTTTGCTTCTGTTTATGTGATTAATCACATTTATGGATTTACATACAGTGAACCATACTTCCATCCCTGGGATGAAGCCCAGTTGGTCATGGTGGATTATTTTTTTGATATGCTGCTGAATTTGGTTTGCTAGAATATTATTGAGGATCTTTGTATCTATATTCCTAAGACATATTGGTCTATAGTTTTCTTTTTATGTTGTGTCCTTTCCTAGCTTTGGTATCAAGGTGATACTGGCGTCATAGAATGAGTTGGGGAGGGTTTCTTCCTTCTCGATGTTGTGAAATAATCTCTGCAGTATGGGTATCAATTCTTCTTTGTAAGTCTGGTAAAACTCAGCTGTGAAACCATCTAGTCCAGGACTTTTTTTTTGTTGGAAGTTTTTTTTTATTCCTGCTTCAATTTCATTGCTCATAATTGATGTGTTGAGGAGTTCTGTTTCTTCCTGATTGAGCTATGGGAGGTTCTGTGTTTCCAGGAATTTGTCAATTTCCTCAGCATTTTTAAGTTAAAGTGCACAGAGATTTTTACAGTCTTCACAGATGATATTTTGTATTTCTGTGGTATTGATTGTAATATCTCCTTTTTCATTTCTAATTGAGCTTATTTGGGTCCTTTCTTTTCTATTTCTGGTTAATCTAGAGAGAAGTCTATCAATTTTGTTTATCTTTTCAAAGAATGTACTTTTTGTCTCATTAATCTTCTGTATTTATTTTTGTTTTTGATTTCATTTAGTTCTTTTCTGAACTTAATTATTTTTTTTCTTCTGCTGGGTTTGGGTTTGGTTTGCTCATCCTTTTCTAGTTCCTTGAGATGATTCATTAGATTGTTGATTTGTGATCTTTCTGTCTTTTTGATGTAGGCACCTAAGGCTATGAATTTTCACCTTAGGACTGCTTTTGCTGAAATCCACATATTTTGATAACTTGTGTCCCTTCTGTCATTTAGTTCAAGGGAGCTTTTGATTTCCACCTTAATTTCCTCCTTCACCCAATAATTGTTCAGCAGTAGGTTGTTTAATTTCCATGACTTTCTGTAGAATTGAGTTTTTCTGTGGGAGTTGATTTCTAATTTTATTCTGCTATGGTCTCAGAAGATACATGGTACAATTTCTACTTTTTGAATTTTTTGAAACACGTTTTGTGGCCTAAGATGTGAAAGAAGCATTTAACATGAGGGGAGGGGATTAAAATAAGAATCATTAATAATTAGAAAATGAAGTCTTAGTAGAATAATTCATAATTTGTGTATGTTTATTCAACATATGTAGCCTTCCCAATGTTGATTCTACCAATCCAAGAGCATGGTAGGTTTTCCATCTGTTTATATCCTCTGCAATTTCTTTTCTCAGTGTTTCGTAGTTATCCCTATATAGGTCTCTCACCTCCTTAGTTAAATATATTCCTAAATATTTAATTTTCTTTGGTGCTATTGTGAAAGGTATTGTGTCTGTGATTTGTTTCTCAGCTCGACTGTTTTTGGCATATATGAAGGCTACTGATTTGTGTGCATTGATATCAATTGCAATAGTCTCTTGGTTGAATCTTTGGGGTTTTCTAGATATAATACCATATCATCAGCAAAGAGTGAAAGTTTGATCTCTTCTGCCCCTATTTGGACACCCCTGATTCCTCTCTCTTGTCTGATTGCTCTGGCAAGGACTTCCAGCGCTATGTTGAATAGAGGTGGAGATAGTGGGCAACCTTGTCTGGTTCCACTTTTAAGGGGGAATGTTTTCAATTTTTCCCCGTTCAGTATGATATTGGCTGTGGTTTTATCATACATGGCTTTAATAATTTTGAGGTATGTTGCATCTATGCCTATTTTGTTAAGAGTTCTTATCATAAAAGGGTGCTGGATTTTGTTAAAAGCCTTTTCTGCATCTATTGAGAGGATCATATAGTCTTTGTTCTTGCTTTTATTTATATGGTGAATTACATTTATAGATTTGCATATGTTGAATCATCCCTGCATCTCAGGGATGAAGCCCACCCAATTGTGATGAATTATTTTTCTGATGTGCATTTGAATTCGGTTTGCTAGGATTTTATTGAGAATTTTTGCCTCTATATTCATAAGGGATATTGGTCTGTAGTTTTCTTATTTTGTTGTGTCCTTTCCTGGCTTTGGTATCAAGGTGATATTGGCTTTGTAGAATGAGTTTGAGAGGATTCCATCCTTCTCGATGTTCTGGAATAATTTCTGCAGTATTGGTACCAGTTCTTCTTTGTAGGTTTGGTAGAATTCAGGTGTGAACCCATCTGGTCCAGAACCTTTTTTTGTTGGAAGATTTTTTATTACTGCTTCAATTTTGGTGCTTGATGTTGGTCTGTTTACGAATTCTATTTCTTCCTGATTGTGCCTAGGGAGGTAGTGTGTTTCTAAGAATTTGTCCAATTCCTCCACCTTTTCATGTTTTTGGGCATAGAGATTTTTATAGTATTCAAAGATGATATTTTGTATTTCTGTGATATCGGTTGTGACCTCTCCTTTTTCATTTCTAATTGAGCTTATTAGAGTACTTTCCTTTCTGCCTCTGGTCAACCTGCAAAGTGGCCTGTCTATTTTGTTTATCTTTCAAAGAACCAACTTTTTCTTTTATTAATCTTCTGTATAGTTCTTTCTCATACTACCTAAAGTGATTTACAGAATCAATGCAGTCCCTATCAGAATACCAACATCATTTTTTGCAGATCTAGAAAAAATAATTCTACGCTTTGTGTAGAATCAGAGAAGACCCCATCTAGCCAAAGCAATCTTAAGCAAAAAGAACAAATTGGGATGCATCAATCTATCAGACTTCAAAGTATACTACAAGGCTATAGTAACAAAAACAGCATGGTACTGGCACAAGAACAGAGACATAGACCAATGGCACAGGACAGAGAACCTGAGAACCCACATATAAAACTATCCTCATACTGTCATCTGATCGTTGACAAATTCCACAAAAACATACACTGGAAAAGATTCCCTATTCAATATGTGGTGCTGGGAAAATTGGATAGCCACATGTAGAAGACTGAAACTAGATCCACACCTCTCACCTCTCACAAACATCAACTGATGATGAATAACAGACTTACCTCTAAGACATGAAACCATAAGAATTCTAGAAGAATACGTCAGAAAAACTTTTACAGACATTGGCCTAGGCAAAGAATTTATGAAGAAGGCCCCCAAAGCAGTCACAGCAGCAACAAAAATAAATACATGGGACCTGATCAAATTAAAAAGCCTCTGCACAGCCAAGGAAGCTATCACTAGAGTGAACAGACAACCTACAGAATGGGAGAAAATATTTGCATGCTACACATCTGATAGAGGGCTGATAACCAGAAGTTATACAGAATTTAGGAAAATCAACAAGAAAAAATCAAACAACCCCATGAAAAAGTGGACAAAGGACATGAACAGAAACTTTTCAAAAGAAGACAGAATAATGGCCAGCAAACATACAAAAAATTGCTCAACTTCTCTAATCATCAGGGAAATGCAAATCAAAACCACAAGATATCACTTAACTCCAGTGAGATTGGCTTATATCAAAATGTCCCAAAACAACAAATGCTGGTGGAGATGTGAACAGATAGGAACACTTATACACTGCTGGTGGGACTGCAAATTAGTACAACCTCTGTGGAAAGTAACATGGAGATACCTCAAAGAACTAAAAGTAGAACTACCATTTGATCCAGCAATCCCACTACTGGGTATTTACCCAAAGGAAAAAAAGACATTGTATAATAAAGACATCTGCACTCAAATGTTTATAGCAGCACAATTAACAATTGCAAAGATGGGGAAACAACCCAAGTGCCCATTAATACATGAGTGGATTAAAAAAATGTGGTATATGTATACCATGGAGTATTACTCAGCAATAAAAAACAATAGTGAATTAACACATCTGGTATTATCCTGGATGGAGTTAGAGCCCATTCTGCAAAGCAAACTATCACAAGAATGGAAAAGCAAGTACCACTGGTACTCACCATCAAATTGGTACTAACTGATCAATACTTATGTGCACACATGGATATAATACTCATCAGGGGTCAGGCAGGTGGGAGGGGGGTGGAGGGGATGGGAAAACTCTCACCTAATGGGTGCGGGGCGCACTGTCTGGGGGATATTCACGATTGTAGCTCTGACTTGGGCAGTGCATAGGCAATATGTGTAACCAAAGTGTTTGTACCCCCATAATATTCTGAAATTAAAAAAAAACATATATAGCCTTCCCCTAGCTAATTTAGCATTTGTAATTTTTAATGGAGGATGATAAAGAACTGGAGTGCTATGAATTAAACGTGTGTATGTGTGTTGTATGTACATATTCTCATTCCAAGAGGCTTAAATTATCTTTGTTCAAAATAGCCTTTTGATTATATTTTTTGTGTTTATTTCCTTACTTTTGCATTTTCTCCCTTTATCTTTTCTAACACCTTTTCTAGTTCTACTAATTCAGTAACAGTATATCATGTTCTAGAGGTTATTGCATTAGGGGCTGCATACAGAGGTCTGTTACCTGAATGAACAATGAAGGCAAAGCCACAGTGAACATATATCATGCCACTTACTGAAGCTTATAAATGTGCTTTAAATGATTGTTCATATGAACCATGAACCCTGGCTTGTACCTCTATTGGTGGCGGAAATGCCTCTGAATTGCTATGGTTCTTGCTACTACTTCAGTGTTGCTAATCCTTCATTGCAAATGGCAGGAGAACCATATCCTAGTGTAGTACATAAATCTCAGTGGCACTCAGGATCCTAAAACTGCAATATCTACATAGATTGGAATATTTACCTGTTCCTTGCCTCCTACTTCCTGCCATAATTTATACATTTAAAAAATATAAATAACAACTGTTAAGTATATAATTTTCCTCACATTTGCTTTCTGCCTACATTGACACAGCCAGTACAGCTGGTAGCAAAGATTTCTCTAGCACAGCTTATGTTATCCTTGCCAGAGAAGAACAAAGATTAAAGAAATATCTGGTTTGGATGAGGAGTAAAAATAATCAATTAATTTTTTACTTAGGTCTAACTGCCTCTCCCCTCTCTGCTTAGTTATTTCAGTCATTTCCTTACATTCCTTGAGTTACTACAATGGGCTGTTGGTGCCAACAAAGTACATCTGCTCTTTGGGTTAAAAGAACTTCCCAGCCTGCCTGCCTGCCTTCCTTCCTTCCTTCCTATTCTTTATTTTCTTTCCTGAACCAAATATCAGCATCCACATAACAGCTGAAAGGAAAAAAAATCCTTATTTTTAAATGCTGTATTTTAGTTAAATGCATGGAGCCACTTAAAACACTTATCCGTTCAGAGCATCAAGGAATAGGTGAATGAAATTAAAGGAAGAGTAGTGAACATACAAGTAACTTCTGATTTTGCTACTGATAGTTGTATAATTCTAGGTAAGTAAACACTCTTGTTAACTGGGGATGAAAATCTAAATTGGTGGAATTCCACAATGGCAGTGTCCTACCTAGAGGCTCATCACATAATTTTCTTTCTTCTCTCTGTTGGATTTAATATTTCAAGCGAAAATTAACAGAAAATGGGAAAGGAGATCATTTTAGGGTATAGCACAGAAAATCAGAGAAAATTTATGTATACTGTGTCATAGCCTCACTTTTTTCCTAATAATCGCTCCTAATGTTTAGTTTTTGTGTTCACCATGGTGATGCATGTGTTGTGTCCATTATTCGCTAAGAATTTCTTACTTCTAGATCACCTTCAGGATCTTTTAGGAATATCCACAAATCCTCTCTTGACATGCTGCTTTCTTTTCTTCTCACGATCTTTACTTTGTTACATTTTTTGTTCTTTCACTATTATCTCCTTATGTTAGTTCACATTTCTTCTTCATGACCTAAGCAATTGTGTTGCAGAGGTTAACTAAGGGAACACATTTTTTTTAAGTAAAAAACTTTTATAGAAAGTCATTCCTGTACTTGAAATAGCAAATGTCAAGGAATAACTGTATAAACCATTGCTAACTTTCTCCCTTGAGACTTAATTGTTTCAACTAATCTGGAAAGCAACTGAAGAGTAGACAAAAGAAGTCTAATATTGGCAAGATCTGTAAACTATTTCAGTAAAAAAAACCTTATGTATCTTTGTACACTGCTATTTAACTCTATTGAGATTTGCTGAGTAAATAGTTAATCTAACCAGTACTGTATTAAATGTTAAATTCTGCATGCAATTCTGAAAGATTAAAAAAATGTACCTCACACTTCCTAATTGCTATTTTTTAGATGTAATAATAAAGAAGCCTGAACAGTTTCTTGAGATTTCAAGTCCATTTTTGAATTACAGAATGACTCCCTTTACAATTCCAAAAGAAACGTAAGTATATTACATTCTTTCTCACAAACGCATCTTGTTAACAAATAGAGTATTTTGTAATGTATGTGTTAAAAATAACACAAAATGAGAGCATTTTAAAGAATAGTGATTTAAGAATAAGGCCAAATATATATATAAACATATTAAAGGATATTTCCTTCACCTTTTATAGCTTGTAATTACACTAATTCATTTAATAAACAAACATTTTCTGCTCACCTTTTATGTGTGAGTGTTATGGACTGAATGTTTGTTTTCCCCCAAAATTCATAGGTTATAGTTCTCCCCAGTGTGTCCGTATTTGGAGTTAGGGCCTCTAAGAAAGTAATTAAGGTTAAATGAGGTCATAAGGGTGTGGTGCTGATCTGATAGGATTAGTGTCCTTATGAGGAGAGACACCAGAGAGCTTGCTTTCTCTCTCTTTCTCCAAGCACATACATGGTGGAAAGACCACGTGAGCACACAAAGAAAAGGCAGCTGTTTGCAAGCCAGGAAGAAAGCCCTCACGGGAAACAATCCCTGCTGGCACCCACCCTTATTGATCTCAGACTTCCGGTCTCCAGAATTGTGAGGAAATAAATTTCTCTTATTTAAGCCATCTAGCCTATGGTATTTTGCTATGGCAGCCTGAGCAAACAAATGCAGATTTTTGGTACAGAGAAGTGGGACGCTGCTATAACAAATATCTAAAAATGTGGAAGTGGCTTTGGAACTGGGTACTGGGTAGAGAGTGGAAGGGTTTGGAGTACATGCTAGAAAAAGCCTACGTTACCTGAAGGGACTTTTGGTAGGTGATTCTGATGAGGGCTCACAAAGAAAAGAGGAGAGCACACTTTCTTCTTCTTAGAGAATACACAAATAATTATAAACAGAATATTGGTATAAATACGGACAGTAAAGGCCTTTCTGGTAAGGTCTCAGGTAAAACTGAGGAATAGATTATTTAAAAGTGGAGAAAAGGTAAATAAAGTGGCAAAGAACTTGGCTGAATTGTGTTCTAGTGTTTTATGAAAGTTAGAACTTGTGAGCAATGATATTGGATATTTAGCTGAGGAGATTTCTAAGCAAAATGTTGAAGGTGTGGCTGGGTTCTCCTGACTGCTTATAGTAAAAAAAACAAGAGGAGAGAGATGAACTGAAGAGGGAATTGTTATGCAAAAAGGAACCAGAACATAAAGACTTGGAAAATTCTTAGCCTGTCCATATTTCAAAAAATGAGAAAGTGTGTTTTGAAGAGAACGCCAAGGGTATAGTTAGACTATCACTAGATAAAGAGATTATAGGATTATACCCATGATCTTATCGTGTGGTATGGATTATTTTAGCAGAAATACTACCAGTTTGAACTGAAAGAGATGAAAATGGGACCAAATGAAGGAAGGCTGTGAAATTTCTGGCACTTGGCAGGATGGGACCATAGAGCTATCCAGCTGCAAACATGCCTTATCCTTCAAAAAAAGGCCAGAATGGCCCCTAAAGTGATTCAGAAATCATCTGGGCTGCTACTCCCACCACAGGCCCAGGGGGCAAGGCAGCTTCCTCCTAGATTTTGGCAGGCCAGGTGGGCCTCACAGAGAACTGAGGGCGCTGGGCTGCCCTGCAGTGCCTGGGGGGTGATGCTGCCCTTGCAGGGGGCCCAGAGAGCAGAACATCAAACCAAAGAGGAATATTCTTGAGCCTTAAGATCTGATGAAATTTGCCTTGCTAGGTTTTGGACTTATATGGGACCTGTCACCCATTCCATCTTTCCTATTTCTCCCTTTTGAAATGGGAATGTCTATCCTGTTCCTCTCCCACCATTGTATTTGGAAGCATGTAACTTGTCTAGTTTCACGGGTTCACAGCTGGAGATGAATTTTGGCTCAGGATGAATCCTACCTCACTGGAGGCTTTTTCCATATGTGATGTAGATGATAATCAGATGAACTTGAGACTTGAGAGTTGATGCTGGAATGAGTTAAAACATTTATGGTCATTTGCATGGGGTAAGTGTATTTTGCCTGTGAGAAGGACATGAATTTGGGGGTCCATAGTTAGAATGTTATGGACCAAAAGATTGTCTCCCCCAAGTTCATATATTGAACCCTAACCCCCACTGGGGCTGTATTTGGAGATGGGCCTCTAAGGAAGTAATTAAGGTGAAGTAAAGTAATAAGGAAGGGGCCCAGGACCAATAGGATTAGTGTCTTATAAGAAGAAACACCAGAGAGTGCACCTCTTTCTCCCAATACTTGTGCTGAGGAAAAGTTATGTGAGCACACAGCTTTAATAATGTTATGGCAGCTCAAGCAGACTAATACAGCAAGACACTGTATTTCATTTGAAGGTAGAAAAATAACACATTGCGCCTCATAGATATCAACTTCTGGCGGAAACTGCATGTATACGTATATATAATAATTGCCATCACAAAGGTATGTCTCAAATTATATGGTTGTGCCTTAAAGAACTTATTTTGCAGAAATAGTTGTAAGCCTGACAATAGAAGTCCTTGCTTCAGTGATTGTGCAGGAGGTGGCAGAACCTCCCTTCAGCCTGTGATACAGGTGGCTCCTCATCTTCCTGGTGGTCATAAGTGCAGCCAGTGTTTGAGGTTCTGCCCTCCTTCTCTTCCCCCATTACACAGGCATAATCTTCTAATTAAAAGTTCACACTTCAGAGACACAATGGAATCTTTGTCCTGAGGGTAAATATTGGAGTCAGCTGCCGTGAAGGTGATTGTATAATTAGCTCACCTGCCCTTGCAAAGATTTCTTTTCCACTGTCTACAGCCCATGTCTTTCCCCAAGACTGTGTTGCTTTAACTTAAGACTCACTGGAAAGGTTCTGGGTAATGTCACTGACTCTGCCCTCTTTGTTATCCTAATGGGATTGTGGGTTTTTCCACTCTGCTGTTTTGCCGCTGATCTTCTCATCTGTCTCTGAGGAATGGTTTGCAGATCTCATCATGGCATTTCTACGTTGCCAGTTCTGTATGATTTTGCTTTTATTTTTAAATTTCTCTGAGATTCCAATGGGATGTAGAAGGAAGAAAAGGGATACATTTGCATTCAGTCTGTTATCTTGAACTGAGTGTGAATCTCTCCTTGCAATTTCCCACTTTGGCTGTTCCTTCGTTTGTATTTCATCTCCCAGGGCTGTTCTCTTTTCTCTGTTCTTTATCCAGTTAGACCCAGACCTCGCTTTTCCTTGATTAACCTCCACTTCCCATTCCTTACAACCAGCCATACAAAAAAGCAAACCCAAATCAAGGAAAATACTCATCCAAATTATTTGCATTTACAGCAGAATTTTCTGAAGGTTTCATGAAAAGTATTGATGGGTTGAGGAAGGCATTATATTTTGGTGATACTTGAGCAACCCAAATAATAAAAAGAGAACATTGGATACTGCTGCTTTTAAATGATTCAGCCACTCCACAAAGGGGATTCCCACTGGCCACCATTATCAATAGTCTCTCAAGCTTCTCACCGCGTTGGATAGTCACTTCTATTTTTTCCCCTCCCCACCCTCCTATTTCATTCTTACTCAGAGAGCAGGCTAACATCCCATTTTTGTTCTGTACTGCCTCCTCAAAGACCATGCCTTGAAAGCATCACCTTTTACCTTACTTTTCCTGTCTTAGTCTGGGGGCTGCCTGAGCTACACCCAGGGCTGCGGATGAGAACAGCAACAAAGTGTGGGGAGTGGAGCCCAAGATGGGAAGCAGCCCAGTGCAGCAGAGGCCCCTCCTTTGAAATTGTTCTTCCCCCCAGGCCTTTATACTCTGGGCCTGGGATGGAAAGGGAAGCCCCATTGATCTCCCAGATATCTTGAGGTTCATTCTTCTGTTGCCTTGGACGATAGGTTCCTTGAGATGACTGATCTGTATTAACCTCCTTATCAAATTTGGCCACACCTTCCACGTCCTCTCCCAAACAGTCTTTCTCACTTTTTCTGATATGGATAGGCTAAGAATTTTCCAAATCTATTTCTCTCTTCTACTATTAATATAAGGAGTCAAGAGAAGTCAAGCCACATCTTCAGCACTTTACTTAGAAATATTCCCAATCAAATATTTAATTTTATCTCCCAAAAGTACTACCTCCCACAAAAAACTAGAACACAAACATAATTCAGGCAAGTTCTTTGCCATTTTATAACAAGGTTGGCTTTTCCATTGTCCAATAACATGTTCCTCATTTCCTTCTGAGACCTCACCAGAATGGCTTTTATGTCCCATATTTCTACTAACATTCAGTTCACAACCACTTAGGTATTCTCTAAGAATATTGGAGCAGTTCTCCTCTCTTCTTTCCGGGCCCTTACCAGAATCATCTTTAAAAATCTGTTCATGGCAATGTAGGATTTTCATAGTGTGAACCTCAAAACTCTTCCAGCTTCTATCCATTACCGTTTTCCAAAGCTGCTTCCATATTTTTAAGTTGTTGTTATAGCAGCTGCCCTACTTGTCAGCATAGATTTTCTGTCTTAGTCCATTTGGGTTGCTACAACAAAATACCATAAACCAGTGGCTTGTAAACACAAAAATTTTTCTCTTACACTTCTGGAGGCTGAGAAATCCAAGATCAAGGTGCTAGCAGATTCAATATCTGGTGGGAAACTTCTTCCCCATTCACGGTATCTTCTAGCTGTGTACTCATACTCACATGGTGGAAGGAGTGAATGAGCTCTCTGGGGTTCCTTTTACAAGGGCACTAATCCCATGCATGTTTGCTCTGTCCTTATGACCTAATCACCTCCCAAAGGCCCCACCTTCTAATACCATTACCTCAGGGTTTAGAATTTCAACATATAAATTTTGGGGGGATACATGCATTCAGACCATTGTACCTCCCTTATGCCATCATCTAGCAGGTAACATGTTCTATCAAGGTGTTTCCTAAATGAGTACAGTTCTTCTCCTAAAAGAAATAACCTATCAAACTGATAAAACATGTTTCAGTTCCTTTAATTTCCTTTCCATATATATGAAAAATCTTCAAATATCTTACACTTATATGCACCACATTCTCTTCTTATTATTAGGTTTCTAGATATGTAAAAGAGTATTGTGTAAGTTATTTTCCATTCCCACTGGACTTTTTAGTTAAAAAAGCCAATGGAGTTTCTTTTCCTCTTAAAGCTACTATGAATCAGACTTCTGTCACTTGGGACCCAAACAGGCCTGACTGATATTGCAATATAATATAAATTAAATGCAATGTTATTATCACTGTCACTACTTTGGCCAAAATTTGTTATATTAACTGCTTATAATGCACATATATTAATATATTAAATAATGTCTTTTTTTCTTAAGTAGAGCATACTCAAAGTCTTCCTTGTTTCCTTGGTGAATCATACTCAGCATTATTACTATACTGTCTTCTTATGTCAGAGTGACTTCAAGGACTTTGAAGAACTACAATTACCCTAACATTCAATGGCCCCAGACTACTGGACCTTTCTCGGTTTTGTTCCTTGTGATTGGTTTAGTTGTAGTTTTAATTTTGCTTTCACAGTACTAATGATTTCTTTATTAGTGCTTAATATTGTCTGCTTCTAATAGCCTTGCCTCCTTTAAATTTGTCCATAATTTTCTGGGTGTAATGAGTAACATCACCAAATTTTATTATTAGTTAACATTGGTTTATATATACTTATGGTGAAGACCTTAAGAGTTAGCTTATGGGCTTATGTGTCTATATTATAACACTTTGATATTTAACATAGTACTTTGGAAATAACAGGTACTCAGTAAATATTAATTGAATTGAAAATATTTGGAGGCACCTAAGTTGTTCAGAAATTTTAATTTTAAGAATATTCAATATAGTAGCCACTAGGCACATGTGGCTATGTAAATTTTATTTTAAGTAATATTATATAAAGTTACAAATTAAATTCCATAGTTGCATTAGCCACAGTTTAAGTTCTCAATAGTCAAATATTCTAAATAAACATTTTCATCATTGCATAAATTTCTTCTAAATGTTAAAGGTAATGAATAAGTGACCTTCCTATAATTGTAGCATTTTATTATGACTATGATTATATTTTAGTTTTTATTATTTTCACATATATTTCTATTTATAGATTAAAATTGGAATTTCTAATCCATTTGTATAATGTAACATAAGTAGGTGAAATCTTCTTTGTTCTGTTAAAAAGACCAATTGAATTGAATTGTGCTAATATGATTTCAACCTTTTCAATATTTCATTTATTTTATTTCTTTTATTTCATAAATTGAATTTATGCTTTGATAACAAATATACTAAAATTTGTGTCAATGCAGTTATTATAGGAAATCAATATTTCTTAGGTTCTCTTTTATAGTAAGAAATACTTATTTTAACTAAATACAACAACAAAGACAATGAATAAAAAGGAAGAGGAAGATAAGGAGTAGGAAAATCCAAATATATTAATATTTGAACATGAACATGACTACAGGAATAGAGAGAAAGACTGTGAGCCTGGGTATGTAGTTTTTAGCTTATGGGCTTTGTGTCATTTCTCCTGACTCAGGAAGTTTACAAATAGCAATAATGAGGAGTAGTGGACAATATGGTGCAGTATATGATGATCGCCACTGAATTGTGGTAATTTTTAATGCAGCAATAGGTAACTAATAAATGGATATACACATATATCAAAGACTATCAAATTTATACTTTTAATTTGAATTATCCCTCAATGGAGTTTTAAAAATGTTTTTAAAAGGATAGTAAGTAAAATGATTTTAAAAATAAATAAGAATTCTAGAACCAAGAAATATAATAACTGAAATTAAGTACTCAATAAATGTGTTTAATAACAGAGTAGATACAGCCAAAAAGAGAATTAGCAAAATGGAAAACAGGTCAGAAGATAATATCCCAACTAAAGCATGAAGACAAAAAAAAAAAAGAGAGAGAGAGAGGGAAAAAGTACAGTAAAAACATATGGGACAAGTGGACAAGTTGAAAATGACCAACATATTCGCCAGTGGTTCTCAGAAGTAGAGAATAGAGAAATTTGGAAATAATCAAAAAATAAAATTATAATGGCCAAACATATCACAAAAGGAATACATTTCGTCAAGATTCAGGGAGTTCTAAAACATCAAGCAATATAAACACAAAACTGCAGCCAGATACATCATAGTGAAACCAAAAACAAATATAATGCAATAATATATAGCTATAAAAGTGAAATAAATACTGCTACTCAAAGCAACATGGATGAATCTCATACACAAAAAAATTAGACCAAAGAATTCTGGTACAAAAAGTTCATGGCTTGTTTTTAATTATTCTATTAATAAACAGTAAGAAAAGAAAAATAAAAAGGCAAAATATGGTGTTAGAAGTCATGATAGTGGTTACCTGTGTTGAGGGGTATTGGTCATGATTGGGACATGCCTCTGGCAGGGCTTGTAGGGTATTAGTAATATTAAAATCCCTTGATCTGAATAATGGTGATATGACTATGTTTACTTTGTGATATTTTCTTTTTAAGTATTTTAAAAGCCAAAAATGATAGCAAAAAAAAACCTTGCCAAGTATTTAAACCATTACAAAAAGTTAAATGATCAAATTTGTGTACTTGTAGAAACTTAATTTTTCCTATACATACTACTAGTGTTTACCAACGAAAATTTTCTTATACATTTAACTTAGCAATATATAGCTAAAATTAAATATTAAGGTCTACATTTAAAAGCCTATTTGTTAGATTATGTAACATGCTGAATTCTTTCCTATATTATGAAAACCCTAATGTAATGTCTTAGTCTGTTTGGGCTGCTCTAACAAAAATACCATAGACTGGGTGGCTTCCAAACAACAGAAATTTATTTCTCATGGTTCCAGACATGGGAAGTCCAAGATCAAGGCACTGGTAGATTTGGTGTCTGCTGTGGGCTCACTTTCATAGATGACTGTTTTTTCCTCTGCAACCTCACAGGGCAAAAGCACCAAAGGAGCTCTCTGTGGTCTCTTCTATAAAGGCACTAATCCTATTCAAGAGGTCTCCACCCTCATGACCTAATCACCTCCCAAAGGCTCCACCTCCAAATACCATCACATTAAAGATTAGGTTTGAACATATGAATTTTGAAGGAACACAAACATTCAACCTATAGCATACAGACAGAATTTATCTAAACTGGACATAAAAATGTTAATGCTTCATGATTTTTCTAATTAATGTTATACTTAAGGTTTTCCACTATTATTAGTCAAGTTTTTCCAGGTAGAACCAATAGGAGATATAGATGTAGATTAGATATTGGTATAGATATATGAGAGAGGATTTATTAGGGTAATTGGCTCATGCAGTTATGGAAGCTGAGAAGGTCCCATGATCTGCAAGCTGAAGAACCAGGGAGACTAGTAGTGTGTGCCTCAGTCTAAGTCTGTGAGCCTTAGAACCAGGGAAGTCCATGGTGTAATTGTCAGTCTGAGGCCAAAGGTCTAAGAATCTGGGGAGCTGCTGGTGCAAGTCCCATAGTCCCACGGCCAGAGTTCTGACATCCAAGAGCAGAGGAAGAAGGGCATTCCAGCTCCTGGAGAGAGCCAATTCACCTTTCCTTAGCCTTTTTGTTCTATCCAGGCCCCCAGCCAATTGGATGGTGCCTGCCCACAATGAGGGCATATCTTTCCCACTCAGTGGCCTGACTCACACACCAGTCTCCTCTGGAAGCACCCTCACAGACATACCCAGGAATAATGCTTGACCAGCCATCTAGGCATCCTTCCATCCAGTCAAGTTGACACCTAAAATTAACTATCATACCCACTAAGATGATGATTTGACATTTCAAATAATTTTTGTTTATCTCATGGCTAATCAAGTTTGCATACTAATCAGAGATTTTGTGGGTTGTAAGAATTAGAGCTGCAGACCACCAGGACAAACTTTGTCACAATTTAAATAGTTATACCCAGGCTTTTAGGATCTCTATGCCAATAGGGACCACAAATGGGTTGGTTTCATAACCTGCCCCTGAATTATTCCCTTACTTGATTTTCTTGTACCTTCTTTCAGTTTTGTTACTTGATTAAGGTAAATGAAATTCTAATACTCAGATACAGGTGACTTCATCACTTGATTGGATTCAACTAATCTATTCATTGCTTGAATCTGTTATGAATACATTTGCATATTCATTTTATTTGGCAGAGCCAAAGGCAAAAATATGTGAACAGCATTTCATCCTATGTAGAAGACATGTCCCTTGTCCTGCTTTGCTGTACAGAGTTCTCAGGTCAACATAAGAGAAAGGCTTTTTTTTTTTTTTTTTTGGCAAGTCCTTGAAAGTGCTATTACAACTTTTTATCCAGGTTTGCCCATTCTTGGCTCATGGCCTTGTTTGATAGAACTGGAGCCTCACAAATATGTCTGTGCTACCCTCTAGTGGCAGTTTCACATAAATCAGAGAAGTTTAGTTAGAATTGAATTAGGAAGTTTTACAGAACACTAACTGGAAAAAAAAATTTTAATTGATGAAGTCTATATACATAGAATTTAATTTTATCTTTGAGACACACTTACCTAAAATATATATACTATAACAAATCTCTTTTTATTGCACCTATAAAATTCTAGCTATGGCAAGGGTGATTTGGGATCACATCAGCAACTGAGAGGAAGTACTGTATTGGGTAGCTAGGACAAGAGTTACAGTTGTAAGAGTAAGTGCTCAAGACTCATAATTAAATTCCTGGCTCTGAGCCTTGTTTCACTGCCACATTACTCTGATACTTCATTAAATCAATTCCAAATGTCAAATTGCTATGTCTTGATCATCCAAATCCAAAGATGACCACCATACCTTTAAACTAAATTGTGTTCCAGAAATTTTTTACATCAATACATTGACTGATAGACTATTTTTAAGTAGTGCAGAAAGTGATTCAACATTTTAACATGTAGCAAAAAAATTACTAGATAAGAGAATGAGAATGACAAAATGAACAAAATCAGAACTTCCTGTGACAAAACTGTAGTTATTTATTAGTAACTTTAAATGGAGATCAAAATCACAGAAGTCTGGGGGTTTTTTGTTCCCATTAGGCATTGTGTACGCTCTGTTATTAAGAAAGGGATGCCCCCAGGATCTGGTTTGCCTTCTGTCTCTGAAACTGATGAAACTTCAACCTTTAGCCAGACAGACTTGAGTCAAATAATAGGAGCCGTATCTCAGGTAACTATGTTACTCTTCCTATTGGCCCACCTCTTAATGATAGATTTTTTTCTTAAATTTTGAAATATGTTATAAATAGGAAAGAATATATAACATACATCTGAGCAGTATAAAGAATGCTATTAATATTAAAATAAATATCTTATGAACTAGGTTAGAAAATGGAATATTAATCTACTGTAGAAGTCCCCTATGTGTTTCTTTTGGGTCGTATTTCCTATCTGCCATTCAGACTTTAGTATTAAACAGCTCTGTACTCTTCTAATTTTGCCAATTATGTATATATTTGTAAATGATATATAGCTTAGCTTTTTATTATTTTAGTGGACTCCTATTAATTCTTCTGTGACTTCTTCCACTTAATATTATGTTTGTGATGTTACAGTTCATTCATTTCACTGGCCAGTGGTACTTCTGGTATAACTGTTACAATTTTTTTTTAATCTACCGGTGTCAATGGCTATATCTGTCACTTCTTGTTTCTCACTGGAGTAAACAATGATACCATGAATTTTCTTAAATTTCTTAAATATACAGTTTCTTTAGTTTCAGGGTTCTTAGCTTTTTATGTGCTATGGTTCCCTTAACAATTTTGTAAAACTCTAACACATGGTGAAAACAACTCATCTCTTTCTGCGTGTTAGTTAGCTGAGGATTGTTGGTAGGCAGCAGTGGAAGGCAGTACAGCTGTGTTGGCACTGTGAAAACACACAACTTCACTATTCGATGGTCTAATGACTACTAAGCATAGTTGTTGTAGTTGACCAGCTATAGGTCAAAGGAGTATCTGTAGACAGGAAGACATGACCACATAAAATACAGCAATGGGTCTAATACCTGCTGTCATTTCAAAGTAGTGCTCAGCATACATGATCTTTTGTGATATTTGCAACAGCTGTAATATAATGTAGAATATTGTGATTTTGTTTGTAGGTAGGGTCATAGTTATTTCTAATAACATTGTGGCTACTCGTCGACGTTGATAAGTTGATAATTGAAGAAAATATCGAACTTCAGTTAAAGATGTATTTTTTTTCTAACCATCCATGTTAATGGACTCCTGAAATTTAACTATGGGCCCCAGTGGCCACTAGATTAGGAAACCTTCCTCTAGGATAAAAATCTGGGAGTATAGTTGATGGATCATAAGGTATTCACTTGCTTAACCTTACAATGAAAGGCCAAACAATTTTCTGATACGTGTGTATCAATATCCACTTTTTTTAGCACTGAATGAGAGTTTTCTTTGTGCCACATCCTGCCATTTAGTATTTTATCATGTTTGCCAATATTGCGGGTATAAAAGGTTATTTTAATTTTTAGTAGGTAACATATTGACATATTCAAAAATTAAAAATATAGCAGCCGGGCATGGTGGCTCAAGCCTGTAATCCCAGCACTTTGGGAAGCCGAGGCAGGAGGATCACTTGAGGCCGGTAGTTCGAGATCAGCCTGGTCAACATAGCGAGACCCTGTATCTACACACACACACACACACACACACCACCACACACAAATCAGCCAGGTGTAGTGTCACACACCTGTAATCCCAGCTACTTGGGTGGCTGAGGCAGGAGGGTCGCTTAAGCCCAGGAGTTGGAGGTTACAGTGAGGTATGATCATGCTGCTACACTCCAGCGTGGGGGACAGAGTGAGACCTTGTCTCTTAAAAAAAAAAAATTAAAAATATAAAGCATACATAAACAAGTCTTGATTCCACTTATGCACCTCCCATTTTCACCATTCTGCCCTCTGTAGGAAACTTACAGAGAATTTCTTAATATAAATGTGAAAAAACTCAAACACACAAACACACAGCATTCTATAACTTCTGCTGTTCCTAGTCAAAATTTAACAAATCTTTAAAAAATTTACTGTATACTGGAGATAATTGCAACCAGTACCTAAATATCTTCATTCTTAAAGTTGCATAATTTTTCATTATGTAAATGAACTATAGTTTATTTCTATCAACCTGTATAGATGGACTCTCGGGTTGTTTCCAGTCTTTTGCTGTTATAAATAATGTTGCTATGAATAAATTTGTACATGAAGTGGGATGGTTCAGTCAACAAATAATATTCCATCAGAAATTTTTATAGTTATTGCCAAATATACACAATAGGATCTGTACCATTCATCATTCACCCCCAGATTGTATGAATATGTCCTTACATTTTTTTCAATTGTTGCCAACCAGATCAGTAAGAAAAAACAGTTCATTGTATTTTATATTTCCATTGAAGTGACTGGTAATGTGATTGAACATCTTTTTATACATTTACTGCCATTTTTGTTCATGCTGCTGTGAAATGCTTGCTTACGTTTTGCCTAAGTTCCCTTTGGGTTGCATGTCTTGTTTTATCAATTCACAGATGTTCTTTGTGAAATCCAGAGACTTATTCTTTATTAGTTACATGTTGTGTATATTTTATCCAAGTTTATGACTTATCTTTCCACTCCTCTTATTGTCTTTTTTCTTTTTCTTTTTAATTGACAAAAATACTGTATGTATTTATCAGGTACAACATGATGTTTTGAAATATGTATGCATTGTTGAATGGCTAAATTGAGTTAATTAACATATTTATTACCTCACATACTTATTATTTTTTGTTGTGTGAACACTTAAAATCTCTCTTAGAATAATAATTTTCAAGAATATAATACATTGTTATCAACTATAGTCACTATGTTGTACATTTTCTACTAACTGAAATTTTATATCCTTTGACCAACATGTCCCCAACCACCCCCACACCCAGCGCCTGGTAACCACCATCCTACTCTCTGTTCCTATGAGCTCAACCTTTTTTAGGTTCCACATATAAGTGATATTATGTCGAATTTGCTTTTCTGTGTCTATCTTATTTCACTTAACATAATGTCCTCCAGGTTTAAACATGTTGTTGCAAGTGACTAAAGTTTCCTTCTTTTTTAAGGCTGAATAGTATTTCATTGTCTATTTTTGAGGTGGTGTTTTTAGAGTTTTCTATGTATAAGATGGTGTCATCTGCAAACAGGGACAATTCAACTTCTTCCTTTCCAATTTGGATGCCTTTTATTTCTTTCTCTTGCCTAATTGCTATGGCTAAAACTTCATATACCATGTTGAACATAAGTGTTGAGAGTGGGCATTCTTGACTTGTTCCTGATCTTAGAGGTAAAACTTTGAGCTTTCACCTTTGAGTATAATGTTAGCTATGAGTTTGAAATATATGGTCTTTATGGTGTTGAAGTACATTCTTTCTATACCTAGACCACTGAGATTTTTTGCCATGAAAAGATGTTGAATTTTGTCAAATGCTGTTTCTGCATCTGTTTTCATCTGTTCAGAAGATCATATGGTTTTTATCCTTTATTCTTTTTATATGGTATATCACATTTATAGATTTGCATATGTTGACTCATCCTTGCATCACTGGTGCTGGGTGCTGGCCTGGTGCCTAAGGCTAGGGGTGCCAAACTGGCCTGAAGTGGGCCTGAAACCTGGGGTTGTGTGGGCCAACCTGGCTGTGGACTGGTCTAACACCTGAGGTAGGTCTGAAGCCTGAAGCCATGGGGGCTGGCCTGGTACTTGGCAGGCCTGGAGACTGACTCCCCACAGGGGCTGGCCTGGAGGCTGGATCCACGGGTGCTGACCTGATGACCAAGACTATGGGTGCCAGCCTTCTGCTGGGGTGGTCCTGAAGCCTGAGTCTATCAGAGCCATCCCAGTGCTGGGCATGGTCTGGAGTCTGGGGCTACAAGAGCTGGCATGCTCCTGTGGTGGGCTGAGAGTCTGATTCTGTGGAGTCTGGCATGGCACTGGGGTGAGACTAGAGTCCAGATCCACTGGGGCCAAGCTGGTGCTAGGGCCAGACTATGTATAGCTGGGGCCAGTCCACAGCCTGGAGCCACTGATGTCAGCCTGGCAGCAGAATAAGCCCTGACACCAAGTCCACCAGGAAGTCTACCAGTGCATCCTGGAACCTCAGGCTGCAGGATGTGGCCTGGTTCTAGTGTGGGCTTGAAGCTTAGTCTGCGGTTACGGGCCTGGAGTTTGGGGCCGTGGGACTATGCCCTTTTGTGAGTTTTCCTGGAACACTCCAGTGTTTGGATCCAAGGCACTGTCCAGTGCTCACTTTTCTCTCCTTACCCCAGGTGGACAGTGTCTTTCTTCACACTGTACTGCCTGGGATAGGGGAAGGGGTGATGTGGGTAGTGTAGAACTGTCCTTCCTACCCTCTTCAATGTGTTTTTTCTCATTTCTGTGCTACATCCAGGTGCTGTAGTCTTTCACCTGGTTTCCTTAGCTCTTATGAAGGTATTTTCATATGTGGATTTTTGATCAAATTGATGTTTCTGCAGGAGGCAAGAACTAGGAAGTCCTATTCTGCCATATGACTCTCAAGAGCTCCTGAGCATCCATCCCTTCCTATTGTGTCTTTGAATGAGCAGCATGTGAATTTTTATTTTTAATGGGAACATATTCATATATTGATGATTGAAATTTTTATATATGGTTTAAGAACTCCTTCCCTACTCTGAAATCATAAAGCTCTTTTTCTATGTCATATACTAAAATTTATAGTTTTATTTTCATAAAGTCTAATTCACTGAGAAATGATTTTTGCATATGACATAAAATGAAGAATCCAATTTATTTTTTCCCATGTGATACACAATTAATTGTTTTGGAGGAATTCTGTAAAAGTTTCAAACTTTATAGAAAACTTCAAGCCTTGTGAATATAATTTAACTCTAAATTATAATAATAGATTCTTGAAGATGAAAGGGACCTAAAAATGCATATTCGAACTCATATTGAAACCTTGGGGAACTCCTTGTTAATTGGCTTGCCTTACTTGTTGAATGGGATGGCTTATGTGGTGGTATAGGATACTCTGGAGGGTGCATCATCACCTACAGGTAAACAAATCTATTTTTTTATTTTTGAATATTAAAGGGTTACAAATGTTTTTGTTAGATGGATAGCTTTTATAATATTTAAGTCAGGGCTATAAGTGTGCCCATCACCCAAACAGTGTGATGATTAGGTAGGTTTTCACCCCTTCCCTCCGATCTTCTCTCCCTTTCTTGATTTCCAATGTTTTTACTTCTCTCGGTGCCCATGTGTGCCCATCAATTAGTTCCAAATTATTAGAGAGTACATGTGGTGTTTGATTTTCCGTTCTTGAGGAACTTCACTTAGGATAATGATCTCCAGTTCCACCCAAATTGCTGCAAAAGACATTAATTCATTTATTTTTATGGCTGAGTAGTACCCTGTGGTATATATATACCACATTTTGTTAATCAGCTCATGAATTGATGGACACTTAGGTTGATTCCACATCTTTGCAATTGTGAATTGGGCTACAATAAACATTTGAATGCAGGGGTCTTTTTGATAAAATGATTTGTTTTCCTTTGGATAAATACCCAGTAGTGGGATTGCTGGATTGAATGGTAGGTCTACTTTTAGTACTCTGAGAAATCTCCATACTGTTTTCCATAGAGGTTATACTAATTTGCAGTTCCACCAACAGTGTATAGGTGTTCCTTTCTCTCTGCATCCACACCAGCATCTATTGTTTTTAGACTATTTAATAATAGCCATTCTGAAAGGGGTAAGGTGATATCTCATTTTGGTTTTAATTAGCATTCCTTGATTAGTGATGTTGAGCATTTTATCATATGTTTGTTGGCCATTTGTCTATCTTCTTTTAAAAAGCTTCTGTTTATGTCTTTTGCTCACTTTTTAATGGAGTTGTTTGGTTTTATCTTCATGATTTGTTTGAGTTTTTTGCTGATTCTGGATATTAGCCCTTTATCAAACGTATAGTTTGTGAAAATTTTCTCCCATTCAGTAGGTTGTCTATATGCTCTGTTGATTATTTCCTTTGCTGTGCAGAAGATTTTTAATTTAATCAAGTCCCATTTATTTACTTTTGTTATTGCTGTAATTGTCTTTGGGGTCTTAGTCATAAATTCTTTGGGTAGGCCGACATCCAGAAGAGTTTTTCCTACATATTCTTCTAGAATTTTAATGGTTTTATGCCTTATATGAATATTTAAGTCTTTTTTCTGTCTTTAATTAATTTTCATAAGCGTTGAGAGATAGGGATCCTGTTTCATTCTTCTGCAAGTGGCTATCCAATTTTCCCAGCACCATTTGTTGAATAGGGCTTCTTATCCCCAGCGGATGTTGTTGTCTGCTTTGTCAAAGATCAGTTGGTTGTAGGTAGATGGCTTTATATCTGGGTTCTCTGTTCTGTTGCACTGGTCTATGTGTCTATTTTTGTGTTAATACCATGCTGTTGTGGTTACTATAGTATTGTAGAATAGTTTGAAGTCTGATAATACGATGCCTCCGGATTTGTTCTTTTTGCTTAAGATTACTTTGGCTAATTCAGGCTCTTTTTGATGCCAAATGAAGTGTAGAATTATTGTCTATAGATCTGTGAAATATGGTGTTGGTATTTTAATGGGGGTTGCATTGAATCTGTAAATCGCTTTGGGCAGTATGGACATTTAAATGATGTTGATTCTACCAATCTGTGAGCATGATATATTTTACCATTTGTGTGATCTGCAATTTCTTTCATCAGCATTTCGTAGTTCTCCTTGTAGAGATCTTTCACCTCCTTGGTTAAGTATTTCCTTAAGTATTTTATTTCCTTTGTAGCTATTGTGAATGGTACTGAGTCTTTAATTTGACTCACAGCTTGACTGTTATTGGTGTACAGGAATGCTACTGATTTATGTACGTTTATTTTGTAACCTGAGACTTTGCTGAATTTATTTATCAATTTCAGGAGTCTCTTGGTAGAGTTTTTGTGATGTTCTAGTTACAAGATCATATTGTCAGTGAAAACTGATAGTTTGACATCCTCTTTCCCAATTTGGATACCCTTTATTTCTTTCTCTTGTCTGATTGCCTTGGCCAGGACTTCCAGTACTATGTTGAATAGAAGTGGTAAACAGTGAGCACCCTTGTCTTGTTCCAGTCTTAGGGGGAATGCTTTCAACTTTTTTCCATTCAGTGTAATGTTGGCTATGGGTTTGTCACATATGGTTATTATTAGTATAATTTTGAGGTATATTCCCTTTATGCCTAGTTTGTTGAGGGTTTTTTTATTTTTTAATTATGAAAGGGTGCTTTATTCTGTTGAATGCTTTTTCTGAATCTATTGAGATGACTATAGGTCTTTGTTTTGCTTTGTTTATTGATTTATGGATGTTGAACCATCCTTGTATCACCAGGATGAAGCCCACTTGGTTATGGTGGATTATTTTTTTGATGTGCTGTTTAATTTGGTTTGCTAGTGTTTTACCGAGGATTTTTGCATCTGTATTCATAAGGGATATTGGTCTGTAGTTTTCTTTTTTTTGTTGTATTCTTTCCTGGCTTTGGTAACAAGATGATACTGGCTTCATAGAATGAGTTGGGGAGGATACCCTCCTTCTTGATGTTATGAATAATTTCTGCAGTATGGGCACCAGCTCTTCCTGGTAGGTCAGGTAGAATTCTGTGAATCCATCTGGTCCAGGGGTTTTTTTTGCTAGGAGGTTTTTTTTTTTGTTATTGATTCGATCTCACTGCTCACTATTTGTCTGTCCAAGAGTTCTATTTCCTCCTGATTGAGTCTTGGGAGATTGTGTGTCTCCAGGAATTTGTCCCTTTCCTCTACATTTTCTAGTTTATGTGCATAGAGATTTTTATAGTATTCAAGGATGATATTTTGTATTTCTGTGGTATCAGTAATATCTCTTTTTCACTTCTGCTTGAGCTTATTTGGGTCCTTTCTCTTCTATTCCTGGTTAGTGTAAAGAGATCTATTGATTTTGTTTATCTTTTCAAAGAACAAACTTTTTGTTTCATTTATCCTTTTTTTTCTAATTTTTGCTTTCCATTTTGTTTATTTCTGCTCTGAGCTTCATTATTTCTTTTCTTCTGCTGGCTTTGCATTTGGTTTGCTCTTCCTTTTCTAGTTCTTTGAGATGTAACATTAGGTTTTTAATTTGTGATCTTTCTGTCTTTTTGATGTAGGCATTTAAGGCTATGAATTTTCCTCCTAGGATTGCTTTTGCTGAATCCCATAGATTTTGATAGCATGTGTCCCCTTTGTGATTCAGTTCAAGGAATCTTTTGGTTTCCATCTTAATTTCATTATGGACCCAATAATTGGTCACCAGTAGGTTGTTTAATTTCCATGACTTTGTGTAGATTTTAGTGTTTCTCCCAAAATTGATTTCTAATTTTATTCCCCAGAGGTCTGAGAAGGTACATGGTATGATTTCAATTTTTTTGAATTTGTTGAGACATGTTTTGTGGCCTAAGATATGATCAATCTTAGAGAATGTCCCATGTGCTGACGAGAAGAATATATATCCATTAGTTTTGGTGTAGAATGTTCTGTAAATGTCTGCTACATCCATTTATTCTATAATCCTGTTTAAGTCCAGTGTTTATTTATTTATTTTCTGCTTCAATGATCTGTCCTGCTCTGTCAGTAGAGTGTTAAAATTCCTGGCAATAACAATGCTACTGTTTATCTCTTTGCTTAGATCTAGTAGAATTGCCTTTATAAATCTGGGAGCTCCTGTGTTAACTGCATATATATTTAGGATTGTTATACCTTCTTGTTGAATTTCTCCCTTCACCATTATATAATACAATGATCATCATTGTATTTCTTTACTATTGCTGATTTAAAGTAAATTTTATCTGATATGAGAATGGCTATACCTGCTCTCTTTGGGTTCTGTTTTGCATGGAATGTGTTTTTCCATCCCTTCACTTTGAGTCTGTGTAAATCCTTGTTTGTTGTGTTTCCTGGAGATAGCAGATATTTGGGTTGTATTTTTTCATCCATTCAGCCTATGTCTTTTGAGTGGAGCATTCAGACTGTTAACATTGAGTGATAGAATTAATATGTGGGATGCTGTTTTGTTTGTCATGTTGGGTATACCTTATTGCTTTGTTTTTTCTCTTGTGATGTTGTTTTATATGAGCTGTGAGCTTTAGCTTTTGGGTCATTTTACTCTAGTGGGTATCTATTATATCAATCCATGTATAATGCGGTTCTGAGTATTTCCTGCAGGGCAGGTCTGGTCATGACAAATTTCCTCAGTGTTTGCTTGTCTGGAAAAGTCTTTATTTCTCCTTCATATGTGAAACCTAGTTTTGCAGGATACAAAATTCTAGGTTGGCAGTTCTGTTTAAGAAAACTGTAGATTATAGCAGGACAATTCACAATTGCAAAGACGTGGAAACAACCCAGGTGCCCAGCAATAGTTTATAGCAGCACAATTCACAATTGCAAAGATGTGGAAAGAACCCAGGTGCCCAGCAATACACGAGTGGATTAATAAAATGTGGTATATGTATACCATGGAGTATTATTCAGCAATAAAAAACAATAGTGAATTAACACATCTGGTATTATCCTGGTTGGAGCTAGAACCCATTCTTTGAAGCGAAGTGTCACAGGAATGGAAAAACAAGCACCACTGGTACTCACCATCAAATTGGTACTAACTGATCAACACTTACATCACACAGGGCAATAATATGCATCAGGGGGCGGGGGGGGGGGGGGGGTGGAGGGGATGGGACAACTCTCACTGAATGGATGCAGGGAGCACAGTTTGGGGGATGACCACGACTGTAGCTCTAACATGGGCAGTGCATGGGCAATAAATATAGCCAAAGTGTTGTACCCCCATAATATTCTGAAATTAAAAAAATAAAATTAAAAAAAAAAAGAAAACTGTAGATGGGACCCCAATCTCTTCTGGCTTATAAGGTCTCTGCTGAGAAGTCTGCAATTAGCCTGGTATGTTTTCCTTTGTAAATTACTTCATGTTTTCACTTCATGGCTCACAGGAGTTCCTCCTTCGGGTTGACTCTGGCTGGCCTGATGACTATATGTCAAGTCCTTTGCCCATTTCAAAATTGGATTTTAGGGGTTCTGTTATTGTTGTTTTTCTCTGTAGAAATTCTATACATATTCTTGATATTTACCCCATATCAGATACATGATTTACAAATATTTTCTCCCATTCTGTAGGTTGCATTTTCACTCTGTTGATTGTACCCTTCGATGTGCATAAGTTTTTCTATTTTGATGCCAAATTTATCTATTTTTACTTTTGTTGCCTGTGTTTTTGGTGTCAAATCCAAGAAAGCATTGCCAAATACAATGTCATGAAGCTTCTCCCTATGTTTTCTTCTAAGAGTTTTATAGTTTTTCACTTATTCCACTTTTATTTTCTAAGAGCTCTCTTGTTCTTTATTATTTTTTTGTAGAAGTTTCTTATTTGATAGATGAATATCCTTTTATTTTTCTGATATTACTAATTCAAAAAACATTGCTACTATATTATTGTTTCTATTTTCTATGAATCTCCCATCCATAACTCTTAGCTTCTTTCTTTCACATAAGAATCTCCCCTCAATTGTCTGGTGATACTTTGTTGTACATATATACTTAAGGAAATCAAGGTACTAAAGAACTGATTGGAAGTAGCTTTTTGGCATGGCTAGAGCTTATCAACTGGTGGCTTTAACTTAGGATAATTGGGCATGAGTGAGCTTCATATGAAGATAGGGCTGGCTCCAAATGTGTGACCCTGGGTTTTTTCCCTGACTCTTGATTGGTTTTTCCAGTTAATGGTCCTCTAATCTCCCCCTGGGCGTAAGATCACAGGGATTGGTATATACTTGTCCATCCACTCATGTTATTAGAGCCAAGCTGCACAGAGGAGCTGGAAGTCTCAACACTTAGCATGTTTCCTCTGCTTTCTGTCCAGTGGCCTCTCCTGCTTTCCACAGTATCTGTGAATTCCAATATAGAGACTTCTCATTTAATTTCTCCACCCAAAGCAATTTCCAGTGTCCTGTTTAAGCAGAAGACTAGATGCTAAACCAGAAGAGACTAGGAGAAGAAGTGTAGCTCTTTATATGGACATTCAACCTGTTTCCATGTTTTCATCCTGTATCTCATTCTGTCCTCCTCAGATACCTGATGATTGTGTCTGGGGTCATAAGGCCTGGACAGGCTTTGCTTCATACTTGTTATTTAGTTATCTCTACTCTATGTCCTCTATCCACTTGACATCATCCAAAATATTGTCCATGGCCTATAATCAGTCTGCATGAGTTTATACCATTTTATTTTTTACATTTATTTTAATTGTGTTCCAGAGAAAACAGAGTTGTACACGTAAATTCAACTTAATTTCCCTGCTAAAATTTTCAGGAATCATTTTTGTAATTAAGACCAGCCTTTTTAGGTTCTCTACATTATTTGCCAATCATAGTCTCATTGATTTCTCCGTATTAATGACAGATACCTCATACAAGGTAATATGTCTACTTGGGGATATTACTGATTTAATTTAACTTTTATGATTCCACCATTTAATAAATTGATACATTATGTGTTTTCATGTCACAAACTTAAACCCTGAGCCAATTATTTAATTAAATTCACATCTTTTGAATTTTAAGATTAAAACTAAGTTCTATTTTACTGTACGTTTTAGTGAGTTTTCCTAGAAATATATTTCTTCAATGTTTAAAAAAACTGTATTAACTCTTTTAAGAACTTTGTTTATGTTTTATTGAATTCAAAATGGTTTCTTAATGTGTTTCTTTCAATTCCTAGGGAAACATTCCTTCACAAGTTATACCTGGAAAAGGTAAATTAATAATATTTTCATGACTTCTTTTTCAATGGATTTTGGGCGCAGAAGAGTCTCTGCTTCTTGACAGCCTTTAGCTATCCATTCTGGCACTCAACAGCCTCTTTAGTGTCTCCTCTGGTTTGTTGAGTCTAATCTGCTCTGGGCTAGAAAAATGAAATAATTTCACTTGTTAAATTCAAGCTAAACTTAAAAGAGGATCTGATTAAAGATCCATGGTTAAAGTTCATGTGTTTTAATGCATGAAACTTGTGATCAAAATACTGAAACCACTGCAAACTCCTCAGTTCTTAAATAAAGACTTGGCTAAGACTCAAATTAAAAAAAAAGGTTGTGTGGCATGTATATATATAAAAGTTTGGATCTAGAAGTCTACAAGAATTTTATGACATTACTCGATAAATATAAAATAAGACTATAGAATCACCAACTGTGGGAAGTAATTAAATGGCTTACTGAAACACATTTGTTGCAATAGAAAGATCTTTCAAGTTTTCATTTCACCTTTTGTTGTCTGAGCCATCTCCTCTTACATGAATATGTCTGTCCATAGTGGATTTTAAGTATGTAAGCTAGCTAATTTCTGTTGTGACTTCACAATCTCCATGGAATGTATGCACACATTTATCAAAGTGGTTTTAAAATTTCTGAACACTGTAATATGCATAGAAGTTATGATTAAATTCTCCTAAGTATATGAAATGTGTCTGCATGGGTCTCCACAAATTTGAGGCCTGCATGTAAATGATTATCTCAGTAAATATTTTCCCCAAAATAGACTGATATTTAAACTCCCCTTTATAATTTTCCATATTTTAATAGCTTATTGTTTAACAACATAAGATGTGTTTGACATGTTTGTCTTCTACTAGGCACAGATGAACAAACAGATCTTGGACTGGGTGATGCCCACCAAACTGATGGATTAAGCGTGGAAAAAGATTTGGTCATCCAGACAACAGAAACACAGGAAAAATCTCAGGAAGAACTTCCAACAATAAATAACAGTGTTTCTAAAGAAATATGGTTAGATTTTGAAGACTTCTGTGTATGCTTTCAGTAAGTATCTAAATGTGATCCATCTGACAGTGTCGTAGTAGTTAAGTCTTGAGCTGCATTATTATACAAATTCACATCAGGATTTGTTTTTGTGTATTTAATACCGTGGTTATATAACCTATTAATTCTTAGCTATCATTCAAAAGAGTTAAGTCAGTATTAGCCTGGTGTTGTTATAATATCAAATAAAAGTTTTAGAAGGGAAAAATAAATGTGTTGATTATCCATATAACACATTGGTAGTCAAACCAATCTCAGGCCAGTTTCAGCTTCTCCTCAAAGACTTATTAAGATGAAAACGATTTGTTCATTGGGATCATTTTTGTCCCTTTAGGCAACTAACTCAATACAATTGTCATATTTTTAAACTTTCTGCCTATAATTATTTGATTCTAAGAAACTTAACATGTAGTACTAGTCTTTGCATATAATCACGATAACCTGTTATAAATTATCTTTTTCAGGAATATATATATTTTCCACAAGCCAAGTGCATATTGCCTTAACTTTCAAAAATCAGAATTCAAGGTAAATATATTATGATCTCTTCTATTTCCCTTCTTATATTTAAATTTTTGGTAGGATCACACTAGTGAAAAACACCTTCAAATTTCTCAAGCTTTTCTAAACTAGTAATGTAATTATATTTAAAAAATTAATTTTTAGAGTCACCTAGTAATCCCTTATCCAGGCAATAAGCAAAATTCTACTAGCTCATAACTTCAAATATGATCCATCTGATTATGTTGTAGTAGTTAAATCCTGAGCTGCATTATACAAATTCACAGTAAGACAATTTTGATTCATGAATAAATGAAAGAGATAACCACACAAATAAATTCACTAGATTTAGTTTCAATTAGTATTTACTGAATAGCGTATAGTTCCTGACACATAAGCACATTTTCACCATCATGTCTGGATTTCAGTTTTTTTGTTTGTTTGTTTCCACGTTCTTCCCTTTACCTGGAATTTCTTCCCTTTCATCCTTATTGCCTTCGTCCAGGTAATGCCTGGAAGCCCTTCAGAACAGCACAGATGTCCTTGACTGTGAGGCCTCCTTTCCTGCCCTGGAGTCTGGGTTAAGAGGCTCAACTTCATGCTCTCTGGATGCTCTGTGCTCTTCACCTCCCACCTTCCCTACTGCCTGATCACTCCTCTGAGCTCCCCCTGCCCCTGCCTGATGTTAGCCTCTTTAGGACTGTGTTATTTTGTTTACCATTGCATGACCATTGCTGGCATGAAGAAGGAGCTCTTTGAAAAAAATTGTTGAATAAGTTAATTAACAAATTATGCATTGAGTGGAATTTTGATAAAATTATGACACATATTCTGGGAAACTAAATTATACTGAAACATGTGTGGTTCCCTGTCTCAGGACAAGGCCATCCAAGCCCCTAAGGATAATCCCTCAGCTCCATGAGCAATCTGCAGAGGTGGGGGAAGGAGACAGACTTTGAAATGACTTTCCCATTGCACTTGTCAGAGATGAAAACTCAGGCAGAGAAAACCATTTGAGCATTCCTCAGGAGGTGCTCTGTAGGTGGTTGCCTACTCTGATAGTAAGAATCACATCTGCAGTAGTGACTAGGGGGAAGAAATAGTCCACCTCGTTGTGGAGTCTATCTATAAAAACACCCAGAAGAGTGCTTTGACTTTATAAAGATGACCAGACTGTTAATTGGGAAGAGTTGAACCCAGAGTATGATTTGAGAATAGTGTACACTTTACAGTTTACTTAGGCATATTTCTATATTCAAATCATTGCCAATAATAAAATGACAATTGTTTATAGGTGTTGCAGACCTTGAACTAGGTTCTTTATTGCATTAATGCCTCAAAGCAAACCCTACAAAAGAGGTATTACTGTCATCATTTTACATCTATGGAAAAGGAGGTAGATCAAGTTTGAGATGATGTATGTAAGACATTAGAAGAATGCCTGTTAGTAAGTGATAATAAATGTTGGCTGTCATTTACTAAGACAATTTGCATAGGAGTTTTTGTTGCACATCACCATCCTGATATAAATGTGTGTGTGGTAAAATGGTTAACTGTTCTTTATTCTGATCCTAGTCTTATGAAGTGTTGGTAAATATTAGGATTTTTTTTTCTTTTAATGTCTCAGCTTGGCAAAATAAAATGATAACATCCCTATATGAGTCTTTCATTCCCCTGAAATTTTTTTTAACATTAATGATGTGAGAAAATAATATTTTCTTAGAGAGCGTTGGAACTCAAACTTAATGGCATTTGGTATGGCCTGAAAGGAAGATTGCTTGTGGTCTGAGGTCAGACACTACTGATACAACTGGCCGGCTGGACTGGGGGTACGGAGCCTGAGGCCTGTCTGCAGCACATTCCATGGATGTTCCATTGGTGCTCAATGTGAGGATGGTGCAGGGGCCTTTCAAAGGGGCCATGTGCTGGCACCAGGGCAGAGTCCCTGTGTGTGGCCTTTAGGAGCTTCCTTCCACCCCCCCAATTCTCAGACCCTTAAAAATGGCAGCAAATGAGCTCAGTGCAGAAACTCTTCAGGCATGTGTGCTTGGCTGCCAAATCCAAGGATCCTTCATATTTTCAGATAGTAAATATTTGAAACAACTGTCTATATCACCAACATGTTGTAGCTGAAAGGAAACAAATGAAATAGTGTCAAATGATAACTAATGAAAAATGTGGGGGGCAATAATTTAAAACACGGTTTCCTTTTACCAGGCATTTCTAGCTATCTTGTTATATTTGATTAAATAACTAAAGTTCCTTTTCAATAACATTACTAGAAATTTTTCTTTCATTTATTTACTGGTTATTTAAATATTGTGGTAAAATAATATGAAAAGCTTTTAAAGTATAGCAATAATTAAATTCATTGAACGTACTTCCCATATGCCAGTAGACAAAATTATGTTGAAGCACTGAGAACTTGAGAGACAATAATAATGCAACAGTCAAGAGTCCCAGCCTTAGAGTCAGGCAGATAGATATACCTGCTTTAGAACCTCGCCTTTGCTACTTACAAGCTCTGTGACCTTTGGTAGATCACTTGCCCTCTCGGTGTTTCAGTTTCTTCATCTATAATTAGGGATATAAATAGTACACATATAGGATGAATCAAAATCACGTACATTTAACCATAATGGGGCTGTCTGTTAAGGGAACTTCTGATTTTACCCAGCACTTTATTGCATCTCCAAAACAAAAAAATCTACAGTCTGGCGCATTGGCAAGCAATGTATTAATATATTTCTGAAGATTTTGTGGAAAGAAGGACAAGAGGGTTTTATCACATATTATCCCATAAAATACCTTAATGCATCCCCATTAGACATTCCCATTCTCTGCCAAAGTTACTGCATGACCTCCCTTTCTGTCAGGAACCCATTCTCTGAGCACTGCTCAGCCCTGGGCCCAGTCTCCTCTTCTCTTTCTTGTTTCTGGAACAAGCATATCCCTCTTCTTTCCTCATAGAGAAGAGCTTTGCCTCTTTAATATGGTGGCTGGTCTCACACAGGCCCTGCAGACCCAGCTTCCGCACACTGTTGCCAACATTCACCAGTACAATTTTCTTCACATTATTAAACCCATAAAGTACTTATTGTAGTGGCTAGAACACAGTAAACTTCCTACAAATGTTAGGCCTTGTACTATATTATCATTAGAAGCGGAAAATAATGGCACTAATGGACAGATACTACGTATGATGGTTGGTCTAATTTCTTGTAGTTCTCAGAAGAACGTGTGTCCTACCATCTGTTTGTGGATAGTCTAAAACCTATCGAACTACTGGTTTGCTTTTCTGCCTTGGTACGCTGGGGAGAATACGGAGGTAAGAGCGCTCCGAGAAGATGATGGTCTTAAAGGCCTGATCACGTCCAGGCTGGGGAATATGCAAAAATGCTGAGCTCTTTATGCCAGAGATAAAGGAACTTCTTGCCTTCCCAGAGTTTCCCAAGAGTCCCACAGGGCCTCCTGTGCCCCTCCTCCGATGCGCTCAGTCCCCGGACGTCAGGGATCGCGCTCACTCTCGCCACTTGCTCCTGTCCTGGTTGCACTCATCTGTTCCCCTCTTTGGCATACTTAGCTGCTCCGGTTTTTTGTTTTTCGTCACCCATACATGTCATCATTCTTGATTCTTTCAAAATCCATTGAAAAACATGAACCTTCTTTCTTTGATTTGACAATTCCAGCCACCTTTTCCTCCGTCCCACCTTGCCACCTACCCTCGTGGTCACAATAGACCTTACCTTCACCGCTCAGTGCAGCATCCCAGTGTGCCAGTTGCAAGCACTCCCTTCCCTGGCGGCCACGTTCTCACTCTGCAGTTCACTCCCTCCCATGTCCCTTCTTCTCCCAGCCCCAGCACAGACCCTGTGGTCCCTCGCTGTGATTACATCCTCGCATACCCCCTCGAAACGCTTGCCCTTCTCACCCTCTCCTCCTGCTTTCCTGGCAAAATCCCGGTGTTGGTCAAACTCAACTCTGCACCTGGCCCGTGGTTGCAAAAGAGCAGCTGAATGTGATTGGAAGGTAAACAGCGCTGTCCAGCCCTGCTTAAAATTGCAAAGCATGAATCTCAACAGAGCCCTCAGCTCTGCCAGCAATTCTCCAGTTCGTTTGTTCTGCCACTGTCATTCCTGTGCAGACTGTTGAAAACCTCCAAATCTTCCCTCTCTCTCTCTCTCCAGATCTTCAACACCCACTCTTACTTTCACTCATTTCCAGCTGATGACCTTCCTGCTGATTTCACTGAAAAGACAGGAGAAACGAGAAATAACACACCCCATCTTCCCACAGCGAATTCTCCCAAGCTCTAGTCTGCCGTCCTGTTCTAAAGTACGAACCGTCCCTGCTCCTCTGCAAGGCCACGCCCGTGCACACACACGCACACACACATAACACATCATTATGTGATTCTTTGGCCTGTTTTGTTAAAGTATTTATCTTCAGCTCAATTAACAGTAGCCAGCACTGTAGGTATACAATAAATATTTGCTGAAAGCTTAATATTGAGTGTTCTGTCAACATTGAGGACAGGGAGTATCCTTAATATTTTGAATGGTGTCTGGCATACAGTATGTGCTAAATAAATACTTGTTGTAAAATAAACTTTAAAAAATTTAGCAATCTAAGTTTAGAGTATCTACCAAACCAATAGCAATGAAGCCACACTGTGCCCCCCCCCACCAGAACATTTAAATTCTATACACACGAAAGTGGTTTTCAGGTCATGTTGTGACCTTATATCCTCACCTTCAGTGTTTTGTGGAAATAGGGAAAAAAGTATTTTGCCCTCAGTCATTGATGAAGAATAGTCCATATTATTTGTCTATTTTTAAATAAAAACTTGACATTAAAATAAAACTTTTGTTAATTACTTACTATTTTCTACATAAAGTCAAAAACTGCACATCAAAGGCAAAAATTTAGGTAAACAATGGGATATTTTGACTTGCTTTAACACCATCTTAGAAAAATCCCTTACTTTCCCAGATGGGGTGTGCTTCTTTCCTTAAAAATTGCATTTGGAAGTATTTGTAATTACTGCTATAGAGATAGTATTAATAAAAGTGATGGTATACCATAATGAAATATACCTATGTGTCCTCCTTTTCCTAATTTTCTCATTCCTGGTTTCTTAACCTAAGGGGATGATTATTAGGAGGAATATAGGACAAGGAGGAAGATCTGGATTCCACTTGAGTGCTTGAGTGTTATTTTCAAAACTTATTTACTTGGAGTAATGTCTAATGTTATATGAACATTTTTTAGAATATCTCTAATTCTTCATTGTTATTATCATTATTTGTGCTGTTACTGGATAAAAAGCAATCCAAGTGAAGGCCAGCTATACTTTCACAATCAAATTTCAATATTTTTTCACTTATCTTAAAGCCTTAACAAAAGACAGCCCTCCCATTGAGCCTGGACTTCTAACAGTTGAAACAATTTTTTGGAAATCTCGGAAGCCACGCAATCTTGTTCTGAAGATTCATACATATGCTACAAAGGCTACAATGCTTCGCCTGCCAGTTGGGTATGGAGAGACTTCATTTTTCCCATGCTAAGAATTTCCTGAAGCCTTGCAAACTGTTGATTACTAAAGAAGTAAACAACATGGATTCCAGGAGTTTGTTTCCTGAAGTAATTTCACAAGGCACAGGTCTATCATGATTCTTGAGAAAAATAATTTCATAAACAAACAAATTGAGAAACGCTGTATGCTAAATCTTTTAGAAGATTCATAATAGTCAAAGATTCTGGGAACTTCTTTAGTAAACAATATTGTTTAAACTTGTTTAACTTAGCATTTTCTAAAATTAATTTATTAAAGAATCCCTTTTGTTTTCTCATGAATCTTATTATATTCCTCAGCAAGAACCTTGATTTTATTTAAACAAAGATTGATAAACATAGCATTTTCCCCTACAAATCTATAGTTTTACCTGTAGTTTATTTTTGTTAGATATTATTTTTAATTAAGATAAAGCTGGCTAAACACATCACAGTTTCCATTTTAATGAAAATATGTATAATGAAAAAGTTTTCTTGATTTTGATGAATAAAAATCAAAATATTACCTTATGTTTCAGATGAAATAAACATTTTTACCAGGTTTTTTTCCCCGAAGGTCAATCGTGCTAATTCTATGTGTCAATGAACAGCTATGGCTCTTGTGCAAAAAGCAAAGCCTAAACAACAAAATCAAATGCTAAATTAATGTATGGCAAGCATCTTGTATTTCTAGAAAATAATAAATTTTAAAACTTCAACATTTTTCACATCTGCTGTAAGTACTCTGACATGGAGAGAATCTCCCAGAAATGAAGTTATTCTGCCTGAGCGCTCATGCATTGAGACAACCAGCGTAGAGAATTAATGAAGAATTTTCTTCTAGCCACGTTTTCCCCCACAGGACCTAACCCATCCTCTTGGATGTTTTGAACATGCTGTAAGTGCTTATAACTAAGGGAACACGAATGTCCCTGTTCTCAGTGATCCTGCTTCCTGGTGGGAGAGATGCAATTAACAGACATGAAATGATGCATTTGTGAGGAAAAGACTATGAAATCTACAAAGCCCTGTGCCCACACGAATTATTATTGTTGTTAGGGAGAAATCAAGACCAGTCTTTCACGATGTGACTGCAGCATGTAGGAGATACCTCCACCATGTGCTGGAGAGCAGTTTGGCATTTAGTCTATTTTTGTCCTACATAGTTAGTAAAATAGAGATTTCATGATCTCTTAGGGTTCTTTTAGGGTAAAAATTCAAAAGTTTTTATCCCATCTGTGATAAAAAAATTCAACTTTTCACTAACCTGTGACTTAGTTTGAGTTCCACACTGTCATCAAGCAACTAACAGAGGCAATGGCCACTGCACAGGCAGCACTCAGTGGGTCCTCACCAGTGTCCCTTCTCTCCAGGAGGCACATGCTGCTCTTCACCGCATACTCCCCGGTGGGGCATTCCATACAAATCTGCAGCATGGTGACCTTCGTCATCGGGGATGAAGATGTTGTGTTGCCCAACTTTGAGCCGGTAAATATTTTAGCAACTATAATTCTTGTGTGCTTTATTTTCAAAGATTTTGTACTAAATACTATTATTAATTTTTATTCAACTTACTCATATTTTTTAACCTTCCAAAACTATTAAGTATATTTTGCAAGAAATTCCCAAGTGCGACTTGTATAATGAACAGTCTAAACCCTGTAGGGATACAAATGAAATAGTTATTTTTTTTCCTCCAATAACTTGTTCTCACCTCTACTCTGTTGGATCCCCTTTTACATCTGTTAACATTGTTGGTCCTTTGGGGTATAAAGGATCAGGGCAGTCCTTTTTCACACAGTTTAAAATTTTGATTTCTTTCTTTCCTTTCATTTGTTCCTTGGCCTAAAGAATTTGAAGTATGTTTCTTTGGGATTTGAGGGTCAAAGGGCTACCCATGGAAGGTTCTGTCATAGTTCCTTCACCTCCTCTCTCTCTTTCTGGTCTTTCTGTGGTTTCTTTTAATCCTCTGCTCTGACAGGTCTGGAAGAAGAGGTGAGGTAAATGGGGCCAGCGTCTTCTCTTGGTTTTAGATCTTCTCTCTGTGCATGTGCATTTGGGGGAAGATTTGCATTTGGACTTCCCACTTCCCTGACACGTCCTCAGCTCCAACACCTCCCCACCAAAAACAAATGAACAAATGTGAAACTCAACTCCAAGTGGCACAACCTTGTCTTGTTGAGATTCTCTAAGCCAGCTAGCAAATCTTGTAGCAAGAAGATGGCTCAAGACCAGCTCCCCTGCGTGACAGTTTCATGGCCCATACATGCTGTACTCGTGCATTCTTGCCATGTAGGCAGTGGCTGCAAGATTCCCCGCGGCTGCCTCCCCTATTTGCTGTGCCGTTTCTCCCCAGGTCTCTTTCCCTCTTGGTTAGTAGGCACAGAAGGAAGATCAGTCAGTCGACCTCATAAGAAGATGTCTCTTACTCCTTATTTCCTTAACTATATTTATCCTGCTTATTTCAAATTCTCATCTTTTTAAAAATAATTCTGCTGTACATGGTATGCATTATCCAGTTTTTTTGACTTCCTTTAGGTGATTTAACTCCCCAGTTGTTCACTTGTTTTGGTCTTTAAGCTCCTATTTCTCTGGAAATATCACTCCTCTAACTTGTAAAGCTTACTGGGGCTCAAACCCAAGCCCCACTACTCTTTGATGCTAACAAAGAAGCAAAAGGGGAAAGACAGGCCCAGGAGCAGGGAGGCTCATGCTCCTGAGAGCTGTAATTGATCCACCCCGATGCTGCCACTTGGCCAGAGAACTTTTCTGGTCATGGTTACAGTCTAGTGAGAAAAACCCTTGAGAGGAGGCTTCCCCAGGCTTTGGGGGGATTGGGAGGGGGTAATGGAGGCGCCATGTGTGCAGGTTGCATCTGTCTCAACCAGCGTCTCAGCCTAGCAGGACATCTGCGCTGTCCAGACACACTTGCTGGGCCATTCTGCTGAACTTCTGCACCGTGGTAGCCCTGGGAAAAAAGTTTTCCTCCAACTTTCACCCTCTTCACGTGGCCTCCAAGCACCAGCTGCTCCAGGCAACTCCACTGCCCACCGCGCACCACCTGATGGCCTTCAAACACCCTAGGCTTTCCTCAGATTTCAAAAATATCAGTTACTTCCTGAACCCCCACCCGCTGCTCCCTCCTTCTTGCTTTTCCTCCTTGTTTCTTGTTTCCTCAGAGTTGACAGCAGGAAGGAGCCAGCTAGTTCACTCTCTTGTCTTTTTGATCTTTTGGACTCTCCCCCTGAAATCTCCTCTGCTCATCAGTCCTCAAACCACACACAGTTTTTGTCAGGCTAATCCTAGACATCCGTCAGAACTAGCTCTGGATGTTAATGCTGTGGGGAAGTTTCCCTCAGCCCCAGTATGAGGCAGTGGTTCCTTCTCTGTGCTCCCACTCAGGTGGGAGATGCATTCCTTGTTTTCTATGTCTGAAACCACAGCACCTAGTAAAATGCCTTGGTATCATGTAAGTTCTCTATAAATAACTATCAAATCAGCCATATAGCAGAGGTTTAATATATTAACAGAAATTAAAATATTATAAACGTAATGACACCTAAATAAATGCAAGCAAGGATGGCTGCTATGCTCTGTCTTCACAGGAGAGCTACCGATTTACAGAGCAGTCTCTGTCGATTTTGAAAGCCGTTGGAAACGTGATTGCTAATTTCAAAGATAAAGGTAAACTTTCTGCAGCGCTGAAGGATCTGCAAACAGCTCACTACCCTCTCCCCCTGCACAATAAAGAACTAACTGCTCAGCACTTCAGGGTAAGCTCGTTCTGGATATGATGTACAAGGGGGGGAGTTTGCTGTTGACGTGATATACCTTCTGTTGGGTGATCTCCAAAGCCAGAGCCTGAGAAAATACTTTGGATGAAGACAATTTATATGGGAAGTGATTTCAGAAAGCAGAAATAAGGGAGTGGGAGGAAAGAAATGAGGAAGAGAAAGAAAGCGGTTAAAGGATGTGATCGTTACTGCTGTGGGCTCTGGGGCCCTGAGGAACTGTGCAAAGTGTCCCTGAGAGGGTCCCGTTGAAGGCTGGCAAGAGAGTGGCACTTATCTGCCAAGTCTGTCCCCACCGGCAGATGCTGGCCCTCAAGGGCTTTGACTTCCTCACACTCATAACTTGGGCCTCTGCTGTGGCTAAGAGGCATTTCAAAGAGAGAGAAAGAACTTATAATTATACATTTTCTAAGACAAAGGGTGTGGGGGGAGAAATCGCTTCCCTTATTTTCTATAGGAAGGATTAAGCTTCTTATTTTTAATTTGCATTTACCCTTACAGTGTTCTGTATTTTATCAGGCAACCTGCCTGAGGGGCAAGTCACTCGCATTTGAGAACCACTTACCTAGGGTGTGAGTAATACATGAGAAATATTTGCCATAATGTGACCCCACCCTTAAGTAAACTCTGACATCCATTCTCCAAATTGGAAGCTGGTCACAAATCAAACAAATTAATAACAAATTAAACAAATAAATAACTAAATCACCATATGACAAAAAAGCTGTAGTCTCCACTGCTACTGCTGGCCTTGAGGCCATGATTGGTTTTCAACATCTCTCTCCTCTACCACCCATTCTAGATTCCCCTCTTTTCCAGGCAGTGCTTCTGGTTATTTGCCTGGTATGTAACCCAGATCTTCAATCCTGGTGGGTGCAAGACCTTGGTTGCCTTATTCTTATCAAGCCATGATTGTTGCAATTACTCATTTACTATGGGAACATCAAGAAGTGTCCCAGCAAGTTTCAGACAAAATTCTTGCTGCCCCCATTATGTAGCAGGAACCCTAGTACCACGTGACAATCAGCATGAATTCTCCTCCTACTCTGTTGTACTAATTCCTTTTTTCCTGCCTGTCCACCAGGATGAGGAGCCCAAAGCAACCGGGCATACATCATCGTTTAGGTTTATTGTACATCATACTATATTCCCTTGTGGTAGCCTCCCTTGCCTCCCTCCCCCAGCAAATAGGTTCTCCAATCCAGCAAACCCCTTGTTGTCGGGAAAGAGCACAAAGTCTGCAAATGAGTCATGGCAAATGATGGGGGGAAAGGCCAATCCTACTTTTAGCTTTTGAATCTCAGGCCTATATGTTTTAGCTATCCAGGTAAAGCACCACCTGTTGGCCTTTGGTTCAGTATATACATACTGCAGGGTGTCATCTCCAGGCTGGCTTCTTAGCCAAGCCTTTCACGTGCCATTCCAGTCTACCAGGAATTTTATCAATTCTGTCTAGAATCAATAAAATGTTAGGACCAGTGGGTCCCAGACTACTCCCAATGGTTAAATCCTCACTTTATAATGTGACTCTTGGTCCAAGGGTATATTAAGCTGGATCCCATGTTTGTAAATCAGATTTTCTGTAATTTCTTGAATGATGATGCTGGGAGAAGCACTGAGGACAGAGAAAGCAAACTCCTACCTGAGGTAGGTATCAATTCTACGGTAAGAACTCGCTGGCACACCTTGTTAGAAGTCCACTGAAATCACCTTGCCACTCTGTGGCTGGCTGGACCCCTCAGAGGATGGCACTGTATGGAAAGATCAGAGTCAGTTTCTGCTGCTGACAGGTAGATGAAAGAGAGCCCATGCTGCTGGGCCATGTGTAGCCACCACTCCTGCTACCAAGATTCCTCTGTGTGCGGGCCTTTTGTGACTAGCCTTGATTTAATATGTAAGAGGTCTTTGTATATGCATCACTTCTGCAAAAGGGAGCTATTTTGTTCATAAAACATCTTCAATTTATACTTTGATAATTGCACAGCTATGTGACATATGGTAAAAAAGTTTTGTCCAAATAAGTCTCAAAGAGCTTTTTCAATATGAAGTAAGTACTAAGTGATAAGAAAGCGATAAAAACTCTAAGCAACATATTTTCATTTTTTGTAACACATGAAATAACGGTGTGTCTTACGATGGATGGCATCTTAAAAATCAATGAAATATGATATTTAACTTGCTTAAGCATAAGGAGCATATTTTTTATCTTACTCTATATCTCCTCAGCCAGTTTAATGCTGTATTTTGATTGAGTATATGTTATTAACATTGGTGCAGTGATTGAATTTTATTAAATTAGAAATAGTCAAATAATAACTTTGGTCTTTTCCTGGGTACGTGAGACTTCGAAGAGTCTTCTGTTAGATTGTGTATATATCTGTGAAATGCCTTTCTATTTTTAGAGTATGTAAAGATTTTTAGAGCCTCTCTGACCAGGTGATAGTATTTTCTTGGTTTAAAAGATATATAAATGTATTTTATCTATTTCAGGTTTTTCATATTTCTCTATGGCGTTTAATGAAAAAAGTTCAATTAACAAAACCTCTTCCAAACTTCAAATTTGCATTCCATGCTATGGTTTTGGACGTGGAGTTACTTGATTCCTCCTTGGAGGAGGTTTCTTTAGGTACTGATTGATTTTAGATATCTAATCAAGGAATTCCTAGCCTTATATAAGATAAATAACTTGAGAAAAGTGCACTTGAAGTGTTTGTGGTGCAGGTAGAACAGGTCTGCCTGGGCAGTCATGGAGTTCATGCTATGCTCTGGCAAGCTCCAGGGGTGGCAAGGGTCTGAGGAGTGTCCCCTTCACCCAATCCCTGCCATACAAACTTCCAGGGGAGCCCAAAATTTCCCTGTTTTACCTGTTCCTAACCTTAAAAAATGTGAAAGTCACTAATCTATATGGTATGATTTGAGGAATTCTGGGAAGATCCTCCAACCCAAGTAACTACTTGCCTCCCCTTCCCATGCTCTGTTCCTGCCATTGTAACATTTCCTTTCACTTTTTGGAGAAACCTCTGGCTATTCTTACAGAAAAATCAACAGTAATCCACTAAGGTGTCACTATTTCATGTATTTCCCTTCTCCAGAATGTTTACATTCAGAAAAGGACCACCTACAGGGGCAATGTTAAATATGATGATAAATCTCTCACTGTGGCATTTTATGTCAGACGGCTTTAGTAGCTAAAGGCACTAAAACTTGGGGAAGGAATTAAATATAACTTTCAGCTCAAAGTTTGTTTTTCTCTTTCCAGCGGAATGGGTAGACATTAAATGTTGTATTCCAACAAGTGATAAAGAGTATTCTCCTGAGGAGGTAGCAGCGGCAATTAAAATTCAAGCCATGTGGAGAGGGACTTATGTTAGATTACTTATGAAAGCCAGAATACCAGGTATAATTTTTCAAACATTTATAAAATGAACTTAGGTGTGTAAGAATGAATATTCGTTTATGTATGTTAATGAAAAGTATTTTAGGGTCACCCTACTTTATGGCCCAGCTAGTTAATTTTAATCCTTTAAATAGTGAAATTACTTGAGATCAGGAAACATGTCAATGCACTCACTCTCTTGTGCCCAGAACTTAGCACAGTGTCGGGCACAGAGTAAGCACACAATAAGTACTTGCTGAAAGAGTGAATGAATAGGTAAATGAGTGAGTGAATGATCCCAATCTATTGTGAGTTCTTTTAAACAGGGAACTGGTGTTTTTCTGTGTACATCCCCAGTGCCTAGCACTGTGCTGCATTAGCTTCAGCTAAGTCATAGGTATTTTTACATTTCTAGATAATTTTTGAAAGAAATGGGTGAATAAATAAATGAGTTAGTGAATGATAAAGAAGTCTCCACGTGTGTCCATAGAGACATACATTTAGGAGGCATAAAATGCATTTTAAGTGTATTCTTAGATTTATTGAATTAAATATATTTATGCATATGAAATAAAATATTTTTGAGAAAAAGTCTATTTTATCACCTTAAAATAAAACATGGCACAGGGGAGGGAAATAAAAAAAATTAAAAAATAAAAAAACATGGCAGATGCAAAACTTATATTCAATCATTTTCATTCTGTGATTTTTGTTGACATTTTGATAGGAAAAATCTGACCTCCGATAGAATTCTTCCCATATATTGAAACATTTCCTTGTAAAAATGTGTCTATTTGAAACATTCAATGACAATAGTCAAAATGTTTATCTAAGTAGTAAAAACTTCAGATACACAATGGTAAAAAATAAAAGCTATATTGCATAGTTTAGTAATAGTAAAATGTTAGAGTTGTCTGATTTTTACGTTTTTTTTCCTGTTAGAAAAAAATATATGCATTCATCAAACTAAATGTATGGTGCCTTAATCCATTTTGTGCAGCTATAATGGAATACCACAGACTGGATAATTTGTAAAGAACAGAGATCTGTTTTTCACATTTCTGGAGGCTGGGAAGTACAAGGTCAAGGCGAGGGCCCTCTTGCTCTATCACGCCATGGTGGAAGGTGGAAGGGCAAGAGAGCATGTACATGAGTGCAGGAAAGAGAGACACACAGACAGGAGGAGAGAGAGAGAGAGAGGAGAGAGAGGAGAGACAGAGAGAGAGGGGAAGGGGGCCAGAACTCATCCTTTCATCAGGAACCCACTTCCTCCATAACTAACTCACTCCCTAATCATCTGCAAGGTCCCACCTCTCAACACTGAAGCATTGGGGATTAAGTAAACTTTCAACATAAGTGGTTGACAGGGTTTCACATTCAAGTCATAGCAGATGGTAAAATATTCACATATGTTGTGTAAATTATATTTATACAATGTTCACATATGTTGTGTAAATTATATTTATACAATGATTTATTTCCTCTTTTAGACACTAAAAAGTTGGGCAATTTAATAATATACTTAATAATTTTTGCATTTCTTTCAGCGCATATTTGTTGAATAATTCTTGTGTGTGCAGCAATGTTGTAGATTCTGGCCTTATGGAAATCAATAAAACAGACAAGGTTTTTGCTCTGATGAATTTTATATTTTAGTAGTGGTAAGCATACGATAGACAAGAAAATAAGGTATCAATATCAGATACTGGTAAGCACATGAAGAAATTAAGGTAGGATAATTAGAAAAAGAATGTCAGTTTCTGATACGGTAAATTTCAGGTACTTA